>OW964192.2:0-10000000 GCA_943136025.2 Agrotis puta
AACCTAAACCTAAACCTAAACCTAAACCTTGACCTTGACCTTGACCTAAACCTAAACCTAAACCTAAACCTAAACCTTGACCTAAACCTAAACCTAAACCTTGACCTTGACCTTGACCTTGACCTTGACCTAAACCTTGACCTTGACCTTGACCTTGACCTTGACCTTGACGTTGACGTTGACGTTGACGTTGACGTTGACGTTGACGTTGACGTTGACGTTGACGTTGACGTTGACGTTGACGTTGACGTTGACGTTGACGTTGACGTTGACGTTGACGTTGACGTTGACGTTGACGTTGACGTTGACGTTGACGTTGACGTTGACGTTGACGTTGACGTTGACGTTGACGTTGACGTTGACGTTGACGTTGACGTTGACGTTGACGTTGACGTTGACGTTGACGTTGACGTTGACGTTGACGTTGACGTTGACGTTGACGTTGACGTTGACGTTGACGTTGACTTTGACTTTGACTTTGACTTTGACTTTGACTTTGACTTTGACTTTGACTTTGACTTTGACTTTGACTTTGACTTTGACTTTGACTTTGACTTTGACTTTGACTTTGACTTTGACTTTGACTTTGACTTTGACTTTGACTTTGACTTTGACTTTGACTTTGACTTTGACTTTGACTTTGACTTTGACTTTGACTTTGACTTTGACTTTGACTTTGACTTTGACTTTGACTTTGACTTTGACTTTGACTTTGACTTTGACTTTGACTTTGACTTTGACTTTGACTTTGACTTTGACTTTGACTTTGACTTTGACTTTGACTTTGACTTTGACTTTGACTTTGACTTTGACTTTGACTTTGACTTTGACTTTGACTTTGACTTTGACTTTGACTTTGACTTTGACTTTGACTTTGACTTTGACTTTGACTTTGACTTTGACTTTGACTTTGACTTTGACTTTGACTTTGACTTTGACTTTGACTTTGACTTTGACTTTGACTTTGACTTTGACTTTGACTTTGACTTTGACTTTGACTTTGACTTTGACTTTGACTTTGACTTTGACTTTGACTTTGACTTTGACTTTGACTTTGACTTTGACTTTGACTTTGACTTTGACTTTGACTTTGACTTTGACTTTGACTTTGACTTTGACTTTGACTTTGACTTTGACTTTGACTTTGACTTTGACTTTGACTTTGACTTTGACTTTGACTTTGACTTTGACTTTGACTTTGACTTTGACTTTGACTTTGACTTTGACTTTGACTTTGACTTTGACTTTGACTTTGACTTTGACTTTGACTTTGACTTTGACTTTGACTTTGACTTTGACTTTGACTTTGACTTTGACTTTGACTTTGACTTTGACTTTGACTTTGACTTTGACTTTGACTTTGACTTTGACTTTGACTTTGACTTTGACTTTGACTTTGACTTTGACTTTGACTTTGACTTTGACTTTGACTTTGACTTTGACTTTGACTTTGACTTTGACTTTGACTTTGACTTTGACTTTGACTTTGACTTTGACTTTGACTTTGACTTTGACTTTGACTTTGACTTTGACTTTGACTTTGACTTTGACTTTGACTTTGACTTTGACTTTGACTTTGACTTTGACTTTGACTTTGACTTTGACTTTGACTTTGACTTTGACTTTGACTTTGAATTTCTAGGATGAAAGCTCCAAAATCTGGGGAACTTCCCTTCCGATCCTGGACGACAGCCCTAGGTGTAGGTAGGTACTAATGTATTATTTAAAGATGTTTGTTCATGTGAAGGTAGTTTAAGTCCCTTCATATATGGCCAAAAAAGAAGAGTAAATGTTCACTAATTAACATTCAGCTGACAGTGAGTAAAATTGTTCAATACATATTAAAAAACCATTTTTAGAATTCCCAATCATTCCAGTACCTACTTACTTGCAAAAAAAATGTTCATGGTCAAAGTTGGGTTAAGTGAGTTTATTGGGGTTTGGCGTAGACGGTAACTTTATCAAAAAAATTACTACAGACCAAAATTGAAGATTTCAAAAAGCTACCGTTTTATTGATTTATCTATTCAAAAGTTACAATCGTCATTATGTTATATCTTAAGGGGTTTTCTGGTGTGGATGGAAAGACATGATTTTAGTTTTATTGAAATCTAGGTACCTACCTGCCTCCACATTCACATTGAACCAGCGGTGTCGACAGGAGTTTTTCCTGATTTGACAATAGTATCGCTTTTCAATAAACCCATAAGACAACCCACTGATGATGAAACATGACTCTTCATCACATAGGCTTGATATAACACACATGCACAAACGATGTCTTAATGTTCATTTGACATCTTGATTTACTGATGCTGACACCGATATCACCAATTATTATTAATTTATCAACACATCACTCATTTTTTCCCAGTTTTTTTTCATTTTAGCAGTTTAGTTCATTTTAACAGTACCTTCTGTTGAGAGCAGTATTGCCAGTATGATTTCCCAAAAATGGACAGTTGGCTTTCTGAAACGGTACGGTTTTTAACTTCAAGTTACGGTTGGGTTCGGAATACTTCTGCAAGAACTAGTTCAGTTTTTTTCTTGTTCGTGTTGGCTGTCTGCGACCATAGGTTGGAAAAAAAGCGGTAGAGAATCGAATATTCAAAGGGATATGGTCAAGTACAACATTCTTGCCGATTGCCAATATCGAACAAATTCATTTGTAAATCAATTATAGAATGAAGTAAAGTCATTAAATTCGTTAATGATTCAATGAATATACCTACCTATACAGCCTGTTAGTGTAATCAGTCTTAAACTTGAAACCAGTGGTTTGGTATCACTTACAGAACGTAAATTCAATAAAAAAATAAAACCTTTTTTTTTTCAATAAAGTCTCCATTTTTCCCCAAAATTATTTCACCCTATTACGCAAAGGTAAAGTAGATCAAATAAGCCGCGAGCGCCGCCGCGTCGCCCGCGGCGCGGGGCCCGCGCATACCAGTCTGCCGGCAGTGTCGCTATCGAACGTACGTGTCTCGTAACGTACGCTCGCAGCGCAGCGCACGAGTAACTGCTGCGAGCGCCGCCCCACCGTTAATTTTTCGCGCAAGTGTTAGTGTTTAGTGATTATGTCGTACACAAACGAACAGTGGACCGAAATGGTTCGGGTTTACGCCGCGTCGGGTGATAACCTAACTTACATCTGGACTCGTCACGCAACAAAGGTAGGTATTTTTGCCTGTCCTAAGCCAGGAAAAGTATGAAGGGAAGTTAGTTACATCACAGGTTACCTGTATTTTATTACAATGATGTAGTTAGTTAAAACTTATGTAGGTATGTAGTTAAACGGACGGCGTTAACCTGCCGCACTGGCAGGTTAACGCCCTTTGCAGTGCATACGTAACTCGGGCGCATAGTATCCATGAATTAACGGACGGTGTAGGACAGAAACATTTTTGATTTTTTTAAAGAAAAATTCGTTTATTTATTTTTAAATTCAGACAAACATTTTTATAATTAAATCAACTACCTATGGTTTCAAGGTTAACGGTCTTCAGACAAACAGCCTGTATACCTATATATAATAAATAATGAATAAATAAATATTCCACAACTATCACACAACGCCATCTAGTCTCAAGCTAAGCAGAGCTTGTGTTATGGGTACTAGACAACTGATAAACATACTTATATATTTCTAAATACATACATATTATAGATAAAATACACCCAGACACAGAACAAATGATCGTGCTCATCACACAAACATTTGTCCTGGGTGGGAATCGAACCTACGACCTCCGGCATAGCAGTCAGGGTCACTAACCACTAGACCAACAGACCACCTATATATATATAGGTAGGTATATTCATATATATATTTTAATAACTTATGATTTTTTTATCATGGTAAAATCATCAATGAGTCCTCCCAACCTGGGCAGAGCGGGAGGGACTGTCAGACTCGTACTGACTAAAATACGCGGTGTCCTTCAATAGCCGTTTACGTACCGGGGTCACGGTAATTCGTGAGTCCCGCGACCATAATAACTTATTATTATATTGTTTTATTTTTGATGTGAAACATCTATAGCCGCACGTAAAACCGATTTCTGGCGTGGCGACGCGTCGCCACGCTATATGATGGTATATTTAAACAGTCTCTAAGCAGTAGTGTGTACGGTGTGGTGACGCGTCGCCATGCGCAATCGATTGTCACGTCACGATTTGAAATAAATTCTTAAATTTTTGTATTTAATGAAAATAAATGTTTATTTAATAAACAGTCATCATTTTCTGGAAAATAATCGTAATATTTCATTTTATCATTATGCCATCTTTAGTTCCTATCGTAATCTGTTCTTTTCTGCATATTACTTTTACAAAATAATGTCGATGTTTCACATCTGCCAGGCGTCCCGTGACGGCTCACATTTTTTTATTGTTTTTAATGCACAAATCGTACAAGCCAAAGGGGAGAAAAAAAAACTACCTATTTAAACCTGTTCTGTTTTTTTGAAGTGAAAACTTCTTTAGCGGCGTTGTGGACTTTTTTTGGAATGGGTAAAAAAATTTAAACTCGCGTCGGGACACGTAACCTGATCGAAAATTCGTAAAACGGCGCAGGGCGCTTGCGCGAATGTTCGTGTGTGTTTATTATTACTATTCAAGTTTTCACTTCTTCCGGCACTCCCAGAGTGCAAACCGTCGTTTTTTTTTTTAATTCATCGCTCCTGAGAAAGGAAGAAAGGGAATGTAACCTAAACAGCCAAGTCTTATTTGGTTGGAAGAAAAAAGTTTTATAAACGCAAATAATTTAAAATGTTGAGAAAAACAGGAGAAAGCTATTTTTTTACCCTTTGTAGTGAAAAATAAATCACTAGTATTGAAAAGGTATGAAAAAGGTATGGTCTACACGGTGCGGTACGGTTGTGGTACGATTGTGTGATGAATAGTACGAAAAACCGTACTTATTAGCACGATCTGGCAACGCTGGATAAGAAAAGATTTTGTTTGTGCCAACCTTCAGAATAGACATTATAGACGATTTTATTTCTTTTTAGGACCCCTACTTGTATAATCTGTTCAACAGACTGCTAAAGAGTTACATTTATTTTAAAGAAAAAAAAAGAAAAAATTGCACAGACCCAGAAAAATTGCGGGAAATTTTAACAAGGGCTTAGTATTTACTCTTTCCATTATTGTCATAAATTATTCGTTAGTAATTTAAATTGTTTGTATTTTATTTTATACTTACAATCTAGTTTTAATATTTAATAAGTACCCAAAAAATAGTCATTTTAGTCATTGTCAGTTAGGTATAATGTTTATCTTATTGTTATTTGTCGTCTTATGAAAATATTGTTGTCTTCTTTGCAAATGTTAATTGTAAAGTGAAGACCTGAAACAAAGGTTATTAAAACCTACATCAGGCAGATCGCTGCATTACATATAGAATTATTGTATTTCGCTTGTAATAATTATGTAAACCTTAATTGTGATCGAATTGTTGAATATTTTTACTTATTTACTACTAGCTTCCGCCCGCGACTCCGTCCGCGCGGATGTCGGTCTTCGCGTGGATGGTTTATTTCCCCATTTTGAGTAACTCTGACAATGACATCTTATAAATATTACGGCGCTGAATCCACTGCGGGTAATGCAACGTGTGTTCGCGGTTCTACAGAACAACGTCTATGAATAAAACTGAAAAATAAGATTTTTTTTCTACGTATTTTTCCAGGATAAAAAGTATCCTATGTTATGTCCTGGATAATAAGGAATAATTATACCAAGTTTCATCGAAATCGAACCGTTAGTTTTCACGTGATGCCTGCACAAACTGACAGACAGACAAAAATTTTTTTAATCGTATATTTGGGTTTGGTATCGATCCAGCAACACCCCCCGCTATTTATTTTTTCAATATTTTCAATGTACAGAATTGACCCTTCTACAGATTTATTATATGTAGTATATAGATTTTACAGTTCATGCCCTTGGTAAATATACTCGTAGCTACCAAGTAGTCACGAAACATAGTCAGATCGTGAAGTTTACGCTAGCTTCAAACTGATTAATTAATTAAATTTTTCATGTGTTTTTTGCAATTTGCCTATCAGTAACAAGTTGTAACTTGATCAAAATATGATTAGCGACAATAACAAGTATAACTTTAAATACATATAAGAATTATCAAAAAATTCGCTCTCACAATGATTCGGTCAAAGTTGGTATTTACAAAATTGAACTTATCTTGCAATAAACACATGAATAATTTGAATTTCGCGGGCTAGTAGAACTGATAACCAGTGGGGAAGAAAAGTTCTCGAGTGGCGACCACGGACCGGAAGACGCAGCCAAGGCAGGCCTCCCGTGCAAGTGGCGAATTCTCGTTCGGGGTGCGGTCTAAGGGGGAGGCCTATGTTCAGCAGTGGGCGTCTTCCAGCTGATGATGATGAGTGCATCATTGCTTATTTTATAACTGTCACACCCTCGCCTATCATACTCTTTGGTAACATCCTCTCACTAGATCACGTCACGCTAAATCTCGTGGTAGAATGTGACAGCATGGCTAATCGGCTATGGCTACTGGCTTGATTAGGCTTGTTGGATAAAGCTGCCACTACAGTAGCGATATCTAATGTCCGACCGAAGGTTCGGTTTCGTTTTCGGTTTCGGCCGAGTTTCGGCCAAAAATCAATTTTCGGCGACAGTTTCGGTTTCGGCCAAAATTGACCGAAACTTTTACCGAAACCGAAACTGATTTCGGAAGTTATCGTGCACGCTCGCCTAACTTCGTTTCTCGCGGCAACGCTTTGGCGGACGTTGTCGCGCGCCGTTCGGATAGCTCCGTAGCAACAAAACTTAGTCAGTGCGTTTTCGCTCGACGCAAACATTCTTTAGAGGTCATGTTTTGATGGAACTGATTATTAAATGTAAGTTTTTGTTTCGTTTCTGCACTTGAATGATTTATATGGTTAATTAAATTAAATAAGTATTGAGTCAGTAACTTTATTTTGTTGTTATTTACAAATCAAGTCGCATGTTGTAAAAAATAAATTGTTTTAATGAAAAATGTGAAGCGTTTAATTTATTAAATTAAAACAAACTAACTGTGTGTTAAATTAAAACAAACTTACTGTGTTTCCATTTCATGTTCTAACTAATACAGAATAATAGGTAAAATGCCCCAAATTTCAGTATGTTATGGAATTCTATACTTGACCACGTGAATTTCGGTTTGGTTTCGGTTTCGGCTGAAACTGAAGCCACGGCCGAATGTTCGGTTTCAGTTTCGGTTACGGCCTGAAAACCAGTTTCGGTCGGACTTTAGCGATATCTCTGCTAGACGTTACATATGATATAACCGGCCAAGACAAGTGTGTGTCGAGACAAGCGTGTAGGAGAGTTCCGAAGTTGCATCAGGTTCTATAACCGCTTATTAGACAGTGCGACATGAAGGTTAGCTAAAAGAAAACAGGTTAGATTCGTCTCATAATTAATTTATTCAGTTCCTTATTGAGTACTTACTTATACTATGACTTATGTGTACAAAGCGCGACTAACGCTAGAACTGTCGTCGCACGGACATCGCGCAGAGTTAAAATATCGCGATATTCTTTATTTTAATTTATTTAAGTCAACATCCAACAACACGGTATTCCTCGTTATTTCTTATTTGTTGTAAACTATTTCCTGCCCGCGACATCACCCGTGTGGAGGAAAGAGATTATATAAACAAACAAACAAGTCTACATCTGTATTGCACATGCACAGGGTTAAATTCAATGAGTTATCGGAAATCCGCAGACGGGATGGGTGATATCAGTATCAAAATACGACAAAACAAATATATTTTTATTTTACCGTGGATTTTGTTGAGCACCATCACGCCTGCGCAGTTACACTAGCTTATTGAATTTGACCTTATGTATATAAAGTGTGCTTCTTTTTCTATATCACTTTATAAACGGGTAAACACAGCCACGCAATGATGTACGTTGATATTGGGCCGCGTGTGACGTCACATCCCGTCACAGCGCCATCTTGCGTCCCTCGATGGAGATCTCGACGGCGCGGCGCGAGCCTGACTTGAGTCGCTTCTGGTCTATGAAGCGCTTCATCTGCTTCTCGTAGCGCGTCATCTTCTTCTTGGTGGCCTGCAATGTCACCATTTACAATTACAATACGGATAGTCGGCTTTCCCGAATTTCTCCTATTTCGTGGGGTGTTTACAAACATTAAAACTCACAAACACCCAGACTCGGAACAACTATTTGTAGAACTAACAAATAAATATTTGCTCCGAGCGGGCTTCGACTCCGGGACGAGCTGGGACTTGGAACACGTAGTCCTTGTTGGTGGATATGGAAGTGGTGTTAGAAATGTGTGTGTGTCGTGTTACCCGGGACATGTCGGTGTCGCAGGTGGACTTGGGCCGGAACACGTAGTCCTTGTTGGACGGCAGCGGTACTCGCGCACGCGCCACCCATCCCTTCTCTCCCGGCCGCGCGACTCTGTGGACATACACGATATACTTTTATGGAATTTCTTGTCAGTCCTTCTACACGGCAACGTGCAACACGAACCTTTGTTTCTTCAGAGTGTGTGATATCATTTTTTTTTTTTTTAAACGTTGCCCCACACCAGTAGTTTCTCCTGTGTCGTGGGTGCGTTTACAAACATATAAACTCACATACACAAACGCCCAGACCCGGAACAACTACTTGTAGATCATACAAATATTTGTTCGTGCGGGAATCGAACCCGCGACACGCAAATATATTTATTTTGATAATGGCTCCTTAATCGAAACGCGACCCAGGTAGGGTTGCCGTCCGTGTAAAGCCGGACACAGTCAGGTTTTTTATTTGCATGTCTGGCTAAATTAGACCGTGTCCGGCCTGTCCGGCTTTTTTTGATCTTTGGCTTGTTTAATTGAACCGACCCTTGATTTCATTAAAAAAAAATTGTGGTGTTATATGTATACAGGTTGAATTTTTCAACTGGGCGTGGATGGCTATATCCAAAACTATGAGGAATATCGAAAAACGTTGAAAGGAGTCTCGAGGCCGATTTTGACGAAAACTAAAATTGCCCTCATTGGATTTGAGAAAAATAATCCTGGCTAGGAATGGAACCCACTAATTTGTGAAAAAAATCACAGCCTGCATTATTACACCATTTGACAATGTTGGTGCCACTCACTTGTCGGGGTCCGGGTCGTCCCTAGCGCGCTTGGCGGGCGTGGCGGAGGGCCCGGCCTCCTCCCGCCGCCGTCCTCCCGCCATGGCTTCGTCCCTCGCCTGTCGCTCCTCACGCGTCATCGCTGTACACACATCGTTACTTGTATAAAAGGTATTCAATACGTTACAACAAAAATACACCAGATTCTATTCACTATTGAAAAAAAACAGCACAAGTTTTCTATTAAAACTTGTATCGTACACAAATTGATAACACACGCCGCTATTAATGAGAGTTCGGAATGCAGGGCAGGGCCACTCGTACCTTTGAAGTCGGTGGAGAGGTTGAAGATGGGTCGCGCCCACTCCGAGATGAGCCGGCCGGCTCGCTCGCGGTTGCTCTTGGTCTCCTTGGGGTGCTTGTACAGGTACATCACCGCCTTGCCGATGCCCGACTGCTTCAGCAGAGACTTGTCGATCGACGGGAACTGCAAGCGTCAGCACGCTGTCAGTCAGTTTAGCGCTGTGTCTAATACTACACCCACATTTGACAGTTTTAATCATTCGTAATAGGGGCCGCGCCTATTGATGATTATAATTGTTGAAATGTGGGTGTAATACGGTTATTACACACACGCTAAACTGACTACAAATCCAGAGTTCGTGGAATGTAATATAGTATGTATGTATCTTGTTATACTCATGGTTGAGAATTTTCTGAGCCGAAAGAAAGGATGAGAAAGTTATTTATTGGCTTAAAATAGAAAGGAAATTGAAGTCGGCGACTCACGTCCATGAGCAGCTTGAGTATGCTCTCCCGGATGAGCAGGCACGGCAGCGCGCGGTTGGGCATGGGCGCCAGCCAGTCGCACAGCACGTTCAGCACGTTGTGCTCCAGGAAGGCCAGCTGCAGGTCCTTCTTGATGAGCTGCGACATGGCCGCCTTCAGCATGGACACCTTGCGCACGGCCGGCTGGTTGACTTTGACTTTGACTTTGACTTTGACTTTGACTTTGACTTTGACTTTGACTTTGACTTTGACTTTGACTTTGACTTTGACTTTGACTTTGACTTTGACTTTGACTTTGACTTTGACTTTGACTTTGACTTTGACTTTGACTTTGACTTTGACTTTGACTTTGACTTTGACTTTGACTTTGACTTTGACTTTGACTTTGACTTTGACTTTGACTTTGACTTTGACTTTGACTTTGACTTTGACTTTGACTTTGACTTTGACTTTGACTTTGACTTTGACTTTGACTTTGACTTTGACTTTGACTTTGACTTTGACTTTGACTTTGACTTTGACTTTGACTTTGACTTTGACTTTGACTTTGACTTTGACTTTGACTTTGACTTTGACTTTGACTTTGACTTTGACTTTGACTTTGACTTTGACTTTGACTTTGACTTTGACTTTGACTTTGACTTTGACTTTGACTTTGACTTTGACTTTGACTTTGACTTTGACTTTGACTTTGACTTTGACTTTGACTTTGACTTTGACTTTGACTTTGACTTTGACTTTGACTTTGACTTTGACTTTGACTTTGACTTTGACTTTGACTTTGACTTTGACTTTGACTTTGACTTTGACTTTGACTTTGACTTTGACTTTGACTTTGACTTTGACTTTGACTTTGACTTTGACTTTGACTTTGACTTTGACTTTGACTTTGACTTTGACTTTGACTTTGACTTTGACTTTGACTTTGACTTTGACTTTGACTTTGACTTTGACTTTGACTTTGACTTTGACTTTGACTTTGACTTTGACTTTGACTTTGACTTTGACTTTGACTTTGACTTTGACTTTGACTTTGACTTTGACTTTGACTTTGACTTTGACTTTGACTTTGACTTTGACTTTGACTTTGACTTTGACTTTGACTTTGACTTTGACTTTGACTTTGACTTTGACTTTGACTTTGACTTTGACTTTGACTTTGACTTTGACTTTGACTTTGACTTTGACTTTGACTTTGACTTTGACTTTGACTTTGACTTTGACTTTGACTTTGACTTTGACTTTGACTTTGACTTTGACTTTGACTTTGACTTTGACTTTGACTTTGACTTTGACTTTGACTTTGACTTTGACTTTGACTTTGACTTTGACTTTGACTTTGACTTTGACTTTGACTTTGACTTTGACTTTGACTTTGACTTTGACTTTGACTTTGACTTTGACTTTGACTTTGACTTTGACTTTGACTTTGACTTTGACTTTGACTTTGACTTTGACTTTGACTTTGACTTTGACTTTGACTTTGACTTTGACTTTGACTTTGACTTTGACTTTGACTTTGACTTTGACTTTGACTTTGACTTTGACTTTGACTTTGACTTTGACTTTGACTTTGACTTTGACTTTGACTTTGACTTTGACTTTGACTTTGACTTTGACTTTGACTTTGACTTTGACTTTGACTTTGACTTTGACTTTGACTTTGACTTTGACTTTGACTTTGACTTTGACTTTGACTTTGACTTTGACTTTGACTTTGACTTTGACTTTGACTTTGACTTTGACTTTGACTTTGACTTTGACTTTGACTTTGACTTTGACTTTGACTTTGACTTTGACTTTGACTTTGACTTTGACTTTGACTTTGACTTTGACTTTGACTTTGACTTTGACTTTGACTTTGACTTTGACTTTGACTTTGACTTTGACTTTGACTTTGACTTTGACTTTGACTTTGACTTTGACTTTGACTTTGACTTTGACTTTGACTTTGACTTTGACTTTGACTTTGACTTTGACTTTGACTTTGACTTTGACTTTGACTTTGACTTTGACTTTGACTTTGACTTTGACTTTGACTTTGACTTTGACTTTGACTTTGACTTTGACTTTGACTTTGACTTTGACTTTGACTTTGACTTTGACTTTGACTTTGACTTTGACTTTGACTTTGACTTTGACTTTGACTTTGACTTTGACTTTGACTTTGACTTTGACTTTGACTTTGACTTTGACTTTGACTTTGACTTTGAATTTCTAGGATGAAAGCTCCAAAATCTGGGGAACTTCCCTTCCGATCCTGGACGACAGCCCTAGGTGTAGGTAGGTACTAATGTATTATTTAAAGATGTTTGTTCATGTGAAGGTAGTTTAAGTCCCTTCATATATGGCCAAAAAAGAAGAGTAAATGTTCACTAATTAACATTCAGCTGACAGTGAGTAAAATTGTTCAATACATATTAAAAAACCATTTTTAGAATTCCCAATCATTCCAGTACCTACTTACTTGCAAAAAAAATGTTCATGGTCAAAGTTGGGTTAAGTGAGTTTATTGGGGTTTGGCGTAGACGGTAACTTTATCAAAAAAATTACTACAGACCAAAATTGAAGATTTCAAAAAGCTACCGTTTTATTGATTTATCTATTCAAAAGTTACAATCGTCATTATGTTATATCTTAAGGGGTTTTCTGGTGTGGATGGAAAGACATGATTTTAGTTTTATTGAAATCTAGGTACCTACCTGCCTCCACATTCACATTGAACCAGCGGTGTCGACAGGAGTTTTTCCTGATTTGACAATAGTATCGCTTTTCAATAAACCCATAAGACAACCCACTGATGATGAAACATGACTCTTCATCACATAGGCTTGATATAACACACATGCACAAACGATGTCTTAATGTTCATTTGACATCTTGATTTACTGATGCTGACACCGATATCACCAATTATTATTAATTTATCAACACATCACTCATTTTTTCCCAGTTTTTTTTCATTTTAGCAGTTTAGTTCATTTTAACAGTACCTTCTGTTGAGAGCAGTATTGCCAGTATGATTTCCCAAAAATGGACAGTTGGCTTTCTGAAACGGTACGGTTTTTAACTTCAAGTTACGGTTGGGTTCGGAATACTTCTGCAAGAACTAGTTCAGTTTTTTTCTTGTTCGTGTTGGCTGTCTGCGACCATAGGTTGGAAAAAAAGCGGTAGAGAATCGAATATTCAAAGGGATATGGTCAAGTACAACATTCTTGCCGATTGCCAATATCGAACAAATTCATTTGTAAATCAATTATAGAATGAAGTAAAGTCATTAAATTCGTTAATGATTCAATGAATATACCTACCTATACAGCCTGTTAGTGTAATCAGTCTTAAACTTGAAACCAGTGGTTTGGTATCACTTACAGAACGTAAATTCAATAAAAAAATAAAACCTTTTTTTTTTCAATAAAGTCTCCATTTTTCCCCAAAATTATTTCACCCTATTACGCAAAGGTAAAGTAGATCAAATAAGCCGCGAGCGCCGCCGCGTCGCCCGCGGCGCGGGGCCCGCGCATACCAGTCTGCCGGCAGTGTCGCTATCGAACGTACGTGTCTCGTAACGTACGCTCGCAGCGCAGCGCACGAGTAACTGCTGCGAGCGCCGCCCCACCGTTAATTTTTCGCGCAAGTGTTAGTGTTTAGTGATTATGTCGTACACAAACGAACAGTGGACCGAAATGGTTCGGGTTTACGCCGCGTCGGGTGATAACCTAACTTACATCTGGACTCGTCACGCAACAAAGGTAGGTATTTTTGCCTGTCCTAAGCCAGGAAAAGTATGAAGGGAAGTTAGTTACATCACAGGTTACCTGTATTTTATTACAATGATGTAGTTAGTTAAAACTTATGTAGGTATGTAGTTAAACGGACGGCGTTAACCTGCCGCACTGGCAGGTTAACGCCCTTTGCAGTGCATACGTAACTCGGGCGCATAGTATCCATGAATTAACGGACGGTGTAGGACAGAAACATTTTTGATTTTTTTAAAGAAAAATTCGTTTATTTATTTTTAAATTCAGACAAACATTTTTATAATTAAATCAACTACCTATGGTTTCAAGGTTAACGGTCTTCAGACAAACAGCCTGTATACCTATATATAATAAATAATGAATAAATAAATATTCCACAACTATCACACAACGCCATCTAGTCTCAAGCTAAGCAGAGCTTGTGTTATGGGTACTAGACAACTGATAAACATACTTATATATTTCTAAATACATACATATTATAGATAAAATACACCCAGACACAGAACAAATGATCGTGCTCATCACACAAACATTTGTCCTGGGTGGGAATCGAACCTACGACCTCCGGCATAGCAGTCAGGGTCACTAACCACTAGACCAACAGACCACCTATATATATATAGGTAGGTATATTCATATATATATTTTAATAACTTATGATTTTTTTATCATGGTAAAATCATCAATGAGTCCTCCCAACCTGGGCAGAGCGGGAGGGACTGTCAGACTCGTACTGACTAAAATACGCGGTGTCCTTCAATAGCCGTTTACGTACCGGGGTCACGGTAATTCGTGAGTCCCGCGACCATAATAACTTATTATTATATTGTTTTATTTTTGATGTGAAACATCTATAGCCGCACGTAAAACCGATTTCTGGCGTGGCGACGCGTCGCCACGCTATATGATGGTATATTTAAACAGTCTCTAAGCAGTAGTGTGTACGGTGTGGTGACGCGTCGCCATGCGCAATCGATTGTCACGTCACGATTTGAAATAAATTCTTAAATTTTTGTATTTAATGAAAATAAATGTTTATTTAATAAACAGTCATCATTTTCTGGAAAATAATCGTAATATTTCATTTTATCATTATGCCATCTTTAGTTCCTATCGTAATCTGTTCTTTTCTGCATATTACTTTTACAAAATAATGTCGATGTTTCACATCTGCCAGGCGTCCCGTGACGGCTCACATTTTTTTATTGTTTTTAATGCACAAATCGTACAAGCCAAAGGGGAGAAAAAAAAACTACCTATTTAAACCTGTTCTGTTTTTTTGAAGTGAAAACTTCTTTAGCGGCGTTGTGGACTTTTTTTGGAATGGGTAAAAAAATTTAAACTCGCGTCGGGACACGTAACCTGATCGAAAATTCGTAAAACGGCGCAGGGCGCTTGCGCGAATGTTCGTGTGTGTTTATTATTACTATTCAAGTTTTCACTTCTTCCGGCACTCCCAGAGTGCAAACCGTCGTTTTTTTTTTTAATTCATCGCTCCTGAGAAAGGAAGAAAGGGAATGTAACCTAAACAGCCAAGTCTTATTTGGTTGGAAGAAAAAAGTTTTATAAACGCAAATAATTTAAAATGTTGAGAAAAACAGGAGAAAGCTATTTTTTTACCCTTTGTAGTGAAAAATAAATCACTAGTATTGAAAAGGTATGAAAAAGGTATGGTCTACACGGTGCGGTACGGTTGTGGTACGATTGTGTGATGAATAGTACGAAAAACCGTACTTATTAGCACGATCTGGCAACGCTGGATAAGAAAAGATTTTGTTTGTGCCAACCTTCAGAATAGACATTATAGACGATTTTATTTCTTTTTAGGACCCCTACTTGTATAATCTGTTCAACAGACTGCTAAAGAGTTACATTTATTTTAAAGAAAAAATTGCACAGACCCAGAAAAATTGCGGGAAATTTTAACAAGGGCTTAGTATTTACTCTTTCCATTATTGTCATAAATTATTCGTTAGTAATTTAAATTGTTTGTATTTTATTTTATACTTACAATCTAGTTTTAATATTTAATAAGTACCCAAAAAATAGTCATTTTAGTCATTGTCAGTTAGGTATAATGTTTATCTTATTGTTATTTGTCGTCTTATGAAAATATTGTTGTCTTCTTTGCAAATGTTAATTGTAAAGTGAAGACCTGAAACAAAGGTTATTAAAACCTACATCAGGCAGATCGCTGCATTACATATAGAATTATTGTATTTCGCTTGTAATAATTATGTAAACCTTAATTGTGATCGAATTGTTGAATATTTTTACTTATTTACTACTAGCTTCCGCCCGCGACTCCGTCCGCGCGGATGTCGGTCTTCGCGTGGATGGTTTATTTCCCCATTTTGAGTAACTCTGACAATGACATCTTATAAATATTACGGCGCTGAATCCACTGCGGGTAATGCAACGTGTGTTCGCGGTTCTACAGAACAACGTCTATGAATAAAACTGAAAAATAAGATTTTTTTTCTACGTATTTTTCCAGGATAAAAAGTATCCTATGTTATGTCCTGGATAATAAGGAATAATTATACCAAGTTTCATCGAAATCGAACCGTTAGTTTTCACGTGATGCCTGCACAAACTGACAGACAGACAAAAATTTTTTTAATCGTATATTTGGGTTTGGTATCGATCCAGCAACACCCCCCGCTATTTATTTTTTCAATATTTTCAATGTACAGAATTGACCCTTCTACAGATTTATTATATGTAGTATATAGATTTTACAGTTCATGCCCTTGGTAAATATACTCGTAGCTACCAAGTAGTCACGAAACATAGTCAGATCGTGAAGTTTACGCTAGCTTCAAACTGATTAATTAATTAAATTTTTCATGTGTTTTTTGCAATTTGCCTATCAGTAACAAGTTGTAACTTGATCAAAATATGATTAGCGACAATAACAAGTATAACTTTAAATACATATAAGAATTATCAAAAAATTCGCTCTCACAATGATTCGGTCAAAGTTGGTATTTACAAAATTGAACTTATCTTGCAATAAACACATGAATAATTTGAATTTCGCGGGCTAGTAGAACTGATAACCAGTGGGGAAGAAAAGTTCTCGAGTGGCGACCACGGACCGGAAGACGCAGCCAAGGCAGGCCTCCCGTGCAAGTGGCGAATTCTCGTTCGGGGTGCGGTCTAAGGGGGAGGCCTATGTTCAGCAGTGGGCGTCTTCCAGCTGATGATGATGAGTGCATCATTGCTTATTTTATAACTGTCACACCCTCGCCTATCATACTCTTTGGTAACATCCTCTCACTAGATCACGTCACGCTAAATCTCGTGGTAGAATGTGACAGCATGGCTAATCGGCTATGGCTACTGGCTTGATTAGGCTTGTTGGATAAAGCTGCCACTACAGTAGCGATATCTAATGTCCGACCGAAGGTTCGGTTTCGTTTTCGGTTTCGGCCGAGTTTCGGCCAAAAATCAATTTTCGGCGACAGTTTCGGTTTCGGCCAAAATTGACCGAAACTTTTACCGAAACCGAAACTGATTTCGGAAGTTATCGTGCACGCTCGCCTAACTTCGTTTCTCGCGGCAACGCTTTGGCGGACGTTGTCGCGCGCCGTTCGGATAGCTCCGTAGCAACAAAACTTAGTCAGTGCGTTTTCGCTCGACGCAAACATTCTTTAGAGGTCATGTTTTGATGGAACTGATTATTAAATGTAAGTTTTTGTTTCGTTTCTGCACTTGAATGATTTATATGGTTAATTAAATTAAATAAGTATTGAGTCAGTAACTTTATTTTGTTGTTATTTACAAATCAAGTCGCATGTTGTAAAAAATAAATTGTTTTAATGAAAAATGTGAAGCGTTTAATTTATTAAATTAAAACAAACTAACTGTGTGTTAAATTAAAACAAACTTACTGTGTTTCCATTTCATGTTCTAACTAATACAGAATAATAGGTAAAATGCCCCAAATTTCAGTATGTTATGGAATTCTATACTTGACCACGTGAATTTCGGTTTGGTTTCGGTTTCGGCTGAAACTGAAGCCACGGCCGAATGTTCGGTTTCAGTTTCGGTTACGGCCTGAAAACCAGTTTCGGTCGGACTTTAGCGATATCTCTGCTAGACGTTACATATGATATAACCGGCCAAGACAAGTGTGTGTCGAGACAAGCGTGTAGGAGAGTTCCGAAGTTGCATCAGGTTCTATAACCGCTTATTAGACAGTGCGACATGAAGGTTAGCTAAAAGAAAACAGGTTAGATTCGTCTCATAATTAATTTATTCAGTTCCTTATTGAGTACTTACTTATACTATGACTTATGTGTACAAAGCGCGACTAACGCTAGAACTGTCGTCGCACGGACATCGCGCAGAGTTAAAATATCGCGATATTCTTTATTTTAATTTATTTAAGTCAACATCCAACAACACGGTATTCCTCGTTATTTCTTATTTGTTGTAAACTATTTCCTGCCCGCGACATCACCCGTGTGGAGGAAAGAGATTATATAAACAAACAAACAAGTCTACATCTGTATTGCACATGCACAGGGTTAAATTCAATGAGTTATCGGAAATCCGCAGACGGGATGGGTGATATCAGTATCAAAATACGACAAAACAAATATATTTTTATTTTACCGTGGATTTTGTTGAGCACCATCACGCCTGCGCAGTTACACTAGCTTATTGAATTTGACCTTATGTATATAAAGTGTGCTTCTTTTTCTATATCACTTTATAAACGGGTAAACACAGCCACGCAATGATGTACGTTGATATTGGGCCGCGTGTGACGTCACATCCCGTCACAGCGCCATCTTGCGTCCCTCGATGGAGATCTCGACGGCGCGGCGCGAGCCTGACTTGAGTCGCTTCTGGTCTATGAAGCGCTTCATCTGCTTCTCGTAGCGCGTCATCTTCTTCTTGGTGGCCTGCAATGTCACCATTTACAATTACAATACGGATAGTCGGCTTTCCCGAATTTCTCCTATTTCGTGGGGTGTTTACAAACATTAAAACTCACAAACACCCAGACTCGGAACAACTATTTGTAGAACTAACAAATAAATATTTGCTCCGAGCGGGCTTCGACTCCGGGACGAGCTGGGACTTGGAACACGTAGTCCTTGTTGGTGGATATGGAAGTGGTGTTAGAAATGTGTGTGTGTCGTGTTACCCGGGACATGTCGGTGTCGCAGGTGGACTTGGGCCGGAACACGTAGTCCTTGTTGGACGGCAGCGGTACTCGCGCACGCGCCACCCATCCCTTCTCTCCCGGCCGCGCGACTCTGTGGACATACACGATATACTTTTATGGAATTTCTTGTCAGTCCTTCTACACGGCAACGTGCAACACGAACCTTTGTTTCTTCAGAGTGTGTGATATCATTTTTTTTTTTTTTTAAACGTTGCCCCACACCAGTAGTTTCTCCTGTGTCGTGGGTGCGTTTACAAACATATAAACTCACATACACAAACGCCCAGACCCGGAACAACTACTTGTAGATCATACAAATATTTGTTCGTGCGGGAATCGAACCCGCGACACGCAAATATATTTATTTTGATAATGGCTCCTTAATCGAAACGCGACCCAGGTAGGGTTGCCGTCCGTGTAAAGCCGGACACAGTCAGGTTTTTTATTTGCATGTCTGGCTAAATTAGACCGTGTCCGGCCTGTCCGGCTTTTTTTGATCTTTGGCTTGTTTAATTGAACCGACCCTTGATTTCATTAAAAAAAAATTGTGGTGTTATATGTATACAGGTTGAATTTTTCAACTGGGCGTGGATGGCTATATCCAAAACTATGAGGAATATCGAAAAACGTTGAAAGGAGTCTCGAGGCCGATTTTGACGAAAACTAAAATTGCCCTCATTGGATTTGAGAAAAATAATCCTGGCTAGGAATGGAACCCACTAATTTGTGAAAAAAATCACAGCCTGCATTATTACACCATTTGACAATGTTGGTGCCACTCACTTGTCGGGGTCCGGGTCGTCCCTAGCGCGCTTGGCGGGCGTGGCGGAGGGCCCGGCCTCCTCCCGCCGCCGTCCTCCCGCCATGGCTTCGTCCCTCGCCTGTCGCTCCTCACGCGTCATCGCTGTACACACATCGTTACTTGTATAAAAGGTATTCAATACGTTACAACAAAAATACACCAGATTCTATTCACTATTGAAAAAAAACAGCACAAGTTTTCTATTAAAACTTGTATCGTACACAAATTGATAACACACGCCGCTATTAATGAGAGTTCGGAATGCAGGGCAGGGCCACTCGTACCTTTGAAGTCGGTGGAGAGGTTGAAGATGGGTCGCGCCCACTCCGAGATGAGCCGGCCGGCTCGCTCGCGGTTGCTCTTGGTCTCCTTGGGGTGCTTGTACAGGTACATCACCGCCTTGCCGATGCCCGACTGCTTCAGCAGAGACTTGTCGATCGACGGGAACTGCAAGCGTCAGCACGCTGTCAGTCAGTTTAGCGCTGTGTCTAATACTACACCCACATTTGACAGTTTTAATCATTCGTAATAGGGGCCGCGCCTATTGATGATTATAATTGTTGAAATGTGGGTGTAATACGGTTATTACACACACGCTAAACTGACTACAAATCCAGAGTTCGTGGAATGTAATATAGTATGTATGTATCTTGTTATACTCATGGTTGAGAATTTTCTGAGCCGAAAGAAAGGATGAGAAAGTTATTTATTGGCTTAAAATAGAAAGGAAATTGAAGTCGGCGACTCACGTCCATGAGCAGCTTGAGTATGCTCTCCCGGATGAGCAGGCACGGCAGCGCGCGGTTGGGCATGGGCGCCAGCCAGTCGCACAGCACGTTCAGCACGTTGTGCTCCAGGAAGGCCAGCTGCAGGTCCTTCTTGATGAGCTGCGACATGGCCGCCTTCAGCATGGACACCTTGCGCACGGCCGGCTGGTTGCGCTTGTTGAGGTCGCGGTCCTCCTCGGCCGCGTGCCGCATCTGCTGCAGTAGCTGCGCGATCAGGTCGTCGTTGTCGTTGATGATGTCGATGTCGCGCCGCCGCCGCCGCCCGCGCCGCTCCTCGCGCTTGCGCGCCAGCATCAGCTCGAAGTCCGACATGCCCGACGCCATGTCGGCCGACTTGGAGTCGGGCGCTAGCTCGTCGTCCGACGAGTCGTCCACGGCGGGCTTGTCGGCCGGCTTGTCGGGCGGCGGGGCGGCCTCGCCGCCGTCCGCGGCCGCCGCGCCGCCCTCCGAGTCCGTCGACAGGCGCACGGCGCGCCGCTTCTTGCCTGCAACACAGCACTGTCAGTACTGGCCGCACGCTCGCGGCCGTCTCTCTGGCGCGGCACTCACCTGCGCGGGACGGCGACCCGGAGCCGGAGCGCGAGCTGGAGCGCGAGCGCGACCTGCACACACGACCATGTTACACGAGCGCCCACAATACACCCACACACCACGTTATTGCGGCAATATGTCATGTCTGAGTATACCTTGGCTAATGCATGCCAAGCTTCCTGTAGGAGTAACATTGGACTCACCTAGAGCGTGACTTCGCTGAACCGGATCGTGAACGTGAACCCGATTTAGAGCGAGACCGCGAGCGGGATTTGGACTTGGACCGTGATCGTGACTTAGAGCGAGACCCGGAACGAGACCTGGACCGCGACCGAGATCGCGATCTCGACTTGGAGCGAGAGCCGGATCGTGACCGCGAGGCGGACCTGCGAACACGCGACCTGGACCGAGAGCGACTCCTACTTTTACGAGCTGAAATGTTAAGTATACAATTAAAATAGAACTAATTAAGACAAAAAAATATAATGTGTGGCAAAGACCCATAAACGGACTGCTTGAGCCGTCAGTTGCTTGGCGACAGCGTCAAGTAGGACTGCTTCATGCTGGACTAGGGACCGTCAGAAGCAGTTCGACTGCTCGAGCGATTCTGTGTATGATTATAATACTGTAGTTCGTTAATAGTATGCAGTCTCAGTTCGAAGCAGTCGATACGGATTACTTGAAGCAATCCGTCTATGGCCGACCTAGTAGTTTAAAGTTCAATACAGCTGAATAAAATATAACGGTTACCTTTATCCGGTGATTTGGATCGTGACCGAGAGCGCGACTTCGACTTTGATCTGCGCGAGGCAGAGCGTGAGCGCGAGCGGTTCTCTGGAAGCAAGGCACGTACTCGTTACACAAGAACAAGAGACGTCGGGACAAAATATCACATTAATTATACATCAAAACATACTTACTTGAATAGTCTAAATTATGCTCACCTATGGGTGACTTGGAGCGCACTCGCCCGGTGTCGACTTCCATGTGGGCGGGCGAGCGCGACTTACTGCGCGACTGGCGCAGCGACGGCGACTTGGCCGGAGACCCGCTTTTTGACCGAGAGCGGCTTTTAGAACGTGACCTCCCTTTCGAATGGGGGCGCGAACCGCTCCCAGAGCGAGAGCGAGCGCGGGAACCGGAGCGAGAGCGAGCCCGGGAACCCGAGCGAGAGCGAGCACGAGAACCGGAGCGAGAGCGAGCACGGGAAGCGGAGCGAGCACGCGAGCCGGACCGAGAGCGGGCGTGAGAGCCCGAGCGAGAGCGAGCACGCGAGCCAGAGCGAGAACGAGCACGCGAGCCGGAGCGAGAGCGAGCGCGAGAACCGGAGCGAGAGCGAGCCCCTGAACGGGAACGAGAGCGAGACTTAGCCGGCGATGAGCTGCGGGAACGTGCCGACTTCTGTGACCCACTACGAGACCGCGAACTTGATTTAGACCTAGACCGCGATTTGGAGCGAGATCGTGACTTCGACCTTGACTGTGACTTTGACCGCGAACGCGACTTGGAACGCGAGCCCGACTTTGAGCGTGATCTTGACTTGGATCTGGAGCGCGATCGAGACTTTGAACGTGATGCTGATCTGGAGTTGCGTCTTGAATGTGTGGATCCGTCGTGTGACATCTTGGACACAGAGCCCGCCTGCACACAAATACATACAAAGTGATACTTTGCTAATCTGATACAACTACCACACCAAAGAGGACATTATTCAGAATACAAATTACAATGTCTACTTTACTAGCTTGTCTGTGGTTTTAATACTTTTTTTTTTTGGGAAAGTAGAGCTCTTTTCAGCTGGGTACGTGTTTCAGTAATATAATAAAATGAATAAGTGATCACAATTTACTTGAATACTAAACCGGCCATGTGCGAGACGGACGCTTGCAAAGCGTTCCACGGCACGGTTAGCGCAGTGGCTGAGCGATTGGACTGCTGTGCAGCGTGTCGTGAGTTCGATTCCCGCACGGAACAAATATTTATACGACCTACAAATAGTTGTTCCGGGTCTGGGTGTTTGTGTATGTGAGTTTCTATGTATGTAAACGGACCCACAACACAGGAGAAACTCCTAGAGTGGAGCAAGGTTTTTTAAAAAAGAACAATAATCTCATTTTGGTAACATGTTACATTCAAACTATATGCTTCTTATAGGTTTTCGTATAACGTATAGGCTAATAAATATTATCAGCAAATTTTCGGAATTTTAGTCTATGCGCGCACTACGAAATGTAATCGTTGCGATTTTTATATTGCGAAATGAAATCGCAAACTAGTTCGTGAAATCACAAACGATTTATTTTCGATGTGCGCGGATTGTAGTACATTTCCGTTGTCCACAGATTGACGATTTTTTTATCGCAACGATTCATTTTCAGTTTCTATTAAACTAAATCTAAAAATTGAGTGTCGCTGCGCCACTGCATACTGCAATACTTACCGAGGGGCTGCGGCTGCGTGAGCCGGAGCGAGAGCGCCCACCACCTGCAAAAACAAGATCAATGTTGCCTAAAGTCTAATTGCACACTTTGATACCTAAAGCCAGGACTATATCTTGTAGAGTCCATTTCGGTTGCTCGGCCAAAGTGTCTATGGCACTATGGCCGAGTAATTTAAAGAGACTCATCTTTGTAGCGTGTATATTATCTGTTTTAACAATTTAGAATTGTGTTATGTCACATCTTCGCTATCAGCAACAGCATGAGTTTTCCTCAATACCTGGCAACTGGTACACACACAGATCTATGCATGTGTCTCTTATCTGCCGCATACACTTAAATAAAAAGTAGCTTCACATTATTTGTCATTCATGTTTCTTTGATCTGAGGGAAACCCTCATTCCACTGCTACACTTGAAAGATTAAGTGTAGTATGTTTCCAAGTCTAGTCAGCAAACAATGCAACAAGCAGGGGGGGGGGCACAGGGGTCAAACCATGTGTTATGGTCAGTGCCATCTCATTACCAGGACATACACTAAACATCTACCATAGTAGGTATTTGTACATATTTAAATTATTTTTACTGTAATCAAGTATGAAAAAAACATAATTCTTTTCTTTAAACAAGATATAGGTATTTATGGAATGTAGCGGGTACCCCATGGTTTGCAAAACCTAAAGTTGCCACAGCAAAAACAAATGCTTGTTTGTTACTACTGTCACCGATCACGCCTGCCATGGGCCTAGGCCTCCATTGTTATAGCCCCCACACATTAACTATGGATGCGCACTTAATGCTATAGGCAGTTATTTTACAGAAGACACCATTCTATTGATCACACCAACAAAATATTATAGAATAGGTTGGGTTCTTTGACATATTTGTTAGTTAAATGTTCACCTGATAGCAGAAGGTTAACAGGGCTTATACAAGGTGAATTTTTCAACTGGATGTGGTTGGCTATATCTGAAACTATGATAATACTGAAAATACTGAAAATACTGAAAGGAATCTCTACATCGATTTTACCTAAAACCAAAATTGCATCAATGGATTTTTGAAAAGTCAATTATCCTGGCCAGGAATCGAACCTGTTGATATTGGTAAAAAGAACACATGCTGCCATGCTATGCCATGTTATTTTTAAACCATCTGGAAGTGTGGCTAACAAGAACCAAATTCCTGGGAGTAATAATAACTTTAACATATGGTGACAATTATTGCATTTAATCTCCTTTATTCATTTTTAATATTCTATTTTGCATTTATTATTAATATGTGATACAAGCAACTCAATTGCGAGTACTATGCACATGGCCTTTCTAAAGAACTTTTCCAATAAGGTCAGTTAGGTCTTCCTAGTGCATCCCTTCTCAGCGTTTTCACTCACCTCTTCCTTATAAATTCCTTTTGCTAGTCACCTTTCACTCATCCTCTCAACTTGACCGAACCAGTATGTGAATGTAGATGAGGTGAAAGGAGTATGTTGGGACTGTAGCACTGCCGTCCACTAACTAAAAGGCCGTTAAGCCACAGTTGCTCGTTTTTCACTTTTTAATGTAGTCTTATACAACTTTCGATGCTCTATCTTTTGGTCTAAGAGTCATTTTTCTATGATTAATAGTTTAGGAGATACAGGAAGATTGCTGTGCAGTTAAACCACATAAAATGCATAATTAAAAATTATAAAATGAATTTAAATAAAATTAAATAAATAAAATGAATTAAACATATAACATATTGTGCAATAACACTATGCCTACATATATAATTTGCAGCCTTGTTCCTAGATAGCATATTTTTCAAGAGACATCAATTCACAATTTTAGCGTTTTCTCAAAAACTACTTTTTGCACTTAACGGCCTTTTAGTTAGTGGACGGCAGAGCAGATGGCGCTCTGTAGTTTCTGCCTTCCCCCACGAGAAGAGGGCGTGAGTGATGTGTGTATTATTAAGTCGGAAGATAAACAAGTATCACCTCTTTAAAAATTATTACAAGAATGGTGGTACTTGTTTCAGTTTTTATTATGATCATGAGTTATTTAATGTAATTTGATTTTTCATTCCGCTATACTGTTACATACCTAGATACATTGTTGACAAAACAATGCCCTGTACAAAGTAGATCGTCTATCCATCTGAACAATTCATCAGAAATGTTTGATATTGCGTCCATAAATGTTACCTCACCATAACGAACAGCCCTAGCCGTGCATATTTGACATCCGGCATAAAGTTAAGTGCTTCTTCGCAACATTTGGGCGTTTATCTTGTGTTAATAATAATTTTAAGAGGTTGATATTGAGGTTAGGAATACAAAACAACTTACCTGTATCCACGTCCATTTTCGCTTTTAAATCTAGGTTCCGAACACAATAATGTGCTCTGTTAAATTAATTGAGCGGCATAAATAACAGTGGAAATAATGCTAAAAGTTAAAAACACCAAACAACAGCAAAATGAATATGTAGATAAATAATCAGACAACTTCAATCAACGAACTACAACGATCCATTACTTTTGACGAGCTTTTGACACAACACAATTTTTTTTTTTTTTTGTTCTTTTCAGAACAGGCTAAGGCCTGAGACCATGCTGCCTAGTCTTCAGGACACAACACTAAACGACAGAAGCAGGTAGCGAAAAATTTTTTTCAATAATTATTCAAGACCATAAATACGAGTCTTTTAGTAGTAGTAGCTCAGCCATACTTTTCGAGCTCTGCTCAGTAGGCACCTAGTCTGTGGTAGCGACTATAATATTTGGGGTTACCATTTTAAAATTGTTCATTGTTTTTTGTTGGGCTGAGCACCGCCGTGTCCTCACGACGGCGATAGGACTGCTACCCAACGCCTGTAGCTAAGGATCTTACAGAAAGTTGCTAGATTGAGAAATTTGTTTTCCCTGAAAAATAGCTAGAAGTTGCTAAATGTCCTAGTAAAAATAAATTCCGTTTTACATGATTACTAGATACCACACAGCGATCTTTTAATAAATCTTTGCTAATCTTTGATTTTTATTACATTTAAAATGTAATATTAACGAAATAAAACACACATGTCAAATAAATCAGCTATAATCTATTAAAGTAATACTATAATATACATTTTATATTTTAATATGATACTATATAACTACTGAATTGACAATTTAAAGAAGAAACACAATATTCAGTAAATACGAGAGGAAGATGTAGAAGGTTGTGAATCCTGGGAAAATAAAGATAAATCTTTTGCAGCTGACTCAGCTCCGCTTGATTTTGAATATTTTTCCACAGTACCCATTTTTTCAAGTACAGACTTAGGAAGGACATAGTTGTGACAGCATTGGCCGCTTTTCCTGAGCGAATCTCTTATACAGAGGATAGAATAGTTACTAAACTAAACTCATTCTATTCCTTTGCTTAATTTTTACTATATTCATTTGGGAGAATAATCTTTCTACCTCAGCATTCGAATGTGGAAGTGAAAGACATGCTATAGCGAGTTCGCTTAAGTCTTCAAGTATATTATCCCCAGAAGCATTTTTATACTTTTTGACTTCCACCCAAAACGGTATGGTTTCTTGCGATACCCATTTGAACAGATGCAGAATATGCCACTGTTGCATTATCTTATCTATTTTTTCTGGTGTGAATCCCAAAATTTCAGCAAGATTCATAATATCGTTTGTTTTCACGGGTTTTACTGCTTCTTCAGGACTTAGTAACTGCATAGATTCTAATTGTTTATAGTTATCTGGAAGCCTTTGTTGTAATTCGGTAACCAGGCGCTTTAAAAATGTGACGCAGCGTTGTCTTATTGTATTTGAAGTCTCGGAATCCAACGAATGTTTAGCTATTTCTGTTTCAAATACATAACCAAGAAACGGCTTAGGGTTTAAATCTCTGTCAGTGATGGGATCCAAAATGTTCCTCTGCAATCTTGTTGGCATTAAAATTCTCTGGCTAACTGACTGTATTAGTGTTTTAAGAGTGTTTAGCAGTTTTAATGGGTTAGAGTCTTCGCTTTCAAATGCCTTAATTGCAATCTGAACATCATTCAAAAGAAGTCATGATTCGCGACACTAACAAGTATAATAACTTTAATTATAAGAATGATCAAAACATTCGCTCTCACAAAGATTTGATCAAAATAAATTAGTTTACCAACTTTGACCAAATCTTTGTGAGAGCGAATGAAGCGAATGTTTTGATCATTCTTGTATTTAAAGTTGTACTTGTTAGTGTCGCGAATCATGACTGCTATGCTGGAGACCGTGGGTTCGATTCCCACCCAGGACAAATGTTTGTGTGATGAGCACGATCATTTGATCAAGTTACAACATCGTACTGATAAGCGAATTGGAAAAAATACATGAACATTTTAATTTCGCGGGTTACTACGGATGAATCACCTTAAGGGCGCGTAATCAGTTTGTAATGTCGCAAATGGCTGTCAAATATTTACAAGTTTTATTAATCTGGTAATTTTACTGCATGAAAATAAGAAGTATGGCTCTGTAGTGCACTAAAAAATGATATAGGAATGCCACACACACTGAATTTGATGTTGTAACCGTTTCAGGTGTAAAAAAACCATTTAGAAAGTTTCCAAATACTTTTTTTACATCTAAAACTATTTATTCGGTGTTACGATATTAATTATTGCATTCCCTTATTATTATTTTAGTGCACTACAGAGCCATTTTTCTTATTTCCATACATTAACATTGCCAAATTAATTAAAACTTGTTAATATTTGATAACTATTTGCGACGTTGCCAACTTTCAGAATACGCGCTCTTAACTTAAATTTACGTTACGCTGACAGCGTTGAGGATGAATTTTACGAAGCTCTATAAAAGTTTAGTTTAACTTTATTTTATTTACTTATAGTTCCTACTCAGCGCTTTTATCCGCCGATAAAAAAAGCGCTTACTTGTGCGAATGGAGGCTCCGAATTTTTCCTATAGTATCTATGTAGTATGCGGTCTGTGTGGGTCGGTAGCGCTAAAACATCCTTGTGCCAAAAAAGGAAAAATAACATCCGGCTGTCACTGTCAGTCTGTCAAAGTCAGTGTCATATAATTCATTTATCAGTCACATCAGGCAGACAGTCAGTTGTAGAGAATGATAGTTTTCGTAGGCGTTGATAGGTTGATGTTGAAGTGAAGTTATTGTTTTTGTATCGAATATTGTCGATTTAAGTGTTTTATTTTGACGTAAACTTCAATCGATATTATTCTTTGTGTCTGTGTTGTATCAGGTTTGTGGTAATTGTGTGTTTTAACCAATCTTTTTAGTTTCTCCGTTTTCTTTTCTGTCGGCGTCCATTATGGACGCCGACAAACCACCCGATCCTCCCGAGCTTTTCAAGTACTCCCCGATCTTAACAATAGACCTACCCAATCCCAACGAAAATGCAGAACATGATCTCATGGATGCTGAACCTGCTAGCAGGAAAAGAACTGCCACTTCTCCCACGACAACAACACCGAACCCTCCTAAAGTTTTAAAAAAAGAGACCGGACGGCAGATATATACGTCAAGGGACAAAGGCCCATTTATAGTTCACGTCTGCTTAAAAGATGGCGAGACCCCGAATACAGCACTACACCCGATTAAATTCGGTATGTTCCTAACTCGGAATAATTTCTCTAACATCCTTCTAGGTAGTGTTAAACGCCTAGGAAGAAATCGAATCTCGGTTGAGTTCCAGTCACATCAGGATGCGAACAGCTTCTTAATTAGCCCTATTTTAAGTAAAAATAATTATATTACCTCAATCCCACAATATAATGTCACCCGTCTAGGACTAGTACGAGATGTTCCTACGGAATGGAATGAGGATGAGGTTATACAAAATATAAGGGTTCCTGCTGGATGTGGCGCTGTTATTAAGGCTAGGAGAATGAGCCGTAAGGTAAGCTCTCTTGGTGTGACAGAATGGAAACCTACTCAAACTGTGGTGCTGACATTTGATGGGCAAATTTTACCCAAACGTGTTTTCTGTTTTTTCTCCGCTCTTTCGGTCGAAACGTATATGTACCCAAGCATCCAATGCTATAACTGTTGTCGATTCGGCCACACACGTACGGTATGTCGCTCAAAACCCCGTTGTTTTAAATGTGCACAAGACCACCCAGGAGATGGATGCCAAGTTTCATCTGACCTTGCATATTGTGTTTCCTGTACTGGAAACCATTATGCTAATGACAAAGCCTGCCCTGAGTTGGGTCGACAGAAAGCCATCAAAGCTCTTATGGCTGAAAAATTTATATCATACTCTGAAGCTAGCCAGGTCTTTCCACCAGCTTCTAGATCTTATGCTGAGGTATCAAAAAATTCCCTAAAGAGCAAACCAGTTCACAGCCCTCCTCGTGCCAGAAGCCCTTCTGTTCCTTCTACCCAAAAATCTTACCGCAAAACTGTAACTCTAAAACCCAAATCCCATGCACCACTTAGTCCCACTTATGATAAGCAGGCTCATCAAGCCCTTACTCAAAACTATTCCTTCTCCGCTTCCCAAAATGGTTGCGCTTACTCTAGGGAAGGTGCAACCAGTCCTAACCAAGTTTCCTCACAAAACATCCTGAACATCATTTCCAGTATGCTACTGACTGTATTAGCTAATCCTTCCCAATCCCTACCTGACCACGTTGCCAATAAATTGACCTCAATTGTGAACTATATCCACAACATTCCATCCCCTAACCTTGCTTCAGTGGAATGTGAGGAGTATTACTCCTAGGAAATCTGACCTACTCTACATTATTAACAAATTCAAACCATCAATCTGCAGCATTGCCGAGACATGGCTCCTTTCTGAGAGTAATTTCAGAATTCCATGTTTCGGTGCTGTCCGTGATGACAGATCAGATGGATATGGGGGATGTGCTTTGTTCATCAATAACAAAGTACCATTCTCCCAAATTCCTCTACCCTCCGTTGGCGACAACATCAATGTTGTTGCTGTTAAGGCTGAGGATATAATTTTTTTTAGTTTTTATATCGCACACCCTCGGGTAGAAGATCTTGTTCTAATAAAAAATCTACTAAGTTCTGTTCAGGGTCCTCTACTTGTTATGGGGGATTTTAATGGCCATCATTATAGATGGGGTTCAGCAGTCTGTGACAACTTTGGTATAGGATTGGCGGATATGCTGGATGAACTAAACTTGTGTCTAATTAATGATGGCAGTGCCACACGCAGGTCTGCTCCAGGGCAGAACGACAGCTGTGTTGACTTGACGTTCTGCTCATCCAGCATAGCCAGCCTTTTTAATTGGAGTCGCTTGGATATGACCTATGGGAGTGATCACTATCCCATCATGGTTGAAATCCCTTCCAAAACCATCCCTGACAAAACCTCCCCTCCCTTATTAAAATACCAATTGAACTCAGTAGATTGGGACCTTTTCTCTAAAATTTTGGACCTAAGAGTTTCAACCCTCCCACCTATCAACTCTGAGTCAGCTGAAAACTGCTTCTACTTATTCTCCTCCACAATATCTTCCACAGCGGATGATTGTCTCCCGTCCAAAAAACCGCCATCTGGCAAAATACCTTCTCCGCCATGGTGGGATAGGGAGTGCTCTGCTGTGATAAGGGCTAGAAATGAGGCAGAAAAAAAATTCAATTCCGACATGAGCCTGGAAAATATTACTTCCTTCCAACATATATTGGCTAAGTCGAAGAAATTACTCAAAAACAAGAAGAGACAAGGTTGGCGGAATTATTGTGATTCGTTGAGTCCATCCACCCCGGCATCAGCGGTATGGCGTAAATTAAAATCATTCAGAGGCAGTTTGGGACCTCCCTCCGGGAGCATACTGTCCGCGGAACTGGGTAACCAGTTTTTCTCAAAGCTCGCTCCAGTATATGTTCCCGGAAAGGATGAGTGTGTCGTTTCGGGGTCTCAACTAATATCGGATGATCCTCTGAACAGACCATTTTCTTTGCATGAACTGAAATCAGTCCTCGGTCATGTAAGGGATTCTGCCCCTGGAGTTGATGGATTCCCTTATTCCTTCATTTCCAAAGCTGGTGATAAGACCCATCAATACTATCTGGACTTAGTCAATTACTGTTTTAATTCTGGTTATGTTCCTCCCGAATGGAAGGTTCAAGTCGTTATCCCCATATTAAAACCTGGAAAAGACTCTAGGGATCATTCGTCGTACAGACCAATTGCGCTATCGTCCGTACTTATTAAAATTTTTGAACATTTAATTAAAAGCCGCCTGGAATGGTTTGTAGAGAATAAGAGGCTGCTCTCAACGTCTCAATTCGGCTTTAGGAAAGGCTTGGGTACAGCTGATAGTGTGGGTACCCTCACATCAGACATCCGGCTGGCCCTAAGTAGAAATGAGTCTGTGGTAGCTGTTTTCTTAGATATTTCTGCTGCCTATGACTCGGTTCTCCTCCCAGTTCTCAGGCAGAAAATGCAAGAGCTGAGAATCCCGGATAGGATACGTCAGATCATCTGCAGTATTTTCTCAAGCCGTACTGTTCAACTCAGGATTCCCGGGGAAAATTTTGAACCGCGATCGATCTGGAGAGGCCTACCTCAGGGATCCGTCCTTAGTCCCCTTTTATACAATATCTATACCTCTGATCTTCCTTCTTGTCTAAATCTTAACTGCAAAATTCTCCAATATGCGGACGATATCGCACTATTGGTCTGTGGCAATTCCATCGAAAACGCAGCTGAGTCCATGAACATCTCTCTGTCCTCATTAAACCAATGGCTCGCAGATCACGGGTTATCTTTAAGCGCTCCAAAGAGTACGGCAGTAGTCTTTACCCGAAAACGCGTTACCCCACACATAGACATAAATATTGATGGCCAAAGTATCCCAATAAAAGAAAAGGCCAGATTCCTGGGTGTAATCTTGGACTCCAAATTGTCAGGAGTGGATCACATCAACAGCACAATTAAAAAATGTGAGCGCTCGGTTTCGGTTCTCAAAGCTTTGGCAGGTGTATGGTGGGGAGCTCACCCATACACCTTAAAACTGGTGTACAATGCTCTAGTCAGAAGCGTGTTGGACTATTGTAGTTACCTAATTGAGCCATGTAATAAAGAAGCTCTACGTAGACTAGATTCAGTCCAGGCCAAGTGCTTGAGAATCGTGATTGGTGCCATGAAATCCAGCCCCATAAATGCTCTCCAGGTTGAATGTGCAGAACCCCCTCTGAGCCTACGTAGACAATACTTGGCAGATCGTTTTTTGTCCAAAGTTTTCTCCCTTTCATCCCATCCTTTACTCCCAATTTTAGATCAAATCTATCTTTCTCTTAACTTATCTTCTTACTGGAATAATAAATCCATTCCGTTGATGAACAGGTACAGAGAGCTTAAACACCTCTCTTCACCTGTTTGGCAACATCCCACTCTTCCTGTGTTTTCTTCGGCTTATGAGGTGACCCAATTCAGGCCAAAAATCGTAACGGGACTTGGCATCTCCAAAAATTCCCAGGACGTAAAAAGCGACTTCGATCAGGCCATATCTAGATACTGGGAAGGTTGGAATTTGTTTTATACGGATGCATCTAAACTATCCACAACAGGTTGTACTGGAATCTCGACATATTTTCAAAATTCTAAAATTGCTCTTTTATTCCAATGCCCACCACAGACTTCCGTGTTCACAGGAGAATGTATCGGTATCCTAGAAGCCATTAATTTTATCTACTCCCACAATATTAAACATTCAGTAATTTTTTCAGATTCTCTTAGCAGTGTTCAGGCCATTAGTCAAAATCAACTTAAATCTAAAATCCACAGCAAAATTATCATTGACATCCTTAAATCGCTTTATATTTGTACGAACAAGGGTTTAAACATTGAGATAGTTTGGATACCCAGTCACTCGGGTATTGTTGGCAACGAGTGCGCCGACTCCTTGGCTAAATATGCTACATCAAACCCGGTTGACCGGAAACATTACGTGGTACATAGTTACGACCTTAGGGCGGATACCAAGCAGAAGCTCTTCAAATTGTGGTCAGCAGAGTGGCGAGTAAGTTCGAAACTCAAGGGGGCTTACTATGCTAGTCTCCAGCCTAGCATCCAGCGGAAACCCTGGTTTTACAAATGTCCTAATTTATCAAAAAGAACAGTTTCATCCTTATGTAGATTGAGACTCGGCCATTGTTGCACTCCTGTGTTCCTTCACAAGATTCACATTCGAGACAATTCTTTGTGTGAGTGTGGTCTTGATGATGGTACCCTTGAACATATATTTTTTTCATGTCCGTTGAATTCCCAATCCCTAGACTTGTATCATAAGCTTTCCAAAATTAAAACTCCTCTCCCTACTAACGTCAATTCCCTCCTGACTAACTTTTCTCCCAAACTTATCCAACTCCTATCAGAGTTTTTAAATGAAAATGATATTAAATTGTAACCCTTAAAATGTCCCATACTGTAAATATGTAGATAGCTCTTATTGTATTTCGATAGTTTTAAATGTTATGTTCACTAATATTTAACAAAAAACGTTGTTGCTGTCTTACAATTTCTACTAACCCATACGCACACAACTACCTCTGAGTACAAAAGTCGACGGCTCAACATATTGCCCGGCCGTCACTACTCGACACTGGCAACCATAGTCACCGACTGTTGCCAAAAAAAAAAAAAAAAAAAAAAAAAAAAAAAAAAAAAAAAAAAAAAAAAAATAGTTTTCGTAAACAAAATAAACAATATCGGGGATTACTTTTTTATTTTTGTGAACTTAGTTAAGCGTAATGGATGACGAAAATAAGTTGCCTTTGAAGCGAGTGGAGTTCTCACTATCAAAGTTCAACGATGTAGCAATCCCACATCATTTAGATTTGCTGCGACAACATAAGGCTAATATTATCAAGGTAACGTCTTGCTCTATTTCTATACCCTTTGTTTAGCTGGAACGACGGGACTACCTCTTCGGCATCGGTCATGATTGGTCCGTCGCTTCACATGTTTACATAACGGGTAGAATAGAGTGTAATAAAACCATTACAAATTAAACCAAATAAAGAAATATTATTAATAAATGAAAGCATAAAAGAGTCTGGCATTCTGTGTAAAGTTCGTTATCGTTTTGATGTTTAAGTTGGCATCTTTCATTTAAATTTGTATTATTCTTTCTGATTAGATCACTTATTTTTGTGAATGCTGGTTAACCTGTAATTGGCCAATGTGTAAGTCCAAGTCTTAATACAATTTTATACTTAAGCTTTATTGTACATACACAGAAACAGTAGGTAAACTTTTTTAATAAATAAATAAAATAAAGAATTTTAAATCTCATTTCAATAAATACTATTTTGCTCTTTGTGTCTTAAAATAGTAGTTAATTTTTTGACACTTTGGAAACCTAATATTCCACACAAAAAATATACCAGATTCAAATCATAAATAATTTTTAAACATATTATTTGTCTTTTTTTTCGGTTTAGGCATGAGTATTAGTTAGTTTGCCATTCGCTGAGTGACATGTCTGGTGTGTTCAAGGCGTAGTTATAGAGATTCGCAAGAACACGTTTGCCATGTCGGAGGCATGGGATGTGTAAACTTAATGCACATGTCACAAAACAGTATAAGCGAAGCAATAGACATGATTTTAATACTAGAAATAAAGATATAAAATCTTTTATGGGGTACTGTGTTAAACGTTACAACAAAATACCTCTGGTGAGAATTTAAATGTAAATGAAAGAAAATTTAAAAGTTACATGAAAAATACACTTAGTAAATAAGCATATTATAAATTAGAAGATTATATTCAAGACTAGCACATATTTGGGTTTGGTATTGATCCAGCAACACCCCCGCTATTAATTTTTTCAATATTTTCGATGTACAGAATTGACCATTCTACAGATTTATTATATGTATAGATAAAATGCTTGGGAACATGCTGGTCCTGCTCCATAATATTGTCCTGTTTAGGGCTTCAACAGGATCAAACTGGTTGAAATTTGAATGCTTACTGCTTTTATTGTATTTGTAAAATAGCTGTAATTGCAATATTTTGTTAAAATGTGATCACCATGTACCTTTTTTTTGTTTCTTATTATTTTTTATTTTACATTTCATTAATTTTTGTCTAGATTTTAAATAAATAATAAATAAATATTCCACAACTATCACACAACGCCATCTAGTCCCAAGCTAAGCAGAGCTTGTGTTATGGGTACTAGACAACTGATAAACATACTTATATATTTCTAAATACATATATATTATAGATAAATTACACCCAGACACAGAACAAATGATCGTGCTCATCACACAAACATTTGTCCTGGGTGGGAATCGAACCCACGGGCATAGCAGTCAGGGTCACTAACCACTAGACCAACAGGCCTGTTTCAGGGTACATTGCTTTCACATTATTTCAAATAATGTTATAAAAACATTGTAAAACATTTTTTAAAAGGGTAAGTATAGAGTTTCTAGCCCATTCTTCTCAATACAAAACTACCCTTGCGAATGGGTGTAGAATCAATCGTATCCCATCCCATTTCCTCAAATTTTTAATATTCGACGTTTAAAAGTGCCTCTTTGATGGCCTAATTGAAAATCAAAGTCAAGGTCAAATCATTTATTTCATGAAATCATTAATCTTTCATTTATAAATAAACTAGCACTACGCCCGCGACTTCGTCTGCGCGAATTTCGGACTTTTCCCCCTATGAATTTCAACTCCCGGCTACCGTCTTTAGGGGACACTTTTGGAAAATCTAAATACCTAAATTCCGATTAAACACCAAATTAAGTCGAATAACCCATCCACAACCTTTACAATACTAAAAGAGAAAGATGAGAGTTTTGAATGGTTTCTAGTAAGATATTTCATTGAAGCAAATTTCTCGATTTTCATCCCGCTAGGGGTAATTTTTGATTTGATTAATAATACGCATCCTTTACTTGATTGGAAAATTATTTATGCCAAGTTTTGCTTGTGTTGAAGAACGCAGTAAAATCCTTCCCTTAAAACTTAATCACCCTTTTCACCAACTTAGAGGGTGATTTTCGAAAAACCCAAAAACACGTGTTTGTTTATTTTTGATCTAATTTCTATATACGGAGTTTCGATTTCATCTGTTAGCGCGTTATGATTTTCCCATACAAACTTTAACATCATCTAAATCATCAGAGGAGGGTAGTTTTAAAAAAAACTAATAATGCCCATCTTTTTTATTTACTTATACTCATATTCGTTCCAAGTTTATTCGTCACGGGCACGCCGCAATCGCGACGGTAAGACCCCTCTTTGAGGAGTGGCTGGATAGGCGTCACGGCGTCCTTACCTTCCGCATGACGCAGGTCCTCACCGGACACGGAAGTTTCGGGAGGTTCCTGTGTCTGATAAGGAGGGAGGAAACGCCTGGGTGTCACCACTGCGAGGACCGTCCTGAGGACACGGTGGAGCATACGGTGCAGGACTGCCCCGCTTGGGCAGAGCACCGCCGTGTCCTCACGACGGCGATAGGCGGAGACCTCTCGCGCCCGGCATTGGTCGAGGCCATGCTGCGGGGCGAGACGGAGTGGGAAGCGGTCGCCTCCTTCTGCGAAGCAGTCATGCTCGCGAAGGAGGAGGCGTGCCGCGTGAGGGAGAGAACAGTGTCCTCCCTCCGACCCACCCGCAGTGGTAGACGCCCACGGCGACGGACGTCGCCAGACGATCTCCGGCCACCGTAGGCGCGGGCATGCGGGCAGCGAGTAATGGGCGACTCGCTGCCCGACCATGGACCATGCCCGGGTCGACGGCGCGTTGTGTTCCACGCGCGCTTCAAAGAGTGTCAGCAAACTGACGGGGCCTGTAGAGGGCCAGAGCCTGCCGGGGTCGCGGGTCTTACTCATCATCGTAACCCCGGTACGTAAAGGTCTCGTGAAGGACACCGTGGATTTTAGTCAGTACAAGTCTGACAGTCCCTCCCGCCCTGCCCTGGGTGGGAGGACTCATTTGATGATTTTACCACGAAAAAAAAATAAAAAAAAGTTTATTCGTCAGCATAGTGACGGGGCCTGTAGAGGGCCAAAGCCTGCCGGGGTCGCGGGACCAAGGGATTACCGTGACCCCGGTACGTAAAGGGCTAGTGAAGGACACCGTGGATTTTAGTCAGTACAAGTCTGACAGTCCCTCCCGCCCTGCCCTGGGTGGCAGGACTCATTTGATGATTTTACCACGATAAAAAAAAAAAAAAAAGTTTCATGTTTATAAACCTAGGGGATAAGATTTTACATACAAAGGTTTTCAACCCTTTTCACCCCCTTATGGGTAGATTTTCGCAAGATGCCTTCTTAGTACTCGCCTACATAATAAATTGCAAGTACCATCCAAAATTTAAGTTATACAAATAGCGGTTTAAAATACTTCCCTTTAAACTTGGATACCCCTTTTCACCAACTTGGGGGGTTTTTCAAAAAATCCAAAAACACGTATTTGATTATTTTTGATCTCATTTCTATATACTGAGTTTCAAATTCATCGGTTAACGCGTTATGATTTTCCCATACAAACTTTAACATCGTCTAGATTACCAATGGAGGGTACTTTTAAAAAACTATTAATGTCCATCTTTTTTATTTACTTTTACTCATATTCCTATTAAGTTTCAAATGTATGAACCCAAGGAATTTTCATACAACAGTTTTCACCCCTTTTTACCCCCTTAGAGGATGACTTTCGCAAAATCCCGTCTTATTGCTCCCCTACATGGTAGACTGCAACTGCTGTCCAAAATTCAAGTTACTGCGTTTAGCGGTTTCGGCTGTAGTCGAGTCTTAATAAAAAACCCTGTTCTTTTATATATATAGAAGAAGAAGAAGATGATTTGACTTTGTACATAGGCGGACTAAATGCCATAGGCACTTTCTTCCAGTCCTACCTAAGGATAATGCAGAGAAACAAACAATAGGTGCAATAATACACTAGTAGAAAAAATTCAAGATTAATACAAAAAAAATATGGAGATGGGACATCATCAACAAATTAATTTTGTGACGAAACTGCCAACTTCTTCTTTTTCAAATGCTCACATACTGTAAAATAATTATCTATAAAGTTATCTGTAAAACTGTAAAATAATTATCTGCCCTGGAAATGGTTATTTATTTCTCCATCTTACAACTATCTTACAGGATAACAATGATGTTATATGACAGGCTACTTGGCATGAAATTTGAAGAAGGAGAAATGGTCGAGCAAAGCGGGGGGTATACCTAAGCCTGTACATATGTATAATATAAATCCTGCATCAGAATAATGTGTCTTGTCTGGGGTGGGCAGTACGAGGAGGGGGGCGACTACGTGCGAGCGCGCGCCGAGCAGACACACGCGCGGCGCGTGGCGGCGCAGCTGCGCGCGCTGCTGCTGGAGCTGGAGGGGCTGCGGCGGCAGGTGCGCGCCGCCGACCGCGCGCGCTTCGACGCGCTCACGCAGAGGTCGCGGGACACTACGCTTCGCGCCATCGTTGATTACCTTGGTAACAAACCCAACTTGCTCCTTCTCATTGCTTTAGTATTCATACTAGATGTGATGAGAACATCGAGCACTGCCCAACTAGCAAAAGTTGTATAATATTAGAGTTATGCAACTAACAGACATGTAAGCGAAAATTCCGTGCGCGAGTGCGATTAAAACTTGTTGAGTTGTTGAAAAGTAAATTCATGTAGTTTCAGATGAACAGTTAACGGCAGCCAATATGCGGTTCAACTGAGGCGGAGCGGAGACGAGCTGTGCCGCGATTCACCATTCTCATGGCTGATGCACGTGGCCGACCACGAAGCACATGTGGATTTCAAGCCATGTGATTGATGAATCGCGGCACAGCTCTGATCCGCACCGCTCCACTCTACTCCGCAGTGTAACCGCAGCCTTAAACTTGTATTTCTGCACTACTTCAAGCGCTTCTGCTTAAGATGAGGTCCAGGTTCTATTCTCAGAATCAAAAGTTTTATTGACCTCCCTCACCAAAGATTGCGCAGTCCGAAGCACTTGAATTTGTGACGTTGATGGCACTGCGCCCCGCACAGAATACGGTGGCAGCAAACGTTTGATGACAGGGCTGATGTTGTCTTGTAGGTTTGATAGAGGCGAGCTGTAGGGAGCTGGTGTCGTCCGCGGGCCGCAGGCGACCGCACGGTGAGGCGCCGCATGCACGTGCTAACTCACTCACTCACCAACTGAAGCACATCATATTTCGTTCGTTTCTTACGTTTGGTGTGCTGTCGGCTTTGACAAATAATGTGTTCTGATCATTCCGTTTCGTAACCATGGAGCGTGATGCATGCCTCACTGCGTCGCGTGTGCTACTGACTGCTCAGTGCGGCACGTACGCACAGCGGTCAGCCGTCCTCGCGGTTACAATTAGCTGTCGCATATTTAAACACAAAAATCTGCAAGCACGGTAGACCGTTCCTGCGTACGAGCAAACATCGCAGACTGATGTTTGTGAAACAGTTTGGACTGAGCTTATGCCATTCTTTGAGTTTGAGTCGCTCCGTCCGAGCTGCTTCGTGTGAGGTACTTGTTCCGAGCCGGTGATGTGGCTGTCCACAGGGACGTCCCCGCTGTCAATAAACCGCGCTCTACCGGAAGCTGCCCCGGCGGCGGCGAGTGCGGTATCCACGGACTCGGTGGGCGTGGTCGGGCACTCGCGACGAGACATCGACGTCGAGCACGATGCGGACGTCACGCCGCCCCAGTTTACGTCGCAGATACAACTCCAAGTCGACGACCATGTGAGATTCATTTTACTTTCAATTTTTGACGACACTGTATGCCACCGGTTCGATTCCCGCACGAAGCAAATGTTTGTATGGTTAGTACATGGAGCAAATAGTAGTTGTTCTCGATCTAGGTGTTTAATTGCGTATGAACTTGTGCAGATGGGGTGAATTCATCACGAAATATGTCGCTCGAACTCGCTCTATGTGAGTTTATGAGCTTACACAGAGATATTTATAAACGCTTATGTTAATAAAAAAAAGATTTATAATACAATTTGAATTTGAACTGTAATTCCTCAAAATAAATGGCTCAAGGGCCTAGCTCTATTTTTACACAGCTATCAAAAAAAAAAGGATTGATAAATGTAAGCATAAGGTATTGGCACAGTATTATTTGGGTTCAATTCCCAGGATGAGCAAGATGCTATTGGGTTTTGTTATCAAGATCGCAATAGTACCAAGCTGTAGTAAGGATGAATGTCCGGCTGAAGGCGTTGGGCTTACAGACGGTACGCCTCGTGTTGCAGGCGGCGGCGCTGGCGGAGCGCGAGGCGTTACTGCGCGGCTGGAGCGAGCTGCAGGCGGAGCTGCGCGCGCTGCACGACGTGTGGCAGAGCGCGCAGGCCGCCGCGCTCGCGCAGCGCGACCAGGTCAGAAAGAGAATGCACACCCTATTCTGAAAGATAACAAACTCGACAAGAGCCGGACACCTCATCCACTGTGTGATCCTCCCAGTTCCAGACCCAATCCCAGCTACAGTCCCAGTACCACTCTCATTCCCTTTCCCAGTTCAGTCTCAGTCCCAGCCCCAGTGTCATTTTTTTTCCCTCGCTATATATTTATTATCGCTTAAATCTTTTTCTCGTGGTCATGGTATAAAGTGTCATTTATGCATTTTAAATGTATAAAATCGTGATTAATATCACTCGCGTTGCTTAGGATTCAAATACTAGAACCACTTGCTATGCTTGTGATTCAATCATCATTAATCGCTCCCTACTGTCGTGATTCAGTCATTAAAGTTCTTCGCTTGCTCGTGATTCATTATGGGCCTCGCTTTAAATCCGCCCTTTGTTCACTAGTTGCATAATATACTATTTTAATGCATAGCTACTATCTGCTAAAATATTGTTACGAGCTGGGTACGGGATAATTAATCAACACCAATTTAAAACCAAATAATTTTACTGACACTCAAATCACTAATTAAAACAATCACTAAACACTACTCAACACTATTCACCACTAAAACTCACTTGAACGCACTAAAAAGTCACTTCGAGTTCGCTTTCGAGTCCCCTCGATCGTAGTCAAAACTAGACTAACTGCCGGTCTTTTTTTTTTGTGTATGGCATCTCGTATGGCATCTCGCAGGTCAAACTAGGAGAGGTTGTGGGCTGCTTCACCGGACTTTTCTGTGGATGCCTTAAATTACTCTAAGACTTCCAGCCATGACGGGGCCTGTAGAGGGCCAAAGCCTGCCGGGGTCGTGGGACTTAGAAATTACCGTGACCCCGGTACGTAAAAGGCTAGTGAAGGACACCGTGGATTTTAGTCAGTACAAGTTTGACAGTCCCTCCCGCCCTGCCCTGGGTGGGAGGACTTTACCACGAAAAAAAAAAGACTTCCAGCCAGGGGCTTAAAACTAAAAACTACAACTAAGTGACCACACGCTAAGGTCACCCCCTGTGGGGTTCGGACCTCGGCTTAGGGCGTCACTGAGGGAGGACAGCAAGGGACAGGCTGGATCACAATGATATCATTACGTACCGGGGTTACGGTGATGGGTAAGTCCCGCGACCCCGGCAGGCTTTGGCCCTCTACAGGCCCCGTCAATGTGCTGACACTCCTTGAGGCGCGCGTGGAACACAACGCGCCGTCGACCCGGGCATGGTCCATGGTCGGGCTGCGAGTCGCCCATTACTCGCCGCCCGCATGCCCGCGCCTACGGTGGCCGGAGATCGTCTGGTGACGTCCGTCGCCGTGGGCGTCTACCACTGCGGCTGGGTCGGAGGGAGGACACTGTTCTCTCCCTCACGCGGCACGCCTCCTCCTTCGCGAGCATGACTGCTTCGCAGAAGGAGGCGACCGCTTCCCATTCCGTCTCGCCCCACAGCATGGCCTCGACCAATGCCGGGCGCGAGAGGTCTCCGCCTATCGCCGTCGTGAGGACACAGCGGTGCTCTGCCCAAGCGGGGCAGTCCTGCACCGTATGCTCCACCGTGTCCTCCGGTCGGTCCTCGCAGTGGTGAACCTCCCGAAACTTCCGTGTCCGGTGAGGACCTGCGTCATGCGGAAGGTAAGGACGCCGTGACGTCTATCCAGCCACTCCTCAAAGAGGGGTCTTACCGCCGCGATTGCGGCGTGCCCGGACCTCGGTTGCGACAGTCGCTCCCTCCATACTGCCCTGAGATCGCGCCGGAGCTCTTCCCGCCGCTCAGCGGGGACTCGCCCCGGCGCTGCGCCTCCACGCGCCATTCGTAGACGCGCTGGAGGGCAGTCGCCTCCAGATCCCAGGGCAGCTGATAATTAATATTCCAAAAAAGATGTTTTTTGCAATATATTTATTAGTACGTACACGAAATTCTCGCAGTTATTTTTTGAACACCCTATTTATAAAAAAAAAGAACGGAAAGAAGGCCGCGAGAGAAAGGCGGCCATACAGTTTTCGATTAAATATAATGTAAACAACTGTTTAAGCAGCGCATGCAAATAACTTATGTTTTAATTGTCCATCTTGCGATCTCGATCCCCATGTTATTTATTTTTGTGATCATGGACTTCTCAATACTTTTCATGTTAATTTTAAGCAAAAGATCTGTATTTTTTTCATAATTGTAGACTCATTAGTTTCTGATAAAAGGGAGGCAGAAAGGTCATTTATCGTCCATTTTCTTGAATAACTCTGAAACTTGATATGTCCGACCGGTCGTGCACTCTATAGCGGCAGCCTTGTGCGCAGGTGGCGGCGGCGGCGGACAGCGTCGAGATAGCGGCCGACAACGTCAGCGCCGCGCGCGCGCACCTGGCCGCCGGCGAGAGGTACGTGCACACACCACACGCACACATCATACTGTGTCCGCAGTGAAAGCGCGATTGGTGCCGATCGAGCATTTGTTTTTGTTGCGCCGACTTCAGGAGTTGCAAACCCAGTAGCTTCTAAAAAATAATTTAATAGTAGATTACGCACCAAGGGAATAAAGCAATGCCTTACGTCACGGGCATATTGAAGCCCGAAGCGAGGAGGAGGATTCTGGGGCTGAACCTCCGTAGCGTAGTGTGTAGCGATGGATTTCAGTTAGCCTAAGGCAAGGCAGCTTTTTCTAGAGGAGCGTACTCTGCTTTCCACACCTACTGCTAGGAAATAAATTAGATTTTTTAATTTGGCGTGGAACGCCAACCTTCGTACGTGAAGGGCTCCACGGCAACCGATCAGCTGTTGCCGTCACCGGCCGCCATTACTGCTACAGATTAAAAACAATACATAGGGAGCACTACACTATATAAACCACACACCACGCTTAACATATCCGCCCGTGAACGATGTATAGACATAGTGGCGTGGTGCAGGGTGCGCGCGGGCGCGTGGGGCGCGGGCGGCGCGGCGCTGGGGCTGCTGGCGGGCGGCCCCGTGGGGCTGGCGGTGGGGGCCAAGGCGGGCGCGCTGGCCGCCGCGGCCGGCTCGATGTATAGATATAGATGTGTGGTGCAGGTTGCGCGCGGGCGCGTGGGGCGCGGGCGGCGCGGCGCTGGGGCTGCTGGCGGGCGGCCCCGTGGGGCTGGCGGTGGGGGCCAAGGCGGGCGCGCTGGCCGCCGCGGCCGGCTCGATGTATAGATATAGATGTGTGGTGCAGGTTGCGCGCGGGCGCGTGGGGCGCGGGCGGCGCGGCGCTGGGGCTGCTGGCGGGCGGCCCCGTGGGGCTGGCGGTGGGGGCCAAGGCGGGCGCGCTGGCCGCCGCGGCCGGCTCGATGTATAGATATAGATGTGTGGTGCAGGTTGCGCGCGGGCGCGTGGGGCGCGGGCGGCGCGGCGCTGGGGCTGCTGGCGGGCGGCCCCGTGGGGCTGGCGGTGGGGGCCAAGGCGGGCGCGCTGGCCGCCGCGGCCGGCTCGATGTATAGATATAGATGTGTGGTGCAGGTTGCGCGCGGGCGCGTGGGGCGCGGGCGGCGCGGCGCTGGGGCTGCTGGCGGGCGGCCCCGTGGGGCTGGCGGTGGGGGCCAAGGCGGGCGCGCTGGCCGCCGCGGCCGGCTCGATGTATAGATATAGATGTGTGGTGCAGGTTGCGCGCGGGCGCGTGGGGCGCGGGCGGCGCGGCGCTGGGGCTGCTGGCGGGCGGCCCCGTGGGGCTGGCGGTGGGGGCCAAGGCGGGCGCGCTGGCCGCCGCGGCCGGCTCGATGTATAGATATAGATGTGTGGTGCAGGTTGCGCGCGGGCGCGTGGGGCGCGGGCGGCGCGGCGCTGGGGCTGCTGGCGGGCGGCCCCGTGGGGCTGGCGGTGGGGGCCAAGGCGGGCGCGCTGGCCGCCGCGGCCGGCTCGATGTATAGATATAGATGTGTGGTGCAGGTTGCGCGCGGGCGCGTGGGGCGCGGGCGGCGCGGCGCTGGGGCTGCTGGCGGGCGGCCCCGTGGGGCTGGCGGTGGGGGCCAAGGCGGGCGCGCTGGCCGCCGCGGCCGGCTCGATGTATAGATATAGATGTGTGGTGCAGGTTGCGCGCGGGCGCGTGGGGCGCGGGCGGCGCGGCGCTGGGGCTGCTGGCGGGCGGCCCCGTGGGGCTGGCGGTGGGGGCCAAGGCGGGCGCGCTGGCCGCCGCGGCCGGCTCGATGTATAGATATAGATGTGTGGTGCAGGTTGCGCGCGGGCGCGTGGGGCGCGGGCGGCGCGGCGCTGGGGCTGCTGGCGGGCGGCCCCGTGGGGCTGGCGGTGGGGGCCAAGGCGGGCGCGCTGGCCGCCGCGGCCGGCTCGATGTATAGATATAGATGTGTTGTGCAGGTTGCGCGCGGGCGCGTGGGGCGCGGGCGGCGCGGCGCTGGGGCTGCTGGCGGGCGGCCCCGTGGGGCTGGCGGTGGGGGCCAAGGCGGGCGCGCTGGCCGCCGCGGCCGGCTCGATGTATAGATATAGATGTGTGGTGCAGGTTGCGCGCGGGCGCGTGGGGCGCGGGCGGCGCGGCGCTGGGGCTGCTGGCGGGCGGCCCCGTGGGGCTGGCGGTGGGGGCCAAGGCGGGCGCGCTGGCCGCCGCGGCCGGCTCGATGTATAGATATAGATGTGTGGTGCAGGTTGCGCGCGGGCGCGTGGGGCGCGGGCGGCGCGGCGCTGGGGCTGCTGGCGGGCGGCCCCGTGGGGCTGGCGGTGGGGGCCAAGGCGGGCGCGCTGGCCGCCGCGGCCGGCTCGATGTATAGATATAGATGTGTGGTGCAGGTTGCGCGCGGGCGCGTGGGGCGCGGGCGGCGCGGCGCTGGGGCTGCTGGCGGGCGGCCCCGTGGGGCTGGCGGTGGGGGCCAAGGCGGGCGCGCTGGCCGCCGCGGCCGGCTCGATGTATAGATATAGATGTGTGGTGCAGGTTGCGCGCGGGCGCGTGGGGCGCGGGCGGCGCGGCGCTGGGGCTGCTGGCGGGCGGCCCCGTGGGGCTGGCGGTGGGGGCCAAGGCGGGCGCGCTGGCCGCCGCGGCCGGCTCGATGTATAGATATAGATGTGTGGTGCAGGTTGCGCGCGGCGCTGGGGCTGCTGGCGGGCGGCCCCGTGGGGCTGGCGGTGGGGGCCAAGGCGGGCGCGCTGGCCGCCGCGGCCGGCTCGATGTATAGATATAGATGTGTGGTGCAGGTTGCGCGCGGGCGCGTGGGGCGCGGGCGGCGCGGCGCTGGGGCTGCTGGCGGGCGGCCCCGTGGGGCTGGCGGTGGGGGCCAAGGCGGGCGCGCTGGCCGCCGCGGCCGGCTCGATGTATAGATATAGATGTGTGGTGCAGGTTGCGCGCGGGCGCGTGGGGCGCGGGCGGCGCGGCGCTGGGGCTGCTGGCGGGCGGCCCCGTGGGGCTGGCGGTGGGGGCCAAGGCGGGCGCGCTGGCCGCCGCGGCCGGCTCGATGTATAGATATAGATGTGTGGTGCAGGTTGCGCGCGGGCGCGTGGGGCGCGGGCGGCGCGGCGCTGGGGCTGCTGGCGGGCGGCCCCGTGGGGCTGGCGGTGGGGGCCAAGGCGGGCGCGCTGGCCGCCGCGGCCGGCTCGATGTATAGATATAGATGTGTGGTGCAGGTTGCGCGCGGGCGCGTGGGGCGCGGGCGGCGCGGCGCTGGGGCTGCTGGCGGGCGGCCCCGTGGGGCTGGCGGTGGGGGCCAAGGCGGGCGCGCTGGCCGCCGCGGCCGGCTCGATGTATAGATATAGATGTGTGGTGCAGGTTGCGCGCGGGCGCGTGGGGCGCGGGCGGCGCGGCGCTGGGGCTGCTGGCGGGCGGCCCCGTGGGGCTGGCGGTGGGGGCCAAGGCGGGCGCGCTGGCCGCCGCGGCCGGCTCGATGTATAGATATAGATGTGTGGTGCAGGTTGCGCGCGGGCGCGTGGGGCGCGGGCGGCGCGGCGCTGGGGCTGCTGGCGGGCGGCCCCGTGGGGCTGGCGGTGGGGGCCAAGGCGGGCGCGCTGGCCGCCGCGGCCGGCTCGATGTATAGATATAGATGTGTGGTGCAGGTTGCGCGCGGGCGCGTGGGGCGCGGGCGGCGCGGCGCTGGGGCTGCTGGCGGGCGGCCCCGTGGGGCTGGCGGTGGGGGCCAAGGCGGGCGCGCTGGCCGCCGCGGCCGGCTCGATGTATAGATATAGATGTGTGGTGCAGGTTGCGCGCGGGCGCGTGGGGCGCGGGCGGCGCGGCGCTGGGGCTGCTGGCGGGCGGCCCCGTGGGGCTGGCGGTGGGGGCCAAGGCGGGCGCGCTGGCCGCCGCGGCCGGCTCGATGTATAGATATAGATGTGTGGTGCAGGTTGCGCGCGGGCGCGTGGGGCGCGGGCGGCGCGGCGCTGGGGCTGCTGGCGGGCGGCCCCGTGGGGCTGGCGGTGGGGGCCAAGGCGGGCGCGCTGGCCGCCGCGGCCGGCTCGATGTATAGATATAGATGTGTGGTGCAGGTTGCGCGCGGGCGCGTGGGGCGCGGGCGGCGCGGCGCTGGGGCTGCTGGCGGGCGGCCCCGTGGGGCTGGCGGTGGGGGCCAAGGCGGGCGCGCTGGCCGCCGCGGCCGGCTCACTGCTGGGCTACGTGGGCGCGCGCCTGCTGGGCACGAGGCGTGCGCGCGCTCTGTCCTCGCCTGCCGACGACGCGCACGACAAGAAGGACGACTAGCAGCACCTGCGTCGCTGCGATCTCCGGTTTCCGCCGAAGCGGACACGAGCGGAAGCTGTAGGGAGATCTGCGGGAATCGACCGGTCTCTTCGTGTTTACTGGATGATCGCCGACGTGGTCCGGCTTCTTTTAAATCTAAGGTGCTGGTTGTGCTGAAAAGGCAGAAAAGTAGATGGGCTACATCTTGCAAAGGATCCACACTTTCTGTTACATAGATTGTGTCTCACATCGAATGTCTGCTGCTGATCTGAATCTGTTGTGTCAGCTTGGGTGAAGTCCGCGCCTCGTGACAGAGTGTACTACGGTAGTTCGACAGAAGGACGTGTGATTCATGCTTGTGCAACAAAACTGTACTGCGACTCATTATATCCCCTTCTAACCTAACCTGTCCGAGCCTGGGAGCCCCAAGTCCCGAGCTCTCTGCACTCACCCTTGCATCCTAAAGTGTACATGCCTTTTTTCACCATACCTTCTTTGTCGCAGTGCATTCGAGCTTAAGTGAGATGCAGTACAGTTTTGTCGCAAAAGCATGAATCGCACATCTGTTCGTCGACATTATGATTATGATATTTCCATATAATAATATTTTGAACTAGCTTCCGCCCGCGACTCCGTCCGCGCGGATGTCGGTCTTCGCGTGGATGGTTTATTTCTCCATTTTGAGTAACTCTGACAATGACATCTTATAAATATCTATTGGACCCAAATACGGCTAAGCCACATAATTAAGGAGATCCCTCTATTGAGCTACTGCTGTTGAACTCGCGTTCTGTACTGAAAAAAAAAAAGATTTTTTTTTCTACGTATTTTTCCAGGATAAAAAGTATCCTATTTTATGCCCAGGATAATAAGGTATCGGGCACGCCGCAATCGCGGCGGTAAGACCCTCTTTGAGGAGTGGCTGGATAGGCGTCACGGCGTCCTTACCTTCCGCATGACGCAGGTCCTCACCGGACACGGAAGTTTCGGGAGGTTCCTGTGTCTGATAAGGAGGGAGGAAACGCCTGGGTGTCACCACTGCGAGGACCGTCCTGAGGACACGGTGGAGCATACGGTGCAGGACTGCCCCGCTTGGGCAGAGCACCGCCGTGTCCTCACGACGGCGATAGGCGGAGACCTCTCGCGCCCGGCATTGGTCGAGGCCATGCTGCGGGGCGAGACGGAGTGGGAAGCGGTCGCCTCCTTCTGCGAAGCAGTCATGCTCGCGAAGGAGGAGGCGTGCCGCGTGAGGGAGAGAACAGTGTCCTCCCTCCGACCCACCCGCAGTGGTAGACGCCCACGGCGACGGACGTCGCCAGACGATCTCCGGCCACCGTAGGCGCGGGCATGCGGGCAGCGAGTAATGGGCGACTCGCTGCCCGACCATGGACCATGCCCGGGTCGACGGCGCGTTGTGTTCCACGCGCGCCTCAAAGAGTGTCAGCAAACTGACGGGGCCTGTAGAGGGCCAGAGCCTGCCGGGGTCGCGGGTCTTACCCATCACCGTAACCCCGGTACGTAAAGGGCTCGTGAAGGACACCGTGGATTTTAGTCAGTACAAGTCTGACAGTCCCTCCCGCCCTGCCCTGGGTGGGAGGACTCATTTGATGATTTTACCACGAAAAAAAAAAAAAAAAAAAAAGGATACTAAGGTATAATTATACCAAGTTTCATCAAAATCGAACCGTTAGTTTTCACGTGATGCCTGCACATACAGACAGACAGACAGACAAAAATATTTTTAATCACATATTTGGGTTTGGTATCGATCCAGCAACACCCCCGCTATTTATTTTTTCAATATTTTCAATGTACAGAATTGACCATTCTACAGATTTATTATATGTATAGATAAAATGCTTGGGAACATGCTGGTCCTGCTCCATAATATTGTCCTGTTTAGGGCTTCAACAGGATCAAACTGGTTGAAATTTGAATGCTTACTGCTTTTATTGTATTTTTGTAAAATAGCTGTAATTGCAATATTTTGTTAAAATGTGAACACCATGTACCTTTTTTTTGTTTCTTATTATTTTTTGACCCTTCTACAGATTTATTATATGTATAGATTCTGACGCCGCTGGTAAGTCGCCGATCGATACTAACGTAAGAACCGAGTATTATCCTATAAAAGCAATAGATGCATACAGAAGAACAGCTTACTCAAACAATGCTCGAGCACAATTTGACTCGGTTACAATTTAATACAATTTCATAATATAGTTTGAATCGTAGAGTTAAGCAGAATGATCTTCGTTAACAAGTTGTAAAGTACAAATGTAGCTATGAATGTATAATAGTTATTTATGCAACTGTTGTATAATCAGGGGTATTAAAACACGAATGTGGGTTTGGGGATAATAGTATCACATGAGTGTTTTAATACCTAATTATAACAGTTGCATACAAGACTTTATCTACAATCATGATGTGAATCCTCTATAAAAGATTCTCATACCATAGGGTGTTGTACACTGTTGTAAGAACTATGTAAATTCAAGAAAAAATAATTGCGAAGCATGTAATATAAACAAACCTTAATAAGTAAAAGAATTATTTATTGTAATAATTATTTACATTTTGTATCGTACAATTATTGAAATGCACTTGAACATTTGCACCTTATTGAATGTTGCCAGATCCTGATGTACTTGGAATATTTATATTCACCACTTCATTATTTCTATTTTCTATAGAACTAAATTAGTCTACAATTTATTGTTCTTTTTTCAAAATTTTAGCGATCTGGTGGTGAAAATGTCATTGCATGAGAATGTTCTTTTTTTGAAACTCATAATATCACGCGTTTGGATGATATAATGATCATAATATCATTGAGTGTTTTAATGTTGGCAATAAGCTAATTGTTATAGGTTCTTTTATAGAGGATTAATAGCATGATAGTAGATAAAACTAAGTATGTAACGGACCTTCTTAGGTACTTCTTAATACAAGATATCAAATCTTGTGTTTTATCAATAAAAACCTACGATAGTCAAATCTAGTACAGTCAGCAAAGTAAGTCGATTAACATCCCGGTTCTTTGTCAATATTACCAACTTGTCTTTTGAATTACAAAAAGCAACAGTAGAACAGTAGGTCGGTACTTATTAAATATCATTGCTGAGCGTACAAACCGTGACGTGGTCAGGTGCTTGTATTAGATGTATTTCAGAGGTCTGGCGTCTGTTGCACTTAGGGTTGCCAACTTTTTTTGACAAAAAAAACTGAACTGGTTTGGATAGGAAAAAAAAAGTATTAGGAAGAAGAAAAAAGTATTTATAAATCATTAAGTACCCATAATGAGTACCTATCTTGTTTTACGCGTCATAGAAAAAATTAAAAATAAAGAATTTTTGCATACTTTACCCAAAATAAAGTATGGTTGGCAACCCTAGTTGCACAGCGAAAATGTGTTTGTTTATTTATTGTACAATTAAAGCAATTATATAGTGTTATCAGGTGATCACTGACATGTAATATTAGAAACACTATCTCTCTATGTTTGTAAACGCACCCACGATACAGGAAAGAAATTCCTAGAATGGGGCATGGTTTTTGATTAAAAAAAAAATACAGACGGACTCCACGTTGAGCGACACCTTCACGGCTACACGTCGAGGTCCAGTGATTAAAAATTGTTAGAAATATAATTTTATCTTTGTAGGAACAAACATATTATTAAAGTTTGAATTTCATGTGTAATTTAGCCTAGTCTCTGTAAAATTTAGAAGTCGAGTGACGACAGTCCCTATTCACTTTGGGACGAATCTCTTTGGCATTGTGTCCCGTACTGTCGTAGGCAATATAGTTCGAGGAAAGCTTTATGGCGGCACAGAACACTGTCCGGAAAGTAATACAATTAGAGATTACACATTTTGAACTAGTGCTCGTAGCACAGCAGGTCTAAAACGGCTACTTTAACAATGTTGCTAACGAAAATTCGTAAAATATAATTTTTGTTCTATTAATCAAGCAATACCATTGATAATTCATAAACAACAATTTGCAACATTGTAAGGAAAGAACATGGCTAAAGTAGCCATTTTAGACCCGCAGCACAACTAACTTCCGAGCCGCCATCACGTTTGCCTCTTTAATTGCCTCTCTAGTCCTTTTGTTTATGTCAGTGGGAAATTACTCGTATTTTAATCGTCATCAACGGAACACGTTCTAGTCACGAACGTTTGTTGTAATTTAGTACAATGTGTGCCTGCCCAGCGAGCGCGGTAAGCTGGGCGATAGTACTTAGTCTAATGTAAATATTGTACAGTGTAAGCAAGGAATTGTAAGGTCTTCAGTGCTCTGCTGGCGGTCGGCTTTGATTTATTAATAGATTATCAAGTGTCGAACTTTTTAACTGTATATTCTCAGATCTTGCCACATTTCATGATTAACAACATCAAAGGGTATGAAAACTTCACAGGTTTATTACCTTGCGAGCGTTAAAATATGCGGCATTATCCGCCGTACCTACCTATATTTTGTTAGCGTTGACTTGACTAGAAGTTTGATATTTTTTCTCTGCTCCAATAGATCGTTGACCTGAGTGTTTGATATAATCTCCACGCCTTCCTGAGAAAAAGGGGCTTGACCAAATTCAAGTTCTGCTGGAAGCTTCGCATCTTTATCTTTGTAAAAGCCGAGAAATTGGACCACAAAGGAGGTGGTCTCATTCATTATATTGTTCATTACATGTTTCCACATGATTGTACACACAACGATGGTCAGCTTACTGCCACTCGAGCCTCGCGTCCGCAATGTACTGAATGCTTCGAAGCATTGTACTACTCTGTCAAGAAAGTACCGGGAAAAGATCAATAATACACAAAATGTCTGTTATTCATCCAAATTTATTTATCACCTTCAAAGTATGCTCCTTTAGAAACGATACACTTGCGCCAACGAATAATTCATTCATCAAAACATTTTTTAAACGCTGCTTCCGGAATTGAGTTCAGTTCTCGCCGTGAATTCTCCTTTATGTCTTCTATCGATTGAAAACGGGTGCCACGAAGTGGTAATTTGAGTTTAGGAAAAAGAAAAAAGTCAGCAGGAGCCATATCTGGTGAATATGGTGGTTGCTGGATGGTATTTGTTGAGTGTTTGGTCAAAAATTTGTTCACAATGATAGCCTTGTGCAAAGGCGCATTGTCGTGGTGCAAGAAAAATCCAAGAATTTTCTTTCCACAAATCTGGCCTTTTTCGTCGAATTTGCTCTCTTAAACGCCGCATAACGCTCAAATAATATTCTTTATTTACCGTTAGACCTTCCGGTAAGAATTCAGAGTGCACAACACCGCGATCGTTAAAGAAAACAGTCAACACTACTGACTTTTGATCGACTTTGGAGTGGTTTTTTCGGTTTCGGTTCAGTTGGAAGGCGCCACTCCGAAGCTTCTTGACTAGTTTGCATGTCAAACTCGTAAACCCACGTCTCGTCACCAGTAACAATGCGTTTCATGAATGTTGGGTCCGAACTGACTCGTTCTAGCATGTCCTCAGCGACTTGAGCATGAGCATGTTTCATACCCAAATGATTAGTTAAAATGGTACGGATCGACTTGTGAGATACAGAAAGTTCGGCGGCTATCTCTCTCAGAGATGAAAGGGGATTTTCAGTCAGTATTTTCTTCACTTTTGCGATGTTAACTTCAGTTGCAGACGTTGACGGCCTCCCAGAGCGAGGCAAATCTTCCATCACATCTCGACTGCTTTTGAACGCTTTGAACCACTCATAAGCACGAGTTTTTGATAAAGTCGATTCACCGTCAGCCTTCTGTAACATTTTCAGTAACTCCGAACACGAAATTCCATTGGCGATGCAAAATTTAAGACAAACTTTTTGATCGATATTTTTGTTCATTATGAAATTCGCAATACACACTATATATGATATTACTAAAACCAGCACTGTATTTAATATAAATAACAGATGCAACTCAAACTCCGCGCCAAAATGAAAACAGTTGTACCAATCTAACAACTACAAAAAAAAACAAAAATTTGAATTTGGAACCATAAACAAATCATCCATTCCCAAGGATATTAAATATCCTTGTCCATTCCATTCCCGATACTTTTTTGACTGAATGTATATCGCGTTATTGTCAGCCATCTGACGTACGAAGGGTAGTGTCAGTAGGTAGGTACTGCTTATGCGAACGTGGTCAGTACTATTCTCAATGCACGCATGCTACAGCGATAGTTACGGAAACACAAGACCGTCACGAGAGCACTGAATACGAGTACGGCCTAACGATGTGTGAGGGCCAAACAAAACTGCAATGCACAAATGCATTGGAAACAATGGTTTTGTACGGTGTAGGCAGGTACTAGCTTTATTTACGGGTGAAGCGTATAAATTAATACTAATATACGATTGCAGCTTGCTTATCTAAAGTAATAACATATCAAAATAATATTGTAAGTGGTTAATTGTAAGAATTATACTTAAATCTGTATGACAATATATTTTTTGTTACTGATTTTTTTTTTTCTTCCATGTTCGGTAAATAAACATACACAATGACTAGCTACCTACCTTATATATTTATATTTTACTAATTGCATTTTTGGCATCAGTAGCGATCCTTAATCACCCCTTGATAGTTATTATTGAAATATATTTCATGTACAGAATTGGCCTCTCCACAGATTTATTATATGTATTAGATATCTGTTAACGGATATGTACGAATATGTTACATATCCGTCATTGTATACAATTCCTAGGAAATTAATGTAATTTCTAAAATCGCCTGAAAATTTGTGTATCCTAACCAAATCGAACCTCTGGATACCCCCTGACGTCTACTTTCGGTTTGATGGGTTCCTTTTTTTTTATCGTGGTAAAATCATCAAATGAGTCCTCCCACCCAGGGCAAGCTCTGTCCTGGGTCGGAGGACTCATTTGATGATTGATTGAAGGGACTGGCAGACTCGTACTGACTAAAATGGTGTCCTTCAATAGCCCTTTACCTTCCGGGGTTACGGTAATTCGTGAGTCCCGCAACCCCGGGTGATGCCAATTTAGGATTGGGTTAGTCATAGGCTTAAAGGATGGACTGAGCAATAGCTGCCTAAAATTGAACAGACTCTAGAAAGAGAGGAAAACAATTATTTGCTAACTTCCTCTCTTTTATAATCTCTTTTTCAAAAAAAAATGAAAAATGCTCAGGAGTCTAGAGGCACTGGCAACAATGGCTAAGGCCGATTTATTGTCACAATCAAAAAAGAAGAAGAAGAGTTTATAGGCCGATTTTTACGAAAACTAAAACTGCATCTTTGGATTTTAAATAAATCAATAATCCTGGCCAGGAATCGAACCCGCTAATATTGAAACAAAATCGCACCTGTATATTGTTCCACTATTCGTTAGTGTCGCTAATACGGATCAAATGGGAAGTAATTAATTACGCCGTTTGGGGTTGAAACTATAGGGGTCCGAGCTCTCACAGCTATTACAAATACATTTCTAAAAGGCTTGTTGACGCTTCCCGTGACTCAAGAGCTGACTTTTACCTTGGCCAGAGGCTAAGTATTGCCATACAAAGAGGCAACGCTGCCAGTCTCTTGGGCACATTACTAGCTGACAGCGTTGAGGATGAATTTTTCGATTCATAGTAGTTTAGTTTTATTTTCATTTAGTATTTTTATATTTCTATAGTTTAATTAATATTTATGTGTTTGTACAATAAAATAAAACACATCTAATTTATTACGACAAACAATTATTGGGGAAAATTACTTTTGTGACTTTTTCTGAACGAATTGGTAAACGACAACTTATGCATCACAGATTAAAAAACATGCAGTAAAAACAATATGGCTGCCAAAGTAACCATGTTGGTGATAAAAGTGAATCTAGTGTATTGTGGTTTATTGTGAGAGTTTCAGTTTGTTTTCTAGTGAATCCTAATAATTAAAGTATATTTTTTTTTAATTTATATGAGTAGTAGTTTCTACTCGCTTCGTAATATTATTACACAAAGTGTACGCGTCACCGGTGGTGGTTTTGTGGTGAAACCTCAAAATTCTGGCCTTCTACAGTGGAGTAAAGAGTAGTAAGCTCAGGTGCTAAGCGGTAAGATGTCATTTCCGCCCCGGCCGCCCCTGGTGCCGTACGGGATCGCGCCGGGCGTCGTCACGATGCAGATGCCCACACATGTAAGTTCTGCAGCACGTTACCTCGCCAGCGGAAGCGCTGAAGCCCATGGAACCAGACTAAGTAGGAGTTGACGCGACACAGAGATCATGTGGCAACCATTATTCATTCAATAAATTTTCTCCCAAAGCAGGGATAGGGTCAGCAGTCGTGAACACAATTTATAGTTAGAATTGAAACAGCCATCACTTGTACTTATCAAAGCGTTTTATGTGCAGGTCTTTAGATGTTAGTTGAAATAAGTAAGTAGAATTAGAAAATCCGCCCCTAATTCAACCCAATTATCAGTCATTGTTGGTGACACTCTGTCAGTCAATTTGTTAATTTTACTACAATAGTTAGTATCACATAAAAAAAAATATGTACAGAAATTGGTTGGCCCAGCACCGACACTGATACCTATACAATTATATGAAGTTGTTGACACAAGCTTTTGTGTGAGCATTCGTTTTGTCAGAGGTCATACAAAGAATGTAGCTGTTGGTGTGGTGTTATTGACTGTGACTGTCGATATTGGTGTTGGGCCGGGCCCACCAGTGAAGAAAAAGACAATCTGTCAAATGAGAAAATTTTGTGGATTGAACCTTCTCCTTTTGTGATTAAGTAGAAAATCTATTAAAGAAATTGCTCAAATAGGGATAAATTGATGTCCTGGTACAATAAATATCAATATCATAATATATAAAATGATGTGTATTAATCACCAACATACTAAAATAATCTAAATGGTTTGTACCCATTTTATGAATATAGTGGGGTGGTAGACCCTTAGTGTAATTTCAAATTCAGCTAATAAATGATACATGTAAAACTATGTTGAAAAAGTTTCCAAAAGTGTCATTACCTCATTATTGCTTGAAAATAAGTTTAGACCATTCACATGATTTTCCCCACCCTAAATACTCACACTTTCCCATTAAAACCAAACCATCTTACCACCACGGTGGAGCATACGGTGCAGGACTGCCCCGCTTGGGCAGAGCACCGCCGTGTCCTCACGACGGCGATTGGCGGAGACCTCTCGCGCCCCGCATTGGTCGAGGCCATGCTGCGGGGCGAGACGGAGTGGGAAGCGGTCGCCTCCTTCTGCGAAGCAGTCATGCTCGCGAAGGAGGAGGCGAGCCGCGTGAGGGGGAAGACAGCGACCTCCCTCCACCCCAGCCGCAGTGGTGGACGCCCACGGCGTCGGACGTCGCAAGACGATCTCCGGCCACCGTAGGCGCGGGCATGCGGGCGGCGAGTAATGGGCGACTCGCTGTCCGAACATGGACCATGACCGGGTCGACGGCGCGTTGTGTTCCACGCGCGCCTCAAGGAGTGTCAGCATAATGACAGGGCCTGTAGAGGGCCATAGCCTGCCAGGGTCGCGGGACTTTCCCATTACCGTAACCCCGGTACGTAAAGGGCTAGTGAAGGACACCGTGGATTTTAGTCAGTACAAGTCTGACAGTCCCTCCCGTCCTGCTCTGGGTGGGAGGACTCATTTGATGATTTTACCACGATAAAAAAAAAAAAAACCATCTTACCACAAGAATGATAAACATCTGTTGAACGCTTGTTGCAGAACAACCCTTATATGAACGTGAAGTATACTTGACAGTTTTATTAGACAAGTGTTCAACGGATGTTTATCTTTCTTGTGGTAAGATGGTTTGGGTTTAATGGGAAAGTGTGAGTATTAAGGGTGGGGAAAATCATGTGAATGGTCTAAACTTCTTTTCAAGCAATAATGAGGTAATGACATGTTTAAGGTCAAGGTCAACAATTCAAAGAGTGAAAGTTAAAAAGTCAGGATTAATTTTTTTAAGAAATTGGTCCATAACAGTTGAAGGTTTTTAGTTTCAATTTTCCTACTGAATTTTCAGTTGTGAACTGTTTCTATTTTGTTTATGTTGACAGGCCTGTTGGTCTAGTGGTTAGTGACCCTGACTACTATGCCGGAGGTCGTGGGTTCGATTCCCACCCAGAACAAATATTTGTGTGATGAGCACGATCATTTGTTCTGTGTCTGGGTGTTATTTATCTATAATATGTATGTATTTAGAAATACACACATCAAAAGTGTCTAGGGATCAACATATATTTTTGCAATAACTTTTCTCCTGATTGATATTAATTAAATTTTTTTTTAAGGATTCATCAAATAAAGTGTTTTCGTTTGTCACAGTAACGATAAACCAAGTCACCTTTGCATTAATAAAGAAATTTGCCATTTTCCTAATAAAGGGATTTTTGACATTTGAACCACTAACACAAAAGTTCGAAAAAAAGACTGAAATAACAGTTTTCTTTAAAATTTTATTGGGTAACTTAAACAATTAATAATCCGTGTTTCTACCGCGAACACTAACAACACAAGAACATCGGTTTGGCATACTCAAAATGAGTTCATCCAAATCACGCTGTGGAATGGCCGCCCATGTTCGTTGCAACAACAAAAAAAGGTCTTCTTGCGACTGGATATCCTCCATATTCGGCAGAGCTCTTCCCTGTAGCATATCCCATGCATGCTCAATCGGATTCAAGTCTGGCGACTGAGCAGGCCAGGGCAGGACATTGATGTTAGCTGCGGCGAGAGTCTGTCTTACAACTCTTGCGGTGTGCGGTCGTGCATTATCATGCATTAACTGAAATAAGGGACCGATTTGCACTTGTAGAGGAACGATGACGTCTGATACAATAGTCTCAGCATAAATTTGAGCGTTGAGGTTGCCTCTGATCCAAATCAACTCAGTTCTTCCGCCGATCCAAATACCCGCCCATACCATGATGGTTCCACCACTATAAGGATGGACTTCCTGGCAGGATTTTAATCGCTGTTGGCGTCCAGGGCTTCTCCAGTGTCGTATACGTCTTGTATCCGGTCTCATACCAAAACGAGACTCATCAGAGTCCATCCTTATAGTGGTGGAACCATCATGGTATGGGCGGGTATTTGGATCGGCGGAAGAACTGAGTTGTTTTGGGTCAGAGGCAACCTCAACGCTCAAATTTATGCTGAGACGATTGTATCAGACGTCATCGTTCCTCTAAAAGTGCAAATCGGTCCCTTATTTCAGTTAATGCATGATAATGCACGACCGCACGCCGCAAGAGTTGTAAGACAGACTCTCGCCGCAGCTAACATCAATGTCCTGCCCTGGCCTGCTCAGTCGCCAGACTTGAATCCGATTGAGCATGCATGGGATATGCTACAGAGAAGAGCTCTGCCGAATATGGAGGGTATCCAGTCGCAAGAAGACCTTTTTTTGTTGTTGCAACGAACATGGGCGGCCATTCCACAGCGTGATTTGGATGAACTCATTTTGAGTATGCCAAACCGATGTTCTTGTGTTGTTAGTGTTCGCGGTAGAAACACGGATTATTAATTGTTTAAGTTACCCAATAAAATTTTAAAGAAAACTGTTATTTCAGTCTTTTTTTCGAACTTTTGTGTTAGTGGTTCAAATGTCAAAAATCCCTTTATTAGGAAAATGGCAAATTTCTTTATTAATGCAAAGGTGACTTGGTTTATCGTTACTGTGACAAACGAAAACACTTTATTTGATGAATCCTTAAAAAAAAATTTAATTAATATCAATCAGGAGAAAAGTTATTGCAAAAATATATGTTGATCCCTAGACACTTTTGATGTGTGTATATAAGTATGCTTATCAGTTGTCTAGTACCCATAACACAAGCTCTGCTTAGCTTGGGACTAGATGGCGTTGTGTGATAGTTGTGGAATATTTATTATTATTATTTATTTCTATTGAAATTAAGCAAACCTAGTTCTGACGACACTACAGTATAGCAGAGATCTGGAGATGATGTGATGATGAGATTAACTCTAGAGCCCTCTTATGTTGTAAAGTCAGTTTCAAAAGGTCCTCATTAGTTGACAGCACCTATAGTACCTGGGCTCATTACTTTGGTCTCAATGTGAAAACTGTCCTGAACTGGATATGACGGTCGTCGAGAGTCTGAGGATGAAGACTTCAGATGTAAGAGGTCTTCAACAATTAGCAGCTGCTACTGTAATGGTTGACAATGACAAAAACTAACTGCTTTCAAAATAGTGAAATAACTTTTTTTTTTTAAGTTGGTGGTAAAAATTAATTAAAAAACAAAAACAACTTCCAAAAAGTTATTTAAGTAAAGTTATCTAAGTTATTTTACACCTATTTGTGGTAAAATTTCGAAGGCGGTTAGTGTTTATAAGTTTCAAATATTAAAGCCAGTTGGAAAATTCATCCTGCATACTCGTGAGTATCGTGGCGTGTGCGGCACAGCGGAGCAGCGCTCCGGCTACGGGAGGCGGAGATCGGACATCCAGTCCGGACACATTGTATATCAGTAGCAATGTGTATTGTAATGTTAGTGGTGACATGTGTGGTGTGTGGCAGGTGATGGTGGGCGCGTACAGCGCGAGCGGCGCGGGCGGCGGGCGCGGCGCGCTGCTGCCCGCGCCGCCGCCCGGCAAGGCCGTGATCGCGCGCGGCCCCACGCGCAACGCCAACGGTGCCAAGGAGCCTGAAGGGCCGCCCGTCACAGTCTTCATAGGTAAAACACCATCGCACACACAAGCTGCTCCACTACCAATCGACGTAACCACTACAAACAGATAGTATTTGAATGATCCACAAGTAGTTGTCTTGGGTTTGGGCGTTTGTGTATGTGAATTTAAAATGTTTGTAAACTAACCCACGATACAGGAGACATTTTTTTCAGTTAAAACAACATATTTTTACAATAAATCGTGGGCCAGTTACTGGCACTTTTGAATTGTCAAAAATCAAAAAATAATTAGTACAAAACAGATACAGTCCCAGTCAGAAGACATAATAACTGTTAAAGTACCGTAGGTGCCCATTCCGCCGGGGTCGCGGGACTGTACGAATTACCGTGATCCCGGAACGTAGAGGGCTATTGAAGGACACCGTGGATTTTAAACAGTACGAATCTGACAGTCCCTCCCGCTCTGCCCTGTGATGGAGGACTCATTTAATGATTTTACCACGTTAAAAAAAAAGTGCCCCTTCCAATGCGTAGATCTCCGTGGAGAAGAATGTATAAGAAACTACATGGACACTTTTTAAATGGACGAAATGATGACAGAACCTTTGTGCCATCATTCATTTTGAGATGGGTGGGTACATTATGTGAGAACAAGAATATTAATAACTAGCTACCGCCCGCGACTCCGTCCGCGCGGATGTCGGTCTTCGCGTGGATGGTTTATTTCTCCATTTTGAGTAACTCTGACAATGACATCTTATAAATATCTATTGGACCCAACTACGGCTAAGCCACATAATTAAGGAGATCCCTTTATTGAGCTACTGCTGTTGAGCCCGCGTTCTGTAGTAACTGAAAAAGATCTTTTTTTCTACGTATTTTTCCAGGATAAAAAGTATCCCATTTTATGCCCAGGATAATAAGGAATAATTATACCAAGTTTCATCGAAATCGAACCGTTAGTTTTCACGTGATGCCTGCATATACAGACAGACAGCCAGACAGACAAAAATTTTTTTAATCACATATTTGGGTTTGGTATCGATCCAGCAACACCCCCCGCTATTTATTTTTTCAATATTTTCAATGTACAGAATTGACCCTTCTACAGATTTATTATATGTATAGATTAAAGTTCCTTAGTTCTTTTTTTTACCGACTTCAAAAAAAAAGGAGGTATAGATATGTTAAACAAGTGTAATTACGGAATATACAGGTCAATTTTTAGCTATATCCGAAACTATGAGAAATATCAAAAAACATTGAAAAGAGTCTCGAGGCCGATTTTGACGAAAACAAAAACTGCGTCTTGCTACATTGTAATTGCTACATTGTGTCTCACATAAAGTCCTATCTCAAGATGAATTATGTAAGTTGTAACAAAGTTCTGTAATCATTTTGTTGCTTGAAAAACATTATCCATTCTTGGCCGTCTTCTTGATAGAGATCTACGCTTCGGAGTGCTACCTTCAGTACTTTCTCAGTAATTTTTCAATTCAAACGATCTGAAGGACACATCCCTTCGGTTATTTATTATTTTTCGATAAACTAGTCATTTTGAGAATTAGGTTTTTAATGAGAGTTCACCAAAACCCATTTTTTACTAGCGCATGTTTTGAGAAGAAATATTGAAAAACTAGTTGGTGTCGTCCTTAAAGTAAAATTATTTAACTTCAATTTCTTCCACATGGCGCGCGGCGCGGCCGTAAATGTTACGCGCCGTGTGAAACAAATCTAATATAGACAGCGACAAGTAGATTAGAATATTATTGGAGTGCGAGAGTGAGCGACTGCGTGTGTGCAGGTAACATATCGTCGCGCGCGCCGGACGCCATGATCCGCTCGCTGCTGGGCGCATGCGGGCCCGTGCTGAGCTGGAAGCGCGTGTCCACGTTCGGCTTCAGCGAGTTCGCCAGCCCCGAGGCGGCGCTGCGCTGCGTGCGCCTGCTCAACAGCCGCGCCGTGGCCGACAAGCAGCTGCTGGCCAAGACCGACGGCAAGATGCAGGCGCTCGTCGACACCTACAAGAGTGAGTCCTTCCCGCACACATACCTCCTGCCTTCGTTCTGTGGACACGGCGCTGCATCAGTTCATTCATCATTCATTATAACTAAATTCATGATGAAGGTTGAAGGCTTAGCGGCCGAGCAGCAGGAGACATCACGGGCAATAGCTAATAATATAATGAAAATAGTGTTTTTGAAATTCCTAGACACTAGAATGTTTGTCGTGTTAGCTCGTCAGTATCGTAGTAACGTGTGGCGTGTTTGGCTCAGCGGAGCAGCGGTCGCGGCTGTCGGCGGAGGGCGGCGCGGGCGCGGGAGCGGGCGCGGGCGCGGGGCCGGGCGCGCCGGGCACGGAGGGCGAGGCCTCGTACCTGGACGCGCGCCAGCGGGCGCTGGACGACGCCGCCGAGCGCCGCCTGCAGCAGATCATGCGCGACTACCAGGACGACATCAACAACTACGAGATGCTGCAGAAAGGTACGTTCTCAAATTATGCTTTGGCTTTTCAGATGTTTACAATTGTATATAGGTATATTTAAATATTGACAACACTTCGTGTGTTTGCAGAGGAAGCAATCTCGAAGACGGCGCGCGTGCTGGAGGAGGCAGACATCTCGGAGGAGAAGCGCGATGTCATTCATCGTGAGATCGGCAAGTTCCGAGAGAGTATGAAGGTAAGTCCGCACCCGCCGCGCCCTCTCCCTCCCCTCTACCTCCCCCTCCTCCGTCCTCAGTCCTCAGGTGCCAACCACGTGGATGTCGTTACATATCATACTAATGGTTTTCTACTCAACGGTTTGATGAAACACCGCTTTACTACACGATTCACCCACACAAAGTTGTTCTGTTGCTTTAGTAGTCAATCTGTAAAAGATAGGGGCTTGTCTTATGTTACGTATGTAGGTAAACTACCTATTCCAAGACAAAGGTCTGTAAGGAGAAGAACGGGCAAGAAACTGCATAGACATTTATTTATTGTAATAACAAAATATCAAGTGGGCTGCTTAACTTGAGCCGTCAGTCTATTTCGCGCTTAGTTTACCAGCAGGCCCGGCGCGCTGCACTCGTTCTCAGTGATATTGACAAGAGGTATTCACTAATATTCACCTGTCGTCTCGACATGCTGTAGTACATAATGTACATGAGAATCATTCACATCATACATTTAAAGTTTTAAGACGAGCGCAATATTGAAATTCAGATATTTTGGACAAATGATATTGAACTTTTAAGATCCTGTAAAATTATTCTCAAAGTAGATTGAAAGGCCGTAATTACAATTGATTTGTTTCCTTAATTCGGACATGGTATCCAAATTGTTAATATTTTACTCAAACTCTGACTTTACCGAGACACTTCTGATCCTGGTAAACGAAGTAGTGTGATTGCGGTTTGCGGTATTTAATGGAACAAATACAATGTGCAATTTTTGTATGTTTAGAAATACTGAAACAAATGCCATAATGGTGATGATATCATATTTCTACCTCTTTGAATATTAGGGCCACACTATCGGGGAATGCTGTTAATTACCGCGTTAATAGACGTTTATACATAAACAAACATACAGTTACCGTTAATGGGCCCCGCTGTGACTGCTAATGTAAGATAGGTTTTAGTAAAGCTGATAAGCTATTAACTGAACAAGGTGGAAGTGGTGACGCGTTGAGTAGAGAGAGGAGTAAGTAGGTGTGTGTGGTGTAGTAAAGCGGTGCAGTGTGTTGTCGCGGTAGGTGCCGCGAGGAGCCGCCGCGCCGCGGGAGCGAGGTGAGTCACACACACCCGCCACACACGTGCCTGCTCTTGTTCCATCATATAATGTTTAGGAACCCATATAGGTTCATGCCATGTTAGCTTAACGGTTGTTTTTAGGTGGGTCAATAAATACACGGTAGTAATACAGGGCGTCCCTGGAAGTATGGATCAAATCAAAGTGGCATGGGAGAGGTCATCATCATACCAGGCCTCCCCTATAGACTTCCAATAGGACCAGTTGGAAGGGGCTCGCATCCAGCGTGACCCTGTGGTCTTCATAAGATGGTCTGCCCACCTTGTGGACGTCCTGCGCTGCGCTTGCCGGTGCGTGGTCTCCATTCGAGAACCTGTCGGCCCCATCGGCCATCAGTTCTGCGTGCTACATGGCCTGCCCACTGCCATTTCAACTTGCTAATTATGTCGGTAACTTTGGTTCGTCTACGAATCTGAATCGAGGTCATTTCAGAATATCCCAATGATGAATAAATATGTCCAAAGAATTTCTATACCTTGGGGAAGTTTCTCTAATACTTCGATGTAGATTCTTTGGAGGTATTCTTATTAATTTTAAAGTTAGAGAATTTAATTTCAATCTTTAGGTAGGCATTGGTCGGCTATCTAAACAAGAAAAGTGGTCATAACACGAGTTGGAAAAAGAACAGATAAAACAAACAGTTCAAATTTTTTTAAACAATGTTTTTTTTTGGACTTTTTGATTTAGGGCATTATTTCAAATTAATTCGACTTAATGTTTTATTTCCAGACAAGATCTTTTAAAACTCGCCATAGTAAACTCTAATCAATACTCTTGTAGTAATATCAGTTCTTTTTTATATTGGGCGACATAGGGACTTTCCTGGCGGGACCGGGGCAGGAATTACCTATAATAGGGGAAACACCAATACATATATTTAAAAAATAGCGGAATGACCACTAGTCCATTGAATATACTCAACTGGTTTTATGTCAAGCTACTCAGACTCCTAAATATTAATTTATTTTCATTTTACAACTGTCCAGCCATTCGCCATGAAAAGTAGTTTATATATGCCATATGTCTCAGAGGTAAAAAGATTGACATATTCGTATTCGATTTGATCCACACTTCCTGGGACACTCAGTATAACGAAATTAAAATTATAACTATCACAGCTAAGCAGGCTTTACAAGTTTACAGTAATAGTTACCAAATTATAAAATGTCCTTGGATAACATATTTCCCTAACCATAATGTATGGGATAACATGTTTATCTACTGCAAATGTAACTAAGTTTGTTGTAAGTTATTATTATTCAATCCATATTACAATTTTCTACGTCCCGACATGCGCTTGGCGGGTTATTTATGTCATTCCTCGCCTAATCCATCTATTTTCTTTTTCTCCATTCATCAATATTCAACACTCTTTTGTGACATGTGATTTCTGCAAGACACACCTGTACGGACGTACACGAATACGCACCCCCCAATGCCAACACCAACCCACACACCAAAAGACATGCTACACACAAACATACACACACACGTTGGTGTTGTTAAAGACGGCCTTCGTGCGAAAATGTTGGACCGTCCTGAGTTTTTCGTGTTTCCTTCGCCCCTCTGTGGGCTGTTTCCGATAGCGATGTAAACCATTGCTATAAGGTCGATATTTGCATGCATATCGGACATACTGCGTCGTCTGCATTAGGCTCATCCAGACGGCGGCGCACGGTGCCTAGGTTTCTCTACTGCTATGGTATTAATACAATGTAGCATGTAAGCGGTCGCAGGTCGTTGGGAGCGGCGCGCGTCACATCCATGACAGTTTTCAGCGTTTTCGCTCTGCGCTTCAAAACACAGTGCCGTTAAAACAAAGTAAACTTAATTTAGACAGTAATCGACATCCGACGCGCTTACACCAACTTTGGTAGACAATACATAGTATTCTCTCAGTCATCATCTCACGAGCCCCCTCCCTGTGTAGCCCCTCCACCAACACTACATTCAGGCAACGTTCAAGTTGATATCGTTACGTGGTTCGTTCGAGGCGCTCGGCGCGTGCGTGGCGCGCCGCGCCGACGGCCGCGCGGGAGGCGCCGGGCGAGCAGCGCGAGGACAAGTGAGTACAGCTCCCGCGCCACGCAGTCGCCCCGCACCGCGCCGCACCCTGCCGACCCGAAATATATCGAACACGACTACTTTCTGTCATACAATATTTAGTGATTCTTAGGACTTCGCTGCGCGGTGTAGTGGTTTACATTTCAGGGGTATATTTTATTCACAGAGTTCTTGTTCTCAAAAACAAAAGTTTGTCCTGAACATGTTCTGTCTGTACCGCGGTGGCCGGTGTCAAGTCAGAGTCACCGCACCGCGCAGTGAGACCATTGATGTAGTCGGCGAGGTGTGACCTGAGTGCGGGCGGTGCGCGGGCGGCGCCTCGTGCGTGGCGTGCGGTGCGAGCGAGTGAGTGCGTGTGTACAGCGCCGCGTCAGTGCGAGTGTCAGTAGGTGGCGATTTTCAGGTGCGGCCGGCGGCGGCGGCGGGGAGCGGCCACTCCAGTAGCGCGCGCCCACACCCTCAATCGTATGCAACTGAACTTGTCCGACTTATCTGATCGCCCGCGCTCACGCGACGCGCGCCTCGCGGCCGCTCAGCCGTCGCGTGAGCGCGGCGCGGCGTGTGTTATATTGGTTCGTGTGCGGACTGCGGCCCGGTGCTGTCCGAGCGCGCACTCACGGAGCTCGTTTGGGCGCAGGAGGAGGCCGAGGTGGTGGTGCGGCGCAAGCGGGACAACAAGGATGAGCCCGAGCGCACCGAGCGTCGTGAGCGCACCGAGCGCACCGAGCGCACCGAGCGCACCGAGCGCAACGAGCGCACCGAGCGCCCCGCCGAGCGAGAGCGAGAGCGTGAGCGAGACCGCGACCGCGATCGTGACCGCGAGCGAGAGAGAGAACGAGACAAAGAAAGAGAAGTCAGAGAAAAAGATCGTCGCAGGCGGAGCACTTCTAGGTAATAAAGCAATACTTCACGTATTTATTGACAGAATCAAATAATGTGTTATAAAAGATTTGCTGACAATGTGTTATTTTTAATTTAAATAGTCTTCTTCACAATGATCAATATGGATTCACAAAAGGCCGTTCGACTACATATGCGGGTGTTGAAACACATATTTAACGCATGGGAGAAGTCGCAAAATGCAATTGGTGTTTTCTGTGATCTCTCTAAAGCCTTTGATTGCTGGCGGTTGAGAATATGTCATGGTCACTCAAATGTCTCGCTGATGGTGGCGCATGTGTCGGATCATTTAGTTACCTTTAAAATGTTTGAGTGATGCTGATGCATGTGTCATGTTCGCGAACGGGCGCTGTCAGTAGTGACAGGTTATCTCTTAGCAGCCACGGTTTTTAATTTTATTGAATTGTCTCTTTTTATATTTCCAATGGACACTTTTTAATTGCTACATTGTTCTCACATGATGTATCATCTCAAGTTGAATCATGAAACAAAGGTTCTGTTATAATTTTGGCGATTGAAAAAGAGTGTCCATGGAGTTTCATGCCCGTTCTTCTCCATAGAGATCTACGCTTTAGAATGGGCAGCTACAGTACTTTCACTGTTTTTATGTCTTGTGATGGGACTGTAACACCATAACAATTTTTAGACTATTTTATTGTTGTCTTTTGACATTGCAAAAGTGCCTGTAACTGGCCTACTTGAAATTAATGATTCGATTTTATGTTACAGGAGTAAGGACCGACGTGAGGAGCGTGACAAAGAACGGGAGCGTGAGCGTGAAGAACGGGAGCGAGACAGAGAACGTGAGAGAGAAAGAGAACGAGAAAGGGAAAGGTAACTTAAAAGTCGTTTTACTATGTAAACGCAGTTTAGGTGAAACACCTGGACACTAAAACATTTTTGTTTTGACCATAATATCAATAACAATATTTTTAACCGATTTCTAAAACAAACAATATAACGGCAAAAAAGTCACGTTTCTTGTTTTGGACGCCCCTTAAATATTTGTTTACTAGCGTTTCGCCCGCGACTTCCTCTACGCGAATTTCGAGCTTTGCCTCTGTGAATTTCTACTCCCGGTCACCCTCTTTATAACAATTCCTTAGACCCCTGTCTATCTAGACAGAAAAACAGCCTCGGTCAGACTCAGTCCGACTCAGAGACTTATTTTCTCATAGGTAATAAAAAGTATAGCGTCCACAATGGGACAAACATTGTTTTAAGCTCAAGTGAAGTACTTTTAATCTCTCTCTGTGGTCAGCGCTCATTCTACTTTGATTACGAAAAGACACTCGGGATTCTACTCTAGGATCCTTCGCAGTGGCGTAGCGAGACCGAATGTAGGAGTCGATAGGACTTGCCTCCGCTACTCCGCGAGGCCCCCTTGTTGTAAGAGGACCTGTTTCCCCCAAGTCATCAAATGCGATTGTTAGCTTTGCGAGACATTTTTGACTTAGTTCCCAGTAAAAAAAAACGTAACCAATTTATGTTGCAACGTGGGGCCTCGCGCAAGCAGCGGGAACGCTAGACCTAAATGTGATCGTCGGTGACACAGTTCTTTCAGTTCCCATTCATCGGACACCACAAGTGTATAATTTTAGGTCATGTTGGTAGCAAACTTGTAATCGCCTCTGTTAAGACGTTTTCTTTTTGTGCGCGAGGCCCCTTCATTGGGGCTATGGTCCTCTTCGCCCCGCCTGCTGGCCACTGAACCTCCGCTCTGCTGTGGAATCAAGAAACACTCGCCTTTAAAATAGTTGTTTGCTCTCTTGGTCAAGCGATCTACAGTGAAACGTTTGTTGCAGGGAGCAGCGCGAGCGAGAGCGGGAGAGGGAAATACGCGAGAGGGAAAGGGAGCGAGAAAGAGAACGGTAAGGATTACTTTCATTTTAAAATGATGACCATTCATCTGATTCATAATTATGTTGAGCTCGATCTATTACCAACCGGGATGCGATTGCGGTACGACACACATTTTATATCCTAGATTAACACATAAGGACAATTTTTAATTTCGTTATCATGATCCTGCGGGATAATATCCTGACATACTTATCCCAAACATACTTTACTCAGGCATACACTAGTAATATTAACATTACTAAAGAAGGTGTAATTATTGAAAAGAAGCTACTGTTCTATCATAAAACTTCTAATTTCCATCATTCCAACAAATAAAATTAGGTAATGAACTTGTCATGGTTTCATATGACGCGCGAGAATGTTACGTTTCATTACGCGCTTTAAATGTTATATTAATAAAGAATTCAACATTAAGTAATGTGCTCAAAAAATAAAACTGCAGTATAGGAAATTACTTATACTTAGATCTATAAAAAATACCAATATATCAATATCTTTAACACTCCTAAACATCAATGAATCATTAACGTATTATCAGGACGTTCTATTTTCTGGTAAAACGGAACGTTGCAATTGAATAATATCGTGGTGAATGAATGGTATTTGTTGTAATCTGTCGTTGTTATTTAAACTTTGGTTCAAATGACAGTACTAAGAAGACCATGGTTTATATAAGTTTAGAAATACGGAGAAATTTAAACTATGGTTTTGCAGATAAGCTTGGACTTCATAGGCTAGGCCTAAATCAAGGTTTATTTAATTTTTTGTAATAAGACTGATTGTCTTAGTACAGAAGAAATGTGTCTTGATAATCAAATAAATGACCCACGTGTCAAAAGTAGAGAAAATATTGTCGGCATGCTTCGAAGAGGAGAAACATTCTTTTCTACATGTCAAACATCGCCATGCTTAGGACGATCGAAATCTTTCTTCAATGTATAATTTTGCCGATTCTCTCGTCGATAAATCCCGTTTCTACGTGTGTTCATGGCACGCGTGCAGTTCATAGGCGTCAATAAAACTGGAGTGTTAATAAAATAAAACATTTGCTGCAACACCCAACATAATCATTATTGAGGTCACAACAGTACACAACGAGTACAAGAGTGCGCCCGCGCGTACTAACTGCTGCACTGCTCGCATAGCACACTAAGCGGTAACTCAACAAATCTCTGATACTGTAATTGTGAACAAAGAACATTATTATTGTTAGTGTTTTTTTTGTTAATGTTCAAATGAAGATATGTTTCGTTTAAATATACCACGTGAAATGCTATTTTAAAAAAAGACCACAAGAGACTAGAGCACAGAGGAAAGTAACAAATATGTTGCTTAATATTTGACCAATAATGAAATTTCAATGTTTTGAGATACCGCTTATTGGCGTACGGCGGAAAATACATCAGAAGCTGTAGGTTTAGTTTTACGAGAGCGATAAGAGTGGCAGTTCGCGCCATGCTGGCCTTACACCCGTACATCCGCACGCGCCACGAGATCCGCCGCGAGTACGTACCACACACACACACGGGCACTTGACACCCTCCTCGTACACATCACTGTTCGATTGCATATTTAACTGATACATTAAATTTTATTACTAGTGGTGACATTCATTCATAATATATTCCAATGTAAAATGCCTTGATTATCGGTTTATCGGATTAAAACAACCAATTCTACGTCCTTATAAAGTTGTACATTCAGAAGTAATTCAATACTTTGTGCTATGTATTGGATCAACAACAGCACACATACAATCAGCACGGTACAATTGTTTACTTCCACCTGACTGCTCCCGGGAGGTTATTCTAGGACTTACTTTACTTTTAAACGCAACTCAGTTTAATGAGTATAAAATACCTCGCAAAAATGAATTTAAAAAACCAAGATAAGTTATCTTGGTTTTTTAAATTCATTTTTGCAAGGTTTTTTCAAGGAGGATAGTTTTAAATTTCTGGACTGCGGCATAGACAGCGGTGCGGACAACAGTGGAGTTGTTCCTGAGGGCACCTGGTGTGGCGACTATTATGCCATGTAATGTGCACATCGTCGCTCTCTGTCATGCCGTTAGTGACGACAGAAGCTGTAAAAGTACATTTTATAAGTACTTAGTTACACATGTGTTTTGTTGGTCAGTGAACGCGAGCGAGAGCGAGAACGCGAACGCGAACGTTCCCGCGAGCGAGAACGAGAGCGCGAGCGGTCGCGCGGGCGCTCGCGCAGCCAGGCAGACGCGCGCCGCGACAAGGAGGTGGAGGACGAGGCGCGCGAGAAGAAGCGCCTCGAGAAGAAGGCGCGCGAGAAGGAGGCCGCCTACCAGGAGAGGTAATATCTTGTTCCGAGACAGCATTCACCAACCAAATTATTACAACAAAATCACTATCTCGCGCAAAAATTGTGAGCAATTTTTTTTTACTGAAGTAATTGCGTCGCTTTCACTGGAAACCAATTAATTAGTGCAGTTTTACTGTAATCTACTAGCCAACTTAAACATTTGTTATTTGAAACGTTTATTGCGGTAAACGGGGTTATTTTGAATCATGGGGTAAATTTGATAGAAACTACTTATCGACATAAAATTGCAAATTGCGTAAGACGGACCAACTTTTAGTAGATTTTTTTTTTCGGATTCCAAATAATTATGGTAAACTGTCACAATCCTTTTTGTGGGTGCGCTGGTGATGGCGCGTCGTTTCGTGCAAAAAAATTATGTTTTTTATCAATACCTTTTCTTTCTGTTTTTCTATAGTTTATTGGGGCTACTTTCAGATTCTATGTTAAAAACGGGGAGTTCCAAAGTAACCCCAGAATCATTTTACCTTTTATCACATTGTTTTATTTATTTTTCTAAAAAACTACGCATTATTTTTGTTCTTTTTTTACTTTTACAGAGAGAACTATAAAAACCGATAATTACCTATTTTTTAATTTTTTTTAGAACCTCACATTAAAAAATTACAGTCAGTTAAAGTTCAAAATTAATCAAAGTAACCTCAGTTTATGGTACTGTATAAAGTTTGAAAGCATGCACATGTCACATCCTGTTTTATATGATAGCATGGCCATATAGCTGTTTGTTGATTGACATTGTCACAGGTTACGGAACTGGGAGAGCCGCGAACGTCGCAAACAGAAAGAATACGAGAAGGAGCGAGAGAGAGAGCGATGTCGCGAGGAGGAGAGGGAGCGAGAGGCAAAGAGGCTCAAGGAGTTCTTAGAGGACTACGACGACGAGAGAGACGACCACAAGTACTATAAGTGAGTGAGACAGTCACGTTGTAGTTGTAGCAAAACATTGAGCGTCGTGTTCAGAATGTTTTTTGAGTTTAAAAAACATGGAATGCTCGATGTTCTATTGTCAAGGACAAGTAATGTTCAAATGTTAGGCTTATGTTCTAGTCTTTAAGACCCACCTTACGACCAGTGGGACACTGGCGCGTGAGGCCTTTATTCTACTGGTACTATTGACGGATCGACATTCGTTGGAAAATATACACCATGTAGAGTGTCAGCAGTGGCCAAGTTAACACGAGCGTGACGTCACAGGGGCAAGGAGCTGCAGCGCCGCCTCGGACTGCGAGTGAGAGAGGCGTCGGGAGACGCGCGCGAGCGAGCGAGAGAGCAGAGCGAGCTGGCCGCGCTGCGCCGCCAGGTGTGGGGCGCGCGGCCGGCCGACGACCCCGCCGCGCTGGCCGCCTACGAGCGCGCGCGCGCCGAGCACGACGCGCAGTACGCGCCGCGCCTGCTCATCGACGTCAGCCTGCAGCTGGAGCAGCAGCGCGCGCGCGAGCAGCAGCGGGCGGCGCAGCGCGAGCAGGCGCGGCGGGAGGCGCGCGAGCGGGCGGCGCGCGAGCGGGAGCGGTACCTGCGGCTCGCGGCCTCGCGCCAGCTGCCCACCGAGGCCGAGCCCATCGACAGCGACAGCGACCCCGCCGCCTCCCCGCCGCGGGCCAGCCCGCCCGCCACGCCGCCGCGGCACCACCGGCACCACCGCCGCACGCCGCCCTCGTCCGACGCCGGCACCACGCCGCCGCGCCCGCCCTCGCCCGCGCACCCGCCCGACCAGAGACACGTGAGTACAACACACCGCCGCGGCACCACCGGCACCCGCCCGACCAGAGACACGTGAGTACAACACACCGCCGCGGCACCACCGGCACCCGCCCGACCAGAGACACGTGAGTACAACACACCGCCGCGGCACCACCGGCACCCGCCCGACCAGAGACACGTGAGTACAACACACCGCCGCGGCACCACCGGCACCCGCCCGACCAGAGACACGTGAGTACAACACACCGCCGCGGCACCACCGGCACCCGCCCGACCAGAGACACGTGAGTACAACACACCGCCGCGGCACCACCGGCACCCGCCCGACCAGAGACACGTGAGTACAACACACCGCCGCGGCACCACCGGCACCACCGGCACCCGCCCGACCAGAGACACGTGAGTACAACACACCGCCGCGGCACCACCGGCACCCGCCCGACCAGAGACACGTGAGTACAACACACCGCCGCGGCACCACCGGCACCCGCCCGACCAGAGACACGTGAGTACAACACACCGCCGCGGCACCACCGGCACCCGCCCGACCAGAGACACGTGAGTACAACACACCGCCGCGGCACCACCGGCACCCGCCCGACCAGAGACACGTGAGTACAACACACCGCCGCGGCACCACCGGCACCCGCCCGACCAGAGACACGTGAGTACAACACACCGCCGCGGCACCACCGGCACCACCGGCACCCGCCCGACCAGAGACACGTGAGTACAACACACCGCCGCGGCACCACCGGCACCCGCCCGACCAGAGACACGTGAGTACAACACACCGCCGCGGCACCACCGGCACCCGCCCGACCAGAGACACGTGAGTACAACACACCGCCGCGGCACCACCGGCACCCGCCCGACCAGAGACACGTGAGTACAACACACCGCCGCGGCACCACCGGCACCCGCCCGACCAGAGACACGTGAGTACAACACACCGCCGCGGCACCACCGGCACCCGCCCGACCAGAGACACGTGAGTACAACACACCGCCGCGGCACCACCGGCACCCGCCCGACCAGAGACACGTGAGTACAACACACCGCCGCGGCACCACCGGCACCCGCCCGACCAGAGACACGTGAGTACAACACACCGCCGCGGCACCACCGGCACCCGCCCGACCAGAGACACGTGAGTACAACACACCGCCGCGGCACCACCGGCACCCGCCCGACCAGAGACACGTGAGTACAACACACCGCCGCGGCACCACCGGCACCCGCCCGACCAGAGACACGTGAGTACAACACACCGCCGCGGCACCACCGGCACCCGCCCGACCAGAGACACGTGAGTACAACACACCGCCGCGGCACCACCGGCACCCGCCCGACCAGAGACACGTGAGTACAACACACCGCCGCGGCACCACCGGCACCCGCCCGACCAGAGACACGTGAGTACAACACACCGCCGCGGCACCACCGGCACCCGCCCGACCAGAGACACGTGAGTACAACACACCGCCGCGGCACCACCGGCACCCGCCCGACCAGAGACACGTGAGTACAACACACCGCCGCGGCACCACCGGCACCCGCCCGACCAGAGACACGTGAGTACAACACACCGCCGCGGCACCACCGGCACCCGCCCGACCAGAGACACGTGAGTACAACACACCGCCGCGGCACCACCGGCACCCGCCCGACCAGAGACACGTGAGTACAACACACCGCCGCGGCACCACCGGCACCCGCCCGACCAGAGACACGTGAGTACAACACACCGCCGCGGCACCACCGGCACCCGCCCGACCAGAGACACGTGAGTACAACACACCGCCGCGGCACCACCGGCACCCGCCCGACCAGAGACACGTGAGTACAACACACCGCCGCGGCACCACCGGCACCCGCCCGACCAGAGACACGTGAGTACAACACACCGCCGCGGCACCACCGGCACCCGCCCGACCAGAGACACGTGAGTACAACACACCGCCGCGGCACCACCGGCACCCGCCCGACCAGAGACACGTGAGTACAACACACCGCCGCGGCACCACCGGCACCCGCCCGACCAGAGACACGTGAGTACAACACACCGCCGCGGCACCACCGGCACCCGCCCGACCAGAGACACGTGAGTACAACACACCGCCGCGGCACCACCGGCACCCGCCCGACCAGAGACACGTGAGTACAACACACCGCCGCGGCACCACCGGCACCCGCCCGACCAGAGACACGTGAGTACAACACACCGCCGCGGCACCACCGGCACCCGCCCGACCAGAGACACGTGAGTACAACACACCGCCGCGGCACCACCGGCACCCGCCCGACCAGAGACACGTGAGTACAACACACCGCCGCGGCACCACCGGCACCCGCCCGACCAGAGACACGTGAGTACAACACACCGCCGCGGCACCACCGGCACCCGCCCGACCAGAGACACGTGAGTACAACACACCGCCGCGGCACCACCGGCACCCGCCCGACCAGAGACACGTGAGTACAACACACCGCCGCGGCACCACCGGCACCCGCCCGACCAGAGACACGTGAGTACAACACACCGCCGCGGCACCACCGGCACCCGCCCGACCAGAGACACGTGAGTACAACACACCGCCGCGGCACCACCGGCACCCGCCCGACCAGAGACACGTGAGTACAACACACCGCCGCGGCACCACCGGCACCCGCCCGACCAGAGACACGTGAGTACAACACACCGCCGCGGCACCACCGGCACCCGCCCGACCAGAGACACGTGAGTACAACACACCGCCGCGGCACCACCGGCACCCGCCCGACCAGAGACACGTGAGTACAACACACCGCCGCGGCACCACCGGCACCCGCCCGACCAGAGACACGTGAGTACAACACACCGCCGCGGCACCACCGGCACCCGCCCGACCAGAGACACGTGAGTACAACACACCGCCGCGGCACCACCGGCACCCGCCCGACCAGAGACACGTGAGTACAACACACCGCCGCGGCACCACCGGCACCCGCCCGACCAGAGACACGTGAGTACAACACACCGCCGCGGCACCACCGGCACCCGCCCGACCAGAGACACGTGAGTACAACACACCGCCGCGGCACCACCGGCACCCGCCCGACCAGAGACACGTGAGTACAACACACCGCCGCGGCACCACCGGCACCCGCCCGACCAGAGACACGTGAGTACAACACACCGCCGCGGCACCACCGGCACCCGCCCGACCAGAGACACGTGAGTACAACACACCGCCGCGGCACCACCGGCACCCGCCCGACCAGAGACACGTGAGTACAACACACCGCCGCGGCACCACCGGCACCCGCCCGACCAGAGACACGTGAGTACAACACACCGCCGCGGCACCACCGGCACCCGCCCGACCAGAGACACGTGAGTACAACACACCGCCGCGGCACCACCGGCACCCGCCCGACCAGAGACACGTGAGTACAACACACCGCCGCGGCACCACCGGCACCCGCCCGACCAGAGACACGTGAGTACAACACACCGCCGCGGCACCACCGGCACCCGCCCGACCAGAGACACGTGAGTACAACACACCGCCGCGGCACCACCGGCACCCGCCCGACCAGAGACACGTGAGTACAACACACCGCCGCGGCACCACCGGCACCCGCCCGACCAGAGACACGTGAGTACAACACACCGCCGCGGCACCACCGGCACCCGCCCGACCAGAGACACGTGAGTACAACACACCGCCGCGGCACCACCGGCACCACCGGCACCCGCCCGACCAGAGACACGTGAGTACAACACACCGCCGCGGCACCACCGGCACCCGCCCGACCAGAGACACGTGAGTACAACACACCGCCGCGGCACCACCGGCACCCGCCCGACCAGAGACACGTGAGTACAACACACCGCCGCGGCACCACCGGCACCCGCCCGACCAGAGACACGTGAGTACAACACACCGCCGCGGCACCACCGGCACCACCGGCACCCGCCCGACCAGAGACACGTGAGTACAACACACCGCCGCGGCACCACCGGCACCCGCCCGACCAGAGACACGTGAGTACAACACACCGCCGCGGCACCACCGGCACCCGCCCGACCAGAGACACGTGAGTACAACACACCGCCGCGGCACCACCGGCACCCGCCCGACCAGAGACACGTGAGTACAACACACCGCCGCGGCACCACCGGCACCCGCCCGACCAGAGACACGTGAGTACAACACACCGCCGCGGCACCACCGGCACCCGCCCGACCAGAGACACGTGAGTACAACACACCGCCGCGGCACCACCGGCACCCGCCCGACCAGAGACACGTGAGTACAACACACCGCCGCGGCACCACCGGCACCCGCCCGACCAGAGACACGTGAGTACAACACACCGCCGCGGCACCACCGGCACCCGCCCGACCAGAGACACGTGAGTACAACACACCGCCGCGGCACCACCGGCACCCGCCCGACCAGAGACACGTGAGTACAACACACCGCCGCGGCACCACCGGCACCCGCCCGACCAGAGACACGTGAGTACAACACACCGCCGCGGCACCACCGGCACCCGCCCGACCAGAGACACGTGAGTACAACACACCGCCGCGGCACCACCGGCACCCGCCCGACCAGAGACACGTGAGTACAACACACCGCCGCGGCACCACCGGCACCCGCCCGACCAGAGACACGTGAGTACAACACACCGCCGCGGCACCACCGGCACCCGCCCGACCAGAGACACGTGAGTACAACACACCGCCGCGGCACCACCGGCACCCGCCCGACCAGAGACACGTGAGTACAACACACCGCCGCGGCACCACCGGCACCCGCCCGACCAGAGACACGTGAGTACAACACACCGCCGCGGCACCACCGGCACCCGCCCGACCAGAGACACGTGAGTACAACACACCGCCGCGGCACCACCGGCACCACCGGCACCCGCCCGACCAGAGACACGTGAGTACAACACACCGCCGCGGCACCACCGGCACCACCGGCACCCGCCCGACCAGAGACACGTGAGTACAACACACCGCCGCGGCACCACCGGCACCCGCCCGACCAGAGACACGTGAGTACAACACACCGCCGCGGCACCACCGGCACCCGCCCGACCAGAGACACGTGAGTACAACACACCGCCGCGGCACCACCGGCACCCGCCCGACCAGAGACACGTGAGTACAACACACCGCCGCGGCACCACCGGCACCCGCCCGACCAGAGACACGTGAGTACAACACACCGCCGCGGCACCACCGGCACCCGCCCGACCAGAGACACGTGAGTACAACACACCGCCGCGGCACCACCGGCACCCGCCCGACCAGAGACACGTGAGTACAACACACCGCCGCGGCACCACCGGCACCCGCCCGACCAGAGACACGTGAGTACAACACACCGCCGCGGCACCACCGGCACCCGCCCGACCAGAGACACGTGAGTACAACACACCGCCGCGGCACCACCGGCACCCGCCCGACCAGAGACACGTGAGTACAACACACCGCCGCGGCACCACCGGCACCCGCCCGACCAGAGACACGTGAGTACAACACACCGCCGCGCGAGCCACCCGCCCGACCAGAGACACGTGAGTACAACACACCGCCGCGGCACCACCGGCACCCGCCCGACCAGAGACACGTGAGTACAACACACCGCCGCGGCACCACCGGCACCCGCCCGACCAGAGACACGTGAGTACAACACACCGCCGCGGCACCACCGGCACCCGCCCGACCAGAGACACGTGAGTACAACACACCGCCGCGGCACCACCGGCACCCGCCCGACCAGAGACACGTGAGTACAACACACCGCCGCGGCACCACCGGCACCCGCCCGACCAGAGACACGTGAGTACAACACACCGCCGCGGCACCACCGGCACCCGCCCGACCAGAGACACGTGAGTACAACACACCGCCGCGGCACCACCGGCACCCGCCCGACCAGAGACACGTGAGTACAACACACCGCCGCGGCACCACCGGCACCCGCCCGACCAGAGACACGTGAGTACAACACACCGCCGCGGCACCACCGGCACCCGCCCGACCAGAGACACGTGAGTACAACACACCGCCGCGGCACCACCGGCACCCGCCCGACCAGAGACACGTGAGTACAACACACCGCCGCGGCACCACCGGCACCCGCCCGACCAGAGACACGTGAGTACAACACACCGCCGCGGCACCACCGGCACCCGCCCGACCAGAGACACGTGAGTACAACACACCGCCGCGGCACCACCGGCACCACCGGCACCCGCCCGACCAGAGACACGTGAGTACAACACACCGCCGCGGCACCACCGGCACCCGCCCGACCAGAGACACGTGAGTACAACACACCGCCGCGGCACCACCGGCACCCGCCCGACCAGAGACACGTGAGTACAACACACCGCCGCGGCACCACCGGCACCACCGGCACCCGCCCGACCAGAGACACGTGAGTACAACACACCGCCGCGGCACCACCGGCACCACCGGCACCCGCCCGACCAGAGACACGTGAGTACAACACACCGCCGCGGCACCACCGGCACCCGCCCGACCAGAGACACGTGAGTACAACACACCGCCGCGGCACCACCGGCACCACCGGCACCCGCCCGACCAGAGACACGTGAGTACAACACACCGCCGCGGCACCACCGGCACCCGCCCGACCAGAGACACGTGAGTACAACACACCGCCGCGGCACCACCGGCACCCGCCCGACCAGAGACACGTGAGTACAACACACCGCCGCGGCACCACCGGCACCCGCCCGACCAGAGACACGTGAGTACAACACACCGCCGCGGCACCACCGGCACCCGCCCGACCAGAGACACGTGAGTACAACACACCGCCGCGGCACCACCGGCACCCGCCCGACCAGAGACACGTGAGTACAACACACCGCCGCGGCACCACCGGCACCCGCCCGACCAGAGACACGTGAGTACAACACACCGCCGCGGCACCACCGGCACCCGCCCGACCAGAGACACGTGAGTACAACACACCGCCGCGGCACCACCGGCACCCGCCCGACCAGAGACACGTGAGTACAACACACCGCCGCGGCACCACCGGCACCCGCCCGACCAGAGACACGTGAGTACAACACACCGCCGCGGCACCACCGGCACCCGCCCGACCAGAGACACGTGAGTACAACACACCGCCGCGGCACCACCGGCACCCGCCCGACCAGAGACACGTGAGTACAACACACCGCCGCGGCACCACCGGCACCCGCCCGACCAGAGACACGTGAGTACAACACACCGCCGCGGCACCACCGGCACCCGCCCGACCAGAGACACGTGAGTACAACACACCGCCGCGGCACCACCGGCACCCGCCCGACCAGAGACACGTGAGTACACACACACCGCCGCGCGAGCCACCCGCCCGACCAGAGACACGTGAGTACACACACACCGCCGCGCGAGCCACCCGCCCGACCAGAGACACGTGAGTACACACACACCGCCGCGCGAGCCACCCGCCCGACCAGAGACACGTGAGTACACACACACCGCCGCGCGAGCCACCCGCCCGACCAGAGACACGTGAGTACACACACACCGCCGCGCGAGCCACCCGCCCGACCAGAGACACGTCTCTTTGTCTACTAGTCTCCTGCATGAGTACATGTGCTAGCTGCTCACTATGTTCATGTTTCAGAGCGTGACGTCGACGGGCAGCTCGCCCATCACCATCAGCTTCAAGAACCACCACAAGCTGAGCCCCAACAACTGCACCGACACTCCCAACGGTGAGTCACCTGTACATCATACCATCACCTCCATCACCTCACTCGGCTCTAGATCCCTACTTGTGGTTCGAGATATTCGATTCATCCCTTTTTGACTAATCTTACCGATCGTTATTTCTGTGCAATATAAACAAATAGATTGGTATTTTCAGTGTTATTGCACGGAAAAAAAAAGCTGTTCCTCACTAAGGCCTCATTTAGACTATGCAAGAAATTGCATGCAATTTTGACTACATTGCGGCATTTGTTTAACCAACTGAAGTTTTTGCCCCTCCATAGTCCGGAGTGTAACGCTGCTTGCATGCAATTTCTTGCATAGTCTAAATGAGGCCTTACTCTAGCTGGTTCTGTACTACAATGACTATATCGTTGTCGTTTCTTTCATGTCACTCCCCACCAACATGCTCCTATGTACATTCTCAAGCTTTACTAATAAATGTGATTTTGTTGTTGTTAACTTGCCTATCGCCATCTGTGTGGACACTCGTAAGTCTGACTGCTCATACAACATCACTGTCTTGTGCAAGGAGCCCCTGCAAATTCACACATCTAGCTCTCACTTTAGTGTAAGCCGAACTAGTTATTGTAATTTTAATTTTATTACGACGATCGTAAAGTTTTTAGTATAAAAACAGTTATTTTGAGAAAAAGAAACTTAACTTCTTTATACTTAATATTTTATAAATATTATACGCTTTAACGCATGCGTTGCGAATATTGAAGGTTTTATTTGGAAAGGATAATTCGGACCGCGAGCAGGATTTGAACCTCACCTGCGACCTCCTAGTTCAGAACATCCGACGCTCTTCAAACCGAGCTACCGACGTTCTTATTACCAGGTTATATGGACGACTGAATAACAAGACAGCGATACCCGGTTATTATTGTATTACACTATATTATTGATAATTTGAGATACAAGTTCCTCACCGCTCGTATTTTCTTGACATCTCGCTAAAGAACGCTCAGTCCATTCTCTAAGGCTCTGTCAAAATAACCTGCAACAATTAATGTTTTATTTAGAAAGTTTAAGAAAGCGTCAGTCGGAGGAAATACAATTGTCTTAGAGGTTTGGGCTCACACTGAAGTTAGAGCTCCTTTCAGTTTTAAATTATAAAGCCGTAAAAACTTTGAATATATTGTAGTGATTGAATGAATGACTAACACTTGCTTCTGTGACTGGTTGTTTGTTTGTGCTGCATTCGGACAGCGTGGAGGCCGGCGCCGACCTACGTGGGGAGAGGTAACGATGATATCAGTCGCTTCACTCGAGTGGACCATTCACACGACATAAGTGTTTATCATTTTGAATACATTGGTTTTTCACACTGTGGTGATTAGGGAGGGGTAAATAAAAAAGTGATTCGTCTGATATCGGTTTTATGAATTGTTTACTGAGCGAGGTGATCTGTGGTCCGATTGAGAATTAAGTTCTACTAGTGGGGTCAGGGGTGTTCCTTACACTGCTTGTTAGTAGGTTCAATATAGACTGAGGACTGGATGTAAAATATACATGTACAGGTATGAGTTTTCCAACTGCCGTGGACGGCCAAATACGAAACTACGAGGAATATCTAAAAATGCTGAAAGTAGTCTCCAGGCCGATTTTAATGAAAACTGTATGTGCATTATTGGATTTTTGAAAAATCAATTTTGCTTGCCAGGAATCGAATTTATTTTGGAACAAAAACACGCTGTATTTTTACACCATTCGATAGCGTCGCTAATAAGGATCAAATTCTGTAAAGTAATATTAAATGACAAACTACAGGAAAGAGCTATCTTTCGTAAAATACGAAACAGAACGCAAATAATAAGTAGTAATCAACGCAACTTCGAACAAAATCATAATTACCGACCATTCACATTTAGGTTTAATGTCAATAATTTCCTTTTTACCGTGAAGTGATTATAAGAATGTAAAATTATAGCGCAATGTTTTTAATGCTAACATTTAAAAGAACAATGTTCAAAATTGTCCCCAGCCTTGTAGCACCTTAAAACCTATGTTAATCGAAGGGCCATAACCACCTTATCATTTTATTGTTCTAGGGCGACACTGCATCCGAAAAAAGTTATATCGACATGAAGGGAGCGGAATCAGTCACAATATTGTTACCGATCACGATAGTTTTCTTCTTTAATTATTATTGTGGGATGGTTTTGTTCGTCCGTGGCTAATTGAGGAGCTCGTGAATAAATAATCGGCCTATGCGGCTGTATCATTCGGGTTAAGTCGCGCTTGCCGAGGATGGTCTGTGGATGGGTGACCATCTGTCATAGCAAGTTTCCTCCGTGTCTCGTAAAGCACGTAAAACCGTTGGTCATCATTTGTAGATTTTTGACAGGCTTTACTGTTAGTCAGAAGCTCTAAAGTCTGACTACCAGTCTTACCATGGGGTATCGTATTACCCAATTACTGGGTTGTGGAGGTCCGTTAGGCAGTCGCTCTATGTAAAATACTGATATCCAGCTGCATCTGTTATTATCTGGGGGCACGGCAGTGCCCCAGCCAAGTCTCGAGCAAAACGGGCACGGCCGTACCATCTTTTCTCGATGCGATTCGCGGCTGTTTCGCCCCCCCTATATCTTCGACGTGGACAAAGCTAGGAGTTTAGGTTTTCGGTGAATAATAGTAGGCATTAGACCAAGCTTAAGTTCGAAATTACATGCCAATTGAATTAATAGTTTAGGAGTTACGGTAGATCAAAGTTACACCATTTTGTCACTCACTGACTCACTGACCGATCATCAAAAATCTAAGGTACTTCTAGCAGACTTAGAAACTTCAAATTTTGCACCAAGATAGGTCATTAGCCACATATAAAGGAAAAATTATAAAAACATTAAAAAATAATATACCATAGAAAACAATTTTATATTTGCGGTTTGGCAAGAACATTATGTATGGATTTTGACTGCATTGTTACATGCGTAAACATTAATATCACAAAACTTTTGGTTTATCCGTGTCGTCCCAACCGAATTTCGGCAACGGCAGTCAGTCTCATCCAAGACTAGTAAACTGCGCAGGACATAAATTAGAATGCACAAGTGTGTACGCAAACACTAGTGTTAGTGTACTCTCGGTTCATTTACTTTCATGAAGCGATGGCCCGTAAGGTATTTTTTATTATTGTATTGGAGCATGTAGTCGGTAGTGGCCATCATGATCCACACGTAACAAATAATCTGATCACAGGTCTCGTCAGTAACATTTGCACATAATTCCAGGCAGCAAGCAGCTTTTAATTGGTGCTCATTGCCAAGTCACTATAATTATAATATAAAGAAAACTATTGATACAATTACTAAATGTTGATTTATAACTACAAAATAATTTGAATAGGACTTGGCTTCTATGCGATCTCAAAACTTTTTACGATGGAAAGACTGCATCGAGAGACTTGGCATTTTTTTACATTTAATGTTTTTGGTGGGATAGTATATTACATCTCCCAATATAGTTGGAAAAAGGCTAGGAAGGTGGTGGATGATTTTGTTTGGAATTTTCAAACAACACTTTGGAACTAAATGGTGACTTACGCACAGGAATAACTCACGAAGCAGAAAAAAGTTAAATGAAGAATTCTGTTGAATATCGTTATTGTGAAGTAGGCTTCCAGTCGAACCGGATGCATTTTTGTGTCGTAAATAGAATACGAAATATAAACAGCTCGATTTTAATGAATGATGTGTTATTTTCCATAGCGGACGCGTGCCGAGTGCGGCGCGTGCACGCGGCCTTCGCAGGCGACGACGACGAGCTGCCGCCCGCGCACCCGCCGCACACACACCCCACCGACCACACCAGGCGTGAGTGTCACACGACGACCTGGCTGTACCTCTTTCACTCAAAGCTACGTGCCTGCGTTTTGCCGCAAGCAATATTTGACAGTTGGGAGAGGCTCTACTACAGCTTGCACTTACTTTGTTTCAGCGAAAGAGAAAAAAGAAAAAGGCAAGAAGGGCGGAGGAGGGGGCGGCGGAGGAGGCGCGGGCGGGGGGGGCGACGGCGACAAGGAGAGTCGCAGCGCGGAGGAGAAGCGCAAGCACATCAAGAGCCTCATCGACAAGATCCCCACGCAGAAGGACCAGCTGTTCCAGTACAAGCTGGACACCGCGCAGGTACGTGCGAGCTGTTGAGGCGGCTAGCGGCTGTCGCGAGGTTTGATCTGACTGTATCGTGTTGTTCCAACCGCAGATAGACAACGTGTTGATGGAGAAGAAGATCAGGCCGTGGATCAACAAGAAGATTATCGAGTACATCGGTGAGCCCGAGCCGACGCTAGTGGACTTCATATGTAGCAAGGTGGTGGCCGGGTCCGCGCCGCAGGGCATCCTCGACGACGTGCAGATGGTGAGTGTGACGGGTGACGTCTGTGGTGTGTGGGTGACATATGTAGCAAGGTGGTGGCCGGGTCCGCGCCGCAGGGCATCCTCGACGACGTGCAGATGGTGAGTGTGACGGGTGACGTCTGTGGTGTGTGGGTGACATATGTAGCAAGGTGGTGGCCGGGTCCGCGCCGCAGGGCATCCTCGACGACGTGCAGATGGTGAGTGTGACGGGTGACGTCTGTGGTGTGTGGGTGACATATGTAGCAAGGTGGTGGCCGGGTCCGCGCCGCAGGGCATCCTCGACGACGTGCAGATGGTGAGTGTGACGGGTGACGTCTGTGGTGTGTGGGTGACATATGTAGCAAGGTGGTGGCCGGGTCCGCGCCGCAGGGCATCCTCGACGACGTGCAGATGGTGAGTGTGACGGGTGACGTCTGTGGTGTGTGGGTGACATATGTAGCAAGGTGGTGGCCGGGTCCGCGCCGCAGGGCATCCTCGACGACGTGCAGATGGTGAGTGTGACGGGTGACGTCTGTGGTGTGTGGGTGACGTGTGCGTCACATGTGTGACGTGTGTGGTGTGTGGGTGACATATGTAGCAAGGTGGTGGCCGGGTCCGCGCCGCAGGGCATCCTCGACGACGTGCAGATGGTGAGTGTGACGGGTGACGTCTGTGGTGTGTGGGTGACATATGTAGCAAGGTGGTGGCCGGGTCCGCGCCGCAGGGCATCCTCGACGACGTGCAGATGGTGAGTGTGACGGGTGACGTCTGTGGTGTGTGGGTGACATATGTAGCAAGGTGGTGGCCGGGTCCGCGCCGCAGGGCATCCTCGACGACGTGCAGATGGTGAGTGTGACGGGTGACGTCTGTGGTGTGTGGGTGACATATGTAGCAAGGTGGTGGCCGGGTCCGCGCCGCAGGGCATCCTCGACGACGTGCAGATGGTGAGTGTGACGGGTGACGTCTGTGGTGTGTGGGTGACATATGTAGCAAGGTGGTGGCCGGGTCCGCGCCGCAGGGCATCCTCGACGACGTGCAGATGGTGAGTGTGACGGGTGACGTCTGTGGTGTGTGGGTGACATATGTAGCAAGGTGGTGGCCGGGTCCGCGCCGCAGGGCATCCTCGACGACGTGCAGATGGTGAGTGTGACGGGTGACGTCTGTGGTGTGTGGGTGACATATGTAGCAAGGTGGTGGCCGGGTCCGCGCCGCAGGGCATCCTCGACGACGTGCAGATGGTGAGTGTGACGGGTGACGTCTGTGGTGTGTGGGTGACGTGTGCGTCACATGTGTGACGTGTGTGGTGTGTGGGTGACATATGTAGCAAGGTGGTGGCCGGGTCCGCGCCGCAGGGCATCCTCGACGACGTGCAGATGGTGAGTGTGACGGGTGACGTCTGTGGTGTGTGGGTGACATATGTAGCAAGGTGGTGGCCGGGTCCGCGCCGCAGGGCATCCTCGACGACGTGCAGATGGTGAGTGTGACGGGTGACGTCTGTGGTGTGTGGGTGACATATGTAGCAAGGTGGTGGCCGGGTCCGCGCCGCAGGGCATCCTCGACGACGTGCAGATGGTGAGTGTGACGGGTGACGTCTGTGGTGTGTGGGTGACATATGTAGCAAGGTGGTGGCCGGGTCCGCGCCGCAGGGCATCCTCGACGACGTGCAGATGGTGAGTGTGACGGGTGACGTCTGTGGTGTGTGGGTGACATATGTAGCAAGGTGGTGGCCGGGTCCGCGCCGCAGGGCATCCTCGACGACGTGCAGATGGTGAGTGTGACGGGTGACGTCTGTGGTGTGTGGGTGACATATGTAGCAAGGTGGTGGCCGGGTCCGCGCCGCAGGGCATCCTCGACGACGTGCAGATGGTGAGTGTGACGGGTGACGTCTGTGGTGTGTGGGTGACATATGTAGCAAGGTGGTGGCCGGGTCCGCGCCGCAGGGCATCCTCGACGACGTGCAGATGGTGAGTGTGACGGGTGACGTCTGTGGTGTGTGGGTGACATATGTAGCAAGGTGGTGGCCGGGTCCGCGCCGCAGGGCATCCTCGACGACGTGCAGATGGTGAGTGTGACGGGTGACGTCTGTGGTGTGTGGGTGACATATGTAGCAAGGTGGTGGCCGGGTCCGCGCCGCAGGGCATCCTCGACGACGTGCAGATGGTGAGTGTGACGGGTGACGTCTGTGGTGTGTGGGTGACATATGTAGCAAGGTGGTGGCCGGGTCCGCGCCGCAGGGCATCCTCGACGACGTGCAGATGGTGAGTGTGACGGGTGACGTCTGTGGTGTGTGGGTGACGTGTGCGTCACATGTGTGACGTGTGTGGTGTGTGGGTGACATATGTAGCAAGGTGGTGGCCGGGTCCGCGCCGCAGGGCATCCTCGACGACGTGCAGATGGTGAGTGTGACGGGTGACGTCTGTGGTGTGTGGGTGACATATGTAGCAAGGTGGTGGCCGGGTCCGCGCCGCAGGGCATCCTCGACGACGTGCAGATGGTGAGTGTGACGGGTGACGTCTGTGGTGTGTGGGTGACATATGTAGCAAGGTGGTGGCCGGGTCCGCGCCGCAGGGCATCCTCGACGACGTGCAGATGGTGAGTGTGACGGGTGACGTCTGTGGTGTGTGGGTGACGTGTGCGTCACATGTGTGACGTGTGTGGTGTGTGGGTGATATGTGCGACGAGTATAGTGTGTGAGAGATGTGTGCGTGACGTATGTGTCACACGTGTGACGTGAGACACGCTTCTTGATGGAAGTTCTGGTAGTAAAGGAACGTCTCGTGTACTCTTTCAAAAAGTGCTAATTTAAATAAGACTTGATTTTGTTGTTAAAAATAATATTTTGCCACAGGTACTGGACGAGGAGGCGGAAGTGTTCGTGGTGAAGATGTGGCGCCTGCTCATCTACGAGCTGGAAGCCAAGCGCGCCGGCTTGCACAAGTGAATAGCATAGCTGTACCTCCTAGTCTAGATTTAACAAAAACAATACAATATTATATCAGCTTTTTATTCTTTCAGTTATTCCCAGTAAGGCTCTTAACGAAATTATTAACAAAATGACGCCGAACTCTCAGACAGCAAATTTCTAACGTTTTTCCTAAATTGTTTTACTGACATTGGCTAGCAAACATTCAGGAGGTATAATAATATTTTTAAATTAAAAACGACCCGTTGCCCCACATTGGAAATTTTGTATCGTGGGTGCGTTCTCAAAGAGTGTCAGCATAGTGACGGGGCCAGTAGAGGGCCAAAGCCTGCCGGGGTCGCGGGACCAAGGGATAACCGTGACCCCGGTACGTAAAGGGCTATTGAAGGACACCGTGGATTTAAGTCAGTACAAGTCTGACAGTCCCTCCCGCCGTGCCCTGGGTGGGAGGACTCATTTGATGATTTTACCACGATAAAAAAAAAAAAATCGTGGGTGCGTTTATAAACATTTAAAACCACATGCACAAACACCTAGACCTGGAACAACAATTTGCAGATCATACAAATATTTGATCCGTGCGGGAATCGAACCCGCAGCGGTGTTGTTGCAGCAGTGTTGTCGCAATAGTTTTGTCACCACAGCTTGTTTACTTTGTGGTAGAGGTAAGGAATGCAGCAGTCGATGGTACCGCGCACCAACTACGACAAGCACGGCTACACTCGCAGTCAGCTAACGAGCGCAATAGGTGGCGTCTCAGTAGGACAACAGCTGATGTTTATTTATAGGATCACCAACGACATATTTACAAAAGATTTCACTTATCATATCAAATTTTACATTATTATTAAACTATTTACATAGAATAGAACATTATTATTTTAGTTCTGTGCAAACATGTCACTTATAAGTGAACACGACATTGATACAAATTATGACTTTTGTTAGAAAATTAAAATATGAAAATATGATAATTAATGAAAAACCTAACTGATCAGATAGGTATACAAATAAGATTATTTTTTATAAAAATAAAAGATTTGAAAATGAGTAGTTTATAATAAATTAACACAACAGAATACAGAAATTTAATAAATTGTTAAGTTTATTGGTAAAGTTATAACTAGTGGGGCGGAGTTGACCACATAACAAAGTGTAAAAGGTTTTGCTTGAGCTTTTTTTGACCGTCACAAAGATGTCAATCCCAGTGTCAGCGGAAATGGCTCCATTAGAGATTGCCATCATTCGATTCAAAGGAGCTGAACGACCAAGATATGTGCGTATGATATGTGTATGTGATGATTTAATAGCAAACGTGTCGAGTTTACGTGCAGATCTCACTGGGCATTGGCGTGGTACCCTGAGGGAAATAATAGTTATACTACTACATGTTCCTCCTATAACCAAATTATTGATATGAAATAATGCTTCAAACTATAGTTGATCATTGTAGGTAGGGACTTACAGAGAAAAATAACACCTTTTAAAGAGATTATAGCGTACTACAAAAATAGAAGTATTTAACACGTTCATTGCCAAGCCAAAATGCTGAACTTACATAGACGGCCAAATTAAAAAAATCGTTGGATGTGGATTTTATTGTGCCAGTAATGCTTTTATATAAGAAATCTACCATTATATAATATATAAGTTCATAAATATATGTGTATATTTTTATCACGCGAAGACGTGTGATCGGCCATACGGGACGCATTTATTATATACATATTGCCCACATGGCCGGTAACGCGAATTCGCGTGATTTGTATTTACATGGCAAAATAGGCTTTTATTAGTAAAAAAACATTCAAATGCATTTTGTAATAAACTTTTATTAGAGATCAAAATCACTTCTTATAATAATGTAGAAACATGTAACTTATAGGTAACAATGAACTTATAGATGACTAAGAAAAACAAAAATTACACTTTGGTAGGTGATTTTACTTACTAGAAAAACCAGCAAACTTGTGCAGGTCAAAAAAACAATCAATACAAAACGGGGGGGAATCAGGGCATTGCTTACATTCCATAGTAGTATTTACCCTTTTTTTATTCGAATAACAATTTCGACAATCCTTTCTGGCCGTTACAGTAGCTTTTCTACCAGTACTGAAAAGACGCTCTTTAGATTTCTCTATTTTAGTCAATCTGTGGTTTATAGATTGCTGCGACGCCTGTGACACTTGTGGCTCAACTTGACGTTCAGGCAAAAATGACTCAATGACTTTTTCTCTAAAATCATATAACGATAAGCTAGGCTTGCCTGAGAATTTGTTGTAGAGTTGTCGAGCATTTATCATGCTCATCATTATACCATGTATGAAAATTTTCACATACCACCTTAGAGTTTTTCTTTCACAGGGGTAATAGCTGAGCATTTGATCTTGTAAGTCTACGCCTGACATGTTTTGATTATATTGTAGGACAGCTAATGGTTTTAATACAACAATGCCGCGTTTGTTGGTAATTTCCTGCATTTGATCCGCGAATTGCGATGAGATATAATTTAGTTCTCTTTTGTCCTTCCATTTTCCTATATGAACACCGTTACGATAGCGTGAAATATTTTCACCTTTTTTTAGTTTTTTGGAAATCACTTCTGATGGATTATCTTTGCGTTTCTTGTTCAATGTGCCAGTGCAGTAGGTATTCCTGTTCAATAATTTGGTAGCTAAGCTATAGCTGTTATAGAAATTGTCCATAAAGACAGCGTGGCCGGAATCTAAATTATTTTGCAATAACTTTTCTACAATTTTTTCTGTGTGTCCTGTGCCAGAAGTTTCGTCCATTGTACTGGCAAAAACATGAACTCTTATAATAGTTCCATTTGGTTCTGCCAATATATAAAGTTTTATTCCGTATTTGTGTCTTTTTCCTTTTATGTATTGCCGAAATATCAGGCGGCCACGAAATAAAACCATAGATTCGTCCAAGGACAAATTTCTACCGGGATAATAAATCCTGTCCATTGTTTCATTGAAAGTATTTATTATCATTTTGCACTTATTCATGCGGGCAGGATCTTCACCTTCTTCAACAAAATGTAGGCATCGCAAAATAAGTTGGAACCTGTTTCTCGACATATGTTCAGAGAAAACTGACTTATACAATCGATGCGATTTCCAGTAATCAACCAAGCGGTTCATTTTCGCTGTGCCAGTGTGATAAAGTAAACCAATAAATATTCTCAATTCTTCTATACTTAGTGGTTTCCAATTCGTAATACGAGACCTGCGAAACTGCGTAGAATTCCTTATGTTTTCTGCATTTCTATTAGTACAATCGACGATTTTTTGTAGATAGTCATCAGTAAGAAATAAATCAATATACCCTCTAGGACTGTCTGGCGGTGGCACAAGCAGTTCATTTGTCTTCGTGAAAGAAATATCTCTCATCGAACTAGAATCGGTGGTCCAACGTGTCGTAGATGCTGTTCTGGATGGCTGCTGAAGGTCAGTCGGTGGCGACGATGGAGTCTGATCACTAGAGGCATCGAAACGTTGTTCAGGCACAGCCTCCACGTTTTCCTCCTCCTCCTCGTCTCCTGCAGATTCTGAACTTGCATCACCTTCGTCGGCTATGTAGTCTAAATCATCTACATCACTCCCTGCATAAACATCTTCGTCTGAGTCCCGTAAAAGTTCTTCCATTTCCGAACTTTTAAGTCGTTTTCTTCTTGCAACTCGCGATGTACTAGGCTCTGATGACCTTTTTGTCGGATTATTACTCATTATAAATACAAAGTTTTGATGTAAACAAAACGAAAACAGCCGAGAAATAACAAAAACACTCCTGCCCCACGTAGCTGCACAGAGCAAACTAATGCGCGGCTAGCTGCATGCGAAACAAAAAATTCAAGATGGCTGACCGCAGGCCACGCCCACAAATAGATCAGTAATTTCCTTCCCTAGTGGCCAAAACAAATACCAGAATCCAAAACGCTGGGGCCGCTATTTTGTGGCTCATATACAATTGTAAGGCACCATCACGCGACGTCGCGTGAACAGCCACAGCGTAATAGGCCGCTTCGCGCGACGTCGCGTGACGTGGCAATGAACGTGTTAAAGTTAGATGACAACAGTTAATTGTTCATGTATGGTGGGACAGCGTCGCGAATGCGTTAGAGCGTGTCTATTGCAAGTGAGCGTGGCCAACGCAACGACACGATTCTCCGCGCACTTCGGTATATAGAGGACGCGCACGCTTCCGCGACACTACAGCCACGCAAACGATACGCAACTGCCACGCGGACGCCACGCACAGCACACGTCGCCATGAGGAGCAGCGCCTTCTTGGGGTTCATCGCGGTGAGGTCCCCCTCTCCTATGTAATATTCTTTCTATTCTTTCTACTAAAACATTCCTGCGAGCACTCGGTAACCCTCTAACTAAGCAATCCTAAAGTCAGACTTCCCGAACTGCACCAAGGCGGAGTCGAGTGAAGCAAACGCTTCACTCGACTCTGCCGGTACGGTAACGACGTGTCTCTTGCGTTTTGTACCTCGCATCGCTCACTTCTCCTGTGTTTGGTCGATGCTTGCAGAGCTCTGCTTCGCTCGTCTGCGATCTGGCGGAGTCCGGGCCTACTGAGTACTAATTATGATGCTGACGATCATCAATGTATCTATATTATTCAATACACTTCCTCATAAACTGGCACTTGTCGCTATATGATTAGGTTCAACACGCAGTGTATTACACACTAGTCCTTTTTTCCTTTTCTTTGTCGAACGGAAATGAAAATGCGTGGGGAATAAATTGGTTCAATGTCTGCAGATTGCGGTGATTGTTTTTTTTAATTTCACCAAAGAGTTCGACCTTTAAGCCTCCATTCGCACGAGCGCTTTTTACGGGCGTTGGATTGGAACAAAAAGGTAAATTGAAATTTAATTTAATATCATAGCCCAGCGTCTAAAATCAAATACAATAAGAAAAAAAGCGCCGCGCTTTAAAAGCACTGACATGTAGACAGATACGTTTGGGAATGCATTTGTTCCGTCTCGACGTTTTTTAACACCCATTAATAAAGAGCTCGTGCGAATGGGTTCTAAGCCGTAAATATCTTTAGACATGATTAATTAAAAGAATAATTACTTATTATGGACAATTAAATTTGTGTTCTAAATTCAAAAATATTAAGTGTTTTTTTTTTTCATAATAGGCTGTATACAACTCTTACCTTTGCTTCGTACGGACAGGTACTCCGTACAGGACGTACGACTCTCCTACAGCCTAAACGGCTAAACGCAGAAATCTAAATTTTGTACAGTAATTGCAGTTTACTATGTAGGTGACCTAATAAGGGATTCTGCGAAAGCCCTCTAACGGGGTGAAAGGAGATTCATCCCCTTTCACCCCGTTTCAAACTTTTGTATGAAAAATCTCATTCCTTGGGTTTATAAATTGAACATAAGTTGAATAAAAAAAATATTGGTATCATTATTTTTCTTAAACTACCCTCCATTGGTGGTCTAGAATTTGTATGAGAAAATCATAACGTGAGAGCAGATCAATTCGAAAATCAGTAATTTTATACTAGATCAAAAATAATCAAACACGTGTTTTTGGATTTTTCGAAAATTACCCCTCATGTTGTTGAAAAAGGGTATTCAAGTTTTAAGGGAAGGAGTTTAAGTCGTACTGGGTGAATGATTGGCCCATCGGATTGGTCTGGCTGCTTACAAAAGGTCTTGAATTAGTACCTTGAGTAATATTATGTAAAATGTAGTGAGTGTTAAGTAATAAACTTTATTTGATGTGTATCTGGTAGATCTGATATGTCATGTGTAGGTAGAGAGGCAACACAGTAAGTAACCAGTAACGTGTGCTCTGCAGTGGCAGCTGGTGATGACCGACTGTGTCCCGAGGATGCAGCGGTACGATGACATGGTAAGTTCAGTACAGATAGTAAACAAAAACATCTACATAATTCAGCAGTAAATAATATCAATAAACAAGAAGTTAAAAATATATCAAAGGAGCATGCAGTTACACCGGGTAAATTTTCAAACTGGGCGTGGAAGGCTATATCCGAAACTATGAGGAATATCAAAAAACTTTGGAAGGAGTCTCGAGGCCGATTTTGACGAAAACTAAAACTGCATCATTGGATGTTAGAAAATTTAGTAATTATGGTTAGGAATCGAACCCGCAGATTTTGGAATAAATAATCACAGCCTGTTTTATTACACCATTTGATAGTGCTGCTAGTAAGGATCAAATTCTGGGTATTAATCATATTTCGGATATAGCTATTCACGTCCAATTTAAAAACTCACTCTGTATATGGCGTACCAAGTGAACGGTATATGGTGTACCATCACAAGCAAAACCATAGACGCACACGAAACTGACAAAAACAACTCTCTAGAATCTATTATAAAACGGTTAGAGATCAACAATCTTAAGATAAAAGAAAAAGGTCAACCATTCCTAATATCAAAATCCTACCATAACACACTTGTAGCCGAACTTGGAGAGACTACAGACAACAAGTTAAACTAATAATGTCTAGTTAATACAGTGTGTCTCCTTACATAAACTATAACCTCATGGAGGGCATCTCGTTTGTTTGTAGCCACGTTCTCTGTCGAACATAGAGCTGCTAATCCCTCTGACGACGAGCGACACGAGCGACGCCAGCGATGAGAGCGATACGTACGCAGCGGGTGAGCGGTACGAGCGCGCGCGCGTCGACAGAGATATGCCCTTCAGTAGTATCCCATCGAGTGCGTTCGTGCTCGACAAGAGTCACCCCTCGTCGGCGCATAAGCATAAATTCGGACACAAACATCGCCGCAAGCAAGACCTCAAATCCCCGCCGCGCTCCGTTTACCTCGAGAGCGTAGGGAGCGCAGAAAGCGACGAGAGCACAGACCAGGGCAAACTCGCTGTAGATGTATGGCGCGTGTGCTCGCGCCTCCTGCGGTCACAGGAGAGACAACGGCACGAGGTGCTGCTGGCGCTCTGCTCGGAGCTGCTGGAGGCCGCGCCCCCCGCGCGCCGCGACCTCGTGCCTCTGGGGGAGAACAGCTACTGGTGAGTATGTCGGCTAATTTGGCTCGTGATTGATACTTGTTATTGTTCAAAAGTACGGTTACCAAAATAATTACATTGTACAAATTATTTTTAAACAAGTTAAAGGTCGGTGTCATGTCGGTGCGTTTTCCAACTCTGAAAGGTGCACTTTTTAAACCGACTTAAAAAAAAATTAACTGTCTTCAAAACCAACCACAAAAAAGGGTAAAATAACCTACAAAATAACTTTTTTCGGAAGTCGATGGCAAAAAAAACAAAAAACAAAGCTACATTTTTTTTGCATAAGTTTTTTGTTTTACTCTTTTAAGTTTTGGTGAAGGTTGAATATTTATATTCAACCCAAATTACATTATTATTATATTATCTTATACATAGTTTTCTTGTGCACTAGAATTTCGCAATCCGTAGCACCGGTAATAACATCGCTCATTTACACAAAAAAGTTAATAAAATTCCCTATCTCAAAAACTACTACACCGATTTTGATGAAACTTGCAGTATTCCCTCATTTGAGCGATACCTAGTACAACAAAAGAAGAATTACTTAAATCGGAAGTTCCGGAGATATGCGAACGATGAATCAGTCGATGCCTACAAAAGCAGTAATTGAAAACAGAAATGCTAGTATGTAAGCCTATGATAGGTATACGCAACGTTTGACATGAAAGTGCTAACAAAGTAACAATTTGTAGTTACAAAAATATTATAGACTAGCTTCCGCCCGCGACTCCGTCCGCGCGGATGTCGGTCTTCGCGTGGATGGTTTATTTCACCATTTTGAGTAACTCTGACAATGACATCTTATAAATATTACGGCGCTGAATCCACTGCGGGTAATGCAACGTGTGTTCGCGGTTCTACAGAACAACGTCTATGAACAAAACTGAAAAATAAGATTTTGACGTGACAACGTCTTATAAATTGGTTTGCCGGGTGACACTTCAAGAAACTGCGTTACGCTCCGCTCGCGTTATGCGCTCACAATGAGAGCGAGTGAGAGGCACGCGTCCCTTCCACTCGGGCATGGTTAGCCCGCCTAAGAGCGAGAGAGACAGACATAAACAAAGTCGTTGTCACGTAAAACTTTCGCCCGTATACCGACTTTACAGGCAACCAATTTTTTTTTTCTACGTATTTTTCCAGGATAAAAAGTACCTATGTTATGCCCAGGATAATAAGCAATAATTATACCAAGTTTCATCGAAATCGAACCGTTAGTTTTCACGTAATGCCTGCACAAACAGACAGACAGACAGACAGACAAAAATTTTTTTAATCATATATTTGGGTTTGGTATCGATCCAGCAACACCCCCCGCTATTTATTTTTTCAATATTTTCAATGTACAGAATTGACCCTTCTACAGATTTATTATACTTACATAGTATAGATAGATTGGTTAAATTATAAATTCCTCTTAAAACTAAATGGGTATGTGCAGTATAAATATATTTATGTACCACATATTTGATAACAAGAAATTGATACAGGAAGAAAGAAATTCACCAAGGTTAAGAAATTAGTAAGTAGGTTGGTTAATGCGCTCCCGTACCTCCGAAACTGATCGTCTGAACTGGTTGAGGGAGACGCCGAATAAATCGAAGTCTAATGATTTAAAACTGCTACCTCGTATTATAGTTTCTGCATATTCGAAGTATAGGAGCTTTAAGACCGAGGTTCGATTTACGGAAAGATAAATATGGAAAAATCAAGTAATGAGATGTCGGGAGGGTTTCAAGGGACTGAATACTGAATATGCTCGATTAAATCACTGCATTTAACAATTTTGTATAAAAAATATAAGGTCACGACGTAGTTTGGTTTAGTTTTTAACTTTTTTTTGTTAATATATCTGGTATGGCTTCTGGGCCTTTGTGCCATAGAGAGCTTCCAATGGATGGAGCTGAGCTCAGTACACGCGCGTAGAGCCGCACCAGTCCCCAGTAGCACCGTGTAGTGGCGGGCGTGACTCATGCGTGTGTGTGTTGCAGGGTGCAGAGCTACATGAAGTCGCCCCGCAAGTGAGTGGCCTCTGTGACAGTAGAGAAAATTAATAAAGATGTTGATATTAAAGCCAGCCGCTCAATGGCGACTTTTTCTCGCGGAGATTTTGTTTCCCCGTCGAGTGTTACGGGAGTGCTGATTATGGTGGCAAATAGTTTCTAGCGGCCGGTACATTCGACTGGGTCACTGGGCCAAAGTCATCGCAACCAAAAGTTTCCAGTAAGCAGCAGTTCTTAGGCTGACTTGTAGCCTTTAGAAACCTGTCTATTTTTGTTACAGACGGCGGAATCGACCTGAATTCTAACTTTCATAATAACTCAAATGCAAAAGGTGAAATAAAAGTCATCCTTTCAAAATACAAACTTTCGTTTTATGAAGTATTTAACAGCCTTATGTGAGGGGGGGGGGGTGATTTTGTCCTCTTGAGTTAATACTAGCCGCCCAGCACGAGCTATTGGCAGCCCAGCACGGACTTCTTGCAGCAGTTGCAGCAGCGCGGCAGCAGCAGGCTGGGCGCGCGCGTCTGGTGGAACTGGCGGCCGCGCGCCGAGCGGGGCCGGTGCGCCGGCTGCAGCATGTTGCCCAGCTTGTCGTACGTAGGACCCTCCGCGTTCATCAGGCTGCGCTGGCACAGCCGACCCTGCCCGCACACCTCACAAATAAACATCTTAATACCTACATATTATTAACTGCCCCTTTGGTCAATACGCAATGCCGAAGGCTAATCTCCGCTGAGAGTGGCCGCCTTGTTCGAAACCGATCAGGAGGATTATTTACTAATTGCCTATTTATTAATTTTGACCTTCAAAGAGTTAGCTCCCATTCGCACGAGTGCGAATATATATACTACAACGAGATATTATATACTTTATAATAATATTAGTATGGATTTGTTAACTTTGTCGGTATTATTATTTAAAACCACCATATTACCCGTAGTTGGTTTTAATTTAGGTTTACATTTACTTTCAGTAGTCCCGGTGTCTGTTGACCAATTGTTCTTTGGATGAAAAGTTATTGGTCAAAACATTCTGTTGGTTAAGCATTCACTGACGTAAAGTTAGGTTGGCGAAACGTACGTGGGTCACAAGTTCTTAGGATGAAAAGTTCATGGATTAAAAATAATGTTGACCAACAGTTCATGGACTAAACGACTGTTGGTAAAACGTTTCAGACTCGCCCACCACTTAAAATCAAATACAGTTCGATAAAAAGCGCTCGCTTTAAAAGCACTGATGTGTGAACAGATATATGGGCCTACAATAGTGTCACACTAACGTCGGTCGCGTATGTCAGTCGGACGTAATAAACATTGTGTTCTACGAGTATGTAGCACCACAGTGTGATTTCCAGTTCAATGTGTCAAAACCTCAACGTATACCAAGAACTGGGCATAGGAATGTGGACCGGCCACAGATCAGTAGGATCGACGACATGGTCGGCGTGACAGGCAACAGCTGTGCATGGAAGGATGAGCGTTGAGGATAAAGGTTGAAGAACAGAGGTACCTTTATTCGGATGCGGGTGAGTTCCGGATTGCGCGCGGCAGCCATGTCGAGCTGTTCGGGCGATGGCGAGTACTCCTTTCTGTTCCTAAGCACAGGACTCTGCTCCCTGTCATCGAGCGGCGGGAAGGAGTGGCGCGGTTGAGGCGTGTGAACCGTCGGATTGTTTGCCGGTGGCGAAGTAACTGTCGCGTCTTCCACTTCGGTCTGGTCCTCTGGCTCGGGCTGATCTTCCGCCTCCAGTTGATCCTTTGCTTGGAGTTGATCCTCCGCTTGTGGTTGAAACTCCGCTTCGGGTTGATCCAGATCCTGCTGGCGCATCTTAACTTGGTCCTTGTTCAGCAGTTGCTTAAGCTTGTTGAAGCGCTGGCTTTTGTATAGCTTGGAGCGCGTGTAGCTCTTGAACTCGTTAGACTGCACTGCGACATGTTGGTTCAGTTTGGCAGGCACTCCCTTCTGCCTGTCAAAGCGGCGCAGGGGGGCTGCACGTGCAGGAGGGGCTATATGTGCTGGAGTTGGATGTGCCGGTTGTAAGCGAGGTTGTCGAGGCGTGGGGCGCCCGGGGAGTGCAGGGTATGCGGGGTGCGTGGGGCCGCCGCGGCGGGCGGGGTGCACATGCTGCGCTGGTCCGGCAGGGGGCACGCTGTGCTCCAGCTGGTTCTCTCCTTCTAGCAACGCGTAGTCGTCATTGTTCCGTCGCAGGTCTTCTTTGATTATGTTCACGAACTCCACACTTTTGTTGCCGATGTTCGAGTTCTGTTCGCCTGGAAAAAAGTAAGGAAGCTAATTATATTAATTCAAAACTATACATAACTAGCACTTTGCCCGCGACTTCGTCCGCGTGGGTTACGTACTTTCCTAATTCCCCCTTTTCACCCCCTTAAAGGTTAAATTTCCAAAAACCCCTTCTTAGTGCTCCCCTACATTATAATAAGAAGCCGTGTGTAAAATTTCACATTCCTAGCCCCAGTAGTTTCGGCTGTACGTTGATATGTCAGTCAGTCAGTTCTCCTTTTATATATATAATAATAATATAGATAATACAAATAAGTAGTGACGACCGTGCGGTAGATGTGTAGCGACAACAACTCTTTTTAGGGTTCCGTACGTCTGAATACAAAAACGGAACCCTTATAGGATCACTCGTGTGTCTGTCCGTCCGTCGCTTACAGTCAATTATCTCCGAATCTATTAGACCGATTAAGTTGAAATTTGGTACACATATCAATTCCTGTGACCCAAACACAGAGGTGTGACGTGAGCAGATGAAATCTGTATATGGGGGGTCATTTTAGGGGGGGAAGGGGAAAATTAAAAAAAAATATTCTGATAACTGCATCGTGTGGCATATCAAATGAAAGGTCTTGTTGAGAAGATCTTAAATGTATTTTTTTGTAATTTTAAAATAAATAGTTTCCAAGTTATTCAAGAAAATAGACGAAAATTGACCATTCCCCCCCCCCCTTATCTCCGAAACTACTGAACCTAAAATTTTGAAAAAAATACAGAAATTAGTTTTCTCCTTATAGATTATAGGAAAACCTATAAGAAGTCCATGATATTAAAATAACATGGTAAATCACTCAATATTGTGCGTACCAACTTACATTTTTTTTTTAATACGTCATAAATCGTAAACCGCAATTTATCTTTCAAAGTTACAACCAACTTTTATATAATGTTACTTGCTGCTACGGAACCCTTTAAAGGCGAGTCCGACTCGCACTTGGCCGGTTTTTTTTTGAAGTGAAATCTTTAGCGGCGTTGAGCACTTTTTCTGTAATGGGTATAAAATCTTAAACTCGCGTCAGGACACGTGACCCTGACCCTGACACGTGACCCCCGTGACGGATGGAGAGTAGACAGCTATCCCCTCTCTACGTCGCGGCGAAAATGTATGCCTGGGCCTACTGTTTCGTTTAGGCGGCGCAGGGCGCTTGCGCGAATGTTCGTCTATGTTACAGCGTGCCACGAATCGAGGTCGAGGTCGAGGTCGACCTCGACCGTGTACGATAGCGCAATAAATGAATATTGTATTCTACCACATAAATGATAGTACTTTTATACTGATAAAGCAATTGGTGCAAAATTATTCCCTAACCATTCCAAAATATCAAACATGCTCAACGTTAATAATCAAGTTTTCACTTCTGCCGGCACTCCCAGAGTGCAACCCGTCGTTTTTTTTTACGTGGTAATGTCATCAAATGAGTCCTCTCACACAGGGCAGATTTTAGTCAGTACAAATCTGACAGTCCCTCCTGCTCTGCCCTAGGCGCACATGTGCATATATACAAACTGGTTGAACAGCAGAGAACCTAGTTTTTTGGAGGATGGTTAAAAAAGGAGAGCAAAATAAATATTGATCATTATATTTTGGATTTTCGAGATTGGTTGTTTAGGTGTACCTCTGTACGTATAACACGTGACTGACCTGTGTGGATCTGCTTGGCGGTGGTGCCGTGCGACAGCGGCAGTAGGCTCCCGCGCTGGCAGAGAGCGGCGAGCGCTAGGAGGACCCTCATTGTTCTCGCTTCATCCGACTCCGCACCTTATCGCTCACGTGGCTAATAAAATCCTCGGTGAGAAAATTTTATAGTGCTCCACTATAACTGTTTATAATAAAACATACACTTGTGAAACTCCAAATATTGAAGAACCTGTATACAGGATGTTTTGGACATCGTAACGAAAACTTTACGCAAAGACTTTATGCCATTAAACAAACTCATAAATGTCTTTAATGATCGGTTACAGAAAGCTTCGGAAGAAATTGACCATGAAGCGCGGACAGACGGACACGAGTAATCTTATAACGTTTCCGTTTTTTCATTCGGACGTACGGAACCCTAAAACCTCTCTCTTGACCATTCCGTGTGGCATATCATAAGATTTTTTTTTAATTATAAGTATATATTTTTCTTTGTAATTTTAAAATGAGTCAGTTTCAGAGCTATTCAAGAAACTAAACAAATAAATACCTTAAACAATTCTGAAAAAAAAACACAGATAATACTCCTTTGCCTACAGATTACAGGAAAATAGAAGAAATTATCTCAATGAATTTCTTAATCTCAATCAGAACATAGCAACGAGGCTGTATGGTCGTTGGGATATTGAATGGATTTCTGATTTATAAACAGAATATTAAGTCATAATGTTTGACTCGTTGGCAATGAAATGGTAGTTTTTTTAAAGATTAACTAATGCAATGTTAGACATTTACACACACAGATTACATAGACAGATAACTACTACAGTCGATAAAATCAAATAAAACATTCGAGTTGACGCTAAACACAATTTCTGTATTAGAAACTTAAGAAGAAGATTGTGTCAGTAGGTGCAGGTTTCAGCGAACCGGTGGCTCGTGGACACTCGTACAATTGTTGAAAGTTGTGCCTTATAAACATCATTACACATTATAACCCGTTACTTAGGTAAGTAAGTGCATGACAAAAGAAATGTGTAGTAAGCAGCTGGGGCACGTGTAACGAGGCTTGAGGTTATGGGGTGTGTGTAGAATAGTGTGGTAAGATGAGTCGATCTAGGAGGGGCGGCGGCGGCGGCGGCGGCGTTCGTGCATGTACTGGCGGCGCGCGCGCGGCAGGCGCAGCGCGGGCAGCGGCGCGCCGTCCAGGCTCACGAGCGCCACGCCCGCCGGCCCGCGCTCCTCCAGCAGGCGCCGCTCCGCGTGGCGCCGACCATCGCGCGACTTCAGCTGTCAACACAATATCGTTAGCAGACCCACAATGTGAGTACAAACATTTTCATAAATCTATTTGATCCGTACTTAAGACTTGTTACAATTTAGAAAATAACATTAAACAACACAAATAGGGGGATCCCTCGTAACTCGGGTCATTTCTCCACCGTTATCAGAGCGCAGATTCAATTTACTCGCCTGTCCCGCTCACCTAGTGTACATATTGAAATGTCTTACTCTTTACATTAATTTAAGCCTTACTTAAGGCATTATGACAATTGTGAAAAATATAATTAAATTGTAGTTCTCTTTTGCCTTTTTTCATTTGCACAGTAGTTCTAATCTAAATCTTATATCTTACATATATATCTAAAAAAAAATATGTTGGTTTGTGTACGCTTTAAAAACTCGAAAAGTTCTGCACCGATTGAGCTGAAATTTTAGCAAGATATTATATTATCCGCATCAAGGATGTTTTTATCTATTTTTTGCATAAGTTACATATCCGCGACCGCGAAAAAACAGTTTTTTTAACGATCAACTGTGTACCAGTGACCGCGCCATCTACCGGAAGCGAGGAAAATGAACTTTATATTAAATGTATTCTTTGTTTTGTTTCCCATTTCTCAACCATTCAATCACAATGTGCCACAACGAAGCGTGGCAGGGTACAGCTAGTTATAAGATAAATTGTAAGCAAAAATTACTATTTTTACCCGACTACAGCAAAGCCAAAAGGAGGGTTATGATTTTGACCGGTATGTATGTTTGTATGTATGTATGTTTGTTTGTTCCCTCATAACTTCTAAACTACTTATCATTACATGACAAATGAGGTCTCGTTAAAAGCGTCTCAGTTGTCCGCTGGTTATAGGGTAGGTGACGTGTCACCAAATCCAATATGGCGCCCTCTAGGGGATGAGAAGTAGTTACCGAAAAAAAAATTTTTTTTGCACGGTATCGACATGGGTATCAAATTAAAGGGCTTGATGAGTACATTTGAAATATATATACATTATATAGATTTTACTAGATAATTTTCTGTTTCCAACCCTGTCAACATGGGTATCAAATGATAAATCTTCAATTCACATCTCAGAAACTATACATACAGCCTGTTAGTGTAATCAGTCTTAACCTTGAAACCATAGGTAGTTGATTTAATTATAAAAATGTTTGTCTGAATTTAAAAATAAATAAACGAATTTTTCTTTAAAAAAATCAAAAATGTTTCTGTCCTACACCGTCCGTTAATTCATGGATACTATGCGCCCGAGTTACGTATTCACTGCAAAGGGCGTTAACCTGCCAGTGCGGCAGGTTAACGCCGTCCGTTTAACTACATACCTACATAAGTTTTAACTAACTACATCATTGTAATAAAATACAGGTAACCTGTGATGTAACTAACTTCCCTTCATACTTTTCCTGGCTTAGGACAGGCAAAAATACCTACCTTTGTTGCGTGACGAGTCCAGATGTAAGTTAGGTTATCACCCGACGCGGCGTAAACCCGAACCATTTCTGTCCACTGTTCGTTTGTGTACGACATAATCACTAAACACTAACACTTGCGCGAAAAATTAACGGTGGGGCCGCACTCGCGGCGGGCGTACGTTACGAGACACGCGTTCGATAGCGACACTGCCGGCAGACTGGTATGCGCGGGCCCCGCGCATACCTCAGTCTCTCCCCGCGCCGCGGGCGACACGGCGGCGCGGGCGCTCGCGGCTCTTTTGATCTACTTTACCTTTGCGTAATAGGGTGAAATAATTTTGGGGAAAAATGGAGACTTTATTGAAAAAAAAAAGGTTTTATTTTTTTATTGAATTTACGTTCTGTAAGTGATACCAAACCACTGGTTTCAAGTTTAAGACTGATTACACTAACAGGCTGTATAACATAAATTACTTACTTCAAGTAATATAACCCCAAAATAGTGTAAATAAAAAATAAGTTAAAATTACTAAAACCCAACTACGAAAAAATCGCGCACTGAAAAGTATAAAACAAGAACAAGCCGTGGTCGTATGCCACCTAGCCAATAAAGATTGTGTGAAACAACCGTAGGTGGCATACGACCACGGCTTGTTCTTGTTTTATACTTTTCAGTGCGCGATTTTTTAGTAGTCGGGTTTTAGTTATTTTTAACTTATTTTTTGATACTGTATTCCTCCTTTATCAATGCATGCCGTGGCAGCCTTTAATTAAGGCTACACTATAAAATGTAAACATTCTTCAATCCTAAGCATATTTTATGGTGTAACCTTTGTTGGTTATCCTTAAATAAATAAACTCATTTCAAAAGGTAGCCTTTTTACAGAAATGGCCATTTGGACAAAATTACCGTTTGAATCTTCGTTTTTTTTTAACTTACCGTAATAATCTTGTATGTAACGTTGTTTGCTGACACGGTGACCACGTAGCTGTGCGCGCGCTCAGTGCGGGCAAGGTCGAGGAGTGTGGTAGTGGCAGGACGGTGTGCCGGCTGGATATGGGGGCTGGGTGAGCTGGTGCGGGAGCTGGTGGCGCTAGTTTGGGAACCGACGGGGCTGGTATGAGAGCGGGTGACACTGCCGGGACTGGTTGTAAAGTCACTGGGGCCGGCCCGGGAGCTCACAGGACGGCGTCGTGTGCCGGTGCTGTGTTGGCTGTCTGTACTTGGCTGCGGTGACGAGACCACGTCTTCAGTGGACTGGTCCTGATCTGACGCGGGCTTGCCGGGTGACACGTTGATTTTACGACGTCGCAGTTGATGTTCATCCTCGTGGACGTAGCTGCGAGGGTCTTGCTCCGGCGACGCACCGTACTCGGCGTAGGTGAGCGGGACACTGGCCCGCGGTCGCGGCCGCGGTCTGTGCGTAGGCGGCGGCGTGTAGTACTGCAGGCGGTCTGCGCGCGTTCTGGCTTGCGGTCGAAATCGGTGATGTCTCGGTTTCCTCCGGCTTTCTGAAAAATCTGAGCCTTCGTCCTCCGAACCGGACATTTCCTGTCGTTCGAAGGCCTCCCTATCTTCAGGAGAGAGTTCCTGCTCAGGAAACTGTGCGCTGTTATCCGCTCGTTCCTCTTGTGCTAGTGGATGTTGCTCTTTGTAGTTACTCCGACCAAAAGGTCTCCGTAGCATCGGCGTTTCGTACGTTTCGCGTCGCTTGTTGTAGTACTCCGCCGGCCAGTCCGGGTGGTTGGCGTGCTGCACCGGCGAGAGCGGGGGTGCGTCGGCGAAGGGTCGCGCGGCGCGGTTGGTGCGCTCTATAGAGTGCTCTTGTTGCTCATCGAACTCGCGATGATCGCTTTCGCCTCGTACCGGGTATCGTCCAACCTCTTTGAACCGTTTAGACTGTCCGTATTGTCCACGCTGCTGATGAGGGCCACGTCCCATGTGTTGGTCCTCGAGTGGCTCACGTTGTTTGTATTGATTTTGGCGCGTGTAGTTGCCAGCTTGCTCACGTTGGCCGGGCTGCTCGTATCGACCGTGTTGCTGGGGGTCTCCGCGTTGTTCGTGTGGACTTTGGCGTTTGTATTTGTGATTTTGACCTACTTGCTTAAATTGGTTTTGTTGTTTATGTGTTCCTTGCCTATCGTGATGGTCAGGCTGCTCATGATCGCGAGGCTGTTCGGTTTGACCACGGTTCTCTTTATTGCTATGTTGCTCACGTGGGTGACCTTCCTGGCGTCTCTGACGCTGCTCGTAATTTGGCTGGTCTTGTTGGTCACGTTGCTCATAAGGTTCATGTGGACCATGTTCTGCGTTGAGCTTAGTATTCGGTTGAGGGAGCTTCGAAGATAGTAGTAAGTGATCGGCACCAGCAGTCTGATTGTAAAGCTTCTGTAAATTAAAGACTTGAGAGTGTTTACATTATTCTTCTTATCATTGACACATAAAAAAGGTAACCGAAACATTGCATGCGAAAAGCAAGGGAAGTGAGTTGTTTGTTGATATTTTTTGTAAATTAAGCGGTATTTTTCCGACAAATATTCCTAGCTCTAATGATGGAAGTTTCGGAAACATTACCAAACATTTCCCGAACGTACATGTATTTGTGTCAGATCATTAGAGGTAGGAATACAATCTGAGCCCATTTAGCTCTCTTCATAAGTCCATGACTACTAATATGTTCAGTTTTATAAATTATTTTCCACTATATTGAAGCTATAAAGACGCATTCCTGTCAGGAACTCTATGCATGTCCGGGACAGAGGTATCGATTTCTTAATAAACATAAATAATACCGCGTCATCATCGCCGCGCTCGGCGCGACGCTCGACGCCCCGCTCATTGAGGTTCGGGCGTCCCCGCTCGTCACCGGAGTGCTGGTAGTCGTAGTTGTCCCGCATGAGCTGGCGCCGCAGCGACGCCACCTGCGCCTGCGACTGCCGCTGCGACACTGGCGGCGCTGCAACCATGCGCCGAACTTATACTTCGTCGTAAACATGAACGTGCAGCACAGCAAGCTCGTGCTCCGCTAGTGGACAGCGGCACCGAGCTCGCGGCGGCACAACAGCTCAGTCTCATGTTATGTTGCGACATACTAACAGTTCTCGCTGTCCCCCCGGCACAGTCCGGGTAGAGTGAACACTATCAGCGCTACACTCAGCATGGCACGCAACTCACGACTCTCCACGACGACGGCAAGAGATCACTCCGCTTGCACATAAGTAAAGTAACGCAAGTGTAGCATGTAGTATCGGTTGAAACTTTCAGATTAGGCCTTTCTCTTAAATGTAGGAGTTTCAGAATACTTGATATGTGTGTACAGCATAAAATTGCTACATTACGAGTAAGTCACAACGTGTATCAAGTAGTGTTAGTGAGTGCACATAAGAACATGTGAAACGCGAGCGATGCAATTCTATTCTCGTATAAAACTAGTACTAAATAAACATAGCTGTGTGTGAGAGTGTGCGCTGAATTACTTGCAACATAAAAATACTTGTTATTGTTTTATTACTTCCTTTGAATGCGGTTGGCAGTGAGTACATCGCTGGCCGCCACACGCTGACGATTTGCAGACTAGTTAATATATCAATAATACTCGTATCTATACGTCCATGATGAGAGCGTGAGTTTGTTAATGTTGCGCACGACGCCACCACGCCACGCAGAACAAACATAGTTTATAATTTAAAAAAAACTTTTCATGTGCGTGTCAGACCCGAACAGGGTAAGTAAAATTAAAAAAAAAACGACGGTTTACACTCTGGGAGTGCTGGCAGAAGTGAAAACACACACGAACATTCGCGCAAGCGCCCTGCGCCGTCTTACGAATTTTCGTTCAGGTCACGTGTCCTAACACGAGTTTAAATATTCTATCACATTTTATCACATTCAAAAAAAAGTGCACAACGCCGCTAAAGAAGTTTTCACTTCAAAAACTAACGTTACTCCGTTAGGAATTTCTTCTTCTACCGTGGGTGTGTTTACAAACATAGAAACTCACAAACACAAACACCCAGACCCGAAACAACTACTTGTAGATCGTAGAAATATTTGTTCCGTGCGGGAATCGAACTCGCGACACGCTGCGCAGCAGTCGATCGCTCAGCCACTGTGCCAACCGTGCAATAATAAAATGCAAATATTTTTTGAATCCAAGAGACCTACTTACGGTACGAAGGTACACTAACTGCTCTTTGAGTACACTGGCTGTCGGCGCTCAAGGAGGGACCACTTCTTAGTAATTTACTTGATGGTTTCTCAGACGCGATAGGCATCACAATACATACAAACTAAATCGTAGACAATTTAATCGTAGGTAAAGTAGAGCGTCGATTATCCTAACTAATTGGAGGACATGGGTGTTCGGAAAACTGTTTCTTTTTGGATAAATAAAACCTATACGTAAATATGTATGGCTGAATCAAAATATGTACAGGTAATTCAGCCAGTCAATGAAACCCATTTTTACATTATATTTGATAGTCCTCCGGACCGATTTCGGCAACGTGCTTTCCAAGCCACGGAGGTGTTATTATATCGTGGATCATCAAATGAGTCTCCCCACTCAGGGCAGAGCGGGAGGGACTGTTAGACTCGTACTGACTAAAATCCACGGTGTCCCTCAACAGCCCTTTGCATTCCGGGTCACGGTAATTCGTAAGACCCGCGACTAAATTGCTGCTGGCTGTGGGATGCTTCTGAGAAATTATAATATAAAAACCCATTAGAAGTTTTTAACCCTGGGTTAGATTCCCGGGAGGGGTCCCGGGAATCTAACCCAGGACCCCAGGCTCAGCAGTCGGGCTTGCGACCACGAGGCCAATGGGGAATATTTAATGACATAGATTAAACAAAAAAAAAACCGGCCAAGTGCGAGTCGGACTCGCCCATAAAGGGTTCCGTAGCAGCAAGTAACATAATATAAAAGTTCTTATAGTTGGTTGTATCTTTGAAAGGTAAATTGCGGTTTACGATTTATGACGTATTAAAAAAAATATGTTCTCCCACACATTCCACCTGCAAATTGGTACGCACAATATTGAGTGATTTACCATGTTATTTTAATATCATGGACTTCTTGTAGGTCAGGGGTGGCGAACCTTTATGGATCAACGTGCCATTTTTTGTAATGAAATGTTTAATGAGACCATAAATGTGCCATCCAATAATTTTCACCTGGTAAGTAAGTATTGGGAAAATAATAAAGCAATGCTAACAACTCCTCCGCACCGTAGCTAGGTTCAGTCGCATTCGTTTCTTACATTTCATAGTGTGTTACGTACTTTGTCGATCTGTGGCGTGCCCAAAATATTATATCACGTGCCATCAATGGCACGCGTGCCACTGGTTCGCCATCCCTGTTGTAGGTTTTCCTATAATCTATAAGGAGAAAACTAATTTCCGTATTTTTTTCAAAATTTTAGGTTCAGTAGTTTCGGAGATAAGGGGGGGGGGGGGGGAATGGTCAATTTTCGTCTATTTTCTTGAATAACTTGGAAACTATTTATTTTAAAATTACAAAAAAATACATTTAAGATCTTCTCAACAAGACCTTTCATTTGATATGCCACACGATGCAGTTTTCAGTTTTTTTTTTGAATTTTCCCCTTCCCCCCCAAAAATGACCCCCCATATACAGATTTCATCTGCTCACGTCACACCTCTGTGTTTGGGTCACAGGAATTGATATGTGTACCAAATTTCAACTTAATCGGTCTAATAGATTCGGAGATAATTGACTGTAACCGACGGACGGACAGACACACGAGTGATCCTATAAGGGTTCCGTTTTTGTATTCAGACGTACGGAACCCTAAAAACTGCAGAGAATCTTGTATCGAGCACAGAGGCGCGGCAGTCGGGAGAGAAGCACGCGCGGCCAGGCGGGAGAGAAGCACGCGCGGCAGGCGGGAGAGAAGCACGCGCGGCCAGGCGGGCCTAGTAGTTAAGATAAGCGGTCGTTCGGGAGCGACGGTCATATAATCGAGGCTCCACTCTATATTCATAAAGATGGACTCACCAGTTGCGACCATACAGTATAACCGCGTACTCGGTGGACATAAAGTACCCATAATTGTTTTTTTAACCATTCGATTCAATTATCGAGAATTATAAGTACCTACAGTGATTGTTCCAATAAGTGCCATTTCCTTAAAAAACCGAATAACCCACGCTTACCCAAACATGGAGAATAAACTTGATGAAAGTTTAAAGATTTTGAACTGAATATATTCAGAATTATGTTTTCATGTCATAAAATTCTACATCGTAATTATTCGTAGCGACGTAGCACTCGTAGCTCGGCTACGTGGCTCGTAGCACTGCTACGGCGTAGCGCTGATTTGATTTGATTAAAAACACAGCACACCGCTGGCCGTCGGTCGCGGCGTCTCTTTAATGAATTCTAAACTATAATACTGTATAATTACATTACGTTTTTGTTCGCACAGTATTTCGTGGTGTAATAGAACTCTAACCAGCTTACAGAAGTCGCAGAATACAGACAACTCTTTTGCGGCTTCTGTAACCTATATCCATTAACATTTATTTTATTACTTTTCGATTCTGAATGATTCTTAAAATAAGGATGCCGTTGGTTGGTTCCACGAAGAAGTGGAGTTTATTGTCGAGCAATAATAGTGTAGCTGCTCTGAAGTAAATAACGGCGAGGGATGTACTAACCGACTGGCCACCGGTGTCCCGGGCAAGGGAATATTATTATGATGGTCTGTGGACCACCTGAGGAGCTCGTGGCTGAATAAATACAGCCGCACAGGCCGATCTTCCGGGTTAAGCCGCGCTTGCTGAGGTTGGTCTGTGGATGGGTGACCATCTGTCATCACGAGTTTCCTCCGTACCCCGGAAAGCACGTAAAGCCGTTGGTCCCGGCCGACATTTGCAGATCTTTGACAGTCGTTACTGTTAGTCAGAAGCTCTAAAGTCTGACAACCAATCTCACCATGGGGTATCGCTCCATGTAAAATACTGATATCCAGCTGCATCTGGTTTGACTGGAAGCCGACCCTAATATAGTTGTGAAATGGCTAGGCAGGTGGTGGTCTGTGGACCACCCGCTTAACAATACATTCACAATGTCCACACATTCAATAGTCAAATCTTTATTGCATTCTATGTATTACATGAGGATGTTAAAAACAAAGTAAAATATCAATGTGGACCTGTCGGGCAGAAGTAGGAGAGAGCAAGAGGGCTGAGTAGCATTCATAGATAGGAGGCAGCCACAAGAAACAACAGTTTCTATATTTTGACGGAATGTTACTTCTGTGCTCGTTTTCACTGTGACACCCGCGGTGGAGTGCACGGGGGGCTACTAATGAGCGGACGGTTCGGTTCGCACCAAATATTAAAATATTGTACATTAAAATAAAATTTGTTACAACTTTATGTTTGTTCTCCGGGGAGCGTGTGTGTTACTAATTACTGTGACGACATTGTTGACTCACGTTCGTATATAACTTCATAGTGCGACCAGGTTTGTACATAGTTTGCTGTACTTTAGTTTCTTATGCATGATGTTAAATGTGTCATCTTGAGAAAATATACAAGTTCTGCTAAAGTACGCCTCACAAACATCACTGCTTTAAAATGACTTTTATTTCAACCATTAAACTTATATTTAAAAAGCATTTGCAGTTGTTGAGTACGCCGAGATCGCTGCCAACACTTCACTTGAACTTCAATTCAAGTTATACTTTCAAAGTGTAATGAGCAGACTGTCAGTGTTGCCACACGTTGCAAGAGGTTGCGGCGTGGGCCCGTTGAGTGTTGCCACAACCGATGTTTGTATTGAAGACAAATAGAAAACAGTTAAGCTTAAACTTTAGGCATCAATATAGTTAAGAATGGATCTGATGACAGGTGTCAAATGATACTTGATAACTTGATAATAACCAGCAGACTATAAAAGGGGAGGAGTAGGTATATAACATGATTTATGTAGTCATGCATTTTTATCTGCACATTTGCAAATAGAATGGATATTAATGTGTTTATCCTGTTTTTTTACTACTTGGTACCTGGTGCACTAGAAAAGTCTCCGATGTCGTGGATGTGTTTATAAACACCCCGACCTGGAACAACTACATACTTTAATAATTATAGTTAAACTTGCAGTACAGTTCGTTTCGTATAGACAAGTCATGTGCTGTGACACCCTGACCGATGAGATCAACTGCTATGCTCACACTAGAGGGACACATCACGTCGAGGTGCAGCGGTCGCTCCCCACTATTTCTTTGAACAACACTTACACGACCCTTCAGTCGAGATGTTTACTGAGCGCGTTCACGTTGTGTTCATCACTCGTATCCTACGAGTCATATAACCATGTGGTTTGTTTTGCCTGCTGGTTTACCTTATTTCTGGTACAAATAGATGACCGCTTAAACCGTCCGAGCAATTAGCGTGCGATGGCGATTATGAAATCGCCATCGCCATCGCCGTCAGGAAATTATGAAATATATTGCGCGTGTAAGTCTTTTTGGGTGACTGAATACCGACCCACCGTTAGATCGAATTTGTCTCAACGTCAAGTAAAGAAAGAATTTTGTCAGAGACATGCCAATGTCATGGATGTGATGTGATGGTAGTGATAGGTTACAAGTTTAATCCTAGCGCACTACAAGTCCATTTTCATGCTGAATCCGGACTGCTCGACAGATATTGTCATTGGGCAAACCTAGTAATACTTCACCACATGAGCACCCAGGGTCATATGGACCACGCAGAGCAACTGAGGTTGTCTGTGACACAGATGTCGCGTGTCGTCCGTCAGTGGACCCCGCCGGTCGGTGCTTGTTTACGCACCGTGGGTTGTTTTAACGAGTGCCCGCGCAAACCGCTTTGCGTCGACTCCACTTATTTTCCATAAAAGAAACATTTGGTTGTAATTACACTCACATATTGCACCTTCAGCTTAATATTTTCATTTCTTCTCATTTTATTTAAAATTTATTTCTATTCGGTTTCAAGGAAAATTAAATGTAGAATATGAAAAGCTGCTAACATATTTCTGGTGAAATGCCGTAGTTTTGTTCACGAATTGAGAGCGTGTAAACAAATTAATATTATTTTAGTGCTCATTAAGGATATTTCCATTTGTACCATCTTTCGTATACACATTTAGAGCGAATTCATAATTTTGACTTTGTTTTGAACGTTTGTAAATACCATTTGAAAAGTGTCTACATTCGTGTGACGTGTTATGCCATACAATGCGGCCATACAATGCGGTGTCGCGGTGCTCAAGTAATGGTGTTTTAATGGTGATCACTTACCGCGGCGCTAATTCTTAGAACTCCGTCACTAGACGTAGTTTTTGTTGTGGTAGTCCGACGACGACGTGCCTACCACACCAACAGTCAATTTGATTTCAATTTATTACACGAGTTGGTATCAAGTTCTCAGAAACGCGGGAATTCCCACAATTTGGCTCACATGTCCATCATTAGGCGGTGTATTTTATTTCAATTTAATTGTGTTTCATGAAATGTTAAATTGCCTTTCCAAAAGAAGTTTGCTTTATGAAAGAACAACATATTTGTTAGCTTATTTTATATTGTTATTTATAAACATACATACTAACTCTTTTCTTGACAATGTATCGCGTGAGATGCAGCAAAAAAACATACTCGTAGTTCTAAAAATATTGTGTGTGAAATATTTATTTAAATTTTCAAATACCTAATTATCGTAGCCCGGAGTAGGTAGATTGATTTGGGGTCAATAACCTGAAACGTATATTGGACATGCCTCCGGGATTCCGGGATTTTAAAGATATTTTTCCTGGATTTTAAAATTGTTAGGAACATGTAGGATGAAGACATAAAGCACTCGCTGTTGCCCGCGGTTTCGCCCGCTTGCATTTCATTAAATCCCGTAAGTACTGAAATTTAATCCAGGGAAAAAGGCTTATCCATGTTATGATTTCTATGACAGTTCATGATACAAGTACCTACATAAAATTAATCTACCTACTTCTGGCTATGCTAATTATGCATAAAAATATTGCTCGTTTAATAAGAACCTATACGATTTAATAGGTAATTATTTTCCTTGATTGTCATAGTGCCGGTGGTGAGTGTAGTCATGGCATCATCCAAATACATTGGCGTTTCACACAATACGCGTTAGAGGTGAACTCGCGTATTTAAAGCAGGGCTCGCACTGGAAACGATTCCTCTGTACAACTTTGCAATGTTAAGCAGCTGTCTACATTATATGGGAATCTTGTGTTCAGCGCAAAAATACTCGCGCTCAACAGAATAGTAAACTACGATCGACGAACCATCAATATCGCGACACGGGAAACGTTTTAGCGTGACGCGCGACTGACGCGCGACTCGCACAGACGCGCGACACTGACGCGCTCTCTGGGAGTTTGCGTGCATTAAGCATTGAATGAGAGTTGACAGCGACGCGGAGTGCTCATGTCTGACCCCAGAGGATAAGCAAAAAGTTTACGACGAGGAAACTATTTTGACATAGTTTTTTAAATTCATATTTACGTGTCATTTTAATGTGTGTATAAAGGATTTTGTATGCATGTCACCTTCCGCGTCGTTACGAATTTCCAATTAAATTTTCAAATCAATTTCACAACTTACCAACACGATTCGAGCGTCAGAAGATTATTGCATTATTAATAGTTTAATCTCTTCGCAATGCGGATTCAATTAAACAGATTTTTTTCAATTAATCATTTTGGACAAACTTAAAAATACCTTTTATAATTTAATTAATAAATGAGATAGGTACATCTATGTTCCGTCACGCAGCCTCTCTGAAACTCGTACTGCACTCTTTGTGCGGGTGCCGACAGCTCGCAGCTACTCAACGGAATTAGTCTGCGTCCACCGCGACCGCGCCGCTCAGACGACACTTAGTTTCTAAGTAAGGCGCGTTTCACATGCACACGTATTATCTAAATTAAATGTTAAACTATTTGAATAACGTAGAATGAATGACATCAATGAAACTGAAAGCAGCAAGCTCTGCCAATCCAGTATTTTTTTCTTAGCTTGGTATAATCATCAAACGAGTCCTCCCACCCAGGGAAGGGCGGCAGGGACTGTCAGACTCGTACTGACTAAAATCCACGGTGTCCTTCATTAGCCCTTTACGTACCGGGGTCACGGTAATTTGTAAGTCCCGCGACCCCGGCAGGCTTTGGTCCTCTACAGGCCCTGTCACTATGCTGACACTCCTTGAGGCGCGCGTGGAACACAACGCGCCGTCGACCCGGGCATGGTCCATGGTCGGACAGCGAGTCGCCCATTACTCGCCGCCCGCATGCCCCCGCTTACGGTGGCCGGAGATCGTCTTGCGACGTTCGTCGCCGTGGGCGTCTACCACTGCTTGTGACTGCTTCCCACTCCGTCTCGCCCCGCAGCATGGCCTCGACCAATGCCGGGCGCGAGAGGTCTCCGCCTAGCGCCGTCGTGAGGACACGGCGGTGCTCTGCCCAAGCAGGGCAGTTCTGCACTGTATGCTCCACCGTGTCCTCCGGACAATCCTCGCAGTGGTGACACCCAGGCGTTTCTTCCCTCCTTATCAGACACAGGTACTTCCCGAAACTTCCGTGTCCGGTGAGGACCTGCGTCATGCGGTAGGTCAGGACGCCGTGACGCCTATCCAGCCACTCCTCAAAGAGGGGCCAATCCAGTATGTAGTTCAGATATGTTTTATAAAGCTCTAATAATTTCACAACAGTGCTGATGCTAACAGTTCCTGCGGGTACTTAGACGTCTAACTGTTGATACACAGCAGTATCATATTTAAGCACTTACGCCACCAACTATTTAAAAGAAAAAACTCTATTTTTGAAAATTTAGACCTAATGTTTATTTAGTAAGGCACACAAGCATGTTGGTGAAAAAATATAATAACTTAGACATTTTTTCCTTCAAGCATCTGCATGTAAACATGTCTTAACATTACGATGCAAGTACAAGATGCTTTGAGAAATAATCTCTGCTATTCATCACTTTAACATACAAAAGGATATTTTTTTCATCATCATCTGCCTGTCCATTGTTCGTAGGGACCTACATAGTTGGGGAAAAACTTAAAGAAAACAATAAGATGAAAATGTGGGATAGTTTGTTTAATCGTGTCTCCAAAGTGCATAAGAAGCACATCTTTCAAAGGAGCAGTAATTACTACAATCGCATTTGATAAAGTAGTCTACACTATTCCCTTATAATTATGTTTTCATTTACCAGGCACATTCTTTTACGGCTTTTATTGCACAAACATTTTCGCTATGAATTAATAACCACTTAACAACTCAGAGCAAACAACGATTTGTAAAATATTGTTAATGTCAGTGAGTCGTCCTAGCTCCCCCCGCACTCCCTCGCAGTCCCCCCACACACTCCCCCGGGTGCGACTAGTTCAAACGATGATTATTTATTTCTAGTTAATTATTTGAGTGCCCCCTCCCTCCCCCTGCGTGTCCCCTCGAGGAGGTACCCTCTCCTCCTAGATGAGGAAATCATTGTTATCGACGGATCTCATCAAAGAGGATATTTTAAGTGAGATCATTGTAATGTTTTTCCAATTTTTTCAATATTACTTTGTAAAGAAAAATTAGTACTGGGATACACAAGGTTTATTTTGCTTGTGGATCTCTGTCATCACTCTACATTCATTTGCGCGCTAGGTTTTCGGTGCGGCTTCGTTCGCGTTCTTTTAGAATTTGTCAATGAATTTGGTTCAACCATCTATTATCATCAGGACATTTTTGTTGTTTTCCTCGGGAACAGTATCTTTGTCGCATTAGTTTTAATAACTGTACTAACTATGGCAAAGGAGACATGTTTGTGTGATTTTGATCGGAATAAAAGGCCTATGTCTGTTTCGTGCATACGTCACTGCACGGTGACGGTGGTGACGTGTTTACCTGGGTTCGAACCCATGACCTACATAAACCTAGGCCGATACTACTGAAATACCACTAGACCGATCTAAATGGCGACAAACTTTTTTGTTGTTTTTTTTTTTTAAACTTTGCCGTCTCTATGGGTTTCTTCTGTGTCGTGGGTGCGTTTAAAAACATGAACTCAAGTCATACAAATATGTATTCTATTCTAACGGGAATCGAACCCTCGTCATGCTGAACAGTTGAATGCTCAGCCACTGCACCAATCGTGTCTTTCATCTGCTTGTGTCGTGGTATCTGCTGCACTGACCCACTTGTGTGTATTTCCCACAGATTTCAATCATCATTCCATTTGCGTGAGCTGCCGGGCCACGCAGGGGGTGAGGCGGGCAGGAGGCGGGCGGCGGGCGGGGGAGGGGGCGAGCTGAATCTAGTTACCGCGGTATTAGGTTCTGATAAGTTGACCACGTTGTAATGTGCCGCTGTTGTGGGATTATACGGTATCTAGAGGATGTTAGTGATTTCGGTAATTTATAACTAACAAACAGATTTAGATAGATAAACTATAAGGGGAGAGAATAAGTTATAGGTAGGCAGTTATATACGTAGTGTTATGTAGTTTCTGCTTATTTTCATGGAAAACGGGTAAAGGTAAGTTCAAGTATACTTTTCTTAAACAAATCAACGGGTTTCAATTAAAATAAACAAAGTTCAGTAGTGATTGTTGCAGTTTTCGTGACAAGCGAGTTGTCCCACCGAGGGCATGACTGGAGGGACTGACAGACTTGTACTGACTAAAATCCACGTTGCTTTTCAATAGCCCTTTACGTACCGAGGCCATGGTTACTTGATAAGACAGTCCCTCATCCCCGGCAGAGTACAGAACGTCCACTCAATCTGTACATTTAAAGGTACACTACCTCAGAGGCGGTGTGGAAATGTGTGCAATCGTGTGCATATTATGACGATTGTAACTTTTTGAATCGTGGTAGGATCTCAAAAACAGTAGCTTTTAGGAAAAAAGTATTGATACCTCTTTGTCTGTCCTTAAGGTAATATGTGCAAATAAATTAAACTATTTCTTGCTTTTATAGAAAAATATTCGAACTAGATCGCTATTTAGGTAGACACACACAAATCACAGAATTTATCAGAAAATAGAATATCTTGTCACAATAGCGAAGCACACGTAATTTACATAGCCGGCGTCCGGCCCCGCTAGATGGCAGCACTCACACATAAATCACTCACTTACCCTTAGAAAGGGGTAATTTCATCCCCCATTGAACTCGACAATAGAACGAAAAAATGATTGAACACTTTACAAATTAAATGTTTCGCTCGAGAAGAGCCGTTACAATAGATGAATGCTTCAAGTTTCAGCAGTTTCACAAGATTCAGGAGATCAATGGGAAACTTGAGAGCGGTTTATTGAATACTTTGTTTTTGGGGAAATTGGAATCGTTTGACGATGGAACGTTGTACGTGAGTTGTGGATTTTGTTCAGAAAAGTTTTGTCATGTTTTCTTCGAGCGAACGATCAAAGTCGGGGAAGGAGAGGTCGGAGCAGTGATCGGTATGTGTAGGTTTGATTCTCAGGTTGAGAGGAGTTGCGCAGTGTTCTCATTAGTAACAGTTTGGAATTATGATGTGAGCCTGTTTGATGACAATGGCGCGCTACCAGCACCATTTCCTAAAAAAAAAAACATTATAAAAATACTAAAACAGTAGTCCGCTGGTGTGGGAATAGGTTTCAAGCTGCCGAAGCGGCGGTTAGAGCTCCAGCCTATCTAATCCTACAGGAACCTCCTCCTAATGCCAGCCGTGTCGAGGAGTACCGCCGTTGGTTGCAAGTTCTACGGCACATTATGAAGTACTAGGTTCGATTCCTAGGTTTATTCCTAAAACAAACCACAGGTTTCAAGTAAAACAAACAATCACAGATCTCTAGTGATTGTTGCTGTTTTCGTGACAAGGTACGTATACCTAGACCTACATCAGATTTGATCGACAAAGTGTTTTATTTAATTCAGGAATAAAACATATCTGATCAAATGATTGTAAGTTCTACGTACCTACGAGCATACACTTCTGTCTATGTCAAGTTACCTACACTTTCATAACACCATCAACCACTAATCCCCAGTTCGACTGGGCAGACGTCGGCGCGACGAGTCTGAACAGTAACCGAAACGTACCGGTTTAATTATCAGTTGCGGTGGCTACCTGCATTGTCCGGCGTCCGGACACGGTGCCGGACAGCGCGAACAAAGGCTTGGTATCGGCGCACAATGCCGGACACCGCGGATGAATTATTCAACGCAGATTTCCGCGGTGGCCGCGTGTTGTGATGCTGTTTGAACGCTGGTTCGGCCAGAGGAGGAATGTAATTACGTGTGAGGAGAATATATATGGCTAGGTAGAATGTTATTAAAACTAATAAAGAAATTGTGTTTATTCGATACGATGCAAGGCACACAATGTTCTCACAAGAAATACAAAAATAGAGGAAGAACAGGACAGGTGCTGTGTGTCTCACGGTTGTCCCAAATAAGCTCAGTTCAGCAAAAAAGTCAGGCCACTAGGTGCTGGCGCTGGTTTTCAAGTAGGACTTTTTAAAGATGTTACGGATGTAAATCAGTTTTAATTATAGTAATAGTCTTATAGAACTTCGTCGGTAAGCTTTTTGACATCAACCTAATTGTAAACTTTAATTGTAACCTAACGTTTACTTCAGGAAATTAATTTGTTAATTTATTTGCTCAAAAACAAATCTTTTTTAAATAATTATAATAGATCTTCAATTTTTCGTACTTGTTGGTAAAGCAAACTTTCCGATATCTTGTTAGTCTTTATTTTAATAATGATGAGCAGCATCTCTTATTAAAATGAGGCTAACAAGATATCTAAACCTAGCGGACAGAAATACGTGGAAATCATTAGGAATGTTATAGTGACGACTGCGGGGCGACTGCGGAGCCGCTGAGGGACTGCTGCGGAGCGGCTGCGGGACGGCTGCGGGGCGGCTGCGGGGCGGCTGCGTTCGCAGTTTGCAAGTTTAATAGCAGGGCTACTGTTCGGTTTGCGTGCAGCTTAGCTTATGATTAGCTCGTGAATTAGCTGTTGTTAGTCATGCAGCTATTACGTGATGTTGCAGCTTGATTCTACATCAATGTATAATAGTATTACGGAAGTCAAACATTGAGAGTTGCATGTTTTTTTTTGACAGGTGTGGTGTTTTCTACAAGCTCCTACGAGGTGCTACGAAATGCTACGAGCGTAGTACTTTCGTAGCATTATGTAGACGGACTAAAGTGCTACGATCTTCAGAATCATTAACATTTTATGTATTTTTTTAGCAACATGCTTGTTTTGTAGAGGGAGAATGTTATTTTTTAATTTTGTAGTACAATATGCTTGTGTATTCGGGTTTCATTACTCGTGACCATTACAACATAGCCAACTACGCACATTTAGTTCTGCATTCTGAATTATTGTTTGACCACCACACATTAATATGATTTACTTTCGTCTACTTTTAATACTGTTTAGTAAGTAGTTCACACTGCTGCACATTTGTCACTCATAATGAAGTGTTAATTGCAAAACTTTGTTTTTAGTGCTTTACAACAAAAACTGTTCAGTACTTTATAGCGCACTGGTGCAACAACAACAGATATCATTAAATTAATGTATTATTTATAAAAAAAAATAAAGTTAGTAGAATTTATTTTGATGCGTTGCTTTCAACGTTAATGTACTTATCTGTGTATCTAAGAGGCCTGACGATTATAATTAAAATACATCGTATATGACATTGTTTAAATATTGATAATTACCTGCGATTATTATGTAGTTAAATCACTCAGGGACCACCATCACTATTCCAAGTTTTTGTTTATTGACCTTCATTAAGAATTTCTCCTGTACCTATCGTGAATACGTTTAAAAAAAACATTTAAATATTATGTATATATGTATAAATATGTTTGACCAGTGAATTGCTGCCATGACAGTATTATTAATCATTTGCCTCATGTAGGTACTGAAGTATGTTGGTGAACGGTATGAAACAACCTATTAAGAATAAAACTCATTTCACTAAACCATCCCATTTCCTCTCCAACTCGGCAACGTGTCCAGATTGCGTGCTCACATAAAACTATAAACAAGTTTCCGTGGAGCACATCTCGACGACGCTCTGCACTGGAAGACGAAGCATCTCTCCGTAAATGAGCAATCGCAGCGTTTCAATTTGTTGGACGTACGCCTCCTGTACGTACGGAGGTAGTGGGTAGGTCGAGGGAAGATAGGGCTGTCCACTTATGGAGGAGGCTTTTCTTGTCATGTGCTGGTCAAGATATGAAATTGTTCATGATACTGTGCACTGTAACTATTGAGGGGCTGTGGAGAAGTTTATTATGACATCATGACTATTCCAGTTGTTGAAAAGAAAAACAACAAGGCATAATATATTGATACAACTAGCTATGCCTACGGCTACAATGCTACATCCATTGAACCGTTTAGTTGCGATGGAATAACAGATCAATATGCATGTACTAGTATATATATCTGGTTAGAGTGGGCGATGAGGAACTCTTGCCAGAACAACATTCAAAATTTCAATAAGATGGTGACTGGTTATGTTATCTGCTAGCAACGATATGATAACCAGGTAATCCGTGTAATGTGCAAGTGATTGAACTGCGGCCAGCCGCCGGCAGCCCTCGCGCCGCGCCGCTGTAATGTGTTTGACACAGTTTGGTTTATTGCATTCGCGTCATCTCCGCGCGGCGTGTGGAGACGTGTGTGCGGTGCTCCGCCGCGTGTATGATTGTTCACCGACGCCATTCCTGCGGCCACCGACGACCACTCGCGGTTTAACACAGTAAATAACGTTAGTATTGTGAAATGTGCAAGTCAGAATATTATCGTGTTCATTAATTTAATAAGCATGTTGACACCACCAATAAATTGCCAATCTAAGTAGTCCGCAGTTATAGTTTTGAAAAATAAGGAACACGTATTTTTTTTTTGGTTAATCAGTGCATATTTACAAGGAAACTACTCATCAAAGTTCGCGAGAATGTTTGGAACGTGACGTCAGAAGCAAGTAAAAACTGGTTTTGCTTGTGATGTATTGGCAATTTTAAAGCTGTCGTATTTTCGTCAAATTTGGTTTTCGTCATTATATCATAAAAAAATACATTTGATTTTGTTTTTTGATAATAAACTGACAGACTTATTAGTTTTTTTTGTCAAATATCCTGTTTTAAAGACGATGATGATGATTGACGTCAGTTTTGACATCAACTTTTGACTTTAATTTTGACTTTGACTATGACGCTAGTTTTGACTTCAATTTTGATTATAATATTGACGCTAGCTTTGACGATGTCTTGACTTTGCGTTCAACTTTGACATAAACCTTTTTCGTCAACTTCAACTTTGGTATCAATTTTGACTTTGACATTGACTTTAACGTTAACTTTGACGATGACATTGTATTTGGTGTCAATTTTGACGTCGATTTTCGAAACAATGAAATCGAAGTAAACTTCATATATGACGTCAGTTTTGACGTTAACTTTGTATACGACTTTGAGATTGACGTCAACTTTTACGATATCTTTGTCTTCAACTTAAACGATGATTTTGACATTGGCGTTTTGACTATGTCTGTCTCTCAGTTGACGTCAGTTTTGACGTCTAGTTAAGCAATTATATTGAAGTCAACTTTGTCATTCACGTCAGCTTTACGATGACTTCCACATTGACGTCAAGTTTAACAATAAGTTTGATACTGACAATAACTATGACGATGACTCAGACTTTAACATCAGTTTTTGACTTTAACATCAAAGTCAACTTTGTCTGTGACGCCAAATTTGATGTAAATTTGTCCGCCATCTTTGTCTTTGACGTCTATTTTGTCTTTGACATTTACTTAGACGTCAACTTTGAAACCAATTTTTATATAGGTATTTATGTCGTTTTTACATCTGATTTAACATTGACATTGAAATCAACTTTGATTTTGACGTCAGCTTTGGCGATGACTTTGACGTCAACTTTGTCGATGACTTTGACGTCAATTTTGACGACGTCTTTGACTTTAATTAAATTATAATAAATCTAAATTTTGATTGCGCTGTGTACACTAGTTTTTCCATTGCTCCCGCCGTGCCGTATAGATGTAGTAGTAATAGTGTTCTTTTTGCTTTAACGAATGAATTATGTCACCTACACTGAAATTATTAATAATATATGTCCAACGCCAGTGCTAGCACAATCATTATGTAATATTGGTAGTTGATACAGTTTTATGAAATATTTCAAAATCATTTAGAAACAATATTATTTGAGTACTATGTTGTCCTAGATGCTGTTACGGTTTCAGGAGAGGCCATAGTACTGTTTCTCAGAAACGAACGGGTGAACAAGCGTCCGTGGCTAGCCCGTAACAATTAGAGCGATATAATAATACACGGTAACACAAACCGAGTGGTAGTCGGCCTCCAACGTGACCAGCGGCGAAGCGCTGCGGGGCCTGCAGGGGCTGCGGTCAGACCGCAAGCTCAGCGGTTGCTGCGGAATAATCTCACCTTTCACCTAGATATTATGATCTGCAGTCGATCAGACTGTTATTGTTATTTGTTTTTCGTCGTTCTATTGTGTGAAGTTCTAAAGTTTGACATTGTAAAGGCTTAGAATATAATGCAGGAGTTACGTTACCTACTTGGCATGCAAGTTATTTTATGAAGCGCTGCTTGAGAGCGACAGGACCAGCGACCTAACCTTCTGGTAAACTTAACTGTTATCCGTACAAACTTGTTGTTGTTGTTACAGAAGCTGTTAGTGTATCTTTATTAATATATAACTAAATCCATAACAGCTGATCGAATTTCGTTGAACTAGCTTTGGTACATATTTTACCATGAGCTAGAATATTGGTCATTTCGTCACTAACATCATAACTTTTTCGAGTATATTAACAATGAAGCTGGATGCTGTTTATTTACTCGAGATCACAGAGTTTATGTTGATCGCAGAGTCTGCTATCAATTTGTCTCGATTTAAACCCGCGCTACTTCGAAACATAAATTATTTCCAGAGATACGACCACATTGCATTTAAATCTTCGTAAAATTCGTTTCACATTTTCTGTGAGAATGGTTTTATTGGCTTTTGGTTACAGACATTTTTATAGTTTTAAAAGATCGCTGAAACTATAAAAAGGCTTTTAAAATATCAATAAATAAAGAGTAATGAATAATAATCGATTGTTCGTTATTTATTGATCTATGTAGTAATGTGATAATTACACTGTTTGGTAAGAAATCTTTAGGAGCGCATAGAACTTGTTCATTGGAGTCGACAAGATTTAAACGACAGACAAGCTCGACTCAAAGTAATTACTGTCGTCGTATGGCTCGGACGGAATTCACATTTTTTCTACATTTTCAATCATACATCAAATTCGACTTTGACGCCGCTTGAGCCAAATTATTTGTAGATGATTTTTTCCCAAATCAACAAAAGTACAATGATCTCTTCCCGACTCTTCAATCAACGTAGACATTTCACCAACAATTAAAATACCGCAACCGATCCATGAATGACGTCGTTCCCGCAGGCTGGCTGTCGGTGACAGTTCGTCAGGCGGGCGTGAGGGCGTGTCTATGAGCCATTTGTTTTATACAATGCTCTCCGTCAATCATCGCAGATTGGAGGCGGCGCCGCACGCCGCACGCCACACAAACGCAAGCTCGTTTTATATTCATTCAAGAAACGTTTCAAACGAACAAAATTCAATGACAACAATTATGTTCAGCAAATATTTCCACTGAGAGAGACGCCAATCTCGATCACTGTACGCCAATTGATGTTTATGCTCTTTATGCAGAACAGAATAAGGTTCAAATTGTTTGGAGAAAATGTTTTTTCAAGCTGAGAGTGTTCTTGAAAATTTTCAGTTATGGGCAAATAATTCAGTTTATTGTGAACGAGCGTATATTGTGTACAGAAATTAATTGAGTGGAATATTGTATTCCCGAGTGATCATCAAAGAATACAAGTCCTGCAGATACAACATTAATGTTGTAAAAGGAATCTATCTGATCCAGTCATTTCAACCGTTATTACTAAACGTGTGGTTCTAAGGTCGATTCCCAGGCCGTGAGGTGTTTTGACCATTTTTTTTAATACCATTCGAACCATCATCTTATTTTAAGGTTGAGACATCGAGCGGCATTAAAAAGAAAGGCCTATTTCACGCATTTTTATGGATAAATCATACTTGACAATAAAACTTTACTTGAAAATATTATGCTTAAACTTTACTTGAAAATATATGCTTAAATTATTTTCATAAAAAAAGACCTGAAGTCTCCTTAGAAAGATTCTCATATCTCTTACTAGCTTTTGTCAGCGGCTTCGTCCGCTCAAAGTTTGTTAAGAAGGCACAAGATAAGAGCCACTGAAAGTTATTGAGGGAGGTCTTTGCTCAGCAGTGGTTGGGAACAGTCTAATAAAAAAATATATTTGGCAGCAGAAGTGGGTCTTACCATGGGTATCCCAACTATTTTTAACATATACTAAGTTAAAAACATAAATATAGGGAATTTTTATTACCCATATAAATTGTATGACCAATTTTCAACGTCCTATTTTTTCCTTTCCATGAATCCTGAAATGATTCTTACACAAAACAGAGTGCAATGCCAGAAAAAATATCAATTTTGTGCTTACTTTATTTCTTTGTGTATTAACAGTAAAAACCTGTACTTGACTCTTTCACGTCAAGATGAAAAGTCTTGCGAGAAGCAATGACTACTGTAAAACGCGTACGTGACCATAGACAATGTCGGAAGAGCGCGACAGACAGCAATAACAATAGCACCTATGCAATGTACTCGTACTTCCTTGAAACGATAACATTGTCCTACTTCATAAGGATTTAAATTGTACTTATTCCAAAGAAAAATGTTCCGAGTAACAAAAAATAAAATGAACGAACTATTTTCTGAGAACACAACAAAGGTTTCTTTAATTGTTTATTTTATAGACACTCTAATTTTATTGTTAGTTTTTATATTTTATAATATACTGCTTTAATATCTTGAGTAGATACAGAAAATAAAGGTATTTGATTTGATTTATTTCATTATGGAATACTTAGTATTTTCTGTAACTTGTTGTTGTAACGATTTTTGTGGCTGTTTTGCCCATTTGTTGATTTTTGTTTTAATAATTCATAGTTATGTGAATTCTGACATCTAGTATATTCATGAGAAACAGAATAAAAAACTCAGTATTAGATAACATCGCCCGGTCCACGCGTTATCTACCCAGTTTAGCATAAGCAAGTTTTCCAAGTAATGTGTGCCGCTCGCGTACTTAGCATACACTATCGCTACGGTGCTACGCCGGCGCTACGCGGCTACGAGGCTACGAGGCCGTGCTGCTCCGTTCGACGTCGCGCAGATTGCCCCCATTGCTATCACCGCTCAGGTTAATGTCATCGGGGCGATGCGACGCGAGCAGCTTTTTATATCGAAAGGCAATTGCTTGTTGTTTTGCTTCTGTTCTTAGAACAAGATTACGGTGAAATGAAGTTGTGTTGATGTGTTATAGGAACAACTCATTACATTATTACGGTATACGTTATTAATGTTTCTAGGTAATAAATTAGACATGTTGATAAGATCTTTTTTTTCCAACTCCACGAAATTGCATTAAAAAGTGCATTAATTAAATAGTACGTAACCGATGTGGTCATTTGGTTAAATAACACCCATTAGGAACCCCAACATTACATGTTCTTAGTTTTACGGATATTGATTTTATAATGGCTTTTGATGAAATAAAGAATTTATTTATTATTGGTTACCAATGCCTTAATGTTCATATCAATACAATCGCCAGAGCGACCTAATTACTGCAGGGAGGCGCGGCAAGACAATTACCTACCGTGGGTGTACGCGATTAATGCACCGATCGCGCTGATTACCTGTAATTACTGCACACACACTCCACATATTAACAATATTAGCACACATTACATAATTATGTATTACGAGAAATAATCTTTACTATAATATTATAAAGCTAAAGAGTTTGTTTGTTTGAACGCGGTAACATCAGGAACTACTAATTCGTTTTTTTTTTAAATAAACTTTGCCCCACACTAGGAATTTCTCCTGTATCGTGGGTGCGTTTACAAAAATAGAGACTCACATAAACACCCAGACCCAGAACAACTACTTGCAGATCATACAAATATTTGTTCCTTGCGGGAATCGAACCAGCGACACATACCGCAGGAGTCCAATTTCACAGCCACTGCGCTAAACGTGCCGTCAAATTATGTTAGTGTTGGATAGTTCATTTATCAAGGAAGGCTATAGGTTATGACGTGGCACCCCTAAGCGGGGCAGAGCCTACCGGGGTCACAAGACTGTCTCATCAGTTAACTGTGGAACGTAATGGGCTATTGAAGGATCACCATGGATTTTAGTCACTCCGAATTTGACACAAATTCCGTCCCGCTCTGGGCGGGACTATTCATCTGATGATTTTGACACGATTTAAAAAAGACTATTGGTTATAAAACATCACGGTACGACCAATAGGAGACGAGCAGGGATATCACGGGAAACAGCTGGTAAGGTAGATGAAAGTCTTTAATAAAATATTTTTTAACAATAGGCCTTATGACAAGATTTCTATATTTTATTTCCAGCGCACTTTCAGTATTTACTGCGTTTATTGTATGGAAAAATAAAAAACCGCCTCTAGTGTAAAAATGAGGAACTAATGTTTTCTTTCAAATTATTGCCAAAGTTCAAGTTTACTTTTCTTCACAAAAACGGTCATGCTAGTGTCTCAGCTCAAACCAGTTTCGAGTTGATAACGTCACTACGATGACGGGTGTCACATTACCCACATATACAGTTTGGTGTCACAACACGCCACACGACGCGTGACCGACGCGTGACCGACGCGTGCACGCCGCGCAAATGGAACGTCAATCATCGGCGATGACGATGACACGCATCAGAGATACGGCTCACTAGCTGTCGGTAGCACGATGCACTGTAGATATAGAGAGGTCTTATCACTAGAATGCAGGGGCCCTAGCATGACTTGTCACGTTTTTGTAACGGAAACTTTGACTGCCTTCCGCATACAGTCTGGCCCAGTCACTTTCTTAAGATCTTCGGTCCATCTAGCTAGGGGGCGTCCCACACTACGCTTGCCAACACATGGTCTCCGCGACACCTCTGCTCCATCGACCATCGGTCCTTCGACACACATGGCCAGCACACTGAATCTGCTTACTCTGCAATCTCTGTTGATTATTCCAGTTCTTTTCCGGATAATTTAATTCCTCATTTTACCTTTGAAAGAATCTCCAAGCGTACGCACTCAATAGTAATTAGTGATTATTGAAGTACATACATGTGTAATAGACGCACTATTCGATGTTAATTCCGCGTCACCGGCTCCGGGGGGGTAGGGGCGGCAGGGGGGGGGGCGCAATTACTGTTTGAGGATTATTAATGTTCGTCGTTATGTAGTGAGAGGAACTGATAACAGGTGCGAGATTACAGCGCTCTTCATTGTACTACATCATGTTTATTTCATTACGATAATTTGGTTTGATTTTGAAACTAGAAGTTTGAAACAAGTGTTTTGGTTTATTTTTGCTGAAATGAAAAACAAAAAATCTATTTTACGTTGGCGGTTAGAATTGTCAAAAGATCAAAAAATATAAAATAGTTGCATTGGGAATAATGTTAGAGCTGAATGGTTGCCTGAAAAGCCTAACTCTGCTTAGCTTATACTTTATAGCAATGAAAAAACTGGCCAAGTGCGAGTCGGACTCGCGCACGGAATGTTACCATTATTCTCTATAAAAATGGCAAAAAAACATGTTTTTTTTAGTACATTTTGTTATAGCGGCAACAGAATTACGATGATTTGTGAAAATTTCAACTGTCTAAGTACTCGTATCATGGTTCATGAGATACAGCCTGGTGACAGACGGACAGCGGAGTCTTAGCAATAGGGTCTCGTTTAACCTTGGGGTACGGAACCAACAGTTTTATTTTCAATTTAATCAAATATTTGGAACAAATATTTGATTATGATATTTTAGGAAGCTTCTCTAAACATTTTATTTTTAGCGAACTATTAAACACCTGTACCACGACATTAAAACAAACAATATCCCTCATAAATCATTAGCACAACACCAATAATTATGTTAAGCTGTTGACACACGAGGCGCTGATTGACGCGCGTGTCGTGAGCGACGTAACCGCGACGTAAGTGCGCTCTGAGCGCGGTGACAAACATTTGCGGCGTGTCGCGCGCTTATCGCACCTGCGACCGACACCTGACGTCACTTGACTTCGTCCTATTGTGTTATTGATTACTCGCGGTATGACACACTACTCAAATACTACCTCTTGTCACAATAACTAATGTTATTAATAATGTAGGTAACGTCTTGCTCCTATTTCCAAAAAAGAAGACAAAGTCATTTTTTTTGAGATTCGTGTAAGCGGAGGATCCTGTTGCCTTCAATCGGGCACAATTCAGCGGTCTAGATAAAATCGTTTTTTGCTGATTGAGAATAAAATCAAAACTACTCTGAAATACACTAGGTTAAATCTAATAAAATATTCACACTTTTGGAACATTAAAAACAAAAGGCAGTCTAATCATCACTCACCAATCCATTGACTGACCGCGGCAATCGTTGCATAACTTTGAACACCAACATCATAACAGTGTTAAGCGTCCTTCCAATAATATGTTTCCAAATCACAAACAAAAACATTGCTCTATTAAATGATATACAATTTATTCACGAGTATCAGCGCATACTTGTTGGTACTACATACTTTCAAATAAGTTTTAAGGTCGCGCGAGACGGGATAGGGAATAAAGTCGTCCCGTGTAGCGAGCCCCTTACATTAGCATCTCTGAAGATTGTAGCGAGCTGTTAGGTAATAAGAAACTAACAACTTTTTTGAACAAGTGATAAAAATATGAGGGGGAAAACTGCTTTTCCTGCGAATAATCTATCTCATCGAAGATATGTTATGACACTCAACGAACTGGAAAAGGTCAAATATTGTCTGAACCCCTTTTAAACAAAATGCCACTCCTAAATTTTTTTTTAATTTTAAGCTTATTATTTCCTGCTGTTCGTAAAAATATAAAACTCTGGCTATCCCGGCAGTAAACATAATTTCTTCTTCAAAACCTTGTTAAGTTGTTCTAATTCCAGCAGTTCAGGCTACAGCGTCTGTCGGAGTATCTCTCACTTATCTGTGCTGTAAACATTTCAATTGCGAGACCCTTATCATCTGGCCCTTATCACTTGGTTTAGGTACCTCGGAGCGAAATACGAGGGAAATTGGGAGATAAAAACTAAACGAAGGAATCCAGAGGTTGCGGGATTGTCCAAGCAGATTACCGTGACCCTCGAACGTAAAGGGCAATGAAGAATTCTGGGTGGATTTTTAGTCAGTAAAGCTTCGGTCACACACAGCGACCAATCGCTGCGAGGCCATTCGTTGCGAGTAAAATATTGAACGTTCTCAATTCAAATTCGATCTATTCGCTGCGAATAGCATGTCACATACAGCGAATATTCAGGGCGAGTAGGCGTTCGCAGCGATTAGTCGCTATGTGTGATCGAAGTTTAATATTATAACAGTCTTTTTAGCTCCACTCAGGGTGGGAGAAGGACTCATTCGACGATTTTAAAACCTCTCCAAAAAAGTGTAGTATTACTAAGTCTTGTAAATTACCCTGGTGGGAAATTTACAAGACGTAGTAAATTAAACACAGGAAATAAGCCTATCTGTTGAGGCCTGAAGTTCAATTCTCAGGTCGCACAATGTGTTCTCAGACTCAGAAAAACATCATTCCATGCAGGAATTGAACCCGCAACACGTATATTTTTTTATCATTTTCGAGTCCATATCAAAATAAAGACTCGAAAATGAAAAAAAATGGATTGAAATAGAGTTGAAGATAAATAAATTAAATACTTCGAACAGACCGTTTATATTGTGGTTAATGAAAACAAGAAGTAATAATAGGAAACAAGGGATTCAATCAGTAAACAGCGGAATGTATTCAGTAGAACTAGTTTATATGTAAAGCGAGACGGCGGCGGCAGGCGGCAGGCGGCAGGCGGCAGGCGGCGGGCGGCAGGCGGCGGGCGGTGGCGGCAAATTGGCGGTTTTCTTCCTATCGCCTCGATAGTTCCTATGTCCTGAGTTAGGTAGTTAACTAACTCCAAAATTGTAAATAAATATGTGGTTTTGGTAAAGACACTTCCCATGACCCAAGGGCTGGCAACGCACGCAGTGCCTGTCTCTTGGGCACATTTCCAACTGTTATCGTAGAGGGGTTTTTCGACGATCTTTAATAGTATATTTTATTATATTTATTTTCGTATTGATTGTCGTAATTTTTTTTAAAATTGATAACTAAAGAAATAGCTTTTTAAAATGGCACTTTATCGATTATAATCAAAATAATTTCAGCCTACTCTTAATTATATTGAAACATAGTAGGTAATAATTTATAAATATTTAATTCTTATTTACCTCTACTCGCAGAAGAAATAGCTGATATATTTTATCTGTAAGTACAGGTAAAATCAAATTGGAAACAAGAACTTGTATAGACCACACTCTCATTACATACTATCACTTGTGCGCTCTCTAAGAAGCTGAACTATATCGAATATTGGGAAACGTTTTGGTGTGTAAAGCTTTGTTAATCGACTGAATTAATATCGAAATAGATTATAGTGACGGGAGGATAAGGCTGCTTTACCACCAGAGATGTGCTATGTATGCTACGTTGTTATGGATGCGTTTGATATCCATATGCATAGCACTGGTGGAAACGGATTCAACTAAGATATTTTTATATGGATACGTGTTATGGATGTGTGTTGTGGACGCGTGCTATGGATGCCTGCTATGGGTCGTCTTCCCTACTATCGATACATCGCATAGCTCGAACTGCGCATCTTTCTCGCGCAGCTTCTTTGTGGCGGCGATCTTCACAGCACATCTTACTCGCACCGCTACATAGCTTAGCATCAGTGGAAACGGTCACATAGTTTTGTAGCTCAGCTTTTACATTCTTGTAGCATAGCTGCATAACACATCTCTGGTGGAAAGGCACCCTAACACTGTCTTGTGTTGATCTAGTGGTCGTAAAGGGAGCATGAGGTCTTAGGTTCAATTCCGATTCAGGAAAAGTGTTATTGAGTTTTTCTATTAGGAATTTTCTTAGTAACAGTTTTTTATATATGGGAATAAACATAACTTACGATATGTGGGTGCTCTTTTAGGTGAACCTCTGTCTTACTATTCGGGGATTGTAGGGGGTCATGTTATATTTTTAGAACTCTAAAAGTGTTTATATGTCAGAGGTGAGTGGTAACGCCCTAGGAAGACCTAAATTGGTGAAGTGCTTCAGAAAGACCGAGTCCGTAGTACTCGCAGTTGGTGTGCTTGTATGACCAGATATATGAATGTGGATGAGACGAAAGCAGTAAGGATTATAGCAGGGGGTGCTCTGAAGTTTTTGTGAAATGGGTGTGTGTTTCGTACCGAAGGTGAAACGGAACGCGCCAATCTGAACGCGACCAAATCTGACGTTGACATTTTGACGTTTCTGGACTTGTTTTTGTAAAATTGTTGTTGAACACGGCGAATTTGAAGCCGCTTGATAGAAATTGGAATATCTTAATATAATTCCGCAATCCGTTTGCAACGTTGGCAAATTTGAAGATATTTATTGAATTCCGAACTAGTGTTGATTGATTTTGATTGTTATCGTGAATAAAACCAATATTTTGTGAATTGGACGCATGCGCCGGTGTTAACCTAACTTGTTCGCGTGTGAAATCTTGTAATTTGAATTGAACTATCCCCCTCGTTGAGTTATTAAACCGGGACGAACTATAATTGAAATATCCGATATTGTGAACTAAAAGCCTGTGATTATATTGTGGAGGCATCGACGGTGTTCCGGTGACCACGCGCTCCGGAGGTTGCTGAGCGCCTAAGTTGAGGGTCTAATCCTGTCGGTATTTACTGTACACACATCACTATACACAAACACTTACCCCGCCTACACACAAACCGAAATTGGGCCCAGCATTTTTTTCCTCTACAAGCACGTGAGGCTTCGGTAAGTATTTGTAATTTTGTTGATTGTGCTCCGCGCACCGCGGACAAGTTGAAACTGGCTTGTGCCGTTTCATATATTTGGTAGCAGAGCGTGGTTAAAAACCATCCATTGAGTAACCTTTGTAATGTATTCATTGTATTCACTTGTTGCCCCGGTCAGCCTGACTCTGAAACATATTTGTTTATGTTCCTTGTGGTTGGTACTTCATGTCCGTTGACCTCTGATCATTGACCTTTGGGGTCGAGGTCGACCTGTAATTTAATTTGTTGTTGTAAGGACAAATATTACTTACATTTGAGAAGTACAGGGTCGGATTTGAATTTGTGATAATTAAAACTAAGTTTTATTATTGGTTGTAATTTGTTTGAATATTTTGTTGAAAAGTACATTGTTTGGAATTGGATGTCTGCGGACATTAATAATTATTGATTGATATTATTGATTGGTTGGTCGTACTTGCAACAAAATTGAAACTTAAGTTTGCTTGGATGTTAAGGACATATTGTTGAATTTAATTGTTTTGGTTTGTGTTTACAATAAAATTCAAACTTAAGTTGTTAATTGTAATACCACAGGGAGGTATTTAGTGTGGGCCCTTGTATGAAACGGTGGATTTGGTTTGTTTTACCGGTTTGAATTGTAACTTGGGTCCGGGAAGTTATTCCTGTGGATTATTTAATTGAATTTTAATTTTGTTTGTTTGATATTTGTCGTGATGGCTTCATTGAAAGCTGTGAAGGAAACCATTGGTGGATTGACCTCACAATTGAGATGGTTTACTTCAGCTGCTGCAACCGTTGACCGCCTGGATCTGGAAGAGGCCACGCTTGCCCGGTATGAGAGGTTGGATGCGAGACTGAGTGCAGTTGACGCTTTGTTTGCTCGCTTCAATGAATTGATTTTGGACGTGGATTTGGCAGCATTTGATCAAGCAGCCCGTGACAAGGTTGTTGCGGACTATGACCAGATATTGAACCTGGGTGATATAATAAGTATGCGTGCCCGGGAAATTTTGAAAAATCGGGACCCTGCCCAGGTCAAAACAGAGACCTCTGTTGTTGCAGGCCCTGGAATATTAAGTAGACTGCCTACCTTGGAGCTGCCACACTTTGACGGTCGCTTAGACCACTGGCTGGGATTCCAAAATCTTTTTGAAAGTTTGGTGGATTCGCGTTCTGATCTAAGGCCGGCCCAGAAGATGGCTTATTTGTTGTCGGTCCTAGAAGGTGAGGCCCAAGCCTTGATTCAGCACTTGTCGGTGACTGATTCGGCCTACCCTACCGCTATGGTACTTCTCTCTCGGCGGTATCAGAACAAACGCTGTTTGGCTGACGTCCACATTGACCAGATCTTGGGGTTGCCGACCATCACTAAAATGTCAGCGTTGCGTGCTGACCTCTTGAATCCATTGTTGGCAGCAACCAACGCCTTGAAACGTTTGGAGTTGCCGGTCGACCACTGGTCCTATTTTTTGGTGCATATAGTGCTGCTGCGGCTTCCGGCTGATTTGAGGTCCCGTTTTGAGCAGAAGTATGGTGGGGATAGTGCCACCCATCTTCCCCCCTTTGAAGACCTCATCAAATTTTTGGAGGATGAGTGTCGTTTCCTCGACAACGCTCGTGACGCCTCGGGGTCAAGCCAACCGCCCTCTCGGCCGAGGGCCCAGGGCCGGACTAGGACTGTCGAAAGTCGCCCCGCCCCCCGTTTTGCTGGCACCCAGAGCCGTCCTGATTGCGGTTATTGTAAAAAGTCAGGGCATGACATGGAGAGTTGCCCGGCCTTTTTGGAGTTGCACGTGAGTGCCCGCCGCCGAATTGTCAACTCACGCCGCATGTGCTTCTCATGTTTGGGAGCTCACTTCATCGGGACTGCCCCAAGCCCCGCCCGTGTAGAATTTGTGAAGGGGCCCATCTGGAGATTTTGTGCGCTAACGCGAACCGCTCTAGCAGACCAGCTTCTGGAGAGGGTTCGCGCAAGGGGGGGTACCCCGGAGACGAGCACCGGGCCTTTGGCACGCTGGTTCGGAACCAGGCAGAGGCCCGCCAATTTGATCGCCGCACTCCACCCCCCGCGCAAGTTGATTGGGAGCCGCGCGAGAGCCTTTTGGTCTCCCCTCGTAGGGACGATTACGCAGCTGCTGCTAGGCAGCAATGGCCAGACTGTTGACAACCCTGCTATGTTGTCCGTTCTCGGCGTTCAGTACCGACCAGTCCAAGACACTTTTACGTATGATGTCGATTTGCAGTCACCTCACACTTGGACTAAACGACTGGTATTGTCTACTGTCGCGAGAACCTTTGATCCGAATGGTTGGATATGTCCGGTATTGTTTTGGGCGAAATGTTTTCTCCAGCGCCTTTGGACCGCGAACCTTGGTTGGGACGAGCCACTTCGGGAAACCCTGTAGGAAGATTGGTTTCAATTTGTTTCCTCACTCCCTGCGGTCAACGATGTCGTGTTACCCCGCGCTATCCTCCCACCTGGGAGCTATACGGCTACCCTTCATGGGTTTTGTGATGCTTCTTCGCTCGGTTATGCAGCTGTTGTTTATCTGCGCACCGTCAGCGCGTCAGGCCAGGTGAAGTTGTCACTGGTCATGGCCAAGAGCAAGGTGGCCCCCCTCCGGACGGTATTGACCATTCCTAAGCTAGAATTGTCAGGGGCGGCGCTTCTTGTGCGTCTATTGAACCACGTTGCTCGCACTTTGAGTGGATCTGTAGATATTCGGGATTCTTACGCCTGGACGGACAGTCAAATTGTTTTGTGTTGGTTGAAGACGTCCGTCCACTCCTTAGAGGTCTTTGTTGCGAACCGTGTCACAGATACAAAATTCTGAAACGCCTTTGATTTGGAGGCACGTGCCTGGAGACTTAAACCCCGGCGACGTAGCCTCACCTGGGTGCATGGCACCCCGCTTGATTGATCACACCCTTTGGTGTAGACCGGACTGGCTGACTCGCCCCGAGGATGATTGGCCTCGAACGCCAGTTTTGATGTCGGATCCTTTGCCCGGGCTTAAGGTGCTCGCTGTTGGGACGAAGGACCCTCCGTTTGATCCTGATCTTTTATTGAACCGATACAGCTCCTTCGATAAATTGTTGAACGTTACCTCGTGGATCAGGCGTTTTGGTCACAATGCTAGGAATCCAGTGGACAAGCGCCTGTCACCGGTTCTCTCTCCTCAAGAGCGACAGGAGTCACTCCTCCTGTGGGTTCGCTCTGTGCAGGCCGTACACTTTGAGAAGGAGATCGAGACCTTGAATTCCGGTAGAGCTAAGTTGTCGGGAGCCGTTAGTAAGTTGAACCCCTTTTTGGATGAAACGGGTCTTTTGCGTGTTGGAGGTCGGCTGAGGGATTCTAGCCTTCCTTATGGGGTCCGTCACCCCCTTTTGTTGCCCAAGGAGGGCCATTTGATTAAATTGTTGGTGACTGATCGTCACATTAAGAACTCGCATGCCGGTTGCAATGCGCTGTTGGCCATTCTGCAGCGAGAGTTTTGGATTTTGTCGGCTCGTCGTACCATTCGTAGCATTGTCTTCCGTTGCTTACCGTGCTATCGGACTAAGGCCTCAACGATGCAGCCCCAGATGGGAGACTTGCCTGCTGATCGTGTCAATGAGGCGAGGCCCTTTGCAGGCGTCGGAACGGACTTGCTGGTCCCTTTTCGATAAAGACGTCTACCTTTCGCAATCGTAAAATTGTCAAGGCTTATTTGTGTGTATTTGTCTGCCTGTCAACTACGGCAGTGCACTTGGAGCTGGTATCCTCCCTCTCGACGGAGGCCTTTGTGGCAACTTTGGATAGATTTACGTCTCGCCGTGGGTTACCTTCTCTGATCAGGTTGATTGCGGTACCAACTACAAGGGTACAAGTAACTATTTGAAAGAAGTGTACGACTTCCTTAATGAGAGCCAGGTTGACATTGGTAACAAATTGACCCGTCGAGGGGTCACTTGGTTGTTTGACCCGCCAGCCTGCCCCCATTGGGGGGGTATTTTTGAGGCAGCGATGAAAGCAATTGATTAGCGGACGGGACGGCCCGTCCGAGGGGGGTATATGTTTCGTACCGAAGGTGAAACGGAACGCGCCAATCTGAACGCGACCAAATCTGACGTTGACATTTTGACGTTTCTGGACTTGTTTTTGTAAAATTGTTGTTGAACACGGCGAATTTGAAGCCGCTTGATAGAAATTGGAATATCTTAATATAATTCCGCAATCCGTTTGCAACGTTGGCAAATTTGAAGATATTTATTGAATTCCGAACTAGTGTTGATTGATTTTGATTGTTATCGTGAATAAAACCAATATTTTGTGAATTGGACGCATGCGCCGGTGTTAACCTAACTTGTTCGCGTGTGAAATCTTGTAATTTGAATTGAACTATCCCCCTCGTTGAGTTATTAAACCGGGACGAACTATAATTGAAATATCCGATATTGTGAACTAAAAGCCTGTGATTATATTGTGGAGGCATCGACGGTGTTCCGGTGACCACGCGCTCCGGAGGTTGCTGAGCGCCTAAGTTGAGGGTCTAATCCTGTCGGTATTTACTGTACACACATCACTATACACAAACACTTACCCCGCCTACACACAAACCGAAATTGGGCCCAGCATTTTTTTCCTCTACAAGCACGTGAGGCTTCGGTAAGTATTTGTAATTTTGTTGATTGTGCTCCGCGCACCGCGGACAAGTTGAAACTGGCTTGTGCCGTTTCATATATTTGGTAGCAGAGCGTGGTTAAAAACCATCCATTGAGTAACCTTTGTAATGTATTCATTGTATTCACTTGTTGCCCCGGTCAGCCTGACTCTGAAACATATTTGTTTATGTTCCTTGTGGTTGGTACTTCATGTCCGTTGACCTCTGATCATTGACCTTTGGGGTCGAGGTCGACCTGTAATTTAATTTGTTGTTGTAAGGACAAATATTACTTACATTTGAGAAGTACAGGGTCGGATTTGAATTTGTGATAATTAAAACTAAGTTTTATTATTGGTTGTAATTTGTTTGAATATTTTGTTGAAAAGTACATTGTTTGGAATTGGATGTCTGCGGACATTAATAATTATTGATTGATATTATTGATTGGTTGGTCGTACTTGCAACAAAATTGAAACTTAAGTTTGCTTGGATGTTAAGGACATATTGTTGAATTTAATTGTTTTGGTTTGTGTTTACAATAAAATTCAAACTTAAGTTGTTAATTGTAATACCACAGGGAGGTATTTAGTGTGGGCCCTTGTATGAAACGGTGGATTTGGTTTGTTTTACCGGTTTGAATTGTAACTTGGGTCCGGGAAGTTATTCCTGTGGATTATTTAATTGAATTTTAATTTTGTTTGTTTGATATTTGTCGTGATGGCTTCATTGAAAGCTGTGAAGGAAACCATTGGTGGATTGACCTCACAATTGAGATGGTTTACTTCAGCTGCTGCAACCGTTGACCGCCTGGATCTGGAAGAGGCCACGCTTGCCCGGTATGAGAGGTTGGATGCGAGACTGAGTGCAGTTGACGCTTTGTTTGCTCGCTTCAATGAATTGATTTTGGACGTGGATTTGGCAGCATTTGATCAAGCAGCCCGTGACAAGGTTGTTGCGGACTATGACCAGATATTGAACCTGGGTGATATAATAAGTATGCGTGCCCGGGAAATTTTGAAAAATCGGGACCCTGCCCAGGTCAAAACAGAGACCTCTGTTGTTGCAGGCCCTGGAATATTAAGTAGACTGCCTACCTTGGAGCTGCCACACTTTGACGGTCGCTTAGACCACTGGCTGGGATTCCAAAATCTTTTTGAAAGTTTGGTGGATTCGCGTTCTGATCTAAGGCCGGCCCAGAAGATGGCTTATTTGTTGTCGGTCCTAGAAGGTGAGGCCCAAGCCTTGATTCAGCACTTGTCGGTGACTGATTCGGCCTACCCTACCGCTATGGTACTTCTCTCTCGGCGGTATCAGAACAAACGCTGTTTGGCTGACGTCCACATTGACCAGATCTTGGGGTTGCCGACCATCACTAAAATGTCAGCGTTGCGTGCTGACCTCTTGAATCCATTGTTGGCAGCAACCAACGCCTTGAAACGTTTGGAGTTGCCGGTCGACCACTGGTCCTATTTTTTGGTGCATATAGTGCTGCTGCGGCTTCCGGCTGATTTGAGGTCCCGTTTTGAGCAGAAGTATGGTGGGGATAGTGCCACCCATCTTCCCCCCTTTGAAGACCTCATCAAATTTTTGGAGGATGAGTGTCGTTTCCTCGACAACGCTCGTGACGCCTCGGGGTCAAGCCAACCGCCCTCTCGGCCGAGGGCCCAGGGCCGGACTAGGACTGTCGAAAGTCGCCCCGCCCCCCGTTTTGCTGGCACCCAGAGCCGTCCTGATTGCGGTTATTGTAAAAAGTCAGGGCATGACATGGAGAGTTGCCCGGCCTTTTTGGAGTTGCACGTGAGTGCCCGCCGCCGAATTGTCAACTCACGCCGCATGTGCTTCTCATGTTTGGGAGCTCACTTCATCGGGACTGCCCCAAGCCCCGCCCGTGTAGAATTTGTGAAGGGGCCCATCTGGAGATTTTGTGCGCTAACGCGAACCGCTCTAGCAGACCAGCTTCTGGAGAGGGTTCGCGCAAGGGGGGGTACCCCGGAGACGAGCACCGGGCCTTTGGCACGCTGGTTCGGAACCAGGCAGAGGCCCGCCAATTTGATCGCCGCACTCCACCCCCCGCGCAAGTTGATTGGGAGCCGCGCGAGAGCCTTTTGGTCTCCCCTCGTAGGGACGATTACGCAGCTGCTGCTAGGCAGCAATGGCCAGACTGTTGACAACCCTGCTATGTTGTCCGTTCTCGGCGTTCAGTACCGACCAGTCCAAGACACTTTTACGTATGATGTCGATTTGCAGTCACCTCACACTTGGACTAAACGACTGGTATTGTCTACTGTCGCGAGAACCTTTGATCCGAATGGTTGGATATGTCCGGTATTGTTTTGGGCGAAATGTTTTCTCCAGCGCCTTTGGACCGCGAACCTTGGTTGGGACGAGCCACTTCGGGAAACCCTGTAGGAAGATTGGTTTCAATTTGTTTCCTCACTCCCTGCGGTCAACGATGTCGTGTTACCCCGCGCTATCCTCCCACCTGGGAGCTATACGGCTACCCTTCATGGGTTTTGTGATGCTTCTTCGCTCGGTTATGCAGCTGTTGTTTATCTGCGCACCGTCAGCGCGTCAGGCCAGGTGAAGTTGTCACTGGTCATGGCCAAGAGCAAGGTGGCCCCCCTCCGGACGGTATTGACCATTCCTAAGCTAGAATTGTCAGGGGCGGCGCTTCTTGTGCGTCTATTGAACCACGTTGCTCGCACTTTGAGTGGATCTGTAGATATTCGGGATTCTTACGCCTGGACGGACAGTCAAATTGTTTTGTGTTGGTTGAAGACGTCCGTCCACTCCTTAGAGGTCTTTGTTGCGAACCGTGTCACAGATACAAAATTCTGAAACGCCTTTGATTTGGAGGCACGTGCCTGGAGACTTAAACCCCGGCGACGTAGCCTCACCTGGGTGCATGGCACCCCGCTTGATTGATCACACCCTTTGGTGTAGACCGGACTGGCTGACTCGCCCCGAGGATGATTGGCCTCGAACGCCAGTTTTGATGTCGGATCCTTTGCCCGGGCTTAAGGTGCTCGCTGTTGGGACGAAGGACCCTCCGTTTGATCCTGATCTTTTATTGAACCGATACAGCTCCTTCGATAAATTGTTGAACGTTACCTCGTGGATCAGGCGTTTTGGTCACAATGCTAGGAATCCAGTGGACAAGCGCCTGTCACCGGTTCTCTCTCCTCAAGAGCGACAGGAGTCACTCCTCCTGTGGGTTCGCTCTGTGCAGGCCGTACACTTTGAGAAGGAGATCGAGACCTTGAATTCCGGTAGAGCTAAGTTGTCGGGAGCCGTTAGTAAGTTGAACCCCTTTTTGGATGAAACGGGTCTTTTGCGTGTTGGAGGTCGGCTGAGGGATTCTAGCCTTCCTTATGGGGTCCGTCACCCCCTTTTGTTGCCCAAGGAGGGCCATTTGATTAAATTGTTGGTGACTGATCGTCACATTAAGAACTCGCATGCCGGTTGCAATGCGCTGTTGGCCATTCTGCAGCGAGAGTTTTGGATTTTGTCGGCTCGTCGTACCATTCGTAGCATTGTCTTCCGTTGCTTACCGTGCTATCGGACTAAGGCCTCAACGATGCAGCCCCAGATGGGAGACTTGCCTGCTGATCGTGTCAATGAGGCGAGGCCCTTTGCAGGCGTCGGAACGGACTTGCTGGTCCCTTTTCGATAAAGACGTCTACCTTTCGCAATCGTAAAATTGTCAAGGCTTATTTGTGTGTATTTGTCTGCCTGTCAACTACGGCAGTGCACTTGGAGCTGGTATCCTCCCTCTCGACGGAGGCCTTTGTGGCAACTTTGGATAGATTTACGTCTCGCCATGGGTTACCTTCTCTGATCAGGTTGATTGCGGTACCAACTACAAGGGTACAAGTAACTATTTGAAAGAAGTGTACGACTTCCTTAATGAGAGCCAGGTTGACATTGGTAACAAATTGACCCGTCGAGGGGTCACTTGGTTGTTTGACCCGCCAGCCTGCCCCCATTGGGGGGGTATTTTTGAGGCAGCGATGAAAGCAATTGATTAGCGGACGGGACGGCCCGTCCGAGGGGGGTATATGTTTCGTACCGAAGGTGAAACGGAACGCGCCAATCTGAACGCGACCAAATCTGACGTTGACATTTTGACGTTTCTGGACTTGTTTTTGTAAAATTGTTGTTGAACACGGCGAATTTGAAGCCGCTTGATAGAAATTGGAATATCTTAATATAATTCCGCAATCCGTTTGCAACGTTGGCAAATTTGAAGATATTTATTGAATTCCGAACTAGTGTTGATTGATTTTGATTGTTATCGTGAATAAAACCAATATTTTGTGAATTGGACGCATGCGCCGGTGTTAACCTAACTTGTTCGCGTGTGAAATCTTGTAATTTGAATTGAACTATCCCCCTCGTTGAGTTATTAAACCGGGACGAACTATAATTGAAATATCCGATATTGTGAACTAAAAGCCTGTGATTATATTGTGGAGGCATCGACGGTGTTCCGGTGACCACGCGCTCCGGAGGTTGCTGAGCGCCTAAGTTGAGGGTCTAATCCTGTCGGTATTTACTGTACACACATCACTATACACAAACACTTACCCCGCCTACACACAAACCGAAATTGGGCCCAGCATTTTTTTCCTCTACAAGCACGTGAGGCTTCGGTAAGTATTTGTAATTTTGTTGATTGTGCTCCGCGCACCGCGGACAAGTTGAAACTGGCTTGTGCCGTTTCATACAGTGTGAGTTGATATAAATGTGACTTTATATTGGGATCTTTTTTATAAATTTTGCAGCTTGCTACTTCTATAACACTGTTGTGATCAGTTACCAGCGGCTTGAGCAGCTCGTCCCACGTGGTGTCAATTCATTGTCAATGAAAGGAGGCAACGGGTCGGGGCTAATGAAGGAGCACCATGCATTTTAGACAGTACAGCTCTGACAGACCCTTCTGCTCCAACGAGAGAGGCCTTATTTGATAATTTTATCATGATAAAAAATTTAAAGCCATTGCATGTGAGCTCACTTCTTTTCTGTAACTTACTAGTTATCACACACAAGGCACCGTCGTGCTCGTCAGTACTTCGCTACTGACAGTCCGATGTGTATCAGTGGCTAATTACAGCGGTACACTCGCTAACAACGGTGTTCGCCGGTACTTCGCGCCTATCTGCCGTGAAGGCATTACTTACGTATCGGGGTTACTTCGAGTACGTAATTTATACTGATTTGAGACTAATTACAGGTATACGTAGTTGCGTAACTAGAGGTTAATTCTCTGATTACAAGACAATTTCTTTTACAAAACGAATCTGAGACGTCACTTTCTTACCGGGGGAAAGCAGGTTACCGGGACCCTGACTGGAAAGTAAAAAGCAATTCGAAAAACACGGGGGATTTTAGTTAGTATGAGTCTGATAGTGAGTCAATTGATACATTTTTCATCAAATAAAACAAACATAAAAATCTTTATTTTATAGACTCACTGACCTCACCGGTTTATTCTGATATTGAGACTTACTATTTGTTTAATTAACACTAGGTACTCCAAAAGGGATAAGAGGTTTACACATGAATGATTTTAAATGCGATTATTTCTACTTTGAGCTAACTTTGATTATTTGTCAAATATCAATAAGCAACAGCGCTATCTAGCGAACTACCCCTGCCCCACACTATCGCGATGGCCTGCTATTGATGGCGTGGTCCGCGCGGATCACCGTAGTGCGCCGGTGGCCGCCCGCGCCCAGACTTAGCACCGGATCCACCGGCACGCGGCTGATACCGCCTGCTCCACTCACGATACAACAAATGACAGAAGACTTACTTTCTTCTTTTTAGCGAGTCGATGATAATTTAAATTACATCGGCTCAGAAATGAACCACGAGTTTGACGACTTCAGACGTTCGTCTGTTTCTGGGGGTCTAATCTCTAAGCACGAAACCCGTGGTTTTTTAACCTTAGTTACGGGCTTTGATGACAACGAGCCCGAACTAGAAATAAAAGATATTACGATTTGACAGATAGTTTTGTTAAGAGTTGTCTAGACTTGCATGCTTCGTGGAACTGCTTTTTCATATTTTATGTAATAATATAGACACTAGCGCTGCGTCAAAATGACTTTAGTCGTGGCAGTATTATCCGTTCACAAATTTGATTTTGACGTTAGTTATGTTTGTACATCTATGTCCGTTCCCGTGTTTTCGTTGACGGACATAGAAAGTAGACACCTGTTACGAGTGGTAGGTCGTGGAGGTTCAAACCCAGCCAGGCGCATTACGTTTTGTAATTTATTTTATCACCATTGCTCTCAACACGGTGAAAGAAAACATCGCACCGCACTGCTGGGCCCACGTGATGATTATGGCCTACTCGCTCTCACAGAGAGGAGGCCTGTGTCCCACGTCCCAGCAGTGGAACCATTACAGGTTGATGATGACACAATCCGCCATGTAACAACTAGAGTAGCCCTTCTGCTTCCCCTGCCGTGTGGTCGTGGCCCCGATCAGAATCTCTGGTAATGAGAAAGATATTCCAGTGGATACGAGTTAATACACTCGTTGTTACCCGCGGCGCTGTCTGATCGCTGTTTCTTTTCGTGCGGTTCACTCCATCTAAGTGTTACTGTTACGTTTTATTACAAGCTTGAATACTGAGCCGAGATTGTTGTGTGATTGTGAAAGAGGCACTTACTAAAAGTTAAATTGGCGGTAAGGTTTCTACAGGTACTGACGAGATATTGTAGAGATAAGAAAAATAAAAAAGAAATTGAAGATGTTCGGCTTCTTTAAACTTGCTCTTTCGGCAAAACTAGCGGCGAACGAAGGTAACACAAAGCTAGTCTGTGACTCCGGTACCTCTGGCCCTGTAGCGCTGGAAATTAATCATCTGCCACGGTTGGATCTTTGTCTGTTACCAATCAACGACCGGGTTTGCTTGTCTTAAAAATATCCAAGCAGAAGCAGTCGTCCGGGGTCGCGGGACTCACGAATTACCGTGACCCCGGTACGTAAAGGGCTATTGAAGGACACCGTGGATTTTAGTCAGTCAAGTCTGACAGTCCCTCCCGCCCTGCCCTGGTGGGAGGACTCATTTGATGATTTTACCACGCTAAAAAAAAACCTGAAGCAGCCGCCATAAACAAAGGAATATACTTGAATTGAGATACAATATTAAATACATGAGTAAGAAGATTATCAATAAAATAACCTTCCTTCTGGCGCAGTCGGGTAATGAAGCTTTTACGATCTGATCTAATTTTTGTATTTTAGAGCAGAGGCAGAGAGATTCAGGCAGAGCTGCATCATCACAATGTCAGTTTTTTAAATCTCATGTACTTAATAGGGACAAGCCTTTTGAAATCAGTCAATCATCATTCATCAGTTATCGCCATCAACAAGCCACAAGCCCAATCTCCGTGGAAGCTGCTGTGAAATTCCAAAATTATTAACACTTCCCGACCTGGGAATCAAAGACAGGACTTAAATTGTTCAGTGGCGGGCTGGCGACCAATAGACTATCATGTTCCATCAATCTCCGTATAACGCAATTTGTATAACAAGTTGGTGACTAGTGATGAAGTATCGACGAGGGAGCGCTGACGCCGGTCAGTCCACGTTATTCTTGTGTCATACGTCAACACGCGCTGACGTATTGACGTTATTAGACGTCATACGTGACGTTGGCGGGAGCGCTCAGACGAATCATACACACTTCACGCTCGCATCCCCCAAAGGTAGTCAGAGGTGTATATTTCACGCGAATATTGCGGGAATGATTCTTTGTTCTAATGGTGGAAAGCTCGACTGGTGGGCATGAGGTTTCTGGTTTGATTTCTAAATATAACTGGGTTTTTGTTTTTTTAAGTTATTCTTTCCTTATTATTAACACCGTTTAAATCAAAAGGCTTCCTGGATCTTACTGTAAGGTGTTACCGTGATCCTGGAGCGTAAAGGGCTATTGAAGGATCACCGTGGGTTTTAATCAGTACAAGTATAACAGTCCCTCCTCGGTGGGAGGACTCATTGGATAATTTTACCAGGATAAAAATAAAATGGTGTGAGTAGTACTAAATTGAAAATGTACGCGATTATTTTGTACCTGTCAAGACAGATGCTTTTAAGTAGTGACACACGTAATGAACTCTGAATGTGTGCAAGGTGTGACGATATGGAAGGGCTGCCTGTAATTTATATTTCATCATCATCATCAGCCTGTAGTGTTCCCACTGCTGGGATAGGCGTCCTCTCAGTGAGTGGGAGTGAGCCATAATCCACTACGCGGGCCCAGTGCGGTTTTGTAGTTGTCACGTTTTTTCATGATGTTTTCCTTTACTATTTTGAGAGCAGTGGTTATGAAATAAATTACACAAAGAAATGCATCTGACTGGGTTCGAAATCACGGCCCAGGTAAAATTCGTGAGTCGGGGTACCCCAGGACCACCACTGCTCTTATTCATTTATATTTACAAGTCTCAAAACTCGCTAGCCTCTAGTAACTTGAATACTTGTATTGCCCCGTGTTCTGTGACACACACTGATGTGTGACGTCACGTGTACAGCCCTCCACGCAGAGTGCACGCCGCTCGGCCACTCGAGCGAGCGATGTAGCGCGCGTCCTGCGCCGCCCGCTGTACACGGCGGACTGAGCCAATATTGACCTCCTGTAACTGATGCGATGCTTACAGACTGATTGTTTTTGAAAGCTAGTGATGTACCTCAACAGGGGTAAGTATCAACTGTGTCATTCAGTAACTTGGTAAAAGTTCGTTTCCTGCAGTTAGACAGGAAGTCCACAATGTTATTCGGAAAAGCCTAGGCAACTGTCTATAACTTTTGTTAATGTTATATCTAAAAATACGTTTGGTTTGAAAAGGTATTTGGGTGGATGTAGGTTTTATAAAAGGTGCCTGAGAACAAGAGTGTTTTATTGATAAAAGACGAGTTATTTGATCAGTATTTATACTAAGTTAATAAATGTTTACAAATATATAGGACTTAAGAAATAGTTAATGTAACTAATGATTAAACAACGTGGCCTAATATTTTTACAAGATTGATTTATAAATAAGAAAATAATTTAACCGATCAAATAAATCTTAATCAGAATATAATTGTTGTTTAAAACCTTTTTGATCAGTCGCTTAAATTAACATACTTAAGTAGCAAAACAGTCTCATCGACTTTTCTTATTTACTGTTATCTGACGTCAACCTCATTCCATTCACATAATCGGTTCACTTTACCACTTAGCCAAACATTTTGTAACAAAAGCAATGATTCCCTTCTGTATCCAACCTAAATTGACCCCGGGACCAACAGGAATGCAACACTTACACAATTACCGACCGAGCATCTACATACAATGCACCAATCACTGATCACCCCTATCTACGCCGACAAATCGCCGCCGAAACGTCGACAAATCGCAGACAATTAAACGATAGATGTCGCTGTGTCTGGCCATTTAGAGAACATGCAGAGTTGTATCGATATCGATGGTGGGACCACTCAACTGTGAGCGAATGTCAGTCATCAGTGAACAAACATGGCGGCCGTGAATCAAATGTGTGTGATAGTGAAGCCATCTGACGGATATTAGGTGGTGATTTGATTGAGTTTGTTGCTATTGCCTGCTGTTCACATTTAGACACAGTTAATGGTTCATTGAGTTAGATTCATTGGTAGTACAGTGCATAGAATTTATTCTTAACCATTTTTTTGTATACAAAACATAGAAAAGAAAATTGTTTATGACCATCGTCTATTCGTATGTAACATCGTATAGTGTTGGTTGTTGATAAATAAGTTAGTGATCAAAATATTTATGGAGGAGGTACGGAGGTACGGAGGTGCGACAGATTAGTTGGTTGAGCGTCTGAAGTAGTGATCCAGAAACACCCAGATTCGTTCTTGTTTTGTCTTTTTCGCTTCAAGGAATACGATTGCATGAATGAACACTAAAATTTATCAAAAAACTGTAGTAATTTTTCCGGTTCCATCAATATTTCAAATCACCTGTTAAACGCCTGAAAGTTTCCGAAAGGACCCCGACCTCTCCCGATGTCGCCCGACCTCTGTCGAAGTCTCCCGACCTCTGCCGACGCCGACGACGTCGCCCGACTGTGCACGAAACCAACTCAATTTAATCCTCTACATGTGAATTATTCAATGTATCTGATACATATTCAGGAGTATTCCAAGAGGCTCTTTTTGCATTCTCATATAAATCTTAGCATTGGAATAAATTAAAACAGGTGTTATGTGAGACATTGAACGGGAGAATATACATAAAACATTGCTTGGAGTCGAGTTGAAGACGCGGCGCGACGTTTTATTTGAAGTTGAACTGTGAGGGAACGGATTAAAAAAAGTAGAACAATAAAGCATGTTAACTAAAAACACACATAATTTCAATTTGAGTTTTGACTTTTATGGCCTGGAAACAGTTTCAGAGAAGAAAATGAAATTTCTCCGAATAAAAATACATGCACTGTTCATCACAATGCTAGTAGATTGTGACACGATACTACTAATCATATTCTATCCTGCTTCTTACTAATATTACAAACGTGAGAGTTTGTGAGGATGTATGTATGGGTTTTGTTATTATTTCATGCAAAAACTACTGAACGGATTTGGATGACAGAATAGTTCATAACTTGGATTAACTCATAGGATAGTTTTATTTAATGTTCCCGTGGGATCATTTTCAAGTTGTAGCCGCTAAATCTACTGGTAACAGTCAGTAGCACCGTATGTAGCACCAACTTGAGCTGCCACCAGTAATAGACACTAAAATGTTTATCATAGACAGGCCTGTTGGTCTAGTGGTTAGTGACCCTGACTGCTATGCCGGAGGTCGTGGGTTCGATTCCCACCCAGGACGAATGTTTGTGTGATGAGCACGATCATTTGTTCTGTGTCTGGGTGCAATTTATCTTTAATATGTATGTATTTAGAAATATATATGTATGTTTATCAGTTGTCTAGTACCCATAACACAAGCTCTGCTTAGCTCGGGACTAGATGGCGTTCTGTGATAGTTGTGGAATAAATGAATTGTCGTTTTTTTTCAGGCTGATACTTTTGCTTGATCGAAGAGCAAGATGGTGAACTTTTTAGATAATGGTACTTCTTTATTCAGTGGTCAATCAACTGTACAATCAGAAACACATCTAGATCTAGCTGTGACCTGTTCCAGCTACCGATCACGTACAATATCCCGGTGCCGGCCGACTGCCCTATTGTGTGTGATCGTGTCTATTGGTCCACTTAGTCTACTCAAGGTGATCGGCTATTATCGGCAGCACTCGGCTTCGGTCGGTTTCCAGATGAATTAGTTGTTTCATGGTGGGTGGGACCACAATGTAGTGCCTATATGCTACCTGTAACCTGCGATAACGGCTGAGCGACCTCACTGGTGGTGATAGGCCAAGCCTGCGGTACTATTCTCTACTAACACAGCCTCGTGACCGCGCCACGCCACGCTGGGACTAAACTTTGTTTTTCTCTAAGCTATTGACCGCGACACTATCTAATCGTGCGACGCGAACGGTGAGCGCTAAGGCTTCGTGATTGAACGATCTCAAAGCCGTCGCGACGAAGAACAAATAATAGAGTCCAGTGATGTGAATTCTTATTGAGAATAGTATAGCTGGTCCACCTGGCTCGCGACCACCATTCTGTTGAAGCAGCACCACGCAGTTATAACTACTATCTGTCGGTGTACAGGAGATTATTTTTTTTCTGGGTGAGCTCGCTCTGTCCTATATCTTATTTTTGCTTCCTGGGCTAGATTGAGGCCACAAGACCACCCAGAAAATCAGTAAAGCATATTACAAATATACTTGGGTATTTTGATGATTATTTTTTTAATGTGACGTCAACAATTTAAGTGAGGAGTTGAGTACCTAAATAAGTGATTATTTTAAATGCGCAAGTGAGATTTTTTGTTGCGCTTTCACGCATAAATCGGTTTATATATGTATACCGTATAGTATATAATATACAATGTGAAAGGGATATTTAATAAAATATGTTTTTTTCAATTATATTTTAATGATTCATACATTCATAAAAAAATGTTTTATTATCAACTGAGTAAGAAGTTACAATTGAGCCAGCAAAACAACCAAGTCAACAAGTTTTCCGAACACTTTACGCTATTTATTCACAGGTCTTACCTGTGAATAAATAGCGTAAAGTGTTCGAGTTCAGAGAAAGAAAGAAGAGATAACTGTTAGGCTAAAACTTAGACGCAGCCACAGTGGCCCTTGGGGTCCAGGTAGTTTGTTTTGTGACAGCCACAGCGACCGTGAATGTGGCCGACGAGGCTGAACTTGAGCTCGCAGTCAGAGTCATTGTAGCATTCTGAAATTAGTTAAAACAGTTCTTCACATATCGCTATAATAAATAATAGTAATACCAGCCTATTACTATCCCACTGATGAGCAAAGGCTTAGGTATGAGTGTTATCGGATATGCTTAATCAAGATGGACATGTACTTCAGGATGATTATTTAAATGTCTTAGATCACGCAACAAAATGAAAATAAAAATAATAACGAATGACTTTGGATGATGCAGAAAGAGGAAAAACACATATTGTCTCTCGTATTAGTAACACATATTGTCTCTAGTATTAGGTCCCTTCAAAATGGTTGAGCTGAGTGATGCTGATGCATGTGTCATGTTCGTGAACGGGCGCTGTCAGTTGTGACTGGTCATCTCTTAGCAGCCGCGGTTTATTTTAATTATTTACAATTTTATTGAATTGTCTTTTTTATATGAATTTCCTATGGACACTTTACTTGCTACATCGTTCTCACATAATGTACCATCTCAAGATGAATGATGTAACGAAGGTTCTGTTATAATTTTGGCGATTGAAAAAGAGTGTCCATGGAGTTTCTTGCCCGTTCTTCTCCATAGAGATCTACGCTTTGGAATGGGCATCTACAGTACATTCACAAGCTTTTATGTCTTGTGACTGGGACTGTAGCACCGTAACTATTTTTAAACTATTTTATTTTACTTTGGCTCTTGACAATTCAAAAGTGCCTGTAACTGGCCTACTTGAAATAAATGATTTGATTTTGATTTTGTCATTAGACAAAATCAAAATGGAGTTGCGAATTCCCCTTCTGAATAGAATGAATCCCATCCCATTCTAATATTCGATGTTCAAATGTGCCTCTTTGATGGCTTGGTGGCCAGCCATGACGTCTTAAAGCCAGATTACTTCCAGAGAGTGAACGAGGTGGCGCTAGACGAATTGTATAGCTCTGTCTCTTTTACTCAATATCTAAAGGTATGGCCGATTGAAATAAAATGACGATACTTTGATTGTTACCATTCTGTTCGTCCGTGTCAATGTCCTTTTTGCACACGCACGTGCCGTGCGGCAAGTTTTCGGGTTTAAAGCAGAAGCATTTCTCCCCGAACCTTAGTTTGCATTCCAGGTTCGTCACGCAGGCTGTTCGAAAAAATATAACATTAATATTACAGGTATAAGTACAGCTACAAGTACTGGTACAAGTATAGGTACAGGTGCAGGTACAAGCACAGCTACAGGAAAGAGTACAAGAAGAGATATAAGTACAGGAACAGAACAGGTACAGTACGGCTACAGTACAAGTACAGGTACTCGTACCAGTACAGGTACAAGCACAGGTGCAAGTACAGGTACAAGTACAGGTACAAGTACAGGTACAAGTACAGGTACAAGTACAGGTACAAGTACAGGTACAAGTACAGGTACAAGTACAGGTACAAGTACAGGTACAAGTACAGGTACAAGTACAGGTACAAGTACAGGTACAAGTACAGGTACAAGTACAGGTACAAGTACAGGTACAAGTACAGGTACAAGTACAGGTACAAGTACAGGTACAAGTACAGGTACAAGTACAGGTACAAGTACAGGTACAAGTACAGGTACAAGTACAGGTACAAGTACAGGTACAAGTACAGGTACAAGTACAGGTACAAGTACAGGTACAAGTACAGGTACAAGTTCAGGTACAAGTACAGGTACAAGTACAGGTACAAGTACAGGTACAAGTACAGGTACAAGTACAGGTACAAGTACAGGTACAAGTACAGGTACAAGTACAGGTACAAGTACAGGTACAAGTACAGGTACAAGTACAGGTACAAGTACAGGTACAAGTACAGGTACAAGTACAGGTACAGGTACAAGTACAGGTACAGGTACAAGTACAGGTACAAGTACAGGTACAGGTACAAGTACAGGTACAGGTACAAGTACAGGTACAAGTACAGCTACAGTACAGCTACAGTACAGGTACAGTACAGGTACAGTACAGGTACAGTACAGGTACAGTACAGGTACAGTACAGGTACAGTACAGGTACAGTACAGGTACAGTACAGGTACAGTACAGGTACAGTACAGGTACAGTACAGGTACAGTACAGGTACAGTACAGGTACAGTACAGGTACAGTACAGGTACAGTACAGGTACAGTACAGGTACAGTACAGGTACAGTACAGGTACAGTACAGGTACAGTACAGGTACAGTACAGGTACAGTACAGGTACAGTACAGGTACAGTACAGGTACAGTACAGGTACAGTACAGGTACAGTACAGGTACAGTACAGGTACAGTACAGGTACAGTACAGGTACAGTACAGGTACAGTACAGGTACAGTACAGGTACAGTACAGGTACAGTACAGGTACAGTACAGGTACAGTACAGGTACAGTACAGGTACAGTACAGGTACAGGTACAGTACGGGTACAGTACAGGTACAGGTACAGTACAGGTATAGTACGGGTGCAGTACGGGTACAGTACGGGTGCAGTACGGGTGCAGTACGGGTACAGTACAGGTACAGTACGGGTGCAGTACGGGTACAGTACGGTACAGTAGATGATCAAAATCAGAAATTCGTCTGAACTGTGTGGCGTCGAAGTAATTCAAAAGTATGTGATTGTACAGTCACAAGCAAAAGTATTTGATTGTACAGTCACAAGCAATAGTATGTATACACAAAACAGTATTCAAAAGCGATGTTCTGCTACCATATTGATAAAAATTTTGTCTTTTAATTAGAGTTCCTCCCTTCCTTAATTAAAATTAAACTAATTTTACTAAAATGTGTCCTTAAAATATTTGTTTAGAACATAATTAAAAAAGAAATCAATTATATTTTTGAAAATTGCCTAGTTATACAAAATTATTTTTAGTCTATTCGAAACCTGAATATAGTTTGTTCAGAATCAGTAACTGAATCGATTCCAATGATGTTAACACCATGTTATATTTTGTCCCAAAATTATTTAAAAAAGGTTACGAGTTGGATACCTATCCGCAATAATACGAGCACAACAAAGGTTACGGCAGGTCATAGCGATCAGCTGCAGAAGCGCGCGACGCCAGGCAGCTGCCATTAGTACCAAATTATTATCAATGAACGTGCGACTGTCGAACCTTGCGCGGGCGGCCCGCGGCGGTATAGAGGCGGCCGCGCCGAGCTGCGCCACACCGCGCGGTGACTCGGTAATCATACTTTTGAACGGACAGCCATGTAATTTAAAAGTAAATAAATAAATAAATATTCCACAACTATCACACCACACCATCTAGTCCCAAGCTAAGCAGAGCTTGTGTTATGGGTACTAGACAACTGATAAACATACTTATATATTTCTAAATACATACATATTATAGATAAATAACACCCAGACACAGAACAAATGGTCGTGCTCATCACACAAACATTTGTCCTGGGTGGGAATCGAACCCACGACCTCCGGCATAGCAGTCAGGGTCACTAACCACTAGACCAACAGGCTTATAACTTTGTGATTTTTCAAGAAACAGTTTTGAAATTTTGTAGATGGATTCTTTACATAAAAAATTCGGCCAAGTGCGAGTCGGACTCGCCTTTAAAGGGTTCCGTAGCAGCAAGTAACATTATATAAAAGTTGGTTGTAACTTTGAAAGATAAATTGCGGTTTACGATTTATGACGTATTAAAAAAGAAATGTAAGTTGGTACGCACAATATTGAGTGGTTTACCATGTTATTTTAATATCATGGACTTCTTATAGGTTTTCCTATAATCTATAAGGAGAAAACTAATTTCTGTATTTTTTTTTTATTTTTTCTTAGTTTCGGAGATAAGGGGGGGGGGAATGGTCAATTTTCGTCTATTTTCTTGAATAACTTGGAAACTATTTATTTTAAAATTACAAAAAAATACATTTAAGATCTTCTCAACAAGACCTTTCATTTGATATGCCACACGATGCAGTTTTCAGATTTTTTTTTTTTAATTTTCCCCTTCCCCCCCAAAAATGACCCCCATATACAGATTTCATCTGCTCACGTCACACCTCTGTATTTGGGTCACAGGAATTGATATGTGTACCAAATTTCAACTTAATCGGTCTAATAGATTCGGAGATAATTGACTGTAAGCGACGGACGGACAGACACACGAGTGATCCTATAAGGGTTCCGTTTTTGTATTCAGACGTACGGAACCCTAAAAACGACGGGTTGCACTCTGGGAGTGCCGGCAGAAGTGAAAACTTCAATAGTAATAAATACACACGAACATTCGCGCAAGCGCCTTGCGCTGTCTTACGAATTTTCGATCAGGTTACGTGTCCTGACGCGAGTTTAACATTTTTACCCATACCCCGAAAAGTGCACAACGCCGCTGAAGAAGTATTCGCTTCAAAAAATACTAGACACGTGTTTCAGGTTTCACATAAACAAAAACTAATGTTGTATATACAATGGGTACATACATGAATCCGATTTTGAGCCACTCATTTGCGCGACGCTGGTGCCGACCAGAGTGATGAACAATACAACACACGTGAGCTTCATGTTTTCTATTTGTGCCTGCAATCGCCAATCCTCTTTATTTAAAACATTATTATGGACAGTCAAGTACACGTCAGCTCACACTTGAACTACGAAAACCCCCCTTATTGCTATGACTTAAACGCGCTGCCAATGACAAATTATTAGGATAAATATGTGTTCGAATATACGTGCACTGCGTAAAATTGATTATTCAATTATTAATTAAAACAAAAATCAATTATTAAAACCTACTTATTAATATAAGTTAAGAGAAAAATTTAATTGAAATTCATTACGTTATCAGGTAAGTACCGGATGATAAACTAACTCCCATATACCGTAGCGTATGTATTTGTATATTAATATTATTTTGTAAAACTACTGAAGAACGGTATGTGTAGGGCGACGCCGATGATGAGTAGAGCGACGCCTATAATGAATAGGGCGACGCCGATAATGAGTAGGGCGACCCCGATAATGAGTAGGGCGACGCCGATAACGAGTAGGGCGACGATGGTAATGAGTAAGGCGACTCCGATAATGAGTAGGGCAACGCTGGTAATGAGTAAGGCGACGCCGATGATTAGTAGGGCGACGCCGATAATGAGTAAGGCGACGCCGATAATGAGTAGGGCAACGCTGGTAATGAGTAAGGCGACGCCGATGATTAGTAGGGCGACGCCGATAATGAGTAGGGCGACGCCGATAATGAGTAGGGCGACGCCAATGAGTAGGGCGACGCCAAAAAAAAGTTGGGCGACGCCGATAATGAGTGGGGCGACGCCGATGATAAGTAGGGCGACGCCGATGATAAGTTGGGCGACGCCGATAATGAGTGGGGCGATGCTAGTAATAAGTAGGGCGACGCCGATAATGAGTAGGGCGACGCCGATAATGGGTAGGGCGACGCCGATAATGAGTAGGGCGACGCCGGTAATAATAAGGCGACGCCGATAATGAATTGGGCGACGCCGATAATGAGTAAGGCGACGCCGATAATGAGTTGAGCGACGTCAATAATGAGTAGGGCGACGCCGATAATGAGTTGGGCGACGCCGATAACGAGTGGGGCGACGCCAGTAATAAGTTGGGTGACGCCGGTAATGAGTAGGGCGGCGCCGATAATGAGTAAGGCGACGCCGGTAATGAGTAAGGCGACGCCGATAATGAGTAGGGCGACGCCGATAATGAGTAAGGCGACGCCGGTAATGAGTAAGGCGACGCCGATAATGAGGTGGGCGACGCCGATAATAAGTTGGGTGACGCCGATAATGAGTAAGGCGACGCCAATAATGAGTTAGGCGAAACTGATAATGAGTAAGGCGACGCCGATAATCAGTAGGGCGACGCCAGTAATAAGTTGGGCGACGCCGATAATGTTTTGGACGACGCCGATAATGAGTTGGGCGACGCCGATAATTAGTAGGGCGACGCCGATAATGAGTAGGGCGACGCCAGTAATAAGTTGGGCGACGCCGATAATGTTTTGGACGACGCCGAAAATGAGTTGGGCGACGCCGATAATGAGTTGAGCGACGCCGATAATGAGTAGGGCGACGCCGATAATAAGTTGGGCGACGCCGATAAAGAGTAGGGCGACGCCGATAATGAGTAGGGCGACGCCGGTAATAATAAGGCGACGCCGATAATGAATTGGGCGATGCCGATAATGAATTGGGCGACGCCGATAATGAGTAAGGCGACGCCGATAATGAGTTAGGCGACGCCGATAATGAGTAGGGCGATGCTGGTACTGTGTAGGGCGACGGCGATAATGAATTGGGCGACGCCGATAATGAGTAGGGCGACGCCGAACATGAGTAGGGCGACGCCGATAATGAGTTGAGCGACGCCGATAATGAGTAGGGCGACGCCGATAATAAGTTGGGCGACGCCGATAATGTTTTGGACGACGCCGATAATGAGTTGGGCGACGCCGATAATCAGTAGGGCGACGTCAGTAATAAGTTGGGCGACGCCGATAATGTTTTGAACGACGCCGATAATCAGTAGGGTGACGCCGATAATGAGTTGAGCGACGTCAATAATGAGTAGGGCGACGCCGATAATGAGTAGGGCGACGCTGATAATGAGTAGGGCGACGCCGATAATCAGTAGGGCGACGCCGGTAATAATAAGGCGACGCCGATAATGAGTTGATCGACGTCAATAATGAGTAGGGCGACGCCGATAATGAGTTGGGCGACGCCGATAACGAGTGGGGCGACGCCAGTAATAAGTTGGGTGACGCCGGTAATGAGTAGGGCGACGCCGATAATGAGTAAGGCGACGCCGGTAATGAGTAAGGCGACGTCGATAATGAGTAGGGCGACGCCGATAATGAGTAAGGCGACGCCGGTAATGAGTAAGGCGACGCCGATAATGAGTAGGGCGACGCCGATAATGAGTAAGGCGACGCCGGTAATGAGTAAGGCGACGCCGATAATGAGTAGGGCGACGCCGATAATGAGTAGGGCGACGCCGGTAATGAGTAAGGCGACGCCGATAATGAGTAGGGCGACGCCGATAATGAGTAGGGCGACGCCGATCATGAGAAGGGCGACGCCGATAATGATTTGAGCGACGCCGATAATGAGTTGGGCGACGCCGATAATTAGTAGGGCGACGCCGGTAATAATAGGGCGACGCCGATAATAAGTTGGGCGACGCCGATAATGAGGTGGGCGACGCCGATAATAAGTTGGGTGACGCCGATAATGAGTAAGGCGACGCCAATAATGAGTTGAGCGACGTCAATAATGAGTAGGGCGACGCCGATAATGAGTAGGGCGACGCCGATAATGAGAAGGGCGACGCCGGTAATAATATGACGATCAATAATGAGTTGAGCGACGTCAATAATGAGTAGGGCGACGCCAATAATGAGTTGAGCGACGTCAATAATGAGTAGGGCGACGCCGATAATGAGTTGGGCGACGCCGATAACGAGTGGGGCGACGCCAGTAATAAGTTGGGTGACGCCGGTAATGAGTAGGGCGACGCCGATAATAAGTAGGGCGACGCCAGTAATAAGTTGGGCGACGCCGATAATGAGTAAGGCGACGCCAATAATGAGTTGAGCGACGTCAATAATGAGTATGATAATAAGTTGGGCGACGCCAATAATGAGTTGGGCGACGCCGATAATGAGGTGTTCGACGCCGATAATGAGTAGGGCGACGCCGATAATGAGTAAGGCGACGCCGGTAATGAGTAAGGTGACGCCGATAATGAGTAGGGCGACGCCGATAACGAGTAGGGCGACGATGGTAATGAGTAAGGCGACTCCGATAATGAGTAGGGCAACGCTGGTAATGAGTAAGGCGACGCCGATGATTAGTAGGGCGACGCCGATAATGAGTAAGGCGACGCCGATAATGAGTAGGGCAACGCTGGTAATGAGTAAGGCGACGCCGATGATTAGTAGGGCGACGCCGATAATGAGTAGGGCGACGCCGATAATGAGTAGGGCGACGCCAATGAGTAGGGCGACGCCAAAAAAAAGTTGGGCGACGCCGATAATGAGTGGGGCGACGCCGATGATAAGTAGGGCGACGCCGATGATAAGTTGGGCGACGCCGATAATGAGTGGGGCGACGCTAGTAATAAGTAGGGCGACGCCGATAATGAGTAGGGCGACGCCGATAATGGGTAGGGCGACGCCGATAATGAGTAGGGCGACGCCGGTAATAATAAGGCGACGCCGATAATGAATTGGGCGACGCCGATAATTTATCTATAATATGTATGTATTTAGAAATATATAAGTATGTTTATCAGTTGTCTAGTACCCATAACACAAGCTCTGCTTAGCTTGGGACTAGATGGCGTTGTGTGATGGTTGTGGAATATTTATTTATTTATTTATTTATTTATTTATAATGAGTAAGGCGACGCCGATAATGAGTTGAGCGACGTCAATAATGAGTAGGGCGACGCCGATAATGAGTTGGGCGACGCCGATAACGAGTGGGGCGACGCCAGTAATAAGTTGGGTGACGCCGGTAATGAGTAGGGCGGCGCCGATAATGAGTAAGGCGACGCCGGTAATGAGTAAGGCGACGCCGATAATGAGTAGGGCGACGCCGATAATGAGTAAGGCGACGCCGGTAATGAGTAAGGCGACGCCGATAATGAGGTGGGCGACGCCGATAATAAGTTGGGTGACGCCGATAATGTTTTGGACGACGCCGATAATGAGTTGGGCGACGCCGATAATTAGTAGGGCGACGCCGATAATGAGTAGGGCGACGCCAGTAATAAGTTGGGCGACGCCGATAATGTTTTGGACGACGCCGATAATGAGTTGGGCGACGCCGATAATGAGTTGAGCGACGCCGATAATGAGTAGGGCGACGCCGATAATAAGTTGGGCGACGCCGATAAAGAGTAGGGCGACGCCGATAATGAGTAGGGCGACGCCGGTAATAATAAGGCGACGCCGATAATGAATTGGGCGATGCCGATAATGAATTGGGCGACGCCGATAATGAGTAAGGCGACGCCGATAATGAGTTAGGCGACGCCGATAATGAGTAGGGCGATGCTGGTACTGTGTAGGGCGACGGCGATAATGAATTGGGCGACGCCGATAATGAGTAGGGCGACGCCGAACATGAGTAGGGCGACGCCGATAATGAGTTGAGCGACGCCGATAATGAGTAGGGCGACGCCGATAATAAGTTGGGCGACGCCGATAATGTTTTGGACGACGCCGATAATGAGTTGGGCGACGCCGATAATCAGTAGGGCGACGTCAGTAATAAGTTGGGCGACGCCGATAATGTTTTGAACGACGCCGATAATCAGTAGGGTGACGCCGATAATGATTAAGGCGACGCCAATAATGAGTTGAGCGACGTCAATAATGAGTAGGGCGACGCCGATAATGAGTAGGGCGACGCTGATAATGAGTAGGGCGACGCCGATAATCAGTAGGGCGACGCCGGTAATAATAAGGCGACGCCGATAATGAGTTGATCGACGTCAATAATGAGTAGGGCGACGCCGATAATGAGTTGGGCGACGCCGATAACGAGTGGGGCGACGCCAGTAATAAGTTGGGTGACGCCGGTAATGAGTAGGGCGACGCCGATAATGAGTAAGGCGACGCCGGTAATGAGTAAGGCGACGTCGATAATGAGTAGGGCGACGCCGATAATGAGTAAGGCGACGCCGGTAATGAGTAAGGCGACGCCGATAATGAGTAGGGCGACGCCGATAATGAGTAGGGCGACGCCGGTAATGAGTAAGGCGACGCCGATAATGAGTAGGGCGACGCCGATAATGAGTAGGGCGACGCCGATCATGAGAAGGGCGACGCCGATAATGATTTGAGCGACGCCGATAATGAGTTGGGCGACGCCGATAATTAGTAGGGCGACGCCGGTAATAATAGGGCGACGCCGATAATAAGTTGGGCGACGCCGATAATGAGGTGGGCGACGCCGATAATAAGTTAGGTGACGCCGATAATGAGTAAGGCGACGCCAATAATGAGTTGAGCGACGTCAATAATGAGTAGGGCGACGCCGATAAAGTAGGGCGACGCAGATAATGAGTAAGGCGACGCCAATAATGAGTTGAGCGACGTCAATAATGAGTATGATAATAAGTTGGGCGACGCCAATAATGAGTTGGGCGACGCCGATAATGAGGTGTTCGACGCCGATAATGAGAAGGGCGACGCCGGTAATAATATGACGACGCCGATAATAAGTTGGGCGACGCCGATAATGAGGTGGGCGACGCCGATAATAAGTTGGACGACGCCAATAATGTTTTGGACGACGCCGATAATTAGTAGGGCGACGCCGATAATGAGTAGGGCGACGCCAGTAATAAGTTGAGCGACGCCGATAATGTTTTGGACGACGCCGATAATGAGTTGGGCGACGCCGATAATGAGTAGGGCGACGCCAGTAATAAGTTGGGCGACGCCGATAATGTTTTGAACGACGCCGATAATCAGTAGGGTGACGCCGATAATGATTAAGGCGACGCCAATAATGAGTTGAGCGACGTCAATAATGAGTAGGGCGACGCCGATAATGAGTAGGGCGACGCTGATAATGAGTAGGGCGACGCCGATAATCAGTAGGGCGACGCCGGTAATAATAAGGCGACGCCGATAATGAGTTGATCGACGTCAATAATGAGTAGGGCGACGCCGATAATGAGTAAGGCGACGCCAACAATGAGTTGAGCGACGTCAATAATGAGTAGGGCGACGCCGATAATGAGTTGGGCGACGCCGATAACGAGTGGGGCGACGCCAGTAATAAGTTGGGTGACGCCGGTAATGAGTAGGGCGACGCCGATAATAAGTAGGGCGACGCCAGTAATAAGTTGGGCGACGCCGATAATGAGTAAGGCGACGCCAATAATGAGTTGAGCGACGTCAATAATGAGTATGATAATAAGTTGGGCGACGCCAATAATGAGTTGGGCGACGCCGATAATGAGGTGTTCGACGCCGATAATGAGTAGGTTGACGCCGATAATGAGTAAGGCGACGCCGGTAATGAGTAAGGTGACGCCGATAATGAGTGGGGCGACGCCGATAATGAGTAGGGCGACGCCAGTAATAAGTTGGGCGACGCCGATAATGTTTTGGACGACGCCGATAATGAGTTGGGCGACGCCGATAATGAGTGGGGCGACGCCGATAATTAGTAGGGCGACGCCGGTAATAATAGGGCGACGCCGATAATAAGTTGGGCGACGCCGATAATGAGGTGGGCGACGCCGATAATCAGTAGGGCGACGTCAGTAATAAGTTGGGCGACGCCGATAATGTTTTGAACGACGCCGATAATCAGTAGGGTGACGCCGATAATGATTAAGGCGACGCCAATAATGAGTTGAGCGACGTCTATAATGAGTAGGGCGACGCCGATAATGAGTAGGGCGACGCCAATAATGAGTTGAGCGACGGCAATAATTACGCCGGTAATAATAGGGCGACGCCGATAATAAGTTGGGCGACGCCGATAATGAGGTGGGCGACGCCGATAATAAGTTGGGTGACGCCGATAATGAGTAAGGCGACGCCAATAATGAGTTGAGCGACGTCAATAATGAGTAGGGCGACGCCGATAATGAGTAGGGCGACGCCGATAATGAGAAGGGCGACGTCGATAATGAGTAGGGCGACGCCGATAATGAGTAAGGCGACGCCGGTAATGAGTAAGGCGACGCCAATAATGAGTTGAGCGACGTCAATAATGAGTAGGGCGACGCCGATCATGAGTAGGGCGACGCCGATAATGATTTGAGCGACGCCGATAATGAGTTGGGCGACGCCGATAATTAGTAGGGCGACGCCGGTAATAATAGGGCGACGCCGATAATAAGTTGGGCGACGCCGATAATGAGGTGGGCGACGCCGATAATAATAAGGCGACGCCGATAATGAATTGAGCAACGCCGATAATGAGTTGGGCGACGTCGATAATGAGTGGGGCGACGCCGATAATAAGTAGGGCGACGCCAGTAATAAGTTGGGCGACGCCGATAATGAGTAAGGCGACGCCAATAATGAGTTGAGCGACGTCAATAATGAGTATGATAATAAGTTGGGCGACGCCAATAATGAGTTGGGCGACGCCGATAATGAGGTGTTCGACGCCGATAATGAGTAGGGCGACGCCGATAATGAGTAAGGTGACGCCGGTAATGAGTAAGGTGACGCCGATAATGAGTAGGGCGACGCCGATAATGAGTAGGGCGACGCCATTAATAAGTTGGGCGACGCCGATAATGAGTTGGGCGACGCCGATAATGAGTTGAGCGACGGCAATAATTACGCCGGTAATAATAGGGCGACGCCGATAATAAGTTGGGCGACGCCGATAATGAGGTGGGCGACGCCGATAATAAGTTGGGTGACGCCGATAATGAGTAAGGCGACGCCAATAATGAGTTGAGCGACGTCAATAATGAGTAGGGCGACGCCGATAATGAGTAGGGCGACGCCGATAATGAGAAGGGCGACGTCGATAATGAGTAGGGCGACGCCGATAATGAGTAAGGCGACGCCGGTAATGAGTAAGGCGACGCCAATAATGAGTTGAGCGACGTCAATAATGAGTAGGGCGACGCCGATCATGAGTAGGGCGACGCCGATAATGATTTGAGCGACGCCGATAATGAGTTGGGCGACGCCGATAATTAGTAGGGCGACGCCGGTAATAATAGGGCGACGCCGATAATAAGTTGGGCGACGCCGATAATGAGGTGGGCGACGCCGATAATAATAAGGCGACGCCGATAATGAATTGAGCAACGCCGATAATGAGTTGGGCGACGTCGATAATGAGTGGGGCGACGCCGATAATAAGTAGGGCGACGCCAGTAATAAGTTGGGCGACGCCGATAATGAGTAAGGCGACGCCAATAATGAGTTGAGCGACGTCAATAATGAGTATGATAATAAGTTGGGCGACGCCAATAATGAGTTGGGCGACGCCGATAATGAGGTGTTCGACGCCGATAATGAGTAGGGCGACGCCGATAATGAGTAAGGTGACGCCGGTAATGAGTAAGGTGACGCCGATAATGAGTAGGGCGACGCCGATAATGAGTAGGGCGACGCCATTAATAAGTTGGGCGACGCCGATAATGAGTTGGGCGACGCCGATAATGAGTGGGGCGACGCCGATAATGAGTAGGGCGACGCCAGTAATAAGTTGGGCGACGCCGATAATGTTTTGGACGACGCCGATAATGAGTTGGGCGACGCCGATAATTAGTAGGGCGACGCCGATAATGAGTAGGGCGACGCAAGTAATAAGTTGGGCGACGCCGATAATGTTTTGGGCGACGCCGATAATGAGTAGGGCGACGCCGATAATGAGTAAGGCGACGCCAATAATGAGTATGCCGACGCCGATAATGAGTAGGGCGACGCCGATCATGAGTAGGGCGACGCCGATAATGAGTTGAGCGACGCCGATAATGAGTAGGGCGACGCCGATAATGAGAAGGGCGACGCCGGTAATAATAGGGCGACGCCGATAATAAGTTGGGCGACGCCGATAATGAGTTGGACGACGCCGATAAAGAGTTGGGCGACGCCGATAATGAGTGGGGCGACGCCGATAATGAGTAGGGCGACGCCGATAATAAGTTGGGCGACGCCGATAATGAGTAAGGCGACGCCAATAATGAGTTGAGCGACGTCAATAATGAGTATGATAATAAGTTGGGCGACGCCAATAATGAGTTGGGCGACGCCGATAATTAGTAGGGCGACGCCGATAATGAGTAGGGCGACGCCGATATTAAGTTGGGCGACGCCGATAATGTTTTGGACGACGCCGATAATGAGTTGGGCGACTTCGATAATGAGTGGGGCGACGCCGATAATAAGTAGGGCGACGCCAGTAATAAGTTGGGCGACGCCGATAATGAGTAAGGCGACGCCAATAATGAGTTGAGCGACGTCAATAATGAGTATGATAATAAGTTGGGCGACGCCAATAATGAGTTGGGCGACGCCGATAATGAGTAGGGCGACGCCGATAATGAGTAAGGCGACGCCGGTAATGAGTAAGGTGACGCCGATAATGAGTAGGGCGACGCCGATAATGAGTTGGGCGACGCCGATAATGAGTGGGGCGACGCCGATAATGAGTAGGGCGACGCCGATAATGAGTAGGGCGACGCCGATCATGAGTAGGGCGACGCCGATAATGAGTAGGGCGACGCTGGTAATGAGTTAGGCGACGCCGATAATGAGTTGGGCGACGCCGATAATGAGTGGGGCGACGCCGATAATGACTTGGGCGACGCCGATAATAACTTGGGCGACGCCGATAATGAGTTGGACGACGCCGATAACGAGTGGGGCGACGCCAGTAATAAGTTGGGCGTCGCCGATAATGAGTAGGGCGACGCCGATAATGAGTAAGGCGACGCCGGTAATGAGTAAGGTGACGCCGATAATGAGTAGGGCGACGCCGATAATGAGTTAGGCGACGCCGATAATGAGTGGGGCGACGCCGATAATGAGTAGGGCGACGCCGATAATGAGTAGGGCGACGCCGATCATGAGTAGGGCGACGCCGATAATGAGTAGGGCGACGCTGGTAATGAGTTAGGCGACGCCGATAATGAGTTGGGCGACGCCGATAATGAGTGGGGCGACACCGATAATGACTTGGGCGACGCCGATAATAACTTGGGCGACGCCGATAATGAGTTGGACGACGCCGATAACGAGTGGGGCGACGCCAGTAATAAGTTGGGCGTCGCCGATAATGAGTAGGGCGACGCCGATGAGTAGGGCGACGCCAATAATGAGTTGGGCGACGCCGATAATGAGTGGGGCGACGCCGATAATGACTTGGGCGACGCCGATAGTAACTTAGGCGACGCCGATAATGAGTTGGACGACGCCGATAATGAGTAGGGCGACGCCGGTAATGAGTAAGGTGACGCCGATAATGAGTAGGGTGACGCCGATAATGAGTTAGGCGACGCCGATAATGAGTGGGGCGACGCCGATAATGAGTAGGGCGACGCCGATAATGAGTAGGGCGACGCCGATCATGAGTAGGGCGACGCCGATAATGAGTAGGGCGAAGCTGGTAATGAGTTAGGCGACGCCGATAATGAGTTGGGCGACGCCGATAATGAGTGGGGCGACGCCGATAATGACTTGGGAAACGCCGATAATAACTTGGGCGACGCCGATAATGAGTTTGACGACGCCGATAACGAGTGGGGCGACGCCAGTAATAAGTTGGGCGTTGCCGATAATGAGTAGGGCGACGCCGATGAGTAGGGCGACGCCGATAATAAGTTGGGCGACGCCGATAATGAGTTGGGCGACGCCGATAAAGAGTAGGGCGACGCCGGTAATAATAGGGCGACGCCGATAATGAGTAGGGCGACGCCGATAATGAATTGGGCGACGCCGACAATGAGTGTGGCGACGCCAGTAATAAGTTGGGCGACGCCAATAATGAGTAGGGCGACGCCGATAATGAATTGGGCGACGCCGACAATGAGTGTGGCGACGCCAGTAATAAGTTGGGCGACGCCAATAATGAGTAGGGCGACGCCGATAATGAGTAGGGCGATGCCGATCATGAGTAGGGCGACGCCGATAATGAGTTGAGCGACGCCGATAATGAGTAGGGCGACGCCGATAATGAGTAGGGCGACGCCGATAATGAGTAAGGCGACGCCGATAATGAGTTAGGCGACGCCGATCATGAGTAGGGCGACGCCGATAATGAGTTGAGCGACGCCGATAATGAGTAGGGCGGCGCTGATAATAAGTTGGGCGACGCCGATAATGAGTTGGACAACGCCGATAATAAGTTGGGCGACGCCGATAATGAGTTAGGCGACGCCGATAATGAGTAGGGCGACGCCGATCATGAGTAGGGCGACGCCGATAATGAGTTGAGCGACGCCGATAATGAGTAGGGCGACGCCGATAATAAGTTGGGCGACGCCGATAATGTTTTGGACGACGCCGATAATTAGTAGGGCGACGCCGATAATGAGTAGGGCGACGCCGATCATGAGTAGGGCGACGCCGATAATGAGTTGAGCGACGCCGATAATGAGTAGGGCGACGCCGATAATGAGTAGGGCGACGCCGGTAATAATAGGGCGACGCCGATAATAAGTTGGGCGACGCCTATATGAGTTGGGCGACGCCGATAATGAGTAGGGCGACGTTGATAATGAGTATGAGCATTTAATCTATTGTTGAAATCCCATATTTATTATTTTTCAGAAATGTGCAGGATGTAACAAAATAGTTTGATAACTGATTAGGGCACGTTGTCATGTGCATTTCAAAGCACGAAAGAAACTAGTCATGACATTTATGCTCACCCATCCAAAGATAGTCCTCGGCAAGCGCAGCTTAACCTCGACTATCGACCCGTATCGCTGCTATGTAGCCACGACCCTGATTGGTACTCAAATAAGATATACTCACATTAATATCGCTTTCAGTCAATATGTTCGGCAGTTGATGAGTTGTGGAGACAAATACAAACATACAACTTATGAAAGATATTCATTGCTTGAAGAAGGGGAGCGGATTATTGTTTGAAGAGTGTTTTAAATAAGTGTGGTTGAATAAGAATTCAATCTTTTCAAAACGCAGTATTCAGTAGAACATAGAACACGTCTTTATATACTTCAACTATTATAATGTATTTTTATAAAGATCAACTTTATTCGCCTTATGGAGTTAAACTAAAAACCTGGTTTAAATCTCGTAAAACTACGGTTTACAAAAACGTTATTACAAATGGTTTTGCGATAAATCATGATCTTAATCATGCAGTCGTGGCAGTCGAAGGTGTGTCAAAGATTTTCATAGCAAGTTTTTCATTGCTCTTGTGTTATTTTCACCAAAATGCATTTAAATATCACAGATTTAATTGTTTTCACACATTGTTCAAATCACGGTACGAAGGTCCACGTTTCATCTAAGTTTTTGGAAACCATGGTTCTGCAGATAAGTCTGGGCTTGTTCAGGTTTAAACCAAGGTTTTTTTAGTTTTTGTTATAAGCGGCGAGACTTAAGTGGGACTAGGCAGGCTATGCTTGTCGGATGCCGTCACAACTGTGGGCCCGAATATCACAAGAATGGAGCCCTGAGACAGCTTGGCGGGGTCGCGGCAGATCGAGGAGGACATGGCGGGACGGTCTGGATGGCTTCCTTGCGATTTGGCGTGAAGAGACACAACATCGAGAGAAGTGCAAGGAATGGGGGGACACAACAGGCTAAGAAAATAATAAAAAATAAGACCGTATGAGTTATGTGTATATCCCATAATATGGGATATAATATAACAATACTTACATATGATATTATAATACGGGGCACTAATTCAATACTTTGTTATTTTCAAAATTAGTAAAAAGCTACTTAATATCTAGTTCCTTTTACTACTTGAAGTATGTAGGGAAACCGTGTATAAGACGGGGACGCGAGGTATGATGGGAAATCACAGACTTAAGGCAAACTTAACACCTTACTAACGTAGCACCCGGGGTCGCGGGACTCACGAATTACCGTGACCCCGGTACGTAAAGGGATATTGAAGGACACCGTAGATTTTAGTCAGTCAAGTCTGACAGTAGGGTGGGAGGACGCATTTGATGACTTTACCACGATAAAAAAAAAATACTAACGTAGCGCAAACGCCAACAGGACGCCATTTGTTAATGGCCGCTTGCAAATGACGTCCAGATGGCGCTTACGCTACGTTAGTGTTGTGTGAAGTAATTAAGTATGTCTAAAGAGTGTATATCCCCATTATACCTCGTGTCTTGGCTTAAACACTGCTCCCCTACGGCATTTATTGTATGGAAAATGAAAAAGTGCCTCTAGTCTACGAACGAGAAACTATTTTTTTCCATCAAATTAACATTAAAGATTCCTTTTACATTCGTCACAAAAACGTGGCACGTGGTGCTTGGCCTTTAAAATATTAGTTTTTTAATGTTTCTTCAGATTTAGAATCGTACAACGGTTTAAAATGTTTTTAGATATAAACAAAATAAAAATCGCAATTTCCGCCACTAATTTTACCCAACCCTTACTAACGCATTACGCCCTGTATACAAACATTACTAGCCACAAATATCGACATATCGATAAGAGACAACTCTAGCACCGAGTATCGATAACTTTAGTAATAGAGAGCATCGTTTGTCTTGCAAAAAACGAATTGTTTGAGACGCCGTATCACAGACCCTCGTATCATATTTATGAGTAAGAACGAGTTTGTTTTAAAGAGACGGCCTTGTCCTCGGCTAACGCGACTAATCCCAAGTCTCATTTAGTTTGTGCAAAGAGCTATAATGATAGTTATTGAAAATAACTAAGTTTTTTCACGGATTCAGGCACGGGACAACCTGTGTTCCAAAATAAAAACGGTTCCTTTTCTTACCTTCGACAAGTAATAACAAATAATAAAGCAATTAATAATTGTAATTAACAGCTAATCTTAGCCTCGCCTTACTGGATCCTTTCGTCCAATGAACAATCAGATAATACTGGTCTTGTATAGCTTGATGTGTAGCCGTGTGTACCACAAATGGCCATTTCTTTCAATGTCAGTCGCTGGTCAGATGCTTGTCAGTCGCTGTCGTAACACGCGTGTCGCTTGAGCATGTAGCCCGTGACCACAACCCAGGATGATATTTATGAGAAAAGAGGAATTTGTTCTAGAGCTTGGTGCACACCGGCGGAAACGACTTACTTTTTACTGGCCGAGTAAGTTACCTACGTTTATGGCATTCTTTATTATGTAACTAGCTGATCCCGCGAACTTCGTAGTGCCACAGAATCAATACTACTACACTTACTAATACTACTACTACTACATCGATTGTTACAAAAAAGTGATAAATGAAGATCGCCTGATTTTGTGCAAACTTCACATAAACCATGTACTAAATAATACAAAGCCTAAACATTTGGTTTAGATAGGTGAGCCCGTTCTGGAGTTAAAATTACAACGAAAACTGGCATTGATTTTTAAATATATAGATATGATGGATGGTGTATTTAATGCATTGCATTGCACATGCAATTGTACCTTTTTGAAAAACTTTCATATGAATACACTTTAATTTATATTGCGATTTTTATATTTTTATATAACGATATTTTATTACGATTAGCGCAGTGGCTGAGCAATTGGACTGCTGATCATAAAAATATTTTCTCGCACGGAGCAAATATTTGTATGATCTACAAGTAGTTGTTCCGGGTCTGGGCGTTTGTGTATGTGAGTTTATATGTATGTAAACGCACCCACGACACAGGAGAAATTCCTAGTGAGGGGCAACGTTTTACGCAACGCAAAACAATGCCTGCCTCTTATTCAAATCTGTATATTATTTATTTATTTATTTAGGATCTCCAACAAAGAATACACAGATAGTATACAGAACAATGACACAGAGGGTTCTTTTATGTGTGCTCCTTCACTTATAGGAGACCAAAAACGACCATTATCGTTACAAAGAGTTATAAATACCCATCGATACATCCATCCATGCCCATAAACCATCACATTTCAAAATAGTACGTAACAAAAACTCAAACAAGAATATGATGATTGCGATTGCGTTACGCAATTGAACCTTAGATCGATGTTTTCCAAAGGCACATATCTAGATGTTATTGAGAATCAATTCCGATGCGCAGATATTGAATCTCGATCCCGGCCAGCATCGCTTGTGCAAGCACTCGTGATTGTATCACAGGTGTGTATTTGTTTTAAGGACTACAACTTTACAACGTGTTTTAACAATCAATGTCTTAGTAGTCTTTTGTAAATAAGTAAATTATTATGCTGGGGCCACACTATCGTGAAAGGTGGTTAATTATGTCGATGATTGACATTAATACGAATATTGAAAGTCGTTAGTGTCGCCCTTGAGTTACCGACGTTCCTTAGAAGCGCCTACGGGAAATCGGCACAATTATCAGGACAAGTTTTTTCTCCCTGGTTAATCTTCCGACTTCGAAAGCCGCCATCTTCGTTGTGTCCTCCACCTAACGCGACACTAAACGTCGCTTGCGTGTATTTAGGCAGATTCATGCGATGTCCCACGTGATGTGAGGGCGATGTGTGCCGATGTGTGTGTGCTCGACTTTATCTAAACGGCCCATTTGTACCGGCATCGGCGCGGGACACCTACTGCCCTGTTTTATATGTTCTTACACGAAAATTTACGAGGTCCTGAACAGTGCCGAAAATAGAGCTGTACCAACGGTGGGGCAGATCTTGAGGGCCACAGAAATGTCCAGACCAGGACAACAATTAGCCACACCAAGGCGGAGTTAAAGATGCTCGCACTGGGCGCATAAAAGGCTAGTTACTGCATTGGTCCTAAACATAAACCATATTTATTTTATTGTATTTTACTAATCTTAATTTAAATAAATTATTTGATTTTGTATATATTTAAAACACATCAGAAACTTTACAAACTGTCGTCTACTAAAATATTGTTTACTTTGCGAGTTCACGATGTATTTTAAAAAGGATTTAAGGATTCAATTATTATTTCACAAAAATAATTACTTTATGTTTTGTCATGGGCATAAATAAATATAACTATAATGTGGGTAGGTACTTGTCGTTTTTATATCGGTGTATTGTGAATTTTAATTATAAATTAATAAGGAACACGAAAACAATCAAGATCGCCTCGACGTGGGACTGTTTCATTGGTGTTGGTCTTAGAGCTACTTGCAGTTTTTTTTATGTGCTGTGCAACACTTGCGATGCCAATACCATTCACATTTTGACTTTGTTTTCAAATACCCTCTCGCTGGGAATTTCTCCTGTATCGCAGCGCTTCCAAATATAGAACATACAATTATTTGTTTCGTGCGAAGACCTAACCTGCGCGAGGCATGCTGCACAGCAGTCGGTCGTTCTGCGACTGCGCACAACATTTCAACAATTTTCATTCTGTTATTTACATTTTCAAGTAGACCAATGTTGATGTTTTGACTCTCAAGACGTATTGATTTTGGAATTTCCTTCAAATAAAGATGTATCTCTACAACGTCACGTCATAAGTCATAACTTATGACGTCATGTCGTACAGATGGCCCATTTCTATTCCGGATATAAAAACCTTATTTATATGTGAGATGTATCAACCACCCGTCCGAGTGGCCGTTTATCTCGTCAAATATGAACACAAACTATTACTAAACAGGAGGTCTACTCTCTTAATCCGTCAAAGAAGATACGGGCAAGTACCAAAGCAACTCGAAACTTTTAAATGAAACCCTTTCTTCTTATTGGTTTTGAATTCATAAGTTCTGATAACATATCGGGAGTTTGGACAACTGTCCAATCAGGTTGTCGATTGTCATCGATTTTTAGTTCTTACATACCAGTAACTAATCTTATTTATGTAAGTGATAAAGAGTAGGAAACAGTCGGAATTACGGCTGAAGCTACGGGTTTCGTCCTTGGATAGTAGTATCCCCGATCAGAGGGCACATCATTCGTATTGGACGTTGTTTTACGACGGTACTCGTTCAACTGCGGCGGATTCAAAGGGTTACGCTTTTGATTTACGTTTCGTTGATGTACTTCTTTACGAGCTAACGTGCAAGGACGTGTGTCGTGCAGCTATTATGTGACTTATAAACATTTCTGTACTACTGTATTGATAACTACAGAACGTTTCAATGGTTTGACTCGACTAATGGCGGTAGGCTTGTCATTTTTGTCTTAAAATAACTATATTATGTCGCTTCCAACCGATCCTTTTGGAAATCTATAGCAGAGGCATAGTCATTTTGTTTTTGTTCTAGGCATTACCTACGCTAGGTCGCGGGACTCACGTATTACCGCGAACCCGGAACGTAAAAGGCTATTGAAGGACACCGTGGATTTTAGTCAGTACGAGTCTGACAGTCCCTCCCGGTCTGCCCTGGAGGGAGGACCCATTTGATGATTTTACCACGATGAAAAAAAAAAGAAAAAAGGCATTACGATAAGCTTTGCTTAATTTCTATGTCTTCACTGATATTATAATGCGTTTAAACACTGTTTGCTTTTACAAACATACGCAGACGCCCGGACCCGGAACAAATACTTGTAGATCATACAAATAATTCTTCCGTGCGGGCATTGAATCGTGTTGTCAATAGGTAGATTTTAACTACACAATTTGATCGCTTCACTAGAATAAACCTTGTCATAATTGTAACTTAGCTAGTACTAAAACTGTTCTGTATGGTTCCGGGCGAGGGTCGCATATGGCGCCACCTATCGGGCCGAGCTCCGACCTCCGATACGGAGTTAGTCCAATAAACTCGGACTAACTTTACAGCAGACTACACGAAACTGCGTCCGAACTAAATCGCTATGATTTCTAAACTTACACGCAAAAACACACCCCACCAGGATTAAATAAGTTTTGGGATGTTCACTGTGGAACAGGTTTTGTCACGACTTGGTTTTGAAGTAATTATTATTAAGCTTAAGATCTGGAAGTCTTTGATAGCGTAGAATGATGTAGTATTCTGTTAAAATATTTTGATTTTAAAAAAGAGTGTCAATGAAGTTTCTTTCGAAGCCCATTCTTATCCATAGATAAGCTTTGGAATATGCAACTACAGTACTTTAACAAGTTATTAAGCCTTGTGACTGAGACTCTAGGTAGTTATTGTGCACGGGATCAGTATCGCCCCCAACTCTAGTCGTTCACTATTTCTTTTACAAATCTCCATAGTACAAGCGTATTATGTAAGTAGTAGTAGTAATTAAAATTGTTCGACGTATTAATATGTTGAGTATAGAACACAGTACATTAATTCGTTTCCAATTAACACAATAAAGTAAAACAATATGACATATACTCGTATTATGTTAGGTTTGGCTAAATATTAAAACAAATCTTGAAAATTTTTATAATTTAGTACCTACTATTGTTCTCAGTAGTACGATGAAGTCTTCCATTAATTAGAATATTTTTATAATAATTTTTAAACAATCATCTAACATCCACTGAGACCCCTGGGAACTATTTGAATTTCGGTGTATGTTTATTACATGAAATATTACGATCTTGGCTAAAAAATTAAATATCAAGGACTATATTAATTAATTAATGTTGTCTTAATGTTCATTTTTTAGCTGCTTGGTGACATTTTTAAATATTTTTACAAATGAAAAAAGGAAATAAAAAACATTAAAAAATACAATACAAAAAATATTATCAACTTCCCAAATTACAGATAATTAGGAGCTGATTATTTTTTGGTGACAATCGACAAATATGTAGTTGTCAAATATTAACAAGTTTTAATTAATTTGGTATAGTTACTGTATGAAAGTAAGAACTATGGCTCTGTAGTGCACATTGATATAGGAATGCAAAAACTTGCAAATATTTGACAAATATTTACAATTTTGTGACATTTTTTATGTAATATAAATCATCATACTTCAAGCACGCTGTACGGCCAAATATATAATACTAAGGCCCCTTTGCTGCATTTCCTAGACTGAACAAAGAGTTATAATGGGTTTTTCTTTAAAGTTTCAAGCAGTAGATAACCTACTGCCGGGGTCGCGGGACTCACGAATTACCGTGACCCAGGTACGTAAAAGGCTAGTGAAGGACACCGTGGATTTTAGTCATTCAAGTATGTCAATACTTCCCGCCCTGCCCTGGGTGGGAGGACTCATTTGATGATTTTACCACGTTAAAGCAGTAGATAACTGGCTTGCCCTGTTCACGATAATATACCTTTTTATTTCGAGGGGAATCCTACCAAAGGCGCCTGGTCTTTGGGCGTAAGAACGGGCAGTGAAGGATTTTTATTTCTAAAATCACACCGGTGATCGCCATTTACCTACACCAACAAATAGACGCTCAGTATCATATCACATCACTTACACACAATATTCCAATCCGTCCTGTTCAATTCCACATGAACCGCAGCCATTTAGTCTCAATTCATATGTTTAATGCATGAGTTGGCCGATTGTTTGACCAAACAGTTAGCCAAACATATCGCTCCCCGGAGCGTTGGCACAAACATTGGCCAGCGATTATCTGCCAATATTTATTTGTGTCATGCAAACATAATCTTATTGGGTATAGTGGAGGGTATAGATTAATAATAGGTACGAGTATGTTATTAATTCAGAAGGTCAAATGTTAATTAACCAGCGGAGTGGAAAACTTGTCGACAACTAAACACGATATAACGAGAAAATGAATGATATTTTGATATTATTGAGAATTTAATATTTATGCCGTCATCATGATCAGCCTATACTGCCGTCATAACTAAGAATGCAGTAATCGCAAAATGGCGGTTACGAGATAAACGCAAAAAACATATTTCATATCATCTGACGGCGAAAATCATTACATAAAAAACATACTTAGAGTGAATTTCTTTATGATAATATATTTTTTTCATGTACATGAACCTCTTGGGATGCCATTTCTTGAAAAAAATGAAAATCTCAAAAATGTCGATTACTGCATTCTTTGTTATCAGGGCAGTATAGCTGTTCCCACTGCTGGGACGTCAGCCTCGTCTCTGTGAGAGGGATTGTAATCCAACACGCGGTGGATATCTCATGTCTTCGAATTTTTGGTTTTTGGCTTGAGAGCAGTAGAAATGAAATAAATTACATAAAGTAATGTGCCTGGCTGGGTTTATACCCACGAACTACAATTCGTAAGTCGAGTCCGATACCACTGGGCCGCCACTGCTCAATCTTCTATATATATAAAAATGTTATGTTGGTTTGTGTACGCTTCAAAAACTCAAAAAGTTCTGCACCGATTGAGCTGAAATTTTAGCATGATATATAATCCGCATCAAGGAGTGTTTTTATCTATTTTTTGCATCAGTTACATACCGCGACCGCTGGTTTTTTGAACTTGAACTGATTTTTTGGGCTATAGCGAAGCGTGGCAGGGTACAGCTAGTATTACATAAATCTTATGTTGTATATAAGACACATTACATAGAAAAACCAAAGTGGTTGCTATCACACATCTTTTTTAACATTCCGTATTAACACTGAACTCTTATCGCCACACCTAAATGCGACCTTTCCAATTTTACGCAAAGAAATCACATTTCATAACCTATCTACTTTAAACCCTATTTGAAAGCCACTAAAGTTGGTTTTTGTATATGGGTGATAAATGTTTGGAGATTTGAAGGGATTTCGTGAAAGCAGGCGGAAATCGGGCGACTCCTCCTAAAGACACTTCTTAAAGCAAACGAGGTGCGTGCCACTGACGGCGGGAAACGAGATCACCAACATATACCTATCACATATGGGGAATTTACACGGGTCGATAAAGCAGTGCCGCAAGTCGCCAGTCACATCGCTTGCAAAAATCGAATCGCCATCCCGTTTACACCAGTCAATAAAAATCGCATGCGACTTATTCATTTTAGCGGAACAACACAGAAACAATTTATCAAAGCATTTATCTCAAGCAGGCCGGTCAATGACACTTTTGAAATGTTAAAGATAAAATAAATTAAACACATGAAATTATGGTGCTACAGTCCCAGTCACAAGACATAATAACTGTGAAATTACCGTAACAACAGATAAGACACACCTCATGCGACTTGCAATCGCCTGCAACCGACCATTTACATGGTTGATTTAGTCACTCGCCGCATGCGGTTCGCGACGCGCGAAGCACGACGAGAATTGGATGATGGCGTGCAGCCTAGTCGAATGACCTGTCGATTTTCGTTGCACGGCTAAATCGACCAAAAAATTTACCCGTGTAAATGCACCAATATAGTACAGGATTCACAGCAGGCTGAGCACTAGGTGAATGGATAGCGGTTGAAATGTTACACAAAATGATTTCTTCCGATGTGAAATAGGGTTTCATTTGCGTGCTGTAATCCTCAATTTTATTTCAATGTTTTATCTGCCGCAGTTTTAAATTGTAGATATAAAGATTTACAGTGAGTCGATTAAAGTTAATACATCACCAGAGTCGACAGTTCACTCGTTTACATACCACCTGAACATCATCTGAAGTACGATACCTGAACACCAGTTTCAACGACATTGAAGAATATCTTCTGATCATTCTAATAGATAGGCGCATGAAAGACGCCAAGTGCCTGTAGATACAATCATATTTATCTTTTGATCAATTTTGCATTCTGGACTGTTAAAAAAGAGAGGCGTTCTATAATCCTATATCGATTTATTTAAGCCCTTCAGATATTCCAGATCATCAACTGCTCGGTCTGTTAATGACACCTGATGTAAGTGTGACGTCATTAAAGTGCTGTTCTGTCCGGCGCTCATCGCCCGCGCATCCATCACCATCAGGCGCCCACTAATGGCCGCCAGCGACACTCGGATATGAACTACGTGTACTTTATTATCGTGAGTTTATTCCGTTTCATTTTTGACTATTTCGTCGTTATTGTAGAGTTTGTAAGCGGCTGCGGATGAGCTGGTCTCTGATTGGTTATTATTATATTATTCGATTACGTACGTTGCAGGACTGCCCCGCTTGGGCAGAGCACCGCCGTGTCCTCACGACGTCTTTAGGCAGAGCCCTCTCACGCCCGGCATTGGTCGAGGTCATGCGGCGGAGCGAGACTGAATGGGAAGCAGTCGCCTCCTTCTGCGAAGCAGTCATGCTAGCGAAGGAGAGAGAGGACAGCCTCCACCTCACAACCCAGTTGCCGCGGGAGAAGCCCACGGCAGTGGTCGTCGCAAAGTGATTTCCGACCACCTTAGGCGCGGGCATGCGGACGACGAGTAATGGGTAACTCATCATCCTGGACTATGCCCGGGTCGACGGCGCGTCATATTCAACGCGCGCCTCAAAGAGCTGTTAGCAATCTGACGTCATAAAAAGAGGGGCAACTCTTTTGATGATTAATACACGATAAAAAAAAGCCACAACCAAACATGTGGAACGTTACGTCGAAACTCACGCGAAGAAACACGTGCCTGTATCGCTATACATCCAAAAATACCCAGATATCGTTCACTAAAGTAGTACCCGGATGTATCTCGCTGCGAATGCGCCCGTACCCGGGTACCCGGGTCCCGGACAAGGCCGCCCGCGGGTCCCGGCGCGAATAAATTTAATGTATTAACTCACCGCAGCTCGTTTATTAGCGCGCGCACATCCACACGGGGTGCCCTCTGTTGTATGTGTAGTTATGTTGACACGGTGAATGGGGTACCGGGGTGACAAATCAGATAGAGAACTATTCAGACTCTAAAATGATGGATATTAAATAAAAATGTTAGTGACTTTACTTTGACGAAATATGTTAGAATATTTCATGTCACGAATTCTCACAATCAAAATTCAAAAAAAAAATAGTGCAAAAAGAAATATATTATATATACACACGACTAACAATGTTCTCATATTCACAAACAAAGAGTAAGGAAGAATCTATATAAAATTAAAGCTATAAAAGCTGGGTTAATTCTATAATGTCTTACAAACTGTAACAAATTTGAACTGGTATTAAAGCTAAGGCAATATAATATTTATTATTATTATTTTTTATTTATTTTTAACTACTTGACTGATGGAGATCATTTGGAAACCATCATTCCTACTTGAACCGCATAGTAGTTGACAATTGAGTGCTGCAAGCTTCATGGATTCAAGTAAATAATAACTGCAGTGGCCAAGTTAGAGTGAGTTGAACTGACGCAAGTTATCGAGCAGTTGGACCAACTGACTGGGAGGTGATCGTGAAACCAATTGGAAATAGATTCAGTGCCGAGGTGGTTGGAATAGCTCTTTGAAAGTTTACTGACTTAGTTGTTGGTGTCGTGGTCAACAAGGTCTTTGGTTCACTAAGTATTTTTTAATGTTTCGTATCCAAAGGGTGAAACGGTACCCTATTAGTAAGACTCCGGTGTCTGTTTGTCAGTCTGTCCATCTGTCACCAGGCTGTATCTAATGAACTGTGATAGTTGAAACTTTCACAGATTATGAATTTCTGTTGCCGCTATGACAATAAATAAAAAGAGAATTAAATAAATATTCAAGGGTGCTCCCACACCCTGTCGGAGTCGCGGGACTGTACGAATTACCGTGACTCCGGTACGTAAAGGGCTAGTGAAGGACACCGTGGATTTTAGTCGGTACGAGTCTGACAGTCCCTCCCGCTCTGCCCTGGGTGGGAGGACTCAATTGATGATATTACCACGATAAAAAAAAGGGTGCTCCCACACAACAAACGTTTTTATAGATAATGGGTACCGAAGCATACGTTTTTTGTTTGGAACACCCTGCATAAAATAATCAAAACTTTGTAGTAGCTTGAAGTCAAAAGTTTTTAAAAAGGTTTCCTTCTATGAAATCGTAGATTTGATTAATTACAGTGAGTGTACTGCATTCAGAATACAGACGTGATATCATGCGATTTATTTTATCTACGAAAAGATACATCATTAAGAGTGTGTGGGTTTACGTCAGTAACGCAATGTGTGGGCGTTGCATTCTTGATGTAACTCCACTCCATGTTACACATGTTCCTGGAGCGTTCGTATTAATACTAATGATGTGCAATTTATTTACAAACCTCTATCGAGGAACAGAGATAGAACGACGTATAGTCACGAGCAATAGTATGTATCAATAAAAAATCAAAATCAAAAGTTTTTATTTCACATAGGCCCATGAGGGCACTTATAAAACGTCGACAGCAGGTGCTCGTAAACACGAAGCAGTATTCAAAAGTACTGTTCTGCTGGCCTATTGATTAAACTTTTGCTTTTTCATTGGACTTCTATTTTAGAAGCCATGCTAATACGAAATAGGTCTTATTTCAAAATGGAAACCAGTGCTTCACGAGTAAATTTCATTTGAATTTTTTTAAAGTGTTTACATGTTATTGCTCGTGACTGTACTGCAAGTGTGACTTCGACTTAGTACTGTACTATACCTACTAATGTATGGTAGACAAACAGAAGTGCTACTATTGATTGTAGTTCATCTAATCGTTTTCGACGTCATCACTTCATTTGATAATAATCTCTACAGTCGCATTTTCCAACTACTCTTCTCCTCATCTCTTCGACAGAAGTGTTAATTTTTTAAGCTGTTAGACAACCTTCAGTACCTAATATGGATTTGTATTGATAGTCACCGGGATGCCAAAGTCGTAACTTATCGGAGACTTTCGTCGCCTAGTGTACGAAGGGGCTACGAGTTTCAATTCCACACGCATATGCAGTGCAGAAAATGCATGCTTGCAAAGAATAAAGAAAATAGATACTTGAATAGACCCTTATTATTATTATCAAGCCTTTTACCATCATCGTCAATATAGTTCTTTTGTTTATTGTTTCTTCTTCTTCCATAACTCTCAATAACCGGTTATCCTAGGAGTCACAACAATTTCAAAATCTTGACTTTCGGAGTAACCTCCAAAACTTGGTCCCTGGTTATCTGATGCCTCCCTAAGAACCTTTCAAAGTTAATCGCGAGCTGAGGATGCTCCACACACGCGTCGGGTTCCCGCCAATATTTTGCCACGTCCCCGTCGCGCGGCTTCAACCATCGATTAGTTCCTAAACAAACATCCTCAAGTGTGGAAGGCGACCCTTCCAATGACCACAAAAAAATGACAGAAGGTTTATTTATAACTACATTAGAAACGCGATTGTGTATGTCTAAGCATTCTACGCTCACCGAAGTTCGGCATGATTACGTCTGCAATGCTATTTGAATTACTGACGACACATTCTACCGAAATTACGTAACGTTATAGTGTGTAGCCGAATTTCGGTCGGAATTAAGTTCAGCGGCAATTTGGCGGCAACGTATTCTGTAGAGCACACATTATACGCGACCGAAGTAAGTCTGGATCACCAAAGAAGATTGACAATGAATACACGCTGAGTTGCGCAATTGAACATTCTTGTTCGTCTACCTCCAAGGTAGACCAAATGCTTAAAAGAAGTTTTATAACTGCACCAACATACAAAGTCATGTCTGTCACAGAATTGACGAAAGGTAGAGTAGGAACATTCTCAAAGGGAGATCGGTAAGATGGACCGATGACCTGAAGTACTTACATAGCTGCCAGTGGCTTTTTTTTTCGTGGTAAAATCTTCAAATGAGTCCTCCCAGCCAGGGCAGGGCGAGAGGGACTGTCAGATTTGTACTGACTAAAATCCATGGTGTCCTTCACTAGCCCTTTACGTACCGGGGTCACGGTAATGGGTAAGTTCCGCGACCTAGCTGGCAGTGGCTGGATGAAAAAAGCGGGAGATCGTGTGCTGTGGTGTGGGAGGAAGTCCAGCAGTGGACTGCAAGAAGCTGACATGATGATCAAAATTTTTTCATTGTATTGTAAAGCAGATTTTTTATAAAAATTGGGTTTTTATCACCGAGCCGAAGTATTGCGAATGCTATGTTCGCCATTATTGTCACTTGCATCAAACCACTTTTATTATAAATTGTAAATCATGTTAAATATTACATATGTGATGTGGCTGTATTCTTTCTCAAAAAATAAAAAAGCAACCTTCTGCACGTTATCTACTCTCTGTCTCCAAAAGTTTTAAGTCCTCGTCCTTTGGGCGTCGTGAGTGTTTGTCTTCCTCCAGTTTTTTGTTTATTTCGAACATTATTAGATCGCAAGCGTTGTTTCGTCCGAGTATCGAAATTAGATGGTCGACTGTGAGAGGATTTAAGGCTCTTTGTTTTATTCCAAGTTACTTGAAAAGTACGTGCGGTCATGTAGATAAAAGTCCAGGAGTTATAGGATAAAGAAATATTTACAGACTTTTAGGTAGTAGTGGCAATTTACTCCATCAGAGAATTGAGCTGTTGAAGAATAGTTATTCTTTTGAAGCAAAATGTTATAGATGTCCACTCCGGGTCATAATTATTTGCCCTTGCAAAGCAACGTCAAGCACGTACTATAGTTCGTTTTGTTTACTTTTCATTCAATTGTTGTTTTTACAATATGTTTTTTTAGTGTCTGACTAAAAGATTCCATTGGAAAGGATGTTTGAAGAATAAGTAGCAGTAACATCTCATAAGAAATAAGGGTCACCAAACGTTTCTCAAGCACGGTTTTCTTCTGTTTATCCATCTGGCTGTGAGTAGTCTGGCCGTTTTGTCTTTTAAAATACTGGTGAAGTCTATATTGAAATGAAATCAATGCGTATTGATCTTATTTCAATCAAAATTAATCAGAATCCCAGATTTAAATGTAAAATATACTTAACTATAATCTCTACCGATTTACTTATCATTCTATCACAAACATGATAAACACTATTCATATAATTAATGATCACATATAAGTGGAGTCTACACAAGAGATTCACCCCACACTTGAATAATCGACTACAAAACAATTGTGCCAAGCATTCGACAAGCAATTATTGTCGGTTACATTTTCCGAACACATTCCATTTCGCTCATTCGTGTGGAGGTGGTGTGTGTGCGAGCAAGAGGTGGCATGTAGTGTCGCGCTGCCGATTGTTTGATTTCCGTATCTGCCGCCACGCACTACCTGTGTCAGTAAACGGGTTAGCTAGGGAGGGGACAGTGTTGGGATAAAGTATCGAATATTACTTGAGGATACTTCGCTAAAAGTGGTTAGATTTGAAAGAAACCTGCACTTAGTAAGGGCGACTGAAGATTAATGAGGAATAAGCGATCACTTATTTTCGTAAAATTTGTCAAATCAGCACAATTCTATTTAAATAAGTATTTAAGAGTTGATTTAATAGTAATGAACAATCATGGAAATCCTTTTACTACAGAAGTAGCTCAGAAGTTCATGACTTATTTCCAACGTGTTGAACTTCTACATGGAGTTGCAACTTAATTAAGTAAGTTTCTCTCTTAGATATTTTATCCTGTGATGCTGACAGTCAACACTTAACTTCTTTACAAAACAAGCAAATAATTTACTGTAAATGATGATCAAGTTATTTAAAGCCCAGAAAATGTATGCTAATTTTGGTTCTAACTCTAAACAATAACACTGAAAATAGTGTTATTGTTTTTAAAAAAGCCTGACGATGCCCCATCTAAACATTATTGCGCAGAACTAAAATGGACATTGAAACTACAATAGAGTGTTGAAGTAACAAATTTAACCTGGTTATGGTGAACACAAAGATCTTATTATGAATGACTATTAAAAACTAACGTAATAACATTGACAATAAACTATCGACACTCTCCCCCGCCTACCCGACGACACTAGAAACCCTGAGAGCGACGCTTATATTCCGATTCTGTCGAGGCACATCTCTATTGATTCCCATCGCACCACATCGCCACGTACCGATGTACTTACTATTAACTACGTGGTTGAGGTAAAGTTGAAAGCAGTAGGTTGCATTATTATAATAGAAAGATAAATAAAGAAGTTGGTCGAACTCTGGTATCTTCAATAAGGTCTTTTTTCATCATTTTCTGCCTGCCTTCTCCCAACTATATTGGGGTCGGCTTCCAGTCAAACCAGATGCAGCTGGATATCAGTATTTTACATGGAGCGACTGCCTGTCGGACCTCCACAACCCAGTAACTGGGTAATACGATACCCCATGGTAAGACTGGTTGCCAGACTTTAGAGAATCTGACTAATAGTGACGACTGCCAAAGATCTACAAATGACCACCAGGACCAACAGCTTAACGTGCTTGTCGAGCCACGGAGGAAACTCGCTATGACAGATGGTCACCCATCCACAGACCAACCTCGGCAAGCGCGGCTTAACCCGGAAGATCGGCCTGTGCGGCTGTAATTATTTAGCGGCGAGCTCCTCAACCCCAACTAGGCCCTTTTTATCGTGGTAAAGTCATCAAATAAGTCCTCGCGCCCAAGCTGAAGTGGAAGGGACTGTCAGACTCGTACTGAATAAAACCCACGGAGTTTCTTCAATAGCCCTTTACGTACCAGTGACACGGTTACCTTTTAGACAGTCCCGCGACGTTGCAGGCGCTTGACCCTATGTGGGGGCCCACCCTCTGACTAGTACATTAACGAGCAATAGTATGTTTACACTAAACAGTATCCAAAAGCGATGTTCTGCTATCATATTGATTAAACTTTTGCCTTTTCATTAGACTTCTATTTTGAAAGCTATACTATTACGATATAGGTCTTTAACGAGTTAATTGCGTTTGAATTTTGTTAAGTGTATACATGTTATTGCTCGTGACTGTATTTTGTGGAATTCTACCTGCACTTTAAGGAGTCGATATCAACGCTTTAAATGGCGGAGTTTTGGTCTTAAAGCGTGTTTAATTATAATTTAAGAAATTATCGAAATGATGAAAAAAAGAAGCAGTGGTAGCGTAACGTTTCAGAGTATTCGTGCAATCTGGACGGCACGGTCAGCGTAGTGGCTGAGCAATTAGACTGCTGCGCTGCGGGTCGCGGGTTCGATTCCTGCACGGAACAAATATTTGTAAACGCAACTACTACACATTAGAAACTCCTAGTGTGAGGCAATTTGAAAAAAAAAAGTCCAAATTAGAATGGTATTGCCATCGCGAGTGTTGCGCATCACATAAAAAAAAACTGCAAGTAGCTCTGTAATTTCTCTGTGATCCGGCAATATAAGAGGAACACTTGTCATAAAAAGAAAAACATTTACGTTTGAAGCCGCATTACATACGAGTGAGTTAGACACAGTTGCATCGAGTGGCGTCCTCAATATGATGTTCGAGTGGAACCTCGTGCACCGTGCAGGTGTGCAGCCAGCGCCGAGTCTTAGTCGAACGTGTAACTTTGTTGTGTACTTCGGTTTGCTGAGAGTTTTATTTTGGGGTTCCGTGGTGAAATAGAAAATGAACGATGGAGATTATTTATTACTAGCTTCCGCCCGCGACTCCGTCCGCGCGGATGTCGGTCTTCGCGTGGATGGTTTATTTCTCCATTTTGAGTAACTCTGACAATAACATCTTATAAATATATATTGGACCCAAATACGGCTAATCCGACTTTCGGCGCTACAGGTTACGGCGCTGAATCCACTGCGGGTAATGCAACGTGTGTTCGCGGTTCTACAGAACAACGTCTATGAATAAAACTGAAAAATAAGTATTTTTTTTCTACGTATATATCCATTGTACCTTCACTTTATTACACTAAGTTAATAGTCGATGCGACAGAATTGACTGCAATGACTTCGATTAGTGAAACAATGAGCGTTACATAGTTACCGCTCAGACAACAGACACACTCGGAGGTAATGTGAGCGATTGTGTATGTTATGTGAGGTGTACGAGATTCATTTCTGATTAATTTAATTGATATAATCATCATAATTACACGCACATACTGAACATACATACGCATGCTGAGATAGGCTGAGGAGCCTTTTGGCCTCGCACAGGACTAATTGTTTTTATTGGTTTTACCTTTTGTCGTTTTTCTTGTATATATTTTGTTTCCTTTGTTGTTTTTATCCATGTAATTTTTGAAGTGAAAACTTCTTTAGCGGCGTTGTGCACTTTTTTTGGAATGGGTAAAAAATGTTAAACTCGCGACAGGACACGTGACCTGATTGAAAATTCGTAAGACGGCGCAGGGCGCTTGCGCGAATGTTCGTGTGTGTTTATTACTGTTCAAGTTTTCACTTCTGCCGGCACTCCCAGAGTGCAATCCGTCGTTTTTTTTTGTTCTGTCCTGTGTGTGCCAATAAATCTATTTTCTTTCTTTCTTTCATAATTCAAATTAATATATATTTTATAAAGCTGAAGAGTTTGTTTGGTTGAATGCGCTAATCTCAAGAACTACTGGTTCGAATCATATTTTTATTTGTGTTGCATTATCTTTATATCTAGGAAGGCTATGCCTAGACTAAAAAAAATCCCACTATGAACAATGGGAGCCAAGCAGCGGGGGTAAAACCAGGGGGACAGTTAGGCTATTATCAGGGTCGTGAAACTGTCCATATGCGTAACCATGACCCTGGAGCGTAAAGGGCAGTTGAAGAAACATCGTGTCAGTACGAGTTTGACAGTCCATTTTTTTCCTCCCTGGGTGAAGTCTGAGAGTCTGTTTTGTGTAGGTCTAGGTATGTCCAGTTAGATATATCATTTAACTATAACGTGTCCGCAATTTTGTAAAAAAATATAAACTTAAAAATTAAAGTGCATAACATCCACTCATAAAATAAAATAGTGTGCAGAACCCACGTCGCTGTCGCGGTATCTTCGCCGGTGATTACTCAGTGTAACTTGTTGCCCGCACCGCAATCCGCCATGTTTGTGCAGCGCTACTTATTTCTTACGCCACTTCCACTATTTATGTACGTACATTCTGTCTGTGTATTACGAAGAAATTATATATATTGAAATAAACAGATGTAAGACTTATTCTGGTATTAAGTTCAAATCTGTTGATCCGAAGGGATAAAAGCAGAAATGTACCAAACGTTATAATAGCATTTTTGGCCATCAAGGCCAGCCATGTTTCCTAGTTGTGTATGATAAAATTAGTCAGTCCTTTTTTATACGTGGTAATATCATCACATGAGTCCTTCCACCCAGGGAAGAGCGGGAGGGACTGCCAGACTCGTACTGACTGAAATCCACGGTGTCCTTCAATAGCCCTTTACGTTTCAGGGAAACGGTTACACCATGAGACAGTACGGCGACACAAAAAAAAAACAAAAATTGGTCCTTTAGGCTTCCTGTCCACGTTATGTCTGTCTGTCCACTTCACGTAAGCAAAGAAATAATAATCCTATTGTCGTTACATACAACAATAGGATTGCATCTCTGAAGAGGAGAGGAGAATTAGTGCAATCTTAGAGGAAGCTGTTCAGTTTTTTCATTCTTTTTTTAGTATTGCCGTATATAACGCTACACGTGTTAATAAGATAATTTAGTTGTGTTGTATGTCACCGCTAACAAAACCTAGAGATTCCTTTATTACCTACGTCTAGCAGCTGTTCACTGGACAGCCGACATGTTAGGTCTCTCCGGTGAAGTGTCACAAGTTGCTGTATAAGGCGCGTCACTCATCACTATACAGCGTGTGCCAGAAAGGTGTGCTCATATTTACGGATGCAGTGATTAAATGTTCCTTTTTTTTTTCTTTTGCCCAGTCTCAGAATTTCTGCTGAGTCGTGGGTGAGTTTACAAACATTCAAACTCACATACACAAACACACAGACCCGAAACAACAATTTGTAGGTCATACAAATATTTTGTTTTGAGCGGGAATCGAACTTGTGACATGCAGCGTTGCAGTAAATGGCCTAACCACTGCGCCAACTGTGCGCTGTGTGTTCGTGTCATGTAAAATCGCAAAATATACATGTTGCTATCAACTTATGTGTCAAAATGTAAAGAAAATCTCGCACCGTGTACTAAACTTTTAAACCGATTGCGTATAATCAAAATAACATGTACACGCGGCAAAAGCAGTGTGCAGAACCTTTTACATTTATTATAAGTTTTTAATTTGACATTATTACTACCACTATTACTCGTATTTAAAGCGAGATATTTACCAAATCCGAAAAATAACTTACTATTTTGTTTCTTTTACATATTTACAAATCACCCTGTAACTCCTTCGGAACGACCTTGTCAACAAACTCCAGGTATATTCCAAGTCGGTCCAGTTTCGTCCTCGTCAGCCGTCAGCCGTCATTGTGACACAACCCTTTACAACATGTCGCCGCGTCTTTGTGACGACGTGACGCTTGTCACGTGTGGCATGTGACGAGCAATTCGGTGTTGTGGCTCCAGGTGGTAGATATGAGGAATATTAATTTGAGTTAATTTATTATATTGCTTGCGAACGCAAGTTTATTAAAAGTTTATTTTTTGTTTATTTTTAGAATTTTCACAGATTGTTAATTGTTAAAATTGTAAACTTTTACGGCTCAGTAGATCATTTGCAAACACTAGACCGACAATGCATTTAAAATATGTTTAATATTTAAATAAAACAGTTTTCACTAAAGGCACGAACGAAATAATTATAATTATTTAATTTCACACTATAACATAGCATTTTGCTTTGATGTGCCGCGTATCAGACGTAGCAAAAGTAGCAGATGTAGCAAACGTAGCAAACGTAGCCAGCGTAGCAAACGTAGCAGTTGTAGTCAGCAGACGTAGGCGGCGTAGCAGACGTAGGCGGCGGCGTAGCAGAAGTAGTAGCGCGTTTGTCCTACGAGCTACGCCGTAGCAACAATTATAACACGGAATAGAACTAAAACTTACTTTGATATAAGTTGCGTCAGTTCAAAAGTAGATGTGATATTATGCATACTTGTCCGTTACAGGTCGGTAAGTATAGTCGAGTAAGCGGATTTATATGATGTCTTTTTTTAAAATACTTATGTATTTAAAGGAACAACAAATTTTTAACAAAACTCGTTTAGACAAAGCTACACTTCCAAAATTGCAGCAAGTCAAGAACAAATACCTCAACTAGTACTGAAGACGTAAACTATTCATCAGCGTCCCGCGGGCGTAGACGCCTGACGGCAAGTAATTGACGCTCGGTAATCGATACCACGCCCCTTGGTACCGATACCACGCCACACGGTACTGAGCAGTCGAGACTATTGTCTCCGGGCTTGAGTGACGGATTACTGGCTAGCTTGTGTGGAATTATGGATGCTCTCTTTGTGTTAACGAGGGAATAACATGTCTTGGTGAGATTGTGGTTTTGTCTATTAGAAAATAAAAAATTAAGTAAAAATAACTTAAACCCGACTACGAAAAAATCGCGCACTGAAAAGTATAAAACAAGAACAATATTCATTTGACGGAGTAATAGCCGTGGTCGTATGCCACCAAGCCAGTAAAGATTGTCTGAAACAACCGCAGGTGGCAGATGACCAGTACGGTATCTCAGAATAAAAATAGCTAGAAAACAGCTAGTAAAAGCTATATAACGTATTTATGTATTTCAAATGTGCTCATCAAGCCTTTTAATTTGATACTCATGTCGATACTGTGCGAAAATATTGGATATGGATTTAACCAGCGGACAACTGAGACGCTTCTAACGACACCTCATTTGTCATGTAATGATAAGTTGTTTAGAAGTTATGAGGGAACAAACAAACATACATACAAACATATATACCGGTCAAAAATCATAACACTCCTTTTGGCTTTGCTGTAGTACGGGTAAAAAATAAAAAAAAAATTTACCCGTACTTTATTTTTTTGACAAAATAAAATAAGATTGCGAGCGGGTTTCGAACTAGCGTCTTTCTTGGTCAGCACGCTCGAACGGCAGCAGAAGAAGAAGAGAGAAGTGCTGCCGTTGCGTACCCACCATATAACAAGCCATATCCCTGATGGTATGGTAGGTCTAAGCCATACCACTGAGAACATAGGGTTATGTTTAAACTAGTTTATTCCAAATAAATTTATATGACATACCTACATACTTAGTAGACAAAGTAAGAAGCATCCCAGTTCCTACTTCCTACTTGGTAGAATGGTAGAAAGTGACTAGGTAGGATAGAAAAATGGTAGGACGTGACATGGTAGAATGGTAGGAATTTAACATTTATTAGTTCGGTAGGGTGTAGTTTATTAGTTCGTTTTTTAAAGTTAGTTTAGTAGAATGGCAAGATAGTAGTTTAAAACTTTTGTGGGATGGTAGTGTAGTAGCAAATATAGTACGGCTTTCGGCTTTTGACTTTCGACCTTCGACCTTCGTCTTTCGACTTCCGACTTTCGACTATCGACTTTCGACTTTCGACTTTCGACTTTCGACTTTCGACTTTCGACTCTCGACTTTCGACTTTCGACTTCCAACATTCGACTTTCGACCTTCGTCTTTCGACTTCCGACTTCCGACTTTCGACTTTCGACTTTCGACCTTCGTCTTTCGACTTCTGACTTTCGACTTTCGACTTTCGACCTTCGACCTTCGTCTTTCGACTTCCGACTTTCGACTATCGACTTTCGACTTTCGACTTTCGACTTTCGACTCTCGACTTTCGACTTTCGACTTCCAACATTCGACTTTCGACCTTCGTCTTTCGACTTCCGACTTCCGACTTTCGACTTTCGACTTTCGACCTTCGTCTTTCGACTTCTGACTTTCAACTTTCGACTTTTGACTTTCGACCTTCGTCTTTCGACTTCCGACTTTCGACTTTCGACTTTCGACTTTCGACCTTCGTCTTTCGACTTCCGACTTTCGACTTTCGACTTTTGACTTCCGACCTTCGTCTTTCGACTTCCGACTTTCGACTTTCGATTTTCGACTTTCGACTTTTAAATTTCGACTTTCGACTTTTTTTACTTTTACTTTTACTTTTACTTTTACTTTTACTTTTACTTTTACTTTTACTTTTACTTTTACTTTTACTTTTACTTTTACTTTTACTTTTACTTTTACTTTTACTTTTACTTTTACTTTTACTTTTACTTTTACTTTTACTTTTACTTTTACTTTTACTTTTACTTTTACTTTTACTTTTACTTTTACTTTTACTTTTACTTTTACTTTTACTTTTACTTTTACTTTTACTTTTACTTTTACTTTTACTTTTACTTTTACTTTTACTTTTACTTTTACTTTTACTTTTACTTTTACTTTTACTTTTACTTTTACTTTTACTTTTACTTTTACTTTTACTTTTACTTTTACTTTTACTTTTACTTTTACTTTTACTTTTACTTTTACTTTTACTTTTACTTTTAATTGCTAATACCTCTTCTTATATATCTTTCATCTTTGTAACAATGTATTCAATTGTTGGTGAGCAAAATTAAAAACAAAAATTAAAAACCTGTTGTGCGTCAACTTATTATTCGAAGTAAGTGTTGGCATTTTATAGTTACCCAATAACTATAAACACACACTGTCCAAAATATTTCTTAGTTGCATTTTTGAGTCCCACCAACACTCACTAATCCCGTAATTGGACATTTCCAACCCCTATTGCAGATAGGAGATTACAGACAAACATGCTTATGTTAACTGAAGCAGTACAACAAGGATAGAGCTGCAGAGACGGCTCACAACTAATGACAATGTTTAAAATTCAAATTGTTATGTTTTGAAAATACCTGTCGAATTCAATGAAAGGGTGATAAATTATTCATTGCAACAAAAGGATTCCTTTTGTTGCAATGAATATTTTAGAACTCCTTGTAAAGTAATCAAAATGAATCAAAGACTAAAGTATAAAGCGGCTTACTTAGGTGATTATTACTAGAAATAAACTGCAGCCGGGGAAATTCTACAGCTGCGCTGTTCTCACGGACAAACAGGACAAATCACTTATAATGCAGGGACGTTTCCCAAGAAAGCTATTTTAGTCACACCGTTTTTTTATTACATTATGGGGTTGCAAATAATAAGATATCTGTATTATAAATTAAGCGAAGTTTCATTTTCCGAGTTAATATGATTATTTTAGTGTGCACGATTAACAATAATAAAACGGATAAAATTCTATTCAATGGTAATTGTGCGTAAATATAGTATTTATCGACAATTTTACTAAATAAATTCAGATTTATTTAGTAAAATCGTCGCATAACCCTTCGGAGAACACAGGAGTGATGTTTCAAATCTAGCGTTAATAAAACTTGTTAATAATTATTATCGCATTTGTAAACTCTTCTGAACACATGTTTGATTTTGTTTGTTTGTTTTTTTTTTAAATATCTAGTCTTTAAAACACGTTTTAGGTTTAACATGTGCGAATACTGAACATAGCTGTAAACTAAACATATAAAATATCGTGGAGGCCAATTACAGTATCCTTGACCAAGTTCCTTTCAAGAGATGATTAGTAGACTACATCAGAGGGTTGTATCATAAGGATTCGTGAACCTTAGCTGCGGTTCCATTTACGGGACAAGCAGCGGTGACACTCAAATATCACTCACACATTCACTAGGCACGGCTAGCGCAATTGATTGACTGTTGCGCAGCGTGGCACGGGTTCGATTGCTACACGGAACAGATATTTGAATGATCTGCAAGTAGTTGTTCCGGGTCTGGGTATTTGTGTTTGTGAAACGTAAACATTTACCTATAATAATATACAATTTACTCGTACTAATTAAAAAAAAAAAAATATAAATATAAATATTCCACAACTATCACACAACGCCATCTAGTCCCAAGCTAAGCAGAGCTTGTGTTATGGGTACTAGACAACTGATGAACATACTTATATATTCCTAAATACATACATATTATAGATAAATTACACCCAGACACAGAACAAATTATCGTGCTCATCACACAACCATTTGTCCTGGGTGGGAATCGAACCCACGACCTCCGGCATAGCAGTCAGGGTCACTAACCACTAGACCAACAGGCCTGTCAATTATGAAATAATCATGGTTGTCGTGCTAAAGTGAGCATAAAACACATCTCCGAGCAGTGAGCCGACACAAGACAAGCGGATTACAGCGGATTAATTAAACTATAATGATTGACATATAATTATAATTATAACATGATTGTCATATACAGGCTGTTGCTATATCTATGATGGATGCCTCGATTGTTTGATTGGAACCATATGCTTTTAAAAAAAAAAAAATGTGTGATGTCGCCATCTTAACAGCCTCTGTTGTTCTACATGCCTCTGAGATGGCTTCTCCCCTTTAGACTACTGATTATATCAGTCCTAGTTTCGTTACGATATTATCCTTCTTTGGTTTTAGGTAAACTAATAACGTGCATAAAAGACACAATAGTAAATAAATAAATAAGTAGTACTTACCCGGCCACGTCTGTTACACCCTTTGCATGTTTATTTTAATATCGCTAAGGTTTGAAATGAATTGACGGAGGCTTTTGGCTAGCTATGACTTATATTTCGTACTTACCTATTTTTATTTGAGACTAGCTGTTTCCCTCGATTTCACCCTGTGCTCGGCTCCTATTGGTCATGGCGTGATGTAATACTCTATGTCTATAACATTCCTCGATTAATGGGCTATAGAACAAAAAAACTATTTCCTGTTTCTGAGATTGGCGCGTTCAACCAAACAATATCTTCAGCTGTATAATATTAAGTTTAGATGGGTTTGCTAAAATAACGGCAACTTTATTGTTTACAAGAGATTATCTTTCTTGTAGATGAAGTTTTAACTTCTTAATATATCCATACATAAAATGATAGGAAAGTTAAAACTGTACATTGAACATAAATTTAAAAAAACTAAAAAAACACGCTTTAATAGCAATCGAACTAAAAAGTAGGAAATAATTTTTAAGTATAAGAGAGTTTATGTTACTGCAATATAAAATCCAACAATCAATTATCATAATTAACTTAGAATAAGATTAATATAAATATTAAGATATTAACAAAAATTCAAATAAAGTGAAAAAGCGTGGGGTGCTTGATATCGAATGTGATGATCATTTTATTATTAGTTACTGTTTGCAATATCAGAATTATTATAAAAATATCATTGAGCACCCCACGCTTTTTCACTTTATTTGAATTTTTGTTAATATCTTAATATTTATATTAATCTTATTCTAAGTTAATTATGATAATTGATTGTTGGATTTTATATTGCAGTAACATAAACTCTCTTATACTTAAAAATTATTTCCTACTTTTTAGTTCGATTGCTATTAAAGCGTGTTTTTTTAGTTTTTTTAAACTATAATTTATTTTCTGAATTTTTAGTCTCAAGACGACAATAAAAGAAATGAAAAAATTAAAATACACAAGCGCGGATGCGCGCGCACTATTTCGGTAGCAGTGACTAATTATACAATTCGAGGATTGAGAACGGATGATCGCGCAGCAATCGTCAGCAGCGACCAATAAAGAAATTTGTCTTTTGAAAGTGGGAGAAGCCAGAGAGAGGAACAGGCCGTATGCAGCAGAGAGCCAATCGACAGCAAAAGACAGAGAATGACATTTTCATCGGCGATATCATGCTGACTAATCTAAATATATTTTTTACTATCACTCCGCCCTAGACTTCGTCAGCGCGTGTTTCTAACTTCGAACCCGAAATATTATTGAAGACAAACTGATTTTACAATGTTCTCCCGCTAGGGGTTGATTTTTGAAATATAGATAATTACGCATCCTTTATTCGTTTGAGAAACTATTTATGCCAAGTTTTGGGTTTGTCGAAGCAAGCAGCCTTCCCTTAAAACTTAATCATACTTTTTCACCAACTTAGAGGGTGATTTTCGAAAACCCCAAAAACACGTGTTGGATTATTTTTTATCTAATTTTTATATACTGAGTTTAAAATTTATCGGTTAGCGCGTTATGATTTTCCCACACAAACTTTAACATCATCTAGATTACCAAAGAAGGGTAGTTTTAAAAAACGAATAATTTCCATCTTTTTCATTTACTTTTACTCGTTTTCGTACCAAGTTTCAAGTTTATAAACCTAACGGATAAGATTTTACATACAAAGGTTTTTACCCCTTTTCACCCCCTTTGTAGGAAGATTTTCACGAAATCCCTTCTTAGTGATCACCTACAAAATGAATCGCACCTACCGTCCAAAATTCAGGTTCTACGTTTAGCGACTTTAGATCCTTCCCTTTAAACTTGAATACCCCTTTTCACTAACTTGAGGGGTGATTTTCGAAAAACCCAAAAACACGTGCTTAATTATTTTTGATCTAATTTATATATACTGAGTTTTAAATTCATCAGTTAGCGCTTTATGATTTTCCCATACAAACTTTAACATCGTCTAGGTTACCAATGGAGGGTAGTTTTAAAAAACTATTAATGTCCATCTTTTTTATTTACTTAAACTCATATTCGTACTAAGTTTCAAGTGTATAAACCCAAGGCATAAGATTTTTCAAACAAACATTTTCACCCCTTTTCACCCCCTTAGAGGAGGATTTTAATATAAAATTTATAAGATTATTGTATTGTCATCGGCCTTTGACCCCTGTGCAAATTTTCAAGTTAATCAGACTGCTGGAAGTGGGTGAAAATGAAGTTAAAAGATTCCGTTACATACATACATACATACATACATACATACATACAGGTCAAGCTAATAAAAGCGTGTTAAAAAAAATACTTGGCGTGTGATCTACAATCGATACCGAAGTAAAACAATGTTTTAAAATTTTTGTCTGTTTGTCTCTCAAAAAGATTGATTTACTTCAAAGGCACGAATATTATTAAGAAGTCGAGTAATCATATAGGCTACATATTATCACGCTATCACAAAACTATAAAAATTCTATATTGTGCTTTCGCACGTAGTCACTTGGAATACGCGTCACAAGTTTGGAACCCTCATTACGAAATATATAAGTCTCGTATTGAAGCCGTACAAAAGAAATTCCTTAGATACTTAGATTACAAAGCAAGGCAGTATTCAGATGATTACAAACACCGCTGTAAAAGGTATCACTTTCTACCGTTATACTACAGGCGTAATATTAATGATATATCATTTTTCATTAATATAGCTAATGGGTCGATCGATTGCCCTGAACTATTATCTAAGATACACTTACGTACTAACCTTCTAGGGCTCAGACGTAGACCACTTATGCAGATTGCTTCTGTTTCAACCAATTACAGAAGGAATGCCTTTCTCTTGCGTGCAGCACGTGCATTCAATAGTATGCCGGAGGACTTAGATGTGGATCTTTTTTGTACAAAAGCGACCATAGTAAAACGCTTATTAGCAAATAAATTTTTTATAGATGACTCCCGTATATAAATGTAATGCGTTGCCTAAGACTATATATCCTTGTATGTCTTTATATATGTCACTTAATTGTCGATGTTTACTTTTTGTCGATAGTGGTGTTGCGTATGGACTGTCTCACTGGAGCTTTCCAAAAATATAAACAACCTTAGAAAGTTCCTTAAAAAAAAAAAAGATTAAGTATATGTATAATATTTAAAATACATAATTACAATTATTTTTCACATTAAAAAGATATTATAATGTTTACCTTTTCTGGAGGTTCCGGTGAGATGGATTATGGGTCAGTCTACGATAGTAATTTTATCTTATGTAGTTATTTAACGGCGGAAGCTTGTTGTTAGCAAATTAGAAAAATATTAAGATATTTATATTATTATTAGTCTGTAAGCTTTCCTAAGAATAAATAAATAAATAAATAAATAAATCACTTACGGGGAATGAGCAGTGAACCTTTATGTCTTCAACGCATTCACGCAGACGACGTCGCGGGCAGAAGCAAGTATTGCAAATGGTAGAGTTACGAATAAATGAAAAAGTGTAAATGCTTAGCAAAATTCAAAAGCATTTTCTCTTTTTGAACATTGTTTGTGTAATACAGAAGTTCTAATTACATCAAGGAAATTGCTGTAATTAGAACTTCAGTATTACCATGTAATTGAAGGGTAAGATAGCAAATTCTATGCAATGTATACCGGAGCATGTCTTAGCCAGCTAAATGGAAAGCTATTACAACGTTGGTTGGCTAAAAGGCTGAAAGGCTAACGGAGTGATTAATTATAATCCTCTTCCGATGGAAATGTCACTCTGACCTTTAGAATATTGTGACATTAAATTATGTTGACCTGTAGTGATGAAATAGCTAGTATAGTTAGTTAAATTATTTAGTTTGAGTCTGTGTTACTTTAAACCCGCTGTTGTTGCCATGCAGTAACAGTTACATTTATAAAAAAATCTAAGATTAAATTAGATAGGATTATCAAACATGATTTATTCTCATTTTATTCGTAATCATACCGAAATAATAAATTGGAAAATAAGTCTGACCGTTTGTCTCTTACCTTGTAACGCTATAACGGCCGAATAGATTTTATTAAAATTGAGGTTACAAGTAAACCATGCAGTGGGTTGGAACGTGAAATATTTTTTCCATGGAATAACTTCCGAGCTGAAAGTACAATACTGTAATCAAACATTAAGTTCTTTTTCTTTGTTTCTCTGTGATACTGTGTGCACTTGTGGCGTGTGCCAATAAATGATTTTCTTTCTTTCTTTCTTTTCTTAAAACCTGAGGAGATTTTAATTCCTCCTCTCACACACTATAGTCTACATTTCTTTTTTAATTTCTCCTTTCGCGGCTCTGCTGGCAGAAATTTCCTATAGAAATAAGCAGTACCCTTGTACTGAGTTCTATGTTAAAATGATCCTGTGTTGTATATTGTGTGTACATAAATATAATAGTTTATTTTTTATCATGGTTAAATCATCAAATGAGTCCTCCCTGGACTGTCAGACTCGTACTGACTAAAATCCACGGTGTCCTTCAATAGCCCTTTACGTTCCGGGGTCACGGTAATTCGTACAATCCCGCGACCCCGGCAGGCTTTGGCCCGTACGATGTCAAATTAATTTACGGAGATTAATAAGTTGTATGACAAAATAACAATAATTAGTATGATTACACCCTGTGTAATAAGTAGGTTGATGCTGTTTGATTAGTGTTTGTCTCGATTATTACCAATCTAACTGTACATGAGTAATTTAATTAATAGTGCACACTCACACACGACCAGAGAACTTATATTATTACAGTCATGCGTACTTGCCTAAGAAATGCCTAAAGATCAGTACACACAAAAACGCGACGGGACGATTTTTTTTTATCGTGGTAAAATCATCAAATGAGTCCTCCCACCCAGGACAGAGCGGGAGGGATTGTCAGACTCGTACTGACTAAAATCCACGGCTTCAATAGCCCTTTACGTTTAGGGGTCACGGTAATTCGTACAGTCCCGCGACCGCGACGCGACGATAGTGGAAATGTGTAACTTATCGTGAAGTAAATAAGGTTATATTTTGAGTCGCTCCATTGTGCGCAGCGTTGAGTCTCGGTGTGAATTGACGCTAAATAGGGTGTTCAACTGAGTCGAACTCTATTATGCTTCTATTTAGGCACACATTTAGGTGATGCTTAATACGATGAAACGGACATCAGTCATAATTAAATAAATAAAAAAAAAAAACCACAACTATCACACAACGCCATCTAGTCCCAAGCTAAGCAGAGCTTGTGTTATGGGTACTAGACAACTGATAAACATACTTATATATTTCTAAATACATACATATTATAGATAAATTACACCCAGACACAGAACAAATGATCGTGCTCATCACACAAACATTTGTCCTGGGTGGGAATCGAACCCACGACCTCCGGCATAGCAGTCAGGGTCACTAACCACTAGACCAACAGGCCTGTCTATGTCTAATTATGTCATATGCTTGGCCGATTCCAACTATAATGGGGTCTGCTTTCAGTCTAATTAGGTGCAGCTGAATATCATTATTTCACAAGGAGCGACGGCTCATCTGATCTCCACAATCTAGTTAGTCCTGGGTAATATGAAAACCCAGGGTAAGATTGCTTGTCGCCTCGTAGGCAGTAATACAATGTCATGTGAAAACATTATGTCATGTGTTTCGGGTAACCCGAGGGGAGACCGTGCCGAACCGAATGTAATAAATGTGCCGAACTTAGTGTGATACGTGATCGAGTCGTGCCGGTTAACCGCCAATAAAGACCAGCGCACACCGGGGACGGCAGGGCAGAGCATTTTGTGATGCATGTCGTAGTAAAAACCCCTGAGTTAGTTTCTAGTGAGCGGTGGCCCTCGGCATTTCACAAGCTGCCACTGACTGATAAATAAGTTTAAGAACCCCAACTTGAGTAGTTCCACTGTGGGAAAGAGACATAGCTATACAAGTCGTCTAGCGCCATCTCGTTCCCACAGTGGAACTACTCTCGCTTTAAGATGTCATGGCAGGCCACCTGGTCTGTTGTTTCTAGTATGTGTGTATACATTCTTTCTAAATCCTAATTCAAAAATTCGTTGTCGTCAAGCACTTTTCTTAATAGTTATTTGTTATGCAAGGCTGCAAAGTTGTTTGTTGCAAAATTGGCGTGAGTACTTGAATTGAAAACTGAGCGAGCGAAGCGAGCGGTTTAAATATAGAATCCTGAGCGTAGCGAAGTTAGCAGTATAACTTTGTTGCCTGACGCAAAACACACAACTGTTCACCTCACTACAGCGACCGGACCGGACGGGACCGACTCGCCTATCAGTGTACAAAGTAATTGAATACAAGACGTGTTCGAATTTTGAAAACACTTTGTGCTCTAGCTCAGATTTTGAATGAGAAATAGAATCTTTCCGAGCGTGTGAGGTTAAAAATCTTTTATTGTCTAGGGATTGGTGTTTCCAGATTTATGTTATACTTGGACAGAAACTCCTCCCTATACTTGAGTCCCTCTTGAACTGATTGGCGGTACTCTTCAGCTTCTAAGACAGTGTGTGGTATTTTAGTTGTGAAGGACCAGTGTGATATGATGGCGTATTTCAACGACTCGAATCCAGTTTGATGACTATTCCTTCCAATGTTAGTAGAACTTCCACTGTCTCTTGGTTCTGAGCTTACATGTACGTCTTTACTTTGAGTGCGCTCAATATAAAGTTCAGTCACATTGTGTGCATCCATTAACCACTTCAATAATTTTATCAAAGCTTTCTTTTCTTCTGCGAGTGTGTCGTTGGATCTCTCTAAGATTTTCATCGCTTCTTCTGCTTTAATCGTGAATGTGTGGCGTGGAGTAACGCTCTCGTTTGTGATAGGTACTGCGGAGAAAACACAGAAAGTTGTTAAGACTCTGATATGAGTGGAAGTATCGCGATTTGCGGAGCGACAACGGAAAAGAGAATAGCACTTGGAACCTCCGTGAGCGATCTCGCTCATAGCCACCGCGCTAGGCGTCCATGGCGTGGATGCTCCAACGCGGGTCCCTCTGAACAGCAGAGGGCACAGCGGCGGAGCGGGCTTGCGGACGGTGAGTAATGGCGTCGGCGTCGCCTTAGTCGATTTCATATGTTTGATATTTTCACGCCCGCCGTCGCCACCGCGCTAGATTCGCAATGTGGTTGAGCAATAAAAGATTGCGTCGCAAGTCGTATCATCTTTTTTGTGGTAAAACCATCAAATTTTATAACTCCTTCAGCCCAGAGTGGAGTGAGAGGGACTATCAGATTTTTACTGATTAAAATTCCACCCTGTACTATCAATATCCTTTTACATTCCAGAGGGTCACGGTCCCGCGACCTAAATCATATCGTCCGAGATCGTGAAATGGTAAAACATGATTACCTTTTTGAAGTTCTTGTATTTTTGGATGTTCTGTTTTGTTCTCACATCTTATAGTACAGATGGTATATGTTATTACTATGAACAGTGCACTTTTCATGTTTGTTTTTTTTATGATTCGACGTGTATTACCTCGAGCATTTTATTTCTTGAAACATATTTATGTACTTAGCTTGTTCTCGATATGTTATTATATTTATTTTAAAGTACTCCTATTTCAGTTCTGCAATTTGTTTAACTGTCGCAGATTTCGTTTTTACTACCCAAATATTATTTTTTTCGAATTTATCTTTATACATATACATTGCCTTTAGATTTACCACTTCATAATATTTTTTCTGGGGAGAAAAAGTTGCGGATATATTATTGGATTATTTATCCATTAATATTTTAGTGTCGTAAGTAAACTTGACATAATTTATAGTAAAGTATTTAAAGCAAAAATAAATCACAACATTGAATCTATAGTTTGCCGTCTGCCAGCTAGAACACTTGAAAATTGATATGTAGCATGTGATGAATAAAATGATGAATAAAAAAAGTGATGAATTTTTGAAATATAAGGTGTAACGATCAGAACTTAAAGTTCCTAGATTATACAGTTGAAAAAGGAGGACCGTCAAGGTGGGCCACAGCTTGACAGTAATAGTGGATTTCATATGTTTTGATCTCCTGTTTTTTTCTACATCGTAACGCAGGCTTTTGATTTCAGTTCTTTATTTGCATACCAGATGGTTCGGTCATGTTGAGAGGATTAGTGAAAGGCGACTAATTAAAGGAATTTATAAGGCGGAGGTGAGTGGAAACGTCCTAGGAACACCTACACTGACCTGATTGGTGAAGTGCTTCAGAAAGGCATATGCATAATTCTCGTAATCGGCGTATGTAAATGACCAGATGTATTAATGTGGAATCCACATTGTGGATGAGGTGAGAGGAGTATGTAAAAATCGTAGCAGGTGGCACTCTGTAGTTTCTGCCTACCCCCATGGGAAGAAGGCGTGAGTTTATGTATGTAGATGCCACCACTGTTGTATTTGTGGACTTGATTAAGTCCTGAGGCTTCATTACAAGCTTTCTGTATTTTATTTATTTAAAGAATTTGCTGGGTTTACTGTATGGAAAAATGAAAAAGCGCCTCTACTGTACTTTATTTTTTCCTTCAAATTAACGTCAAGGTTGCAGTATACTTTAAGTCACAAAAACGGAAAAAGTATGACGTCCTAGGGCCTTGATACAAAATTCCCGAAGAAAATTTTTCAATCAAAGATTTCCTCAAAGTATTTTAAACTCTTTGTACTGCATCGAAAGCATAAAATATCATAGTACCCACTTCTACATGAACTCTAAAACATTGCCACTTACCTGTGTCACGGCACAGCCTAGTGTAAGGCTTAAGACACACTGCATGATATTCTGTAGATTAACCAGTTCGTTCCGAGACACAAGCAAAGGGCTTTAGGATGAGACGGTCTGCTGGTTGTCATGTGTTTGGCGTCGTGTCGTCCTTGTGGTTCTGACGCGGCCGTTTGCAGGTTCAAGTTATCTACAAAGCTGTACTTTAGCTCCGTGGGAGACTGAGATCGTAGAAGTTAGTTTGTGGGGTAGGATGTGACATTAACACAGATTTAAAACGAAATAGAAGTAAGCGTTTGCTGTTTAAAAAATAATGATTCATTTTAGGGTATTGTATTATCCGGGGTCGCGGGACTGTATGAATTACCGTCACCCTGGAACGCATATATTGAAGGACACCGTGGATTTTAGTCAGTACGAGTCTGACAGTTCCTCCCGCTCTGCCCTGGGTGGGAGGACTCATTTGATGATTTTACCACGTAAAAAAAAGGGTATTGTATTATAGAGTTAAAAAGTATTTTTGTCCCAATTTACTTCAAAACCAGTTCTATTAATTTCAGGCAAAACGGACATACAAACGGAACAATTTGTATTTTTAATTTTATTCTGGATTTACTTGTTATAGTTGGCAGAGAATTACAGACTCTTTTTTGTAGGCCGAGGCCTAAAGTGTTAAAAGTAAAATAAATTAAATTCAGTTATTAGAAGGCTCGCTTATTTTATAGCCAGAGAAGGCTTATTGACAGGGTTATGCATACTTCGTACCATTCACACTTCGTTCTGTTAGTACTCGTACATTCTCGTAGTTGATCTGAGTCGTGCTATCTATCTATATATATATAAAAATGTTATGTTGGTTTGTGTATGCTTTAAAAACTCAAAAAGTACTGCACTGATTGAGCTGAAACTTTAGCACGGTATGTAATCCGCATCAAGGATTGTTTTTATCTATTTTTTGCATCAGTCACATATCCGCAACCGCGAAAAACGGTTTTTTTAACGATCAGCTCTGCACCAGTGACCGCGCCATTTACAGGAAGCGAGGATAACACTCGCTGACAACCGCAGTCGTAATGACGCAGTCACATGAGAAGAAATTTTAGCTTGATATATAATCTGCATCAAGGATTGTTTTTATCTATTATATTTTTTGTTGAAAAAACAGTTTTTTGTGCCACAGCGAAGCGGGGCAGGGTACAGCTAGTTAAATATAAATATTTTAATGCTTTGCAGCATTGATTAAATATTCTAGTTTTATGCCCATTTTGGACATACTAAAGCGACATTGTCATATTCAATCCCTTCTAACATCCTTGTACCATACCAATCGTGTTTTCCGGGATTTGAATACTAGATGTGTTCACTATTCAAGATTGTTCCTTTACGAGATCAGCAGAGATCCGAGTGCCGTGTAGCTGTGTGCACAAACGATACATTTGGCTTACTCTACCTTTTCTATTGTTTCCAAGTTGCTAGTACGAGTAATGTTTCGTACAGCTTTTAACGTTGAGCTTTCAGCTGTTCGTGAGCAATTGTTCGGATTCAAAGCTTTTCCAAAGCTGTGGAAATTGAATGAAGTAACAGAACATTATGTTGAAGACTTCATAGAATTAAATTCTACATTAGAGTATTCAAGTAAAAGAAAAGCCTCGTATAGAACTACAAAACTCAGGTTCCACAGACGGCCGAAGCTATGAGAGCAGTGGTGACCCAATGATATCGGTTCCGACTTACGAGTTTTGGTTTATGAGTTCGAACTCAGCCAGGCACATTACTTTGTGTAATTTATTTCATCACCACTGCTCGAAAACATCGTGAGGTAACTGGCATGTCCAAAAACCAAAAATTCGAAGACATGTGATGTGTACCAACTTGAACTGGGGTCGCGTGGTGGATTATGGCCCACTCACTCTCTCAGTGAGGAGGCCTGTGTCCCAACAGTAGGAACATATCAGGCGGATGACGATGAGAATTAATTTCATGATAATAATTGCGATTTGTTTGTCTATTATCACATTTAAATTGGTGGACTTGAGTTATTACAGTTCTACAATTTAACCAACGGCCATAATGGTGAAGACCACAGGATCGCAGGATGCAAGCCGCTTCCAAACGGTTCTATTGAAAATTTATGGAGGAGGCCTTCAACAGTTGACGTCCCACGGCTGAAATGATGATGATGAAACCACCGCCTAAAAACCTATCCATTATTCACTGTACAAAGGCAGTAGTCAACACTAACTTGCTTCTACTAGCTCCATAGAGTATTAGCGTAAGACTAGTACCTGTCCTGCGGGTTCCGGCTGTGTCGCGGCATCGCTCGCTCTAATTGCATTCCGGTAATTGCAGCCCCCGCACCTCTGTGCCCGCTGCACGACCGTCGCATGTCACTAGTGGAGGATGAACAGAAGTTAAGCATGAAGAAGGGTGTTGAAAATTGTATTGTGCTTAGTATATAATTATGTATAATTAGTTTTGCTTTATTCTTCCATTAAGCCTTTGTTAAACAGACAGGCGTGACGAATGCGAAGTGAGGCGTTTTTATTTGTAATGTATGGAATTGTTTGAATCCAGTCACATAGAAAAGCGAAATAGATCCGATAGCGTGACCAAACTATCGGACTAACGTCTCGGATCGGTTCGTTATCGCTTCGGACTCGCCTGGCTGTTAGACAAAGGCCTCAGATAAAAAAAAGGTAATTGAAAGACCTGAATGGACTGACCCCAGAATTACTTGGATGGTATCACAATGGGAATCTGAGGTGGTTCAGTGGCCTATACGTAGGTTGTAGTCACAAATTCAGTAAGATAATAGCTAGCCATTTTTTAATTTATTTTGTCCCTCTAACAGATACTACAGTGAAACTTGGTTAAGAGGGACCTGGATAAGTGAGAAACTTTAGCTGGAATACCTATTATGGTCTCATCACTTTCGTACTGATTTGGCTTTGTTAGTGGGACAAAATAAAACTAAAAAATATATTATGTTTGGTAATTTGTTTTTTCAAACGGCGAAGGACAGCATCGTGAAGAAATCTATAGGTGAGCCCCTGAAAAAAGATTTCAAAGTATATCAAATGACACCTGTCCGACCGGGATCGGGATATGAATTTAGGACCGACAGCCAGATCTTTGCTGTGTAAAATATACTTACTCTAAGTGATCCTTCTGCGGGCAGCGAGTAATGGGCGACTCGCTGTCCGACCATGGACCATGCCCGGGTCGACGGCGCGTTGTGTTCCACGCGCGCCTCTAAGAGTGTCAGCATACTGACGGGGCCTGTAGGTAGAGGGCCAAAGCCTGCCGGGGTCGCGGGACCAAGGGATTACCGTGACCCCGGTACGTAAAGGGCTATTGAAGGACACCGTGGATTTTAGTCAGTACAAGTCTGACAGTCCCTCCCGCCCTGCCCTGGGTGGGAGGACTCATTTGATGATTTTACCACGATAAAAAAAAAAAGTGATCCTTCTGAATCTGATTCCCAGTCATTTACCTAAATTCATCCAGTTATAAGATAACGTGGTTCTTGTCTCAACAGAGCCGGCGCTACACTAGACTGTTTTACTAGCCGCCAGTGCTGGCAGATAGCTACTAGCTCGAGTGGTGCGCTATCGTACTTCAATCTGCCCGACCAAAGTAATTTGTTAATTAAGATTTACTTAAGAGGGTTTACATTGTTTGTAACACCTTCATTTGTGTTTGTGGGTTTTGGCTAGGTTTGTGAAATGTTTCCTTAGCTGAAATAATAAGCGGGCATGCGGGCGGCGAGTAAAAGGGCGACTCGCTGTCCGACCACGCCCCGGTCGTCGGCGCGTTGTGTTCCACGCGCGCCTCAATCCGCGCTCTACTCATCATCATCTAGTTGGCATTTTGCTACGTCGGGGTCTGCTTCCAGTTTAACTATCTACAACACAATAAGGTAAGCTGGCAACAATATAATACTAACATATAATGCCTTTGTCAAACAGACAGGCGAGTTCAATTCGCCGCCCGACCGCCGCCGCGTACGGACGTCTCCTCGTGTGTGCTCCGCGCCAGTGCTGTGTTCTCCGCTGCGATTTCGTCGTGTCCTGCTGCGACGTGTCAAGAGAGTAGTCAAGACTACTCGAATAAAAATTGTCCTTTTCAGGACGATTTTTATTCATCCTATTTCCTTTACGTCCCGCGTGTGTTTTTGCCCCTTCAGGGAAAATCCACAGTTTCGTGGTTCTTGGTGGAAACCTTACGGTGTCAACGAAGCCAAGAGGGTGGTGCCCCAATCCATCCCGCCGAACCCCTTCAGGGCGAGGTTAATTTATTGGAGTCGGGAGCTAGGACCTTGGCCTTGGGGGGACTCCTAGTCAAACCTAGTCTCCGGTTTCGTTCACAGCTACACACCTGGTGTCGGTTGGGTGTGTCTACCCCTTCGCACCAGACCCAAATAGGGCCCTGTTGCACATTAAGATTGGCAACAGGTTTACAAGCTTAGGGCACACCGTAGGTACACACCTCCCTGCCATACACAATCCCTCGGCAGGGAGGCTACTCACCCCCGGGCCCACCCACCCGGGGAGTTAGGTTTGTTAGGGTTAGGAATATTCCCCGAGAGCTTCACTCTCATGTCGGCCACTTTAAGCTGACAATATGGACAAACTGGACAAACTCGTCAAGTTTGTCGAGACCCTTCTCGAAGACCCTTACCTAAAGGGTAAATATGACTCCGCGTTCGCTGCTCTTAAAGCAGAAAGCGACCTCGAACACATCACTAATTTTAGTGATGCGCTCGAGAGCCCACTGTCTCCCCCGCCCGCCGATAAAGGCATCCCCGTCAAATCGACCTCCCTGTCTGTAAAGACAAAGACCCCCGCCTCTCACGGCCCCTCTCCTAAAACCGCTTCTACAAAAGCGGCCCTTGTCTCTAGTCCTTCTGTCGCAAAAGCGACTTCTGCCCCCACTCCCTCAACATCCAAGCATGTTGTTGAGAAAATGGACACATCCGTGCCCATTTCGGACTCTGAACAGTCCGACTCCGCATCCTCCTCCGATGAAGACTTCACAGTCGTCATAGGAAAGAGGAAACAAGGGAAACACTCCCAAGCCGGCAAGGCGAAAAAACCCCTTGCAGCCCCACCTACCCCCTCTCCTCCGGCCCCTCGTCCGGTTTCCCCCACCCCTCCGGCGGCCCCCGCCAGCCGCCCTTCCAGCCCCATGGCAATCGCTCCCGCGGCTTCTACCAAGAAGCCTAGGCCCCCACCCCCGATTTTCATTCAGGAGAAGTCCAAATGGACAGAAATCTCCAAAATGTGTGCGGATCGAAAGATCTAGTACACTAAGGCGACAAATACCCAACAGGGTATTAAAGTCATTATCCCTACGTCTTCGGACTACAGGGAACTCTCTCGCCTACTCCGTGGAAGGAACGTAGCCTTCCACACTTACTCCCTCCCTGAGGAGAAGCCCACCCGTGTGGTGATAAGGCGGATCCCCAAGGAGATCTCTACCCAAGACGTCTTAGACGACCTCCTTGCCCAAAACGTCCCCGCCTCTGCCGTCCACCGCCTTCACAAGGCGAGGGGTGGCGAACTATACGACATGGTGTTGGTAGTTTGCGACCCTGTCGAATCCGGTCCCCATCCCATCTTCAAAATTAAGTCAGTGTGCTCCCTGACAGGCATTTCTATTGAAAAGCCATTCAAAGCGCACACAGTAGGACAGTGTCACCGCTGTCAACTATACGGCCATAGTCAGGCCCATTGCTATGCACCACCCAGGTGCGTCAAATGTCTAGGCGGCCACAGCACGGCTGATTGTCCCCGTCCTAAAGACAAGTCCCTCTGCACCGAACCCCCTAGCTGCGTTCTGTGCGGCCAAGTAGGACACCCGGCTAACTACCGCGGTTGCCCCAAAGCCCCCAAATCCGCTTCTCCCAAGCTGGCAAAGCGCGCTGCCGCCCACCAGCAGAGGGAATCCCCATCTGTGAAGATTCCTTCCTCGCAGATTCCCGAGAGGCTTAGCCCTCAGCGACCCTCTCCGTGGAACTCATTGAACCACCAAAAGGCCTTCCCAGCCTTAGGTTCAGCGTCCCCAAAACCCACCCCAGGGCTACTCGAAGCCCCCGCCCCCAAACCCGCGGCTCCCGTGACTGCCCCTGCACCTTCACGCAAGGTCGCTCCAGCAGCCCCGCAAACCATCCCTCCCGCGGTACCGGCCATGTGCCCGACGTAGATCCCAATGACATGTATGTCATAATCAATGCCTTCAAAACGGTCCGCAACCACGAAGAGTTTTTGAGATCTAAGGCAAGTCAATTGGCAGCCCAACTCAGGGCTTCCAATGGTAGTCCTGAGGAATACTCAAAAATCTTCAAAGCCCACCCCGGAGTGGGTGACGCCCTCTTAGCCCTCCACCTTGTTTAGTTAGTCCAATGGCTACTAAAAATAAGAATGTCCTTAAACCACGATCCCTTAAATTAGGCTTTTTCAATGCCAACGGCATTAGAGGTCAGCGTGACGAAATCGCTACCTTCCTCCGCGATAACCAGTTAGACATCCTTCTCGTTCAGGAGACTTTCCTAAAACCGCACCACCGTGACCCTAAAATTGCCAACTATCAACTAGTTCGCAACGACAGGTCACGCTGTCACAAGGGCGGTACGCTCATTTACTTCAAAAGGACCCTGCATTGCATCCCTCTAATCCCTCCTCCCCTCGAGTCTCTCCTCGAGGTTTCAGTCTGTCGGTTAGGCATGACCGGCCATCAACCCATCACCATCATATCCGCCTATTTTCCCCCTGCCCTCGGCGCAGAGGATCACAATTTACTCACCAAAGATCTTACATCCCTCTTCGGCCTGAGCGACTCCGTCATCATGGCGGGCGACCTCAACGCCAAACATCCCGCTTGGAATAGCACTACTACCACCCCTAGAGGGAAAGTAGTGTTCAATCTAAGCTCCTCACTAAACTTTGATCCCATCGTCCCTCTTGAGCACACCCATTATCCCGGTGATCCTAACCACCGTCCCGACGTACTCGACATAGCGCTTCTCAAGAATGTCAACCTCAAGTTGCATTCCATTGAGACGCTACACGAGCTAGACTCTGACCACCGTCCAGTGCTCCTGCACTTAATCCCTCGCTCGGGTCCCTCCGACCCCAGCCAGCCTCCTCCAACCAAAGTGATAACTGACTGGAAGAAAGTAAGCGATAAGCTGAAATCAACCTCGTCACCTCACTTGGACTCTATCCCCGACCACATAGTCTCCGTCGCGGACACGACGGCCGCGATCAACTCGTTTACAGAACACGTGCAATCCGTACTGACGGATTGCTCACGGGAAGTCCCAGAGATGAACGATCATCGCTGGAAACTTCCCGATGACGTACGTGAACTGATAACCGAGAAGAACGCGGCCATCCGTGCCTACAGCAACTTTCCATGCGACTCGAACAAGGCTCACATGCGCAATTTACAGCGTGCTGTAAAGAAACGTATCGCTGAGCTTCGTTCGAACCGCTGGAACGAGATGCTGAGCGATCTCGAGCCCACCCACTTAGCCTTCTGGCAACTGCAACGGAAGTTGCGTGCCACTGAAGAGGCCACTATGCCTCCCCTCAACCGTCCCGATAAGAGCGTCGCCTTTGACGACTCTGAAAAAGCCGAATGCCTGGTCGACAGTCTGGAATCCCAGTGCTCTCCCAGCACCCAACCGGTAGACAAAAGTCACCTCCTCAAGGTCGACTCTGAAGTCCAACGTAGGACCTCCCTCCCCCCCGTAGAAGACCCTGATGATCCTCTTCCTCCAGTCACTCCAGACGAAGTGCAGGACATCATAAAACGTCTCCGACCCCGGAAAGCTCCCGGGTCGGACGGTATCAATAATAGGGTATTTAAAATCCTCCCCGCCCAGCTCATTATGTTACTGACCGCCATCTTCAATGGCGCTCTGAGCAACAACATCTTTCCCCAGGCATGGAAAGAGGCCACTGTTATCGGTATCCCTAAGCCAGGCAAGCCCAAGTCTGAGCCCACGAGTTACCGTCCCATCAGTCTCCTGAACGTTCTCGGCAAAATCTACGAGAGACGTATTTATAAGCGACTCAAAGATTTCGCCGATGCCAAGTGCCTCATTCCTCACGAGCAATACGGCTTCAGGACCGGTCACTCGTGCATCCATCAAGTCCACCGTATAGTCGAGCACATTAGCGCTGGGTTCCAACGCGGTGCAATGACTGGTGGTCTATTCTTCGACATAGCGAAAGCCTTCGACAAGGTCTGGCACAATGGCTTATTATATAAGCTCTACCAAATGGGTGTGCCAGACCGTCTCGTGCTCATCTTACGAGACTTTTTGTCAGATCGCACATTCCGCTATCGCATCGGGAATGCCCTCTCCTCCCCTCACCCTATCCGAGCCGGTGTCCCTCAAGGCTCAGTCCTCTCGCCCCTCCTATTCACGCTGTTCACTAGCGATATTCCCAAGAGCAAAAAGGCTCAGTTAGCTCTCTTCGCGGACGACACGGCCATGTATTACACTGGCCAAAGTCCAACCGCTATAGCCCAAACCCTCCAATCCGCAGCCAACGCCCTCGGCGACTGGTTTAGGAAATGGAGAATTGAGGTTAATCCTGATAAAAGTCAGGCGGTCCTCTTTAGATCGCCGCTCAAAAGACTTCCCCTCCGCCCCCTCAGTCCGATAACCATGTACGGTAAGCCTATCCCTTGGGAGAAGCAAGCCAAGTACTTAGGTGTCATCCTCGACAGTAACCTGTCCTTCCGCGCCCACATAAAAACAGCCCGTAATCGGGCTGCCTTTGCCGTAAGCAGGCTCCACTTCATGATTACAGCGAGAAGCAAATTATCGCTTAAATGCAAAATTCGCCTCTATACCGCTGTAATCCGCCCCATCATGACATATGCCGGTGTCATATTCGCACACTCCAATCCCCGCCACCTTTATAAAATGCAGGTCCTCCAAAACCGTTACCTCAGGAAAGTCACGGGAGCCCCGTTCTATGTCCGCAACGACAGCCTCCACCTCGACCTTAAAATCCCCACTATTCTCCAATTCATGAAACGCCTTTCCAAGCGTTTCTTTGACTCTGCCATCAGGCACCCCAATCCCCTAGTCGCAGCGGCCGCTCGATACGAACCGTCTCGTATCAGCAAAATTCGCCGACCAAGGCATACTCTTGTCACCCCCGACGACCCCATCACTCTCCTCCAGGAGAGCAGTAGGGAAACCAGCACACTTCGCAAACACAAACACAGATCGATCCCGTCATTCCGTCCTCGCCGCCGAGGACGACCGTCGCGACGTCCGAATCAATGCCCTCCCCGTCCCTCGCAAGAGCCAGCCCGCGATGCTGAGCCGTAGAGTCTTAAAAATCAGTCCCTAAATAATGAACCATTGCGATCCAGCCTGTCCCTTGCTGTCCTCTCTCAGTGACGCCCTAAGCCGAGGTCCGAACCCCACAGGGGGTGCCCTTAGCGTGCGGTCACTTAGTTTGTAGTTTTTATTTAGTTTGTAAGCTCTGGCTGGAGGCCTTAAAGTAATTTAAGGCATCTCTACAGAAAAGTCCGGTTAAGCAGCTCACAACCTCTTCTAGGTTGACCTGCGAGATGCCATTCACAAAAAAAAAAAAAAGACAGGCGTGTTCGAAGCGATAACGAACCGATACAAGACGTCAGTCCGATAGTTCTGTCACGCTATCGGATCGCTTTCGCTTTTCTATGTGACTGGATTCAAACAATTCCATACATTACAAATAAAAACGCCGCGATTCGCATTCGTCACGCCTGTCTGTTTGACAAAGGCTTAAGCGTGTTAATATTATAAAGTCAGCATTATCAACCGTGAGCTCGTCCAAGTCCGTGGGCCGTCATAATAAATTAATGAACATCATCATTGAGTGGCGCGGTGTAGTCCGTCTGTCTGCGGGGTACTGTGTGCAATGGTGCCGGCGCGCCGCGTTCAATTGTTTCCAAGTGCATTTACATCTTAAGAGTTGCTGTCTCGCGTCTGAATGATCTCAGGCGGACAAGTGAAAAGGTTTTGTTTAAATTTTAGTGAAATTCAATAATTTTTTTCTTAAAATAAATATACAGGGTGTAAATTGAACAGGGGAGGAGACGTCATTTCCAATTATTTCACTTTTGAGACATAATTATGGTGGCTAAGTACCTCTGCCTTTTTCAGTTTTCTTTTTTAAATAATATTCTTAATTTTAATTTTGTATCTTTTGCAAACATTTAGTTTGTAATATTTGTAAATTCATTATGATGCTATTGTTCACAATTTATGATCACTTTTCGTGTTCAGACAGGCAACAAATGCCTAGTGGCCATAAGAACTGTAAATAAGAAACTCGTTTTTAAATAAAACAACACAAAATGTAATCGCTACATTCCGTTATTTATTTAAACATCTTAAGCCCTGTCACCTCGCCCCTATTTCATCGAAGGCCCATTAACCCATTAACTTATAAAACGAACAAAACGTCGTCTTGATTAAATAAAGCTTAGCGTCAATCTTGCTCAGTGTCACCATTAACCATTACCTCTCCGAACGCGCCAGTCGGTTAACAAATTAATATGGACGATGATTAATACGTTTCAGTATAACAGGTGGGCAACTTTTTAGTTACTGATGTATATCCAGAAAAAGATATAATGGTACTTACATAAACTGATATTATTTAATTTGTAATTTGACAAAAGAAAGTGTTTTTTAGTTTGAAAAGTCTTCAGCGTCAGGCAAAGTCATCTCCCCCTGCAGCTGGAGCGTGAGGTGGAGCATATTCTCTCCCTCATGCATCCAGCCTCTCTTTGGTTACCATTACTGCTTCGTGGAAGGACGTGAGAAGTCGCCGCCGCTAACAGCCACGCAATTTTTTAGAGTTCCGTACGTCCGAATGAAAAAACGGAACCCTTACAAGATCACTCGCCTGTCCGCCCTGTTCTGAGACTATTGGAATTCCTAATGTTGCCAAATCAGCGTTCCTATCAATCTGTCAATGTATAAAGAGATTTTTTCAGTATTCGAGGTTTACTAAATTGAGTTAAATCTTAATCTAAACCACGAAGCGCCTTTTAACATAAATCAATTTATTCATAGCTCATCACAATATTCTAAAACTTGACTAAATTATTGAAATAACAGCATTATGCAGATGACAGTCGCTCGTCTGCCCGGCCGGGCCGACCGCGTCAACCCGTTCGCGCCGCCACGTCGATCACCGCGGCGACGGCGACGCTGTGATTCGATTAGCGACGTCTTTATCGACGGCGATAGACGCAAGATTGGGTTTTGTTGTTGATGTCAATTGTTGGGCCATGAAAGGGATACTCCACGTTACGCGTGGGGCTTATAGATTTTGCATCGAAAATTTCCCAATTGAAGAATTATCATCTACCTGCCTTTCCCAACTACGTTAGAGTCGACTTCCAGTCGAACCGGATGCAGCTAAATATGAGTTTTTTAAATCGAGCGACACTATGCTATTCCTTAGATTTCTTGCTAAGTTGGTTGTCAGATAATTGAGCTTCTGCCTAACAGTAACGGTTTTACATGCTTTCCGAGGCACGGAAGAAACTCGCTAAACACTCGATAAATGGTCAAACATCTACAGCGCGGCCTAATTTTGAAGATTATTTCCCGATGGAACCAATATAATATTATCAGTGGTTAGAGACATAATTGGGCCAACACACCACCTAGAACATGGTCCCACTATCACCATGTCCTATGGACCCAAATATTAAGGATACGATACGGATATATCCCCTTCAGATAAATGAGAAATCACCGCAGCAGCTAAATTAGTTTGGTGCAAGCTGATTAGCACAGAAAAAGGATACTTTATAAAAGTGTTCTACTACAACGTTACTGTTTTTTTAAACCCACGTCGTTGCCTATAACAATAGTACAAGTTAACACAATAATATACTGAAAATCGCTGTTTTAGTGACCGCAAATGTCCATTACAAAGGCAAAGTGTATCCGCGGGTGGAAATTAAAGATTTGCCAACGACGCGCCGCCATCTTGGAATTGCAATACAAGAGAGACTGTCTTGTGCAGGTTTGTTGATAGTTTCTGAGAGCTCTAGTTGAGTAAGAGGATTGAGGTTTTGCTAAGGTCTGTCTCTGGATGGATGATCAACCATCACATCCAAAAACGGAAAGCCCAACGACAATAATAACTACGGGTTATCTGTTGAATATCTCACAATAAGTCTTATCAAAGCCTACTTACTACCCAGAAAATACGTTGTGAAATCACTCCTAAAATGCATTTTTTTTTATCGTGGTAAAATCATCAAATGAGTCCTTCCACCCAGGGCAGGGCGGGAGGGACTGTCAGACTTGTACTGAGTAAAATCCACGGTGTCCTTCACTAGCCCTTTACGTACCGGGATTACGGTAATGGGAAAGTCCCGTTAAATGCATCCTGCAATGTAAATAATCGTAATAAATCGAATACATTCCAAACTCGGTCAAAGAGAAAAACCACTCAACTGTAAAAACAAAATCGCCGGCGATAAAACAAACAGCAAAATTGAAATACATTACGAAAGTAAATAAAATATCGTAGCGACAATATATTGATTAAAGATATAACATGTACACACACGAAGTCGCTCAAGAATAAAATTAAAATGAAATTTTGTTTGTTTATTGTAGTACTTCATACCATTTGCCAAATAAAGTGTGCAAGTGTAACAATCGCAGCAGCAGCAGACGGGGATGAAGCACAAAAAGTAAAAAACTTAGAAAAAGAAAAGTCAGACATCTACAATCAACTCAATGAAGCCGTCGCTGATACCATACAAACTCTGGAAAAAAGTAACGATTCTGATGCTAAGCAAGGCATCACCTACATGCATGAGCTGCTCGCTCTTGTAGATAGCTTCAATGGCACAGAACTTGCACAACAACAGACAACATGTAACGGATCCAAAGAATGCGAAACACTTCTACAAACACATTTGTTAAAAGATGGAAGGCGACTAGCTAAACCAGCAACTAAACACAAAAACCTAGGCTTCGACCACATCAAACACGCGCTCGTTAAAACAGGAATATTTAAAACTGAAGACCAGTTAGTAGTGAAAAAAGATGAGAAGGTGAAGAAAATGATGAAACTCCAGAAGAAGTTGGACATATGGTTGAAATTGAGAGAATTGGAGAAGCAGAAGATCAAACAGTATAAAATTAGACAGCTTTCTAACAGACATGATGGAGTGACTGAAGAATGCCCAAGATTCGGCGAGTCCAAGGGGAAGAAGAAGAAGGGAGATACTAATGCGAGGAAAAAGTATCCTTGTTGTAGGAAATGCTGCAAGAAGTCTTATATGGGATGCTTATAGTCAGAATAAAGAGAAAAAGATTAAAGAAATATTGAATTTTCTAGTTGTTTAGTATTTTATTTTATGTTTGTTGTAGATATTCAAACATGTTTGAGGTTAAAATAATATTAATATGAGTATATTAAAACTTAATAGTACGAGTACATTTTTAAATTGAGTAGTTAAAAAATACATGCCTAGTTAAATTTTCACGTGTTAAAGTATATTATAACTTTAATTTTAACTGAGAAACGGCGAATTATTAAATTTTCCCTAAGAATTTTCTCGGTAACAGCGACGAAATCACGACTTGTGGTCGGTTAATAGCAATAAGCTCAAGTTAAACATTGTTTACTTCCTTCTTCATTCCATTAATTGCTTATAACCTTAAATGAATAATAAAAAAACTATTCTAAAAAAGCCCCGTCCACAGCTTCGCGTCTTGCAGAAAGCGCTAAACGCCTGCGTCTCTTGTTTCACTACGCAAGACGTGTCGCAATTATTCGTAGCATTTTCTTCTCCGCATTCGTTGATTGCAACACGCCTGTCGTGTAATTCGCGGCCTGCTGTTAATGTGACGTCATTGCTAATGACCGTGCAAACCGCATCAAAGTTCACAATCATCATTGTGTGAACGGTGGCTAATCTGAAACATAAGCGTGTTAATGTCCAGTGAGCCCCCTAGTGTAGGCTGTGGTCGCGTTCATGTGGGGGGGCAGTGGCGCTGGTGTACATAACTGGACATTATGTCGAAAAAAAAATACAAACTGTCATGCCATCATAATACGATTCCACCAAAATAGTGTGCGGCACTTCAGTAGTGCGAGTACTAAGCTGGTATTGTGTGTAGCTTCCATGTCTTTTTTTTATCGTGGTAAAATCATCAAATGAGTCCTCCCACCCAGGGCAGAGCGCGAGGGACTGTTAGACTTGTACTGACTAAAATCCACGGTGTCCTCCAATAGCCCTTTACGTTCAGGGGTCACGGTAATACGTACAGTCCCGCGACCCCGGAGCTTCCATGTCTAGAAGTGCGCGAACATTTTTAGAAATTGTTCCTGTTTGCTAGAGTGAACATTTGTGTCGCACACCGATGCTATCGTATCTTTGTTAAAGATATCTTAAAATCTAATTAATCCACGAGTTTTCAAAAAATATTAAAACCCTATTTTTTCTTTGTTACGTAAGTCATAATTGACGAAGATACGATGCTTTTAAATTCGCAATACATCACTTCTAGTTCTGAGAGTCACGAGTTAATATTTATCATGTGGTCAAAAAACTTGATATGATTCAGCTAAAATGGCTTTTTTAGATCCCTTGACGTATTTATCTCATTATACATACATAAACTCACGCCCTTTTCCCATGGGTTCGGTAGAAACTATAGAGCGCCACGTGCTACGATCCTTACATACTCCTTTCGCCTCATCCACATTCATACATCTGGCCATATAAGCACGCCGATTGCCGATTTTCTCATTATTTCATTGCATAATGCGCATCGCTGCACTTCGTCGCGCGTCGTCAGGTGTGAATCGTACTCCAGAGAATATCTCCGAGACATAGTCTCTCGGGATCATTTAGCTGTGAATTACAGCTTGGTCTCCTCATTACGACATTTATATATGACCGTGTCGGTCTGTGATCTCAGGAGAGTGCAACTGGCAGTCATGGGATTTTGGTTTAACATAAAAATTACGGCATCGCCCGATCAACACAAATGGATAATAAAAAAATAACGAAAAATTTTAGAATTAAAAATGGTACAATTAAAACAGTAGAATTAAAATGGTAGATTTAAAATATTTAAAAAAATAGTAACATATAAATACAGGACAATAGCTGTCGGGTAGTGGTCTATCAGTCACAACACCCATCTTGTCCAAGTATCCTTTGCAAACGGGGAACTTTATACCCTACTTTTTATAACCCCTTTTTTAGGGACGTGCAGACTTAATGACTACGCTTCAGATGGCCTTAATGTTCCAAAGGTACAGAGTTCTTTAAAAAAAAAAGTTGATACCTTCCTATACATTTAAAGTAATTCTTTGCTTATCTACTGATCAAGCCTCAAAGAGTGTCAGCATAGTGATGGGGCCTGTAGAGGGCCAAAGCCTGCCGGGGTCGCGGGACTAACGAATTACCGTGACCCCGGTACGTAAAGGACTATTGAAGGACACCGTGAGTTTTAGTAAGTAAGAGTCTGACAGTCCCTCCTGCTCTGCCCTGGGTGGGAGGACTCATTTGATGATTTTATCACGCTAAAAAAATAATTCGTCCTTTAAACAGATAACTAAAAGCCTTAGGGCAGCTGTAAAACAGGAGAGTTATAACAAGGAAGGTAAAGTACTAATAGTCTAACTTCCATACCAGCATAAAAAAAAAACTGCTGATCAAACAACTCGCCCAGTCCCGCAGTTTGGACAGTCTCGAGAATTTCTTCATGGGATTTTTCCATTGCGAATTTCTAAATGGCAGTTTGAACTGTGAATTTTCTAGTATGTTTATGGCAAAATTAGGTATATTGTAGAACGCATCTGTTTAGTGATCGTGGATAACGGACCTATATTATTAGCAAAAACAATATTTTCTCCTGATCCCGTCACCGTTGATTTTGTTTCATCTATTGTGAAATGACATGTGATATTGTCTATCTACCACTATGTGCCGATGTTACAGCTTTGTTAGTAAATGTTCGGTTGACACCATTCTATGCCTGGTTTTAGGGTTCCTTCCGTTATAAACTGAAACATTACAAGAAGAATTATACATACCTAATATAAAAGCTTTTCAGTCAATCGATCAATTGACGGCACGGTTAGCGTAGTGGCTGAACGATTGGATTACTGCGCTGCGTGTCGCGGGTTCGATTCCCACACGTAGCAAATATTTGTATGATCTACAAATAGTTGCTTCGGGCGGTTGTGTATGTGAGTTTATATGTTTGTAAACGCACCCACGACACAGGAGATTACCCTAGTGTGGGGCAACAAATGGTAATAAACTTACATTTTTCTCACGATCAGTAAAAAGGCTAAAGACACCGAATAACCTGTATTAATTTTCGATAAAAAGTCACATTTAGCGACAGAACCAACAATCACAAATACAACACAGAGTACCACAAATTCAGTACAAAAACAGAATCATCCCCTTATCAGCTAAGGGGTGGATTTTCCTCAATACGTACATCCGCTGTTATCTGCGCGGTTGGGTTTTGTGCACAGACGGACATATCGACACGGAGGAGCGATATCATTTGTATGTGACGCTGGTTGCCTGCGGGGCCGCGGGGTAGGCAGGCAGCCTGATAGTGGACACAGATACGACTCCTTGAGGTTGGGGAAGAATATTTTTTATTCAAGGTTTGACTTCTGTTTAAGTGATAAGGAAGTGCGTATGTGGAATTTCGAGGAGGTCTTGCATATTTTTTTCAGACAGATATAAATAGAATTTCACCTTTTCGAGGTTTTACCGCAAGTTCTACTTTAACACCACATATGTGTATAGGCACACCTCATGAGCTTGTAATTTTGATTTTAACAAATCCAGAAAAAAATGTATCGCGAATTGATAGATCACCGGCCTTCCACCGGGTTTCTACGAGTAGAACTCGTAGAAAACCAAAAATTTTGGTTTTTGCATTGGATTGTCGACAGCATGTTTAAGTACAATAACAACACTCTGATCCATCTGCAAAGAAACATCAAGGATGTCAGTCCATCTAGCTCCTCGTGGCTACATCCTGTTCATCACTTTAACGTTTCGACAATTAAACAAAATAGCCGAAATAGAAAGTGTCGTTTCGCCACTTTTGTATTTGAATTTTTATGCATTGGGCCTCGTTTTTGTGAGATAAAGTAAACGGGGATTTTAACGTTAATTTAATGGAAAAAAATAATTCCTTATTGGTACCCTAGATGCCTTTTACATTTTCCCTACAAATAAGGCCTCAGATCTTGATTTGCGTTATGGAGGACGCCACTGTATTTTCTCTATGTTTATCTATATCGCTACATTTCTCTTTCACTGTCCTATAAAACACACGTAATTGATAAGCCCAGTACAAATGTTGGTCTCAAGCGCCCCGGCTGATACGTGCGTTACAAATGTTGGGTCCAACCGACCCGCCTGATAAAATGGCTCAATGCGCACTGCTCACCTATTTGTATTGTTAGACAGCGCGATCGGATTCAATTCAAAGTGCGCTCGGCTGGATTCGAGTTGTCCGGTGTTTGTATTTATTTTGGGATCAAAAATGTTGACAAACAAAATATTTTGGCATAGACCTTTATGCTATTTTTTTTTTAGCTTGTTAAAATCATCAAATGTATTCTGCCACCCAGGGCAGAGCGGGAGGGACTGTCAGACTTGTACTGACTAAAATCTATCTAGTGTCCTTCAATAGCCCTTTACGTTCCGGGATCACGGTAATTCATAAGTCCCGCGACCCCAGCAGGCTTTTGCCCTCTAGAGGAGGCCCCGTCATGTTTGCTGGCACTCTTTGAGGCGCGCGTGGAAGACAACGCGCCATCGACCTGGGCATGGTCCATGGTCGGACAGCGAGTTGCCCATTACTCGCTGCCCGCATGCCTGCGCAGACCTTTTTGCTAGGGCTACTTTAACATCCTTATCACGCTAAATTATCGTATCGGGACGTTTATACGAACATTATAGGCATTTTTTTTATTGTAGAGTGAGCGCCACGAACACATTTAAATGTTTTCCTTGGAGATGTTCACTTGTTTTACATATGAATAACGGGGTAATTTTCTTCCGTATTTTGACTTTATAATTTAATCTGGACATTCTATAATCTACGTTTAGAGGGAGACGACACACGCCAAGTACACGCCACACTTACGTTGCGCCACGGTTAGCTCTTCATTTAGCAAAACCTTTAGATCAACTAAACCAATAAAATCACAGTATAGTTACAATAGCTAACTCCAGCACTACGTAACCAGGTCATGGCTATCCTATCAGCCACTGCTACTTAGCCTGGATTTATCTGAGCCTATCTAGATAAGTGCGGACGGCCATACATCTTCACCGGCCCGGCTTTATGCCACAAATGGGTCTGTCCCTTTCAGGTAGTTTTGGTTGTAATTTCAATTGTAAATCTAGGAATGAAGGTTTTACATCATGTAATAGGTGTTCAGTTTTGTAAATGGAGCTGTTTTATACCTGATTGTGGAGTAAGTCATCATCTGCCTAGCCTTATCCCAACTATTTTGGGGTCGGCTTCCAGTCAAACCAGATTCAGCTGGATATCAGTATTTTACATGGAGCGACTGCCTGTCGGACCTCCACAACCCAGTAACTGGGTAATACGATACCCCATGGTAAGACTGGTTGTCAGACTTTAGAGCTTCTGAGTAACAGTAACGTCTGTCAAAGATCTACAAAAGACAGCCGGGACCAACGGCTTTACGTGCTTTCCGAGGCACGGAGAAAACTCGCTATGACAGATGGTCACCCATCCACAGACCAACCTCGGCAAGCGCGGCTTAACCGGGAAGATCAGCCTGTGCGGCTGTATTTATTTAGACACGAGCTCCTCTGATTGTGGAGTAAGTCTATAATGTTTATATTCTTGGAACTTAGGCCTTGTACTGTGGGCTAGAGTGGGTTGTAGGGGCTTAAAAACGTTGTTCCTCACTAGGGATGTCTCTTGTATCATTGGTGCGTTTACAAACATTTAACTTCCACCATGATAAATGATAAATTGAATGTGGAGTGTAAGGGATTGTCAGACTCTTATTACTCCCGTTGACCCTTGCTTTCCAGGGAAACGCTTACTTTCCGTCGTAGATCGTAGATAACTCAAACCGTTTGAGTGTGCCCTACTCTTTATTAATTTTGCATTCATAAGTTCTGACAACACATCGGGTCGGGACAACTGTTCAATCATGTTAAAAGCAATCCCACCAAAAACATTAAAATAATGTAAAAAAATGCCAAGTCTCTCGATGCAGTCTTTCCATCGTAAAAAGTTTTGAGATCTCATAGAAGCCAAGTCCTATTCAAATTATTTTGTAGTTATAAATCAACATTTAGTAATTGTATCAATAGTTTTCTTTATATTATAATTATAGTGACTTGGCAATGAGCACCAATTAAAAGCTGCTTGCTGCCTGGAATTATGTGCAAATGTTACTGACGAGACCTGTGATCAGATCACTACCGACTACATGCTCCAATGCAATAATAAAAAATAAGTACCTTACGGGCCATCGCTTTATGAAAGTAAATGAACCGAGAGTACACTAACACTAGTGTTTGCGTACACACTTGTGCAAGTGTGCATTATAATTTATGTCCTGCGCAGTTTACTAGTCTTGGATGAGACTGACTGCCGTTGCCGAAATTCGGTTGGGACGACACGGATAAACCAAAAGAAAATTAATTTTGTGATATTAATGTTTACGCATGCGGTGTGTGACTTTCAACTCCAAATATGCCGTTTTGTTTCTTCTTGTGCTCATTGCCAAGTCACTATAATTATAAAAATAAAGAAAACTATTGATACAATTACTAAATGTTGATTTATAACTACAAAATAATTTGAATAGGACTTGGCTTCTATGAGATCTCAAAACTTTTTACGATGGAAAGACTGCATCGAGAGACTTGGCATTTTTTTACATTATTTTAATGTTTTTGGTGGGATCTCATTTATTTTTTGTAAGTGTATTTCTTTCTTTTTTTTTAGGTGACCTCATAATTTCTTGGACTTCAGCTACTGCTTTGCTTAGAACCCATTCTCTATCTCTTTTGTTTCTTTTCAACGAGCTAAATAAACATAAATCTACTAACTTACAAAATAAATATAACTAAACTAAATAACACGTAAACAACTAGATATTGTAACTACCTATGTCTATGTTATATTAATAAACTATTCGCCTAAATAACTGTTTCAGTAACAATAATAAATCTACTATCTAATCCGGCTAACTTAAGTTCTCCGAATATAGCTACAATATTTTTTTAGTTTCGAAATGGTTTTTCATAGGTAGGTGGCGCTATCAAATGAAAATTATCGAAATATTTTAAAGTACTACTTATACTGCACTCGGTAACGAAACCATAGCGCGATTCAGACAGGTACAACGCCATCTATCGAGCGCGCATACAATCGAAATTTATCGCAATACAATGGAGTTTTAGCTTTATTAATTTAATGAATTATGAACTTTATGTATCAATTAATTATAGTCTATGTATTACATTTTTATTATTCTTTTCTATTCCATGTATTTATTCATCCAATTGAATACTTAAACAACGAACAAAGTTAACAATGCAGTCAAAATCCATACATAATGTTCTTGCCAAACCGCAAATATAAAATTGTTTTCTATGGTATATTATTTTTTAATGTTTTTATAATTTTTCCTTTATATGTGGCTAATGACCTATCTTGGTGCAAAATTTGAAGTTTCTAAGTCTGCTAGAAGTACCTTAGATTTTTGATGATCGGTCAGTGAGTCAGTGAGTCAGTGAGTGAGTGACAAAATGGTGTAACTTTGATCGACCGTAACTCCTAAACTATTAATTCAATTGGCATGTAATTTCGAACTTAAGCTTGTTCTAATGCCTACTATTATTCACCGAAAACCTAAACTCGTAGCTTTGTCCACGTCGAAGATATAGGGGGGGCGAAACAGCCGCGAATCGCATCGAGAAAAGATGGTACGGCCGTGCCCGTTTTGCTCGAGACTTGGCTGGGGCACTGCCGTGCCCCCAGATGTTTAGTTCGTATCACTAACATATATGCTTATGTGATAAAGGATGGCAAACGCTCGACACTTCGGCCGAAGCTACGGGTTTCGTGCTTAGATAGTAATAGCAGCCCTAGTCCTTGATCGGGAACTAGACCTAGGCCCTAGTCCTGATGAACCTATTTTGACTTTATGTAATTTATAATAATAGTCAGGAATGATTCCTATATCCTAGTTTTCATTTAACATTATATAGGTCTCCTACAGAGCCATGTATCCCTGGTACCACAATAACAACTACATTACCCCACGATTGTGAACATCAAAAGGTTGAATACCCGGAATGTCGTCCGTTCAATGTAATTTAAATATTCATTGTCCAGCGACGGACAAAGGACGAGCCGTTCTATTGTGATGTTGTTATCTAAGGTTTCTTGTAAGGGACTGATTTTGTTTTTATTTTCGTTGAAACATATTTTGCACCTTTTTCTTCTAGTTAACGATTAAGTGTTTTTCGAATTATGGATATTTGTTTTATATTATACAAGTGGCGACATCAAGGCGTTTCATCCTTCCCAAATGGATTTTTTGAAAATTCAAAAGAAACCGTACTGAGTCGACACAAGAACCTTCCGAAACCTCCGGGTCCGGCGGGAACCTGCGTCAACCGTAACGTGAGGACGCCGTGGCACCTTTTAATGAATTTAACACCTAAAAAGAAGAGTACCTAAAGAACATAAAAAAGAAAGGTAAGAATGCGCTTGCTGATGACTTTTTCCAGTGTATGACTTTCGCGCGGGCATGCGGGCAGCGAGTAATGGGCGACTCGCTGTCCGACCATGGACCATGCCCGGGTCGACGGCGCGTTGTGTTCCACGCGCGCCTCAAAGAGTGTCAGCATAATGACGGGGCCTGTAGAGGGCCAAAGCCTGCTGGGGTCGCGGGACCAAGGGATTACCGTGACCCCGGTACGTAAAGGGCTATTGAAGGACACCGTGGATTTTAGTCAGTACAAGTCTGACAGTGTCTCCCGCCCTGCCCTGGGTGGGAGGACTCATTTGATGATTTTACCACGATTAAAAAAAAAGTGTATGACTTTCGACTCTTTTGTGACGTTAGTGAACGGTAACTTTGACGTTAATTTATCACGTATCAGGCAGGTTTTAATAAGATCTAGAAAGAAATAAATAAAGACAAGTAAAAAAAATGTTGCTTAAAAATAATTTACCTGAAAAAAGCCATATAAAAATAAATTCCATCAATTTGATCAATATTACCAATCAAGAAAAACATCTGGCAATATTTTAATAAATCAGGACGCTCCACAGACTTCCTTCATTACAATATACAATAAAAAACACTCCAAGTGCGAGTCGGACTTAATCACTTATGGTTCTGATAGGTTATCAGAACTGTAAGTGATTATGTAAGAAATGAGATACAATTCTTAAAATTGACATAAATTGACTCTTTTTATTTTTTATTAACTGTAAACTTCTTAACGCTGTCATTTGGTGATGTGCCCAAGAAATAAGAGTAATTGTTTGTGAGTTTGAATGTTCGAAAACTCACCCATGACAGAAAAAAATCAAAGTAAGGGGCAACGTTTAAAACAAAAAGATTATCCATTTATGATTTCACTTAACTAGTTTTGTCTTGGTCTTATACTAAATACTTTAATATTTCGAGTGCAACAAATTTTTTTTTTTGGTAGCTTGCTACGATATTAAAGATACAGCCAAGCAGACGGCACCCTTAACCTGCTGAACCCTAAAACACGACAATACCTTCCAAGAGGCGGGGGAGAAATCACTCAAAAATCTGTCCTGCAAATAGGCAAACAAAAACTAATTTCCTTATTTATTGCCAGGGGATGAGAGGTGTGAAAGGGGGCGAGAGGGGGTTGTAGACGGGGGTGAAAGGGGGCGAAGCAAAATATTTGATTGTTAGATCGTTTTATTGTCAATTGACAATCGACGGAAGTGAGGAAATTGAGTAATAGCTTGAACGACGCTTTGTTTGTGGCGGGCGCGAAGAGTGGGGAGTATGGACATTTTGTTATAATTGATTTTGTATGGGAACACCACTTACGGGATAACTGATGGCACGGTTGGCGCAGTAGCTGAGCGATCGACTGCTGCGCAGCGTGTCGCGGGTTTGATCCCTACACCGAACCAATATTTATATGATCTACACCTACAAGCAATTGAAAAAAAGATTGGACTGCTGCGCAGCGTGTCGTGGTTTCGATTCCCGCACGGAACAAATATTTGTATGATCTACAAGCAGTTGTTCCGGGTCTGGGTGTTTGTGTATGTGAGTTTCTATGTTTGTAAACGCACACACGATACAGGAGAAATTCCTAGTGTGGGGCAACGTTTAATCCAAACTAATATTATAAATGCGAAAGTAACTCTGTCTGTCTGTCTGTCTTTCTGTCTGTCTGTCTTTTCTTCACGCCTAAACTACTGAACCGATTTGTGTGAAATTTGGTAAAAAAAAAACTGCCTTAAGTCACTATTCCACGCGAACGAAGTCGCGGGCAAAAGCTAGTTAAAAATAAAAGTAGTTGTTCCGTGCCTGATTCTATGTTTGAAACGCATCCACAACACAGGAGAAATCACTAGAGTGAGCTAAATTCTTAAAAAAAAAACAAATTGTGTCAAGTCCCAATCTTACAAACTAAACATTCTAAAGCTTAGTCCACATTGGTTCGCGAGACATCGAAGGAAATGAGAAGCCGAGTAAGAACACGTCTGTTCTGACTGTCTGACCTTCGTCTGACTCTGACAGTCTGACAGCCAACCAATTGAAAACACTGTCTTTGTGATTTTACTGTGTGGTGGACTTTCGATTGGTATTTAAATGGCTATAGGTTTGCTTCCTACAAAACGGTACATAATAAAATGAAGTGAAATGGGAAATGAAATGAAATGAAGAAATCACATGAAATGAAATGATGAAATGAAATGATGAAATGAAATCATGAAATGAAATGATGCAATGAAATGATGCAATGAAATGATAAAATGAAATGAAATGGTGAAATGAAATTATGAGATGATTAGGTAAGCTTGGACTTACTTTTAATTATAACATATCTAGTTGTACTTGCCTCGCGTGTATTATAAAATGTTTCCACGTGTGTTGCAAACATTCAGATCTGTCCAGTTATTCAGACGTAAGATATGGTCCGTATGTAGCAGACCAAGATAATTTCTGGACTTTTAAAGAGACTATGACCTCTGCATAAGATTAAACAGGTGAAAAAATAACGCTGTGTACTTTCTGGTTCCATAACTCAATATAATTGTAACAAACATTTAAAAACAGCCGAGTATAAACAAACAAAACAAGCTACAAATAACCGCACCCGTTAATAACGAAACATTAAAATCGAACAAAAAAGTGTTGTTTTAACAAATAAATATGACTTTGTATTCATGCGCCGTGGACCTACATCCTTAGTCAGTGTCACCACACGAGGGAATATACAGAAGGTACAGTCCTGGAGACGAAGCTGTTACCTCCTTTGGAAGCACATACTTTCGTTACTGGGGTACCCAATTGGCTATTTGACAGTCAATTAACTCATTTTAATAGTCAATTAACTCTCTAGAAGAGTCAGCGGCAATAGGTTATTTAACTCAAAACATTTTATTGCAAAAGAATAGATTATCAAAAAATATTCGACCCGTATTTTTTTTTTTGTTACGTAAATCAAAATTGACGGATTTACGTCACAATTTAGTAATTTTTTTATTGAGTTCTGACGTCACGACCCTATTCTCGAGTTTTGATGCGTTACATCTCGGAAAATATTCATTGTTCTACAAAAGAAAAAATAAGAGTCCGTTATTTTTCAAATCTCTTAGTGACGGACTAATTGATTTTTTTTAGATCATTTGTGGTATGTAATTAATTAAATTATCTTAACTAAATTGAATTTATAATTTTGAATTTACTGTCAAATAGCCAATTGGTTTAGCCATCATAGAATAAATTTAATGCTCAAAATACACGACTACATAATTATGGAGTAATTGTTGACACTCCTTTTTAAGACATTGTTCTCCTTTCTGAAGTTGATACTTCAGAAAGGAGAACAATGTCTTAAATTGACTGATGTCAATTTGCACAGTGGAAAAATCTACATGCATGTCTTCATATCAATCAAGTTAAAATCCCGTGTGGTCGGGGAAACGCCATGCCTGGTCATTTAAAAAGAAATAGCTACCGACCGAATTGCGAACCTCCTCCTTTTTAAAGTCGTTTAATTAGTTCCATGTTCGTACACTTTTTTTTTTTTTTTTTAAGGGTGGCAAAATCATCGAATGAGTCCTCCCGCCCTGGGTGGGGCGGGAGGGACTGTCAGACTCTTACTGACTAAAATCCACCCGTGTTTCTTCGGATGCCCTTTACGTTCCGGGGCCGCGGTAACCTGGATTAAGAAAAAATCCGCGACCCCAGCAGGCATTTGGCCCCGTAAGGGGCCCCGTCGGTGACCCGTGAAACACGACGCGCCACCGACCTGGGCTTGGTCCTTGGTCGGACGGCGGGCTTACCCATTACTCGCCGTCCGCAAGCCCGCTCCGCCGCTGTGCCCTCTGCTATTCAGAGGGACACGCGTTGGAGCATCCACCCGACAGGCTATTCGCATACGGGCAAAGAGATCCCTCAGGCACACAGTGCCTAAGGAAGTGTTTTGCCCGCATCCCAGGGTGCACCGGCCCGAAAAACTGGTCTTCCCCCCGGACGTATCCGAGAGGGAACTCCAGTCCACGGGCGCATGTGGAGGTTTCCTGTCTTAGCACCCCTTTCCTGTCTTAGCACCCCATGTTCGTACACTAGAGGCGATTTCTCATTAGTTTCCATACAATTTCAGTCGTAATACTTCAAGAACGTATAGCGCCAAATACGTAGAATTCATGCTAAGGCCTCGTGCAGTTGGTCGCGGGACTCACGAATTACCGTGACCCCGGTACGTAAAGGGCTATTGAAGGACACCGTGGATTTGAGACAGTACGAGTCTGACAGTCCCTCCCACTCTGTCCTGGGTGGGAGGACTCATGTGATGATTGATATGATTCCCACGTAAAAAAAAGGCTTCGTGCAGAAATAACGATAATGAAAGAAAATGTATTGGATTGACTCGAATATTTGTTTAGGTACCGAAATAGTCATCAGCTTTAGATGCTTTTAAAGATCATAGGTAACTTTACATACACCTCTAGCAACCAATGAAACTTTTCCGCTGTACTTGTTGTATGAACTTACCCTTTGTCATACATGGGCAGCAAAGGTTTGATTTAATGGCACCCGCGGCAATATACAAATTTATTAAGTGAATATCCCCAAATGCCATTCGGAATTGGTATTTTTTTCAAAACGTACACACGAAGGTAAATCGAAAATGTCATCGGCAGGTATTTGGTAATGGTCTCGTATGAGAAATTTAAAAGGATATCCAGTTATGAAAACAAACGAGGTAAGCGAAATATTGCTTTATAAATATCTGTGGTTTGGCCTCTGATTGTTATCTGTGGTGACGTGGGTATTATTTTTTCTGTCCAATACGACCCTATAAGAAGTCACATATAATCTGTATTTTTTTTTCTAACAGCTGAACAGATTCTCATGAAGTATAAGTACAGAGATAGATGGGGGGCCCTACTGACGGTTCATTACTACTAGCTGTTACCCGTGGTTTCAGCCTGCCCTGCTGCTCGGCTCCTTTTAGTTGTAGGTAGATGTGATGTTTTATGCCTTTAGCCTTACTCGATGAATGAACTATCCAAAACAAACATTTTTGAAGTGAAAACTTGTGCACTTTTTTTGGAATGGGTAAAAAATGTTAAACTCGCGTCAGGACACGTGACCTGATCGAAAATTCGTAAGACGGCGCAGGGCGCTTGCGCGAATGTTCGTGTGTGTTTATTACTATTGAAGTTTTCACTTCTGCCGGCACTCCCAGAGTGCAGCCCGTCGTTTTTTTTATCCAGTTGCTCCTGAGATTAACGCGTTCAAGCAAAAGAAACTCTTCAGCTTTATAATGTTAGTATGGAAGTATAGATTTATGGTATTGGAGAGAGGGAGCGAAGCCGCGAGTAACAGCTTATTTTTATCGTGATAAAATCATCAAAAGAGTCCTCCCTCCCAGGGCAGAGCGGGAGGGACTGTCAGACTAGTACTGACTAAAATGACACGGTGGCCTTCATTAGCCCTTTACGTTCCGGGGTCACGGTAATTCGTAAGACCCGCGACCGCGGGCAACAGCTAGTATAATAATAAGCTATATTGGGTAAACAGGTACCAAGACATCTTGCATAGCAATAGGCCAGGTAAATGTAGATTGAGGCACCATTACATGTGATCCCAAATTGTTATTACTGTTCGTGGTTTCCGCCAATCTAGATAATTCGAGGAAATTCGCGCAATTAGCCAGATTGGTGTACAATGTCCTGTTATTACGGAAACAGTGGTATTGAGTAACAAGGAGATTAGATAACTGACAAATGCTTGCACTGATTGGACAGGTCCACTTGAATTTGTGTGGTTCTTTCTTCAAAAGACCATTTCAGACACTGACCTGCATGGTCCTCGTATAGCCTGATCTACATATAATGTCTGGACTTCAAAAGAGACTGCGACCTCTGAATTTGTTTCGGCTGTTTCTTCTCAGAGTAGTCAGGTACGAAACACCGGCCCTCCTAGTTTTTTAAAAAGACGTGTAAAAGTGTTGATATAACCTACTTGCATAAATAAACATTATCATCATCATCATCAGATATCTTGGCAAAACAGCATTGTTGCTGCGGGAAAAGGGGAAATACTGGACAAGTGGACAAACAGTGAGGAAGTGTGCACCGCTTTATACGAAGGTCTATGTTCTTCAAAGTTGTGAACGTTGGAAGGAATGGAGGGAAGCATTTACCCAGCAGTGGGACAATACAACTAATAAATAACTATTACGAGACTTTTTTCAGAAAAAAAGAAACTATATTTCATCTTTGAAAATTGGAAAAATACATGTTGGTGCTTATGGTTCAAACTCATGGCCGCGTACATGAGTGACGAGGTGATCGCCTGTGATGGGGCCATCAGTTTTCAAAATAAAGGTTGACGACAAAACGGTGAAGGAAAACATCATTAGGTAATCGGCATGTCCTAGAACTAAAAATTCAAAGACATGTGACATCTACCAACACGCATTGGGTCCACGAGGCGGATTGCGGTCCACTCCCTCTCACAGAGGAGAGCCTGGAGGATCGAGGCCTGTGTCCCAGCAGTGGGAACTTTATAGGCTGATGATGATGATGATGTTGTCTTTCACTAATTTATTTCAATTAATTTGTACAATTTATACCAGAACAATCTTAAATTCAACATGTTCTGTATTGAAGATAAAGGCACTCACCCATCGTACCAGGAACGTGCCCGCTGGCCGCTGCACGCGTCGAGCCGCGTCCACAAAACGCAGCGCGACCAATTTGCGACCGTGACGGATGGCGACCAATTAAATTGTTGGACACGAGGTGTAACGCGGTCTGTATATTGAGAAAGTTTTTATTAGTAGTTTGTTTTTGCTCGGGTTGTATTGCAGCTGTGTGTAATTTTGTCAATGTTCTGACATGTCTGATTTGTGCACGGCATTGTTAAGCCGATGTTTGATAAATGTTATTTCATTTCAGAGGACAGGGTAAGAGCTGCACACCAAAACTATGTAATCAATCTATATAAGATATACGCTACACATCAATCTAGATAGCCATTAATCAAATTAAAATCGGCATGATGGCATCATCATCATTTGCAGTATTACTAATTTATTTTAACTTCGTGTCAATCTGTTTAGATAGTACATAGTAGCGGTAGCGGTAGCGGTTTTTATACACCAGAACATTTTCTACGCTCAATCATCTCAAAGTTAGATAAGACAGCGTGTTCCTAGAGGTCAGGAAAATAAAAAGTACCTAAACCTTAAAATAGTAAGAGATAAATCTGCTATTCATACGTATTCCTCATACGGTTATGGGCGAGACCCTTGCTCAACAGTGGGAAAAAAGATACTAGAAAAAATACACTCCCTTTAAAACAAAGATCCAAGAAAATATTCAAGGTTATTTATTTTCCCAATTTGTGTACCGCGTTACATCGGTAGGCGCGACTCCCAAGACAAAAGCCAATCGAGTATCGTTAAGTAATTGACGGGCCGCTACTGTTTCTCCTTCCTTGTCCAACACTCACAAACTTTAAGACAGAGTGAAAGAGCTATAGAGGAAGAACGGAAAAAGGACGTTTTGTTAATGCGTCTGCTGTTTGAATGCTAAGTAATTAATTAAGCTTAAGGCCAGCATAGACGAGGAACTTTATCTAAAGCTAAGTTCAGACTGCGCTAGTATAATATTATGACGACATATTTAAACGTCAGGAGGCACATTGACTGCTGTGCCTTAGGTTCAATTCCCGCATCTTACAAATATTTTTATGATCTAGGTACAAAGTCCTTGTTACGGGTATGTGCAAATTATGTGCATCCTATTTATCAATCAAATAACTAGCTAAATTAAAGCTGTGAAAAAATATCGTAATTTTGAACATAATATTCCCCACTACGAATTCTCACACATCACTGGTACTCGTAGAAACGCATCGTAAAGTGTTTGAAATGCATATAATAATATTCTAATTTGTTGCGTTAATTTATGCGGACGTTCGTAATGTTTCGTCTAGTCTGCGCCGGCCTTTACAAACTTTTTATACTGTTTATTTTTATTTAGAGTTAATTGAATAACAAGTGTGGTTCCTGGTTTAAATTAATGTTGTCAACCTATTTCAGGTATTTTTTTACTACGAGAGTAATTATTAAAGTCTAGAGTAGAGAGTTACCCTTCATTTCACTTTTATATTTCGAGAGTAAAGAATAACTGGAGTTCTAAAATGTCTTAATTACAGTTTATTTGAAATGACTGTCATTTCATACAATATGTAATATGATAATTTTTTATTCATTTTAGGCTCTAGTTACCTTTTTATTAGCCAGTACGGCTACGTGTTTATTAAACACATAGTTCTTACACCTAATTATACTGCCCTCTCTACAAATATTATAAAAACAAACCAAAGCTAATTAAGCTTATTAAAAGCCACAGAACTAATGACATAATCACAAAATCTGCTAAAATTGAATTGCAATCAAACAATTGGCAACACAAACAGAGGACGACAAACATTGTATTATTATAACAAATTATTGACAGAGCGCGAACTAAACATTTGTTGTGAAAATCTAACAAACAATATTATCTATTCCATTTGTATGGTCGCGAGTGCACACGTCAGGGTTGTCACATGCATCAAATATTTTAGAATATTGTAACATTACAATACATATTTGGACCACCAATCTATTTAAAATCAGTGTTAATGGGTCCTAAGTTATGAGCTGTTGGGGTTGCGGGATTTACGAATACCGCGACACCGGAACGTAAAGAGCTATTGAAGGACACCGTGGATTTTAGTCAGTACAAGTCTGAGAATCCCTCCTGTCCTGCCCTGGGTGGGAGGACTCATTTGATGATTTTGCGCCGCTATAAAACAATTGATTCCTATAATGGACAGTGTGGCAGAAACGCTTGAACGCATGGAAAACTTGACTTTTAGGTAATTGTGTTGTGACGTAAAATATATGGGAACTTTGACATTAATTTGATGGAAGTAATTAGTTCCTTCTTCATTCAGTAGAGGCGCTTTTTCACTTTCCAATAAACACCGTAAATAATTCAAGTATGCTGTAAGTAAAATACCAAAATCTTGTGCTATGGCCTCCGTTTAGTAAATAAATCTGGATGTACGAGTAGCCTGTAAATTATTCATATTATTGTGTTTTCCTGTCAAAGAATACATAAAATCACAATTCATAAACGTGAAGATTAATATTTGGCCCTGTCTTTTGTTATATGGACGGAAGTATTTATTTTTCCTTTTCTTCGTTTTTTCTTTAGTGATTTGTTCAAAACTGTTAAAATCATTACCGGGTTCAAGAACTCTCGAAGATTTTTTATTGTTGGAGTATTGACGCTTTTTTTTTATCGTGGTAAAATCATCAAATGAGTCCTCCCACCCAGGGCAGGGTGGGAGGGACTGTCAGACTCTCTTCTGACTAAAATCCACGGTGTCCTTCAATAGCCCTTTACGTACCGGGGTCACGGTAATCCCTTGGTCCCGCGACCCCGGCAGGGCAGTATTGACGCTGACAGATTTTCAATAACGTTTTGGATAACTCGACCGCGTTTTGGTTTATTGTTGAAAAGCTCCTGAAACATGAAAAAAAGGTCATAGTTTCTTCATACATAAGTTTTATATGGTTGACCAACACAAATAAGCTGGCTATAGAGCCAGCTTATTTGTGTTGGTCATTCGGCGGTGCAATGAACTAATGACACTGTTGCCACCGCGGACATATCCTGAATGCTACTGGCATAGAAATGTGGAGCTTGGTACAAGTAAAATTAAGTAGTGAGTAAGGTTTGTGGACTGTGGACATTGATGATAAAGGAATTAGTTTACTATGTAAAAAATCTAGGTTCGAACTTATAATACAAATTAGCATGTCAACCCTAGTATATGAGCGCGGCTGTGTGTACCGGGCCGTGGCGGTCGCGCGGTCACGCGTCCGTGTTCACGCGCGTGTGTACGCTGCCGCTGTGCAGATTATATTAGCTATGTACTGAAGTTTGAGATTGTACCGTGTTACTGTTACTCGTAGGTCGTACATTGTCACACTAACATGAATTTTAGAGGATGTCGATTACCTTATATTTTTACATTTGACGGCCTGACATTGCTGCAAAAGTTGTAAGGACCCATTCATGATTTTAAACGATCTGACTTGTATTAAGTGATATGCTAGCACGACTTATTTCCGCTACATGTATGCGTACTGTCTAAGAATAATATCATAATTATAAAACTTGAAAGTCTAACAAGAGTTTTGCCAAGGGGTCTTGTAATCTGTAAGACCCCTCTTCGAGGAGTGGCGTCACGGCGTCCTGACCTACCGCATCACGCAGGTCCTCACCGGACACGGAAGTTTCGGGAGGTAACTGTGTTGGATAGGGAGGGAAGAAACGCCTGGGTGCCACCACTGCGAGGATCGCCCGGAGGACACGGTGTAGCATACGGTGCAGGACTGCCCCGCTTGGGCAGAGTACCGCCGTGTCCTCACGCCGGCGATAGGCGGAGACCTCTCGTGCCCGGCATTGGTCGAGGCCATGCTACGGGGCGAGACGGATTGAGAACCGGTCACCTCCTGCGAAGCAGTCATCCTCGCGAAGGAGGAGGCGGGCCGCGTGAGGGAGAGGACAGCGTCCTCCCTCCACCCCAGTCGCATTGGTAGACGCCCACGGCGATGAACGCCGCTAGATGATCTCCGGCCACCGTAGGCGCGGGCATGCGGGCGGCAAGTAATGGGCGACTCGCTGTCTGTTGTGTTCCACGCGCGCCTCAAAGAGTCTTAGCAAAAATGACGGGGCCCCCTCTAGAGGGCCAAAGCCTGCCGGGGTCGCGGGACTTATGAATTACCGTGACCCCGGAACGTAAACGGCTATTGAAGGACACCGTGGATTTTAGTCAGTATGAGTCTGACGGTCCCTCCCGCTCTGTCCTGGGTGGGAGGACTCATTTGATGATTTTACCACGCTAAAAAAAAAGGGGGTCTTGTATTACCCAGTTACTGAGTTGTGGAGGTCAGACAGGCAGTCGTGGTTTGTAAAATACTGGTATTCTGCCGTGTTAGGTTCTCTGAAAGCCGACCCCAATATAGTTTTATTTATTTATTTATTTCATTATAGTTGGGAAAAGACAGGCAGATGATAATGTGTGCACTGTTGCTCCGTAAGAGGCATTGTCGCGGATACTAGTGCTTGTTTAATACAAAATCTTTAAGTAAGTTTTTAAGGTACAGCAATAATAAAAGCAACGCATTTAAATTAATTGTCAAAAATACACTGTTCATTTATATTTCCAGGAGTGAGGAAGTTGCATAACATAATACGCTCCTATAAATTTCAATAGCAATTGCAATCAATCAATAAAAGGCAATCCACTCCCAAACAGCGCGCTGCCCTGTTCAGCGGCGCATTACTAACGATTAACGCACGCTAAACACGCGAGCAAATATCGCGTCGCGTCAGTGTGCAGGTGGCCTATGTGGAGTGGGACTGTTGGTGGAACAGTGAAGTAATAAATTATACTATAGGTTAATGAAAAATGAGGTAATTGGTAATAATATTATGATGATTATCTGTATTTTGCTGCGTTTTGTAGTCGTACATTTCAACTAACATTGCGATGACAACATGGCAGAGAAGTTACATTTGTGTAAAATGCTAAAATGTTCTCTCCTGTTTCTTTGATCTTTGATGGTTTTGGGTTGCTATTCAATATCAATAATTGTTTTGTATAATGAACAATAAATAAAGAAAAAAATGTCGTACACGAAAATCATTTCTGTATCAATTAATACCATATTTTAGTGTGAAAAGTGTAAGTATAAGGTATGGAGATATTTAAAGTAAAAACATTAAAAACTAGTATAAGTAAAAAAAACAAACATTGAACTTCTTGTCTTTGATATAAGGGTTGTTTTGCAGTTACACATTTTTTTGACAAGCGTTGAACAGATGTTTATCTTAAGTAACTTTGGGTGCTAGACGTTCCTAGAAGGTTCCGTAACATGGTTCTTTCGGCTTACACATGCCTTCTATTTAGTATATCTACATATAAAGCTGACGAGTTTGTTTGTTTAGTAGGACGCGCTTAACTTACGAATAGTAAAGGTTCGAATTGAAAAATTCTTTTTGTGTAGGAGACCTAGTCTATTTATCGAGGAAAGATACCTATATCCTATATATCTATATCCTATTAACCAATAGGAGCCGCAGCATGTGAAGCTGCGGGGAACAGCTAGTCCTACTAATCCTACTAATATTATACCTAAATGCGAAAGTTTGTGAGGATGGATGTATGTGTGTTTGTTACTCTTTTATGAAAAAACTACTGGACGGATTTGGATGAAACTTTATAGTAATATAGGTTATTCATCAGAATAACACATAGGCTACAATTTATAATGATTTTATGTAATTTTGGTCATAATATAAAGATACGTGTCAATTAAGTCGGAAAAAAATCTTCCATCTGAGAGCTATCTTGGCGTGCGCTGCCTAAACCAATGGAGTTACATAAAGATGATGTACCGGTGGATTGTTTGTCTTAAGTAGATCTAAATATAAGTCCGCGACAGCATATGTCTACCTTTTATGTGTAAGCCAGTACGACCAAAATTGTGAACCATAAATTGAATTAAATTTGGTACTATTTTTCAATGCACATATTAGTATATAATTATCAAACTCTTATCAAAATGAATACATTTCTCGCATTAAGTATTTAATGTAGATAAACTTTGTCTTTCACACTAAGTAATTTGGCCGAATAGTTTTAAGGTATCACGATAATATGATTGACTTGAACGGAGCGCCTAACCATAGTATACGGAGCGAGATGCGGCGTCGCGGTCGCGGAGGAGGGGCGATCAAAGCAATCCAAGCAATGGAGTCGCCGATTGCGCGACCCAAACGCTGGTAGACGCGTGGTAGATGCAATCTGGGATGTACGATGTGAAGTTACATAAAAAGAATATAAGAATTTAAAAAAAATATGTCACGTTACTTAATGTGGCAGACCAAATTCTACGCGAGCGAAGCCACGGGCAAAAGCTAGTGTATAATAAATATGACACAAATAGCGAGCTGTCCACTTAAATGATAATGTTGATTCAAAGGCTCGTCACCGGTGAGTGCCTCCGTGTGATCACTGAGCCGGACTTATTTCGTCCTTTTTCGAAAGGGACGCTTTCATATTGATTTACAGTAAATATTTATATGTAACTAGCTTTTGACCCCGTTCTTCTTGCATCTTGAAAAATCTATTATCCGATGTCGACCCGGGCATAGTCCATAGTCAGACAGCAAGTCGCCCATTACTCGCCGCCCGCATGCCGCCCGCCTTGCGAGTGAAATACCCTACAGTGAGGTAACAGACAGACAGTCTCATCATTATCATCGTGTAGGGTCCAGGTATCGTATCTATTTGATCACCTTTGATCATTGATGTCTCGTTATTTACTCTTCATTTCAGATCTCGTTATTTTTGTTTTCGTGGAAATGGACCTTTGAATTATTTTGTTTACTTTCTGCCTGACTACAGCAGAGTAAAAAAATACGATAACTAAGACTGTTTTAATAAGATCTAATTTCTGAAAATTAAAAAGGATGTACCCCTTTCTTCTCGAATTTTTTTTTGGTGGTATATAAATTATTATCGAATAATGAGTGGAGCAGAAGGGACTATCAGAAACGTTCTGATGAAAACCTACCCTATTCCTTCAAACATTCCAATAATTGATTTAACACTGCTTAGTTCCTGCCGGGGTCGCGGGACTAACGGATTATCGTGACCCCGGTACGTAAAAGGCTGTTGAAGGACACCGTGGATTTTAGTCAGTACAAGTCTGACAGTCCCTTTCGCCCTGCCCTGGGTGGGAGGACTCATTTGATGATTTTACCACGATAAAAAAAAAACACTGCTTAGTCAACTACAACTAAACATACACGTGTCGTCACAGGCCACGTAGTAAATTCACGCGTATTTGTTGCGTGCGACGACGTGAGCGGTTTGTTCAGTGAGTGTGTACCAATGTACCATTGAGTAGCATTGTATAGTGAGTAGTGTGTGGTCCACTGAGTAGCACGGTATGGCTGGTTTGCTACTGGTTACTTGTTTTACAATCTAATGTAGATACTGTTTGGAAATTACTGGCTGAAATTCACAGATTTCGTAGTCATACTGATTGGCTGTACTTTACATTTTGATGGCATTAACATATAATATCTGTTTTTTTTTTCGTGGTAAAATCATTAAATAAGTCCTCCTAGCCAGGGCAGGGCGGGAGATACTGTCTTGAGGGTCAGACTTGAGTGACTAAAATCGACGGTGTTCTTCAATAGCCCTTTACGTACCGGGTTCACGGTAATTTGTGAGTCCCGCAACCCCGGATAATATCGGCTATAGGTGACTTTTCCTATGAAATTTCGTACAGAAACGCAGACTTATCAGCATCATAACATCATCGCTTCAGCTCGAGATCTGCTAGTAAAAGCCCGAGCGAACGGAACAGGTTGTGTGTTAACGTATAAAGGTGAAATACTTGTAAGTCGTGGAGTGACGTGATGCGCACGAAGCATGCAGCTTCATATATTTCAAAATCAAAGGTATTTCTAACTTGCCAAATTGAAATGCTTCTGGTACCGCTGGCACGCAATGAAAACGATACGAAAGCGTGTTTCCTCGAAACTAAAAAATTATAAACTAATCATATCAAACAACAGGGAAGTGTTGTAATTTTCTCCTCCTCTAGAGAGCGGGTCCGTGTCCTAGCCGTGATAACATTAAAGACTAGTTATTATTTTCTGATCTTCAGTGCATCCATGCTCAAACTTGCTGATTGCCTAAAATTATAAAAGCTCGCGGGCGCGGCATGCGGATAGTGCGTGATGGGTGACTCGCCATTCAATCATTAACCATGCCCATGCCCGTGTTCTAAGTGCGCCTGAAAGAGCTGTCAGCTTGCTGGGTCAAACGGGAAACTGTGACCTTGGAACGTAAAAAGCTATTTAAGGAACATGGTGGTTTTGTCACTACGAGTCTGCCTGTCTCTCTCGCTCTACCCAGGACGGGAGGAGTCATTTGATGATTCTGCAACACAAAAAAGGCACCTTGCTGATTGGCTAACCTACTCACTTCTTAACCCTTTAAGCGCTTGGCTAAATATCAATTGCCGTGCCCCTAGCGCCCGGCTACGAATCGTGCTTTCCTCTTCTCCTCTCTTTCTGCACCTTTTAAGCTCCGATTTGTAAAATATCATGGTGTACAATAAAAAGTATTTTATCTGTCTATCTACATAAATAGAGAGATATAGAATAGATGCTATAAAATCGAAGAAAACAACAAAAATCGTGAATATTCTCTGTCGGATAAATACGACACAGGCGATAGGGGCACGGAAATGTTTGTCGGATATATACGACTCTGGCGGTTAAAGGGTTAATGAGCTCTAATGTAAGGAATTATGAAAGCTGAACTAGGCCTGAAAAGCTGATATTCAAAGCCGAGATTCAAAAGCGTCAAAAAAAATAAAAATTTAAACCCAGGTTCACCACAGAAATCGAACTCATACAATTGTTATTTATCTGAGCGTCCGTCAACAGTCAACGATACACAATCAAACATGGAGTATTTCAAACACAGTGTCCACTACGCCCAGCTGTGGACAGTGGACAGTGGGCCCACATCGGCGCTGTTTGTTGTCTCTGTGCGTGGATTGTTTACGTCATTGAGTTTGTTCGCTGTTGTGTTCTATGCTGTAGAGTTCTATTGTGTTTTGGTGGTTGTAAATATGATGGTACCAATGAAGCTTGTGGTTTTCTTGTTCAATTAATAATTATAAAATATGAAAAAAGACATTCCTTTTTTGGGAGGAGAAGGGACTGTAAGACTCTTACTAACTAAGAAACCACCCTGAATCCACAATGTAGCAGCGGTAAACGCGAAAACAAATATTCTTTCAGATTTATAAGTAATTTTATAACCTGACTTCAAAAAAGTATAATTTTATGTGATTTTCACACAACACCGCTCATCCGCGCGGACGAGCGGAGGTGGTGAATCAGATGTAGTATGCAGCGCAACGCGCGGAGTGGCGGTGAGTTCCTTTGGTGTTTTAAGTACTAATATAAGCTATCTCTATAATAAGTATTATTGTTTTGAATGTAATTAGTGCCTCTTCATTGTATCTCACATTTAATTTTGGCAATAGTAACAACACGAATGCAATTAGTAGCCGGGTCCCTACATTATATCTTATGTTTAATTATGACGATAGAAACAAGAATACTGTTACACTTTGCACCGCACTTACCTGCCTCTACATCTATTGCTAGGTGGAAGTAGTGGCACCACCGCACCTGCAGTGTTCAGGAATTTAGCGAGCATTCCAATCGTAACTTAGTTACAACTGTGTATTCTGTGTACTAATGTATTTGAGTATTTATGTTGGTATTAGTACAAATACTACTATTGTGTAGTGGATTAGGTTTGTTGTAAACAGTTTACGGAGAAACCGCGGCCGTAAACTACAAAGGGAAACTGAAGGAAAAAGGTGGATTTTAGTCTGACAGTACCTTCTTTACAACACATGGCGGGAGGACTTACTTAACCCATTTGTTCTCTTCGTCTCTCATAATTTTGCGTGTCCGACAGAGTCCATGTTGATCTTTGATTTTTACTATGAAATTACTAAGGAATATATTCTTTTATATTGAATATGTGATCTTGAAACTACATACTGAGAAAGGTTATAGTTTATTTTTCGAATAAGAATGTAAAAGTCAATTTAGGAGGGTAGAAACTCTCATTAGAAGTTTATTAAAAAAAATATTAATGTGATAAAAAATATTCTGTGAGACAACCATACCTATATTCTTAGTAATGTACTGTTAGGTGCATATCTAATCAACCCTTTGAGAATAAAAAACGTGATGTTATTTGAAAGAAAAAGAAACATAATAGGTATTATTCATAAGATGATTATGCTTAACCTTTCCGTACATTGTCCGTCTGTCGCTTGTCAGTCTTGAAGCACATTTCAGCCTATATACTGGCTAGTACATAGATAGGATAGGACCTGTCAGTATAGTCTATGTCTAGGTAACTGGTAGCCACGCTGGCCTGTTGTAAGGTGACAGGATGTAGGCATTAGCGGTAGCGGCAGCGAGTTTGTTGAAGAAAATTCTTAGAAAATGTTTTATGTTGTATTGAAAGAGTTTTTGGGATATAATCTAAAATGTATTATATTAATATTAAAAACGTAAATTCCTCGGGCAGGAATATATTAACGTGTATGTTATAATAACTTGTAGTGCTATTAACACTAGCAAGCAGTCTTTTGGCATTTCAAAGTGCCTATATTTAATTAGTTAAATTGATTTGTTTTTTTTTTAATCAAAAGCCATATAGCCCCGGGTGGAGCGGAATAGACTGTCAGATAATGGCTCAAAATCCACCTAATACTTTCAGATGCCCTTTATGTTCCAAAGCCACGCTTACCTTAATAGACGGTCCCGCAGCGACACTGCAAATAAATATTTTTGGGTATAATCATGACGAGATGATATTGAAAAAATCATAACCGACACTCATTTCGTCTAGACTGGAGGGTCCCACCTGACTCCCAGTATACCACGTTTATAAAACGCTGATACAATCACCATGGAATTAATTTTATTCGTTTATCATTAAACATTTCAAGACGTTCGCAGTACAAAAAAAATAATTAAATTTTTTATAATAGGGTATCTAATCCTAGTTTTTTATAAAATTTATTAAAACCTCTGATCACATATCCATCGCTTATGAACTGATGGTACCTTTACTAACACCATACCGTTCACTTGCTTCAGTAACTCGCCAGCCAGCACCGTGTCATAATCTATGACATACATGACACATGCTGTCAGAGTCCCTAAGATCCACCACCTGAACGGACACTTCACTCCATATCGCACACAGAGACAATGTGAGTTTACATGTAGTTTTGAGGGGCTAGATTGGGACAGCATCCTGAATGTGCATTTGCAGGGGGGAGGGGTGATATTGCATCCTGCATCCTGCGTCCAAACCTGGTTTTTTATCTCACGGAATTAAATCAAGATATTATTTCCTAATATTTTAACCTAATCTTAAGGCTTGATGCCTATTCGACGGCGCGTTGTGTTCCACGCGCGCCTCAAGGAGTGTCAGCATAGTGACGGGGCCTGTAGAGGGCCAAAGCCTGCCGGGGTCGCGGGACTCACAAATTACCGTAACCCCGGTACGTAAAGGGCTATTGAAGGACACCTTGGATTTTAGTCAGTACAAGTCTGACAGTCCCTCCCGCCCTGCCCTGGGTGGGAGGACTCATTTGATGATTTTACCACAAAAAAAAAGGCTTGATGCCTATGCCCTGGACTGCAAATGTACGATGAGGAGAACACGTCCTGTAGATTGTTACTAACCCTGACTTGTCAAAACCTCACGCATGAAAAGCGAGGTCATCTTTTATAAACGTCCATCATCACAAGTAACGGCATTTCCCGTTAGTGTGGCCTCCGCATTAGTCATCATGACTGCTATGTTAATTTTGATACATTTGGCTTACAAACTGGCTTGCAATGGAGTTGCCAAGTGAAATTGGGCCAGGATTTTTTTCTAAAGCTAGATTTTTATAGTTTTATATCCAATTAGCATCACGCACCACACCGCAGATACCTTAACATACACAATTGTACACGGTAACACAAACTAATTAAATCCCTCAATCCTACCGCAGACCGTGAAGTGATCGTCCTAACGTTACCACAGAATAAATAGAGGCACAGAAGTCTACATTCAACGAGCACGCACGCAGAGATCCGCTACATATACCGACCGTGAGTGTAAGTGCCTTGGCGATATGCTTTTGTATGAGATCGCTGTATTTATGACTAATTTTAACCGCTTCATTCACAAACTAACTCATTGGGACACGAGTAACAAATTCAATAGTTGTGTGGAAAAGGAAAACAAACTAAAGAAATTTAATACAGCATGCCATTAGTTACGTTACAAATCATCTCGAATTCGAACGTGTTGTTTAGAAGATAGAATCTGACATGAATTTAAAACAAAAAAATAAATAAACATGAGTTCTTTGGGTGAAGTGACCTCGTGACAACTACAGAATAGTACTACTGAAGTCTGTAAATGAACGTGAACGTTGCGAATGTAGATACGCATGCGTTTGCTCAAACGTATCAATAGACACAAACGCGTGCTTGTGTCTGTTCATACGTTTGAGTCGGGATTCTACGGTATCTCGGTGATCCTGTCTTTCTAGGAACGACTTGTGTCTTTGTACTTGCACGCGTGTGTTCCACGAAGCTAGGCTTCTGTATGTGTCTATTCAATGTCGTTGATCCTTCCTGGTCGGCTATAGGCAACAAAAGCCTGGCAGCCATTGTCTGCAATATTGTTGAAATTAATTGGCGACTTCGAGTGTGTGCCCAAGTTGCTGAGCAGTCGAGTATACAGTGTGTGGGGATCGTAGCTATGTTTTGACATCTGTATTTACAAGTGTAATATCGTAGTGGCTCGCTTGAGAAGGCTGCTTTAGTAGAGCAATTTCATAGTTTGGAAATTATTTAGGCTTAACAATGAATTAATTAAGTTGTAAGTGTAGTAATTAAGATGTAGTTAAGCATGAGATTTTATACTTACCTGTGCTGTAAAAAAAAAACATTTATTATACAATTTGATGGTATGATTGGCGCAGTGGCTGAGCTATTGGACCGCTACGCAGCGAGTCGCGGATTTCCGCACGGAACAAATATTTGTATATCCTTCAAGTAGTTGTTCTGTCTGAGTGTTTGTGTATGTGAGTTTTTATGTTTGTAAACGCACCCACGATACAGGGGAAGTTCTAAAATATAATTAAAATGAAAGGCACCATAAAATACTAAAACAATTTGAAATCATCCACTGGAAGCCGTTCTTAGAAATGAACCTTTTACTATGTCGGATGTAGCTATAACCTGCACAAATTGTAGGTACAATAGAATAGCAAGTCAGACTCAATCCCCAACAGGAGCATTTACCACTAAACAGAATGCAACACGATCGCTCATCTCCCACAATACGCCACTACGCCGCCCGCTACGCCAGTACGCGCCACGGTACGCCACTACACGCCAACTTAGTTCCAATCCCGTCAATCAGTATTAACTGCATAGCTACTCTCCTGGGGAGCACTGCATGCAAATATTTTAAGTTATAAGTATATTACGATGTTGAAATATTGAATAGCATTTATATGTAATTGCTTGTGTGTGTGTGGGTGTTTGTGTATGTGAGTTTGTATGTTTGTTTGCACCTACGAAACAGGAGGAATTCCTAATGGCAACGGAAAAAAAAGCCATCCAACAAACATCTAGATGAAGACGTTACATAACACCTAGATGTACTTACATCATCATCATCAAACACAGCCCAACTTCATCCAGTAATGGGTATCTGGCTCTCCTTGTTTCTGCCAATCTCTACGCTCCCGTGTGCCAGTCACATTGGAGGGGTATTCTGTTGAGTAGACCAACCTCACTAACCACAAACCTATACCTCTGGTCAAATATCAAAGTACGGCACACGTCACCAAATCACTACGAAATTACGCCATCAGGTAACCGTGAGCTTGGGACGTAAAGGGCTATGGATTTTAGTCAGTATAATTTTGACAGTCTCTCCCTTCGGTGAGAGGACTCATTGAATGATTTTATCGCGATAAAAGAAAAGGGGTTACTTTCTAAATCCGTGAACGAAGACACGGGTACGGAGACGGATGTACGAAAGTAACTAACGTTAATATCTTATTGGCGGACGGATAATACCGCCGCGACTGAACTCCATTTGACGAGGCACAAGTGTCATTAAGTCAAATAGCAATAAAAAACGTAGTACTAAGAATTTTCCGCAGGTCATGAGTGGTGACGCGGATTTTAAAGAACTCTGTCAAATCGTAATATCATTCATTCTTACTTTGGGTTCGAAGTCAGGACGTAAAAAACGTACGTAAGTAAGGCTGAAACCACGGGTTTCGTGTTTATAGATGAGACCCCAGTCTCATAATCGGGTAATCTGTTTAGTACACAAACCTCACTAACCACAGACCTGTACCACTGGTCAAACATCAAAGTACGCCACAGCGGTGACGTCACCAAATCACTACGCCATTACGGCACTGAGCCGGTGAGCGGTAACCACATAGTTACCAAAGTGCAGTCCAACTAAGTAAGACTGTTTGATGCCAACTAGCACGGTTATCGATTACATCGCAGGAAATTGGGGCTGCTATTAGTGTTTGAAGTCTCACTTAGGTGTGGAACATTTGCTTCATGTTAAACTTTGATTTATGGAAGAATGTTTAATACGTACCAACGTTATGTCTTGTCCTATTAGCTGTTATTTAAACTGAAAATCTCTACTGTACATTCTGCCACGATGTCAGGAACAGGATCGGAAATTCCTCTTTTTACTGTAAAGGGGTGATATTTGAACAGAAGATTTTTGCCCGACAGTGGTTTTTATGTTTATCTACCCTAATCTATCGAATAACTTCTATATTTCTTTTAAAAGACAGGTGCTTTGCAAATTAAATGATTTCTGATTTCTGATTTCTGCTAGCACAATCTGATTAATAAAAATCAAACAAATCATTTATTTCAAGTAGGTGTAGGCCAGTAACTGTACTAGCACTTTGGAATTGTAAAAAAAAAGTTTAAATTTTGGTGACACAATTCCAGTCACAAGAAAATAACAACTGTGAAAATACTGTTGGTGCCCATTACAATGCGTATATCACTATGGAGAAGAGGGCAAGAAACTCCATGCACCCCTTTTTGGAATCGTTAAAGTTATTAAAGAGAACCTTTGTTACATCATGTATTTTGAGATGGTTATAATCATGAGAACAAAGAAAGAAAGAAAGAAAAAATATTTATTGGTACAGAAACAGGGCATACACAATAAAATACAGAATAAAAGAGAAAAATTAGCAATGATTTTTAAAATAACTTAAAACTATTTAAAACTATTTGGTACAACATAGCAAGTCAGTTAAATTTGCCATACCTACAACATTAAATTACTTTCTTCGATATAACACGCTGGATATACACAATACGACGAACGGGGCGTACAGGATACGCTATTTGGAACCAAATTACGCCATGAAAACTACCCTACTACGTCAGTAACGTACAATAATTGCAACACTGACCAAATCTAACATTTATTGTAACAAAATCCGTACACTACGCGGAACCGTCAACACATCAAAACATCACTACGCCAATCCGCCAATCCGCTCACATCTTCATAACAAAGCCGTGCCGCGTTCACATCGGTTCACTCACACGACTCAAGTTACCACATAGTTAGCGAACTGCATTTCAACTAAGTTCGGAGCGACTTAGCTTGTACTTTGGACTTCGATTATCGACTCTCGCCTTTATTTAAGACGATGTTGTCTTGTGTGGGATTTTCGTGTGGAGGGTGAGAATGTAAGTAGATTGTAATTTGAAAACTTAGAGATTAATATGACAATTTTATAATGAAATGTAATTTTCACCTCACACACTCGGAAATATTCTATTTGTCATTCGAAATCTGAGAGGAAAACTCCATAATCAGCGCTAGCGCGGAAAGTGTTTTCAAAATTCGAACATGTCTTCTATTCGATTGTTTTCTACACTGACAGGCAAGCCGGCCCACTGCATGTCCTCGCTGCAGTGAGTTGAAAAGTTGTGTGTTGCGTGAGGCAGCAAAGTTATTCTGCTTCTCGTACCTTTGAAAAGTTCGCTACGCTCAGGATTCAATACATGTACTCGCGCCAAAAAACCATTTTGCAGCATTGCATAACAAATAACTATTTCTTAGCGTCTAGTTTTGTTAATTTGGTAAAAATAATTATGTAGCTGTATTTGCCGTGGAAGTGAGTAGTAGTGCAACTCTATTTACACATATTTGGCATGTGTATTTGTCCGGTCGCAGGACTAACGAATTACCGTGCCCCGGTACGTAAAGGGCTAGTGAAGGACATCGTGGATTTTAGTCAGTACGAGTCTGACAATCCCTCCCGCCCAGCCTTGGGTGGGAGGACTCATTTGATGGTTTTACCACGATAAAAAAAAATGTGAATTTGCCCACATTTAATTAAGTACCTATCGCCTTATTTAATAATAATGAACTACCCTGTTAGCTCTCGTGGTCACAATTGTGACAGCTGAGTAAGGTCTTGGGATCGATTCCCAGGTCGGGCAAAAAGTGAAAATGGGTTTTTCTAAGAGCATTTCTAAGTAGCAGCACGGAAATTGGAAGATGCCGGTAGGATACCCCCTTGCCTTGAAAAGCTCACTTGTGTTATCCAAACTAATATTATAAATGCGAAAGTAACTTTGTCTGTCTGTCTTCTCTTCACGCCTAAACTACTGAACCGATTTGTGTGAAATTTGGTACAGACATAGTTTGGAACTTGAGAAAGGACATTGGATAGTTTTCACTATTCCACGCGAACGAAGTCGCGGGCAAAAGCTAGTTATTTATATATCTAGAATCAAAGCTGCCGCACTGGGCTAAACCTAGGACCGTTCAAAAGTCACGTTAATCAACCACTACATCAATGAGGTCGCGCTTTGCAACAGAACTTGCTATTATCGATAGTATTGCATGAAACAGCAAACGTTAGCAGTATTTACGAATTAAGAGCGTTTTTTATTGCCTCACGTACACAAAATTACGTTTCGTTTACGTAAATAGGAACGCGACATTTATGGCCGAGTTAAGATCAAGTATCGCTAAACTCTTCGACTTACGACAGAAAGTATTAAACTCCAGAACAATATAATTTTATCACCCCCACATACCAATACATGTAGTATCGTAGAACAATCTCGCCCCTCTCATTAAAACAATCTTCTATTCGTTGAACATCGCCATAAATTAGAATTGACGTACACAGCGCGAGTGCCGCGGCAGTAAAGTTTACGGCCTCCCTCCGATAGATGGAGCTACGGTACTAAACGTTTAATGCTTCTGCCGATAGATGGCGTTATGCACAACCGGTTTACGGCGGTTTTTACTGCTGCTATCGGGACCTGTAGCAATTAAAATTTCAATGAGAATAGAAAATTTAATTAGTGAGGTAAGAGGTGGATGGTCGTATCAAAATTATGGATTTAATTTTCTTTCGAACTATAAACAGATTCGATAAAATCAAGCCAAATGGACACACCGCATCGGTCCAGATTTCAGACCAACTCTAGGTACCTATCCGGATTATTATTTTTGTTGTACAGGGTTTTCTATAAACTTAATGTAGGATTATTTAAATATCAAAATATACCTGTAATTATTTTAAAAAGAATTACAATTACTTGTGAGTGCATTTTGTCTTTTAATTCATTATTTTTGAAAGATTTTTTTTTGTAAAATGTCATCACGATTGTTAAACTCGCATAAGTATGTACTTTAATTTGTATCACAAGCATACACAATGTAAAACCCTTAATTACCGGTGACCATTCGATGAAACGGAACGTTAAGCAAATATAGAAAGGGCAGATACAGTCGACCTCACCGTTGAGCTACAAAAACCATCCTTTTAGCTACTAAAATAAAGGAGCTGTTTAAGCATACCCGTGCGGTAGATTGTACGCTGAGCGTTCACGTAAAGGTATCAACTTTTCCAATTATCAACTCAGGATCAACTCGAATCGGGTTTGTTAGTATTGAAAAACTCGTGTTCTTGCCGGAATCCGTTTTGAATTATATCTTGTTATGGAAGTTTAAAAGTAACTTTAAATAGGTATTTATCTTATTAAAGGACTTCGGCCAAACTAGGCTAACCGGTGAACAACTGTATTGGGAAAAAAGAAATTCATAAATAATTTAGTAATAATATTTAGTAAACATTGGTTTCTTTCGAGAGTGTCAAAACAAATAATATTAAAAACGTATTAAAAAGATTTATAATTGATTATTTTGGTTGCGTATGGTGACAGTTGCTGTGCAGCGTGACGGATGCATTGAGTTAGGGTTGCCAAAATAAAAACCCAGAAAAAATAACATCGATATTCGATGTTTCGATTCGAGAGCTTCAAACATTAAAATATTCTTCCATAAAACATTTTAATGTCGAACTTTATCTAGCCTGCCGAGCTTTATCTAGCCGTCGGAATATTCATCATTAGCATCATCTTAACCTTCACACAACTAAAAAACTATAGTTTATGTAGAACAATTTTTTTTAAAGTGTTAAAAATCATCAGCTTGCCTACGCAACGTAGAACAAACAAAGAAAGCTTCTATCAGGAAAAAATAGTAAGAATCGTTCGCAATTGCTATTTCTTCCTCGTTCATTTGTGTTTTGTCAGTCGTGGTATTATTAACGATTACTTTTCTTGATGATTCTAATTGTAATGCAGCAGCTCGGCACTATGTGCTCAAACACACTGCGAGCCTAGCGCGGTGGCGGCGGCGGATGCGGAAATATCAAACATATGAAATCGCCGCTCGTGGCCACACTGAAGTGACTAAGACCTAGCGCGGTGGCTATGAGAGAGATTGCGAGCCTAGCGCGTTGCTAGGTAACAACGGATACAACGGGCGAGTGGCAGGTGTATCACACCATTTCGGTATTATAGTCAGCGCCATCTAGTTACCAAGACATGCACTAAACTACTACCGTTTTTTTTTCGTGGTAAAATCATCTTGTGATTCCTCCCACCCAGGGCAGAGCGGGAGGGACTGTCAGATTCGTACTGACTAAAATCCACAGTGTCCTTCAATAGCCCTTTATGTTCCGGTGTCACGGTAATTCGTACAGTCCCGCGACCAAACTACTACCTACTACTAGGAGGTATTTGTACATATTTAAATTATTTTTACTGTACTTGAGTACCATAATGTAGAATGGTTGATAATTTAGTTGTATACAATCCTAAATAACCCATAAAATATTTTTTAAAACAATTTCTTTAAACAAGATTTATAGAAACTACTGGGTACCTCCGGTTTGCAACACCTGTGGACACCGATCACGCCGGTCACCGCGCTTGCCACCCCGCCCGCCACAAGCCTAGGTTCCACTGTGGACATACTATGGAATCGATTTCAAATCGTATAGTTCGACTGATACCTAGTGCAGAGAACTGGCAACCCCGATCCAGAACCAATTGGTGATCGATTGTCAATGTCAATGTCATTCGCTCTGAGTTTCATGCGTTTGTTATTGTTCGTATCGTATTGTGAATATTATTTCGACTTTTGTTATTTTAGACGATTTGTGCTAATCAAAATGGATTCTGAAGATTTTCTACCTATCGGCCTCGGCTCACTTTAGGACTCAGAACCCTCTTCAAACGTTAACCCTGGCATTTTTTCGGATAATGAACCCAATGAGAGTTGCACATTATTGTGAAGGAAAAAACAAAGCAGACATATGTACAAGCCGTAAAATATATTTCGTTTATATATTACAATATGAAAATCACAATTCAGGCTCTAAAACATAATCCAAGCTATCAAACATTATTGCTGCAAATGCATTGTCGACGGAGGACTGTAGGTTGTTGTAAACTGCGCTCATATAATATCTGTGCTTGCTGTATTTAAGCTGGGCAAGGTATGAAAATGTCCACCTGCTCAGTTTTTAGACCATATTTTATTAACATATGAAAATGAATAGTTTTACAAATAAATCATTTATTTTGAAGTGTTGAAGTTTTTTTTTGTTTTCTATTAAATTAATCAATTTGATACAAAACTTCCTATATATATGTTTTCTTTGTACTGTAAGCCACTCAATAAAATCAAAATTAGCGCAATATTTGTATGTTCATGTTCAAGCCCAAACGCCATACAAACTGGTCGAAGTCCTTTATGGGGCTATTTGGTAGCAGCTGTGCATTCATAGAAGATAAGTTAACTAGTCGAGGTCCGGTCGCGGGACTTACCCATTACCGTGACCCCGGTACGTAAAGGGCTAGTGAAAGACACCGTGGATTTTAGTCAGTACAAGTCTGACAGTCCCTCCCGCCCTGCCCTGGGTGGGAGGACTCATTTGATGATTTTACCACAATAAAAAAAAAAAAAAAAAGTAGTCGAGGTCTGCCTGTAGATGGGTCATCCATCCACATGTGTGACTCCATCCCTTTGTCTCCGAATGTACGTTAAGTTATCGGTCCAGGTTGTCATTCCAGATCTTTCACAGACTTTGCAGACCTCGTTCCCATACTTGAATTACTCCGGCTTTAAGACGTCATGGTGGCCTCACCTGATAGTTAAGAATATCTATACGCTGTGTGCAGTCGGTGCCGGTGAGTGGGTGGTGCCGCGGTGGGAACTATTAAAATTGAGATGTGAATTAAGACGGGCATCAACCTTTTTACGCACACACTTTTGGGTTTTATAAAATTTTTGACGAAAGTATTTATCAAAATATCTAATTGGCAAGGATTGGCAGATCTTATGGCATCCAGTAACGCTGTCATCGCGCACATAGCGTATAGTCTGATGAACAGACTTTCAAATTATTATTGTAATGTAAAACTTAGTAACTGGGTTGTGGACATCATGCACCCGGGTGGGAAAATTGTTTTCATATAGGTAAACCTTATCGGTAACAATGCTCGGGCACGCCGCAATCGCGGCGGTAAGACCCCTCTTTGAGGAGTGGCTGGATAGGCGTCACGGCATCCTGACCTACCGCATGACGCAGGTCCTCACCGGACACGGAAGTTTCGGGAGGTTCCTGTGTCTGATAGGGAGGGAAGAAACGCCTGGGTGTCACCACTGCGAGGACCGTCCGTAGGACACGGTGGAGCATACGGTGCAGGACTGCCCCTCTTGGGCAGAGCACCGCCGTGTCCTCACGACGGCGATAGGCGGAGACCTCTAGCGCCCGGCATTGTTCGAGGCCATGCTGCGGGGCGAGACGGAGTGGGAAGCGGTCGCCTCCTTCTGCGAAGCAGTGATGCTCGTGAAGGAGGAGGCGGGCCGCGTGAGGCAGAGGATAGTGTCCTCCCTCCACCCCAGCCGCAGTGGTAGACGCCCACGGCGTCGGACGTCGCCAGACGATCTCCGGCCACCGTAGGCGCGGGCATGCGGGCAGCGAGTAATGGGCGACTCGCTGTCCGACCATGAACCATGCCCGGGTCGACGGCGCGTTGTGTTCCACGCGCGCCTCAAAGAGTGTCAGCATAGTGACGGGGCCTGTAGAGGGCCAAAGCCTGCAGGGGTCGCGGGACTAACGAATTACCGTGACCCCGGTACGTAAAGGGCTATTGAAGGACACCGTGGATTTTAGTCAGTACAAGTCTGACAGTCCCTCCCGCCCTGCCCTAGGTGGGAGGACTCATTTGATGATTTTCGGGGGCCCCGTAGACGGCCACGGACCGCACGACACCGGCGTACAGCCTCCGGCAAGAGGCATTCGGCTGCTGCCCGGTTCAGCCTTGGGACCAAATGCAGGAAGTGCGTCCTATTCATATAATAAGGAAAATTTTAAGGCAAGTAAAATAGGTACGTCTACGGTGGTGTATTTTTTTTGAATATTTAAAAAAAAAAACAAGGTCATGAACACGTTTCAAACTGCCGTGACAGATGCGAAAGTTGTGTTATAATACCTGATAAAAGTGGGTTATCACAAACAAATACTAAGGACCTGTCACCATCTCCACGTCACGGCGCCGACGTTGTCAACGTGGAACGGTACGTTGACGTGACGTGCAAATTCACGTTAACGTAACGTAAAAATGCACGTCACGACGCAGCAACGATACCGCACCGTTCCACATTGATGACGTCGTGACGTGGAGAGGTCGACAGGCTCTAAGTTTGTAACGTCAAAGAAAATGTTAAAGTCGACTGTAAATATTGTTATGAAACTCATAATACAGTAATATGATACAGAAAAGATGCTATTACGAACAAATTTACTGATAAAGAAACGTATATGACGAATTCGGGCTTTCAAACTCGTATAGTTATCAACTCTGGAGCTAGTTACGATGTTGAGCAATCAAATCCGGAAATCCGGAGCAGTCTTCGGAGTTGACAGCTTTTTTTAGAAATTAATAAAAAGGCCCTTTATTTTAATAAAAAGAAGTTTAATTTGTTCAGAAATCAGTGTTTTTGTTTAAACAATTACTGTCTGACAGACAAACGTTAAAATAGACAACTAATGCGCATTATAAAATATTAAAACAATCAATGGTTAAAAAAAAATAACATTTGTTTGGCAAGTTACAATAAAATAATAATCATGAACTTAAAGGTACCTAAAAAACTCAAACTGTAACAAAAGTTTTTAGACCACTGGTTTACAAAATCAACGAAACCTAAAACATTCGTGCGTGCCTTTCCCATTCAATCAGTCCAAATCGAAAGTAACCGGGTGATTGCCGAAAAAACAGAATTACAACGCTGAATGTAGCTGCGCGGAGGGCTAACTTCAATCGCTGCAGCAACCATTTTGTCCACTGTACATTTGTTCTTACACAAAAATTGATGACCTTTGAGAAGATTGTTGAGGAGCATTTGTTTTTTTAGGAGGTCGATCATACTAGAAAACCTAGTATGAGGCGTTGCTTCTCATGGTGCTGCCACCGATTAGGCCAGTCAAAGGGGCTTGCTGCATAGCATTCTCGTATAGCTATATCCCTACCCATTCCCTATTGCGAGGAAGTAACGAAACTTGGGAGTAATAGAGTCACAATAAATAACCGATCTTAACAACTTTTTAAAAAACGTTGATGGTTTTTTGCATGGCAACATCGGCATTTTCCCTCTTCCCCCTTTAGTGGTGTGAGTTAGTGTCATCGGCTCTACTACTGTTACGCTCAAGAATTAAGATGCATTTTACGATTATTCATAGTAAGAAGAAAACCTAAGTAAATAAGAATTATATAACAACTATATTTAATTTTAAATTGATGCTATAAGAATTCATGTTTAAAACTAAAGTATGTAAAATAAATACATAACACTCCTGTTTGTTCAGCTCGTAATTTTCTCGCTCGTAATACTACATATTTACTTAAGTTTATTTTTAACGAGTTTTAACTCGTTAAAAATAAACTGTAGGTAGGTAACGCGACGGACGTCGCAAGACGATTTTCGGCCAAGATAGGCGCGGGTATGCGAAGGGCGAGTAATGGGCGACTCGCTGGCCGACTATGGACCATGCCTGGGTTGATGGCGCTTTATGTTCCACGCGCACCTTAAAGAGTGTCAGTGAAATGACGGTGCCCCCTTTAGAGGCCCAAAGCTTGACGGGGTCGCGGGACTATCGAATTACCGTGACCCCGGAACATAAGCGGCTATTGAAGGACACCGTGGATTTTAGTCAGTACAAGTCTGACAGTCCCTCCCGCCCTGCCCTGGGTAGGAGCACTCATTTGATGATTTTACCACGATAATAAAAAAGGCACCTAACACAAATGTTTTGAGGTGGCCTTCTGGATAAGATCACTCGATCATCAACATCGTCTCTGTCACCTCTGACTTAGACTAGAGTCAAGAGCAAATCCTTCTCTTATTCATCATCATATCAGCCGTAAGACGTCCACTGCAGAACATACGCCTCCCCTATAGACTTCCAATAGGACCGGTTGGAAGCGGCTTGCATCCAGAGCGATCTTATGCTCTTCATCAAATCGTCTGTCCACCTTGTAGGTGCTAAGTGGCCTGCCCACTGCCACTTCAACTTGCTAATTTGCTGGGCTATGTCGGCAACTTTGAGTCATTTCGCGCAGAGAGCAGGAAATTTTTTTTTTTGAGAATATTAACAGCTGGCGAATATTTATAATATTAGCAAATATAGACAGAACCTTGGCTCGTAATATGGCAATCAACATACAATTTAAATGACTAGTATTAAAATGAGAAGGTATTATTTTTAATCTATATATATAAAAGAACAGGGTTTTTTATTAAGACTCGACTACAGCCGAAACCGCTAAACGCAGTAACTTGAATTTTGGACAGCAGTTGCAGTCTACTATGTAGGGGAGCAATAAGACGGGATTTTGCGAAAGTCCTCCTCTAAGGGGGTGAAAAGGGGTGAAAACTGTTGTATGAAAAATCTTATTCCTTGGGTTTATAAACTTGAAACTTGGTACGACTATGAGTATAAGTAAATAAAAAGGATTGGCACTATTATTTTTTTTAAACTACCCTCCATTGGTAATCTAGACGATGTCAAAGTTTGTATGGGTAAATCATAACGCGTTACCTGATGAATTTGAAAATCAGTGTTGATATACAAGATCAAAAATAATCAAACACGTGTTTTTGGATTTTTCGAAAATCACCCCCCAAGTTGGTGAAAAGGGGTATTCAAGTTTTAAAGTAAGGATATTAAACGCTAAACGTAGAAAGCTGACTTTTGGATGGTAGTTGCCGTTAATTATGTAGGTGCGAATTAAGAAGGGATTTTGTGAAAATCCACCTCTAAGGGGGTGATAAGGGGTGAAAACCTTTGTAAAATCTTATGCCTTGGGTTTATAAACTTGAAACTTGGTAGGAATACGAACGTAAGTAAATAAAAAAGATTGGCATTATTAGTTTTTTAAAACTACCCTCCACTGGTGATTTAGATGATGTTAAAGTTTGTATGGGAAAATCATAACGCGCTAACTGATGAACTTGAAACTCAGTATATAGAAATTAGATCAAAAATAAACAAACACGTGTTTTGGATTTTTCGAAAATCACACCCTAAATTATTGAAGGATTTTACTGCTTGCTTCGATAACTCAAAACTTGGCATAAATAATTTCCTAATCCAGTAAAGGATGCGTAATTATCTATACTTAAAAAATCAACTTAGCGGGCGAACATCGGAAAATCCGTTTGTCTACACTAATATTTCAAGTTCGAAGTTATAAACACGCGCTGACGAAGTCGCGGGCGGAGTGCTAGTCTATATATATAAAAGAACAGGGTTTTTATTAAGACTCGACTACAGCCGAAACCGCTAAACGCAGATATTTGAATTTTGGACAGCAGTTGCAGTCTACTATGTAGGGGGGCAATAAGACGGGATTTTGCGAAAGTCCTCCTCTAAGGGGGTGAAAAGGGGTGAAAACTGTTGTATGAAAAATCTTATTCCTTGGGTTTATAAACTTGAAACTTAGTACGAATATAAGTATAAGTAAATAAAAAAGATTGGCATTATTCGTTTTTTAAAACTATCCTCCATTGGTAACCTAGACGATGTAAAAGTTTGTATGGGAAAATCATAAAGCGTTAACCGATGAATTTGAAACTCAGCATATAGAAATTAGATCAAAAGTAATGAAATACGTGTTTTTGGGTTTTTCGAAAATCACCCCCTAAATTGGTAAAAAGGGGTGATTAAGTTTTAAGGGAAGGATTTTACTGTTTGCTTCGATAAACCCAAAACTTGGCAAATAGATCTCTCAATCAAATACTGGATACATAAATATCTATATTTCAAAAATCAAACCCCAAGCGGGGTGAAAATCGAAAAATAAGTTTGTATGAAACTTTTTTCCGATTATATTCATTCTGTTTAGTTAGAATCTTAAAGCCAAACCAAAACTGTTTCTCTTTTAGTAATTGATAAAGGTCATTTAATAATTAATTTTCCCTCGAAAGGGTTGTAGATGGGTAATTGGGCTTAATTATGAAAACCTACAATGAAAATAAGTCACAATGGTACAGAAATTTAATCTTAGAGGGTTACTTCAATGTGAAAGATTTTTTTTAAGTTACAATATTAGTTGGAGACATTTTTAGAGGGTGACCGGGCATTTAAATTCACTGGATTTGAAGTTAGAACCACACGCAGACGAAGTCGCGGGCTGATTGCTAGTTAACTCATAAAGTTTTCCATTCGCTCTATTTACTTAGTTTGGTATAAAAGGCTGATAATTGGGTCTGTATATCACATTGTAATTGGTGTCTTAGTTAGTGTCTGCATTCACTTCAAAACAAGAAAACGGGTATGTATTTTTTTTTATAAATGAACTTTTGTGTCCATTAGTCATCTAGTTGTTTTATAACACCGACTTCTTTATCTACTTAATATTTAATAGATACATATTAGAGATGTTACGAATATTCGAATTGTCATCCGTATTTTTATTTCCTTACTGTTACAGGAAATAAAAATCACAAATATATATCAAAATTGATAATTTTACAAATAAGTTATAATTTCATTGGAAAGTGTTTCTTTTTTTTTTGCATTTTCTAACAATTCGCACTGGCATTCGCGAATATTGGAATTGAATATTCGCATCCGCGAATGAGAATAATCAAATATTCGTAACATTATTAATACATATTAATTTGTTGCGTAGGTCTGCTATGCTGTCGCTCCATGTTACATAATCATTTAGTTATAATTATATTACGTCTTTTGTACATGCCATGCGTGATCGATTGATACTTGTGGCATTTTTTTATCGACGACGAAACTAAGTTACAGTTTTACATAAATTATTTTATCACACCCCTATTTTTAGGGTTACTTGACTGTTGCCATGTAGGACTACACGCTAACTCAGAGGGTATCTTTTTTTTTCGGAAGTCGGTGGCTTTGTTTTTTATTTCATTGACTATGGCCACCGACTTCCGAAAGCAAAGTTATTTTACACTTTTTTGTGTTTGGTTTTGAAGTCGGCTCCTTTAAAAAAAAAATATTTTACTCTTTCAAGTTCAGACAGTTCAGATTCAACAAAAATCTTCGTACTCGTATATAAAATTGGCGTCTTTGAAAATCCGCGATCGAATTAAGCAATAACGGATCCTTATATTTTGATGAAACTTACAGTATTGCTAATAGCGATATTTTCTAGACAACCTCTTATTTTTTAGACCATCTAAAATGGACTGCGGATTTAAAATAAAAATAATAAACATGTCTCGTTATGTAACAGTTATGGCGGACGCAGCAGCCTCTTTGTCCAACGCGCAGTCGATGCAAGTGGCGCTGCAGATGGTTCAGACCCTGAGCCTCACGTCGTGGCAGTTCCCTGCTGACTGCAGCATCACCAGTAAGTGTCAACTTTTTTTTTTATCGTCTTAAATCATGGGTCGACGGCGCGTTGTGTTCCACGCGCGCCTCAAAGAGTGTCAGCATAGTGACGGGGCTAGTAGAGGACTCATGTGATGATTTAAGACGATTTTTTTTATTTTTTTTTTAAATAAAATCATCAAATGAGTCCTCCCACCCAGGGCAGGGCGGGAGGGACTGTCAGACTTGTACTGACTAAAATCCACGGTGTCCTTCAATAGCCCTTTACGTACTAGGGTCACGGTAATCCCTTGGTCCCGCGACCCCAGCAGGCTTTCGCCCTCTAAAGGGAACCCTATCATTGTGCTGATACTATTTGAGGTGCGCGTGGAACACATCGCACCGTCGACCCGGGCATGGATCATGTTCGCACAGCGAGTCGCCCATTACTCGCCGCCCACATGCCGGCCGGCGCCTAAGGTGGCCGGAGATCGTCTTGCGACGTCTGTCGCCATGAGCGTCTACCACTACCGCTGGGCTGTGAGGTGGACGTTGTCCTCTCCCTCACGCGTCCCGCCTTCTCCTTCGCTAGCATGACTGCTTTGCAGAAGGAGGCGTCCGCTTCCCACTCCGTCTCGTTACTTAATTTCTCAAAGATGTCAAAAAATGATAATGATATGACTGATGTGTAAATTCTTGTTTTGTTTGAAAGCGCATATTTTTGGGTTGTTTGATACCTATAATCAGGTCCAGATCTGAGGTTCAGATCCTGGAGAAATCGAGGAAACTTACATAAATTACACCACACAAATGCGATCGATGCTATCGTATGTGTATGTTACCACTCCATACCCCATATCCACTAAAAAGGGTAAAACTTTTGTTTCGGAAGTCGGTTGCATAAAACTCAGTGAAATTAAAAACAAAATTTTCCGAAAGAAAAGTTATTTTTCGTTTTTTTTTGTGTTGTTTAAGAAGCCTGTTTTTATTTTTAAGAAAAAAGTTTTTTTAATAACGATGATATGACTTTTATTTAGATGGCAGTACCTTTGACTTCATCATCGTGGGAGGCGGCACTGCAGGCTCCGTGCTGGCCAACAGACTGTCGGCCAATGAGAGCGTCAGCGTCCTGGTGCTTGAAGCAGGAGGATATCCACCCCTCGAGTCAGAGGTAGGCATTTCTCACTCCGTATTGTGTAAAATTGTAACTGTTGATCTTTTTAACCGACTTCAAAAAGGAGGAGGTTCTCAATTTGGTCGGTATTTTTTTTATGTATGTACAGTCGCTAGCACATCAGCCTACCTCAATATGTCAAATTTCTTTAATAGATTTTCAACCTTATCACAATTAATAGTGGAAGGTTAATGTTTTATTGGTAAAATTAGACAGATTCGGGTAGGTTGACTTGCTGGCGTCTGTACATCGATCACTCCGAGGTTTCTGGTCCGATTGGCATGATTCTTTTTTTGTACCATGCAGTATTCTTGCCATCTAGTCCCATAACAATTTCTTTCAGTTTAGTTCAGTAGTTTTTATTTTATGAGCATTTTTCGCTGATTGTTTACATGGACGATGTTATTAGTACGGCACTTTTTTTTTTTTTTAATCGTGGTAAAATCATCAAATGAGTCCTCCCACCCAGGGCAGAGCGGGAGGGACTGTCAGACTCGTACTGACTAAAATCCACGGTGTCCTTCAATAGCCCTTTACGTTCCGCGGTCACGGTAATTCGTTCAGTCCCGCGACCCCGGCAGGCTTTGGCCCTCTAGAGGGGGGCCCCGTCACTTTGCTGACACTCTTTGAGGCGCGCGTGAAACACAACGCGCCGTCGACCCGGGCATGGTCCATGGTCGGACAGCGAGTTGCCCATTACTCGCTGCCCGCATGCCCGCGCCTACGGTGGCCGGAGATCGTCTGGCGACGTCCGACGCCGTGGGCGTCTACCACTGCGGCTAGGGTGGAGGGAGGACGCCGTCCTCTCCCTCATGCGGCCCGCCTCCTCCTTCACGAGCAAGACTGCTTCGCAGAAGGAGGCGATCGCTTCCCACTCCGTCTCGCCCCGCAGCATGGCCTCCACCAATGCCGGGCGCGAGAGGTCTCCGCCTACGCCGTCGTGAGGACACGACGGTGCTCTGCCCAAGCGGGGCAGTCCTGCACCGTATGCTCCACCGTGTCCTCCGGCCATAAAAGATTACCTTAAGACTGCCGAGGAATATGGCACGAAGGTCGAGGTCTATGATTAGTCATTGGTAAACAGCGCTGCCAATGATGTTGATGATGATGAAGAAGGCCTTCCATAGGAAACTTCTGATAATAGTTTAAGTTTTACTATATCTTGATACCTACATTATAACGTTTTACTAAGTGGATCAAACCTGATCACTGCATGTTAAAGTTGTTTTGAATTCCTTTGCACCTCAGAATAAATAAGAACATCTTTTATCAATAAGTTTCTGTTGCCAGAAGCTTCACCTGCATATTATATGCTCAAAATTATCCCACGGGTTCGTAATGTTGGGTTAAAAGGTTTCCTTTAACCTATCTTTGCAACGTGTTTCATTGAAATCCGTTCTGCGTTGCAGTAACAAAAATTATCTATCCTTCCAGACATCCTAATTTTCGTATTTAAAATATTGATAAAGAATTGAGGATGTCCTTAAACGGGGACGAATACTAATATTTTTATTCATGTGTTTCTAGCTCCCCGGAACATTCATGCTGCTAAAAGAGTCAGAATACGACTACAACTATCGCACAGTAAACGACGACTACACAATGCAGAACATGCAGGGAAAAACTTGCGGCCTGACGCAAGGCAAGATGCTTGGCGGCAGCAGTGCCATCTACCACATGATGTACACCCGCGGTGACCCACAGGACTACGATTCTTGGGTAGAGAGGACAAATGACACTGCCTGGAACGTAACTAACACCCTCAAGTATTTTAAAATGCAGGAGAAACTAACTGACAAGAAGCTGCTAAAGACAGCCTATGCTAATCTCCACGGTACCGATGGCATGATCAAAATTAAAAGAGAAACTAGCCCCCTTGTTGACAACATCTTTGGTGCCTTGAAAGAGACCGGTCACAATATCCTGTTAGACTTAACATCTTTAGACTCTGCTCTCGGCTACTCGCAGGTTCTCTATGCTATTGACGATGGCATGCGACAGAACCACGCATACGCCTACCTCTATCCCGTCAAAAATCGTCCTAATCTATGCGTTTCGTTGCGGAAATTTGTTACTAAGATCCTGATCGAAAACAAAAAAGCCGTCGGTGTACAGGTGACCACGGAAAAAAACGAAACGTACGTTTTGTATGCTAACAAGGAAGTTATAGTCTCCGCTGGAACTTTCAACAGTCCCAAATTATTGATGTTATCTGGCATTGGGCCTCGAGAACACCTCGAGTCCCTTGGCATCGAGGTGATTGCTGATCTTCCCGTCGGGCAGAATTACATGGACCAAGCTAGTGCTCCTATAGTTATCCAACTGGAGGAAAGTACAGAAGTCTCTGAAGGAAGTAACCCACACAAGTTCCCTGTGCCAGCATTCTTTGGAAATGTAGCACTTAACTCAACCCGACCAGATTATCAGACGATCAACTTACTCTTCCCGCCGAATTCGACAGATCTGTTAGGTCTTTTTAGTCAAATGTTTAGCTACTCAAACGAGATCTCTCAAAAGGTTTACGAAGCTAGTTTTAACAGGAGAACCATGTTTTCTTTAGTTTTCTCGAGGGCAGGTATTACTTGCTAGTGCTGATCCTACTGCAGCCCCTATTGTCAACTCAGGTATGTTTAGCGACAAAGCTGATTTGGAGACTCTGGTACAAGCATTCTTAGACCACACTCGACTGCTAGGCTCGACTTACATGAAATGTATAAATGCGACTATCGTGGACTTAGGTCTCTGCAGAGATGCGAAAAATGCAGCTGAATTCTGGAGGTGTTACTCAGTAGCTATGTCGACGACCATGTGGCACTTTGGTGGCACCTGTGCTATAGGGTTGACGCTGGAAAAAAACATGAAGGTCAAAACTATAGAGAACCTGCGAGTGGTAGATTCCTCGGCTATGCCAGACCTGATCAGCGGAAAGATCATCGCTCCAGTCACTATGATGGCTGAACGTGCTGCTGACCTCATTCGTACGGAACACAACATTCTTTAATCGTGAATTTTTTAATGTTTTTTTTTTGTATTTCGTACTGAATAATTAATTAAAGTTTTCAAAGTAATGTTGCGACGTTTTAACTATATCACACACATATCCGAACGCATTCTGTCGGATTCTAACATACCCCATCAGCGTCATCCACATTTATACACGTACTCTGGCTGGGTGTATGTATGTACAATTTTACAACATTTTTTTTTAATAATTTAGCAATAAGGTCAGTACCTCTATATGACCGTGATCCTCTCGTGATCGTTTCCTATTTGGTTGCTATTAGGTACTTAGTTATTTTCTAGATTTTGCCGAGTATTAGCAAAACATTATTTACGTTACTCTTATTTATAACTAGCGGGCGCCCGCGGCTCCGCACGCGTGAATGTCGGTTACCGCTGCAAAAAGCCTACTCAGGAAAAACACGGTCAGCAACATGATTCCCAGGTCTATTCACAGACACCAACTCTAACATCGACGACGCAGTCATCAGAAACACTCGACATAGATAGATATAGTGTGTAGCGGACTTTTTGTAGATATTTATAAGATCAACAATTAATTAGAACATTTTATGGTTCTATCTTAAGCGTACGCAAAATAAGTAACTTTTCTGGTTGATTTTTTACACCTTGTGGCCGAAAAACCCATATATCTTACGGAACCCTATTATTCTCCAAAATAAAATATAGCCTATGTTACTCGTCGATAATGAAGCTTTCGAATGGTGAAAGAATTTTTAAAATCGGTTCAGTAGTTTTTGAGCCTATTCATTACAGTCAAACAAACAAACAAAGTTTTCCTCTTTATAATATTACTGTAGACTACCAAAATAACTGATATTCGTACCTACTATTGCTTCAACTATAAATAAATAAAATGTAAACTAATAATATATTTAAACACTACCAAAACCTCTAATACCTATTTCATAAAATAACAACAAAACAAATCGAAAAATAAACTATTCAAAGACTAAAAGTAAAAAAGGGCACGCCGCAATCGCGGCGGTAAGACCCCTCTTGGAGGAGTGGCTGGATGGGCGACACGGCGTCCTGATCTACCGCATGACGCAGGTCCTCACCGGACACGGAAGTTTCGGGAGGTACCTGTGTCTGATAAGGAGGGAAGAAACTCCTGCTGGTGACACCCCTGCCAGGAACGTCCGGAGGACACGGTGGAGCATATGGTGCAGGACTGCCCCGCTTGGGCAGAGCACCGCCGTGTCCTCACGACGGCGATAGGCGGAGACCTCTCGCGCCCGGCATTTGTCGAGGCCATGCCCGGGTCGACGGCGCGTTGTGTTCCACACGCGCCTCAAGGAATGTCAGCATAATGACGGGGCCTGTAGAGGGCCAAAGCCTGCCGGGGTTGCGGGACTCACAAATTCCCGTGACTCTGGTACATAAAGGGCTATTGAAGGACACCGTGGATTTTAGTCAGTCAAGTCTGACAGTCCCTCCCGCCCTGCCCTGGGTGGGAGGACTCATTTGATGATTTTACCACGCTACAAAAAAAAAGACTAAAAGTCGCGCTGATAAGCACGGTTTGTAAATAACAATTATTGTTTGTCAATAAGGTCGAACAGTCTGAACGTCTATTTGCATCAACAGCCAAATATTGTTATGAAGCACGCGCTTTTTTTTGTGTATGGCAGCTCGCAGGTCAAACTCTAGTAGGTTGTGTACTGCTCAACCGGACTTTTGTGTGGATGCCTTAAGATTTTAAGGCCTTCAGGCGCGCGGACCCCCCCGCCTTTTTATAGCTGGCGCCGCGAAGCGCGTCGAGCACGGCAAACGCTACACAAAAATAATCCTTATAGCATGTATTCACGCGCGATGACTGATTAGCGTATCTCATGTATAACTTGGTGTTTCTACACCGATTTACATGATTCTTTTTTTATTGAATAGGTAATAATGTTTACTTTTTTTAATTAGGGATGAGTAAGAGTGTTGTAAACGTAAGAGTAGACAAATATAATCAGAAAGCTCCGAATTGATAAGCTATCGGGAGTTTCACGTGTTATTGTGAGTCAACCATAAAAGATAGACATATGCTGTCAAGGAATATTTTTATATAATTTTAAGGAGAACATTTCCGGCATACATAATTTCTATGTAGCTTTAACCATTAAGGCTGCACACGCGACGGAAGCTTAAAAAATGGAGTAACTTCTCCCGTTTTCCCAATATTTCCCTTCACTGCTCTGCTCCTATTGATTGTAGCGTAATGAAAAGTATCCTATAACCTGCCCAGGAGTATGAAGAATAATTGTGCCAAATTTCGTTAAAATCCGTCGAGTAGTTTTTGTTTCTATAACGAACATACAGACAGACAGACAGACAGACAGACAGACAGACAGACAAAAATTTTACTGATTGCATTTTTGGCATCAGTAGCGATCCCTAATCACCCCTTGATAGTTATTTTTTTAATATATTTCATGTACAGAATTGGCCCCTCTACAGATTTATTATAAGTATAGATAATGACTCTTTTTATAGTCGTAAGCGCAAATACTTAGCGTGGGAACTGTATTCGATGATTACCGGCGTGATTTTATGTTTATTATTAATGATGATTTCGACAATCAATAAACACGTACTCCTATCAATACACCGCAAACAACCGCGTCGATGACGTCACGCGTTGCGGGTTGCGGCCCGCATCATTCTGCGGTATCTGCGGTGGTGCGGCCGCTTTGATTATTTATTATTGAGTGCTATTTGATATTATAGGGTGTTATCGGAAATTATTAAAGTTGTTTTAATTATTCTGAAAATAAATATACATTACGCGATTTTAGCATGAAATAACTCTGGTTACTGCAAGTTGATGCCTATTAATTCATCTCGGTTTTGTTGTGAATAGTCACAAGTCAACAATTAGATTTAATTCAGGTTTAGGGGTGTAACAAACTTATTGATAAATACTCGTACAAACATGATTGAGAAAAAATGAAAATTGTATGACGAATCTAACGTAATTCAGGAACATGTTCAATGAGAATGACTCAAAGTAAGTGAAAACATGAGAAAACTAACAGAAACCAATGTTTAAGTAAAAATCCAAAATGATTCCTTCTTCAGTGTTATGTGATAACTAAGTCAACTCCTAAATCCTAAACTTAAACTTGAACCTCTGAGGCCCTAAAATTCTACTTATTTAGCTGTACTTTGTACCTTATCGTGTAGTCGCGGGGCTGTCTAAAGAGGTTGCCGTGACCCTGGAACTTAAAGGCCATTTGAAGGAACTAAATTCTCGAGTCCTTTCACTCCTTTCAGGGTGAGAGGACGCAGTTGATGATTATCCACCTTAAAAGTTTTAATTTTAATTTGGTATCTTATAGAAGTACTAGCACTCTGCCCGCGACTTCGTCCGCGTGGGTTACGTACTTTCCTAATTCCCCCTTTTCACCCCCTTATAGGTTAAATTTCCAAAAACCCCTTCTTAGTGCTCCCCTACATTATAATGGGAAGCCGTGTGCAAAATTTCACATTCCTAGCCCCAGTAGTTTCGGCTGTACGTTGTTATGTCAGTCAGTCAGTTCTCCTTTTATATATATAGATTTAGATTGAGTTAGGTATATAATATATCGGTATGATTACTTTTTTTTTATCGTGGTAAAATCATCAAATGAGTTCTCCCACCCAGGGAAGGGCGGGAGGGACTGTCAAACTTGACTGACTAAAATCCACGGTGTCCTTAAATAGCCCTTTACGTACCGGGGTCACGGTAATTCGTGAGTCCCGCGACCCCGGCAGGCTTTGGCCCTCTACAGGCCCCGTCACGATTGGTATGATTACTTAGGTTTTTTTTTGATTTGACGGATGAGGATATATTGTCACGTTACATTTTCACATTACTTTTAAATACTTAATTCTTAAAAAGAGTAGAATGTTAAATGTTAGGAAAATGAACGTAAGAGGAGCTATTGTTTTTCATTCCCGTTTACTTTAAGTCACAAACATGTGAAAACTAGTGCTAAGACCTCTGTTTACATTGATAGTCTATAAGTTTGACCATAAAGCATAAAATGTAAACAAAACTCAGAGACCGCCACTCCAAATCAAAGATACTCCTTTGAAAGCCACCAGCACGGCCGACCGGACATCAGACAGACCCTCACTATCTCCTATTGAACGTATAACATATAATTTTTTATCAAAACTTCTACAAAGAAAGGCTCTGAACAAAAAATGTATCGGAGCGTGAATTTAACGAGGACTCGTTATGTGAAGTCGATATTATGTTTGTTTGTCTGTGTTGCGTCCTGTATTGTGGATGTAGGAATCTATAAAGGAGGGCTGGGTCCAGTGGTCCATGTTCTAACTGTCGTGGGCTAAGATCTCATTACTGCTAGACTTTGTCATTTAAAAAGCTTTTTTTGAAGTAAAAACTTCTTTAGCGGCGTTGTGCACTTTTTTGGAATGGTTAATAAATGTTAAACTCGCGTCAGGACACGTGACCTGTTCGAAAATTCGTAAGACGGCGCAGGGCGCTTGCGCGAATTTTCGTGTGTGTTTATTATTACTATTCAAGTTTTCACTTCTGTCGGCACTCCCAGAGTGCAACCCGTCGTTTTCTTTTTAAATTTAAAATAGGCTTGCTCCTGACTATACTCAAGGTGACAGAGACAATGCCTGTGTGAAATTGATGGTTATCTTAATTTACAGACATAGAACTTACAAAAAAACAAATACTTCATAATGAGACGGCATTTTTAACTTTTTATCTGGGGGCACGGCAGTGCCCCAGCCAAGTCTCGAGCAAAACGGGCACGGCCGTACCATCTTTTCTCGATGCGATTCGCGGCTGTTTCGCCCCCCCTATATCTTCGACGTGGACAAAGCTAGGAGTTTAGGTTTTCGGTGAATAATAGTAGGCATTAGAACAAGCTTAAGTTCGAAATTACATGCCAATTGAATTAATAGTTTAGGAGTTACGGTCGATCAAAGTTACACCATTTTGTCACTCACTCACTGACTCACTGACTCACTGACTCACTGACCGATCATCAAAAATCTAAGGTACTTCTAGCAGACTTAGAAACTTCAAATTTTGCACCAAGATAGGTCATTAGCCACATATAAAGGAAAAATTATAAAAACATTAAAAAATAATATACCATAGAAAACAATTTTATATTTGCGGTTTGGCAAGAACATTATGTATGGATTTTGACTGCATTGTTAACTTTGTTCGTTGTTTAAGTATTCAATTGGATGAATAAATACATGGAATGGAAAAGAATAATAAAAATGTAATACATAGACTATAATTAATTGATACATAAAGTTCATAATTCATTAAATTAATAAAGCTAAAACTCCATTGTATTGCGATAAATTTCGATTGTATGCGCGCTCGATAGATGGCGTTGTACCTGTCTGAATCGCGCTATGGTTTCGTTACCGAGCGCAGTATAAGTAGTACTTTAAAATAATTCGATAATTTTCATTTGATAGCGCCACCTACCTATGAAAAACCATTTCGAAACTAAAAAAATATTGTAGCTATATTCGGAGAACTTAAGTTAGCCGGATTAGATAGTAGATTTATTATTGTTACTGAAACAGTTATTTAGGCGAATAGTTTATTAATATAACATAGACATAGGTAGTTACAATATCTAGTTGTTTACGTGTTATTTAGTTTAGTTATATTTATTTTGTAAGTTAGTAGATTTATGTTTATTTAGCTCGTTGAAAAGAAACAAAAGAGATAGAGAATGGGTTCTAAGCAAAGCAGTAGCTGAAGTCCAAGAAATTATGAGGTCACCTAAAAAAAAAGAAAGAAATACACTTACAAAAAATAAATGAGATCCCACCAAAAACATTAAAATAATGTAAAAAAATGCCAAGTCTCTCGATGCAGTCTTTCCATCGTAAAAGTTTTGAGATCTCATAGAAGCCAAGTCCTATTCAAATTATTTTGTAGTTATAAATCAACATTTAGTAATTGTATCAATAGTTTTCTTTATATTATAATTATAGTGACTTGGCAATGAGCACAAGAAGAAACAAAACGGCATATTTGGAGTTGAAAGTCACACACCGCATGCGTAAACATTAATATCACAAAATTAATTTTCTTTTGGTTTATCCGTGTCGTCCCAACCGAATTTCGGCAACGGCAGTCAGTCTCATCCAAGACTAGTAAACTGCGCAGGACATAAATTATAATGCACACTTGCACAAGTGTGTACGCAAACACTAGTGTTAGTGTACTCTCGGTTCATTTACTTTCATAAAGCGATGGCCCGTAAGGTACTTATTTTTTATTATTGCATTGGAGCATGTAGTCGGTAGTGATCTGATCACAGGTCTCGTCAGTAACATTTGCACATAATTCCAGGCAGCAAGCAGCTTTTAATTGGTGCTCATTGCCAAGTCACTATAATTATAATATAAAGAAAACTATTGATACAATTACTAAATGTTGATTTATAACTACAAAATAATTTGAATAGGACTTGGCTTCTATGAGATCTCAAAACTTTTACGATGGAAAGACTGCATCGAGAGACTTGGCATTTTTTTACATTATTTTAATGTTTTTGGTGGGATAAAACTTTACCCTAGATTAGAAATGTATGTGTCGTGGGAGCGTTTACAAACATTTAAACGACACACAGACACTCAGACCCGGAACAACTACTTGTAGTTTAGATAAATATTTGTTTCGTGCGGAAATTGAACCACGACACGCAGCCCAGCAGGCTTAACATTAATGGCAAAATATTTGTTTGTACTACAAGTATGTAGTTATTTCGGGTCTGGGTGTTAGTGTATGTGAGTTTTAGTGTTTGTAAACGAACCCACCAAATTTATTCTCACCTAAAATACAACATGATCAAAGAGTCTATTCACATAACGTCCAGATTGTTCCCATGAATTGTCTGTTCGAACTAGCCAGATAGAATGAAAGCAGTCAGTTCATCCGGGTGCCCTCAGACGGCGCTCATCTAGCTTTGATACGTCTTTGATAACCGCTATCTGTGTCTGTGTTGTTCCCCGTCCTGTTCTAATGCTATATCTACTTACGTTGATAGCGTGAAGATACGCCTTTATTAGAGACATTGCTTTTTAATGTTAGTGTTATGTTGATCTTTTTTTTTCTTTTTTCTCAGAGTAGTCTGCAGTTCTCAACAATAAAGATACTAATGTTAAATAAAATTAATTTAAACACTATGTCCAGTAATAAAATCGAACCCAGGTATTAAAATACTTTCAGTCAAAACTGACGATAGATCTAATTTAGACGGGTCGCGGAACTGTCTGAGCAGGATAGAGGATACCGTGACCCTGGAATACAAAAGGCCAGAGGGAACAGCGCGGATTATGGCCAAACAGTCTGACAGTCACTTTCACTTTACCCAAGGTAGGAGGACTCATTTGATGATTTATTATCCCAGAATAAGGTCTAATTTAGCCGTTTTGTCATTGTCTAGTCAACAATTGCAATTGTAAAATTAGCACAATGATATTGTATAAAGTAACTAGCACTTTTCCCGCGACTTCGTCCGCGTGGGTTACGTACTTTCCTAATTCCCCCTTTTCACCCCCTTAAAGGTTAAATTTCCAAAAATCCCTTCTTAGTGCTCCCCTACATTATAATAGGAATCCGTGTGCAAAATTTCACATTCCTAGCCCCAGTAGTTTCGGCTGTACGTTGATATGTCAGTCAGTCAGTTCTCCTTTTATATATATAGAAGTACAGACGCCAGCACCTCAACCTACTTCAATCTATCTAATTTTTTAAAATAGATTTTCAACCTTATCACAATAGTGGAAGGTTAATGCTCGATTGGTAAGTTTGACAGATTCGAATAGGTTGACCTGTTGGCGTCTGTACAACTACAACATAATAAAATAAATATTACAACCCAAAAATAAAAATTTCCACGGCATAAATCACAATACATACAATACAAACCTTGCGACCAAACAAAACAAAACACAATCAGTTGTCAGTATGTCACCACCCCTTATTGCAGCGCGCGCTGTTATTGGCTGGCGCGCGAGAGGCGTGTGCGCAGCCTCCGACACATTGGTGCAACAAGATAAAGAGTATTTACTTGTTTATGTAGCTCCATTTGACACTGCTGTTAGTGCAATGGGTTAATGAACGTATGAAAAAGATGCTTCTCTACCTGACTCGTTGGTCTTAAAGTCAGTGTTATTATTATTTTGAAAAGTGGTAGTGGTGTTTTTGGTGTAAAATTATCAAATGAGTCCTCCCACCCTGTTTTTTTTGTTAAACGATTTGTTCGTGTTTAACCAATATCTCGCCTGATGGTAAGCAATGATGTGGTCAACAATGAAGCACGCTTGCCTAGAAGTAACCTGTTCACTTTTGTCTTGAAGACCCCAATGTAGTAGCTTAGGAAATGAACGACCCTGGTAGGGAATTCCACTCCTTAGCTGTGCGTAACATAAAGAGGATTGTCAAGGAGCAAAAAAGACTTCCTTTTCTTGGTCTTTACGCTCCAGGGAAGGTACCCAGCTCAGACAGTCCTGGGACACGTAGTCCGATGGAATAATGCTTAATTGGTGATTCACTCGTTGTTACAAGAGATTTTAACATTTTTGAGAGAATTCTACTTGTTGCATTTTAACTTTAGTTGAAATACGATATTTTATACATCTACATTTCTCTCATACATTAAAACTAGTCAGTAATAAAAAATAAGTTCTTTACAGTTTTCTATACAGAGAAGTAACTGCTATATATACATTCGTTTTCCCTCCACAATAATAAATCTCTCTTATAATAATATATCAAACTTCATCATTAGCCGGAAGACGTTCAATGCTGAGAAATAAGTCTAAAGTAACAAACTTATTAAATCCATTAACTGGTGACAAAAAGGCCAAAAGTAACAAACTAACGTAAGTTCATTTTTTTTTTTGTCGTGATAAAATCAATCAAATTTGTCCTCCCACCCAGGATAGACCGGGAGGGACTGTCAGACTCGTACTGATTAAAATCCACGGTGTCCTTCAATAGCCCTTTACGTTCCGGAGTCACGGTAATTCGTACAGTCCCGTGACCCCGGCAGGCTTTGGCCCTCTAGAGGGGGGCCCCGTCACTTTGCTGACACCCTTTGAGGCGCGCATGGAACACAACGCGCCGTCGACCCGGGTATGGTCCATGGGCGGACAGCGAGTTGCCCATTACTCGCTGCCGCATAAGTCCATAGTTAGTGTGAAATAGGCACTTTGTAAATGTTGGACATTAATTCACAATACGTAAACTGATGTTTAGTTGCACATCAAATCCAATAAATTCGCGTCGTCATTTGTTTGTTGTGTACACTATTATTAATTCAGCGCACATTTACACAGATTTAGCTGTAAATTGTATAATATCACGTAGGTAAGAGCGTTTGTCGTAAATAACATTATATTTAATACGAGTAATTATGTTTGTCTAACAAAACTGACCGCAGACACACACTTATACATGCCTCTTTATGATCGTCAGTCAACGTGAGGCTTTACTATGTTCTGCATATAAATACTTGTTTGGGGCCCTTGTAATCTAAGTGTATTTACATATAAAGAGAATAGCATCCTTACTCGTTTAACTAATGCTATTACTGATGTCATTGAGTGAATTTTGAAGGGAGCTTATAGCCTTTTTGCAAATTGAGCTATGCGAGTTCGATAATTGTAGCTTTAATGCCGCGATAAGTTTTCATTTGAGAGCAACATTTCATGTTCCATGTGACGGCCATGTTCTTATTTTGTCTAAAGTCGGCCACCAAAACCGCCATTGCCGCAGTTGCACCGCGATGCCTTACGGCCAAAAGGGGATAAGCGAAATTTTTTTGCGATATCGTCATATAAAACATTATTTTTTGTTTATGCGAAACCCGATACACCTGTCTAGTATTTTTGTGTAAAGAATCTATGTACAAAATTTTAAAACCGTTTCATAAAAAATCACGAGGTTATAAGTTTGTATATTACCTGGTTGTCCGTTCAAAAACATGCTCATTTCGCGGTACACCCGCGTAAACTGCGTCTATACACTCGTGATAATAGCTTGGCAATAGGTATGATGATTGTATTGTAATTAACTGGTAATAAAATTTTATTAAAATATTTTTGAAAAAAAAAATATAACATGGTGTGTGTAACTAGTTTGTGGTGACAAACTAGTTTGTAGCAAATACAGCAGTCAAAAGTCCAGCTTAGCTCACAGCACAGCGCTGCATAGCTTCTCATTGGTTACTTGCCCTTAATCACCAACACTCGCAAATTATGAAAAGTGTGTGTATTTCCCACACACACAGACCCATATACTTACATAAGGTGAATGAAATATGTGTAATATTTGAATAACAAACAAACGGACGGACGGCTCGCATCTGTTCTCGTATGTTTGCAGAAGGTTTGCACGCACTATGTACACACACAGTGGCGGAGTAAGGCGGGGGCGAAGCGGACCCAAGCCGTCGCGTCGCGTCGGCCTCGCACCTCGCGCTAAGGGACAAAAAAGTTCTTGGCAACGTAGATCATTAGTTTGTAAGCAGTCAGTAAAGCAGTACAGTTTAACATCTACGAAGAAAAGCTTTTTAAACTTTCAATTTAATAATGACCTAAGTTCAAATCTGATGAAAATCACAGGATCGTGCTGGATGCAAGCTGCTTCTAATCGGTCCTATTGGAAATCTATGGGGGAGGCCTATGTTCAGCAGTGGACTTGCTACGGCTGATATTATGATGATGAAGTACAAATACACTTGCCATGTCCGATGAGTGGGAACTTAAAGAGTCAAAAAGGCCTCGCAAATAAGATGTTGCTGACATTTTGTGACCACCTTCTAACAACTTTTGTTTTGGTAAACCAAATGAACAGTTTAAAAAAAAACCGCGCGATATTTTCGTCCTGCAAAGTAAGGTCCTTGCAGGTGCGTCTTGCACCCTTATATTTTCAGTCTCGCTACGCCACTGTTCACATACATATAGCAAACATTCCTACGAAAAGATTTGTAATGAAAATAGTTTTGATATGAAACAAAGAATTGTGGATAATACTGAGAAGCATGGGATTTGTGAAATTAATCAAGGAAGGCTTTCCGGCTAACGCAATGCAGTCAACTAATGACTCTTCATCATAGCAATGCGTCCTGCTATGTTTGGAAAAGACTGGAGGACTAAGTTTAAACTGTTATATCTAGACAAAAGACAATCGCTTTCAAAGTTTCTTTCAACTTTTTTTTTTATTTCGTGGTAAAATCATCAAATGAGTCCTCCCACCCAGGGCAGGGCGGGAGGGACTGTCAGACTTGTACTGACTAAAATCCACGGTGTCCTTCACTAGCCTTTTACGTACCGGGATCACGGTCATTCGTAAGTCCCGCGACCGAGTTTCTTTCAATAATTGAAAGGGGTTTTATCAAATACATTTATTCTATCAGAGTTCTTATTGATATAGGTAATGCGGTATACATTACTAGTTTAAACAGGGCATAATTATAATGATAATATGAAGAAAGTAATTTATAAGACAGACTGTTTATACCAAAATGTACTGAAGGCTTTGACAAGTCTAAAATAATTATTATATCACAAAAATGATGACCATTTTACCAGGTAAAAAAAACGAGACAAATATTAATTCCATTGTTACGCGCAACAGAAAAAGAAATTCTTCCTTTCTAAAGCTGGTTACTTCAAGCACGTCACAACTTAATAATTAAGACCACATCTTAGCCCTCGAGTGGCGTCATCTCCTCATCTCCTCAGCTCCTCAGCCTGTCAGAGTCCTCCACATCTCCGCGTCAACAGCAGGCGGATGTCCTCGCGAACAATATTACAATGGCTCAAGTGCTCACTGCCTCAGTACTTACAAATTATGGGAGTATTGTGATGTAGTACGCCATTGAGGGAGATACGCAGTTTAAAGATTTAATATTTGTGTTGGTATGTTGTGGGTTCCACCCCGAATTCTAGTGTAAAGTATAAAAGTGTGGCACAGACAATCAAACTGGATAACTTTTCGTTTTGAAACAACATCATAATGGTATTGAAGTTTAGTCAGACCATGTTTTTTTGTTTATGTTATGTATCCGTGCTCTATAAGCTTATCTCTGTTGATCCACGTGCGTTCAACTTTACTATTTGATTTTATACATACAGGGTACTTTCTGGTTCAGTAGATAATAGAAAAATTATCATTTAGATTTGTAAAATAAAAAAAAAATTACCTATCCTCTTGCATCGAGTGTAACGGAAGATACTTAATTTGCTTAAAAATGGATTTTTTTTTGTAGATTTAAAAAATGTAATTAAAACAGGTTTATTACCTGTTTCATTAGTTGCACTTTGCTTTCCAGGGCTGCAGTATCTTTTTAAGATAATCGGGAAACTTCGGGCAGCATCACTACGCACATTTTGTAACTGAATACTGTTTCAAAATAAACGCGTTAATCAATGAAAACTTTAGTAATCACCCTGTATACCTATCAATTTGTAATCGTTACTACATCTGTTACTGTTGCCAACCAAACTACATCACCCACTAAATCAGCTGGAGCTTCCCTAGCAACGCACCGAGCGCGCACAAATCACGAATAGATCGGTATTAACAATAATAAAGCGGCGGCAGCGCTGTGCCGCGACGATTATTTATAGATCGTGACGTCATCGGCAGAGTTCGGGAGTGAGAGGAGATGTAGTGGAGAGAAAAGTTGCATGGAAAAATTATGAAATTTTTTGATGGATATGAAAAATTTTGATTGGAAAATTAAAAGCCTCAACAATGTAACATTCTATTAGTGACTAGCACTTTTCCCGCGACTTCGTCCGCGTGGTTCCTTTCCTAATTCCCCCTTTTCACCCCCTTAAAGGTTAAATTTCCAAAAACCCCTTCTTAGTGCTCCCCTACATTATAATAGGAAGCCGTGTGCAAAATTTCACATTCCTAGCCCCAGTAGTTTCGGCTGTACGTTGATATGTCAGTCAGCCAGTTCTCCTTTTATATATATAGATAATAAGGGTATTCTGATACTAGTTTTTGCCAGCGACTTCACTCGCTAAAACTCGAACATTAAACCATAGGAAGATAAAATTGGGATGAAAACTAATCTTATTTGTTAATCCAGGTTATAAACTGTGCGCCAAATTTTATCCAAATTCATTCAGTAACTTTTGCGTGAAAGAGTAAAAAATATCCATTCATACATCCTAACAAACTTACACATTCTGTTAGTACCTATATTATGCATGTTATATACATATAAATCTTCCTCTTAAATCACTCTATCTATTAAAAACCGCATCAAAATCCATTGCGTAGTTTTAAAGATTTAAGTATACATAGGGACAGACAGCGGGAAGCGACGAGCTTGTTTTAAGCAATGTAGTGATGCAATGCCAAAGAAGCTTTTGTTAAATAGAGTAATATTTATAAATTAACTTACATTCGTTATTCATAATCCCTAATATCTTACTAATTTTGTAAAAGTTATGACAGACAGACAGCGGGAATCGACTTTGTTTTATACTATGTAGTGAAGCCAAAAGCTAATGGATTCATTGAAAACAATTGTTTAAAAAAATCTTGTCTTATTCTATTACTCGGCCGGCAGCACTAAATTACTAGTGCTTACTTTCTTACTTTCCTACTGCTCGGTCCATAATCCACCACGAGGGCCCAGTGCATGTTTGAAGATGTCATATTTCTTCAAATTTTTGGTTCTAGAAAGAAAGAAAGAAAAGAGATTTATTGACATACACAGGACAGATAAAAAAAATACATGAGTAAAAACAACAAAGGAAACAAAATATATAAAAGAAAAACGACAAAAGGTAAAACTAATAAAAAACAATTAGTCCTGTGCGAGGCCAAAAGGCTCCTATCTCAGCATGTGCTGCGACATTTTTAATTTTGTCACAGCGCTGGTTTTCTGATAGGGCCCAAAGTGATGTCACGGTCAGATACGTACCTATATGTTGTTATAAAATAAATAAATAAATAACCAAATACAAGATGTAAATATACTAGTATAAAATGTAAATAAAGGGCATTCCTGTTTCCTCACGATGTTTTCTGTCACTGTTTTCACTTTCTTACTTTAGTTTCTGCTAATTAACATGCTTAATAAGCCTGCTTAAGATAAAATATGCGGGCTTTGGGCTAGCTCAAACATTAAGTTTACTTTGTTGCCATTCAAGCAGAAACCATCTAGCTCTTATATATTTATTCATGTTTTTTTAGGGGAACCATTATTTTGGAGTGAATCCAGTAAAGTATTGCCTATAGTGATTAGAATAATATTCGTTTTAATTAGGTAGGAAAATGTTTCAAAATTAGAAGAATTAAATTAATAAGTAAATTAATTAAATAGTTTTTACGTTGCGACACATAGGTCTAGATTTGCACGCTACCGACCTTACATCTTTTCACGCAATTTTTAGTGCGAAGAAAGTAGAAAGGAATATTATTGTTTCTAATACCACTTTGACTAAATCCTCTAGGCAAGGGATTTAAATGCATCTTACTTTCTGGCGCAGTTTATAATTTCTTCTAGGACATTCCCACAAAATCCATAGTCACATGGAACCCACATAATTCAAGTGTAGGCTCAATTTATTGGGCTCATGTTTTATTTAGTGGCGTCGATGGAAATGCTTAATTAGTCGAATATAAGCTGGAATCTTAGCGTTTTAATGGGCTATTCCCGGCGTACTCGCCGTTTGGACGCTCGTAAGGACGCCCGGCCGGTCTTAATTAGAAAAACCTCGCAATTAATTAGCAATAAAATGCATGGACTTGTTTGTAATTGAAGGGCAAGTGAAATTGTTGGGGTGGTTTTTTTGGCACGTTTTGTATTTTCTTCTAAGAAAGTCTGCGCTAACTTGTTTAATTCTAGTAGTATTTGATTGGGAAATATTTAATTGATCTTCTAAAAACTTGGTGGTGGATGGGGCCGTAAGGTTCTCGAATAGAGACCACGCACCGGCGAGCGCAGCGTAGGACGTCCACAAGGTGGGCAGACAATCTTATGAAGACCACAGGGACACGCTGGATGCAAGCCCCTTCCAACCGGTCCTATTGGAAGTCTATTGGGGAGACCTATGTTCAGCAGTGGACGTCTTACGGCTGATATCAAGACGATGATGATGAAAACGTAAGGCTAAATTATTAACTGTGTTAAACTACACTGATAAGAATACTAACTATTCCCCGCGGTTTCACCTGCTGCTCGACTCCTTTTAGTCGTAGCGTGATATTTTATAGCCTCAAGCCTTCCTCGATAAATAAATTATCCGACACTAAAATATTTTTTTATTTGAACCAGTTTTATTTTGACGTGATAGAATCATCAAACGAGTCCTCCCACTCAGGGCAGAGCGGGAGGGACTGTTAGACTCGTACTGATAAAAATCCACGGTGTCCTTCAATAGTTCCGGGGTCACGGTAATTCGTTCAGTCCCGCGACCCAGGCAGGCTTTGGCCCTCTAGAGGGGGCCCCTCCGTCATTTTGCGGGCCCCCCGTCACTCTGCTGCCACTCTTTGAGGCGCGTGTGGAACACAATGCGCCGTCGACCCGGGCATGGTCCATGGTCGCACAGCGAGTTGCCTATTACTTGCTGCCCGCATGCCCGCGCCTACGGTGGCCGGAGATCGTCTGCCGACGTCCGTCACCGTCGGCGTCTACTACTGCGGTTGGGATGGAGGGAGGACACTGTCCTCTCCCTCACGCGGCCCGGCTCCTCCTTCGCGAGCATGACTACTTCGCAGAAGGAGGAATTTGAACCAGCAGGTAGTTCCCGAAATTAGCGACTTAAACCAAAGAAACTCTACATCTTTATAATATTAGGTAGTATAGATTAAGTAATGCTAAGAAAATAAAGTCGACTTAGACGTGAACATCTTAAACCAAAGAAGTAGTTGACACAGCATTAATTCGTCCCCTCATCAGCATCAGCTCGTGCTCTCAAGTCTAACATAAATAACAAAGCAACATGACACAACGCGGCTGAGGCTTGATACAGACACCGCTTAGCTAGCTGTGAGAGTTAAGCCAAGGCCACAATGACGGGGACTACGAAATTATTGCGAAAGTGTTTGCGTTGCCAAGATTGCGAAAATAAATAGTAGGTATATTTTTTAGTATTTTAGTCGGTATAGTGGTAAAGTACCTCTTGGCTGATATAGCAATGTTCTATTTAAGTCTATAGGCTAACATAAATGACAAAGCAACATGACACAACGCGGCTGAGGCTTGATACAGACACCGCTAACCAGTAACTGGGTTAATTAGACAAACAGCCGCAAACGTATTTAGCTGTACCTACTAGAAGCCGACGGTCACATAGGGAAAAGTCAGACTGTACATCATCGAATTGCAACACTAAAATAAATCTTCAAAATCGAAACTGTCTATAAATCATTCGCATTCGCCAGTGTGCACTCCGCCGTTTTCGCGCCGTGTCGTCAAATGACACAAACGACGGGATTAGCCGTATCGCGGCCCGCCACGCTAGTGACGTACCTGCAAGAATTGTGGCTTAGCGTCACATCACTATTATTAGCCGCGGTGGAAAATATTGCCGCGTGATCTTGAAGAAGGCAACATATTTATGTCTATATTACGTTGAAGTTTTTTGAGCGAAAGTCTTTATATCTTTCTTCAAAGCTTTAATCTTATGTCAACCATATTTCTAGTTAAAATATACTGGTATTAAACTTGAATGACCAAATTATAAACTATACACGTATGGATTTTTTAAAAAGTCCTTTATTTCTACATTGATTGGTAAAATTTTGTCTGACTGAAATTATGTTGCATGTGTCAGGATGTGAAGAACTATAATTTTGAGTCGCGTCGCAAATTTCAAAGTTTTTTTTTTACCATATTTAAGATAGGCTTGACAGAGACCAACCGACGTTTTGCAATATTAGTTGGTAAGAGCGTCAGATGTACTGAAACCGGAGATCACAGGTTCTTAATCCCGCTCGCGGTCGACTTTTTCTTTTCACAGAAAATGTCTTAACTTTAACTTAACTTGTAATTTGGATAAGAGTTATTCCTGTCGCTGTCACACAAATGTCAAACTACAAGTGCGCGGTAGAGACGACAACATGGCTAAGTGAAACTATGAACTAGAAAGGTTTAAAGCCAATGTCAAACTGACAGGCGATAGCGAACCGGACCGAGTCCGAAGCGATACGAGACGTCAAACTGGATGCAGCGAACCGAGGCGTGACAGTTGTATTAGCTGACTTTTTATGAACGACGTCAAACAGAGCAAACACGTCTTTGCCACGTCCTCGCATCGGTTCGGTCACGCTTCGGAAACGCTTCGCTTTCGCCTGTCTATTTGACAAAGGCATAAAGGTCTACTGAGTAATAAAATTAATCGTCAACTCGAGTGTGGTCTCAACTACATCAGTACAACCACAGTAACATTAGGATTAGATTTAAAAGGAAGCGAACTTATGACATACATAAGGCAAACCAGACATATATTATAATTTTATTCCACTTATTTCCATCTCTAGGAATTCAAGAACATCCTTATCAATAAGCTAAGAAAATATCCATGAACATAATTCTATAAGGAAAACAGACATAAAATCAAAATGCTCCAACAAAGCACCCTTTCGAAGTTAAAAACAGAATTACGTAACAAATCACTAAGCTCCCCAGTATCGTAACGTTAACGTTAAATAACGTAACGTTATTATAACAGTTATTTAGAGACCGCTATTTCTTAGAACTCTATAAATAAGCTACGGTTATTAATAGCTACATTTAACGTAGATCAAATTGTGTTGGAGATTATGTATCAAGTTCATGATTTTGTTCGGATTGGAGACAATTTATGTATTACGTTACAATATTATTATTGTAGGTAAGTTAATAGTAAGCGATATTTGCCAAGCGTAAGACGGTGGTACCCAAGTTCAGCCTCCAGGTTGGGAAAATGATTTATTGGATATTATTGTAGTTTTGGATCAACGATTTGTGTACGGTTGATGGCGATACGGAAATTCGTTGCCAGCTACTCTGTGTTCGGATATTTTTTATTTTTTTTTATTTATAAAACCAACGTGTTTTAACGAAATAATCGTTTTGCATTTGGCGAGTCGCGGTCGTGTTAACGGAGCACAAGTTCAGAGTAAAGCTTCTAAGATATTCCTAATGGGAAACATACCCTGCCGAAGTCGCGGGACTCACGAATTACCGTGACCCCGGTACGTAAAGGGCTATTGAAGGACACCGTGGATTTTAGTCAGTCCAGTCTGACAGTCCCTCCCGCCCTGCCCTGGGTGGGTGGTCATTTGATGATTTTACCACGATAAAAAAAGAGAAACCAAACAGTTTGCTATTTGGTGCGACACGGTAACAGTTTTAAGTACTAACTATAAAGATAAGATATTTCCTAATCATCATCATCCAATCATGGTTTCTTTAAAAAAAGGGTAAGGAGTTAACAAATGGTTTGCTTGACTAATAACGAAACAACACAGCCTTAAGTGTGTCTCCATTGCCAAAATCGAAGCACATTAAGCACGCCTCACATGTGCGCGCAATCGGTTAGTATTCAACATGGCGCCAGATAAGCGAGGTTCGTGAATTAGAATATTAATTAAACTAGCTCCACGCACGGAATGTGCTGATGCGGACTTCAGAGTGCACCTGGATTATACTATGCTGCAAAATTTCTAAAGGTTTGCTGACATTATATTGTAACGTCATGGACAGATTGTGCAGTTAGGTAGGTCTAACTTCTGGACATGCGGACGGCGAGCAATGGGCGACTCGCTGTCCGATTATGGACCATGCCCGGGTCGACAGCGCGTCGTGTTCCACGCGCGCCGCTAAGAGCTTTCAGCAATATGACGGGGCTATGTCGAGGCCACGTTCGTTTGCGTTTACGTTCAGGGGCCACAGTTACATGATTACATGACTATATCATCATGTAACTGTGGCCAGAGCTGAGTCCAGCGGCGCGACCCCGGCAGGCTTTGGTCCTCGTTCAGGGGCCCCGTCATGTTGCTGACAGCTTTTCGAGGGGCGCGTAGAACACGACACGCCATCGACCCTGGCATGGTTTATGATCGGACGGCGAGTCACCCATTACTCGCCGTCTGCCCATTGGTACTAGCCTGGATTTAAACTCGTAATCTCATGTATGAGAAGCGAGATGCTAAGCCTACAGGTCCTCATGACTGCAAAAAACGCACTAATCATAAATTATTTCAAAGAATAACATTTCAGAAGCTTCCTTTCCTGTCATGAAAATTTACCGTGTCCTGACTGGCCCATAATCTTGACGTATAAACAAACTAATGTTACAATAAACTAATGAAAAGCCGTATAAACGTCATTTAGTTCCCAATATCGCTCCCGAGGCTCCCCCAAACCACAGTATAAAGATGTACAGTAAGTCAACTAGTGACTATTCACCCGACTAGAATAAAAAATGGTAGCACATTCATATCGGCCGTAATTGGAAGTTGCTGGTCGTAAGATCATTCTACATGTCCGTTTTACTTCTAGTAATTGATTTGTTTACCACCGCTTTCAAAGACACCAGCAAGACTTAAAATTATAATAAAGAAGACATGTGGCATGCAGCAAACATGCATTGGGCCCTTCATGGTAGTTTTATAGACTTTTTTTTTAGCGTGGTAAAATCATCAAATGAGTCCTCCCACCCAGGGCAGGGCGGGAGGGACTGTCAGACTTGACTGACTAAAATCCACGGTGTCCTTCAATAGCCCTTTATGTACCGGGGTCTCGGTAATTTGTGAGTCCCACAACCCCGGCAAGCTTTGGTCCTCTACAGGCCCCGTCATTATGCTGACACTCCTTGAGGCGCGCGTGGAACGCAACGCGCTGTCGACCCGGGCATGGTCCATGTTCGGACAGCGAGTCGCCCATTACTCGCCGCCCGCATGCCCGCGCCTACGGTGGCCACCGGTAGTACCGATGGTACCTCCCGAAACTTCCGTGTCCGGTGAGGACCTGCGTCATGCGGTAGGTAAGGACGCCGTGACGCCTATCCAGCCTAGATTTATAGCCTAGTATGTCTTATAGAGAGTAACCTTGTTTCCCATCAGTGGGAAAAACAATATTGTTATTCTTTGAGCTTATCTGTTACGGAATTAAATGTGCCTGCTAGGGATTCAACTAGATCACTTTTTACTATGTCCCACTTATTTTAATACGCATTTATATACCAATGACGTATTATTTTAATCGATAAAACATGCTTAAAATTCATGTAATCCATCTACATGTCTGTATTCGTCAATTTTATTATTCTAACCATTTGTTCGTACTTGGAATACTGTATCACCAGTACTGTGTGTCTACCATGCCCAAACAATTGAAAGTGTAAATAATCACCTCCCTAAGGATGTCCGGATTTCATAGTGATGGGACACGCAAGTATTAGGTTGATGGTAAATTGCTCCGATATTTTGAACGAAGAAATATATTTTTGATGAGTTTATGTAGGATTTTTTGCCGAAATATTCTTTTAAGGGAAAGTTGCTTTCTATGGGTGTTTTGTTATCTAATAGCTTTTAAACTCGTAACGTACATATCTGTTTGATTAAAAACGTCTGGGGGCTGAAACAAATAAAAGGAGGACTAACTACATTTATGATTTAAAATTGTAGACAGGACGTATGGTCAACTCAGCCTGTCTCAGTCCACTGTTGAATATAGGCCTCCTCAGGTGGCACCACATCAGGTGATGTCCTTTGCCTTCCGCATCCACTCTGTCTCAGCCACTTTATTAAGGTCTTCGGTCGATCTAGCAGGGGGACGTATGTCAGTGCTTCTATTCAAAGTCAAAGCACCGTGACCCCGGTACGTAAAGGGCTATTGAAGGACACCGTGGATTTTAGTCATTACGAGTCTGACAGTCCCCCCGCTCTGCCTGAGGACTCATGTGATGATTTTACCACGTAAAAAAAAGTCAAAGCACCTTTATTGTGGGCATATGTAAGGTACAGGTCCTGCCATATAGGCATACAATAATTATGTAGGTAGATATTGGCATTAAAATTTTGATGATAAATTGGACTCACGAATTACTGTGACCCCGGAACGTAAAGGGCTATTGAAGGACACCGTTGATTCGTTAGTCAGTCGCGATTCTGACAGTCACTTCTGCTTTGCCCTGGGTGGGAGAACTCATTTAAAAAATAAAAGTCTTTATGACACACCAAAAATAAATAGAAACTGTAACTATTCCGTTCTAACCAATTTGTAATTAAAAACTTGTACATAAAATGTAAATGCTGGTATATTTGGTGAGCTGGCTCCGCCCCCCGGGACTGCGCTCCTAAATTAAACATGTACCGACGAACTAGAGCGCATGAATTAAAATATTGTTGTAGCTTTACTATTTAGAACATTCTAGAAAGCAATGTTTTGCTGTGTTGGAGATATACAGTTGCACAAACTATAGAGTAGCGACTATAGAGTAGCGGCTATAGAGTAGCGACTATAGAGTAGCGGCTAAAGAGTAGCGGCTATAGAGTAGCGGCTATAGAGTAGCGGCTATAGAGTAGCGACTATAGAGTAGCGGCTATAGAGTAGCGACTATAGAGTAGCGACTATAGAGTAGCGGCTATAGAGTAGCGACTATAGAGTAGCGGCTATAGAGTAGCGACTATAGAGTAGCGGCTATAGAGTAGCGACTATAGAGTAGCGGCTATAGAGTAGCGACTATAGAGTAGCGGCTATAGAGTAGCGACTATAGAGTAGCGGCTATAGAGTAGCGACTATAGAGTAGCGACTATAGAGTAGCGGCTAAAGAGTAGCGACTATAGAGTAGCGGCTAAAGAGTAGCGACTATAGAGTAGCGGCTATAGAGTAGCGACTTTTTTTAAATCGTCTCTTAGTTTTTTATGTTATGGTTGTCTTATGGCTTCCAACTATACTGAAGTGTGGTCATCTCTATTCATTTTATAAAGCTGAAGAGTTCGTTGTCTTTTTAATTGAACTTGCTAATCTCAGGAACTACTAACTATAGGTTCGAATTGAAAAAAAATAAATATTTTCGTTTTGTATGACTTTACCACGGTCTCAATCATTTTCATGATATATCCTCTTCAAATGAATATATGTATTAGGGTGAACATCAACACTTCATTCCACATTTTTCGACATAGTAATACATCGGCGACTTTTTATTAAATATGTAGAATAATATGGAGGAAATAAAAATAGCACCCGTGACAATGTTGCCAACCCGTGGATCATATGGCACGAGTGGGGTTGCCATGGTTCTACATTTTATGTAGTACACTTTGATGAATTTTAAAACGGCAGAATATTACATTTCGAAAGATGATATAACTTCTATAAGCTTTCAAATGTAATATTCTACCGTTCGTTTATAATTGGTGTATTGAGAACCTTGTCATTTATTACCAGTTATCAGATGTTTCCACATCTAATCGTTATTTTGCATCCTTAAAATTCTATTAACAAATACCTTCTACGTAACTCCGATAAGCGCGTGTGTTGATTCCGGAGCTTTAAATTAAATAATTCAAACAATTTCTCTTTTCTCTACGCAGTTTCAATCATCCATGATAGACTTTATATTTGTTTTTAACAATGGAATGAAATAACTGGTGGATATTTTTCTCTATGCTTCCTAGAACTGCCAGGCGACGATGACCACAATGAGTTAAACTTCCATATTTTAACAAAACGTATACCTACCACATTTTCCCTCACACAGCAACCCACAAATATATTTATCTCTTCCTTCAGCTACTGTCACTCATCGTCAGTTTTATTGCTGCTATAAAAACTTGCTCTTTTCGTCGCGTCGTTACGAGTAGACAATGTTATGGAGTACTTCTAGTTTTGATACACACTTCTGTTATTGTTATTTTCTAGTTTTGAACATTATTACATCTGTTTTACTATTATATCCGACTCATCGCTGTAAACTTCTGGACATAATCGTAGTATTTGAAGATCTTTCATAGTCGTTAGGTGCTTGAAAGTCTGTCAACCAGTATTCCCAAGGGGTCTCGTTTTAAAGGCAGTTACGCCATGTACTGTTGTTGTTCTGTATCGGATTGGTGTGGGAAGGGAGGAGGTAGTTTTGTAGATATTTTGGGATAACCGAAATTAATAACTGTTTTGTGATGTTCTTTACAGGGCCGTCTAAGTATTGATGAATGTATGAGATCAATTGATGACAGCTCGAATTTAGGCGTAGATAAATAACCTAAAAGAAGACAGAGTAACAAACATCCATCCATCCCGCAAAATTCCACACTTCTAAGATAACAAAGATTAGAAGTATATTTAGTAAAGTAGTTTGCTTATCTACATTGTATAAATTATAATAATTGCGCCATCAGCCACTAAAGCCATGCGTCCACATGCTATACCATAAACATCCACTAAGCTATATCCAACTACAGTGCACTTGGCAGCTGATACTTCCTCTACGATCACCATATTGCGTGGTAACATGAAATATTGCGCGTTTTTGCATTAACCGACACTTACCGTGTTATAGCGGGCTCTCATTTGCAAGTTTAAAACTGGTATAAGTGAACTTGGGGTGTTCAACTACAACAGTTCGAGTCTAGTTTGAGGTTAATTACTAGTTTGTTCGTTGATCTAGTGGTTAGAAGCATCACTTCTATGCTTGGTGTACTTGGATCATTTATTAGGTTATTTTAAACGTGGAAACACACTTTTTTCGTACGTCAGCAATATGACAGAGACCCCTTAGAGGGCCAAAGCCTGCCGGGGTCGCGAAACTAACGAGCAACCGTGACCCTGGAACGTAAAGGGCTATTGAAGGATCACCGTGGATTTTACTCAATACGAGTCTGACAGTCTCTCCCGTCCCGTCCCCTGGGTGGGAGAACTCATTTGATGATATTACAACGATAAAAAAAAACACTTTTTAATGTCAGTTGTTTTATTATTTTTTACATCACATCTAGATATATAAAAGTTGACAACTACTACATAAAAATATGGAAGAAATAAAGACTTATTTATGTATTGTTATGGTATTACAGTCTGGTGGTAGTCATAATAATAACTAAGGTGTTTATTTCGGGCTTCTAACTATTTGTATCCATCATTATTATCCGTAAGAAAACAAGATGACTGGAAGCTCTGACAGATGAAGCATGGATGAGGGCTTTAACTTTTAGTCAATGATAAGCAGTGGGCACCAAAGATAACAAAAAAAAATGTACTAAATATGCACGGTGCAGCGTGAATTTTTTTTTTATCGTGGTAAAATCATCAAATGAGTCCTCCCACCCAGGGCATTTAGACATTTAGACATTTTGTTTCAAAGCAAACTGTCCAGATCTCTCAAGCCTTTGTCAAACAGACAGGCGTGGCGAATGCGAAGCGTGACATTTTTATTTGTAATGTATGGAATTGTTTGAATCCAGTCACATAGAAAAGCGAAAGCGATCCGATAGCGTGACCTAACTATCGGACTGACGTCTCACTTCGGTTCGGTATCATTTCGGACTCGCCTATCTGTTTGACAAAGGCATCAAGCCAAGATTGGTAAAGATTTTTTTACGATACTTATTAGACCGGGCTACATTGTAACGTTGAAAATATTTATGATTCAATTTTCTTCTAAATATTTTGAAATATAAATTTACGAGTTTTAGCGATATCAATGAACGGCATTTGAATCTTATATAAGACTAGTTGTTGCCAGCAGCTTCGCCCGCTACTACTCGAAAATATTCCATGATTAACACATTTATAAACTATCTGTGTACCAAATATCATCCTTGTCCGTTCAGTGGTTTTTGCGTAAAAGAGTTACAAACGTCCATCCATCTGAACGAAATCTCACGTTTATAATATTGGTAGGAAGTAGGATGATGATTATTATTATGATTTCTTCTGCTGGTGTCATAAATCTCTTAACTTGACAGATTAATTTCAATTTTAAGCTATTCATAAACCTAAAAATAAAGCATTATATGGTCAAAATATGCTATTTCTATCAATCTACACATTAATAGATTATCCACCACATAATTCCTAACAAAACAATCCCACCAAAAACATTAAATGTAAAAAAATGCCAAGTCTCTCGATGCAGTCTTTCCATCGTAAAAAGTTTTGAGATCTCATAGAAGCCAAGTCCTATTCAAATTATTTTGTAGTTATAAATCAACATTTAGTAATTGTATCAATAGTTTTCTTTATATTATAATTATAGTGACTTGGCAATGAGCACCAATTTATGTCCTGCGCAGTTTACTAGTCTTGGATGAGACTGACTGCCGTTGCCGAAATTCGGTTGGGACGACACGGATAAACCAAAAGAAAATTAATTTTGTGATATTAATGTTTACGCATGCGGTGTGTGACTTTCAACTCCAAATATGCCGTTTTGTTTCTTCTTGTGCTCATTGCCAAGTCACTATAATTATAATATAAAGAAAACTATTGATACAATTACTAAATGTTGATTTATAACTACAAAATAATTTGAATAGGACTTGGCTTCTATGAGATCTCAAAACTTTTTACGATGGAAAGACTGCATCGAGAGACTTGGCATTTTTTTACATTTAATGTTTTTGGTGGGATCTCATTTATTTTTTGTAAGTGTATTTCTTTCTTTTTTTTTAGGTGACCTCATAATTTCTTGGACTTCAGCTACTGCTTTGCTTAGAACCCACTCTCTATCTCTATCGTTTCTTTTCAACGAGCTAAATAAACATAAATCTACTAACTTACAAACTAAATATAACTAAACTAAATAACACGTAAACAACTAGATATTGTAACTATGTCTATGTTATATTAATAAACTATTTGCCTAAATAACTGTTTCAGTAACAATAATAAATCTACTATCTAATCCGGCTAACTTAAGTTCTCCGAATATAGCTACAATATTTTTTTTAGTTTCGAAATGGTTTTTCATAGGTAGATGGCGCTATCAAATGAAAATTATCGAATTATTTTAAAGTACTACTTAAACTGCGCTCGGTAACGAAACCATAGCGCGATTCAGACAGGTACAACGCCATCTATCGAGCGCGCATACAATCGAAATTTATCGCAATACAATGGAGTTTTAGCTTTATTAATTTAATGAATTATGAACTTTATGTATTAATTATAGTCTATGTATTACATTTATATTATTCTTTCCTATTCTATGTATTTATTCATCCAATTGAATACTTAAACAACGAACAAAGTTAACAATGCAGTCAAAATCCATACATAATGTTCTTGCCAAACCGCAAATATAAAATTGTTTTCTATGTTATATTATTTTTTAATGTTTTTATAATTTTTCCTTTATATGTGGCTAATGACCTATCTTGGTGCAAAATTTGAAGTTTCTAAGTCTGCTAGAAGTACCTTAGATTTTTGATGATCGGTCAGTGAGTCAGTGAGTCAGTGAGTGAGTGACAAAATGGTGTAACTTTGATCGACCGTAACTCCTAAACTATTAATTCAATTGGCATGTAATTTCGAACTTAAGCTTGTTCTAATGCCTACTATTATTCACCGAAAACCGAAACTCCTAGCTTTGTCCACGTCGAAGATATAGGGGGGGCGAAACAGCCGCGAATCGCATCGAGAAAAGATGGTACGGCCGTGCCCGTTTTGCTCGAGACTTGGCTGGGGCACTGCCGTGCCCCCAGATAAAAAATACAGGTGCAATCCCTGTTAAAAAGAGACAGCAACCTCTTCCATTTCACGGCTGCACCTGACACGTTACCTCATAACAGGTGGCTAAGACCGTTGTACTTACGACACAGAGTAAAAAAGTACCCTTCTCGTTTTTTATCACGCTGGCTGTTTAAAGGAGGTAAATGTAAGAATATTTTTAAGCTGTGTGAGTGTATGTTTTTTGTAAAGGGTGGGAACAGCTGTAAGGCGCGTGCGCCGTTGTGTAAACTGTTTTATAAAAAGTAAAAAAGGTGAGGTTTTTTTGTTCATTGACGGGTTCGTCTTTTGACTGTTGTAGGAAGTTTGCTATCGAGGATTATTTGTGGTATTTTTGTCCAATATTCGTCCACCAGTCTTACTATGGGGTATCGTATTACCAGTTACTGGGTTGTGGAGGTCCGACAGGCAGTCGCTCCATGTAAAATACTGATATCCAGCTGCATCTGGTTTGACTGGAAGCCGACCCCAATATAGTTGGGAGAAGGCTAGGCAGATGATGATTAGTCAATGTAACTGAATGGAAGCTATGGTTTTTGGATATCAAACCTTTTTAGAGGCATTGATGAGTGTTACTAAGGTGACCTGCTTGTGGAGGTCAGATAGACAGTCGGTCAGATAGATAGTTGCTTCATCAACCACAATATTTTTGGGAAAAGGCAGGCAGGTTAAATACACTATTTTTTAAAGTGTTAACTGAGAAGCGGGACAAACAAATATCTCAAAACTTTAAATGTACAAGGTAGAGTCGTGGGTCTGTTTAGGTCAGAGGACTGTTTGAAAAGAGCGCCGTGTACCTGGAACCCAAAATTCAACTGAATGAACTGGTTGGTTATTATTAGTACTTAATGAAAGTGTTCCAATTAGAGAAATAGTCATTCCATACAGTTCATTTCACTACTTATTTTTATTGCAATGCTAAAAGGTCCGAGCTTCGACGAAATAGAAAGCCTATCTTAGGAAAATAAAACAAAATAACTCCCACGTCCGACATCGAACCCACATCCACGACGGAAAAGATCCCAACACAAAACATCTAACATTACATACTGTAACAGAATACTACAATCTTTGGCAAAAAACGGCAACTCTTATTTCATTCGAACCAGGTAAGAAATCAACATTGAATTTTTTTCCTGACAGGAAGATAATAATTTACTTTGGGACTAGTCTTTTGAAACCATGGTGTCACCGAAAATAATTATTAAAATTATACGTGTCGCTCACGAAGGTTCTACCTACCCAAAAGTGAAGTATTATAATGGAGTTTACATTTTTTTTTTAGCGTGGTAAAATCATCAAATGAGTCCTCTCACCCAGGGCAGGGCGGGAGGGACTGTCAGACTTGTACTGACTAAAATCCATGGTGTCCTTCAATAGCCCTTTACGTACCGGGGTCACGGTAATTCGTTAGTCCCGCGACCAGGAGTTTAAATTTAGAAGAAGAAAGTATTGTTGGTTTGTTTGTGATATCTATGAACTTAAAAATACATAAAAAATCATGTTTTTTTTAATCCTGGCTTTGATAGTAGCATAACAACAAGTATTTATTTAAAAAACAGTTCATGAAGAACTCGTATATTTTTGCTCTAAATGTGAGCATCAATGTCTACTTTTACCAAAGTTTGAAATGTCTCTATATCCTTTTCATCCTTAATTAATGAGCTCGTACCGTTTGCATAAAGCAAGGTAGTAGTAAATTAGATAGTTTTTTTTTCTTATCGTGTTCTATTTAGAGCAATGCCCAGAGGTTTGGGCTCAGTAACACAAAATCACACCTGTAATCCCTGAAGAGTTGAACAGATGCATCCTCTAACACCCCGACTGAAGAGCACTGGTGGCCCAATGGTATCGACCCCACTTACTAATTGTAGGTCGTGAGTTCGAACCCAGCCAGACATATTACTTTGTGTAATTTCATCACCACTGCTCTCAAAACGGTGAAGGAAAACATCGTGAGGAAACCGGCATGTCCTAGAACCAAAAATTCGAAGACAAGTGACATCTAACAACCCGCACTGGGCTCGCGTGGTGGATTATGGCCCACTCCCTCTCATAGAGAGGAGGCCTGACTCCCAGCAGTGGGAACACTATAGGCTGACGATGATGATGATACTCTAACAGTACTTACACCCATATTTCGCCAGTTATGTTATGGTGCTTTGTAAACGACGTGTTGCACTCTGGGAGTGCTGGCAGAAGTGAAAACTTGAATAGTAATAAACACACACGAACATGCGCGCAAGCGCCCTCCGCCGTCTTACGAATTTTCAATCAGGTCATGTGTCTTGACGCGAGTTTAACATTTTTTACCCATTTCAAAAAAAAATCACAACGCCGCTAAAAAAGTTTACACTTCAACACTTCACTCGTCGTTTACCTATTGCCAAAATTGTGTTATAATATTCTGGATTAAAACGAGTGTCAATGGAGTTCCTTGCCCATTCTTCTCCATAGAGATCTATGCATTGGAATGAAAAAACTATCGTATTTTTATATGCTATTATGTCTTTTCTTTTTTGACTCAGCTTTTATTTTTGGGTAAAATTATGAAATGAATCCTCCCACCCAGGGCAGGACGGGAGGGATTGACAGACTTGTACTGACTTAAATCCGCGGTGTCCTTCAATAGCCCTTTACGTTCTGGGGCCACGGTTACCCGATAGTCCCGCGACCACTCTGTAGCTACTACAGTGAAATTTCGTGTAGAGAAACCCAATAAAACTGATGTCCGATATAATAATATCCTAGAGACTCGTACAATATCATCTGATAAAGTTTACGGTGTTCTTTCAATAGCCCTTTACGTTCGAGGGTCACGGTAACCTTAGACACGGTGACTTAGACAATCCCTTGACGTCTTACACTTCGGGGCTTACGTGCGTGATGTTAATATTATGTTTTTTATTGAATAAAATAGGTTGTAAATATTTAATAATGTGAAAGTAATAAGTCTGTAATATCTCCGGTCTTCTATGTAAGTTTTTTCATTTTAATATGAAATCATAAATCACTATCTTTTTTATTATTATAACATCTCAAAGAAAAAGAAAAGAACTCCACACGAGAAATAATAGAAAAAGAGATTTGAATACAATAATAATTCGAATACATTTTATATTATTTTAGAAGTGGCGACTCTGAAAGCTTTCAGTGAAACGGTTTTCAACTTTCTTTCAGTAAAAGATGAAAACTTTTCAAAATACACGATTGAATTTTTGTATTTTCAAATAATATTTTTGTTTCAATTGTTTTCTTTGTGAATTAGTTTGATAGTACTTTCAATAATCACAGCTGATATTTTATTAAAGTTGGTAGGTGTTGACATTTAAAAGAGTCTTTCAACATTCAATTATTTTTTTTAACATGGTAAAATCACCAAATGAGTCCTCCCGCCCTGGATGGAGCGGAAGGGACTGTCAGACTCATGCTGACAAAAATCCATGATGTTCCTTCAATAACCCTTTACGTTCCAGGGTCACGGTTACCTGTTTGGCCTTCTCTTTCCCCCAGCAGATTGCTGATAGCTCTTTGAGGCGTGGGTGGAACACGACCCGCCATCGAACTAGGCATGGTTCATGATCGGACGGCGAGTCACACGTTTCTCGCCCTCCGCATACTATGGCTGGAAATCACTTCGCGATGACTGTGGCCGTGGCCGTCTCCCGCGGCGGCTGGGTCGTGAGGTGGAGGCTGTCCTCTATCACACGCAACGCTCCTCCTTCGCTAACATCTCTGCTTCGCAGAAGGAGGTGACTGTTTACCATTCCGCCTCGCCTCGCAAAATGGCCTCGACCAATGCCGGGCGCGAGATTCCCTAACATGTTGTACTTGTTTTTACCCCAAAAAGTAAAAACATAGGTACCTCATATTATGTCCAGATACTATTTTTACCACACAACCCAGGATACGAATTCCCGTCATGTACACCGTGGCAAACATACGGAGTGACTGTCAACCCGTCAGTCGCCGGGACACCGCGACGTAACCCTTCTCACGGCCACGGGAGCGGACACAAGTGACGTTTATAGTTTACCACACGGTTTTACTCATGCTTGTCAAGCTGGCTCGCCAGATCTGTACTTAGGATGACCATAAGATGTGTTACAAACAACTTTGGGTCGGGTTTTCGTTTCGGCAAACAAATATTGAAAATTAAGCCGACCCGAAGCAATTAGGTACTAAAAATATTTAACAATAGTCTGTTATTGCGGTAATTGTTCCATGGACCGCAACACTTTTTTTTATCGTAGTAAAATCATCAAATGAATCCTCCCACTTAGGGCAGGGCGGGAGGGACTGTCAGACTTGACTGACTAAAATCCACAGTGTCCTTCAATAGCCCTAAACGTACCGGGGTCACGGTAATTCGTGAGTCCCGCGACCCCGGCAGGCTTTGGCTACCTCTCTACAGAGTGACGCCCCCCCCCCCCGTCACTCTACTGACACTCCTTGAGGTGCGCGTGCAACGCAGCGCGCCGTCGACCCGGGCATGGTCCATGGTCGGGCAGCGAGTCACCCATTATTGGACAATTGGACCGTAACACTGGGATAAAAATGTAAATATGTAAAAAGGTCTTGTATTGATAGAACTTCTATTTTTCAGGGTGTCTCTATTCCTGTAACTGATCTAATCGAGCTCCTAGGCGTAGAGTTGACTTCCAGTCTCAATTTCAGCGTCAAAACCCGTTAAGTTCACCTGTGTTGCAGGACTGTCTCATCAGATAACCGTGATCCTGGAACGTAAAGGGCTATTGAAGGATTACCGTGGATTTTAGTCAGTACAAGTCTGACAGTCCTTCCCGTCCCGCCCTGGGTGGGAAATTTGCACATTTGATGATTTTACTACAATAAAATAACTATTAAGTTCAAAGCCCAAATGAGCACAGTACAGGAGTGGAACTATATTTTTTTTTTTTAATTAAATATTCCACAACTATCACACAACGCCATCTAGCTAAGCTAAGCAGAGCTTGTGTTATGGGTACTAGACAACTGATAAACATACTTATATATTTCTAAATACATACATATTATAGATAAATTACACCCAGACATAGAAGAAATGATCGTGCTCATCACACAAACATTTTACCTGGGTGGGAATCGAACCCACAACCTCCGGCATAGGAGTCAGGGTCACTAACCACAACCACTAGACAGTGTACCTGCGTCAGTATTTCCGAATGCATACAACCCAAATCTCTTCAAAGTTAGAGTGAAGAGGCTTCTGCTCAGCAGACTATGTCCACTTTTGACCTAGAATCTAGAGCACATCCATCCCAAAAAATATAAAATGTAATAAAATACCGTTCGCTAAAATTGAGTTGTAGATGGCAATAAGGTTCGCAGACAAAAATAAAACATTGTTGTATCAACAAAGTTGTTTTATACTAAGACCTGTATTAATATCCAGAAGTAATACGTTTTTCTAGTGAGTCATTATGTTGTTTTTTAAAAGTAATTGAAGGATTCTTTGAAAACAGTTTATTATGGAACGCTTCTGGGACAAAGTACGAAAAACATTGAATTAGAACTTAGGCGAGAAGGCGATTCTCAGACGACATCGCTCGTACGCGTGAGTTGGCGGAGGAGACGCGGCGCAGGGCGTTTGCGCGAATGTTCGTGTGTGTTTATTACTATTCAAGTTTTCACTTCTGCCGGCACTCCCAGAGTGCAATCCGTCGGTTTTTTTTTGATGGAATGTTTTATTTTTAATGCAGGTTAAAATTTTCTTGCCCTTGGCCCAATTTGTTTTTGGCTGCCGTAGTAGATATTAGATATGTATAGGTAGTTATTTGTGAAACGATGAGGGTGCCCTGTGTGCCCGCCGATTGTTCGTTACAGAATCTGGACGTAGGACAACTAGGGCTCTATACTCATGACCCATGCTGGACCCACTCATTCAGATGCTGATAGACTTGAGCATTCACTTGTTACAGATCATTCATAATTCGCAAAATTTTAATTTTGCTGAACTGAACAACGAACACAGCCAAGCATAGAGTCAAACATCGCTATGAACATTGTCACGATCTTTCTGGCGAACGCTCTTGTTGATGATGTCAGACTTGATAGCGGATCGGCGAAAAGCTCGCCGTAACGTTCGGTAGAATGCTTGTTAAAAGGCTCGCGTTTGTTTTTCTGTAATGTAACATTCGTAGGAATGTTCATTATAAGTGACTGCTCAAGTTTACTCAGCACCTTTAGAATGACACACTAAGAAGAACTACAGTCATCCACAGACTAAACTATTAACTATTCGTTTCAAAGTACCAGGTTTTTAAAACCGTATCACTAATTAAGGTCTTAAAAGCCACACAGAAGCTAGTATCACTCCGATCACAAATTAAAACCCTCAAACTGTATCAAGGAAAAACCAATTGCACTTTGTTTGATCTGAAAATCGACACAAGGGAACTAACGACCGGTGTTCTCATTGTCTCACTGGACGAAATGGACGAATTCGTCCGGTGGTCAAGGTAGTATGTACAATGGCTAACTAGTGTTGCCAAGACTAGTGTGACGAATTTCGGGACGGAAAGACAAAAAAAAAAGATGATAACGAGAAACATGAATATGCTTGGCGTTTCTTCCCGGGACTGACTTCGTTATGAAGTGATCCGACAGAGAACGAAAGTGATCGACACAGCCGGCAGAATAAGTAAGCTAAAGCGGCAATAAGCCGGCCATATTAGTCCTAGAAATGATGACAGTTGGGGTAGACTTTTTCTCGAATAGAGACCGCGAAAATCGGCAAACGTAAGGTGGGACGCCCTCAAGCATGAAACAAAAGAATTTAAAAACGTACGCAAAAAAAACAAAATAACTAATTTACGAGGCCTAGGGCTCCCAAATCCCGGCATGGTGTTGAGACATTCTTCAAAAAAAAGTCACATCACTCGTATTCTGATAGGGATAGAGCCCAATTATGACTTAATTAGCTTAAAAATAAAGAGGTGACGACTAATGAAAAAGGTGGTGACAGACATACTGCGCCAACCACGCACGTTAAAGAAGGTTAATTTTAAAACGAATCAGTTACCAACATAGGCTACTAAACCAGGTTTCATAGAAAACATTTAACGTTACTTTTTTTTTAATATTCCGTACCGCCAGAAATCGATATACGCTATAATTTTATTTATGAAAGAATTTTTAAGAGCTTAAAAATCATGACTACGTATTTTGTCTCTTTTCTGACAATTTAAACACCCTGGGATGCAGTCATTAAAAAATCAGGACATGAAACCGAAACAAATCGGTCACGAGACAAAAACCGGGATGTTCCGGAAAATCGAGAACACCTGACAACACTAGCAGATAGCTAACCGCCGTGCGTCACAAAGGCTAGTATTTCGGCAGATCATTTCATTATTCCTAGTTCTAGTCTTCAGTTAGACTTCAGTTAAGTCCCTTTGTAAACGTACTAGTGATGTATTTTTATGTGGATTAGGGTGTAAGCTTGTATCTTAGTCCAGGCTTTACGCGAGTAATATAAATCTTTCATGCTTGTCCTGTACGACCATTAGATTTATAACGTTTGATACAAAAATAAATTCTGCTCGATTTTAAGTCTTGGGTTATCGTTTAATTGATCAATGGATCATTCTTTAGTGCAAATAAATACATACTGCAATAGTAAATCACGGAGGGTCAGGGTTTCATATTGTCAATATCGACATCGACTTAAGGCTAGTTATTTGTTCAAAAATAACTATTAACCCTTTGACCGCCACGTCAAAAAAACAAGAACGTGCTCTCAGCGCCAAGCTAAGAAAAATAAATACATAAGTACATAAAAAACAGTAGTGAATTTAGAGATATTTTAATAAGCTACGTATATTGACGTTTAAAAGTCTTTCGTGTAGTCGCGACGCGCGACTGTGGCGTGCTGAACACTTTTTGGCTTGTCGTCTATACACGACTGTGGCGCTCAAAAGGTTAATAAAATTCCATCCCGGGGTCGCGGGACCAAGGGATTACCGTGACCCCGGTACGTAAAGGGCTAGTGAAGGACACCGTGGATTTTAGTCAGTACAAGTCTGACAGTCCCTCCCGCCCTGCCCTGGGTGGGAGGACTCATTTGATGATTTTACCACGATAAAAAAATAAATAAAAATCCATACATTATTTTTGCTTAACTAATGATCATACAACGCGGCTTTAGGCGTTAAAGCATAATTAACAAACTGAATTTCGTAAGTAGTACTCGTATGCGCTTAAAATCAACAAAATTTTAAACAAGCTTCCAGTATCATCATCATCTGCCTTTTTCCAACAATATTGTGGTCGGTTTCCCGTCGAACTGGATTCAGTTGAATATCACTAGTTTGCATGGAGCGACTGCCTATCTGACCTCCACTACCCAGTAACTGGGTAATACGATACCCCATGGTAAGACTGGTTAGCAGAATTTTAAGTTTCTGACTAACCGTAAAGGCTCGTAAAGATCTACAGAATCATTTATTTGTGAAACGTAGGTTATTAAATTAGAAGATCTAATTCCGGTAAATAGTTTTTAGTGCGCTATGTTTTGTCAGCAATAACATACAAATATTTATGTTATTTACAATTGACAATTGGGAACAACGATTTTAGAAAGAAAAAATAAGTTTTATTTTGACGTCTATTCATGTAGCATACAAAAAATAAAAAAAGTGAGACAAAATAATAAAAGAAAACCAAGAAATTTAAAAAAGGAAGAGAATAAACATAGTGTTGTGCTGTGTGCCTGACTTTACGTGCTTCCAGGTAAAGGCGCCAGCCAAGCTTTAAGTATATTAAAAAGTAAATTAAACATGTAAAACTAAAAGTTAAAACAAACTACACAACTTAATCCTCAACCAAACCCCACTCCTCTAAAAAGGTCCACACAGGTGAGGTGAGTACATGATCTATGTCGAGATATTTCTAATCAAGCAACAGATCCGAGATCTTGGGGGTCGGGACGGCCCCGATTAATCCCTAACCCTACAGATTTGGGGTGGAATTGGGTCATTTGCACCTTTACGTTTCTAGTTTTCAGAATCAATCCCACAACAACCCGTGGCTTGGCATCCGAAATTTAAATTAAATCAAGGATCGGAGTATTTGTGGTTGTAGCAAAACTAATCACTGAAGTTGTTTTAATTGACTACAGGTACAACACTACAGGTTCAGGTCTATTGGTTAAAAGAATAAGACTACAATGGTAATAAAAGTATAGGCACTTCTTTTCGTCAGTTTTGGATCACTTTGGATAAAAAAAAGGTCAAAATGGACATTATGACAAATATAAGTTAAGGCGATTCGTTCTCTACAGCCCGCGAATTTTAATACAAGTACATATTTATTGTGTTTTTTTACATTGCAACGTCTCTAAATCATGAATTTATTTTTAGTACTAAATCATTAATTTGTCTTCATTATTAGGTCGCGAGACTGTCTTATAAAATAACCGTGACTCTGGAACGTAAAGAGCTATTGAAGTATCACCGTGGATTTCAGTCAGTTCGAGTCTGACAGTCACTCCCGTCCCGCTGTGGGTGGGAGGACTCATTTAATGATTTTACCAAGATCAAGGCTTTGAACTTAGTGAACTATGTCGTACCCTTTCTAAATAGCTGATGTTGCTCTTAACTCTGCTTAGTTAAGTCTTGAACCCTAAATGACCTGCTACATTCTCCTAATTATACAATTCACCACACACTAACAACTCAATTACCTCCAGGACCAACGTAAGAGGCTTAATAGGTCCTTCGTTACCCGACACACAATCTAGACCTAAATATTCCAGCCTAGGTTTTGGTCTAATTCCAGATCTGCCTGTGGCCGCACCATAACTTTTATGAATAATAAATAAAATGGGGTGAGCACATTGCACAGTGCACTACCTGACCTAGGTAGCTAAGCTCAGATGTATGTACATAAGGCTACACATCAAGCTATAGAAATCCAGTTTATCTTGGCCTCGATTTACATAATCTTTTCGCAAAATGAAAGGTCAGCATATACTGGATTTGCATAGCTTGTTATGTAGCCGTATGTACAATATCGTATATAATAAATTCTGTGTGTTTACTGTCTAAGTTCTTCGTTGAAGAATAAATCTGGCAGAAAAATGTTTTTTAAGTTGAATTTAAGTTTTAGTGGCCTTTTTCTTGGTCAAAGAATCACCAATGCCAACGTGGCAATGCTGTCAGCGTTTTTGACACTTTCTACGTTGACAGCTATGTAGATAAATTCTTTGACGCTCTCTAACTTTATTCCTTTTAAAGTTGTAAATATTTAGTTTATAATCTATAAAATACAATATAACTATGCATTATACAATTTATACAAAAAAACGACGGGTTGCACTCTGGGAGTGCCGGCAGAAGTGAAAACTTGAATAGTAACAAACACACACGAACATTCGCGCAAGCGCCTTGCGCCGTCTTACGAATTTTCGATCAGATCACGTGTCCTAACGCGAGTTTAACATTTTTTACCCATTCCAAAAAAAGTGCACAAGGCCGCTAAAGAAGTTTTCACTTCAAAAAGAACTAGAAGTTCTCCGGAAACCTGATACTGAGGAAGAAACGGATCGAATTTGTATCCGCAATAGATTCCTAATGGACGATATTAAAGCAAACAACTCGTGCTTTTCAAACATACTCCCAAGAGAGAAATATCAAAGAATTAAGAAGTAAAAGTTCGCATATGTAGAGATAGCTTCACTATTTTAACCATTCATATGTTTTGAAGCGAAGTGGAGCTCTGACCTGGTTACCTGTGTCTACTGCCTGCAAAGTGCAATTTAATCAACATCCAATTTACATATTCATACTAAACGAAGTTTTAAACAGTGTTCTAGCACTAATTGTAATTCCGCTTCACTTGCACGAACGCAGTAAACACAGCAAAAACTTAATCGAAAAACGGAATCCTCACCCAACACCGTGTTTATTTGGAATTGGGAACGATTGAATCGTTGAAATAGTAATTTGTCGCTAACATTACACCCAGAAACATCATTTAAAGCTTTTATTTAAACAGTTTTATTTCCAAACACATAACTGTAGAGCAGTCACAACAGTAAAAGGGTCCCGAATGTAAAACCACAAAGATTTAACGCCACTACTCATTCTGAGCACGAAAGGAATTCATGTAATTAAACTGGAGTCCCGAAGAATTAAAATTCATTCGTTAAAAACCGCATTCTGTTAATACACTAACGTTTTGGAAGTAAATGGAGCACGATAGGTTAGTCCACGATCTAAAGTTAGGACTTGCGTGCAATTCCCGCGGACCTAAAAGAGTCAGTTAAAATAGGGCACGCCACTTCACAACGCTTGTCTTCACCGAATTCTGGTGACCTGAAGAGCTCGCACACCCCCACAGAGCAACCCCCTCGTGCGTACAGGCGCGCACACAGGGGCACGCCGCCCCTGCACAGCTCGCCTCGCCAGTACCCGCGGAACTGTCGCGAAGAGCGCACGTCGCCGCGATCTCCCGAACGAGCAAACGCGCCGAATGTTTTCGTACCCGGATTACTAAACGTCGATGCTTTGTGTCAGTATTTATTATTATCTAAACAACATAATCACGTCACAGCGGGAATTGTGCCTGTTCGGATCTAGTGTGTGAGACTCAGGTTTCATTGAGTGAGGTGCGATTTTCGGGTGTAACTATTACCCGAGGAAGTGTCAAATTTTTGTGATTTCAGTGTACCCTACGCAATCGTCGACCGTAAGCTATTTTGAATGATTTATATTATTTTAGTGCGGGTCCGCTCCGCTCGTCCGCTCGCCGGAATATATTCGCGTCTTACGTTTGTTGGGCAGATTAGATTGATGACGTTCGCTGGGATGCTGCTTTAGTATTTTTTGGGCAGATTTATCATCTCTAACAATATTTGGGTGTTCCAGAATTTTCATAACACACACCAATCTTCACAGTTTGACCTGATCATAAATGTACACAACTCCCATACACAACTCCCAATTTTCCCGAAAGGAAAAATTGGATCCACCATCCGAAATTTTCCACAAAAAAAAACACATGTCGATAAACGATATTAAACACTATGGGGATGTTGACAGTCCCTCAGTGCCATCTGGGACACTAACGGTATCTGTTACACGAACCACTTTCGCTAAACAAGCAAACAGTGCCTCCAACCAATTTTGTTTGGTCAAGTCTGTGATGTTCTCGTGAAGCACTTACCAACCAGATACAAATAAAAAGTTATTATGTAGGAACGCTCTATTTAAATTCCCCCAAAAGACCACATTTCAAACCACTATGACGTTTACTGAACATAAATTGTAATTTGAAGGGAAAAATTGGACAAACTCAAATTCAACTTTGACGAAATTGAGCGTTGAATAAAATGACATGTCAAATAAAATTTTATTTGCATTGCAGTGAGGGCTCGAATAGAATTTTGTTGATAGCCTTTTGACAGTGAACGTGCTAATGTTTACCATATTTATCGCAAAATGTTGGTAGACATGGGGAACACGAATTTCGGGAAAATTAACATCAAATAATTCGCAGAACTTTATCCCATGTTGAATTAATGCCTGTTTATAAAGAGTTTATTTAATCAAAGCACACGAGACAACATTTTCAGTATAAATTAGCAACTTGGCTTTACGAAGTATTTCGAATTAATTTACTCGGAATTTGTTCTACATGGTGAACTACCTTCGCTAAACTTAACAAATTCAATAAATCACTCTGATTGTGTAATGAACTCATGAATCTCTGAACATTTTCTTTTGTAACACAATATACCTAATGTACTTTAACCAACGTGGATTCTTTAGAAAGTGTTTCAAAGGACTCGACTAGGTTTAATAATAAAAGCTTGAGAATTTGAGTTGATTGTACGCTTAGATGGTGGAACAGAAAGTTTTCTTAACTCTCTGAGGACAATTAGGTAGGTAGGTACCTATATCAATTCAGAAAAAAATATCAAGAAACGCTGTTTCTTCTGTGTACGTAATATAAATAAGTTATTGAGTATTTTGTTTATTTATGACTTTACTTTTCTTTGTAACTGCACAATTAATTTTGGTGTGGTTTTACACAATCGCCTGTTTATATTATTTTAAGCTTTACGTGTATGTAAAACTTTAATAAACGATAAGGTAAGATTAACCTGTACTGTCCCATAGCTGGGCAGAGGCATTCAATTTTATGGTAGAAAAATCTCAAATATTTTATCTAGTTAGATTATAATTATAGAATTTATCAACAAGACCCTCATATTCACGTCTTTAGTAGAACGATCAATTTTCCTTCTGCTATAATTATTATCAATTTGCTTCTGTACGTCGAGTTCTCATGTTGCTGTTAAGGCAATCGAATCGGCTTATTGCTTTTATCGCGATTGAGAGATTGATCGATTGATATAAAAAATAATTTCAAGTATTTCTGATTCAAGTAAAGTGTTGCGATGCACGATGTTCAGGAAAAACTGAAGAAAATGCGCTTTTAGTAAAGAAGATCGTGGAATTGTATTGTTGAAGAATAATATGATTGTGTTTCACAAAACGATATTTTCTATTCTATTTCGTATTATTGTAAGCAAAAGCTTACGTCGACCATTCTTTAAATGTCTTATGTGATTAAATAATAATACAGAAACTAAAAAATTAAAAAATAAATCATATATTAATGATAATATACAATATTAACTAAATAAACAATTAAATAATTGTATTGTTAAATTGGAAAATAGCAGGCAAATGTATGATGTTGACATACAGACCCTTCAAAGGGAATTATTGAGTAGGGAAAGTACACTCAAGGATATTTTCTGTAAATATGAATCTAGTCAACAAATGTTAAGTGACCGCATGCAAGAGGCCTGTGAGTTGGTGGACCTGGTGAAATACAGTGCAGAGAGGTATGAGTCACTGACCAACAATCTCACCTGTAGCTGTGCTGCCACCCCGCCACCTCCCATGTCGCAGCAAGCAGTTCCAACTAGTATACCTACTTTAAATCCTGCACTAGAAACTGTAAATATGCCCACTCAAAGTAATATAATAGTATTTTCTGATAGACTAGGAGCAGATTTTGGCTCATTGTTAAATAATCGTTCCAGTCATACAATAGTAAACCATTGTTACCATGATCTGCATTTTAATGAGCTCATTCATAAAATTCAACTTACAAAATTGAATGAGCAGTCCACAGTAGTACTTCTTATTGGAAATAGCTTGAGTATTTCAAAGGGGGACATTATTAATGGTATTGATACCCTACTTAAATTAAAATTAGGCAAATTAATTCTATGTGCATTACCATACTCAGACAATTTATCTAGTCAAGAGAATGAATTTATATCTAGTTTAAATAACCTGATGCATTTTTTAACATGTCGTCATAGTGACCGTTTATTGTTTTTTGATACTAACAATTTTGTTAGAGATTTTGTTTTGATTCAGGAACATAATTTTATGTTTCTTCCGAAAAGAAGTCGGCATTTTCTGGCTTCTTTGTTAGCTTATTTTTTACACGCAGTTATAGATAATTTAACTGAGACTAGGTTAAGTGATGAATCAGTGTTATCCTGTATCTCTAGTAATATTGTATCCGAATCTTTAAACTCTTAGAGCCGACAATAGTGAAGCATAGTAAGAATATTTTACTTTATCATCAGAATATTAATCGCTTCTCTGGCAAAATTTTAGACGTGGAGTTATTAATAGATAAATACCAAATGGATATTTTATGTTTTTGTGAAACATGGTTGAAACCAGATAGGATGCTTTTTAATGTGAATAATTTCTCAGTTGCCAGTGCGTTCAACAGATCTACATTAGGTGGTGGTACCATGATTCTTTGTAATAACAGTCTGCAATATAAAGAAAGGAAGGATATCACTGCTTGCTCTGTTGATCGCTTATGTGAGGTAGCATGTGCTGAGGTTGAAGGCTATACCATCCTATGTGTCTATAGACCACCATCATCAAACTCGGCATTATTTCTAATAACAATGGAAGAAATATTAGGCAAACTTTTTAGAGATGGTAAATTAGTTTTTGTCTGTGGTGACTTAAATATTGATCTATTAGTCAACTCACCTGACAATTTAAAGCTTATATCTTTGTTCAAATCATTTAATTTAGAATGTTTATTTAATGAAGCAACTAGAATAACAGCAACTTCAGCTTCATGCATAGATAATGTTTTTACTAATTGTAAAGTTAAAGATTCCTGCTTAATTAGTGGCGTTAGGTCAGACCATACTGGCCAACTCGTATCGTTTGAATTTAATCATAAAATTAAGTTAGATAGAATAATTGAGTTGAGACCTCTTACCAAAAATAAATTAAAATCGTTTAATAACAATATTATTAGCAGTCTTTCTACTACTTGCTTTGATACACAAGACCCTAATAAAAACTATAATATATTATTTTCAACAGTTTGCCAGGAATTCAATAAAACATGTCCAGTTAAAAAAGTTAAAGTTAATAATAAATCTAAATTTAGTGAATGGGCCACAGCGGGAATAAGAATAAGCAGAGATAACTTATATAATTTATATCATGAAAAATCTTTAACTTCAGATCAAGATTTTCATAATTATGTCAGATTATACTCAAAAATATTCAAAAAAGTTTGCACCCAAGCTAAATCTCAAATAATAAGTAATAAAATTAGTGCCTCTAATAATAAAATAAAAACTGTTTGGCAGGTCATTAACCGAGAAACTGGTAAGTCACAACATCGAGATCAGAATGGAATGTCTTTAAAAATAGACAATAAACCGATTTCTGACAAGCAAGAAGTCGCTGAGACACTAGAACATTTCTTTACAAACATACCGCTTGAAGTCACAAAATCTCTCCCCTCTTCACCAAAGCTAGCTGAGGCTCTTCTTAAAAATAACTTTATAAAGGATATACCGACTTTTAAATTCACAGCCATTTCTATTGCTACCATCAAAAAAGCTTTTAATAGTCTTAGTATCAAAAATACTGAAGACTTGTGGGGGATATCCGTCAAGGTGCTTGGAGATATTATTGATTCAATTGCTCCTGTCCTGACGGGTATATTCAATCAATGCTTGGACAGTGGCAAGTTTCCCGACTTAATGAAACATAGTAAAGTAGTACCAATTTTTAAATCAGGTTGTAAGTGTGATCCCTCTAATTACCGACCCATATCTGTGCTCCCGGCATTAAGTAAAATTTATGAAAAAATCATGCTGGATCAGATGTTGTCACATTTCAATTCAAATGGAATTCTGCATGGTCAGCAGTTTGGTTTCACGAAAGGTCGGTCTACGACTGACGCGGGAGTTAAACTCATCAGTCACGTCCTGGAATCCTGGGAGAAATCTCAGGATGCCATTGGTATCTTTTGTGACCTCTCCAAAGCGTTTGACTGCGTCGATCATAACACACTAATTTGTAAATTATATCATTACGGAATTCGTGATCAAGCTGCTGGCCTTGTTCTCTCCTATTTATCAAACAGGCAGCAAAAAGTTAATGTGAATGGGGCAACGTCATCTGGGTCTCTGGTCAAGATGGGCGTGCCTCAAGGTTCAATTCTTGGCCCTTTTTTATTTCTAGTTTATATCAACGACCTTCCATTCATGATGGCCAACTTATCAGATATAATTCTTTTTGCTGATGACACATCGCTCATTTTTAAAATAGATAGAAAAGATGCGGATGTTTTACATGTAAACGAAAGTCTAGGTGTTCTCTCGAAATGGTTCGCAGCTAACAATCTATTACTGAATGCGAACAAAACAAAGTGTCTTAAGTTCTCGTTACCAAATGTTCCACAAGTGGGTCTAAACTTAAAACTTGACGGCAATAAACTCGATGCTATTGCAGAAACTGTATTCTTGGGTATTACTCTTGATTCCAAATTACAGTGGGGCGCCCACATTAGAACTCTTTCGGGTAGGTTAAGCTCTGCTGCTTATGCGGTAAGGAAAATAAGACAGCTAACTGATATAGCCACAGCTAGGCTAGTATACTTTGCTTATTTCCACAGTATTATGTCATACGGCATTCTGCTGTGGGGTTCCGCAGCGGACGTAGATTCAGTTTTTATATTACAAAAGAGGGCGGTCCGCGCAATTTATAAAATGGGCCCCCGTGAGTCTCTTAGAGAGAAATTCAAAGAAATTGATATTTTAACACTACCTTCACAGTTCATTTTAGAAAACATTCTGTATGTTCGCAAAAATCTAGGACTCTTCAAGACTAGAAGCGATTTTCATAATATCAATACACGCAGTAAACACGAAATTGTAATACCGAGATTCAGATTAGCAAAGACGAGCAAGTCGTTTCTTGTAAACAGCATACGTTTTTACAATAAATTACCTAAGTCAGTCACTGGACTAACTGAGGGAAAGTTTAAAACCCATATTAAACGTGTCCTTATTAAAAAAGCATATTACAAAATTAAGGACTACGTTGAAGACAAGGATGTGTGGCAATAGTTCCTTCTGCACATGTGGCTTCCCTGGCAGCTCAGCAGCAGCACCTATTTGTACTTTAACTTCTCTCATCCACGTGCTAGGATAATATGATTCTTCTATTTTATTCCTGTATATAGTTTTTTATTTTATATTTTTTTTATTCTTATTATTGTGTTCGTTTTGCAATATTATATTGCCTTAGCTTTAACACCAGTTCAGATTTGTTACAGTTTGTAAGACATTATAGAATTAATCCAGCTTTTATAGCTTTCTTTTTTTTTTGTATAGATTCTTTCTTACTCTTTGTTTGTGAATGTGAGAACATTGTAAGTCGTGTGTATATATATATATATTTCTTTTTTTTTTTTTTTTTGTAGCACTAATTTTAAAAAGGACTTCCCCTTGTTACCAGGCCTACATTTTTCTCACATTTCTAAGTATCCAAAAATTGTAACAATCTGATTGTTAAACCATACCATATTTTAAAAGAGTAACCATGGAGTTTCTTGCCGGTTCTTCTCCATGGAATCGACCAACCCGAACCGAGCACCTACTGTCGACGTTTTATAAGTGCCCTCATGGGCCTATGTGAAATAAAAACTTTTGATTTTGATTTTGATTTTTGATTTTGAATGTTGGCAATAAGCTAATTGTTATAGGTTCTTTTATAGAGGATTAATAGCATGATAGTAGATAAACATACTTATATATTTCTAAATACATACATATTATAGATAAATTACACCCAATGTGGTTGTACTTATCCTATGGCTGAGCAGTCAACTGCTACGTTGCGAGTTGCGGGTTCAATTTCTACACGGAACAAATATTTGTATGATTTACTAGTAGCCTTAGTTACCACAATGGTACATGAAAGTGACACAGGATAACTTCTTAGTGTAGAGCAACGTTTTTCGTTCATTTTTTACATATTCGCGGTATTAAAAAAAAGTTAAAAGTAGTTTAAAGTAAGTTAAAGTAATCACATGTACTCCTAACTTGATTATTACCATTTTTTTTTTATCGTGGTAAAATCATCAAATGAGTCCTCCCACCCAGGTCAGGGCGGGAGGAGCTGTGAGACTTGTACTGACTAAAATCCACGGTGTCCTTCAAAAGCCCTTTACGTACCGGGGTCACGGTAATCCCTTGGTCCCGCGACCCCGGATATGATTATTACCATGCAAAATACTCGTATGTTTAAATACGTACTAAAATTGTAAGTAAACACAAGTTTTTAGACAAGTATCCGTGGTTTAGTTACTATGTATCTGTTTCGTTTGGTAAAGGAAAGTAAACATTTATGTTTCCATTCCGATCATATTTTTTTTTCTCGTAATGGATGTGAGGCTGCATGGATGGTTGTCGGTCGATCTTTGATTTGTTCGTCAGTTCAAAATATAAATGGTTTTGTATAGTGTATCATGGCTTTGTTTACATTTTATTGACATACTAGATCTCCTCCCGCGACTTCGTCCGCGAGGATATCGTATTTTCCCCTATGGTTTTCATTTACCCCTTTTTTGGTCGGAATCTCAAACAAAAATATTGCATAAATTTTGTTGAAAATCTATAAGTATTTGAAGTTTCAAGTAAATTGTATGGAATTGAATTTAATTTAGGTACTAAGGCACAAACTTTCATCTATTTTCTTTCATCTTTCATCGCATTTCTTTTCCCTGAGAATTTTCTAAAATCCATTCTTAGTGCACACTTACGTTTGTACAAAATTAAATGTATCTTAGCTCAGTGGTTTCAGCGTTGTGTTGATTGATCAGACAGTCACTAAATATTTTCTCTCATTTATACAGATGTTTGAATAAGGCAAATTTTCCTTATTAAAATACGTAGACGAACTACCTATACCCTTACCATGTTGGGGCACAGAATACATAATAGTACCTAAAGGTACAGAAGTGTTACTCCCAAAAAGAAAACAAACAAATGTAAAATCTATGCACGAAAGAATAGAGTCCATTTTTACTTGCAGCCGCATCACCCACCTACTTTTATAATAGCCTAAACTTCCCGTGCGCAAGCAAAAATGAACTGAATAGTGACGCGCGAGAGTTCATTTTAGTTTATCTGACGCCAACGACATTAAAAGGTTACTGTCGGTCAAGCTCAATAGGGTTGCGACTCGCGAGTTTGGGCACAGTTAGGTAGGAATACGTATTTTATGCATTGTTTAATTACATTATTTATGCATTGTTTAATTCTCTTATTACGTTAGTTTTGTGGCACAATAATAAATCTAACAAACCTGCGGTCTTTGTTTACATCAAATATCAAAGATTTTAAAACGTTGTCAGAAACAAAAAGATTAGTTCCGTTTCAATCCGTTCTGGCCAAGTTGTAGTCATAACTTTAAAGATCGATTGTTATCGTTTACGGCAAAATAGGTAACTAGTCCTTATCATTTCATTCATTTCATTGTCACAGGCCCCGTGTTGCGTGTCTTTGTAGGTAAGTAGGTAAAAAAGTCGCGAAGAGAAATACGATCGCTGACCTTGAATGCGTAGTGTAGCCATTTTCTGAGTTTGAACGTGTCTAAACAATAACGTAAACATCTTCCTACTTTCTACCGATCATAATTCCTGCGTATTCAGCTTAGCTTAGGTGAGTGAGAGTGATGTCAGGTTTGATATTCGTCTATTTTATTTATCTTGGTCGTCTTGTAGGCCAAATTTGTAACCTACCTAATCATACTGATCATGATTACTAGCCGGTACTTGAATGACATTAATAAGCACACCACAAGCAGGTAGATAGTTTTTTGATAATTAATAAATATGTACTGCATAGATAAATATTCACTTTTTTCCTTACCTTTCGAAGTCACGCGGTAGTGTGTGAAACGTGAGGCTCCTATCACTGTTATTATTTAAACAACCAAACGTTATGCAGTATTTGCTTTTCTTCATCATATTTTTTTTTTTTAAACTTATGCGTAAATACAACCAAACACCAAACTTAAATATTATTTAAGTAAGCGCGTGCGTAGTGGGCGGCGCGCGACAACCGACTAAATGGCATCTACGAAGTTGCCCCCGCTAGTACTTGCAGTTTTATACCTACACCGCGGAGTGAGCCAGGCCTGGTTGGGGTCGGCTTCCAGTCGTACTGGATGCACCTGGCTTCCAAGATTTTACATAGAACGGCTACCTATCTGACCAAATTCTTATAATAGTACTTAAGTCGAAACATATTAAACCAAATTTTGGCACCTTGTCAATGTTTACAACGATACTTTTTTGATAATGCTACTTATATTATGCATCGTATAAACTTTTACAAAATTACTACAGATTGTTACATTTTTGTTCCAACAAAAAACATTTGGCAAGTCTATCATGAAACGCGGCAAACATAGTATTTAGATGACAAAAATAGATTGTCAAGGGATCAATGAACGTTGGTCTATTCGGTATTCTACGTTAAGATAACCAAATAAATGTCCTAACTACATTTGAACAAGATAACAAAAACAAATCTATTAGATATACGCTATTTATCTTGATAAGGACCGCTGTTTTGGACGTTTTCAAAATTTTCTTCAGGAAATACGGGAATTTTCCTTATTGATTGAATATTAAAATGTTACGCCCGAAGTCAAATAACATCTGTCTGTTATCCGTGATTGGAATTATTAGATATGACAGGACAGGTCTTAGTAATATTTTATAAAGGTACATTTTCTTATAATATTTTAAACTATTGCATAGCTTTTATCGACCGAATCAAGAAATTCCGTAACGAAAATAAACCTAACACTGTCACTGTCTCACATCTGTCATGTCAAAATGAAAGAACATTTGAATGAGTGATTTTTTTCTTGATGTTTCATTTGATTGACGTGGCTGACCATAGCCTAATTAGTAGAGTAACTTCCAATAGAGCAACGATGGGATGATATTCTCGTTAAATATTCGCGGTAAGCGATAATTTTTACATTTTTTCATAAATAAATTAAATAATAATTATTGCATAAGTTGATAAAAAATGCTATGCAATAGCATTACCGCGGCAGTCCCCGAGTGCCACACGTATTTTTTTCTTATTCGTCAGTTTTACTCAACACAAAACATTTAGTTCAATTAGACCTACAGGTACAGGTTTTGATGAATTTTCCAAAAAAATAAAACTAAAATCTATGCTACAGTCCCAGAAATAAAACATAATAACTTGTAAAACTACTGTAGTTGCACATTATAAAGCGCCATCTCGTAGCAGAATGGGTAAAAAACTCTATAGGCACTCTTTTCAATCAATATGTTGTTATAAAATGTGCTAACGTCATGTTTAAAAAGCTTTATGTCATCATCAGATTAAATTCAGATTCCGAACTGGGAATCTATCACAAGACCTCATACTCAGTAGTAAGACTAGGCAACCACTGGACCAATCAGGCAGTCTTATTCTACACGAGGTTCTATCCCATAGATGACTTAAGGATCCCTATAAAACTATCTAACAAAAACAAAATCTATTCAACTCTGTTATCATATTCACGCTCATAAACCTGCCTAGCAAAAAATAAAACAACAAAAACACGTATATTTATAAGAAACAAGAAAATCATTCGTCTGTCAAAAAAATCTCCTAAACTGCTCCGCAAATCAGCATGCGAATGACTTTATCTTGTTTATGTTACAGATTTACGATGCTGCGTAAAACAAATCGCCTGAATTCATCAGTTCGCTTTAGAAGGGACCGATAACATCGATTTGTATTTATGCATTTGTGGCTGAGTTCGTTGGTATTAACATAATGTGATAGCATCGGATCAAATACGGTTGAATAAAAGAAGATAATCGTATTTGTTTTGACGGATCAAAGTGATGGGTACAATAAAGTATTTACTGAAAGGAAACCAATAGTAGACGTTCAGAATGACGGGAATATGTTGGTTTATACGAAAATATTTATCTCTCAGTATGAACTTAAATTGCAAGTCAGTTGCTTCATAAGTAATAAACTAGTAGTTCATGCCTCGATTTAGTACTTAAATTGTAGATTCGAACCCAGGTATTTTCGTTAGTACTATTACCACGTTCTTTTTTCTCGTGGTTATGAGTCCTCCCACCCAGTGTAGAGCAGGAGGGACTGTCAGACTCGTACTGACTAAAATCCACGGTGTCCTTCAATAGCCCTTTACGTTCCGGGGTCACGGTAATTCGTAAGTCCCGCGACCCCGGCAGGCTTTGGCCCTCTAGAGGGGGCTCCGTCATTTTGCTGACATTCTTTGAGGCGCGCGTGGAACACAACGCACCGTCTACCCGGGCATGGCTCATGGTCGGACAGCGAGTTGACCATTAAAAATTCAGAGACTTATTTAATCTTTAAACTAAGTCTGGGCTCGCGTTGAATTACAGCTAACTCTTCTAGAGAAAAGATCAGTATATCACCTAGAATATTACTACGGTAGTATTGCAGCATAGAGAGACCCCTTCAAGTGAAAGTAAAGTCTTAAAAGTCGATCTTATATATACATATCTTATCTTCTTCTTCTTCTTATCGTATGGTTGATGAACAACCTGGTGTCAGAGTTTAAACCGCCCGTAGGCCTCTGACATGGCTTCACACACCGTTGAAAAATCTCTCAGGTGTGCTGGTTTCCTCACGATGTTTTCCTTCACCGTTTTTAGCAAGTGATAATTAATTTATAATACGCACATGAATTCTAAAAGACATTGGTGCGTGCCGGGGTTCGAACCTGCAACCTTTGACTTGGCAGTCCAACGGTCGTACCACTCGGCTATCACTGCTAAACATATCTTATGAATTTATTTCAATGTTTAATATTAGTAAAGTTATAGGCATTTTGAATACTCGTAGTAAAAATAATAAATAATAAATATTCCACAACTATCACACACTAGGGCCATAGTAACGGGAAATGCCGTTAATTCTCGAGTAAATAGATGTTTAATAATAAACATTTAAAGGTTTCTGAAGAAAAAGTTCTGTATGCACTCACGACACAGGAGAAATTCCAAATGTGGGGAAGTTTTAAAAAAAAATGCCGATACTGAACGGGAAATGCCGTAAGTGTAGCGCGGCACAAAGTAAGACGTTTTCCAAGAGTGAAAATACTGTATTTGCCAGTTACGTCTTTCAGTTGATAATGCAAACAATTATTTAATAAATTCCCTTTATAAATTAATAATGTATTTGCGTACATTAGGAGCACATTTCTGACATCGGCTGGCACAGTACAGATGTGTGCTGAATATCAGTAATTTACAGAGTAAACCGACGGAACTCATGGAATCCGACACAAATTAAATGTACGCTCGGCGGTAGATATTTATGTGCCAGTGACGTCATTACCATAATGTGTTTCAGTTATCAAGCTTTCAGAATCTCGCTTTTGATTCGCGTTTGTATAATTATGTTCGGGGCAGTGTTTAATTTGGAGTCGGAAACTGAGGCACTAGCACGACTATTCCCGTTTTTGTTGATTGGGAACTTTTCATCGGGAAGAGGTTAATTTGATGGAAAAAAAAATAGTCGGCTTTTTTTCACTGGAGGCGCTTTTTCTTTTTACATACAGAAAACGCCGTAAATACTTCAGTATGCTGTAAGTACCACGAGAAATTGTGAGATTTTCGGCCTACTGACAGCCAGGATTAACAGCTTAAACCTTACTTAATATTTTAAACGAAATTTTGTCTATGATCAGACGGCGAGCTACCTGGGGCATGCGGACGGCGAGTAATAACTCCGCATGCCCCACAAGAGCTACCTCTTACGTCATAAAATAAAACTCTTAAAAAAAGAAAAGTTTATGTTACGTATTTTTCGATGTCCTTGAGGAACAAATGTCAATACAAAATAGATTGACATTTATTCCCGACGGCCCGGGAAATATTTCCGTAAATATACATTTGCGTTCCTGAATTCTATTTCCGTAAAATGATTTTTGAGTATCTTGAGTCTTTCAAGGATTTTTTTTTACTTTTTTCAAATTTTGACCTAACTAGGAATTTCTCCTGTATCATGAATGCGTTTACAAACATAGAAATTCACATATACAAACACCCAGATTCGAAAAAACTACCTGCATTATACAAATATTTGCTCCGTGAGGGGATCGAACCCGCGATACACAACGCAATAGTCGATCTCTCAGCCACTGCGCCAAACGTGCCGTCATTTCTATGTAGACTTACTTATCTATATTGAATATTTAAGAGGGCACTGGCATCCACCTCACAGTGATAAGATCTGCTCAACACCTGGTTTCCTGGGTGACCGTTACCTTACTGTTACCATGCTAACAATGAATAATTAGTTGATACAAGAGTTTATTGGATTGAGGAGCTTAATTTAATCCCTTATGCCTTTGTCAAACAGACAGGCGAAAGCGAAGCGTTTCCGAAGCGATACCGAACCGAAGCGAGACGTCAGTCCGATAGTTCTGTCACGCTATCGGATCGCTTTCGCTTTTCTATGTGACTGGATTCAATAAACTATTCCATATATTAATTATAAATAAAAACGTCACGCTTCGCATTCGTCACGCCGGTCTGTTTGACAAAGGCTTTACAGTGTTTATTTAAAGACAAGGTTTTAGTAAATGACATATTTTTTTAACAATGAATACACATTCAAAATTCAAAACAAACTTTTCAACTAACATACCTACAAAAATAGCCAAATCCGGAACAATTTAGTTGTTCCGTGCAAGAACCGAACTCGTGAAACGCAGTGCAGCAGCCTTCGCTCAGCCACTGGGTCACCATTTTTATCAGATATTTTTATTACCATCTTGATATTAAGTTTTTTCTTATTAAATTCCAAATGATCTGAGCGTTGAATTATGTTCGGAATTTGAGATTGTTCCAGGAATTTGGTAATATTCGCAATTGGCACGACACGTGGGCTATTTAATTATGTCGGTAAACGAGGATTTAATAGAATTGTATAAATAAAGTTAAATAAATATTATCGTAGAACATATTCGCAGCTTTTACCACATCTTAAATCTGAGTTGTCAATAAAATGATGACTTGTGACATAATGTTTCTATAATAAAGCTTTTCAGTGTCCGTCTAGCTTTCAGTATTTAGAATAACAGAGAGCGACAGAGCTTTACAAGTCGTCTAGCGCCATCTCATTCTCACAGCTGAACAACTCACGCTTTTAGATGTAATGGTAGGCCAGCAGTACCAAGCAGTACGACCAAGCTTTCGGCCTTATTTCTGTCTTGGAATATTTTAAATACAGATTATGTAATAATAGATAACCTTATTACGGTGTAGTACTGTCAGACTCCTACTGACAAAAAATCAAACTCGTTACTTCAATTACCCTTTACGCTTCAGGATCAGGGTTACTTTTACAGACTGTTCCCTTTACCTTTTAAAAAAAAGTTAAAAATATTAATAGTGAAATTGCATCGTTATAGGATATCGCAAGTCGAGCTTGTTCCTAGCTCGTTAATGCAAGCATCGCGCTCGCTCCCAGCGGGGCCGGCAGACTAGAACGTTACACGGTGTTCGTTTAGCTGTACAGTAATTGGGTTGTTTCTACATTAGGTGATAATGAGGGGCGTCTTAATAGGAGATTTACTGTCTTACTACAAAAAAGATAAACATTGATTGATTAGTTGTCAAAAAAAAGTGTCAACTGATAAACAGCATTTGACGTTCATATACCTAAGGGTCGTTAAATTAACTTAATCAATCTGAAAATGTGTTGCATCTATACTAATATTATGACGAAGTATTTGTTTGTATGGATATACGAGTATATAGGCTAATGGGTTTAATCTTCGGAACTTAAGTATTTGAATAATTATTTCCTATAAATTATGCATATAAGTTTTTTTTTAACCAAATTTTTAATCTAGCAAGTAATGACGCTAGTGGGTGACCGTTTGCCACGCGGTGAATGACGACCAAAACTTCACTCAAACGAAGCCGCGGGCAGAAGCATGTATATTATATTTATAGAAGATTTTTACTCAATATTTTCTTGTTGTTTTATTGTGTAAGTAATAAGGTCAAGGTCTTTCCTTAGTTGACGTTGTAATGGTGACAAATAAAATCCCACCAAAAACATTAAAATAATGTAAAAAAATGCCAAGTCTCTCGATGCAGTCTTTCCATCGTAAAAAGTTTTGAGATCTCATAGAAGCCAAGTCCTATTCAAATTATTTTGTAGTTATAAATCAACATTTAGTAATTGTATCAATAGTTTTCTTTATATTATAATTATAGTGACTTGGCAATGAGCACAAGAAGAAACAAAACGGCATATTTGGAGTTGAAAGTCACACACCGCATGCGTAAACATTAATATCACAAAATTAATTTTCTTTTGGTTTATCCGTGTCGTCCCAACCGAATTTCGGCAACGGCAGTCAGTCTCATCCAAGACTAGTAAACTGCGCAGGACTGCTCATTGGACTGGACAGGGTGCTCATTGCCAAGTCACTATAATTATAATATAAAGAAAACTATTGATACAATTACTAAATGTTGATTTATAACTACAAAATAATTTGAATAGGACTTGGCTTCTATGAGATCTCAAAACTTTTTACGATGGAAAGACTGCATCGAGAGACTTGGCATTTTTTTACATTATTTTAATGTTTTTGGTGGGATCTCATTTATTTTTTGTAAGTGTATTTCTTTCTTTTTTTTTAGGTGACCTCATAATTTCTTGGACTTCAGCTACTGCTTTGCTTAGAACCCATTCTCTATCTCTTTTGTTTCTTTTCAACGAGCTAAATAAACATAAATCTACTAACTTACAAAATAAATATAACTAAACTAAATAACACGTAAACAACTAGATATTGTAACTACCTATGTCTATGTTATATTAATAAACTATTCGCCTAAATAACTGTTTCAGTAACAATAATAAATCTACTATCTAATCCGGCTAACTTAAGTTCTCCGAATATAGCTACAATATTTTTTTAGTTTCGAAATGGTTTTTCATAGGTAGGTGGCGCTATCAAATGAAAATTATCGAATTATTTTAAAGTACTACTTATACTGCGCTCGGTAACGAAACCATAGCGCGATTCAGACAGGTACAACGCCATCTATCGAGCGCGCATACAATCGAAATTTATCGCAATACAATGGAGTTTTAGCTTTATTAATTTAATGAATTATGAACTTTATGTATCAATTAATTATAGTCTATGTATTACATTTTTATTATTCTTTTCTATTCCATGTATTTATTCATCCAATTGAATACTTAAACAACGAACAAAGTTAACAATGCAGTCAAAATCCATACATAATGTTCTTGCCAAACCGCAAATATAAAATTGTTTTCTATGGTATATTATTTTTTAATGTTTTTATAATTTTTCCTTTATATGTGGCTAATGACCTATCTTGGTGCAAAATTTGAAGTTTCTAAGTCTGCTAGAAGTACCTTAGATTTTTGATGATCGGTCAGTGAGTCAGTGAGTCAGTGAGTGAGTGACAAAATGGTGTAACTTTGATCGACCGTAACTCCTAAACTATTAATTCAATTGGCATGTAATTTCGAACTTAAGCTTGTTCTAATGCCTACTATTATTCACCGAAAACCTAAACTCCTAGCTTTGTCCACGTCGAAGATATAGGGGGGGCGAAACAGCCGCGAATCGCATCGAGAAAAGATGGTACGGCCGTGCCCGTTTTGCTCGAGACTTGGCTGGGGCACTGCCGTGCCCCCAGATTATCTTAATGAGAACATGATCGGTTCCTACGGGCTGTATTATTTCTGTTGTGGTTCAATTTTTATAGAAAGGTCATCAATATTAATATTGCTTGTAGTGAATTATTGTATTCTGTCAAGTCAAATGGCTACCAAGCGCAGCGTAGGACGTCCACCAACAAGATGGACAGACGACCTTATAAAGGTCGCCGGAAGACGCTGGATGCAGGTCGCTTCCAACCGGTATATGTGGAGATCTAAAGGGGAGGCCTATGTTCAGCAGTGGACGTCCTATGGCTGAGATGATGATGATGATGAAATGGCTACCTAGTACCTACCTATTAAAGTGGGAATCAAAAGTGAGATCCATCGGGATAAATCTTTGAGTTTACTGCATTTTATTGTGTAACAATGCAAATGCATTTCATTGACGAGGAATCAACTTGAGCTGATCAAATGCTATCAATACGCACAAGGATTGTAGCCCACTCTCTCTCATAGTGAGGAGGTCTGTGTCGCAGTACACCTCAAAATAGTTTTATTTCCAACGCGGTTTCTAATCACATCGTCCGAAGTTTGCCTGCCGGGGTCGCGGGGCTGTCTCATCAGGTAACTGTGACCCTGGAACGTAAAGGGCTATTGAAGGATCACCGTGGATTTTAGTTCCTACAAGTCTGACAGTAGAGTGGGAGGACTCATTTGATGATCTTACGTAAGATCATCAAATGAGTCCTCGATAAATAAAAAATTAAATGTCGTCCAAAGCTAAAAGGCCGGGCATTTTTTATTCTTATTCTTCTTCGTGACGCTGGCACGACGGTATTTATACTTTATTGGCCCAAAACTCCGTCATCTCCACCGCGTTGTCGGCAGCAGCGAAGAGATCTATTTGGCTGCACGTTTGTGGGCTAAGAAGGCAGGATAGGAGATGAAGCATGGTTTGGGACGCAGCTCCACATCCGCATCCCGCTGCCGTTCCAGCGATAGGTGGGGCCTTAACAGGTTAGAGTTACATTATCCCACCTGGGTCCGGAGGCGATTCTTTTTTATTACAAGCATGTAATATAAGATTTTGTCATCGTTCAAGTTCATTCTGCGTCGATATACATATGTGTGACACTCTCTCATAGACAACCACCAATGTATAAAAAAATGGAGGACCAAAGTTCACAAAAAAAGTAAGTTCCGTTTTTACAAAAACGTATAAAATAACCCAGATTATAACAATATTAGTCTCTCAGAGTAACGAAGTAACGAAGTATAATTATTCAGGGCGGTGTCACAGCGCGCGCCATTAATATCAGTCCATGGCCTGTCCCTAGCAAACTCGCCGCCTCCCGGCTTCCTCCCCTTTTTTGTATAATTTTCTGTATAGCTGTACCTTTTATATTGAAGATGGCGGACATCCGAGAACTGTGAGATGTGCTGTCACAGTGAATTTTGTTCTGAGGTATTGTCAGGGCAATATATTTCTTTCCATAAGGTCTTACTACAATGAATATACTTTTAAGATACAGTTCTCATCGTGTGGGTAACATCACTATGGGCATGGTAAGCGCAGTGACTGAGCGATCTGCTGTTTTGTAGTGTATCGCGGATTAGATTAAAAAAAAAAACAGAAAAAAAATCGACTGCTGACAAGCCTCAATCCTGCGTCTTTCTGCGTGAATACTCTAGACGCCTCAACAACTAAGCTATCTTTCATTCCATTATAGAACGTCTTTTAGTGATGTTGCACGACTTGCAGTCGAATTTTTCTATTCCGCAAATGTTTACCGCTTCGCGATTCGCAACGCAGGCGGTAATGCCATACGCGTGCCACCGCGTGATACCAAGTGTCCTCGAAGCAAGCATTAAATATTTAAAATTTACGTTCTTATCAAGACTTTATGATCTTACGATTTTACTAATGGTCCTCACTACCTCGCATCATGTGTTCATATGATATTGCTCACAATGGTAATTAAACAAATAGTAGCCACCACTTTTCCCATTTCATAGAGGTTTTCAACTTTGATATTGCCTAAACAGCAATCACAAAACCTTCAATATTTTGTCTGAAAAATCACATTGTTGTCCTATCTGTGACATTTATTTAGTCCATGTCGTTGTCCAACATGAAAGGATTTGCTATTCGATTTGATCCCGATTTTATCTTGTTTGTTATTTTAAAAGTTAAATTAGATTCAGACATTGTGGTGTTTGCTTTCAAAATATTAAATTCGTTGCAACCGCCGATGTTAGGGTTCTAGAGAAACATCGAATTTATTCTGTGTTTGTTTTTAACCGAAGTCTATTGACAGACGAGCCGACTGTCAAAGTTTAAGGGTTTATTTATAGACCTTTGATGGTGTTGTGGCTTCAACGGATCGACAGACGCTCTAACGATGGATATATTTTTAGGGCTTTACTCGTCGCTGCGGCTAATAATAATTTAACTATATATTATCTTCACGTATAATAAATAAACTAAAGGCGAAGTTTGATAGTGTTATAGCAATAATGATGCTGGAAAAGTCGTAAATAAATAGGATTACTATTGAGCTTATAGCAGAGCATTATAAAAAAGCGATATATCAAGCCAATCATGTTGAAAGAAATAGAAATATGAAATGCTTTGAAAGAGACTGCTGCTTGTTTAGACCCGGGATAATGGCTAGTTTACACGAGCGCAGCACTTGTGATTGGCAGTTAACTTGTGTGGTTTAACGATGGTCAGATTTTACCCACATACTACTCAGAGTTATGTCAGTTTGTTTACACAACAAGTACTAGACTCAGCTATTGAACCCGTGTAAACTAAACGTTTAGTACGCTACCTGCGTACTAAACGTTTAGTTTACGGTTACGTTTAGGTGGTCGTTAATCTGTATGACGATCTGTACGTGTGAGACTTTTTTATGGTCAATCATCATTTTCCTGAGTTTTACCATATTTTTTGAGATCAGTTTGTAGCCTTGTCAGAGTTTAATGTACCCATCATCATCATCAACAGTCGGAAGATATCCACTGCTGAATATAGGCCTCCACTTAGACCGCCACGCCGAACGACAATTCGTCACTTGCATCTTGTGGGTAAGAAAACTTTGGCAAAAATACAAAGTTGAATTACCTTGAAGATAAATAATAAATAAATAAATATTCCACAACTATCACACAACGCCATCTAGTCACATGCTAAGCAGAGCTTGTGTTATGGGTACTAGACAACTGATAAACATACTTATATATTTCTAAATACATACATATTAGATGTATGTTGATACAGATTTCCAATGATATTTTAATACGAATTCAACGAGCAACAATTTGTTTGAATCGTTTCCACCATTTTGTTGGGAACGTTTGTTTATATGTCTCAACATATTGGAGTTGGTGCAATTTGAGTCCAAATAGTTTTGGATGGTGATATAATCTGCTCATATTCGTCCATTTAAAGAGACTATTATAGAATGCTAGCTGTAAGGACTATGTTTTGGTTGTGGTGGTAATATTAGAGTGTCATTTGTTTATGAAAATAATATTCAATGGTTTCTTTATTTCATTTTGCATGAGAAATAAAATCCAGGGACCTATAAAGGTTCACAGAACTGTCCTCCGAAGGTACTTGTTTTTTAACCGACGAAAAAAAAGAGCAAGTTCTCAATGCAACGCCTATACATATACAGGATGTTTTTCATAGTTATGGATATATCCGTCCACGCCCAGTTGAAAAATTCGCCCTGTATATATTTTGGCCACTTATAAATTTTTCTACTATGACCCGATTCCAATAAAATTTCCAATAAAAAATCTTTTTTTATTGGAAATACCTTTTAAGTTATTTCCAATAAATTACTGACTAATTTAATTTCAGAATATTTACCATAGTTTTGTGTAATAAATGCCCAGTTTATGACAACAAGTTCTCTCTATTAAAATCAAAATCACAAGCGAAATATGTTTAAACTCTTGACTTCTGCCAACCTGATCCAAAAATAAAATGCTTGATGTTTTCTTATGTTGGGTGTTACGCGACATAACAAAGCTCATGGACCATTTCCGTTACTAATTAGGAATCCATAATTATGTATAATTAAATATAAATTAGGCTTTAATACGATTGTAGTTATTCAAAGCGATCCATTGCCATCATCTCATTAGTTCTCGTCATTAACCTGACAGTTATCGATTCCTTTTTCAAAAGGAAAGTGGATAAAAATAGCTCCGTGTGTGTGCCACAGCATACAGACGCTTCTAGAGGCGGTTTTTTTTTAATTTTTGCCTCACTCTAGGAATTTCTTCCTGGATCGTGGGTGCGATTACAAACATAGAAACTCACATACACAAACACCCAGACCCGGAACAACTACTTGCAGATCATACAAATATTTGTTCCGTGCGGGGATCGAACCTGGGGATGCTACTAACTATATTTACCTACGCGCGGTCTCCAGTTGAGAACCTTTCAATTCCACCTTTTATCGGTTCAGGATAAAGATATGTAATGATTTGACGCCTGAATTAGCCAATCAGCTATCAAGTTTTCAATTGTTTATAACAAGCTTTATAATATTTGTATTTGGCTGTGTGCGTTGGATAAAATCTAGAACTTTTCCATTTTTTTTTTCTACTATTATTCCTTGACAAAGAGTCTGGACAGAAACTCAAAGCATTTAAAAATACATTCGCTGCTGCTTCTATGAAATTCCGTAGTCTGTTGTTCCGTACTCCCTTTGTTGTTGTTTCTAATATTTATTAGATGCACTTTAGCCGATGTTGTGTTGATGTGTGGCCGCCATACTGTTTCAGTTTGATTTGTACGTCCAACAATGGGATGTTGAGTACTGTTAATGATTTTCTATGTGAGTTTTTACAGGTGTACTCATTTTTTTTTGAGCGTGGTAAAACCATCATAATATGAGTCCTCCCACCCAGGGTGAGCGAGAGGGACTGTCAGACTCGTACTGACCAAATCCACGGTGTCCTTCAGCAGCCCTTTACGTTCCCGGGTCACGGTGATTCGTAAGTCCCGCGACTCTGGCAGACTTTGACCCTCTAGAGGGGCCCCGTCATTTTTTGCTGACACTCGCGAGGCGTTCACTCCTCTCCTCTCACTGAGGCACGCTCGGAACACAAAGCGTCGTCGACCTGGGAATGGTCCATGGTCGGACAGCGAGTTGCCCATTACTCGCTGCCCGCATGCCCGCGCCTACGGTGGCCGGAGATCGTCTGCCGACTACCGTCGCTGTGGGCGTCTACCACTGCGGCTGGGGTTGAGGACGCTGTCCTCTCCCTCAAGCGGCCTGCCTACTCCTTCGCGAGCATGACTGTTTCGCAAAAGGAGGACAGGTGTACTCATTAGTATAAGAAATGTCTACTATTATGTAAATTGAATTTTGTATGTGAATATTAAAAAATATTCTAGCTATCAATAAATTATAGCAACAAGTTTGAGTATGTGCTTGTTTACTGGCAACAAGCTCCCTATTAAATGACACATACCTAAATGTTAATTTTCATGAACGCAAAGCTACACCCAAATGAATTCCTATTCTAAACTAATCCTAATATAATCTAAGCTCCGTAATGTAATCTACCAAAAGCCTATTAAGTTATTTCAAAAATATAAAACACTCCTTCATTTAGTATCTTTTACAGAAATAACGTTAAACACGGCAAAATATCTCTGGTTAATGCTTCGGGAAAAACAGGAATGACATCATGTTACATGGCGCCATCTTGTATGTTTTCTGTCAACACATAAGTCATTGACAATATCCTCCTAAACTAAAACGAATGGCGTCTTTAACACAACTGTCACAGGTCATTCCATTTCTAAACTAAAACATTAACACAAATGAGTTTCCTGTGCACATCGCGCCGCTAAACGAAATGGGGTCGACAGAAATAAATCATTAGATATAATTTGCGGTGACTGCACGGAATCCGGAATCTGACCCGGTTTGATGTGGAACCAAATTAAATATAATGTGTTGGAATGTCAGCTGTAGACCGGGAATTCTTTGATAAAAGGTTACATTTGACTAAATGGCTTTTAAGAGGGGCAAGTTCAAAGGTCTAAAGGTGTTGAAAAACTTGAGCATTCACTTGTAATGAGCATTCTTGCGTACGTTACATTACAGAAAAATAAACACGAGCGTTCTAGTAAGCATACTAACGAGCGTTCTGGCAAGATTTTTGAGCCGACTGTCAAGTCTGACATCCATCTCCATCGTTGCTACTAAAAATCTATAGAAAACACTGCCTAATAATGGAATCGAATCTAAGACCTCATACTTAGTCAACTACTAGACCAACGCTCGTTAGAATGCTCTCTAGAACGCTCCCGTTCATTTTTCTGTAATGTACCATTCGCAAGAATTGCTCATTATAAGTGAATGCTCAAGTTTATCAGCACCTTTCGATGTGCAATGAAGATTCGCTGCTTCAAGTTAGCTGTGCGAGGTAAATGCGCAGCTCGAGCTGTGCTATGTATGAAACAAAGTCTTGTTTACCGTGTAGCTATGTAGTCACATAGTTACACGATTTTCGCGTTAGTTCATATATTTTATAAATCCGGTGAGCTTGTAGTAGGATTTTGATTGCATTTTGTTTCAGGCCTGTGAACGCATGCCGCACTTTGATAACAGCCTGTATTCATATTTTCATTAAAAAAGTTTTCATACAGTTACAGTTTTATTATTTAGAAATTGTTTTTTTGTTGCGAATACTTTTTTCAGCGTTTCATTGAGTCCTATTGTTACACTAGGTGCTAACTAAATAGAAGCTGTTGGACTTTAAATGCTCGACTGTGTTGATAATGTTGAAATTCCAACAGTAAAATATTGCTTAGCGCAGTGGTGGCCCAGTGGTTTCGTCCTTGACTTACCAGTTGTAAGTCGTGAGTTCGAACCCAGCCAGGTGCATTACTTTCTAGTACTTATTTCATCACCACTGCTCTCAAAACGGTGAAGGAAAACATCGTAAGAAAACCGACATGTTCTAGAACCAAACATTTGAAAACATGTGACATCTACCGATCCGCAATGGGCCTGGATTATGGCTCACTCCCACTCACTGTGAGGAGGGCTGTGTCCCAGCAGTGGGAACATTATAGGCTGATGATGATGATGAATACTGTTTAGATATAAGTTTAGGAGTTACTTAGTTTTGGGGAAAAAAGGTATAAGCTGCGAAGCAGTCATGCTCGCGAAGGAGGAGGCGGGCCGCGTGAGCGAGAGAACAGCGACCTCCCTCCACCCCAGCCGCAGTGGTAGACGCCCACGGCGTCGAACGTCGCAAGACGATCTCCGGCCACCGTAGGCGCTGTCCGACCATGGACCATGCCCGGGTCGACGGCGCGTTCTGTTCTACGCGCGCCTCAAGGAGTGTCAGCATAGTGACGGAGCCTGTAGAGGGCCAAAGCCTGCCGGGGTCGCGGGACTTACAAATTACCGTGACCCCGGTACGTAAAGGGCTATTGAAGGACACCGTGGATTTTAGTCAGTACAAGTCTGACAGTCCCTCCCGCCCTGCCCTGGGTGAGAGGACTCATTTGATGTTTTACAACGCTAAAAAAAAAGTGACGGTTCATTAACTGAATATCAAACTGTTGTTGATACACAAAATAATTCCTGAAAACATTTGTTATTTTTATTTCGGCAAAGATAAAGTTTGTTTTGATCTATTTTCCAGTAAATATGTATGTACGGGAGTGTTTGATGCTGCTGCTTAATTTCAGTTTCCCAGAAATGGGGTAAGCGCCAATTAAATTTTTCTGGAAATTACCCATGAAGGTCAAAAGTAATCCCGTCCTGTTTTTATTTGAACAGTTAATAAGGTTTATTGAAAGTCTTATTCAAGCTTTATCTTTGCTTTTTTGGACAGTATGGTGGTATTGGTGTAGTGGTTGAGTTAACGACTGATGTGCAGCGTGTCACGGGTTCCATCGTGTTTTTGTGTATGTGAGTTTCTATTTTTATAAACGTTCCCATGATACAGGAGAAATTCCTAGTGTGACGCAACGTCTTAAAAAAAAAAAACTAAATTATTCGCACAATTTTTTTTGCGAAGTCTTGTCACGTAGTGCCTTCTTGTACTGACTGATTAAAGAAAAGAGATGACCATAAGAAAACAACAATAATAAAACCACTCTTATAATCTCAAGAAACTGATTCTCTCTCAAAAGTAGCACATACTCTCACTATAAATATGAATAATTTCACCCACATTCGTCCGTAAACCCGGCTGAACCCGGCACTACTCACATTTAGCTACGCTTGACCCAAATACCGTGTGAGTGCGCCTTTATGGGGAGCGCTCAACCACTTGCTTTAGAAAATTTTGTTTTATTCACTACTTTGAGATAGTCAGTACTATGGAGGTGGAGATTGTAAGTAGGGGAAAAAGATGGGTGGCGGGACTGTATTATCAAGTGACCCTGGAACGTAAAGGGCTATAATTAATTGAAGGACAGCGTGGATAGTTCCTCCTGCCCTGCCCTGGGTGGAAATATATATAAATTTTTAATTGGGAAAATGAATGGATAGTATATTTCTATTATAATCATTGTTTTAACATGTTCCCATGTTCAATTAATGATTTTTTAGCTTTTTCCAAGCTTCAGAGCTTGGCGTATCGCTTCAAAAACCAGTCAGTGTGTACTTGACTCTCACACCGAGTCTTCCGTACTAACTACTATTATTTATTTATCTTGTCAAAATATTCGGCATTATTCTCTGCTCGTATAAATTGCAGATGTGAATATCCGATATTTATTTCAGCTTAATACCTCTACGGTGCGCGGGACTGTCTTAGTTGTCGCAGGATTATCTTACGAGGTTACTGTGATCCTGGAACGTAAAAAACTATTGAAGGGACACCGTGGATTTTAGTCAGTCCGAGTCTGACAGTCCGTTCCACCCCACCCAGGGCAGAAGGACCCATAAAAAAAAACTTTTAAGTGTTCCTGACAAATAGGGTTTTGACAGACAGATAGACAGACGCACAACAAAGTGATCATATAAGTATTTAATTTTTTCTTTTGAGGTACGGAACCCTAAAAAGAAAAACGTGTGGAAATCTGATTTTCGTTACAGTAAAGGTCGCTGTCTTAGGAATGTAAATAAACAAAACCTCGGTTACTTGACTGTAATAGTCGTACGAACTATTATTAGATAATATTACTACAATGTTCTAGTATTTGTTTTAAGTTACGCAGACTAAATACAATGGGAACGATGTAAAACAAAACTTTATAATAACTGTGTTGTGAATAGAAAGTAGGTACGGGTTATAAATAGATGTTGATTAACAAAGAATGTACTATTGTCAGTAAATAGGGCCTAGTACAGTCAGCTTCAGAGAAATCTCACCCCTCTTACTAGTGATGTCACTAACAATAGGGGCGAGTTTTCTCTGAAACTTACCAATGTGTCTTTTTAACCGATTTTAAAAAGGGGGAAGTTTTCAATTCTGTCGGTTCGATGCAGTATATCTCTTTTTCGCCACATAAAAAAATCATTCAGTTTGGTTGAGTACTTTTATTTCATGAGCATTTTTGTGAACTTGGAAAGAAACCGACGAAAAATTCCAACACGGGGGCGTCCAGAATCATGTCCTGGACCCATGGTAACCGTTTGTGCGTCGATGTCTCTTACACCCTGTATATTCCGATAAACGGGCAACTAAGCCCCTTCGTACACAACGCGACGCAAGTCTCCGATAACTTACGACTTTGGCGTCCATTGATGCGTGCCTGTGTTCGAACCTGTATGGATTTTTTGCTTTGCGATAGTCTCCTGCACGCGTAGCATGGCGCCGTAGAAACGGGCTTTGTCGACTGGAGAAAAGACAAAATGACAGAACCTAGAAAGATTTTTATCGATTTAAGCATAGTAATGTTTTAAATATAGAAAAGAAATGTTTATATTCTTTAATGGTAGACGAATGGTATCATACTTGTGAAAAAAAACAGTCGATTTGTATAGAAATAACGATGAAATAACTTTGTCTATTCTTGGTAGAATAGAGATATAGAATAGAATATAGAATTGGTCATGCTATGCGTGCTGGAAACCAAAGTCTCGTAAGGTATCGGAGACTTGGGTCGCATTGTGGCTTATAGTATGCTCGTCACACGTCAGTACATTTATTTGATACCCTGGTATTGCAAATGGGTAGTGATTACACGGTGTTTGGTTTACTCGTAGCTCTTATCATCGTTAAACCAACAACAGTAATTTAAATTTTATTGTGCTCAAATTAGTGTAACCACAAACGATATTAATTAGGATTTGTAAATCGGATCAAATTAATTATTTGACTGAAGCACTTGAACATGAGTATCAGAAGTGTCGATTTATTTTGGAATTTATTAAATTTAGTCAAACTAATGAGGTTTGGTGTATTAAGGGTGAAATTGAGAATAATTAAAATCTAAATTAGCTGGTGGTGGTTTGGATTTGCAATTTATTATTTAAATGGTTTGACTGTGTCAAGTGGTAATCTCTTTCTAAATTACCTTAACTATTCTCGCATTGCCTGCCGGGGTCGCGGGACTAACGAATTACCGTGACCCCGGTACGTAAAGGGCTATTGAAGGATACCGTGGATTTTAGTCAGTACAAGTCTGACAGTCCCTCCCGCCCTGCCCTGAGTGGGAGGACCCATTTGATGATTTTACCACAATAAAGAATAAAAAAAGACTTTCTTAATTTTCCTCTCCAAAAGGTGAAGAAAACGTTGTTTTCCTCCTTTCCTATCTCAGCAACCTTTGCCACTCAACTGCTTGAGGAGAGTACCATTAAATTGGCTACAATTGGCGTAGTGGTCAAGTGATTGGCTGCTGCGCTGCATATCGCGAATTCGATTCCCACATGGAACAAATAATTATTTGAATGTGCTTCTAATAGTTGTTCCGGATCTGGACGTATGTACGTGAGTTTAAATAAATATAAATAAATAAATATTCCACAACTATCACACATCGCCATCTAGTCCCAAGCTAAGCAGAGCTTGTGTTATGGGTACTAGACAACTGATAAACATACTTATATATTTCTAAATATATACATATTATAGATAAATTACACCCAGACACAGAACAAATGATCGTGCTCATCACACAAACATTTATCCTGGGTGGGAATCGAACCCCGGCATAGCAGTCAGGGTCAGTAACCACTAGACCAACAGGCCTGTCATTGTAAATGTTTATAAACGCACCCACGATTCAGGAGGAATTCCTATTTTGGGGTAGGTCTCTTTAAAAAATATCTTGTACGCTGTCTCCTTTCCCGCATTCATTTGCTCCATCAGCTATCAGTTAGCGTCCTAATGTCTAGCAACAAGTCCTCATCTGTCATTTTAAATCAGTATTCATAATCTAGTTCTAGTAACTGATAACAATAGAGTGTATTTAATCGTGTGTCGGACATCTTGTACAGTTGGCACTCGGTACAGGTATGTGTCAGAGTAGACAGCTGGCGTGCCTGTGTCTTGAGAATATCACTCATCTTTGTCATGAGCTTTTGATAATAGTTTGACCAGGTGCAGCTTTTATTGGGGTGCAAAAATCTTCAAATCAGTCCACTCTGCGTGAGTAAGATTTTCAAAAAATATTTGACAAGTATTTTTCCTTTTCTCACGTAAACCAAAATTAACAAACTTACGATACTTTTAAAATTGCCAATGCTTCACAAGCAAGTGGAGTTTTCATTTGTTTCTGACGTCACGAGCCCTCTCTTTTAAATTTAGTTGCGTTATATCTTTAAGAAGAAGGAACAAGAAATTACTATGTTATAAAAAATCTAATCTTCTGTATCTGAACTTTTGGCTCACTGAACAATTTCATAATCAATTTAACTACCTAAACTCGTGTATGACTTCATTTCGTATTACCTAAGAAATATTTAGGCACATGAGAAGTGCTGTAGACAAATTATTTTAGGTAGATGACATGCTGAAGTCCCCTCCATAGTTTACGCCGATGACTCCACCAGTTAGTAATGTTGATGTAAAATCTCAAATCACATCTCTACTCTATTTACCGTCTGTTCTCTTTGCCAAACTATCAAGCAACATACAAAAAAATCGTCACTCAATTTTTGTCGCGACTGTTTTTTAATTCTGAGTGTACTTGTAGTAAGCAAGTTATGTTTTTATGAACTATTTTCATCATTATATTGACTTTCGTTTGGTCAGTTGTCTTCATGATATAATCGAAGCCTTTATGAATATTACATCTTGCTGGTAATCAACAAGGAGTTATGCAGATGTGTGGGTAAAACACCTACATATCGTTAGCTATGTTGTAAGTCCCATAGAAGAGGGGCAACCTTGTTTATACATATTTATCATTAAACGGACATTCGTTCAGAAAACGGTGAAAATCGTAAGAGAAACATACATTAACACTGCCCGGGATTCAAATCTAGGACCTCATCCTCATGATCATATACTTCTTTAAAGAGGGAGTTAAGCCTTTATCACACAGACAGGCGTCGTGAATGCGAAGCGTGGCGTTTTTATTTGTAATTAGCACTTTGCCCGCGACTTCGCGTGGGTTACGTACTTTCTTAATTCCCCCTTTTCACCCCCTTAAAGGTTAAATTTTCAAAAACCCCTTCTTAGTGCTCCCTTACATTATAATAGGAAGCCGTGTGCAAAATTTCACATTCCTAGCCCCAGTAGTTTCGGCTGTACGTTGATATGTCAGTTAGTCAGTTCTCCTTTTATATATATAGATGTATTGAATTGTTCGAATCCAGTCACATAGAACGGCAAAAGCGATCCCATAGCGTGACAGAACTATCGGACTGACGTCTCGCTTCGGTTCGGTATCGCTTCGCTTTCGCCAGTCTGTTTGACAAAGGCATTATAGTTCTGTCTGTACTTTCGGACTAATTGCGGGTTAGATGTCATATGTTTCGAATTTTAGGTTTTTGGACATACCGGTTTCCTCTTGACGTTGGTTTGATCCAACTTTTGAAGTTAAAATCGTCTTTTTAGTGAATTTAAGAATGAACAGGCTTCGTTTCGGTAAGCTCACTCCATCTTAAACATTGTCTTTGTCACCTCTGACCAACATAACACCCAACTCAAAAAAACACGACGGGTTGCATTCTGGGAGTGCCGGCAGAAGTGATAACTTGAATAGCACACACGAACATTCGCGCAAGCGCCCTGCGCCGTCTTACGAATTTTCGATCAGGTCACGTGCCCTGACGCGAGTTTTACATTTTAATCCCATTCCAAAAAAAGTGCACAACGCCGCTAAAGAAGTTTTCACTTAAAAAAAATTAACAATAAGTACTAGGCTTGCATAAATTCAACTAAGTATTTATTTAACCGTTCTTACTCGTCTGGCGTTCTCTTCCAGTTACCGTCTTTTGTTTTGAGATAAATAATCTTGTTGAAAGCGGACCTCCTGAAGCACAAACATACGTACAGTGGTACCCTCACGCTATCCCCTCGGGGGTACAGGAGCCGCAGAAAGCCACGTGCTACGATCCTTAAACATATGAGATTTGCTTCGACCACGTTGGCACGCGACCTGACTGTTGTAGTAGAAGCTGACCTTATTGAAGCATGTTTTTTTTATTTTATGATGGGCTCACGGTTGATCACCATCTCGCATAGTCTCTGATAGTCAGCGGTGATGTGGTCGACGGTGATGCACGTTTGACTAGAAGTAACCTATTCACTCTTGACTTAAATTTCGCAAGGTTATAGCTATCACAGCGGCAGCGCAAAAGGCGAACCGTCGCGGCAAGACTACGCGCCCCCAAGACCGCGGCTGTAGTAATTACTCTGCAGCCGGAAGCAGTCAAGAGGGGCGTAACGTACCGCGACGTGTTCGCTAAAGCGAGGGAGGCGGTGAACCTCCGGGAGCTGGGAGTCGACGGGGGCCTCCGGGTGCACGTCACCGCGACGGGGGCCAGACTCCTGTCGATCCCCGGCGCGGACAGCGGCCCTACCGCTGACGCTCTGGCCGAAAGGCTCAGAGCGTCCCTAGACGCGGAGGAGGCCCGGGTGTCCAGGCCCATTAAGCGCGCTGACTTGCGCATTATGGGTCTGGACGACTCGGTCTCGGAGGGGGACGTGGTGGCCGCCGTTGCCGGGGCTGGGGAATGCCCTGCCGACCAGGTTAAGGCAGGCATCCTACGCCCTGGCTTCGCGGGGCTGCTGACCATCACGGTCAGCTGCCCCGTACCGGCGGCCAAAAAGATAGAGGAGAGCCGAAGGCTCCTGGTTGGCTGGGTGTCCGCGCAGGTTAAACTGCTGGAGCCCAGGCCTCTGAGGTGCTTCCGCTGCCAAGTGGGCAACCACGCGGCATGCATGTGCACCTCGGAGGTCGACCGCAGCGACAACTGCTTCGGCTGCGGTCAGCCCGGTCACAAGGCCGGCTCGTGTAACGCCCCGCCGCACTGCTTCGCATGTGCGGCGGCTGGCAAGCCGGCCGATCACCGGGCAGGGGGCAAGGCCTGCGCGCCCCCCGCCAAAACCAGGAGCAGAGGTAGGCCCTCTGCCGCCGCCGTCCCCGCCGCCGCCGCAGCTCCTGCTGCCGCCGCCGCCGCCGCTGCCGCCGCCGCCGCTGCTTCTGCCGCTGCCGCCGTGGCTGCGCCCTCACGGAGGGCCCTGGAGGAGGCCGCAATGGACTCCAATTAATGGCTCCATTGCGCTTCCTCCAGGCGAACATCAACCACTGTGTCGCTGCTCAGGATCTCCTGCTCCAGAGCATGGCGCAGTGGTTGATTAATGTCGCCGTGGTCGCCGAGCCGTACTTTGTCCTGCCCAGAAATGACTGGGTGGCGGACCTGGACGGCTCGGTGACCCTAATTTCGTCGGCCGCCGCCGGTACCCCGCCCCCGTCGAGAGAGGGCACGGGATCGCCGCAGCACGGTTCGGGGAGATCGCTGTAATAGGCGTTTACTTCTCCCCGAACCGAACTATCGCCGAGTTCCGCGACTCCCTATCGGAGCTGGGAGACATCGTCGTCGCATACGGTTCCCTCCCCGCGCTCGTCCTCGGGGACTTCAACGCCAAAAATGTGGCTTGGGGTTCCCGGGCCACGGACTATACGCGGGGTAGGATGCTCGAGTACTGGGCCCTGGCGCAGGGCCTGGTCATCGAGAACCAGGGTTCTGTCCCCACGTGCGTGCGGTGGAGGGGCGAGTCGGTGGTGGACGTTACGTTCGCCAGCGCCGCCCTGTCGCCGCGCGTCACCGACTGGCGCGTTGTAGAGGAGGTGGAGACCTACTCCGATCACCGGTATATCCGGTTCGACGTCTCCGCCCAGACCTCAGACGCGCCGGTCCGACGGAACCCAAGTGGTCCGCGATGGGCGCTGAAGCAGCTGGACCGGGAGCTATTCCTGGAAGCCTCGATCGTGCAGGCCTGGGTGTCACCACCGGACAGGCCTGCCGACATCAACGACGAGGCGGAGTGGTTCCGGGAGGCCATGTCGGAGATCTGCGACGTGGCCATGCCCCGGGTCCGGCTAGGACGCGCCCGGCGTCAGTTGTACTGGTGGTCGCGCGAGCTAGCAGCGCTGCGCGAGGCGTGCGTGGCCGCGCGACGCCGGTACACCAGATTCCGCAGGCGCCGCACCCGACCTCCGGATGCGGCGACCGTAGAGGCGGAGCTGTACGAGGGCTACAGGGCAGCGAAGACCGCCCTCCGTGACGAGATCTGGCGGGCCAAGGAATTGGCCCGCAAGGAGATGCTGGAGACCCTGGACGGGGACCCATGGGGCCGACCCTATAAGTGGGTGAGACAAAAGCTCCGCCCCTGGGCTCCCCCGTTGACGCAGAGTCTCCAGCCTCAGTTCGCGGAGGACGTGGTGAGCGCCCTGTTCCCATCGCGGGGAGAGCATACTCCCCCGCCCATGGCTCCGTCTCCGACGGAATCCGACGGTGAAGCTGACGCAAACGCGGACCACAGCGACGACGATGTCTACGACGCTCCAGAGGTGACCGAGGTAGACCTGAGAGTGGCGGTACAACGGCTCAAGGCCAAAAATACCGCCCCAGGACCCGACGGCCTGCCAGGAAAAGCCTGGGTCCTGGCCTCGGGGACTCTCGGGCCTCGACTGGGGGGGCTCTTTAGCGCATGCCTGGAGAGGGGCCAGTTCCCGCTTCGTTGGAAGACGGGGAAGCTGGTCCTGATCCAGAAGCCCGGGCGCCCTGCGGACTCTCCGTCCGCATTCCGGCCCATCGTGCTGCTCGACGAGGTGGGCAAGCTCTTTGAAAGAGTAATTGCAGACCGCCTCGTCGGGCACCTGAATCGGGTGGGCCCGGACCTCTCGGAGAGCCAGTTTGGCTTCCGGAGGGGGCGCTCGACGGTGGACGCCATCATGCGCGTGAGAGCCCTCACGACGGGGGATGCGGTATCCCGGGGCAGGGTCGTCTTGGCGGTGTCCTTGGACATCACCAACGCCTTCAACACCCTGCCCTGGAGTTGCATCAGGGAGGCACTCCGGTATCACCGGGTGCCGACCTACCTCCGTCGCACAGTCGAGGACTACCTGACGGACAGGGCCGTCATCTACCCCGGTCACCGGGGAGAGTGGAACCGGCGAGAGATGTCGTGCGGTGTTCCACAGGGATCGGTCTTGGGGCCGCTCCTGTGGAACATCGGCTACGACTGGGTGCTGCGCGGCGACCTCCCTGACGGCGTCGGCGTAACATGTTACGCCGACGACACGCTCGTCCTGGCGGAGGGAGAGTCGCACCAGGCGGCGGCCGACCTGGCGACGCAAGCGGTGGCGACAGTCGCTCAGAGGATCCGGCAGTTGGGACTCGACGTGGCGCTGCATAAAACAGAGGCCATGTGCTTTCATGGCCGTCTGAACGCGCCACGTTCAGAGTCCCACATTACGGTGGAGGGGGTTCGCATCGGCGTCGGGAGGACGATGAAGTACCTGGGACTCGTCCTCGACAGCCGGTGGAACTTTAGGGAGCACTTCCTACGTTTGGCCCCAAAGCTGAACCGGGCAGCAGGCGCCCTCAGGCGACTCCTGCCCAATCTCGGCGGGCCAAACGCCTCCTGCCGGAGGCTGTACGCCGGTGTCGTGCGGTCCATGGCCCTCTACGGGGCCCCTGTGTGGGCCCTAAGCATCCGGACGCGACCACTCAAGCTGGTCGCATGCCAGAGGGTCATGGCTATCCGGATGATCCGGGGATACCGCACGATCGCCGGCGAATCAGCCAACCTCCTAGCGGGATTGCTGCCCTGGGATCTGGAGGCGACTGCCCTCCAGCGCGTCTACGAATGGCGCGTGGAGGCGCAGCGCCGGGGCGAATCCCCGCTGCCTCGACAGGTCGAGGCGCGGCGGGAAGAGCTCCGGCGCGATCTCAGGGCAGTATGGAGGGAGCGACTGTCGCAACCGAGGTCCGGGCACGCCGCAATCGCGGCGGTAAGACCCCTCTTTGAGGAGTGGCTGGATAGGCGTCACGGCGTCCTTACCTTCCGCATGACGCAGGTCCTCACCGGACACGGAAGTTTCGGGAGGTTCCTGTGTCTGATAGGGAGGGAAGAAACGCCTGGGTGTCACCACTGCGAGGATCGTCCGGGGGACACGGTGGAGCATACGGTGCAGGACTGCCCCGCTTGGGCAGAGCACCGCCGTGTCCTCACGACGGCGATAGGCGGAGACCTCTCGCGCCCGGCATTGGTCGAGGCCATGCTGCGGGGCGAGACGGAGTGGGAAGCGGTCGCCTCCTTCTGCGAAGCAGTCATGCTCGTGAAGGAGGAGGCGGGCCGCCTGAGGGAGAGGACAGCGTCCTCCCTCCATCCCAGCCGCAGTGGTAGACGCCCACGGCGTCGGACGTCACAGGACGATCTCCGGCCACCGTAGGCGCGGGCATGCGGGCAGCGAGTAATGGGCGACTTGCTGTCCGACCATGGACCATGCCCGGGTCGACGGCGCGTTGTGTTCCACGCGCGCCTCAAAGAGTGTCAGCAAATTGACGGGGCCTGTAGAGGGCCAGAGCCTGCCGGGGTCGCGGGACTTACCCATCACCGTAACCCCGGTACGTAAAGGGCTCGTGAAGGACACCGTGGATTTTAGTCAGTACAAGTCTGACAGTCCCTGCCGCCCTGCCCTGGGTGGGAGGACTCATTTGATGATTTTACCACGATAAAAAAAAAAAAAAAAAAAAAAAAAGGTTATAGCTATCAGGAAATACAGATATCTCTTTTCAAAATGCTTTAAACCTATACATATATAGGTGGGATGATGTCCATGGCAATAAAAAAAAAATGTGCAGTTCCGCCGCACATGTGTATGTATGATTCATAGGAATTTAAGAAGGTTCTCATTTGAAAGTTACTATGTAGACTTACGGTCGGTTCATGGAGGGATGACAGTCACATTGGACAGACAGATTATCTAAGTAAACATATATTGTTACTATTATTGAAGTGAAAACTTCTTTAGCGGCGTTGTGCACTTTTTTTGGAATGGGTAAAACATGTTAAACTCGCGTCAGGACACGTAACCTGATCGAAAATTCGTAAGACGGCGCAGGGCGCTTGCGCGAATGTTCTTGTGTGTTAATTACTATTGAAGTTTTCACTTCTGCCGGCACTCCCAGAATGCAACCCGTCTTTTTTTTATAAATGTGAAAGTTTATGTGGATGAATGAATACTGTAAGGCTCGCTCAATTTTGTCACTCTTTCACAAAAAATCTGCTAGACGGATTTGGACGTTCGCTTTTATACTATTAGTAAGAAGTAAGATTCCGACAATACATTGGGATATATTATTATCATTTAGTGCAATATCTGACGAAGTCCGGTGCCTGCAGACAGTCCAGCATCTGTTGACTGTGACCATCATTCATCTAGTTCTCCCGACCCTTTGTTCCGATATTGCTTTATCATGTTAATTACTAATTACGTTGTACTATAACATCATTAGTTTCGCGTCAAAGCGCAGGTGTCTAAACAGCGGATAATAACATTACAAGAGCTGAGGTAAATTATATTGAATTATTATTTAGTTTGATTTCATAAGCTTCTAGTAAAGTTGTGTAAGTAAATTATCTTTATCTTAACTAATCTTATGAATGTGAAAGTATGTTAGTTTGTTTGTTACCTTTTAATGCCTAAACCACTGAACCGATAATAGGGTATTTTACTGCATAATTAAATGGAAAACCTGTTTGTAGGAGAACTCATTGGATGATTTTAATACGTAATAAGAAGATGTCGAAACGTCAGTCGCGAAAACTGAGAAACTTTAATAGTAACTTGAAATTAGAAGTTGTGATGGATGCTACCTTTTTTGTGTGTCAAAAATTGGTATTGAAGCGGATTTTTATACGAAACCAAGACTTTGATACTTTCTAAATTAGAATTGAAAATAGAACTAAAAGAAATATTCGAACAGCCTAGAGAAACATAAAAAAAATGTCAAATCCGCCAACGAGATCGCCCTAAAAATGTAATCAGCATTTTAAGCTCATGACACAATCGCGTCTTCGAAATAGATCGAATGCTGTCGCTCCATTCATACCGCTAAATATATACGAAGTGATATCACTGCGAGAAATCTTTGTAGGTCGACCAGATATTGAAGGTTTGTGCTAATGTTGATGTAATTGATAGCTTCGGGTGGGGGTCGCTTGAGAAGACATTGTTTGGGGAATTCTGTATTGTTGTGTTTTGAACTTTAGATTTTTGATGAAGTTGGTGCCGTAAACCTAAATGTATAAGGGTGATTTTGCACTGAATGAAATGATTTGTTATGGACTTTAATGATAAAATTGACGAAGAAATTGAATTGTCGAATTGAATTGAATTTAGACCTTTACTTTTTTTATTATTATATGAGTTCTCCCACCCATGGTGCGACGAGAGGGACTGTCAGACTTGACTGACTAAAATCCACGGTGATCCTTCAATAGCCCTTTACCTAGCAGGTTCACGTTTTCCTAATAAGACAGACTCGCGACCCATTCTAAACAACGCAAGGTTGAATTTTCTAGCACTTCACCTCCAAACAGTTTTTACTGAGTTCCATCAGTGCTCAGGAGTACCAGTTACTTCTGGGTGAGCCCCTCCATTTTAGGTCTCTCTGGGGTCGAGGAACTTTCTTATCAGATAACAATGGCCCCGGAACATCAAGGGCCGTTGAAAGATCACCGTGGATTTAAGTCAGTGCAAGTCTGACAGTCCCTCCCGTCCTGCCCGGGGTAGGAACACTTATGATGATTTAACAACGAAAAAAAATCCTGGACGCGAGGTACAATGGGGACATACACTCTATGCATACTTAACACAACACTAACGTAGCGCAAGCGCAATCAGGACGTCATTTGCAAGCGGCCATTAACAAATGGAGTACTGTTGAAGCTTGAGCTCCGTTAGTATTGTGTTAAGTATGCCTATAGAGTGTATGTCCCCATTGTACCTCGCGTATACATAATTTTTCGTGGTAAAATCATCAAATGAGTCCTCCCACCCAGGGCAGAGAGGGAGGGACTGTCAGACTCGTACTGACTAAAATCCACGGTGTCCTTCAATAGCCCTTTACGTTCCGGGGTCACGGTAATTCGTTCAGTCCCGCGACCCCGGAATTGCCTCTGGGCTAGATTGTAGTCAAGAGCCGTATTATGTAAAAAAAAGCTTTGAAAACTAAAACTATTGCATTATAATAGAAGAGTATAATCTCATTTAAATCCGTAGAAAAGCTATTAAAATGGCAAAATGAAATAAACTATAACTACTAAAAGTTTCTACTCCAAGTATAGAAATGAACAATACGATGAACTTACTTCCCATTGATACATCACAATGGGAAGATTGCCACGAATGCCACGATTAACACGCTTAGCAATTAGACCAGTAATCCCAGGTTTTTATAATATTAGATTGACTCAGAAGTTGCTTCATTGGTTTTTAAGATTTTATTCCTACCACGGTTTAAAATGAAATATTTTTGAAATGAAATTTGAATGATGATTCAAATAGGGCATTTCCATCGCAGATTCCCCAGAAATGTAACACATCAAAAACTGATAGGCTGTCAACTCAAGGCATATTTTGAAGGGTATATTCAATTCATGCACCTCAGTCCGTACTTACAAATATTTTTCATTTAGTCGAATGCCCCAGATGGAGGTACATGTTTCTCGACGGTATATTGTACTTCAATGACGAAAAACCACCTGATAATAACTACGTACAAGACGGTGTCCGAACCATTGTTCGGTGATCCAGTGAAAGCTGTCCGTGGGAAGTGTATTCTAAAGAACGAATGAAGCGAGACTCCTGCGCACCGGCGATGTATGTAGGTCAAACTTGATGACGTCATACCTAGTCGATGGTATTGCCATGCTTAAATTATAAATGCGGAATGTTATAATGTAAAAAGGCGTAGTCCGGTTAAGCAGCCCACAACCTCTTCTAGGTTGACCTGCGAGATGCCATACACAAAAAAAAAAAATGTAAAAGGCGTAAATTATGGTTTGACGTCTTACAGATAGGTCTTTTCAGGACTGGGTTATTATGGAATTTGATAGTTTTAACCATTACCTGAGTAATAACAACGGATTCTTTTCATCCAAATATGAATTTGCCGGTGGATTATTTATGACCTAATTCAGAGCTTTTTTTATCATGGTAAAATCATCGAATGAGTCCTCCCACCCAGGGCAGAGCGGGAGGGACTGTCAGACTCGTAATGACTAAAATCCACGGTGTCCTTCCCATGACCCCGGCAGGCTTTGGCCCTCTAGAGGGGGGCCCCGTCTATTTGCTGACACTCTTTCAAGCGTGTGTGGAACACAATGCGCCGTCAATCCGGGCATGGTCCGTGGTCGGACAGCAAGTTGCCCATTACTCGCTGCCCGCATGCCCGCGCCTACGGTGGCCGGAGATCGTCTGCCGACGTCCATTGCCGTGGGCGTCTACCACTGCGGCTGGGGTGGAGGGAGGGCGCTTACCTCTCCCTCACGCATGACTGCTTCGCAGAAGGAAGCGACCGCTTTCCACTCTGTCTCGCCCAAGCGGGGCAGTCCTGCACCGTGTCCTCCGGACGATCAACGTAGTGGTGACACCCAGGCGTTTCTTCCCTCCTTATCAGACACAGGTACCTCCCGAAACTTCCGTGTCCGGTGAGTTCCTGCGTCATGCGGTTGGTCAGGACGCCTCGACGCCTATCCAGCCACTCCTCAAAGAGGGGTCTTACCGCCGCGATTGCGGCGTGCCCGACCTACTTCAGAGCTAGTTCAAAATAATACATGACAAAATTGTATATCTCAATTTCTTCATTGTCTCTTTCATAAATATTTTGACAGAATTTATAGGCTTTGTGTCGCCGGTCCGTTCAGTCTCCGTCTGTTTGATACAATTTAACGATTCTGTTATTTATGTTTTATTTTATTGGCACATCAATGAAATATAAAACATATGTCTTGGAAGAAAATAAAGCTTCTACTGCTTTCAATAACAGAATCTGTCGTTTTACAGCAAATTATATTTCATAAGGGAAGAGATCAAGAGAGAGTGAAACAGAGAATGGAAGGAGAAAGAAGAGCTAATTGACGTTCTTTCAATATGTACATTGGCGATTTTTTGTGTAATAAAGTCGTTAAATGAGTCCTCCCGCCTAGGGTGGATAAGAAGGGTCTGTCAGACTCGTACTAAATGAAATCCATGGTGATCGTTCAATAGCTTTAAAAGTCTCAGGTTCTCCTTTTTTTCAGGGTCTTTAAAGGGTCACGGTTTTCTGTTTAGAGTTAGACAGCCCCGCAGCGTTGTAAAACTTTAAGGCAATAATCTTTTCAGTGTAAACAATTATTAAGAAGCTCAAGATAGCACTTAAAGGATTCTAAAACATTAACGTTTTTGCTAACTTAGCCAACAAAAATAAAGTCTCAAAAAAGCAGACAGCTCCCACATCAATTTTAATGTTTCGCTACATTACCCACTACTTGTACCACGATAAACCTCACAAGAAATTGACCGAAAAAATATACTCAAATGTAGTTGTAAGAACATTCGATTCGTTCGTAGGTCATTTCTATTTGCGTGTCGGGGTTCAAGCCGTTTCTTTTTATGGGTGAAATGCACTGAGTAAATACATACAGAAGGTCGAGACACTACAATAAGTGAAAACGCACGCACTTAAGCCTTCGTCAAACAGACAGGCGTTGTGAATGCGTGACGTTTTTATTTGTAATGTATGGAATTGTTTGAATCCAGTCACATAGAAAAGCGAAAGCGATCCGATAGCGTGACAGAACTATCGGACTGACTTCTCGTATCGGTTCGTTATCGCTTCGGACTCGCCTGTCTGTTTGACAAAGGGTTTATAGACACGCTTCACGTACAGCGAGTGCAAGCGTACTCACGACCGGCATTTCTTTGAAATCGCCGTACCTAAAGCTTAGGTCACACACAGCGACTAATCACTACAAATGCCTACTCATCGTTCGTAACAGGCTATTCGCTGCGAATAGATTCTTGGATTGCGCGAGTTCAATCAGTCGCGGTTTGAATTTAGTTTGTTCAATTTTACTCGCAGCGAATGCACTCGCAGCGATTAGTCGCTGTGTGTGACCGAAACTTAACTTATCTTTGAGTATGTGCGACAGTTTTCGCTTATTGTATGTAGTTGAGCTTCTGTATTTATTTATTCTGTGGTTATCGGTTAGACATTTTTGTCCCTGATTAGTTTTTACTAAAGACCATTGTCGTTTTATTTTCTGTTTGGGGTTTGAGTTTATTTTTAGTGTCGCGTATTTATTGGCGAGCTTTGAGCATTATTCCTTTCGGGGTTTGGAGAAATCTTAGGTTTATTCTTATTCCGTAGTAAACCTTTTTACTAGCAATCGAGTATTTTATTTGTTGTTCATGAGTTTCCTAATCAGATGTTCTTCTTCAGGATATTGCATGTTAAGAGTAGTAAAACCGGGTTTATTAAACTGATTGGTGATTTTAGAAAGTTTTAAAGAATGTAAAGATAGATAATTAGATTTTGTTGATAGAGCGGCATTCTATCAGTGATAAAAATTATTGATGGAAACCCAAAATGTAAAGAAATGAAATACCTAAGCTCCCAAAAAGCGTTTTTATCTCTTATTGAAAGTCTTTGTAGCCATACGAATACGAATTACCGTGACCCCGGAACGTAAAGGGCTATTGAAAGACACCGTCTATTTTAGTCACTACGAGTCTGACAGTCCGTCCCGCTCTGCCTTGGTGCTCTTTTTTCCACGATATAAACAAAAGCCGTAGCCTGAACTAAAAGTTCAATAAGCTTATAAAAAACTAACTGTTCCCTGGATTGTCACCCCCGTTGCTCGTCTCCTATTGGCTGTAGCGTAATATTATAATTATAGCCTTCCTCGATAGATGGATTATCCAATACAAAGGACTATTTCAACAGAGATAGTAGTAGAGATTAGCGCGTTCAACCTCTTCAGCTTTATATCTAATATTGTTATAAATGTATTTTATCTATAATATGTATGTATTTAGAAATATATAAGTATGTTTATCAGTTGTCTAGTACCCATAACACAAGCTCTGCTTAGCTTGGGACTAGATGGCGTTGTGTGATAGTTGTGGAATATTTATTTATTTATTTATTATTTATTTAAATAAGATGTTGAGGAACAGAGAATGACGTATTAAAATTCTAATAACAATATTGAGTTATACATTCAGTAAAGAATCATTTTACAATGAAGCAATGAGTCAAATATCTAAAATAAAACTATCTGAAGCAGCATACAGCGATACGTTCAAGCCGGGTCGCGGTCGCCGCAACTATTTGTGTTACGGGGCTAAATCAACGATTATCTTATAGTCGTCGTGCCATTGGTTGTCTTGATTTACTATGCCCTACGCTATAGGCCATGTTTTCGATTTCAAAATAGAGGACTTATCACAAGAATATTCTGGCATCAGAATAAAAGGCCTTTTTTTTTCAAATCAAATGAGTCCTCCCACCCAGGGTAGAACGGGAGGAACTGTCAGACTCATACTGACTAAAATCCTCGGTGTCCTTCAATAGCCCTTTACGTTCCGGGGTCACGGTAATTCGTACAGTCCCGCGACCCCGGAGAATAAAAGGCCTAGAAAGGCTAACGAAAGGCTGTCGGGATTAACGAGATTTGAGAGCTGTATAGAGGTTTTTGTTCAGAATTTAAAGGTCTACCCATGCATTAACTGGTGGCAGAACTATCTTATCAACCGTGACCCTGGAACGTAAAGGGCTATTATAGGATCGTGGATTTTAGTCAGTGCAAGTCTAACAATCCCCGCTCTGCCCTGGGTAGGAGGACTCATTTGGTGATTTTATCACGATAAAAAAAAAACCCATACATAAACCGAAACTTTAACGCGTAACTTTACTTTGATATACATTATCTGATATCTGTCTGAGTCTGTATCTGATAGATTTACCCAAAATTTTGCAGATGCGGTGAAACAGAAATTGTATATCTTTTTTTTAGTTGGAAAAATAGTAAAAACAGTCGTCCCGCCCTGACTGAAGCGAAACAGATTGTCAGACTAACTAGTTAAAATCCACCTTGTTCCCAAAAAAACCCTTAACGTTCCAGGATCACGGTTACCTGTATAGATAGTCTCGTGAAGTAAGTAATTGAACTTTTTTTTTTATCGTGGTAAAATCATCAATTGAGTCCTCCCACCCACGGCCGGGCGGGAGGGACTGTCAGACTTGTACTGACTGAAATCCACGCTGTCCTTCAATAGCCCTTTACGTACCGGGGTCACGGTAATCCGTTAGTCCCGCGACCCCGGCAGGAAGTAATTGAACTAGATTAAAATAAAATAAAAATAAATAAATATTCCACAACTATCACACAACGCCATCTAGTCCCAAGCTAAGCAGAGCTTGTGTTATGGGTACAAGACAACTGATAAACATACTTATATATTTCTAAATACATACATATTATAGATAAATTACACCCAGACACAGAACAAATGATCGTGCTCATCACACAAACATTTGTCCTGGGTGGGAATCGAACCCACGACCTCCGGCATAGCAGTCAGGGTCAGTAACCACTAGACCAACAGGCCTGTCAGATTCTTTTTAACACGTGTGAAATAGACAACAAATGCCGTACAAACAGGTATAAAATCACGGCTGGTTTACGAATGGATCGAAGCGTCATTATGTAAGTCTGCAGCGCGCTAATGCCTGTGCGCTATCGCACTATCGCACTGTGGCACTATCGCACCACTTGACACGCCTACTTAGCCAACTGCAGGGATGTAGTCAATAGGAATTAACTTTATTACTTCTGCTTGTAGTCTTTGGATGGCTCTCTTCTCTATGTTAACTGTGTTTAATAGGCTATTTTGTTTAAAAAAAATAGTATCCAAAATATAGGTAGACAAAAAATATTAGAAACCTATTTTTTCTTTTGTTACGAAAACCAAAATTGACGAAGATACAACGCTTCTAAAAATCACAGAACGTCACTCGGCCGGTACAATTTTACAAGCGTTATGACGTCACAAGCCCCAGTCCCGAATTTGGAAGCGTTTTATCTTTGTCAATAGGTATTCTTTGACTACGAAATTTTTAATCGTTGAGTTTTTTATATTGCGAAGTTAAATCGCAAACTACAATAGTTCCTGAAATCACAAACGAATTATTTTCGTAGTGCTCGGATTGTAGTACATTTCGTTTGTTCACGGATAGGCGATTTGTTTTCGCAACGATTTATTTTCGTAATGCGCGCTTAGCCTTATTATTCAATACTCCAACTGACAGATCAAAGACATTTTCAATTTATTTATGCAGTAAACGACCCTATTATGCCCTGATTTAAAAAAAAATCGATGGTAAACTATAAATGTGCTGTTGGGTGCTTTTTTAGCGATAGTTTAGCGTTTGTCTTCTGATTGGTATTTTTACCTGAAATACTGAACGGAGACATCGACACCACACAATTCAATATTCACAGCAAAACTCACGACATGCCTCGATCAATAGACATTTTTAAAGAAACGCCAAGCAGAACAACAAATAAGAACATATCTGTTACCCACGTTACACGTTTCATTGGAAACAGTAAACTAAACGTAAGAAAGAACCTCTTCCATCGGATACATTCCAGTGTCGACAACATTCCCGGGGGGATGCCCCACCAACTATCTCTCCGGTAGTTTGTGTTAACTTTGGCAATACTCCGGGTTACCTTGCACGGTTAGTCTTGAAGGGAAAGATGAAACATTTTGCTTTAAGTCAATAGTGACTGTTAAAATTAGTTGTAAAATCCAACATTGTCACAACTATTGTCATTAACGACACGGTTGTTACAGTGGCTGAGATATCGACTGCTGTGCAACGTGTCGCGGGTTCAATCCACCCACGGAACAAATTTTTGTACGATCTGCAACTATGTGTTCTGGGTGTTTGTGTATACATATGTAAGTTTATATATGTTTGTAAACGCACCCACGATACAGGAGAAATTCCAAGTGTGGGGGGCAACGTTTAAAGAAATCCTAATCTTAACTAGTATTGTAATTAACCAGTTGTTCCCCGCGGTTTCGAACGCTGCTTGGCTTCTATTGGTCGCAGCGTGATGTTATACCTATAGCCTATAGCCTTCCTCGATAAATAGACTAATCTACAGTAAAAGCTGTTTAGCAAAGAAACAAACTCTTAATCGTATAATATTATGGTATAGATGCAAAACGACTTAGGTTTACTCATCCGCGGATGAAACGTCACCCATCAAAAATGACAGGCGTCGACTCTTCCGAACGTGCGTTTCATCCGCGGATGAAATATTTTGTGGATTAGTTGTCATGAAAGTATGCAAAAATTATGTTTGTTGTCAACTTGTACCGATATGGTGCATTGTCGTACGATAGTGTTTTGATTGGTTAAACCATCGTTTAATGTAAAAGACGGCTGTATTCAACTACGAGTACACACATTTAGAAAAAATCTATATCTCTCAAATCATCATTCACCTACATTCTCCTGCCAGTTTATAAGTAATTCGCACATCGCCTCTTGTTTGTTTACGTGTGTACGTCTAATTCAGTAATTAGTTCACAACGTCGCCGCGACGTCGGCGTCGCGGTGGTCCCACGTAATTAGGTGTTGTGAATGTGTTTGTGGTTGGGTGGTGGGCCTTACGGTATGTGCGAAGTCAGTGGTGGGGATTTTCAAAACGATCGCAGCGCGCGGTGTGTTAGAGATGTGAATTAACTCGGGACTCTCGGAGTGACGTGTGTCAAGTTTTGTACGCACCACACCCTTTTTATGTAATTTTTAGATTATATTTGGTGGGACCCATGCTCCAACTATTTTCTCCAACTGGGTGGAGCACGGGAAATCGATAAAATGAGCACAGTCTGTCTATAAATAATTAAGATCTTTTTTTTAATGCTAGAACACAACGTGAAATCAAAACAGAAAGTACTAGAAGAACAGGATCATGGAAAAAGGTTTGGTTCCGAAATTGAATGAGGGTCTGAGCAAAAAGTACTAGGAGTACAGGATCTTGAAGATGGATTTAAGACTTTAATTTTTAATGCAAAACAAGAGATGTAGTTGTTAATTTGCAGATCTCATAAGTCTCTAGGCGTCATCCCGCACACAGCGTATAAAGACAAACAGTTATATACGCTTCTATAAGGTTTGTATTTCATTAAAAATAGAAAATAAAAAACGACGGGTTGCACTCTGGGAGTGCCGGCAGAAGTGAAAACTTCAATAGCAATAAACACACACGAACGTTCGCGCAAGCGCCCTGCGCCGTCTTACGAATTTTCGATCAGGTCACGTGTCCTGACGTGAGTTTAACATTTTTTACCCATTCCAAAAAAAGTGCACAACGCCGCTTAAGAAGATTTCACTTCAAAAAAAAAAAATACTTAAAGACAAACTTGACAAGTACGTCACTCCGCGGATGTCCCCAGTTAGTTCACATCTCTGTCACATCGCGCGCTGCAATCGATTTGAAAGTCCCCACGACCTACTTCGCACATATCGTATAGAGACCGAGTTCTACAGACAAAATAGTTTTTTTTTGTGAATGGCATCTCGCAGGTCATCCTAGAAGAGGTTGTAGGCTGCTTAACCGGACTTTTCTGTGGATGCCTTAAATTACTCTAAGGCCTCCAGTCAGGGGCTTCCGGGGTCGCGGGACTCATAGATTACCGTGACCCCGGTACGTTAAGGGCTACTCAAGGACACCGTGGATTTTAGTCAGTACAAGTCTGACAGTCCCTCCCGCCCTGCCCTGGGTGGGAGGACTTATTTGATGATTTTACCACGAAAAAAAAAAGCTTAACTTAACAGACAAAATAGTTATGATCAATGATATTGGTATCATGTAATGTGGTTCAATGGTCATTCGGGGATATTCCAGTTCAAAATATCTTTCAGGACCCGATAAGAAAAATTGTGGAAAACAAGGACGGGTCGCTAACTCGCTAGTATTAACATAAAAATGAATAATTCTGATAGAAAAAAATGTTTTGTGTATCTATGAGTGCGTGTGTTTACTAAAATAAATAGGTTTTGGTTTAATAGACAGAGAGCCAGGAACATGTCATGCATGAACATGTACAATGTTTAAACATTCATACGTATGTTACGAATACATTCACGGTATTTTGTATTGACCATTTTGTTTAGAATTTATAAGGTATGGTGGTATCTAAACAATTGGCTCCTAACCTATTTTTTTTTTCGTGGTAATATCGTCAAATGAGTCCTCCCACCCAGGGCAGGGCGGGAGGGACTGTCAGACTTGTTCTGACTAAAATCCACGGTGTCCTTCACTAGCCCTTTACGTACCGGGGTCACGGTAATGGGTAAGTCCCGCTACCGGCTCCTAACCTATGGAATGAACTAATCTGTGTCTAATATTTTTGTTTTGAGTTTTTTGATATAACGGCACTGTTGCAAGTTCGTGGTACTGTCTAAATAGGTAACCTGGAACGTAAAGCGCTATTGAAGGAACGTCGTGGATTTTAGTTAGTATGAGTCTTACAGTCCCTCCCGCTCCAACCAGGGCGGGAGGACTCACTTGATGATTAAACTGTAAAAAAAGGATCGTATTTTTTTTTTGAATTTTTTACAGTGTGCCTTTAAACCAAGAAATCAAAGATGATTGACATGCATCAACCCGCACTGGACCGTTGTGATGGGTCGCGGCCCATTCTCTCTAGTGGAGACGGGGCCTAAGGCCTCGGCCTCGAATTTTGCGGGCAGCGGGGCGGCGGCGGCGGCGGCGCGGGAGCGGCAGGATCTTAGGCATACATTCAAATGGACCGGCCCTCGGAAACAGCGGCGCGGCAGCGGGGCGGGCGCGAACTGCGAGCGCCGCCGCCGCCGCCGCCCCGCTGCCCGCAAAATTCGAGGCAGAGGCCTAAGGGTCAGCTCAGACCGAGACGCGACGTTGCGCGCACATTTTAATTGCGACTCAAAATCTAACTTTATTTTCTACACGAAAAGATACAAATTTGCAGTATTGTTGTGTCACGTCGCGCCTCGTCGCGTCTCGGTCTGAACTGATCGTAAGTCCCACCAATGAGACCGTCAAAGACTGGTTATGTTACTGAACTGTTTTCAACGTCAGCACACTACTTTCGGGGTCGCGGGACTCACGAATTACCGTGACCCCGGTACGCAAAGGTCTATTGAAGGATACCGTGGATTTTAGTCAGTACGAGTCTGACAGTCCCTCCCGTCTGCCCTGGGTGGGAGGACTCATGTGATGATACTACCATGTAAAAAAAAAGCGTAGGTACTACTTTACTTCATAACAATTAAATGTACGATCCCAAAATTATAAAAGAAAGAAAGAAAAAACATAGACATTTTAAATCAAATGTCAAATGTACATTTAATATCACTGAAAACTAAGTTTTCTCATTTAAATTATTTTTGAAGACTTTCAAGCTCACTGAATCGCAATTCAAAAAAAATTTCAGACCAATCAGAAAATTAGTTTTCTTATAAGACCAGCACTAATTTGATTGCAATATCTTTCACCTCGCCAGTCCAATAAGTTTAATCCATCGAATTGAAATCGATTCTGATTGAGAGAAGATTATGCGATCAGGCCAAAGGTCTGGCATGACACTAACTGAGTTACCAACTCGAATATACTAAGATTTGAGATTCACTTTGAGATCCTAGAAGTTAAGTAATGTCTGTCGAGGCCGGCTGTAGATGAGTGACCGACCATTACTTATTAAAACCATTCTGAAACACATCAAGTAGGGTCACGTCACTGTCTAAACAGGTACCCGCGATACTGGAACGTAAAAGTCAATTGAGTAGTACGAGTCTACCAGTCCCTTCTGTACCACCCAGCGGAGGACTCATTTTCATGATTTTATCGTCTGAAAAAAAAAAAAAAACGTTATGTAGTTAGTTCTGGCCAATGTTCGCAGATGTTTTACAGTAATCAGATGCTAGCCAGAGAGAGGCACGAGGCCTCTCATGAAAAAAAAAAAAAAAACAAGCAGTATTTTCCTGAAAGTAAAAACAATGACTGCCAAGAAGTATTTTACTTTTTTACTTTTACTTTTTTATTGTGCCCTATGTTTTTTTTTTATTCTGGTAAAATCATCAAATGGGTCCTCCCACCCAGGGCATGGTGGGAGGGACTGTCAGACTTGTACTGACTAAAATCCACGGTGTCCTTCAATAGCCCTTTACGTACCGTGGTCACGGTAATCCCTTGGTCCCGCGATCCCGGCAGGCTTTGGCCCTAAACAGGCCCCGACACTATGCTGACACTCTTTGAGGCGCGCGTGGAACACAACGCGCCGTCGATCCGGGCATGGTCCATGATCGGACAGCGAGTCGCCCAATACTCGCTGCCCGCATGCCCGCGCCTACGGTGGCCGGAGATCATGATACAATAGATTGATGATTTGAATGAGGTAGCAGTACTGGCAGTGAATGGATGAGTACTGCCCAGGACCGGGATGGTTGACGTTCTTTGGGAAAAGCTTACGTCCTAAATAGTTAAAAAAGGGCTTCATCATCATCTGCCTAGCCTTTTTCCCAACTATATTGGGGTCGGCTTCCAGTCAAACCAGATGCAGCTGGATATCAGTATTTTACATGGAGCGACTGCCCGTCGGACCTCCACAACCCAGTAACTGGGCAATACCATACCCATGGTAAGACTGGTTGTCAGACTTTAGAGCTTCTGACTAAGAGTAACGACTGTCAAAGATCTACAAATGATAGCCGGGACCAACCGCTTTACGTGCTTTCCGAGGCACGGAGGAATCTCGCTATGACGGATGGTCACCCATCCACAGACCAACCTCGGCAAGCGCGGCTTAACCCGAAAGATCGGCCTGTGCGGCTGTATTTATTTAGCCACGAGCTCTTCCTCTTTAGTTAAAAAAAGGCTAAACCTTACATAATTTTGTTCCATAATTCTAATTTCCTATCAGTTTTCAACATTTCCCATTAACTTTAAAACTTTAAAACTTCAAAATCAAATACATTTTCTTGTAAGAGAATCTGTTAAATACCCTTTGATATACGATTTCCTTATTCCCACTTACATAAAGACTATATTATTATCATTCCAATTTTAACTTAAAACAAAGAACAAATCTATCTTCTGTTGTCCAATAAATCTTCCATCTCTCTCTGATCTAAACATAACACTAATATTACCTAGCCCTTCCTCAATTCCGTCAGAGTTACGAGTACATTGCCGGTTAACGAGCACAACGCGAGTTGTTTTTAGAACAAACCCAGCGTTGTGTGCCGAATCGCAAGCCTTGTGGACAAGGTCGGGTCGTTATAAGTTTATAGGTCGTTATTGCGTTCGGGTATTGGGATCGGTGGTGCTAACTTTGGTGGGATTTTGTGGATGGTATTTCGTTTGTTTGAAGTTTATTTTGTAATGATGTTACTGTAAATCGAAACATCCTCAGTTTCATCCTCATCATCAGCCTTAAGTAGTCCACTGCCCGTCAAAGGATTTTCCAATATTAAACCTGCTCAGTTATGTTCATACTATATCTATACATATAATAAATCTGTAGAAGGGTCAATTCTGTACATTGAAAATATTGAAAAAATAAATAGCGGGGGGTGTTGCTGGATCGATACCAAACCCAAATATATGATTAAATTTTTTTTTGTCTGTCTGTTTGTGCAGGCATCACGTGAAAACTAACGGTTCGATTTCAATGAAACTTGGTATAATTATTCCTTATTATCCTGGGCATAACATAGGATACTTTTTATCCTGGAAAAATACGTAGAAAAAAAATCTTATTTTTCAGTTTTATTCATAGACGTTGTTCTGTAGAACCGCGAACACACGTTGCATTACCCGCAGTGGATTCAGCGCCGTAATATTTATAAGATGTCATTGTCAGAGTTACTCAAAATGGGGAAATAAACCATCCACGCGAAGACCGACATCCGCGCGGACGGAGTCGCGGGCGGAAGCTATACATAAATGTCCCTACTTTCTGATTGACGTCTGCTTCATTATCATCATCACTATATCCTCCACTATATCATGACTTCTGAGATATTCTCACATAGCATAAGGTTACATGAAATAACTCCTTTCTCCCATTGAATAAGGTTGTAAATATTGGAAGCCATCTGCTGCGATACTAATATTTCTGCTTTTGATTCTTCCACTTTCATACTCGTAGTTCATATATCTGGTCGGCTAGACAATATTAATCAACTAAAACTTGTTGCAGAAAACGTTTTGAGTAGTCATGAATTTTACCTGTATTTTCTACTGTAAAATAATTCAGTAGCAAAACACATTTGGTTCTAAAACTTAAAATTACAGAAGTTTATTTTGGACCAACCTATGAGCGTGCAAATCCGTAGAGAGAGAGAGACTAAAGGTTTCAGATTTTAAAACCTACTCATAACGTAAACAAATTAACTACTTGTAATGAAACAACACAACAATTTCTTCCCTTACAACTACCATTTTTTTTTAAGAAAACAAACTTCTTTAGCAGCTACCAACCCTTCCGTGCCGGTGACCTCGAATCCAACCCCAAAATACTTATGACTAATCAATTGCCTAACTAAAGAAACTGACTAAATGGTGGAAATAATACCAGCCGAGGCCAGTCTTGGTCACTTGGCGTCCGTCCAAATGTTACCAACGAGGAAGAAACACAAGCCACAGGAGATGGCGATTTTCAACATGAACATTCTGCTAAACGCAAAGTTTTGAGAACTCAATTTTAATAAGAGGAAGGTAAAGCTCAAAATTAAAAGATTTGTCTTGAGAATTTTTACATTATTTCTCTTGATTTGTGTAGCGAATATAAAGCGTTGATTAGGCTCCGTTGCTGGTAGTTGATTTTTATAGGCAAGTAGTATTATTATGTATGTTACCTTTCATCCGCTTTAGTGCTGCAATATTGTAAATTGAGATTCTGATTTGTTAAATGCGAGTGGCTTGGAACTGTACCAATGCGTTTCCATCAGTTGGACTGTGAGAGGTTTATTTTATTTTGTTCGATGTTGCAGAAGCTTGGAGTAGATTAAAACTTTTGTGAAATCTTCGTACCTTCGCACTTTTCTTTGCCTTTGTATAGTTTTACGTGTCAGTGTTTTGGAAGCATACATTGATAATCATCACCAGAATTAGCCAGATCCAATTGCTAAAGGGTTTAAAGTTTCCCCAATCATACAAGGGCACTTTAATGATCATAAAAATCAGTACCTGTGAACCAGTAATTTGATAGTTCGTACTATGGATAAGAAAGAAGACGAAGCCTGTAAACTAATCCATTTATACATCCTGCTCCTCATTTAGGTCATCTAATTATAATTCCTTCTCAGATTGCGGAAATATTTCGCTTGCACAGCAACAATATAGCAGCAAAAGAACAATGGCGAAATACAATTTCGTCCAAGTAGATTCTACTAGCGACGTCGCAGTACATTTAAAAACTAATTCAAGTTTATTAATTTGGTAGCTTACTACGCGAAGATAACGAACATTTTAATATAGAATTTGGAACTGTTCCAAAAACTTACTCTGCTAATAATTTACTTTGTTGATTTAATTAAAACGGTTAAAACATTAGACTTGTAAACTATGATTTTACGTCGAAAAGTTTTCAACAAAGGTTGAATAGGAGTTGCGAATCATTTGATAAATTAATCGTACCGTGAAGTTATGTTTTAGTTTCATTATTTTAAACATTTTTGCTTGAAATAGCTCCAAAATTTTGTTTTGATTGATGTTCTAACCTTTTATGCTTGAATATAAAGTCAGACCATTTATCAGTAGAGATATCATAATCAGAATGTAAGGTTTGGATACAGGCCTCCCCTCTATGGTACGCCTGTAACCCACCACGCGGGCGTAGTTTGAATTACTAGTTATCATAAGTCATTAAATTGTTGATATTAAGTTGTGCCAGCGTCCTCACAACGGTTTTCATCACTGCTTTCAGAGCAATAGTGATGAAATACAAAATGAAAAGTTGTATGTAATTGCTAAGGTACACATCCATTTGTAGACACACGTAACTCGCCACCTGCAACTCATACTACGAGGCCGTTACCACTTTGCCACTACTGCTCTGTAGGGATACTGCTTCTAAATATTCATCAAATTCGTTCCATCGTCTGATTTATTCACTGAACTGATTGGAGTTATAATTAGCAGTTCTTTCATCTTTAATTAAGATGAATCAGACGTGGAAATTACACGGTGATGATGTATTGAATTATTTTCGACAATGATGAATATTATTAGCATGGGTGGTGATGCATCGAGTAGTATCATTTAGTTACAGCCGAATAAACTAATGTAGATGAATTTGTTGGTATTTCATTGAATTTGATCTTGTTTGCGTGTGTGCTCGATGGGAACTCGATTTATTAACTTTTTATGTTATTGTGGAACGTGTCTGATTTGTTTTACATTTTTTTTTATTGTAATATTTCCATTAGGTGGTTCGCTTATTTAGTTTATTTAGAAAATATTCTTACTTTTATATTGAAACTCTTTTCAGTCATTTCTCTTTTCACTTGCACCACACCACAAAACAAACGTGGTACCAAAATGAAGCTAGAGAAGTAATGAAAAATTTCCAGCGTCGACTTTTGAAACAATAATCGTTTTTATCATCTAAGTAATAGAGATCATAATCGGGTCACGTACTTTGCACCGATTTTTCTTTCAATAAACTAAGATACTTTTATTTGATTCGGACAAACGTTTTCTTTATGACGCGATTTATTAAACATTTTTAGAATTTTTATTTACGTTCCATATAGAATTACTAATTGATTTTGCTTGTTTCGAGAAATGAGGGGATAGTCGAGAGTTCTCTCGAGTAATTTGACTGGTAGAGCTTAATGGGAAACGGATACTAGGATTTGCTCTGCGTAATCCAAATAAGTTATTTCATTTTCTTATTGAAGAAGTAATTGGATGTTAAAAGAAATTCTTTGGAAGATTAATGATTTTGAGTGAAATACTGGAGAAGGTTACTGTTTATTTGATGAACAATTATTGTTCTATGTTTTTTCTCAAAGTCAAAGTCAAAGTCAAATCATTTATTTAAATTAGGCCATCAACGAGGCACTTTCAAACGTCGAATATTAACATTAAGGAAATGGGATGGGATGGGATTGATTCTACACCCATTCGCTAGGGTAGGTTTGTATGAAGAAGAATGGGCAAGAAACTCCATACTTACTCTTTTTAAAAATGTTTAACAATATTTTTATATACATCATTTGACATCAATAATGTGAAAGCAATGTACTTTAAATTTAGACTAAATATTATAAAAAAAAATGAATAAGAAAAAAAAATTTGCACAAAGGTACATGGCGTTCACATTTTAACAAAATATTGCAATTACCTACAGCTATGTTACAAATATAATATAAGTGTGTGAGCATTCAAATTTCAACAAGCTTGATTTTGTTTAAACCCTACATTGTACTATGGAGCAGGACCAGCATGTTTCCAAACATTTTTATCTTGAATATAATCTTCTAATTTATAATATGCTTGTTTACTAAGTGTATTTTTTATGTAACTTTTAAATTTTCTTTCATTTAGAGTTAAAATTTCGCTAGGTATTTTGTTGTAACATTTAACACAGTACCCCATAAAAGATTTTTTGACTTTAGACAATCTAAAATAAGGTTGATCAATTTTATCTTTATTTCTAGTATTAAAATTATGTCTATCGCTTATTTTATTAAAAAGATGAAGATTTTTCCTAACATGCATTATATTTTCATAAATAAATTGACAAGGCACTGTCATTATATTAATCTTTTTGAATAGTTCCCTAAGAGATTCGCGACGACGTAGATTGTAAATAGCTCTGATGGCTCTCTTTTGCAAAATAAAAATGGATTCAATGTCAGCTGCCCGGCCCCACAGTAGAATGCCATAAGACATAATGCTGTGAAAGTAGCTGAAGTAAACCAAACGCGCAGTTTCGACGTCTGTTAACTGTCTTATCTTTCTAACAGCATAAGCGGCTGAGCTAAGACGGCTCGCTAGAGATGCTATATGGGGGCCCCATTGTAATTTATCGTCTAACGTGATTCCCAGGAAAACTGTCTGATTAATAAATTCCAATTTTACTCCGTTCAAAAAAACGTCGCAATCGCTACTTCTAACATTTGGCAAAGTGAATCTAATACATTTAGTTTTCTTTTCATTAAGAACTAAATTATTCAGAGTAAACCAATTTTGAACCTTAGAAATAGAGTCATTAACATTTTCTAGGTTATGTGCACGTCTATCTATTTTAAAAATTAACGATGTATCATCAGCAAATAACACCATCTGTGGTTGATTTTTTAGTAAATGGGGTAAATCATTAATATAGACTAAGAAAAGGAATGGACCCAAAATAGAACCTTGAGGCACGCCCATAGTCATTTCAGCCCCTGACGAGTTTACACCGTTTATCTGAACTTTAACCTGTCTATCTCTTAGGTATGAATTTATTAAATCAAGAGCTGTATTTTTAATTCCATAGTGTTCCAGTTTCAGCAACAGCGTTTCGTGGTTTACGCAATCGAATGCTTTTGAGAGGTCGCAAAAAATTCCTATGGCATCTTGCGCTTCCTCCCAGGAGTTAAAAATGTTCTTCAATAGGGTAACACCGGCGTCAGTTGTACAACGACCTTTGGTGAAACCGAACTGTTGATCATGAAAGATGGAGTTTCTATTGAAGTGACATAGCATTTGTGCAAGCATTAACTTTTCAAACACTTTACTGAAAACTGGCAAAATTGACACAGGCCTATAATTGTTAGGTTCCTTACAATCACCCGATTTGAAAAGTGGAGCAACCTTACTATGTTTCATGAGATCCGGAAACACTCCTTGATCTACACTAGTATTAAATATAAAAGCTAAATAAGGCGCAACGGTTTCTATTATAGATGTACAGGTCTTCACAGACATTCCCCAGAGATCTTCTGTTGACTTAATTTTAAGATCTTTGAATGCTTTAATCACAGCTTGGGGGTTTGTGTGCCGAAACCTAAACTCCATCGGGCATGCCTTTACATTATTTCTAAGTAAGGCAGCAGAGAGTGCGGGTGACGAATTTAAAGACTCGGTCGTCTTAAGAGGTATGTTCGAAAAAAACTTTTCAAATTCCTGAGCTACTTCTATATCCGTGTTTATAGGGCCATGTGCAGTTTCTAAATTAAATTCGTTGTTGCGCTGTTTATTCCTACCTGTCTCATTATTTATAATTTTCCAAGTTGTTTTAATTTTATCATCAGCTGATTTTATTTGATTACTTATATGAATAGCTTTAGCTGTTTTGCACACAATTTTAAAAGTTTTTGAATATTTGGCAACATACTGATGAAAGGTAGTATTATTCAGATTGTGTCTCTTCAGACCATAAAGTTCGAAAAGCCTTTCTCTGCTTTTACGAATTCCAGTTGTCGCCCAATCACTAAATAAGAATTTTGTGAAGATAGTTTTAGTTTTTACTGGAAACGTGCAGGTAAATTGTGTACTTAAAATTGCAAAAAACTCGGTGTAAAACTCATTTGGGTCACTTATATTATTAAAGTTATAATGATCACATAATTTACTTGTTAGTGTTTTATTAAATTTTTCTAGATTTTTACATGTAATTGGCCTATACCTTATTTGAGTTGTTTGAATAGGTGTGTAGGCGCAAAACGTTATTGTTTGGCCACTGTGATCAGATGGCAATTTATTAAAAATTTCCTTATGCAAATAATCACAATTAGAAAATACATTATCTATACAAGTGGCAGAAGAAGCTGTCACTCTGGTAGGTTCCATAAAAATATGTGACAAGTTAAATGATTTAAAAAGACTCAACAATCTGATACTATTGGAGTTATTTTCTAAAATATTGATATTAAAATCACCACAGACGATGACAGATTTACTACTACTACATACTTTATTTAACACATCTTCCATTATAGAATCGAATAAAGGAAGAGTCTGGTAATTTGGGGGTCTGTATACACACACTATCACATGCCTATCAAGCTCAACACAGGACAATTCAATGGTGTGTTCAACTGACAGCTCAACAATGTCATTTCGAGTTTTAGATTTAATTGATTTCTTAATTAATATTAATGATCCGCCATGTAACATACGTTTGCGGCTGAAATGGCTAACTACACAATAATTATTATAACAAATAGACATAACTTGATGATCTTTTAACCAATGTTCAGTAAGGCAAACAATATCAAACTTGGTTGATTCCAAAAAGATTTCTATTTCCAAAAGTTTAGAAGAGCATCCTTGAATATTTAAATTAAACAATCTTAAAGTATGTTGCTCTCCTCTTGATAACTTATATTTAACTAATTTGCTAGAAGAAACCTGTTCATTATTCACTAATAATGAGTTACTAATTAAAGAGGTTTCTTCTGTTGTCTTACAATCTAGTTTAAAGAATTATCCGGAGTGTTCTCCACAACAGAACCATTTAGTGTACCAGCAGGAAGGGAATACCCTATCTGACTGGTAATGGTCTCTGAGGCTGGTGGTATACTAGGAAGATCCTCCTTCGTACAGCATGCAGGTTCACAACATTGGATCACTATGTTGTTAGGACAACCTAACAACACAGACTCGTCACTTAAACTACTACTTAACCTAGAGTCTAATACATCAGCAACAACATGGTTAATATTATATGCTATCAACATAGCAATCAAATGTCGACATTTCCAAGACAGAGATAAATGTCTCCGATTCAAAACAAAACTACTAACAAAATTGTTAGAATCAAAAAACAATAATTTGTCACTATGACAACATGTCAACATGTGAATGCAACAGTTTAACTTATAAATATGGTTATTTTCAGCTTCACTTAAACTATCAGAGTAAGGAAAAGCACACAACATCAGTTTTCCCACATTCAACTTCAGTAAGGAGTCCACACCATCCACTATGTCCTTTTTAGTTACATTGAAGCTATTTCCTAAAAGGAGAACTATAGAAGAATAGTCCTCTAGATTTGATTGAATCATTCTATTTATCATTTGTTTAAAACTTATGTTATGATAACAATGGTTAGTAAAACTATGGCTTAGGTAGTTATGTAATATTTTTCCAAAGCCTGACCCTAACTCATCACTAAAAAGTATAGTTTTACTCTTTTGATTATAAGTCTTTGCTGGAAGAGCTGACAAGTTAAGTTGGGGCTGAGGGGGAGGTGGTTTGTTGGCACAGCTGCAAGGGAGATTATTTGTCAGTGACTCATATCTCTCTGCATTGTACTTCACCAAGTCCAGCAATTCCCCAGCCTCAAACAGACGGTCACTTAACTGTTCCTGTGATCTTTCATATTTTTCAAAAATGTCCTTCAGCAAGCACTCCTTGTATAATAAATCATTTTGGAGGAGCTGAGTATCAATATCATATTTTTCCTTACATTGAGCTAACTCACTACAGCAAATATTCAGGCTGTTTGTAAGGTTCACACGTTTCTTTCTAAGGGAAATATTTAATTTTAAAAGGTTTTGTTTTTTAATTGACCTTTGTGACCGTTTTATTAATTTCTTAATTTTAATATATTTCTTTAGTTTATTATGACTCATAATAATAGGACACAATGGTATGGTGTCATCACCAGTTAAATCAATAGTTACAGCTGGCTCACACACAAATTTTGACTGACTACCAACCAACTCATGGAAAAGGCTATTGGTGTTTGTTACTTGTTCACTAATCTTCGCAGATTGTGAAAGTGAAAGGGCCTTATGGGCATCACATAGTTCCTGTTCCAGTTCTGATATTCTATTTATGGCCTGTTCATATGTATCACTGCACTTTTGGAATGTTAATACATGATGTTCTAGTTGACTGTGCCGGTCGGTTAAGTCCATGTGTTCGATGTGAAGTTCAGCCAGTTGGTTCTTGAGGAAGGTGTTCTTTTCAACAACCTTGTGCACCTCCACTTCACTGTCATCAATCTCCTGGAGCAATTTTTTACACTCCGCTTTAGAACGATCAAGTTCCTTTAGCGTAGCTCTCAGCTTCCCTTCCAACTCCTTGATGGTTGCACTGCGGGTCATCATTTTGTTTTGGAATGTCACCTGAAATGTGTGAAGTTAAGCAGATTAATGTTTAATGAAAATAAAGATGATATGATATTTTACAAAAATGGGAGGTAGATAGGGGAAAAAAAAAATTGGATAAGAAATTAAATTGAAAGTTATAGTTTAAGAGTTAATTAATTAGAAAGTAAAGTATTAAAAATATATATTTATATATATATAAAGAGATATAAAGGAAGTTTTACTGCTTTAATTCTGAATTTTGTTCATCATCTGATTTATTTGACAGTAATCTAAGATTTAGTCACTTATCAGGGATTTTTTTATTATTTTAAAGGATTAAAGTAAATTAGGTAAGCTGATGAGCCCTATTTTGTGTAGTTTAGCATGTAGTGTTTATTGTCTGGGCGATGTTTACGTCTTCGATTCTGCTTCCACCAATTGTCAAGCAAAAGGAGTCATAAACCAGTGCCGGTGTGTGATGGACGTTGCTCAGAGACCTGAGCAGTATTCTGTTATGTTCCGTATAATGTAAATATTATCTACAATTACAAAACAAATAAAAATACTCCCCGGGTTCGATGATTGTTTGAAATCCGTCACCGTTGAGATGTTCCGTTGACAGCTGGTTTTAGTCACTGATTTTACGAAGATTTCGCGATAAAAACACTGTCTAACTACTGTTTCATGTATCTTATAACTAGATTAAACTAAATAACACTAATTTAACTTGACTTAAACTCTCATGAATATAAACCTTTATCATCGCCCTGTTCACAACCTCAAGCGAAGCGACGCGAGTGGCGTCAATGAATATGTCGTTCCCATACGAGAGTACCATTGCTCTTCAATTCGCGATGACTCGTGACATACACACATCAAAAAAAGTATACGATCACTTTGAAAAATCGAAACATTTTTTGATACGGTAGATTATATTACGATTTATTCTTCTTTTTAGATTATTATTACAGGGTATTATTATCTAAAGAAAACACACAACTAAGAAATTTCTCATGATAAAGTTTTTTTTTAATCATTTTATGTTAGTGAAAACAAACTTTTTTTGATGTGTGTACTCTAAGCAATCTCTTTCAATTCTTTTCTCCGCATTCAATGTAGTAAAACACATGGCTCGTGGCCAAGCATTACATATATCCTTGTTTTCAACACAGATTAAGTTTACCAAACATCATGTTTCTGTTTATCGGCGTTGGGCCAGCATTGTCCAGCGCTCACCATCATGGTCCAGCATCCGATAATTGTTTACACACAATTTGTCAATCTGCCAACTAGAGCAGAGGCTTTCACACAAGTCTTCCGTATGTTACCGTACAGCGTGCTTGAAGTATTACGACGTAAATTGAATGGAAAATGAAAAAGCGCCTTAAGTGTATGAACAAGGAATTTGGGAAAACGTGAAAACTCTCACGAGTAATCACGTTTTCGTGTCGTAAAGTAAACGGGAACTTAGACGTTTATTTGATGGATAAAATTAGTGCATTTTCATTTTCCACAAAATTTACGTAGTAATACTTCAAGTACGCTGTACGTACGAATTACCGTGACCCCGGTACGTAAAGGGCTATTGAAGGACACCGTGGATTTTAGTCAGTCAAGTCTGACAGTATGGGTGGGTGGACTCATTTGATGATTTTACCACGTAAAAAAAAGTACGCAGTACGTTAAAATTGATGATGTTGATGTTCGTAGAATTGATGCAAGGGCCTCAAAAAGATTTAGCAAATAAGTTTAGAAAGCATTCGCAGATGACCTGATTCTATGTGGGTACGTTACTGGGGAACATTTTTGTTGAAAGCTACATGCATCAAAGCCTTGCTTACGTTCCGTTTCACTGTAGCAGAACGATGTACTGTATTTGTGAGAAATGTATGCTTTTGCATATTTTCTGTTGACATAAAATTTTTTGAATGGCAGTTGTGTGAACGGGTGGTTTGTAAATTAGTGTCGTTGTCATTATTAGAAAGAGTCGTTTTGTTTTTGATTTCAGTTATTGTAATTATTATGTTGTACATAATTATACTAGCTTTTGCCAGTGGTTTCGTCAGCTCTAGCTCAACAATTATCCCACAGAAAGATAAAATACAGGTATTTTATGTGTAATCCAAAAACTATCTATGTAGTAAATTCCATCCAAATCCGTTAAGTAGTTTTTGCGTGAAAGAGGTCACATAAATATTTGTTTCCTGCGGGGGATCGAACCCGCAACATGCTGCACAGCAATCCAATCGCTCAGCCACTTCGCTAACCGTATCATCAAATGTCCATGAGCAAGAAACTCCATACTTACTTTTTTAATGTTTTAAAACATTGAGTGACTGTCTATCTGTCTGTTTGATCTCCAATACGATGTTGGTTCTGTTTAAACCACGCATAAAACATTTGTTGTAAACACCGAAAATATGTATGAATTTGTTTGACTTACAAAAATATCTGCGCTGAAGAATGAACTCATAGCCACAAGAATCGCTATGACTAGGCGAGCATGACCTACAAACAGTTTTAGGTCAATGTCGACGAAAATATGCATCGGTAATAGCTTATTTATCTTCCTGACATCACAAATTTTTCATATAGTGATGTGAGGTTTAACAGCTATAGCTTACGATCAGCGCTCTAATGTTCCCACTGCGGAAATACAGACCTGTTCTTTTTTTTTATCGTGGTAAAATCATCAAATGAGTCCTCCCACCCAGGGCAGGGGGCGGGAGAGACTGTCAGACTTGTACTGACTAAAATCCACGGTGTCCTTCAATAGCCCTTTACGTACCGGGGTCACGGTATTTTTTTATTTTTTGTCAAACTACATTTTTTTACCATTTTGAGAGCTTGGTCTAGAGTTACGGCAAATTATGATTGCAGACTAACTCGTAATCCGAGATCCTTTTTTGTTACAACTGGGGTACCCCTGTTCACATCTTAGTTTGCTATAATGAACCCCAAATACACAAAAATTCACCATGAAAATCAAAGAATCTGCATAAAACAGTGAATCAAAGTAAACTGGAGGACATGGTATGCATAACTAGTTGTCCGACCTTGACTGCTGCCTACACCGGAAGCTATAAACGGTTTATTGCCTCAACGATGGACTCTGTGAGAAAATAGATCGCGTACCTCATGTAAGTACGTACATCATTACGTAAAACTCTCTTTACCTTGAAGAAACTCAGTTGGTAACTATTAATTGGTTTTATTTTATTCATCATTTATATCAATAAAAAAAACCGGCCAAGTGCGAGTCGGACTCGCCTTTAAAGGGTTCCGTAGCAGCAAGTAACATTATATAAAAGTTGGTTGTAACTTTGAAAGATAAATTGCGGTTTACGATTTATGACGTATTAAAAAAAAATGTAAGTTGGTACGCACAATATTGAGTGATTTACTATGTTATTTTAATATCATGGACTTCTTATAGGTTTTCCTATAATCTATAAGGAGAAAACTAATTTCTGTATTTTTTTCAAAATTTTAGGTTCAGTAGTTTCGGAGATAAGGGGGGGGGGGAATGGTCAATTTTTGTCTATTTTCTTGAATAACTTGGAAACTAGTTATTTTAAAATTACAAAAAAATACATTTAAGATCTTCTCAACAAGACCTTTCATTTGATATGCCACAAGATGCAGTTTTCAGATTTTTTTTTTTTTAATTTTCCCCTTCCCCCCCAAAAATGACCCCCCATATACAGATATCATCTGCTCACGTCACACCTCTGTGTTTGGGTCACAGGAATTGATATGTGTACCAAATTTCAACTTAATCGGTCTAATATTTTCGGAGATAATTGACTGTAAGCGACGGACGGACAGACACACGAGTGATCCTATAAGGGTTCCGTTTTTGTATTCAGACGTACGGAACCCTAAAAAGGAATAAACTCACGTTTGTTGTATAAACCCCCCCCCACTCTGTAATATGTTTTTTTGTAAACTCATTTATTTATTTACACTTTTACGTCAATACATAAAGCGGAATTATTATTTATTTATTTATTTTATATCTTAACAAAATTAAAATTGCCGCAAGGCATTATCTACCAGTCAATCTTTGGGTCAAAAGAAGAAGCAGTTAGAATAGGTACAGCAATACTTTTTTTTTTTTTTTAGCGTGGTAAAATCATCAAATGAGTCCTCCCACCCAGGGCAGGGCGGGAGGGACTGTCAGACTTGTACTGACTAAAATCCACGGTGTCCTTCACGAGCCCTTTACGTACCGGGGTTACGGTGATGGGTAAGTCCCGCGACCCCGGCAGGCTCTGGCCCTCTACAGGCCCCGTCAGTTTGCTGACACTCCTTGAGGCGCGCGTGGAACACAACGCGCCGTCGACCCGGGCATGGTCCATGGTCGGGCAGCGAGTCGCCCATTACTCGCCGCCCGCATGCCCGCGCCTACGGTGGCCGGAGATCGTCTGGCGACGTCCGTCGCCGTGGGCGTCTACCACTGCGGGTGGGTCGGAGGGAGGACACTGTTCTCTCCCTCACGCGGCACGCCTCCTCCTTCGCGAGCATGACTGCTTCGCAGAAGGAGGCGACCGCTTCCCACTCCGTCTCGCCCCGCAGCATGGCCTCGACCAATGCCGGGCGCGAGAGGTCTCCGCCTATCGCCGTCGTGAGGACACGGCGATGCTCTGCCCAAGCGGGGCAGTCCTGCACCGTATGCTCCACCGTGTCCTCAGGACGGTCCTCGCAGTGGTGACACCCAGGCGTTTCCTCCCTCCTTATCAGACACAGGAACCTCCCGAAACTTCCGTGTCCGGTGAGGACCTGCGTCACGGCGTCCTTACGCCGTGACGCCTATCCAGCCACTCCTCAAAGAGGGGTCTTACCGCCGCGATTGCGGCGTGCCCGAGGTACAGCAATACTAAAGAAACAATTAAAACTACTTCATCTTACTATGGCTTTTTAAAAATAATATACTTATCACTGTATAAAATTTAATTTATATAAAATTCTGTGAATATTTCAAACGCCTACATGTTGTTGTTATCAATATACGACTCATGTAAAATTATTTTATTGAGACAATAAACTATTTTGCATATTTTTTGTATTTTCAATTGGTTGCACAGTGATAAAATAGGCCAGTAAAATTGTATAATAATGATAGTGTCTATGGTGACATAATCCTGACTGTATTTATTTTTTTAATTTTTGACATTATTTTAGATTGACTTTTGAATTAGGTATTATTGTTAAGTTTTGACTATTATTCTTTTACACTATTATTTTGCATTATTCTTGACTATATGATTATAAACTCAAATCTCTATGTTATTACTGTTAATGACAGTGATAAGCTTGTTAATGTCCAAGATCGCTATTAATAAATATAATTAAATGCACGTGTGTAATTTTAAGTGATTTCGACACAATGTAAAAATTGTTATGAAATAAATGAAATGAATGAATGATGTGTAAAATCTGACATCTCACTTTGTTTGTGCCTGACTTTAAGACAAAAGACTTATGCATGCTGTTTAACCTTGCTTATACAAGAGTTTTTAACTTTGGCGACCATTCTAAAGATAGACTTAGATACGCTTTGCTTAACTTTATTTACCCATCCAAATCGTCCTACGTAAGAGTTGCTATCTTCTAATGGCTAATTCTAAACATTTGACAAATTCCAGGATTCCCAATAGGCTATTTTAGAAATGCAGAAACGTCACTCGGTCGGTACAATTTTACAGACGTTATGACATCACAAGCAACTCCCGAATTTAGAAGCATTTCATCTTTGACAATACGAGTATACATTGATTTAAAAAACGAAAATTACTAGTTCATTATTTTTTAAGACTCTGACTAAACAGATTTTCTATATATTTATACAATAAACTATCCTATTGTGGCTAAGAATACGATTTGGTTGGCGTTTTGAACCGTTGCGCGTTGCCATGGCAACTGAGCCTACCTGAGCTCGTGCAATTGACTTATGACGGTCCTGAAATACGAGTGTAAATGTCAAGGACTCAATTTATCGTCTCCACTATTACGAATGGTTGACCTTTTTGAAAGGTTTCAGTAAAACGAGACACAAAAATTTTTTTATTCGATTGAGTGTCATTTAAATCAGGGAGGAGGGGAGGCCGCCAGCAAGAAAAAAGAATAATCCAATGCTGTGCAAATAAATATACTGCACGATATATTTTCCGGTTTTCGAAAACGGCTTTAACTAATTTAATCAGAGGCGAATTTTTCCCATATCTGGGAAAAATCGTTTTGTGGCATAATATGGTTTATAATTTCGTGGCCTGAAACAGGGGGTCTATTCCCCAAGCATGAAACCCGTGGTTTCGGCCTTTTGGCGTTTTGACAACGAGCCCAAACTAAGAATGAATTATATTATACGATTTGACATAGCTCTTTAGGGTCCGCGCCACCACGGTCATGTTTGGCGTTGATTTGTATGCTCATGACCGCGGATTCTAACCCTAAAAACAATCACATTTTTATTTTCGTTTTGTCAGTTAGTTTTTTTGGTTTTCAGAGCTCAGTGTGCCAGCTGGTAATTAATAAACAAAACTTATAACATATTTCATCATCTGCCTAGGCTTTTCCCAACTATATTGGGGTCGGCTTCCAGTCAAAGTAGATTCAGCTGGATATCAGCATGTTACATGGAGCGACTGCCTGTCGGACCTCCACAACCCAGTACCTGGGTAATACGATATCCCATGGTAAGACTGGTTGTCAGAGCTTCTGACTAACAGTAACGACTGTCAAAGATCTACAAATGACAGCTGGAAGCAACGGCTTTACGTATTTATCAAATCTAAATCCTGCTTAAAATAACCTCTAACAAGGGCAAAAAATAATTTCCATTCGTCCCCTATTGGGGTCTCACTGGGGTCGTTATAAAGGGGTGACTTAATACAACAGCTTAAATGCAAACGGCATGTCATTGGCAACAATTACTGCTACGATTCATTCAAACCATTTAGGCTTGATAGATTATACTGCTGTTAAGGGGATACTCTTAACTTAAGCCAGTATTCCCAGTGTTGGGAAACAGGGCTCCTCTCTGTGACATCTCAATTTTGAATTGATCACTTTTCTGAAGTAAAATTGTAGATAGATCACTTTCAGTTCTGTCATTAAATCAGACCAGAGATGGATGCATATTTTCTTTAAAATAAAATTGCCTAAAATGTTTTTTATTATAAGTAAAAAACGTGTCTTTTAAAAACAAACAACTCTTGAGACTGTTATGGGCTTTTGTATTTTACTTTTTTTAGATAATTTTATTTATCTCAATAGTCAACATCTTTTTTTATGTAAAATACTGAATAATTGATCCTGTTTATAGGTACCGGATCGAGGTTTTGCTTTTAGTCTTAATAAATTGTTGTTAAAAGCAAATGATTAATAAAAGAATATGAAATAGGGATCTAACGCACTCGTCTTAATAATGCTTTTAACACAACTTTGCCCATTTCAAACTAGATTTTTCTAAGAGCACCTATTTAGATAAATAGAATTTAGATATCTTTCTTATTCTGCCTTTGTGAGTAATACGTTGAGTGGAGACTGATGTTTAAATGATTTTGTCAGTGTCAGTCACTGTGTTAGTACTCGTATTTTATCTTCTTTTGGGATAAGTGTGTTTGGCTTTTAAGTTCCATTTAGAAAAATCATCAATTTATTATTATTTTCATTGTACATGTGTGGTTGTAAGCCCTTGAAATAAACTTGGGAATTGACTTTGTTTACATGTTTGATAGATACGAGTACATTTAGTCTTAAATTTGTTCTAGGACATGTTCTAGGTCGACGGCGCGTTGTGTTCCACGCGCGCCTCAAGGAGTGTCAGCATAGTGACGGGGCCTGTGGAGGGCCAAAGCCTGCTGGGGTCGCGGGACTGAACGAATTACCGTGACCCCGGAACGTAAAGAGCTATTGAAGGACACCGTGGATTTTAGTCATTACGAGTCTCCGGGACGTAAAGAGCTATTGAAGGACACCGTGGATTTTAGTCATTACGAGTCTCCCTCCCGCTCTGCCCTGGGTGGGACGACTCATTTGATGATTTCACCACGATAAAAAAAAAACTCCTCCTAAATAATTTCTGATTCATTTTCTTGCAGGCTCTAAGACAGGTTAATCCATTCTCCGGGACACATCAACCTTCATTGTCTTTGCGCTTGTCTGGTAGTTGTCACTGTTGCTTCTGGCTTTCAGGAGTTGCAGTGCTTTGGGAAAAGTGTGGGGATTTATCCAAAAAAAAGCTGATAGAAACTTGACAAACTGTTAGTGACTTATTGTAAAGACGGAAAACCTTACTTAAAGCTTTTTGATTTAATTCTTTCTTCTTGTATCTCAGCATACTCTCAAAATGTTATCCCCAACACTAGCTATGACATTATCCCACGACGAATATTTAAATTTACGACAAAATTTGAAACCGTGTCTCATATAATTTGGCGCCCCATCAACTATAACACGACCACTCAAAATCGTTGCATTTGACAGCTCCCGCCAAAACTAAAGTGTTACTAATACTGTGCACCGAACCTGATCGATCCGGTTACAGGCGGTTATAACTGGTAATATCTGGTTGGTACTGGATATATCTCGTTATAGTAAACAATGGCCGTTCTGTGTTGTCGATTAGGTCGTTGTGTAGAATAACTGTTAATCGGATAATGTTGATAATGCTTTTGTTAGCTATGACTGGTTGGCTATCGTTCAGTTTTGATTTTGTATTGGAATACATAAAGCCCGTCGATTTTGTGGTGTTTGTTCAGTCGTGGTTTACATTTAGAAATAATATTGTGTATTCCAATGCGTTCTACGCTACCTAATTTGGAATTGATTTTATATTATGAATGTGGAACACTAATGAGTATTTGAACTTTGAACAGTGTAATGTACAGACGCCAGCAGATCAACCTACCTTAATCTGTAAAATTTGACCAATCGAACATTATTAACCTTCTACTATTATAATAATGATAAGGTTGAAATTTTATTTAAGAAAGACAGATTGAGGTAGATTGATGTGCTGGCGTCTGCACAAGTACGATGTGTTATAGATTCATCCAGTGCTTACGGTTTACTTAATTCTTCGCGGTTTTTATTCAACGTTTCTTTATCTGTAATACTTCTACTTACTGATGATAGGTCGTCACTCAAATTATCTTTTGAAGGGCTGCCTCGATTGCAAAGGTCAAAACAGATTATTGCTCCTTGTATCACATTTTAAAGATAATAGTCAGACTTGGAGCCAACTCCAAAAAAAATCATCAAATGAGATCCCGCCCTGTGTAGGAGGGACTGTCAGACTAGTACTAACTAGGTAGTAATCCACGGTGATCCTTCAATAGCCCTTTATGTTCCTGATGACACTGTCTCGCGACCCCGGCAGGCTTTTGCCCTCTAAGGAGCCCCCCTTCCGTCAGATTGCTGACAGCTCTTTGAAGCTCGCGTGGAACACGACTCGCCGTCGCCTCGGGCATGGTCCATGTAGGACGGCGAGTCACCCATTACTCACCGTCCGCATGCCAAATAACTTATCCTTTAGTGCAAGAAAAGTGAGACTATGACGATATAATTCAAGCTTATTTCTTTCGCAAAAGAAAATACAGTAAAAGAGAAATAGGCACGTATATTTGTCACAAAAAAACCGTAGTTACTTATAAAAGCTCCATATAAACCACACAAACAGTAGACAGTTACTCATCAGCTCCACATCCTCACAGATCTCACACATTTCGTCTCCGGAACATGACGCTTATGTGAGAGTAATTTATATAAACAAGAGTGTTGCTTATCTGTGGCGCTGTCGTCGCGGGAGAATAAACACACTCACTTGGTTGTGGTAAAGAATTGGAAAATTGGGTAGACACGACACTCGAGAAGGTTTATTACTCCACATCATTTTCTATCAACCCATAAGCAGTTGGATACAGGTGTTGTATAATAGTTCTTGGTTCACCAAAAGTCCACAATACGTCTGACTGCAAAGGTCCTGGACCAGGACTGTAACTATTGCTGATATTAGGTCTTCACTCATTGCTACTTTTAAGTATTGTGACCTTATTGTTGCCGTTAAAAGAGTAATCATGAAGTTTCTTGCCGGTTCCAAGGTTCTCCCAAGGAAACGATCAATCAGAATCGTGCTAATATTTCGATGTTTTATAAACTGCCCCTGTGAATAAAACATTTTGATTTTTGGTCCTGCGACTGATAGGATACAGGGGAACAGTGTATAAGACGGGGACGCGAGGTATGATGGGCGCAAGCGCCCACAGGACGCCATTTGTTAATGGCCGCTTGCAAATGACGTCCTGATGGCGCTTGCGCTACGTTAGTGTTGTGTTAAGTATGCCTATAGAGTGTATGTCCCCATTATACCTCGCGTCCCCGTCTTATACACTGCTCCCCTACTTCTTGCCCCGTTGATTTGGTCTAGCGGTAGTTACAGTTTCATTCTGTATTATATCCTTACCCGGGGTCGCGGGACCAAGGGATTACCGTAACCCCGGTACGCAAAGGGCTATTGAAGGACACCGTGGATTTTAGTCAGTACAAGTCTGACAGTCCCTCCCGCCCTGCCCTGGGTGGGAGGACTCATTTGATGATTTTACCAGGATAAAAAAAAAATAAATTATATCCTTACGGATTACCATTGTGTTAGCATACTGATTTCTTATTTAGCCTAACTCTAGATAATGGAAGTACAAAATGAGTTTGAGAGATTCGCATCTGTTCATTGTTCTATGATCTCAAGGAGAAATGTTGATTATGCGATGAAAGATCGTGTCCTCGAAGACGAAGCTGGCTCTAAATGGAAGCTTCGACACGATAGTGTGGAGGAAGAGGTGTGACACGCTAAACACGACCTTATTGACACTGACAGTGTGATCTACTGAGATTGCTGTTACATTATTATGTTGGAGAATTTATCTTTACTTCATAGTGTTTTACTATTTTGTCGTTGTTTGTTCGTCTTAAGTCTATACTGTACCATCGTAATTTTATTAGGTAATCTACCTATCTTCTTATAAGGATTTTTTTAGAAATACAAGTGGCGAAATGTGTGTGTGTTCTATTAGTTCACTTCTGTCTAACCTGATTACAAGCTTGATGTTTTGATTGGTAATTTCAACCATTCGTTACCAATAAATCTCAAAAGTCACAGCAATAACATAGGCACAATAAATAAACCAAAACCATCCCTATTGTATCCGAACTTAGCCACAAGTTCATCCATTAACTACCACATCGCCCCCCCCACCCCCTTTGCTTACCCCCCCTAGAAGCCTTCTGCTTCATGTAACGGATAACGATAATTGTTTGGACAATCGTTGTTATTCCGTTAACTTTGTGTAGGTGACAGTTCACAAGCACCTGGTTAAGATAAAGTTAGGGTGACCATGGTTTAATGGAGGCTCGGGATATTTGGGACTGGAATAGTTGAAGTCAAGCTACGTTTTTCCAAGATTAGTGCAGCAATCAGAACGGAAATGAGCATATTTAGTTTAGTTTAAAACGGGCAACGTTTTAAACTAAACTAGGAATTTCTCCTGTGTCGTGGGTACGGGTGCAGACATAGAAACTCACATACTCAAACACCCAGATCCGGAACAACTACTTGTAGGTCATACAAATATTTGTTCTGTGCGGGATTCGAACCCGCGACACGCAGCGCAGCAGTCCAATCGCTTAGCAACTGCGTTAACCGTGCCGCCTCACTGGCTCATTTGTTTCGATAATAATATTTTGTGTAGTAATTGTAATTTATTTTTAGGTTAGGTTAAAACTAAATGCCTCTTTGAATCAAAACTGGCTTCTGGTCAAGCGAAAAGTGCATTCATCAATTCTTGTTTCGGCCACGTGGGACCGGTTGTTCTGCAAGTTGTATCACGAAGATTCGTGGCCGTACTCTTAACAACTTTTGTCACTTGTTTTCTGTGCTGTCAGTGTCGCACTACGCAATACGCGTGTCGGTGTTATTGAACGTGTACTTCAAAGTAAAAGTAGAAGTGATCAGAATTATAAAGTATCCAAGGAAAAATAAACGTGTTATGAATTTATTCAAGACTGTGTTCAAGGGCATTTTCATTAAAATAATATTACCGTAGAATTTTAAGATTTGTTGAAGGGCAATCTAAGGCAATTTTTTAATTTTGCTCTTCCACAAATCTTAAAAATCTGCGGTAATATAATCTAAAGGTAAGGCTATGGGAATAATTTGTCATCAGAACACTCTCTTTAAATAAGGATACTTGAATAGGGAAGGACACTTGAGACATCACAGTTGCAAATATTTTCTGAAAATAATAAATTTTGAATAATTTTAGCCTTTGAAAAATACGATAAAAATAAACCAAAATACAGTATCATTTTTATTTTCCACTAATCTAACTAACAGAAAAAATTAAAACACAACAAAACTCCAACACACAATTAACAACCAACAGATCTAACAAATAAATAAAGAAACAATTCATCCATCACCCACAACATCCACCAACATCCACCTCATCCATCATATACCTTGTCTCCCCCAAATCATGGCCACCCTAATGCAAAGGCTACACTTAATTAACCCAGGTGGCTTAATTTATAATCTGTTGTACAATTATGGCCGGAATAAGGGGCGCCCCTTATAAACTGTGTAAGTTAAGAGTGGGAGAGGGAAGAAATATTTTTCTTGTTGTTTTCTTTTTTTTGTTTAATACAAGTAATCTTGATGTTAATGGCTTTTTTTTGTTTAAGTAGTGGATTGAGACAAGGAATTAAGTTGAAAATATTGTGATTGCTTGAAAGTTTTCTTTCTAAATTCACAATGTTGTTTTTTTTGTCTTTTTTTTTAAAGACATAATGTAATACCAAAGTTTTAGTAGGTAACACCAAGTGACACCAAAAAGTATTGTACCTAATTGTACGTTAAAATAAAAAAAATGTATGTTAAATGACATTTGAATGTCATTCAAATATAAAAAAAAACATATTCTAATTAATTTATATAACAAAACCACATATATATTAATGTGTATTTTTTCTATGGTTTAATTTTCTATTTTCTATATCTCCTAACTCAGAGATTACAAAAATAGAGTGTGTGAGTGTAGGTTCTTAAATCCTACTAAACAAAGAAGTTCCCATACATAACATCGACACGCTCGACAACTGCGAGGGGTGAGCAGAACAGCAGGTGTGCACACACACCCACGAAAGTCGTTCACCTTTGAACATAGCTGTCTGACACACGCAAGTTTATTTGGGAGAGACAGCACCCCGTCTGTGAAAAAATATACTTTACGTAGAATCTGTTATTTAGAGATTTTTACGTGAAAACTAACGGTTTGATTTCGATGAATCTTGGTATAATTATACCTTGTTATCCTGGGCATAAAATAGGATACTTTTTGTCTTGGAAAAATACGTAAAAAAAAAACAGTTTTATTCATAGACGTTGTTCTGTAGAACCGCGAATCTCCTTAATTATTATAGGCTTAGCCGTATTTTGGTCTAATAGACATTTATAAGATTTCATTGTCAGAGTTCCTCAAAATGGAGAAATAAACCATCTACGCGAAGACCGACATCCGCGCGGACGGAGTCGCGGGCGGAAGCTAGTAATATTATAAAAATGCGATATACTTTCATGCAAACACTACTGAACGAATTTAGTATTTTTTAAACAGATATTTTATAAAATGTATTAATACATAGTATAGTTTTTGTCCCAATTTTTAATAATTAACTTCCCATGGAATAGTTTTCAAGTTGACACGACGGTAGCATCTCTTTGACGCAAAAACGGCTGAACGATTTAGTATGAAACTTGGTATATAGGTATTTTATAACATAACTTTATTTATAGGGTTATTCTTTCCCGGTATTACGTTTTTTGGGATGATTTTCGACTTCTATCCAGGTATCTAGCACGTACTTATAATCTATTATTTTAAGTAATATAGCAGAAATTAAATTTCGCCTTAGTAAGATTGATAAAAAATTCTTCTACCCCGTCTATTCATAGGCCATTGTTATATTATAATTAAATTATCTGCTTTATCATTAAAATATCGATACTCATCACGTCTGTAAAGTTTTACTAGTTAGTTTATTTAACCTTGAGTGTACTTTAATATAAATAAAATACTTTAACCTCTAACACACTTCTCCACAACAATTTGCTCTACACAAACCCTAATCGAAGTTCCAAAATTGAATCCACTTCGAAAATTTTGAATTCACGAAGTGTTCCGAAGTGAATGGGTAGCCAATAGCGTTGCAGCGATTGGTCGGCGCTCGGGTCTAAACAATGGCCGCCGTTGAACAAGCCTGAACTTGTTAGAGTAGGCTTGTTTCGCTATTGTGTCACATTGACGTCGACCTTCTACGTCACTTCAGTATAGTTCACGCAATTGTGACGCTTATGTTGCTACAGGTATACGATGAAAATATGAATGGATTGTGTGTGGAATTTATATGAAAGGTTACGGAGTAATTTATAGGGTTAGAGGGCACGGGTCCGAACCTTATTTTGTGTTAGTTATTTCATCACCACTGCTCTCAACCAGGCAAGGAAAACGTACTGAGGAAATGTCCCATAACAAAAACTATAATGACATCTCTACCAACCAGTACTGGGTTCACGTGGTAGATTACTGCCTTAACCCTCTCACAGAGGAGACCTGTGCCCCAGCAGTGGGAACATTATAGGCTAATAGTTCATTTATTAGTATACATCATTCATTCATTCATTCATTCATCATATAATTATTAGTAATCGTTGCCTGAAAAATGGACTTTCAAAAAGAAACCAGTATAAGTTGACCGTTCAATGTGTGGAAAAATTATACAAAGCGGGGCCAAGAGAAACTGGTTTTTGTATAGGTTGATTTGTGTAGCCATATACAGTATGAATTTGTCTATTAATATCACATTGAATAGGTAACTAGATATCCTGTGTTCTATAGTGTACATATTCGTGCTATAGAAGCAAACCACCTACATTGATTCAAAAAGGTTTAGGGTCAAAGGTATCGATCGATGTCTAATAATTTAAGGGAGGTTCTTTGACCCGTACCCATTAGATATGTGTTAGGTTTTCTTAGTGGTTAATCTATAAATAAGTCAAAAGGAGCTCGTGGTACATGTGATTAAGGAATCATAATTAATTAGGAGATCATAATTATTAATATTTTATTTGAAAGATTGTCTTATTATTGGTGTAAGACCAAGTTACTGCTGATTCGAAGGTTAGGTTGTGCTGTTTTTAGGTATATGACAGATTGGGGCGGGGAATGTGGAAGTGTAGAATTTGGTCGTATTTTGGAAATGGCCTAAGTCCAGCAATGGACTGCGATAAGTGTAGTTTATTGAACTTTATAAACCAACTTCAAAAATAGGAGAATAATTCGTCATTTATTTGTAGTTTAAACTCCTTATTTTTATGTTAAACATAAATTATAGAGCATGTATACAATGCCTCCCAGATAAAGATATTCAGTTCGAACTATAAGCTGACGTTTTTCCGTACCGCTACTATTCTGAAGTTGGGCATGAGTGTCTGAGTGTGTACGAAATTGATGGATGAAAAGTAACTACGAAAATAAGGGTGTAATTACAAAATATAATAATACAACACTGTTACCATTTCGGGAACCAAGTGTAAGTTACGTCTGATTAAAAATAGGTCCTCTCCGCTCGCGGTGGAAATCGGTCTTTACAATCTCCTCAATAACATTCTGTTTGTCAGTGCCCACGTTTCTAAAAGCAAACTCAATTACACCTACACATTTCCATAAATGTGTCAAAATCAATTAAGTTCCGTATCTTCGACATTTAGTTAGCCAAATCTAAAATGATTCTGCTTAACCCCGGAAATTCACGTGGCGTGAGGATCCCCCGGGAGCCGGGAATATTGCCTATGAATAATATAAGGTGTTATGCATTGTTTAGCGCTTGTGTTCCAATATTATTGGTTGTTGTAATTCTCTAGCGATTAATTTAGATTTGCATTGTAAGTGTGTTGTCCTCTTTGTAAGATGATTATGCCCTAATCTATCGCGGTTGGTGGATGTACCGCAAATCTTGAACTTTTACCTCATTCGTGAGATCGAAGACTTTTGCATTATGAGAAGTTTTGGGCATTAATTAAACATACCATAGGTAATATGGTATTTTCTTCATTGGGTTCTCAAATTCAAAGTCTCTAGTCTCTTTCGAGCAATGACTTTTACGCCCATATTACAGAACGTTACTCAAGACTCAAGTATTGCTCAACGCTGTATGGGCATTTCTTTTCTTTTTATCAATAAAACCAAAAAAGTTCTTAAATAGGTTGTGGTGCATTTTAAACTTGTCAAGTATTTCGTTTCGCGGGTATGTATGCAGATCTCTGCCACATCCCACGTTGCGATAGTTTTCATAGTCCCCATCAACGACTTCGCATATCATGTAAAAGGTATGAAAAAGACTAAACCTTGTCTAGAAATCAATTCTAAGATCTCAGTAAACATATGCACCCGCAAGTAACCCAGTATCTACCTCTGGAACACTAAGATAGTTACTATTCAAGATGTTTTCTCTAGCGATTAATTCAGTTCAGTATTCCATGATATGCTTCGCTTGAGGAATATTATTCTATGTAAAATCGTTCAAGTGTTACAGTTTCAGTTCCTATTTCTGTGGGATAGCAACCGTTGGTCTTGAAATCAATATACTTAGTACCCTACTTAATTCTAGTAGATTGGTAATTCAATCAGCCATAATTATATTCCCTATAATTTTGTCAAATATTATAATTTTCGAGGCTATGTTTATGTCGTCTATCTTATAAACTTTAAAACATGAACCAATACATTTTGATACAACGAAAAAGTAAGTTTGCTCTGTAATTGAGGTATCAGTCTTGTGACTTTAATTCTTAATACCACTGTTATTTTTATGATCCACAAGTAGTTGTTCCGGGTCTGGGCGTTTGTGTATGTGAGTTTATATGTTTGTAAACGGACCCACGACACAGGAGAAAATCCTAGTGTGGGGCAACGTTTTTAATAAAAGAGAAAAGAGAAAGAGAAGAGTATTCACACCCTTTCTCCCTTTCTCTTTCACGTAGTTCATTAAGCAACAAATCTAAAATAAATGCAACACAATATTGATCCATCATTTAATTTCAACAAAACGACATCATCTATCACTCTTTCACAAAAAATTTAATAAAATCTTGAAATCTGAAATTACTCGCGTTAACCTTACAATACAGGTAATTAAGAGGCGAGGCGAGCTTATATAAATTAATAAAATAAAATAATTTATGGGGTCTATTAATCTTTGTCTAAAGACTGCTTGAATAATGATCTGTAACTACGGTGACATTCTTCTAAGTGTATGTAATGCGAATTTTATTTAAATCTGCGATGTTTCTGCTGAATAAGTAAATTGAAATGGCTGCTGTTTCGTTTATCTAGTAACTTCAATAATTAATGATGATGATCTAAATCTAGATTCTAATTTAGGTTCTAAAGTGATTCAGTTTATTGGAAAATCTGAAACAATGTGCCGATTTGTTAAAATCTGAACGTTTTTGAATGAAAACTGGAACTGTATAGAATTTATTTATAAGGCAACTTTCACCAGAGGATATGGGTAAGCAGAATCAGAAAACGTTCTATGAACTAAATGTACAATAATTTACAGATTATACGAAATTTAAATCATTGATATTATATTTTGCTTGACCCGGTAGATAACCTAACCTATCCATACTCTGTTAAAAAGATCTGATATAATAATTCAGAGCTATCTTGTCTTCGTCTAGGAATGGAATTTATTCTCCATCAAAGTCGACCCAATATTAAATTACCACCTCTCTCCATAGTAAAAAAGCCTCCCTTTCCCGCCGCATTTTTTCCAAACCAAAGACAAGACAAATGAAGTCGTACAATAAAAAGAACATTCTTTCTCTCCGACTTGAAAGCTGTGTCTGATTGATTCGCGACCGCCGTATCATCGCGCTAGCTGGAGTGATCGCAGGCAGAGACAATATCGATGCACCTGTAGACATAGCTTTGGGGTGCAAATTGTGAGATAAGTGCGTGTAGAGATGAAAAACCTTTTTAAAGATTTTAAAATATCTCAGCGAACAACGATACAAAAGTTAAAGAGTGAACTTAGATGGTTCCAGAGACCGTTTTTAATACCTTCTCTGGCTTCAAAAGTCTATGATTGTGCAATTTTCTCAGCGTGTATGGAAATCTTCATATTTTCAGTTCAGAATTCAATGACGAGTTTGCCACTATAAGCAGAGTCATCAGCTCTCACAGTGTGTAAACCACAGGACTTGTTTGATACAATATCAAATGCTTTATTAATTGTGTATGCACTAGAGTTATCTTAAATTTCCATCTGGGCATGATTGTTTTCTGTTCAATAATTGCGAAATTAAGAATGTATTCCACTTAATTTCTTCTGAAAACCAATTTTACTACGATTTCTACTTTTATATCATTCATTCACTCTGCACCGTCTTCTTTAGTATAAAGGCTTTTGGCATGAACAGTCCAAAACGTCAGCATTCCGTCTTTCTCTATAAAATGTCTCAAAATTCCCCGTTTCCTCTTTTACCTTGGTCCCTAACTACACCACTGTCACAGTCAAAGGGAGTCAATATCCCCCATTCTTCTGTTTGCGCCGCGTCACAGGAGCCGCGCGAATACATGCGGTTATCACCAGCGTACCTTTGATATCGGGGCGTGGGATAGGCTGCATGGAGTATATTGGATTCCGTATTCAGTCTCTTTTGAAGTATTGTGTTTATAATCGATGGAGTTTACATGGGTTTGGAATTTGTGAAATGTGTGCGAAGGTTTGTAGTGAGGTGCGACGTTATTTTAAGTATTTTTGTAGGCTGAGTTAACTTTTACTGTTACACTATCAATTTTACTTGGTATTGCATAAGGACATTGAATTTATATGACCCAGTATCGTTGGTCGTAATTTATTGTAAAATGGGGACATTTTTTTAGAGATCACACTTGGATTAACATAACCGACACATTATGAGTAAGGCACACTCCTGTAATCTGCCAAAATACAGACATAGGTATTGTTATGTAAATCAATTCCAACAGTCTACCCAATTGTCTCAGTTCACCCAACTTGCAAGTACTCTTGAACTCTCTCCTAAAATCACCGCGATGCACACATCAGCCAAGATATCCAAGTAGTTGTTCTGTTCGGCCTACATACGAGACAGTTGGTAGCTCGCAAATAGTTGTTCTGTTGTAATGAGTCCACGCCGCAAATTGTTTCACTTCAGACGTATGCGAAGCTGGAATTGAATGGTCGAACTTAATTTACATGTTTGGAGTTTCGAGATGGAAGAATTTTTGTATTACTTTTTACAGACTAGTAAATTTTCACGTCTTCTCCCCTGAGTGTCTGACTTGATGAAATGTATCAAGTGGGTTTTGCAATCTTGGCACATACTATTTTTTATTTTTCCTCTTTATCTTTGATATTTAGTTCTGTCTCAATCTGCATTTGTCTATGACCCAATGAAGCAAGCCTTACTACTAAGTAACTATCAGGTACAAACCCAAACACATAGTCTACTAACTTAGTCTCAGCTATTCATCACCATTTTCTTGCCCTTATCTTAATTTACTTGGAGTCGGCTCAGTATCCATATCATCTCCTACCATACTTCTGTAACATTCGTGATAGCAGTCACCTTAAATTTTTTCCTTGACCTTTTTAAATATAGCCATCCCATATTCATACTCAAAGTCTAATATCAGTTATTGTCTAATTAAAAGCTTGATTTGATTTTTTATACTTAAGAATTGACTTTCAACACCTTAAGGTTACGTGTAACAGGATTCAAAATCGTGGGTCATTACTTTATTAGTCACCAAAGTGTACTGGGAATTTTCTCACAGTCGACAAAAACAAAATAATTGTCTTTGAGTCAAAATTCAAGGTTAATTTGCAGTAAGACGCCTTTGTAAAGTATAAAATGTTCTTTTTAGAACTATGTATACAAATATATCTACGAAAATAGTTGTTTCGGAGTCACAACAATTATCGTTAAAGATGATTCTCCAAAAAAAAAACAAAATTGTTGTTGAAATAAGTATAAATGATCAAATTATATTTGTTTCTTGTAAACTAGATATTGATATCAAAAGAAAACATATTGGTAAACATGAATTTTCTGTGACAATATTATTTCTTAGTCTATCTATATACTTAACATAGGCATTCGCACGATAACAAACTAGCAACGACAAAACACAAAATATTTTATTATCTCCCACAAAAAAATAACATTCTCTCTTATATTTTCATTCACTACGAAATAAAAATGAAAGTGAAAATATTATCTTGACTTAGTTCCACATAATCATATCAACAAGATATTCGCGTATCTGGCTCGAACAGAAATAGTTTCAGTCTGCAACCGTTTATTTTAACGGAACCAAAGTGATGTGGTGAGGGTTATAAATAGAGTTCTGCATGCCACGACGCTCCAGAACAATCGGTTATCGGTCTTCATTGAAAGGTTGAGTTTCATTTTGAAAACGCTTTGTGTCGGGCATTCGATACTCTGAAACAATGTTTGTTATCTGAATTGAAAAGATAGTTATGCTTACTTATAACTTTTGATTAAAATTTCTGTTGTTATTCGATCTATTAGCACCAAATAACACTTAAACTTAAAAGTAGCAATCAAAACTCACCGACACTAACTTTCAAAAAAAGAAAAAAGGACTTCTTAAAGGAGGGTTCTTAAGGAACCCATACTAGGCCCACTGCTAATTACAAACAAACGTGTCAACAAATCGTTTGTCAGGATAAACTTGGCTTGAACACCAACTTGTAAGGTGCAATGACAGTTTTAATCTGCTGTCTAGTTAATGCCAAAGATACAAACAGTTCTTTCACGACATGACAAGGTGTACGAAAGATTATTATTATACTAAGCCTTTAGTTTTTTAGCCTTTAGTTTTTCTAGTTGCAAGAATGTACAAAGGGAAATGACGTCATAGTAATGTGGCTAATTCTGGCAACATGCCATTTCTAGTACTATTGTGATCTTTAACCTGGTCACAGCGTTGTGTGATTATGAACAGTGCCAATACCTCGTAACGATGAACCTTGAAAATACTTTAATACCGGTAAACGTAGTCAGTTTTTAGATCTTGCGTCATTGATGATTCATGCTGAATATGAAAGAAAAACTAAGAATCTATGGAAAGTATCACAAAATGAATTTTGAGAACGCATGTGTATTGTTTACATGGATGACCTAATAAGAATAAAAATTTTGAAATTGGTATTTATCTTGGTCTAGGTTAAGCCTTTAATTATACTATTGAATTAATCTAAATCGACGTAAGTCAAATGGCTTGCTGTTTTCCACTTTTAATCTGCGTTTTTTTTGTATGTATTACATAATTTTAAATGCAAATATCCAGGATGTAAAGTTTTCCAGATGCCAGATAACATATCTGTCTTTAATAACGATCGGTTTGACGAAGACAGCCAAAAATAACACAGAGGTATACAGAATTACTTTATGCATAATATAAATATGGATACAGTGAATCTAATTTAACCCAATCTCTCATTAAAGCTTTTATTACGAAGCAAGATATATATTTAGTAATCCTGGACCAAACGTCAGCTCTCCAACTAATACTAATTTAGTACGACAATCGCATACCGAAATAAAGGTGACGGACGGAAACTAAGATAGAATTAGGTCAACACAGCAGTATGAATGGGGGAATTTCGCGAAAATTAACTGTATCTAAACAAAGATAGGTTTCCATTTAGATAAAAATTGTTGTAATATTGGATTGCAGTATGTGAAATAAGAGTTTCATAATATAGAAAAAAAACTGCATAATGGTATGGAAAGTTCTAGATAGGATTTTTTTTTCGATGATCCCCGATGGTCACCTCCAATTTGCCCACCAGTGGTGGAAAGCGAAACTATTTTTCAAAACTGTCCACCGCGGGGTGAACAGAAGGAAGATTTAATTTAAAAATAGCTTTTGCCCGCGACTTCGTTCGCGTGGAATAGTGACTTTTGGCAGATTTTTTTTTTTTTTTGTAATAAAAACTATCCTATGTCCTTTCTCAAGTTCCAAACTATGTCTGTACCAAACTTCACACAAATCGGTTCAGCAGTTTAGGCGTGAAGAAAAGACAGACAGACAGAAAGACAGACAGAGTTACTTTCGCATTTATAATATTAGTTTGAATTTCCCCCCGACCAGTACTGGTGAACGGCGGTACGAATTTTCTCGGATGTCTTTCAGTTTTCATGGTATGCTGAAATGTTAAAAGTCTCTTGAAAGCTTTTTATCTATAGCAATTTGTATTACTCTAGATTTTTAAATCATCCTTATTCTTGTTTACTTAAAACTGAAACTTTGATTATAAGCTATCAGTTTAAAAGCAATTAAAGTGATCCAACAGAAGATGAGCTTTAAGAAAATTATCTGTATTCATTGCTCAATCAGCGACCAATTATTTAGACCCCGGGGTCAAATTATAATATGAGTTTAATTGAATTAGTTGAGAATTTAACAACATTGTTAACTTGCTCAATTGATTTTAATCTGAGTTTATTTTGATGAGAATTTTTAACTTAGTTATTGCAAATGCCTCTATTAACAGAAGGGGTTTGTAGAGGCTTGCAGACAGCGAGTAATGTTAGCTCGCCGTCTAATCCCCTGATCAGACGGCGAGCCCCCTACCACGCCAGTCTACGCGCGCCTCGAAGCGCTGTTTGCAATCTAACATAGAGGGCTAATATCAACCGGGGTCGCGGGACTGTTTATACAGGTAAAAGTGACCCTGGAACGTAAAGGGCAATTGAAGGGGCACGGTGAATTTTGGTCAATATGAATCTGACAGTCCTTTCTGCTCCACCCAGGCCGAGAGGACTCATTTGCTGATTTTACCCTTATTGAGCGTCCAATATTCGTAATTGCTCAACTTCTTTTTTTAATTAAACAATATAGCATTATAATTATGACTATCACACTTATTTTGTTATTCCATTTATTTAAATGTGATTTAAAATACACAAAACGCACATTCAGCATCACATGAGTTTGTTTAAATAAATTGAAAATAGAAAATGAATTTTCGAGCGGAGTGGACCAATCGGATTATAATAATATACGAAACTATTAAAACGAATCAACGTAATAGAGAAAATAAAAATCACAATACCCGCTGTGACAACATGATTTATCTATTCATTCAATAAATAAATTTATTCAATAAATAATAAATGAATGTAACTGTTTTATTAATAAATATTTTTCTCTCTTTGCAGGTTATAATTCCGAATGAGAAACGACTAGAAATGTTTTAGTATAGTTAAATAGTGTTGTGTAAATAAATAAATTAGTGAATTGTGTAGTGGTGATGGTGTGATTAGTGAAACTGTCACGAGATGGCGTTGAAAGCGGTTTTCATCATTCTCGTCGCGGCCGTCGTCGGGGGCGCACATGCCGCTGCTGAAAGAGGTAAGATTCAATTAAATTCTGGAGCTTTGGTACGATTGAAAAAATTTACAGCGTATTAGGTAATTGACTTGAAAGAGTTGTTCTTGTAAGTTATCTTGGTAAATGCACCAATAGTGAAGCGTGGGAGTGTATGTGATGTATTTAAACATTGTTTTTGTAAAAGCTATTAAAATTTGTGTAAAAATACATCATGCTACGATTTCTGTATAGCAGCCAGTGGTTTAAAACTATACCTTAATTCACTCTGCCCGATCAGTTTCGCCTAAGTCAAGAACAAACGTAAAGACAACACGTATTTTTTATGAGTTAATTATGTGGCACGTTAGGTTTTTCGCGGCTTAATCTACCTGGACAGAATAAAATAAGGAAAAAATCTCCTATGTTTTACCTAGGTCATACTTGTTTGGCAAGTTTTAGTGAAACCCACTCAGCCGTTAAGCCGTGAAAAGGTTAGGTACGGGCCAATTTATAGCATAAAATCTGAATACAGGTAAAATAATACATAAAAGCTTTACATTTTGTACTAAATTTTAATCCAACTAATAGAGTAATTTTAGCTCTTACGTCCACTAACCTAGTCAAACACATAATGTTCGCAGTAAAACACACGAAACTGCGAACTATTGAGCCATTGGCCCACTCCTCGATGTTTAAAGTTTTAAGGAGTTTGGCCAACAAATGAGGCTATTAATTACTTTGTTCCAGTAATAATATGTATGTTCGGATGTAGTGTGATGTAATACATTGTGTGGGATTGAAATAACGGGACTGTGTCTAAATATAAGGTCTTTACCTATGAAATTGCCGTACTGGCCATTTCAAATCAAAATAATTTTTGTTTGGCTAAGAATTCTAATATATAATAAAATTTCTAATTTCAATTTAAAAACATAGAAAAACATGGTCTTTTTTTTCCAAAACTAGTCATTTGTTTATTGATTAGTGTTACATTTTCATCGCATTCCAATTAAAAAAAATATCGTTCAAATATTTTATACAAAACGGCAATTTCAAAGGTTAATGTTAAGACCTATTACATAGACATAGTACAGGGTATGGTGAGACAGGTTTGATCTACGTGAGGTATGGTCCATTATCCACCACGTGGTCCTAGTGCGGTTTGATGAATGTCACTTTCTTCGTTTTTTTGTTGAGTTCCCAATAATTTGAACTACTTTTTTTTTATCGTGGTAATTTCATCAAATGAGTCCTCCCCCCAGGGCAGGGCGGGAGGGACTGTCAGACTTGTACTGACTAAAATCCACGGTGTCCTTCAATAGCCCTTTACGTACCGGGGTCACGGTAATGGAAAAGTCCCGCGACCCCGGCAGGCTTTGGCCCTCTACAGGCCCCGTCACTATGCTGACACTCTTTGAGGCGCGCGTGGAACACAACGCGCCGTCGACCCGGGCATGGTCCTACTACAACAAAAATATTTTAACCTTAGAGTTTAAAACGAAAACTTATCTTCGAAAAATCACACCTGTCAAATATTTAATCGAGACAAAATCTGACACCGGTATCCAAACAATTATTTAAAAAACACGTTTTTTATAAAAGCTTCATCCAACATGGCGGCTCGCATTTCATTACATTTTGGCGCGATTATTGCCTCAATCAAACTGTCAGTGATTGGAAATTGCGCGTCATTATAAAATCATGAACTAACATGACAGCCTGACAATGACGTCTATCTAGCGAGCTAAATGTCAAACGTGAAAAGTGTTTAAAATTAGAATTCCAATTATGTAGGTATTTGGAAATATGACATTGATTGAAGAGAATTAATGAAAACAAAACAATAATTGCTTTCAAATTGGAGTTGAGATTTTATCACTGATTTTATTTTTAGACGACAATCTTATTAAAATGGCCGGTAGAAACTGGATAGTTAAGGCATGACCAAAAGTGGTGGGATTTGGATGGGAATACCCAAAGGTTGAAGAAGAGAAACAGAAAGAGAGGGATAGAGAGAATTTAATTCCTGTTTTTATTATGCTAATACAGTCTATCTTATAGATCTTACTTACTAAGTACATACACCTCACCTTTTTATCCTGACAAAAGCTGATCTCAGTCTCATAGGACGCTGGTGACTAGTTAGTGACTGCTCATCTTACCTTCACAACCCAGTTAAAGTGTACAATAATTAATATCGTAGGAGAAAATTCTTTAAAATCGAAGTGATTGTAGTGTTGGTATTGATTAGTGTTTAAATTAAATCAGGGTAAAAGTTTTTGCTCAAATTAAACATATTTAAAACAAAACAACAAACTTTCATGATCTTTTTTTGTGTTTAAACTTTTCATCATTTCGCCTTGAATAATTGTTGAAATTAAATTTTTCTCAATAAATAAAAACTATTTATTCCAGGCTTTTTGTATAATAACGTTACGGATCCGCCAAATAATGTAATTATCGAAAATGTATCCCTCGCGTCGACGAGCTTGCATTTTGTCGACATTTTGCATTCACGCCATGCAAATATTTTAGCTTAAAAAATTATTACTTTACAAAATTAAAACAATGCGGATATTGGAAAATAAGCACATTATTTTGTGTGGCTTGTAAATGAATTAAAAGTGACCTTTAAGTCGAAATTACTTAAATTCGCTCTGCGGATACTTATAGTGACTAGACAAGAGACAATGCAGATTCTAAAGTGTTGCAATTTCCTACAGGGACTTTCAATGAGATTGATATGAACTTTTCAGTAAGTGTCAGTTTTATTTGCCATGATTTTTTCAGGCCAGAGTCCAGCCATACAGGGACTGCTTGAGTAGTCAGTGTATACCTGATGACTGCTAGAGCGGATCCGTGTATGTGCGTACGTAGAACACTGGTAGTGTTTGCTGTATAGTCGCTACTTAAAACGACACTGCCTGCTCCAAGCCATTCGTGTATCGCTGGGATTAGTAGAAAACTAGTGCAGTGGTCATAGGTTTTCTTCCAAGCATACAACCAAACATACTGAAAAAAAAAAAACAACTGAGTGCCGGATATATTTAGCGTAATAATATTTTACACAATTGTGCATAAGAGTTGCTACCATAGTATTAACGGGTGTGTATTAGTGTCAAGAATTACTTAGTAGTTGCTTTGGTCGCTGCTAATAGTCTATCACATACAGCGAATAATCGCGACGAGTAGACATTCGTAGCGATAAGTCGCTGTGTATGACCGAAGCTTTAAGTTAAGATAAGCATTGTAGGATTTTACAAAAAGAACTTCTTTGTACAAACCCAGAAGTGAAAGAACGAGCGACGCCAGGAGGCTTGCCTTGTTTCAGAAAAGATTTTTACCGTACTCTTTGGGGATTACGGTCTTAATAATACCTAATATATTACATACAAATAAGTCCAGCTACAATTTATTACATTGAAGTGCCGTTCGTTGTAGTATTTAAAAATACCTGCCTAATTCCGTGGAAGTCAAATAGATGAATTATTGAGTACGCTCGCGCCAGTCGCGGCTGGGTCTAGTCTGTTGGTGCAACAAAACAACAAGCCAACTCGGACGTGTGTGATGTGGAGCGCAGACGGGCGGGGTAAACGCTGCGGTTTGAACGTTAAGAGGAGCGTTTGCTGCTTGAAGTAATCTCTACTCGGAATAATCGTTTTTTTTCTTTTGTAGAGGGTTTAAAAATGTTTGTTTGGGTTGAAGAAATTATTTAGAAAACGCTATATGTAATCACTATACAGCAGATTTATTTTATGATTTAATCCGTAGAAATGAAAGTATCAGTAGTATCTAATGTTTTTTTTAAAGTTTTAGTCAAATAAATGCAAACCGGCTGAACAAACATTCTCTGCCGTAATCATTAAAACTATTTGCCAAGCGGCACGCGTGCTAACTACACTGTTTTCTGTCACAGTCTCCTGGTATCTCCAAAAGTCACAATAGAGATCAATATACCACAACATTTTCAATAGATGCAACAAAAGAAAACCAAGCAACCCGCCCGTCTGCGCCTCCACCAATCAGTTCTCTACCGTGACCGCGCTGACGTGAGCTTAAAAGCTTTCCAGCATTTTTAGTATCGCCATCTCTGTAACGTGGCGGGAACTACCACTGACTCTGTACACTATGAATATATCCCGGACCTCATAATTGGCGACTGCAGAGAAAGCTTAAAATTTACAAAGTGTAATTTTTTTTTCTTGTATTGCCAATGTTTCCTACTCCTGTGCTGCTATTTTTCAATTAATTTCTTTCTGGAATACAAGACAGTAAAATTTCTTTTACTAGGACTTCGTCGAACTTCATTTTCCTCGGCGCTTTTCTGGTGTTTTACATTATTTATTCCGATTTTCAGAAGTTGCAATGATTTGGGAATAGTGTGGCGTAGTTTGTTTAAAAGTTAGCTAAAGCGTTTTCCATCAGCTTCTAGAATTCCTCAGTACTAGGAAGAGAGATGACCAGGATCATGATGGAACTCAAAATTATCTCGAGAATAGTCGGTGTAATGTACCTCTGCTTTGCTATTCGGAATAAAAATTATGTATGATTTGCGCTATGAAGATAAGCAGAAAAAAAAATAGAAAAAAATTTCGTCACATTTTAAAAAAAAGTCAGGAAGGAAAATAATACGTATACCACAAGAGCTGGTTCAAGGAGGCACTGAATAAAAGACCCTGGAAGTAAGGATATAAAAAGGAAGATCAAATTAGTAAATTACTGAATTTTCATTTGCAAAAGTCAAACCAGTCAGTTCCACTGTGGGAAAGAGACAGAGCTATACAAGTCTTCTAGAGCCATCTCGTTCCCACAGTGCAATTAATATCGCTTTAGGACGTCATGGAACCACCTGAACTTATCTTCATCTGCAATCTGTAAACTTTCGACCATAGATACACAGACACGATACACAGACTATCTAAAAGCCGACTAGATCAAGTTCAAAGTTTACGGCACGCTCAGTATGTATGTATGTATGTCGTATGTCTGGGCAGCGGTCGCTGTGTTCAATTTCAGGAGCTCGCTTGATCGAGCGCGTTCGAAAAGTTCGTCAGCTTTAGAGATACGTAGGTCTCAGGTCCCTTGATCTTCAGTATTTTTAATAGGTGAATAGTAAATGGGAGTGCGGTAACGCTGTACAGTTGCTGCATTTGGTCGTAGCTATGTAATAATGTTACTTTTTGTTTTTCGATAAATACTTTGCATTCTAGGAATTTAAATAGTGTCGTGGGTGCGTTTACAAACATTACAACTCACATACACAAAGAACCAGACTCGGATCAACTATTGTGGATCATATAAATTCAAGATCATTGACTGACTTATATGATAAGCAAAACGTCTTATTATTATATTTTGTACCATTTTAAAATTCGATGTTACTTATCTAAATTATTTTACGCTCTTGCCACATTTGTTGACTCAACTTACAAGTAGACCAATATGTTCATCTAATTCAATCACAATTCGCCATCAACATAAAATAAAGCACACGGAACCCACTTCCCTAACGACAACTCCGCTATCTAAATTCCATTTCAATCCTTTTGAAGATAGAAGCCGAGTGACGTTTGTTAGTGCGTTTTTGCTGCGTTTTTGTTGCGTTTAGTTAATTAAAGTTTCGCCTCTGTCTAGCTTCCAGTCTAGTCTCGGTTTTCATTCTGTTGTGTTTGTTCCTGATATGTATGTGTTGCGGTGAAAAGAGAAAAAAGTATACGGTTTATTCATTCGGTTTTTCTAAAAATGTTTTAGGTTTTATATCCAATTATGTTGAGCTAAAAATAAAAGTTTTCAATTTCATTCGAAGCTTTGTTTTGTGAGTTACTTCTGAAATGAAAATTAAATAATTGGTATTCATTCGAATGAGGGATTTGCCTTTATTTAAGCAAATATTGGCTTGTGTCTGATAAAAAATACCAACGTCGTTTAGTTTAAAGAATATCGACGTGTAGGTAATAAATAAATAAAGATTTTGTTTCAGATTATAAAATGTTAATGTTTAAAAAAATAAGATAATTGAAATAATCCTAGTAGATGCTTACTTAAAAAAAAATACAGGAAAAATAAGTATGATCAGCAAAAAAATCTAACATTTTCTGCCTTCGGAGCCATAAATATTTCCCCTCAAAACATATTTAAATATAATCAAATAATATATCAAATGATTAACATGGCAATATTCAGATTTAATATAACGAGGGGAGCCGGGGGGCGCCGCCGGGTCAGGTCAAATGCAATTTATGAAATGACTACCCAATTTTACTTTACAATTTCCGTACGAGGCTTCATGTGTTGTACTGGTTGCAAATGTGAGCAAATTATGATTTTGACTTATTACAAGCTTAAGACTTACTGTAAGCTGAATATTTAATTCTAGTGAATAATCATTGATTTAATTGGAAAAGGTATCATGACAAAAACCACATGTCATCAAGTTAAATAGCTACATAGATTTTTTCTTTCTCCGCTTTTTTTTGGTCGTGGTAATATCATCAAATGAGTCCTCCCACCCAGGGCAGGGCGGGAGGGACTGTCAGACTTGACTAACTAAAATCCACGGTGTCCTTCAATAGCCCTTTACGTACCGGGGGCACGGTAATTTGTGAGTCCCGCAACACTGGCTTTCTTACACCGCTTGGAATAAAATTAGTGTAATTTTTCGACAGACTAAGAATTTAGCTACATCGAAACCTAATGTTACCACAAGGAACAAAACACTTCATATCCCATTACTTTTCGTTCAGAACTCGTATTTGTATTGTAAACAACGAACCAGGAATTGGCTTCAAATCGTTTGAAGTGACACATTAAAGGTAAACAACTTTCAGAATAAGCGTTATGGAAGAAACAGAATTGTTTTTTTTTGGGGAAAACGATGATGAAATGTATTGAAAATAAATTTCAATAAAAATAAGAGTGTCTATATTTTAACTAGTTTATGCCTGTGGCTTAGCTCGCTTGATTTAGGTAATGGGTTCGTACTACTAAGATCAAAATACTCTATTTCTGAATCCAGGTTTTAAAATATTATGTTTGTAAAATGTTAACCAAAGTTTTAACTTTCGTATATGTAAATTAATTTAATAATATATGTGGGTATGTGGGATCAGAGTCAAACAGCTTTATATTAAACTCTTAATTAATTTATTTTCAAAAACTAAAATACGACACGTCTTCCTTTTGAATCAAAAACCGCCATCTTATTTATTCATTCTTCGCTCTCGCTCTCACCTCCTATATCCATCCCTTTCGTACACTCTTACATTCCGTTTCCCACATTTTCGGCCTTCCTGCTTTCTTGTCTGTCCTCAGACACTGCTTACCTCGTACATTAAAAAAATAACAAACAAAAATATAAAACTTATACTTAGAACATTGAGAAACTTAGAACATTATAACGTCTAGCACACCATTCATCACCATAAATAACATACTAATTATTCAAAGTGACTTCCATCCGGCCATTTCTTCGTTTGATCAGCTGAACTGGAAGTGCGATTGGGACCTTCAGTCGCACTATCAACCTTTTCCATATCATAACGGTCATTTGGATGAAGTTTGGTAATTTGATACGGTCCTAAGTACTTAGCCTTCAGCTTTAGTCCTGCACCACATTGAGTTCTTTTTATAGCCACTAAGTCACCGACCTGGTACTTATGACTCGGTCTCCTTTTCTTATTGTAGTAGTCTTGACATATTAATAAATCCTTCATTTTTCTCTTTGAAAAATGTCCTTTGCCATGAACTCGCATATTAATCTCCTTCTCAAAACTTTTTGGTATAAACAACAATTTTCTAGTACCCTTGTAAAGTATGTCTCCGTCTGTAAAATAATCTTTGTAAGATCTGTCTTTTAATACTTCCTTAATCGCTTTCACGCCGTCGTCTTGGTCCTGCGCCTGCTTTACTGATGGACTGCTGATATGCTCTAAAAGAGATTCTGTAAAACCTGTAAAGCAATTGACTTTATTTATCCACTCACTTTCATCTCTGAATATAGACACACATCCATCGCTCATTAACACCGTAACACTTTTCAAAAACTCGTGACCAATTATTATGTCATAAGGCATACAGTCTCTAGGTATAATGTGAAACGTAACATCATTGTAACACTGTCCATCAATGTTGATTCCCGTCGTAATTCTACCTAAAGACTTCACTTTTGAACGGCCTAAACCCGTTAGCGTTAGCCCGCCAACGTTAAACTCCACACTAAATAGTTTAGAGCATAGCTCTGCCGATATAAGATTCACATCACTTCCAGAGTCGATTAACGCATTAAAACTGTCATTACCCGCTAATTTTATAGTCTTCATCGGTTTTCTTTCGTTTTTGGTAGATAAGTCTTTTTTTTTATTTATTTGCATAACCTCTATGTTTGACACTATTGACACTGTGTTTGACGTGTCAATTAAATCTCCACTGTCATGGCCGCTCGTACACGCACACTGATTGGTTGGACCCACCGCCCCGAACATAGCATCTTTCGTCGAACGCTGTTTTACCGACTGCCCCGCACCCGCTGTTTCTCGACTGTATCCAGCTTCACGCACTGGCGACTGTTTTACCGACGTGTTTCCGCCAATGGTAGGGCACTGTCTGCCAATATGGCCAAATTCGTTACATCGGAAACATTTGATTCCGCTGGTGCATTGACTGGATAAATGGCTCTTCTCTCCACAGTTGTAACAACGGCGTAAATCATGCGTGGATGCATCCTTCCTCCTTTCAGATACCGAGTCAGCCCGCTCTTCCTCCTTGTTTTTACTTCCTTTCATCTTTTCGTAAATTGCTAATTTTTCCTTGAGTGCGCCATACGTCGTAACGCCGTACAATACAGCTTTGTATATTTGATGATCTTCGATGCCGTCTATTATATATTGGATAGCCACGTAGTCAGGGAATTTCGCTCTTTTGCCCAACTCTTTCATTATGAGCATGTATTGGTAATAGCTCTCATCTCGCCGTTTCTTACGCGCTGCCATCAATTCGTGCATTTCTTTAGAATTTATCGCTTCAGGAAATTCTTTCACTAGAGCCGCTTTGAGTTCTTCATACGTCCTGAATACTTTTTCCGACTTAAGCCACAACCCCGCTGTGCCGATGAGTGACCGCCGCGCGATTATCAACTTTTGCTGCGCTGTCCAGTTGAACACTTCTGCATTATCTTCTATATCTTGGGCCCATTTGGTGGAGGAATACGTCTTATCCTCGCCGTCAAATTGGGCGATACCGCCGTCGACATTGTAAAACATGGCTGCCGCCGCTGCCGATGCCTGTGAGCCCGTGCCACCACTTTTGCCACCGTCCTCCATGCTTCTCGTCTTCGTCTTGGTATTGGTAGGCGGGTTATCCGCCGCCGTGTCGTAGAAAATTTCGTCTTCCGTCTTATTTCGTCTTCCGTCTTATGGTTTGTCGAACACCGTGCGTGCACCACACCACGTGCACTCCGTCGTCTGTCGTCTTCGTGACTCTGAGCCGCACAGATCCCGGACGAGCCCCCAAAATTTGTGGGTATGTGGGATCAGAGTCAAACAGCTTTATATTAAACTCTTAATTAATTTATTTTCAAAAACTAAAATACGACACGTCTTCCTTTTGAATCAAAAACCGCCATCTTATTTATTCATTCTTCGCTCTCGCTCTCACCTCCTATATCCATCCCTTTCGTACACTCTTACATTCCGTTTCCCACATATATTATCTTTTTTTACTATGGAAAAAAATTTCAACATGCCTAAATAATATTCACAATTAAATTGATTTAATAACGTAAAGATATAAACAAACGAAACAGTACGAACGAAATCATAATCTGCTTTTAAGATTTGTTTGCTGACGGTACACGTTACGCTTGTAACGTGTCTAAATTGGCAATTACATAATGATTTATTTACTCTTATGGTTTTATTGAGACATGAGATCTCATTTGAATGGTATTTTAATTACAGTAGTACCTACTTGTTTTAAAAGAAAATAATAAAAAACGTAATATTGAGTTTTGTAATATTTTTAATCTCTTTGGTATTAAGGAACAAAAAAATATCTTTTAATAAGTTCTCCTAAAATAATAATTACGAATAGATGAAAGACTAGAAGAATTTAATTAATAATGGACTATTTGCCCTCTAAATACCGAACAAAAGATCCTCAATAAACAAAGATATTAATAATCAAGAAAACGCCAAACATTTACCTAATCATCTAAAACACTTGTCTTGGTAAGGTCAGACAAAAAAAAATATTATAATTATTAAAACTAAATTTTAACTAGTCTTCTTTGGACATTTTTTTGTGTTATGTTAATAAATGAGATGAAAGTTAGTCTGGCTATTTTTGTTGGATTTACTATGAAAGAGAATATTTTATTATTTGCCTTTGTGTGTGAATTTAAGATAAAGTTTGCTTTCAAAGTTAACTTGCCATCAATGAACTACTCGCAAACATCGATCATTATTATTATCTTCTTTTTTTTGTGTTTACATAACACAGTCCTATCCTATAAACATTTTTTTAGTAAAGGTAATTACAAACTTATAAACATAATCTCTTAACATTAATCGACTTGATAAATGCAGGTAAGTCTATCACAATAGTCAAATAAAAAAATAGGTATTTTTCTGTAGAAAACAGAAAATCCTTAGTTTTTAAATATTTTCTGCCAAACAACTTAATAAATATGTTAGCGATTGTCTGAGTTAGCGATCAACAAATGATAGTAATCAATGATGGCTGATAAAATCAATTGTCCATTTAGATCGAACAAATTTGATACGACCTTAAAGCTACTAATAAAAGTTCGCTTATTTTCTCGAATCTATGCTAAACGTTTAAATTAAACGTGTTGTTGGAAAAACAAGTTCAACACCCGAAAATAAAGATTAATTTGCGATACCACTTCAAACCTTTTTGACTATTCCAATTGAACTAGGCAATCTAAATTCAACTTTATTCACATTGACATATTGAAGCCATTCATTTGAATTTGGACAGTTGGAAGCAAGGATTTCAACAGACCTAGCTAGGGCACTTTGAGGTCGGTAATAAAGTTACTGAAGTTTTTATTTGTTCAAATTATAGTCTGAGGTTTCATGTCATTTATTTTATTTGGAGGGGTTTTTATTTTTCTGAATAGTTACGATTTGTGTTTAATTCACCTTTGATTGACGATAAAATATGATTATAGCTTTTCATATTATAGTTACAGAAGAGAAAAGTTTATGTGACGCAATTTTTATTTAGAGCTCTTTAAAACACTGCAATTTATTCAAAATCTTTTGTCGTGCAATGCACTCATTTTAGTTAGGTATTCTTTATAATATATTTTGAATAATTTGTGAGCCTGAAATTACAAAATAATCAAACAAGTCATGGAAATACTCAACTCCAACACAAAATATTTGATTGCCAGAACACTACCTGTCATTAAATAAATTTAAAATCAACCCGGAACATTAACAAATTGCTGCATTGACATCACTTCTGTCAAACCTCAAGGGACATCAGAAAATTTACATGCTTTGACGTCAATAAATAAAAGATTTTAATGAACCGCCTGTTTTGTTGTCGGTACCGCGAGCGTAATACGTTATTACGGCAAAGCCCCAGGGAGAGACGATTCATATGTTTTATATATTAAATTTACCAAATATTCCGGCCAATACACACTGTATCTGGGTTATGGGGAGTCTGATGGCTCGTTATGGGTCGGTAGTGTGATTTTGGAAAAGTTTTTTGTAAATATTTTAGGGCAGTTCGTATCAGATGCGTTCAAAACGGGGTTAGGAAAGATTTAGTGAGAAAACCGACCGAAATATTATGTCACTTCCACTATCTCACTCTCACTGTGATGGGTACGATCCTATTCTTCTCACATGGAAAAAGACCGTGTTTCAGAAGAGGTCGTGTTAATCTGATTACGATAAGTACCCTAAAGCCTATTTCTGTAACGTAAAGCTTTTAAAAAAATAGAATGGCTTCAGGTGATCAGAAGCCTGAAAGTTTGGCCTTACACAATGTGCAAAAGAATCATAAAAAATCAGATGCAGTAAAACTGGTAAAACTATTATTAGAGTCCTCCTACCCCGGGCGGAGCGGGAGGAAATGTCAGACTTGTACTAACTAAACGTTTACTCTTAGACGAATAAAAAAAACTCATATAACTAAATACATTTTTTGAACCAGATGGTGATACAACGCAGGACATTTTAACATTCAAGTTTGTAAGAGTGAATCTGCATTGCCAGAATTACCTGAATACTTTCGATGTTGGTCGGATTTCCCCACAGACCACCGGTCATCCAGTATGCACACAATTGTGAATGTTTAACGTCTCACAATTCTGTATGTGTGGCTGTAAGCTGTTACTGTATTACTGCTTTTTTTTATCGTGGTAAAATCATCAAATGAGTCCTCCCACCCAGGGCAGGGCGGGAGGGACTGTCAGACTTGTACTGACTAAAATCCACGGTGTCCTTCAATAGCCCTTTACGTACCGGGGTCATGGTAATTCGTTAGTCCCGCGACCACTGTATTACTGCTGGCTTATGTTTTATGGACTTTTGGAATTTTAGCTGAAGGGATTTTAAAACACTGGCGTGACGGTTTAGACGAGGTTATGCGAGATTGGCCAGAGAAAAATATATTTTTTAAGAAATGGACGGTTATGGGAAAGATCTTTGTCCAGCAGTGGGACAATAAAATTTAAATAAAATGATGCCTGTCGTGAGTTTTATCACCCTTTATTATTTATGAGTATTATTGACATCTACAAAGAGCTGTCCAGGAGGGGGTGTAGGGGTGTTTATAAAGGCTTCGACATTACAGGAGAAAATTAAAAGGAAGTAAGCTACCATAGGTCCTGTGTATATCAGTTAACATAATCCAGAGCAGGTTGATGTCACATATATCTTTAAGAAGTTTTATTCTAGGATATCCCAGTTGGTCGCGGGACTATACGAATTACCGTGACCCCGGAACGTAAAGGGCTATTGAAGGACACCGTGGACTTTAGTCAGTACGAGTCTGATAGTCCCTCTCGCTCTGCCCTGGGTGGGAGGACTCATTTGATGATTTTACCACGATAAAAAAAAGGATATCCCAGTTCGAATTGATGGCCGATGGGGTCGTAAGGTTCTCGATTGGAAACTAACTACTGGCAACCGCAGCGCCAGATGTCCACGCAGAAGGTAGACGATCTGATGAAGATCACAGGATCGCGCTGGATGCAAGCCGCTTCCGACCTGATGTGATGATGATGGTGATTCCAGTTTCCTCCCAAAGTTTTCTTTCACAGTTCTAAGAGCAGTGTTCGTTCAACACATGATAATAAATATGCACAAAATAATTTCTTCAGAATTCCTACATAATAATTATAACATTCATTCATCATTGACAGGCCTGTTGGTCTAGTGGTTAGTGACCCTGACTGCTATGCCGGAGGTCGTGGGTTCGATTCCCACCCAGGACAAATGTTTGTGTGATGAGCACGATCATTTGTCCTGTGTCTGGGTGTAATTTATCTATAATATGTATGTATTTAAAAATATATAAGTATGTTTATCAGTTGTCTAGTACCCATAACACAAGCTCTGCTTAGCTTGGGGCTAGATGGCGTTGTGTGATAGTTGCGGAAAAACAAAAAAAAAAAAAAAAACATTTATGTTTTAATATTTTTAATGTACACATTGTATATTTTCTGGCTTAATATCTGATTTCATTATGTTAAGTAACAGTACATTCATATGTGAGTTCAACGTTTTTTATTATTTTTTTAAAGGTAGTCTGAAGCTTTTAAAGTAATTTTAGTTTCGTTATCTGAGTGCGCCGGTTTCCTATGGTAATGTTTCATTCGTTCTTCTTTCTATAATTATATACCTACTAATATAGGTACTACTCTATCATTTTATATATTTTTAAGTCAGCAATAGAGTTGGGTACGTGGGCAGAAAGTTTTAAACAGTATTCCTGTAAAATATACGCATGCTTTAAGCTTTATGTATGCACTTTTTGGTTGTGTGCGTCATTGAGTCAAAGTGTTTGGTACATACATTGAAACTTATAACATTGGAAAACCATTTAAAACTTATTGTCTGCGTACCCAACTCTTTTGCAGACTTTAGCTTCATTCAATCATTTAGGTTGTTTTACACTCTATTTACTGCTTGACGAATAAGCCTTTGACAATCATCTTCATCAATCAGACAGGCGTGACGTATGCGAAGCGAGGCGTTTTTATTTGTAATGTATGGAAATGTTTGAATCCAGTCACATAGAAAAGCGAAAGCGATCCGATAGCTAACTATCGGACTGACGTCTCGCTTCGGTTCGGTATCGCTTCGGACTTGCTTCGCTTTCGCCTGTCTGTTTGACAAAGGCAATAATGTGTAGTTGAATTCTTTTAAATATAATATTTCCTTACAATAGTAACTTTATTCAAGTCGTATCCCAAAACTACAAAAATGTATAGTCATAAAAGTAATATTTCTTCTTTTTTATTAAATGTATTATTTTGTATGGGATACATAATAATACCTTGACACTGGATCGCAAAGGGTTACTAAAAGGACAGTATGGATTTTTGGTCAGTAAGAGTCTGACAGTTTCTTCCGCTCCACATAGGGTGGGAGGACTCATTTAAAGACTTTAACACCCCAAAAAAGATACGGTGTAGGTACATAAAAAAGACACGCTGTGTGAGTGAGATTCAAGTACTCGTATCCATCTAAAATCTACATAAACACACAGAAACTTCAAAATCCAATAAAAACCAAAGCTGTGTAACAATTGACTTACGACCCCCGCCGTTGACCCCTGCCCACTTTCACCCCTGTCAGTTTTACCCCGGCATCTATGCCCAGTGCCTAAAAGTAACGTTGTTATGTAAGGTCCCCCATCTCAGGCTAGGGAAGACACATGGTTGTACTAGCAATTGAATTTTGAAAATTTTGCCATGGAGTGATCTGTTTGCCGGGATCGTGGAACTTGCCGGGGTCCCGGGACTCACGAATTACCGTGACCCCGGAACGTAAAGGGCTATTGAAGGACACCGTGGATTTTAGCCAGTACTAGTCTGGCAGTCCCTCCCGCTCCGGCTCCCGCTTTTTTACAGTTTTCAGGACATTTTTTAATGTTTAATTGATTTTTATGATTTTAGATGTAGCAAACATGATTGAAGAATATGACATTCAAAAATAAGTAGTGGATAAATAAATGATGTTTTAACGTTGACTTTAATTGTCTTTTTGAGGTGTCTTGTTCCCAATAACTTGTGCAATTTTGAAAAATATTAAGGCACCTTCTTGAAAAAAAAAGTCTAAATAATATTATTTTATTATCCATGTCTTTCAAGCCTTTTCATAACAAAAACAAACCTTTAACCGTCACTTTTGTATTCGCAAAATAATAAATGGATGAAACTAACTTTCGGCACAAAGTTGTTACATTTCATTACAACTTATCATCTAACTTTTAACACCTAAATCACAGAAATTTGACACATGAGGTCAAACAACCAGACATGGCGGGTAGCTCATTAAAAAAATAACAAAAGAACATCGGGTTCAGTCAATAGACAAGTTTGAAAAGCATCACTCTCAGATCTGTCGAACTATTTATATGTTATTACTTCTCATACTTACAAAATAAGTCGGACGATTCCAGTTACAAAACAACCTTATCTTACCACCTTCAAAAAAAACTATAACACCTTGATCCGAAGGCTTAAGGTTCAAGTTGTTTGTGCATTAAGGTTTTTGGCACGTATTTGTAATGTGGTGGTTCCGTATGAAACTTGCAAAGACAAATTCTGTTCATAAATGAATGTTGAACAGCAATAAAGTTTTATTTCTGGAAGAGAATGCTTGAAGTGAATTTAGGACTGAAATATTCTTAATGATGACATAATCTGGCCTAGATTGTGACTATTCCAAGTCATATTACAAATGCAAAGAATAGGTGAAACATACAGAGGCCTTTTCACAAGATTACTGTACTTTATTTATAGGGTACTTGAATTATTACGATGTAAATTGTATGGAACATGAGAAAGCGCCTCTAGTGTATGAACCCGGGTTGACGGCGCGTGGTGTTCCACGCGCGCTTCAAGGAGTGTCAGCATAGTGACGGGGCCCCCTGAAGAGGGCCAAAGCCTACCGGGGTCGCGGGACTCACGAATTACCGCGACCCTGGTACGTAAAGGGCTATTAAAGGACACTGTGGATACCACGTAAAAAAAACTAAAATGTATGAACACGGAACTAATTTAATCCATTAAATCACTAAAAACTCGATAACTCGTAATAAAACATCAGAATTATTGTCTACTTAAATGTTTTTAAAGAGCAGTGATCCAGTGCTGGTCCTATCCTCCTTGTTCCTGGTTGTAGATGATACCGACTGTATATAAAATACTGTTAGCGCATCGCTTGAGGACAGTAACTCTGTTTTTTTTTAAATTCATATTATAGGGAGGTCCCCCAGCAGTGGGTTAGCCATTCTTTTCTATCCCACTGCAAGTCAAAGACCACCCTATATCCTTCCAATCGCTTTTAAATCTTACCTTTTCGGCCAGTCTCTTAAAAAGGCGACCAGTGGCTGAATAAAAAAAAAGAAAACATCAAACGTTTTCAGATATTTATTAAGAAAGTATGTTACAGACTCAATCCAGAATTAAGATAAACCAGTGACATTCAAGATGTTGTCCCGATAACACATTAAGGGCGCGTAACCAGAAAGTTGGCAACGTCGCAAATAGCTGTCAAATATTTACAAGTTTTAATTAATTTGGGAATTTTACGGTATAGAAATAAGAAATATGGCTCTGTAGTGCACTAAAAAATTGTTATAGGAATGGAATTAAAACACTGAATTTGATGTTGTCACCGTTTCAGGTGTAAAAAAAGCATTTGGAAAGTTTCCAAATACTTTAAAATCTAAAACTATTTATTCGGTGTTAATAAATAATTTTCCCTAATCATTTCTTTAGGGCACTACGGAGCCATATTTCTTATTTCCATACATTAACATTGACAAATTAATTAAAACTTGTTAATATTTGACACCTATTTGCGATGTTGCCAACTTTCAGAATACGCGCTCTTAAGATGATAATCTAACAACGCAACTGTGAAATTGAAGGAAGATAAAAATAAACTACGTTTCTTGTTTGACCTTGTTTAGCACAGCTGTTTGTGATCAGATTGCATGGGCAATGTTTATGTTTAATAGGAGTTTATTGTATAAATACGCTTACTGTTGAAGTCTAGCTAACATACGGATGGCCAAAAATCATTTTTTTATAAAAAATACGTAATACTCGGGGACTGACGCTGTAAAACTATTGCATAGCAATTTTATAAGAAAAAATTATCGCCTACCGCGAATATTTAACGAGAATATCATTTATTTAAAATGTTTGTGGTTCCCAACTGTAATAAAAATCAATTATTATGAAGATAAAAGTAGGTCTTTTGTACATATACAGGATTCCCAGGTCTTCCTTCCAAACTGGGTTAAAATTTTCAACAGGTTCTGGGCCCAGCACGCTTCCACTGCGCCACTCTGCTTTATTGTAGGAGAATTTTAGAAGTGGGTTTTATTGTAAAAACCTCATTTTGTAGCTGGCCGTTTAGAATGAGTAAGAAAAAGTAAATTGTCTTCATGACGGATGTTTATATGATTGCCGAAGTTTGCCGAACTGAAACGACGTTAGACGATGCGAGGTGTTAGGTTTATTTTCTTTAGAGAATTTCTTGAATCGGTCACCGCGCTCAGAGCCCGCGATAAAAGCTATGCAATAGCTTAAAAAGGAAAATATGGCAATGAAAGACAACTCTCCCAGACGCTTCTTTCTAAAAAAATAAGAAAAGAGCAATATCTACACACTAGTTCAGGCAACCAATAATATTACCTTTATTATATTAATGTTTTACCGGCTTCTGCTTTAAGAGTGCGCTTTCCTTGGCGTAAGTCCTTTTTTTTTATCGTGGTAAAATCATCAAATGAGTCCTTCCACCCATACTGTCAGACTTGTACTGACTAAAATCCACGGTGTCCTTCACTAGCCCTTTACGTACCGGGGCCACGGTAATGGGTAAGTCCCGCGACCTGGCGTAAGTCCTGAACCAATTTTGGTCTGTTTTATTGGTTTTTTTTTCTATCAGAAATTCGGAAGGGAAATGTAGATGTGCTATATAGCTAAACCTTTTAGGCATACAGGCGCCAGTTAACGCATCTATACTACCTATATAATAAATCTGTAGAAGGGTCAATTCTGTACATTGAAAATATTGAAAAAATAAATAGCGGGGGGTGTTGCTGGATCGATACCAAACCCAAATATATGATTAAAAAATTTTTTGTCTGTCTGTCTGTCTGTCTGTTTGTGCAGGCATCACGTGAAAACTAACGGTTCGATTTCGATGAAACTTGGTATAATTATTCCATATTATCCTGGGCATAACATAGGAAACTTTTTAACCGACTTCAAAAAAGGAGGAGGTTATCTTTTTTTAAATTTTGTTACCGCATAACGACCGACTGGGTGAACCGATTTTCATGATTCTTTTTTTGTTTAAAAGCTGGTGCTTCCCGTGTGGTCCCATTGTCACCAAATCAGGATCTGATGATTGGATCTTGGAGAAATCGAGGGCAACCCTCAAATTTTATAGGCTCACCCATCGTTTTTCGTAAATCTTATGAAGTAATTTAAGTACTTGCGTATGGGAATCATGATCTTATGTAGCTGAGCTGATGATGGAAGGTACAACTCCTTAACAGTAGTTTGTTACCGCATAACGACCGACTGGGTGAACCGATTTTCATGATTCTTTTTTGTTTGAAAGCTGGTGCTTCCCGTGTGGTCTCATTGTCACCAAATCAGGATCTGATGATTGGTTCTTGGAGAAATCGAGGGCAACCCTCAAATTTTATAGGCCCACGCATCGTTTTTCGTAAATCTTATGAAGTAATTCAAGTACTTGCGTATGGTAATCATCATCCTTATGTAGCTGAGCTGATGATGGAAGGTACAACTCCTTAACAGTAAGGAGTAGGCATCGACTGATTCATTGTTCGCGAATCTCCGGAACTACACATCCGATTTAAATAATTCTTTTTTTTTGTGCTAGGTATCGTTCCACTTAGGGAATACTGAAAGTTTCAACAAAATCGGTTCAGTAGTTTTTGAGATAGGGAATTTTATTAGCTTATTGTGTACATGAGGGATGTTATTACCAGTGCTACGGATTATATTATATGTATTTGGCAAGAATTTGGGTTGAATATTTAAACTAAAAAGACAAAAATAAAAAACTTTTTCAAAAAAAAATGTAACCGCCTTCAAAGTCGTCGGCAAAAAATAAACAATGAAATAAAAAATAATAAAGCCATCGACTTCCGAAATATAAGTTATTTTGTAGATTATTTTACCCTTTTTTGTGGTTCTTTTTGAAGGCGGTTACATATTTTTTTGAAAAAGTTTTTTATTATCCTGGAAAAATACGTAGAAAAAAAAATCTTATTTTTCAGTTTTATTCATAGACGTTGTTCTGTAGAACCGCGAACACACGTTGCATTACCCGCAGTGGATTCAGCGCCGTAATATTTATAAGATTTCATTGTCAGAGTTACATGTCAATTTAGTTTAGTTACATTTGTCAAAATGGAGAAATAAACCATCCACGCGAAGACCGACATCCGCGCGGACGGAGTCGCGGGCGGAAGCTAGTTTATAAAATAAATGCTTTCCTAAATGATCCAACAACAAAACCCTCGCCATGACTTTCAAATAGCTGATCTCAGTTCACTAGATTACTACAACCAGTCCATTCTCCCAGTAATCCCTTTGGGCCTAACAGCTACCTACATTACAATCATAAAATTTTCCAAGGTCACGCCAAGGCCGGCCCTGCTACAATAGACGGCATAGTTGTCCAAGTATTCAGAGGTCGGCCATTTTGTTTGCGGTCGTTTTGACCCGCCTGCCAACGTAATGGTGCCCTTCAATTATAATATTCAATTTAATTGTTCGAGTAATGTTAATTTGAGAGTTTCTTATTACGGTCGTGAGTATTTTATTTAATTGAATAGACATCAATGTTGTTAATGTTTTTGAAGGGAAATATTTATGAGGGATTCTTACCAACGTTTTTCTGTTTGCTTCGGCGTAATGAGGACCAACAGTCGTTCCTTTTCTCTAACTTGTTCCACATTCTATCTATCTAACTTTTTTTGTTAGCCCACTCTGTCCCACTCCTGGACAAAGGCCGCCTTCCACACCTTCCACTTTTCTGGAGCCGTGCGTCCTCCTTCCTGTTCGGATGACTATCCAATTATTATAATCTAACCAATTTTATAAACGTGATAGTCTGTAAGGACGGATGGATGAATGGTGGCAAGGTCGGCAAATGATACCGCTAGTGTTGCAGGCGTCTATAGGCTACGGTGACCACGCACGATCAGGCGGGTCATATGTTTGCTTTCCACCTTTATGGTCAAAAAAATAACTACTGAACGGATTTGGGTCAAAAGTACTTTTGTTCCCGGTGTTACGATCTCATTAGATAATTAGCGAACCATTTGCGGGCGATGCTGCAGCCAAAACCTAGTTGTAATACATGTGCTATGATTGTTTAAACCCGTATTGTCCCAGTTTAGGTCAGGATTGCTCTTGTCTTAATGTCTCAAATTCTATAACCATCTAAGCTTCTGAAGCCCAGTCATTACTAAAGGATTTCATTTCATCCATAATTTAAAACTTGTTAACTTTTTAATTTGGTAAATAGTTCGTCCCGTATAGTTGACACTTTCAAATTCATGTTTAAAAATTAAATTTTAAAATAAAAATTAAATTTTAAAATAAAAATAGCCAATTTGAGACGTGAATAACATGATTCAAACAGAATTTAGAAACTTTCGTAGTCCGGTCACAACAAGACATGAGAATTCAAATCTATAATTACTCCAGAATATAGTTTAGAATCTTTAACCTAGTTTCAAAATGTCGGCGTGAAGTGGGTCATTTTAATGCTAATAAGTGTACCGTGTTAAATTGTAAGTGGGTATAAATTACCAACTTGACGCCTGGTTCCGATGTCCAGAAATGTATAAGGCTTTAAGTCGGTCATACATTGCTGCCAGAAATGTAAAAGGCCGTGTTTAAGGGGCGTCGAGCGATGCGTTGGGCTGAGCGTGCTGCGTGGCGACTTTTGTTTTGTTTTATGGTGACCGGGGCATCTAACTAGCGGCCGTCCATCGCGGCCTTTGTCGCGTCCATCTCGGTATCCATAGCGGCGTCCATGGTGTCATACAACGCAGCGTCCATCGCGGCGTCCAACGCGGCGACTTCCCCTAAAAATCAAACAACGACGCACCGCCCGACGCACCGCGTATTCTTGAACAAGGCCTAAGGCTTAAAGTCTGTATGTAGCGAGAGGATTGTTACGTTAGCTCCGTAGTTTATAAGTTTGCCAGCCGCGTATCGGTGCGTATTATTGCGAGGCTGTAGACATAGTGGACTATAGATCATAATCTTCTTAACTTTGTCCAATCAATTAAGGTGAGGATGTTCAGGGCAATTAAAATATGAGATTTGGATGAAAATTCTGATTCAAGCATGTCAAGATTTGCTGTACCAAATAATATTAATAAAGTGAATCTACAGTATCTAGATAAGGCTTCAATATTAGACACTTATTAAATACTGAACTTTAAACTGACACGAGATTAATAACGAGTTAACATTGGACAAACTTTGAACACAATAATCTTGAACTATTTTGATAAATTCCAATTATTACAAAATCAAAGTCAAACCGTTAATTTCAATTTAAGAGAGTTTTTGATGTCAAGTTTGATTCTAGATGTTGTAAGGGCAGTTTCATAGACTAAAGTGACAACTCATCTGCATATTTCACCCGCGGCTGAAACGTCACCCTTCAAAAAATTTAAGTCGTCAACTCATCCGCAAGCTCGAATGATTCGTCGCATAGCTTATATTGATGTGGTCATTTCAGCCAAATAGACATAGGTACAATGTTTCTATGTGTATAAAAACATTGTCTGTAATTTGGTTTCGCCGGTATCGCTAGCAGGTATGTGATACATTTTAGCAATACATTTATAGAAAACTATAAATCATAATTTATTTAGCCTATAGTGAGAGGAGTAAGCCCAGTGCGGGTTGATACATGCGACATGTTATCAAATTGTTTTGTTGTTAAACATTCTGGTGTTCCTCACAGGAGCAACAATAATTTCATTGAATTTTCAAATTTAACGAAAACTCTTTTACAAAAGCAATAACAATAAGTACCCGTTTACCTTTACGGAAACACCCAACAGCCAAACAGGTACCTTCAATTTGACAACCGAAACCTTTAAAATCAAAATGGACGCTCCGTCCGGGGTCATAGATTCCGGTCAAAGGTTGCTCGTATAGCTGTCCGGTTGTCCGGCTGTCCGGCTGTCGTGTAAGGCCGGACACTTGTTATTTAAAGCGCGGCTGGGCGAATCCGTTCATGTTTAAACTGATGACTTGTTATGGTTTCAACATGGTTGTTCGTTGTGCTTTTGAGGGGATAGAAAGTACGGATGTACCTAAGCAGACTGATTCTGTAAAATTCTTACTTACTTCACCCGATCTGCAAGTCGAACCCATAATCGTATGCGATCATTGGACCAACAATGCAGTTATAGAAATAGAAATCATTTAGGAGTTTGAAAATAAGCGAATATAAACGAAATGAGAAATAAAACTAAAATGATGTTCTTGGAGAATGAACCCTACAGATTCCCAACAACCTCAACATACAAATTGAAGAACAGAACACAGAACTCGCGAACTCACAGAGACTCAAGATTCAAAGTTCAAACAAGCACACAACAGAATAAAAGTCAAGGAACTTCAAAACAATGACAACCACTATCTAAAGTTCCTACCAAAACAGAAATAATATCAATGTTGCCATTATAAACAGTAAATAACGCGGGAATTTCAGCGGCATTGTGTGCCAGTGTTGCCAGAAACAATGGAGGGTTAATGTAACCCTTTGTGAAGAAGGTCGGCCATTGTGGTGTTACATAAAATATATTTTCTCCCTCTCGGTTGGGGAAACAACTATAAGGAAACAACAAATTATATAAAAACTGGTTTATTATTATACATAATAAATTTGATGTGACATTTATTGTTTAGTAGTTATGACAAGTAGGTCGAGAAAATTAAATTAAGATCTTAGTTTTAACTAAAGGTGGCTAGCCAGTTTATACTTTAACGGAAAGAGCTATGGGCGTGGGGAGTTGGAGATAAACCTGCCGAGTACTGTTCCGAGAAAAAGTTAAAAGTTAAATTATATCCAAACTAGAACGTTCCATTTAAATTCAAATTAAAATTAACAAATGGGCGCCAGGGACTGGGAGAGTCCCGGATCCTGAAGCTGAAGATGTTCACCCTACATCCGGGTGAATGAAGAACTAGCCCAAGATCCTCAATTTGAAAATCGGTGGAACACCGACATCCAGACCCGGTATAATATAGACCGGTTTACAGGCTCCGGTTTACAACGGGAGCCGGATTAAAATATAAAAAAAATAAGGAGTAAAAAAAAGGAGTTAAAAAAAAAAAACCGTCTCGCACGGCGCGACCGCCTGCGGGCTTCGCAACCGTGCCGCTCGCTGTGCCGCTGGCTCCGCAGGTGGCTTCAGGCGAGCCCGAGCAACGGGTCCCGCGTCCAGGCCCCAACGGCCTGCTGGATCCTGGCGGCGGGACGAGCTTCTCAAGCTGCCTTCAGTTCACTCTGAAGGAAGACACATCAACGGCGGCTGAAGCGGAACGCTCCTATCCTGGTCGCTGGTCAGAACAGGAATCCCGAACAACAAATCCGTTAATTGCGCATTGCTGGCGCAATTAAGAATCCTTGGCCAAAAAGTAAATAAGTTTGATGCTGACTGGAAGCCGGCTCGGGCAGAATGTGTCGACTAACCATCGCTGGCGCGTCGGCCGGAAATCAAGGCTGAATTCGGGTGCCCAAGAAATTCACTTTCCCCAAGTCCAGGGAGAATACTTCTTGGTTACCAATTACAAACACTCCAAGGAAAACACTCAATTCCTCAAAAATACACCAAACTCACAAAAAACTGTCCAACGTCACGTGTTTAAGCCTAAAGCCATTTTACTAAATTAAATCCATACGATTTCGTGGTCCAATTTATAATTCCTCGTAATCAACGATAACAATTACCCCTGAATATTAATTAGGCAAAATTGACATTTTTCTGTGACAACATTCTGTCACAGACAATTCACGCAAAAACTTCACAGATAATAAATGTTTCGCGGCCTTAGAATGTTCGAGAAAAAAGTCCATATTGAAAAAACTAAATCACTTCCGTTTACGGGTATTTCATTTTATTAATATTTTTTATTTCCGTGATCTTATAATTATTTAGGTTTGCTAAATCAGGTATTTTATATTTTCTATGATTTGCAAACTATTAGTTAAAAATATCGATTATTTTATAATCGTTAATCGGCGAATCGCCAGATGGCGCCTTGAACTGTCATAATTGACGTCTGATGTAATGTCAAGTGAAAAGTAAACAAGTAAACTTTTGTTTTGATTTAGTTAATATTGGAAAACTGTTTAAAAAGTTTATTAGAAAAGTGAATCGTTGTTAAAAAGTGATAACCTAAGAAACTCCGTAATGGACTCGCTATATGTTGTCAGGTAAACAGCCAGGTACAAAAAAAACAACGTAACAGTACCTCCCCAACCACCAGAGATTTGACCCACTAGGGCAAATCTCGACGCTGGCCCTCCAGCGTTGAAGCAGACTCCAAAGGACCTAACACGCCTACAAAAATCCACAACGTCCAAGCCTGAAACGAGGAATGGAGAACGAACCGAAGAGAAAAAGATGTTATGGAAGCTGATGTACGATTGTTTACAAAAATTTCTCCTGGAGCGAGTCTAATCCATTTACGAACATGTAAAAGACAAGCTCCAAAGGGATTAAACAAAATTTTGAAAATAACTCCCAACGCAACTATCCCAGTCTGACTTACTATATCTATGTAAGACAGACCTACCTACTCTATCGTACACCACCATTCACATCTTCAACTAGTAGACTACCAACAGTAATGCTGGCTGGTACCCAAATCAAACTGAAAAAAATCTACAAACAAATGAAAATTGGCTAACCGTCTTCCCAAAATGGAAAGTGACGGTTTTCGCCCCTAATAAAAAAAATACCATCTTAAACGTATTCCATCAATGCAGCCTACACGCCCGCCATTATGGCCTCCAATCTCAGGACTATCATTTTGCTGCCTTACCAGCAATCCGGAGTTTTAGACTCCCAACAGGGTTGTTAAACATGCAACAACCACTCCCAAATATGGTTAACAAACGTGGACACAGTAGAAACCTGTGTACCACTACAAACCGTAAAAACAGTGGAAAATACTTAAATCCAACTGTAATATAGCGCCGTGGAAATAAAATCCCACAAAGCTAAAATAAAAACCAGCAACCTCAAGGCATATACAGCCCTCAATGGTTACTGCGACCAACTACGACATGCAAAAAGTAAAATATTTATTTTAAATAGGAATTAAATTAAAAAAAAAGAATTAATCATGGCCACATGGTGGTTTCATATCCTTAATATGCCATGTGCCCAGATTTTTGCCGGAACTACAGCCTTCCAATTCATACACTAAGGGTGAAAGTTTTTTCCTAATAATACATTTTTCGTACTTAGGTGCTAATTTGGCCATAAAGAATTTGGAGGCGTCACTCTGGGGATAAGTTTTCTTCCACACAGTGTCGCCTACCTCAAACTCCGCCTGCCTCCTACTTTTATTATAATAACGAGCACTACGAGTATGTGATTGTATGAGCGCTTCCTTTACTTTATCGCAGATACCACGTAACGTTCCTAGCTGGTCTGCATATGAACTGCGCGGAGAGCAAGCTAGAGTGAGCTGTCCAACGGTATCATTGCCGAAGACATCACCACTACTAACTGCTTCTCTGCCATGTACTAGAAAGAACGGGGTGAAACGAGTAACTTCATTCGTGGAGGTGTTCATAGCAAATTGGATCTTGGAAATGTTTACGTCCCAAGATCGATGATCATCCTCCACGAGTATTGATACCGCGGTCATTATGGTACGGTTATAGCGTTCAACGGTGTTCACGCTTGGGCAATAACGAGGTGTGAAGTGAACTTGAGGTATTTTGTACCTCTGTAGTAGTGATCGAATCTCGTTGCCCGTGAATTGCGTCCCGTTGTCTGCTATCACCGTACGGGGTATACCGTGTACCAGGAAAACGCCGTCTTCTAGTTTCTGTGCTATAGCCTTACCAACAGCTCTACGTAAAGGAAACAGCAGACAATACTTCGTGAAACAGCACACGACAACAAACAGATACGTGAATCCCGCTCTTGACCGTGGTAACGGACCTACTAAGTCGATGCTTATAGTTTCGAAAGGTTTGGAACAGTCTTTCGCATCGCCTAAGAGACCGGAAGGAGGCTGTTGTGAGTGTTTGTATGCTGCGCATTTATCACATTTACCGACGTAGCTAACCACATCTTTGTACATGTTTGGCCAGTAGTATCGGAGAGCGAGTCTTTTATAAGTTTTAAACACTCCAAAGTGTGGTGCTAATTCGCCACTGTGGTGACTCCTAAGCAGTTCTTCACGATTGCTCTCCGGTACTACCTGCTTCCAATCATTGTCGCTAGCTACACCGAATTTATTTTTAGAATAGCGGTAAAGTTTATCCCCTTTAATAATATAGTTAGGGCACGACCTAGGTGTACTGACGCATTTATCCCACACCCCCTTAAACCAAGTGTCAGTGTCGGACGCTTTAATTTCCAGCACCGGAACGCCACGCGATAAGGCATCTGGAACCACATTGTCCTTACCTTTGCGGTGCTCAATGGTAAAATTGTAAGGTGATAACCGACAACCCCAACGGGCCAACCGCCCAGATGGATTGGTTAAATTAAAGAACCATTTTAAACTTGAGTGGTCGGTTACCACTTTAAATTCAGGACCGCCTTCAACGTAAGGACGAAAGTGTTCTACGGCGAAGACCACCGCTAGTGCCTCACGCTCCGTCGCTGAATAATTGCGTTCCGCCGGATTAAGCGAACGACTGCAGTAGGCGATTGGGTGCTCCTCCCCATTAACAACCTGAGTCAGAGTGCCCGCTATCCCAAAACTGGATGCGTCACAATGAATCTCAAAAGGTTGAGAGAAATCTGGGCAAGCTAATACTGGAGCTGACACCAATGCCTCTTTCAAGGTTGAGAACGCGGATTCGGTCTCAGCCGTCCACTTGAAAGGAGGCGCCTTTTTGCTAGTACTTGTTAGCGCATTCAAAGGGGCCGCTATGGAGCTAAAGTTTTTAATAAAACGTCTATAATATGAGGCCGTTCCAAGAAACATTTTCACTTGCTTACGAGTTGTAGGAGTTGGAAAATCGACAATTGACTGAATTTTCGACGGATCAGTGTGTAAGCCTCGCTCGTCTACTATGTAGCCTAGATATTTAAGTTCGCGTCGAAAGAAACAGCACTTAGGTAAATTAATTGTTAAATTAGCCTGCGTTAACTTGTCTAAAACCCGTTTTAGAAGCGAAGTGTGCTCCTCGAAGGTTGATGAGCAAATAATTAAGTCATCTAAATATACAAAGACCTTGTTATGGAACTCCGGACCGAAAAGTCTGTCCATTAATCGCTGTTGGGTGGCTGGGGCTCCAGTCAACCCAAAGCACATAACTTTAAACTGGAACAAACCTCGACCGGGGACTGTGAACGCGGTTTTCTCCTTGGACGAAACAGAGTCCAGTTCTATTTGCCAGAAGGCCGATTTAAGGTCAATGGATGAAAGATAACGCGCGTCACGCAACTGGTCTAAGATGCGAGAGATGTAGGGTAGTGGATACGCATCATGCTTACTGACCGCATTCAGTTTTCGGCTGTCCAAGCAAAATCTCCATTCTCCGTTTTGTTTTGGAGCCAACAGAACCGGATTATTCCATGCGCTGTTGCTAGGTTCCACCACTCCCATCTCCAACATCTCATCCAGCTGACGGTTGAGTTCCTTGAGGCGTTCAGGCGACAAAGGGTAATAACGCTGTTTAATAGGAGGAACATCTCCCGTGTCTATTTTATGGCGCAGCAGATGGGTACGACCTAATCCTTTTACCTCAAAGGAGACCTTTTCAAAATCTTTAATTATTAACTCCGCTTCAATCTTTTGATCCGGTGTTAACTCATCAAACGGCTGTAGATGCCTAACCTCCGAGACGCAAGTATGACCTCTTTTACGTTTAAAATATTGAAATGGTAAAGTATTAAAAATTTTTGGTGCCAAATTAAAGGCCTTCCAAAAATCAACACCTAAAATTAACGGTGTGGTAATATCTGGAATAATATAAAATTTAATCACCTTAGTTACTCCCATGAGAGATACTGGTAAAAATAAATAACCCTCCACGGATGCTCGCGAATCATTGGCAGTTACTATGCTGCCCAACTGTTTATCGGCGTGCACAGTTGCACCAGCCCTTATAAAGTGCTGACCAACATCGGAACCCAATACCGAAATGCAAGAACCCGAGTCGAGTAATCCGTAATACTGCTCATCGTATATAGATATAGTTAAATGTGGACGACTATCGTCCGAAGTCTTATAATGTACTGTATTCACCCTTAATGTACTAAAAAATAATTTTAAAAATTTTAAATGGTTGTCCCAATCGGACTTATCAAAATTTTGACTGTAGTTCCGGACATTTAGTTTTTTGAAATGCAGGTTGGACAGGACTGAACCTCCTTCTGCTTTTTATTGCACGTAGGGCACGATGGTGCACGTACGCCCTTCTTGCCGCAACGGTAACAAACGATTTCCTTTGAAGTACAATTCGATAACGAGTGCCCCTTAACCCTACAACGAACACAAAACAACGAACCCGAATCTGTTTGCACGGCTTCAACCCTTGAACCCTTCGGGGATTGGTAAGCTAAGTCAGCTGCGACGAAGGAAGACGTTGGTTTGGGCGGCTCATGGAACTGAGCCTTGCTGTGAAAGCCCGACTCCAGTTGCCTGCACTTCTCCTTCAACTCGCGGAGCGTATTGATGGTGAATAAACACAACCCCGAAGTGTATTCTGGTCTCATGTTGTACTTAATCCGTGCCAACCGATCGTGCTCTGGAACCCTAAAAGAAAGCCTATTGAACATGTTCTCCATAACCGCTATAAAAATACAAGACTGCTCCGTCGACCCCTGTGTTCTGTTTGAGATTTCCGACATGAGACGCATGTCGTAATCAGGTGGAGCGAAATCTGCAAGTAACTGCTTTTTCAGTTCCGGCCAATCACTAACCACCGCTTTAATGCCACGGTACCATAATAAAGCTCCGTCAGAGAAAATGTCCAGAGCTGACTGATGCAAGGAAGACTCGTCGATACCTCTGGCCTCGCAGAGCTCCTCGAGACGCTCAATGAACGCTTTCACGCAACCTGTCCCATTAAATTTTACACCTAGGCTTTTGACTGTGTCTTTTTTGCAGGAAATGATGACGTCTTTCGTCTGCAAATTAGACAGCACCTCCGGTGCCTCCTCGGCGGAAGTAAAGGATTGGTGGAAGCTCGTGTTGACCGAATCAATTCTTGCTAAGAAACTGCTAAGTTGCTTATCAACGGCTGCGTAATCGGCTTCAAGCTCGGTTGGATAAGATATCCTACCCAAACGATGAAATAGATGGAAAGCCAAAGCCCTGGCGCGGTTAAATTTTTTAAAACTGCTGGGATACTTATCCAGAACTTCATTAATTTCTGGCAATTTGGACTTAATTATCTTTAATTCTGACTCTGGATCTCTATCTGTTTCCACGATTTCATCGGAACTAACCAATTTACTAAGTTCTCTAATTTGCACACGTAGTTCCTCTACGGTTGTGGCAGGTTTAGCGTCCCGGATCAGTACTTCATACATGAGCTCATCTTTCCGAAGCAAATTAAATTTAATAGGGCGTTCCATATTTGAAATTTTAAAAAAACTGAATCTAAGATAAACTGGCCGTCACAATTTACAAATTCCAACAAAGTGTAAACATTAACTATAATAAAATAAACAGTTACATTAATAGCAATCTTATAGATAACACGATATTAGGGTTCTTATTTATTTTTATTTTTTTTAAAAGACAAAAGTCTTGGTACAATATATTGGGGCACGTGTAAAAAAATAGAATTGTATAACGCAGCAAGAAGTAAAAAAAATAAAAAGTAAATAATTGTAAAATGTAAAAGGTAAAATTGTATAAGACAGCACAAACATAAACAGGCAAAGGATTCTGCAAGACGGTTTTTCCTTAAAATTAAAATAAATGGAAGGTTCCAGAAACAGTACTCCGGTTTATAAGGTACAGCCAGAGACGTAACCTCTATCTCCAACTAATACACACGTTGGGCGCCACTGTTACATAAAATATATTTTCTCCCTCTCGGTTGGGGAAACAACTATAAGGAAACAACAAATTATATAAAAACTGGTTTATTATTATACATAATAAATTTGATGTGACATTTATTGTTTAGTAGTTATGACAAGTAGGTCGAGAAAATTAAATTAAGATCTTAGTTTTAACTAAAGGTGGCTAGCCAGTTTATACTTTAACGGAAAGAGCTATGGGCGTGGGGAGTTGGAGATAAACCTGCCGAGTACTGTTCCGAGAAAAAGTTAAAAGTTAAATTATATCCAAACTAGAACGTTCCATTTAAATTCAAATTAAAATTAACAAATGGGCGCCAGGGACTGGGAGAGTCCCGGATCCTGAAGCTGAAGATGTTCACCCTACATCCGGGTGAATGAAGAACTAGCCCAAGATCCTCAATTTGAAAATCGGTGGAACACCGACATCCAGACCCGGTATAATATAGACCGGTTTACAGGCTCCGGTTTACAACGGGAGCCGGATTAAAATATAAAAAAAATAAGGAGTAAAAAAAAGGAGTTAAAAAAAAAAAACCGTCTCGCACGGCGCGACCGCCTGCGGGCTTCGCAACCGTGCCGCTCGCTGTGCCGCTGGCTCCGCAGGTGGCTTCAGGCGAGCCCGAGCAACGGGTCCCGCGTCCAGGCCCCAACGGCCTGCTGGATCCTGGCGGCGGGACGAGCTTCTCAAGCTGCCTTCAGTTCACTCTGAAGGAAGACACATCAACGGCGGCTGAAGCGGAACGCTCCTATCCTGGTCGCTGGTCAGAACAGGAATCCCGAACAACAAATCCGTTAATTGCGCATTGCTGGCGCAATTAAGAATCCTTGGCCAAAAAGTAAATAAGTTTGATGCTGACTGGAAGCCGGCTCGGGCAGAATGTGTCGACTAACCATCGCTGGCGCGTCGGCCGGAAATCAAGGCTGAATTCGGGTGCCCAAGAAATTCACTTTCCCCAAGTCCAGGGAGAATACTTCTTGGTTACCAATTACAAACACTCCAAGGAAAACACTCAATTCCTCAAAAATACACCAAACTCACAAAAAACTGTCCAACGTCACGTGTTTAAGCCTAAAGCCATTTTACTAAATTAAATCCATACGATTTCGTGGTCCAATTTATAATTCCTCGTAATCAACGATAACAATTACCCCTGAATATTAATTAGGCAAAATTGACATTTTTCTGTGACAACATTCTGTCACAGACAATTCACGCAAAAACTTCACAGATAATAAATGTTTCGCGGCCTTAGAATGTTCGAGAAAAAAGTCCATATTGAAAAAACTAAATCACTTCCGTTTACGGGTATTTCATTTTATTAATATTTTTTATTTCCGTGATCTTATAATTATTTAGGTTTGCTAAATCAGGTATTTTATATTTTCTATGATTTGCAAACTATTAGTTAAAAATATCGATTATTTTATAATCGTTAATCGGCGAATCGCCAGATGGCGCCTTGAACTGTCATAATTGACGTCTGATGTAATGTCAAGTGAAAAGTAAACAAGTAAACTTTTGTTTTGATTTAGTTAATATTGGAAAACTGTTTAAAAAGTTTATTAGAAAAGTGAATCGTTGTTAAAAAGTGATAACCTAAGAAACTCCGTAATGGACTCGCTATATGTTGTCAGGTAAACAGCCAGGTACAAAAAAAACAACGTAACAGTGGCTGGCTGCATAAGTGTGTCGATTTTTACAATCTCTAGTATTTCTGTTATGGGGGGATTGGAAAACTGGGGAAGTGGAAACAATATCGATATTTATATGTTTCCGGCTTTTATTTAAAATGAAGACAAATAATAATCATGTGTTCTTGTTTCTAAGAAGAATAGATAGAAGTTTTTAGTGGGTATTCACAGTTCCATTTTGCATGTACAGGGAATCACTAACTGGGCAGCTACTGATAATGCCTCTTTGGAAGCCTTTGAGAACGTTTCTCCTAACTACGGCATGGAAGTAAAAGGAAATCAGAGAAATTATGAAGTTATTTATTCAGGTAAACTACGATTCAGTAACACAGAGATTACAGATGCGAAAGTTCGTATGTTTATTACTCTTTCATGCAAAAACTATTCAATGATTTGCAGACACACATATAGTCTCGATAGTATAAATCCTGTTAGAAAATTCTGACTACCGAACTCATAAAAGCAAAGCCACGGGCTTAAGCTAGTTCATTATAACATTTAGTTTCATAATCTAGATTTCCAGGAACAGGGCAAACATTTTCCCTAATTATTACTTTCAATTCCAAACTAGTTATTACCAGTTTCAAACCAGATCAAACCGGTTATATCCAGAATATTGAGTAGATAAGTTCTCATCATGGCGGACCAATATTTGTGGGCAAAGCATTTGGAGTCCCGTTCGCCGTAATTTCTCGGTGAATAGCCAAATAAATTTATTTAATGGTAACGCAATGATCCTCCTGAATTACTGGCAGGTAGTTCGGGAATGGTCCTGTATTCTTGGAGGTAAAACCTTCGGGGAATAAGGTGGAAGTTATTATTGAGATTGTGTAGGTTTGATTATGGAGAAAGTTTTGTTTATTGAGGTAAGGGATGAACTGACGCAGATAATAGCAACATTAGCAAGTCATCTGGTTCATCATCACTATCAATATGGAGCTAAAATGAATACTGCTGAATGGCTCGCTTCAAGTATTGCTTTCTACATAATTGGCGCTAACCGTTTTGGTTCTTTAGTCAAATTATAATTAAATGTAAATGACAAGTATGTTGCAACCTCTTAATGCATATGTTACCCTAGTAAAAGACGATGCGGAATCACTTTTAAATTGCTATTTCACTAAAATTTCCCTGCTTCTAATAATAATTTTGACATGTTATATCTGTTCTACACATTTTTCATGCTTATCGCTCATAGAATGTCACTTTGTCTTTGTCAAGTCGCATTCCTTGACAAAGTTAAACAAAAACAGCTTTACTACCCTCCAGAATTAAATCGTCAAATCTTTTTCCAGGAAATAGTCCCTTCCCCCGAAGACAAAAAACGCACCCCAATGCAACATTATCACTATTAACAAGTTAACACAAATAAATCAATATAAGACATCAGCCTAATCCGTAGCGTGAAACTGGCTTCGATAGGGACACCTCTGCCCACCCTCTCACTGACTTACCATCAATCTTGCACCGTCGGATTAAAAGCTTGCCCACCCTCCGGGGCTGGGGATAAGAAATATACGCCAAGGGGTAGAGAGATACGATAGGAAGGCTCACTTCGAACAAATTCCAAAAACAAAAAACTGTCGCGCTCAGCATTAGGTAGAAAACCTTTTGACTATACAGTAATTTTTCTATTCCATATCAGTGTTCTTCTACAGGACTCGGTAACAGAATAAAGTCATTTAATGTATTTCTTAGTCCATTTCGCCATTGTATTCGACCTTCCCCGAATATTGTTTAACAATTTCGTATTTCAAGCTTTCGAACTTAATCTTTATACAAAGGTTCTAATTCATCACCATCAGCCTATAGTAATGCAGCAGTAGAGTTTTTATTGTGATTGGAGTGTGTTCGCCATTTTACTAAATCCTTCCTTCTTTCAGACAGAATTGTAGAAATTCTGTAATTAATTTAGTGTCATTCTCAAATGGCTGTTCTCCACAATTTAATCACTATCCAAATTAAAAAAATCTTCAGTTTCATTCCGGTTGTAATGGGTCTTCTGGCAATATCTCTGCAAATATTTCTGGTTCAGTATCAAGTGTACTGGTAGGATCCCCGGCTTATGAGGGATACGGGCAATTGTGGACACATTCAGCTCCGACTGTTATTCCAACTAGTTCGTTCATTGAGCCTTAAGATTTTATAGGTCAGTTAGTTCTGTTATATTATTGTGTTATATTGCGGTTACGAGGTTCAGAATATTGTTGGCTGCTTCATTTATTGTTTTAATAATGGGATCGTGGGTTGAGATATGCATTATTTCACTTTCTACTATCCTGTCAGAGTATATGACATTGTTTAACTGAATTCCGTCGGTGCTCAAGATTTCCAGTTTCTTCCGGATGAGCCCGATCCATCTTTGCTTCTGGGCTAGATTGACATCAAGACCAAACCTATTTTATATCCAGTTTCCTTCAGTAAGTTTTCTGGTTACGTATGAAAGAAAAGTTTGCGTTTTTGTCCTAGTTATAAGACCTAAAACGACTATTTCGTAGCCCCTCATTAACGTTGTGTGCCACATCTGTGCCAGCCTTAATAAGTGCTTTCTTAGTCTTAAAACAAGTTTTAAGTACAACATAAGCGCTCAAACTAAAACACATTGCACAACAGTAGAATACTTTGCAATATATTACAGGAAACAAGAAAATACACAGCGTTTTTTATGTGCGAAATAACTCACGAAAATATAAGATAAAGGAAGGGTCCACATTAATGGAAGAAGATTGCATTTAACTATCGTGTGGGGATAAATAGGGAAGGGAGCGTTGCCCTCAACCCTCAGCCCTCTGTCCTCCGGGTTCCACAACACAAATCACACGTAACTCGATGGACAAGCCCTCTAAGGAATCGCGCGCAGCATGCGACATGCGACTTGTCGTGATTTAAAAGAATTGTGTCGGAGATTATTGTGTGTGGTGTTGTGTTGAATGCTCAATTGTTTGTGACACCCTCTTTCCTTTTTTAATAAAAAAGCTAGTTTCTTTATTTATATGATTTGCTTATATTGGTATGTAGAGTATCTTGATGTAGATTTAAACGTACTAGGCAATATAACTTTTTGTGAATATAATATGTATAGTATAATATATGGAGGTAATAACTATTCATTGTTTTGTGTCGCGTAAATTACTTTTTGTGTCGTGTTAGTTTAATAAAAAATGATAGGAAATTATGATGAAATGATATTTATTTTTACAAGTAGGTTCTTATAAACACTTTTACACGTCGTCTTTTTAACAAACTGGATGAGGCCGGTGTTTCATACCTGAAACAGCCGAAACAAACTAATGAAGTCACTGTCTCTTTTGAAGTCTAGACATCATATTGATCAAGTCATACGAAGATCACGTAGGTTAGTGTCTGAGAAGGTCTTTTGAAGAAGGAACCACAAAGATTTGAAAAAGTATGCCTTTACCTAGGTCAAAGTTTAACTAATTTCGAAATAAACTTTTTCTATGAATTACCAAGCAACTTGGTTTAGCATTTTTATCGTGGTAAAATCATCAAATGAGTCCTCCCACCCAGGGCAGAGCGGGAAGGACTGTCAGACTCGTACTGACTAAAATCCACGGTGTCCTTCAATAGTCCTTTAAGTTCCGGGAGGCTTTGGCCCTCTACAGGGGGGCCCCGTCACAGCTTGGTTTAGCATAGCATATTTCAACCAATTTACACAAAACTTTAATGACCTTCATTATACTTGTCATGTTATCATCAATCACTTCGTCTCCTGATTAAAATCGAATGAAAATTCATTCGATAGTTTTTACGTTTATCACGTTCAGACAGACAGGCAGATATGGCGACTTTGTTCTATAATATTTTGTAGGTATTATAAATGTTTAATTATTTATAACGACACGCACTGTCTATGAAATTTAAACCCTATTAAGAATCCGTTAAGTCGATGAACTCAGCCCTAAATAAAACAAATGAACAAAGTAATCGTTTCGCTGACCCGACAGTAGACGGCCGACCGTATTCAAGTGTGTGCCCAACTGCCCAACTAAACAGATTTGCCGTAATTCGCAGTATTTTGTTAAATTAGTCCGCTTGTTGTTACTCACTGAATGGCGCTAATGAACTCTTCTTATCGACACAATGAGGCGGTCTATTATCGTCAACTGTCGAGAGGAATGAATCTACCTTTTTGTGATCTTTGGGTTCATGAGGAGCTTTGTCATCATGGTCTTTCTACCTTCATTGCCCTTTTATAGAAATTCGTTCAGCTGGCTGTTTTCATTCTAAAGCAGCGTCCTCTACAAGTCTTGTTGTTGTTTATTTATCAACTGCTTGTTAAGTGTAGTGATTATTACATCATTCTTTCCAATTATGTATTTCTTTATTTATTGCAACTTTATGCTAGACTTGAGACTCTTTGGCGAGTTAACCTTTTTCTTTTTCTTCTTCAACCGGTTTTAATTCTTCACCAAATATAAATCCTCTCGTAATCCCACCATTGTTTTCCGTCTCGCTTTCTCTCTCATTTATTTGCTAAAATGTTTTCTCATCCAAATAAATTTCCTTGTGATTCCATACTACGAGCGTATATTGTCAAATTAGATCGTTTTGTTGATTTGCTGAGTCTGCTAACGAACTTTTCTTATCCAGTTACGTAATGATTTGCTTTCAGCGCCGGATAATGAGTTCGAGACAAGAAGGTTTTACTCTGATTGTAATTAGATGTTTTATTAGTAGGTAAGCCGATTTGTGATTACTTATTTATGGACAAAGTTCATATTGCCTTATTCCATTTAAATGAGTCTATTGGTATGGATCAATTTGTCCAACCAATTCGGTTGTGGAAAATGGACATTGAAAAACTTAAGCCAGTATTTTATGAAATTTTTAGTGTCCAGAACCATGTTTATGATTTTTCCGTAAAATTTTCAGCGAACATGTTATGAGATATACCTAGGTGCCATTAGATACTTGAAAGTCTTGAAATTATTCAATATATCTGTCAAGAAACATAACGACTACAATGTTTCAACAGTAAATACATAGATTTTGAAATCTAAAAGAATTTATCTTTGTAATTTTTACATGTCTGTATCCACAGGGATCCAATTTTATGGAGCGAAAAGAACTAGATGGGTTTTGGTTATAGCTTATAGCCCATTCAAACCACCCTTTCCGCTCACCCCTTCAGTATAACCGCAAAAACACCACCATTCGACTTCTATCGTAAGTCTTGCAAACACTTGTGATAAAACTTCAATTTGTTCAACCGCTTGCAACCCTCACAGAAACGAGGGAAAAAATAAAATTTTCCATCCTCACACGGAGAGACTAAAAAAAACATTTATCACCGCAATGGCATGGATTCTTGAAACAGTCATATCAGCAGTTTCTACTAAACTCTACGGAATTTTCCCTACACTTCATACATTACCCCTTTTCTACTACGTTAAAGAAGAGACTCGGTACCAAAGCGGCGATGTATGAAGAATTGTACCGAACTGTCGTTCTGTAAAGCTGTCGTTGTCGAACCGGGGACCCCGAAGTCGGGGAGTGTCGCGAAATCGGCGCGTTTTGTACACGATAATACCTCTTAGACGCGCTTCCCCTCGAGATGGGTGATGGTGACAGCACAGAAGAGAAACAGAAGGATGGAAACTATGTAAAATGTAATAATGACATAATGATACATTTTTAGGGTTCCGTACGTCTGAATACAAAAACGGAACCCTTATAGGATCACTCGTGTGTCTGTCCGTCCGTCGCTTACAGTCAATTATCTCCGAATCTATTAGACCGATTAAGTTGAAATTTGGTACACATATCAATTCCTGTGACCCAAACACAGAGGTGTGACGTGAGCAGATGAAATCTGTATATGGGGGGTCATTTTTGGGGGGGAAGGGGAAAATTAAAAAAAAAATTCTGAAAACTGCATCGTGTGGCATATCAAATGAAAGGTCTTGTTGAGAAGATCTTAAATGTATTTTTTTGTAATTTTAAAATAAATAGTTTCCAAGTTATTCAAGAAAATAGACGAAAATTGACCATTCCCCCCCCCTTATCTCCGAAACTAATGAACCTAAAATTTTGAAAAAAATACAGAAATTAGTTTTCTCCTTATAGATTATAGGAAAACCTATAAGAAGTCCATGATATTAAAATAACATGGTAAATCACTCAATACTGTGCGTACCAACTTACATTTGCAGGTGGAATGTGTGGGAGAACATATTTTTTTTAATACGTCTTAAATCGTAAACCGCAATTTACCTTTCAAAGATACAACCAACTATAAGAACTTTTATATTATGTTACTTGCTGCTACGGAACCCTTTATGGGCGAGTCCGACTCGCACTTGGCCGGTTTTCCAAGCCTTTTTTAGTTACGGTCATGTGTACGACTACAATATTTTAGTTAACTAGGAATGTACTAAAGATTTAGATTGCTAAATGCGCCTTAACGCGTGAATAACGTTTATTTTTGTTGATAAAAGAATACAATAGTTACGCACATTACACTTTAAAAATTGGTATCTGTCGTTCCATGTGGTTAAAAAAAATGACAACAGGTGACATATTGGCTTCTCATGTATTGTTAGAAATGAACCTTCTGATTTAATTGCAACATGACAAAATGCTGTAATAACGTAATCATATTATGTTAGGAGTTATTTTAGTTTGGATAATTGAATGAATGTCGTACACACGCTTGTACTAGAGTGGACGTGTTTTCTATTAAGTCATAACTTACAGAATGACAATACAATTTGTGAACTTGCTGAAAAACATTCCTAATTTACAAAAAGAAATAACAGAATAAATGTAAGAAGGAACAAGGTGGTTTTTAGTTGATAAGAGTTTGACAGGGTGATATTTTTGATGAAATGATATTATACCCCATGACAGAGATAGTGATGAACACATCTTCTTGTACCATCAGAACCTATCGCAAAAAAAAACACGATGGGAAAAAATTAGTTCCTCATTCTTGTAGTAGAAGCGCTTTTCCAATTTCCATACAAAAAACGCCGTATACATATACTTCAAGCACGTGCCAGGTAAAATATGGAAATCTTAAGGCCTTTAAATTTGTCCGAAGACCATAAAATTTAACATTAAAGCACATCAAGAAGATGAGCATCCATCATAGCAAGCCTTATTGCAAACTACAACCCCAGGCTGCCTAATGTCCGCTTAAAATATTCTACTACATATAGCTTTAACTTAACATAAGTACCCCTGCACTTTAAAATACAAATACCCCTTAAGTAAGATTACAAAAGCTAAGCATATACACTTTATTTAAAACCCTAGCACCCCGACAAATAAAATTCAAAGACACTATAACTACCCCTTAATACCGAACTACCCCTCAGAATTTCACCCCTAAGAGATTACATGTTATCAAATCAAATTGTGCCAGTCTGCTTCACCCGAGAATCGAACCCTACGCTAGGGGCATTGTTGCAGCGCCCTAATGACGTATTGAAGCATTATAATCTGGTCTTAACGAAGTCGTTGGTGTGTTTGTGTTGCCGTATGTCAGGAAACGCTTGACCGGTTTTGATGAGGCTTAAGTAGTAAAGGTTGAAGGAAGAAACTTGTGTGTTCTTGTACCTGTCGTCTTAAAAAGTAATTTATGTTGATGAATATTATTGTTTAACTTTCTAAAACTTAACTTAACTAACTTTCTAAAAATGAAAGCAAGTTCCGTTTCAAAGTAAAAGCTTTGGCAAATTTTATACGTTATTACGGAAGTCCTTCAAATAAAACAGATTTCAGCTGTGATTTGAAAAGTACATTTTTTTAATATTCGTGGGATTTTTTATACAATACTTATCGATAGACTAGAAAAGGAGTACCTACTATCTTTGATTACCTACTGGATAGCAGAAGATATGCAGTAATTTATGCTGAGTTGGTAACCCTTTTGGCGTGAACATGTTCAACAAAATTAATTTTGTATTTTTATTTTTATGTGTGTCCAATATCAAATAAATGTTTTTGTTATTCAATTTTATATATAAGTGGCTACTCAAGTGGAGTTACTGAAAATCTCATTTAATAGACAACACCAGACCACCAGACAAAACTAAAATCTACACTATTTTAGTTATCACGACGTATATTCAATATATTTGGTATTTCTATGAAAAATAGTAACACATCCCATTTTTATACTAAAAAGACACAGTTTGCAAGTTATATTCCTCGCTTAATCTGTCTTAGTCCAACCGTATTACCTATCATGAAATATGTTCACGACAGTACAAAGAGGGGGGGGGGGGATAGAATTACCGTAAACAATATGGAATTGCTCTATTGATCTGTTTAGCGAAGTGAATTGACATCATTATGTTATTTTTTATTTATAAGGTGAAATACTTTTTGTTGCGTCGCTCTTATAACTTCATTCTTATCCAGATTTACTATTCATTCCACTTTTTTCAATGATGTTCTTGTTTTATTCACTTATAGTTTTCGAGTGTATGTATTTAGATATAAAGTAATGCATATTCTGTCTATCTATAGAAATAGCATTATTACTATAGTAAAAAATCCAGCAGTTTTGATGTTAGAATTCATTTTTCAGGTCAATTAAAGCCGGATAACAATATTTTCGGATACGTAACATGTTTGTTCGATCGAAAAAACAAAACAAAAATAGTTGTGAAAGTGGATCCTACTGTTTATAACGATGTTAAATTTATATGCACACCATTCACTTAATTAAAGGCTACAGTCTAATGAAAATCAACATGCATTTAATACCAGTAATAGTCAAGTTTTAGTTTTTTTACATCATGACCAATTTACAGGGCCAGTAATCATCATCTGCCTGCCTTTTCCCAACAATCTTTGGTTTGACTTCCAGTCAAACCAGATGCAGTTGAATATCAGTATTTTACATGAAGCGATTGCCTATCTGACCTTTAATACCCAGTAACTGGGTAATACGCTACTCCTTTGTAAGCCTAGTTGTCAGTTCATCGAGCTTCTGACTAACAGTAACGACTGTCAAAGATCTACAAGTGACAGCCAGAAGCAACGGCATAACGTGCTTTCTGAGGCACGAAGCAAATTCGCTATGATAAATGGTCACCCATCCACAGATCAAACTTGGTAAGTGAAGCTTAACCTGGAAGATTAGGTCAGTAATTTAGCTATCCATCCCTTATGACTAAAAATGATATAAATATAATAATAGAGATCAACGCTTTGGAATGGGTATCTACAGTACTTTCACAGTCTCATTTGTTGTCTTGTGGCTGGGACTGTAGCAACATAATTATTTTAAATGATAGTCTTTTGTCAATTCAAAAGTGCCTGTAATGGCCTACTTGAAATAAATGCTTTGATTTTGATTTATAATACATTTGATCTGACCGCTCGCTGCCCCGCGCTAAATTATTGCTCACAGCGTCGTGCCGTGATGTGACGTAACCCTAGCTTAACTTCTGCCTAACTCAAGATACAAGCGTGATGTTATGTAAAGCTTACAAAAGTATCTCCGCACTCTAGTTTCCATAATAACATTGAGCATCTCCCATTCTCCCCCACTCCTCCTCAGAACAAAACATTTGTAGTTGAAATCTTAACAGGACACCGAACAGGGACCATTGTTTGCGCCTGTCTTTAAACTAGGACAGTCACCGACACAAATATGTGCTATTATAGTTATTTATGCAACTGTTGTATAATCAGGGGTATTAAAACACGAATGTGGGTTTATCACACGAGGCGTAGCCGAGTGTGATAATAGTATCACATGAGTGTTTTAATACCTAATTATAACGGTTGCATACAAGACTTTATCTACAATCATGCTGTGAATCCTCTATAAAAGATTCTCTTATCATACCATATTCGCATACCATATTCGAGTGAAAAAATGGCGGGATATAACACGATAAGACGAGTTGTTCTTTTTTCAAAATTTTAGCGATCTGGTGGTGAAAATGTCATTGCATGAGAATGTTCTTTTTTTGAAATTCATTATAACACGCGTTTGGATGATATAATGATCATTATATCATTGAGTGTTTTAATGTTGGCAATAAGCTAATTGTTATAGGTTCTTTTATAGAGGATTAATAGCATGATAGTAGATAAATTAAATTAACAACTCATTATTTGTAACAAAGCGTGCATTTTACTCAATGTGGGTATTTCATTTCATCATAACTCACAGCTCTCATAACTGTGACGGAAAACATCGTTATGCTCGTACCACAAAACGGGTAATGTCGTTAATTAGCAATGATGAGCGTTTATACAAACATTTAGTATATTAACGGCATTTCACGTTAGTGTGGCAACCGCATAAAGAATCGGCGTGTTCTAGAAATCAAAATTCGAATTTAACATGTAACTAAAGGCCCATTTACATGCTGCGAGAATCGCATGCGAATTGCATGCAAGATTGACATGAATTTAGTTGAGTAATCAAATACCGCAATAGATTCCTTGCATGCACTATCATTCAAATTCTTGCATCTTCAAAATGAGACTCTATGCACTAATGCACACTGTTGTTTGTTGTTCCTTTCAAAGAGAGGAGGCTAGAGAAACTGCAGTGAATATGGTCATGATACTATTTATTTAAAACCAAAATGAGCATGCCAACATTTCGCTACCATTTTGAATTTTGTGACACGAAAGAGATGGTAGATGGATTGTGTGAAGGAAGGTAAGGCTAGAAAGGAGGTTAAGGAGGTGATGCCTCCGATTATGAGGAACAGAGAGGTATGGAGGGAACAGAGTATATTGCCCGACCTCTATTGAACTGGAATGAGGGTAGAAAAATGTAGGTGTGTATTTGAAAAATGAATTAAATTGATTATTTGGAAACAAGCATTTGAGTTTTAACTAAACTAGTCTTCCTAATAAAATTAATAAACCATTTGTATTAATGAAAGTCGAAGTAATATGATGGATATTGTGTATTTATTTATTATTTATTTATTGTCTTCACTGAAGTATATTATAGCCATAGACAAATAGTGTTGTTCGTTCAAAAACATCGTGGGATCGATAGACAGATTCGCCATAAATAGAATAAGTAACTTTTATAAAGGGCTTTATTTTGATCGCGGGACTTACCCATTACCGTGACCCCGGTACGTAAAGGGCTAGTGAAGGACACCGTGGATTTTAGTCAGTAAAAGTCTGACAGTCCCTCCCGCCCTGCCCTGGGTGGGAGGACTCATTTGATGATTTTACCACGAAAAAAAAAGAAAAAAAAGGGCTTTATTTTCATGTTCCTTTGCATTGTGGCGGTATCCAGTGAATTTAACTTAATCTTGTACACTTATATCTGCCGCTAACAATACTACGGGACCCTACATGCCTAAATTACGCACATTAGAACTACTTACATGCTCGTAATAGAGGCACATGTCTGTCAGTGTGAACACAGCCTTGAATTTTAACTCAAAACTAACTCGTAACACTGTTTGCTCTCATAATTGGATTGCTTTAATTACTTACTTTTATTACTTACTTATTTATTCATAAACTTACATTAAAGTTGACTCTTTGTTTACTATGAGTACGACAATCAATAGATTTTTTATGAGCTGTCAAAACGTAATCCTCCCATAGATTTTGTATGGCAATAGTACCCTGTGACGTCACTAACTAGTGAACTCAGTAATCTTACTATTGATTAATTATAGTGGTACTAAAATCGAATTAACAGTTTAAAAAAATAATCGGGTTACAAAAACACAATTCTCCAAAATTACACTTTATTTTAAGGCCAGCCCTAAAATAAATTAGAAATATTGTGTATTAGAATTATTGGTCAATAGATTCCGAATGCAAATCCAATCAGTAGTTTTTGAGTGAAAGAGTAACAAACATCCATCCAATTATTACCATTTCTTTTTCTTTTTATTAGAAACGATTTGTTTTGATCAATTTTAAAGGGCTATGCAATTATTTGGCATCAATTTTTTTTTCTTTCGCCAGTAATGAAATGTTGGTCATTAGTAGACCGCAACCTAAGAACTTCGTAAAAAATAATAATTAAAATCTAAACCGTAACCAACCAGAGTTATAACGGATTTTATTTTGTTCTAATCAGGAGTAAATCAATAAATCTATTGATTCCTACAAAAAATAAGTCCTGATTAGAACAAAATAAAAACCGTCATATCTCTGGTTGGTTATGGTTTAGAAACTTAATTTTTTTTTCTATGGACCTCTTAGGTGGTAGTCTAATTGTGCCCAAAATTTAATCTGTTTAGGGGAAAAATTAAAAAAAATGTTGATAGCTACTAATATCAGTATCTTAGGACAAATAAAAAAGTTTTCATTTTTCTACACTAAAAGGCGAGTTTTAAGTTCTGCATTACCTACCAATTTCTATAAAATTTAATGAACTCTTTCTTTGCATTTATCAAAACAAAAATCAGTATGTATATTTAAAACTACATCTTTACAGACTGTTCCAACGTAATAATCAAAATCCCCATTAATAAGATGACCATCCAATCGCAGGCAAATCCAGGCACCCATCAAGGCTTTGCCACAAAATAGATAGTTTCAGTAGACTAACTCCATGCAAAGAGCGAAAATAACCACGCACACATGGAAACGTATGTACAGACGCCAGCATGTTAACAAACCCCAATTTGTCAAATTTTACCAATCAAATACTAACCCTCCACTATTGTGATAAAATTGAAAAAATTTTAAAGAAATTTGACAGATAGAAGTAGGTTGATGTACTGTACAACAATCTCAAATACACGTGTTTACACTCACTGTACATGAAGTATGCGTGCATAATATGTGCGTTTTCGCATAACATGGCATATTATAAATATTATCCTATAATATTCCCACGCGTGGGAGAGAGACAGAGTGGTTGGTGGATATCATCGATTTTGCGTTCTTGGGCATATCAAGAATATAATATAATATGTAATATATCATATGTCTCTATAAAAAATATAATTTCATCGAAAATCAATGAAACTAGGCGATTGTGTATGTGAATTATATGTTTGTAAACGCACCCACGACACAGGAGAAATTCCTAGTGTGGGGTAAAGTTAAAAAAAAAAATGTTTTTGAAATGTAAAAAAAAAACTTCAGTCAAAATCACAATGTATAACAAAATTATAAAAGTACTGGCAGTTGCTTGGATTCAAAGTCACTACAACTCACAAGGCGTCAACGCGGGCCGACCTTCTGCACCTATCTATTGCTTGTCACCGTTACTCATTAACTTCCCTAATAAGAAGAGATGTCATTATCCTAACAATTTCCTTTAAGGGTTAGTGCACACAACCCTCGCCGAGGACCGTTATAATCTGCTCAGTTTATCTTTATTGCAGGAACATGAAACGTGTGGATACGGCCTTAGTTTGGGGATGTAGGAGGGGGTGATGTATTGTGGAGATACTGTGATTTAGAGATGAAGGGATCTTGGAAGTTTGTAGTAAGATTACAAGCTTATTTATGTCTTACTTTTGAATAGAAGGTCGTACTAAATGATCTAAGTATTCTTTCTTGGAGCAAATTAAAAGTAAATCAATAAACCTATACCTATATTGTAATAGGATCACCCCTCAATTTATTGACCTTAAAAATTTCTGGCGAAAGCTGGGGTCAATAGTTATAATAATATGTCGACCTCTGCCTATCGTTTCGGGGCAGATTAGCGTCATCTTATCATAATTAAATCAAGGTAGCAGCTTAGCAGCGTTTCAGTGCAATTTTTCAAAAGGGTGATTCAGCTTTAGACCTCAAACGTCCCGTTTGTAACCAATGAGACGGTGTATTTCACCCCATCCCGTCTTGAAAATTAAACAGTCTAACCGTGTTTCACCCCGTCTTTGATACCGCTGCATAAATCATTAGATCCCACTAAACGACATTTGCGTACATACTTTATCAGCTCTAATGCTCCGTCTAGACATTTTTTGTATACTTTACGCCGTCGATCAATTATTCGGACACTCGTTCTGTCTGTACTAGGCTTAGTAAAGTCGACTTACTGAATATCTGTGAAGCACCGAGATTTTTTTAATTTGTAACTTGTTGAATCTTTCAGATATTTTATGTTACGGAATTAAACTGTTAAATTCTTCCGTATATATGATGTCTGCATATTTTTAATATTCACGTATTTATAAGTACTGTACTGCATGTTAGTTCATAATGTTGTTCCGACCGTTGAGTAGTTTGTCTTATTTGGAGCCAATTTTGAGTTTATTATCAGGTATTATAATTATGCTGTTTAATATAACAAAAATAACAATATACCATCAGGGGTTCTATTTCAGCTTACAAGATTTTACCAAAATAATACTCTTACATTGCGAGTTCCAAGCAAAGCACTAGTAATCATATAATTGCAATAATAAATTAAAAGTTAAAAATTAGTTGACTACTTTCCCATTTATTTCCGTCATTTTTCTTAATTTTAAGCCCCTAATACACAACATTCAACCCCATGCCAGCGAAACATTTAACAAAAATTCAATTACCATAAATTATCCATTCACCCCCGTGGATTACATTTCTTATCTATTATTTTGATACGGACGTCCGTTCAACGTGGTTCGTTAATATCGGGACATTAGGCTCGATATAATCTGTGTAACTTCATTGTAACCGCAAATAAACACCCCCTTAAGTGCGTATTATGGGGTGTAAGGGTTTAGTGAGAAGTTAAGGGGTGTAATGAAGCAAAAAAATCTCTTATATTTTTTGTGTAGTGTAAACGTCGATATAGGTATGAGTAATTTTAAACTTTTCTAAACTATCTGTCAAGAAACTATCTGACGGATAGTGTGATAGATTAAAAAAGTAACTTCACCCCCATAAAGTAACCAACATACAAGTTTATTTTTTCTTGACTGTACCAAGAACAGGTGACTTACCATGGCTTCTTAAAACAAGAGTAATTCCACAGTTGGAAAGAGACAAAGCTATACAAGTCGTCTAGCGCCATCTCGTTCCCACACTGGAATTACTCTGTATTTAAGATGGTAGGCCACCTGGCCATTATTTGCCCAGTTATTTCAATAATATCGTTTTGAAATTGCGCTTGTTTTATAGTTCAAAATCCGGTCAAAATCTAACCATAAAAACACAAATGTACTAGGCTTCCATACTCATTAAGCTGATCGAATTCCAAACTCACTGAAGCTATAGCCACATCTACCAAAACTAAATCACTTGCACTAAACTTAATCAAAGTTAAACCCCAATTTAATTAATGGAATGCAAGTCCCATTAGTTGCTTACATCCAATCAATTTAATGCTGAACGACAATTTATTTCACAATAGAGTAACATTGGGCGCTGATCCTGTTCCCCTGGTACTAGGGTGTAAGAACGATAAGGAGATTATACGTAACGTAAGAGGAATCATCATGAAGATCGAAGGGTTTTTTGTAGGGGTGAAAATAAATATTAAAAAATATTAGGTGCATTAAAGATTATAAAACAAATGAGTCCTCCTACCCAGAGCAGAGCGGTAGGGACTGTCAGACTCTTACTGATTAAAATCCACAGTGTCTTTCAATAGCCCTTTACGTTCGAAACCCCGGCAGGCCTTGGCCCTCTAAAGGGGGGCCCCATTATGCTGACACTTTTTGAGGTATGCGTGGAACACAACGCACCGTCGACCCGGGCCTCGACCAATGCTGGGCGCGTGAGGTCTCCGCCTATCGCCGTCGTGAGGACACGGCGTTGCTAAGCCCGAGCGGGGCAGTCCTGCAGACCTGCACCATATGCTTCACCGTGTCCTCCGGGCGATCCTCGCAGTCGTGACACCCAGACGTTTCCTCCTTCCTCATCCGACACAGGTACCTCCCGAAACTTCCGTGTCCGGTGAGGACCTGCGTCAGGCGGTAGGTCAGGACGCCGTGACGCCTTTCCAGCCATTCCAGAAAGAGGGGTCTTACCGTCTTTATTATTACACTAGCGACCCGCCCCGGCTTCGCACGGGTGGACATTTATTTTTAAGCTCTCTCACAATTTTAAATTCGTAATATCTTTTGAATGGATTGTCCGATTGGAATAAAATAAAAAGTAATTTATAGCTATTGAAACAATCTAGTTTATTTGGATAAGGATTAGTATTTGACGATAATCTATACTTATAATAAATCTGTAGAGAGGCCAATTCTGTACATGAAATATATTTAAAAAATAACTATCAAGGGGTGATTAGGGATCGCTACTGATGCCAAAAATGCAATAAGTAAAATTTTTGTCTGTCTGTCTGTCTCTCTGTCTGTCTGTCTGTCTGTATGTTCGTTATAGAAACAAAAACTACTCGACGGATTTTAACGAAATTTGGCACAATTATTCTTCATACTCCTGGGCAGGTTATAGTATACTTTTCATTACGCTACGATCAATAGGAGCGGAGCAGTGAAGGGAAGTATTGGGAAAACGGGAGAAGTTACCCCATTTTTAAGCTTCCGTGGCGTGTGCAGCCTCAATGGTTAAAGCTACATAAAACTCATGTATGACGGAAATGTACTCCTTAAAATTATATAAAAATATTCCTTAACAGTATATGTCTATCTTTTATGGTTGACTCACCTAACCCACCATAACATGTGAAACTCCGGATAGCTTAGCAATTCGGAGCTTTCTGATTATATTTGTCTACTCTTACGTGTACAACACTTTCACTCATCCCTAATTAAAAAAAGTTAACATTATTATCTATTCAATAAAAAAAGAATCATGAAAATCGGTGTAGAAACACCAAAGTTATACATGAAATACGCTAATAAGTCATCGCGCGTGAATACAGAATCATGCTATAAGGGTTGTTTTTGTGTATCGGTTGCAGCGGGAGGTATAAAAAGGTGGGTGGGTCCGAGCGCCTGGAGGCCTTAAAATCTTAAGGCATCCACAGAAAAGTCCGGTTGAGCAGTACACAACCTACTAGAGGTTGACCTGCGAGATGCCATACACAAAAAAAAAGCGCGCGAGCTTCATACAATATTTGGCTGTTGATGCGAATAGACGTTCAGACTGCTTGACCTTATTCATCATCTGCCTAGCCTTTTCCCAACTATATTGGGTCGGCTTCCAGTCAAACCAGATGCAGCTGTATATCAGTATTTTACATGGAGAAACTGCCTGTCGGACCTCCACAACCCAGTAACTGGGTAATACGATACCCCATGGTAAGACTGGTTGTCAGACTTTAGAGCTTCTGACTAACAGTAACGACTGTCAAAGATCTACAAATGACAGCCGGGACCAACGGCTTTACGTGCTTTCCGAGGCACGGAGGAAACTCGCTATGACAGATGGTCAGCCATCCACCGATCAAGCTCGGCAAGCGCGGCTTAATCCGGAAGATCGGCCTGTGCGGCTGTATTTATTTAGCCACGAGCTCCTAATATATTATTAGTTTACTTCTTTATAGTTTAAGCAATAGTAGGTACGAAATTAGTTATTTTGGTAGTCTACACTAAGGGGCCGTTCAAGTATTACGTAAGCACTATTGGGGGGCGTCTTTGCTTTGTTTATTTTGGATGACATACGGGGGGGGGGAGTCTAGATGATGATTACGTCATCGGTAGTTATTTACCTTTTTACAAGAATGGCAACCCTTACATTGTCTTTGGTTGGTTTGGTTAGGGGATTCCCGCAAATAATGCATACGTTTAGATAAAAACAATACAATAATTAAAAAATGTTTACGTAAGCATGGGGGGAGGGGGTAAGAGCTTTGCTTACTTTTGCTGACAAGGGGGATGGGGGGGTAAATAATTGTAATAAATCTGCTTACGTAATACTTGAACGGACCCTAATATCATAAAGAGGAAAACTTTGTTTGTTTGATTGTAATGAATAAGCTCAAAAACTACTGGACCTATTTTAAAAATTCTTTCACCATTCAAAAGCTACATTATCCACGAGTAACATAGGCTATATTTTATTTTGGAGAAAAACAGGGTTCTGTAAGTTATATGGGTTTTTCAGCCACAAGGTGTAAAAAATCAACCAGAAAAGTAACTTATTTTGCGTTCGCTGCCTAAACTATAAAAGATAGAACCATAAAATGTTCTAATTAATTGTTGATCTTATAAACATCTACAAAAAAGTCCGCGACACACTATATCTATGTATGTCGAGTGTTTGTGATGACTGCGTCGTCGATGTTAGTGTCGGTGTCTGTGAATAGACCTGGGAATCATGTTGCTGACCGTGTCTTTCCTGAGTTGGCTTTTTGCAGCGGTAACCGACATTCACGCGGGCGGAGCCGCGGGCGCCCGCTAGTATGATCAATAAACATAGGCTAATAATTTTAATTACTATTATTCTATCGAAAAGTGGTTATAATGGCTAAAATATAAATGTTTGGTTTATCCTATCGCGGACTTTTTTGTAGGTATTATTGAGTGCTACAACTTTTCTATAGAAGTCAACCATACATCTCTAACCATTTAGGCAGCGTTCGCGAGAATCGTTAACGTACGGCGTTTTTTCGACGCCTTACTCCACTATTTTCACTACCACGAAAAATCCTATCTATTTTCCGGGATAAAATATAGCCTATACGGATTCGGAAGAATCTCTCTAAGTAATGGTAAAAGAAATTTAGAAATCGGTCCAGTAGTTTTTGAGCCTATTCATTCGTTGCAAACATACAAAAATACAAAGGTTTCCTCTTTATAATATTATTAGTATATTAGTATTAGTATATTAGTATATAGAAGTATAGATACCAGAACTATTACAAGGCAATTATTTTTAATTAATGCAGTTAATTAAGCTGTAAGTATGCTTAAAATGAACAGCTTTTACAAAATAAAAAATACATAATTATGTGTTTCATTTGTTCATAGTATGTATAAAAAAAGTTTTATATTGTTCCTCACAACACAGCTCTACGAGTGGTACTATAAATAAAATATAAAGTTCTGGAATTTTTAGAACCGATTTTATGAGTAGTGTTTTATAGACGGACGTTTTTATAATTTTTGTTCAAAGTTAAGCCATCAATCGCAAATGGATTGAAGATCAATATTTACTAGACTATGTAGCTACTTAACTAAATACAACGTAGACCACAATATAGTATCTTTTTTACTTTTTATATTTGATATAATCTGTTTCACCCCCACGAATCACCCCGGGATGAAACCGCTAAAACATTATTATCCTCGAGTTTTATCCCTGTCTATCGCATGATGTATCTCACTTTGAAACACAAACAAATCCCCGTACTCATCGACAGGGGTGAAACGTAATTCTGTAGAAAACGAATCAATGTGGAACTAATGTATTACATTAGTTCAAAGGCGGGATGCAGCCGTGCCTCCGCCCGAACGTGACCTAATTTAGAAGAAACAAAGCGATCCGAAACGACAATATTAATCTTAATTCTAAACAAACAAAAACAAACCCTAATACTTTAAGAATAACGTTTGTTTGAACCGAGAATTGAGATTTGTTTCTACATTTTGAAAAACAACCTTTAAATACTGATGATGTAAACAGAAACAACCCTTAGCCCCAGGTAATAAAGAGTGCTTTATGTGTAAAGGAAAAAATCGTTGGTACATTTCGGAACAGCAGTACAAATTTTCGTTTTTAAAAGAAATTGGCTTTTGTAGCGCGGGAATAAGGTGTACGTTGGACGCAAATCTAAATTGGCGCTGACGCCATGGATTCGATAAGGCCCTTGGTTTCAATCATTGGCAAAATAAAATTTAGTATCTCCTATTTCGTTTGTTTACTCGATTTTGAGTTGAGACGTGATTTTGAATATTTTTTTTCTAAAAATAAACACGATAACGTCTAAGGAAAATAAAAAAAAAAACGCATTATTATAAAACAAAACGATAAAAAGAAAGAAAATTGCGAATGAATAAAACCATTTCCTATTATTACCTATGCATTCGTGAATAATTTCACTTTAAATGAAACTACGTAACCAGGACTCCAGGAACGCTAGCGATCGTATCGATGGAATAGGCAAAAAGATTCAAGTTTTCCACTTACCTGAAAGCACCACCATTTTAATAATAAAAATCTAATTCGCCACAAAACGGTCAGTAAAATCTAGCTACCTGAATACTCGAGTTTTCTTTATATAACATCTGAGGAAGAAACGCCGTGTCAGCACATAATACATCTTAGTGCGAGCGCAGTCGGTCCGGTCGTGTCGTCTCTTCGCTGACTTGCACTTCTAAATACATCTCTTAGAGCGCTATGGAACCCTAGTACCTCTATGTTGTAGAGAGTGTTTGGGCTGCGTACATATTGGTCCAAGCTGTCGTTTTGGAATCCTTTGCTGGGTTTTCGACTATTTATTCAGACATCGAAACAGAGTAATGTTTATCATAGACTGTTTTGGGCTGCTTTTGAGTTTCATACATGTGAAGTTAATGTTTATTTAGGTTTTCAAATCATAATTTTAAGTTTGCTACATCTATTTTCATATTTCGACAAGACTTTGTGTAAGTCTAAATTTACTTTTCTATCGTTTTTCACTTGCATTGTTTTGTGAAATATTTTATCAGTAAGGACATTGGTTTATATTCTTAATGGCTTCGGATTTAAGACGGCAGCCCCGCCATAAAACTGAAAGGTATTGGCCATGTCACAGAGAAAGAAATGGCTTTCTGTAAATCTATCGAGGTCTCTCGAAGAATTGCTTTGGAAAACCTTCTGTCGTTAGCTCAAGAATAATTCAAGAGACTTCTAAAAGTGAATAGCTGTGAAGAGTCTCTGATGACCTAGTACCACTGCAGTGCTATGTCAGAACATAATCCGTCTTATTGCGAGCTCGCCGCGCTGACTTGCAGTTTCAACCGAATAACTCTTTAGATGACATGCATGCCTGGTAGATTTAGTTTGAAGCTTACCGAGTTAAATTTTAATATAAGCAAGACTTTATACATCCTATACTAATAACATATAAATGTGAAAGTTTGTTTGGATGGATGGATGGACGGATGGATGTTTGGTACTTTTTCCCGTAAAAACCACTGAATGGATTTGGATGATATTTGGTACACAGATAAATTTATAACCTGTATTAACACATATGATAGTTTTTATCCCGATGTTATGTTCCCAGGGGATTATTTTCGTGTTATAGCGGGTAAAACTGCTGGCAATAGCTTTTTTTTTTTTTTTTTTTTTTTATCGTGGTAAAATCATCAAATGAGTCCTCCCACCCAGGGCAGGGCGGGAGGGACTGTCAGACTTGTACTGACTAAAATCCACGGTGTCCTTCACTAGCCCTTTATGTACCGGGGTTACGGTAATTTACGAGTCCCGCGACCCCGGCAGGCTTTGGCCCTCTACAGGCCCCGTCACTATGCTGACACTCTTTGAGGCGCGCGTGGAACACAACGCGCCGTCGACCCGGGCATGGTCCATGGTCGGACAGCGAGTCGCCCATTACTCGCCGCCCGCATGCCCGCGCCTACGGTGGCCGGAGATCGTCTTGCGACGTCCGACGCCGTGGGCGTCTACCACTGCGGCTGGGGTGGAGGGAGGTCGCTGTTCTCTCCCTCACGCGGCCCGCCTCCTCCTTCGCGAGCATGACTGCTTCGCAGAAGGAGGCGACCGCTTCCCACTCCGTCTCGCCCCGCAGCATGGCCTCGACCAATGCCGGGCGCGAGAGGTCTCCGCCTATCGCCGTCGTGAGGACACGGCGGTGCTCTGCCCAAGCGGGGCAGTCCTGCACCGTATGCTCCACCGTGTCCTCCGGACGATCCTCGCAGTGGTGACACCCAGGCGTTTCTTCCCTCCTTATCAGACACAGGTACCTCCCGAAACTTCCGTGTCCGGTGAGGACCTGCGTCATGCGGTAGGTAAGGACGCCGTGACGCCTATCCAGCCACTCCTCAAAGAGGGGTCTTACCGCCGCGATTGCGGCGTGCCCGGCTGGCAATAGCTAGTATAACATAATTATAATATTTGATAAGTGGCGCCGTTAAATCTGTAGTTAAGTTATAATTTTCTTGGTAGTTAATATAGACCAATTTAGTATAAGATCTACAACTTATAAAGTCTTCAGAATTGGTAAGTACAGTAAAGTATTTGTGACCACCATAGAGGTTAAAATTTAAATATTACATTATAACTTCACCCCTTTCTGCACCCCTGAAAAACAGTTATTATTGAATATTTTCATCAATTCGGGAATCAATGATTTTGTGAAAAACATTTATCCCAGAATATTGAGTGGCTCTCACATAAAAAAAAGAAAAAAAAAGTACATTCGTGCTTTCACACATTTTTATTGTACTCATAGGTCACTGCATCAATCGAATCTATATAAAATATACATTTATATGGCGTATTTTGATAGCGTATGCTACAGAGCGCCTATCGCCGATCACGTACCAACTATTATGTCTAAATTTTATCCAATAACTGAAATATTGGTGGAACGTGACATCTTTTTTAGGCAGCCATTATTTTTTGCTTTTACGCGAAAAGTGGACTTTTATTGTGTTGTTGCTTTTTGGACGTAGTAGGTCAAGTAGGATTGTGAATTTGTGATTTGGTATTCATTTGTGGTCTGTTGTTACGTGGCAGTGAAGCGTCAAGTCGTGGTTTCAATTTTAAGGATGTCATGACGTCATTTTGATTTTTGTCAAGGAATTCAACCTGTGGTACGTACAACATATTAGCTCAAAATTAAAAACAAAAAATCGATTAATTACGACTTCAGTCTTTAACTTTAAATTAGAAAACTAAACAAGTGGTTTAATGGTACTAAAGTAAGCCTAAAAATGCGCCAGACTTTGACCTTTCATAGCCATAAAGAGTAGTGGGTACTTAATGAGATGCTCAATTTAGCTAAAATTGGCCTATAAGGCCAATTTCAGGAAAAGTATTCTATGGCACACAAATCTGTGAATTACCGTGACCCCGGTACGTAAAGGGCTATTGAAGGACACCGTGGATTTTAGTCAGTACGAGTCTGACAGTCCCTCCCGCTCTGCCCTGGGTCAGGTCGTCAGGGAGGACTCATTTGACGAATTTACCACGTAAAAAAAATGGCACACAAACAAATCAAACAATTTAGGTTAATGCCCCAATATTATCAAATGGTTAACATTTACATTAATTAAAAAATTAAACAGCAATCAATTTCACCCCTTAACGCGCTACATCACCCCTTAAAAACCCACTAAAAAAAGAATTAAATTTACTTCCCAATGTATGTTAGCACAAGCTTTATGTTTTTATTCCTTGATAAAGTGCGCCCATTACAAAGAAAAATATTCACTCGCCTCTTTTTTTAATTTAATCAAAATTATATGAAAATGGTCGACCAAAATAATTAAACATTACAAAACGTTAATTTGAACCTTATTTTTGTTGTGAGAAGGTCGTGTTTTTGTTTCTTTAGGTGCAAATGTGAGTTGGTTGTTAGAAGGGCGATCGCGAATCAGTCTGCAGTGCGAACCTCTGAAAAATAACAAAGATTGTACTGAAAAAATTGAACAGACGTGTTGTTTAGCGTGGAGTGGGCTGTATTAGTAAATTATAACACAGATTAAAAAAAAAAACACAAATTGAGTGCTTAAATGTCAAATAAAACAATTTAAAATTTTCTGAAGTTCATGAAGTTGCCTTCCAATAGAACTTTGGCTCCGATCTTGCATTTAAATGACTGTTAAAATGACAGTGATTTTTACTATTGTTGCAATAATATTTCAATTGGGATACTTACACTACTGTAATAGACAGTTTTATAAAAAAAGAAAGATGACCGAAAGTTAGATTATCAAAAAATAGTTGACTCATCTTTTTTCTTTTCTTACGTTAACCAAAATTGACGAAGATACAACGCTTCTAAAAATCACATAACCTCTCACGGTCGCCGGTCGGTACAATTTTAATCTACAGGCATTACTATGTCACGCCCAAGCCCCATTCCCGAATTTCGAATCATTTTATCTTTGTCAATATTTATTGATTTAAGAAAACAAAAAATACGTGTCTATTATTTTTTAATACTCTAACTGACGGACTAAACAGATTTTCAATAATTTATTTATGCAGTAAAATGGGTATTCAAACGATAGTCTAGATTTATGATTAATTTCTGGCTCATGTGATACTGTCACGGGAACTTGATGTGTGTTCCACAGTTTCATAAGAATAAGTTGAGCAGAAGTGGTTGAAAAACTTTTCAAAAGATTTGAAACACAACAAATTAAATAAAACCGTTTAATTAAAAGAACAGGGTATTAGTCGTATTACAAAATAGATTCAAGTCTTTAATGTCTCCCAAATACGACATATAAAACCCAAACACGCGGTAAACCACGACCCGACAAAAAAAGTAAAAAAAAAAATTTAAACATAAAAATCTCTCTCCGTTTAAAATAGCAAGGGCGTAGGCGTTATCAGACGGGAGTAAATAATGAAAAACATCCCTTTATAAATGAAATCAGACCGGTTCGCGACTGTTGTTTCGATGGACATACATATCTATACGAGCTCGTTTTTATACATATTGTTATAATGATGAAATTTTTCATTTGCTATGATAGCTTGGTATTTGCCTAGTTATCTTTTTGGGATTAGACTTACCAAGGTTCAACTCAGTATTAGGTCACAGAAGCCTGATAAGCAGTCGTTTAATCTATACTTACAATCATTATAAACCGGAAGATATTGTTTGGTTAAACGCGCTAATGTCAGGAACTGCGGGTTTGATTTGAAAAAAAATATTTTTGTTATAGACTACTAGCGACCCACCCCGGCTCCGCACGGGTGCTATCTCTACTATATTATCCATGTTACATATAAACCTTCCTCTTGAATCACTCTATCTATTAATAAAAAAACGCATTAAAATCCGTTGCGTAGTTTTAAAGATCTAAGCATACCTAGGGACAGACAGACAGACAACAGCAACTTTGTGATTTATCGAGAACGGCTATAAGGATGTATAGTACCACGCTACGACCAATAAGAGCCTATCAGCGGGGACGAAGTCACAGGGAACAGCTAGTGTAATAATATTAGTATTTAGCTGCATTTATTTTGAGAAGAAAGTGAGCACCGATGAACAGAATAACTAGAGGTATCTAATGTTTCGGCTATACTTATTTAGGCCCTATAATGACACTTTAATATAATATCAGTATTTTTTTATAAATAAGACGATCACAATTCTGTAACAAGTTAATATTTTAGTAATAAACAGACGAATTATTACTTTCTGTTTGTCACGAAGTTACTTTTTTCGTGACGAATTGAACTTTGTGGTAAATGAGTTAAAACAATCCAAAAATCTTTTGATCATTCTAACTGCTCGTAACGACAGTCACAGATCGATGCAATGACAGCCGGATGCTCTCTTTAAAATACAAATTCAAACATTTGCATTCGGTATCTTATTGTTGTCACATTTAACTAAAATTGGCCAGAACAATTTCAGGTGTAAACGCACATTTGTATCAGCAGAACAATTAAATTTTCATGCCTCGATCGTTGACGTCATATTTTGTATTACATCGTAGTATGGACATCACTTGTTTATCGAGAACCTCCTCAATTATTCTGTGTTCCTGGTACCTGTAATGTATATTGATTATTATGGCTCAGAAAATATTCCTGGAAGGAGGCCAAAATTCATTAGTTTAGGCAGATAGAGCGTGTACCTAATTAATTTACCTATGTTCGATAAATGGCTAGTAAAGGAAAATCGACCCTTTTGGCGGATTTTGGGTCCGGCCTTTGTCCAGCAGTGTTTTAGTCTGATTATTTTATCGTATACCAAAGGCAGCTTTCACGTAAATTGAAATATTCAACAAGCTTCCAATATTGGTAATTTGACAACCTGTCTTACTGAGGAGTATTGTGTTACCCAATAACTGGGTTATTTTGGTCAGATAAGAAGTCACTCCAAAAGCGATCCTAACATAACTGGTAGCAGATTGTATAGTAGGTACGTACTACTTTTTGTCATTCAACACTTTTCTAATATCTATATTTCCTTTTCCAGGTAATGACTTCAAATCCACTTCTTCCATATTGGCATAATAATCAATCAGCAACTTGTAATAATTAAAAGGTAAGCGACTGTTTTAAGTTAGAATACTCAGATCTTTATCAATGCCTTCTCCACTGCAAAACCTACCTCCTCAATACTTGTAAACGCCTAGTACTGTACTGACGCTTTAACTTTCGATTGCATAAACTATGAAATTATGTTCTGTGACGTCAGCTGTATTGTATCCTTGGATATTTGAAGATCGCTTACCACTTTATGACACCCTAGTACTTACTTACCATAATATACTGCTATACCCGAATCTTTATCGCTCCGACCAACACTCGATGTGGTTTGACGTAGTGCGTGATTCACAACGTTAGCCCACGCTGCACGGTCTTAGCAACCATTAATGTACAATAACATCTTGTATGTGCGGTGTTTAAAGAGTGTCAGCATATTGACGGGGCCTGTAGAGGGCCAAAGCCTGCCGGGGTCGCGGGACCAAGGGATTACCGTGACCCCGGTACGTAAAGGGCTAGTGAAGGACACCGTGGATTTTAGTCAGTACAAGTCTGACAGTCCCTCCCGCCCTGCCCTGGGTGGGAGGACTCATTTGATGATTTTACCACGCAAAAAAAAAAAAAAAAAAAATGTGCGGTGTTTGTTATAGAAGGTAGCGAAAGCGATTTTAAATGAAATGAAGAAGTGTTTATTGATATTTTCTTCTTCCTTTTCTTATATTCTTTCTTTTATTTTTGAAGTGAAAACTTTTTTAGCGGCGTTGTGCACTTTTTTTGGAATGAGTAAAAAATGTTAAACTCGCGTCAGGACACGTGACCTGATCGAAAATTCATAAGACGGCGCAGGGCGCTTGCGCGAATGTTCGTGTGTGTTTATTACTATTCAAGTTTTCACTTCTGCCGGCACTCCCAGAGTGCAACCCGTCGTTTTTTTCTTTTCTGTTTTTCTTCAAAAATACGTTAATGGTTTATTATATACTCTCGTTTTACTAGAAATAGGTCTATGATAACGAACCAAAATTCGATAAAATTGTGAACACCGAAAGATGTGCTCTGTATGAATATACAATGGGGTTTTGGAAAAAATGCATTTGTTTCTTGATCACAACAAATATTCTACTATAAAATATATTTCTAATATGTTTTCCGCTATTGCTACGTCTTTTAACTTACATCACTGCCATTTGAGTTTACACAGTAGACGTAAGTGACGAGCTGTGCAAATTCAACCCGCTACATACCCACCTTCAGACTTGGTTATACAAGTTACCTTTGTATAACATAACAGTAAACTAATGTATTGCTTAGAAACCATGTAAGTATAACTTGCTAGTAACATTAATCAAAATTATATCCACACTTTTTGCCACAAACTTAGGCATAAACCACAGAACGTGACCTGCTACGATGCTCAGAAATTTGTTTCGCCTTATCCACGCCCATAAATTTGATAATTACAAGCACGTTACCCGCTGTCGCTACCTCCTCTAACTTACACCACGGCCACTCGTTGAGTTTACACAGTGAATGTAAGTGACGGGCTGTGCAAACTCACTGCGCTACAGATCCACCTTCAGACTTGTCTGAGGATGTTACCTCGTGTGTGCACTTCATGCTATCCCTGTGTAGCGTAATGTTGACGTGTTACTTTGTTGCACTTAACCCTCTATTACCATGATTTAATAATATACCGTCTTATCACAAGAAACATAAACCTCTGTTGAATAGTTGTCTTAAAAAAACTGTTAACTGCAAAACTACATTTCACGTTGACATAAGGGTCATTTTGCAGTTACACTTTTTTTAGACAAGTTTTCAATACATTTCATCTCATACTGACTGCCTGATTGATCTAGTGGTCGTAAGCACGACTGTTGAGCTAGAAGTTCTGGGTTCGATTCCAGTGTCGACCAGACTCTATACCAGACGATCTAATCTGATAAGTTACCTATTGAAGGGTTGTTTCAAACCTCTCGGGGTCTTCAAGACCGCAAAGGGTGGTTTTTAATTAGTTAAGTGTGGTAGTCCCTTCCGTTCCACCCCAAAAAGGGTTATTAAAATAAGGTAAATATGATAATATCTTTTTGAAACTACTGATAATGCTCTAATAATAATAAACCTCTGACACCGTACAGATCGATTTTCAGAAAAAAAAAACAATTTCTATTGTCATTAAAAATAAATTCTTTTTTTTTTAATGACAATAGATTTTGCCTTCGAGACCCATTTTAAGATATAAAACTAATTAAATAATTATTAGGGTTCTGTCTAACATTGTAGATGGCACCTAGATAATTGACGGCACGTTTAGCGCAGTGGCTGAAAAACTGGACTCCTGGGCTATATTACGTGGGTTCGATTCCCGCATGGAACAAATATTTGTATGATCTACAAGTACCTAGTTGTTTTGGGTCTGGGTGTTTGTGTATTTCTATGTTTCTATGTTTGTAAACGAACCCACGATACAGGAGAAATTCCTAGTGTGGGGCAACGTTTAAAAAAAATGAAGCGCCTAGACAGAGTGGATAACTTCAACCACATTCAAAATATTACGTAACAGTATATCTTATGCCTAACGAATGACGTCTGTAAACTTTTCTCTTAACATTGAGAAAAAACATATACCTCTGGAGCAAAGCAAATAAAATATGGTGTGCCTCAGGGCAGTGTTCTGGGACCCTTGTTATTTTTGATATATATTAATGACCTACCGAAAATGACAAGGCAAGAAATGGTACTATTTGCTGATGACAGCACGGCTATTATAAAATGCAATAATCCAAATAATTACCAACTTGACATTAATAATACTCTTAATAAAATAATTAATTGGCTTAATAATAACAATCTAGTGATTAACCTAAATAAAACCAAAGTGATGCACTTCCATCAGCGACTTGAAAATGCTCCAGTTGATATCACCTATGGTAATTCTAGAATAGAAGAAGCAAGCAATGCAAAATTTTTAGGTATTACTATAGACAACAAATTGACTTGGAAACCACACCTAGAAGAAATTTGCAAACGATTAAGCAAGTCAGCATACCTTCTATTTCAACTGTCAAAAAAAGTGAATATTGAGACACTATTAACCGCGTATCATGGACTAGTATCATCGGTTTTGCGATATGGTGTAATTTTCTGGGGACAGTCAACAAACCGAGAACTCGTGTTCAAAATGCAAAAGAGATGTGTACGGGCGATGTGTGGATTGAAAAAGACAGACAGTTGTATTCCATATTTTAAAAAATTTAATATTTTACCTCTCCCGGCTTTGTACATCTTCGAAACTTCATTATTCATTAAAAAAAATTCCCATTTGTTCCAAAAACTAGCTACAGTAAAGAAAATGCCTGTACGCACTCAATACTTAAACACACTGAGCCATGTGAAATGTAGAACAGCATTGATGAAGAAAAGTTTCTTTGGTATTGCTCCTCGAGTCTATAACAAAATACCCGACGCAATTAAATGCTTGCCAGTAAAGAAGTTTAAAACTACCCTACACCAGCTGCTACTTCACAAATGCTATTATACATTGGACGAGTTCTTGAATGACAATTTTTAATTATTCCTAATTGTAAAAAATAATTTTAGAAATTTAATCGGTAACAATTTATTAATATTGTAATTACACATCTTTTTATTTTTTCTTTCATGTATAATAATTAGTCTTTAACTTACCCTTCTAACATAAATATTTGTATGTCATAACTGACAAAACATAGCGCACCTAAACCTATTTACCATAAGATCTTATTATGTAATACCTATGTTTGACAAATAAATGATTCTGATTCTGATTCATTATTTTTACTTCGTCTTTTCAACGAGACAACTTTTTAACAATCTAGCATTATAATTCTTATGAGAACGCGGTAACCTGCTTGTCTTACACTTCACATTCAAACGAAAATACTCCATAATATCAAGCACAAACAGTCAATAATTCCTTGAATAGATTTAAACCACACTGATACAGAAATGTGAACTGTATGGTTTAGATTTTGAAGTTGATTTTCGATTGGGAGTAAATATGTGCGTTTTAAAACAATCGTGAGAATTTTTCTTGCTATTGTTTTTAAACTCTCTACATAACCTTAGGTTCATTTTGGTTCAGTGAACCTAGACCATTCGACTGTGAAACGAAACATGAGGTTTTTGCTAACAGATAGCTCATCTATATATATAAAAGGAGAACTGACTGACTGACATATCAACGTACAGCCGAAACTACTAGGGCTAGGAATGTGAAATTTTGCACACGGCTTCCTATTATAATGTAGGGGACCACTAAGAAGGGGTTTTTAGAAATTTTACCTTTAAGGGGGTGAAAAGGGGGAATTAGGAAAGTACGTAACCCACGCGGACGAAGTCGTGGGCAAAGTGCTAGTAAAATATATTTATATAGAAAGATGATATAAGGCCTTATTTGTTATTTTAATACGCTTGGGAAAGTCGAGTTTTTCGTTAAAAAAGTAAATTAGTATCGTGTCATATTCAATTTTCTTGGAAAACATAAGAAAAACCGTGTGAGTATTATATTAACCGTGACTAATTGACACGTCAGTGTTGTTTTTTTACGAAGTCATTGTGTGTTTAAAATGATACAAAGTTTTCTTTAAAAACGTATCCAATTATAGGATGACTAGCACTTTGCCCGCGACTTCGTCCGCGTGGGTTACGTACTTTCCTAATTCCCCCTTTTCACCCCCTTAAAGGTTAAATTTCCAAAAACCCCTTCTTAGTGCTCCCCTACATTATAATAGGAAGCCGTGTGCAAAATTTCACATTCCTAGCCCCAGTAGTTTCGGCTGTACGCTGATATGTCAGTCAGTCAGTTCTCCTTTTATATATATAGATAGATGTAGTAAAATGTATATTCCAACTACACAATGTCCATGTTGCAATCTTATGTTGAATTTTCTTTAGAATTTTGCAGGATGTATGCGATATGGGTGCCTCCATTAAAAGGCAGATTGAACCTCTATTTCCCTCTGCACATTTTATAAGTTATCAGTAACAAAATAATTTTTTAATCACAAATACTTATCAGTTACCTGGCTACATACACAACGTACTCCTGTTGATGTGATTCATATTGTATTGTATTCATTTGTCATAATTAAAAATTAAAACAACTGACTGTCACAATTCATGTGATATAACCTGGTGACAGACAGACAGACAGAGGAAACGGCAAAGTCTTACCCGTTTTACCCTTTGGATTCTTTTCTTCAAAGCCCTTTTCTATCCTATGTTATCCTGGTAGCAGACACAGGTCGTTCTCAACCACATGATACACGTGCGGTGACTGTAGACGTACGTGTATCATGTGGCTGAAATTAACACTGGTTCTAGAATGTTTCTTGTTCTACTCTGATAGTAGATTGGATGAGACTTAACTGGAGTAAAGGCTGGAGTCTTCTTTATTCTTTGTGAATTTGACACCTAATTTGACATTTTTTATCCAGTTAGTGATGGTTATTAGAATATCAGAATTGAAAACGTTGAGATTAAGACGAAAAACTACAAAATAAAATTAAATAATAATGAAGGATAAAATTCATTGACACTTGAAAACAATAGGGTTCTCACTCATATTCACAGCTTGGAGGTCAGTATTCACCGTTGGGAACGCTTTATAGCTGATTTTATTATATTATGTGAATTAAATGAAAAATACACTAGTATTATAAACTCACCTGTTCGTTGTACCGGCAGACTTGTTAGCGATACTTTGTGAGTATAATAATAACGTCTGTTTTTATACACCATTCTTTGTTTACATAAGTGTAAACTTGTTTGTTGTTAGTATTATATACAGAGTGATTTATTATAGAATGAGGTAATGAGACAGCAAAAGAGACCATGAGAGTGTCTGCTGGGATTAAGTTTGTGTTTCAAAATAAAATTTAATTGTAAATTACCAAAATCTTAAGCTTTTAATTCAATAATACTCATAATTAATCCAATTTTCGGTACATGACATAGTTGTGACGTCAGAAATGGACCAATTCGAATCAGAATCTTATACTAGCTTTTGCTCGCGGCGTCCTTCGTGTTTATTATTAGAATTTGACAGCTAAATCAACGATAAGTATCAGAACGTTGTTGTTGTGGAACGGTGCTTTTTTGGGATGAAAAGTACTCTATGTCCGTTTTTGTACACTTGACAACATATACAAATACATGCATATAGGCAAATTTTCAGGATGATCGCTTCAGTGGTTTGCGCAACGTGTCGCGGGTTTGATTTCAAACGGAACTAATATTGAAATCTAATCTAATATTGAAATCGGAACTAATACTGTATGATCTACAGGTAGTTGTTCGGGGTCTGGGTGTTTGTGTATGTGAATTTCAATGTTTGTAAGCGCATCCACGACAAAGGAGAAATTATTAGTGTGGGGCAACGTTAAAAAAAAAATGACTGACACACAACAGCTGCACCATGTATACAGAATTATTCAGTGAAATGAGTCTAACTGGCGTCACTGGCAGCAGACCATCTTATTGGCACGTAATCGATAAATTAATGAAGAAAGTAACAAATTAAAGTAATCCAGTTTTTTTTTTAAATTCAATTATAGGTTCGCGGTTGACCATGTAATAAATACAGCCGCACAGGCCGATCTTCCGGGTTAATCCGCGCTTGCCGAGGTTGGTCTGTGAATGGGTGACCATCTGTCATAGCGAGTTTCCTCCGTGCCTCGGAAAGCACGTAAAGCCTTTGGTCCCGGTTGTCATTTTTAGATCTTTGACAGTCGTTACTGTTAGTCAGAAGCTCTAGTCTGACAACCAGTCTTACCATGAGGTATCGTATTACCCAGTTACTGGGTTGTGGAGGTCTGACAGGCAGTCGCTCCATGTAAAATACTGATCTCCGGCTGAATCTGGTTTGACTGGAAGCCGACCCCAATATAGTTTTTTTTTTTTTTGCGTGGTAAAATCATCAAATGAGTCCTACCACCCAGGGCAGGGCGGGAGGTACTGTCAGATTTGTACTGACTAAAATCCACGGTGTCCTTCACTAGCCCTTTACGTACCGGGGTCACGGTAATCCCTTGGTCCCGCGACCCCGGGACCCCAATATAGTTGGGAAAAGGCTAGGCAGATGATGATGTTTGACCATGTAAGCGAAGATGTGGTCGACGCTGAAGCACGCTTGCCTTGAAATCCATTCATCATCCATTCCATTTAGTAAATCTATTATGAATTTCGGATAAAGATTTAAGACAGTCTGCTGTATTTAGGCATCAGGCTCTTGACTAATAATTAATTTTATTTTGACCTTTTTATTTTATTTTTTTACGTGGTAAAATCATCACATAAGTCCTGGGAGGACTCATGGAGAACTGCTCCAGGGCAGAGCGGGAGAGACTGTCAGACTCGTACTGACTAAAATCCACGGTGTCCTTCAATAGCCCTTTACGTACCGGGGTCACGGTAATTCGTAAGTACCGCGACCTTTTGAACCTGGGAAGGTACAACCGATCCCACTTTATTTTGACCTTTTTTTTATCGTGGTAACATCATCAATTGAGTCCTTCCACCCAGGGCAGGGCGAGAGGGACTGTCAGACTTGTACTGACTAAAATCCACGGTGTCCTTCAATAGGCTTTTACGTCCCGGGGTCACGGTAATCCCTTGGTCCCGCGACCCCGGCACTTTATTTCTCCCTAGGCTAGATAACTTTCAAATCGCTAATCAGACATGTAATGACCTACTTTCAGAGAATGAGTAATGAAAAATCATAAAAAAGCCCTATGTGGAGCAGAAGTGTCTCCGGGGTCGCGAAACTGTCTTGTCAGGAAAACGTGGCCCCGGAACGTATAGGGCTATTGAGGGGCACCGTGGTTTTGGACAGTACAAATCGGACAGTCCCTCCCGTCCTGCATTGGTAGGGAGGACTCATTCGACGGTTTTACAACGTAAAAATTGTACACCGTTATTTTATTGACAGTGTGTGGCCTTCAAACACCGATACATGAAAACACCTGTACTTAAATAAATAAAAGAAGTACATTGTTCATCATTACTGGTTGAGAACTCCTCACGTGGCAGAACATGACGCTTGTACAATTTATTTGAACAGGGGGTCTACTCTCTTAGTCCGTCAACGAGATTACGGGCACGGGCCGAATCTTGTTATAATAATCTTATATAATAAAAATGAATCGCCAAATGTGTTGGTAAGCGCATAACTCAACAACGCCTGGACCAATTTGGCCAATTCTTTTTTTGTTGTCTTCGTCATTGTGAGGAGAAGGTTAAATAAAAAATATAAATTAGGGTAGTGTAGGGTAGAGTAGTAGTTTATTTTAGAAACAAGCGAACAAGCTTTCTTTCTTTCTTTCTTTCTTTGTATCACTAATATGAGTAATTAATCTTAACTCCACTTGTTTGCGATCACTTTGAAAATGGAAATATTTTTTGTTACGGTATATTATACAAAAATAGTTTTATTTTTAATTTCAAACAGGGTTTTTCTATCTAAAGAAAACACACAACAAAGATTTTTTCTTGTAAAAGTTAGATTAAAAAAAAAAAGCTTATGTTAGTGTTCGTCACTTACTTTTTTTGATGTGTGTAAGTTATAAAGATTTGAGAAAGAGTTAAAAAGAACTTTTCTTTTGGAAGTCGGTGGCTTTGCTTTTTTTCTTTCTTTCATTGACTTTTTTGCTACCGACTTCCGAAAGAAGCCTTCCGAATTTACCCTTTTTCATGGTTGTTTTTGAAGACGTTTTTAGTTTAAATATTCAACCCAAATTCTTATCAAATACATAATTTTCATGCACTAGAATTTTATGATGGTAAATAAAGGTTGTTTTGAAATGACACTCTTCTTCATAATTGAACTGCATAACTACTTTTGCAATGTTATCTGAGGAAACGACAGCCCCCTATACTGCATGAGCATGTTTTCATGAATCTGACAACGAAAACATGAAACACATTATGTCTTTTTTATTATATGCAACATAAGAAAAATAATAATTAATCAGGAAGTTTAGATCGATGGATGTTTGTTACTCATTAACGTCAGAACGGCTGAACAAATCTTGATGAGGCTCGCGATAGGTTATCGTCAGGATAACACCAGCAGCTAAATAGTATTAATTTTGTAAATATTATATTTATATTAAACGCCTGCCCAAAAAATACTGCAAAATATAAATTCGCCGCACACTGAAAAATGAACACTATGATAATTATGATTTTCAGTTTTCACTGAAATATGCTCGTACAATATTGGTAGGCGCTTTTTTGTCTAAAGTAAATAGCAGAATTCGAAAAATATTATTTTCCGAGAAAACAGGGTCCAAATGAAAATAAATATCTGTGTTACATCATGAGATCAACCCACACTGGGCCCACGTGGTGGAATACCAGCCCACTGTCAAGAGACAGTGGGCTGTCTGTCAATCTGTAAGAACAGATAGAAGGCCTGTCTCCCAATATTGGGAACATTAAAGGAAGATTATGTTTATCATCATCATCATCATCTCAGCCTATTGTTGTCCACTGCTGGACATAAGACTCCCAGGGAACGTCACAGCGCACGATCTCGCTTTATTCATCCGACCACTGCCGGTTACCTTCTTCAGGTCGTCGGTCCATCTTATATACTATATAATATACTCGTACTATCAGCTCATCGGGTTCGATTCGTTCTGAAGCAGTTTGGTGAAGATAGTTTCGGTTCACTGAAACAGTGACTATGTATGATAATTATTGATTGTTCTCATTGTTGTTCAGATGTTTAATTTTTTTGTTGTACTTCATTTTGGGAACAGTCTCTTGTAATCTTTGACGTTCAAAAACTGGTAATTTATCATTTTAATTTAAAGGAATGATTTTGATACTGGATTAATATATCGGATTATATCGGTTTATGTTAAAATACTCGTACAAAATCACGCCAGCACACATCTCACCGGGCACGCCGCAATCGCGGCGGTAAGACCCTTCTTTGAGGAATGGCTGGATAGGCGTCACGGCTTCCTGACCTACCGCATGACGCAGGTCTTCATCGGACACGGAAATTTCGGGAGGTTCCTGTGTCTGATAGGGAGGGAAGAAACGCCTGGGTGTCACCACTGCGAGGATCGTCCGGAGGACATATCTTTATTGTCAAGTTATTAATTCTTCGTCATTTATCCTAGATAGCGATTAATGGTCGCGGGACTAACGAATTACCGTGACCCCGGTACGTAAAGGGCTAGTGAAGGACACCGTGGATTTTAGTCAGTACAAGTCTGACAGTCCCTCCCGACCTGCCCTGGGTGGGAGGACTCATTTGATGATTTTACCACGATAAAAAAAAACAGACATCTCACAGTTATTGTTTCCATGCCCTTAAACGACGACTTCTTTTGGAGTTTTCCTCACCTGCCTACTTATTAACGAGGGTGCGGATGGCTCACTGTCCGAGCCATCGACTGCTGCACTGCGTGTTGCGGTTTCGATTCTCACACGGAACAAATATTTGGTATGATTTGTAAGTAGTTGTTGTGGGTCTGGGGGTTTGTGTCTATGAATTTAAATGTTTGTAAACGCACCCACTATACAAGAGTAATTCCTAGTGAGGAGCATAGTAAAAAAACAAACTCATTTTTCGATTTTTCTCAGGAAATACATGAAGGCAATTTTCCCATTTCGTTAGCCGACATTACTTTTATTATTGCTTATCTATGCCTGGTTGTACTTGTGAGTTTTTATGTGTGTCCTGGGAAATATAAGGGTGTTTTGTCCCTTTGTTTTATTATTCACCGGTGAAAGTAATAGCAGTAGGTAAAAAAATGTAAAGAAATAGTCCCCAAATTTATAAGTCAGTTAAATCTTAATTAAGAACATTCATGCACGAAATCCACAGATTATTTAGAATATAAGTCCGTCTTTAAAAAGAATAAAAAAAGCTGAAAGGTAGTTTTCTTAACACTGCCCGTGCCCGTCTAGGGAGTCGAATGCGGGACCCTTTGCTTAGCAGTCACATGTATACGACCAGTAGACCAAAAAGCCAGTAACATTTTTGTTACTTTGAAAAAAATTAAGTCTAACATTCACATCAGTGAAAATACAAGAGGATAATTTTCTCCGTAGTTATTTTTAAAATAGAGTCTTGTTCATAAAATACCCTAGAACACAGGGCAGTAGATTTTTTAAAGTGTGAGATATTTTCTCTAAAGTTTTTCTTTTTACTTACTTTTAATTAAACAATGAAGTGGATAGAAGCAGTTGAACTACGTAAATGAGTTTTCTGTTCTTTTATTATTTATTTTATAGAAGCGTTTTATATGTTACTTTTTCTACTCGTTATACGTTTGTAAAAGATGTCCAGTAACGCTCTCATTGTCTCGTTTATGTGACAAAATGGTGTTTTCGTATGTGGTGTATCACAAGGGGCTTTTTTACGTCCAACATTTTTATAAAGTGTTTGTTGAACATTTACACATTGTAAATGTTTATTAGACTGTTAAAAACTGTCAAAAAGTAATTAGTATATTAAGAGGGTTGTGTCCTTAAAAAAAGAACCACTTGTCGAATCAACCAAAGGTTTAAGAAAAATGCGACCTTTTTTTTGTGTTCCGCGATACTGAATATATTTGACAGCTAGCAAACTGTAACTTTAATATGTTTTGCAGGAAATAAAAAAAGGCTGCCATACAAAATGTTTGAATCCGTTTGCGAAGAGCTGTCAAAAACGACCTGTATTTATTTACTGAAAGATAATAGCTTAAAGTAGCAATTTTGGAAACCCTTTTTACTGAAAAAATAAAATAATAGAACAAGGAATGTTTATGTATATTAAAATTTATTTTATAATCGCGTTAAAGAAAATACTATTTAGCAATTAAACAAAGAATGTGATACATTATTATCAATAATACTTATGTTAATACCAGCAAACTAATTTATGAACAGAATATTGAGGAGTACAAAATGTAAAAAATATAACATCAAATCTTTTTGTTGGAAAGCTTATAATCAATTTACAAACAGTTCTTCATTATTTTAAAATACCCCAATCTTTACGGATAATATCAGCTCCATGTTCAGCCAGCATCATCACTCCAGCATAGATCTTACCTCTGATCACAGTCGGCATAGCTGAAGCGTCCACCACACGCAGCGACTCAATGCCTAGTACCCGCAGGTTACTATCCAACACTTAACCCATTTTTTTTTTCAAGGTGGCAAAATCATCAAATGAGTCCTCCCGCCCTGGGCGGGGCGGAAGGGACTGTCAGACTCTTACTGACTAAAATCCACCCGTGTTTCTTCGGATGCCCTTTACGTTCCGGGGCCGCGGTATCCTGGATTAAGAAAAAAGCCGCGACCCCAGCAGGCATTTGGCCCCGTAAGGGGCCCCGTCGGTGACGCGTGAAACACGACGCGCCACCGACCCGGGCTTGGTCCTTGGTCGGACAGCGAGCTTACCCATTACTCACCGTCCGCAAGCCCGCTCCGCCGCTGTGCCCTCTGCTGTTCAGAGGGACACGCGTTGGAGCATCCACCCGACAGGCAAAGAGACCCCTTAGGCACACAGTGCCTAAAAGAGTTTTTGCCCGCATCCCAGGGTGCACCGGCCCGAAAAACTGGTCTTCCCCCCGGACGTATCCGAAGGGGAACTCCAGTCCACGGGCGCACGTGGAGGTTTCCTGTCTTAGCACCCCAACACTTTACCCATAGCACAAGTACCAGCATAGTGCCACATAGTAGCAGACATCGATACAGCATAACACCTCCAAAATTCATAAGAGTTCGGCTCATAATCTTTACATACTCCAACATCAACCAATTTTGCGTTAACGCTTTTGAAGTATTCCGTATCCAAAATTCTGTTATGGTCCATGAAAGCTCTAGCAATCAAATCAATGTCTTCTTCGTTGCTAAACATGCCTGTGTGTACTATAGGATTGTCTTTAGGATCGCTGCTATTCAGAAGTACATAACCATGAGATTTTGGCATTACAAGACCTAATAGGACATTTCTATCTTTGGTTGCTTCGAAGAAAGTGTCAGAAATGTTGAAAGCGTAACAAACAGTAACAGTCTTGCTGTTTAGAAAGGAAAATATTTACTCGTATATCGAATTAACTTTTTGTCCTTTTTTTTATTTTACAATAAAATGAAATTAAAAATTAACGTTTGTACTGCAGTTACCAATACCAACTGAATTTTAAAAACCACCTGAACAAAGAGTTTCCTAGAAAATGCATTATCATTTTTATTTACATTTTATGTGGGTGAAATGGGCAAAATAGTCATATTTTTAAGGAAAAACCGAATTATACATTTTTCAAAAGACTGGGTGATCTAGCTAGTGGATGAAATTCGAACGTAATTGATTAATTTTTATTATTTAGATAAAAACCATAACCTCTTTAAATTAAATTTTGCGGTCTAAAAGCAGAAAATTAAATTTTCCAACGCTAATTTCTCAATTACCTTAATAAATCTGGTTTTTGTTTAATTCGAAGTTGAAATCATCCACTTATGTAGTAAGTCTACAAAATTTAAATTTGGTAAGTACTCAAATTGAATAAAATTATTACCCACGTTTTTACGTAAGTAGAATACTAGTAAGTGACAGATTATTATTTTTAACCCCCGATGGAAAAAGAGGAGCGTTATAAGTTTGACGTGTCTGTCTGTCTGTCTGTCTGTGGCATCATAGAGCCCGAATGGATGAAGCTATTTCAATTTACTTTTTGTATTAAACGTGGCTTAGGTGGCTTACGTGCGAGTATTCTTAGATATGTTTGATGAAAATCGGTTTAGCCGTTTAAAAGTTATGGGGGTGAAAGTGGGGAAGAATAACCGAATGTCTGCAAATATACTCGAGTGGGGTCTCAAATGAAAGCGCACTGAAAGGGAAAATTGATGTCTGAATCAAGAGTTAGCATAGTTTGATGAGAAAATTAGTGATGGGAAAATTGGGACATGGAAATCCGATTGTCAAAAGAGAGTGTCAAATACTACATCTCAGTCTTTGCAATTCTGCTAAAGATGATTTGTCATGTAGGTTATGAAATAGTTTCCTTTAGTCGAGCTCACCAATACAAGGTACACCATCCAAGGTTTTTAATCTACTTAAGGCTACATAGGCTTGACCTTTTTGCGAAAGTACTTTTGCCTAAGTAAACCACAGCTTTTTCAACTGTCGTCCCTTGCAACTTATGTGCTGTAACCACCCAACATAAGGAAAGGAAATAATAAAGGAAATAATAATAAATTTATTTTCGAAAAGTTACAGACTAACTTAATTATTAACAAAAATGTATTATTACAGCTAGTGGTAGTACGAAGCAAGTGATCAAATGGTAAAAATCTGTATACAAAATTGATGAGCCCTGCCTCTTAAACTAGGGTTACCTGTATTTTAAAAGACAGTGTTCAGCTATATAAAATTATATATTATAAGTATGTACCTATAAAATTAGTATTGAGTTTTATTTGATTATTTTTTATTTTATAAAGGGAACTTGGCTTTTGTGTCGGGGTTTTTTTAAGTTTTATTATTAAGTACCTACTTTGAAAGAGAAATGTTATCGTAGTTATTTTTTTCGTGGTTAAATCATCAAATGAGTTCTCCCACCCCGGGCAGGGCGGGAGGGACTGTCAGACTTGTACTGACTAAAATGTTAATTCAATGATTACAACATTTTAAACACACACAAATTTAAAACTCTTGCCTTAAAATAGTATTTTTACTACACTCCATTACTCCCGTGTCTCCTCTTGAAATGCTATTTCCCATATAAATTGGCTTGCGAAATAATTCGTCCACTGAATACTATTTTGTCTGCTCAACAGTCTCCAGGTAAGTCTGAACATATTAATTCTTTAAATTGTCTTTATTTTAAAGTTTTTCTTTGGAAAGAAAAATTTGAACCGCGAGCAGGATTTGAACGAACGACCTTCGGATTCAGTACATCAAAAAAGAAAAACTTTGAAATTCGCGATTTTGTTTTTTGTTCATTTTAAAACTCGCTCGTGGACCGAGCTCTACTCTGGTGCAAATAGAGTAAATCCATAAATTTCCATCAAGAAACAAAAAAAAAGAAAGAAACCCTAAAAACTAACAACACCTCTCACCAAAGGCCCAAAGCTTGCTGGGGTCGCGAAACTATCTCATCAGGTAACCATGACCCTGGAACATCAAGGGCAATTGAAGGATCATCGTGGATTTTAGTAAGTACGAGTCTGACAGTCCCTCTTGTCCCGACTTAGGTTGAAGTCCATAAAAAATACATAGGTACTCAGATATAACCGGTCACATTGGATTCCAGTTTTTCTTTTCACCTATTTGAACTCAATTTATTATCAGTACATTTGTGTTTGAATTGATGATGTTCCTAGTTTTTGCATTAGCAGAGCATTTAGCACTGTCAGAGGCTTGTCACGTTCCCAGAAGCGGGTTAATCATCAAATGAGACGTTCTGCCCTGAATGGAGCAAAAGGGACCATCAGACTCATAGTGTCTAAAAATCCTTCTTGTTCCTTTAGTTGCGAGCCCGAGGGGACATCCTGACTTCAAAAGAATCATTATTATCATTATCATGATCATCAGCCAGAAGACGTCCACTACAGGACGTAGGCTTCCCACTTAGGCCGCCAAGCCGAAGGACAATTCGGCACTTGCATCATCTTATTAGAAAAGTACAATATAGAAATAGACAGCAATTAGACTCATTTTAGATGGAAAATTGATCCATTTCAGCAATGTCAGCTTCGTCAGCCGCCCTGTCTGGCATCCAGACAGTGCAAGCAGTTTTGCAACTTGTGCAGACCGTGGCGGGGCTCACATTATGGAGATTTCCACCTGCTTGCACCTCTTCCAGTAAGTACTGCAGTCATCCTGATTAATAGTTATTATAAGTGCGCTAGTGAGTTTGTTTGTTAGTTACGCTTTCACGTTTAAATCACTGAACCAAACCATTTTTTTATATACAATTTGAAAGGGGCCAAATTGTATCATTTAGTGATAGGCTCATGTTTGACCACTATCTCGCCTGTTGTTAAGCGATGATGGATGATGGTGAAGCACGCTTGCCTAGAAGTTACTTGTTCATTCTTGATCTAAAGAGAATAACTCAAATAGAAAAAGAAACAAAGACTATATGCCACTGTACTAATATCAGAATCTGGTGTTGGATTTGTATGAATGTTTCACAGATGGTAGCTCTTACGACTTCATCGTGGTAGGAGCTGGCACTGCAGGATCAGTCCTTGCGAACAGACTGTCAGCTAACAGTAACATCAACGTACTGCTGATTGAGGCTGGAGGACCGTCTCCACTAGAAGCTGATGTACGTGCAATTGAAGAAAGCCATGAATTTACCACAAAAAATAATGACATAGTAATTCTGTTACTTTGTTTTTACAGCTGGCTGGATTATTCCCGGTACTACCGAGCAGTGTATACGACTATGATTTTAAATCAGTGAATGATGGATACACTGCGCAGAATTTGCAAGGCGGACACGTAGGTCTTACGCAAGGCAAGATGTTTGGAGGGAGCAGCGCAATTAATCATGTGATGCATGTACATGGCCACCCACTAGACTACAACCATTGGGCAGAGATCTTAGATGACCCCATTTGGACGTTTGAAAACATTCAACCATACTTAAGAAAACCAGAGAAATTAGTAGACGATGAATTGCTCGCATGTCCAACTGCTAGAAGACAACATGGTACTGACGGACCCATTAAAATAACTAGAGAATTACAACCTAGTAACAAGCCTTACTTAGACGCTTTTGCAGAGCTTGGTCATGATATAGTTAATGACATCAGTACGAAGGAGTCGAGACTTGGGTATACCGAGCCGATATACGCCAACGCTGACGGTCTTCGTCAAAGCAGTGCCGTCACTTACCTTTCAGAAGCTAAGTTCCGTCCTAACTTATGTGTTATGCCGCATACGACCGTTGATAAGATCCTTTTCGAAAACGATAAAGCTGTCGGTGTGCTTGTGACTGATTCAAATGACAATAATAAAGTATATTTAGCGAAGAAAGAAGTGATTGTATCCGCGGGAGCGTTCAATAGTCCTAAATTGTTGATGTTGTCTGGTATCGGGCCTAAAGATCATTTGGAATCTCTTGGCATAGACGTGGTTGCCGATTTACCTGTCGGCAAGAACTTGCAAGACCACCCAACAACATATATTGCTTACCAAATGGAAGAAGACACATCCCCTACTCCAGGAGTCAACCCTGGCCTGGTCCCTGTGCCAATGACAGCCGGTTACGTGGCCCTTGACCCTGAGCAGACTTATCCTGACTACCAGTCAATTAACCTCCTATTTCCTCATGAATCTGCTGGATTTCTTCAATTTTGCTCTAACGTGGTTAAATTTACGGATTCTGTATGTGACACATTTTACAATGCTAGTGTCGGCAGGAAGATGATGTTCACCATAATTGATCTGTTGATGGCATATTCGACTGGTGAAGTTCTGTTAGCTAGTGCAGATCCAAGAGATGATCCCTTGGTTTATACTGGAACGTACAGTGACCGCTCCGACTTGAAGCTAATGGCCAATAGTTTGAAGGATTTCAATAAAGTATTGGAGACGTCTTACTTTAAGAGCGTGAACGCTAGTTTTATTGATACGGGTCTGTGTCCAGTTACAAATGATGAGGATGAGTTTTGGGAGTGCATTGCGAAAGCCACGTCTTCCAGCCTCTGGCACTATGTTGGTACTTGTGCGATGGGGTCTGTTCTAGACAGTAGGATGAGAGTGAAGGGTGTAAAAAATCTGCGTGTGGCTGACGCCTCGGCTATGCCAAATGAAGTAAGAGGCAATCCGAATTCTGCCATACTCATGATAGCTGAACGTGCGTCTGACTTTATTCTTCAAAAATGGGGACTTTTTTAATGATATTATTATTAAATAATGTCCAGATAATGATGCCTAAAGGGTATTAAAGAATGAAACTAAGAATAATCGTTTAATTTTTAATAATGTGGTTTAAATTACAAGGTGCTCTAAAGTTTTGATCAAACTTTTACCTACAAATCGTGTACTTGTCGCATTACTATCCGCATTATTTCTGTATAAGTATGACCAAGATTTTACAGAGACATAAAATAGCAAAAATATCAGCACTCTAACTATGAATAAATTTCTAGCTAATCAGTATAAAAAAATTAATTTCAATGTAATTATCACACAACTAATATTTAATGTTGTAATCTTTTTGACTTGTTACATATAGTACAATATAATAACAATATAACATAGTTTACAATTATAATGTTTATTTTATTCGTACATGTCTTAAAGTACATAAAATATAAACATATCACTCTCCGCAGTGGGGTAAAAGACTCATTTCAATACTGTTTGTTTGTGTTTTGTGTACAGAATTCGTTGAAGAAAACAATGACTTTGAAAGGCATTACCACTTGTTTAGGTACTCAGTTTATATTCTAATGCTTTTTTTTATCGTGGCAAAATCATCAAATGAGTCCTCCCACCCAGGGCAGAGCGGGAGAGACTGTCAGACTCGTACTGACTAAAATCCACGGTGTCCTTCAATAGCCCTTTACGTTCCTGGGTCACGGTAATTCGTACAGTCCCGCTACCAATATATATTATAATGCTATGATATCTTTAAGACATGCGACCTCTATCAGCTGAAGGAAATGTTCTTTCAAACCGGGACGAGGAATTTAAAACGTGTATCATGTGAGAAACGGCGCTAACGGCTGGCATAGGTTACCAGTAGACCATAGATCTGTTGGAGTTTTCTGGTAGACTAGTCTAGTAGACTCGTCTGGTAGAATATTCTAGTAGACTGGTCTGGTACAAATAGTTTAGTAGACTGGTTTGGTGGAATAGTCTAGTAGAATAACTTTGTGGCATAGTCTAATAGTCTGCACTGGGCCTTCAAACCGGGCTTGTTCCAGTGAGTAAACGAAGTGGCGCTAAAAGACTTGTATAGCTCTATCTCTTTCACTCACTGTAACAAGCCTGGTTTTAGAACGTCATAATGAGGCCCCAAGACGATCGAGTCTACTCGTAGTCTATTAGCGACCTTGCATTGTCGTAAACTGGTCTGGTTGATACATGCCAACCCACCCTAGGGTTCGCGTCGTGATGCCGTCAATTTGACGAAAAGCCGACCATGTCTGAATAGACAAGACCTGACACATACACCAAGTACATGAAAAACTTTCTAAATTTATTAGGTAGGATTTGATGAGCTACTATTTAAATATTTTTGAAGTGAATACTTCTTTAGCGGCGTTGTGCACTTTTTTTGGAATGGGTAAAAAAATTTAAACTCGCGTCAGGACACGTGACCTGATCGAAAATTCATAAGACGGCGCAGGGCGCTTGCACGAATGTTCGTGTGTGTTTATTACTATTCAAGTTTTCAGTTTTCACTCCCAAAGTGCAACACGTCGTTTTTTTTTCAGCACTATCATATTTTGCACCTAACTATTAATTTCGGTCTTTCTTCACAACAGCCACATTTATATTATTTTCCTCACTAAATTGTGCTCATCATCATTATATCAACCGTAGGACGACTACTGCTGGACACAGGCCTAATCATCTGCCTGCCTTTTCCCAACTATATTGGGGTCGGCTTCCAGTCAAACCAGATGCAGCTGGATATCAGTATTTTACATGGAGCGACTGCCTGTCGGACCTCCAAAATCCAGAGAACCTAGTAACTGGGTAATACGATACCCCATGGTAAGACTGGTTGTCAGACTTTAGAGCTTCTGACTAACAGTAACGACTGTCAAAGATCTACAAATGACAGCCAAGACCAACGGCTTTACGTGCTTTCCGAGGCACGGAAGAAACTCGCTAAGACCGATGGTCACCCATCCACAGACCAACCTCGGCAAGCGCGGCTTAACCCGGAAGATCGGCCTGTGCGGCTGTATTTATTTAGCCACGAGCTCCTCACACACACTTAGGACACAGGCCTAATAACCTATATAAATATCTAATAGGACCATGGAGGAAGTGAAAGAGCTTGGATTCAACGCTTTTACTGTTGTTAACGCATTGTTCTCATAAAAATGTAGAATAAGAAAAATTCAATATTGTTGAATTCGAGGTGGAATAATTATGTTTCCTAGTCGTGCTTACGACCAAATGATCAACAAGATACTTGAGATTAATCCAAAGCATTGTAGAACATTCCTTCTTCATGTTGAAAATAAACATAAAATATCAGTTTCTCTGACGTTACTTCAACTTACCGGTCGGAATGTACTTGTTGGAACTGTAACTTAGTTCCAGAAAGTCAATATTAACTTGAACTTAACTTTTCCTTTGGTGTTCAGCGATGCATTCCGGACGGACATTTCTGTGAAGTATACATGAATTGGCAATGAGAACATGGGAGAAAAAACATTATTCTTGTTGTTGGCATGTCCGTCTGAGAACAATTCACGCGTTTGGTAAATATTTCTTGTAAAATTAGCAGCGGATTACTTTATTTATATTAATAAAAAAGTGACTTGAACTGAATTTAGTCCCTGAGGATGAATCAGAATCAGAATTTTATTTGCTGTAAATGTTGGTACAGTATGAGATACTTAACAAAATAAATGAGATCAGCTACATTTTACCTTCTGGCATGACAATTGACATACCTAGTCATATAAATAATAAAAATGTCAAAAAAAAAAAATAAGAAAAATACCATAATATTTAATATTATGATATTTTTCTTATTTATTTTTTTAATAAATAAGAACAGTTATAGAATTATTATAGTAAAATTTGACATTATTCGACTTCCACAAACCAGTTAGTATTACGTAATACGGTACCCTCTGGTGAGACTGGTTGACAGATTGTTGGGTCTCTCCTACCTATATCGACTATTTTGCCAAATATAATTGCCAAGAGCCTCGAACAACATCTAAGGAGGCTCTCGCTTGGCAGCTGGATCAGGCGCCTGATTCAGGAGGCAGTACTTCTGGACACGGCGCGTTTGTTAGGAGGTTCCTCTCTCAGGAGCCCTGACCACCGGCGGCCCGGACCCTGTTCCCGATGCTGGTGGGCTGCTATTTTTTATACTTTTGAATGATTTTTATTGCTTTTATGTAAAAATATTTAAAAATGTAATTAATAAGTGAAAAAATTAATAAAGGAAATTATGTTGAAATTATAATTTTGGCTTACGGTATGTTTGCATGTCAATAAAATGTGTTCTGCAACTATTTGCACTGAAACACATGTTTCAAAATGTGCGCGAATTGTATGGCGAATATATCTTTTTTTTACTTTGCCCCATTCTTCTTGTTTCTCCTGCATCGTGGGTGCACATAATTTCGTGCGTGATTCGAATCTACAACACGCAGTTCAGCAGTCAATCACTAGTCTAAAATATTTCTATCATTTGGGATCTAGCCTGCCGGGGTCGCGGGACTTTCCCATTACCGTAGCCCCGGTACGTAAAGGGCTAGTGAAGGACACCGTGGATTTTAGTCAGTACAAGTCTGACAGTCCCTCCCGCCTTGCCCTGGGTGGGAGGACTCATTTGATGATTTTACCACGATAAAAAAAAAATCATTTGGGATCTACAAGTTATTATTTCCATGCCTTTAATCATTTCAATAATCTTCTATTTCTAGTTCAATACCGCTGCCATTTTAAACATAATCAGTGATTTTGAACTAAATCTTCAATAAATAATCAGTCTTGACATTCAATAGTCTTCAAGTTATTAAACAATGTCAAACCATTTCAAATCTTGTTTATTTTAATGAGCAGGTAATTGACAGTGGCTGAGTGATCGACTACCGCGCAGTGTCGTGGGTTTGATTCTCCATCTGAACAAAATACACAAGCGAGCAACAATACGTAATCACCTGCTTGGAATTGGTCCCGCGCAATCTTGAGTACTTTAATAACTAGTTAAGAATAATAAAAATGGTACCATTATAACTTAAAATTGATACAAAATTCATTTAAATCACGACATTATTTAAGAAGCTATCTCGGATTGAGTAAAGGAGTTAGGAGAAAATTAGGATAAAAATAATAAATGAAGAAAACAACAAAAAAAACGTATTTGGCCTTGAGTGATTTCATCCGTTTTGCATGCGAGTGTATAATCGTATGATCTGCTCGTAGTTGTTCCGGTACTGGGTTTTTGTGTTTGTTTGGGTGCATGTGAGATCCTTAGATACAGGAAAAATAACTTGTGTGGCAACGCTTTAAAAAAAACGAATCAAAAGTGTTATTGGGTTTTTTGATTACAAATTTCTCAGCAGCAGCCACAAAGTTCGGACTTATTATAATAATTAAAACATTACTTTTACAATTTATTTGTATACAATAATAATGGGGTGAATAAAAACTTTCATTGACTACACGAAATATTTGTACGTATTTACACAGCTTGATTGTTAATTTATCTTGTATTTACTATTTTGATGAATTTTCTGCACTCCAGTTTACATTTCATATTTTAATACGACTGGATAATTTAAAGAGAAAATGAAAATTTACAAACAGGGTGTATTTTCCAAGTGGGCATGGCTTTATCGTAATTCGTAAACTACAGTACCATAGAAAAATACTGAAAGAATTCTCGACGTGCCGGGGTCGCGGGACTTACGAATTACCGTGACCCCGGTACGTAAAGGGCTAGTGAAGGACACCGTGGATTTTAGTCAGTACAAGTTTGACAGTCCCTCCCGCCCTGCCATGGGTGGGAGGACTCATTTGATGACGTCGATTTAGACGAAAACTAAAACTGCATCATTGGATGTTTGAAAAATCAATGTTCCTGACCGGGTATCGAAACCGTTGATTTTGGAAAAAAAAACACACTCTGTAATACAGACATACACCATTCGATAGTGTGGCTGGTAAGGATCAAATACTGGGAAGTAAATACATGCAGCAAACTTAGTGTAGTAGTGTTAATTGTACATTACTATTATCGGTTTGCCAACAGTCTAATAACAAGGCCTTATTATCAATTTAATAAGTTGAAAGTTATTTGAAACCTAACTATAAAACAAAATCACAAAATAGACTCTCATCTTTGTTATATAATTATTATGTCTAACACAGACCAAACGTAATATAAACGGAGAATCACAATCTATGTTCAACATCAAACGAAGATAAAACAAATGAAATAGTCAACAAAACAATTATAATATATCAAGCTATAGATATTCATTCAGCGTTCAAGACTCCAACAGAATTAGAAATATGAAAATCAGATCTTTACTGTTAGGCTGAAGACACACAGTAGGAGCTTTGTTTTTTTTTTTCATATAAAGCATTGCCACACACTAGGAATTTCTCCTGAATCGTGGGTGCGTTTACAAACATAGAAACTCACATACACAAACACCCGGACCCGGAACAACTACTTGCAGATCATACAAATATTTGTTCCGTGCGGGAATCGAACCCGTGACACATAGCGTCTGAGTCCAATTTCTCAGCCACTGCGTCAAACCTGCCGTCCCGTCGTTTGTTTGATGCCACATTTAATGGCTAGTATCTATACTCAGGCCACGTCACTCGTAGAACCGATAACCGATGGGGAAGAAAAAGTTCTCGAGTGGCGACCACGGACCGGATGACGCAGCGTGGGCAGGCCTCCCACTAGGTGGACCGAAGACATTGTGAGAGTCGCGGGCAACCGATGGACGCAATTGGCGAATTGTCGATCTTTGTGACGGTCTAAGGGGGGGGCCTATGTTCAGCAGTGGACGTCTTCAGGCTGATGATGAATTCTGTACCTTAAATAAACTATTAGTAATCTGCATTACAGTTAGCGGCCTAAAAATTCGACTACCGTCTTGCTAAGAGATATCGCATGAGCCAGAATCAATAGGATTGTATCTCTCCATGTAAAATACTGGTATTCAGCTGCATCTGTAGATTATGAATTGTCGTAAAGTACAGTTTTATACTCTGAGAAGAATCACCAAAACAAACTCGGCAGTCAGTTTCTTTTAACGGTCATTACAAATTTCAATCATATCAACCCTTATGATGACCTTGCTGATTATTCTTGAAGATACTTAATGACAAAAGAACCACACATTTGAGCAAACTTGTCCAGCCATTGCACTTGTTTGTTGGTAATCGTGTAGACCACATTGGGCACCCGTTGAAATGGCACCTTAACTAGTCTACATATCTACGGCTCCTGTCTAAATTCTTCGCAGGTGCCAGATGCCCAATGTGGAATACCTCTTCAGAACATAAGGGCCTCTAACAACATAATTATATGAGTCGCTCAAGAATCGCTGCCGCAACTTCCACCAGTGTATCTCCGCCCTAACCCAATCTCCATACTATCTCATTATTCAAGTTGTCGTTTTTACATAAATACTCAATTGTAATCACAAGGTACGCCTATTAAATGAATTGATGCTACAAATACGATAAAGCGATTTATTTTAGGACCCTGAGGGCTTTTTGAACGATGTTCATTTGGTTCTTCGATGTCGACTGAGAGTGGCCCAAGTGTGGGTGTTGTTGAGGGATGGAAGAGGCAATTGGGAGGACGTTAATCGTTTTATTGGTTATGATATAAACAATACGTTTAACGAAATCTCTGCTCAATTCACTTGATATTTTTTGTTGTCAAATCATCATCATCTGCCTAGCCTTTTCCCAATTATATTGGGGTCGGCTTCTAGTCAAACCAGATGCAGCTGGATATCAGTATTTTAGAGCGACTGCCTGTCGGACCTCCACAACCCAGTAACTGGGTAATATGATACCCCATGGTAAGACTGGTTGTCAGACTTCAGAGCTTCTGACTAACAGTAACGACTGTCAAAGATCTACAAATTACGTGCTTTCCGAGGCACGGAGGAAACTCGCTATGACAGATGGTCACCCATCCACAGACCAACCTCGGCACGCGCGGCTTAACCCAAAAGATCGGCCTATGCGGCTGTATTTATTTAGCCACGAGCTCTTCATCTATGTTTTGTTGTCAAATTTGAATGATTTTTTCATAACGTCTATTGCCCCACTGCTGGCCAAAGTGCTTATCCTAGGAAACATTGTTGACTAAGATCTTTAAGTTTTTAATCTCATGGACAATATCTTGTACCAAACTGCAAGTCATCTTCTTGAGATGTAAATAAAAATTGCATGCTGTTTAAAAATTTGCCAGTCACCAAAGTATGACAAGGTTGGTTGGTAATAATATTTGCACTTGTGTCTGATGAATATTTTATGCACGGCTGTTAAATTAGGTACTTGTGACTTGCAATAATGGATCAGTTGATCATATCAATAGGGTGAAACTAGGTAATACGCCCTTTTTAATCGTGGTTCAATCATCAATCAATCTACCCATACTGTCAGTTTTGTATTGATTAAGATCACGGTGATCCTAAATAGCCCTTTACGTACTTGGGTCTCGGTTACCTGAAGCAATACCACAATACGCCGAAGTTGACAAAACGCCCCATAATTGTAGCACTCAAACTTACCTACTGCTAGGAACTACACGCGAGTGTCGCCACTGTTGGAGTAAAACATGGCCTTCGACCTCGACCTTAATGACGGGGCGTTCTGTCAACTAGGGCGTATTACCTTATTTTCCCCTAAGGGTAAGACAGGAAACCTCCACGTGCGTCCGTGGACTGGAGTTCCCCCTCGGATACGTCCGGGGGGAAGACCAGTTTTTCGGGCCGGTGCACCCTGGGATGCGGGCAAAAACTCTTCCTTTAGGCACTGTGTGCCTAAGGAGTCTCTTTGCCCGTATGCAAATAGCCTGTCGGGTGGACGCCCCAACGCGTGTCCCTCTGAATAGCAGAGGGCACAGCGGCGCAGCGGGCTTGCGGACGGTGAGTAATGGGTAAGCTCGCCGTCCGACCAAGGACCAAGCCCGGGTCGGTGGCGCGTCGTGTTTCACGCGTCACCGACGGGGCCAAATGCCTGCTGGGGTCGCGGTTTTTTTCTTAATCCAGGATACCGCGGCCCCGGAACGGAAAAGGCATCCGAAGAAACACGGGTGGATTTTAGTCAGTAAGAGTCTGACAGTCCCTTCCGCCCCACCCAGGGCGGGAGGACTCATTTGATGATTTTACCACCCTAAAAAAAAGGGTGATTTTTGTCTAAACCACGAAAAACGAAATCGTCGTTTTCTTACAAATTATACCAAACTAAGCACAGGAAACAGAATCGTCTCAGATTCAGTAAAAAGTCATTGATTTTGTATTGAAAGTCATTTGGAAGAAAATGGCGGGCCATTTGCTACGGCTCGGATCTCTGGCGAATAATTTATTGTAAGCTTTATACCTGTACTTATAGTATTGAGTTTTGCTTATTTTTTTGTTTTTATTCTTTACTGGTGATTAAAAGAACTGGCTTGGGAATCGGTTAATGGTTGTAAATGGAGTAAAGAGGTTTTATGTTATATATGTTATATGAATACGTAATGAACTGGATTTATAAGTAACATAGAAAACCAGTCATAACAAGGGGCAGGTGGAGCGATGATTTTAGCAAGATAACAGCGGGATGTGAGGAGCGGGTGATCAAGTGAGATGGCGTGCAATTGGAGAGGTCTATGGCCAGTAGTGGACTGCTATAGGCAGATGATGATGATACCAGGGGGTTAAGTCTCACCCACTGGCGGGATTGTGGAGGTCAGATTGGCAGTCAGATCGCTGACGTTCTGTTGTATCAGGTTAGTTTGCAACGTGAAGTCAAAAAGAGGCTGGTTCTGAATTCTTTTTATAAAACTTCAAAGTATATTAATAATATGTTTTAAAGTCAAAGCTGAGCTTTTTGACTTTATGTCATTCAAGATAACCCCTTTTTCTGGTGCAGTCGAGTAAACATGAGCTGCAATGCTTTCTGATTTTCAAGTTTTTACTAACCTTAATAAGCTGTTTTCAAAGAAAACTTATAAACATTTAACATTTCTATAAACTAAAGAGTTTTACCTTCACACAAGTCGTATTAATTCAAAGCAATTTAAAGTCAAGTCTACAGAAACTCCTGTTTATAAAGAAAGAAAGAAAGAATTATAAAAAGAGAACCACCATTTTAAGCGCACAGTTTAAGGACCCAACAGGTAGTGGAAAAATAATTCCTTTGAAAATGAAAAGAGTCAAATTAACATTTAAATGAATAAAAAGTGTACAATTGTGTGTAACGAGCTTTAAAATTCAAGCCACGTTATTTTTAGAGGAGGTAGAGAGATATTACACAAATATGGAGTTTCTATACAAGGGAACTGAAATAGAAGAATTTGTGGGGAAACCGGTATTCAATTGAATTGCAATATTAGTAAGAATTTTCACAAAAATCCTGACTAGATTATTGATGACTTTATTTGCTTCGTTGGTTGTGTCGCAAGTGCAACAGCTGGGCAAAAGGTCCTAAATTCAATTCCCAGGTCGGGGAAAGTGTGATTGGCACTTGCCTTCATGGCATCCAGATTTAGGCATCCAGCCAGGTGTAAAACAGAGAAAAAACATTGTTTACTAGTTAATATTCTTGATGAAGATGCGATTCCACTGGTGTGCGGCACACTGTGCAGCACAAATGTTTGCTTTAATCGATTCACTCAAGAAAACACGTACAAATTGTACGCGAACACTCTGCAAATGTTGCGCACACCTAGATACTTTTGTGCGCGCACACATGAACAGTGGACTCATTATTTGTGCTCGCACATTGCTAAACTCAGTTCAGTGTTCGCGTACTTATGTGGTGCATTGTGTGCGAACAAAATTTAGACACGGCCTTGCCGGCGGACACGGAGGCTAATCTGGTATCACGTGTCGCACACGCATTTCCATTAGGCCGCTTGTTTCTGTCCGTGTTTTTTCACCGGACAACGGGCAGCCGATTTTTTTTACAACGCGAAAGAATTTACACCGGACAGATGTCCGGTGCATGTAAACACTTTCATTACCGCCCTGTATGAAGCAAGGAGAGGGTCGTCGCAGTTCGTGGCAGGAGACCGGGAGATCGAGTGTATGGTAAGATTTGCAGAAGCCCCTCATCCAGCGAAGCAAATGCCCCTGGAGTTCGTGTGCCTAGCTGATCAACAGCAGGTAGACGAAAACAATGTGCAGGCAGTGCGAATTTTCACTGACGGCAGCAAGATTGAGGGGAAGGTCGCAGCCGCATTATCCTTATGGAATAATGAAGGCGAAATCCAGAACCTCAAACTTAGCCTCGCCGCGTACTGCACAGTCTACCAGGCCGAACTCTTGGCCATTTGCAGAGCGACGGACGTGGTCCTCAAGCGCAAAGAGAGGAGCTATGGTTTGTATAGCGACTCAATGTCAGCATTGCAGACGCTTGCAAGCTATGGCTCCCTCCATCCCCTGGCAGTCCGCGCTAGAGCCAATTTGGCTCAGGCGTTGGACCAAAATAAAGATATCTCCTTATTTTGGATCAAGGCACACGCGAACCTGCCGGGGAATGAGCGCGCGGACGAGCTGGCGAAGAAGGCAGCATTGTCGTTACGGAGGAAGCCGGACTATGACCTGTATCCGATTTCATTCATCAGAAGCCTGATCCGTATGGGATCCCTCGATGAATGGAATCGGAGATACGTGTCTGGCGAGACGGCCTCCGCGACGAAAATGTTTCTTCCGGACGCAAAAGCAGCATTCCGTATTGTGAAACAGGTGCAGCCAACGGGTGTACTGACGCAAGTACTGACGGGGCACGGTGGGTTCTCTGAATACCTACACCGTTTCAGGTGTAAGACGAGCCCATCGTGCGTCTGCGATCCAAATGTGGATGAGACCATCCAGCATCTACTCCTGGATTGCCCCGTACACGCTATCGAGCGCTTTAACCTGGAGCAGGAGATTGGCATAAAGCTGACCAAAGACAGCATAGGGGAAATATTTAGTGGAAGGCACAGAAACCAGTTAATATATTACTGCTTAAGTATAGCATCAACGGTCGTAGAGAGAAACAAAACGGCATAAAATCTATGTTTCATAGAATATTAGTATATATTTGTATGTTAACATAGGAGTAAGAATTGTAATTAAGATAGCGGTAATATAAAATAAGGAATAGTTGTAAGAAATGTAATAGAATTAGTAAGAAATGTAATAGAATTAGTAACGTAAACATAAGTATAGTGTAAGAAATTGTATTTAGCTTTTAAAACTTAATTGTGTAAGAAAAAAAAAAAAAATGTTTAGAGTATAAGTCAAAAATATAAAAACAACAATATGTGTCGGATAGGAGTTATTTTCCCGATGTTCGAAATAGAAAAATAAAGATAAGATCAAGAGATTAGCTAAAGAATGGGAATCCCACCCATCGAAATGAGAGTGATGAATGCAAGAAAGATCCTATGAAGTATTAAGAATGAAAGTACGAGAGGCATAAACGCGAGAACTGGTATGAATGGAATAGAGAGCCTAGGCGCCAATAACGTTGGTGGAGCAAGAAAAAAAAAAAAAAAAAAAAAAAACACTTTCATTATAAACCATACGCCACCGCGGATCCGCCGAAAAAACGGACGTATACAATCGCCATTTGGCTTGTCTTGCAAACAAGTATGACGTCATATTTGTATACAAGTTACTTGATTTAGAAACATAAATATAAATATTCCACAACTATCACACAACGCCATCTAGTCCCAAGCTAAGCAGAGCTTGTGTTATGGGTACTAGACAACTGATAAACATACTTATATATTTCTAAATACATACATATTATAGATAAATAACACCCAGACACAGAACAAATGATCGTGCTCATCACACAAACATTTGTCCTGGGTGGGAATCGAACCCACGACCTCCGGCATAGCAGTCAGGGTCACTAACCACTAGACCAACAGGCCATATTTTTGAAGTGTGCATATTGCATACAGATTTTCCTTGCATAGTTTCCAATTGACTACGTTGGTAGTAATTAGTGTATAAGACGGGGACGCGAGGTATAATGGGGACATTCACTCTTTAGGCATACTTGACACAACACAACGTAGCGCAAGCGCCATCAGGACGTCATTTGCAAGCGGCCATTAACAAATGGCGTCCTGTTGGCTCTTGCGCTACGATAGTATTGTGTTAAATTTGCTTTAAGTGTGTTATTTTCCATCATACCTCGCGTCCCCGTCTTATACTCTGTTCCCCTACAAGTGTAACTACTTACCTACTTGCAATTCAAGTTGTATACAATTTGATACTTGTATACAAGTTACTTGTATAATGGAAACGCGTTCTTAGATAAACAGTAATATAACTAATTGGCAGTATCTCAGACGCACAGCTTATTTTTGCTAAAACCCACACTAGGCTCGCGTGGTGGATTACGGCCCACTACCTCCTTCAAAAGGACGCTTTGTGATTATTATATTTTACTTACAGTAAAAGACTCATTAGTTTAAAAAATGTACTTTTTACCATTTCTTGTTTATTTTGTATTATTTACCTGTCGGGCATACACCTAAGATGATTCGATGAGCAAGTACTTTACAAAGTTTTATCTCATCTTGTGCTCGGGAATATGTTCGGTACAATATTTGCAACCGAACAGCTCAGCACTTTTGCCTGCGCGCATTTCCATAAATGCATGTATCGCAACTAGCGTAAGTTAGTGCGTGTTCGGATACCAATCGCGTAACTCTAAATCAAACCATCTTAGTGCTACTTTATGCTAGATTTACCATTTCTTAGTTCAGTAGTATCTAATATAATCTTTTAACCATATTTTTGCGTATCATTAAACCAGTGTTCGTAAACCAATAACCAAACCATTTACCCGCCATCCGATAAAACCAATCAAATCAACCAACCCAGAAATTAGTGTTAAACCAACCAAACATTAATTTCTACAAACTGTATAAGTGTATATAGACTGTAGTATAATAATATCGTAACTAGCTTTTGCACGCAGCTTTGCGCTAACAATTCGGATCATAGGTACAGCCATGAGCAATAGTATGTAAACACTAATCAGTATTCAAAAGCGATGTTCTGCCACCAGATTGATTAAACTTATGCCTTTTCATTAGACTTCTATTTTGAAAGCTGTACTATTACGAAATAGGTCTTATTTCAAAGTGTAAACCAGTATTTTACGAGTAAATTGCGTTTGAATTTTGTTAAGTGGATACATGTTATTTCTCGTGACTGTACGACTACACGTTTCATCTATTTTATTATATACGAACGTCATTTTGTTTCACGGAAAAAGTACTTTTTTTTTTCAAAATGAAAGGGGTACTTTCTTTGAAAAGATAAACGAACAAAAAATAAATCTTACTTTCGCATTAAATGAGTTGGAATAATAATATGTAAGGTTATCCCGGGTTACGAGACTGTCTTAGTAGGATACAGTGGCCCTGGCACATCAAAGGCAACAGAAGGAACGAGGTGGATTTTCAGTCAGTAAGCGTCTGAAAGTCCATTCCGCTCCGTCCAGGTAGGACTCATTAGATGATGTTACCACCCAGAAAAAAAAATGTGTTTTCTTTTTACAATTTAGAGGTAGGTACTATAGATAACATCGATATTAGAGGTAAAATAAAAGCGTAAAAATTATTGACATCCCGTACTTCGTCGATATCAAGAATCTTACATTATTATTTCCCGGTTTAATAATTGATATTATATTTCTCTAAGAAGTCTTACGTCTTGCTTACGACACAATAAAGCTGTTTATATCTGGTATATAATGTGCTATGTAATAATAATGAAGTCACTGATAAGGCGCTTATTGTTCCGTTAATTACTGATTAACATCTGATAACATCGATTACTGTTCGGATCTAATCTCCGGTTAGTTTGACTGTACTTTAACGTAGGTATTTTAGTAGCTAGGTAACCGGAACATAGTACGGTTAGCTTAGCAACTGTTCTAAAACGTTTTAATTAGGCATTACATGATAGATAAGCATCAGACATCAACGGCAATGTCCTAAATTCAGATGAGTTTTTCTATAACATAATTTTTTGTAACTAAGCTCAAATTCTAGTGTGTCGATTTGTGTGCGTGGTAAAATGGTGTCTTCTAAATTTCTCAACAATAATAATTGAGAACCCTCGTCGTTATCATATGAATACAAACGGTTTCATTCAGAATGTGAAGTCTCAAATAATAATTTGGCTACCAAAACCCAAACGCTTTTATATTATTATGCTAATCTTTATTTCATTTAGCAATAGTTTTAGAATAACACTTTGCAAATAAGTTTAATTATGTCTTTTACTTTAACCAAATGTTAATTTTCATTAGAAAATTCGTATACTGTATTGCTTCAGGTAACACAGCTGTATAAACTTACTTTCTCAAACCACTGATCAAGTTCAATCAGCAACACCAACGCACTTAATCAACTGATTATACTCGAAACGTAATCTCTGTTCACACGTTAAAGAGCAATCAGACTATGGTGCAACTCACTGAATGCCGAGTTATTATTATTTTGAGCATTGGTTTATTATTTTTACTTAATTAGTACTGTCTTTGATTATTGCTTATTATTTATTTAATTAAAACGCTTTCCTGATGTTAAAAATTATTTACTTGTTGTTCACTTTGTTAAGCCGGAAATTATATTTTAATGAGGTAACTTCAAAACATAAGGTTAAACTAAATTTCTACAGCATTGTGTAAAATTATGGCTTTTTTATGTCTCAGTGAGGACTCCTGTATCCTTGATGTGGGAACATAATATATGTATAAGTTGATTTTTGTATGTTGAATACAAATCTTCATTATTGCTTGAAATATTATGTTAAACACAATATATAAGTACGTATTTATTTTTTTCTAGTTCATCCTCTATTCATTTCCTTTACTTATTAAATACATTTTTACTAAAACAAAATAACAAAAAAATATTTAAAATTGTTATAGTCTTTCACCCAAATTATGAAATTAATAGTTAAGAGTAACTTAATTATAAATAAAAATAATAATAAGCCAGATCGCTAGAATTCTTATTTTATGAGTATTTCAGAGAAAACTGGTATAATTAAATTTTATTTTCTCAACGAACATCTCTAGTTTCATCTTCATAACTATAACTTTACAGCGTCTAGCTTTTAGTAGCACTAACGTACTATAATATTAGCAATTACTTTAAGAGTATTTTTACAAAACATTTTCTCGGAAAATATGAAAGAGATAATTTTTAATAAAGCTCATAGGTATGATTTTCTAAACAATTTCATTATAAGATTTTGCGCCTGACTTTGTGTAAGACCAATATAAATAGCACTGTTAAATCTTTTAATGTTCAACGAAGTAAGGCTCATGTTATAACAGTCGTTAGTTTAAAGGATAACAGTAATAGTGTTGTGTCCTTTTAAAAGTAAAGAGTGGGTTTCTTACTTGTTGAATATTAGGTACTTAGTATCAACATCTTCTTTATTTTTCTTCTTTTTAAAAAAGGTTGCCCCACACTAGTAATTCCTCCTATGTCGTGGGTGCGTTTAAAAACATAGAAACTCACATGCATAAACACCCAGACCCGGAACAACTACTTGCTGATAATACAAATATTTGGTCCATGCGGGGTTTGAACCCGCGATGCGCTGCGGAGCAGTCGATCGTTAGGCCACTGCGCCGATCGTGCTATCAAACATCGGTCTAGTATTTAAACCATGGGCAATAAAAGAGTATTATTATCCACTGACCAAACTTGACAAGTGTGGGTTAGCCTTTAAGATTGACCTGTGCGGTTGTCATTATTAAGCCACGAACAGAACCAACTCCGAAATGTGCTCATTTGAAGTCAAATAATCTTCCTGTCTGTATTGTACTCTCAACCTTATTAGTGTAGAAGAAGACACAATTTCAATTTACAGACGTTGTAATATCCCTTTGTTTCCTATAAATAAATAAACCTTATGAAAATGATACTCATTATATCAGTCATAGATTATATAATCAAAAGGTTTACCACGTTATCAATAAAACAACTTATATAGGTATTAATTTAGATTTTTATCTTAGCTTGATAAAATACCTAAGTCCAACAAATCTTTCGAGTTTACCATTTAATTTCCAGTCCATCTAAAACTTAGGTTTTAAAACAGCTGTGACCCACCATTACAGATTTACAACTTTTTTATTATTATTTTACTTCGTTGATCTGGGATTAAAGGGATCAACATGAAAAGTAGCTTGTTAGCTCATGGTAATCAAAAATTTGCCCGAGAGATTAATTTAAACTTTACTACTGATGTTAGTTGTATGAAAAAAAAGGGATTAAAGTTGGACTTACAATGGAACCTTGGGGAACTCCAAACAGCCGATCAATTTCAATTTCGTAAATGAATAGCGTTTAAAGCTTATGTTTTTTACGTTGTTTAGTTCGAATATTTTGAGTTTAAAATAACACAAGCGTAGGTACTGGTTTTATTGAAACTGAACAGTAATCATAGCGCAGGGTATCAAATGTTTTTCTAAGTTACAGTTTTTTTATAAGTCTGTTATTTCATCAATTATAAACATAAATATAAACGCTTTCTTTGATTTTCGTACGTTTTTATGCTCATTTTTCTGAAAACTGGTCTACGCCCAAATATAAACCCGTTAGATTGATAGATGTACGTTATATTTTAGATGGTGCTATCCCAAGCGTTCAAAATATAATGCATTTTTGCAAAAAATAACATCACGCCTGTAGTCCAGGAAGGAAGCACCTAATAGAATGCCCATATTTCATCAGTTATATTTCAGATTATAGAGAAATTCGTAATGGAAAAACCCAGTAAAACTTTACTCGACCCGAAAATCGAACTTGGGAGCTCGTGTTCAGCAGTCGCACTTGCGACCATTATACTAACGAGTCAATCAAACAGGAGAATAGGCAATATTTTTTATTAATAAACCCTTTTATTTGTTACAGGTAACATAAACTTCATCGAATTCAATTACGAGCGGATCGAAATACAGGTAAAACTCGTGTGATCCAATTACAATTCAATCCGGTTATAATTCGGGAGTTATGACAGCTGTCGGTGATTTAGCCAATTTTAATGATTTATAGGTGTTGTTCTTTTGTTCTGATTAAGGTTTTATGAGCCAGACGTATGAGAATTTAGTATTTTTGGAATTATTCTAAGTAAAATAAATATAAAATTTTGGCAATAACTATTTTTTTAACGCTATGATCTACACTAAGAATTTCTGCTGTGTTGTGGGATGCGTTTACAAACATAGAAACTCACATACACAAACACCCAGACCCGTAGGTGGTCATTTGTTCCGTGTGGGGATCGAACCCGCGACACGCTGCGCAACAGTCGACCCAGGGCAGGGCGGGAGGGACTGTCAGACTTGTACTGACTAAAATCCACGGTGTCCTTCAATAGCCCTTCACGTTCCGTGGTCACGGTTACCTGTTCTTCAACCACACTACGGTATAAACACGTTGCTTGTTTGTTATTACTATGTTCTTTCTGTAGATCCTCATCAATAACTTCAGCCGTTAGTGTTTTCACTTAGTAGTATTTAGTGTGGTATCAAGATCGACTAAATTATAACGTTAACCATACGATTATTTTACCAATATTTCACCAAAACACGTCCCATCGCTCTCCCATTATTTCCCGCCACCTGATCCCCTGCCCACACTCCAAACGACACTCGTAACATCACAGCACAGATTTGCATGTCATAGGCCCATAATTTATGCTCCGCTTCAGCCCCACACCTTAAAGACATATTAACAATGTGGGAGGCCCCCTGAGATAAAAGAAAAGTTGTTGGGGGTGAAATAATGCTTTAATTTTGGGGTGGGGAGAGAGTGTACAGTTATTTGGTCTATCGTGGGAAATATCGGATTATGGGCATGTGTTTGTAAGGAGGTAAGATTATTACTGCAATGGTAAAACATTGAAGCAACGATGTAGAAAAGTTCAACGAGGCAGTTTTGAGATCGTCCAATCGTGGAGCGCCAATGGTGGCCGCTAGTGTCGCTGCTACTGAGCTTATTGAATAGCAAACTTTGATCCCAATGTGGCGTGAGCGCTGCGACTGCGTCAACAACGACAGTCGCAAGGCTGTGCTTATAGAAAATAGTACTGCAGCAGCAGTCAGTCCATTATGATCTCGTAGCAGTCTTTCTTAAGCAGATTTTTCTCTAACTATGAATAAAACGATTCATATTTAAAGCAATACCTTCTCGAAATAACTGGAACGGACTAGACAGCATTATATTAATAAGTTGTGCGTCAATGTCGCCTACACGTGGTCGTGTAGGTACATGTAATTGAATGTGTGTTCACTGAATTTAATACTGAACGTTAACAAAACCTTATGGAAATGTTAGCAGCGTCTCAAAAGTGACACTTGGTTACTTCGTTATTTTGCCAACGTAATATTTATGTACTTTATTTTTTTTAAACGTTGCTCCACACTAGGAATTTCTTCAAAAGACCATCTCATACCTGCATGGCCCTCGCATGACTACCAATTTAATGTATGAACTTATGGGGGTAGGAGGAACAGAGTGGAAAGTTCCTCACTACCCCGGTGAAAAGGAAGGTACCTTCCGACCAGACGGGTGTTGTGTCTGGTGGGCTTTCTGCCCGACATTCATTGTCGGAATATTCTATGTATTCTAAACTCGCGGATAACTTTGATTGCGCGATGTAGACATCTTTCTGATGTAGTTCGTCCGTCAATGTTTAGATGGCGCTAGTTTCGTTTTTGTTCACAGTTATTATATTCGCTACAGACTTAATAAAAACGACTGTGACTTCTGAGTTTGTTTCAGCTGTTTCTGACGAGTAAACGTGTTGATATTAACCTCCTTACTTGCAAAAATAATTATCATTTTATTTCACTTTTGACTATATCTTGAATCTACGTACTGGATAATTAACATAATGCGTATAATCCCCGAAGGATTAAGCAGGGGCATACCCTCATAGTGTACTCACATTTTTCCAGTTATGTTATAAAGTGCCACCAATCAGACACGAATCCAGATTCAGTGGCTACTAATAAGAAAATATGGAAAATTCTAATAACAATGATGCCTGCCCTGTTTAACAACCCAGGATCTCAAGTTCTCCAGAGCAAAGAGGCAGTCAACCTACAAAGAACACTGCACCTTATCTCTCTCACCTAAAGTACACAATTACTTTAAAAATTACATAAACACAGCATAACATCTAATCTGGGATCGTTATAGCTCAATCTAATCAACCCGAAACGGACGCTTAAAGACGAACAATAATGGTACAGGGTAAAATCACAATACAGGTAGGTTAAGAAGGTTCACATAGTTCACAGTTCAAGTTCACAGGATAACAAGCGCCATTTTATATTAATATATTTACTAGTTAAACAAAAGAGAGATAATGAAATCTAAAAACAAATGAACAAAGCAATCTATAGATGATGAAATCTAAAACCAAAAATGCATAATGCAATCTGAAAACAAATGCCAAATGGTCGGTCGCGAGTTCGTTTGGACTCGCTGTAGGTGAAGCGTGTCTATGTGTGCGTGCGTTATGCTTCTGAATATTCCTACTCTATGTCACAACCAACCAAGCACGTGAGGGTTAAAATTTAAAGCTCGTAAATGTTTATTTGAGGGTTATGGTATTATGAGGCTGCAGGAATTTTCTAGAACAATGTTTCTATGGCGTTATAATGTTACAATTTTATGGAATGGACAATTTTATGGGAACTATTGTATGTATCTATGAATATGATTGTTTGGCTGTTCTTTGAATGCATGATTTCAAAGAAAGGCAAAATATGAAAGTGTGTATTTCAAATTAATTAGTTGTTGCTGTATGACTAAGGTTTGGCCATTTTGAATAGCTTAATAAAACTCCGAATGCCTATAATAAGGTATAATTTTTAAAACATATCGATATCAATCATGTATACAGAGTTCCAACCATTCCAACCTTAGATAAAAAGTACCAGTCCTTAAATTTTCCTCTGATATTTCATCGTTATTTAATTACATAATCCAGGTGAACAGAGCTCCCTTCACTCATTTGCAAACAGAAGGGAGTGGTACTTATTCATCCCTTATTATTCCCTATCGACTTGAGTGCTGAACAAATTCCCGATACATTTGTCTTTTGGCTAATTATTCAGAAACCCTTCAAATTGCTACCAAGCTTACTCATGAAAAAATCTTTTCAAACATTTACCACCAATCCAAGCAAAAATACACTTTATAAACCACACTATAAAGCTTTACAAGAAAGCATTTTTAAATCTGCCAAGAGTTCCACTGAAGAGTTCACAAAAATGTATTTGCCGTTAAAAAATACGCAAATCACTTTTACGGTTCTCATAATAAGGTGCAAAATGGGTTTCGTGAAATGCGAGGGGAGTTGGTTGAAAGTATTTTGGAGGCAATTAAGTAGAGTAGCAGGAAAAATGTTGGTATCTTTGTAATAATTATGTAAAATATGATGTCAGTGTTTTCAGGCAAACTGCTGAAATAGAAAAAAAGTAGATTTAATGGAATACCACTTCATTAGAGTTGAGTGGACAAGGTTTGTTCATTAAAACTAATGCAACGTCCTGAAGGGATTAAAAGAGAAAAAGATGCGAAGACTGTAGGAAAATGTTAGATTAAATCTGCGTCGTTTGAAGATTATAACGTGGTGAACAAAGAGATTGTTCTTGTTGTCTACATGATATTAGATCCTGAAACTTTTCAGATGTATTGGCTATCCATATTGTTCCGGTGATATCACATGGACGAACAAACGGTTATCTTGAATTCGGCACATTAATAAACTCAAAGACTTTCGTCGATTTATTTATGGAAAAAGAGACATGTAGTTAGAGCATTTATGTTTAATATCACGGTTGAAATGTCCCGAAATGTCAGTTTACAGCTTCAAGTCAAAAGATAATAGGTTACTTCTAGACAAGCGTGCTTCTCCGTCAACCAAATACCTGCTTACCAACAGACGAGATAGTGGTAAAACGCAAGCCTATCGCTGAATAAAATAAACGAGATTTTTCCCAACAAATATATTTTTGGTATCCAAAAATAGATTAGCTGTAAAATTTATACGGCAATTTCTTGAACAATGAAACCTTTTCTCTAATTACGCAATAAGAGGGAACAGAATATTTTAGATTTACAGGAAGTCGGTTTTGATTGGTTAAGCCAAAATTTTCCTCATCCAAAATTTTCATTGTGTTGTACATAATTTAATCACTTTAGCACCTCATACCCCCGGATTCATTAAAAACAAAACATAAAAAAACGTGTTATACATCTCCAAAATGTGTAATATTCCAAACATTCCCACAGAATGTACCAGCATCAGTATAAAACACATTTTTAGAAACGTTACGTCTCCTGAGAGCAATTCTTGACATGAAACAATGTTTTGACACCATCCATTCGGTCAAGACCTACCTCACCTCCCCGCTTCCAAACAAAACGAACCAAAAACGGAAACAGTAACTGTTACTTATGGATCAACTTCAACTGGGCATACAGAGCACTGGCCATTCAATAAAGAGCTCTGATTTACACTAAATAACTCGGACTTACGGGCCACGTTGCAATGGTTTTGAAAGTCGGGAGCTTGTATGGTTCACGAAAGATTTGGTTTTATAGTTTAATATTGCAGTTATATTTCTTAGAGAATGCGCAGTTTTGTGTGGATTTTTCTGGTTATTTTTATGTTTAGGGGCGTTAATCTTTTTAGTAATTCAGCGTACATAAGTCTGTCGTGGAAGACAATATCGCCGTTGTAAAATGACATTAATTTTGTTGGAAAATATTAAAGTTGGGAACTTAAACATTTGGAGCATTTTCGTGATAAATAAGGATTTAAAGTATGTTATGGATGTTTGTGTGAAATACAGGGTGGATTTGGGGAAAGTTTTTAAGATTTGTAAGGCTGTTCTAGTATCTACTCTAACATAGATTGGATTAGAAGAAGCTTTGTGATACAAGCATGATGAAATTATAAAATATAAGACGTTGCTGTCACCATTCTTGCCATCGTTCCTTTTTCTAAGGTCTGTAATGAAGGTCCGCGGGACTGTACGAAATACCGTGACCCCGGAACGTAAAGGGTTATTGAAGGACACCGTGGATTTTAGTCAGTACGAATCTGACAGTTCCTCCCGCTCTGCCCTCGGTGGGAGGACTCGTTTGATGATTTTACCACGATAAAAAAAAAGGTCTGTAATGAAATTCATTTAGTAATCACCTCAAATAATGGCAGTCTGATGAACTTTATCATGTAAAACAATGGTTAAGGAATCCGACCTTTTCAACGTAGGCCTAATCACGAGTTTTCACGTTTTTGTGAAGTAAAGTAAACGGGAAATGACGTTAGCGAGCTTACTGGTGACGCGATGCGACGCAATTCCACCGATTTCAACTACAAGTGAAAATCATCCTTACCACTACGACATATGACATAAAACGTGCGATTATCTACAGGTAGATGAAAAACAAAACACGCTCGCCACGACAACGTAAGTCAGTCGAATTGCATCATAATATCGTAACGCACGAATCGCGTCGAGAGTAAGCTCGCTTAATTTTTACACTTTTTTTTCGTGGTAAAATCATCATAATGAGTCCTCCCACCCAGGGCAGGGCGGGAGGGACTGTCAGACTTGTACTGACTAAAATCCACGGTGCTCTTCACTAGCCCTTTACGTACCGGGGTCACGGTAATTCGTACAGTCCCGTGACCTCGGCAGGCTTTGGCCCTCTAGAGGGGGCCCGTCACATTTTCCATACGATAGATAGATAGATATATCGCCGATATATCGATAGATAGATATATTTCATAGAGATATCGCCTAATAAGTAGAATTCATGGTAGGGCCTCCTGTCTAAGAACTCCACCCTCTATGACACGACATAAGGGGCTGGTTCTCGTATCGAGAAATTATTTAATACGCTTCAATGACATTTCATATAATGAGGTATGATTTTATGCTTCAACAAAATCAAGTGTACATCGAGAAGATTATGTTATATTTCTTATTTATTCAGGTAGATATTATCGAATGTATAACATAAAAATAAATAACAAAACTGAAAATTATAATTATCGTTTGATGTAGTGACAGTGCCCTCGTATTACAATTTGTGTAATAATTTGCACATTATCAGCACAAGCATTTGGTTGCTATCGCGGGTTTTCTTATTTTTCGTTTCTATCGTGGTAAAATGATCAAATGAGTCCTCCCACCCAGGGCAGGCCAGAAAGCACTATCAGACTTGTACTGACCGACCCTTAATTAATTCAGATAGGGTAGGAGATGGTTGTGACAGTGACCTTTTTTTTATCGTGGTAAAATCATCAAACGAGTCCTCCCACCCAGGGCAGGCCAGAAAGCACTATCAGACTCGTACTGACTAAAAACCATGTTATCCTTCAATAGCTCTTTACGTTCCGGAGTCCCAGTAGCTCGTAACTCGCGCGAAGCAATCGGTAGTTATAGCTACGCTGTGTATCAGGAACATAATTATATTTGTTTCAATCTACAAGTAGTTGTTATAATGAGATTTTTGAAATCAGAAAACAGACTCACGGTATGTTCTGATTTCAAAAATTTCATTATTGAAATCTATATATAAAGGAGAACTGACTGACTGACATATCAACGTACAGCCGAAACTACTGGGGCTAGGAATGTGAAATTTTGCACACGGCTTCCTATTATAATGTAGGGGAGCACTAAGAAGGGGTTTTTGGAAATTTAACCTTTAAGGGGGAATTAGGAAAGTACGTAACAAACGCGGACGAAGTCGCGGGAAAAGTGCTAGTACTATATACAGGACTATCTTAAAAGCTAACTGTGATCGTAGATTTTAGTCAGTACAAGTCTGGCCGTCCTTCCCGTTCCACCTTGTGCGGGAGGACTCATTATTATGAATATACCACAAAAAAAAATGCCCGATATGCATATCAAAAGCAAGAGTTTTTTTTAGCGTGGTAAACTCATCAAATGAGTTCTCCCATCCAGGGCAAAGCAGGAGGGACTGTCAGACTTCTACTGACTAAAATCCGTTTCGGGGTCACGGTAATTCGGTAGTTCCGCGACCCTCGGCTGGCTGGGGGGCCCCGTCATTATGCTGACACTCATTGAGGCGCGCGTGGAACACAACTCGCCGTCTACCCGGGGCCAAAGGTAAGGCTTAGCATAAAATTCCCGTATTTTACCGTACAGCGTACTTGATAGTATTATGACGTAAATAATTATGAATGTACGTATGGAAAATGATGTCAAAAACATGAAAACTCGTGATAAGGCCTCAGGTAAGCTAGAATACAATAAAATTGATGGCTGTGGATTTAATTTAGCACATGCTGACACGAATAAGGAAAAATAATAGAAAGGTTACAATTTATTGAGAGACGACGATTCGGCACATTGTGTCCCTCAAGGTTCTATCTTTGGGCCGTTCATGAGTAAGCCAATATTGACCAAATTGTATTTGGTGGTTTATTAAAACGATCAGAGAAGATATTTTTTTGTACAAAAATGTAGGTGACTGTTCTTTTGGCATTGTTTTAGATACTAAGTATATTAACTCACGCTTTTTTCCCATGGGGGATTACACAAACTAGGAGACACCTCCATCTACGATCCTTATTTTATTATCTAAATAAATACTACGTACATAATGTTTCTTTTTCCCATGGGGGTAGATAGGAACACTATCTACTAACGATCCTCACAATATTATGAATACTCCTTTTATTTCTACCATATTTATTTATCTGGTCATACACGCACGCCAGTTGCGAGTGCTTTGCACTTTTCGGCGTTAAAAAGGTCAGATATATCAACATCAACTACTGTTTTTATACTTATAGAGCTAACTTAAAATCTATAAAGAAATTTTCAAATTCGGACACTAAAAATCATCTACAAAATATACGTTTCAAGTAAGCAAAGATCTAGTTATGACTCCCTCACAGTTGGCTCTATCCGAACAAAAAGCGGATAAAATCATTATTCCGGGTATGGGTCAGCAAAAAGGAGTTCAATTTAATACATTTTATTACCATGAAGACCTTTCTCCTACCGAAATAGACCTCACATTTATTCAGCAAGATAAGAGTATCACGATTCGATTTCCACTTCAATCTCCATTGGTTTATTTCTATAGTCTATCAAGGGGTAATATCGTAGAGGCCCTGCAATGGACAGGGAACATGGACGGAAAACAGAAAGTTAGAGGGTTTTTAGAGGTGAGATAAAATAGTTTTATTACAGGAACATATAAAGCATTTGTGAAGAGTTTTATGAAGATTTTATGTTTGTGCGAAGGAATAAAATATTATCAGGTTGGTGTCGAGTCAGTGATTTTAAGGGCGCTCAGGGCTGCCGAGGACTGAGGTCGTTAAACCAGGAGATATAGTCGTGGTAAATTGAATTACCCGTAATATTATATTCTTGGCGGCTCCTTTTGCTCTAATAGCGTCAGTGAGTAAGAAAATAAAATGTCGGGAACATCTGCAACTAGAGATAGCTGTTATCTTATTCAGTGAAAACAAGATTTGAAATACTGTCGTTTTGTCACTAAAAGTACTGCAGACTTTTTATAATATTGTGGGGGTTACTATTAACATTTAAATTATTTTAAGACAGTAGTAGAGTATAACACGGATAGTCCCTTCTATTAGAAAAAAAAAACCAACCCGATTCATGCAAATACTAAAAAAGGAAGATAAACGACCAAGGGTGGTAGTAGATAATTAAAAACTGTCCAAAGAAGTGATAGACGAAATGTGAAAATTGAAATGACTGGAAAGGGTGTGACTACTGATAAGACAATTAATAAAAAAGACATGATGCGTTCATTCAGATTTTATCTTCTTGTATTTTTGGACCAAATAGAAGAAGACAATTTCTGAATCCTCATAACAACTGTGATAGATACAGACAGAAGAAAGATGAGTTAATATACTCATGTCGAAACGATGACATGGTTTAAATACTAATGTCGAAACTGCTATTTAGACAGAAAGCAAAATCAGTTTCAATAAAACAAACCACGAAGTAAAAGAGGCATAAAACTGAAATTCAGTCTCCCAGAAAAACCTTGGCCAATGCCCATCGGAACGTTACACAACTCTGACAGAATATTTTTCCTACAAGATAAATGATTTGTACAACTTAGCTAATTTCCTCGAGTTTTAATGAATTCTCTTTGGGACGTTGGTGACCTTTTTAAGTTTTTTTTGGATGTCCCTTTGGAATTTATTGTAGGTCTTCGATCAGTTATTCTGTCAGCTGGTATTGAATTTGGAAACTAGAATAATTTCAATATTATTCCAATAAGTATTGTTTTACTACATTAAACTTTCATGATTACATTTCTAACAAAGTTATTTATTGATCTTGAATTTGATGCATGATATTGTTACTACAACATCTCTTATTAACACGAATACTAATACTTTTGAACATTCAAAATTAAAATCAAAGCATTTACGAGTATTTCAAGTAAGCCAGTTACAAGCACATTTGAAATGTCAAAAACAAAAAACTTAAAATAATTGTGGTACTACAGTCCCAGTCACAAGACATAATAACCATAAAAATACTGGAGGTGCCGTTTGCAAAGCGTAGATTTCTATGAAAAAGAACTGGTAAGAAACTCCATGGAGATTTTTCAATTGCCAAAACTATTACAGAACCTCTGTTACATTCATCTTGAGATGGTACAATGTGAGAACATTCCAAAACAATCTCTGAACATCTAGTTATTTATAGAAATTTCCAGAATTTTGTAGAAACTTCCAGGACAAGCTTGATTAGAATCTTCGAGAAGTTTTTTGAGCTGGCGTTTACATTTACTTGAAAATTAGAGGACCTTCAGTTGCTGTTATTAACAGCTAGGCAAGTAAATAATAGGTTATGGTTTTTCCTTCAGGAACATAATCCTCCAATTTCCTCACATTCATAACTCACACAACACTCATTTAGAAAATACTTGGTACCTGAAAAAATAACTTTAACAACTTTAAAATTAGTTCAAAAACCAACAGAACCTACAAACTTTCCCACCATTCATCACAGACAACAGTACTGAAAACACAATAAATTCTACACCAACTCGGCGGAAAAACATGAAATTACATAAAACTTACAAAAACTACGACTGGGGATCGAACCTGTGTCCCAGTAACCCTGAAGGCCGTCGGTTTTATTCCGAGACGTTTTACGAGCGACCAAGAATTACGACTTTTCGGCTAAGGCGGGGTTGCCAAGTTCAACAGTTAAAAACTCCCTTGAATTCTGCTAATAATATACCATAAAGGGAATACGTGACTACAATTTTTTATTGTTTTATGTTTTGTTGTTATGTGTCAATCTTTGTTAAATAAAAAATATAGATGATTTTGGCATTCTATCGTATAAATTCATAGATTTGGAGGACTAATGTTTTTATTTAAAGATACGTTCGCGTTAGACCACTATCTCAACTGATGGTAAGTGATGATGTGGTCGACGGTGAAGCGCGCTTGGGATGTTTCAATCAGTCATACGAGGGCTGGGCCGTCTTAACATGTAACCGTGACCCTGGAACTTAAAGGGGAATTGGAGGAACACGGTTTTTTTTTAGTCAGTACGAGTCTGACAATCCCTTCTGCTCCACCTCCTTTGATGATTTATCAAATAAATGAAAGACATACAAATATTTTTTTTTTTTAGTTAGTTATATAGTCATGCTTGTATCTGTATACCTAGAAATATATTAATCAATGGCATGCAATTTTCAATAAGACTTCTACCAATTTAGCAACATCAAATCTGACCGTTTTTGAAGAATCAGTTGATCAAAGGATAGGCGACAAATTGGCATGCAGTCACTTTGTACGAAAGTGAAGTTTGACAGCGATTGGGGCTTAAAGGACGATATTCAGGCAGGCCCGCGTGGTGGATTACGGCCCACCTCTCGCAGGGAGAAGGCCAGTCATAGCAGTTTGAGTGATATTGGCAAATTATGGTGATATGGATCATGTAGCTATTGCCCGCGGCTTAACGTGTGTGTAGCTCGGAAATTATCACATAGAAAAGTAATAACGCAAAAAAAAATATATATTCAAATAAATAAATAAAAAAATACTATAACAAAGTAAAAAGAAAATTTACATACTGTTTTGATTGTAAATGTGTAACCCAGTTTCATACAGCATCGTTCAATAGGGTATTTTATTGCATAAAAAAATTGAAAATCTATTTAGTCCGTGAGTTAGAACATTGAAAAATATTGGACACATATTTTTTTTTTTTTTTCTTTAAATCTATGAATATTGACAAAGATAAAACGCTTCCAAATTCGGGAGTGGGGGCTTGTGACGTCAAAACATAACGTTTGTAAAAGTGTGCCGACCGAGTACGTTTTGTGATTTTTAAAAGCGTTGGGATCTTTGTCAATTTTGGTTTATGTAACAAAAGAAAAAACACGGGTCAAATATTTCTTTTATAATCGTTTTTTTTTTTCGGAATAATAAAACTTTTTAAGTAAAATAGCCTATTAAATAGTTGTGTGTAGTAAGAAATATCCAGCAATCCTTATAATCTTTCGCATTTATATGTGTAAAAGTTTGTTCCATTTTGTATTTAATAACAATATTTTAATTTTGTAAATTATCCCCAGATTACGGCAGAAATAATTAAAAAAAAAAAAAACGACGGGTTGCACTCTGGGAGTGCCGGCAGAAGTGAAAACTTGAATAGTAATTGTTGGAAATATCTTGTGAACAGATTTTAGTAAAACTCGCAAAAATGGTTGACTTTTTATTTCAATAATTTTCCAATGTGACGCACATCTTATAAACAATGTTACCTAGCAACGAATGTATCCAGCATACAAACTTCTTTAAAAGTAATAAAGTCACACGAACATTCACGCAAGCGCCCTGCGCCGTCCTACGCTTTTTCGGTCAGGGTCACGTGTCCTGACGCGAGTTTAAGATTTTATACCCATTACAGAAAAAGTGCTCAACGCCGCTAAAGAAGTTTTCACTTCAAAAATACAGAAACTTAGCTAGTGCAGTTTTTTCGAGGTATTTAATTGGTATACGAGAATTACACAAGAACACAAAACGATTTAAGAAGACTGCAATTTCTGCATAATTATCGTGTCTTTTGAAGAATTTAAATAATAAAAAAGAATTAAGTTCTTATACATTAAAACTGAAATCTAAAACTCTCATGCCAATATACTCAAATATACGCAATGACTCCCACCATTTAAGAAAAATTTGATTCACTGGCAACACCAAGAACGTTTGTCCCGACCTCTCGCCTCTGTAAATTTAAATTAAGACATTCCCTTTGAAAATGTTAAGTAACGTTTGCTTCCTCCAAATTATTTTGTTTCTGACCAACCACGGGTTAAGGAGGTTGCCAATGTCTTTAAAACTGTGAATAAATTCGGGAAGAGAAGATAAAATTGTGAATTTATTTCGACCAAACAACGGAATGTGAGAGGATTAAATTGTTTCGTCTTTGTATGTGCGGAATTTACGGTCAGTGTTGGTGAAGATTTTGTAAAAGAGGTTAACATTGTATTTAAGTGTTCCAACAAGTTTAGTGCAAGATTCTTTGCCCATAATAAAGCTGTTCCTGGATTTATTTTAGATAAGATTTGCTTTCTGTTGTGAGCAAACTGACGGGGCAAAACGCCTGCCGGGGTCGCGGAACTGTCTAGGCGGAATACCGAAAATAACAGGAAAATATTTAAAGAACTTTATTCACAAAAAAAAGACACAAAGTCACTTACTTCAGAACAACATTATCTTAAACTAAGTTAAATTCGTCACTACACCAATTACAACTTAATTTTAATGCCCACATTCATCTATTGCATTCGGTTTTGACGAAAGGTGCTATTTTCAACCAAATATTGTGCTAACTGGTCGCGGGACTTACGAATTACCGTGACCCCGGAACGTAAAGGGCTATTGAAGGACACCGTGGATTTTAGTCAGTACGAGTCTGACAGTCCCTCCCGCTCTGCCCTGGGTGGGAGGACTCATTTGATGATTTTACCACGCTAAAAAAAAATTGTGCTGAGTCTTAAATGCATTAAATGAATGTAAGTTTCTTAAACAAGAGGGTATTTTTTCACAGGCTGAATATTTAGGCTATAAGATTCTGATAGTCCTTTAACCTCCATTCACATTTTGTTGATTTTACAAACCCTAAAAAGGGCTCTTTTTCTTTACGAGGATAATGGATTTTATCTATCTATCTATATATATAAAAGGAGAACTGACTGACTGACATATCAACGTACAGCCGAAATTACTGGGGCTAGGAATGTGAAATTTTGCACACGGCTTCCTATTATAATGTAGGGGAGCACTAAGAAGGGGTTTTTGGAAATTTAACCTTTAAGGGGGTGAAAAGGGGGATTAGGAAAGTACGTAACCCACGCGGACGAAGTCGCGGGAAAAGTACTAGTTCACTATAATGGCCTAATGTCTTCAAATTTTAAGTTCTAAAACACGCCGGTTACCACACGATGTTTTCCTTCACAAAGGATAGTTGCTGCTTGCTTAACAACGGATAAAAGTCGAAGTTTGTTATTGACACACATAAAAAAATATTTCTAATAATTGTTAACTCGCCTAACAGTTATAAACCCGTTCGTTTAACCAAAAATAAAAAAAACAAAGCTTGAATATTCTAATCCCCAAAACACAAAAAGCGTAAAACTCAAGTGTTTCAGTGAAACGAAAAAACAAAGAAAATAAGCAGCTCAGTTATTTTCGCCAACAAAGTCAATAAAGGGATCAATCGAAGCCAGTGGCACAATTATAGTAGACGTCGAGCGAAACATTGAGAGCGAACAATCTGAAGGCGAACGCCGAGTTTCATAGCTGTACTATTGAAAGGGTCGAGTGACGAGGGAACAGCGGGTTTACATAGCGGTGAATACGGCTAATCTCGTGTCTTTAAAATATTCGTGTAAAAGTCCTTCATCACTTTACACTTTACAATTAACGGCATTTAATGGTAATATCATCAAACGAGTCCAATCCAGGGCAGCAGCAGAGCAGGAGGGACTGTCAGACTCGTACTGACTAAAGTCCACGGTGTCCTTCAATTGCCCTTTACGTTCCGGGGTCACGGTAATTCGTATAGTCCCGCGACCCCGGCAGGCTTTGGCCCTCTAGAGGACACTCTTTGAGACGCGCGTGTAACACGACGCACCGTTGACCCGGGCATGGTACATGGTCGGACAACGAGTCGCCCATTACTCAACGCCCGCATTCCCGCGCCTACGATCGACTAGCGACGTCTGTTGCCGTGGGCATCCACCACTGCGGCTGAAGTGGAGGACGCTGTCCTCTCCCTCACACGGCCCGCCTCCTCCTTTGCGAGCATGACTGCTTCGCAGAAGGAGGCGACGGCTTCCCATCACTTTACACTCTTGACACAATTAACGGCATTTCCCGGTAGTGTGTCCCCAGCATTAGGGTCATTGAACATACTTTTGAAGTCTATAATAATGTATATTGTTTCCTTACAAAGGTCTCACCCATAGCTTTCCTCTCTTTCTCAGGAAAATCTCGCATGAAGGCGTTGATTAAGTAAAAACCATTTTAAAATATAAAAATCTGCTGGTGAGACCAGCATAGGGAACAGAATCGAAGCTACCTGTGGTCAGAGGTCTTGGGTAAGGAACCTCCTAATAATACGAGTCGTGACCAGCAATACTGCTTTCTGAATCAGCCCCCTTTTTTGGGTAATAAAATCATCAAATGAGTTCTCTGGCTCTGGGTTGAAATCTAAAATTTAACATAATTATGAAAATGACGCATCTTCGAAGTTGTCTTGGCCGAGAGTAATCCTACAACTTTTGTGCCATAGTAACTATTGATCCAAATGACTAGTAGGTACTGCACATAGGTACTATTTTTTTTGTTGGCGCGCACTTTCAGAAAAGGCCTTGAAATGTATGGAGCGTAAATGATCTCCTTTGTCAATTCAGGTCTTAAAAATTCAGCCTTCAAAACATATCGAGATTTGGATTGAGATCAACGTGCATTAGTCGTCATTTTCTTTGGAAATTGAACATAATGATAAAACACATACATCATCTTATTCACTCTCCTATCATTATCCCAATTTATCTTATTCGCTTCTTGTCTTCTTTTTTTATGCTCACCCTTATCACTCACACTCACTCACCAAGATTCCTTTTATATGCCTTTGGATATTTCTGAATAAAAATAAATAAGTTGTTTAGTGGTCGTATGTCACGATAATGATTTTCCATTAAAACAAGAAACTTTATGCGGACAAAGTCTTGGGCGGTAGCTAGTTATCTTTATTATAGCTAAAAGGCTCACAGTTCCAGAGTAATCTGTCAAAGAAAAACAAAAGCAGAATAATCCATATCTCTGTAACTTGATAGATATTCCATTTCAATAAATGTTCGGAGAATAACTTGATTTGTACACGTGTATTTTATTGTTCAGTTATCATTATAGCAAAATTAAAGGCCCTTTGTCCATGACGTTACTTTGAAGTAACTATTATGTGGAACGGACATTAGGCTAGGGCCACCAGACATAATAGATAATTCAGTTACGTCTATAGGTATCAGGGTTCGGAGTACCAAGATACCAGATTTTGACAGATATTTCTATAAATTTTCTTTCATAGACACGAGGCTCGATTCTAGAGTACGGGTCTTTTGACCACACAGCAGACTATCCGTGACGCACTTTTTAGTATGTGAAAATAGAACCTAAGCTTAATCGTGTCTTTTCAGTAATCATTTGGAAACGCAAATCCGGAATTTTAGTCAGTACAAGTCTGACAGTCCCTCCCGCCCTGCCCTGGGTGGGAGGACTCATTTGATGATTTTACCACGCAAAAAAAAAAAAAAAGTTATCACTCTTTTGGGTCTAATACGAAGCCTGAATTTTAGCTTTCAACAGATTTTAGGGGCGTTGTGGAATCCATTTCCTCGCAGTTAACCCAGCTAAAACTAGGCGTATATATTGTGTAATCATGTAATTTTTTTTAACCTGAAAAAAAAAAAAAAAAACGCAAATCCGGACATGGACATTAATTAAAGTGTAAAGGTAACCGTGATCTTGGAACGTAAAGGGCTATTGAAGGATCACTGTGGATTTTAGTCAATAGAAGTCTGACAGTCCCTCCCGCCCCGCCCCGGGTAGGAGGACTAATTTGATGATTATATCACGATAAAAAAAAGTGTCCGTCATTGACCCGAGTTCGCAATTTCTTCGAACCAGTTCCCCGTTTCTTGAAATGGACATTTATTAACTCACTTAAACAGAAACACCCAGAACAAAAATATCTGTAAGCCAAACAAAAGATTTGTTCCGTACGAGAACCGACTTCGCAACACGCAGCCCAGAAACCAATTCCCAAACCGTAACACTGTCCTAGGTACTTTGGACCAGTTTAATGAACGCTAATTGTTAAATTAGTCGTCGAAATCCCCAACTTGTACCAATCTAAAATCCTTGAAGTGCCAGTTAAATCAAATGTTACTACTAACTGCTTGTTTCTACCCTTTGATGTTTCTTTTATCTCCTAACTTTGTAGTGTCGAGACCTGGAGGCTTTAGGCTCAGTATTAACTTTGAGAAGGACGTCTGGTTTGAAACTCAGAAAATTTTTGAAGGAATTTTGGCTGAAATTTAGACAAGATTGGATGGGTGACTAGGCTAACAGAGGTGTCAAGATTTAACAGTTTATATTAACCAAATATTTTTCTTTTGCTGTTGAAAAAATTTCATATAATATTTACACATGATCGTTGCCGCGGGAGGCCTAGGAAACGCTGGCGTGACGATCTAGACGCGTTCATAACAAATTGGCCGGAGAAAGCAGCACACAGGGAGGAGTGGATAGTTATGGGAGAGACCTTTGCCCAGCAGTGGGACTATCCAGGTTAAAAAAAATTACATGATTACATAATATATACGCTTAGCTTTCCTTTTTTTTTATCGTGGTAAAATCATCAAATGAGTCCTCCCACCCAGGGCAGGGCGGGAGGGACTGTCAGACTTGTACTGACTAAAATCCACGGTGTCCTTCAATAGCCCTTTACGTACCGGGGTTACGGTAATTCGTTAGTCCCGCGACCCCGGCAGGCGGCGACCCCGGCTGGCCTTAGCTTTAGCTGGGTTTGCTGTTAGGAAATGGATTAGAAACGCCCCTAGAATCTGTTCAAAGCTAAAATTCAGGCTTCACAATAGACCCGAAAGACAACTTAAAAAAAAACGTTGCTCTTTGGTCCGGAACAATATTACTTGTAGATAATACAAATATTTACTCACGTACGTATCGCACCAGTTCAATCGCTCAGCCACAACGCTAGCCGTTATTTAATAATCTTAGTCTTCTGTGTTATAAAAATATTCTTTAGCAGACACCAAATGCTTAACAAACTTCTTTTTCAGCCGGTTTTATTGTCAGTAAAGTTAAAGCCAAGGTTTCTAACTTGGCCCACACAATAAAACCTTGAGGTGTGTTTCAGTTAGCACAGCGTTAACTGAGTCGGCGCCGCTTTCACCCTTTGATGTAACTTACATCTTTAACCTCTGACTTTGAGATTCAGCGGTACTTAAGTTTTCTGCTTTAACGGATTTCAGAGATTTTGGGAAATCTAGAGGATAGGTAGCTTTATTGGAAGTAATATTATGCCTTGATTACTTAAACAGATAGGCTTATTGAAGTACTGTAAATAAATAGGTATATTTTCTAGTTATATTTCAGTTTCGTGTAATAGTGTGTACTGGTAGAACAGTGGTAACGGCCAAGTCTACGAATATAGGTCCTGTATTTGAACCCTGGCAGGCGCATTACTTTGTGTAATATATATTTCATCACCACTATTTTCAAAACGGTGAAAAAACGTCGTGAGGGAGGGAACTGGCATATCCTAGAACCAAAAATTTGAACAAAAATCGACCGTCTTAATTGCTAGCAGGCTTGCCCCATCCGAAATAACTGCATGAAATTATGTGTAGGTTCTATAAGTTCTTGATAAAATAAAGTATAAGTTTATGTTATAAGTATATAGTATTTGTTACTAACCTACTAACAACTTATGGACTACTCTGGTCAGATAATAATGATTTTTTAATTTTTATGTAATGACCATTCGGCTAGTTTTTACCCGACTATGGCTGAGCCAAAAGGAGGGTTATGTTTTTTACTGGTATGTATGTTTGTATGTATGTTTGTTCCCTCATAACTTCTAAACTTAAAAATATTAATTTATTGAATTTTTCGTAGTCGGGTTTTTTACTACAATTTTTTGCAAACTTTTCGACTATTGACTAGTCGCACGGCTAGTCGCCAGATAAATCGGGCAACAAATCATCTTGAGAATCAAGTCTAGAACATCTAGCTCAGTACAGCTTGCACCACTTAATCAGTACTTGTGTATGCTAAACTAGGATTACTATCCAAAGTTAGAGTCAAAGCATTAATTTCAATTAAAAAACTTACAAGTGCTTCGCAACTGTCAAGATGTCTTTCTGTTGGAAGTGAGCTGTCCACTCTGTTTCGCGGGCTGTTGAAGGGAAAGAACTTGTTCAAGAAAACTATAATTATTACGACTTGTTAAACTCAACTCGGAAAGACTTAAACATGTCTTGATGAAGATTACAACAAGTTCGGATGTTGATCTTTATTTGAGGTAGGATCTGTACCTCATGTTCGTAATTATTTTTATTTAAAACTAGGTTTATGTAGATATCAATATAAAACACTTGATGTTTGTATGTGATTTAAACTATTCTATTAACTTCTGGGACTGGCTCATTAGGACCCTGGAACAAATAACTCTGCTGCAAGCAGTTGTTCCGGGTATGAGTGTTTGTGTATGTGAGTTTTAATGATTACTGACGCACCCATGATACAGAATTTATTACTCGTAATGGGCAAAAACATATTACATATTTTTTAACTTATAAAACAACGAAATAAAGCACTTAAAAAAAGATGTGGTAAAAATAAACATGTCGTCACATTCGGCAGCCTCCATATTTTTAAATAGAGCCCAAAGCGTAGTCGACACAGCGTCTCTTATTTTATTAGAAGATTGGGAGGCCCAGGCCCTCTGTGGTACCCTCACAAAGAAAGGTCGCCCTCTTTGTACGCCCACCACAATGAGATTATGAAAACATAATATCTACTGCCATCATACAATCTGTTTCTCATTGGTCTGACAAGATTCTTTTATGAGATCATTATTCTTAAGTTCGTTACTAAAGTGTTCTTTAAATAGGTCAATAAGATTATTTTTTACGTGGTAAAATCATCAAATGAGTCCTCCCACCCTTAATGTCAGTCTCGTACCGCTAAAAACCACGGTGTCCTTCTATAGCCCTTTACGTTCCGGGGTCACGGTTATCTGATAAGACTGTCCCGTGACCCCGGCATGCTTTGGCCTTTCAAAGGGAGATTATTAACAGCTTAGAGTCGCGCGTGGAACACGACGCGCCATCGACCCGGGCATAGTCCATGATTGGACGGCGAGTCACCCATTACTCGCTGTCCGCATGCCCGCGGACTCAGTAAAGTGCAATGGAAATTGGCAGAAACTCGTTATAAAACAACAGCTCCACGAGTCAATTTCCGAAGTTCGAGTCGAAATCCAAGGTCGGTTTTTAGATGGGCCCATTATAAACCACCAAGTTTCCTCGGAAAGCCGTAGTTTTAATTTGTAGATCTTTGACAGTTATTAAGAAAAATCAGTGTTCCGACAGTCTGACAACCAGTCTTACTAAGGGGTATTGGATTAACCTATTGTAACTGTCTTTTGGAGGTCAAATCCACTAAGACTGGAAGTCACTTTTATTCACAATGTGTAGTCGGTTTTTCTCCACATAATCTCTTTTCCTCTGCCATTCCTTTTTTCACTCAACAAAACTCCAAATAAAAACATAACCAAGCAGCATTTTACGTGCCCCAACTCCTGTGACGTCATACGAGCCGTCTCACACTCGGATCTGATTGGCCAAATGTAATAAGTGAATGATTCCACAATGTATTGGACTTCGTTCAGTTCGATTTTCAAACTCTTACTTCGTTCACGTGTTTTTGTTTGTGTTTTGTTTTTGTGGAACTACATAGTTGGAATCGTACGAAAATATAATTGAATAAGTTTGGTTACTTTGGATAGGGCTTTGCCCAGCTGTGGGGTAGTTTAGGCTAAAAAATATGAAAGGAGAAATTCGAGAAATTCAGCTCCTAAAGGAATCGAATAGGGGTTTTTACCGGTGGCACTCATCGAGCACAATATGACTTTTATTTGGCTTATTGAGAATTCAATCACAAACTTGTCCATGTATTCCTAATAGGAACTAAGAGCTTTCCTAATCCATAATTCTTCAATACATCACATTTTGTCTTCAAAATCTATATTCTTGATCCTGCTCTAATCGACGCAGCATGTCTTCTTCTCTATTTTTCATCACATCAGGAGTCAAATCTCCATTATCACTTAAAACGAACAACTCCTCTACCCTCACACCTATGTATATGTTCGTATAGCACCAACGTAGTCTAAATCTGCGTAAGCCGGCAAGCGGGACTTTACACGTCATATACTTTGCATTCGTTCTTGTTTTTGAAAGGAAAAACTTGGAGATAGGCTGACGGTTACACCGTCGTTATGATTTCGTGCTATTTTTTTTCGTAGGGCAATGTTTTAAGTTATTTAATTAGTACTTGTAACTTTTAATTGCATTTGGAAGCGCAGGACAGGTTGTAGTCAAACTAATATGGAAATGCTTAAGACCGGTTGGACTGACTTGATTATAATTTTCAAATACAGGTAGTATTCGTTTGGTTTTTAATGTAAAAAATCATTATATCAATAAATTCCACTATCACATAAAAAAACTAAAATATTTTTATCTACAACAATCCAACGGGTCTAAAACCGACATTTTAGCAACATTGCTAACAAAATTAAAATGGCGGTTTTAGACCCGCCGTACTCGAAATTGTCAGTTCAAAATGTACAGCTTGTAACTTCATTCTCGGTAACTCTCATCCAGTTAGCCACCCTACATATATTATTACTCCATTTAGCTTTAAACTCGAACCTGTTTACAAAACAATGTTTGTCGCACAAATGCTGTTACAAACACATCTTCGTAACACCATTACAGTTCGGTGTAACACACGGTTAACCCTCCGACCTTCCACTTAAAATAATACCTTCATTTGCGACATTGCATACGTTAGCTTACGTCGACACTCAGCGGAGAGTGTGCGACGATTACTCGCGATGTTGGGCGCCAATACCCGGACAACGTTGGGCGATATTGCCCGGAGCCCGGACTATGCTCAGTGAAACCACGGCTTTAGTTTTGTTGTAGATTAGAGAATGATCCTTGAAAGCAATAATTGTACATAGAAGTAACTATTGTACATACAAATAATCAACCTCATAAATCAAATTGTCTAGCATTGAAAACCGCATTAAAATCCGTTATATAGTTTGAAAAATTCAAGCAAACAGACTGAGGGAAGCGAATTTGTTATATACTTAATTATGTATGAAGATGACATCACAGCCACACGAGAGCGCATGAAGTGACGAAGAATAGAAAGTACCTATAGATAATTGAAGAAATTGAAAAGATAATAAATTGAATTAAAGACGGGACAATGCCGATTTTAAAAAGTTTGAGCAATAAAAACTAAGGATGTTGATAACCGAATAAGTGGGGAAAATCAAGGCGGATAGACGTCGATTAAAGTGAAGAGAAGTCTCCTCTCTGTTATCATTTCTTTGGTACACTATTTTATGTAAAATTAGTTCAAAAAGTGCTGATTTAACAGGTCTATTTTGAATAAATCTCCTTTGGCTCAGTAGAGAGGCTGAGTAATCAAACTAGAGGGCCTAGACAAGTGGAAATTGCTTACAAACTGTTTCTCATAACTGTTACAAATTTTAACATACTTAATAAAAATTCTTTAATTTGACATATAGTGGTATTTTATCAGCATTAGCTGTTCCCCGTGGTTCCACGCCGCTGCTCGGCTCCTTTTGGTCGTAGAGTGATGTTATATAGCTTATAGCATTGCTCGATAAATGGACTAACCAACACAAAAAGATTTTCTCAAATCGAAGTAGTAGTTTCTGAGATTAGCGCGTTCTACCAAACGAAACTTTTCAGCTTTATAATACTAGTATAGATACTTGTTCAAGTATTTATCAGTAGAAACTTGTAAATGACCTTAAAATATAAATTCAGAAAATTGTATAAACTAGCTGTAAAATTCCCGAAGACTATAAAAAATAATATTTACTTTATTTATATCGCATTTGGCTTATCTGACTGAGTTATTTTCGCACCATTGCTAAAGCTAAAAAACAGATAAACAAAGAAAATGTTTTTACTCTATAGGATATCAAAACAGACTACAAATAACATCATAAGGTTGTCAGACAAAAGCGCTATAGCGAAAATATTATTATGAAAGATATTTTAGGATATCGTTCCACTAGTAATAATTGACATGCTGAAAACAGTTGACATTATTACCAGGTAAAATTTTCCCTTTCTGAATTTTCCAGTCGCTAAATAACTTTTGTAATAATTTTAATACTATTTCTTAACATAAACATTAAAATAAAGCTTGTAAATGGTCCTGGAATTGACATAATACTACACAAAGATTGGAAAATTTTACATCAGAATTTATAAATCAATCAGAAACATCAAATGGTTTTCTATTATTAAACGACATTTTCCTTACAATCGCTACACATAAAATAAAGTCGTCTAATACACACCTGTACAATCCCTTCGATACAATTTCCCCACCTGGCGTCGCCCGTGAAATTCCCACACACTTGAAACAAAAGAAGTTACACTTTACTCAGCACACACATTCATTTCATACGGCTTTTATTATGTGTGCACATGGTGAAGAAGGGGGCTAAAATGACGCTGTTTTTCGATTTACTTAATCCTTAAAAGACATGGCTTGTTTTGACAAAGAGGCGTGGTTTTTGGATTTTTACATTATTTAATTTTATGTCGTTGGGGTCTAAATTGATGCCCTATTGATGGCAAGAGGCTCTCACCTATTACATTTAAGTTATGTTGACTTCAGTAAATACTCTCTCATGTAGCACACGTAAGTTATTGTTATCAAGTCGTTATTTATTATAAAGCTCACATTTTTCATCTAGGTTAAAGAATCAACGTTTAGAAAACCAAAAAAGAAAATTATTAAGTAGGTAAAATGAGGGGAAAAAAATTAAAGCACATGAATAAAACAATTAAGACGATAATTATACAACTCGCGTTAATTCATCATGTTCGTGTACTTATGCCTTTGTCAAACAGACAGGCGAAAGCGAAGCGTTTCCGAAGCGATACCGAACGAGCGAGACGTCAGTCCGATAGTTCTGTCACGCTATCGGATCGCTTTCGGTTTTCTATGTGACTGGATTCAAACAATTCCATACATTACAAATAAAAACGTCACGCTTCGCATTCGCAACGCCTGCCTGTTTGACAAAGGCTTTAACTCGTGATTCAAATGTGTAAAAGAAAGGAATGAGAAACTAGATGTTTTATCATTTACAATTAAATTAACCCGTAATATAGTCACCTCACCCTTACCTCCACGGAATTACAATAATTGTAATTGCTGAGACCTTTTTTCTGAATACAAAAAAAAAGACACAAAATAAAATTCAAGTAAACAAAACATTCAAAGAAAAAAACCCATACTTCAATTGAATCTGCCTCCACATCAGTTACACTTGCATGCACAAAGCAGCATCTTACCGCCCCAAAAATTCTTCCATTAATATATCAACTTAATATCATTACTCTCATGTTTGTCAAAGTCGGCTAAAAGCCTTCTATGATATGTAAAGCGCGAGTTTTCATCCCTTGTGTTATTGTTTCATACTTTTGTCTTAACCGAGGGGGTGAAATGGGTTGAATTGGGATGAGTTGGGGGTGAACGGGTTGAATATTATGTGGTCGATAATTTTCATGTTGTCATTTGTTGGAATGTATTTACAGATTATAGCGAGATAACTTGCTGTTGTTTTGTTGATATGATGGGTGTTTTAGGAAAAATACAATACCCCCACCCACTTCCTTCGGGTCACGTAATACTAGCCATACACGATTCCGTTTACTGTCAAGATTGATGACCTTTTGACGTGGCGCTAGTGTCAATGTCATTATATCAAATTGCATTAAAAAAAAATGGAATACCTCGAATTTTCCGGAGGTGATGAGTGGTCGGTGCGTTGTGTTCCACGTGCGCCTCAAGGAGTGTCAGCATAGTGACGGGGCCTGTAGAGAGCCAAAGCCTGCCGGGGTCACGGGGCTCTCAAATTACCGTGACCCTAGTACGTAAAGGGTTATTGAAGGACACCGTGGATGTTAGTCAGTACAAGTCCGACAGTCCCTCCCGCCCTGCCCTGGGTGGGAGGACTCATTTGATTATTTTACCACGTAAAAAAAAAGTTGATGAGTGGTGGTGCGAACTCTATGTCCATTATCTAGTATCCATCTAATATCTATCTACAAGCAACAGTGAAGATCGTTTATTTTCGTGATCGATGCACATTTGTTTTTGACGCTCGAAGCGAACGTTTGAAGTACATTTTTTTATTACAAGTTTTGCTTGGATCGTCGTTTTTTGTGGCCCTCGCGTAAAATCGATCGTGTATGGCAGGGCATAAAATATGGAGAAAACCTTGCATTTCGTATAAATCACACTCATCTTTGCGTAACTTATCTAAGTCTTGATAGGTCACAATATAATCAGACTAAGACGCTCCCACCAGTGGGACGCAAGTTTCATCTCCGAGGTCAGCGCGCTTATTAGGTTAATTGCTAATCCGCTGACCTATATAAGCTCACAACTTGTTTTCTTGCATTCAATCACTACGTTTATTTAATTAGTTTGAGTAAAGGTAGGGAGATACCTCCTCTTAGATATTTTGTTAGGCATATCTCTTTCCCATGGCATTGTATAATCAGCCAATAATGATCCCACTGCTGGGACACAGGACTCTTCTTGGTTAGAGGGAGTGGGATGTAATCCCATGTCCCATGTCTTTAAATTTTTTGGTGATAAGTGTGCTGGTTTACTCATTATGTTCTTTCTACCGTTTTGAGAGCAATGGTGATGAAATAAATTACACAAAGTAATGTGCATGGCTGCGCGAACCCATCATCTACAGCTGGGCCACCAAACTGCTTGTAATAAAAAAAAACAGAATTGATAATATCAACGGTCCTTATCAAAACGCCCACAAAAAAAGATTTATAAAGACTAATAGATCAAAAGCTTTAAAATTCCTAAAGGACATAAAATACCAGAAGTGTACGCAATGTAGCAAAAAGTGTCCCGTCCACAATGACGAATAACGTCCTATTTAATTTAATCATTCACTCACACGGTAGCCGTTCACTCATTCGGTCTGACGGCCCTCGCGGCGCGTCTAATTTCATTCAAATTTTTGTCACTTTTAAACCATACTCTGTGAATATTTTTTTAGTGTCGTAACATTTACTTTAAAATATTTTTAACGGTTACAATTATTTTTAAAATTTGCGTTACATTTGATGAATAATTTATCTGTTAAATTTCGCAATACAGCGCCAATAATCCTAGAAAGGGTAAGCAGAATTACTACAAATAATTATTTTGCTAGATCTAATTCAAATTCTGGAGATTCCCATGTGATTGTTTTGTAATAAACAGAAAAACCTCACAGAAACGGGAACTTTGACGTTAATTTGAAGGAAAAAAATAGTTCATCTTTAATACACTAGAGGCGCTTTTTCATATTTCTAAACAATGAACGTAGTGAATATTTCAAGTATGCTGTAAATAAAATACAGAAATCTTGTGATACGAACTCGGATCTAATGATTACGCTTATACAGAAAACTTCCACAAAATCATACAAATTATCATCCTTTGACCCAACGATCGTTCCTAAACGATTTCACAAAATTCCGCTGGTCCTCAACAACCCGTTTTCGCTTCAAAAGTCACAGACAAAGAATTTAAATTACACTACACAACCATTTCCATGTGACAGCTGTCATTAATACGACATCCCACGCAGGGGTGAGAACAACCCCTTCATTTAATATGCACCCCTATTAACTGGACACCATAATTGATATTGACAGATTTACTAAATTACATTCATGAATTTAGAAACTATGTGTAATTATGTTATCTTGTATGTTGGTTTTAAAGTTGTTGTTCAAACCACGTACTTCATAAATCCACGTCGGACCTGTGTGCTGTCACATACTACCGCCATGCATGGGCAGGTACGAGTGTCGGCAAATCACCGAGCAGCATTTTCAAAAACCGTCGAGTAATTTTTTCCCTCCAAAGCGAGCACTCCGGGTCAATTATTTCTCATTCTGCTCTCGCTACCATCATTGTACGCGCATCTAATTCCAACATTATTATTGTAATTCAAATAGAAAATAAATTAAATCTGAATGTTAACCATAAATAGTCTCGGCCACATCATTTCACCGATCATCACCAACCTGAAGACCACACGCAGACCAGAGCTGACGCTTCAACAGTAGTCAAACAATTCTATTAAACTTAACTAGTTAGTTTGGTTGAATGCGCTTATCTAAGGAACTAATGGTTCGAATTTCTAAAAATTGGATAGTCTATTTGTCGAGGAAGGCTATAGGCTATATAACATCACGCTTCAACTAATAGGAGCCGAGCAGCGGAAGCAAAACCACGGTAAACAACTAGTACTCTTATTTTATATGCGAAATTGTGTGGGAGGACCGAAGTTTGTTACTATTTTATGCAAAAACTAATATGTGGATTTGGATGAAAAATGGCACTTTGCTTATAATCTGAATCAAGAATAAAATCTGAATAAAAAACGGGATAATTTTTTTTAATTTTATCCCGTTTTTTAAACTGAACATTTGACGGCTTGGCGGAGTGTCACGGGTTCAATACCAGAACAAATATTTGTATGATCTGTAAGTATGTAGTTGTTCCGGGTCTAGGTGTCTTATGTGAGTTTCTATGTTTGTAAACGCAACCTCGACACAGGAAAAAAACTAAGAGTGGCGCAAAGTTTAAAAAATGTTAAGATTAAGATTACACAGAACTCCAGGCGTGCGAAGCTGTGTGTATAAACTAGTTTGACAAATGGCCTCGATTTTGTTCGCCATTGAAATTCACAAACTTCGGAAACGATAGCCGATCGCTATAATTTCTTTATCTTGAAGCTATAGAATTTATTACCTCCGTACTCATTATACTTGACAAACGCTTTGACGATGATAACATTTTATCAGTAGCAAACAAGGTACTATTATTAAATCTCTACAAACTTTTTTTGATGACTAAAAGTAACTACCTGTCTGTTATTTTTGACTCATCATCATCATCATCTCAGCCATAGGACGTCCACTGCTGAACATAGGCCTCCCCTTTAGATCTCCACATATACCGGTTGGAAGCGACCTGCATCCAGCGTCTTCCGGCGACCTTTATAAGGTCGTCTGTCCACCTTGTTGGTGGACGTCCTACGCTGCGCTTGCTAGTCCGTGGTCTCCACTCTAGTACTTTTCGACCCCATCGGCCATCTGCTCTGCGAGCAATATGGCCTGCCCATTGCCACTTCAGCTTGCTAATCCGGTGGGCTATGTCGGTGACTTTAGTTCGTCTACGGATCTCCTCATTTCGGATTCGATCACGTAGAGAAACACCGAGCATAGCTCTCTCCATAGCTCGTTGAGCGACTTTGAGCTTTGAGATGAGGCCGATAGTGAAGGACCACGTTTCGGTGCCATATGTCATCACTGGTAACACACATTGGTCGAAGACTTTCGTCTTGAGGCACTGAGGTATGTCGGACGAAAAGACATTGCGTAGTTTCCCGAACGCTGCCCAACCGAGTTGGATTCGGCGGTTGACCTCTTTCTCGAAGTTGGACCTACCTAACTGGACTACTTGTCCTAAGTAGATATATGAGTCAACAACTTCGAGTACCGAGTTTCCAACAGAGACTGGGGTGGGCACAACATTGGCATTTGACATAATTTTCGTCTTGTCCATGTTCATTTTCAAGCCCACCCGTTGTGAAACTCGGTCGAGGCCATCGAGCATCATGCTGAGTTCCTCCATCGACTTTGCCATGACTACGATGTCGTCGGCAAACCGAAGGTGAGTGATGTATTCGCCGTTGATGTTGATGCCAAGTCCTTGCCATTCCAGGAGCTTGAAGGCGTCTTCCATTGCGGCAGTAAACAGTTTCGGGGAGATAACGTCCCCCTGTCTTACGCCTCTTCTCAATGGAATCGCCTTCGTGCTATGCTCCTGTACTCGGACCGACATGGTGGCGTTATTATACAAACACTTCAATACCTCGATGTACCGATAGTCAATACGGCATCGCTGGAGTGACTCAAGCACCGCCCATGTTTCCACCGAATCGAAGGCTTTCTCATAGTCCACAAACGCTAAGCATAATGGCAAGTTATACTCTTCGGTCTTCTGTATAACTTGCCGCAGCGTATGGATGTGGTCTATGGTACTATAGCCTCTTCGGAAACCGGCTTGTTCGGGAGGCTGGAAGTCATCAAGTCTGTGTTCGAGACGGTTCGTGATAACCCTTGAAAACAGCTTATAAACATGACTCAGAAGCGTGATGGGTCTGTAGTTCTTCAATAGGCTGTTATCACCTTTTTTGAAGAACAGCACCACCTCACCCCTGCTCCACGTTTCAGGCGTTTTGCCCTCGGACAGGACGGAATTAAAGAGCTTCTGGAGGACTTTAAGTACCGGTGTTCCACCCGCTCTCAGAAGCTCTGAAGTGATTCCGTCCTCGCCCGGCGCCTTGTTGTTCTTAAGCTGCTTCAGGGCCATCCTAATCTCGTACAGACTGATGTCCGGGATATCTTCGGTATAATGTCGGGACAGCTTGGCTCTTGGATCTCCTACCAAGCTGTCAACGGGCTTTGCGACCGAAGTGTATAACTGTCCATAGAACCTCTCGATCTCGCCTAAAACCTCTGCTTTGGTCGACGCTATGCTGCCATCCTCCCGTTTCAGCTTTGTCATCTGGCTTTGCCCAATAGACTTGTCCTTTGCGAACACTTTGGAGCCTTGGTTTCGCTGTATGGTCTCTTTAACACGATTCGTATTAAAGAGACGCAGATCGTGACGCAAGGACTTAGATATACGTCTATTGAGCTGCCTATATGACTTCGCGTCATCGGAAGACTGCAACTGTAGCAAACGTCGTTCAGCCATGAGGTTTAAGGTTTGCTCGGTCAATTTCTGAGGTCTATCTTTACGGCAGGGTCTAAAAAACTTAGACCCTACCGTGCGGACAGTTTCCACTAGCCCGTCGTTGATCTCGTCCACTGAAACTAAGTTCTCAAGGCAAGCAAAGCGATTAGAGAGCTCGAGTTGAAAGCTTTCGGGGTTTTGAATGTGGGACCGAGTAGGTCGGAGCGTAGACTTCATCAAGCTGGACCTTTCAAGTTTAACATTGATATTCAGTGAGCCTCTTACGATTCGGTGATCGCTACCGGTTTTTACCCTGTTGATCACAGAGACATCACTGAATATCCGTTTCTTGTCGGTCATGAAGAAGTCTATCTCGTTTCTCGTGAAACCATCGGGGCTCAACCAGGTCCATTTCCTGTGAGGCGGCTTCTGGAAGAAAGAGTTCATCATGAAGAGTTCCTCTTTCTCCAGAAAGTCGGCCAGCCTCTGCCCCCTAGGGTTCCGTTGCCCATATCCAAATTGCCCCACTCTCAACTCATCACCGCTTTTCTTGCCCAACTTTGCGTTAAAGTCCCCCATAACAACAGTAAAGTGGGTTTTGGAACTATGTATGGCCCTACTTACGTCCTCATACATAGTCTCCACTTCATCATCGGAGTGTGACGAGGTCGGTGCGTATACCTGAATGACCTTCAGCGAATATCTTTTGGATATTCTGAGTATTAGGTATACCACCCTGCTCGACACACTGTCGATGGTTATTATGTTGTTTACGAGGGACTTGTGAACGAGAAACCCGACACCACCTTGGGACTGTTGGTCGCCCTCCCGGTAGTAGAGCAAATTACCAGACTTCAGGGTTACGGTGTCCTCCCCCTCTCTACGGACTTCGCATAACCCTATAATGTCCCAGTGTAATTTGCTCAGCTCCTCTTCCAGCTCGCAGATCTTTTCGTCAGTCCTCATTGTGCGTATGTTGTGTGTTACCAGGGCCAGTCGTCGTCGGGGTGGGTAGCCGGATCTCTTCCGGAGATTCTTCGCACCCCCTGCTCCGCCGTTACCTTGACTGCTACCCGCGCCAGGGATAGCGGAGCTGCCGGGGACTGGGGGCCTGGTTTTTATGCTTCTTATCATGAGGGGGTAATTTGCCTTAAATCGCCACGCTTGGCAGGCGGGTTGGCGATCGCAGTGAGGATGTGCAGTACACGGAGGACGCTGCTGCCCGACCTCCGGTTTGTCCCTTAGTCGCCTCTTACGACACCCACGGGATGATTTGGGGGAACGCAATTCTAAGCCGGCGCCCCACGGCGCCTTTTGACTCCTAAACGGCTAATTGGATTTTGGTGAGTATAGCCCTATTGAAATATAAGTTCCGTGGTGGTATAATCATCATATGAGTCCTCCCACCCTGTGTGGCGCGGAAGTGATTGTCAGACTCGTACTGACTAAAATACACTCTGTTCCTTCAATTGCCCTTTAGGTTCCAGGGCCATGGTTACTCGTTTAGACGGTCCCGCGATCCATTAATACGTAGACCTGGAATAATTACTCTAAATATACATATATTCAACTGCTATTTGCCACAACCACTACGGTTACAAAAGGGGTTATTCGTAACAAATTTTACCAAAAACTTTGCCGAGTCATTTAACAGCTAGCGTGTTCTTATTTTTAATTGCCTGTTCCTATTAGAGCCGAATTAAAACAAACTTTACATCACCCCGCTACACCCCGCCACAACTTTTCACATTTGGCAAACATTTTTGAGCAATTAACCTTTAAAAATTGTACTGTTTCGCCCCCAAAATAGGTTAGTAGCGACTTGCCAAGATATCACTTACTTACCACTCAAGCAAATATAAACTCTGCCCTCTTGTGTTACAGGTTAAAGTGGGTGAAAATGTATTGTTGTTTTAGTAAAAGCCGTTTCCTTGCCCTGAGCAATTTGTCGGTTAATTTCTTATTATTTCTACTTTGTAACTGCTTAATTCTGTTGTCAGTTGTTGCAATTTTTTGGGCTTGTACATCAGGGGGTGAAAGAGGACAAATAAGGGATGTGTAGGGGGTGAACGTGGGATGAATTAGGTTGATATGATGTGTGTGGGAATTACGGAAAATGTGGGAAGATTTTTGCACGCAAAAGGTTAAGGAAATTAGGTTAACGTTCGCACACATAACAACATAATATTGTGGGAGACACACAGCCACTTATTTATTTAGTTCTTTGGTGACACATTTTCTTCTGTACAAAGAACCACAGAATACATTTTAGTGATATTTTTATATGAAAGAAGGAAAATTCCTACATTTTACTTGTTGAAGCATAATTTTGGAATATTCAACATGAATTTTATTATGTTATTTTTCCTTGTATTAGACAAAACCGTATGTTGGGTTTCTATATAGTTAAACAAGTTCAACGACAATCAGTTTTACAACATTTTTACTTCTCGAACAACTTTCCACGCAATTGACTATCTTTTCTGTAGACTATATTGTTTCTTTTGTTGTGCAAAATTGAGTAGCGCAGTGGAAGTATGCTGGGCCCATCCTGTTGAAAATTTCGAACCAGTTTGGAAGTGAGACCTGGGAATCCTGAATATAAAACACCCACTATAATCTTCATTACAATTTATTTATATATAAAAATATTATATTTGCCTATCGTTGTCCCACACTAGGAATTTCTCCTGTGTCGTGGGAGCGTTTACAAACATAGAACTCACAATGCGAGGTCTTACCGCTAAATCAACAAAATAGATATTACTGACCTAGGCCTTATCACAGCATAAGCATGCTTAGACAATTATCAGCGTCTCCAAAATGTGGAACCAGCACATAATTTGGACAAAGCAAAATGACTTTATACTATTTTCGCAACAACACAGCATGGTCAATATAATGCATTTCAAACACATTAACCATTACCTAGGAAGCTAAATCAATACAGTTTACGATACTAAATCAGTGTGACATGGCTAACATTACCGAAATATTAATAACTACACCAAAGCGGCCATAGGACGGGTTCCTATCAAAACGTGATGTGTGCGCCGCAGTGCAATCAGTGGACGTGGTTTATGGTCAGATCAGAGTAATGATGTGTAATGATGATATTTTGTTAATGATCGTAATAGAAATACTAGGTTTACATAACATCTGGTTGTAACTAATGCTTTTTGAGATCGGGGAACTGTTCAAACGAGTAATTGTTACCGTGAAATGTAACATCAAAAATCAAAATGAAAGCATTTATTTTAAGAAGGCCAGTTACAGACACTTATGAATTTTGAAAAAATAAAAACAGTTCTAAAATACTGCTACAATCTCAGTTAGGTCGCGGAACTTTACGAATTACCGTGACCACGGAACGTTAAGGGCTATTGAAGAACACCGTGGATTTTAGTCAGCACGAGTCTGACAGACCCTCTCGCTTTGCCTTGGGTGGGAGGACTCATTTGATGATTTTATCACGAAAAAAAACAGTCTCAGTTACAAGACGTTTTTACTTAAGAAATGACCAGTCCCAACTGACAACGCCTGTTCTCGAACAAGACGCATGATATCAGCACCATTCAGCTCAACCATTTTGAAGCGAACTAAATTATTCGACAAACGCAAATGTAAAGGGCAATCGAAGAAACACGGTTGACTAAAGTCTACTAATCTACTAGTAGTTCTACTAGTCTCATACTAGGTAGTCCCTTGCGACCATCCAGGTACGCGACGAACATCACCGTGACAGGAATTTAGACTTCAGTGTTGGTGCGAAATACGTTTATACTACACCTGCGTGGAAATTACCTTGATACTTTATCAAATTTACGGTAGAAAGTACGTTATTGCATATCGAACAAATATGCGGGGAGAAAACGCTTTCTCTCCCGCTCAGATGCGTTTTCTCCCCTTATCAAGGTACTTTCCACACAGGTGTAGTATAAAGCACTATGTATCACTCGAGAGAAAGTGCGATTCCCGATCTAGGGTGTTTTAAAGCCCTCGCCTACGGCTCGGGATTCTAACGACACCCTCGACGGTAATCGGTCACTTTCTTCTCTTGGTGAACAATGTACTATTCTATTACGTTCGCCTCTGTTGATAATTCTCTCCATCTATTTGTTATCACTGTGTTTGTCATCACTGGTGACGGACGGGAAAAAAAACCCCTATTTTTGCCACTGGTGACGGACGGGAAAATAATATTCCATTTGTTGACCGACAGTGCTACGATGAAACTCTAATTCCAAACAACTCTTCGAGTTTTTTGCTTCAAGTTACCTGAAATTGTCTTGTTCATTACCAACTAGCAAAAGTACTAGGCTAGCATAAATTCAAAGTGGTATGTGCATAAAAATTGCATTACCTTTAAGTCCATGTACATTCGTCCGGAGGACACGGTGGAGCATGCGGTGCAGGACTGCCCCGCTTGGGCAGAGCAACGCCGTGTCCTCACGACAGCGATAGGCGGAGACCTCTCGCGACCGGCATTGGCATGCGGACAGCGAGTAATGGGCGACTCGCTGTCCGAACATGGACCATGCCCGGGTCGACGACGCGTTGTGTTCCATGCGCGCCTCCGGGACTGTCAGCATAGTGACGGGGCCTGTAGAGAGTCGAGTCTGACTGTCCCTCCCGCTTTGCCCTGGGTGGGAGGACTCATTGATTTTAGCACGATAAAAAAAAAGAAGTCTATGTAATTGTATAATTGCCACTGTAAAAGCACCCTTATTAACAATCACCTATAAGGCTATAAGTACAGTGTGTCGCAGTGAATAGCCGGATTTCGTTTAATTTATTGGTATTACGGACGCCCGTAATTTCCTCTACAATTAACGCTGTGAATATGTTATGAGATACATTTTTACGTTGTAGGCGGGAATTTTAGTTATGACGTGTTTTTGTATGGAAAAAATTACTTTTAATTGCATGGCAGTTAGGCTTCTGATTACATGGGTTTGACTGGAAGCAAAGTACTGCCATATTGTAATTATAAATGTGGACGTTTTTTTGTTAGGGCCTAAACCGCTGTTCATATTTTCATGAAGTAACATGAAGTCAGTTATAGAAATGAGAGGTGAAGGTGAATGAAGTTACGGGTATAAGCTGGTAACTGTGTTTATAAAGGTCCAGTTTGTGTTCGGAGTTCCAAAGCCAAAGTTGAATATACAATACTGGATAGCTCATGAAAAAGCAGCGCATAGGAGTCTTCAGTTTCTCTAGAAAACCATCGAATGTAGTTGCTGTGACCAAGGTCTTGAAACAAACATACACAGGCAGCATTAAAAACACAGGCGACTGAGAAAATAGATTTTGCAAGTGCGAGTCGGACTCGCCTATAAAGGGTTCCGTAGCAGCAAGTAACATAATATCAAAGTTCTTGTAGTTGGTTGTAGCTTTGAAAGGTAAATTGCGGTTTACGGTTTATGACTTATTAAAAAAAAAACTAATGACTTGATCTCGTTCAAACCAATTTCCGCTGGTAGTTTGCATGGTAATGTACAGCATATATATTTTTTAGTTTTATCATTTTCTTATTTTAGAAGTTACAGGGGGGTGACACACGTTTTACCACTTTGGAAGTGTCTCTCGCGCAAACTGTTCAGTTTAGAAAAAACATTATATCAGTAACCTCAATATCATTTTTAAAGACCTATCCATAGAAATCCCTTAAAAAAAAACTACAAAAAAATTCCTAATGCGGTTCATATAATACATCTACTTACCAAGTTTCAACAAGACAACTCTTATACTTTCAAAGAAAAGTGGCTGTGACATACGTACGGACAGACAGACAGGCAGACATGACGAATCTATAAGGGTTCCGTTTTTGCCATTTGGCTACGGAACCCTAAAAACATGAATTAGCCTATCATGCTTTCACTCTTGGGACAAAGGGTCCACCTCTATAAGCAGAAAAAGGCTGAAGATACTTATACTTAACACTTTGACTTGTGTCGTCAATCCAATCCAATTATTATTGACATTTCTTTCATTAAGGCTTATAGAATGGTCGCTCCAAATTACGACCCAATTTCAGAAACTAATAATAATCCTGTACTTTAATCTCGATGAAACTTAATCTCCCGTCAATAGTCCTAAATAATAAAGTAATATCAATAATAATAACCATTACTTTATCATTTATTGAACAACGTCTCTTGTGCTAAAACCTTTGAAATATCTTAATAAACTTAATCCAATTATCCTATAAAACCAGCTTTAGAAGCTTAATAGAAGATGGCCGAAAAAGGTATCCCCATCTGAATTTCAGGCAATTCTTATATTCGCCGAACAAAAAAACTCGATGTACCCTCTAATATAAATTATCTGGCGTCAACTGCGTTCTATTTTATCCTAATATACTTAATAACACTCGAAAACCTACCCTATTGTCTTAAATCTCAAGTTTCATTTTCCTCTGGAACAATCAGAAAAGATCAGACTCATTCAAAATTGAGATTTATGTTTAAAGACATAGATTTGAAATTAGGTTACTTCAGACACGTTTACCTTCTTAAATGATTTTTAGATTCTATTGTAAGGGTGATAAGGTCAGTATTTGATTGGCAGGTTAGGAATCATTTATCAGGCCGGATAGAAAATGTCAGAGGTTGATTCGGCCCCGTATTAAAAAGGTGGTGTTTTTGCATGAGGCGTACTGAAATATAATGTAGGACAAGGATGATGTAAGCAAGATTTTTGTGTTTAATAGGCAAATAAAGCGGCCACAATAAGCTCAGACAAGTGCGTCATGGTAACTCTGCCGTGACGTACTTTTACGTAAAGGACACTTAAATAAATAAATAAATAAAATAAATATTTCACAACTATCACACAACGCCATCTAGTCCCAAGCTAAGCAGAGCTTGTGTTATGGGTACTAGACAGCTGATAAACATACTTATATATTTCTAAATACATACATATTATAGATAAATTACACCCAGACACAGAACAAATGATCGTGCTCATCACACAAACATTTGTCCTGGGTGGGAATCGAACCCACGACCTCCGGCATAGCAGTCAGGGTCACTAACCACTAGACCAACAGGCCTGTCGAAGACTTGGAGGAACGTGGTGGATTTTTAGTCAGTACCAGTCTGACAGCTACTTCCACTCATTGGATGATAATGTAACCACCACCACCATGTTGTATGTATGATGTCTGTGTCAAATTAAATATATTTTCTTTTCTTTCTTTCTTTCTAAAAAACACTTAAAGTCGTTGGTCCCGGTTGTCATTTGTAGATCTTTGACAGTCGTTACTATTAGTCAGAGGCTCTAAAAGTCTGACAACCAGTCTTACCATGGGGTATCGTATTACTCAGTTAGATAGATAGAATACATTTTATTATGCACACCATACAAATTAAAAGTACGGAGTATCGGAGAGATCCGATAGGCAGTCGCTCTACTTTGTTTAGTACAAAAATAAATAAAGTGACAGAAATAAAAAAAAGATGGGGTAACTCATATAACAACGTAATTCTAAGCCGAATCCACCAACTCCTTGAGTAAATGGTCACGAATTTTACCCGTTGAAAGAAAGACATAATATTTATTGGTACAGACACAGGGCATATACAATAATATGCAGAGAAAAATTAACAATGATTTTAAAAAGAACTTAAAAGTATTTGGTACATTTTTTTTTGCCCCACGGCTGTGCCAAAAATAACCAGTTCAGCAAGCTTATTTATTTATTAAAAAATAACTAACATTTTTTTTGTATGTATTAATAATAAGTTTGATATAACGGTCCCGCATGACGAAAACCTTAAGAAAGCAGTAAAAGATAAACAATTCAAGTATCTTGATCTGGCTCGCGAGGTTGTTGACATGTGGGACGTGAATACAGCAGTTATTGTGCCGATAGTCGTGTCTGCCAATGGCTTAATTGCCAAGAGCCTCGACCAACACCTGAGAAGGCTCTCGCTGGGTAGCTGGGTCAAGCGCTTGATTCAGAAGGCAGTACTCCTAGACAGGGCGCGTATTGTTAGGAGGTTCCTCTCTCAGGAGCCCTGACCACCGGTAACCCGGACCCTGTTCCCAGTGCTGGTGGATTGCTATTTTTTATATTTTTTTTATTTCTGTTTTTGTAAAAATATTTCAAATTGTGGGAAATAAGTAATAAGATGAATAAAGGAAAAACATGACAAAAAAAACCTCTATCTTCTCACAGTATCTCAAAATAAATAGTAACAATGTCTATCCATTTCGAAGTAAATAAATACGTAACATAAGAAAAAATATCCACTGAAAATACAGGTACTTAAAGAAAATTCTGAAAATTCATTTCAGCGTTTCCTCATATTAAAAATATATATTTGAAGCGTATACTGTTTTTCAATAACCTACTTCCAAAAATACTTTTCCTGAAAACCATTAACATTTTATTATTTATTTTCACCTCGATTTCCATGAAAAGCGCTGTTTTTCAGTTCTTTGTTAAGGTCATTGTTAGCTGCCAATCAAGTTTCCTTCACCGCCATTTAATTACGTTTTTCTTCACAAAATCCTGGCAAAACCATAACATTTTTCCTCAAACAAACCAAATTATTGCTACAAAAAATTAAAGCGATTAACCTTTATATATCGATTTTAAATCTTAAGCCTACGTGATAAGGTATCAATTTCTATGACAAATGTGACTCGAATAGGCATAAAAGAGGTTTTAATTGAATATTAGCGTGTCAAGAACCATTAGTAACAGTTAATTGGCCCTCCCTGATAATGATTTACCGAGTATAGTTTTTGATAAGGAAATTCCAACTAAATTTTCTAAAGAATAGCGCTCATTTTGGTTTATCATAGTTAAAACCGTGTGAGCACCATTTGGCTCTACTGCTTAAGAATTAAATCCGAAATTCGAATGTCAATTCTTCGTCTAGTTTTTATTATTCCTTGGTGAACACACGAATTTATGCTTTAAAGTTGAGAGTTTTAAGTAGATATTTGATTGTCATTTTTATCGTTTCAGGTACTAATCCATTGTTTTGAAGTGAACTGAAAAACGAACTACCGATCAAGTTTTCATATTAATGAGGTGAGTTTCGAAATGGTATTTCGTAAGAGTATTGAAAATTTAACTGAAGTAAGCACAATTTATATGGCAAGTAATTTTTCATTCAAAAACAAAAGTTTATACACAAACTTTTTCTTTTACTAGTCAAATCATTTATTTCAATTAGGCCATCAAAGATGCACTTTTAAACGTTTAATATTAAAATTAAAGGAAATGGGATGGGATGGGACTGATTCTACACCCATTCGTAAGGGTAGGTTTGTATGGAGAAGAACGGGCAAGAAACTCCATACTTCCTCTTTTTAAATATTTTTGTAACATCATTTGACATCGGCAGACGATCTCCGGCCACCGTAGGCGCGGGCATACGGTGGGCAACTCGCTGTCCGACCAAGGACCATGTGGTCGAAGGCGCGTTGTGTGCACGCTAAAAAAACATATATGCAATTACGAATTTAGTACAATGAAAAGAAATTCGACTTCTTTTTGCAATGGTCGCTTACAATTTCCTTTTAAAATAAAAAATGTTGGAAAAAATTAAATGTCAAAGTAAAGTATACCTTCTAGGAGTACTTATGTCCTGGTAAGTGGGACATTATCGTCGTACAATAAGTGAATGATTTATTTGATAATGTATGGCATTTTGAAGTAGAGTTTCTTTGTGAAGGTAAAGTCCAATGGCGCATTGACTTGTGCCGTAGGCAGAGTGATTTCATTTGTACTCGGTTTTCTGGTCCATAGCATAAAACCTAATTCACTCACTGTAATGTCGGGTTACCCACAAAAAAAAATCGAAAAAAAATGTATAAACACATATTTAACGCAAATAAATTCTTTTCATAGCTAGACTTTTATGTTATGCCTGTCTCACGCCCCCAAAACGCTTTCAATCTCGACCCACATCCAAAATTGTGAAGGTAAACCACTAGCCACACCGAGGGAACATCCACAAAGCTACTAAATCATTACTTACCCAATACGATACAATACAAAATAAAGTTTGAGCCAAACTTGTGCCAAAGTTCTGGAAGTCTTCTCAATCTTCCATTCATTCTTCGAACTAATAACAAAAGGTGCTCAGTTGGGACGCATAAATCATAGAAAAATCACCAATAACTTCACAAAATGAAGGTTTTTCTTCGTACATACAATGTTTGTGATAAATTAGTTTAGTTTGCCCGATTTTGGGCAACGATCGCCCGTGAAATTTGGGCAAGATTTTTTTGTAAGGATCGTGTTAGAATTGTGTTGTCATTTGGCTATTGTAAGGGAAACTGGAGACATGAAATGGACAAAAGATCTTTTCATAAAAATATGGACGCCTCATTGTGATGAAACTACCACGCTTTATTGTGATAATTCAGTATTCAAGTGAAATCTTTGTAAGGTAGTGATCGCAAAAGTTTCTTTAAATAATTGCTAGAAATATTTTTGTTCGTGGCTGTCACTGAGAAATTCTTGATAAAATAACCCAGGATCACTCTGGTCACACTAGGAATTGAACTTAATACCTCAACATAAACAGTAGAGCTTGACGCTACTACAAATTGAACTAGTTACTCTTAATTTTGAGGTGATAAAATCACTAATTGAGTATTCTCGCCCTGGGTACAGCGGAAGCGACTGTCAAACTCTTAATGACTAAAAATCAACAAAACAGGGGTTTCTTCAAAAGCCTTTTGCGATCCAGTTCTGCAATCCTGTAAATACCTTAAATTCTATTTAGTGACTTGTAATTTCCTAGGATAAACCCTTTCACAAATATTCTTATACTATTTGCACAATACTAACAATCATAATTAAACACATAAACCCAATTAATACCAATCCAATGTAATTACAGCTATGTCACTAACAGAGTGCTATAGATTATCACCTCGAGCCATAAGCCCCGTCGTACACAACGCGATGCAAGTCTCCGATACCTTACGACTTTGGTATCCAGGCGACTATCGCAATACAAATCCATAGAGGCACAGGCACGCGTCAAAGGTTTTGACGAAAATGACGGCGAATTTCGAAATTGACGGCGCAGTTAGCGCAGTGGCTGAGCGATTGGACTGCTGCGCTGCGTGTCGCGGATTCGATTCCGGCACGGAGCAAATATTTGTATGATCTACAAGTAGTTGTTTCGGGTCTGGGCGTTTGTGTATGTGAGTTTATATGTTTGTAAACGTACCCACGACACAGGAGAAATTCCTAGTGTGGGGCAAGTTCGTTAAAAAAAAAAAACAAAAAAAAGGGTTCTTAAGTCGTTAGATATATAAGACTTGCGTCGCGTTGTGTACGAAGTTCTTTACGGAGCGTCAATACAGTAGCAGTAGTTTGATCAATGACTATACGCATTTATAGATCGTGAAGAGATTTGAGAGAGATGAAAGCGCTTAATCTTGATTATGGACTGTTTTCATAATGACTAAACGATCCCAATGTCTATGTTTTCTATATATATGTTGAATTTTCTGACGGTACTGTTCGGTTGGTTTGACGGCTGGCGCAGTGGCTGAGGGATCAACTGCTGCACTGTGTGTCGTGGGTTCGATTCCCGCACGGGTCTAATATTTGTATGATGTACAAATAGTTGCTCCGGGTCTGGGCGTTTGTATGTGAGTGTGTAGGTGAGCTTAAATGTTTGTTAAAGCAACCACGAGACAGGAAAAATTCCTTGTCAGGGGCAAAGTTTAAAATGCAAATAGAAAATAATATCCATAGATAAATTCGGTGTTGAAAACCGAATGGCTTATTCGGTTTTCAGAATTCGTCTATGATGATATGTTTCATTTTTGTGGACAATTTAAAAAAAAATACTAAATTAAAATTTTATGTGAAATAAAAAATTTCGTAACGAGCAGGATTTGGACCTTTTGATCTTCTGCTTCTTATCTCTAGAATTTCCTACTAACTCGAAATATCGTAGTCAGAATTCGACCCAGCGAGCATGGGTCGAATTCTCCTCAAAATATTTACTTAACTTTGTATACGAGGCAGTAGTTTTGCAAACAAACATTCATCATAATCCGAACAGGAAGGTCTCAGTATGGAAACTAAAATCAATACCTATGTTTTGAACTTCGTCCCAAATATCAACAGTTTGACATGCAATGACAAGGGTGGCAGGTTCCAAGTCTACTCTCAAGAAATAGACGGGCATCTTACATTCACAATATCGCTGCCCTAGTTCAACAGTAAGATATCTTTAAAAAAAACAAAATTGACTTAAGTTTTGTTTCATGTGAATTTGCAAAAATCGGATATTTGTAAAACGCAACCAAAGCATTTGAAATTTTGGCACTTTGGTTGCGTTTTACAAATATCCGATGTTTGAACTGGACAGAAGAGCAAATTTTTCATATGAAACAAAACTTAACTCAATTTTGTTTTTTTTTTTTTAAGATATCTTACTGTTGAACTAGGGCAGCGATATCTGTGGCCTGATGACGACTTTTCACGGTTTTGTATCGTTAAGTAAAAAAGAAAAAGAAAGAAAGAAAATTGTGTTTATTAGCATCAAAACTTAAAACTAAATAAAAAAACAAAACTAATCTTTTGGGCTTCAGCTCAGCCTAATGCCAAGTGGCAGCACAACACTCCGGTATCACCGGGTGCCGACCTACCTCCGTCGTATAGTCGAGGACTACCTGACGGACAGAGCCGTCATCTACCCCGGTCACCGGGGAGAGTGGAACCGGCGAGAGATGTCGTGCGGTGTTCCACAGGGATCGGTCTTGGGGCCGCTCCTGTGGAACATCGGCTACGACTGGGTGCTGCGCGGCGACCTCCCTGACGGCGACGGCGTAATATGTTACGCCGACGACACGCTCGTCCTGGCGGAGGGAGAGTCGCACCAGGCGGCGGCCGACCTGGCGACGCAAGCGGTGGCGACAGTCGCTCAGAGGATCCGGCAGTTGGGACTCGACGTGGCGCTGCATAAAACAGAGGCCATGTGCTTTCATGGCCGTCTGAACGCGCCACGTTCAGAGTCCCACATTACGGTGGAGGGGGTTCGCATCGGCGTTGGGAGGACGATGAAGTACCTGGGACTCGTCCTCGACAGCCGGTGGAACTTCAGGGAGCATTTCCTGCATTTGGCCCCAAGGCTGAACCGGGCAGCAGCCGCTCTCAAGCGGCTCCTGCCCAATCTCGGCGGGCCAAATGCCTCCTGCCGGAGGCTGTACGCCGGTGTCGTGCGGTCCATGGCCCTCTACGGGGCCCCTGTGTGGGCCCTAAGCATCCGGACGCGACCACTCAAGCTGGTCGCATGCCAGAGGGTCATGGCTATCCGGATGATCCGGGGATACCGCACGATCGCCGGAGAATCAGCCAACCTCCTAGCAGGATTGCTGCCCTGGGATCTGGAAGCGACTGCCCTCCAGCGCGTCTATGAATGGCGCGTGGAGGCGCAGCGTCGGGGTGAATCCCCGCTGCCTCGACAGGTCGAGGCGCGGCGGGAAGAGCTCCGGCGCGATCTCAGGGCAGTATGGAGGGAGCGACTGTCGCAACCGAGGTCCGGGCACGCCACAATCGCGGCGGTAAGACCCCTCTTTGAGGAGTGGCTGGATAGGCGTCACGGCGTCCTGACCTACCGCATGACGCAGGTCCTCACCGGACACGGAAGTTTCGGGAGGTTCCTGTGTCTGCCCGGGTCGACGGCGCGTTGTGTTCCACGCGCGCCTCAAAGAGTGTCAGCATAGTGACGGGGCCTGTAGAGGGCCAAAGCCTGCTGGGGTCGCGGGACCAAGGGATTACCGTGACCCTAGTACGTAAAGGGCTATTGAAGGACACCGTGGATTTTAGTCAGTACAAGTCTGACAGTCCCTCCCGCCCTGCCCTGGGTGGGAGGACTCATTTGATGATTTTACCACGAAAAAAAAAAAAAAAAAGTGGCAGCACAAAGTTTGTCACCTGACGCTGATTTTCAGCTACAGCCCACGAATGACATAAAAATTATGATGTTTTTGTTTAATTTGATGGCATTTGGTTGGAGCAGCCGCTGAGCGATTGGAATGCTGCGCTGTGTGTCGGGGGTTCAATTTCTGAAGAGCAAATAGTTATTATGATCTACAAACAGTTTTTTCGGGTTAGGGCGTTTGTGGATGTGTATTTAAATGTTTGTAAATGCACCCACAATACAGGGGAAATGTGTACTAGTGTGGGGCAAGGTTTATAAAATAAAAAGGTTTTGCATTTGTACGCTTTTTATTTTATTTATCGTGGTAAAATCAAATGAGTCCCCCCACCCAGGGCAGGGCGGGAGGGACTGTCAGACTTGTACTGACTAAAATCCACGGTGTCCTTCAATAGCCCTTTACGTACCGGGGTAATTCGTTAGTTCCGCGACCCCGGCAGGCTTTGGCCCTCTATAGGCCCCGTCACTATGCTGACACTCTTTGAGGCTTGCTTTTGTACACTAGAGGCGCTTTTTCATTTTCGGTACAATTTACGTCATACTACTTCAACTACGCCCTTACGGCCAAATACGTAGAATTCATGCTAAGGTCTCTGTTTGCTTGTGTGTTGTTACTTGAGAACAACTTTACCAGACATAATATGATTTTCTTATTTTATATAAATCAATTTTGTTCTTTCTTTTTCTTTTCTAAAATACCACTAATAAAAGAAAGAGTGTGACAGCTCCGAAAAAGAACTATTGTAACTAGTTTAAGATGAAATAAATACAATTGTATTTTTTCTTCGATAAGCCAATTTATCAGACACCTACTGGAGAGGCCTATGTCAATCAGTTGACAGTTCTTTAGTTGAAATGTCTTGATAAAAGATTCCAACTTTAATAAAATAATAATAGAACAATTGCTCCTGTGTCGTACAATTTTTATGACTCCACTAGCCGTTCACCGTGGTTTTACTCCCGTTGCCCGGCTCCTAATGTTGTATATCCTATAGCCTTCCTTGATAAATGCACTATCAAACACAAACATATTTTTTCAAATCAAACCAATAGTTCTTGAGATTAGCGCGTTAAAACAAACAAACTTTTCAGCTTTATGATATTATATATATATATTATTATAATTATAGATTAATAGGATTTATTTTTATGCGGGGCCACAGTAACGGAAAATGCCGTCAATTTTCACGATAATAGACTTTAAATATTTATATAAACGCCCCTAATTGCGATTATTAACAGCAAATACCGTTAGTGTAGCCACAGCGTTAAACGAAATGTAATTTCGAAATAACATTCTGAGTTTGAATTGGGTATCAGAAACCCGTTGTGCGGTTTAAAAGAAGAACGCTGTGAAAAAGACCGGCCATGACAACCGACTGATAATCAGTAGACGCGCTGGAAATTAATAATCTGTCTCGGTTGCTTTCTTCGGTTGGTTTTTGCTCTGTAACCAATCAAAGATCGAATTTTCCAATCCAAGTCTTTACGCTAAAAACAAAGAGACAGGATTTGGATTGAGATTGAATTTTTAAGTCACTTGACGACACCCCACGACACAGGGTACTCGAATGTGGAGTCCAGGAAAATGTTTAAGTATCTAGCTACTAAGGATATTTTTTCTTTTGTAGCTTTTAATTTTATACCATGTTTATTTATTTTTTCTTTTTAATTTCGGGCAATAGACAAACGGTAAGAAAAATCTCTGCAAAACTTAGACTTTTCCTCTCTGAATCGAACTTCGACTTAAAGATTCCCTCAGTCATGCCTACAGAGTATGTTAACAAAACCAATATTTTCGAGCCCCGTAGTCAAATATCTGTAGTTTGACGTAAAACTGACGAGGGTTGAAGTTCCAGCCCTCAGGATGGTCATGTATAGAATAATGAAATATAAGGATTTTCGCACAAAAACCGTTCAGCCATTTGTTATTTATGATTGAAGTTGTATTTGTTACGCAAAGTAAGTAAAACTGATTTGTTCAGGTTTAAGAATATTTTGAAAAGGATAATTTGGGTTTGGACGTGTTTTCTTCAGCTGAGGTTTTTATTCTAAGGTTGAAATGTTTCGAATTGTGAGGATAGTTGGCAGCCTGAATTATTTGTATTGGGATCAAAGATGTCTGTTTTCTGACCTCACTAAGACTTTTTATTTGTAGCTGTTATAAGTTAATTAATGTTATATTTTTAAATTCAATCTGTTTTTTTAAGTAGGTAAATGAATAAATAAATAAATAAAGATTTTTTATTTATTTATTTAAGGTCGCTTTTTAACATCTAAGGTCATTAGAGACCACAGTTTTTTATGTTAATTAAAATGCAAAAACTGATAATTACGGAGATAGAAATATCGGGACAAAAACTTACTTAGTTTTGTACAAATTGATACTTTCTATTGTTTTCTACATAAATCATGACTTTTACATACTTAGAATGTGTTGAAAATTTAGTTTTCAGTGACCAAGTGAAGAAAAATGTTTTGATTGCATGCTATATGTAAAAAGGAGACAATTTTTTTTGGGCCCACTGTTAAACGGTAACGTTTATTAATCATATTGCACATGAAAAAAGTGATCATCTTATTATAATTAACGGACCAGAAATTATATAGAAATGTAACCGGAATAATGAAATAATAGTAAAAATGTGTTACGACAAAAAATGCTTGTTTAGGAGCGTTTTTAGGTTTATTTTAACGTGAAAACAAATGTTACTACGGTGCGCAGCGGTAATAACATCGTCTTTAAATACGTTTAAATAGGTAATAATTAATTGGTACAGTGAACTTGTTTTTAATGCTGTTATTAACGGTTATCACGTTATAATATATCAATTAACGTACTTTAAAAATCACCGTGAAACGAAACGTAATTATTAGCCCGTTGCAGATACTCTGTGGTCCAGTTTCAAACAGTTTGACAGACAACCTAAAACGTAGGTACTCTTTGGACAATTTCCTGCAATAGTTTAGTTCTTCTGTTCTTTTCATATTTTTATTCGAAAGATTTTATGAAAATGGCATCTGTAGATACAGTGCATAATCCACAAAGCCGTTGTATCAATTGTCATATTATCATCTAATCCATTTTCATGAATAAGTATATCAAATCGTGTAAATCACATCAAAATCTATCACGTAGTACAGACGTGACTTTGTTTTATACTTTACTACCTATATATTATTGAAAAGTGCACTATTTTGACTTATAATACCAAGGAGACCTATCCACTCATTAGACAATAGCTCTTGTGAGATTTTAGGTTATTACGAGAGTCATGTTTTGACTGTAGTAATTCACAGTATTCCGGTTACATAAAGTTTTGCTCATATTACCACTGTAATCTAGAGATTATAAGGAATAAACCAACGTGCATTTCATTGCTATACGCCACAATTTGTGGTGGGCCTATTCCCCAAACAAAAAAAATTGTCTCCTTTGTGTCATTCATTTGTTTAACAATTGGAACATTAAAAAATCCCTTTATTTTTACATCAAAAAGAGAATTGTTAAATAAAAACAAAAACTGTGCTGTTAATAAAGAATCAGCAGCACATCTCATTCATCCAGCTCAACGCACACAGAACAACTCAATCAAAATAAATCCATCAATCCACTGTCGGCCATAATAACAGCACACGTATTCACCAATTATTTACAAATTACAATCCTACGATACACATTAAAACACAATAGTTTCCAATTAAGCATTTCTGGTGCAACGTCGCGTTCCCAATTTTTAATTAACAATTGAATTATATATCGTTCAATTCGAATACTTCGCTGTATACTTACGTTTGGCCGAATCTGTAATTTGTGACTTTTGTCCGAAATTAATAGTGATGTATTTGTGTTGCGTTTTCGACTCGATAAGCATTTTAATATTGGAACTAGTGAGGTGGGTAAATATCGATATGTGAGTGATGTTAATGTGTTCTTTGTGGCAATCAATCACGTGTTTACAGTAGACTTATTACTGATTTATTATGTTATTACACAATCAAGTAAAAATTTGACTTTTATTACCTATACAATGGAATGTAAATCCAATCAATTTTTACATTGAAATCCTAGTGGTTTCGCATATTATAATGTTTACTTAGAATAAGAAATATTTAATTCATGTGTAATGTTGCTTTATTTATTAAATTGCGGTTGTTGTATTTAAACAAAACAAAATATTATTAATGGATAGTTGTATTTATTTAGTGTTTTTTTTTTTAATTGGTCTCTTTCTACAAATTCTCATTCTTGTGTTAATAAATAAAAAAAAACATTATTAAACAGCCAGACAAAGGGTACGTACATTAAATGTATTTCAGTGTGGTACTGGAATTGAACCCGCGACACGCAGCACTGCAGACAATCATTCAATCACTGCGTCAAACATCCACGTTTATACTAGGGCAATTACTGTTACATAATAGAGATCATTGACCCTTTTTCAGGTTGTCAACATATAGAATACTAGCACTTTGCCCGCGACTTCGTCCGCGTGGGTTACGTACTTTCCTAATTCCCCCTTTTCACCCCCTCAAAGGTTAAATTTCCAAAAACCCCTTCTTAGTGCTCCCCTACATTATAATGGGAAGCCGTGTGCAAAATTTCACATTCCTAGCCCTAGTAGTTTCGGCTGTACGTTGATATGTCAGTCAGTCAGTTCTCCTTTTATAAATATAGATGACATTATATTGAATATTCGGCTATATTATGATTCGATGATTATTATTCAATTTAGATACTAAAGTAATTACAAATTGAATTCAGTTTAGATTATTATTTTGTGTATATTTAGGTTTTAAACTTATGAAGGTTTATTAATACTTATAAATATTTCACAGGATCTTTTGTTTTTTTTTTTTTTTTAAGGTTGGCAAAATCCTCAAATGAGTCCTCCCGCCCTGGATGGGGCGGGAGGGACTGTCAGACTCTTACTGACTAAAATCCACCCGTGTTTCTTCGGATGCCCTTTACGTTCCGGGGCCGCGGTAACCTGGATTAAGAAAAAATCCGCGACCCCAGCAGGCATTTGGCCCCGTAAGGGGGGCCCCGTCGGTGACCCGTGAAACACGACGCGCCACCGACCTGGGCTTGGTCCTTGGTCGGACGGCGGGCTTACCCATTACTCGCCGTCCGCAAGCCCGCTCCGCCGCTGTGCCCTCTGCTATTCAGAGGGACACGCGTTGGAGCATCCACCCGACAGGCTATTCGCATACGGGCAAAGAGACCCCTCAGGCACACAGTGCCTAAGGAAGTGTTTTGCCCGTATCCCAGGGTGCACCGGCCCGAAAAACTGGTCTTCCCCCCGGACGTATCCGAGAGGGAACGCCAGTCCACGGGCGCACGTGGAGGTTTCCTGTCTTAGCACCCCAGGATCTTTTGATAGTAATAAATAACGAGTAAATTATTGCTTTTGGCACTGAATCTGTCCAAATGGGAAACCATAATACTGGAACGGAAATAACGATTAAAGGGCCACGTTTGAACCCGGGGCGGGAGGACTCATTTGATAAAATAAAATAAAATGCTTATTATCATCATTTTACCAAAGAAATATGGAAGTATTTCACAAATTGAATTATTATTTATTCCACTTTAATAAATTGAAACTCAGGTCATTCTTATTTCATTTTGTGGTGTAAAAATTGGAGTGGAAGTAACATCAGAGTATGACTGACTAAAACCCACACTGTTCCTTTACATAACCTTTGCGTTCCAGGGCCACGGTATACTGCGTAGACAGCCCCGCGAACTAAAATCAAAATCAAAAGTTTTTATTTCACATAGGCCCATGAGGGCACTTATAAAACGTCGACAGCAGGTGCACGGTTCGGGTTGGTCGATTCCATGGAGAAGAACTGGCAAGAAACTCCATAAAAAATACTAAGATCACAATAAGACATTATAATATATGAAATATTTATTTAACCATCAAAACAATATAAGAAGACAAAAATTTGGAGAAATGTGTCATCCACCAACCCAAACTGTACCCACATTATGTAATTAGGCCCTCTCCTTTTCACAGAGAGGAAGCCTGGGTCCCAGTGGAACATTACAGACTTATCATGTAAATAAAGACCACATTAATTCTCATAATCTCAATATAATGCCAAGCAAATATAATCCCTCTGTGTTTGACACTAACGAGTAAGTAATTCTCCTTGAGCTAGATTATGAACATCAATCTTTTACCCCTACACTTTGTAAGAACTCAATTTGTACTTGTACCTCTTTTATTTAGGTATTTTATTTACGGGTAAATTTTTATAAGGTGCGTAGGAATTTGTGGTAGAATCTTATTGTAAAGAAGGGTTTATATTGAACTTCGTAAGACCAATTTAGTAGTCTGGAGATCTTCAAGTCAAGAGTGAATAGCTTGCTTCAAAGTCGACCACATCTTAGCTTAATATTAGGCGAGATAGTGGTTATCGTTAAAAAAAACGACGGGTTGCACTCTGGGAGTGCCGGCAGAAGTGAAAACTTGAATAGTAATAAACACACACGAACATTCGCGCATGCGCCCTGCGCCGTCTTACGAATTTTCGATCAGGTCACGTGTCCTGACGCGAGTTTTACATTTTTTACCCATTCCAAAAAAAGTGCACAACGCCGCTAAAGAAGTTTTCACTTAAAAAGATACGTGTGTTCACACGTGCCACAGTGCAACCACATCGACACGACAATATGTGGTTGAGCAATGGTTATGTGTGTTTGGCAGCAACTTTTTACAATTGCGTTGTGGTTTCGTTTGGTTTACCGCTCAACACTTCACTAGAATGCAGACGTTGGGTCGACGGAACGTTGTGATTGCGAAGTTACAATTTTCAGTTCCAATTTACTTCCTGCGCAAACTTGCCTTCGAAAATATGGTCCATGTGAATTAATTAATTTATTTTAGGGGAACCAACAGTAACATTAAGTGTTTATTTTCTTTCTTCTTAGAGTATTCCGAGAGTTTGAATGGACCGGAGTAATTTTTAATTACTATGACGTGTGAAACTGTAATAACCACTGTGTGTGCCACTTTTTTTTTTTTTTTTTCGTGGTAAAATCATCAAATGAGTCCTCCCACCCAGGGCAGGGCGGGAGGGACTGTCAGACTTGTACTGACTAAAATCCACGGTGTCCTTCAATAGCCCTTTACGTACTAGGGTCACGGTAATCCCTTGGTCCCGCGACCCCGGCAGGCTTTGGCCCTCTATAGGCCCCGTCACTATGCTGACACTCTTTGAGGCTTGCTTTTGTACACTAGAGGCGCTTTTTCATTTTCGGTACAATTTACGTCATACTACTTCAACTACGCCCTTACGGCCAAATACGTAGAATTCATGCTAAGGTCTCTGTTTGCTTGTGTGTTGTTACTTGAGAACAACTTTACCAGACATAATATGATTTTCTTATTTTATATAAATCAATTTTGTTCTTTCTTTTTCTTTTCTAAAATACCACTAATAAAAGAAAGAGTGTGACAGCTCCGAAAAAGAACTATTGTAACTAGTTTAAGATGAAATAAATACAATTGTATTTTTTCTTCGATAAGCCAATTTATCAGACACCTACTGGAGAGGCCTATGTCAATCAGTTGACAGTTCTTTAGTTGAAATGTCTTGATAAAAGATTCCAACTTTAATAAAATAATAATAGAACAATTGCTCCTGTGTCGTACAATTTTTATGACTCCACTAGCCGTTCACCGTGGTTTTACTCCCGTTGCCCGGCTCCTAATGTTGTATATCCTATAGCCTTCCTTGATAAATGCACTATCAAACACAAACATATTTTTTCAAATCAAACCAATAGTTCTTGAGATTAGCGCGTTAAAACAAACAAACTTTTCAGCTTTATGATATTATATATATATATTATTATAATTATAGATTAATAGGATTTATTTTTATGCGGGGCCACAGTAACGGAAAATGCCGTCAATTTTCACGATAATAGACTTTAAATATTTATATAAACGCCCCTAATTGCGATTATTAACAGCAAATACCGTTAGTGTAGCCACAGCGTTAAACGAAATGTAATTTCGAAATAACATTCTGAGTTTGAATTGGGTATCAGAAACCCGTTGTGCGGTTTAAAAGAAGAACGCTGTGAAAAAGACCGGCCATGACAACCGACTGATAATCAGTAGACGCGCTGGAAATTAATAATCTGTCTCGGTTGCTTTCTTCGGTTGGTTTTTGCTCTGTAACCAATCAAAGATCGAATTTTCCAATCCAAGTCTTTACGCTAAAAACAAAGAGACAGGATTTGGATTGAGATTGAATTTTTAAGTCACTTGACGACACCCCACGACACAGGGTACTCGAATGTGGAGTCCAGGAAAATGTTTAAGTATCTAGCTACTAAGGATATTTTTTCTTTTGTAGCTTTTAATTTTATACCATGTTTATTTATTTTTTCTTTTTAATTTCGGGCAATAGACAAACGGTAAGAAAAATCTCTGCAAAACTTAGACTTTTCCTCTCTGAATCGAACTTCGACTTAAAGATTCCCTCAGTCATGCCTACAGAGTATGTTAACAAAACCAATATTTTCGAGCCCCGTAGTCAAATATCTGTAGTTTGACGTAAAACTGACGAGGGTTGAAGTTCCAGCCCTCAGGATGGTCATGTATAGAATAATGAAATATAAGGATTTTCGCACAAAAACCGTTCAGCCATTTGTTATTTATGATTGAAGTTGTATTTGTTACGCAAAGTAAGTAAAACTGATTTGTTCAGGTTTAAGAATATTTTGAAAAGGATAATTTGGGTTTGGACGTGTTTTCTTCAGCTGAGGTTTTTATTCTAAGGTTGAAATGTTTCGAATTGTGAGGATAGTTGGCAGCCTGAATTATTTGTATTGGGATCAAAGATGTCTGTTTTCTGACCTCACTAAGACTTTTTATTTGTAGCTGTTATAAGTTAATTAATGTTATATTTTTAAATTCAATCTGTTTTTTTAAGTAGGTAAATGAATAAATAAATAAATAAAGATTTTTTATTTATTTATTTAAGGTCGCTTTTTAACATCTAAGGTCATTAGAGACCACAGTTTTTTATGTTAATTAAAATGCAAAAACTGATAATTACGGAGATAGAAATATCGGGACAAAAACTTACTTAGTTTTGTACAAATTGATACTTTCTATTGTTTTCTACATAAATCATGACTTTTACATACTTAGAATGTGTTGAAAATTTAGTTTTCAGTGACCAAGTGAAGAAAAATGTTTTGATTGCATGCTATATGTAAAAAGGAGACAATTTTTTTTGGGCCCACTGTTAAACGGTAACGTTTATTAATCATATTGCACATGAAAAAAGTGATCATCTTATTATAATTAACGGACCAGAAATTATATAGAAATGTAACCGGAATAATGAAATAATAGTAAAAATGTGTTACGACAAAAAATGCTTGTTTAGGAGCGTTTTTAGGTTTATTTTAACGTGAAAACAAATGTTACTACGGTGCGCAGCGGTAATAACATCGTCTTTAAATACGTTTAAATAGGTAATAATTAATTGGTACAGTGAACTTGTTTTTAATGCTGTTATTAACGGTTATCACGTTATAATATATCAATTAACGTACTTTAAAAATCACCGTGAAACGAAACGTAATTATTAGCCCGTTGCAGATACTCTGTGGTCCAGTTTCAAACAGTTTGACAGACAACCTAAAACGTAGGTACTCTTTGGACAATTTCCTGCAATAGTTTAGTTCTTCTGTTCTTTTCATATTTTTATTCGAAAGATTTTATGAAAATGGCATCTGTAGATACAGTGCATAATCCACAAAGCCGTTGTATCAATTGTCATATTATCATCTAATCCATTTTCATGAATAAGTATATCAAATCGTGTAAATCACATCAAAATCTATCACGTAGTACAGACGTGACTTTGTTTTATACTTTACTACCTATATATTATTGAAAAGTGCACTATTTTGACTTATAATACCAAGGAGACCTATCCACTCATTAGACAATAGCTCTTGTGAGATTTTAGGTTATTACGAGAGTCATGTTTTGACTGTAGTAATTCACAGTATTCCGGTTACATAAAGTTTTGCTCATATTACCACTGTAATCTAGAGATTATAAGGAATAAACCAACGTGCATTTCATTGCTATACGCCACAATTTGTGGTGGGCCTATTCCCCAAACAAAAAAAATTGTCTCCTTTGTGTCATTCATTTGTTTAACAATTGGAACATTAAAAAATCCCTTTATTTTTACATCAAAAAGAGAATTGTTAAATAAAAACAAAAACTGTGCTGTTAATAAAGAATCAGCAGCACATCTCATTCATCCAGCTCAACGCACACAGAACAACTCAATCAAAATAAATCCATCAATCCACTGTCGGCCATAATAACAGCACACGTATTCACCAATTATTTACAAATTACAATCCTACGATACACATTAAAACACAATAGTTTCCAATTAAGCATTTCTGGTGCAACGTCGCGTTCCCAATTTTTAATTAACAATTGAATTATATATCGTTCAATTCGAATACTTCGCTGTATACTTACGTTTGGCCGAATCTGTAATTTGTGACTTTTGTCCGAAATTAATAGTGATGTATTTGTGTTGCGTTTTCGACTCGATAAGCATTTTAATATTGGAACTAGTGAGGTGGGTAAATATCGATATGTGAGTGATGTTAATGTGTTCTTTGTGGCAATCAATCACGTGTTTACAGTAGACTTATTACTGATTTATTATGTTATTACACAATCAAGTAAAAATTTGACTTTTATTACCTATACAATGGAATGTAAATCCAATCAATTTTTACATTGAAATCCTAGTGGTTTCGCATATTATAATGTTTACTTAGAATAAGAAATATTTAATTCATGTGTAATGTTGCTTTATTTATTAAATTGCGGTTGTTGTATTTAAACAAAACAAAATATTATTAATGGATAGTTGTATTTATTTAGTGTTTTTTTTTTTAATTGGTCTCTTTCTACAAATTCTCATTCTTGTGTTAATAAATAAAAAAAAACATTATTAAACAGCCAGACAAAGGGTACGTACATTAAATGTATTTCAGTGTGGTACTGGAATTGAACCCGCGACACGCAGCACTGCAGACAATCATTCAATCACTGCGTCAAACATCCACGTTTATACTAGGGCAATTACTGTTACATAATAGAGATCATTGACCCTTTTTCAGGTTGTCAACATATAGAATACTAGCACTTTGCCCGCGACTTCGTCCGCGTGGGTTACGTACTTTCCTAATTCCCCCTTTTCACCCCCTCAAAGGTTAAATTTCCAAAAACCCCTTCTTAGTGCTCCCCTACATTATAATGGGAAGCCGTGTGCAAAATTTCACATTCCTAGCCCTAGTAGTTTCGGCTGTACGTTGATATGTCAGTCAGTCAGTTCTCCTTTTATAAATATAGATGACATTATATTGAATATTCGGCTATATTATGATTCGATGATTATTATTCAATTTAGATACTAAAGTAATTACAAATTGAATTCAGTTTAGATTATTATTTTGTGTATATTTAGGTTTTAAACTTATGAAGGTTTATTAATACTTATAAATATTTCACAGGATCTTTTGTTTTTTTTTTTTTTTTAAGGTTGGCAAAATCCTCAAATGAGTCCTCCCGCCCTGGATGGGGCGGGAGGGACTGTCAGACTCTTACTGACTAAAATCCACCCGTGTTTCTTCGGATGCCCTTTACGTTCCGGGGCCGCGGTAACCTGGATTAAGAAAAAATCCGCGACCCCAGCAGGCATTTGGCCCCGTAAGGGGGGCCCCGTCGGTGACCCGTGAAACACGACGCGCCACCGACCTGGGCTTGGTCCTTGGTCGGACGGCGGGCTTACCCATTACTCGCCGTCCGCAAGCCCGCTCCGCCGCTGTGCCCTCTGCTATTCAGAGGGACACGCGTTGGAGCATCCACCCGACAGGCTATTCGCATACGGGCAAAGAGACCCCTCAGGCACACAGTGCCTAAGGAAGTGTTTTGCCCGTATCCCAGGGTGCACCGGCCCGAAAAACTGGTCTTCCCCCCGGACGTATCCGAGAGGGAACGCCAGTCCACGGGCGCACGTGGAGGTTTCCTGTCTTAGCACCCCAGGATCTTTTGATAGTAATAAATAACGAGTAAATTATTGCTTTTGGCACTGAATCTGTCCAAATGGGAAACCATAATACTGGAACGGAAATAACGATTAAAGGGCCACGTTTGAACCCGGGGCGGGAGGACTCATTTGATAAAATAAAATAAAATGCTTATTATCATCATTTTACCAAAGAAATATGGAAGTATTTCACAAATTGAATTATTATTTATTCCACTTTAATAAATTGAAACTCAGGTCATTCTTATTTCATTTTGTGGTGTAAAAATTGGAGTGGAAGTAACATCAGAGTATGACTGACTAAAACCCACACTGTTCCTTTACATAACCTTTGCGTTCCAGGGCCACGGTATACTGCGTAGACAGCCCCGCGAACTAAAATCAAAATCAAAAGTTTTTATTTCACATAGGCCCATGAGGGCACTTATAAAACGTCGACAGCAGGTGCACGGTTCGGGTTGGTCGATTCCATGGAGAAGAACTGGCAAGAAACTCCATAAAAAATACTAAGATCACAATAAGACATTATAATATATGAAATATTTATTTAACCATCAAAACAATATAAGAAGACAAAAATTTGGAGAAATGTGTCATCCACCAACCCAAACTGTACCCACATTATGTAATTAGGCCCTCTCCTTTTCACAGAGAGGAAGCCTGGGTCCCAGTGGAACATTACAGACTTATCATGTAAATAAAGACCACATTAATTCTCATAATCTCAATATAATGCCAAGCAAATATAATCCCTCTGTGTTTGACACTAACGAGTAAGTAATTCTCCTTGAGCTAGATTATGAACATCAATCTTTTACCCCTACACTTTGTAAGAACTCAATTTGTACTTGTACCTCTTTTATTTAGGTATTTTATTTACGGGTAAATTTTTATAAGGTGCGTAGGAATTTGTGGTAGAATCTTATTGTAAAGAAGGGTTTATATTGAACTTCGTAAGACCAATTTAGTAGTCTGGAGATCTTCAAGTCAAGAGTGAATAGCTTGCTTCAAAGTCGACCACATCTTAGCTTAATATTAGGCGAGATAGTGGTTATCGTTAAAAAAAACGACGGGTTGCACTCTGGGAGTGCCGGCAGAAGTGAAAACTTGAATAGTAATAAACACACACGAACATTCGCGCATGCGCCCTGCGCCGTCTTACGAATTTTCGATCAGGTCACGTGTCCTGACGCGAGTTTTACATTTTTTACCCATTCCAAAAAAAGTGCACAACGCCGCTAAAGAAGTTTTCACTTAAAAAGATACGTGTGTTCACACGTGCCACAGTGCAACCACATCGACACGACAATATGTGGTTGAGCAATGGTTATGTGTGTTTGGCAGCAACTTTTTACAATTGCGTTGTGGTTTCGTTTGGTTTACCGCTCAACACTTCACTAGAATGCAGACGTTGGGTCGACGGAACGTTGTGATTGCGAAGTTACAATTTTCAGTTCCAATTTACTTCCTGCGCAAACTTGCCTTCGAAAATATGGTCCATGTGAATTAATTAATTTATTTTAGGGGAACCAACAGTAACATTAAGTGTTTATTTTCTTTCTTCTTAGAGTATTCCGAGAGTTTGAATGGACCGGAGTAATTTTTAATTACTATGACGTGTGAAACTGTAATAACCATGTTTAAAAATAAACACAATATTTCATCTATATAGAACTCAACAAGGGTTCGTATGTCACGAATACGTCCATAACTCCATATACTTCCGAATCTACCCATTCCTCATGTGCAAAGTGAAAACGAAAGCTCCGTATCATCAGTAATGACCGGAGTAATTGTGTTAGTTTAGTCCCTCGTTGTGAACCATCCCCTCCGTCCCCTCGTGGACGCTGCGGACAGTCGGCTGATCTGCTGGCTACCATTACAACTCGAATTTGGATTTTATCACTGACATGTTAATGCCAGCTTGAATTATGTGCTAGGAGTTTTCAATGCTCATTGTAAATAAAGGAGATTTATACGAAAACCTAGGCTAAAATGTTCAGAATCGATAGCCATTGACGCCGAAATTTTTAGGAGTACTTGTGTACTGGTTTGCACAACAAAGCCACCTCCACAACCTAAAGACCCACAGGTTCTTATAACATTGATAAATAATATGGTAAAGTCACGAATATCCAGAACATACGAAAGGCAATGGACCAGTCGTTGTGGTAATGATTAGGGTAAATGAATAAATAAATAATAAATATTCCACAACTATCACACAACGCCATCTAGTCCCAAGCTAAGCAGAGCTTGTGTTATGGGTACTAGACAACTGATAAACATACTTATATATTTCTAAATACATACATAGTAAGAGAGGAAGAATGACATTTTCGCTATAGCTATAAAACTGATAGTGTGTTCTTCAAAAATTCTCGAACACGACTCAAAAACGAATCGAAAACCACTGATAACCCCAGTTAAGGAAAAAGAGAAATAAAATTAGTCTAGAAATTAAATAATGCAATTAGGCGAGGAGAGAGGGCGTCCTTTTTTATTTCAGCGCAAATTAGAGGGAGCTACGAATTGGGCAGCTGGGTTTCAGCCTGGGTTTCAGATGACAGGTGGGCGGAGCGGTTTTTACTGAGGGAACTTAACTGTTTATTTAAGCTAGGATTTTTTTCGGTTATGTAATTTTTTAAGTTTATCATGTAAAGTAGAAGTGGCCTTGGTCGCGGGACTTACGAATTACCGTGACCCCGGAACGTAAAGGACGTCACTAGTTTTTTCTAACTTTTCTAATACTGCAATGATCAAAACTCAAGAAGGTGGCCTGGTAATCAGTTCTAATTTTATCACAACATGAAGAGGCATGAAGAGGCATTCCCTAGAAAAATTCCAGACTGATCATTATAACCTAGAACTAACTCACAAAAGAATAAAAGCTCCAGCAGTCCCCAGATTCGCACAAAAACGAATATTGGAGCCATTTTGCGATAGTTTTTCAAAGAAACTGACATCATAGTTGGAACTTTGGCCATAACCCGGCAGAATTTAGTGGCACCTCATCAATTTGGACGTCCGTACTAACAGCGCCTCATTCTACGTGGTCGGGTTATGTATTAGTGTTTGTAGTTTGGGTAGATTTTTTTGGGGTTTCGGTTTAAACGGTACGAATAGCTGGAGAGTCAAAATAGTTTGTTTGCCGTTGGAATTGTAATGAGCAGTGTAGGCATAGTGGAATGGCTCTGATTTATGTGTCGTGGTTCGTGAATTCAAACCTAGGCATGAACTTTAGTCGTATTCTTTTTATCTCTACAGCTAAAAAATAAACGTAAGAAAATGTTGTAACATCTACTAAAGTAGTACACACACAGCGCCTAATCGCTGCGAATGACTACTCGCTTCGAGTATTCGCTGTTTGCAATAGACTATTCGCAGTGAAAAGATTCCTGGCCGCGAGTTGAATTTTATTCGCATCGAATGCACTCGTAGGGACCGAAGCTTAACCTGCTCTGGACTTGAGAGAAGTTACGGTTACAAAACGGATACACCCTCTCATAAAGAAATTTGTGATTTTTGACGTTGTGAATCGTACTGAATTTTTCTTTCCTTAAAAATAGTAAATCAACATAGCACTCTATTCTTGCTGATGGGTACAAAATCTCTGCGTCTGGATCGCGGAACTGTCCTAAAGAAGTATTGTGACTCTGAAATACAGGGCAACAGAAGGAATAGAGTGGCTTTTAGTCAGTCAAATCTGACAGTCCTTTTTGCTCCACCTGGAGCAAAAGGATTTTCAACCCAGAAAAGGACAAAAACCCAAAAAAATAAATTTCCCACTTCCCCAAACTTTTAAAAACTACCCACATTAATTTCCCACCTAAACCACTACCCTACAATATAGTTAAAACTAATTTAGTATCGGATAGCGGGTCGGTAGCGTCGGCAGCACTTGATTTATGCCGCGCGGGGCGTTCGCCGAAACTACTGTCATTAGTCACTGCGCATCGGTTTTTATGCTAACCGTACCGTGAGTGATGACCCGGCGGAGGAAGATGTATTGTATCTATTGATTATGTGGGAGATGTGTTATATTTGGGTTAAAGGGGTTAATTGATTGAAGTGGTTTGGCTAGAGTATTTGTTTTATATCGTGGTAAAAACATGAAATGAGTCATCCAATCCTACTATCACACATGTACGGACTAAAATCCACGCTGATCCTTTAATAGCCTTTTACGTTCCAGGATGACGATTACCCGATAAGACAGTCCCCTTTTTTATCGTGGTAAAATCATCAAATGAGTCCTCTTACCCAGGGCAGAGCAAGAGGGACTGTCAGACTCGTACTGACTAAAATGCACGGTGTCCTTCAATAGCCCTTTACGTTCCGGGGTCACGGTAATTCGTACAGTCCCGCGACAGATAAGACAGTCCCTTAGCTCTTTCAAGCGCGCGTGGAACATGCGTGCAAAGTTATCATAACATTATTGTTGAGATGGCCCCAAAAGTTTGCATCGCTTCTCTTGCATGAAGTTGTGAGTTCAAACCCAATCACTTCACTGATGTTTCTTCTTCAATGCAGGTGTAGTTTTTAATTTTATCTCGGACATTGATTTGATTTGATTTGATTGATATAAGTCTGAGCCATGTCAAAAGCCTATGGGGGTCTCTGAGGTGTCTTAATTAACTCTGACACCAGAGGTGGCCTCATCCATGAAGTTTTTTCTCTGTTCTTCTCCATAGAGTTCTAAGCTTTGAATTAGCTACCTACTTCATTTGACAATTCACATGTAACTGGTCCGCTTAAAATAAATGCTTTGATAACATTCCAAAATAAAAATCAACTGGTGAACCGAGTTCTGCTCGGGTCCAAATAGAAGAAAACCTTTAAAAAAACCTTTAATAAATGGGAGAAACCCTGAAAAACCAACTGACAATCAAAAATAAAAAACCTACCGATGTCTGGGGTTTAAACCTGCGGTCAAGTTAACGCTATAACAAAGTGTCCACCGAGGTACCAATTTTGGGCGTGAAATATAGAGAAATCTGTATGTGTGTACGGAGAAAAAAGTTTTCCAAGACATGGAACCTAGCTAGATCAATTTTCGCCACTGTAAACATTTTGCCTGCCGGGGTCGCGGGACTAACGAATTACCGTGACCCCGGTACGTAAAGGGCTATTGAAGGGCACCGTGGATTTTAGTCAGTATAAGTCTGACAGTCCCTCCCGCCCTGCCCTGGGTGGGAGGACTCATTTGATGATTTCACCACGCTAAAAAAAAAAGAACTGTAAACATTTTTCATTTCCGAAAACCGCCAATATAATAATAGTAATAGAACGTATACAATTTCTCGTTTAATTGTATAGGATACATTTATTCAGACTAAATCCATTGCAAGCTTAGGTACCAATGATATACCAAAACGCGTCAGTGAAGCACAGATGTAATATGAATTAAACAGTGTGATGTGCGTCCGTCCGTGGCGGGTCTAATAGAGATATCACACGATTGTCGCGCGGTTGAGTGACGGGTGGTCAATCCGTCTCGGGTCATATTATAGTGTGTTTCGGCCTTATATAAGTGGATGAGACAATTTCTGTACTGTATTGTAATGTCCTGCTACTGTCCAAACGGATGACCATGACCATGGAATGTTCCAGGGTCGCGGTTACTTGATGAGACAGTACAGCTTTGGCCCTCTAAAGAGGGGCCCGTCACATATGCTGACAGCTCTTTGAGGCGCGCGTTGTACACGACGCGCCGTCGACCCGAGCATGGTCCATGATTGAGCGGCGGGTCACCGGTTACTCACCGTCCGAATGCCCGCGCCTACGGTGGCCGGCAATCGCCTCGAACAGTGGATTTTATTAAGTATGAGCCTGCCAGCTTCTCTTCCTCTTCGTCCCAAGCAGGAGGACTCATTTGATGATTTTACCAACTAATAAAAGTGGTACTGGTAACCCGCAATACACACCGCAGCAGTCAATCGTTCAGATACTGCGCCAACCGTACCATCAAATTAGACAGCTACTGGAAGCAGATACGGTCATAATTTAAACAGCTGAAAGTTATGTCATCCATGCGCCATTGCGTAATCTATTATAAATCTACTCTTTTTTATTTACGTGGTAAAATCGTCAAATGAGTCCATCCACCCAGGGCAGAGCGAGAGGGACTGTCAGACTCGTACTGACTAAAATCCACGGTGTCCTTCAATAGCCCTTTACATTCCGGGGTTATGGTAATTTGTAAGTCCCGCGACCCCGGCAGGCTTTGGCTCTCTAGAGGGGGGGGGGGGGGCGTCACTATGCTGACACTCCTTGAGGCGCGCGTGGAACACAACGCCCCGTCGACCCGGGCATGGTCCATGGTCAGGCAGCAAGTCATCCATTACTCGCCGCCCGCATGCCAGAGCACAAAATCTACTCTTAAAACATATTCAAACATATTTCTAACAATATCTACAGAACTTTTTATTTGAAAAAGCAAAAACTAGTGCCAAAGAGATTTTTAGGTTCACTGAGAAACAAACAGTGATATGTGAAATATTACTTTTACGTTTGGCATTTCGTAACTAAATTGTTTTACTTAAAGTTCGATAAAACAGGCATATAAATCTGTTTATAATGTGTGAAGTGTGAAAAGAGAAGAAAACATAAAATCTACAAAACATAAATCTGTATTATTATCAATATTTCGTGTATTCTCTTTACCCTATTTATTTTCATGTTGTAGCAATATCGCTATTTCTTTCATACGTCTCGATTAACTTTTATTTCAATAGCAAATAAATTGGAAATTAATCAAATGAATAGAATTCAATGTAGATTCTAATAAAATACACTTACATTATAGAAGCCATTAGAGCTCACATATCTCTTTAAAAAAAACTAAGTAATAACCCCTTCTCCCCACTTTCACCCTTTCACCCCCAAAGCTGTCAACCCTAAACTCGCGTCGCCTATAAAGGTCCACGTGATTTGTAGCCGCGCCGCGCTCTACATCAAAGTTCCCGAACATCGGAACACCTGGATTTGCGACTCCCATGGGGGTGAAACTACAGTTTTGTTCCTTTTTGGGGGTGATCGATGGGGGCAGTTCGGGATGTATGGGTGACAGGTTAGGTTTTTAGTTTGGACTAACCTTGGCCTGGAGTTTTTGCGTGATTTATGTTGACGTTGCGTTTTGGCATGCCAACGCAGGATTGGAAGCTGAATGCACTTTAATTAAAGCATTTGTTTTGGTAGATTTTTATTACAGTTAGGTATTTTATATGTCAATACCTACTACTGCAAAATAAAGCAATGTGTTTATTTTTATGTAACAAGAAAACTTCGTAAACCATAAACAATTTCTCTTTTATCGTGGGTGCATTTAAAAACATTTTAATTCACGGAGCCAACATTTTTGTTGATAGGTTGTTATCACGTCGTAAAAGAAAATCGATGGGCATCAAAATTAAGATAATGCTTTCAGTGCTTTCAAAGAAGCTTTGCTTCTTTGCTATAGATTAAGATCTCTGAAACGATTTTTTTTAAACGACTATATTTTTTCACCCCGCTGCCGCTGTTCCCCCATCATCACCCCTTTCACCCCCAAACCAAACCTACTTACAAAACCATTACCAAACACTATTTAGTGTCATTGACTTTCAAAACAAACGTACTTCGGCACTAACACTAATTGCGTTGGCACTTCTCAGCGAGGTAAGTGCCAAGATAAAGACTAAGGTGCTATAGAGGTGCACCCATTCGTGGTACCACGTAGTGCTGCGAGTCGGTGCACCTCTATAGGGGTGATTGGAGTGGGGGTAATGGGAGGATTATTATAATATATGGGTTATGTTTGTATTGTTATTTGTAAGTTGTTATGTATGTAAAATCTTACAGGTACAGTAAACTACATAGTTTTTGACGTTATTCCACAAGATTACATTTCAATTTCTAGATATTATTTATTTGTGCAAACATCTTGGGGATGAAAAAAAAAATGATGATTCCAAATATCTGAAACAACTCACTTCCTTCCTTAATTAAACAATCTTTTGAAATGTTATAATTTTACCTCTAAATAACTATTATGAAAAGGTAAGTTCTGTATTTTAAAACAGTTTCTGAACTTTAGAAAGTTTTAAAATGTCTGCACTAGAGTGTTCAACAGTTTTAGTTTTTTTGTGTTTTAAAATGCAATTTTCCTCTTAACACAACTTTAAAAAAGAACTTTTTCTTTGTGGAAGAGAAGTTTGAAAGGAAAAAAGAAATGTATATTTGTTCACTGTATTATTTTTTCATTTGGGAAAGATTTGAAATAAATTTAAAAAAAAAACGTAAGAAATCATCGGTCCTATTGGAAATTTATAGGGGAGACCTGCCATAGGAGTTCAGCATTGGAAGCCCCACGGCAGATATGATGAGGCCAAAAGAGCCTATGGATTGAAGCTGTGTTCTGTGGTTTCTCACACTTTTTTTTTATCGTGGTAAAATCATCGAATGTCCTCCCACCCAGGGCAGAGCAGGAGGGACTCTCAGACTCGTACTGACTAAAATCCACGGTGTCCTTCAATAGCCCTTTACGGCCGGACAGCAAGTCGCCCATTACTCGCCGCCCGGGTTTCTCACACTTGGACTACGAATATAATGACGTAAACGGCTAACTACCTACCCACGGACAAGCGCACGTCAAGAAAATATTTTACATAAGCAGCGCCTTTATGTAGTAGTAAGGATGGTTTTCGTATTTCAAGTATTAATACTATTATTTCGGGTAAAGAGCATAAAACAAGGTGTTTAAGTTAAGAAGTTTTCGTTTTTCAACTAATGACATACCATTGACAAGTCAATACAATCTAGGTCACATACTAACCTAAATACCGAAATAAAAAAAAGAACAAAAAAAGTTTTACACAAACCCATAAAAATACAGCGAAACAATAAACCTATACAAATAGGTACAGTGAGCGACAAATGTGATTGTCCACAAAAAAAAAGAATTGATGACAACACAGTACAATGAATAAAATAAAATTCGGCGATAACACTTGCGTGTGTGACCGTACGTGAATGTCAAATGTTACGCGATTGGATTAAATAAATACTGCTTTGAATTTTTGTCGTCTTTTTTGTATTTTTTTGGAGGTTTTCCGTGACCGGGAGCTGAAAAAAGTCACGGTCGAATGAATTGCTCCTAGGCAATAATAAAATAACACACGATTGAAAATGACAATATCCTTTTTTGTAGCCTTAAAGAGTAGGAAAAAAGCCGTTGAGCTTTTTCGTGAAAAAATATCAATTTTTAAATCCATACATCCTCCCAAACTTTACAAGAAATAACCAGTACACTCGTATCTGGGTATCCACAGTTTCCTCTTTTTAACCAACTAAAGAAGGAGGAGGTTTAACGTGTACATTTTTTTTAGTTTACAGAATAGTGCCTCGGCTTGTCGAGGCAGGGGGATTCGCCCCGTCGTTGGTGGGCCTTCGCCTTCAGATCCCAAAACGGAACATTATAGTGTCTAGATATGAATCGTAGGGGCATCATGGAGGTTTTTCCCATTTGTTCAGGCATAAAAGTATTTCCTTGCGTAGTGTTGTCATTTCATTGTCGTTATCAGTCATTTTAACTCTTTCATCAGTGTTTGTCACCGCTCTACGAACTATGGAAGAGATGAAACTCAAACCCACACAACGATGACGTCACGCTCTTTACCGAAATTTGTCACCCAAAGCATAGTAACCCACTATGTGCTGTCCCAGGTAGGATAGGTAAGCACACTATCCCACAAATGCTAAATTTATATTATACCCCCATTTGCACCCCTTTCAAAACCTTCTACATTTTCACCCCCTCTGCTTTTAAAGCTTAAATATACAATCCATCCTCCACACAATTACATATAACATGTTTATGTTAATGCTAAAATTCCCACTACCGGAGAGAACTAGTTAAAACCAGTTGAAACCGGTTTTAACTGGTCTAGGGCTGGCACTGTTATGATAAAAAATATTAGATTTTAATTAAATAAGTATAATGAACAATTTCGAAACACATAATAATATGTGTTTCGTAAATGTATTTTTAGTGTAGAATAATAGTCAGTGTATTTCTTTCAAATGAGGTTGTGGTTTGATGTAGGTTACTAATATAAATATTAAAATGAGGGCTTATTAAAATGTACTGCGTAGTTGTAGCATATTTCCTCTGTTTGTTATTTGAATTTCACGATCTAATTATATCTACTTGATTTTAAATTTCTAAGAAACACATCACAATTCATTTAAAAAATGATTTTAGATGTTATTACGATTTCGAATTACGACTTTTTTCACAAATTAGGCTCTTAAATATAGATTTTCAGTCACGAATTATTCGTTAGCGGTAATTATGTTATTGGGAAAATCTATAAAATAATAAATACATGGAAATTAAACACAGCTGGCGTAACATGTACTATGTACATACAACTTTAGCTTAACTTCTTATCTGCCTAACTTTGCATAAGGCTAGAATTACGCTATGAGGCAAAGCTAATGGTCGCGGGTCTCACGAATTACTGTGACCCCGGAACGTAAAAGACTATTGAAGGACACCGTGGATTTTAGTCAGTACGAGTCTAACAGTCCCTCCCGCTCTGCCCTGGGTGGGAGGACTCATTTGATAATTTTACCACGTTAAAAAAAAAATGGCAAATCTAATACTATTAGAATTTCACTAAAATAATAATAATATACTGACTTTCGTGAACCCCTGTCCAACCAACGTTAATTTTAACATAACTCGTTATCATAACTCATTATCGTTATGAATTCAACCAGAAAACATGCAAGCGATTACACAAACATTGTGTTTCAACTAAAATTTAATCGAAATAGTTTTGGCAACCCTATTGCGTTCGCAAATTCAGTTTCATCGATCGAAAGTTTTAGTTATAATGGCGTAAAATTATGAAATATTCCGCTTTGTAATGTTTCTGCAGTTAGGAGCAATTTTAGTGCTAAATAAATGAAGCAATGCTATGCTCATATAGCATAAACGTAGCTTCATTTATGTTGCTTCGTTATGTAAGGTCTTTTTATTTAGTTTTTATTGTGGTAAAATTATCAAATGAGTCCTCCCACACTTGTACTGACTAACTAACTTGTGCTGACTACGCACGGTGTCCTTCAATAACCCTTTACGTTCCGGGGTCACGGTAATTCGTTGGTCCCGCGACCGACGTTATGTGAGGTCTTAGCACAAGATTTCCGTATTGTACAGACGCCAGCACATCAAACTACCTCAATATGTCAAATCTTATCACAATAGTTGAAGGTTGATGTTCGATTCGTAAAATTTGACAAATTGGGGTCCTTCAATAGCCCTTTACGTTCCGGGGTCACGGTAATGCGTACAGTCCCGCGACCAGTATCGTACAGCGTACTTGAAATATTATAAAGATCATTGTAAGGAAAATAAAAAAAAACGCCTTTAGTGTGCGAACGAGGAACTAATTTTATCCATAAAATTAACATTTAAGTCCCCATTTACTTCACGTCACAAAATCGTGAAATCTCGCAATAAGGCCTGAAAACTTAATAACAATATTATGTAATGCGAGTATGTATTCTTGGTAATTCTCAAAATTAGCTACCGATCGTCGTCGGGTCACCAAGCATTCGTTTCCGCTTAATTGACTATGAAAAATTATGCTCCGAAAGTTTTTTTTTGTATTGTTAACCGATATATTTAGAGTGGGTGGACGGAAAGTTTGTAAAAATAAGAAAATTTGTGGATCCTAGTATTTTGTAAGAGTTTTTTGAAACCCGATACACCTGTCTAGTATTTTTGTGTAAAGAATCTATGTACAAAATTTTAAAACCGTATCATAAAAAATCACAAGGTTATAAGTTTGTATATTACCTGGTTTTCCGTTCAAAAACATGCTCATTTCGCGGTACACCTGCGTAAACCGCGTCTCCTGTGTTATACACTCGTGATAATAGCTTGGCAGTAGGTACCTAACCGTACGGTGATTGTATTGTAATTAACTGGTAATAAAATTTAATTAAAATATTTTTGAAAAAATATATAACATGTTGTGAAAATTATTGGGATCGAATAAGTTACTGGTTCTGAACAAACTATATTCAGGTTTCGCATATACTAAAAAATATGTTGTATAAATAACTAGCTATTCCCTTTGGTTTCATCCCCGCTGCTCGGCTCCTTATGTTCGTAGCGTGATGTAAGCTAGCCTTCGTCGAAAAATGGACCATCCAACATTATAGTCGCGGGAATGTGGGCAGCGAGTAACGGGCAACTCGCTGTCCGACCATGGACCATGCCCGGGTCGACGGCGCGTTGTGTTCCACTCGCGCCTCAAAGAGTGTCAGTAGTGACGGGGCCTGCCGGGGTCGCGGGACAGTACGAATTACCGTGACCCCGGAACGTAAAGGGCTATTGAAGGCCACCGTGGATTTTAGTCAGTACGAGTCTGACAGTACCTCCCGCTCTGCCCTGAGTGGGAGGACTCATATAATGATTTTACCACGATAAAAAAAAAAAACAAAATAATAGTAATATTTCTTCAATTCGAACTTATAGTTGACTAGCACTTTGCCCGCGACTTCGTCCGCGTGGGTTACGTACTTTCTTAATTCCCCCTTTTCACCCCCTTAAAGTTTAAATTTCCAAAAACCCCTTCTTAGTGCTCCCCTACATTATAATAGGAAGCCGTGTGCAAAATTTCACATTCCTAGCCCCAGTGTTTCAGCTGTACGTTGATATGTCAGTCAGTCAGTTCTCCTTTTATATATACAGATGAGATTACTGATAGTTTATCGTCTTTATAGACAAGTGGCAAAACAATAAACGTAAACGCTCAATAGTCTTTGATATATTTCCAACTTTATTCATAAAGATATAAAGTTGAAAATCGAATAAAGACTACTGAACATTTACGTTCACGGGAGCTGATCGTTCTGAAGAACCTCAAGTGGTGTCGTATTATTCTACCAGCTCAAATATAAACCAAGTCGATAGTAGATGCGACTCCCCAATCCAGTTAGAATCAGTCGGAAACTAAATAAACTATCGATTGGTGGGAACTACCTGAACATAAAGATATTTGCATATCTTGCGTGACTGGAGAAGCATGAACCTTTATTTAGCAGAAATTCGTTTGACCATTACGTTTAGTAATATGTATTTAGATTTTATCATCATCAGCCTATAAGTTCCCACTGCTGGGACACAGGCCTCCTCTCTGTGAGAGGGAGTGGTCTACCACGTGGGCCCAGTGTGGGTTGTCTTCGAATTTCTGTTTCTAGGACACACCCCTTACGTCAAGATGTATTCCTTCATAATTTTGAAAGCAGCGGTGATGAATTAAATTACACATGGAATGCGCCTGGCTGGGTTCGAACCCACTATCTACAAGTCGTAAGTCGGGGCTGATACCACTGAGCCACCATTACTGGAACGACAATTCGCCAATTGTATCGCACGGTTACCCGTGACTCTCACGATGTTGTCAGTCCACCTAGTTGGAGGCCTACGCTGCGTCTTCCGGTGCGTTGTCGAACGAAACCCGTAGCTTCATCCAACGTTTCGGACTTTTCTTATTCTTTATCACTTACGGAGATAAAGAATGAGATAAGAATAGCTAGTGAAACGAACTAGAGATTGTAAAAACATAGCTGGATAGTTGTCCCGACTCCCTATCCGTTGTCTGAACTAATAGCGAGTAAGGTTCACCCAAAAGTTTCGAGTTACTTTCGTACGGGCCCGTATTTTCGTTGACGGATTAACAGAGTAGACCTTTTAACGATCATGTCTAACTAAACTATGTAGATAGTTAATTATGAGTAGAAAAACATTATATTATGGCTACTTATTCTATTGGAAAACTCCCCTGAATAGATTATAAAATACTTTTCCTTGAAAATACCAAGTTTTTTTTAAAAGAAAACACCTCAAGAGCTTCCTTCAAAACTAGGAACGAACAAAATCTGCAAGAACACAATATAACGATATTACCCACTGCAGCGAAGCGAATTACGAATCAAAATTCTTCAAACATACCAAAGCCAACCTTATTTCATACAGCACAAGTTTCACAATCTTTAACCAAACTACTCAAGAAATGGAAAATAGAAAATTAGACTCTACATCTATAGTTTTAAAATTCAATTTTCAATAAAAGCAATTCCACTTCTGTTATGAAAAGGTAATGGTTTTTCGATTGTGAGCCGTATCGTTTGTGCATTAGGGTGCAATGTTGCTTATTCTGAATTGGAAATTTTGTATTTCGCAACTGGAATTCGAATACATTTACTTTACCTTACACTAAATGTTATGTAATTTGATTGTTTTAAAAGGATTATGTATTTGGTCTTTATATGAATTGAGAAGCACAACATGTCTGTTTATTTTTGTAACATTTTCAATCCTTTTTGCTTTCTTGAAAGCTCCAATATCATAATATTTACTTTAGAAATTACACGTTACTTTTTTTTTCAATGCATACTTTAAACAAACGAATGAATAATTGTTTTAGGCGCAAAAAGCCTAATTCGTAAAATGGCAACCTAGTCGCAAAAGGACAAGTTCTCAAAATTGGCAAATTCTCTAAATTCTAATTCGAAAATGAGAATTATTGATGACTTTCAATGGTAAAAAAATATTTAGAAAAAGAGAGAAAATGATTTCGAAAGTTTTACGCATGGAATAAATTAAATAAAACTGTTTTCTTGTAATTTCCATATTTAGCCAATCCGCGCAAACCCAGGTCGGGTCGCTAGTTATACTATTTCTTTAAATAATATTTAGATCTGCCTAGTAATATTCAATCTCGATTTTTTCCCAAGCCAAGGCAGATTTCCAACAGTATCGTATAACAGTCACCATATGTTAGGTGGTATCCAGAACATCAACCATTTAACCCTGGTCTACCCTGCCTCCTTCATCACGTCCATTCTCTTCAATAACCACGGTTTTGATGTAGAAAAAGAAGGGTCTTGATAGAGTGGTGTTGGAAAGGGAACTTGATATGTGAAGCCTTAGAGAGATATCCAGTTGGGTGGGATGTGTGGTACCTGTGATTTTTTTTTTGGTTTGACAGACGATAGTGGCATGTGGTGATAATCTGTTGTTATTTTGTTGAAGATGAAAATGTGTGAATAATTTAAATTAAAATGCTGTCTGATAATATCAATTGACATCTATATGCTATCTGCTTATGAGCACAAAGTTTCATTATAATCGGTTCAATCATTTTGAAAAATAAAGACTTGATAGTTTGTATGAAATACCATGCGGTGTAAACACTCTTCAGTTGTCAATTATCATGCTTTCACTCACACTCATATCTCAATTTTGCAAAGGGGTTCTTTGTAGGATGTAGGTACTACCTCAGACGGGATTTTACCAAATTCGACCCCTAAGGGTTTGTTTTTAGGGTTAGTAGAACTAGAACATTTTTTTGGCCTTTGCCCAGCAGTGGGATGAAGTAGGTTAGCAATATTAGTAACAGTATTGATTTAGATTTTTCAAAAGTATCCAACCAAGTATCCAGTAACAATTCACAGAGTCAAAGTTCTAAATTTCAATCTATAATAATTGAGATAGAAATATCTGCAAAACTGACGAATTTCTATTGTGTATTCAATGTCAGTTCGCTCTATATCACGCCTTAAATCCCTGAAGTTGTATTCTTATTGTACTCAACACCGTAGTCAATACATGTAATAGAAGCGAAATTATTGCCATAAACTATTTGAGTGAGGGAGAACAATTTGCCACGATTTTGAACCCAATACCTCAAACATTAGCTCAGAAATTTGTCTTTTAAGTCAACGACGATGCAGTTCCAAATTAATAACCTATCGGTGACTTGTAACCAAAAGTTCAAACCGCAATCGGAACAGTATCATTTGACAAGAACGAGTCCTGTTACAGTACAGGGGGGTTAACAGCAGTATTAGTAAACTGAGACGCACTTTACTGGTAATCTGCTTAAAAGGGTGGTTTACTGCTTGTAAAGCATCAAATTGGGGATTATAACTATTTAGTATCGTTGGTTATGTCGTGGTTTGAAAGCATGTTGAAGCTATAGATCCTGGATGTCAATCTTAGATATTTGAATGATCGTTACAAGTGATGCTGACTTTGTTTTTTGAAGTGAAACTTCTTTAGCGGCGTTGTGCACTTTTTTTGAAATGACACGTGACGTGATCGAAAATTCGTAAGACGGCGCAGGGCGCTTGCGCGAATGTTCGTGTGTTTATTACTATTCAAGTTTTCACTTCTGCCGGCACTCCCAGAGTGCAACCCGTCGTTTCTTTTTACGTAGTAAAATTATCCAAATGAGTCCTCACACACATTACAGGACAGCACACAGTACAGGACGGGAGGCAATGTCAGACTTGTACTGACTTAAATTCCTGGTGTCCTTCAATAGCCCTTTACTTTCCACGGTTACCTTTTAAGGCAGTCCCGCGACCCCGAAGTGGTGGTGGCTACGGAAACTACGTATCTTTCCTACTCATCCTTTATTCTTTTCTGATTAATTTCGTTGCAGGTTCCAAGACAGGTAAATTCATTCTCAGGGACACGTCGAGCTTCATTATCATTTCAGCGCTTCATTATTACATGGTGGTTGCCACTGTTGATTCTGGCTATCAAGATTTGCAGTGGTTTAGGAAAAGTGTGGTGTGTTTATACCACAAAAAAGTGGTCCGAATTCTCCAAGTTTGTTTATGCACAAAAAAATCACCCATTAGAAATAAATATGATGTTCAGCTGTATAAATAAATAAATATTCCACAACTATCACACAACGCCATCTAGTCCCAAGCTAAGCAGAGCTTATGTTATGGGTACTAGACAACTGATAAACATACATATATATTTTCTAAATACATACCTATTATATTATAGATAAATTACACCCAGACACAGAACAAATGATCGTGCCATCATATAAACATTTGTCCTGGGTGGGAATCGAACCCACGACCTCCGGCATAGTAGCCAGGATCACTAACCACTAGACCAACAGGCCTGTCCTGTATAAAGGTCTGAGTGAAAGCGATCCCTAGTTAAATTGTAGTACAGTTAAAAATCGGCTGGCAGGTACTCAAGTATCTCGTAGTTTTCATGTGACTTATCGGTCAGGAGACGATGACATGGCAAACCAAACTAAATTTTGGCTTCTTTGGTTCTGGACTCAATATTAAAGGAAGCTCGTTTAGAAACCATTCAATTGCTGATAGATGCATACAGATAGAAACTGGGCTAAAGTCAGAGAATATTGAGAAAAATACAAAAGAGTGTGGTGCGAATGGTCCATCGATCCTCTAATATTTTTCATTTAACACATCGAACCTTATCGTCATCCTTCTTTGACAGTCGTTACTCTTAGTCAGAAGCTCATAAGTCTGACAACCAGTCTTAACATGGGGTATCCTATTACCCAGTTACTGAGTTGTGGGGGTCCGATAGTCAGTCGCTCCATGTAAAATACTGATATCCAGCTGCATCCAATTGCCGACTGGAAGCCGATCCCAGTATACTTGGGAAAAGGCTGGCAGATGATGAGAACATATCGAACTTAAACCCACACTTTTTCTTATCCACACTTAATATTAAACACATCATTAAAAGGATCACAAAAAGTGTTTCCCATCGGGTCGTGGGTTCGAGCCCGGCAGTGGCAAGCGGAGCGTGGCAGATATTAATATTAACGCCCCCGTGGGAACGTCGAGAAGCACTCGACTGGCAATTTTATGGATAGTTCGTTTACTGCGCAAAGTTCTACGTATGGTTAAGTGAGTGGAATAGTACGATTAAGTAGGATTTCAGATTGATTTCTGGATTTCAGGGGAATAGACAGAATATACTTTATTATAAGACCGAGGCACTTCTTTTGCACATGAGATAGCATATTACAAACCAGCTACAATACAACATTTTACTCAACTATCGCACACATATAATCTCTTATACACTCACACACAAATACACGCACACACACACGCACACATTAAATTGTATTTTTTTTCTTGCTTAGATTTTTTTAAAATATATAATCACAATTCATAGAAATAAATAAATGACCCACATATTTGTTATTGTTAAGTACTTACTGTAGAAAAGCGGCGTCTCCTAACACAGGCTTGATTTGCTTAAAGGGAGACCCCAAACACAATCACCCACTTATGTAACCTTAATAAATATTTTTATATTTTGTATTATTAACACCCTAATCCACCATGTTGGCCAGCAGGTTGGTAGATGTCACATGTCTTCGAATTTTTGCTTCTACGTCATGTCGGTTTTCTTAAGATATCTTCCTTCGCCGTTTTGAGAGCAGACGTGGTGAAAAAAAATACACAAAGTAATGTGCCTGGCTGGGTTCGAATCCATGACCTACAAACTCGTAAGTCAGGAGCGATACCACTAGAATATACAGGCGTAATGTCATGTAATTTACTGTTGGTTAAGTGGAATATACATATAACGGTAGCAACGTTTTGCACGTTTTAATTACGAGTGGTCTCGTAAAGTCTGCAATTAAAATAATGATGTTTTTAAGTGTAGGTCCACGTTAATAGAGCAATGTGCATTAAAGTTATAGTTATTAAACTATATCATAATAAACGTTGCCTTAAGTTATGTTTTTTTTTTACGTGGTATAGTCATTGAATGAGACCCCCACGGCGACGGACGTAGGCAGACGATCTCCGGCCACCGTAGGCGCGGGTATGCGGGCAGCGAGTAATGAGCAACTCGCTGTCCGACCATGGACCATGCCCGGGTCGACGGCGCGTTGTGTTCCATGCGCGCCTCAAAGAATGTCAGCAAAAATGACACCCCCCTCCTAGAGGGCCAAAGCCTGTCGGGACTTAAGATTTAGCGTGACCCTGGTACGTAAAGGGCTATTGAAGGACACCGTGGATTTTAGTCAGTACGAGTCTGACAGTCCCTCCCGCTCTGCCCTGGGTGGGAGGGCTCATTGAAAAAAGACTCGACATAAATGCATACGGTAGTTTTACCTCAACTTGAAATAATAAACACACCTTTCTCATAAATTATGTCTAACTCGGAAGTTCCCCAAACAAATACAACTCACAAATAAACTAACCAACAAAACAAACACGTTCGCAATATTTTGACCTTGACATTCCAAGGTCAAGGTCAACCAGATTAAACGACAAGATGGCGGAACTCCAGTGAAATGAGATCGGCACGAGTTTTATGAAGTAATAGAATATCTTTGACTGTTACTAGAGGCAGGTTGACGATGTTATATTAAAGGTGATCTTTCCTTTGATTATTTCACTTGGTAACTTATATTTTTCCAATTCCTACGTAAAATATTGTAATAGTATTCGCTCCATTTAAAATATTGATATTCAGCTGAATTTGGTTCGCCTGGGTGTTCACCCCTACATAGATGGGAAAAGGCTAGGTAGATGATGATGATGAGGTAGGTATTAGTAAATTGTGGAGAGCAGACAGGTTACCATGGGGTATCGTATTACCCAGTTACTGGGTTGTGGAGGTCCAACAGGCAGTCGCTCCATGTAAAATACTGATATCCAGCTGCATCTGGTTTGACTGGAAGCCGACCCCAATATAGTTGGGAAAAGGCTAGGCAGATGATGATGGAGAGCAGATAGGTTGACGTCCTGTTTTATTTTATCATCATCATCAGCCGGAAGACATCCACTGCTGAACATAGGCCTCCCACTTAGACCACCAAGACAAATCGCCACTTGCATCGCACGGTTGCCCGCGACTCTCACGATGTCGCCGGTCCACCTAGTGGGAGGCCTGTCTTGGCTGCGTCTTCCAGTCCGTGGTCGCCACTCGAGAACTTTTTTCCAATTTTCAATTTCAATTTATTTTCGGTAAACAATTTACATTGCTTTCGAAATGATTACATGAAACATAGATTTACAAATAATTTTCATCGGTTGTCAGTTCTACGAGCGATGTGGCCTGCCCATTACCACTTCAACTTGCAAATTTTACGAGCTATGTCGGTGACTCTGGTTCTTCGCCGAATATCCTTGTTCCGGATTTTATCCCGCAAAGAAACTCCGAGTATAGCTCTTTCCATTGCTCGTTGAGCAATCTTATATTCTTACTAGATAATAGTTATTTTAAATGCGAAAGATTATGAGTATGTATGTATGTGTGTGTTTGATATTATTTCACGCGAAAACTTCTAAACTGATTAGAATGTTTGATACACATTTTTTTTTACGTGGTATAATCATCATAATGTGTCCTCCCACCCAGGGCAGAGCGGCAGGGACTGTCAGACTCGTACTGACTAAAATCCACGGTGTCCTTCAATAGCCCTTTGCGTACCGGGGTTACGGTAATTCGTGAGTCCCGCGACCTTGATACACAGTTAATTTAAATTAATGTACGAGAATTTTCGTTACATACAGGTGTGTACTTTCATATTTTTCCTTATACTATGGCAAAGCACTTTTCTATTCTTCCAGAAATATTGCCTTTTCTACTAAAAACGCTGTTTTCATAACCTTCTCGTAGTCAGTAAATATTGATAATATATATTTTTTCTATTAAACCAATGTTGATACAAGTAATGTCACATGTGGAAGTAATTCAATTTTTGGGAACGTTTATCTAGAACTATTCTTCTCGTTATCTGAAAAAAAAAATTAAAGTAAGAAAAGTTTTATAACATTTAGTACTTGATAAAGAATACAGTTAAACACTCGTTGACTTACATCAACAGAGAGAACTTGAAGAAAATAGAATTGTTCCTTTTTTGAACTGTCAAAACGCGATTCTCTTATTGCTTTTATATGGCATAAATCAATTTGTTATCTCTATGTAGTATTTCTTGATTTCAAAGCAAGTATAATATTAAACAGAAGTTTTGACTCTTGGCTTCTTTTTCTCCCATTAATTCATCCTGTATGCGTGCGTCCAAAAACATTTATTCTCAGATGCACATAAGTATAATCTGTGTTTTTTTTAATGTTATTGAAAAACAATAGAACTGTTTTTATTGTTTTATATTCTAATTCTTTATTTTTAAATAAAGAATCTAAAAAGAAGAAGAAATCATAATTTATAATCTAGCGTAACAAAAAATAATTCGATTTTTCGAAGTAATTGCAAACTTCTTTCGATGTTTGTCCGGAAAAACTACTTGTAGATCGATCGAGAATCGAACCCGCGACTCGCAGCGCAGCAGTCAAATTATTCAGCCACTTCGCCAAAAGTACCAGTGTCTATTAAAAAGATGAGTTCATCTTTTCATTTTCTTTTTTAGCCCAGTTGTACTACTAGTAGTCTAAAAAGGCCACATTAGGTCTTACATAGCTTTTTACGCTTATACCTTTTGTAATGAAATTATTCTTTATCAATTATGTACTCTATTGCTTGAGCTATAGAATAGAATATTCTATTTTACGAATTGTATCACCATTTTTAACGGGCCTTCTTCTTTCCCCATATCTCCATAGTTCGGCAGTGTTTCCTTACTGTCGTAATAGTTAACTAACTTCATTGTTGCCATCCTTTGATAAATAAAAAATAAGTTATTATGTCGTGAGCATGCCGCCGCCGGCGTACACAGGGTGTTGTGACCTTGGGAGGAGGATTCACGCATCGCTGCACACTCCTTAATGACGCGTTTAGAGAGTACGATACGAGGACGATACGATTTCAAGGCGGATCTGTCATTTTTGCTATGTTAATTTGATAAAAGTATATTTGATGATGTGACTTTTGGCTTCAGTCAAGTAGTAGTAGTATCTTACTTACAGGCAAGTATTGTGTTTGAGTTTTGTTGACAAGAGACAGTTTTATAATTTTAAATAAGTTCTCTCTAATCTCTTTCTTTTAGTAGACAGATATGGCGATATTTATAAATAAGTCAGACTGAAGTAAGCATACACTAAAATTATTGAGAAAAAGTAGGTAGATGAAGAAACAAGATGTTGATGGCTGCCCAGGCATTATAATAAAAAAAAAATGCCGAGAAGCAAAAACCAAAGGCAAAGTAAGTCTTTAACGTTGATGGACAAGTAAAATAATATTTGAGAGTGATACAGATAAGTCATCGCTTAAAACGGGAACTTTCTTTGTGACAAAATAATCGTACAGCATAAACAACACCCAAGTTTCGTACCCACGGTGGCGGATAACCGCGCTCCACGGCCCAGCGGACACAAGCTTTGTGTTTTTATTATACGCACACACACCCACACATACAGACAAACACGTACTTACATACGGCCAGACGACGGTAAGATAGCTTTCTGTTCAGTCTCATTGTTCGGTGAACTTGACCTTGACCTTCGGTTGAGCGAAAATGGAGCATGCTGTATGTTAATCACAGTAATAATAGGTATTAAGTTTGTATAACACGTCTCAAGGTCATATGTCAGACGCAGTGTATGTGATTAGTTTAGAAAATAGCTTTCTCAAAATGGTGAGTAAGCACCACATAGATCAAGGGTAACTTGAATTTTCTCTAGGCTATTGTTAATTGACGGGCTAGTACACATTGGTAGTATTGTACCTTATTATCTACTACCTTACCGTTCCTCGAAAACACAATCATAATATGTAAATATATATTTTTTTAAAGTAAAAATAAGATTTCCAATTAACTGAAGCCAAAAGTCACATCAGTACCTAATAAGTCACAAGCAAAATACAATATTACTTTTTGTTTATGCGAAACCCGATACAACTGTCTAGTATTTTTGTGCAAAGAATCTATGTACAAAATTTGAAAACCGTATCATAAAAAATCGCAAATGTTAATCGCAAATGTTAGTTTGTCTATTACCTGGTTGTCCGTTCAAAAACATGCTCATTTAGCGGTACACCCGCGTAAACCGCGTCTCCTGTGTTATACACTCGTGATAATAGCTTGGCAATAGGAACCTAACCGTACGGTGATTGTATTGTAATAAACTGGTAATAAAATATAATTAAAATATTTTTGAAAAAAAAATATAACATGGTGTAAAAATTATTGGAATCGAATCAGTTACTGATTCTGAACAAACTATTTTCAGGTTTCGCATATACTAAAAATAATATTGTTTAAGTACAGTCGTAAGCACCTATTAGCTTCCAAATTGAAATACTCTTATTGATTGGTTTGATTGCAGTTTTATATTATACGGACATAGTTATCTATCTCTTATTTACTATGTGTACCTACTGTTATGTAAGAAGTGTTTTACCCTGAATACAGTGAACACGTAGCATGACCAATTCTATCTTTATCTACTAATAAAAACACAGTTATTTCTATAAAATTTGACAGTTTTATTGTACACGAGTATCTAATCCGATTAGGTAAAGAAGAAAAAAAAAAATGTTCTACATTTTAAACATTGCCATGCTTATAACGGTTTTTTTTTTCTAAATTTTATCATTTTGTCTTTCCTTCCATCGACAAAACCGTATCTACGGAACCATACTACGCGTGCAAGTTGTGGACTATTAATAGACAATAAATTCAATTAAACCTGCATGCAAATAGCATGCAATTTCTTGCACTGTCTAAATGATACTTAATTCTACAGGGTCGTTTTTGAATTTAGACAAGCGTATACATATATAGATGCTTGTAACTGTCCCACATCCTTATCAGACGCTCGAACCCTCAAGCTCGTTCACGCGTGATTCCTGCAAGGGGTAAGCAGGATGACAGGAAACCGTTGGTTAACTCGAGTGGAACGATGAGGTAAAAAACGTGGGGTATTTGTATCCAAGACGTATTGGAAGCGTGTCAGTTGATTTGTAAGAGGAAACACTAGTTTAATTTTGTTTTGTTGGTTGGTTTAACCACTGTGGTGGTCCAGTAGACCCAAGCATTGCTATTGAGCTTGAGGACTTAAGTTCGATTCTTAACTCAGTTAGTGTTACTACGTTTACTATCAAGATTAATTTCTCAGTTGTTTTATTCCCTGGAACGTAATTGGTGGCAATAGTCACTTCTAATTTGGGAAATAGTTGATGACAAAAATTGTACGTAAAAATGATTGGCGCATTGCTGAGTGATCAACTGCTATTCAGCGTATCGCGGGTTCGATCTCGGCACGAAATATTTTGTATGACCTACAAGTAGTTGTTCCGGATCTGAGGGTTTGTATCTATGTTTGTACTGGAGAAATTCCTAGTGTGGGGAAATGTGTTCGTGCTATAGCTGGTACAACGCGTTACCAAATTCTGTCTGCTGTATTGGCGGTACAAGCGTTATTTTAGTATCAACAAGACAATTAGAATACGTTAACAATTGTAATGTATTTTGCTTGTCAAAAGAAACTTTTTGCCTAATTATGTACAAAATGGGCCTGTGAAGTATTGGAAAAAAATCTAAAATTGAAAAGAATGAAAAGTTTACAATTCAGGGTCCAGAAAAAGTTCCATTATTTAATTGAAAAGTTGTTGTCAATACATTTCAACATAATACATTAAAAACGGGCGAATTCTAAAGATTCAGTTAGCAATTAAAAACTAAACGGAAGTAGGGATTGGAAAGTTTCGAACAACTCGCTTAAAACTCCATCATTAATTCATTCGTTCTTATTAAACTCTGACAATTACTGCGAATGAACAATTCTTCAAGGATATTCGATATCAACTAATGGAATATTTTAGTAGATTTTTGAAGAAAATGCCAGTAAAAGGGTGAAAAAGGACCTTTAGAATTTATTATTAGTATAGAATTGTTGATTATTTTTTTGTTTCGCAAATGATTGATTTAGACCTTCCATTACTAAAAAACTTTTTGTTTATTTATTAAAACAGTTCAGATATTCTAAAACTTCTTCGTCTTTTTATTTCATCTTGAGTATGAATAATTTTCAGGTTAGCCAAGTACTTAACAGGCTGGTTAACCAATTGACTTGATCGCATAAGACTTGAGCATACATCTTATTTAGACGATCTTCAAGAAATTACACACAAGTTTGTATAATATTATATATTGCGGGCAAAGAATTTAATTGATCAAACAAATACCACAACCACATTACGGTTTAGGCGCAAAAAGCCTAATTCGCAAAATGGCAACCTAGTCTCAAAAGTACAAGTTCTTAAAATGGCAAATTCTCTAAAAGCCTAATTCGCAAAATGGCAAATTTTTTCTACGGAATTCTTATAATATCTAAGATTTTTTCTCTCTGTTTAACGAAGTTGTTTCATGTCATGCGAAGAATTCTTAGATTTACAAGAATTACACTCCAAAAGCCATTTTAAGAATTAGGCGTTTAGAGAATTTGTCATTTTGACAACTTGTCCTTTTGCGACGAGGTTGCCATTTTATGAATTTTGCGCCTAAACCACCATTTGCATCACCAAACCTTGGAAATGAAATGAAATGAAAGAAAATGAAATGAAATGATGTTTATTTACGCAAGTAGGTTACATTGAAAACTTTTACACGTCTTTTTATAAAACTAGGAGGGGCCGGTGTTTCGTACCTGACTACTCTGAGAAGAAACAGTCGAAACAAACTCAGAGGTCACAGTCTCTTTTGAAGTCCAGATATTATATGTAGATCAGGCTATACGAGAACCATGCAGGTCAGTGTCTGAAATGGTATTTTGAAGAAAGAACCACACAAATTCGAGTGGACCTGTCCAGTCAGTGCAAGTATTTGTCAATTATCGTGTAGCTTGACTCATAACTCAAGGAGCTTGGGGTCTTCAAATAAAGAGTGAATAGGTTACTTCTAGGCAAGCGTGCTTCACCGTCGACCACATCTTTGCTCACCATCAGGCGAGATAGTGGGCAAACGCGAACGTATCATTTAACCAAAAAAATGTATTCAAACTTGTTTGTAAGTTCTTGCAACGTGTAAATGGGGCTTTACTTCTTACTATTATAATCGCATTTTCTAAGAATGGAACATAATAAAATTGTAAATACGAATTTTTAGACTTAGACCTTTAAATATCCAATTAACGTCTAAAACATAAGTTATAACATTACCAACCTAATCCCAATAACTTTAACAAAAGCAAAACATGATAGCCAACTTTATCAAAAGTGTTGACCAACTTCCTATGGAACGCTTACAATTTGCCGTCTATTTCCCAACCTTCCTCAAGGGACTGAGATTCAATTCTCAGCTGATGTATTATTAAAATATTCTATTTGAAAATGGTCGGTAACAGTTCGGAACGTTCTAGAATTTCTAGAAATTAATTAGAAAGTATGTTAGCTACCGTTCGTTGGGGCCTGAGTGGTTCGGCTAAGTTGATAAATAGTTTATGTTACTCACCTTTTGCAATTGAAACTAGCTAATTTACACTAATATTATAAAGAGGAATGATTTGATTGTTTGTTTGTATTGAATAGGCTTCGAAACTACTGGACCAATTTCAAAAATTCTTTTACCAGTTGAAAGCTGCTTTGGTCCTGAGTGACATGCGAGCAAAACCTCTGGCAAAAGCTAGTTTTCAATAAGTTGAGATTTCGTCTGAATTCTGGTCTTTGGAGGGTTAAGTGATGTCAAAGGTATTCAGAAAAGTTCTTGAAATTATCGGTTTAATAGGTCAAGTAGCAACAATCCAAAAATAACCTGTCATATATTTGTTGTCGCTGATTGATAGGCGCCCAGCAAAATGTAATTTGCTAACACACACACATATAGCACACTACAAATTCACATACACACTCACACTTAGATCTGTGCGGTAGGTGGAGTTCTGTTGTTTTCTGCTAGAAGTCATTAGTATGTTTTCAATATGAGAAAATACAGCTTAGGCAGTGCAGTTAATTATTACTAATTATTAAGAAAATTAAGGGTAAGTTAATATACCATGTAACATTCAAATCATACAACTATTAAAGAAAAAAGAAGCAATTTAAATACACTGACAAGTAATAGTCAATTTGCTCAACAAATAAAGCCCCTAACTTCACCCCCCAACAACCCCAAGCAATCCAAGTAAAGTAAAACATCTCCTTCCTAAGTAAAAAACCCATTGCAACTTAAGTCCCAATACAAAGTGTACTTAGCTACCCCTGCTTACCTTACCGCCAACTTTTCTTTTACCGAATTGAAAACAACTTGCTTTCGAGTTAAATTCAATTCTACAGTTCTTGGTAAAAGTAATAATGGACAGATAAAGAAATGTTCTTTATGCATTTGGGTACAAAATAAATGTGCATAAGGTAAATAAGTTACATCAAGAGGTGGTTAATATGATGGTTCTGACATAAAACGTAAACGCACCCACGACACAGGAGAAATTCCTAGTGAGGGGCAACGATTTAAAAAAAAATGTGGGTCGATAAAGGGGGTGAAATATGTGTCAAAGGGGTTGAAACCATTTTATGATGTGTTCATCAGTGCAACAGGGGTGGTAGTGAGACTAATGGCAATGCGTCTTAAATGGATATTTCTAAGGCATAGACAGTATAAATTTAATGATAACATAAGGCACATAATGTTATAATAAAAACTATCTGGTTATAAATGGAAGGCCGTGCATTCGACACCTTTTAAAATAAGTCAGTTCTAAGCCACTAACTACCCTACGCACTACCCAACAACAAAAACTGCCCATTATCCATTTCACCCCTCACCATTCACAACAACGCCCCCACAGACCAACAACTTCACCCCCATCATAATTAACAAGCCTATGAAAAAAATCGACGTGAAAAATGCTGGTTGCATTTTCCCTATTTTTCTTAAGTCTTCAAATTGTAAAAGCCTCTCAGGGAATAAAAGAGGGGTAAGCAGAAGTGGTGCTTGCGTCGAGACCGCCACTGAATGGGAAGTACCCTTGGCTACCAGACATTTGACGGAACTGCATTTTTTTTCCAACGTAATTGGTAGGTGGAGACACTTGCTCCTTTAAATTGACTAGGTAATTTTACTTTTTATATATATTTTTTTGTTTCATTATTTAATTATGAATCCGGACTTAACCACGAGGGAGGAGCGGAAAATGTAGGAGTTAACAATGCTGTTTAATTTCATCAAAATGTAATTTGGGTTATTATTTCTCGTAGAATGCAAGGACGTTGCAGTAATTAGTCAAGATTATTTGATTCAACCCAAGGGTTGAAATTTCAACCCCATGTTTCATTTTAGTTAGACTGGTTTATTTGCATTTACATAATTACATCTTTTTAAATTACTAATAACACAAACAAATGCCATAGTATTTAGAAAACTTACTAATTATTAGAACACAACATAATCAAATATGAACAAAACAATTTTTTGTTTCAAAAACTTTCAAAGGTGCATTGACGTTAGGTAATGAATAATTCAGAGGCAAAAATATATGAAATAACCTCTTTAGGGATTAGAAAATGTAAAACTTGAACTCACAAAATGAGAGGAATACATATTATTCTAAAGCAGCATTGAATAAATTGCAATTTTAATTAAGAAAATCACGTTTGAAGAATAAATGCATTCTGATTTTTAATATTCAAACACGAATTGAATGAAAAAAAATATTTCAAACATGAAAAAAATATTAAAACTTGTACAATATTAAAAATAGTTTAAATTTATATTTGGAATATTTTTGTTGTAATCATTATTTTCATTTGATGGATGACTTGAAAAGAAAAGTTTATGATTAAATACTTGACTACAAGCTCATTCTGTTTTTCGACTGGATATAATAACTTTACATTACCAACTCAATTTATTATGAAGTTGATATAAATTTGTTCGCTTTGTTCAAAATGTTACAATATTATTATATACTAGCTTCCGCCCGCGACTCCGTCCGCGCGGATGTCGGTCTTCGCGTGGATGGTTTATTTCCCCATTTTGAGTAACTCTGAAAATGACATCTTATAAATATTACGGCGCTGAATCAAGTCGATGGCTTTGTTATTTTTTATTTCATTGTTTATTTTTTGCCACCGACTTCCGAAATAAAAGTTATTTTGTAGATTATTTTACCCTTTTTTGTGGTTCTTTTTGAAGGCGGTTACATTTTTTTTTGAAAAAGTTTTTTATTTTTCTCTTTTTAGTTTAAATATTCAACCCAAATTCTTGCCAAATACATATAATATAATCCGTAGCACTGGTAATAACATCCCTCATGCACACAATAAGCTAACAAAATTCCCTATCTCAAAAACTACTGAACGATTACTACGATTTTGATGAAACTTTCAGTATTCCCTAAGTGGAACGATACCTAGCACAAAAATTATTTAAATCGGATGTGTAGTTCCGGAGATATGCGAACAATGAATCAGTCGATGCCTGCTCCTTACTGTTGAGGAGTTGTACCTTCCATCATCAGCTCAGCTACATAAGATGATGATTACCATACGCAAGTACTTGAATTACTTCATAAGATTTACGAAAAACGATGCGTGGGCCTATAACATTTGAGGGTTGCCCTCGATTTCTCCAAGATCCAATCATCAGATCCTGATTTGGTGACAATGGGACCACACGGGAAGCACCAGCTTTCAAACAAAAAAAGAATCATGAAAATCGGTTCACGAAGTCGGTCGTTATGCGGTAACAAACTACTGTTAAGGAGTTTTACCTTCCATCATCAGCTCAGCTACATAAGATCATGATTACCATACGCAAGTACTTAAATTACTTCATAAGATTTACGAAAAACGATGGGTGAGCCTATAAAATTTGAGGGTTGCCCTCGATTTCTCCAAGATCCAATCATCAGATCCTGATTTGGTGACAATGGGACCACACGGGAAGCACCAGCTTTCAAACAAAAAAAGAATCACGAAAATCGGTTCACCCAGTCGGTCGTTATGCGGTAACAAAATTAAAAAAAAAATACAGTCGAATTGATAACAGGAGGTTATCAATTCGACTGATTTCGACCTTATTTTGAAGTCGGTTAAAAAGTATCCTATGTTACGCCCAGGATAATAAGGAATAATTATACCAAGTTTCATCGAAATCGAACCGTTAGTTTTCACGTGATGCCTGCACAAACAGACAGACAGACAGACAGACAGACAGACAGACAAAAAATTTTTTAATCATATATTTGGGTTTGGTATCGATCCAGCAACACCCCCCGCTATTTATTTTTTCAATATTTTCAATGTACAGAATTGACCCTTCTACAGATTTATTATAGTATAGATTATATTATTATATTGTTATTAGTTTAACGTGTTCATTTACTATTGTAAATGAACACGTTAAACTAATAATAAACTAATAAATGTCATCACAAAATTCCTTGTCAACGTTGTCAAACTGATATGTGCCCATGAGACTGGCGGCGCGGCATTGCCACTGTGTACTACTGTGTAGTGCCACATACCAACGGTTACCGCCTGGCCCGAGTAAAACTCAGCCTTGGGTTCTCGAAAATCGCCAACTAGGCGTTTATTTCCTGCGAACACTCGAACCCTAATATAATGTATTATTTTAATAATATGTTACATAACAAAACGAGATCAAAAAATCCTTATTTTTAAAAGTTTCATAAAATATCTCATAATCATCATCATCTCGTCTAGCTTCTTCCTAACTATAATGACGTCAGCTCCCAGTTGAACTGGATGCAGCTGAATATCAGTAATTAACATGAAGTAACTACCAATTGACTTCAATAATCCAAAACTCAGTAACTTGGATAGTGGTTATGGTACCCCCTTTTTTTTTTCGTGGTAAAATCATGAAATGAGTCCTCCCACCCAGGGCATGTCGGGAGGGACTGTCAGACTTATACTGACTAAAATCCACGGTGTCCTTCAGTAGCCCTTTACGTACCGGGGTTACGGTAATTTGCGAGTCCCGCGACCCCGCAGGCTTTGGCCTTCTACAGGCCCCGTCACTATGCTGACACTCCTTGAGGCGCGCGTGGAACACTAAGCTCCGTCGACCCGGGCATGGTCCATGGTCGGACAGCGAGTCGCCCATTACTCGCCGACGCATGCCCGTTATGGTACCCCTGGATAAAGTTCCTCTTGCATATAATTAAACAAAGTAAAACTTTAAAGTTCTGCCAGTATTTGAGTTCAGGTTATTCACCCGACCACTAGCTCTACTTACCCTCTCAAATCGATAGCCTAGGCAATAAAGTTTGACAATAAAATATACGGCTCTCATTCTAGACCGAGATTCAGGAAAAATGGCTTTTATGTACCTTTGTGTATGTAGATATGTATGTGTGTATGGACTATTGGATCGCTATCTATCACTTTACCTACCTTTTGTGTTTGTAAAAGCTATTTATTACGAATACATGAGACTTGAATTGTTATCTTTATTGGTATTGTTGTTGATTGATATATATATAATAAAATTTCACAAGATTTTTTTTTCATTTTGGATATTTAATTCACACCGTAAATAGATTTGATAATTTTTCACTTGAAAAAATCGATTCCAAGTACATATTTAAAAATAAATGCACCATGCTATGACTAAATTGATAGAATAAATTATAGGTTCCTAATTCTTAAACAAAGTACACAGTAATTCTGTTATTTTATTTAATTAGACATACTGTATCGGTTTGAGATTTGATCAACGCAATTTAACATTCCCTTTGTTTCGTTCCAGAAAATCTTGCAATTACACCATGAAAAGATGCCACAAATATGATAACAAGCACACGAATCAACTTTCATAATGATGTTAAGCCATAATCCTCCAAAAATAATGACCAATTTTATCAACCACAAAATCGGATGACAAAATAATCTGACACATCCCTCATAAATTAAAAAGTAACATTCTCGTAAACCCGACAACCCTCTAACTGTAAAATACGATAATTAAAATATTATTCCACAAAAGCCATCGTTTTGAGTGGGTGATTTAAAAAATGAGCTCATTTCACCCCCTAGGGGTTGAACCTAAAACTGAGGCATTCAGGTTGTGCGCCACTTCACCCCCTTGGGAAAAGGGTAGTTAGCATTTATTGGATTCTCGACAATGCTCCGATTTAACATTGAATTTTTTTGTTTTGTTTTTTCTGTATTGTTTACGGGTGAATTTGAATTAGTTTGAAACGATGTTGTATAGGTATTTTAGTGATTCGAATTTGTATTGAGAAAAATTCGTGATTGGTTAAAAGTGAGCGTGTCTTGTTTTTATTTTTCTAGTCTTGCTATTGTACTATTGAATGGCACGTGACTATGATTAAATTAAAAGATATTTATTCCTAGCACAAAACATTTGATGTTTTCTTCGTTACAAATAAGTACGGTCTCTGCAATTTACAGGCCTGTTGGTCTAGTGGTTAGTGACCCTGACTGCTATGCCGGAGGTCGTGGGTTCGATTCCCACCCTGGACAAATGTTTGTGTGATGAGTACGATCATTTGTTCTGTGTCTGGGTGTAATTTATCTATAATATGTATGTATTTAGAAATATATAAGTATGTTTATCAGTTGTCTAGTACCCATAACACAAGCTCTGCTTAGCTTGGGACTAGATGGCGTTGTGTGATAGTTGTAAAAAAAAACACGAGTATTGTCACTAGTCTCAGCAACAATAACAACACTCACACCCTTTCCTTTACTACTGGCACGAAAACTGTAAATACATATTTATTAAAAACCAGACAAAGCTTCTTAACGACTATAAAACACAACGGGATGAATTCCATTGTTATCAAAAATACATATAGGAAAGTCGCAAAAAAAAACGCCATTCATTCCAGTCCCCATAGAATTTTCAATTAAACCCATGAATCTTGTAGCACAACGCGTGGGGCAGGGTTGTCCTATGGCCACCATTGAACGGGTTGTTCGGACGTCCGACGGGTTTTTTGTTTTTATTTTTAAAACGTATTGAAAGAGGGTTAATGAGTCCTATTATGTGAGATTGTGCTTGTGTGTTGTAGGGGGTGAAATATAGTTGTGTTTGGGGGTGAAGTTGAGTTGGGTTGTATTGTTTTGTTTTTGGTAGTTTTATTTAAATTAATACGTAAGTACGTATTTAAATAAAGAAAATACATATACCTATAGAAAGAAAGAACTGTCGTTTCTACCTTTTTTTTATAGTCATAAGGAACACCTCTGTGTGTTTATTAAAATAAGTTTGAAAGTAAAAATGTTTTCATTTTATTTATTTTTGGTTTGACAAAAATTACTTAGGTACCACCTTAGGTACCTGCTGGGGTCGCGGGACCAAGGGATTACCGTGACCCCAGTACGTAAAGGGCTAGTGAAGGACACCGTGGATTTTAGTCAGTACAAGTCTGACAGTCCCTCCCGCCCTGCCCTGGGTGGGAGGACTCATTTGATGATTTTACCACGATAAAAAAAAAAAAAAAAAAAAAAAAGGTACCACTAATGACTCTTTCAATTTCACGCATCTTAATGAAACACAATTATAAAGATTTCTAAAGTCAGTTCCACTAAAAAAACATTTATTTCCAACTCGTAGAGCCATGTAGAGCATCTTTATGTCATCACTCGTGTGTAGGGCTCTATATAGAGCACGGAGCGTGCAATTTTATCAAGTGGCTCTATCATATATGCGGTTATGCATTATGAATCTTATGTTATTAACATAAGGTTAAAATTGCAATTAATGAAGTGCGTTCGTAAAATGCAAAAACTATGGTAGAGTGGGGAAGTTAATGTTTGTTTTGAGCTTAAATAATATTTAACAGGGTTGCCATAGACACTTGTATGATCAGATGTATGAATGTGGATAAGGAAAAAGTACTAATAAACATTATAGAAAAAGACATGAATAAGTTTCTGTCTATGGCAAGATACGTTTTTGAATTGGTCCTGAATAAGTTTTGCCGATGCTGATATTAAAAAGGGGAAAAAATTCAGTCTAGTTTTTTAAAATATTTATGTATATTTGTAATAAGTAAACTCAAAACCTACTGGACCGATTTCGTAAATTCTTTCATCAGTAGGAAACTGGATTGATCCTGATTTACAAAGGCTATAGGGAATGAGCGGATAGCAAAGACGTATTAAGACTAGCTTAATAAAACTTGAGTCAACAATTATCAAGTAATGAGGATGAATGTATGGCTATTTTGTTGCTCTTTCACGCAAAAACTACTCAAAGGATTTGATTGAAATTTGGCACACTGATTAGTTTATAACCTGGCATAATACATAAGATAGTTTTTATCCCTACACCATGTTCTCGTTCAGCATAGTGATGGGGTCCCCTGTAGAAGGCCAAAGCCTGCCGGGGTCGCGGGCCTCACGAATTACCGTGACCCCGGAACGTAAAGGGCTATTGAAGGACGAGTCTGTACGAGTCTGACGGTCCCTCCCGTTCGGCCTTGGGTGGGAGGGGAGGACTCATTTGATGATTTTACGACGTTAAAAAAAATAGAATGCCATGTTCTTGTGGGATAATGTTCAAGTTGTGGCGGGCGAAGACGCTGGTAACAGCTAGTAAATTATAAATATTCAAATATCTCTTTCATATTAAGTTTTCGTTATTAACAAAAGCTGAAAGTTTTCAGTGTGTGGGCGGTACAATAGGCAGCACTGAGCAAATCTTTCAGGAATCTTTCTTTGTTAATTGAATATTGTAATTCTTTAACTATTTGAACTTTCAGTATCGAAACGAAATCGTTTTCTTTGTGAAAAAATATTTACATAACTTGAAATTTATTTCACGGGATCGTAATACCGGGATTTACGGTTTTCTTTCTGTCATTACAAACCATATCTTAACCAAATTTTATAAAGATCCGTTTCGCCATTCTAACGTGATTGCGTAAGAAACAAACATCCAACATTTCGCATTGGAATATTTAGTTAAGTTATTAGGAATGGGGTCGCGGGACTAACGAATTACCGTGACCCCGGTACGTAAAGGGCTATTGAAGGACACCGTGGATTTCAGTCAGTCAAGTCTGACAGTCCCTCCCGCCCTGCTCTGGGTGGGAGGACTCATTTCATGATTTTCCTACGATAAAAAAAAGAAATTATTAGGAATGGTCATAATAATCTGGGAACATTATAAATTATGTTTTAAAAATCCTACAGTACATAGCCTTATACCGAAAGAATGCAGTCTCTTTTATATTTTTAGGTTTTAACACCATCACAAAACAAAACCGGCCAATTGCGAGCCGGACTCGTGCATGACTGATTCCGTACCATTATACCATATTATAGATGCGAAAGAAATGGGCTTTTATATTTGTTTTATTCTGTTTTTTATAGCGGCGTATATAGTAATACATACATCATTTGTGAAAATTTTAACTGTTTAACTATCATGCCTTTGACAAACAGACAGGCGAAAGCGAAGCGTTTCCGAAGCGATACCGAACCGAAGCGAGACGTCCGTCCGATAGTTCTGTCACGCTATCGGATCGCTTTCGCTTTTTATGTGACTGGATTCAAACAATTCCATACATTATAAATAAAAACGCCTTGCTTCGCATTCGTCACGCCTTCACGGTTCAAGAGATACAGCCTGATGATGGACGGACAGTGGAACTTTGTAAAATGGTTCCGTTTTATCCTTTGGGAACTCTAAAAACAGTATGCCGCTCTTATCTTACTCTACTGCTGCTCACTCTTTCAGTAAATACAGGCGTGATGATATGTAGATACTCGTGAAATATTTTTTCTTCAGAAATGATCAATCATTGCCCTTGAAAGCGGATACAAAAACGCTGAAACACAATTGTTCAGCATTCATAATACAAGATTGATTGACTTACTGTAATCTAATCATTTTTGTACCTTGACGCTATTGTTTGGAATTTTTTTTTTCATGAAACATTATAATAATATAATATGAAATATTTATTGGTAATTTTAGGTTGGATCGGAGAATTTTGTAAAGCGGGTATAGAAATTAATCCTGACTTTTTGTAACAAAATAAATTAATGATTTTATTATTGTTTTCTATCGTAAACTTAATGCTGTTTTAAGGTCAAATTGTGTTTGAAATATTGTCTTTTGTTAATTTGCATAATTGGTTGTGTATAATTAGATATAATGTTCTGTATCCCATTGCTGGGACACAGGTCTCCTCTTTACTTTTTTTTTCTTTTTATTTTACCTGGTAAAATCATTTTATGAGTCCTCCCACCCAGGGCAGAGCGGGAGGGACTGTCAGACTCGTACTGACTAAAATGCACGGTGTCCTTCAATAGCCTTTTACTTACCGGGGTCACGGTAATTCGTGAGTCCCGCGACCAGGTGTCCTGTTTACTAGAAAGAGAATGAGCTTCAACCCACGGGGCAGTGCGTTTTGTAGATGTCACATCATCATTATATCATCCATAGGATGCCCACTACTGATCTTGGCCTATGTTCATCCCTTATAGATTTCCAAAAGTACTGGTTGGAAGAAGCTTGCATTTAGTACGATTCTGTAGTCTCCATCAGATCGTCGTAAACATCATGTCTTCAACGTTTCGGTTCTAAGGCAACGGTGAAGAAAACCTTCGTAAAAAACCGTCAGTTTTTTACGAAGGTTTTCTTCACCGTTTTGAGAGAAAAACAAATAAATACGCTTTTTTATTACGTGGTAAAATCATCACATGAGTCCTCCCACCCAGGGCAGAGCGGGAGGGACTGTCAGACTCGTACTGACTAAAATCCACGGTGTCGTTCAATAGCCCTTTACGTACTGGGGTCACGGTATTTGGTGACTCCCGCGACCAAATAAATACGCTTGTTAAATTTACGATTCACGAGTTCCCTCTTATGTCAGAGCCATAACTTCCGAGTCGCCATTGCTCTTTATAACAAGAAAATATATTTGAATGTGAAAGAAATAGGATTTGAAAAAAAAGGTAAAATTATAAAACATGGCTTTTGTGACAACATCAAAAAGAGCCTATGTAATTAAATTCAATGAAAGACAAGCATTGAAAATACAGTAAAAATGTAGGGCCCCTAATTCTTGCTTCAAAATTAGCGAGTGAATGAACGAACGATATGAATGAAAAACATCGTCCGTTCTTCCATTCAAATGTAAATTCGAACATTTACATTCAAATGAACCTTTCTGAAATTATTACTGTCAACGCACAGCCTGACAATTATTAAAATAATTATTAATATCACACCATTACTATTTTAGGGGATAGGCAATAAAAGGAAGCCATTATAGCTTAAAGTTTTACTTAGGCCAAATCTACCTTAATGCCTTTGTCAAACAGACTGGCGAAAGCAAATCGATACCGAACCGAAGCGAGACGTCAGTCCTATAGTTCTGGCACGCTATCGGATCGCTTTCGCTGTTATATGTGACTGGATTCAAAAAATTCCATACATTACAAATAAAAACGTCACGCTTCGCATTCGCCACGCCAGTCTGTTTGACAAAGGCTTAAAAGAGAAATAACCTATGAGTTTCCTTTGGTTGTTTTCTTCCCAGAGTAGTCAGAGAAATCTTTTACGGAAAACAGTCGCGACTTCTTGCCAAAATAAAAATAAAAACATAGCCTAACTTAAGAACAGACTTATAAGAATTCCCGCTTTCCTACTTTATTTATTTAAGGTCATTGACTTATGTTCTGAGCTAAAGTATTATTTCTTTTTCAGGTACGTTTTCGTTGATTTCTGAGAAAAGAAGAATTGGCTTCGTTTGTGTAAGTATATTAAGAGAGGTGTGGTAAAACTTGTAATCTTACTTTTGTGAAACGATTAGTTACAAAATAACGAACGAGAAATTGTACAATTAGGTAGGGTTTGTGGACAAGTATATGGCTTAAATCATCATCTGCCTAGCCTTTTCCCAACTATATTGGGGTCGGCTTCCAGTCAAACCAGATGCAGCTGGATATCAGTATTTTACATGCAGCGACTGCCTGTCGGACCTCCACAACCCAGTAACAGGGTAAATACGATACCCCATGGTAAGACTGGTTGTCAGACTTTAGTGCTTTTGACAAGTACATGACTTAATGGCTGAATGGGTAAAAAATATTAAACTCGCGTCAGGACACGTGACCTGATCGACAATTCGTGTGTGTTTATTACTATTCAAGTTTTCACTTCTGCCGGCACTCCCAGAGTGCAACCCGTCGTTTTTTTTATTATTTGCCAATGACAGGCCTGTTGGTCTAGTGGTTAGTGACCCTGACTGCTATGACGGAGGTCGTGGGTTCGATTCCCACCCAGGACAAATGTTTGTGTGATGAGCACGATCATTTGTTCTGTGTCTGGGTGTAATTTATCTATAATATGTATGTATTTAGAAATATATAAGTATGTTTATCAGTTGTATAGTACCCATAACACAAGCTCTGCTTAGCTTGGGACTAGATAGCGTTGTGTGATAGTTGTGGAATATTTATTTTTATTTTATTTTTTAATGGCCTATCTTCAGAAGTATTGAATTTGCACACGGCATAAGATCCTACCTCCTGCGTACTTGGCGACCCTTTACCGGCCAGTTCACAGCGGTGCGCTGTAGTTATGTGTTGCACACCACATACCCACGTTCGCTATGGGTGGCGGCTCGTGTCGTGTTGCAAACATTTTAATACATTAATACTATGCCCTTTTCTGCGGGTCGATGGCGCGTTGTATTCCACGCGACCCTCAAAGAATATCAGTAAATGACGCGGCCCCCCTCTAGAGGGCCAAAGCCTGCCGGGGTCGCGAGACTTACGAATTACTGTGACCTCGGAACGTAAAGGGCTATTGAAGGACTCCGTGGATTTAGTTAGTACGAGTCTGACAGTCCCTCCCGCTCTGCCCTAGGTGGGAGGACTCATTTGATGATTTAACCGTGTAAAAAAAAAATCTTTTTCTGTACATTTAACAGCGTCTATGCAAGATTTCATGATGATCGGTTCAATGGTTCAGGCGGTAAAAGGTATCAAACAAGTTAATGTTCTTTTAAAAAGCAGTGATAGCCGAGTGGTACGACCGGTGGACTGCCAAGTCAAAGGTTGCAGGTTCGAACCCCGGCACGCACCAATGTCTTTTAGAATTCATGTGCGTATTATAAATTAATTATCACTTGCTTAAAACGGTGAAGGAAAACATCGTGAGGAAACCAGCACACCTGAGAGATTTTTCAACGGTGTGTAAAGCCATGTCAGAGGCCTACGGGCGGTTTAAACTCTGACACCAGGTTGTTCATCAACCATACGATAAGAAGATTGTTCTTTTTTTGGATAATAGTTTGTATATTTAATACCTATACGCGTTTATTGATGCTTCATATAATATTAAGCTCAAATTCTTGTTCTATTGTATCTAAGTAACTATTATTAATTTACCAGCAAAACGTAAAATATTTTCGGTCCTTAGTCACGATATAATAGACGTTTAAACCCAGCACCACAATTACCAAGTTACCGCACCTTACAGGCAGTGTTGTTAAGTAATTCTAAGTAATGCCGTGCTTGTAGCTCGTAAGCTCACGAGATTGGAGTATCGCGGTCTTTGATACAACACTTGATAGTGGTAATAGAACAATAATGAACAAAGTTACCGTGGACTTGAAAAATCAGTTAAATAGCAGTAATTGTAAACCTGGGCTGAAGAAATACTGAAACATCTTTATACAGAGTGAATTTTTCAACTGGGCGTGGATAGCTAGCTATATTCAAAACTATGAAGGATATCAAAAAACTTTAAAAGGAATCTCGAAGCCAATTTTGACGGAAAATGAAACTGTATCATTGCATTTTGGAAAAATCAATCATCCTGGCCAGGTATCGAGCTCGGTGATTTTGGAAAAAAAATCACATTCAGTATTTATTTATTTTTTTAATTAGCTTGCACTGTCCCACTGCTGAGAAAAGGCCTCCCCCAAGAACTCTTTTCCTGGGCCACTTCGAACCAGCCCTCATGGTATGCGTCTAGGTTTTCTCTCCACCTTTTTCTGGGCCGGCCTCGGCGGCGTCTTCTATCTCCCGGCTCCTATTGTGTGGAGATCTTTGCCCAGCGGTCGTCTTGCATGCGACAGACGTGACCCGCCCAATTCCATTTCAGATTTGCAGCTTTTCTACCAACATCTACTATGCCAGTTTTGGAACGCAGCGTAGTGTTTCGCACCCTGTATTCTGTATTATTACATCATTTTTGAATGTGTCGTTAAAAATAAACAACTTCTGGAAAGTAGATAACAGAATATCCACGTTGGATAATTCACCTTGTACAATAATATATTATACCAGCGAAAGTTGAAAAATCTGTCAAATATTAGTAGTTTTAAACCTGTGCCAAGAAACATCTTCATATTATATTATACTAGCTTTTGACCGCGGCTTTACTCTCTTTCCTTTTTCCTCTTCTCCGTCTTTAAGTTTAACACAAGGAGATGTAAAAGCCTAAGTAACGAACAAACTCGCTTACTCATTTTTAATAGTTGGAAGGACTGTTTGTTTATCATATACAGAATATCCGTGGCCTGCGAATACTTTTTCAACTTTAGAGTACTTGATTGAATCTAGGACTTTGATTTTAGCAGTAGCGGTTATTATTGCTGGACCATTGAAGCAGTCCAGTGATAAATTACGTAATTTGGGATTTCTTATACCACCTCTTATTAAATCAACGAAACTCGTCTCCGCAGCAACTATTGCATTACAATTGAACTCAACAGAAACAATTTTGTAGCCGTAAAACTAAAAAAGTATGTATAGAAAATCCATCTCTTCAAAATTCATAAACCATTGTTATCAAAACGACTTTAATAACTGTATAACTTCCCTATTAATCCTGAAAAACAAAAGACGAAAAAGACTTTCCCATCAGGGGCGCAGCTGTCGCATCAAGTATTCATCCCTGTGCCCAAACAAACGTTGATCCGAGGCATAACGCAAAAACAATATATTGATTCCGAAGAACTGTCGGACGCCATTCATTGTTGCCGAACGTGCTGGGAATTTGTAATTTCCGTGGAAGGAATAGGGTTCTGTAATCTACAGAACCCTTTTTCTTATGGTTCTGAAGGTATTTTAGTTTTGTTTTTTATCTTGGTAAAATCATAAAATCACCTCCCATCTTGGGGAGGGATTGTCAGACTCGTACTAACTAAAATCTACTAAGGAACCCTAAAAATAAGGGTCAATATTTTTTATTTTCTAATTACATTTTTTAAGTAGAATTAATTATTCTAAAAATTTTAAAGTTAAAAAACAATTTTCATGAAACGGTCAACAAGAAACCCTTACAGTTTTACCATGTCAGTCTGTCTGTTTGTCCTTACTACCTACTACTAAAGTAAAATTGAAAACGTAGCATTGATTGTTATAAATATTGTGTAGGAAAATGTTGTAACTGGTTGTTATAATTCAGTATTTATTACTAAGGTCATTGTTTTAGAACCTTAACAATTAGGTTTTCCGTATGCCTATAATGAATAAAATAGAAACACCAGGTAGTGGTAAAGGCTGGGCAGTTTGACATACTTACCTAATTTATTGTGTCATTCATAAAGAACTGATTAAGGAAAATTTTAAAGTAAGTTTTCATATGATTTAGGATAGAACTGTCCTTTTACATAAAAAAATAAAAATTCTTTCCCGGACGATGAGTGATGTCAATTCGGAAAAAATAAATGTTTTAATTTCCCTATACTATTGTCAATTTTAGACGTTTAAAAAACACCGAACCGACTCCAAACCAAACTATAAAAATAAAAGTCCAATATTGAGACTGTCATATACCCCGCCGTAACTAAATTACCACCAAAAATTCATACGGAACCGCCGAAACTTTTAAAAGCTTTTTCGCTTGACGGGAATTTTTTCATCGACTCCTATTGTGAATCGTAACTAGATTTGAATGTGTTGACAATGAATCGGTCGCCACTCGGAATTCTCTAAGTGAAGTGAAAAATTTTCACGATTTCAGCGCATATTGAGTTCATGAATAAGTTAGTTTAGCGGAAGTCGGGAGTTGGGTGGAGTTTCAGGAGTGAGTGTTATAGTCTATTATTTTGATTGCTTAATGAATAGGGATCGATGATTCTTTACCCGACTACGGCAAAGCCAAAAGGATTTGTTTGTTTGTTCCCTCATAACTTCTAAACTACTTATCATTACATGACAAATGAGGTGTCGTTAGAAGCGCCTCAATTGTCCGCTGGTCATAGAGTAGGTGACGTGTCACCGAATCCAATATGGCGCCATCTAGGGGCTGTAAATTCGTAACCGAAAAAACAAAATATTCGCACAGTATCGACATGGGTATCAAATTAAAGGGCTTGATGAGCACATTTGAAATATATATACATCATGTAGCTTTTACTAGCTATTTTCTATTTTCTAGCTATTTTATTCTGAGATACCGTAATTCAAGAATGTCGTAATTTATTACTTTGCCTCACCAAATTAAATCTTAAATTCACAACTCAAAAACTATACATATAACATAAATTACACACTTCAAATAATATAACCCCAAAATAGTGTAAATAAAAAAGAAGTTAGAAGTACTCGTAATTAAAACCCGGGTTTAAGTTACGAGTACTTTTTTGGTTTTTAACAGCTCCTTGAATTCAGCATTTAAAAGAACGATTAGAAGGTCTTCTCTCTTACAAGGTACTTATAGCTTAACATGGGACATAAGGCGAAATTATAACATCACATTTAAATCTATAACAGACACAGCAGCATTAACTTAGTCACATGTAAATTTAACACAGAGAGGAAGCCAAGCTCATGAAATACCAATCACCCCATAATAAAGAGAGATATGAATATCAATCTTTGAATGAACACACCAAACGAAACAAGGACTTATAATTTATTCCATAACACGTTAATTTTTAACATCACCCAACATCGCCAGTTGAATTAATGAGGACATTTTAACTGGCAACCCCTGGAGTTTGAATTTATTTTCATGGCAACATTGGAATATATTATCTGTGCGTTAATTGTTATCTGTTGCTGTTAAAATTTATTTTAATTGGAAAATTTTGTTTTTAGTGTTGCTGATGAGATTGTGTTTAGTTAGTATGATCAAATTGGCCGATGATATAATTATTTAGGTGTTAAAACTATCAGTGAAAAGAATTTCTACATACAGACGCTAGCAGGTTAACCTACCCGAATCTGTCAAATTTTGCTAATCGGAAATTAACTACTGTGATAAGGTTCAAAATCTATTAAAGAAATTTGACAGATTGAGGTAGGTTCATGTGCTGGCGTCAGTGCTTACTTCCAGGATAGATAAGGTAATTTTAAAGATAAGAATCCAACGTGTTAGTGATAAAATACACAAACTACGTGCTAAGGTTTGAACCCCAGACCAAGCAACATTAAGTCACGAACACACGAAAAGACATGCTATGGTTTCTGTCACTAAATGATCGCTGCTTTCAACAGAAACTGATTGATTATACAAGTCCCATAATATGCGAATGCAAAACAAAACAAAAATACTACATTTTTAAACGGATTAGTTTTAAAGTGTTGGCATTTGAAGTCCATTACTTCCCTACTACCATGGTAGTGCTGACCAATATTTTTTTAATAAAAAAGATGCAAATGTACACAGCCAACGTGACAAAAAATAACTGACAAAGCTCGCATATTTCCGTGGAGTTTTTAACGCGAACCGTCATTGCCAGTAAAAAAATACCTACGCCATGTTAATAGAACATTTTTGAATTTGTAACACTGTCGTTTGTCGGGAGTCGATCTAAATTCAAAACGGTACGGTAGTAGCTTCGTGTCAAACGGCCGTTCTTTATTCGAATATGTTTTTGGAAATCGGGACATGGTTTAAGGGGACCGTTAAAAATAATCGCTTCCACGTACGACCTTTACTATAATGGGGTACCTTTGTAATTTTATTGCGTTATAAAATGCCATTTAGTTTTGGTGTTTTTGATGGCGGAGAATGTTTAGTTCTGATATATTGCATGGACGATTATATTAATTTGCCTGACTGCTAGTTTTTAATACTAACTGTGAGCGAAACTTAGAAGGACTTATACTTACTTGATTGATAAATAATTTAAATTCTCTTAATCCGAAATATCAGGTGCCTATTACTCGCAACTGGCGTTTTGTGTATTAGTGGACGAAGCAAATATCATTTTAAGGATCGGGACTGCCTTATCGTTACCCTGAAACGTAAAGGGCAATTGAAATAACACTATGGGTTTTTAGACAGTAAGAGTAAGTCTCTTCCGCTACATCCGGGGTGGAAGGACTTATTTGGCGATTTTTGTTTTATATACGTATTAATGCCTACGTCGCGAATCGTACAGATGATTGAAAGATTAAATCTAGCAGGATATTACTGCTGTGGCTTAGTTGATAAAGATTCCGGTATACTGAATTCGAAGGTCGAAGGTTCAAAACCTGTCCGCAGCCGATTTTTCTTTCCACAAAAATCTTCCTTTATTAACAATACTAAAAATTCAATAGTAGCGAATTGATAAAATCCATTACCACTTGTGGGAAGTGATAAATGCGTGTGGTTAATGTATGTTAAAGACAATATTTCAAAACCAATCTTTCTTTCTTTCTTTCTCTTTTTTTAAAACGTTGCCCCACACTAGGAATTTCTCCTGTATCGTGGGTGCGTTTACAAACATATAAACTCACATACACAAACGCCCAGCCCCGAAACAACTACGTGTAGATCATACAATATTTGCTCCGTGCAGGAATCGAACCCGCGACACTCGCAGCAGTCCAATCGCTCAGCCACTGCGCTAACCGTGCCGTCTGTACCATGTAATCTGTACCATGTTCAAGCTCAACTTAACATCTAATCACAATCTCATCACCAACAGAACACTATACACGTGCAATACCTCATAAAACTGCTGTCACGATCAAAGTGCGACGATATCGTCCAAGATAACCGGATCAGCTCGAACGCCTGATATTGTTCTAAGAAAATTGTCAACTTACGTAAACATGCATGGAGTTTACAGGATTTGAGGATAGCTTATTAAGTTTCACAAGCATGATGGTTTTTGTGACTCTTTTTCAATATATAACCGACTTCTAAAAAAAAGAGATCGACCTGTATGTTTGTTTATAATGTTGGTCCGCGATTATATCGCGTTTGGCTGCGCTGATTTTGATTCGGTTTTCAGTTTCAAAAGTGTTCGTTACATTCTGGAGTCGGTTTTAATACACAACAATACTAGATATACCGTGACGTTGTCCTTATGGAACAGTTATTGTAACTTCGATGGTAGATTTTCAAAGACGCCGATTATACAAAGATATTTTTTGAGTAGATAGATAGATAGATAAAAGTTTTATTCAGTGCAATAGAGACACAAAAACAAATAGGTACATAAAAGGATATACAGTAACAAGAAAAATAAATAATTAGGTAAAAAAAAGTGTCAGGTAACAAAAAAAAAGGTGTGATACCTACAGAGGTTGACATAATTCAAACGTGACTTAAAAAATGTGCAGTGTGTGTCTCAGGATTGCACTAAATGGGTATCCAGCTCAGCATGTGTCAGGTTAATACCTGACGCTGATATTCTGCCGGATCCCTGTAGTGACATACGGACGCAAGGTGGGCGTGACCACACTGTCATCCAAGTGCGGGTGGACAAAAAACAAAAAACATGCACTAAAACTGGAACTGGAACCGACTTCAAAAGCAAAATGAAACGTGTAAAATTACTTTTCTTTCGGAAGTCGATGGCTTTGTTTTAATAAACAAAGAAATACAGAAAATCTAGAAAAAAGCACTCTGCAATCATTGGTAAGCTGAAAACATCTATGAAAATGAAACACATTTTTTTTCAGGAATTCTGCAATTTCAGTAAATATACTTTGAAAGCAATAAAATATTTTTCCGGGAATAATAAATTACATGTCTCGGGAACGCGTCATGGTTATGAACGACATGTCTTTTCAAATAATAAAGTGCTGACGGATATTATTATGTGTTCCGTTAAAAAGCGTTCCTGGAATACCTGGGTACTGAGCTTCAGGACTATTCCATCGATTATTTGAAACTTTGCCTGTATTTTATACTTCAGTTCTGGGTATTTCGTTCGGTGACGTTCATAACTGTATTTTCTATTTCTAAGAACAGGAAATTGGATTGAAAATTTTGTTGTGTGCGGAAATGTAGGTATGTAAATGTTTTACGGTGTTTATTAAGGAACACCCCGTTGGTCTAGTGGTCGCAAGTGCTGCTGAGAACGAGATCTCGTGTTCGATTCCCGGTTCGCAAAAAGTCTTTTTTATATTTTTTTACAACCACGGTGTCGGTACGTGGGATTTAAACATAACAAGCAAAATGTGAGTGTAATAAAGTATTCTTCTGCATAACCCTTGGAAAAATAGAGGCATGATGATTTATGCAAGAATAAGAAACATTGAAAAAAAAGCATTTTAAAGCACCGACAAATATATTTAAAAAAAACCGACGGGTTGCACTCTGGGAGTGCCGGCAGAAGTGAAAAGTTCAATAGTAATAAACACACACGAACAATCGCGCAAGCGCCCTGCGCCGTCTTACGAATTTTCGATCAGGTCACGTGTCCTGACGCGAGTTTAACATTTTTTACCCATTCCAAATAAAATTCACAACGCCGCTAAAGAAATTTTCACTTCAAAAACAAAATTAAATATAGCACCTGTTTAATATCGTATAGTACCTAGTGTCACATCCACACAAATCGTCTTTACTGTTGATTGTAACACCAAAGCTATTTCAATTAGTTAAGAATTTAAATGAAAATGTCAAGGAAAACCCCCACATTCTCATTAAGTTCGACATCTCAAGTTTCCACGATTTCCTCCACTGCCCACCCCTGAACATCAAACCGAAACGCACTGAAATAAAAACGCACATTAAACGCAATAAAAACGCTTTACCAGACCAAATTATTAAAACCAAATATTTGGAATCTCAACGATCTTATCAAAGTGTAAATAAGGTTGAGATTTGTATAATTTTGAGTTAAGGAACGGCAAATAAAATGAAGATCGTTGTATCGCAAATAAAGGGGCCATTCAGAATTTTTACGCGGAGGTATAAAACATGTCTTTACGACTCCTGTTCTCCTAGTACTTTTATGATACAATAGCTTTTACCGTTTCTGCTTTTGGCAATCGATTGGTGCTTATATCTGTGTCGTTACGAATATGTTTTATCTCGAATGTTTGATGATTTCAGTAAACGGTGGGGGACATAATATTTTTATTTTTAATCTAACATGTACATTGTACAAACAATTCAGAGGCCTAGAATATAAGACTTCCGTTTTTTACCGTACAACGTACTTGAAGTTGTATGACGTTAATTGTTGAAAATGAAAAAGCGCCTCTATTGTACAAACGAGGAACTTCCAAGTCAAAGTTCCCGTTCACTTTATGTCACAAAAAACCGAGAACCCGCGATAAGACCTCAGATCGGACATCCCGTGGGCAATAGCCAAGTTACACCATTTTCCCAGGGGCTGGCTAAAACTAGAGAACAACCAACTACGATCCTTTGACTCATTCCGCCTTGTTATACTTTTTTTTTTAAATCTTCAAATGAGTCCACTCACCCAGGGCAGAGCGAGAGGGACTTTCAGACTCGTACTACCTAAATCCACGGTGTCCTTCAATATCCCTTTAAGTACCGAGGTCACAATAATTCGTAACGTCCCGCGACCTCAGCAGGCTTTGGCCCTCTAGAGGGAGGGCCCGTCATTTTGCTGACACTCTTAGAGGCGCGAGTGGAAAACAACGCGCCGTCGACCCGGCCATGGTCCATGGTCGGACAGCGAGTCGCCCATTACTCGCCACCCGCATGGCCGCGCTTACGGTGGCCGGAGATCGTCTACCACTGCAGCTGTGATGAAGGGAGGACGCTGTCCTCTTCCTCAAGCGGCGCGCCTCCTCCTTCGCGAGCATGACTGCTTCGCAAAAGGAGGCGACCGCTTCCCATTCCGTCTCGCAGCATGGCCTCGACCAATGCCGGGCGCGAGATGTCTCCAGTCTTGTTATACTTGATAAGCAATTCAAATAAACGCGCCAGTTATGAGGTACTACGCCCCTTATCTTTCTATAGAGCCTCAGCTATAAGGTAGAAAATAAAGCATATATTCCATTTTTGTTCGCAATTAATTTAATAAATATTTTTTTCCTGAATGTTAGTTAAACACGACCTGAAATTAATCTTCGCAGATACATAAACTAAAATATAAGTAACGGTTACCTAAGTTTTTTTTTCACAATTGAATTTTATTTCTTCCAAAAATATACATAAAACTGCTGAAAACGTGAAAAAGAACCTTCAACCATCGACTATAACAATAAAGTCAAAACCGCGTGAACACACTTGACAAGTTGTTAAAAACACGCACAAAATAACGAATAACATAGAAAAACTTTACTTAAGGCCCCACCACACTGTAACAGATCTTCAATGAAGCACTTAATACAGGGTTGTTGGTTTATTATTGCTCTGCAAGTAATAACTTGCTAGCTTACGAAATGACGCGTAAACTTACGTGGCGCCCGTAAATAATATCTTCATACCAATCCTGGCTTTATTACAATAGTCCTTGAGACCATTTTTGATTGTATCATTTGCCCAAATAGGGTTGTATAGCTTTCGGGTTCGGATATCCGAAATGGTCTCGATCGAAATTTGAATTTGGATTCCCGGAAGGGTATCCGAATTATTTGTGGAATGGATGCTGTAGTTTCGGATGATGTCTAAGTTTGGTTATTGTGAAAGGTTAATATTATTAGAATTATTGAAGGAACTTTGTTTAGAGCTTCCGATTAAAATATCTACGAGAAAACACAATAACTGGAGGCATTCATTTACGTCGGTTCCAGTTTGAGATTAAATTCTCTCAGTAAATTAATTCGGTAACATTCACTTCTTCACTATCAATTATTATAAAATACAATTTATGTAGATTTAAGTACTTTATTATTCGTTGAAAATACGGTTCTTCATTTCCATTTTATTAATAACCTTAAAATGTGACTACAATTTTGAAGCATGCAATCACTTGAAAAGATATTTTAATTTAAATACAAAATCTCTCTTTACCCTCATCCGTACAAGAAATCCGAAAAATTCCGATTTATCCGATACCAGTACCCAGTTATGGACAACACTAGAGACCGAATATTACTGGGAAACAGAAAACATATACTACGATATGTTTTTGCGTTACTTTTATATTAAATCGAGCGGAAATCCCGACTTTGCCCGATCTTGTTGCAAAAGTATAGAATTGTTACATTAGGTTATTATGCCTGTATCTTAGTACAGACCAAAATATTGAAAACTATTATTTTTTACTAGTTTTTGTCCTTGGTTTCTCTAAAATACTGTAAAAACATTTCAAGTCTAAACGGAACCTTACAATTTTCAGTCTCTTAAAGGTTGAATGGTATATAATAAATAATAAAATTAAATAATAAAACAAATGTATGGTAAGCTTTTTCTTATTGTGGTAAAATCATCAAATGAGTCCTCCTACCCAGAACGGTGTCCATCAATAGCCCTTTACGTTTAGGGGTCACGGTAATTTGAAAGGCCCGCGACCTCGGCAGGCTTTGACTCTCTAGAGGGTGGCCCCGACATTGTGCTGACACTCTTTGAGGCGCGCGTGGGACACAACACGCCGTCGACCCGGGCATGGTCCATGGTCGGACAGCGAGTCGCTCATTACTCGCCGCCCGCGTGCCCGCGCCTATGGTGGCCGGAGATCGTCTAGCGACGTCCGTCACAGTCCTCTCCCTCACGCGCCCCGCCTCCTCCTTCGCTAGCATGACTGCTTCGCAGAAGGAGGTGACCGCTTCCCATTCCGTCTCGCCCAGCAGTATAGCCTTGACCAATGCCGGGCGCTAGAGGTTGCCGCCTATCGCCATCGTGAGGAAACGGGGGTGCTGTGCCCAAGTGGGGCAGTCCAGCACCGTATGCTGCACCGTGTCCTCTGGGCGATTCTCGTATCCTCCGGGCGATCCTCCCAATGTATGGTAAGCTTCAGAGAAAACTCACACTTTTTGTTTGTGACATCACTACCCAACGGGGTGAGATTTCACTGAAGCTGACTAATGTGACTCTACCACTTTTGTACGTGAAGTTTAAATAAATATCGATTGTACAAGTACAAATTCCGCTCCTAGTGGAGTCCTTAAAAAAATAAGACGTTTTTGAAACAGAAAACGATGCTCTTCCCTTGGAATTCCTCCTGTACTGTGCGTGTGTTTTTGAGAACGTTCGTAAAATTAAAAAAAAACTAAATTTACCTTACATTAAATATCCCATAAATTACCCCAAACAAACAACAAATTACCTCAATATATTTTTCAAAGCCAAACTAAGTTTTAATACAATAAAACTGATTTGAAAATCAGTCGCCATGTTGAAAACTTTGTCTCTTTGACAAGCGTCCGAACTATGTAGTTCAAAATTTATACGTTGAATTAGATTTTATCAGCTAGCTGGCTTGTGGATACAGTTTGAAGGGAAATCCTATGGGGAATATGGTAATTTTGTTACTTTCGGAGTTCAACATTACTGCGTAAAGTTACTTACGGATTTTGTCACATACAATTTTTTGTTCTCTTACAATTACTTACTACTAAACTTTTGCCCACGGGAATATAAAATCGAGATAAAAATTACCCTATGTGTTAGTCTAGGTTGTAAGCTATATGTGTACGAAATTACATCAAAATCCATTCAGTAGTTTTTGCGTGAAAGAGTATCAAACACACATACTTAAAATAAGACTAGCTATGATAAATGCTGGTGTATATTATACTAGCTAATGCCCAACGACTTGCTGTCCGACCATGGACCATGCCCGGATCGACGGCGCGTTGTGTTCCACGCGCGCCTCAAAGAGTGTCAGCATATTGACGGGGCCTGTAGAGGGCCAAAGCCTGCCGGGGTCGCGGGACCAAGGGATTACCGTAACCCCGGTACGTAAAGGGCTAGTGAAGGACACCGTGGATTTTAGTCAGTACATGTCTGACAGTCCCTCCCGCCCTGCCCTGGGTGGGAGGACTCATTTGATGATTTTACCACGCAAAAAAAAAAAGCTAATGCCCAAGGTGCTGCCCACATGAAGTTTGGTTATTATCCCATGAGGACTTCATACTGGATTAGATAAGTGTCCTATGTGTTAATCCAGGTTATAAATTATCTGGGTAGTAAAATGAGAGTAACAAACACCAATGCGAATTTAAAGCAGGTACGTATCAATCTTTCCCGTTTAATTTGCTCAAACAGTATCTTGAAACGCCAAATTACAGAAGCAATTTAAAAGAAGTTCTATGGTCGAAAGTTTAAAGCTTATTACTGCTCAAATGTATAGTTAGTTCTTCGATTAAAACTTAGTCGGAGCCAGCGATGTGATAACTTTGGCAAATATCTGAAAACATTACTTGAAACCAACTAATTTTAGTTCCAAAAGTTTGTGAAAGAAGAGTTTATTGCGATTTGTAATTAATTTGACATTTTATGAAATTGTTTTCGAAGATTTGCTGAAGTTTTTCGATACTTTGGCATTAGAGATGAACTGAACAAATTTTCCATTACTTTTATGAGATATTGCTGTTCATGATTTTACTCATACTTTTCTTTTAGATTTACTACTTTATCAGTGACATTAAAGGCGCATTCACACACATCAGCCACGTCATGTCACCGTCACGTCACCGACAACGGATCGGTGACGGTTTTTCTAGTCACCAGTCACTGTCACGTCGATCGTCCGTCACGTCTCCGTTTTGGCTGAATTATTGAACACATACACTGACTGAACTGAGACGTGACGTTCCTGGGTTCCCGGGTGTGTGGGAAGAGAAGTATGGAACTTGTATCGAAATATTATTTGACGTGCCTGACCGGTGGGTGGTGTGACTGATAGATCACGTGCCGGTGGCTGGCCGGTGACTGACGAGTTGGAACAAAGTCATAGGAGTATAGAAACATTTTGTTTTTAAAACTGGGCCGGTGACGTGACGTGACGGTGACTGATGAGTGTGAATGCACCTCAAATCGCGGAAACAAGTCTTGATATGAAATTATAATTCCGAATAAGCTTTAACAATATGAATGAAAATAAAAAGTTAAGCCCTGTAGAATTTGCGGGATTGTCTAGGCGGGATAAATCGGCGCGCTGTAACGCAAAGGTCAATTAAAGGAACAGGGTGTATTTTAAGTCAATAAGATCCTGACGGACCTTTCCGCTCTACTCATTGCAAAAGACTCATTCAAAGAAAAGGGTCGCAAAATATGTTTCTAATTCAAAATACAATTTGAATAGTTAACATAAGTATTGTCTATAGACCTGCATTACTTCGCGCAATTTACTTCATCACCACTGCTCTTAAAACGATGAAGAATCCGGCTTGTCCTAGAACCAAAAAATCCAAGACATGTGACATCTACTATCCCAAACTTGGCTCACCAGATTATGGCCCACTCTCTCTCGGAGACATGATGCGTGTCCCAGCTGTGGGAGTATTATAGGCTAATGATGATAACCCTTCATGAAGCTGAAAGAATCTTCATATCATTCATATACTACTAACATTAATTTGTATTGAACCATACCTTGGAAGTTTCGAATTGTGGAGATAAAATCATCAAATGAGTCCTTCCACCCAGGGCAGAGCGGGAGAGACTGTCGGACTCGTACTGACTAAAATCTACGGTGTCCTTCAATAGCCCTTTACGTTCTGGGGTCAGAAAAAAGAAAAGATATTTATTGACGGTGATTGACTATCACGGTGATTCGTACAGTCCCGCGACCCCGGCTGTCCCTGACCATAAAGATAGTGATTGTTATAAATGACACAGAACGGAGCGCAGTGGCAGAAAGATTGACTGCTGCGCAACGTGTCGCGGGTTTGATGCACACACGTTACAAATATTTGTATGACTTACATGTAGTCGGTCTGGGTGTTTGGTAGTCAGTATTTATGTGTTTCTATGTTTGTAAACGCACCCACGAAACAGGAGTAAATCCTGGTGTGGGGCAAAGTTTGAAAACAAAAGAAAAATGTGACCACCGCAGCTCATTGTGGATTCATCATCCATTTCATTTAACAATAAATTCAAATGTAATTTCCCGGAGCTATGAGTTTAATACCACGCCGTTAAAGTTAACTAAAGGTAAAAATGTTACTGTGTAGTTACATTGTAAGGTTTATGAAGTTTTATATCCGCCATCTTGGTTTTTATGTTTAGCGGTTTCAGTATTGTGTGATATGCATCTAGATGGCTAAGAGGGATCTGAAGTGGTATTTTATCAGTGATAACGATGATCGTAAAGTCGAAAACATAACTCTCATTTTGAAGCAGTCGGGTAAAAATATGATTGGATTAAATTACCGAAAAGTGGTGTATCAAATGTGTTATTTATAAGCTAAGAGTAATATTTAAGTATATTAAAATAACAGACGCTTCCATAATCATATTCTACTATTTAAGTAAATAAATAAACTTGTAAAGTTGTTTCAAAAAGTAAATATACTAAAAACCATGGATAACATATTAAAAAAAAAACAGAGAGAAACATTTCTATTCAAGTAATTTATGAGGATAAAACACAGAAAAATACTCGGTTCTTCTCTATGATGCATATAATATTACATCTGCTGACAAAGACCATGAAAAAAGTTATTTCCAACCAAAACAAAATAACCGTATTCGTAAACATTACATTTTATCGAAAACATTCGATTGAAACTCCAAAAATAATTTGGCACAATCCACGCGCAAACGATGTGTTAAAACGGCGATGAACCCCATTTACGCATGTTCCGCGCCAAGATAACTCCTCCCGCGTCAAATTGTAAAAATTTAAAACAATAACAATAAACAAAGAATAAAAAACAAAACAAAAAACAACCTAAAACACGCTCCTGAACGCAACATTTTGGCACAGAACTCGCGTTCCACAAATTTTAATAAACCAACGGCAAAATCTGGAACTAAAAGAAATCCTTACAATTTTGTTGCTTTATAAAGACTACTAGCGCCACTGGGGACTGCAAAAATAAACTTGCAAAACTGTAGGTTATGACGTTCCCGCGCAAGATTATAAATTGTTGCTTTTAGCCAAATTAAATTCGGAACACTTAAGGAAGAACGAGATGCAGCTATTGAGGGAAGATATGCTTGAAAGGGAAATATGTATGTTTGGTGTTTCTGCTTGAAATGTCGTAAATGTGTTGTTTATAGTAGGCATTTCGGAATGATGTCTTTTAATAATATCGTTGTGCGGTGATAAAACTGTCCTTATAGCTCTGATGTGATATGTTAGTGTGGGGTACTGAAGGGCGCTGTTAAGGGGTGAAGGAACAATATGCTTCGACAAATATATTTCTGAGTGCAGCCGGGTAGATTTATTGTGTTTGGTTCTTAATAATTATAAGGTGCTTTTTTATTACTTGCCGAGGTTGGTCTGTGGATGGGTGACCATCTGTCATAGCGAGTTTCCTTCGTGCCTCGGAAAGCACGTAAAGCCGTTGGTTCCAGCTGTCATTTGTAAATCTTTGACAGTCGTTACAGTTAGTCAGAAGCTCTAAAGTCTGACAACCAGCGTTACCATGGGGTATCATATTACCCAGTTACTGGGTTGTGGAGGTCCGACAGGCAGTCGCTCCATGTAAAATACTGATATCCAGCTGCATGTGGTTTGACTGGAAGCCGACCCCAATATAGTTGGGAAAAGGCTAGGCAGATGATGATACGTTGTTTAATATAAACAGGCCTGTAGAATTATGTCCCAGTATTGAACATTCATCTTTTTTACTAAATGCAAAATAACAATAATTTAACTTGGGTTCATACTCGCGACTAACAACGTGAAAGGCAGGGCGCTATCACTGACTAACATTGCACTCATAACGCTGAAGCAAAACATCATAATAAAACCGTTTATGACAACAACAAAAAAATTAAACGATGTAACATAGCAACAGAAGCGAACCTGCGTAGTAGGTAGAAACCCATTCCTCTAACAGAGAGGAGGCCTGTGTCCCACCAGTGGAAACGTTACTGACTCAAAATGCTTAAGCCTTTGTCAAACAGACAGGCGAGTCCGAAGCGATAACGAACCGATACAAGACGTCAGTCCGATAGTTCGATCACGCTATCGGATCGCTTTCGCTTTTCTATGTGACTGGATTCAAACAATTCCATACATTACAAATAAAAAACGCCTCGCTTCGCATTTCCACGCCTGTCTGTTTGACAAAGGCTTTATAGTGTACAATAAGTAGTGGAAAATGTTTCAGAGAGAGTAAAATTATTTTGTATAAATGATTCTGTAAAAAACGATTTCCAAAAATAGTAGACACAAGGTAATAAATATATCCGGGAAATAACAGAAATCATCAAATATACGAACCACAACAAATACTAGCAATAAACATCATCCACAATTACTACGATCTCAAGCACAATAAAAGCAACATTTTCTACATTTCACCACTTTCTTTAACGCACACATTAATAACCTACTTTACATTTATATAAGTACATCACTACGATACCGTTCAAATAAATAGACCACTCTTAGTCTTGTCAAAATAATAAATTTCTTCTTCTCAACTGAAGTGGTAACTGAGAAAATGTACCTATCTCGCTTTTACTCCGTTCTTTTCCTTATAGCTGTCTTTTTCTAATATAAATATCACTAAAAGAAACGATTTATATGGGAATCTTTTTGTACAGCAATGTATCAGACATCAATCGTGGTGTGTGATCATTTATTTGGTGTCGTTTCCCTTTGTGAGAGCTGATGGTGAAAAAGAGAAGATTTTTGGTGGGTTTGTGAGTATGAACGTAAGTGTAATGGTCTAAATTGGCAATATTATTATGTTGTGTCATTTTTTCCTACTCCGGTGACTTTTTTTAGGTTGGTAAAATCATCTAATGAGTCCTCCCACCCAGGGCAGAGCGGGGGGGACTTTCAGACTCATACTGACTAAAATCCACGGTGTCCTTCAATAACCCTTTACGTTCCAGGGTCATGGTAATTCGTGAGTCCCGCGACCCCGGCAGGCTTTGGCCCTCTAAAGGGGGACCCCGTCTTTCATAACTATCACTTGGCATAAAGAATAAAGTCAACTGACAACGGAACTGAGATGTAGGTCAACTCGATCTGTGCCGTTTGTTTGTTTATAAAGATGCTGGGAAAGGCAGCCTCGACTTTTTACAGCATTTTCAGGTGTTGAGTTATAAAAAGGTCGGGAATTTTCTCTAGTGCAGACGTTCTTTTGTGTAGAATTTCGCACGTGCAGTGAATTTTTGCACTTATTTGTGAGACTTTAAAGTTTAAATTCGTGTGTTTGACATTTTTTTTTGCTTTTCATAGTTTTTAAGGAGATATTAATTACATTCGTTGGATAGTCTACTTATCGTATTTGACTATAGGCTAAAATCACGCAACGGCTGATAGGGGCTGAGCAGCGAGGGCGAAAACACGGGCAAAACAATGACTAGTTGTACATGAACGTTCTTAAAATGTTAACTACCTATAATAAAACGCATTTTATTTTTCCGTCTAAGTATTGTATTTCAAATTAGTCTTACAACAGAACTAAATGTCTAAATCTAGTTCTAAAATCCTGGACCAAGACCGTGATAAGAATACTGGATAAGTCACAATTTAATAGTCGACTAAGAATTAAATAGGACAGATTAAGAAAAACTACAGGTCTCGTCTCCAGTGTTGGAAAATTAGGAACAGGTTATTAGGTAACCCCGGTAGGCGTTTCGCCCTGAATAGAAGTCAAACGCCTGCCGGATCCAGAGTTAAGACCTCATTCCAGATTTTATCCCTTTCCGAACGAATACTGTAACAAATTCAGAAAACCTCTTAACTCCGACAGACATATCAAAACCTACAATGTAACCACCCAACAGACAGAACCATCTCCCCACATCCAGCGTCTCTAAATCCCCAACAGCCAGCACAGCATATTTCAAACAAGTTTACGATATGCCGCCGCCTCGTAAACACAACACAGGAGTTATGTCCTCCATGCACCGTGCGTCATGCTTCTGTTCGCATGGTATCTTTACTAAAAATATGGCTGCATTTGATGGTAGTTAAAGAGTTTATTCGGTAAAGAATTGAGGGAGTAGTGAGGAAAAAACTGTAAGAAAATTTAATTCTTCTTGTTAAATCTTAAAAGAATGATATTTAAATTTTACAAATAGAGCATTATATAACAATAATAAAACATTTTCGAGGTTTAACAACACGCCGAAAATTTAGAATTATTGTTTACCAATTATTCTTTATTACTTAATTTTAAATAAATAGTAATAAGTCCTAGAACATTAATTAAAATATTGCACAATATAAATTATAAACACTGTAAGTCAATAGTAGATAGCGCTGGATGTCGCTTTAAATCGGTCCTATAATAAATCTATAGGACCATGTTCAGCAACTGACGTCCTACGTATGATATGATGGATGTCAATAGACTACACTCACGAGCAATAATATGGATTCACTTACTTGGAATTGATCCGGGATAGCTCGTTAAAATAATGGCGTGATTTGAATCAATTTCGTATCGATAACCTTTATGATCTCCGGCCACCGTAGGCGCGGGCATGCGGGCAGCGAGTAATGGGCAACTCTCTGTCCGACCATGAACCATGCCCGGGTCGACGGCGCGTTGTGTTCCACGCGCACCTCAAAGAGTGTCAGCAAAGTGACGGGGCCCCCCTCTGAGCCAAAGCCTGCCGGGGTCGCGGGACTGTACGAATTACCGCGATCCCGGAACGTAAAGGGCTATTGAAGGACACCGTGGATTTTAGTCAGTACGAGTCTGACAGTCCCTCCCGCTCTGCCCTGGGTGGGAGGACTCATTTGATGATTTTACCTTTAAAAATTGTACTATTTTAAAGATTCTTAACTAGTCACTGTATATTCAAGATCGCACGATATCGGAGTGAGTGATTACATATTTTTGCTCGCTAGTATATATTTGAAGAAAATGAGAAAAAACACATTTAGGTTGAAACTCTAATACTGAACACCACCGGCCACGATCCTTATATACTTTTTCAATCCTTCACGTTCATACATTTAGTCAGAAACTATTTTATAAACAATTTCCCTACACACATATTCCTATGACGTCACTATACCAACTAGATTCTCGCACCGTTGCTCCAAGTTCTACAGTCGACAGAATCAATGGAAAGCAATCATCGAACGCTTCGAACTATTCGATTCAACTTACACGGCCACACACCGGTAGTTTCACTTAGTTCTCAATCTTGAAGGTGTATTTTTAAAGTAAGAAAATGGTGGCGAAATACTAGTAGATAAATATGATGGATAATCTCACACTCTTGCCTATGTCGGTGGTAAATACAGTGATAATATGTGAGAATTATGATTGAGAAAAGGAGGCACTCATAACCCCTAGACTACTAGTGGTTATGAGTGCCTCTGCTGAGCATTTTTGTTTGGGTTCTCTTTCCGGGTTGACCAATGTGTTTTCGGGTTTTTCGTACAGAAATTTCTTAGTAGTATTCACAGTCTTGATTCGTGCCCAGTTGATGATATTAGACACATTTTACATGAGACATAACAATTGCCGAAATTGGGATCTAATTATACTTACTCCTCTGCCTAACTCTTTGAAGATTACTAAGAAGTAAGATTTGCATTTGTGTATGGCTATAATTAGTAAATACAAAAACTACTCGACAAATTTCATTTATTTTTTCTTGTAGAAAGCTGCATTTATCCAGAGTGATATAGGCTGATAAAGGCGAGCCCCCTTTTATGATTGATTAAAAACCAAACATAACATTCAGTTGCTATATCAATACGCTGAATTTCAAACGGTCCAACCCATTTTTACACGCATACACATATATAAACACACGCATATCCCCAAGAGGTAGGCACAAACTTATTTTCAATCAAAAAAACGTACGTGAAACTATTCTAGACAAGAAATAGCGCTTCCACTGAAACCTACACGTCGGAATGAGCTCGTAAAACTCGTAAATTCAAGTCAACTCGTAAACCTGGCTGGTAACATGTAACTACCCACATTCATGATCTTTTACTTGTCAGTTGGTTGGTCGTTACTGTCCGTGGGGAGACATAGACTGTTGGCAACACTAGTGTTGGAAACTGACACTTGGTTTATAGCTGACTTAGTTGTGAAAGAGTTTCTTGCGTATGTTGTATCACGGATGTAATCCCTGAAGGGTTGGGCAGAGGTGTAACTAAGTTTCGTCAGTCATGTTTAATAGGGTATTTTACTGAGTAAATAGTTAAATATCTGTTTATTCCTACGGTTAAAATATTGAAAACAAATGGTCAATTTTCGTTTTTTTTTAGCGTGGTAGAATTATCAAATGAGTCCTTCACCAAAGGCAGGGCAGGAAGAACTCTCAGACTCGTACTGACTAAAATCCACGGTGTCCTTCAATAGCCTTTTACGTTCCGGGGTCACGGTAATTCGTACAGTCCCGCGACCTCGGCAGGCTTTGGCCCTCTAGAGGACCCCCGGCATTTTGCTGACACTCAGAGGCGCGCGTGGAACACAACGCGCCGTCGCGTCGACCCGGGCATAGTCCCTGGTCGGACAGTGAGTTGCCCGTTACTCACTGTCCGCATGCCCGCGCCTACGGTGGCCGGAGATCGTGATAAATTTTAAATATAAAAATGGCGAGACAAGTTTAACACCTACCAACAGATACAATAAAACCTTACTTATTTAGGCTGAAGTGCTAACGAAAGTCAAAAATATTTTATTAATACAAGTTGTTGTCTGAGGTTAAACTCGCCTCCTAAGAGACCTACTTTATAAACCTTACGATAGAACTTTTAACAACAATCCCTTGAAGATTTTGAAACTTTACTGAAGTTAAAACTATACAACAGATAGACAAACCGTCTATGGCTTGAATTCTACGTATTTAGCTGCTCTTGAAGTATTAATTACAATGTAGAATGTAAGGACAATGAAAAACCGCCTCAAATTTCTCGAGGAACTAATTTTTTCATCAAATTAACGACAAAGTTCCAGTTTACTTAACGTCACAAAAACTTGAAGGTATTGTTAGCGGCTAGTTATTTTATGGCTGACAGATGTCATATAATCTTAAGGTGTTAAAACAATTGCGAGGTGTAAAGTATACTCATACTTTGTAGGGAGAAAAATATGTATGTATGTATGTATGGTGAGTAATAGTGTTATGAGGCGCTGGTATGAGTGAGTAACATAAACGTAAAATGAATACTTCGATTTTAAAAGTGAACTCAATGTTATGAATTTATTTATATTCTTGATGAATACTGATTGTGCTTTTACCAATATTTTTGATTGCTAGTATTTATCAGGACTTTTTATTTTACATATACTATTTGTACGTCTTATGCCTCTGAGAACTAAGATAATAAGACAAAAAACTTTGGGGGTAGGAGGAACAGAGTGGAAAGTTCCTCGCTACCACGGTGAAAAGGAAGGTACCTTCCGACCAGACGGGTGTTGTGTCTGGTGGGCTTTCTGCCCGACATTCATAGTCGGAATGTTCTATGTCTTCTAAACTCATGGATAACTTCGATTGCGCGATGTAGACATTTTAGTTCTTTCATCGTTGCATTTATGACACTAGTGTAGTTTTTGTTGACGGGTATGTACGCTACAAAACAATGATGTAATATATTGACATAATACGAATCAAAAACCTTGAACCATTTGGTGAAATTCGATGTAGAAACACGAAACAATTTTAAAGCGAATCGCTTTACAACTCGGAAGGGGCCCCCCTCCAGCTGTCGACTGCGTTAGGTTAGTTAATTGAAGGAAATTGGGAAAATCCTACGCAATCCCCTTTTAGGGGTGCGCTACTTAACACACGCTTATACATAGTTTCGCTATGTCCATCTACTCGTATCTGTCCCCGGTTCGGCAAGAAATTAATTTATCGTTGGCATATATTTTATGTGAGGGGGCCTGTAGAGGGCCAAAGCCTGCTGGGGTCGCGGGACTCGCAAATTACCGTAACCCCGGTACGTAAAGGGCTATTGAAGGACACCGTGGATTTTAGTCAGTACAAGTCTGACAGTCCCTCCCGCCCTGCCCTGGGTGGGAGGACTCATTTGATGATTTTACCACGATAAAAAAAGGCATAATTAAGTATATTTTATGACTCCGAAATAGTGGTAGAATAAAAAGTGGTAGAGATCCCGACGACACGATCACGACCTTCTTCACGAGCATCTTGAGTAGTGATATGTTTTTATTAAAACTAAAATGTACCACTGTTGTCAAACTCAAGTACGTTTTTATTGTCAAGTTAAATCGTCATTTTCGTTGTATTATTTCAATTTGTCAAAGTTTTTCTGGAAGTTACCACTATTGATTCCACCTTTCAGCATTAGCAGTCGTTGTAATACAACGTGACGGTCTGGTCTCATCACCATTTCAAATCCTATCCACAAAGGTACAGTCAACATTGTAAATATACGCATCGATCGTAAAAGTAACGTCAGGCGACAAAGTGTGGCGAGTAAAAGTTGGTGCTGGTTTACGATCCAGCACTAAGGTGCAACATTGTTTACAGTTACCAGAGATTTTGTTGCATTAGGCTTATTCACGGGTTTGTTTAACGTGTACATTTAAGAGTGTACTTTGTATCTGCTCGTCATTGTATTCATTGTCCTACTCCTGTACTCATTTATTTGATCAATTGTTCAAAAGTAAATTAAGTAGGAGTATCTTAGAAGTAAGATCTAAAGTATAATATACTAGCTTTTGCCCGCGATTTCGTTCGCGTGCAATAGTGACTTGGGGCAGATTTTTTTTTAATAAAAACTATCCTATGTCCTTTCTCAAGTTCTAAACTATGTCTGTACCAAATTTCACACAAATCGGTTCGGGAGTTTAGGCACGAAGAAAAGACAGACAGACAGAGTTACTTTCGCATTTATAATATTAGTTTGGATTAAATTTGATGGCAGGGTTGGCTCAGTGGCTGAGCAATCGACTGCTGCGTAGTGTGTCGCGGGTTCGATCAACGCACGGAACAAATATTTGTATGATCTTTTAAGTAAATGTTTCGAGTCTGGGTGTTTGTGTTTGTGAGTTACTATGTTTGTAAACGCACCCACGATAAAGCAGAAATTCCTACTTTATGGAGTCTATTTCATCACCATTGCATACAAAATGATGATGAATATTGTCCTAGAAAACCTACAATCTTAAAGACTTATTGTGACACCTATGGACCCAGTCCGGGCTTGCCTGGTGACTCGGAACCCAGTCCCCAGCACAGAAAGGGAGCCTCTGTCCCGGAAGTAGTAACATAGGCTGATTATGCCATGATTATATTATAATGTCATAACCTATTTTCCTTGAACTCAAAAGATCCAATCATAATGATAATGGTGATTCCGTATAAAAACATGAAGTACGGCCGGATGACGACATGGATGACGTGGCCATCATAAATCATACGCAGGTCATTATTGGCTGGATCAGGGCGGACCACAGAGTAGGTAAGAGACAGAAGGTTCACGTAGGCCTCAGCATTTATTTTATAATAATGAGATATGAATCAATAGCATAATCCTAGGGTTGGGACAGTAGCTTCAAAATTTAAGAAATGATGTGAAATGAAATGAAAAGATGTTTATTTATGCAAGTAGATTATATCAACACTTATACACGTCTTTTTATAAAACAAGGAGGGGCCGGTGTTTCGTACCTGACTATTCTGAAAAAAAAACAGCCGAAACAAACTCAGAGGACACAGTCTCTTTTAAAGTTCAGACATTATAATGTAGATCAGGCTATATGAGGACCATGCAGTTAGAGAGGGAATAGACCGTTATTTAACCCACGGGATCATTGAGCCCTGTGTTTGCAGCGCGTGAAATTATACATAATTGTTTGTTTTGTTGAACGCGCTAATCTCAGGAACTAGGTACTGGTTCGAATTTTTCAATTCAGTTCAGTTCGTTGTTGTTGGACAGTCCGTTTATCGAGGAAGGCTATAGGCTATTAAACATCACGCTGCCATAAAAAGGAACTGAGCAGTAGAGGTGAAACGCGGGGGACATTTCAACTCACAGATTTGCTGTTTTTTTTTTTTGTTAGGTTCGCGTTTTTATGGAAGCTAATTTAACACTACATAGTATAAAACAAAGTCGCTTCTGCTGTCTATCTATCTGTCCCTATGTATGCTTAGATCTTTAAAACCACGCAATGGATTTTGATGCGGTTTTTTGAATAGATAGAGTTATTCAAGAGGAAGGTTTATATGTACATAACATGCATAATATAGTAGATATTTAACCCGTGCGGAGCCGGGGCGGGTCGCTTGTTTTTTTTTCTATAAAGCCTTCCGATTTGTTTTATGTTAATCAATTTAAGTGCTTTAATGTTTTACAAGGGAATTTATTCCTGCCGGGGTCACGGAACTTATGAATTACCGTGACCCCGGAGCGTAAAGGGCTATTGAAGGACACCGTGGTTTTTAGTCAGTACGAGTGAGACTGACAATCCCTCCCGCTCTGCCCTGGGTGGGAGAACTCATTTGTTGATTTTGCCACGATAAAAAAAAAATGGGAATTTCTTCCTGTTTTTGAAAACATTGGATATTCTGTATATATTCCTGCATTGGTACTCAGTCTAATCGTATTAGTTGATATGATAGATTTAGTAACAAAAGAACGAGATTTATGATGTGCTGAGAATCAACGTGATTCTTGTTATCTCATTGTATGAGGTTGATAAGAGATATACTGTGATATTGTTGGGACCAAATTAAATCCGGATTTCTATTTTTATTAACACTAGGTGAACTAGAATGATATCTAAATAATACTCTAGTGTTCGATTCCCTGTGGTAGACGCCCACGGCGTCGGACGTCGCAAGACGATCTCCGGCCACCGTAGGCGCGGGCATGCGGGCAGCGAGTAATGGGCGACTCGCTGTCCGACCATGGACCATGCCCGGGTCGACGGCGCGTTGTGTTCCACGCGCGCCTCAAAGAGTGTCAGCATAGTGACGGGGCCCGTAGAGGGCCAAAGCCTGCCGGGGTCGCGGGACCAAGGGATTACCGTTACCCCGGTACGTAAAGGGCTATTGAAGGATACCGTGGATTATAGTCAGTACAAGTCTGACAGTCCCTCTCGCTCTGCCCTGGGTGGGAGGACTCATTTGATGATTTTAACACGATAAAAAAAAAAGTGTTCGATTCCCTGGTCGGGCAAATGTTTATTGCATTTTATTTCAAAAATTTTACAATAGAAGAGGGGTAGTTTAAATTCATACTTAGATTATTGCCGATTTGAAGACACATTTGGCGCAGTGGCTGAGCGTTTAACTACTGCGTAGCGTGTTGTCGGTTCGATCCCCGCACGATACAAATATTTGTATGATCTACAAGTAGTTTTCTCGGGACTGGGTGTTTGTGTATATGTGTTTTTATGTTTATAAAAGCACCTACGATATAGTAAATCCTAGAGGAGAAGAAAGCCCTAAAAAAATCACAATTGTCAAAAAGTATGTATTATAGAATATTACATCGAAAAGTGGCATTGATTTTTATATACATTGAAATACACCTCTGCCTAACTCTTTAGGGATTACAGGCTTGATGTTATTTTAAAATAACCGAAAAACAAGTTATTATTAAATAAATAATGAAAGTTACAAAGCGCCTTGTAAAACATTAATATAATCCCAAGAAAAATATTATTACAATGCGTTGGCCGTAGCAAACATCGCAGCTACGCCGTAGCAGTCTAATAAAAACCTATTTATTATTCGCTACGCATCTTTTAATATCGTGACTGCTTTATGTATCAGGCTTATAAACACATGAATAGTTTTTTTAGACAGGCCTGTTGGTCTAGTGGTTAGTGACCCTGACTGCTATGCCGGAGGTCGTGGGTTCGATTCCCACCCAGGACAAATGTTTGTGTGATGAGCACGATCATTTGTTCTGTGTCTGGGTGTAATTTATCTATAATATGTATGTATTTAGAAATATATAAGTATGTTTATCAGTCGTCTAGTACCCATAACACAAGCTCTGCTTAGCTTGGGACTAGATGGCGTTGTGTGATAGTTGTGGAATATATATTTATTATTATTATTTATTTAAATAAGGCTTCACGTTTTTGAAATAACCAATGAACTTGTAGGTATATATCTTTTTTTCAGATTTTGAATATTTAAAGATAATCAGTTTAAATAAGTAATACCTAAGAATTAATTTGATAATTTCTACTGACGTAATGCTAAAGGAGAATATTCATGTGGTGGATTATGTCCATATTCCTCTGGTTAAGTTATTTTAGGCTGAATATCATCTAATGAGTCCTCGCGCCCTGGGTGGAGTGAGAGTGACTGCCAGACTCTTACTGACCAAAAGCTGTTCATTACCTTCGAAATCCTGTGCATTCTGCAGTTGAGATGGAGGTCGGGCGATCCTGTTGAGGTAGTCCGGCAAAACAGAGATGAAATACAAACATATGAGATGATTTACAACCTTGAGGTCTTTATGTCAAGATTGAAAAGTTACATCGACCACACCATCGCTTACCTTCAGATGAAATAGTGGTAAAGGCGAGCCTATCGCTAAAAATATAGTCATAGTTTCCTTCACCTTTCGTGTATCACCATATCTTCTCATTAATTATACTATAAATAACATTAAAAACCTACATTCCTTGCTGCAGTAGTATGCGGTGCCACCTAAACTCTTAGAACAAAGTATAAAATATAAGATTGGTAAGCGACAAACTTTGTACGAGACGCAACCTGCTCTGTTCTGTAAAAAGCTTTTTACAGGGTTGCCAGACGTCAACAAAATTATTTAAAACAATGGATGAGCGAATTTAAAAAATGTGACATGTCTATATAGAAAAGTTGACTACCAAACCAATGAAAAAAATGCCGCACTGTTTAAAATGATGGTAGTTCTTATACGACTTCGAAAACAGGAGGTTCTCTTCTATGAATGACAGATATGCTATCGCGTATCTGTGCATTTTTTACGCAGTCACGCAACAATATATTACTCGTACGTCTGTACATACCTAAAAGGTTAAATAAAGCACTCCCCTGGCCAAAATTAGTCGAATCACATCATCATAATTATACAAACACACATTATAAGCATATCCAATACCTAAATAAAGAAAATAATAGGCTGGTCAGTTCTCATTCACTTAAAGACGAACAATTTTATAAAACAGTCGAAAAACCTATGAATATAACACAACTTTAATCATCAAAGCATTATTACTTTCACAACTTTGCCAACCCGTTCCACAACTTCACCAAACTTTAGGAAAAGTTGCAAAAAGTATAATTATGTTCGGGAAAACTTTTCTGTTGAAGCAAAAAAATATTTGAAAAAAAAAAAACTTTTTTGAGTTGGCAACCCTAATGCAAGTTGTAACCGGTTGAAACCAGTTTCAAGTGACACTTCTAAGTTTTACTGCAAGTGTGCGAGCTCGCGAAAAAGTTACAAAATTATGAGATTTTCATTCTTATGCAAAAACTTAGTATTTCAAAATTTCTGTTATTGTATTATGAGGTTTGTTAGACTGTATGTCTTTTTGGTTTTAAAATATGCGTTTTGGTTTCAAATAAATTGATTGGAGAACCCTGATATAACCAGAAGGCGTCGCGGTAGAGTTCGTAGGGTCACGATATTGTGACAGGGCCTGTAGAGGGCCAAAGCCTGCCGGGGTCTTACGGATTACCGTGACCCCGGTACGTAAAGGGATATTGAAGGACACCGTGGATTTTAGTCAGTACGAGTCTGACAGTCCCTCTCGCTCTGACGTGGGTGGGAGGACTCATTTGATGATTTTACCACGATAAAAAAAGGGTCACGATATTGTCTAAAAAGGCTACGGTGACCCTGAAACGTAAGGGCAATTGATGGAACACGGTGGATTTTAGTCAGTACAAGTCTGACAGTCCCTTCCGTTCCACTCAGGGCGGGAGGTTCTAATATGATGATTTTGCCACCTACATAAAATACAAAAGACCTCGTAAAAGATGACAGGATGAGCTTTTTTTTTATCGTGGCAGGGTGCACGTCCACGATGTTTTTCAATAGCCCTTTACGTTCCGGGGTCACGGTAATTCTCAAGTGCCGCGACCCCGGCAGGATGAGCTACATAAAACTTACGTCCAGTGGCTAAAATGTAAAAAAAACTCAGATCCACAAACACCCAGACCCAGAACAACTACTTGTAGGTCATACAAATATTTGTCCATTGTTTAACCATTGTGCCGCTTTCAGGTACATCTTTTATTTGTCAATAAATTAATAATAATCAAATTAACTATCTAAAGTATAGACTGCACCATTACCCTTAACTATATAACCTTTAATTACTATCCCAGTTCCCTACCGGTCCACTGTTCGTATTTCCCTACAACCTTTACACTATAAAACACAATTTCTCCTTAAAACATCCCTGTTTCCATAAGCTTTCACTTCACTATATTAAAGGTACCAAATAACTAAGTTACACATTTGAATTCGCCATCATTTACGTTCTTATTGCTAATGTGATAAGGTTGAAATTTAATCGTTTTATGTGTGTAATTGAATTTGCTGGAAATGTGAGTAGGTAGCAATAATTCTTCAATTAACTGAGCCTCAGGGGCGTACGGGTGATTGGTACAAGTTATAAAATGGAGCAAATTTTAATGGTTATAGTCTTACGAAGGTCCTACAATAATTACTTTAGGAATAGGTTACCCATAGGATCTATAATTGCCACAATGGTCGTGCGATCACAAATGCGTGTGTGGAGTCCTTTTTTTATCGTGGTAAAATCATCAAATGAGTCCTCCCACCCAGGGCAGAGCGGGAGGGACTGTCAGACTCGTACTGTCTAAAATCCACGGTGTCCTTCAATTCGTTCAGTCTCGCCACCCCGGCAGGCTTTGGCCCCCTAGAGGGGGGCCCTGTCACTTTGCTGACTCTTTAGGCGCGCGTGTGTTACATGCCTGTGTTACATTTCCAGGTTGGGTAAAGCATAATTGGGGTTTTTGGTGAAAAAAAATAATTGATAACGTACAAAATTTGTATCTGCGACTTTCCAATTCTGCACATTCATACTATTATTAATCCAGCTTTCGCAGTATTGCTCACAGGTGTCAACATTTTCAATTCCTAATAAATTTAATATTTGGTGGTGACATTTCTTTCCACATGAAAAAACTTTACAATCCGCAAAGCAGGATTTTAATACGCATAAATAATAAAAAAAAGTATAATTAGGTTTAAAAAAAAAAAAACTCAGCAACTGTCCAGAATTTTGATATGGAGGTATCATCCTCAGAATGTATGTTGTAATTGCTGAATTTAATGAAAAAAAAAAAAACAAATGTACCAAAATGTTTCAATGCTCACACTTTGCACCACCCGCTAATACATCAACGGTAACGCGCAAATCAGTCCTGAGCTAGCGATTTATGACTGTACCCCTCTTCAAGGGGTGAAGGGAGGGGGTGTACGATTACTTGTAAGTTGTAAACAGCCCTTAAATTGGTGTTCAAAGGTGACGGGGGTTGATGCATTCATGAGATAGTGTTCTGTTGCGAGAGAAGTAATTGATTGATGGTGTTTTGTTTTTGTAATGAGTAATAGTAATTGTTGTGAATTAAATATCAATAGAATTTATTGTTAAAATATTCATGCCTTATGTGGAATATGGAATTGACGGCACGTTTGGTGCAGTGGCTGAGCAGTTGGACTGCTGCGCTGTGTGTCGCGGGTTCGATCCCCGCACGGAACAAAAATTTGTATGATCTGCAAGCAGTTGTTCCGGGTCTAGGTGTTTGCGTGTGTGAATTTCTATGTTTGTAAACGCACCCACAATACAGGAGAAATACCTAGTGTGGGGCAACGTTTAAAAAAAAAACCTCATGTGCGATTAGCTCAGGTGTCATTACAGCGGGTGTCCAATGTGGAACACAATTTTTAACCCGCTTAGGGGTTGAATTTACAATATGCAGACTTACGCCATTCAAGAAAAAAATGTGCAGAATTCCATGCTTCTAGACACTGCGGTTTCAGTAACGCATTGATCAATGTGTCAGTAAGCTTTCTCCTTTTATATACTACTAATCAAATATATTTGCATAAAGACAGTAAGATAATTTACTATAGATTGTGATAAAAGCAATTAAAACGTACTGTAAATAAATACATAAAGCTAGCATTTCTGCTTGGTCGCGGGACTGTACGAATTACCGTGACCCCGGAACGTAAAGGGCTATTGAAGAACACCGTGGATTTTAGTCAGTACGAGTCTGACAGTCCCTCCCGCTCTGCCCTCGGTGGGAGGATTCCTTTGATGATTTTACCACGTAAAAAAAAGCATTTCTGCTTAGTTACTAAGATCACCAATCCGTCAGTCAAAAGAGGTGATTCATCAAAATGAAGGCTAGTTTAAAGCCTTTGTCCAAAAGGAACTCTTAATTAAAGATCATTAAATACTCTAAAGATCCCACCGACTTTTTTCTAGACAAAGAATTTAATTCAAATTACTTTTGGGGCTCTAATTAGGCCAAAAAGTCATTGACAACTTTTTCACTCATTTTTCAGGTCCTAAATATTTTTGAGGTCCCTAAATTTATATAATTGGACTTCTAAATGAACGGTCCGCTGTCGCTAACAGGGGAATTAGTCTAGAATTTATTAAAAACGTTCTACTTTTCAGTCTAGAAATAAGAATTAGTTCATTACTAGGTCATCTAGCTAGACCGTATTCAAGTTTTTGTCTGTGAAAGGTTAGAATTTTTGAAATAATATGTCAGTTTTGTAAAATTTAAATTATATTTGAAGATTTGTTCCACACTACGAATTTCTCCTTTATGCCTTTGTCAAGCAGACAGGCGAGTTCGAGGCGATAACGAACCGATACGAGACGTCAGCCCGATAGTTGGATCACGCTATCGGATTGCTTTCGCTTTTCTATGTGACTGGATTCAAACAATTCCATACATTACATGTAAAAACGTCACGCTTCGCATTCGCCACGCCTTTCTGTTTGACAAAGGCTTTAACGTGAGCCCGTTTACAAACATTAAAATTCACAAAAAAAAACATTAAAAACTCGAAAAAACTCCTTGTAAGTTTTACAAATATGTTCCGTACAGGAATCGAACGCACAGCACTCAGCGCAGTGATTAAAAAGAGTGTCCATGAAGTTTCCTACCCTTCTTCTCGTTATAGATAGCTTTTGAATGGGCAACTATATTACTTTCACAGTTTTTGTCTTGTATTATGTTGTACTATTTTTAGTCTGTAGAAGCCGAAGCTGTCATAGCGAGTTTCCTCCGTGTCTCGGAAAGGACGTAAAGCCGTTAGTCCCGGCTGTCATTTGTAGATCTTTGACAGTCGTTACTGTTAGTCAGAAGCTCTAAAGTCTGACAACCAGTCTTACCATAGGGTATCGTATTACCCAGTTACTGGGTTGTAGAGGTCCGACAGGCAGTCGCTCCATGTAAAATACTGATATCCAGCTGCATCTGGTTTGACTGGAAGCCGACCCCAATATAGTTGGGAAAAGGCAGACAGATGATGATTTTAGTCTTTAAAAAATTAAGTTGTAAACTACTTAAAATGAGTGCTTTGATTTACGACTGATGTTACTAATTACCCGGCAAAGAAATATGGCGTGGTTCTCAATTGAACGTGTACATATTTTTTATGTATACGCGTGACTTTTTCAGACCAGTCCGATCCATCAATCTATACTACCATCACTTTAAGCTATATGTAATTAATTTACTTACGTGTTAGGGCTCCACATCATTAGTTGCTTACATTAATTTAAGAGCTTATTTTAGACTAAAAGGTTTTTTTTTGTGGGTTTTTCTTTAGCCTAATAAATTAAAAAGAGCCAGTAGATAGATAGAATGTACTTTATTGTAACTACACCGTTACAAAACTACATATTGTTAAAATTACTAATTATATGGTTACAATGGCGCTCTTACAACCCAGTAACTGAGTAATACGATATCTCTTGGTTAGTCTGCTTATCAGAATTTCGAGCTTCTGACTAACAGTAAAGATTGTAACAGATCTACAAATGACGGCTGGTATGGTATGGTATGGTCCGGATATGGTCTACCATCCATAGACCAACTTTGCGTGACTCAACGTTAAAGATTTACCTGTGCGTCTGTATATTTAGCCACGAGCACCTCCCAAACATACTTATATTCCAAGATAACACATTTTTATCCTTCCAACAATAACATAGTCATATAAAACAGTGCACTCGTACAAAACGTTGCAATGCTCATGGAATAGTGCAAAAAGGGTTAAACCGTGCAACATGGTATAAATTATGCTGTGAAAAATACACAGAAGACTTGAGATCCAACGGGACTTAAGCGAGCCTTATCTTGGGGACACACGGACAACGGAAATGGAAGATTTAAAAAATATTGCAATTGTGTTTTGGGTCTGATATTTAAATAATAGTGTGATCGACAGAACTTATACTAGAAACACGATTATACTCTGAATTCAGATTAGGGTAATACTCGAATTTGATCCTAAAATATGGAGTACGCCATGACTGTACGCATCTGAAGTTGCATTTAAGTATTTTAATTTCCATGGATTCTACTTTCTACTAAAACCATGAGATACAAGTATCATATTACGTACACGTGCTCTTGAATCGTTTGGCACTGTATTTTATTCATTAGTAGCGACCCCCCCCGGCTCCGCACGGGTGCAATCTCTCCTATATTATGCATGTTATACACATATAAACCTTCCTCTGGAATCACTCTATATACATCTCACATACACAAATGCCCAGACCCGGAACAACTACTTCTAGATACTATCATACAAATATTTGCTCCGTGCTGGAATCGAACCCGCGACACGCAGCGCAGCAGTCCAATCGCTCAGCTGCTGCACTATTACTTTTCAAAACTATCCTCACTTGCCATCCTCCCCGCCCGTATGTCCGTTATCTGAACAGCTCGCTGCCCCCGGCCGGTACTTACTCGCGGAATAACATTTTTGATTGTCATCCCCTTTCTTTCATTCTTTCTTTCTTTCTTTTATCAACCCTTTGGCTATCACGATGTAGATGAGGATTTTTACAGAAATGCTAAGTGGACGGTATTAGAGGTTGTTATCATGGATTGTGGGAAGATTTTTATGTTCTTGTTATGTTTATTTCGTGGGGAGTTCTGTTTATGTAAGGTTGTTTTTTTTTGTGCTGAGTTTTTGGGATTAATAATAGGTAATGTCTGTATACGAGTTTTTGAAAGGGAGTTCGTAGAAAATACGATTATGACTTAGTCCTTTCACATCACATACATGGTAAATACGAGTACATTTAGTTGGAAATAAAAATGTTAAAAATGTCCTTATACAACTAGATGCTTTTTTACTTGCATTGACTACTAAAAACAAACTCAGACAAAAAGGTTTTAAAATTGGTTTGATTTTAAAACCTCTTTATCATGTGATTTTTTAAATTCTGTTTCAATTTGTCATCTGACATCCGACGTCCATTCGACGCAGACGTTGTTAATGAGTGTAAAAAAGTCTCTAGTAGTATAAAGACTAGCATGCCTGCCCATAAGAACGACGACACGGTGCGCAGTGGCTGAGTGATCGACATTTGCGCAGCGTGTCGCGGTTTGATCCCGCACGGAACAAATATTTTTATGATCTGCAAGTAGTTGTTCCGGGTCTGGGTGTTTGTATATGTGAGTTGTAAACCTGTAAACCAACCAAAGCTTTTGTTTTTTTTTAATTTTACTTTACTAATTAATTTTATTTCATTGTTACAGGTACAAATCAACTACCATGAAAAAAACGCCGACTGAAAGTACTACGAGTATACTGAAGCAGTTTTGCTATAATAAAAACTAGCTGGTCCCCGCAGCTTTGCTCGCCCCCCTTCTCTACTTCTAGGGTAGTGACACCGCCCGAAAAGGTAACCGTGACCTTGGAACCCACAGGGTACGTCATTGAAAATCTGTCAGTCCCGTCAACTGTGAAGTGAACGTAAAATCACCAACCTTGGCCACGCAAAAAAAAAAATTACCACCCCAAAAAAAAAAACTATCTGCTTATGCAGTAGGTCGCGGGACTCACGAATTATCGTGACTCCTGAACGTAAAGGGCTATTGAAGGACACCGTGGCATTTTATTCAGTGCGAGTCTGACAGTCCCTGCCGCTCTGCCCTTGGTGGGATGACTCATTTGATGATCTTACCAAGTTAAAAAATAAAAACTACCTATGTAGTTACCGAAATCTAGTCAGCCGTATTGACGTGAAAACGAAACACACAAACACTTCCTCATATTTGTAAGAAACAGGATAAAACTTATCCTTAAAAATAAACTACACTTTCCATAACTTAAGGTACTTAAAACCTCGCTCCGAAAGTACCAGGCTAGCATAAAGCCTAAGGTTAGCGTTCATTTATCTTGATGGCTACAAAATGGCGACCGTATAATGCACCTCTCATATTTGCATCCCTGAAAGAGCCTCATAATGTTTCAGTTGAGAAGTAGGCTTTCAGCTAGAACTGAAGTTTTTTGTTGTATGTCGTTAGAAGTGACCTGAGGCCTTATCATGACTTTTAAGTTATACGTTTTTGTGACCTAAAAGTAAACGGGAATTTTGATGTTAGTTTGATTAATTTAGTTCTGCGTTGGTACACTTTTTTCTTTAAGTGGTAAAATCATCGAATGAGTCCTCCCACCCAAAGCAGGGCAAAAGGGACTATCAGACTCGTACTGACAGGCAGGCTTTGGCCCTCAAAGAGGGGGATGTCATTGTGAAGACACTCTTTGAGGCGCGCGTGGAACATAACGCACCGTCAACCCGGACATGGTCAATGGTCGGACAGCGAGCCACCCATTACTCGCTGCCCGCCAGCCAGTGCCTACGGTGGCCGGAAATCTTGCGACGTCAGTCGCCGTGGGCATCTATCACTGAGGTGCTTTTTCATTTTCAATACAATTTACATCGGTACAAGCTCAAGCACGCCAACGTACAGCCAGAAACGTAGAATTCATGCTAGGCCCTCCGAATATATTTCTGAAGCATACATTGTCACAATTTTTCTACTTTCAATAACACATAAAAGAAAATCTTATTAATTTGAGAGGTCTTATGCCTTTGTCAAGCAGACAGGCGAAAGCGAAGCGTTTCCGAAGCGAGACGTCAGTCCGATAGTTCTGTCACGCTATCGGATCTCTTTCGCTTTTCTATGTGACTGTATTCAAACAATTCCATACATTACAAATAAAAACGTCATGCTTCTCATTCGCCACGACAGTCTGTTTCACAAAGGCTTTACTGTGACATAAAATTAATTTAAGAGCAGTCAATTACTTACAACCAGGCTAGTGCCTATGGACATTTGACAAACGACAGAACCATTGATTTTGATCAATAACTTTTTTCTAAATATTGGAATCTATACATATAATAAATCTGTAGAAGGGTCAATTCTGTACATTGAAAATATTGAAAAAATAAATAGCGGAGTGTGTTGCTGAATCGATACCAAACCCAATATGTGATTAAAAAAAAATTTGTCTGTCTGTCTGTCTGTCTGTATATGCAGGCATCATCGTGAAAACTAACGGTTCGATTTCGATGAAACTTGGTATAATTATATCTTTTTATCCTGAGCATAAAATGGGATACTTTAAATCCTGAAAAAATACGTAGAAAAAAAAACTTATTTTTAGTTTTATTCATAGACGTTGTTCTGTAGAACCGCGATTTTTATAGGCTTAGCCGTATTTGGGTCCAATAGATATTTAAAAGATGTCATTGTCAGAGTTACTCAAAATGGAGAAATAAACCATCCAAGCGAAGACCGACATCCGCGCGGACGGAGTCGCGGGCGGAAGCTAGTATGTAAATATAATAAGTGCACTTACCACTGGGGTGTAAAGCAGTGAGTACTGGGTGTGTAGAGCAGTGGTGGCCCCAGTGGTATCGGCCCAGATTTACGAATTGTTGGTCGTGGGTTCGAACCCAGCCAAGCGCATTGCTTAGTGTTATTTATTTCATCACCATTGCTTTCAAAACGGTGAAGGATAACATCTTGAAGAATATTGATAATATTTCTTAGTTCTCTTATAAATCATTTAGTTATAGTATATACACACAATATAGTATATAACACAGTTACATACCTACGCAAATCCGTGCACAAGTCATTGTTAATCTTCCCTTTGAAGCCAAACATAGATATCTGTTCGTTAATTAAAGTTACAAACCCGAAACTATATCTGAAATCACTAAATCGTACACACGAGTAATTACAACTAGCTGTTAATTAGTGATAACCGATTACCCGCCTTCAACTATCTGTTAAATAATACATAATACCAGTCTCTAATGTTCCCACGGCTGGGCCACAGGCTTCTACTCTGCGCGAGGTGATTTGCAGCCATAGTATATGCGGATATGCGGACGGCGAGTAATAGGTAGCTCACCGTCTGATCGGGGACTCGAGTCAACGGCGCATTGTGTTCCACGCTTGTCACAAAGAGCTAACAGCAATCTAATGCGGCCCCCGTAGTGGGCTAAACACACGCAGGGGTCGAACTGTCCAATCGGGTAACTGACCAGAACGTAAAGGGCAATTGAAGGAATACGGTGGAATTAAGTGGGTCGTGGCTAAATAATTACAGCCGCACAGGCCGATCTTTCGAGTTAAGCCGCGCTTGCCGAGGTTGGTCTGTAGATGGGTGACCATCTGTCATAGCGATTTTCCACCGTGCCTCGGAAAGCACGTAAAGCCGCTGGTCCCGCCTGTCATTTGTTGATCTTTGACAGTCGTTACTATTAGTCAGAAGCTTTAAAGTCTGACAATCAGTCTTACCATGGGGTATCGTATTACCCAGTTACTGGGTTGTGGAGGTCCGACAGGCAGTCGCTCCATGTAAATTACTCCATCCAGCTGCATCTGGTTTGACTGGAAGCCGACCACAATATAGTTGGTAAAGGCTAGGCAGATGATGGTTGAATTTAGTCAGTACGAGTCTGACAGTCCTTTCGGCTCCACTCAGGGTGGGCGGACATGCCGGTTTCCTTACGTTATTTTCCTTTACCATTTTAGAGCAGTTATAATTGAGATAAAATCATAAGCACGGGACAAATATTTGTACGGTCTGCATGTAGTTGTTCCACCTGGGTGTTAGTGTATATGAGTTCCTACGATTGTAAACGCACCCACGATAGAGGAGAAATTCCTAGTGTGGGGCAACAATATTATAAATGCGAAGATAGATTTACTTGTTTGTTACCTTTTCATGCTTACCACTGAACAGATCATCCTGAAATACATTTATAAGTTTTCAGGTGTACATTTATGTTCCTCTAATCCCGACAAAAAGGACAGAGTGACCATGACTTGTCACGTTTTTATGACCTAAACGGGAGCTTTGACGTTTATTTGTGGGAAAAAATAGTTTTTCGTTCGTTCACTATAGGCGCTTTTTCTTTTCCATACAATAAATGTCGTGCTGCTGTTCCGTATTTTACCAATATGGAAATCTTGTGACAAGACCTCTGTTTCCGAGGAAAACAACAATAACGTTATGTGTTAATAGATGGCGTTACATGTCGCCGAATTGATATTCAAATTCTAAATTGACGCGAGCAAACCCGCGGGAAACTAGCTATAACGTACTATAATAAAATTATATTCAGCACTTAATTCCATCGCATTGCGATAAGCTGACGCATAGTGTTGGATTATATCGATAAAATATAATCCGGAATTTATGATAATTGAATTCATTTGTGTTCATTGTTGTTCTTGTATTCAGTGATTGACCTCCTTTTCATATTTAAATTAACTATATTTTTCTATTTCATTTTTCAATGTTTTTATTTGTTATTGTTAACAGTAAGTTTTCAATTAATGGACTAGTATTGTTTTGATTTTTTTAAACTCTTTTTTTCATCACGCCTGTGATTCACAAAGAGTAAGGCAGAGATTTACCTTATAGTACACCCACATTTAACTAGGTATGTACATGTACAAGTTCCATGTAAAAATAGTAGGAAATCTATTGCCATCAAACGCATACAAATCCTAAAAAACCCAATAATACTGCACGACCTGGGATTTATACCCGATTTACCTGGGATTTATACTAGGCAAAGGAGGTGGTCGCGGGGCTCACGAATTACCGTGACCCCGGTACCTAAAGGGCTATTGAAGGACACCGTGGATTATAGTCAGTACGAGTCTGACAGTCCCTCCCGCTTTGCCCTGGGTGGGAGGACTCATGTGATGATTTAACCACGTAAAAAAAAAAGGCCAATTAGGTAGTGCCTCTTCATATTCTCTCAGTACCAACTAAAACAGTATAAATAGATCTGAGGTCGTCGCACTTTTGACAGTCACTCAAAAAATGACGACAGACAGAGATACCCGACTGTCGTCATTCGTCGTCTGTCAGATGTACAATATTATGATTTGTGACACATCTACCACTCCAGGATCATGGCTGTCAGCCAGTTGACGTTTAAAAATATGTATTCCTTACCAAACACATCACGTTATTGCGGAAGTTTGGCATTTTTTCTGTTATTTATATTTCTAAATAAGCTCAAAAAATTCCCAGAATCACTTTTTTCTCCAAGCTTATTGTTAAGTTGTTTTAAATGTCGATCTTAAAAAGTGCAGTTTCTTTTTAATTAATCGATACATCTTGCAATATCTACATCACTAAATTTAGAGAGTGCACTAAGTATTAGTGTTGTACAAACAAAACCTTGAATTGCTGTCAATTGCAGACCTATGAAAAGCTAGACAGAATAACGTGAGTGGTTTTCACTGAAATACTTTTATAAAGTATTTCAGTCAATTTTACTATGAAGCCATTGAAATACTTTTATAAAGTATAGCACTTTTCCCGCGACTTCGTCCGCGTGGTTACGTACTTTCCTAATTCCCCCTTTTCACCCCCTTAAAGGTTAAATTTCCAAAAACCCCTTCTTAGTGCTCCCCTACATTATAATAGGAAGCCGTGTGCAAAATTTCACATTCCTAGCCCTATTAGTTTCGGCTGTACGTTGATATGTCAGTCAGTCAGTTCTCCTTTTATATATATAGATTTCAAAATTGTATAAAATTTAGCATTTGTATTGGTGATAATTCTGTTGTATATTTAGTTCGTTGTTGGTCACCAGGCTTGTCTGCTGAAAAAGTTATCGTCTGTTCGAAAAGTACATTGAAGTTTTTTATGCAACATAAGCATTCGGTCATCACTTGAAGTGGATGTACAGGCACATCAACCTACCCAATTTGTTTTTTCCCAATCAAATCTGAACCTTCTTCTATTGTGATAAAGAAGACAACGTATTAAAAAAAATTGACAAATTGGAGTAGCTTCAATTGCATTTAGTATGTATGGCTAGAAAAGAGGACGTTCTGTGCCGACCCTTAATTAATTCAGATAGGGTAGGAGAAGGTTGTGACACTGACCTTTTTTTTTGTCGTGGTAAAATCATCAAATGAGTCCTTCCACCCAGGGCAGGGCGGGAGGGACTGTCAGACTTGTACTGACTAAAATCCACGGTGTCCTTCACTAGCTCTTTACGTACCGGGGTCACGGTAATTCGTAAGTCCCGCGACCCCGGCAGGCTTTGGCCCTCTACAGGTCACTATGCTGACACTCCTTGAGGCGCGCGTGGAACACAACGCGCCGTCGACCCGGGCATGGTCTATGGTCGTACAGCGAGTCGCCCATTACTCGCCGCCTGCATGCCCGCGCCTACGGTGGCCGGAGATCGTCTGACGACGTCCGACGCCGTGGGCCACTACCACTGCGGGTGACAGTGATCTTGGAGGAGGAGTAGTGTAGTCTAGATTTGTGTAAGGATATTGGAAACAGGCTCCACCCTATTATATTATGGGAGTTACTTCAATCCAGCACTACACAACAGTTTAGTTCTTCTAGAAAGGTAGAAGTGAAATTATGTTAAACAGAAAGAAAATGATTTTTAAAAACTCCTGTGAAGTTTTCTTGAAAAGTCGATACATAATAAATCGAGTCCTCAAATTAAGGCACATAAGAAACTCAAAGTTCAAAACTTTTCACAGAGTTTATACCGAGTTGACTCTTTTAAAATAAGGTAACGTTTTGTCGAAATGTTAGGTAAATATAGTACAAGGTCAAAGTACAGCTCATTGCGAGGTCAAAGGACACTAAAACAGTAGGTAGGTATTAAATTTTTTTAGACAAATGTTTTTTTTATGTTTTTTAGGTAGGTAGAGACTAAAGAACCTGTTAGGATCCTTAAAACTTCTTTCACCTCGTCCTTATTTAAAAATCTGATCATACAATACGTTTAAGGTATTGGTACGGAAAATAATGTCTCTTGGGTTTTGGTCGCGAGATTCACGAATTACTGTGAGCCCGGTACGTAAAGAGCTATTGAAGGACACCGTGGATTTTAGACAGTACGAGTCTGACAGTCCCTCCCGCTCTGCCCTGGGTGGGAGGACTCATGTGATGATTTTACCACATAAAAAAAAGGTAAATAGTAGGGTTTGTGAACACTTGGTAAACACTGTTTCATCTCACTAATATTATAAATGCGAATATTTATGCGGATGGATGAATGTATGTTACGTTACTCTTTCAAACAGAAGCTGCTGTACGTTTAGTTGATAATCTGGATTAACATATTCTTTTTTTTTTTTTTTATCGTGGTAAAATCATCAAATGAGTCCTCCCGCCCATTACTGTCAGACTTGTACTGACTAAAATCCACGGTATCCTTCAATAGCCCTTTACGTACTAGGGTCACGGTAATCCCTTGGTCCCGCGACCCCAGCAGGCTTTGGCCCTCTACAGGCCCCGTCACTATGCTGACACTCTTTGAGGCGCGCGTGGAACACAACGCGCCGTCGACCCGGGCATGGTCCATGGTCGGACAGTGAGTCGCCCATTACTCGCTGCCCGCATGCCCGCGCCTACGGTGGCCGGAGATCGTCCTGCGACGTCCGACGCCGTGGGCGTCTACCACTGCGGCTGGGGTGGAGGGAGGACACTGTCCTCTCCCTCAGGCGGCCCGCCTCCTCCTTCACGAGCATGACTGCTTCGCAGAAGGAGGCGACCGATTCCCACTCCGTCTCGCCCCGCAGCATGGCCTCGACCAATGCCGGGCGCGAGAGGTCTCCGTCTATCGCCGTCGTGAGGACACGGCGGTGCTCTGCCCAAGCGGGGCAGTCCTGCACCGTATGCTCCACCGTGTCCTCCGGACGATCCTCGCAGTGGTGACACCCAGGCGTTTCTTCCCTCCCTATCAGACAAAGGAACCTCCCGAAACTTCCGTGTCCGGTGAGGACCTGCGTCATGCGGTAGGTCAGGACGCCGTGACGCCTATCCAGTCACTCCTCAAAGAGGGGTCTTACCGCCGCGATTGCGGCGTGCCCGGACCTCGGTTGCGACAGTCGCTCCCTCCATACTACCCTTGGATTAACATGTAGGATATTTTTTTAAACATTATAATAATATTGGAATAATTGTCGAAGGAAACAAAGCCGAAGCCGCTGGCAACATCTAATTTAATTAAAAAGTAATCAATATTTTTAACGCTAAAAGTTCGGAAGCCATTTTATTACTCATAAATAAGCGTACCTTTATAATCTGAGTCCCTAACTCGAGCCCACCTTTCCCAAGCTTACCAAACTTATGCTTAGATCATACAACATAACTTAAGATCTAATCCTAACTTAAATACAAGTACTCATTAAAGTTAAGCCTTTCAAGTTATGTTGGTTAAGTTAGGTAAGAAATAACATTTATTGGTTAGTTGGCCGGCTTACTGACGTAAGCTGTAGATTTAGAGGACAGGGAATGGGATTTTAGATACATAGATGATATTGTTATTGTCTTCCCGGTGCAGAACAAAGGTGTTTTGTACACCTAGATGTTATAATCAATTCCGTGTATTAAAGAACTTTCCGCCATCTATATATGGTGGAGTGGACATCCCTCCGGTACGTACTCTGCCACGCGTTTTGGCCAATAATTTTATTGCGCGGATTTTTATTTCGGGTCTGGGCGTTTGTGTATGTGAGTTTATATGTTTGTAAACGCACCCACAACACAGGAGTAATCCTTGAGTTTATGGCAACGTTTAAAAAAAAATATTAAATAGTTCTTTAAACTAAGTTAGTTTGTAGATTGCAGGTACTACGATTTTTGGATTCAAATTAAAAAAGAACATTTTATTGTTTTCCTTAACATTGCTTTAGTCCGATGAAGCGTAAATGGATTTCTAAAAATAAGAAATAACTCATTCACTGTGGACATTTTAACCCTCTTTACTTTAAATGATTACAAAAACTGATTTGAATGTTTTTTTCCGCCACATAAATAAGGGTTAGCTACACATAATACTAACATATATTTTATCAAACTCCATTCAAGTTGATAATTCTCCGAAACGAAGGCTTATAGTTTGATCCGTGAACCGATCGAACAATTTCCGTGAGTTCTATCCGCTTAATAAACTGCTTTAGTTCACTTCCTAATATAATGTAATACAGGAAATTCGAGGTTCTATATAAAACTGACATTGTTTGGCGGAAGTCTCTCAGACCATTAAATAATTTTCTTTTTTTTTTACGTGGTAATGTCATCAAATGAGTCCTCCCACCCAGGGCAGAGCGGGAGGGACTGTCAGAATAGTACTGACTAAAATCCACGGTGTCCTTCAATAGCCCTTTACGTTCCGGGTTCACGGTAATTCGTACAGACCCGCGACCCCGGCAGGCTTTGGCCCACTAGAGCATGGCCCCGTCATTACCATTAATTGAATAAGGAAATCTATTTCTTGTATTTAGCAATCGGCTCGCGGTTGACCACTATCTGACCTGATGGTAAGCAACGTGAGCAATGATGTGGTCGACAATGATACAAGCTTACATAGAAGTATTTAATCACCTTTGACTTCAAGGTTATAGCTATGAGAAAACCAGGACGTTTTCAGGGAATTTAGGAGGAGCTCGTCGCTAAATAAATACGCACAGGCCAATCTACCGCGTTAAGCCGCGCTTGCCGAGGTTGGTCTGTGGATGGGTGACCATCTGACATAGCGAGTTTCCTCCGGGCCTCGAAAAGCACGTAAAGGCGTTGGTCCCGTCATTTGTAGATCTTTGACAGTCGTTACTGTTAGTCAGAAGCTCTAAAGTCTGACAACCAGTCTTACCATGGGGTATCGTATTACCCAGTTACTGAGTTGTGGAGGTACTACAGGCAGTCGCTCCGTGTAAAATACTGATATCCAGCTGCATCTGATTTGACTGGAAGCCGACCCCAATATAGTTGGGAAAAGGCTAGGCAGATGAGTCGTGCACACAATATAAGTACTGTCAAAATTCTTCGTACGTAAAGTCCACTATGTACCGGTTGTCATACCGTCCCACACTGCGTTAGAGTGGTGTCCCAACAGTGGGAACATTAAAGCTGATTTAACTTACTCTGTGCCCTCTGAAGTTTTTCCATCAGCACTTGAATAATATTATACAACTCAAGGACCTATAAATTCTTCAAAACTGTTTCCTCATAATAAAACACGTAACATTTATAAAGTCGAGTTCATTTAAAAGATGTTCACGTCTGCCAAAGGAAGTTGTACTACTAAGATGCTATTTATAGGCGAGAGAGGGGGTGAGGTAAAGAGCGAGACGCTGTGGAGGGGGGGGGGTCTGAATTTGCAGCCTCAGTTTACGAGATTACGTTTTGAGTATACAGCCGAAAGACTGGGATGTTACAAAGATGTAGGGGGGAAACTCGAAGGTGTTACTTTGAAATAAGTACAGGGTTTGTAGTTGATTTTCAGTATTTAAATAACAGAATGTAAAGATTTTGTATGTGAATAATTTAGCAGGGAAATACTTAGAGCCTTTGCACACCACGTTTTTTGTGCGTTGACATCGCGCGTCGAACGCTCAGCTAACGCAAGTCTGAAGTTATGTTGTTTTCCTTCGCACACGGTCTTTTGTATAGCTTTAAACCTTTGTCAAACTGACAGGCGATAGCGAACCGGACCGAGTCCGAAGCAATATGAGACGTCAAACTAGGTGCAGCGAATCGAGGCGTGACAGTTGTATTAGCTGACTTTTTTGAACGACGTCAAACAAAGCAAATAAGCCTTCGCCACGTCTTCGCATCGGTTCGGTCACGCTATCGGATCGCTTTCGCTTTTCTATGTCACTGAATTCAAACAATTCTATACATTACAAATATAAACACCTCGCTTCGTATTCGCCACGCCTGTCTGTTTGACAAAGCTTTACCGCGTGAATATATCGCTACAAACGCGCTGATCCGTCAGCATACAGACGGGACCCGGTACGGTCAAATTTCTTCCAGTATTACAGGGTCATTTTAATAGGTTACTGTGTTCTTCGAACGCTAAGGACAATTAAAGGAAAAGGTTGGTTTTTAGTCAGTGGCAGGACTCATTTGAAAATGTTTCAACACTAAAAAGTAGTATACAATACAAAGGTTGTCTTGAAAAGATTGCTTTTAGCGATAAGACCACTCATTGTGTCACCTTATTTATAAGATCTACTTTGTACCTGGCATTTGTAAAGTGTACATAGTAAAGTGTATTCTATCTATCTAATATACATCAGATAGTTTCTTTTCAATATTACTATTGACTGATATTTTTTACGTATAAACCAGAATCCTATCCATAATCCTAAATTACTTAGTACCTACACTCAGCGCCCAATGTACGACGCTATCTCTTCCAGTGCTGTACATCTTTGACCCAAAAGCCCTAAGTATGTATACGGCTGGCTTTATTAAATTTTAGACACTTCTTCACCCGCCATTGTTGGAACTTTTACTGGATTATGTGCTTGTAATAAACTAAGTTCTTAGAACACGGCATGTATCGAAATCTGTAGAATTACGCTTTCGGAATGTTCTGGAATTTTCTGAAATGTTCATTATTAGTAAATTGTTATCATGTAAGAAGTTTGGTGGCAGAGGTGTATGTCTAAAATTATATTAGATGAAGATACTGGTAGGTTAATTAAATACTAATTATGTAACTTAAGCGAGGAGTGGTGGTTCCGTGGTTATTGGCACCAATTAGCGAGAAGAAGGTCGTATGTTTTAGCTTTGAAAGACACTCTAATTGTGTACAATAAAATATAGGTCGAACATCAACATGTGGACCAAAAGTTGCAAACATGGCTGCTGAAAATAAGGTCCCAGGATCGTTATCCAGAATAGGCACAGTGTTATTGTGTTTCTCCGTAGCAGCAATGTTTTGGATTCGTGCCTAGTTGACGCTCACTCTATATGATTTGAAACTTAAAAAAATACTGGTAAAATGTACATCTTTGTGAAAACCTTTCATGGAATATTGCCGTGAAAATTTTTTTATGATGACATGAAACGTGTAAATTAAAATCTTGTGAGAAAACCGGCATGCCCTAGGACCGAAAATACAACACGCACTGTGCCTGCGTAATGGATTATGGCTCATTTTCTTTTACAGACAGAAGGCTTATGTTCCAGAAGTGGGAATGTTATGAAGTGTTTTTTTATAAGTATAGATGGATAGGCTCTCGTTTGTCCACCATATCGCTTGATCGTAAGCAATGATGTTAACAGCGGTGAAGCACACTTGCCTAGAAGTAACCTATTCATTCATGACTTACACCCCGAAGAAGAAGAACGCAGTGATTATAAATTTGAAAGAATGTTTGTGACGATAAAATAACATTCACATAGAATCATGACCATGTCTGATAAGTCAGCAAGACTTAGACAAATCCCTTAGTATTACAGGACTGTCTATAGATGGCGATAACCAGATAGCCACCTAACATTAGCTGGGCCATTTGCCAAACTATTGCGTACAGACAATAGGGCATTGTGTTGGACTTAGGATGGCCAATATTGCTCTAATTATCTGCTGGGACTTCAGATATAGTAATGGCATTGAATTTCTGTATCTATGTTGTACTGCATAAGTCAGACTATCAAATTATTATCGAAGCAATTAACTAGCTAGGCAGATTCGTTTTTTTTTGATAGTAGTAAAAATCTTTAAATCAGTCCTCTGTGGAGCTTACTAACTCAAATAATTCATCCTATTACTTCACCTGCATGCGTGAACGTTCTGGGCACTGCATAGACAGTCTCATGCACCGGACATTCCCGTAACTCGGACAGTACCATGACCCGGACAGTCACGTGATCCGGACAGTCTCGTGACCCTGACAGTCCTGTGTCCCGGACAGTCCTTTGACCTGGACAGTTCTATGACCCTACTAGACAGAAGCTTAACCATTTCTTGAAAGAACATTGACGTCAGCATCCAGTCTATTATTAGTATGTTTACATGAAGCGACTGTCCACCTGATCTCGACACACAACCTTATGACTGTGTTATACGATACCTCTCGACAATTAATAGTGGTTGACAGACGCTCGAGCTTTTCATTTCGTAGTTGACTTCCACAACCCTGTTTACTATTAGTTGATAACTTAACTCATTTATAGGGCACTTAAGACTACATAGTTGCAAAATTTAAGGATATCAATATCATCTTTCCTTCTAACCTTTTGTAACTATTTTCGGATCAATTTCCAGCCCAACAACTAAAAAAATCCCCATTAAACTTGATAAACCTCCAAAAATATTTTAAAAATTAAGGGCCCTAATATACCTCCTTGCACAAGTGCCAAAAATAAAGGACGTAGGCCAATATTCCTAAGCTGCTATCCAGTATAAAGACCGGCGATGTATCCACTTACACGTATTGTCAGGATCGATACACACTGATGCATATGCAAGTAGGCTCTCTAGAGTCAGTTAAGTGCCGTAGTTACGGCCACTGGCGTCATTGCACTGTAACTATTTTGTACATAGTCCTTTTCACTGGGGTATGGTGCAGCTTTTAACTGTTTTCTATCATAATTAACATACTTAAATAACAATAACCGCACGAGTCTCTCTTCAAGGTTTTTCTTTCTTCAAGCCGCCTTTGCCTAGGTTGGTCCGAGGATGGGTTGACCATCATAACAAGTTTTCTCCGTGAGTCGAACAGCACGGCAAGCCGTTAGTCCTGGCTGTCATTTGTAGATCTTTGAAGGTAATTACTGGTAGTTTAGACACTTTTTTTTAGCGTGGTAAAATCATTAAATGAGTCCTCCCACCCAGGGCAGGGCGGGAGGGACTGTCAGACTTGACTGACTAAAATCCACGGTGTCCTTCAATAGCCCTTGCCCCGGGGTTACGGTAATTTGTGAGTCCCGCGACCCCGGCAGGCTTTGGCCCTCTACAGGCCCCGTTACAATGCCGACACTCCTTGAGGCGCGCGTGGAACACAACGCGTCGTCGACCCGGGCATGGTCCATGGTCGGATAGCGAATCGCCCATTACTCGCCGCCCGCATGCCCGCGCCTACGGTGGCCGGAGATCGTCTTGCGACGTCCGTCGCCGTGGGCTAGTTTAGTGACTTGGAAAAACTCTGACAGTGTAATCAGGTGTATCGTACTATGTTGCTGGAGTGTCGAAGCAGATTACCACAGCCCTGGAATGCAAAGGGGATTTGAAGGAACAGGGTGGATTTGTAGTCAGTAAGTTTACAGTCCCTTTTGCTCGATCCAGAGCGGGAGTACTCATTTGATGATTTTACCACCCTATAAAAGGAGGGTATCGTATTATACAGTACTAAGTTTTGTAGATCAGGTTGAATACGCAGTCATATTGACCAAACTACTTTTATTGAGCTGCATCCACATAGACTAGGAACAGACCCCAACATATTCGGAAAAAAAAATCGATGGTGTGCTCACATGTCCACAATATGGCAGCTCAACGCAAAAATAGACTTGGATACATAAGCCAAATGCGAACAAATGAACGACAACTACAACGGAGCTGAAGCAATCGCCTTGACCAAAATCGGACGAACCGCATCATAAATTAAACCCCCCATAATCCATTATAATTAAACTTTAAACCCCAAAATAACAATAGTTACCTAAAACCATACAGAACCCTATGACAACTCTGTTTATTTACCATGTACCCATCGAGCTTGCGGGGTAGGCAGACACCGTAGTCATTAACTTAAGTAAATATTGTTCGAGAACGAGTTGTGACTGGTTTTCCGATATACGAGGCGAGGAAATGGGTCATGGTTGTATGTACGAAATATTGTTCGATAAAAGATGTATGTTGCAGTCATTTTAAAGATTATTTTCTTCTTTAAGGATCATCTGATCCTGATCCTTTGTGTTTTAAAAATCAAACTAGGATAAATTATTATATAAACTTTTTTATTTGGGAAATCCAATGAGTCGTCCTGCCTTGGGTGGAGCGGAAATTACTGTCAGACTTTTTCTGACTCAAATCCACAGTGTTCCTTTAATAGCCCTTTACGTTCCAGACCCCCGGCAGATGTTTGGTCCTCTTTTTTTCCCCTTCGAACTTAAGTATGCAAAATGGTGACTGCTAGTGCTGTCCTGCGAGTTTCAATATGCATACGTTAAATTGGGGTCAGTACCTATTTCACAAATTTTACTAAATCTACAATTTCTATGTACAGATTATGTCCAGATGTAATTTCATCACGTCTTTGCTCTATTTTTGCCTGTTTTTCAGAACTATTGTACTTCTTGCTAGTAGTGTTTATTGTCACGGCCGCCATCTTGGATTGTCGTGTGTCTGACTTTTTGTCATCGGATTAAGGCCAGGACATGATTGATTAGTGTTTGTGACAAAGATGTGATGTTGTATGTGGTGAAGATTTTGTTCGTATGACGAAATAAGGTTTTGTAGATTAGATTTTGGGTTAATTGTAACCTTCAAATGTTTGCCAAGAGTGGTGGAAAAGTTACTGATTGCTGTAATTCTTCAAGATTTATTTATTTTAGCTACGTCTTAATAAAACTAGTTAAATAATAAGGTTGTAAAAAAAGTAAACTTACATGAATTCTTATAAGTATTCCTGAAAACTAAAATTTGCTTGTAGCAGACACTATAAAATGTTATATTATACGTACTTAACGTTATACAAACGCATGATTATCGAAGATTAAGCGCAAATCTTTTTTAATTGGAGTGATAAATCCTCAAATGACTTCTCGAGCCTTAGGTAGCCCTCGTAATGATTAAAAGCCACCCTGTTCCTTCATTTTCCTTTTGCGTTCCAGAGTCACGGTAACTTTCTAACGGCATTTGAACCCCATCAGTTTGTTGACAGTTCCTCATAGAATCCAAATGTTCACTTCAAACAACTTACATGTTAAAAGAAAAGTTACGAATATTTTAAATACGAAAGCTGAAGCGTCTACGAAATGTAAAGAATCCAACATGACTTCTAACTAAAATACAGTCAGTAAAATATAGAAATCTTGCTGGACTCGCCTCTACAACACCCTGGGGTATAACATCACTTACCTTTCCCCTCTCACGGCCCACAATCTCAGATCCAACTAGTTGTTGCATCACGTCTGTAGTGTTCAACATTTGATATGTTGGTCACGCCCGGTATGTTGGTCACGCTACGTGACGCGACGTGACTATATCGCTTTTGATTCTTACACGGTGTCATTCGGTTAACTGATGTGTGGAATGAGATGCTAATATTGTAAAGATTGACTTCTTTTTGGATTGTTGCGAGTGAATGAAACAAATATATAAATACGTTTTGGGTAAAAAGGTGATGGATGTACTGGTTGACCACTGTTTGAGCAGCGGTGGCCGAGACGTGATGTCGGTCGTGGGTTCGAACCCAGGCGCATTGCTTTGTGTAATTTATTACATCACTACTGCTCTCAAAATGGTGAAGGAAAACATCGTGAGGAAACTAGCATGTCCTAACCAAAAAAATTGAAGACATTTGACATCTACCAACCCGCATTGGGCCCGTTTTTTTTTTTTTTTTTTTTATCGTGGTAAAATCATCAAATGAGTCCTCCCACCCAGGGCAGGGCGGGAGGGACTGTCAGACTTGTACTGACTAAAATCCACGGTGTCCTTCACTAGCCCTTTACGTACTGGGGTCACGGTAATCCCTTGGTCCCGCGACCACTGGGCCCGTTTGGTGGACTATGACCCATTCCTGAGGGGAAGCCTGATGATGATGATGAACTGGTAGATTGTTAACAGTAGTCTACTGGTTAAATTCAAAAATTATGTAGGTTCACATGGGTGGGTCTACGTAGGCCTTACTGAATTTCTACGATATTTACGTCAATCAAAGGCAACTATTTTTGTAATTATTTTTTATTTTATTCATGGCATTTTTTTTACGTGGTAACATCATCAAATGAGTCCTCCCACCCAGGGCAGAGCGGGAGGGACTGTCAGACTCGTACTGACTAAAATCCACGGTCTCCATCAATAGCCCTTTACGTTCCGGGGTCACGGTAATTCGTACAGTCCCGCGACGTCGGCAGGCTTTGGCCCTCTAGAGGGAGGCCCCGTCATTTTGCTGACACTATTTGAAGCGCGCGTGGAACAAAACGCGCCGTCGACCCATTCATGGCATTTAGATATAAAGTTGGGTTGGGAGTCCGTCTGTAAAGATAGCCTCTGGTAGGCGTCTGCCTGAAAATTCTTGTGGATTTTCAAAATGTTCCCCGTCGTTTCACTTCCGCTGATCACCTCCTATTGGTAGTAGCGTGATGCTTTATAGTCTATCTATAGCCTTCCCCGATAAATGGGCTATTCAACATAAAAAGTTTTTTTCAATTTCGACCTTTTCTACATACTAATAATATAAGAGTTTGTTTAAACTCTTCAGCTTATAGTAACTAAAACAATCTTAATCCTGTATCGATATATTAAAGTTCTCAACTTTAATATAGCGATACAGGATTTATTATATTTAGTCTAGTCTTCACTCACTCCAAGTTGTTGCAACAATTCTTTTCGCTGTAACATTAAAAAAAAAACTACAATCGTTCATATTATAGAAACATAATTCTTTGCTTCTTTGTTCAAATATTCAAAGAGTACGAGTAGTACTTTGAAAAGCACTAAGCCCGTAACCAAATGAACTGCGCTCCTCGTGAATCGGGTCGCATTTTTCCACCAGTTTCGACAAATTGACGTTAAAGCGCGTCACATAACGTCACATGACGTCGTGTGACGTCGGCAGTCGTTAGTGCGACGTCCATCGACGATTTAACTTGTTCATGTCGATCTGATAGATTTTTAGACTATATAAACGGTTGAAAGCGTTTTAAATTGAGATGGATGTCGATTTTAGTTCGATGCGTTGAATGAACAAATTAACTCATGTTTTTTTTTCCTTTATGTAGGCAAAAACTATGCATTGTTATACAATGCCATCACCATTAATTCGTTTCTGTAAATGCTATTTATCGGTGAATAACATAACAGCATAACTATCTACTTATGTTGCGCGCAATACGTTTTATTTCTTCCAATCTCCTGTGTTAGATGTCATGGCAGTATTAAGACTGCCAGTCCACAGGAGTGGAGCGGAGAATCAGAGTATTAACCACTAAGATTGCACAAAATCTTCGCTCCTCTTCAGTAGTGCAATTCTATTGGTTAACATTTCTCCGTTTCTCCGCTCTGCAACCTCGTTCCGTCCTTGTCGTGTCTCTGTTATGTCATAAAAAATTTTGGGTGTATGTCGAAGACATTTTTGGGACAACCCTAGCATTGCCACGTCGACCGGTCCAGATATTTCCAATTATGTCGTAATGGTTCTATCACCTTTATCTACTTTGATATAACTTTTAAGGGATGAAAATGACTATGCATCTTATCGCAAAGATACAATCATATTGCTACTAGATCTTCGTTTTGTCACAAAACTACAACAGAAGCCTCGCTAAGTCATGCTACCAATTCATTGGGTGTCAATCCAATTTAAACCGTAGATAAAACATCACAAGGTTTAAAATAAACTCGCAACGTCGCTCAATTATCAATTTATACCATACACAGTAGACACAAAGTTTAAATTCCAACCGAAAAAATAAACTTATCGGTTCGACAATGTAGTCGAAGTACGAATACCAATAGACAAACTTCCAATAGACATACACAAAAATAGCCTTCATCTGTCGAAACCGATTACCCGCTAAAAGCAAGTCGGACATGTCGTAAACTTTGGCGGCCATTTTTGACTGCATCGGCTTCAGAGGAATTGTTAGTGAAACTTTCATGTATTCGCGGAAGCGACTGGACACGACATCGTCGGTTGTTTTACAAAAATACTTTTTTCGGAATTTGGAAATTTTTAAACGGATACAGGTACAGGAAACAGGAATTTTGTTGTGGAACCTACCCCAGGTTCCAAAATAGTTAGTTGTTGGTTGATGATGGGAAAGTTTCAGGTGCGACGGAAAATTGACAACGTTACATTTTGTCGTTGTGCAAGTCTGTTCATACTTTGGCGATAATCGCAGTAGATGAATGAGTGCCCTGAGTAAATGGATTACTTAATTTAATTTGTGTTGTATGATTTTCTATTTTTATTGTTTTTTTTTATAGGCTATAGGCATACGAGTACACTATTGTACCTATGTCTTTAAAGCGGGACATAGCCGAACTTTATTCTATTGAAGATCTGTATTTTATACTGTACCTGTGATCCACAATAAATAAATAAGTTGATTGATTGATTGATGACGACGCTGGCTATCCTTCTGGCTTTTTCCTTCACTTTCTGCAACAAGCCTAAGTCTGGGTTTGTACCCAATTGGTGTCAATAATAATAATATCCACTTTATTTCTGGCTACTTGTGCCCATATATATACCTTATAGACTAACATATATATTGTTATATTACAGTTTGTGTTAGTATACTAAAACTTAAGCCTATGTTATTATATTAAAACTTTACTTAGCACTATTTTATAGTGTACTCCAGTGGCACTTGTCCGCGAAAGTGATGGAACACCACGTCCAGCGGCCAAAAGTTCTCCTTCATGACGAGGTGCAGCACACACGGTGGTACATGCACCACGAACGTTGCGGCGTTGCGGCGCGATTCCAGCAGCTGAACTCTCGGCGTGTACTTTATCTTTTGACGTATGTACTCCACGATGTCTTCAGCCTTAGTCGTGTTAGGACCAATAGATTCACCGCCATTTTTCCGTGGGACATATAGAAATCGGCAGAAGAATCCGGCAAATTTTAGTTGGTATTTTAAGTACATCCAACCTTTTGAGGTTACTGGCGTGATATTTTATTACAACCCTAAACTTACGGTTGAATCTAGTTTAACAAGAATGTCAGCAACACTAACACTGCAAGAATCTAAGTCATTCCTACTCCTTTCCTTTCTCAAACAATTCTTTACACCTAGAACCAACATATTTCTTAGTCGCATTATATTTGCGAAGTCAAGAGTACCAGCCATTATTAGAAGTAGCTATTTCCTTACAACATATCATAGAGGGGGCAATCTCTGTGAGAAATCGCCCACTCAGGGGAATAGTCGCGAGGAGTGGCGATTTGTCGCGGTTTTTTGTCGCATCGCTGTGGAACTAAGTTATAAATTATGTTGGTCGGTGTAATGCGTTTTTCGGTAGTTTTGAGTTTATTTTAAGTTGAGTTATTGTGTGGCAGTGGTGTTATTGGGTTTTGTGGTATGGTTTATTATGGACGTATTTCATCGCCATGGTTATATGAGCTTTGGGGACCCGATAGACAAGGCAGATTTTTTTTCCATACGTGTAGTCTTTGAACTATGTGTGTACTTTAAATGACATAGTGCTCTAAACTGGTAATGTTTTGTAGACTTTTTGCTTTGGGGAAAAAACTAGGACTGTCTATCAATAAGAGTGTACAGTTTTTGAATTGATTTAAAAAGAGTGTCATTGAGAGCATGTGCTTTTTTTTTTTTTTTTTTTTTTATCGTGGTAAAATCATCAAATGAGTCCTCCCACCCAGGGCAGGGCGGCAGGGACTGTCAGACTTGTACTGACTAAAATCCACGGTGTCCTTCACGAGCCCTTTACGTACCGGGGTTACGGTGATGGGTAAGTCCCGCGACCCCGGCAGGCTCTGGCCCTCTACAGGCCCCGTCAATTTGCTGACACTCTTTGAGGCGCGCGTGGAACACAACGCGCCGTCGACCCGGGCATGGTCCATGGTCGGACAGCAAGTCGCCCATTACTCGCTGCCCGCATGCCCGCGCCTACGGTGGCCGGAGATCGTCCTGTGACGTCCGACGCCGTGGGCGTCTACCACTGCGGCTGGGATGGAGGGAGGACGCTGTCCTCTCCCTCAGGCGGCCCGCCTCCTCCTTCACGAGCATGACTGCTTCGCAGAAGGAGGCGACCGCTTCCCACTCCGTCTCGCCCCGCAGCATGGCCTCGACCAATGCCGGGCGCGAGAGGTCTCCGCCTATCGCCGTCGTGAGGACACGGCGGTGCTCTGCCCAAGCGGGGCAGTCCTGCACCGTATGCTCCACCGTGTCCTCCGGACGATCCTCGCAGTGGTGACACCCAGGCGTTTCTTCCCTCCCTATCAGACACAGGAACCTCCCGAAACTTCCGTGTCCGGTGAGGACCTGCGTCATGCGGAAGGTAAGGACGCCGTGACGCCTATCCAGCCACTCCTCAAAGAGGGGTCTTACCGCCGCGATTGCGGCGTGCCCGAGAGAGCATGTGCTAAGTATAATATTGTCCCACTTCTAATTAAGAGCTAAATTTAGCAATGGAATTAGAACATAAGAATTCCTTTTTTTTTTTTTTTTTGTAGGCTCGCGTTTGGCTGCTGGACTCGCCTGATGCGAAGCGAAGATGTGGTGAAGCACGATTGCCTAGAAGTAACCTATTCACTCTTGACTTAAAGACTCGAAGGTTGTAACTATTTGAAAAATTATGAAAATCTAAAAACTAAGCCATTTTCTCTATGTATAAATCGTTTAAATCCTTCAAAATAACAAAAATCGAAGTCATTACCATGGATATGTATGTTTACGCGAATATGGACTTAATTGTATTTGAAGGTCTGTTAGAAAATAAGCTTATGGTGGGTCATAATTCTAATTTGTCGACTGTACATAACAATATATTCATCCAAATAAAACACTGACTCAAAAACTCTGCTCTACCTACATAATACATGTTCGTTTATTTCCCTTAAGATACAAACAAACCAGCTCAGGTAGCAATTTGTAACTGAACCAGTACCACAGTATAAATATATTGCAGTAAATCAACGCTTTTTGTTAGATCAAAGGGTTGGTAAACTTTTTAACGAATGTTTTAGTTATGTTGTACCTCCCACAAAAGTCCCGTTGTCCAAACGATTTATTTTGATGTCTTTTCCGTATGGGTATGCAGACTGGTGGCGGGACTCACGAATTACCGTGACTCCGGAACGTAAAAGGCTATTGAAGGACACCGTGGCTTTTAGTCAATACGAGTCTAAAAGTCCCTCCCGCTCTGCCCTGGGTGGGAGGACTCATTTGATGATTTTACCACGATAAAAAAAATGGGTATGCAGACACTCTTGAAGTCTGACGTCAGCCTTGTGAAAGTTTCTCGTAGGTATTCCCCAGTATTTTGATTGTGGCAGTCAAATACTTTAATGACGAGTTGTTCGGTCAGTTACAATCGCAAACTTGTTCACTAATGTTTAAAGACTGGTATTCGTATGGTTTAGTTAGACTGGATGCCGAACACAACATAACTGAGAAAAGGCGAATAAGCGAAAGTTCTGAAATTTATTTTATTTAATTTTAACCAAGTTGATAATTGATTGTTACCTCTACAATGCTTAAAAGTCATATCAACGCTTTACATTTTTTGAATTTACGGACCGATCACAACTATTTGATCCCAGTTGAAATACTGTATATCAACTTTACTATGTGTAGTGTGCCAGTACTAATCCCAAATGGAATATTAATTTGATAGCACTTCGAATAGATTTCATAGATTACGTTATAATTATTTAGCTCACTCGCTGTGAATGTATTAGTTTTATTAATACTTTGGAACTCCTTCGAGATACAATTTTATGTTAAAAGGAATTTAATTTAGTTCTAATTTAATGTCATTTTATTAAATATCTTACGTGGTTCTTAGTCAAATCAGTACAAGTCTGACAGTCCCTCCCGTCGTGCCCTGGGAGGACTCATTTGAAGATTGTGCCACGTAAAAAAGGCTCACTCCCTTTAATTTTCTGTAAGCTTATATCCATCCATCGTTTCCACCACTAGGATACAAACGTCCCCTCCGTGAGAGGTACGAGGCTATAACTCACCGAGCAGACTCAATGCGGGATATTGGATGTCACGAATCTTCGAATTTCTGCTTAAAGGACATTTTCTGTATTACGCTTTTTTCTTTTACCATCCTGAGAGCAGTGTTGATGAAATTCTTACCAATATTATAAAATGAGATTGTCTTTTTGTTACGCTATTGAAAGGGAGGTAAAGCCACGGGCGAAATAGTAGCAACTTTTCTTACCGTGTTGTTTTGAGTTTGAAATCTCAATTATGACACTTAATAGGGACCATTACCACAGGAATCTGGGTTACAAAACACCCAAATCTAGCTCTCTGCAATATTCTTATCATACTTTACTTACATAGGGTTTTTGTAAAACATTAACAACCTTTCTACCTTTCTTTCTTTCTTTCCTTTCTTTTTCTGGGAAACTACGCAATGTCTTTTCGTCCGACATACCTCAGTGCCTCAAGACGAAAGTCTTTAACCAATGTGTGTTACCAGTGATAACTTACGGCACCGAAACGTGGTCTTTCACTATCGGCCTCATCTCAAAGCTCAAAGTCGCTCAAAGAGCTATGGAGAGAGCTATGCTCGGTTTTTCTCTACGTGATCGAATCCGAAATGCGGAGATCCGTAGACGAACTAAAGTCACCGACATAGCCCACCGGATTAGCAAGCTGAAGTGGCAATGGGCAGGCCATATTGCTCGCAGAGCAGATGGCCGAGGGGGTCGAAAAGTACTAGAGTGGAGACCACGGACTAGCAAGCGCAGCGTAGGACGTCCACCAACAAGATGGACAGACGACCTTATAAAGGTCGCCGGAAGACGCTGGATACAGGTCGCTTCCAACCGGTATATGTGGAGATCTAAAGGGGAGGCCTATGTTCAGCAGTGGACGTCCTATGGCTGAGATGATGATGATGAACAACCTTTCATGGGCTAAAGGACTTATGATTTTAAATAACTTTTACTATGAAACCGAATCCGAAACCGAAATCACCTACCTAGCAGTTATCCAACTATATTGGGGTCGGCGTTCAGTCAGACCGGATGCAGCTGAATATCAGTATTTTACATCGAGCGACTGCCTATCTAACCTCCACAACCCAGTAACTGGGTAATACGATACCCCATGGTAAGACTAGTTGTCAGATTTAAGGATGCTTACATAAAGAAACAGGTTTCAGAATCGGTACAGTGTTGACTCGTGTAAAGAAACAGATGAATCTGTCCTGTAAACACACCCTACACCAATAAATGCTTAAACCCGTATGGCACGGTTCAGGTAGTCGGCACCGACAAGTTACAACCTGTTTCTTTATAAGTGAGTGAATAGGATTATATTGAAATATTATACCTGCGCTGATCGGTACCCACCCGTACAGATTTGTCTGTACCGGAAACCTGTTTCTTTATGTAAGCACCCTAAGAGCTTCTGACTAACAGTAACGACTTTCGAAGATCTCCAAAAGACAGCCAAGACCAATGGCTTTGCCACGAGCTCCTCTAAATTATATAACTCTCTATGAAAAAGAACTTAAAAGAAAAAAAAAACAGGTGTGTAGAAAATGGAATATCTATACTACTAGCTTATGCCAGCAGCTTCGCCCTTTTGGATTTAATTGACTCCGGGTATTATAGTACCGGCACCAAAATGATCCTATATTTTAATGCAAACCACCTACATGCCAAATTTTTCCCCATTCTGTTAATCCATTCAAACGTGATTCAGTAGCATACATCTATCCTTCTTAAAACCATTCATAAAAAAATTCAACGTTAACATTTATAATATAAAATATATTTCTACAAAAAATAACCCAAAAACTGCACCCAACCCATCATATGCACGTCCCGTCCCAAACTTACAAACAACCGCGTTTGCTTAAGCACAAGCATTAAGTTAAACATATGACAGCGCTTAAGTCGTCCATAACTTGCTACCATAACTTAACACTAGGGCGCGGACTTGGCTTGGTTCGTAGAAGCTTACCCCCACATTTGCATGAAGGAAGTGTTATTTATGTGTTTAAAGAGAAGGGTTAAATAGTAGTTGGGATTAAAGGTGAGATATTATCTAAGTTTGTAGGAGGAAATCTAGTCCTAGGAGAGATTTTTTGGACGCCCACGGTGACGGACGTCGGCAGACGATCTCCGGCCACCGTAAGCGCGGGCATGCGGGCAGCGAGTAATGGGTAATTCACTATCCGACCATGGACCATGCTCGTTTCAACTTTTTGATTACAGACTCGGAACAACTCTTTGTAAGTTATACAAATATGTTCCGTACAGGAATCGAACGCACAGCACTCAGCGCAGTGATTAAAAAAGAGTGTCCATGGAGTTTCCTACCGGCGGGTAACGGGCGACTCGCTGTTCGACTATGAACAATGCCCGGGTCGACGGCGCGTTGTGTTCCACGCGCGCCTCAAAGAGTCAGCAAAATGACGGGGCCCCCCTCTAGAGAGCCAAACCCTGCCAGGATCGCGGGACTTACTAATTGCCGTGACCCCGGAACGTAAAGGGCTATTGAAGGACACCGTGGATTTTAGTCAGTACGAGTCTGACAGTCCCTCTCGCTCTGCCCTGGGTGGTAGGACTCATTTGATGATTTTACCACGATAAAAAAAGGAGACATTTTTAAACGATGTTAACTACACTAGCGAACAAAATTATGGAATCACTTAATTGGAATTGATCCGGGATAGCTCCCTAAATAAAAAAGTGATTTGAATGATTTTGGTATCAATTTAAAGTTAACAGTTAACCCTTTAAAATGGTACAATTTTTATTATTCTTAACTAGTTATTAAGTACTCAAGATCGTTCGGAATCGGAATAAGTGATTAGTAGTATATTATTGGGCATTCTAGACCACTTTCGGCAAATCGCTCGGCGACGCCTCGCTGCCGACAGTGGTCTAGAACGCCCAATAATCGGTAATCGACTCGACTCGTTCATTTTGTTCGTTTGTTCGAGTTCTTAGCATTCTGTCCCACAGATCGCTCGGCGAACGGATTTCACCATCGTCGCTTTGAATCTATCTTTAATAGATTTTCAACCTCATCACAATAGTGGAAGGTACATGTATGTAGGTTGAATGAAACACTAAATGCTTACAATATTATAATTGAGGGGAACCAATCTCAACAACAATAAAAATGGATGGATGGATTATTATAGTAATGATTAACAATATATTATTTATCGTAATATGTTGGTGGTTCGGGAAATAAAGCATCAGTCGATATAATAAACTCTTGTAGTTTACACCATTGTGTAGAATTGACGTCGGTCTGGACCTTGATGCGGACCAACGCCTTTTTCCACAGCTCCAACGAGTCGGTGAGGCGCGCGTCCTCAGTTTTGTATACTTTACAGTCGATGTAGTACTCGCCGTTCGTGCTTGTCGTTCGCCGCTCGCTACCGTTGGCCACTCGGTTCACGAAGTATGACGGGAGAGAAGAGGTTTCGCTGTTCGCTGTTGCCCTCCTGTTGTTATGTTTGCGGCTGATGCCAAATATATCGACGTCAGATTTCGATATTTTACTGAAACAAACAAATTGATCTCTTGTTAATTCGCACCCAAATTTATTTTATAGTATTAACTTGAACCTGCTTTAAAACACATACAATATACAAGAATGAGAGACGAGACATACTACACAACGCTATCCATGTTCTATGAATAGCACCTAGACAGCTGATATACATTACAATTAAATACTGTTTGTTAGTAAAAACATACTACATTATATACACAGAAACATAAAAAATCTTTGCTATTAATCACATTCATGCACACATATTAATCTCGAATAGGCATTGAACCCACGACATCAGCGTAGTAGTCGCTTGCATCAAGCGACTGTCATCTACGCAATTGATTGACAAAACAATGAAGTACATAAATCGTAAAGTTTACCTTGGGTGCGTTAAATTTTGCTTTGTTGATTTCCGTTTCCCAGGGACTGGTAGAGTTGGTTTGCGGTTAGACTTAGTGTCGTGCTCCATCACAACACTTGGTAGGTAGGTTTCGTACTCAGAGTCTGACCTGAAATAAATACATAAAGTTAAAAAAATGTTTGGTTAACCATGCAGGGTCAGAAGTTTGTGGAGAATGCAGGTTTTTATACTTACATTTTCTTTGAAGAATCGGTCGGCAGGCACAGTGACTAAGAGCAGCTAATTCGTTGAGTCGGTTGGCTGATACAGTGGCAGTGAGCAGCTACTGTCTAACTATCATTGATAAGTACTTGGAGTCTTGAAGATTTCTACTAGCACTCGTCGAGTCGATTGTATAGGCACACCGATAACATACTGTTTATAAGTCAGAAACTTACAATAATATCGCTATGTTTAGAATATGTACAACTGACGAAACAACTACGTAAAAAACAACTTTTTTCCTGGTCGTATTATACACATACGAAAAATAATTGGCTAGATGATATTTGAGGAGCATCGACGTTGATTAGTGTTGATGCAGTAAAAGCGTTCAGGGTTGTCACACCGATTGCATTAGTTATCGAACATTTTTAATGTGCACGAGTGCATATATGTAAACTCGTGGTAGCCTTAGGTAAAATAGCTTACACAAATAAACGTGTCAACTTACTGGAAAAATAATTAGGTTGAGCACACGTGTAATTTTTACGCAATATCACATAAAATTATTTGGTACCAAATTTGATATTTCAAAGCATTATTATTGACTAAGACCTCTTGATTAGCCATTGTGTAACTCGTTCTTTTATCGAGAATAAAATAAATTGTCTAAAAGATTGGTAATTTTTCACAAATTTCATTAAAATGAAAATAATACAATAATAATTATCGACATTCTTTCTTCCAAGGTTTCTTAAAAATGAACGTTGATTAGAAAATTAAAAAACACAATTATTTGTTGGTAAGATATAAAGTCAATTCTATTATGTTTTATTAGCATTTATGTCTAATGGTTACCGATTATCATTCTATTTGTTTAATTTCAGAAATATATTGGTAAACTTAATTTTACCAATTTATGTGATGGTACAATACGAACAGGAAACGAGAGCACGTCAGACCTAGTCTCGAAAGATTTTTGTCAACGTCGAATCACGAAGTATCTAGGTAAGATATAAAGCCAATATATTTTCTATTATGTTTTATTATCATTTGTGTCTAGTGGTTACCGATTTTCATTCTATTTGTTTAATTTCAGAAATATATTGGTAAACTTATTTTACCAACAATACGAACAGGAAACGAGAGTAAGTCAGACCTAGTCTCGAACGACTTTTGCCAACGTCGACGCGTGAAGTATCAACCCAGAAGCAACGTATCTGTATAAGATCTTTAATATTAGTAGTAATTAGGTACGTATTTACATGAGTTTTATTGTTTGACTTTATTATTGTGAATCAGACGATAAAAATAATAATGCCATACTGTACAGTTTGTAATGTGTCTGTAGATAATCGACGGTGGTCAAGTCATTTACGTACTAATGTACATAAAAACAGTAGTACGACCCTTCTGCATGATAACGTTTCAATTATAAACTCTACGTTTAAAGGTAGAATTTCGAGTTACAGAATCACTGCAACTAACGAACAAACAAATACTTTTCCAGAAATTTTCCTCAATAGTGTAAAGGTATACGTTAAAACTCTAATAGATCAGTTACTAGTAAAACATACATCTGTTAAGATTAACTTTGAACTTTTTTCGTATTTCCTTTTATTTAAAAATGATCAGCAGGAATTGAAGTCGTTTGCTACCAAAAACTTTGTTATTCCGTTTTATTATAACTTTGATTTTATTTATAAATCAGTAGTCGAGATACTGACAAAGAAAATAGAAGAATTTGAGCATCGAGATAGTGGTTGGACATTTTTAAGTAATTCTCATTTAGAAGTTAACATTAATAAACATCAAACTCTCAGCGGGTCTAGATTTATACCTTTGCCTAATGCTATAAAAAACAAAAAAGCATGTTTAAATATTCAAAATAGGGATGAAAATTGTTTTTTGTGGTGTGTTGTAATACAAATGAAACCAGACCAAATTGTTCTAGATAAGCCAATTTATATCGGTTTCACGGTATTAGAGCTTTCTAAATCACATATGTACAACTATCATTACAATATTATTAAACCCTTTTATGAAGATCGAGTACAGTTGTGTTATACAGATACCGATTCGTTTGTCTACAAAATATATACCGATGATTTTTATACCGATCTCAAGTTCCATTTTTTGCAGTATTTCGATACCAGTAATTATCAAGAACAAAACATTTTTAATATCCCTCTCAATAACAAAAAAGTTCCGGGGCTATTCAAAGATGAAATGGGTGGACAATATATTTCTGAATTTGTTGGTTTAAGAGCAAAACTATATTCTATAAAAACTCCAGATAAAACTGTTAAAAAAGCAAAGGGAGTAAAAGCATGCGTAGTGAGAGATTTAGACATTACGAACTACAAACATATTTTATTTAATGGTGGAGTGATTCGTAAAAAAAATATAATTTTTAAATCTATCAAGCACGAAATTTTTACCCAAAGTATTAATAAAATTGCCTTATCAAACAACGACGACAAACGAGCGATATCTGTAAACAAAATATCAACGCAGGCCTGGGGCCACTCAACTAAGTTAAATATTTAAATATGTACAGTCGACAAAATTGAATCATGACCCACCATAAGCTTATTTTCCTACAAACATTCAAATACAATTAGGTCGACATTCGCGTAAACATACATTGTCATGGCAACGAATTTGATCTTTGTTATTTTGACGGTTACAAACGATTTATCATCAAAATGGGTCATGATTCAACTTTGTCGACTGTACCTACCTAAATAAACGCCCTTTGATTACTTTCCTTTTTAATTTTTTTGTACATATTACTGTGTAAGATTTATTTTTAGTTTGTATATTTTTAATTTAGTATTGTATTATAATAGTACCTAATTAGTTAATTTAGTTTCAAATTAGTCTGAATAAATATTACAATGTACCTAAATACGAATAAGTTTAGTGTTAGATTTAAATTAGATAAAATTGTATAGGTACTTTAATTTTAATAATTGTTTAAAAATATAAATAAATGTAAACTTAAGTGTATATACAATATACATATATATTATAATATAGATATTATACTTAGTATATTTTTAATAAGTTACTGATTGTAGAAATATAAATAAAATGTGTGACCATGTATGTACTTGTTTCATTTATCAGAAACTTGATCAAAAACATCATCCTCCTTTTTGAAGTTGGTTAAATAATAGGTAATGAAACCTTGACTCGTTGAAGTTTCTTCATCCTGAATGTAATATGATCACAACATCCGTTTCGACATTATATTATTAATTAAAACAAACACGAAGCAGTTTATTGTCCCTAAAAATGCTTAGTGAACATTTTATAGCTAAAGGTAGTCACTGACTGGAAGCATGTGCGTGTTCTGTAATTATGTATGGTTCGATTTTGTGCATTACGTAACCCTATTGTACCAGCTCGATGTACTTAATAGAGAGCATTCGCGCTCTATAACACTAGCTCGGACGTTGTCGGACGTATACACTGATTTAATATTTGAATTTATACACTCAGTCAGTGACAACCTTAACGTGATCTTTTATTGAGTAATTTTTTTTTTTTTTTTTTTTTTTTTTTGCTTTAATTGTATTTAAATTTTTGTTATTTACCAAATATAAATCTCTCAGAGACCTTGTATAAAATTAAAGGGCATCATAATTATGGTATCGGTAAGTTAACTATTAAATCTATACTTTAATCAATATGTAACTAATTATAGAATTGTGTTCACAACAGTGTCAATAATTTTTTTTATTATTGTTGTTCCAGATGTCTGAATCAGAGATTGCGATCAACCAATACGCTCAAGAACCTTATTGCAAACGGGTTACGAAAGATACTGTGATATTAGACGTTCAAGGATTTAAAGACATGTACAACAATTTCATTTTAAAAGAATTAGCCTTAGCTACACAAGACTATACACAAACGTTTTTGGTGAAACCTCCATACTCGTTTAGATATTTAACAAACGATGAAAAGATGCAAGTCAAATGGTTAGAAAGAAACAGAGGCATATATTGGAATGAAGGATACATTGATTACAGAGAATTTCATCGTATGATCGTTCCATATCTAGAAAATAAAAATATTATAGTCAAAGGTTTGGAGAAGGTGCTGTGGATAAAGGATCTTTGCGTTACTTGTAATGTTTCAGAACTTGATGAAAAATTGTGTCCTAATTTCTCCGTCTTGCATCAGAAATACAGCTGTAATGGAAGTGCTAACTTAAACTGTAGTAAACACTTAAAGCAGTGTGCTCTAAAAAATGTATTGTGTTTAAAAAAATTTTTAGAGTGTTCTTAAATGTGTCCTTAAATGTGTATTTTAATCTTTAATGAAAATAAAACATATTACGTACATTCAAATCTTTTATTTTATTTCATTACATATTTTTATCAATCATAATTCATAACCTAATCCTATCCTATAGAATATAATATACATTTTTTAAAAATCACAATCACAATCATCTGTTAAAGATTTTGATATTTTCTTAACTAAACACTCCGTTTCGTCCATAACACTGTCAAACACGTTTGTAACAACGTACTGCGCACTTAGAATCACATTTTCAGTATCACTATCACTATCACTGTCTTGAGAGTTATTTTTACATAGATCTATAACTGAAATTTTGATCAGTTTAACGCCTCGTTGCTGAAGCTTACTCATAACGAAGGATTTATTTGAGTTTTGTTTTTTCGACTTTTCCTGCCGCCGCCGTTGCTTTGATTTTTTATCTTTCGTGACACGATCGTCTTCGCGCCTCTCGCGAATCTCTCGTGCGATCTCGTTAAATTCTTCGTAAGGACCTTGAGCATACTGGCTGAACCCAATGTTAGCTTCCGAAAACTGTAACAATCATTTAAAAAAGTATTAGGTAAACCTTATAACGAAACTGTCTTTAAAACAGAGTGAAGTATTTTTTTAATTTTGTTTTTTAATGACTTACCGATGACATGTTGTTGTAGATATGATATGAACACTCCAGATGGAACGATAAATATTTAATGAAGGGACTTCAAACAAATCAATAAAATCTAGATCGCAATATCACCTAAAATTCCTACATGAAACAAGTGTTGGATGCAGAAGAAAACCAACCGTATAGTAAGATAATAGGACTCATTTCAGATAGGAGTTTATCGCATACTTATTTGATATTGTAAATAAAAATGTTAACTAGGCATTTTTGCTCGAACCTGAGGACGATGAACTATGTTAATATATGTTTATGTTCGTATTACATGAGTGTAAGTTTTTACTGTTTAAAAATGAAACTTATTGCACCATAAATAAGTATAATACATTTTAGCAATTTTAAAAATATGGTAATATTATTTATCAACATGTTACAACATGAACCTCGCTTGTTCGAGTTGGTTAACTTTGACAAAAGGAATTGGTTTTATCCTACTAATATTATAAATGCAAAGTCTGACTGTCGGTCTGTTACGCTTTCACATCTAAATCACTGATCCGCTTTTTGATGAAATTTGGTACAGAGATAAAAACTATACCTTGAAAAAAGGATCTAGGATTTTTATCGAGAAAAAGGGCTTAAAGGGTTGAAGTAGGGATAATAGTTGTGAGGAAGTTTGTCATTATCGAACATAAAAACCATGAAACTTAGTATTTAAGCGCTTGATAAGTAAAATAAAAATGTGTGTGTTAGTGTATTGTAAAGTAACTATTTCAAGTGAACGAAGTCGTGAACAATAGCTATTACAGGTTATATAAATAGGGTAAATAATTGAAACAAAATATGTGGTAATAATGTACTTAAGTTTACATTTATTTATATTTTTCAAACAATTATTAAAATTAAATTATACAATTTTATCTAATTTAAATCTAACACTAAACTTAAGCATATTTATTCCAAAATATGCCTCTGTTTCTTTCTAACCATTTAACTTGCTTCTGTTCATCACATGTTAAGTATCTGAACAAGTGCGGCAAGTAACTAAGAAGGTTCGGGTGTAATCACGAGTAGCCAAAGCTAAATCCATGAACGTCTAATAATGAACGCCTGATGTTAATGCTATGGCAGCAACTTACTTTTTGTCACACAAGCTATTAATTAACACACAGTAAGTTGTGTACATGTATCTATTATTTAATTATATTTCTTTCTGCAGTTATTCTTCCAGCAAAACCATAATTCCGTACAAATATACATTCAGGATTCATGATACTTTCCTCACGGTATTGCTTAACGGTTTATACTCGATTATGCAGTCGTTTAATATAAGACAATATGCCGAAGTTTCATCGGGTATAACCGAATCAGTTTCAATTTCCACTCTTACATCCACAACCGGACCTGCCTTCAAGTTATCTGCTTGCCTGGAGCAGTCAATAACAAAGAGCGGTGCCAAGTCTTTAAATTGTTTTTCGCTTAATAAAGGTTCCGCGCGACGTCCGTAAAACGATTGTTGAAATCTAGTGTATTGCTCGTATAATAAAGCAATTCTGTTATCAGCAAAATTCACATTTAGATTTTCATAAGGGAAGTAGTTGGAATTGAGGTATACTTTAACATCACGAATATGACAGTGATCGAACAGAGACATATCAGAGTGTGCATTGTTTTTTCTGTTTGTCTGTAAACCGATAATGACATATCTCGGTTTCTCTACTTGCGATGAAGTTTTAATAGACCAGGTATGTTTCGTTGTTTTAGGTAAAGTAGGATATTCGTACAGATCCCAATTTCTAAAAATCATCTGGAGCGGTCGGTCTTTCTCTAGCAGTTTTAACAAACTTATTTTCTCTTTATCTGACACTTTAACATGCGGTACACGCCAAACAATTTTATTTATCTGAACATCATCTACGACTTCACCGGTATTCAGTTTTACAGCGTTGAGGTTAGTATTGCTTCGTAACAATATCAATTCGTGTCTACTATTTATCACTACTTTCTTAAAATCTTCTGCAAATCCGAGAATGTTACAAAGTGGTATGGAAGCAGAAAAATTACCTCCATTAATATTTTTTATGCCATCGATATTCCAACCCCATGCATAAGATATCTTCGATTCACTCTCATTCATAGACACTAATGATTTCATCGTAGTAGTCACACCAGCGTTTTTTATTTTATCAATTTCCACTCCATTTAATTCGTATCTTATATCTTGAAACAAGTAGAGTAGAAAATTATTTGTTAAAGAAACACTACTCGCTTTATCTTTTGAATCTTTTTTGCTAACGATTATAGTTCCTTCTAAATACAAAGTGCTTGCTGATGGTAGTATATACAGATCCTGTTGATTAATAGGTATGCGGATTTCATCGTTCCTGTTAAAGCTTGTTACGTAGGGTTTGTAAGAATGAAATTCAATTCCTTCAACAGTGTTGTCGTAAGTTGGAGCAGATAAAACATCTAAGATATTCATTTTAGCAAACCAATTGCTTTAAGAAATTCCTTATTGTCTCTTGTTAATTTTATTTTTTTCTTAGACCGAGGTCTTATTTGCTTGATCACTTTAGTTGAACTGACGTTCCCAATTTGTTGATGCACATATTTATTGTAGTCAATCATTTTTTCTTCTAAGATGTAAATATAGCTGCACTTCTTCACCACGTAAGTTTATTAATCGATTGTTTATATCTAACAGTCTGATATGTATACAGCTTATGTTGTTTTGATTGATTGGAAAGTATATGGCGTTTTTAGGAATTTCTATAATTCTATATCCAGGTGGCACATTGAGTGCGAATTCGTGTACAATGTGACTGGGTTTTCCGTTTATGTACGAACCACTTACAATATCACATTCTATCCTGATCACAGTCGTAGGCAAAATGTTGACTGGTAACTCAGACACATGCCATTTATTGGCTTTTAAAATCTGTTTATTAAACCCTAATAATCTCCTAAAAGTTCCCTCTTTAGTAAAATTGATATCTTTGGTACAGTATATCAAAGTTTTTAGAGTATTGTTATTACACTGTACTTTTATTGAACAATCTTTTATTTCTGATTTTAAATAATCGCTGATATCTTGTAATTCATAAGTGCCTTCAGGTATTTCAAGCACTTCGTTAGAGCCGTAATATAACTTATTATTCGTTTTGTCAATGTTTGGAATTGAATTAAATGTTGAGAAATGCAATAAGGCACACTCATAAGATCCATAAAGTTGTAATGTATTAGGATAATATGTACATAAATCGGACGAGTTTGCAGTTATCGATAAGGTGAGTGACATGATGAAAATGATTGAAATAAAAGAAATACATAATATTTATACGTATTTATTCCAAAATTTCCTTAGATATTCTAAACACAAGTGTCCACAGTTTACTGTATTAAATTGTTGAAATCTAGTATAGTTATAAAAAACATTACAATTTTTAAAGTACTGCATTAATTCCATCGGAGGTTTCAAATCCCCAAAGCTATCAAAGTATTCACAACACTTGTTTATTTTAGCATAAGCTACCCAATGCGTTCCCTCATTTCGTGAATCGTCTAAGTTGACGATAGCACATTCAATGCGTTTTGGTGTTCTTGGTAACCGATCCTTCATGTAGACTCCTCGAAAGTATGGGATGTCACGTGCATGCTCACTGATATCGATATTAGTTAAAGGACGATTAGGTAGCTTTTTATTTAGTTTTTTGAAGACTTTATAAACAGTCCTTTACCGTTTTTATGAGGCTTGATATACAACCCTTTGCCCAACGCTAAAGCTTCCATGGTCTTATTGTGTCGTTCTGATTCTTTCAAGTTTTTTTGGGCTGTCTTGTATTCGTTTACAGTTTTTGCAATACCAGCTGCACCACCAGCTAAACTTCCTAAAGCAGATAATCCAGCGAAAATTGGAATTAAAGGTAAGACTCCTCCTGTCTTTGGTATGGGTATAACTCGTGGTATGCGAATCTTCTGAATGTTTGGAAATATCTTTTTCGCAGCTGAGTAAGCCATGTTGATTAATGTTTTACTATTTTTAGGTTTTAGTTTCTTAATTTTTGACTTAATTTTTGACACAAAAGCATTGAATGTTTTGATGCCGGCACCCGACTTTAGTTTGGCTTTCATAACTTTACTCACTATCCATGAGCTAAGTTTTTCACCTTTCCCCGCATCTTTTGATTTTAATCTTTGTTTAGCCATGTTTAAAAGTTGTAAATCTGCTTTGTGACGATTAGATAAGTCTGTGTGATTTGCATATGCAATGTCGTGATGCATACAAGCTTCGTCTAGTTTATTCACACCTCGATCACCTCGCAGCAATCGCTTCTCAAGTTTTGTTCCCGGTCCGCAATAGTTATAACCAGGCAAATGAAGTTCGAACGGCAGATTATTAATCACACTATTGACTAGTCCACCGCCTTGCATAGTATAAAGTGTAATGAATGAAAAATCCTTACAAACATGGTTATATTCATAATCCTAATCCACAATTGCATCTTTATCAATCCATCTGTTTTCTTCGTTGCTTAACCCCAGCCATTTCACGTAAACTTTCTTTCCTTTCCTTCTAAGAACCTTTTCTATCAAATAGACACCTGGATAGCTAGTTTTTTGAAGTTCTTGTTCGTAGAAACATCCTCTAATGGTTTGCTTTCGATGATCTTCTAAATGATATGTTACTGGTATGGTTTTATTAATCTTTTTTACAATAAATATTTCAGTTGACCAATTAGGAGTGTAACCTTTATCAAAAATATGTTTGTATTTACTGATCCGAACATTTTCACCTATTTTAAACTTAGGTTGACATGGGTGTGATGTAAGTTTCTGAGTTTTTCGAATATTTTCTCTTATCTTTAACTCGTTCAACTTATTTACCTCGAATGGTTTAAATTTGATTGTACGATGTTTTGTACTATTATAGGTTTTTAGAATAACTTGTAATGGTAAACCTACCCATTTGTAATTCCCAATGAGACTAAAGTACTTATACAATTTATTTTTAATCGTTTTAATTACTCGTTCTACAATCGAAGCTTTCTTGGTAGAATACGAAGAGTAGTGGTTAATATTATAGCTCTTCATAAGCTTTTGGAATGTTACGTTATAGAATTCTGTTCCAGAATCTGTTTGTAAATGATCAGGTTTTCGATTGCTGGTAGTTAGTATTCGCTCAAATGCACGAGTAACATCAAGTTTACACTTAGATTTTATTGGTTCTGTCCAAGTATACTTCGAGAAGCAATCAATTACCACTAAAATATAATTATATCCTTTATTAAACTTTTTTAGATTTTGCATATCTATCAGATCAGCTTGCCATAAATCATCTATGCCTTTTAAAATAACTGAGCGTCTAACAAAGTTTCTTCGTGCTGCTTTGTGCAGTTCATTAACAATTTGTTGCTTTGCCATCATGGAGTATTTTTAAGTAATTTTTGGACTTCTGCTTTGTTATAAAACTTATCTTCCAACTGAACTAAAACTTCGGGTATCTTTGTTTTTAAAGTGGTTTGAACTGATATTTGTACATCTTTTATGATTTGAGCACGTAACAATCCAATCATTCTATTCTGTTCCTTTATTATCTGATCGTACAATCGATCAACGTAATCCTTGTTTACAGCATCATCTGTGTCTACAGGAGATCTAATTCCTTTCAGTCTAGATTTTTTCAAGTCAAAATCACCACTTTCGGATTTTAGCAATGCATTTTCATTGAACTCTAATAATTCAGAGAAACGCATTCTCTTATGAATATGGTGTCCAAATTTATCTATATTCATATTTAAGGTGTATTGTATTTAAAGGTTGATAATAAAATGAACGATGAAAATTGTATACTATTTATTTATTACTTAATAATTTTACTTTCACGCAGTTCTTCAATAATAGATATAATTTCGTTGTCTAATCCAGTATTACCAGCGTCTCGAGATGCAATCAATAATTTTAACCTATCCACAAGTTCATTAGGATCATCCCAATATACAAAATCTATATCTTTTTTCCACATTTTTGTCAAGGGTAGTCCTTTCCCCTTTGCTGGGTTGTTTTGAATAGTATTCGACAGTTTGAAAAGAGGTTTTATAACTTGCAAATATTTTTGTCCCTTATTACTTTTTATTGGTTTGTTTGAATCAAAGTCTCGACGATGTGCGTTTGTGGCAATCAACATCATTTTATAATTCTGCATATCAGACTCTGTAACTGTGCTTAAGTCTACGTCCTTTTTCAATAATAATTGTTTCAGTCCTGGAGTACTGCGATATTTCCGTCCCTTAACGGTGATGTAATCATCGCTGATCGTTATGACAGCAGAACCTAACATCAATTGTCCTCGCTCCACTCGAACACCAAATGGATTATCTGTTAGTGCTTCTGCAGATACTGACCAGGATGATGTATTACGTTCTTGATTATTGTCTCCTAATGATTGGTACGACTCATCACTATCGGTATTACATTCATTTTCTTCTACGTCACTATATCCTTCGTTATTAGAACTGTCTTTCTGTAAAGTATTGTTTTTAATCGGAACTTTTGTTTCTTCAACTTCTTTAGATCGCAAAAGGTCAGTTTGATTTTTGGTGTTAGCTATAAAATTGAGAGACTCTGTTACAGGTCTAAAAACTGATTCCAATGCTTGCTTATTTTCAGTCTCCAAATCTCGCATCTTTCGTACTTTTTTCTTTACAGCTTCTGCAGCATCAACAATTTGTCTCTTCAGTGATTTTTCCATTACTACGATTTTGCAGACTATGATAGTTATAGGTGAAGAGTTGACCAAGGAATAATGATATCATGTAAGTACCATAGTCTTAAATATTTGTTTTTCTAATCAAAGACTACGAAAGTGTCAAATTTATTTCTATAGCATCCGTTATTTTTGTTGCAATCTTTATTAATTACAACATAATTAAAGGGCTCACTCCATATTTTAGAACACATTTCACGAAATTCAAACCATGTCATATCAGTGTTAACATGTTCTTCATAAATATGCTTCAAATTAATATCATCTTGTTTGAATAATATAATTAAGTTAGCATTATCTCTTACTAACTGTTTAGGGATTTTGCTATATGTTTGATTGAGATAAAAACAGTCGATGTGTTTGTGCCTTCCCATTGCGAAATAATCACGCATGTTAGTTTGATTCTCGCAAGCAACGTCATCAAATATAATCACAGAGTTGGGTTTTGCGTCCTGAACGCTTATAACTTCCTCATTCCCTTGATATTTCTGGAATGAGATAATTGGTACCTGTTGTAAAACTCTTTCTAAAAAAATGTACTTTGGTTGGTGTAAGGTTTTTGAATAGACATAAACATTTTGAAACCGTAAACCATTTTCATGTATAAGGAGTCCAATAAGTAAATTTGTTTTTCCACAATTCGATGGTCCACAAATGATGCATCGTACTGAATTAGGTAACAATTCTCCATGACGCGAACTAGTTTTACGAAAATCATCGCAAATTGTGCTTACATGCAACGAATGTGGTTGTTTTACAAATTTCATGATTACTGTTGTCAACAAACTAATTAACAATGAGTGCATGTGTTTATTACAACATTATTTATAAACTTAAACAGTATCAGATTTCGCGTTCGTTTATCCGAAGTGAGAAAAAAAACTGGAGTCGAGTCGATTATCGATTATTGGGCGTTCTAGACCACTGTCGGCAGCGAGGCGTACTCGCCGAGCGATTTGCCGAAAGTGGTCTAGAATGCCCAATAATATACTACTGTGATTCTATATTTTTGCTCGCGAGTGTAGTATGCGACCAAGATATGAAAGAAAACGTCAATGACATTTAAGTTCAAGATGTGTGATGAAATCTTGTGTTAATTATCACGCTATACAAAATAGGGAGAGGCGGAGACTTCTACTAAAAGCATTATTTGTCTAAAAGAAGATTCCGAACACAACAATTTGTAAACCAATTATTTTACACAATAAATTTTATTTTATTTTACTATTTATATTTATTTATTTATTTTACAGTCAGTTAGTTAGTGGTAGTCCGTAGTATAGAAAAGTAATAAAGGATTTACGGTTAAAGAATAAAGTGATAATATTTCGTTTTTACTAAAAGGCTACCATCACTACAACGCGACTAGCCAGTCATTTATTACAGCACCTGAAAAACACAATATCGCTTACCGAGTTTTCTTTCCCAACAAAAGAAAATACCAAATCTGTCTCCTGACCGACAGAAAACTATTAATCACCTTCTCTGCCGGATGCCAAACTCATCAGTCGTAATGATACATCCAAATATGACTTCCATGACATATCATTAGTTTTGAATTATGGTTTTTCTTTTGCAGATTTTTTTTTATCGTGGTAAAATCATCAAATGTTTCCTCCTACCCTGGGCGGGATGGGAGGGACTGTCAGACTTGTACTGACTAAAATCCACGGTGATCATTCAATAGCCCTTTTCCTTAGATTCATTCCATCACGTAATTATAATATCTAGTCTAGCACTTGTAAGTTAAAGGGGCATGCGGTGCTAACCTGTAATAAATTGTTATATTAACCCTAGGTTATGGTCCTTCTGCGAAGCAGTAATGCTCGTGAAGGAGGAGGCGGGCCGCCTGAGGGAAAGGACAGCGTCCTCCCTCCACCCCAGCCGCAGTGGTAGACGCCCACGGCGTCTGACGTCGCAAGACGATCTCCGGCCACCGTAGGCGCGGGCATGCGGGCAGCGAGTAATGGGCGACTCGCTGTCCGACCATGGACCATGCCCGGGTCGATGGCGGGTTGTGTTCCACGCGCGCCTCAAGGAGTGTCAGCATAATGACGGGGCCTGTAGAGGGCCATAGCCTGCCGGGGTCGCGGGACTTTCCCATTACCGTAACCCCGGTACGTAAAGGGCTAGTGAAGGACACCGTGGATTTTAGTCAGTACAAGTCTGACAGTCCCTCCCGCCCTGCCCTGGGTGGGAAGACTCATTTGATGATTTTACCACGAAAAAAAAAATGCATCAAATAACATTAAAAAGGCACGCCAATTTTAAAGGTGTCGTACCTTTGCGGGAGTTCATGCGGACGGCGAGTAATGGGTGACTCGTCGTCTGATCATGGACAATGCCCAGGTCGACGGCGCGTCGTGTTCTACATGTACTTCAAAGAGCTGTCAGCAATCTGATGGACTATCTCATCAGATAACCGTGACCCTGGAATGTAAAGGGCTAGTGAAAGATCACTGTGAATTTTAGTCAGTATAATTCTGAAAGTCCCTCTCGTCCCGCCCTGGGCGGACGGACTTATTTGCTAATTTTAGCACGATAAAAAAAAAACAAATCCAGTTTGGTGTTAGTAAACTTAAGCTTAATTTTATATTTGAGTATTTCAACGATTATATACAGACTATAAATAAAAACATACTAGTAATATGTACAAAAAAAAAGAAAACAAAAAACATTCAAAGGGCGTCAAAGAATACGTCCACATCGCTGTCAACGGGAACAGTGCCCAGAACGCTGGCAGCATTGCCACGTTGTATAGCAATGCTGATTCGTTGGCCTAGGAATAGGCCAGCCCTCTGGTCACCTGAAGAGTCGACTAATCGCCTGGCGATGTCCTTAAAAAAATAATTTATTTTTAGCGTATTTATTATTACATGCAAACTATTTAACAAATACCCTCAATCAAAATTAAAATTAATAGCAAGTCTTGCAGCAATCAATCACGAAGCAGACAGTGGGCATCACTGCTAAGTCCACGCTCGTTTCGGCGCCCCACTTGCCAACAACTCGTATTAATCATAACACTCTTCCTGTTTAGCGCCCTTTGCAAATGTTGAGGCCATGAAAACAGCGGGTTTGGGGCATTTTTGAATGGTTACCTATATTTTTTGAATCTGGTTGAAATAGGCTCATAATAATTAAATTGAAGTTTTTATAGACATGTTTCCAGTCAATGGATTTGTGTAATGTGCAGATCTTACAAAATCTTATAAGTAGTAGGTGCAGGGGTTGAGTGATTGGTTACTGCGCTGCGTGTCTTGGATTCGATTCCCACATGGAACAATATTTGAATAATAATTGCTTAAAAGTTTAATTGATTATACAGGGTGTAATAGACATCGACGCACAAAGGTTACCATGGATCCAGAACATGATTCTGGACGTCCGGACGTCCGACGAAAAATTCCAACAACGTCCCCCGTATTGGAATTTTTCGTCAATTTCTTTCTAATCCAGAATCATGTCCCGAACCCATGGTATCCGTTTGTGCGTCGATGTCTCTTACACCCTGTATACAAGCACACGTGAATCAACATGTTTTCAATAAAAAACTAATCACATAAAAAAAGGTTTCAGACAATTCAAGTTGTATGAAAAATTTAAATGAACAAAAGTGAGTAAATGAAAGGTATCATTTTTGTCTTATATCTCATTACAAAAAACTTAGAAGTTAAAACCATACTTCAGTTAAAACTACTCCACGTATGTGTAGTAAAGGAATAGAGTAGTCCAGTTTCATTAAACTCAAAAGCACGTTACACTTTTAAACTTTTTACTCGGAAATAAAGTTAGACGTCGGACAATGCACCTAATGTAATGATCCTTACAGTTCATTCTACGAGATTAACTAACAACGTTGCTACATTGTTAGTCTAGTACAGTGTTTTTCAACCTTTTTCATGACACGGCCCCTTTAGTATGAAGAAATATTTCGCGACTCGTTCCTTAGCCGTTGCTTCTTTTTTCATGCATTTTTTTTTTGTGACAAATTAATATTGAATCCGACATAGTTACACATGTTCATAATGATTTAAAAGTGATTATGTCCTTTACTTAAAAATTTCCTAAATAACATTTTTAAACCTTGTTTTTTTATTGTCGTTTTACCCAGTTACTGGGTTGTGCAGGTCCGACAGGCAGTCGCTCCTTGTAAAATACTGATATTCAGCTGCATCTGGTTTGACTGGAAGCCGACCCCAATAAAGTTGGGAAAAGGCTAGGCAGATGATGTTTTTTACTGTCGTAGCTTTCCCAACCTTTTACAACTCCCCTATAGAAGCTTCGTGATGCCCCAGTGGGTTGCGACCCACAGGTTGAAAAACACTGGTCTAGTATATTAAAGTTCACCTCATATCCTGCCCTCTTAGCCCAAAAAGATGCAGCCAAATAGATCTCTTCGCTGCTACTTACAACGTGGTGGGGATGGCGGAGTTTCGGGCCAATTAAATAATAAATACCATCGTGCTAGGGACACGAAGAAGAAGAAGACCGTCTTATATTATGAGTCGTGCTCTTCGCAGTTTTATCCTATAAAAATATGTTAGAAATTAATAATCTATCTCGGTTGGTATCTCCGCTTGAATCTTTGTCTGTGACCAATCGACGACCGAATTTACCTATCCAAGTCTTTAGGCATGTTTCCATCAAGCATGTTACATTGATACAAACTTGAATTGAAAAAAAAACCATAATGAGTAGCTGCTTGCATGCATGCAGGTTTGTTTAAGTTTTTTTTTAATGCAATTTGATGTAATGACATAAAGACTAGCGCCGAGTCGAAAGGACTTTTGTGGTTCTAAAATTGAACTTCTAATTAGTACTTTGTTTGAAATAACTCTGCGTTCGTCTACTGAATCAGTGTCGTCATAAATATTTCTATAACATAGCCTTCCTCTTTCCGCTAACTTCGCAGCCTCCGTACTAAAGATGCAAAGAACAGATTTATGTTCCAAGATTAACAGCAAATTAAAAAGTTGCCACGACTCCGCACTCGGAAGTGTAAAACTTTGGAAACGTTTGATAAAAGTATTTCTCTGCTTATTTATGGGTATGAAACGAATGGGGATGGCCCTTTTTAATAAATTTATGTTGTTAGGAAATGTGGGAGTTTCTGGTGCAGAAGAAATGATAAGAGAAGATGGCAAAGGGATATGCAACTTATTGGCATCAAATTTTTTGCCTTTTTCGCCAGTAATGAAATGTTGGTCATTAGTAGACCGCAACCCAAGAACTTCGTAAAAAATATTTAAAAAAATCAAAACCGTAGCCAACCAGAGATATAACGGATTTTATTTTGTTCTAATCGGGAATAAATCACTCCTGATTAGAACAAAATTAAAACCGCCATATCTCTGGTTGGTTATGGTTTAGAAACTTAATTTTTTATTTTCTATGGACTTCTTAGGTAGTAGTCCAATTGTGGTCAAATTTAATAACTGGCGAAAAGAAAAAAAAAATTGATGCCAAAGTCCATACTAAAAGTTGCATGGGGACTGTCTTATCTGATTACTATAACCCTTGAACGTAAAGGACTATTGAAGGACACCAGGAAGTCTGAAAGTCCCTTCCGGCCCGTCCTAGGTGGGAGGACTCATTTGAAAACCTAACCACGATAAAAAAAGTTCTTATGGACTCTTTATTTGCTGTAATTCTTCTTCTGTAAACGGTTGCAGCAATTATTGAGTAATCGACTGCTTTGCATCGTGTAGCGAGTTAAAACCCAGCAAGGAACAAATATTTCTATCTGTGGGTTTCGGGTCTGGGTGTTTGTGTATGTGAGTTTTTTAATATTTGCAAATAAACCCATGATACAGAAGAAATTCCTAGTGAAGGGTAAGGTTACAAAAATAACTAAACATGATGACTAAATTAAATATCACGGCTGCGTTAAGAACGCTCGACTCAGCGTCAAGAAATTAGAATTAATTAGAAATTTCTAATTTCGATAAATTAAGAAAACTGTATCACGTTGCCATCTGACGGTATTTATATCATAAAGTTGCGCTTTCACTTTGCATTTCAACAATATTTCTAATCTCAACACTGTTGGCGCAGTGACTGAGTTATTGACTGGTGCGCTGCGTATATCGAGTTCTATTCCAGTAAGGAACAAACATTGGTATGGCTCACAGGTAATTGTTCCGTGACTGCTCGTTTGTGAATGTGAGTTTAACACTTTCAGCTGAGCATCTGGATATTCAAATGTTTGTTGCGCGGCGCACTATTTTCTCTGAATGTATGCGTAATTAGAATGTACGTGTGCGAGTAGCCTTATAAAGTGCACAAAAAAAAACTAACCTGGAGTTCTTTGAAGAAAGACATATTTTTTATCCACGTGATTAAACGTTGTGTCAAATAGCGTTTATCAAATTTTACGTATTATAAAGTTGCTCAGCTCAAAGTGTTAAATGTTTTTAAATGTACCATACAGGAAAAAAAACCTAGTACGGAGATTTTAGTAAAAACTATTATTATAATCCTTCCATACTTCATTTACTTTTTGTCCCATTATTTATTACATCTCCAAAAAAATGTGGGTCAACAACCTGATAATATAGCCACAAACACCCACAACTGTTGACACCAAACTACCCTTGATCCAAATCTCCATGATATGGCCCTTCCATCATGCATTATCACCATGCTATGGGAGTTTTTTTTTTTCATAAACCGAAATTGGATCATTCTTCCGAACATTATCGTTAAGCACAATAATGGAAGAAAAATGTGCGTTGTTACGTCATCTGTGACGTCATTGGGTTTGTCGTGTTTAGGGATGGGAAGTGTCGATGTCGATGAAGTGTCGATGTTTTGACGGTAAGCGTCAAAACATCTCAGTGATTTATTAATGCTTGTTTTGAAGAGTTTTTCTGTGGGCGTTCTGAAAATCTGTCTGTTATATTTACTGGATGTTTTCGTTCTTTGAAAAATGAACTGAAGTCTATTTGGACGATACTACTGGCATATTAAATATAAATATTACATAAAATACTTTTCTGCAAAACGTTGCCCCCATATTAAAAATATTCCGTGCATTAACAAACATTTTATCTCACGTATACAAACATTCAGACCCCTCACAACTATCTGTAGATAAAATATTTTTTACGTGAGGGAATCGAAACCGCGTCACGTAAAGCAGCAGTCGATTGTTCAGTCACTACACCAATCGTTCCATCAAAACGTTAAACCTAAAGAATATACTGAAAGACTATCCCATAGCCTGTAAATCTAAGCTAGATAAACTGAATTATAAAATATAATAATGAGAATCAAAACGCCCGAAATTCCAACAAATCCAATACCATTTGAACAATTTTCCCAAAACATTAGTTCAGTAATAGATCATTTAGTTCATAAAATGAAATATGGTAGCAGATAACAAGTTCCTGTCAAACTGCCGCGTTATCGTAATCTAGTGATGTGCGGATATCGATAGATAGGGAGGGGAAATTATTTGTAGTCATAGAATTTGACACATGGCGCGTATGATATGTAAATAAATTGACTTTGTTTTTGCTAAATCAGAAAATTTATAAAGAGGACATAGAAAACATTTTCATCAGGATTAATTCATTTATCCGATAGATACATGTTTAAATTTGAAGATTCTTTCTGAAAGAAATATCTTGTGACATTCAATATTTATGTGTTTTACTTTTCCCTCATATTTTTGAACATGACAGTTTGGCTAGTAAATACCAAGGTAAAAATTTGGAAAAGCTGTACTTTTTTTTTTTGCTGACATTATGTCATCATTACGATGATGATGTCATTTATTTCGACGATCATGAAACATTATACATAAATTGTCAATATAAATTCAATAAAAAGTACAAATCAAGTCATATGATAATAATCTATACGTTGCCGCTGCTACTTTTAAAATTATGAAACAATAGGTAATAAAAATATGCTGAAATACATGCTCAGTACCGACCTAAATTATTTTATTTTTAACGGAATCACAACCAAAAAACCTTTTCATTCCCATTCTTATTCTTAAATGTTTTCGATAAGTTATTCATAACTTATTTTTCTGCACTAAGTGGTACATTGTCTCGCTTCCACACTCCCCATCCCTTATTCCACCCTTATTGTTCTGTGAGTGATAAGCCATGTCCCTTGGCCTAAAGCGGCCTAAATAAATTGACCCCGAAAATGTAATACAATGACATTGTATTTTTGAGGTCAATGTGATGTTTTCGTTCAGAATACCAAAAAAAATAATGAAATAAAATAAAAACATCTTGCTTTTCTATTATTATTTTCAGAAGAAAGAACCATTACTTTATTTTAATTACTTGTTAAGCATAAGTTATTCAAAAAAAAATTACAGCTTCAAATTCGAAATGGAACCATTTATTTCAATTAGGCAATAAAAGTCAACAATTTTTGAAGAAAAATCATAATCATCAACGCATCTTTTTCAACAGTGGGTACACAGTGGTCGCGGGACTTACGAATTACTGTGACCCCGGTATGTAAAGGGCTATTGAAGTACACCGTGGATTTTAGTCAGTACGAGTCTGACAGTCCCTCCCGCTCTGCCCTGGGTGGGAGGACTCATTTGATGATTTTACCACGATAAAAACAAATGTGGTAAACAGTAGAAGCAAATAAAAGTATACTGAAAAAAAAAACAGTTTAATTTATTGATGATTTCACTACTTTAAAAAAAAAGTGATAACTTTTCTCTTTATTTTCAATCATTTAAAAGCCATTCATGGATTCAAACAACAGTGTTTTTTCAAGTAAAGCAAAGAAGTTAAGATAAAAGCGATAGAAGAGTCGTTTGAGTAATTCCAGTAAGCGAGGCGGTTTCAGGCAATGATCCGGAAAATCGACGACAAAATGTTAAACAAAACGCATTGTAAAACAGTTAGAGGTACAATTTGTAAGTACTGGTGTTTTATGCATTTACTTTTGCACGATTACAAAAAAAAATGAGAAAAGATAATAATTGAGGTTCACATCAATAATAATGACACATTAAATCATCTGCCTAGCCTTTTCCCAACTACACACATCAAAAGTGTCTAGGGATCAAGCATTTTTATGCGGATTTCTTGAGATTGAGATGTGGCTTTGTAATAAATTTATGATTTTATAAATTTATATGGATCCTTTTTGGTGCATTTCATAATTTGAATCAGGAACTGTGAATCAAATTCGAGTAAAAGATGAAAATCAGCTGTCAATATTTTCCCTATAAAAACATACAACGCATTGAAGACATTATTAGTGCTACTGTTTCCCTACTACTGATTAAAACCAACGTTATTATGGAGCGGCGACGTCATTTAAGCAGGGAAGAAATGCTCAGAGCCGTGGGAATGATAGAAGCTGGTTCCCGGCAACGTACTGTGGCTTTAGCTCTGAATACAAGTCAGAGTATTATCAGTCGACTTTGGACACGTTACCGAAGCACTGGTACCGTGGCTGAGCGCCATGGAGGACGGTATCGCTGCACCACACGGAGACAAGACCGATACATGCAAATCTTAACTCGAAGAGCTCCAACAATAACCGCCATAATGTTAGCCGTGAGGCTTCATCACTCTTCAGGGAACTTAATTAGCGACCAAACAGTCAGAAACCGCTTGCATGAAGTGAACCTTCATTCCCGAAGACCGCTACGGGTACCACCTATAGCAATGCACAATCGTAGGATTCGATATCAATGGGCTCTTGAACACAGAAATTGGGCAGAAGAACAATGGCGTTTCGTGTGCTTTTCTGATGAGTCTCGTTTTGGTATGAGACCGGATACAAGACGTATACGACACTGGAGAAGCCCTGGACGCCAACAGCGATTAAAATCCTGCCAGGAAGTCCATCCTTATAGTGGTGGAACCATCATGGTATGGGCGGGTATTTGGATCGGCGGAAGAACTGAGTTGATTTGGATCAGAGGCAACCTCAACGCTCAAATTTATGCTGAGACGATTGTATCAGACGTCATCGTTCCTCTACAAGTGCAAATCGGTCCCTTATTTCATGCATTTAATGCATGATAATGCACGACCGCACACCGCAAGAGTTGTAAGACAGACTCTCGCCGCAGCTAACATCAATGTCCTGCCCTGGCCTGCTCAGTCGCCAGACTTGAATCCGATTGAGCATGCATGGGATATGCTACAGAGAAGAGCTCTGCCGAATATGGAGGGTATCCAGTCGCAAGAAGACCTTTTTTTGTTGTTGCAACGAACATGGGCGGCCATTCCACAGCGTGATTTGGATGAACACATTTTGAGTATGCCAAACCGATGTTCTTGTGTTGTTAGTGTTCGCGGTAGAAACATGGATTATTAATTGTTTAAGTTACCCAATAAAATTTTAAAGAAAACTGTTATTTCAGTATTTTTTTCGAACTCTTGTGTTAGTGGTTCAAATGTCAAAAATCCCTTTATTAGGAAAATGGCAAATTTCTTTATTAATGCAAAGGTGACTTGGTTTATCGTTACTGTGACAAACGAAAACACTTTATTTGATGAATCCTTAAAAAAAAATTTAATTAATATCAATCAGGAGAAAAGTTATTGCAAAAATATATGTTGATCCCTAGACACTTTTGATGTGTGTATATTGGGGTCGGCTTCCAGTCAAACCAGATGCAGCTGAATATCAGTATTCTACATGGAGCGACTGCCTGTCGGACCTCCACAACCCAGTAACTGGGTAATACGATACCCCATGATAAGACTGGTTGTCAGACTTCAGAGCTTCTAACTAACAGTAACGACTGTCAAAGATCTACAAATGACAGCCGGGACCAACGGCTTTACGTGCTTTCCAAGGCACGGGGGAAACTCGTTATGACAGATGGTCACCCATCCACAGACCAACCTCGGCAAGCGCGGCTTAACCCAGAAGATTGGCCTGTGCGGCTGTAATTATTTAGCCACGAGCTCCTCGACATAAATATGACACATTAAACACAGTCGTTATTTACTTAAGTGACTACAAAACATATTTTTCTTATAAAAATCGAAACATCATCAGTCTATTTTATTAAAATCATTTTTATTTAACAGTGTATAACGTTAATCTTTCAAAACCTTTTATTTATACAGTTCTGTCTGTGTCAGTACTTCAATTTTTTTTTTCAAATCGTGTCTTGTAAATTATGGTATAGTCTGAAATAATACATAGCATATCGTTCATACCGATTTCATGTTCGCCTGGGAGAATTTTCGAGTTACACGCAGGCAAAGCCGCTCTCATCAGCTAGTTATATTTTATCTTTGTGTCCATTTCCATCCGTCAACATTTATTCATCGCTCCTTCAGTAACACAAACTTCGAAAGGATAATATAAAAATACAGTAAACAGAAAACTGCATGACGAATTCTACAAATTTCTACATAGCGTAGAGGTATCTTCTACCCAAACACATTGAAAAGGCAATACGTTGTAAATTTTGAAGCATACGGAATGCATTCCGCTGAGCAGTCCGATCTCGTTCATTCTGTTCATTTCGTTCATTCGAAGGAACCACACGAAATATTAACCTATTTTGCTGAAGATGCAAGACTCGCCTGAAATGTTTCTGTATCTATTCGTTCGCTATTTTATTTGTTTTCCAGTAAAAGATAAATGTTGACATAAATAAAATGATGCAGCTCTTTTATTTTCTCTTATATTTAAGTTATTGTTAGGAGGTAAGGTACCGTAGATATAAGGTAACTTATTCTTTGCTCAGTGTGTCTATATTACAAGAGAAATATTACCTACAGTAAAATTGTGTCTTGCTTTGACAAAGTCACTTAAAACATAAAATTTTGCGGAACGTGAAACATAAATATGTTTTTTTTTTATTTATATTATTTTTAGTGTTGAGTTCATAAGTTCATAAGTGATGTCGAGGAATTTCCGCGATTTTACTTGCGCAATTTTTTTTTTAAATCATTGTTGTGCCTAAATAATACTCTACGAAAAATCGCGTGAATAAAATCGCAGTGCGTGCATGGCTTGAAGGGCCGTACCATTGCTCATAAACATATTCCATCATCATCAACATGCCGGGGTCGCGGGACTAACGGATTACCGTGATCCCGGTACGTAAAGGGCTATTGAAGGACACCGTGGATTTTAGTCAGTACAAGTCTGACAGTCCCACTCGCCGTGCCCTGGGTGGGAGGACCCATTTGATGATTTTACCACGATAAAAAAAAAATCATCATCAACATCATATTTTATCTGCCGTAAGACGTCCTCTGCTGAACATAGGTCACTCCTACAGATTTCCAATAGGACCGTTTAGAATTAGGTTGCATCCAGCGCGATATTACGTCACTTAAAATTACACAACAACTTCATCAGGTGCTAAAAACACAACACAGTACAGCGTGGCAGTATGAAAACTAGAACAATTACTACTTGCTAACTAATTACTATCAGCCGGCTGGTAGACGTGTGCTTACTGTGCAGTTGTGTTGTTGAAGCGCAGCACTTGTAGCGACTGTAACATGATACTGTGGGGCTGCTAAACGGGCGATTAAAGGTTGAAACATGCAAACGTGTCGTAACATGACGTGGCGCGCTTTTTTTTTATCGTGTTAAAATCATCAAATGAGTCCCAGGGCAGGGCGGGAGGGACTGTCAAACTTGTAATGACTAAAATCCACGGTGTCCTTCAATAGTCCTTTACGTACCGGGGTCATGGTAATTCGTTGGTCCCGCGACCCCGGCAGGCTTTGGCCCTCTACAGGCCCCGTCACTATGCTGACACTCCTTGAGGCGCGCGTGGAACACAACGCGCCGTCGACCCGGGCATGGTCCATGGTCGGACAGCGAGTCGCCCATTACTCACCGCCCGCATGCCCGCGCCTACGGTGGCCGGAGATCGTCTTGCGACGTACGACGCCGTGGGCGTCTACCACTGCGGCTGGGGTGGAGGGAGGTCGCGCGCTAGAAGAAATATTTAACCGTCACGCGTCACACGTACATACGTAGTTTCTAAATACACTTAAATGTATGAATCTGGTGTACTTCTGCGATTTGTTATTTTCCAATAATAACATTTGGACTTTGAGCTATGTAACATGCACAGAGGTTTACTTCGTTTGAAAACAAATCCTTTAAGCCAAGCAAAGAAAGTTTTGACTAATTAGTAAATTACGATTATTGAAGGACGAGTCTGACAGTCCCTCCCGCTCTGCCCTGGGTGATGATTTTACCACGTTAAAATAAAAGATAAAAGGTTCCTAAATTTCCGTACCTGGAATTTCAGTCAATGATTAATGATAGCTATTATTATTTTTAAAACTTCATAAACAGATTTTGCCAACACAATTAAGTGGGCCTAAACACTCCTCCCTTTTATGTACTATTCTTTTCAGGGCTTGAATTTAGGCCATTCAAAGAGTACTAACAGCCCAGACTTTATTGTTTACTCTCAGCGTTTATTGTCTAACTTTCAACTTATAGATAATAACTTCGACAATGATCATTTTGACTTTTTACAAGAAATCAAAGTCATCAAACTTTTAGTGCCTTTCTAAAGTTATTATTTTCAAAAGTTATCCATTACACAAATTACAAGTTAAATTACCCTTTTTGTCACAACTTTAGGGTACTCAAAATTAAGACTAATTTGAAATTCGAATTTTGAATTGAAAGTCTTCGATTGTTTCTGAACCAATAAATTAATTTTATTGTGAAATGGACAATGTATTTTCAATCGGTCGTCAAAGTTGATCTTTAAATACTTGGCAAGACAGTTTTAATAAAACTTATAACTGAAAATAGTAATTAAATTAAAACATTACGAAATAATATTTTAGGAACTGACAAGTTCACCCATGGGAACTCCCATCAGCAAAAATGATGAACATTCTTACAAAGCTTCATTTTTAGGGTTCCGTAGCTAAATGGCAAAAACATGGACATTTGTGGCGCCAAGTGTCATTTTATAACTGTATCTTGTGTCCAAGAGCTCAATGTGTCATATCCTCCCGCTTATGCTTTTAAAACCCCGCTGATTTCATAGCCCCATCTAAACATACATGAGGACAAATGAGTAAAGTTTTCTAATAAAAAACCTCACACCGCGTGAACATACGATTTAAACTTTTTTCTGTCTAACTGTATTATCATGAGTTCGTCTCCTGATTACCCTGTAACCCTTGGGCATATTGTTAGGGTAAACTTCGGCTAAAAGTGTTCGGGTCTAATTATATTTGAAAAGGATGTTTTATAAAACTTTTCCTTGTCAATAAGGTGGGAAGTCTCTTGAGAATGGCAATCTATATATTTATAAAAATGTTATGTTGGTTTGTGTACGCTTCAAAAACTCAAAAAGTTCTGCACCGATTGAGCTGAAATTTTAGCATGATAATCATCAAGGATGGATTCTTTGCATCAGTCATATATCCGCGACCGCGAAAAAACAGCTTTTTGTGCCACAGCAAAGCGTGGCAGGGTACAGCTATTATTTATAAATAACAATTTTGGTTTAACGATTCCAAGAGTTTCCATAAAGTACTTAATTTTTTTATGTTTTCAACAAGACCCTTAAGTTTTAAGGCTTTCCTTTCAAAAATATCAGATTCAAAACTTTTCTTTTATTGTCTGTAGGAGATACTTTAGTAAACGAGCTCCCCCTTACCCAAAGAAGGGTAAAAGATAACTGCAATACTTTCAGTTCTTCGCTGTAAATAACATTTCAACAAGCGAGTAGAGTGCCAAATCGCCGGGAACTTTGCAAATTAGCCGCATATTTATGTAGCGGTAAAACTTTTAATGTTGCATGTAATGTACACTTGTCAGACGTTTTGCTGCATGTATGAATTCATTGTTGTTCCGTTACTTAGTTGGTAGTTTCAGTGCGCTTGCGATTTCTTGGTGAATGATTTTATTGTATACTAGCTTCCCGTCCGTCATTTCAACCCCACTGCTCGGCTCCTATTAGTCGTAGCGTAATTATTTTATAGCCTATAGCCTTTCTTGATAAATGGGCTACCCAACACACAAATATTTTTTCAATTTGAATCCTGACATTAGCGCGTTCAACCTACCAATTCTTCAGTTTTATAATATTAGCATACGGGTAGATGTTGATGATATTATGTTTGTTTCATGGTCGATTCATTTTGATTGTTCTAATGCTCGCATACCATAAAACCTTTGTCAAACAGACAGGCGTGGCGAATGCGAAGCGAGGCGTTTTTTCAATGTAATGTATGGAATTGTTTGAATCTAGTCACATAGAAAAGCGTAAGCGATCCGATAGCGTGACTGAACCGATGCGAAGACGTGGTGAAGGCGTATTTGCTCTGTTTGACGTCGTTCATAAAAAGCTAGCTAATACAACAACTGCCACGCCTTGGTTTGCTGCACCCAGTTTGACGTCTCGTATCGGTTCGTTATCGCTTCGGACTCGGCCCGGTTCGCCATCGCCTGTCTGTTTGACAAAGGCTTAAGGACTGGGTTGAGATACATGGACACGATCTTTTGAAAAGTCTTAAGAGATTGTATATCCCAGCACTGATAGCATGACGCCGTAGACACCGGTTTTATCCTCTCTTACATAATATCAGCAAATACAATTTGACTCCCTTGTGCGGCAAATCGCTGATTACAAGTGGACATCACACGGGTAATAAACGCCACTAATAATAATTTCTGGGTGCGCTTACAAACTTTTGCACCTACGTACACAAGCGGCTAGATACGAAACAACTGTAAGAAATATTCATTACAACTAGGTGACTCGTGCTATAAACAACTGTGACAACACGTTTGGCGCAGTGGCTGAGCAAACGACGGCTGCGCAGCGTGTCATGGGTTCGATCCCCGCACGGAACAAATATTTGTATGATCTGCAAGTAGTTGTTCTGGGTCTGGGTGTTTGTGTGTGTGAGTTTCTATGTTTGTAAACGCACCCACGATACAGGAAGAAATTCTTAGTGTGGAGCAAAGTTAAAAAAAAAACTTCATTCAATTGTTTTCTCAATTGCTGTCACAAGAGGTAAGTCGTATTCCGTTTGGTCGTGTAGGTCGTGGCCAAAGAATTACTGTCTACCAGTATTACGTAACACTAAAATCTTCACCTAATTACAAATTAAAACGGTAACCTCCGATCCTACAGTTAAATTATAACATTTATAAAGGTCTTTGAATTACAGATTACAGTCGTAATACCTTTACAGGGCGACAGATTTAGAATTGTAATTTTCGTTTTAACAAATGGCTGTATTCTTAAATTAACACCTTTGTCAGCATTGTTGACTGTTGAACAAAAGCTTATTATTTCGGTCCTTGAAAAGAATAAATTCGGGGTCTTAGGAAAATATTTTTTGAAGATAAAAAATTGAGTTAAGATCTTTTGAATGCTTTTAAAAGATGTTTTTTCTTATTCTGATTTAAATGGTCGCTGTTTTGATGTTTGTCAATTGATATAAAAGAATTGATGAATAAGTAGATGAGATTCAAATTGGACGTGAACTTTTAAGAAGGTGAATTTAGAGGACTTGGAGATCTAATAGGAGAGCCCTTGACATTGGTGGTGACATCAGTCGCGATAATGTACGCTATTGTTGAGTAAACCACGTTTGCAAGACCACAGATAACTTCATATAGATTCCGCATACAATACAAACTATGCACTTCACCCGTTAATACATTTGCTAACACTTAATTAAACCTTCTCATGCTGTCTACATAGAACGTCTTCTATTCTATCAAATAAGTATTTATTTTCTGAAATCAAGTTAAAACCCAAAATAGATTACTAGAAACTGTTAGTGATACTACAGCTTAAGGGTCTGGTCTTCACTTAAAGGACGTAAAGGCAAATGCATTGACGTGTGGCGGGCGTAGATTGCCTTGTCTGCAGAATCTAGAGGAGTTTATCTGTGTGTGAGCCAGTTTTTAATAAGCATTCAAAACTGAGTTCTATTCCTAGTATAATTGTACCTAGTTTTCTCCTACACACGTTCACGTGAGTCTGAATGGTTTGATTGTTGATGCAAAACTGCATAGTGTATCATATGGTGGGCTTTACTGGCAACGTGCTTATTTCTGTTAAAGTAGTGGTGTAAGTAAATTATTTCATATTATCAATAATGAACATAACACTGACTTCATAAGTAGTAATCACTGAGTCTTTTTTTTTTTTTTGCGTGGTAAAATCATCAAATGAGTCCTCCCACCCAGGGCAGGGCGGGAGGGACTGTCAGACTTGTACTGACTAAAATCCACGGTGTCCTTCACGAGCCCTTTACGTACCGGGGTTACGGTGATGGGTAAGTCCCGCGACCCCGGCAGGCTCTGGCCCTCTACAGGCCCCGTCAATTTGCTGACACTCCTTGAGGCGCGCGTGGAACACAACGCGCCGTCGACCCGGGCATGGTCCATGGTCGGGCAGCGAGTCGCCCATTACTCGCTGCCCGCATGCCCGCGCCTACGGTGGCCGGAGATCGTCTGGCGACGTCCGTCGCCGCGGGCGTCTACCACTGCGGGTGGGTCGGAGGGAGGACACTGTTCTCTCCCTCACGCGGCACGCCTCCTCCTTCGCGAGCATGACTGCTTCGCAGAAGGAGGCGACCGCTTCCCACTCCGTCTCGCCCCGCAGCATGGCCTCGACCAATGCCGGGCGCGAGAGGTCTCCGCCTATCGCCGTCGTGAGGACACGGCGGTGCTCTGCCCAAGCGGGGCAGTCCTGCACCGTATGCTCCACCGTGTCCTCAGGACGGTCCTCGCAGTGGTGACACCCAGGCGTTTCCTCCTTCCTTATCAGACACAGGAACCTCCCGAAACTTCCGTGTCCGGGGAGGACCTGCGTCATGCGGAAGGTAAGGACGCCGTGACGCCTATCCAGCCACTCCTCAAAGAGGGGTCTTACCGCCGCGATTGCGGCGTGCCCGATCACTGAAAGTCTAAGCAAAGGTCACACTCACATTTTACCGGTTAATATTAATTTGTTGCTCGATGTGCGAGCCCCCAGGTGCGAGCCTAAAGCAAACTTCCTTGAGCCATTGATCACGTCTGTCAGTTGTAGATCTTTGACAGTCAATGGAGGTATTCAGGAGGGAACCGTATTACCTAGTACTTTTTTTTTTACTTGGTAAAATCATCAAATGAGTCCTCCCACCCAGGGCAGAGCGGGACTGCGACTGTCAGACTCGTACTGACTAAAATCCACGGTGTCCTTCAATAGCCCTTTACATACCGGTATCACGGTAATTCGTGAGTCCCGCGACCTCGACAGGCTTTGCCCTCTAGAGGGGGGCCTCGTCATTTTGCTGACACTCTTTGAGGCGCACGTGGAACACAACGCCGTCGACGCTGGCATGGTCCATGGTCGGACAGCAAGTTGCCCATTACACGCTGCCCGCACCTACGGTGGCCGGAGATCGTCTGCCGACGTGCGTCGCCGTGGACGTCTACCACAGATTACCTAGTACTAAGGTTATATGTCAGAAAAGCAGTCCTTGCATATAAAATACTGATAATCAGCAACATCAGGTGAGGTCAGAAGTTGCCTCCAGAAAATTCAGGAAAGGAGGACAGATGACGTGCCTACAACAATATATTTTATGAAAAAGTTTATTAACTTTTCCGAGCAAAGTCAAAGCGTTGTCTAAGAATCTCGCTCTTTTATTTGAATGAATTTAATCCTCCATTATAATTTACTTTGATAGAAGACCTAATGAAACTCAATTCAATAACGAAAATGACTTTCATATAGAAAGCTTAGAACTATTTACGTTAAGAGCTTATTAATTATTAAGAACGTGGTGGAAAAATTTTGATGTCTCCTAAGAACATAATGAACTTAATTTTTATTTGAGCTGACTAAGAAAATGTAATAAACGTGGTACTTTGACGCTTTTGTAATGATAATGCGTAATATAATGCTGGATTTTTTACTTCTTTTTTAGATGTTTTGACTGTCGACGGGTACTTAGAATCTTAAAAGTCTGATAACCAGTCTTGCCGAGGGATAATTTGTTACCCATTAACTTGGTTGTGTTTGTCAGATAAGCAGTAACTTCTTATAGAATAGCTTGTATTCAGCTGCATTATGTTAGATAACAAGTTAACCTCAAATTAGACGAAGCTTCTTGGGGTCACGTTGACATCGACCCTCAATTTTGGTCCATTCATTGAGGCTAAAGCTCAGCAGTTGGCTGCTAAAAAGTTGGGATTTTTTCGGTGATACGGTACTGTACGTACGCCTGAACAGCTGCTTAACTAGTACAAAGCTGCGTAAGTTCGGACATGCATGGAGTACTGCTCTCACTGGAACGGGTCTGACAAATACCACCATGATGCACTTGAAATCGATTGACGAACGGGCCAAAAGTCTCTGGTCGATTCAAACCTTCAGAGCCTTGCACATCGACGCCGAGTTGCCAGCCTGTCGGTTTTTTATCGGTTACATTTCGGAGAGTGTGCTATGTACAGCTAAGGAGTAGAAGTCCCTGTCGGAGTCTGTGTTTCCTTGGGGTCTTCAAGTCAAGAGTGAATAGGTTACTTCTAAGCAAGCGTGCTTCACCGTCAAATACATCATCGCTTACCATCAGGCGAGATAGTGGTCAAACGCTAACCTATCTATAGAAAAAGGTAATCAAAAGATGATTTTTACAATTTTGAAGGAATAGGTGTTTCTTTTTATTTAAAAATAAGTTAAACTTAGCTGCGTTGGGTTTTGGACATTCTTTGGACACCATTTTATTTCTGTGCAAAATTCAAGGATCGTTAAATGTCTGTTCGTTCAAGACATAACAGAAAATGTTCTCACGCAACATTAAACAAAAATATGAAAACTTAATGTCTCCAAAACAATGTTATTATTGCCAAAAAACGTATAAAAACAGTCAATTTAACTGTAACAAACTTCTTTCATCGAATCAGGACTCGATTCGTAACTTCCCGATTCCGCCCGAAGAATCCCGAAGTGGTCCGAATGCCACATAAATTGTCGGCCAATTACATAGTACACGTTTATAGCCGAACTTTTACAGAAATATATCTTTTTTATTGTCATAGTTTCTAAAAGGTTTACTGTTCCTATTATGTATGGGGTCCCTCGGAATAACTTGGCATTTTTATTAAACTGATTTCGAATTTTACTGAAAACGATTTTTTATTTTGGTGTATAATTTCAAGGACCTCCTTTTCTTGTTAAGCGATAGTTCGTGTGAAAAGTGTCATCTGTTTCTCAAAAGTAAGGACCCTTTTCTCTGAATACCGTGAAGATTGTTGCCTTGTCAGAAGTTTCGTTGGAGTAATTTCTGTCACTGACGGGAATTTTTAGTTTTTCATGAAAATGCGAGTAAAACCCAGTGTATCTGAAAATCTAGATAAAAAATTATCAACTGACTGCGTATGCATTCCGTTGGCAAATGGTTATATAATATAACACACTCTTAACGCAGTTATAAGTTTATATAGCATTTTCTCATATTTTGGTAATGGAAAATCTCATCAAGCTTAAGTGTGTTCATGCATATGATTGTTAACATATTTAACTTCATTTTATTTTGTCTTTAAACCAAAACACAACATCATCTACATATGCAAAATCGTCACATTCCCCGAAAACTCATCAAATCCGTTTAGCTACCCTCCTTTTCATAACACCATGAACTGACAATAAATTGAGACATTAAGAACGCCAGATATAATTAGAACTCTCGTTACGAAACAATTTAAAATGTCATCTTCGGTAACAATTTCAATTTGGTGAAATGAAATTAACTGAACTTGTAGATTCCATTTTGAATTCATTATGGGACCGTATTTTCTGGGTATTGTTAGGTTTTCGCCAGTTAACGTGTAATGTCAGTTATTGTGTTAGTTAAAAGTGTTTCGATTGGTCTGTATTAGGAACGGTTATTGGAAAAGTTAGGAGGTGATTTTGTTTTATTATATTTGGCATCCTGCTGGTAAAAAAAAACAGCTGGAGATGATGTCCAAACTGCTTTTTTCTTCAACCAATGGTTGCGTTCACCTGTGGTCGTCTTTCGGCTGACATGATGAAGATTTTGATACGGGTTTTTAGTTATTCGAAATACTATACCATTCTTCATTCTATTCTTAGTACCAAGAATTACATGTTGTTTGTTGCTGTACTTATTTAGTTTGCGGATATTTAGCTTTTACTCAGATTTAGATCACAGTACTGTAAATACTATCTTTATGAAGTAAAATTATCTCTCTATGTACTTGTATTTTTTCATGTCATGATTCTGTTTATCTGTTTGTGTATGTTGATTTGTATACTATAGTTTTCAAGCAATACTGACATTTTTATAATTCAATACACGATTGAAGTTGTTATTCTCAGTTTAGACCCTTGTTAGCACTATCTAACAACAGTTTATCTAAACTTTAAATCCTCGCTTCAACCCACACAAAAATCTGCAGAACATCTAAGATTACTTCAAAATGGTTTGCATGTTCCACAGTTTACAAAGTATAAAACGTTGCTTGAACAAGAGTTTTTATGACGCTAAACCGTTGGGAGGGGGTGGGCAGAGCTGCTGGATTATGGCGCATTTTTCTCGCAACAAAATTAGCAGTTGTTTCGCTGGAGACTTAAGCTTTAGATTGGGGACTTGGTAGGAGCTGAGGCGGGAGCGGAATCATGTAACAGTGTGTCATATTCTGTCTTTATCAGGTTACCGAGGAATACACTGATACTATAGCGAAAATGATTACAATATTAAAGTTTTTTAGGAATGCGGACATCAAATACTGATAGATATTTCACTACATTGTAAAGTAGCTGATGTCCAGAGCCCTGTCCGGAATCTGTCTATACTGGATTGATTTGTGACTGTATTATTTAACAGCATTATTGTATTATTTGACAGACTTTTCGTGTGGAACCCAAAGTATGCTTGTTAGGTTTTAAGGTTTTAATGGTAGTCATCCCGCAACCCCGGCAGGCTCTGGTCTTCAAAGAGGGGCCCCGTCAGTTTGCTGACAGCTAGGTGTTTAGGTCTTAATAAAGACGTTGATCCTCAACTTTAACATACACAGCCACATTAACATCAGCAAGAAAGATGACACAAGAGAGTGATGAGTATGAATGTTGATGGATGGAGAGGAAGAGGAAGGCCAACAGAAGGATGAATTGTCTAAGAAATGATATGAAAGAAAAAAGTATTAAATGATACAGTTACTTTGACGTCTGATTGGGGAGAATGGAAGAAAAAAACAAGTTGCGCGCACCATAAGTAAAATGGGACAAGGCCAGGTAGAAGATGCAGAAAGATGACAGAAAAACAACAAATAAGCCATAGAAAAGTAAGGCAGTGATTCAACAAAAAACGAATAACTATAATCAACTGTAAAGGACACAATTCTTCATAACGGTCTCGTCTAGATTATTGCACATTCCACAGTTCTCTCAGAGAAAAGATGTCGTTGTAAATTATCTCAGAGCGTTCCCATTTGTACGAGAATTTCAAGATATTAGGTCCTATGTTCATTCGAGTATAATTTCGTTTCAAAAAACTCTTTTGTTTCTTCATTGGTGATGTCATGTTTATTTTTTGTTGGGTAAAAGCATCATAAGAGTTCTCCCGTCCTGGTTGGAACTGAAGGGACTATTGGACTTTTACTGACTTAAAGTCTACCCTATTCCTTAGGCTACGTTTTTCGTTCCAGGGCCTTGGTATCTTGTTTAAACAGTCCCGCGACCCCGGAATTGTGTAATCACTTACAATGACATGAAACTCACACGTTATTGTCATGTGGTAAGCAGAACTACACAACGCTAACTGCTACGATTCTTTACATCCTCTTTTCACCTCGTCCACTGTCATACATCATGTCATACAAGTGTACGCCGGTTGTATAATAATAATAATAAATAAATAATAAATATTCCACAACTATCACACAACGCCATCTAGTCCCAAGCTAAGCAGAGCTTGTGTTATGGGTACTAGACAACTGATAAACATACTTATATATTTCTAAATACATACGTATTATAGATAAATTACACCCAGACACAGAACAAATGATCGTGCTCATCACACAAACAATTGTCCTGGGTGGGAATCGAACCCACGACCTCCGGCATAGCAGTCAGGGTCACTAACCACTAGACCAACAGGCCTGTATGTACTACACCCGACTTTTTGTAGAACCTCTCCAATAAGGCTTTCTAGGTCTTTCCGAAGACCTTCTAGGTCTTTCCATTCTCAGAAGATAACATAATATCATAAAAACGTTAACAAAAGGAAAACTGACTGACTGACATATCAACGTACAGCCGAAACTACTGGGGCTAGGAATGTGAAATTTTGCACACGGCTTCCTATTATAATGTAGGGGAGCACTAACAAGGGGTTTTTAGAAATTTAACCTTTAAAGGGTTGAAAAGGGGGAATTAGGAAAGTACGTAACCCACGCGGACGAAGTCGCGGGCAAAGTGCTAGTTTATTATAATAAATAAATACAAGTTAACCTGCAACAACAACAATTGAATTGTTTTCTATTCAATTCCACGAATGTCAAAATAATATTTTTATTTAGTTATATTTTACTTTTAATTTTAGTTTTTAAATGTAGTATGTATATGTATACATATAAGAATTTCTTTTGTAATAATTAATTATTATTTGAATTATGTATTTATGAATATACATAGCTAATGCCCCAAGGGAAACAACGTACGCTAAAAAAATCAATCATATATTGTACCTACAACCATTAGTTTAGTCGGGTGATTTTTTTAAGCCATTCTCGATCTATTATTACTAGCTGGTATGGCTTTTTTACTTTTTTATTAGATATTTGAATAAAAAAAGCGTAACCATAACGTCAAATGCCGTTTTGCAGTTGACGGTTTTTTTAGACCAAGTGTTCAACCGATGTTTAACTCTTTTGTAGTAAGAGGCTTTATCTTTATAATCTTAGTACAGATAATAACTATCTAACTAATTATCATCATGCCTTCTGGGAGTTTTATGCCTTTGTCAAACAGACAGGAGAAAGCGAAGCGTTTCCGAAGCGATACCGAACCGAACCGAGACGTCGATCCGATAGTTCTGTCACGCTATCGGATCGCTTTCGCTTTTCTATGTGACTGAATTCAAACAATTCCATACATTACAAATAAAAACGTCACGCTTCGCATTCGTCACGCCTGTCTGTTTGACAAATGCTTAACTCTGCTATCCGTGTTTAGTCGCCTGAGGGAGAGGACAGCGTCCTCCCTCCACCCCAGCCGCAGTGGTAGACGCCCACGGCGTCGGACGTCGCAGGACGATCTCCGGCCACCGTAGGCGCGGGCATGCGGGCAGCGAGTAATGGGCGACTCACTGTCCGACCATGGACCATGCCCGGGTCGACGGCGCGTTGTGTTCCACGCGCGCCTCAAAGAGTGTCAGCATAGTGACGGGGCCTGTAGAGGGCCAAAGCCTGCTGGGGTCGCGGGACCAAGGGATTACCGTGACCCTAGTACGTAAAGGGCTATTGAAGGACACCGTGGATTTTAGTCAGTACAAGTCTGACAGTCCCTCCCGCCCTGCCCTGGGTGGGAGGACTCATTTGATGATTTTACCACGATAAAAAAAAAAAAAAAAAAAAACCGTGTTTAGTAGATTGCTAGAATTCCATTAAAATTTTTGATTCTTGTAATCCCTGATTTAACAATTAACAGTGTATTCTGGTGTCTGTTTTGCAGTAATAGTCCAAAATGATCACTTAAAAATCCGTTTCCTTGAAACCCGCTATGCACTGCACCTTATCCTACCCTAGCGAGTAAGGCACACATGTTAAAGCGCGCAATATTAGGATTATGCAACTAATAAACAGTTTCCAAGGAAAAATAACAAAAAAGCGAAGATTTTGGAGTGAAATATTTTAAAAAAGCAAAACTATGGAAAGTATTTTTCATAAGTCTCTCATACAAGCGAGTTTTGTTACGGAAGAAAAGAAAAAAAAGAACTCCTTTTAATTCATATTCTCCTAGTACATTTTCCTGAGGGCGTTTTTATCGCGAGGAATAAAAATGCTGCATAATAAGTATTTTAATTAGGAAAATGCATTAGTCTATTGTACTATGTGATTTCTAGATGAGAAATTGCTAACTTTTTCTTGATGTTTGAATTTAAAATGGCCTTCAGAAAGCGTTTATAATTTGAAATATCTACAAAACTTATGATTAGTTCTTATTAATTAATACTGCATTTCAGAGTATTACAGCCATTTTTTTTCAGTACTAGATTGAATGATTTGGAGGCTTCTTCCTATTTGAAGATAAATAGAGTACAGTAACGAAGACGTACCATTTTGAAATTAATTATAATTAAAATGTTGTCTTAGTCAACGTCAAATAATTGGCAGAGATAGTTTTTTTTTAATTCTATCTCAAATTCTCTTCTATCAGGTCTGCTAATCCGTGGTCGCGGGACTTAGCCATTACCTTAACCCCGGTACGTAAAGGGCTAGTGAAGGACACCGTGGATTTTAGTCAGTACAAGTCTGACAGTCCCTCCCGCCCTGCCCTGGGTGGGAGGACTCATTTGATGATTTCACCACGAAAAAAAAAACAGGTCCGCTAATAGTAATTTCGTTTATAAATACGCAGCGCCTTTGTACCTTTTCATTCCTATTATATTTAATATTTGTATCATCTTTCTGTGTACATAAATACATTAAAGTACAATAAAAGCTTAATTCACGAAAAAAAGGATAATTCTTGTCTTAGTAAGAAGAAATCTCTACTTAGTTTGCAACAAAGCTTTTCAAGTTATTGACTCAAAATAAAAATAAAAACTAAACCCGCGTAATAAAACAAACATTTCTATTACAATAAATCGTCTAAAAATCCAACAAATAGTTCTCAATACAAATAAATGAGTGTTAAACAAAGCGCACTATTTAATTGAACCAGATTGTACCGGTTCGAGTCGGATCGCAGCGCGGATAACCGGTTGATACCAGGATTATTCGGAATACTGAACAACGGTTAAACGGTTTTAAATATTTAGTGTTTTTTTGTTGTTTTTAATGGTTTAAAGAAAATGTGTATTGCTTGTTTATGATACTAAACTGATAATATTATTATATGTATATCTGTAAGAGTTTATGTTAGGAATTTCGGGTAATGCCTACCTTTTTTATCGTGGTAAAATCATGAAATGAGTCCTCGCACGCAGGGCAAGGCGGGAGGAACTGTCAGACTTGTACTAACTAAAATCCACGATGTCCTTCAATAGCTCTTTACATACCGGGGTCACGGTAATTCGTTAGTCCCGCGACCTCGGCAGGGTAAAGCCTACCTTTAATAACTGTCTAAGATACCCGAATGTCTGCCGGTATCAACGATTTAATCTGATTTCTGAGTCATGGAGTTAACTTGGTATCTAATGGTTGTTCGCCCATCCATAGACCGACCTAGGTAAGCGCGTCTTTACCTTGAAGATCGACCAATGCTCCTGTTATCTACCACTCAACCACTTATTTTAAATAAAGGATCAAACTAAAATTATCCTTATGCTACTAGACATAACAATGAATATACCTGTGATCTTTCACACTATTATTATAATATCAAAAGGCTTGTGTTCACTAGTGTGTGTACGTAAACATGTAAAGCGTTTGAATTTAATTTACATATAATTATTGAGGGGTTTGTGTAGTTAGAATATAGAGAATAGAACATTAAAATTATTCTAGGGATAAAATAGGACCTGTCTGTTGACACTAAAGATGTATCTACCCGTCATTTGAACGTCTTTGAGCATCATTATGAATGTATCTGTGCTAGAATTCTCGACACGATAATAACCCTTCCATATTGTTTTATAGGGGAGGTAAGCCCAAGACGGGTATACCGGTAAAACGGGTATGCATGTTAAATTTCGCGTCGTTCTGGATGAATCTTAGTGTATGCGTACAGGACGCGGAGCTCCTCATAGGGAGAGGCGACGCGTCCGTGGATTTTAGTCAGTACGAGTCTGACGGTCCCTCCCGCTCTTCCCTGGGTAGTAGGACTCATTTGATGATTTTACCAATATAAAAAAAAAGCAGTAAGGTTAAATAAAATAAATAAATATTCCACAACTATCACACAACTCCATCTAGTCCCAAGCTAAGCAGAGCTTGTGTTATGGGTACTAGACAACTGATAAACATACTTAAATATTTCTAAATACATACATACACACATCAACATAATCTAGGGATATTTTATATTTCATCAAATATCTAAAAATCTATGAAGAATTTTCTGATATAGTAAATGGAAGAATGATAGGTTATTTTAAGGTGTACAGTAAAAAATAAAAAACATTTCGTGATTTTTTTGTTTTAAATAGAAATGTTAATTATTTTAATCGCCGTAGCAAATTAATATGGTAAAAAACTTCATTTCTTCTTATAAAGCTATTAATTTTAATGAAAATTTAAAAAGTCTTATTAAATCTAATTATTAATAATCAGTTTTGCCACCTCTTACATTAATTACACATCAACATCTATTGTTCATGCTTAAAGTTAGATTGTCAATGTCTTGCTGCGGTATGAGGTCCCATGTTCTTTGCAAGTGGTCGTAAAGTTGTTGTTGTGTCGTCAAATTTGGCGGGAAATCTCTCAAAGCTTTTCGTTGTAACATGTCCCAGGCATGCTCGATAGGATTTAAGTCGGGCGACTGTGCAAGCCAATCCAAAACTTGAATATCGTGGTCTCGGAGAGCGGTCGACACCGGCCGCGCCGTATGGGAAGGAGTATTATCGTGCATGAGTAGAAATTTCTGGCCCATTTGAATTCTGTGTGGGTCAATAACAGGCTCCACTACCTCCTCGTGGTATTTTTGTGCAGTCATGCTACCTTGGATCCAAATGAGCTGGGTTCGTCCGCCAAGACGAATTCCTGCCCACACCATGATTGTCTCGCCTTGGTATGAGTGGACCTCCTGAGGGTGCCTTAGACGGCTAACTATCCCTGGAGTTCTCCAAACGCGTGTTCTTCGTGATTCCAGATGAAACCCAAACCGGGACTCGTCGGTGAACAGCACCAAAGACCATTGTTCGTCACTCCATGGTAAATGCTCCCGAGCCCACGAAAGCCGCCGACCGCGATTGCCACGTCGCTATGCTGGAACACGTAGCGGTCTTCGAGCATGAAGACCAACTTCATGCAACCTCCTTCGCACGGTTTGGTCGCTTACCAGCAGCTGGTGGTCCTCCTGGAGCCTTTGTACTAGTTGCATCGCTGTGATATTGGGTTGTCTTCTAGCGGTTATTTGGAAAAATCGATCCTGTCTCTGCGTAGTAACGCGATATCTACCCGTGTGCCGTTCAGCTACATCCCCAATACTGCGATAACGTGACCAAAACCTTGATATCACGTTTTGGCTGGTGTGTAGGGCCTCAGCAACAAAGCGTTGAATAGCACCATTTTATAGCATGACCACGGCTCGTAACATTTCATCTCGACTCAAATGACGACGTGACATGACTCCTAAAGCTCACACGACACGTTAAATTAAAAAAGAATACCAATCTAATCCCTGTTCATTAATTAATATTAATAAAACAATTTTAATTTTCCGTAACATAACGAATCACTAACAATTTTGCCACCGTATTTTGTTTTTTCTTTTTTTTTAATATTTATTCTTTATATTTTGAAAATAGAATAAATGAGGTTTCAATCTGTATACAAACTTTTTATGAAAACTAAAAAGATTTTAAACTAAACAATCGTAAATAATTTACGATTAAGATATCCCTAGATTCTGTTGATGTGTGTATTATAGATAAATTACACCCAGACACAGAACAAATGATCGTGCTCATCACACAAACATTTGTCCTGTATGGGAATCGAACCCACGACCTCCGGCATACCAGTCAGGGTCACTAACCACTAGACCAACAGGCCTGTAAGTTCATTGTTAACAGAACAAAATTTTTCAAAAAAGGTTCAACAGACGATGATAAAGCCGTAACTTTCCACTTTTAACATTATCATGAAATTGACTCCTAAGCCTTTACAAAAAGTTTTAAGTACCCTTGTTTCAAATAAAAGTTTTAAATCGCTGTCGGTACAGCTGCTAATCTTCTCATGTCGAACGAAAGGGCTCTGGATCAATGCGAGTCAGTGCAAGGCCTTATCACGAATTTTCACGCTTTTGTGTTTTTCATTTTCCATAAAATTTATGCTATAATACTTCAAGTACGCTATACGGTCTTATACGTAGAATTCGTGCTAAGCCCTCGGATCACAACTCGCTGTCCGACCATGGACCATACCCGGGTCAACGTTCCACGCGCGCCTCAAAGAGTGTCAGCAAAATGACGCCCCCCCCCCCTCTTGAGGGCCAAAGCCAGCTGGTGTCGCGGGACTCTCGAATTACCGTGACCCCGAAACGTAAAGGGCTATTGAAGGACACCGTGGATTTTAGTCAGTACGAGTCTGACAGTCCGTCCCGTTCTGCCCTGGGAGGGAGGACATATTTGATGATTTTACCACGCAAAAAAAAATGGCCTCGGATCAGGGGGTCTAATCTCTAAAGCCTTTGTCAAACAGACTGGCGTGGCGAATGCGAAGCGTGACGTTTTTATGTGTAATGTATTGTTGATGTGTATATGAATTGTTTGAATCCAGTCACATAGAACAGCGAAAGAGATCCCATAGCGTGACAGAACTATCGGACTGACGTCTCGCTTCGGTTCGGTATCGCTTCGGAAACGCTTCGCTTTCGCCTGTCTCGCTTTTGACAAAGGCATAAGTACGAAATCCGTGGTTTCGGCCTTAGTGATAGACGTTTTGACAACGAGCCCGAATAAGAATGAATGATATTACGATTTGACAGATAGCTCCTTAGAGTCCGCACCATCACTCATGACCTTTTTTTTATCGTGGTAAAATCATCAAATGAGTCCTCCCACCCAGGGCAGGGCGGGCAGACTTGTACTGACTAAAATCCACGGTGTCCTTCACTAGCCCTTTACGTACCGGGGTCACGGTAATGGGAAAGTCCCGCGACCCCGGCAGGCTATCGCCCTCTACAGGCCCCGTCACATCACTCATGACCTGCGGTAATTTATGGTACTACATTTTTAATGCAATTTGATGTAATGACATAGACACTAGCGCCGCGTCGAAATGACTTCAGTCGTGGCGTGGCGGTATTATTCGTCCGCAATTTGATTTTGACATTAGTTAAGTTCGTACATCTGTATTCATTCCCGTGTTTTCTTTGACGGACTTTGAAAGTAGATACCCAATGCGGGTCAATGCGAGTCGGCGAGTCAGCTATGAAATTAATGGAAAGCGAAGAAGTATGGAGTGAGATATTTGTAAACAAAGACTGTATTGCAAAACAATTTAATAATAAATGTTTTTTTCGATAAAAGTTAATTAAAACAATTTTACTGGTGTTCTGTGTCAAAAGTTCAATGAGGACAAATACATGATGAATGATCTTCTTTCGAACTATTTTTGTTACTAAATATATCTGAAGACTTCACACTTGTCACACTTGTCGGTCATTATGTTTCATACATTTTTATTTTAAAGCAAAAATTATTGTATAACAATAATGATATTTTTGTAGTATTGCCTGCTCAATTCGATGCAAAATTAATGCATTATACGAATGCAATTTCAAATACACGGCACACAGACTCTCATCAAGAGCCTGTACTTCAAACAAATATTGACTCCAATGCTCGATGCGCCAATTGGACGAGTATCGACGTCCTGCTCATTAAGCCAATTAAGAACAAAGGATTTTACAGCATTATGTACAAAACTTACAACTCTGTTGACTGTTCATTAAAAATAATAAACATTCGTTTTAAAATCCGGAGTAAAAAGCGTAGAAGACTGAACAAATTGCGTTATGTACTCTCAAATGTTGGTCGCGTACGGACGGTTGCCTACGATTCCTTGCGTACGTCAGTGTGAAATACATAACAACGTCCGTGCCGCTGACATCAGCGTCGCAGTATATGTTTCAACACAAAGCATATTTGTATGAAAAAATTCATTAGATTAATACTACATTTGCTAAAAATCCATTATTTTGAGGAATGCAAATCGTCTCATTCAGTGGTATTCATGTTCTTTGACATACTTTTTTTTTACGTTCCGGGGCCGCGGTATCCTGGATTAAGAAAAAATCCGCGACCCCAGCAGGTATTTGGCCCCGTAATACGAGTGAAACACGACGCGCCACCGACCCGGGCTTGGTCCTTGGTCGGACGGCGAGCATACCCATTACTCACCGTCCGCAAGCCCGCTCCGCCGCTGTGCCCTCTGCTATTCAGAGGGACACGCGTTGGAGCGTCCACCCGACAGGCTATTCGCATACGGGCAAAGAGACTCCTTAGGCACACAGTGCCTAAGGAAGAGTTTTTGCCCGCATCCCAGGGTGCACCGGCCCGAAAAACTGGTCTTCCCCCGGACGTATCCAAGAGGGAACTCCAGTCCACGGGTGCACGTGGAGGTTTCCTGTCTTAGCACCCCTTCTTTGACATACTTGGATTAGTTTCGTTAGTGGTCACGCTGGTGGGTCAAATAAAATGCCTGTTTACTTTTCTAACCAATATTTTTTCTGTCCCACAGACCACGCGTCAGCAATAGTGGGCACTACAGCGCGTCTCCGATGCCGCATAGACGGTCGGTCCTGCGGGGCCATGCACAGCATCAAGTGGTACAAGTCGGAGTCCAGACTGTACGTGTACTCCATCGCTGGGAACACGCCCATAGACCGGCCCGAGGGACCTATGAAGGATAGGTGAGTTACTTTTAATTTATCAGTCTTTTTTTTAATTTTTTTCGTTGATCATTACTTTTTTTTTTGGTAGGCCACTCTTTGCGGCGTGTGGTGATGTGTATTTTGTCATTACCTGAGACTTTAACTGCAGATTTAATATAAAATACTGGTGACCTACCCAGACGTCATAAGGCGTGAGTAGTTCCACTGAGGGAAAGCGACAGAGCTATACAAGTCGTCTAGCGCCATCTCGTTCCCACAGCTGAACTACTCACGCATTAAGATGTCATAGTATGCCAACTGGGCTGGGCAATTAAATAGTAAAAATAACTTTTTGTAATTTCATTAAACAATGTTAGTTTTCTTTGCCAAATCATGCAAATATTTTTTTTTATTGCCATAAATCTATAAAAAACCAAAAAGGAGACCTTGTAAGTTGGAAATTAGCTGTTTTCGTAATTATACTATGTCAATACGTACGCTTTTTTATCGTGGTAAAACCATGTGTAAAGTGAATAACATAAATAAAAGCATCATTAAGTATGCTGCTGTTATGTAGGTGCGTAGGGAGACAAGTGAAACTACTCACGGCTAATAGCACACTGCTTTAATTCGGCATTAGAGGTTTGGGTAGGAACGCAGCGCACGTTTACATACGCGCTGCTCACACATACATATATAACACTTCCCCCTTATTTTACCAAAATTGTATAAAGTTGTGTAAAATACAATATTAATTAACAATAGAAACATACAAAATTACAAGAAAGGTTTATAATCTACCCTGGGAATGTTTCTCAACAGTCTTTCTGGATTCCTTGAAATTGGATCTGAGACTGTATTTGTGTCTGCAGACGGTGGTGATTGCAGATCAGCCTCGTCAGTTCCCTCCCCCATAGGATTCTGTACCCGAGGGTCGCCAGGCAATGGCTCGCTACGACTGTTGTTAAAATCATCAAAGTCATAATGATTTTGCGCCTCCGCCTGTTGTGAAACATTACCCTTGCCATCTCTAAATAATATTATTTGATTTTTATGCTTTTTCACATCACACTTTGAAATCAAGTCCTGAATAAGGTAAAGTACTTTACCCAGTCTCTTTTTAATGATACCTTTGCACCAACGGAATGTAACATTATTTAAAAACTTTTTGTACATTATCTGATCCCCTGGCTTAAACACTTGTTTATTACAACCTCCATGTGCTTTAATTTGCGAACACTGTTGACGGTAAACATTATTAGTGAGGGAAGTGGGAGAGGCCGAAGGTGTTTTCGGATTGATCAGATCCAAGCGTGACCTTAACTTGCGGCCAAACACCAGCTCAGCCGGTGAGAACCCTGTGACAGAATGGACCGAATTACGATAGTCAAAAAGATATTTTAATATTTTTAACTTGCAATCACTTTAGACGGATCTTTCTTTAGACCGTTCTTGTTAATAATATATCCTAAATATTTTATTTCGTCTTTCAAAAATTCGCATTTGTCCTTTCGCATGGTTAGTCCCGCGTCCTGAAGTCTCTTGAGAACTATGTGTAGCTTTTGTATATGCAAATCTTTAGTGCTTGCTGTTACCAACACGTCATCCAATAGGCATAACACTCCGTCTAACCCGGACAACACGGTTTCCATCGCGCGCTGAAAAATAGACGGCGCGCTCGACAAGCCGAATACAAGACGCGTATATTTAAACAAACCTCGGTGAGTGTTGATACAGGTTATGTTTTGCGACTCATCTTCGAGCAGAAATTGATTGTAAGCCATGGATAAATCAATTTTCGAGAACTGCTGGCCTCCGTGTAATTTTGAAAATAATTCGTGAACCGTCGGTAAAGGATATTGTTCTATTACTAATTGTTTGTTAATTGTCACAGAATAATCCGCACATAATCTTACGGAACCATCACGTTTGAGTACCGGCACAATAGGTGATGCATAGTCCGCATGTTTAACTGGTTTTAACACTCCGAGGTTTAACAAGCGTTCTAACTCTTTATCGACTTTGTCGCGCAATGCAAACGCAATGGGACGCGCTTTAAAAAATATCGGTTTTGCATCATTACATTACATTTAGTTGCAACTTAACTTTATAGTTTTTGAAAGCGCCCAGCTTGTCTGAAAATACTTCGGGGAACTGTATTTGCAACTGGTCAATTTCGCTTTGAGCATGGTTAACAAAATTTACCGGTGTCAACTTTAATGTAAATATTGATATGAAGTCGCGACCTAGCAACGGTGGGCCGCCGTGTCGTATGACGAACACGTCAAGTGTGTGTGTGCGCTTCATATATGTTATCGGTAGACTCACATAACCTAAACACTGCATAACGGTTCCCGTGTAACCATAAAATCTTTTCTTAGAAATATGCAATGGTATACCCGAAAACAATTTTTTATATGTACCTTCAGATATGACCGTCACCGCCGATCCGCTATCTATTTGAAATTTTAAATTCCGACCGTTTATCGTCACCGTTTCTGTCATAGGTTCTCCCCGAGCCGAACAAATGTTATAAAGCGACTTGCCATCATCGTCCTCGCTCACATCCCCCGTTAACACGTAGTTAAGTTTATTACACATTCTTCGCAAATGCCCTACTGTGTTGCACTTTTTACACTTATACTTTGCAAACCGACACTGATTCGATTCGTGATTAGCACGACCGCACACTGAGCACTTTTTTTTCTCGGCACTATTGGTCGTGTTGACACTATTTTGTCCTTTCGCGATCTTGAACACCTGTGTTTGATCTGTAGATGCAGGAGCAGTAGCGGCAGCGCCTGCCCGCGCGCATCTAATGCTCTCTGCTAGCTCCACCGCCTTCGCCAAGGTTAAGGTCTCCAAGTCCAGTGCAAATAATTTCTCCCGTTCAGGACCTGCTAGCATCCCCATCACGAAACGATCCCGCAAAGCCTCCTCAATATTGCTGAATCCGCAATGTGCCGTTAGTCCACGTAACCTCGCTGCCCATTGCGTAGGTGTCTCGCCAGGCTGCTGCGAAGCTGCGTAAAAGTTGTGCCGTTCGCTGAACCCGCAACGTTTCGGTGTGAAGTGGTTATCCAACAACGTCACCAGATCTTCGTATGGTACCTCTTGTACGTCTTTGGGCAGGGCTAAATCTGCTGCCAACTTGTATGTACCATCGTTGAGTGCGCTGAGTAGAATGGCTCGCCTCCTGGTTCCCGCCGCATCGTTATTTGCATCGATGTTATTTGCGATGAACCATTGTGTCACGCGACCTTTGTAGGTCTTCCAATCATTAACATTATGGTCGAAAATTGACAAAATACCACAAAATGACTGTGCCATTTTTAACAAAACTTCTTTATATTAATTTTTGCTACTGTGGGTAACTCGTCGCCACTGTTATGTAGGTGCGTAGGGAGACAAGGTTTAATTCGGCACACTGGTTTAATTCGGCATTAGAGGTTTGGGTAGGGACGCAGCGCACGTTTACATACGCGCTGCTCACACATACATATATAACAGCTGCTTTTCTTTTCAAAATCCTTTACTTTGATATAACTACAATTGCTTCAAATGTACATCTAAAGAAAGCAGTACTTCTACCTAAAACTAAAATAAAACTAGAAGCGACAGCGCTACATAAAAGTAACTTATCATCTTGTTCTTCTAAGTTTACTTTTTGTGTTCCCTTTGAGAACAATTGTGAGATCAAGATGAAGCTACATGCACTATAATTGAACAAACAACTACATTTTCTTGAAGATTTCTTGATATTTCTATGTTTTAACGGAGTTCAAAAGAAAAGGAGGTTCTTAGTTCAACCTGTATGTTTGTCCGCGATTATCTCGCATTTGACTAAACCGATTTTGAAGCGGTTTTCAGAAAAGTGTTCGTTATATTTTGGAGGAGGTTTTAAGGCCTGTCTATAACTAGGTGCGGTAACGTGGCACGGTACGCTGACGTGGCGTGCAAATTAACGTTAATTTTTTTGTTGTGGAAAACCGGTTTATTTTCAGATTTTAATAAATCATTAAAATAAAAGTAGATATAAATTGTTTCATCTCTTCAATTTCTTCTCTCTTCTTCAACATTTCGCCGCTCAATGCTGAGTTTAAGCCTAAGTAGGTGACTTCCAAACTCCACTTTTTTTTGTCATTTTCTGATTCTTCGTTTTATTGGTGAGTGTCAAAACAAATCACCATCACCATAACCAGCCAATAAAATGTTCCCCCTGCTGGGACATAGTAGAGTGGGCCATAATCCACCACGCGGGCCCAGAGCGGGTTTTAATAAATTCCTACCTTCAAAATATTAAAACAAAAACAATATATATAGAACTACCCTCAACAGCATCACACTGAACAAGACTTCACAGCAAAACAAGACAATACAAGAGAGAAATTTTTCGTCACAAAATGCGGGTAGACAGAGACGTATCGCTTGTGTCATGTCGTACAATGGTCGGTAAGTGCACACTCTGAACAATGGCCGCCGTGACGTCATCAGATCTTAGTTGAGCTGTTTATTTTGGCACTCATTTGTACTGGACAGTTTTTAAAAGAGCTTCGGGTCTAAAATAGCCATTTTGTCAACTTTGTTAATAATAATGTTGCTTTTGTTCACGAGAAAAAATACAATAGAATCTTCCATGTTTTTTGATTGCAATAAAAATCGTAACGTGGAATATTCTATTTTATTACTCAAGCAAGAGAGTATAATTGATAAATAACAATTTTAGCAACATTATTTATTACCAACATTGATCATTTTAGACCTGCATAAGATTATAGAATAGTAACCGCTGATATTTTAGGTTAAGCAGCACTTGCCACCGACCATGGACCATGTCCGGGTCGACGGCGCATTGTGTTCCACGCGCGCCTCCAAGAGTGCCAGCAAAATGACGGGGCCCCCCTCTAGAGGGCCAAAGCCTGCCGGGGTCACGGGACTCACGAATTACCGTGACCCCAGAACGTAAAAGACTATTGAAGGACACTGTGGATTTTAGTCAGTACGAGTCTGACAGTTCCTCCCGCCCTGCCCTGGGTGGGAGTACTCATTTGATGATTTTACCACGATAAAAAAAAGCAGTACTTGCCACGGTCGTTTCGAGGATGAATGGCATTCATTGAATCATCCTTGTCTAAACAGCACGAGGTTGTTGGTCCCAGCTGTCATTTGTACATAGAAGTTGCTAAAGGCAGTCATTGCTCCTGAAAGTCTGACAAACAGTCTTACCAAGGGATATCGTGTTACCTGGTACTCACGTGGTAATACTGGTGTGCATTACGAAGGTTGGCAACATCACAAAGAAAGGAACATTGCTAACGACACGACATGGTTAGCGTAGTGGCTGAGCGATTAGTCTGCTGTGCTGCGGGTCGCGGGTTCGATTCCCGCACGGAGCAAATATTTGTATGATCTACAAGTAGTTGCTTCGGGTCAGGGCGTTTGTGTATGTGAGTTTATATGTTTGTAAAAGCACCCACGACACAGGAGAAATTTCTTGTGTGGGGCAACTTTAAAAAAAAATTAGTTCGAAAATTATAGTGGAACGAAGAGCAATGTTTCAAGGATTTATTTTAGAAATACGAAGAAAAAATATTTACAGATATTCATGATTAGTCTGTGAAGTTTTAATAAAAATACAAAAAAAAATCTGAGTATTACAAAACTACCCTACGGACGGACCATTCATTTATTATAGCTTCTTAATAAAACATGAAACGTTAACCCTATAATTTACATTTCTGTAAATTTGTAAACAAATGTCATTTAAAATTAAAGATGGCTGAACTATAAGTAACAGCTGATCGCATTAATATTTCACTAAATTAGTCTAGACACCCTTTCTGCTGTCCAATCTTACACAAACATGTAAACACATCCAGCGCATTGGATATTCAACCTTGTGGGAAAATTATAAGGTGGTTGCAGTATGCTTGCTAAGTTTGCAGAATCGACCTTCAAACTGGACGTACGTAATTACCTTTACAGACTATGATTCTGATTTTAAATCGTATTTCTACAAAAATAAAGTTGAAATTAATTGATATTAGTCGAGATTCAATACTACCTATTTCAGTCCTTATTTTCATATGCGCAAGGTGCATGTAAAATGTTGATAAGGTTTCATCGATAAAGCTTTCCTTTTTGCCGTGGCACTCGAGTTTAGACTCTATTAGTATTGAATTAAGGCACAAGTGAAGTGCAAATAGGTTGGTTGATCGTATACACTGTAAAACTAATTGAATTCACAATGAGATCAAAATGGCTGGCTTATTACGTGTCGAAGTAAATTGGTTTTGATGTTTATTGATAGGAATTGTTTTCGTAAGTACTTCTAGACATGCAACGGGTTTAACCGGGACTGGCGCAATGTAGTTGATATCTGAAATAAGAAAAATTTAATATTAAACTAACATTCATTTTTGTTAAGACAAATCAGCATCTGCTAGATTATAATTATCATACTAAATCCGTAAGTTTGTGAACTAGAATGAATTAATGGCGAATGGACGTTTATTTTTTCTTTCAAGTCCACGTGGGCGATTATTGAGATGATTTTTTATACGTACATTTTTATTCATCTTACATAACTAAATCACCTCAGCAACCCTCACTCTCTCACCCATTTCCTGAACCTATCGCATAAAATTAATTCCAGCAAAAACTCCTTGAGATAAAATACTCATTCATCAGAATGAGTGAACGAACGAACGAATGATTAATTCCCCCTTTTATACTGAAAGAGATTCTTGAAGGAGATTAATCAGAAGGCAATAAGAATTGCCGGTATATATCGACACGTAATCCGGGCGATCGAAAAAGATGGGACCCTGAGCTATAGGGAGAGGTTATACTGTGAGCAAGAAGCGATTTATCGTTAGTAGCTATGACTGGTTAAACATTCGGTGAAAGGAGTTTTCCAGAGAAGTATGCTCAATGTGATTGTGTGTGCTGTTTCAGTTCGAGATCTATAAATGTTTTGGTATGAACTTTTTTCTATTACGCTGTCTCACAATTGTTAAACCATTAATGTTTTTCCTATTTTTTATTTTATAATATGTAATGTAGCATAGAGAGAGCAAATCTGTGCCCCAGCTGTAAGGACTTTCATCATCAGCCTTTAATGGTCCCACTGCTGGGAGACTGTGAGAGGTAGGGGGGGCATAATCCAACACGCAGCCTCGTGCGGGTTGATAGATGTCACACGTCTTCTTATTTTTATTTCTATTCGTTTTATGACGTTTTTTAGGGTTCCGTACCTCAAAAGGAAAAAAACGGAACCCTTATAGGATCACTTTGTTGTCCGTCTGTCTGTCCGTCCGTCTGTCAAGACCCTTTTTCTCAGGAACGCGTGGAGGTATGAAGCTGAAATTTATATCAATTACTCAGGTCTACTGTCCCTTGAAGCTGTGAAAAAATCAAACTTCTAAGCCAACGCAATCAAAAGATACAGCCGTTTATGCCGCAAATTTTCGACACTTGCAAGGGAATCAAAACCTACAGGGTGCTTCCCGTGAACTCAGAATCTTGAAATTTGGTACGAAGCAACGTCTTATAGCATAGATAAATAAAAAATTAAGAAAACCATAAATTTTTAGTTACATCACATAATATACATTTTTTAATAATTTTAAACTTACTACCCATTTCCTCATAAACGCGTAAAGGTATTAAATTGAAATTCATACCAAATACTCAGGTCTATAATACCTTTAAGCTGTAACAAAATCAAACTTCTATGTCAACGCAATCAAAAGAAACAGCAATTTAAGCTGCATATTTTGAAACTCGCAAGTACTCGCAAGGGAATCAAAACCTAAAGGGTACTTCCAGTCGACCTAGAATCTTGAAATTTGGCATGAAGCAACGTTTTATAGCACACATAAAGGAAAAATTCCGAAAACCTTAAATTTTCGTAATGAACGAACTTTGTAAACCTTGCAGGTTTGTACGGAACCCTCGGTGCGCGAGTCCGACTCGCACTTGGCCGGTTTTTTCTTCAGCATTTTCGGCTCATTATTGGCCGAGACGCTCTCGCTCCTCTTAAGCAATGAAACCCAGCCTTATATAGGATTTATTAACGAGTGATAATGGAATCTGTGCTCAATGTTGACGTCATCTCGCATTTACTGAATTTTTTTCGAAGCTCCGACCAGGCTCACGTACCAGTACAAAGGAGCTACTTTCAATAATGAAATACAATCGAAATGCTGTACTTAAAAGATTGTTTTGGACGATTTTAATGTGAAAATGATTGTAAATGATTTTAATGTGATGGAAAGGTTTTCGATTTTGAACTAAAATAGCTGAGAAGAAAAAAATCTTTGCCTAATAAACTCAAACGTAGAGCATTTATTTCAATTGGACTTTTACCGTTTCTTTTGTATAATAAAATAAAAAAGATGTCCTACAGTTCCAGACACAAGACATAATAACTTGTGAAAGTAGTTGTACATTCCAAAGCGTAGATCTCTATGAAAAGTCGCGACACTGTCCAGAAAAGGTAACCGTAGCCCTGGAACGTGAAGGGCTATTGAAGGACACCGTGGATTTTAGTCAGTACAAGTCTGACAGGCTGCACCTATGACAGAAAGATTTTTCTCATTATTATGTGGTACCACCACAGGCGCGGGTATGCGGGCGGCGAGTAATGGGCGACTCGTTGACCGAACATGGACAATGCCCGGGTCGACGGCGCGTTGTGTTCCACGCGCGCCTCAAGGAGTGTCAGTATAATGACAGCCCCCCCCCGGGTCAAATCCTGCCGGGTTTGCAGGACTCACGATTTAATGTGACCTCGGAACGTAAAGGGCTTTTGAAGGACACCGTGGATTTTAGTCAGTACGAGTCTGGCAGTCCCTCCCGCTCTGCCCTGGGTGGGAGGACTCATTTGATTATTTTCACACGTTATAAAAAAAAAACTTGTGGTGATCTTTCCAGACGAAAAGAAAAGTCTCTATGGAGAAGAACGGGTAGGAAATTCTATGAAAATGATGCTTTTCATATCAATGTGTGAGTATTGTTGAGTCAATATTAACGATCTACAAATATGTGTTCCAGGTTGGGGCCTTTGTGTATGTGAGTTTAAATGTTTGTAAACGCAACTACGATGGTAACTTTACTTTTGAGCCGTTTGGGGTTGAAACTATAGGGCCATGGGGCCCAAGTGCTCACAGCCTCAACAAAGACATTCCTAAAAAACTTGTTGACGCTTCTCGTGACCCAAGAGCTGGGTTTTACCTTGGTCAGAGGCTAAGTATTGTCATGCAAAGAGACAACGCCGCCAGTCTCTTGGGCGCATTACCAGCTGACAGCGTTAAGGATGCAGTTTTCGATATAATAGTTTGGTTTTATTTTAATTTAGTGTATTTATTTATTTTATTTTATATTTATATATTTTTAAAGATAAAAATAAAATTGAAAACTACAATGAAGAAATTTAAAGATTTAAAAAAATAAAGAATGATCGATTCAGTGGTTTGAAAGATAACAAACTACTTTCGCATTTATAATATTAGTTAAATTATTTTTCTTTTTAAGAAAACGTTGCCCCACACTAGGAATTTCTCCTGTATCGTAGGTACGTTTACAAACATGTAAACTCACATACACAAACGCCCAGACCCGGAACAACTACTTGTAGAATATACAAATATTTGCTCCGTGCGGGAATCGAACCCGCGACACGCAGCGCAGCAGACGAATAGCTCAGCCACTGCACGCGCACGTTCGTCGTGCATCGTGCCGTAAAATTAGATTAGAAGTTAGAAAGTTTAGGTTCAGTAGCAATATGAAAATGTCCCACTTAATATTCTCAAAGGTTTGAACCTAAAACTCACTTTCCATTAAAATTACAAGTCAGGCGACTCATTTTCAATTAAAACACAAACACGCAACTCATATAAATTACGAGCTAAAACATCTGCCATTTTGTTTTGAAGTAATAACTGTTTCAATTATGTAGACTTGTTCCATTAGGTTTTTTTTAGGGGTTCAGCAGAATTGTAAGTCAATTACCGGGTAGACATTCTGATTTTTGATTCCTAAAAAGAAATTAACGAAAGAAAATTAACCGACGCCAGCATTAGCAGTTTAATCTCCAATCATGAAAAAATATTGAATTTGATAGGAAGTCAGAAACTCAATATCGCAATTTATTTAATAAACTATTAAAATCTTGTCGCACGATGATACGAGTAATGCCTTTTATTAACACGATAGCCCGAGTATGACTGAAAAATGGAGGCTTCATACTAATTCATACAGTCACCTTCCCACTCCATGCATACGTAGTTACGTACAATTTTCACAAACTTAACTGACGTCACACAGATCACGTAGCACATTACTACGGCGTAGCTGTAGCTGCTACGCCGTAGCCCTTGTTACTACGTAGACCCCGCTACGCCGAGATTTAATTCTTCTCAATTTAGATTATAACACACCGATTGCTTTACTGACTTTTAATATGGGTTTTAAGGATAAAAAGGAATTTTGTATGATCAAATTATAATTTGGTAGACGCCGTCTCATAAATATGTAGAGAGAGACTATTACGCACTTTTATTAAATTTTGTTGAAGGCTTTTGTCTAGATATATCTATGTAATTTCGTTGGTGTCATTATTTTTGACTGATCTGAGGTTAAAAGGAACATAAAGGTGACATTTGTTCGACCGAGGGTAGTTAAATATATTTTATTGTGAGATTTAAAATTAATTAGTATTTCAGATTTATTTTGACGTAATAAATTACGAGACAAAGATGGATGCGTATTTTTATGTATTCTTTTTTGAATCAATCTTGTTTTAACCACAAATTACATTATATCCATAATATTCACGATCAAAGACTAAATCAAATTCAAAATTTTTGCACTGAATTTCAAACCGCGAAAAATCAAACACACACTTTCTACATTAATAAAATAAAAAAATGTAACCGAAAAACATTTCTGAAAGAAAACAAGGAAATCTAATAAAAACGGTTGTCTCTGTGGTAAAAAAGTTAAACCTCTACAATCTGACATTTACCGTAAAATACAGGTGCTGTAATAGGGGGGAATCCACGAGTCCTGAAATTTTAATATAGCCTGCAACGTGGCAGGAAATAGAAGTGACGGCCTTTGTCGTATTAATAAATCTTTGTCGTTACTCGTTTGTGTCTTGAGTTTGTGTTATGAGGATAAGTAGGAAACGTGGTTGGTTTATATCAACTTTGAATAATCAGCTTAAAAAAAGCTTTTGGTCTCAAGCTACTAAAATAGCTATGTCAAGGATTTATTTCACAACCAAAATTAAAACTACAATGCATAATTACCCGCCTTAATGAACCAGCTGACAATCCCAGTTAATTCTGCAGTTACAACGTTAAGTCTAGTAAGCTTTGAAACTGCCGCCCGGAGTTAAAATAAGCTTATTAAACTGTTACCGATGCAGACTACGGTTAGCTGAGAACTTGACGGTTTAGCATAGTACCTAGGCACTAATTTAGAATTCAGATCGTGTTAGGCAATTTTGATTGTGTCCTTAAGGCTTTGTCGAACAGCGAGATCGTGACGCGACGCTAGCGTGGCGTGTCTTTGACGTACTGACTTATTATGAAAATATAATTATGTATGCCATCCCGCTAACCATTGGCGCTAGCGTGGCGTGTCTTTGGCGTGCTTATTTACTATGAAAATTTACGTAACTGACCTACCGCATGACGCAGGTCCTCACCGGACACGGAAGTTTCGGTGAGGTACCTGTGTCGGATAATGAGGGAAGAAACGCCTGGGTGTCACCATTCCGAGGATCGTCCGAAGGACACGGTGGAGCATACGGTGCAGGACTGCCCCGCTTGGGCAGAGCACCGCCATGTCCTCACGACGGCGATAGGCGGACACCTCTCGCACCCGGCATTGGTCGAAGCCATGCTGCGGGGCGAGACAGAATAGGAAGTGGTCGCCTCCTTCTGCAAAGCAGTCATACTCGTAAAGGAGGAGGCGGGCTGCGTGGGGGAGAGGACAGCGTCCTCCCTCCACCCCAGCCGCTGTGGTAGACGCCCACGACGACGAACGTCGTTGGCGATCTCCGGCCACCGTAGGCGCGGGCATGCGGGCGACTCACTGTCCGACCATGGACCAAGCCCGGGTCGACGGCGCGTTGTGTTCGTCTAGAGGGTCAAAGCCTGCCGGGGTCGCGGGACTTACGAATTACCGAGTGACCCCGGAACGTAAAAATAGGCCATATCAAAATGTCTTCTCAACGAATGGTAAGGCAGATGTGTACATAGTAGCACACACACATATCACGTGAAGCCATTAACCGCGCACCGACAAACTAGCTAAGTTAAACAAAAAACCTGCGAACCGTTAACTCAGCACCTCTGTCCATCAGCCCAAACAAATATCAAATATGAAAGTAACACACCCGAATGAAGCCATCGTTACTCGATAACAGCCAGTCTTAATTGGCCATAGTTCGCGGTGGCTAATTAGCACTTTAGCACACTCTGCTGCAAAGTTGAGGCTGTTTGGCCGGAAATAATTACAGCTAAAACCTTAAAACTTGCACCAGAAACAGATATCGTGCTTACTGATAATTTTATAACCGTTTTTAGACGATTATAGGAGGTTATTATGAAATTAACGGGGGTTCCGAGATGCTGGCTTCAAATGTTTGGTGCATTTTCGTTGTCTGTAATTTTGGAGGATAGTCACGGAATTTTGTGGAGGAAATGCTTTTGTAGTTAACGTTAAAGTGGCTTGAAAGTTTTCTTATACAAACTGAAGGACTACTTAATGTTTTGTTTACTTAGTAAGTGCAATGAGATGGGTTATTTAAATCTGCATTTGAAGATCGTTTTAAAAAAGGAAAAGTTTCTCTAGTTATCCTAAAACAACTTTTGCAACCATTTGTTGCATTGGTGTGCTACAGACAATGAACTGCCACAGACAGGCAGATATGGAAGCCAAGAAGTCGTATCTCCTGAGCCTAAAAAAATGTTCGAAATAAAGCTTTATTGCTGATACAAAAATTCAACTACGACCAGGACTCGAACCTGCGACCTTTTGGACTGTGACGACCTACTAGATATCACCGTAAGACATTTAAGAATGTACTGAAAGATTTGGCCTTGCCAGGCAGGACTGCGATAGCTTGGTTGGTAAAACGTTTAGTACAGTATTTCATCCAGAAGGACGTAAGTTTGAGTCCTGCTTGTAGTCGATATTTTCGTTACGAGGCACCTGCCTCTTTTAGGGATTTTTTTCTTTTAAATATTATAAACGCTTTAATACCTGTTAATGCGTTTATAATATTAAAAATGTATAAAAGCTGCCATAGACAGGCAGTTATTGAAGCCGAGAAACACCCCCAAAAACGAATTCAAAATAAACTTAAATTGTTTATTTGGTCACAAGCTCACAGTTCATTCTAAAGCCTCGATACACCCACACACTTTAAACACCCCCACAAATTTCCCCAAATTCCCCCCCCCCCCAAATTACAACCGCTCAAAAACTTCTTACCACAAAACAACAATCCCCATACATAACTCTACTGTCAGTTTTAATCCAAAACGACTCTGCAACTTGATTAGTTCGAAACTGAGCGAAGCTTAAACACCGGTGTATAAATCTGCTGTAAATCCGTTTTGTAGCTCTCCTAGCCTGGCCACTACTTCCACCCTCGTACGATGCACGTTGATTTGTACCGGTCGTTAAGCGTTTTTGGAGCGTAATGGCACTTGCATGTAGGTCATACTGATTTCGGGTATTGGATGGGATGGGTTTATGTGGTAATAACGTATTATTTATGGGAAGTTCATTTATATATTGTTTTGAAGCTGGTTTGACCATGTAAGTTGACTATAACTACGACAAATACAGGGTTGTTTGTAAATCATTAACAACCTTCCATGGGTTGAAGTACTTAGTACTTATTGTACCCTGAGAGATAAAAAAAATCAGGTGTTTCATACATTGTCAACGAAAAAATATTCCATTTTGTTTGAAACACCTAACTTTTACAAATAATACTGTAAAATGTATTAGACATTGACTACTGAGTTTGTTGTGGCTGTTTCAGCTCAAAGTAATCAGTTAGTTTGTAAAACTAAACCTACTTACATAAATAAATATCATTTCATAATTTTATTTCATTTCAAGACTACTAAATCATTCACGGTAGTAAGATTTCAGAATAATAATGAAATAAGTAAAATTCGTAGTATGTGTTTTTTTTTTGTATTACAGTTTTAAGATACTTTTTTTTTATCGTGGTAAAATCATTAAATGCGTCCTTCCAGCTAGGGTACGGCGGGAGGGACTGACAGATTTGTACTAACTAAAATCCACGGTGTCGTTCAATAGCCCTTTACGTTCCGGCGTCACGGTAATTCATAAGTCCCGCGACCCCGGCAGGCTACTACTACTAAAAAAATATGTACCTAATAAATTTAAGTCGACTTATCAACCTATTCACGCCCGGTATGGAAGTGGTTCATTATTTGATAGTTTGTAGCACGCTTTCATATGTAACCATCCATTTCTGAAACACAGTATGAATATCAAAACTTATATTATGAAAGATTTGTATGCTTCTAACGAGAACTTTAAACTCAAAGACTACTAGACATATTTTCAAAATTATTTCTCCAGGAGAAAGCTACATTGGACCCAAGTGACATAAAGTATTAGCAGGGGGGGGGGGGGAAAGCGGGCGAAGCTTCTTGAAAAAGCTAGTCTGTTTTAGAACAGAAACTATAAATGTCCTAATTCCGGCCACCCACAAGCATCCAAGCATTTTTTTTTTCAATTTCCAGAGTAATTCTTCTAACCAATTTCCCAAGCACATAACATTCTTCATAAACACAACGAACCAACAGTAATTACATTACTACCTCTATAAACGTCAACAGTATAAAATATTAAATAAACATAAATCCTTACTAACACAGCTTCAGTTATGCATAAAAACTGCATAAGCCACCATTTTTATTACTCCGCGTTTTATGACCACATAAATATGAACCGGTTCGCGTCGGTTCAAACTAGTTCGGACCGGATACAACCGGTTATGACCGGAGTAGTGCCAGATTCAATATTGCGATATTGAGGTGAGCAATTAAGTGTAGTATCCATATGTGAAATGTATATTTATGATAGTTGGATGTGTATTTTTAGGGTTCCGTACGTCTGAATACAAAAACGGAACCTTTATAGGATCACTCGTGTGTCTGTCCGTCCTTACCGTCGCTTACAGTCAATTATCTCCGAATCTATTAGACCGATTAAGTTGAAATTTGGTACACATATCAATTCCTGTGACCCAAACACAGAGGTGTGACGTGAGCAGATGAAATCTGTATATGGGGGGTCATTTTTGGGGGGGAAGGGGAAAATTAAAAAAAAAAATCTGAAAACTGCATCGTGTGGCATATCAAATGAAAGGTCTTGTTGAGAAGATCTTAAATGTATTTTTTTTGTAATTTTAAAATAAATAGTTTCCAAGTTATTCAAGAAAATAGACGAAAATTGACCATTCCCCCCCCCCCTTATCTCCGAAACTACTGAACCTAAAATTTTGAAAAAAATACAGAAATTAGTTTTCTCCTTATAGATTATAGGAAAACCTATAAGAAGTCCATGATATTAAAATAACATGGTAAATCACTCAATATTGTGCGTACCAACTTACATTTTTTTTTTTAATACGTCATAAATCGTAAACCGCAATTTATCTTTCAAAGTTACAACCAACTTTTATATAATGTTACTTGCTGCTACGGAACCCTTTAAAGGCGAGTCCGACTCGCACTTGGCCGGTTTTTTTTTTTATAAAGAATAGCTGTTTAATTCTAGTATTATTTGGGCTTTGGTTATGTGTATAAAGATAGAAAGAAAGAACAATAACATAATAATGATTGAACTGTTAAGTGTTTGTGTATGTGAGTTTCTATGTTTGTAAGCGCATCCACGACATAGGAGAAATTCCTAGTGTGCAGCAAAGTTTTAAAAAGAAAATACATTTCTTTGACACGCGCCACTAGGGCACATAAAAAAGCATTCTATAATACACCGGCTTCTGGGACGCATAGCTCTCCTATGTGAGATGGGACGCAATCCATCACGAGGTACCCAAAACAGGCAGTCTTAAGATGTTTAAATATCACAAGGGAAATTAGAAACCACAAAGAAAGCCCAAGAATTTGAAATTAAACTAAATGACAAGGAAAATAATGAACCCCTATTTCTCTAGCCTCATCATCTGCCTAGCCTTTTCCCAACTATGTTGGGGTCGGCTCCGATCCGATTCCGGTCCGATTTTTCTAGCCTATAGCCTATTTATTAAATCCCACTCCTGGGCCCTTATATTTCTTCCACTTTCTGCGAATCCAAGCGTTAACCGCCTTTTCCAATCTTTTTTCATCAGAAGCTTTCTTTTCATTTTCTGAAATGTTTCATCATCAACATAATCAGCCGGAAGACTGCTCAACAAAGATTTCCCTTCCATCCATCAGTTGCCCGCGACTCTCGCTTTGAAATGTTTAGTTGTGACGTCATTTACATACCACATTTTAAACAAAGCATCCCATTTTTAACCCAAAACAGTATTGCCATATTATAAATTAAGTTAATAATACAATCACAATTTGGCAACACCAGAGGGTCTAAATTGGAACTAATTTACATATATTCCATGCACAATATTTCGTTCGTTCACTTTAATGTGTACTGGGTAGTTGGAAAACTATGCCATGTTTAAATTAAGTCATTGGCTCGTACCCACATGGGTCAGACTCGCTATCTTTGTTGTTTTTTTAATGACAAAGTTGTGAAAATAAAATATGTCCCTGTCACCTATCAACAAAACTATAATTTGACATCTCGTTGCCAAACTACGTGCATTTCTATGAAGCGAGTTATACGTATTTTAATTCACCTTAGAATACACACACATTCATAGGCCGCTATCCCACTGACGTTTTACGAGCGTTGGCGTCTCTCCAACGTCTACGCAGCGTCAACGTTGCAACGACGCTACGTTGTCGTCGCGTGGCAAGCGCTAACGTCCGCTGAAAGCGTTGCGAGGTCGCAAGGCAAACGCTTGCCACTAGAGAATCGCGACGTCAACGTTGCGTTTGCGCAACGTTGAAGCTGCGCAGACGTTGGAGAGACGTCAACGCTCGTAAAACGCCAGTGGGATTACGGCCTTACAAACACACAGTGTTGCTTTTAATAAGCAACACTAGTACTTAAACGAGCTTAAAACACACAACTTAGAACAAAATTCTCGTTCCCACAACATAACGTACAAAGCATTGTGCTATTAAAATCTCATCGTGCCGTATATAGGCCTCCTCTATAGGCCCAATTACATCATACAGTACTGCGCTGTCCGTTATTTCGGCACAGGGCAGGACAACGCTCAATTAGCTGCTACACTGACGGTATTTGGGACGGCGCATTTTCGATTCAAGCCTGTGATGCTCAAATATTTTGGTTCTAATGAGCTACTTTCATAGTGCTGTTGTTGAGAGCCTGTAGTATGATTAAGCTGCATCGCAATTAAAGTACTTGACAAGTTTATAACAGGATATCTTTTATGGAATGCCGGAATTTTATTATTTACGAAAATGAATATACACATGATTTATACGAGTATATTTTTGTTTTACCAAAAAATTCTTAGTTTATCGTTTGTTGAACATGTTTACTTTGAAATATATTTTTAATATGGTCACGCGCAGGCGGCACGTGATACTTGTTACCCCGAATGAGACAGAGTAATGCCTGCCGGGGCTGCGGGACTGTTTTAAAAAGCCACCGTGGCTCTAGAATGTAAAGTTGTTGATTTTTTAACCGAACAAGTTCTTTCTGCAAATACAAAATGATAAGGCATTGACAATGATTACAAGGCTTGCACAAGGAAGGTTGGCGACTTCAGGCATATGGAAAAATCATTGCGTCTGTCCATAAATAGTCCTGATGCACTATCAAAATTAATGCCCACCAAAATAATGACAGCTCATTATTTTTTTGCAAATAATAGTCCTCTCTTTTAACACTTCTAAAATCGACAAATTCAAAATAGCTTACAGTTTGAGAACCACAGAATTCATCTATATTTGTTTAACATTGTCGGTACAGTACAGCTAATGGCTCAGAGTACGTCATAAGCGTTGATTTAGCAAAATGTGCTAATAATGCGGACATTTTGGTTTATAATTTTAAACAATATAATTTGAGTGAAGCTATATTTTGAACTCGACGTCGTGGCAGACACAAATGAAGATGGCGAGATGATTTGGACCGCTTCATAAAGGACTGGACCACGGTCGCAAAAAGCCGTGGGAAGTAGAAAGAATGGAGGGAGGCCTTTGCCCAGCAGTGGGACACTATGGGCTAATATAATAATAATAAATATATTTTGATTGCATTATTATAAATTACTAGCACTTTTCCCGCGACTTCGTCCGCGTTACGTACTTTCCTAATTCCCCCTTTTCACCCCCTTAAAGGTTAAATTTCCAAAAACCCCTTCTTAGTGCTCCCCTACATTATAATAGGAAGCCGTGTGCAATATTTCACATTCCTAGCCCCAGTAGTTTCGGCTGTACGTTGATATGTCAGTCAGTCAGTTCTCCTTAGATATAAGAGTAAATGATAGCATGTTTGTTGACAGGGAGTCATCTAATATAACTTTTATTATAGCATGCAAAAATTTGGATGGATGTTTGATACTCAATCACGTCAGAACAGCTGAACAGATCTTGATAGTATTTGGCTCTGAGATAGTTTATAGTCCTTTTATTTCAAAAAGTGTCAGCACGATGACGGGGCCCCCTCTTAGAGGCCCAAAGCCGGCCGGGGTTGCGGGACTAACGAATACCGTGACCCCGGAACGTAAAGGGGTATTGAAGGACACCGTGGATTTTAGTCATTACGAGTCTGACAGAAGCTCCCGCCACCACGTAAAAAAAAAATCGGTACAATTACTACCAGTGCAGTTAATTCGATATGCATGAGTAATGATCTTGTATTTATAGTAATTACTACAGTTCTTGTAGCACATATCTAAGTACAAAAACTGAGCTATACGAATCCACTATAACTTGACCTCATTTTGTTTGCTCTATTCGTGTAATAAAAGCTTAGCTGATACTGGTTTTGCATAAGTTCAAACATTAAATTCCTAGTTTCCGAAATATGGTTTACCGCTTATATTAAGCGTTAATTTTGCTTTGAACCACCATTTCTGCTGCATATTGAGATATAATGAAGAGGAGGTACATACTCGTACATATGTATTAAAGTCAACTTTCAGGAGTTATGTAATTAGTGTGTAGTACCTATTAGTGTGTATATAATTCGTGCAGTCCCGCGACCCCGGCAGTAATTGTACCGATAGAGAAATCTTGTATAGGAAACTTTTTTTTTTTCTACAACTAACACACAACGTCATCTAGTCCCAAGCTAAGCAGAGCTTGTGTTAAGGGTACTAGACAACTGATAAACATACTTAAATATTTCTAAATACATACATATTATAGATGAATTACACCCAGACACAGAACAAATGATCGTGCTCATCACACGAACATTTGTCCTGGGTGGGAATCGAACCCACGACCTCCGGCATAGCAGTCAGGGACACTAACCACTAGACCAACAGATCTGTCTAAATTAACACTATCACACATAGCACGGCACGGTAGAACTGTTATAAGTTTTTGTTGACAGAGTGACGGCACGGTTGGCGCATTGGCTGTGCGATCAACTGCTGCGCAGCGTGTTCCGGGTTCGATCCCCACACGGAACAAATATTTGTATGATCTGCAAGTCGTTGTTCCGGGTCTGGGTGTTTGTGATTATGAGTTTTTCTATGTTTATAAACGCAGCCACGATGCAGGAGGAACTCCTAGAGTAAGGCGAAGTTAAAAAAAAATGACCACGTAGTAAGATTTTTACGGTTGCAAGGCAATTTTTGAAATATTAAATGTTTTAATTCTTCAATGGACTGCGGATTTTATAAAATTCGTGCAAAAAAATGTCCAATTATATAAAAATAATCATGGAATAACTTGTCTATTCTTGGTATAACAGAGATAGACTTGGTCATGCTACGCGTGCTGGTGAAAATTGCTGTTTTGGATTTTCAACCCTACCTAGGTTCGAAATATCAAATTGAAGAACGTGCTTCTCGAGACACGGAAGAAAGTCGCTATGTTAATAGGTCACCCATCCACACGCCAACCTCGGCAACAGCGGCATAACCTTGAAGACCGACCTGTATGACTGTTATTATTTAGGCATGAACTCCTATGTACTTAACGTAATATAGTAGGTATACTTACAAAATAATAACACAACACCTTTATTAATTCTGTAGGTCTAAAGCTGCTAACGATATTTTCTTGACCTTTGCGAAGAGCATCATTAAAAAGGTCAAAGATAATGTATTACAAGGCATCTCCTCCCGGCATTTCCACCCACATCTACCTCATGAGTAGTGAACAAGAATTTTCCCCCGCGGTTTTGCTCCCCACCCCTTCTTTAGTCTAAGTCGTCTCCAAGTATTCATGTGTCGGTCGCGGGTCTGCCGAATTACCGTGAACCCGGAGCGTAAAGGGCTATTGAAGGACACCGTGCCCTAGGGGGAGGACGTGTTTAAATAAAATACAGACTATAAAATTGTAATTGAAATTCGTAGGGATTTTAATGCTTTGGATTTGCGAAAGTTTTTGATTGAACCAGAATTATATCAGGAAACATTCTTAAATGTGAATATTATACTCTAAAAAAAAGTAGTTTTGGAAAATAGACTCATGTTTTTCCCCATGAAACTTGGCAGTAAACACATTAATATGGGGTAGTATTTAAACGCAAATCAAAAAATATCCTTTTTCTATGCAATAAGATTCCGAATTCCCATCAAAATTACTGATTGCACAGCAAAATATTCAACTCAAAATATCACTAAACACACTACAATTTATTTTTGCAGCGTACAGCGATTTTTCCTAAAGCAAAAGCTTTATCATCAATGCACAGCTAATAATCTTAATGCACATTATACATGTTAACTCTTTTTCTTTTAAATATAGCTTCTATTTTTATATTATTTACAGCAGTTTTTCTAAATAAAACAGCATTTTATTAGTCACAGTCGTCTTATTATTTATTAATTACCACATACCAGTAATTTATTGAACTATTAAAGCGGGTCTTGCTTTCGCGGGGCGTCCACGCTTCCCAGCATGTCGACGGAGCCCCGCTTCGCGGGGCTCCTACTTCTGGGTGGTTTAAAAAAAAAATAACCACGAAGAGGATGGCGGGGTCTTTCAGACCCCGCCATCCTCTTCTAACCTAAATTGTCCGAGTCGGGGTGCCAGCGTGTACTTACTGGTTAATATGCGACTGGGATAGTTATTTTGCTATGAAATATGGAAAATTTGCTGTGCAGTCAGTATTTATACTATGTATGTAGTATTTTTGTACAAAAATAAATTTTACTGTATTGCATTATGAGAAAAAAAAGTAATGTCATATTGATGTATAATTTCGAATTATCTGCAGTTTGAGTTTTGTAAAACATTTAGTTTATTTGTGGTGAAGTAAGTTATTTGATGTAAAAAAGAATATAAATGATGAGTATGTATTGATAGGCGATTATTTATTTGATATGCAATTTATAATATCCCATTAATATGTGTCACTTCATTTGAAGACATTAGGTAGAGGTTTTGAAAATTCATACCTGGAAGTGGTAAATAGACAACAAACATTCTTATTCTTGCTGATGGGATAACCCATCTGCTTGTAATTTCATAAGTAAAAAAAAAAAGAATTTCCAACAAAACAGCAACAGACATTTTGTCGAAAAACTTATGTCCATACCGCTACCAAGTACGGTCGTTCCCGTTTAAAACCACCTCGAACCGGAATGCGCTGGTAAAAACCAGTATTTCCCGGCCGGCCGACTCGAACGTTGGGGTCAAAGGGTTGATATTATTATTTACTTATGGCGGCAAAAAAAATATCAAAATTATTTTGGACCTTTTTTCTAGGAAAAAGTTTTTACGCCCTTTTAGTCTTTTTGATGTTTTGCGAAGATTAAATAACATTTATTTTTTGGCAATTAAAAAGCCTGTGTACATATAAATATATGTCCTTTTTCATGGTCCATGAAACATAACAGGCTTGACAGAAACATAAAATGGAAACACGGAAATAAAAAACATTATGCTCAATTGCGTACAGCAAAAGAGTGGAACTCACCACCAGAGTCTGTGTTTCCGAACGCATACAACCCGAATCTTTTCAAAATTAGAATGAACAGGCTTCCTCTGGGTAAGCTCACTCTTTCGTGAGCTTTGTCTCTGTCACCTCTGACCTAGAGCCATGAGCAAACCCATCTGTTCTTACTAAAGTTCGTGAGGATGGATAGAGTAATGTTTGTTACTATTTCACACAAAAACCACTGTATGGATTTGAATAAAATTTGGTACACATATAAGTTATAACCTGATTTGATACATAGGACTAATTTTAATATGATATAACGTCACGTGGGATAATTTTTGAGTAACACGCGAAGGAATTGGCAATAGCTAGTTTTTTTTTGTTTGCCTCATCTGTCCCACTCCTTGAACAAGGATATCCTTTAACTCCTTCCAACTCCTTCCACTAATCACTAACTCACCTCACCCTCCTTCCACTTCTAACTGAACCTATCAGATTCGTCCCGCCTTATCCCTCGTCTATTCGCCTGCCGTGAAGAAGATGGGCCACCTAGTCTTTTTTTTTTACGTGGTAAAATCATCACATGATTCCTCCCACCCAGGGCAGAGCGGGAGGGACTGTGAAACTCGTACTGACTAAAATCCACGGTGTCCTTTAATGGCCCTTTACGTACCGGGGTCACGGTAATTCGTGAGTAGCGCCACCTAGTCTTAAAAAAATGTCTTTCAAAAGCAGTTTTAGCCGCTATGATAGAAATTCGGTTCTATCTAAACATTTTCTTACATTTTTCAATCTGCAACATAAAAGAAGACAGTACAACAACTTCATATTCCTCTGTGACTACAAAATGTACTGCAATGAAAATTGCATTCCTTTTAGGTCGACATTCTTCAGTCAGTATTTCATATTTGTCATAGAGACGACGGACAAACAGTGATGGAGGAAATATTGAATTTTTTGTTGTTATTGATACTGTAGAAGTATGAAGTTTAATAAAGTGGAGGTAAATAGAAGAATTCTTTTTTTTTGTTATTTATAACGCAGGAAAGATCGTTTTTTGTAGTCCATCGCTTGATTTTGCTTTGGTTGGTTAACATGATGCAAGCCTCTTCCAACCGTTCCTATTGGAAGTCCGGCGAACGAAGCCGCAGGCAAAAGCTAAATGTACGTTATTTGTGCCGACAAACGTTGCGAGATATTTTGATTTTTTACTACCCATCTATAAACGGCAGATGATCTCCGGCCACCGTAGGCGCGCATGCGGGCAGCGAGTAATGGGCGGCTCGCTGTCCGACCATGGTCCATACACGCCTCAGGGAGTGTCAGCAAAATGACGGGGCCCCCTTATAGAGGGCCAAAGCTGGTAATGATGTCATAGATGACAGCTTGAAACAGTCAGTATCGACTGCTTTCGACTGCTGTAACTAAATCATGTATGGCCAGCCTAAACAAGATTTTGTAAGACCTTAAAACGGGTCTATTCACAAATCGACCTTTTTTTTACGTGGTAAAATCATCACAAGAGTCCTCCCACCCAGGGCAGAGCGGGAGGGACTGTAGACTCGTACTGACTAAAATCCACGGTGTCCTTCAATAGCCCTTAACGTACCGGGGTCACGGTAATTCTTGAGTCCCTCGACCTCACAAATCGACCTTAGAAAACGTTTTGTTCAACCTGAAAAGTTTATCTTACTACATAACTGTTATCGCTTACCAACGACCGCCTAAATAGGCCATAAATATCGGCAATTTGAGCTGATTTCCATCCCAAAATTGTCAACTGAGCGAATAGGTAACTCTTGGTAAGCGATAAGCAATGCCTTGGAATGTTGCCAGTACAATGCAAGGGGATAAATCTTTGAACACTATTTATGCCAAACGTGTTTTCAAGCTGAACTTTTGGCACTAATTTGTAGTGTTGTCAATTATAAATCGTCCATTAGGGTTAATGGGTTAAGTGGAGACGTTTCGTGGAATATTGAGATTAGTGAGGATTTGAGATGTAAACTGGAAGAAGTCATGTGTTGTTGGATAGACAGTGGTATCTATGCTGAACTGAGCCTATTTGGCACAGCCATGAGGCACAGTCTACCTATCGTGTTTTTTTTTTTGACGTGGCATCTTGTAGCGCAACAGTTCTAAGGTTGATGCTACTTAACCGGACAATCCTGTGGTGACCGAAAATACTTTAAGGCCCCCAGCCAGGGCTTACAAACTAAGGTTCAATTAAATGAACGTCACTAAGGGCACCCCCTGTGGGGTTCGGGCCTAGGCTTAGTGCGTCATTGAAGGGAGGGCAGCAAGGATCAAGCTGGGTCGAATTATTGTTCTTGAACTTTTGTGAAAATGTTTTGTGACTTATAGTATGCCGCATAAACTTATTTTATTTCTTTCAAAGTGCACGTTTTATGCTAACAAAACATACTCGTATATAAACGCCTTTTTTGACGGATTATGAATTTTGGGCCAAACTAAATGTATAAAATATCTTGCCATCGACACGCTAAGAAGTCTCAAATTACTTATGAAAACATACTCGTATAATTGTATTTCTTATTTACGTATTCAAAACTGCGATATAGTTAAATATATTTATCTACTATCATGCTATTAATCCTCTATAAAAGAACCTATAACAATTAGCTTATTGCCAACATTAAGACACTCAATGATATAATGATCATTATATCATCCAAATGCGTGATATAATGAATTTCAAAAAGAGAACATTCTCATGCAATGACATTTTCACCACCAGATCGCTCAAATTTTGAAAAAAGAACAATAAATTGTGTCTGTCTTATCGTGTTATATCCCGCCATTTTTTCACTCGAATATGGTATGCGAATATGGTATGGTATGAGAATCTTTTATAGAGGATTCACATCATGATTGTAGATAAAGTCTTGTATGCAACTGTTATAATTAGATATTAAAACACTCATGTGATACTATTATCACATTCGTGTTTTAATACCCCTGATTATACAACAGTTGCATAAATAACTATAATACTGAAAATATAATAAATGAGATTATTATAATCTTGGAATCAAAAGTACACAGTCAACAAATAATTACTACTATTTATATTTGTTTGTAACATATTGTTGTTAATTACTAATTAACATAATTTGCAAACATTATAATAAAAACTAAATATTTACAAGTAAACAAAATTGTAATTGAATTGCATAAACATTTAAGTCAAACAGACAGGCGTGGCGAATGCGAACCGAGGCGTTTTTATTTGTAATAATAAAAACGCCTCGGTTCGCATTCGCCACGCCTGTCTGTTTGACAAAGGCTTAAAAAATACGGTCAGAATACAATACACAGCTGTATATTACCAACCAAAAAATAAACTTTCTTTTGTAAATCAAATTTTCCAAAATAATTTTTCCTCATTTCAGATTTTCGATCAAAAAATTCCATTTCACCCTCCAAAATATCTTGGACATCAATAAAAACGCTAAAAGGGTCGGTGGAAATCGCTCCGAACAAATATAATCGGTTATTCCGCTCGCGTCCAAGCTGTTTGGTCGACAAGGACTGTTTATTGTCGAGCTAAGGGCGAGGCTAAATAAATTTAAGAGGGGTGCCAGACATAAGATGATGCAGGCATGAATTTTGAGTGGGTAGCCGAAAAATATTTTTGGTATTTTATGGTAATTTTTGGAGAATAACTTTATGAAAGAGGTCTTTAGTTATGAAAGAAAGGTAAAAGTGGAAAGAAATTTGCTGCTGGCGATTTCGTAACGAATAAATACTCAGAGATTTGGAGTGGTAATCATTTGGTACAGCATTTGTTCGTGGTCTCGCTCGCGTTAGTTTAGAACTTGACAGTCAATTCGGCGTTAAGTGGCGCCATATAAAGAAATTTCATTTCATGATAAAAAGTATCCTTTGTCTGTTTCTGTACATATAACAGCGTTATTAAAAATTAAAGGATGAAGACTACCAAGTTATATAAGGCGTGAATATGTAGCAAAAAAAAAAAAAATTCGGCCAACATCAAATATAAGTTTAAAAATCATAACTACCGGTATTGACTCAAACAGTATTCCATACTTTAAGGCGATAAAGTTACTGGACTAATAAGAAAAATAGCATCACGGTACCTGAAAAAAAAAATCATTAATTTATGTTTTCATTAATAAAATGTACACCTTTATAGTGGCATAACTGTTTCATTTCCATTATTTTATATTGGCCACAACAGTATTTCACATTACATAAAATCTTTTCACAATCATGTAGCTCATAAAATAAAATAATAAAATTCACTGTGTGTAAGTATGAAATAATAAAATTAATTACGTGTTCGTGTAATTAACATAAATAATTTTTATTTTACAGTTCTGAGCTTAACACAGGAACGAGGTAAAGTATTTTTGCCATGTACTTCTTTCAGTTGTTTTCAGAGCTTTCATGTACCTTTCAATGTTTTTTTTTAACTCAATGTTTTATGGAATCTATAGGTATAATAGAAAATAATTGATGAAGATGCGTTTTTTTCTTGCTTTAAATGTAATTAGTAGTTCTCGTTGAGCACCAAGCATCTGGGTTTGATGTTCAGGCTAGGCAAAGAGAGAGAAATTCCAAATCGTAAACTTTGCCTGACTTGATAATCGAACTAAGGACCTCACGGCCAGCAGTCGCATTTATAACCAGTACACTGTTTTTTTTTTTTGAAAAACTTTGTCCCACCCTAGGAATTTCGCCTGTGTCGTGGGTGCGTTTACAAACATAAAAACTCACATACATAATCGCCCAGACCCGGAACAACTACTTGTAGATCATTCAAATATTTCTCCGTGCGGGAATCGAACCCGCGACACGCAGGACAGCAGTCCAATCGCTCAGCCAGTGCGCTAACCGAATCGTCGAACTAACCATACAGTTTTAATTAGATCTATAACAAATATCTGACGGCAACGCTGGCGCAGTGGCTGATCCACTGACGGCCACGCTGTGTGTTTCGGGTTCGATTGAAACATGTTTGTGTATGTGAGTTTAAATGTTTGTAAACGCACCAACGATACAGGAGAAAATAGTCGACATTTCTGCTCATCCTTCCGCAACAAGCGTGAATATTAAGTAAATAGAATTTTAGGTAACACGATAGCTTTCAAATAAACCAAACTGTCGATGTCAGGTAGCTGTGTATTCCTGAATGTAATAGCAAATTCCATAATGTTGAGTGAATGCAATGCGTCGGATTTACTCTACAGAATAACATTTATATTGCTGAATGCGTTCAGTTCAAAACGCGTTTCATTGATATAAGGATAGTTAGTAAGCTGATTACTAAGATATAAAACGGTATGTGGTAATAGTTGTTTATAGGTATGTTGAAAGATATACAAGTTTTATTTTGTAAGTGGTTATTGACGTCCAAACAAATGATGATGGCCAAAGGCCTCCCCCATACTCATGTCACCTGTTAAGGTCTGATGTAATAGGCCCGAACCTATTACCGTCAACCGAGCACAAATCAACTGGGTGTCAAATCTAAGACATCTTGTTCAGCAGTCGCTTGCGACCACTGACCCACAGAGGTGCTACTGTCAAAAAATTATATGATGAACAAAAAATCAGAAATAACTTATTCATAAACTGTAATATTGTAGGTCTGACGGTACAATATAGAATAATAATAAAAAATACAATATTAATATTGACTGACAGAATCCCAAAAATATACCGAAATAACCTAACACCAGCGCTAAATATAGTGGCCAGATAATCACAATCAATAGCCAGCGGGCATACCCAAAATAATGAAGCATAATACATTAGGGCAGCCCCCAATAACTGAGCCTAAGCAAATAGTCCAGCGCCAATGGAATACCCAAGTGTGTTGCTAGTAAATGTCGTCTGGACAGTTTTTTGTTGCTGATATTGTGTGAATTTTATGGATTGGCTTCTATTACTTGGATGTCGAATCGTCATGTGTCCTTTTTTTTTTTTTTTTTTTCATGGTAAAATCATCATATGAGTCCTCCCACCCAGGGCAGAGCGGGAGGGACTGTCAGACTCGTACTGACTAAAATCCACGGTGTCCTTCAATAGCCCTTTACGTTCCGGGGTCACGGTAATTCGTACAGTCCCGCGACCCCGGCAGGCTTTGGCCCTCTAGAGGGGCCCCGTCACTTTACTGACACTCATTGAGGCGCGCGTGGAACACAACGCGCCGTCGACCCGGGCATGGTCCATGGTCGGACAGCGAGTCGCCCATTACTCGCTGCCCGCATGCCCATCGTAATGTGTCCTAGGAAGAGCTACACTGACCTTATTGGTGAAGTGCTTCAGAGAGGTCGGGTGCGTAGTACTCGCAATCGGCGTGTAATATGTCAAATGTGGAAAAAGCGTTGAAAAAGGTAAATATATTTTTCATCGCTGAACTTTCTGAGAGCATACTCTCAGAAAGTTCACTCTCAAGATATTGAAGATCGGTGATATCAGTAAAGGAAAACATCGCGAGTTATCTTTGATTTTTTTTTTCGTGGTAAAATCATCAAATGAGTCCTCCCACCCAGGGCAGGCGGGAGGGACTATCAGACTTGACTGACTAAAATCCTCGGTGTCCTTCAATAGCCATTTATGTTCCGGGGTCACGGTAATTCGTACAGTCCCGCGACCCTGGCAGGCTTTGGCCCTCTAGAGGGAGGCCCCGTCATTTTGCTGAAACTCTTTGAGGCGCGCGTGGAACACATCGCGCCGTCGACCCGGGCATGGTCCATGGTCGGACAGCGAGTCGCCCATTACTCGCCGCCCGCATGCCCGCGGAGTTATCTTTGACTTACACAAATCTATCTTATTATATACCCCAGTTTAAAAGCTATGTTAAGGATCAAGCTCTATTGTGTATTCCTTTAAAAAAAAAAAAAAAAAACAAAAAAGTAAACAAAACCTTTGAGATATATCCAGTAAGTCATTGATATGCACTTTGATTAGGTACTCTTTTTTTGTAAGAATCGTTCTTAGCATTCCTCAGCTCAGTATTCAAGTCAATTTTTACCAAAGTATGAGAGGTTACACTATAATATACCAAAAAGGCGCCAAACTTCGAAACTAAAACCAAACTTTAACAGCGTAAAATCGAACCAATACATACATAATTAATCTCCCAGATGAAAAAAGATAATAATCTTCGAAAACCCCCTGTATAGTTCCTCCACATCAAATATGCAAATCCCATATTGAAATATTAACCAAGTTGATATAAAAACTTCTAATATATTCAATGGAAAAACTTCGGAGCGCCCAAGAAACGTAGTTTTGTCGCAACTTTAAATTATTTAAGTTTTTTAATGTGTATTTTGCGTTCGTGTATTAAGGATTTGTATTGATTTTTTTAAGGATGCAGGATGAGATGGTATCTCAATCTTACTTCTTATTGTAAATGCGAAAGTTCATAATTATGGATAGATGGATATTTGTTACGCTTTAACGATTGAAAACACGGCACGGCACGGTTAGCAGTGGCTGAGCGATTGGACTGCTGCGCTGCGTGTCGCTGGTTCAATTCCCGCACGGAGCAAATATTTGTATGATCCACAAGTAGTTGCTTCGGGTCTTGGCGTTTGTGTATGTGAGTTTATATGTTCGTAAATGCACCCATGACACAGGAGAAATACCTAGGGTGGGGCAAAGTTAAAAAAAAAAACACAAGAAAAAAAAAAAGATTGTTTATTACCTGGATTAAAATATTTTCGAGTTGTAGCGAGCGAAACCTCTGGCGACGGTTACTTTTGTATAGTAAATTCCAAATATAAGTTCTGTTACCGAAAAACGTTCAAACGAGGGAATAGAGGATTTCAGCTTGCAAGTGTGAGGTTGCGATAGCCTAATTAGTAAGGCGTCTGTAGTACTTATCCAGATGCGACTGCGGAGCCTCATCGCAAACGATGGCTCACCTCCTCAATAATAGTGTGATGAGCACGATCATTTGTTCTGTGTCTGGGTGTAATTTATCTATAATATGTATGTATTTAGAAATATATAAGTACGTTTATCAGTTGTCTAGTACCCATAACACAAGCTCTGCTTAGCTTGGGACTAGATGGCGTTGTGTGATAGTTGTGGAATATTAACTTTTTTTTTTTTAATTGTACTCTGTGTAACTCCACCTGCACTCTAAGGGAACTGTCCGAGACCACCACCAACGCCGTAAATGTGGCAGAGTTTGGTCGAAAAATGTAATTTAAAGGAACCATCGACACGACGAAGAAGAAGAAGAAGTACTTATCCAGAAGACGCGGGTTCAAATCCCACTTGCAAATGAATTTTTCTTTCTCAAAAATCTTCAATTTTGTAACAGTTTTGAAGTGAAAGTTGCTGTCTAAATAGCAAGTATAGCTTTTTTTACGTGGTGAAATCGTTAAATAAGTCTTCCCACCCAGGGCAGAGCGGGAGGGACTGTCAGACTCGTACTGACTAAAATCCACGGTGTCCTTCAATAGCCCTTTACGTTCCGGAGTTACGGTAATTAGTACAGTTCCGCGACTCCGGTCCGCTTTGGCCCTCTAGACACTCTAGTGAGACTCTTTAAGGCGCAGCTTTGGTCAGAGCACCGCCGTGTCCTCACGACGGCCATAGGCGGAGACCTCTCGCGCCCGGCATTGGTCGTGTGGGAGGCGGTCGCATCCTTTTGCGAAGCAGTCATGCTCACGAAGGAGGAGGCGGGCCGCGTGAGGGAGAGGACAGCGTCCTCCCTCGACCCCAGCCGCAGTGGTAGACGCCCACGGCGACAGACGTCGGCAGACGATCTCCGGCCACCGTAGGTGTGGGCATGCGGGCGGCGAGTAATGGGCGACTCGCTGTCCGATCATGGACCATGCCCGGGTCGACGGCGCGTTGTGGAACGTAAAGGGCTATTGAAGGACACCGTGGATTTTAGTCAGTATGAGTCTGATAGTCCCTCCAGCTCTGCCATGGGTGGGAGGACTCATGTGATGATTTTACCTCGTAAAAAAACAAACACTAATGTTCGACTTAACTATTCTACATGTAAGCCCTGAGTATTGTCACACCTTCAAATCACACGACCGTATAAACTTTAACAACAAAATAGCCACCACAATGCCGACCAAAATCTTTCCACAAGCCGTTCTCATAAGAAACCCATTAGAGCACAGTATACAATCGTCACGTGCCACAGAAAGGACTAGAATGGCCCACAGGACCGACATACAACAGTATCGCATTAACTGCTATATATTTATACGATGTTTTTGGGCCACCGATATTGAAAGCCTACGAATATGTTTGTCCAAGTTTTTTTTTGTATTATTTTTCTATAGTCCTCTTTTTTTAGGACATGGATTTGCGCTTAGGATTTTGTTTTGTGGTACCTTTTTAGTATTTCTAACGTGTTCAGAACAATAAAAGTTGAAATGCAATAAAATATTAACTACCTTTTAGTTAATATTTTATTGCATTTCAACTTTTATTGTTTCGTGTCGTGTAAAAAAAAATCTGAACCAAAAGCTTTGAATTTAAATGAGTTATTTTAGGACGTCAAATAGAGCGTGCGCTGAAAACAGATACTTTAACCCAATACAGGCTGGTGATCATACGTCTTAAACTTTTGTGTTGCAGAGTACACCGGTTTCTTTTTTATGTCTTCCTTTAGCGTTAGAAAGCAGAGTTGGCCAAAAAATTTCTAAAATTTAAGACCAAGACAGGGCTCAACCAAAAATGAATGGTCCCCAACAAATAATTATATCAATAAGTTGTAACAGTAAGGACTATGCATATGCTACTACTATTCGATTTGTATACGAACCCAGCACTATTCAATCAAATCATTAGATAGATGGTTTGATTCCCACTCGTAACAAATATTTGTGACATACAGGTAGTTGTTCCAGGTGTAGCTGTTAGTATATTCACAGAATATTTAATAGTATATGTGAGTTTAAATGTTTGTAAACGCACACACGATACACGAGAAATTTTTAGAGTGTGGCAATATTTTTTTTAAAGAAAGAATAATATACAAGTGTACGGTCTCATCGCCGTATATTTTTCTTACTTACTCGTCAACCTACTTACGACAAACGATGCGCCTCATACTGTCGCATAATAAAATGACATGACGGACGAATTCTAATATAGTGAACTTATAACTCGGTAGCTATCAACAACTAAGGGAAATAATCGGCTAATTCCACTGTTGTAATTTACTTTTACATATTTTTTTTACAACTATCACACAACGCCATCTAGTCCCAAGCTAAGCAGAGCTTGTGTTATGGGTACTAGACAACTGATAAACATACTTATATATGTATTTCTAAATACATACATATTAAAGATAAATTATAAAAATTACACCCAGACACAGAACAAATGATCGTGCTCATCATAAAAAATAAATATACTCAACTTGTGTATTTTAGTGGAAAAGTGTTTCTCTACATCAACTTAAAAATCTTCACGACGAATCAGTGTACGGAGTTAACTACTTACCTCCCGTACAACAAGAAATAATAGGGAATGTGTACTTGTTAATAACATAGTGACCTCGTTGGTCAAAATAAATAAATAAATATTCCACAACTATCACACAACGCCATCTAGTCCCAAGCTAAGCAGAGCTTGTTTTATGGGTACTAGACAACTGATAAACATACTTATATATTTCTAAATACACACATATTATAGATAAATTACACCCAGACACAGAACAAATGATCGTGCTCATCACATAAACATTTGTCCTGGGTGAGAATCGAACCCACTAGACAAAAAGAAAACCTATGTAATTATACAAGTAGACATTTATTTAAACATGGTCTAAGAAGGTCTAAAAGGGACCCCATAAATCCTAATGCCCAGTCATAGCCTTTGGGGCAATATTATCTTGTTATACATGTTGATATGTGTATGTTTAGTGGACACGATTAGGTTATGTTTTTGGTCCATTGGGAGTTGCTACTGATGTGGGGATTATTGTAAGGTCTCAACTAGCCTATTTTGGTGTTAAAGATATAGATAACAGTATCCATTTCAAGGATTTCAATTGTTAGCTTATCTCTTAGAATAGAGACTTTACTATTACACAATGGCTCAGAAAACTCCTCATAATTTTGAGAGTATTATTAGAAACATATTACTCTGAAGTTTTTATGTCAAGTTCGTATTTATTAGTACTGTATTATAGTGGTAGTATTTATGTTATTTAATGTATTCGAATGGCTTGAAAACAATACATTTTGCTCAATTTAAAAGCATTATTTGCATTAACCATTTAAAGCATTAAAAAATGGGATTACAATGTAGTTTTGAGCTTGCATGACATACATGTATGAATTCATGTATGTTCATCCTGATATACCGAATCAGATGATGGTGGATTCAAATCTCACTCGCAATCAAATCAACAAAAAGCGTTACAATTTGAAAATATTTAAATTTCATGAATTGTTTTATTTCAACCACTAAAATACTACAAAAGCATACTTTACATTCTTCACAAGCCTCCCAAGAGTGGTGTAAAAACAACAATCCAGTCACATAGTAGAGCATTTAAGCTTAAAAGCACATAGTCAAGTAAACAATATATGCTTGACAAAATTACAATCCACCTTTACGACCATTACATAGGAAAAAGGGTTACTTCACGTTGCCGGTAAGCACACCACAAGGTCTAATTTTCCTCGGCACCCATACCTTTCAAAGTAGAGCTTTACAATGCTATTTGAACGTACCATGAGGTATTTATAAGTACCCTTGTGGTACTAACCTAAGTTGCCGATCATTACCCTTTCTCTATGTTTTAGTTGGGACTGATAGAACATGTTGATATCTACAATAGATATGTATTTATTTAGATAGATAGATAGAATACACTTTATTATGCACACCATATAAATTATTGGTACAGAGTATATCTTATACATAGGGTGACACAATGGGCAGTCTTATCGCTAAAAGCGAACTTTTATTTAGAACAGTAAAGACGGTAATTACGAACTCACTCAGAGGAATTGGAACTCACATTGGACGGAATACTGTAAAAACTGGTTGACGCTGGAATTCAACACACGTTCAAGCCTTTGTCAAACAGACAGGCGTGGCGAATACGAAGCGAGGTGTTTTTATTTGTAATGTATGGAATTGTTTGAATCCAGTCACATAGAAAAGCGAAAGCGATTCGATAGCGTGACCGAACCGATGCGAAGTCGTGGCGAAGGCGTGTTTGCTCTGTTTGACGTCGTTCATAAAAAGTCAGCTAATACAACTGTCACGCCTCGGTTCGCTGCGTTGCAGTTTGACGTCTCGTATCGCTTCGGTTCGCTATCGCCTGTCAGTTTGACAAAGGCTTCAATGAGTAATAAATTCACCACAAAAACCTTTTTGATGCTTCTTACATCATGACATTGTTATTCACACGAAGACACTAGAAAAAGCAGTTGCAAAAGGCATATCTTAGTATAACGTAGCTTCATTCCCATGTTGGGTAAAGTATTATTGGTGTTTCTTGGTATTTTTTAGAAGGAATCCAAAAATGTGTCTGTATTTGTGTCTAGTTGATAGATATATGCTCACCTATTATTCACATATGGACTTAAAAGCAACTGGCCAAATATCGATGACCTACAAGGTATATTTCTAGCTAACCTTCAGAGAAAAAAAACGCTAAGTAACAAACAATAATAGCCAAGTTTCAACAAAGTCCTATATTTACCTACACAACATTATCGTGAACACAATCTAGCCCAAACCTCGCCTAATAACATAAACAGGTAATAATTCAGGAAGATAATCTAAATGAGATCGTACCAACGTACAATATAACAGGTAGTACCTATACTCGTATAACAGGTAGTATCTATGTAACAGGTACCTAGTATTATATAACAGGTAGGCAAGGCTATAAACAGGTGATTACATCTTGTTTTACTAAGGAGTTATGTCTGTTTCTATGTCTGACTAATTGTTATTGGTTGTTGTTACTGGTAATTACTAGTTAGCGGTTGATGATTTGATGGTATAGATCGTGACAAATGAGTTGGTTTGTCATTTCGACGATGAAGAGTCAATAAATAATAACTACAAAAACGCAACTTTACAGGAGGCGTAAAAAACGTTTCAAGTCCGTTTAATTATTTTTTTAGTATATTTGATTTTTTAAATGTTTTATGTAAACTGACTACAACATTATGCTTATGACTACAATATTAATATATTAATCAATGATTTTATTAGTTTTTAGATATATTTTAGATAGATTTTATTAGTATTTGTTGCCATCGTAAATGACGTAACACCACTTAGTATATATTGCAATAATTGTTTATCTTGCAAAATTAATAAGAAACAGACCTAAGATCTTTGCCAGCATGTGCATTACTCTATTCTACAATAAATAATGCAATAAAACAAAAATGGCCAAAATGTTAGATATTATATATTGACTCTTCATCGTCGATTTGTTTTTCGTGAAAGATTTACAAAGGCATTTTAAACCGACTTCAGAAAAAAAAGAACGTTCCCAATTCGTTTTTTTTAATGTGTGTCCCTGATGTCTAAATAACGTTTATAATGTTTTAAAGGGTATACCTATACTTTCCAGATGGTCCCATGGTTATCAAACCAGAAAGAACTCTTCAATAAATGACAGCAAATAAACTGCGATTGCTACACAACACAATATCATGGTAATGTGTTTGTTTTAGAAGTCGGTCCCCTATTATTATTATTTTTTTCGAAAAAGATTATTTATTTGAAATTAACTGTTTCTTGAATTCTCTTAAGTCAAAAAAACTTTGAATAAATTCGATTTAAGTAAAGACATTTAAAATATTTATTTTGACACTCAAGCTAACTGCGAAACGCTGTGAAATGGAAAAAAGGGATCTCTGCTATATAATAGAATAGCACAAATCTTTATCGTATTCTTAAACATACTAGATCCTCATCTCTAATAAAAATAAGTTTCAAAAGGTAAACATGCCCAGATAGCATTTCAAAGGACCGGATGGCAATTTATAAAGTTAAGATTGGCACGACAAACTTTAGCTATTTAGGAACAGAGCACAAAGAATTATTCTGAAATTCAACCAGAGGAAGTGTGCTAAAAATAACTTCTTTTAAAATAAACAGATGCTAGATAGGTGACAATATAATGAACAAATTTAATTAATTGTAAAAGTGTGTTTATGTTTAACTTTAACTGTGAAAAGAGTTAAACAGTGGTTGAACACTTTTGTTCTATAAATGTGCCAACCACAAAACGGCATTTGACGTTTATATAAAGGTCGGTTTGTTACACTTTATTTAAAATAGTATTCAACAAATATATATTTACTTTTTTTAGTAGACGGCACGGTTGGAGCAGGGGCTGAGCGATTCGACTGCTGCGCTGCGTGTCGTGGGTTCGATTACCGCACGGAACAAATATTTGTATGATCTACAAGTTGTTTCGAGTTGTTTGTAAACGCACCCATGACATTGGCGAAATTCCTAGTGTGGGGGCAACGTTCTTTTTAAAACAAAATAAAAAAAAAGTACGTCGAAATTTAGATGAATTTTACTACAAAGATAGATTGGGGATCAGGAGTCTGTTGTAGACTGCCTACTTCTTTGTGCAATCTTTGCCTTTACTAATACGTGAAGAAATGGTGAGATGGGGGATCGAGGCCGCAGTCAGATGCAAGTCAATAATACCTATTGGAATGCAGTGTGCATTGTGTTTATGTATTTTTTAAACACTAAAACTACCCTCAACACAGTCCAATCACCCGGTACATTCAACAACATGTTAAACGCTAAGAGTGCTATGGCGGACAAAGTGGCAATCTCACGAGATTCGACAATTGTGTCGATAGCTGTACCTGGTTATTGGAAAGAAATTTTAGACTTCACGATAAGACTTTTAGGAACTCAGCATGATGCTCGTAGCCTCGACCGAGTTTCACAACGGGTGGGCTTGAAAATGAACATGGACAAGACGAAAATTATGTCAAATGCCAATTTTGTGCCCACCCCAGTCTCTGTTGGCAACTCGGTACTCGAAGTTGTTGACTCATATATCTACTTAGGACAAGTAGTCCAATTAGGTAGGTCCAACTTCGAGAAAGAGGTCAACCGCCGAATCCAACTCGGTTGGGCAGCGTTCGGGAAACTACGCAATGTCTTTTCGTCCGACATACCTCAGTGCCTCAAGACGAAAGTCTTTAACCAATGTGTGTTACCAGTGATAACTTACGGCACCGAAACGTGGTCTTTCACTATCGGCCTCATCTCAAAGCTCAAAGTCGCTCAACGAGCTATGGAGAGAGCTATGCTCGGTGTTTCTCTACGTGATCGAATCCGAAATGAGGAGATCCGTAGACGAACTAAAGTCACCGACACAGCCCACCGGATTAGCAAGCTGAAGTGGCAATGGGCAGGCCATATTGCTCGCAGAGCAGATGGCCGATGGGGTCGAAAAGTACTAGAGTGGAGACCACGGACTAGCAAGCGCAGCGTAGGACGTCCACCAACAAGGTGGACAGACGACCTTATAAAGGTCGCCGGAAGACGCTGGATGCAGGTCGCTTCCAACCGGTATATGTGGAGATCTAAAGGGGAGGCCTATGTTCAGCAGTGGACGTCCTATGGCTGAGATGATGATGATGATGATAAGACTTTTATGGTCACTAGACTGAAGGACCATAAACAGGTTTTTTCTAGAAGTGGTTATGGATGTCCTCCGCCTTTGGGACACAGAAAGTGAGTCTGACACACTTTCTGTGTCAAATTTCGGAAAGAGACAGAGCTATACAAGTCGTCTAGCGTCATCTCATTCCCACAGTGGAACTACTCTCGCTTTAAGACGTCAAGGTAAGCCACCTGGAATCCCTACACATAGGTACTTAAATTGAAATGCAGCAGGATTAACAGCAAAAAAAAAACACATTACAAAAGAAAGCAAAAAAGTATAATAATACGGTCTAATGATCACGAGCACTAGAACTGAGTATGAGGTCAGGGGTTAAACCCCAGATTCGGGAACACTTGTTATATTTTCCAGGTCTATTTCAGAAGCAACCAACAGTCTACATTATGTGCCTAGTTGATGGCAAATCCTCGATCGTATTACGTAAATGTAAAATAAGCATACTATTTTTAGACAACAAATTGGTGTTAAGCACAGCTGAGTGTCGTGTCGTATCCGTAACGCGAGTACTAAATTAACTATTACCTTGTTCGGACTATCGAAGTGCAATTAGATGCCTCGGTATGTAGTGGTAGCAAATTAAATAAATCATGAGTTAATTTCAGATTTTTCTTTGATTTTACATTCAACATTTTCCAAGAACTGTTTTCCCCGAAAAAGACGAAAGCAAGAACAAAACTGACAGCAAATACTATGGGTACTACGATCATTGTTATCTTGTCATTTTTGACAGTTCTTAAACTTTAACGGTATGTTATAGATAGTCAGTTGTCCTATAATACTGACAACCAAGAGGTGTAGTTTTACCCAGTAACTAGGTTTTAGAGGTCAGACAGGCAGTCGCTCCATTATTTAAATTTATCATTATGTTTATCTTGTTTAAAATATCGGTATTGAGCTGCTTTTACACAGGGAGCCAACCCTGACATAGTTAGACAGGTGATGATGTTATATAAAATCTTATCCAATATAACAAAACCTATAAAAACTTGAAGCACATAAATAAACAAACTCTCCCAATATCTCTGCACAAAGCAATGTTATTACTTTCTTAATTACAAAACTTTCTTCCAAACTATTCTGCTAACAGTACCTGCAATTAATACATCCACACGCCAGATACGGCTAATTGAGGCAAAGAAAAATCGATTACATCCCCCATTTGGGGGTAGTTTAGACCCCTTTATACGGAGTATTGGCAGCGTTAATACTGGCTAGTTGGAAGTCATTGCATTATGGAGCTGTCGGTTTCGAATTTCGAACGCAGACGCCATATTTGAAATTCTTTGTGGTGAGGTGAAGTTGAATGAATGTTTGGATGCTTTTGTTGTTGATTGTACTTGCACGTCATATTGTGTGGAGTTTTAAGATGGACAGAGGTACTGTTTTAGTATTCCGTTCTCATGGAACTAAAGCTGGGAGTAACGTGTATGAGGACATATAAAGGGATGATAGTTTAATTTGTACGAGCTCCCGTCCACTGCTGAACGTAAGCCTCCTTTAAAGAACGCCAACCATCCTGGTGCTAAGCAGTACGTATCCATTCACTGCCAGCCACCATCTTCAAATCATGTATGGCCATTCGCGGTCATGCGGAAGATGAGTAATGAGCGACTCGCTGTCCGATCATGGACCATTGCCCGGGTCGACAGCGCGTCGGTTCCACGCGCGCCCCAAAGAGCTGTCAGCAAAATGATGGGGCTAAAGCCCGCCGGGGTTCCGTTCCGTTTAACGGAACGCAAAGGACTATTGAAGGACACTGCGGATTTTAGTCAGTACATGTCTGACAGTCCCTCCCGTCCTGCTATGGGTGGGAGGACTCATTGGATGATTTTAACAAGTTAAAAAAACTCTGTCTAGAGAGTCGTAAATATGAGCCATTTTGGCAGATTACACATAAAAATGGAAATTAACATACCCACGACAAACAAACAATTCGCCGACACATGTCAAAGTTAATACGTCCAATTATTCAAGTCGTAATATGAACCTCTGAACAAATAATGACAGCTTATTAACATTTCCTAGTTTAACATTCTTAGGTGAGCGAGCAGGATTACAGCACGCAAAACAAACATTAATAATTAATATTTATAGCCTTTTATTATGCTAATTAGTAAGGTCATTTACACGGAACTAATGCTTGAATTAATTTAAGGGGATTGCATTGAGTTTTTTTATTTTTCATAGAACAGTAAAAGTGGCATATTTCTCTAGAAAAGGCTTTTTTCTGTAGTAATGTGAGTCGTGCTACTGTGAGTTTATATGTTTGTAAATGCACCCACGATACAGGAGAAATTCCTTGTGTGGGGCAACGTTAAAAAAAGTTACCACAAAATAAAACTACAAAAAATAGTTCATTACACCTGGCGACACGAGCACGCGACGACAGTGCCACGACCAAGTCACGTATCGTCTTAACCCAGGCTTCGAGTTTCGAACTACGATCCCGAACTCCATAGAGCTAGGATTAAAGGATTTGCTTTTGTCGACGTGTTGCCAACTTCGAAAAAGTGGTAAGCTAGGCAACGACACGACTACACGAGTTCTCGTGTTATGGACGCTGTATGGGTTTATTTTTTCGTGACAGGTTAAAAAAAGTTCGGTTACTGTAACTAAAAGGTTTGTGGCTAATAAAAGTCATAAAAGATGCAGTAGTTCACGTATACATTATACACTGATTATGCTAAATCTTAATGTCTTTCCATGACATAAAACAAAGTCGCTTAAGGATGTCTGTGCGCGCTAAATTTTCAAACAACTGCACCGAATAAGATACTTCTTTTTTTGTAGTATACGTTATTGTCAGTTTTTATAAAAGTTAAGGATGTTTACATTAATCGATCAGGTGGATGGGTCGCAAAAAACCCATGCAAAACTGGGGCAGGTCGCTAGCAGAATTACAAATGCGAAAATTTGTAACGACAGATGTATTATATGGCATTAAGCAATTAAATTTTAAGATGTTACCTAAAACCCGCAGTGAGCCTATAATCTGGAAGGATCTTTATATCTCTGTACGAATATACAATCATCATAATCGGTCCAAACATTTAACGTGAAAAAGAAACTAACCAATTCATTTTCATAACATTATTTTGGACTCAATTATGTACGTAAGATAGACGTGTACCTTTAGACTGAGGCTACACAAAACAGTGATTAACGATACGACTGGAAGAGCGAAACGATTTACACACGGTATCGTTGATGTTCAGTGTAGCCATATAGAAGCACCGTATGTCTCAGAGGTAAAAAGATTGGAAATGATCACATCCATGTTGCTGTTCATCGAAATCCACACTTCCCGGGACACGTTATGTGTTATTTTGAATGTTTGTATACCCACGAAACAGGATAAATTACTAGTGTGGGACCACGTTAAAAAAAAAAACAAAGATCTACAAATGACAGCCGGGACCAGCGCCTTTACGTGCTTTCCGAGGCACGGAGAAAACTCGCGACGATATAATGGTCACCCATCCATAGACCAACCTCGGCAGTGCGGCTGGTATTGTTTAGGCGAGCTCCTCTACATGCAATAAAATAATTTAAAATGTTTCCCTTCATTGTCGGTATTTCAATTAGCGAATATTTTACGTAGCGTGATATTTATTGGATAAGATTTTATCAAAACAACTGTGTAATTTATGGTGTTATGTCTATTTTTGTAGAATTTTAAAAGCTCTGTAAATTCTCAGTCTATAAATCCATTACGTATAGGTATTTCTGTAAGAATTTGCTATTAATTATTTTGTGCATATTTCACAAATATTAGGAAATTACTAAATGAATACTTTAAATTGAAATGTTCTATAAAAGTTTGGTATACGTTGAGTTTTCTCTTGTTAGTTTAACCGTTACTCTGGAATGTAAAGGGCAATTGAAGGACAACGTGGATTTTAGTCAGTACGAGACTGAGTCCCTTCCGTTCCGTCCTGGGTGGGAAGGGCCCCATTTGATGATTATACCACAAGTTTACTTTAGTTACGCAGTGGCTGAGTAATTCGACTGCTGCATAGCGTGTCGCGGGTTCGGTCACCGCACGGAATATACATTTGTATGACCTACAAGTAGTTGTTCCGGGTCTGGGTGTTTGTTTATGTGAGTTTCTATGTTTGTAAAGGCACCCACGATACAGGAGAAACTTATAGTGAGGGGCAAAGTTTTAAAAAAACATACGTGTGGCACTCGCGGTAAAGCTATTGCAATTTTTATCAACTTTTACAATTACAATTATTTATTAATTTTATTTATGAAAACAAAATGAAAAAATGCTACGAATATTTAATGAGAATATCATCTCATCGTTGCTCCATGGGAAGTTACTGTACTAATTAGGCTATGGTCAGCCACGTCAATCAAGTTACGTCAAGAAAAAAATCATTTATTCATTCACGTTGACATGACAGTGACAGTGTTAGGTTTATTTCGTTACGGAATTTCTTGATTAGGAGCTTAAAAATATTTTAATGGATATAACACATCACGTTGTTATTGCTGTATTCACTTAAGTCCCATATAACGGAGGCGACCCTAATATTATATCACCTACCAGGCCGAAATGCTTAGGTAAATCTTAATAAGTCTTGAATTTTTAAACCGAAAATGCCCAAACTGTACACGGATTTTTTAAACTTATGGCATTCCTTAGGGTCTTTGCACACCACATTTTTTAAACGCGCCGTCGACGTGTGTTTTAGAAACGCGCGTCGACGGAGCTTTTATCAATCAGAGCAGTTTGTTGTCATTTGAATCGCGTCAAACGCGTATTTAAAATTATACAGGTGTGCAAAGGTCTACAGGCTGCGTCTGACGTGCATGCGTATCGCGTCTGTATCGCTACAAACGCTCGTCAACGGCGGGTTTAAAAATCGTGGTGTGCATAGGCACTTAGATATTTGGTTACGCTGCTGAAGAACTTATTTTTGTTTATTAATTTTAATGTTTGTCAAGAAAAGTAAAAAGATTTTAATGCAAACGCTTTCAGTCAAAGTTAAACAGCAAAAAAAGTAATTTTTCCATCTGCTTAGTAATCCGACATAAATCCTTCTAAAACGTCGCTTCAAAAATAATTTTGCAACCACTTAAAAATTTTAAAAACGAAAATTCTAAATCACGAAACCACTGGTCCGTGGACAAAAATCTTAATAAAAAATTACTTAGTTTGTAAACTTAATTAAATCCCTTATCAACTGTATCGAGATAGGAGGGAAAGTTGAAATTAAATTACAGTCGGGTTTAGGGGAGCTGAGGAATGAATCTTTCTTTATCTTTGATTAATATTAAATTTTTGGGATGACATTTTTTATGTTACGTTGGGATGTATTGCAAGTGCAAGGGTAGGCGTTGAGAGGGTAACTGGCATGTAATTTTTACGTTCACAGTATACTTGAACGTATATGTTGTCTTTTTTTAATTTTTAGGGTTTCGTACGTCTGAATACAAAAACGGAACCCTTATAGGATCACTCGTGTGTCTGTCCGTCGGTCGCTTACAGTCAATTATCTCCTAATCTATTAGACTGATTAAGTTGAAATTTGGTACACATATCAATTCCTGTGACCCAAACACAGAGGTGTGACGTGAGCAGATGAAATCTGTATATGGGGGGTCATTTTTGGGGGGGAAGGGGAATTAAAAAAAAAATCTGAAAACTGCATCGTGTGGCATATCAAATGAAAGGTCTTGTTGAGAAGATCTTAAATGTATTTTTTTTGTAATTTTAAAATAAATAGTTTCCAAGTTATTCAAGAAAATAGACGAAAATTGACCATTCCCCCCCCCCTTATCTCCGAAACTACTGAACCTAAAATTTTGAAAAAAATACAGAAATTAGTTTTCTCCTTATAGATTATAGGAAAACCTATAAGAAGTCCATGATATTAAAATAACATGGTAAATCACTCAATATTGTGCGTACCAACTTACATTTTTTTTTTAATACGTCATAAATAGTAAACCGCAATTTATCTTTCAAAGTTACAACCAACTTTTATATAATGTTACTTGCTGCTACGGAACCCTTTAAAGGCGAGTCCGACTCGCACTTGGCCGGTTTTTTTATATTAAAATTATGTTGTTTTGGTTTTTTGTTGTAACTTACGATTTAGAATTGGTTTTAAGTAACAACTTTCTCCTTTTTATATTTTTTTTCTTACGTTACTGTACGGTTTACGTACATACTGTCAGACTGCTCACGCAGCAACCTACTTTTTATACCGTATTTATAATGATTCTCAATACAATTTTAGTTAGTTGACAATTAATTACTTACTACGAACACCGCGGATTAGCATCCTACTCAAACTTAGTTGTGATCGGTACATCTAATAAACTTTAGTGCTACAAAATCTGTGCGTGTTTACGTCAACTAATCTCGACCGTAACTCCAACTTAAAACTTCTTACTAAAACTGCAAGTGTAAGGTGCCTACTACTACGGGATCTTACATTTAATGGTCCTTCGAGCCGCTCGGAGTAATTGTGTCTCTTGAAACGACAGCGAATCGGCTTGGCTGGTCTCCCACAAGCGGGTCGCCCCAGACAAGTTGAGAAAGCGCGCATATTCGTAGCGAGAGTACAAGAGCTTTGAGCAATCAACGAAGAACAAATTACTCTTCGTGAACAACAATTTTAGTGGCGACTACAGTCAACTGCTACTACTGCAACTACTACTGCTACTACTGCAACTACTACTACTGCAACTACTACTACTGCAACTACTACTACTGCAAATACAACTACTACTAGTGCAACTACTACTAGTGCAACTACTACTACTACGTCCGGACTACAACGTGAACTGCGAGTAATCCGAGGCCTGCAAACTAGAAGACACCCAACTACGTGTTCTTCAAATCCAACTTTACTTCTACTGCTACAACTACGTTCGACTATTTCATCGAATAACTCAAGATGAGCGAAATTACTTTACAAAACGAAGTCTTCGAATCCATCAAGCGTCTCTGTACTAACTACAAAAAGGATAGTGCATCGCGAAAGGGGAAGGAATACTTGACTCAACGGTTAGTGTCATTGGAAAATCTCTGGCAAGACTTTAACAATAGACACAATTTATTACTTGAACGTGAGGATAAAAGAAACGACTATTTTACTGAAAATATTTTTGAAAAAACAAAACAACTTTACGAAACTACCAGAGTCGATCTGCTACAACGGTTGTTGGCCTGTGAAGGAAAACAGCCTGAAGTTGTCATCCCGCATCCGCAGGGAATAGACGCTAAAACCAAGGAACTACTTGACCGACAAGAATGTCACATAAAAGCACTTGAACGAGCAATGTCAAAGATAAGCATTGACTCTATAACTGAAAAATGGGAGTTAGAGGATCAGCTGAGCGTCCTGAAGAGCAAGTGGGATACCGTAGAAAGATGTCACTGGGAGCTAGAAGCAATTTTAAAAGGATCAAACGAAGTGTACAACGACTTATTTGCCAATAAAGAACGTCAATACGATGTCATGAAAAGATCTCTTAATTCAAAGCTATGGACTAACGCTAATTACCAGAACTCTGCACCTAGGATTCAACTACCGGAATTCACTGGAAATTACAGTCAGTGGATTACTTTCAAGGATATGTTTTTGGAGACAATTCACAACAATGCGAATTGTTCGAAGTCACAGAAAATGCAACACTTAAAATCTAAACTGAAAGGAGAGCCTGAACGACTAGTCCAACATTTAGTCGGCGCTGAAAACTATGAAGCTTGTTGGGATATTCTTATTCAGCGATATGACAATAAACGACTCCAATTCACAAACTTGATGAATACCTTGATGCAGTTACCATCCATACAGCAAGCATCTGCTGCTGTTTTGAAGAAAATGCATGACGTAATCAACGAATGCATGAATGGCCTACTTAACATCGGTCTAAATACATCAAGCTGGGATCCAATTATCGTGTATCTGATGGCACAGAAATTGGACTCAACATCTTATACTGAATATACGAGAGAATTAGAGCACCCAAAGGAAGTCCCAGAGCTGGGTGAATTCCTGGAGTTCTTGGAAACTAAATTTATGGCATTAGAAGCTGCAAAGGGTTACCAGAAAGATACTTCAAACCAACAAAAACAACAATTTAACAACAAAACTAAATTTAACGCAATTAAGCCATCATCTGAATCAAACAGAAGAGAAACATCTAGGATTTATCATACATCATTCGGAAAATGTCTCTTGTGCAACGGCTCTCACGTGATCATGCAATGCTCGAAGTTCATTGAAATGGACACACGGCAGAGAAATGACACAGTGAGGAAATTACAAATATGCAAAAACTGTTTGTATAAACATAGCGAAACCGAATGCACGTCACGCAAAACGTGCAAAGAATGCAATAAACCTCATCATACGCTATTACATTACTCAGCGCAAAAACAGACATCGAGGTTTAATACGAACAATTTGGGTCAGCGTTCTCAACAACGGGAGCAGCAACCTTCAACTTCAGCTGATCAAAATAATTCGAACCACATATCCAACAATAACATTACGGAAATTTTACTTACAACAGTGGAACTTCAAGTTAAGAATACAACAGGAAACTACATTAAATTGCGAGCTTTACTTGACCAAGGCTCGCAAGTGAACCTTATCACGGAGAACGCAGCTCAACGACTAAAACTTCCTAGAAAAAGGTTGAACGCCACAATTTCCGGCGTGGGTACTATTTCTGGAGATTGTAAAGGACGTCTGGAATTGGAATGCAAATCACTTTGCACTGATTTTGCATTTTCAGCAAGCACACTTATAATGAAAAAGATTACGAACAACTTACCTAATAAAACGTTCGAGAAAAACAACTGGCCTCATCTTCAAGGCTTAAAACTAGCGGATCCTGAATTTAACTTGTCAAGGAGCGTGGATTTGCTGCTGGGAGCAGATATCTATTCGCAAGTAATATTAGAGGGGGTCCTAAAGGGAGATACTCAAACACCGACGGCTCAGCAAACCCGTTTAGGATGGATTTTATGCGGGAAGCTAGAAACTTTCAACTGCCATGTTGCTCTTGTGGACATGGACGACTTAAAGAGATTTTGGGAGACTGAAGATATTATACAAAACAATGAAGATACTTCTAAGGACGACTGGTGCGAAACATACTACAAAATGACTACTGAGAGAGAAAGCGGCGGAAAATACGTAGTGAAAATGCCACTGATTCCTGGTTATGAAGAAAAATTGGGAAACTCAAAGCCAATCGCAATCTCACAATTTTTACAACTCGAAAGGAAATTTGAGAGAAATCCCAGACTTGCCTCGATGTATAAAGATTTCATTCAGGAATACATCGATTTAGGTCACATGAAGCTTTCGACAACGACGTCCGTCAAAGGTCAACATTTCTTGCCGCACCATGGAGTACTGAGAGAACAATCGACAACAACTAAATTAAGAGCTGTTTTTAATGCCTCACAAAAGACCATGGGTGGATGCAGCCTCAATGATGTGATGGAAAAAGGTCCAAACCTGCAAAAGGACATCCAAGCATTGATATTACAATGGCGCGGGTATAAATATGTCTACACTGCAGACATTGAAAAAATGTACCGTTCCATTTGGTGTCATTCTGAACAACAACATTTGCAAAAGATAATATGGCGAAGTCAACCCACAGATAACTTACAAGAATATGAACTGCAAACATTAACATATGGAACAAAGAGTGCGCCATGGTTGGCAATGCGAACACTCAAACAACTCGCTTACGACGATGGTAACAAATACCCAAAGGCTGCTGAAATATTACTCCGTCACTTTTACGTCGATGACCTAATTAGCGGTCATAACTCGGCAAAACAAGCAAAGGACATTCAAATAACTATCATTAAACTACTAAAGGGAGGTGGAATGAATCTGCGCAAGTGGTCAAGCAATGACTCCGAGCTTTTACGACACTTAGATGAAGATCAAATTTCAAGAAATACATTTGATTTTAAAGGCGATGAACCCATGAAAACGTTGGGGTTAAGTTGGAATCCAAAGGAAGATGTTTTCATATTCAACTGGACTATAGACGACTACAACAAAACACCATTAACTAAAAGAAAATTACTGTCACAGATATCAAAAATATACGACCCCTTGGGTTGGCTGGCACCGATAACTGTGTTAGCTAAATTACTATTCCAAAGGGTGTGGCTGACTAAAATTAACTGGGATGCTGAACTACCTACTGACTTCCAAAACGAATGGTGGCATCTAAACAAAGAACTACATCAAATTAAAAATATTAAAATAAACAGATGGATTGGCAGTACGCAGAAAAGTATACAACTACATGGATTTTGTGACGCAAGCGAAAAGGCATACGCTTGCGTCATATACAGCCGAGTAATCGATGAAACAGGCAATCCTAAGATCACATTATTAGTTTCAAAAACTAAGGTGGTGCCAATTACTCAAAAAGTAACATTGCCTCGACTTGAGTTATGCGGCGCATTACTTCTCTCTCAGCTCATGGCGAAAGCAAAAGAATCACTGACAGAGCATGAGGTATCAGCTTACGGTTGGTGTGACTCCAAAGTGGTCCTAGCCTGGATTCAGGGAGACCTCTCAAAATGGGAAAGATACGTGTCCAACAGAGTGGGGAAAATAAAAGACGTAATTCCACCGCAGCAATGGTGTTACGTACGATCTGAACTTAATCCCGCTGACTGCGCTTCGAGAGGCTTGTTACCGAGCAAGATAATCGAGTTCAATTTATGGTGGGACGGACCTATATTCCTAAGAAACTTCGTGGAATCAGAAAGTCCTCATAGTGCGAATTGCCATTTTACTACTAGCAAAGCACTCAGAATCGAACCCACTGACATTAGTTTGCAAAATTACAATACTGAACATTTTGTTTACAAGCTATTGACGACCCACAGTTCGCTAACTTCAATAACAAGAATTACTGCTCGAATATTGCGATATTTTGCATTACTTAAGCAAAAATTGCAACCAAGCACTACTTACTTAACGACAACTGACATAGAAAACTCAGCAGAATATATAATAAAATATGTTCAACAGAGTGAGTTTGCGCAAGAACACAAACATTTGAAACAAAACAAGTCAGTGTCACCTAGAAGCAGCATTTACAAGCTCAAACCTTATCTGGACAATCAAGGAATCATTCGCGTGGGCGGAAGACTACAACACTCCGAACTACCTACTAATATGAAGAATCCAGCAATTGTACCCTACAAAAGCCGCTTCACTGAGCTACTTATCGACCAAGCACACTTGATGACTCTTCATGGAGGAGCCCGGCTGACCCTGACTTATATACGGCAACGATACTGGATAGTTTCGGGAAATCGAGCTGTAAAGGGAAGAATACGCCGCTGTGTGAAATGTCATCGTTTCAACTCTACCGACAACGATCAACTAATGGCCGATCTTCCAAAACAAAGAGTAACACCAAGTCGCCCGTTCACTCATACTGGTGTCGACTTTACTGGCCATGTAGACGTGAAACTGAACAAAGGAAGAGGAGTGAAGACCTCAAAAGCTTATATCGCTGTTTTCGTTTGTATGGCTACGAAAGCCGTACATATCGAATTAGTCTCAGAACTTAGCACAGAAGCATTTATTGCGGCGTTTCAAAGAATGTGCGCGAGACGTGGAACGCCCGCACATATGTACTCAGACAACGGCACGAATTTCGTTGGGGCATCCAAAGTGCTGAGAGAGGATTTTAGAAACTTCAAAAAGCTACTTTCTCCTGAGTTTTTTGACGAAGTTGGCAAATTAGAAGTACAGTGGCACTTCAACGCCCCTGCTTGGCCTAGTGCGGGCGGGATATTTGAAGCGGCCGTTAAGTCGTTAAAACACCACTTGCGACGAGTTCTCGGAGATCAAAAACTCACCTGGGAAGAATTTGCGACCTTATTAGCAAAAATAGAAGCTTGCATGAACTCGAGGCCTCTGTGTCCGCTAACAGAAGATCCGGAGGAATTTTATAATACTCTTACTCCTGGTCACTTTCTAACTGGCAGTGCTACGTTGTCATTACCTCAACCGGAGCCTGATGACAGAAAGATGGATTTGAGAAAACGCTGGCAACTTACAGAGCACATGCTAGATCAGTTTTGGAAGGCGTGGTCCAATGACTACTTAAATACTCTACAGTCTAGGAGCAAGTGGAACAAAACAGTAAAAAATCTACAAATAAATGACGTCGTACTAATAAAGGAAACAAACTTACCGCCTGGCAAATGGGCCATGGGACGAGTCATAGAAACTCATCCCGGCAAGGACGGTTTAGTACGAGTAGCCACCCTTAAAACCAAATCTGGAGTGATAAAACGACCTACTATCAAACTGACACCATTACCACTACAAGAAAACCTGCCCGCTACTGCAGAAACTACGAGCAGCAAATGTGAGAAAGACGAAGAGATGCCTGAAAACCTAACAAGAAAAAGGAGCACAAGAACCAATAAGTACAGTTTCCTGACTCTCGTTCTTATGACTTTGATAGGAACGATGGGAATGGCACAATCATCATCAACTACAAATAACTTTAAGATGACCTCTATACCCAACAGTCAACCTATTTATTTTGATGAAGCCGGAAAATTACAATTAATCCACGATGAATGGACACTACTTATCTATTTTAACTTAACATCCTACTGGCAAGCTACAGAAAATATTAATAATTATATAAATCAAATTGATAGACTCTGTCAAAGAATCGCCCACGAGTTTACAGCATGCGAAACAGTCGTCAACCATCTACGTCATGAATTGCATCACCTTGAAAATTACAATACCATGTTACTTTCTCAGCATTCGCGACAAAAAAGAGGCTACTTTGATGGAATCGGAAAATTAGCCAGAACATTATTCGGAGTTTTGGATGAAGACTTTGCGCAAAAGTACGAGAAAGATATCCAAAATTTGCAAACCAACGATAATTATCTGTTGCAGTTGATGAAGAATCAAACTTTGATTATTGAAGCTGAAAACAACATTATTAAAAACAATACGGAATTCATGGACAAACAATTTCACGCAATACAAACCTACATGAGCCAGACTAGCGACGCAATCACAAAAATTGAAAACAGAGCGCAAATACTATACACAGTAAACGACGTGAATTCTGCTGCCTTAGCATCAACTTTAATTTTGAACGATTTGCATCGAATTCAAGAAATGTTAATGAATGCTCTTGCCAACATCTACCGAGGTCATTTGGATACGCACTTGTTTCCAGCATCTCAAATAATAGAACAGCTCAACATCATCTCTGGAAAACTGCCACAAGGACTAGCTTTACCAATACAGGATATACAAAAGAACTTCCGAGATATCTACGAACTGATCCATGTTAAAGCTCGAATTACAAATAACTTTCTACTTTTCGAATTACATATTCCACTTTTAAGTGATGAGGACTACAGAATATATCGGGTAATACCCATACCGTTCCTGAGACAAGGACAATTAAAAATTGTGCAGTCTTTCACCAATTTCATCGCCATAAACTTCGTGAAAAATTCGTACATCACCATGGAAGAGCAAGATATGCGTCAATGTACGTCATACGGAAACGACGAGTACATTTGTATTTCACGTCAGCCAGTATTTAGCTTACACGACAAAGATGCACCTTGCGAGGCCAAGGTATTCAGTCAACAGACGTCTTTATCATGTGTCATCAAGGACGTAACCTGTAAAGAGACATGGATCCAATTACATAAACCTAACTGGTGGTTGTTTACATTGTGCGATACACAGCTGATGCGCGTCATATGTAACGATCATGTTACGCCGACGGTCATCAATGGCACTGGAGTGATTGTCTTGAAACCAAAATGCATACTACAAAAGAAAGATGCAACTATATTCACATACAATCACTTAGGAAGCAAATTTTACATGGAGGCGGATATTCAAGTACCCGTACTTAACACCACCATCAACAATATATTCGACATAAGTTGGAAAAATGCACAGTTGAATATAACGGAACTGGAAACATCTGCAAAAAGCATCAAGTTTATAGAGAAGCAAATAACTCAGCAGAAAGAGCAGGAAAGACTACCCCAAGAGTCAGACATCTCGAGCCACGACATATACCTTTACTCTGTGACTTCTTTGCTGTTGGGAGGATCTGCTTCGTTTATACTCTACATTTTTATAAAACGATGGTATAAGAAAACAAAGAAGCCAAAGCAGCTTAAAGGAATCGACAATCAAGTCGAAATCGAAATGCAAGAAATACGAAAAGCGACACCGCCGGAGCCACTATACAGCGATGCGAGGCCGAAAAAACTATTTCACTTTGAGGAGCTGTAAAATTTATGATTTTAATGTTTACATGTTTTATATTTACTTTTACACTTTTTACTTTTACGTTTTGTGAACATGTTTAATATTTACTTTATATTTACTTTTTTAATTAATATTTACTTTTACACTTTTTACTTTTACGTTTGTGAACTTTTTATATTTTTATGTACTGGATGCTCATCTCGCCCTTTCCCTTGGGAGCATGTACGGTTTACGTACATACTGTCAGACTGCTCACGCAGCAACCTACTTTTTATACCGTATTTATAATGATTCTCAATACAATTTTAGTTAGTTGACAATTAATTACTTACTACGAACACCGCGGATTAGCATCCTACTCAAACTTAGTTGTGATCGGTACATCTAATAAACTTTAGTGCTACAAAATCTGTGCGTGTTTACGTCAACTAATCTCGACCGTAACTCCAACTTAAAACTTCTTACTAAAACTGCAAGTGTAAGGTGCCTACTACTACGGGATCTTACATTTAATGCATGTACGGTTTACGTACATACTGTCAGACTGCTCACGCAGCAACCTACTTTTTATACCGTATTTATAATGATTCTCAATACAATTTTAGTTAGTTGACAATTAATTACTTACTACGAACACCGCGGATTAGCATCCTACTCAAACTTAGTTGTGATCGGTACATCTAATAAACTTTAGTGCTACAAAATCTGTGCGTGTTTACGTCAACTAATCTCGACCGTAACTCCAACTTAAAACTTCTTACTAAAACTGCAAGTGTAAGGTGCCTACTACTACGGGATCTTACATTTAATGGTCCTTCGAGCCGCTCGGAGTAATTGTGTCTCTTGAAACGACAGCGAATCGGCTTGGCTGGTCTCCCACAAGCGGGTCGCCCCAGACAAGTTGAGAAAGCGCGCATATTCGTAGCGAGAGTACAAGAGCTTTGAGCAATCAACGAAGAGCAAATTACTCTTCGTGAACAACAATTTTAGTGGCGACTACAGTCAACTGCTACTACTGCAACTACTACTGCTACTACTGCAACTACTACTACTGCAAATACAACTACTACTAGTGCAACTACTACTAGTGCAACTACTACTACTACGTCCGGACTACAACGTGAACTGCGAGTAATCCGAGGCCTGCAAACTAGAAGACACCCAACTACGTGTTCTTCAAATCCAACTTTACTTCTACTGCTACAACTACGTTCGACTATTTCATCGAATAACTCAAGATGAGCGAAATTACTTTACAAAACGAAGTCTTCGAATCCATCAAGCGTCTCTGTACTAACTACAAAAAGGATAGTGCATCGCGAAAGGGGAAGGAATACTTGACTCAACGGTTAGTGTCATTGGAAAATCTCTGGCAAGACTTTAACAATAGACACAATTTATTACTTGAACGTGAGGATAAAAGAAACGACTATTTTACTGAAAATATTTTTGAAAAAACAAAACAACTTTACGAAACTACCAGAGTCGATCTGCTACAACGGTTGTTGGCCTGTGAAGGAAAACAGCCTGAAGTTGTCATCCCGCATCCGCAGGGAATAGACGCTAAAACCAAGGAACTACTTGACCGACAAGAATGTCACATAAAAGCACTTGAACGAGCAATGTCAAAGATAAGCATTGACTCTATAACTGAAAAATGGGAGTTAGAGGATCAGCTGAGCGTCCTGAAGAGCAAGTGGGATACCGTAGAAAGATGTCACTGGGAGCTAGAAGCAATTTTAAAAGGATCAAACGAAGTGTACAACGACTTATTTGCCAATAAAGAACGTCAATACGATGTCATGAAAAGATCTCTTAATTCAAAGCTATGGACTAACGCTAATTACCAGAACTCTGCACCTAGGATTCAACTACCGGAATTCACTGGAAATTACAGTCAGTGGATTACTTTCAAGGATATGTTTTTGGAGACAATTCACAACAATGCGAATTGTTCGAAGTCACAGAAAATGCAACACTTAAAATCTAAACTGAAAGGAGAGCCTGAACGACTAGTCCAACATTTAGTCGGCGCTGAAAACTATGAAGCTTGTTGGGATATTCTTATTCAGCGATATGACAATAAACGACTCCAATTCACAAACTTGATGAATACCTTGATGCAGTTACCATCCATACAGCAAGCATCTGCTGCTGTTTTGAAGAAAATGCATGACGTAATCAACGAATGCATGAATGGCCTACTTAACATCGGTCTAAATACATCAAGCTGGGATCCAATTATCGTGTATCTGATGGCACAGAAATTGGACTCAACATCTTATACTGAATATACGAGAGAATTAGAGCACCCAAAGGAAGTCCCAGAGCTGGGTGAATTCCTGGAGTTCTTGGAAACTAAATTTATGGCATTAGAAGCTGCAAAGGGTTACCAGAAAGATACTTCAAACCAACAAAAACAACAATTTAACAACAAAACTAAATTTAACGCAATTAAGCCATCATCTGAATCAAACAGAAGAGAAACATCTAGGATTTATCATACATCATTCGGAAAATGTCTCTTGTGCAACGGCTCTCACGTGATCATGCAATGCTCGAAGTTCATTGAAATGGACACACGGCAGAGAAATGACACAGTGAGGAAATTACAAATATGCAAAAACTGTTTGTATAAACATAGCGAAACCGAATGCACGTCACGCAAAACGTGCAAAGAATGCAATAAACCTCATCATACGCTATTACATTACTCAGCGCAAAAACAGACATCGAGGTTTAATACGAACAATTTGGGTCAGCGTTCTCAACAACGGGAGCAGCAACCTTCAACTTCAGCTGATCAAAATAATTCGAACCACATATCCAACAATAACATTACGGAAATTTTACTTACAACAGTGGAACTTCAAGTTAAGAATACAACAGGAAACTACATTAAATTGCGAGCTTTACTTGACCAAGGCTCGCAAGTGAACCTTATCACGGAGAACGCAGCTCAACGACTAAAACTTCCTAGAAAAAGGTTGAACGCCACAATTTCCGGCGTGGGTACTATTTCTGGAGATTGTAAAGGACGTCTGGAATTGGAATGCAAATCACTTTGCACTGATTTTGCATTTTCAGCAAGCACACTTATAATGAAAAAGATTACGAACAACTTACCTAATAAAACGTTCGAGAAAAACAACTGGCCTCATCTTCAAGGCTTAAAACTAGCGGATCCTGAATTTAACTTGTCAAGGAGCGTGGATTTGCTGCTGGGAGCAGATATCTATTCGCAAGTAATATTAGAGGGGGTCCTAAAGGGAGATACTCAAACACCGACGGCTCAGCAAACCCGTTTAGGATGGATTTTATGCGGGAAGCTAGAAACTTTCAACTGCCATGTTGCTCTTGTGGACATGGACGACTTAAAGAGATTTTGGGAGACTGAAGATATTATACAAAACAATGAAGATACTTCTAAGGACGACTGGTGCGAAACATACTACAAAATGACTACTGAGAGAGAAAGCGGCGGAAAATACGTAGGGAAAATGCCACTGATTCCTGGTTATGAAGAAAAATTGGGAAACTCAAAGCCAATCGCAATCTCACAATTTTTACAACTCGAAAGGAAATTTGAGAGAAATCCCAGACTTGCCTCGATGTATAAAGATTTCATTCAGGAATACATCGATTTAGGTCACATGAAGCTTTCGACAACGACGTCCGTCAAAGGTCAACATTTCTTGCCGCACCATGGAGTACTGAGAGAACAATCGACAACAACTAAATTAAGAGCTGTTTTTAATGCCTCACAAAAGACCATGGGTGGATGCAGCCTCAATGATGTGATGGAAAAAGGTCCAAACCTGCAAAAGGACATCCAAGCATTGATATTACAATGGCGCGGGTATAAATATGTCTACACTGCAGACATTGAAAAAATGTACCGTTCCATTTGGTGTCATTCTGAACAACAACATTTGCAAAAGATAATATGGCGAAGTCAACCCACAGATAACTTACAAGAATATGAACTGCAAACATTAACATATGGAACAAAGAGTGCGCCATGGTTGGCAATGCGAACACTCAAACAACTCGCTTACGACGATGGTAACAAATACCCAAAGGCTGCTGAAATATTACTCCGTCACTTTTACGTCGATGACCTAATTAGCGGTCATAACTCGGCAAAACAAGCAAAGGACATTCAAATAACTATCATTAAACTACTAAAGGGAGGTGGAATGAATCTGCGCAAGTGGTCAAGCAATGACTCCGAGCTTTTACGACACTTAGATGAAGATCAAATTTCAAGAAATACATTTGATTTTAAAGGCGATGAACCCATGAAAACGTTGGGGTTAAGTTGGAATCCAAAGGAAGATGTTTTCATATTCAACTGGACTATAGACGACTACAACAAAACACCATTAACTAAAAGAAAATTACTGTCACAGATATCAAAAATATACGACCCCTTGGGTTGGCTGGCACCGATAACTGTGTTAGCTAAATTACTATTCCAAAGGGTGTGGCTGACTAAAATTAACTGGGATGCTGAACTACCTACTGACTTCCAAAACGAATGGTGGCATCTAAACAAAGAACTACATCAAATTAAAAATATTAAAATAAACAGATGGATTGGCAGTACGCAGAAAAGTATACAACTACATGGATTTTGTGACGCAAGCGAAAAGGCATACGCTTGCGTCATATACAGCCGAGTAATCGATGAAACAGGCAATCCTAAGATCACATTATTAGTTTCAAAAACTAAGGTGGTGCCAATTACTCAAAAAGTAACATTGCCTCGACTTGAGTTATGCGGCGCATTACTTCTCTCTCAGCTCATGGCGAAAGCAAAAGAATCACTGACAGAGCATGAGGTATCAGCTTACGGTTGGTGTGACTCCAAAGTGGTCCTAGCCTGGATTCAGGGAGACCTCTCAAAATGGGAAAGATACGTGTCCAACAGAGTGGGGAAAATAAAAGACGTAATTCCACCGCAGCAATGGTGTTACGTACGATCTGAACTTAATCCCGCTGACTGCGCTTCGAGAGGCTTGTTACCGAGCAAGATAATCGAGTTCAATTTATGGTGGGACGGACCTATATTCCTAAGAAACTTCGTGGAATCAGAAAGTCCTCATAGTGCGAATTGCCATTTTACTACTAGCAAAGCACTCAGAATCGAACCCACTGACATCAGTTTGCAAAATTACAATACTGAACATTTTGTTTACAAGCTATTGACGACCCACAGTTCGCTAACTTCAATAACAAGAATTACTGCTCGAATATTGCGATATTTTGCATCACTTAAGCAAAAATTGCAACCAAGCACTACTTACTTAACGACAACTGACATAGAAAACTCAGCAGAATATATAATAAAATATGTTCAACAGAGTGAGTTTGCGCAAGAACACAAACATTTGAAACAAAACAAGTCAGTGTCACCTAGAAGCAGCATTTACAAGCTCAAACCTTATCTGGACAATCAAGGAATCATTCGCGTGGGCGGAAGACTACAACACTCCGAACTACCTACTAATATGAAGAATCCAGCAATTGTACCCTACAAAAGCCGCTTCACTGAGCTACTTATCGACCAAGCACACTTGATGACTCTTCATGGAGGAGCCCGGCTGACCCTGACTTATATACGGCAACGATACTGGATAGTTTCGGGAAATCGAGCTGTAAAGGGAAGAATACGCCGCTGTGTGAAATGTCATCGTTTCAACTCTACCGACAACGCTCAACTAATGGCCGATCTTCCAAAACAAAGAGTAACACCAAGTCGCCCGTTCACTCATACTGGTGTCGACTTTACTGGCCATGTAGACGTGAAACTGAACAAAGGAAGAGGAGTGAAGACCTCAAAAGCTTATATCGCTGTTTTCGTTTGTATGGCTACGAAAGCCGTACATATCGAATTAGTCTCAGAACTTAGCACAGAAGCATTTATTGCGGCGTTTCAAAGAATGTGCGCGAGACGTGGAACGCCCGCACATATGTACTCAGACAACGGCACGAATTTCGTTGGGGCATCCAAAGTGCTGAGAGAGGATTTTAGAAACTTCAAAAAGCTACTTTCTCCTGAGTTTTTTGACGAAGTTGGCAAATTAGAAGTACAGTGGCACTTCAACGCCCCTGCTTGGCCTAGTGCGGGCGGGATATTTGAAGCGGCCGTTAAGTCGTTAAAACACCACTTGCGACGAGTTCTCGGAGATCAAAAACTCACCTGGGAAGAATTTGCGACCTTATTAGCAAAAATAGAAGCTTGCATGAACTCGAGGCCTCTGTGTCCGCTAACAGAAGATCCGGAGGAATTTTATAATACTCTTACTCCTGGTCACTTTCTAACTGGCAGTGCTACGTTGTCATTACCTCAACCGGAGCCTGATGACAGAAAGATGGATTTGAGAAAACGCTGGCAACTTACAGAGCACATGCTAGATCAGTTTTGGAAGGCGTGGTCCAATGACTACTTAAATACTCTACAGTCTAGGAGCAAGTGGAACAAAACAGTAAAAAATCTACAAATAAATGACGTCGTACTAATAAAGGAAACAAACTTACCGCCTGGCAAATGGGCCATGGGACGAGTCATAGAAACTCATCCCGGCAAGGACGGTTTAGTACGAGTGGCCACCCTTAAAACCAAATCTGGAGTGATAAAACGACCTACTATCAAACTGACACCATTACCACTACAAGAAAACCTGCCCGCTACTGCAGAAACTACGAGCAGCAAATGTGAGAAAGACGAAGAGATGCCTGAAAACCTAACAAGAAAAAGGAGCACAAGAACCAATAAGTACAGTTTCCTGACTCTCGTTCTTATGACTTTGATAGGAACGATGGGAATGGCACAATCATCATCAACTACAAATAACTTTAAGATGACCTCTATACCCAACAGTCAACCTATTTATTTTGATGAAGCCGGAAAATTACAATTAATCCACGATGAATGGACACTACTTATCTATTTTAACTTAACATCCTACTGGCAAGCTACAGAAAATATTAATAATTATATAAATCAAATTGATAGACTCTGTCAAAGAATCGCCCACGAGTTTACAGCATGCGAAACAGTCGTCAACCATCTACGTCATGAATTGCATCACCTTGAAAATTACAATACCATGTTACTTTCTCAGCATTCGCGACAAAAAAGAGGCTACTTTGATGGAATCGGAAAATTAGCCAGAACATTATTCGGAGTTTTGGATGAAGACTTTGCGCAAAAGTACGAGAAAGATATCCAAAATTTGCAAACCAACGATAATTATCTGTTGCAGTTGATGAAGAATCAAACTTTGATTATTGAAGCTGAAAACAACATTATTAAAAACAATACGGAATTCATGGACAAACAATTTCACGCAATACAAACCTACATGAGCCAGACTAGCGACGCAATCACAAAAATTGAAAACAGAGCGCAAATACTATACACAGTAAACGACGTGAATTCTGCTGCCTTAGCATCAACTTTAATTTTGAACGATTTGCATCGAATTCAAGAAATGTTAATGAATGCTCTTGCCAACATCTACCGAGGTCATTTGGATACGCACTTGTTTCCAGCATCTCAAATAATAGAACAGCTCAACATCATCTCTGGAAAACTGCCACAAGGACTAGCTTTACCAATACAGGATATACAAAAGAACTTCCGAGATATCTACGAACTGATCCATGTTAAAGCTCGAATTACAAATAACTTTCTACTTTTCGAATTACATATTCCACTTTTAAGTGATGAGGACTACAGAATATATCGGGTAATACCCATACCGTTCCTGAGACAAGGACAATTAAAAATTGTGCAGTCTTTCACCAATTTCATCGCCATAAACTTCGTGAAAAATTCGTACATCACCATGGAAGAGCAAGATATGCGTCAATGTACGTCATACGGAAACGACGAGTACATTTGTATTTCACGTCAGCCAGTATTTAGCTTACACGACAAAGATGCACCTTGCGAGGCCAAGGTATTCAGTCAACAGACGTCTTTATCATGTGTCATCAAGGACGTAACCTGTAAAGAGACATGGATCCAATTACATAAACCTAACTGGTGGTTGTTTACATTGTGCGATACACAGCTGATGCGCGTCATATGTAACGATCAAGTTACGCCGACGGTCATCAATGGCACTGGAGTGATTGTCTTGAAACCAAAATGCATACTACAAAAGAAAGATGCAACTATATTCACATACAATCACTTAGGAAGCAAATTTTACATGGAGGCGGATATTCAAGTACCCGTACTTAACACCACCATCAACAATATATTCGACATAAGTTGGAAAAATGCACAGTTGAATATAACGGAACTGGAAACATCTGCAAAAAGCATCAAGTTTATAGAGAAGCAAATAACTCAGCAGAAAGAGCAGGAAAGACTACCCCAAGAGTCAGACATCTCGAGCCACGACATATACCTTTACTCTGTGACTTCTTTGCTGTTGGGAGGATCTGCTTCGTTTATACTCTACATTTTTATAAAACGATGGTATAAGAAAACAAAGAAGCCAAAGCAGCTTAAAGGAATCGACAATCAAGTCGAAATCGAAATGCAAGAAATACGAAAAGCGACACCGCCGGAGCCACTATACAGCGATGCGAGGCCGAAAAAACTATTTCACTTTGAGGAGCTGTAAAATTTATGATTTTAATGTTTACATGTTTTATATTTACTTTTACACTTTTTACTTTTACGTTTTGTGAACATGTTTAATATTTACTTTATATTTACTTTTTTAATTAATATTTACTTTTACACTTTTTACTTTTACGTTTGTGAACTTTTTATATTTTTATGTACTGGATGCTCATCTCGCCCTTTCCCTTGGGAGCATGTACGGTTTACGTACATACTGTCAGACTGCTCACGCAGCAACCTACTTTTTATACCGTATTTATAATGATTCTCAATACAATTTTAGTTAGTTGACAATTAATTACTTACTACGAACACCGCGGATTAGCATCCTACTCAAACTTAGTTGTGATCGGTACATCTAATAAACTTTAGTGCTACAAAATCTGTGCGTGTTTACGTCAACTAATCTCGACCGTAACTCCAACTTAAAACTTCTTACTAAAACTGCAAGTGTAAGGTGCCTACTACTACGGGATCTTACAGTTACAGAAATAAAAAATAAATGACTATTACCCTAGTTTACTTTTCCCGTTTTTCTACGTTAAGTAAACTTTGGCGTTAATTTGAAGGAAAAAATTAGTTCCTCGTTTGTACTCTAGAGGCGCTTTTTCATTCTTCAAGCAGCCTCTAAATAAAATAAAGAAATCTTGTGATAAAGGTCAGGTTTACGATCATTTTCAAGTTAAAAAAAGACCCAGTACTATAAATTTTAACGCAAATAATTATGATACTATTACCATGCTGCATGTTATTTCAAGGAAATATGAACCGAATTCATTACGAAAACAGTAACAAAGTGATTCATCAATTTCAATCCAATATAAAAACCCCAGTTTCATTTTTTTAATAATAACTTCCACATTTCACATTCAATCGAACAGAAATCGTGATAATATACTTAATTGAATAATTCCCCAAGACTTTTCTTTAATAATCCCATTAATTCCCCCATCTTTCCTCAATTACCCCGGGGGGTTTAAGGGGTGGTAAAAGAATATTCGACAGGATTCGTTGCGAACTAACTCCGGCTCGAATTATGAGTAATCTGGGATATTTAGCTGAGACACTTGGCTGTTTGTTACACCGAACTGTAAGGCGTTGTTCACCCATCTTTACATCAGATCTTTTGATACAGTTGCATTTATAAAACAATCAAATTGATCTGCAGCAAAAACTCCACACGTTGGACAGTTCTTTAGTTGAATTCATTCTGCTCAGTCGTTCAATTTGCAGCGTCATGGCAGTAAGGCTTCTATTTAACTATCCTCTTAGCTAGACATATAGATTGATGAGACACTTTATTGTGCACCACCATGCAACAAAAACGGTTTTTCAATATTTCTTTCGGTTACAATGGCGTCCTTGTCGCTAACAAACTTGAAGAGTAAAGAAACTAAAACACTAAAAGTTAAATGTGTATATGCGAATAGGTTGATAATAAAGTATTAATTCCCTACCGTACCCATCAATAAAACATTAAAATAATAAACACTGCATTTATCTTTGTTTCTGCTATTTCATGAAAGAAATAACAAAGTCTTTAAACTAAAAAACATAAAGAACACCGCACCAAGATAAACATTTTTCTATCTTCATTCCATTCAAAAGAAATCCAATTTCCGTCCAAGTCTCTTCCACTTTGGCCGTTTTCTCAGTGATTACAGCGTGCAACATTATTTTTATAAGAATTCCCTGAGCTCTATAAAATACTTGTTACGCTTCGGTGTAAGTAGCGGTCTGAACAATACACTTGAAAGAAGCAACTTAGCAACGAAGAATTAAAAGTTTTGTTTGATTTTTTTTTTTGTGTCTTCCAACGCTGACGACAGTTTTTATACTATAGTCTCTTTTATATTTCTGTTGCCCTGGTAGCCATGATTAAAAGGCAACCATTGTTTAAACCAGAAATACTTTGGTAAAAATGTCTTTTAAACGATTTATTTGTCTCGGTAACTATTTGTTAGAATAAAATTGAATGTAATCAAAATTTCCTGGAAATAGTTCAACGTAAAACCGTTGGAGAAATTACCAGGAACTGTTTTGAAAGGCTTTGGATCTAAACTAATATTCTGCCTGTGTATTTTTATTTTCTTTGCAAATAATATTTTATTTGAAGGAGGAGTTGAAATGAAAACCCATCTGTAGGTACATTTGTTTGTTAAGATTCGGTTAAAATAACCTAAACACGAAAAAGTACATGATTTCGAAGACTTGTCATACCCACCAACCCGTACTGAGTCCTCCAGGTGACCAACCCAATTACCTAAGAGAGATCTTTACTCCGTTGTGAGAATATTACATATTTATGCCTTTGTCAAACAGACAGGCGAAAGCGAAGCATTTCCGAAGCGATACCGAACCGAAGCGAGACGTCAGTCCGATAGTTCTGTCACGCTATCGGATCGCTTTCGGTTTTCTATGTGACTGGATTGATACAATTCCATACATTACAAATAAAAACGTCACGCTTCGCATTCGCAACGCCTGTCTGTTTGACAAAGGCTTAACTGCCCCATACACTATAATTAGCCAATTTCGAACCAAGCATACTCTCTACTATTATCAGGGAAATTCAATTACATGTCATTTAGTTTAACTGTTCTTCGAACACAAAAAACCTAGTCTTACCTAAATACGTATATTAGTATGCCTGGAACGTATGAAGAGTGCCTTAAGCACTCCTTGAGAAGATAACCCCTAATCCATAGCCTTAATTACTGGATCAGCATGCAAATTCACCCTTAAAAAGTTATTTGCATCAATATGCCGATGACGTCACGAAATTACATCTACCCTCATTATGCGAACTGTAATCATGAACATAATAGCATACGTGACTATTACAACCACTTTATCCTTGAGAAAGACAAGGTAATACCACCTTTATGTACCAGAGTTAAGGTAGAGGTGAGATGTACAACATAAGATTGTTTTTCCAGGACATGACATGCACTACCAATATATCTTGAGCTTTCGTCTTAAATATTGTTTATGGGTTAACAGGTCAAGTTGTATTGGTGGAGTAAATGCGGGTCATATAGCTACAAATGTACTAAATCATAATAAAACTTGACTTTTATTGTTATACAGTTTTATCCTGCGGTTTTACCCGTTTCGATCTCAATAAATATTTGGTTTGTTTTACTGTGAACTATGTTACGTTTACTGTCCCAAGTTATTTTTCTTTTATTAGGTACAACGGAAAAACCCGTTCAAATAAAATAGATGGAGGTTCATTCTGATGATACGAGATAGTTTTATTTGATATGAAATTGGAAATAAAAGGCCTTTTTTATCGTTTTGTTAACATGCATGCGGGTACAATATTTTATTGCTCGGGGATATTTTTAAAAATGCGATAAAAATAATGGGTTAGGATTTTTCTTTCTTATCTAAGTAAGGTTTACTAGAGGGAGCTTGTGGCTAAATAAATACAGCCGCACAGGCCGATCTTCCGGGTTAAGCCGCGCTTGCCGAGGTTGGTCTGTGGATGGGTGACCATCTGTCATAGCGAGTTTCCTCCGTGCCTCGGAAAGCGCGTAAAGCCGTTGGTCCCGGCTGTCATTTATAGATCTTTGACTTTCGTTACTGTTAGTCAGAAGCTCTAAAGTCTGACAACCAGTCTTACCATGAGGTATCGTATTACCCAGTTACTGGGTTGTGGAGGTCCGACAGGCAGTTGCTCCATGTAAAAATAAATTTGTAAAATTCATAAATAAATCTCTAAATAGATAAAATTTAAAAAGCACCCAATCTGTAAAACTAAGATATCTTGTTGCCTTCTAAAACCTTAAAACATCCATACCGAAGCACAACCATATGTAATGACGTCCATATTCAAAATGGCGCCCAAAAACCAGACCACTTGCAATTGGACAAGAATAAATCACCTCTCTGACACACATTCGGTACATATCTTAGGAACGGAGTAAAACTCACAATGGACGGGGGATAACCTGACTATAATTCATCCCCTCCCGATATTAGGGGGATAGGATTTACATACCACATTTCATTCGGCCTACCCATCGGATGGTTGATTTATGCCGAATCTCCCCTGGTCTTGAGGTGTTTGGTCTAAGTTTTAGGTTACAGGCGTTCTTGTTCTGTTCTCTGAAACTCTTTACCAATTTACCTGACGTTATGGTAGAGAAGTATGCATGTTCAAGTTTCACTTATGAAGATCAAATCAGATCGCGACGCGTCGTATTTCATACGCACCCACGTGTCCGCGAAATAGGTCGCTGGACTGTGTAAATAATAAATCCCTTAGAATGTAAAAGGCCACTGATGGAATAGGGTAGACTTTTAATCAGTACGAGTCTGATAATCCCTTCCGCTGCACCTTTATTTTTATTTTTTTACGTGGTAAAATCATCACAAAAGTCCTCCCACCCAGGGCAGAGCGGGAGGGACTGTCAGACTCGTACTGACTAAAATCCACGGTGTCCTTCAATAGCCCTTTACGTATTGGGGTCACGGTAATTCGTGAGTCCCGCGACCTTCCGCTGCACTTAGGGCAGGTGGTCTAATTTGATGGTTTTACTACCTAATAAAAGAGTCAGATACTACCTTCCACTCTACCTAGGACGGGAGGACCTGTTTGAAGATTTTACAACAAAATTTAACAAAATTTAAATGCGCGATTTACTTTGTTTTTCTTACCATCATCTTCCTGCCCTTACCCCATTTTACTTAGGGTCGGCGCAACACGTTTTTTTATCTCTTACTCCTTTTTCTTTAGTGTCATTCCTTAGACAATCCTTCCATCTTTTCTTTGGCTTTCCTCTTCCTCTCCATCCATCAACATTCATACTCTCTTAATCGCATGAGTGTCATCCCTCCTCATCACATGTCCATAACAAGACAGACGGTAGTATTTTTCCTATATTTTTGTTTATTAACCAACTTTGAAAAAAAGGAGGTGTCTTTTTTGTTGTTTTTCCACCCGCTTCCTCTCATACCTCCCGCCAATTATGACTCCCAACATTTGCGGCAGACCGTCGAATAAATTTTATTTTTTCTCACCGCGCGACGTCCCGTTCGATTGTACCCTGATTTATGTCATATCAGATGGATTTGTAATTGGACGATGCGCTCGTATTTACCTTCGTTTTTGTGGGAGACATGATTTATAAGGCGTGGCATTTTGTGTGGGTAAGGACCATTTAGAGTTGATTGTTGAGAATGTTTTTGTAAGAAAGCTTTTGGCATTTAATTAGATCAATATTATTTAAAATTACCTTGGCTGAAATCTACCAAACTGGAAAGAAAAGTGTTGGTTGTCCAGAGGTAGTGCATATTATATTTGGCATAAAGAGTATATTCTAAAAGAGGTTGACGCAAAAGGAAAGAGATAGATATATGCTCAGCAGTAGACATAATATGACCAATTCTATTTTACCGAGAATAGACTTAGACTACTGAAGCATTGAAACATTTATTTTTTACATTGTAAAAATCGCCAGATAAAAAAAAAACTGTGTTATGTCTATTTTTCCGTCGACAAGATCTGTTTTTCCGGTGTCATGCTACGCATGCAGTTGGTACTCGTAATTTGATTGTGGATGGTGATTTAAAAATTACTTCACAAATATAGTTGTTTACTAAATATTCACCAAGAGGCCTTGAAACGATCGTAGATAGATCGTATTCGAATTAGTAACACATCTTTTAAAAGTGCTGAATTATGCTATTCGGTAGCTGAGAGTTTTCCAAAAGACATTATTGAGATTACATTTTCAAACGAATTTCTATGATACGCATTAGGGATACTAGAAACCTATATCAGGACTCAAGATACTTATTGTCCGGTTAGTAATTTCCCGTGGGATTATTACCGACATCGAAACTAAGGGATAAGGTTAACTTTAATCCCAGTAAAATGTTCCCGTGGGATTATTTTTGACCTCGAACCAAAACTTACTGAATAATAATAATTTAACGGCACATTTGGCGCAGTGGCTGAGATATTGGACTCCTGCGCTATGTGTCGCGGGTTCGATTCCCGCACGGAACAAATATTTATATGATCTGCAAGTAGTTGTTCCGGGTCTGGGTGTTTGTGTATGTTGTGAGTTTCTATGTTTGTAAACGCACCCAAGATACATGAGAAATTTCTAGAGTGGGGCAACGTTTAAAAAAAAATTAACTCGTATACATTACCTCGCGTGGAAACATAAAGGGGGTGCCTGAGGTATTTAAATAATGATTAATGAATCTCTCGTTAATATGGACGAAGTACTATCGCTGAAACAGGGCAATTAAAATTTTCTCACGCCATACTTTTACTTCAAAACACGTATTTCGTTATGCAAATGAGAAAAATATGTTTTTTTTAAGATATAAAAGAAAAGTTCGCAAAATCCGCTGAGTTGGTAAAAAATATATTAAAGTTAGCAGTGCATGAAGGTTTTGTTTTTTTATGTAATAAATAATGGTTACGTCATTTACAACACTGCTTTGAATACATAAATCTTCTAGAGATATGGACTTTTTTAAATTTAAAATAAATCTTATTTTAGCTTTTCTAAAAAAGTTCGCGTAATTTAAACTAGACGTGATTTTTGAGCTATGAATTTAATTTTTTAATAGATTTTCCTCCTAAAGTATAAGACGAGGTTGTCTATGTTCAATTCATAATGGTAAACCACATACTCCAAATTACCTTGTAGTTAAAAACCATTTTTGTAAGAATCAAGGTGATTAAAAAGCAGGATAAAAATCGAGACCATTACATCATTGTCGCGAGACTGTCTCAGTAAAATACCGAAGCTCTGGAAGGCAAAGGGCAACCGATGGAACAGGGTGGATTTTGGTAAGTAAGAGCCTTACTCCGCTCCACACAGGGCGAAAGGACTCAGGATACGACGATTCTAAAATCCAAAAGGCCATTTTCATCATCAAGCCCTTTCTATTATTAAGATATCAAATGTTCGCGGGACTCACGAATTATCGTGACCCCAGTACGTAAAGGGCTATTGAAGGACACCGTGGATTTTAGTCAGTACGAGTCTGACAGTCCCTCCCGCTCTGCCCTGGGTGGGAGGACTCATGTGATGATTTCAATGGAATTTTTACCATGTTCATTATTTGTTCTGGTTTTCTGATATTGCGGCACTGTTGCAAGCGCCATGGTCACGGATGAACTGAAGTTATTGCGGGTGGATGTTTATGAGCAGATAAATCGGTCTACCCTCCTTCTCGTTCGTTTTTTGGGATCGACTCCACTATCATTGTCACTCGTCTCACTCACAACACGATATTGTTCCTGACACACAAAACTCACTGTATGCGCTCGCGAACCGAATATGGATGAATATGGTCGGCACGGCTGGCGCAGTGGCTGAGCAATTGGACTGCTATGCTGCGTGTCGCGGGTTCGATTCCCGCACGGAGCAAATATTTGTATGATCTACAAGTAGTTGTTTCGGTTCTGGGCGTTTGTGTATGTGAGTTTATAATATGTTTGTAAACCCACACACGACACAGAAAATATTCCTAGTGTCAGGAAAGCTTAAAAAAAAACTAATATCCGCGCTTGTTCGGTTTTTACATCCCTCCAGCCCTCGATAGTTGAAATCCATATCGTTTTTGGTTATTTTTAACTGCCCTAATATGGTATATACCCCGTTTTTAATCTTAATAATAGTATTATTGACCATTTTAGTCTGAAAACTTACAACCCCTATCTGTCACAGATATCACTACTCTAAAACCAGTAATAATTCAACCTGACAACTGGTTGGTACATTTGACCAGGATCCATATACATATGTACCCCCATCCTTTACTGAGGGGGTGTGCAATATATCACATTTTCACCCCTACGACTAAACGCCGTGAGCCTTGCATAAATTATAACTGTCATGTATGATAGGTTGAAGTAGTTCAGGTAGTTTTGCCTGTAAGCTTGTAGAGGGAAGTAAAAGAAATGAACTGCCTTACTAAGGGAAATCAAATGAATGCTATGAGTGACAATATCGTCACTCTGGACATTCAATACGTTTACTGAGCAAATCTGTTCTATCTGGATGTGAGCTTTTCTTAAATAATCTGGATCTATAATATTTAAGCTTCATTATACTTTTTTTTTATCTTGGTAAAATCATCAAATGAGTCCTCCCACCCAGGGCAGAGCGGGAGGGACTGTCAGTCTCGTACTGACTAGAATCCACGGTGTCCTTCAATAGCCCTTTACGTTCGTCGGACAGCGAGTTGCCCATTACTCGCTGCCCGCATGCCCGAAGCTTCATTATACTGTGCATTTTATTGTGCCTTCTAGATTAGGTTTAAATAACTAAGCACACAAAGGTTGAAATAAGCTATTATTGTTATTTTATCCATCCTGCCTTAATTGTATTTGTTTATAATCCATTTCATTTTGTACGCCATTTCTTGGCAAAACATAGTGCACATACTTTAACATATTTATTATCTGTAATTTACCTATGTTTTACAAAATAAATTATTTGATTTGATTTGATTTGATCTAATTTTGGCAACTATTTCCGTTAACCTTCAAAAGACTGCGTAGACTTGTTACCTATCTAATCCTCCTTATACCTACCTACACTAGCGCCTACGTTTTTTACTTCAAAATGTCAGAAGGCTACCAAAAACCCCAACTACCCCAAACTTTTTGCCCCCTAAGTCGCGAAGACAGAGCGAGCTCATTGTCATATTTGTTAAGACCTGTTCGTACCGGGGAAGCGCAATTCTTAAAGAGATAATCCTTGGATAAAGCCTCTTATTTATATTGGTGGGCTTGGAAACAAGCGGGGGGTTGTTAGGGGGTGAAGTTTCAAGTTGGTAGTTTGACGGGGGGTGAAAGTGTCAAGATTCTGGTTTTGAGGATTCGATTTGAATTTATCGTTGAAATAATGATTCTTTTTGGCAATTTCTATAGACTTACTAGCTTTTGTCAGTAGTTCCGCCCGCTCAGGGAACACTGTAAGAATTATGATTTTAATATTTGTGTTTTTCCCCAAACATGTATAAAATTAGACTTTCAATAGTTTCTCGACGCCACCGCTGAATTCGAGCTTGTTACTCAGTGACAATGTAGCATACTTAACGTATGGTAGAAGATATTTCAAAAATAATTCAGTTGAGTTTACTGATTACAAAAATACAAATCTTTCCTCTTCTGTACATATAATAAATCTGTAGAAGGGTCAATTCTGTACATTGAAAATATTGAAAAAATAAATAGCGGGGGGTGTTGCTGGATCGATACCAAACCCAAATATGTGATTAAAAAAAATTTTGTCTGTCTGTATGTGCAGGCATCACGTGAAAACTAACGGTTCGATTTCGATGAAACTTGGTATAATTATACCTTATTATCCTGGGCATAACATAGGATACTTTTTATCCTGAAAAAATACGTAGAAAAAAAAGCTTATTTTTCAGTATAGAACGCGAGCTCAACAGCAGTAGCTCAATAGAGGGATCTCCTTAATTATGTGGCTTAGCCGTATTTGGGTCCAATAGATATCTATAAGATGTCATTGTCAGAGTTACTCAAAATGGAGAAATAAACCATCCACGCGAAGACCGACATCCGCGCGGACGGAGTCGCGGGCGGAAGCTATTATATATTTAATTTTGCCATAAGTGTTGTGTTTTTTTTTAACGAGGTAAGGTCATCATATTAGTCCAGTGGGTGGGAACCCAGGGCAGAGCGGGAGGGACTGTCAGACTCGTACTGACTAGAATCCACGGTGTTCTTAAATAGCCCTTTACGTTCCGGGGTCACGGTAATTCGTGAGTCCCGCGACCTCGTGAGTTCTGCGACCATAAGTGTTGTGTTACTCGTAAAAGAAAAATCGCAGATCTCAGTTCTATTCGATATAGAGTTTTTTTTTCTCACGACAGTTTCAATAATCTATTTCTTCTTTTATGTCTACATTCTTAACAGAGTGGTAATGGTGGTCACATCTGGAATTGTGGCTCTATTTACAATCCATCATCTTTCCTCTCTTATCGCTACCTTTCTGGTCGATTCGTGAAGGAGGCTTTATAATGCGGCTCTATGGCCCATACTTTTAAGCCTTTGTCAAACAGACAGGCGAGTTCGACGCGATAACGAACCGATACGAGACTTCAGTCCGATATTTCGGTCACGCTATCGGATCGCTTTCGCTTTTCTATGTGACTGGATTCAAACAATTCCATACATTACGAATAAAAACGTCACGCTTCGCATTCGCCACGCCTGTCTGTTGGACAAAGGCTTTAATGAATAAGCAATATCTGTTATGATGTGGAAATAATACTTAAATCCAGAATAAAAAATCTACAGGCACTCCAAAATGAAGACATATAAGATACAACTCTAACCGTCTTACCGAATAATTCAGTTATCGTCCCAAAAACACGTCTCACGAACTTCATAAATAATACTATACCTTCGTACTCCACAGAATTTCTAATCATTCCGAATATGAAAAATCTCCTTCCAAAATATTCCCGCCAATTTAGGGCCCTCCACTCGACTCTAATCTCAACAGACAGCGCGTGATAAGTGCCCGCTGGCAAATCCTTAAAAATTACGACACTGTGTCCCCACGCTAGCGGTTTTGTCATATTAGTGTAGCCACGCCGATATATTTCGGCTTACACGCTGTTTTGTTGGAAAACCCTGTGTTCATTAGGGAGATTTTTTGGAGAGATTGTTCGCGAAAAAATTGTGAAGTGATGTTTTTTTTAGGTGATGCGAAGGCTCGTTTACGTCATATTTTTGGCCTGTTTCTAGTTTAGTATGCTTGAGGTTTGATAAAGTAGTTAGGAGTGCCTTCAATGTATGTGTCTTTCTATTTTCGTCGTCCATGTTCAGACATTTAGTTACCTATATGCATCAGTTTATGCAACTGATATGCTCTTAAAGACGAAACACAACGCATTACCTCGAAGACGAGTTGACGTCGAGGCACAGCCTAAAGATAATGTCGCGATAAATCGCTGTCAGTGGCTTAGTGAATACTAAACTGAAGTTTCGACACTTTCTTAGGGAAGAACATTACTACACTTGAAGTTAGTTCTTTTTCTTTACGTGGTAAAATCAGCACATTAGTCCTCCCACCCAGGGCAGAGCGGGAGGGACTGTCCGACTCGTACTGACTAAAATCCACGGTGTCCTTCAATAGCCCTTTACGTACCGGGGTCACGGTAATTCGTGAGTCCCGCGACCACACTTGAAGTAAGTTAGAGTAGGAACAATATAGTAATCATGTCGTCTGAATGACTTACGAAGACACGCTTTTTGACATCGATGCGGACCATAGGTGGCTAGGATTTTCCCTTCCAAGGTCAAGACTTACATAACAGTCTCATAAATACTTTATTCTTCTAATATTTTTTCCAGGATTTTATTTTTGTTTCTAAGTTACGACGCTATGTCGGCGAGATCTAGTGTCAGTAAACTGAAGAGAAACGACCGAGTACAAAAATAATTATCTATCTGCTAAAAAGTACCCAGGCGAGGTTGACAGGCATATTATAGTAAAAGTGAGTATAAAACAATTTATTAGATCTACGTGTTAGTAGTCAAACCGATCGGAACAAAATGAAATTGGTCCTTTCCTTTTATTAAGCATTTAAATTGACAATTAAGATCTTTATTGGAGTCGGTAATTAGGGCTTTATGAAGGCATTTATTTTTATTGGGCTTTTGGTACTAACATCGTTTAAAAAAAAGGTCAGACACAAAAAAATAAGTGGACCCCTCCACCCTCGCCCTAGGAAGACCTACAATGACCTTATTGGTAAAGTGCTTCAGAAAGGTCGGGTGCGTAGTACTCGGCGAATCGGCGTGCGTGTATGACCAGATGTATGAATGTGGATGAGGTGCAAGGAGTATGTAAGGATCGTCGCAGGTGGCGATAGTTTCTGCCTACCTCCAGATGAAGAAGGCGTGAGTTTATGTATGAATATGAGTAAGAAAAAAGTTTTATTTCTCTACTAGCTTTTGCCCGCGACTTCGTTCGCGTGGAATAGTGACTTCCGGCAGATTTATGTTTTTTTTTAATTTTTTGTAATAAAAACTATCCTATGTCCTTTCTCAAGTTTCAAACTATGTCTGTAACAAATTTCACACAAATCGGTTCAGTATATTAGGCGTGAAGAAGAGAGAGACAGACAGACAGACAGACAGACAGAGTTACTTTCGCATTTATAATATTAGTTTGGATGAATATTTTTTTAAAGAAAATGATGCCCTACATCTGTCCCTAGTGCAAAGAAACAGCATTTTTATAAAAAAAAATGAACCTAAAAATGTTCATTTCGTAAATTCCAACTCGGACCATTAATCTTGGAGGTCTCAATTATTAATAGACTCGGATCAAACTGTGATAGACAGAGATGAAATCGGTCATAAAAACTTAGGTCCCATAATGAATTTTGTTTTCCCAAGTTAAGCTCTAAGCACACATAAAGCTATGCAAAACCAGTGTAAACTGATCATTCTTTGTGCAAAAAGATCATACAAAGCCAGGTCAAGATAAATTGGATGTATATTGTATAGCTTTATATTACCCAACCTATCCCAATCCGTTGAAATTTCTTTAATAAACTTATACTGCCACTTAAGGGATATCTTACGTCATAGTTTGATATTTCGTCGCTGTTGCAAGCACTATGATTTGACTAAGCCGCGGGTTCACACATCGCAATCATAGCCACAATATTGTCTTTGTCAAACAGACAGGTGAAAGCGAAGCGTTTCCGATGCGATAACGAACCGAAGTGAGACGTCAGTCCGATAGTTCCGATAGGATCGCTTTCGCTTTTCTATGTGACTGGATTCAAACAATTTCATACATTACAAATAAAAACGTCACGCTTCGCATTCGTCACGCCTGTCTGTTTGACAAAGGCTTATAGGTTTAGTTTTATGTCGTGAAAGCTTAAAATAGTGTTTCATGAATACATTTTCAACTTTATCACAAAAGAAGAAGGTTCATGATCGATTGAGTTACCAGACTTGAGACTTGATGGGCTGGTCAATGATTCTTCGTCATAGTCACCTGTCTGGAGGTTTAGCGCCTCCTTTCACATGCAAGTACCTGTGTAATGGATGATCAATTCATCCATCCATCATCGGATTGACCTCGGCAAGCGTTGCTGAACCTTAAAGATCAGTCCTCGTCATATTAGCTTATTGTTGAGCTCCTTGAGTTCTCAGTTGAGCTACACGATATCCGACAAATGCTTGCACTGACTGGACAGGTCCTCTCAAATCTGTGTGGTTCTTTCCTCAAAAGACCATCTCAAACACCCGCTTGGTCCTCGTATGACCTAAACAAAACAATGTCAAGACTTTAAAAGAGACAGTGACCTCTGAGTTTCTTTCGGAAGTTTCTTCTCAGAGTAGTCAGGTACGAAACAGCCTCATCTAGCTTTAAAAATATTAGTTGTGACGTGTAAAAGTGTTTTTTTTATATATATAAACCAACTTACAAAATAGATATCATTTATAATTTATTTATAAGAATAAAATAAAACGTCTCATCAGTTACAGCCTTTTCTTAAACTGCAAGCACAAATTGAACAAAGCCTCAAAACCCCCAAACTTTGCCTGAAGCAAAAACAAGCAAAAAAAATAATATTTATCGTCATTCTCAGTAATGCTTTAAGAAAATAAAATTTTAAGCTAATACCGTTTACAGGCGAAGTTTTTCCGAGCTTAGCCGGGATTATCCTTCATTCCTATTTTTATCTGGGCTTCGGGCCAACAATCGCGTATTCCGTATCACTTTTGTATTTTTCTGCCTCTTACACTTAGGGAAGTTTGCAAAGGATTTAGGTTGGGAGTAACCTGCTTGTTCTTGTGAAATGATCCAAAATGTTAGTGGGTAAAAGGATTAAGAAAGAAAAATCATTCAATGAAAAATCATAAAAAAAATTGCAACTTTTCAACGCAGAGTCCGAAGAGCTGGTAAAAAAGAGCTTTATATTCTTGTAATAAAATCGAATAGACGCAATGGCTTAACGTGTCCGAATTTCTCGTAAAAACGAGACTAGTGACGTCTTTCTATCAAACTATATCTTAAATGATAGTTTAAAATCGGTAAAAACATTGAATCTCCTATGTTGAATTCAGTCTAAAACATATTTTTACGAAAAAGTTAAACGTCAAGACTAACATGAAAAAACAGTAACAGTTTTCCAAAAAATTGCATTTTCAATAACATAATTGAGACTATCACAATTCTTAAACATATTAAACACAACACTATCCACATATCTACATTACAACGTTACAAAACGACACACTTTAGAAAAATAACTCACTATATTTTATATCCCAAACCCAAAAGGACATTTTACGTCCATCCAATCAAGGATAGGACCACAGCTTCCCGGGCGAAGGACTGGAAGGATGTGACGTCATCAATCATAATTCTCGCCGGATATGAGCCGGGCAATTTAGATAATGTCCACAACCGAAGATTGGGAGTCGTTAATTTGAATTTGGGGCCATTTAAATTGGAGTTTGATAAGTGTTTGTGTGAATCAGATAATTTTCAAGATTTTGTTGAATTATTTATGGGTTTTTTGTAGGCAAAAGTTTGGGTTAACGATTGTTAAATTTGGATGTGCATTGGGTTAAGTAAGAATAACGATTATGAACAGTCTAAAGTAAAAAAAAAATTGGGAAAACCGACGAAATATTCCAACAGAATCATATCCTGGACCCATGGTAACCGTTTGTGCGTCGATGTCTCTTACAACCTGTATAGGTATATATAAGTGTACTAATATGTTATAATCGTATCAAGCTATATAAATACGGCTGACCAACATTCGGTTTATTATTTTCAATCACACAAATCCTCTGAGTCAGCACAGCGGTCAGTAACGTGAAGAATGTCACGTTCACAGCCGGCACTAAAATGTTTACGATCCCACACTCATTTCAGGAATAGGTACGTATGTGCGGTAATGAAACGCACCACTGAAATTACTTTGAACATTTGATTATGCGGGTAGTTATGTTTTTTATTAATATAGGGAAACATGTTTGAAAAAATAATTAAATATTATAGCAAATATTGTATATTTACCAAAAATCTGGTATTAGATAACTGTTAACATAAAAACTATTGATTTTTGTTGTTTTATTGACCAATATAACCAATAACATAAAATATATAAATTAATATATATATAAATATAGATGGGAGCAATGGGACAGAGTGGGGCTTTTTTCTTTTGTATCGTGGTAAACCATCAAATAAGTCCTCCCACCCAGGGCAGGGCAGGAGGGACTTGACTGACTAAAATCCACGGTGTCCTTCAATAGCCCTTTACGTACCGGGGTAACGGTAATTCGTAAGTCCCGCGACCCCGGCAGGCTTTGGCCCTCTACAGGCCCCGTCACTATGCTGACACTCCTTGAGGCGCGCGTTGAACACAACGCGCCGTCGACCCACAGAGTGGGGCTAGTTTTATTCTACAGTTATCTCAAGTCTGCTTGTAATCGTCTTTAAGATAAAATTAAAACTTCACATCAGACTTACGAACCGGTAAGATGCATCGGCTGGCGTCGTAATTCGCGCATGGGTTGCAAACTTGCACTATCTCATTACCATGCTTTACGGCTGGTTTTATAGACCCCATAAATAACCCCTGTCTGGGAAGGTGGCTGAGGTATCACCCCGCTGTTGGGGTACTTATGGGAAATGTTACGGTGGCTGACATTTTTATGATGATATGCGTGGCTTTTTTGTGTGATAATGATAAGTCGTTTCGGTAAAAAGCGCATTCAAGTTACATGCTGTAATAATAAATAAGTTTTCCATGTAAATTCCTTTTCAATCACAATTAAAAGATATTTTGTATAACATGAGAATATGTTATATCTTGTTTGTATGTTCTTTTGATGGCATTTTTTATTTTATAATTAGAATAGATTTTATTGTACTCCAAAATTAGTAAAAACTTAACACAATACTAACGTAGCGCAAGCGCCAACAGGACGCCATTTGCTAATGGCCGCTTGCAAATGACGCCCTGATGGCGCTTGCGCTACATTAGTATTGTGTTAAGTTTTCCTTAAGTGTGTGATTTCCCATCATACCTCGCGTCCCCGTCTTATACACTGTTCCCCTACCCTTTTGAGATAATCCCGCGACTCCATAGATGTTGACTCCATGTCATGTTTCTCCTGTAAAAGTTATCGCATAATAATGTTTGGTGGAAAAATAATCATAATAAAATGCAAAAGGGCCCCAAAAATAACATACGAGAATGTAAATAAATATAATATCCTTAACAAATAACAAAGTCACGAAACAAACACAAGTCACCACAAATCAAAACTACCCTCCATATTTAACAACCTTTACCCTAACACACCACTCAATTATCAGCTTTATCACCCTAATAACAGAGTTTGAATTAATAAAGCCAATCTAAGGAGATCGGCTTCATCATCAAAACATTCCATTGGAAATTAAACCGTCTTGAATGAGATACAGAGTTGAGATTTGCTTGATGGGTGAAGGCTTCTTCCATAGGTTATGGAGTCATAAAGTGTATTGCCCTTGGCCCCAAAACTACTTGATTTTATATTTCCATAAGGGATGATAGTTTCCCTTTATGGTGGATGGCTATAGTACTGTTTAAGGGAAAGTGTTCTAGGGGAGGGAATTTGACTGTAATGCTCATATCTTGTTGAGATAGGGGCTCGAAGAGTTATGAGAATTTATAATAAAAGAATAGACGAAGCCTTTTTTAGTGTGTGTGTGTGTGTGTGTGTGGTATGGCCCCTGATCCGACGGCAAGCTACCCATTACTCACCGTCCATAAGCTTATTGACCGAGAACTATTGACACTGATTTTTTAAATCTTCCGTAGTATCCATCAGCTTTTGTAATATGCATACATCAGGACATACGGAATATTATAAATATAACACTTCAGCTCAATCTTGTCTCTTAATTTCCACCTAATCAGGTTTTCTTCTTTGGCCAACCAGAACTTCAAAACGATGATTTCTATATGTTTCTTACTAATATTATAAATGTCTACGTTTGTGCGAATGGATAAATGTATGTATGTATGTTTATGGCTCTTTCACACCTAAACGACTGAACGGATTTAGATGAAATTTATGTTCCCGTGGGGAATATTTATAATATTTTCTAGTTGTAGCGGGCAAAACTGCTGGCAACAGCTAGTGTATATTTTATAGAACTGAAGTCTTTGTTTGATTGAACTCGCTAACCTCAAGAAACACTGGTTGGAATTTATTTTGAGTTTTAGATAGCCTATGTATCGAGTGAGGATACAAGGTATATAACATCAAGTTACTACCAAAAGGAGCCGAAATGCGAAACCACGAGGAACAGTTAGCTTTTTTTTTTTTAGCGTGGTAAAATCATCAAATGAGTCCTCCCACCCAGGGCAGGACGGGAGGGACTGTCAGACTTGTACTGACTAAAATCCACGGTGTCCTTCACTAGCCCTTTACGTACCGGGGTTACGGTAATGGGAAAGTCCCGCGACCCCGGCAGGCTATGGCGATTTCGGCGTGCCCGGGGAACAGTTAGCTTAGGATAAAATTACTTGTCGACACGGTTAGCGCAGTGCCTCAACGATCTGACTTCTGCGCAGCGTGTCGCGGGTTCGATTCCCGCACGGAACAAATATTTGTATAACCTACAGGTAGTTATTCCGGGTCTGGGTGTTTGTGTTTGTCAGTTTCTATGATTGTAAACTCATCTGTGTTGACACAGGAGAAATTCCTAGTGTGGGGCAATGATAAAAAAAAAAATACTACACTACACAACCACAATAGAAAGCTGCATCTCAAAATGCTTCAAGAAACCCCACCCTCAAACCAGGTCGATCCGGTTAACCGTTTATGAGGAGCTCAACGTTTATGCAGCTTAAATATTTCAAGCTATAGCTCAGCATGTAGCTCAATTTAGTACGTCATAAAGCGAGCAGCCTTGTCTTTGTGAAGTGGGCTATTAATATGTGAGGGTAGTTGTGTATTCATGTCTTAAATTGTCAATTATAGCTGGATATAGAATAGAAATCTTTATTTCAAGCTTAGAGCTCATAAATGGTTAGTAACAATTTTCTTATACAACTAGTGTTAGTAAAACATAAAAATTTGATTATCAATTACAATAAAATTAAAAAATTAAGATTGATATAAAATTAAAATGAAATTGAAATAAAATTGAGATATTATAAAAATTTACAATAACAAAACATTAAATAAAACGTGAGGATCCACTAGCATGCAACTTCATCCATGTCTTTAAAAGGGGCAGATCCCACCGCTCGGACAACACCTTCAGCATGCCATTAGTGCTACCACGCAGGCGACCAAGAAGTGAAACGCTCCGCTTTCTAATTATGGCGAAAAAGTCATCAGTTCGTGCTTCAGCAAACATAGCTGAAGCACTACAAAATCTCGGTAACCCCAACAGCACCCTGAAGGCATTGTTGTACTGTACACGCAGTGCGCTGTACGCCCGCTGCGTGTAGTTGGCCCACAGGCTGCACGTGTAAAACGATTGGCAGTAGGCCTTGAACAAAGTCACTTTTACTGGCAGAGTACAACGTGCAAACCTGCGAGCCAACATATTACACCGGACGGACAGCGCCCTGCGCTCCCTGTCAATGTCCATGTTATCACACAAATCGTCAGAGACCCAGTGGCCCAAGTATTTGAAATGCGTCACCCTTTTGAGCGGTGTGCCACACAGAATAACCGGAGGTACAGACGAGTAAACTTTGGTACCAGCTTTAAAAACCATTAGCTCACTTTTCTTGGCATTATATTTGAGCCCATGGGCCTCCGCATACGACTCACAAATGCCCAACAGTTTGCGTAGCGCATTGATCGATGGGCTCAGCAGCACCATATCATCCGCGTAGCTTATGTTATTCATACATGCCCCATCTATGGAACAACCTATATTAGTGCTGCTGAGCTCACCTATCAACCCGTTCATATACAGGCTGAAAAGACGAGGCGAGGACAATCCCCCCTGCCTCACCCCGCATTCCAACCCGTACACGTCCGACCGCGCATCAGCCCACCTTACACTATTCTTTTGCTGACCGTACCAATACTTGAATAAGGACACAATCTCATGAGGCACATCTGTCTCGCACTGTAGCTTCTGCCATAGCTTATCATAACTGACTAGATCAAAAGCTCTCGAAAGATCTAAGTAACATGCGTACACAGGTGTATTTCTGTCTGTATAGTACTGGACAGTCTGCTTGAGACAGAGAACAGCACTCTCAGTCGACAACCGTAAAAGTCGATATGATGGTGGGCTTATTATATTTTGGAGATAAGTAAGTAGGTGATGAATGACCAAAGAACATACTCTAGTCCAGGGTTGGTAAACCTGTGGATAGACGTGCCATGTTTTTTGAAGATATGTTGAATGATGCCACAGATGTACTTTCCAATAAATTTTGACCAAGTTATTATTGGGAAAAACGTTAAATCAAAACTATTTACTCCACGCTCCCCGTCTCTACTCGTTGCTTTCTCATTCCCTAGGCCCTGTTGCGTTCGGGCATGCGGGCAGCGAGTAATGGGCAACTCGCTGTCCGACCATGGACCATGCCCGGGTTGACGGCGCCTTGTAATCCACGCGCGCCTCAAAGAGTGTCAGCAAAAAGGAGGTGTTGCGGGGCTTATGATTTACCGTGACCCCGGTACGTAAAGGGCTATTAAAGGACACCGTGGATTTTAGTCAGTACAAGTCTGATAGTACCTCAGTGATAGTACCTCAGGGTGGGAGGACTCATATGATGATTTTACCACGTTAAAAAAAGGCCCCGTTGCGTTCGTTTGTTAAATTTCATTATTGTTACGTAATTTGTCGATCAATGGCGTGATAAATACATGCCACTAGTTCGCCATCTTTATTCTAGGCAGACATCATTCTTCTGTCCTAATACTAAGGTATTTGGGATCATCGCAACAAGTATTCTTCTTCCATAATTCTCAAGCTATCAGACGTTTTCTAGTACTAAATATAAATTTATTTTCACATAGTCATTCGTCAATAAATTCATTAAAAAAAAAATGACGGGTTGCACTCTGGGCCGCTGCCGGCAGAAGTGAAAACTTGAAAAGTAATAAACACACGAACATTTGCGCAAGAGCCCTGCGCCGTCTTACGAATTTTCGATCAGGTCACGTGTCCTGACGCGAGTTTAACATTTTTTACTCATTTCAAAAAAAGTGCACAACGCCGCTAAAGAAGTTTTCACGTAAATAAATGATATTCAGCTGCATGTGGTTCGACTGGAAGCCGAGCCTAATATGATTGGGAAAAAGCTAGGCGGATGGTGATAGTTCATTCATCTTAATCATAGTTAAAAACTTTTCAAAGTTATTGCCATACGAAATTGATAATTATACGTTTGCTTAAAAGCCTACGTATAGAATTCATAAACTCACGCTTTGGTCATTTAAGACAGCCACTGTCGAACCTACAATAATCCTTACATACCCCTTTTGCTTCAGCTACCTACACACACGTATTTTTACAACAAAAGCGCTCAAACACACACACAACCACAACACACTACTGTGACCATATCCACATAAGGACATAAAACGAAAATAACAATAGTTTTACCACACATCCCACGTTTTGCGGACATTAAGATTTAGTTTTAACGAGAAAAATGCCATAAAGCGGTCATGGTATAAAAATCCTATGGATCAAGGAAATTATTTCCGCTCGTAATGTTATTTTAGTGTTTTCTATAAAACCGTGGTTAGCCAATATGTGAGGCGCTATTAATCTGTTTTACGCAATTTCATTTCTTTTAGGAAAGGCAGGAGGGGATCGCGGTACTGCCTAAGCAGAACTGGAACGCAAAAAGCGTGTGAAAGAACAACGTTGTGACGAATTTAAAACTTCGTTTTTTTCTAAAAGTCGGTGAATAAGAATAGATTGTTGGGTCACAAACCATTTTGGCACCAAAATACTAAAATAATTTCAAAGAAAAATCATTGGATTGTAAATATAAAGCTACCAATGCGTTTTAGGTTGTGGGTTCAATTCCCTGGTTATGCTGAGTTATTGAAATTTTAAATCAATATAAGTCACAGAATTTCAATTGTTGCCCGATTTGATCCAATACTTAATGGTAAAATACATCATCTGCCTAACTCTGCGGGAATTACTGGCGTGAAGTTATTTACCTGTCAAAGGTTTAGTATTTCGTTCTAGTTGTACTAGCAGGTTTTCGATGACGTACATCAGTAATCGAGGCGGGAAGATTGGCTTGCGGTCATCATGCCGTTCTGCCTATTGTGGTGACTGTGCATATTGCTTACCGAAATAGGTTTATCTCTGGAAATGAATGAATTATTGATTTGCTATAATGTTTCCACTTCTGGGACACAGGTCTCCTTTTTACGATAGCGGCTGTTGTCGACCACGAGAGCCGCGAGCGGTTTCGTAAATGTCACGTGTCTTTCTTGTTAATTATGTTCTAACTAAATCTTCTTTTATCGTTGGACATGGATAGGTTTTCATCCATAACCCAATAACTTCTTCGTTAACACAGGAAAAGTCAACATAATTTAACAGAAAAACAAACACAACTTCAAAAGAAAAATTCAAAAAGCTCAACAAAGATTGCTATACTCATTCAAACTTTTCCCTAACCTTGAAAAAAATCTTTTAATGCTGTGAGAACCATAACTGACAGTAAAGTATGATACCTACCCTCATATTACAGCTTCTAAAGACATTATAAAAGTTCATCGCGGCTCCACAAATGGACTTCACCTTTTTGTGAAAAAAGAAGCATTGTTGCCAACTGCGAATATAAAATTACCCCGGAAAGGATGGCCTGTAATTGTTCTTTACTTTGCGACTTGATGTTTTTATGGAATTGTTTTTTTTTAGCAGAGTGGTAAAAGTGCATCTGTGAGGTAAAATAATTTATGAAATGTTTAAGTACGGTGATGTTGAAATACGCAATTACCCACAGAGTACTTGAAGTGCAAAGTTCCCGTTAAAGGAGATCGCCAGACATCCATACATCATTGGGCCAAATGTGAACAGTAATCATTTATGTATTATTTAATAGATAAAACACATCCATATTCATACCATAAAGATTTTTCTTATAATTCTATGGGAATTAGGAATAAAATATAATATTAAGTTTTTGGGTCAATGATGGTAAGAATTGTACCTGTATTGTAAATACCATAATCAAATAAACACATTGATTTAATTGTTTGAAAACATATTTGTGTGTTACTATTAGCATATTATTGCATAGCACAAAAAATAGCAGAAATCGAATAAGCACATTCGTAAGCGCACGAGTACGAAAACGTATGACGGGAGTGACGTGACAGTGACATTTTGACAAACATCGATATTTTTTCGTTCTGAAACAGGAACCCGATACACGATTTTGAACGATGTTATTGTTATATAAATAAAAAACTATTACTAAAACAATAACAATTTCATCAAATGTCTTTTTTCTTTCCTAAATGATTATAATGTTCATGACCAATGCTAAAACAAAACAGATATAGTTTTTTTAGAAACTTCTTTAGAATCACTAAGTTTTAGAACGAACTTAAAATGACCTGACGGCTTGTTTACGAAGCTAGTTTTAGAACTACATCCAATTGAAAACCATATTTCAAATTATAATTTTTAGCTCATTCCGGTAGAAAGTTATAATTGTTACATGTTATTTTTAATCAGTAAAAAATCTAGTATTTTTTTATATATATATCGTTTCTGTACATACTTTGGCCCAAAACTGGCTATCTCCTTTATATCACATAACGTGAAAAATCGTGTTACGATCTCAGTTAGTATATACTTTATAGCTTTTTTTTTAAAATTAGAAACGATTTTAAATGTGTAATCTTAATCTGAAAATTGATAAATATTCATAGCGCTGCGGCTGAGCTATTGGACTGCGTGCGCAGCGTGTCGCGGGTTCGATTCCCGCACGGAACAAATGAACTACAAGTAGTTGTTCAGGGTCTGGGTGTTTATGTATGTGAGTTTCTATGTTTGTAAAAAAACCGCAAGTTTAAAAAAAAACATTAGTCCACGTAGAACCTGCGTGGTAAAATACAGCCCAATAACTCTTATATAGAGATGTCCCGTGTCCCACGCGTGGAAACGTTAAAGTCTGATATGAATCACAACTAGTTCACCATAAAATAATACCCAATAATCCTCCAAAACTCTTAAACTGGCAACCCCGTCTCAATATACAGCCAATAGTTTTCTTCAATGGCGTAGTTTCGCTCCGATGGCGCACGAAATCGCCCGAATACGTGGATGCTCCAACCCGTGTCCCTCTGAACAGCAGAGGGCACAGCGGAGGAGCGGGCTTGCGGACGGTGAGTAATGGGTAAGCTCGCCGTCCGACCAAGGACCAAGCCCGGGTCGGTGGCGCGTCGTGTTTCACGCATCACCGACGGGGCCCCTTACGGGGCCAAAAGCCTGCAGGGGTCGCGGCTTTTTTTTTAATCCTGGATACTGCGGCCCCGGAACGTAAAGGGCATCCGAAGAAACACGGGTGGATTTTAGTCAGTAAAAGTCCGACAGTCCCTTCCGCCCCGCCCAGGGCGGGAGGACTCATATTGTGATGATTTTGCCACCCTAAAAAAAAAAAGGGGGTAATCTAAAGGACTGCTCAACCGATTTTGAAAATTCTTTCACCAGTAAAAAGCTGTAATGGTCCTGAGTGACATAGACTATAACGGGGGGTTAGGAGCGGGCGAAACCGCTGGCAAAGGCTATGTCGTTATAATTATGAAGACAGTTCATTGATTTTCAACCAATCAGGAGTTCCAATTCACCACAAACATGAATGAAGTTCATAGATATGCAAAGGTAAGCACGACCAGTTGCATGAAAGTCATTGAGGCGAATAACTGAAACAATTTCAATCTACCAGATTTGAAATACCTAACATAGCTGAAATACATAGGTATGCAAAGATAACTGTTTCAATTAAATGAATTGACATTACAAACTCGACAGCCATATTGAACGGAGAGAGAATTTACACTATGTTGTAAATTGAATGGTATTTTGGCAGATCTAACTGTGATATGCTTCGATTGCATATTTCACAAACAGCGTTTATGAGATCAAAATAACTGCATTGTTGATTATTGGCGCATTGTGTTTTGGAACAAAAATGTTATACTTAAACTGTCTTTCGATTCAAGAAAGAAAGAAAAACGTTTTTTAGCACACACCATAAAGCTTTTGTCAAACAGACAGGCGTGACGAATGCGAAGCGAGACGTTTTTATTTGTAATGTATGGAATTGTTTGAATCCAGTCACAGAAAATCGAAAGCGAACCGATAGCGTGAAGGCGCATTTGCTCTGTAAAAAGCCAGCTAATACAACTGCCACGCCTCGGTTCGCTGCACCCAGTGTAACGTCTCGTATCGGTTCGGTATCGCTTCGGACTCGGTCCGGTTCGCTATCGCCTGTCTGTTTGACAAAGGCTTAAGTGCACACAGTATCACAGAAAGAAAAAAAAAACAAAGAAAAAGAACTTAACGCTAAACAATTTTTAAAAGTATTTTGCAAGTACTACCTTTTGCCCAGCTTCCAAGTAAATGTACTACTAGTGATATGCCAATGTGCCAAAGTTCATTAAAATCCTATAAAATGTAGAAAAGTAGACAATCTATTGATTTTGATGACACGGTTGGCGCAATGGTAAAGTAATCGACTGTTGCGCAGTGTGTGACAGGTTCGATTTCCGCACGGAACATTAATATTTGTATGACCTACAAGTAGTTGTTCCGGGATTGGGTGTCTAAAGCCTTTGTCAAACAGACAGGCGTGGCGAATGCGAAGCCCCCTAGAGGGCCTAAGCCTGCCGGGGTCGCGGGTCTTACGAAATACCGTGACCTCGGAACGTAAAGGGCTACTGAAGGACACCAATCTGACAGTCCCTCCAGCTCTGCCCTGGGTGGGAGGACTCAAGTCTGACAGTCCCTCCCGCTCTACCCTTGGTGGGAGGACTCAAGTCTGACAATCTCTCCCGCTCTGCTCTGGGTGGGAGGACTCAAGTCTGACAGTCCCTCCCGCTCTGCCCTGGGTAGGAGTACTCAAGTCTGACAGTCCCTCCCGCTCTGCCCTGGGTGGGAGGACTCAAGTCTGACAATCTCTCCCGCTCTGCTCTGGGTGGGAGGACTCAAGTCTGACAGTCTCTCCGGCTCTGCCCTGGGTGGGCGGAATCATGTGATGATTTTACCACGTGTAAAAAATACCTCTATTTCCTAAAGTAACCGACGATATAAGCGCCTCGTGAAAATGTCACTAACATAAACAAAGCCGCAAGGCGGGTGATGTAGCGCGGTGTCTGCGGCCTGTAACTAACTGTGTGCTGAGCTGAGTGATGGCCGGAGCCGCGGGATTTACGTAGTATATGGCGAATAGGGGAGTAAAAGTTAACGTTAAGTACCCAAAAATTATACGACTTACGTTATAGTACACTATATTCACTATACGTACGTAAATCTGACATTTTTAGGTAGTTGTACTTGTATATGTGGCGAATTTAATTTCAATTTGTGAGGCTTAATTTTTTTAGCAAATATTAAAATCTTGTAGAAAAGGTAGTTGCTATATTTCAAAATAAAATATTCTTTTTTTAATCTAGTCTAGCCACTGTATACATGTTCATAGCAAAAATCTTTTCCAATCATAAAATAATCCTTTACAAAGGTGACGAGTTAATTTTTTGAACTTAAATTCTTCAGCTTTATCTATTATTTTTTAAGGTGTTAATCATCAAATTGTCCTCCCTCGACGGAGCGGAAGAGATTGTAAATCTCTTAATCAAAATAAACCACTTTATCACACCTTTTGCGCTCTTGGGCCGCGATAGCCTTTCAAAACAATCGCGTGACTTCAGCCTATCATGTAAAGAAATACAGTGTTGGTGATTTTGTTCAGGCTTTTACTAAATTTTACTGTTAAAAGCTAGGTGAAAAACATTGCTTAAATTGTGTATGCTATGCCGTAGCTTGTCGTGTGCTACGGCGTAGCTGGCGTAGCGCTACGTTGGCGTACCTTCAAGGCGTATTGCCTCGCTCGCTTATCGCTTATGAATAGTAGTGGTTATAATTATAAAAACATTATTTTGTTGAAATTAATGTAGTTATACAAAGGAAATATTATAATCAATTTTTGAAGTGAAAACTTCTTTAGCGGCGTTGTGCACTTTTTATGGAATGGGTAAAAAATTTTAAACTCGCGTCAGGACATGTGACCTGATCGAAAATTCGTAAGACGGCGCAGGGCGTTTGCGCGAATGTTCGTGTGTGTTTATTACTATTCAAGTTTTGCACTTCTGCCGGCACTCCCAGTATGCAACCCGACGTATTTTTTTAAAGAGAAACGTAGCTAATTACCAATATTTTACTTTAAAAATTACAGTAAGTAATTTCTCAAATATGTTTACTGTCCAAAACATAAGAATCGTAGTTGTCTGCGGTGGCTAACAAACTACATTGTCAGTCAGAGCGATCGTGCGGTCTAGCCAGTGCGCGGAACACCTGCCCATCCTGGATTACGTTCTGGCCGCCATTTTGGATTTTGGTTTAGAGGGCTGTGATTGGTTGGTTACGCGGGGGAATTAGGTGCAGATGGCGCTTGAGTTTAATAGTGTGCCTATGTATATTGATGGAGATTATTGTTATGTTGGTAATCTACACTAATATTATAAAGAGGAAAGATTTGTATTTTTGTGTGTATGTTTGTAATGAATGAGCTAGGAAACTGCTGGACCATTTTCAAAAATTCTTTCACCAGTTGCAAGCTGCTTTGGTCCTGAGTGACATCTTAGACAATAATGAGGGGGGGGGGGGTGAGCGGTTGCCGTTGGCAAAAGCTAGTTAGTTTTAAACTACTAGCAACTACTAAAACTGCTAGCAGAACTTAATAATAACGTCAAGTAGAAATATAATGATGATAATATCAAATCTACACAACCACAGTCAATGGGCCGTGTGGGTCGGATTTGCTGTCATTCCGGGTAAAATACTGGTTCAGTACCTATTTAATTGCATCTCGTAAGATTGGAAACTGACCCAAACATAGTTGGAAATAGATAAGAGATAGTGACACATATTTGGAAGGCGAGTAACGGGTAGCTCACCACAAGGAACTGTTGTTTTTAGTTCCTTTTTTTTGTTTAAAAAAAAAAGGAACTGTCAGCATATTTGACGGGGCTTGATAGCGGTAAAGGCGTACCGGGATTACAAGAATATCTTAAGAGATTAACGCGGTCCAAGAACTGAAACAAAAAGGGTGCTTTTTACTCAGTCGAGTCTGACGGTCCCTTCCATTTGATCAAGAGCCTTGCAATCATCAGATATTTTATTGTTTTAACTTGACGGCACGACTGGTGCAGTGGCTAAGCGATTGAACTGCTGCGCTGCGTGTCGCGGGTTCGATTCCCGCACGGAACAAATATTTGTATGATCTACAAGGAGTTGTTCCGGATGCGGGCGTTTGTGTACGTGAGTTTAAATGTTTATAAACGCACCCACGACACAGGAGAAATTCCTAGTGTGGGGCAACGTTTTCTTTAAACACTGAAATAACTTTAAAAGTGACATGCTAATCTGTGTTTACAGAAAACCTAGATTAGTAGCCAAAGGGTAAACATAAGCAATATTTACTGTATTCTTTGTCCGTTTTTACTGATATAATGTCACTTATCCTGCTTTAAAATTCCTCTTACCACATAATTTTAATAACAACCTAGTATTATAAACTGGCTGAACTAAAAACGCCACAATATAAAACTCGTTGGAAGTAAATTGAGAGCGCATTAAAGTAGTTAACGGTTACTATTACTGGTTGCTCGTAACTGTTGGTTAAACAATAAGCTGTGGTTACAACTAACGGGGGTTAGTGGGTGGTTATGAAAAGCTTTTTTTATTGAGGTTAAATGGATAAGTTTTATGTTAGAAAAATTAGTTGCCTGTATGAAACTTTACTGCTCGTTAATACTGTTTATAATTAAAGAATCAGAATTTTTCTAGCGAAAACTCGTCCTTACCAATTGATGAAAGGATGGTATACGAATACGATATACGTTAGATTAATTAATACACAGAAAAAGGAAATACAAAACTAATTGACGGCACGTTTGGCGCAGTGGCTGAGTGATTGGACTCCTGCGCTATGTGTCGCGGGTTCGATTCCCGCACGGTACAAATATTTGTATAATCTGCAAGTTACTCCATTATTTATGTAATTTGTAAGATTTTCTTTCAGCAATAACAAAGAAATCAGAGTCAAAACTACATTGGATTGACTCATTCTATCGATGGAATTATGTGAAATCTGTTGAAATCCTATGAAATCTATGCATTTGCTTCTTATAAAGGCCCTAAAGTATTTGAGGTCGACAGTTTCAACCTCCGACAATTTATGTGAAAGGTCAAAAGCAATTAGAAGATCAGATCCATAAAAAGTAATTAGCTAATTCATTTTCTCTATGAACCTAGACAACATTAAATCTAGAAAGCCACCCTCAGTCTAGACATTAGCCCTCCTTTTAATGAGTACTAGCCCTACCCTTCTATTACCATTAACTTTGAGCTCATCCCCTTAAAAGCACCGTAAACTAGCCATCTTTAACTTTTAAAAATATACCGACTTTTAAAAAGGAAGTTTTGAGTTTACGACTTCAGGTTTTTAATAAAGTTTTGAAAGTATTTTGTTTATTAGTTAACTATTGAAGGTGGGGTATATTTTCATAATTTACCTATTTTCTTTAAGAGTTTTCTCTGACGGCATAAAGTAGCTTTTATAAAGAGGCAATTAGAGTAGTTTTTAGTCTAACATGGGGCATGAAATTTTGGAAAGGCTAAACAGATGTAGGCATACTATGAGGGCCGCAGTGGTAGACGCCCACGACGACAGACGTCTCAAGACGATCTCTGGCCACCGTAGGCGCGGGCATGCGGGCGGTGAGTATAGGGCAACTCGCTGCCCGACCATGGACCATGCCCGGGTCGACGGCGCGTCGTGTTCCACGCGCGCCTCAAAGAGTGTCAACACAATGATGGCCCCCCCCCATCCATGGTCTTAGAGGATTATTTAGGAATTAGATCTTATTAAAACAGTCGTAGTTATCATATTTTTTACTCTTCTGTAGTCAGGCAAAAAGTAAACAAAATAATTCCATTTCCACGAAAACAAAAATAACGAGATCTCTAATAAATAACGTCCGATCAAGGACCTGACTCGATTTACGTTATGTTATGTAAATTTATCCAAGACGGTTTTTTTGATGATTTTACCACAATAAAAGACGGTTTTTTCTACTCGCAGCCCGACCATGGACCATGCCCGGGTCGACGGCGCGTTGTGTTCCCCGCGCGCCTCAAGGTGTGTCAGCATAATGACGGGGCCTGTAGAGGGCCAAAGCCTGCTGGGATCGCGGGACTTACCCGTTACGTAAAGGGCTCGTGAAGGACACCGTGGATTTTAGTCAGTACAAGTCTGACAGTCCCTCCCGCCCTGCCCTGGGTGGGAGGACTCATTTGATGATTTTACCACGCAAAAAAAAAGACGGTTTTTTCTAATCCATCATCGCTATCTCTAATTGTATCACTTACTTTCCCTCTAGATAGTAGACTAGTGCCAATGCACTCATAAACCAGCTCTATTTCAATCCACGAACTAACTCAACAATAAAATTACAGCGAAGTTAAAGTCAACACCAACAAATTCAAATGTAACAGCATAAATTATTCATAGTATGTACAGTCAGCGACACAGGTGTAGCATTAGTTGCGAGCATTGTGCGAACAACAATGGAAAGTTTGCTGCAGTTAATGTTGCAAGCATTGTGTGGTGCACTGTACTATTGTGGTGTAATAACCGGGATTATTGGAACAGTTTTTAATGTAGTTGGTTGAGGAGTTAGTATGGAGAAGGCTTATAGCTGAATTGGTTAGTCGGCTTCAATAAGTTGGAAAACTATTAAGTCCGTGAGAGTATTGTAAATTAAAGTACACGTACATTTTTTAAATCCATGGATATTGATAAAGACAAAACGCGTCATAACTCGGGAGTGGGATTTGTAACGTCAGAAGGTACTCAAATTCATGACGACATGGTTGTGACGTGACGGCACGGTTGGCGCAGTGGTTGAGTATCGACTACTGCGTAACGTGTCGCGGGTTCGATTCCCGCACGGAACAAATATTTCTATGATCTGCAAGTCGTTGTTCTGGGTCTGGGTGTTTGTGTATGTAAGTTTCTATGTTTGTAAACGCACACACGATACAGGAGAAATACCTAGTGTGGGGTAATGTTTAATAAAAAATGTAAAAGCGTCTTATCTTCATCCACTTTGGTTCACGTAAATACCAAAATAGTAACAAAAGTGAAAATACGGAACTTTTTTAAAAATCGATCTGGCATCAAATCAAATCAAATCAATCGTTATTTGTGGACATAAGTACAAAAAGGTGTTATTTATACATTTTAGCTGATCTGTATTTTCGGCCAATAATCGGCATACAAATATAATATTATAAGCAGGTTATTTTTACGAATGAAGCAATTGAAAAATGTCATGAGCCGCATGAAATAAAGTAATTGAATTATATTATTAATTATTAAGAATGTCAAAGAAATTTAAATTTAGTCACAATTTGTCATTTAAAAAGTCTTCAATCGAGTAATACGTCTTTTCAACTAGAAACAGGAACTGATCTGATTGATCTGTTTAATCTGTTAAGAGTGTGTACAAGTTAAACTGCGTAAAAAACGGTCGGTTTAAAACGTTTTGAAGCTAGATGGTGATCCAGGGTCGCAGGACTCTCGAATTACCGTGACCCCGGTACGTAACGGGTTATTGAAGGACACCGTGGATTTTAGTCAGTACGAGTCTGACAGTCCCTGCCGCCCTGCCTTTGGTGGGAGGACTCATTTGATGATTTTACCACGTAAAAAAAAACCTACTATAATCAACACAACACCTCCACAGACCTATAAACGAATAGACAATACAGAAAGTCCTGGCCATCCAACAATTAAAACGGATCCTAAACGACCCAGTGTTGCTGTCGTCGACAAATTAGCTGGCCGTCGGCAAAGGAAGCCATTTTTTTTAGTTCCACTTTATTTTCTGCAGGTACAGGACAATTTATTTGTGTAATTTATTGTCCAAGATTGAAAAATGGGATTAAACTGTGTTATCTGGACACGGATGCTGGACGGTCGCGGTGGAAGTAAATCTTCGTCAGTCGGTTTGGCCAGTCTGTTTTTATTTGGTATTGGTAAAAAGTAGTGCATTTTTGTTAATCACTTGATTTAAATCTATTGGAAGTACTTCATTAACAAAGTTTACACCATTCCAACGTAATGGATCTAAGAATTTTTGAGGAAGATTGATATTCTGTGACCGTAACTCAATTTTTGACATTCAAAAAGTAGCTTATTTAAGCTCTATTTTAGTCAAATGTATTTTATTTACGAATGAGTATTTGATTTGGTTTAATAAATATACAGCCTTCAGAATGGTATACGTCTATTTAGGTACCTTTACTTTGTAAATAATGCTGAGGGGTAGTTCTTTAAAAACTATTCGTCGCGTAACTTTCTTGGAGAATTTGTTTTGATATCTAACTCTTTACCTCCTATCACTTCTGTGGTGGAAATTTACATGGAGAATAGTTTTTTGTAAAACTACCCAGATATTATTTTGAAATAAGTATTTAAAAGAAAAAATATTTGTGATCTACAGAACGAAAAGATCATCCATATCCCTGTTGACGGAATATACCCAGACTGACAGTAATAGTCTGTATTTCCTGACAACTATAACCTTGGGGTCTTAAGTTAATAGTGAATAGGTTACTTCTAGGCAAGTGTGCTTCACCGTCGACCACATTTTCGCTAACCTATAGGCGGGATAGTGGTCAAACGCAAACCAATAATAGAATAAAATATAATCTTTGATTAATCTATCAATCCAGTACCTATATTGTTTGTACAATCTGACCTCTTTCAAAACCTCCTCCTGGCCTAGGCAAACAAAACCAATCGAGCTTCATTACTCCCACAACGAACAGAACAGCGACACACGCTCGAGTCATCAGTACTGTTCCAACCTGTTTGGTTGATTAGTGGCGGCTCTATAATGTCATTAGTCTACGAACAACCGCCTTTTAGCTAGCTTCTGTTGATTTTTAGGCACACGCACAGAATATAGACCTAATGTTTGAAGAATTTGAAGACACGGCTGGCGCAGTGGCTGAGCGATCGACAGACGCGCAGCGTGTCGCGGGTTCGATCCCCGCACGGAAGAAATATTTAACAGGCCTGTTGGTCTAGTGGTTAGTGACCCTGACTGCTATGCCGGAGGTCGTGGGTTCGATTCCCATCCAGGACAAACCTGCGGCATAGCAGTCAGGGTCACTAACCACTAGACCAACAGGCCTGTCTAAAAATGTTAAAATTATATTCTAGAAATGGTCATAATATTTTTGGCATCGTTATCTTCACATTAAACGTTTGAATTTGGTTAAGGATTTATTTAAAACGAAATGAAATTTTACAGAAGAAGTGGTACTAGAGTAATTAATTGAAGATTCCTACAGCCTTTTTAAGTGTTTTTCCAGTAGGAATTACTCTGATGGTGGTTTGGTCCTGATTAATTCCAAAAACAATCTAATTTTATTGAGTTTTAACTCCTTTTTTTCGTATTTGAACACGTAGGTATACGACGTCCGCCTTTTTTCCGTAACGACACAGTCTCAACATAGGCAGCAACGCCGCGGTGAAGAAAGAGTCACCGTAGATTTTAGTCAATGCAAGTCTGACAGTGTTGTCTCCACCAAAGGCGTGACTCATTAGGTGACATTGCCACTACAATTTAACGAGTAAAAAATTCCAAAAAAAAAACTTTATAAATAAGTGTATTTCCCATTTACTCCACAACTAACTTGCCAAAAAAAGTACGTGAAACCCGAATTTCATCGCAACTAAAACCAATTCATTCCCACAGTCCCCGAGCACAGACCTATCAATCTAGTGGACAGTCTACTTAATTAAAGACTCGTTCTAAGAACATGCAACATCACCCTAATGCCATTAGCCGAAGGATTTTCGACGAAAAAAAACGTAAATACTCTTAGTTAGTTCGTTTCAGAACGCAATGAAGGTTCCAGATTCGCCTGTTTTTGGACGTGACTTGCTCGTTTTGGGGAAAGGGTTGTGATGGTGATTTTTGTGCTTAATTTACTATGTTTGAGCTTTTTTTTTCGAACTTTAACGTCTGAGATTTTTTCTCAAACTTTGCCCCAGGAATTTCTCCTGTATCGTCCCTGGTGGGTGCGTTTAGAAACATAGAAACTGACATACGTAAACACCCAGACTCGGAACAACTAATTGCAGATCAGACGAATATTTGTCCCGTGTGAGAATTGAACTCGTGGCACGCTGAAAAGCATTCGATCACTCAGCCATTGCGTCAGTCTTTTATTAAATTTTATCACGATTAATCTATTATATATGTCACTAAAACCTGTATTCACATTATAAAATATGTAAAACATAGAAGAGTTGATATATATGTTTAAGTAAATTGTATTGTAGCAAAACCTCACGCTTAAAGGCCAATTTTCATATTTCTCGTCGCAATTCGTATCTGTCAAAAACGGCTTTATCAATATTTTTAAGATTTACGTACGATTCATGTGGCTGACACGAGATTACCAATAGATTTGAACGTTTTTATTTATTGACGTTATTTGAAAATGTCATTTAAAACGTCGTATCTTCGTCGATTTTCGTTTACGTAACAAAAGAAAAAATACGTGTCAAATATTTTTGATGGTCTGACGGACTAATTTAATTAAATACGCTATGCTTTTTTTTTGCGTGGGAAAATCATCAAATGAGTCCTCCCACCCAGGGCAGTGCGGGAGGGACTGTCAGACTTGTACTAACTAAAATCTACGGTGTCCTTCACGAGCCCTTTACGTACCGGGGTCACGGTAATGGGTAAGTCCCGCGACCCCGGCAGGCTTTGGCCCTCTACAGGCCCTGTCATTATGCTGACACTCCTTGAGCCGCGCGTGGAACACAACGCGCCGTTGACCCGGGCATGGTCCATGGTCGGGCTGCGAGTCGCCCATTACTCGCCGCCCGCATGCCCGCGCCTACGGTGGCCGGAGATCGTCTTGCGACGTCCGACGCCGTGGGCGTCTACCACTGCGGCTGGGGTGGACGGAAGTCGATGTTCTCTCCCTCACGCGGCCCGCCTCCTCCTTCGCGAGCATGACTGCTTCGCAGAAGGAGGCGACCGCTTCCCACTCCGTCTCGCCCCGCAGCATGGCCTCGACCAATGCCGGGCGCGAGAGGTCTCCGCCTATCGCGATCCTCGCAAATACGCTATGCTATGATATTTCTGTCTGCGAAACAAGAATAAACCACAATACAATATTAGTTTCACATAAGGACGTGTAAAAACACACCACCTTTAGAACTCTTTCTAAACTCCCCTCTTCTCTTTGTCCACAGAGTAACAATATCATACTCCAAGAACACAACATACGCCGAGCTGGTCATCAACGACGTGAAGCCCGAAGATGAGGGCGTCTACCGCTGTGAGATCACCTACCTCCAGGTCGGAGAGGACTGTAACACGGTGCAGATCACCGATTTTCATACCTACAGTAAGTACTTAGAATAATCGGACGCGACCACTAAAGCTGGTCGCATGCCAGAGGGTCATGGCTATCCGTATGGTCCGAGGATACCGCACGATCGCCGGCGAATCGGCCAACCTCCTTGCCGGATTGCTGCCCTGGGATCTGGAGGCGACTGCCCTCCAGCGCGTCTATGAGTGGCGCGTGGAGGCGCGGCGCCGCACACTGTATGATTATTACGATCCATCGGAACTTTATTCATTCTTGAGCGAATCTTTATTTTTTAATTTCAAGTGACATAAAATGTTAACATTATGTTGTTATTTTGTATATTGCAACATTATTCTAAGGAGTTTTTCTCCCATTTAAATTGTATTCTTGCGGTGAGACTACTTATTAACATTTGAAATGATCGTGGAGGATTTTCACAGTCATATATGTCATAATTATTCAGAATTTTATTAATTATAAGGTTATTTCGACCCTGTCGTCCAATTTGCAACCATATATCAAAAATATCTCGTCTTTTCATTGTGTATCAATCTGATAGAAAACAAAAAAAAATGCATGAGCGGGGCAAACAGGAGCAAGAGATTTCAACTAAATTTCAAAGAATATTAACCGTAGAATGGTATAACAGTGATTTCCGGGTGTATACACATGTATACATTTTTAAAAGTCAACTCTAATACAAAAAAAAAATATTTTTCAAGACTACCACAAAAACTTAATGTATTAAAAACATTCAATATAAAAAAGGCTCAAATCTACCCTCAACGTATGCTCGATGATATAACAAACAATAAAAATTACCACTTATAGCACTTTAAAAGACAAGAACACACCAGTTCGCATTCAGTAGTAAATCAGTACTAAACAATATCGCACGTGCTAATACGCACAAACATGTTTTGGGACTTTTCCTGAGTTATGTGGTGTTGCTAACTTATTAATTTGGTCAAATATCGGTCATATACATAGATAACTGTGCAATGAAGGGAGCTTTAGGAACATTTAGAAAAATATTATTTTTGATTTAAGTTCCGCTAGATCTCGATTATAACACAGGGTGCGCCGGGGCGAATCCCCGCTGCCTCGACAAGTCGAGGCGCGGCGGGAAGAGCTCCGGCGCGATCTCAGGGCAGTATGGAGGGAGCGACTGTCGCAACCGAGGTCCGGGCACGCCGCAATCGCGGCGGTAAGACCCCTCTTTGAGGAGTGGCTGGATAGGCGTCACGGCGTCCTGACCTACCGCATGACGCAGGTCCTCACCGGACACGGAAGTTTCGGGAGGTTCCTGTGTCTGATAAGGAGGGAAGAAACGCCTGGGTGTCACCACTGCGAGGATCGTCCGGAGGACACGGTGGAGCATACGGTGCAGGACTGCCCCGCTTGGGCAGAGCACCGCCGTGTCCTCACGACGGCGATAGGCGGAGACCTCTCGCGCCCGGCATTGGTCGAGGCCATGCTGCGGGGCGAGATGGAGTGGGAAGCGGTCGCCTCCTTCTGCGAAGCAGTCATGCTCGCGAAGGAGGAGGCGGGCCGCGTGAGGGAGAGGACAGCGTCCTCCCTCCACCCCAGCCGCAGTGGTAGACGCCCACGGCGACGGACGTCGCAAGACGATCTCCGGCCACCGTAGGCGCGGGCATGCGGGCAGCGAGTAATGGGCGACTCGCTGTCCGACCATGGACCATGCCCGGGTCGACGGCGCGTTGTGTTCCACGCGCGCCTCAAGGAGTGTCAGCATAGTGACGGGGCCTGTAGAGGGCCAAAGCCTGCCGGGGTCGCGGGACTCACAGATTACCGTGACCCCGGTACGTAAAGGGCTACTGAAGGACACCGTGGATTTTAGTCAGTACAAGTCTGACAGTCCCTCCCGCCCTGCCCTGGGTGGGAGGACTCATTTGATGATTTTACCACGATAAAAAAAAAAAAAAAAAAAAAAGTACTTAGAATAATAAAGTAATAATTATGATTATTTTTAGCAATAAAACAATAGAGAGCCTGTTGTCCAAAAAAAAAAACCGTTTTGAGATACCATAAAACTAAACGCGTTTATAAAGTTTTATTTAAAGTTATTTATTAAGTTTTGAAATTATTTTATTCAGATTATAATTATTAAGGAGGGGAAAAATCCGCAACTATGCAATAATTTAATTTGATTGGAATTCTAAGATTTTTTCCAATTCTGAGCCCACAAGCCATTACTAGCTCCACAATTCTCCTCGTCCCGAGCAACAATAACTAACTTCTAATAGTAAGTGTTCGGTGGCTCCGTGTGTTGTAAGTAAGTGGACGACATATCACGCTCATAACTTGTGTCAACATGACAGCCAATCAGACGGCCGGATGGCGGGCTAGTGAGGGGAAAGTGTCGATGTTTGTTCGTCGAGGTGCAGCGGTAAATATCGACTTTTGATCGATTTTTTTTCTATCTTCTCCTTGTCGCTGACATTTTATTTTATAAGCCAAAAATATGTTTCTTCTATGGTTTTTTTTTGGAAGGCGTGCTACTAATCTTATATTTTTTTTGTAAACGTTTGATATCCTACAATTGGAATACATGGTAGCTTGGACATTCTTCCTAGTTTCTATTTGTTTACGTCCAGGTAAAACAAAAGTAGGAACAAACTACAACAACGACAGTTTTTAAATATATTTACCCATCTATTAGTAATTTACTTCTAACACTAATTTTCAATAAATTATGTATAAGTCAATTTTAGCCAGATTAACATGCAAAACCGTTCAACGAGTCGGGTAAGAATAAAAACCCTTTTACAATATTAAACAAGTAATGAATCTAACAAGTTGATCAATATCAAAAGGGTTGAATTCGGACCTTTTCCTGATCTATGTCGGAAATCTACTTGTCAGATTGTTTGATAAAAAGTTATCTGATTTTCTAATCCTTTTTCATTTAAAATATTTATCTACATTTTAATTTTAATCCATTTTCAAATGTAGAAATCTTAGCATTGAGTAAAAAAATGAGAGATTTATTCATAGAGTGTCTATGTTTTAGTATTACACACTTAAATCTTTGGGTGAAATTGTTTACATATCATTAAATTTTGAAGACGCATTTTTCTCTAAACTATGCAACTTTTTCTACAATAAAAAGAACAATACAGAACGCTTAGAGACTTTATTTTATCTATATATATAAAAGGAGAACTGACTGACTGACATATCAACGTACAGCCGAAACTACTAGGGCTAGGAATGTGAAATTTATTCCTATTATAATGTAGGGGAGCACTAAGAAGGGGTTTTTGGAAATTTAACCTTTAAGGGGGTGAAAAGGGGGAATTAGGAAAGTACGTAACCCACGCGGACGAAGTCGCGGGAAAAGTGCTAGTTAACTCATATTATTTTAACAAATTTAAGCATTATTGTCAAAATATCGGAGAGTATTTGTGCAATAAACGTAAATTAAAGTAATTAACGACGACAAAGTTACATAATGGTGTCCATTTCGGCAATCGAAACTTTGTTATATTGTTATTAATTGATAAATGTGGCCGCAATCAATTTTTATTATGGTTTGTAAACAAAACAATTTACTAACTTGGAAAATTAGTTGATTTAAAACTTAGCCTTTTGGAATTATTTAAGTCACAGAAATCTTCATCATTATTATAATTAATTGTCAGACAGAGATGGATATCGATTCACTTTTTATGAGGAACAAATCCTGCGCAGCCTCTATGGCTGCGCAGCATGTCGCTGGTTCGATCCCCGCACGCAACAATGATTTGTTACACCTGCAGGTAGTTGTTCCGGGTCTGGGTGTTTGTGTATGTGAGTTTCTATGTTTGTAAATATACCCACGATACAAGAGAAATTCTTTAGAGTGTGGCAACGTTTTTAAATAAAATTATAATCAGCTGGGAAAAGGCTGCCACAAATTCCTTCCATACAGTATTTTCATGTGTGTGTGTTTCATGTTTTAATACAGGTTATAAACTATATGTCTTCCAATTCCTTAGTTTTTGCTAGAAAGAGTAACAAACGTACTCACAAACTTTCACACTAATAATATAATAAAATTTTAAACAAAGAAAAAAAATTTTCAACTTTTCCCATCCCTAGCAGCGTTAGGTTCCCTAGGATATTGCTTTAGCCTCGGGCCACTCGATTCACTGAGGTGCCACATTCACCATCCCCCTCTATCACAAGTCACAAAATATCTCACATCCCCCTCCCTCGTAACAGCAAACGTCTTTTCTATGAAACCAATGGCTGTTCTATACTTTATTTGATACTGCCGTTGACGATAGTTTTTCCTGAAGATTTCAGGATATTTTCCCTCCTGTTATTTATGGAGAGGTATTGTTTCCTCCGAAGTCGGTAAATAGAGTGTATGCCGGAAATTAGTTGAGTGGATACACTCAGTATCTGTTAGCGGACAACGGATTATTTTCTGAAGGCTTTATGGAACCAAAACAGCTCTTTAGGGGTGACGATAAAAGTTCATCCGATGTATCCTGAGAACATAAATGAGTTGAGCTTTCAATGTGTTTTATGTTTCTGCAACGGGTTTAGATAACTTATACAATAACTTATATCAAAACGGAAGATATTCTCCATAATTTTTTGACCATTCTCAGTGTTAGAAACTCACTTTGCTGCTGCTGGCTGGCTTATACGAGGATCAAGCATTTTTCTTCTACCTGAGTATCATGCACAGTGTAGCTCTTTTTTTTTTTATCGTGGTAAAATCATCAAATGAGTCCTCCCACCCAGGGCAGAGCGGGAGGGACTGTCAGACTCGTACTGACTAAAATCCACGGTGTCCTTCAATAGACCTTTACGTTCCGGGGTCACGGTAATTCGTACAGTCCCGCGACCCCGGCAGGCTTTGGCCCTCTAGAGGGAGAATGCACAGTGTTACTCAGGTAGTTCATTACTGCTGTTATTAATGTATTGCTTAAAAACGACAATAAATGAGTCCTTGTGAATCTGACCCACTCCTGGGCAAAAGCCTCCCTCCACTCCTTCCATTTCTCGTGAACCCGCGCCTCCTCCTTCCAATTCAGACGTAACCTTTCCAGTTCGTCCCGCTTTCTCCTTCATAGCTTTCCACGACCACGCCTCACTGTCTCAGGGCACCAATTTTGGCCCAAAGTTTAGCCAGCATGCGACAAACATATCTTACCCAATCCCACTTTGTAATGAAATTTAATTATTCTCGTATTGAAAAAAAATATATATTTGGCACAGAATATAAAAAAAAGGTTTATTTTCGTTACGGAATTTCTTAATTCGGTCGCCGCGTTCAAAGCCGATAAAAGCTATGCAATAGCTTAAAACGTGATAACGGGAAAAAGAAATGCCTCTCTCTTTTACGCCCTTTATAACAGTCGGGCGTGCCCACAGTACGAACTAGTCTAAAACTTGAAGCTCATATACAAAATTCACAGGAGTTACTGTTGACTAAACAAAAACAAAATATCGTCCATCCTTCGCCGACTATGTAAATATGAAACCGACGTATTTGCAAACAAATACGATACTTTGTGTTGATTTTTCGACGGATCTTGTATTTGAAAACAAAAGATGGAGTTTATGTTTGCTTGAAATGCTTTTCTTGTTGGTAAAGCTTCAGGAAATCTATAGTAGACCTTATTAACCGTCTTAAAAAAAAGGCGGTTCTCGGTTCGACCCTTATGTTTGTATGTATGTTTCACCGCGATTCCCTCGCATTTGGATAAACCAATTTTAATGCAGTTTTCAGAAAACTGCTAGCGTTTCTAGTGGCGATGTTAAAAACAAAAAAAAAAACAAATTAAAAAAATGATTAGAAAATATACAGTAAAATTACAGAAATTACCACTATTTCTGTAATTCTAGCAAATTAATGTACTCCTTTGAACTTTAACACAGCACTGAAAACTTCCATAAAATAAAATTTTATTACAAACTATGAAATAAAAAATAAAAACCTTATTGAATTTAGAAACTTCATCAATATTCAATTAACACTCTCTTCTTAAAACCTTACAGATTTACATAGAAATACGATTGAGATTCTGATCAGTATTGTTGATTTTAATTAAAAACTTAATGACCAACGAAGCCCTATGTTTGGAGAGTCGATAGTAAGCTTCTTTTTCTGTCTGCAATAAAGATTAAAATAATAATAAGTCTTATATTCCCACTGCTCGAACGCTCTCACACAGGGCAGGGCGGGAGGGACTCTCAGACTTGACTGACTAAAATCCACGGTGTCCTTCAATAGCCCTTTACGTACCGGGGTAAATCGCGCTAAATCATAAGTCCCGAGACCCCGGCAGGCTTTGGCCCTCTAGAGGGGTCTGAGAGTTGACATGTCTTAGAGTTTTTTGATTTTTACTACAAACTTGTATGTTTTTTACTCAATCACAACAAAACAACTGAACAGATTTTAATGAAATTTGGCTGAGAGATAAGTTACAGCCTGGAATAACACGTAATACCACATGAGGATGAAGCCAATAATCATAAAAACAGTTGTTTTTTTTAAACGTTGGGACACTAGGACTTTCTCCTGTGTCGTGGGTGCGTTTACAAACATTTAAAGTCACATACACAAACGCCCAGACCCGGAACAACTACTTGTAGATCGGACAAATATTAGCTTCGTGCGGTAATCGAACCCGCGACATGCAGTGCAGCATTCCAATCGCTCAGTCACTGCGCTAACCGTGCCGTTTTGTAGTAGCCTTAGATTATAAAATGTCCAGATTCCGTGTTTCAAACAAAACGTAAAGTTTTCTATTTAGTGAAGCCACTTTTTTATAAATATGTGAGTGATCGTCACGCACTTTTAAATGTTTTCTCTGGAGATTTCACTTGTTTTACGTAGGAATCAAATTACGACGGGGTAATTTTTCTACCGTATTTTTGGTTTCAATTCTGACTCTTCTAGTAATGTGAACATTCTATTATCTAAGGTCGTTTTAATATTACTCAACACATAAAACGCTTTTCTAAATTACACTTTGCAATTTCGAAGAAGATCGTTAGAATTACTTTCAGTAACATTTATTACAACAGAAAAGTCTCGTTCAATCATAGTGATAATAATCGTATCTACATATTTTAGTATGCGAAATGTGTGAGATTTTTCAATGTAAGCACTTTTTTCTTCACTATATGACCAGGCAATTTAAATTTTTGATATAATGTGAAAATCATGCCACCTGACAGCTAGTCAATCAAAAAAAGACGTGTTTTGTGTGAAAATTTTTCTTCAGAAGGCTTCAAAAAGCTTTAGAAAGTTTTTTCTACGTCTAGCCTGTCATGACGAAATAAAATCATTTTTCTTTGTACTCACTTACAGTTATAGTCTTTCCATCTCTTTCTACTAAATAATTCTTATATCCCCTCAAGGGACGTTGCTGCTATAAAGATACATTAGAAACAGACTTAACCCTACACTTGCTGTCTCCTTTTTAATTCGGAGTATAACACTCAAACGCCGCCGGCCATATTAGGGTTACTGAGAGAGAGACGGGTCGAAAAGACCCGCCGGCCATTTTGCTAAAATCTTTGAAATCTTGTTGCGTTAATTTTGTATCATGGTAATCATATGCCTTTGGAATACTTTTTTATGTCACTAAACAGATTTGTTGTAAAATTAAATTAAATGCTTTGATTCTTTTGTGACTCATGTATATATTTTATGTAAATACCAAACCTATTACATTGTGATTAGTTTTTAATATTCTTTCCCTTGAGGGCTTTCATCGAATTCGTGGACCCATTACGAATGTAACAGGTAGGTATTCCAATTTATAGTTCAAAGAATGGGATACAATTCTAATGTATATAATCTTGATTCATCTAACCGTACAGACAGACGTGTTGTTGGGGAGTTTGCTCCGTCACTTTTTCTCCCCAGCCAAAACACAAGGAAGTGTCGTAGGGGGCACCCCCCCCCCCCCCTTAATGAGACTGTCATGAGTAAAAGTTGGCCTTCAAAAAGTACTGATAAGTCAGCCTAATTTGAATAGAAGACTGTCGAAATTTCGTTTAAATTATGTTATTTTTTGTCGCTTTTTTAAGAGCAATCTAGGAAATGTGATTATGCTAGTTTGGAGTCTTATAGATATACCATGAACCTTCGCAATGTAATTTTATTACGTGGTAAAATCATCAAATGAGTCCTCCATCCCAGAGCAGAGCGGGAGGGACTGTCAGACTCGTACTGACTAAAATCCACGGTGTCCTTCAATAGTCCTTTACGTTCCGGGGTCACGGTAATTCGTACAGTCCTGCGACGTTCGCAATTTAATAGTTGAGATATTTGTGTAACTATTTGCTTGCTGGACTGTCAATAAAACAATTGAACATGTACCTAATTGAAAGGTCTTCCAATCCCCCAGAATACCAACCGAAACGTGAAATCTAATTAATTGTTAAGATCCTGAACTAATATTGGTTTCAGTTAATGAAGTGAAAAAGATTTTTTCTTTTTGTTTCTTTTTAAGTCCGAATATCTTAATTTCAAAGGCGTTTTGATTTTTAGTTAATGTTTTGTTCTTTGAAGAATAATTTCGTTAATTATTAATATTGTTTGATGTTTCTTGGGATCTCAAAGATTGGCAGAACATTTTAATTCTACTAAATAAATTTTGAATCTATTCACAAAAATAAAGTTGAATTTTTTTTTTCTTTTCCTTTGTGTTTTAAAAATGTTCATAATGTTAACTACTTCAATTTTCTGGGAAACGTTTAAATAAAATACCCATTATTTTACTCGGTTTTTTACGAATCATTGGCTGACTAAATCATGCATGTGTAATGTTTAATTACTAAATGAAACAACAACCATATTTAATTGGAATATCCCAATTTATTTACTACCATATTCCATTTTAATGACTAAAGCAAAGCATACAAAGCGAAAATTTCACATTGATTGCTCACAATAACTCTGTGAAAATATTAAAATAATGAACGAAATATTTTCTTAAACCATTTTCAATTAACACGTCGGGCACATTACAATCACATGGCTAGCCCAAAAACCCTCTAAGATAAATCACCAATTTATATAACAGGGCAATTTCGTAAAATTTCGTACATAATGGTATAAATAGCAACCTGCTGAGGATAGCCTAAAATGGTCTCGCTTTTATTGTGAAAAGGATTACGACGGGTCGAAACGACCCCCAGTAGTTTGAAGTGTGACATGGACAATGGAGGGTTATAATAAAATTCAGCTTAGGTTGCGTCATAGACGAATGTGATGAGTGTGCGTAGATGTGACTTAATGTAGGAACATATTCGGTATGCCTACGATGCCTACTTGAGACGAAAGAAATGTCTGACAATCAGAAACCTACTATGATTTTTTCCGTTTTTGTGAAGTAAAGTTAACTGAAGCTTTGGCGTTAGTATAAATAAAATAAAAAAATGCGCTTTTTCAGTTTTCCATGAATGCAGTTAAAACTTCAAGTACGTTGTAAATAAAATATGAAAATCTTGTGATAAGGTCTCAGAACTGAATAACTAATTTTATACGGCTATCGAAATAAAACAAACCCAAGCCTGTAATCCCTACCTGCCGGGGTCGCGGGACTCACGAATTACCGTGACCCCGGTACGTAAAGGGCTATTGAAGGACACCGTGGATTTTAGTCAGTCAAGTCTGACAGTCCCTCCCGCCCTGCCCTGGGTGGGAGGACTCATTTGATGATTTTCATGAATTTGTGGTTTCATTGAAAATGCCTGTAATCCCAAAAGTGTAAGGCAGTAGAATTGATTCTACAATTCAACCACTTTTCGCCTTTTAAAGTACTACGGCTTAGTCAACGAACCTATAGCCATCAAACAATTATAAATCCCATTTTTTTGTTTGTTTTTAAAAGCGTTGCCCCACTCTAGGAATTTCTCCTGTATCGTGGGTGCGTTTACAAACATATAAACTCACATACACAAACGCCCAGACCCGAAGCAACTCCTCATCGATCATTCAAATATTTGCTCCGTGCGGGAATCGAACCCGCGACACGCAGCGCAGCAGTCCAATCACTCAGCCACTGCGCTAACCGTGTCCTCAAATTGCTGCGTACTAAGAAAATTCCTGATAGTAAACCTTCGACCTGGGGATTGATCAAGACTTCAAGTTTGTGACCACAACATCAACGATAGTCACAATGAACATAACATAAATGGCACTTCTACGCAATTTTCATACTCTATGACTCTGTCTGGTGTATATCAATATTTTGCATATACTCGCTAAGGGTAGATGTATTCATATATCGTAAAAATTAGTAAAATTCAAATTCAAATTCAAATTCAAATTCAAATTATTTATTGTTTGTTACATGTCGAAACAGATCTTAAAGTAAATGTATAGTAGCAGTGTAACATACCTATAAGGTGTACAATATTTTTAGGGATGCATGGGTTACATATTATTTATTAATTTATGTTAATATTACTAGCAGTCGGTTATATTATTATTTGGTTCAGTCACTCTTTCATTGGTCAAATATTACATTAAATTATACACTAAATAATAAATGAATTAACTATAGATTAAAATATACATTCAATAGTCCTAAATTGTCAATTAAACCTGATACATTATTACAATTACTTGTCATTAAAAAATTCGTTAATTGTGTAATATGCTTTATCTATCAAAAATTTCTTAAGCTCATGTTTAAAAATATTGAGTGCTGAAATATTTTTTATACAATTTGGTACTTTATTATAAATTTTCACTCCAATTCCAAATATACTAGATTTAAATTTAACTGTTCTACATCTGATTCCGGACAGTACATTTTTGTGTCGTGCACTTCTCAGTGTTTCGTATTTACCAATATCACTTTTTATCATTATTGCCGCTTGATAAATGTACAGTGAAGGCAGAGTTAAAATTTTTAACCTCTTAAACTCTTCCTTGCATGAGTCAGTCTGTTTTAGTCCACAGATACTTCTCACACATTTTTTTTGGGCTTTAAAGGCATTTTCTCTATTTGAAGAGTTTCCCCAAAACAGAATGCCATAATTAAGCTTAGAACCCACATACGCGTGGTAGGCACTTAATAATGCACTTTCGTTTACAACTTTCCTTAGCATGTAAAGTGCATATGAATGTTGGTTTAATTTTTTACACACCTGATCTACCTGGATCGCCCAATTCAGTCCATGATCAATATATAAACCTAGAAATTTTGTGTTATTGACTTCTTTTATTGTTTCACCCATATAACTTATTTGCATTGTTTTATGTTTTGTGTTTTTATTAGTAAATGTCATGTAATTTGTTTTGTCAAGATTGATTTTAAGATTGTTTTGAGTTAGCCAGTTAATGATAGCTTCCAATGATTTATTAATATTTGTATCATATTCCTCTTTATCCTCATCAGTAAAAATGGCCGTGCTGTCATCGGCGAATAATATCATTTGGTGGTTTATTACTTTTGGGAGATCATTTATGTACACTAAGAACAATAAAGGTCCAAGGATGCTTCCTTGGGGCACGCCATATTGGACTATTTTTGGATCTGACATATAAGTCTGTTCGAACCTTGTATCACTTGCTATTCGTTTTATTTGTGTTATTTGAAATCTATTTGTTAGGTATGATCTTATAAGGTTTAGTGCATTTCCTCTTATTCCATACTTTTCTAACTTAGTTAATAATATCTGATGATCCACATGATCAAAGGCTTTAGACATGTCCATAAAAACCGCCGTTATCTGTTGTTTGCTATCAAGTCCTGTCATTATTTTCTTTAAAAAATTAAATAGTGCGTCACCTGTTGACCTGCCTGTTCGAAAGCCAAATTGCTCATTAGCGAATATGTTATTAACTTCGAAGTAGTTGTATAAGTTGTTATAAATGACCCTTTCAAAAATTTTAGCAATAACCGGTATTAAAGCGATTGGTCTGTAATTTCTCATGTCATCTTTATTTTCTTTTTTAAATAATGGATTTATAACTGTAATTTTAAGTTTTGAAGGAAATACTCCTTGTTCAAGACAGAGATTTATGATGTGACTGAGTATTGGTGCAATGAGATGAGCCACTCTTTTAATTATCTTTGTATTTATGTTATCATAACCTGTGCTATTAGTGTTGTTAAGTGTTTTGATTATCTGATAAATATCATTTGGGTTTGTCGGTTTTAAAAATATTGAATTGGAATTATTGTATGTCAGTGTTCTTAGAAAAGAATTATCGTCCTTTATCGTCGGCTTAATGTCGTCAATAAAGTAATTATTGAATGCTTGAGCTATATCTTTCGGCTTTGTAACTACTTTGTCATTTACTTTTATTTGGTTTATATTCTCTTTTGGTATTTCAGTCTTATAATTGTTTATTATTTTCCATATCGCTTTGCCTTTGTTTGTAGCTGAATTTATAAAGTAATTATTTTGTGCTTTTTGAGTTTGTTTAATAATTATTTTTAGTCTTCTCGCATAGTCTTTAAAATGTAATTTGTATTTTGGATTTGAGTTTAGCCGATATTTCCACAGTAGTTGACGTTTTCGTTTAGCGCATAACCTTATACCTTTACTTAACCATTTAGGCTTCTTAGAAATAGGTATTTTGAGTTTAATGTTAGGGAAGCATAAGTCGTAAAATAGCTTAAATAAATCGTGAAAGGAGTTATAAGCGGTTTCCGGATCTTTCTCAAGGTAGCTTTCCGTGAAACTAAGAGACTTAATACAATTTATAAATTTTTTAACATTTTCTTCACAATAGTCTCTTTTAGTTTTAAACCAGTGTGTAATGAGGTAGCTTTTATTTACTGGGCATCTCAACAATTGTGCTGTATGGTCCGAAAGTGAAAGTTCCAGAACAGTAGATTTAGATCCTCGTATATTATGGGCTATGTTGTCGATACAAGTCATGCTGGATAATCTGGTCGGTTGTTTTATTGCTAATTTCAAATTGTAACTTGCGAGTAATTGTTCAAATTGTCGAGATGTGTTATTACTTTCTAATATATTAATATTAAAGTCACCACATATTATAACTTTTTTTTGTGAGTAACATATTTTGTTTAGTAAACTTGCCAATCTAGTCAAAAATAACTCGATATCGTCCTTTTTGTTTTTAGGTGGTCGATAAATACATAATATAATTATTTTGTGGTCCGTAAGCTCAATGCCACTACACTCAAAAATACCATTTATACTGTAGCTTTTGGCTTCAGCGATAGGTTTAAATTTATGGATTGATTTTAATAATATACAAGATCCCCCATGTCTTTTTTTTCGTGAGAAACTATCTCCTAATATAAAATTGGGTAGTTTAAGTAGTTTGCTATCTTCAACGGTCATGTTATGTTCAGTTATGCATAAAATGTCGATCGGGTCGCAGCTATTAATTTTACCTTGTGAGTGTAAGTGTACTGATAATTCATCTAATTTATTCATCAAGCCATTTATGTTTTGATGTAGTAGGTTTATGTGTTTATAAACGAAAAAAATCATTATTTGAGTGAGAATTTCCTTTGTCTTGATCATTGAGTTCTGTCTGAGTACATTTGTCATTATAGATAGCAGTTGAAATGTCATGGTTGAGGTTGTCTGCGGCATATTTGTCATATTTTTGTTTGTAAACGTTCCTTAATATTTCTTTCAAAGTTAATTGGGATATATGTAATGGTAAAAAGCGATACTTAGGGATATACACTGAGTAATTCATGTCTACGTAAGTTGAATGATTGTAGTGAGAACAGATAAATTTAAGTTTATAATTTAACTTTTTTTCATTTAAATGAGCATTAAATAGTACCTCAGAGACCATCACATTAGTATTCCTCGTATTATTCAAAAAGTTACTAAGACATAGTTGTGCCAGTTCTGGGTTGGTATCATTTACTCCTCCCAATACAATTACGAAGTCATTTTTATTTAATAAGCTTATTTCTGCTTTTTCTGTTGATAAAATTTCTTGAAGAGTCGCACCTGGTTTCCAGAAAGATTTTACTAAAAAGTTTTCACCTATAAGTTTTTGAAGAATTCTCTGGATATAGCAGCCCTGTTGATCAGCGATGATAATCACTTTCCTTTTTTGTACCTCCGGTTTCATTGAATGTTTATGTAATTCTATTAAAGTAGCCTGTTCTACGATGTCAGCCTGAACGCCATTGTTTTGTAAGCGTAGAGTATGATTCAATTCAGTGCTTGTTTTTTTATTATTTACACAGTAATTAGTTGAAATATTTTTGTCAGAAGTATTAGCTGGTAAGTCAGTCTGCATGAGGCTTTGGGTAGGTATTGAGTTCATTCCAATGCTTGGTGTCGGGTTGCATTCTAAGTTTGTGGAATTGGTCAATTTTATGGGTGTAGTCCTGGTGATTTTAATTGGTTCGTCGCAGTTTGTATTCTGTATCGATGTGATTGATTGCTTTTCATTGCTTGCAGGCGTTATTTTAGCGATGTTTGATTTTTGTAAACGTTCTGAACATGGAGACAAATTACTTATGTCGATGTTATTCATTTCCTCGTAGTCACTTATTTTCTTTATATATTTTTGGACGTCAGTTTTCAGTCTAGAGTTTTCAGAATTTAAGTTTTCAATTTCTAGTTGAGCTTCTTTTAAATCACTAGACAATTGTCTGACTGTTTCTTGTAGATCTAATATTGTTTGACTAATATTTAATGACGTATTCGGTAGACTCATCATAGTTTGATCGAAAAGATCCGAATTATCTGAAGTTACATCACGTAGTGAGCTTGATCTGAATAGATTATGGTTACGGTAGGTTATGTTTTCATTCATATTTATTTTACTTTATAGTCCCAAAAAAATAATATTTTTCTACCAAATAATTATATATTTTTTCCTGTGGTATCACAATTCACGCCCTCTGGTGGTGAGTAGCACTATTTTTTTGTTCATCTATTCACCGCTTGTGGTCTTATTAGCGCCAGTTGTCGTACATTATGTCGAGTCCAAAGGTCATGTTTTGAATATTTTTTCCAAACGGTATTTGTTCTTACGATGTTTCCAAAGTAATTCACTAACCTTGATGGGAAACTGTACAGGAGCTTGTTGTTGAGTTGCACTATTTTGTGGTAGTATGTTGCAAAACAATGAGCCCAGATTTCTTGTTTACAAATCGTTTTAACACTGAATTAAGTTTTTCTTAGAAATCTTGTAATAGTTGATATCACACTTATCATAAATGGTCACAAACAATATCACTTGTGTTTCAAAGTTGTTAAAGTCCATCGCACTACTATTTGTAACAGTTTCGTTGTTTTATTATTTATTTACGAGATTTTAATACGCGGGATATGTAAACAGCGCCAGTGTTGCCAGCGTGCAAAATAAGGGTTATATCGTCATAAAAAACCGTGTGAAGTGCTGGACGCCATTTTAAAGTATAATGAGCCTGTCAATGTACACGTTTTACACGGCAGAGGCATTTTTATAAGCACTTATGATTTAAATATTGATGGGGTAGCAAGTTTTGGGGTTGGTAAAACTGAGTGTGTAGGGCAGGCATCATTAAGTACCGGCAAGGGTTTTGTTATTAAAAATGTTCATTATTATTTATCATTATGTTTTACAAGGGGTTCGTGGCGTGGTTATAAATATCATGCCGGTAGAAATTTCAGTCTAAACGAGCTTGATGATGACGCGGTGCGACGCAATTCGACCGATTTCAACTACAAGTGAAAATCATCCTTACTACTACGACGTATGACATAAAACGTGCGGTTATCTACGGGTAGATGAAAAACAAAACACGCTCGCCACGACAGACGACGTAAGTCGGTCGAATTGCATTATTATATCGTAGTTAATTGTACGATATCCCCCTCCGGAACACTACGCTGAGCTTGCAGAAAAGCTTCCAGCAGGCCACCAACTGCCATGGCCTACTTAGAAGACCTTAAACCGCTTGCGAAGCCAGGTTGGCCGCTGTGAATACAACATGGTTCGGTGGGGGTACTCTGATGAAGAAAGGTGCGACTGCGGAGCCTCATCACAAACAATGGCTCACCTCCTCATTTATTTGTACTTTTATTGTACTCTGTGTAACTCCACCTGCACTCTAAGGGAACTGTCCGAGGCAGCACCAACGCCGTGAATGTGGCAGAGTTTTGGGCGAAAAATGTAATTTAAAGGGATCATCGAAATGACGAAGAAGAAGAAGTTAATAGTAAGATCGATTTTCATTTTAAGAAATTGCTAATCTCAAGAATCGCATCATAGGCAAGCTCGCTGAAGTGACGTATGTCGAGGTAATCGCATCATAGGCAAGCTCGCTGAAGTGACGTTTGTCGAGGTTGGGCTCTGAATAGGTGACCAGTCGATACCCATTGCGTGTTAACCCGATGGTCATTTGTAGATTTTTGATAGTCGCTATGGGAAATCAGATACCTGACAACTAGTCTTACTCCATATTAAAATGACTAGTACTCAGCTGCGTTAAATTAGATGGGAAACCGACGGCAGAAAAGATGAGAAAAGGATAGACAGATAATGATAACATAGTTGTCTATAGTTAACATAATATACGTAACTAATAAAACTGTCAAGAAACGAATACCAGTAACTTTTTTTATTTAATCCAAACATTATTTACATAAACACGAAAATTCCAAATTCACAAACCAGACACATTTTCACCGCCGCCAAAATAAAACCTAAGAAAGAAAGCAAAAAAAAGATATTATTATGAACGAATATTTTCCCGAAACAAAATTACCACTTGCTAAAAGATTGAGTCGGCATAAAAGCAACAGAAACACGGACAGAGGCATGTTTCTTTTACCCGCGAGTAATCCGTAAAAGGACATATTTTTAAAGGGAATAGCTGTTTTTAATTCTGCTTCCCTTTCAAAGAAACTTTTTGATGCTGTTGCCGCTCAGTGGGGCCTTTTAGTCCATACGATTAGCGTAATATCAATGAAAATATGAATTATATTAATATAACGCAACATCACTCCTGTAATATTCGATGGGATTGAAATATGTGTGCTTAATGCCTTTGTCAAATAGACAGGCGAAAGCGAAGCGTTTCCGAAGCGATACCGAACCGAAGCGAGACGTCAGACCGATAGTTCTGTCACGCTATCGGATCGCTTTCGCTTTTCTATGTAACTGGATTCTAAAAATTCCATTATTTGTTGTGTATTCATACATTACAAATAAAAACGCCTCGCTTCGCATTCGTCACGGCAATCTGTTTGACAAAGGGTTAATAGTACACTCACATTTAATATAACTTGCGAAATGTATCTCATGTTGGGGGCGAGTCTATTGCTGTTACCTGACACAATCCATAATAAGCGGTTGTTACTGCCAGATTTCCAATGAAAAAGCTCAGTGACATTTGCCTAACCTGGGAATCAAACCCAGAACCTTTTGCTCAGCAGTCTCAATGCTTCTAGGAGATCTATGTCCAATAGTCTGTATTTATAGACGAAAATGTTGATTATGAATTGTATTAGTATCTCTATCGTAATAAATATCTTTGTCGTAACCAACATATCTACGTTGTGGCTAAGTTTTGTATAGAAAATTGTTTGTAAAACAACAAAAACGTTAAACTATTTTGCCTTATCGTACCCAACGACATATCGTCCCATCGGATCGTCCCCTCTAAAAGCACCATACAAGTTTATTCAGGAAATATCGGTAGAAGCTGAAAGGCACCGCGGCATTCGGGCGGTGAATTAAAACGTCGCTGACTGCATGCCTGCATACCTGGTAGACTGTCTACCGGTCGGTAAACTGGTAGACATTCACATTCATCACTAACCTGCACGAGCGGTAGGCTAACTTTGTCGCTGGAGGGGTTTTGTGAACTAGGTTTTAAAAACATCGTGCAGCTGGGTTATTTTATTAAAACTATTCCCTGGTACAACCGTAACTATCGTAGTTTTCAATACTGTTATAGTGGATTTATATCTTTTTTTTTTTACGTGGTATAATCATCGACTGAGTCATCCCACCCAGGGCAGGGCAGGTGGGACTGTCAGACTTGTGCTGACTAAAATCTACGGTGTTTTCTTTTACGCTTTACTTCCCACGACCTCGGAAGGCTTTGGCCCTCTAAAGGGAGCGCCGTCGACCCGGGCATGGTCCACGATCGGACGGTGAGTCGCCCATTATTCGTCGTCCCCATGCCCGTACCTACTGTGTTAGTGACAAACATTGAAAAGAGTATGTTTAGTTAGCTCGGTCATGTTGAGACGATGCTAAACTTTTCGCGACTAACAAAAAGGAATTCATAGGGCAGATGTGAGTACTAACACCGCTAGAGGACGCCCTAGGAAGACCTACAGTGACCTTATTGGTGAAGTACTTGAGAAGGGTCGTGTGCGTAGTACTCGCAATCGGCGTGTATGTATGACCAGTTGTATGAATGTAGATGAGGCAAAAGGAGTATGTAAGGATCGTGGCAGAGCAGAGAAAGGAGATGTTTTTTTTCCCCTACAAATTTGGCCCCGGCGTGTACTTCAAAAACAAAAGTATCAAGTTACGTGAAAAAAATCGTAGAATCTGGAAAAAAATATATTGGATTTATTTGCGCATTTGTACCACCCGTAACTGTCGATCGAAGATGTTAAAACCTGCAACCCAAGAATTTCAGTCTGGCAATGTCATGATTTACTTCTTCGATAATGCGTTTCGTCGCTTCATTTTATGAACCTAAAAATGTTTTAAGAATTTTTTTCTGTGTTACAGATAGTTTTTTTTCTAGTTATATTTGTCGTGAATTATAATAGAAATAAGTATTTCCAAAAATACATTTATTTCACAATTCATATCATTTTTTGCGTTTGGTTATCTACCGGGCAAAAAGACGGCACCAAAGCCAAGGCCGATACTGTCAGTTGTCATTCAATTCAAATCATTCCGTTTCGGTTAATCGTCTCTGGAGTGCTATTTTTATTATGTTATTTCGTTTTGACTTGGCTATTCTTCCCTGGACTTTTTCTTACAACTTGTTGACCTGGCTTACGATAACATAAGTACATCAATCTATTCACAACATCAAACAAATACTTTGACAGAACAGATTGACAGCTGTCGACGATGTCATGAACGTTTCTTTTTACGCAGTAACGTTGCAAGGAAGCTTTTTTTCATATTCTTTTATTTCTTAATCTATGTGACATTAAAGGATTTTAAATACTGCAAAACACACAAATTATTGGAAGGATTTTTATTAGTAATTTGTACCTAGGTACAGGTTTGAGCCAGAAAAAAAACACCTCCTTTGTGGACGAAAGAATGTTAATTAATCAGGCCACTATTTACTTTAGAAATTCCTATTCAATTTTGTGACAACAACATAAATATAACAATTACGCATATAATTCTTCTGATCTCCATAATTAACGCACATATTAATACCTCTAATGACAGTACCTAACAAATATAAATTAACCAAATTAATCCCCAGATAACAATGTGCCGTCAAAACACTGACTAAATAACACTGAGTGTATTTAACACTTTCATTAGGCCGCGGCGAAAATCAAAGGGCTTATAAACCTTTGATGTTACCGCTCGGCTTGCTTTGTTGTGAAGACAACGGTTTAGTAGGTTGGTACATGACCTTATTGCCGTGTTGCTTTATAATGAACTCTCATTATGTAGGTAACAGGCATGTTAACTCTTGTTCGAAGTGATGTTAGGTCTAAATTGGAACTATTATTGCCGTGTTACTTAATTCATTAGGTGGGAATCTAATTGTGATGTTGTTAGCCAGAAATAGATTATAACATAACAGGCGTCTATTTGGTAATTACAATATCAAAGCATTTCTTACAAGTAGACCATTACAGGCACCTTTGAATAATCAAAAGACTAAAATTAAAACTAAATTTTTTGAAGTGAAAACTTCTTTAGCGGCGTTGTGCACTTTTTTTGGAATGTTTAAAAAATGTTAAACTCGCTTCAGGACACGTGACCTGATCGAAAATTCGTAAGACGGCGCAGGGCGCTTGCGCGAATGTTCGTGTGTGTTTATTACTATTCAAGTTTTCACTTCGGCCGGCACTCCCAGAGTGCAACCTGTCGTTTTTTTTAATTAGTTATGGTGCTACAGTCCCAGTCACAAGACATAATAACTGTGAAAGTACCGTAGGTGCCCATTCCAAAGCGTAGATCTCTATGGAGAAGAACGGGCAAGAAACTCCATGGACACTTTCAATCGCCATAATTATTACAGAACCTTTGTTACATCATTCATCCTGAGATGGAACATTATGTGAGAACGATGTGGCAAGTAAAAAAGTGTCCCAGGAATTATAAACATCTGTCTAACTTCTTCCTAGTATAAAATATTGGGTGCGTTTTCTTAAAGTCACGTATATACAAACACCCCGGCATTCTAAGAGGACGGGCTCAATGCACTTTCAAGCTGGAGATTGAACACAGGCACTGCACCATACTGGCTCAGCAGCCATGCGATTACTATAGCAAGGAAGTAGCTAAATAATGTAACTGTGCCTTCAGTTGCGTTTTGCGTTCGAGGTCCAAGGTGTCTTTTTAATACAGCCCTTTTTTCGTGGTATAATCATCAAATGAGTCATCTTGCCTAGGGTGGAACGAAAGTCGCGGGACTCACGAATTACCGTGACCCCGGTACGTAAAGGGCTATTGAAGGACACCGTGGATTTTAGTCAGTCAAGTCTGACAGTGACTCCCGCCCTGCCCTGGGTGGGAGGACTCAGGACTCATTTGATGATTTTACCACGATAAAAAAAGGTGGAACGAAAGGGACTGTCAGAATCGCACTGACTAAAATCCACAGTGTTCCTTCAATAGCCCTTTACGTTCCAGGGTCATGGTTCCCCTTTTAAACAGACTTAAGACAGCGACTCTTACTTCATGTCACTGAAACATAGCAAATCCATACATCTCAGTCTGTCTCTTTAGAAAATACAACCGTGAAGTTATGTTAGTAGTTTAGCATAAATTCATGTATATATGCAAAACCTAGATTGCTTACACGTGTGAGTAGTGACTGAACGATCGGCTTTCCTGCCACGGGACACAGGTTCGACGGTAATCCAGCACAAATATTTGCATGGCCTACAGGCTACAGGTGGGCTGAAATTCAGGTGATTGTGCATTCGAGATTGTATCTCAAAACGTGGTTGAAATACGGGATAAATCGTTGGGAAAGGACGTTGTCTTTCCAGTTCCGTTTCCGTTGTCAGTCAGATAACTAATAAAGTTATCCGACTTAAAATATGCGGTTTATTTTTTACTTTAATAGTAACATTTTTATGTCAAAAACAGTTTTACATCATGATTTTAGTCTGAAGATGAATGTATTGAATCCTTTAAATTATATCTCATCTTGACATTTGTGATTGATTAAACTTTAAAAGTGTTCCGGAAAAACATTGTTATTTGTTAACAAAATGTAAATACGTCCTTAAGTCATTTGTGATGAAAACAATGTCAGTGGCATTTTTTTTTAAATTTTAAAACATTCTTTTTGATAATGATCATGTCCACAAGGCAAAAATGACCGCAATTTGCCCAAAATAGATTGGTATGGATAGGAAAAAGCTGTTGGCTTTTTTCTGCAGTAGGACACATTTTAAATCGGTAAAACATACGAATACTATTGATTTTATTCAAAAAATACACACATTAAATAATAATTATAGTCCTCCTGACCGATTTCGACCACGGAGATCAATCGTAACGGAGATTAGCCAACTGCGCGGGACAAAAGTCAAAAAGAAAATAAAAAATAGAGAAATTCAATTCTTATTCGCGTCAGCTGTGTAGACGAACTTGTAGTCAATGTTTGGTATGTACAATCACATAATTTAGAATTACTTCGACGCCACACTGTACTGAGTTCGTTAATTAGTTTTAAATTTCTGATTTCGATCATTTACTTCAGCTGTGACTGTACCGCAATCCTGATCTCAAATTTAAATATAACATGTTAACAGAAAAGATGGATGAATGATATGGAAGAAAAAGGAGTATATGATACTGTGACGTTTGATAGAGGAGAATGGAAGAAAAAAAAACGTGTTGCGCAGACCACAAGTAAAATGGGATAAGGGCAGGAAGATGATGATGATGTTCAAATAGACTCAGAGGAATGATGTAATATTTTCTTACTAACAATGGAGTAACACTATGTCTTTCATGTGAACTAAAAGCTATCCGGGGGATACCTAGTTGAATTTATAACTATTTTCTTCTAGCACTTTCCAACAATGTTGAAATCGGCTTCCAGAACCGGACGCAGCTACCAGTATTTTACGAAGAGTTTAAGCTCTTTTGTTTTAAAGAATACTGACCAGAATAGAGCCAAGAAAATATCGAAGAAACCCCAATAAAACATGTAACTTCGCACCAATTCCTCATCACGCTAAAAACAAGACATATTATACGCAAAAACAAACACAGAACACTTTACCCGACTGCGTAGAGGAAGGAAACGTCCTACATATCACGCCTGTACGGAGAAAAATGCACTTTTAGCCGCTCGATTTATTCGCTGTATACACTATACATTGCCGGTTGGCTGTGTCCAGGAAGTTGTTCGCCGGAACAAGACCTACAATGGTTATGATACATTGTGTTTCACACGATAGCGCTAAAGTGATTCAGGGGGCCACGCGATGGATTTATAGCGGATGGTTGCTGTTATTATTTTTCATTTTATTATTTATTTTTTATAGGTTATGTTGAAGACATTTGAGATTTTTATTAAGTAGGTCATATTTTTGTGTTAATATTGTAGTGGTTTGGAAGTAAAAGAGTTACTCTTTGGGTAAAATAATCTGAACTCTTCCGCCCGAAATTAATATTCAATCTCAATCCAAAGTTCGTTCTTTTACGTGGGCATGTAGGCGGCGAGTAATGGGCGACTCTCTGTCCGACAGCGCTGTGAGTCAGCATTATGACGGGGCCCCCATTTAGCTCTCTAAAGGGGGGCTCCGTCATAATGCTGACACTCGGATTTTTGGAGGGCCAAAGCCTGCCGGGGTCGCGGGACTGTGTCATCAGGTCACCTTGACCCTGGAACGTAAAGGGCTATTGAAGGATCACTATGGATTTAAGTCAGTACAAGTCTGACAGTCCCTCTCGCCTCGCCTTGGGTAGGAGGAAAAAAAAAACCTGAAATACGAGCATGAAATTTTAATATTTACGTTTTGATTTCAAACGTGTACCTGTCTGAAATGGTTAACGTAATTTTTTAGCAAACATTTATTTTATGCGTGATAATTTCAAGTGAACATAGAAAACATACAATATTCTCTGTTCATATTTATGTCAGACGTTATTTTTATATTGAGGCAATAATTTTAGAATTTTATTTCGGTTCTGATATAATTTGAGTGGAGAAATATAAAATTTTAGTGTGTGAGAATTTTGCGAGCTTAACTCTCGAGAAATATAAGTGGGAATGAAAACAGTTACTCTAGATTATTTAGAAAGCTTTTCATTTTAAGAGTTCTCGTTAAACTATTTTTTTTTTTTATCGTGGTAAAATCATCAAATGAGTCCTCCCACCCAGGGCAGGGCGGGAGGGACTGTCAGACTTGTACTGACTAAAATCCACGGTGTCCTTCAATAGCCCTTTACGTACCGGGGTCACGGTAATCCCTTGGTCCCGCGACCCCGGCAGGCTTTGGCCCTCTACAGGCCCCGTCACTATGCTGACACTCTTTGAGGCGCGCGTGGAACACAACGCGCCGTCGACCCGGGCATGGTCCATGGTCGGACAGCGAGTCGCCCATTACTCGTTGCCCGCATGCCCGCGCCTACGGTGGCCGGAGATCGTCTTGCGACGTCCGACGCCCTGGGCGTCTACCGCTGCGGCTGGGGTGGAGGGAGGACGCTGTCCTCTCCCTCAGGCGGCCCGCCTCCTCCTTCACGAGCATGACTGCTTCGCAGAAGGAGGCGACCGCCTCCCACTCCGTCTCGCCCCGCAGCATGGCCTCGACCAATGCCGGGCGCGAGAGGTCTCCGCCTATCGCCGTCGTAAGGACACGGCGGTGCTCTGCCCAAGCGGGGCAGTCCTGCACCGTATGCTCCACCGTGTCCTCCGGACGATCCTCGCAGTGGTGACACCCAGGCGTTTCTTCCCTCCCTATCAGACACAGGAACCTCCCGAAACTTCCGTGTCCGGTAAGGCTCGTTAAACTATATAGTGAAAATAATAGCAGGTTGAGTATTTTTAATGTCCGTCTACTCTTATGGGCAAAAAACGTGAGCTTATGTATGTATGCATAGATAAGTAACAGTTTTTTTTACGTGGTAAAATCATCAAATGAGTCCTCCCGCCCAGGGCAGAGCGGGAGGGACTGCCAGACTCTTACTGACTAAAATCCATGGTGTCCTTCAATAGCCCTTTACATTCCGGGGTCACAATAATTCGTAAGTCCCGCGACCCCGGAAGTATTTGGCCCTCTAAAGGGGGGCCCCGTCATTTTGCTGACAATCTTTGCGGACAGTGAGTTGCCCATTACTCGCTGCCTGCATGAGTTTCTATGTTTATAAACGCACCCACGACACACGAGAAATTCCTAGTGCGGAGGGGCACATTTTATTAAAAATTAAGAAAAAAAAACCATGAAAAGGATAACCTTTAACAAAAATCTGTTATTTAGCTATCACCTTTCTTTCTACCTGGTAGCTACTCTTTTTTTTTCGTGGTAAATTCATCGAATGAGTCGTCCCACCCAGGGCAGAGCGGGAATGACTGTCAGACTCGTACTGACTAAAATCCACGGTGTCCTTCAATAGCCCTTTACGTACCGGGGTCACGGCAATTCGTGAGTCTCGTGACCTAAAGCTAGATAGCTACATCTAAAAAAAGTTTGGTGACCAGAATTCCCATCAAAAGCTATCTGAAAAAGCGTCATCTTCGACCTATTTTCTCATGTCACAGCATCACGTAAACCATTCCCCTATAAAGCTGCGCGCATACTACAGTCACGACAGAAATAAGACAGACTTGTCTCACGTAGACAAATCAGATTTAAAAGAAAAAAAGGCGGTGTTTTTTCTGCCATGAAGTGCACACCATTAAAAACTAACTGTTCCATGACGTGAGGCATACATATGTTTGTCCACGTTTTTCTAATTCAGTATTAAAATAGACTTCATCGAGAAGTTACGTCGATAGACAATTTTGTCGTTTGTGTGGGTGCTTGCATACAGTTTACATATTCTATTCATATTTTATTTCAAACAAACTAGTGTTAGTCGTAAACACTTCAGAACTACGTTGTTTCTTTAAATCATTAATTAAAAGGAAGCCGACAGTTGTAACTCAGACATATCGGCTTGCAATTCTTGTAGACAACTTTGTCTATTATGTGTATTGTTTAAAATGTGCGAACCTCCATAAAAACATTATTGAAGCAAAACTGTCGCCGGGGTCGCGGGACTGCCTAATTACCGTGACCCCGGAACGTAAAGGTCTATTGAAGGACACCGTGGATTTTAGTCAGTACGAGTCTGACAATCCCTTCCGCTCTGCCCTGGGTGGGAGGACTCATAAGATGATTTTACCACGTAAAAAAATCAAAACTGTCGTGACTCTAGTCTGCCCTCAGCCTAAGTCTGCGTCACGTAGTAAATACATAACTCACCTCTACGTACATGAGATACATTTGTCTCATAAAATATTTGCGTCTGCACAAGAAACTATTCAGAGATCTAGAATTTCTACATATGTATTGAGATAATGGAAAAGGAAATGAATTTTCTAGGTGTCATGTCATAGTAGATGTTTTGAATTTAATCCAGCGATATGACTTGGAAATGGCTTAAACCAGATAGAGAATAATAAGTTTATTTTCTAGACACGTGGGTTACATTGGGCTTGTGGTCGCAAGCGTGTCTTCTGAGCATTCAGATACTAAGTAGAAGTACAGAAACGGTTGATTTTTTACTTTAGTACATGAATGACTTCATCATCATCATGTCAGCCCGGGATCACCCACTGCTGGGTATAAGCCTTCCCCCTTTTTATGCCATATCTCTCGATTCTGTGCTTCTCTTATCCATCTATTTCCCGCGATCTTGACGATATCGTCAACCCTGAAAGACTTACACGTAATAAATACATCAAAAAAGAGAACATAGTCATAAGAGAGTCAATAACAAATCCTTACCGAGATGGTAGTCAACGGGACTTTATATTGATATGCCTCCGCTGTCCGTCTGTCTGTCAGCGGGCTTATAAGGTCGACACTTAAAATTTTGATTGAATATGTGTTTCTGTTGCCGCTTTATCAACATAATAATAAAAATAAAAATAATGGACCCTCACCTAGTAGTTTTATTATACAGGCCTTATAAACATAACTACGATATGTACAGACAGCAGGTCAACCTAACCGAATCTGTAAAATTAATGATGTCGAATGTGAAATTTTACCAATCGAACAAAATTTAAGGTTGAAAATTTGACAAATTGAGGTACGTTGATGTGCTGGCGTCTGTACAATTAAGTACCTTTACATTTATAGAACAAAATCAATATTTCAGTAACAAACCGTACATCGATTTACGATTCCTATTTTAAAACTAACTATCTCATCAGCATAAACACTAATAGTGTTGTACTTACAAGAATATCGACATCGATGTGACATTGTCCCGTCCTTAGGCCAGAGGTCTCAAACCACAGGGCAATGGGTACTATAACAGGGGTGATTGTAACAACGGGGCACCGTTACAACTTCACGACCCTGTTTCACAGAGGTTTGAATATAAAGGACAGGGGTTATTGGCTGGGTAGAAGTGGAAAAGTTGTGTCGTAATGAGCTGTACAGATAATGATTATGTTACACGTAGTTAAAAAGTTTGGTTGAAAAAATAGGAAAAAAAATTTGATTGATTCAATACAATTGCAATCGAACGCGAGCTGCTTTCAAATTCAACTTAACAAAAGAAATATCTCAATTAATTAAAACCGAATAAATTTCAGTAAAACTGGGACTAAAACTAAAAAAAAAACGACGGGTTGCACTCTGAGAGTGCCGGCAGAAGTGAAAACTTGAATAGTAATAAACACACACGAACATTCGCGCAAGCGCCCTGCGCTGTCTTACGAATTTTCGATCAGGGTCACGTGTCCTGACGCGAGTTTAACATTTTTTACCCATTCCAAAAAAAAGTGCACAGAGCCGCTAAAGAAGTTTTCACTTCAAAAAAATACAATAAAATGAATTATGTAAAAATAGTCTAAAGAAATACCTGTCCTACTCGAGTTGAAGATAAAAACTTGATCGAGAGCTGAAGTATAATACATAACCATAGCTGCCAACTCCGACTATTATTTTATTCTCCTTTTATGCTAGGCCCACGGTCCTCGTCCAAACATTTCTGATCATAAACCACGCAACTTGTTATTTTTTTTTGGCCATCGCAAAACCGAATAAATGTATCTCGAATTATCAGCACACTTACCTACAGACAGAATAATATTTCAACACGTACGATATAAATGACGGTACGTATACACAGAAATACAAATAGCCAAAGAAAATTAACCTATTCTACGCACATTTGAAGTCCAGAAACTTGACCAAATGGCCGATAGGCTGCGACTGAAGTATTCATGGCTGTGACGTCACGGGCCAGTAATGGAGGTACCGTCATTACACGCGAGGTGGCGTTATGAGCGTCATCAGACGTGGGATACGTAGGTGGCTAGTGATGGGACGAGTTGGGTTTGTCGATATATGTAGTTTTTTTTTTAGCGTGGTAATATTGTCAAATGAGTCCCCCCCCCCCCAGGGCAGAGCGGGAGGGACTGTCAGACTCGTACTGACTAAAATCCAAAGTGTCCTTCAATAGCCCTTTACGTTCCGGCGTCAGGGTAATTCGTACAATCAGTACGCGACCCCGCGATATGGATAGATTTGGAATAGTATTATTGTGGATTTGGATTCATTATATTGTTAGTTCAACTCAGTTGATGATTATAATAAATGAAACTTCACAACTGAAGCTGATTTTGAAATGAATCGAATTCTTGTAGGTACTTTTTCAAACATTTTGTTTTTGATTTTTTTTAACTAAAAAAAAGAGCACTACTACACAAAACTCTGAAATTAACAAGATATAAAATTGACAAAAACATCCTAATTACTTTAAATATATTTTATTTGCTCTGAGAACATGTCAGTTTTCTTAACATAAAATATACCTTCAAAGAAATTCATCAACTTTATTCTAACATGTCGAATAAATGAAATAATTATCCATTCCACGAGTGAAATCTAAAAATAGCTAGAAGCATAATTACAGAACATTATTAAGGGGAAAACATAAAATTTAATTTGCCATAATAACATCAACGTAAACAAATACTGAACTAAGTAACGAAAACAAATTATTCGAGAGGCGGAGGCGAAATAACATGTTTTTTTATATTTTTTTTTATCATGGTACAATCATCAAATGAGTCCTCCCACCCAGAGCAGAGCGGGAGGGACTGTCAGACTCGTACTGACTAAAATCCAGGGTGTCCTTAAATAGCCCTTTACGTTCACGGGGGAAATAACATGTTAGGGACGATGTGTTTCGAAAGAAAAAAAAAGCAAATAATGTAAGTAAAAAATAATAGTAGCTGGGACCCTGTTCCCGATACCGGTAGGCCACTATTAATGTTCTTATATTTCTTGTTTTTTTTTTAATATTTAAAAATAAGATATAAGGAAAAACAGAAATAATATATACTCAAATATAAGTAATAAGAGCGATTCAGAATGATTTTCTGGCTTATTTTTACCCATTTTGTGATAAGCCATTTATCGTATCGTTATGTTTATTTTGTTTCCAATAATCCGTTTAATGAAATGTGAAAATATGAAACGTTTATTGATTAAATATAATAACTGTGGGACAGATTTGAAACGTTGCAGAGTATTACATTGAAGTATTTTAAATTAACTGCTATTATCACAATGTGTGGGCATTCAATCACATACATTAAATCATCACGAATCAACATAGGTGCTATTTCATTAAAATCTATTCGTAACATAATGATTGGGAATCATTAATCTAAATTTGGTGTAATTGATACTATTTGCAATATTTATTACAAAACAGAATCTCTGATTAAAAAAATATTGGCTTTATTTATGCGAAAAAACACGAAACATTGATTCCAAACGTGAAACTAATATTCCGAAATAATAATAACAAACGAAACTATCGACATTTTACCACACATCCGTGTCCCATCACTACAGAATCGGAAGGGTCCTACTACACTCATTTCACGTGACATTACTCGAGTTGACCCGTCTATGGCTGCTGTAGAATGTCCGGTGGCCCGAGTTATAGGCGGTAGCGGGAGCGGGGCGGTGAATGGACGAAGTTTTAATTGTAGGCCATCAAAGTTAATTTAGGTTTAGGGTTTGATACTGTTAAGATTAGAACTATAGTAGGCCATTAAGATCCTTTATGAGTTAGTCTTATGTAAGTCGGGTATAATTATCTTGGGTAGTCAGCCCTACAGACAAAATTATATTGACTGCCAAATTATGATGCGAAAGGCAGGAAATATTGAAGTTAAATAGGCGAAAAAATGTTGAAGTATAGATCTTATACGTCATATCCGATATGTTTATGAATAATTTTTATTAAATAAAAATAGGTTATTTTATCTATTTTATTATGGGCTCAGAAAAAGAAGGCAGAAGATGAAACAAACGTAAGGTGAGGGCTGATATTTTCAGTCGCGTAGGTAAAAAGTTGCTGGAGAGGCCCCTCCGCCTTTTCTCAGTTGTAGAACAGTATAACAGCTAAAGAAACATAAAAAGTTAGTTTTAAAAATATCCTATCAAAACGCTAATTAACTGCAACATTTTGACTCTTTAATTTAAGAACTTACTCTCTGTAAACGTACAACTTTTAAAAACATGGTAAATATCCTGTTTTCATTAAATTTTAACGTTACTTTAATGCTTCTTTAATGCTTACAATTCAAGCCCCATCATTACACGAATATTCGACAATCATTGGTCCGAAGCGCGGGCATTTTTTACAAATGTCTCGGATTTTGCCCAGGGGATAAAAATGGGCCACTTTTCATCGTCGTTTCACTCGTAATGTGGGTTCCTGTGTAAGCCCGGAATGATGCGGGCGATAATGCCCATGGATATCATGGGACATTGCTGTTTTTAGTATCAATGGACGTTTAGTTCATGTTTTTATTGTTTTAGTGAAAATATCATAAACTACAGTTGCGCCAGTTTTATTTTGTTCAACGCAAAATAAGTCAAAACTACTGAAGATACCCTGTAGATGTTTAGTTTTTATTTAATATGACTAGCGGTGTGACCAAGGTAAAGAAATTGATGACTTTTACTACGAAAATACGCAATTACTTTATGAATACTTTTATTTGTATGAAGCAACACGTTCTACAGCTTATACAGCTTCCGCTGAGATAGCAACTACTACGTCACAATCATCCCGTCTCCGTTTATTAGATTGCTATATGGTGATGATGATGATGGTAGTCTAAAGAGGAGGTATCTTTTTTTAGTAGTGGACGTCTTCCGGCTGATGATGATGACTTAGATGTTAAAAAATCTTGCTGCATTATTAATATCAAATCTATTGAACAGTTCGTTGTTAATCTAAAGTACAGGATAAGTAATCTAAAATATGCTTCTCTATTTCAAACGAATTTATTATTACAAATCTTTTATTTTCACAAACAAAATACCAAATCAAAATCTATTAAACGAACTATATTACTTTCGTAAACTCACCAAAATTTAACTGCAAAAATCAATCTAAATTAAAGTAACATAGAAAGGAATTGAGCGGCCATTAGTCAAGATTACTTGGCCGCAAAGATAAGCGCACTACGTCAAGAAAGAGTTATTTCGAGGAATAAAGCTCTCATTCCAGAACGATTTGTCCGACGATCGCAAAGTATGAACGGCTTATGATATTATTTGACGGTAAATTCTTATTGAACGTTGGTTTCAGAGAGATTTTCTCTAACAATGATCTGTGTTTGTTTGTGGCGAGAAGTGCATGGTTTAAAGGATAATTCGAGTCGGTAGAGAACTGAAAAATATAGCATTTTATAGTATTAAACTCCAATACTGAAAAAAAAATCTTACTCCTACTTATTACTAAATGTAAAAGTTTGTGATAATGGATGATTCCCTTTCACGCAAAAACTACCGCAAGGAACTGGTTTTCTTATTATTCACACATAGTTTATAACCTGTATTAAAACATAGGATAGTTTTTGTCCCGATTTTATGTTCCCTGTAGGTTAAATTCCGAGTTGCAGCGGACGAACTTAAACTGAACTGTGCTAGTAAATGAATAAATTAGGTTGATGAATTTTAATCTCATCCACCATTTCAGTAAGGTTCAAAATAAAATCTTCTGTTCTAAAATCTCCAGCTAGTCTGTCCCTTATAATGCTAGTGATGCAAAAAAATGTGTCACCACGAAGAAACGAGAACACCACCAACATTCCTTATACCACAAAATATTATACGCTTTTCCTTATTTTCCTTTACAAAGAAAAACCAAAAACAAGCTGATTAAATAAAACATTCTCTTTTCAAAATCAGCAAAAACTGCGGTCCCCTCAAAATTTTCACTTAGAGAGAAAAGAAAGCTTCCCAGAATTTCTTAAACAAAAAAATAAGGGATCCTACAGATTTGTTTATTTCGGTACATTCCATGAAGCAGCATGTCGTCCAATATTTAAGAAATTTGGTTTGTTACCATTAGCGTCATAAAGTGACGCTAATGGTAACAAACCAAATTTACAAAATATGTATGTTTGTAGCTAAGAATAAAGAATTATTTAAGACAGCAAATGATGTTAATCCTAGGAATAGACGCGATCCATATAAATTACTGCTTAATGACTTACCTAGAGTAGCGAAATACAATAATAACTAGCTTGAAATGTGTGTGCGTATTTATAACAAGATACCCAGGCATTTCAAAACATTGAATTTGAGACCGTTTAAAATTAAGTTTTATAAATGGTTACTTGAAGCTAGTTTTTTATAGTTTAAAGGATTATTTGCATAAAAAAAATAGATGCTTTTTAAAATGTGAATGTGTTGCTGTCCTCTTCACAAAACTTTATAATTTTGCATGCTATGTTCTTATCCTAGCTAAACATGTTTGGACCATATTGTGTATTTAACACCTTTTTATACCACACAAATAAATATTCTATTTTTATCTTTGTTTCAACATAAAATCCAACTAGAAGCAAATTCTTAACATTGACTTCTGTCATTTATGACGGATGTCATTAGGCTTATGCCGATCGACTAACTACGTTTGACATCTATCACAAGACCCTATTCGGTTCGGCTCGTCACAGTTTGCGTTAATACAAGAGGTTTTATGTATAACGTGTACCTATTATATTTGATTTTGTTGCCCGACCTGACTGTTCAGGATGATATGTAGGACCCCTAATTCATCTGTGGTTGAGACACATTTATTTTAGCCTGGCCGATTTGTCGCGGGACTTAGCCATTACCGTGACCCCGGTACGTAAAGGGCTAGTGAAGGACACCGCGGATTTTAGTCAGTACAAGTCTGACAGTCCCTCCCGCCCTGCCCTGGGTGGGAGGACTCTTTTGATGATTTTACCACGACAAAAAAAACAAAACCTGGCCGATTTCCAACGAAGGCGTTACCCGAAACTGTTTTATATTTCGTTCCGTGTTGGGTATACGAAACTATCGAACAGACGATTTTGAAAACGGTATAGTTTCCCCAGCAATATTTATTTTAAAGGGAATTCTGTTAGGTTCCGATTCAGCACGAATTTATTCCAGTTTGTTTGGTCCATTTTGTTTAGTTCTGGGTTAATGCGAATTTAAATGACGGTTTCACGTTTATTGTGTGCTATGCAGTTTCATTTTGTATTTTTGGGACTGTCATTATAGCGTCAGCGATTTGGTTTTACAGCGAATATTGAACAAGGGCTGATGATTCGACATTACGTAAACAAAATAAAAGTATTAGTAACTCATTCTATGACAAATATCTTTTGTAGGGCCTCTCATAAATGCTGATTACACATAATTCACATATCCTTTTTTATCGTGGTAAAATCCTCACAGCAATTACTGTCAGACTTGGACTAACTAAAATCCACAGTGATCCTTCGATAGCCCTTTACGTTCCAGGGTCAAGGTTACCTGATGAGACATTCATCCGCAACCGGCAGACTTTAGCCTAAGGGGCCCCGTCAAATTGCTGACAGCTCTTTGTGGCGCACGTGAAACACAACGTGCCGTCGACCCGAGCATGGTCCATGATCGAACGGCGAGTCGCTGTTCACACTTCGCACAATAATTCATATAGCATAGATGAAAAAGGTTGTTATTTTCTTTTCTTACAAGGCATAACCTTGTGACTGGGACTGTAGATGTTTTGACAATTCTAAAATACTTGAATAGTCAAATTAAAATAAATGCTTTGAGATTGAGTTGAAAAAAAAGAATTGCCAAAAATTTTATAAATGGGAGACTTACTTAACTTAAAACGTTATAATGTTCTGTTGCACAAACCAAACTTCTAAATTTTCTCAGCACATCTGATAATAATGTAAGACAAATGGCTCTCAAAATTTACTGTTCAAAGAAAAGAGGAAGGCGAGACGGAAACGAAAGCTTTAGGTACAAAGACACAGTGAGTCGATGACGCCACGTGAGCGCATGGTATATTAGAAATCGATTTAGTTTGATAAATCGAGAAGTTGTAGTTTTTGAACGATTTGTTGAAAGGTAGGTAGTTGAAGATTGATGTTACCTGCAGTATTTGAAAGAATGGAGTGGAGTGGCGACTGAATTCATTATATCACAATTTTACAGCCTTTGTCAAACAGACAGGCGTGACGAATGCGAAGCGAGGCGTTTTTATTTGTAATGTATGGAATTGCTTGAATTCCCTCACATAGAAAAGCGAAAGCGATCCGAGAGCGTGACAGTATCGGACTGACGTCTCGTATCGGTTCGTTATCGCTTCGGACTCGCCTGTCTGTTTGACAAAGGCATTCATGTTCTCTTTTTCGTTATATTCTAATAGGTACCTCTAATCTCTACTATCTGTAAAAATAACATTGTCAAAGCAAATATTTTTAAAAGAGTAACCATGGAGTTTTTTGCCGGTTCTTCACCATGGAAACGATTAACGAACAGTCATTCCTTTGCGTTTTTTATAAGTGCCCAGATGAAATAAAATATAATGGTTTTGGTAGGGTCCAATTTTATACTATATGCTGATGAGAAAAAGGTAGAAATACAACCTTCAGTATCTCTCAAAAATGCAATAAAGGGCTTCATTAAGTGTCTTATAACACCTCTTATTGATTGATGACTACGCTTTTTGCGAACCGCAATAATTATGACAAAAATGTAAAGAGACTTGTAATTTAAGATATAAAATCGACAGTTATATTTTTTATCAGATTTCTTCCAATAAACCGTAAAGCACAGAACTCTACAACATTAGTTTTAGTATATGCGAAACCTGAATATAATTTGTTCAGAATCAGTAACTGATTCGATTCCAATAATTTTTACACCATGTTATATTTTTTTTCAAAAATATTTTAATTAAATTTTATTACCAGTTAATTACAATACAATCGCCGTACGGTTAGGTACCTATGCCAAGCTATTATCACGAGTGTATAACACAGGAGACGCGGTTTACGCGGGTGTACCGCGAAATGAGCATGTTTTTGAATGGACAATCAGGAATAAACAAACTTATAACCTTGTGATTTTTTACGATACGGTTTTAAAATGTTGTACATAGATTCTATACACAAAAATACTAGACAGGTGTATCGGGTTTCGCATAAACAAAAAATAATGTTGTATAAAGTAGGAAAACTAAAAAAAAATATCCTTAGTCGTCAGTAATGTAGCTCAAAGTCCATTATATTTCTACCATCATATTTTATTCCAACACATTCGTACCAACATATTAGCACCAACATGTCCGTAAACTATAAACATGTGCAGCTAATGAGTTCCGAATGAGAACCTCTAACTTAACTTTATCTTTCCGAAAGTTGTGACAGTCGCCGAGAAATTACGACTGCGCCCGAATGTGCACGATGTTGGCCGAAGTTGAAACTGTGTGCATCGATTGTATCTTATCACTGTGGTTGGGAAATTGGTTGGAGATTGCAGTACGCTAATAGCATAAAGATTTTACCAGACAACCCTTTTTTTATCGTGGTGAAATCATCAAATGAGGCCTCCCACCCAGGGCAAAGCGGGAGGGACTGTCAGACTTGTACTGACTAAAATCCACGTTGTCCTTCAATAGCCCTTTACGTACCGGGGTTACGGTAATTTGTGAGTCCCGCGACCCCGGCGAGCTTTAGCCTTCTAGAGGGGGCCCCGTCACTATGCAGACACTCTTTGAGGCGCGCGTGGAACACAACGCGCCGTCGACCTGGGCATAGTCCATGGTCGGACAGCGAGTTGCCCATTACTCGCTAACGACAGCTTTTGCACGCGGATTCGCTCGTTGTCTACAAACATACAGAAGTCTCTCTTTATAGGTACAAAATGTTTCTTGGTAAACCAAACACAATAACTCAGATTGCATTTTGGCTACGGCGTAGCACTCGTAGCTGTCACTGCTACGCTTGCTACGGCGTAGCAAGTAATCGATTTGCTACGCGTTGTCACTGCTGAACTTTGTAGTGAGATGAATTTTGTTATTGAGTAGAATTTACTTTTTACCCGACTACGGCAAAGCCAAAAGGAGGGTTATGATTTTTTCGTCTTTAGGTGTCTAGATAGTCGTCAAGTTATTAATTTAAGAATACCATGAAAACTATTGACAGGCCTGTTTGTCTAGTGGTTAGTGACCCTGACTGCTATGCCGGAGGTCGTGGGTTCGATTCCCATCCAAGACAAATGTTTGTGTGATGAGCACGATCATTTGTTCTGTGTCTGGGTGTAATTTATCTATAATATGTATGTATGTATTTAGAAATATACAAGTATGTTTAACAGTTGTCTAGTACCCATAACACAAGCTCTGCTTAGCTTAGGACTAGATGGTGTTGCGTGATAGTTGTGGAATATTTATTATTTATTTATTTATTTATTTATTTATTATTTATATTTAATAGCAATTCCGAAACAATAAAACCCAGTTCCCAGTTTAATTTAAAATAAGAACCAAACTTCAATTTAAACTTCTAAAAATAGACAAAAAAACATTACCATACTTAATGAAAAACTAATTCTGAAAACTAAACACAAACAACCAATTTAAGTGAAGAAAAAGTAAATAATTTAAGCAACACGCGTTCTTCGTTTCCCGTTAGAAAAGTCGAAAGAATTTAGAAAGTTTGCTTTTAATTAAATCCCGGGAAAAAGAAAATGTCGGTAACAATATATTAGATGGGTCCATGTGATGCTGTTTACTGATCATTGGCTGAGGAACGAATTAAATTGTTAGGTGGGTTTTATATTATTGATTTCTGTTTTGGCGTTGTGCACTTTTTTTGGAAGGGGTAAAAAAAGTTAAACTCGCGTCAGGACACGTGACCTGATCGAAAATTCGTAAGACGGCGCAGGGCGCTTGCGCGAATGTTCGTGTGTGTTTATTACTATTCAAGTTTTCACTTCTGCCGGCACTCCCAGAGTGCAACCCGTCGTTTTTTTTTAAAATTTATTGTTTCGTTTCTTGGAAAGTATTGCCTTAAACTATCATCTGCCTAGCCTTTTCCTATCTATATTGGGGTCGGCTTCCAGTCAAACCGGATGCAGCTGGATATCAGTATTTTACATGGAGCCACTGCCAGTCAGACCTCCACAACCCAGTCACTGAGTAATACGATACCCCATGGTAAGACTGGTTGTCTGACTTTAGAGCTTCTGATTAACAGTAACGACTGTCAAAGATCTACAAATGACAGCCGGGACCAACGGCTTTACGTGCTTTCCGAGGCACGGAGGGAACTCGCTATGACAGATGAGGAGGAGAGGGTAAACGGCGCGTTGTGTTCCACGCGCGCCTCAAAGAGTGTCAACGAAATGACGGGGTCACCCTCTAGATGGCCAAAGCCTGCCGGGGTCGCGGGACTTATGAATTACCGTGACCCCGGAACGTAAAGGGCTATTGAAATACACCGTGGATTTTAGTCAGTACGAGTCTGACAGTCTCTCCCGCCCTGCCCGGGCTGTCGAAGGACACCGTGGATTTTAGTCAGTACGAGTCTGACAGTCCCTCTCGCTCTGCCCTGGGTGGGAGGACTCATTTGATGATTTTACCACGATAAAAAAAAGAAACTATACATCCATGTACACAAACTTTTATAATTATAACATTAGTAAGAAGTAAGATTAGATATCCGACACAGCCCATGTATACATATTTTGCTCGCTATTCCGGCTTGAAAAACTAGTTTTATGAATTTCAGGCATCACTGTAGCATTCCTAATTACAGTTTGGGAAACTTTCATTAGTATTTGCTAATTAAAAAGTTTGCTTCAGTGTGTTGCAGTCTTTTGTAGACATGTTCTTTGAACGAGCCGCTCTGTCGGTCTCTTTGAAACAGTAATTAGGATTTAGGGCTAATTATGAGATGAAATTGGGTATTTAGATTCTATTTTTAGTGTTTGTGGTGATACTCATAATATGTTGTATTTAATTTAGTTTGGTTATGTATGAGAAAAGTTTAAGCTTTCTTAATAGATGTTTAATTGCTCATAAGATTTTTCGCAAAAATCAACCGTGATGGCCCGGAGGTTTAACACCTCGTTTCTCATGTATGAGGTTGCGAATTCAAACCCAGGCAAGTATCAATGCCCGGGGTCGCGGTACTAATGATCTACCGTAACACCGGAACGTGGGCTATTGAAGGACACCGTGTATTTTAGTCAGTACAAGTCTGACAGTCCCTCCTGCCCTGCTTTGGGTGGGAGGACTCATTTCATGATTTTATCATGATAAAAAAGGGTAGTTAGTATATGTCTTTTTCAATTCATATTTGATTATTTAACTTTCTAATTATATCTTAGATGTCACTGACCTCGGTGACGGAAAATATCTTGAGGAAACCTGGACTTTTGAAATAAATTTATATAAGTCCAAAGCTATATCAGAAGCCTGTGGTGTTCCCAGAGGCTTAATTAAGTTTCTCATCAAGGGTGGCCCACAATTTCAGACGGAAAAAAAAGATCTTAAGTTGTTCCAGAACAGTTGTAACTTTAAGCTTTTCATTAAAGTCGCGGAACTGTCCGAACGGAAAACCGTGACCCTGGAATGTAAAGGACAATTGAAGGAGCACTGTGGATTTTAGTCATGATCACAAAATTATTAGCAGTAGATAGAAGGCAAGCTGAAAAATTAGATTAACCTTAATTTGTCAGTTCCTAAAGGAGTTTTCAATTAAATCTAAATTCAAGGTAAATCCTAGCTAAAATTTTGATGAACCAATCACATCACAGAAACGAAACTAAATATTTTATACCACTTCGAAAGCTAAAGTTTCCAAATCAGTGTAAATTAGGAAGTTTCTATCTCAAAGTGAATCCAAAAATCAGTTAGCAAAGACAATATTTTAAGCCGTATCACAGCAAAACTGAAAGTCGCCAAAGATAAAGTCGCGAGTTCTGCCAAAAAGTCGGTTCCTAGTGATTATCTGTTGGCTTCAAGCGCTGAAGCCGCTGCTTTGCACAAAACTTTCTGGATGAAAGCCAAAAATATGGACACGGACACTCTTAGTATTAATTGTGTGCGGACTTGAAGATTTATTCGGTGAAATTATTTTGTGAATTGTGAACAAAAACATCGTTAAGAGTTGCCAGAAGTCCAAAAGTCTGATTGACGGATGTCTGACCTGTCTTTTTATGCAGTATTATGTTGTAGAAGCCAGATAGGCAGTTGCTGCAAGTAAAATAGAATAGAATATTTTTTTATTTGCACAGAAAGTAGGTACCATATTGAGATGTTGAGTAACAATTGAGTGATCCTTATAATTTCTGCCTTAACTAAGGCATGCAACACAGTCTAACACTACAAATACAGGCATACTTAGCACCGACACACAATACAAACACAATGTCAAAATAAATTGTTAGTCAATTATTAAAATTATAATCGTATTAATAAGTATGTCATGATTGAATTATTTAAGTACAGAAATGTCAGAATTATTTTAAGTATTTATCATTTAAAAATTCACAAATCGAGGAATAATATTTATTTGTCAACAAATCTGTCAATGACATTTTAAAGACTGGAGTAGTCTGTGTTTTTATTTCATCTGGTATTTATAAAATATAACGACCCCAACATGGTTGGAAAAGGGCAGAATAACGATGATGAACAAATGCATAATCGCCACGTTGTGAGCGATAATTGACCTCGGAAACGAGTGCAAAAATTAATCGTTGAGAATACAAAAGTAACTTACGTATCACAAACCTACAAAACATTCGGAGTTATTTTCTTTGTAAAATAAAGACACCATTATGATTGGAAAAGGGCAAAATGATGGTGATCGACAGAAACATAATGAAATGTGAGGATGGATGGAAGGATAGATATTTGTAAATCTTTCACACGAAAACTACTGAACGAATTTCGTACACAGATAGATAATTTGAAACAGAACTACGAACCTAGGTTAGGTTCACAGTTCCGTGGGATTATTATCAAACGTCACGAAGGCAAAACTAGTAGGTATGGTAAACTTAGTAAACTTTTTTTGGTAGTGATGTCACTACCAAAAGAAGTGAGATTTCTCTGAAACTGATTGTAAAGTAACGTTAAGACCTTTATGGTGGGTTGCGGGACCGTCTAAGCAGGTTACCGTGATCCTGGAACGTAAACAGCTATTGAAAAAACAAGGTGGATTTTTAGTCCATTCCTAAAGCGAGTCATTTGATGATTTAACAATTCAGAAAAGAACCTAAATGACTTTATGAAATGATGTTTATTTGAAATGATGATGAAATGAAATGATGTTTATTTATGCAAGTAGGTTATATCAACACTTTTACACGTCTTTTTATAAAACTAGAAGGGGCCGGTGTTTCGTACCTGACTACTCTGAGAAGAAACAGCCGAAACAAACTCAGAGGTCGCAGTCTCTTTTGAAGTCCAGACATTATATGTAAATCAGGCTATACGAGGACCATGCAGGTCAGTGTCTGAAATGGTCTTTTGAAGAAAGAACCACACAAATTTGAGTGGACCTGTCCAGTCAGTGCAAGCATTTGTCAGTTATCGTGTAGCTCGACTCATAACTCAAGGAGCTCAACGACACGACGAACAATACCAAAGAAAGGACACTTGTGTAGGCCGCTTAAGTTACTCAAACTGTCAGACAATCACTATGATTATAAAAAAAAACCAGCTTGACTCGCATGGGTCCTCGCATTCACAAAGAATAGAAATAAAAATGTATATATATATATGAAAAAAAAGTAATTATGTCAGTTTGTATAAACATAAAAAAAATCATACATGTCAGATTGTATAATAAAAACAAAAAAAATATAGTAAAAAAAAATATGAATAAATAATGATCAAACAATCGGAAAATTGTTTCGTCAACACCTGTGAGGACCATGTAGGTTCTCGCCTGAGATGGTCTTTTTAAGAAAGAACTGCAAAGAAAACTTTTAGTGGCCCTGTTCAGTCAGTGCAAGCAGGAGGCAGAGAAAGGAAGCTCAACTCAGTACGTAAGGAGCTTAACGACCTTTGAAACCACATATTCCTCACATTTTCAAAGAATTAAAAAACAGATACATCCAATCTAAAATAAAAAAATTAAAAATTTAATCTTCCCAGCCCCCGCAAATTTTGAATATGACACCTCTGCCCACCCTTTTGATACATACAAACGTGAAGTTTTGCTTTGTTATATGTCACTTCAAAGTAGCAAGATTTTTCCAACACAACACTGCAAAGATTTTTCAATGTTGCCAGAGAATAATTTATAGAATAACTTTGCGTTGCAACGTTGCAGTTCTTTGTCAAATATTTTAAAAAACATGTACTGGAATTTTGTACAGTGAACATTTATTTAATACTTATTATTGTTACTATAAGCCTGCGTCATCCCACAGGTGGGCATTGGCCTCTTCCCATGATTTCCAGCGGTTCAAATCACGATCAATGTTGACTTCAAAAAAAGAGGGAAGTTCTCAATTCGGGTTCAAAAAAGTTAACAGAATAAGAAACAAAGTCATCGACTTCCGGTAGAAAAGTTATATTTTACACTTTAATGTGTATTTTTTTAAGGTCGGTTTCATTTTTCAAAGTTGGCCCTCACTAAGGTTTTCTTCCATATCTTGGGTGCATTAAACTCAAACGCTCAGACACGGAACAACTACTTATAGATCATACAAACATTTGCTCTTAACGGGAATCGAACCCGCAATGCAGCAGTCCAATTGCTCAGCTACTGTGCCAACCGCCGCCATTTCGTTGTAGGTTCTGTCCAGCTCATACTAACATTTTTGAAGTGAAAACTTCGTTAGCGGCGTTGTGCACTTTTTTTGGAATGTGTAAAAAATGTTAAACTCTCGTCAGGACTCGTGACCTGATCGAAAATTCGTAAGACGGCGCAGGGCGCTTGCGCGAATGTTCGTGTGTGTTTATTACTATTCAAGTTTTCACTTCTGCCGGCACTCCCAGAGTGCAATACGTCGTTTTTTTTTACGTGATAAAATTCATCAAATGAGTCCTCCCACCCGGGGCAGAGCGGGAGGGACTGTCAGACTCGTACTGACTAAAATCCACGGTGTCCTTCAATAGCCCTTTACGTTCCGGGGTCAAGGTAATTCGTACAGTCCCGCGACCAGCTCATACTACCATACCATTTTTAAGGTTTGCAGCGATGCCATCTAACTGTATCAGGGCCCCATACACATAGTAGCGTAATAATTACGAATAATTGAATAACATACTACAATCAAAGTGTTTTCTCAATAGGATTCATATCAATTAAATAATCCTTAATTGCGTGCACTTACCTATCACAAAAGACAAAAAAAAAACAACTTTAAAAAATATGACCGAAGCAATTACGAAATATATTACATTTTTCATTTTCTTCCCATCAGCATAACTTCCTTTCAAGACAGGAGGCCACAAAAGCATGGAAAAATGTCCCCCCAATATACCGCAGCTATTAATTTTACTTGAAAACCTTTTCATAATTTTACTAAATCCGAAGCTCGATATTTTCTTTTGAGGGAAACTCATTTCATAAATGCTTTTGGGGGCACAAGTAGTGGATAGACCGATGCGCTGCGAATACGGAACGAATGGAAATGCTGATACATAATTATGTCGTAGGCGCTTTGAGGGTTGGAGTCATCTCATTATAGGGTTAGAGATGTTTAGGGTTGACGATAAAACTAGGTTAGTTACGACTGTTATAACAATTTAAAAAGAAACTGAATTCTTTCATGAATTTGTTTTCAAATACTGTACTATAATAAGTGCCAGCAAACAATGCTTATTAAAATATTTTAAATTTCATAAACCGGAAATCACGAAATAATTAAACATGTACAAACTTTAATTGTTAGCGTGACAGGAAAAATAATAATTGAAACACAATAATACAAAATCTATGGAAACTTCTTTCTTAATATGTTACCAACAGTACTATTACCATTTCAGTTCTGAAGAAGAAGAAACATTTGAAGGTCTTAAATGCCAAGCCGTCTTAAAAAAAAACAACAAAGATGGCTGTCTATATTTTTTTACTTCTGTAAACATTAATTTCCATCTATTTTCTAAGTCTATTGTCAAGAATTCGAGACGACAGTACTCGACAGTGAATCAAGGATATTCTTTTAACTAAAATATCAGAAAAATCGTGTCGCCGTCGTCCCGTAACATCTAAACCAACTACCCTCAATAACGATCTCAGATCGAAAGTATTTCGCAAATAACGAGAAGCCTCCGAAGCACTAACGATACTAGTTTGACGTCATTAAAATTAATAAAAAGACCACGGTTTTACTCGTGTAAGTGATCTTCTAGATGTTTTGCTGGCAGAATAAATTGCGGTCTGATTTCAAACGTGTACTGTTCATTAACGTGTGCAATTTGTTTAACTATGTTTATCTTATGTATTTTCTGTTTTCTCTTTCTACTTTGTTGATCTCGTAGTTATAAGTGCGACTGTTGAGCTAGACATCTTTAGGTGGGGTGCTAAGACAGGAAACCTCCACGTGCGCTCATGGACTGGAGTTCCCTCTCGGATACGTCCGGGGGGAAGACCAGTTTTTCGGGCCAGTGCACCTCGGGATGCGGGCAAAAACTCTTCCTTAGGGGCATCCGAAGAAACACGGGTGGATTTTAGTCAGAAAGAGTCTGGCAGGTCCCTCCCGCCCCACCCAGGGCGGGAGGACTCATTTGATGATTTTGCCACCCTTAAAAAAAAAGACGTCTTTAGGTTCATATCTAGGTCGGGCAAAATGCTATTGGGTTTTTCCATCAGAATTTCAGTAGTAACAGCCACGGATACTTAATTGGTGGCAATAAACTCGCATCCTTTAACATGGGCAGGGCATACGCAATGTGACGACACACCTGTGATTCCTAAAGACTTAGGTTGTAGTTACCTTTCGTTAAACGAGGTAAATAAATACATAGAGGTGATACAGGACTTTGAAAAGCATTTCAACGACTTAACTTTAACAAATAAGTAATTGCTATACCTACTTTTATTACTACAAACTATATATTTATATTGTTATAATTCTAGATATTTGGAGAAAAAGTAATGACGAAACGAAAAAAAAATGACTGAAACGAAAGAGCAAGCCTTTTCCTAGCACAAGGATACATTTTAAGCAACATAAAAATTGAATATGAAATTCATTTCAGTAATATAATCATAACTGAGTTATATTCCTATAAAAGCGAGCAATTTGACGAAGAAAGTGAGCTGTTATCAATAAAATAAATCATAAAATTACGACTTTAAAATCAAATTAGAACTCTGCTCTCTACTTAAAGAGAAAATGCCGTTAAAATAAAAGTAAAAAATGCAAATCCCTTCAGTTTTTATCGGAGATTTAACAAAATCAAATGTAAAAAGCCATTAAGAACTCTGAAAAGTTTTTTTATTAAAATCTTTGTAAGAGAAATTGTTCAGAAACATTATGAAATTATTTCAAACGCCTTTTGTAATACTTATCACGTTTATTGGAATTTGCGAATTTCACGTGAAAACCAACAGAATTTTGCAAGAGTTTTCAAACAATTCAAGAATTTGTGAACGTAGTTTTTTTTTCTTGTATTTTAAAATTCTTTTGTTGTAAGTTCAAAAGATTCTCAGAGAAGACTTCATTTGTTTATTTCGTGTTTTTTTTTCCCAAACATTCAATTTTTGTATTTACAAATGCTAAGTTAATAACTTACCAAATCTTTTTTTTTTTTGACACAACATCATCTGCCTAGCCTTTTCCCAAATATATTGGGGTCGACTTCCAGTCAAACCAGATGCAGATGGATATCAGTATTTTACATGGAGCGACTGCGTGTCGGACCTCCAAAACCTAGTAACTCGGTAATACGATACCCCATGGTAAGACTGGTTGTCGGTTGAGCTTCTGATTAACAGATACGACTGTCAAAGATCTACAAATGACAGCCGGGACCAACGGCTTCACGTGCTTTCCGAGGCACGGAGGAAACTCGCTATGACAGATGGTCACCCATCCACAGACCAACCTTGGTAAGCGCGGCTTAACCCGGAAGATCGGCCTGTGCGGCTGTATTTATTTAGCCACGAGTAACATTAACATTACCAAGAGTAAATATAATTCTTGGTAATGTAGAGTGGTATCAAAAATATTGAGCTCAGTTGACAACGGGAATAAAATCGTAACCTATAATATTAAAATTTTATTTACACGGTATCCTGACCTCCACAACCCAGTTAGTACTGAGTAATACGATACTCCTTAGTAATGCGACTTTTGGATCGCTGAATATTATCTGAAACAACTGTAGAAATGATGTTGAAGCGGAACCAAGTACTTAGCATACTTTCCGAGACAAGGAGCGCGGGTTAACCTGAAAGATGACGATGTGTGTGGCTGCCATATGGCGAGGAATATTCCCTCTCCGCTCAATTTAACTAATATTATAAATACATAAGTTCGGAAGGATGGATCAATGTTTGTTTGCTGAACGAATCTTCTAAATAACGTTTCTCTTAGAGATATGTTACAGTTTAAAAAACACATAGGATACCGTTCATCAATGTATTGACGTGGAATAATTTTCGAGTAATACGCGAGCAAAACCGCTGGCGACAGCTTTTATTTTTTATTCTTTTGCGTGGTAAAATCATCAAATGAGTCCTTCCACCCAGGGCAGAGCGGGAGGGACTGTCAGACTCGTAGTGACTGAAATCCACGAAGTCCTTCAATAGCCCTTTACGTACCGGGGTCACGGTAACTCGTGAGGCCCGCGACCCCGCTGGCAACAGCTAGTAATACTATAATTCACTTTGATGTTCTATAAATCTTTATTTCATAAACACAGTCTCTTGTATTAAAATCCGCGAACATTCCAAGCTTTAAATTATTTACTCTTTAAATTCACAGCTTGAACTAAGTTATGGCCTCCCAAGAAGTGTTTTCTTGGTAAAAATTCAAGATATATATTACTGTTTAGATTTGCCAATGGCAAAATACGATGCATTGTCGGCTTGCCACTGACAGCCAGAGCTGTGCCAAACCGGCGTAGGGGTGGGACACGGCTTGTCGATACTTTAACTCAAGTTTTATTTTTATTGAGAGAGAGCTCGTAATTTATGGTTGTTTACTGCAATTTATTGGTAAGTTGCAAATCAAAAAGAATAATAGACATAAAATATACAACTTGTTGTCATTTACCTCATTTTATTTATTTTTATTGCTGGCACGGATTTCAAATTCTATAAACTGTTAAATTAACGTTGAGTTTTCAGGCCAAACACAAGGGGTTTTTAATACGAAAAATCCAAAATCTTGGCACTCCAACATTTAAATTATTGTATCGTTCCAACCATTCCAGAAACTTAAATTCAAACTTGACACCACTTTAAAAACACCAAAATAAATCCCAGCACGACAACACAAATCCTCGGCAGGCATCGGTAAATAACACAATATCGATAACCGTTACCGCCCACCGCATTAGTAGAGTGCAAGACGTGGCGATAGGCCAACGCGATACCCTGAGTTATCGATACAAACGCCACAGCACTAATGTGTTTGCGATCCCGGCGCACAAAGTTATTTTGTGAATGTACTATGTTTTGTTTTGTTTGGGTTTTTGAATGTTTTGTTTTAATTGTTTTTGGTGGTTTTGATAAGCAATTATTTCCGCACGTGTTGATGTTCAAGGTTAGCGATGATTATTGAGGTTGATCCGTTCATGATAAAAAATCAAATCGTATCATTTATTTCAAGTAGGCCAATTACAGGCACTTTTGAATTGTCAAAAGACATAAAACTAGTACTAAAAAATAATTATGGTGCTACAGTCCCAGTCACAAGACATAAAAACTGTGAAAGTACTGTATGTGCTCATTCCAAAGCGTAGATGTCTATGGAGGAAATATACAACATAAGCATTCCATTACTATTCCACTAATAAAGTAGTGATAACTTCATCATCCTCATGTCAGCCGTAGGACGTTCACTGCTGAACATAGACCTCCTCCATAGACATCCAATAGGACCATGTGGAACCGGCTCACAACCAGCGCGATCCTGTGGTCTCTATTCGAGAAGCTTACGGCCCCATCGGCCATCAGTTCTGCGTGCTATGTAATCTGCTCACTGCCACTTCAACTTGCTAATTCGCTGGACTACGTCGGCAACTTTGGTTTGTCTGCGAATCTCCTCATTGCGAGACTTCAAGCATAGCTCTCTCCATAGCTTATGGGCTATTTTGATCTTAATTTTGAGGGCCATGATAACTTAACATAACCTTTTCGGTAACTTATGAAAATCCTGTTTAATGCCAACATTTGTCAGTTCAGTAACACGTTTAGAAATTCAAAAACGCTCTTAAAACGTACATCACTTGTCTAGGCTAAGGTTGGTATCATCCGCAGTGGTAGACGCCCGCGGCGTCGGACGTCGCCAGACGATCTCCGGCCACCGTAGGCGCGGGCATGCGGGCAGCGAGTAATGGGCAACTCGCTGTCCGACCATGGACCATGCCCGGGTCGACGGCGCGTTGTGTTCCACGCGCGCCTCAAAGAGTGTCAGCAAAGTGACGGGGCCCCCCCTAGAGGGCCAAAGCCTGCCGGGGTCGCGGGACTGTACGAATTACCGTGACCCCGGAACGTAAAGGGCTATTGAAGAACACCGTGGATTTTAGTCAGTACGAGTCTGACAGTCCCTCCCGCTCTGCCCTGGGTGGGAGGACTCATTTGATGATTTTACCACGATAAAAAAAAGGTTTGTATCATCCCCTATATCACACGCATTAGAAAATATTGCTTCGTTAGTCTTAAGATCACAAGGCTACTGCTGAACAAAAGGACTTGCGTTTCATTCCCAAGTTATACAAAATATTACATTTGTTTTTTAACAAGAATTTCAAAGCAGCCACCCTGTTTTTTCCTCCCCCCTGGGTGGCGTAGACAGTACCCACTGTCAGACTCTTACTGACTAAAAGTTCACCATATTTCTTCAATTGCCCTTTGCGTTCCAGAGTCAGACTATCCTGCTATTCTTCTTAGACAGTCCCATTTTTAAAAGATTGATAGCAATAGACTCGCCTCCAATTACATGGAACTTGAACAAAACTAGCGACATCTGTGTGTCCTACAAACTATAAGAGTAAACATCTACCCAACCCCTTGAGGAGTCTGCGTGATATTATGTCAGAAACACTTACCAAACTTATAAACTATCCCTTTACCTGATGTAAAATAAAGTGTCCCGCATTCCGTAGAATTCCTTCGCTTCACTACAAACATATTTTCCTTTATAATAAAATATCCTGGGAATATTTGTGCTCTTCGTAAGGCAGTGGTCTTACTGCGGACGATAAGCGAGAAGCTAATGCCTATAGTTTAGTAGCTAGCTCTGCCGCTAGCTAGCTACTGAAAACTATAGTTACTAGCTTGAACGGTTTCATGCTGGTGGTGTGAACAACAAAACAACTTTAGGTTGACTTCTTGGTTAAGTGGCGCTTTTTTTTTTTTTTTTTTTTATCGTGGTAAAATCATCAAATGAGTCCTCCCACCCAGGGCAGGGCGGGAGGGACTGTCAGACTTGTACTGACTAAAATCCACGGTGTCCTTCAACAGCCCTTTACGTACCAGAGTCACGGTAATCCCTTGGTCCCGCGACCCCGGCAGGCTTTGGCCCTCTACAGGCCCCGTCACTATGCTGACACTCTTTGAGGCGCGCGTGGAACACGACGCGCCGTCGACCCGGGCATGGTCCATGGTCGGACAGCGAGTCGCCCATTACTCGCTGCCCGCATGCCCGCGCCTACGGTGGCCGGAGATCGTCTTGCGACGTCCGACGCCGTGGGCGTCTACCACTGCGGCTGGGGTGGAGGGAGGACGCTGTCCTCTCCCTCAGGCGGCCCGCCTCCTCCTTCACGAGCATGACTGCTTCGCAGAAGGAGGCAACCGCCTCCCACTCCGTCTCGCCCCGCAGCATGGCCTCGACCAATGCCGGGCGCGAGAGGTCCCCGCCTATCGCCGTCGTGAGGACACGGCGGTGCTCTGCCCAAGCGGGGCAGTCCTGCACCGTATGCTCCACCGTGTCCTCCGGACGATCCTCGCAGTGGTGACACCCAGGCGTTTCTTCCCTCCCTATCAGACACAGGAACCTCCCGAAACTTCCGTGTCCGGTGAGGACCTGCGTCATGCGGTAGGTCAGGACGCCGTGACGCCTATCCAGCCACTCCTCAAAGAGGGGTCTTACCGCCGCGATTGCGGCGTGCCCGGACCTCGGTTGCGACAGTCGCTCCCTCCATACTGCCCTGAGATCGCGCCGGAGCTCTTCCCGCCGCGCCTCGACTTGTCGAGGCAGCGGGGATTCGCCCCGACGCTGCGCCTCCACGCGCCATTCATAGACGCGCTGGAGGGCAGTCGCCTCCAGATCCCAGGGCAGCAATCCGGCTAGGAGGTTGGCCGATTCGCCGGCGATCGTGCGGTATCCCCGGATCATCCGGATAGCCATGACCCTCTGGCATGCGACCAGCTTGGGTGGTCGCGTCCGGATGCTTAGGGCCCACACGGGGGCCCCGTAGAGGGCCATGGACCGCACGACACCGGCGTACAGCCTCCGGCAGGAGGCATTTGGCCCGCCGAGATTGGGCAGGAGTCGCTTGAGAGCGGCTGCTGCCCGGTTCAGCCTTGGGGCCAAATGCAGGAAATGCTCCCTGAAGTTCCACCGGCTGTCGAGGACGAGTCCCAGGTACTTCATCGTCCCCCCAACGCCGATATGAACCCCCTCCACCGTTATGTGGGACTCTGAACGTGGCGCATTCAGACGGCCATGAAAGCACATGGCCTCCGTCTTGTGCAGCGCCACGTCGAGTCCCAACTGCCGGATCCTACAAGCGACTGTCGCTACCGCCTGCGTCGCCACGTCGGCCGCCGCCTGGTGCGACTCTCCCCTCGCCAGGACGAGCGTGTCGTCGGCGTAACAAATTACGCCGACGCCGTCAGGGAGGTCGCCGCGCAGCACCCAGTCGTAACCGATGTTCCACAGGAGCGGCCCCAAGACCGATCCCTGTGGAACACCGCACGACATCGGTTAAGTGGCGCTAGCCAACATTGGTTTGTCGATTGGGTGACCAACCATCCATTATATATTGAGTTTCTTCATGCTTCTGATAAGTGTTTGGGCTTATTTTTATTGACAGGGGTCCTTTTTTTTCGTGTTAAAACTATCAAATGAAACATCCCGCTCAGGGTGGAGCAGAAAGGACTGTCAGACTCGTACTGGCTAAAAGTCATGGGTTCCTTCAATAGCCCTTTACGTTCTAGGGTTATGTTTACGTTTATAAATTGATAGGAGTCCTACGATTTTTTGCATGATTCAATAGCAAAAGGTAATCTTCTTGCTAGTTCCATATCCGCTTGCAGTGCGACAGACACCTAAGTCCTGGGAATATTCGTACTCTTCCTAAACAGGCTGCAATGTCGCTTGCGTATGACGTCACGAGTCGCGCTTCACATTATTGAATTTCAGAACAGTTTTCGGATGAGAATTTTGTGTGTGTATATTTTTGGGGGAATGCTGTTGGTTCTGTGAAGACATGTTGTTTTGTTATTTTAATCTGTAACTGTCTCTCGACGCCATACTGCGTTCCAAAACACAAAGTACTGATGTTGCTCAAGAAGCCGCTACATTGAAGTGGGCCTGGGATACTATTCTCCAAGCATCGGGTCGCGGTACTCACGAATTACCGTGACCCCGGTACGTAAAGGGCTATTGAAGGACACCGTGGATTTTAGTCAGTACGAGTCTGACAGTCCCTCACGCTCTGCCCTGGGTGGGACGACTCATGTGATGATTTTACCAGGTAACAAAAAAAAGCATGATGCCCGTTGACGGGGTCCCCTTAGAGGGCCAAAGCCTACCGGGGTCGCGGGGCTATCGGGTAACCATGGCCCCGTTACGTAAAGGGCTATTTATGGACACAGTGGATTTTCGTAAGTACAGGTCTGACAGTCCCTTCCGTCCTGATGGGAGGACTCATTCGATGATTTTACCACGTAGAAAAAAGCACAAAACACATAGTTTCAATCCAAGTTATGGTCGTTTTCTACTCCATAACATTTTCGGACAAAAGAGTAGTTAGGGACACAGTTGGTGCAGTGACTGAACGATCGACTGCTGTGCAGGGTGTCACGAGTTCGATCCCCGCACGGTTTTTTTTTTATGATCTACAAGTAGTTGTTCCGGGTCTGGGTGTTTGTGTATGTGAGATTCTGTGTTTGTACATGCGATAAAGGAGAAATTTCAAGTGTGGAACAACGTTTTAAAATAAATACTGACAGTACGATTGCACAGTTTTCGCTACTCTCAATGTAAGATAATAAAGATGATAGAAATAAAACCCCTTTTACAGGACATGCCAAATTAAAAGATGAAACTAGTAAACTGTTCACTGTACGAATTCATACAAAATCACACCGGTACAGCGTCTTCACAAATTGCACGTATTTATTAGCTATACAGGGGCTGCCGCACCGCGATACTATCACATTTGAATACAACCTGCATTGTTTTGTATCTACATGGAAACCTATTTGTTTCTTTATTGTTATATTCGTAGGGAACTTGTAGCTAATTAATGATTAACCCTACCGGTCTTATAAAAACTAAATAAAACTTGGTTAAAACAGGGATTATCAAGTCAAGGCTTATCTGCAGAACCATTATCCATATTGTTATCCATATTGCTATTGGAGCAAATATTTGTATGATCTACAAGTAGTTGTTTCGGGTCTGGGCGTTTGTGTATGTGAATTTACCTATCCATAGGTATCCCACACGTATGGGTTTGGTGTTGTTTTTTTTTAATTTTTTATTCTAAGTATGGGGAACCCGGGGTGCTAAGACAGGAAACCTCCACGTGCGCCTGTGGACTGGAGTTCCCTCTCGGATACGTCCGGGGGGAAGACCAGTTTTTCGGGCCGGTGCACCCTGGGATACGGGCAAAACACTTCCTTAGGCACTGTGTGCCTGAGGGGTCTCTTTGCCCGTATGCGAATAGCCTGTCGGGTGGATGCTCCAACGCGTGTCCCTCTGAATAGCAGAGGGCACAGCGGCGGAGCGGGCTTGCGGACGGCGAGTAATGGGTAAGCCCGCCGTCCGACCAAGGACCAAGCCCAGGTCGGTGGCGCGTCGTGTTTCACGGGTCACCGACGGGGCCCCTTACGGGGCCAAATGCCTGCTGGGGTCGCGGATTTTTTCTTAATCCAGGTTACCGCGGCCCCGGAACGTAAAGGGCATCCGAAGAAACACGGGTGGATTTTAGTCAGTAAGAGTCTGACAGTCCCTCCCGCCCCACCCAGGGCGGGAGGACTCATTTGATGATTTTGCCACCCGTAAAAAAAAAAAAAAAAAAAAAGTATGGGGAACCCCCAATTATTATTTTTTAATTTTTGTGTGAGAATCCTAATGCGGTTCACATAATACGTCTACTTACCTTTCAACAGGATAGCTCTTATACTTTCGAAGAAAAGTGGCTGTGACATACGGACGGACAGACAGACATGACGAATCTATAAGTGTTCCGTTTTTTGCCATTTGGCTACGGAACAGGATATTTTTTCTTTTAATCATTTTTCTAGACATATTTAGTCAACTTCAACTCCATTGCATCCGTTAATTCTACAGAATAACAGCATTAAGTGCTGATTATTTTCACTTATAACGCGTTAATACGTTCCGTGTGTGCATTTTACTGGCACGGATGTAAAGGTGCGGATGCATGTGCGTTATGGGCAACTTCAGCTTTGTTCTTGAAACTATTTATAAGACGACATTCTTAAGTTAAAACCATACAAATGCAAACTGGAAGCCTTTGGAATTTTCTACCATTTTTTTATCGTTACCCGCATTTTGTTTTTTCCTGCATCCTGGTTCCTGTTACAAAAATTTAACTTCACGTACACCAACACCCAGACCCGGTATAACTAACTAATTGACCATACAAATATTTGAACCCGCAACACTCAGTGCTGCAGTCAAGCACTCTCCACTGCAACAACTATACTGTCAAAACCACAGATATAGATATACCTAGATAACGCAAGAATCACGATCTGAATGAAAACCAAGCGTGCCATTTTTTGGCTACCTGTTATGACGCCACAAAAACTTTTTAGTCTTGGGTAAACCAAATCGATTGAAATGTGCCCCCGCTTACGGTGCCCCCCTCGTCCCACAGCACAATTAACCATTTAAATATTAAAACTTGACGTCCAACTAACGATAGACCGATTTGGACGAGCGCGAAAATGGCCACTTACGATTTTTGGTCGTAAGCTAGCACAGATTTTTGGCACGCGAAGTAGTTGCTCTTGCGTTATCTAGGTATATCTATATCTGTGGTCAAAACCATCACCAATCAGTCTCACTTATGAAAAAATGCCTCCAAACTTCTCTTTTTTGTACAATTACTGGATTACCAGTTAAAGATTACTTTGCCCGGCGAATATAGGTACAATATAGTTTAAAAAAAAATGCGTTAACCTTATTCCACATCAATTATTATGAACGTGCAACTTTCATACCTTTAGCTTTAATGCCCATTCTATATACTTGAACCTCGTGTACCTTAACAACATAATTATTTTAATTGCAAAGGTTTATGAGACCACTCGTAATTAAAATGTGCAAACCATAATTATTTTTGGTGCTATAATATTTCAAGTTACAGTGAATTACATATAAACATGACCGTAATTCTGGGAGGATCATCAGTTATTTTTACTTGACTTGTAATAGTCGGCGAATCTGAAAAATAACTGAATTCATACTGCAAAACCCAAAACCGCTTTGCTCGAACTAAAATTGTAATCTAGAACCTTTTATTTTTATTGGGCTGGTGATATCATCAAATGAGTCCTCCCGTTTTGAATGGAGCGAAAGTCAGACTCTCACTGATTAAAAGTCCTACCCCGTTCCATCATAAACCTTTGCGATCGAGGATCACGTTTGAGGGTTAAGACTGCCTCAAGACTCCAGCAGGCGTTTGGCTCTATAGTAACTCTTGTAACTGCTAAATCAAGGTGTTTTTTATATCATATTATTTTAATTATTTTAATAATATTTTTAGTTTTAATTTAATTTAGTATCTTATATAAAAAAATAATGTTGTATATGTTATTTCAGAACATTTCAATAGTTTGTTAAATTGTTATACTACGTATTAGTGGCAGAAATAAAACAATAAGTAAAAAAAACCCATCTTGGACAACTACACATCATTATCTGTCTTGCTTTTTCACCGCCATGCTGATAAAAGACTACCAATCTAACCTAGTTCAGCTAAATACCAGTATTTTACATGCCAGTTAATAGGATAACCGTTTATAAAACTGGTTGTCAAAATTTGAGAACCCCAACAACAAACTATTGTTGGGCAATACCGGGCATGCCCGGGGGAGGGCAATAATAGACCGTGTAAGCACAGCCTTACCGCCGCTGACGCGGGCTATTTATACGGTGACATAGACAATTTGCATGTCCACGGATGTGAGAACGTATCTGTTGGTGGTGGGCACGGATTTTACACTAGTTGGTTTATTTTAGTATCTAGTGGATGTTTTGTTTTGTAAGTTACTGTGGAGTAAAGTTATGTTATAGGTTTAGTACATCCGGGGTCGCAGGACTGTATGAATTACCGTGACCCCGGTACGTAAAGGGCTGTTGAAGGACACCGTGGATTTTAGTCAGTACGAGTCTGACAGTCCTTCCCGCTCTGCCCTGGGTGGGAGGACTCATTTGATGATTTTACCGGGCTAAAAAAAAGGGCATGTCGGTTTCCTCGCGAAGTTTTTTATACTTCAAACATTGATATTTTCTTCTCTTAAATATATTATTTCATCATTATTTTAAGCACATAATTATATTAACACAAAAAAATCCTAATTTCCCCAAAAAGAAAAGTACGTGACAACAAAATTTAACAATTACAATGTTACGTTAAAGAAACAAAATAATTCTACGAAAACTTTACCATTTTGCTTACAAAAACGAAGAATTCTCACTAACGCCTTTACAATAAAACAAATTACATAGAACACAGGTTACGTAAACATTTACGAATACATTAACATCTAAATAACCTCACAACTTAAGGATTAATTAAACCATTTTAACCGAATAATTTATACAGTTTAAACATTAAAGTTTTAACTCTTAATGTTTTAAAATAAATTCGAGATTATTACAGCTGGGTACTTAAGATAAGTGCGCTTTGGCTCAAAGTAAAAAGTGTGAAAAACTGTACTTGACTTTTAAGTCAGTCGGGTAAAACGGCAGTAATATCCTCTTGACCGATTTCAGCCTTAAACTAGATTAAACGAGCATTTTTTTAACGTGGTAAAATCATCAAATGAGGTACTGATCCATCCATATTGTATATTTTTATCTGAATTTGCAAGAATAAGATCCAAAAATATGTATCTTACTATTTTTATATGTATTCATTTGGCATTTTAAAATAGTTCTTTTGGAACAGAAATAGATTTTCATTACGAATACGTCCAGCTATTGAAATTATGAAATGAAAAAGTTGTTAAAAGCTGACCTTTAATAATATTCATACAAAATGTTGGCATAGTTGGCGCAGTGATTGATATTGCGCTGCGTGTCGCAGGTTCGATTCCAGCTTGAAGCAAATATTTGTATAACCTATCAGGGTCCGGCTGTTCGTGAGTTTAAATGTTTGTAAATGCGGAATATAGGTACACAGGAATAATCCCCAAAGAGGGGATTTTTTAACACAAAAAGGTACATTTATTCATACAAAAAATATTGTATTAATTTAAACCCACTCATGGATGTTCATACAAGAATACCTACTTACATATAAAGACCAAAGCTACGGTATACTTCGCAAAGTTAGAAACAAGGCAGTAGGACACTAATTTATTCGTACACAAACCATGTGTTTGGCACTAAGCCGCTCGCTCATTGCGATGTGCCCATTTGAGTTCGGTTGTAGTGGTAGCGAGTAGCGATTATTCGGTACACTTTATGTTAAAACACATATCTTCACATTTTGCAGTACAGTTATATAATATATTTTATATTTTAAATCACATGACATGAGAATCAAGTTTATTATTTTTATTCAAAATATGGACATAACTCCTAACTTCGGACAACTACTGAGATCTGGTGTAAAAACGCAGTAATTCTTTATTAATCATTTGGGATGATTATGCAACAATCGCACTTTGACAACTAGACATAATCATGATGGGCATGCAGACGACGAATAATGTGTGGTTTGCTGTCTGATCATGGACCATGGCCGAGTCAACGGTGCGTCGTGTTCCATGCATTCCTCAAAGAGGTGTCAGCAATGTATGACAGGCGCCCTTAGATAATTTTTTCGTGACATCACTTTGAAGAGATAATTATATCCCACAGAAGATTGACAGTGACGAGTCAATTGATCTCTTCTTTGTAAACACACGGTCATATCGCTGCCACATCCCGCTATTTCATCCGCTCTCCGCTAACACTGAGACCGCGCCTTCCTGCCCTACTTCCAACCACGTTATACCCACAGACACGACTATCGCTGTAAGAAGATACTTAATGGTTACATTAATTGCACATGAAATCGCTACAGCTAACTTGTTTTAAATCTTATTTAAATCTGGGTGGAATGGTATTTTTAAGAGTAGTTTAATTAGTTTTTTCCTCTCTTACTGTTGTTTAATCTACACTTTTAAAGCAATTTTATAAAGGGGTAAAGTTTTACAACGGGTAATCTTTGGAAAAACTGATGCAATTCCATTTTTTTTCGCACTTTACCTCTGAATTAAAACTACATGTTAAATGAGCGAGGTATAACTAGTAGATTTAGATTTAAAATATACTTATAGAGGAGTGGTTATGTCAAGTAGCTTAGGTGTCATTTATTTAATGACAAACACAGTATAAGTGTGACGTTTTTATTAAACCGAATACAGTTTTTTGCATCATTAATTTTATTAGTTTAATTAACTTTATTTGTTATTGTACGAATACAGAGGGTATGAATAATAGAAGATTGGTCAATAGCCAATGACGCCGCTGGAAATTCATGAAGTGAATCATTGGAAATACTGCTTAGTGGCTGTTATAAACCCGCTGCAGATGTTGAAACGACCAGGACGAAACTATGTAAGACGACCAGTAGTCTACTTTAACCATGGATCATAATTATGAATTGAAAGTCAAGGTGAGAGGCATTTGGCAGGATAAAATTGGAGGATGTAAAAAACTCAAACCCAAAGCATTTATTTCACTTATCGAATTGTCAAAAAAATACAATAATAAAATAGCTAGAGTAGGTAAAACCCAGGAGATACGTAGTAGCTTTTCGCTAGAAGTATCATAGATAAACAAAACACATGCAGAACCTCCCTCCTGCCCTGCACTGGGTGGGAGGACTCATTGGTGATTTTACCACGATAAAAAAAAATGCAGGACCTACTGAACGCCATCCGCTACCATACTTACATGTTCCTTACACCTCAAGTACATACACGTTTTTAAACATACCCTTACAACGAGCACACACACTAAATCGAGCTCCAAACTTTACCGGTCAATACTACTCGTGTACCACAGACCGTATCCCCACAAACATGATCCCCAATAATTTAGATAATAGTTTTCAGTTCCTAACTCACACACAATAATTCAAGAGACCAAAGTCCACTTAATGAAAACAGAAGTTGTTGTGAGGCTCCTAAGTCGGAGGGTGCGGGTTCTGAAGTACTGAGAAACTGTAGGAGCGAATTTTATTGGTAGAATCCTACCAGATGATCATCATCTGCCTAGATTTTGTGGTCTGATGGAGCTGAATATCGGTATTTTATATGGAGCGACTGCCTGTTTGACGTCCACGACCCAGTAACTGGGTAATACGTAACTTTTTCTTCTAAATCATTCACCACAAATTCATGCATTGACTTGGTGCTACCGCTGAAATCTTCAAGGTTAAACGCTTGCCTATGGCCGTTATGCAGTTGGGTAACCGTCTATTGCCCCCCGAGTTTTCTTCATTTCTCAGAAAACACGTTAGAATGGCCAATGGTCTCTGACAGTCGTAAAAGTTAATCCCGAAATTCTGACAACCAGGCTTACCAAAGGGTATTATATAACTTCTTCTACGAATAAGTGTTTTCTTCTCTGCCTGCCGGGGTTGCGGGACTCACAAATTACCGTGACCCCAGTACTTAAAGGGCTATTGAAGGACACCGTGGGTTTTAGTCAGTCAAGTCTGACAGTCCCTCCCGCCCTGCCCTGGGTGGCATTTGATGATTTTACCACGCTAAAAAAATGTGTTTTCTTCTCTAATATTATATTATTGACACGTAAGCTTCCGAATCGCTGCCCTCCTAGCTCCACGATAAGCTTCCAGTTTCGAAGACGCAGCTCGGTTCTCTGTTCGTTATTGCCCTAACTTGTGCAACCATGTTGCCCAGTTGCACGGTTGCCCAGTGGCTCGGTAGTCTCGCCCAATATTGCTCGATTTAATTAAGCAGCTTTCGTATCTTATATTCAAATCTTGCTTCCTTATGATTTTGTTTGTTGAGATCTGAGGGATTTTGTTTGAATTTCTGATCTTTTTTCTGCATGTTTTTTTTTGTTGCTTCATTTGTTTATTTTGTTAGGCAATGTTATCATCATTAACAAATTCATATTATTTAATTTTGCGACAACTGACACCACGAAAAAAAAACTACAACAAAAAAAAAACTTATAAAAAACGATTGTTATTATTAAAGTTACGAATATCATATAATATTAAAAATATTAACGTCCAAATTACTTTTTATAACTATGTATTTCACGTTGTAATGTTGTAATGTTATTCAATAAAATAAAAAAGGGAACATTTACGCAACAAAATCTTGATTTTGTTGCTTGTAATCCAAAAATGTTTAATAAAACCTTAGAGACTCAAATTATAAATGTGGTCGTAAATTAATTAAAAAGATAAATTATTAATTTCCAACTTTAGAGCCTACCACGCGTCTGTGCGACGCAAAATGACACCCTCGCTTGACTCAAATCCCATCGGTTGATTTCCACTGACAGGGGCGCAAAACTCATAAAATAAAAGCCAAGAGCACCAAAAACTCGTTTAAAAAACACATATAAAAATACCTTTATCACCGTCCTCCACTCCCAATGCCCCCGTCATCCATGTTTATCTTCACAAAATTATACCATAAAAGCTTTCCCATATCCGAAGTTAATTAAAAACCTCTGAATATGACACGCGTTAATGAAAATCCAGCTTTAATTCAAGTGAATAATGCTTAAAAAACTTAATTATCAGATTACTGAGACCCGTGTTAAGGGTATGACAAGTTAGCACCTTATTAAATGCTCGCATGATATGGGATAATAATGTTAGGGTATATTTTTTATGATGTTGGTAGAGTGTTTTTAATATGGCGTCTTTTTTTCTGATGTTGGTATTTTTCTTTCTTTTTTTCCGGGTGTTTGTTTTGAGAAAGGACTCGTTTTTTTATTAGTTACTTTGTAAAAGATAGGGTAGGAGAGTGGAAACTCTATTATAACATGTTAATAACAGTATGGAAACAATATAGAACGCAAAGGGCAATTGGAGGAATAGGATGTCCCTTCCGCTCCTTCACAGGAGGAACAACAAGACACACACAACAGGAACACGATTGACGCAGTGGTTAAGTGAGCGACTGTTGCGCAGAACGTCACGGATTCGACACACGGCAGGTTGTTGTTCAAGGTCTGAGTGTTTGTGAACATGAGTTTCAATATTTGTAAACGCAACCACTATCTATAAAGTTTAACAAAATTGAAATAAAAGAAAGAGCTGTAGAGGAGAACTCATTTGATAATTATCCAGCCTAAAAAATATCAAAATTTTAATATTAATGTTAAAACATACAAACTTTACACTTCTACCTACAATTAGAAGGTACACAAGCGTCAAGATATCGATAATATTGCCACCTACCATCTTGTAGAGCCCTCCATACAATGCTGCCAACAGGCGCTAATTCCCTCCGAGAGGAGGATAATAGCGGTCAAGTGAGAGTCTTGACTTAGAGGATAATACCAGGGAATTAGGAATATTTAGACGGTATAGATGTTATTGTGGAATATACCATTATACCTATATGAGGGAAGACCTTTAAGACGATTAGAGAGTTAATCTTAATAAAGGTATTACAATAGATAGGTATAAATATACGCTTTGATGATTATCCTGTACTAGGTTTTGCCTGTGGCTTCAAAGGTGAAAATTATATCTTTTTGTTTTTTTTTTAACGTGGTAAAATCATCAAATGAGTCCTCCCACCCAGGGCAGAGTGAGGGGGACTATCAGACTCGTACTGACGAAAATCCACGGGGTCCTTCAATAGCCCTTTACGTTCCGGGGTCACGGTAATTCGTGAGTCCCGCGACCCTGACAGGGTTTGGCCCTCTACAGGGAGGCCCCGTCACGAAAATTATCTCTCGGAAACAAATACATAAACAAAACATAGACAGTGTTATTCCAGGTCACAAACATGCCTGATTTCGTCCTAAAATCCCTAACTATTACTCCACGAAAGTAAGAACTTACATTCCGAATAATACTTTCGCGTGATAGAAGTAAGATTCACAAAAATAAAAACATCTTCAAGCAATATTATCGATTCGTTAGACACAGGTGTTTGTCTCATAATTCAACCATATTTCGCCATCGTCTTTTTTTAAAGAAACTACCCCCACTAGGAATTTCTCCTAAATCGTGGGTACGACAACAAAACATTTAAACTCACATACACAAACAACTAGACCCACAAAAACAATTTGTAAGCCAGAAGAATAGTTGTTCCGTGAAGAATCGAAACAGCGACATGTTTAAGTCCTGGATTAATTTTAATATTCTGATTAAAAAAACACAAGAATACTTTCTCCGAACAAAGATTCGAATATGTGACCATGATGATGATGATCCTGCAATGGAGCAGTGGTAGCCCAGTAGAATCGGCTCCGACTTACGAGTTGTAGGTCGTGGGTTCGAACCCAATCAGGCGCATTACTTTGTTTAATTTATTTCATCTCCACTGCACTCAAAACAGTGAAGCGAAACATCGTGAGGAAACCGGCATGTCCTAGAACCAAAAATTCGAAGTCATGTGACAACTAGCAACCCGCACTGGGCCCGCGGTGGTGGATTGTGGCTCACTCCCTCTCCCAGAGAGGCCTGTGTCCCACTAGTGAGAACATTTATAAATAGACTGATGACGATGACCCAACAGGAGAGCTTGAGCCAACTAAACCAAAGAAGCAGATAAGAACGGTTAAAGTTTATTATAACAGCTTCCGCCCGCGACTCCGTCCGCGCGGATGTCGGTCTTCGCGTGGATGGTTTATTTCTCCATTTTGAGTAACTCTGAGAATGACATCTTATAAATATCTATTGGGCCCAAATACGGCTAAGCCTATAATAATTAAGGAGATTCGCGGTTCTACAGAACAACGTCTATGAATAAAACAGAAAAATAAGATTTTTTTCTACCTATTTTTCTAGGATAAAAAGTATCCCACTTTATGCCCAGGATAATAAGGTATAATTATACCAACTTTCATCGAAATGGAACCGTTAGTTTTCACATGATGACAATTTTTTTTTTAATCACATATTTGGGTTTGGTATCGATCCAGCAACACCCCCTGCTATTTATTTTTTCAATATTTTCAATGTACAGAATTGACCCTTCTACAGATTTATTATATGTATAGATAGATCAGATCATCTGACCTCTCCTGACCTAATTTCTTAATCCCATTTAAGTTTTTCACCAAAAGAAACAATAATAGCAACTTACCTACCAAAGAGGCTATTTCTTTTGCAAAACTGTATTTACTAGTAAAACCATCGGCTTATGCTTCGAGCCTTCGCGAAACTGTATGCGTGCATCGACTCGGAATATTGGCAAAGTTTCCTATTGACAAAAGGTGGGACGCAGAGGATTATTGAGAAACATGTTCGAGCTGCAAAAAAGGATTGGATGGACTAAAGCTTGAGTGGGAAAATGTCATTGGTTATTTTAGAAACTGGCTCTTTGTTTCTACTAGCTTATAATGTGAGGTTCGAGATCTACGTTGGGTAAAGTGAGCTTGTAAAAAATTTGGATGAAACTGACCTGTTTGTCGCTAGAGCTCTACTACATGCGTATGGTGTGATTCGCGTTATAAAGATTTTTTTAAAGAAATGTCTTTAGTAGACCTGTCATAATTTGAGTGCGGTTCAACGTAGAAAACTAAATGTGGGTGTTATTCATTCTATTATTATCTATCATAATTATTATACAAACACGACTGCCCGATTCTTCTGAGAAACACAAGGTGTTTATTTTTAAATGTATGTAACAATTATAATAATTATGATGAATTCCCTTTGAACCATATGTTTTTTTAATGCTAATATTAATGTATATTAAAAAAAAATACATGGTTTCCATTAATTAATTATTCTGATTGTTTGATTTCGTGGAATCCGGACAAAACTTTCATTTTATACCATTACAATGCTTGTATGATGAAATATTAATTATTGTCCTTAATGTAACTTTACATTATTTATAGTCCGTACGGAATTAGTTTCATTTCATTAAAGTTATTTTAAAGCCTCAAATGTGGATGCATGTATTATTGAATCAAAAAATGATTTTCATTTTTTAGCTCAGGTTATACGTGTGTGAAAAACACCTAAACTTCGCTCTTCGATACCAAAAGTTTAACAAATTTAGAACCTTCCCTCTTCTCAAAGCTAGTATTTACTCAGTATCTCATAACTAAAACTAATAAAACCCAATAACTTGTTGTCAAATCACCAACATAAACATTAATAACCAAACAAATCACCAATCCGAACACCAGCTGTATATTCTAACACTAAATTAATATTAGGAGCCAGCCTCGCAATCAAAGTTAACCGAACTTCACATAACTTTCCAATATTAGTGTATGTAACGGTAAGGGTCCAAGTATATTACCTTGAGGAACGCTTTATGCTTGTTACAACCTGTTACAAGTTTCTATGGCAATTTAATCAGTTCTTTACTGTTGTTCGGCACCCATATTGGTTTGAAAGTTTTGGCAAATGCAATTAGAAGGGATGTGATGACCAGGGTTCCAAAAGAACTGATAATGAAAGACAAACAGGTGGATTACAAGATGTAATTATTGCTTAGTTACCGGTCCAGTACATATGACTAAGTAATGTGCACCTTCATAAGTATAAATAAAAAATACCTTATAAATTCGCGATACAAAAGAAAAGAAAACGATAATTTGTTCTAATTGTATACAAAAGAAAGAATATTAAATAAAACACTAAAAATAATAATAAACAAAACACAAAATGGAATATTAAACAGAACAAAAAAAAGATTCTTCTAGGTAGGATCGAACTCGGGTACAAGAATCGTCAGCCAGTACGATATGCCCCGAGACCAGCCGGTGTTTAATGACCGTGGCGAATATGTCGATGTTATTCCACAATGAATTAATACGACGCTTTGTGCATCGCATCTGTATATTAATCTGCGTTATTAAAACACGAGCCTGAGCGATAAGGGCGTTTCCGCAAGCTGAGGACAAAGAGAACAATCAGCCTTGCAAAAACATCTCCAATAGACAGCCTACACTTCGTTAAAAAGACACAAGCACTTACCCCGTTACTTCTGAACACAAACTCACAATTAATATTGCACCGACGATTACTATTATGGTGTTTAAAATTCTGGAGTAATTACAAACAAGGATGTCCTTAATTTCCGAAATCTTGTAATTTTAATCACGGAGCAACCGTTAGCTTTTTCCTTTTTTTCCGATTGACATCTCAATCCAATTGTTTTACTGCCACCCTCATTAGTTAACAGTATAAAATGTGTCAAATAATAGACTTTGATGAACCTAGTAACGCCATCTAGGACTGGACCTAGTAACTACATTACATGGATCATTACAGGGAAGATTACGTTTTGTCTTTGATAATATTAGGACCATTTCAGAATATGAGCTGCTTGAATGTGTCATTTGCTTGTCAAAGTTTAAATAAGAGCTTAAATTTAGATATTTACTGACAGACAAGACCGACATGACCTAAACAGCACTTTGTAAAATTTTGTATTATAAGCGTTTCTTACAAAGTAGACGCATTTGGAAGGATTTTAGAATTGGAGATTTATAATAGGCTCGTGTTCGATTTGTGATTTTTGTACTCTGAAATGGACTTTTGTGCCTACCAATGGAAAAAAGCGTGACGTTTATATTCACAGATCTTTGGACCATTAAAAAAAAATAGGCTCGACCAAAGCGCTGTAAATAAGCAACGACACGGCATCCACCGGCTCCCAAGTTCAACAAAAAATTCTTAGCGGCCTCGTAAAAGCTTATCTCTTCCCCAATGACTCTTTTAAGGCCATCTGCTGCCAATAACCATTGAGCCTTCTAAAAAACTGGGACATTACCATTAGGTTCTATCATTAACCTTTATTGCTATGAAAAATCTATAGATTTCTACTTCATGATTAGTTAATCAGGTTTGGGAAGCTAAAATGTCATTATCTTGATTGTTCTTGTTAAATGGTGGTTGATTTTTATTCTTTCGATCGTCTGGTTAGAGGTGTGACTGCGGAGCATTGAGTGCTATGTTTGATTCAGGTCTTGCACAATTTTGTGTCCCACAGCTGAACAAGGTCCTCTCTCCTCCTGCAAACCTTAGGCCCATAACAGATGTTTTTGGATTCTTAAGTTTGAAAATTCTCAGTAGTGAATCGAGATCTGTGCCAGATTAAGTTAAAGAATTTATTTGGTTTTATAGGAGTACTAAAATGTTGCTGGCCGCTCTTTTGTAGATAGTCAAAATTTCGTGTATTCAATAAATAGTAAATTCACAACCAAAATCATTTAATCTACTTTAACTAAAGCCAATTTTCCATTATTATTTTTCATTCCAATAACTGGGTTACAAACGTAAAGCTTTTAATAATTCAGGTTGTAGCAACTATCCAGTCATTAAATATTTTCTCCACTTATTACACCTACTTCACAAATAATTTAGCAACACGATAGTAAAATAATTACACATAATATAACAAAACACATACACAAGTACATACTGAGTTTAAAAGCTTGTGCCAATTAGGGCACCGTCCACCACAACAGAAACTTAATTTTAAAAACCTTAATTTTCAGATGATATTTGATAAAGTAAATAATATTTTTTGTATTTGAAAGTCGTTCAAATTCATGTCGCAATCAATGTACTCATGGTAAAAATCTTGCCATGAATTCTAAATTACTTGTTTTTGATAAACGGCTGCGCTCCTTCAATAGTAAGATATCGTTTATTTGCTTATTGAGATATGATCGCAAATGGCTATAAATTACAAATATCATTTAGAGTTTAAAAAAATTCATTGATTTTACAAAAGAAAAAATACGTGTGTAGTTTTCTTTTGTGAAATCAATGAATATTCACCAAAATACAACGGATCAAAACCCTAGAGTGGGGCTCAAAAAAGAAAATTGTACTAAATTGTGAAAGCATCGTATCTCCGTCAATTTTGGTTTACGAAACAAAAGAAAAAATAATTTTTCAGTCAAATAGCCAAAGCGATGAAACAAATGTCTAAAATGAAAAAAGAAACCAAATAACTAAATTAAAATATTACTCGTAGAACGAAAAAATCAAAAATTCATACGTTGAATCAAAGTTATTTCTCTTTTTTACCTTAATAGCTATTAACCTAAGTCAACGTATAAAATACATTTTCCTTTTCATTAAAAGTCCTTTGTTTACAATCTCGCAAACTTCCTTCAAGCTAATTAAAAATTTTCAGCAAAAAATTTCGACAAAATCATGTCCGAAATATCACCCGACGGACATAATGTACAGTCGCGAACTAATTTACTTGGCGCAATGCAGAAGCAACTCTAAAGCCTTTGTCAAACAGACTGGCGTGGCGAATGCGAAGCGTGACGTTTTTATTTGTAATGTATGGAATTGTTTGAATCCAGTCACATAGAAAAGCGAAAGCGATCCGATAGAGTGACAGAACTATCGGGCTGACGTCTCGCTTCGCTTCGCTTTCGTCTGTCTGTTTGACAGAGGCATTAAATAGATAGTAATTGCAACTTAATTTAGTTTAGTTTTAGTTTAATTTAGTATTTTTATATTTATGTATTTTAATGTTCAATAACAAGTTTAAAGCATACAATATAAAATTTATTATATCAATAAAATGCTGAAACTCTTGGTATTAACCAAAAAAATAAATAGGGCTCATCAAAAATTGTCAAGTATTTAATTAATAATAAATAGATATTAAATAATTGCAATTTTGAGATGAATATCACTACTTAATAAAAATGAACAATAATTTGGCTTTTGTGTGCTCCACAAGCAATTGGCCAATACAAACTTAATCGTAAGACTAGTTGTCAGACTTTCAAGTTTCTGTCGAAGATCTCTAAATGACAACCAGAGCCAACAGCTTAACACAACTATTACAATTATTTATTCAGATAAAGAAAATCAATGTAACATCTGATTAGACTGGAAGCTGACTCTAACTTAATTTGTAAAAAGCTAGACAGCTGGTGATGATGACAAAAGCGAGACAAAAATAAAGAGAGAGAGAGATGGACGATCAATTTGAAAAGTAGCTTCGTATACGTACACTGCTCGCGATTGTACATTGGCTGAACAAAAGTTTACAGCGTCGCGCTTATCCGTAATTAGGAACGTTACAAGCACATGGCGGCTGGATTTATGACGACCCCTAAGTAAGGAAGATGGTGGGTCTCCTAATATATGGGGTTAGGGTCTCAACAAGTTGCGACCGATGGGCTGTTTTGTGGTTAACTTGATCGACTGTGAGATCAGCGATTATTCTTCGATTAGACCATTTTACTTACGCATCTAGCTTTCATGTCAGGATAAGCAAAGTTGTAGCCCGCATGGATAGAGAAACAAAAGCCTGTTGGGGTCGCGGGACTGTATTTTCATGATACCGTGACCCTGGAACGTAAAGGGTTATAGAAGAAATATGATTTAAGTCGGTACGAATCTGACAGTCCCTTTCGCTCTACCCAGGGCGGAGGACTCATTAAAATTAATGATTTTACCAATTTAAAAAAAAGTGACTAGTAAGTCATAGATAGTACTCACACAGTACATATCCTTGATTGTAATGCCCCCTCAATAAATTAATGAAAACGGTAATTCTAAAGCAAAAACTATTCCTGAAACAAAGAAACAGAAAAGCAAATCCAATTATAATATTATCTCTCTTAAATCGTAAAAAGTAACCAGTACCAAGTAATTCTATGTATCAGTATTTCGATCACCAATCCTATAGAATGAGCGCTCTGAACAGTTATTCGTATTCAGTATTTTTATCCTCAGCGAGAGAATTTCACTTCGAAACATATACGTAATCTAAAAAACTGTATCATGCATTTTCGAATCGATTTCACAAACATTTTATTTTACTTCGGGCAATACTGAAATGTCATTCGCTTGCCAGACAAAAATAAACTCTATCCTCAATAAAATAAAAGCTTCAATTGAATTGTAACACATTGGTTCTGTTTTCGACGTGCATCCAACCACTATAACTCACTTTGGAACTTGACAAAAGTTGAAATTTTATCGTAAACTCGAAATATTTCGAAAACTTATACGAATATCGGAACTTGAGTGATTTACTGTACAACTTGAGAATATAAACGAGAGCGCCGGTGTAAACTCGGCAACGCAGTTTGCGAATTGCCAATTCCAATGAATATTACAGCAGTTTTTTGTGATAAATCGGCGTAAATAAATATTCAACAACAATCTGCATTTTTAATAAATTCCTGTTTTCTGTTTACCTTTCTCTGCAGAAATAAGATAACAGATTCATGCAAATCACTATTTTATTACTAACTTTACGAACGCTTATGACCAGATGTATGAAATTAGATAAATAAATGACTTTTTGTAATTTTTTTCTTTATTTTGATTGGTTGACAATGTACCATAGAGATCAGAAAAGCTCCATGTGAAATACTGATATTCAGCTGCATCAAGTTAAACTGGCCGCCGACTCCAAGATAATTGGGAAAAGACTAAACAGATTTATTTACTTTGACAACATTTATAGAGCATAAAAAAGAAAACACAATCAAATTACGTTACGAAATCATTAAATAAAAACTATATAATCCAAAAACATACAAAACACCCGATTCAATTTGCACCGCACTAAATCACTCAAATATCAAAACTAGCTTCGCAAACTCTAATGAAAAGCGTCACGAACAATTGGACAAAATAACAATTAAACATACCGTCGAGTAATAGCGCCCCTCATAAACGCTCACTAACTGACAGATGTCAACGCTGTCAGTTTTCCCGCCAATTTCACTGTCATGGCGTTGAGGTGTTTTCATTGTGTGATGATTTATTTACGTCGGAATAGTTTAAGTGGTTATTTTGGAATTGTATTCTGGTTTGTTTATTTTTAACCATGTATTTATTCAATCATTCAATAATTTTAATAACGCTATAAAAAGCAATAGTTTAAAAATATAAAAAGTTGATAGCTAAACAGTATCGGAAACAGGGCCCAGGCTGACAGTGATGAGGGCTATTAAGTGATAACTTCCTTAGATGTTAGTCGAGGCTCTTGGCAATTAAGCCATTGGCCTAAACGACGTCAAATTCGCTATCCCACTGCTAGGTGGTCGCGGGACTGTACGAATTACCGTGACCCCGGAACGTAAAGGTCTATTAAAGGACACCATGGATTTTAGTCAGTACGAGTCTGACAGTCTCTCCCGCTCTGTCCTGGGTGGGGGTATTAACACGTTATGGTAGGTCACCAGGTCGTCTAACCACCTCGTTCTGGACCAGCTTCAGAGTCGCTGTCCATCTCCAGGCACATGGGTGCAATTTTTCTTCACAGTTCATCAAAATTTAATTGAATACCTAAACCATCTGCTATTCCTCAATTAAGCGATACATTAAAGATCATTGTAATATGGTAATATCGCTCGAAATTACCAAACAATATACCTCAGTGAGGACAAAGACATCCATCAAAGCTTTAACCAAACTAATAATGTATATCTAAGCGCGCCATTATTGGATAGTGTACTAACAGTAATACTGTGGTTTGTTGAGACAAGTCGTGACGAAGGACTGGCGGATGTATCGGTGTAGTGTTGTAGAATATTAATGTTATTAATATTTTGGTTTAGTAAAGACGCCTGCGTTGATTGGTAAGCTCCTTTACTAAGTGAGTATTGGTGGAAGATATTTTCACGTCTAAAGTAAATAGTTTTTTTTTTCTTTAAGCTACACTTCAAGCTGAGTAATTATTATAAATAATCAAACTGCGTGTAAAAAATGTGGTGGATATTTAGTTAGTAAAAGTCTGATAGTCCTTTCCGTTCCGTCCAAGGCGGACTAATTTAACGATTTTAATACCTCGAATACTACTGCTTTGTCAAATTATAGAGAAACATTATTTTCAGAAGCAGATCAAGAACAAACATATACAGACGCCAGCACATCAACCTTCCAAAATCTGTCCTTTAAAAGATTTTCAACCTTATCACATAATAGACAAAGGTTAATATTTGATTGGTAAAATTTGACAGATTCGGGTAGGTTGACTTGCAGCTGTTGGCGTCTGTACCATATAGAGCATAATATTGGATATAAATTTTTACAAATAAATGGGTGAAGATTTAAACATTCGTAAACAATCTTACCTGCAAAACAAAGAAAAAATAAGGTCACAAAAAATATATATCCATCTCATATTGCGTATCCGTCAAAATTCCCGCGCTAATTCCTAAACTGTCATGGCGACGCAATACCTGTCAAAAGTGACGTGTTTATTTTATTAGCAAGGTGACACGGGCAAGGCAAAGGCATTAGATTTTTAATGCTATTTTTTTCTATTGACTTTCTTATGACTTTTTTATGAGTAAAGAAATTGGTTTGAGATAAGGAAAATTTAAGGATTTTTTAATAAGGCAAGATTTATGATGGGTAAATTGGGTAATAAAATTTAGATTATGACGATTATTTTGGAGAAAATTCATTTGGTATTGCATAATACCATAGCTTATGTTAGAAAATCGTGGATTTAATGTATGCAGGCATTCTACAACATTATCCATGATCAGGACGGTTTAATACCAAACATGCACAAAAAAAATTGTCAGACAATCATCATTTGCTTAGCCTTTTCTCGACTATGTTAGGGTCGGCTTCCAGTCGAACCAGATGCAGCTGAATATCAGTATTTGGACATGGAGCGACTGCCTATCGAACCTCCACAACCTAGTAACTGGGTAATACGATATCCCGTGGTAAGACTGGTTTTCAGACTATTTAGAGCTTCTGTCTAATAGTACTCACGACAGTCAAAGCTCTATAAATGACAGCCGGGACCAACGGCTTTACATGCTTTCCGAGGCACGAAGGAAACTCGCTATGACAGATGGTCACCCATCCACAGACCAACCTCGGCAAGCGGAGCTTAACACGATAGATCGGCCTTTGCGGCTGTAATTATTTAGCCACGAGCTCCTCAAAGTTATCAGAACATATTATAAGTATAAAATGTCAAGCAGTTTACGTTCAGAACTCAACAGAGAATTCAATTTCCAACAGAATATCTTTAAAAAGATTACAGAACAGCAGAAAAATAAAAGCTTCTAATAAAATGAAATTGATAATAACTGGAAGCGCGTTTACCACAGCAAATAAATAAATAAAAATAAGTTGAAAACGAACGCTTTTCAAACTGTTCCTCAATTTGCCCTGTTACTGTTTGAAGTCTGATAGTAATTATTAGTGAAGTATTTGTTGAGGTTTAATGTTATCGATAGAAATATTGCTGGATCTGTCGACAACAAGATCTATAAGATTAATATTTTTTTTAAAGTTTTAGTAAAAATATTGATAAATTTAATAAATAAGTGAAAAGTCTTATAAGAAAAGATTTGGAGTCGCGTGATTGATTATCTCTTGCTTTTTTTTATCGTGGTAAAGTCATCAAATGAGTCCTCCCACCCAGGGCAGGGCGGGAGGGACTGTCAGACTTGTACTGACTAAAATCCACGGCTTTGGCCCTCTACAGGCCCCGTCACTATGCTGACACTCTTTGAGGCGCGCGTGGAACACAACGCGCCGTCGACCCGGGCATGGTTCATAGTCGGACAGCGAATCGCCCATTCGCTGCCCGCATGCCCGAGACCCTGCAATGGGAAAATAATAGGCTGGTGTGATTTGAAATTATTGCGAAATGCTGTCCTTATAATATAAAAATCCAGTTATTTAACATAATTAACCCACTAATACTGGGCAAAAGATATTGTATAAACTTTCCATGCAGAAAAAAAAAACATGAGTAAAATCTACAAAGACCATCCCTTTGGGTTTTAGAGAAAAAGTTAGATAAAGTTCCCTTATTACCCAACTGCAGCGATTGCTGCATAATATTTTAATAAAGAACTTTCCAAACTAGCCAAGTACTAAAAACATATCTCCAACGACCTGCCATAACAAGACATAACATCATTATCGACATTTCCGATGTTCGAAACCGCAAAACTACAAACAACTTTATCATTTCGAACATTTCATTTTAACTAACGAACTTCACGTGCCACCAAAAGATATAACGAGGTGCAACCAAATTATCGATAACCGCAACTTGGAGCGGACATTGTGAACTTTATCGATAACTGTGTATCGACATTTCCCACCACTAGGGGGGCGACAGATAGCATCAGTTGCAGAAAGTTAATTAAAAGTCAGTCTGTTTTAAATTAATTAGAAATGATACAAGACTTGCGATATTTAACTGTTCTAACAACTGTTAGAGTATTGTTGAAAGGGATTTAAAAGAGGATTTTCTTTCCATTTAGTAATGAAAGCTGTTGTGAGTGCATCTGTACTTTTATTTTTAGTTTGTTGTGCAGTTTAATCTGTTGTGTTGTTGGTACAAAAGTGTTTTTTGAGATTTAATTTAGGAGAAACTTGACGCTGTGTTTTTAGTCTAAAAATAATGTATTTATCAAACGTTTTAGTGCTTTAAAGGTTGATAGAATAAATTATGCGTATAAATTTAGCCTTCAAAAGTAACGACGACCTGATGATCTGTTGAGATAGTAGTTGGAATTCATGGAAAATGAGAAGGGAACATAGGACCAAGCAAAGAAGAGACGCTTGGAGAAAACCATTTCATCATCATTTATTTAGTAGTGGATGTTGATATGTAAGTAATATAGCACCAGTCAACAATCGCATCACTGCAGGCCGCAGAGCTCAATCAACCAAAAAAAATTAACATTCCCGTTTGAGCAACGATTTTTAAGACACTAAATTTAGAGCAACGATCGTATTCCCGTTTGAACTCCTATTTGCAGTGCAAATACTCCTTTTTTTTGCAGAATTAAAACAAAACACGATCTTCTTTTTTAAAATATAATTACGAGTAAAATAGACAGATTAAAAAGTGTAATCAATAAAAGATTTTATAACTCTTTGCAACTCAAAATTAAAGTAGTGCATTTACAGTGAGACAAAATGTAGGAAACATTACATATCTCGGCAATTTGTGAGGATGTATGTAGCAAATTCTTTGTAGCAAGGTGGCGTAATATTTTATATGCACATTAGCCAAATTTATTACATCTAGGAAGGAGGTTAAAATGTGAATTCTTGAGCTTGTGTAATGTGTAGAATGAGACGAAACATCTATTTTAAATGTTCTATGTAGTATTTGGTTTTATGTTGGTTTTTTCTTGATTTTCTACGTGTATATCAAATTTTATAAGTATGTGATTTTACTGTTTATATTTCAAAAAACCTTTGTTAAATTGGCCATTAGGCGTTTTCCTTAAAAGCCGTACTTTTTAGTAACTATTTATGTTATTTTGAATCGCTTTTGTTGCGTAATTAGTACATACACTAATTATTCTCTCTCTTGATTTTCATATCTGAATTGAAGCAAATGTGTTGATAAAGTTATAAGTTTATAACTAACTACCTATCTCTGTTTTTCTGTCCAATTAATTTACCACTCTTAGTAATGGACGAACATTTCTTGAACACTATCCAACTGAAGCACTGTTTGATATTTCCAATTAATTGAAATAACATCTAAAATATAGATGTTATTGGTTTGCGGTCGAAAGTAAACGCAATAGTCACGATTGGGTTTACGTTCAAGTATTTCATAGTATTGTTAGTATCGATAGTACATTATATATTTGTTTGTGTACTGAATTTCGAAAATCTCATTGAAGCTTGGCCTATATATAAAATAATTATATTCTATATAAATTTACGGAAATCTAACTGAAACTATTATCCTTTCATTTCTACTGTGGTTAGCTTATAACATAAGCCGCGTTTGCCAAGGTTGGTCTGTGGATAGGTGACCATTTATCATAGCGAGTGTCTTCCGTGTTTCGCAATCCGTAAACCCGTTGGTCCCGGCTGTCATTTATAGATTTTTGACAGTAGACAGACAGTTATGTTACGTTAATCAGAAGCTCGGACGAACCAGTCATACCTAGGGGTAACAGTATGAGGAGGCGGGCCGCCTGAGGGAGAGGACAGCGTCCTCCCTCCACCCCAGCCGCAGTGGTAGACGCCCACGGCGTCGGACGTCGCAAGACGATCTCCGGCCACCGTAGGCGCGGGCATGCGGGCAGCGAGTAATGGGCGACTCGCTGTCCGACCATGGACCATGCCCTGGTCGACGGCGCGTTGTGTTCCAGGCGCGCCTCAAAGAGTGTCAGCACAGTGACGGGGCCTGTAGAGGGCCAAAGCCTGCCGGGATCGCGGGACCAAGGGATTACCGTGACCCCGGTACGTAAAGGGCTATTGAAGGACACCGTGGATTTTAGTCAGTACAAGTCTGACAGTCCCTCCCGCCCTGCCCTGGGTGGGAGGACTCATTTGATGATTTTACCACGATAAAAAATTAAAAAAATAGGGGTATCAGTATAATTACCCTGTTACTGGGTTGTGGAGGTCAGATAGGCAATGGCTATGTAAAATACTGATATGCCCCTGCATCCAGTTCAACTGAAAGCCGACCCCAATACAGCTGGAAAAAGCCTAGCCAGATGATGATTAACTTCAACTCAAAATGCATTGCTATCAAAAAACATAAAGGCAACATTTCAATAAACACGTCGACCTGTTTTCGAAACAAAAGTCGACTTATGAACAGCCAGCCTTACCGACTTACACAGTACAAGCGAGTACAACGGTGCGAGACAATCAACTAACGTTATTACGTGATACGATTTCATTGGTGTGTTGCGAGTACAGGTGAATGCTGAAGTGTTTCGTATTATTTTTTTTTACTTTAATGTTGATACTATTTCCTACTTGTGTTTTGAGAGTGTGTTGGAATTAATTTCATAAAATTTAATAAAGCCTGTCTGGGTTTGCGGGCAAGCGGGCAGCGAGTAATGGGCAACTCGCTGTCCGACCATGGACCATGCCCGGGTCGACGGCGCGTTATGTTCCACGCGCGCCTCTAAAAGTTTCAGCAAAATGACGGGGCCCCCTGGAACGTAAAGGGCTATTGAAGGACACCGTGGATTTTAGTCAGTACGAGTCTGACAGTCCCTCTCGCTCTGCCCTGGGTGGGAGGACTCATTTGATGATTTTACCACGATGTTTTATGTTTTATTTACCTATTTTATTGTTTCAAAGATAACATTTTTCGTAGAATAAACGTATATTTTTAACTATGAAGCATACTCGTATATTTATTAAAATAAACCAGTAAGAATTACTTTAAATCCTTTCCATTAGTATTGTACAAATTCTACTGAAAACCGTATGAAGTAGCTTTTCAGCTGTAAAATGTTTTCACGTTGTTCACTTCAGGCGACAGGGTGATAAGTGAGTTAATGAGAAATGGGAATAATTCACTTTTTGTTAACGAACTTCTTTATTAAACATGTTGAGTGTAATTGAAATTTTACTCTTACGTTTATCTGAAATTGGGTCCAGGCAAAGTATTTATTCTGTTTCTCACTGCGTAATTCCCATAAGCTAATGGTAGTATTTCCTCTTATTAGACAGTATTTGAATTTTGAAATATATTTAGGTGTTTATCATAGGTATAAGTTTACCAACTTAATACATCGATTAGTTTATATAACTTTATACATCACAGTTTGCGTCAAATCCATCATATCAATTTAAATTTGTATAAATTGGAAAAAAAAATCTCAATTTTCAAAAAAAAAAAAAAAAAGGTTTTGACAATGTTGCTTTAGGAGTTCGAGGTCTCACATTTGTATTATTTATAGAGCCAACATCATAAACGATTCTACAAAAAATTCGAACTACAGGACTTAACGCAAACTACCCCATACTTTAAGGCGACAAAGTTACTGGACTATGACACTAATTAAAATTATTGTATAAAAATTTTGAAACGCATCCATTTTTTGACTGATTGAATCTATTTATCTAAATCTATACTGAAAATTAACCAAAAAAAAAACGTTTCTATCTTTCTACGTACGGAAAATCACCGTCCCAGCTGTTTTCACCTAAATTAGTTCATCGTGAGCCAACTAGATGGCGCCACACATCCTACCCCCAATTTATTATTCAATGTGGCGGTTGGTCCGATTATTTTCCGTGGTAAGTGATGAATTGGGTACATATGTTTGAAAAGCCCATTAGTGTGGACCCAAGGGTCTAAATTAACGGCTTTTCCCGTTTCTCTATTTCATTCATTGCAACTAGGTACCTACCTTATCTTTTATACGGAGCTTGTATTAAGTAAATAGAAGGAAAAATTGTGACTGTGTTTTGTTTTTGTTTTATCTAGTAGGTACTTAAACAGAGGCCTTGGTACGATATTTCGCGTTTTTGTGACGTTAAGTAAACGGGATTTTTGACGTTTTGATGGAAGAAATTAGTTCCTTGTTTCTACACTAAACATTTTGTCAAACAGAAAGGCGATAGCGAACAAACCGAGTCCAAAGCGATAACGAACCGATACGAGACGTCAAACTGATTGCAGAGAACCGAGGCGTTGCAGTTGTATCAGCTGGCTTTTTATGAACGACGTTACACAGAGCAAATACGCCTACGCCACGTATTCGCATCGATTCGGTTACGCTATCGGTTCGCTTTCGCTTTACTATGTGACTGGATTCAAACAATTCCATACATTACAAATTACAAATAAAAACGCCTCGCTTCGCATTCGCCACGCCTGTCTGTTTGACAAAAGCTTAAAAGCGCTTTGTCAATTTTCGTACAATAAACGCCGTAAATACTTTAAGAAAGTAAAATACGGAAATGTTATACGAAGGCCTCAAAAAGAGATTAAATAACTGGGACATTCTTTTAGTCTTAACGATGCTGAAAATTCAAAAATCTACTGAAAAGCTTATTTATGTAAAGCAGTAAAAAATACTAAATCCTCGCAGATGAAGTCACAGGCGAACTGAAGGGGCTTCACTTAGAGGGCCAAACTCGGCCAGGGCCGCGGTCCTGTCTAAACATAAAGGGCTGTTGAAGGACACCGTTGATTTAGTCACTACGAGTCTGACAGTCCCTCCCACAGATGGGAGGACTTATTTGATGATTTAACGAGGCGAAGGGCCAGTTTACTTATAAGTCTCTCATTAACACACATTCTTTCCTTATCCACAGTAAAACCAAAGTCAGTGGAGGTGGTAACAGGAGACGGGAAGACCCTGTCTGATGGGGCCATCTTCGGACCCCTGTTGGAGCGCGCGAAGGTGAACATCAGCTGTACCGTGAAGGAAGGCAAGCCTCAGCCCAAGGTGGTCTGGTACTTCAGGAAGAAAAGTGGAGGAGACATGAGGGAGTTGAATGGTAAGTGGCTTTTTTAGTTTTATAATTGTGATTATGAAGTTGTGTTGTATAGGTCTGATTTTGGAGAAGAATCTTAATTCTGCGCAAATCTATTACGAAATAGGTACACTCTAGGATACAGAGCAAATAAAATTTGTTATCTACTGAAACACCAATAAAGGCTTTTGCCTCCAACGACAAAACTGTCAAAAAAGTTTTTAAACGCTAATGGGAACTTTTGCCCCCAAACCAAACGCCAAAATTTGACGTAATGACTGTTCTGTCAATATTGACCGCTGACAGTGACATTTTGGGTGACGATTGACTTACAATAACGGCATGGTTGGCGCAGTGATAAGCCATTGACTGTTGCGCTGCGAGCAAAGGGTTAAAAAAAAAACATTGCTTACCGTCTATAATTATATATGATAGGGCCACCGCTTTTGATCTTACTGTGAGGTCCGTACCCTACAGGGGTGCCCTTAGCGTGTGGTCGCTTAGTTTTCAACTAAGTTTGTTGCCCTGGCTGGAGGCCTTAAAATCTTAAGGCATCCACAGAAAAGTTCGGTTGAGCAGTACACAACCTACTAGAGGTTGACCTGCGAGATGCCAAACACAAAAAAAAATTATCTAACTGTGTCTTTTGATCGTGAAAAAATAATAAGCTTTATTGCGCAATGAAGCATGCAAACTAATTCTTCATTGCGACACAATAATTAAAATTTTAGCCATATTCAACTAGCTGTCCAGGTGGCCTACCAAGTCGTCTTAAAGCATGAGTAGTTCCACTGTAGGAACGAGATGGCGCTAGACGACTTGTGTACTGTCCCTCTCTCACAGTATGCCACCTTCTTCAAGTCATTGATCCATCGTGCCGCAGGAAATTTGTCCATACGCGGTCTCTACTGTAGCACATGTCTGCTTCATCGACCTTCTGTCTCTTCCCTGAACATCTGTATCTACACTGACCGTTTGTTTCTAACCTGTCCGACCCTATCCGGGCCTGTCAGTGCAGCACCACAATCCGTGCATACACTTGAACGGTTTCGACTATCAAAATTATACTTAGCAGTTCTATTAAACCGTCAACTCCATCAGTAACCACTAAATCAAATCCAACCAAAATTCAGTTATCCAAACCGCAACTCCAATAGAAAATCGTGTCCCAAAATCTATAAATTAATTCGTACCTACTCATAAATTAATCTGCCTCAGTTATCGGCTAAATTAGGCCAAAATTGAATCCTTTACCGAGATTTGTGGTCAATCGTAGGCATTAAATCAAAACGTATCCGGTCCGGTCCGATTCAGGTGGTTTTGACCGGACCGGTTCCGTAGATTTGTTGTGGTTTCAAATATAGGACGTAAATAGGATGTACGTACTTTCTTGTTTATGTTATTTTTAGGTTATGTACTGCTGGTACATTTCTTGTAACTTTTGTTACGAACATAATTATATTGTCTTTTTTTGTATTTGTCTTACATATTTATTCTGGCAGCAAACTCAAAGTCGAAGTCAAAGTCAAATCATTTATTTCAATTAGGCCATCAAAGAGGCACTTTTAAACGTCGAATATTAACATTAAAGGAAATGGGATGGGATGGGATTGATTCTACACCCATTCGCAAGGGTAGGTTTGTATGAAGAAGAATGGGCAAGAAACTCTATACTTACTCTTTTCAAAAATGTTTTACAATATTTTTATAACATCATTTGACAGAAATAATGTGAAAGCAATGTACTTTAAAAATCTAGACTAAATATTATTCAATAATAAATTAAAAAAAGAGCAAAAAGGTACATGGTGTTCACATTTTAACAAAACATTGCAATGAGTGAAAAATGTTAAATTTCAAATGTGACCATAGAGTTTTGACTGTTCACTGTTCTTCTTATACCTAGATGTAGATATCAATTTTTGCGCTAACGCTCTACTCTAGGTCGCGGGACTTATGATTTACCGTGACCCCAGTACGTAAAAGGCTATTGAGGACACCGTGGATTTTAGTCATTACGAGTCTGACAGTCCCTCCCGCTCTGCCCTGGGTGGGAGGACTAATTAAATGATTTAACCATGTTAAAAAAAAGAAAAAAAAAACGCTCTACTCTACTTGAACGCAAAACAATTTTCTATCTCACTGAACTTTTTCTAATTTGTCTTTTAATTGTTAAATTGCATTACAAGTACAGTAATCATTTACAATCTTTGACAAATTAAATAATTACTTTTACTTTAGGATTATCCTTTCATAGATATCGCGGATCATAAAGTACAGATAAAAGTATAAATCTATTCCAGATGATAATAGGATCAGCAAATATGACCGAGGTAAATAAATTTAGCTTATTATACATAGGTATACGCCTCTCGCGGACATGCGGGGGCGAGTAATGGGCGACTCAAGAAGTGTCAGCATAGGGGGCTGTAGAGGGCCAAAGCCCGCCGGGGTCGCAGGACTCACGTATTACCGTGACCCCGAAACGTAAAGGGCTATTGAAGGATACCGTGGATTTTAGTCAGTACGAGTCTGACAGTCCCTCCCGCTCTGCACTGGGTGGTGGCTTTGATGACTTTACCACGTTAAAAAAAATATATATATATACGCCTTTAGTTATAATAGACAACGCCCAAGATACGATATAAAAATTACTTTTAAAATTATAACATTTTTTTATACCCTTTAGATGACTACTAATAATCTTAGAGATTAATTTTGTCTGGAAACTTTAAAACAGGTATTAAAGCCAACTTTAATAAACAATAGTAATAACTTATTTGCTAGGTGCTAAATAAATAAGTAAATTGATAAAGTTCAGGATCATCAGGTTCAAAATTATCTTAAAACATAAATAAGTACTAGTACATTCTTTGCCCATCATTACTATGACCCAACGTATACGGCAGAATAACGTTAAAGTGGGTCAAGTAATGCTGGCCACCGACTGTACTATACCTCGATATTAGAAATACTAGAGTAACAAGTTAATAAAATAATAATGTATTATTTTATGACGAAAATCTCGTAAAAGCGGTATAAAAAAAAACAAGTATCTTGATTTGGCTCACCAGATTGTCGACATGTGGGACATGGACTCAGCAGTCATTGTACCGATAGTCGTTTCGGTCAATGGATTCATTGCGAAGAGCCTCGACCAACACCTTAAGAGACTCTCATTGTGCAGCTGGCTCAGGGGCTTGATGCAGAAAGCAGTTTTCTTGGACACGGCGCGCATTGTGAGGAGGTTCCTCTCTCTGGAGCCCTAACAACCGGCACCTTGGACCCTGTTCCCGATGCTGGTGGACCATTATTTTTATATTTTTAAATGTTTTTTTATTTCTTTTTTGTGAAAATATTTAGAAATGTAAACAAACATGTAAATAAATGATGTATTATTTTGCTTGCTGGACCAGTGAGTGCTGTTGCTGAACAAAATATCCTGGGTTCGATTCTCAGGGCAGACAAATTGTTTTTTTTTTAATTTTTTTGCCCTCAGTACTTTTTTAGTTTTCTAGGTTACTTTTTTAAACCTGAAAACGTATTTATGAAATTTCAGCACGATATGTACAGTAATTTAGGTGTGAAAATGTTATAAACTAATTAAATTTCGCATTTACAACACTAAAGTTAGGATATCTTGAGGTCTCAAAATATGGGTCGCGTAACTGTCCTTTCGGTTAAACGTGACCCTGGAACATAAAAGGCAATTGAAGGAACACGGTTTATTTTAGTCAAAACGAGTCTAACAGGCCCAAAATCTTCAACTTTGCCCTAGATCAGACCAAAAACAATATCCAACCTGACCTGAACAAAAAAGTCAATAAGTACTGCTTAACATTCAGTTTAGCCACCCAAACAATAAATATATACGACCCAGGAATCGAATCTGCTACCGGTGAACGTTTAAAACGTTTGCTTTGAGGTTATACCAGGACAGGGTTTGAATACAAACTGGTACATGGTTTCTGTGGAGATCAACAGATCTCCACAGAAACCATGTACCAGTTTGATTTCTATTTTTGAGGTTATTTTTTAAGATTGGTGGTCTACTATGACATCTATAAGCGTGAGTTGTTCCGCCCAGAGAACGAGATGGCGCTAGACGACTTGTATAGCTCTGTCTCTTTCCCACAGCCTAACTACTGACGCTTTTAGGTCATCTTATTATGTTTTGGTGATTTAAAAATACCTTTTCAATGTTTTTCAACAATATTATTAAGTAATATTGTTAGCGTTGGTCGCGGGATTCTCGAATTACTGTGACCCCGGTACGTTAAAGGCTATTGAAGGAACCGCTTGCCGAGGTTGTTCTAAGGGTGGGTGACGATCTGACCTAGCGAGTATCCTCCGCGCCTCGGAAAGCACGTAAAGCCGTTGGTCCCGGTTGTCATTTGTAGATATTTGACAGTCGTTACTGTTAGTCAGAAGCTCATATGTCTGACAACCAGTATTATCATGGGGTGTCGTGTTGCCTACTTACTGGGTTCTGGAGGTCCGATAGACAGTCACTCCATGTAAAATACTGATATTAATCTGCATCTGTTTCGACTAGAAGCCGACCCCAATATAGTTGGGAAAATGCTAGGCAGATGATGTTGCATGGATCGAACCACGGACACGCTGGACAGCAGGCGAACGCTCAGCCATTGCGTCAACCGTGCATTCGATATTGAAAATACATTTTTATAAACGAATTTAAAAACCACAATAACTTTTATCAGTTTAATATTCCATCTTTCCAACCCACCTTTCAGTCTTCCTCTCTTGAAAGTATGAACTCGATGTGACAATCCAATTGATTCTATAGACATTTGAAATGAAATCAATTTATTCTCGGCTACCCGCAGATTGGAATGAAATGCTAGGACTGAAAATATATCTAGGATTAAATATTTCCGCCTAGATTCACGGAGTGGAACGGAAAGGGTTGACAGTTGCGGGTAACGGAAGGCTGAAGAATCAATTAGGTTCTGAAGTGGGAATTGATTTTTATGACCCAATAATGGAATAATTGTGGAAGAAATATGAGGTTAAGTATTTTATTTCCTAATTGGCACAATGCTTCTGAATCGCATTCAATTGCTTGTAGATCCACAGCCGAACTAGTTTTCTTTAAAAGCCTAAAAAATATTTATACGAATTAACGCCTACGCCAAACATTATAGGACTTAAAAAATTGGAATGAAGAATTTGATTCCTGTAAGTATGACCGCGATAACTCGGTTTGAAAGAGCGTCTGGTAAACCAGACGAAATCTTTTTTCCCGCTCGCTGTCGAATTAATCTTAGGACAAAAAAAAAGCTAAATAACTGGGTATTTCATTTAAAATGTACCATAAGATAGTACGTCCTATCCTACCCACCTAGCTCAAAATGCCCCTAGCTCTCTTCTCAAAACCCTGACGATACTATCAAGCATCAGGATCCAGCACAATATGCCCCACTTCAGAATTCCGCAGCTATCTCTGAAACCATTTGTATGCAGAACCCGGCACAGAGTGATAAATTACACAGCTTGGCACGTGAGCTCTATGATGCATTCATATCGAGTTTTTAGGGTTCCTTGGTTATTCGGTTAACTGTTTTTTGAGTGTGGGTTTAATATGGGTGGTCACAAATACAATATGGTATTCAGTTTGCATCGAGGCCATTCTCTTGGACGTTATGGCATTTCTTGATTCCATTAGGATGAAATATTGAAGTGTGTCATGGAATAAAAACAAGCGTTTACAACTGCTAAGATTATAACAAGTAGTTTTTACCAATTTATTTGTCATGCATTGTAATTATGCCCAAAGCAAGTAAGATTTTTATCAACGTTTCAATTTAAGGAAGTCCAGCATTTAAAAAAAAACCCAATCTTCCCAGCATCTATCTTCAATGGATGCAGAGTAGTTTCGACGATTATTTACGTAAATGCGACAACACTAACAGGGAAAGTGACGCCATAACGTGATGACAGTTAAGTTTAAAGAAATAAAATAATATTTAATACATGTATTTTTTTTATTTTTTTTTTATTTTGACATAATTGTTTTTCAATCCGTTTATTCATTTAACATAACCCATTTTTACATCTTAAAATGTTTTATAAAACAAAACAATAAAAAAACATTTAAAAATTATATATTATCGTCGACACTCTTGGACATCAGGCCATTGGCCGTTACACCATGATCATATTATTATTTCAATTTCAACTGTCAGAAAACCACGCATGTGTTTTTGTCTTACATTATTTTTCTTTATGTACGGAACCATACAACTAACGTTCACGCTTGACTGCTCAACAGATACGTGTCTTATCCAACTCGTTTACGTTATTAGCGGGGAATTTGATACTTCCATGTAAATTATTGCAGCTAGAGATGACATTAACATATTGGTGTGCACCACCCTTTTTATAACGTCTAGATAAATACATTAAAGTCTAGCACCCGGCTCGGCTTCGCTTTGGTAAGAGTTTGAAAATAAAATACAGCTTGTGTTACTTACTGTTTATGTAGCTTCCTATAGGTGAAAGTGTTTTAAAAATTGGTTTAGTCGTTTTTGAGTTTTTGCCTTTCAAAAAAACATAAAAAATCTCTTTGATTTATTGCTAGCTTCTACATTTTCATATTTTGAATCATACAGCAATATCATTTGAAATCACGATTTTTTCCTCTTAAGATTTCGTTTCAAGGGACCGCCTGTAAAATACGTTATGGACCTGGAACGCAAAGGGCCTACTACATGCATTTATAACCTGAAATTTAAATAATAAATAAATATTCCACAACTATCACACAGCGCCATCTAGTCCCTAGCTAAGCAGAGCTTGTGTTATGGGTACTAGACAACTGATAAACATACTTATATATTTCTAAATACATACGTATTATAGATAAATTACACCCAGACACAGAACAAATGATCGTGCTCATCACAAAAACATATGTCCTGGGTGGGAATCGAACCCACGACCTCCGGCATAGCAGTCAGGGTCACTAACCACTAGACACACAGTAGAGAAAACTATGCCTAGAAATGAAATATACAAAGATAAATCAAATCCTTGCTGACATATCAAACTAAACAGAGCCTATTTTGAAACCTAGATACAGGTCTAGACTTTTGGGATAGTTCTAATCTAATCTAGGCGGATAATGTCTTGTGGTTGTCCTTTGTTTAGGACGAGCCAATCTTATTAGAACAATATATTACATTCTAGTAAGTCCTCATTTGTTTAATTTGTTGCCATTGCGGGAGTGTCCTGGATGAGGCTGGCGCGAGACCGTGGAGCTTGGCACAAGCAAAGAGAGGCCTATACCCAGCAGTGGGTGAAGACGGGCTGTGGATGATGGTGATGATGAAGTCCTCATTTTGGATTTGCTTCTCAAATACACTAACCCAACCTAGCTAATAAAGATTGTGTGAAACAACCGCAGATGGTACAAGACCACGGCTAATACTTTAAAAAATTCTGTAACACGGCAGATATAAAGAAAAGTATAATACTATAAATTGTCTATGTAATAAAATATAAATATTTAAAAGTTTATGATTTTTTTATTGATTATTTAAAAGTTTATGAAGCAAATAATTTATGTTATATGTCTATTTCTAACTCTAATTATTTGATATATAATAATAAAAGCAAAGTAGTTAGTGAGTTTCACGTGTACTCATTAAGTCTTTTCATGTAATGATAAGGAATTTAGAAGTTGTGAGGGAACAAACAAACATACATTCCGGTCAAAATCATAACCCTCCTTTTGGCTTAGCCGTAGTCGGGTATATATGAAAATCAGTACACAAATAACTATACTTACATAAGTACATTCTTCCACGTCTCGTTTTTCTTTCAAGCGACTGATTTTGTAAACACTAGGTATTTTCAGATAGCGTAAACAATCAGTCACAGACACTGAAAAAATAATGTTTCAGAATTTCAATAAAAAACTGAAGAAGAAATGTTTTTCAGGAATATAATGTCTTTCTTCAGAATGATTACTCATATTCATTAATATACGTTCAAGTTGGGATCAAAATCCTTACTGTTTTATGTCATCATTTGCCTAGAATTATCCCAATTATAAATAATTGGTCATACTTCAAACATGAGATGACTTTCTATTGAAAGTTGCTTATTTCTGATGAAGCTGAAGTATTTTTTTTAAACTTTGCCCCACACTAAAAATTTCTTCCTGTAGATGCGTTTACAAACATAGAAACTCACATACATAAACACCCGAAACAACGATTTGTAAATCATACAAATATTTGTTCCTTGTGGGGATTGATACCGCGATACCTTGCGCAGGAGTCGATCGCTCAGCCAATGCGCCATTACCCAAACAAGCAGTGTCAAAAACGCCTAAAATTTACATCTCCGTAACGGCCCGTTTACGACCTTGTAGCTGTGAGCGATGATTAAGCGCGGGGCGACGATCAAATTTATAGAAATGTTTGAAACACGCCATGAGGCGTCAACAGTAGCGAATTCGCGTACTTCCAAGTTATTAATCTCTTTTTCGCGCCGTCCCTCTCGCTCACCGCTTAGACCGAACGAGCTGTTAGAACTTGAACGAAGACCTGCCGTTCTATAAACAGTTTTATATATATATATATTTTTGAAGTTAAAACTTCTTTAGCGGCGTTGTGCACTTTTTTTGGAATGGGTAAAAAATATTAAACTCGCTTCAGGACACGTGACCTGATCGAAAATTCGTAAGACGGCGAAGGGCGCTTGCGGGAATGTTCGTGTGTGTTTATTTCTATTGAAGTTTTCACTTCTGCCGGCACTCCCAGAGTGCAAACCGTCGTTTTTTTTTAGGGGGGGCAACACTAGGAATTTCTCCTGTGTCGTGGGTGCGTTCACAAACATAGAAACTCACATACACGAACCCGAAGCAACTACTTGTAGATCATACATATATTTGCTCCGTGCAGGAATCGAACCCGCGACACGCAGCGCAGCAGTCCAATCGCTCAGCCACTGCGCTAACCGTGCCGTCAAAAAATTTCCGTCACCACTTTCAAAACAGAATCTAATTCATTACCCAATGCTTATCTTCCCGGGGTCAATATTCCATTCGAGTCCTCCCAACATATAGGTAGGTACTCAGAATTAAATAAATCGAAAACCATTCGTACAGACAAGCTCAGATATTCATAGAACCCGTTTGGTATATACTCGCTACATCCCTAGAATATATTAGTTCTTCTACTACTGAAACTGAAGGAAATTCTACCTTAAACAGGCAGTGGAAAGTTTAAAATTGAATGGTCAGAGTATAGTTTAGAAAAATCATTTTGAGATATTAGGTATTTTAGCTCTATGTGGTCTTCTTATCTTGGTTACTATTGCTTGAATAAATAAAGGAAGAGTAAACAATTGAGGTAGGTTTACAGAATGATATTTTATTATTACTTTTGGAGGAGAAAGCAACTGTCAAAATGAGAATCATTTGTACCTAGTGGGAAGGACATTTGGTAGAGTTGAAATTGTCGGCACGATTAGCGTAGTGCCTGAGGGATTGGACTGCTGCGCTGCGTGTCGCGGGTTCGATTTCCGCACGGAGCAAATATTTATATGATCTACAAGTAGTTGCTTCGGGTCTGGGCGTTTGTGTATGTCAGTTTATATATTCGAAACGCACCCACGACACAGGAGAAATTCCTAGCGCGGGGCAAAGTTTAAAAAAAAATGGTCTAAAGAAAAAGTAATGCTACTTGAGCCTTACAGATTTAGAATAGGATCTTTGATTGGGGAGTTATTGAATCTGAATTGAGATTGTATTGATTCTTGAAAAAAAAGAAAATGTGACATCCTATCAACAGTAATGACGACAGAAAAGTCAAACGTGAATTAGATTTTTTAACAAATCAAAAGCTTATGTCAAAATCAAAATCAAAGCATTTATTTCAAGTAGGCCAGTTACAGGCACTTTTGAATTGTCAAAGACAAATAAAATATAATTAAACATTAAAAATTATGGTGCTACAGTCCCAGTCACAAGACATAAAAACTGTGAAAGTACCGTAGATGCCCAATCCAAGGAGTAGATCTCTATGGAGAAGAACGGCAAGTCAGTTAAGATCTTAAGACAAAAGGAAAAGAAAACGATGTTGGGATCAGCTTCTTTTATAGATGAATACTGCTGTTCTTTTGGGAAGACTCACTGTTGACAAAAGTCACCTTTGTCTCCTCCCAAATCCCTCTGTTCTTTTCGGTGTGGACAATTGGACATGCTCAGCGCAATTTTAATTTTTCATCATTTTTTTTCTCTTGTAGCTATTATTATGATGGTTGATGTGTGTGTATGCTTTAATATTTTTTATTTTATTTTCTTATCTATTCTGTTTTGTACAACTTCTGGCTATGTTCGCCCCGTGAATGTAATCAAATCGTCACACCACCCCGCCGATAATTTAAAAACATGAGTTTCTTGTACTGATCGTAATGATTTTTCTTTATTCTTTTGCCAAACTCTCAATCAAAATCCCTTTAACAAGCACACAAGCTTAAAATCCTCTAAAAAAGAACGTACAATATCAAACAAAAAAAAGGTCTGAATTCGTAAAATAAAAAGTCTAGCGCAATCGTTTCCAATCTAGTCAGGCATTGGAATGAGTCCCCACAGTGCGATATCACTAAATCTGTACATATATATAAAGCTGTGTATATATAGACATGTACGGCGTGTTCCAAAACGTTAGTCCTCGTATCAATTGTCATGGGATAAACTGGCGTCATTGACCCGTCACTCACCGTTTAACAGAACTGAAAAACTTAACTACACGCCATATTGTGAAAAAACGCGCACTTTCCTAACAATTGGCTATTTGACAGTATCAATAAATTACAAATCTAATTAGTCCGCCACATAGAGTTTTGAAAAATAAAGGACACGTATTTTTTCAGAATTCAATAGAAATTGTACTAAATTGTGACGTATTGCCAATTTTGAAAGCGTCATAGTTCCGTCAATTTTGGTTTACGTAACAAAAGAAAAAATACGGATCGAATATTTTTTGATAATCTAACTGACGGACTGAAAAAATTTTTTCAGTCAAATAGCCAATTGCACGCCCTTAAATTAACAATAATCATTTTGAAATAACATAAACAAATATCTGACAAAAGTAATAAATATTATTAAAAAATAATTACCACAAATTATGTTTTTGTGTGGTTTTTTGAGAGAAGTGGTATCGGCTCCGACTTATGATTTATAGATCGTGGGTTCGAACCCAGCCAGGCATATTACTTTGTGTAATTTACTTCATCACCACTGCCCTCAAAACGGTGAAGGAAAATATCGTGAGGAAACTGACATGTCCTAGAACTAAAAATTCGAAGACATGAGATATCTACCAACCTGCAATGGGCCCGCGTGGTGGTTGATGGACCATTCCCACAGGGAGGAGACCTGTGTCCCACAAGTGGGAACATTTTAGGCCGCTGTTGATGATGTTGTTTTTGTTATACTTAATAGTCGTCGCAATATGGTAAACCATCAATGTACATTCCGCTTATGATTTTGTTTATCCATAGGTAATTTGTTCAAAGATTGAAAGGTTTTTTTTTTACTTGGTAAACTCATCAAATGAGTCCTCCCACACAGGGCAGAGCGGGAGGGACTGTCAGACTCGTACTGACTAAAATCCACGGTGTCCTTCAATAGCCCTTTACGTTCCGGGTTCACGGTAATTCATACAGTCTCACGACGAAGATTAATAGGATAGAACTAATTCTACCGAACCGTAAATCAACCCAATCAGTAAGACAAGGAGTCACATCAATTCCAGGCACGATTTGAAGTAGTATCGTACTAACAATTGTAGCTCTACAAACTTCATTAAACATTACACTCTTGTTTTAGGAACTTGGAGCTTTCTATTTATAACATTCGTTTGTTTTATTTCGTCTATTACGGATTGTGGCTCTTTTCTCTTTGAAAAATGTGTATGTTTCCCAATATTCTACGATTAATTCCACAATAATTGCCACATCGTTATCATAAAAGCCTTTGTCAAACAGAGAGGCGTGACGAATGCAAAACGAGGCGTTTTTATTTGTAATGTATGGAATTGTTTGAATCCAGTCACATAGAAAAGCGAAAGCGATCCGATATCGTGACAGAACTATCGGATTGACGCCTCGCTTCGGTTCGGTATCGCTTCGGAAACGCTTCGCTTTCGCCTGTCTGTTTGACAAAGGCAATAATGTACCATCTAATGATGAATGATGTAAACAAAAGTTCTGTAATAATTTTGGCGATTGAAAAAGAGTGTCCGTGGAGTTTCTTGCTCATTCTTCTCCATAGAGATCTACGCTTTGGAAAGAGCTCCTTTTTTTATCGTGGTAAAATCATCAAATGAGTCCTCCCACCCTGGGCAGAGCGGGAGGAACTGTCAGACTCGTACTGACTAAAATCCACGGTGTCCTTCAATAGTGTTTACGTTACGGGGTCACGGTAATTCTGTAGGTACACTTAGGTAGAGAAATTATGTTATTGCTTAAAATCTCACTCTATATACTTAGTCTAGCTCTTCTCTCATTTTCATTGTGTATCAGTATCGTACGTTACTGTGAGTGTAACTCAGCGCCATGTTCCGGGTCGTTAACTGCACCATCAGTTGACATGGGAGAACATCACTCATGGTTTTAAATGAACTTTAGCAGAAACTGGGACGGTTTGTTAGTGTGTTGTGTTGAGATTTTAACCTAGACATTAGATTCTGGTTTATAATAAAGGCAAGGCTTTGATATATGATATATTATTTTTGTAATGGAATGGTCAGAAGCCTGAATTATTTGACCCACTTTTCTTTATTTTTTTCTGTAAAATGGGATTGTATAAACTACAAAATTTGAGTAAAACATTAAATCCAACCACAATAGTGACGACTTTAACTGGTACCACGAACTAGGTTGAGTCTGCCTTACAGTTTGCCTTAAGATATTCCCACTGGGCATGCAGGCGGCGAGTAATGGGCGACCTGCTGTCCGACCATGGACCATGCTCGGGTCGACGGCGCGTTGTGTTCTACGCGCGCCTCAAGGAGTGTCAGCATAGTGACGGGGCCAAAGCCTGCCGGGGTCGCGGGACTCACAAATTACCGCAACCCTGGTACGTAAAGGGCTATTAAAGGACACCGTGGATTTTAGTCAGTGCAAGTCTGACAGTCCCTCCCGCCCTGCCCTGGGTAGGAGGACTCATTTGATGATTTTACCACGAAAAACTGGTGGGACACAACCCTCCTCTCTATGAGAGGGAGTGGGCCAAAATACACCACACGGGTCAGGTGCGGGTTAGTAGATGTCACTTTTCGTCACTGTTCTGTGCCTCTTTTTGATACTAACTGAAAATCTGGATCAATTTTTTAATTTGCATTGAAATAAATGGAACTCTACCTCTAATTTAGAAGTCCTTGTAAACCATTTCCATATTAATATAAAAATTCCGTTCTTTCAACACGTTAGTAAAACACATTTTCTGCACAAAACTCCTTCGATGACAGCCTAGTGGGACAGTTCTGTTCAATAGACAGGCGAGCAGAATACACAATGAGGTGCTTGCAATACCCACCTACTATGATGTCATCGAGGTAAAAGTATTTTTTGAATTTGATAATAAGTTTGGTAAAATCATCAAATGAGTCCTCCCACCCAGGGCAGGGCGGGAGGGACTGTCAGACATGTACTGACTAAAATCCACGGTGTCCTTCAATAGCCCTCTACGTACCGGGGTCACGGTAATCCCTTGGTCCCGCGATCCCGGCAGGCTTTGGCCCTCTACAGGCCCCGTCACTATGCTGACACTCTTTGAGGCGCGCGTGGAACACAACGCGCCGTCGACCCGGGCATGGTCCATGGTCGGACAGCGAGTCGCCCATTACTCGCTGCCCGAGATGTGTTTCTACGATTTTTTTTCTATTTTCTTATTATTATGTTAATACTAACTGTTCAGACAGCGGCTTCACCCGCTACAATAAATTCTCCTACGGAATCATCGTGAGTAACAAACATCCATGCATGCAAAAAAACTTTCACGTTTGTATTATTAGTAGGAAGTAGGATGCGACGTCTGTCACTGGTTCGTCGTACGATGATTGGCTAGAACTTCGGGCGGCAATTACTCTGAAGTCCCATTTACACGATTCAATATTAAACATACTATCACACAACGCCATCTAGTCCCAAGCTAAGCAGAGCTTGTGTTATGGGTACTAGACAACTGATAAACATACTTATATATTTCTAAATACATACATATTATAGACTAGCATCCGCCCGCGACTCCGTCCGCGCGGATGTCGGTCTTCGCGTGGATGGTTTATTTCCCCATTTTGAGTAACTCTGACAATGACATCTTATAAATATTACGGCGCTGAATCCACTGCGGGTAATGCAACATGTGTTCGCGGTTCTAGAGAACAACGTCTATGAATAAAACTGAAAAATAAGATTTTTTTTCTACGTATTTTTCCAGGATAAAAAGTATCCTATGTTATGCCCAGGATAATAAGGAATAATTATACCAAGTTTCATCGAAATCGAACCGTTAGTTTTCACGTGATGCCTGCACAAACAGACAGACAGACAAACAGACAGACAGAAAAAAATTTTTTAATCATATATTTGGGTTTGGTATCGATCCAGCAACACCCCCCGCTATTTATTTTTTCAATATTTTCAATGTACAGAATTGACCCTTCTACAGATTTATTATAGTATAGAAGATAAATTACACCCAGACACAGAACAAATGATCTTGCTCATCACACAAACATTTGTCCTGGGTGGGAATCGAACCCACGACCTCCGGCATAGCAGTCAGGGTCACTAACCACTAGACCAACAGGCCTGTCAATATTGCATGCGAGCTGCATGCAAGTTCGTCTACGTTGCGGAATACCGGATGATGAATTCAGTTGATAAAAGAATACCACAATATAATCAAATTGCATGCAAGTTCTTGCATTGTCTAAATGGGGCTTTGTTGATGACCTTTTGACTATTACTGTCTTTCTAGGCTCTAAAAATTTCACTTGATGATATATTAAATAAACTAAAATATTCTTACAAGAAACAAGAAAGACTGTAATCTTTGGTAAAATATAAGAAAGACTGTAATCTTTGTTATTTTCTAACCACCTTTTTTACCCCGTTTACCAAAAATACCTGCCACCATTTTTAAATGCCACCCTGGCCACCAAATCCCCTGCTATAATAATTTGCGCTCGGAACAGCCAAGCTGGGAGTTCGCGGAAAGCTCCCAATCTTGGGCATGGAATTCTTGCGAGCCTTACAGCCGGGAAGACTGGGATTCCATTTAAAATCTCAATTTCACCAGGATAAAATGTAAAATAATATATTTTATCTCAGGTGATTCGTAGGCACTAACATTTCTGAGCCTTTGGTAATTGTTATATATGAAAAAAATGTTTGTATTCAGTTGAATCCGATTAAAATAGGAGCCAACCTCAATATATTTGGGAAAAGACTAGACGGATGATGATTAGTAGGTGTGCACTGAGAAATGGTCTAAAATTAAAGAAGTAAAATGAAATTTTAAGAGTTGATAGCAATGATAAATATAACAACTCTTAAACTTTATTCAGATCTGCTGATCGCATTTATACTATAATAAATCTGTAGAAGGGTCAATTCTGTACATTGAAAATCTTGAAAAAATAAATAGGGGGGGGGGGGTGTTGCTGGATCGATACCTAACCCAAATATGTGATTAAAAAAAATTTGTCTATCTGAAACTTCGTATAATTATACCTTATTATCCTGGGCATAAAATAGGATACTTTTTATCCTGGAAAAATACGTAGAAAAAAAATCTTATTTTTCAGTTACTACAGAACGCGAGCTCAACAGCAGTAGCTCAATAGAGGGATCTCCTTAATTATTATAGGCTTAGCCGTATTTGGGTCCAATAGATATTTATAAGATGTCATTGTCAGAGTTACTCAAAATGGAGATAAAAACCATCCACGCGAAGACCGACATCCGCGCGGACGGAGTCGCGGGCGGAAGCTAGTTCTGAATAAATTCATCTACCTCATTACTTAAATATTTGCAAAATGCTATTGATAATAACCATAACCAAATTCAATTCCCAGGCAAGCGTTGCTTAACCACCGGGGTTCCGGTACTATCTAAACAGGTAACCATGACCCTGGAACATAAAGGGCAAATGAAGGAACGTGATGGATTTTTGTCCATACGAGTTTAACAGTCTTCGTCTTCTGCTTCACCTAGGGCGGGAGGACTCATTTGATGATTTGACCATCTAAAAAAAGCATTGCCTAACTTCAAAAATCTCGTACAACTAAATAATAACTATTAAGCCAAAACCACGATGAACACACTGTACACACTACATCAAACAATTAAATAAACACAGCACAACATCTAAAAACAAAACGAAACATGTCTGCAGCAATCCTTCACGATGAAATATAAATCTGTTTCGCTCACGCGCCCGAAGCATTCTCTTTTGAGTTCCAGACGGTATTTTATTTAAAGTTCTGTCTGAAGATATAGCAAAGCCTAAGTGAAGCGTCAAAGGGTATCAGTAGAGCTATATCTCAATGTCGAAACGCCAGCCGGTCAAGGCGTCTGTAACAGTACATTAAACAAACATTTTTCAAAGTTCAGCGAGATCAGTGTGGAGCGTTTTATAAACTGTTTCTTTGTTGGTAACGATGCAAATAGCTTTGGAGTGTAGAAAAGATGAAAGAATTGGTAAAATTTTAATGCAGGTCTAGAAATTCGACGGCATGTTTGGCGCAGTGGCTGAGAAATTGGACTCCTGCGCTATGTGTCGCGGGTTCGATTCCAGCACGGAACAAATATTTGTATGATATGCAAGTAATTATTCCGGGTCTGGGTGTTTATGTATGAGAGTTTCTATGTTTGTAAACGCACCCACGATACAGGGGAAATTCCTAGAGTGGGGCAAAGTTAAAAAAAAAAATGAAACCGAACTACCAAAATAAAACGTTATACAATTGGGCCCATATGATGTAACAGTTATATAGTGGCTTAGAGCTAACTACTCGTATTATGTTAGGATAAAACTTACATATAACTTCTATGCAACATAATTGTCATGTAAGGATATAATTTGACTTCTACATAACTATTTAGATTTGCTACTTGACGTAATTGTTGTATAATTTGGGCCTTTTTGCGTTTTATTAACGGACACTTGACTTTCATAAAATAATAACTAAGTTAGATGGAATGTTTTTAAACTGGCATAGTTACTAACACTTTTAACGGCACAGATGTTTACTATGTTATCCCATGATTATAGCTTTTGCAACAGTGCCGAAATGTTGGTAACTCAGAACTAATAATAAATAATCTGTTTAATGCCTTTGTAAAACAGACAGGCGAAAGCGAAGCGTTTCCGAAGTGATACCGAACCGAAGCGAGACGTGCGTCAGTCCGATAGTTCTGACACGCTATCGGATCGCTTCCGCTTTTCTATGTGACTGGATTCAAACAATTCCATACATTACAAATAAAACCGTCACGCTTCGCATTCGTCACGCCTGTCTGTTAGACAAAGGCTTAAAGGTCTAATAATGAATCTAAAAAGTACACAAATCATAAAGTATTTCCCTTTGCAAATTAGCGTCTGCCTATCTTTTTCCCAGTTATATGGGATGAGTATCCAATATAAATGGATGCAGCTGAATATCAGTATTTTACATGGAGCGACTGTCTATCTGACACAACCCAGTTAATACTATGTTATACGATACCTTGACTAGTTGCTAGTCTTTGTCAAAGATGTTTAAATGACAGCTGAGACAACGCCTCAACGAAGCACTAAAGAAATTCGGTATGTCATAGATAGTCACCCATCAACAGCTCGACCCAAGCACGTATAGCTTACCTTTAACGACCACGAGGTTTTTTTTTAGCGTGGTAAAATCATCAAATGAGTCCTCCCACCCATACTGTCAGACTCGTACTGACTAAAATCCACGGTGTCCTTCACTAGCCCTTAACGTACCGGAGTCACGGTAATTCGTAAGTCCCGCGACCCCGGCAGGCTTTGGCCCTCTACAGGCTCCGTGACTATGCTGACACTCCTTGAGGCGCGCGTGGAACACAACGCGCCGTCGACCCAAATCCACGAGGCTGTGATAATTTACCCACAAGTTTCTCATTTTTCCTTAGTTACTGTATATAAATAAACTAGCACTTTGCCCGCGACTTCGTCCGCGTGGGTTACGTACTTTCCTAATTCCCCTTTTCACCCCCTTAAAGGTTAAATTTCCAAAAACCCCTTCTTAGTGCTCCCCTACATTATAGTAGGAAGCCGTGTGCAAAATTTCACATTCCTAGCCCCAGTAGTTTCGGCTGTACGTTGATATGTCAGTCAGTCAGTTATCCTTCTATATATATAGATATTGAAGTATTAAGAGAGGAAATAACAGTTCTTGTTTTATTGTTCTTTCAGTCTATGAATAGATACTCCTGTTACCGACCCTCCTGTTAGAATAAATACTCGTGTTACCTTCCGAAGTACTTATTATAGAACTCTGATAATAACTCGGTATCTGATTTCTGTGTATATCTTTAGAATTTGTTGCCTTAATTAAGATACAGATGTTTTCACGGGCCAAGTGCAGGTTGGTGTCACAAGTTTTCCAATTTTTGGTTATAGGACATGCCGGTTTCACTTATTATTGGATGTAAGGCCGTATACAGAAAGAAAGCTGGAAACTTATAAGCGCTTACCGGCGCTTGACAGCGCAGGTACGTTCTACACAAAGAAAGCAGATTGAAGCAAGTTGTTAATTGATTTTAAATGGCAGCGCCCAGCGCTTATTTTCCTGCGCGGGTTACCAGCGCTGTCAAGCGCGTAAGCGCTTATAAGTTTCCAGCTTTCTTTCTGTATACGGCCTAATAGTTGTATAGTAAGGCTTGTATAGGATTTGCTCAAGAAAAAAGACACCTACTTTCCTTTACTAGCAAATCTACATAAACTCACAAACTCCACAACCGAAATACATGCGCTCCACACAAGATTCAGTCTTCAAAACTCCTTTCATTAACAAACCAGAAACTAACACCAAACTTGTTTACACAAAATTACCTATCTCCAGAATCTGGGCACCAGGTTGCCCACCCGGGGTTGGGCACCAAAGTAACCACGGCTAATACTTGGGCAAAACTTTCGGATTCCTTTCCTTAAAGTTTCCGGTGCACTTTGCTCCGGAATCTGGCTTTGAGAATAGCGTTGCTTTGTTTCTTCGCGGTCTATTTTTAATTCTTTATTGAAAATTGGAAGGTATTATTTTAGTGAGTGGGTTGGTTTTGCTTTGAGAAGATTTTTAGGTGTTTTTTTTGAGTCAGATTATTCAAATACTTGGTTTTCGCGGCGCGGTAACTGTCTCTCGGGTATTTACCGGGATAAATTCTACGTGTTAATCTAGGTTATAATCTTTGTACCAAATCCGTTCAGAAGATTGTATGTGAAAGAGGGACAAACATTCGTCAATTTATTCCTTCAAAGCTTCAAAGCCTTGAATATCGACGCTGAATTGCCAGTCTGTCGGTTTTTCATCGGTTACATTTCGGAGACTGTACGATGTAACTGCACAACTTGATGCCGCCTAGCCCTTTCCATATTCGGACACCAAGACATACGACAATGCATCATCATACCTTGGGGTCTTCAAGTCAGGAGTGAATAGGTTACTCTTTTAGGCAAGTGTGTTTCACCGCCGCCGCCGACCACATTATCGGTTACCATCAGGCGCGAGATGGCGCGAGAGTGGTTAAATGCGAACCTGTAATATTTGTTGAAATATTTACGTGGAACTGGATCTTACTGAAAACGTACGGAAATTAGTATGAATCACCTTTATAAAAGCATTTCTTTCTGTCCGTCTATATGTCTTACTTACGCTTTAGCGGCTAAATGGATTACGATAAAGTTTGGCACTCAAGTACTTTTTTTTTACGTGGTAAAATCATCTTATGAGTCCTCACACCCAGGGGAGCGGGAGGGACTGTCAGACTCGTACCGACTAAAATCCACGGTGTCCTTCAATAGCCCTTTGCGTTCCGGGGTCATGGTAATTCGTACAGTCCCGCGACCACAGCAGGCTTTGGCCCTCTGGCGACTCATATTATCTAACTTGAGTCAACACGTACACGAATCATCTTTATAAAAGCATTTCTTTCTGTCCGTCTATAAGTCTTACTTACGCTTTAGTGACTAAATGGATTACGATAAACTGTCACTCAAGTACTGACGAAATGTGTATGTCAGTGTGTAGGTCTCCGAAGGAGGTAAATGTGCAACACATTTACCTCCTTCGGAGACCTGTAAAGACAATGATGTTATGTTCAAACACAAATAGGCAATGACTTGGGGTAGGACAAAGCTAGCCAATTTTATCCCGTTCCCGTGGGATAATTTAAACCTCAAGAAAAAACTAGCACATTTTGTTTTTCTTTATAATAAGATGTGTTTCTTAAATTTACTTAGATTTACATACATTTTTACTAGCTTTTTCTTGCAACTTTGCTCGCGTTCATTTAGAATTTGACTATCAATTCGGCGACACATGGAGCTATCTTATAATTATCGTAAGAACGTTATTGTTGTTGTTATCTAGATATTTTTATATATGAATAGAAGTCTGAAAGTCTGTCTGTAAATGTTACCGTGACCATGGAACTCAGGGTATTTTTTTTTGGCATATAAGGTACCCTTTTCCGTGTGGTAAAACCATGAAATAAGTCCTCCCGCCGTGGGTGTAGCGGAAGGGTCTATCAGACTCATACTGTCTAAAATCCACAGCTCCTTAAAATGCCTTTACGTTACAGGGTCATTGTAATGCTACAATCCCGCAACCTATATTTTCACCTGCCTAGCCTTTTCCCAACTATATTGGGGTCGGCTTTCAGTGGAACCAGATGCAGCTGATAATCAATGATACTTAGAGCGATTGCCTATCGGACCTCCTCAACTCAGTAACTGGCTAATACGATATCAAATGGTAAGACTGGTTGTCGAACTTTTAGAGCTTTTTACTAATAGAAACGACTGTCAAAGATCTACAAATGACAGCCGTGACCAACGGCTTTTCGTGCTCCTCGCGACCTATGTAAGGTACTATACATCCGTTTCTGTATGTGCAGGACAATTGGCTCAGTGGTTTGAGGGTGAAAAGGTGTGAAAAGGTAACAAACATACATTCCCATTTAAAGTAGTAGAAAGATAAGATAGAACAATTGTATATTTTTTTAAGAAAAACGTTTCGATATTTCAAAAAATAAGAATTCAAAACACAATTTCCACAGCTATCAAGACTGAAAATATAAAAATACGTACCGCAGCTATTGGAATATTTTCCAACCAATCAAATTTTATCGGGGAAAGCTTGTATAAAAACGAAAGAAAGAAAGAAAGAAACACTATCGCAGAGGATAGGGAAAAAAAGATAAGAACAGGCATCGAGGCGGAAAGTTTTTAAGGCAGATACCTGGCCGAGCGTAGCTGAGTTTTAACTGACATGAAACTATCAATTTTATTTGTTTTTAAACTATTGCATAGCTTCTATCGCGGGCTTTGAGCGCGGCGAACGAATCAAGAAATTTCGTAACGAAAATAAACCTAACACTGTCACTGTCACATCTGCCATGTCAACGTGAATGAATAAAATTTGAATGAATGATTTTTTTCTTGACGTTTCACTTGATTGACGTGGCTGACCAGACCATAGCCTAATTAGTAGAGTAACTTCCCATTGAGCAAGGATGGGATGACATTCTCGTTAAATATTCGCGGTAGGTGATATTTTTTAATAAATAATTATAATTGCATAAGTTCATAAAAGTGAGTGCCACACGTATTTTTATTTAAGTCTGCCCGGCAGTAAAGGTCTGACAATACAATCCCGTCCACCCAATTCGGAGCGGGAGGACTAATGTGATAATTTTATCAATCAAGAAATAAAGTTCTATTACATTTTTCCAACAGTATTTCAAAAACTATAATGTTGAAATTTCTCTACCACCAAAAAAACAGAACTGCACTGCGCTTAACCCAGCCACCTTACCCGCCTTGAAATTCAAAATTATCGCTATTTTATATTTCCGAACGATTTGAGAACAACACAACAACATAAAAGAATAATACATAGATACAATGTCAGTTGCAATGTCTGGGTAATATGAAATTTTAATACTTTCAAAAGTTTTGAGATCCAACGATAAAATATAACAGCGTCGTAACTTACTGCCGTGTACAAAGTTATTTGGGAGATTGTGAATTTGTTACCGTGGTTGTGCTTCCAGTTATTTTGTTACCGATGTGTTCTTCTCATGTGGATTTTGTTACAATCGTCAAGATGCCTTTTTTTTGTAACTGTCAGACTCGTACTGACTAAAATGCACCGTTTTTCTTCTATTTTTCCTTTAACACGTTGACAGTTCTGTCGATTTTGCGATACCTCGTGGTACGTAAAATAGTTTATTTTTGAAGTGAAAACTTCTTTAGCGGCGTTGTGCACTTTTTTGGAATGGAAAAAAAATGCTAAACTCGCGTCGGGACACGTGACCTGATCGAAAATTCCTAAGACGGCGCAGGGCGCTTGTGCGAATGTTCGTGTGTGTTTATTACTATTCAAGTTTCCACTTCTGCCGGCACTCCCAGAGTGCAACCGGTCGTTTTTTTATTAACAGCTTTGTTTATAGGTTCATTGGTATATAAAACTAAGTTCAGCTCAATCGGGTTGTCAAAAAACCCGTTTAGTCGAACGATGGAGCGTAAAGCGGTGTTTGTCAAGTCGTACTGCGCAGCGTATTGGTACTCAAACTTTTTTGAGACATTATCCCGATTTGATTTACTGGTCTTTTAGCACTAAGGTTTATGGCACTCCTGGGCTGCTTAAATTCAGCGTCAGGTGGCACATTTGTGATGCCATCGTGTATAAGCTAAGCTGGGGCCCTTTTAGCATTTAAGATTTTTGTTTACTTTTAAAGAGTTTTAATGCATATAAACATATTTTTTGTTTCTTTTTTCTTAAAGCATATGCAGACGCTATTGATTAATTAATAGTGAACAAGAGGTTTTGGGTAAGAGTTCCAGATAGAGCATAGTAATTATATTATTAGGTATTCATCAGGAATCTCTCCTGGTAGTATCTGGATTCGAATTTTTGCCGTATTTCATTACCATCAAATTTCATAATTAGTTAAAAAATACTTAAACTTAAACAATATTCAAACATTTAAGGTTAAATGTCGTTTCCAAGCAGACGATAGACTTAAAACAAATAATAAAATAAAATAAAATACTGTTGTATTGTTGTTGAGTATCGACGCAACCTGTGTCGATACTCTTGCGCCATCTCATCTTCCAAGTTCATCGTGCTCTGCTGGCGCTGCTGCTACAGTTGCTGAGAACCTCAAGCGGCGTAAATATAGCAACCTTAGTAGTTACTATATTTTTGAGCCGTTTGGGGTTGAAACTATGGGGCCATGGGGTCCGAGTGCTCACAGCCTCTACAAAGAAATGTCTAAAAGACTTATTGACGCTTCCCGTGACCCAAGAGTTGGCTTTTACCTTGGCCAGAGGCTAAGTATTGCCATACAGAGAGGCAACGCCGCCAGTCTCTTGGGCACATTACCAGCTGACAGCGTTGAGGATGAATTTTTCGATGCTCTATAATATGGAGTTTAATTTAGTTTTATTTTAATTTTGTATTTTTATATTTATGTATTTTTAGCCTCTCATTCAGTAATTTTAATTACTGTTTAATTCAGATATGTAACATCCATAAATGGGTTAGTAAATAAGAATCTTAGAACTATGTTAGTAATTAGAAAACAACCAAAAATCTAAATTAAATATTCTTCTGTTAATTGAAACACACACGAAACTTTGAGTACCACAGTCTCAACCAATCAGCGGGCCGTCAACCACGCGATATGGGCTAGTACACTATCGTTAACCAATCACATGACAGCTGACGACCGATTTGTTTTCTTTTTTTTTTACATGGCTATCGCAAACGTGTGATCAGATTACAAACGGATCCTTTTTTACTTTTTTTGTCTATGCATTTGATAGAAACCTTTGATGTAGAGTATGCAGTGAGGATTTTTCCGATTGCAATTTTTGAAAGCTGCCTGTAAAAATGATGGTTGTATAGTGAATATTTCATACGGATGAAATATTGATGACGGTTTCAGTTTTAGGACGGTTTCGAGTTTCTAATCTAGTGTTTTGTTTTTTAGTATGTGAGTGGAAATCTATACATATAATAAATCTGTAGAAGGGTCAATTCTGTACATTGAAAATATTGAAAAAATAAATAGGGGGGGGGGGGGGGTGTTGCTGGATCGATACCTAACCCAAATATGTGATTAAAAAAATTTTGTCTGTCTGAAACTTGGTATAATTATACCTTATTATCATGTGGGCATAAAATAGGATACTTTTTATCCTGGATAAATATGTAGAAAAAAAAATCTTATTTTCAGTTTTATTCATAGACGTTGTTCTGTAGAACCGTGAATCTCCTTAATTATTATAAGCTTAGCCGTATTTGGGTCCAATATATACACACATCAAAAGTGTCTAGGGATCAACATATATTTTTGCAATAACTTTTCTCCTGATTGATATTAATTAAAAAAATTTTTAAGGATTCATCAAATAAAGTGTTTTCGTTTGTCACAGTAACGATAAACCAAGTCACCTTTGCATTAATAAAGAAATTTGCCATTTTCCTAAAAAAGGGATTTTTGACATTTGAACCACTAACACAAAAGTTCGAAAAAAAGACTGAAATAACAGTTTTCTTTAAAATTTTATTGGGTAACTTAAACAATTAATAATCCGTGTTTCTACCGCGAACACTAACAACACAAGAACATCGGTTTGGCATACTCAAAATGAGTTCATCCAAATCACGCTGTGGAATGGCCGCCCATGTTCGTTGCAACAACAAAAAAAGGTCTTCTTGCGACTGGATACCCTCCATATTCGGCGGAGCTCTTCTCTGTAGCATATCCCATGCATGCTCAATCGGATTCAAGTCTGGCGACTGAGCAGGCCAGGGCAGGACATTGATGTTAGCTGCGGCGAGAGTCTGTCTTACAACTCTTGCGGTGTGCGGTCGTGCATTATCATGCATTAACTGAAATAAGGGACCGATTTGCACTTGTAGAGGAACGATGACGTCTGATACAATCGTCTCAGCATAAATTTGAGCGTTGAGGTGGCCTCTGATCCAAATCAACTCAGTTCTTCCGCCGATCCAAATACCCGCCCATACCATGATGGTTCCACCACTATAAGGATGGGCTTCCTGGCAGGATTTTAATCGCTGTTGGCGTCCAGGGCTTCTCCAGTGTCGTATACGTCTTGTATCCGGTCTCATACCAAAACGAGACTCATCCTTATAGTGGTGGAACCATCATGGTATGGGCGGGTATTTGGATCGGCGGAAGAACTGAGTTGATTTGGATCAGAGGCAACCTCAACGCTCAAATTTATGCTGAGACGATTGTATCAGACGTCATCGTTCCTCTACAAGTGCAAATCGGTCCCTTATTTCAGATAATGCACGACCGCACACCGCAAGAGTTGTAAGACAGACTCTCGCCGCAGCTAACATCAATGTCCTGCCCTGGCCTGCTCAGTCGCCAGACTTGAATCCGATTGAGCGTGCATGGGATATGCTACAGAGAAGAGCTCTGCCGAATATGGAGGGTATCCAGTCGCAAGAAGACCTTTTTTTTTGTTGTTGCAACGAACATGGGCGGCCATTCCACAGCGTGATTTGGATGAACTCATTTTGAGTATGCCAAACCGATGTTCTTGTGTTGTTAGTGTTCGCGGTAGAAACACGGATTATTAATTGTTTAAGTTACCCAATAAAATTTTAAAGAAAACTGTTATTTCAGTCTTTTTTTCGAACTTTTGTGTTAGTGGTTCAAATGTCAAAAATCCCTTTTTTAGGAAAATGGCAAATTTCTTTATTAATGCAAAGGTGACTTGGTTTATCGTTACTGTGACAAACGAAAACACTTTATTTGATGAATCCTTAAAAAAATTTTTAATTAATATCAATCAGGAGAAAAGTTATTGCAAAAATATATGTTGATCCCTAGACACTTTTGATGTGTGTATTTATAAGATGTCATTTTCAGAGTTACTCAAAATGGAGAAATAAACCACCCACGCGAAGACCGACATCCGCGCGGACACAGTCACGGGCGGAAGCTAGTATTGAATATATGCGTATATTAAATATTTCCACTCACATACTAAAAACTGTGACAGCATCAATAACTTGGAAATCTTATTGTCAGTCAGTAATGGGAGATGTACACAGGTCAATAGACTGTCAAAATGTGTAAATAAGCTACCGAGACTCTGGAAAGTAAAGAGCAATTGGAGAAACACGGCTGATTTTAGTCAGTACAAGTTTCACAGTCCCTTTCCACCCAAAACATGAGGAATCAATTGATGATTTTACTATCTAAAAAAAGCCGTGTGGGTCAACTAGAGTACTCCGCAAGTGATTAAAATCGCAAGCCCCATCGCTCCTCTCGCGCCCGGCATTGATCTAGGCCATGCTGCAGGGCGAGACGGAGTGGGAAGCGGTCGCCTTCTTCTGCGAAGAAGTCATGCTCGCGAAGAGGAGGCGGACCGCGTGGGAAGAGAACAGCGTCCTCCTTCCACCCCAGCCGCAGTGGTAGACGCCCATAGCGACCGACGTCGGCAGACGATCTCCGGCCACCGTAGGCGCGGGCATACGGGCAGCGAGTAATGGGCAACCGGCTGGGTTGGAGGATTCATTTGATATTTTTGTCAACTTAGCTGAATCTTTGTATGGGGACCAGTTGACGACAGGCGACAGCGCTAGAAGAAAGGTTATATTTTTTCTATTTTTTTTTGTTTTTTTTTTGTTGTAACTGTCTACACCTGTATATATAGCAGGGTCTTGCTTGGTTGTCAGGTTTCATCAATAATTCTGTTAACTACAAGATTGTACTATTCCATTAACAACTAATGTCTAGATTATAAATTATTCAAAACAGTAAACCACAACCTTGGAAGCCAAACCATAAAACTCCCATGAACAAACTCGTGCGAACAAATTAATTATAAACTAGTTAATTAATAATTTTAATTGGCATTTGACCGTAACGATAAAACTAAAAGTTCCCCTCCAGGGGTTGAGTTTCATTAAAATTTCTATATTAAAACGCCAATAGTTTGTCACTCCTGTGTTGTGAGTTGTTGGGGATAACTTATATGAGGTGAACAAAGCAAGGCAATATTTAGTTTTTTTTTTATGTGCAATATTTTTTTATATTTCCCCACGCTAGGAATTTCATGAAAATCCGTACAGTAGTTTAAATTTATCGGGTTCAGACGTCAGGGTTCGATCCCCGCAACGAACAAAATATTTTGATGGTCTGAAAGTAGTTGTTCCAGGTCTGGGTGTTTGTATATGTGAGTTTCTATGTTTGTAACCGCACCCACGACACAGGAGAAACTCCTAGTGTGGGGCAACGTTATAAAAAAAAGAAACAAAATCTAACCTATATCTTAAAAGGCACAAAAGAAAAGAAACATTTAATAATAGTTTCTCATTCCAAATCTAAAAACTTCTCCAATTAAATTACGATGCGGAGAAAAGTAAGACAGAGAGAACGCGACACAAAACGCTTATGCAAAAGAGAGACGAAGATAATGAAATAGTTGCAGGAGTGAGCACATTGCGCGATTTAATTAAGCATTTTAATTCATTTTAATTAAAGTTTCTTCGGCGTCATTTCCCCTGTCGCTTTGTTTTGTTACCGAATCAAACGGGATATTGGTGTGAATGCGGTTAAATGTATGGAGACCTCTTTTGTAGGTTAATGGAACATAAATTGTGTCGGCTAATTAATTAAAAACAAAAGTTCCAAATGTGAAATTTAAAAAAAAGTTGTGATGACACCGCGGTTAACACCTCGCCTGTTATGTACAAGTGTATGAGTTCAAACTCAGACAGGTAGCAATGTGTCTTTTTCAATGCAAATTTTACCACTGCTGGGAATCAGACCTCTTTCTCTAAGTGAGAAGATTCATTCAAAATTAAACAGCACATAAAGCGATGTATACTTTAAATTGTTTATTTAATAAGTAGTCCAGTACTAATTGGATCGTTTACGTCAGACAGGCAGTCGCTCCATGTAAAATTCTGGTATTCAGCTGCACCCGATTAAACATGAAACCGACCCCAACATAGTTCTGAAAAGGCTTGGCATAAAGACAACAAACCTGCACTCAGACATCAAATTATCCCAAAAATCCAACTCCAAAATAAAGCCATAAAAACGACGCGTTTATTAAAATAAAACCGTGTGATATTAAAATTATCATACAAATATGTACAACATACATAGTTTTAATTAAACATACTCGGCTAGTGATTTCCCTCGTCGCCGCGGCTGGGTCGTATGGCTCTGTTGTTCAACTTCAATTCTATGTTGTCTGTGCTATACGAAGTATATGCAGGGTACAAAAGTTGAAATAAAGGGCAGGAAAATGATCGTATAGAAAAGTTCAGAAACGAGTTGACAAAAAAAAAGTTTATTTAAAAAATCACCACTAACTAATATTCCGCCAGTTGGGATTGTTACTTTTTATTCAGAAATCACCCCCATGAAATATTGCCTATCGGAGGTTTCTGGAAAAAAAGTACAATCCCAACCAAATGTTTTAATATTAAATAGAAATGTAGGAGTATTGACGACGGAGCCCCGCTGCGCGAGACTCCTATTTCTGTCTGCAAGGTTTAAAAAAAAATAGGTCTTTTAAAATAAAAAGTAATTTTATGTTTCAATAAATGTTTCAATATTTGCATACATACCCTAAAAAGGACGACTTCCTTTCAAATAACAATATAATAGATACAGCTACTGTAACTGAAAAACTGAAACATCGGGAATGTTTGAAAACTTTCCTCCATTATATACAGTTGGAACTAATTAAAATGGCCGTCTCGTGGGCCAAAGAAATGGGAACAGTCGCGAAATAAACGCAGTATTTAGGTCACTGGGTTTTTATGTCTTGTATTTATTTGAGAAATGAACAGTTGATTGATTTCTTTTTGTTGTTTTAACCATTGTTTTGTTACAAACTGAGAAAATACTATGGGTTGTGTGTTATGAAAGATTTACGCTGACTAAACGGTGCTACATTAATCTATACTAATAGAAAGATTTGATTGTTTGTTTGCATTGAATAAGCTTCCAAACTACTGGACCGATTTCAAAAATTCTTTCACCAATTGAAGGCTACTTTAGTCCTGATTGACATAGGCAATTAGGCGGGGAGAGGGGGGTGAACAGGTGAAGCCGCTGGCAAAAGCTAGTATTTTATGTATTTTCCGAAGCTGAAACCTAATTTCTTGAAAGTAAGTTAGACTTCTTAAGCTAATTTATGTGAATGTACACACAAGCAGAAATTAATTGCGCTTAAAAGCACTCTTAATTTATAAAGTGCATAAAGTTGATGTATGACATCAACGTCATAATTACGAATTAGTTAGACAAGCAGTTAGTACAATAAAATATAAGTAAGATTCTGCTGCATCTGATGAGAAAAGATTACACAGATGATTCACAATACAGACTATATTAAAACTACAATATAAGGTATTTTAAGACATCTTTCATCTTAGTCAAACACTGCACAAACATTAACAATGCATGCAACAAGGCAACAAGCTAGTAACTCAAACAATAGCACAACAAAACATTGTCCACTACGAACAAGCGGCAAGTTGGTAGCTGGGCACTGGGTAACAGGGCATAAGTGTTGCTCCAATAATAACCGGGGACTGAACAAACCGGGCTAAGTTTATGTGCCGGACTAAAATCTGAGGAACTCCTCAAGTGTGGGGTGGTGTGGGCTATAAGAGGAAGCGGAAAGGACAGTTGATTTATGTATTTTTGCTGCCTTAGGAGAGAGGAGCTCGTGGCTAAATAAATAGAGCCGCACAGGCCAATCTTCCGGTTTAAGCCGCGCTTGCCGAGGTTGGTCTGTGACCATCCGTCATTGCGAGTTTCCTCCGTGCCTCGGAAAGCTCGTAAAGCCGTTAGTCCCGGCTGTCATTTGTAGATATTTGACAGTCGTTACTGTTAGTCAGAAAAGTCTCTAAAGTCTCACAACCAGTCTTACCATGGGGTATCGTATTACTCAGTTACTGGGTTGTGGAGGTCCGACAGGCAGTGTAAAATACTGATATCCAGCTGCATATGATTTGACTGGAAGCTGACCTCAACGTAGTTGGGTAAATGGTTAGGGAGATGCTTTTTTCAATATAATACAAAGTTCAGGCTTAAGATCAGCTAGAAGGAGCTGGAACTGCCGCGTACCAACGGAACAAAGAAACGTCACGTTACTTTGTATAATCATCAAATGAGTCCTCCCACCCAAGGCAGAGCGGGAGGGACTGTCAGACTCGTACTGACTAAAATCCACGGTGTCCTACAATAGCCCTTTACGTTCCGGGGTCACGGTAATTCGTACAGTCCCGTGACCCCAACGTCCCGTTCACTTGCCCTGTGAGCAGTGACTTAGCGCGGGGTGGGCGGCAAGCGGTAAAATCACATGTATAGAAATGTTTGAAAGACGCCATGAGTTGCCGCCTGTGTCGAATTCGCGTCATCATCATTACGCGCCGGATGCCGACAAGGTGGTGATCTGTAGCCAGGTTCTGGGGAAGCCTATCATCGCCATTGACGTTTTTTCATAACCCGCCCCGCCGCCGCCCATGCCTTACGACCCCCAAACTATTGTGACTACAGGAATCTAGTGACAAAGCCGTTGTACACCAACTTAATTATATACTAAGTGCGCTTCCTACAACATACTATTTATATACCACTGACTTATTACATAAACAACATTGAAATACTACTTATACAATCGCCATTTTGTTTGGCAAGGAAGCTGATTAATTCATTTCTGGGGACGAAAATATGTTCAACGAGAACTCATTTGATATCTAGGTACTATAAAAATGTATACGAACGAACCGTTTCCGAAGCGATACGAGACGTCAAACTGGGTGCAGCGAACCGAGGCGTGACAGCTGTATTAACTGGCTTTTTAAGAACGACAGAGCAAACACGCCTTCGCCACGTCTCTGTCACGCTATCGGATTGCTTTCGCTTTTCCATGTGACTGGATTCAAACAATTCCATACATTACAAATAAAAACGCCCCGCTTCGCATTCGTCACGCCTGTCTATTTGACAAAGGCTTTAAATAGTACCTTCATAAGTAAATCGTCCCTTCTTACCCTAACTTTCCAGTTCTCACCAACCCACTATCACATTTAAACTCACTAATAACTCCTCCCAAAGAATGATCACCGTTCCTCCCAATATCTCACGGACCAATCGTTTTAAATCGTAAGTACTTTCAACCAATTTCACGTTCATTTGTTTCCGAAATTTCTGGAAACTTCGAGAGAACTCAAACCTCCGGAAAATAAGAGAAAAATCACAATAAGTTGGTAGAACTTGGTACTTAAGGGCCTGACTGAGTTTAAACGATGGAAAAGGAGTTGGCTTGAGTTTTGTTGAATGGCTCTATGCGAGAGCTGGCAAGTTAAAGTTTTGAAGACGAAGTGTTTTTTTTTTCGTTCTTTGTTTGATTTGTTGTTCGATTTATTCGTGGCGTTTTTATTTTATTGCATTATGGAGAGCATTGCTGTTGTACTGTCAGTTTTAATATTATGAGAATGATTTTTTTTTTCAAACGTTGCCCCACACTAGTAGTTTCTTCCTTCTTCTTCTTTGTACACCCAGACCCGAAATAACTATTTGTAGATCATACAAATATTTGTTTCCTAAGGGAATCGAACCCGCGACACCCTGCGCAGCAGTCGATCTCTCAGTCACTGCGCCAACCGTCAATTGAAAAATATTGAAACGTAGTTTTCTTAGTAGTATTTTATATAACCCAGGAATTCGGGTTGGAATAACAGCAGTCTCTCATGGTTCTGGAAATAAAATAGCGGTGTTAAAAAGTATAATTTTACAATTTTCATTGCATATTTTTATTTGCCTCTCTTATACTACTAAATTAAAAGAAAATGGGTCAATACTTCATTTACGTTTTACTCTGCTAATAAAATTCAAATCCAACGACGTAGGTATTAAAAGTCAAATTTTTCATTTTCTGTGGTGAACAACAGAGAAGAAATTTCTCAGTTACTCTCACACATTCTTCTCCATGAAACTCAAGAAATAAAACAAAAAAAAATCTAAGTTTCCTCAAAAGACTGTATTATGTTTATTAGACTCGTATAATATATTGACCAATAAAAATGGTAATTTCGCGGACAAAATGAAATTAAACGGAGGGCCATGTACCAAGAGATTATCTCACGCGATGAACAATTTGATATATTACAGCAATTTTATTTATGACTCGAGGAGAGCAAAATTATTCTTAAATCTCCTTATTCATCTTAAATTTTTGGGAAAGATTATTGTATCGCTGGTTTTGAGTTTGAGGAATATTTAATGAGGATTTGCTGACTTTATGGCGTGATTTTAATGGTTGCGGGACTGTCTTAAATGGACACCGTGGTTCTGGAAAGCAAAAGGCAACTGAACAAATAGGGCAGGAGGACTCATTTGATATTATCAACAAACACAAAAAATTTTAAGTTATAAATAAATCACTAACATACTCGTACATAACATCACGCCTGTATATCTAGAAGAGTTAGGCAGAGATGTCCTTAATAGTACACCCAAATTTCGCCAATTCAATAAGGTCCCGGGTTTTTAGAGCCTATAGCCATCATTGAGGCACAAATCCAAATTCAGTGGCTGCTACTGAGAAGTTTCTAATGGGATATATAAACACTTGTATAGGCAGTAACAAAGGTGAAAAATAGGGTGACCAGATGTCCCGTTTTTTACTGGTTGTTTTTACAGGTTGTCCCGTTTTTCAACGTAACTAATATGGGACAGTACTGTCCCGCAATTTAAAAACAGAAATGAAATTTATTATTAAATAAAAACAACTACCTGTCCCGTATTTTAAACTTGAATCCCGTATTTTATAAATTAAACTAGGGGTCTAAAATCAGTAACACGCAGTAACTCACCACCGATCAATGTTCCTTCCTTTTTTTCGTTGGAATAGGTTTTCATAATTTATAGACATTTCCGCCATAGAGTTTCATAGCCATAATTAGGGGTCAAATTATACCTATAACGTATTATTAGATGTTGATTATGGTTTACGACAACGTGGAATTATAGAAAAAAAATATTTTTGAATATCGCGTCAAGTTCATATGTCATGAAAGCAAAATGGTGATTGATTTGGTAATAATTAAGGAAAATGCTAACGTTTCATAGAAGAAGAAAAAACAGCTCCGACAGAAACGAGTTGTATCTCAAATTTAATAAAAAAAACAATAAACTTCATCATCAGCCTAAAAATGTTCCCACTGCCAGACAGACAGACACGGGCCTCCTCCCTGTCAGAGGATGTGGGCCATAATCCATCACGCGAGCCCAGTGCGTGTTTGTAGATGTCACATGTCTTCGAATTTTTTCTAGGATATGCCGGTTTCCTCACGATGTTTTCCTTCCCCGTTTTGAGAGCAGTGGTCATCATCATCCGCCTAGCCTTTTCCGAACTATATACGGGTCGGCTTCCAGTCAAACCAGATGCAGCTGGATATCAGTATTTTACATGGAGCGACTGCCTGTCGGACCTTCACAACCCAGTTACTGGGTTATACGATACCCCATGGTAAGACTGGTAACGACTGTCAAAGATCTGCAAATGACAGCCGGGACCAACGGCTTTACGTGCTTTCCGAGGCACGGAGGAAACTCGCTACGACAGATGGTCACCCATCCACAGACCAACCTCGGCAAGCGCGGCTTAACCCGGAAGATCGGCCTGTGCGACTGTATTTTTTATTTTTTGTTTTGAGAGCAGTGGTGATGAAATAAATTACACAAAGTAATGCACCTGGCTGGGTTCAAAACCACGACCTACAACTCGTAAGTCGGTTCCGATACCATTGAGCTACCACTGCTGTTTTTAATTTAAATAAACTTGTTTTGAAATAAAATACTAGCTCCTTCTAACATAAGCCGGTCCCCACTTGAACTAGTGCGCGCTCCATTGGTCCGTAGCCTCACACTCATACGACTAGGGCAAAAGGTTTTCTATGTCTTCGAGTGACGACCGGGTTCTTATACCGGCTCCGACGTTCGGAAATAAGGGGTTATATTAGAGCAGCTGGTACTTGTATTGAGGATAGGGTAGTTGAACATCTGTCTAGTGTTTTGTATCTTTGGTTTATAAAATATTGTTTAGAAGTATTCGCCATGGACGTGAGGATAGCGTTTCCTAGTGACTTAATTATTTCGGGACTTAGGATGTGTCAGTTCTTGACAAATCGATATTTTGATATTTAATTTCGGCTTGTTGATGTTGAAAGTCGTGGTGCATTTCATATTTGACACAGGTCATTACCACGAGTCCCGAGTTAATTCACATCTCTACCACATCGCGCGCTGCGATCAATTCGACAGTCCCTACCACCGAGTTTGCATAAGATTTTTGAATTACAAAGACATTATATCAGCAAAAGCAGTAATAAAAAAGTGGCATAAGCTGTCAAAAAGTTGAAAGTCGCTGTCAAAGCTAAAGTCAAATCATTTATTTCAATTATGCCTTCGAAGAGGCACTTTTGAACGTCGAATATTAAAGTTAAAGGAAAATGGTTGGGATTGATTTTAAAACCCATTGCAGAAATATAACAGTAGCTACTTTGAAAATTAATGTCGCTTATTAGCCGTGCGACTAGTCCGTGCGATTAGACCATTTTTTTATCGTGGTAAAATCATCAAATGAATCCTCCCACCCAGGGCAGAGCGGGAGGGACTGTCAGACTCGTACTGACTAAAATTCACGGTGTCATTCAATAGCCCTTTACGTTCCGGGGTCACGGTAATTCGTACAGTCCCGCGATCAGACCATAGCGTTTTTAAATTAGTCGTAAAAACGAATCGATTGTCATTTAGAAATTGACTCAATTTTCGTTCGCCCCATTATCGAAATTTGAAAGCTTATTCTCGTTATTACGTCACAAAGAAATATAAAAAGTCTCAAACTCAAACTCAAACGAATTTGAATTTAGAATACAAACATTTTTTTTATAGGAGCCCTACACGGCAAGCAGTGTAATAAAAAATTGCCTCACACTAGTATTATTTTATTGTGTCATAGACTCGTCAGTGCATTTACCAACATTTGAAATCTCAAACCTAAATATGTCATAAAAAAATTTTGTTCATTCGTTTGTTTGTTCCGCACAACAGTCGATCGCCATACCACAACGCCATCCCTCACGGGTTACGACCCTCAGATTTCTAATCAACTAACACCCTAGAAAACAATGGAAACAATGGAAAACCATGACCTTCTTCACAAAGAACAACAGCCACTCTTTGACCATTTTATTTCAGCAAGGCGCCTCAAGTACCGAAATAAATAAATTAGCGATCGCCCGAACATTATTGAGGCACGCATTGAACACAATTCACAATTAGGGCCCGTTTCCGAAAGACTATTAATTTGTGTTGCCAGCTATAAATTGTAGTTAACTCACACATTGGTGTAGTTTGGCCTTTTTCCTGTTTTTTTTTTTTAAATGGTAGTTGATTTCCGTTGTGGGTAGAATAGGAATGGGTAGTTTATCGTTTAGGAAAGAAAGGTGCGTGTTTCCCATAGTTTTTATTTTCGTTATGTAAAAGAGTCACGGCGTCGGACGTCGCCAGATGATCTCCGGCCACCGTAGGCGCGGGCATGCGGGCAGCGAGTACTGGGCAACTCGCTGTCTGACCATGGACCATGCCCGGGTCGACGGCGCGTTGTGTTCCACGCGCGCCTCAAAGAGTGTCAGTAAATTGTTGGGTGGTGGGTCCCCCTTTAGAGGGCCAAAGCCTGCCGGGGTAGCGGGACTGTACGAATTACCGTGACCCCGGTACGTAAAGGGCTATTGACGATTTAACCAAGCTAAATAAAATAAAAATAAATCAGTCGCTCTATAGAATGTGAGCGCAGCGACGCGTCTCGATGTGATTTGACCTTAAAGTCTTTCTCAAACAGGCGATAGCAAACCGGACCGAGTCCAAAGCGATAACGAACCGATATGAGATGTTAAACTGGGTGCAGCGAACCGAGGCGGCGCAGTTGTATTAGCTGGCTTTTTAAGAACGACGTCAAACAGAGCAAATACGCCTTCGCCACGTCGTCGCATCGGTTCGGTCACGCTATCGGATCGCTATCGCTTTTCTATGTGACTGGATTCAAACAATTCCATACATTACAAATAAAAACCTCACGCTTCGCATTCGCAACGCCTGTCTGTTTGACAAAGGCTTAAAGGAATTACAAACAGAGATGTTATGTTAATTAAACCTAAGGTAATCCCTCAAAAATCTCTCAACTTGAAAACTTCCTGAAGGTACCTTTAGCTATAACACAGGTCCTTTTCCTAAAGGTTTTTGATACATATTTCATGAGAGCGATCCTTCTACCAGATGGCGAGTTTTCACTTCATTGCCTTGGATTTCGTTTCACCTGGCGGGCACGGGATGGATGTACGTACGGTTCAATGGAAACGAATTATTTTTAGTTTCTAGAGTTGTGAGGATTTTATTTGTGTGCGGTGAATAGGGGATAACGTTGTGTTTGTTACGTAAAAAGTTAAAGGTTACAGTTAACTTATGATATTATAAAAATATTGTAAAACATTTAAAAAAAAAGTAAGTATAGAGTTTCTTGCCCATTCTTCTTCATACAAACTTACACTTGCGAATGGGTGTAGAATCAATCCCATCTCATTCCATTTCATAATAATCGACGTTCAAAAGTGCCTCTTTGATGGCCTAATTGAAATAAATGATTTGACTTTGGGCCGTGGGACTGTCTGTGACACCGTGGCTCTGGTACGCGAAGCATCGCTCCAGGAAGGGAGGACTCATCAGATGATTTTAAAATCTAAGAAAACTATACTTAAAGTCATCATCACCATCATCAGCCTATAAATCTTCCCACAGCTGGGACACAGGCCGGCCTCTCTGTGAAAGGGAGTGGGCCATAATCCACCACGGCGGCCCAGTGCGGGTTGGTGGACGTCACATGTCTTCGAATTTTTGGTTCTAGGACATGTCGGTTTCCTCACGATGTTTTCCTTCACCGGTTTGAGAGCAGTGGTGATGAAATAAATTACTCAAAGTAATGCGCCTGGCGGGGTTCGAACCCACGACCTACAGCTCGTAAGTCTGGGCCGATACCACTGGGCTACTATAGCTCTCCTTAAAGTAAAGGAATAGAATTAAGAATTAGTTTGTGAGTAAATTCAAGATTATGCTGCACTTGCTAAGTCATATTAGTGGATGGGTGTCATTCCATTATGTATTAAGTTTCCTTCGTGCCTTTTTATGGTGCGTCCTGGTATGGTGAGTCTTCCAACGAGGGATTAACAAATGAGTCTTCCCACTCTGAGTGGAGGGAAAGAGACTGTCAGACACTGACCAATTAAAAAACCACCCTTTTACTTCACTTAAGCCTTTGTCAAACAGACTGGCGTGGTGAATGCGAAGCGTGACGTTTTTATTTGTAATGTATGGAATTGTTTGAATCCAGTCACATAGAATAGCGAAAGCGATCCGATAGCGAGACAGAACTATCGGACTGACGTCTCGCTTCGGTTCGGTATCGCCCCCGAAACGCTTCGCTTTCGCCTGTCTGGTTAACAAAGGCATTAGTGATGAGGGATGGTTAATCGATTTTGAAGGTCAAACCTTACTCAAAATGATAAAAATCCTCCTAATATAGAACACAAATTCTCCACAAATAGATGTTCAAATCACACTTATAAAAACATCACTAAATCATGGTCAGAACCCATATAATACTCAAGCCATATATTACGACCAAGTCGAACGAAAACCATCTGTTTTTCTTATATAACCCCAAAACAATTCGACAAACGGTAACAAAACACTCATCTCAAATAGATTGTGGGGTTCTAAAGTACCCCGTTTACCTCTAACCGGCGAACCGTAGCGCACAATTCATATTTTCGGAATCCAACCCCCCCGCTGTTGTCCAAATACCTTCCCATTTGGTGTAATAAACGGGTCTTTTGTACCCGTATCAATACAGGGTTAAAATACGACTGGTATCTATCAAATTGATGTATGAATGGGTTTTGTTTTTTGCAATTATGTATGGACTTGAGTTTAGTGGGAAAATCGGAAATAATTTTTAGAGTACTAGGTTATTTTTTATCGTGGTAAAATCATCAAATGAGTCCTCCCACCCAGAGCAAAGCAGGAGGGACTGTCAGACTCGTACTGACTAAAATCCACGGTGTCCTTCAATAGCTGTTTACGTACCGGGGTTAATTCGTGAGTCCCGCGACCTCGGCAGGCATTTTGCTGACACTCTTTGAGGCAGATTACTAGGATAGATAAATGAGCTGAACCCTCGCATGACACTTTGTTGAATGTTGACCTTTTTTTTAATACAGTCACAGTTTGATTTATGGTTCTGGTTCTATTCTGGAGTAATTGATTTTGAATCTAGAATGACTTTTCACATTCGTCAATGTGTCGTTCATGTACTTTTTTTATTCTGTAATTTTTATTTACAATATAATATCTGGTGTACGAGTTCAAGTCTTTGATTGTGTATCCACGTAAATAAAAAACTTCTACAAGAAGTTAACAGGGTTATGGGCCCAGAGTGCGCAAAGAAGTGGAATTTTACTAAGATATGATGAGCGAACAAGACCTGACAACTATGTCTGCAGGAGGCGGAAGCGTAAGTGGGCTTTGTATTGAGAAACTGAAAGGGCGAGACAATTACCTCCTCTGGAAGTTTAATATGAGAAACCTGCTTATTCATGACGACCTTTGGTGTTCTATCGACGGGTATCCGGAAGGCGATAAGTCCAATCCGGAGCTGAAACGGCGTAAGAATGAAAGGGCGTTGGCTAAGATCTGCCTGTCAGTGGACGCTTCATGCGTGTCCCACGTGATGACTGCGAAGACAAGTAAGGATGCCTGGTTGAGCCTGGAGAAGGCGTATGACGATAAGGGCATAGGCAGGAGATTAAAACTGTTGCGGATGCTGTGCTCGGTAAAGTTAGACGACTTCGGTGGTAATGTTGGCGAATGTTTGTCGTTGTCGCAACAGTTGGCGGCTGTAAATAAACCGATTGACGATGAGTTCCTGGCGGCGATTATTCTTCAGGGATTACCTCCTAAGTTTGATCCAATGATCATGGCCTTGGAGAGTAGTGTGAGCGACCTAACCAGTGACTTCGTGAAGGCTAAACTGCTACAGAATACGAAGTGGTCTGATAATTGCAAAGGTGGAGATTGCCTGATTGCTGATAAGTCAGAGAAAAGGTCTGGTAAGAGGCGCCAAGAGAAGAAGCCGAGGTGTTGGAACTGCGGAAAGTCTGGTCATGTTAAGAAGGAGTGTACCCAGAAAAAGGTTGCGATGGTTGCGACTCGGTTCTTGGCTGACACGTGGTACGTAGACTCGGGTGCGTCGAGTCACATGACGGGACGGCGAGACTGGATATACGATTTTTCTACAAGAAGTGTAGAGGTGAACGTGGCAAGCGGACAGACTTTGAAATGTGTTGGTATCGGTAATGTGTGTTTGAAACTCGGAGATTATGATTTGACTCTTAAAGAAGTGATGTACATTCCGGGAATGAGTGTTAATTTACTGTCTGTAAATAGTTTAGCAGTTAAAGGGCTTAGAGTGGAGTTTATTGAGTCTACTTGTAAGATTTTTAGAAATAAATCTTGTATAGCTAGTGTTAGGTCTGTTGGCGGGGTATACAAACTGCATACTAACGCGGTAGCTTTAAGTAGTGTAAATAAAGAGGTTTCAAAGGAGTCTTGGCACCATAGGTTGGGTCATTTGAGTTATGACAGCTTAAAGTCACTGTCACACGTTATTGATTTTCAGAATGCAGAAATTACAAATAATTGCGATGTTTGTATTCTTGGAAAACAAATAAGATTTCCGTTCAAGAAATCTAGTCGTGACGTAGCGGCAAAGCGGTTAGATCTGGTGCATACAGACTTGTGTTCCATTCCTGTTGCGTCCCACTCAGGGGAAGAAGTTGACGATTCCAACAGTGAGTGGAAGTCAAGCGTGCCTGAGAGTGAGGTGGTTGGTGATGCAGCTCGGGAATCTGTCACTGAAGAGCCGGTAACGAGGAATGTTGAACCGGTTGTGTCAGCGAGCGGTGATGATGGCGGCGACGACACTTTGGTTTTTGAAGATAGCGTTGAGGAGGTGGTAGAACCTCCGGAACCGAGGTACAATCTTAGATCTAGACAACCTAAGGGTTTGTACGCACATGATGCGATCCCAGCTGAACCGCGCACTGTTAAGGAAGCTCTAGGTTCAGGGCAGAGCGACTTGTGGCAGCAAGCTATGCAGATGGAGATTGATTCGTTCAATCAGCATGAGGCTTGGGAGTTGGTGGATCGTCCTAAGGGCAAAAATGTGGTTCGGAACAAATGGATCTTCAAAATTAAGTGTGACGCCGAGGGGAAGATAGCCCGGTATAAGGCTAGGTTAGTAGCCAAGGGTTTTACCCAAAAGTATGGTGAAGATTATTTTGAGACGTTTTCACCGGTAGTACGGTACAGTTCGTTGCGACTGTTGTTGGCGATAGCCGTAGTCATGGATCTTGATATAGACCATCTGGACGTACAGACGGCGTTCCTAAATGGTAATTTAGATGAGGAAATTTTTATGTTTCAACCGGAGGGGTTCATTTCACCTGGTGGAGAAAATAAAGTCTACAGATTAAAAAAAGCAGTCTATGGACTAAAACAAGCTTCACGAGCTTGGTATCAGAGGGTGAAGGATGTGCTTCTGCTGACAGGTTTTGTTCAATGCCAACTTGAACAATGTATCTTCTACAAAAGAAATGGTAAGTCAGTTGTTTACATTGCCTTGTACGTCGACGATTTCATTGTGTGTTACAATGATGCACGCATGGCTGAAGAGCTGAAAGAGAGTTTACGTAAACCATTTAAGATTAAGAACTTAGGTGCGGTGCGGCATGTTCTCGGGGTCACATTAGAGCGTGACAGGACGAACAAAACTCTTAAGCTTTGTCAGGCGAGGTATATTGAGCGCTTGCTCGACAGTTTCGGTATGTCGGAATGCAAACCAGTCCAGACTCCTTTGGACCCAAACATTAAGTTTACTGATACGAGTGTGTTAGATGAAGGTAATGTTCCGTATAGGGAATTGATTGGTTCTCTTATGTACCTAAGTGTTTTTACACGGCCAGACATTACGTATGCAGTTTCGTACTTAAGCCAGTTTAATACGTGTCATACTATGGAACACTGGAGGACTGCGAAACGTGTATTGAGGTATCTTAAAGGAACTCAAAACGGTAGTCTTGTGTTTAGTAGGTCGGGTCATGTTAAAGTTGAGGGGTTTGTAGATGCGGACTGGGGCGGTGACGTACGCGACCGAAAATCATTTTCGGGGTTTGTTTTTAAGTATGGGGGAAACACCATTTCCTGGGAATGCAGAAAACAAACATGTGTTAGTTTATCAAGTACTGAGGCTGAGTACGTTGCTCTTAGTGAGGCTGCTAAGGAGGCACGTTGTATTAGGGACTTGGTTACTGAATTGACTGGTAGTTCTGGATTAGTCGTCGATTTGTTTAATGACAATCAGTCTGCTCAGAAACTTAGTGTCAATCCAGTGTTTCATAGGAGGACTAAGCACATAGATATCAGGTACCACTATGTTAGGGAGGCTGTGAATAATCATGTAATCAAGTTGAATTATTTATCTACTCAGGAAATGGTGGCTGATGTACTAACTAAATCTTTGTGTGCTCCTAAACATAAGTTCTGTGTTGTGAACTTGGGCTTAGGTTTTTCTTAAGCCAACTGAGCCAGCGGTGATGTCTGAGTTCAAACAGTGATTGAGGGGAAGTGTTGAATGTTGACCTTTTTTTTAATACAGTCACAGTTTGATTTATGGTTCTGGTTCTATTCTGGAGTAATTGATTTTGAATCTAGAATGACTTTTCACATTCGTCAATGTGTCGTTCATGTACTTTTTTTATTCTGTAATTTTTATTTACAATATAATATCTGGTGTACGAGTTCAAGTCTTTGATTGTGTATCCACGTAAATAAAAAACTTCTACAAGAAGTTAACACACTTCACGTATTTGTGACGTAAAGTAAACGGGGACTTTGACGTTCATTTGATGGAAAAAAAATAGTTCCTCAATCAAACACTAGAGGCGCTTTTTCAATTTTCCATACAATAAACGCAGTAAGTATTTTAAGTAAGCTGTAGATAAAATACAGAAATCTTGTGATAAGGTCTTGGATTATATTAAATGTTGGTTTTCTGTTATCCTTGATGGATTTGGCAGTGCACTGCTAAACGTAAGCGTCCGCCCTAAGAGCACCAACCATCCCGGTCTTGACCAGTCTGCATCCATCCGCTGCCAGCCACCTTCTTCAAAAAGTTTACCCTCATATCGTCAATTTTATATAAATCCCTTGCAAAAGAGGACGCCACCGTAGGAACGGGCATGCGGATGGCGAGTAATGGGTGACTTGCCGTCCGATCATGAACCATGCCCGGGTAGACGGCGCGTCGTGTTACACGCGCGTCTCAAAAAGCTGTAAGCTCTGCTGGGGTTGCGGCACTTATCACGTAACCGTGAACCTGGAACGTAAACAGTTATTGAAGGACACCGTGGATTAGAGTCAATACGAGTCTGACAGTACCTTCCGTCCCGCCCTGAGTGGGAGGAATCTTTTGATGATTTTACCACGTTAAAAAAAGACCTAGAAATCAAACACAAGACCACATTCTCAACAGTATTGCTTGCGACTACTAAACTAACAAGGCAATCTAATTCGAAGGATCTAGAACGAATATAAACGTAATTTTTCACTGCCTTTTCTACTAAGATAATCTCGTAAAGTTATTTCTCCTCATTACAGTTCCCGAGATAGTTTATAGCAAACATCTTCTTTCAGACAGATTCCATTTTATCGCTCAACAATGGAATATCTACACAGTTTATATTTTATATAAGAAGGTCGGTCGTTGTTTTTATTTTATCTCTACACTTACAAATTGAAAAACTTCTCATTTTCGATATTGTTATAAATAATTGTCCATTTCGACTAAGCCATTTTTTTTATTTGTTTTCACTGGAAACTTTAATGAATATTATGATAATTCATAATGATAATTGCATGAAAAGCACCACAATTATTTTTTTATTAAAATATTTTAAATCGTACGTGATATCGCTGATTATTTGCTGTCATTCAGCAAAGAGTACCCTCGACTTTTCCCAGATCCTTCTTTTTATTTGTAAAAGGTACCCTTTTTAGATCTCCTCCTTTTCCAAAGTCGGTAAGAATAAGCAGGGGCTAGTAACTGGTTTAAAATAAATCCAGACTGGTCCTCAAACAATACCACACAAAAAGCGAGTTAGTGAAATCTTTAGCCTTGTTTCACTGTTTCAGCACTTTTCAGGTTGATAACTAGGCGTTTTGAAAGTTTGCTGAATTTCAGTTTACAGATCGTTATAGAGCTTAGAAGCTAGATATTGTTTTAACTTCAAATACAGGTTGTAGTTTCTGCAACTATGTTGGATTTAGTTTTGAGTTAGAAATGTTATTTGTAGGTAAGGTTTTGTCTGACCTAAATGTTTTTCTTGTATTTATTAGTATTTGTTTATGTTTATTTAAAACAAAACTAACTATAGAAATGTAATAAAACTAAACTAAGCTATTAAAAAACATGGAAAAAATACTTAATGCTGTCAGCTGGTAATGTGTCCAAGAGACTGGCGGCGTTGCCTCTTTGTATGGGAATTTGTAGCCTCTGGCCAAGGTAAAAGACATCCCTTGGGTCAAAAGAAGCGTCATCATGTCATTTTGATTTCTCTTTGAAGAGGCTGTGAGGAGTTGGATCCAGTTTGCTGACCCCGATGGCTTTACAGTTTCAACTCCAAACGACAATTAAAGTTACGCTTTATTTAAACGGTGGTAAGGTTGAAACTACAGTCACCAGTTACAATTCGAACACAGATGTCGAGTCAGATGTAGCTGAATATCACGACTGGCTATCTGTCCTCCATGACCCAGTTACTGGGTAAAACCGATACTCCTTTGTAAGACTAGGTGTCAGACTTTCGAACTTCTGATTAACAGTAACGACTGTCAAAGATCTGCAAATAACAACGTGCTTTCTGAGACACGGAGAAAACTCTCTATGATAAACGGTCATCCATCTACAGAGCAACCTCGTCTAGCGCGGCTTTACCTTGAAGCTCGACCTGTGTATTATTCTGCCACCAGCTTCGTTAATCAACCCACCTGCAAAACCAGAACTGCACCCAAAATATACTTTTAAAAACTGCAGAAAATCCAGCTCAATTTTTTACCGAAAACTACGGTATATCGTATCCGCCCGGCCTGTTTGATCGGAATGGGCAGGTGCTATAAATCTTCGCAGTGTGTCGTATGTGGTCCACATTTATTTTGTTCTGGGTCCATGGGAAGTACTGGCTTTTAATCACTGAGTGAGAATTTTCGTCGATTTTCGTACTTTTATGGACACAACTGTAGGCGGGGTTGATGTGATTGTTTTCTTTTTTTTAATGGAAACTTTAATTCAATGAATTGTATACCCATTTTTTAAGTGGTACATTCTCTACAATAATTCATTTATCATCAGTCTGCCTGGCTCGGTTGGTTGCCAATAGAAAATGACCAGATGCCAGATGCTGTATCTTACTTGGACACAGTAACTGGGTTGTTCTAGAAATGGATATTGTTTTCAATAACCGTCTCCACCTTTTTTTTATTAATACTTATATAATATAGATATAACTAATAATTACGTGACATCAATTTTATTTAGAACTGCGATAGTGTGATTTTTTTTTTGTTTGTTCCTTAGTAATGTCAAAAGGGCTCAACCGATTTTGAAAATTTCGTTAAGATATAACATTTTTTTATTTTGTCCAATAGTACAGCTAGTGGCAGGTTACTGAGTCTAAAAATAAACGTAGTACAGACGCCAGCAGGTCAACTTACCCCAATCTGTCAAATTTTACCAATCAAACATTAACCTTCCACTAATTTAATAAGGTTCAAAATCAATTAAAGAAATACAGATTGAGGTAGGTTGATGTGCTGGCGTCTGTACATTCAGCAACTGCAGATTACTGTATTAATTAATAATTATATTGATAAAGAGACAGATGGAACCCCAGAATCGGTAATTTAACGTACCTATGTTCCGTTTCACGTCAATACAGCTTTTTTCATCAAATGAGTCCTCCCACCCAGGTCAGGGCGGGAGGGACTGTCAGACTTGACTGACTAAAATCCACGGTTTCCTTCAATAGCCCTTTACGTACCGGGGACACGGTAATTCGTAAGTCCCGCGACCCCGGCAGGCCCACTACAGGCCCCGTCACTATGCTGACACTCCTTGAGGCGCGCGTGGAACACAACGCGCCGTCGCGCTCGTCGCGTCTCGCTGTCCATGGTCGGACAGCGAGTCGCCCATTACTCGCCGCCCGCATGCCCACGTCAATACAGCTGAACTAATTTTGTTGAATTTTCAAACAAACATAGACAAGCACAGGCCATAGTGTTGCAAGCGCAACCACAAGCAACAGGAACTACCACACAAAATTTCCCACAGTCAATCAAATCCCATCTATTTCCAATTTAACACAACAACATACTTCGTCGACTAACTCAAAACCAATATCGAAACACTAGTCAATAATCGGGTTACTGGCAAAGAGCGTCGTCTTGAGATACCCGCGCTCAGCTGGTAAATTAAGAGCCGAACGAGATGGGATAAGGCACGCATACTAACGATGAGATTATAGCGTGGTTAGCTCGACGAGCTGTTGAGAAAATGCTGTGTTTTATAGCTAAAGACTTCTTGTAAAGAGTTTCTTGTTTAATGAAAGTTTTTATGTTTAAAAACTATAGTGTCTCCTTAACTAGTGGTATTTCTGAAAGTTGGTAATTTTTTACGGTGATCAGACTATGGGCCTACACCTGTAGCAAACTGTAAATGAAAACGCTCAATAGTATTTTTTGAGAATAATATCTATTAATACTACAGAGCGTTATCAAAGACTACAGAGTGTTGAATAAAACTACAGAGCATTATTATATACTACAGTGCGTTATAAAATACTACAGAGCATTACGAAAGTCTCTGTAGACTTACGGAGAGTTCTCTTTTATTGTTTAAGATATTAGTTGAAGACTTTGGTCTGTTCCTGTTTTGCCACTATCGCACTTAATACAAGTGATAATACGGTCGATATAACATGCGATACGCAGCGCCGTGCCGTTAAATTCTAATTTCAAGTCCTAATTTTGTAATTCATGTTTTAAAAACAAAAACTATCGAAAAATACAGATTTGTATAAAATTATTCTAACCTAAAAAAATTAATCATCTATTCCCTATTCTGAAAAACTTTTAACCATGTTTCTCTATCCCTTGTCTACAGGAGAGACAGTGACCCCGGACAACTCGACCATCACCCGGGTACTCCCCCTGACGGTGACTCGCGAGGAGCTGGGGGGTGAACTGACCTGCGTGGTCAGCTCCGCTGCGTTGGACGCTGATATCGTGAAGAAAGTCAAGCTGGATGTAAGAGGTATGTCAATGATTTTTTTTTTTTATTATTCAAAATACACACATCAAAAATGTTTACGATCTCGTTGAAAAATCTAAATCTTTTTTGTTACGGTAAAATGTAATTATGATTTCTTCGTCTTTTTAGATTCTTTATTTAAAAGTATAGTTTTTTTATTATTTATTTAGATTTAGAACATAAAAGAATATAACAGTTTAAATTGTTATCCCATAAATTAAAAAATAATAATACGTGTGGCACTCTGGGACTGCCGCGGTAAAGCTAGCATTGTTTATCAACTTACACAATTTTAATTATTTATTTATTTTATTTATAAAAAATATGAAAAAATTATCGCTTACCGCGAATATTCAATGAGAATATCGTCCCATCGTTGCTTTATGGGAAGTTACTCTACTAATTAGGCTATAGTCAGCCACGTCAATCAAGTGAAAAGTCAAGAAAAAAATTCATTCGTTCAAATTTTATTCATTCACGTTGACATGACAGATGTGACAGTGACAGCGTTAGGTTTATTTTCGTTACGGAATTTCTTGATTTGGTCGCCGCGTTTAAAGACCGCGATTAAAGCTATGCAATAGCTTAAAAAACCGCTTAAGCTAGTGATCACAAACTTTCTTTGATGTGTGTAGGTTTGTTATTGGCCTCAAACTAGAGACTATACAAATTCGACTGGACCTGTTCAGTCAGTGGCAGCATTTATCAGTTATCGTGTACCTCGACTCATAACTCAAGGAGCTCAACGAAACGACGAACGATACCAAAGAAAGGACAAGACTATTCACTTACAATGTGGTCCTCGAGCAGTCGGCAGGAGGGGTTTTGTCAACCAGGACTTATTATCAAATTTTACCTTCATCATCATCATCAGCCTATAAATGTTCCCACTGTTGGGACACAGGCCTCTCTGTAAGAAGAAAATTTCACCCTACTTTTTTTTTTATCGTGGTAAAATCATCAAATGAGTCCTCCCACCCATTACTGTCAGACTTGTACTGACTAAAATCCTCGGTTTCCTTCAATAGCCCTTTACGTACCGGGGTCACGGTAAACCGTTGGTCCCGCGACCTCGGCAGGCTTTGGCCCTCTACAGGCCCCGTCACTATGCTGACACTCTTTGAGGCGCGCGTGGAACACAACGCGCCGTCGACCCGGGCATGGTCCATAGATCTGAATTTAGAATCGTCACAATTTCTCTCTAAATCTTTAATTCCCAAATAACATAAGACCGTGCCCAGACGTCGCGGTACGCACGAGCGCACACATCGCGCAACGTGTGAATCCAATACACCAGCGTTTAACGCGCGTGAATTTTATTGGAATTTTCACAGATAGCCGCTTCATTGCGTCTTGTATGTAGCTGCTTTTATATTAACCGGTCGGAGTATTTTATGCAGAGGCGTAGCGGCCTTCGTATTAATTATACGGAGCCCCCAAGTGTCAAGGGCCCCCGACGTTTTTTTTTTTTTTATCGTGGTAAAATCATCAAATGAGTCCTCCCACCCAGGGTAGGGCGGGAGGGACCTTCAATAGCCCTTTACGTACTAGGGTCATGGCAATCCCTTGGCCCCGCGACCGCCCCCCACGATTGGAATAAAAATAAAAACATAAAAGGTTACTCTTAAATGAAAACTTACCCGACGTTTTTTTTTTTTTTTTATCGTGGTAAAATCATCAAATGAGTCCTCCCACCCAGGGTAGGGCGGGAGGGACCTTCAATAGCCCTTTACGTACTAGGGTCATGGTAATCCCTTGGTCCCGCGACCGCCCCCGACGATTGGAATAAAAATAAAAACATAAAAGGTTACTCTTAAATGAAAACTTATCGCGAAGGACACCGTGGATTTTAGTCAGTACAAGTCTGACAGTCCCTCCCGCCCTGCCCTGGGTGGGAGGACTCATTTGATGATTTTACAACGATAAAAAAAAAAAAAGCATTAGTTACACGAGTGTCCCTGTATAGGAAGGGAAGGAAGTCAGTTGGGTGATCTGGTCTATTATCCCCTGTACTATGACGATGTGGTTCTTTAGAAGGCATTACTTATTAGTAAAAGGTATTCTAAAGAACATCCGTTATAGTACGCTTAGCCTTTGGTCGCGGGACTTACGAATTACCGTGACCTCAGTACGTAAAGGGCTATTGAAGGACACCGTGGATTTTAGTCAGTACAAGTCTGACAGTCCCTCCCGCCCTGCCCTGGGTGGGAGGACTCATTTTGATAATTTTACCACGAGAAAAAAAGAAGCATTAGTTACACGAGTCAGGATGCTATTGCCCTTATTCTGCAAAACTATACACTTAGATTAGAAGGGCCCCAAACAAGTTTTATACGGCCTAGCTAGGGCACTGATTTTATGAATTATGTGTCGCGTTTATTGTTACTTTAAAAAATAGATAAATAACCGTGTACTGGACAGGACGGATCACGGTTATTTCACAATTAAAAAGAAATACTGAAATCGTAACCTAAGTCCACATTCGCCTATAAGTCTTTGTCAAACAGACAGGAGTGACGAATGCGAAGCGTGACGTATTTATTTGTAATGTATGGAATTGTTTGAATCCAGTCACATTGGAAAGCGAAAGTGATCCGATAGCGTGATAGAACTTCGGACTGACGTCTCGCTTCGGTTCGGTATCGCTTCGGAAACGCGTCGTTTTTGCCTGTCTGTTTGACAAAGGCAATAAGGATATAACACCGAAATAAACGAAATCATATTATGTTTGTATTAATGCAGGTTATGAAATATCTGTCTTCCAAATCCTTCAGCCGTTTTTATAAATATTCATATATCTATCTCACAAACTCTCACATCATAGTAGCTTTTCAACTAAACATGTTTATATTGTTTGTTATCCGCTTAACTACAGAAAAATAACTCACAAAAGTAAACAAACTTTTAATAGGATCGTGTGGTATTTTCTATTTGTTTTATTGTTCGTTATTCCAATCTTTTTAGTTTTTGGAAACATTACCATTATCGCTATCACTTTGTGTAAAGTTTCACACTTTTTTTTTGCGTGGTAAAATCATCTAATGGATCCTCCCATCCAGGGCGGGAAAGGAATGACTATCAGACTCGTACTGTCTAAAATCCACGGTGTCCTTCAATAGCCCTTTACGATCCGGGGTCGGGGTTACCTAATATGGCAGACCCGCGTCCCCGGCAGTTTCACACTTTTTTTTTATCGTGGAATCAAAAATTCAACGGAAGAAATACATTATTTGCGCAACCAGTAATGATTTTATAACTAGATTTTACTTCATTCAATAAACTTCAAAAACATATTAAATTACGTAAGTAAAGTGTCCACACAAATTACTACAAAGTGCTCTTCCTCCCAAAAATAGTAATAATTCCTTCGTAAAAACTCGATAGCTATTAAACGTTGAAATTGGCTCCAATTTTTCCAACAACCGCCATCTTAGAGCGTTGTCTGTATAATTGAGCACATTAATAAAACGGTATCAGCAGACTAAATGAAAATTTATTCCTTCACGAAATTAAACACGAAAAAGTTAACGAATTACAGCCAAGGGCTTATACGATTTAGTTGTTTTGGATGAAATTTAGTGGGGTTTAGTTTAATCGCTTTAGAACTAAGAGGCTGGGAGGGAATCAGTTTTTTTTTAATGTTCTTATACCACTGAGTTTTGAAAGCAAAGAACTATTTACTAAGAGCATTCTATGTGTGTAAATGTTTGTGGATATTTATTACTCTTTTATGCAAAAAACAGGTCGTTTTTGAACGGGTTTAACACGTCATGTAATACTTTCTAAACTCATTCCAGCACGGTGATCCCAACGGGCAATTTTCGAGCTCCAGGCGGGCAAAGTCCCACGATTTTGCCCGCTTGGAGCTAGGAAATTCTCCGTTGGGATGCCCGCGCATTACCTAGTAATTTAAAAAATTAGAAAGTTGATGTCAAATCGTGCCTTAGAGTTTAAATTAGTTCTTTGTCTTTATTTATAGAGAGAGAAGGAAGCCTATATCCCTATAGGCTTATCAGAGGTGGCTTAATAACTCACACACCTTAGATAGGTGTGTGAGTTTTTAAGTAGTAGTATTAGTAGTAGTAAGTAATATTTGCATTTAATGTCGACACGTCTAAAATCTTTACTATAATCCAAATCCAAACTAATATTATAAATGTGAAAGTAACTCTGTCTGTCTGTCTGTCTGTCTTTTCTTCACGCCAAAACTACTGAACCGATTTGTGTGAAATTTGGTACAGACATAGTTTGAAACTTGAGAAAGGACATAGGATAGTTTTTATTACAAAAAAAAAACAGCCGGAAGTCACTATTCCACGCGAACGAAGTCGCGGGCAAAAGCTAGTTATTAATAACAATAAAACTCAGCCTAAGGCTGTGGTTCCACTGAGACGGAGCGAAGCAGAGCGGAGACGAGCTGTGTCGCGATTCACTAATCACATGGCTGATGCACATGGCTGGCCACGTGACACATGTGTATTCAAGCCATGTGATTGGTGAATCGCGGCACAGCTCATCTCCGCTCCAGTTCAGTCGAACCGCAGCCTTATTCGGGAATCAAACGCAAAATTTCATACTAAAAACTCGTATTTACAACCATTAGACCGCTGGAATCTTATTCAGAATACTTACCGGCAACAGTATATCAGTTATTTTAACTTAACCTCAATCTAACCCAATGTTTAAATTGCCAATTAAATTAATAGCATTTCATCAATCATTAACCAATCATTAATTAATCTTCATTTAACAAATTAACTTGAATACGTGAGGGCTATAAATCGCTAACTCATACTTGTTCAATTAGGATCAACCCAATCTCATGACGAGTCTATAGAACAGAGTACATGGAACAGTTATTAAGTAATTTGGTACTTTATACCCTAAGGGTCTTTGTATAGGGCGGCGAGTAATGGGTAACTCGTCGTTTGATCAAGGACCAGGGATATTAGTATCGGTCGCGGGACTGTACGAATTACCGTGACCCCGGAACGTAAAGGGCTATTGAATGACACCGTGGATTTTAGTCAGTACGAGTCTGACAGTCCCTCTCGCTCTGCCCTGGGTGGAAGGACTCATTTGATGATTTCACCACGATAAAAAAAAGGGTCTTTGTATAGGGCTTGCAGGCGGCGAGTAATGGGTAACTCGTCGTTTGATTTTTCAAAACTCTTTCTTACATAAAACTTTGCTCTACATTAGGTTTTTTTTCCTATATCGTGGGTGCGTTTACAAACATAGAAACTCACATACACAAACACCCAGACCCGGAACAACTACTTGCAGATCATACAAATATTTGTTCCGTGCGGGGATCGAACCCGCGACACGCTGCGCAGCAGGCGATCGCTCAGCTACTGCGCCAACCGTGTAAATGGTGAACTCATTAGATTAGCAATTTATTGATGCTAATGTCAAAAACCCAATAGGGTAAGCTTGCATGATAAACTCCATATGCAAAGTCCATGATGAAAAAGAGTCAGAAAAACAATGTAAGGTCCCTACGCTTTTTCGGTAGCATTAAATTGGGTCCAGAAAACCTGCATCTTTATGCAAACACCCTTAGACCCAGAGGGACAGTTTGGGTACAAACCCAATCCAGTTGTCCAACGGTTATTTGACAAACTTGTTTATTAATTGTCAATTTATTGGCTAATACACTGTTATTGGAAAGGGTGGTTCAGGGGATGTTGGGGTTGTTCGCAAGTTTGATCAATTCATTGGGGTGATACGACACTTAGATATAGCATAGAGGCTAAGAATAACTTATGAAGCACTAGGATATTCCCGCGGTTTTCCTCGTGTTTATTTATATTTAACAATATTTCTGCTTTTGAAGCGAAATGGATGCACCCACTATACAGGAGAAAAGGTTCATAAAAAAAACTTATACAAAAATTATTCTACCCCGTTCCTTTCAGAATTATGCAAAAATATGCCTAAGACTGTCTCCGATGTTCCATCTTTTTATGGACCAAAATTAAAGAAAGTCTGTTTAGCAGTTCAGGCATAAAAACTGTACAAAATTCAGAAAGTAAAGTTTGGTACCTAAATGTTATTTATTTAGTATTAACCTTTCCTAATAAAACAGTCTACTATACGTCTGTTGCTGTTAAGTAAATAAAAAAACTAGATGAGGTTGAAAAAACACAAATATATTTAAACTCACGAGTAGAACATAATTCGCGGGCTCATCTGTAAAGGTCCTTAATCGTGACCTTGGAACGGAAAGGAGGAGTGAGAGTGGAGGAGTCATATTACGGCTTCACCAAAAAACGTTGTGGCGCTAAATAATAACAAATGCTTAAAAATACATCGCCTCTAGATCTATCAACCAATTTCAAAGGCATTTTTTATGTTAAAACTTAAATTAAACACTTACAAATTACTCTAAACCAATCACCCCTTACACCCCCAATCACCCCAACTGAACACAACACCCTATACTTTACATGTAAGGCCACATTGAACTATCGCTTAACTAACTTCAGCACTACACTGGCGAGCAATTTTCGGGGCCCAGCCGATAAATTGCTAGACCATATAGCTAATAAGTGGCAAGATAGTGTACTGTAGTGTTGGGACGTGGTATCGATAGATTAATTAGTTCTGTGTACATTAATCTTCTTTACATACTCGTAGTATAAAACATCGTCGTTTCCCGCTGTTTGTAAGCTAAGATCTTTCAAACTACGCAACGGATTTAGTGCGGTTTTTATCAGTAGACAAAGTGAGAGTCAACAGAAAGATTTGTAAAATGTAAGTATAATATATCTATATTTAATAATATAATATTCCACAACTATCACACAACGCCATCTAGTCCCAAGCTAAGCAGAGCTTGTGTTATGGGTACTAGACAACTGATAAACATACTTATATATTTCTAAATACATACATATTATAGATAAATAACACACAGACACAGAACAAATGATCATGCTCATCACACAAACATTTGTCCTGGTTGGGAATCGAACCCACGACCTCCGGCATGACAGTCAGGGTCACTAACCACTAGACCAACAGGCCTGTCCCATATTACACCCCTGAGAATACAATGCGGGTCGCTAGGTATACATTACATGTCATATACATAGTATAAATAAAACAGTGGCTTAAGTCTGCCTATGCACACATAACTTCCGAACGACAACACCGAATTCGATAATTATTTTTATGTTATATTTCATTTTGCCAGGATAAGGTTTCTATGTCAAAAAGTTCTCGGAAAATCTACCGAGTACGTGCGAAATAGCCCTTGCGAAACTGGTGCGGTTCACTTGTAAAAAATAAGAAGGAACTTAATTTAAACTGATGACTTATGAGTGCATGAAAAATAACGTCTGCTTAAATCTTCGGGTAAATTAGAATACTACCAACAGAAACCTGAGTCTTCCCAAAAAGCTAGACGACATAATCCCTTTTATAAAACGAAAAAAACTATGAACAGGGCAAAAAGATTAAATCAGTACGGGTCAAATCACAAAAAGCGGCTTATATTCCAGACCTAATTTCCCCAATCTCTTTTACTTATCACAATAAAAAAATGGGATAAAACCAAGGTCGAAACCTGACAAAAAAGGTCTAAAACTTGAACAACTGTCTCACTGCTGGCGATTAGCGGAGAGCGAGTTGAACGACTAACTAGAAACTCTGTGACTAGATGATCCGAGCGAGCGATCAGCGAAGATTGAATCACCGTAAACAGAATACGGAGTCGAAAATAGCACTACCATCCAACGAATTCGTGTTCGGCTCATGTTCCGCGCGTTTAGCATAAATGTACCTTAATAAGTTGGTGAGTAAAAAGTAAGAGTAGTAGATCATTAAAATGATAATATCTAATACTCTCAGCTTTGAACTTATGAACTCGCTTATAGCTTAATGAAGCTATGAGCGAGTTCATAAGTTCAACGGGTTGCCTGTGTTTTACTGGCTAAACGAGAAAGCAAGAATCATAACGAAGGCTTCGTCTGCCGAGCGATTGTTACTTCGGGAAATAAATAGTGGACGACAGAGAGGTTATGACAGATAGCTTGCACCACTCTGGAATAAAATGGAATACACGGGCGATCTCATTAGTATAAACAATGAAACCTTTTTATGATGATGTCGCATTACAATAGTCTATAGCTAATCGCTTAGTCGACTGTGGGGCAGTACCCTTACTCTCTAGATCCCTGGACATAGCTATTCACAATAATTAGGTTAAGTAAACCGTTTCTAGGACGTCGGTCCCCGCAACCTGACATTTAGGATCTGAACTGTCATCCCCACGTCTTGTGGGTGCCTCCGCGCGGTCAGATAATGGCCCTTAAGAAATTTATTAGTTGTGGAATAGGTAACTTTGGGAGATAGTTTGGGTTTGTGAATCTTTTGGTATTTGAATGTTAGAAACAAAATCTTATTTTGTAGTCAAAATGTTTGTGAAGATTTTTAAATCAAAATCGAAGCATTTATTTCAATCATGCCACTTTTAAATTGTGAAAAAACAAAAAATATAAAATACTACAAAATTATGGCGCTACAGTCCCAATCAAGACATACTGTGATAGTACCTACTGTAGTCGCCTATTCCAAGGCGTTTTAACATTGTTGATACAAACCAGGATCCATTGTAGTCTGAAACTGGTTACCATGCCAGAATGTCCTTCTTTTCAAAAATACGTAAATATAAAAACATGAAAACAATTTAAAAATAATAGCCCGTCGGTACTAGGAATAGGGTCCAAACGGTCAGGGCTCTAGAGAGAACAACCGTAATTGGCATAGTAGGTAACCTACTCGATAAAATACTCTAGCCAATTTTTTTATCGATATCCCCACATCACTACAAGTAATGGGGCCGGGAATTTGACCACCTTGCAATATCGGGGGCCGATAGGATCTCCGGGGTGGTGGGCCAATGTCGGACACTACAGGAATATGTATCTACGAATATTTGAGTTGTAGCCAATAATCAACGTTGGTATTGTTGAGAAGTTACCAGATGTTGATGAGGTTGGTCGATGTTGTGTTGGTATTTTTAATATGCAAGCGTAACATGACCAATAACATCTTTATTATACTAAACGTAGACAAAATTATTGATATACAATTTTTTTGCCCGATTATTTTTCTACGACCCATACATAAATGAAGAATAGATTTTTTAAGCTATTGCAAAGCTTTTATCGCGGTCCTAGAGCGCGGCAACCGAATCAAGAAATTCCGTAACGAAAATAAACCTAACACTGTCACTGTCACATCTGTCATGTCAACTTGAATTAATAAAATTAAAACGAATTAGTTTTTTTCTTGACGTTTCACTTGATTGACTCGGCTGACCATAGCCTAATTAGTAGAGTAACTTCCCATAGAGCAACGATGGGATGATATTCTCGTTGAATATTCGCGGTAGGCGATAATTTTTTCTTTCTTTTCATATTTAAAATAAATAAATAATTATAATTGCATAAGTTGATAAAAAATGCTATGCAATAGCTTTACCGCGACAGTCCACGAGTGTATTTTTCGCCACGTATGTATTTTTTTTAACGCTTAGGACGATATAAATTTTTCTACATTAGATATGTCATTTTGTCTATTCTAACTTCAAGAAAACCCTCTTCTATGGTGTCATACTACGTGTCCAAGGGCTGATAATCATTTTATTTGGGGCCAATATTTGTATTCTAGATGTTAGATGGCAGTTGGAATAATCATCTTATTACGATACCTCTGCTGGGCATTGGCCTCATTTCAATGCGATGGACCGTATTCCCCACGCCCAGCTCGGCTTGGTAGATGTCGCAGGTCTTCGAACTTTTGGTTCTTAAGCCTTTGTCAAACAGACAGGCGTGACGAATGCGAAGCGTGACGTTTTTATTTGTAATGTATGTAATTGTTTGAATCCAGTCACATAGAAAAGCGAAAGCGATCCGATAGCGTGACAGAACTATCGGACTGACGTCTCCCTTCGGTTCGGTATCGCTTCGGACTCGCTTCGCTTTCGCCTGTCTGTTTGACAAAGGCATTAGACATGCCTGTTTTCTCTCACTATATTTTCTTTCAACAGTTTGAGAGCGGTAATTAAATTAAATACAGGAAGGAATATGGCCAGTTTTTTTTTAACTGTGTATTAATGAATAAGTCTAGACCATAATCACTGACTCTCACTACTTCTTCATCTTCACAGCCTGGTAACAATGCCGACTTTTTATTGTTTTTTTTTTATCGTGGTAATATCATCAAATGAGTCCTCCCACTCAGGGCAGAGCGGGAGGGACTGTCAGACTCGTACTGACTAAAATCCACGGTGTCCTTCAATAGCCCTTTACGTACCGGGGTCACGGTAATTCGTGAGTCCCACGACCCCGGCAGGCTTTGGCCCTCTACACGGGGCCCCGTCACTATGCTGACACTCCTTGAAGCGCGCGTGGAACACAACGCGCCGTCGACCCGGGCAACAATGCCGACTGGAAAAAATATTCCCTCACATGGAAAACGGAGTAAACTAACCTGATAATTACTCATGCTTCATTAAAAATTTAAAAGAATATCACCATAAAACCCCACACACAGCAGTTTCAACTAAAAACTTAAAACATTCTCCTCCACAAACTCTGGTACATTCTCGAACATTCTTTACAAAGTTATCCCACGTCTAGAATACTTATTAGCAGTATCCGTGCTAATTATGCCACGTAAATTACCCTTCCGCGAGAAATGGGGGTAACAGTGCACACTCCACGAGAAATAGGGTAATAGTGCACACGATGGAGGGGCTACCTGTTACTTTAGAGGTGTCAGGTTTTAAAATGTTACTAAAGGGGAAGGAATTTTCGGTAGTGGCAACTCTATTTTGTAAAGCAATGTTTTAGTGTGTCGCTTTTCCTGTAATTTGCCTTTTCATTTGCATTTTGTAAGATTTGATTTATTTCGTGATCTGAATTCTGGAATTTGTCGTTTTCTTCACTAGGTTTTCCAAAGTATGTTTGAGTCGGTCGCGGGACTGTACGAATTACCGTGACCGCAGTACGTAAAGAGCTATTGAAGAACACCGTGGAATTTAGTCAGTACGAGTCTGACAGTCCCTCCCGCTCTGCCCTGGGTGTGAGAACTCATGTGATGATTTTACCACGTAAAAAAAAAATCTGTTTGAGTCGATTTACAGAGTAAGCAGTTGTCAAACTGGCCATTATTTTACATAGATCGACTGCCTATCTCACCATCACAACTCAGTTCTTGAGCAAAGCGGCTCGCAAATGTTTTGTTTAAATATTGAGTTTCTGAAAACCCGTAACAATTGTCAATAATCGTTCTTGGTCGCGGAACTGATTTACCAGGTAACTGTACCGTTCCAGGGTCAAAACATTAAGGGTTATTAAAGAAGCACCTTGGATTTTACTCAGTACAAGTTTGACAGTTCCTCTCGTTCAGCACTGGGTGGGAAGACTCATTTGATGATTTTATTTTTAAAGTTGAGACCAGCTAGCCTCACATTCTGGTTCTAAATTATAATTTTTCCATGTACTTTATAAGTATAATCGTTCGTGATAACTTATCTATAAAGCAGAGCAGCATCCATCACATGCATAACATTTTATACTCTACAAAATTCTTAGCTCTTATGAACAAAAGTTCTTCTCCAGAAAAAAACATTTACAAACTCTCTCACTTTTTATGAATAGAAACATCACCAAAATCCCAATTTCTTACTCATCCCGCCACGTAATATGGGAAGTAGTAATGATAAATGAATTAGGGCCCCTCATACACACCAATTTGTCGTCCAACTAATAGATTTCTACTAGTTATTATCACCCTCTCTTAATAAGTTAGTAGAACGAAGCGAGATAGATATATTATTAGTATGGATTTTTTTATATATCGGAATATAAATATAATATTTCTGAAACTGAATGATGCGGCACAGTTGCCGCAGTAGCTGAGCGATGCGAGTCGCGGGTTCGTTTCTCATACGGATCAAATATACAACATTATTTTTTGTTTATGCGAAACCCGATATACCTGTCTAGTATTTTTGTGTAAAGAATCTATGTACAAAATTTTAAAACCGTATCATAAAAAATCACAAGGTTATAAGTTTGTATATTACCTGGTTGTCCGTTCAAAAACATGCTCATTTCGCGGTACACCCGCGTAAACCGCGTCTCCTGTGTTATACACTCGTGATAATAGCTTGGCAATAGGTACCTAACTGTACGGTGATTGTATTGTAATTAACTGATAATAAAATTTAATTAAAATATTTTTGAAAAAAAATATAACATTGTGTAAAAATTTTTGGAATCGAATCAGTTACTGATTCTGAACAAACTATATTCAGGTTTCGCATATACTAAAAATAATGTTGTATATGATCTACGGGTAGTTGTACTGAGTCTGGTTGTTTGTGATTTTAAGTTGAAATGTGTGTCTACGAAGTATTCAATTTTTTTTAAATGTCCATGTTACGGCACCACACCCTGTAACTCGTGGTGACGGCTGAGCGATCCCCTTGGCGGTGGTTGGCCTCACCAATAGTGCTAGGCAACCGGGCTTACCTCGATTGTAAATGACCCTTTGTGCCTATTGATCTTGTTTTGTTCTGTCTCCTGCTTGACATGGAGGGATCGACGCTAATCTTTTCAGATTAATTTCGTTCCAGGATCTAGGACAATTAAATTCATTGCCTCGAAACTTTTCTGGTGGTTGGATTCTAGCTTTCACGATTGCAATGGTTTGGGAATAGTGCGGAGGGATTGTACCAAATATAAAAAGACCTCACGAGGGCCGTCTGGCTCGCGAATACCATCCTTCCGGAGTCCAAAGAGTTTTTTACTGTATTCCGTCGGTACTAAGGAGTTTTAGTTTCTTCTTTAGTTAGCTCACTCCATCTTTGCTACTGGGTTACAACAGGCCAAAAGCTAATAAGGAATTCCTCCTATTAAAAAAAATAAGGAACAAAACTTGTCTCTCGATCAATTTCTTTTCCAATATTCTTCCCACACAACGAAATAAGGTATTAATTAACTTTTCAGGTACAGAAAGATATTTCTTTCTTTCCTTTCAATTACTCTATATTATGTCTCATCGTTGATTGGTGATCTCTCTCAATCAGTGAGACGATAATAGGTGCTACCCTATTAGTTCGGTATCTATTACTGATATTAGAATCGTGATAGTTTTGTCAAAGTAATAATAGATAGTAGTGTAAAGGTGGTTGCACACAAATTGGCAACGTACGCCCTACGCTCGCCGTACGCACCGCATTTACTGATGGCCTCAAACAATGTTAGCAGTACGCGCCTTACGCAAACCTTAACGTACGTTCTAAAAATGTTCTCCAACATCTGGATTCTTTTGTGCGAGCACACGTATGAGCAGTGGACTCGCGTGTGTGCGTACACAATTTTATTGTGGTTGGCAAACACAAACTTGCTTCCGCTACTGCAGTGAACAATTTGTGCTACACTGTGCGCCTAAGCAAGTGTCACGCACAGCCTTGCCGGAGGACATAGAGGCTAAAAACGATACCAGCTTAGTACGCGCACTGCTGAAGTTCTGCTCAAAATGTCAGCGAAGAAATGTGTTACAGATTATTTTTGTCGAACCGTACCATTGGGAATTGCCAACAACTATTTTTCTAATCTAATTCATCATTAGCAGCACACGTAGAACACGTATAATAAGATGCCTTTTTTTTGCGTGTTAAAATCATCAAATGAGTCCTCCTACCCTACTGTCAGACTTGTACTGACTAAAATCCACGGTGTCCTTCACGAGCCCTTTACGTACCGGGGTCACGGTAATGGGTAAGTCCCGCGACCCCGGCAGGCTTTGGCCCTCTACAGGCCCCGTCATTATGCTGACACTCCTTGAGGCGCGCGTGGAACACAACGCTCCGTCGACCCGGCATGGTCCATGGTCGGGCTGCGAGTCGCCCATTACTCGCCGCTTAATAAGATGCCTACAGTACTTTACAAAATGTGACGCGTACGATGCGGGTGCAATGTGTGAGGTTTCACGATAATTTCATACAACGACTTGTAAAAAGCGACGCGTATGTGGTAGAAGCGCGTACGTCGCGTACGTTGCTGACAAATGTGTAATCACCTTTAGTATGAAAGTATCTTTTTTTCTTTTATTGGTTACGTCAAAGATAGATAAAGTTTCAGCTGTAACATTAATGTCAAGATGTGCCTGAAAGATTATGGATTGTATGAAGTGGATTCGAATAGTTATTTAGTGTCCGATTTCACGAACATGAAGAGGCACTTAAATCAGTGCCTAATTAAAAGTATTTCAGGGTTAAATATCGAATTAAAAAATACATCACGCCTCTATTCCCCGATGGATTATCTGACCTAAGAGTCGAACCCAGGTTCTCGTGCTCATCATTCACGCTTGCCACCTATCCCGATACATATATTATTCAGTGAAAAAACACGCGTATAGAAAAGAAAATTAAACCAAATAAAACGCGTAAAAAATTTAGGGTAGTACAAAAGTTGGTCCCTTTACTCCCGGCGGACCAATCCTATTTGAGGACCGAACTATGAACCTATGTAAGTAATACTTTACTTTCATAGTTATAAGGATGTGTGTACTGTGTATGGGACAAGCGATTTTCTTTTGTTTTTTGTCTAGTGGAACACAGACAAAAACCAAACAGGTACCTCTTTCTGAGTTTTTCCCGTTTGAGCAACGATTTTTAGAGCACCGATTGTATCCCCATAATAATATACTGTGCTGAAATCATTATTGTCAAAGCGAATCAAATGTTTTTAAGCGTCATCGTTGTTACGATAACTTATGCGGAAAAAAAATATATCACGCCTGGATAAATGAATAACATTTTTCCAGACCTGAGATTTGAACCTGCATATTATGTTGGTAACGCCTTTCAATCTTACAGTAAACCTTTACCAAACGACAAAAAAAAACGCAAAATCAAAACAAACTTGGTCGCGGGACTGAACGAATCCGAAACATAAAGGGCTATTGAAGGACACCGTGGATTTTAGTCAGTACGAGTTTGACAGTCCCTCCCGCTCTGCCCTCTGAGGGAGGACTTATAAGATGATTTACCACGTAAAAAAAAACAGAACAAAAGCCGCTGAAAACGATTTCACCGTCTCGATAAACTCTCCGCTACGTTAAAAACACAGCCTAAATCATAAACCGAGGCACTGATCCAGCATATTTTTTACTACTGCCAAAAATTGGATAGATCGGTGTCAGAATGTAATCTGAGGATTATTTGGTATATAAGGTAGTACGTTTAAATACTTGGCCACAACGCACAAGCTTAACCGACATGCGTGTTGCGACAGAAAACGCTAAGAAAACAAATAAAACAAGATGATGCTTAGAGTATGCCACAAATCATTACGAAGCGACTTTACTTATGCGAAGATCGGACAAAAGGCATGTTGCATCGCTTGTTGCAAGGGAACGAGCGTAAACTAGGATTGACCCAGTGTCGTGGGTGCGTTTTCATTGCCAAGATTTAAACTCACAAACAATCTAACCCGGAACAACTATCAGTACGTTATTTTTGCGTGCGGGATTAGAACCCGCGGCTCAGCAGGCAATCTTTCAACCATTTTGCCAACCATGCGAATTACGGCATGCAAAGAAAACAAGTGATATGTGCGTTTCGCTTGACATTACGTAATTCTTGTTACAAGTTACATTACCTGAGGTCGTGGATCAGGCGTAAAACAGTTTGGACTAAAAATGCTAGCGTGAAAAAATATTTTCATTTTGTAACAGCAAACGTTGCGAAAATACAGGATTTATTAAAATCGAATTTTATAAATCTGATATCAATATATTCAAAGTATTTTTATTTTTTCTAGTCGTGTTTTGTGCTGAACTGTTCTTTCTTAAAATTGCCAAAGCATACATGAATTTTATACATGTTTGTAATTTTTATTTGCTGATTATTCAGGCGAGATAATGGTCTAACACGTACCTATAAACAAGGATGGAAATAGGCGAGGTGATTTTTATTATTATTTATTTATATCAGATCTGAATCCATAATTTGTTGGTGAAAATCTTATACTTATGTTACGAGTAGTAGACACCAAATTATATTATTTACAAAATTCAAAGCTCGTGGCTAAATCAATACAGCCGCACAGGCCGATCTTTCGGGTTAAACCGCGCTTGCCGAGGATCTGTTATAGCGAGTTTCCTCCGTGCCCCGGAAAGCACGTAAAGGCGTTGGTCCCGGCTGTCATATGTAGATCTTTGACTGTTGTTTACTGTTAGTCAGAAGCTCTAAAGTCTGACAACTAGTCTTACCATGGGGTATCGTATTACCCAGTTATTGGGTTGTGGAGGTCCAACAGGCAGTCACTCCATGTAAAATACTCATATCCAGCTGCACCTAGTTTGACTGGAAGCCGACCCCAATATAGTTGGGAAAAGGCTAGGCGGATGATGACAAAATTCAAAACGACTGATACCTACGTGTGCAGCCGTATCCAGTGAGCCATCATGGGGCTGTCCCATTTATCACACAAAACACTCAGGATGCTGTGGGAGCTACCATGTAAAAATTTAATTGAAATTCATTTTTTTTAGTAAATCTTCATAATGTTGTCTCACAATAAAAATTTAAAAATTTTGTTCTTACTATAAATTATCTTTCTCTTCCAGTGCCACCGAACAAGACAGTGATCTCCGGAGTGAAGGACCACGCGACACAAGGCTCCCTGTTAACCCTCACCTGTACAGCATCAGGCGCGAAGCCAGCAGCCACCATCGAGTGGTACAACGGGACCCAGAAACTGAGTGAGAGGAACCAGAATATTCATGTGAGTCGTTTTTATAAGTTATTTATTGACTATACCTAATATATACTACCTGTCTCTCGTGTTTATGTGATACCAAACTGTAAACATAACATTGTAAAAACAAATATTTTTTTAAAGAGTAACCATGGAGTTTCATGCCGGTTCTTCTCCATGAAAAGGATGATTTTTTCGACGTTTTATGAGTGCCCATTGAGGCCCATGTGTAATAAAATATTTTGATTTGATTTGGTGTTAAAAAAAAGATCTATGGAAAACTGTGCGACTGCACTTCTGTTTGGTTTTCGTATGGACACCAAGGAAGTTTAAGTTGGAATTTATTCTGTCACGTGGTTAAAATATTGTTTGATTAATTATTAGATTTAATCAAAAACTCTTTATTTTAAGCATGGCACCCTTAGCTCCCTAACTAATATTACAAAAATGTGAAAGTAATTTTGTTTAGTTTGTTACCTTTTAACGCCTAAACCTCTGAACCAGTCGGCACGGTTAGCGCAGTGGCTGAGCGATTGGACTGATACGCTGCGTGTGGCGGGTTCGATTCCCGCACGGAGCAAATATTTGTATGATCTACAAGTAGTTGTTCCGGGTCTGGGCGTTTGTGTGTGTGAGTTTATATGTTTGTAAACGCACCCACGACACAGGAGTCCTAGTTTGGGCCAACGTAAAAAAAAAGAACCAAAATAGATGGAGCCTTGTCTACAATCAAATTCTAAATTAACGAGAGCAAAACCGAAACAGAAAAAGCTAGTATTATATCAAATTGCCATTATATTACACGCCACTCCAAAATCGACCGAATTAAATACAATATCAACTTTTATTTACACCAGTAAAACTCAAGATTGCTTACAGGAAAATGTATCTAAATTTATAAGGAATAAAGGATACACTCCAAGATCAGGAAACAGGGTCGATGTCAAAATTCCGGTAATAACCAGAACGGGCGGGGCAGGGTTGTCACAATTAACGGGAAATGTAAATACATTTAATTTGTTTGACGCTTTCGAAACTGTTGAGGTCGAAGTCGAGTAGGAAGTCGGTTTATGTTGTAAGGAAGTCGTTTGGGCTTCTGTTTTTGAAGTGGTTTATTTAAGGTAAAGGTCAATTGCAAGACTGTATAATTAAATTAGAATTAAATGAGTGATTGTTAAATTAAGGATTAAATACAAAACTAGACACTTTCGTTTTATAATAAGTCAGAAAAATACCACTAAATTGATAAAAGCAGGCGCTCTATTTCACTTATTTATGTAAGACAGAACTGGCATAAATTCTCTGTGAAACAGGATATGAGTCAACATATTATATTGTTTTCAGTGCTAGAAAACAGTGTTCCTCTTGCCTATGAGATGGTGACGTTAAAACCATCTAAAAAATTATATTGGGCGTCCACTGCTGAACATTGGCATCACTAGCTGTTGCATCACTGCTGAACATTGGCATCAAGCATAGCTGTTGCCAATGTTCAGCAGTGGACTTCCTTCGGCTGATATGATGAGACGATGAACTGTTGCCAACAGCTTCACTTGCGTGTGAATATAGTGACTATAACTCATCTCTGAGCCAAATTTTATTAAAAAACATCCATCCAAATTTTCATATTTATAATATTGCGAACAGAACTCGTTTTATTTAGGCAACTCAACTGCCGTTACTGCCAGCATTATTTTATGAGAATACAAATAAAATCTTAGAACCAACTCATAAATAATAATTGCCAACACTTTCTCAATTTGCCAACCCTAAACTGGTTCACAATATGCCGGAGCCGTGCCATATTGCAATAGCAGACGTGAGTTAGTTTAAATTCGGTAATGAAGACAAATTCGTGCCACCCTTAACTCTTGGCCACGACCAAAAGCGTGTTGCGACAGAATCGCGCGACTGCCGAAAAAATAAATGTTTATTCAGGATGAAAAGAGGGCGCTGTAGTTTAACATTGAAATTGTGTCGCGTGTTCGATCCCCGCACGGAACAAATATTTGTATGATCTGCAAGTAGTTGTTCCGGCTCTGGGTGTTCGTGTATGTGAGTTTCTATGTTTGTAAACGCACCCACGATACAGGAGAAATTCCTAGTGTGGGGCAAAGTTTTTTTATTAAATAAAACTGAGAGAATTACATAACATTTTTGTAATACAGAAGTAGAGTTGCAGAGGTATATTTAATAATACACCCACTATATAAACGTTTATTAGACGCTATTTAATCTTGAGGTAAAAACCCAATACCATGTTGCTAGACCTGAGAATCGAACCTAGAAAGACGTCCTACTCAGGTTCCTGGTGTCTCATGACAGGAAACTGTATTAAAAATGATTCGACAAAGACCACAATCATGCTCAAAACCACGGTACATTAGTGCGCACCAAAAGTCACCGCGATGCGACTAGTAATGACGGTACTTGCGCAAAATAAGAGAGCGCGTGCTAGTGTCTCTTCATCCGAGGCTGTGGAAGTGGCATAATATTAAGCGGAGAAATGAAACATTATTTTGTTTATGACGCAAGGACTTTATCTACCTTCTTGAGTAGTAGTAATGTGTTATTTTGAAGGTACGTGGTTATTAAGATTTATTTATTTTTGGGATTGCGTACGTGTTATTTCATAATTTTTCGTGAAACAAAAAGAAACAAGATGCTTTCGTTTATTACCATGCGTTCTTTTTATATATAAAACCTGTACTTAATAAAATTTAAAGTTTTTAGATGAAAAATATGTTTTCATTTAGCTTAAACACAGATTAATACATTTAGTTTTAAAAACGATTATTCTGTATCGCGTTGTGTTCCACGCGCGCCTCAAGGAGTGTCAGCATAGTGAAAGGGCCTGTAGAGGGCCAAAGCCTGCCGGGGTTGCGGGACTCACGAATTACCGTGACTCCGGAACGTAAAGGGCCATTGAAGAACACCGTGGATTTTAGTCAGTACGAGTCTGACAGTCCATCCCGCTCTGCCCTGGGTGGGATTTTACCACGTTAAAATAAAGCAATGATTGGCCTGAACTAAACCAATCCACACTTTACTCAATTTAATATAACTTCACCCACCCCACTAGAATAACCCTACAATTCTATTTCAAAACATAGCGAGAAAAGTGCTTCACAAAATCCTCTATTTTCCCTTTTTCCGAAAAACTTTCAGTAACTGAAAACTGAATTGAATTCGTTTCAGCAAATCCTGAAAACTCCTGAACTTATCGATGTAGGTACCTGCTCAGTGTGTAGCATGAATTTTGTATGTTTTTATTTTTTTGTTGTAAAACAAAAAAAACATTGGGAAATCCTAATTAATTTTTCCTGACTGAGAAAATATTTTGGGGGTATTGGAGTATGAATTGAGAGTAGAGCGCTTCAAAACTAGTAATTATTATTTATCACTTTTGAATTCTATTTTATTTTATTTTTTTGGATTCTTAGCCGCGTTCAAAAATGACGTACGACTTTTAGTTCAACGTACTCATGGATAATTAAAACCGCATTTCCACTAGGGGACATTTGTTCCGCGACTCTGTCGCTCGATCGTGTCGACATTTACGGGTCGCGCAACTTGTCAGAGAGACATACCACGTGAATGTTGTCTCCGCGACATATTTCCTAGTAAAAATGCGGCTTGACGATGAAGTTGATGCAAAATCAATTAACACTTTACATTTTTTAATGTCAGTAATAATTTTAAGAAGGAAAAAATAGTAATAGCAATAAGTATTTTGTAAAATGTAAGGTATTAGAAATGCGTGTTGGAAATAAGCAGTAAAAAAGCGTCTAATTCATACTCAACGACAAAATTCGAATAGCTCTTGTTTGATCAGGAAACGGAAATAGTACTCAATCCCGTTAATGAAGCTGTTTTTGGGCGAGATCTTCCTTAAAAGAGGCTCGTCAGCCTAATTTGATGCTGATCTTGCTACTGAAACATAGATAAGGTTTTATTTTGTTGCTTTTTTGTTAGAGGGTGAAAATGTAAGATCTGGTTTTGTGTATCGGGCTGTTTATGGGGTTTAAAATGATGTATTAAGATGTTATTTTAAAATTAACGGAATTAGTTTACAGATGCTCGCCCATGACCTTTGATACTTTTTTTTTGGTTTCATTCCCAAAGTGTTACACGAGACACTATTACTAAGACTCTTTCATTTTTTTTTTTAAATTTTAAAAACATATGTTCATAGGGGTTGATCCAAGTATAACCACAATGAATTTCCAACAATTATGCCTTTGTCAAACAGACAGGCAAAAGCGAAGCGAGTCCGAAGCGATACCGAACCGAAGCGAGACGTTAGTCCGATAGTTCTGTCACGCTATCGGATCGCGTTCGCTTTTCTATGTGACTGGATTCAAACAATTCCATACATTACAAATAATAACGCCTCGCTTCGCATTCGTCACGCCTGTCTGTTTGACAAAGGCTTTATTTCTTGGTAAATCACAGGCCCGTAGTCCGAGTATATGTGTCTTGTTCAAAGCAATAAACACACCCATAGTAACGATGTTTTCATTCACTTCGAACTAGTAAAAACCATCATCATTACCTTTCTGCCCATATCCTATTTTTATTGGTGGGCGCAACATGTTTTATTCCTCATTTACTCCTTTGTCTTGGGTTCGAGCCCAGCCCGACGCATTACTAAGTGTACCTAATTTATTTCATCACTACTGCTCTCAAAACGGTGAAGGAAAACATCGTGAGGAAACCGGCATGTCCTAGAACCAGAAATTCGAAGACATGTGACATCTACTGGCCCACTTCCTTTCACAGAGAGGAGGCCTGTGTCCCAGCAGTGGGTGATGATGATGTTCCAAGATCACGGTACCTGTTTAGACAGTCTCGCGAAAATACGGCACCACTTTTAAAGACAATATTTTTTATATGAGAAAAAATATCCATCTTTCACCACAATGTAAATACGAGTCTCCCTCAAGCCGGCACCACACTGCTACGCTATACTATCGCCAGCTATATATCTTTTGTTGTAATTTCAAATAGCTGAGGAACGAAATTTTCGCAGTCACTGCCCACCTGCCACCGCTACTGGACTTGGAATACTAAATGGAGTGGAGTCGTTGCTATTTTATTTTTTTGTCGTCTTTTATGAAATCTGTTTAAAGGAACTTTTTGCTGTAAGATGTTACGTTTTTTAAAAACAAAGTATTATCAGAGAAAGCGAGTTATTTTATCATTTACCTGTTTAATGTTATTATGATAACTTTCGTTTGCTATGCTAATTTGAGTTAATATACTAAAAATACACACATCAAAAGTGTCTAGGGATCAACATATATTTTTGCAATAACTTTTCTCCTGATTGATATTAATTAATTTTTTTTTTTAAGGATTCATCAAATAAAGTGTTTTCGTTTGTCACAGTAACGATAAACCAAGTCACCTTTGCATTAATAAAGAAATTTGCCATTTTCCTAATAAAGGGATTTTTGACATTTGAACCACTAACACAAAAGTTCGAAAAAAGACTGAAATAACAGTTTTCTTTAAAATTTTATTGGGTAACTTAAACAATTATTAATCCGTGTTTCTACCGCGAACACTAACAACACAAGAACATCGGTTTGGCATACTCAAAATGAGTTCATCCAAATCACGCTGTGGAATGGCCGCCCATGTTCGTTGCAACAACAAAAAAAGGTCTTCTTGCGACTGGATACCCTCCATATTCGGCAGAGCTCTTCTCTGTAGCATATCCCATGCATGCTCAATCGGATTCAAGTCTGGCGACTGAGCAGGCCAGGGCAGGACATTGATGTTAGCTGCGGCGAGAGTCTGTCTTACAACTCTTGCGGTTCGCGGTCGTGCATTATCATGCATTAACTAAAATAAGGGACCGATTTGCACTTGTAGAGAAACGATGACGTCTGATACAATCGTCTCAGCATAAATTTGAGCGTTGAGGTCGCCTCTGATCCAAATCAACTCAGTTCTTCCGCCGATCCAAATACCCGCCCATACCATGATGGTTCCACCACTATAAGGATGGACTTCCTGGCAGGATTTTAATCGCTGTTGGCGTCCAGGGCTTCTCCAGTGTCGTATACGTCTTGTATCCGGTCTCATACCAAAACGAGACTCATCAGAAAAGCACACGAAACGCCATTGTTCTTCTGCCCAATTTCTGTGTTCAAGAGCCCATTGATATCGAATCCTACGATTGTGCATTGCTATAGGTGGTACCCGTAGCGGTCTTCGGGAATGAAGGTTCACTTCATGCAAGCGGTTTCTGACTGTTTGGTCGCTAATTAAGTTCCCTGAAGAGTGATGAAGCCTCACGGCTAACATCATGGCGGTTATTGTTGGAGCTCTTCGAGTTAAGATTTGAATGTATCGGTCTTGTCTCCGTGTGGTGCAGCGATACCGTCCTCCATGGCGCTCAGCCACGGTACCAGTGCTTCGGTAACGTGTCCAAAGTCGACTGATAATACTCTGACTTGTATTCAGAGCTAAAGCCACAGTACGTTGCCGGGAACCAGCTTCTATCATTCCCACGGCTCTGAGCATTTCTTTCCTGCTTAAATGACGTCGCCGCTCCATAATAACGTTGGTTTTAATCAGTAGTAGGGAAATAGTAGCACTAATAATGTCTTCAATGCGTTGTATGTTTTTATAGGGAAAATATTGACAGCTGATTTTCATCTTTCTGGGTGTAATTTATCTATAATATGTATGTATTTAGAAATATATAAGTATGTTTATCAGTCGTCTAGTACCCATAACACAAGCTCTGCTTAGCTTGGGACTAGATGGCCTTGTGTGATAGTTGTGTAATATTTATTTTATTTTTATTTATTATCTTTTACTCGAATTTGATTCACAGTTCCTGATTCAAATTATGAAATGCACCAAAAAGGATCCATATAAATTTATAAAATCATAAATTTATTACAAAGCCACATCTCAATCTCAAGAAATCCGCATAAAAATGCTTGATCCCTAGACACTTTTGATGTGTGTATTTTGAATCAAATTAAAATATGGCTGCCCAGTTCCGGGTTGTTCACGATTTACTTTGCATTCTTACAATTCCACAGGTTCAGTTCGATTCCCGCACAGAGCAAATATTTTTATGATCTACAAGTAGTAGTTTCGGGTCTGGGCGTTTGTGTATGTGAGTTTACTATATGTTTGTGTCCGAAATAAATGACAAAAAATAAGAAATACGGGACTGTCTACGCAGAATACCGTGGCTCTGGAACGCAAAGAGCAACCGAAAATACAGGGAGGACTTTTATTCAGTAAGATTCTGACAGTCCTTTCCGCTCCACCTAGGACAAGTGGACTCATTTGATCATAATATTATATTAATACCGAAAAAAACATTCTTCCAATACTGTTAGCGCTACTTTTACTGCCTAAAACCACCTGATAGAATAGTATTTGTAGATAAGCTACCTGCAATACATTGTCTAAAAAAATACCAAAACATTTCCCAAAAAAGGCCCATTAAGAAATTTAATTCACTATCTCACAAACATAAAGCGACATTAGAATTTCAGTAACAGTTACAAACGCTAACGTGATGTCTTGTTTTCAGTCATTAAAGTTGTCGCCTCGTTCTAGAGACAGGTAGGTAAGGCTGTTGTCCCACCGCGAGCGGGGAGCGACTAGCTATAGACCATTTTCTTACACGACGAACGTCACAGTACAGTGTAGAACCAATAAACCCATCCTACTTCCTTTATTTTTAATATTTGACGTTAAAAAATGCCTCTTTGATAGCCGAATTGAAATAACCGATTAGACTCCAACTATAGACCGGTTTCAGTAAAAAAATAGTTGATCGTTGACTAGGTTAGCACATGGCTAAATACTCATAATAATCACTTGGGTTGATCAATGTGACATCGTAGACAGGCCGGCAAAAACGTTAAATCATTGGTTTTTGAAGAATTTTTATGATTGTTGTGATTCTAGAGCTGAAATGGGTAGTAGAGGTCAGACAGGCAGTCGCCGCATGCTAATTACTTTGTGTTCAATTGCATCTGGTTAAACTCCAATATAACTGGAGAAGGCCTGACTGATAATTATTGAAGCTGACCATTTACTGACGGGGCCTGTAGAGGGTCAAAGCCTGCCGGGGTCGCGGGACTCACAAGTTACCGTAACCCCGGTACGTAAAGGGCTATTGAAGGCACCGTGGATTTTAGTCAGTACAAGTCTGACAGTCCCTCCCGCCCTGCCCTGGGTGGGAGGACTCATTTGATGATTTTACCACGAAAAAAAAAAAAAGCTGACCGTTTACTCGGTCAAGCAATAAACTTGTTTCATTTGCTATCTCTACGTGTCTCTCGCTAATCGCTATGTGTGGGACAGGGACCTAAAGTGTCTAGGTATAACATTGTAAGGTAGTGTTTAAAGTTAACATTTTAGATGTAATTGTCTTAATGTTTTCACTTAAAACTGCTGACATGTGAGAAGTTCAGTGTAACGTGTTTCTTGAACAGCTTTATAAATGTTACTTTGTGGAATTTAACAAATGTATAGAAAAAGCACAGGTATATTAAACCAGCAGCTCCTCAGCTAAGTTAAATATATTTAAGATGGAATGATGTAATATTAAAAAAAAAAACAAAGCCACCGACTTCAGAAAGATAAGTAATTTTTACAGTTTTTGATGTGGTTTTAGAATGCGGTTATAATTTCTAAAAAATTAAATTTGTTCTTTATTAAAAAAGTTCTTATTTTATTTTTCCTCACGACGAACCATCATGCCATTAAAACTCTTTCAAACTTATAGAAGTAATAAAAGCAAATATTAAAATAACAATGAGTTGCTGACTTAGGGGTCAATGAATGAATGAATGAATACTATTTATTTCAGGCATACATACCCACATAAAAATGTCAATTTACAACTTATTGTTGTTTGATGACTGTGATTTTGAAAAAAAAAAATAACAAACTAATTCGACTCCACCCCGTTCTTATTCGACCAAGGTGGCCACTCCAATAATTCAAATTCAATAATTCCTACAAATGAAACGCCTCGGCGTCTCCAACAGTTTTATATTTCTCTACGTCGGCGAACGAAAGCTTCAGAAACTTCTACCTTTTTCTACCCTACCCACTGAAATGGAGAAAATGTTTTCAAAGTTGATTTTAGAAACTGACGCCATTGATTTTCTGTTCAATTGAATTTTTATACAACCTTGAGTTTTTGTAGAAAATATTTTGTTAGGATTGAACTTTGTAAGATATCTTTTTAAAGTTACTTTTATCTACTTTATCTTTAGTTGTTTGATAATTCGTAGAATTATGACCCTGAATATGGATTTTAAGAAAAAATTAATCAATAAAAGATGAAAGGCGAACGTAGGTCGCTAAGACGACAGCTTCGGGCATGCGGGCGGCGAGTAATGGTCGACTCGCTGGCCGAACATGGATTATGCCCGGGTCGACGACGCGTTGTGTTCCACGCGCGCCTCAAGGAGTGTCAGCATAGTTGACGGGGCCCCCCTGTAGAGGGCCAAAGCCTGCCGGGGTCGCGGGACTCACGAATTATCGTGACCCCGGAACGTAAAGGGCTATTGAAGGACACCGTGGATTTTAAGTCAGTACGAGTCTGATAGTCCCTCCCGCTCTGCCCTGGGTGGGATGACTCATATGATGATTTTAACACGTCATAAAAAAAATTACGACTGCTTCAACACGGATGAAATCACAGTCAAAAACTAGCATAATCCTAACCAACCTATAATGTTCCCACGGCTGGGAAACAAGCCTCATCTCCATGAAAGAGGGTATAATCCCCCACCCAGTACAGACTGGTAGTTGTCACATGTCATTGAATTCTTTTCTTCCAGAACATGCCGGTTTCCTCAAGATTTTTCCGTCACGTGTTGTTTAAAAGCAGTGGTGGTTAAATAAATTATATAAAGTAAAACTCCAGCTTGGCTGAGTTCGAACCTACGACCTTCAACTCGTAGGTCGTTTCCGTTACCTTTTTGCTAAAAACCGGTCGTAAAGAAATGAATACATTTTTAATAATAAATTTTGAATATTTTTTTTTATTCCATTTACAAGCGTCATTCTTTTAGGCAAGTATTTTTCGCTTCACATCAGTCGAATTGCGACCAAAAGAAAGACTATTTAGCGTTGTTTATAAAACAAAAACATCTTTTTAGACTCAATTTTCTTTAAACACTGTTTTAAACATTATGTAATAATTCAGTACATAGCTAATATTTATCTTCCTAAAGGGCACATACACACATATAATTACGCGCGCGTCGCCCAAGCGAGCACGTATATGAGTGCTCGCGATTATTAATTAAACGTGTGCAGGAAATGAGCATGTGTTTGAACATTCACAATTTGTTTCATCATTACCTTGAGTAAAGATCTACTTTTGGCTGGATGTGACTGGGTCTCAGTATTTTTTATTAACTTGTTTTTGGGGTAGGTAGTTACTCGTCAAATGAGCCTTCCGTCCAGGATGGAACGGAAAGGACTGTAACACTTCGTTGCCCTTTAAGATCCAAGGGTTGCTTGGACCATTTTTTTTTAAATTTAACGGTAGGCTCGCGGTGTGAACGGTGAAGCACGCTTGCCTAGAAGTAACCTATTCACTCTTGATTTAAAATCCCCAAGATTTTATAGCTATCAGAATCGCAGCCTAAATCAAAAGTAATTTATTCTAAATAGGCTAATGTTATCAACACTTCTTAAAGTTTAATTTTACATAAGACAATCCTTCAAAACCCACTTATCGCTACTTTTTAGTGTATACAGCAGTTGTTTTAGTACATCACTGCTGGCCTAAGATCTCTCCACACTTTTCCACTTTTCTGTGCGGTCTGCTCGGACAATCATTCACAAAAGTAAGTCGTCACGCCAGATGTGTGATATGGGGAGGCCTATGTTCAGCAGTGGACGTCCTACGGCAGATATGATGAATGAAGTCATCACGACAGCGCGAGCGGTTTCCGTAGAACTCCCTGGCGAGGACACCCGGCTTTTAGCACCCACTAACGTGACGACTCTGATCCATTTGGTCTTGGTGAATTTAACAGATATGTACAGATTGGATTATTAGGTATCCTTAGATAAACCAACTCCACTTCAATTCTAGTTAAATTCTTGGCCCGCCTTCTCTCCTCACCCAGTTGTATTCAAATATTTCGTAGTCATGAGAAAAAATGTAAAGTTGTCCCTTCGAAGTTACCTACTTCATTTAGATTATTACATTGAATACTCCAAGTCATCGAGCCTCGGTTGCGGGACTCACAAATTACCGTGACCCCGGTACGTAAAGGGCTATTGAAGGACACCGTGGATTTTAGTCAGTCAAGTCTGACAGTCCCTCCCGCCCTGCCCTGGGTGGGAGAACTCATTTGATAATTTTACCACGATAAAAAAAAGTCATCTAGCCTCAAGCAACAAGAGAACAGAAACAGTAGAAATAATAATTTAGCAAAAACCCTTAAATATTTCTCTCAAATTAAGAAAACTAATCCACTTCACAACTTTATCAATCAAAAATATTCTCAAAAAAAAAAGGTGAAAAACTTTTTCAAAAAACAATCCTGCTGATCGCCCCAGTCTGTGGGATTGATGATAAAATAATACGGGAAGGTAGGGGTTTTTACGTTAAACCGAGTTTGACAGTGAGAAATGGCCAGATTAATTTCTTTCCCGTTTATTTGTCGGAGTTACGAAGTCGCTTAGTTAGTTGAAAAATTTCGAGTCTTTTTTGGGACGAGACGTGCAACAAAAAAAACAAGCAGGGTAAGGAAGCGGATGAAAAAATTCAGTTTTCAATGGCGAAGAAATATTTTGGGTAGGAAATCTGAAAGTTGTAGAAAGTAGACAATTTTCTAGAAGGTATAGATCCATAGATTCTTAGTTTCCGGGGTCGCGGGACTGTACGAACTACCGTGATCCCGGAACGTAAAGGGCTATTGAAGGACACCGTGGATTTTAGTCAGTACGAGTCTGACAGTCCCTCCCGCTCTGCCCTGGGTAGGAGGACTCATTTGATGATTTTACCACGATAAAAAAAAGGTATAGTGAAAAGAAAAGGCTGAAAAAGGTTTTGTCAAAGGAAAATAAATAATATCCATATGTCTACATGTTCATTACAGTACCGACGTCTTGCAACTTGAAAGACGTCCATATCCAGCAATTAAAGATAAAAGTCAAACTTAAATTCATTTTGTGATAAATGTGCTACTTAATCTGAAAGCATGGAACTTAAACAAGACTTTCTAACATTGTGAACTGAAGAAATATTTTGAAAAATATTCTCTTATGATGTTGAAAAGATCAGATATCAGTTTCATATCAAAAGTTGTTGACAAACGCAGGTGAATAAATGACCACCCTGTATTTTATTTAATATTAGCCGTTGCCAACGGTTTCGCCCGCTAAAACTCTAAAATTGTCCCACGGGAAGATAAAATCGGGATAAAAACTATTCTCATCCAAATAAATGCAGTAGTTTTTACGTGAAAGAATAAGAAAGATCCATACATTCATGCTCGCAAACTTTCACAATTGGCTATTTGACAGTAGCTATAAATTACAAATATAATTAGTCCGTAATTAAGAGTTTAAAAAAAACAACGGTCACGTATTTTTTTTTTTGTAAAATCAATGAATATTCACCAAAATACAACGCATCAAAACTCGAGAGTGGGAGCTCGTTGATTTTGATAATCTAAGTGACGGACTAATAATTTATCAGTCAAATAGCCAATTATAACATTAGTATAATATCAGGGCAGTAGCTACACCAGACACAACACTCCAGCCATCAGCCGCTGAGGATTTTTCGACGCTACTCTTTATACTTCTAGAATTGATAACAAAGAAACACTTAGTAAATACAGGAACACAAATATTACAAACAATAAACTTGATAAAAGACTTTTTTCCGAGCTAAATCGAAGGCCATCTATTTACACATAAATACCTAACTCACAACACAATAGAAGATCTACGTAGTCGTAATTTTAACCTTGCAATAGGATGAACGGCCATAGTAATGCCTTCGTCACAAAAAATACGAGAAACGAGCAATTCTCTCGATTTTACCACAATAGTCTTGGTGTGTGGTCCAAGTTGGTAGCGGCGAGCGATAGTATTGCAACACATAATGCCAGTATTAAAATGCTTGTACAAAAAACCAAATTTCAATTAAAAATTTCAAAACGAGAGTATTTTTCAAGTGTGTATTATACTTTGAAGGATGACTCAGATATGGAAAGAGAACGGAGGGCGTTGGCTGTCCGATGCAATATGTTGGCGCGCAGGTTTGCACGCTGTACACCAAAAGTGAAAATAACACTATTCAAGGCATTTTGCCAGTCGCTGTACACGTGCACCCTGTGGGTTCGATATACGCAAAGGGCATACAACGCTCTCAAAGTTCAATATAATAATGCCTTCAGGATGTTGTTGGGGCTCCCGCGTTACTGCAGCGCATCAGGAATGTTTGCCGACGCACATATTGATGGCTTTAATGCCATCATTAGAAAACGAACAGCATCCATGATGCGTAGAGTGCGTGGGAGCGTCAACAGCATTCTGAAGGTCATAAGTGATAAACCGTGTTGCGCTATCTTGGCACACTGGGTGCGTGTACATGTGGATGTACCCGCTGTGTCAAGTGAGCGCAAAAGGTATTTAAATTAAATTCGGTTTTATTTATTTTTTTACTAACATAGTTTATTAAGTTTTGTCATTACTAACAATTATGGACCACGGTCTGAAATAAAGTATTTTTATTTTATTTATTTTATTTTATTATGTAGGTAGTTTATGGCAGATAATTTAGATCAATAAGTTTTTTAGATTTAATATCACTAATAGATTAACAAAACAAAACGTTGTTTTTACTGTCTCACTGTGAGCTTTAAGTAACTGTATTATGGTTTAGCTTCAAAACATTGATAGTTAACGCAAAAGGTTGTTGGACCTCCAAGTGCTAACCGCCAGCTTTCAATGAAGAAGACAGATCGCAAACTGGAAGATTCAATGTATTAAAAAAAATCTGATTGCATTTTTCTGCTTATTAAACTAAAAGGAGGACCTTTTGGTTCATACGTATGAAAGATATTAATGCAGTGTTATGACCGATAGTGAGCGACACTTGCAACCACTTAGAGAATGAGATGTTTTAGTAAAAAAGTCGGTTTAGTCTATGTTCGAACCCCACAGTTTCTACCCTCTTTTAGTCATACAATAACAATTTTTTCTCTATAGAATTTCCGCTGTAAGTTCATCCTTCACGCCCCACCCAAACGCAGACAAGCAGAGAGTAAACGAAAGAATGAGTAACGCGGCGCACTTTCTAAGATGTCGTCTATTAAAATAATTGCACAAAAGTTTACGCAGTAAACTATGTACTGTTATCTCTAGCAGCTAGGGATGGGACACTGTCGATGTCGATAGAATTACAAGGTCAGTTTAATTTTATTTTTGTAAGTTTTCTGATGTTGATGTGACAAAAATCAGGTGACCGTGACACTGGGTAACGGGAAATTGAGAGAACACGTTGGATAACACGTTAGTCAGAAGAAGTCTGACAGTTCCATCTAAATTACGTGACAAATAGAATTGGTGAAGACAGAGATACCGGTTTAATAAACCTCCAGCTTCTTTCATTTTTATTATTACTCCATTTTCTCGCAAAGAAAACCTTGTTTTAAAAAGAACCATAATCTATTATCGATCTAACCTTTACACAATTACTTACAAATATTGCTCCAACATGAATAATAGTAGCCCATATTTCCTTTCATCGTAATATAATACAAAAACAAGGTTGAAGATTTTATCGACGTTTTTACAACGTTATTAGGGTCCTACCCTAAGGCACTTAAATATTATTGGCAGTTTACTTTGCAAAGGCCATATTTTTATTTAAAAAAAGATCCTTTGAAAAGAACCTTCTCGATCTCATTACGTTTTGTTTTTACTTTTATTATATAATAATAGTAGTTGATGAAAAGGCTCCATGGATATTAATTTTCGAACACGGAATGTTTAAATAAGGATAAAAAAAAGATTTGTTAAAAAAACATTATTAATTAGCTAATTATACTATAATTATTAATTTTCGAACATGGATTATTTGAACAATAAAGAAAAGATTCTGTTTAAAAAAATTAATCATTATTAGCAAATATTTTAATTACTACATTTTATTAAAGACCTTTTTCACCACGAAAAGGAAAATTACTTACATCAAGAAGTTACTTGACCCAATTAACAGTTTATTAATAGTTTTATGAGAGTCTAGTTATAGTATATAAAACGTGAATGAAGCCCAAAACACTCTTTTGTCTCGTAGAAGTCAGCCGACTGAAGAAAAACGTCTATATACCATAATAGTAATCTATAAACCACTATACAACTGTTACGTAACATGAAGGAATAATAAAGGAACAGCAAGAGGTACATATTTGCGAGTTGGGAAGACATCGACAACTCAAAGGCACATCACTAGTTTTAATTTGATCACATTGCACAGAGTACAACAAAGGAGGTTTTCCTTCATTTTAACGCTCATTTGTGTCCGACCCAGGACCGTGAATCGTCGTATCTTTTTACGTTTTTTTTTTCTTTTAACTTTGCAACTTTGTCAAGCCCTCGATAAGAATTGCGCTTGCATAAATATTATGTTGGTTCTTTAAGAAGTGATGTTTCCATTAATGGGACAAAGGCGAGGAAGACTCTTTTATTTGTAGTCATTATAAATACTAAAAGGTCTGTGTTACGTTTACGTGAACGATTTATCATTTAAATGTCGTAACTGAGAAAATACGAGCACTGCAACATTATACAAATCCTCTGTATTCGTCGAAATTTTAAACAAAAGTGAATGATGAAGTCGCAGACTTACGAATTACCGTGACCCCGGAACGTAAATGGGTATTGAAGGACACCTTGGATTACAGATTTCATTTATCTATTTATAACTGTATTAGTCAGTACGAGTCTGACAGTCCCTCTCGCTCTGCCTTAGGTTGAGGACTCATTTGATGATTTTACCATGATACAAAAAAGGGGAATGATGAATTGTGCTCATATTTCGCAGGGATTTTTATATTGCCTTGTAAGCAATCACAAAGTTTATGCAGACATTAAATCCATTACGGTGCAGGACAGCACCGCCGTGTCCTCACGACGGCGATAGGCGGAGACCTCTCGCGCCCGGCATTGGTCGAGGCCATGCTGCGGGGCGAGATGGAGTGGGAAGCGGTCGCCTCCTTCTGCGAAGCAGTCATGCTCGTGAAGGAGGAGGCGGGCCGCCTGAGGGAGAGGACAGCGTCCTCCCTCCATCCCAGCCGCAGTGGTAGGCGCCCACGGCGTCGGACGTCACAGGACGATCTCCGGCCACCGTAGGCGCGGGCATGCGGGCAGCGAGTAATGGGCGACTTGCTGTCCGACCATGGACCATGCCCGGGTCGACGGCGCGTTGTGTTCCACGCGCGCCTCAAGGAGTGTCAGCACATTGACGGGGCCTGTAGAGGGCCAGAGCCTGCCGGGGTCGCGGGACTTACCCATCACCGTAACCCCGGTACGTAAAGGGCTCGTGAAGGACACCGTGGATTTTAGTCAGTACAAGTCTGACAGTCCCTCCCGCCCTGCCCTGGGTGGGAGGACTCATTTGATGATTTTACCACGCAAAAAAAAAAAAAAAAGACATTAAATCCATATAGGTATTTTTTTCAATTCTTTCATTTATCTATTCTTAACTACAAAAACGTAATTAAAATAATACGAGTAATTTCATCATGTCGTCAACAAAGGCAATAAAGAAAATAATAAAAGCGTTATACGCTTTTATTAGAGCTCACTCGTAAACTGCTCTAGCAAAATCGATAAAATTTATCATAAAATATGAGATCACCGCGTTTTCTCCAACCATTGAAAAATCACGTAAATTTGCCCAGTAATCACGGAAAAATGTGACGACTATGAAATATTACTACTAAAGCTCCTTAATTAAACTTGGGACCCGAAACAAGACCAGCACGCGTAGCATGGCACCGTAGAAACGGGATTTGTCGACTGGAGAAAAGACAAAATGACAGAACGTAGAAAGACTTTTATCGATTTAAGCATAGTAATGTTTTAAATATAGAAAAGAAATGTTTATATTCTTTAATGGTATACGAATCATATCATACTTATGCAAAAAAAAACAGTTGATTTGTATAGAAATAACGACGAAATAACTTTGTCTATTCTTGGTAGAATAGAGATAGAATTGGTCATGCTACGCGTGCAGTACTCAGCGCCCACAATTCAGCTTACTAGACAAACAACTCATACAAAACACGTACTGTACTTAACCTATTCAATCACAGGCCACCCATCACTCATACAACCCCATTCATTACTCATTTCCATACATTTAACCCTCACAAAATTGTAAGCAGCAGAATTTAATAATAAAGCACCATATCTTCTCGCATTAGGAGACATCAATCGAGGTATAGGCAGACAAGCACGTATATCGCGGCATTCTTAATTAAAACATCGTACCACCAAGGAAAATTGAATTTTGCAAGAATAAGGCTGAGCGAGGAATTAGAAGGTGCAAGATGTGGCTACCGATTTTTAAAGTCGGATGTGATGTGATGAATTTAAAATACTGATATCCAGCTGCATCTGGTTTGACTGGAAGCCGACCCCAATATAGTTGGGAAAAGGCTAGGCAGATGATTATGGGATGTGATGAATTTTAGAGAAGAATTTTACGAGAAAGTATGCAAGATGAACAGCAGAAATAAATTGGGATAACACCAGGGAAATAATAAGATTAATAAAGAAAAGGTGGTCGATTAAAAAGTATGTATCAAGATCCGCGCATATTTTTTTTCAAACTAGGCTGAATAAAATCAGCACGTTTGAATGGCATAAACACCTTGCTTTATAAGCTGGCAATTTTAATTAGATTTTACCAATAGTAGTTATCCAGTTGGTATGTAACATTATAACATAATGGACAAGATATGTAGTAGACATTTATATCTATGGATATACATGAATAACGATGTATGAAACATGAAACAAACAGGTTAAAAGTATAATAACAGGTAGATTTTAAATGTTTCTGCCTACACCCATAAGAAAAATACAAGAGTGTAAAATACCAACAGAATTGTCGCCAGCAACTTTTCAAGTCACATCCAGCCCCGCCACATCAATGTAGGACTAATGGTGAAGGGAATTAGGTCGAACTCCGCAATTTTTCATTCTGTCACCGCGGGAGTTCTTTCACACGCTCCGGAAAATTATGGCTGCCGATACCGTACGGTGATACAGGTACATGCACTGTGTCGGTGTATGGGGGACTTTAATTTTATGTTGTTGTTAGTTTTTATCTGTCTTCGTTTCTGATACCCTGGTATATCTAATTGTTATGAATGTGATTTGTGAGTTTGTGTGATGGTTTGTGACTCTGTCACGCGTTTCTGGACGAATTTGCATGAAATTAATACATACTCCAGTAGTTTTTTACAGCCCGTTCACGTTTCTTTATCGTGGTAATATCATCAAATGTCAGACTTGACTGACTAAAATCCACGGTGTCCTTCAATAGACCTTTACGCCTGTTAGAACATAAATAAATTGTTATTTCTGAGCACAAAAAAAAACCTTCTCTATTTTCATCTCATTACATAAAATATCAGCCCGCATTAAGAGGCTTTTATTATCAAAAAGCTTTTGTAGTCACCTGTACATGAAAGGCACACATTTGTTATAAAACGTGACACCCAAGGGACGGTACATCCCTTCACGAAACGTTTATAAAGAACGTAGGTATTATGTATGCTTTAAAATTAACAATACCTATGTGATACCCTTTTAAAAAGGTTGTATTTTATTTATGTCATCTGCTTTCCCGACTATATTGGGGTCGGCTTCCAGTCAAACCGGATGCAGCTAAATATCAGTATTTTATATGGAGCGAATGCCTATCGGACCTCCACAACCCAGTAACTGGGTAATACAATAGCCCACCATGGTAAGACAGGTTGTCTGACTTTAGAGCTTCTGACTAACAGTAACGACTGTCAAAGATCTACAAATGACAGCCGGGACCAACGGCTTTACGTAATTTCCAAGACAAGAAGGAAACTCGCTTTGACAGATGGTTACCCATCCGCAGACCAACCTCGGCAAGCACGGCTTAACCTGGAAAATCGGCCTGTGTAATTATTTAGCCACGAGCTCCTCATATATTTTAATACCACATGATTACGCCTTACATTTAGGTGTCCCCGCCTATACTACTAAAGAAATCCTTCTGCGAAACCAAATTAATAATAGTAAGATAATCTTTTTAATTAACAAACTAAGCAATAATCTAGCTTTATAAAATGTAATTCTACAAAATCCTATTAAGGGTCATGTAAAATATTGTCAATGTAAACAGTGGATCCAAAACAATCACGACGCGATGTAAAAAGTCTTTAATTTTCTGTCTAACTACGGTAATCCGATTATAACGTAGTGATGGGACACAGAATCAAGTTTATATCGATAGACATAATGCTAATATCAGATAATGCTAGTGATCACAAACTCTTTTGATGTGTGTATGTAATCCTCGAAGGCTAGAAGGAAAAGGAGTAGCGAGTGTTAAAAGGACATTGTTGCTCTGAAATGCAAAGTACAACTGGAGGTAGGGGAACAGTGTATAAGACGGGGACGCGAGTAGTAGTAGTAATGCATACTTAATACAACACTAACGTAGCGCAAGCGCCATCAAGAAGTCATTTGCAAGCGGCCATTACCAAATAGCGTCCTGTTGGCGCTTGCGCTACGCGGCCGTCACTGCTAGCGATGCAGTCTTTCACGCTCTTTTCTTTTCCTTACCAAGGCAAAAATGCGAATTGTTTTATTAAAGTTTGTTGAATAGTTATCTCAGCATTTATATCAACAACAAAAAAACTAGGTACTGAATTCCGTTCATACTTTTCACGGCATCTTATCATTCTCCTTGGCCAAACTTCGGCATGAAATATTTATCGGCGACGCTGAAAAATTGTGTTTACGTTTACAGAGTCACAAGTAAGCTAAAATGGCTGACAAAAATTTTCTTATATAAAGCAATCTAGTGTACATTACGATGTATTATAAATTCCTGTCATGTTTTCAGCCTAGGATTTTTCTTGTATCACGAATATTGCTTGGCAGGCGAAAAATATTCATAACGGTGAGTTTTTGTGACAGTTTTGCCTGAGACGTTGATTGAAGAGCTCTTTTTGACGCTTCTAACAATTACTGGTCTTATTAATATTCTATTTTCGTGATACTTGAAAGATATTAAAAATCATATCAATTCACGTATTTTTTTCTGTGTTCAGTAACCTATTTACTTGTTTGTTTTTCGTCGAAGTTCAAACACGTCTCATCTTTCGAAAGAAAAAATAATTATAGATTATGGTTTTTACCATACTTAATTTATGATTTATATATTATTCATCACATATAATAATGCGTGGGAAAAGTCTGAAAACGCTTTATGTGCTCAGATGATTGCGCTTTAAAAAATATATAACTGTAAAAAAAACGAACTAATATAAATGCGAAAGCTGATGTATTTGGATTGTTTGGAACTCAACCACGTCAAAACGGCTAAACGCATCTAGATGAAAATTGGCAATTAGGTTTATTATAATCCGGATTATCACATAAACCATTTATCCCGATATAGCCTTTTTATCCCGGTAGTATAATCCCTAGGAACAATAGTCGTTGGCATGAGCATAGTTGTAATAGTTATTTTATAAATACCTTTATCGATAAATTCCAACCCTGCACCACATCACTAGACTAACAAAAACCCTCAAAGTGAATATTCCAACCAATTAAAGGCTTAAGAGAGAAATTTCGCAAAAAAAACGTAACGAAAAGCATAATCTACGCTTATAAATTCCTTTTTATGAAACTCGTTGAGAATCACACAAATGTACAAAAGGAATAAAAAGAAAGTTATTAAAAAAACTGGAAAAATTAACATCGAAATTAGCAAGCGGTAACATTTTCTGTATTGAGTGAAGTTTTGGTAAAATAAGAGAAAAGAGGTTACAGGTAAATTGAAAGTTATTCGTAGAAATTTTAAAAGTGCCTCTTAAGCTCATTAGATTGCTGCCAGCGTACCTGCAGTAAGGTGAATATTATATCTATATATGTAGGATACTGTGGTCCTGGGTCACAAAGGGTAAACGAAGGAACATGACCTATTTTTGAAGTGAAAACTTCTTTAGCGGCGTTGTGCACTTTTTTTGGAATGGGTAAAAAATGTTAAACTCGCGTCAGGACACGTGACCTGATCGAAAATTCGTAAGACGGCGCAGGGCGCTTGCGCGAATGTTTGTGTGTGTTTATTACTATTGAAGTTTTCACTTCTGCCGGTACTCCCAGAGTGCAAACCGTCGTTTTTTTTTTGTCAGTAAAAGTCTGACCCATCCGCTCCACTCAGTGTGAAAATTCATTTGATGAATAAAACTGTTGCTTAATGTGAAAATTCTCATGACGAAGTTAATTTTTTTGCGCTTATTAAAAACTTGCATTTTTATAGACTAAGGTGCATATGTAATTCGAGTGCAATTAATACCTAACCCGTATCAAGTAATAGGAAACATAAACCTGTAGCCATTGAGGGTGGAAACAACAGACCCCCGCTTACCAACGTCTTTCACTAGATTTAGAAAAGATCAAGAATAATCATAATAGATATTATGCATCTATGATAAGATCAATAACGACAATGACCTAAATCTAAACTGTCAACTATCACTTGAAAATTACGTTAAGCAAAGATAATACGTTCGGGAGGTTCCTGTGTCTGATAGGGAGGGAAGAAACGCCTGGGTGTCACCACTGCAAGGATCGTCCGGAGGACACGGTGGAGCATACGGTGCAGGACTGCCCCGCTTGGGCAGAGCACCGCCGTGTCCTCACGACGGCGATAGGCGGAGACCTCTCGCGCCCGGCATTGGTCGAGGCCATGCTGCGGGGCGAGACGGAGTGGGAAGCGGTCGCCTCCTTCTGCGAAGCAGTCATGCTCGTGAAGGAGGAGGCGGGCCGCCTGAGGGAGAGGACAGCGTCCTCCCTCCATCCCAGCCGCAGTGGTAGACGCCCACGGCGTCGGACGTCACAGGACGATCTCCGGCCACCGTAGGCGCGGGCATGCGGGCAGCGAGTAATGGGCGACTTGCTGTCCGACCATGGACCATGCCCGGGTCGACGGCGCGTTGTGTTCCACGCGCGCCTCAAGGAGTGTCAGCACATTGACGGGGCCTGTATAGGGCCAGAGCCTGCCGGGGTCGCGGGACTTACCCATCACCGTAACCCCGGTACGTAAAGGGGTCGTGAAGGACACCGTGGATTTTAGTCAGTACAAGTCTGACAGTCCCTCCCGCCCTGCCCTGGGTGGGAGGACTCATTTGATGATTTTACCACGCAAAAAAAAAAAAAAAAAAGCAAAGATAATACATGGTCGCGGGACTTATGATTTACCGTGACCCCGTTACGTATAGGGCTATTGAAGGACACCGTGGATTTTAGTCAGTACGAGTCTGACAGTCTCTCCCGCTCTGCCCTGGGTGGGAGGACTCATTTGATGATTTTACCACGTAAAAAAAAAGAAGCAAAAATAATACATTGCGCTTTTGGTTATGTAATTTTTACATGCTTTTTGTTTTATCAAGAGCTTGCAAGTGATAAGAAAGCGTCATACGTCGAATGACATAATAATCTGGCCCCATCGCAGATTTGTTCATACCGTAGAGGGTTTTTTTTACGTGGTATAGTCATCACATGAGTCCTCCCACCCAGGGCAGAGCGGGAGGGACTGTCAGACTCGTACTGACTAAAATCCACGGTGGCTTCAATAGTCTTTTACGTACCGGAGTCATGGTAATTCGTGAGTCCCGCAACCCCGGCAGGCTTTGGCCCTCTAGAGGGGGGCCCCGTCATTTTGTTGACAATCTTTGAGGCGCGCGTGGAACACAACGCGCGGTCGACCCGGGCATGGTCCATGGTCGGACAGCGAGTTGCCCATTAGTCGCTGCCCACATGCCCGCGCCTACGGTGGCCGGAGATCGTCTGCCGACGTCCGTCACCGTGGGCGTCTACCTCTGCGGCTGGGGTGGAGGGAGGACGCTGTCCTCTTCCTCACGAGGCCCGCCTCCTCCTATACCGTAGAGGGATAGAAGTCAAATATATATTATCTTACTTCTTACCGACACTAAGTTAAATTATATTTTCCTTGAAATTTAAGACTTTGAATACGAATCTAATTGAAACTTATTACTTACTTGAACTATGACTCCAAATGTTTATAAAGATAATTTTCGCATTGTTCAGTGAAGTTCTAGGGAACCAAATAGTTCTGCCATCTATATTATTACTATGTAGATAGTTTCCATCCAGAAGATATAATCTTTCGTTCCCTTTTTATGAGTCCCAGAGGAGAAGATAGGGTGACAATTTCTTAGCGGGAGCTCTTGTGGTACCAGCATGTATTTCTATTTATATTGTGTACTAGCTTCCGCCCGCGACTCCGTAGATGGTTTGTTTCTCCATTTTGAGTAACAATGACATCTTATAAATATCTATTGGACCCAAATAAGGCTAAGCCTATAATAATTAAGGAGATCGCGGTTCTACAGAACAACGTCTATGAATAAAACTGAAAAATAAGATTTTTTTTTCTACGTATTTTTCCAGGATAAAAAGTATCCCATTTTATGCCCAGGATAATAAGGCATAACTATACCAAGTTTCATCGAAATCGAACCGTTAGTTTTCACGTGATGTCTGCATATACAGACAGACAAACAGACAAAAATTTTTTTAATCACAAATTTGGGTTTGGTATCGATCCAGCAACACCCCCCGCATTTTTTCAATATTTTCAATGTACAGAATTGACCCTTCTACAGATTTATTATATGTACCTATATGTCGGAGAAAGCGATAACTTTTAAACATCAAGTTGCTGATTTGATTATTGTAGTAGGGGTAAACGCCGTGACGTCAGATGTTGTTTTAATGGCGGCACGTGGACAGAGTCGTTTTGGAGAGTGGGGATTGTGCCGAGATCACTTTTGATCCGAACTCCAACCAAGTCACTCCTTCAGAACGAAACTGTCGGTTTGCCCATTTTGTGGAGATTATTTGTTAGTTTTATTTAATGTAAATTTGTGTTAAATAAAAAACAGTGATTTTTGTGTACCGAAACCGAAACTATTATTTTAACTTTTCGTCATGAACCCGGTACCACCGAACCCTAATGCCGACGGCGCTATCGCTCAGCCATCGCTTACGCCGTCATATAGATTTGAGTATTTACATCTTGTTTTGTTACAAATTTAAGTTCGTTTAAAAATAAGGATTATTTACTACATTTTATATTATCACAAACGTGTCGAATTGATAACCTCTATTTTATGGAGTTGTTGTTGAAGTTAAAGCTAAGTATTTATCAGGTGTGCCTTATAGCACACCCATATTTTGTCAGTTATGCTTTTTTTTATCGTGGTAAAATCATCAAATGAGTCCTCCCACCCAGGGCAGGGCGGGAGGGACTGTCAGACTTGACTGACTAAAATCCACGGTGTCCTTCAATGGCCCTTTACGTACCGGGGTCACGGTAATTCGTGAGTCCGGCGACCCCGGCAGGCTTTGGCCCTCTCACTGCCAGTTATGCTTAAGTCCAATGTAATAAGAGGAGGGGTTATAGCCAACAACAGAGCACAAATCCAGTGTATAGGCTATTACTGAGAAATTCTCGCTCGTAAAAACACGCCAAAATGTTATTATGAATTGGCAAATATATAAAATAAAAAGGCGACACGATTAGACCAGTGGCTGAGCGATCGACTGCCGCGCAGCCTGTCGCGGGTTCGATCCCCACACAGAACAAATATTTGTATGATCTGCTAGTAGTTGTTCCGGGTCTGGGTGTTTGTGTATGTTAGGTTCTATGTTTGTAAACGCACCCACGACACAGGAGAAATTCCTAATGTGGGGCAACGATTTAAAAAAAAAACAAAAGTATAAAGATTCTTTTCAAAATAGTAAAATTTTCTGGGTGTTTTTTGAATTGGTTGAGAATTTAATTATGCCAGCAACATTTCATTTTCCCCTTACTATAAAATTATTCTAAAGTAACAAACGACAAAGGAACCTGAACTACCAAATAAAAATACAAAAAAGCAGCCTTTGACTCTTCAGCGGCAAAAATTGAAGCGTCCCCACTTTCTTAATGCAACGAATACAAAAAAAAATGTAGAAACAAAAAAGAAAATCAGACATGGCGGCTTCCCGCCTTTTTCGCGTACGCCATTCGCGGAGGCGCGTTCGTTTCATGTGACATTACGTTACTTTTGCCAAAACTGCTGCAACTGACGTTTTATCTTTATGATTGAGCTTGTGACTTTTTGAATGTGTAATTAAGTCGTTTATTGTCCTTTTTATGCGCTACAGAAGCTTTTTAAATTGTTATACGGTTTATTTTTCGGAAATGAACAATTTTTAAGCGGTTTTAATAAGTTAAGCCTCGTTTTACACGTTATATCGGATTATGAAACATTTTTAGTCCAAAACGCTTTTTGAATTAAAATCTGAAATATGAACATTTTATACTACGTTTCATGTAAAGCTGTTATGTGATTAAAACGCTGAAATATGGTTTTTTTCTGTTTTATAACAAACTTTCATAACTATTCAATACCAATAAAATTATTGTTTATTGAAAAAACTAAATAAATTACATTTGGGTAGTCAGTGTAAAATAGGAGTGTTTATTACTATATTAATTACTTAAGAACCTTCATCGGTAAAGTAAATATCTCGAATTAGAGTTATACAAATAAATAATAGACACAGTCTGAAATTTCATCATAATTTTGTTACAAAAATGTTTTAATGTTGATTGACTTTTATTGCATAAAGTGAACGCACTTTGGTAAGCTCAGAAGCTATTTTCATTACTTTGATCCTTTCTATTTTATTTCATCACATCGAATTAATTAAAAGGATATTTTTGGTTTAACATCAAAAGAGAGTATAATAGAACATTTTGCTGGGGATTTTAGATTAGAATTCTTGAAATACTTTGGTGTTAAAACTCGTGTTATTAGCGAAAGAATTTCACTGCATTAACTCAATGAATACGTCTCCACCCCTTCTTTATTCTCTTACAATTTTTTTAAAGTAATGACATTAAGTACTTTCTTTTCTTTATAAGTACATAGATTGATAATAATACGTTGAACATGAACTGTAAAATACTCAATTCTTAAAAGTAATGAGTTTTCTAAAATACTGGTACGTTTCTATCTTCCGTGGTTTAGGCTCGTTGATTAGTCAATATTATATGTATAATATTTTTTTTGAAGTGAAAACTTCTTTAGCGGCGTTGTTGCACTTTTTTGGAATGGGTAAAAAATGTTAAACTCGCGTCAGGACACGTGACCTGATCGAAAATTCTTAAGACGGCGCAGGGCGCTTGCGCGAATGTTCGTGTGTGTTTATTACTATTGAAGTTTTCACTTCTGCCGGCACTCCCAGAGTGCAACCCGTCGCTTTGCCCCACACTAGGGATTTCTCCTGTGTCGTGAGTGCGTTTACAAACATAGAAACTCACATACACAAACACCCAGACCCAAAACAACTACTTGAAGGTCATACAAATATATTTTGTTCCGTGCGGGAATCGATCCCGCGACACGCTGCACAGCAGTCGATCCCTCAGCCACTGCGCCAACCGCGACATTATCTTAGTCAATGTTATATATTTTTATAAACCTCATGATATCCATCGATGGACATTGTCTGTTACAATATAATATAACATTATTTTTTGTTCATGCGAAACCCGATACACCTGTCTAGTATTTTTGTGTAAAGAATCTAAGTACAAAATTACAAATCTCTATCATGAAAATCATAAAGTTATAAGCTTGTTATGTTACCTGGTTGTCCGTTCAAAAATCTACTAATTTCGCGGCGGGACTCGGTACTCTCGCTTAACCTACGCCTCCTTTATCGTACACTCATTGATAATAGTTTGGCAATAGGAACATAACCGTAAAGTGATTATATTATTAACTTGTTATAAAATTAATAAAAATATTTAGGAAAAAAAATTAACATGATGTAAAAATAATTGGAATCGATTCAGTTACTGATTCTGAACAAACTATATTCAGGTTTCGCATATACTAAAACTAATGTTGTATATGTAGACCAGCCTATAATCCCACCGTCTCCCGTCTGTGACAGGCAGTGACCCACAACTAACCACCCAATTTAACATGCCTTGAAATCGTTGGGTCTAGGATACGCCTTACTGACAATGAACCCGGGGTCGCGACACCGTCTCATTAGGTAACTGTGACTCTGGAACGTAAAGGACTATTGAAGGACACCGTGGATTTTTGTCAGTACGAGTCTGACAGTCCCTCCCGTCCTGCCCTGGATGGGAGAACTCATTTGATGATTTTACCACCACACAAAAAAGGCACGGACAATGCACTTTTTTTTATCGTGGTATAATCATCAAATGAGTCCTCCCACCCAGGACAGAGTGGGAGGGACTGTCAGACTCGTACTGTCTAAAATGTGGATTTAGACAGTACGAGTCTGACAGTCCGTGTCGTTCAATAGCCCTTTTCGTTCCGTGGTCACGGTCAATTCGTAAGTCCTGCGACCCCGGCAGGCTTCGGCCCACGGAAACTTAAAGTGCATTGAAGTTGAAGTCTCTTTTTTTAATATTCCCATACTAATTTATACATTTTCTTTTTGTTTCATGTCGGGACAACAGCACCGAGCCGATGAAAAGGTAAGTTCGACATTAAAACTATATTTTACACTTAACTATATATAACTTTAACAATATAAAATCTAGGTCTTAAACTTAAGTCCTATTTTCATGCTAATCTAGCGATAAGAAGAGTGAAGACTAGATAGTCATTAAGAACCTTTGAATCTAGAAAGTATAAATTGAAAATCAATCAGCCATTCAATAAGTTTTCTATACAGTAGAATTAAGATTTTGTTCCGTTCCTGTAAAATAACTCAGGAACTGTTATAAAAAATAAGATCGCAAGTAATCGATTACCTTCATAAAAAACAGGTTTTCGGCACAGCCAGGTGAATCGTTTTTGACAATTTTACAGTTATGACGTCACAATATATGGTACCAGCACAGGTATATTCTCGTTTTAGACGCGTTGTAGGTATGATATCATAGATAAGTAAAACAGATCCAGGGTGGAATTCCACTGAAGGACACCGTGGATTTTAGTCAGTCAAGTCTGACAGTCCCTCCCTATTTGTTGCTGTTCATACATTATATTTAGCAGTGAACATCTATATTGATCGGAAGTCGGTGAATTTTATTTATTAAAATTCATGTTTGCCATCGGTTTCCAAAAGATAAGTTATTTTACACTTTTTGTTATGGTTTTTGAAGGCGGTTCGTTTTTTTTTTTTGGAAAAGTTTTTTTAATTTTCCCTTTTTAGTTGTAACATTCAACCCAAATTCTAGTTTAATACGTAATCCGTAGTACTGGTATAACATCGTCCAAGTACACAATTAGATTGCTCATAAAATAAAAACTACTGAATCAAACAGAAATAAATTATTGGACTAAATGACAGATATACTAACGAACAAAAAAGAATCATCAAAATCGGTTCACCCAGTCGTAAGTTATGAAGTAACTTGAGAACCTCCTCCTTTTTTTGAATTCGGTTAAACAACATAAGCTAGACAGCATAATTAAAAAGAAAAGAAAGAAAGTCTCAAACATAATGAGTTACAACAAGAGACCCACACGATTATCATCTCTACAACGCTAAGACCTGTTATTTTCCATGCATATTTAATTAATAAGCATTTAAATTGCAAATGTAAATCGGGATAACTCCAAGAGTTAGTTCTTATAGAAGAGTCATTTGGGATTTTCGAAGTTAATGTTCAGTATAGCTTTTGCTTGACTAGATTAATAAAGTCTGGTAGCACAGCATTAAAGTTTCCATCGCTGAGACACAGGTTTTTGGTCTTTTGGGAAGAAAAGGTGGATTTTACGTCACGTAGTTTTCTTCTAGCGTTATCATCATTGTCTTTCCATCCCAGGATCACCCCAATTTGCCATAGGATTTCTAATCTAAACTTCTAATTTGAGTATTCTGTTCCTTGTCTTCTTCTTCTTTTTCAGCCACCCAATGCTGAGTGTAGGTCTCTTCCAAATCTTTCCGGTTAGCAGTTTTATCCGTTACTGTACTATTATGTTGTAACAGTTTAGGATTGTAAGACATACATGAATTCACAAATTACTTCTCACATTCTCACTAGATTATTCTGTCATTATGTCACGGTAATTGATCCTGAACATCGGATTATGTCAATCTGATAAAAGGTTTTATTGAAAAAGAATAATCTGTGTTGACAAGATGCAATCAGTGGCCTTGATTAATATAATTGATCATCTGACATCAATCATTGTTAGTGGTTGATATCTAATCCAGTAACAATGATAGTGTTATCAATGCTGAGAACTAAGTCATTCATAATCATGACATAATATAATCACGTGAATAATTAAACGAAGGAAAGAAAACCAGATTTACAGTATCGGAAAAGATTTTTTTTTTTTTATTTTTTTTTTATCGTGGTAAAATCATCAAATGAGTCCTCCCACCCAGGGCAGGGCGGGAGGGACTGTCAGACTTGTACTGACTAAAATCCACGGTGTCCTTCAATAATCCTTTACGTACCGGGGTCACGGTAATCCCTTGGTCCCGCGACCCCGGCAGGCTTTGGCCCTCAATATCGGAAAAGATAGGGAAGACTATATTAAATGGCAACACTACAAATAAATGAAAAAATACTAGAATTACTGAATTGCGCTAAAAAGCTAGGTTTAAGTGGAATTCAGCAGAAAAGTCTGTGGAATGAGTCAGAATTGTTGAATATAAGTGGGTGCCAGAAGAAGGCCTTCATTCTGAGTTGGGCCTAAAAAACCTGGCATAACTAAGGTGCGTTTATGCAAGTTCAACCTGCATAAAAACAAACTGAAAGGTAACCATTGTTCAACAGTAAGAAAATTTGGAAGGTTTACACTTAGCATTGGATGGCTAAAGGTTGAAAAAGAGAAAAGAGGACTATTTAGGTACATCCAATCTCTCTAAAAGATCAGACTGTGTCCCAGCCATTGGCAAATTATTATAAACAGTTAATGCTAAAGAAATCTTGTAAAAATTTAAGAAAATCTTATTACAATGTCGCAGACTTACCCAATGCATTCATTTCTTTAGCTTTTAGCCTTTTTATCCCTTATAACTTCTTCTAACCAGTATTATGAACAAATTTAAAAGCGCAAGCAATTCCATTCTTCCAACCACGACATAAGCCACTTCGAGCCACTTTATATCCAAACTAAACTTTGTACAAAGACGCCCCGTCAGTTTGAGATTGTCGCCGGGGTGAGGTGAATTTAAAATTTTACTGCCTTTTGCTCCAACAGTAATTATGTTATGCCTTCTTTTACGATCTATAACTACATTTTTATCAAGGTATAAGCTTCTGTTTATAGGTTATATTATTTCAAGACTTTTAAACGATATCAATTGTGAATAATGGAGCTGGCAAGTTTAATATTCATAATAGATTTATTATTTTATCCGTCTCATTAATTTGAGATAAACAAGAGGTCTTTAGCTTAAGTCACTTATAATTAAGTACTGGGTGATTAACCGCTACTTTATTTTTGAACCTAACTTGTATTAATGATTAGCTATTTAAAACTGGAGTTCCCTATTAAAGGAATATAAACTCTATAGAGAATATTTATTGATTGACCACTGCCTTTATGTCAATCTGACAGGCATGAGATGTTATCTCACTATACTATACTTTTTATCGTGCTAAAATCATCAAATGAGTCCTCCCACCTAAGGCAGAGCGGGAGGGACTGTCAGACTAGTACTGACTAAAATCCACGATGTCCTTCAATAGCCCTTTACGTTCCGGGGTCACGGTAATTCGGACAGTCCCGCGACCCGGGAGCATTGAGTGCTAGGTTTAGTCGATAACTACGGAAAATATAAATACTTGACTGATTTTTAACAAAGTTTAGCACAAATCGCATCACTTGAGGTCTTGAATTGAAAGTTAAATATTTAATATATATGTATAGTTAGCCTCCCAAAGAGACACATATGTAGAATGACTTATCATCCATCGGCACAGCCTACGACAACATGCTTTTTACTTCCGATGACTTTAAGAAGAGGCTTCATCCAAAACAGATGTCTCCACCTTCAGATGACCTTTGGATATAGTCCCGGGTTTTGATCAAATTTCTTTTGATTCCCAGGATGACACCACGTTTGAAACCAACTCGAACTTCACCTTCGAAGCGACTCGCTTTGAGAACGGACAGAAATTCCACTGCGAAGCGTCGAATGAGGTCACTATTGAAACCAAGGATCAGCCGATGCATGCTACTATGGAGCTCGAGATTTGGTGTACGTATTTGGATGATATTCTTATTTAAATAATGTGACTGCTGATTTATAAGTTTAGAGATTGTGCCTTCGATCTTAGTAATCTTCAATATCAATTTTAAAATCGAAAATATTTAAGTTAATTTACGTAGATATACCAAATTGTATGCATATCAAATTAATCTATTTTCCGTTAAAATCGATATACTTACTTACTTTTACACAACAAGCTTCTGGCTAAAGAAAGTTTTGACAAAGATTCCTTCGTACACAAAACCTCTAGATTTTATTTATTGAAAATAGCATTATTTTGAATATTTAATTTGAGACTAAATTATTCTATAACGTCCATTTCAGATCCTCCAATCGTCCGAGTTGAACCGAAAAACATTACGGTTGTGGAAGGAGCAAAATTACTTCTAAAATGTGAATACGAAAGCAATCCATCTTCGTTGACCAGTGTCATTTGGTAAGCCACAATAATATTATAAAATAATTGTCTTCATCATGTTAACTTGCATATAAAAATATCTATTTCTTCCATGAATGAGACAAAAATTAGAGAACGCCGTATGCTATGATCCTTGCATACTCCTTTCGCGTTTGCATGGTTTTTTTGAGTTCAATCCCAATTCGGTTAAAATATTAATAATTTATTTAACACTATTTTCTCAGCGTCAGTAAGCCTAGATCGATGGCCACTTCATCCATGTCTAGTTCTTGATGGACAGTGTGCGCAAAATTGTTTTTTCCTAATCTTTTCAATCACATTATTATTATTATTATAAGCCTACGTTGTCCCACTGCAGGGCAAAGGCCTCCCTTCCCTCCTTCCATCTCTCGCGATCTAATGCGATTGTAGGCCAACCCTTCAAAACTGAATCCAGCTCATCTCGCCATCTCCTTCTGGGCCTGCCGCGTTGACGTTTCCTGCCCGTTGGGTTCCATAGTGTGGTTATTTTAGCCCAGTGCTCCTCCGGCATACGGCAGATATGCCAATCACATGCCAATAATAAATAAATAAAATAAATAAATATTCCACAACTATCACACAACGCCATCTAGTCCCAAGCTAAGCAGAGCTTGTGTTATGGGTACTAGACAACTGATAAACATACTTATATATTTCTTAATACATACATATTTTAGATAAATTACACCCAGACACAGAACAAATGATCGTGCTCATCACACAAAAATTTGTCCTGGGTGGGAATCGAAACCACGACCTCCGGCATAGCAGTCAGGGTCACTAACCACTAGACCAACAGGCCTGTGAAATGGACCCTTAGCTACTCTCATCATAATAATATGAAGGTCTAGAGTCAACCTAGCCTGTTCTTTATCATTTATCTTAATTGATTGGCTGTCAACAAACGTTCTAAAATCGTAATTGTAAATCATTGATTAATGTAGTAATTTGCGACAGCAATCAATTATACCACTTCAGATTATGTTTAATTTTCTATCCGGTTTAGGAATAGGTATTTACTCATAGCAAGGGCTTAATTACTAGAATCAAGGTTCTATATAATATGGCTGCCATTTTTGATTGAAGATTGCATTAAATTCAATAAGTATCATCGTCTGACTAGCGTTATCCCAACTATGTTAGGGTCTACTGTGGCTGATACAACTGAGTGTCATTATTTAACATAAATCAATTTTATAGACACTGGTCAGTTTGATATGGTTACTATGGGAGCTTTTAACCCAAATTATCACTGTATAACAACTACCAAACTACCAATCTATCTATAGCAGGGGTGGCCAACCGGTCGATCGCGACTATTACTCCAGTCGATCGTGGCAAAGCAAAAAATATAAATATGTAGATCAGACTGCGCAACGTAATTACCAACTACTGCAGCATCATCTTGTATCACTTTACAATCGCTGTTCCGACACGGTTGGTAGATCGCACAGGGTTTCGTTGGTAAACAGTAGATCTTATGTCTAATCAAGTTGGCCACCCCTGATCTATAGTATACAACTTGAGTGCTGATGTTGATCGCTAGTTTTGCGCCACATGTTATTTCTTTATTGTGCTTTCGTTTTCTCCTCTTCGCGGATTACTCGTAACCACGATTACATTTTATTCATTTGATTATCTTATTGTATCGTTGTACTGCAACCACACCTTTCTCATTTCCAGGTACCGCAACGGTGAACGCGTCCCGGTGCACAACACGAGCCACTTTCAGGGCGGCAGCACCGACCAGCATTCACTCATCATCCTCGACGCTAATGGTGATGACATGGGCAACTACACCTGCGTGCTCGGCAATGCCGTCGGGAACGGGACCAGTGATGAGAGTATTGATGTTAATGTGCTGTGTAAGTTTGGCTTCCTTATCAGTATTAAGCTGGCTTACCACGGTGCGTGGTATTGTGAATATGACTGCGAACAGCCACGCATCGCACACAATTTTCTTTCTCTTTGACGGATGTGTCTGCGCTACCAAAGACGGAATTCCGCTTTTACTGCGTCCGTTCGCAATATCACGCCCCGTGAGAATCTATCTTTAGGTTCTTTTTTTAACTTTTGATGATGTTGTATGATTGTGCTTTATACTATTAACTGCAATGAAAACTTGCAGACTTTTATTGCAAAAAAAAGTTTCCAGTTTGTCTCAACAGAGATCTTAAAAAACTATTTTAATTTTTTTGAATTTGTATTGATTTGTTGAAAATTATCGTTCAAATTTTCAAACTCCTTGTCAGATAAAACTCAAAAGTCACCTCAAGGTAGACTGGCAGAAAATGCCTACGGCATTAAGTCCGCCGTTGTACAGTGTTGTGCATAAAGTTTAATAAAAAGTATATAATAATCGCTTCATCTATTGAAAAAACCTATTTAAGATTACGAGTTTAAATTCGGGAGAAACGTAGAGCATACAACCTACATCTTAGTTTTTACTGGCCGATTCTGTGTGTTGGGCAAATACCTCCCCCCTTTGTTCTTCCAAATCTCTCTTTTTCAGTCAATTTACATTTTCAATAAAAAAAAAACGTTAATTTGTTCATTCCAGACAAACCCCAAGTCCGGCTGACCATGAGCTCTCCCAGCCCCATTCTGGAGACAGACCACAAGAATGTGACCCTCACTTGTGAGGTGGTGTCGGGAAACCCGCCTTTACTGGATGAAGTCATCTGGTTCTTAGATGGACAGGTGCTGAAACATCTTCCAGAATGCAACGATACTGAGGGTGAAGGTAAAGGAGAATTTCTTCAACTTAAAGTCTACACAAGTTGAAAATTATTTCTTGATGCTAAAAAGATACCACATACAAAAGCTGGAGTATAGCATTTATTTGATATGGGTTTGCTCTTTACTCTATTCTAGATCAGAAATGACAGAGACAATTTTTTCGATAGAATGAGCTTACCCGAAAGAAGCCTGCTCACTATAACACAATGAGAACAGAGAAAAAAAAACTTAAGTGTAGAACAACAAAAATAAAAATCATAAAAAGGCAATAAAAATGTGTCCTACCGCTGCATAAACAGGCCACTAAACCATACAATCAAATAACATTAACATACGTATAATTGTGATAACTTCAGCGTTATCTTCTACCTTTGCAGAGAATCTGTGCAACGAAGTAGATCCCTCAATGCTGTTACTTCAGGACACCACGAAGAGTTTCCATGGCAATTACTCCTGTCAAGGCAAGAACTATGCTGGATGGGGCAACAAAAGCACCGACACTGAGCTGGTCGTCAATTGTAAGTTATTTTTTCATCTGGCTTTAATGTTATAAATGCGAAAAATTGTGAGGATGGATGGATGTATGAATATTGGCCAGCTTTGTCGCTCTTTTAGTACTGTTACTGACAAATAAACTACTTATTAAAGTTTTTAACTACTTTGTGTAGACAATAATATAGATCATCATTCATACCTTGCTTGCAGACCCACCCGGCCCCGCCAAGCTGACGTACTCTCCCTGGAGGGTAGTGAAAGGCAAGAGTCTCGTGCTTAGCTGCAGCATCAAGGAACGAGGGCGACCTGAAGCTCACAGGTGAGGATTATCACAACTGATGAGTAGACTGATCTCAAGACACTCATAGATACTCTGTTGAATAGAAAGGTGTTCGAGGAGAGTGACTGTGCAGGCTCATTGTTCGTCCACACTTCACACCGTGGACTCGGCTTGTGCTGAGCTCGTGTTTGACTATAGAGTGCGCACACGAGATTGTCGACATGTGGAACGTGGAAAATGCAATTATTGTACCGATAGTCGTTACGATCAATGGACTACTCTCAAAGCGCCTCGATCAACACCTTATGAGGCTCTCATTTCGCGGCTGGCTCAAAGACTTGATTCAGAGCGCATAGTGAAGAATCTCCTGTTTCTGGAATCGTAACCACCGGCAGCTTGGACCCTGTTCTCGATACTGGTAGACTTCAAATCATAAAATTATCATTAAAAATGTAACGAAATGAAATGTAACTTTCTGCCACAGGTTCCGCTGGACTCGTGGCGGTCGTCCAGTGAGTGACATCGTGTCCCAGAACTGGACCATCGACCCGGTGACCTTGGACCACCGCACCAACTTCTCCTGTTGGGGGATCAACGCGGGCGGAGGCGGGGAACCTGCCTTTACTTCTATTGATGTACTGGGTACGTAATGCTACAATTACTATCTAAGGATCGTAGCAAGTGGCATTCTGCTTAGTGCTCACGTGCTGCCATCCACAGCAAGGTTTAGGGGAGACTTCTTTACGGTCTTCCAAGGATGTGTACATGTGTAGGCATTGCACAAAGGGTCTCTGAAGCTGGTCTCTTTAGAGGACCCAGAGCTCCACTTCATGTGATGGTAATCACCGGGGTACTATGGTGAGGTAAAAGTCCGAGATTTGGTCTTATCCCCGAAAACCGGTTGTCTTTTTATGTTTTTCCTGCCGACAGCAAAAAACAATGGCGTTCTGTAGGTTCCGCTTATCGACGCCTTAGAGTGAAAATGTCGTAAGTGTAAAAGAAGTAACTTTTCAGCAGGGAGAAAAAACTGCGTGCTATAATATCTTTGTACGGCGTGTTTTAGTTTCTTTAATATATTTATATGGCCATTTAACCTGCTTTTATATTCGAAACTGTTCGATACTTTAAGATATTCGTATATTTTAGTCCGTACGAGTCTTAATCACAGGTCCAGTCGAAAATCACGAAGATAGAGTAATATACGTAGTAGAGTAATAATACTTATGTTTTCTATTACAGCTCCACCAAGCTTCAAATACGCGATGAATCACTACAGCGGTGCTCTGTATAAATCAAAGGTGAGTTAAAATATAAATGATGTATGATGCACTTGCTAGCTCACTATGCTAGAATCGTCTTTATTCATCATCAATATCTGTTCGTTATTCTCAATGGCCTTTTCCATCATCTTTTCCGTCATCCTGTCCAATCTGATGAATACGCAGCGGCTGATTATATGCCATTCTACAACCCAATTACTGGATAACACAGTGTTCTTTAGTATGACTGGCTGTATTGTCGGGCTGGTTGACTTACCTACATTTTCTTACATGCGCACTAGAATTTCGTTATCAGTAGTACGATGTTATTAACATAACATCGTCCAAGTAACAACGAATAAAAATAAAAAATACTGCGACAAAATAAATGAAAATTTAATGGGTCCAAGTGGCGAGTGCTTCATCGGACCGCAAATCTCGGATTAACCGGTGACCGAATTGAGAACTTCCTTTTTGAAATCGGTTAAAAACCTAGACTAGCTAAGTAGCTTGGTCGCGGGACTAACGGATTACCGTGACCCCGGTACGTAAAGGGCTATTGAAGGACATCGTGGATTTTAGTCAGTACAAGTCTGACAGTAAGGGGTGGGAGGACTCATTTGATGATTTTACCACGATAAAAAAAAAGCTAAGTAGCTTACTGTGTTTGTTGGGACATGGTCTCCTGTTCATAAACCACCATGACCCCATGCAAGCCTAGCGTACCTTTGACTGACAATACTAATAATTTACCTACGAACACCTGATGAATTTATCCTATTTCTTTTCAGAATATTTCCCTATCCTGCACTGTGGAATGCGCCCCGCTCTGCTCCGTTGAATGGCTGAAAGATGGAACTATTATAGACACAACAAAAACGGACAGATATTTTGTGGTGCAGAGAAAAATTGATCCGCAAGTTAATAGGAATGATTTCGAAGCTACTGAGTCTACTTTGGTAAGATTTGTAACCATATCACCATCAAGTAAGGTACATTTTGTATCGTAGAAAGAAATGAAAAATTCTGACATACTAAATGATTACTAAAAAAAACTAACCATCACAAATGATGGCCACCTCCCAACTAATTTATTTATTTAACTTTATATGAACACACACAATAAATATACAGGAAATTACATAATTAATACTAAAGTACAAAGGTACTGCTTATTTCTTTAGAAATTTCTGTCAGCAGACCCGCTAAAGGCGAAATGAGAAAGAAATTTAGACGATAGTGTGTAAGAATAAGAAGAGAAAATAACTTAACCTAAGTTTATAATATATTGTAATATTAATACACATGCAAATACGAATACGACTATACAGGGTGTTACAAATACCCCATGTCTATCCTTAAACACCAAAGTGTCCTGCTGATATAGAAGCCCTATGCAAAGTTTCAGCTGAAAATAAAGTACTCTAGGAATTGATACTAATATTTCGGTATTATCGATTTCTTAAATTGAAATCATAACAAACGTGTCTCCGCACTACGTGGGTCAATAACTTTCCACGTTACTTGCATAAACCACAATAAAACTCTTCGGCAATCCTGCGCGCCTAGTACCCTAGTAACCTAACGCAGGCGGCGCGTCTTTGTCGGCGCGAACTGACGAAAATGAAAGATGCCGCTAAAGCGAGCGCGCAATACACTTTCGTACCTACATACTTTACCGTGACGTAAAAAAATAATAATGCGTAAATATTAATTTACCTACTTATTTACAGTTTAATAGTTAATACCAAGACAGACTTACGTAAAAAATCTAAAGAAACTCGTAGTTTAAATAGGTGTCGTCCACATTTTAAGTCTGACTTTGTTCATCGCCTGCTCCGGAAGACTGACAAGTTTCATACCCTTTTATTGGTTAACACCGAATAAATAGAAAACTTTACTTAATTTAGAAAATTAACTTACGTTAAAGATGAGGTTCTATGTGACGACCTTGGAATCGAATGCACAAGGCCGCTCTTTATTACGCACTTTCATTTCGTCCACTGTATCGCACCGCACTGAGTACACTGAATTCTTAATGAATCTCCATAAAAAAAGTCTAATGGCGTCAGATCAGGACTTCGCGGAGGCCAAGCTACGTTTCTACTACCACGACTGATCCACTGAGGAAAGCGCTCATCTAAATAATGCCGCACATCTCGAGCAAAGTCTGCCGGCGCGGCGCTCCGTCGTGTTGAAACACTAAGTTATTCTCCACCACAAGGTTCACGTAACGTTGCACCGGACGCCAACGAAGGCAGTTGTCGTCGCTGGTCTTCTGGTCTACCCTCGATAAACCGGTGACGGTACAGATCTCGGGCAGCTCGCAAATTGCCATCTTTTGCTCCGATACACAACGTCATTTCAAAACATTCACTATTACTCAACGACATTTTGAAAACACAAAAAGAAAAAGTCAATAGTGTAGCCGTACTGAACTAATCACACGAATAAGAATTAGCAACAAGTCTTAACTGCACGCGGAATAGTCGACGACTGACGAGAGTGACGAACAATAAAAATAATACGAAATAAAGCTCAAGTTTTTGCTACCCTGGTATAGGGTCGGTGTAATAGTTAATGTCCATGACCACTACCATTAAAAAATGTTGTTGAAGATTATTTTACAATCTAAAATTTCATCTCAGTTCCGATAAAGTTTTAAGTAAATCAAATACACCAGTGTAAAAATAAAATGAGTTAATTACGTAGTTTAAAATCAATTTTGAACAATAATTATTTATTTAAAATCCACTACAGATCATATTATTGTTATTATGATTGAGGTACCTACATTGGATCATTCATAAATGTTCTACGATGTACGACATTTTTAATCTAAGGTTGTACGTTTGTAATGCGTCAGAGTCTGATGAACTCTGAGCTTTCATTACGAAATAAAATAAATACTGTTTGATCAAGATCATCAGGATGTTATGTTCCCGATGCTGGGACACAGAACTTCTCTTTGCGAGATAGTGAGCAATAATCTACAACTAGGGCCCAGTGTGGGTTGGTAGATGTCACATAAGTATTATCTTAAAATTTTTGGTTCTAGGACAACATCGTGAATGTTTTCCTTCACAGTTTTGAGAGTGGTGATAAAATAAATAATACAAAGTACTAAGTATGCCTGGCTGGGTTCGAACCCATGACATAACACTGGGTAAACATTATTTAAGTTATTTTAAAACTACTCAAAGTTGTCTGTACCAGGAGTAATTTAAAATACACGGACATCAATTGTTCACCTGACCCTAAACCCTAAGTAACGATGAAATCAGGGTTCTCTATGCAAACAATTTTAAATTCGGCGATAACAATTCCTATTTTTTATGCAGTGCTAGTACTTTAATTATTTTCTCGTAACAGTTTTGCGAAGTTTTTGCAAGCATTTTATTTATAACTAGCTGTTGCCAGCGGTTTCACCCTCTACAACTTAAAATTCACCCCGTGGGAACATAAAATCAGGTTAAAAACTATGCTATGTATTAATTCAGGTTATAAACTGAATGAACCTAACTTCTACCAAATGCGTACAGAGATTATTCCATGAAAGAGGAACAAACATCCATCCATCTATCCATCGATCAAAACAAACTTTCACATTTGTAACATTAGTAGGAAGTAGGATTGACATAAATTGGACTAAATAAAGACACGTCATGAAATATTGTTTTTTGTGTGATTATCTTATTAAATGAATCCTCGCGCCTTACTTAGGTGGAGCAAAAGGGACTGTCAGTACTGACTAAAAAGTTCATCCTGTTCCTTACATGGTAATCCATGTAAAGCAAACATCACCGGCAGAGCATTAAATTAGTCCTACAGACAAACACTAACAATTAATTATTAATTAATTATGCGTGCGTGTATCATTTTGTAATAAAAAATAAACTATTTACTTGTTGTTAATAGTTTTCGTCATAATTATTAGATAAAAAAATGTTTTCAACTTTACTAAAAAAAAACGTGAACGGAACCCATTGTCATTTTAATTGTACCAGAACTCCAAGACACGACAAGGACGGCAAATGATCACGCCCCCTAAACCTAAGTACTACTAAATCAGGGTTCTTTAAGCATACGGTTTTCATTTTGGCAATACTAATTCTCATTACTCATGCAGTCTTAGTACTTTTTTAATTTCTTTTCAACAGTTTTGCGATATTTGCGACATTTTTACAAACAATCTTTTAATTTATTATTGAAACATAATTTGGAATTAAATTAAAAATACGTGATCGAACGAGTTTCCTTTGTGAGCATGAAATTCCAATATTTTTTCAGTTAGTCCTACAGACAGACAGTCATAAATTAATTATGCTTGCGTGTATAATTTTTTAGGTAATTAAAAACAAACTTTGTTCTTGTTGTTAATAGTTTCTATCATAATTATAAGAAAAAAATAAAACTTCAACTTTATTTTAAAAATCATGAACGGAACCCACTCACTCATTTTATTTGTACCAGGAGTCCAAGTCATACGTTAGATGTTTTGGGTTCAGTTTGACTTAATTATTTTACTAAATCGATTTTTCATTCTAAGAGGTTCAAATGGCAAACAATAATGTTAACTAATTTAAACAAACAAAACCTTGTATGTATTACGACCAATTCAATGGAAAACGAGTTGATGATTATACGAATCGATTCGTTTTAATGCAATCTTCAAGCAAATTGAGTCAATAGTAATTTGAAAATTGTAATAAGGGGTTACAATTTAGTTAAACAAGTTCAGATTTGACCAAAGTTTTTTTTTTAAATACACCTTGCCTTACACTATGAAGTATCCAGTATCGTGGTTGAGTTTACAAACAAAGAAACTCACATCTCAAAGGATGAATTGGAAGTGTGAATTGCAAAATACAGACACTACTGTCGGCATTGTTTATGTTTACACTAGGCGGAGATTGGATCATTTGTCGGGTTGATAAAAGTTCTTGCTCCAAATGTCATAGGTATAAGAAAAATCAGTAATATTATTTTTTAAACAAAAATTAATCATGCGGAACCATTCGCTCAGAAATACCAGGAGTAGGAGTTTTATGTTCACTTACAAATAGTTCGCTGACACCGATCAGCTGACTTAGTGCTAGTGATGTGTTTATTCGAATTTTAAAAGTTCGGTATCCGGTATCGAAATTTTAAAAAATGTCATAACTTCAGTACATGTAAAGATAGGATTAAAAAAACCTTGCCATATCATTTGGTATCATCCAAAGAAGCCCTGCCTTCCCGATGAATATACCCAATCCGTTACAGCCTGTATACAAATACACATATAAATAAATTTAATATAGATTTTTTCGAACGCCTTAAATGTAGCAGAGTGCAGAGTTATGATCAAAACTCGATTAATCGTATAAAGTATGGGCTCTGTAAGATTTGCAACAGAAAGCAAGGACTTGTGCCTGGCTGATGGCTGCGATAGACTCAATTGTCATCCTGCAAAACCGTAGAGAATTACAGGCTATTACAGATCGTGTAGATAATAGTTTTAATCCATATTTTTCCAGCACTGGAACATGAACGCCTGGCCGTCACAGAAGTTGGACCGAGTAGCAGACACAGCAAGCTACACCTGCAGGTCTACAGCCAACTCGGCGGGACCAGCTGTCAACAGCACCACCAAGTTTGCTGTGGAATGTAAGTAACACAACATCAGGCGCATCATGATGTTCATTGTATACTGTAATTTATTAGGTGTAGGGCGAACAAAATCAAATGGAACTTATCAGGCGCAGCGACGACTTAAGCCAGATGACACACATGTGCGCTATAGTATCTCTTGCCCGATTACTGCTGAGATTAACTGCAGTGATCGATCCATAGCAGTAAATTTGAAAATAATTCAAACTATATTTTTGTATGATTGCAGATGAACCAGAAAATATCAAGGTAGAACCTGCAAGAGTGAATGTGACTGAGAACGAAATACCGGCTAAAGTTGTCTGTTCTGCTAGGTAAGTAAGGTGACATCTACTATTTCGATCTAACCTGCCGCCGAATTATGACGTCTTAAAACCAGGCTTGTTCCAGTGAGTGAAAGAGACAGAGCTATACAAGTCGTCTAGCGCCACCTCGTTCACTCACTGGAACAAGCCTGGTTTTAAGACGGCATAATACGGCCCCTGGCTGGATTCCAATCTAGCTAGATTCAACTGAATTGTATTGTAGGTACAGTTCATTGATTGCCTATTCATTACCCATTCATGGTAGCCATTGATAGTACTGGTATGCAGATTTTCGGGCTTTTAGCATTAGATACTATTAAAAAAGTCCTTCAAATAAGAGTCGGTTAAGAAGCTTTCCGAGGCGACCTAAAGCGTCACGCAGTCTTAGGCTGAGGCTACATTAGACAGCGATTTGCGATGCGACTGGAAGAGCGAAACAGATTACACGTGGTATCGCTGATGTACGGTGTAGCCATTCACGTGAGCATTCATTTATTTGTTTTAATCGCTCATGTGTCGCAGATCGCGTCGCGGCCTAATGTAGCTTCAGCCTTAGTCGGAACACTTGTGCAGCTGCGCCTTAGACACGAGGCTCCTTTTAACTTAGTACTTAATAATGTTCACAGAGGTTTCCCCATGCCATCATACTCATGGCGTCGCGAGCACCCCAGCAAGTCATCCGGCAAGGAACACGGAAACAACTCTCTGATCCTCTCCTCTTCGAACACGTTACTGTTGGGACCCGTTCTGAGGAAGGATGGAGGGAACTACACCTGTGAAGCTTACAATAGACACGGATCTGTCAACATTTCTGTATATCTGGATGTTTGGTGTAAGACATTTTAATTATTGTAATTTATGAAACGAGTAAGGCGTTTGATATTGTTAACAAAGGTATTATAAAAAACACTTGTATGTTCTAAACTTCTGCGTATTGTGTTTTGTATAAAGGTGCTTTTAATAGCTATACAAGTTAGTTCTCAAATAACCAAAACCGAGTTCATGTAAAACTACCCAGCAAATGATCTAGTTCTGGTTCACTACAAGGAAATATCTCGGTCCATATCTGTTATGAAATAATCCAAAATAAATTAACTATAAATTAACTGTATTTTTTTCAGTTGTTCCTGAATGTGGCATTAAACAGACAGAAATTGACGGAGCTCAAGTACTTATCTGCACTGCACATGCTAATCCTACTGAGGTAAATAACTATGTTTCCTAGAATATAAAATTATAATTTTATTTTAGGAAGTTGTGTAAAGTTGACAATTCGGAGTAACATGTATAACATAGTTATGTAATTTTTGAAGTGAAAACTTCTTTAGTGGCGTTGTGCACTTTTTTTGGAATGGGTAAAAAATGTTAAACTCGCGTCAGGACACGTGACCTGATCGAAAATTCGTAAGACGGCGCAGGGCGCTTGCGCGAATGTTCTCCCCAGGACAATACCACACTAATACTATGACTATACATTCCACCAGGTAACCTTCACGTGGAAGCTAAAGAACGACAACGACAGCATAACAGACGAAAAAATCTGGCAGGTTGGAGTCCACAGCTACCTCCAGCTCAGTACCAGTGTGGATGTATACAGGACCTACCTCTGTCAAGCTAGCAACACTGTCGGGAAATCCCGCGCTTGCGAGCGTGATGTTATGGGTGAGTCCCAATTCTTAGTAAACAAAAATTTTATCAGGATTTAGGCCAAATTTTCAGGATCAAGGATGAATATTTCGGTCAAACTCTTGTTATTACTAAAACTAGAAAACAAAAAGTACGAAAACAGTTTTTTCAAAAGAAGACGGCCGTTACCACTTTATATTAGGTTTTTTTAGTAAAAACATTGCCCTACAAACGCAAGTTATCACAATTGTAAATATGGTCATTATTCGATTTTTATCCAACGTCATATACTTTAGATCAATTAGCATCTATTCTGTACTCATAAACTACTGTGCTTCATAAATGTGTAGTAAATAAAATTTTCTGGTTTACAGCCAACTTGGAAAGTTTCGGTAAGTCCAACGGTAATTGGGTTTCAGCAATTGCAGAGTTTATTTCAAAACGGCGTTTTCTCTTCAATAGAAAATATCTGCTCGTATTACTTAAAAAGTATTAACTATATTTATAAAGAAGACATCAACAATTGATTTGCGTTTTACAAGCTTTCATTTAACTCGCTTCGTTCTTTCGGATCAAAATTTTTCAAAATACAATTGGAAACTGTTTCGGAATACAAAATTATTATTTAACAACACAGCATAAACAGCTTAAAGAGAATTGAAGCACTTTGTGTTTTTTGATTTTTTTACTTATCTTTCAAAATATTTTGGACAGCCCAAAATAAACCTTTCTATTTCTTAATTCATATGTTTTTTGAATACCTTCAATATTCCATTGGCAACGAGTGTTGTCATGATTTCCTTTATCCAATCTCAGTTTAAATCGATTGTCTTTCTTGCTATTGGGCCACAATAAATCGGCCTCTATCTCTGTCGCAACTCTCTTCATCTCGTTCTACTTCTTCATTTCGTCGTTGATTTAGGCTTCTGATCTTAAGCTCAGCTCCATCGCGCTTCCTTCTATAATAAAACTTATAAGTAACTCTTTGCCATAAATGAGTAAATTGAATATAGCGTAAAAATCAGTTGCATTTCGTACGAAAATAGACCTCGTTGGCATAGGTTTAATGTACTTTTTCGTATCATACTCTTGATCGCAGTTGCTTTTAGTAATACGAGGTTTGTTTTCGACTGAAGTGCGACTTAGCTATTGATGGAGCTTTGTTCCATCGATCTTTGCATTAAATCCAGATGTGATAGACAACATACAGTCTAAATCGAATCGTATTAAATGGTGTTATCATCAGCAGGTAATAAAGTGTGGTGGCGCGACCAACAAAAGCTGATCCTCATTGGCGGGATTGCCCTCGCCATCTTGGTGATCACCGTGATCCTCTGCATCATCATCATCTGCATTTGTCGGCGGATGAGGGCTAAGTCTAAGTGTAAGTCATCTTTGATGGTCCCCTTTTTAAGCTGTTGTCGGTTTATGTGACAAGTTGTACCAAATCATTTAGAACGGCACGTAGTATACGCAAAATAAGAAGAGAATCAGTAAAATGAAGAATTGATTTTTCGTAGTGTATTGTTTAGTAAAATTATAGATACAGTTTTTTGTTTACTAAAATATTAAAAAAAAAAAAACATTTCATCAGTTATTATTTAAAAGCTTTAGCAATTTAAATAGTTTTATAAACAGTAGTGTATAGCTTTGAGCATAATAAATAATTTCAACTGAAATCTAGGAATACCATTCATTTTATGCCATTAATTCTTTATTAAGAAAGCTTTGAATTAATATGTAATTTGGATTTTATATCGTCAACGTGTCATATAGACTGACAGATTTTTGCTTGAATTTTCTTTTAAGTGTTGTATTTTTTGATAATGTCGTCTGTAATATAAACATCTAAATGTTGAGTAACTAATACATGTTTTTTTAACATCGTCTTTTCTCATTCGAGCATTGTAACAAAAAGTCAATGTTGTTTCATATTTTGACAATACTTTTAAAATTCATGATCTTTTTACAATTTTTCTTATTATCAAAAATTTCATTTATTCATTGTCATTTGTAACATTAATGTTACTCACATTTTTTGCAGTTTTTTTTTTCAATTTCACTTTTGTTTTGCAAAAACTAACATTTATTTTTTTCTTCATCCTATCTTTCCCGGATGCTGCTACTAAACACAACATCGTCAACTAACATACAAACATATAGACAATAATCCCGTCGAATTAGAGGAACGCGAGAAGTAAGTTTTTCTTTTCTTATTTTTATTATTTTATCTCTTTAGAATGTCTAGTATTAGTAATTTTATACGTCTATAGATTTATTTTTTGAATTTTAGGTATTGTTAGAAAGTTTTTTTTCTTAATTTTTACTTTCTCACTTCACCATTTTGCTACATTTTAATTTATTTTAAACTTTTCTGAAAACTTTCTAACAATAAATAGTACCTACCCATTTTTTAATGGAACGATAAAAATCCTGAAAGTTTAGATCCCTGAATAAATATTATTTGATTAAAATTCCCAATATAGCCTGTAGAGTTAGCTCAATATAAAATGAAAACATTTTTAGCTACTTTTATTTATTCACACATTAATTTTATTTTTATTTATTTATATCTGTCCATTTTATATTTTATTATTATATTCATACGTTATTAATAAAAAAAGGAAGAACACATTTAACTTTATTGTTTTGTTGTAAACAATTTTGCAGCTACGCCATTGGTCCGAGCAGATTCATGGCATACATTATCAATGCCCCCCTCAAGGTCGCCCGTAGTTGTGCCCATGACGAGGTCATATCATTACGACTAGAAGGTCAAGGTCAGATGTCCCAAGGTCAAACAGTTTGAGTGTGAAGCGCTATACTATTATGCTTGGACCAACGGCTGATAGTTTTGTTTTTAAAAGAGTCTTTTAAAGCTAAAATGTGCTGACAATGATGATAAATTTTAATGGTTTGACAGTGCAAGTTACACATGCAATTAATAATGCCAACTAAAATTAGTGGTTTATAAATACTACTACCGATTGTTTCTCATTAAGATTTTAAAAGTTAGAAAAAAAAATGTTTCTCAAAAATTTTTAAGTTTTTCTTTTCAGTAAGTTAAAAAGTAAAACTAGCTGTCAAATTTTTAAAATTAAATTCAGCTACACTTTAGCTGCTAATTTGGGCTTGAAGAATAGAAAAAAAAAGATAGACGCATGTTTTTATTTCACACTCTTGACAAAATAACACTGGTTTTCAAAAGTATAAGTATTTATTACCTCTTTTCATAAAAAAATAGTATGTGTAATATTATTAATAATTATTAATGTGTAGGTTCCTAACCGCACTAACCCCGGACGTTCTCAGATTGACCACAATTAATACTTCAGGTACATTTTTAACAAGAAATACTAAAAAATTTAAAACAAATTTCAAAAATTTTAGTTGGAGGATGCTTTCTTATTATTTAAACGCTGTTTGGCTAGTTTTTTTTGGAGTTTTGGCGTAAAGTGTGACCACAGTAGAAAAATTTGAAGTAGAAAATAAATTGTCAAAATTATTTATACAATATTTTACTGCATGATATTGAGATTTGGAAAGCATTCTTCTTGATATTTCACAAATTTTTATATATTTTTGTATTTAAGTATTGTTTATGTAGGTAGTTATTTATGTATAGTATATTTTTAGTTCATTTATATTTTCTATACTATTTTAGTTTTTTTTCTATATGTACAACTATGTTAGTTCTCGTAATTAAAAATCACGTGTAGGTAAATTTCAACAATATTTTGACGTATTAACCAGAAAAAAACATTTTACACTTTTTTTTTAGTTTAACACATACACCCACCGCATGTACATATTCATAATTTTTTATTTCTTTTTTTTTATTTCCAAATTCAGTCCGGACGGTAGCTGTATTAATGAGGTTTCAATCGCGCAGTCAATTATATCACAAGCTTTGCCGGCCTTATCACCTCGGTTAAACCTATCATTCAGTCCAAAAACATGTGACAGGACAAGACTTGTCGATTCCCAAAGTTACCCGCACAACTTAGAAATGAACAAAATAGAAGAAAACCAGGCAACATCAGTAAACACCACTCAAGGAGAAACGAATCAAGAGACTGAATTACAGACACCGAAACCTGAACCTAAAATTGACAACAATAAAGTTCAAACTGTTGTAACACCAAGCAAGTGGCCTTTGAAACCTGGAGTACTAGTCCACGTTAATTCCAACCACACTCTAAGTCCTAAAAATCAAGCTAGATTACAAGCAGCAGCAGTAACTGAAGAATCTAATTTAGGACTTCTGGAAAGAAATAAATCTGAAGATAAGTCACCACCAAAGGTTGAATATTCAAAAAAAAGTGGGAAGCCAAGACAAAATGTTGTGACGGGTATTTTCAAAAATTTACGAAGAAAAAGTGAAGATTCGGAAGATGATAGTGGAAAATACAAGAAGATTAATAAGTCTAACAAAAGAGCTGTGTCGATAGTTAGCCAGAATAAACCAGGATATTTAGTTCAAAAGAATCGACTCAGATCTTTATTTCAAAGCGAAAAACCTAACATTATTGTTACTGAAGGAGGTAGTTGTTATAAAAAAGATAATTTTAAATATTGATAATGAGTGAGACAATATTTCAAACAATTTATTCAAAGAACTAATAATCACTGCAACCAAAACTGTGAAAGATAACATCACTAGGCAGCCAGATTACAATTCTCTCCAACTTAGAAGGAAGAGATCTGTGTTCCAACAGTGGACCCATAAGTTATCACTGCTTAAGAACACCGTTCCTTTCTGTAAGAAGGAAAAGGCTATATATATATCCACCATATAAACCCAGAACGGATTCGTACATGTCATAATTATAAATATCTTTGAAATTATCATTGTTAGCTTCAAGGTTTACATTCGACGTATACATAAGCCTATTAAAAGTTTTGTTTGCATTATTGTATCACACATTATCACCAAACACAACACTAATATCACAAAATTCCAAATCTTCTTCATTTTAGTAATCTTCTTTGCTTTTAACATTTACATTGCTTTAGCATGAATTTTGTGCGAAGACTATAGAACCACGTGAAAGTATTGAAAAGTCTAACCTTTAGTGAAACCACACTTTTTTATCGAGTGACTATACTTATTGACACAGCATCGGCATTATCTGATCACGTGATGGCCGTATTTGTCGCATTTCATTAGTGGCGAACAGAACGATAAAATTTAAGTGCTTTTAAGTTTTAATGAATTGAGATCTGAAATTCTTTCTCAAACCGACCACCATCAATCAAGCCGATTCGCGTCAGAAAATGTCATTTTTTATCTTTTGTTGATTTTATTTTAAAAACTTAAACAGAAGCTGCATAAAAATGTGTGATCTCACTAAAATAGTTTGTACCTGAATCTAATTTTAGATCCTTAACCGCTTTAGCTTCACTAGCACGTTTTCTGCTTAAGGCACGATTTAATTTGCAAAGTTTTTTCAATGTTTCGCATGTTTTTAGTTGTGTCGTTCAAAAGGCCTGATAGGATAGTCACGACTAGTGCCAAAGTAAAACCGTTCACTGATGAAGAGCCGAGGAATACGAGAAAACGAAAGAAACCAGGTGATAGTGAGTAGAGCATGCTTTTTTGCTTATGTTTGATGTGTGTGATTTAGTTTTACCACCACTGATAATGAACACCCCTTATTGTTTGTAAAATTCTGAAGTAAATTTGTCATTATTTTGAAATTTACAATTTTCGCTGTAACATGAGTTACATCAACATGCTCAAGTCATAAGTATTTTGCGATCAAGACTAGTTACGAAAAACAAGTCTCGTCACAAATCGCAGAGCCCAAGACTGTGAACAGGGAGTTAAAAAAAATGCTGTTAAAATAGTGAATGCAAAAGATATGCTCCAAAATCCACAAGACCCATAAACAATATTCTTTCGTCATAATTGTAATGTGTCACCTATTTTTTCCAGGCCCACCTTCGAATGGCGTAGATAATGCAGCAAACGGCAACCTTGGAGCGGACAACCCGGGTCTCTACGAGAACCTGCCGTTCCACGGACTACAGCAACCACCCAATAAGGTATGAATGGTGGCCATCTTGAAAATGATGTAGAATAAGCAGATGCTAGTTCGGTCTTTCAGTAATGCTATCAATAAATTCAATTGAGTTGAATAGTAACAACAAAAGGCTTAAGAAAATAATAAAACGTTATTTCAGCAAGTCAAAAACTTGTGTTAACCTATGAATTTTAAAAGTATTATGTTAAAACCACGCCTTTGTTAAATACGAAAAAGTCTTACAAACGATTTTAATGTTGAACTTTTTAATAACATTCAACAAATTAATATTGACAATCAGAAAATTATTGATCGATTTGTTTTCAATAGAGAAATAGATTACTGAAAGACCTCTTTAATAAAACTACAATAACTTACAAAATTAACTTTTATGTTGTTTTATCGTTCTGCTTTAATTATAATTTGCACTTTTGTTTTTGTTTCATGTTTTTATTAATTTGCATGTAAAGCCTGTCCAAGCGATACAACCTAGGGTAATCGAGACAAACCCTAAAACACCGAAAGGAATAGCAGCTTTACAGAAACAACTGACTACTAACCCATCGTTTACTCCAAGACTTGTTTGCCCACCATTCGTTCAAAATGCTATAGGATACCCCGTGGGCTCAAACTCGCACTACTCTTATGGGATCCCAGTATTATCACCCATACAACAAATGTACCCACTACATCAAACGGTGCTGTTAAACCCATACTTACCACAAATGCAAACCTCATTTTTAAAACAATTCCCAACGATTGACGAAGAAATCCCTGAAGGGGATAAAAGAAAATTTTCGTCCCTGAACACAAGAGTGCATAGAAAACCGCCGCAGTTCCAATCAATGAGGATTGTGAGGAAACGTAATATAGAAAGATTTTATCCAAATACAGAATATGGAGAGAATTTCAATGAAATCAATAATAATAAGAATGATAGTCCCACACCTGCAACTGAAGATACAATTTACGTGAATTGTCCATCTCTGCTCAGAGTTAAATCTAATATCAGTGGAATAGAACAATTTGAAAATCTAACAGATTCTATACAAGTGTGCGATGAGACTGAATTAAATAAATCTACTACTTCTTTAAATAGGCCTGTACCAGCTCCACGAACTAAATTATCACCTTTCGTTTCCCCTTCTAAAAGTGATCATGTTTACGTCAATCTCTCCATGCCTTTAATAAACACAAAATTTTCAAAGTCTATTGATACTATTGATGCTCCGGTACGGCCAACTAAATCGGCTGAAGATTTAAGAAAAACTAAATTTGAAATCACTAAGATTGAAGACCAAGTTGATGATAGTGACGAAGATAAGGACCAAGAAGAAACCAAAGCAGATCTCTCTAAACCAAATATAATAGGAGCAACTCCTAAAAGGAATCTATCTGTAATATTACCATCTACTTCACTAGTTAAGTCAGTGGTTAAGCAATTGAACGATGAGGGTATAAACAAAGTCGGATTGCCAAAGAAGCAAGTGATACCACCAAATAAAACGCTACAAATACCAAAGTTAACGGAGAAGCCGATACCAAAACGCTCAATAGTAAAACGTAGTCATTCAGTACAGAGTAGTATCACAGTGGACAGTGATAACGGTCAGGTATAACGCTTATTACCATTTATTTTCTTTTTTATGTTCCTTCTGGCTAACGTGTGTGTTCTAATCACTAACATACTAATTTCCTTTTCAGAATACTAACATACTACAACAACAGTACATGCAAAAACGTAATCACTTCACAAACTTAAGCAACAAAGGGAAGAACAAGAAAAATTTTCAAATACCTCTACAAAAACATCATAGCTTTTGTTACTTCCAACCTATAAGGGTTGATAAAAGAATTCCTGTTGATCAGGAGAGGTCTTACAATAATACAATAGGACCTCTTATCTACCAGCCTTCAGAAGCACAGTACTACACAAAAACATTAAACAGGACAAGAGAAAAGAACAGTCAGAAGTTAAACCGCTTGAAAAAATCAGAAAGCTTAAGAGAAAAACTATCTTGTGTAGGAGTTTACGATAATTATCAAAAGCCTGATTACCCAGAGCCAGAATATAATGAATCAGAAAGGAAATCATATTTGCAATTGCTAAAAGGCAACTACATATCAAATTCAACGAGAAATTTAGGACCCGAAAATTTTACCTCGAATTATTCGGGTCCTAAAGAAGATAAGCCTAAACAAAAAAAGTTAGTGTACGCTGATTTAGCATTAGGTAACCATAATATGAAGTTTAAAAACACTGTCAATTCGAATAGACATTTGTATGATACATACACAGTAGGTTCAGATAGTGCTAACAAAGATACTAACTCTAGTTATAATAAGAATATGTCTAGTACTACTCAGAGAAAAAGTGGTCACACGCAACCTAGAAGTGACTATGCCACTCTGAAATTCAATGAGATCGATGTCTGAGAGGTGAGTTCTAATGATTTTACTTTGGTGATAAGTTTAAAGGCCGATTCCGATGCTTATACAGGCACCAGCACATAAACCTACCCTACTCTGTCTTCTTCAATAGATTTTCAACTTTATCCCAAAAAAAAAATAACTTCATGTTCGACTGAGAAAAGACAGATTGAGGAAGGTGTTGGCGTATGTGCAGACGCCAGCAGATCAACCTACCGCAGTCTGTCAGATTAGGGTAGTTTGACTTGCTGACGTCTGTACCATAAAAACTAAACTAAATAAACATCAATTTAAATTCACAGTTAACTATCTAGAACATGTTCATAATTCAGATTCTGCCTTCAAACTGAAATTATTATATTTAAAATTCAATTCTAAAGTGTCATTCATTGTCTAATATTAATTTCAACCTTATTTAAAATATTAGTCGGTAGTATTATCTTACCTTATCAGAAAATATTAATATTTGTAGGTTTTATTGATAACGAAAAAAAGTTAGTCTAGTAAATTCTTTGTATTTTTATTGTAAAAATATTAAAATAAATATTTTGATGGTAATATGTGCATAAGTGGAATTTGATCTGCTTTCACAGCATGAATTTTCCGACACACCATTAGAAAAGCCTTTATTATAATAAATTGCATAAGTAATAGTATATTACTCATACATTTACATTATTCATTGGCTATATTAAAAAGCTTTATAATTCAAACAGCAATAATATTGTAATCTATAAAAGTCCAACACTCGAGTATTTACTCGCTAAATTTGAAAAGACCTATCCAAATAATATTATGAAAGTGGTCCAATTTCAAAATACATAAACCAGTTTTACATATACTATTTCGAAAAATTTCCATTTTATTTCAAATTTTCCTCCATGGAAATGTATGAGATCTCAATAAGCATGTATTCGCAATGTTGTGACGTTTTATATTTTCTTCTAGGAACGCTTTACCAAGAGTGACACGTACATTTTTTAAAAATAAGGTAATCTTTTTTCAAAATTCATTTCGGATTCATTTCGCTTTTTTAGTTCATCGCTTTCTAAAATTATCATTTTATCAAAATTTTACTTTTAGTTTAAATTATACATACTTCTGGTAATTGAAATTTTATAAACTAATAGCAACTAAAAATTAAATAATACTTGGCTTTTTATTTAAAGCGTTAAATATTTAAAAGTTTGTTTTTTTTTATTTATATTTTCACAGCTTTGCACTTAACACATATTACCATTGTATTTTATTTTATATATTTTTCTATATTTTATGTCTACTCATCCAAAAATTAAATAAAAAAGCTGCTTTCTTAATACTTTTTCTGTTTTTTCCTCAGCCGTTTAGACCCGAAGACCAATTCATATATGCAGACGCTGACTTAAAAGACTACGGGCCCATAAACTACAAAGCAGCATCGATCTACGCTCAAATGAAAAAAGTGAAAGAACAACAAAAATTACAGGAAATATATGATAAAGAAGACATGTTGTGATTACGATTTGGTTGTCAAAGAAAATAAAAACTTTTTTAAGATTTTTGTTATTTTTTGTGACGAAATATTGCGTGTTTTCAATGGAATAATGCTGTTACTAGTTATAAATGTTTGAAAAAAAAAATGTTAAAAATACTCGTACTGCCAAAAAATAAAACATTTTTGGTGCTTTAAAAAAAACCAGTTGACTAATATGTTACATCCTTTTTTGCATATTTTTTGTTTATTATTTAAGTAACCAACGTTATCGCATTTTTATCGTTTTCGTAATAAGTAATTTAAATTGTTGACTTGTCATTAATTAAATGTATTTCTTGCATTTTCCTATTTCAAACAAAGATGAATCTTTCTTGTACTTTTTTATTTCTTCATATTTTGTAAATCTTTGGACAACCAAGTGATCAAAGTTGAAAAATAGTAAAAAACAATGTAATTAAAAAAAGCTAATGCTGAAGTTATCCTGTATTTGTACATTTTAGAAGGTTGTCGTAAAAATGTAAATAAAAATAGATTTCTTATATAAATGTAACTACCGAAAGATCTAGTTGTCATTAGTATGAATTTTGTGCTAAATGATCTTTGTTTTAAGCAGAATATTATAGTAGTTGTTTTCATAAATATTTTTGGACAATTCCCTGAAAAAAATGCGCAATCTACTTATAACACAACTGATGAAACGTTCACGTTTAATTCTACTTAAAATAGTTTCTTAACATATTTGTAACAGTTCAAGTAATAGACAAAGTTAACCATGTAAAAAAATACATTTCAAAGTTTCTTTTTAATTTATAAAAATAAAACTTTAAAATTTAATATTTTTTTTAATTATTATTTCGCATAAAACTGCATAGAATAAAAATAACTAATTTTGTGTATTACTTGGGAAATATTAGTTAAAATTCATTTAGAAAATATGATTATTTCTTGCTTTTAACAGGGTATTCGGTTCAATCGAGAATTTAATAATTTTGCTACATATTTAAAACTTAGGAAGTCTATCTATTCTAGAAAATCTATCCTTATTAGTATTATTTCTAAGTTATATTTACCAGAGAAAGCAGTAATGAAAATAGCCAATTACAAGTCCGATCTTTTTTGTAGCTCAATAACCCACAATTTTCACAAGGTCAAGATAATTTTTGTGTATTTCATTTTGAGCTACAAAATGGATATTATATACAGCACAGCAAAGCTTCAAGTAGGTTGACAACACATAGAGATTTTAATATCCGTCCAAGCGGGAATGTCTACAAAGATTAGTTGATTTTTAGCTAAAAACCGTATCTTTGTAAATTTTAGTGTAAATTACATTTATCTTGTAAAAATATTAGTCGAAAGACCTAAGACTATCCAAAGATAGATGAATTAGGGTGGGTATTTGCACGAAGATTGTGCAATCGTGCGAAATTGCACGGTCTAGTAGATGTGTTCACAATATAATGTTAAACAATGGCCCGTAGCGTAATCGGCATTTATATTTTTACTTTTATTTTATTTCTCACCGATTTTTGTACGATTTATTACAACGAATCACAATTTTTTTATCATTAGTTTACAATTTAGTGACATTTTGTATTTTTTAAACTTATTTTAACATGGCTTTTTAATAACATTGTTGATGTAAATGTGATAATAGCCTGAAAAGTAAAAAAGAAAGTATTTGTTCCGATAAAAAGTATTGTATCTTTTTTAATGACCTTCAGCTTAAGTTTTTAACCATTCTACATACGTGATTAAAAAAAAAACTTCGTGAGACTAAAACAATTTTTCGTACTTAAATAAGTTTAACTGTCATACTAATGTAAATATAAACAGGGAGAAAAAATAACAAAATATTGGCGGACGGATTTTCCAATTTTAGAAAAAAATACCTTTAAATTTTTAACATTTTTTTTCTTGATTTGGAAAAAAAGTACTGATAAGGTATTCTTCGCCGATATTTTGCCTTTTTTTCTCAATAAAAAAAGCACTAGAAATGCGCTCTATATGAGTGATGTGACTAAAGTGGACATTATTTCACTATTAAAAAATTTGTTTCTTTTTTGTAAGTCTCCCTTTTTTCAAGAGTAACAGGTTATAATTTGTTGCTAAAGAGTAAGTAAATAAATATTTTGCTATCTTAATCTAATTATTAATAGTAACTCATTAATCATCATAATTAGATGAGAGGACAGTAAACAAATTAATTTTACATTTTTAATTACATGTTATCTGGTTTGTTTTTCACTTATTAATTTGTATTAATATAATCTTCCGTACCGGACATGTTATTACATCAACCTTGCTATAATTAAAAATAAAAAGTTAAAGTGCAATGTAACAAAACATGATTAAAATTCCTAAAAATAGTGAAATAATTCCGCTGCGTCGCAAAACGTATAGAAACAATATATTAATAAAGGTATTAGATGAGGTTTTGTACATACAAACTTGTTATAATATGTCGAATAGTGTTATTAAATTAATTTATGGATTTTTAACTGTCGTTTTATTTTGCCTTATCATTCGTTTTTTTGTGGCGGGGCCTTGACGATAAATTAAGGTTAAAAGTGGTTCCTCTTTCGTAGACGACGACTAGAGGCGCTTTTTCATTTTCCATACAATTTATGCAGTAGATACTTTAAATACGCTGTATAACAGAAATGTTGTGAGAAGGCCTCTGAACTGCAATTTTCCCGAATATACAGCATAGACCAGATTTCAGTCGAATGACAATTTAAGTTTTTTTAAGAAATTGCATTCTTTTTGTGGTCCGATATTTTGCCTTTGTTTTTTAGCTTGGTGAAATCATCAACTGAGTCCTCCCACCCAGGGCAGGGCAGGAGGGACTGTCAGACTTGTACTGACTAAAATCCACGGTGTCCTTCAATAGCCCTTTACGTCCCGGGGTCCCCAATATTTGGCCTGGCAGTACTGGATCTCCTGCGCATCGAAGAAACACAGTAAAAAAGCGCCTGACTTCGACAAGATGGTGGTCGCTAGTCAGACGGCGCTCGCAGGCTATAGGTAGCCTATGGTGCTGTTGTCCGGGGTGGACAACGCGGAGGTGCATCCTTCACCCAAAAAAAAGTAAAAACACCAACCCCAAGTTTAGTGCTCCCGGATAGATGCAGCTGAACACCAGTACTTTACATAGAGGAACTTCAACATCATCTGCCTAGCATTTTCCCAACTATATCGGGGTCGATTTCTAGTTAAACCAGATGCAGTTGTATATCAGTATTTTACATGAAGCGACTCAACAACCCAGTAACTGGGTAATACTATCGGACCTTCACAACCCAGTAACTAGGTAATACCATTGTAAGACTGGTTGTCAGAATTTAGAGCTTCTGACTAATAGTTACGACTGAATGAGTGCTTTCCGAGTCACGGGAGAAACTCGCTATGCCAGATACTCATCCACAGACCAATCTCGGCAAGCGTGGCTTTACCCACGAGGTCCATATAGGGTCCATATAGTCCACATTTTTTTCTTCATCATCATCATCATCTCAGCCATAGGACGTCCACTGCTGAACATAGGCCTCCCCTTTAGATCTCCACATATACCGGTTGGAAGCGACCTGCATCCAGCGTCTTCCGGCGACCTTTATAAGGTCGTCTGTCCACCTTGTTGGTGGACGTCCTACGCTGCGTTTGCTAGTCCGTGGTCTCCACTCTAGTACTTTTCGACCCCATCGGCCATCTGCTCTGCGAGCAATATGGCCTGCCCATTGCCACTTCAGCTTGCTAATCCGGTGGGCTATGTCGGTGACTTTAGTTCGTCTACGGATCTCCTCATTTCGGATTCGATCACGTAGAGAAACACCGAGCATAGCTCTCTCCATAGCTCGTTGAGCGACTTTGAGCTTTGAGATGAGGCCGATAGTGAAGGACCACGTTTCGGTGCCATATGTCATCACTGGTAACACACATTGGTCGAAGACTTTCGTCTTGAGGCACTGAGGTATGTCGGACGAAAAGACATTGCGTAGTTTCCCGAACGCTGCCCAACCGAGTTGGATTCGGCGGTTGACCTCTTTCTCGAAGTTGGACCTACCTAACTGGACTACTTGTCCTAAGTAGATATATGAGTCAACAACTTCGAGTACCGAGTTTCCAACAGAGACTGGGGTGGGCACAACATTGGCATTTGACATAATTTTCGTCTTGTCCATGTTCATTTTCAAGCCCACCCGTTGTGAAACTCGGTCGAGGCCATCGAGCATCATGCTGAGTTCCTCCATCGACTTTGCCATGACTACGATGTCGTCGGCAAACCGAAGGTGAGTGATGTATTCGCCGTTGATGTTGATGCCAAGTCCTTGCCATTCCAGGAGCTTGAAGGCGTCTTCCATTGCGGCAGTAAACAGTTTCGGGGAGATAACGTCCCCCTGTCTTACGCCTCTTCTCAATGGAATCGCCTTCGTGCTATGCTCCTGTACTCGGACCGACATGGTGGCGTTATTATACAAACACTTCAATACCTCGATGTACCGATAGTCAATACGGCATCGCTGGAGTGACTCAAGCACCGCCCATGTTTCCACCGAATCGAAGGCTTTCTCATAGTCCACAAACGCTAAGCATAATGGCAAGTTATACTCTTCGGTCTTCTGTATAACTTGCCGCAGCGTATGGATGTGGTCTATGGTACTATAGCCTCTTCGGAAACCGGCTTGTTCGGGAGGCTGGAAGTCATCAAGTCTGTGTTCGAGACGGTTCGTGATAACCCTTGAAAACAGCTTATAAACATGACTCAGAAGCGTGATGGGTCTGTAGTTCTTCAATAGGCTGTTATCACCTTTTTTGAAGAACAGCACCACCTCACCCCTGCTCCACGTTTCAGGCGTTTTGCCCTCGGACAGGACGGAATTAAAGAGCTTCTGGAGGACTTTAAGTACCGGTGTTCCACCCGCTCTCAGAAGCTCTGAAGTGATTCCGTCCTCGCCCGGCGCCTTGTTGTTCTTAAGCTGCTTCAGGGCCATCCTAATCTCGTACAGACTGATGTCCGGGATATCTTCGGTATAATGTCGGGACAGCTTGGCTCTTGGATCTCCTACCAAGCTGTCAACGGGCTTTGCGACCGAAGTGTATAACTGTCCATAGAATCTCTCGATCTCGCCTAAAACCTCTGCTTTGGTCGACGCTATGCTGCCATCCTCCCGTTTCAGCTTTGTCATCTGGCTTTGCCCAATAGACTTGTCCTTTGCGAACACTTTGGAGCCTTGGTTTCGCTGTATGGTCTCTTTAACACGATTCGTATTAAAGAGACGCAGATCGTGTCGCAAGGACTTAGATATACGTCTATTGAGCTGCCTATATGACTTCGCGTCATCGGAAGACTGCAACTGTAGCAAACGTCGTTCAGCCATGAGGTTTAAGGTTTGCTCGGTCAATTTCTGAGGTCTATCTTTACGGCAGGGTCTAAAAAACTTAGACCCTACCGTGCGGACAGTTTCCACTAGCCCGTCGTTGATCTCGTCCACTGAAACTAAGTTCTCAAGGCAAGCAAAGCGATTAGAGAGCTCGAGTTGCATTTTTTTGTTACTGGTAATGATATATTGGGTAAAGGATTATTGATGATCATTAATAATTTAATACTTCTAACATATCGCATTATGTCGATTGTTTTACTTAAGAAGAAGACTAAGAAAATACCTAATCTATCTAATATTTTTTTTTTAATTTAAGATGAGTTTACTTTTGACTCTATTCTTGTTTAGATACAAAGAAATGGAGTGAACTTACTCCAACGAAAAAGAAAATTAAAAGAGGCTTAATGCTACTAATCAATCACAGCCTTTACTGACAAATATGTTATAATATAGACAAACATTAATATCACACTATAAGTGTGTATCCCCAAATGACTAGGATAGAAGTACACCTTTTAATAGTACAGTCACATTACGCCAGTTAATTTTAAGTTCCTTGATATAGGGGCGACGCTATTGCCATCAACCAGGTCAAATCCAAACATTACGTCTGCTGCTGAGAAATTCTTTCTTATGATCGAACATAGTGGTTTTATAAAGTGATTACAAAAATTAAGAAAGAGCTATGGACTTGTGTAAAAGTGATAATGGACACTATTCTTAGTTTTAAAATAATGTATAACGTAGCATATTAAGTAAGAGTTAAATTACTTATTAGTCTTTTTTAGGCTAGATTGTAATTTATTTTATTAAGAGGTCTGTTTTTAAAAACAGAAGGAAAAAAAATGACCGAGCTGAGCTAAATAAGACTCCTCATTCACGCTTACAACCATATGAAGGCTGTCGAATTGGTAATTTGGAGTAAAAAACAATGTTTATATAAAAATATAATAAAATAAGCTGAACATCAGTTTAATATTTTACTTTATTGTTTTTCCAAAATTATTCATTACGTACATTTACTTAAAACGTATTGGACATTTACATTTATTAAAATTATTTACATTATTTTTTCTTTAAAATTAAAAAAATATTTACAAAATTTTATTATCACAGTTTTTGTTCTCGAAACAAACGTTTACATATTTTTAATTTTCATTTCAATATTTCAATCAATGAATTGTGATTTAACTGAATTTATAGAACTAAAAAGAGACAAACCAAAATCCATGTTATTGCTAAAATAATGTTACTAAATATTACTTTTTGTTATTTTATCTAAATTATCTTGTTTGTAAGTTAAAAATAGCCAATTCAATGAATCAGTGGGCAAAGGTTGCTAATTACTGTAATCTAATAAATTTTAATTAATGTTTTATACACCCGACGGATAATTATGATATAACATTTCAATCATTAGAAATTCTAGACTTATTTACTACGAAAAAATGTCTCATGCAATAACTATATTAAGTAGTGTTATGTAATGTTGACAAAATGAAAATTACTTTGAGGACATATCCAACACATATTTACTACCTACAGACCCTAGCACATCAACCTACCTCAATCTATCTATTTTTTTTTTTAAATTTAAACTTTATCACAAGAGTAGAACATTCAAGTTCGATTGCGAAAATACAAAAAAATGGGCTAGGTGTAGGTACATTGGTTGTTTTCATATTGAATTTTGTTTTTAAAAAAAACGGAGTAAAATATTGAATGCACATATGAATTGTTATGAATGTAAAAATTACAGCAAAGTTGGAGTGTTTGATTCTAGGTTAATGAAAAAAATCTAGGTTCAAATATTAATTGGCGTTTTTCTACAATTATGGTTTTGTTTAGTACGGTTTATACAACATTATTTTTAGTATATGCGAAACCTGAACATAGTTTGTTCAGAATCAGTAACTGAATAGATTCCAATTATTTTTACACCATGTTATATTTTTTTCCAAAAATATTTCAATTCATTTTATCACCAGTTAATTACAATACAATCACTTTACGGTTAGGTTCCTTTTGCCAAACTATTATCAATGATTGTACGACAGAGGACGCGCGAGTTGAGCGAGGGTACAGAGTCCCGAAATTATCATTATTTTGAACACTCACAATTATCATTGGTTCAAAATAATGCTAATTGAACAAGCTTACAACTTTATGACTTTTCATGATACAGATTTGAAATTTTGTACATAGATTCTTTACACAAAAATACTAGACAGTCGTATCGGGTTTCGCATAAACAAAAAATAATGTTGTATAACTAAAAATTTGACAAGAATACAAAGCGAAGAATTGTCAGAAGTAGCAAATTCGTACAAAAATATAATTCTGTTTTATAAAGATAATTTTCAATCAGTGGTTTTGCGTTTTAAATGCTTTCTGTAAAATATACCTAACTGACTTAATTATCTAGAACTTATATCCTATAATTATGTACATTTTTTTTGTTATTAAAATAATAACTACATTTTAATGTATAATTAAAATACATACTTACGTTTTTTTACAGTAAAAAAACTTATAAGGTAAGACTGGCATTCAGATTTAAAGAAATAGGTCATTGTTTATGATTTGATTGTCTATGAAGGGTTACAAAGTCAAACTTCTTGAAAACTAATGACTCAATGACAAAAGTGCAAATAATACCTTAGACTTTTTATGACATTTTTATTTTATGACAAAATTGTAACCTTTTATAGACGATCAAGTTTACTGCCTGTCCTTAAAACAACTGCCATAAACAATTAAGAAGCCATTAATTAGTAGAAAAACTACTTTAAATAAATGCAAAATGGCTTTTTAATTCAATCATAATTCTATGGAATCTTCAAACAACATATTAAGACATACATTTTTATGCTTTTCTGAATGTAAAAGTAACAGAGACATGTTTTTCCAATTATCAAAGTGATTAAAATATTTTTTTTTGATGTCACATTAAAGTATTGTTTTACTATCAGTCTGATTGAAATAATTTTTCTCTGATTTGAAATTAAAGTATTGTTATCTTGTCGCCCAAAGTTACAAATAAATATTTTATCTGACTTTCAAAAAGACAGAGATTTTTTGAGATTTAAAAGTGACTTAAATAATTGTGTTTAAGGATTCATCAAACATTATTATTTACAAACTTAAAAATAACTTAAAAAAAAAACTTAAATTCTATTAGTGGATCAGTAGAAGTCATACTGTCCTCGACCAAAATATACGTAGTCGGAGCACCATTTCCTGGCTTGAAGATCTGTTGAGCAACAGGCTGGGTACGCTAGCTTAGATTTCGTTAGCTTGGCACATCTCTGGCAGAGGTCTAAGAGCTCATCCTGGAACAAAGAGAGAGAATCTTTTAGTACAGAATCAAAAAAGAAAAGGATGTGAAGAGTAAACATAGACCGTCTAATTAAAAAAAAACGACGGGTTGCACTCTGGGAGTGCCGGCAGAAGTGAAAACTTGAATAGTAATAAACACACACGAACATTCGCGCAAGCGCCCTGCGCCGTCTTACGAATTTTCGATCAGGGTCACTTGTCCTGACGCGAGTTTAACATTTTTTACCCATTCCAAAAAAGTGCACAACTTCGCTAAAGAAGTTTTCACTTCAAAAATAATCATCTGTTGAACACTTGACAAAAAAAACTGTCAACTTCAAAACGGCATTTGACGTTGAAATAAGGGTCGTTTTGCAGTTACACTTCTTTTAGACAAGTGTTCAAAAGATGTTTACTTTTTGTGGTACAACGGTTTATATTTTGGTACCTGGATGTAGAAGTTTATATAATAATACATGTGCAGACTACTAAGTATTTCTCGAAGCACGAACAACTTGAAGAACTGGCAGAAAAGATTGCAGATAAAAATAGTATAGTTGCAATCTTATTCTTCTCCATCACGCCTGTAATGCCCGAAGGGTTAAGGCCGATTTAGACATTTATAAGTAAGTGAAGTAAATAAGTAAGCAAGTAGTAACCACGTGTGAATACCGTCCAGTACGTAAATAAGGCGGTATACACACGTGGTTTCTACTTATTACTACGGATATGTAAAGCAGCATTTAGGCAGAGGTGTATTTAACAGTACATACTTTCACATTTCAACAACATGATTTAAGTATCATGTGTAGAGCGAGCCTATTGCCATAATCTGAATAATTCGACAAAGAATTGTAGAAAAATATAGATTGTACTAAAAAAGATTTTTTGACACAACTATTTTTTTTTTCTTCATCCAAACATGCTCAAAGTCACGTACGTTAGTGATTATCTAAAAAAATGCATGTTTATGTTACGTATACCTACCTAGTGCTTTTAACAAAGAAATAAAGACACAAAGTAGGTAACTTAATAAAATATTCCACGAACGAGGAAGAAAACACACAATCTACTGATTACTTCTACGATTTTAGCACAAAATTAACAAACATACGGATAAGAATTAACCTAATTATTATGGTTTATCTAAAAAAACACTTAATTTTAAATAAATTATGTGCCAACTAAAGTAGAAAAGCAAATCATGTGGCTTAAGACCTCTGTCTTGACCCTGTAGCGTGATAATCATGATTTTAATATATTTTTGGCTGTTAATGTTAAAGTTTTTGTTACCTATTAAGCTTCGAAAATTTTGTAGAATATTTAAAAAAGATCACATTAATACTATAAGTTTCCACCAACTTATTCAAAATAACCTCTTTGGGTCTAAACACTGTCGAAACTACCAACTCTAAATTGCTAAAATAAAGATTAGGTACTCAATAATAAAAAATTGTGCCTTAAACACACACTAAAAGACATTTTCTATCATAATTAGGTAAACTGAAAATCTCTGCTTCTGTGAAAAGTTCAAAATCGGACTAATTTAGTTATTAAATGTTCTCTGATATCGATTGAGTCATTTCGAAAAATTTATTTGTCTATAATAGAAAAAATAATTAATTTATAGTCTTTATTTGAATGTAATAAACGTCTGTCCTCGAGGTTATAACAACGAGGGTATAATTGCTAGTTTTTTAATTGCAAATTTTAGTATTTGCTAGTTTAAGTGGTAGAAATATATAAAAATTACTTACATCTGTGTGACATTCAGTAGATTCGTTAAAGACTCCGCTGCCAGGCGCCATCCATGGGGGTCGCGCGCTTGACTCCCGGACGAGAACCGCCAGGCACACGATCAGGAGGATACAGGCTATCGAGTATGTCTGTGGACAAAGAGAAAAACAATTAGAATATAAATGACTAGCTTTTTCTTTCGGCTTCGCCTAAGTCTGAAATAATCCCAATATATCGTGTACCGGGATAATGATCTGTTAAGTTATAAGTCTTTAAATACTTGACTATACCATATCACAAAAATTCAATTTAAAAAAAAAGCCGTTAAAATTATTGAGACTTCAAAATTTCAAAATAATGAGACGAAAGAAATGTAAAATATTTATTTTGAAATATTGACATTTAAAACTACAGAATGCTAACGTCGAGCCTGTAAATTTGTTACAAAATGTTGTAGGAAAATGTAACGGTTTGAAACATTTTAAAATACTTCACGTGAACCCTATTATAATTCATTTATAGATAAAAGTATTTGAAAATGATTACCATGTGTGTCTAGTTAAATTTAAAACTTACTAAGTTTTCTAAATTATAACCAATAATCATCACTTAAAACCACTAAGTTTAATGAGTAAACACCTGTTTGCTGGTTTTGTAATGAAAGTTAAATTGAATAAGTGTTTCACAATTTATGCAAATTAGCTAACTTTCAAATGATTAAATCAGAAAAAAACTTTTACAAACAAATTGTATTAATTTCAATTTTATAATGAAAGCTAAATAAACAAAAGTTTTAACCACAACTATCATTGAATAAGGGTCATCTACATTAAAGTTTTTAAATCTAAACAATCAAAGTACGATTGCACCATAGTGTCATTACGCCATGCGACACACGATAACCCTTCATTGGGATCTACATTATGTTGTCCCCAAACAATAACTTTATCTAAGACAATAATTTATGACAATAAATTTAATATAAACAACGATTAATAATTGATAAAAAGCTACTTGGAAAATAGGACATTTGTGTTTGTTGGTCTAATAATTAGGTCATTTCAAACGAGCATGGGGTCACATGTCGAAGTAAACAGTAGGAGTATGTAACAGGTTGAAAAGGGGGTCAAGAAAATAATGATTTTGTAATGATTTGTGGTCAAAGGGCGGTTAGCGCAGTACGTGACGTCATTGGACCATGCATTTATAGAAAGAAGAAACCTAAACGCGAGCAATTTTAAATTTAAATCTGTACAAACACTACAAATCTACACGATTTTGAGCGTTATGTGGCATAATTTCCACACGTTGTGGTTTCGTTACAAACAAAAAAATGAGATGCGATTAATATCGAAATAAGGCCTATGCCAGCCTTTATCAATGCTTTTACATGATTTTCATTTCATAGACATGTATTTTTTTTTATCCAACAACACAAAATGACGAATATTATTAATGATAAAATAGCGAAAAAAGTGTAAGGGACTAAGGATGTCAAGGAGTATCTATGTGACGATCGTAACAGAACGCCACTGCGTTCTGTGGTATCTGTGTACCCCTATGGGAAAATAGCGTAAGTTGGTTTATGGTAACATTCATCAAAGTGTTAGAATGTCCAAAAGTCATATTGTAAATGACTAAAAATGGTATTGTGATAAAACTACATTTCCTCGATTTTTTTGACGGTAGGTAATAGAACAAATTAGTTTTTTTTTCAATAGCCCTTTACTTTCCAATGTCGTTAAACAATTTAATTTGTAAGTAAAACATAATTTTCACTTTGTCATGGACATTTTGTCACTCATTGATCTCTATAACAATTTTTGACTTTTAACATAGGAACACTTGGACGAATGTTACCATAATTCGTTGCGTTCGCTGGTCTCTGCTTATCCTCATGCGACAGACATTGATTATAACAGCAATTACTCTAAATGTTTAAATTATTATTAGAACTAAAACCATTTTGCTATTCACAAAAAAATGCACGAAAATTCTTGGACCTGCAATTAGGTAAGGGGTTTTTTTTTACGTGGTAATATCATCTTATAAGTCCTCCCACCCATGGCAGAACGGGAGGGACTGTCAGACTCGTACTGACTAAAATCGACGGTGTCCTTCAATAGCCCTTTACATTCCGGGGTCACGGTAATTTGTACAGTCCCGCGACCAATTAGGTAAGGTATTAATAAAAAAATTACGTTTTAAAAGCTCTGTGCCTCATTCAACATCAACCACAAAGCTCGCGGTCGACTCAAAGCTTAAATTATAGTAAACAAGATAACAATCAAAACAAACAAATAGTACTATTCATAACCCAATTGACAGAAGTAATTGATACTGATAACAAGGGCTTTATAGCAATAAATCATGATAACAGCAAAGTACATTGCTGATTAAAATAGTACTACTGTAAAGATGTAACCTAGTTTGCGAGAGTATTATAAGTAGATGATAGTCTTGATCGACACCGATTTGAAATCTGGTACAAGGAAAATGTGTTTGAAAAGTTCGATTGACTGTTTTGTTGGTACAAAGGTTAATTGCGATGTTTTTCGCGTTGTTTACCAATTCTAGGAGTGTACATACTCAATCACCAAACCAAACACTAGGTTAGCTGCGGTTGTTTCACACAATCTTTATTGGTATAGAGTCTATACCAATAAAGATTGTGTGAAACAACCGCAGGTGGCGCACGACCACGACTATTACTTAAAAATTTCTGTAACACGGATTGTTCTTGTTTCATACTTTTCAGAGCGCGATTTTTTCATAGTCAGGTTTTAATTATTTTTAACTTATTTTTTATTATAATATTAGTATGTACAATATCATGTTAAATATTGTAAAGAAGTTTAGTTTGCACTTAGGGTAATCTTTGGGCATAAGGCCATCTCCACCTTACGCAGGTCCTCAACCGACACGTTTGTTTAGGGAGGTTCCTATGTCGGATTCGGTGCGAGGAAACGTCCAGTTTTCCGGAGGACACCGTGGAGCATACAGTAGATGTGTGCCCTGCTTGCTCACTGAGGCTTTAGGCGGCCGCGACCTCTTGCATTCGGCTCGGACGTTACGGAGCGAGAGGAAGCCCCTTCGTATATAATGCGACGCAAGTCGCTGATACCTTACGACTTTATTAACCAGGTGACTATCGCAATACAAATCCATAGAGGTTCGTTCACAGGCACGCGTCAATGGATGCCAAAGTCGTAAGGTAGCGTCGCTTAGTGTACGAAGGGGCTAAATGGGAAGCAGTCACCCCCCTCTGCGAAGCAGTGCTATTCAGGAAAGGACCTCCTCCACCTCAGTTCTAGGCACCGCGGGAAACGCCCTGAGCAGAAACGCGGGGCATCTTTCGGCCACCGTAGACGAGAGCTTGTAGACAGCGATTACTGGGTAACTCGCCGTCCGATGAAAGAGCAGGCCCATTTCCATGGCGAGTCATGTCATTCTACACGCGCCTCAATGAGCTATCAGTAAACTGACAGAATGCCGTTGACTAATATTAATAACTAATTAATAATGATGAAATATAAATCCCCATTTCATACAACATATACGAAAAAGGTATTCATTCTGAGTAAACAATCAAAAATAATACACAAGCTGTTAGATTAGCCGGGTCACTTGAGGTCCATTAATTTAATTTTATCTATTCTCGCAAATTGCTAATTAAAGGTAAAAAACACAGTCTGTGTTGTTTTTGCGTTTTGTTTTGTACTTTAATCCTGAATAGGTATTTTTTTAGCGTGGTATAATCATCAAATGTTTCCTCCCACCCAGGGCAGGGCAGGAGGGAATTCCAGACATGTACTGACTAAAATCCACGGTGTCCTTCAGTAGCTCTTTACGTTCCGGAGTCACGGTAGCTTACTGGTCCCGCGATCCCGGCAATTTTGAATCGGTATGGAATCATGTGGAATATACATAGGTATTTTTAGAATCTTCTCAACTGTTATTTTTTTGGGACTTGGACTCACGAATTACCGTGACTCCGGTACGTAAAGGGCTATTGAAGGACACCGTGGATTTTAGTCAGTACGAGTCTGACAGTCCCTCCCGCTCTGCCCTGGGTGGGAGGACTCATGTGATGATTTTACCACGTATTAAAAAAAGGCTAAGCATTGCCGTACAACGTGGCAAAGCATGGCTCCGTAGAAATAGGTTGTCGACGGAAGAAAAGACAAGATGACAGATCGTAGAAAGACTTTTACCGTTTTAAGCATGGAAATTTACAAAACATACAAAATAAATTTTACTATTCTTATATAGTGTACCAATCGTGTCATACATGTGCAAAAAAAAACTGTCGTTTCGTATAGAAATAACGTTAAATGACATTATCTATTCTTGGCAGAATAGAGATAGAATTGGTCATGCTACGCGTGCAGCTGACAGCGTTGAGAAGGAATTTTTGATGCTTTATAATGATTTATTTCTATTATATATTAGTTTTTTTAAATTCTGTATCAAATAATATATTAAATCTTTTTTGATTCAATTGAAAAGAAAAGAAAATACTCAAACAGTACGATTATTTAAGTACTTTAAGAACTCTCTGTGATCCGTAATCGTAATAATCATGTAATCTTAATAATATCAATGTTTTCACATAAATCACGTATTTAGGATTGTCTGCGTGATCGATCAATTGGTAATCATAATAATAGTAATCTGCATTTATCGCTCGATTTGACGAGTTCGTAATCTATATCCTCGTAATAACTCGTGACGATGATAAGGCCGTTTTGGATAGGACTTCGTTCCTTGAATGATGATAAAAGAAAAGAAAAAACTGTTTTCAGCATTCAAGGGTTGCGGAATCCAGGGCCCGGATTACAACGTCTTAAAACCAGGCTTGTTCCAGTGAGTGAACGAGGTGGCGCTAGACGATTTGTATAACTGTGTCTCTTTCTCTCACTGGAACAAGCCTGGTTTTAAGACGGCATACGACGGCCGCAGTATCAAAATCATTCCTTTAAATCAAAATGATAAATTACCAGTTTGTGAACGTCAAAAATTACACGAGACTGTTCCCAAACTGAAGCACTACAAAAAAAATTAAACATTTGTTGAGCACTTAATTTTTCGACTTTTATTTAATGAGAACAATCACTAATTATCATACATTGTTACTCTTTCAGTGAACCGAAACTATTTCCACTAAACTGCTTCAGACCGAATCGAACCCGATAAGCTGATAGTATTATCTTTGCGAGTAGGTTTCTTGAATGTGCTACTAAGTTTCATGCTCGATTTGCAGGATCTGAAGACTGGAAACACGTGTTTAATTGCGTATTAATAGCATATTCAGCCTGTAATCTACCCTACTGCTGGGACCCAAGCCTTCTCTCTGTAAGACGGAGTGAGCAGTAATCTACATAACGGGACCAGTTCGGGTTGATAAATGTCAAATGTCTTGGAATTTTGAATTATGGTTTATAATAACTTGTACAGATATTATTAAGATACTGCTTACGACTGGGTGATAGAGAAATACTTTTTTTATAGAATCAGCTTTTTCCTTACTGTTTTTAACGACTTCTTGTATAAGCGATTCTGTTTTAAAAAAATAATATGAATTCACGGATCACAAGTTCTATCCTTCATAATAAAACAACTCTAAACGTTAAAAGACTTAAAAAGCTTTTAAATTAATTTTATATTTAAAGAGCTGTGAATTTATGTTACAAAAATAACAGGTACGACTCATAAAAGTAACAGGTATGTATGTAGGTACTGAACTTACATCGACAACAAGGCGTAGTACCTACTACCTACGTCGGAATGTGGGGGGTGGAGTCACGGCAATCAGACATGCGCCCACGCCGACACAACCTGCACAATCTCTTAGAAAACGGTATGAAAAAATCACCGCCCATCGCCCCGCCCCACCAAAGCTCCTCCCACTTTGTGCATTTAGTGGTGCGCACCACGTGCTGTGTCACAGGCCACATGCAAGATAATACACAGGTTACTAACATTTCTCTAAAGTGACTCATTTTAATTATAATTATACGAAAGCCAATTAAAATAATTAAGTTTTATCGCTTAGGGTGAGCGGAATATCTGTACAGGTTATTGCGGAGCTGGGTATAAATTTAGATATTTACGGTTTTAAGTAAATAACAACTTGGGTGAAACAACATTTACTCCCAGCCATACCTAGTGTGTTGGGGTCAATTTCCAATCGTTCTCGTCGTGTAACACCGAACGGCCTCATGTATTTTGACGTTTCAGACAGTTATCAGCTCAAATAGAATAAAATACTTTTGATTAGGTAACTTTTGTAGTTAAATTAATTAATGCCAGTCTTCAATATAAGACAGTTTTCTGTAAGGTCTCAATTGTAAATCTTCACACTTTTTGATTGTCAAAGTATAGCCGTGACCAACAATTTAATGCATTTTTGAATTAAAGGAAATAATATTTATATTTGCAAGTAGGGTTCTAAAAACACTTTTACACGTCTTTTAACAAACTAGATTAAGCTGGATTTCATATTTGACTGCTTTGAAAAATAATAGCCAAAAGAACATTAGAGGTCACTAAATCTTTTAGAGCCCAGCGCTTATTTTGTTCAATTCATGTGAGCACTTTGTAGGTTCTGGTCTTTTTTTATTGTAGTAAAATCATCAAATGAGTCCTCCTATTCTACTGTCAGACTCGTACTGACTAAAATCCACGGTGAACCTTCAATAACCCTTTACCGCGACCTAGGTTCTGGTCTGAGATGGCCTTTTTAAGAAAAAACTACATCGTTTTCAGTGGACTGTGCAAGCATGTGTCAGAGAAAGTAAAACTCAGGTAATATGAAGCTAAACGACCCGACAAACAGTACTAAAGAAAAAACATTTGGGTAGGCCACATTGACAGCACAAGCATTTTAAATTGTCCCAAACTTTCATGGTATCTACAGACACTTATTAAATCACGATTGTAAGGCGTGGTTTTTATAATGTTGTAACATTCTGGAACAAATGATTGCATAGCCGACAAAAAATGCGAATCATATAAAATTTCAGAATTAACATTAAAATGTGCAGGTGTAATACTGTCACTTGAATTTAGTAGACGAATTCATAGGCTTTGAAAGCTTAACGACTACTAAAATTAGTAAACAGTAAAATGTGTGGGTAATGAACATTCAGTTTAAATAATTATAGAAAAAACTATAAATATTTCATAGAAAAAGTAATGGTATCTTTGCATACACTTCTTCAGACCAACCAGCATTTCGGCTGTTTGTGTATGAGAGTTTCTATGTCTGTAAAGGCAACCGAAGAAATTCCTAGTGTAGGGCAAGGTTTTATTTAAAAAAAAAAGAAAGAAAAAAATATTATTAAAGTACGTGTATGTACGTATATTTCTAGAAAAATTGTTTTGTTTAAAAAAAAACAAATACAAAGTTCTTGAATTGGTTCAAAACACAACAGCGTTTGTTATGATACTTGTTAAGTACGGAACCCTAAGGAATATCGTCGACCCCGCAGATTCCTACGTGTTTACGCCAGGCGCATAGAAACTGCAGCGTAGACATCCGTCCCGTCACGAGCCGCCGATGCAGCGATATTCAATAATAGCATTTAGTTATTTTTAAGTAATTTTTATGTCATTCCATATTCTTGTATCGAATAGGTTTCACCACTTTTAATTGTAGTTTTTCTTTTATTAAATTAGTTTATAAAATCAATTGGTTTTTTTTCGATCCACCGTCTGCAGTATACGTAATTGGCGCAGTCGGTAGGATACTCGCGGGCCGGTTCGCGAATCGCGTTAGAGTCATATAGTCTCATATCGATAACCACGATCGCGAGTCACCCGGGTGGCTATCAAGTCACGTCACGAGTATCCGGAATCTACGGTATTGCTGCGGAGCCGCGTGGAGAATCCAGACATTGATTCACGGAGAAGAACCAGAGATGAAACATATGTGAGTACACTAGAATCTTTCTCGTGTTGCTTCCTTTCTATTCCTAAGTTACTTTTATGTCCAAGATTTTTCATCGCGAAAGATCTACTCCCCGGGAACCTGCATCACGACAGGCGCGCCGACATATAGTAGATATTAGCAGAGATTTAGATAGTGAATTAGATTTAAATTTGAATAGTTTATTTGAACCTAAAATGCCTTACGACCCTGACGTAATTTTCAAGGCCTTACGCCTCGTGCCCGATTTTGACGGAAACCCTAACGTGCTGACTAGATTTATTAACATCTGTGACCGGATAGTAACTCAATATGCAAGCGCAGATCCAGGCAGCGAGCTAGGCAACCTATGTCTCTTAAACGGCATATTAAATAAGATCACAGGGACTGCCGCATCCACAATCAACTCTAATGGTATTCCTGAAACTTGGGCAGGTATAAGATCAGCTCTAATTAATAACTTCTCTGATCAGAGAGACGAAACGGCTTTATACAATGACCTCTCGTTGGCTACGCAAGGTACTAAGACCCCGCAGGAATTTTACGATCAATGTCAAACCTTGTTCAGTACTTTAATGACCTACGTAACGTTACATGAGACCTTACCAACGACTATCGAAGCGAAACGGACACTTTATAAGAAAGTCACTATGCAGGCTTTCGTACGCGGATTAAAAGAACCATTAGGCTCACGTATAAGGTGTATGCGTCCGGAAACTATAGAAAAAGCTCTAGAGTTCGTGCAAGAGGAATTAAATATAATGTACCTGCAGCAGCGTAATGATGCCCCAAAGGCTCAAACTGCTCAGAGTGCACCTAAAATTTTGTTTAAACCTTCTGTGATGCCTACTATGCCGACCAACGCGTTAAACGTTCCGCGACCCCCAGTACCTAATTGGCCTGCTCCAGCAGGACAGCGTGGCTATCAACCACAGCCTCAAGCTTTTAAATTTAACATGCCCAATCAGCAACAAAACCGAATGCCTACCCGAACCCAGCAAATGTTCCGTGCACCTTTGCCAAATTACCATCCCCAAAGCAACGTTTTTAAATTGCAACCCAGGAATAATCCGCCACAGAACTCGGGTCCGAAACCCATGAGTGGTGTTCAACATTTTATTCCGAAACCATTACCCGTGCCGCGCGAGTTAAACCTCAGTGAACTTGCTTTGCCTGACAATTCTTACTATTCTGCTGACTATTACTATGAGCCGGTATACGATTACTACACGGACGGTACTGACTGTTACATTGTTTGTGTCTATGACTATAATAACATGACCGACGGTAATGCAACATCTGATAACCAGGTAGCAAGTGCGTCAGAGCCACAACCAGGCCCTAGCGGTGCAAACCAAATTCAGAACCAAAATTTTCAGAAGGACCAGACATCCAAAGAGCAAAGATAGACCTTAACTTACAGACCCAAAGACAATTACCCTACATAGAAATTTCTAGCCCTCCTCTAAAATTTTTGATTGACACTGGCGCTAACCAGTCGTTTATTAGCCCCGAAGCTGTTCAAAGATTTTTCTATGACTATCCCCTTAACTATGACCCTTTCGAAGTGACAAACGTACATGGCGTTAGCAGAAATGACTATTCCATAACGCTACCGTGTTTTAATGAATTTAACGAGACCGACTATATAAAATTATTCGTTTACCGTTTTCACGATTACTTTGATGGCCTAATAGGATTAGACTTACTATCCAAATGGGAGGCTAAAATTGATTTAAAAGATTTTCAATTAGTTACGAGTACCGCTACGAACAAAATTAAGGTGTATAATTCACGAAATGTAACCGCCAACAGTTCCAAATTAGTTAGAATACCTATAAATGCCCCGGATGGCGATGTTTTAGTTAGCGAACAGGTTTTTTGCAACTGTATTATTCACGAATGCCTTACCACTGTTACTAATAGCCGCGGATATGTAGAGTTAGAAAATCCAACACCTAATGATGTAATATTTTCGTTAGACCAACCAACTCGTGCTGAATTGTTCAATGCTAAGTGCACCCAAGTCAAACAATCGAATCGCGTAGATAATGTATTATCGCGTTTGCGTACTGACCATCTTAATGCAGAAGAAAAGGCTAACCTTACAACGCTTTGCTCTCGCTATGCAGACGTATTTTATATCGACGGAGAACCACTAACATTCACAAACAAAATCAAACATCGTATAAGAACAACAGACGAAATTCCCGCGTATACTAAGAGCTATCGATACCCATTCGTTCATCGCGAAGAAGTTAGAGATCAAATTTCCAAAATGTTACAACAGGGTATTATAAGACCTTCAGATTCTGCGTGGAGCTCACCCATTTGGGTTGTGCCCAAAAAAATTGACGCATCTGGAAAGCAGAAATGGCGTCTCGTGGTTGATTTTCGTAAACTAAACGAAAAAACGATAGACGACAAGTACCCCATACCAAATATCAGTGACGTCCTCGATAAATTAGGCAAGTGCCAATATTTTACAACCCTAGATTTGGCAAGTGGGTTCTACCAAGTGGAGATGGACCCTCAGGACATACCAAAGACTGCCTTTAATGTCGAACACGGGCATTTTGAATTCCTTAGAATGCCCATGGGATTAAAAAATTCACCTTCCACCTTCCAACGGGTTATGGACAATGTTTTAAGAGGCCTTCAAAATAACATCTGCCTCGTATATTTAGATGACATTATTGTCTTTAGCACCTCTCTTCAAGAGCACATGGATAATCTGGAAAAAGTCTTCCAAAGACTTAGAGAATCCAACTTCAAAATTCAAATGGATAAGTCCGAATTTTTGAAGCTTGAGACCGCTTATTTGGGACATATAATTAGTAGAGATGGCATCAAGCCGAATCCCGACAAGATTTCAGCAATCCAAAAATATCCAATTCCAAATACCCCTAAGGAAATTAAACAATTTTTGGGACTTTTAGGTTATTACCGAAAATTTATCCCCGATTTTGCTCGAATCACCAAACCACTCACGCTATGTCTAAAGAAAGGTAATAAAGTTACTCATAGCCCTGAATATGTCCATGCCTTTGAAACCTGTAAGACCTTACTAACCAATGACCCTATTTTACAATACCCTGACTTTAAAAAAGAATTTAATCTCACAACAGACGCCTCTAATGTAGCTATTGGAGCAGTTTTATCTCAAGGACCTATAGGTTCTGACAAACCCGTCTGTTACGCTTCGCGCACACTTAATGAAAGTGAACTAAACTATAGTACCATCGAGAAAGAGTTGCTGGCCATTGTCTGGGCCACTAAATACTTCCGACCCTATCTTTTCGGTAGAAAATTTAAAGTAATTACTGACCACAAACCCTTGCAATGAATGATGAACTTAAGAGAACCAAATTCCCGACTGACTAGATGGCGACTCAGACTAAGCGAATATGACTTTACTGTAGTATACAAGAAAGGAAAATGCAATACTAATGCTGATGCACTCTCTCGTGTAGAAATTCATAATGAGGAAACAGATGAAATCACCTCATTGATTACGAACATTAAGAATCTCAGCTCAATGATAAACAATCCACCAGAGGCATCACCTCCACCAGTAAATTGCTTGACTGACGCTGACTCAGTGACTGAAAGTACTAATGACCTCAGATCAATGTTCAACAATCCATCAGAGGCACCACCTCCACCAACAAATTCTTCAACTGAAACAGTGCATACCAGTAATGAACATCCAATACTTGAAATCCCTATTACAGATGATCCTCTCAATAAATTCCATCGACAGATTCACTTTACCATAGTAGGTGACATGAAACGCCGACCGACAGTAACAAAACCATTTGAAAATCATACTCGGATTGCGGTTCAAATATCAGAATCTAACCTAGAGAGCGACGTTATAAACGCTATCAAAGAATACGTAAATCCTAAAGTCAAAACAGCGATCTTGATCAATCCACCTTTAGCTATGTATTCAATAATACCCATAATCCAAGAAAAATTTAGAAGTTCCTCACTAAACTTAGTATTAGCCAAGACTGAACTCGAGAATGTTAAAGAATATCTCCGACAACAAGACATTATCCGACACTACCATGACGGTAAGACGAACCACCGTGGTATAAATGAATGTCATTTAGCTCTATCTCGAAAATATTTCTGGCCAAAAATGAAAGAACAAATCACTAAATTCATTAACGAATGTACCATCTGTGGTCAAGCTAAATACGACAGGAACCCAATTAGACCCCAATTTAATATAGTGCCACCAGCTACCAAACCACTTGAAGTTATTCATATGGACCTCTTTACAGTTCATGATGAAAAATATGTAACCTTCATAGATGTCTTCACAAAATATGCTCAGGCATATCATTTGCGTGACGGTACCGCTATTAGCATAATACAAGCACTATTGCGTTTCTGTACCCATCATGGACTACCTATGACAATTATCACTGATAATGGCACCGAATTCACGAACCAACTTTTCTCCGAGTTTTTACGTCTTCATAAGATAATTCACCATAAAATTCTACCTCACAGTCCAAATGACAATGGCAACATCGAACGTTTTCACTCAACCTTGTTGGAGCACATAAGAATACTGAAACTGCAAAATAAAGATGAACCTGTAGTTAATCTTATGCCATACGCCATCATAGCATATAATAGTTCTATCCACAGCTTTACGAAGTGCAGACCATTTGACTTATTAACCGGACATTTCGACCCTAGAGACCCAATCGACATTGACCTGACTGAACACATCTTACAACAATATGCGCAGAATCATAGACAGCAGATGAAGCAAGTTTATGAAATTATTAATGACTCATCTCTAGCCAATCGTACAACCTTAATTAACAACAGGAATAAAAATCGCGAACCCGAAGTAGAATATTCCCCTCAGCAGCAAGTTTTTGTTAAAAACCCCTTTGCTAGTCGTCAGAAAGCTGCACCACGTTATACGCAAGACACTGTACTCGCTGATCTGCCTATACACATATATACTTCTAAAAAACGTGGCCCTGTAGCCAAAGCACGGCTGAAACGTGTTCCTAAAACAAGCCAATTGTTACAGGATCCTGCTGTTACTGACATTCCATGCGACTCACCCTCAGGAGATAAGACTTGAGACTTTAGCCGATGGACCAGGACTGTTACCTTACAGATTAGGACCAACCAGACTAACCACACATTACCACTCGTTCATACAGTATATACAGTTAACTGACATCGAAGATAAGATAAATTCCGTACAGACGCAACTAAAAACTTTCAGAACTAGACTTACTAACGAGACTTACATGCTTTACGAATATCAGATTGACTATCTTACTGAAAAACTTAGTAAAGTACTGTTACAAGTAAAATCTCTGGAACCTGTTAGAGTCAGAAGAGGTCTTGTAGATGGCCTTGGGTCAGTAGTTAAAAGTGTTACTGGCAACCTAGACTATCTAGATACCCTGAAATATGACGAAGCAATTAAAACTTTACAAAATAATGAAAATAAAATTGTATCTGAATTTAACAACCATATTAGCCTAAGTAAAGAATGGATGACCCAACATGGTACCGTCTTGGACCAGATCACTAAAAATCAAGAAAGAGTTAATGCTACGTTGGAACTACTTTTACAGAAAAATGCTTATACAGATTACAGTTTAATAAAATTTGCAAAGTTTGCCCAAATTTTAGGAATCATTACTAATAAGTCGAAGATTTAATGCTTGAGATAATTAGATTAGAAAATATAATGGCTTTTATACGTGCGTCCAGCACCCATCACTCTATGATTGACATAGAAGTGTTAAGATCAATGATAGATAGGCTAAGATCAATATACAATACAGATCAAATCTTAAATCTAGAATTACGAGAATATTATAACCTTATAAAACCAGGTTCTTATTTTATTGAAAAGAGAATAGTTATAATATACAGTTTTCCTATAGTAGCTAAAGACCCTTATGATTTATACAGATTGTCAATCGTACCTAATAAGAAACAACTTGCCCTTATTCCTTCCTTTCCCTATATAGCAACAAACGAGAAATCATTCGTGTACATAGAGGCTGAATGCCCGAAGTACAGTAATATACATCTCTGTGAAAAGAAGACCAGTCATCAGATCCGGACGAAGCCTGATTGCATCCAGGAGCTCATCCTCAATCAAGATCTAGAAGACACTTGCAAATTCACCAAGATTTCACTCTCCAAGCAAGCAGTTGAAAAACTGGACGATCAACACTACGTCATCTCATTGCCCCAACCGACCAAAGTACAGTTAGCCTGCGGCAGAAAAGACTAATATTCTGCAAGGAAGTTATCTCGTCACCATACCTATGGACTGCTATCTGGAAACAGCTGAATTCACCATCGTCAACGACAACAACGAGATAAAAGGGCAGCCACTGAAGCTATCAAAGATTCCTTATAACGACATGAATCAAACATTCAACTCCACTCACATCATCGGCTTCAATTCAGTTAACTTGGAAGAACTTCACAGCATCCAGAATAAAGTATTGATGGAAAATCCAATCCAGATCGACCAGACTCAGCCGGTCATCTTATATCATACTACCATACCATTCTACATCATAGTAGTATGCGCAACCATACTTATCATCCTGGTTATAAGCCGCAGATATAAATGTTGGAATCTTAGAACCAGCAACAAAGAAGAGCAACACATTCCTAAAATTCATGCATTTGAAGATGTGATCCGAAAACGAGATGAAGCTCCAGCAACATTTTCTCTCAACATGAGCAAATAGTTGCTGATCTGCGGATGGAGGTGTTAAGTACGGAACCCTAAGGAATATCGTCGACCCCGCAGATTCCTACGTGTTTACGCCAGGCGCATAGAAACTGCAGCGTAGACATCCGTCCCGTCACGAGCCGCCGATGCAGCGATATTCAATAATAGCATTTAGTTATTTTTAAGTAATTTTTATGTCATTCCATATTCTTGTATCGAATAGGTTTCACCACTTTTAATTGTAGTTTTTCTTTTATTAAATTAGTTTATAAAATCAATTGGTTTTTTTTCGATCCACCGTCTGCAGTATACGTAATTTACTCTATGTAAAGGACCTCTAGACAGTAGGTATTTAAAATAACTGAGACAAAAACAATGCTGTTTGGATTAAGATAACAGTTACTTTGTTATTATGAACTGTCACCTTAGTGACAGTTCTTGTTCTTGTTCTTAAACAAGTCACATTACAGCATGGTAACTAGTCAATTACAATACCATTTTTTTATCTGTGAAGTTTAACACTATGTCGGAGCGTGATCTAGTTTGAAACATTTTGGTTAATTAGTTTTGCGTTCCAAGCCCGGTTAAACAATAGGTATTCTGTTTATAATTTTATTGTATTTTTGCAGGTTATTCTGATGACCAAAAACAGACAGTTGCCCTAAGGAAAAGACTAGTTTTTTTTTCATTTCAAAATGCCCCAAAATCATTAAATTAAAGTCAAGGAAATAAATAAATAAAACTTAAATGTATTTAAGTTTAACAACTATTAGAATTAAATTAATTGCAAAATCTGTAAAAGTTATAAATAAAGACTTTATAAACTCTACAAAAATGTGTTTGACTAAAGTAAATAAACAATTATATAAATAAAGAAAATAAGAAAAAAATGTTTTTAGCAGTATAAATAACATTAAAGTAATAAAAAAAAGAAATTCAACTCACCGACATCGTTTTAGCTGCCATTATTCCAAAATCGGGAACCACAAAACACAAAAATATCCTGTTCCGCAAAAATAACAGGTATTCAAAAATATTATTCCAAAATAACCAGGTACCCGAAAATCTCAAATAAAAAATCGTCGATTGTTTTTAAATCGAAATAATTTCTTCTGTTGACAAGAAGGTGCGCTTAGCGGCAAGGTTTTAAGCAAAATGATAAGTGCTTACGGTGATTGTTGACTAAATCGTATATATTTTATGTAAGCGAGTACGTTTTATAGATCGGAAACATCGAGACGGCGCGTGCTATAGCTGTGATATAGATAATTAATTTTAGGGTCCCTTATCGCAATTTGAAAACAGTACTGAAAAATTATCTTGACATTACGTCAGTGTGTTTAAAAATTATGTATATTATAGAATAAATGAATTATATTAGACTGAAGAATACATTTAGTTTTAATCATGTTAAAAATTTAAATAATGAATTTTTGATGCCCTATAAAATTTTAATTTTAGTTTTAATTTAGTGATTTTTGTAAATATTTTACTTTTGATTTTAGTTTTTAAATGTAGTATTTTTCATTTTAATTAAGTATCGTTTGGACATATTTAGATTTAATTATTTATGTATATGCAATTTAATAATATTTAAGTAATGTTGTAATTAACCTTTCATTAATAAACTCTCCCTTGAGGATTAATTATGAGTTTTGGTTAGCAATTATGCAAGTAGCTTAATTTTGAACAAGTATTTCTAAATAAAATATTTCTTATTAATATTTCTTTTCTCATGTATAATCTTGAGTCTCTTTTGGCTATTATCTTTTGGCTGTTTCCCAGTTTGAGGTCGAAAAACCCGCAGAAACAAACAACTTATAAAAAATATTCTATGTTTTCATAATATTTAACTAAGGTCTTCTTTTGCTTGAGTGCCTTTCATCAAAATCCGGTAAGTCAAGCGTCACAATTTTCCGTGTAATGCATAACGTTTCAGCGTGTTGTAACCTTCACAAATGCTGCATCTTGTCAAGTACAAAGGTCACAGAAAATGTAGGTATCTATTAGGTAAATCATCAACGTTAATTTATTGTTAATTAAGTAACTTTATCTCGGTGATTCATTATTAACCTGGGCAAATGACAGATAAATACCAGACTTTGTTTTCGTTGATTAAAATCTCGTATCTTTGTTATAATTAGATGTTTTTATCTTTTTGCAAATAAAAGTTGTAGACTTTGTCTCATTGCAAAGACTAAAGTTTTTTTTATAGAAACTTATCGTACATAGAATTTTCTTTTTTGTTTTCTTTACATCGGTGTATTGCTAAGCATATGGAGTTTTAATCCAAAAACAGATAGTACTAGTTCTGGTGTCGATTTTGCGAACATCATAATTGTTTTAAATTTGAATAACCGTGTTCCAAGTGACATTAATTTGACATTAAAAACTCATCTTGAAGTCACTGACACTTACGCTCCTATAGTAAATCAAACTCACATGTGATACGGAACCCTCACATCACAAGTTACTTTCGACACCTACCGTTTTTTTCCTAAAATATGTCAAACAGACATCACTAAGGGGCTCGTGAGGGGCTCGTGGCTTCAATACTACCAGTAAACGGAAATATGATGACGGATATTTTTTCAAAAGGCTAGTTAATCGACTTGGTTTATCGATTCACTTGTAGTAGACGTGCGAAGGTCAGATGATGTGCTCTGGCCATATCGTCCGATGAACAGATTATGTGGTTACGACATTATATTTGAGGTTGCACATTAACCTTGTATTTGAAAGTGTACGGAACTTTTTTTTTCTTTTCGTAGTAAAATCATCAAATGAGTCCTTCCACCCAGGGCAGGGCGGGAGGGACTGTCAGACTTGTACTGACTAAAATCCACGGTGTCCTTCACTAGCCCTTTACGTACCGGGGTCACGGTAATTCGTAAGTCCCGCGACCCCGGCAGGCTTTGGCCCTCTACAGGCCCCGTCACTATGCTGACACTCCTTGAGGCGCGCGTGGAACATAACGCGCCGTCGACCCGGGCATGGTCCATGGTCGGACAGCGAGTCGCCCATTACTCGCCGCCCGCATGCCGTGTACGGAACTTGCATTTTTTTTATTAGTTTGATGGTGAGAGGTGCTAGTTAGTAATTTAGTAATAGTAGTGTCGCAGCAGTTTTAAGACTATTATGTTGTTACTTTTTGTGGAATCAAGTCCACAGTTTCCAAAGTCTATATTATCTTGATGAATGGTTTTTAATTTATTTATTATAGCACTCCGCCCGCGACTTCGTCTGCGCGTGTTTCTGACATCGAACTCAGTGAACTTAAATGCCCGGTCACCCTCCTTATTGGATACTTTTGGATAATCTATCCAACTAACATAGTAACTTTAAAAAATCGTTCACATTGAAGAAACCCTCTACAAACAAAAATAAGAATTTTTTTTTCTACGTATTTTTCCAGGATAAAAAGTATCCCATTTTATGCCCAGGATAATAAGGTATAATTATACCAAGTTTCATCGAAATCGAACCGTTAGTTTTCACGTGATGCCTGCATATACAGACAGACAGACAGACAAAAAATTTTTCAATCACATATTTGGGTTTTGTATCGATCCAGCAACAGCCCCGCTATTTATTTTTTCAATATTTTCAATGTACAGAATTGACCCTTCTACAGATTTATTATATGTATAGATTATTATTGTCCCGAACACTGGTACTCCGGGCAGGTTAAGTACACCAACATTGTTAAGTAAAGGCTTGTTGAACAGAGTAAATGTTGTCGTGAAAAGTCACGGGCGGAAAAATGAATCATCACTCGTCTGTCACCTGAGACATGCGTGCAAAATTTCGCAGTAATTACCTATAGTTATTTATTGTTGATATAATTGTTAATATAATTATATGTATGTCATACACTTATACATACTAAAAACCAACTCGTAATAACCGTACGAAATTATACGTAGATCCCTTTTTTTTTTTTTTTTTTTTGCGTGGTAAAATCATCAAATGAGTCCTCCCACCCAGGGCAGGGCGGGAGGGACTGTCAGACTTGTACTGACTAAAATCCACGGTGTCCTTCACTAGCCCTTTACGTACCGGGGTCACGGTAATCCCTTGGTCCCGCGACCCCGGCAGGCTTTGGCCCTCTACAGGCCCCGTCAATATGCTGACACTCTTTGAGGCGCGCGTGGAACACAACGCGCCGTCGACCCGGGCATGGTCCATGGTCGGACAGCAAGTCGCCCATTACTCGCTGCCCGCATGCCCGCGCCTACGGCGGCCGGAGATCGTCCTGCGACGTCCGACGCCGTGGGCGTCTACCACTGCGGCTGGGGTGGAGGGAGGACGCTGTCCTCTCCCTCAGGCGGCCCGCCTCCTCTTTCACGAGCATTACTGCTTCGCAGAAGGAGGCGACCGCCTCCCACTCCGTCTCGCCCCGCAGCATGGCCTCGACCAATGCCGGGCGCGAGAGGTCTCCGCCTATCGCCGTCGTGAGGACACGGCGGTGCTCTGCCCAAGCGGGGCAGTCCTGCACCGTATGCTCCACCGTGTCCTCCGGACGATCCTCGCAGTGGTGACACCCAGGCGTTTCTTCCCTCCCTATCAGACACAGGAACCTCCCGAAACTTCCGTGTCCGGTGAGGACCTGCGTCATGCGGTAGGTAAGGACGCCGTGACGCCTATCCAGCCACTCCTCAAAGAGGGGTCTTACCGCCGCGATTGCGGCGTGCCCGGACCTCGGTTGCGACAGTCGCTCCCTTCATACTGCCCTGAGATCACGCCGGAGCTCTTCCCGCCGCGCCTCGACTTGTCGAGGCAGCGGGGATTCACCCCGACGCTGCGCCTCCACGCGCCATTCATAGACGCGCTGGAGGGCAGTCGCCTCCAGATCCCAGGGCAGCAATCCCGCTAGGAGGTTGGCTGATTCGCCGGCGATCGTGCGGTATCCCCGGATCATCCGGATAGCCATGACATACGTAGATACCTGGTTTAATTAACAGGGAGTCATACTCGGGTTCTCCGAAATCAATCGACTTGGTAAAGAATTAACTTTAAGCATGCATAATTAAAGGCTATTTTTATTTTTTGGAGTTAGTCATAAAATCATACATTTATTATATTTAAACTAGAATTATTTTTTGAGGAAAGCAAAATTCTGTTGCAAATGGGATTTGAATCCGCGCCTTCTGTATAAGTACTCCAGACGCCTTATCAATTAGGCCATCGCAACTAACACTTGCAAGCTGAAATCCTCTATTCCCTCATTATACATTGCTGATCCGCTTACCTCCAAAAATGATATTTTAAAAAGATCTTGAACGGTTGCTTAAACTAGTGACGCATTTATTTACATTTTCTACTCTAGACGAGCCCCTTCACAAACTTCCCTGATTGGCTAATATTTCTCCACGTCACACTCGTGCCTTTGGCTCGTGCCGACACAAAACAAAAACAGACCCAGACAGAAGCATGTAGTGCGTATTACTTTGTGGATAATGCATGTGCCAGATGAGCAATCATATTAATTATTTCAAGATCTTTAATTAATTTAACACTACCGGTTCCGAGTTCAAGTTTGTAATTGAGGTTATCAATAGAAAATTGTCAATTACACCCCGATAATATTGATTATGTCTCGTTTCTAATGTTTTCTCACGGTTAGTGTACTAATTTAACATTTACTATGTTCAAAATGTTAAATAACATGAGTATTTTAGTAGTTGTGTCCCCATGGTTAAAAATACCAGGTAGCAAAGAACCTGTTACAAATAAAAGTACGTATTTACAACATTTACAAGATGATTCACAAATTTATTGGCCGTTACTCACCATCATCATAATTTTTGATGGAATGAAACTTAGCGAAACACCAGCCGTTTCCAGCTAGATCTTTTTCTTGAAACTCATTAATAAATAGACTGAAAAGTTACTTAGATAACCTTTTTTTTGTGTATGTGGTAAAATTGTCAAATGAGTCCTCCCACCCAAAGCAGGACGAGAGGGACTAATAGAGTTGTATTGAAAAATCCACGGTGTCCTTCAATACCCTTACATTCCGGGACCACAGTTAACTTATAATACAGACCCGCGACCCCCCCGCTTAGGTAACCTAGGACAAAATTATTGGACACAACAAACCTTAATGATCTTAATTTGAGTCGGCTTCCAGTCTAACGGATGCACCTAAAATCAGAAGGTATTTCGTAATAAAATTAATCAACAGGTACAAATCTATGCAGGTGCTTTGAACATCTGTTATATAACGATTACCCAGATTACGGTAATGCTTGGCAACTGCATAATCTTCAAAAACACATCTGTTTTGATTTAAAATTAAGTTGGTAAGTACTTTGATTAAATTCCGTTATTTGGAATTAGCGTTGTTTATTATTATTTCCGAAAAATGTTAAGGTACATTGTTGGCGTCAAATAGTCTAGAAAGTCTATACAAGGACAAACATAAATTTCAATTGCATTCAGCAAATAAGTATTCTTTATTTGTATAAAATTTGGTATACAAAACGTGTTATATAATATTTAAGCTCAGGACAAATTCTGTCATAACAATAACATGCAATTTAAACCCATTTAACTGTCGCACAACTGGGTCGCTTCCTCTCTGAATAAGAGAGTGTGCAATAAATAGACGAGTGCAGACTCGTGCACCACCTAGTTTCGCCACCCGGGTAAAGCACGGAGATCACAAAATAGACTTTGCTCCAAGTAAAGCAATTTTTTGCATGACTGTACTATAACGTCATCAGTTGGAGCCCGGGACCCAAAATCACCACACTATTCTCAACCACTGCTGTCCCTGTAAGCTAGAATTAATAGGCTGCAGCTCGATCAATATCAGAGAAACAATTCAACGGCCTTGGTTCTCCGAAATGCAATTTACCAGAGATCAGAGGGAGAAATGGATATCACAAACCTTTAAATTGTTAAGTTACACGGATGCAAAATAGGACACTATCGACGGACCCCTGATTCGTGGAGGTTCTACGCCTGCCTGGTTCAAAAAATAACCATAAATGGAGGGTCTGGAAAACCCCAACATCGCCTTCTAATCTAACCTATCCTAGGCGAAGGGTCCCAAATAGTTTTACGATAAAAAATACGTTGTTCTCGTCGATCCACCCGATATTTTGCTGCCCACGTCATGAAGTGCGTTTGGGAGTATATACCCCAGTGACAAGGAAGGTACCTTCAATCAGAAGGGTGTTGTGTCTGGTGGGCTTTTAGTGTACTTTTTGCTTTTGGCTTCTGAATTATGACCCCTGCATACGTATCGTGGTGATATGCCAAGCATGTCTAATTCAACGATTGGCCGGCAACATATACTAACTGGCACTTGTCTATAAAACCACATATAACTTTTACTTTTCCACGCATCTATGATCACGAGGAAGTTGGATATATGTATCTATATTAGTAGTCAGATTTATGATAAACGCATAAATATACATATCACCGTGACCACGCGTCTTTTCGTATGGACTTTGATATTAGAATCGAGATAACAATTTTTATAGTTCTAAAATCGATTTTGCGTGCAGTTTCATGACATATTTGGTGGTTTGATAAAACCACGCTTATAGACAGATATGGTTATCATACGAATCCAACAAGTTATCACGAGACACCATCTGCCTAGCCGTTTAGCAAACTACATTAGGATCGGCTACCATTCTAAACGAACGCAGCTGAATATCATCTGATCTCCACTACGCTGTTAGTATCTTATTTTTTTAATATATTTTCTGTCCAATTCCTGAGCAAAGGCCTCCTTCCATTCTTTCCACTTCTCTCGATCGTGTGCTTCTTCTCGCTAATTCACGAGGAAGCCATCCAGAGCGTCACGCCCTCTTCTTTTATTACATAATGGCAATCGGTTCCTCATTATAAGACTGGTTTTCAGACTGTCGGGCAACTAACTAACTATAGGAACTGTCAAAAATCTGGTAATGACAGCAGGGACCAACGACTTAAGTCCTTTCCAAGACACACAGCCCCGACGCAAGTGATATGTTTCTCGGTGTTTTCGTTATTTTTTGTACATCAAATAACAGATTATTTCTTTTTTCAATTTCAACGGCATTTTTTTCGGTTTCATGCGCGGCCTCATCTCGGAGATCGGCTCGTGCGTCTATTAGTATTTAGCTATGAACTCATACTATATCTTGAACTACCTGCTATATCCCAATGTAATATAATAATAAGTTAAGTTACAATTATATTTAACATAAACTAAATAAACATAAAATAATAAAACAATGTGGCGACTCCGTTTCAAGCGTACTATTATCACTACATACGAGGATGGGCGTGTTCACATCTTTACGGATCAGTAGCTTATCACTCCGTTATCACCAAGTCAGCAAGCGTGAGCTGGGATATAGAGATGTTCAGGGTTGACAGGTGAAGAGGAACACCAGTGTCCAGCAGTGGGAACTTACACGCTGATTATGCATAACTGCTATTCATCAAAAATCTTACTGGCGGCCCTCAGGCTCCTCTAGAGGGCCCACCCAAGCCCCAGGCCTCGCACCTCGCGCTTCGCGCGTGGAAGGTAACGTCAGCGATCACAAGTTTGTTGCCGGGCAGTAAAGAAGTACAACTTCTAGATTACCTCGTAAAGCTGATGTTGCCAACAATGATATTTAGTCTAATGCCTTCACTGATCGCGCGATCAACCCTTGTTGCAAGATGCCTTGGCAAATCAAAATTCACAATATGGCGTTTTAAATCGTATTTTTTTTTTCACCCAAGCGATCCGAGACGCGCAAAAAAATGTCCTGAAGGGAAAGGGCCTCGCTAATGTCAGTTACCCCGTCTAGATTAGGTCTTGCTGCGCCACTGGAGACCCTATCATAGACACGTTGCCATTTACCTATAATATTGTAGTATATACAATACGTGAATGACAAGGTTGTGTTACAATGTCATTATCAATAACAAATATAGTGCTATTCAGTAAAATCACGCTCTATCTGACAAATAAACTAGTCAGTAAAGAAACTAGTTAGTTCGCCATTCCACCAATTCGCACTAAGCGCTCTCAATCTTGGATCGCTCGAAGGACATGGTGGGGCATACGGTGCAGGACTACTCTGCTTGGGCAGAGCACGACCGTATCCTCACGACGGCGATCGAGCCCGGTATTGGTTGAGGTTATCGTCGGTTGTTGAGCGAGACGGAGTAGGAAGCGGTCGCCTCCTGCGAAGCAGTCATGCTGACGACGGAGGAGGCGGGACGAGTGAGGAAGAGGACAGCGTCCACCTCACGAACCAACCGCAGTGGTAGACGCCCATAGCGACGGACGTCGTAAGACGATCTCCGGCCACCGTAGGCGCGGGCATGCGGACAGCGAGTAATGCGGCGAAACGCTGTCTGATCATGGACCATGCCAGGGTCGACGGCGCGTTGTGTTCCACGCGCGCCTCAAAAAGTGTCAGCACAATTTCGGGCATCCCCTTAGAGGGTCAAAGGTACAAACGTAAAGGGCTATTGAAGGACACCGTGGATTTTAGTCAGTAAAAGTCTGACAGTCCAACCTCATGTGATGCATTTACCAAGATAAAAAAAAAGCTCGCTCCGTCGTAGGTTATGTCTCTGTCATCTCTGATCAGAGTATACTTGACTAGAGTCAAGAGGAAACACAACAAATTTTAAAAAATTGATACTCTTGGCCACGAGTTATACGCTTTAGTCTTTTTAAAGTCTTACTTGGGATACAAATGAGGTGCGCGTTTCAAATCACATCCTCTGAAGCCTTGACTGGGGCTTTAGAAACGTTGATACCAGGTTTTTACGGAATAGTTATCATCGTCTGATTTTTATGATAGCTTAAGATAAATTAAGCACTTACACCTCGTTATCTAAGCTCAATGAAAAGATATTTCACACAAATAGGATCATTTCTAAGTAGGCAGTCTGATCTGTTGTGCTCTTAGACCTTAGATTTTGAAATGTGTTTTAACTGTACATTTGTTGTTTCACTAAGAAAATGAGGTTTCTAGAACTATAATTTTTTTTTTGTGTTGTAAACCGGCATGTCCTAGAACTTTTCTATTTACTCCTGCCCTGACCTAACCCAGAAGCAAAGATGAAACCTTAGATGTCGTGAGCTCACCCAGAAGGAGCTGGATTTCCTGCACACCAACGGAAAATAATAAAAACTGTTTGGCGTCGGACTACGATGGGGTTTTGGTCGCGAGACAGATGACCCTGGTGAGGCATACCTCCACCAGTGGGATCGTTTAACCGTAGTTTTCAGGTAGCTTGTCCGTTACCCGAGATGGACTGCTTAGAGATGGTTTTACTATAAGAATTACTCAGTACTAGCCCAAAGTTAAAAGCCTTTGTCAAACAGACAAGCGTGGCGAATGTGAAGCGAGGCGTTTTTATTTGTAATGTATGGAATTGTTTGAATCCAGTCACATAGAAAAGCGAAAGCGATCCGATAGCGTGGCGTGAAGGCGTATTTGCTCTGTTTGACGTCTTTCATAAAAAGCTAGCTAATACAACTGTCACGCCTCGGTTCGCTGCACTCAGTTTGACGTCTCGTTATCGCCTCGGATTCGGTCCGGTTCGCTTTTGCATGTCTGTTTGACAAGAGCTTTAATGTTGGCGCGGTATGATCCCCGTGCCTCGGAAATCATGTGAAGCCTGTTAGCCTTGCGCCTGCTTTTCTCCGGTCGTGCCGAATAACCGTCTCATCGGACTATGTGCACCTGTGATTGCGCACACACTCCTGCGCCGATGGTTAATCTCCGTTATGATTGACCGCCGTGACCGAAATCGGTCAGGATGACTATATTACTATGTTCCTATTTATATCTAATAGAAATTTCCCAAGATCATTATCACCTCATTATTATCACCAAATATACACCTGCTGCAGACACATAATTCGAATATCTACACCTAATCATTACAGCGTGACGTGATAAGACTGATAGATAACGAAATCACGATATTATGTCATTTGTCACACACGTGGTCGGCTTCTCTTTGACGTCATTGTCACGCCCACAATCAGTGATAGGCGTGTGTAGACCGGGTTGAACTGAAAAGACTTTAGGCTGTACTTACATTGGTGATTTAAACCGGTAATATATGGGCAATATCCATTGTTTTTTGGCGTAGTAAAATCATCAAACCCAGGGCAGAGCAGGAGGAACTGTCAGAATTGTACTGACTAAAATCCACGGTGTTCTTAAATAGCTCTTTATGTTCCGGGCATCTCGTTAGTCCCCGGCAGAATATCCATTGATTAAGGCTTTGCCAAACACCGAGCTTAGCGTGGCGCGACGCTAGCTTGGCGTGACTGTAGCGTGGCGTGCCTTTAGGTGTTCTTACTTACTATGAAAATGTCAATGCAAGTCATCACACAAAGCACACCACGCCACGTTTTTGTTTTCACGCCAAGGACACGCCACGCCAGAATGTCGTGAGCTTGCTGTTTAACGAAGCCTATAAGGTGGACATCTTTTTTCGATGTGACTGTTAAACTCTCTTACTAAACTCTCTGTTTGCTTTCCAAGGCCGGATGCTTAGACAGCCTTGCGATAGTAGGACATCTCAGATTCCAGGTTATTGAAATTGGCTGCTGAAACCGGTAGCCATTTATTGCTGAAAAAATGTCCTTGTAGGCTCAGCTTTAGCATTAGAACACGTAATCATGGTCTGATGGACAGTATAATACTACATGTTATCATATATTTTTAGGTTGGCAACCTTGGCCGAACCGCAGAATCACGGAAATGTGTCCATGAGATGCGGTCGTGCTTTTATGATGAAAACTTGAAATTAACAGACCGAATTCAGAGGGACACAGATATCGGTTAAAAAATACTTTGTACAAGTATCAGTACAAGTATCAGCTGTCATCCAACGGACGAATTTCAAGTCACCACCTAACCGGGGAGTATTTTTGTGCATTTTTATATCTGTTTAGAATAAATAATAATAATCTTATTGCCCACTAAACAATTATTCTCTTTTCTCTGCAAGCTGTAGCCTATTTATCACAATTTTTTGTGCTTGACATGATGACCATGCAGAATAATTTTCTTATTTTTTAACATATTTGAGCCCTATTAAATTAATAAACTTGATTACTAGGTTAAGCTCTTTTAGGTTTTTGAATTGGCATAGTCTCAGTCTGGGAAATTAATGTGTTTTATAAAACTTTTACAAAAAATAAACCACCCAGTACTAGTACCCTCAACTTGTTTTTTTTTTTTTTTTTTTTTTAGTTATTTTATTTTGTTGTTTTTCCTATTTATCCAGTAAAATAGTGTCTCAACCTAGACAAAACTACTTTTATTTCTGTTTGTTTTCTGTTTATTAGAACTTAAATAATTTAAACTTAGTTTTAATTCTTTAAACTATTAACTTCACCTAAAATATTCATCCTGTCCCTCACATCTATTCTTTTCACATACTTAGCTGTCCCTTCTCTAATTCCAGGGTGCCTCTGAGGTTGTCTTCAACATGTTGACCCGCAGAGCTGCATCCTTAGAGGAAAAACTGAGGGCTACTTTGAAGGAGCTACAATCTAGCCAAACCATGGTCAGTCAATTGCTAAAGGAAAGGGAAGAAAGTGAGGTGGAAATAGGGTTAGTTATTAAGAAGAACACTGAGCTCAAGAACCAATTGGCAGAACTACATATGCAGCATGTGGATATACTAGACCAGCATCAACAACTCCGGCAACTTGTTGCTAATTTTGAACAGTGTAGTGACACATACGATCAGGCCTTAAAACGTATTTCGGAACTGGAGCTGGAATTAAGCAAGGCACACAACACCATAACATGTCTGGAATCTCTTAAGGCCAGTGAAGAGTCTGCGAACACCTGCAGTCTTTATGATGAGTTGGTTGGTAGCCGGTCAGGACCCATATGTGTTGAGCCTATAGTGACCATTGACTTAACTAATGATACTCTTAATAAATGTAGTCTATTTGCCAGTCCTACTAGTCATAATAAGATAAAAAAGTATATTAAAATTAATAAGTTAATTAGAAAAATTAAAAAATCAACGAAAGGTCTAAAATTAAATAAATTAAACTTAAAACTTAGACAAAAAAATCTAACTGTGATGCAAGAATTAAAAAATGTAATTTTGATTTAGAACTATGTAGGAATATGTATGACACCGACACTCAGAACCTACGGGATGAGTTGTTTCTGAGGGAATATGCTCTAAAGGATATCTTTAGTAAATATGAGGCTTCTCAACAAGACCTGAGTAAGCGCTTGCAGGAGGCTAATGACCTGGTAGACTTAGTAACTTATAATGCAGAGAGGTATGAGTCTCTGACAAACAACTTCTCTTGTAGCTGTGCATGCCTACAGAGGCCCCTGCCGGAGCATGTTATACCCATACCCTCTTCAGCTCAACCAGCCTGTATTGATAAAACAATAATTGATACAACATATGTTTTTTCTGACAAGTTTGGTCAAGGTTTTGGTAGTATTTTCAGTCAGTGTTCTCAAGACTATATAATAAATTGTTGTCTACCCGGTGCCAGTTTTAGCCAATTAATTAGTAGTATTAAATCGACTAAAATAAATCCCAATTCAAATGTAATATTGTTATTTGGGAATAGCTTGGCGGTAAGAAAGAAGGATATTATTAAATGTTTTAATTTAATGATGCAGCTGTATGAGTCCAATAATTGTAAGTTTATTTTTTCTGCTTTGCCTTACTCTAATTGTTTGTCTGATGAACAAAATAGGCATATTTATAATTTAAATCTTCTTATGTATAATAGGACTTGTCGTCACAGTGACGCTATTATATATTTTGATTGTAATAGTTTTATTACAGATTACCGACTCACTGATCATTCCATGTTTTTGCCAGCTAGTTGTAGGAGACAGATTGCTAACCTTTTAGCATACACTTTACGCGTTTACACCGGTACTTGTATCGTACCTACGTTTTCTGTTAGTGGTGACACTAACGTCACGATTGATACTTTTAGTACTAACTTCACTTTTGATTCTGTTAGTAATGATACTAACATTAGTTTACCTACACCTAGTACTTTAAACTGTTAGGTTCGACAAAGGCTAAGTCGCATATGTTGAATGTTGTGCATCAAAATATGCAAGGTTTGTCCGGCAAGGAATTGGAGTTAAGCTTATTTTTAGAAAATTATAATGTTCATGTGTTGTGTTTAACTGAACATTGGTTGAAAGAACATGAAGTAGCGTTTATCAATGATGATTTATTTTCCGTACAGAGTGCATTTGTGAGAAAAAATTCTATACGAGGTGGATCTTTAGTTCTTGTTTCCAACAAGCTAAAATGTAAGCAACGTTTAGACTTAGTTAATCTTTCCATTGAGCGCACCATCGAATTGTCTTGTGTAGAGCTCGAGCGATATATTGTTATTTGTGTTTATAGACCGCCTTCTGGGGACTTTACTAGTTTTGAATTTGTAATGGAGGATGCACTTAATAAAGTAAAATTCAGTAGTAAAAATATAATTGTTTGTGGAGATTTCAATGTTAATATTTTAGATGTTACTCCACTAAGTATCAGGCTTCTGAACTTGTTTAAATCCTTTAATTTAGTTAATTTGTTTTTTGAACCAACAAGGATCACCGCGTCTTCTTCAACTTGTCTTGATAATATGTTTTGTGATATTGATGCCGAGAATATATTAGTGTTAACTGATTTATCATCTGATCACTGTGGACTGATGGCTAGTTTCCCTATGCCATTAAGCAAAAAGCCGCACAAAATAGAATGCAGGCCTTATACAGTTAGTCGTTGCAGTAAGTTTAAAAGTAATGTAGCTCTTAAAGTATTACCGTCAATTGTAGAACACGAGACCCCCAATGAGATGTATGAGTCTCTTTTTGATGTTGTGCAAAATGAGTATAAATCCATTTTTAAAACTAAATCTATTAACATTGCTGGGACTTCCGCTGGTTTCAACCAATGGGCTACACCAGGCATTTATAAAAGTCGAGCGAGATTATACGAGTTGTACGGAATGAGACAGTATAAATTTGATAAAACTTTTCTAGAATATGTTAAAAATTATTCAAAATTATTTAAAAAGGTTTGTCGTATGGCTAAATCGAAATTTTTAAGTGACACTATTAAAAATTCTAGTAATAAAGTAAAAACCACCTGGAAAATTATAAACAGCGAAACGGGTAAATCGCTTAAACAAGAAAATCAACTCGAGATCATGGTTGACAACAAATTAGTTAATAAACCTGCTGACGTAGCTGATGCATTTAATGAGTTTTTTGCCAGCATTCCTGCAACTACAACTCGCTCCTTAAGTTCATCACCATCTAAGGCTGAAAACCTTTTGCAAAGTAGCGTCCCTAAATGTAGTCATGTATTCAGATTCGAACATGTAACGCCTCATGATGTGGTTAATGTTTTTAATTCACTCAAGTCTAAAAATACTGGTGATTACTGGGGCATTTCTATTAAACTTTTGAGCAATATAATCGACATTGTAGCCCCCTATCTTGCTGTTACTTTTAATAAATGCGTTGACTTGGGTACTTTCCCTGATCTCATGAAGAGCAGTAAAGTCATTCCTTTATTTAAATCTGGCTGTAAAAATAATATTGGTAATTTCAGACCAATTTCTATTCTACCTGCATTTAGCAAAATATTTGAAAAGTTAATACTCAGACAGTTACTTCGCCATTTCAATCTAAATAGTCTTCTTCACAATGATCAATACGGGTTCACAAAAGGCCGTTCGACTACGGATGCGGGTGTTGCTTTGTTGAAACACATATTTGACGCATGGGAGAAGTCGCGAAATGCAATTGGTGTTTTCTGTGATCTCTCTAAAGCCTTTGATTGCGTACACCACGATACACTATTGCGTAAACTTCGTCATTACGGTGTTCAGAATGAAGCCCTCAATGTAATTGAGTCATATTTGCATAATAGATTTCAATGTGTCGATGTTGGCGGCGTGAAATCTTCTAGGTTACCTGTTCAGCTAGGTGTACCTCAAGGCTCAATTCTGGGTCCGTTTTTATTCCTGGTTTATATTAACGATCTACCATACTATTTGAAGAACATCTGCGATGTAGTGCTGTTTGCAGACGATACTTCGCTAATCTTTAAAGTAGATAGGAATAGACAAGTGTTTGACGACGTGAACAACGCACTATCAAAGGTCACAGATTGGTTCACAACAAATAACCTTGTTCTTAATGCCAAGAAGACTAAATGCATAAAGTTCACTTTGCCCAATGTCAGAAACCTGGGTCCCAGCATTGTCCTTGGTAATGTGGAGCTTGAAACTGTTGATTCAGCTGTGTTTCTGGGTATAACAGTGGATTCAAAATTACAATGGGGTCAACATATATCAAGCCTAGCAGGTAGGCTTAGTTCGGCCGCTTACGCTGTTAGAAAAGTTAGACAGTACACTGATGTTGACACAGCTAGATTAGTCTATTTTAGTTATTTTCACAGCGTTATGTCCTACGGTATTCTGCTGTGGGGTAAAGCCGCTGATATCCAAAATATATTTGTACTCCAGAAACGAGCGATTCGTGCTATTTACCAACTAGGTGCACGAGATTCTCTAAAAGATTTCTTTAAAGAGATTGGTATTCTAACAGTGGCTTCACAGTACATATTTGCCAACATTTTATATATCAGGCAAAACATACACCTGTATAGTAAAAACAGTGATATCCACAACTTTAACACAAGGAATAAGCACAAACTACGTGCTCCCTTTCATCGGCTTCACAAGGTGCATAATTCATTCGTTGGGGTTGGTATAACCTTTTATAACAAGTTACCATCCTCTTTTCTAGATTTGCCGTTTAACGTTTTTAAAGCAAAAGTAAAAGCTAATCTCTGTGCCAAAGCATATTATTCTGTAAGAGATTATTTAGATGATAAGCATAGTTGGTCGCTGTGTTGAACACAAGACATTGTTCATGTTCTTTTAACATAATTAGCTAGCTGACACGGTTATAGGACTCAACAGCATACACCTCTCATACAACTCTGTATTATTATTGTATTTTACATGAGTTTTAATTCGTTCTTTTTCTGTGTGTGTCTTTTATCTTTATTACGACAGTCGTAGGGTATCATTTAGTACTATTGTCGGAGCTGATGAAGATTGTAAACTATCGTTGCGTTGTATAGAGTCAATCTTTCTAGTATTATATAGTTTCACCGGAAGCATTGTGTGAGTACCGTGTACTTTATAGCTTTCAATGAGTAGATACCCACGTCTTTTAATGACTTGAATGACCCTGGCAGTTGAGATTATGTCATGCTCACTCAAATGTCTCGCTGATGGTGGCGCGTGTGTCGGATCACTTAGTTCCCTTCAAAATGGTTGAGCTGAGTGATGCTGATGCATGTGTCATGTTCGTGAACGGGCGCTGTCAGTCGTGACTGGTCATCTCTTAACAGCCGCGGTTTATTTTAATTGTTTATAATTTTATTGAATTGTCTTTTTTTATATGAATTTCCTATGGACACTTTACTTGCTACATCGTTCTCACATAATGTACCATCTCAAGATGAATGATGTAACAAAGGTTCTGTTATAATTTTGGCGATTGAAAAAGAGTGTCCATGGAGTTTCTTGCCCGTTCTTCTCCATAGAGATCTACGCTTTGGAATGGGCATCTACAGTACTTTCACAAGTTTTTATGTCTTGTGACTGGGACTGTAGCACCGTAACTATTTTTAAACTGTTTTATTTTACTTTTGTCTCTTGACAATTCAAAAGTGCCTGTAAATGGCCTACTTGAAATAAATGATTTGATTTTGATTTTGAACTAATCAGAGGTGCCCTTGTTCTTTCATTTATTTTTTTAGTACCCTGGGAAGTGGTGGCCCAGTGGTATCAGCCTTGACTTACGAGTTTTGGTCGTGGGTTCCAACCCAGCCAGGCCCAATACTTTGAGTAATTTATTTCATCACCACTTCTTTCAAAACGGTGAAGGGAAATATCGTCAGGAAACCGGCATGTCCTAGAACCAAAAATTCGAAGACATGTACAGACGCGCAGTGGGCCCGCGTGGTGGTTTATGGCCCACAGAGAGGAGCCTGGCGTCCCAGTAGAGGGAACTTTTATTGGCTGATGATGATAATCCTGTCTCAAATCTGGACGAAGGACTCCCCTAATTCTTAAAAAACTCCTTTTCCTCTGCCCCCTCGTACACACCTCGTGGTGCACATCCAGGTCGTTCCGTCAAATAACGAGGTTTTTTTTAAGGTGGTTGGCCATTCTCGCTGTCCGATCATGGGCCATGCCATGTCGACGAGGCGCCCTGTACCACGCGCGTTTCAAAGAGCTATCAGCAATCTGACGGGGCCCCCATAGAAGTCTTATCCGGTAAGCATGACCCTATAACGTAAAAGGCTGTTGAAGGAACACCATGGATTTTAGTCAGTACGAGTCTGACAGTCCGTCCTCAGGGCGGATTTTTACTTACGCGCTGACCGACCATGAACCATGCCCGGGTCGACGGCGCGTTGTGCTCCACGCGCGCCTCAAGGAGTTTCAGCATAGTGACGGGGCCTGTAGAGGGCCAAAGCCTGCCGGGGTACCAAGACTAACGAATTACCGTGACCCCGGTACATAAAGAGCTATTGAAGGACACCGTGGATTTTAGTCAGTCAAGTCTGACAGTCCCTCCCGCCCTGCCCTGGGTGGGAGGACTCATTTGATGATTTTACCACGATAAAAAAAAGCTACTGTCGCGACACTTGTCGTCGACGTAGCTTACAGCCTAGAGAAATGATCTTTTAGTGCAGCGTTTTTCAAAGTGTAAGTCGGGACCGCTTGGAGGTTTGCCCGCTTGATAACGGTCTCCCGACGGCTGAGTCGTGGAGGATGTTCTCTGCCTCCGGTACTCCCATCGTTTATCTCCTCTGTGACGACAGGGAAAATTTTTGACCATCCTGGGGCTCCAAATAAACTACTCTGTCTTTACTTTTGAACTGTCCATCGCTGAAAAATAACATAACATGTATGTACTCGTAAGTAGTTAATTATGATCATTTATTGTAGAAGGTTCCACTATCTCGTGGAAACCTCTAATATTACATTTAAGATAGCGTACATCGAACGATTTTTATCAGGCCACGTGAAAAACAACCTTCAAATTTCGTTAGTAACGACGTTGAAGTAGCGATAACCCTCGTTAGCAACTAACGACTGATCATGCAACGAGCCGTGGTCGAGTGCCTTCTAACGAAAAGATAAATAAAAATACCGGTGTCGCAATATCGTTATATGGCTATAACGCGTGATACTTTTATCTTTTTGCCAAATACTTAGCACTTATGATGTAATACCTATACAGAAATAAAGTTTTTTAGGTAATTGTGACTTGTCTTTCGAGCTCTTGTTACCGTCGGCGTTCCAGCTGTTTTAGAACCCAACGGCTTGGCACGCGACGATGGCAAAAGACCTGACGGTATGTCTTTGTTTCCTTGGAAGATGGCCTCTAGTGTAGGACGCAACCTGTGTCGATACTCTTGCGCCATCTCATCTTCCAAGTTCATCGTGCTCTGCTGGCGCTGCTGCTGCGGTTGCTGAGAACCTCAAGCGGCGTAAATATAGCAACTATATTTTTGAGCCGTTTGGGGTTCAAACTATAGAGGGCCATGGGGTCCGAGTGCTCACAGCCTCTACAAAGAAATTTCTAAAAGACCTATTAACGCTTCCCGTGACCCAAGAGCTGGCTTTTACCTTGGCCAGAGGCTAAGTATTGCCATACAGAGAGGCAACGCCGCCAGTCTCTTGGGCAAATTACCAGCTGACAGCGTTGAGGATGAATTTTTCGATGCTCTATAATATGTAGTATAGTTTAGTTTTATTTTAATTTTGTATTTTTATATTTATGCATTTTTAGCTTCTCATTCAGTAATAAAGTCTAGTAATAGGTCAAATGAATATTGTTCTTGTTTTATACTTTTCAGTGCGCGATTTTTTCGTAGTCGGGTTTTAGTTATTTTTAACTTATTTTTTATTTCAACTATTTTAGGGTTATATTATTAATTATTTGATGTAATAATAAAAGTAAAGTAACAAGTGAATTTCAAATGTACCTACTCATTAAGCCTTTTCATTTGATACCCATGTTGACACTGTTAGAAGCAGCCAAAGTAGCTAGTAAAAGCTATATAATGTATATATATTTAAAATATTGTATATATAAATAAATAAATAAGTATTTCAAATGTGCTCATTAAGCCCTTTAATTTGATACCCATGTCGATACTGTGCGAAAATATTTTTTTTTCGGTAACGACTTCTCATCACCTAGAGGGCACCATATTGGATATGGTGACAGGTCACCCTATAACCAGCGGACAACTGAGACGCTTCTAACGAGACCTCATTTGTCATGTAATGATAAGTAATTTAGAAGTTATGAGGGAACAAACAAACATACATACCTACATACAAACATACATACCGGTCAAAATTATAACCCTCCTTTTGGCTTTGCCGTAGACGGGTAAAAAAAAAACAAATCGCGTTAGATTTTTGTCAATTGGTGTAAATGGGGTTGTGATTTGATTTTGGCAAAAAACGCGACTGGTTGAATTGTCGCATCGACCCGTATAAATCCCCCATTGAGAGATCAGCAGCTGTAGAAAGCTTTGTCACCGCCAATGTTTGCAGACGATCAACTAATTAACGAAATATGCATCACCTTTGTTTTTTTCTAGATAGCCTTTTATCCAACTACGTTCAGGCCTGCACGTAGACGGTGATAAACGATGTCACGAATACGTGATGTAAACTTGAAGTAAATAACCGAATATACAAATAGATATCCTGAATCATTTAGAGTCAATTCTTGGAGAAAAGCAAAATTTTATTCTCGTACACTAACTGATCCGGCAAACTTCGTACCGTCTCAGAATCAATTTTTGTTAGTATCATAACTATTTACTCACTTTTAAAACCTTTCCTGGACTTCCAAGAATAATTTAAAACCAAAATTATCCAAATCGGTCCAGCCGTTCTCGAGTTTTAGCGAGACTAACGAACATCAATTGATTTTTTACATATTTAGATTACGTTGGAAAGTAGTATTTACAGTTTTAAAACCGAAATTATTTACATTCAATGTTTGCTTAATTAAAAGGCAATATTTCTAATTCATGTGTATCAAAGTATTTTTTTTTAATTTAATAATATAGGGTGTCTCTGGAGGTATGAATTAAATCGAATAGAAGCATAGGAGAGGAGCTAAATTATGACTTTTCGTATTCAGATGAAGAAGACCTAAAGATTTAAATTAAATTATATTCTTTTAAACTAAAAATTAATACTTCTAAAGAATGTTCATGCCTTTTTTTTACGTGGTAAACTCATCACATGTGTCCTCCCACCCAGGGCAGAGCGGGAGGGACTGTCAGACTTGTACTGACTAAAATCCACGGTGTCCTTTAATAGCCCTTTACGTACCGGGGTCACGGTAATTCGAGAGTCCTGCGACCAAATGTCCACGCCTTGGGAAAGTTTTTCTTATGAGTACGTTGTTAACTTTCGCTAACGTAATTTTTTTCATTAAAATTGCTCTAAAATCAAGTATTTTATTTTTGCAGTAAATGTTTTTTGGCAACCTGAATGTAAGGACATTATACAGACACAAGGAATAGGTAATTATAATACAAGATGATAGGGATAACCGCATCAAAATCTGTTGCGCAGTTTAAGAAAACAGCGTGGTCAAATAGACAGATACTCAAATATTATTTATGTACGTGTAAATACCTATTTATATTAATAACATGTTGACCAACCGTATCCGCGTGATAATTAGAGTTCAAATGGTCAAAAACAAGAGAAATTAATGAAGTTGTTACAATGGAATTCCTTGTATTTATAGAATAACTGATAAGAAGTCACTAATCACTGTTTTTACTTTCATACAGGACATTGACCAAAAAACATTTAGAACGAATTGAAATCATTTCAGGTCAAAAGTTATTGAAGTCGCTAAATATATGTTTAAGAGACGTTGAAGAACGTCTGATAGAAGATAATTTATTAGACAAATTCATCGTTCAGACGGGAGACATCCACTGCTGTACAAAGGCTTCTCCCTTAGACCTCCACGCCAAACAACAATCCATCGGTAATCCGCGACTCTCACTATGTCGTCGGTCCACTTAGCCCCTTTATACACAACGCGACGAAAGTCTCCGATGCCTTACGACTTTGATATACAGACGACTACCGCAATACAAGTCCATATCAATCTCGCCCACGTGAAAGAAAAATGAGAGATGAACGCAACTATGCCAGCGTCGCCGCCAACAACGAACAACAAGAGCAATCCCGTCAGCAGAATGATGGACCGAGTCGTAAACTCTCAAAACAAGACTTTCTCGAGATTTTCGAGCGTTGTTTTATGGAACTACGCAATGCCTTCCTTGACTGCGACTGGAACTAAGAAGCAAGTGCGAATTATGCACATCAACGTGCAAGGCCTCCGTGGTAAATTCATTGAAGTAAAGCACATTGCAAGCAAATATAACGTTGACATACTCATACTTAACGAGACCAAAAATGATCCCGATGAGCAAAAATACAATATCCCCGGCTATGACAAAATCCACGAAATAAAAAGCAACATTTGGGAACCATAATGTACATAAAACAAGGGCTGAGATGGACTCAAACTCCTCTGATAGACAGCATTGAAGACACAGATAGATGTATCGAAGGATGCGCCATAAAATTATGCATAAACCACATGACCAACGAGAAGATCACAATCAAAGGTATTTATATACCCATACCGGGACAAGCCGACCTAGTAGACGAGTTTGAGACAATGATACTCGGTGAAAGCGCAATCATAATGGGTGACTTAAATCTTCGTATGAGACAACTTAACCAAACTAGGGACGCCGGTCTGGGTATCACACTCCGCAACGCGATTCAACATGGCTCTGTCAGACTCATTAACACGGGCCAACCATCCCGACCCACTAGTTTAGGAAATAGCATACTTGATACAGCCATAGTAAACCACGATCACTCATTACTAGAATTTAAATGCAAGCAGAGGGAATGCATCTCGTCAGACCACCTCCCGTGGACATTGGACATTATTATCGATAGCGACTACGAACAACAAATGAGTCGCGATCTCAGACACATAAAAGACACCCGAGTAGGCAGACAAGCTTTCGAAGAACTACTCGCCAACAATATGAACTCAGAATTACAGATTAGCTCAAACGACGACTGTGAAAAATATATAACGGAAACAGAGAAAGCTATCATCAAAACACTCGATGAGCTGGCCCCATTGAAAGTTGTCCACTGCAAGGACAGGCTTCCAGGAAACATAAAAGAAAGAATAGCCGAGCGCAATGCTAAGAAGCAGCGGGCCTGGCGACTTAGACACACCGACCTCGGAATAATGGCACGAAGACATTACAACGCCTGCAAGCATCAATTGTCTAAAGAAATTTTAAAGCACAAAGAAACCCTGTTTACCAAGCTACTTGAAAATACCAAAGACAGCCGTAAACGTTTGTGGGCGGTACAAAGGGCAATGAAAAAACCGGTGATCAAACTGCCTCAGTTCATCGACTGTAACAGTGAATTAGAAATAATTGATAAAATGGTCGACACTGCCATAGTGAAAGAAGCAACCATCAGCACTAGCGAAAAATGTTCAGAAATTTTTACACCTTTCGCACCGCTCGATCAAACATCTAAACTTGAACTCAAACAAGCTCTCAAACGCTTTAAAAACAATAAAGCTCCTGGTCCGGACGGCATAAAAGCCGACATACTAAAATTGGGTGGCGAAACCATGATTGTTATATTTAAACGAATCATGGACTATGTATTGGAGACGGGCTACTTTCCGAAACGATGGAAAACCAGTACGTGTATCTTCCTACATAAAGTAGGTAAGGATCACAGAGATCCCAAATCATATAGGCCTATTAGCCTACTCAATATCATGGGCAAATGGGCCGAGAGGATAATACTCAGTCGCATTGAGACAGAACTGAGTGATATAATACCCAGTCATCAGCACGGTTTTACAAAAAACAGAGGCACCGCCACCCAAATCCTTCGCACTGGTAAATTCATCGCAGACGCATTGGACAAGGGCCATAGCGTCGCCATGTGTGTGACTAAAATCCACGGTGTCCTTCAATAGCCCTTTACGTACCGGGGTCACAGTAATTCGTGAGTCCCGCGACCAATCCTTGGCCCTTAAAACCACTTGTTTTTCTTCGACTACTTTTGGCTAGAGTACTGGATTACACTGTGCTGGCGGATTTCATCAGGGGAGACATGCCCAGACAGGACAGGCTCCGGCAGTTCACGACTAGGCTATGTTTAGAAGTGGACGTATTGTGCTGGACTTTATATTACTGACTCTTATGAGTTATTAACATAAAGTCGTCCTACCTACGTAACATGCAGGCGACATGAGTAGAATCAATATTTTGCTCATGTCGCCTGCGTGTAGTAAGGTATGCCATAAATGATAGTCTGACCCAATCTGACCTAATTACCTGTAATATGCAAAACCTTATCTTATTATTATAAGTACGTATATTACGAATAAGATATTGTTTCTATCATAGATTATTAAATCAAGTTGCATTCGTTGAAATGGCCTCTCGGCCTCAATAGATTGAGGCCCAGCAGCAAATATGAGTACTAAGATGGAGTGAGCTCATCCTGAAAGAACTAGCATTCCTTAACACCGACGTAACAAAGTGAGAAATTTCTCATAATTATCATTAGTAAACAAATTTACTAAAACTTCTCTCACTCTTTTAGGCCCCTTTCTCCAAGAAATTTATAACTTGCAAATATGTTGCAAATTAGGTCTACTGTCACCTATTTCAAGAATTGGGACACAGGCCTCCTTTCTGTAAGAGGGAGTTGGCCATACTCCATCACGTGAACCCAGTGCGGATTAGTAGATGTCTCATGTCTTCTATTTTTTGGTTCTTGGTCATGCTGGTTTCCGGTGTGTCCTCAGTATATTTGACAGGCCTGTTGGTCTAGTGGTTAGTGACCCTGACTGCTATGCCGGAGGTCGTGGGTTCGATTCCCACCCAGGACAAATGTTTGTGTGATGAGCACGATCATTTGTTCTGTGTTTGGGTGTAATTTATCTATAATATGTATGTATTTAGAAATATATAAGTATGTTTATCAGTTGTCTAGTACCCATAACACAAGCTCTGCTTAGCTTGGGACTAGATGGCGTTGTGTGATAGTCGTGGAATATTTATTTATTTATTTATATTTCCCTGCACCGTTTTTAGAGCAGTCGTGATGAAATTTAGCTGGTTTCGAACCCACGATATACCACTCCTAAGTCGGAGTCGATACCACTGGGTCACCTCTAGTCTGCTCTCGAATGTAATTACTCAACAATAATACCAATTAAATGACAGGTGACATCATCTAACTTAAGACACGGTAAACACTTAATCAAAATATTTTTCACTAACAAAATAATGAGCAGATAAGGTACGGCATCAAAGTCCGAGTCTTGATCTCCGGGTGCACATTCTTAACCCCAAGATATTGACTCAGACAGACGATATATGAGGAAGTTCTCCATCGATAAATCTTGAATCACAAGTTATACCTAAGGGTATGCTTAGAGTTTCTGTGAGGAATCGAATCCGCAAATAATCAGAAAGAATATTATAGAAAATTTGGGGTGGTGGGATCCACCTCTTAGCTGTCCACCAGGCTACTTGTAATCTGCGGTGACGACTGAGCGATTTCAATGGCGGTGGATGGCTGAGCGATTCGAAGGCCTAAGCCCCCTCGTACACTAGGCGATGCAAGTCTCCGATACCTTACGACTAGTGTATGAAAGGGCTAATAGTTTTCACTGTGATCCGTCACTTTGGTGTCCAGAAGTCTCCGTTCATTCTGCATGAGTTCACGCTGACCTGAGCTAGATTGAAGGCTAAGCTATTTTAAATAAAATAAAAAAGGAATTAAAGTTGTCGATTCGGCTCACAGAATCAGCAAGCTAGAATATGGAACTGATAACGGATGCAATAGAAATTTGCTGAGTGGAGATCGCGAATCAGCAATCGTAAGATGGTGACCCCTTCACGTGATGTGGAGCGATGTCTTCCCTAGGGTGAACACAAATAGGTGAAAGTTAGCGGATCGAGGTGACTGGCGTCAAATTGCAGTGACCTAATATATGTCCAGTACACTGTAATAGGCTAATGATAATAATAAAAGCAGACGAATCCATGTGTGCGGACCGCGATCACGAGAAGCAAATTATTGAATCTGGCTAGATAGGATAAGATATCAAAAACATGGAAAATTCTGAGTCATCATCATCATTTCAGCCTATTGCATTGTCCATTGCGGGATATAGGCCGCCCCCAAGGAGTGCCATACAATCTCCTGCTTTTTTCATCTAGCCAGTGCCAGCTACCTTTATCATCGTCATGTCATCTGTTCATCTTGCCACCTTCCTACACTACCTTTCGTCGGTTCTAGATCTCAAAAACATAGAAAATTCTCAGTACCGAGTCTCAAATTCTGATGATATGACTTACCCTTCCTAAAGTTCATACGTGAAAAGTATTGTGTCTACTTTTACGTAGCACTCAACTAAATTGTTTCATGTTTACCTTGTAATGCGGTTGTTTACAAATAGTCGGTTGCTCTTGATCGTGATCTTGTTAGACGGCTGATCATGTAACTATGGTCATTCGCTTATCATTTTATATTGACCTTCAAGGTTGATATTATTAGTACCTATGTTTCGATGATTTTACGTAGTTTATGTACGACAGAAGCGTTGACTTCGGCCAAAACTTGGGTGGATTTTCAGCAATCGCTATTTAACAAAGCAGCTTGAGAATGCACTGAGAAACTTCTTCTACTAAAGTTGTTTTTGGTCCTAGTTTTTTTCTGTCAAAATACAAATAGATAGATAGGTAGATTAATTATTTATTTATCTAGTTCGAGATAAGAGACAAAACAAATAGGTACAACATAAAAGGAAGCACAGAATAAAAATTTAAATAAAATAATATAGGTAAAATAATACTTGATATTTGCACGCCCCATGTGGCAGAATGTGATGAACACCATTTAACAATTTAAGACCACATAATGTACCATATTCTAACAAATAAATGAATTTGATTTGATTTGATTTACAGAAACGACAGATAAATGAAAAAAGAGAAGTGATACCTACTGATATGAACATAATTTTATTATTCGAAAATCCGATAACCTGTCTGCCAAGGTGTTTCATATCATGTCAGCCAGTTATAAGGTCGTGGAGGCAAGAGTGTCAATTAGTCGATTAATTTGGAATCCTACTTAATGTTTAGTTATATCCGGTTAGACTGGAACCCAACCCTTTGGTAAAAGTTAAACAGAAGATTATAAAATGTAAAACTAACTCTTGCATCTGATACTAAGTATTACCCCCTGCATAAGTAGCATGACATCGTAGAAAACCTTATTGTCAACGGAAGAATAGATAAATTGACAGAAAGTAGAAAGATTTCTATCACGTAGAAAAGAAACGGTTTTAATTCTTCAAACGTTTACGTATCGTGCCATACTGTAGAATAGTATAGATTTTTTTTTATTAGCGTGGCAAAATCATCAAATGTGTCCTCCCACCCAGGGCAGGGCGGGAGGGACTGTCAGACTTGTACTGACTAAAATCCACGGTGTCCTTCAATAGCCCTTTACGGACCGGGGTCACGGTAATTCGTTAGTCCCGCGACCCCGGCAGGCTTTGGCCCTCTACAGGCCCCGTCACTATGCTGATACCCTTTGAGGCGCGCGTGGAACACAACGCGCCGTCGACTCGAGCATGGTCCATGGTCGGATAGCGAGTTTTAGTATCGAAATAGCCATGGAATAACTAGGTATAACTATCCTTTGTAGAAAAGAGATGGAAATGGTCATGCGTGTGGTGGTACAGAAATAGAAGTTAGTCAAACTTTTTTTTTAGTTCAGTTTTTATAATTGTTCACGTATTGTTGGTGGAAATAAACCGGATATCATAAAACAGGTGCGCTTGACCCGCCGCCATGATTGTTGTTATTGTTGTTTAAAGTTAATAATAAATTGACGGCGGTTAATTGCGTTGATAACCAACTATTTATGTACGGAATGTTTACCTAGTTGTGAAATTATTGAGAGGCTATTTTTAGATCTGAGTTGGACTGAAAATAGGAAGCATTATTATTAAGCACGATGTGTGACTATTACTGCTGGGTAGGTATCAAGTCGCCACAATGAGATGGACGGACCGCCGAAGTCGAACCATAAAGAGGTGACGAGCACCGCTGCAACGCTCAGACTACGGTTTGTCTTTAGTGGACCATACATTTTATCATCTAGCTAAAGCATAAAATTAAAGATATTAAGTCAAAAGTGAATAGTTTAAGGGTGCGGTATGCGGAGACCTCTCGCGCCCGGCATTTTTTTTTTATTTATTTCACTAACCACACGGGCACTGCAGTTGAATATCACACGACATCTAAGTTAATTCTAAACATGCCAGTTGGGATCACCGCTTCGAAGAAACAAGATACCTATTCAGTCATTAAAATTTACGTGGATTTAAGCATGTAGGTAGCTAGATAACTAATAGAGGACGTTATTAAATCAGTCAATGTTGAATATTAAACGAGCGGTCATGAAAACGTGAGCTAAAGTCGTGATAACTTCCCAAAGTTCATCTAATTTGGTAAATATGACGAAATTACCTTTAAAAACTCGTAATATGATGAAATTCAAGTCTTCCAGGAACTAAAAGTAAGCAGTAATAACTAGATGATGGTTAGTTATAAGTTAATTGGGTTTTTACGCAATTAGTACCTAAGTATATTTACCCAATTAACTTAAAATATAAATAATTTTATAATGAATCAACATGTTGATAATATTATTCACGTGTTTTAAGGTAAATCTTTTCTTTTAGCCAGAAGAAAGGACCTACACGCGTAGCATTACCAAATCTATGTCTATTCTACCTAGAATAGACTATGTTTTTTCATCGTTATTTCTATACAATTCGACTATACTTTTGCACGATTATGACACAATCGGTATATCATATATTTGAAACATTGCCATACAATAAAACAGTAAAAATATTTCTACTTTCTGCCAGCTTGTCTTTTCTTCAGTCGACAAAACACGTTTCTACCGTGGCATGCTATGCGTGGAGTTGTGTTATATGCTTGTTCTCTTAGCATGTTGACAATAACAGACGACCAGAAATTCTACAACACAGCCTTATGACAGAAGACCTTAAAAATCGTGCTTAGGATAAACTACACAAACAACAGATAACAGGGTTATGATGGCTCAGTAGAGTGCGACAGGTTGGGTTGATTCAATGAAGACATAACACGCGCTAATAATATACTCATTACTATAATTTACTTACTTGAAATTTTTATTTTAAATCTCGACTTTATAAGTGAGTAAGTAAGGTCACGATGTTCTGTAGATATATAGAACATCGCGACAGAAATAGTCCCGGAATGGATGCCCACTGAAGATGTGAAGCATGCAGAACACACTCATGTCACTTGTCTTCGTGTCCATTGCCATCAAACAGCATTGGGACATCCACTACCGACCAAAGACCACTCCAAGCGTCTCCATATTCGTGGGTCTCCAGCTCGAATTCATATGGGTATATTTCATACTGTTTGCGACATCGTTATTGTAAATTTTTGGACCCCGACCCAATATGCCTAATATCGTAGTACTAGTGAGAAGAACAATTCCCATTAGTTCTACCGTGGAACTGTTCAGTAGAACAAGTGGGAATAGAGAATCCCAATAGTTCTACTATTTTGTTCTACCTAATATCGTAGACCTAGTGGGAAGAAACGGACCCAACGCGTCGCACACCATTCTCGCAAACGCTATGACTTTTAACCAACTTGCTAAAAATTAAAATTGAAAAAGACTACTTATATGACTGCCGCGAACTCTGGTGTCTCGCACTATTCTGCCGGTATTTACTAGACGCCCGCGTAGCATGGGCCCGTAGAAAAAGGGGTTTGTCGACAAAATAGATAACATGACAGAAATATAACTTCGTCTGTTCCTGGTAGAATAGAGAAAGAATCGGACATGCTACGCGTTCTTGATAGGATAGGGAATACTCAGTCTATTGTCTATGACTATGGTTGACCATCATCATCTGCTTAGCTATGATGCAGCTATCAACATTTTACATGGATGACTGCCTATCTAACCAAAACTCCAAAGTAGACTTATTATAAATTATGTTATTGGTTCCGGCTAACTAATAAAGGAATTACGCGCACTTTTTAATTAATATGATATTTATAATTAATTTACTAATTATAAACAGTTCAATTTTAGAGATAAAACTTGAACACGAACAGATATCGTGCCTGGTTTAAAGATTATAATGAAAACAATGTTTTGTGTTTATTTCTTTACCTTCATCTGTATCTATGCAGCAAAAATAAAGTCTGTGCCTATTTTTTTATCAATTTAGCCATTACGGATAAGTTCAGGCGGATGTGGACTTATTTTCCTAGAGGTTGTTCGAGTTTAGATAAGTCTTTGATATGCTAAAGACATGTGATATCTACCAATCCTCAGTGTGCCCTCATGGTAGATGGCCCGCCCTTCAAAACCGTATAGGGACAATGTCTGGGGTCTACTTTCTAAGTCCGTTGACGAAGACACGGATACGGACAGTGGACACGATGTTTGAATGTAACTAACGTCAAGGTCAAAATTGCGGACGGATAATACCGCCAAGACTGAAGTTCTTTTGACGCGGCGCTAGTGTCAAAGTCATTACATCAAATTTCATCAAAAATGTGGTACCATGAATTTTCCGCAGTGACGACGTGGAATCTAAGAAGCTATTTGTTAAATCGTAATATCATTCATTCTTAGGTCGGGCTGGATTTCAAAACGCCCGTAACTAAGGCTGACCCCACATTTGGCGTGCGCGATCCTCGGGCGAGCGAGTAGCGCGAGCGACGCGCACGCGGCGCTAGCGCTACTCGCTCGCCCGAGGATCGCGCACGCCAAATGTGGGGTCAGCCTAAGGCTGAAACCACGGGTTTCGTGCTTACAGATAAGACCCCTTGGCAAGGTCTTGTTAATGTTTTAGCTTAGACACTTCCGCGACTTTGGAATTCAAAGAGCAATTGAAAATACAGTGTGGGTTTTAGTCAGAACGAGTCTGACGGTTCCTTCTGCTTCACCAGGAGGATTTTGGAGTCTTCCAACCAATAAAAAAGGCTTCTAAAGAGCGAAGGATTGCGTCTCCTTTTAAATCTCTTTGCTCTGCAGTAACATTATAGACCTATATACAGATTTCAATGGTAGTACTGACCAGTGCAAATGTTTGATAGATAGGGTAACTAGACTCATAACTCAGGAGCTCAAAGACATCGACACGACGAACAACATCAAAAGAAAGGTAGGCAGGAGAGGTCGCATAAAGATTTTGTCTACAATAAACTCTTTTTAGACCTCCTCCGACCGGGGAAGTCTAACTAAAAACACGCCGTTATTCTCTCGCGCATGAGTCATCTGATCTCATGAAGTCCTTTTATCAAATATCCCTTTCTTAAAATGAAAAATTTAAAGAAATGGTACGGGTGAATCGAGCAGACATATTATCTCTGGTTGTTCTCGTCTTGCTAATGGCGAGTACTTGCACAGGCATAACCTAGTAGCCAGGATTATCCACCAGCAACTTGCTTTGAAATACAAACTTGTTGATTCCGAAGTACCGTATTACAAGTATGTGCCCGACTCAGTTCTCGAGAAAGTCCATGTCACGATGTACTGGGATCTGCCTATCATTACTCACAGGACTATTGTCGCCAATAAGCCTAACATAGTAGTGATAGACATATCAGCGAGCCGCGTAATGTTAATTGATGTTGCCATCCCGCATGACGAGAACCTAGTGAAAGCCGAGAAAGATAAACAAATAAAATATCTTGACTTGGCGCGCGAGGTTGTCGACATGTGGAATGGGAGCTCGGCTATCATTGTGCCGATTGTTGTAATGGAGAACGGCCTGATGACCAAGAGCCTCGACGAGCATCTCTCGAGGCTCTCGTTGGGTGGTTCGATCAAGGGCAAGATTCAGAAGGCAGTACTCCTTGATACGGCTCGCATTGTGAGGAGGTTCTTGTCTCTGGACCCTGCTCCCACACCGGCGGACTACTATTTTTATATTTTTAAATGTTATTTTTATTGTTTTGTATCTTTGTTAAAAATATTTGGAATGTGTCTATACGGTTGAAAATGAATAAACGGAATAATAATAAACTAACCAGCAGAAGTGAAAACTTGAATAGTAATAAACACACACGAACATTCGCGCAAGCGCCCTGCGCCGTCTTACGAATTTTCGATCAGGTCACGTGTCCTGACGCGAGTTTAACATTTTTTACCCATTCCAAAAAAAGTGCACAACGCCGCTAAAGAAGTTTTCACTTCAAAAAAACGATGAAACAAGAATTAAATTAATTTTTTGCGGTGTCTTTAATTTTATGGACATTGTACTTTTCTTTTTTGTACAGAAATAATAACAAATTAATGTCATCCAATGTATGTTCATTTAAAAAAAGAACATTATGAGATGCGACGCACTCGGATACTTGCGCACTTAATGGCGCATTACATGAAAACTAATAATAGTAACCGTCTCACAATCCCTGTATAGCATTTTATCTCTAATAATAGATTGTTATTACTAGGTGTTTGACCGTCTGTCTGTCTGCCTCAGGCAGGCTATCAGTCACAAGGTGCGAGCGGATGGGTTCAAGGCTCGGAGAATTATTAGCTTTCTTGAGTGAAACTGATTGTCGTGTTAAAAGAGTTTGTCAAACCAATTTTCTAAATAAATTTAGTTATTTAATTAATAGCACTCTGTCTTTACGCGACACTGCGCTGCGTATCGCGGCGTCACTGGTTCGATTCCCGTACGGAACAAATATTTTTGTCTAATATAAATGTAGTTGTTTTGGGTCTGGACATTTTGTCTTTGCGAGCTTAAATGTTTCTAAATATAATTCAGACAACAAAAGAAAATGTTTCGTCAGATCAACGTGATTTTATGATAAATACCGTTAAAATACAACTACTGACATCTAACGGCTAAAACGGAAACTAACATCAATTGTGGATTACGTAGTTCTAATGTTATGGGACAGATGGCGCTGTTATTAATCGATGTGTTTAATATCTACGGAACATCACACAAACATAATATAGGTAGAACCTGAAATTTAAAAACCCGACACAAAAAATGTTCTGTTGAAATGGGAAGTACAATAATTTATGAATATTCTAGGAAATAATTAATTGCAATAACAAAAAATAAACATTATTATAGGTGTAAATCCAACGAGCTATAAAGTCAGATAGAAACAGTACAAAATGATCACAAAGAAAATTAAACTTTATCTCAAATTCCTTAAATTCTTTTCACATAAGAACACAGTGTGTGTTCTTGCTAAAACACACCTTGTACTATTGAAATACAGTTTAATGTCTTTTACCACAATCAATATCACATTTTATTCTATTTTCTTGAAATCCTTTGTTGGTCCATCGTTGAATACCATACCAGATTTGGCTGGAACATAATTTTGAGAAATTCTAACATCACAATACTATGTTACAGCTGAGTCTGAGTATTGGATCGGGTGTCTTCGGGCGTCTCCGTATGTGTTCGGGAGTCTTCGTTAATCTTCGGGCATCTTCGTAAATATTCGGACGATTTCATAATCTTCAGACGTCTCTATAAATTATTGGACATGTTGTACATAGGTACTATGATATTATGGAATGACAGGCCCATAGTTATTTTACCTGTGATTTTGAAAATCAAAATTGTATTTAAAAAAAATGATTTTGTGATTTTGAACGACTCATAATAATAGTGAACTTTATTTTATTTACATTAAGGTTGATGTTATGAATCAGGCCGAGATAAACGGTCGTTGCTAAGCATCTGTCAAAAGTATTACTTCGGAAAGAACTAACTAAGTCAAAGTATCCGATTCGGGATTAATAAACGTTTCTATGGGCATTTATTGCCCTAGTACGAGCGAAGTCATAGTTCAAGTGAAATTAATACTTTACTGTCATGTTTGAGAAGCGTTCACAATATACTGGATAATTCTTATTTCATAAACAACCGAATTCGATTTATTTTATTATTGATTTAATCTATCAATAATATTATAAAAAGCGCATTCTAAACTGCCACTGTTGTATGAAATTTTAATTAATTATGGAAATTAGTGACATTTAACAATTACAAACGCTGATGTCAAATCCATACTAAGAACGTCATAAGTTTTCGAAAATCGATAAGCTAAGCAAAGTATTGGCTTAGTATTAGGTTGGCTTTCATCGTCAATAAATACTGAAGAACTGTCTGTTTATACGAAAAAAACGTTGGAAAAAAGCTCAGACAGACTAAAAAAAACGATGGGTTGCACTCTGGGAGTGCCGGCAGAAGTGAAAACTTCAATAGTAATAAACACACACGAACATTCGCGCAAGCGCCCTGCGCCGTCTTACGAATTTTCGATCAGGTCACGTGTCCTGACGCGATTTTAACATTTTTTACCCATTCCAAAAAAAGTGCACAACGCCGCTAAAGAAGTTTTCACTTCAAAAACAAAATAAAACTCAAAAGTAACAAAGAGCTATTCAATTTATTGTCACGTGTGTGTGTAGTAGTGCGGCGCTAGCTCCAGCAGCCATCGTTGGTCGATGGTCATCATCTCTCGCATGTACGTCTTGTCGCCCGAGCTCTGTACACTGGCGAACATTACCCTGGAAAAGGGAAAATTACATTTATTGAAAACGTCACAAAGAACTAATTCAAATACCTCGTTAATTTTAATTCCCAGCGTCTTGGGCTGGTCGCGGGACTCACGAATTACCGTGACCCCGGTACGTAAAGGGCTATTGAAGGACACCGTGGATTTTAGTCAGTACGAGTCTGACAGTCCTTCCCGCTCTGCCCTGGGTGGGAGGACTCATTTGATGATTTTTCCACGTAAAAAAAAAGCGTCTTGGGCTTTATTTTGTAGTCAATCAGCTCAATGACAATATTTGAGATAATTTGATGGGACGCGAGACTTACGCTTCTTCATACAATGTCGGCGAGAAATTGTCACAAGGAGTATTGCCGAGCCTGGCGAGATAAGGCGAGACCTGACAAAGAATTATGAGACAAGGCGAGACAACGAGTCAAGGCAAGACATGGCAAAGCCTGGCGAGACTAAGCGAGACATGGCGAAACAAAGCGAGATAAGGCGAGACATGGCAATTGCCGCCGGAATGTATACCTACTTCAAAAAGTGTATTTTACTGTAGACACAAGTTTTAAGTATACGTTATTGTTGCCGTACCATTTATTTCTCAAAAGTTACATTATTTCGAAAAATCTGGGTTATACTGGTAGGATAAACTCACCATTTAGGTTGCTGTACTCTGAACAGACAGCTGTCAGGACTGATGTGTAGCTCAGCTCCTCGGATACCGCTGTACGTGGAGCTGGTGTTGAGGTAGGCGGCCTGAGGGAAGTACCCGGACAGGACGCATTTCATTACACGTTCTGATTTACCTGGAAACGTTCAAGTATATTTATGGAGGTGAGACTACAAATATTCCGAAAGCTGTTACACAATTGGGGCGAGACGAAATGGGAAGCGGTCGCCTCCTTCTGCGAAGCAGTCATGCTCGTGAAGGAGGAGGCGGGCCGCCTGAGGGAGAGGACAGCGTCCTCCCTCCACCCCACCCGCAGTGGTAGACGCCCACGGCGTCGGACGTCGCAAGACGATCTCCGGCCACCGTAGGCGCGGGCATGCGGGCAGCGAGTAAAGGGAGACTCGGTCCAATCATGGACCATGCCCGGGTCGACGGCGCGTTGTGTTCCACGCGCCCCTCAAAGAGTGTAAGCAAAATGACGCGGCCATGTAATTTTTTTGATCTGTCCTGTGTGTGTCAATAAGTCTCTTTTCTTTCTTTCTTTCCCCTCTAGAAGGCCAAAGCCTGCCGGGGTCGTGGGACTTACGAATTACCGTGACCCGGGAAAGTAAAGGGCTATTGAAGGACACCGTGGATTTTAGTCAGCTCAAGTCTGACAGTCCCGCCCGCTCCTCTCTGGGTGGGAGGACTCATTTGATGATTTTACCACGATAAAAAAAAAAAACTGTTACACAATATGCTGTTAACATTTTTTCGTTCGTTCCCCGTAATAATACCAGGCGATCCAGTACTACCACGGGAAACTTTTTTTAGATTATAGATACTTTTTAGAACTGTTTACTCTTACATATTTATTATATCCTTGTTACTTTACATGTTTTAATTTTTAGGTGTTTAAATCGGTCGCGGAACTGTACGAATTACCGTGACCCCGGTACGTAAAAGGCTATTGAAGGACACCTTAGATTTTAGTCAGTACAAGTCTGATAGTCCCTCCCGCTCTGCCCTGGGTGGGAGGACTCATTTGATGATTTTACCACGACAAAAAAGGTGTTAAAATCACTTTTCAAGGTTGTACTACTGGTAGTACCGCGGGCATCAAACGATAGTTTTGAGTAGGTGTGAGGCACGCTGTAAACTTGTCCAAGAATTCTCCAATAATGACCAAACATAAAATAAGAGACTTGTCGAAAATACGATATTTCTGTTGCAAGAAAGGTCATTAAGGCATTTGAAAATCTTGATTAAAAATATTTAAAGAATGCAAAAATAAATAAGCCAGATCATTTCAATCGTAATTAAACTATGCTGATGAAGATATTATTAAAGTCTTAAATATACACAATTTTTAATATCCGGCAAAGAGCAAAGAATATTTACCTGAACCTAGATCTATCCCATCAAAAACTTTGTTTTCCATTTGAAACTTCCTTTTTATTAACTTTTCTAAGCTGGCTCGAACTTCACAAGCCTGAAATTAAATAAAAAAGGAGACATTTTTGTTAAATTACAAAGGTTTAGATTCAACTAAAAAACACACAAACAACATTGGTAAAACTGTGATTTCTTTATCTGGAATTACTAAGAAGCAATCTGAAGTCTGGAATTGCACTCAGTTGATAATTGTAAAAATCTCGTCCCCTATTACATGCAACTTAACATAATTGTCTATTTGACTGAAAAATTATAATTAGTCCGTCACTTAGATTATCAAAAAATATTCGACCCGCATTTTCTTTTGTTTCGTAAACCAAAATTGATTGAGATACGATGCTTTCAAAATTGGCAATACGTCACGATTTAGTACAATTTCTACTGAATTCTGACGTCACTAGCCCCCACTCTCGAGTTTTGATGCGTTGTATTTTGGTGAATAATCATTGATTTTACAAAAAAAAATACGTGTCCGTTATTGTTTTTAACTTTAAATGACGGACTAATTATATTTTTGTAATTTATAGCTACTGTCAAATAGCCAATAATCTGGATTAAAAGTATGATGCTTTGTTATATAATAATTCCTTCTTAGACCTAACTCCACACTAGGAATTTATTCTATAACGTGGGTGTGTTTGAGACATTTGAACTCACATACACAAACACCCAGACCTGGAACAACTACTTGTATATCATAAAAAAAAATGTTCAATGCAGGAATTGTTGAACCCAACCCGAGACACGATGCGCAGGAGTCGATCGCTCGTCTACTGCGCCAACCGTGACGTACAAAATTTATTAGATCTGAAAGTAACAAACCATACAAATGTGATACCTTTTCCATAACTTTATAATTAACATAATACTTCTGGCACCACTGCTTGCAGACTTTAGTGTTTCTCTTCTCGTCTTCAGAAGTCTTCAGTTTCAGGTACGCATCCATTATGTTCAGGTACATTATTATATCGCCTTCTGCTACCTGAAAAATTTGAATACTTCTTTAGAGATTCGTAACCAAGGGGTAAAATGGGACCTTAGTACTAAGAGTCCGCTGTCTGTCTGTTTGTCTGCCCGTCTGTCACCGGGTAAGATACAGATCTCATGAACCGTGGTAGACAGTCGTAATTTTTACAAATTATGTATTTTTGTTACTGCTATAGCTAAATAACAGAGTACAATAAATATTTAAGTGGGTTCACATACAATTGACATGATTTTTGTTGCCGTTTTTATAGATAATGGTACGGAACGAGTGAATGATGTTGATGCGTGTGCTTTTTTTTTAGCGTGGTAAAATCATCAAATGAGTCCTCCCACCCAGGGCAGAGCAGCAAGGACTGTAAGACTTGTACTGACTAAAATCTACGGTGTCCTTCAATAGCCCTTTACGTTCCGGGGTCACGGTAATTAGTAATAATAATAAGTCCCGCGACCATCGAAGAAGAGCTAACATAATATTTACCTCAAAATTATTCCTCCTGCTAACTTTAGCATGAACAGTCTGTAGTCCACCGCTGTGCTTCAGGAACACGTGGTCCACCTGCAACATGGCGGCTATTGAGAGAGCCTCGTCTATACAGCCCCACTCACCTGGAAATTTAATTAATTATTATTTTCAGAGCCATTATAAAAAATAAATAAATAAATATTCCACAACTATCACACAACGCCATCTAGTCCCAAGCTAAGCAGAGCTTGTGTTATGGGTACTAGACAACTGATAAACTTACTTATATATTTTTAAATACATACATATTTTAGATAAATTACACCCAGACACAGAACAAATGATCGTGCTCATCACACAAACCTTTGTCCTGAGTGGGAATCGAACCCACGACCTCCGGCATAGCAGTCAGGGTCACTAACCACTAGACCATCAGGCCTGTCCATTTTGTCATTATGAGCTTTAGAGGTTGAGTGAGCAGTGGCTGAGTGATCAACTGCTAACCAATGAGTCGCGGGTTCGAATCCCGCACGGAACAGAATTTGTAAGACCTTCAAGTCGTTCCGGGTCTGGATGTTTGTACATGTGAGTTTCTATGTGTGTAAACAAACCCACAACAGGAAAAAATTCAACTGGACAACCTTATTTTACAGAAAAGAAAATATGTAAAATTTCAGGATGATCGGTTCAATGGTTTAGGCGAAATAAGGTAACAAACAAGTTAGGCGAAATATTGCCGGTGGGTCTGCCCGCTACAATTTGAAAATTATCCCACGGGTGCATAAAATTGAGATTAAAACTATCCTATGTGTTAATACGGGTTATAAACTATCCGTGTATTAAATTTCATCCAAATCCGTTCAGTAGTTTTTGCTTGAAAGAGTAACAAACATCCATCCATCCAAACAAACTTTGCCGTTTATAATAATAGTAGGCAGTAGGATAAGTTAGGAAGTTAGGATTAGAATAGACGAGTATTTAACTAAAAAAAATATTAGTCCTAAACAAAGATTATAAAAAAATATTAGACTCGTATTTTTTCTTTTGTTACCGAAACCAAAATTGACGAAGAACCAAAGCTTCTAAAAATCACAAAACGTCACTCGGTCGGTACAATTTTACAAGCTTTATGACGTCACAAGCCCCCACTCCCGAATTTGGAAGCTTTTATCTATGTCAAAATTCAACTATTATTAAAAACAGGAGGATGCAGGTCGCTTCCAACCGGTACATGTGGAGATCTAAAGGGGAGGCCTATGTTCAGCAGTGGACGTCCTATGGCTGAGATGATGATGATGAAAAAAAAAAACAAAAAATACGTGTCCATTATTTTTCAATATTCTAACTGACACTGATTTATGCAGTAAAATACCCTACTATAGCAATAGTAACTATGGTTTTATTGTACTACTAACCACTATTACACAACATAGCGGCACACATCGGTTTGAGTGGTAACTCAGCCACCAGCTCCCCGACGGTCGTCAGTCCCCCCAGCTTGTCGATGGTCTTCAACGCGTACAGAGTTTCTAGACCTGACAGGATACTCTTAGCTGGCGGAGGAGTGGGGAATGTGAACCTGGGAAAAAAAATTAACTATTTATGTATGTACAATAAATGATTATATAGGAATTTAAAGTACGTACGTAATCTTCTATCTATATATCTATATATATATATATATATATATATATATATATATATATATATATATATATATATATATATATATATATATATCTATATATATAAAAGGAGAACTGACTGCCTGACATATCAACGTACAGCCGAAACTACTGGGGCTAGGAATGTGAAATTTTGCACACGGCTTCCTATTATAATGTAGGGGAGCACTAAGAAGGGGTTTTTGGAAATTTAACCTTTAAGGGAGTGAAAAGGGGGAATTAGGAAAGTACGTAACCCACGCGGACGAAGTCGCGGGCAAAGTGCTAGTGTACTATACAAATCCGTGATTAGACCTGTTGTATTGTATGGATCGGAATGCTGGGCTGTGAAAAAGATGGATGAGAAACGTTTGCATGTAGCGGAGATGAGAATGTTAAGATGGATGTGTGGAGTGACAAGAATGGATAAAGTAAGGAATGAGTTTACAAGGGGAAGTTTGAAAGTGGCGCCTGTTACAGAAAAAATGAAAGGGAATCGTCTGTCTTGGTATGGATATGTGATGAGGAGGGATGACACTCATGTGACTAAAAGAGTGATGAGTATGAATGTTGATGGATGGAGAGGAAGAGGAAGGCCAAAGAAAAGATGGATGGATTGTCTAAGGAATTATATGGAAGAAATAGGAGTAAATGATACTGTGACGTTTGATAGAGGAGAATGGAAGAAAAAAACGTGTTGCGCCGACCACAAGTAAAATGGGATAAGGGCAGGAACATGATGAAAGTACATAAGTAATAGTACTGCTTATTTCTTTAGAAATTTCTGCCAACAGGAGGTTTCTCAAGGAGAAATGAGAAAGAAATGTAGACATGTGTGTAAGAAAAAGAATATTATTACTTTTTCTTTTTGAAAAAGAAACCGTTGCTCTTGGAATGTGGTGAACACAGGAGAAATTCCTGGTGTGAGGCAAAAAAAAATCCCTTTCGTGGCTTATTTTACAAACATTTAAACTCACATACCCAAACACCCAGACCCGTAACAACTATTTCTAAGTCATACAAATATTTGCCCCATGCGGGAATCGAACCCGCGACACGCAGCACAGTCGTCCATGGCTTAACCATTCGGTTAAGACCACTCCCACCCTACCGGGGTCACAGCACTGTCCAAACAAGTAACCGTGACCCTGGAACGTAAAGGGCAGCTAAATTAACAGGGTGAATATTTAGTCAGTACAAGTCTGACATTCCCTTCCGTCCCGCCCTGAGTAGATCTTATGTGGCGATGACTCATTTCATAATTTTACAACACCAAAATAAGTATGGTTGGGGGGTAGAAGGAACAGAGTGGAAAGTTCCTCACTACCACGGTGAAAAGGAAGGTACCTTCCGACCAGACGGGTGTTGTGTCGGGTGTTCGGAATGTTCTATGTCTTCTAAACTAGTGGATAACTTTGATTGCGCGATGTAGACATTTTAGTTCTTCCGTCGTCACATAGATGGCGCTAGTGTAGTTTTTGCTGACGCTTATGTACGCTACAGTACGACAAAATTACCTGAGTAAATTGTGAATGCCTAAAGCTTTCAGTTGCAGTAACATCCCAGACAGATCACTTCTACACATTTCAGGAGGCACTGAAGGCGGGAGTTTTTCATATTCTGCCTCTGTATATAACCTAAAAGAAAATGAAATTCGATTTAAAAATTATCGTGATAAAGTTCAATGGGGTCGCCGGACTAACGAATCACCGTGACCACGGTACGTAAAGGGCTATTGAAGGACGCCGTGGATTTTAGTCAGTACGAGTCTGACAGTTTCTCCCGCCCTGCCCTGGGTGGGAGGACTCATTTGATGATATTGCCACGTAAAAAAAAATTGTTGATTTAGCAATTGCAAAGCGTTTTATTGACTGATTTACACTAAATTGATAAGTACCTACTATAGACGCATTTAAATAAACCCAAGGTCGTGTCGGACCACGTACAATGACGGGTTCCGTAGTTGCAAATGATGTATCCCAAACATAGATTTCTCGCACGGGAACATTAAATCGGGATAAAAACTATCAAATTTCATCAAAATCCATTCAGTAGTTTTTGCGTCAAAAAGTAACAAACATACATACTCATAAACATTCCCATTTATAACATTAGTAATTAAGATAAGATTTCTGTAGAAAAATAAGCTTTATGTGCCCACAAATAAAGTTTGTTTTTACCTGTAACACTTCCCGCGACTAGTCCTGCCCGCCCGGCCTGCTCGCTGCGTGGCGTTGTTCTTAGAGATACACGTCACTGTCAGACTCTCCACTCCCACTGATGGGTCGAAGAAAGGTAGCTTGTGGAAACCGCAGTCTATTACTGGAAAGACAAATAAATTTTAGTAAAAAAAAGTGATCTAAAAAAATTCTATAAAAAGAAAAATTCGCACCACAATCAGGATTTGAATATTTGACCTTTGGATTTAGTATTTCCGACATACAAATGCTTTGAGCCATCTATAGCAAAGTAAATAGAGCTCGTGGCTAAATAATAACAAGCTCACAAATCTTAAAGATTAAGCCGCGCTCGACAAGGTTAGTCTGTAGACGGGACCCCATCACTTTGAATTTAACTAAATGATCCGACACACGCGCAGCAGCGCGCATCAGCGAGACATTTGAGTGAGCATGACATACTGTCAACCACCAGAGTCATTCCATTTAGATATTAAGAGCTGGATATACACGCGTTTAATATCTAGTACCGAATCACAACAAAATATTATTCTTAAACTACTTAGGTATATATACGCTTGAAACGAAACCATAGCGCGAACTATTTCGACGACAACGCTATAAGTAGTTAGGGAATAATATTTTTTGTTGTTGTTGTGAGAAATTGCGAGCATTTTGATTCGGTACTAGATATTAAACGTGTTTGCTATATGCCATTGGTCGTGCGGGCGGTAAGATTTATTGGGCTCCAGAGGAGTAGTTGCGAGAAGCGATTTCGTCAAAAAAAAAACAAATAAATGATCAAGAAAATGCAAAAATATGTATTGATGGCAATAGATCCTATCCTATCCTGATTTAGTTTAAGAGAAAAAGGTAGTTAGAAAAAGAGCTTTTTTTTTTGCGTGGTAAAATCATCAAATGAGTCCTCCCACCCAGGGCAGGGCGGGAGGGACTGTCAGACTTGTACTGACTAAAATCCACGGTGTCCTTCAATAGCCCTTTACGTACCGGGGTCACGGTAATCCCTAGGTCCCGCGACTCCGGCAGGCTTTGGCCCTCTACAGGCCCCGTCACTATGCTGACACTCTTTGAGGCGCGCGTGGAACACAACGCGCCGTCGACCCGGGCATGGTCCATGGTCGGACAGCAAGTCGCCCATTACTCGCTGCCCGCATGCCCGCGCCTACGGTGGCCGGAGATCGTCCTACGACGTCTGACGCCGTGGGCGTCTACCACTGCGGCTGGGGTGGAGGGAGGACGCTGTCCTCTCCCTCAGGCGGCCCGCCTCCTCCTTCACGAGCATGACTGCTTCGCAGAAGGAGGCGACCGCTTCCCACTCCGTCTCGCCCCGCAGCATGGCCTCGACCAATGCCGGGCGCGAGAGGTCTCCGCCTATCGCCGTCGTGAGGACACGGCGGTGCTCTGCCCAAGCGGGGCAGTCCTGCACCGTATGCTCCACCGTGTCCTCCGGACGGTCCTCGCAGTGGTGAACCTCCCGAAACTTCCGTGTCCGGTGAGGACCTCCGTCATGCGGAAGGTAAGGACGCCGTGACGTCTATCCAGCCACTCCTCAAAGAGGGGTCTTACCGCCGCGATTGCGGCGTGGCCGGACCTCGGTTGCGACAGTCGCTCCCTCCATACTGCCCTGAGATCACGCCGGAGCTCTTCCCGCCGCTCAGCGGGGATTCGCCCCGGCGCTGCGCCTCCACGCGCCATTCGTAGACGCGCTGGAGGGCAGTCGCCTCCAGTAGAAAAAGAGCTAGGCTACTTTGCATATTTATTTATGACATTTAATTTTTTTTTGGCGAATATGTCATATGCACAATACTGCGCACCAAAACAAATATAGCTGACGTGGCTCAGAAGGCTGCCCAACTCAAATGGGACTGGGCAGGACATGTCTGTTGCATACCGGACAAACTGTGGGACAAAATTGTTTAAAACTGGAGCCCTGAGACAGTGAGACGGGCTGCAGACCGCGAAGGAGATGGCGGGACGAACTGGACAGGTTTTGTCCGAATTAGAAGGAGGACGCACGGGCTCGCGAGAAGTGAAAGGAGGCCTTTGCCCAGGAGTGGGACAGAGCAGGCTATTAAAAAAAAATGTCATGGTCAAAATTGTGTAGATTTTTTTTCTTTCTTTTTAATTCCGCAAAGGTTACTTAAAAAATGGTTTTAAAGTTTCCCAAATGAAGCCCAAAAAACCGTATATTCGTAGAAAATTTCTTACCATAAACAACTCCAGGTATAGTGACACTAGTCTCCGCCACATTGGTAGCTATGACGACCTTCCTGACATTGTCGTCAGTCCTCTGGAACACCTTCACCTGCTGGTAGTGTGGCAGACTGCCGTACATGGGCACAGCGGACATGTTGGCCGCCTTGATGCCGGACGGGAAGTGGGTTCGAGTGCGGTTCGTGTCGTTGTTGATGTCTGCGTAGGCGCGGAGGGTTTCTAGGGCCGATTGGATTTCTTCCTGGAAGAAAAGTGGGGTCAGTAGGTATTTATATTGTAGGTACATACATCAAAATTTGTGATCACTAGCTTTATTTTTTCTTTTTATCGTGGTAAAATCATCAAATGAGTCCTCCCACCCAGGGCAGGGCGGGAGGGACTGTCAGACTTGTACTGACTAAAATCCACGGTGTCCTTCAATAGCCCTTTACGTACCGGGGTCACGGTAATTCGTGAGTCCCGCGACCCCGGCAGGCTTTGGCCCTCTACAGGGGGGGTGATCACTAGTTTAGTGAGAATATTTATTAAATTGAACTTTAAAAAAAAATATTCTTGTGTGTTTTCTTTAGTTAGAACTACCCTGTAATAATAATCCAAAAAGAAGAAGAAATCATAATATAATTTATCATAAAAAAAAAGATTTCGATTTCGCAAACTTTTTTTTATGTCTGTATGTGTTTTAAAAGCAGTTTCAAATTAGGATTTTCAGACTTTCTATGGTTCATTTAAAAATATATGATGTTAGATATCATTTGACTCTCGGGGTTGCGGACGGCGAGTAATAGGTAACTCGCTGTCCGACCAAGGACTATGCGACGGTCAACGGCGCATCATCCACACGCGGTTTAAGGCTATTAACAATCTGACTATAGGCCCCCATAGGGACAAACGAGGTCGCAGTACTGTCCGTAAAGGGCTACTGAAGGAACAGAGTGGATTTTAAGCCAATAAGAGTGACAGTCCCTTCCGTTCAACCCAGGAAGAGGGGACCCAATTGATGATTTTAAACCCAATAAAAGGTATCCGCAAACTTACTACTAACTCCAAGATTAAAATTTCAAACTTACTTGAGAAGTCAGAAACGCCAGAATATCACCAAAGGGTTCATTCTCGTGTATTTTTATAACCGTATCCACTGTGGCTTTCACATAGTCAGGAACGGGCTCTAAAATAATAATAAAAAATCATTAGTTACCTACTGACAAGCTCAAAACGCTTCGGCCGTCTATGGAACTAAAGTTTTTACGCTATACTTAAAAAATACTCCAGAGAGCTTCTCTCAGCTCGTGGCTAAATAAATACAGCCGCACAGGCCGATCTTCCGGGTTAAACCGCGCTTACCGAGGTTGGTTTGTGGATGGGTGACCATCTGTCATAGCGAGTTTCCTCCGTGCCTCTGAAAGCACGTAAAGCCGTTGGTCACGGCTGTCATTTGTAGATCTTTGAGTCGTTACTGTTAGTCAGAAGCTTTAAAGTCTGACAACCAGTCTTAATATGGGGTATCGTATTACCCAGTTACTGGGTTGTGGAGGTCCGACAGGCAGTCGCTCCATGTAAAATACTGATATCCAGCTGAATCTGATTTGACTGGAAGCCGACCCCAATTAGTTGGGAAAAGGCTAGGCAGACGATGACTTAAAAAATACTGCAATAAAAATATTTCGTTCCCGAAAAGGTACAGGTTCCACTTTCTTACTAATGTCGTTTTTACATCTACTCATGAGTTAGTCAATTTTAGTCCTGACTGTATCTTTACTTCAGTTCCGTTCACAACTTATGGTATGTAATAATTCCTTAATTAGAACCAGTTCCATTAAAGTAAGTTAAAATCCTCGTATAGAACCAGTTCCAAAACTCTGGTTCCACAGACGGCCGAAGCGGCTCAAAAGATGGCGCTGGCTGATAATAACACTATCCATCTGGGTTTCATTGCCTGTTTGAATTATGTATCATTTTTTTTTTCATACAATTTAAAAAAGGGTTAGACCTTACCCAGGGGGTGCTAAGACAGGAAACCTCCATGTGCGCCCGTGGACTGGAGTTCCCCTTCGGATACGTCCGGGGGGAAGACCAGTTTTTCGGGCCGGTGCACCCTGGGATGCGGGCAAAAACTCTTTTAGGCACTGTGTGCCTAAGGGGTCTCTTTGCCCGTATGCGAATAGCCTGTCGGGTGGATGCTCCAACGCGTGTCCCTCTGAACAGCAGAGGGCACAGCGGCGGAGCGGGCTTGCGGACGGTGAGTAATGGGTAAGCTCGCCGTCCGACCAAGGACCAAGCCCAGGTCGGTGGCGCGTTGTGTTTCACGGGTCACCGACGGGGCCCCTTACGGGGCCAAATGCCTGCTGGGGTCGCGGATTTTTTCTTAATCCAGGTTACCACGGCCCCGGAACGTAAAGGGCATCCGAAGAAACACGGGTGGATTTTAGTCAGTAAGAGTCTGACAGTCCCTCCCGCCCCACCCAGGACTCATTTGATGATTTTGCCACCCTTAAAAAAAAAAAAAAAAGACCTTACCCAGCAATGGGTGATCTCAGGCTGATATGATGATGATGATTTATAATTAAATTAAAAGAAAGTCGTTTAATCCTGTCTGTACGTGCAACTTCCGAACGGCTGTACCGAATTGGATAATTCTTTTCATGATGTGTTTATTAGTGTCAGGAGAAGGATTTATGTTAAACGAAAAATGCTAATTAAAAATAACTATGTGACAGCAATTAGGCCAGTAGTGAGTTTATATGTTTGTAAACGCACTCACGACACAGGAGAAATCTAGTGTGGGGCAACGTATTAAGTGTATTTATTATATATATAAGTGTGAAGTTCTGGTGAAATAAAACCCTTAAGTTTCATCGATAAACGTCGACATTTACCTTCACTATAGAACACATCGATGGGGTGCGTCCTCCCCTGCATGGACATGATGGTGGACGTGCTGGGCTTGTCCGACTTCCTGTCCGTGAGGTTGAAGAAGTCCCGCAGGAACTCCGCATCCATGGTCGCTGATGATACCACCAACTTAAGGTTCTTGCGTTTCTGAAACGAATAAGCTAAATATGAGAATATTACAATCGAGACTATTATTGGTGAATTGTTTCAGAAAGGCCGGATGCGTAGTACATGCAATCGGCGTGGTTGTATGACCAGATGTATGAATGTGGATGAGGTGAAAGGAGTATGTAAGGATCGTAACAGGTGGCGCTCTGTAGTTTCTGCCTACCCCCGTGGGAAGGCGTGATTTTTGTATGTATGTATGTTTGAGACTAACTGTTTCTGTATAATATTTGTATACTCTACAAGTAATTGTTCCAGGTCACGCTGTTTGTGTATGTAAGTTTAGATGTTTGTTAATGCACCCACGACACAGGAGACATTGAAATTTTTGATTTTTATTATGATTTTATGATTATGAATTTTGTGGTCGTAAAGATAAAGATAAAGATACATTTATTCGCAAATATGGGTACAATATAGGTGATGTGGATACATTTTAATGGTTACTTACTTAACTGAATTCCGCAGAGGTCATAGAAATACAAAAAGTACTTATCCAAAACATAACTACAGTAATTGCTATACGACGCGATATTCCTTAGACCTATTGGAAGTTAATGAAATCAAAACAAAACTTTACCTTTATAATTTTCTTCAGTAGCCCCATCAAAACATCTGTCATTTGTGTTCTTTCATGTACCTGAAATTATATAAAAAATGTACATGAATATAACAATTAAACAACTTAGCTGATTATCTCTACTCGCACAGGAAACATGGGTGAATTTATTCTATGTACCTATGTTTGTTTATTTTATAGGTATTTCGTCTGTTTTTGATCATTACATAGCACAGCTGTTTCGAATAGTTATATCTTATATACAAAATATCGTAAGATATATTGTTTCATATGGAAACATCTGTTGATCAAACTATCGACTATAAAATAGCAATTTTTTTTTATATTTTGGTCTTAAAAATATCCCAAGATCTCATCATTTTTTAATGTGATACATTTGGTAGCAGATGCTTACAAATTTGGAAAAATTCTACCGGCAAAATCAAACAACAATTAAGTATTTATTGAATTTTATCTAAGATTTGTGTCTATATTTAAATATAATGTATACTGACCTCATCAAGAACGATGCAAGAATACTGCATCAGCAGTGGTGACGCGAACATCTCACGCAATAGCACGCCTTCTGTCATGAACTGAAACAATCAATAATTTAATACTAATGTCCAAGATTTAAGTATATTTTATCAGGCGTTTGGCCTTCTATAGAGACCCCATTAGATTGCTGACAGCTCTTTCAATCAAACCATACTTGGTTCATGATGAGACGGCGAGTCACCTGTTACTCGCCGTCCGCATGCCCGCGACCTCGGGAATCGCAAGCGTGATGTCATACGTTCACAATAAAGATTCAAGTGGAAGGATAAAATGCATTTTGGATTATTTTGATGATGTAAGTTCAATAACTAATAATAATACAGGAAAATAATTATTATTTACACCTGTAATAATGAGTTGGTAGAGTCATTTTTATCCAAGAGCACAAAACCTTTGTTTATGTGCTCTCTTTATTTATCTATAAGCCAGGGCCCTGTCAGACCCAATCCGTCTTATTACAAAAAGAGGTTTAACTAAAAACCCAGTTTTAATCGTGTAAAACTACGGTTTACACAAACTTTATTACAAATCGTGGTTTTGCGATAAACCATGGTCTAACAGTAGTAGCTGTCAAAGGTGTGTCAAAGTTTCTCAAAGCAACTTTTTCATTGTGTTGTAGTTTTTGTGTTATTTTCCACCAAAATGGATTTAAACAAGGTAATTAATTAATTGTTATTACTCATTGTGGATTTAATTGTTTAGACAATCGTTCAAATGGCGCTACTAATGTCGACGTTTTATCTTAGTTTTGTAATACGGGCCAATTTAAACCATGGCTCTGCAGATAAACCAGGACTTGATAGACCAGGTTTAAACCAAGGTTCATTTAGTTTTTGTAATAAGGCCGAATATCAATAACAGATTGCGGAAGAACCTGATAGTTTGATCGACTCTGGGCTCTGTCCCCCACAAGTGGACAAGTTGTCGCTCCAGGATTGGCACTTTCGCTACGACAGGTCACCTATCCACAGACCAACCCCGATAAGCGTGGCCTAACCCGGAAGATCGGCCTGTGCAGCGAAAATGATTTAGCCACGAGCGCCTCTAAAAGGGGCAAGGAGGCATAAAAACAGGACCGTATTGGGAAAAGTTAAGGGGGTACTTACAACAATCCCAGAACCAGGTCCTCTACAGCTGGTGTTAGCCGCAGCATACCCCACTTGTTCGCCGATCGGTTCTCCCCGTTCCTCAGCAACTCGTACCGCTAGCGATACCGCAGCGGCGACTCGTGGCTGCGTCACGCAGACTTTGTGGCCGATCTCGTGGAGATACTGAAAAAATAATAAAACGGTGGTTAATATTAACAAGAATTTAAATGGAACTACAGACTAACGCCAGAAAATAATACTGTATCGATTACAGACGAAGATCGAGATCAAGGTTGCGACCGAGATGCATAATTAATTTCCAGTGTTGGGTTCAGAATTACCATGGAGTATCGTATTACCCAGTTACTGGGTTGTTGAGGTCCGACAGGCAGTCGCTCCATGTTAAATACTGATATCCAGCTGCATCTGGTTTGACTGGAAGCCGACCCCAATATAGTTGAGAAAAGGCAGGCAGATGATGTTGATGGGCTCAGAATTAGCAAGCTAAAGTGGCAAAGAGCCGGCCATGCCAGTCGTAGGAACGGTGACTGTTGCGCTCAGGCATGGTGGAGCGACGATCTTCACAAGGTAGCCGTTTACAGCTGGATGAGAGTAGCTGATGATCGAGTGAAATGGCGTGCGATCGGACATACCTATGTCCAACTGTGGACTGATATAGGTTGATGATGAAGATGATGTTGTTGAAGGGTATACAGTTTAAACTTAAAAACAAATGCTTAACAGTTAAAATAGTACCAAATTTATTATTCTTAACTAGTTATTCATAACACAAGAACGGGCGGAATCGGAATAAATGATTCAATACTTTTGGTCGTGAGTGTAGATGAATTCGGGAGCTATATTTACACCAGGAAATAACATAGAGGTGAGATAATCTACCTAATATTGTTTAATAACGCCCCAATTCTGTACCAGGCGTTCTCCTGACCGAATTACGAAATTTTTTCATGAAACCAAGCCATTCGATGCCCTCAAAGTTGGCCATCTTCCAATAGTTTTTGTTTATTTGACTTAAAGCTGGTGTGGCAGGTTTGAATTTACAATGTTTGGTATAATGAATCAATGCAGAGTTTAGATAAGAGGAAACTGTTGAAGATATTACACAGTTCAAGAGGTATTTTTAGCCGATACTCGCTATGTTTTTAGTTTGAAAAGGCGCCTTAGTTGCTTCTTCATCACGTACCAAACTGTGTTCCTAACTATATTAAGGGTGACTTCCAGTCTTACTGGGTGCAGCTAAATATGGCTGCTTAAAGGTCCATAAAATATATTACATATTGCAAGAAATTGCATACAAGTTTGACTACATTGCGGACTGTCAGACTCGTACTGACTAAAATCCACGGTGTCCTTCAATAGCCCTTTACATTCCGGGGTCACGGTAATTCGTAAGTTCCGCGACCCCAGCAGGCTTTGGCCCTCTAAGAGGCGGGCCCCGTCATTTTACTGACACTCTTTGAGGCGCGCGTGGAACTCAACGCGCCGTCGAGCTGGGCAAGGTTCGTGATCGGACAGCGAGTTGCCCATTACTCGCTGCCCGCATCAACTACATTGCGGACTACTGAACAATGAATTCAGTTGATCAAAACAAATACCGCAATGTGGTCAAACTTGCATGCAGGCTGCATGCAGCATGCAATTTCTTGCATCGTCTAAAAGAAGCTTAACTAATCTTCTTCCCTTCTTCTTTTTCAACCCATGGAAACCTAATGCCGAGTGTCCTCCCAATCTCTCCACTTTTGGCGGTTTATGTCACGACTATACAGTTTCTTCCGGCCACTTTAAAAATTCCTTCCTTATTCCAATTCCTTCTTAACTAATTGACTTCTAAAGGCGATTTCAAGAATTCAACAAAAACCTGTACCTATTTAGAAATTTAGAAGATTCCTTATCCTTTTTGGGGATGGTAAAATGATCATAATATGATTCCTGTGGCCTGAGTGGAGCGGGCGGGACTGTCAGATACTTCCTGATTAAAACTCCACCATGTTACTTAGATTCCCTCGTTCCAGGGTCACGCTATCCTGCTTAGACAGCCCTACGACCTAGATTCCTATCCTACGGCGCGTTGTCTTTCACGCGCGCCTCAAGGAGTGTCCGCATAGTGCGGGACTCACGAATTACCGTGACCCCGGTACGTAAAGGGCTATTGAAGGACACCGTGGATTTCAGTCAGTACGAGTCTGACAGTCCCTCCCGCTCTGCCCTGGGTGGGACGACTCATGTGATGATTGTACCACGTAAAAAAATTGAGTGTTAATTTGGATGAATTTTGTAGGCAATGAGTGCATGCGTGACATTCATAGTTATTTTAATAATACAAAGATTTTAATTAGAGAGAAATTGATTTTTGTCGGATAAGCTCAAGTCGTAGCTAAGAGAAAGCGTGTAGATGACAACTAAGATAAGAACTAGATAAGTTTATGATAGCAATTAAGACATGTATACAAAGATGAAAATTGTTAAAAGTTCTTTCTGCCGCGAGAATGCTCTGTCGCATAGGCTCATTGGTTTAATTGATGGGAGAAAGACAAGAAAGAGTTATATAATAAGTGATGACTCAGACAGCTGCTCATGAACGACTATGAATCGTTCTGAAAAGTCAGCACAGCAACTCTGAAGAATGATAACAACACAGGAACAGGATACACCAGACATCAAGTACTATCACTCGTAAAGTAACTTTATAACGCACACAGAACATAAAACAAGTCCACATCCACATACTCAAAGTCATCCGACGGCCATGACCCCAATTCATAAGTGCCGCGTTTTTATCACCCAGTTAATTTGAATGCGGCATTATTTAATTAATTATGAGGAGTGTCAATTGGTTTGTGGCAACAAGCGGTGCGGTGATCCCTGAAGTGGGGGCTCGTGTAGTATAACGACATGTTCACGACCTCAGCCGATGCGACACGCGCGTGTATCGCTTGTTTCTTTCGCGAGTAGCGTTACCGTTGCTGATTCTTGTCTCGTGTGGCATATTTTGATAATTTCAGTCTCTTGTATTTTAAACAGAAGCTGTCAAATAAAATGTATAGTAGAAACTACAGACCAAAGTCGATGCTTGAGAGACTTGCCATCAACTTGCATAACTGTGGTATCTGGTTCCATATTTTGTTTTTTCAGAAGTGCGATCAAAAAACGCGTCAAGCTTGAACGCATAATCAGTGGCCAAGTGGTATAGGTCGACACGTGTGCAGAGGGTAATGAACTGTAGAAAAAAAAACTTTGGCACTACTTTCGTACGCACAGTCAAAAAAATCGCTAAAAATAAGTTTGTTGCATTCGGTTTTATGGATGAATCTCCTATTTTAATATCAGTAGTTATCTCATATTCGGGTTGGTATGATTCGGCATAGCCGTAATATGCATGCGTTGTGAAAAAGCTTGGATAAGCTCAAATTGTACCGCCAACCAAAACATGGTTCAGATATTTTAAATGCCGACATCATTCAGTTTGATTTACTAGTTTTTATTTTATTAGCATTTTTCGCTTATTGTGTACGGTGTTATTATCCGAAATACCGATTACAAAATTCTAGTGCACATGTAAGTAAATTTGGTAGGTATTTGATAGGAATTTATATTTATAGGAATTTGGGGTTGTATATTGTAACTAAAAAGGTAAAGTAAAATAAAAAATAAAAATAAACTTTTCACTTTGTTGTTTATTTCATTTTTGCGAACTTCCTAAAGTTTTTTATATATTTTTTGTGGTGGTATTTTTTTAACGTTTAAAAAACGATACCACCACAAAAAAAATCTCCTGTGTCGTGGGTGCGTTTACCAACATATAAACTCACATACACAAACGCCCAGACCCGAAACAACTACTTATAGACCATAAAAATATTTGCTCCGTGCAGGAATCGAACCCGCGACACGCAGCGCAGCAGTCCAATCGCTCAGCCACTGCACTAACCGTGCCGTCATGTCTGAAGTCGGTTGTTAATTTTTACCTACCCTTGGAATTTAAAATTTAGTTCAAAAATACATTTGAAAACCCTCTACATCCTACTACTACTTAAACTTTGCTATACTTCCTTACCTCCCTGGTCGCGGGACTGTACGAATTACCGTGACCCCGGAACGTAAAGGGCTATTTAAGGACACCGTGGATTTTAGTCAGTACGAGTCTGACAGTCCCTCCCGCTCTGCCCTGGGTGGGAGGACTCATTTGATGATTTTACCACGATTAAAAAAAAAATACTTCCTTACCCCTTTGCCGCAGACCAGTACACTCGACTCAAGGCTGTCTTCCAACATGATTAAGTTGCATTATGCCATGACAAGCTGCCAACTTAACCCCATCTTCTAACCACTAGATAAACGGTCTGGCAATACGCCAGTGCTTTGTGAAAGAAAAAGGTTACGAAGATTGTGTTGGCCAAAGAGATTTGAGATAGTAAAAAGAGGCTATTGGAAGATATTATGTCTAAGAAAAACTGGGATGTCTATTGTCTCAGTGAGGTCATATAGAAAAACCGGTCAAGTGCGAGTCGAACTTGCGAAAAGTTCCGTACCATCAATACCTAATTCATCATCTGCCTAGCCTTTTCCCAACTATATTGGGGTCGGCTTCCAGTCAAACCAAATGCAGCTGGATATCAGTATTTTACATGGAGCGACTGCCTCAATACCTAATTATAAATCTGAAAAGTTTGTTTGGTTTAACGCGTTTAATCTCAGGAACTACTGGTTTGAATACAAAAAAAGAGATGTTAGAGGCTATAAGCTATATACCATCACGCTATGACCAATAGAACTTAACTTGGCGGGGCCCCCTGTAGAGGGCCAAAGCCTGCCGGGGTCGCGGGACTCACGAATTACCGTGACCCCGGTACGTAAAGGGCTATTGAAGGACACCGTGGATTTTAGTCAGTACGAGTCTGACAGTCCCTCCCGCTCTGCCCTGGGTGGGAGGACTCATTGGATGATTTTACTACGATAAAAAAAATGACCAATAGAAGACGAGCAGCGGGGTAAAACCATAGAGTATTTATCAATAAAAAAGACAAAATAATCACGTTTGTCGTATACTTGGGAGCCTCTTTAAATTTTTATTTTATTCTGTTTTTTAGTATTTGTTGTTTTGGCGGCAACTGTAATATGTACATCATCTATGATCATTTCAACGTTCTAACCATCACGGCTCATACCTACAGCCTGGTGACAGATGGACAGACAGACAGAAGGACATGAGAGTCATTGTAATAGGGTCTCGTTTTACCCTTTTGGTACGGAACCCTAGAAAAGGGCTAATGGAAGCTGTTATGTGTAAGAAAAACTGAGACGTCTATTGTCTCAGTGAGGTTGTATAGAGAAATGAAATAGGTAAGTTTGATAAGTACGTTATACAACCAAGTTATATACCAACCAACACCAAGTCACCTTATTCCTTCTACTGTTATTTTAATTGCGTTTAATGTTGAAGTAACAATAGAGATAGCTGACACTGTGTATGGGGCGTGCATTCTCGGTAGAAGTCAGAAGTTAATCCAGCGGGTACAGAATGCTTGTGCTAGGTTTTGTTACAATGTGCCGCCCAGAACCCATATCACTCCTTTTTTGAATAAGGGTAATTTGATGAGAATGTCAGCGCGTCGGAAACTTCACCTGGCTACCCTACTTTTTGGCATAATTCTCACAAAAAAACCAGATTATTTGTATAGAAAACTGTCTTGGTCGCGCGACGTAAATCAAATAAAAACCAGAGCATCATCGTACCTGATGTTGGCCTCCTCCCACAGAACTGCCGCTTTTCGGGGTTCTTTTAAATTCGCTGCCAGTCGCTGTTGGAATGACCTCCCACCACCTTTTCGTGCTCTAAAATCGGTTGGTACTTTTAGGATACATTTTAAAAGTTATTTACTCGAACAGCAACAAAATACCAATTAATAACTTACTGTGTTTTGCACGCCGTTCGCAATGGTGATTGGGGCGTCATATTTATAGTGGATAGCGGATAACTGTATGGTGATGTACTATTTAAGAATTATTCGTACAATCTAGCGACTGTTACTGAATCCTCAACTCCTTGACGCATTTGTCTTTTTCTTTCTCTTCTTGTATGTTTTACGCCAAGCTTGGTATTAATAATAGTTATTATAAGTCCATAGTATTAACTAGGTTACATATTACACACTTTTTTATAATTTATCTTCCACTAAATTGTTTTGGTTTTTCTGTTGACATAATGTCTGCTGCGCCCGCGTCTCTGATTTGCCGGTGTTGCCAGTTTTAAGACAATTGCCCCATAGACAAGCGTTTACGTCGGGTGTTAAGTTAGTACATAGTTTATTTTATCTTAATTTTTTTTTATTACTGTATAACAAATAAAAAAAAATGTGTACATCTTGTATTGGGTTATTTATTTATTTATTTTATAACTACACATAGATACGTATCTGACCGTGACATCACTATGGTCCTATCAGAATACCAGCGCTGTGACAATTTTAAAAAATGTCGCAGCACATGCTGAGATAGGAGCCTTTTGGCCTCGCACAGGACTAAATTGTTTTTTTATTAGTTTTACCTTTTGTCGTTTTTCTTTTATATATTTTGTTTCCTTTGTTGTTTTTACTCATGTATTTTTTATTTTATTTTATCTGTCCTGTGTGTGTCAATAAATCTCTTTTCTTTCTTTCTTTCTTTCTCAGATAGCTATTTTATATTAACAAAAAAACTTAATTGTAAACAGTGGCCAGGCACAAAGCGCAGGTCCTGAGGGCAGCAGAAATGTCCAGACCAGGACCACAATTTGGCCGACGTTGGCAGACGATCTCCGACCACCGTAGGCGCGGGCATCGGGCGGCGAGTAACGGGCGACTCGCTGTCCGACCATGGACCATGCCCGGGTCGACGGCGCGTTGTGTTCCACGCGCGCCTCAAGAAGTGTCAGCATAGTGACGGGGCCTGTAGAGGGCCAAAGCCCGCCGGGGTCGCGGGACTAACGAATTACCGTGACCCCGTTACGTAAAGGGGTATTGAAGGACACCGTGGATTTTAGTCAGTCAAGTCTGACAGTCCCTCCCGCCCTGCCCTGGGAGGACTCATTAGATGATTTTACCACGTAAAAAAAAGAGCAGGGCGCAGTTAAAGAAGCTCGCACTGTCCGCATAAAAGACCAATTAAGCCATTTATTTAGAAAGATTTGTTCCTTCTATATGTGTGAGAGATCTTAGATTTTCAGTGTCAATTTCAGGCTGGTACTATATTCGGCAAAATCTAATGTCATCATCATCATCAGCCGGAAGACGTCCACTGCTGAACATAGGCCTCTAGACCGCCATCACCACGCTTAACGACAATAAGACACTTGTATCCATCGGTTGCCCGCGACTCTCACAATGTCGTCGATCCACCTAGTGGGAGTCCTGCCTACACTGCATCTCCCGGTATTTGGTCCACTCGCGAATTTTTCTTCCCCATAAGTAAGCCAAATGTATATACAGTCAACTTCAGAGAAAATTCACCCGCTTTGGTAGTGATTTCACTACAAAAATATGGGTTTTCTCAGAAGCTTACCATACTATGTAATATTGACAGGCCTGTTGGTCTAGTGGTTAGTGACCCTGACTGCTATGCCGGAGGTCGTGGGTTCGATTCCCACCCAGGACAAATGTTTGTGTGATGAGCACGATCATTTGTTCTGTGTCTGGGTGTAATTTATCTATTATATGTGTGTAATTAGAAATAAATAAGTATGTTTATCAGTTGTCTAGTACCCATAACACAAGCTCTGGTTAGCTTGGGATTGGATGGCGTTGTGTGATAGTTGTGGAATATTTATTTATTTATTCAATATCTTCGAAGGCTGTTCCAAAAGTGTTTGACCTGAAAGGCTTTCATTTCTTGTTTAACAAAAAAGATAGCAATGCTTTTAGCCTCCTCTGGACTCTGCACCCTCAAATCGACAACAGTATCCAAGCCAGCCTTTGTATGTTCTAGAAAACATTCAATAAATCAACATTATGTCGAGTGGTATCCGACAGGATAATCCGCCCCTTTTCCCATAGGCTTTGTAAAGGAGTATTAAGGATTATGTGAAGAGGATTAACTACTAACAAACAAGGTTCTAAGGTTCTTAACTACTAATAAATCAGTTGGCAAGGAAATGTTTGGTAGTTAAGGTAAACAGGCATGTGTGTTAAGAAAGGGATGGATCGTCTCACATTGTTTTCTCTCTTTCTAATAGCCGGGCCACATTAACAGCATTTCCCGTTGAATTTCACGATAATAGTCTTTAAAGGCCATATTTGAGACCAAGACCCACAGAGCGCGATCTGTTCCGCTTACAAGATCTGGCGATGTGATCTCTGTAAAGCACATATGGACATCCATAAGTTACACAGATCCGCAGTGGTCGTCTGAAACGCCAAAGGGGGCTTTTGCCTCCAAACGTCAAATGGCTGTCATAACTGTCAAAGGCCACATGCGCCACAACGCCACTGGGAAGTTTTGCCCCCAAAACAAAACGTCAAAATGATTTATCGGGTGTTCTATCAGATTTGACAGCTCATAGTGACATTTAGGTGACGTTTGAGTTAGATCGGAGCGCCGCCGGAACGGATCGCGCTCTGTCGGTAAAGGCCTTAAATGTTCGTACTTCGTATAAACGATTATTAACGCGATAATGGACGGCATTTCCCGTTAGTGTGGCTCTAGTGTAATGCTGGGGCCACACTAACGAGAAATGCCGTTAATTTTCACGATAATAGACTTTAAATGTTCGTAAAATCATCCATCATCGCGATAATTAACGGCATTTCTCGTTAGTGTGGCCCCAGCATAAAGAAAATGACATTTCTAAGAGCGTGAAAGCAAGTACCTATGTTTTGTTGTTACATTTTCACATTTAAAATACTGAACCGATTGTCCGGAAATATTACTTGCATAGCTATACGTTGTCAGGTGTACAGAGACAAAGTGTTTATATCGGAAAAAAAAGTATTGCTCCCGATAAAAAACACAATAATGGCCAAATAATAAATAATTTAGATGACGCCATTTGAAAGACTCGACCGATACAAATTGATTTTCAAATTTTTAAAAAACGCCATTGAAGTCGCGGGCAACAGCTAGTAATACATTATGAAGGCTAAATTCGATTTTCAAATACGTACAACATAAGGTGCCGCATGAGACGATCGAACTAGCCTATCAGAGCCAAGCTCTCAAGTTACGTCATAACATCTGACGCCGCAGAGCGATAAAAATTCAACCAATTAGAGAATGCCTCTCAATTAAAATAAGAGCTGGTATTTAATAATTAATCTTGAAGGGATAACATATTCGTTTTGACGATAAATAATTTAATTGACCATTGTGTCAAAGCGATTATTTGCGGAAATACCTTTTTTTTTTATCGTGGTAAAATCATCAAATGAGTCCTCCCACCCAGGGCAGAGCGGGAGGGACTGTCAGACTCGTACTGACTAAAATCCACGGTGTCCTTCAATAGCCCTTTACGTTCCGGGGTCACGGTAATTCGTACAGACCCGCGACCATGCGAAAATACCAAAGCGTTTTTAAGGGCTGGTAACAATGATGAAACTGACAGCTCTTAAACGTAGTTGACGTAGTTCAAATGCGCTGATCACGTTTAGTACCATTAGCATTTTTCATCAAAAATATTCTGCGATAGCACAAATCAGTTCTTCAAACTGTAGACGTGACGATGCGGCATTATCAACAGTTTCCGTACAAACCAAGAAACTATTGGCCGTATTTGGGTAGTACCCAGTTACATTTTTTTGGGACAAACCCACCACACTATTCCCAAACCACTGCAACTCCTGAAAGCCAGAATCAACAGTGGCAACCACCGGAAAAACGCCGAAACAATGAAGCTCGACGTGTCCCGTCGACCTACTTACATGCTTAACTATGTAATTTTTTTTATACCAGTTACCAGTCATACTAAAAACAACTTATTTTACATATGAAAATTTGAACCAGTGTGGTCCCTAAGATTGGCGCGTTCAACCAAACAAAACTTATCACCTTTATAATATTACTACTTACTTATAGATTTTATTAAAAATAAGTAAAATAAAAAAACATGTGGCACTAGGGGACTGCCGCGGTAAAGCTATTGCATTTTTTTTTTTTTATCGTGGTAAAATCATCAAATGAGTCCTCCCACCCAGGGCAGGGCGGGAGGGACTGTCAGACTTGTACTGACTAAAATCCACGGTGTCCTTCAATAGCCCTTTACGTACTGGGGTCACGGTAATCCCTTGGTCCTGCGACCCCAGAAAGCTATTGCATAGCATTTTTTTATCAACTTATGCAATTATAATTATTTATTTATTTTACTTGTGAAAAAAAGAAAAAAAAATCGCCTACCGCGAATATTTAACGAGAATATCATCCCATCGTTGCTCTATGGGAAGTTACTCTACTAATTAGGCTATGGTCAGCCACGTCAATCAAGTGAAATGCCAAGAAAAAAAAAAACATTCATTCAAATTTTATAGTGACAGTGTTAGGTTTATTTTCGTGAGGGAATTTCTTGATTCGGTCTCCGCGCTCAAAGCCCGCTATAAAAGCTATGCAATAGCTTAAAAACTTTAATTGGAAGAAATGGTATTTGCATAAACTCTATATTCACTCTGGTATATAGGCATAGACCTCAATGGCCTCTAGACATTGTTGCCATCTTACATGCGTATTTACAAAGGATTTATATCTCGGGTTCATGACAAACTAGTTACTAAATATGGAGGATGCCAGCCTAGCTTTATATTTAGCTGATCGATCCTGATATGGCGAGTAAACCCTGTCCGTCTACATTGTTAAGCTTGGCCCTCATGATGTAGTAGTTGGTAACTACAGTGAGTTTTTAGTTTTGTTATTCCCTGTGTACAAACAAGAATAAGGGCCGTCTAACGGAAAGAGGTCTTAATAGCCTATGGACGCCTGGAAAACCAGAGGAAATCATCTGCACGTTGCTGACCCTGCAAAATTTCGTATGTAGGCACGGCATAGTTAACCCCTTAGAGATTATTAAATGTCCAGATCCGTATACGAAACAAAACGTAACGTCTTTAGTGAAGCCACTTTTATTTTAATTGGTGTGTGAGCGCCACGCACACAATCCAATGTTTGGTTGGTAGATGTCATGTCTTCGATTTTTTGGTTCTAGGACATGCCGGTTTCCTCACGATGTTTTCCTTCACCGTTTAGAAAGCAGTGGTGATGAAATAAATTACACAAAGTAATGCGCCTGGCGGGGTTCGAACCCATTACCTACAACTCGTAAGTCGGGTCACTAACACTGAGCCACCGCTGCTCTTCGGTTTCATTTAAAGTAAATTCTTCAATCATCAATCATTGTATTGTACACAACATTCATGGAGATTCACTATCATTATCAGACTAATTACTAAATATCACTACACGCGTCTGACCTTAAGGTTAGGAATAGTAACATGCTATTGTGTATCGATCCATTGATGATTACTGCATGAATTGGGAGCAAGTAAGAAGATAAGGTGCTTGTAATGACGAAATACCCGCATTATATGTGACAATTTGCTAATATATGAGGTCAATTTACTTCAGCTGCTTTTTATTTAGTAAATAAAGTCATGCGCGATTTTATTTTACCAGCTTTGCGTAATCGATATAAATAAATAAATAATAAATATTCCACAACTATCACACAACGCCATCTAGTCCCAAGCTAAGCAGAGCTTGTGTTATGGGTACTAGACAACTGATAAACATACTTATATATTTCTAAATACATACATATTATAGACTAGCGGGCGCCCGCGGCTCCGCCCGCGTGAATGTCGGTTACCGCTGCAAAAGGCCTACTCAGGAAAGACACGGTCAGCAACATGATTCCCAGGTCTATTCACAGACACTGACACTAACATCGACGACGCAGTCATCACAAACACTCGACATAGATAGATATAGTGTGTCGCGGACTTTATTGTAGATATTTATAAGATCAACAATTAATCAGAACATTTTATGGTTCTATCTTTTATAGTTTAGGCAGCGTACGCAAAATAAGTAACTTTTCTGGTTGATTTTTTACACCTTGTGGCCGAAAAACCCAATTATCTTACGGAACCCTATTTTTCTCCAAAATAAAATATAACCTATGTTACTCGTGGATAATGTAGCTTTCGAATGGTGAAAGAATTTTTAAAATCGGTCCAGTAGTTTTTGAGCCTATTCATTACAATCAAACAAACAAACAAAGTTTTCCTCTTTATAATATTAGTGTAGACTACCGAATAACTAATTTCGTACCTACTATTGCTTCAATTATAAAAACCTCTAATACCTATTTTATAAAATAACAACAAAACAAATCTAAAAATAAACTATTCAAAGACTAAAAGCAAAAAAGGGCACGCCGCAATCGCGGCGGTAAGACCCCTCTTTGAGGAGTGGCTGGATAGGCGTCACGGCATCCTGACCTACCGCATGACGCAAGTCCTCACCGGACACGGAAGTTTCGGGAGGTGCCTGTGTCTGACAGGGAAGAAACGCCTGGGTGTCACCACTGCGAGGATCGTCCGGAGGACGCGGTGGAGCATACGGTGCAGGACTGCCCCGCTTGGGCAGAGCACCGCCGTGTCCTCACGACGGCGATAGGGAGAGGGAGAGGACAGCGTCCTCCCTCCACCCCAGCCGCAGTGGTAGACGCCCACGGCGACAGACGTCGGCAGACGATCTCCGGCCACCGTAGGCGCGGGCATGCGGGCGGCGAGTAATGGGCGACTCGCTGTCCGACCATGGACCATGTCCCGGTCGACGGCGCGTTGTGTTCCATGCGCGCCTCAAGGAATGTCAGCATAGTGACGGGGCCTGTAGAGGACCAAAGCCTGCCGGGGTCGCGGGACTTACGAATTACTGTGACCACGGTACGTAAAGGGCTAGTGAAGGACACCGTGGATTTTATTCAGTCAAGTCTGACAGTCCCTTCCACCCTGCGTTGAGTGGGAGAACTCATTTGACGAATTTACCATTAGCGTATTTCATGTATAACTTTGGTGTTTCTACACCGGTTTACATGATTCTTTTTTTATTGAATAGGTAATAATGTTAATTTTTTTGTAATTAGGGATGAGTGAGAGTGTTGTAATCGTAAGAGTAGACAAATATAATCAGAAAGCTCCGAATTGCTAAGCAATCGGGAGTTTCACGTATTATTGTGAGTCAACCATAAAAGATAGACATATGCTGTCAAAGAATATTTTTATATCATTTTAAGGAGAATATTTCCGTCATACATGATTTCTATGTAGCTTTAACCATTAAGGCTGCACACGCAACGGAAGCTTAAAAAATGGAGTAACTTCTCCCGTTTTCCCAATATTTCTCTTCACTACTCTGCTCCTATTGATCATAGCGTAATGAAAAGTATACTATAACCTGCCCAGGAGTATGAAGAATAATTGTGCCAAATTTCGTTAAAATCCGTCGAGTAGTTTTTGTTTCTATAACGAACATACAGACAGACAGACAGACAGACAGACAGACAAAAATTTTTCTGATTGCATTTTTTGCACCAGTAGCGATCCCTAATCACCCCTTGATAGTTATTTTTTAAATATATTTCATGTAGATACAGAATTGGCCTCTCTACAGATTTATTATAAGTATAGATAAATTACACACAGAACAAATGATCGTGCTCATCACACAAACATTTGTCTGCATAACAGTCAGGGTCACTAACTACTAGACCAACAGGCCTGTCATGTTATATCAGCCATATAATGTTCCCGCCGCTGGGTCACAGGGCTCTTTATGAGAACAGGGTGTAATCTACCAAGCAGGCCCAGTGCGGGTTGGTAGATGTCTCATGTTTTCGAATTTTTGATTAGAGGATATTTTTCGATGTTTTCCTGCACCTATAGTTATAGTGGTGATGAAATAAATTACACAAAGTAATGCGCCTGGTTGCGTTCTACTAACCCACGACCTACCAATCGTCGGTTCCATTACCACTAGGTCACCACTACTCTCCAACCAAGGTTGAAGCTTCGATCCGCTTCGATATAGTAATTGAGCTTAGCCAAAGTTGATAAAAAAGAACGCGCGTTTCATATCTACCAAAGAAACAGAATCAAAAGTAAATTGACCCGATCACGGAGTAAATTACCTACAAACATGAAAAAAATGGCATCGAACACATAACCTCCTCCTTTTTCGAAGTCGTTTAAAATTACTGAGCTGCCGTTTTACTCGTCACGTCAATTTATACCTTCTCTGCTTATCCATCATTGCCATAGCGTGATGACAAGCAAGCCGTGCTGCTATAATTATCTGTAATCATTTCATGAACAATACTAATTTAATCAATCATAAAACATAAGGTATGGATACCGATGTAAAGTGATTTCCACACGAGTCCCGATCGCTCGTTCGCGCGGACCTGGCGTCGCGCGAAGAAGCGACATTTTTCGATGCCTAAGGGTCCGATTCCAGCATATGAAAAGATTGTCGCGCAATTTATAGGTGTTTATTATGCTTTAAGAATAAAATTCAACGGTAAAGTGCAATGTATAAAGCATCTCCTGCTTGCATGGGGATGCGCCAGCGTCCAATTATATTCTTCAAGTCAATACTGACTGCACAGTCCTTCATAATTATAGTTTGACATCAAAAAAGTGCCCGAGGATTCTTCCACTTGGTGGTAAGCTGGAAACGGACTAAACATACGTACAATGCTCATAGTTGACTTTTAAACCTTATCGCCTGACAAGCGGCTCCGCACGACCGCGCGTACTGGTAGTTTCGTGTATGAATCGCCTTAGATCGTATAATAATATTGTTTATGTAGGTAGTAGGTAAATTATTACTGTTTATGATTATTTTTACCTGCCGCTAATATGTACGATGATTTCATATCTACATATACTATATACCTATAGATATAGTAATTTAAAAAAAGCTAAAGATGTTTCTTCGTTTCAACGCTCAAATATCTGGAACTGCTAGTCATAAGGCCTCTGCCTCGAATCTTGTGGGCAGCGGGGCGGCGCACGGTGGGCTGAAATCAAGCTTTAATGGACTTAGGGATTCACGAAAATTGATGAGCAATTTAAAAAAAAATAAAGACGGCTTGGTGATCTACCACTTAATATAAGAAATTTTTGTTCTGCGATTTTTGTATATACCTAATATTTTAAAAGTTATAACGATTTGAATTTATTTTTGTATGGAGAAATTTGATTTTATATGAATAACTTTTAATTCTCAAGAGTTCTCAAATAACCGCTTTCGGTATTCGATTGTGCTATTTTTTAGGCAAATTATCCGATATATCACTTGCTTCGATTTTCTTCGATTTTGGAGAAAATTGTTTTTCATTCCCTTTTCCACACCACCCTTGAGGTAGAGAACTAAGCGCGTTTTTTTTTATCAGTGGTGTCCCCAGGAGGCCTAATCCACTCATACGCATACTCACAAACTCACTCACAAACACACGCACTCACAAAATTATCACTTAGACAATTTCATCAGATTCAGATTCGTTCTCTAAATGTTCCACATTAACAAATTCTATATTTTCCCGCTCATCATCTTCAAATGTTGGAGATAAAAGAAGCATGGCTTTCGCTTCTTCTGAAAATGGTTTGTGTTTCCGTATCATTTTATGACGTTTTGATGATATATAAGGGTCTGAACTAATTATTAAATTATTTAAAATATCCTCATTATTAGCTCTTCTGCAGAATTTCCTTGAATGGTGTTGGCGATATCGCCTAAAGTCTTTATTTCTAGATTCAGCCGCTTCTTCCGATAACTTTCCAATCGGAATTAATCCCAAGTTTTCAATGATAGCTGCTCCATGAACGAGAACTTTATGCACACTGGAGGGCATGTGATACCACTCATATAAATCTACGTATAATTTTATGGTGGCTTCCGTATATTCTTTAAATTTCACTGTGTCAATTTTATGACCTGAAGATATTGTTTCTAAAATGATTGAAAACCGTTTTATTAAGTTTTCATCGACACCAGTAATTGCAGCAGCAATCTCTGTATTTGAAAAAAATCTTCGAGCGGTATTCCCGTCATTAGTACTTCCATGTCCTTGCTTTACAACATCTATTAAAAGGCCTGTTTGATTTTTAAAAGCTTCCTGAATGTTTTTTTTTCTTTTTTCCATCAAAACTTTGTTTTCACCTTTTGCAACCCATGTTTTGAAATCCAGTCTATAGGCTATGTGAAGAATGCATTCCATAAAACGTATCCATATATGAAGCGATGATAAACCATATTTGTACAAGTCGGTATCAATGTTTTTAGTCAATAACAAAGACAAGTTATTCATTTCTGTAGGAACAGCTTTACATATGTCACATCGTTGAGCTGAAGTTTCAGAGAGGATTGATGTTGCTTTACCATCTATCATAGTAAGCAATAATGAATGTGAGACTTTTATTTCTCCAATTTCTGTTTCCTTCAATTCATTTATCTCCGTTTCAATTTCGGTTTTCTCTCTTAAAATCGTTGATTTATTCTCTTTTTCAAACTTGAAAAATATTGGACGACACCAATATGCAGAATTTGGTGAGTCGTTTTCCCAGATAATTTGTTCCTCGGAAATAATTTTTATTGGTACTAAACTACCCATAAAAATACTTGAATCATCTATCGAAGCACTGTCCACTTTGTCATCCGTTGTCATTTTTTGCTTATAGTTTGCTTGATTCGAAGCACCATCCATTCCCCATTTGCTTATCATTGTCAACTCCTTAAAGTCTGTGCTATCAATATTGATTGCTTTGAATATCCTTTTGGCGGTTATATCTAATAGAGGCTGCAATTTTATTCTAGCAGTTGTATCTGTTAAGGTGATATCATCTTTTGGCGGGTAGCATTCTTGTTTTGCATTTTGCACCTTGTAGTAGGAAGGGAACATGTCGACATTTTTCTCTTTGATACTTTTTCTTAAAGTATTATATTGCCACTTTGTTAATTTAAGGGACAAAACAAGTCCCAAAGCTTCATCTGGAGTAAATTTAGGTTTTTCATTTTTACCTAAAAGACTATCTTTCGCTTTTTGCACATCCTGTGGATTTTTAAGTAGGTGTTCGAGGATTTCAGCTATTCCTTGATTACCATCCTCTCGTAATTTCATAATATATGCATGAGATATTTCCTCTGTAGTCATATTTGTATGAATATGTTCTGTACGTCTCTTTTTTTGCTTAGGTCCTAATTCACAAAATGGTTTTCTTGGACTTACGTTCGTTGACGTGGCAGTAGACACTTTTGCTGGAGATTCATGTTCACTTGATGTACTAGGAACAGAGTCTTGGTTTCTTTCAAATGCACTTACAATGAAATCAGGCCACTTTATTTCCGATGATAACCATTCACTATTATTGTTGCTGAACAATTCCTCTTTGCTATGAGCATTTTGCCATCTCCTTTGCAGATTATAGCAATATTTTGCACAAAACGCTTTTAGCGCTTTATCGTTTTCATCACTTAACACAGTGGGGACTAATCTAGATTTAATAGCACTATATAAAACACTATTATTTTTAAAACTTCCACTTTCCTTTAATAGCACAACAATATCAATATTTGACACCAAATCGAACATTTTTACGTAATAAATAGTATTAGTATTCCGAAAATGTGAGATAGGGTAGTGCGTTTATTACGATGTGTAACAACGTACTGAGGATGGTTGTTTTTCAAATGTAACCGTATAATTTTTTACCTGCTATTCATCATCCAATCACATAATGACACGTCATCATTTTGCTGCGCTCAATGGACGATGCGCTAATGAGAGTCACCGCACTATTGAGTATTGTTAAAAACAAATGACGTCATAAGGGTGGTGTGAGTATCGTGAAAAATAAATGACGTCATAAGGGTGGTGTAGAATGTTTACCAATAATTTGTTTTTTTGCTATATTTCTGTAATACTATATTAAAACATGTCATATTAAACCAAAAACCGATTAATATTTCATACAAAGTTTAGGGGTCTATAACTCGAAAAATACTAAGTATAAAAAAATTACATATAACAAAAAATATTTGTATTAGTACATAAAATTCAAAAATACTCATTTGAATCCTTAAGTCCCCACTTGACGATTCCAGCCCACCGTGCGGCGGCGGCGGCGGCGCGGGAGCGGCAGGATCTTAGGCATACATTCAAATGGACCGGCCCTCGGAAACAGCGGCGCGGCAGCGGGGCGGGGGCGAACAGCGAGCGCGGCCGCCGCCGCCGCCCCGCTGCCCGCAAGATTCGAGGCAGAGGCCTAAGTGAAATTATTTTTATTTTAATAGCTACATTCTGATGGACAACGCTTAGCAGACGAGCAGCGAGTGAAACAGAGAAGCGCAGCTAGTCTAAGATAACATCTGCATATTTCTTATCTAGGAACTATGTTTGTCATTCAAATTGCTTTTTAATAATTAGTTTACAGGACATTATCGGTAATTGATAAAACAATTGGTTTTTTTTTCTGAAAATTCGTTTTAAATACCTACATTTTATTTTGTACGACACTATAAACAAGTCGTTATCCTTCCGTAAGTGTATCGTGTCGATGGTTCTTTAATCGAACACATTTTTCAACTCTCAACATTGAGCCGAGAATAGAAAATTCAACAGAGTGCATCCCAAACCAAACAAAAAACGCACACTGATTTAAAATTGAACGATTGAAAATGAAAAATTTGACGACACGGTTGGCGCAATGGCCGAGCGATCGACTGCGGCGCAGCGCGTCGCGGGTTCGATCCCCGCACGAAACAAATATTTGTATGATCTGCAAGTAGTTGTTCCGGATCTAGGTGTTTGTGTATGTGAGTTTATATGTTTGTAAACGCACCCACGATACAGGAATAAATTCCTAGTGTGGGACACGTTTAAAGACAAATGTAGTGCAGTAAAACCTCTTTTCATTGAAGTAGATAAAAAATCATGAACGTCAAGATGCAGTGCTTCAGCACGAGTATCATAGCACCGTAGTAACGGATTTTGTCGACGGAAGAATAGACAAAGTGACAGAACGTTTTTTTTTTTCGTGGTAAAATCATCAAATGAGTCCTCCCACCCAGGGCAGAGCGGGAAGGACTGTCAGACTCGTACTGACTAAAATCCACGGTGCCCTTCAATAGCCCTTTACGTTCCGGGGTCACGGGAGCCCCGTCACTAGAATTGTTCATGCTACGCGTGCTAGGATCTAGCTGAAATATGGGCAAAATTCTTGAGTAATTTACAGGTATTTTAATCTTGTCTTCACACTTTTTGTCATGATTATTAAAAAGTATCTAAATAATATGGGATTAAAAGTGGATTTTCCTAATTAAACATACAACGCACATAATATTTATAACCATGTTTCATATCTTTCCTTTTTATCGTAATCCATTTTTTATCAATCTACCTAAAATGACAACCGTAGGTACAGTCCAAATTACAGGTCCTACGTGCTTTTACTGTCACAGTAAAAAAAAACTAAACCCCTCAACATAATCAAAAACTTATATTTTAACAGTCACGGTCTATTTTACTTTGTCAATCACGTGATTTTTGATAACATTCTCATTATTTTTGTACTAGTCGCGTTTTTATTGCCGTCAAGGTAAAATCGAAGTTGAGGTCAAATCATAAGTTTATAGTATTTTTTTATATTATTTGAGTTATTTTTCTTACTTATTTATTTTTATTGTGAAGAATCATTCGTTCGTGACGTCGATAGATAGAAAAAACGAAAACGATCATCGACATGACAAAGCTATATCGCACTGATGGTTTTCACGCCGTTATTCTCAAAAGGACCCTTTACGTTCCAGGGCCGGTTACTCGTTAGTCCCGCGAAACGCTGAAGCTACGGTTTGTCTGTAATAGATTTTCCACTTTATGCTCTAGAAGTTTTTTTTTTTTACGTGGTAAAATCATCAAATGAGTCCTCCCACCCAGGGCAGAGCGGGAGGGACTGTCAGACTCGTACTGACTAAAATGCACGGTGTCCTTTAATAGCCCTTTACGTTCCGGGGTCACGGTAATTCGTACAGTCCCGAGACACCGGATGCTCTAGAAGTCTAGAACATAAAGTTGAAAATCTTCTAGTGACAGACAGTAGTTTCTTGCTTCTTCTTGAAGATGAATAGAAGGACGCATACCATCAGATCTGGTTCAACGAGACAATGGATAAGAGCTCCTAGAACAATGGAACAGTGTAGGGTAAAAAAATACACCTTCCATTTGGTATTCCCCCTATTTTTTTTTTGCGTGGTAAAATCATCAAATGAGTCCTCCCACCCAGGGCAGGGCGGGAGGGACTGTCAGACTTGTACTGACTAAAATCCACGGTGTCCTTCACTAGCCCTTTACGTACCGGGGTCACGGTAATCCCTTGGTCCCGCGACCCCGGCGGTATTCCCCCTGTAGGACATAAATGTTCTTACTGTACTAAATCACACTTTAAAACAATACAATCACGACTTACTTATGTACAGCTTGCAGCTTATCAGCCGGATGTCCCAACAGTTAACTGCGAAACGCCAGCTCATGTTACATTACTGCAGTAAGCATTGCATAATATTATGCTAGGAATTACGTTCCAGTGTGGCAGAATGATGTTTAAAGGTTTACATTGATACAGTATCCTGGATCCAGCGTCACTGGATTCTATTGAAGGACACCGTGGATTTTAGTTAGTACATGTCTGAAAGTCCCTCCTGCCCTGCCCTAGGTCGGAGGACTCATTTAATGATTTTAACAAGCAAAAAAAAGGCACTGGAGTGAAAAACGTGTTCTTTTCCGATGTGGATTTGACCTTTTAAGTACATTATTCCAGGCTTTGAGATCGTCCAATCACGAAACGCATGCGCTCACCGTTTGCACCGCACGATCGGTTAGTATCGCTGACAGTAGCTTAGAGCATAGCATACTTTAGTCCCACGTTGCCCTGGGTGGGAGTACTCATTTGATGATTTTACCATGATAAAAAAATAAAAGGGAGCACTGTCTATCAGTTGGGACCCGCGGGATAAATGAACTAATTCATGATTCTCGGCTCATCACGAGTAGACCCACCTTCATACTAGGCAAAGGCTTTCTAACTATGTAATGAGCAATAAGTTTTAAGTTGGTTTATGTATTTATGCGCGTGCGATTTTCCAGTGTTATTGCTCCACCATACAGAGCAATGCACTTGACGTTGATAACAGCAATGCAATACACTTGTGGGTGGAAAGTATCCGAGATATCGCAGAGTAGGTGGTATACTTAATATACTTTCAGTATACTGCAAGCATTTATTACTGGGATCATAATTACCATGCTGAACCCCTTTTATTTGCTAGCCTGCTCTATCCCACACCTGGGCATAGGCCTCTCGCCTCTCCTTCCACTTTTCACGATTCTGGGCTTCCTTATTCCAGTTCAGAGGAATCCTGTCCAGTTCGTCCTGACATCTTCTACGTTAGACCCCTTGTTTATTGTAATGTAGTGCTGTAAAATATTAGACGATGGGCAGTTTTTTTCTCTTCTCCGTTTATGATTTATTTCCAACACCAATCTCCGAAGTCTGTTGGTAAATGAGTGATGGCGAATAGGAATGCCTCTTCGTTATCTTACGGAGAATATATTTTGGAATCAAACCCAAGACAAGAATTTGCGATTAAAGACAGGAGAGAGATATATGGCAATATTGGCCACCTTTCTGTTGATGATGATGTAGTTTTCGATGTAACTGTAAAATGGAGTGTTATCTAAATGACTAACTGCAAGCTATATCAAAATGCTAGCAAGTCACACAATAATTCTACTCGCAAACGCAGATTGCAGACTACTTTTACAGTAGCTATTAATATTTTTAACATATTGATAACCAGGGAAAACCATATCCCGTAATGAAATCATCAACCCACACATTTGTCACATAAAGTCCCTTATTTTCCTATAGCCAACGTACAGACGATCACAAATCACTTGTACGATTTTTCTATTTGTTAATTAATTAGTTTTTGGAGACATGCAATACCCCTGAATCTACAATAGACCTGCGTGATGGTTATAGAAAACTACAGTCACTCAAAGACGGGCTATGTACCAACTGCCAGCGTGACTGGTTGTACTTTAATGTTTTATACCATGTTTAGTTAGTGAGATGAGTACGGATGAGTGAAAGGCGACTAATAAAAGGAATTTATAAGGCAGAGGTGAGTGGTAATGGTAACGGCGGGAGAGGACGCCCTAGGAAGACCTACACTGACCTTATTGGTGAAGTGCTTCAGGAAAGTCCGGTGCTTATTCGCAATCGGAGTGCTTGTAGGCGAAAGGAGTATGTAAGGATCGTTGCAGGCGCTTTGTAGTTTCAGCCTACGAGATTATGTATGTACATATATACGTGTGAAATATATGGACTGCGTGGTAAAGCAATTACGAACATCGACTGTACATTAACAAGCAGAGAAGCGCAATCAGAATTCTGTGACCAATCCGCCCACAATCGTTTCGAGCAGATACTGGTATCAAAATGAACGGTTTATTTGCAGTTACATACTACAGTGTCATCAATTAAAGCATTATTGTCACAGGTCATTATTTGCTTTGTATTGTCTTGGCACACAACTTTTGAATCATTCTAACTTTTTAAGCTGTGATTTCTGGATACGAATCTTGGACACCTGTCAAATTGGAGATACCTATTTACTCTCTGAGATAATACATTTAAACACGTAGATAATTATTTAAACACGTAAGATTTAGCGCCTACGCAGACGAAGGGCTTTGTCCGGTGAAAATCTTTCGACTCGTGAAAATAATGTCCACCGCGGTTTCAACGCCCATGGTGTGCGCTTATTGGTTGCCCAGTTACTTGAAGCGCACGCTATGGAAGCAAATATAATAATATTCTAGGATTAAGTTGGGTAGTAACTAATATCTCTTTTCTCTTCTCTTTTTTAAAATACTTTTCCCCACACTAGGAATTTCACCTGTGTCGTGGGTGCGTTTACAAACATAGAAACTCACACACACAAACGCCCAGAACCGGAGCAAGTAGTTGCTGTTTGTGTGTGTGTAGATACAAATATTTGTTCCGTGCAGGAATCGAACTCGCAACACGCTGCGCAGCAGTCCAATTGCTCAGCCACTGTACCAACCGTGCAAGGTTAACAAAAGAGATTACTGTTTCTATTTCATCTTGATATTTTCGCTGACGCAGACTTGAGTTCGCTGTGTGTAGGGTTGCCATCCGTCTGGGTTTCCCCGGATTTGTCCTAGTTTAGAGGGCATCCGGGGAGCGCCCGGGGGGGGCTTCATTTATAGTCCAGGTTAGTCTTGGGCCGCCCGCGACGCATGCACACTTCTAGTTCTGTTTTTCCGGGGACTCCCCCTTACTTCTGTCCAGACTAGTCTCTCAGCGTCCTCGGATTTTTGTCAAAGGCTCTATTTTGGACACAAAAGTACCTCGAGGACTGTTCCACGTCTACGTAGGTCTATACTAGTTGTGGGCAAACTTTCTTAATGGGGACCCAGTAAGTTTAAAAGAAAGCTAAGGAGGGCCAGATTTACAGGAAAAATGCATTTTTTAATAATCTAAGAAATGGAATAATTAGATTTTTCAGTCAAATACCTACCCTGTTGCAATGTAACTGTTATTTAAAGGCACTGCCATGGTAGGCGTGTCTCTATTATTATTCTAAGTAGAATTTACTTTATTACTTCTGCGCCGTCAATTTCGGAAAGACCGTCGGCGGGACGGATTAAATGCTTTCGCGGGCCGAAGCTGGCCCGCGGGTCGTACTTTCCCCATCACTGGTCTATACCATCCCCAGCGAATAAATATCAAAAACTGAGTTCAGTGTCATTATTTTTGCGGTATTTTAACACTGACAACTCTTAGACACTGTTAAGGTATGCTGATCACGTTCAGTCAGTTCAATTTTCATTAAGAAGTTTACTTATAGAACTATTTACATCTTGGATACTATTTTATAGACTGCGCGGTTGAGAATCTTTTGTAAAAGAATTAGATACGGTTATTCTTGCCAGTGTCATTAAATAGAACTCAAAGAGGGGTTAACTAGGGTTGTCACTTCTGTTACACAGGTATACAAGGCTATGTAAAACGTTATGTATTTAAATTCAGTGCATCGCTTTAAAATAGTGCGGTATGTTAAATTAAATACTTCGACATTAGTGTATAGGTAAAGGTATCGGGAGAGAAAGAGGTCAATCCTGAGCGAAGCGAGTGTTAAGAGTAGAACCCTGAGTGCAGCGAGAGATTCAAGCTCGCTCATAATGTAAACTCATAATTATCCCCGAAGAGAATAACCTACTGTTTCATTTACACAGGAATAACAATAACCAATTAAGTATATTTTGGAATTTTTGAGTTTCCAAAGTACTTCCAAATTCAAATAAGTTTTTGAATAGGCGGGGTTTAATTTGAAGATTATCGCCCGGGTTATACCTAATATTATAACAACCATACGCTTTAGATAAGCGTCAGCATGATATTAAATTGACATAATCGATCAGGTGAGCATTAGTCATGACGCAAGGCAATAATGATTAGAAAAAAAGATATAGTTGACGCGATAAGCACTTAATATTTTTAATGTTTTTGTAGTTACAAGGAAAAAGAAAAAAACCAAATGTTCTTATCACGACATATTTATTCTCATTTTGTCGACGAGAAAGTACAATAAAATCTAAAACTATGTTTGCAGGCACATTTCAATTTGTCCCTTATAATAAATCTCATACACAACAATATAAATTAACATCTTTTCAACATGTTCACCTTAACAATTAGTAAAAAAAATCTAAATGTAAGTATTTTACCCGCATTTTAAACAAATAATCACAGATAATTACAAATTAATTACAATATGACTGACATTTAAGATATGATGGCATTTTATAAATATTACTATTATTTTAATTAGCAACAAACTTTTAGTGATAATACAATTTGATAATAATTAGCAAAATAAAAAACAAACTCAACATCGCAATCCCAAACTGTTGGCAATAAAAAGAAAAATGTTTATCAACGTATACAAACAAGAATTTAATCCATTTAACACCTTCTAAGTTCATATTTAAGACTTGTATCCCCAAAATATTTAAAGGAATCTTTCAAATGCCCACAAATTAACGTTGGCAACCCTAACATAATGTTACCATAACAAAGGCCACTTAAAACCCTTACGATTTAGAACTCGAAAACAAAATATAAGAGGCTTAACTAAACGTAAAAAAGAAGAAAAATATTTATGTCGTTCTGTTAAACTAATTTTAACTTTAGATCACTGTTTAAATCAAAGTGACATTTATAATCTTAGCAATAAGGTTGCTGTCACTGGCAAGTCTGTCAACATTACGATGATCATTATTCTCGTAGCAATAAGGCTGCTGTTGATTCGGAGCTGTTAGAAGTAAAATAACTGTGAAAATACTATAAATATTTAACAATGGCAGCCAGTGACGTCATCCAGACGAAATTCTGTTCTGTTTTCAAAAGCTGCACATTTTTCTTAGAACCAGTAATTTATAGTTCAAGAAGAAATTGGGTTCGAAATCCATTTCAAACGACGTGATACTATGCTTTAAATACTTAACTAGCCAGATCAACAACAGATGAACGCGATCACCGAATTTAAACGAACTTCAGAAGCTGTCAGTATGAATTCTAACAATCTATCTATAGCAATTATGACACTGAAGCTCGTGAACGCTATTTCGCTGTTACTGATAGTATTTTAGGGGTGAAATTAGCACAAGAAAAACGACCACTAAAAGTTTATTGCTAAATAACACCATAACCTTAAAGCAAATGACACACTGCTGCGGGAATCAGCACGTCATATGCATATAACTATCCTTACAAAATACATCAACATTTGCACATACAAAATGTACTCCATAACTAGTGGCATATTTACAATGTTGCAATCAAAGACATTTAAGATACCTTCTTTGGAAAGATTATCAGAAGAAATGACATAGAACAATGCTATCACGTGTCTGATCCTTGACTGTGACCCATAGACGTAAAAGATGGACGGAGCGATGGCTGCCTAAAATTGACCATACTCTCTAGAAAATATTTTTTGACTAAGTTTAAGCAAATAATTGTTTCCTCTCTTTATAGAGGGCACTCTTTGATCTCTTAGTTGGCTAGGAAAGGCGCAGTCTATCCTTTTAAATCTATGGCGAGACCAAATCACAAAATAGACAGGAACCAGTTTACATTTAGCAAATAAATTACGATTTTGTTCTATTGTTAGTATACATAAATGTCTTTGATCGCAACCAACAACTCCTTACACCAAAATCAGTCGAAAATCTAGCGTTTTCATTTGTATTCTATGTGCCATAACAGTTGGCACAACGAGTTCCTATCACAAGGCATCTTTAATCACTTTACTAATTAAAATAATATTCATACTAATGTTTAAATTGGTAATTGGTACATGTGATATGAGAAACGCCTGGAAGTTAGGAAAATTACAAGATTTTGAGTTTAGAATTAGTTAGCTTCAAAGAAAGGTAACCCCATTTGGTAGTAATGTCACCAAAGGAAGTGACTTTTTTCTGAAGCTTTCCATACTTTCAAAAATGGGTGCCGCAAACATCGCAAAACATGTTTGCGAATACTTTTTTCTCTTTCCCAGAGGGAATGCTATTTCATGTGACGTAGATGAGGCTCTAGTGACGCGCTCGAAAGAGCAAAAAGCGTCCAAATAAAACATGGCGGTTACAAACATTTTAGAAGTTTTAATAATGGGTGTCATTTTTAACGGTTATGGAGCTGTAAAGCCTCATTTAAACGATGTAAGAAATTGCATGTGAGTTGCAATAGATTGCAGACTACTAGACAATGAATTCAGTTGATCAAACAAATTCCGTAATGCAGTCAAACTTGCATGCAAGTTCTTGCCTGGTCTTAATGAGACGTGTAACGAGTACAGGATCAAACATGGCGGGCTGACAAAATCTGATTGTTAGTTTGCTTGTTTTTAGCGTAGTAGTTCCTACTTGTGCTGACCTGATAACGTATCAGCTAGCACTAAAGAATTCATTAATTTTAAACTACATTAATTTTGTAATTAGTCAGTTTGTAGTTGAACAAAAACTAATGAAACAAAACATCAGTTACATAATTATGGGAGAGATTTTATTTGTTTCTAACCTCATAACTATTTTTGAACTGTTTTTCTTTTGACAATTCAAAAGTACCTGTAACTGGCCTACTTAAAATAATATATTTATAATATAATATATTTATAATAATATATTTTAGTTTTGATTTTGACATATTTCAGTTGGTCGGGATTGAAAGAACACCTATCTTTTATAGATTATACTGTCTAGTTTTGTACCGTTTTATAATTTGTTCACGCTCTTAACAAAAGACAATTCTTTCAGTACTATTTGAATCAACATCCATTGAAAACCTTTCAGGCTTGTTTGAAGACAATTTATACGTCAACGGCGCTTGTATGATAATAATATGATTATACACTCTTCAAACATTTCATTATATCTATACATACTAGAATATTTTATCACGCAATGTGAAAAGGCGACATTACGGACAATCTGTCTATAGAATATAGGGACATTTGTCATTCTCAAATTACAGGCTGTACTGTTGCAACCGAGCAAACACGTGTCTGTGAATAGACATTTCACACGCATTTGTTAAATTCAATACGTTTTTTTGGATTAAAGTACAGTTACTGAAACTAGGCTATTTTGAGGACAGACAATGATAAGTTACAAGAAGAAATGGATTTGAGAGAGGCTTTCGACTGCTTAAAGAAAAATGCGTTCATAAATAGAACCGAAATGGATCATCTACATACCCGACCGAAAACAAAATTAGAGGTAAAAGGAAAAAAGGGTTACTTTTAGACATGTTGGAGCAAAAGAGTACTCAGCTTTGTAACACGTGTCCCTTATTATCCCCGATCTATGTATAATAGTTATTTATGCAACTGTTGTATAATCAGGGGTATTAAAACACGAATGTGGGTTTATCACACGAGGCGTAGCCGAGTGTGATAATAGTATCACATGAGTGTTTTAATACCTAATTATAACGGTTGCATACAAGACTTTATCTACAATCATGCTGTGAATCCTCTATAAAAGATTCTCATAACATACCATATTCGCATACCATATTCGAGTGAAAAAATGGCGGGATATAACACGATAAGACGAGTTGTTCTTTTTTCAAAATTTTAGCGATCTGGTGGTGAAAATGTCATTGCATGAGAATGTTCTTTTTTTGAAATTCATTATAACACGCGTTTGGATGATATAATGATCATTATATCATTGAGTGTTTTAATGTTGGCAATAAGCTAATTGTTATAGGTTCTTTTATAGAGGATTAATAGCATGATAGTAGATAAACCTATTTACTGTATTGTTCTTGCCACGTGTTGGTGCTGCGCCAGTGACTTACATAGTAGTCTGTTTCGTTATATCACGAAATGCAGTTCTAGACATTCAAGGACGTTCGTTTATGTTTTGACGGGCAATTTTTCTTTCCCTACTTTTCTGGTCTTCAAATAGGGTTAAAAATAATAAATTTTTGATTAAAAATAATGTCATCTAAAAATAAGGTTCTTGTCAAAATGCTATGTTATTTTGTCACCAAGCCCAGAAATCGAGTTTTCTGGAAGCTATTACGATTTTGTGATGAATGACAAATCAGTACTATCCCACTTTTTTGTTAAGACCTCTTTGGGATCACAAAAAAGATTTTTCGACGTTTTTACACATTTCAATGAGAGAGTGGCAAGCAACCACTGAAAGTCCGATGCTGAATTTTAGGGCCCACTCTACCGGCGCCTAAGTGGCAAAAACACATCAAACTTTGTGAATGGCATGATTCAGAAACACAATATTACAATACTTTCCTCTAGTTAGAGACTTTCGAGCGTTATTAAGGGATCAAATAGGATTCAAAATTCGTTTTTTTACTGCTCTCTGGAAATTCCATAAATGAATTCCATAAAATTGACTAAAGTTCTCACAGAATTTAAGTCTCATTTCCACATGCTTTGTCAATTTTGTGGTGCTATTTGTATCCGTTATGAGAACAAAACATACGTCATAGTTTATTATTAGAGTTTCCTTATGGTCCTCTGGTGCGGTTATGTCGTTAACGGTTTTGCAATAAAATTTTGTAAATCCATATTATCCCTGTTAAGTGAGTTTTTTTAAAGTACACCTATGTCTAACTCTTCAGGAATTTCAGGTTCAAAAAATTTAGAATAAATAAATATGAATAAAATATTCGTTTCATGAAAAAGAAATTCAATTAGGACTATCCGTTACTTTCCGACTACTGACAACACGTGGCTTTAAAAATATTGCCTGAAAACTATTACTTCTTAAACATTGTTTAAGTAATATTTAACATCTGCTGAAACATATTTATAGTTTAGGGAGCGAACAAGTTTATCAACGCGGAATGAGCTGATCATTAATTATCAACACATTTATCGCATGTAATTCGGCGCGATGTGGAGACGGGTCGGACGTCAGAACCGAATATATTTTTCGCTTTAAATACACCTATTTCTGATCGGCCCAAACCAACTCAATACAATAGATGTGGTCTCTCCTATTATACAATGGCAGAATATTTACAAAGAAAAGCTTATAATAACAAAAAAAAAGATGGCCTCAAACCAGTGTCCTTGATCCCTCGTTTTCCGGCCAGACATCGCAAGCGCAGTTATCTAAATGTATTTTATGATTCTGTGCAATGTTTTATTTATAAAAATGATATTTCTACATTCGAAAATTCAGCCTGTAACATGCAGTCATCCACATAGTCAATTTCACAGAATGTTTCGTTTTAAATTGGTTGTTAATGTATGTTTTAAACTAACTATTTTCAAACTTATAATCTAATCATCAACATAAATAATTGGTCTTATCTCACAACTGCAATCATTTTTCCACGAAAATTATCGATTTTAAATTTTGCTCAGTACATTCATATCAGTGCCTTATTTTGCAGGTATTTGCAATAAATTTCGATAACCTACGTCAATACTATTGTGGTATTATCAGGAATGTCGGTAGTCTTATTTAGCATTTTGCTATTAGATAGTCAAGTATTTGGTATTGTCACGAGCTTATTTTTACCACTTATGAATTAAATTTGACAAATTTATTAAAACGATTATTTTTAGATTTATTACTGTTAAGAGCGTTGTCACTTGTTTTTTTTTCTTATAATAGTTTTGAAGTCGATTTCACTTTTATTGTTTTATTGGCTTTTTCATAGGCGATCAAATGAAAGTCTGGACTAGCCGCAATTAAAAACCTGAAGTTAAAATAGAGTATACTGTAACAGTGATTAGTACACTGCAAGTAATTTAAGGTGATCCGGTGTCCACATGCAGTCCGATATTTGTCCGTAACATTTTAATGAATACTTTTTATTCATCCAAACGAGTATTTAATATTATCTTTCTATTATAATCATCAAGAAGTTTAAAACAAAACGGATGAATGCTGGTACCGCTTGGCACCACAGATGAAAAACTTGTTTTGTGTCCACAACATTATATAGACCAAGATTATTATAACTAACTTGTTTATAGGTTAACACAGACTCTGCATATAGTTGAATAAGTAGCAACTGATTAAAGTGAAGACTTTTTAAATTCCAATTCAAAATATTATTTGAAAATAAACTAGATACAGGTACTTTTGAATTGCCAAGGAGTCGGTGAAGCACGCTTGCTTAAAAGTAACCTATTCTACTCTTGACTTGAAAGATTATAGCTATCAGGAAACAGACTCCCGCAGAGAATTCTACTTATACAAAACAGTATTTCTAAGTGTGGTAAGTTCTTAAATAAAAGAATGGGCAAAGGTTGGCAACGCACATGGCTTGAAGAGGTAGCTCGGATAGACCAGTTAGTTGCAGAAGGTGGAAAGGTGTTGTTGTGGTAAAACTTGGGATAGTTCTAAGTTCAGTAATTGATCCAATTCTACTTCAGTATTTGTCGCTCATAATGGCCTTGATGAAATACATTTGTTCGACTGTTCAGACAGCTCAAGGAAAGTTGAAGTTGTGTCGAATCGAGAACCTTTTTTTTTCGTCTGTTAAAAATTATTTTTGACTGTTTGGATAAAAAATTAAGATTTTTTATACTTTGAAGATGGGCAAAAAAAGAATTCAGTGAACACTTTAAGAGTATTCGTAATGTTTATTCAATACATCCGATACACAAAAGTTCGAAGAACGACAGAATTCAATACAAATACAGTGGATACAGTAATGCCAGAATGGTTTCTGCGAAAAATGCTGACAAAAACCATAGCAAAAGGAAAACTTGAAACACAAACGATCATAAACTTAGTAAGGAACACGGCAGAGAATGAATTTGCGTGGTAGTTTTCATAGTTCAGTCTAGCTAGGCAATAATTCATACTTACGAGACCATTGCCTGAGATTTGGCAGACGAGTTCTATTTTGATAGAAATGTTATTTATTATGCATACTGATTAGTTTTTTCTTTGAACTTTCTTTGGCCTTGAAAGCCGTGCTTTTTCCACAGAATAACAAACATGATGAAATAGTAGCAATTTTATCAAGTTGACAATATTTTTCAATTTATTAAAACTTAATTAATCTGTTGGCACGTGATCAAAATCTGAACTTATGTCACAATTAATTTCTCACAAACGTCAAAGTTACGTCGAACGCCAGCATATCATGTAGGTAGGTTTTTTGCTAGTAGAAAAATAAACCATTTTAAATTTACTACAAAATCTCAAAACCACAAGAAGTTATTAAAAATACTCAGTAACTTTCTGAAGTCAAGCAAAAACTTGGTTTCACTTATCTTGAAAAATATTTCTTATCGAACTCAAAAGCGGATACTCACATTTTTTATTCTGTCTCACGTTTTTTTTTTTACTTCAAGTGGCCGCTATATCCAGTCACTACTACTCAGGGCTTATCTCAAATGTATAAGCAACAAAAAAAGGCATTACTCATCACATTTTGTATGCGTAAGATTACGGTAGTTTCGTAGTGAGGGTATTCCCTCAGAGGCCTTGAGGACTGAGAGGAATGCTGTAATGAGTAAGGATGTAGTAACTTTATTGTGGGCGTTGTTTTGCAGAATGATTTACGGAGGATAAAAGGGAAATTGATACCGGTATCTCCGAAAAAGAAGGTCAAAAAGATTTTTTGTCTTGTAACTAAAAGCTTGAAATAGTCTAATTTTCAATTTGCTTCTGGTTTTTTATGCACACTACATCGAAACGTGCTTTTAAGTTGGCCGTGGTGACTGAAAATACAGCAGAACACCGTCTAATACACACTCTATTTTTCCAGTTATGTTGAGGTCCAAACAAATCAGACCACTAATGAGACTACTAGTTAATAGAAAATAACATCAGTATCATCGCATACAGCAACCCCAATATCAACAAACTACCTTAAAAACCTGTCCACCTAACTCTGAAGGTCTTTTAATAACAATACTTGAAGCAAATCACAGCCAGACGCGTGACATTCTGAAGGCCACGGTCCAAAATTTTACAAGTGACCTCATTAGGTGCAACAAACTCGTTCTTGTCGGGCACTTGAATATTAAATCTAGATATTTTAAGTTCAAGATACTTAAAATTCTTAACTTCTTTGTTAGTAATTCCAGTTGGTTGAAGGCAAACGTTAAAAAGTTCAAGTGAAAAAGTCACGTTTTGAAGAATGGGCAATGGAGTTTGGGCGTTTTTTTAAGAAAAAAAAGTCGGTGGTAGTTTGTCTTGCCTAGAGCTGTTTGAAAATTACTTTTCCATTAAATCTTTACCCATAGCCTGTTAAGAACTTTATCTTTATTTATTTTGGAGTATTCTTGGGACGACTTTCGTTTTTTAATCATTTCCTAGATTTGTTATTAAAACTTCATCTGTGTTCACTTCCTTGATGACCTTACTCTTTATTTCTATTTCTACGATTAATTGAAAGTCAGACACTATAACATCCTTTGTGAAAATTTTTATTCGTTCAACGTGGTAAATTTCGCTGGTACCCAAGGCTGCAATCCAAGACGCTACTAAATTGATAATAAGTAACGTTTCTTTGAGTAGTGTGACCAATTCACCTAAATATGCAGATAAACCTCTTTCGTTCAGTTTGCTTCTAGAGGTCCTCAACATCCAATGTCCTCTAAACGCTCATCAATTTTAAAAAAGAAGTCACCGCCAACGACGAAGCTTACTCGACCCGCTGGGTTTTCAACCCGATCGACCATATGATCTGCCATGGTCACAAACGGTGTGTAAATTACTACACTGGATCAATTCTTATAATGGCGTGTATCGATTGCTGTCAGTCGGGTGTCCTATGCCATATTATTGTTGAACTTTCCGTGAAACATCACAATGTAGTGAGAATGAGTTATGCTATATTGATTTTTTGCTGTTAATAGCAAAAAAACATTCTAAGCTGGATGTTCTGAAAACTCATGAGGTGTCTTGAAAGTTTATGTTTAATAACAACATTTACGTAGACGACACGTGTGTTGTTCAATTCTTTTACTTCATCATTCTCTTGCCATTATACTAATTTGTTTGAGGTCGTGGCATGCCTTCTTATTGCATGCTCCTGATCTCAGTCAGCTCATTATTAACCAAATCATTGCTCACAAATCCTTCCTTTAAAATTATGAATGTTCTTACTTCAACGTGGGCAAGAGATGAGAGTTAAGCATCCTGTATAGCTCTTTCATTTCCCACATAAGTGACATTAAAGTTATAAATGGTGGTACGGCCCCTTCTTCTCGGATTACTTATCAAAACCCATAATACTTTCGTTTCTGAAAGACATCGGGAACGACGTAAGTTGAAAGAAAATGGCAAAAAAATAAGTTTGAAAGTCACCACGAGTTTAAAAGTTTTGTTCTCCTAATTTACAACTTGAGGGTATTTTCTCAGCCTAGTATTACTACTTTACTAAATTTTATTTATAAATTAATATATCGACGTTTCGAATGTCTATGTGAGTCCTTCGCCAGGGTTATAGCGTGCGTGCATCGCGTTGCGTGTACAAATATACGCTGAAACGTCGATACTGTACAACCCTTTTATTAAAAAGTAATGGAATCCAACACAATATTAACAGCGACAGTATTCCTCAAAGTAGAGGTGAAAGGTACACCTTGATTTGAAGCTATGTTTAGGTCCCATGTTACAGGAGATGAGGCTACTGTCATTAACAACTTGATTCTAGTTAGAGTATCTGCAAAGAAAATCCTAACGAATAATCCCGACCTGAACCTTGACGACTTTGCCGCGGAATCAACTTTGAACGAAATATACCTGCAAACTGACAAACAAGGCATATTGATTTTGATAACATCGAAATGACTTTAAATTCATGAAGGAAAACTAGACAATTTGAACGTACAAAAATTCTACGACCAAGGTCAGGAAGTGTAAAACGTAAATAAATATCAAAACGAATTATTGATCTAAACCAGACGATATTTGTACAGCTGTGTAACGCCATGACGTAATTGAATGCATAAGAGAAAAAAATATTAAACTGATGATTGTTTTGACTCTGATGAAGAAACAAGAATTTTCAAGAGAGAAAATCAATTTGCAACCGGGTAATCTGGAAGCTGATCCTAACAGGAAAAGAAATGGCATTATCAGTGTGACTCATAGCAACTATTTTGACAAAATCTCATAATAGAACGAATGAGTAATATTACTAACAAAAAAGTATGAATCATATTTATCTGCAAGTGGATAGATTAAGGTTTTATATTGATCATAGATATCTAGTTATCTCTTCATAACGCAGGTGTACAACTATATTACTCATCACTGCTAAATAAAAGCCAGTTGCCCCAAATTCTAGAGGCCTAAAAATGCTCCTGTTCATTAAATCGATGACATAATTATGTCGCTAAAATGGTCTGGGGTCACAATCTAGACAATTATAGCAATTATAAGCTAAGGGTGACTAATGCAAGATTGATTGATAATCTCCAAATGGATTCCTTTGTATCTCTGTACTTTTTCGAGATCAGGGGAAAGCTAATTTCAATTCAAATCGCTAAAAAGAGAAGAAAGGCAGGGTGAGATAGATAACTCAAATTATAGAATATAACAGATTTGTTTGGCTCTCGGCTGAAGTGTTAATCTGCATAAACCACTAAAATCCGACTGCATATCTCTACCGACCATCCGTGCATGTTATTAATAAGAAAATACTCTTCATCTGTGTATCCCTTTCCTAAACTGTATTGCGGTCAACTTCCATCCTAGCCGGGTGTAGATAAATACCAGTATGTTACATGGAGCTACTGCGTATCTGACCTACACAACCTAATTACTAAATACACGACAATTTGCAAAAAGTCCGAATTATCCCAAAAAAGGCAGCCAACTTTTTAAAACTGACGTAACAGATTAAGTCTTAAAATTATGAAGCATTGGTTAAGTCAGGGTCGGTAGGAACGTTAAAAGTAACATGACCTGGCGACGTGCCAAGGGATTTTGGCAGGAGAGAATTCGAGGCGTTTGGAAAACGAGCTCAAATAACAACTGCAGGTCGATTTTAGCAGCCTTTGAGGAGCCAATTCGTATTACATAGATGCCCCAATTGGAATTGCGTGTTGTTTTGTAACCTCTGTTATTTTAATCGGCACTTCGAAACGTTGACTGAAGCCTTGAAAATATTGAGACAATATCTTTGAACAAATACGCGACAATGATTAGAACGAATCCGTGTCTTGATAGCTTTAATTAGTGTTATGAAAATGAAAATAATTAAATTTTCTTTAATTTTTGCAATTTAAAGAAAAACACATTTTAGTCATTACTGTTCTTTGCATTTTCTCCCACAATTCCTACCCATTCCTTTAGTTTTATTGCAAAAGAAATATGTTTGAGTTCAATTTTTCGTCTGAGTTGGATTTCACTGTGGGCTCAGCTTTTTTTTTAATAGCATCAGTATATTCGAACAATAGCTACCATATCGTCTTCAGAAATAGCAATATACAGAGCTAATTTTATGCCCCTATACTCCTATAACATTCAATGAACCCGTCTATCAGGATTTTATTGTCCAGAACACAAAAGCTTAATTTACGATGACCGATTAAAACACAATGAAAAGGTCAATTAAGAGTTCCTACAGACTTTTTGAAAAGAAACTAAGAGCTAAATTGATACAGAAACAGTTAAGCTATTACTAACGTAAAGTTCGTGAACACGACAAAAAACGAGAAAAAATAAACTTGGAAAAATAAACATAACTTTTATAGCTATGCGATTCGTTACCGAGCAATAAAAAGAGGTTTCAGTTTCCATTTCACGCGATGGATATAAAAGTGAATTTACTGGATAGTACATCATCTATGTAATTTCAATACCACACAAACTTCACACATAACAGGCAATTTACAATACAAACTACAAAGCGGAGGAGATTGGCTCATTACATAACGGCTAATAGAGAAATATAGAAAAAGACATGCTGTGCCGAGTAAATTGGACTAAGAAAGAATGATGATAGTGACCATTTTAGCCTGACCCAATTAAGGGTATAATAAAAAGAGCCTCCGTTAGCAAGAAGTATATCAAAGCCGGAACACCCATTAACCACATATATTCCGCATACCGACATCGATATTGGTCAATTCCTATATTTCTCGCCGACACGATAAGATAACTTCTGTCTAATCTGAGCCTTCACAGCACCATTCTTGGAAGCCGATAACATAATCTTAAGCCGGACCAATGAATTTATAATTCATTTTAAATCCATTCGAAAACATTAGACAGCCACTACCACGCACTGGGCCGGAGTGGTGGATAACGGCACGATCTCTCTTACGAGAGGTCTCTGGATGGATAGACAAAGTGGAAAAAAATAAGTTAAAAATAACTGAAACCCGACTACGAAAAAATCGCGCACTGAAAAGTATAAAACAAGAACAAGCCGTGGTCGTATGCCACCTGCGGTTTTTTCACACAATCTTTATTGGCTAGGTGGCATACGACCACGGCTTGTTCTTGTTTTATACTTTTCAGTGCGCGATTTTTTCGTAGTCGGGTTTCAGTTATTTTTAACTTATTTTTTATTTACACTATTTTGGGGTTTTATTATTTGAAGTAAGTAATTTATGTTATATGTATCGTTTCTGAGTTGTGAATTTAAGATTTATCATTTGATACCCATGTTGACACTGTTAGAAACAGAAAATTAGCTAGTAAAAGCTATATAATGTATATATATTTCAAATGTGCTCATCAAGCCCTTTAATTTGATACCCATGTCGATACTGTGCAAAAATATTTTTTTTTTGGTAACGACTTCTCATCCCCTAGAGGGCGCCATATTGGATTTGATGACAAGTCACCTACCCTATAACCAGCGGACAACTGAGACGCTTCTAACGAGACCTCATTTGTCATGTACTGATAAGTAGTTTAGAAGTTATGAGGGAACAAACAAACATACATACATACATACAAACATACAAACATACATACATACATACAAACAAACATACATACCGGTCAAAATCATAACCCTCCTTTTGGCTTTGCCGTAGTCGGGTAAAAATTACGACTGGTTTTGCTAAGGATTCAGCTGCAGGATTTTTAAAGTAGTCACGATTTTTACTGGAAAATAAGGTGACCTTATTTGAGGCTGGAAAATACTGCGGCTGCACTCGGGGGTTTTTACTAAACATGTTAAGGAAACATTACTTGGTTGAAGTGGCGTCAATGCACGATAATACTTGGATTGTCCACGCGTCGCAAGAGGAAAGTATAGAACAAACTCATGTTGATACAACGGTCAGGTGGCTTGACTTTACGACGAGACATATTTTTGCATGTAGACTCAAAAAGGATTCAAGGTTTTTGAATAAGTTCATTTTTGACTTTACTTAATACAGACTTTTTCCTTCGTTGATTTAATCAAAGATAAATGAAGTGGAAGAAGAGTAGGTATGGTCAAATACAGGCTGGCTATAAAATTTAAATAAACTGATACAGTATTGTTATATCAAAGACCATAGACCTTGTAATACAATATACGAGTAGTTAAGAAAATATCACAAAACGATGAAGATAAACTAAAACAAAAACAATCAAGGTGGTCCGAAGTCCTGAACAATAAGGAAACTACTGATAATAACAATTTAACTATAAATGTAATATACATTTGAAATCCGTAGGTCTTGAAGTATACTCGTACGGATCTGAAAACAGAAATGCCTTATAAGGTCAACACGACGCACAACAGTGACTCAGGTATAGCATGGTTTAACCATTAAGGAAATACAGCTTTAGAAAGCAACATTGCAGTTTAATAAAAGCCACATGTACGTCTTTAACTAAAGTGGGGTTAGTGCTCTCTCATTACATTATTATGAAAAGGATAAGGACAATATTATAGAAGGACAAGTAACTTTTGCTTTGAAGGCCGAACAATATGACTGGGAAACTTATTACTTACCAGAATAAAAAGTATCGCATGTTAACCCGAAACATGAGCCGAATGCCAAATCCGAATCCATTCAACCGTCAAGGTTTAAAAAATAAAGAAAAATCGAGTTACTGAATTGAGACAAAGAAGTAAACTTAGGACGTAATACTGTTCGATCATAAACGCATTGTTGAATAACAAACCCTAGAAATAAAAACCCGTTAAAGATTTTACGACTACTGTTGATGTAACATATTTTCTTGCAGAACATTACTGAGAATATCATCAACACTTACATAAAAGAGAATTGTGAGGTTAATCCGAGGAGCTTATCTCGAAACCTTACCCACCTTTTTATATTGGGAGAAGCCGTACTAGTGAGACAGTGAGACGCTACAATGTGCCGAGATGTTTTTGAATACCGTCTATATTGTAGGATCGATTGTGACAATGAGATGAAATGTTTGAGAGTGGAGTTCAAAGGACTCCAGAACCAAAGTGTATATATTTTGGACCTAGGATTTATTTTCATTTCGGGATTTTTCCAACATAGCTAAAAATACCAAACAATCAGCAAGATGGTAAACGACCTAACTAGAGTAGCAGTATTTGCAATAATTTCAAAAATCTACCCATATATATCTAGTTTGGTACGTGAAAAACACATCCCACCAAAAACATTAAATGTAAAAAAATGCCAAGTCTCTCGATGCAGTCTTTCCATCGTAAAAAGTTTTGAGATCTCATAGAAGCCAAGTCCTATTCAAATTATTTTGTAGTTATAAATCAACATTTAGTAATTGTATGAATAGTTTTCTTTATATTATAATTATAGTGACTTGGCAATGAGCACAAGAAGAAACAAAACGGCATATTTGGAGTTGAAAGTCACACACCGCATGCGTAAACATTAATATCACAAAATTAATTTTCTTTTGGTTTATCCGTGTCGTCCCAACCGTATTTCGGCAACGGCAGTCAGTCTCATCCAAGACTAGTAAACTGCGCAGGACATAAATTATAATGCACAAGTGTGTACGCAAACACTAGTGTTAGTGTACTCTCGGTTCATTTACTATCATAAAACGATGGCCCGTTAGGTATTTTTTATTATTGTATTGGAGCATGTAGTCGGTAGTGGCCATCATGATCCACACGTAACAAATAATCTGATCACAGGTCTCGTCAGTAACATTTGCACATAATTCCAGGCAGCAAGCAGCTTTTAATTGGTGCTCATTGCCAAGTCACTATAATTATAATATAAAGAAAACTATTCATACAATTACTAAATGTTGATTTATAACTACAAAATAATTTGAATAGGACTTGGCTTCTATGAGATCTCAAAACTTTTTACGATGGAAAGACTGCATCGAGAGACTTGGCATTTTTTTACATTTAATGTTTTTGGTGGGATCTCATTTATTTTTTGTAAGTGTATTTCTTTCTTTTTTTTTAGGTGATTATATATATAATAAATAACTAACAAACTAAATAGAACTAAACTGACTAACAAATAACGAACTAAATAAACATAAATCTACTAACTTACAAACTAAATGTAACTAAACTAAATAACACGTAAACAACTAGATATTGTAACTATGTCTATATTATATTAATAAACTATTTGCCTAAATAACTGTTTCAGTAACAATAATAAATCTACTATCTAATCCGGCTAACTTAAGTTCTCCGAATATAGCTACAATATTTTTTTAGTTTCGAAATGGTTTTTCATAGGTAGATGGCGCTATCAAATGAAAATTATCGAATTATTTTAAAGCACTACTTATACTGCGCTCGGTAATGAAACCATAGCGCGATTCAGACAGGTACAACGCCATCTATCGAGCGCGCATACAATCGAAATTTATCGCAATACAATGGAGTTTTAGCTTTATTAATTTAATGAATTATGAACTTTATGTATTAATTAATTATAGTCTATGTATTACATTTATATTATTCTTTTCTATTCTATGTATTTATTCATCCAATTGAATACTTAAACAACGAACAAAGTTAACAATGCAGTCAAAATCCATACATAATGTTCTTGCCAAACCGCAAATACAAAATTGTTTACTATGGTATATTATTTTTTAATGTTTTTATAATTTTTCCTTTATATGTGGCTAATGACCTATCTTGGTGCAAAATTTGAAGTTTCTAAGTCTGCTAGAAGTACCTTAGATTTTTGATGATCGGTCAGTGAGTCAGTGAGTCAGTGAGTCAGTGAGTGACAGAATGGTGTAACTTTGATCGACCGTAACTCCTAAACTATTAATTCAATTGGCATGTAATTTTAAGCTTGTTCTAATGCCTACTATTATTCACCGAAAACCTAAACTCCTAGCTTTGTCTACGTCGAAGATATAGGGGGGGCGAAACAGCCGCGAATCGCATCGAGAAAAGATGGTACGGCCGTGCCCGTTTTGCTCGAGACTTGGCTGGGGCACTGCCGTGCCCCCAGATAGCCCTTGCATTTGTTGCTATAGAGATGAGAAAAATCAGAAGGCATGGTATGCTAATTTGAAGGGGAAAGAAAAAAAAACTGATCAAAACAAGATCCTATAAAAAACTTCAACTGGCCATGAGGTTATGCATTCAACATTGATGGATATCGCAGTTCTTATTAAAAGAACAAGGTTACAACCCACACCGGTTTTTATTATAAATCTCAATGAAGTATCATTAAATTGGAGTAAGTTCAAGACCTTGGGTTACAGTGTCAATGTGGTTAAAGAATGATTTGTCATGATGTGTCCACTACATAATTTGAGCGGTGATTTATGAAGAAAAATCAATAAACAATGATTGTGAGTACTACACGTTTTCGGTTATGTAGTACTCGCAACCAGAATGCGTGTATGATTTATGGACGAGGCGAAAGGAGTAAAGAAACGTAGCAGGTGACGTTCTGTAGCTTTTGTATATCTATGGGAGAACGTAGTGAGTATAAAGTATGTAAAACAACAGTCCATCATTGGATATTAATTTTGGAAAAATAATAATTAATGAGAACATTCAAAGATGGAAACAGTTTCTACGAATCCACAATACAGCTATTTGGTTTACCATTAGGGCAGAAGGGTGGTTTGCGTTGACAGACGTGTTAAAAAGCAGCTCATAATAAATCAGGATATCACTCTTGCCAAGAATGCGCAGAAATTATTCGGCAATGTTTCTGTCAACCACATCGTACGAATTCAAATATTGACGCAGACGTTGCCAAAATTACCAATATGGAACAGCCATCATAAAACAGCATTTTCATTGATATTCCTCCTCAAAACCCGTTACATTTTCGTATCCTATGCGTGACCGTTTTACGTTATGCAGATTATTGAATTGCAGATCTAAGTGGTATGAGAACCAATGCTCCTGTTTTCAACATTGTTAGTAATGTCGGAATGTAAATATTTTGTGTTTTTAGACTCTTTGCTGCGCGCGAAAGGTAATTGTGGTACTGGAAGAACTTTGTTGACGTTTCTTTGAGCATTGTTCTCCTATGTTTTCTCAGAATGATGAGATCTTGTGACTGCAATGAAGTTGATATAACAACTTAGGTCATCAAAATTCTGGGATTTAAATCAATAGTTGAGATGGCTCTCCTTGTACTGTTTAGCCTGATGTTCGTATAACCGCGCGACGGCCATTTTAACTTAGAGGTTATCATTTGATTTTTATCTTAAGTTTTTCAACATTTTCATGATTTTTGCTCGTGTATTAACAAATACTTCAGTTTCATGACGTAGTCTCTCTCAGAATGACAATTCACAAGAGCATCAACTTATCATGATCAGACTCGTGTTGATAGTTGATGCTCTTGAGAGTAATCTAAAGTAGGCGCTCACGGACAACATTATGAGCCAATAGGGGAACATTATACTCAGGGTCAAATTAACTACAACTTACTTGATTACCCTTTTAGGGAAATAAGAAGAAAGAAGACAGGTAGACGCTTAGCAACAATGAAGGTTAACCTAGACGACGATCAACTTGTCACTAAGGCACTAATATTGTTTAGGACTAACAAGAGTGCTTTGGCAGAAATCCTTCTTACCACAGAGAAAATTATTAAACTTTGACGTAGAGCATAGACGTAAGTACCGCTAACGACATTCGGAGAGGCATCTTTTAACTGAAATGATAAGAGCGATCAAATACCATTTTACAAAAATACAACTTCTGGTTTCACGTTCGAATTGCAGTAAGAATACTGCTATCTGTCAAATCTAAAGAAAAATTGTAGAGTTAAACAGCCTCTTTTGGAGATATGGATGTAGAACTACTTTTCCTGATTTCGACAACAACAATGCTGACTAAAAGCATCTTTAGCATAAACGAGATACATAAGATTACGACATAATGCTTACGAATGTCCTAATTAACATAACAGACCTAGGTGAATGCCACTTGAATCGAAAGCTAATAATATGGACACAGCAGTTTATGCTAATGCAAGATTAACTCACAGACAAGACGAGTAATATGACTGAAAAAAAAACATACAAGAGGCCAACGAGAATAAAACTTTATTTGACTAAGAAAAGGAAGCGTGTTGCTATAGAGATACAACAGAAGATGGAAACAATCAAACAATAGTAGACCATACCGTATTGGAATCACCTTTTATCAGTGATAAGGATGATGATAATGATGCAGCCCTTGTAGACATGTAAAACGCTGCAAAAGAAGTTGCCACTTGCCCTAACCACACAGGTTTCTTCTTGTAGTCATCTGTGAGTGCTGCCATATATAGAAAAACATCATTACGTCAGAAAATCTTTCAAGACTTCACAGGCCTTCAAATCCATCCATATATTTTAAAATAGCCACAGGCAAAACGTTGCTGGATGACGGAACGTAGAAATCAACTATGTTAAAAATGAAAAGAGACGTTTTGTATGCAATTCAGCACAGCGCAGTTGAAGTTTTGAAAATATGTACAAGCTACTGTGAATTCTTAAACGTTATCTTTGGTTTGACGACGCGTGTCGAAAACCAAATGAATGTCCATAAAAATTAGCATAATGTCATTGTACGATCTTCTATTTTTGTCAAACTTACGCCCGTTGTCAACTTAGCCAAAATAATAGCTCAATTACTGGTGAAGGTAAGATTCGCATTTTTGTAGGCTGAAAGACTATCTTAAATTGTTAACACACTGTTTGCTATTGTTTGATCAAATTAACTTCAACCAATTTGAAAGGATAAATTTAGATTTTCAGAAATCATTATTATTGAGTTATTTTTGAACTAGTAAACGGTTGACAGACAGTGAAATCTGATTTTACCAACAATAATTATAATACACACACCAGGTAATACGATTTTAATGATAAATCGATATAGATGGAACAGGGCGATTAAAATCATCAATTCTGTGAGCATTAACAAAAGAAAACAACCGATGTAATTACAATCAAATTAAAGTAGACACGTTTGTGAGGTACTCCGATGAGTATTAACTAACGAGGGACTAATGGATTAGGTATGTAAAGGTATTTTTTGGTAGAAAACTAGATATTGTTTCGAATGTTTTGTGGCGCATTAGAAGAGCCTATGATTAACCTAGTTTTGTTAGACCTGCTACTAATTTTACAGGGAATAATCTACCCTGGTTTCGTTTACAAAAGAAGAATGATTAAGTCAGAAACGAGTCGGATCAAGAATCACCAACAACTGACATCTTGGTTATCGCTTCGCGCGCAAACGCAGGACGTCTTCTACCATGCATCTCTTCATGTACCGTCTTCTCTGTATTCACACATTCAAGCCGTTTTAACTGTCACATAAACGATACCTCGTTTTTTTTAAAGCCCGTACAGCTGTTCCAGTCATTATGTCTCGTAGCTGGACTGTTCCTTCACCATTTTGTTTTTGTCATTTCTTTCTGTAACTGTTACATTTGAAATGAATGCTTCGAATTATGTTACATCTTTTTCCGGAACGCGTTAAAAGGTGCGACAATTTTGCAACAAATGTAGCTATGTACACAGTCAATTTGTTATGGGTTTTTGTTACAATAAAGATTTCATTTATTTAAGGATAAGTTCGATGTTATTCTTTTATACGAACACATAAAATAGGATATGCACCATTAAATCTCAAAGTGTTAGGTTTACGGTCTAAAAACTTGATAGCCCTATTGTTGTCTTTGAGACTTCATTCGTTCGAAGTGCTAAGGCAATAGGGTGAGATCATGGCCATATACGTTTCTGTACCAGTAAAAAAGGAGTTGATTTTATTCCTCTTAATCTTTTTTTTTAACTTGACATCAATAGTAAGTAAGAAAGAGGATTTCTTTGGACACAGCACTAATGCAATTTGTAACTTCGTTAAAGGTAAGAAGACTGCTTTTTAATATTTTTGGAGTGAGATACTTGACACTCCTAGACCGAGACACTCGATACAGTCATTATAACATAAACAAAACAATTCATATCTAAAAGCCACAGACCACAGAGCCTTTATTTCATTAAATGTCCATTAAAACTTCATAAACAACAGGCATTGTTCAATAAAATTAAACTTTTAATACATCGTCCATAAATATTTTCCGACGCTTTGAATACTTTTAATAGTTTATTTTCCATTGCATGATCTAACATTAGTGATTCATTTAATGCGCGGGAAAATCTTCAATATTTATGGGCACATGTTGAACTTTGACCTCGTTATTGTAGTTAAAATTACTCAAAAGTCTGGTTCAGTGGTTACGAAAGATGCTTAAGAGACTGGAGTAATTGGCTCTGGTTTGTAACACCCTGACTAGGTTTGTTTTTTGTAGCTATATGTTTGTGCAAGAAACCAACTGTCTCAAATCTTTATACAGCTTGAAGGCGTGGCCGTAGATCTCGGAAAAAAAGGAGGTTGAGCAGAATAAAATGAGAACGAAGGAACTGGGAGTTATGAGAAGAATTCTTTGCCCAACAGTGGATTGGTGTATTATGAGTAATAGGAATTATCTATAGTTGTTGTGTTGTGGTCTACGAAGGCGCTTACACTTTTGCTGATAGTTTTTTTTTTGCTGTTTCTATGATTCAGGCGAAATTCTCATTCGTTTTAGGCATTTCATTTTTTATTTGGCCGATTACACCGCTTTGCAAAGGATGCTTGGAAGCAAGCCGAAAAAGGTCTGCGGGATGACCTTTTTCGGCTTTTTCGGCTTTCGGCTTTTCACAATCAGTAAAGTATTTATACGAAATATAAACCAATTACTTAATTCAAATTATGCCAATCTATTGTTAAAGCATACGAACTTAAAAAACCTTATTTTTTAAATTGTAATGTGTTCATGTTCTCATTATCGTAATTTATTTGCGTCAATTTGGAGCGATATTTTTCAAAATGGCGACCTACTTGATTAGACGTTTTTTTTTTAATTTACGAATGATTCACGATCCGATCGTGTTTTGTAATATTTTATTGGTGTCATGAATGTTAATGACAAATACTACGAAACATTATCCCATACCTTGTTAATTGATCAATTATATTGGTCAATGATAATTTTAGAATTAATAGTTTATAGATAAAGATCGTGACAATACCTGCAATTTATAAAACACAAATAGGTAGGTAGGTACCCCCGTTTTTTGTCGTTTTTAATACCACAATTATTAATACCTACCTATTCAGTTATTTTAACGGTGAATTTGTAGTTCAGTGAACTTTATTCTCTCTTCAGGTTTAAGTCGTAAAATAAAATGTAACAATGTTACCGAGTTATTCTTTTGTTTTATCAACAAATTGTTTATTCAAATATCGAATTCAATGAGCGAATTATTCGTTCCGATTTCAAATCAGTTTTAGTGTTTCACTTTCATGATTCGAAACTCCCAACCCACTTCGTCGTTTTCTAAAAAAACCCATAGACAATTTATAAACAATGCAACCGCCATGCCATAATCAAAGCAGAGCGCAACTGATTTGGAACAAAAGCTATTTTGATCTCGATTCTAATTTTACCTTTGAAATAATCGGAATTCGGGACGTATACTTATGAGGGTCGGATTACCTACTTCCTTGAACCTTTTTTTCTTCGAAAGCAGAGTTTAACCTAATAGAATTTGGAAGAAACAACTATTTCTATATATTTTAACAATCAAAGATAGCTAATAACAGAGCACCATATTTATTTTTAACAAATGGAATTTAAGGAATTAATCATCGCCCTTCGACGCCATTTATCACATAACTTCTTATATTTTCAATTAGGAACTCGGAAATACCCACAGCAACAACTAAAGCAAAGTATCCAATATAATGTACAGTTTTCAAGAACCACCATGTTTTATCACAAAATACAGCCAAAGACAGCAAATGGAGATAGCTGTGAGGGTTCATAACCCTCCAAATGGCTGAAGCAAAGAAGAACTTACCAGATTTAAACATAATTTCTCGTCTTAACACATCGTATTCAGTATTATAATAGTTCTCTAACAGACCTTGGTATATGTCGATATACCTGTTCCAGGCTAAGGAAGATAGTAACATTTGTCCCGAAAACAGTATGATAACTTGAGCAATCTTCTGAAAAGACACTTTAGTTTTGTAAGAAATCCCGTTGTCCGTACTGTGGTCCTTTTCGATGTCTTCTGTCGAGTTTATTTCTTTTAGTTGGTGGTATGGAAGAGTGGTGACTGACGTGTTCTTGTAGCCTCGTCTAGGAGGATTGTTCCGCAAGTAAACAGTTATACCAATCATCATGGCAACAACGCCAAGTAAATCGCAAATACCGTCGACCCAGTAACCCAAACTTCCAACGTCTGACCTCTCCCCTTTTATATGCTTTCGCTCTCTCGCTACATGGCCATCTAGATCGTCCAAAAACATTCGTAGCTGGAACAGAACTATGCCTATTCTTCTTGCCGCCAAACTCGGGCACGTCAGCAGTTTCGCGCCAACGACAGCTATGAAAACATGGAAGGCGGATATCATGTTCGGCGTTATAATCAGCATGTTCTCAGAAATGCCCAGACCTATATCCACAATGGCACACAATGGCCCGTAAATGTAGTGATTGATATGGTCCACCATTAGTGCTTTCACCGTTGGGTGACAGAGAGGGTTTATGGTGCAAGGAACCCATGTTACTTCCTCATAACTCGGCAAATTTCTCTTTTCACTTAACGTGGAAGTTTCTTGCGTGACATTAGTTTCAACATCGAAGATATCTATTTTATAGTTCTGTATCCTTAGAAATAGGAATGTGTCCATACATACACAGTAAATAACAATGACTAGAAGTAGAAAAGTCAGTATTTTACTGGCTTGTGATGATGGCCACATCATTTTTGCTGGTTATTGAGCGGCGAATGATGACGGTAAGACTGGTTGCTCGATATCGCGGGCTGAGTCAAATTGTAGTATTCAGAAACAGCGTGGGCCACTAAAACCTACGCACCGCACGAACGTAAATCCAAAAATAATCGCATAAACTTCACAATTTTATGATAACAACAATCTCGTTTTAAACTTCGTACTAAAAACACAGTTTACACTTGTCATAATAAGTAGGTACTGTTTTGTAAAACCTCACTAATCACTTAGAAAACACTTCAATCCCAATGTTGTTTTTTTTCTTCTCAGTAAACACGATGGACACAACGGTTCTTTTATTTTCAAAACAGTATCGTCGAAGCAACAAAGTCCTAGTTTATTACCATAACAGTGTTACAGTTTTGCTATGTTCAACAGTTCGTTTCATAAATGCATGTTATCGTATTGTTTTTTATCGGCAATACAGTTCGTAGCGCGGTGAAAAGAGCGACACGCACACTCAACGAGACGTAGCGTTCGACTGAAGTGTGGTGTGAATGCAGCTACGGGAGAAAGCTTCGGCGGTCAGCCCCGGGGTGGCCAGGCCTCGGTTTTATATTCCTTTTACATGTATTTTGTGAAGTATGTTATTTATTTAAGAAGTAGCTGAATTGAAATGGCTGACGTAATTTAGATATTTTATTTTCGCAGATGGTCTATGTTTAGTAATATGTTGACTTTTAGTATATTTGTTAATATAAATAAATGTTTTATTCAAAGTAATTAAACACAAAATTGCATGTAAAATCGACAAAATTATGGAATTATAATACATCTAGAAGTTCCCCGCGATTTCACTCTCTGCTCGGCTCCCATTGGTTGCAGCGTGATTTTACTATCCAACACAAATTATTTTTTCAATTCAAATCAGTACTTCCTAAAATTAGCGCGTTCAACTAAACAAGCAAACAAAATCTTCAGTTTTACCTTTATAATATTAGTACTCATTTTTATTCTCACAAAAACCTTATTTGATAATTACAACAAAAGCTTTTACATTATATAAAAACGCCATATTAATATTTAGTGAATGCTATTCTACTATAATTTCACATCCTAGTTCATGTGCCCAAATGTAGCATTACTCCACTATCAAAGGAAAAATTTATAAACTAGCAACACTAACTTAATGCGGGAGAAGCGGTCAATGTTTCCAAGCGACCGATGACGACACGCCGTTTCCCGCCAAAAGTTATGTCAACAAATGACAAAGAATGCGTTTAGCAAGTTCTTTCAAACAAGTTTTTTTTTTTTATTACTAAACCGTAAATTAGACTAAACAACGTTAAATTAACACGAAGTTTTGTAACACAATTGTCAGGGTTTTTTATACATTTTTGGCACAGTTATTTCATTGTATTGTCATAAATATCTGATAGTCAACGAGATCTCTCAGTATATCTTGGTTTCAGCAGATAGATAAGTGTAAAGTTTCCAAAAAAAAAAAACCTCCACTGGCAATCTTTTTTTTTTTGTTGGTAAAATCATCAAATGAGTCCTCCCACCCAGGGCAGGGCGGGAGGGACTGTCAGTCTTGTACTGACTAAAATCCACGGTGTCCTTCAATAGCCCTTTACGTTCCCCCCGGGGTCACGGTAATTCGTACAGTCTCGCGACCCCGGCTGGCAATAGATGGTGTTATTCTCTAGACTAGAATATACCATCACACCTTCCCTCATGTAAGTATAGTAATACATCACCTCTTCATATAAATAAAATTACATCAAGATCTGTTCAGCAATTTTAATGTGATTGAATAACAAACATCAAAACTTTCGCTTCAATAGAAAGTTTCTAAACAAAAGAAAACGCGAAACGGGTTTACTTGAATATTAATAAATTAAAAACCAGTTTATCGTACGATTCGCTATATCACTTTAACACTACTTTTTTCTTGTTATCAAACCGCTAAATAAAATCGTATGATCGCCTGATGGCTCGTTATTTTTACTATTAGGCCCTATTACCCTACAAAATTTTGGGGACGTAGAATTTTTTATTTATATACTTTAATGTATGTACAATTGGAGACAGTAGCTATAAATTAAAAATATAGTTAGTCCGTCATTTAGAGTAAAAAAAAATAACGGACACGTATATTTTCTTTTGTAAAATCAATGAATATTCACCAAAAACCGACTACCAAAAATACAAACGCCCCACCTAAAACCACTAAAAAGAGAAAAATAAACTACTATTTATCTATTTCAGAAAACAAAAATGCACGTATTTTTCAAACGAATTAAATAAAAAACTTATTACCTACCAATTATAAATCAACTTACAATATTATTTTATTTAACAAACAAGATATTATGTATTTACAAACAACCTATAATGATTTATTTACAAAATTACAATGTGACCATTCTTGTCTAAACCTAATTAGCTATAAATTTAATTATAATATTTTTATAATGTTGTGTGCTAGGCACCTACTGATCTGTTTGAAGTCGGTGCCAAGCCAAATAGGTATTCCATAGGATACGCACGTCTAGCCCCGTCACGCCATCGCGCTACATCTAAATCACACCAAATCACCCTGCGCTTGCGACCGAACGCGCGATCGTGGGTCGGCAAGTCTTGAGCGATTCAACCCAAACGGGCAGACACGTGCAGGCAGGCGTCTTTGACGGTCGTCTTGAATGCATTTAAGTTTTGATGCGTTATAGTGCTGTTGATAAATTTTGTATTTTTGATAGTCGCTTACGTGTTTGTAGGTTGCTATTTGTTTATTAATAAAAATATTAGATGTTATTAATTATAACCCTGTGTGTATTATATTACTAAGTATTATTGTTCTCTTTTTTTTTGGCTTGGCACCGACTTCAAACAGATCAGTAGGTGCCTAGCACACAACATTATAAAAATATTATAATTAAATTTATAGCTAATTAGGTTTAGACAAGAATGGTCACATTGTAATTTTGTAAATAAATCATTATAGGTTGTTTGTAAATACATAATATCTTGTTTGTTAAATAAAATAATATTGTAAGTTGATTTATAATTGGTAGGTAATAAGTTTTTTATTTAATTCGTTTGAAAAATACGTGCATTTTTGTTTTCTGAAATAGATAAATAGTAGTTTATTTTTCTCTTTTTAGTGGTTTTAGGTGGGGCGTTTGTATTTTTGGTAGTCGGTTTTTTTTTTTGTAAAAAAGTTTTTTATTTTTCCATTTTTTGTATAAATTATCGTAGGTACGTATGTATTCGGGCACGCCGCAATCGCGGCGGTAAGACCCCTATTTGAGGAGTGGCTAGATAGGCGTCACGGCGTCCTGACCTACCGCATGACGCAGGTCCTCACCGGACACGGAAGTTTCGGGAGGTTCCTGTGTCTGATAGGGAGGGAAGAAACGCCTGGGTGTCACCACTGCGAGGATCGTCCGGAGGACACGGTGGAGCATACGGTGCAGGACTGCCCCGCTTGGGCAGAGCACCGCCGTGTCCTCACGACGGCGATAGGCGGAGACCTCTCGCGCCCGGCATTGGTCGAGGCCATGCTGCGGTGCGAGACGGAGTGGGAAGCGGTCGCCTCCTTCTGCGAAGCAGTCATGCTTGCGAAGGAGGAGGCGGGCCGCGTGAGGGAGAGGACAGCGTCCTCCCTCCACCCCAGCCGCAGTGGTAGACGCCTACGGCGTCGGACGTCGCAAGACGATCTCCGGCCACCGTAGTCGCGGGCATGCGGGCGGCGAGTAATGGGCGACTCGCAGCCCGACCATGGACCATGCCCGGGTCGACGGCGCGTTGTGTTCCACGCGCGCCTCAAGGAGTGTCAGCATAGTGACGGGGCCTGTAAAGGGCCATAGCCTGCCGGGGTCGCGGGACTTGCCCATTACCGTGACCCCGGTACGTAAAGGGCTAGTGAAGGACACCGTGGATTTTAGTCAGTACAAGTCTGACAGTCCCTCCCGCCCTGCCCTGGGTGGGAGGACTCATTTGATGATTTTACCACGATAAAAAAAAAGGTACGTATGTAGTAAGTTAACTTTGTCATTTTCTTTTAGTTACATTTAGTAATTTATAAAACCCTCTGTCTTGATACCCCATCTGATCAGTAGGTTGTTTTTTTTCTATTTTTATTAGTGTAAATATCGTAGGTACGTACGTAGTAAGTTGAACTACGTCATATAACTTGAGTTATTATTCTGACTTTTAACCGTTAAGGAATTTTACCTTCCAGATTCCATCATCAGATCCTGACATGGTGACAATGGGTTCTCCCATTGTCACCATGTATACTCTTTCTAACCTCGGGAGTATACTCTTTCCAATGAAAAAATAATTTTGAAAATCGGTCAACAATTGACTAGACTTACTTCTGAAGTTATTTTTCACTTTTTTGTGTTTTTAAAGTCGGTTTTATTTTTTGCAAAAAAAGTTTTTTTATTTTATTTTTCAATTTTTTTTATTAGTTGTAATATCCAATACAAATATTTGCTATTCATTTATTTTACATTGTTATTATTAACAATATTTTTCATGGTAATAGGCTTATCCTCAATAAAATGAAACTTAACATACCAAACTGTCGAAATATGGGTATACTGTACACATCTGCGTACCCCTTCAGAGCATACAGGCGTGATTTTATGTTATGATGTTGTGTAAACAATAAACATCCAAGTGATTGCAGCAATCACGACAGATTTGCTGTCTATTATTGAAGAGTTCCGTTCCATATCTCCGAAGTTTGTGATCAGATCATGACAATATTTCTATGGGACCAACTTGGAAGTATACCCTTTCAAACAAAAAAAAGAATTTTTCACGTCGGTTCAGGCGTCTTTGAATAATCGGTGAACATACATAGAAAAAAAATACATACAGTCGAATAGAGAACCTCCTCCTTTTTGGAAGTCGGTTAAAAATACAACGCATCAAAACTCGAGAGTGGGGGCTCGTGACGTCAGAATTCAATAGAAATTGTACTAAATTGTGACGTATTGCCAATTTTGAAAGCATCGTATCTCCGTTAATTTTGGTTTACGAAACGAAAGAAAAAATACGGGTCGAATATTTTTGATAATCTTAGTGACGGAGTAATTATAATTTTTCAGTCAAATAGCCAATTGTGATATATAAAAGCATTTTCTACCAGTCGACCTTTGGGGCCAAAAAGGAAGGTACAGACGCCAGCAGGTCAACTTACCCAAATCTGTCAAATTTTACCAATCGAACATTAACCTATCCTATCGTAATAAAGTTAAAAATCTATTAAAATAAATTTGACAGATTGAGGTAGGTTGTTGTGCATAAAGCTGACTGAAACTAATATTTTATTAATCTTACTAATATTATGTGAGGATGGATGTAACCAATATCGTATGGGATTTATGTTAATGTATGGTGCCGGATTTGGCCATGATCTAATTAACGTTAATCGTATCATAGATAGGAGTTAGGACACACTAGCAACTGGCGGGTAAAACCGAAGGGCAAATTTAGTATCCAGTTATTTTAACAGCGGAAAGAGGGGGCTTTATCTAACACTGATACGATAAGAATAATCGTTAATTACGTACCTGTGAAATGACGCACTGGCATAGCGATTGAACGATTGATTTGAATCATTTTATGGAGCACTAGCTGCTGCTTCTTCTGTGTGTTAATCTAGGTTGTAAACTATCCGTGTACCTATCGAAATCTGTCTCGGGAGTGTCTAACCTATGTAAAAATACAACGTATAGTGAATTTTAAAAATAAGAATTTTTCAAATCGGTTCAGGCGTCTTCGAGTAATCGGTGAACATACATAAAAAAAAAAAAAAAATGATACATAGAGTCGAATAGAGAACCTCCTCCTTTTTGGAAGTCGGTTAATTAAAAGGAGTATGCATGCTTAGAATTAAAGTGACCTAACTCAAAATTCCGAGTAAAAGAGATAAATTTTTAAGCAAAAAATGTATCGGTAATTTTAAGCAAATTTTGTCTCTTTTCTCCTTTATGAAACAAAATCAAAAGATACGGGAATTTCGAGTTAGGCCACGTGAATTGCACGAGCCACTGCATTGGTCTGACGAAAAATTCAGAATAGGTAGATAGCTAGCTTTTTAAATCTCAAGGCTATATGGCACACGTGGACTATAAAATTACCCATCTTATACAACTCATTAGGAATCACAACTAATGCGTAGTATCGTTGACTCATAATCATGAGCTGTCTGGCTTTGTTACATAATTATAGGTACATGCAGTAACATTGTAGGTAATATAAAACTAGTCTGTATATTCCCAAAGGAGGAGCAGGATGGTCGCGGAACTGTCTTATAAGGTGATCCTGGGATTTAAGGGGCTATTGAAGGACTACCATGGATTTTAGCCAGTATGAGTCTGCCAGTAATCTTGGGCGGGACGACTCACTTGATGACTTCAAAGGCAGGTTTATACGTGAAAGGAAGGCTTCATTAGAGATCCGTTCAAAGCATGAAAGCAACATACATTTTACGTTAGGCCACGCCCTATCTTTCCTTTTATTAAAACTTTATGCACAAACGACAAAGATGGACTTAGTGCCTTACGCGTTCTGTACCAGTCTACCTTTAGGTGATGCAGAAAAAAAAACACAATAGTTTTTTTTATCATGGTAAAATCATCAAATGAGTCCTCCCACCCAGAGCAGAGCGGGAGGGACTGTCAGACTTGTACTGACTAAAATCCACGGTGTCCTTCAATAGCTCTTTAGGTTCCGGGGTCAGGTACAGCATAATATTAATGTTTTGTGTGTGTGGCGCAGGCTTTCATAATTACCAAAGGCGACGAAAAGAAAAAAAAATGAAATACTTTTATCACTTGGCTTGTTTTTATCGTAATACTATTACGGTAGGTAGAATTCGTCTGTAAGTTTGTATGCAGGAGGTAATCTCCGGAACTTCTTAGCCGATTTTTTGAAAATTCTTTTTCCGGTAAAAAGAATGATAAGTACCTACCATTTTTCTAGAGGCTATATATTTTTGTTTAGACTATATATTTTTTGAAGTTCACGCGGAAAAAGCCACAGGCGTTGTGCTAGAGTAGGTACCTAGTTTATAATAAAAAATAAAAAAAAACTATTATGAAAAGAACACGACATGAAATGAGGAAAACCAGTACAAGATCCCAATTAATGTTACAAAACAATCTCTGACCTTTAAAAAATAATTATTTTTCTATTTTTTAATTAAATATCACAAGACTCACTTTTTATTTCATTGTTATTTTAATAAATCATTTCGGCATCAATACTTTGAAAGTGAGTGATTATTATATGGCTGCCGTTCGGCTACCCGGCTGGTAAACAGAATTTTGAAACGTTACTTTTTTTTATGATAGTTTCACGTTTGACCACTATCTCGCTTAAGGGTAAGCGAAGATGTGGTCGACGCGACGGCGGAAATTTCATAATTCGAATAATTCTAATACGCGGCGCGTGTGGCGCTGACAATTAATGTGAACTCAGCTTTAGTTGAATTTAGAATCTGCATTGAGATTAAGGCGAGGTTTTCCTGAGCACCGCAGGCATTCAACGCTTACCGCAGCGCCCGCAAGGACTAGCGGATACGTAATGAATTACGATGCGCGATGACACGCGCGCCAAAACTTGCGAAAGTCTAGGTAGTAGTTACAGAGTAGAGCAAAGCAGTAAATCAACTTGAATTGATTACTATAGGGACGTTTGTATGTATATTTTTTTTTTGTTGCGGTATTATTTTGGCAATTTTGTTCAAAATGAAATACTTATGACGATTAACGTATTTATTTGGAAATATGGATTAATATAATGTAAAACTACCTTCGCATATATTGCATTATTTTTGAACATACAGAATAATTACGTTGGAAATATGATGTTTACAATCTTGAAATGTTAAAAAGTAAAAAAAAAATTCAGGACCTTTGGACCATTACATAAATGCCGTCTGTATTCCACTATCATTATATTAAGTTGGTGATATGTTCGTATGGCAAATAATTTTGGTATTACGTTTGAATGGAGAAATTACTTGGCGCCGGAACCTTAATCAAATAGAAGCTAATGAAAGCTAATATTATTTTTTCTCTAAAAAGTAGGGTATCGAACCGGGAAAGCCCGGCCCCGAAAATCCCGCTTGCAGTATATTTCAAGTCCTTACTCATTAATATTATTATCAGGTGATACATGACTGCATTCATCTAAAGGCATTTCAGCGTCAAGCATCACATGGGTGTAACCTTTAGTAGTCGTTCTGTAACAATAAAACAAATGAAGTTTTGTTGTTGTAAGTTCAACGGATATCATCAGTAGAATTGTTTTCATTAAGTACATTATAGTTACATACTCCTCAATTTTAGGGTTATTCAAATGAACAAGTTGTAAAGTAATTAACGGAGACACCTTACGCCCTTCCGTATGCTCTATTCACCTATAATACAAATGTTGATTTTGATTAGTTCGTAATAATTACCACTAAATACTTTTTTTAATTAAATAAAAAAGTGGAGTAAATGACTCACTCGTTATTCCCTGAATCATTAGTCGATATATGAGCACTGCGCTTGGCCTGCAGCTGCATTACTCTAAAATATAAAAAATCTAGGTAATTTTAAAGCGTGGAGGTGAATCAGGGGTCACGGCAGTTAATAACTAATATTTTTGTAGGAAATGATCATACTGTGTACACTTCCACACTATGACCACTACCTATTTCACATTTGGAGACAGTAAACCATTATAATAAGTGCGTTCACGGTGGCTTTATGAACTCTGACATAGGGTCTAAATTTAACTGTCTTAAATATTTGATGCGGTTGGTAAATCCGCTAGAAAAATAAACCATTATATTATATTCTGTGGTTATAGTCTAGGAGCCACTGAAACATCCCACCCGTTCTCCACAAAGCTAGATTTTTTTTAATTGTATTATTGAAAAGTAACGTTGTAGCAGGCATCTATGTGGTTGCATTATCATTCCTCAAAACGGAGACAAAGTTATTTTGTTTTTGCTCTCACAGGTTGACTATAATTTTTTAATTCTAACTTTGTGGAAAACAGGTAAGTCAGATGGTTCAGTAGCTCTCCTACTATTAGTAAAGAGAAATAAATATGCAAAGGAGGTTTTAATAATTTTTCCAATGCATCCTTACCTTTTTTGTTTATTCAGCCTTCGAAGAGCCAGCGATGACAACTTCTTACTTTTTCTGCCCATTTGTTTACAAAATTATAACCTTATAAAATGAACAATATTACAAGTATTTTGAAAATTAATATATATACAGGTATTATTATTTAAAATTAATGTTTGTCTCTGTCAGTAATAGAACTAAGCGTGGTGGTGGGTTTGCAAAAAAATTGACGTACATCCGACCTCCGACACGGTCCAAGACCGACTAAATGCCACGGATCGAGTGTATGAAAAGATGAAATCACCTAATTCTGGACTTACTGGTATGGTTTCTCATCCTTTCACAATAATACTGCTAAATTCTATCTCATTTTTTATGCTCTTTAAGATGGTATAAGTTTTATTATTCAAAGCCTAGTATAACTCAAATAAAATGGTATCCAAACCATGAGTTGGACCTGTTTTTGCGATTTAATTGAATGCAGTAAAGTGCAAGCAATCGTGTATCGAAGAGCAGAAACCTGTAGACCGAAGACTGAAATATGTACTATGTTTTTTTCAAAATTTAAATCCCTTTTATTAAGGAATAATACACAATAAAAAATGACGGTTTTGCGTCTCACATCGCCTTAAAATTTGAGATGTAGACTTGTGAGTTCGTTTCGCAATTATTCTGAAGGTTTCATGAATAGGTACCATTTACTAGAAGAATGAATAATTTATTATTTATTCAAAGACAGTCGGCAGTTAAACTAATGACCGTTTCAAGTAATGCCTAAGTGAGTTGACGTCAGTGAAATAAAAAATTATGTTTTGCTTCTTCAATGCGCTCGGCAATTATAAATTAAAATAACCCACTTGGTAAAAGACCTGGGCAAACAATCCTTGACAACCAGAAATGGAAACGCCTAAATGAATATAAGAGCAAATATGTCATTTAGTGAAGTATTGCTATCATCAAAGTAGTAGGCGTTTAAAACTATTATTCTCTAATAGCCGATACACTAACGGCATTTTCCGTTGATTTTCGCGGTAAAAGTATTTAAATGTTCGTATAAACGTCTATTAACGCGATTATTAACGGCATTTACCGTTACCCTACTGTGGAACACAGCATTTCAGCATACATTCTCATATCTTAAAAAAAACTTATACAGAAACGAAACTCACCTGAGGCACCTGAGTAGACTTCCCGCACCCCGTCTCCCCAATCAGCACCAACGTTTGGTACCGTTCCAACAGATACAAGATATGGTTCCGATACTGAAACACTGGCAACCTCTGACGCTGGGCCTCTAATGGTAGATGGTGGTACCGGTTATAAACAAATGAGGTACGGGAATCATTGTCTACAGATAAAGCGGTGTCTACGTTAGGGTTCACCAGTGTTTCAATAACACCATCTTTGTTTCTCGTTGGGTAGAGGGTTTCATCTCCTGTAATAGATGAGGTACTTTTTAGTATGAATAATAAATGAAAATGTATGCAAGTTAATATCTTGTTACAAACTAGATGAGACCAGTATTTCGTACTTGACTACTTTGAGAAGAAACAGCCCAAACAAGACGAGAGGCCACAGTCTCTTTTAAATTCCATGTCAAGTTATTCGGAGAATTATGCAGGTTTGAGACCGAAATGGACTTTTGAAGAAAGAACCACACAGGTTTTATTGGACCTGTCCAGTCAGTGCAAGCATTTGTCAGTTATCATGTAACTTGACTCGTAACTCAAAGAGGTCAAAACAGTACAAATAATTACAAAAAAAGGACATTATGATAGTAGTATGTGCCCGGGGAAGTCTAAGAGGGAAGCATTTGTTCAGCAATGGATATCTTGGAATTCTATGGCTTTTTATTCAGCTTCTGGCTGAAGATGATGTATCAATTGACAAGACTGATTCCAATTCACCACCTTGCATTCCATAATGGGCTTAGAGATGCAGGTTAGAAGACTGCTAGATTAAAGTGGTTGGGCAGGCAACGTCAACTTGACCGAATAGGGCCTGCAAGTGTTTGTGCACACACATTTTTATTATCATAACTGCTGCATACAAGGCTAATTGCTGTCAAAACGGAACACTTTCACATTAGACAATAATGGTAACTACACATTATCAGTGGGATGGATAGTTTCGCATATTTTTGGGGATAATGAGCAAGACACAAGGGGAATGCAGTGTTTTGTCATTACCATTATCGTTTACTGTGAAAATGCCCATAGATTACTGTGACCATGTGACCATAGAAATAGAGAATGGACTAAAGCCAAATATAAAGAGCAAACTTGTCTTTAACATAATGTTCAGTTGGGCTTCAACCAAAAATTAACCGTACTCTGCTACAATTAATGTTTTGAATGATAAGCTTGGTCATAGTCATCTGTAAGAATAACAACTTATGGTTTATTTTTGGATGAAGCATATTATGGCTAAGCTTGACCTAAGACTAGGCATAAATGTTCCCTATCCAGCTGTAAACACAAGCAGAAAAATGTGCCTGGCAGGGTAACGGCACTGTCCAAACAGATTTGACCCTGGAATGTAAAAGGTAATTGAAGGAACACAGTCAAATTTGGTCAGTACACCTCCTTCAGCTTCACTCAGGGTGGAGGACTCATTTGATGATTTTAACACATAAATAAAGGCAGAAATTTGTGACGGACACGAAGTGATTGCGTAGCCAGTAGTGGATTTTGGATATAATTGTAGGTTTTGACCACACAATCACTTCCTCTCTTTCTAGAAACCGATTGATATCATGCAAATATTACTCAATACATTGTCTCTGACCGCGAGGGACAATATTGAAATCCTAGTAAGACCTAGTTGTTAGAACAGAAAAAAAAGAGAATAGTGGTACCTACTTTAGGTAAGTACCGAAGTATGAAGAACAAAGAAACAAAAACTGTTTGATGACATAGAATAAATGAATTCATCTGCAACTATAACAAGTGTGTTTAACTATCTATACTTTTGTTAAATGACGGAATGAAGCCACCCGCTGGCCATGCCCGAATAAAGCAGTTCTGGCAAAACACCACATGGAATGCAAGCAAAACTAAAGAAAATAAAGGCATGTATATTAAATTGACATCTGAAACGTGTTACTGCAAGGTTTCCAGACCACATCTGAAATAAATATAAGCATCTGCGGTGTAATATAACAACATATTACAAAAGCTGAATTACCTGGCTTGATAAACCTCGGTCTGTGCCCCAACATGTTTAAACAATATATTCAACACTTTCCTAATTCCTCTGCACTTTAACATCAAATATCACGTAATAACACAGTTCTTTCATTTATTTACGATATGAAATTCACGCAATGTTCACCATATTTTATCTCACGATTGTTATTGATTTTATTGTATTTCAGGTACCGAACAGTACCAATGATAGACTATGAAGCATTCGAAAACCTTTTGCCTTTTTCTCGCTAACACGAAAAATAATTGTAAAATGGTTGCAATATATTTTTGTTGCTTATCATTTAAAACTACTCGAATCGGAACGCTCTCAGCGCAGAAAAATCATTTTTTTTTTTTTTCTTCTTCGTCCGTTAAGACAGGCAAAGGGTCAAGCCCATACAGCCAGGTCTGTAATATTAACTTCTGTTCCAAGTATGTAATAAGGCCGGAGCCAAGTCTTCAATGTTACATCCGATGCATATTCCTTAATCTTCAAATGTTAGTTATTTACCCAGATATTATCTCTTATAATTTATTCCTAGGTCGAGTCCGATATTTGTTAAAATCCTTGTTTCATATGTCCTTGATCGTGTTTTTAATAAAGTCGTAAATATATACATAGGTGTCTTTATTTTTCAAAATGTCTTCAATGCAGCGCGGTATGTTCTCTGGTTTTTCATATAAATTCAATAAGTTGGCTGTTAAAGACAGTCTTTGAATATTAAAACTTGAGCATTGAAAGAAAATATGATCAAGAGTCTGTACATCATTTGTTGAGCAATAGGTGCAAGAAGGCGATTGAATTATGCGCATACGATGTAAATGAGCGTTGAAACGGCAATGTCCAAATCTCAAACGGCAAAGAATAGTATAATATTGTCTGCTTCTGAAGTAACGGCAATTGGTGAACCAAGGGCTTTTACCAATATTCTGATTAATTTGAGCATACCAAGTACCTTTTCTAGTAAGAGATTCTGACCATGTGTCCTGCCAATCTTTTAGAAGTTTGGACTTGATTATAGGTATTAAATCAGTATACGGAATAGCGACATCGTCGACGGGGCTGCCGCTGTCACTGTCAACAATGTCAGCAATCGCACGTGCCAAAAAGTCTGCTTGCTCGTTACCCGAAACTCCGATATGTGATGGAGTCCATAAAAATGTAATACTATAGTTTCTTGTTGAAAGATTATGAAGTATGTGCCTGATTTCTATTATAATGCAGTTTGTGTGAGCACTGATTTGATAGTTCTTCAAAGCATGCAATACGCTCATGCTGTCAGTGATAATGAGCCAACGATTTTCAGATTGGTTTTGAATGTATTTAAGTGCAGCAAGAATAGCATAAGCTTCAGCGGTAAATATGCTTGATTCCTTCTTCAGTTTTACTCCCAGTCCAAATTCCTTATGAGGAATGACGTAAGCCATAGAAACCCTTTCATTACTTTTAGAGCCATCTGTATAAATGTGGTGATAGTTCGGATACTGATCTAAGAGGTTATAGACTTCTTGCCGATCGCTTAATTTGTTGTCAATTACTATATCCAGCTCATGAAATAAACATTCAAACTCTTTCTCATAACACACCCATTCATTAGATTTATGAAATTCAAACTGACCATCTAACTTGATCATGAATGAAAAATCAAAAAGTATAAATGGAATATTTTTGGTCAAATGAGTGTTATCAGGATACTTCATGTGAAGTGAAAATAACTTTTTAATCAGAGGATGATGATTAACAGAGAAAAGTTTAAGTAAAAAACAGAATTTGAGATACTGAAAGCGTAAGATTAAGGGGGGAGTATTACATTCTACTTGTAAAGAATTGATGGGAGTAGTTCTCATGGCACCTGTAATAAGTCTAAGATTATGATTTTGAAGAATATCTAGTTTATTTACTAATTGACTATCTGAAGAAAAACAGAGGAAACCATATTCAAAGTGGCTTCGTACAAGGGATTTGTATAATATTAAAAGAATTTTAGGGTCTGAACCCCAGTATGTCCCTGCAAGAGACCTCAGAACATTTAAGGCTTTTTGAGCTCTATCAGATATACAATCAACATATTTTCCCCAAGAAAGGTTGCTTGTAAAAATAACTCCCAAAAATCTTGCACTATTCTCCACAGGCAGATCAGTGTTGTCATATTTAATATTGACTATAAAAGGCCCGATATTGCTAAAAACTACAACCTTAGATTTATCTGTGCTAATATCTAATGCAAGGTAATTAAAGTAACAATTTAGTTTATACAAGGCAATGTTAAGCTTGGAACATACTGTACTGGTATTATTACCAACACAGTACACTACTAGGTCATCCGCAAACTGCAGATTGGATACTTCAGTGCCCAGAATAATATTAAGTTTGTGGATGTATAAAATAAATATTAAAGGACTCAATATACTGCCCTGACAAGTGCCTTTATAAGAATACCTAGGACCTATAAGCCTATTTTTACACTTAACAAATACTTTTCTACCATTCAAAAAGTTATATATCCATTCTATCACCTTTGCAGGCAAACCAACAGCAGCCAATTCTGAACAGAGTATATGATGATTAACATTATTAAATGCGCCTACCACATCAAAGAAAACACTGACAAGAGCATTCTTTGATTTGAAGGCTTCAAAGATATCAAGATGCAAATGAGCAATGCTTTCCCTTGAAGACTTGCCTCTCCTAAACCCAAATTGATTTGAAGGTAATATATGATTCTTCTCAATAAAATGTTCTAACCTTTGTTTGATAAGCTGCTCGAAGATTTTACCCATACATGAAGTTAAGGCTATAGGTCTGTAAGAGTCAAAACTATTTTTGTCTTTGTTGGGTTTGAGAATGGGAACAAGGCAATCAATTTTCCAATCTTCAGGAATTAGAGAATGCTGCCAAAGAAGATTGAAGATTTCAAGCAAAACTAATTTAGATTGATCGGGTAGATTTTTTAGCATTTTGTAAGAAATATGATCAAGGCCAGCTGCAGTATCCCTACGAGAATGAATTGCTGTAGTAAATTCAACAAATGTAAAAGGTTTAATTAAGTGGAAGTTACTAGGAGAAACAGGATGAGAAGGGTCGAAAATAAAAGCTGGCTCTACTGTATCTGGTGTAAATTTTTTAAGGAATTCAGGGATCCAAGAATATATGTTATTATTTTGAAATATAGATCCAGAACTTTTATTAAATCTACGCATATATGACCAGACCACAGACATAGGTGTAGTTCTGTTGAAAGATTCACACAACTTCAACCAACTCAACTTTCTTTCATACTTGATAATGAACTTTTTCTTTGCTTGGAGTTTCTTAAAAGCTAGGTAATTTGTTTCAGAGGGATTATTTTTAAAAGTTAAGTAAGCATTTTTACTATCTTCCACAGCTTTGCTGCAGTTAGCATTCCACCAGGGGAGTGGAGTTCTTTTCTTTCTGTTGGAGGTTGAAAGAGGCTGTACCTGCCCCCCATCAGAGGAGCAGCGCCTTGGAGATGGAATTGAATCTAATAGTGCCAAATGTAAGAGTTTAATAAAGTTATTATAGCTAAGCAAAGGATTGTGTCTGTCTATAGAAAAGTTACACAAAAGAGCATCAATACTGGATGAATATGTTTTCCAATCAACAGTATTGAAATTATAAGAAAATGGAAGAGGAATACTATCAGGTATAAGAAAGCTAGAAGAATTATTGTTACTCACTAAGAATTTTGTAATTACAGGAAGGTGGTAACTGCCTAAAGGATCATCATGAACTGACCATTCACACTCCAGGGCTAGTAAAGGAGAGACAATGGTTAAATCAAGAGCATTTCGCCTCCAAATGTGGGAACCAACAGTGGTCATTTGACCATCATTTAAAAGAACAAGATTGTTTTTATTAATAGAATCCAAAATATCCCTACCTCTGCAATTAGAAGCTGAACATCCCCAGGTTGTATGCAAACCATTAAAATCGCCAGCTAAAAAAATTGGACAAGGTAAAGATTGAATTAGTCTATCTAATTTTGTTTTAGAAAAAGCAGGGTTGCAATTAGTTGGACTGTAAAAACTTACAATAGTTAGTTCTTTATTATTGGCATATTTAATACGAACTGCTATATTTTGTAAGGAATCATCATAGATTGTGTTTATTTTAGTATACATAATAGATTTATGTAAAATAATGGCGACACCATTATGAGCATTCCCTGAATCAAGTCTGACTACATCATAACCACGAAATTTGATGGTGTGATGGGGCTTAAGCCAAGTTTCGCAAACTAAAGCTATATGAATAGAATTGTCCAACAAAAAGTGATTGAAAATATGTTGATTGTGTAATAAGCTCTGAGCATTCCATTGGACTATATTTAAATAATCCATTAAAATATATATATATATATTTTTTTTTTAATTCTTACCTAATATTTTTAAAGGATTCTTGCAGGACATCTTTAATGCTAGCAGTACAAATTGATTTTTCATTCATTTTATTTTGTGTTATTAATTTAACCATTGATTGTGAGATAGTTTTTAAAATCAGTTCTGAATTTAGGAGTGACAGAAATTGATCAGTTTTGTTAATTTTCGGAAAGTTTGTGTCACTAAGTGTGTCAACATAACTTCTTTTTTTCTCATATTTTTGTTTATTTAACTCAATCTTTTCTTTTTTAACAGGGCATAAAGAAAATATAGCAATGTGATTGCCCGAGCAGTGACAGCATTTTGCGCCCGAGGCGGGAACTGTACATACTTTGTAATTATGTGCTTCTCCACAAATGGAACATCTCTCAGAGTTTTTACAGAATTTAGCAATATGATCATATCTCAGGCACTTAAGGCATTGCTTCACTGGAGGAATATATTGTCTTACCTCAAAACGCCAACTGTTGAGGTCGACACTCTCTGGCAGAACTGGACATGAAAAAGTAATTGATACTGTTTTTGTTGGTGTATATTTTACAGTTTTATTCTCCACCGATTTTCTCATAAAACGTCTTATAGAGACGATGTTCTTGGTGCTTGTTAGTGCGGAATAAATTTGTTTATTGGAGAGTTCTATGGGGACATGTGTGATGACTCCAGTAACCTCCGTAGCGGCAGCCGGGATGGACGCTTTTAATTTGTGACCGTCTAGAAACTTTTTATTACTTAAAGCAGCATTCGCCAGTGCTGGTCTTTCATATATGACACCTACCTTGCTCTTGTTAATCCGCTGCAATTGTTTGACACCTTTGTTGTAACGCTTAATTGCATTTGCAAGGGACATCATATCCCTCAAGCCAATGGGTTTATTTTCTTCAATACTTTCTAGAAACACGATATATTCGAAATTACCACCATCTTCGGGGTAATATCGGACGTAATCTGGGATTCTAAAAGGAGTATACTTATCAGTATCCTCTTCGGATGTTACAGAGCCGACGTCAGACGCTGAGCCCTCATCAACAGACTCCGCCTCTCCGTCTTCAGCCGATTGTTCCTTTTTGCGTTTTTTACGGCTCCTGACCATCTCTACCACAATTACTTTTTACGTTTTTAATAAATTTGTGCAAAAATGAGTTGCTTTTTATTTATTGCAAATTAACTTTAAAGAAGGCGCCTATCAATCTTGAAGGTTCCCGCGCTTTTTCGCAGAAAAATCAATATTTTGTGACAAATAATGTTTCGTTCAAAAATTTAAATAATATCTTTTAAATTTTTCAATAATTTCTTCTGTATTTTATTTGTATTAACTTAACCACAACTAAAGTGGCAATGTGAGTGGGTGTGTGTGATCTACTTAACCTTGCAGCAATAAACGTGATGGTATTTACAGGTCCATTTTTACCAAACGTGACGCGACGAAACTGGAAGTGTGTACTTTTTCATTCATATTACATTCAACATTCGAATTCAGAACCTCCTCCTTTTTATCGGTTCTAGATTGGTGATAAAAGAAAATGTTATCCCCCTACTTTTAATGGTTACGTACCCAAGGAGTAAAACAGGACTCTAATATTAAGACTCCGCTGTTCATCTGTCTGTTTGTCACCAGGCTGCATCCTATGAACCTCGATAGTTGGTCATAGATGATGCACTTATTTCTGTTGCCGCTATAACAACAGAGGTCTTATTACAAAATTTCTGTATTTTATTTATTACTAGCGACCGGCCCCGGCTTCGCACGAGTGGACATTTTTTTTTTTAAGCTCTCTGAAAAAAAAAAATTCCGGGATAAAATATAGCCTATACGGATTCGGCAGAATCCCTCTAAGTAATGGTAAAAGAAATTTTGAAATCGGTCCAGTAGTTTTTGAGCCTATTCAATACAAACATACAAAAATACTAAGGTTTCCTCTTTATAATATTAGTATAGATAGTGTATTTGAAATATTTACTGCGTCTCTGGTGTAGGTACGCACGAGGAAGTAATGTTTTTCTACAAATTAACGTTACAGTTCCAGCTTGCTTTACCTACCTCACAAAAACGGGAAAAGAAATGATCTGGCGGAAAATAGTTGAACTGCATAGTACATACCTACCCCTGACTTTACTACGTTATTCACATTACCTTCTTTAAATTCGTACTGAATTTTACTGTTTTAGCCACGCTGGCCAATCTTAGATGAGATTATCTATAGCGTTATAACAATAAAAAAAAAATTGTAAAAAAGAAACGACTTCAAAAACAAACTCAAAAAAGACGTAAAATAACTTTTCCGTAAAGTCGGTTCATTTTTTAAAAAGAGAGTTTATTTTTATTTTATTTTAACCCTTTTTTTAGATCAAATGTTCAACAAAAATCTGCGTATAATCGGCGTCTTTGAAAATCTACAATCAAAGTTAGCAAAAAACGGATCCTTGCGGGTAAAGTCACGGGATATCCATTATTGTTATAATAGTAAACGAGAACCTACTTTTTTTAAAAGATGGTTTAATAGTGTGTGCCTGCACGCGCACGCACAGAGAGTGTACCTGTGTGCACTCTCTGTTTCTTAAAGGCAGAAGCCTCGAATTTTGCGATGAGTGAGGGAAAGGCGGCGGGCGGCAGCGGGCGGCGGCGGTGACGACTGTGACGACGCTGGAACGGCATGATTTTAAACGTAAAATCAGTTAGACCTGCTCTGCCTTCGAGATAGAGGCCTTAGTTTCTTCATCACATCCCTGTTCACAAAATAAATCGAGGGTAATCATTGGGTGGGAAATGGTACGTCGGAGAAGGGAACCAATCAGTAGAGAACATGTCAATACTAGCCGTACTTTTAGCCTCCTGTAAGGTGACGGTAGGAAGCTAGAATTTTATTTACTACCAACTTCTAACGAAGTCAAAAATAAAACCACACATTTTTTCTAAAATTTATTTCTAAATAAAAACAACAGTTTGACTTCTCCTTCTAATTCTGAGACCTGAGTTGAGCATTGTTGTTGAGAATTGTTGCATCCTGACTCGGATTATCTCGTGAAATATATGTCTTTGTGTGGATCGTTTTAGTTGGATAGTGGGTTATTTGTGAAACTACAGGGGGCAGCTCAATGTGCCTATAATGTACCGTCTGTAGCGGTTTTACATCTGGTAGTTCGATTTGCCTATAATGTACCGTCTGTAGCGGTTTTACATCTGGTAGTTCGATTTGCCTATAATGTACCGTCTGTACCGGTGGGACTTCTATAATCTTTTGTATTCCCTTGATCGTTAGTTTAGTAGGTTGCACATCTTTAAGTTGCAGTAAACTCGGAAAGTATTTCGCTTGGTTAATTTGATTTAGCTGCAGTATTTCTTCTGGCGAAATATCGGAGTTCAATCCGTGGACAACCGTAATCTGGTCATTTAAACTCAAGTTTTGCTCGTCCAGAATCTTCGCTTGTACTAAATCTCCATCACTAAAAGTCAATTTCATTATTTCTTCTTTAGGAAAACCTTGTAGGTTAGGTGAAACTTCTGTTACGTTGGAACTCATTATCAGTTCTTGTAGCAGTTTCATTGGATCAGCATTCAGATTTGGGTTCTCAAGTAACAAATTCTTCATGTTGGAAATAAAGCTCAATATTGGGAGTCTATATTTCACGTAATATACAGGTTGGTAAATGAGGGGTTTTTCATGTTTTAACATGTAAGTTAGTTCTACGACACCTGGTTCACGTTGACCGACCTGTATTATATTTAGAATTTTATTTACCAAGTCATTATTAGATCCTTGGTCTTGATTTAAGAGTCCCTGACTTTCTAACCACTTGAGAATTGCCATAAATTCTTGGTCAGGAACGGTAGGAACTTGCTGCTGAGGTTCCTCTGTTTGATACCCATCATCGGGTGTCCGATATTCATTCTGGTAATCTTGTGGTTCATTTTCAGGTTTAAAATAGGGTTTAGGGTCCCTGTTCGGTAAACCTCCATTGTTGTTAGTTATTTCCAGCCATTCAATTATGTTACCGTACAAACCTCCTTGGGTCAGAAGAGATAATATATCCGCAATTATTTTTGGATTAGACTGTTTAACAGGCGCTAGTAGTAAGAACAAGTTCTTCACATAATGGTCTTGTAGCTTTCCAGTGGCTTCCAATTCCAAGAGATTAATTAAAATTTCTAGTAGTTCTGGAGTCAGTAACCCATTAGAGTTTAGGTAAAGCAAGATATCCAAAAATCTCGAATTTAAAACAGCAGGTGTATACTGTAGCAATAATTTGAGGAGAATGTTTAAGTCTTTCGGATACCGCGACAAATTGTTTAGTATGAAATATATGACATCAATACGTCTGCCATCTAACACTCCATGATTAGGATACAAGAACGACAGAATGAAGTCTATGTGTTTCGGATTCAAGGCGATACCGTTAGTCAACAAGAAATGTATAATATCAACAGGTCTATGATCCGGAAGTCCTTTTAACACGTTTGGCTTTAAAATTTCAATTATTGCATCCAATTGTTGAGGAGTCATACCCATTTCATTCCATCTGGATAAATTATCAGCGACATCAACATCTACAGGATTAACATTGCCATTTCGGGAAGGTTTCATAAGTTTGATTAATATTTCCATATGATCCGAACGCAGCAAGTTATGTTGGTTTAAAAGTATCAACCTAAGTATTATATCTGCAATTTTAGCGGTTATCTTTCCTTCTTTAATTGGTTTCAAAAAAGTCAGTATGTATTCGACCAGCTTTTCATTCGGTTGCTTTTTATACAAATTCAGTATAATTTCGATTATTCTGGGATCCAGATAGCCGTTTTGATTTGGTATTAGATAAACCAGCAACTGTTCTGTAACTCTTGCACTCCATGGCCAGTCCCGATTCCTCTGAGCATCGAGCAGGAGCAAGAATATATCATTGAAATTTGGAATATTATTTTGTTTATGGACATTCAAAAGAGTGATCAAGAGTTTGTGTATCATCGGATGGAAATTATTTTGGTTTTCTTGAATAATCTTCAGTAGACGATCAAACAAGATTCCAGGACCGTGTGGATCACTCTTTATAAGTTTTATAAGAATATTGATAGTTTCTTCTGGTTGCATGGGTATAATCTCTTCTATGGTCTCGTGTACTTCTGGGATGTAAATGTCTTGAGTTTGCGGGATATTGTATTCATGAACGTTGGGCACGTTATGTTTGTGAACTTTTGGTAAAAGGTTCTCATTATTCTGAGGCACATTATATTTATTATTATTATATTCATGATTTTTAGGAATGTTAAATTCAGGCTTACTCAGTTCATAGGCATTAGGAACGCTGTATTTATTAATGATAGTGTCTTGAACTTTAGGCACATTATATTCATGAATATTAGGAACGTTAAATTCAGGGTTAGTCTGTTCATGGACATGTGGAACGTTGTATTCATTAATGATAGTTTCTGGACCTTGAGGAACCTTATGTACATGAATATTAGGAACGTTAAATTCAGGCTTAGTCTGTTCGTGGTCATGTGGAACGTTGTATTCATTAATGATAGTTTCTGGACCTTGAGGAACCTTATGTACATGAATATTAGGAACGTTAAATTCAGGCTCAGTCTGTTCATGGACATGTGGGACGTTGTATTCATTAATGATAGTTTCTGGACCTTGAGGAACTTTATGTACATGAATATTAGGAATGTTATTTTCAGGCTTCGTCTGTTCATGAACATGTGGAACGTTGTATTCATTAATGATAGTTCCTGGACCTTGGGGAACCTTATGTACATGAATATTAGGAATGTTATATTCAGACGTAGTCTGTTCAACGACTTGAGGAATGCCGTATTCATTAATGAAAGTTGTTGGACTTTGAAGAGTAAATGTCGGTTGTTCAGGCATGTATTTAGGAATATTTTTCGGCTGAAAATTATAGTCCGTTTTCTGAGGTTGTTGAGGAATATTATATCCATGATCTTGTGGATTATTGGTTTTGGGAGTTGGACCGTTAGAAAGTGGCATATCACCGAAACGATCACCCGGCGCTGAAATTTCTTTCTTCGGCTTACGTTTGTCTACTTGGTCTAATATTAAAGTTATCAAGGATTTTAGGTCTGGCCCTTGATCAAGATGACCTGTAGGAAGGTCATCTGGTTGGTTGGTAGAGAATTTGTATAAATAATCCCGACATTGTGGATGCTTTTCTAATTCCAGGTACGCAGTATATGCTATTTCTATCAATTTCTCCAGAGCTTCCCTACAATGTGGCTCCTTCATGCTTGGAAGTTCATACTTCAATATTAAATTAGTTCTCCCTTCAGATCTTGGTTTGCCCAGCAATTGGAATATTCTTTTAGAATCTAATGGATACATCGGCTTTACAGCGTTATCCTCTATCTCTAATTCTGGCTCTGACATTCTATTTAGTTCTTGATCGAGTTTCTCTATAATGTAATTTATATCTGATGGTGTATTGCTGACATACTCGAGTGCTGCCTTTATCAATGTATGCACCATTGAGGGTGTGAAGCATATTGTTTTTCCACTGTACTCTGTTTCTTTGTCAACATACTGGATGGGTCGTCGTACCTAGAAAGAAAATAGTTTAATTACGTATTTTCATTATAACCAACAAAGCTCAGCGTTTCAATGATAGCCATCTTCAAAATCAGTCTTAGCGCGGGAAACTATAACTAAGAGAGTATCATGGTCGTCTTCTTTCAGCAGCGACGTTTCAAGTCAACTTTGTTGAGTTAAGCGATATCACAGGCAAGCCAGAGGTTGCAGCGACCCTTTATAATGTTGCAAAAACGGAAAAAGGAGTGAAGCACGTGTTTTTCTTTTCGGCCTTTTACTTTTTGCCAGTCAGGTCCCAGACTGGGCGGACTACCTCGGGCCTGGCTTAATGTCGCTTGGCGGTAGATGGCACCAGGGGCCGACGCAGGCTAGGTTCCAAATCTTCTGATTTTAATGTTAACGACTCGACTAAATTGTATGGATGATTTATGTGATATATCACATAAATCGTCCATACAATTTAGTCGAGTTCCCAAGGCGTTGAAAACATGACAACCTGAAATGGAATTTTATGATTTAAAGTGGAATGTTAGCTTAATGCTGTTCAACTCCAGACCTGCGGGCAACTGTATGACCAACTTATTTGTCATTTCTTTTGTAATAAATCGAGATCACAATAATTGTATCGTATGATCACAAATGTATAAAAATTAACAAAATTAAAATTTTATACATACATATTCAGAGCTCAACATTCCTTAAAATCATAAAATTCCATTTACTGTAAAATCTGAGCAAGCCATCCCTGAAACTATTTTTAAACATTTCTGAACGCTGTTATCCGTCAACGTCCAATGAGCGACTGTCTATTATGTACACCCGGGTGTACGTAACGCGCCCCAGAGGTTAAGCTTAAGGCTTGCGCTTTCCTAAGGTAGGTTTTCCACATGAACCACTAGACCAGAATCTGATGTTTATTGAACCATTGAACATAACGTACCTGCAGACTGGGACCATCATCAGGCACAATATCCTCTTCATACCGTCTAGTTTCTATTTCGGATTGTGGCTTGATTGTGGCTTTATTTTTTTGTATCAAGCCATGTGCCGGATAACCATAATGACCCTAAAGGAGGGAAAATTAAAAATATCAATTAATTATCACAACAGCAGTAGGTGCATAGATATGATATGTATGCTCTATAACAAGTATGCGCAGCATTCACCGATGACACAAACAACAATAAATAATAGTAATAAGTAAAGGATGGCACGGTTGACATAATAATATCGGGCATGCCACCGTCCTGGCGAATCAGTCCGTCACACTATTAACGGGTGTTCTCGTCTGGCTAACGGAGAATATTTGCATAGACATAACCTTGTAGCCAGGATTATCCATCAGCAACTTGCTCTAAAATACAGCCTCGTGGAATCGGAAGTGCCATACAGATATGAGCCCGACCCAGTTCTTGAAAGTGGCAATATCACACTGTACTGGAATCAATCCATCATCACTGACAGGACTATTGTAGCCAATTAGACCTGATACTGTGGTGATAGATCAATTGGAGCGTTGCGCAATGATTGTTGTTATAACGGTCCCGCATGACAAGAACCTCGTGAAGGCAGAAAAAGATAAACAATTCAAGTATCTTGATCTAGATCGCGAGGTGTGTAATATGTGGGACGTGAATACAGCAGTCATTGCACCGATCGTGTCTGCCAATGGCTTGGAAGTTGAATCAAAACTTGATCAGAATTACTTTAGTAATTCCAACGTGGACATGCAGTTTTAAACAGTGAAAGACCGAGGAAAAGAATAATTAGTGTTTATTAAAGAATGCATGTTGACATAACACAATCCTATTGTTTCGTAGTAACTACAAGCAGTGTAAAATTAGGTACATCCTAATCTACGTCAAAATCTATCGAAAAGGAACACGATTATGTGGGGAAATGGAAACTATTAAAATATATGTAGATCCAATGTGTGATATTCACGGTCAATTCGAAACGGTATTTGTTTGATTTTCACGCTTTTTTTTATGAAAATAAAGGCACGAGTTTGTGCTAAGATGCAATTACTGTTTTAGACGTCATAGACATTGAAGATTTTCAATCTTTATTAGATGTCAAGGTCAACGAACCACCGTTAATTGTAAACAAGGATGGCGTGCTCAGATAAGGCCTAAGCGAATGTTCTTCTAGAGTTCCACCTCTGCTTCGCACGGGTCATCATCGGATCCAAAATTCTATCTTTCAAGTTTACAAAATTGTATTAAAAAACGGTTGAGTGGTTTTCGAGAGCAGCCTGCACCAACATAGATATGTGATTTTCAAATGTTACGATTGTAGAAAATATTACTTTGGTAAATTTTAAAGTAACAATACTTTGATCTTAAAGTAGTCACAAGATTAGTTTAAGATTTACCAAAGTAAATCAATGACAATTCATGAAACGTGGTCGTAGTAGGATAGTGGACCTGACAAACATAAATAAATCTGAAGGTGTAATGAAAAAGCTACCATGATTAAAATAAAGCTTATCCAAAATAATAGAACGAAACTGCTGCAGTTTTTAGAAGTTTTATAAGAGGGGGTTGCGATAAGCGAGGCAGGAGTTGTGGGAAGAACTGGATAAGTTCTGTCAGAACTGGAAGGAGAACGAACAAGTTTGCGAGAGTGATAAAAATAGAGAGAAGTTTTTGTCCAAGAGTGGAAAATAAGAAGCTAGGAAAAGCTACAGTATCTGAAAGACTTCGGCATAAAAGAAGAGGAACTAATAAGATAGAAGCAATCAAAATAGCATTGGGCAATATGATGAGGAAGGCATAAGCCTGACTGACGATCCAACTTGTATTAAGTTACATTGAGGTGTAAAATCCAGAAAAAATGAATACTAATAGCGCAATAGATTCACTATCACCTTCTTGCATTAAACTCATTGCAGTTAGGATCGGCGCAACCCGTTTCACGTAATTTATGGGGGGAGACAGAAAATACAGACTGATGTCACCTGGTATAATTCTAACATACCTTACTCTTATCGCTTCGTTTTCGTTTATCCACATGGTCATGCAAACATGCCAATACTACACGAGTACTATTATATACTACACCCTAACTTTCTGAAGAAACTCGCCTATGAGGTCAGTGCAAGTCTTCCTAGGGCAAATCATCATGGCCTTCAAATTCCTTTTCTTAGTCATCTTTCACTCATCCTCTCAGCGTGACCAAACCATTTAAGCATACTGTCTTCATTTTGTCGCTGCAAACCAATCCATACACAACCAAAGCATCAAAGACTCTTTTGCAACATATTTTCTTCTTCTATAACCTCCTATCAGGCGTTTCATCTTCATTTGCTTGCTTTTCTTTCATGAAATTCCTCACACAATCCATCCACTAGAGTAAATGATAACTTTCTTGTGAGTCGTTATAAATATTTTTAGTCTACCAATTAATTTTTCCGATATTAGTCTAAAACGTTCACGATTTCTTTGATCTATTAATTTATATGCCACAATGTCAAATAAATAAACTTATCCATTAATAGCACAATTTTATAATACTCTAAATTTTGAAAGCTGGTCTACAACCAAAGACATCACTTTTGGTTCTCGGCCAAGAAAATATGGACTGATGGAAAAGGTGTTTATTTGAAACCTTCACGGTGGAGTGGTTTAACTTTTTTTTACATTTTCACTAATTTAATCTAGCAACAGAGACAGTAATGGTAATTCGTTTTTAAATCTAACTTTTACAAGGCTTTTTCGTTTGAAATGCTTCACCGTAATTTAAAAATACGACAGTTATCGACATATTAAAGAAATACATCTACTGTCAACATCACTTTTAATACTAACATTATATCTGACAACGATAGAAAATGTAAATAATAAATAATAAATATTCCACAACTATCACACAACGCCATCTAGTCCCAAGCTAAGCAGAGCTTGTGTTATGGGTACTAGACAACTGATAAACATACTTATATATTTCTAAATACATACATATTATAGATAAATTACACCCAGACACAGAACAAATGATCGTGCTCATCACACAAACATTTGTCCTGGGTGGGAATCGAACCCACGACCTCCGGCATAGCAGTCAGGGTCACTAACCACTAGACCAACAGGCCTGTCATATATCAATGTATCGTGTCAAAGATTTTTACTACCAGAAATGTTTGTCAAAGTTATTTTTACTTTATATAAATAAGCTGATTTGACTGACTGGCAGGGCAGGAGAAGGCAAAATACCAAAAAGAGAATTAAAATGGAGAGGAAAAAATAGGAGGCCTTCGCCCAGCAGTAGGACAGAACAGGCTAAAAATAAGTTACGCAAAGAAAAGACAATGGAGAGAAAGAACCTAGAATCGTGTTATGAATCAATGGTAAAGTATCGTGAGTCCATTACCAACTTTTCGAATAGACTAGTTGGGCGATAAATTGACGAAATAAAGAGATTTATATTTATACAGAAGATCTTCTTTCTTTGTCACATGTTTGGTCGTAAACAGACTTTATTGAAAAGTTGTATTTAAATATGTGGTACAGACCATAAAACTGAATACCTATCTCCATGGGAACAACATCGTAATTGGGAATTCGTTCATTTTCATGATCTGTAGGTGGTACCGAAACCTTTATGATCACAACTTTTCAGTAGGTAAACGTTGCTCATCACAAAAATGTACCAAAGATTTCCGCAGGTTTTAAGGAACCACTTTTATGAACTTTGATTTTACTCGTTGTTGAGCTGCATCGTCCGAATCCAAACGGCCAAATAAGTCTTTGGCGCTTTTATTGTTAAGCCAAAAAACTCTTTCTGACCGGTTTTCAGTCGGATATCTGTTTAAGTTTAACTTACCAATTTATCTACTTAATGTGTAATCTTTTTTGCAATCTCTCGCAACTTACTCTAGCCACAGTGGTAGTAAAAGTCAAGGTGGTAATGAAAGCATTTTTTTTGTGAGAGGAGGTTAATGGAATAGGAGAGACATTAATGATTTGAGTGGCGATGAAATGCGGGAAAAAGATACTTCGATTTTAGAAATTAATAGCGCCATCACTTACACGCAACGTAAATGTAATGATGATGAAAGAGAATGTAGTCATGTATGACGTATCTTGCAACAGACTTATCTTCAGCACTAGATTGCGATAGGAGAAGTTGAAGTGAAGCAGTGCGATGAATGAAATTTGTGATGAAAATCTTACCTCTACCACTCTAAGTGGGGTTTGGGTATTCTGCAATACTTGAGTTTGCCTTGTTTTAAGGTTTGCGTGAGGTAAGTCTAAGGTTCCAACCATTACAGGCAAGGTTGCTACATATTGTAGAATGGCATCATAGTAATCTTGCCATACAAATACTTGGACACATCATACTGCAATGAATATTAATAATAAAATATAGCCGATCCAAAAACAATAATTGTTTTCTATTACAAGCAGGCAAACTCAATTTTTCAGCATTTCTAAGAGTTCAAACGGCAGAAAAAGATTAAGCAAGAAAGCTAAGCCGAAATATTATTGAGTGTGCTTTAATAATGAATTAAGTTTTAGTGCTCGTTTTGAGGAGCCCGATATACGAGTACCATCATACATTTATTAATGCTGATTTAGTATTTTACAGTATTATGAGTAGCTGGAATCTCGCGCGAGGGATGAATACAAAATGGCTGAAAATCAAGGTCCACCGACCAGTTATATTTATAACGATGTGAGTCCTGTTCGCAGCTACTAAATTTGGATCTATTTCAGTGTTTATTCTGAAGAAGATATTTTGTATGCTTACATTAAGGGCCTGCAAAATGGATCAATGTGAACTTTTCTCGTCAGGGATCATATCGTTTAACTATATTGTAAATGATCGCCACACTTTCAATTTTGATTCATTAGTATTTAAAAAAACTTACCTGCTGATCCCCCGTTACTAAGCTAAAGAAAAAAAAACTAAACACTAGGCGCAAAATCATTATGGCGTATCGGAACCTCAAGTAGCGTCTGCAAAATATATTGAAATATACACAGTATATAATTGATTGTCATGTCACATTATAAACCATGAAATCGAAAACAATAATTGAATGATTAAACGCAATTCCATTATGTATAATATCGACGACCTGTTTTGCATATAGTACACGATTGAATGCTATATTAGAATATATATTGTCGTGTTTTCAATGATTTGCCGAATTAAGAGAAGTAGTGTTTTACATGTTTCGATTTTTTTTTATGTTTCTGTTGGTAAGTCAAGGGGCCGCGGCGATATTGTTTAGAAACGGTCCCAGTTTTTTAGAAGATGGCTGTACTGAGGTAGTACTAAGGGTGCATAATCAAATTTGTGTGAAACTGTGTATATTTTCAATTAACGTCTCGACATTGCCGCAATCTGCTTCATACTGTATTAAGAATTGATCGACCATATAAGATTTTCAATTTTCGCACCTATGTTTTTTTTAAATTAACAAGTACCATACTCTAGCTACTTTATTTAAAGTTTATAGAAGAAATGAAGATTTTTCAAAGATCAGTCAACTTTACAAGTCAGTGTACAGTCGTTAAAGAGGCCTAATGATATTTATTGAGATAGCAACACCAAGACTTTGTATTTTGTATTGCCAGTAAGCTTACTTACTATAAAAGATCAGATATTAACATCGTTCCGCGGCTTGTATGATCATTTTTCATCACGTAACAGTTCTATTTGGCTAAGAAAAGCTCTCCTTATAACAATAATTCTGATGTAGGTAAGAAGAAAACTGACGACGATCAATCAATCTATTGAGTACTACCTATTTCTCATGGGACAGAATATCTAAACAATCAATATTTCGTATTGTTTAGATATTCTGTCACATGAGAAATAGGTAGTACTCAATAGATTTAAAAATTTAAATATTTATGGACCTAAGATAATACCCTGTGGGAAACCGTCCGTAATTCACATGAATTAATAAATCAAGATTAATATTTATATGTTATAATTATATTGACGACAGTTGCGAATGGTTTTTAAAATATTGACATTCTTTTGTTACAAATATGTTGAGAAAAAAGAAACTCAAAGTAAATGATTGCAACATCAATAGTGTCAAAAGCGTAACTTGAATCATATCCCTTAAGTGGCTGTACTTTATGATTTGGGTGTTTTCCAACTAGTCGGGTTTGTCTATCCGTCATTAAAATGTACAACCAATTTTTAAGCTCTAATAACATCTTTTGACATGAAGAAGCCGTCATGTGTCGTTTCTTTGCCATCACCTATGAAATATTTTCAACCACCTACTACTACTAACAATTTGTTGTTATTTTGTAGTACATATAATTTTTACTCATGTGTAATTATTGCATGGCCAACCATTAATTTGTGATATTTTTATAATTCATAAACATGAGTCTAATAATATTTTCTATTATATAAGTACATATTGAATAATAAATCAAAAGTGGAATCAATTACATGTTGACAATTTATACTACGTTAGAAGTGGTAAATGCTTTATTTCTATTAATTTCAAGGATATTTTAGCATTAGATTAGTCTTATTAATTTTGAGATTAATACTGATAATAATACTTAATGTGGGCCATTTTGCCGCTATATTATGTCTTTAAAAATACTCTACTTCTTCAGTTTCCTCCAACAATGATTTTTAAAATATGAAGTATCTCTTAAATGATGATGATTATCTAAATGATTTTGTTTTCATGTTTTAACTTGCTATTTGTCTGTTCTTTTTCTGGATATTTATTGAATAACCCAGACGTCTGTTGTTTCTATTTCAGCCACATATTTAAAGTTTAAAATATATTAAGTCGTGTCATTTAAATTGGATAAAAGTGGCTCAAGCTTTTGTAAATTCGTTATTCCAACAACAACAATAGGCTAAATTCATAATGGTTGATTATTGGTCGGTCAATGGTCTCATAATAGAATAGTGTTATTATGGAACAATTACTCATGCCAGAATTGTATAAGAAAAAACAAGTGGTTGCAAAAGTCATAATGACGCCATTACATTAGTAGATTACAAAACTTGTCAAAAACAACAATTATGAAAAGATACTATTGTATTAGCAGACTAAGGCCCTAGTACAGTACCTTAATTTCATTGCGACTAACATAGAAAATAGTAATTGAATGAAATAGACTCACCGAACTTTTTCTAAAACACTTTCTTTATTTCATTAAGCTGCTTGGTTGTAACTTCTTTTGTTTCAGTCCAATACCTGTCAGTTCTTCTTTTGGTCATCGCAACCTTCATCTGAAAGACTTCACTTTAATACATTATGTCCTGCTTTTTAAAGTTGGTTTAAATATAAAATTTAAGTGTAATTTTGACATTCAACATGGTGCAATTGATCTACGTTACATCCTTGCACTTGATCCTTTTCTTCACTTAGACTCTGTTGTTCCACTCCTGAGAAGACTTCTTCTTCCAGTCCTTCTACTTCTCTATGATATGCTTCCTTCTTCTTGCTAATTCACGAGAAACAATTTAGTGGTATTTCCGAACCCATCACGCACCGGTTTACGGTTATGTTGTAATTTTGAATATTTTATGTGAGTTTTATTGACGCAGTCGTGAATCACGCAGAATTTCTCATTTAGTTTTATTTCTTGTATTATGTGTACTTCTGGTGTGCCAATAAACGTTTTTCTTTCGTTTCTTTACTTAGATTTATTATAATTGGTAATAAGTTTACAAGCAAAACATCGGCCCATTATGAGATTTGAATCAACTGTGTCCATTGAAAAGTAATTAAGCTTAAGTGGTATTTGATTCGTTTTGCAAGATGGCGGGTAAATAAATTGTATAGTACATGGTACCCATGAAGTAAAAAGGTAAGGAGGCTTTTTTTATCGTGGTTAAATCATCAAATGAGTTCTCCCACCCAGGGTAGCGCGGGAGGTGTCAGACTCGTACTGACTAAAATCCAAAATCGGTGCCCTTCAATAGCCCTTTACGTATCGGGGTCACGGTAATTTGTGAGTCCCGCAACCCCGGCAGGCAGGTAAGGAGGGTAGGAAATCTAAGAAGAAAGCTACATAATAGTGGTATTTCAAATGTGGATTTGAAATGAAAAGACACAAAACCGAAAATGAAATCTTAAAACAAAGACAGAGTGAAACCTCCGAATCGAATTGACCACCTGTTTGCGACTAGACCAATAAATTATCCCAAAAGTATGACTCCTGCCAAATAAAAAACTTTAATAATATATTTGTTATACATAATATTTATTTTAAAATTGATAAATATTTTCCAAGAAATAAATAATAATAAACAATATAAAATAATATATATCGACATACCTAGAGAATAATACAATGAAAGTAATATAACTTTGTGTATATACACATAAATACATTATAAGATACTTTTACAATAATAACATCTCATAATACTTACAAGTAAATACGATTATAACTTAGTTAAATATATACATTTGAATGTTATTTGAAATGATATAATAAACAAATTACAAATGATATTGATACAATTTAAAAAAAAATACATAGTATTGAATTAGTTATATCTACAAATCAAATAGTTGAATAAAGAGATACTAAATACAATAATAACCATAATAAATCCAAAGATAGTTTTTATAACTTTATCCAGATCTTCTCAAAACGGGTACAATAACATCGTACATACTTTTAGCAAAATCTGGGCGAAGTGTATGACAGCCCCCTTCTACGGAATAAACGGCAGAGTACAGCTTCTTAATCAAATTTGCTATAGTAGTAGCATCGTATCCTTTTTGTCTCAAAAACAATACTATATGCTTCAGCATTTCTACTTTATTGTCACCAATTAATACATTCTGTTGCTTTTCAATGACGGTTTTGTGTTTCAAGTATTCTTGTAGCATGTGTATTATTGCACTTGCATCGGGTTCAGCTTCAACGCCAGCTATGCTTAGGACTATGTCATTGGATGATTTGTAACTATCAATAACGCTTTTAGTTACATATTCTTCTAAATCTTTAGGTAATTCTTCTATGACATCATCAAAAGTGTGGGTGATAAACTTTTTATCTTTGTTATAACCGTTCGTGTATGAAACATGCGTAGATGCCCATGTTTCTAAAAAATTCTGGACATAATTAGGGATCTGCCATGTTTCTAAGAACGAAAATACCCTAGGATTTTGAAGAATACTGACACTGAAGTTATTCTTGTACAGAAGTAACATAAGTTCATGCAACCATCTTTGCCGGATTAAATGATAAACGTAAAGTTGCAACGGGTGTTCATTCAGTCGTGAATTATAAAATATCCTTTCGTACCATGGATTGATTCGATCGGTTTCCTCAAAACTTTGAGCCAGTATCAGTATAACTTCAAGAATTTTATTTAAATTTATCAGTGCTCTGCCGCTGTAAACACCCGGTTCATAAAGTTGTATTGTTTTAATAACTGCATTTCTTAGATTCTGTAGATTTTTTAGTGTCAACAGGCGGTAGGTTGGAGCTAATTTCAGGTGTTCGGTACTCGGAATATGCTTGATCAGACTTGATTGTGTAACGTCTATTTCTTTTTGTTCAGAATAAGTATCCTTTGAAATGTAACCGGGATAGTTTTGTCCATTCACAACATTAGGATATACTGGATTTTGATAAACCTCAGCATTTTCACTAACATGATCTTCTTCGTAAACATTGTTTGGTACATCATAGAAATTTGGTACATCATAGTAATTCGGTACATTTGTATATGTAGTATGAGCTGTAGCCTTAGAAATGAAACCGGGTTGAATATTTGAATCTCCTCCATAAGCAGGCGTCGGTTTATCATCGTTATAAACTCCATTAGGATGCACAGGATATTGGTGAACATTAAAATTTGGACCAGGATTAACTTCTTCATTGCCATTGGTCGGTACATCATAGTAATTTGGTACATTTGTATATGTAGAATGAGCTGTAGCCTTAGAAATGAAACCTGGTTGAATATTTAAATTTCCTCCATAAGCTGGCGCCGGTTCATCATCGTTATAAACTCCATTAGGTTGTACAAGTTCTGGATAATTTCCTTCGTAAACAGGGGCTGGTTCGATAAACGACTGAGCTGAAGCCGTTGAAAATGAACCAGGCTGTTGAGATATTGGTCCAACATAATAAGGTTCGTTATCTGTATTTGCAGAACTAGATGCTGATGAAGAAATCAAACCGTTTGGCTGGTTTATCTGTACGCTAGAATAAGCTGAAGCTGAATTCGTTACAGGTGGGTGCGAATTTTGTTGTATAAAGTTGTTAGGGTTAACAACATCATCTGAATTTGGTAGTACAAGTGCAGGTTTGGGTTTTAGTTCTGATCCAGGTTCTAAATACAAAGGTATATTATCTTCATCTCTTTTTATGTAATTCATATTTTCCAAGGACTTGGAAATATGATTGAAGGATTGTCCCAAGTTGATTTGCGGTTCATAATAGCTTTGTGAGGGTTGATTCTTATAGAACACTTGGTTTCCACCTTGTAAAATAGGTAGCCCGAACGATTTTGTTTGGAAATTGATTGCATTTGGTACTTCGTATGTTATTTTCGATGGGTTTATAACATACGTATAAATATGATATGGCTTTTTTATTCCATTTTTTACACTGTGTACTATGCTTTTCTTAATTTGGTTTGGATTTATCAAAGGTTTACCGCCAGGTCCGCTAGTCCAAGAGGGAAATCCTCCATTGATGTTCCATGGACCGATATAAGCAGAGTTTTGGCTTATCTTATATGGTGGAAAGCTTGCTTTATCTTCGATATACCACGGGAGATCGTCTGTCGGTGTTGATGTAAAGCTACCTTTATCTTGAATGGTCCAAGTGGGGACTTCACTACCTTCAATGTTCCATGGGTTCTTATGTCTTTGTTTTATCATAAATGGAGGAAAGCTTTTTCTATCATCGATATACCACGGGAGATCATGTGTTGGTGTTGATGTAAAGCTAGCTTTATCTTGAATAGTCCAAGCGGGAACTTCACTACTTTCAATGCTCCGTGGGTTGTTGTGCCATGGTAACTTTTTGATAATTCTCGAATCAATGCTCATACCAGGTGGGACTGCCCCAGCAAACCTCGGTTCAAGACTATCTAGCAGATTATCCATGTTTGCTGCTGTTTCTGTCGTGTCAGAAATTGTGTGTTCTGTTTCTGGACCTCGCTTGATCTGAACCTGGCTTCGTAGGACATCTGCGTTACCAACTGTTTCTTGATTCGAAACAGGGATAGCAGATAGCGTGGCCAAATTATTGACGTCGTCCTCTTCACCTATTTCTCTTCTTTGCGTGACTTCTAGTTCTGAACTGTCGCTTGAATCCTTGCCATTGGTTTCTGAAAGATAAGTACCATTTGAATTCAACTGAGCTTTATAGCGTCTTCGACTATTTTATTTTCTTTTAATTATTTTGCTTTTTTGATTGACCTGCTTCATAAAACTTCGAAAAACAAATTGATAATAGAGATATTCCTACTAGTTTTGCCAACAATTCATCATCGTCAAATATTTTATTTATTAAATTTTTGACTAGTTTCCAAAAGTTTTCTAGATTTTCAGCGTAGATTTCATGCATTGCTATGCCGAACTTTTTAAGTATCATATCATCAAGTTCATCCTTAACGAAATTTTCGACAGTTTGATAGTCTATTACGTTTTCAACAATGAACGCGCTTCTATTTTCTAAAGCTTCACCTGAATTATATTAGATATTAATAACATCGATTTCGACACTATGGCATATTGTCATATTATTATAAATAGGTTCAACTTCAATATTACCTAAATTATGAGAATCCAGAATAGGTATCGCTCTCACTGAGACCTGAAAAGATAAAATGTTACTATTGGCAGAATTCCATAACCAGTTCCAGACATACATAAGGTTACTAGCACTTTGCCCGCGACTTCGTCCGCGTGGGTTACGTACTTTCCAAATTCCCCTTTTTCACCCCCTTAAAGGTTAAATTTCCAAAAACCCCTTCTTAGTGCTCCCCTACATTATAATAGGAAGCCGTGTGCAAAATTTCACATTCCTAGTCCCAGTAGTTTCGGCTGTACGTTGATATGTCAGTCAGTCAGTTCAAAACCGGTACTACAGCATGAGGTTTTGAATCCTCTGTTAACATTATTTGTTTAATAAACCTAATTATATCGTTGCAGTTCTTAATCAATTTCTCCTAAGAAGATAGATCTTATAGTCTGAATACTGAAATCTTTTAAAAACTCACCGTTGATTCAGTAGCGTCATCGTTTTGATCATTCACTCCTCCTTGTTCCATCTTCAGCTGAGATCTATTGTATATTGGAGTATTGATTGTTCCAACAGCCAAAAGATCGGGATCTGATTGGTCACTAACTGTTTTAGCTTTATCTTTAGTGATTTCTCCACCGACTGGTCCAGAACCTACGCTTTTAGAATAAAGGCTACGCATATGCAGTGATGCTTTTTGAGATGCATCAGAGTTGTTAGAAGCATTATTTGGATCGTAATTGTTTGGTACAACGTAGTATTTGGAAATGGTGTGGGTGGCGCCATCTTTCTTTACTACGCTGCGGTCTCCAGCTATTAGTTTTAGAGGGTCTGCATCCTGTGAAATATAATGTTTTTTTTTATTTGAATTGCAGTGCTTTTTTTGAATTGCCGCAACATTTATAGTGCCAAAACTATTAAAGGCAGAAAATATCCAATGATTATTAATTGATGATTATTCTCCAAGAAGCATATTTAATTTTGTCAAAAAAAGTATTCCTCGATTTTGAAGAACATGTTTACAAAAAACAAAATAATATGCCGAAGATGCATGCTAAGATATATGCCTTGAAGAAACACAACCAGATCAGACACATATTTAAAATCAAATTATTAATCTAGTTCCAAATGAAACTTACCGATATAAATAAAAGGAAAAGGTGAAAGCACAAAGTGAATATTTTCTCCATATTGCACTCAACTACTGCACAATGCTGGGACCTAGTAGATGAGAGTGTGGCCTATTTATTACAGAATTATATGATGCAGACAAATTATGTGGAGCGTGGACTGAAAAAGATTAACATTTATAACAAAACACATGCGACAATCTAAAACAGAAAGACTTCTTATTTTTTTTCTGTGTGAGCCGGTGGCAAGTCGTTACCTTCTGCTTAGAATTAATTAGGAGATATTGAACTTTAATTTTTTTTCGAAAAATTGCCACCTGTCCCTCGTTAAGTGCTTACTGTTAGAAATTTACGACAGTCACCCCTTTGAATTCATACTTTTCTGGTCGCTTATCAACGATTGAACCTAGTGAATATAAGTTTGTTACAAAACTAATCATATCTTCCGAATTTAAGTGCCTTAGAGTTACTGTATTGAAGTTTTTTTAAAACTTCTAAGGCACCACCGTCTTCTAAGGCATGTATAACACTTGGTTGTCAAATTACAGAAAAAACTTTCTTGTCAAAAGAGACAAAACTTCCCAAAAATAGTGCCACAATACCCACTTTTAGCGTCTTACCAGAAAATTAAGGTTGTTACTGACGTGGTAGCATTTCAACATGTTTTTTGATGTGTATGTTTTTGGAAGGTGTACAAACTAAGTGTAGGTACTTAGTTTTTTGTATTACTTATATCTGTCCTTGTCGGTATATTCCCGATTTTGTCTTTGAAAAGTTACGAGTAGGTATAAACGACACAACTGTCTTATTTTCCTTACTCTTTGACCATTGTACATCTTTAATGATCTGAGAAATAAAATGCGGTAAATTGGCGTTAAACATTTAAAATAGTCCAAATAGCATCATTACCTTCTACTAGTGTATAACGAGGTAGATAAAATTCAATAAACATACGTTAAAATAACCTGTCGTGTAATAGGGGGCGAGTCTCATCATTGCAAACACGCGGGGTATAAAAGGGGAAAATACACACTTAAAGAAAACACAATACTAACGTATCGTAAGCGCCAACAGGACACCATTTGTTAATGGCCGTTTGCAAATGACGTCCTGTTGACGCTACGTTAGGCCTCTGCCTCGAATCTTGCGGGCAGCGGGGCGGCGGCGGCGGCGGCGCGGGAGCGGCAGGATCTTAGGCATACATTCAAATGGACCGGCCCTCGGAAACAGCGGCGCGGAGCCGAACAGCGAGCGCCGCCGCCGCCGCCGCCGCCCCGCTGCCCGCAAGATTCGAGGCAGAGGCATTAGTGTTGTGTTAAGTTTGCCTTAAGTGTGTTTGTCCCCATTATACCTCGCGTCCCTGTCTTATACTTACTTTGTTCTCCTAATCCTATTTCTCAAATCCATCCAACCATAAGTTGTCTCATAGCCAGGCCACTCTCGGCACACACGGCCACATCGGCATTTCCCGCGATAATAGTCTGTAAATGTTCGTATAAACGTCCATTACCGTGATAATTAACGGCATTTCCCGTTAGTGTGGACCTAGTGTCAAAATATAGATTTTATCGATAAGACACGGCTAGCGCAGTGGTTGAACGATCTAACTGCTGCACAGCGTGTCGCGGTTCGATTCCCGCACGGAACAAATATTTGTATCACCTACAAGTAGTTGTCCCGGGTCTGGGTAGCCAGTAAAATCTATACATATAATAAATCTGTAGAAGGGTCAATTCTGTACATTGAAAATATTGAAAAAATAAATAGCGGGGGATGTTGCTGGATCGATACCAAATCCAAATATGTGATTGAAAAAATGTTTGTCTGTCTGTCTGTCTGCATGCATCACGTGAAAACTAACGGTTCGATTACGATGAAACTTGGTATAATTATACCTTATTATCCTGGGCATAAAATGGGATACTTTTTATCCTGGAAAAATACGTAGAAAAAAAATCTTATTTTTCAGTTTTATTCATAGACGTTGTTCTGTAGAACCGCGATCTCCTTAATTATTATAGACTTAGCCGTATTTGGGTCCAATAAGCTAGTATTAAATAAATATTTTTCTGATGAGCTGACACCCAAGTCAGAATAACACTGCTGGTCATGTCTGTCAAAGTTTAAGTCCAAAACAGGATAAATAATTCAGCCCGATTTTACAAATGGCCGTAACAGCGCGTGTTCCGAAATTATCTTGCATGGTCTAATTTTATTATTGGCCATTAAATTAGGCTTGTTGCAATAATGCATTATTTCTACTATTCTTGTTAAGGGCCAATTAGGCGTATAAGTATCTCAGTTCGTACAATATAAAGAAGAAATCTGTTCTCAACTCCCAAAGGGGTTAGGTTTTGGTCATATCGATCGCCCGCCATTTTGTTTATTTTTCTGAACTGTGGTCCATAACGAAAGTTGTATTTTAGATAGAAGACACTAGGCACACCAAAAAATATTATGGACATAATGAACCTAAAGCGTCAGGTTTCAGAGTTATACGCCAAAAAAAAAACATCTTTTGTGTTTTTTCACCCTGCACGTATGCATGCATCTCAAATGAAGAAGAAAGAAAGCAACCTCTTTTCGACGTTTTAGTAATAGTAGTAATGTTCCACAAATGTGAACACCCATCAATGAAGCAACCTCGATAAGAGCATCCGCACGCACGTCAACCATTAGAAATAAAAAATGACAATATATAAATAACATTATAAATATATTCAATTGATAAATTGCACGTAAGAACCAATACACAAGAATAACAAATAAATACAAAATTATCCTTATAATTATTAATCACAATTGCTCACAGTTGCGTAGGGGCAACCTTAAGTTACCAATTAAAAAAGTATTTTGCTCAACAAATTTCTTTAAGACATAAGTACCTTCTATTTATCTAGAACTCAAATAATAAAAACTCATACAATAATGCATAATTATAGGGTTGTACAAATATTCAAATTTTATTTAATTTTTCAAATGGGTGACACTATGACGGGGCAGCTTTAGAGGGCCAACTGCCTCCGGGATTGCGGGACTAACGAATTACCGTGACCGTTACGTAAAGGGCTATTGAAGGACACCGTGGAGTCTTTCACCGTTTAGTCAGTACAAGTCTGACAGTCCCTCTCGCTCTGCGCTGGTTGGGACTCATTTCATGATTTTACCACGATAAAACAAGAAAAAAAAATGAGTGACTCTAACACTCGGAATTAATATGGTATCTCATTCCTAATCCTGATCAAGGTTTGAAGGTTGCTGTTGTATATCAGACACTCAAATTTTGGCAAATTCGATCGTTGATTGGTTAAAAGCAATCTACAATATCATCATCTGTCTAGCCATTTCCCAACTATGTTAGAGGCAGCTCCCAGTCGAACCAGATTTTCTAAATTACACTTATTTCGTTTTTATTGACATTAGGGCCTTATTTTAATAAAATTCCTAGTATGGTCACCCCCTCCCTAAGTAATTTTCCCAGGAATGGGATTTTACTTGTGTTACATTGTTAAAAGAATATGTATCACAATAGTTATGTAATATATTGCAGGTGTTAGCCCAACTGCGGGCTATTATTAAACAATTCCATACACAGGTGCTAGGTACATCTTCTTAATAACTAATTTTAGTACAGTGTAGGGTTAAATTATAGAAATATTTTTGGCCTACATACCTATTTTCTGTAATAAACAGTTACTGCTCAAAATATTGAAGGATCTAAAGTACTCTGAAGCAATCGTCTTTTTCAAAACCATCCAAATGTTATCTTGCAAACATCGCTTTTAGCGATAAGACTGCCCATCGTGTCACCTTATTTAAAAGATAAAAGTTTAAAAAAAATGAATACAGATTTAATTTTATTGTTGTCAGGTGAACATACTTGCAAACGATACTGCAAGACGTGCTCCAGGGATTGATCCGAAGAGTAAAGTACATTAAATGTTTACCATAGACCAATTGCAAATTATCGATAGCATTTTACGTTCTGAAAATAGTGCTCAGCAATATTTATTTAGCTTTACTATAGTACAACTTCTGGAATGTGTATCAACTATGCACCCCGCATTTGATCTTTTGTTTTAATTCGTACTTTTTCTGTGTGTGTCTTTTCTTTTTATTACGACAGTCGTAGGGTATCATTAAGTACTATTGTCGGAGCTGATGAAGATTGTAAACTATCGTTGCATTGTATAGAGTCAATCTTTCTAGTATTATATAGTTTCACCGGAAGCATTGTGTGAGTACCGTGTACTTTATCGCTTTCAATGAGTAGATACCCACGTCTTTTAATGACTTGAATGACCCTGGCAGTTGAGATTATGTCATGCTCACTCAAATGTCTCGCTGATGGTGGCGCGTGTGTCGGATCATTTAGTTCCCTTCAAAATGGTTGAGCTGAGTGATGCTGATGCATGTGTCATGTTCGTGAACGGGCGCTGTCAGTCGTGACTGGTCATCTCTTAGCAGCCGCGGTTTATTTTAAATATTTATAATTTTATTGAATTGTCTTTTTTTATATGAATTTCCTATGGACACTTTACTTGCTACATCGTTCTCACATAATGTACCATCTCAAGTTGAATGATGTAACAAAGGTTCTGTTATAATTTTGGCGATTGAAAAAGAGTGTCCATGGAGTTTCTTGCCCGTTCTTCTCCATAGAGATCTATGCTTTGGAATGGGCATCTACAGTACTTTCACAAGTTTTTATTTCTTGTGACTGGGACTGTAGCACCGTAACTAAGTTTAAACTATTTTATTTTACTTTTGTCTCTTGACAATTCAAAAGTGCCTGTAACTGGCCTACTTGAAATAAATGGTTTGATTTTGATTTTGATCCTTCGGGTAATATTTCACCACTTCCTCAAAAATATCTCTATTTTCAACCCGACACTGTGCCAAAACTACTACTACTAAATATAATGTGTTAGACAACATTGCTGGTGAAGATCTCTATCCAATAGCCATCTGGATCCTGGATGAAGGCCAGGCCCTTCATCTTACCATCGTTGGGGCGTTTGATGAACTTCACTCCTTGTTGTTCGAACCTGGAACATAAGATTATGAGATTAAAACGTTTTTTTCACTAAAAGGGTTAAACTTTTTCCACATGAAACAGAAAAAAAGGACTTTTATACAAACTTTTTTTTTTAATGTTGTACTTTTTTGCAAGCTGGTTTAGAACTATTATCTTTTATACTACTAAATACTTTTTTTTTTCAGTTCACGTTGGAATCGCCCAGTGATGTCCAACGCTCTGGGCAAAGCTAAATTATCGGCAATAAAATTGCCGATAATTTAGCTTTGCAATTGGTTCCTTTTTTTAATCGTGGTAAAAAATGAGTCCCCCCACCCAGGGCAGGGCGGGAGGGATTAAATAATAAAATAAATAAATATTCCACAACTATCACACAACGCCATCTAGTCCCAAGCTAAGCAGAGCTTGTGTTATGGGTACTAGACAACTGATAAACATACTTATATATTTTTCTAAATACATACATATTATTGATAAATTACACCCAGACTTGATTGACCCAGATTGTCAGACTTGACTGACTAAAATCCACGGTGTCCTTCAATAGCCCTTTACGTACCGAGGTTACGGTTATTTGTGAGTCCCGCGACCCCGGCAGGCTTTAGCCCTCTACAGGCCCCGTCACTATGCTGACACTCCTTAAGCTTGCGTGGAATACAACGCGCCGTCGACCCGGGTTGCAATTGGTTCCTTAGTATTTATTTCAATTACGCAGTACGTCAAAATCATAGACGAGTGACCAAGGCGTACGAATGTTGATTACATTTAATTTATATTTTAACATACCTGGCACAAGCTTCATCAACATTCTTCACTAGAATGCCAATATGTCCAAATCCACGAGGGTCTGAGTTACCGTTGTGGTAACTTGAGTCGTCACTCTCTGTGCCCCAGTTGCTGGAAAATTATGAGAGGAAATTTTAAATGTTTTATAGAGCTTGTTTTAAATGAAATAGTTCATTTGACCGTCCCTTTGGTTGAAGAGTATGATCAGTTTACTCTATGCCTGTTGTTTTTGGGGGGAAAATCATTAAGTTCTCCCAACCTAGGTAGAATGGAAGGGACAGTCATACTCTTTCTGACTAAAAACCACTTTATTCCTTCAATTATCCTTTGCATTCTAGGGCCGCATTACCCTGATTAGACAGTGCTGCAGTTTGTTCTGTGCCTCAGAAATCATTGTAAGCTATTCTCTTTTAAAGAAAGGGGAACTGTCAGATTGTTATGTTATAAAATTTTTCAGTCTTACTACAAAAAGTTAAGCATCTGTTGAACACTCTTGTTTAAAAGATGTTTGCAGTAAGACGGAAACTGTCTTACCTGACCCGTATATCAATGTCAAATGTCATTTTGCAGTTGACACCTTTTTTAGAAGTACAACCAATGTTTAATTGTTTTGTAGTAAGACCGTTTATGATTACCGTTTTCGGATTAACATTCAATATAACAAACAATATCCAACGTTAACTCACTAAGTTAACTCCAACGTAGCCTTCCTAGTCATAGCCCAAGCGGTCCTTGTGGCCTCGTCTGAGGGAATCTCTCCAGCATTCTCATAGCCCATGAAGAAAAGTGAGAATTTCATCTCCGGAAAGTGTAACTGCTTCAGTAATGTCATGCCGAGGACTCCAGTGTAAAATGGGATGGACTTGCGAGGATCCTTTATGCGGTACATTGTTTGTTGGAACATGAAGTCCTGGAAAATTATTAAAAGGTGGTTTTAGTAAACTTTACTGATTAGCTTGATGTTTTGATTCAGTTGTCAGATAAAAGGTATAGTTTGCGACTTTGAGTGTTTGAATATTATAATTTTTATCATAAAAACAATAGTTTACATAAAATGCATGTGCCACCTTTAGAAGTTACAGTTCAATGTTTTGTAAAAAACATAGACATGATAATAGGAAAAACAAACTCACTTTTATGCATGATTTTGGTCAATTTATATGACATATTAGGTTCTTTCCTTAGGAGTTTTTAAATTCAATTTAACTTCTTTTATAATCTCTTGAGACAAAAGCATTCCAGATAAAAAAAAAGAAATAGTACAAATATTGATTATTTGACTACAGATAAGTATTAATGGTTGCTCAACTTATTGTGTCACAGGCCACTGATAACATTGAACGAGGCAATTATTACCAGATAAAAAAGAAATAAAATACTTCAGTAGCTATTGGTTCTTAAATGTAAACACATTTGGAACATCATTATTTTATCATAACTTGTTCCTGAGGGTGCAGAGCAAAACTAATGGCCAATCTAGCTCACAAAAACAGACTGTCAAATATCTATAATGGGAAAATCACTACTCAGTACAATAGTAAAATAGTAATGCAATGTAAAATAGTCTTTGATACAGCAATATCAAAGAATAGAGCACATTCCTATTTTTCAATCCAATACTGTAATTATGAAAATCAGCCTTTAAGCAATTTCACCAGTACATAGTATATTCTCTCTATTTGTTTTGGGACTTTTATAGTCGCCATGCTTAAGACAGTTTCATATTACTGTAGCTAACAATATGTGTGTAGTCAGGGTCACAGTAGTTATAATTTTATAGAAAACTTTATCCAATATTAAAGTTTGTATGCTACATTAAATATTCAAGAAGACTATTGATTATCTAAACACTTCTATGACTATAATTTTGTTTTTACTCATTTTCAAGATTTTTTTTGCAAATCAATGTAATAATCTACACAATAGCGTAATAAATCAGATTTATCAATCGATCAAGTATATATTATCGGCAAAAACTCAACAAGTCAACATGATAATGAAACCTAGGAGAAACGTTGAAAGATTCTTGAATACTTACCCTGGTCGAAGGATCAGGAGTCTGGCATAAAGCCTCGATCTCTTGCGGCGAAATTCCTTCCTGAGCCATGGTTCTAATAAAGAAAAAAACATATATTTACATACCTAGTATACCAGTTAAAACCTAACCTAAAAACCGACCTTTGATTTTAGTAATATATTTCAGATTTTTGTATAGAATTCTACAATCTAGGACATAGGAAGAAAAACTCACTTTTCTGTAGCTAAATTTCTTCAAAAAACTTTGAAAACGTTCGAAAGAAGTTCGATATCACCAAACTACTGTGGTCTGCTTGACGTCTGCCAAAAGGCAAGTATTTTTCATCTATCAATGTATAATTGTAAGGAATATACAACTTAATTGCTTTGAGATAAGGTTGAATACATGTTGAAATCGATAAAAACTCAATTGGTTTGCAATTTCATTGGTGGACTCCTCTGCGTTTCGTTATACGCATAGTCAAGTATAATATTTACCATTAGAATGTTGAAAGGGTAATAATTATAATTCTTTAATGAGCAAAAATGTAGATTAAAGAAACAATCCAACTATCATAATTTTTATTCAAACATCATTTATTCCCAATGTAAAACTTTTCATACAAATATCTAAGTTCTTCCATCCACACAATATCTCTTTCTACCGATGTTGATATGCATTCATAAGCTGAGACCATCCTCATATTCTTATCATCTAAAAAAATATCTCCAATAACACTTAGATAATCCCCTTCCGTAAAATTTAATGGTTTTTTCGCAATACGCTCCAACAGAGTAGACATAATGCCAACGTTGTCATTGCCTGATCTCGTCGCTTCAGAAAAACCATAATATAAATCTTTCAAAATGGCCGGTGATGTATTTATATTACTTTTAGTGCTATCATAATAAATTTGAACTGATCCCGTAGCGTCGGAGAGCTCCATATTCATTGTGCTGGTTGTTGCATTGTAAATAGATGTAATTACGCCATGTATCATGATATTCTTGAACGTCAAGCCAAATAATTCGTAAATGTATCGGTTTTCTGTATTTTTGGCGCGAAATAAATCTTGAATATAAAGTTTTAACGGGCTTTGTTGAAAGTTATTCATTCTGTGCGTATTATGAAGAACACTGTTCACGTTTTAGGCCCTATTCGATAAAGTTTTATTCACGCGTTTATTATAAACACCACTTACATTTGTTTAGATTTACACTAGTTTGACAATGACAAATCTCTGTGTCATAAACAATGTTGACGGTTTTTGATTCGTTCAAAAACGTTATAATGATGGCAAGGTGGAACTTAGGAACTACATAAGTAGTTCCGAAGTTCTAGTTAATAGTTAATATTTCGTAATTTTCGTAAAATAATTTACGAAAATTACGAAATATTCAAACGAACCCCTAGCTGAGCGTGAAACATGCACATAAAAACAACAACAGCGGGCAAGGTCAGGTCGTCAGATAGTGTCTGATTCTCAGCTTTAGCCGACAGATGGCAGTAATTCGTTATTAACAAGCGTTCTGTGCACAGTTTTTGAAATACCAAAATACAAGATCGCATGTTCCACAGGTAGAAACCTTATCTAAATTATGCAAAAACACAAATCATAAAATTATCAAAAAGGATGTCTTTGAAGAAAAAAAGAATGAGTAAAGCCGCAGACAAGTGTCTGTCGTCAATAAAACAGGAGGTTTGACGTCAGAAGTCAATTAAATCCCCCTTCCCCCACTCCAGTAAACACGGATGTTTTGAAAATAATTGGCTACAAGTATCAGCAAATGCGAGTAAAACGGGTAATCGAAGATCGTCTGGTTTATTTCAACCGGGGGAGAAAATCAAGTGGCTGATATTTTATCTTTCGGTTAATTCTGTTCCTACAAATTGGGGGTTAGGGTAATATTTATTGTGAGCCTGCAGAATTACCCGTATATTTAGTAAGCTTATAGAGTTGATATTATTTTTACCTTAGCGGAGTGGTGCATGTAATTATTACTAGTCCATCTGCCCCACTAGGATAAAGACCTTATACTGAGGAGTCATGGCAATTGGTAACATTACGCTCGTGAATAGGATTGAATTTCAGCCTTACAAGGTGCAGCGACACCAGGTCGCGGGACTGTCTAAACTGAGTACCGTGGCCTTGGAACGCAAAGACGAAGGAACAGGGTGATTTTAAGTCAGTAACAGTTCCTGCTGCTCCACCCAGGGCATTAAGATTTAAACGGATTTTCAATTCCTATATTATTTAACTATTTTACAAATTCATGTAAACAACTCCAGTGTAGGGTAGTAGTAAAATTAATAATTGCCCTGAAAACAAAAGAGTTTAAAGTCACCCCCCCTGGAAATAAGGGTTGTCGCTTTGTAGAATTACATTGTATTTTATTACTTTTCCTTCAAAGTAAGTCTGGGAATCTAATTTAAATCTCTCCATAATATTGGTCTGATGAACTGGCGAAGGTCGTGGTAATGGAAATCTGCTGGATGCTATAAAGTCAGAATTGATGGATTCGGCTTCGCTTGGGGTGTTTATGAACTTGTACGTCTTTTAGACGGTATTTTGAATCATATTGTTTCCGTATTTACTCGGAGATGATTTTTTTTTGTAGAATGATGTTATTATATTCAGGGTGAACATTTCTACCAATTTTTTTCTAAATTCAAAAATTGGGCGAGAAATTCAAAATGTTTCGATCAAATATCTGTATAAAAAATACAATAGGAACCATTTTTCTTTAATCTGAGTAGGAAAAAATAGGCAATGAAATCTTCCATTCCTAGACAGCATACACATAGGTACAAACTCAGACATTTTAGCGCTACCGCATGCTTTTTTTTTTTTTTTTTGCGTGGTAAAATCATCAAATAAGTCCTCCCACCCAGGGCTGGGCGGGAGGGACTGTCAGACTTGTACTGACTAAAATCCACGGTGTCCTTCACGAGCCCTTTACGTACCGGGGTTACGGTGATGGGTAAGTCCCGCGACCCCGGCAGGCTCTGGCCCTCTACAGGCCCCGTCAATGTGCTGACACTCCTTGAGGCGCGCGTGGAACACAACGCGCCGTCGACCCGGGCATGGTCCATGGTCGGACAGCAAGTCGCCCATTACTCGCTGCCCGCATGCCCGCGCCTACGGTGGCCGGAGATCGTCCTGTGACGTCCGACGCCGTGGGCGTCTACCACTGCGGCTGGGATGGAGGGAGGACGCTGTCCTCTCCCTCAGGCGGCCCGCCTCCTCCTTCACGAGCATGACTGCTTCGCAGAAGGAGGCGACCGCTTCCCACTCCGTCTCGCCCCGCAGCATGGCCTCGACCAATGCCGGGCGCGAGAGGTCTCCGCCTATCGCCGTCGTGAGGACACGGCGGTGCTCTGCCCAAGCGGGGCAGTCCTGCACCGTATGCTCCACCGTGTCCTACGGACGATCCTCGCAGTGGTGACACCCAGGCGTTTCTTCCCTCCCTATCAGACACAGGAACCTCCCGAAACTTCCGTGTCCGGTGAGGACCTGCGTCATGCGGAAGGTAAGGACGCCGTGACGCCTATCCAGCCACTCCTCAAAGAGGGGTCTTACCGCCGCGATTGCGGCGTGCCCGGCTACCGCATGCTGTGAGAAATTGTCAGAAAAGTTACTGGTTCAAATTTCTGACAGTAAGCATCAGAATTTTTCTGACAGTATGCGATTGGGCTTAAAAAGCAACATATCAAAATTTTCTCCCACTACCCACGTATACCTCATGCAGTTCAGGTATCAACCCTAACTATAGGTGCCACCCGACGCGGCAATTATGCAAACTGCGCCCGTCTCTGCTCGCTTATTTGTAGTGTTTTCCCCCGCGTATAGAGGTGGGACATATCGATGGATAATTGAGTCGTAATTGATTTTGGATTGGTTAACATGGTTATGTTCAGCGTGTGGCCGGGATGTGGATGGCGGGAACCGTTATTTTAAGCGCCATTTTGTTTTGTTTTGTACGTTTATGAATAGCCTTTTGGTTAACAAATATACTTGTATCGGAACTGCAACTTTTTTTTGTAACGGTATTTGCTCTTGGCCTCAATTTAGACCTGAGACAAAGAAGAGGCCTAAGATGGAGCGAGCTCAGAAATTTTTGGAACTCCTGCGCACCGAAGGAACACAGTATAGACTTTAAAATGATGGAGGTCGCGAGGCTGGCGGCCTTGGTAAGGCCTAGCACCGCCATTTGGACTGCTCAGACGTCAACGCACGTTATAGGTAGTCTGTGGTGCCGTTTGGACCGCTAGGAGCTGGATCCCACCTACCCAAAGTTGATTTGCAACTTTACATAATAACAGAGTGCGTACCCATTGCTTGAACACATACGTTCTGTGATTCTGTCAAAGAGATGGAATAGATAATTGTCCATCGCATCCTACTCCTCTGCAATAGGTTATTTTATAAAAGAAAAAAATTAGTCTGAAATATAGACCATAAAAATATTAGACCCGTATTTTTTCTTTTGTTACGTAAACCAAAATTGACGAAGATACTCGTACAACGCTTTTAAAAATCACAAAACGTCACTCGGCCGGCACAATTTTATAAGCGTTTTGACGTCACAAGCCCCTACTCCCGAATTTGGAAGCGTTTTATCTTTGTCAATATTAGTATTATATAGTTTTGGACACATCACTTGTGAAAGGGTCGTGAGAGACATTTTTGTCATTCTAGCCATGATTATAACAATAACGATAATTAATAACAATACAATCATGATAACAGTGATGTTGTGTTATTGCTATATTAAAGTGTAACTGAAGTATCGTTTATTTAGCAGCATATAATGTTCCACAGTTGTGACACGGGCCTCCTCTCAGTGAGAGGGACTGGGGAGTGTGTTGTATCTAATCTACCACCGCGGGCCTAGTAAGGATTGGTAGATGTCACATGTCATCGATTTTTGGTTCTAAGACATTATTCCTTACGATGTTTTCCTTTCCCGTTTTGAAAGCAGTGGTTATAAAATTAATTAAGCAGACAAATGGATCTCTCTGGGTTCGAACCTACCTACAACTCGTCACACTAATTTGCACATTAACTATTTAAAAAATCTCTTCAAGAAAATGCAATGAATATGGACATTTTATCTAAATAAACTGATTCACAATTATAAAAAGACAATATCAATACTCCAGCACATATTTTACAAAAACTATCGACAAGTTTCCATCCCTATCCACTCTCATCATCGATGCGTCTACAACGGGAGCGTCGCATTGGAATCGTCTGCTTCTGCCCTTCACTATCGAGCTTATCGACAACCTTATTAGGAACACTGCTTTTGTTTTACTTTGTAAAGCTTATTAAATACTTAAAAGTTTTATCGGTTTGTATTTTCTTTACTTCAGTGATGTTTTTCAGTATTTTGTGTACTTTTTAATACAGTAAAGGCTTTTATTTAGTTCCGAATTTTGAAATAGAGATGGTGGAATACCAGTGTTAGGAGTATTAGCTAATACTAGAAGGGTTTTAAAGGTCAAATAGACAGTCGTTCCATGTGAAATGCTGTTATTCAGCTGTATCGGTTGCCTTTTGCGCGGTAATCGGCTTAGATAGTATCACGACACTACAGGACTTAAAAGCTAGACAAGTTCTTGATTGTGGCTCTTATGAAAAGGCACTTAAACATCCACAATTTTCTTTTTTTAGCACGCTCTGCCCTGAGTGGGAGGACTCTCCCACCCAGGGCAGAGCGGCTGTCAGACTCGTATTGACTAAAATCCACGGTGTCCTTCAATAGCCTTTTACGTACCGGGATCACGGTAATTCGTGAGTCCCGCGACCCTGGCAGGCTTTGGCTCTCTACAGGGGGCCCCGTCACTATGCTGACATTCCTTGAGGCGCGCGTGGAACATAACACGCCGTCGACCCGGGCTGGATGGAGCGGTAGGGGCTGTCAAAGGGGTTGTAAAATCATCAAATTACATCCCTTCTTATGATTTACACCCCAACAAAAGCGTGTATGCCTTGTAAGTAATCTGCCTATGTAATAAATGAATAGAGTTCAATACCCCCAAGTCTACCTCTCCTCTACTCTTTGATGAAACAAGCCTGAACATGTAAATCAGCCGACAGTTCAATTTCTCCGTACCGTTGAAGCCAACTACAGAAGTGTCAGTTCCTATGAACGACCTGATGCTTCAGGAAAGTTCGTAATTGAGTGTATTCCGAAATTGTGTTGATTTTCAGCCTTTGTAGTCAAAGCTTGTGAATATTACTGAAAATAATGTATTGATGTGAGAGTTCAAAATGTTAATCGGTACGTGGAATATTTTGCTTGGAATTTGACGCAATATTGTGGATTATTTTTTTTTTTAAAGCGTTGCCTCACACTAGGAATTTCTCCTATGTCGTGGGTGCGTTTACAAACATATCAACTTACATACAAAAACTCCCAGACCCGAAACAACTACTTGTAGATCATACAAATATTTGTTCCGGGCAATTGCTCAGCCAGTAGTTAAAACCCAAAGAATCGAATATTAAATGACTTTTATTTCTACTAGTTGCAATGGCCCTCAGCAGAAATTATTGTCCTGCAGCCAGAAACCTAAATGTCTGAAAACAGTCACGGGGTTTCGTATTACCCAGTTTTAACAGGATTGCGAAGGTAAGGTAGGCATCGAGTTAGACTACAAAAAGGCTAGACAGGTCCATGTATAATATTATATTGACGACATGTTTTTTATCATCATCATCAGCCTATACCAGTCTACTGCTGGACATAGGTGTCTCTAATCGCACACCATTTCACTCGATCACCGACTACTCTCATCCAGATGTTACTGGCCTCCTTGCGAAGATCGTTGTTCTACATAGCCAGAAGGCATCCCAACCTACGTTAGCCGATACCTGTAGGTAAACAGAATCAAAGGAAAATATCGTAGTTCTTTATCACCGTATGAAAAACTCGTTGATAGTAAAGTAACGCTGGATACTGTCCATAAAACGGATACTTTGAATATCTAACTCCATTTTAGTACTTTTAAATCCGCGGGCTATAATTTTCCAGGCTCTGATCTGAATGGTAATGGGGATATTGGAGTACTCAGGGTACCTAGAATGTGAGTGAATAGGTTGGAGACTATACCTTATTCGGATGTACTGAAACTAGGTCGAAAACAAAAAACAAAAAGGTTTGTGTTCTACAAGGGAGACACTTGAAGTCTTGAACCGTGTTTTGCCGGAGATCCAAAAATTTTACAATAATATAGTAAGGATTGGTTATTGTCGTTGTCACAAAATGGTGCGCCCTCAAGAAAGGGGAAAGTTGAAAGGGGCCCCAATGAAAATTTAACGTTTGTAGCTGTAGTTTCGGCGCTGGGGCAGCGCTGCAGAACGGGGCTGTGTCCTTAGAGAATATAACTGTTGCTCAGCAATTCTCTTACAGCTGCCACAACCACTTCTTGAGGGTTTGAAGGCGCCCCATTTATGATTGCCAGCAATAACCAATGATGTAGCATTAAGATGTCTATGCATTCATACTTACCATAATATGTAGTATTGTGTCAGTTTTTGGATCTCGGATGGCACTCAAGTGTATCTCTTACATTTTTCAAATTTCATATACCGTAATTCACTTTCCGCCTGGCCACTTGACAATTTGCTGCACTGATTTCACCAAAACAAAATTATAGAAATGTAAGTACACAAATGTTTTGTAGGGCAACTAAATGTATATGCAGTATATTTTATAAAGTTTACGATTTGCTATTCCCGTCACGCGAATTTTCGCTTCAGCGAATTGTCTCATGGCTTGGCGGTGAAGAAGAGTGCTGAGAACCCAGCAAAATGCAGAATGACTACTTGATTATATTCGTACCTACAGAGGACGCTAAAACATGCAGCGAGCAAGCGCAATGATCATTACTATCCTTTTATTGCTTCATTTCTAAATTAAAAATCATAACACCATCAAGAACTTTGCACAAAGAAGCAATCTGCAAAGTGTTCTCAGACGTTGTTACCTACTTTCTAAATCCATTTTCAGGTAGAACTTTAAAGGTAATGAAATTATCTTATGCTCGAGAAATGAGCTGCCATTCAAAAAACTATTTTCTATAGATCCTTCAAACTTGTATTTTATTATGTCGGAGATTAGTTCAATGGAATCCTCCACCCCCTAGTGGTCTACTCCGGGATCACCGATTACCTATAACCTGCAATGACGACAGAGTGATCTCACTGTCGATGGTGGGTCTCACCTCTGTGGCCGCGCGGCCGCAGCGCTCACGACATGCTGGGCCTAAGTTTGCCTTTCACTAAACTACCAACAGCAACACTAGCGTTCATCACTCGCGATGCACTATCGGGCGATTTCAAAGCAGCTTTGTCAAAGAGAACATCATAGTGCTGGGCCGCTTCGCTCGCGACCGTCTTCTTGTGGGAGTCCACCGAATTTTTTCTGTGTTCCTTTGGTAAACAGGAGTACCAAGTCTTTCTGGATAAGCTCGCTCCATCTTAGGCCAAGATTTAGTTTAAGGGCAAGACCGTACTTCACTCTTACAGTACTTACCGGGTTTGCCGAGGTCGGTCTGTGAATGGGTGACCATCTGTCATTGCGAGTTTTCTCCGTGCCACGGAAAGCACGAAAAGCTGTTGGTCCCGGCTGTCTATTGTAGATCTTAGACAGTCGTTACTATTAGTCAGAAGCTCTAAAAGTACGCCAATCAGTCTCACCATGGGGTCTCGTATCACCCAGTTACTGGGTTGTGGAGGTCCGACAGGCAGTCGCTTCATGTAAAATACTGATATCCAGCTGCATCTGGTTCGACTAGTAGCCGATCCCAATATAATTGCGAAAAGACTAGGCAGATGATGATATCAAACTCATTTAAAATAAATAAAAAAGTGACCATTCTCGATGGGCGACCATTACAATGCTATCACAGAAACCCTTCCTCATTTATTTACTCTCCAAGTTTCTTTCTGTATTTCTTTTACTACAGAGGGCAAAAGTAGAATGGTCTTAATCACCATTACATTTCGACAGTGCCTACAGTATGCAAACATTTGCCAGCAATAATAATTAGCTTTAATATAATAAAACAAAAGTACTAATTCCAGTAATGCATGCCACTACAGGGCGGAGAATTAAAAAGGCCAAGTTTGGACGAATTACATTAAAAAACTTGCTTTACTTTAGCTTTTGCCAGCAGCTTCGCCCGCGTGGAGTTTCACGTGTTATTGTGAGTCAACCATTAAAGATAGACATATGCTGTCAAGGAATATCTTTATATAATTTTAAGGAGAACATTTCCGTCATAGATGATTTCTATGTATCTTTCACCATTAAGGCAGCACACGCGACGGAAGCTTAAAAAATGGAGTAACTTCTCCCGTTTTCCCAATATTTCCCTTCACTGCTCTGCTCCTATTGATTGTAGCGTAATGAAAAGTATACTATAACCTGCCCAGGAGTATGAAGAATAATTGTGCCAAATTTCGTTAAAATCCGTCGAGTAGTTTTTGTTTCTATAACGAACATACATACATACAGACAGACGGACAAAAATTTTACTGATTGCATTTTTGGCATCAGTAGCGATCCCTTATCACCCCTTGATAGTTATTTTTTAAATATATTTCATGTACAGAATTGGCCTCTCTACAGATTTATTATAAGTATAGATGTGGTCTTGACTCAGTCAGAGGTAAAAAAGACAGCCTACGATGGAGTGCGCTTAGCCAGAGGAAGCCGGTTCACTCTAACTTTGAAGAGATTTGAAGGGTTTTATGCGTTCGGGAACACCGAAATGATGAGTGAACCGGTAATCAGTTCTTTTGCTGTGTTATGAACGAAGATCGGAGCCTGTGCTTAGTGCAGGGCAACTAAGTTTGAATGGTAATGAGCAGAACGTCTAGACGTCCGATGCTAGAAGGGGACCGGTGGGATGAGGTCGTAGAGTTCTTGCGCACTCTCTTCGAAGTACAGTCTATGGAAGATTTCCGAAAATGGTTTTGAGCTCTTGATAATTATTGCGTCCGTCTGACAAATAGAACCCCAAATTAATGTTGTCAAAATCCAACATACTTTGATAGCGATTGTCATTTGTTTCTGGGTTTGCCACTCACCTGCACTATTTTGATCACGATATTGACCGAATAATACGCACTTCTGTACGAACTTGCACAATGTCCAAGTAACAGTTATTGTGCTCTCCCATTTAAGAAATGAACTGAATCGCGGGCGTTTCGTTTCATTGTTAAAATAAGTGTTTGTTTTATTCAAATTCAAAAAGTCCACCCGCATTTGACAGTAGTAAGTGCATTGGCTGGCTTCTGTTTCTGACTTAAGAACCAACTTTAATAGAAAAAAATCTCAGATAAGTCTTTCCGCCCTGGGTGGAATAGAACACTGTCAGAGTCAGAATATTGTAATTTTTTATTGTAAGAAGGAGGTATGCAGTTTCTTGCCCATTCTTCTCCATACGAACCTACCCTTGAGAATGGGTGTAGAGTCAATCCCATCCCTTCCCATTTCCTTTAATTTTAATAACAGACGTTCTAAAGTGCCTCTTAGATGGCTTAATTGAAATAAATGATTTGACTGACTTTGACTAAACATGAAACAGATCCTTCAGTTGCCCTTTGAGTTCCAGGATCAAAGTGCCCTTTTAAGACAGGCCCGTGAGTCCGTGACCCTTACAAGTTGTACTTAATTTACAAAACGTTTTGCCAATACTTTCATTGTGTAATTGAATTGAAAATGTATACTGGAATTCTCTGCCAGAGCCTGTGTTTCCTGAAAGCTACAACCTTGAGTTATTCAAATCAAGAGTGAATAGTGTGACTGTCCGTCATGTACCCTTGTTTTAATAACAGAATAAGTTATTTATTTTAAAATCACTACGTGACGTCGGGCGCCTACAGACACATTAACTTGGTACTTTATGGCCTGACATTTCCTTCACACAAATCATTTATTTCAATGGCAACAAAAACTATTGACTAGGGTTGAATTCTGAGGGAAAAACATGTGTTTGCAATAAACCGAGCCCCGAACGGACACTTGAGTGGACCTCGAAAACAAATCAAGATTACAAATTCTAAGGAAGTTTAGAAATCTCTCAAAGTCAACTAATATTAAAACTCCACATCTGGGGACCCTAAACTAACAGCCATTATTCAATTGTGCACTTAAAAACAAAGCAGACATTCGGACTAAGGGTAATAAACAGGCAAGAGCCGTGAGAATTTCCAAGAGCCTTTCGAGGCGCTAAGCAGGTAGTTGGAGGCGGAAGACGCTGGTGATTCGGGACAGTCGGGTTGAGACCGTCGAGAGAGCTACGTCAAAGATGGGTAGTGGAAGTAAGTGGAGTGTTAGTGGTCGGTGGAACGCGAGAAGATGAATCCAGAAGGCAGCCTGATGTTGGTGATTATACGGGTAGTATTTGAGCAGTAGTTTATAAGTAAATTATAGACTAATTCTCTTCTATAAACACTTGGTAAGTGTTAATTATAATTAACTTTATAGTAGCAGTTTGGTGAAGACGCAGAATAGCTGTTAATAATCATTTATTTCAGCACAGCGGAGCGACACCTGCGCAGTACCTTATTGTATATTATTATCTCATATATATTTGTTCTGACTCCCAGTTCCATAACCTCACAGTAATTTGTCATTGGCGTTTGGTTAAAGGACACGGGGAATGCCTTTCGCTACAATCAGTACAATGACTCACACGCCAATGACGCCTGACGAATATTGACTTTTACCAGACGAATGTACCACGTATCAAAGGCAGAACCATGTTCATAGCTCACTTATTCCGATTATATTCCTCCAGCCAAGTTATTATATGCCGGTGACAGGCATTAGCAATTATAGTAAATATTGCTATTTGTTTAGCAAAATAACCAAATGCTATTGATGATTACTGTCTCCTTGCAGCCTAGCCCAGAGACATTGCGAGTGGTTGATGGATGTACATTTCCAGCTGTGGGGGTAGTCATCGCCAAATCGGGGTTATCGTTGAATAGCTCCGTTCGAAAGAACGCTAGATTAAACGGCTGTGTCTCGTTAAACGGCCATATGGTACGGCCTATTACTGAATCGTCACTATTTAACGAGACACGCCTGTCGATAAGGGGAATATTTAAATATGAAATGAATGAAGTGCCGATGACATCCACTTCGACATCCAGCAAGGCAAACGCAATATGCTCTGTTACAGGCCGAGTCTCCGGTACGCTTGAGCAACTAGAATCTTATTAAAGAAAGGGCAGCCGTAAGGGTGAACTCTTTGAACGCGTGTGTACTTCTATGAAGCTATATAAAACTTGTCTTCCTCAATGGTAGTGAATTCACGACTCACTATCTCAGGATTGGGAAGGACATGTAAAACGTGCTTAGGAACCGTTCGCTGTTAGTGTTCGTAGCAGAGTCCTTCGTAGGGTAATGCTGGTAGGACTAACAGTAAACGTACGCCGGGTAAACGTTGTAAAGCAATACCATGTTGTACATGGAATCGTTTGCGTTTACAAAGCGGCATCTAGTACATTGGAATTACACAAGTTAACGTAACTATAATCAACTAATTTCCTAAGCGCAAGCGTAACGTTTCCCTATCACAATTATATATTATATCTTTGTTGTCCTCTTGTCTTACTTGCTTCATAATTCTTATTGGTTTGTTTTATATGATTTAGACTTTCATATATAACTGTGAACTCTCAACACTAACTTACCTAGGTCCCCTCCCATCCCCTAGCTTCTAAAGTCGGGATGGGATGTCCCCTTGTTGAGAGTTCTGTCCTCATTCTCCCATGGCAGAGACTGCGGAAGTCAATGGCTCGCGCGTCATGGAGATCGGGCGGAGTGCGGGGCCCTTTCTCTACCCCTTCGGGGGTACCATTCCCTCATTTCCCACTAAGAATAACTAGATTTAAGAAAAACGAAAATTTTATCAGCCTGGGGTAATTTATGAACAGTCACATGTGGTGCCGTGACCAGGATTCTCGTCATTAAATGTACTGATTCACTTCAGTGCAACGAGAAAGAACAATTTATGGGTTGCTACAATAATAACACAACGTAATTATATGATTCTCGAGATTTCGAGAGACGGCATTAAGTTATAGACATTACAATGATTTTATTTGATTAAATAAAATTTTGATAACCATTATTGATTGGTTCTAACACTGGTGACGGGTTCAACTCCCGCGTAATTTATCAACTGATGTGTTAGAGTTCTTTACGTTGAAACGAAAGTAACACAACGGTACTATATTTTTCTAGGGATAACGAGAAACTGTTTAAAAATACGGTGATTACTTTAACTGTTGATCACCATTTATTGAATGAATCAAACTTTGGTATCGGGTTCAACTCCCGTGAATTTGTCAATTGATATTTATTTTTCGACGTGATGTTATATTTCGACACGAAAAAGACACAAAACAATGTTAAAATTGTAAATTAAACTGTAAGATGGTTTGAGCTTAATATGTTTGTTACATTAACTTGTGTTTGTACACCATAGTTGAATGTTCTAACCACTACATTTAGCGGGTTCAATTCCTGCGTGATTTTAAAGTGAATGAGTTAGTTTACGTTGTCATGGAAACAGTACAACGTAATATGAGCGTAATATGAGCAACGATTTGGTGCTGTTGCACAACGTAATATGAGAGCTAATGAGAAACAATTGTGGGATACGCAGCTAAAATAAATTATGGTTGATTATATATAACGGTCCGACTGTTATGATGATGGGTTCTTCAACCATTGACAGAGGATTCAATTCCTGCTTGATTTATTTGTTGTGCTTGTGCTACAGTATCAATGATCTGGTTATAAACAATAGTTGATGAGTAATAAAGTTCCTGTGTCACGGCTTGTGGGATAGGTTCTCACAGAAAAAGTTGGTTGGAAAGGTTTGGGTAATAAAGCTACTGATATTGATTATCATAACCATAATATGCCAGGAGGCATTTTTGAACTACATGGAATGAATTAAATCGAATCCAAACTTGTTCGACTTTTGCACTAGGGCCAGACACAAAGGCAAGCTGCGCACTGTAGCCAGTAAAACAAAGCTTTTGCACCAAAGCATCTTTTGTATGGGCCCACATATATTTAATCATCTGCCACCTTTTCTCAGAACTATGAGCGATATAAATACCTTCAAAAAAAATCTAGTCGAATTATTGGTAAATAAATGTTATTACTCCATAAGAGAATTTCTAGATGACAAAACATTGAAGCAAATCCATTAAATGAATAATTTATTAATTTGGACTTAATTAGTGTACTAGGTAGGATAATCATAATGCATATTATATGACAAGTGGATGTATTGTAATTTTAATTTAACTATATATTTACCGAACTTGTGACATGAATTTTGTAGGCCTCAATGGCGAGACATAGCAGACTTACCTGTATTTAGCACAACATCTTATGAACCTATAATCCACAATTTGAATTTGACATCCATTGTATAAATAATTTGTTAATCTGACATAAACATTTTACTATTTTTTTGCTAATTTAATCATAATATATTGCATGGCAAATTTGATGTATCGTATTTAATATTATTGTTATTTAATCTAAATTTATAAATAACTTTTTAATATTGTATTTCTTACCGAACTTAAGTCATGAATTTTGTATGCCTCAATGGCGGGACATAGCAGACACCTGTATTTAACACAACATCCTATGAACCTATGATCCACAATAAACTATTTGAATTTGAATTTGAATTTGAATTTGAATGTTTGTTATTGTTACTGTGCTACTTTTACAAGGGTTCAACTCCCTGTTGACATAAGTTTGATGTCCGACAGTACACTAATTGATAATGAAACGTGTTTGCAATTACACGTGCATTGGTGTGTATGCTTTACGATATGATTGTGATGCGCCCTCAATCTCAGGGTAAATCTCATATTATAACTGTTTATACAGTAAGAAGCATGCAGCTTTTAAAGATTACAATTGATTTTCTTGCCATCAAGTATTACCGTATGAGATTAACCTTTCAGACTCTGCGGAGTAAACCATATAGATAAAAGAAAGAAAAGAGATTTATTGACACATAGATGAATAGATACTCGTGTGGCCTAATTTTAAATTCCAGGTTGCTTGAGACTTTGCTGGGCTGTCACTTCACGTTGTCTTAACGTTTTGGGTTATGCGTAAGCACGGATCAAATGCAGCCGACATCTGCGGACTTCAAGAGCAGTCGTGTCGACGTTAGCGTGACTCCTTTTACGAAGCTAAGTTTCAGTTTTATTATACTTTACAGTTACGCGATGTCACGTGGCTTAACCTTGTCATAACACTAAAGGTAGTATTGGTTTTGAAGTTTAGGCTATGCAGTTATTCAATGCCGGCAGGCAAAGGAACACACGAGGGAATGTTGATGAAAACATTTTGTCGAGACCATAGCGCAGTGGTTGAGTAGCCGACAGTTCCGCGGCGTGTCGCGGGTTCGATCCCCACACGGAACAAATGTTTGTGTGATCTGCGTGTTTCGGGTCTGGGTGTCTGTGTGTGTGGGTTTCTGTGTTTGTGCACGTACCTACGATACAGGAGAGATTCCCAGTGTGGGACAATGACAATATTTAATTAAAGAAACAACCGGTTTTTAGTAATCGGATTTATTTTGTTACATCATAGAAGGCCAGTAATTGTTTGGTCAATCTAGGATGCCTTCAAGTCAAGGACCAACCTAATTCTTAAATGAATCAACACGAATTGATCTTCGAGTGACGGAGCGAAAAGTAAGGTTTATTTATGTGAATGGCACGGTTGACACATTGGCTTACCGATCTATTGCTTTGTTAAGTGTAACGGGTTCGATTCCCGCATAGAACAATTATTTGTATTTAACTGCAGGCAGTTGTTCTGTATCTGGCTGTTTGAGTTTATGGATTTGGATGTGTCTGAATGCACCCACGAAGAAGAAATTATTCGTGGTGTGGAGCGACGTATTGTTGCGAGAAAGATGTGCACATGTTAAATAGTACACGTTACAGAATATGTTCATATTCTGGTATAATTTCCCCAAACTAGTTCAATGACAGGACTGGTCATTCGTCTCACAACCGGAGGGGGGAGGCTAATAGAGACTAAAACTAATATAAGAAAAGGGATTTACTTGTAATAACGAGCAGATCGTAATTGTTCAGATTACATAACATTAGTTTTCTAATATGACATCTCATAGTTGGAATCCTGGAACAGCTCTATCCTCTTAGAATCGGAGGGGGGCGACTAATTGGAATAAAATCTAATATGCCTATGTGCGGACTATTTCAGCCACAACGAGCAGCGGATTGAGCTCGCTAAGCGATGAGGAAAGGCCTCTGTCCAGCAGCAGCTACTATAGGCTGAATTTAGAACGAGGGAATACCGTAGAGGTAGCGTCACTCACAAATACTCTTTAAAAGAGACTCTGGTATGTAAATCAACATTATAAGCATGCACAGGTCTTTTGAAATGACTTAAATCGCGGTTTAATGTACAATTTAATTACAACAGAGTACTTTACTGGAGGACCAGTTTCGAATATTTATAATAATTAATTACATTTATGATTGAAGATGCTTATGCAAAATTACACAAAATTGTGGCAAACAATGCATCTCATAAGACTCGTGTACCAAGTGGAAAATTTATAATAACCAGTTTATATAAACATAATAAATTGGTGTAGTCGTATTTAGTATTATAACGTCATGGAAATGCACAAGTCCCTAATGTGAAACCTCATCCGCTGAACTGCGTCACGCGTCTGATTTTCAGAGGGGGGAATGTGACTGTCCGTCATGTACCCTTGTTTTAATAACAGAATAAGTTATTTATTTTAAAATCACTACGTGACGTCGGGCGCCTACAGACACATTAACTTGGTACTTTATGGCCTGACATTTCCTTCACACAAATCATTTATTTCAATGGCAACAAAAACTATTGACTAGGGTTGAATTCTGAGGGAAAAACATGTGTTTGCAATAAACCGAGCCCCGAACGGACACTTGAGTGGACCTCGAAAACAAATCAAGATTACAAATTCTAAGGAAGTTTAGAAATCTCTCAAAGTCAACTAATATTAAAACTCCACATCTGGGGACCCTAAACTAACAGCCATTATTCAATTGTGCACTTAAAAACAAAGCAGACATTCGGACTAAGGGTAATAAACAGGCAAGAGCCGTGAGAATTTCCAAGAGCCTTTCGAGGCGCTAAGCAGGTAGTTGGAGGCGGAAGACGCTGGTGATTCGGGACAGTCGGGTTGAGACCGTCGAGAGAGCTACGTCAAAGATGGGTAGTGGAAGTAAGTGGAGTGTTAGTGGTCGGTGGAACGCGAGAAGATGAATCCAGAAGGCAGCCTGATGTTGGTGATTATACGGGTAGTATTTGAGCAGTAGTTTATAAGTAAATTATAGACTAATTCTCTTCTATAAACACTTGGTAAGTGTTAATTATAATTAACTTTATAGTAGCAGTTTGGTGAAGACGCAGAATAGCTGTTAATAATCATTTATTTCAGCACAGCGGAGCGACACCTGCGCAGTACCTTATTGTATATTATTATCTCATATATATTTGTTCTGACTCCCAGTTCCATAACCTCACAGTAATTTGTCATTGGCGTTTGGTTAAAGGACACGGGGAATGCCTTTCGCTACAATCAGTACAATGACTCACACGCCAATGACGCCTGACGAATATTGACTTTTACCAGACGAATGTACCACGTATCAAAGGCAGAACCATGTTCATAGCTCACTTATTCCGATTATATTCCTCCAGCCAAGTTATTATATGCCGGTGACAGGCATTAGCAATTATAGTAAATATTGCTATTTGTTTAGCAAAATAACCAAATGCTATTGATGATTACTGTCTCCTTGCAGCCTAGCCCAGAGACATTGCGAGTGGTTGATGGATGTACATTTCCAGCTGTGGGGGTAGTCATCGCCAAATCGGGGTTATCGTTGAATAGCTCCGTTCGAAAGAACGCTAGATTAAACGGCTGTGTCTCGTTAAACGGCCATATGGTACGGCCTATTACTGAATCGTCACTATTTAACGAGACACGCCTGTCGATAAGGGGAATATTTAAATATGAAATGAATGAAGTGCCGATGACATCCACTTCGACATCCAGCAAGGCAAACGCAATATGCTCTGTTACAGGCCGAGTCTCCGGTACGCTTGAGCAACTAGAATCTTATTAAAGAAAGGGCAGCCGTAAGGGTGAACTCTTTGAACGCGTGTGTACTTCTATGAAGCTATATAAAACTTGTCTTCCTCAATGGTAGTGAATTCACGACTCACTATCTCAGGATTGGGAAGGACATGTAAAACGTGCTTAGGAACCGTTCGCTGTTAGTGTTCGTAGCAGAGTCCTTCGTAGGGTAATGCTGGTAGGACTAACAGTAAACGTACGCCGGGTAAACGTTGTAAAGCAATACCATGTTGTACATGGAATCGTTTGCGTTTACAAAGCGGCATCTAGTACATTGGAATTACATAAGTTAACGTAACTATAATCAACTAATTTCCTAAGCGCAAGCGTAACGTTTCCCTATCACAATTATATATTACACACATCAAAAGTGTCTAGGGATCAACATATATTTTTGCAATAACTTTTCTCCTGATTGATATTAATTAAAAATTTTTTTAAGGATTCATCAAATAAAGTGTTTTCGTTTGTCACAGTAACGATAAACCAAGTCACCTTTGCATTAATAAAGAAATTTGCCATTTTCCTAATAAAGGGATTTTTGACATTTGAACCACTAACACAAAAGTTCGAAAAAAAGACTGAAATAACAGTTTTCTTTAAAATTTTATTGGGTAACTTAAACAATTAATAATCCGTGTTTCTACCGCGAACACTAACAACACAAGAACATCGGTTTGGCATACTCAAAATGAGTTCATCCAAATCACGCTGTGGAATGGCCGCCCATGTTCGTTGCAACAACAAAAAAAGGTCTTCTTGCGACTGGATACCCTCCATATTCGGCAGAGCTCTTCTCTGTAGCATATCCCATGCATGCTCAATCGGATTCAAGTCTGGCGACTGAGCAGGCCAGGGCAGGACATTGATGTTAGCTGCGGCGAGAGTCTGTCTTACAACTCTTGCGGTGTGCGGTCGTGCATTATCATGCATTAACTGAAATAAGGGACCGATTTGCACTTGTAGAGGAACGATGACGTCTGATACAATCGTCTCAGCATAAATTTGAGCGTTGAGGTTGCCTCTGATCCAAATCAACTCAGTTCTTCCGCCGATCCAAATACCCGCCCATACCATGATGGTTCCACCACTATAAGGATGGACTTCCTGGCAGGATTTTAATCGCTGTTGGCGTCCAGGGCTTCTCCAGTGTCGTATACGTCTTGTATCCGGTCTCATACCAAAACGAGACTCATCAGAAAAGCACACGAAACGCCATTGTTCTTCTGCCCAATTTCTGTGTTCAAGAGCCCATTGATATCGAATCCTACGATTGTGCATTGCTATAGGTGGTACCCGTAGCGGTCTTCGGGAATGAAGGTTCACTTCATGCAAGCGGTTTCTGACTGTTTGGTCGCTAATTAAGTTCCCTGAAGAGTGATAATGCACGACCGCACATCGCAAGAGTTGTACGACAGACTCTCGCCGCAGCTAACATCAATGTCCTGCCCTGGCCTGCTCAGTCGCCAGACTTGAATCCGATTGAGCATGCATGGGATATGCTACAGAGAAGAGCTCTGCCGAATATGGAGGGTATCCAGTCGCAAGAAGACCTTTTTTTGTTGTTGCAACGAACATAGGCGGCCATTCCACAGCGTGATTTGGATGAACTCATTTTGAGTATGCCAAACCGATGTTCTTGTGTTGTTAGTGTTCGCGGTAGAAACACGGATTATTAATTGTTTAAGTTACCCAATAAAATTTTAAAGAAAACTGTTATTTCAGTCTTTTTTTCGAACTTTTGTGTTAGTGGTTCAAATGTCAAAAATCCCTTTATTAGGAAAATGGCAAATTTCTTTATTAATGCAAAGGTGACTTGGTTTATCGTTACTGTGACAAACGAAAACACTTTATTTGATGAATCCTTAAAAAAAATTTAATTAATATCAATCAGGAGAAAAGTTATTGCAAAAATATATGTTGATCCCTAGACACTTTTGATGTGTGTATATCTTTGTTGTCCTCTTGTCTTACTTGCTTCATAATTCTTATTGGTTTGTTTTATATGATTTAGACTTTCATATATAACTGTGAACTCTCAACACTAACTTACCTAGGTCCCCTCCCATCCCCTAGCTTCTAAAGTCGGGATGGGATGTCCCCTTGTTGAGAGTTCTGTCCTCATTCTCCCATGGCAGAGACTGCGGAAGTCAATGGCTCGCGCGTCATGGAGATCGGGCGGAGTGCGGGGCCCTTTCTCTACCCCTTCGGGGGTACCATTCCCTCATTTCCCACTAAGAATAACTAGATTTAAGAAAAACGAAAATTTTATCAGCCTGGGGTAATTTATGAACAGTCACAATAGGTTACTACTAGGCAAGCGTGCTTCACCGTCGACCACATCTTCGCTTACAATCAGGCGAGATAGTGGTCAAACGCGAACCTACGAGTATCTCTAAATAAAAATGTTTTGTACGCACAGCTTTACTGCTAAGTATTTAAATTGTTTTATTATTTTACTGACAGTTACTGATGTATTATTCCATTTTTTAAAATTATGTAAATGATATGCATTTGACTGTTATTTCATTCTATGTGACTTTTTAATTTTATTTATTTTTTTATTTATTCGCTGACATTATTCTGTTTTTTTTTTTTTTTAATTAGCCTGCACTCTCCCACTGCTGAGAAAAGGCCTCCCCCTATTCCTTCCAGGAACTCTTTTCCTCTTTTTATACTGTTTTTTTTTTAACTTTGCCTCAAACTAGGAATTTCTACTCGGCCGTGGGTGAGTTTACAAACATATAAACTCACATACACAAACGCACAGACCCGAAGCACGGAGCGTAGCAGTACAATCGCTCAGCCACTACGCTAACTATGCCGTCAATTGAAATGTTTCAAAGTCTTCTTGGCGAACAATAGACAAACTCCTCAGTGTTGCAGGTTGCAGGTGTTCGTAACCACTTCCCGTCAAGTTTGACGGTGCACGTTGGGCTGTTTACGAAATTGAGCTTTCACTTAGGGATGGCAAAACTTGGGATATCCTGGAAATAGTAATGCACATATGCGATAGGCCCTAATTTATCTGTTTCTTTTTTAACATCACTGATATCCATATTTTTGTTTTTTACGTGGTAAAATCATCAAAGTCCTCTCACTCAGGGCAGGGCGGGAGGGACTGTCAGACTTGTACTGACTAAAATCCACGGTGTCCTTCAATAGCCCTTTACGTACCGGGGTCACGGTAATCCGTTAGTCCCGCGACCCCGGTTTCGCATACTCTAACATGATATTTATAATCTACATACTCAAGCAACTAAACGTCTTACGCAAACAACTGCGCAGAAGACAAGTACAAGATGATGCTCATGCTTCTTTTTCTTATCGTATCGATGGGAATCTGGGCCGGTTTTTTATGTGCGATGATAGAAGGGCTCGTGGAATGAGATCGTAGAGTTCTTGGGCACATTTACGGAAGCACAATCTGTAGAAGATCGACAGGCAGGCAACCTTGCGGAAATTATTCTATGAAGCTTAAAATCCACCATTTTTATGTCGTTAATGAGTCTCTTAGCTCTGCGTTCGATTCTATCTTCTCTTATTTAGCCAATGGCAAGAAGAGTCAAACAATCATCCTTATTTATCACAATCATACTTGTGTATCATCCTGGGTACATAAAATTCAAAATGCTCTCCCAGAAAGCATGAAAAAACATACTCCTAATAATTATTTCCTTTTTTTTTTCTCAATGTTACCATGTAAGGTAGTCTTAGAGCGCATCTTTGGCGTCGCGCCAGGCCCGACTCAGCCGAACGAGGCATGCACTACTGGCATAGTGTTGCGCCAATTATCGTTAATTTTCATCGATAACGAACGTGACTCTGATTTTAGGTTAAGATATTGTTGAAGGTGTGGTGTTAATTTTAGGGGTGGGAGTTTTGTTTATGATTTTGTTTAATATTTTAGTTTCATATTTTTTTAAGTAAGTATGTGCACGGTTTACTCCTTAGTCAAAACTAGAAATTGCCTAGCTTTCAGGCGACTGCAAGTTTGGAGAGAAATGCTTTAAAACAGATACGCTAATATCTGCGCTTCTATAGTGAGTTAAGAAATCGTGTAGTACTTACAAAATTATCGGTATTGAAAGGTATCCTATGTGTTATTCCAGACTATAACACATCTGTGTACCAATTTCATTTATTTCTGTAAAATCCAGATTCGTTAAGTCGTTTTTGATAAGATTGAAAACAACATTTTGCTATAAAAAAAAAATTAAGGATTTACGCAAAAACATCGACATCGTAATTAACCTTATCGCTCAATCCCATCCCTAAAAGAATCGTTGTCAATAATCGGCTAGGTATAGACCGCAGCCTTATCTTCCATACTCTTGCTACTCTTATGTTCAAGCTTACTCCTAGCTGGGCCAGCAGAATGTTTTAAATTCAAGCAGTGTACCGACTCAAATGCTTCCTTTAAACTTTGAGGAGTTCCTTATCCAACCGTATTGGAGGTAGTCAATTGGAGGAGGTTATTTTATTTCTGTGGAAAATTTTCAGTTTTAACGCTGAATTTTCATGTAGGTAATTGTACTGAAAACCTGCAGTCTTATCACCAGTTTTCACGTCTTTGTGACGAAAACGGAAACTTTGGGAACTCGGGATTAAATTAGTTCCTCGTTCGTAAAATCATCACATGAGTCCTCCCACCCAGGACAGAACGGGAGGGACTGTCAGACTCGTACTGACTAAAATCCACGGTGTCCTTCAATAGCCCTTTACGTATCGGGGTCACGGTAAATCGTGAGTCCCGCGACCTCGTTCGTATACTAGAGGCAATTTTTCATTTTCCAATAATTAATTAATTAATAATATCTGTGTAATTTATCTATAATATGTATGTATTTAAAAATATATAAGTATGTTTATCAGTCGTCTAGTACCCATAACACAAGCTCTGCTTAGCTTGAGACTACATGGCGTTGTGTGATAGTTGTGGAATATTTATTTTATTTATTTATTTAATTTACGCCATGATATTTCAAGTACGCTGTATGGCTTAACACCTAGAATTTATACTAGAGCCTCTGTTTATGATTATGATAGTGCTGTAGAATTATTTGGAGAATAGAATAAAACCTACCAAACAAATAATTCGTTAAATCGAACATGATTTTATGAGAAGTTAGTGGCTTAAACAACGACCATACAGCCTAATGGTCGTGGGGCTTAAATAATAACAGGCGCACAGGTCGATTATTATGGATAACCCACGCGTCCTGACGTTGGTCTGTCGATGGGGACCAAGCAATGTAAAGCCATTGGTCCCGGCTGTCACTTGTAGATTATTGGCAGTCATTACTGTTGTTGCTCTTCAGACTATTGTGGAGGTGAGATAGACAGGCGCCCCATTTAAAATAATAAAAAAATACTGCATCTGATTCGACTGGAAGCCCACCCCAACTTATACATATAGTTGAGAAAAGGCTAGGCAGATGATGAAGATGAAGAAAACTTGTAGAGGATAACTTTCGTGACTAAATAAAAACAGCCACTCGGGTCTCACTTTTTTTGTTTTTTTTTTAGCTTGGTAAAATCATCAAATGAGTCCTCCCACCCAGGGCAGGGCGGGAGGGATTGTCAGACTTGTACTGACTAAAATCCACGGTGTCCTTCAATAGCCCTTTACGTACCGGGGTTACGGTAATTTGAGAGTCCCGCGATCCCGGCAGGGCTCGGGTCTCACTTGACTAAGTTCTACCGCAGATGGGTGACCATTCTTGACTTACCGAGTCTCCTCCGTGTCAGGATAAAAGCAGCCGTCAATGATACTAGTAATATAGTAACGGGATTGGATTGAACATTAATTTGGGACGTTAGAACACTTCTATTCTAAAAATACATAATTCAATTGAATAATTATTCTAACTTAAACGAAGTAAGAACTTAAATTCCCAAAACTGAATCGAGGTCTGAAACTGTTAATTATTTCGTAACAGTAACTCTATTCTTGTATAAACAAGCACATGGTAACTCAGTAACTTGAACAGAGGAATATAAGTTGAAATTACCGTAACATCGTTAACTCAACAGTTATCTAACTTGAACCGAAGTGTAGCCTTGAGGTAATTTTACCTTAGGGACTCACGGGAGGAGAGGATGGGTAACTTGTTTCATTAAAATTATGTCTTCTGTTTGATATTTGGTTAGTTGAAATGTTGTAATTTTTGTCTTGATGAAAATCATCGAATGTGTCCTCCCACCCAGGGCAGAGCGGGAGGGACTGCCAGACTCGTACTGACTAAAATCCACGGTGTCCTTCAACGGCCCTTCACATTCCTGGGTCACGGTAATTCTTGAGTCCCGCGACCCCGGCAGGCTTTATGCTGACACTCTTTAAGGTGCGCTAGGTACACAACGCGCCGTCGACCCGTGCATGGTCCATGGTCAGACAGCGAGTCGCCCATTACTCGCCGCCTGATTTCCACATCCATAGTAAAACTCTTTTCTGGTAATGTGTGCAAAATACGAGAGCGGAGCAGCGGAAGACGTGGGAGCGTTGTGGAGATGACTGCATAGTAAATTCCACTAAAGCAGGGTCGATGGAGCCCTGTTCAGCGGGGCTTCTATGTCTATGTTTAGAGTTTTAGAATAACTAAGTTCTTAGCTAGTCTTTTCTGATTAATTTCTTTGTAGATCCAAGACAATTAAATTCATTCTCCGGGACATGACGAGCAAAGAGTTTAGAAAAGCGCAGAGAGATTCATTGTCTCGGCGCTGTTCTAGTGGTCTCTACTATTGATTCTGGCTTTAAGGAGTTACAGCGGTTTGAGAATAGTGCGGTGGGTTAGTTCCATAAGAAAAAGAGAGACTGGTTCACTACCATCATCATCCACAGTATATTAAACTACATAATATCCTTTCTTTCCTTATACTAAATTCACATTACTTACATCAAGAATTAAATTCCCAGCAACAACGACATTCCATCTGACCGTATGCCCCATTCTCCAAAATATTTCCGTTATTAGGCATATTGTAGCACAACTTGGAACTTGTCTGCTGACTGATGAACGAGCTCTTATTACTGCCTACCCCCTGTTTGCCAGTCCGTCGTAATGTCAGGTATTAGACAAGTTAATGTTGTACAAGGCATTTTGGGTTTGTTTTAAGAAAGATGATTCTGCCAAATGTAGTTAAGATATAATGGACCGTATGTCGGCGGCATTGACTTGCCTCTCCCGCCCTGGATGGGACACATTTGATGATAATATCACGATTAAAAAAGGAAGACTTGCCGCTCACAGGAGACTTTTTGTCACACAGTCGAATTTACCGTTTATTGCCCGTGGTACTACCAGTAGTACAGTAAATAAATTACCCGTGTTCCTACGTACAATTTTTATTTACCCATAGTACTACTCATTTATTTTATGTTATAGACTAGCCTTTGCCAGCGGCTTCTTCGGCGGCCCGCTCCTAACCCTATGTCACTCAGGACCAATACAGCTTTCTACTGGTGAAAGAATTTTCAAAATCGGTTGAGCAGTTCCTGAGATTACCCCCTACATACAAACAAACAAATTTACCTCTTTATATAATTAGTATAGATTAATTATATACATTTATCTGTATAATCTTCCGTATACCATCCCTATTTACTTTTTGTTTTTAGTTTTTTAAATCGTCAATTGAGACCTGTTACCCTGGGTGGGGTGGAAGGGACTGTCAGACTCGAACTGACTGAAATCTACCGTGTTCTTTCAACTGCTCTTTTAATTCCAGGATCACGGTTAACTGGTTAGACACAGAAGTAAACGAGTAGTACTATGGGTAAATTAAAATTTCCCGTGGTACCAGTCAACGCCCGGCCTTTAGTCATACTGGATGACCAGGATTGATTAGGTTTTCTTTAAGCATCTTTGGTAAAAAGAAAACAATCTATAACACTAACTTGATTTTAATTTACAAAAATAAATTATAATAATACGCCTTAAAAATTAAATACCTACAAACTAACGAACTAGATAAAATAAAAGACACGCTATAAGAGTTTAGTATTTTTTTTCCAATTGTTATCAATGGTCGAATAAGAGATCAAAACAGTTTTAATCATTGATAACTTATAACATTAAAGTTTACTCGACATTCTCGATACAACGTAAGCGCGCTTGCTATTGCAAATCGACTTTGCGTCACTAACCAACTACAAGTAAAAATCATCCTTACTTCTACGACATAAAGGCGCTACCAATATAAAACTTGCGGTTGTCTGTGGGTAGATAGAAAGAACAGGCTTGTTATGACGACTTAATCATTATGTCGTAGTGATAAAGATGATTTTCACTTTTGGTTGGCAAATCAGTCGACTCGCGTCATGACCAAGGGAATTAATAATAAAAACGAGTTAACTAATTAAGACATTCTCTTAAACAGTCTGTCTACAATTATTGACAAGGATTCAGATTGAGCCGATCAAGAAGAATTTTATGTTAATGCAACATGTGTAAAGGCATTTTCATAGTTTGGTTTGGACGAGACGTACGTAATGTCGTCTGCCTTGGTATGGACATTAGTGATGATGATCGATGATACGCACATGACTAAGAGAATGATCGGTATGAATATTGATGGATGGAGAGGAAGAGGAAGGCAAACGAAAGTATGGATGGATTGTGTGAGGAATGATAGGAAATGAGCGAATGATGCTGTCACATCTCAAAAAGGAGATCAAATGAAAATATGTTGCATCGACTCACACTTAAATAAGGTAAAGCGAGGAAGAGAGAGAAGAGTTTCACGACACTGTCACAAATTACAGGAAAATTGTGGTAGGTAATTCTTTATCGGCTCAAACTGCTTCTTTGTCGATTAGTACCTTCAATCACCCATACAACATTTTTGCAATTCTTAACATAACTTTACAACAAGTTATCAATTTATTCATTGAACTGACAAATATTTATTAATCTTATCAATATAGTGTTGTGACAAAACTGGCTTATTGGCTACACTGATTTGATGTTTCAAATTAGCGATCGTTGATACTAAATAGCTTCTGGGAGTAGACGGCGAAGGAGTTGAAAATGTGTAAGGAGCAGGAGTTACAATACTCTTAATATTGGTGTACAGATTGTATAAAGGCTTTTTTGGGGTGATATTAACGACATCAGCAGGAGTTACAGCATATACAGGTCTTACGGTAGACACTGGTATTGCAGCATTTCGACGACCATTTTCATTCGTTATAAAAAGTGGTTTCAGTTCTTCATAAGTTGGTCTGACTTGCCCTGCTGTTTGAGAATTCTGGTTGTTATGTTCACCTCGTCTCAAAAGAAACGATGAGAACTTGCTTTTATGGGGCTGATATGCGTGATTTAATTCTGATGAATAATCCAGTGCGTCTTTCGAATAATCAACTTCATCAGAGAATGTATAATCGTCTTTAGCTCTTTCTACTTTATCATTTTCAAGATGTGTGTTGTATTGTTCTAGATAATCGTTGTTGTTATCTGATAAACTACTTATTGTACGATCGTTGTTATTTGCAGTAGTATCCACAATGACACTTTTAGTTGGATATACGTTATATAATAGGAAGTTATTATCGTTTTTGTTGCCATATTCATTTAAATTATCTAAATGTTTCAGTTCATAGTCAGGAAGATTATCTTTATAGGGTGCTGGAGTTTGTTGAGGATGTAAAAATTCTTCATTTTCAATATAATCTTGGTTATGAGCATAACTTTTCTGGTTAGCACGATAGTTATTACCTAAATCTTTATCTTTTTCATAGTAATCGATGCTATTATCCTGATTGTGATGTTCATCATATCTGACATCAGCTTTGTATCCGTTTTCATCAGCAGTGTACGAAACTATCTGCATTCTTCCATCGGGGAGTCGAACCCTGTACTCTCCATTGGTAGCTGATCCCGTACTCTTTTGGGAGTGGGAGAAGTCGTCACCCGTTTTCTGATCCTTTACTGTGTAGGAGAATGCGTAGTTGTCACCCTGTACAAAGAAAATATGAATATTAGAATCTGGGAAGTATTAAGTTGTCTGGATTAAAAGTGAGGTTGACCGGGAGGAGTGGAAAAATTGCGTTTATCTCTTTTACCGTCCTGGGTGGACCGAAAGGGACTATCAAACCCGTTCTGTCTAACAACCACCCAGTTCCTTCTCTTGTTTTGCGTTCATGGCCAGCTGAACACTGTTTAAACAGTCTCGGGACACCGGCAGGCGTTTGGTCCCCGTCAGCTTCCTCTTTTGCATCTACATCAAGTCATGTAGTCAGAAGAGCAGATAGGGGGTGAGATTTAGATTAACGGATATTTAGTGTTAACAAATGTTCTTACGTGATTATTTTCTTGGCTGTAATCATGTTCATCCCCCTTGTTATTACTATTATAATAATCAGGAGAATTCTGAAAAAAAAAACATGTGTCAATGTTGATCTCGATTGTACTGAAACTGGAGATAGTTTCAAATGTATTAGTTATACAAAAATCGTTGCTTACACAATCATATATGTATTCTGTCAGAGAAGCTAGTTTACTGCTTTTTTTTTAAATTACAATGATGGGAAATATTTATTTTGACACATTCTTTTAGAAGCTGTATAACTTTAATTTATGTCAGGAATTTTATGAATTGCATTTTGATATCATGAGGATATTACATTATAACAATACCAACCTTGTACTTATAATGTTCGGCCTTCGGAGCTGTGTTTTGCTGCCTTTGGACGAACAGCGGCTTCACAACGCGTAGCTATAAGAAAACAAAAATTTCATTAACTATAACATGGGTATTCTTCAACATAATTATTTGTTCCATCCTGAAGTATGACTGAAGCAACTGAAAGTTTTGATACAAAAATAATATATGAATATGATAATGAAGATGATTTCGTTAATGAAACACCTGATAGCATATACGAGTATGAAAGTGTGATGTAAACTTCAAAAATTACTTCAATTTTAAAATTTAAAATACCTTTTTCGCATAAAAAATTATAAATATGGTAAGCGATATGCTGATTTTCGATAATCATCAATGCGTTTACGCCACTCACTTGTGGTATCGCCTCAGTATCTACTCATAATCTAAGAAGCAGAAGTTATTCATACGTATTTAAATATCTATCGAACTATTTCAATATTGGGTCCTAATTAACCAATTCGAAAATGCATTAGGTCGTTTGGACCCGCGGGTCCCACCTGAGAGAGATCAAACTACCAAATAGCCCTAGACCAAACAGCACTGAAACTTACACCAGAACATTGCTTAGAATGTAACAATCTAAAAATCGTTTGTATACAGAAACAAGACATCGCTAAAAATTGTAACGTTACAGGTTGCAAAATGCACATTGTAACGCTAGCTACTCAAGTGTCAAAACTGTAACATTACAAACGAAAGAATCAATACCCAAGATAAACAGAACAACTACAAATTAATCACCAATAACCAGCGGCAAGCAAACGTTTACAATGATCCCCGCACTGATCCCCGGATAAACAAACACACCTGTTCTATTCCGCGGACACAATAGCGCCATAATCAATCACCCGCCTTATGCCAGTGAATAGAGAAAAAATAATATCACGGATTCATTTTGATGGGGAGCTATGAAAGTAGCGATATCGTAGAAAATCAGACCATTTTTCTAATTCCATTCCTTATCAGATTTTTTCTAGTTACGTGGATGCGTTTACAAATTTTTAAACTCACATACAATAACAGCCAGACCCGACAAGTATTTGTAGGCGACGATTTTCTCACGGAAAAAATGTTTGTATGCATTTTTTCCGTGAGGAAATCGCACTCATGACTCGTAGCAACCAATTGCTCAGCCAATGCGCCAACCGTGTCGACGCCCATTGTTTAGTATTCCTTTTCACACAGCTGAGCAAAGATCTTCCCCATATTTCTTTAGACTTCTCTATCTTTCGCAGTTTTCAGTAAACCCAGCAAGACCAAATCTAAAATACGGAATGATTGATGATCTTGCATCTCATTCTTGGAAAACTGGAGCGGATTTTTAACATAACCTTGTCAGTATCAACACGAAGCCAGTATTTGCTTCATGATCATGTTGTTCAGAATATATTAATCAGTACTGATGTATGTGTTAACTTGAAGTTCAATCATGAAATTGACATGGCTTTTCAAAATTAAAGTTAAATCTGCCAAAGATTTGAAAGATGTACAGAAATGATGATGATCACAATGATGAAATAATCAAACTAAAAGCAGACAATGGTTTCTATGATGGCAAAAATTAACTAACGAAAGATAAAATTGCACTAGATGATTCTAATAATGATTTATTAATTAAACCAATAAACCTGTGGCTTTCCTCGACGTCTAACGTTACTTAATGTCTTCTGATGCCCTCCAACATTCCCAAAATTACGTTTAAACATGTCAATAGAGTTAACATCATTGCCAAAATATCTGACACTTTTCATCACACTACGTTTTGTTGTAGACAATCCTAGAATTTCAACTATATCATCACTTTCTTCACCACTGTCAGGAATACTTTTCTCTTGATCACTAAGTCTATGCCAAGCATAACTCTTTGACTTCTTATGTAGACTCTGTAATGGTCTATTTAGGAATTCCTCGTCATCAGCAAGGCGTGCAAGTTGTCTTCTTCGTATTTTTCTACTGTCCGGATAATGTTCTAGGTATTCTGAGCTGTTTGATTCTAAATGTTGTTGTTTCTTTCCAGTCGTCTTTTACAAAAACAAAACTTTAGCGTCAAAATTTTAGGGAAGTTTTGGGTTTGTTTAAAATTCACCTCAATGTTATAGTTCAGTTAAAGTGTCTGTCTGCAGGACAAAGGCTTCTATCCCCTCTTCTACTATAGCTATTGAGAGTTCATCTCTTAGAGTCTCTAAAGAGTGCTTTCCATTATCTTTCTCTGGATTGGCATCATCGTTGATCTCCGTTTGGGTTCAACTGTTATCATTACTGCTACGACATGATAGTGTGTAACATAATCTGCGTATAAAATTTTCACTGCTCGAACATAGGCCACCTCTCTGAGTGTGCTGAGTTGGTCCTGTGCAAATGGATCCTGTGCGAGTTGGTGGATATTTATAAATGTAGGTATTTTTATTTAACATTTCTGAACTTAAATCAGTTAATTTAAAAACTCACATACAACTTTTTGAAATCAAAGTCAAAGTTGTTATCTTCTTCATTAAACTCATCTTCATAATAATAGTCTGTGGTGGTGTATTGAGATTTCCTGCTGTTTACGGGTGTTGTTTGAATCGCATTAGTTTGTCTACCCTTTTCTTTATTTTTATCTTCAATTGTTGATGATTTGGGCTAATTTAGAGACAATGTAATTATTAGGTGGTCTTTAAAAATTACTAGACTACTTTGTTAGTATTTTAGATGTAAATATTGGATCCTAAGGATTGAAAGTATTGACATTCGTTTTCAAACCTTTTACTATTTCTGTAAAGACTCGTAATTGTTTTGATAGGATATTGAAAGCTTCAACTAAATAATTTCTGCCTTTGGCAATATCGTTTTCGTTGATAGGATTGCACTTTGTCATTTAGACTCTATTAACAGATAAAGCAAAATTTAGCTTAAGTTTATCCGACAGTTATTACTTAGTACCAGCACAGAGTCTGAGGATTTTAGCATGGGTAAATTGTAGATGGCTGGTGAGCCATCTACAATTTACCCATGCTAAAATCCTACATACATAATGTTACAAGACTACATACATAATAATATGGGTTTTTTTGAAAATTACCAATTATGGAATGGATTTTATATCACCGCAGTATTACTATCGAACCCTAGGTTAGCATTGAAGTAGATTTATGATTCTCAAACCTGGCTATGTCTGAATTTTCCAATCAGAAGAAATAGAATTTAAAATAATATCTCCGCTGTGTGTCAAATTCTATACACTATAGGCGTTTTAATGATTATGATACGACTGTTAAGAAACAAGTTAAGTTTCTAAAACTATGAATATAAAATAAAACCTTATCAAATCTTCTTCGTTGCAAAGTTTGTACGAATATGTCAGACCCCTTTGAGTCAGGTTTTCTTCGTTTGATAAATTCCATAAGACGTCTCTGACAATAATTACAAAATTGCCTTTAAACACACCAAAATATTATTTTATCTTTCCCACAGATGGGGCACAGGTGTTCTGGAGTGGGCTGTTTCCACAAAGCTGTTTCCCGTACAGTGCGGGTTGGTGGATGTCACCTGTCTTAGAATCTGCTCCTAGGCTATGCCAATTTTCTTAGCTGTTTTTGAGAGCAGTTCAAAATTTGTAAAGAAATAAAGATGCAATAACATCCATTCCTACCTCTTTTGTCCTTCATACCTCTATTGGTTTTATACACGATCTCACGACTATCATCTGCTTAGCTTTTTCCAACTACTTTTGGTTTGGCTTCTTGCTTAACTGGTTGCAGCTGGATACCAGTATATTATTTCGAGCGATTTCCTTCATTAACCTTCTCAACCCAATGTCTGAGTAATATGATATGCAACGTATTCATCATCATCATCAAATCAGCCGTAGGACACCACTGCTGAACACAGGCCTCCCCCATAGATTTTTTATAAGACCGGAGCGGCTGGAAGCGGCTCGTATCCAGCGCGATTCTGTGGTCTTCGTCGGATCGTCTGTCCACCTAGTAGCTGGTCGACTTATGCTGTGCTATCCGGTGTATGGTCTCCGTTTGAGAACCTTACGGCCCTATAGGCCATTAATTGCGTGCTACGTGGCCTGCCCACTGCCACTTCAATTTGCTAATTCGCTGGGTTATGTCAGCAACTTTGATTCGCCTACGAATTTCCTCATTTCTGACTCGATTATACATAGAGACTCCGAGCATAGCCCTCTCCATAGCTCGTTGGGCTATCTTGAGCTTACAAATGAGGCCATACAACATATTATTGTGAATTAAAACCTGATTAAATGTTCTGCGTTTGCTTTGTTGGACCAAAGTGAGATCAGCGCTTCTTTTCCTTCGATTTTGTTTTCTTGGATGCATATATTCCAGTAACTTCTGCAGATAATAAGGTCAAAACTTTGACTAAAATCGAAAGCAAGATATTACACGACTTACAAAAAACTGTTATTGCATTTTTTATTAAGAGCGTGTACACCGAATAGTATTAAAAAAAGCTGTAACAACGTTTCAGACCTATGTATCTTGCTTATGTATAATTATGAAGATTCATTAAAATCATTTCAAAAAATTAGGACATAGTTTATGTGAAATGTCATACGGTATCTTTATACCGTACCCTTGTACATGCTCGAATTCTTCGGACTTTCATACGCATGGCGATTATAAGTCCATTATTAAGTGAACATTGACTGGCCTGTTGGTCTAGTGGTTAGCGACCCTGACTGCTATGCCGGAGGTCGTGGGTTCGATTCCCACCCAGGACAAATGTTTGTGTGATGAGCACGATCATTTGTTCTGTATCTGGGTGTAATTTATTTATCTATAATATGTATTTATTTAGAAATATATAAGTATGTTTATGAGTTGTCTAGTACCCATAACACAAGCTCGGCTTAGCTTGGGACTAGATGGCGTTGTGTGATAGTTGTGGAATATTTATTTATTTTATTTATTTAATACATCTTCGGGATGTTTGCCTCTTTGACGGCAATTGGGTCTCAACTGTTACACTATATTTAATATTACCATCGAAATATAGGTACAAATCTATTCGCTACCGTTCTTCTCCTGGCCCCTCACAAACGTTGAATCTACTAAGAAAAGTTGGCGAGTCACCATTAGAAAAGAACAAGCAAATGTGAGGCGGCCCAAATGCCCACTGGACTGTTCCCAGGCATTATTGGATGGGAATATTCCGCAGAGTCGGGTTCTGAAGAAAACTATTAAAAATATTTAAAAGCCTGATCGGTTTCATCATATGTCTGGCCTTCAGCACAAACCCCGTATCGTGCTACGTCTGCAGGTCAACTCATTTCTGTCTTATGTGTTCTTTCGGTTCGGCTGTCTTATTAGGTAGGTAACCGTGGTCTCGGAACGTAAAGGGCTAATGAAGGACACCGTGGATTTTAGTTAGTACAAGTCTGACAGTTCCTCCCGACAAGGCTGGAGGACTCATTTGATGATTTTACTATGCAAAAAATATAGTCGTTGATTAACGTATTATTGTTTTTAAACCCCGTTTCAATTCACCTCTGAACTATACTTTGTTCACCATGCTTGAAAAACTGTTTTTTTTTTATAGGAATTTCCTGTGTCGCGGGTGCGTTTACAAACATAGAAACTTACACAAACACCTACACCCGGAACAACTACTTGTAGGTCATACAAATATTTGTTCCGTGTGGGAATCGAACCTGCGACACAGTGTGCAATTGCACAGCCACTGTGCCGTTGTTTTATAAAGTAAGGGACAGTTTTACGGCTTTTTTAGACTATAATGGGTATAGCAAGCGGTTTAACGTTTCATAGCAATTGTCAGAAAATTTGGCAATCTTTATCAAGAGAAAACTATATCACTTACCTCATAATCCTTGAAGAACTTCTCTTTCCTATTCTGAATTATCTTTCCAGTATCATAATCGTATACAGGAGCTACCGTCGATAGTGAATAACTATACGGCTCGTAGCTCTTTCCCCTGGCCAGGTAGTTGGGTCTCAAGGTGACCTAAAATGAAAAAAAAACTGTATATTCTGCGTAGTATATAACAATAACACTATTCTTAACCTAGTGCCGACAATCGCGTTGGCCAATGGCTTGATTGCTCCACCCAGGCTGGGACCCGGGTCGACGGCGCGTTGTGTTCCACGCGTGCCTCAAGGAGTGTCAGCATAATGACGGGGCCTGTAGAGGGCCAAAGTCTGCCGGGGTTGTGGGACTCATAAATTACCGTAACCCCGGTACATAAAGGGCTATTGAAGGACACCGTGGATTTTAGTCAGTCAAGTCTGACAGTCCCTCCTTCCCTGCCCTGGGTGGGAGGACTCATTTGATGAATTTACCACGCTAAAAAAAAAAGAAAAAAATACCCAGGCTGGGAGGACTTATTTAATGACTCTCATCATCATTACAGCCTATTGCAAGTCCACTACTAGACATAGGCCTCTTCCAGGGAGCGCTACAAATCACGTTCTCCCGCTTTTTCCATCCAGCCACTACAAGCTACCTTCTTCAGGTGATCGGTCCATCTTGCCGGAGGCAAGGTGCTCTCCAGGCAAGCTGGTCTCCATTCGAGAGCCTTCCTACTACACCTATGGTCGGTTCACACATGACTCTACTCTAAAAAAATTAAAAAATGGCTGGTGCCTGTCAGTTTCACCAACAGCCCTCGTCTTAAGCCGGGTATCCACTTAGGTTCGCCGTGGTTTGCGAACGCGCCCGCTCCGGAAACCAAACAATGGATACGTCGTGATCGCGGAGCGCGACTGGAGCACGATCGGAGCACGGCGGAGCGCTCGGGAAGCGGTTTTTTGCGCGATCTCAAAGGGGAGCGCAGTTTGTTCGTGGACGCGAGCGTGTAAGTGTGTACACTGTACACGTTCACGTTCGCGGAGCACATAATGTTCGCAAACCACGGCGAACCTAAGTGGATACCCGGCTTTAGAGGGAGTAAGCTGTAGAACAACCCGCCTTCGCCTTGACGGAACAGTAAATGGAAAAAAATGGTACCTGATTGTATTGTGACTGTTCAGCTACACTGTTGTTAGGGTTGAGCTCGCTCCTGGCTATGGACTCGCTGAGGGGTCTCGATGTCACGATGAGTGGGGTCGGTGGCGGCGGAGGAGCGTCGTTCGGAAATAGTATGGGGCCTTTTCTGGAAACGAATGGAGCGTTGGCTATTCTTAATAATCTGTTCAAAATTAATATTTAATAATTTACGCCTATTTTCAAACGACTCGTGCTGACCCGAGGTTGATGCAGTTTTTAGAAATGTGTTTGTTACATTCTTGAGAAGGTTTAAAGTATGCAACAATATTAAATATCTTGTGAAATCGTCCGCACGGATACATTTTTTACTTTTTATTTATCAAAGACTCCGGTTTTTATTGAATATCTGCACTAAAAAGGATTAAAAAAAACTAAAAAAAGCTGGCTTCAATAACAAACTTGTAAAACAACTTTTCTTTCGGAAGTTCGTGGCAAAAAAAACAAAGCCGACTTCCTAAAGAAAAATTATTTTAGTGTTTTTGTGTTCACCCTGGATTTTAGTCAGTCAAGTCTGACAGTCCCTCCCGCCCGGCTCTGGGTGGGAGGAATCATTTGATGATTTTACCACGATAAAAAAAAGTGTTTTTGTGTTTGTTATTTTAAAGAAATCGTCTCTCGCTACAAACTACAAATAACTTCGACTTTTCACCCTCAACAGCTAGGCGATAACTACAAGAAAATAATTGCGAACTAATGCAGAATCAATACTGCACCTATCTGTAACAAACCGATGGCTGGCTCTAACTGTTCGATTTAAACTTGGCCAGTTAGCGCTAACGACTTCTTATGTTTGGGCCGCGGTATATAATGTATCTTAGATGTTCATTTGTGAAAAAGTGTGGTAGATTAATGAAAAATATAAGATTTTTTTGTTTGTTTAATAAACGTTGCCCCACACTAGGAGTTTCTCCTGTGTCGTGAGTGCTTTCACAAACATAGAAACTTACATACACAAACACCCAGACCCGGAACAACTACTTGTAGGTCATACAAATAATTGTTCCGTGCGGGAATCGAACCTGCGACACGCAGCGCAGCAGTCCAATCGCTTAGCCACTGCCCTAACCGTGCCGTCAATTTTATGTCGAAGAGAAAAGTTATGAAACAAAGGTAGTCTAGTTTTGAAGATTTTACTATGCAGGGTGTATGTCGGGCATGCAGACAGCGAGTAATAAGTGTTTCGCCGTCAGGTCCTGGTGGCCTACTAAGACGTTTTTTAGCGTGAGTCTTCAGGCTATGGGAAAGAGAGAGAGCTATATAAGTCGTCTAGCACCATCTCGTTCCCGGAGCGGAACTACTAACGGGTTAAGACGTCATGGTAGAACAACTGGACCATGCCCAGGTCGCCTCAAAGAGCTGCCAGCAATATGACGGACCCCCTTTAGACGGCCAAAGCTTGCTGGGGCCGCGGGACTATCGGGTATCGGGTATCGTGGTCCCGGATTGTAAAGGGCTTTTGAAGAACATCGGAGATATTAGTCAATACAAGTCTGACAGTCCCTCCCGTCCTGCCCTAGGTGCGAGGACTCATTTGATGATTTTCCCACGTAGAAAAAAAGGAAGTATTATTAGACATAATTATGACTGTTCTAATTAATCCACAAGCTCTTTTTGTGGGGTGTTAAAATCATCAAAGATTCCTGCCACCCTAGGTGGAGCGGAATGGATTGCACTTTACGTTCCAGGGTCATGATAAGCTGTTAACAAAGAGCTCTTCCTTAACTTAAACAAGATAACATCTTACCTACCTGACATGTTCCTTGTGTTTTAAAAACTGGACAGCTTTAAACGGCAGTTGACGAGGACTTTGGAAGAAGCTGGCTGATGTCGGCTCCTGGAGCCTCACTCCGGGCAGGATGAGCAGTAGCAGGAAGTACATGGTGCTGCTTTACGATGATATCTGGAAGAGAAAACGAGAATACTTTGTAAATAAAAGCTGTTTTTTGTAACAAACAAGCATACGGACCACCTGATGGTGCGTGGTCACCTTACCCTGTGGACGCCTGCAACACCAGAGGTATGGCTTGCACGTTGTTGACCTTGAATCTTTTTCACGCTCTGTTAAGGATGTGAAGAAACTAGGAAGGAAGAGTTATACGCACTTTGCGCACCCATTCACACTTCGTCCCGCGTTCTCACTTGGTCCCATTAGCGGTTCACATTCGCAGATGGTCCTATACCTACAAGTAGTTTGCAAGAGAAGAGAGGTAGGGAAGGGTATGGTATTTGTAAACGCAATCTTGATACAGGAGAAATTCCTTGTGTAACCTTTTTTTGAGCCCTAATTGTTCTTAATGTCCTTCAATTTTTACCAGTTCATTAACTGGGACCTCTTGACTGGTACCATTGACTTTTTTTTATTGTGGTAAAATTACCAAATGGGTTCTCCCACCCAGGGCAGAGCGGGAGGGACTGTCAGACTCGTACTGACTTAAATCCACGGTGTCCTTCAATAGCCCTGTACAGTCCGGGGCCACAGTAATTCCCGCCAAGTAAGCCCCGCGACCAATAACTATTGACTTCAATACTTAAAGGTGCTGATACAGTTGAGCAATCACTTGTAACAAAACATCGAGCATTCACCGTTTATAATTTTGTCAAAATAAACTACGAACGGAGCCAAGCATAGAGGCAAACATCGCGAAAATGTCAGACTTGGTCGCGGGACTCACGAGTTACCGTGACCCCGGTACGTAAAGGGCTATTGAAGGACACCGTGGATTTTAGTCAGTACGTGTCTGACAGTCCCTCCCACTCTGCCCTGGGTGAGGCCTGGCTGAGGACTCATGTGATGATTTTACCACGTGAAAAAAAAAATAGATGTCAGACTTGACGGTCGGCTCGGCAGAATGCTCGCTAAAACGCTCTCGTTTGTTTTTCTGTACTGTAACATTCGCAAGAATGCTTGTTACAAGTGAATGCTCTAGTTTATCAACACCTTAACAGTATCAATCAATCTTGCACAACAAAATGCTCTAATTTTCACATAGCTAACAATCATTGTTAAGTATGTTTGTGAGTTCTTATAACTGAGTTAGTGAATGGATTACGTTACGTGTGATTAACTAGTAAACTTGCGGTTAGGGCGTGTGAAATTAAGTTCAGTTTTAGCCATGGTTTATTAGTTTGTAAGTCGTAGGTTCGAACTGCTGCTGGCACTTTCTTTGAGTAAAGGTGCGCCTAAACGGGTCATATTTTTACTGCAATGTATGTCTGCAATACAATTGAACAATATTTGGTGTATGCCCGACCATAATATAGCCACACATTTTTGGTCTGGCCGTAAGACAAAACGTATGAGTCATGGTGGTTAAAATATACTGCTGAGATATCACTTTGGGCCCTATCAGAAAACCAGCGCTGTGACAATTTTTCAAAATGTCTCAGCACATGAGATAGGAGCCTTTTGGCCTCGCACAGGACTAAATTGTTTTTTATTAGTTTTACCTTTCATGTTTTTTTTATATTTTGTTTCCTTGTTGTTTTTTTTTTGTTCTGTCCTGTGTGTGTCAATAAATCTCTTTTCTTTCTTTCTTTCTTTCTTTCAGATATACCTAATTGAAATATTATTGATTGCAGGAAACATTAAATATATTTTTAAGCTGACCGGAAATGTGGTAGCCACATGTTGTAGTAAACATATTGCCCATTTAGACGTACCTTAATTTTCAATCCATGCCATCTTTCCATCTTTAGAAGAATACTAGCACTTCGCCCGCGACTTCGTCCGCGTGGGTTACGTACTTTCCTAATTCCCCCTTTTCACCCCCTTAAAGGTTAAATTTCCAAAAACCCCTTCTTAGTGCTCCCCTACATTATAATAGGAAGCCGTGTGCAAAATTTCACATTCCTAGCCCCAGTAGTTTCGGCTGTACGTTGATATGTCAGTCAGTCAGTTCTCCTTTTATATATATAGATAAGAACGTTATTGTTATTTTCAGCGCGAAGCAGATTTCCGGATGAAAGTACCCTATGTCCGTTTCCATACACCTAACAACGTATATGTCAGTATCATCCATTCAGTGATTTTGTTAAAACGGTAACACAAACATACATTACGCATTATTAATATTAGTTCGGATTAGGATAGGATTTTAGTATAAGGTAGGTTTATAAACGCCTTCTGCGAAGCAGTCATGCTCGCGAAGGAGGCGGGCCGCGTGAGGGAGAGGACAGCGTCCTCCCTCCACCCCAGCCGCAGTGGTACCTAGACGCCCACGGCGACAGACGTCGGCAGACGATCTCCAGCCACCGTAGGCGCGGGCATGCGGGCAGCGAGTAATGGGCAACTCGCGGTCTGACCATGGACCATAGCCGGGTCGACGCACGGCGCGTTGTATTCCACGCGCACCTCAAAAAGTGTCAGCAAAAATGACGGGGCCCCCCTCTAGAGGATCAAAGCATGCCGGGGTCGCGGAACTTATGAATTATCGTGACCCCAGAACGTAAAGGGCTATTGAGGAACACCGTGGATTTTAGTCAGTACGAGTTTGACAGTCCCTCCCGCTCTGCCCTGGGTGAAGGGATTCATTTGACGATTTTACCACGCAAAAAAAAAAGTAGGTTCATAAAAGCCAAAGTCAAATGAAAAGCCTAACCTCTCAGTAAACAATAGGCCTGTAGTTAAGTACTTAAACCTCTTTAGTTTCATTAATCAAGCCCAAACATAATGAGGGTCGAAATAAAACATCCCCTAATTGAAAGTTCAGGAGCTACGGCCTAAAATAAGGCAAGCGAGGAAATAAATGGATGCGTTTAGTTTTAAGCGCAGTGTTTCATTTTGTAACGAATTAGTTATTTTTGAAAAATTTTTTTATTTCCAATTTACAAATGTAGGTTCAAAGGTTTTTTCTTTTTCGTGGTAAAATCATCAAATGAGTCCTGTACTTGTACTGACTAAAATCCACGGTGTCCTTCAATAGGTTGCGAGGTGGAGGCTGTCCTATCCCTCTCGGCGCTGGCCTCCTCCTTCGCTAGCATGGTTGCTTCGCAGAAGGAGGCGACCAATGCCGGGCGTGAGAGGTCGCCTCCGTGTGGACACGGTGATGCTCTGCCGGGCGCGAGAGGTCGCCTTCGTGAGGACACGGCGATGCTCTGCCGGGCGCGAGAGGTCGCCTCCGTGAGGACACGGCGATGCTCTGCCCAAGCGGGGCAGACCTGCACCGTATGCTCCACCGCATCCTAAATATGAGGTCTCGGGTTCATAGCGGTCATAACCGGTTCAGGCTTCAACCAAAATAATTCTGCCCGGTTAGTGGCATCAATCTGCACTTTTTTTCTTTTTGTATGTTTAATTCACCAAATGAGTCCTCCAGCCCTGGAGAAGATGGGACTGTCAGGATCTTACTGAGTAAAAGTCCACAGATAGACGTCGGCAAGAGTTGCTGTAGTTGACAGATCACTCCACCATGGAACGCGCTCATTGGTCAAATCAAATAGCGCAAACTTTCCAATGTCGTTCCACTGTGTTTTACACACTTTTTTTTTTCGTGGTAAAATCATCAAATGAGTCCTCCCACCCAGGGCAGGGCGGTAAGGACTGTCAGACTTGTACTGACTAACATCCACGGTGTCCTTCAATAGCCCTTTACGTACCGGGGTTACGGTAATTGGTGAGTCCCGCGACCCTGGCGCGTTTTACACACTTCCGTTACATTTCGATCTGTTTCTTTGTTTCTTTTGTCCCTGACATAGACTAGAGTCCATAACAAACTCATCTTAATGAATAAAAGAGATAGAAAGATGTAACACATCAAAACCATCGAATAAACAGGAATCCTTCATCGATCTCTCGTAAAAAGGGGTCACTTTCAAAAAAAGGCTCTAATCATTCACCAATACTGTACATATTGCATAAACAGCGTGTTCCTTCTAATTAGCTAAGTCTATTAACTCATCGCGTGGCTGTAACAGTAGCCTGTTTCCCACACTGGTGTTTTGTGATAAAATCTCTTACCGCATGTTTTCTTTTCATTCTTAGTACTGTATAGATTTATTAATTAATGTTGTGGAATCTTCTAAGATTACCTATATGTTGTAAAAGTAGTTAAACAGAACTTACTGAGTCTGTTGTGATCAAATCTGCTTTTTATTTATTTTTTTACGTGGTAAAATCACCAAATGAGTCCTCCCACCCAGGGCAGAGCGGGAGGGACTGTCAGACTCGTACTGACTAAAATCCACGGTGTCCTGCAATAGCCCTTTACATTCCGGGGTCACGGTAATTCGTACAGCCCCGCGACCATAGTAAGCCTGCTGCATAATTATTTTGTTGTTCGGAGTTATGCCGCGGTGCCACAATACCAAAAATTTCGGATTACAATACAATTTTTAAAAATACTCTCATAACTGTTTACAAAAAGAGCTCTTCTGAAAATGTCATTTAAATTCTAAAAGAACTGTGCAGAACCATATATATAAGTCGATGTTGGAACTATTTTTTTTTTTTATCGTTGTAAAATCATCAAATGAGTCCTCCCACCCTTACTGTCAGACTTGTACTGACTAAAATCCACGGTGTCCTTCAATAGCCCTTTACGTACTAGGGTCACGGTAATCCCTTGGTCCCGCGACCAATGTTGGAACTATTAGTAAATGCGAGGAACAGAGAAATTTGAAAATCGTCCTTCCATAAAAAAGTGCAACACTGGTTTTTACACGAAGGCTACCTAGACTGGACTGGATTAAAATAAGGTTTTCGTCCACTTATGACTTTTATGATATCGTGACCACTAAGGATAGGGCCACACCAAAGACATTTCCTTAAGGGCCTATACTACCTCAAAAGGCTTGGCAGAATCCTTTGATACGCCCGAAGTACTGCACCATTAATTTTGAAATAAATATATGGCAAAGTTGAGGATTAATGTTAGGGCTTATGTTAGTTGAAAACACGATTCCATAAAATTTTCTCGATAGAAAAAAATCCCAAAGTTACCTCTAAACTGAAAAAATAAACCGTTGGCAATCATAAAATACTTCAAATTAGATCATGAAACTTTTTATACTAACTAAACTAACTATAAAGCAGGGCTTATGTTATTTACTTTTTTGAATTTCCTTTTTTTTCGCCGTAAAATAAATAACTCATAATATCGGCCATATTAAAAGTGTGTTCCCTGACGCGCGCCACCCGCCTTCAGTCCTGCTCCGGCTTCCGTACGGGAGGGTTGTGTCATTTTGCGCTCAAGACACATTACGCAACAGAATGACGTAAAATAAAAATATGAAATTGCGTTTTTTTTTTTTTTTTATTCTCTTATAAAAACAAGTTATTATTTTTACAATTTTTCCTCGCCAAACTTTACAGTTTGTTGGATGGGAAATAACCGAAATAAGAAGCGACGGGGTTGGCTTAGTAAGTATCTACCGACCTATCTATTTCCAGTATTAGTTATTACAAACATGTAGGTAAATATGTAGTAGATATATACGTTTGGAAAAGTTTCTGCATGTGTGGGTAGACCAGGTACTTACCATACATACCTACTTATATTTTTTTATAACTTTCTAAGCGCTTGGCGACATGTGTTATTATGTGATAGCCTATAAATAGTTGTGAAGACTTGAGTTTGTAATTGCACTGTCTACGTATCAAAAGAAATAACTTTAGGGCAACTTTTATCTAAAAATAGAATTACCTAAATAGGTTTATTTTTATTTTGACAATATACAACAAAATATAAGTTTTATATTTTTATAAGCCCAATACCTACCTATTACACCGATTGCTCCTGATAAAGACGGTGCAATTACAAACTCAAGTCTTCACAACTATTTATGGGCCATCACATAATAACACATGTCCGAGCGGGAATCGAACCCGCGACCCGTCCTGCAGTCGCCAAGTTCACCTACACTAGCTGCAAGAAAAACCAAACTATTGCTTACTTCACACACAGTCGGACGTGCCAGTCACACGGTGCGCGGCACGGGCGCGGTGAGTTTACTTACCTGATGACTTATCCGACTGTAGTGCTAGGTACCTATGCAAGTTGTAAAATACATAAAAAAATATGAACCTACTGGTCGTACTGTAGTAGTTTAGCTAAATAATAAATATGATGATCTTTCCAGACGACGTCTATTACACACTACTGAAGATGATGTTGATAAAGATAATATTCCAGAAAATTCGTGAGTATGTCCTACCTACTTATACAGGTAAATGATCTGTTATTAGAACACACAGCTATATAATAAGGTATAAAAAAAAGAAATATATTTCCAGTATAAGCTGATCTCACATTGCATAGGCTTTCCGCACAATGAGAGGTCAGCTTATACTGGAAAGTTCAGCTTCATATATGTAGCCACGCGTACCCGCACCTGTATTTTTATAATAAATGTGGATAAATAATAATAATTACGTAGGTATATAATTATTCATTGTAACATTCGCAAGTATGATTTTATGGACGATTTCCTCCTTTTTTGTTATTGTACAATTTTAGGGTTCCATATCGTATTGATAAACAAAAATATATAAGTTCTATAGGTCAGTATTATTATACCAGCCACTTGTGATTGTTACAGGACCCAAATTCCTCCGATAGATGTAGAAATAAATTCGAACGAAACAAATGTTCATACATTACAAAATATTGAATTGTAAGTATCATACGTATGTACATTATCGTTTTGTACTAACGCGTAACAATTACTATCACGAAATTATTTTCAAGTTCACAACACAAACTTTTTATATTATTGTACTTTTTAGGGTACCGTATAACAAATGTTGCGTTTTCTTACAGATCACAACTACCACATGAGGACACAAACTGTGCACTGAATATACATAGAGACGAAAGAATATTGCATCCGTAATTTATTTATTATACAAGTACAAGGACAACTTCATATAACTGGTAGGCAAAAATGTATTTTCGAAGTTTGGTCTGGATGCGACAAAGACGTCAAAGTTGAAAGTATAGAGAAGATATAAGAGAGATGATCAATATTGGCAAGAAATGGAACCAAAATTAGTAAATTTTTATCTGACATGCATGTTGCCTGAGCTATACGATCCCAGACATGTTCGAAATATTCCCATTAAAATTTAAGTGAATTAAATGTTATGTAATTTTGACAATGTGTAATAACTTATGGTAAAAACCATATCTACCCTACCTACCTAGCTTATCCTACCTACCTATTATCCTACCTAAATACTTACCATTTTACCTATCCTACATCCTAGCCAACCTACCTAACTATACTACCCACGTACATAATTACTACATACCTACCTAAGTATTCTACCTAAATTACCTAGGGTTTTGGGGTGGTTGGGGAGGTCTACCTCCTAATGGTCCACCCCGGGCAACGGCACCACAGGCTCGCCTGTGGTACGGCTGAACGACCCCACTACAGCGGTGGCAGGTTCCGCATGGAGCCGCCTGGCTCGCGACCACCATCCTACCGGAGTCCGGCGCCAAGCAGCTTGCTGCGTTCCGTCGGTGCGTGGGAGTACCAGTGCCTTTGGGGGGAAGGAAGGTTGTTAGTTGCGCTGTTCAGAACCGGTCTTGGTGTCTGCGTAAGTTTTGCCGGGTAACTCATTTTGGAGGGTAAGGGGATCCGAAGCACGGTGCCAGCCGTTGGCCGACCGCAGTCAGTAGGGGGCCCAAGTAGCACGCCAGCTACGTGTCAAAGGCTGCACCGCAAACTCGCGCAAAATCTCAGTATGCTCCACCGTGCCAGCTGGCGACTGGATGGGAGGACCCGGTGGCCATATCTTGGGGGGTTCGGGCGTCCCCGCAGTCTCTATATGAGTTCCCCATAGGTTGGATTAACTAAAATTATCCTCTTGGGTTAACTGAGCAGCGTCTCGACATTTTGACTTTTCCCCCAACTACTCAAAAATTTTAAATGACCAAGCATCGGAAGAAAAAGGTGAAACAACGGCTGCACGTCCTCCCATTGAAAGTGCACTTCACTAATATTAGGGGGTTGCACTCCAATCTCGATCCGGTCCATCATCACCTAGAAACCGAGAAGCCGCACCTGTTTTTCCTTACGGAGACGAAGATAACAACCCCGTCGGACGTGGCGTACCTCAACTACCCGGGTTACCCTCTTCAACACAAGTTCAAGAAGCAGGCTGAGGTCTGTGTGTACGTCCGCGATGACATTTGTTGTCGTCGTTTCCGTTGCTTTGAGAAATCGGGTTTTTCTGCTATTTGGATACTGGTGGACACTGGCGTGGAGATATTTCTTTACATTGGCGTCTACCGATCACATAGCGGTGATCAGGAGACATCAACGCTATTTAATTTCCTCGTGGAGTCGACTGATGTGGCCCAGCAACGGTACCCAACCGCGAAGCTCATTTTTCTGGGAGACTTCAACGCCCATCATAAAGATTGGTTGTTCCCGTACCAGAAAACTGACCATGCCGGGTTGGAAGCGCGCAAATTTGCTTTAACGCTAGATCTAACCCAGCTGATGAATGTGGCAACGCGGGTACCGGATGTTGATGGCCACACACCCAACTGCTTGGACTTTCTGCTGACTAATGATCCGGACAGTCAGTCGATATCTGTCTCAGCCCCGCTGGGTACGTCTGACCACTGCCTGGTGAAGTCCGTATCAACCTGCTCTCCTCCAGATGAGAGCCCTAGAGGTACGAGACGAGTATGGCGATACGTGTCAGCAGAATGGGATGAGATGCGGCACTTTTTTGCGTCTTATCCATGGCGGCAAGTGTGCTTCTCCTCGGATGACCCCTCGTGCTGTGCTGACGTGCTTGTGGACGTGATTCGGCAGGGGATGGAGTATTTTATTCCATTCTCCCCATATTGCCTCCAATGCTTAAACCTGATGAGTCGCTGGCCCATTCTGCATGTGAGAAATTTATTTGCTTCTCTCTTTTCAAGCAACTCGCGTCTAGACACTGGCTCCAAGCAACCACCAGCTATACCTCGTTGTGACTATTCGATGTTGGAGGTCACTGTTCATATTAAAGAGGTACGAAGAGTATTGCGCAGTCTAGACGTGAACAAGGCCAGCGGGCCGGACGGCATACCAGCAAGAGTGTTGAGGCAGTGTGCGCCTGAACTGTCTCCTGTGTTGCCACGCCTGTACCGCCTCTCTCTGCTTGCGAATGTACAACCTGTGCCGAAAAAGGGCGACCGTGCAGACCCTGCTCATTACCGTCCGATCGCCATTACCTCCATTCTCTTCAAGGTTATGGATGGGTACTGAACAGTAAGCTGCTGACCTACCTTGAAGACCTACCTTTTTGTAGCTGGATATCAGATTTCCTTAGTGAGCGGTCGATCCGAGTTGTCGTTGATGGCTGCTCCTCTGACCTCATGGCTATTGATGCCGGTGTTCCTCAGGGGTCTGTTCTCTCTGCAACTCTTTTCCTGCTCAATGACCTACTTCAATCTGGTATTGTTGGGTACGCAGATGACAGTACAGTTTCAGAGAGATACTTGTCCAGCGCAAAAACCATCGGGGATGAAGTTTGTTCCTTGAGAGAAACCATGGTTGAGCGTACAAATTATGCCTTAAACCTTGTCTCCCAGTGGGGTGGTGACAATTTGGTCTCTTTTAACGCCACCAAAACGCAGGCTTATCTTTTTACTCCAAAAAGGAGTCATTTGGACCAAACTCCTACTTTCCTGGATGCATCTGTACCTGTGAATGATCGACTCGAGCTCCTGGGCATGGAGTTGACTTCTAGTCTCAACTTTGGTGCCACCATTGAGTTCAAAGCCCAACTTGCGGCCAAAAAGCTGGGCATCCTAAACAGAGTGAAGCGGTACTTCACTCCTGAACAGCTTTTAACTCTGTACAAAGCACAAGTCCGATCCTGCATGGAGTATTGTAGCCACCTTTGGGATGGCTCAGCTAAATCGCCCTTGACTCAGTGGAACGCAGAGCTAAGAGGCTCGTTGGCGACGTAAAAATGGTGAATGCCAAGCTCCATAGCTTGACTCATCGCCGCAAGGTTGCCTGCCTGTCGGTCTTCTACAGATTGTACTTCGGAGAGTGTGCCCAAGAACTCCACGACCTCAATCCACCAGCCTCCTTCTATCATCGCACATCTAGACGCACGGCAAATTACCATCCTTACCTTATTGCTATTCCACCAATTGGCACTAAGCGTTTTCAAACGTATATATATAAATGCGGACAGCGAAGGAGTGGATCTCTCTGCCTGCGACTGTGTTTCCGAACGCATACAATCCTAATCTCTTCAAAGTTAGAGTGAACAGGCTTCTTCTGGGTAAGCTCGCTCCATCGTCGACCTTGTCTTTGTCACCCCTGATCTAGACTAAGCAAACCCATTGAACATTAAAAAAAAACGACGGGTTGCACTCTGGGAGTGCCGGCAGAAGTGAAAACTTGAATAGTAATTGTTGGAAATATCTTGTGAACAGATTTTAGTAAAACTCGCAAAAATGGTTGACTTTTTATTTCAATAATTTTCCAATGTGACGTACATCTTTTATAAACAATGTTACCTAGCAACGAATGTATCCAGCATACAAACTTCTTTAAAAGTAATAAAGTCACACGAACATTCACGCAAGCGCCCTGCGCCGTCCTACGCTTTTTCGGTCAGGGTCACGTGTCCTGACGCGAGTGTCCTGACGCGAGTTTAAGATTTTATACCCATTACAGAAAAGTGCTCAACGCCGCTAAAGAAGTTTTCACTTCAAAAAACCTAACTACCTACTGATAGATAACACGAAATCGCATTACATTTTTCACATGCATTGCTACATAAGCAACTAATCCTGCTTATCTACATACTTACCTTCCTATCTAATATTCATAGTACAAACCATGCCTTACTTCTTACTACCTAAGTACACTACCTACTGATAGATAAAACGCAGTCCTTCGGAAGTTATGCGCAGTCTTACATTTCGGTGATTTATTTTGAAATTTGTATAATGGCAAAGCGTTTTACTACCACGCCAATGTACCCACAGAACCTTGAATGCAATGGTGTCTCGCACTTGACTAGTTTTTTGTAACAGTAGAATTTATGCAGTGGCTCAGAATTGGTATAAAAAAAAATTATAGGTATTAGTAATAATATGTAGATACGAGTATTTAGACCTACTACTTACATAATTACATACAAAAACGGCTGTCACAAATACATACAAGGAGAAAACTATAAAATTCAAATTTACTATAAAATCGATGGGCGGAACCCTCACAGTAACGTTGTTTGCTCGTCTATTATTTTGTAGCAACTTTCCAGTATAAGTTGATCTCGCATTATATAGGCTTTCCGTACAATGAGAGGTCAGTTTATACTGGAAAATTTTGGCCGGGGTCGCGGTACATTGAAATTAAAGTGATATAAAATTTATTTTTAAAATAATGATAAAATAATATTTCTTTATCTTTGTCATCTTTTGACTTTTGGTTGCATTTTTAAATATTTTTACAAAAAAGAATAAAAACATTAAAAAATATAAAAAAATAGCATTCCTCCAGCATCGACAACAGGGTCGGGTCAAATTAATATTATTATTCATAATTTTATAACTTTAGAACTTGTCGGACACATAAAGTAGTTAGTTTATTCTAACAAAGTTGCATCGACCTCGCTTGACCTCGCAGTGTGCCACGTGACCGCGAGCAGAAGTGTGCGAGCGAGATAAAGAGTTAAGCGGCGCGGTGAAGTGGGGGCGAAATTAGAATTTGAGCTGAGGTTGTATAGGCTCTTAAATGGCATGTCTTTAAATATTCGTATAAACTTCCATTAATGCGATAATCCTCGTTAGTGTGGCCCTACTGTTATAGAATCATTATACTTTGTAATATACCGCATATACCCATTTAGTTTTAAGAAGAATATATAATTTAACCAATCTATAATATTATTGTAACTACAAATTGTTACTTTATTGGCACTTTTATGGCAAATGTTGCGTATACCTGTCATAGGCTTACATACGAGCACATAAGTTTTATATTTTTGTTTTCAATTACTGCTTTTGTATGTTTTGCTGTTGGACTGTTGGTGTACCTTATATAAATAAATAAATACTTTCTCTAAAATATACGAATTATACAAAAAAAAAAGAAAGTATAGTTTATAAAGAACTTGCTAGCTTCCTTAGAGGTCTCATAAAACAGTTTTATTTCAACTTTTAAAACGAGCAATAAGTACTTAATAAATCTAGAAACCTCTTTCACGGAACTACAGGGACTATTAGAGCATTTATTTTAAAAACGATTTGTGGAGTGAAGGCGAGAATAAAGTATCTATGTGGTCTGGCTTACGTGCAGTGGTAGATTGAACCGTTAAGTTTTTCATTTTAGTTTTTGTTTTTCACCAATATTATGTTATTTCTTACGGAATATCTTCTGTGCTTAAATATTTCTTTCAGTTCCCTAAATTTTCGCGGGCATGCCGGCGGCGAGTAATGAGCGACTCGCTGTCCAACCATGGACCATGCCCGGGTCGACGGCGCGTTGTATTCCACGCGCGCCTCTAGGAGTGTCAGCATAGTGACGGGGCCTGTAGAGGGCCAAAGCCTGCCGGGGTCGCAGGACTTACGAATTACCGTGACCACGGTACGTAAAGGGCTATAGAAGGACACCGTAGATTTTAGTCAGTCAAGTCTGACAGTCCGTAGTAAAATCATCAAATGAGTCCTCCCAACCAGGGCAGGGCAGGAGGACTCATTTGATGATTTTACCACGATAAAAATAAGTCCCCAATATTTCGACGCAACAGCAAGAGCCATGATCGCGGTTTGACTTAATAATTGGGTTTAATCACCGAATATCACCCGTTAACGAAATTTTAAATTTAAAAATAAACTGTGATAGCTTAAAACAGGACCTGTCTGTACTTCAATTTGGCTAATTCACATTCAAGGTTTTACGTCGAGACTTCTCGAAGGAAACTTTAAAAAAAAAACACCTTTGCTAAGTAGATAAGAGTGGGTTAGAGCTCATTTCGTCTCTATAAGAAGAGGGTTTGAACTGAATTAAATGATATATAGATTATAGGCACACGATCCTTTAGGTATGCAAATTGGGGGTGCTAAGACAGGAAACCTCCACGTGCGTCCGTGGACTGGAGTTCCCTCTCGGATACGTCCGGGGGGAAGACCAGTTTTTCGGGCCGGTGCACCCTGGGATGCGGGCAAAAACTCTTCCTTAGGCACTGCGTGCCTAAGGGGTCTCTTTGCCCGTATGCCAATAGCCTGTCGGGTGGAGGCTCCAACGCGTGTCCCTCTGAATAGCAGAGGGCACAGCGACGGAGTGGGCTTGCGGACGGTGAGTAATGGGTAAGCTCGCCGTCCGACCAAGGACCAAGCCCGGGTCGGTGGCGCGTCGTGTTTCACGCGTCATCGACGAGGCCCCTTACGGGGCCAAATGCCTGCTGGGGTCGCGTATTTTTTCTTAATCCAGGTTACCGCGGCCCCGGAACGTAAAGGGCATCCGAAGAAGCACGGGTGGATTTTAGTCAGTAAGAGTCTGACAGTCCCTCCCGCCCCACCCAGGGCGGGAGGACTCATTTGATGATTTTGCCACCCTAAAAAAAAAAAAGGTATGCAAATTGAAAGCTTGTAAAAACAGGGCACAAAGTTTAGTTGCATAACGATACCTCAAAAGAATATTAATTTAAATATTTGTGAACGCACTCACGATACTGGAGAAATTTCTAGTGAAGAGAAATTCTTTTTTGTTTCAACACAAGGATCTTTCGTAGCTTCCTTATGTCGTCATCTTGTTTTTCAACATAAATTCACAACTTTTTACCAAAAAGCTCATCTATCAACATGATTTAAGCGTTTGTGATCCTTGTACTCTCTCTGGAACTCAATATAAAATTTAATTTTCCTCCTTATTACCTAAAACCTAAGAATATTCAAATTAAAAATAAAATTAACCTACAGTCCTAGTCACAAGTCACTTTAAAAGTAAATACTAAACTGCGAAAACTATCTAAAAACGAATCCTTTTCTTTTTGATAAGAGCGATGTAACTTCACAACGTGACAGCGCGGACGAGTTGAGTTGCGTGAGAATAGCCTTACAATTATCCGCAAATACTAAACAACCCTTTAATCTATCATCTAGCAAAAAAAACTAGCTATATTTCTTTCATTCATCAAAAAATCTCAACAACAATGGCGACGCATGCGAATGGCGGCAGTATTCGCACGGAGCGCGGGAAACAATCGGTTGCCATGACAACGCCAATATGGCGGACGTATGGGTCACACGCCGCGTTGAATCAAGATAACTACGCATTGTTTAGATTGATTGGGACAATGTAATTATTGGCAGGGATTATTTTTAAGCTTTTATGTGGTATTCGTTGGGTTTAGGTGGACATTCATAAATATTAATTTCTATGTGACCCGAAATATTTGTTACAAAAGGGACAGAGACTTTATTGGACTACCTTTTGTCTGCGGTTTCACTCGCTTCACTTTATTGCCTATATCCATATCAAGGGTTTCATCTTTCCCTATGCCAAACTTCATCAAAATCGGCCAAGGGACCCCGGAACGTAAAAGGCTATTGAAGGACACCGTGGATTTTAGTCAGTACGAGTCTGACAGTTCCTCCCGCTCTGCCCTGGGTGGGAGGACTCATTTGATGATTTTACCACGATAAAAAAGGGGCTTAGATGTAAAGCGAAATTAACTCCCTTTCAATTGTAATTTTCCTTGGGAAAATTTTAGTAATAATATTATTTCGGAGATACGATGTATATCGAAAAGACAGTTGACAGACCTAATTGGGTTCTGAGTCAAAGTAAAATTGGGAGCTTGAACCCGAATGCGGCGAAGCCCATAAAGTAAGATAAAAATATGATGATTTTTGTATAAAAAACAAAACAATGATCTGGCTTTTATTGTTTGAACTAAGATTAACGAGATAGAAAATCGAGAAACACCTAGGCTGGTTTCATGCAAACAAACTTTTCATTTTAGAGAGAGAGCGAAGCGAGCTTGAAAATTCGCAGTTTTCTATAATATTTTTTTTTTCCGTTTTAATTAATTATTTTATGGTTAGTAGCGACAAATTTTTATTTGGTACCTGGTATTTGGTGTGTACGGACGCTTGATACAAGTACTGAATTTGTGTGTTAAGATTCAATTCACTGAACACGAAAATATAAGCCAAAATCTTCATTGCTACATTGCGCTTTGGTATATTGACACACAGTTCGACCTGAATCATGAAACTATGTGCATTATACAATATGTCCGGCTGCTGTCTGTACAAACTTAGAAGGGAGGTAGCTTGTTCAATTCTGTCAATAAAATTATTCTACATTTTAGGTCGAAAACCAACCCCTACTGAATGGTAGCCATTTCCGGGGTCGCGAGTCTGTCTCGTCAAGTAATCGTGACCCTGGAACCTAAAGGGCTATTGAAGGATTACTGTGGATTTTCAAGTCTGAACGTAAGGGAGAACTTATTAAATGATTTTGCAAAGATTTAAAAAAAAATGGTAGTAATTTCTGTTTTGGTATCTCACATGGTTTCTCCCATGGAGGGTGCTACGATCCTTACATACTCCTTTCACCTCATCCATATTCACACATCTGGTCATACAAGCACGCAGATTGCGAGTAGTACGCACCCGGTCTTTCTGAAGCACTTCATCAGATAAGGTCAGTGCAGGTCTTCCTAGGGCGTTCCCGCTCGCCGTTTCCACTCATCTCTGCCTTATAAATTCCTTTTATTAGTCGCTTTTCACTCATCTTCACAACATGACCAAACCATCGAAACATTTTTGGTATCTTTGGCATTTCAAGCGAATTGTGATAAATAGTAAAACTTTTAGCAACTGAAAATAATAAGTTGGTTTCCGTTTCCACATGTCTAATCATTTTATTGTCAGAATTCAGAAAACTACCTCCCCTATAAGTTTGTACAAGAAACTGGACACATTGTATAGCTTTACATAAAACCGCAACTGATTACACTAAAAGCCTACCACAACATAAACAGTTGGTTTTAAAATAACCGCGTGGTTTTTGCTGCAGATTAAACGTGGCTAAACCACGTCATCAGGAGAAGTGGTGGCCCTGTTGTAACGGCCTTGACTAAAGAGTGTGTAGATCATAGGATGTTCTCAATAGGCAGAACCATATCATTGTGCCCGAAATCGGTTGGGATCTTAAATATAATTTATTTCATCACCACTGCCCTTAAAATGGTGTTGGAAAACCTCGTGAGGAAACCAGAATATCCTCTACATCTACCAACCTGCACTGGGCCCGCGTGGTGAATGACAGCCCACTCCCTCTCACAGACAAAAAGGCCTTTTTTTCGTGGTAATATCATCAAATAAGTCCTCTCGCACTTGGTGGAGCGAAAGGGACTATCGGACTGGTACTGATTAAAATCCACGGTGATCCTTCAATAACCTTTTACACTCCAGGTACACGAGTTGAGTAAGTCTGACAACCAGTCTCACCATGGGATTTCGTATTACCCAGTTACTGGGTTGTGGAGGTCTGATAGGCAGTCGCTCCATGTAAAATTCTGATATTCAGCTGCATCTGGTTCGACTGGAAGCCGACCACAATATGGTAGGGAAAAGGATAGGCAGATGAATACTTGACTGCTCAGATCACGCAGTGGTTGAGTGATCGAATGTTTGTAAACGCACCCACGATACAGGAGAAATTTTTAGTGTGGGGCAAATTCAAAAAAAAGTCAGCTTTACACATCGCTTAACCTTGAAGATTGATGTAATTGGCTGTTATTATTTAACCCCGACCTCTTCACAGGATAATAATTATCCCATTCTTCAACAATAACCTCACAAAAAGCTAAACTCTTAATAAAACTGGCATTCCAACAATATTTATGAGCTCTGTGAACAGCCTGTGGATATCGTAAAACAAACACGCTGTATAGGCCTCTAGGGTGCTATTGTTTTATTTCGTACATACGTTTATTACCGCCGTGGTGCAGCGGTGAATTGAGTGGGTTTTAAGTGCTAGGAATTGGATTCGAAGCCTCTTTTTAACTTCCGACGCCAAAAAAGAGGTGTTATAAGTTTGACGTGTGTTTGTGGCATTGTAGCTTCTAAAGGGATGTCGAAAAGTAACGCAAAGTATTATTTAGCACTGTTTGGCCCCCTTAGAGGGCCAAAGTCTGCCGGGGTCGCGCGACTGCGTCATCAAGTAACCGTGACCCTGTAACGTAAAGGATCACCGTGGATTTTAGTCAGTACAAGTCTGACTGTCTCTCCCGTCCTGCTTTGGGTGAGAGTCTAAGTGAAAGTCAAAGGATGGATTCAAAATTATTACTTTTTTCGGTATTAATATCATCAATTAGTCCTCCCGTAGTACTATAAGACCCTTCTTAATTAAAAACGACCCTTTTCCGTCATATGCGTGCTTAGACAGTCCCGCGACCCCTCTATTATTTACTACTAAAATAAAAATGTAGTCCAAAAAAAAGAGGTTACAAGTGTAAAGCGGCCACACTGGCTTGAAAATGACGGCAGTGCTACGCTAGGCTTTATTTATTAGTAAGGCTTGGTTCATACCTAGGCTAAGACATTTTGAGATTTTATCAGACCCTTTATTTGAGTTTTAAATTGACGAAAAGAGTCCTATATCCTGGGGGAAGGGACAGTTATACTCTTGACCTTTCAGTGGCCTATGCGTATTGTCCCGCCACCCATCGTTTCGTATTTTAATCAGCTTTGTATGTTCTCACAGTTAAACGCCTGAGGGATTCACAAAGGCAGTTTGGTGAACTCTCCCAAAGAATGATGTTTTTTTTCTTTTTTTAAAACGTTGCCCCACGGTAGTTATTTCTCTTGTATCGTGGGTGGGTTTACAAACATAGAAACTCACATACACAAACATCCAGACCCGGAACAACTATTTGGAGATTATATAAATATTTGTTCCGTGCGGGGATCGAACCAGTGTCACGCTGCGTCGCCCGTGCCGTCATGGTAGTGTGATAAAAATAAAGGACACTTACCAATAGAACGTATAAAATCTCGCAGGAAATCAATAGTCTATTCTTTTCACATATCACAAACACAGAATTTAACACAGAAAAAAAAAACAAATATAAATTTTTCAGGAATTAACACAATAACTTAAAAGAACTATAACTGAAATTCTATAGTTGATGATAATTAAATAAAATAAAAAATACAATTACTCTTTCAGTCGTCAAAGAAAAGTAAATACGGTACCTTTTTCTTTCTTTTACTTTATTGCAAAAATTAAGAAAACTACTGCACCTTTTTAATGAAATTTTTAAAGTAACAATTTCCAAATACAATAATCTCTAAAATCTATGTTTTTGGAGTCAATTTAGAACTATCTAAATAGATAGATATATATCTTTTAATATTAATAATTATTTAATAACGTAATACAAGTGTGAAGGAGCCCCGCTACAAGTAAAATGACGGTAGCGCAGCGCTCTCAGTTATTTATTACTTAAGCGTGGTTCAAATCTAGGCCAGGAGATAGGGACGCTGCCACGAGTTTATCTCATTTTCAACTTAACAGCAATTTTAGCTGTAATTATTGAGAAGAATAGTGTGTGCGTTGGTAGAATTTTGTTACATTCTGTTTTGTTACACAAAGAATGAAAAATAATGTTTCAGCTTGCATTACTGTGAAAAACGTTTTTTTTTCTTTCTCAATTGTTTGAAAGAAATCTTTATTAAGATTCATGCCATCAAAAGGCTCCACCAATAATGCCAAAATGATGGTGTCTGATGCTGCTTACCTAAGTGATTAAATACCACGGTATAATAAATTATTCAGAGAAAATCATGATGAAGAACAGGTGAGATTTGATAAGATAATATAAGCGCGGCACAAATGAGGAGAGAGGTAGAAAAGACTTTCAATGATGATGATGAAGATATTATGTTTGTATTGTCTGTGTCCCAGCATTGGGAACATTAAAGGCCGACGATAGTGGACGATAGGAAAAGAGTTTTCTCTAGTTTTTCCCTGCCCCTATGATAAAAAGGCGTAATTTATTATTTTAGGAAAACTTACAGCTAGACAGACACAGTAGCATAGACAATAATAACAATATGGCCAATTACAAGTTTTCACAAATAGCTAATCTAACATTGAACTGAAAGAAATTAAACTAAGAAAACAGTAGTAAGGATTAGTACAAAACATTACAAGAAACAAAAAGAACAATTTGACAAAATACATCTGTAGGTTAGGGGGTTTTGAAAAAGTGGTTGCAGAGAGTATTTTTTAGTTTAGACACACTTATATTAAAAATGTCGATATCGACCACCTGGCAAGTAGCATTGTACTCACGGCTTTCTCTAATCATGTACGATGTTTTATTAATTATTTTAAAATATACCTAAAGTAATTGATATTGATAAAAATTGATATTTTTCACGTCATATATTGAATGGATTTTTAAATAAGAAAAACTATAATTCACATAACATAAATAAGATTCTCAAACTCTTGTCCGAACTCGTGTCGTGTCCGAACAAAAATCACAAAAAATACTGGTAACCGTAACACGTTTATTGTTTTATATTCCAATAAAAATAAAGTGTGAAAATTGTATGCAATTTTTATTTATGATGCAGTTTAATCTATAAGCGTTAGCACGTATTGAAAATGCAGTTTTTAAAATATGAATATTGAAAAAAATATGGCTATAAAATATAAAACTGAATGTACAAAAAATATTTTTGGTAGTTACGTATTTTTGAGGGACAGTTTTTAAAATAAAACAACTAATATTGTGTATTCAAGTATGAAAAGTGGCAATAATCATTGCTGTCAATGGAAAAAAATGCCCAAAAATCTGTCAGTATTGCCTGCTTGATGACCTTATGAATGAACTTGGACAAAGCGCGAAGAATCTGTAATGATCGTGACAGGTGAGCCGCGTGACTGTCTGTAAAAGTAACCGAGCCCCTGGAACGCAAATGGCAACTGAAGGAACCGGGTATATTTTTTGTCAATAAGACTCAGAGTCTGAGACTTTTTGATGATTTAACCAGAAAGGGTCGAATCATGTGGCGGTCTTTAACTTCTGATACCAGGCAAGGAAAAAAGCGTCAAATCTAATTTGTAACCAAGTGTTTTTTTTAGTTCTAAGGTTCCTTGAATATCAATTTAAAATGACACAGTTATCGTCAAAACTATTCACCATCCAGACACCACAAAGACATAACTTCAAACTCCGTCGACCTAGCTCTTAAACTAAAGAAAGTAAAGTTCCTTATTATAAGTTGGAACCTTATCGCATGGCATAGCGGACCATTGTTCCTTCTTACTTTGAGGTCGAGAGTTCGAAAGTTAGTTTGACAGAGTACCAAGTGCCTATCTACTGAATTAACACAATGAGATTTTGTGATGCTCTGTTTAAAATGTGTTTGCGATTATTATTAATATGTTGTTAAGTTGATATTATAAATTTTCCGATTAATGTAATTGCGCCATGGCCGCCACAAAGGTGGCGAGATTATATTATTATTCTATTCTCATTTGAAAAAATCGAATAGTTCGTCACTTATGACTATTATTACAGACAATAATCGCTTTTAAGACTGCCCATAGGGCAGGGTTTCTTAACCTTTTTGCAGTCACGGACCACTTTCACAATATAAATAATTCCACGGACCTCTGTCAAAGAATATTTTGAGGAAAGAAAAAAAGCCATATTTATATTGAAGAATCAAAAAGAAAATCAAAGAAATTTTAAGTCAAATATTTTACGTCTAAGAAACCCTGCCCTAGAAGTTTAATCTTTGTTTAATTAACTCATGTTTTGTGACTGACGATACGTTGTCGTCGCGGCGAGTTCTTGACTTAACCTAGGCCTAGACGAGATTATTACACTATTTCCTAGAAAAAGGTTAAGAGTTAGCTAACCTACTGCGGACCCCTGGTGCACATGCCACTTTAAGAAACCCTGCCATAGGGGAATAGTGTATAAGACGGGGATGTGAGGTATAATGGGGACATGCACTCTTTAGGCATACTTAACGCGACACTAACGTAGCGCAAGCGCCATAACGACGTCATTTGCAAGCGGCTATTAACAAATGGCGTCATATGAAGCACACTGTTCCCCTACGTCTCTAGCAAGTACAGTTTTTACTTAGTTCTGACGTTACGAGCACCCACTCTCGAATTTTGATGCGTTATAACTTTGTAAATATCCATTGATTTAAGAAAAACATAAATACATATCCATTATTTTTTTAAACTCGACATGAAAAAATAGTAGTAAGTAAATATAGTAGTCAACATATCAGATGTTATATTAAGTCACAAGTTCCTCATAATTATGTAGCTGTCTATTGATTCTGGAAATAAATAACCTGTCTCGGATTCAATCATTGTTCCCGATTTTTTCCTGTTACCAATCTTTCTTGAAGTTTTTTTTTATCGTGCTAACATCATCCAATGAGTGCACCCAGGGTAGGACGGGAGGAATCGTCAGACTTGTACTGACTGAAATCCACGGTGGTCCTTCAATAGCCCTTAACGTTCCAGGGTCACGGTTACCTAATGAGACAGACCTGCGACCCCGGCAGGCTTTGGCTCTCTAAGGGGAGCCCTGTTAGATTGCTTACAGCTCCTTGAGACACAGACCCGGGCATAGTCCATGTTCGGACGGCGAGTCATCCATTACTCGCCATCCGCATGCATCGACGGTGACTGGAAATTAATGATGCCGTGGGCGGCTGGTTGTAAGGTGGACGCTGTCCTCTCCCTCACGGCGCCCGCCTCCTAGTTTGCTGTGTAAAGTAGACCCCCTAGGTTTGGATTGCGATGAAACATTAATTACGGAAGTAAGTACTACCTAAATATTTTATATTCGCTCTAGAAGTCTCCAATGTTTGGACATTTCGTTTTGTATAGAAAAAGCGGAAACAAACCTCTTGGATCACGATCATTTGTCACGACGCACTTTGACTTTATAACCTACTTTTATAACCGAAGAGTAGTTATTTAATAATGATTTTAGAGTACCGTGAGCATAGTGACTTAAAATCTTATCTTGACAAACCTAGGAAGTTTCTACTAATACGCATTAGTAATTAATTAATAATCACTACATAGTGTAAAACAAAGTCGCTTCCCGCTGTCTGTTTGTCCCTATGTATGCTTAGATCTCTAAAACTACGCAACGGATTTTGATTCGGTTATTTTTAAATAGATAGAGTGATTCAAGAAGAAAATAGTAGAAAAAAGAAAGCATAATATAGTAGAAATTGCACCCGTGCGAAGCCGGGGCGGGTCGCTAGTTGTATTATAAATGTGAAAGTTTGTTTGGATATATGTTTGTTACTGTTTCCCGCAAAACCACTGAACGGATTTGGATGAAATAATCTGGATTAACACATAGGATAGTTTTTATCCCGATTTAGTGTTGCCGTGGGATGATTTTCGAGTTGTAACGGGTGAAGCTGCTGCAGGGAACAAAGTGTATGTTGGGTTATCCCCACTAGGCATAATGTAGTTGTAAACTTGTCTTATACTGCATGTGATTTTCATAGTATCAAAACACGAAATAAACAAGGAATTGTGATATCCAGATTTAGACTAGAAGTTAACAGAAAAACATGCGCGTCGTTTCTTATAAAAGTATACGTTTCAAACTAGCTCCACCCCGTAGTTTCACCCCCGCTGCTCCGCTCCTATTAATCCTAGCGTTTTGTTCTATAGCCTATAGCCTTTTTCGTTAAATGGACTATCCTACACATTTTTAATTCGAACCAGAAGTTCCTGAGATTAGTGCATTCAACCAAACAATATCTTCACTTTTAGGAGATAGATTGTATAAATTAGTCACAGTCATTCACTGAGGGAAAATTTAAAATACACATTTTATTTTGACAAGGATTTAATTTTGGCAATAGTTATTATACCTATAAATTGAAGCACAACTATGGGAAATAAAATATTTTGATTTTCATTTGTAAACTCAAATATTTTGTAATAATTTTCGCACGATAGAGACTGTCACATTGTCTCAAGAATGAAAATATCGAATGCCATTTGCTATGACTCTATTCAGTGCCGGATCTAGGTGAGGCAGGCGGGCCACAATCATAAACATTATTGCTTGAACAAAACACAGAAATAACGGAGAAAGGTGCAAAAATTCGAGCTCGCTTCGCTCGGGTTTGCATTGTTTTTGCCCTGTAGTGTCAAAAGGGGCATTAGTCGTCCCCTACTGACATCATCACGCCTGCTTCGTTCACAAGTCAAATCCAACAAAATTCTATTGACCAGGTCAATTAGTAAAATCAATGTTTTGAGGTTTTTATAAATGGCGAGGGGGTGCCACTTTCACGTTGTGCTCCGGTTCGACATAATCGAAGATTCGGGCTTGACCCAATAAAACTCTTTTTACATTTTTTTAAACTGATATGGTCTCTATCACTACTAAACCACGGATTTGTGATCATGGACTTGCAACGGTGCCGAATATCGAAAACTTCAAAACTAATAAAAAACGTAATGATTTGGCTCGCGAGGATGTCGATATGTGGGATGTGGATTCAGTGATCATTGTGCCGATAGTCGTGTCGACCCATGGCTTAATTGCCAAGAGCCTCGACCACCATCTTAGGAGGTTCCCTGTTCCCGATACCGGTGGGCCACTATTATTTATATTTATAAACTAACTCCGTCCGCGCGGATGTCGGTCTTCGCGTGGATGGTTTATTTCCCCATTTTGAGTAACTCTGACAATGACATCTTATAAATATTACGGCGCTGAATCCACTGCGTGCACACTACTAATACAGAACAACGTCTATGAATAAAACTGAAAAATAAGATTTTTTTTCTACGTATTTTTCCAGGATAAAAAGTATCATATGTTATGTCCAGGATAATAAGGAATAATTATACAAAGTTTCATCGAAATCGAACCTTTAGTTTTCACGTGATGCCTGCACAAACAGACAGACAGACAGATAGACAAAAAAAATTTTAATCATATATTTGGGTTTGGTATCGATCCAGCAACAGCCCCCGCTAATTATTTTTTCAATATTTTCAATGTACAGAATTGACCCTTCTACAGATTTATTATAGTATATAGAAGATGTTAGTTTTTCTTTTTTTTTGTTTTTTAAAATATTTAAAAATATACTTAGTAAGTGAAAGTAATCAATAAAAAGAAAAAAAAAACGTCATGAATAAGTTCATGGTACAAAAAGTAAAAGAAGTAGGTAAGTATGTATGAGCTCATTTAATTTTAAGTAGAGTACCTGTATGCCATATAAAATATTTGTTCAGTGCCGTAAGCGAATCTGCGATAAACAGTACAAGACCCAATCGCTCAGCTACTGCGTCAATCGTGCCAAATTACAACAATAAGTTGAAAACTGTTTACTAATTTGCTAAAGACTTGAAATCAGAAACTTTTAGAAGCAAATTAAAATCGAATTTAACAATATTAACTCGCCAACTCTAAATTCCTACGGAACCGTGAAGACGGAAGTAAGGGAACAAAGACAAGAATAGTCTAAAGATTGATCAACGCATTTTGTTTCTGATGTCTCAACTTCCGGTACACAACGGATATTGCGAAATGTTCCTTTAATAAATTAGAGGGTGGTTCCAAAAGTTTTGAGGGGTTGAAAGGGGGTGTAATCTGGGGGGCGAAAGGGTTAATTATGTTTTGTAACGGGGTTTAATAGTATCTTTTTACGGGTGTTGTTCAATCTTATCTGATGACGTTGGGATGTTCTTTCAACCCTTACAAAGAACTCTTGGAGGGGTTTTCATAATTTCTTGCTCGTTACACGGTTCAGTGTTTGATTGGATAACGAATTGTTGTTTTTGTGTTAATAGAATTTTATTGAATGTTTCGCTACTCTTAAATGTTATGTACTGTGTAATGTTTACTTTTCGTATTTTATAAATAACGTTCCATGACAAGATTCCTCCCTTAAAGGTCATCTGCCCAATCTTTTTCTATGTAGCGGTCCGTTTCTAGTTTAACCAGATGCAGCTGACTGCCAGTTATTGCCATTGGCTGGCAAAAGGCACTTTTATAAGCGGTGATAAATTGTCACGTGAGTCCTTCCGTCCTGGGTGGAGAAGAAACGAAAGGACCGTCAGAGTCGTAGGGGTACAGTGGATAAGACGGGGACGCGAGGTAAGATGGGAAATCACGCACTTAAGGCAAACTTAACACAATACTAACGTAGCGCAAGCGCCAACAGGATGCCATTTGTTAATGGCCGCTTACAAATGACATTCTAATGGTGCTTGCGCTACTTTAGTGTTGTGTTAAGTAGGCCTAAAGAGTGTACGTACCCATTATACGAGTACATCGCGTCCCCGAAACTAAACTATACTATTATAGAGCATCGAAAAATAATAATTGACTCGGACCCAAACAGGCAAAGTATCGCATCTTATTACATATAACTAGTTACCTATTAGGTACACCACTGCCTATCCCCTTTTTTTCTTTTTACGTAGTAATATCATGCAATGACTTCTCCCGCCAAGAGACGAGGTAGGGACTGTCAGACTCGTACTGACTAAAATCCACGGTGTTCGTTCAATAGTCCTTTACGTTGCAGGGTTACGGTTAACTTATAAGACAGTCCTGCGACTTCTGCCTAACTCCTTTAGACAGAAGTGTGATGATGTAAATAAGGGGATCCAGCAGAATATCAGCGTCAGGTATCAACCTGACACATGCTGAGCTGGATACCCATTTAGTGCAATCCTGACTGGTGACATACACCGCACATTTATTGTGTCACGTCTCAATTATGATAATCTCTGTAGGTATCACCCTTTTTTTTTGTTATCTGTCACTTTTTTTTTCTTTTACCTAATGATTTATTTATTTTTCTTGTTACTGGATCCTTTTATATACCTACTTGTTTTTGTGTCTCTATTGCACTGAATAAATCTTTTATCTATCTATCTATCTAAATCACATTCGTCTCACTAATGCCATCTATCGATGCGTCGTGGGAACTAATCATTGATCATTTGAGCGCCATCTATGATCGGCTATTTGTTTTGACACCTCGCAATCTACTGGCAACTTTTCAAGATGTTAATCAACGAGTTTGAAGTGTTAACTTTTAGTTAGCTTAATATAACATCACGCCTATAATCACAAAGGGTTTAGTAGAAGTGTATGTTTATTCGATAAGAATTATGACACCCATTAGAAGTAACGCGGAGGCGATAACTTCTGGTGTTGTAGGCGTCCGCTCCATAGACTACGGTTATCGCGTACCATCAGCCGATTGCTTGTTTGTCATCTTTGTGATACAAAAAACAAGCTCTTACTGAGAAATTCTCTGTTCCTATAGATAGAATAGATGAAAAACTCAGTAAAATATATTTTGCCAGTCCGGGTCTCGGGGATTGTATTTAGGACCTCATGCTTAGCAGTAGCATTTGTGACCCATACCATCGAGACGCTTTTAGATAGTGATAAACGTAAATCGGTAACTGGAATCCCAACCCTACGCATCGTGGTACATCTCTAGCGGAGCGAGCAGAGACAAGGCGGGGTGACGTATGTCAGCCCGGTGTGATTTGACATGACCGGCAAATTCAAGTTCCAAGATGATAATTATATTTTATTGAATAAATTGTAGATTCAATATTGATTCAGTTTTCCATTTATTTATTAACAGTAGTAACTACTTTCTAAAGTATGATTCCTTTTGCTAGCGTCATTCCACTTTACAATATTGAAATAAAAGGATCTAACATACGGCTATACCTCTGGGCTAAATTTCATCGTGATCCATTTAGCCATTCAGACGTGATTGAGCAACGAACATCCATCCATAAAAAAAAACACACTTTCATTATGTATTAGTTAGATTTGATTAACTGAACGCATTTTTGTCGACAGCTGATTGAGTCCTGGAGTGGAGAACGCGTATCTTTAGGTGTAGTGTGAGACGCCTCCCAGCTAGGACCCACGACCTGAAAGTGGCTGGGACAAACTGGATGCGGAAGGCAGAGGACAGGGTGGTGTGGTACAGCCTGGGAAAGGACTATGTCCAACAGTGGATAGGTTACTGCGGTAGATTAAATTGTGAACGTATTTTATCAAACTTTGCTTTCAATATACAAGCACTAGCATATATGGCAATAGCCACAGTTCAACAACACAAATGCATACGTTATCTCAAACCAATCTGTCATATTTCAATGTCATCTCATTGTCAATCAAGATGAAATGCAATTACATTTAATGCTAGAGGCGTGGATAACGTTATGAACAGAATGTTAGTTGTGGGGCAGTGGTTCTCAAACTTTTACCATATTGTGCCCCTTAACTTGTAACAAGTATAAAAGTAGTTATCGATTATTTTAGACGGGTAGCGCCCTCTATTGACAAAAACGCGAACTAATAGTAAATAGTTACAGTTAATTGTGCAATAGTGATAATAGATGGCGTTAGAGAGTAACATAGGTATTTATTTTCTCGATACTTTATATTTTAAATAAAATATAATAAGTACATAGATAAAATTCAAATAATTAATTGTGATAGATTGCAGTTGAATTGCGTTTAATTATAGATAACGCATGGTCTAAAAGGCAAAAGCCTAGAAGCTGGTCTGAAGGTGGTTTAATAGGATGACGTTGAACTTTTGACCTGGTTTCTTTTTTTCTTGGAACCTGGACACGCGATTAAGACGCGGATTGTTAAAAATAAAACAAAATTTAATTAAATAATTCATGACGCGGACAAGACGTGGTACAGCGGCTAAAATGAAAATGCACTAATTTAAAGGAACCGCATATGCGTATGTATCCATAATTATTTCCTATTTTGTTAGAATTACATGGCATCACCCGCCATGAAGGTGTATTGAAATGCTCACGGATTTCTTTCTGATATTGTTCTCAGGGTTCCATCCATCCATTAATTTCAAATTAAATATATAAATAAAAAGACGTCTTCTCAACGCTTGGCACATAATTATGAAGTAAGCTAGGACAAGCTCTGGTTCCAAGCCACGTGCTATATTCTACAAATCACACAGGCTGCGAATGCTGTCTGCGTTACATATCCACGGTTCGACCTGGATAGATGGTTGTATGTTGTACCTGAAGTAAGTGTTATATCTAAGTATAACCTAACATTGTAAGGAAGCTTGACAAGTGCTGTGATTCTGTACTTACATATTGAAGTGTGCACCAATATTAAATAGCTGAGAAGACGGAAGCATCTCTTTTATTTCAATCAACACCTCATGCGAACAGAACCCGTTAGTCTCATGGCAATCTACGCTGGCAGCTGGTGGTAAGAGACGTATGGACCTTACAATTGGACGCCCAACGTGTCGCATGAGGTCAGATTGGAATCTTCACTTCAAGATTAAGAGCTTGATCTAACTTAATTTGATTTAACTTAGTGTTTAGTAATTAGAGTCATTTAACTTAGTACATTTTTCTGAATTTCAGTTTTCAAAATTAGTTGATAGCACATGTTAACATTTTTATTAAAAGGTAAATCTTTCCACATTATTGATGTAGTAAAGCTTAAATGTATAGACTCCTCTTGATTTATATAAAGTCATACAACTTATAAACATCAACACTTTGTGTTAAAAAGTAAGGTTATGCCACATGTCATGTTAACATTGTAAACTTGTGCAACTACTTGAATGGATCGACTCTAATTTAATTTAATTCACCTTGATTAATGTAAAATTACTATTTACATTCACTTAACTTGGAAATTGGATTCAAAATACTTATCAAAGACTGTTTAAATATTTTAAATTCAATATGGATAAGACAATCTGGATTGACTATCTTCGTAAAGAAGAATTATTACATGAGCTTAAATATTTTAATATATCCACAGATGTAAAGGCGACCAGGGATGTGCTTCGCAGGCGGTACCGCAGTCTGTGTGGCTTGTTTCGGAGAGGCAGCATTAAACCAGAGGATTATGCAACGCCAGTAAGCGCAGAAGAGGTACGCTTATGCTTGGAACCTATCGAAGAGCTGTGCCTATTACATAGGGATTTGACCGAGGGAGATAGCTCCACTGTTAAGCGAATATTAGCTCGTTCGCAATATTACTTGATGAGAATTTCACGCGTGAAAGATAAATCACCGGAATTAATCGAACTTAAGAATAAATTGGTAACGTTGATAACATCTTTAGAGGATGGCTCTGATGAAGAGGAGATGCAGTCTACTCATGATCCCTCCTCTGAAAATGAATCAACAGAAAAAACACAATTAGTAGTAGTTAAAGATAGACCAATTAATCTGTGTTCTTTAAATTTAAAGTATGACGGTACTACATGTGTTAGGAGTTTCATTGAACGTTTAGAAGAGTTGAGACAGGCTCGAGGTATATCTGCAGATCGTGCATTGATTGCTTTTTCAGATCTTTTAGATAAGTCTGCATTACATTGGTTTAGGTCATATAAACAAACCTTTACGTCATATAAACATTTACTTGCTCGTTTAAGGGAAGATTTCGACATTCCTGATCTTGATTATAGGTTGACTCAGGAAATACGCTCCCGTACGCAGGCGAAGCAAGAGACAATAATAGTATATTTGTCAATTATGCAGGGTATGTTTAATAGATTGTCTAGACCTCTCTCTGATGATGAACAATTAGAAATCCTAATGCACAACATAAGACCTGAGTATATGAAGGAAATGGCTTTACTAGATATTAATTCAATTAAAGATCTACTTTTGTATGGTAAGAAATTAGAACTTGCTCGTGCTAGGTCAGAACAATTTGTGGAACCTAACCTCTCAAAAGCGAAACTTAGTCAGGATTTTCAGCCCACAAAGAAAACTGATCATAAACCAAGGTCAGATAGGTCTGGAGAACCAGTTGCTGTCGTTAATGCTCCTTCTACTTCAGAAGCAAAGGGGAAAAAATGTTTTAGGTGTAACAGCACAAATCATTTCACAAGCAAGTGTAAAACTTCAAAGGAGTTGGTCTGCTTTAAATGTGGTGAAAAAGGCTTTAAAAGAATTAACTGCCCAAAGTGCTCAAAAAAACTAATTAACGTGAGTCACAAAAACTTAGTGATTAATTTAACATCTTTCCCATCACATATTGATGTGGCTCACTTTGAAGCTAAGACACATGACATTCGACCACATTTATTGGTAAAAGTTTTAGATTTGGAAGTTTATGGTCTGCTAGACACTGGAGCAGTTTGCTCAATATTGGGGGATAATTCACATAAATTATTTATGAAGTATGGATTTAAATTAGTTAAATTACCAAAAGGTCAAAATGTAAGGGCTGCAGATGGTTCAAGAATTCAATGTTTAGGTTTTATGCAGTTACCCACTAATTATTTAAATAAAATTAAAGTTATAAAATTCTACATAGTTCCCAACATAATTACTCCAATCATTTTAGGTATGGATTTTTGCAAAGCATTTTTGATAACTTTAGACAGCACATTAAATAATAATAAGATTTTTAGTATACCTGACAATTATATTAATTCAGTTAGCTTGGACCAAGGTTTAGAATGTTTTGATTCATTGACTTCTGAACAACAATTAATTCTACAGAAGGTCATTGATAAATTTGATAAGATTAATACTGAAAAAGTAGGTTTAGGTAGGACAAAACTAATTACTCATAAAATAGACACAGGTAATAGCCCACCAATTAAGCAAAGATATTATCCTTTGTCACCTTCGAAACAATTAGCATTGGAACAGGAACTCGATAGAATGCTGCAACTTGGAGTTGTAGTGCCCTCTAACTCACCTTGGAATTCCCCAGTTGTCATGGTAACCAAACCTAATGGTAAACTAAGGCTTTGTTTAGACTGTCGAAAACTTAATGCCATCTCTAAGGCTGATGCTTATCCTTTGCCATACATCCATCAAATACTTGATAGCCTGAGAGATGCAAGATATTTAACTTCAATTGACCTGAGTGCAGCATATTGGCAAATTGAATATGATAGTGTGGAGTCTGCTGAAAAAACTGCATTTACAGTCCCTAGACGTGGTCTCTTCCACTATACAACTATGTCGTTTGGTCTTGTAGGAGCATCTGCCACTATGCAACGACTTATGGATAAATTGTTTGGTCCTGAATTTGATAATAAAGTATTTGTTTTTCAGGACGATATTATATGCATTTCCAGTGAATTTGACACACATGTTAAGTTGTTGGAAAAAGTATGTCAACGTTTAGCAGACGCAAACTTAACAATTAATATGAGTAAATCTCAATTCTGTAGAAAGGAACTTAAATATCTTGGCTACATGGTTGATAAGCAGGGTCTTCGTACCGATCCCTCTAAGGTGGAAGTTATACTCAATTACCCCACACCCACCTCACCCAAAGAAGTTAAAAGATTTGTGGGAATGGCTGGTTGGTACCGTAGATTCATACAGGATTTTTCTAAAATTAGTAGACCACTTAGTAAATTAACTTGTAAAAATGTAAACTTTGAATGGACAGAGGAAGCAGAAGAGGCTTTTAATAAATTAAAATCAAATTTAGTCTCAGCTCCAATTCTTAAATGTCCAGATTTTAATTTACCATTTTCAATTCAATGTGATGCCTCAGCATATGCTATTGGTGCCGTGCTGACACAGTCATATGACAATTTTGACCATCCTGTTGCATTCTGTAGTAGATTACTTAATAAGCACGAGGTTAATTACACTACTACAGAACGTGAATTATTAGCAGTCTTGTTTGCTTTAGAGCAATTTAGAATGTATGTAGAGGGTCAAAAATGTAATATAGTCACTGATCATGCATCACTACAATGGTTTTATAAATTAAAGAATCCCACAGGCAGGTTAGCTCGGTGGAGTATTCGCTTAAGCCAATTTGATTTTAATATCGTTCATAGGAAGGGTAAAGAGATGGTTTTACCGGATGCACTCTCAAGAATTAAAATTGAATCGTTAGACATATCTAACAATATCCAGGATAAATGGTATTTAAAAATGGTAGAAAATTGTGAAAAGTTTCCCCATAAATTTCCAAATTATTCTCTTAAAGATGGTAAACTATTTCGACATTCAAAAAATAAATATAATTTAACATCACAATTCACTTGGAAACAAGTGATTCCCAGTGATGATGTGGGACCTCTATTAAAACAATTTCATGATGATCCCACAGGCGCCCACTTTGGTATATTTAAAACTCATAAAAGATTAGCATTACATTATTTTTGGAAAAATATGTATAAAGATGTCGAAAATTACGTTAGTAAGTGTCAAACTTGTAAAGAGTACAAGCCGGTAAATTCATCGAGACCTGGTTTAATGGGTAACCCTAAACAGGTTACAAAACCATTTGAAGCTATTTGTTGCGATTTGTTAGGACCCTTTCCTGTGTCCACTAAAAGGAACACAAATCTCTTAGTATGTTCAGACTATTTTAGTAAGTATGTTATGTTGTTTCCTATACGGAACGCAACAGGCAATGCTATTGTTAAAATTCTGGAAGAAAAAGTGTTTCTGGTGCATGGGATACCGAAATTTGTCTATGTAGACAATGGTCCGCAATTCATTTCAAAACAATTTAGAGATTTAATGTGCAAATATAATGTGCCTAATATTTACTATAATCCTAGGTATCACCCGCAGGTTAATCAGGCAGAAAGAGCCATTAGAAATGTTCTGTATGCGATTGCCTCATATGTGAAAACAAATCACAGGCAGTGGGACAATCACATACCAGAAATTCAGTGTGCACTGAACACCTCAGTTAACGAGTCAACTAAATTCTCACCTTACTTTCTTGTACATGGAAGAGAGATGTTTGTAGATGGTAAATTACATATAGACTCTGAAGTGCCACAGCCTGATTCAGATCTATCAACTGTAGACCCTAAATTCATGGTGATAACTTAAAAGAACTAAAATCAATTTTCCAGGAGGTTAGTAAAAACTTGAAACTTGTGCACGATAAAAATAAAAAGCACTATGACTTAAGAAAACGACCTTTAGAATTTAATGTAGGTCAAATAGTCTATAAAAGAACATTTACTTTGTCGGATGCTAGTAAAAACTTTACTTCAAAGCTAGCACCGCGCTTTATAAGATGTGTTATTTCAAAGAAACACTCCCCTGTAGTGTATAGCTTAAAGGACATGCAGGACAAAGATTTAGGTAAATTTCACATTAAAGACATCTTAAAATATGAAGACTCCTAGTTTTATACATTGTTGTTGCTAATCCAATATTTGCACGAAATTAGCAATAGACGTGCAAATATTTAACTTGAAGAGGGATGGATGCATGTTGGTAGGGTAAAAGGTTTTTTTTTCAAAATTAAATAGGTACCTATACCAATTTTATTAATAAGGAATGTTTGCAGATGTATGAAAGGAAACACAATAATTGTTAAACTTAGTAGTATTCGAAAGGGACTTAAAAGTGTCACCACTTAACACTTAATAAAACACATATCTACATTAATTAAAGATAGTGTTTACTTTAAAAAACTACCAAGTATAATAAACCTATACTTTATAACTTAATACTTAATAAAACACCTATCTACATCAATTGGAGATAGGGTTTACTTAATAAATTTAAAAACTTAAATAAGTATTTGCCTATATTTTGGTTTAATACTTTGTAGATAACACTTATCTAGGTTTCAAGGATAGTGTTTATTTAACTTAAAACTTAACTTAATTAGGAAATTAATTAGACTAAGGCATGACTAGTTAATAAAAATTAGTTAATTCGTTGATGTCTGCAGAGAGTAGCTACGTGCTATATATAGATAGGCAGACAGACGCTTATTATTATATTAGTTTAGTAGATAGTTTAAGGCAGGAGCAATCAATGTACGAATTTGCCAAATAGGTTTTGTTTCGGAATTGTGCTACTAGCCATTAGCATTTAGCAATTTAGTCTGTAAGTCTAAGACATTTGGTTTCAGACTGTCTCAGTTTTCAATAGGATGATTTCGAGCTTTCAATACACATGATGCAAAAAAAAAATTTTTTCTCAGCAAAAATTTTTTTAACTGGGGAAAGATGTATTGTAACAAGTATAAAAGTAGTTATCGATTATTTTAGACGGGTAGCGCCCTCTATTGACAAAAACGCGAACTAATAGTAAATAGTTACAGTTAATTGTGCAATAGTGATAATAGATGGCGTTAGAGAGTAACATAGGTATTTATTTTCTCGATACTTTATATTTTAAATAAAATATAATAAGTACATAGATAAAATTCAAATAATTAATTGTGATAGATTGCAGTTGAATTGCGTTTAATTATAGATAACGCATGGTCTAAAAGGCAAAAGCCTAGAAGCTGGTCTGAAGGTGGTTTAATAGGATGACGTTGAACTTTTGACCTGGTTTCTTTTTTTCTTGGAACCTGGACACGCGATTAAGACGCGGATTGTTAAAAATAAAACAAAATTTAATTAAATAATTCATGACGCGGACAAGACGTGGTACAGCGGCTAAAATGAAAATGCACTAATTTAAAGGAACCGCATATGCGTATGTATCCATAATTATTTCCTATTTTGTTAGAATTACATGGCATCACCCGCCATGAAGGTGTATTGAAATGCTCACGGATTTCTTTCTGATATTGTTCTCAGGGTTCCATCCATCCATTAATTTCAAATTAAATATATAAATAAAAAGACGTCTTCTCAACGCTTGGCACATAATTATGAAGTAAGCTAGGACAAGCTCTGGTTCCAAGCCACGTGCTATATTCTACAAATCACACAGGCTGCGAATGCTGTCTGCGTTACATATCCACGGTTCGACCTGGATAGATGGTTGTATGTTGTACCTGAAGTAAGTGTTATATCTAAGTATAACCTAACATTGTAAGGAAGCTTGACAAGTGCTGTGATTCTGTACTTACATATTGAAGTGTGCACCAATATTAAATAGCTGAGAAGACGGAAGCATCTCTTTTATTTCAATCAACACCTCATGCGAACAGAACCCGTTAGTCTCATGGCAATCTACGCTGGCAGCTGGTGGTAAGAGACGTATGGACCTTACAAACTAAGATTCTGATATAATACCGTTGCCCCCTTTTCTGGTTCTTTTTGATACCACACTCTTAGAAGGAAAGTATGGTTTCGATTCCTGAACGTAACAAATATTTGTATGATCCACAAGTACTTGTTGTTTTTAATGTTTGTAAACGCACATACGATAAAGGAAATATAAGTTTGGGGCCTTAGAAAAGTCTTTTTGGGTGCTAGGCTGATCTAAAATTCTAAACTGCGCTTTTACTGTATATCTTACTTGAAGTATTATGACATTGTATGGAAAATGAAGACGGTCCTCTTGTGTACGTGTACGTCACAAACCGAGAAAAGTCGCGATAAGTTGTAAGCCTGTTTCTTTTTCCTGTATACATTTTGACCGTCTTGGGCCTATGTCCCCTCTTAGATCATACTCCACTCCTCAAATGGGGCACGCCCCACTGGTTGGGAAACCCTGCTCTTTGAAATGGAGAATATTGCTCAAATCAATGTTATGTCTATCGGAGCTTGGCAGTTGGTAATAATTTTGCCATGAAATGTCAGTATTTGGTCAGTTACTGATCTAAAGTTCACTATACTGCCGCCCATATTATTAAACAAATTCTCGTATTGTATAAGATATAATTAAGTACAGAATTATGTCTTCAAATTGTCTTTAACATTTTATTAAAACTGATATAGTTCAAAATTCCATATTTCCCGAGCCGAGACGCAATAACTAGCTACTTATGTGTAAGAAAATCATAAATGTATTTTTTGTATTTTAGATCTTCTGGACCCTGTGTGCTAGGGTCTGTCAGGCTCTAACTGAGAAAGCAAAGTATATATATTTTTTTTTTGTCGTGGTAAATTCATCAAATGAGTCCTCCCACCCAGGGCAGGGCGAGAGGGACTGTCAGACTTGTACTGACTAAAATCCACGGTGTCCTTCAATAGCCCTTTACGTACCGGGGTCACGGTAATCCCTTGGTCCCGCGACCCCGGAAGCAACGTATATGGTAGGATTTTCAAATAATTCCACAAACAACGTTATTTTTAAAATATAAAACTTGTAAAATGAAATTCAGGCCAGTCTCGACTATTCGCATCGCTAATACAACTAGATCGTTAGCTTATGGACGTCCATACATCTCTATTAACCACTTGGCTCTCGACCAAACCCAACACTCTCGCACTTATTACGTATTTTCACTTGAATAGCCAGATAAGTAAAACGGTTGAATACTTCTGAGGTCTTCTAAATCTAAGATGTCATTGCGGTGGTGGGCTCGCCGTCCGATCAAGGGCCAGAGCCCAGAGTAGCATGACTTTTACGTACTTGTATTACGCAGTAAGTAAATATGGCGTCGTGTTCCAAGCGCGTCAAAGAGTAATCAGCAAACTGAAACAAATTACCTGCCAGCATCGCGGGACTGTCTTAAAAGAACACCGCGGTCCTGGAGCGCAAATGTTAACTGAAGAAACGGGTTGGTTTCAATTTCTCTTTATAGAGTTATGAATATTCGTTGTCAAAAAAAATAGGATGGCATTGAAAATATCACATTTTCAGTCCTTCAACCTAAAAAAATCTGAAGCTGAAAACGCTTCTACGCAAAGTTTTCACGCCTGAAAGAAAAGGTCACATTTCATTCTCGCGGGACACGCCGAACGAACGGAGATATTTATGTAAGTACCGGTTTAAACCTCGTTTAAGCGAACGTAAACACAGATAATATTTAAATTATTGTTTATCCATTATTATATGGAGGAAGGAATCTGAGTTTCTGGATGCGTCTTCAACTTTTATGACTGTATTTAGTCAAAGTGCTATATAATGGCAGGCTTTTGAAAGAGACCGTGGATTTAGTCAGTAAAAGTCGGCAAGTCCCTCCTGTCCTCCTACCGGCTTCGCGGGACTTACGAATTACCGTGACCCCGGTACGTAAAGGGCTAGTGAAGGGCACCGTGGATTTTAGTCAGTACAAGTCTGACAGTCCCTCCCGCCCTACCCTGGGTGGCAGGACTCATTTGATGATTTTACCATGATAAAAACAAAAAGTCCCTCCTGTCCTGCCCTGGATGGGAGGACTCTTTTGATGATTTGAATAAGCAATCAATATTTTTATGGAGACAACTTGATAGTTGTCTCCAAAAAAATATTGATTGATTATGCCCGTTTTATAACACAAAAAGGTGGAAGTAAAATAGTACTTTTATCAACTAGATGAGGCCGGTATAAATTCAGTTAATGTGAGTGCTATGGTTCTCGGCTATGTATAGTGAAATGTTTGTGGTTCACTGGTGAACGGGGAAATGAAAGAAAAGAAGAGGAGTCGTATCTACCTCCAAGGTCTTCGCACAGCCACATCCAGCCTCCCTACATCCGCACACACATAGTTATGCAGGATCACGTGTGACTAAACTGACTAACTCGACAGTCGCCGCTTCGTATTTTTGTGTTCATAACTCCAACATGCTGTATCTCCAACATTTCCGAACATGTTGTAACTTCAACATGTTGAAACTTCAGTGTTGTGACCAGAAAACATGTTGTGTGGGATGTAAAATAAAAAGGGGAGAGGAGAATCTCTACAGTTGCCTGTTGTTTTATTAAAATTCTTATTCAATTTCAATGTTTCACTTTAAAGTAGACTTAAGGAGCCCTGGTGCCCTAAAAAGAGACGTGAAGAACAACTGGTGGGGTCAACTGGATGACTTCCTTGAAAATTGGATGAATGTGGCCGCACTGTCCTGGTCGTGCGAAGGAATCGACGGAGACTTTTGCAGTAGTAACAGTACAAAGTTATAAGAAGTCGAACATGTACTATCGCGGACTTTTCCGCCTGACCAGTTAAAAATTTTTTCGCCTAAACCATGCGGAGGCGCCGAGCCACGCCCCCTTACAGTTTGGGCCTATTAGGAAAGAGTCAACGTTATTAGTTGCAATCTGCTCTACGCAGGTTACTGACGTGTCCTCTGTACACTTTTTGCGAATTTTACGCGCGAAGTTTGGCGCGCTCACCGAACCTTTTGGATATTGACCATTGCTTTGTTTAACTGACCTTTGATTGCCTAAACGTTAACCTGTTCAATAATATTGGACTCCTGAGAATCTGTGCTAGAACATTTTGTGCATAATGTCTTCCAGAAATCACAGAAGAGAAGAACACAATGAAATTATAATTTTGCATGGATAAGAATTTAACATCAATCAAATCGCTGAGCAGCTGCATATGAGCGTAAGTAGTAAATTATTTTAATAAGAATTATTATGATACATTTTTTAATACAAACGATGCAAAGTGTTTCATGCAAATAATTATCATCTTGTGTAAATAATTAAAAACTTTTTAGCTCGTTATATAAAGAGTAGAGTATTTGATAAATATGATTAAACTAGAAACAAATAGAATTTTACTACGCGAACTCAAATACTTATTTTCCTTTTTCTCGTTAAGACATGCACTAATATCTCATCTGTTTTTATTTCTGTTGTTGATTTTCAAAGAACAATCCTTGCCACTGTATCTTATAAGTAATTCATTAGTTATTAGGTATTTCATTAGTTAATATCATAATCTTGTTTAAAAACTTTTGGTGCCAAGCACGACCTAGCATATGGGTCAAACAATTATTATTTCTACGTGAGCCCACAACCTGCCACCCGAGTCGTTGTTATACGTAGCTATAGATGATTTGTGTTAATACCCAAGGGACCCCAGAATCAATTGGATACTAATATGAATCACGTTAATAACATTCTTAAAATAGCTACAAACGCAGTTAATACTTTGGATTGTCACTTTGTGACAATTTTACGAATTGTAATGTAATTCATATTATTATCCTATTTACGCTTCGACTAAAGTGGACATTTTAGGCCCCCGGACACAATTTTGCTAGTTGTGTCCAAACAGAAAAAAACTAAATAATAAGTCTTATTTTTTTAAATGCCAATAGAAACGTCATTTCTTTCGTTACAAAAAGATCATTCACATCTATTTCGAATGAGTTTCAGATTAGTTTGAATGGAAAATGATATTAATATCTGGGACAAATCCGAACTTCCTATTTTTTACCTCAATATAACAAAGCAATTAGAAATAGCAGAAGGCATCAAAGAATTTTTTATCCTTGCCGACAAAGTTTTAAGAGTGATAACAAAGCGCATTATATTTGTGGTTTTAAAATTATTTGCTAAAAAATATAAACAAAAGGCCCTTTGTTTAAGTAACTATTATCTTTGTGTCAAATTGCATGCCGAAGTAAGAATGCTTTGTTCTATAATATGACAAAAAAATCGGGCCCAAGCCGCAGTTTTATTATCTACAAATAACCAGAGTAGGTGTAAATAAAGTGGAAAATATATGTTTCATAGAGCATGTTTCGCAGAGTGTGTATGAGTGAGTGCTGGTGGTCCTACAGAGCTTGTCCATATCCCAGGGCGAGCAAATGGTGCAGCTTACCGCGAACTGTTAAAAACGGTAATGGTGCTTATTGTGCACCACATGAAAAGTTATTTTACACTGATTTGTATTTGTTTTAGAAGTCAGTTTAACTTTTTCCCTCTTTTTAGTGAGCATTACTCATAGATATGCATGCAATAGTAGCAATCGCGGTTGATTTGCTATCATTAAAATTTGTTGAAGGGTTCCCTCGATATGTCCATGATCCCATGATCAGATCCTGACCATATTATCATGGGACCATCTGATAAGTATACCCTTTCAAACAAAAAAAGAACTTTCGATTTGGTCGTTTCGTGGCGTCATCAAGAAAGAGGGTAACCTTCTTCTATTTCGAAATCAGATTTTTTTTAATATTATGTTTGAGTAGCCATTGATGATAATTGTGATAACTTTGTATTTATTTAGATACTAGCGACCGGCCCCGGCTTCGCACGGGTGGACATTTATTTTTTAAGCTCTCTGAAAAAAAAATTCCGGGATAAAATATAGCCTATACGGATTCGGAAGAATCCCTCTAAGTAATGGTAAAAGAAATTTTGAAATCGGTCCAGTAGTTTTTGAGCCTATTCAATACAAACATACAAAAATACAAAGGTTTCCTCTTTATAATATTAGTATAGATAGTGAAAAGTAATTATTGTTTACCGACTGTCAATTTTATTATACGGAAGATATTGTTTATTTTATAATTGTTTTGGGTTTAACATTTGATTTGTTGAACCATTTAACTAGAAAGTCTAATTTGAATAATAGCGAAAGCACGGATATATATTATATATTTCTCGCCTACTCACGCATTATCTGTTTCATTTTCTTAGTTTGGTTTTAAAGAAACAATGTTTGCCACTGTAAAGATATTATCAGTATTAACTTAAAATATATTTATAAGTAACTAGCTTTCGCCAGCGGCTGCGCCGGCTCACCCCCTCCCTGCCCTTATTGCCTATTTCACTCAGGACAAATAACTATTGTTTATAAAAAAATATGCTTGTAGTAATAAGTCACAGAAAGGGAGGTTTTGTATTTCTTTAAACGGTAAACTCCATGAAGTTAATTTCATAACTTTTTCTTTGATTTTGTGTTTAACCTATTTTTACTGATTCAGTTCCTATATTGAACCTAATAAATATTTTACGAATATCTGTTTGTTTTATTTACTTAAGGTAAAATTAGAGCGAGACTAATGAGAAGCGGTCGCCTCCTTCTGCGAAGCAGTCATGCTCGCGAAGGAGGAGGCGGGCCGCGTGAGGTAGAGGACAGCGTCCTCCCTACACCCCAGCCTCAGTGGTAAACGCCCACGGCGACAGACGTCGGCAGACGATCTCCGGCCACCGTAGGCGCGGGCATGCTGGCAGCGAGTAATGGGCAACTCGCTGTCCGATCATGGACTGTGCCCGGGTCGACGGCGCGTTGTGTTCCACGCGCGCCTCAAAGAGTGTCAGCAAAATGACGGGCCCCCCCTCTAGAGGGCCAAAGCCTGCCGGGGGGTCGCGGGACTCACGAATTACAGTGATCACGGAACGTAAAGCGCTATTGAAGGACACCATGCATTTTAGTCATTACGAGTCTGATAGTCCCTCCCGCTCTGCCCTGGGTGGGAGGACTCATTTGATGATTTTACAAAGCAAAAAAAAAGCCTACCTGTTGCCTGTCAATAGTAGAGGATTTTATAAGATTACTATTATAAATTAAAAGATAATTACAGAAATCGGTGAATTCCGAATTGCCGACACACGCCAACACATAACGTAACGTAAGCCAGTTTCAACAAAGTTAAAAAACATATACACATACTTATTATCAGTACCGCAGGCCAATTTAAGTTAAAGTATTTTATAATTCAAATAGCAGTTTAAAAAAAACTCGTTTGGCGTGCGTCGTCAGTGCGCTCGGCCGATCGGTATCGTATTTCATTCATTATTTCTACACAAAGGAAACGGGGCGGGGCTAGCGAGCGTTTCTATGTTGTAAGTGCAAGCAAAAATGAGCTTAGTGGTGGTCAGGCGGGAGTGTCCGCGATAGTACATCAATTTATTTATTTTTTTGACACTTAAATTTCGAAAGACAGAGCGTAAAAGAAAATACATAATTTAAATAACCATTTTTTTTTTTCAAAAATAACGTTGCCCCACACTAGGAATTTCTCCTGTGTCGTGGGTGCGTTTTACAAACATATAAACTCACATACACAAACGCCCAGACCCGGAACAACTACTTGTAGATCATACAAATATTTGCTCCGTGCGGGAATCGAACCCGCAACACGCAGCGCAGCGGTCCAATCGCTCAGCCACTGCGCTAACCGTGCCGTCAGATATAGATTATAGATTTCAATATAACAATAATCAATTCTAATTCTAAGCCAAAAATAGGGTCCAGGCTCGCGGGACTAACGAATACCGTGATCCCGGAACGTAAAGGGCTATTGATGGATACCGTGGATTTTAGTCAGTACAAGTCTGACAGTCCCTCCTGCCCCTGGTGGGAGGACTCATTTGATGATGTCACCACGTAAAAAAACAGGGTGTGTCATAAAAAAAAACAGCTAATAAAATACAGAAAGCCTCCTTGGCGCTTTAAAGCACAAACTTGGCACAGCTTGTAGCGCTGAACAAAAAGGTATACACCAAGATATAAGCCGCTCACCTATGAACGCTTACGGGAGAACTTTAAACCCAGACAAATCCTTTCAAACATACTTATTCTGGTGTCGCAGGAAAAGTGAGGAGTTATCAATTTAAGCTGATAATTCGTCGGCAACTGCCCAAACAGGTCACTCTGGAATGAAAAGAGCAATAGGGTATTTTACTCAAAAATATATTAGTCCGAAATATAGATTATTAAAAAATAATAGGCCCGTATTTTTTCTTTTGTTACGTAAATCACAAAACGTCACTCGGTCGGTACAATTTTACAAGCGTTATGACGTCACAAGCCCCCACACCCGAATTTGGAAGCGTTGTATCTTTGTCAATATTCAAAACATAAAATACGTGTCCATTATTTTTCAACATTGTAACTGATGGAGTAAACAGATTTTCAAATTATTTTTGCAGTAAAATACCCTTTTGTAGAAACACGGTGGATTTTAGTCAGTACGACTCTCGACAGTCCGTTCAGCTCCACCCAGGGTGGACATTTGATATTTTTTATCCCCTTAAAAAAGCAATTTACGATTTGTGAAATGGTTACTGCAGTAGCTGACCAATAGAATGCTGCGCTGCGTGTCGCACTTTCGATTCCCACATGGGACAAATATTTTTTGATCTATAAGTAGTTTTTCGGAATCTGTTATGAGTTTAAATGTTTGCAAACGTACACACGAGACAGGAGACCTTCCTATTATGGGGCAGCGTTTAAAAAAAAACTACGGTCTTGGAACGTAAAGGTGAATTTTTGTCAATATGAGTCTGAAAATTCCTCGCAGGCGGTAGGAGTAAATTTTGATGACTTTATCATCCCCAAAAAAGAAAGAAGCATATTTTGTTACGTAGGTAACAAAACATGCGTGAAAGAGTAGTCTTTCGAGCAAAAACTACAGAAAAGATTTGGATGTAATTTGGCACACAGTCAGAGTGTAACCTGGACTTTGACTCTTAATCCAGGACTGACATCCCGTAGGATAATAAATATAAGCTGGCAAGTCGACGAACATTAAAAAAAAATTACATCTAAAGCTGAAATCAACTTGAACTACCAGAATACGGCCTCGTTTGAAACAAGCCTGGCATATAAACTCAAGGACGAACTTTAATATATTATGCATTTTGCACCCTCACTGCACTACATATGAACAGACATACATATATGTATGGCAAACATGCATGCTCTCATGTAAAATGTATGTATATTTATGCATGGAACCGCTGTACACTTTTAGCAAATTGTGAATCAATGTTGTATGTTTTTGAGGACAGACGGCGGTTCTTAGTCTAGTAAGTAAGGTGAAATGATGATTGTGATTAGAAAATTAGTGCATGGAATCTTTGGAGGTATTCCACATTGTGCACCCACTGTACTGACACCAGAGCTAATTTCACCTTAACTATTCGACATACGGGTCCTGTCAAAATTTATAATACAGGTGCCAGATGCCTAGTGTGAAATACCTCAATCTTTGTCCTACTCAGCATCTTGTAGGGACTCTAAAGAGCTTTTTTATGAAAAAAAAAGTTTAATTTGTTGGTAAATAAGAGTTTTATTGGTTTTATAATAGTTTCATACAATGTAAATGAGTCAACCCCAGAAAGTAATTTATAATACTTTTTTTGGGGTTGACTGAAATAAGATGGTAAAATTACCAAATAAGTCCTTCCACGTCCCAGCGGAAGGGACCATCAATTGCCCTTTACGTTCGAGGATCACGGTATCTTACTTAAATAGTCCCGCAACATGTTTTTATGTGTACATTCTTTCTGGGAATTTATCTAGGAACTTCATAGTATTTGGTTTTGATGCCAATACTTTAAAAGATTATTATGTACTCATTTTCATGGACAAATCTACGAGTACTTCCGAACCCGATTCCCCTTGACGGGGCTCCCCTTATAAAGAGGGCCAAAGCCAACCGGGGTCATGGGACTATCGGTTAAACGTGGGCCCGGAACGTAAAGGGCTATTAAAGGACATCGTGGATTTTATTCAGTACAAGTCTGACTGTCCCTCCCGTCCTATCCTGGGTGGGAGGACTCTTTTGATGATTTTACCTCGTAAATAAAAACAGCATCCCTCGTAGCGGTCATTTTAGTTTTTTAACCGGCCTTATTGTGGTATGTGCACCTTATATAATATTCCTTTACAGTTCCTCAGTTAATGGAAAGGTTAATTTTACTAAAACATCATAACATATAGCTCAGTAACATACAATACAGAGATTAGTTAGCGCGGATTACAAGTTCAAGACCGCACGGCGAGGTTCCTAGCAGATTACTCGATCAACAAACATACAACCTCCTTGATTGGTGTACTCGTATTGATGAGCCAATTAGAGTAGGACGAGAGCTGATAATCCTGGTTTAAGTGGATACAGGGAGACTTCAGTGATATTTCTTAATGATTAGTTACTAATAAAGTTATTTTTTTTTTGTGTGAAAGAAGACGTTTCGACGAAAATGAGTCCTCACACCCAGGGAGAGGTGGGGCGGGAGGGACTGATGAGACAGACCCGCGACCCCGGCAGGTTTTAGCCCTGTAAGTCCCGTCAGATTGCTAACTGAGCTAAACAGGTCACCGTGCCCTGGAACCTAAAGGGCTTTCCGCTCCATACAAGGTCCCAGGGCTCATTTGATGATTTTACCACGCTAAAGAAACCCCATTGAAGATTGCAGTAGAATACTAGATTAGCAGTGCAGCAATCACCACCAATGGACTGGAACTTCCCAGCAACTAACTTGATGAGTGGCCTATGTCCAATATGTCCAGTCCATGATAGGCCTAATAGCATTAGCTGGTGAATCCGGCCGGACGGGGGCTTTATATTATGTTGACAAGTCAGATTCCTGCCGACGTTCGTGTTAGACGCTTCTCTTTACTTTGGTGTATGGATGGGAATGTGTCGATAGATTTGGAGAAGTCGATTTTTTCGTTTTTTTTTGCTGGGAATTTTATATTTGTTTATGAAATAATGGAAGGTGAGAAGAGATGTTGAGGGTTGAAGTGTATTGACCGAGAAGAAGGAACGTTGAACAGTTTTGTTTAATTTATTGTGTTAATGCTCAGTGACTAGTCAAGAATATTTTTGTTACAAAATAATATTACACTGCAAAAATAATATACTATATTGCAGGTCTGACTTTAAGGCCCACTTGCACCACACATCACTAAACGGGTTTAACGCTAAACTGCCTTAGAATATCACTGTATCCCTGTCAAATTGTTTGAAGTTGACAGAGACAGAACGATGTTTTAAATCAGTTTAGCGCTAAACCTGTTAAGTGGTTTGTGGTGCAAGTGGGCCTAAGTCTTTTAACGACTTGAGACTACTATTACTGTAGAAGTTATAACCATTTCTGCAACCAAAACTTGTGTCTGGACGATTTAATAAAATAGGAATTCTTTACAGTTCCCGTGGAATAATTTTCAAGTAGCACTAAGTGACGAAGCCGAAGCTGCTGAAATAAGGTAGTTAATTTCTTATGGAATAGGAAAAGAGACAATATCTTTATAAAATTTTCACTTGAGCACTTTATTAATATTTTATTTTATTTTTATTTCATGTTAGGTTGGCGTTTAACCACTATCTCGCCTGATGCTAAGCAATGATGTGGTCGACGTGAGCAACTGAGCACGCTTGCCTAGAAGTAACATAAATTCACTCGTGACTTAAAGACCCCAAGGTTAACTGTCGGGATTTCTGCCTATTGACAAAAAACAAAAAGGATTGAATTTGAAGATTTGTAACACTACAATACCTACAACGAATCTAAACCAATTCATCGACAAGAATCTATCGACTTCCCTCCATCCCGAACCCGTTTGCTCGGCAAACCGCATTTTGTGGAAGTCGCTTGTCGGTTCCCGAAATTAGATTTGCTCTCCAAGCTGTAATACTGATTAAAACCATTTTCGTTCAGCTTGCTTCCATCTTGAAACATTTTTCAATACATCCACATGCTAGCTTGCTCTGGTTTTAAAATGGGGAGAGTTTTTTTTGGTCGTCATCTTATTGTCTCTTGTCAGCAGAGTTGAAGAGCAAAGAGTTTTTTTTATTGGAATTTTATAAAAAATACCACCGCAGCACTAGTCTGCAGAATCTTTCAATTCTTACTTGAAGCCTTTGTCAAACAGACAGGGGATAGCGAACCGGACCAAGTCCGAAGCGATAACGAACCGATACGAGACGTCAAACTGGATACAGCGAACCGAGGCGTGGCAGTTGTATTAGCTGGCTTTTTATGAACGACGTCAAACAGGGCAAATATTACCTTCGCCACGTCTTCGCATCGGTTCGGGCACGCTATCGGATCGCTTTCGCTATTCTATGTGACTGGATTCAAACAATTCCATACATTACAATTAAAAACGCCTCGCTTCGCATTCGCCACGCCTCTCTGTTTGACAAAGGTGTGAATGAGTGATTTCTAATTATGGACGGAAACACTCAATGACATTTTGCTTGACCTGGGAATTGAATCCGTCTTGGCTACCGTAGCAGTAGTTACCATCTAATCTCCCTTAGATATCACGATCAGCTTTAATTCCTGAACACAGACCAAAGAAGCTAAAGACAATACCCTCCTCTATTAGGAGGGGACGTGTTAATGCGGCCTATTCATCACCTTCCTAATTCTATTGTACGCGTTAAATGATACGGAAAGAATTAGGCAAGCTTAGAAATGATGAGTAGGGAGCCTTATACTGGGATTAGTATTAGTTAGGACGTACTTTTTGCTGTTTTCTTGGCTGGTTCTCAACTAAGATTAAATCTATCTAATTATTTTTGCTTAGAGTGTTAAAATGTAAATACTTGTTTCGTCTCGAATAAGTCAAAGGGGTTTGAAGGTTTTGTCCTTAACGATCGCCCGCCATTTAAATTTTAACTATTACTACGGTTCTATTTTATCGTGGTAAAATCATCAACTTTTAATGAGTCCTCCTACATCGTGGATTTTAGTCCGCACAAGTATGACAGTCCCTCCCATCCTGCCCTGGGTGGGAGGACTGTTTTTATGATTTTAACACGTAAAAAAAGGTACATGTCTACAATATCTAAACACAGTCAAAAAGTAACAATCTTGAACAGCTACAATCCTGAGAATCTCTAGTCTTGTGGTCTCATAAATTGGATCAAACCGCTTCAAGACAGACGAATAAATTGTTGCTTTATTGATTTACTAGCACTCCACTCGCGACTTCGTGTACGAGGATTTCGTATTTTCCCCTATAAGTTTCAATTACCCTTTGGGGTTGTAATTTCCCAAAAAAACTTTGTTAAGAAAACACTACGTGTTTCACCTGTATCGTGGGTACGTTTACATACATAGAAACACACATAGACAAAGACCCAGACCCGGAACAACTACTTGCAGATCATACAAATATTTGTTCCTTACGGGGATCAAACCGCGCAGCAGTCGTTGACTTAGCCACTGTGCTAACCATCATTAAATTCATCCTCAACGCAGTCAGCTGGCAATGTACCCAAGAGACTGTATGCTATGCTTAGCCTCTGGCCAACACAAAAACTAGCTCTTGGATCACAACGGAACTGTCTTATTAGGTAACAGTGACCCTAGAACGTAAAGGGCTATTGAAGGATCACCGTGGATTTTTGTCAGTACGAGTCTGACAGAGTGACAGTCCCTCCCGTCCCGCCTTGGGTGGGAGGACTAATTTGTTGATGATTGATTTTACTATAATATGAAAAAAAGCTCTTGGGTCACGGAAAGCGTCAACATGTCTTTTAGATATACATATCTCTATAGAGGCTGTGAGCACTAGGACCCCCCGGCCCAAGAGTTTCAACTCGAAACGACTCAAAAATATTGTTACCACTAATAATTCGTTTAAATATTGATCAAACAACTAGCCAATAATGAAGAATGCCGCGTTGTGTCGGTCCTCGATTAGTCATCGTTTCTAGAACCATCTCAATACTTTTCTTATTATTCTATAACTTCTGTTACGATTTGTTACGATGCAATACTCGAGCAAGACTAGTGAAGCGTACAGTTTGCGCGTGCAGCTTTATTAAAGACGATTGTAACGATAGCAAAAAAAGGCTATTGAAAAAGTTCACGTTTCCGGATGTTATTTTAATACAAAACTAGTTGAGTGTTTAGTCTTTTAAATCAATTTAAATCGAGGCAGCTAAGAGATGACCAGTTCCAACTGAAACCATGCGTCCGTTCACGAACATGACGCATGGTATCAGCATCATTCAGAAACCATTTTGAAGGGAACTAAATGATCCGACACACGCGCCACCATCAGAGAGACATTTGAGTAAGCATGACATACTCCTAACCGCCAGGTTTAAGTCAAAGAAAAAAGACGTAGGTATCTGTTGAATGAGCTTTGTAGCACATAGAACTCACACAATATAGGCTAAGCAGCTATATAATACTAATATTAAGTTTATGTTATTTTTTAGCTATTCTCCGCGATTTCATACGCTGCTCGGCTCTTACTACTACTTCTTTTTACTATTAATCGCGTAGTATGATGTAATATAAGCCTTCAGCCTTCTTCGATAATGGTCTATGCAACACAAAAATATTTTTTTCAATTAGCTCTGCTGTTGGTGTACTCTACAAAAAAAATGGTTCAGCTAAAAAAAAATTAACCAATACTCTACGTTTTGATACCTATCTCTAATCTGTCGCTGGTCTGCTGGAAGAAATTTCTTATTGAAATAAGCAGTGCCTTTATGCTCTTTTTTCTGAATGTTATTTCTTGTAACTATATGTTCTGTGTACATAAATAAATAACTAATTAATAAAATAAATAAACAGTTCCTGAGATTAGCGTATTAAAAACCAACAAAGTCATCAGCATTATAAATCTATACTATAATAAATCTGTAGAAGGGTCAATTCTGTACATTGAAAATATTGAAAAAATAAATAGCGGGGGGTGTTGCTGGATCGATACCAAACCCAAATATATTATTAAAAAAATTTTTGTCTGTCTGTCTGTCTGTCTGTCTGTCTGTCTGTCTGTCTGTTTGTGCAGGCATCACGTGAAAACTAACGGTTCGATTTCGATGAAACTTGGTATAATTATTCCTTATTATCCTGGGCGTAACATAGGATACTTTTTAACCGACTTCAAAATAAGGAGGAGGTTATCAATTCGACTGTATGTTTTTTTTTAATTTTGTTACCGCATAACGACCGACTGGGTGAACCGATTTTCATGATTCTTTTTTTGTTTGAAAGCTGGTACTTCCCGTGTGGTTTCATTGTCACCAAATCAGGATCTGATGATTGGATCTTGGAGAAATCGAGGGCAACCCTCAAATTTTATAGGCTCACCCATCGTTTTTCGTAAATCTTATGAAGTAATTTAAGTACTTGCGTATGGTAATCATCACCTTATGTAGCTGAGCTGATGATGGAAGGTACAACTCCTTAACAGTAGTTTGTTACTGCATAACGACCGACTTCGTGAACCGATTTTCATGATTCTTTTTTTGTTTGAAAGCTGGTGCTTCCCGTGTAGTCCCATTGTCACCAAATCAGGATCCGATGATTGGATCTTGGAGAAATCGAGGGCAACCCTCAAATTTTATAGGCCCACGCATCGTTTTTCGTAAATCTTATGAAGTAATTTAAGTACTTGCGTATGGCAATCATCATCTTATGTAGCTGAGCTGATGATGGAAGGTACAACTCCTTAACAGTAAGGAGCAGGCATCGACTGATTCATTGTTCGCATATCTCCGGAACTACACATCCGATTTAATTTATTTTTTTGTGCTAGGTATCGTTCCACTTAGGGAATACTGAAAGTTTCATCAAAATTGGTTCAGTAGTTTTTGAGATAGGGAATTTTATTAGCTTATTGTGTACATGAGGGATGTTATTACCAGTGCTAAGGATTATATTATATGTATTTGGCAAGAATTTGGGTTGAATATGACGGCACGGTTAGCGCAGTGGCTGAGCGATTGGACTGCTGCGCTGCGTGTCGCGGGTTCGATTCCCGCACGGAGCAAATATTTGTATGATCTACAAGTAGTTGTTCCAGGTCTGGGCGTTTGTGTATGTGAGTTTACATGTTTGTAAAACGCACCCACGACACAGGAGAAATTCCCAGTGTGGGGCAACGTTTTTAAAAAAAAAAAAAAAAATATTTTGTAGATTATTTTACCCTTTTTTGTGGTTCTTTTTGAAGGCGGTTACATTTTTTTTTGAAAAAGTTTTTTGTTATCCTGGAAAAATACGTAGAAAAAAAAAATCTTATTTTTCAGTTTTATTCATAGACGTTGTTCTGTAGAACCACGAACACACGTTGCATTACCCGCAGTGGATTCAGCGCCGTAATATTTATAAGATTTCATTGTCAGAGCTACTCAAAATGGAGAAATAAACCATCCACGCGAAGACCGACATCCGCGCGGACGGAGTCGCGGGCGGAAGCTAGTTTATAATATATAGGTTAATTATATAAATATCTTTTTTTTGTTAAATTTAATTTTTTTAATAAACTATTAATTCAAGTTACTATTAATTACAAACTCCCTGAAATTAATTCACAATGCCCTCCACAAATCTGTATTTTGTACTAGGTACGTGTTACATTAATTTAATAACGTTGCTTTACTATGAGTTCAGTAACTAATTCGTGTAGTTATACTGAACTTTCAGACTCCTGAATGTGCGTGACGGCAACTGCAAGTTTTGCTGAACATGAAACTTCAGAAATTAAATAATGAGTATGTAAAACGTAGTTTTTAACACAAAATCTCAAAAGATATAAATAACTATTGCAAACGCGAAGAAAGGAAGCATGGATGAATGACTCGACCATGCAAAATATGTATACTGAACGGATTTGAATGTAATTTTACCCAAAATACTAAAGACCTGAATTATTAACACATTTTTTTTAATGTGGTAAAATTATCACATGAGTCCTCCCACCCAGGGCAGAGCGGGAGGGACTGTCAGACTCGTACTGACTAAAATCCACGGTGTCCTTCAATAGCCTTTTACGTACTGGGGTCACGGTAATTCGTGAGTCCCGCGACCCCGGCGGGCTTTGGCCCTCTACAGGGGGGCCCCGTCACTATGCTGACACTCCTTGAAAACCGACAAATGCTTGCACTGACTGGACTCAAACTGACATTACACCTGCATAGTTCTCGTAACATTTTTTTTTAGCAATCAAATTTCTGGACTGTGTTTGTGTTTCGGCTGTTTCTCCTCAGAGTAGTCAGGTACGAAACACCGGCCTCATCTAGTTTAACACAATATTCAGAAACATAATTCAACAGCTGTACTAAAACAAAACAAATTAAACTTTACACAATCCGATCTGTTCTGCTGTCCGTACTTGGCAACAAAGGTGCGATGACGTCAAACAAATATTTGCTCGTTAGTATGAGGATACTGGATCCTGCTGGGTACTGATCATTTTGTACATAGGACTTCTGTTGAGTCTGCTGGCAAACCTAGCTGTTTTTTTAATCTTAAAAATTGGCAAGAAGTTTTTTGAACGAAGAATACAAATGCAGATCGCGTTTCCGGCCCCGCCGACGAGGTCAACTGCGAACTCCTAGTAATACTACCGCCCGACCCTTGCTCGAACAGCCAGCCCGCGAACCTGAGCAAGTAGCTTTAAATTCCCCTAATAATAATTCGACCCAGCCTGACCCTTGCTTGCCCCCCCTCAATGACACACTAAGCCTAGGCCCGAACCCCACAGGGGGTGCCCTTAGTGACGTTCATTTAATTGAACCTAGTTTGTAAGCCCTGACTGGGGGCCTTAAAGTAATTTTCGGCCACCACAGGATTGACCGGTTAAGTAGCATTAACCTTATAGAGTAGTTGTGCTACGAGAGGATACATCAAAAAAAAGAAGGAAGAAGATGTGATAATTGTTTGTAGAAGATTAAGGTGAGTTTACACTCAGGAGTCGAGCACGAGCTCAGCAAGAGCCAAACACAAATTCATGTAGTGTTGGTTCGTGGCTAGGGCTACATACATGAGGCAGCGCTTTGCAATGTTACTGTAAGAGCGAAACGAATTACACGTAATATCGCTGGTGTACGGTGTACGTAAACATAAACGTAAGCATTTATTTTATGTTTTAATTGCTCATGTGTCGCAGATCGCGTCGCGGTCTAGTGTGGCCTCACCATTATATTGAGGCAGTGGCTTCAATCTTCACAACTATTAAAGATCTAAAAATTACATAAAGAGTATCTTTTCGACATACTCCCTGAAGGTAAGGTAATTACAAATGGATGTCCACCCATCCACGGACAAACCTCAACAAGCGTAACTCAACTTCATCAACTGTAATTTACGTATTTAGCCAAAACTCCCACATAACAATGTCAACAACTCCAGTTGTTTAATTAAACATAGCTAATAAACTTGACAGCGTAATATCAGAGAAGCTAAAGCCCAGCTTACCCCCTGACGGTAGCGTCCGACATACGTGTGGTAGACATTAACAAAGTGTGTACATAATATCAAAAGACACAAATTACGTACTGCACACCCCGGGTTATTACAGCGTCGTAATGAGATAGAACTGCGAGGGGGGTGGAGTCGAAGAGATCGGGTTAAACTAAAAAAATAATTGTACCTCATAAACTTTCCTAAAGATTTTTGTCATTCCAATATAATTCTACTCCACAAAAAAGGCGATAAATCAGATATTAATAATTATAGGCCCATTAGTCTCATATCGCATATGTATAAAACATTTATTAAAATAATAGAAAATCGTATATCCGGTGAATTAGATGAGCATCAACCTCCTGAACAAGCAGGTTTCCGTCCTGGCCTTTCTACTACGGATCATCTTCATGCAGTTAATCAACTAATAGAAAAGCACCAAGAATTCAGACCCCCTCTATACCTAGCTTTTGTTGATTACTCCAAAGCCTTCGACAGCATATCACATACAGCCATTTCCAACGCTCTAAAAAACCAAAACATTGATCCTACCTACGTAAATCTATTACGCATCATTTATAAAAATAGTACGGCTTCAATAAAATTACAAATCACGGGTCCAAAGTTTAAAATAGAAAAAGGAGTTAAACAAGGCGACCCGCTATCTCCTAAACTGTTCACCAGTACTCTAGAAGAAATCTTCAAGAAGTTGGAAGCCAACTGGAGGAAAAAAGGCATTGTCCTCGGAGAAACGAGACTGTCAAATCTACGTTTCGCCGACGACATTGTTCTCTTTGCATCCTCAGCCACAGAACTTCAGCGGATGCTTCAAGATCTGAGCGATGCAAGCCTTGAGGTTGGATTGAAGATGAATATGTCGAAGACGAAGGTTATGTGCAATGACACACCTACAATAATAAAAGTAGATAGGGAGACAATACAACATGTCCAGGAATACCTATACTTGGGCCAAGTAGTCTCTTTCCAGGCGAGGCAAGACAAAGAAGTCGCAAGACGGACAGAAAACGCCTGGAAGAGCTACTGGTCCATGAAGGAACTATTCAAGGGTAAGTTGCCTATGGCACTAAAAGGCAAGCTCATGGACATGTGTATACTCCCCATCTTAACATATGGTGCACAGACTTGGTCTTTGACTAACATCCAGAAGTCCAGACTCAAGGTTTGCCAACGAGCAATGGAGCACAGTATATTAGGTGTTAAATTAACGGATCGCGTTCGAAACACAATACTGCGCTCCAAAACAAATATAGCTGACGTGGCTCAGAAAGCTGCCCAACTCAAATGGGACTGGGCAGGACATGTCTGCCGCATGCCGGACAAACTGTGGGCCAAAATAGCTCAAAACTGGAGCCCTGAAACAGTGAGACGGGGTCGCGGTAGACCGCGAAGGAGATGGCGGGACGAACTGGACAGGTTCTGCCCGAATTGGAAGGAGGACGCACGGGCTCGCGAGAAGTGGAAGGAGTGGAGGGAGGCCTTTGCCCAGGAGTGGGACAGAGCAGGCTATAAAAAAAAAAAAACTTTGTTTCCTGGATTTTTTGACAGTTTTTTCCTGTATCGTGGGTGCGTTTACAAACATAGAAACTCATATACACAAATATCCAGACACTGAACAATTATTTGCTGATCATACAAATATTTGTCCCGTACGGGTATCAAACCCGCGACATGTTGCGCAGCAGTCGATTGCTCAGGCACTGTTCGAACCGTTTTGTCCAAGTAACAGTCCAGGAATAACGGGTATTAACTTATCTCAAAACATTCACATTGAACAAGATTTTAGATCGTCCAATAACTTGAGTTAAAATCGCAGAAAGGTATTTTCACAGAAAACCTTGATCAGTACAAATTGATGTCACTTCGAAGACAGAGATACATAGGTAATTTCGCGTTTAAATCATTTTAATTGTGTATTAATATCAATTTATAGGACAAAAAAAAAATCATTGAACGGTTTCCATTTAACTGTTTTCAACAATGGTGTCGCTGAAATTAGTCCGTTCTCAATTTCCGGAGATAACATCAGTTACGCATGTAACAAAAAGATAACTGAGTTGATCATATACGAACAGAGAGTCAATCAAATTAGCCCTTCAAAACGAATCCTCACACAGAGTTAAAGTGAACAGGCTTATTCGGTACTAGCTTCCGCCCGCGACTCCGTCCGCGCGGATGTCGGTCTTCGCGTGGATGGTTTATTTCCCCATTTTGAGTAACTCTGACAATGACATCTTATAAATATTACGGCGCTGAATCCACTGCGGGTAATGCAACGTGTGTTCGCGGTTCTATAGAACAACGTCTGTGAATAAAACTGAAAAATAAGATTTTTTTTCTACGTATTTTTCCAGGATAAAAAGTATCCTATGTTATGCCCAGGATAATAAGAAATAATTATACCAAGTTTCATCGAAATCAAACCGTTAGTTTTCACGTGATGCCTGCACAAACAGACAGACAGACAGACAGACAAAAATTTTTTTAATCATATATTTGGGTTTGGTATCGATCCAGCAACACACCCCGCTATTTATTTTTTCAATATTTTCAATGTACAGAATTGACTCTTCTACAGATTTATTATATGTATATAGATAAGTTCGTTCCATCGTCAATTTTGTCTCTTTCACCCTTGACCAAGACTAAGGTCAAGAGCAGACCCATCTCTCCTTGAGTAATGAGTCGAGCTACACGATAACTCTTCTCCTCTCCCTCACACTAACACACATACACACATACATAAGCATTCTGTTAAATTTAAGTTTTTTATTTATTGTATACTAGCTTCCACCCGCGACTCCGTCCGCGCGGATGTCGGTCTTCGCGTGGATATTTTATTTCCCCATTTTGAGTAACTCTGACAATGACATCTTATAAATATTACGGCGCTGAATCCACTGCGGGTAATGCAACGTGTGTTCGCGGTTCTACAGAACAACGTCTATGAATAAAACTGAAAAATAAGATTTTTTTTCTACGTATTTTTCCAGGATAAAAAGTATCCTATGTTCTGCCCAGGATAATAAGGAATAATTATACCAAGTTTCATCGAAATCGAACCGTTAGTTTTTACGCGATGCCTGCACAAACAGACAGACAGACAGACAGATTTTTTTTTAATCATATATTTGGGTTTGGTATCGATCCAGCAACACACCCCGCTATTTATTTTTTCAATATTTTCAATGTACAGAATTGACTCTTCTACAGATTTATTATATGTATATAGATTGATGTAGAAGAGCGGAGTGTCCTAATACAGGCATTACTTGGTTAAAAGGAGGTGCCAATCACCAACTTACGTAAAACCTTCTTTGATACAGAAATAAAGATTTTGACAAATGCTTGCACTGACTGGACAAGTCCACTCGAATTAGTTTGGTTCTTTCTTCAAAATACCATTTCAGATCTGCGTGGTGCTCGTATAACCTGATCTACATAATAATGTCTGGACTTTAAAAGAGATTGTGACTTCTGAGTTTGTTTCGGCTGTTTCTTCTCAGAGTAGGCAGGTACGAAACACCGGCCTATCCTAGTTTTATGAAAAGACGTGTAAAAGTAGTGATATAACCTACTTGCATAAATAAACATCATTTCATAATTTCATTTCATATATAAAAAAAAAAACAGTCATAATTATCCTCTCCACCGGTGCTCCTGTTCTACGCAATGCGCACATGCCGGCGATCAGTCATGATTCACATAAACTCCCACTCTTTACTTCGTTAATTAAGAACGCTGTTTACATGTCTAGCCGCACCTGAGATGTGTGGGGGGGAGCGTGTACACGATGGTCCATGCTGGTAGTTAGTATGGGCAGAAAACGAGTTATTAGAGGACTAATTATCCCCTTTTATTCGTGGTAAAATCAGACTCGTACTGACTAAAATCCATGATGTTCTTTCAATAACCCTTTACGTTTCAGGGTCACGGTAACCTGTCCAGACAATCCCGCGATCCGGGAGGAGTTTGGCCTTTTATCGCCCCGTCAGAATTCACGGGTCTTTGAGGCACGGAACATGACGACACGTCGACCCAGGCAGACGAGTCACCCATTACTAGCCGTCCACATGCCCGTTCAACTGAATAAAAGTTGAAAAGGTTATGAAGTTTGAGAAGTAAATGACAGCGGACAGGACGAAATCTTTTTTGTGGTAAAATCATCAAATGAGTCCTCCCACCCAGGGCAGGGCGAGAGGGACTGTTAGACTTGTACTGACTAAAATCCACGGTGTCCTTCACTAGCCCTTTACGTACCGGGGTCACGGTAATGGGTAAGTCCCGTGACCCCAGCAGGCTTTGGCCCTCTACAGGCCCCGTCACCATGCTGACACTCTGAGGCGCGCGTGGAACACAACACGCCGTCGACCCGGGCATGGTCCATGGTCGGGCTGCAAGTCGCCCATTACTCGCCGCCCGCATGCCCGCGCCTACGGTGGCCGGAGATCGTCTTGCGACGAGGAGGAAATCTCTTTAAAAAACATCATCTGCCTGCCTTTTTTCAACTATGTTGGGGTCGGTTTCCAGTCTAACTGGATGCATCTGAATATCAGTAATTTACTTAATTATGTATTTATCTGCCTTCCACAATACAGCGGATAGAGAATGAAAGACAAAACTCGTATATGAGAATTTTAAAATTGTTATGTTAGTAATGTTGGATGTCAATCATTTTTTTAGACTACGATTGGTTTTTCTTTCAAGAAAATATCTGAAAATAACCCATCCAACTGACTCAACTTAAACAACAAATCATACTCCCGTCAAATTCCAATGAACTATTTAAAAATGAAACTACCCGACTATAGAGGAACAAAAGTTTTGAAAGTACACGCTATTTCACTTAGGGACACTAGTGTGCACTACTCAAGTATAATTGAAATGGGTTCCGTAGAATATTGGAATAGACTTGAATTATTTATTTCGTTGTACGGAGAAAACTAGTTTTATGCCCTGAGTACGGTTGTGAATGTAGACTCTTTGGGATCTGTGTTACTTGGAAAGTGTAGTTTTCGGAAAACTGACCCCAATTTTGTGCTGTGGACAGTGTTTTAGTTAGGTCAAAACGGTAATTGAAATTGATTAGGGGGTTCTATTGATCTAAAAGCGGTGAAGCCTAAAATGGGAGTAATAAATCAATAAACAAAATGGCATCTTAAGCACTATCATGACTTTTCCGTTTTCGTGACGTAAACTGAAACTTAGGTACTTAATTTGAAGGAAAAAATGAGATCCTCGTTCGTACACTGCGCAAGATAAATAAGAGTAAATACTTCAAGTAACCCATCAAAGATTTAAAAAAAAACTGGGCCACTAAAGCTCTCTTTAAGACTAAAAATGGGACTTATGATTTACCGTGACCCCGGAATGTAAAGGGCTATTGAAAGACACAGTGGATTTTAGTCAGTACGAGTCTGACAGTCCCTCCCACTCTGCCTTAGACTTATTTGATAATCTTACCATGCTAAAAAAAAAAGACGAACAAATACAATACAAAAACATTTATACAAGCGTAGACACACACACAACAATAATCACAAAGAGATTTAGAAGAAAAAAGAATCCATATAAATTAAAAAAAATAGAACAAAGGAAAATAAAAACAACAAATAAAATTGCGCTGAGCACACTGAAAGGGTAACCTACTCAGCATTTGCTGGGCGAAAGACACCCAGCATTGTATCGTAAAAAAAAAATAACTTAAACAAAACGATTCCAACCTATATATAACCTATACATCGGCATTTGTTGCGGTGACATCGCAGTGACCGCAGCAAGGCAGTCATTTTGACCGCTGGCACATTACAATTCAAATTGTGGCTTTATACAGCGCTGTAGCTGAATACGTACAGATAGACAATGCTATTGTAAAAGCTGCAAGCGATATTGCAATTTGGGGTAATGTTTAGGAGTTTATATTACGTATGTATAGGGGTATATATTGCATTTTGTATAGGAATACATATTGCATATGTGTATGTTTGTATACTGATACTGCTAGACTACTTCATCCCACTGCTGGGCAAAGTGGACCACTGATCGTTGGTCTTGTCCAGCTCGTCCTGCTGTCTTCTATGAGGTCTGCCGCGACGCCTTCTGCCTGTGTTAGGGCTCCACAAAGTGGTTATTTTGGCCCACAGCTCATTGGGCATGCGGCAGACGTGGGCGACCTAGGCCCATTTTAGTGTAGCGGCTTTTTCATGTATGTACAGGGGTACATATTGTGGGTAGGTAGATTTGTAATAGAAGGAATTAACATCGTTGCATTACTTTAATATTATTAATATAAACCTGTGTAAACCCACTTCAGGACAAAGGTTTCATCTCTCTCTTTTTTTTTGTAAGCGTAAGTTCCTTTTCCTGTCCGTAATATTACAATCATCCCAATCTCCTCATTGTCCAATAAAATGGCGCGAGAGAATATAAATCTCGTTGCAATAAGAGGTACGGAGTCTCTCCTACGGGGAATCAAGAAAAAAACATTTTGAGAAACAAATCGCTAGCTCTTTGTCTAGTTTAGTGATGTTAGTGATTACGGAATGTGATGTCGATGAAAGGTATAGTGGTGGGATTTTAGTGTATTTTGTGGGTTTTATGCTAGCCTAGGACTTTGCTGGTTAGTAATGAACAAGAAAATTTTAACTGGTAGTACAAAACACTAGTGTTGTTTGGAAGTGGAGATTATTTTCCCGTCTGTCGCTAGTGGTGACAAATGGGAATAGACGGTGTAATATGTAGATGAAAGACCATTTGAAAACATGTATTGTACTTAGCAGCAGTACAGATCTTCAAAGCAATGCTGTCCTCCCAACCTGAGTCATTTGAAGCGCCTGACAGACTCTCATTGAATTAAAATTCACCCTGTTCTTTCGTTCTTTGGTTGCCTTTTACGTTCATGAAGCTCTGCGAGTTTGCTGAGACTAGAAATCGCCACGATGTCCGACATCCTGGGCGTCTCCAGCGGCCTCTGGGTCGAGAAGTGGAAGATGTTCTCTTCCTCAAATATTCCACCTCCTTATTTGCTAGCATTACTGCTTCGCTGAAGGAGGTGACTGCTTCCTATTCCCCCTCGCACCCCCTGCAGCATCACCTAAACCTGCAGCGGGCTATGATCCGACAGACCTTCCGAAATAATCGTATTTGGTGAGGACCTGCGTCAACCGGTTGCTTGACAAAGTGTGGATGGCTTACCAAACATTTATCGACCCTTGCTTAGAATATAATGTACGTTAAGCAATCGGTTCTGGTTGTCTTTCAAAGTTTTTTCCAGACGGTACTTGTTGCACCCAGTAATTAGGCAGTGGTGATCAAATAGACTACGCTGCTAACCATTATTCATCTAGTTAAGGGTAGAATGGGATCCAAGACTTTTTTTTTATCGTGGTAAAATCATCAAATGAGTCCTCCCACCCAGGGCAGGGCGGGAGGGACTGTCAGACTTGTACTGACTAAAATCCACGGTGTCCTTCAATAGCCCTTTACGTACCGGGGTCACGGTAATCCCTTGGTCCCGCGATCCCGGCAGGCTTTGGCCCTCTACAGGCCCCGTCACTATGCTGACACTCTTTGAGGCGCGCGTGGAACACAACGCGCCGTCGACCCGGGCATGGTCTATGGTCGGACAGCGAGTCGCCCATTACTCGCTGCCCGCATGCCCGCGCCTACAGTGGCCGGAGGACACTGCGGCTGGGGTGGAGGGAGGACGCTGTAGTCTCCCTCAGGCGGCCCGCCTCCTCCTTCACGAGCATGACTGCTTCGCAGAAGGAGGCGACCGCTTCCCACTCCGTCTCGCCCCGCAGCATGGGATCCAAGCCTAACTGTGGTGAAAAAAGGTATGCTATTGACAGGCCTGTTGGTCTAGTGGTTAGTGACCCTGACTGCTATGCCGGAGGTCGTGGGTTCGATTCCCACCCAGGACAAATGTTTGTGTGATGAGCACTATCATTTCTTCTGTGTCTGGGTGTAATAAATTTATCTATAATATGTATGTATTTAGAAATATATAAGTATGTTTATCAGTTGTCTAGTACCCATAACACAAGCTCTGCTTAGCTTGGGACTAGATGGCGTTGTGTGACAGTTGTGGTATATTTATTTATTTATTAATTAATGATCATATAAAAAGTTAGTATATAGGCTATAGGCTATATTCAAATCCATCCAAAATTAATAGCAAGTCAACAGACGAAGTTTCAGCAAGACTTTGAATAAAGTTTCAAAGTCTGGTATTCTATTGAAATGCAAACTTTACTGTCCTATAATCCGTCATAAAATCAGCATATTTATGATAGAATATTTTACATAAAATACATTGTGATTGTGATGCTTTCAACATACTCTATGGATTATAATGTAAGTGCCAAATAAAAACCTTATTATTAAAACGAATACCTAGTTACAATAAAATAACTTGAATCAGTCTTAAGAAGTGTTTTGGGCAACAAATTAAATCAAAATTATGTTATAAATGTGGTATGTAAAGACGCCAGCACATCAAGCTACCACAATCTGTCAAATTCCTTGAATAGATTTTCTACCTTATCACAATAGTAGCAGGTTAATGTTAGATAGGTATAATTTGACAGATCCAGGTAAGTTGACTTGATGGCGTCTATAAAAAGATGGTAAAAATAAAACATTATTATCAGAATAATCTGGACTGGACTGTCAGACTCGTACTGACTAAAATCCACCTTGTTCTTTCAATAGACCTTTATGTTCCAGAGTCATGGTTTCCTGCTAGTCAATTCAGCAGCCCCGGCAGGCGTTTGACCCTCTATGGCTTCGTAAGATTGCTGTCTGCACTTTTTAGCGCATTTGGAACACGACGTGTCGGGTCGACTCGGGCATGGTTCATGACTCTGCTGCATGTTCGCCATCTGCATGCGCACGCATTAGTTAGTGATATCGTTAAAAATAAAAAATAGAACAATTTCTTATCGATACAAAATGGCCGCGTCTATCGACACCGCTCCATCCCTACTCAGGTATCCGCCATAGTACCTACAAATGTCCGTCATCTATTCACGCCAGTCAACACAGTTAGTGGCGGGGTCAGTAGAGGTCCAGGTAGGGAGAAGGTTCCTTTTGATCGACCTTAATGTGACGGGTTGTAGGCGGTTGAAAAGAAGGTTAAAACTCATAATAGGAAGGGTTAAAAAGTTTTTCTATTAAAATTAGGACACTTATAACTCGCGGTTTTGGATTACTGATAGTATGATACCGAAAAGCTACCCAATAACTGCATATCTGATCACCATGACCCAACCGGGTTGTAAAGGTTAGATTTTTTTTTTTTTAGGGTGGCAAAATCATCAAATGAGTCCTCCCGCCCTGGGCGGGGCGGAAGGGACTGTCAGACTCTTACTGACTAAAATCCACCCGTGTTTCTTCGGATGCCCTTTACGTTCCGGGGCCGCGGTATCCTGGATTAAGAAAAAAGCCGCGACCCCAGCAGGCATTTGGCCCCGTAAGGGGCCCCATCGGTGACGCGTGAAACACGACGCGCCACCGACCAGGGCTTGGTCCTTGGTCGGACGGCGAGCTCACCCATTACTCACCGTCCGCAAGCCCGCTCCGCCGCTGTGCCCTCTGCTGTTCAGAGGGACACGCGTTGGAGCATCCACCCGACAGGCTATTCGCATACGGGCAAAGAGACCCCTTAGGCACACAGTGCCTAAAAGAGTTTTTGCCCGCATCCCAGGGTGCACCGGCCCGAAAAACTGGTCTTCCCCCCGGACGTATCCGAGAGGGAACTCCAGTTCACGGGCGCACGTGGAGGTTTCCTGTCTTAGCACCCCGTAAAGGTTAGATAGTAATTTTGCTCCATGTAAAATACTGGTAATGAACTGCATTCTGCAAGCTTGGAAGCCCTACCCAATAAAGTTGGGAAAAGGCTAAGCAGGTCATGATAATGAGAGCTTATCATATAGAGATTCTGAAGTTATTGTGAACTGTTTCGATGAAAAATACCATTCAAGAATTACAATTTATTGGATCATTTTTTTAAATTTTCTTCTTTCTACTAATGATAACAATATGCAAGTTTTTCTGTTTCATTTTTACGTCAGAACGACTCATTAGATTTTGAACCCTAGGGATGTTCACAGGCTATTTTTGCTTACCTCTGCCCCCCCCAGGGGTAAGCAACGCCCTTTTTACAACAATATTGAGATTTTTTTTAGCGCCCCGCTAAAAAAAAGCTCAATGTAGTTGTAAAAGGGACGGAGGGACTGTCAGACTTGTACTGATTAAAATCCACGGTGATCCTTCAATAGTCCTTTACGTTCCCGGGTCACGGTTACCTTATGACATAGTCCCGCGACCCTGGCAGGCATTGGCTCTCTAAGGGGAGCCCCGTCAGATTGCTAACAGCTCTTTGAGGCGAGCGTGGAACACGACGCGCCGACGAACCGGGCATCGTCCAAGATCGGACGGCGAGTCACGCATTACTCACCGTCCGCATGCCCGCTCGGAACTAGGCAGCTTACTACCAGTTTTTTGTTGTCATCGAGCGATTTCCTAATTTACATCTCAGTAATTCCTAGATCTAGAACAATCCATATAATTCCCTATGACATGACTTATGAGGGTCGAAAGTCCAAAGTATGAAGTCAGCAGCTAGTTCCAATACAGATAGAACCTCTGCTCATTGGGCGGTGGTAAGACAGACGTGAATGAAGTATGGGGGGAGTTTTAGAAGGGACGATTTCGATACGATGGCGAGACGGTTACGATTTGCTTGATGGTTTAGAAGTCAATACTTTATGTACTCGTAGTTAGGATTTAATAGCAGCGTAGAAAATAATGCTTTTGTATCTGTTCAGGTATTGAGAACTTCAGGCAGTAAATAATTATGTATGTTTAACAGGCCTGTTGGTCTAGTGGTTAGTGACCCTGACTGCTATGCCGGAGGTCGTGGGTTCGATTCCCAACCAGGACAAATGTTTGTGTGATGAGCACGATCATTTGTTCTGTGTTTGGGTGTAATTTATCTTTAATATGTATGTATTTAGAAATATATAAGTATGTTTATCAGTTGTCTAGTACCCATAACACAAGCTCTGCTTAGCTTGGGACTAGATGGCGTTGTGTAATAGTTGTGGAATATTTATTTATTTCATACGGTCGGTCGGTCGGCGTAGCGCGTAGCAGTTATACGCTGTGCTACGAAAGCGTAGCTGATGTGGTGAAGTATTGTTTGCAATATCAGTTATCAAACATGTTGTTTAAAGAAAATAGAACCCCAACCGATTACTCAAATAAAGATCAAATTGCAGTGCAACTTTCAAAAATCTTCTAATCAACACAACAATAGGTCGCGGGACTGTACGAATTACTGTTACACATAATATTTTCTCCCTCTCGGTTGGGGAAACAACTATAAGGAAACAACAAATTATATAAAAACTGGTTTATTATTATACATAATAAATTTGATGTGACATTTATTGTTTAGTAGTTATGACAAGTAGGTCGAGAAAATTAAATTAAGATCTTAGTTTTAACTAAAGGTGGCTAGCCAGTTTATACTTTAACGGAAAGAGCTATGGGCGTGGGGAGTTGGAGATAAACCTGCCGAGTACTGTTCCGAGAAAAAGTTAAAAGTTAAATTATATCCAAACTAGAACGTTCCATTTAAATTCAAATTAAAATTAACAAATGGGCGCCAGGGACTGGGAGAGTCCCGGATCCTGAAGCTGAAGATGTTCACCCTACATCCGGGTGAATGAAGAACTAGCCCAAGATCCTCAATTTGAAAATCGGTGGAACACCGACATCCAGACCCGGTATAATATAGACCGGTTTACCGGCTCCGGTTTACAACGGGAGCCGGATTAAAATATAAAAAAAATAAGGAGTATAAAAAAAACAAGGAGTAAAAAAAAACCGTCTCGCACGGCGCGACCGCCTGCGGGCTTCGCAACCGTGCCGCTCGCTGTGCCGCTGGCTCCGCAGGTGGCTTCAGGCGAGCCCGAGCAACGGGTCCCGCGTCCAGGCCCCAACGGCCTGCTGGATCCTGGCGGCGGGACGAGCTTCTCAAGCTGCCTTCCTGTAATTTGCCATACGGAGACCCAATAATATACGTGGAACCAAATTGCTTTCCTTAACGGGACCGAGCGGGGAAATCAAGTAGCCTGAGCATGTAATGGACATCAGGTTCTCCATTCAAATACCGCTCCAGCGTGGCATCCGCCACGTCACCACGGGGTCCACGAATAACCTATAAATTAACACTGTGGTAGACACCGAGAAAACACCTACGGCCTATCTTCAGTAAATAGCGATGTTTAATACTCACAGTTCACTCTGAAGGAAGACACATCAACGGCGGCTGAAGCGGAACGCTCCGATCCTGGTCGCTGGTCAGAACAGGAATCCCGAACAACAAATCCGTTAATTGCGCATTCCTGGCGCAATTAAGAATCCTGCAATAAGTTTTCACGAGTTACGACTATATTCTCTCAACAACCGGGGAAGAGCTCACCGAACAACCTCAGACACCGTTACAATAAAAGAACTCACCTTCGCCAAAAAGTAAATAAGTTTGATGGTGACTGGAAGCCGGCTCGGGCAGAATGTGACGACTAACCATCACTGGCGCGTCGGCCGGAAATCAAGGCAGAATTCGGGTGCCCAAGAAATTCACTTTACCCAAGTCCAGGGAGAATCTCTCTTGGTTACCAATTACAAACACTCCAAGGAAAACACTCAATTCCTCAAAAATACACCAAACTCACAAAAAACTGTCCAACGTCACGTGTTTAAGCCTAAAGCCATTTCACTAAATTAAATCCATACGATTTCGTGGTCCAATTTATAATTCCTCGTAATTAACAATAACAATTACCCCTGAATATTAATTAGGCAAAATTGACATTTTTCTGTGACAACATTCTGTCACAGACAATTCACGCAAAAACTTCACAGATAATAAATGTTTCGCTGCTTTAGAATGTTCGAGAAAAAAGTCCATATTGAAAAAACTAAATCACTTCCGTTCACGGGTATTTCATTTTATTAATATTTTTTTATTTCCGTGATCTTATAATTATTTAGGTTTGCTAAATCAGGTATTTTATATTTTCTATGATTTGCAAACTATTAGTTAAAAATATCGATTATTTTATAATCGTTAATCGGCGAATCGCCAGATGGCGCCTTGAACTGTCATAATTGACGTCTGATGTAATGTCAAGTGAAAAGTAAACAAGTAAACTTTTGTTTTGATTTAATTAATATTGTAAAACTGTTTAAAAAGTTAATTAGAAAAGTGAATCGTTGTGAAAAAGTGATAACCTAAGAAACTCCGTAATGGACTCGCTATATGTTGTCAGGTAAACAGCCAGGTACAAAAAAACAACGTAACAGTACCTCCCCAACCACCAGAGATTTGACCCACTAGGGCAAATCTCGACGCTGGCCCCCCAGCGTTGAAGCAGACTCCAAAGGACCTAACACGCCTACAAAAATCCACAACGTCCAAGCCTGAAACGAGGAATGGAGAACGAACCGAAGAGAAAAAGATGTTATGGAAGCTGGTGTACGATTGTTTACAAAAATTTCTCCTGGAGCGAGTCTAATCCATTTACGAACATGTAAAAGACAAGCTCCAAAGGGATTAAACAAAATTTTGAAAATAACTCCCGACGAACTATCCCAGTCTGACTTACTACATCTATGTAAGACAGACCTACCTATTCTATCGTACACCACCATTCACATCTTAAACCAATAGACTACCAACAGTAATGCTGGCTGGTACCCAAATAAAACTGGAAAAAATTAAATTCTACAAACGAATGAAAATTGGCTAACCGTCTTCCCAAAATGGAAAGTAACGGTTTTCGCCCCTAATTAAAAAAAATACCATCTTAAACGTATTCCATCAATGCAGCCTACACGCCCGCCATTATGGCCTCCAATCTCAGGACTATCATTTTGCTGCCTTACCAGCAATCCGGAGTTTTAGACTCCCAACAGGGTTGTTAAACATGCAACAACCACTCCCAAATATGGTTAACAAACGTGGACACAGTAGAAACCTGTGTACCACTACAAACCGTAAAAACAGTGGAAAATACTTAAATCCAACTGTAATATAGCGCCGTGGAAATAAAATCCCACAAAGCTAAAATAAAAACCAGCAACCTCAAGGCATATACAGCCCTCAATGGTTACTGCGACCAACTACGACATGCAAAAAGTAAAATATTTATTTTAAATAGGAATTAAATTTAAAAAAAAAGAATTAATCATGGCCACATGGTGGTTTCATATCCTTAATATGCCATGTGCCCAGATTTTTGCCGGAACTACAGCCTTCCAATTCATACACTAAGGGTGAAAGTTTTTTCCTAATAATACATTTTTCGTACTTAGGTGCTAATTTGGCCATAAAGAATTTGGAAGCGTCACTCTGGGGATAAGTTTTCTTCCACACAGTGTCGCCTACCTCAAACTCCGCCTGCCTCCTACTTTTATTATAATAACGAGCACTACGAGTATGTGATTGTATGAGCGCTTCCTTTACTTTATCGCAGATACCACGTAACGTTCCTAGCTGGTCTGCATATGAACTGCGCGGAGAGCAAGCTAGAGTGAGCTGTCCAACGGTATCATTGCCGAAGACATCACCACTACTAACTGCTTCTCTGCCATGTACTAGAAAGAACGGGGTGAAACGAGTAACTTCATTCGTGGAGGTGTTCATAGCAAATTGGATCTTGGAAATGTTTACGTCCCAAGATCGATGATCATCCTCCACGAGTATTGATACCGCGGTCATTATGGTACGGTTATAGCGTTCAACGGTGTTCACGCTTGGGCAATAACGAGGTGTGAAGTGAACTTGAGGTATTTTGTACCTCTGTAGTAGTGATCGAATCTCGTTGCCCGTGAATTGCGTCCCGTTGTCTGCTATCACCGTACGGGGTATACCGTGTACCAGGAAAACGCCGTCTTCTAGTTTCTGTGCTATAGCCTTACCAACAGCTCTACGTAAAGGAAACAGCAGACAATACTTCGTGAAACAGCACACGACAACAAACAGATACGTGAATCCCGCTCTTGACCGTGGTAACGGACCTACTAAGTCGATGCTTATAGTTTCGAAAGGTTTGGAACAGTCTTTCGCATCGCCTAAGAGACCGGAAGGAGGCTGTTGTGAGTGTTTGTATGCTGCGCATTTATCACATTTACCGACGTAGCTAACCACATCTTTGTACATGTTTGGCCAGTAGTATCGGAGAGCGAGTCTTTTATAAGTTTTAAACACTCCAAAGTGTGGTGCTAATTCGCCACTGTGGTGACTCCTAAGCAGTTCTTCACGATTGCTCTCCGGTACTACCTGCTTCCAATCATTGTCGCTAGCTACACCGAATTTATTTTTAGAATAGCGGTAAAGTTTATCCCCTTTAATAATATAGTTAGGGCACGACCTAGGTGTACTGACGCATTTATCCCACACCCCCTTAAACCAAGTGTCAGTGTCGGACGCTTTAATTTCCAGCACCGGAACGCCACGCGATAAGGCATCTGGAACCACATTGTCCTTACCTTTGCGGTGCTCAATGGTAAAATTGTAAGGTGATAACCGACAACCCCAACGGGCCAACCGCCCAGATGGATTGGTTAAATTAAAGAACCATTTTAAACTTGAGTGGTCGGTTACCACTTTAAATTCAGGACCGCCTTCAACGTAAGGACGAAAGTGTTCTACGGCGAAGACCACCGCTAGTGCCTCACGCTCCGTCGCTGAATAATTGCGTTCCGCCGGATTAAGCGAACGACTGCAGTAGGCGATTGGGTGCTCCTCCCCATTAACAACCTGAGTCAGAGTGCCCGCTATCCCAAAACTGGATGCGTCACAATGAATCTCAAAAGGTTGAGAGAAATCTGGGCAAGCTAATACTGGAGCTGACACCAATGCCTCTTTCAAGGTTGAGAACGCGGATTCGGTCTCAGCCGTCCACTTGAAAGGAGGCGCCTTTTTGCTAGTACTTGTTAGCGCATTCAAAGGGGCCGCTATGGAGCTAAAGTTTTTAATAAAACGTCTATAATATGAGGCCGTTCCAAGAAACATTTTCACTTGCTTACGTGTTGTAGGAGTTGGAAAATCGACAATTGACTGAATTTTCGACGGATCAGTGTGTAAGCCTCGCTCGTCTACTATGTAGCCTAGATATTTAAGTTCGCGTCGAAAGAAACAGCACTTAGGTAAATTAATTGTCAAATTAGCCTGCGTTAACTTGTCTAAAACCCGTTTTAGAAGCGAAGTGTGCTCCTCGAAGGTTGATGAGCAAATAATTAAGTCATCTAAATATACAAAGACCTTGTTATGGAACTCAGGACCGAAAAGTCTGTCCATTAATCGCTGTTGGGTGGCTGGGGCTCCAGTCAACCCAAAGCACATAACTTTAAACTGGAACAAACCTCGACCGGGGACTGTGAACGCGGTTTTTTCTTTGGACGAAACAGAGTCCAGTTCTATTTGCCAAAAGGCCGATTTTAGGTCAATGGACGAAAGATAACGCGCGTCACGCAACTGGTCTAAGATGCGAGAGATGTAGGGTAGTGGATACGCGTCATGCTTACTGACCGCATTCAGTTTTCGGCTGTCCAAGCAAAATCTCCATTCTCCGTTTTGTTTTGGAGCCAACAGAACCGGATTATTCCACGCGCTGTTGCTAGGTTCCACCACTCCCATCTCTAACATCTCATCCAGCTGACGGTTGAGTTCCTTGAGGCGTTCAGGCGACAAAGGGTAATAACGCTGTTTAATAGGAGGAACATCTCCCGTGTCTATTTTATGGCGCAGCAGATGGGTACGACCTAATCCTTTTACCTCAAAGGAGACCTTTTCAAAATCTTTAATTATTAACTCCGCTTCAATCTTTTGATCCGGTGTTAACTCATCAAACGGCTGTAGATGCCTAACCTCCGAGACGCAAGTATGACCTCTTTTACGTTTAAAATATTGAAATGGTAAAGTATTAAAAATTTTTGGTGCCAAATTAAAGGCCTTCCAAAAATCAACACCTAAAATTAACGGTGTGGTAATATCTGGAATAATATAAAATTTAATCACCTTAGTTACTCCCATGAGAGATACTGGTAAAAATAAATAACCCTCCACGGATGCTCGCGAATCATTGGCAGTTACTATGCTGCCCAACTGTTTATCGGCGTGCACAGTTGCACCAGCCCTTATAAAGTGCTGACCAACATCGGAACCCAACACCGAAATGCAAGAACCCGAGTCGAGTAATCCGTAATACTGCTCATCGTATATAGATATAGTTAAATGTGGACGACTATCGTCCGAAGTCTTATAATGTACTGTATTCACCCTTAATGTACTAAAAAATAATTTTAAAAATTTTAAATGATTGTCCCAATCGGACTTATCAAAATTTTTGCTGTAGTTCCGGACATTTAGTTTTTTGAAGTGCAGGTTGGACAGGACTGAACCTCCTTCTGCTTTTTATTGCACGTAGGGCACGACGGTGCACGTACGCCCTTCTTGCCGCAACGGTAACACACGATTTCCTTTGATTTACAATTCGATAACGAGTGCCCCTTAACCCTACAACGAACACAAAACAACGAACCCGAATCAGTCTGCACGGCTTCAATCCTTGAACCCTTCGGGGATTGGTAGGCTAAGTCTGCTGCGACGAAGGAAGACGTTGGTTTGGGCGGCTCATGGAACTGAGCCTTGCTGTGGAAGCCCGACTCTAGTTGCCTGCACTTCTCCTTCAGCTCGCCGAGCGTGTTAATGGTGAACAAACACAACCCCGAAGTGTATTCTGGTCTCAAGTTGTACTTAATCCGTGCCAACCGATCGTGCTCTGGAACCCTATAAGAAAGCCTGTTGAACATGTTCTCCATGACTGCTATAAAGATACAAGACTGCTCCGTCGACCCCTGTGTTCTGTTTGAGATTTCCGACATGAGACGCATGTCGTAATCAGGTGGAGCGAAATCTGCAAGTAACTGCTTTTTCAGTTCCGGCCAATCACCAACCAACGCTTTAATTCCACGGTACCACAACAAGGCTCCATCTGAGAAAATGTCCAGAGCTGATTGATGTAGAGAAGACTCGTCGATACCTCTGGCCTCGCAGAGCTCCTCTAGACGCTCAATGAACGCTTTCACGCAACCTGTCCCGTTAAATTTAACACCTAGGCTTTTTACAGTGTCCTTTTTGCAGGAAATGATGACGTCCTTCGTCTGCAAATTAGACACTACCTCCGGTGCCTCCTCAGCGGAAGTAAAAGATTGGTGGAAGCTCGCGTTGACCGAATCAATTCTTGCTAAGAAACTGCTAAGTCGCTTATCAACGGCTGCGTAATCGGCTTCAAGCTCAGTTGGAGAAGATATCCTACCCAAACGATGAAATAGATGGAAAGCCAAAGCCCTGGCGCGGTTAAATTTTTTAAAATTGCTGGGGTACTTATCCAGAACTTCACCAATTTCTGGCAATTTGGCCTTAATTATCTTTAATTCTGACTCTGGATCTCTATCCGTTTCCACGATTTCATCGGAACTAACCAATTTACTGAGGTCCCTAATTTGGGTACGTAATTCCTCTACGGTTGAGGCAGGTTTAGCGTCCCGGATCAGTACTTCATACATGAGTTCATCTTTCCGAAGTAAATTAAATTTAATAGGGCGTTCCATATTTGAAATTTAAAAAAAAAAACTGAATCTAAGATAAAACTGGCCGTCACAATTTACAAATTCCAGCAAAGTGTAAACATTAACTATAATAAACAGTCACATTAATAGCAGTCTTATAGATAACACAATATTAGGGTGCTTATTTATTAATTTTTTTTTTAAGACAAAAGTCTTGGTACAATATATTGGGGCACAGGTAAAAAAATTGAATTGTATATCGCAGCAAGCAGTAAAAAAAATAAAAAAGTAAATAATTGTAAAATGTAAAGTTGTATAAAACAGCACAAACATAAACAGGCAAAGGATTCTGCAAGACGGTTTTTCCTTAAAATTAAAATAAATGGAAGGTTCCAGAAACAGTACTCCGGTTTGTAAGGTACAGCAAAAGACGTAACCTCTTTCTCCAACTAATACACACGTTGGTCGCCACTGTTACTCATAATATTTTCTCCCTCTCGGTTGGGGAAACAACTATAAGGAAACAACAAATTATATAAAAACTGGTTTATTATTATACATAATAAATTTGATGTGACATTTATTGTTTAGTAGTTATGACAAGTAGGTCGAGAAAATTAAATTAAGATCTTAGTTTTAACTAAAGGTGGCTAGCCAGTTTATACTTTAACGGAAAGAGCTATGGGCGTGGGGAGTTGGAGATAAACCTGCCGAGTACTGTTCCGAGAAAAAGTTAAAAGTTAAATTATATCCAAACTAGAACGTTCCATTTAAATTCAAATTAAAATTAACAAATGGGCGCCAGGGACTGGGAGAGTCCCGGATCCTGAAGCTGAAGATGTTCACCCTACATCCGGGTGAATGAAGAACTAGCCCAAGATCCTCAATTTGAAAATCGGTGGAACACCGACATCCAGACCCGGTATAATATAGACCGGTTTACCGGCTCCGGTTTACAACGGGAGCCGGATTAAAATATAAAAAAAATAAGGAGTATAAAAAAAACAAGGAGTAAAAAAAAACCGTCTCGCACGGCGCGACCGCCTGCGGGCTTCGCAACCGTGCCGCTCGCTGTGCCGCTGGCTCCGCAGGTGGCTTCAGGCGAGCCCGAGCAACGGGTCCCGCGTCCAGGCCCCAACGGCCTGCTGGATCCTGGCGGCGGGACGAGCTTCTCAAGCTGCCTTCCTGTAATTTGCCATACGGAGACCCAATAATATACGTGGAACCAAATTGCTTTCCTTAACGGGACCGAGCGGGGAAATCAAGTAGCCTGAGCATGTAATGGACATCAGGTTCTCCATTCAAATACCGCTCCAGCGTGGCATCCGCCACGTCACCACGGGGTCCACGAATAACCTATAAATTAACACTGTGGTAGACACCGAGAAAACACCTACGGCCTATCTTCAGTAAATAGCGATGTTTAATACTCACAGTTCACTCTGAAGGAAGACACATCAACGGCGGCTGAAGCGGAACGCTCCGATCCTGGTCGCTGGTCAGAACAGGAATCCCGAACAACAAATCCGTTAATTGCGCATTCCTGGCGCAATTAAGAATCCTGCAATAAGGTTTCACGAGTTACGACTATATTCTCTCAACAACCGGGGAAGAGCTCACCGAACAACCTCAGACACCGTTACAATAAAAGAACTCACCTTCGCCAAAAAGTAAATAAGTTTGATGGTGACTGGAAGCCGGCTCGGGCAGAATGTGACGACTAACCATCACTGGCGCGTCGGCCGGAAATCAAGGCAGAATTCGGGTGCCCAAGAAATTCACTTTACCCAAGTCCAGGGAGAATCTCTCTTGGTTACCAATTACAAACACTCCAAGGAAAACACTCAATTCCTCAAAAATACACCAAACTCACAAAAAACTGTCCAACGTCACGTGTTTAAGCCTAAAGCCATTTCACTAAATTAAATCCATACGATTTCGTGGTCCAATTTATAATTCCTCGTAATTAACAATAACAATTACCCCTGAATATTAATTAGGCAAAATTGACATTTTTCTGTGACAACATTCTGTCACAGACAATTCACGCAAAAACTTCACAGATAATAAATGTTTCGCTGCTTTAGAATGTTCGAGAAAAAAGTCCATATTGAAAAAACTAAATCACTTCCGTTCACGGGTATTTCATTTTATTAATATTTTTTTATTTCCGTGATCTTATAATTATTTAGGTTTGCTAAATCAGGTATTTTATATTTTCTATGATTTGCAAACTATTAGTTAAAAATATCGATTATTTTATAATCGTTAATCGGCGAATCGCCAGATGGCGCCTTGAACTGTCATAATTGACGTCTGATGTAATGTCAAGTGAAAAGTAAACAAGTAAACTTTTGTTTTGATTTAATTAATATTGTAAAACTGTTTAAAAAGTTAATTAGAAAAGTGAATCGTTGTGAAAAAGTGATAACCTAAGAAACTCCGTAATGGACTCGCTATATGTTGTCAGGTAAACAGCCAGGTACAAAAAAACAACGTAACATTACCGTGACCCCGGAACGTAAAGGGCTATTGAAGGACACCGAGGATTTTAGTCAGTACGAGTCTGACAGTCCCTCCTGCTCTGCCCTGGGTGGGAGGACTCATTTGATGATTTTACCACGTTAAAAAAAAACAACACAACAATAAAATTTTGTAATCTTAAATCACTACAATTATTATCGTTTAAATACACTTTACCCAAAATGTCACGCTACTCACTTATTTTTCTAAAACTGACGGGGTTTATTTGATCAGATTCAAAATATCAAATCAAAGCATTTATTTCAAGTAGGCCAGGCACTTTTGAACTGTCAAAAGAAAAAAAAAACAGTTCAGAAACAGTTACCGTGCCACAGTCCTAGTCATTCCAATGCGTAGATCTCTATTTAATCTGTAATTCTGTTTCTAATCGCCAAAATTATTACAGAAACTTTGTTACATCATTCATTTTCAAATGGTACATTATGTGAGAACGATGCAACAAGTCAAAATGACTCCATTTTATTTTTATCGTGGTAAAATCATCAAATGAGTCCTCCCACCCAGGGTAGAGCGGGAGGGACTGTCAGACTCGTACTGACTAAAATTCCCGGTGTCCTTCAATAGCCCTTTACGAACCGGGGTCACGGTAATTCGTGACTCCCGCGACCCCAACAGGCTCTGGCTTTGAGGCGCGCGTGGAACACTACGCGCCGTCGACCCGGGCATGGTATATGGTCGGAAAAAGAGTTGTCCATTACTTGACTCCATAGTAAATAATTATAAAAAAGACAATTCAGAAATAAGTTTTGCCACTTATCACCTACATAAAGAATGAAATAAGGATTGAACATTGAAAAATAGGGATAAGTGTCATGCAAAACATTTCATAGTTACGGTTATCACGAAAATCTCGAAGGAGCTCGTGGCTAAATACTTGGCTGTAATTATTTAATAAGCACAGGTAGATCTTCTGGGTTAAGTCGCGCTTGCCCAGGTCTGTTGATAGATGACCATCTGTCATAGTGAGTTTCCTCCGTGCCTCGGAAAGCACGTAAAGCCGTTGGTCCCGGCTGTCATTTGTAGATTTTCGACAGTTGTTACTGTTAGTCAGAAGCTCTAAAGTCTGACAACCAGTCTTACCATGGGGTATCTTATTACCCAGTTACTGAATTGTGGAAGTCCGATAGGCAGTCGCTCTATATAAAATACTGATATTCAGCTGCATCTGGTTCGACTGGAAGCCGACCCCAATATAGTTGGCAAAAGGCTAGGCAGACGATGATGGCTAACATTAAAATCTAAACCCGCATAATATAAAGCGCCTCCAACATTAGGCAGATTAAAATTGCTTTTTCTGCTGACGGGTCCATGATGTCTTCTATTTTGATAACATTATTGTTCGCATGTTCTCCTAATTCGCGTTTTCTCATCCCTCAGGGGGGATGTAAATATGTCTGCCTTTTATTTACGAGGTATAAGTGATATATATTTAAAGGTAATGCTTTCATTTTACGCGGTTTTTCCTGAATTATGTGACGGCATGGTACTGAATTACTTTATGAAAAGTTGGGGAAGAAATTTTGAGGAACATTGTTCTGATTTTTGAGTATGTTACTGAGAATAAAGTGAGATCGACATTGGTGTTTAAGTAATTATTTTTTGCGAGTTAAATCATCAATTAAGTCCTCCTGCCCTGAGTGGTGTGGAAGAGACGGCTAGACTCGTACTGAATAAAAACTAATTTGTTCCTTTAATTGTTCTTTGCGTTTCAGGGTCACGATAATCCCTTAAGACATTCTCGCAGTCTGGTTTTATGTCTTCTTCACCCGCTACAACTCGAAAATTATCAATCCTATGTGTTAGTCCATGTTATAACCTATCTGTGTACCAAATTTTAACTAAATCCGTTCCGTAGTTTTTACTTGAAAGATTAACAAACATCCATCAATCCATCCATCCTAACTTTCACATTTATAATATTAGTATGATTATCGATATATCTCCGGCCAGCGAGTAACGGGCAGCTCGCTGTCCGACCATGGACCAGGCCTGGGTCGACGGTGCGTTGTGTTCCACGCGCGCTTCAAGAGTGTCAGCAGAGTGACGGGGCCCCCCTCTAGAGGGCCAAAGCCTGCCTGGGTCGCGGGCCTGTACGAATTACCGTGACCGCGGAACGTAAAGGGCTATAGAAGTACACCGTGGATTTAAGTCAGTACAAGTCTGACAGTCCCTCCCGCTTTGCCCTGGGTGGGAGGACTCATTTGATGATATTACGACGTAAAAAAAAATGATTATCGATATATCGGTCTTTCGTTTCACCTCTCGACTCTCTGAGATTTTCAACAGAAACCTTTTGTAATTGACCTCTCAATATTTCCTCCATCGCAGCACATTACTTAGACTCCTGCTTACCCTACAATACTGATTAAGGGTATCCCGATACAGCAATAATTTCATATTAAACGATCAATTTCTATGCGTAACGGACCCCCTGAATTTTATGGACGCAGATAATATATCGAATATGGTTAAATATTGATAAATTGTGGGTTCTGTATGTGTATCACGGGCTTGCCAGGCCGCTTTGTAAAAGAAACGATGATCCAACTAATTTTATGGAGACAAATTTGCATGTTTTTGGAATTTAAGTGCCGTTGAATTTTTTCGGGGGACAAAATTGTCTTGTTTTATTTTTTGACATTTTGCAGAGGTATCTTATGTTCTTTCTTAAGAAATCGGTGTTATTTTAGTTTTTTTTTTACAATGCGTGATTGGTTTAATAACACAGAGTGTACTTTTTCTCTAAATCAACGTGTTCGATTCCTGGCCATGAATTTGAATTTTCAACAACCTCTCACCCATGATGCAGTTTAAGTTTACATTAAAAATCGGCCTCGAGACTCCATATTTTTTTCCAATTCCTCATAGTTTAGGATTCACGCCCAGAAAATTCACTCTGTATAGATAAGGAAATACTTTGAAATCTGTAACATATTATGAAGATTTAAACAAAAGAATGACTGATAAAATAATAATCATACCTCTTCAAAGGCCCTAGCACGAATTTTCACGTTTTAGTGACGTAAAATAAACGGGAACTTTTAACGTGATGGAGAAAAATAGTTTCTAGTTCATACACTATAGATGCTTTTTCATTTTCCATAGAATAAACACCGTAAATACATCAAGTACGCCGTAAGTAAAATACGGAAGTCTTGTGATAAGGCTATACAACTTTGAAAGCCACATTAACTCGCTGTTTCCAAGGAAACAATTCCAGAAGAAATGAAAACAAAGTAATTGTACACAAAATCACCAATCAGCCTCCTGCCATCCTTATAATCTTCCTTTCATTAACATTTTCCATCCAAAAATCATGGAAATATATTTCATAATCAAAATAAATCCGCCATATTTATAATTTCTGTCAAAAAACGTCAAGAACTTAGAAATAAATAACTGGAGGCGAGAGTTCGCCGGTCGCTGGAATAATAAGGTCACTAGTGATGGGACGCGTTCGGCTTTCGGCTTTCGGCCTCGGTTTTATTTCATTGCTAGTATTTTTTCGGCTTTCTGAGAGTAAGACTGTAGCTTGATTGAACAAAGCAAATACGACGTTTTGCTAAACTTTTTTTGTAACGTGGTTAAGTCATCAAATGATCCTCCCAGGGCAGAGCGGGAGGGACTGTCAGACTCGTATTGAATAAAATACACTGTGTCCTTTACATACCGGGGTCACGGTAATTCGTGAGTCCCGCGACCCTGGCAGGCTTCGGCCCTCTAGAGGGGGGGCCCCGTCATTTTGCTGACACTCTTAGAGGCGCGCGTGGAACACAATGCGCCGTGTCGACCCGGGCATGGTCCATGGTCGGACAGCGAGTTGCCGCTTACTCGCTGCCCGCATGCCCGATCCTACCGGTTCGATGTTGCCTAGATGTCAATTATGTAAGTTGGCTAGTAGAATTTCTTTGTCACATTGTTTTTTGTTATTCATATCTATAGTGTTAGTTTTTGGATGTGAGAACGTTGTCAGCTGTGTGAATTTTTAGATATTATTTATCATTCAATCATGAAACATGCATCCAAACTTTTCCATTTTTAGAGTTCCACACCTCAAATGAAAAACGGAACCCTTAAAGGTCACTTCATTGTCCGTCTGTCTATCTTTTAATCTGTCGAGACCCTTTTTCTAAAGAGCGCGTGGAGGTATTAAGCTGAAATTAATATCAAATACTCAAATCTACAATCCCTTTGAGGACAGAAATAAATCAAACGTCTTAACCCAAAGCAATCCAAATATAGGAGAACAGTGTATAAGAAGCGAAGGATGATGGGAAATCACAAACATAACACAATGCTTACGTAGCGCAAGCGCCAACAGGACGCCATTTGTTAATAGCCGTTTGCAAATGTCGTCCTGATGGCACTTGCGCTACGTTAGTGTTGTGTTTAATATACCTAAAGAGTGTATGTACCCAATAAAAATCTTTTATAATCTCGCCTTGAGCCATCTACCTCTGCTATGTAACGCAAATTCGGGTATATCGGGTCCCCATCCCGAACGAGCACAGTAGCAGTAGTTTGAGTTCGTGATTAAAAATTAATAAAAGTAAAAATCATACTTGACATTTACGAGTACTAAGACAGAAATCAATAGTTTTACTGTACTATAAAAAATCATGAGTTAAAAGGAAGTTTGCACTCGTTTTTGTTACAATACCTATTTATTTGATAGTTACAGATTTTTCCATTGTTATCACCAGTAGTACATAAATACAGGTCATAATTATACTCTCGTATACAGAACAAAATGGAACCGAGTCCACGTGCTATCTTAGCACTCGATTAGTTCCTTTCACCAGTCGAACAATGCAGGAGGAAACGATAGGGGAGACAAACCAGTCGCACAGAATATGTATGAACAGAAGGTGAGGTTCATACAATGAATGAAATGAAATGAAATGAAATGATGTTTATTTATGCAAGTAGGTTATATCAACACTTTTACACGTCTTTTTATAAAACTAGAAGGGGCCCGTGTTTCGTACCTGACTACTCTGAGAAGAAACAGCCGAAACAAACTCAGAGGTCGCAGTCTCTTTTGAAGTCCAGACATTATATGTAGATCAGGCTATACGAGGACCATGCAGGTCAGTGTCTGAAATGGTCTTTTGAAGAAAGAACCACACAAATTCGAGTGGACCTGTCCAGTCAGTGCAAGCATTTGTCAGTTATCGTGTAGCTCGACTCATAACTCAAGGAGCTTAACGACACGACGAACAATACCAAAGAAAGGACACTTGTGTAGGACGCTTAAGTTACTCAAACTGTCAGACAATCACTATGATTATAAAAAAAAAACGATTAAAAACGTACGCAAAAACGATTCATGTAAAAGCAATTGCAAGTTGACTTACCAGTTTTGGGTCATGACTTCCAACCAGGCTCATTACTTTGTGCAATTTATTTCATCACCACTATTCTCAAAATGGTGAAGGAAAACATCGTGAGGAAACCGGCATGTCATAAAACCAAAAATTCGAAGACATGAGTTAGCAGTCAACCTGAATATCTACGGGCCGGTGTGGTGGATATGGGCCCACACCCTCTCAAAGCGAGGAGGCCTGTGTCCCAGAAGTGGGAACGTTGTAGGCTAATGGTGATGATAATGAAGTGCAAGCTCAATTCTGCGCGACCGACGTGCGCTACTGGTAAGGAATTCAAGCCTACACCTGACGGTCAGGTTAGTTAGATTATCTAATTTAGATCTAAAGATGAGGTAGCTGGCGTCTATTTTCGTTCGTCAAATAAACATGTTTTTCTGTCACTTTCTACGTATTTCGTTCCATTCGGCCTTCGGCCTCCCGCCCATCCTTAATTGCGTTTTTCCGCAAAATAACTCAGTCGCTAATTGCAAGGCTTTGAAACTTCATTAGTACGCAAAATGAATTTTTATTTCTCCTTTATTTTTATACATCAGTGTGGTTAATAGGTTTACATTTTTATAATGTGGTTCTCCATTATTTTGGCGATTGGTTTCTATAATGAGGAATATTAATTTAGCTGTCCCCTTTAAGCCTTTGTCAAACAGATTGGCGTGGCGAATGCGAAGCGTGACGTTTTTATTCGTAATGTATGGAATTGTTTGAATGCAGTCACATAGAAAAGCGAAAGCGATCCGATAGCGTGACAGAACTATCGGACTGACTTCTCGCTTCGGACTCGCGCGTCTGTTTGACAAAGGCATTATTGTTTATTTTAACGGCGGGTAAATTCTATTCAGACATTTCCACGATGTCCTTGGTAAGTCACTAGGACTTCATATTTAAGCAGAACATGGGAACATGGTTTGCGACTAAGCTCCTCACCTCGCCGTATTTTCGCTATGTTAACCCCTTAACTGAGAATATAAGCAAAATATGTTTTTGATGAGATGATCGACGATTTTTTGAGATTTTTACGATTGACGATTTTTGACAGAAGGTCAGTATATTATTAAGTTTTTCAAGAAGCTAGATCTAAAACTATGAAAGTTCGGGGAGAAAATACAGATTATTTTCTCTGGTCTAAGTTATAGGTATTTGCACACACTTGTGCACTATTAAGCCTTTGTCAAACAGACAGGCGTGACAAATGCGAAGCGTGACGTTTTTATTTGTAATGTATGGAATTGTTTGAATCCAGTCACATAGAATAGCGAAAGCGATCCGATAGCGTGACGGAACTATCGGACTGACGTCTCGCTTCGGTTCGGTATCCCTTCGAAAACGCTTCGCTTTCGCCTGTCTGTTTGACAAAGGCATTATAGATTGTAGTAGTAATGCAATAAATATCACTGTCAGTTTGACAGCTGACATAAGGTTATAAAAATAAACTTCTTGTATTGTTTTGATGGGTAGGCTTCTTTGTCACGCTACCATGATGACCAAGACGGTCAAAAAGACTACTAAAATAAAAATTAAGTTTCCCGTGTAGAAGTCTCAACTAAACCGTTCCCACGTAACAAATAATAGAAGAAGCAATAAAATATAGTAATCCTCCCGAACAGTTGAGGGGTTGAACAAAGAATAGACCGATCGCGTCGAATTATAACAACTAACTAACTAACGTCCCGGATTATGTAGTTAGCGAGCGCTGAGTTAGCTGGGTTGCCAGTTGTGGGATGAAATTCTTCCTTGAACACAGGTTGGGGAAACGTTCTTTAGAAAAAAAAAAATATCCGCATCGAAAGGGTTACCAAATCAGCATTTGCAGGGTGAAAGAATAAATAAAATAAAGTGTGTTAAAGAAATTTGCAGTGGTTTTTAAATAAGTGATTAAAAATCACGCAATGTTTTCGTAGTAATTAAGTAGTAATTGGAAAAAATATCGGTCAAAGGAATATTGTTCTTGTTTCATACTTTTCAGTGCGCGATTTTTTCGTAGTTAGTTTTTTTCCCTGTATTTATCACTGACATTTTTTACCACGTAGAGTTAAAAATGTATGTTACTGTCTGTAAAAAATGCATTTAAGAAACTAGCCAACAGAAACACATAGTTGTTGCAGCAATATTTTTGGGGTATTCAGTCAACACAGCAGTTTAATGTTTTTTATCGCTTCAACTAAAATGTATTTATTATATTTTTAAACACACATTTGTAAAAGAAAAAATCTTTTGACTAACCTACGTAACTGAAGTACATTTCCCTTGCAAAGATATTTGGAGATTTCCCAAAAATTGGGGAGAAATATTTACTATGGCAACTCCAAAACTAAGTGGTCGACAAGTTGGCAGAAAATAATTCCTTCATTGTAGTTTTATTAGCGGGGCGTGTCTATTGGTGGAGAACGTTTTGTACTCAAGAGAGTACGTAGAGGTCAGGTCAAACCAGGTTACCAGCTTAGTATTGTTTCTCAATACAAGTCTTGATCCATGTTCTTTAATGGCTGCTTGTGATTGGACATTTTAAAGACTCATCATCTGCCTAGCCTTTTCCCAACTATATTGGGGTCGGCTACCAGTCAAACCAGATGCAGCTGGATATCAGTATGTTACATAGAGCGACTGCCTGTCGGACCTCCACAACCCAGTACCTGGGTAATACGATACCCCATGGTAAGACTGGTTGTCAGACTTTTAGAGCTTCTGACTAACAGTAACGACTGTCAAAGATCTACAAATGACAACCGGGACCAACGGCTTTACGTGCTTTCCGAGGCACGGAGGAAACTCGCTACGACAGATGGTCACCCATCAACAGACCAACCTCGGCAAGCGCGGCTTAGCCCGGAAAATCGGCCTGTGCGGCTGTATTTATTTACCCACGAGCTCCTCATTTCAAAGACATTTTAAAGACTCAGATCAACAAATCCGGACGTTGATTGCCTACATTATTCATATCCGATATTTAGCCACTCGTGTGTTTTATTTTTTCTTTAAAAAACGTTGCCCCACACTAGGAAATTCGCCTGTAATTTACAGTTTCGTTTTTTTGTGGCGAATTAAAATGTGGCAATCGTACAACTACCCATCGTAGGCAGTTTTGTAAAAAAAATCTTTAATACATTTTCTACCTAAAGACACTAAGATGTCCATTTTCGATTCAAATTTGATACATTGGGATAGGTTGATGTGCTGGCGACTGGCGTCTTTGTTTTATAATCTACAAACATGAAATAGAGTATAATAATCTATTTTAGAGTACCGTAAATCCGGAATAGTACGATTCCGTGAAACAATTATCAGGTAAAGCCGTTTATATTAGCTTGTAATCTCACGAATACATGCAATCCACCATCAAAGCTTACCCAGAACCCATCATACGTAATGCCCTTGTGTAATAAACCATCACAATAGAGGAGAAGCTGCTATGACGCCATTTTGTGATGTCATGCACGGTTTTATAAATAAAATAAAATGTCAATTATTTATTTATATAAAAATTAATTGCTGTTTTTTAGTCTCGCTAAAACTCAAAAACAGATGGACCGATTTGTCTAATTTTGGTTTTGGAGCTTAAACATTTTTTATTTTATTACTTTCTGAGGCCGTACAAAGTGTGCCGGGTTAGCTAGTAACAAGATAATAACTATGTTACGTTAGTAATGTTATATATATAAATATATTTTTTTAATATTGCCCTACACTAGGAATTTCTCCTGGGTCGTGGGTGCGTTTACAAACATAGATATTCACATACACAAATGCCCAGACCCGAAACAACTACTTGTAGATCATGCGAATATTTGTTCCGTGCGGGAATCGAACCCGCGACACGCAGTCGAATTGCTCAGCCACTGCGAATGCGAATGTATGGATGTTTGTTACTCCTTTACGTAAAAACTGCTGGACGGATTTGGATGCTTGATACACAGAGGAGCTCGTGGCTAAATAATTACAGCCGCACAGGTTGATCTTCCGGGTTAAGCCGCGCTTGCCGAGGTTGGTTTATGGATGGGTGACCATCTGTTATAGCGGGATTCCGGCGTTCCTCGAAAACCACGTAAAGCCGTCGGTCCCGACTGTCATTTGTAGATCTTTGACAGTCGTTACTGTTAGAAGCTCTAAAGTCTGACAACCAGTCTTACCATGGGGTATTGTATTACCCAGTTACTGGGTTGTGGAGGTCCGACAGGTAGTCGCTCTATGTAAAATACTGATATACAGCTGCATCTGGTTCGACTGGAAGCCGACCCCAATATAGTTGGGAAAAGGCTGGGCAGATTATGATATTTTTATCTTGGTTTTAAGCCTTTGTCAAACAGACAGGAGTGACGAATGCGAATCGTGACGTTTTTATTTGTAATGTATGGAATTGTTTGAGTCCAGTCACATAGAAAAACGAAAGCGATCCGATAGCGTGACAGAACTATCGGACTGACGTCTCGCTTCGGTTCGGTATCGCCTCGGACTCGCTTCGCTTTTGCCTGTCTGTGTCCCAGCAGTGGAAACATGGAAGAATGTGGGACTGTTCTGCTACTATGAAAATGATGAAAATCAAACTTCTGAAACTTCTGCATCAATTTTAGCAGTACAAGGTGCAAAAATCCTAGTCTACGCCAGTTGCAGCTTGGTTTTGGTGAATTCAATCAAATGTCGTTAGTATAAGGTAAATAGTGGAGCTCCCGTACCTTTTTTTGACAATTTGGACGAATTGATTTTGGTTTTGCCGTTGGTCAGTTCGTGTTTTGGCTACGCTGATTCTTAATTCTCTTTAAAGAGTTTTAGGTTTTGCTTATTACTCAAGACCTTTACCTGGCAATCGTATAAAATTCGATTTATATTAATGAACAACAACTACACGATAACTGACAAGTGCTTGCGCGGATTTTACAGGTCCACTCAAATCTGTGTGGTTATTTCGTTAAAATACCATATCAGACACGTATTATGTAAACTTAAAAGAGATAGTGATATTCCTTCTCATTTCTCCCTTAAAAATAACCAATTGTTTGACGTGTAAAAATGGTTTTAAACGACCAAAATAAATATCATATAGGTACCATTTACGACTAGATCTAATTTTGCAAATTTTCCAAATCGGTCCAGGTATCTCTGAGACATCGAGTAACATACATACATAATCAGATCAATTGAGAATCCCCTCCTTTTTTGGAGGGTTGCGAGAATTTCTTAAGAGGTTACCGCGGCCCTTGAATGTAAAAATCAAATTGAAGGATCAACAACGTTGCTCTGGTCTAAAAACAGCAAACTCAGTACAATTTCATGAACATTTCATAAGATACATGCTGGTTATATTTGACCAGGATGTCGTTAAGTCTTGTTTGTCGTCGCCTGCTTATTACGAGCACTTTATTAGCATGTATTTATGTATCGCCACGTTTCTATGTGTACGCACGTTGAATATTGCGTGCCATGTGTGTTTTTGTAGATATTATATGTCATGTACGTTAAGGGAAGGACGTAATATAGTGATAATGAAGTCAAATGATGAGATAAGTTAAGGTGAAGTACAATCATCATCATTATCAGCTGGAAGACGTCCACTGCTGAATATAGGCCTCCACCTTATACCACCACGCCGAATGACAATTAGACACTTGTATCCATCGGTTGCCCGCGACTCTCACGATGTCGTCGGTCCACCTAGTGGGAGGCCTGCCTACGGAAGACGCATCCGGTCCGTATTCGCCACTCGATAACTTTTCTTCCCCATCGATTATCAGTTCTACGAGGGATGTGGCCTGCCCATTGCCACTTCAACTTACAAATTTTACGAGCTATGTCGGTGACTCTGGTTCTTCGCTTCCATGGGCCGGATTTTAACCCGCAAAGAAACTCCAAGCATAGCTCTTTTCTAGGTAGAAGAACGATACTAATTTTATTATACCAACTATACATACAAACTTAATGGTAATATAAAGAGCAATGGTAATAATAAGAGTGGTGGTGGCTAGTGTTATCGGCATAAACTTACGAGTTGTAGGTCATGGGTTCGAACCCAACCAGGCGCATTACTTTGTGTAAATCACCACTGCTCTCAAAACGGTGAAGGAAAACATCGTGAGGAAACTGGCATGTCCTAGAAATAAAAATTCAAAGACATGCGACATCTACCAGTGCAACATGGGCCCGCGTGGCGGACTATGGCCCATTCCCTCTCACAGAGAGGAGGCCAGTGTCCCAGCAGTGGGAACATTATAGGTTGATGCAGTAGCGTGCAGTAGTTCCAGACTAAGGGTAGGCCAGGAAAAAAAAAAAAAAACTACATTCTCAATACTGACGATGTGAATGGAAGAAAGCTTCGGCCCACTTCAAAACTTATAATTTAAAACACTCACCACATTCTTCACGTAAGATTAATAATCACAATATTCTGACGATTCAAATAGAAGATCTGTCACCTCAAATATATTTCCAAGTGGGTGATAGTTACAAAACACGTCACTTGCAAGAATAACTCTCGAAGATTGAAATTGTTGGATTAATTCTCGTAACATTTAGACAAAACTTGAAATTTAAACGAAAATATTAGTAGTTCTTCATAAGAGTTGTGAAAAATAAGTTTTCACAACTATCGTAATCAGTATAAACACACATTGTCAGCACAAGTCACACAAACTAGGACCATTTAAAGTAAACAAACGAATCTTCTTTAATATTTACACTACTTTTTGTTTCAAAATGTATTACTTATAGCTAAATATGATTAAATAAAAACAAAAGTGCAAAACAATAACTAATTTTAGCCGGCATAAACTGACACTTGCACACGGAGTTGCCAGTATTAATTTACACAATTCCCCAAAAACCAAATTCGAAATAAAATTCTTACAGTTTTTAATTATTATAATAGGTCTTTGCTATTCCTTAAAATATAACACTTAATTTGAAATGTATAGATTTGACAATACTACTCTGTTTTTTTAATTGTCTTTATTAGTCTTTTACGAAATTGTCGTTTCTGTGTGTAATCTATTTCCCGAATTGGCAACTCTGTTTATTTTACCCGTGCGTTTTCATTCATAAAACGCGTACTCGTGAGCTACAGCGTAAGGAGCTGCGTAGTATTTATAATGTGTGCGGTTTCATATACACGAAAATATGAACACGGATACATACATATGCATGAATTATTGAATGAATTTTAGAATTTTTGAGACCACAGGACCGCTTGCCTTCGGTTATAGTAATCTGGACGTGATGACGTCACACGGCGGCCGCGCGGAAATTTGCTAATGCATTATGTGAGGCGTTATGTTTTATATTTTTGTTTTATTTTATTACAAGGTTACAATAAATGCGTTTGTTTTATTTATGCGATTTTGTGGTAGGGTAGGCTTGGCCTAAATCAGTACTATGAGAGACCGCCCCTGGGTTGATGATGATGAAAGGTTGAAAGGTTACTAGTGTTATGCTCGTTTCTTCAAGGATATCTTTACCACGTTATAGAAGCATTACAGGGTCAAAACATACTCAGTGTAATACCAAAAAGCTCTCTTGCTCGCTCAGTAACCCAGATTTCCTCCCGTATATCAGATGCGAGTGATATTTCAGAGTGCCACTTACAAGAGGGAACAAAGGGGAATTTAATTTTTTTTTCAACCACCTTTCGCGGAACTAATGTGGGTTGAGGTAGTGTGGAGACGGCTTTTTATTGCTTTGTCCGTCATTCCTAACGTGTTGTTGGCAAGCTAAATTGTGTTAGTCCAGAATAACTGGGCTACGCGCAAGGGGTTTGAAGGTTTTGTTCCTAACAGTCGCCCGCAATTTTGTGTTTTTTTTACAATTTCGGTGCACAACAAAAGTGTAGTTTAGACTGAGAACACCTAAAATAAAAAATAAAAATCCATTCATAAATCGCCAAACCCCTTTATGAGTTCTCATCACAAGTACGATTTAGCATTTCCATTTTTCATTAGATTGTCAGTTGCTTTATTTGCAAGTCTGTAAATTTTCGATGACAAAAATTAAAAAGCGATGGTCGGATAATCAAATTAATTCTCACCACCAGATTGTTGTAAATGTTTTGAAATCTTTACTTTTTATGCTATTATTTATTTATTTATGTAAACGCACAGAAATACTAAAATATAAATACACTAGCTGTTCCCTGCCACGCTTCGCAAAAACAGTTTTTTCAAAAAAAAAAAAAATATATATAAAAACAATCCTTGATGCGGATTATATATCATGCTAAAATTTCAGCTCAATCGGTGCAGAACTTTTTGAGTTTTTGAAGCATAGACAAACCAACATAACATTTTTATATATATAGATAGATATAGGTAAACACTATTTTCTTAAAAAAAAATACAGAAAAGCCGTCTCTATACCATTCATCGGGACATTCAAGAAGTTCGCAAAGGTGTCGGGCCTCCATGCTGATATTAAAACCTTTCCTTTAAACTAATGTAACTTTGATAACAACATCCAACATACAGATGTTACTTATATGATTAATGTACCATAACATACACCTGTATTCCTCAAGAGGTATAAGCAGAAGGGTATATTACACCCACAATTTGTAAGCATAATGTGACCCAGCGGTAATGACCTCAAAGAGGCCCTCCCTTTGAGGACCAAAGCCTGCCAGGCTCGCGGGACTTTCTCATCAGCTAACCCCGGAACGGTAAACCCGCGAACCCGGCGGGGTTTGGCCCTCAAAAGCGTTAAGTCGGTCTTTGAATTTTTATGCTGCATGTAGTTTAACCTCTCGGGCGCGTTACGTACACCTGGGTGTACATAAGCGAAAACGCCCCAGCGCCTTACGTACACACGTCTGTACATAACAGACAGTCGCTCATTGGACGTTGATTTTTATCATTTTCAATTATAAATCGCCCGAGAGGTTAAATTAAACAAGTTAATTAGCAATTAATAAAATGAAACACAATATTTTTTCCCTACCACCCACGAAAAGCCGGTTCTCTACCATAATTACAGTAATTAAAGTGAATAAATGCATAAATAAAATTACTAGGCTTAATCCACCTTAGTACCAATTAGTTCTATCACTAATTAGTAACAATACGCTAGTGTTTTAGTAATTAGTAAAATACTTATCTAATGTACTGTTCTAGTTTTCATTTAGACGTTACTAGAGAATTAGGACATGGTTTCAGTGAATTTTAGGTTGTAATTTTGTTGATTAAGAATCTGACGGGGCCCCCGTTAGAAGCCAAAGCCTGCCGGGGTCGCGGGACTGTCTCACCGTGACCCTAGAACGTTAAAAGCTAATGAAGGATTACCGTGGATTTTAGTCAGTACGAGTCTAACTTACTACGATTAAAAAATAATGGCAGGCATAGGCATTTTTTTAGTTTTGTGGATTTATATATATGCATTTTCTATGAAATATTGACGTATTTCATAGAAATTCAAAAGCCACTTTTCGACCTGTAGCTCAATCCCAGGAATTTACACTCAGCAGTCAGATAGACTACATCATATTTTTATTACAATAAAAACAAAAAACGACCAGCCAGTGCCGTACGGGTAAACCTAGTTTTTAAACAAATAGAAACCCTGTCCAGTCAACACGGAACGTTATTATTTTTCATGTTTTGTTTGTTTGTGTACTGTTCATTGTTTCCGGACGAAATAACAATTTTATTGCTCCTTTTTTTGAGAACACATGCCTTTACAAGTTAGATGTTTGTTACCTTTCATCAGAGACTTTGTTAATTTGTTATGGGAGTTTTCTTGCAGTTCCGCCACTTCTTCTTGCCAGCCAAAATACTACATCATCGCTAACCATTAGGCGATATAGTGGTCAAACGCTAAACTATTATTATATAAATTAAAAAAAAATAATTGGCGAAAGAGGTGATGTTGGAGTTCTCTTTATTTAATTTATAAGTTGCAGCCTTAATTATTAAATTGTTGGGTGAATAGAACCTCAGATTTAAGGAAGGTAAAATCATTGATGAAAATAAATAATAATATGCCACTAGTTTTCAAAAAAAATCAAGATAAGATAAGATAAGATAATTTATTTCGCAACATAGTTATACAACATTATTTTTTGTTTATGCGAAACCCGATACACCTGTCTAGTATTTTAGTGTAAAGAATCTATGTACAAAATTTATAACCGTATCATAAAAAATCACAAGGTTATAAGTTTGTATATTACCTGGTTGTCCGTTCAAAAACATGCTCATTTCGCGGTACACCCGCGTAAACCGCGTCTCCTGTGTTATACACTCGTGATAATAGCTTGGCAATAGGTACCTAACCGTACGGTGATTGTATTGTAATTAGCTGGTAATAAAATTTAACTAAAATATTTTTGAAAAAAAATATAACATGGTGTAAAAATTATTGGAATCGAATCAGTCAATTATTGGAATCAATTCTGAACAAACTATATTCAGGTTTCGCATATACTTAAAATAATGTTGTATAATTCATTTAAGTATCATTTATTTAACAACTCGTACAGTACATGGTGTAAAAAACAATTAGCAAAGTTCAGCCACATTTTACCATTAGGCATGCGAAATGTACAAGACCAGCAACAGAAATTAGAAATGTATTTAAGAATAGACCGATCTATTTCTCAATTACGGACTTACATTTGTTAAACCTATCTACACTAAACCTTTATGACCAGAATTTTTTTCTTTGAACTTCTTGCTTCATTTTCATGCCTCATTTATCGTAACTTACTCCCAAGCAAAGTTATCGCCATGTTTCAATTTATTTACACCTTTCAAAAGTGCGCGGAACATAAAAAACTAAATAACATTTTAATTCAATTTGTGTAGTGAGGCCGATAATTACACCACTCGCCCTAGCTAACGGTATGGTACAAGTCATAAGCCAAGGCGGTCAAAGGCGATAACTTTAGCAGATTTGGTGCTGAGACCTGAGTTCTCGTTACGCAGAACAGTCGCTCGCGTACGACAGCTTGAAATACATAGCAACGTACGCGCCGCTGACGTCAGGGTCACAGTTTGGTGCTCTAAAAAACACAATGCATATTCGTATGCGCGACCAACGTGTGGAGACAAAGACTGTAATAGGCATAACTTTAGTGGCTATAATCCTAATGAAAGAAACAGCAGTGCTATGATTCTAATTATGGCGTTGTTATTAGAGAGGGGGAGGAAAGCTAACGATGGATGGATTATGTGAGGAATAAGAAAGCAAAAAGAGTAAATGATGTCGTGTCGTCTGACAGGAGAAAAGAGTAGAAGAAAATGGATTACGCCAATCGTAAGTATAAGGACAGGAAGGTGATTTTAATGATGATACGGATAGCAGCAGTAAAAGTAGAGGAACACCAATAAAATGCTGAATGGAGTGTGCGGAAGATGCTATTTTTTGTTCATGTTGTGTGCTATCGCGGCTTCACAAAGGTTTATTAGGGGTAAGAGGAACAGAATGGATAGTTCTTGGATTCCCGGGTGAAAAAGAAGGTACCTTGCGACCAGACGGGTGTTGTGTCTGGTGGGCTTTCTGCCCGACATAAATTGTCGAATGTTCTATGTCTTCTAAACTCGCGAAAAACAAGATTGCGCGATGTAGAACACTTAATACCTACCGGTGTACTTTTTGCTGGCGATTATTGTCAGTTCACAACGAGACGTAAAGCAACGCAACCATATTGCAAATGTGTATATTTTCGTGTAGTTAATAGAGTTAGATTTTGTGAAGCTCTATTGAAATGTGACTTGACCCTAATGTTCGTTCTCAGTTTTTTCTTACTTTCAAGGAACGCGTAAGCGTAATGAAAATGACCACTGGTCATCCATTTGTCTATCCACTGCTTCTCAACCCACTATAATAGCCACGTAAAACTCCAAACTAGGCACACCAACATTCGCTCATAAATACCTAAACCCATAACTCGCGACCTCCTATGCCTTAGCCCATATAAATAGTTGCATAGCTTAGATGCAATTTGGACGGCGGACCACTCAAGTACGGTATACCGCGCCGTAGCGCATTTAATAGGATTTTAGGGGCTTTTACCCGTCTGTATAAAGTATAGTAGGTATATTATGTTTATGTTTTTTCGTTAGGATTTGGAGTTTTAAATCCTTTCTTTTCATATTATAAAACACGTATATCATCTGCCGAGCCTTTTCCCAGCTATATTGGGGTCGGTTTCCAGTCAAATCAGATGCAGCTGAATATCAGTATTTTACATGGAGCGATTGCCTATCGGACCTACACAACCCCGTAACTGGGTAATACGATACCCCATGGTAATACTGGTTGTCAGACTTTAGACCTTCTAACTAACAGTAACGACTGTCAAAAAGCTACAAATAACAGCCGGGACCAACGGCTTTACGTGCTTTCCGAGGCACGGAAGAAACTGGCTAGGACATATGGTCCTCCATCCACAGATCAACCTCAGCAAGCGCGGCTTAACCCAGAAGATCAGCCTGTGTGGCTGTAAATATTTAGCCACGAGCTCCTCATAAAACACGTATACGAATGGGATATTCAGTTCGAGTTAAGAGCTCTCGTTTTTCGTTCCGCTACCGTTCTGCAAAAAGATCTGCTAGTGCGTTTTTTTTTTTCATAATTTCGCTGTTTTATCTGCTGTTTGAATAAGTGGTATATAAGTATTGGCTATCTACGTCATTGACTTTGAAAATTAGGGTTGAACAAGTTTTTTTTGTGCTTTTAGGGTTTTTTAGAATCTTTCTATAGTTTTAATAAGGAGTTCTTAAGCCTATGTCAAACAGACAGGCGTCGCGAATGCGAAGCGTGACGTTTTTATTTGTAATGTATGGAATTGTTTGAATCCAGTCACATAGAACAGCGAAAGCGATCCAATAGCGTGATAGAACTATCGGACTGACGTCTCGCTTCGGTTCGATATCGCTTCGGAAACGCTTCGCTTTCGCCAGTCTGACAAAGGCATTAGGGCGGTAGGTTATTTTCTTCATATACTCTGCTCTAAGAATAGGTATAGACGTAAAAGTGATTAACACTACCAACTTAGCAATCAAAACAAAATACATTCAGGTGTAACTTCAAAAACCCTATATCCCGGTATTCATTCCAGGTTAATACCCATCCTATCTTCTTATACCGCTGTTATCCAATGAAACAAGATAACAAATAAAGAATTACATTCGCGGAAGGAAATGGTTACTCTCACTTACGAGTAATTCCGAGTAAAAAACCTTCTTTTTTTATCCTCGCACGTACTTTTTACTCCAATAACCATTTGCTAAACGATAATAAGGATGTGGCCAGTGAGGGGGCGGTGAGCGGAGAGTGAGCGACAGCGATTTTTTTTACGTTGCTGTGGTATTTCGGACCTTGATTAAACAGTTCTAGATTTTGATTTTAAAAAGAATGTCGTGTCTATCTTGCCTTTTTTATTAAGGGTAAGGATGGCGGTCGCGGGACTCACGAATTACCGTGACCCCGGCACGTAAAGGGCTATTGAAGGACACCGTGCATTTTAGTCAGTACGAGTCTGACAGTCCCTCCCGCCCTGTCCCTTGTAGCCCTTTACGTTCAGGGGTCAAGGTAATTCGTACAGTCCCGCGACCAATTCTATCCAACTACAGCACTTTAACAAGTACCTGTGTGACCGCTAGCTCCATTTTACGTTTTTTTTTCGACAGTTCAAAAGTGCCCGAAATAGTCAAAGCTTTGAGCTTCAGTATCTACCTCTGTGCATACGATCGCTGGTTTCAAAGCCCACATTTTAATACGACGTGTGTATCCTAATATTTCGCAATAAAAACACAGTCTTACCGAAGAAAAAAAAATCAAATGTAACTTTTTTATGGTTTACTAGCTTCCGCCCGCGACTCCGTCCGCGCGGATGTCGGTCTTCGCTTGGATGGTTTATTTCTCCATTTTGAGTAACTCTGACAATGACATCTTATAAATATCTATTGGACCCGAATACGGCTAAGCCTATAATAATTAAGGAGATCCCTCTATTGAGCTACTGCTGTTGAGCTCGCGTTCTGTAGTAACTGAAAAATAAGTTTTTTTTTTCTACGTATTTTTCCAGGATAAAAAGTATCCTATTTTATGCCCAGGATAATAAGGTATAATTATACCAAGTTTCATCGAAATCGAACCTTTATACAGACAGACAGACAGACAAATTTTTTTTTAATCACATATTTGGGTTTGGTATCGATCCAGCAACACTCCCCCACTATTTATTTTTTCAATATTTTCAATGTACAGAATTGACCCTTCTACAGATTTATTATATGTATAGATAAAAACCTTTTGCAACATAAAGTGTTGCCAGTAAACTACAAAGTTATAAATAAAAACTGTGTATTTTAATGTGGGTGGACATCAGAAGCAGGGTTTAATCCTTTTTCGAGCTGGTAAGATGAGGTTGTTGTACTTTGTTACCCGATTATGAGGGGTAAATGGAGGTTATGCACCTTTCTGTGAAGCATATTGGTTCGGTCTGCCGGTGTCGCGGGATTGCCTCATCAGGTAACTGTGACCATGGAACGTAAAGGGCTATTGAAGGATCACCGTTGATTTTAGTCAGTACAAGTCTGACAGTCCCTCTCGCCCCAGGAGGACACCTTTGATGATTTTACCACGATAAAAAAAGGTCGGTAAAAAGGTGAGAAAGGTCGAGGCATACAGGCAGGCAGGCAGTACTCGCAACAGGGGAGCTTGTATGATCAGATGTATGAACGTAGATGAGTACGACGATTAATGTACGACCCATATATAATTTGTTACACTAGAATTTTATGATCGTAATTCTAGATAATGCATATCACAACTTTGTATTTACAGGATAACAGTTTACCCGAAGGGTTCACGACCTTAGTGTAAATATTTTGAACATACAAATAAGTAAATGATTCTGTTCAATTTCAATAATGTGCGATTTCATACAAAAGTACTGGCATTTAGCTGCATCCCGCACAATCACAAGTAAAAAAAAAACTGTATCATCACCGAGGTCCTAGTACTTAAAGGGCATGGTGAACAAGCAGGGTAGTCCCATCCACTCCATACAGGTCGGGAGGACTCATTTCATGATTTTTACAACCAAAACAAATCTTTACTCTCGGAATCTTTTCTAACGCATTCCTTAATTACAAATTAATTCGGGTCCCTGCTTATCCACTTTCCCTTAAAAAGCTTGAATACAAAAAAGCAATTAGGGCTACCTTCCTAAAACACGTAAAAAGAAACAAAATGGCCGTTAGAATTAAAATCTTATTATTTTGTCCAATAATTGAGTTGCCTCCGTATATTCTGGTACCACGTTTATTATGTCTATTTTTTCTTTTCAGAGCGCCCATTACAAGTGATACAATGGAATTCCCTTGATGAGGGTTGTGGAGGAATGAGGAGTGGAGGCGGTATGGTTAAAAGAAATTTTACTACTGGGAATGCAAAATATAGCCTATGATTTAGAATTAAAGTTATTTTTAACCTGGCAATATGTATGATCAAGATCACAAGCCGATAAATTAAAAAATAAACTTAAAAAAAAACATGTCTATTGACGAGAAAATTGACACATACCTGAGAATACATATTTTGATCGTAGTAAAAATGTTGCGTGGTCGCGGGACTCACGAATTACCGTGACCCCGGTACATAAAGGGCTATTGGAGGACACCGTGGATTTTAGTCAGTCAAGTCTGACAGTCCCTCCCGCCCTGCCCTGGGTAGGAGGACTCATTTGATGATTTTACCACGATAAAAAAAAGCAAATATGTAGCGTAGCAATACAACTCGCTAGTAATTCATAGAAATCTGACGTATCAATATGGCGCGTAGCAATGTGTCGTAGCAACTTACGGGAACGAAGTTAATAAGTACTACGACATTTTTCATTAGAAAAATAAGTTATAACAAATAATTATGAACCATCTACTTTTGTCATAAGTTGAAAATGTTTTAAAGTGTGACAGATCAATTTAATGGGCTAGCGTCACTTTTGTGTTAGATAAAAGCTTATTTAAGTTACCGATGAATATTTGATTCCTATGAAACCAGTATGAAATCATTATACTTATGCGAATTAGTGAAAATTTTTGAAGTAAAAACTTCTTTAGCGGCGTTGAGCACTTTTCTGTAATGGGTATAAAATCTTAAACTCGCGTCAGGACACTCGCGTCAGGACACGTGACCCTGATCGAAAAAGCGTAGGACGGATGGAGAGTAGACAGCTATCCCCTCTCTACGGCGCGGCGAAAATATACATTTTCGCCGCGCCGTAGACAGGAGGCCCAGGCATACGCCTGGGCCTACTGTTTCGTTTAGGCGGCGCAGGGCGCTTGCGCGAATGTTCGTCTATGTTACAGCGTGCCACGAATCGAGGTCGAGGTCGAGGTCGAGGTCGAGGTCGACCCTCTTTGAGGAGTGGCTGGGTAGGCGTCACGGCGTCCTGACCTACTGCATGACGCAGGTCCTCACCGGACACGGAAGTTTCGGGAGGTTACCTGTGTCTGATGAGGAGGGAAGAAACACCTGGGTGTCACCACTGCGAGGATCGTCTAAAAACAAAAAGAAAAATGTATAGTTGCTTCACCTCACACATATTCCTCCGATTTGAGTGTCATCATTGTCAGATACTAGGACATGATGTCGTGACACATCGAGGAGTAACGAGTATCGACATTAGAAACACGAGTTACAAACTTGTAAAACACTAACATATTAGTAAGACAATAAAACTGTTTTTTTTTTAACGTGGTAAAATCATCAAATGAGTCCTCCCTCTACTGACTAATATCCACGGTGTCCTTCAATAGCCCTTTACGTACCGGGGTCATGGTATATCATAAGTCCCGCGACCCCGACAGGCTTTGGCCCTCTAGAGGGGGGCCCCGTCATTTTTGCTGACACCTTTTGAGGCGCGCGTGGAACACAACGAGCCGTCGACCCGGGCATGGTCCATGGTCGGACAGTGAGTTGCCCATTACTCGCTGCCCGCATGCCCACACCTACGGTGGCCGGAGATCGTCTGCCGCATGAGGGAGGACGCTGTCCTCTCCCTCATGCGGCCCGCCTCCTCCTTCGCGAGCAAGACTGCTTTGCAGAAGGAGGCGACCGCATCCCACTTACAATAACACTGCTAGTAGACGGAATATGTTCAATAACTTTCTTCAAAGAGCTTATCGCCTATCGATCCCACTCAACATCCCTGCTCACCCGACAATAGCAAACACACAACATAATACGAGAGCTCTCATCATTCCAACTTTATGTTTTCCAATCGAAACACTGAACTCAATCCACGTTTATAGAGAAACTCTTCATAAAAACTCTACGACCTTTATTTTATAACATTGAGTATGGATCAGACAACGTGTTGAGTGTTGAGCTAGATTTAAAAAAAAATACGTGTGGTACTCGGGGACTGCCGTGGTAAAGCTATTGCATAGCATATTAAAAAAATAAAAAAATATCGCCTACCTTTATGAGAATATCATTTTTTTAAAATGTTTGTGTTGCACTACTGTAATAAAGAAAAATAAATCATAATGAAGATATAAGTGGGTCTTTTATATACAGGATTCCCAGGTCTCACTTTCAAACTGGGTCAAAATTTTCAACAGGTTATGGGCCCAGGACGCGCCACTCTGCTTTGTTGAAGGAGAATTTTGTAAGTAGGTTTCATTGTGAAAACCTCCTTTTGTAGCTGGCTGTTTAGAATGAGCAAGAAAAAGTAAATTGTCTTTATGACGGATGTTTTTATGATTGCCGTAGTCTGTCGAACTGAAACGACGTTAAACGATGCGGGGTGTTAGGATATTTTCGTTAGGTTCATTTTCGTTAGGGAATTTCTTGATTCGGTCGCCGCGCCCAGAGCCCGCGTATAAGCTATGCAATACCCGTCAGTAGTGACGGCTGAGCAATTCCACTGACAGACTAACGACACTGACCTGTGGAGGCAGCCTGTGGTACCGTTGTCCGAGGTGGATCGCTAGGAGGTGAATCTCACTTTCAACCTTGTCTAATCCATACCCTGTCCCTATTCTCCATTTATGGCCTACGACCATAAGATCGATATGGTTTATAATCAGGCGCACGGTTTGTTCTATGACCGCATAAAATGATACTTTTTATCACTTACGGCATCAGCAGATGGCTGGCAAAGTTTTTAGAGTCTCTTAGGAGTTATATTTTGTTGTTAAGACGTATGGAATACTTTATGAAATATGTTTTTGGATAGAGGAGGGTGGTCGTAAATTGAATAAATCTTCAAATAGTAGCAATTTTGTGAGTGAAATCTATATAGCTATAAACGTGAACAGTTCATGGCTGGATTAGCTGACTTGACCACATCCTTTTTTTTTAACGTGGTAAAATTATCAAATGAGTCCTCCCACCCAGGGCAGAGCGGGAGGGACTGTCAGACTCGTACTTACTAAAATGCACGGTGTCCTTCAATAGCTCTTTACGTTCCGGGGTCACGGTAATTCGTGGATCCCGCGACCAACTCGACCACATCCTGACGACGAATATGTGTTGTAATTGTAAAGATTTTGTGAAAAGAAAAATTCGAGTGGTTTCCACAAAAATCTTTATGAATTCACGACGCAGGCGTTTATGTATATAAAATAAAAATCAAAAATAGTAATTATGTTGATTCGACGTGCTTACACTAAGCATATACATAGAGGGCCTACGGAGCACCCACTTCTATGTACAAAATAGTCGGGTAATCCTAATAAAAACGTAAGTGAAATTGTAAATACTCCTAAATTAGTAAGTATCGTCATCTGTCAATCAGCCAGGCAGTCCAACTAAGTAGGAAATGATGGATTGATGGAAAACCTTCAAGACTTGTACCCATTTCTAACCATACTATAGCAGCAGCGGTTTCGTCCGCTTTTAACTCGAAAATTATCACATGGGAACGTAATATCGGGATTAATGCCTTTGTCAAACAGACAGGCGAGTCCGAAGCGATACCGAACCGATACGAGACGTCAGTCCAATAGTTCTGTCACGCTATCGGATCGCTTTCGCTTTTCCATGTAACTGGATTCAAACAATTCCATACATTACAAATAAAAACGTGACGCTTCGCATTCGCCACGCCTGTCTGTTTGACAAAGGCTTAAAAGTATCATATTGCCTTCATCTATACTCTATACTAAAATTATAAATCTGAATAGTTTGTTTGGTTGAACGCGCTAATCTCAGGAAATACTGGTTATTAATGAAAAAAAAAATGTGTTGAATAGTCCATTTATCGAGGAAGCTGGAAGACTATATGCTAAATAATATCAAGCTATGACCAATAGGAGCCGAGCAGTGGGGGTGAAACAACCAGCTCAGATTCCTTGTTCAAAACAAAATGTGGAGCCCGATTTTAAATGTATGAGTGAGCGCCACGCTTATATTTAAATTCCTCGCCGTGTGAAATAGGGATCGAACGCAGGTGTAATTTTTCTTCCTTTTTTTGGCTTCAATTCTCAACAGCTTTCTAGGAATCTGGTCATTCTATAATCTAAGTATCTAAGCTGTACCCTGTCACGCTTCGCTGTGGCACATTGTGATTGAATGGTTGAGAAATGAGAAACAAAACAAAGAATACATTTCATATAAGTTTAATTCTCCTCGCTTCCCGTAGATGGCGCGATCACTGGTACACAGCTGATCGTTAAAAAAACAGTTTTTTTTCTGAGTGGTCGCGGATATGTGACTGATGCAAAAAATAGATAAAAACAATCCTTGATGCGGATTATATATCATGCTAAAATTTCAGCTCAATCGGTGCAGAACTCGAAGATTGAATATTGTGAATTGCAAGCTGTAATTTGTATGTGGGTAAATAATAATAAAAAGTATTCTATCTGACTATCTAGGTGTTCCTCAAGAAAAAAATTCTTTTTATTTTCAACTGCCGCATCCAACTCTCCACCGGCCAGCGACACGCGCCATTCATTAACTCAGGAACGGTTTAATTCTTGTCTGAACAAGGTAATGAGACGTGCTACTTTCAACGAACACTTTTAATTTTATACCTCCACTAGCTTCGGGTAGCGACTGTACAATATACTTCCATTCCAGTCGAGACACGCTTATAAGATAAGGGAAGGAAAATTCTAGATTTTTCTTCTGTTTTGTAATTATTATTATGAATAAATGTTCATTTAAATAAAAATAAATAAAATAAATAATTATTCCACAACTATCACACAACGCGAAATCAAAAATAATACCTGTAGACAAAACCAAGTCACATCTAAAACTTTTATCACTACACAAGGTGTGCTTGAAGTTAGTAATAGGAGCATAAAGTATTAGGAAGTGAGAAATATTAGCTTTATTGCAAACTGTATTGTAATACGAATACCGTAGTCTTCTGTTTAAGAAGTAGTTCTGAAGAATTGAGTGACAAAATATCTTCGTTTACGAAGAATTGCTTCTTTTTACCCCCTTGTACCCTTATTCATACCTTTCTATCAAGAGTGATGATTGTGTTTTTAACGTGGTAAGTTTTTCTAACGAGTCCTCCCACCATAGACTGCCAGACTGGGGTCACGGTAATACGTAAGTCCCGCGACCCCGGCAGGCTTTGGCCCGCTAAAGGGGGGCTCTGTTATAATGCTGACACTCTTTGAGGCGCGATTGGAACACATCGCGCCGTCAAATAAATTAATTAAAAAGATATGTTACTTAAATAATTTCCAAAAAACAACAGCTCAGATAAAGTAAACTGCAACAATATATACTCTATAAAACTAAAACAAAAAATGTCCTCGAAGCCACTCACACGTCACGCGTAGATTGATGGTGTCCACAGATTATGTCCGCTAGTGAAATTAAAAAAGTTGCCCCAGTGTCTTTATCCGGTGATGGCGGAAGTTTTTGCCCAAAAACTGCCCGGATTTTCTTCTTCCGCCGTGGTGTGATTGACAAGTTGAAAGTTTTGTATGGAGTGGTCTGTAGCAGGTGGGGTGACACTGATATTGTAATAATAGAAAATGCATTAGGATTGTTTTTTGTTTAAAGATTTTTTTTAAAGTATATTTTTTTGGGCTATGCCCGGAAAAGTATAGTCCTTAAGAAGATCTTTTAACAAACTGATTTGTTACAAGAAGAGACTAAAAGAAAAATGGTCCTTTTTTATTTCTAGGAGTGGAAAATGATCTGACTTACACTTACTAAAAACCACCTTATTTTTTCGATTACCCTTTGCCTTCCACGGCTACAGTGTCATAGAGAGCTCCGCAAAAATACAGGTATTTTTCTTCGAATTTAACCCTGTAACATAAACGGTGCTGTTGGCGCAGTGACTGGGGGATTGACCGCTGCGCACCGTGTCGTGGGTTCGAACACTGCACGGAACAAATATTAATTGCATAATCTGCAAGTAGTTGTTCCGGGTCTGGGTGTTTGTGTATGTTTGTAAACGTACCCACGAAACAGGAGAAATACCTAAGGTGCGGCAACGTCTTAAGAAAAAAACATGTATAACAAAAAATATTCTCAAACATAAACTTGTTAAGTCGTAATAAAAAAGTAGAACCTACCCTCTTCTCGTGTTTTTCTACGGTGACGTCATTAGAGAATTGATTGATGCTCCCGCAGGAAATGTTATGTAGGGCGACCACGATTTGTGGACGGGAAATTAAAGAAAAACATTTGGATCGATTCAAGAGGTTATATTTGTTCTACAGATTCATGTTGGAATTAAAACATAACATTTCTCTATACTTCCCGAGGGAAGTATAGTAGAGATAGACTTATCGACAGTATTCATAAGCTAAAAATAAAAGATTGATATGAGGGTTCATTTAAATATTTTTGGTTTTATGTAATAGGGATATAGGAATTGATGTTATTTATTGCTATTAAATTAATAAAAAGGAATACCTGCCCGAACCATTAATTGAGTACAAATCATAGCATAATCAACCTATAATGATCCCACGGCTAAAGACTTTCAATATGATTGACGGGCTTCCAGTGGCTTTTATCAATCCAATATAATATAACTAGGTACTTTGAAAAAAAATAAGTTAAAAATAACTAAAACCCGACTACGAAAAAAGTGCGTACTGAAAAGTATAAAACAAGAACAAACCGTGGTCGTATGCCACCTGCGGTTGTTTCACACAATCTTTATTGGCTAGGTGGCATCCCCTAGAGGGCGCCATATTGGATTTGGTGACACGTCACCTACCCTATAACCAGAGGACAACTGAGACGCTTCTAACGAGACCTCATTTGTCATGTAATGATAAGTAGTTTAGAAGTTATGAGGGAACAAACAAACATACATACATACATACATACCGGTCAAAATCATAACCCTCCTTTTGGCTTTGCCGTAGTCGGGTAAAAAGAAAAATGACACTTTACTCGTTTCCTCTTAATTTCTTTGAGCGTTCGATTAGTTACCAAAACAAAAAAGTTCTAGTCTTTTTTTTTGATAAAATATAAACATGTGAGACACACAAGTCCAAAAAAATATAATTAACGGAATAATATAAATAGGTAGCTACGCAATTACAAGAAGATATTTACAAAATAAGAATATCATCTTTCATCCATCTTCTAACAAAAGCTATCATGTACATTATCAGTAATTAAGAAAAGCAAAAATAAAATAAAAGTAAACATAAAATAAACTAAAATAAAATATGAAATATTCTATTCAAATTCTAATTACGTAAATAAACATAAGAACATCAAAAAAGTGTCTTAAGGTTTGGTATTTATTAGTGACCAATGGTCACTAATTAATACTTTAAATAATTAATTTACTTAATTTATATCAAAAAGTTGTCACGGACAACGAAAGTTAAAAATCATGGTCACAACATCAAAAAAATAAACGTACGTATATAGGAAAGTAAAGCGTTTAGAGAAGGAAGGGCTCTTGAAGTCCCGACATACGCGCGAACTGACAGGCGCCACACTAGTAGATGGAGTTTGTAAGACATCGTACTACAGGATATTACGTAAGGCTCGCCACAGACTATCAAAAAAGTTTGCGGAAACGGTCGTACAGTAATATACAGGGTGTAAGAGACATCGACGCACAAACGCATACCATGGGTTCAGGACATGATTCTGGACCCCCCGTGGAAATTTTCGTCGGTTTTTTCCTAATTTTCTCATTTTTGTTTGGAGTTTTTTTTTTACTTTATATTGTTCATAATCGTTATTCTTACATAACCCAATGAGATTATTAATAAATAAAGTAATTATTTCGTTACTTTCACTAAAAGTAGCAATGTAAATAATACTAGAAATGGTGTTTTCTCAGCTGTTTATAAAAGTTCAAATAAATTGTCATCGTATACCTAAATACTGTGTCCAGTACCGCAGTACCTGTAGTACCTAACGCGCGGCACATTATTGAAAATAAAATCAAATATTAAAAAAAGTTTAAATTAGAAAATTACCGACTAAAAATTCCAACTCGGGGGCGTCCAGAATCATGTCCTGGACCCATGGTAATCGTTTGTGCTTCGACGTCTCTTACACCCTGTATATTTCGCTACATTATCGTCACTTCAGTCGGTACTTCAGAACGTAATGGGCATGTGACTGAAAAGAGGCCTTAGTACAAGATTTCTACATTTTACCTACAGTGTACTAAGTATTTGACGGCTCGGTTAGCGCAGGAGCGATTGGACTCCAGCGCAGCGTTTCGCGGGCTCGATCCCCGCCCGGAACCTATATTTGTATTACCTGCTAGTAGTTGTTCCGGGTCTGGGCGTTTGTGTATTTTAGTATCTATGTTTGTAAACGCATCCACGACACAGGAAAAATTCCAAAAAAAAAACGCGTGATGGTGTAACAACATATTATTATGTAATATGTTATTCGTCAAGTTTACACCAACTTTAAACGTTCTGGATCGTGTGTAGCGCGCCTATGCTTGCGTTTGACGTTCGACTTAGTACTTATGTTGAGTTTGGTCGTAATTATTTACAAATTCTAGGCATTGCGTAAGTTTAACTAGAATGTTTAGCTACTTATAGGTAGTGCCTTTTCATGCTGTTCATTAGGAGACGAAAGGCTACTGGTTAAAGTTTTTGAGGGGAAACGTAGATTGATATTCGTTTATGCTGTAGGTAAATTGATGTACTTTTTGTTTTTTTTTTAACGTGGTTAAATCATCAAATGATTCCTCCCACCCAGGGCACAGCGGGAGGGACTGTCAGACTCGTACTGACTAAAATCTACGGTGTCCTTCAATAGCTCTTTACATTCCGGGGTCACGGTAATTCGTAAGTCCCGCGACCCCGGCGGCTTTGGCCCTCTAGGGGCGGGCCCCGTCATTTTGCTGACACTCTTTGAGGCGCGCGTGGAACACAACGCGCCGTCGACCCGGGCATGGTTCATGGTCGGACAGCGAGTTGCCCATTACTGATTGGATTGAGAAATTAGTTTAGGCGGTTAATCGGTTGTAGATTTTTATAGAGTAATCATTTTGTTGATTGAAAAAGAGTGTCCATGGAGTTTCTTGCCCGGTCTTCTCCATTAAGATCTACGCTTTAAAATGGGCACCTACAGTGCTTTCAGAGTTATTATGTCTTGTGACTGGAATTGTAGCTCTATATTATTATAATATTTTTGTTTTTTGAAAATTCAAAAGTGCCTGAAACTGTCTTATAGACCTTCTGCCGACTCCAGACTGTTTAGTAGATTCTTCGAATAGGCGCGGAAGCGCGGAGTGGTCTGCGAAGTACAAGATAACTTCTATTTGCACAACTACAACTTGAAGGGATGTACAAATGTGCTATATGAGTTGCTTCAAACTTTTGTAGAAATATTATTTGTGAAAGAGAATAAATTTTGCAGGTCAAAATCTAGCGTGACCCTGCTACGTACAGGGCTATTGAAGGACACCGTGGATTTTAGTCAGTGCGAGTCTGACTGTCTCTCCCGCTCTGCCGTGCGTGGGAGGACTCATGTGATGATTTTACCACATAAAAAATTCATAAGCTAGTAATCAATAAATAAATAATTAAACAACACATATACTTGATCAAACTCTGAGGAAAATTCGTGGTACTTTTATTTTAATGCAATTTGATGTAATGACATAGACACTAGCATTGCGACAAAAGAACTTCAGTCGTGACGCGGTATCTTCATCTATAGACCCCAATAAAAAAAACAAAATTTAATTTAACCTCGCCACGTTCACCATCTCAAATACACATAACAACCCGCCACGAGTGACACCAAAGATATCAGAACGTCACTCTATAAATGTCACGCCGCATTCGAAGCTAAAAATCAATCAAACACGTTGTAGTGTTGAACGGGAGAGCGTGACTTGGCCACGACCTACACGTTCAAGCGGCGCGTGGAAATGAATATCTAAAATTAAAATAATAGCATTTATTTGAAGTAGACAAAAACTATAATTTAAAATAATTATGGAGCTACAGTCCCAGTCACAAGAAATAACAACTGTGAAAGTACGTGTAGATGCACATACCAAAGCGTATATCTCTATGGAGGAGAACGGGAAAAACTCCATGGAGACTCTTTTTAAATCTCCAAAACCTTTGTTAAATCATAAATCTTGAGATGGTACATTATGTGAGAACGATGTAGCAAGCAAAAAGTGTCCACAGGAAATATAATGTGTTTGATGTGATAATGTGTAGTCCGCAAGTCGTAGTCTCACCTGAGGTCGTGAATACGTACTGAAAACTGTTGAACGGGGCAGCGTGACACGCCATGATAGCGCGCTACAGTTTACAGCGAAACTATCATGAACATGTAGCGTGGCTGCTGTATTGCACACGTAGATTTGTTTTTCAATAAATATTAATGTTTCCCATTCTGTATGTTATGTATTCCTGGAAAGTTAACCAGAATTTTATGTTGTATCTTTATTTGACCGGTTCGAGGTTGATACACTACAGTCTTAGGGTGTGAGTGCCATATTCTTTAGTAGACTCTTCGTACTTCGGGTCTATCAAGCGTTCTGGGCCATTCTCGCGTTAACAATAATGTCGATAAAAAGAAAAATCAAGCAGTTATTCAAACGAACTTAAACCAAGTTTGAGTAAATAAATAAATTATAATCAAAAGTTTTTATTGTTTCTCTACAATTGTTTAAGAGCATTAAGGCAGCCTCGATAAGTTATAAGGATACTTGTGATTACCTCGCAACTTCCAATGGGTTACGATTATTAACAATATTGAGATTTACTTTATTAAAATTGATAAAAATTTCTTCAAACTGAATCAAGTAATTAAAACCAAGCCATGATTGGTTTCAATGCAGTCAATTAAGAGTGAATGCGTCACGTCAAACAGTCACATTGAACGTGTCATTCTCGAGAGCGTGACAGCTCGTTATCGCGATATGGTGAGAACTACAATCCGTGCCACTAGCTGGGGTATTACGTGTTAAGAGAATAGTTGCTGAGTTGTTGCTGTTGATTGACGGCAACTTTTAACGACACGGTTGGCGCAGTGGACAAGCTATCGACTGCTACGCAGCGAGTCGCGGGTTCGATCCCTGCATGGAACAAATATTTGTACGATCTGCAAATAGATGTCCCGGGTCTGGGTGTTTGTGTATGTGAGTTTCTTTGTTTGGAAACACACCTACGATACAGGAAGAGATTTCTAGTGTGGCGTATCGTTTAAAAAAATACTTTGCTATTTCTATTTTTTTGGTTTGGAAATCATCAAGAGTCCTTCCTCTCTGGGTGGACAAAAAAACTACCCTATCCTTTCAGTGGCCCTTTGCATTCCAAAGTTGAGGTAACTTCTTAAGACATTCCTTTGACTCGGTGAGAGCTTGCGTTAGACGGAAGGTGAGAAAGCATAGCTCCAGTCACTCTTCAAAGAGGGGACATGACTACCGCAGTTGCGGAGTGCCTGAACCATTTTGACCTACCATGACAATTTGTGAAGATTACAGCAACAAAAAAGAAGAAAAAGTGAAAAAGACCAGCTGCTTATAGTCAACCAATAATAGTCACATTGAACGTGGCACTCTAGAGAGCGTGATAGCTCGCTATCGCAATAGGGTGAGTACGATACAGTCTGTACCTTTTGCTGGCGTATTCCGTATTTAGAGAAAAGTTGATCACAAGTTGCTGGTGATTGACGGGCAACATTGCAGCCTACTTATAGTTCCTTTTTTGGTGGAAAATCATGAAAACACCACCACAAACTCCACAATTTGGGTGGAGAAAAAAACAACACCGGTGGTTTTTTTCTACAGCCTTGGGGCTGTAGTAACTTCTTATAATATTACTGTGATTCGGTGAGGGCCTGCATCAGACGGAAGTTGAAAAGACCGTGGCAACTCCTACACTTAATGCTGCCTTTAGATATCGCGTAATATTACGAGTCGCGTTGCTCGGCGTGACTAAAGAAAGAAAGAAACACCTCAGATGAACAACAAAACCTTTACGTTACACAGTAAAGTTGCGCAACTATCGCCCAAAATCGTAGTCCTTTCGCAAACGTAATTCCTCCGTTTCATCGCACACAAACATTGTCAACGTACTACGCCGACACTTCCAACTCGTAATATTATTGACGATGCATTGAAAGGTAAGCAGAGTTGCAGCTTGCAGTTAATTGGTACTCCATGAAAAGGATCCAAGATGGCGTCGGTTCGATGTATGAAGGAATTCGTCTGAAGGATTTTCATGGGCGAACTAAGTAAGTAGATTGGCTTTTGAGTTTGTTTTGATTAGTAAAACAGTTTACTGAGAGTATGTTATAGATATGGTTTGTTATGTAGGAAAGTGAAATGAAACGATTCAAAAGGATATTATGTACTGTGTTAGTGCTTTTAAGTTTGATAACACTATTTCGGACTTATTTTTTTACTTCCAGAACTTTCACCAAGTTTTTCTGCTTCATTACACTAATTTTGCTACTATTATAAAATGCGAAATAAGAGTGTGGAGGTTTGTTACTCTTTAAAAAAAAACGAACGGATGGATGTTTGGTATATGTCAGTTACAGATAGTTTTTTTTTTATCGTTGTAAAATCATCAAAGAGACTGTCAGACTCACTAAAATCCACGGTGTATCTTCAATACAGGCCTGTTGGTCTAGTGGTTAGTGACCCTGACTGCTATGCCGGAGGTCGTGGGTTCGATTCCCACCCAGGACAAATGGTTGTGTGATGAGCACGATCATTTGTTCTGTGTCTGGGTGTAATTTATCTATAATATGTATGTATTTAGAAATATATAAGTATGTTTATCAGTTGTCTAGTACCCATAACACAAGCTCTGCTTAGCTTGGGACTAGATGGCTTTGTGTGATAGTTGTGGAATATTTATTTATTTAATAGCCCTTTACATTCCAGGGTTACGGTTACCTGATAAGACAGTCTTTCAACTCCGGGTGCCGATAGTTTATAACCTGGATTAACACATAGGGTACTTTTTATTCCAGTATAATATTCCCGTTAGATAATTTACCGAAATTGCCGCCGTGCGCATAAGCTAGTGATATAAATTAGCTTAATTTTTCCGGGACATCGAAATAAAAACACACTGTCAACAATTCTACTTAATTTTTATCTAGGTCTCTTCAAAATCTTTCCACGCTTTACCTGCTCAAACTCAAACACTTACCCCATAAAAAGCCTGCTCTTCAAACAACCTAGAACACCACATCTTTTTCATCACCCTCATTTGGTTGATCACATTGAAATCACCCCGTCTAATCACCCCTGCACAAATGGTCATTGCACATAATTCCCTCGCCGACCACATCATTAACGCTCGCAAAGCAAACAGTAAGGGCTAGGTTATATTGGACGCGGGGCGGGAATATCAGCGTTTTGACAAGAATCATATCGGCCTAGTTAATAGCAATAGGCATAACTGGCGAAATGTGGTTGTGCTATGAGGTAGTCCTCTGTTTACTTTTTCGGGGATTATAAGCGTGATGTTAGATTTAGATAGTGATTGCAATAGATTACTATATTATATTTACCATACATTAGATACTGTTAGAGGTTCATAATTAACGTGTCGTCAGAAAAAGAAGGGAAATATTTCTTTTGCTCAGCGAGCTGTGAAACGAGCTTTGCTCGGAGTTACTCTGATGGATAAATCCGGAATGAGGTGATCTCTCATAGAACCTAGGTTGCCAACCTCATCATCTCTCAGAACTAGTAAGCTGAAGTGACAGGGCCGCAAACGCGTCCAATTCCGGTTAAAGGAATTCAACCGCTCCCGCTCCGCTTACTCCATAGCCAAGCCTCATTGAAGTAATACAATATCGTTTACACATGACTCTATACAAAGCCTATTGGTGCTAATAGTTGTCCGGCCGTGTCCGACAATAGATTGGAATGTGTGGTTATTGCTTAATTTCAAGTGTGATGATGGGGTTTTGAAAAATTTAACTTTTGTTTCAGAGAAACTATAATAGGATTTTTGCTAGCAAGCGTAATTAAGTTGAAATGTCAAGCCTCCTCTCTATGAAAGAGAGTGGCATTTAATCCACCACGTGGGTCCAGTGCAGGTTATTAACGCTTACAATACACATGCCAGCAACTTGCATAAAAGTATGCAAGCAGCTGGCATTCTATTGAATCAATCACCAATCAGAAGTCGTGCACTTAATGGCATGCAAGTTACTAGCTCAGTTTTGTGCAAGTTACTGGCATGTGTATCACGGGCTTTAATGTCACAATGTCTTCTAATATTTGATTCTAAGACGTGCCGGTTTCCTCTCTAAGTTTTCCTTTACTGTGAAAAAAACTTAAATTAAAATTAGAGAATCTGATTAATAAAATGACTGGAATAGTAGCCTATTTCTTCTCTAGTTTAACTACAACATGTTTATTAAATAAATGTAAATCGATCATTAGACACAACACTACAGGTCACAATGTCTCCATTAGATTATTATGTTAGACCGGAGATTACCTCCCTCGCCAATACATTAACTGGATTGGCGCACGTATTGAGGGCTAAGCCTATGTTATTGACAAGAAGAAAGGTGATTAAGTGGAGTATTGCAATGTTATGTGATTAATTAAACATTATAGTTGCACACGCCGATCTTCACGGTTAAGCTGCGCTTGCCAAGGTTGGTGGATGGGTGACCACGTAGTGAAGCACGGAAAGCCTTTGGTCCCGGCTGTCATTTGTAGATCTTTGATAGTCGTTACTGTTGCTCAGAATCTCTGAAGTCTGACAATCAGTCTAACCATGGGGTGTCTTATTACCCAGTTACTGGGTTGTGGAGGACCGATAGGCAGTCGTTCCATGTAAAATACTGATATTCAGCTGCATCTGGTTCGACTGGAAACCGACCCCAATATAGTTGGGAAAAGGCAGGTAGATGATGATGATTTTAGGCTTGAGTTTAAATACCTATCAAAAGTCCAACAAATGGTATTCCAGAAATAAGCTGTCAGTGAAGCCCCGCTGGGCAGGGCTTCTATTTCTATGTTGTTCCGAGTTGAAATTAATCCAACGTGGATATGCCTCCTTGGAACCGATCTCTAACCAACCTCTCCATGACGCGGTGCCCCAGTTACTGAAGTCTAAAATAATGTTCGTGGAGTATTAATCAAGTTATGACAAGCCAAAGAAAATAAATAGTAAGTATTTAATGTTAACTCAATTTTTATTAGCTCTAAATTGTATTATCCAAAAGTCGAATAATATATGAACAATCTCCATCCAACCTCTAAAGGTTTTCCTTCAGCATTTACGCATTTATTTAAAACATCTTTTACCGCAGTTAAAAAAATCATAGAAACAAAAAAAAATACAAAAGAGTTCACTCCACAGCTCTCCAAACTAACTTTAGCGAAAAATAACAATATTTCCGAACGCAAACTGTCTGCGAGTCGACGGTTTAAAACAAAACACTGGCGAACTGAAGTAAATACAAATAATTCTCGATATTCAGACGGTCATGAGTCGCGAGTATTTTTGACTAACTTTATACTCACTGGAACAGGGTTGGCAATACTAGAAATACCTTTCTTAGCTTTTTCATAATTTTTTTGTGTTTTTTTTTTTATCGTGGTAAAATCATCAAATGAGTCCTCCCACCCTGGGCAGAGCGCGAGGGACTGTCAGACTCGTACTGACTAAAATCCACGGTTTCCTTCAATAGCCCTTTAAATTTCGGGGTCACGGTAATTCGTACATTCGTCTGCTTTTTCATATAGGACAATGTTCAAAAGACTTGGTTGTTTTTACGATCCCAACGGCGGAATCAGGTGCGATACAGATTGTAATGTGTTCCGTCGGTGCGCAGGAGTTCCAGTTCGTCTTGGGTGAGCTCGCTCTTCGGCCTCAACTTTGGCTCTGGGCTGAATTGAAAGCAAACTCATTTAAAAAATAAGTTTTATTTCAAAGACATGTCAGCTATTCTATAGAATAGTTTAGAATTCTATTTTAGATTCTATAATAGCATATTATATTCTTTTTCAGACATTTTTTTTAAAGTGTGCCCCGATCTAGGATTTGTTTTGAATCATATGTGCGTTTACAAAAATTTATTTTCACACAACTACATACTTGAAGATCATAGAAATATTAATATCGTGCGGAAATTCAACAAGCGATACGCAGTGCAGCAGTTCATCATAACGTCACCGCGCCATTCGTGCTGTCAAACTGACGTAGCTGCTTTGTTAACTTTACATAATTATTTCATCACTCCATCTTTTCAGACAATCATTTTCAGACTCTCACACAGCCCTGAAACAAAGTACGAGCCACAACTAAACTGTACAGCTCCCAACATGTCACCGAAATGTTCGCGACGTCACACGCCACTGACTACTTGTTTGTGTCTCGCACAATATTGGACTTTGTTACCCTGTGCTGTTTTATACTTTGACGGCACGTTTGGCGCTGTGGCTGAGCAATTGGACTCCTGCGCTATGTGTCGCGGTTTCGATTCCCGCACGGAACAAATATTTGTATGATCTGCAAGTAGTTGTTCCGGGTCTGGGTGTTTGTGTGTGTGAGTTTCTATGTTTGTAAACGCACCCAAGATACAGGAGAAATTCCTATTTTGGGGCAACGTTTAAAAAAAAACACTAGAGACATTTTCACTTATGTCTACGACTTTAGACATTATTATGATCAGGATGCCCCTTTTTCTTTTTTTTCGTGGTCACGTTATCAAATGAGTCCTCCAACCCAGGACAGGACGGGATCCCTGTCAGACTTTTACTGACTAAAATCGACGGTGTCCTTCAATAGCCCTTTACGTTCTGTAGCCATGGTTACCCGACAGTCCCTCGACCCCGGAGCAGGATGGCCCTGACATACGATAGATGATTATTAAAATTTCATCACACATGTTTGATTTACTCTATTTACTCATTTTGCGAAATAGACCCCTAAGGGGTTGATTTTCGGGTTGAGAATTTGTATGAAACTTCGGTTACTACAAGTGTAAGGAGTCTTATTTTTTTAATGGATTGGTATTTCTACATAAAAATTGTGTAGCTCGTTGATAAATAATTAAAACCGTGCTTGCCGAGGTTGGTCTGTAGATGAGTGACCATCTGTCATAGAGAGTTTCCTCCGTGACTCGAAAAGCACGTAAAGCCGTTGGTCCCGGCTGTCATTTGTAGATCTTTGATAGTCGTTACTGTTAGTCAGAAGCTCTAAAGTGTGACAACCAGTCTTACCATGGGGTATCGTATTACCCTGTTACTGACCCTAGTATAGTTGGGAAAAGGCTAGGCAGATGATGGTAGATTTATTTAAATTATTCAAAAGTATCCTGGCTGGTAGTAGAAATTTACAAAGAAAAAGTACAAAATTCGCGCGTACGAAGTCGCGGGCGGAGTGCTATAATTATATTATTATTATTATGAGCCTACGTTGTCCCACTGCAGGGCAAAGGCCTCCCTTCCCTCCTTCCATCTCTCGCGATGTAATGCGATTGTAGGCCAACCCTTTAAAACTGAATCCAGCTCATAGTGTGTGAGTGCTATAATTACCAAATACAATTTAACGTAATTTAAATCTGAGTAAAATCTAGGCTCAGCCTTAGTCTTATCATAATACTTGAACTAGTGTCCTAAATACAAGTTACTATCTAGATTTAGTAGTAAAATCTCTACTTATCAAGAACCTCTTACCCGGAATTGCTACCATTTTAGTTAAGTGTCGCAAACACTGTTGCTGTATCTCAGTGCTGAACATAGGTAACTGTGTAGTTAAAAGCAACTTAGCCATTTCAGTTTGATCTCTTTCAGTAACTTTGACTACCTGTAACTTCAGGCAAAGAAAAGATTTACTGTGTGATTTTATTTTAAGTAGAGTTTTTTTTTTAACATGTTAAAATCATCAAATGAGTTTTCCCACCCAGGGCAGAGTGGGAGGGTCTGTCAGACTCGTACTGACTAAAATCCACGGTGTCCTTCATAGCCCTTTACGTACCGGGGTCACGGTAAATCATAAGTCCCGCGACCCCGGCAGGCTTAGGGCCCCGTCATTTTGCTGACACTCTTTGAGGCGCGCGTGGAACACAACGCGCCGTCGACCCGGGCATGGTACATGGTCGGACAGTGATTTGCCCATTACTTGCTGCCCGCATGCTCGCGCCTACGGTGGCCGGAGATCGTATCGAGGTAATATCATCACATGAGTCCTCCCACCCAGGGCAGAGCGGGAGGGACTGTCAGACTCGTACTGATTAAAATCCACGGTGTCCTTCAATAGCCCTTTAAGTTCCGGGGTCACGGTAATTCGTACAGTCCCGCGACCCCGGCAGGCTTTGGCCCTCTAGAGGGGGGCCCCGTCATAACCGGCTGACAGTAGCTAAAAATGTCCCTATTCCGACAAAACAAAACGTAACATTTTTCGACATTTTTATACATGTGTGAGTGAGCATCACGCACACATTTAAATATTTTCATTGGACATGTTAATTTGTTTTACATAGGAATCGAAGGAATGAGATATTTTCTTTTATTTTTGGCTTCAATTGGCTATTATTGACAGTAGCTTTTAATTACAAATATAATTAGTCCGTCATTTAGAGTTAAAAAGATATAACGGAGACGTATTTTTTCTTTTATAAAATCAATTAATATTCACCAAAATACAACGCATCAAAATTCGAGAGTGGAGTCTCGTGACGTCAGAATTCAATAGAAATTGTACTAAATTGTGACGTATTGCCAATTTTGAAAGCATCGTATCTCAGTCAATTTTGGTTTACGAAACAAAAGAAAAAATACGGGTCGAATATTTTTTGATAATCTAAGTGACGGACTAATTAGAATTTTTCAGTCAAATAGCCAATTCTCAGCGGTTTAGGAATCTGGATATCTATAATCTAAAATTGCAAACTTATTTATCCTAAAATTTTCCTCATACCCTCCAAATAGGGGCTAAAAATTCTCTGTTTACATGAACCAAAGCGTCCCCTTCCTCCTCACTAAACTCAAGTAACTTGGAAAGCTATAAAATCAAGTAAAGTGCTGATCGATTACTTGATAACTTCGTAAACTTATAAGTGTTCTCTTTGGAGAGACGACGGAAGTGTTTCGTGGTAACCAATCTAAAATTTTGCTACTTGTTTCCGTTATTATGGATAAAATAGGTACCCAGTTTTTCACTAGGGGTTGGTAGTCGCCAGATGATCTCCGACCACCATAGGCGCGGGCATGTGGGCAGCGAGTAATGGGCAACTCGCTGTCCGACCATGGACCATGCCCGGGTCGACGGCGCATTGTGTTCCACGCGCCTCAAAGAGTGTCAGCAAAATGACAGGGCCCCCTTCTAGAGGACCAAAGGCAGCCGGGGTTGCGGGACTCACAAATTACCGTGACCTCGGCACGTAAAGGACTATTGAAGGACACCGTGGATTTTAGTCAGTACGAGTCTGACAGTCCCTCCCGCTCTGCCCTGGATGGGAGGACTCATGTGATGATTTTACCACGTAAAAAAAGGGGTTGGTAGTAGTTATATATTATTATGCTTCATCATCATCATCAGCCTGCGATGTTCCCACTGCTGGGACACAGGCCTCCTCTCAGTAAGATTCTGTGGAAATAATAAACCGTGAAGGCCTAGTGCGGGTTTTTAAATGTTACAATATGTCGACTCATCCGTAGAATAAAGTCCGATCTGCAGGATTGCTAGTTTTCAGTAGAGCTTAGAGAAGTTTTTGACTTGTGTAACTCTTAAACGGTGGGACTTGGCATTTTGGTTTTTTGGTATGTTGTAACAACGCCACAGCCTAATTAAATTATATGTAGTTTATATTTCTTATCCTTTTATTTCACGAGATAGTGAGTTCCATATCAACATAGGACATTTTATGGCGGAAATGCCCCCGCATTTCCGCGTCCGAAGTGAACATTATACGTTGTTTTACGGAGACAGCTGGTTTAAGTGACGTTCTATATTACCGTGGGTCATTTTTGTGGGAATTACCGTATTAATATTATTATTAAATACTACTATTATATTTACGATTATATTACGATTATATTTACGTCGTACTAATATTTCATAACACTTCTAATTTTTACTATTTAATATTACAGACTAAATGATTACAGTGTGAATATTTATTACGCCAATCGTATTGTCGCCCCAAAAATGCGTTTCTGTACCTCTCCGTTAAAAAACGTCCTATTTAAAAATAGATCGCCCACAACTGTTTACTGTGACAAAAAAGCAATTTCATGCAAAACACTTAATAAATTATATTTTTCATCAAACCGAAAAAAAAGCTAAGCGCATGGCACAAACACACCCTCCCTCCAACGTACGTTTGTAGAGTTCGCATTCCCCAACTCATCTAGCTATTTAACTCGTTTTTGCTCCATGATCACATCGGACTCTGTTCTACGGATGAGTCGATGTATTCAAATGTTTGATTCTAGTTTCTAACTTTCTAGATCTTTTAGTTTCTTCAAGATGTTTCCTCCCCGTTAAATTTGTCCGTTTTAATAAACAATCTATGTTATATTTTTTTCAACGACACTGTTTACGCAGTGACTGCTAGATTGACTATTGTGTTGTGTATCCCGGATTCGATTCCCGCACAGTTTAACGAATATTCACTGTTTTACGGCGTTCATTTGAAGCATAAAATTAGTACCACTTTTGTACACTTTTCTTTTTTTTTTTTTCGTGGTAAAATCATCAAATGAGTCCTCCCACCCAGGGCAGGGCGGGAGGGACTGTCAGACTTGTACTGACTAAAATCCACGGTGTCCTTCAATAGCCCTTTACGTACCGGGGTCACGGTAATCCCTTGGTCCCGCGACCCCGGCAGGCTTTGGCCCTCTAGAGGTCCCGTCATTATGCTGACACCACTTGAGGCGCGCGTGGAACACAACGCGCCGTCGACCCGGGCATGGTCCATGGTCGGGCTGCGAGTCACCCATTACTCTCCGCCCGCATGCCCGCGCCTACGGTGGCCGGAGATCGTCTTGCGACGTCCGATGCCGTGGGCGTCCACCACTGCGGCTGGGGTGGAGGGAGGACGCTGTCCTCCCCCTCACGTGGCTCGCCTCCTCCTTCGCGAGCATGACTGCTTCGCAGAAGGAGGCGACCGCTTCCCACTCCGTCTCGCCCCGCAGCATGGCCTCGACCAATGCCGGGCGCGAGAGGTCTCCGCCAATCGCCGTCGTGAGGACACGGCGGTGCTCTGCCCAAGCGGGACAGTCCTGCACCGTATGCTCCACCGTGTCCCCCGGACGATCTTCGCAACCTCTTTTGTACACTAGAAGTGCTTTTTATTTCCCATACAATTATCAAAATACATTTTCAAGAACGAAGTACTAATCATGTAACTTGGTTTATTTGACGTAAAAGCTAAAAAAAATGTAGATGTTTCATTTGAAATAGTAATAAAATTGGCACATATCCAACTTAATCTAAACCAATTTTAGCTGAAACGACCGCATGAGGTCATTTTAACATATCATTGCCTTCTTCGCACAGGCGAAGAGGGCAATTTAGGACAAGTTAGGCTCAACGCTCTGTAGCGTTGAGACTAACTTGTTTAATAGATACCAAATGTGAAGACTCCCATGCTATTTATAAAACAAGTAAGTCATTTAAAAAACTATGTTCTTTTAAATAATAAACTTTTAATGTTAAAAAAAATACGATAGACAAAGTACTCGTCAAGACGAATCAAACGATTCTAAACTCGATGGTTTTGCGGCGTGTAATTACAGAGTTCCTTTGGCCACCTTCCAGCTCCATCATCAGATCAGCTCCATGTCATCATAATATTCCATTGTCATACAATAGGAAACCGAGAAGTGGATTATTAACTTGCAAGGATTTTGGATCATTTACTTATCACTGATTGCAGACAAAGGGAAAGATGAAAGTAAATAAAAGCTTGTGATAAATATAATTTTAGGCACATATTAAAGTCATTATTATTATATGTATGTACTTACTGCGTAGTCTTGGCAAAAAAACTGTAATATCATCGTGAGGAAACAGCATGTCCAAGAGCCAAAATTTATAGATATGTGACATAGTACCAATTCACACTGGGCCCGCATGGTGGATTATGGCTTACTAGGGAGTAAAAGTTCTGTTAAAGGGAGTGGAGTGGAGGCCCACTCCCTTCCTGTGTCTCAAAAGTGGAAACATTTAATGCTAATTATGCGGAGAGGAGGCCTGTGTCCCAGCTGTGGGAACATAATAAGCTGATGACTTTTTTTCTTTTTTCATCCTGGTAAAATCATCAAATGAGTCCTCCCACCCAGGGCAGGGCAGGACGGACTGTCAGACTTGTACTGACTAAAATCCACGGAGTCCTTCAATAGCCCTTTACGTACCGGGATCACGCTAATTCGTAAGGCCCGCGACCCCGGCAGGCTTTGGCCCTCTAGAGGGGGACCCGTTACTTTGCTGACACTCTTTGAAGCGCACGTGGAACACAACGCGCCGTCGACCCGGGCATGGTCCATGGTCGTACAGTGAGTTGCCCTTTATTCGCTGCCCGCATACCCGTGATGATGATGTTAGTTTGAAATTATTTCACACTAGCCACGCCGTTGCCATTCCGGTATGAATTGCAGCCCTTAATCGCAGCGATAGTAAGTCAGTAAAAAATCCCAGCTTCCACCATGCCGTCACTATGATTTATCTGTACCGAAGACCCATTGTCAGTTGTATGGCTTTTGTTCCGACCCGTTCGTACCCGTTCCGTCCCGTTTTATAACAGGGTGAGTAATGGCTCCCAGTGGCTGTAAAATATCACGACAGCCTTAACTTATGGCGTTTCACATATGCACTACGTTTTAAATGCTAGAGTTTAATGATTTGAGGAATTAATGTGGTGTGTTTTAGTGGATTTGTTTGTTAACTAATTATGTGTCCTATGGGACTCTTTGTCGGAGAATTTCATAATATAAACTTCGCCCCTTAAAACCCCTTAGTTGATGAGGTGTAATCTCCTTTTGTACTCGTCTATGAAATGAAATAGAAGAACAGCGGCCGTTTTACTGGATATCTGTGTTTTATTTACAGCGTACTAGAAGTATTCACTGCGTTCATTGTATGGAAAAATAAAGCGCCTCTAATATACGAACGAAGAACTATTTTTTTACTTCAAGTTAACGTACAAGTTGCAGTTGACTTAACGTGTAAAAGTCATGCTAGTGCCTTCGTTGCAAGCTAATGTTTTTCTCAGAATAGTGAAAGCTCACTCTTTTCATGGACATACTTATTTTTTATTCTCAACAAGGAATGAAAGGCATGCGGACGGTGAGTAATGGGTGACTCACCCTCCGATAATGGACCATGCCAGGGTCGACGGCGAGTCGTGTTCCACGCGCGCCGCAGAGACTTGTCAGCAATCTGAGGGGGGGGCCCTTAGAGAGCCAAAGCCCGCCGGGGTCTTGGGACTGTCTGATCAGGAAACCGTGACCCTGGAACATAAAGGGCTATTGAAAGATCACCGTGGATTTTAGTCAGTACAAGTCTTACAGTATGGGGTAGAAAGACTCATGTGATACTTGTACCAAAACAAGGAATGAAGCACAAGTACGAAATAAGATTTTGTTTATTTCAAAAATACAAAGAAATAGTAAAAAATATATTACGGCAATTTTCATTACGTATTCTAAAAATAGTCTAAAAATAATAAAAATAACTTCCCTTCTGTTATGTCAAATTGAGGCCTGACTGCACCATTATGTTAAACGGCGACTTATTTCCACGGATTAAGGCCGGATTACACAAATGTCCGTCACTCTATCACGGAAGTAAGTGAATGTTATTAATTTTAACAGTTATTTGTAAGTAACAATGAGAGAATAACAGTGATTTGTTCGTTAGTAATTTTGGTATTTAGTTAATCATTTCTGTACCCGAATAAATCTTGTACATGTGTTTTTCACTTGTTATTTAAGTTTTAGACGGGTCCCACTTGATAAAAGTTGGTTGCAAGTAAATAAAGTACAGTATTTGCAAAATTCAAATAAATAAATGCGCATATTATGGGTCTTTTAAAAAGCTGATTGAATATTATTGTACTATAATAATCAAACCTTTGGCGAAATTAATAGTTATAATGCAAAAAAAGTATTATCATCACATTAATTTATCCAACACATGGATTAAATTCACCAATATGCATTCGCAATTTCACAAAACAAAAGCAACATCACACGCCAAATAAAAACTATAAAACACTCAAACTCACAACATAAAATTTTAATTTGATTTCCAATAAAACATCGCATGAATAAATACTATATCAAACAAGAAATAACAGTTACGAGTACAAAATCACTGTGACAATGATCACTGTTCCGTTGGTTCAACGTTCCGTGTTCAAACATTAATTAAGAGGTACTGCAGTGCATACATCTCTAAGTATTATATAGTGATGTTAGCTTTGATATTTTTTGTGCTAGCGCTCCGTGGGTTTTTTTCTTCGTAGGAAAATTTTGTTAATGAATGAAGGAAAATTAAGTAATGTTTATTTATTTTGACGTGAAGTGGATACGTCCATGTATATAATCAAAGTGGTGGCTTAGCATACACAATATTCATTATTATAATCAAGCAAATTTTGATGACATCACTCAGACATAATATTACATTACACTTATAATACTCGAATGGCAAGGGTAAGGGAATGACTTAATAATAAACCAAGTTATACCCGCTAAGTGCCATTTACTATGTAGAAGAAGTATTGGCATCAACTGTCATTTTTTTTTAACCTTGCCCCACGCTAGGAATTTCTCCTGTGTGATGGGTGCATTACAAACATAGAAACTCACATACACAAACACCCAGACCCGAAACAACTTTTTGTAGATCATACAAATATTTGTTCCGAGCGGGAATTGAACCCGCTGCACAATTCTTCTCTTTCAATTCTTTTCTTCTTCTTTCTTCTTTCTTTTCTTCTAATTCAGAGTCCGTCACTGCTACTTAGAAACCACCATTCAAAGAATCAGTATTAAAAAAGTCCCACGTTGGGCGTCAATAAGAGTCTCTCTCGCCTCATGTTAACTTCGACCTTGTTAACATTTTATCTTCACAAAACTTAAACTACAACGTCTCTCGAAGGTCGTGATTTAATGCAAATACATTTTTATTACATAAGGTAGGGGCCCTGCTCGGGCGCCAGTATTCATTCTTACTCTAATCTTACAACGCTCTTGAACAAGTCAGATTTAAAAATTCATTACCGCTGAGATAAAATTGTGAGGTTTAGGGTCCCTCAGCTTTGTTTTAAAGTTAGTAGGTATACATTTTTTATTTTGACGGAAAATATTTTTTGCATTTTTATGTAGGTTATCGTAAATCTTTATGAAAATTTGGTTGAACGACTGAATAATGTAGAACTAAATTTAAAAAGTGTGCTTAAATAGGGCTTTTGTTTTAGATTACGGGCTTAACAGGTAAAACTCGACTCAAATATAAATGAAATATTAATCTTCCAACTACCCGTATTATCTATTTCTGGATTCTTGTACTACCCACATACAGGTATCTATCTATCTTCTATCTATATATATATATATATATATATAAAAGGAGAACTGACTGACTGACATATCAACGTACACCCGAAACTACTGGGGCTAGGAATGTGAAATTTTGCACACGTCTTCCTATTATAATGTTGGGGAGCACTAAGAAGGGGTTTTTGGAAATTTAAACTTTAAGGGGGTGAAAAGGGGGAATTAGGAAAGTACGTAACCCACGCGGACGAAGTCGCGGGCAAAGTGCTAGTCATTTATAACAAAATAATTATAATGTCACATCATTTATGTGTCTGGTATGTGTGAAATTAGGAATGGAATACTACAGCAGGACTTTTACAATTTACAGAAATATTGTTTTATAACTATTGCTCTATCGGTAGGTCTGTTTTACGGTCTATCTGTCTGTCATCACATAACTATAAGAGACACGTGTCTCTTTACATTGCTTATGTACTTTATAAGTCGATCTTAGACCGCACTGACGTTGGTGAACGAAAACATCGTGGGGAAAGTTGGACTTACATATAGCCTATAGAGTTAACCTTACGTCTAATAAAAGACGATTTAGAAACTAATTAGGCACGTGGATAGGTAAGGATCTCAATCCCATGCAGGTGAAATAATTGTCAAAACTTTTTTTTTTGTTTTTTTTTTATCGTGGTAAAATCATCAAATGAGTCCTCCCACCCAGGGCAGGGCGGGAGGGACTGTCAGACTCGTACTGACTAAAATCCATGGAGTACTTCACTAGCCCTTTACGTACCGGAGTCACGGTAATTCGTAAGTCCCGCGACCAATTGATAAAACTTAGTATAACTTAGTAGGCTACCTATCCAATAGTAAGTTTTTAAACTAGGAATAGTTTGCTCTACCCAAAAACAATAGTAGAAAATAATAACAGTTATACTACCACAATATTTGCTGGGACACTTACATTGCACAACGATGTGATTCTAAAATAATGACCCAGTTCACAACAACTTGAATTTACTTTATCTACAGATTTCTGGACCGGAAATATGGAAATATGGGTTATGGGTACTTGAATTTACATTTTACATGTAGTGTCTGGTAGAATGCAATTTGTTTTAGATATTCAGGATGTAATTGGGATGCGGTTACACATTGTTTCCATTTGACATTGAAGATGACATACACGTTTCGGACTCATTTTTGGTTTTTTTAAACGTAACAATACACCTGTATTCTGTATCCCCATACATAAGCCGACATATAGGATAGTATAAATCCCGGCCAATTATAAGTATTTGCTAATCATAATTCCAAACGCGATAGTAAAGGTGTTTGGATGGATAGATGGATGGAAGGATGGATGGATGGATGGATGGATGGATGGATGGATGGATAGATAGATGGATGGATGGATGGATAGATGGATGGAAGGATGGATGGATACATGAATGGAAGGATGGATCGATGGATAGATAGATGGATGGATGGATGGATTGATGGATAGATGGTTATATGGATGGATAGATGGATGGATGGTTAGATGGATGGATAGATGAGTGGATAGATGGATGGATAGACGGATGGATGGATGGATGGATAGATCGATGGGTAGATGGTTGGATAGATGGATGGATAGATGGATGAATAGATGGATGGATAGATGTATGGATAGATGGATGGATAGGTGGATGGATAGACGGATGGAAAGATGGAATGATGGATAGATGGATGGATAGATTGATGGAATGATGGATGGATAGATGGATGGATAGATGGATGGATAGATGGATGGAATGATGGATGGTTAGATGAATGGTTAGATGGATGGATAGATGGATGGATAAATGGATGGAATGATGGATAGATAGATGGATGGATAGATGGATAGATGAACAGATGGATGGATAGGTGGATGGATAGATGGATGGATAGGTGGATGGATAAATGGATGGATAGATGGATGGGTAGATGGATGGAATGATGGATGGGTAGATGGATGGATAGATGGATGGATAGATTGATGGAATGATGGATGGGTAGATGGATGGATAGATGGATGGAATGATGGATGGTTAGATGGATGGAATGATGGATGGTTAGATGGATGGATAGATGGATGGATAGATGGATGGAATGATGGATAGATAGATGGATGGATAGATGGATAGATGAACAGATGGATGGATAGGTGGATGGATAGATGGATGGATAGGTGGATGGATAAATGGATGGATAGATGGATGGGTAGATGGATGGGTAGATGGATGGAATGATGGATGGGTAGATGGATGGTTGGTAGATGATGGGTGGTGGATTTTTTTTAACGCAGGGTCGTTGGGATCACGTCATGACGAGTTTCTTGTTGCCATGGAAAGTATCGGGGTGGACATCATGGCCATAAATGAGACTTGGCTTAGGCAGGGAGAGGAAGGCCGTGCGCCGTCAGTCCCGGGCTACCGCCTACGGCACGTGCCGCGCCCGGCCTGCGTGCGCGGCGGGCGGGGGGGCGGCGTGGGCTTCTACCTGCGTCGCGGAGTGCGCGTGCGCGCTCTGCCGCACCCGCCGGGGTCGCAGGTCGAGCAGATGTGGCTTAGACTTAACATCAACTCACATTCGGTCATTGTTGGGACTGCATACAGACCACCGTGGCTTGATGTCAATGTTTTCCTGGATGCGATCACGGATTCTCTTTCCTCTTTTGCCAATGCGGACAAGGTTCTCCTGGTGGGTGATTTTAACATTAACGTTTTAAACCCCTCTGATAACAAAACTAAGCTGCTAAATAACTTCTTGCATTGTTGCAAGCTCAGACAAATTATAACCAAGCCCACTCATTTTACAGACCACAGCGAAACGTTAATAGATTTGGCTTGTACTGACGCCCGTGTATGTGGACACTCAGTTTCACACATACCTGAACTAGGTCAGCACGCAATTATAAGTATCGAACTAAACTTTAAAGTAGAGAGGCCTGTCCCACAATGGATAACTTATAGGCCGCTCAAAGATGTCCTCCCTGAACTTTTTAATGACGACTTAAATAAAATTGACTGGGAACATATTGAGAGTCTCCAAGACGTGAACTCAATGGTGGAATTATTTAATCGATACATTTTGGCACTGTTTGATTTGCATGCACCCATTAAAAGAGTCTTAATTAGGGAAAAGTCACTTCCCTGGATAACCTACACTGTAAGAGAAATGATAAAGCTGCGAGACAAGTGTCATGTAAAGTTTAAAGCTTCTAATTCAGATAGTCATAGGAAATCTTATACAGAATTAAAATACCTGGTAAGAACGGCAATTGAGACTGAGAAGTGCGCATATTTCAAAACTTATATTAATAATAACATTACACAGCCTAAGAAGTTATGGAGTCATATAAAGTCTACAATTGTCAATTCAAAAAAGTCAGAAAATAGTTTGCCTCACTTCTGCAACAACCCGGATAATATTAATCAGCACTTCCTAGACGTTCCAGGTAGTGGAGAGGTTGCTACTGCGGATCTATTATATTTTCAACAGCATCGGCACAGTGACAGTAATTTCCAGCTTGAGCCAGTGCAGGGGGAAGCAGTGTTGAGAGTTCTGCGTAGTCTCAGATCCAATGCGCAGGGCTCTGACCGGATCTCTTTGGAGATGCTGATGTTGACACTTCCTCGTACTCTTACTGTCATTACTGCTATTGTCAATAGATCAATCATAACGTCTGCCTTCCCTGATCTGTGGAAAATGGCAATTGTTAGACCTCTCCCTAAAGTGAATAATCCCACCAGTGTGAGGGATCTCCGCCCAATCAGCTTGCTCCCTTGTCTATCCAAAATATTGGAAAGGGTTGTCTCTAACCAACTTAGGTTTTATCTAGAGCACCACGCTATTTTACCCGAGGTTCAATCTGGTTTTCGCAGAGGCCACAGCACAACATCAGCTCTACTCGATGTAGTTGGGAACATTCTTGAAGCCAGGGACAAGGGTATGGGAACTCTCCTTGTCCTACTAGATTTTTCTCGTGCTTTTGACTCAATTAATACTTCTCTGCTACTCGCAAAGTTATCTTATTATGGTTTTAACATTGAAACAGTAAAATGGTTCGAGAGTTACCTTACTGATCGATCACAGTTTGTCCAGGTGTCTGGTGACAATGGTGATAATGTGTCTTCTAGTCCACGGCGCGTGAGCAGGGGTGTGCCTCAGGGATCGATTCTTGGCCCACTGCTCTTTATCTTGTACAGCGCTGACATTATCAAATGTCTGATCAACACCAAGTTCCATCTATACGCTGATGATCTGCAGATGTACCTCTCCTTCTGTGCCCAGGATACTGCAGAAACAGTAAGACTCATAAATGAAGATCTAGACAGAATTGCTGATTGGTCCAGGAGAAACTCCCTGGTTCTGAATCCAACAAAGTCTAAGTATATTGTGATGGGTTCCAGGGATTTTCAAACCAAAATGCGCACTAGTAATCTGGATATCAGGATTGATGGTTGTGCTATAGAGAGGGTTCTGGAAGCTCGTAACCTAGGTGTGGTGTTTGACGGACAGTTAAACTTTGAAACTCACATTCTGGAAGCTGTGCGCAACTGCTTCTACCGACTCAAGCTTCTGTATCGTGTCCGTCCCTACATAAGTGTGGATATGCGAGTCATGCTTTGTGAATCACTTGTCCTATCTAAGCTGAACTATGCTGACACTGTGTATGGGGCGTGCATTCTCGGTAGAAGTCAGAAGTTAATCCAGCGGGTACAGAATGCTTGTGCTAGATTTTGTTACAATGTGCCGCCCAGAACCCATATCACTCCTTTTTTGAATAAGGGTAATTTGATGAGAATGTCAGCGCGGCGAAAGCTTCACCTGGCTACCCTACTTTTTGGCATCATTCTCACAAAAAAACCAGATTATTTGTATAAAAAACTGTCTTGGTCGCGCGACGTTAATCAAATAAAAACCAGAGCATCATCGTACCTGATGTTGGCTTCCTCCCACAGAACTGCCGCTTTTCGTGGTTGTTTTAAATTCGCTGCCAGTCGCTGCTGGAATGACCTCCCACCACCTTTTCGTGCTCTTAAATCAGTTAGTACTTTTAGGATCAATTTTAAAAGTTATTTACTCCAACAGCAACAAAATACCAATTAACACGAGTAACTCACTATGTTTTGCACGCAGTTCGCAATGGTGACTGGAGGCGTCATATTTATAGCGGATAACTGTATGGTGATGTACTATTTAGGGATTATTCGTACAATCTAGCGACTGTTACTGAATCCTCAACTTCTTGACGCATTTGTCTTTCTCATCTTGTATTTTTTTACGCCAAACTTGGTATTAATAATTATTATTTAAGTCCATAGTATTAACTAGGTGACATTTTCACTTTATTACACACTATTTTTATTATATAACTACCACATAAATGAATATTGTTTTTATTTTTCTGTTGACATAATGTCTGCGCCCGCGTCTCTGATTTGTCGGTATTGCCAGCCTAAGACAATTATGGCATAGACAAGCGGTTACGTCGGGTGTCAATTTAGTACATTATTTATTTTATTTTAAACATGGTATTCTACTTATTATACTTTTATATTTATATCATATTTTTGGTTATTTATTTATTTTATAATAACATAAGTACGTATCTGACCGTGACATCACTTTGGGCCCTATCAGAAAACCAGCGCTGTGACAAAATTAAAAATGTCGCAGCACATGCTGAAATAGGAGCCTTTTGGCCTCGCACAGGACTAATTGTTGTTTTTTATTGGTTTTACCTTTTGTTGTTTTTCTTGTATATATTTTGTTTCCTTTGTTGTTTTTATTCATGTAATTTTTTTGTTCTGTCTTGTGTGTGCCAATAAATCTCTTTTCTTTCTTTCTTTCTTTCTTTCTTTATGGATGGAATGATGGATGGAATGATGGATGGTTAGATGGATGGTTAGATGGATGGGTAGATGGATGGATAGATGGATGGATAGATGGATGGAATGATGGATGGTTAGATGGATGGATAGATGGATGGAATGATGGATGGATAGATGGATGGAATGATGGATAGATAGATGGAAAGATGAAAAGATGGATGGTTAGGTGGATGGATAGATGGATGGATAGATGGATGGAATGATGGATGGTTAGATGGATGGTTAAATGGAAAGATGAAAAGATGGATGGATAGGTGGATGGATAGATGGATGGATAAATGGATGGATAGACGGATGGAAAGATGGATGGTTAGATGGATGGATAGATTGATGGAATGATGGATGGATAGATGGATGGATAGACGGATGGATGGATAGATTGATGGAATGAAGGATGAATAGATGGATGGAGAGATGGGTGGATAATCGGATGGATAAATGGATGGATATATGGATGGATAGACGGATGGATATATGGATGGATAGACGGATGGAAAGATGGATGGTTAGATGGATGGAAAGATGGATGGGAAATTGGATGGATAGATGGATAGATAGATGGATGTTCAGATTGATGGATAGATGGACGGATAGGCGGATGGAAAGATGGAATGATGGATAGATTGATGGAATGATGGATGGATAGATTGATGGAATGAAGGATGGATAGATGGATGGATGGATGGATGGATGGATGGATAGATTGATGGAATGAAGGATGGATAGATGGATGGATGGATGGATGGATGGATAGATGGATGGATAGACGGATGGAATGATGGATGCATAGAGGGATGGTTAGATGGATGGATGGATAAATGGATGTATAGATGGATGGATAGATTGATGGATAGATGGATGGATAGATGGATGGATATTTGTTACTCTTTTATTTCAACACTACAAAACGGATTTTGACGAAATTTAATACCTACGCAGATAGTTTACAACCTGTATTTGATACAAAGGATACTTTCATGTCGATAAGACGATACTTTTTTTTTATTTTTAATGTGGTTATGTCATCAAATGAGTCTTCCCGCTCAGAGCGTGACGGGAGGGACTGTCAGACTCGTACTTACTAAAATCCACGATGATCCTTCAATTGCCCTTGATGTTCCAGGGTCACGGTTACCTGATGAGACAGTCCCGCGACCCCAGACGATCGTAGACGGTCCTATGATATAAGTTTTGGAGATAAATGCGATAAAGTTAAAACCAGTGTATTATAGGGGCCGTCAAACAGAGTTCCAAACTCTGAATTGCTTTAGAGAAATTCCTTTCGGAAAAATCGGTTGTTTGTAAAGTCGGTTTACTGACGATAGTTGAACGCGACAACGTCATAAAAATTATCGTTGCTATAAACAATTGACACCACATTCACTTTTCACTGCACTTCATAATTGACGAAAACATGTAAATGTATAGCAGCTATCCACTCGAACGCATCGCTCACTCAAGTAGGAAAGAGACAGATATCGAACGCTGCCGGACGCGGAGGCCGATTGTGCTTCTTTGTCGCTCGATCCGCGCTCTCGCTCACACTTCAAGCCTTAGATGGAACGCCTCAGAGCGAGGTAACGAGGTAGAAGACGTTGTCACGTCAAAAACTTCATAAAATTTAATGCTCAGTGTTTGTGATGAGTAGACCAATGTTATTAGTAAAAGATTAGTATTTGATGTCCATCTTTACAACAATCCCTCGTTTCTCATCATCATCACCAGCCTATAAATGTTCCCACTGCTGGGGCACAGGCCTCTTCTCTGTGAGGGGGAGTGGGCCATAATCCAACACGCCCAATCTTCGAAGTTTTGGTTCTAGGACATGGCCGGTTTTCTCACATCGTTTTCCTTCACCATTTTGAGAGCAGTGGTTATGAAATAAATTACGCAAAGTAATGCACCTGCCTGGGTTCGAACACACGACCTGTAACTCGTAAGTCGGGGCCAATGCGACTGGGCTTCCACTGCTCACATAATGTACAAACGAAGATGAAACATTAATTATTTCAAATGCCGAGACACAGCTATAAGCAAAGAAGTAAAATAAATACGTTACTTAATTTAAATTTACAGATTAAAATTTAAAAAGAAAGATTTATCTTATGCCCTCAGATCAAAAAAAATAGGCAGATAGAACGTGCGCGAACAACAAAGTGAAGCCAGATTTTATTTTAGTGTGCGCGGCAAATATGGCGCGCCGTGTACGAACACGTGCATCTGTGTGCGTTTACGGTTGCCAGATATTGAGAAATACTCCCACATTTTGTTCAGTTAAATTGTTCTCAAAGATTGTACTACTTGTTTTTAAATTAGAAACGCTATTTTGTTTTATGGTTATACCCAGAGAGCAAAAGCGTGTAGTATTTATTATTTAACAGAATAATAATAAGGAATAAAAGTTAATGTGCGTAATTACTTACTACCTTTTTAATTAATTTATATCAGACCATCATATCATATCAGAGAATATAACACTTTTTATAACGCTTTTTGGTTATTTGTTTATAACGCAAAATTTTGAAGGAAGCCATTCATTATCTTGCCTGCTTTGGCGAATAATAGTGACCCATTTACCGCGTAAAACCGGATCCGTGGGCAATCTGCAAAAACATAATTCGAATAATTGTAGTATAACCAGTGGCGAAGACCTAATTTAAAAGGGTGTGTGGGGGGGGCTGGCATGTTACACTATGTACAAAATTAAAACGATTTATCGGCCAATAGAAAATGCCCTACCAGCTCTACTCACGATACTGCTTGCATTGCAACTAATAATTCGAAAATGAAAAATATCACTAATGAAAGTATGGAAACCTCTAAATGTCACATGGCAAAGCCTAATTGTTGCAATTAGATACTAAAAGTAATAATAAAATATTTCATAAACCCCATTAGGTCTTGAAATATAAAAATTTTAAAGCGCAGTACACCGCACGCGGAACTAAAAGTAAACGACTAAACGTACATCAAATAATAAAATAATAATAAATACAGGTACTATAGATTACGACCGTGCAGTTGTATTGACGAATTTGATCGATATTTTTTATGCACAATACACATTCCCCTAATTCAGGGTAATTTACCCGTCATAAACTAGCAACACAGACGATTTACTGTTGAGGTTTTGTGTTTCAAGTGAGCCGAAAATATTTTATGGAAAATAAATACCAAAACAATAAAAATAACAAGAGTTACCTGTGGAAAGATATTCCATCTTGTTTTCTTTCTTTTTGTGAACAACTTTTGCAGTGTTTAAATACACAAGACGGCATGTTTTGGCTTAAAATGGCAAATCACTAGTGACGTGTGAGCGAGACGATGCGTAGCTTGGTACTGTCGCGAGTTTGTATTATCCTTTGATTTTGTATTATCTTCGGTTGACACACTCGCGTGTTCTGAGCGCTCTATCTGCCTATTTTATTTGATCTGAGCTTATGCCTGAAAAATCTCACGCTCATTTCTTTTGTAGCTCCTTTTCAACGCTTTTCTTGAAAACTGCTTTTTACCAGGTATTCCTAACAATTATTGAGGTTTAAAATTTTAAGTTAAACAGTCCAATAACGTAAAAGTCAAACGTTTGACGCCACAACTTAGGACGATGAATAAGTATGAATTTTAAAATTTAAATTGGATAAGATATGCAAAATTTTGATTTAAACTAAGCTAGTTGGGGCTGTCTCACACAATGCAGAGGGATTTGTAATTAAAATAGTTTTGTGTTCAGCTTTTGGCACTTTTCTTTTGCACGTTTACTAGCTATCTCCAGTTCTAAGATAGAGTTTAAAATTTTTGATAATTTCAATGACAAGAAACAGGTCAAATACGGCAACAGTGTTACATAGTAGTTACTTCGTTGATCTCGCGCTTCACCGTCGACCACATCATTGCTAACGATCGGGCGAGATGAAACTCTAGCCTATCAGAAAAAAATATTCCTGATGGTCTTCACAAAAATCTGGTATGTAGTACTCGCAACTGGTGTAACATAGTCCTAACTTACTCATCAGCCTAGCCTTTTCCCAACTATACTGGGGTCGGCTTGCAGTCAAACCAGATGCAGCTGGATATCAGTATTTTACATGGAGCGACTGCCTGTCAGACGTCCACAACCCAGTAATTGGGTAATACGATACCTCATGGTAAGACTGGTTGTCAGACTTTAGATCTTCTGACTAACAGTAACGACTGTCAAAGATCTACAAATGACAGCCGAGACCAACGGCTTTACGTGCTTTTCGAGGCACGGAGGAAACTCGCTATGACAGATGGTCACCCATCCACAGACCAACATCGGCAAGCGCGGCTTAATCCGGAAGATCCGCCTATGCGGCTGTATTTATTTAGCCACGAGCTCCTCTGAGTCCTCACTTACTATTAATCAATAATTATGGACTTGGTTGTTCGTATTAAAAAAAGTATGATTTGATTTTGTAGCCTATTTCTTTGTACAGTTTCAGAAAAAAAAAGGTTTCAAAAGTTGTAATGTAGGAGTTAATATGAGTCAGGTTTCAGTCACCGTTTTTGTGAGATTTAGCTTTCAGCACAGGCTGCAGTGTTTAGGCTTTGAACAATAGATTCTCTGTGTACCTTGTGTGCAGCTTTTTGTAAGCTACGTTGTCCATTTTGGGAGACAAAAGCGGTGTTTTGTTGGTGGTCGATTTGTCAGTTGAATGTTTTCTATGCAAATAATACTATTTTAATATAATGTCGTTACGTTGTATTTCTACTTGGTTTTATAAACATTATGCACAGGAAACAAAAGAGTAAAATATTCAGGTAGCAAGTTGAGAAACGGTTTTCCAATGTTGCGTTATAAAGAAGATTCTTTGGCTCCATATAGCCGATCATAAACTCTGTATAATCTATTTATACTTTTATACTTATTATATTATATTATAAAGCAGAAGAGTTTGTTTGTTTGGTTGCACACGCTTATCTTAGAAACTACAGGTTCGATTTGGAAAATCGTTTTTGTGTTGGATAGTCCATTTATCGAAGAAAGTTTTATAGTCTGCGCTTCGTTTAATAGTACACGAGCAGCGGGTAACATCGCGGTGAACCGCTAGTATGGTATAATACGAAGAAATTTCTGCCTATTTGTCTGGGAAATCAGTCTGTATATTCCTAATTCTTTTGTTGACAGAGTTCATTGTATGTTACTGTAAAAAAAGTCGTTGAACCTAACGTACACTTCAAACAATTAAAACTTCTTTCCACTAGATGTCTCTCTACTCAATCACTACACTTCTACCAAAACACCCACAGATGGCGTTAATACAAACTTTTGAATAAGCCTTTAGCACGCGTGAGTTGGGGCGCGAACTGCAGCAAAACTAGAGCAAGAGCCTTCGCCCAGCCCCAGCGAGAGTTTGACTGTGAATTTTATAATTTCACTTTGAAATTTGTTGAAATGTATCTTTTGAGTTACCACGGAGATATCGTGTAAGATGTCTTGGATGAATAACTTGAGATGGAAACGTTTTCACGAAGTTTTGGCGCCCATTCAGCTGAAGAATTCGTTGGTTTTTGTTTTTCTTGTTGGAAAAGTGTTAAATTAGTTGTGAACTTGGGTTTAAACTGCAGCGGGTAATTAATTTTGTCTCTTACTGACTATTCTTAAAGATTTTGGTCCCAGTTTTCATTTGCAGATTTTTGACAGTCGTTACATTTATTCAGAGGCTCGAAAGTTTGACTTCCAGTTTTACCAAAAGGTACTTATTGTATTACTTACTGGGTTGTTAAAGTCCAAAGGTTTAAAATGCTGATATTCAGTTGCATGTTCATTTAGTTCGACTAAAGGTTGCTACATCATCGGGAAATTATTTTTTAATGTGTGTCTTCACCTTAATATACAAGCGGTTGAAAAGCGTAAAACAAATTCGTTAAAAAGTTCTATGATTAAGACACTTTAATATACAAATAGTACTTTGTTGGAATCATTTACAAATACGGTCACAGATTCTCATTTTAATGCAAAGGAAAAAGTTCTAAACTCGACTTTTGAATTTCAATTTTGTGAAACATTTTGTTTTGTGATATTTAAATTGTAGCTATTACTCGTACTTTTGGCTAGGCATTTAAACCCATTTTACTCCTTAATTAATAAAAGTTTCAATGGACCACATCCATTATTATTTACTCTAACAAAAATACTAATAAAAAAGTTTCATTTTTATGTTACTGTATGAACGCAAAACCCATTTACAAACACAGTTATAAAACAACGCAATTAACAAATTGAAAAAAAAAGTATCAATCATAAACCATCGAATCAATCTTCAGTTGGTCCAAAATAATTCTGGCTTGTTACATATTGTTTTAAACAAGTACTGTCAATGATAGAACTGATACACTTTTGCTTAAAAAAACAAAAAAAATAAGGTGATTATTTTTGTACCATGATTGACACCCTTATTTCATCAGTTAATAGGGTAGTTTACTGCATAAATACATTGAATACCTGTTTAGTTCCGTCTGTTAGAGTATTGAAAAATACAGTCCTGCGATCATCTTGCATGTACCTACAAAATATAAAACATTAATCAATTAATTTTACTCGCAACTGTACTTCCGTACTGAATCAGAAATAATTATATTTTCAGCTTCGTGGATATTGTTGTTATTACCTGTTGAAATTATAATTATAATGTCACTCTGTTTGTTATTTATTATATACAAAGTGGTTAATAAAATATGGCTGCAGTGAAGTTCATCATACAGAATTACTCATACGTGTCTGTTTGTGAAAGTAATACACTCGCGAGCAACAGTATGGAAAAACTTACTCTGATACATCAGCGTAAGCTACCTTATACGTTTTTCTAAGGGCTACTTTTCTGTGATAAAATGTTATCCAAACTAATATTATAAATGCGAAAGTAACTCTGTCTGTCTGTCTGTCTTCTGTCTGTCTGTCTTTTCTTCACGCCTAAACTACTGGACCGATTTGTGTGAAATTTGGTACAGACTTTGTTTGGAACTTGAGAGAGGACATAGGATAGTTTTTATTACAAAAAAAAAAAACAAAAATCTGCCGAAAGTCACTATTCCACGCGAACGAAGTCGCGGGCAAAAGCTAGTCTCGAAATAAGTTAAAAAGTCTTTAAAGTACAACTAAAAAAAAACTGGTAAACAATAATGAGTTTTTCATACCACATTACACAGGGATGCCTTTCCCCTTTTAACAAAAGTAGCCTTTATGAAAAAAAGAAACTGAAACATTTTAGAGGAAAAACTCTTTGGTAAGACATCTTCAGGCCTCTTGACCTTGCGGCGGAATTCTTTTGAAAGTGAGCTTTGTACAAACGTGCGGAAAAAACGCAACTATTTTAAAAGCGAAAAAAAAAATTCGTTGTAATTTTGAGAGAGAGTGGCCATAATTCACCACGCGGGGCCAATGCGTTCGTGGATGTCAAATGTCTTCAATTTTTTTTTATATTAAGAGAGTGATGAGTATGAATGTTGATGGATGGGGAGGAAGAAGAAGGCCAAAGAAAAGATGGATGGATTGTCTAAGGAATGATATGAAAGAAAAAGGAGTAAATGATACTGTGACGTCTGATAGGGGAGAATGGAAGAAGAAAACGTGTTTAAAAGGGCAGGAAGATGATGATGTCGCAAGAAAAAGAAAACCTGTACTTAAAATTTTCTGAAAATAATCTACTCATTCGTGTTAGGTCCAATATAACACCTACTTTGCTGCTCAAAGGAGTTTGTCTGTTTACAAAGTTATTAAAATGTTTTTAAAAAACAATCTCACTTCAAAGGCGAGTTTTTTTAAGGGTTTTAGATTGGAATTAATTAAAAAGATCTTTTCTTAATGCTGGCGCGGTCGACACAACCTCGAAAAATAGATTGATATCAGTCTTATTTATCGAGATAACTTTTCCAGAAAATTATCTTTTTGTTACGAAGGATTAACTACTCACCACCTTAACACGTTAAGCGCCACGGGGGACAACATATGGGCCTCACTTGGTAGGCGAGGCGGCGTTTAACGTGTTAACTTTAGGCCGTATACAGAGAAAACGGTAGCCGGCTCCGATCTTATCGGCGTTGGTCCATTCTTGGTTGGTCACTCTATGTAACAGTTACATAAAGCAAGCAGATTGAAGCAGAGTTGTTCATTAATTTTAAATAGCGCGCCGCTATCGCTGACCGGCGCGTGTCGAAGATTGTCGGAGCTTGTCGGCTACTTTCGGCGCTTGTTCATATAAATGCCTGCGCCGGTTACCTGGATGGATCGGTTCCTATAAGCGCTGGTAGGTTGCCAGCTTTCTTTATATAATGTATACGGCCTTGTAGATCAAAGACTAGCATGTTCTTACAATAGTTCATGACTACCATCTCGCCTGAATAGTAAACAATGATGTGGTCGACGGTGAAGACCGCTTACCTAGAAGTAACCTATACCTTGACTTAAAGACCCCAAGGTTATAGATATCAGGAAACACAGACTCTGGCAGGAAATTCCACTCCTTAGATTGGAGTACAATTAAAGTATTTTCAAAACGCTTTGTACGTAAGGGTGGGATGTTCACCATGAACTTGTGGCGCATTGCCACACGTTTTGTAATCCTGACTAAAATGACTGCGGAATCAACTTGTGCAGTTCCATCGCATACTCGAAACGTGACCGATAAAAACCTGACAGGCTGGCAGAATGGCGTCGATGTTCAAGATTCTGGAACCTCGAGTCAACCAGTGCATCGTTTCTATAAGCCTCTTGACTAGCTTGTCAATCGACTCAAGTGCATCAAGTTGGTATTTGATTCGTCCCAAAAGAATTCATGAAATAAGTTGCACAAAGTTTTAGACAGTAGGTTTTTAATCACGCACTTCTTACATAGTTGAAAGTGACGTCAAGAGCAACGTCTAGAAATCTTGAAATTGTGTTAATACCTCAGGCTGTGCGACTTCACGCGCGCCTCAAGGAATTGTCAGCAATGTGACGGGACCGCCCTTAGAGGGCCATAGTCTGCCGGGGTCGCGGGACTGTCTCATCAGGAACACTGGAACGTAAAGAGCTATAGAAGGATCACCGTGGATTTTTCATTTTACGACGATAAAAAGGGCTGTGCGACAAGAGAATACTTCACACAAAAATGACGTCTTTAGAGTCATGTATCTTTAGTCCCAATAGAATAGAATAGAATAGAATAGAATAGAAATAATTTATTTGCTAAAAATGTAGGTATACAAATAAGGTGTTAAGTAATAATATTAAATAGTCCCGTTACATTTTACCTTGCGGCATGCAAAAATATTCAGGAAAAAACATTAAAATGTAAGTGCACAGTCACACTATTATAAAATTAATACATTCTATTACGTTAATTTAGTACTAACGTAATGCAGAAAATAATCCAAACATAAAATTAAAATTTTCAATAAACATTTATCATGCTATTAACAATATTATATAACAAACTAAATTACGACAAGGATAACAAATAATTAAAAACTATGACAACTGATAAATTTTAATTTAAATTATCAGTTAAGAAATCTTTTACAGTGTAGTAAGATTTATGAAGTAACAGTTTAGTTAACTGATTTTTAAACATTTTTATAGGTAGGTCTTTAATATTTAGAGGAAGTTTGTTATACACAATAGGACCCATGGATAAGATGTTATTTTTTAACAGGGCTGTTTTATGCCCACCTGTGTATAATAAATTTTTATATTGGGATCGTATTGGCCCTGTACGTTGTCTTATATCAACCATTGACGTAAATAAATTCTTATTTGTTTTAACGAATATGGCTACTTCAAGTATATAAAGACTGGGTAAGGTTAGAATTCTTAGGGACTTAAACACTGGTTGACAGCTCTCTGTAGTCTTTAGTCCCGTCATTGATCTGAGGCAACATTTTTGGGCTTTAAATATTCTTTCTCTCTCACTGCAATTACCCCAAAATATTACACCGAATCTTAATACAGAAGCAACTAAACCATGGTAAGCTATCACTAACGCATTTATGTTTACTTTTTTTGATAAGTTGTATAAAATATAGGCGGTTTTACTTAATTTTTTGCACACATGTTCTGCATGAGGTTTCCAAGTCAGTTTACTGTCAATTTGAACCCCTAAAAATCTTGCTACTGAAGTTGTGTCTACGTTTTGGTTGTTATATTGAATGATTATATTATCTGGCTGTAAACGCTGGTAAAAATGCATGACATTTGTTTTTGTTAAATTTATAACTAGATTATTTTTATTGAGCCAATCTATTATTGTTTCTAATGCATTATTTATTTCTTTTGCGTATTTTGTTTTCTCGACGCATTCAATTATTGCAGTACTATCGTCAGCAAATAGTGTCATTGGTTGATGAATTTGACTAGGCAGGTCGTTAATGTAAATTATAAATAATAATGGTCCAAGAACACTACCCTGCGGTACCCCATATTTAATTTCTCTACATTTAGATAGATATTTAAATTCCCGTTTAGTTTTGGTACATATTCTTGATATCTCTGTGTATTGTTTACGGCCCGTGAGGTATGATTTAATTAGATTTAAAACATTTCCTCTGATACCGTAACCGTGAAGCTTATTTAAGAGAATGTCATGTTTCACACAATCGAATGCTTTTGTCATGTCTGTAAATATTGCACATATTGGGTTTTTTTTATCAACATTTTTCATAATTAAATTTAAGAGATCAAATATTGCCATGTTAATATTTTTATTTTTACGAAAGCCCTTTTGCTCTTCGCATAGTATATTGTTTTTAGTTATAAATGTATAAATAGATTCATATACTTTTTTCTCTAATATTTTGGAAAATATCGAAATTAAAGCTACCGGTCTATAGTTTGACATGTCTTCTCTGTTATTTTTCTTATATAGGGGCTTTATAATTACGGTCTTAAGATTATCTGGGAATGTACCAGAGCTAATGCATTGATTTGTTATATGGCATAACGGTGTAGCTATGATATCAGCGACAAACTTTACTACAACTGTTGAAATGCCATCGAAGCCTAAACTTTTTTTATTTTTTAATTTTCTAATTATATTTGTAATATCCTGTGGTACTACCGGTGACATGAATAAAGAATTTGGATTTATATTAATACTAACTAGAATATTTGGATGATTACCACGACTAGATGTAGTATTCTTTACCTGGTCAACAAAGAAATCGTTGAATGAATCAGCAATCTGCTTGGGATTTTTAATTAGTACATTATTTTTATTTATTTGTAAAATAGGTTCTTTAATTGTATTATTATTGTTAATTATCTGCCATGATGCTTTAGATTTGTTTTGTGAATTATTAATGATGTAATTATTTTGAGCTTTTTGAGTGAGAGATATAATTTTTTTAAGTTTTTGTGAATAATCTTTAAATATATTTTTATTTTCGCATGTTGGATATTTTCTTGATGTCCATAGTAGATGTCTTTGTTTTCTACTACAAATCCGTATCCCACGTGAAATCCACTTAATTTTTTTATTCGGTTTTACATTAATTAATTGAGTTGGAAAACATAAATCATATATTAAACGAAAAAGATTGATAAAGTTATCATAGGCATCATTTGGGTTATCAGTTTCAAACACTTCTGAAAAAGATAGACACTGAAGGTGATTTTTGAACAATATTAAATTTTCCTTTGACAGGTTACGTTTCTGAATGTGCCAAGATCTAAGAGTGCATGTTTTATTTACCTGTATTTTTAATATTTGCGCAGTATGGTCTGATAATGAGAAATCGATGACTTTACTCACACATTTTTGTTTGGAATTATGAGCAAAATTATCTAGACAAGTGCCACTTTTTGGTCTAGTAGGTTGCCTGAATTCTAATTTTAGGTTATGTTTAAACAGCAAATTTTCAAAATCGAATGAATAATTATTTCTTCTCATTAAGTTAATGTTGAAGTCCCCGCACAAAACAACTTTTTTATTTGGCTTACACAATTTCTTCAATAAAATATCTAAATAATCTAAAAAAATATTTACACAAGACATGTTTGGCGGTCTGTACATACATATAATAATTAAACCTTGCTGACTTAACTCAATTGCACAGTATTCGAATACACCTGCGATAGACGTGTCGCTGGGTAGTTCCTTATATTCTTATATCCAACTTAACATACTCGATTAAAACGCAGTAGGTACTCCCCTAATCACATATAAAACGCATTAACTTTCCCATTAATTCTAAGTCAAACAGTTTTACATTAAGAATAGTAAAATCGAATTGTGGCGTCCGTTGGCCCACAAAGTAGACTGAATTATGCCGCCATTTCGCCATTTTGAGCCAAAGAAGCGACAAGCCGGATAAAGCCAGTCGTAACCGGCTCTAGAATCGACCGGAATTTTAGCTCGGGAGCGTGGCATTGTCTGAAAAACGATTTGAGGAGTTAAGTTAAATGAATCTTAACAAAATTCGTGGCAGGATAGGCTATAAGCCATGTCAGAGCCCTGTGGCGTTCCTTAAAAAATCTTCTGGAATTTGTAAACAGCAATTTTTAGTAACTATTGGCAAACCCAACTAGCTCACGTATAAAATTTCTCTTGAAATCTTTTCGATGATATACTTATTATATTTTAATCACAAAGATATTCTTTATACGATAAAATAAACAAACAACAGGTTCTCAGAATGTCTTTATGAAAAACTTGATTCTAAAGTAAAATTGAATAGGTTATTTTTAGGCAAGCGTGCTTCACTGTCGACCACTTACTATTAGACGAAATTGTGGTCAAACGCGAGCTTATTTCTAAATAAAAAAAGAAATAAAAAGAAAAAGAATATTTATTAGAAGGCACTTTTGAATGTCAGATTTAATAATATAGGAAATTGAATGGTTCTACTTCTATTCTACGTCTTTTCATAATAGTAACTGGTAATTAATTAAAACTATTACACTTTTAAGTATCTTTTAAGATAAACATTAACCGTCTTTTTTTTTATCGTTGTAAAATCATCAAATGAGTCCTCCCACCCAGGGCAGGGCGGGAGGGACTGTCAGACTTGTACTGACTAAAATCCACGGTGTCCTAGCCCTTTACGTACCGGGGTCACAGTAATGGGAAAGTCCCGCGACCCCGGCAGGCTATGGCCCTCTACAGGCCCCGTCACTATGCTGACACTCCTTGAGGCGCGCGTGGAACACAACGCGCCGTCGACCCGGGCATGGTCCATGGTCGGACAGCGAGTCGCCCATTACTCGTCATTAACTTTAACCGTCTTACTACAAAAAAGTTGTACATCGGTTGAACACTTGGCATTTGACGTTGATATAAGGGTTTTTTTGCAATTTTTTTTTATTCAAGTGTGAACACTTGAAAAAAATTTTAGAAAACTTGACTAAAAAAAAGAAAATAGAGGTTTAGCTTTTTTGTAGTAAGACGGTAGGTGTTTAACTGGTTTACCAAACTTCTAACTACGTGTGCCGAAACTATGTCAAAAAACCTCGAAAAAGAAATGTATTCACACACGTCAAACTCCATCCCAACTCCCGGTCTGTCGTTTTAAAGCGACCGCGGCCCATAAATCTCGAACACTTTTCTACCCCCGACCACCCTTATATATTTGCAATTGGCCTGCGATAAATTTGAACCAAATTAACACTCTTAGCTGTATTCGATGAGATTTAATACGATTTTTATGTACATACGTCTTAGCCAATAAGAATTTTAAATGAACGGCTTTCTTTTTTTTCATCAGATTAAGGAGAATTATCTTTTTTGTTCCTTTTGTTGGAGAAAGGCTCGTGCCTTGTAAAAATTTCTATTATAATAGGTCTAGAAGATATTATTATCACCTATTTCTTTTGGAGAAAAGCCTGTAAAGTGACCCTGACAAGCAAATGAAAAATGAAGGATCAAGGTGGATTTCTAGTCAGTCTGACAGTTCATACCGCGCGGCATAAACTTCCGGGTTAAGCCGCACCTGCCTAGGTTGGTCTGTGGATGGGTGACCATCTGTCATAGCGAGTTTTCTCCGTGCCTCGAAAAGCACGTAAAGCCGTTGGTCCCGGCTGTCATTTGTAGATCTTTTTTTTTTAAAAAAAAACGTTGTCCCACATGTCCTGTCGTGGGTGCGTTTACAAACATATAAACTCATATAAACAAACGCCCAGACCCAGAACAAATACTTGTAGATCATACAAATATTTGCTCCGAGCGGGAATCGAACCCGCGACACGTACCGTAGCTGTCCAATCGCTCAGCCATTGCGCCAACCGATGATCTTTGACAGTAGTTACTATAAGTCGTTACTATTATTCAGTTACTGGGTTGTAGAGGTCCGATAGACAGTCGCTTCATGTAAAATCTGAACTTGAGCTGCATCCGGTTCGACTGGAAGTCAACCCCAATATAGTTGAGAAAAGGATAAGCAGATGATGACATCGTGGACTGAATTCAACAGGGATCATGGAAGTGCTTTTGAGTCTTTCTCCCTCACACCATGTCATCTGCCGAGCCTTTACAATCTGCTTGAAGTCAAACTACTTTCTGCCTAAAGCCTTTGTCAAACAGACAGGCGTGGCGAATGCGAAGCGTGACGTTTTTATTTGTAATGTATGGAATTGTTTGAATCCAGTCACATAGAAAACCGAAAGCGATCCGATAGCGTGACCGAACTATCGGACTGACGTCTCGTATCTGTTCGTTGTCGCTTCGGACTCGCCTATCTGTTTGACAAAGGCTTAAGAGTTTCGAAAAAAAAAATGAAAAGAAGTATCAGTCAAAATCCAGGGTCCCATACGCAGTCCACAATCTGCCCGTATCGTATTGCATGAATATTTACTCATCCAATCAAGATACCTTTTTACACACCCAAGCCAAACAAAAAACTTCGTCAAAGCTTTTCGAATAACCCTTGAATGTCCTGTTTGAACAGGGAAGTACCCGGGTAGTAAGACATGGCAGGGTAATTCACACACACATAATAAATTCTGCACATGTCTGGCCCGGGGTCACTTGAATTGCGTTTGGTGCTACAGAATATGCCAGAAGGTTGGGTTCAAACGTGGAGTGAATCCACATATAAACATACACTGATATAGCTGTATGTGTGCGCCCGTCTTACATCAAGTACTAAGCTTGGCTATATGCTATGTCTTTAGTCCAATTTGACAGATGTTTCAGTTTTTTTTTTACGTGGTAAAATCATCACACGAGTCCTCCCACCCAGGGCAGAGCGAGAGGGACTGGCAGACTCGTACTGATTAAAATCCACGGTGTCCTTCAATAGCCCTTCACGGTAATTCGTGAGTCCCGCGACCATTTGACAGATGATTCCATAAATTTGAATAATCATAAGTCAAGTGAAAATTTCAACTGTCTAACCATCACGGTTCATGAGATACGGCATGGTGATAGACGGACAGACAGACAGACAGACAGAGGGACAGACAGCGGAGTCTTAGTAATAGGTTACTGTTTTATGAACGTTTTAAAAACGATTGTTGTCAATATGTGAAATGGGTTAGAGTTCATCATCTGCCTAGCCTTTTCCCAACTATATTGGGGTCGGCTTCCAGTCAAACCAAATGCAGCTGGATATCAGTATTTTACATGAAGCGACTGCCTGTCGGACCTCCACAATCCAGTAACTGGGTAATACGATACCCCACGGTAAGACTGGTTCTCAGACTTTAGAGCTTCTGACTAACAGTAACGACTGTCAAAGATCTACAAATGACTGTCGGGACCAACGCCTTTACGTGCTTTCCGAGACACGGAGGAAACTCGCTATGACAGATGGTCACCCATCCACAGACCAACCTCGCAAGCGCGGCTTAACCCGGAAAATCGGCCTGTGCGGCTGTATTTAATTGGCCACGAACTCCTCTCTGCTCACGCAATGGCTTAGAGTTGAGTTACATATAAATGAATAATAAATTAATAAGCCGTATTATTTACTTCTTGTACAACAACGCAATCTCGACTGTCATTTGTTTGAGATCTCCACGCACACAGAACACACTACCCGTTGTTTTAACGAAAACATTCTCAAAATATGTGTTTGTTTCTGTTTTCGTTCGCTGCATAGAATTGACCTTCTAGAATATTCTCTGTTGTTTCTTAAAGTATGGACTGTTGGATGGATGTTTAGTTACTGTATGTAAATATTGACCTAAATTCTGTACTGGATCATAGTTAATTTGCAGGGAAAACTTTAATGCATCAGGAAGAAAATGACAGGATTTTGTGACATATATTATTTTTATTTTAACTCATCGGTCACAAAAAAGAGTGATGGCGGACTTATGGCATTAGGCATACTGTACCAATCATCCAAGTCTGGTGAAGAAATATTTTTCTTTCTTTTCTTAATTTTTCTTTTAAAAACGTTGCCTCACACGTGTATCGTAGGTGCGTTTACAAACATAGAAACTCACATACACAAACACCCAGACCTGGAACAACTACCTGCAGATCATACAAATATTTGTTCCCCGGTGTAGTCACGGGTGGTGAAGCAGCGGCGGGGAAATGATATGAAAAAATGGAAGACGTTTTGCAGTTTTGATTGAATATTTAAAAAAATACAGTTCTGAGTTTAAAAAGTTTTAGATAATTATGTCTTCAGTCCATGAAATTTCCTCTGTTATAGTTATAAAAAATATTATCGTTGTCGCTGAAAAAATTTCGAGACGGAAAATTTTTTTCGTGGTCATATCGAAAATTTTTTTTTTCGTAGTCCTAGACCACTTTTGTGAATTGTTTTTTTTAAGTCTTTTTTTTATACATTTGACTATTCACTGTATTTGTGGTTTGTACAGATACGGCTAACTTTGCGACGAAAATCTAGACGTTTACAAAGTTATCGCTTAGTGAACCAAAAGTCTAGTTAATCTCTATTTGAACCTAAAATTATTAGGTTCACTCAATGGTTAAGGGGATTCTTTGTATTATCTTAGTTTGTTGTGTAATAAAATAAAATGACTTGTCATCCCAGCCATTCTAGTCCTAAAGTCAAAGTCAAAGTCAAAGTCAAAGTCAAATCATTTATTTCAATTAGACCATCAAAGAGGCACTTTTGAACGTCGATTATTAAAATTAAAGGAAATGGGATGGGAAGGGATTGATTCTACACCCATTCGCAAGGGTAGGTTTGTGTGGAGAAGAATGGGCAAGAAACTCCATACTTACTCTTTTTCAAAAATGTTTTACAATGTTTTGATATCACAAATTTAAAAAAAAATGTAAATGCGATGTACCCATAAAATCTAGACCATTTATAGGATAAAATACAAAACAAAAAAAAAACAATAATTACATAGCTAAAAGGTACACGGTGTTCACATTTTCGCAATATATTGCAATTATAGCTATTATACAAATACAATATTGGCAGTGTGTGAGCATTCAAATTTCAACCAGTTTGATTCTGCTTAAGCCCTACATTGTACTATGGAGCAGGACCAGCATGTTTCCAAGCATTTTTATCTAACATTCTTCAAACGGTCGCGGGACTCACAAATTACTGTGACCCCGGAAGGTAAAGGGCTATTGAAGGACACCGTGGATTTTAGTCAGTACGAGTCTTACAGTCCCTCCCGCTCTGCCCTGGATGGGAGGACTCATTTGATGATTTTACCACGTTAAAGTAAAAAACCATTCTTCACACAATCCTAAAAAGAAATGTTTATTAACAGAACATATTTTTCTTAATATTCTGTGTTCGGGATACCAAGGGAGTCGGACTACCCAGTTAGGTACTGGGTTTTGGAGGTCACTCCATGTAAACCTGTTCGATTTTTTAGTAGAATCAGATGTAGCCAACCCCTAATAGTGGCTAAGATATCTTAAAAAAAGTTATGGTGACGGCTCGGTTAGGGCAGTGGCTGAGCGATTGGACTGCTGCGCTGCGAGTGGAGGGTTCGATTCCCGCACGGAGCATATATTTGGATGATTTAAACGCACCCACGACACAGGAGAAATTCCCAAATGTGGGGCAAAGTGTTTTTTAAAAATGATACTGGTAACAGAATGTTTATAACTATATTACAATTGTAATGTTACAAACCCTTACAGATAAAGTTTTTTTTTAATCCTTTTAAATAAAAGATAGACACTTAAATTAACTCAAACCCCAAATAATAACTACAGGTGACATAGTACCTTAAAAAGGGTAAATTTTTTCGTACGTGGGCAGAATAGCAATAGTATAAACCACGACCCAGCACACAACATGCGAAAAGAACTCTTATTACCTATACACTACAGAGTAATGTCAGAAACTCTTGCCATCGAAGTGTGTTTGACAGTATGTGCGTCGAACTAAAGTAAATAGAGAAATAAGAGGTATACCTCACATACAATGGGTGCACTTTAGACGTTATTTAAGTGGAAGGGGGTGTTTTTGGGATATTCCGTAAAGTAAAGTGAACATCCCATCTGTACGTACAAAGCGTTTTGAAAATACGTTCAATGTGCGCACAGCTTAGGAGTGGAATTCCCTATCAGAGCCTGTGATTCCTGTTAACTACGATCTTGGGACATTAAAGCCTTTGTGAAACGGACAGGCGTGGCGAATGCGAAGCGTGACGTTTTTATTTGTAACGTATGGTATTGTTTGAATCCAGTCACATAGAAAAGCGATAGCGTGACAGAACTATCGGACTGACGTCTCACTTCGGCTCGCTATCGCTTCGGACTCGCCTGTCTGTTTGATAAAGGCATAAGGGCTGAAAGAACTGGGTGTTTTTCAGTCAGTTTGAACCTGACATGGTCATGTCAGTCAGTCGCAGAGCCGACGAAAGGTGGAGTAGGATGGTTCTCGAATGAAGACCATGTAAATGAGCGTGAAACGTAGTGCGGGACGTCCTCCAAAAACTCGGGCAGATGACCTGAAGAAGGTAGCTGTCAGTGGCTGGATGAAAAAGTGGGAGACAGTGCGCTGTGGCGCTCCTTAGTGGAGGCCTATGTTCAGCAGTGAACGCGGGCGGCGAGTAGTGGGCGACGTGCGTGTGTTCCACGCGCGCCTCACGGAGTGTCAGCATAGTGACGGGGGCCCCCTGTTGAGGGCCAAAGCCTGCCGGGGTCGTGGGACCCTCGAATTACCGTGACCCCGGAAAGTAAAGGGCTATTGAAGGACACCGTGGATTTTAGTCAGTACGAGTCTGACAGCCCCTCCCTCTCTGCCCTGGGTGGGAGGACTCATATGATGATTTTACCACGACAAAAAAAATGTTCGGCAGTGGAGTACAGTAGGCTAAAATGACGATGATGGCGAGTTTGACAGTCCCTTCCTCTTCATTTTGAGTAGGAGGAGTCACTTGACGATTTTAAACCCAAAAAAAGAAAGGGAATTCTCTATTCTCCGAAAAAGGCCGCTTTTCCACCAGAGATGCGCTATGCTACGTTACTGCGGATGCGTTTGATATCCACCAATTATATTCATTGGTTTACATAGCATAGCATTGGTGAAAACGGATTCAAATAAGATGTGTTTTTTATATGAAAGGATGCGTGCTATGGCTGCGTGCTATGGATGCGTGCTATGGAGGCGTGTTATGGATCGTCTTCACTACTATCAAATATCGCGTAGCTCGAACTGCGCATCTTCCTAGCGCAGCTACTTTGCGGCGGCGCATCTTCAAAGCACATCTTACTCGCACCGTACTACATAGCGTAGCATCAGTGGAAACGGTCACACAGTTTCATAGCTCAGCTTTTACATTCTCGCAGAACAGCTACACAGCACATATCTGGAGGAAAGGCATCCATATTCACATATGAGATCACAGGCTGTTGTTATATGATTTTCAACCTAAAAATATAACAGAATCATAAATAGAGAAATCGTATGCAAATACGAACCGACTTTGTATCAGCATTATGGTGCGATAGTCAGCAGTAAGCACTAAAACAGATGATATATAAAAACAGCTAGATGTCCAACTCTTTACATGGACCATTTTAGACCTCTGCGACAAAATATGACAAGGAATACAAAATAGAGAAATGAATGAAGGAATAAATAGGTCACTCTGGTTCAAAGACAATAATTGGAACAGACAAAGGTTTTAGTCGTTTTTGAAAAAGGAAAAACATACATCCTCTTAAATATAAGACTTATTATAGTGAATAAATACCTCATAAAATGAGTCCTCCCACCCTAAGTGGAGCAGAAGGGGCTATCAAACTCGTACTGACTAAAATCCACCGTGCTCCTTCAATAATAACCCTTTACGTTCCAGGGCAAATCAGCGAACCCGTGGATTATATGAATTGTGATGTGCTTTGGGTTGCTGCGCTGTGTGTCATGGGTTCGATTCCAGTAAAATATAAATATTATGGGTCACAGGTTGTTATTCTGGATCCTAGCTGTTTGTGTATGTGAGTTTAAATGTTTGTAAACGCATCCACTATACAGGAGAAATTTCTAAGTGTGGAGCGATTTTTTAAGCTATTGCATAGCTTTTATCGCGGCGATCGAATCAAGAAATTCCGTAACGAAAATAAACCTAACACTGTCATTGTCACATCTGTCATGTCAACGTGAATGAATAAATTAGAATGATAGACTTTTTTTCTGGACGTTTCACTTAATTGACGTGGCTGACCATAGCCTAATTAGTAGAGTAACTTCCCGTAGAGCAACGATGGGATAATATTCTTGTTAAATATTCGATAATTTTCTCTTTTATTTACCATAAAATAAAATAGATAAATAATGATTATTCCATAAGTTGATAAAAAATGCTATGCAATAGCTTAACCGCGGCAGTCCCCGAGTGCCACACGTATTTTTTTAACTGATCGAAATGTTAAGAAGTCTTAAAAAAGTTGAAATCTTTCTAGAGCCGTGGTTTTGATTTTTTTTAACTTTTGACTTTATCAGGAGGTTTTTGATTCGGTCATTTTCCACCATATTGTATTATATTAAACTTAGAAACAATTTCAAAACCACGCGCTCTCTTTTAGATTTTAATTGAGTTGTACCCTAAAAATAGAAAGGTTAGGTTTTTTTTTTCTTACGTGGTAAAATCATCAAATGAGTCCTCCCACACAGGGCAGAGCGAGAGGGACTGTTAGACTCGTACTGACTAAAATCCACGGTGTCCTTCAATAGCTCTTTACGTTCCGGGGTCACGGTAATTCGTACAGTCCCGCGACCAGAAAAGTTAGGTAGTAGTTTTTCTAAATCTGAAAAAAATACAGTGTTGAAAACGTGACCGTATTTATAAAAAAAATATATGTAAGAAAAAAAGTTTCATCAAATACGTGCCACTTTTTCTGTCTCTTAAAACTAAGTTATGTGAATGGCAATAACTTTAAAAATGAATATTTTACATAAATCAAGGTTACTCTGAAAAAAGTATATGCTCAGAATCATGAATTATTAAAAGTACGTTGTAAAATTCCCTACTGCGCAAGAAATATGTTATAAGAATATTCGAGGCCATAATATTGTAGGTAAATCTAATATTTATTATGCGTTACCTAACTTAGTTATAAAAAATACAGTTTTACTTTGTTACACTAACATAAAGCTCGATAATCAATACATAGTTTAAAACAAAGTCGCTTCCCGCTGTCTGTCTGTCCCTATGTATACTTAGATCTTTAAAACTTCGTAACGGATTTTGATACGGTTTTTTAAGTAGTTTTTTTTTTCTTTTTTTTATCGTGGTAAAATCATCAAATGAGTCCTCCCACCCAGGGCAGGGCGGGAGGGACTGTCAGACTTGTACTGACTAAAATCCACGGTGTCCTTCACTAGCCCTTTATGTACCGGGGTCACGGTAATCCCTTGGTCCCGCGACCCCGCCTTGGTCCCGCGACCCCGTTTTTTAAGTAGATAGAGGGCTTCAATAGGAAGGTTTATATGTATAAAACATGCATAATATAGTAGATATTGCACCCGTGCGGAGCCGGGGCGGGTCGCTAGTTCATTATAAGCTGAAGTTCTCAGTATTTAATGATATTTATTTTTAATTTTATCATTCTCTAGATTTAGCTTTATTAATGGGAATTAGAAATTAGAATAGAAAAAAAAATTAATTATAAAGATACTTTATTGACAAAAACATGAAACCCTGACTCCAGAGCTAGGTTAGGATACCTGTATTTCAGGAGTCTTCTCTCAAGTCGTGGGACCCTCGAATTACCGTGACCCCGGGACGTAAAGGGCTATTGAAGGACACCGTGGATTTTAGTCAGTATGAGTCTTACAGCCCCTCCCGCTCTGTCCTAGGTGGGAGGACTCATATGTTGATTTTACCACGTTAAAAAAAATGTTCAGCAGTGGAGTACAGTAGGCTAATATAATGACGATGATGGCGAGTTTGACAGTCCCTTCCGTTCCATTGAGAGTAGGAGGAGTCACTTGACTATTTTAATCCCAAAAAAAGAAAGGGAATTCTCTATTCTCCGAAATAGGCTGCTTTTCTACCAGAGATGCGCTATCCTACGTTGTTGCGGATGCGTTTGATATCCACCAATCATATTCATTGGTTTACATAGCACAGCACTGGTGGAAACGGATTCAACTGAGATGTGTTTTTTATATGAAAGGATGCGTGCTATGGCTGCGTGCTATGGAGGCGTGCTATGGATTGTCTTCCCTACTATCAACAAATATCGCGTAGCTCGAGCTGCGCATCTTCCTAGTGCAGCTACTTTGTGGCGGCGTATCTTCATAGCACATCTTACTCCCACCGTACTACATAGCGAAGCATCAGTGGAAACAGTCACACAGTTTCGTAGCTCAGCTTTTACATTCTCGCAGAACAGCTACACAGCACATATCTAGTGGAAAGGCACCCATATTCACATATGAGATCACAGGCTGTTGTTATATGATTTTCAACCTAAAAATTGTATAAAAGAATCATAAATAGAGAAATTGTATGCAAATACGAACCGACTTTGTATCAGCAATATAGTGCGAATAGTAAGCACTAAAACAGAAGATATATAAAAACAGCTAGATGTCCAACTCTTTACATGGACCTTTTTAGACCTCTGCAACAAAATATGACCTTGGAGGAATACAATATAGAGAAATGAACGAATGAATAAATAGGTCACTCTGGTTCAAAGACAATAATTGGAACAGACAAAGGTTTTAGTCGTTTTTGAAAAAGGAAAAACATACATCCTCTTAAATATAAGACTTATTATAGTGAATAAATACCTCATCAAATGAGTCCTCCCACGCTAAATGGAGCGGAAAGGGCTATCACACTCTTACTGACTAAAATCCACCGTGCTCCTTCAATAATAACCCTTTACGTTCCAGGGCAAATCAGCGAGCCCGTGGGTAATGTGAATTGTGATGTGCTTTGAGTTGCTGCGCTGTGTGTCGTGGGTTCGATTCCAGTGAAATATAAATATTATGGGTCACAGGTTGTTATTCTGGATCCTAGCTGTTTGCGTATGTGAGTTTAAATGTTTGTAAACGCATCCACTATACAGGAGAAATTTCTAAGTGTGGAGCGATTTTTTAAGCTATTGCATAGCTTTTATCGCGGCGATCGAATCAAGAAATTCCGTAACGAAAATAAACCTAACACTGTCACTGTCACATCTGTCATGTCAACGTGAATGAATAAAATTAGAATGATTGACTTTTTTTCTTGACGTTTCACTTAATTGACGTGGCTGACCATAGCCTAATTAGTAGAGTAACTTCCCGTAGAGCAACGATGGGATAATATTCTTGTTAAATATTCGATAATTTTCTCTTTTATTTACCATAAAATAAAATAAATAAATAATGATTATTCCATAAGTTGATAAAAAATGCTATGCAATAGCTTAACCGCGGCAGTCCCCGAGTGCCACACGTATTTTTTTAACTGATCGAAATGTTAAGAAGTCTTAAAAAAGTTGAAATCTTTCTAGAGCCGTGCTTTTGATTTTATTTTAACCGACTTCATCAGGAGGTTATTAATTCGGTCGTTTTCCACCATATTGTATTATATTAAACTTAGAAACAATTTTAAAACCACGCGCTCTCTTTTAGATTTTAATTGAGTTGTACCCTAAAAATAGAAAGGTTAGGTAGTCATTTTTATAACCCTAAAAAATACAGTGTTGAAAACGTGACCGTATTTAAAAAAAATATATATATTCCAGAAAAAAAGTTTCATCAAAAACGTGCCACGTTTTCTGTCTCTTAAAACTAAGTTATGTGAATGGCAATAACTTTAAAAATGAATATTTTATATGAATCAAGGTTACTCTGAAAAAAGTATATGCTCAAAATCATGAATTATTAAAAGTACGTTGTAAAATTCCCTACTGCGCAAGAAATATGTTATAAGAATATTCGAGGCCATAATATTGTAGGTAAATCTAATATTTATTATGTGTTACCTAACTTAGTTATAAAAAATACAGTTTTACTTTGTTACACTAACATAAAGCTCGATCACTACATTGTATAAAACAAAGTCGCTTCCCGCTGTCTGTCTGTCTGTCCCTATGTATACTTAGATCTTTAAAACTTCGCAACGGATTTTGATACGGTTTTTTTTTAAATAGATAGAGTGATTCAAGAGGAAGGTTTATTGTTCCTTAATCATAATTAGCCTATAATCTATTGCTGGGACGAGGGAAAGCGCAGGTAGCGCTAGGACAAATGTGAAAATGAGTTTTTTTAGGGTTTTTACGCCTAAACGAACGAATGAAAATGATTTTGTTAAATTTTGATACTGAGATTATAATAGGACCTTGGAGACGGTTATAATGCTCGTTTTTAGCATAAATAAAATAAAAACTAGGTCTTTTTGTCATCCAATTTGCTTTAAAACTTGATAAGGTTGCTTTTTTTCGAATTTAAATTTAGTTTGTCTGTCTATTTATTAAAAACTAATAGACACAGAACATATTTTGGCATTATATTCTTGACATAACATTCTATTTATAGCGACATTTTAACCCTTTTTTTCGTCGTGGTAAAATCATCAAATGAGTCCTCCCACCCAGGGCAGGGGCGGTCTCTCATAGTACTGATTTAGGCCAAGCCTACCCTACCACAAAATCGCATAAATAAAACAAACGCATTTATTGTAACCTTGTAATAAAATAAAACAAAAATATAAAACATAACGTCTCACATAATGCATTAGCAAATTTCCGCGCGGCCGCCGTGTGACGTCATCACGTCCAGATTACTATAACCGAAGGCAAGCGGTCCTGTGGTCTCAAAAATTCAAAAATTCATTCAATAATTCATGCATATGTATGCATCCGTGTTCATATTTTCGTGTATATGAAACCGCACACATGTATAAATTACTACGCAGCTCCTTACGCTGTAGCTGACGAGTACGCGTTTTATGAATGAAAACGCACGGGTAAAATAAACAGAGTTGCCAATTCGGGTAACAGATTACACACAGAAACGACAATTTCGTAAAAGACTAATAAAGACAATTAAAAAAACAGAGTAGTATTGTCAAATCTATACATTTCAAATTAAATGTTATATTTTAAGGAATAGCAAAGACCTATTATAATAATTTAAAACTAAGAATTTTATTTCGAATTTGGTTTTTGGGGAATTGTGTAAATTAATGTTGGCAACTTCGTGTGTAAGTGTCAGTTTATGCCGGCTAAAATGTGTTATTGTTTTGCACTTTTGTTTTTATTTAATCATATTTAGCTATAATAATACATTTTGAAACAAAAAGTAGTGTAAATATTAAAGAAGATTCGTTTGTTTACTTAAAATGGTCCTAGTTTGTGTGACTTGTGCTGACAATGTGTGTTTATACTGATTACGATAGTTGTGAAAACTTATTTTTCTCAACTCTTATGAAGAACTACTAATATTTTCGTTTAAATTTCAAGTTTTGTCTAAATGTTACGAGAATTAATCCAACAATTTCAATCTTCGAGAGTTATTCTTGCAAGTGACGTGTTTTGTAACTATCACCCACTTGGAAAGATATTTGAGGTGACAGATCTTCTATTTGAATCGTCAGAATATCGTGATTATTAATCTTACGTGAAGAATGTGGTGAGTGTTTTAAATTATAAGTTTTGAAGTGGGCCGAAGCTTTCTTCCATTCGCATCGTCAGTATTGAGAATGTAGTTAGTTTTTTTTTTCCTGGCCTACCCTTAGTCTGGAACCACTGCACGCTACTGACCCAGGGCAGGGCGAGAGGGACTGTCAGACTTGACTGACTTAAATCCACGGTGTCCTTCAATAGCCCTTTACGGGTTACGGTAATTTGTGAGTCCCGCGACCCCGGCAGGCTTTGGCCCTCTACAGGCCCCGTCACTATGCTGACACTCCTTGAGGCGTGCGTGGAACAGGGCATCGTCCATGGTCGGACAGCGAGTCGCCCATTACTTGCCGCCCGAATGCCCGACATTTTAACCCTGCGTCAGTGAATTGAATTTACTCTTACCATCACGAGGGTTACCGAGTCGTTATGTCAAAGCGATGCACTCATTGTAAGTAATTGGTTATGGTTGGATAACTGATGTCTGTATTGTCTGTGGAACCACATTTTGTTAAATAAAGCAGATTTTTCAGTCTTATTAAGGGATTATCCAGTGACGAGGAACCCTAAAATATCGCCGGAGGAATCAGAAAGAGGTGAGTGTTTTGTCCGTCTGTCTGTCTGTCTGTCTGTCTGCAACTTAGCTCAAAGACGCTTGGTACCAGAAAGCTGTAATTTGGTATGAATAAACGCCGATAAAGTGGTAAAAATCTTGTAATATTTTTTTTTAGGGTTACGTCCTGTACATATAAAGTAGATGTGTTCATTTTTTTCTCGCGTAGTCTGAGATGGCGTTGGTAACCCTCAAAGATTTAATTAAATTCATAAAATTAATTAATTATTTTGAGTTTCATTTTAAAATCGAAGCATTTACTTTACGTTGACGCCTCGTACTTCGAGCTAGTGCCTCATTAAAAATCACCAACTTTCAAGTTATTTACTGACGTTTAAGAGATGTTTTGTTCCTCAACTTTGTTCGGTATTACTTTATTACATTGCTGAGAACTTACATTTTATGATAGTTCTTCTTGAGAGTTGTCTGAGTTTCATATTAAGTATCACGTTGCATTATAATAATACTTAGACTTTTTCCTGATGCACAACATGGTTTATTCAAAAGATAGCTACATGCATGCACAAACTTACGATTTTTAAAACTTATTATGGATGAATGTTTATGAGTAAACGAAATAATCCTAACAATGGTTTTGTTTAAAGTTTTTGAAGTGAAAACTTCTTTAGCGGCGTTGAGCAATTTTTCTGTAATGGGTATAAAATTTTAAACTCGCGTCAGGACACGTGACCCTGACCGAAAAAGCGTAGGACGGCGCAGGGCGCTTGCGTGAATGTTCGTGTGACTTTATTACTTTTAAAGAAGTTTGTATGCTGGATACATTCGTTGCTAGGTAACATTGTTTATAAAAGATGTACGTCACATTGGAAAATTATTGAAATAAAAAGTCAACCATTTTTGCGAGTTTTACTAAAATCTGTTCACAAGATATTTCCAACAATTACTATTCAAGTTTTCACTTCTGCCGGCACTCCCAGAGTGCAACCCGTCGTTTTTTTTTTTATTTTAGCGGTTTTAATGTCATTTATAGAAGAATTTCCTAGATTTCCATCATCAGATCCTGACCATTGGACCACTTGCAACTTTGAAAAAAAAAAGAATTTTCCGAATCGAACCAGACGTCTATGAGTAATCGGAAATCATACCTACAAATCTTACATAATTAAAAAAAAATCGGCGAATTGAGAACCTCCTTTTTTCAGTTTTTTTTTTTTAAATTTAGTTAGAAACCGAAGACTTTTTTTCACCTCGTCCACGTGTACGCCAGTTGCGACTACTACCCTCAGCAAAATCAAAAATCAAAATCAAATCATTTATTTCAAGTAGGCCATTTACAGGCACTTTTGAATTGTCAAGAGACAAAAGTAAAATAAAATAGTTTAAAAATAGTTATGGTGCTACAGTCCCAGTCACAAGACATAAAAACTTGTGAAAGTACTGTAGGTGCCCATTCCAAAGCGTAGATCTCTATGGAGAAGAACGGGCAAGAAACTCCGTGTACACTCTTTTTCAATCGCCAAAATTATACCAGAACCTTTGTTAAATCAATCATCTTGAGATGGTACATTATGTGAGAACGATGTAGCAAGTAAAGTGTCCATAGGAAATTCATATAAGGATACTGTAAAATTTCCTTTAGACCGTTTTTTCATTTTTGTTTCAGGTGGTATAATCATCAAACGACTCCTCTCGCCTTGGTCGGGCTCGTACTTGCGTTCGTACATACGTTTTGTTGAAAGTGCGTACTTGTCGTTTGACGCAAATGGTGTCGCATGTCGCATTATCCGAGGTCGCTACATAAGGAAGGAATTTTCTTTTCTGGTTGCAAACATAAACTTGAAAAAAAAGCTGATTCCATTTAGATTTATTATGCTACTTATCACAAGGGGAAAATTAACCAGAAAGATATAAAAACCCGAACATCTTTCACCATCTTAAACATATATCACTATCTTTTAATACCCCATAAACCACAAATTACATTCTTAACACCAAAATGTCCAAATACCCACAAAAAGAGTCCCGTTATCAGTTTGACATCGTTTAATCCCGGGATTTATAAAAGAAAGAGAAAAGAAACCAATTTGAAAAATTTGAATTTCAACGCATTTGCCTCCGTTTGAAATTAGAACGTGGAATTCTATGTTCAAACGTATTTCTCACGTTGAAATGCGGGCGTCGAGTGTGCTCTTAGTCGAGCAAGTAATTTGTTTTTAATTGGTCAGCGCGGCTTTGCAAATTTTAAAATTAAAAATTAAACGTATGCGGGATTAAAAATGTCTATTGGTAGTGATGGGTTACCGGTTTACGAACTGTTTTTGGAATTTATAAAATAGTTTTCATGGAATGTAAGTAGGCATCCTAAAAGGTTTATACAATGTGTCAGGGCTTTTATTTTTTAACGTGTTAAAATCATCAAATGAGTCCTCCCACCCAGGGCAGAGCGGGAGGGACTGTCGGACTCGTACTGACTAAAATCCACGGTGTCCTTCAATAGCCCTTTACGTACCGGGGTCACGGTAATTCGTGAGTTCCGCGACTATGTGTCAGGACTCGAAAATATTTCAGAACATTGATTTATAATACCTCGATGTTGTAATTGATAAACGTAAAGATCTGCTAATACCTTCAAATGCCATCTAAAAATAGAATGTCGTGGAATCGCCTTACCGTCACAAGAAATAATACTGGATCTTTTAAGTATAAAGTACTTTTTTAACTGAAAAAGAAAGATCAGGTTATTAATTCGTAGGTAGATGAACAGTGTATAAGACGCGAGGTATGATGGAAAATCACACATTTTAGGCATACTTAACACTACAATAACGTAGAGCAAGCGGCCATTAACAAATGGCAACCTGTTGGCGCTGCCCCGGTACGTAAAGGGCTATTGAAGGACACCGTGGAATTTAGTCAGTACGGGTCTGACAGTCCCTCCCGCTCTGCCCTGGGTGGGAGGACTCATTTGATGATTTTACCACGTAAAAAAATAAAAAGCACTCCATCTTCCTGGATATGAAACTGATTTACCTTCCGTTCCATCTCGTTTGTGCAATATAACTATAAAGTGACTTGTCCACCTCAATATTGAATCTCAATATTCCCCACAGATAACGAGGAAATGGCTGCATTAATAAAGCTGATCTTTATGGAAAGTATCAAAGTTGTTTGTGTTTCTAGTTGCTTGTTGAATATGTTTTTAAGACATAATTTCAATATGCACGACACTCTAAGCTGAAACCTGGCAAGTACCAATGTATTTCATGTATTAGCTGTTACCAACGGTTTCGCCTCACAACTTTAACATTATGCCACGGGAACATAAAATCTGGATAAAAACTATCTTATGTTTCAAATCAGATCATAAACTACTACGAATTCAAATCCATTCAGTAGTTTTTGCGTGAAAGAATAACAAACATACGTCCTCACAAACTTTCACGTTTATAATTAGTTAGTTGGATAGTAGGATCTTGCTGGGATAGGATCTTCTAAGACATTCTTTATTTTGGACATCACTGACATCGGTGAACTGAAATATTGTCATCATAAAGCTGGATTTATATACTCAATTTATAAGTGCAAATCCATATCAGACACCTGTCCCGGCGGGCGTCTGTATTAACTATAACACCAAATCAAAATAATTATCAAGACTCTCATAACTGCGTTGAGAAGGGTCCTAGTTCTAGATCATCTCGGGCACGCCGCAATCGCAGCGGTAAGACCCCTCTTTGAGGAGTGGCTGGATAGGCGTCACGGCGTCCTGACCTACCGCATGACGCAGGTCCTCACCGGACACGGAAGTTTCGGGAGGTACCTGTGTCCGATAGGGAGGGAAGAAACGTCTGGGTGTTACCACTGCGAGGATCGCCCAGAGGACATGGTGGAGCATACGGTGCAGGACTGCCCCGCTTGGGCAGAGCACCGCCGTGTCCTCACGACAGCGATAGGCGGAAACCTAAAAGTTCTAGATCAGACGGCGAGCTACCCGTTAATCGCTAGCGAGCTACCCGTTAATCGCTAGCCGTAAGCTCGATAGATCCATCCCTTATTACATGATTGCATGATACACGAAATTCCTGACCATTATCCCAATAACTAGTGCTATGAATGAAACCAATTACAAATTACTGTAAAATTCAGATTCATACAGAACTATTCCATAATGCCCACTGTCAAAGAAAATCCTTGAAACCACACACTCCGTCTTCAATCAAAAAGTATTATTTCATAAAAATATCATTAACATAATGGAGGTACCAGGGCGACATAAAAACTAAGGAGCCAACAAAACAGTGCATAATATCAGAGGCGCTAGACTACGGGGCCCACGGAAACACGCAAATGAGAATTTTATGATATGTCCGCGTTTGGGGGTTAGTTGGATACTATAGAAACGGATCTCATTATTCTTCTTACAGTTCTTTTTTTAAATGGCTACAACACAAACACGGGCAAAAGCTTTCCCGTCTTTTCATTTGTGTTGTTGTTGAAAATTATCCTTCCGAAACGTAGATTTTTCCGGGATAAAAAGTAGTGTTTGTACCAAATTTCATCCGGGGCCGTTCAGCCGTTCTGGCGTTCTGATATCCATCCATCCATTCATAATAGTAAGATTATAATGTTTGGACTTGAACTTTTCGTCACCTGGTAGTAAGCGATTGTAGGTTTTGTTTTGTCAGAACGGTTGGTGCAGTGATTTAGCGATCGGCTGCAGCATTTCCGCACGAAACAAATATTAATGTAGCAAACAGTGGTTTTGAAGCTGGTTTTTTATTTTAATCATTTCAACGTGGTTACAGCCGTAGCTGGGCATAAACCTACCTTTCTTCTGTCACACTTTTCGGATCTGTGCGTGCCTGATTCAAATAATTTACTTCATTTTATTTCATATCCTCACACAATCTGTCTTTTCTTTGCCTTTCCACTTCCTCTCTATCTATCAACATTGACACCCAACACTCTCTTAGTAACATGAGTGTCATCCTTCCTAATCTCATGTTAAAATGAAATAAATATTTTAAATAAAATCCTCCTCCACACTAACCTACCCATATATTTTCGCGTTGACCGCAACAGAGCATTATTAAAATATTATTTACGTAGGAGAAATGTATTTTTGACTACGAAATGTCCCGGCTTCGTTTACATTTCGGCCTTAAAACTTTCAACTGTGTTCATGTGCCAAGTTGGCAGAATAGTGACAATATGAATATTTTTATATGAATTTCTGCTTCATAATATTGAACAGTTTATTTTTAAATCTAACTTTTCTTTGTGTGTACGTTTGTAACGAATAAACTCAAAAACTACTATGCCGATTTTAAAATATTTTTCACCATTAGAAAGCTACAATCACCCTGAGTAACATAGGCTATATATCATGTCCTCCCGTGCGAAGTCGGGACGGACCGCTAGTATGCTATAAACTAATAAGGTTTTTCAATATGATAGCCCTTACCACATATTACTTTAGAGGCAGTTAACAATATATTCATATGTATGTCAAGACGCAGTACTATACAATTCCAAACAACTTCAACTCCGGACAAGGTGTGATGTTTAACGGACGCATGTCCCCGCAGTTCAAGTTGCTAACTTGTTATAACTTATGTTGTAACTAAATTGTCGCCTCAACTTCTCTGTGTAGGACTGGGAAGATGTATGTATGGTTTCCTTCACGCTTTCATTCATTTGTTGTGAGTTGTATTTATTTCTGCATTTTTAGGGTTTGGGACCCTATTACTAAGAATTCGCTGTCAGTCTGTCTGTCAGTGTGTTTTTTAAACTACCTATCTATCTATATCTTATAGAAATAGAAATAATTTCTTTGCAAAAAACGTAGGTATACAAATAAGGTATTAAATCATAATATTAAATAGTCCCGTTACATTTTACCTTACGGCATGCAAAAATATTCAGAAAAAAATAAATAAAATGTAAGTGCACAGCCACACTACTATAAAATTAAATATTTTGTCCGAGTCCTGGTCCGAGTCCTTGTCCGAGTCCTGGTCCGTGTCTTGGTAAGAGTTGTGGTCCGAGTCGTGGTCCGAGTCTTGGTCCGAGTCGTGGTCCGAGTCTTGGTCCGAGTCGTGGTCCGAGTCTTGGTCCGAGTCGTGGTCGGAGTCGTGGTCCGAGTCGGGGTCCGAGTAGTGGGTCGAGTCGTGGTACGAGTCGTGGTCAGAGTCGTGGTCAGAGTTGTGATCCGAGTCGTGGTTCTAGTCATGGTCCGAGTCGTGGTCCGAGTCGAGGCCCGGATCGTCGTCAAAGTCTTGGTCCAAGTCGGTTCCAAGTCGCGGTCCCAGTCGTGGTCCGAGTCGTGGTTCTAGTCATGGTCCGAGTCGTGGTCCGAGTCGAGGCCCGGATCGTCGTCAAAGTCTTGGTCCAAGTCGGTATCCAAGTCGCGGTCCCAGTCGTGGTCCGAGTCGTGGTACCAGTCGTGGTCCCAGTCGTGGTCGGAGTCCTGGTCCGAGTCGAGGCCCGGATCGTCGTCAAAGTCTTGGTCCAAGTCGGTATCCAAGTCGTGGTCGCAGTCGTGGTCCGAGTCGTGGTCCGAGTCGTGGTCCGAGTCGTGGTCCGAGTCGTAGTCCGAGTCGTGGTCCGAGTCGTGGTCCGAGTCGTGGTCCGAGTCGTGGTCAGAGTTGTGATTAGAGTCGCTAGACGAGTCGTGGTACGAGTTGTGATTAGAGTCGCTAGACGAGTCATGGTACGAGTTGTGATATTAGAGTTGGTACGAGTCGTGGACCGAGTCGTGGTCCGAGTCGTGGTCCGAGTCGTGTTCCGAGTTGTGGTCCGAGTTGTGGTCCGAGTCGTTGTCGGAGTCCTGGTCCGAGTCGAGGCCCGGATCGTCGTCAAAGTCTTGGTCCAAGTCGGTATCCAAGTCGAGGCCCCAGTCGTGGTCCGAGACGTGGTTCTAGTCATGGTCCGAGTCGTGGTCCGAGCCGAGACCCGGATCGTCGTCAAAGTCTTGGTCCAAGTCGGTATCCATGTCGCGGTCCCAGTCGTGGTCCGAGTCGTGGTCCCAGTCGTGGTCCCAGTCGTGGTCGGAGTCGTGGTCCGAGTCGAGGCCCGGATCGTCGTCAAAGTCTTGGTCCAAGTCGGTTCCAAGTCGCGGTCCCAGTCGTGGTCCGAGTCGTGGTTCTAGTCATGGTCCGAGTCGTGGTCCGAGTCGAGGCCCGGATCGTCGTCAAAGTCTTGGTCCAAGTCGGTATCCAAGTCGCGGTCCCAGTCGTGGTCCGAGTCGTGGTACCAGTCGTGGTCCCAGTCGTGGTCGGAGTCCTGGTCCGAGTCGAGGCCCGGATCGTCGTCAAAGTCTTGGTCCAAGTCGGTATCCAAGTCGTGGTCGCAGTCGTGGTCCGAGTCGTGGTCCGAGTCGTGGTCCGAGTCGTGGTCCGAGTCGTAGTCCGAGTCGTGGTCCGAGTCGTGGTCCGAGTCGTGGTCCGAGTCGTGGTCAGAGTTGTGATTAGAGTCGCTAGACGAGTCGTGGTACGAGTTGTGATTAGAGTCGCTAGACGAGTTGTGATATTAGAGTTGGTACGAGTCGTGGTCCGAGTCGTGGACCGAGACGTGGTCCGAGTCGTGGTCCGAGTCGTGTTCCGAGTCGTGGTCCCAGTCGTGGTCGGAGTCCTGGCCCGAGTCGAGGCCCGGATCGTCGTCAAAGTCTTGGTCCAAGTCGGTATCCAAGTCGTGGTCGCAGTCGTGGTCCGAGTCGTGGTCCGAGTCGTGGTCCGAGTCGTGGTCCGAGTCGTGGTCCGAGTCGTGATCAGAGTTGTGTTTAGAGTCGCTAGACGAGTCGTGGTACGAGTTGTGATTAGAGTCGCTAGACGAGTCATGGTACGAGTTGTGATATTAGAGTTGGTACGAGTCGTGGTCCGAGTCGTGGTCCGAGACGTGGTCCGAGTCGTGGTCCGAGTCGTGTTCCGAGTCGTGGTCCCAGTCGTGGTCCGAGTCGTGGTCCCAGTCGTGGTCCCAGTCGTGGTCGGAGTCCTGGTCCGAGTCGAGGCCCGGATCGTCGTCAAAGTCTTGGTCCAAGTCGGTATCCAAGTCAAGGCCCCAGTCGTGGTCCGAGACGTGGTTCTAGTCATGGTCCGAGTCGTGGTCCCAGTCGTGGTCCCAGTCGTGGTCGGAGTCCTGGTCCGAGTCGAGGCCCGGATCGTCGTCAAAGTCTTGGTCCAAGTCGGTATCGAAGTCGCGGCCCCAGTCGTGGTCCGAGTCGTGGTCCCAGTCGTGGTCCCAGTCGTGGTCGCAGTCGTGGTCCGAGTCGTGGTCCGAGTCGTGGTCAGAGTTGTGATATTAGAGTTGGTACGAGTCGTGGTCCGAGTCGTGGTCCGAGTCGAGTTCCTAGTTGTGGTCCGAGTTGTGGTCCGAGTCGTGGTTCTAATCATGGTCCGAGTCGTGGTACTAGCCATGGTCCGAGTCGTGGTCCGAGCCGAGGCCCGGATCGTCGTCAAAGTCTTGGTCCAAGTCGGTATCCAAGTCAAGGCCCCAGTCGTGGTCCGAGACGTGGTTCTAGTCATGGTCCGAGTCGTGGTGCCAGTCGTGGTCCCAGTCGTGGTCGGAGTCCTGGTCCGAGTCGAGGCCCGGATCGTCGTCAAAGTCTTGGTCCAAGTCGGTATCGAAGTCGCGGCCCCAGTCGTGGTCCGAGTCGTGGTCCCAGTCGTGGTCCCAGTCGTGGTCGCAGTCGTGGTCCGAGTCGTGGTCCGAGTCGTGGTCCCAGTCGTGGTCCGAGTCGTGGTTTGAGTCGTCGTCCAAGTCGTGGTCCGATTCGTGGTCCGATTCGTGGTCCGAGTCGAGGCCCGGATCGTCGTCAGTCTTGGTCCAAGTCGGTATCCAAGTCGTGGTCCCAGTCGTGGTCCGAGTCGCGGTCCCAGTCGTGGTCCGAGTCGCGGTCCCAGTCGTGGTCCGAGTCGTGGTCCCAGTCGTGGTCCGAGTCGTAGTCCGAGTCGTGGTCCGAGTCGTGGTTTGAGTCGTCGTCCAAGTCGTGGTCCGAGTCGTGGTCCGAGTCGAGGCCCGGATCGTCGTCAGTCTTGGTCCAAGTCGGTATCCAAGTCGCGGTCCCAGTCGTGGTCCGAGTCGTGGTCCCAGTCGTGGTCCCAGTCGTGGTCGGAGTCCTGGTCCGAGTCGAGGCCCGGATCGTCGTCAAAGTCTTGGTCCAAGTCGGTATCCAAGTCAAGGCCCCAGTCGTGGTCCGAGACGTGGTTCTAGTCATGGTCCGAGTCGTGGTCCGAGCCGAGAGCCGGATCGTCGTCAAAGTCTTGGTCCAAGTCGGTTTCCAAGTCGCGGTCCCAGTCGTGATCCGAGTCGTGGTCCCAGTCGTGGTCCGAGTCGTGGTTTGAGTCGTCGTCCAAGTCGTGGTCCGATTCGTGGTCCGAGTCGAGGCCCGGATCGTCGTCAGTCTTGGTCCAAGTCGGTATCCAAGTCGTGGTCCCAGTCGTGGTCCGAGTCGCGGTCCCAGTCGTGGTCCGAGTCGCGGTCCCAGTCGTGGTCCGAGTCGTGGTCCCAGTCGTGGTCCGAGTCGTAGTCCGAGTCGTGGTCCGAGTCGTGGTTTGAGTCGTCGTCCAAGTCGTGGTCCGAGTCGTGGTCCGAGTCGAGGCCCGGATCGTCGTCAGTCTTGGTCCAAGTCGGTATCCAAGTCGTGGTCCCAGTCGTGGTCCGAGTCGCGGTCCCAGTCGTGGTCCGAGTCGCGGTCCCAGTCGTGGTCCGAGTCGTGGTCCCAGTCGTGGTCCGAGTCGTAGTCCGAGTCGTGGTCCGAGTCGCGGTCCCAGTCGTGGTCCGAGTCGTGGTTCTAGTCATGGTCCGAGTCGTGGTCCGAGTCGAGGCCCGGATCGTCGTCAAAGCCTTGGTCCAAGTCGGTATCCAAGTCGCGGCCCCAGTCGTGGTCTGAGTCGTGGTCCCAGTCGTGGTCCCAGCCGTGGTCGCAGTCGTGGTCCGAGTCGTGGTCCGAGTCGTGGTCAGAGTTGTGATTAGAGTCGCTAGACGAGTCATGGTACGAGTTGTGATATTAGAGTTGGTACGAGTCGTGGACCGAGTCGTGGTCCGAGTCGTGGTCCGAGTCGTGTTCCGAGTTGTGGTCCGAGTTGTGGTCCGAGTCGTTGTCGGAGTCCTGGTCCGAGTCGAGGCCCGGATCGTCGTCAAAGTCTTGGTCCAAGTCGGTATCCAAGTCGAGGCCCCAGTCGTGGTCCGAGACGTGGTTCTAGTCATGGTCCGAGTCGTGGTCCGAGCCGAGACCCGGATCGTCGTCAAAGTCTTGGTCCAAGTCGGTATCCATGTCGCGGTCCCAGTCGTGGTCCGAGTCGTGGTCCCAGTCGTGGTCCCAGTCGTGGTCCCAGCCGTGGTCGCAGTCGTGGTCCGAGTCGTGGTCCGAGTCGTGGTCAGAGTTGTGATTAGAGTCGCTAGACGAGTCATGGTACGAGTTGTGATATTAGAGTTGGTACGAGTCGTGGACCGAGTCGTGGTCCGAGTCGTGGTCCGAGTCGTGTTCCGAGTTGTGGTCCGAGTTGTGGTCCGAGTCGTTGTCGGAGTCCTGGTCCGAGTCGAGGCCCGGATCGTCGTCAAAGTCTTGGTCCAAGTCGGTATCCAAGTCGAGGCCCCAGTCGTGGTCCGAGACGTGGTTCTAGTCATGGTCCGAGTCGTGGTCCGAGCCGAGACCCGGATCGTCGTCAAAGTCTTGGTCCAAGTCGGTATCCATGTCGCGGTCCCAGTCGTGGTCCGAGTCGTGGTCCCAGTCGTGGTCCCAGTCGTGGTCGGAGTCGTGGTCCGAGTCGAGGCCCGGATCGTCGTCAAAGCCTTGGTCCAAGTCGGTATCCAAGTCGCGGCCCCAGTCGTGGTCCGAGTCGTGGTCCCAGTCGTGGTCCCAGTCGTGGTCGCAGTCGTGGTCCGAGTCGTGGTCCGAGTCGTGGTCAGAGTTGTGATATTAGAGTTGGTACGAGTCGTGGACCGAGTCGTGGTCCGAGTCGTGGTCCGAGTCGTGTTCCGAGTTGTGGTCCGAGTTGTGGTCCGAGTCGTGGTTCTAATCATGGTCCGAGTCGTGGTACTAGCCATGGTCCGAGTCGTGGTCCGAAACGAGGCTCGGATCGTCATCAAAGTCTTGGTCCAAGTCGGTATCCAAGTCACGGCCCCAGTCGTGGTCCGAGTCGTGGTCCCAGTCGTGGTCCCAGTCGTTGTCGGAGTCCTGGTCCGAGTCGAGGCCCGGATCGTCGTCAAAGTCTTGGTCCAAGTCGGTATCCAAGTCGAGGCCCCAGTCGTGGTCCGAGACGTGGTTCTAGTCATGGTCCGAGTCGTGGTCCGAGCCGAGACCCGGATCATCGTCAAAGTCTTGGTCCAAGTCGGTATCCAAGTCGCGGTCCCAGTCGTGGTCCGAGTCGTGGTCCCAGTCGTGGTCCCAGTCGTGGTCGGAGTCCTGGTCCGAGTCGAGGCCCGGATCGTCGTCAGTCTTGGTCCAAGTCGGTATTCAAGTCGTGGTCCGAGTCGTGGTCCGAGTCGTGGTCCCAGTCGTGGTCCCAGTCGTTGTCGGAGTCCTGGTCCGAGTCGAGGCCCGGATCGTCGTCAAAGTCTTGGTCCAAGTCGGTATCCAAGTCGCGGCCCCAGTCGTGGTCCGAGACGTGGTTCTAGTCATGGTCCGAGTCGTGGTCCGAGTCGAGGCCCGGATCATCGTCAAAGTCTTGGTCCAAGTCGGTATCCAAGTCGCGGTCCCAGTCGTGGTCCGAGTCGTGGTCCCAGTCGTGGTCCCAGTCGTGGTCGGAGTCCTGGTCCGAGTCGAGGCCCGGATCGTCGTCAGTCTTGGTCCAAGTCGGTATTCAAGTCGTGGTCCGAGTCGTGGTCCGAGTCGTGGTCCGAGTCGTGGTCCCAGTCGTGGTCCCAGTCGTTGTCGGAGTCCTGGTCCGAGTCGAGGCCCGGATCGTCGTCAAAGTCTTGGTCCAAGTCGGTATCCAAGTCGCGGCCCCAGTCGTGGTCCGAGACGTGGTTCTAGTCATGGTCCGAGTCGTGGTCCGAGTCGAGGCCCGGATCGTCGTCAAAGTCTTGGTCCAAGTCGGTATCCAAGTCGCGGTCCCAGTCGTGGTCCGAGTCGTGGTCCCAGTCGTGGTCCCAGTCGTGGTCGCAGTCCTGGTCCGAGTCGAGGCCCGGATCGTCGTCAAAGTCTTGGTCCAAGTCGGTATTCAAGTCGTGGTCCGAGTCTTTGTCCGAGTCGTGGTCCGAGTCGTGGTCCGAGTCGTGGTCCCAGTCGTGGTCCCAGTCGTTGTCGGAGTCCTGGTCCGAATCGAGGCCCGGATCGTCGTCAAAGTCTTGGTCCAAGTCGGTATCCAAGTCGCGGCCCCAGTCGTGGTCCGAGACGTGGTTCTAGTCATGGTCCGAGTCGTGGTCCGAGTCGAGGCCCGGATCGTCGTCAAAGTCTTGGTCCAAGTCGGTATCCAAGTCGCGGTCCCAGTCGTGGTCCGAGTCGTGGTCCCAGTCGTGGTCCCAGTCGTGGTCGCAGTCCTGGTCCGAGTCGAGGCCCGGATCGTCGTCAAAGCCTTGGTCCAAGTCGGTATCCAAGTCGCGGCCCCAGTCGTGGTCCGAGTCGTGGTCCCAGTCGTGGTCCCAGTCGTGGTCGGAGTCCTGGTCCGAGTCGAGGCCCGGGTCGTCGTCAAAGTCTTGGTCCAAGTCGGTATCAAAGTCGTGGTCTCAGTCGTGGTCCGAGTCGTGGTCCGAGTCGTGGTCAGAGTCGCTAGACGTGTCATGGCACGAGTTGTGATATTAGAGTTGGTACGAGTCGTGGTCCGAGTCGTGGTCCGAGTTGTGGTCCGAGTCGTGGTCTGAGTCGTGTTCCGAGTTGTGGTCCGAGTTGTGGTCCGAGTTGTGGTCCGAGTCGTGGTTCTTGTCATGGTCCGAGTCGTGTTTCTAGCCGTGGTCCGAGTCGTGGTCCGAAACGAGGCCCGGATCGTCGTCAAAGTCTTGGTCCAAGTCGGTATCCAAGTCGCGGCCCCAGTCGTGGTCCGAGTCGTGGTCCCAGTCGTGGTCCCAGTCGTGGTCCCAGTCGTGGTCGGAGTCCTGGTCCGAGTCGAGGCCCGGATCGTCGTCAAAGTCTTGGTCCAAGTCGGTATTCAAGTCGTGGTCCGAGTCGTGGTCCGAGTCGTGGTCTGAGTCGTGGTCCCAGTCGTGGTCCCAGTCGTTGTCGGAGTCCTGGTCCGAGTCGAGGCCCGGATCGTCGTCAAAGTCTTGGTCCAAGTCGGTATCCAAGTCGCGGCCCCAGTCGTGGTCCGAGACGTGGTTCTAGTCATGGTCGAGTCGTGGTCCGAGTCGAGGCCCGGATCGTCGTCAAAGTCTTGGTCCATTTCGGTATTCAAGTCGTGGTCCGAGTCGTGGTCCGAGTCGTGGTCAGAGTCGTGGTCCGAAACGAGGCCCGGATCGTCATCAAAGTCTTGGTCCAAGTCGTTTTCCAAGACGTGTTCCAAGTCGTTGTCCAAGTCGTGGTCCGAGTCGTGGCCCGAGTCGTGGTCCGAGTCGTGGTTTGAGTCGTAGTCCGAGTCGTGTTCCGAGTCGTTGCCCGAGTCGTGGTTTGAGTTGTTGTCCGAGTCGTAGTCCGAGTCGTGGTCCGAGTCGTGGTTTGAGTCGTAGTCCGAGTCGTGGTCCGAGTCGTGGTCCGAGTCGAGGTCCGAGTCGTGGTCCGAGTCGTGGTCCGAGTCGTGGTCCGAGTCGTGGTCCGAGCCGTGGTTTGAGTCGTAGTCCGAGACGTGTTCCAAGTCGTGGTCCGAGTCGTGGTCCGAGTCGTGGTTTGAGTCGTAGTCCGAGTCGTGGTCCGAGTCGTGTTCCGAGTCGTTGTCCGAGTCGTTGTCCGAGTCGTGGTTTGAGTTGTTGTCCGAGTCGTAGTCCGAGTCGTGGTCCGAGTCGTGGTTTGAGTCGTAGTCCGAGTCGTGGTCTGAGTCGTGGTCCGAGTCGTGGTCCGAGTCGTGGTTTGAGTCGTAGTCCGAGTCGTGTTCCAAGTCGTTGTCCGAGTCGTGGTCCGAGTCGTAGTCCGAGTCGTGGTCCGAGTCGTGGTTTGAGTCGTAGTCCGAGTCGTAGTCCGAGTCGTTGTCCGAGTTGTGGTTTGAGTCGTTGTCCGAGTCGTAGTCCGAGTCGTGGTCCGAGTCGTGTTCCGAGTCGTTGTCCGAGTCGTGGTCCGAGTCGTTGTCCGAGTTGTAGTACGAGTCGTGGTCCGAGTCGTGGTTTGAGTCGTAGTCCGAGTCGTGGTCCGAGTCGTGTTCCGAGTCGTTGTCCGAGTCATTGTCCGAGTCGTGGTTTGAGTTGTTGTCCGAGTCGTAGTCCGAGTCGTGGTCCGAGTCGTGGTTTGAGTCGTAGTCCGAGTCGTGGTCCGAGTCGTGGTCCGAGTCGTGGTCCGAGTCGTGGTTTGAGTCGTAGTCCGAGTCGTGTTCCAAGTCGTTGTCCGAGTCGTGGTCCGAGTCGTAGTCCGAGTCGTGGTCCGAGTCGTGGTTTGAGTCGTAGTCCGAGTCGTAGTCCGAGTCGTAGTCCGAGTCGTTGTCCGAGTTGTGGTTTGAGTCGTTGTCCGAGTCGTAGTCCGAGTCGTGGTCCGAGTCGTGTTCCGAGTCGTTGTCCGAGTCGTGGTCCGAGTCGTGGTCCGAGTCGTAGTCCGAGTCGTGGTCCGAGTCGTGGTTTGAGTCGTAGTCCGAGTCGTAGTCCGAGTCGTAGTCCGAGTCGTTGTCCGAGTTGTGGTTTGAGTCGTTGTCCGAGTCGTAGTCCGAGTCGTGGTCCGAGTCGTGTTCCGAGTCGTTGTCCGAGTCGTAGTCCGAGTCGTGGTCCGAGTCGTGTTCCGAGTCGTTGTCCGAGTCGTGGTCCGAGTCGTGGTCCGAGTCGTGGTCCGAGTCGTGGTCCGAGTCGTGGTCCGAATCGTGGTTTGAGTCGTAGTCCGAGTCGTGGTACTGGCCTGTGCCAAGCATGTGAACTTTATAATTGATTTTTTTATGAAATAAAGGATACATCTCTGCCTAACTTTACAACGATTAAAGGCGTGATGTTATGCTTTGTTTCCAAACTATGATAAACAGGAAATGGCCATAGAAGGTAGAATAAACTGTTGATTGAACTTCCGGTGGGCCGGTGGAGGACCGGATATTGCGAGCCGACAAAGGGGGGATAACTGAAACTTTGCTTTCAGCACTTGTTTCTTAAAGATAAAGGTGGATCGTTGACCTCAATATCAGATGATAGGGAAGACAAAAGGTTTAGGGAGATTAAGATCATGTATGCTGAACGACTTTTTTTCCGAATAAGGAACAACGTTACTGGGGCAATGTTTAACACTGGGAATTTCTTTCTGTATCGTGGGTAAGTTTACAAACATAGAAACTCACATACACAAACACCCAGACCCGGAACAACTACTTGCAGATTATGCAATTAATATTTGTTACGTGCGGGGACCAAAGCCGCGACACGCTGCGCAGCAGTCGATCACTCGGTCACTTCGCCAACTTTATCCATGGCTGAACTGATTAGACTTTCTGTCTTAAATCTATGTGGAGACTTTGAGATCATTCTTTGTGGGGCACAGAACTCAGACTGTATTTTTTTTCTAAGTAATGGGTTTGTTTCGGTCGCCTCCTTCTACAAAGCAGTCATGCTCGCGAAGGTGGAGGCGGGCCGCGTGAGGGAGAGGATAGCGTCCTCCCTCCACCCCAGCCGCAGTGGTAGATGCCCACGGCGACCGACATCGGCAGAGGATCTCCGGCCACCGCAGGCGCGCGCATGCGGGCGGCGAGTAATGGGCGACTCGCTGTCCGACCATAGACCATGCCCGGGTCGACGGCGCGTTGTCTTCCACGCGCGCCTCAAGGAGTGTCAGCATAGTGACGGGGCCTGTAGAGGGCCAAAGCCTACCGGGGTCTTGGTACATAAAGGGCTATTGAAGGACACCGTGGATTTTAGTCAGGCAAGTCTGACAGTTCCTCCCGCCCTGCCCTGGGTGGGAGGACTCATTTGATGATTTTACCACGATAGAAAAAAAGAAAAAAGTTAGTGTTATCATGAGGTAAGCTTTTTGTTTGACTTTTTGTTGAGTTTCACTGAATTTATGGTCTCATCCAAGTATCATTTTAGAATCTTAAAGTGGTAAAGTGGTAAAATCATCAAATGAGTCTAGGTGGGACCCAGGGTGTTCTTCAATAGCGTTTTACGTACCGGGGTCACGGTAAATCATAAGTCCCGCGACCTCGACAGGCTTTGGCCCTCTAGGGGGAGGGGGGTCATTTTTGCTGACACTCTTTGAGGCGCGCGTGGAACACAACGCGCTGTCGACCCGGGCATGGTCCATGGTCGAACAGCGAGTTACCCATTACTCGCTGCCCGCATGCCCGCGCAGATTGTTGTTATTTGTGTAAACAAACGAAAATCTGTATCTATCGATCCTTTTCAGTAAAACTGACTCTTACTAAATCCTCATAAAATCGAATCTCTAGGTCTTCGCCCGGTATACCGTCCTCAAGTGCACTTCCATACGATATTCCTATCTTATAATACTCGAGATGAAAATGGATTCTTATCTAAAAGATTTTTGGCAATATCTAGCCTTTATTGCCTACAATTTATGGTGAAAAAGAAATGCGAGCGTTTTCGTTGAAGAATTAAACTATTTATTTTTTTAATAAGTTACGTTTTCTCAAGATTTTTACAAGTGACTTGTTTTTTATTACGTCTTCGACTTCAACGTCCTTTAAAAAACCAATGTATTAATACTAGGTATGAGGTATGGTAATCTGCTTTGGGGTCGTGCTGCAGTCTAGAACTAATTATGGGCTACCATCCAGTGATGGCAGGCTAGAATTAGGTCCGGTTGTTAGTAAGAAAGTTTTCGGAAAATCTTCCGGGTAGGTTAGGTTTTTTTTTTTTTTTTGCGTGGTAAAATCATCAAATGAGTCCTCCCACCCAGGGCAGGGCGGGAGGGACTGTCAGACTTGTACTGACTAAAATCCACGGTGTCCTTCACTAGCCCTTTACGTACCGGGGTCACGGTAATCCCTTGGTCCCGCGACCCCGGCAGGCTTTGGCCCTCTACAGGCCCCGTCAATATGCTGACACTCTTTGAGGCGCGCGTGGAACACAACGCGCCGTCGACCCGGGCATGGTCCATGGTCGGACAGCAAGTCGCCCATTACTCGCTGCCCGCATGCCCGCGCCTACGGTGGCCGGAGATCGTCCTGCGACGTCCGACGCCGTGGGCGTCTACCACTGCGGCTGGGGTGGAGGGAGGACGCTGTCCTCTCCCTCAGGCGGCCCGCCTCCTCCTTCACGAGCATGACTGCTTCGCAGAAGGAGGCGACCGCTTCCCACTCCGTCTCGCCCCGCAGCATGGCCTCGACCAATGCCGGGCGCGAGAGGTCTCCGCCTATCGCCGTCGTGAGGACACGGCGGTGCTCTGCCCAAGCGGGGCAGTCCTGCACCGTATGCTCCACCGTGTCCTCCGGACGATCCTCGCAGTGGTGACACCCAGGCGTTTCTTCCCTCCCTATCAGACACAGGAACCTCCCGAAACTTCCGTGTCCGGTGAGGACCTGCGTCATGCGGTAGGTAAGGACGCCGTGACGCCTATCCAGCCACTCCTCAAAGAGGGGTCTTACCGCCGCGATTGCGGCGTGCCCGCGGGTAGGTTAGGTAAGGTCCATTTAAACCCCATTCAAAACCGAGGTGGGCCGGTAATTAATGAAGAATAATAATAACTAGTCTACCATTATAATTTTATTATGTAATAGAAATAAACTTCCACGATCACTTCAAAAGCAAATAAAATTTTATTATATCTCTTCAATCATCCCAAAATATGTACTAGAAAGAAAGTTATAGCACTACTCAAAAACCCTAATATCGTCCTCCAATAAGTCATAATACGTACTTACAAGTGGGGTCCCTCAGGTCCCAGACCCCAGACCCCTACGAGTGCAGTGCTAACTGATATTCCATGCGATTAAACCCCCGGCCCTGTCGTTTTTCGAACGGTTTAACATTATTGACCCTTAAATTGTCTCAGTGACTCGGTACGGGAATTTGGGAATAGTGTTTTTTTAATTAATTGAGAAGTAGTATAGGGTGGGGGTAGTTTGTGTAGTGGGTTGCATTTGTTAAGGGGAAAATTGAGGAGGAAATACAACAAAGAAAGGGGTGGTAAACAAAGGGACTCAGAAAAACATTGCCACTTAGCAAGTTCGAAAAAGTAACTATCTTTATGTATATCCTTATATCAATATTCTCGATAGTAAGTAATCTTATTTAGAACTAGTTTTTGCCAGCGGCTTCGCCCGCGTGGAGTTTCACGTGTTATTTTGAGTCAACCATAAAAGATAGGCATATGCTGTCAAGGAATATTTTTATATAATTTTAAGGAGAACATTTCCGTCATACATGATTTCTATGTAGCTTTAACCATTAAGGCTGCACACGCGACAGAATCTTAAAAAATGAAGTAACTTCTCCGATTTTCCCAATATTTTCTATTGATCGTAGCGTAATGAAAAGTATACTATAACCTGCCCAGAAGTATGAAGAATAATTGTGCCAAATTTCGTTAAAATCCGTCGAGTAGTTTTTGTTTCTATAATGAACACATGACAAAAATTTTACTCATTGCATTTTTGGCATCAGTAGCGATCCCTAATCACCCCTTGATAGTTAATTTTTAAATATACTTAATGTACAGAATTGGCCTCTCTACAGATTTATTATAAGTATAGATAATTAAATTAAAGTTTTTATGCGGAAAGAAAAATTGGTCTGCGAGCAGGGCTAAAATCTGCGTCCTTCATGATACATACTCAAGATGCCATACTAACTAGGCTACCGCAGTCTTGCCCGGCGAGGTTCTTTCATTGCAATGTTGAACGACGATACGGAGAAAAGCTGTACGATCCGCAATGCAGACGGTAATGCGTATACTAGTGAGGTACACGATATCAACATTGATTTGGCTGCAATTTCAACATGATGATGTTAGTAGTTTGAGATTGTAACAATATATGGCGCAACGTCACCAAAAGACGTTTCAAACGTGGAATGAAATAAACGACCTCGTACTTTATTATCCATCCATCCTTACATCATCATTTTTCATGTAAATTACGTAAGAATGATTATGTCTATAATAGAAAATATAAAAAAGCAAAAATAAATTAAATTCCACGACATGTGTGCCGCGAAACCAGTCTGAAACCTCCCAACGGTATTATTAAAACAGCAATACAATGTACATTGTGAGTTTTTACGAGAATTTACGATATTAACAATATAAACTATTCTGTATGGAATCAATCGGAGATAAATGTACTACAATATGTTATGATACTCGCCTTGTTTGGCCGTAGATTTCAATAACGATGAAATTGAAATTTGATTTGGAGCTATTGTTCGCTCCACAGTCTTTCAATCTGTGTACTTGGTTATATTGTGGTTGTCTGGTATAGATCATTGGAAAATTTAAAGTATGTTTTAAATCAATTTAAAAAAAGAAGTTGTTCTCAATTCGACTGTATGGTTTTGTTTTCTTTATTACTCGATTTTATTTCTCAATGACTCGTGGCCCGTATTTGTTTGAGATAATATACTTCCCAAGTGGTTCCATGATGGTCGCGGGACTTCGTATTTACAAAGACACCGGAATGAAAAAAGCTATTGAAGGACACCTTGTATTTTAGTCAGTACGAGTCTGACAGTCCCTCCCGCTCTGTCCCAAGTAGGAGAACTCATTTGATGATATTAACACGCAAAAAAAAATGTTCCTTCATTTTCCCTTTAAATTCCAAGGGTGTGTCCTACTTAGACAGTACCGCGGCGTTGGCTCTATAGGAGCACCGTCAGTTTGCTGACAGCTCCTTTAGTCGCGCGTGGAACATGACGCATCGTCGATCAAGGTTTGGTTCCTGAAAGGTTTGTCACAATTCATAACCAGTCTTACCATCCATCCAAACAACCAAAGTTTCGAAGATACGTACGCTTCTACAGAATCACTTCAATAAGTCAACTCGCACAGGCGATCAATAAAAACACAATAGTCTTTTCATTGAAACTTAAAAGAAAACATTATTCGCTGAGTACATTTAGTGCAGCATGCGATTTCCCAGGCGGTGCCTGAGAGCCCTTTCAGACAAAGGCTTTCCTGTAGGACGTTGCCCGTCTCGGGGTTTGAAAACATACGGAGTTGAATTTGATCATGTAATTAATTTAATGTGTCTCGCCCTTTGTAATTATCGGTCTGGATATTGTTCATGTTGATGGCTGTAATTATCACCCAGTCCACTGCAGTGGTCGCGGGTCTCACGAATTACCGTGACCCCGGTACGTAAAGGGCTATTGAAGGACACCGTGGATTTTAGTGAGTACGGGTCTGACAGTCCCTCCCGCTCTGCCCTGGGTGGGAGGACTCATGTGATGATTTAAACACATAAAAAAAAGTCCACTACAGTACTTTTCTAAGCTGCTGGGTGTAGCATTCGTTTTTCATATTTATTAATTAATTATTAAATAAAATGATTACAGGAGTGGAACATACACTATATATTTATGCCAAACTGTAGGATAGTCTGTCGTTAATATTAGTTTTTGTCTTACTATACCAAATGGAGTTAGACAACAGCCATATCCACGGTCTCATCTATGCTTTTGAATTCATTAGGCTGGTCGGTTCGGTAAATTAACGTCTGTTGTAGATATTAAAAAAAAAACTCGACTTCGCATTTTCTTATTTTAGGTGGTATTATGTGTTCCTGTTCTGCAAACGAAGGTCTCTAGAACAAACTTAGTTATTACACATCTATCTATAACATTTGAATTTACTGCACACCACCCGATCTTAGCTACCGCTTACAGTGGCAACCATAACAGCAAATGTTTGCAGCACGCCACAAAACTTCGCTCATAGCGGACGCGAGGTTTTCTTCGAGCAAATCGCTACATAGAAAAACACGGCACGGTTAACGCAGTGGCTGATCGATTGGACTGCTGCGCTGCGTGTCGCGGGTTCGATTCCCGCACGGAGCAAATATTTGTATGATCTACAAGTAGTTGTTTCGGGTCTAGGCGTTTGTGTATGTGAATTTATATATTTGTAAATGCACCCACGACACAGGAGAAATGCCTAGTGTTGGGCAAAGTTTTTTGCCAAAAAAATGTCGTGAACGGGCGATTTGTTGTGTCTCGCACAGTCAGAGGATTCTCCCTTTTCAAACGGGAATAAGGAACACAACACCTGGTTCCAATATCCCTAAAATACGATGTTTTTTTTTTTTTTTTTTTTTTATTGTTTATTTATACAATTTTAATACAGGTTTACATATATATTGTACCATTAAACCAGAAATGGTTTGTATTGGTACTCACATTCGCTACAAGAACACTTAATCAGTACAACACATAAGCCGAATTAAAAACTTAAATATGTATCATGCATGGACACACCATTCGTCTATATTGTCATAAGGTAAAATAATGTAGGTACACGTAACTATTTAGATCGTAAACATCCATTCCGTAGGTGAGTCACATGTGTTGATATTAAACGTTCAAGTCCAAAATACTGAACCGTATAACTCTTCACCTCGTCCCAAACAGTTTGTTCCTAAATTATATAAATGTCAACCTACCTTCAAACGAAATAGTTTCTTTTAATTCGTAAAAACGCTCCGTTTAACTTGATCGTAGTATTTAATTGTAATTGCATAATGAGGTTGAATAGGGTTCTTTGTTTCGGACGGGCAGAAGAATCGACAACATGATGTTAAGTGCTTTTGTTGATCATGCTTTTAAATCGATTTATTTTAATTAGATATTGTCCGCGCTTTGTCCCCATACCAAAATAGCCTATAACGTTAGGTCCCATATATCTTTGAGAAAACGGAACTTACACGCGTACGTACTAATATACACACTTTTGCTGTTACAGGACAGTTTTGTATCATTTTAAAAGGTAAAGTTAAAATCGAAAAAAGTCTTTCGACTGTCTGGTAATAAAAAATGAACACACAGGTAACTAAATTTTCCATAATTGTCGGTCGTAGTGAACAGACGTATCGAGCAATTATTGCAATAAACAAATAATCACTTGCGAAATTGTGACCTAGTTCAACCAGTAGTACGCATTATCGTACATCAGACTTGTGTAAGGTGTATTATTAGAGAATGACCGGTGTTTAAAAGAAATAAAATAACCTGCTTCGCGATGGAGGATAGTCCATTCAACCGGAGTAGTAAATGTGTTCGCTCCCCGCCTTCTACGCCTGTGCCCGTGGCCGTACCAGCTTCTTCCCCTAAACCGCCTGTCCAAAGAAACGATGCTCCTGAAGTTGTCTCGACACCAGAAGTTCAGAACTGGATGTCAATCATCGAACAGAGCCTTAACGAGATCTGCAGTATTGCTGCTGACGGAAAACTGAATGTGGAGCAAAAAACGCGGATTAACAGCCTATGCCGGAAGGTTGGGCACGGGACCTCGCAGATGGCCGTCATGTACCAGTCCGTCAAAGCTAAAGCGCTCCAAGCACACTACACTGTTCGAACTCTTGAAAGCCAACTCGATCTTTCGCAGCAATTAGAAAACCTTAAGCTGACTATCGCAGATTCGACGAAACCTGCCCGTGGATCTTCGTTTGCTGACATGGTAAAGAAAGGTGCCAACAATTTTATCCAGCCAAGTCATTTAAGTTCTGTGGCCATCTATCCAAATGACAACTTGAAGACCAGTGACGAAACCAAATCTCTTGTCCAAAAAATTATCAGCCCTGAAGAAATGAAGCTCCAAGTGAGAGGTCTACGTAAGACGAAGAACGGTGGTGTTATCATCAGTACCGAGACGAAAGACGATATCGAGAAGCTGAGGAAATCGGTGCAGCTGACCAAATCAGGCCTAACAGTCGACGAGCCATACAAAAGGAAGCCTAAGGTTGTTATTATAGGAGTGCCGACATCCATGCAAGAAAATGAGGTTTTTGCTTGTTTGTTCAATCAAAATCTTGCCGAAAAACTTCAGGACTGCAGCCTTGAGACATTTTTGACCTCAATTAGACTAAGTCATAAGTCAGGTAAGAAAGATTCTGAGACTTGTAATTTTATTGTCGAAGTATCTGCAGTCATACGCAAAGCCCTGGTATCACAAGAACGAGTTTTTGTAAATTGGTCGTCATGCCCTGTGAGGGATTTTACTTTGGTCACACGTTGTTATAAGTGTCAGCAGTATGGACACGCGGCCAAGTCATGTCGACAGACCACGTACACCTGCGGTCACTGTGGTGAACAAGGTCACTCGATTAAAGAATGTCCAAAGAATGCTGATGAACCAAAATGCGCTACTTGCCTGCATTTTAAAAAACCTGCGAAACATAACACAGGTGCTGCAGACTGCCCAGCAAAAATAATGGCTGAAAAATGGTACATCAATTCTGTAGATTATGGAGGCGCCTAAGAGCGCCGTTAATTAGTTATTTGTTTGACCTTACTACCTTACCATTATGCTAAATAATTTAATATATGATTTAGATAATTTCTCTGTATCCGAGTCCAATGTTTGTGAAGCGGAAAACTGCAAACAATATCTATCTGGCTTCCAATCTCCGCTAACCATACTAACACAAAATATTCGCAGTGTTTTTAAGAATTTTGATGGCTTTAGTACATTTCATCAACGACTAAACATAAATTGTGATGTTATTATTTTAACTGAATGTTGGCTTGCTAAACAGTATAACATACCATTAATCCCGGGTTATAATATGTATAAAAGTACTATCAATTACAATCAAAATGATGGGGTGATAGTTTATGCACGAAATCATTTGAATGTTTCTATAGAAGAACCTGAGATGCACGACTGTAACAGACTGTTAGTTAAAATCGGATCAGAATTTGCGATATTAGCATTATATCGACCTCCGTCTTTTAGAAACACTAGCGTTTTTATTGATTCCCTGAACGACACTTTACAAAACCTGTCATTCATTAATTTACTCCATAAATTTCAGTAACTGCAAAAAAATCCTTAAGGAAGCTTTACAATCAATGTCCTATGAAGATACAGAGAAGTTACTACTTGTTCTTAAGTAACGATTGGTCAAATTATTGTAATTTTCTATTTATAATTAGTTAACTAAGTTAAACACCATAATTTTTAAACATCTTATATTGTATAGTCTATAGATTATTATGCTTAATAAGTGATTATTTAATAAATTAATGTTACCTCCCTTCGCCTGAAACACAGGAATTCCTAGTTCAGGCATAGATTATTTCTGAACTTGACATAGATTTAAGAAAAATTGTATTTAACGTATACCTTATGTTTTTTGAATAAATTTATTATTATTATTATTATTATTTCGGATTTTTTAATTTTCTTCCCTCGTAAGAGAGTATTAAAACCCCACAGACGGGCCGGAGCCAAGTTTGTAGGGGGGAGTTTAAATAGATAATGTTGATGATATAGTAGAAGAAGTGAGGAATTTTCTGGTGATGCGACAGGTGTTGAGAATTGTGGCTTTTTGAAGCAGATGGAGAGTGTGGGGAGGCATGAGTAAAATGTTCAGGCTTTGAATGAGAGATTTCGGTATTAAACCAGTAGAAGAGAGTACTATGGGGACGATGTGAACTGTTTCTACTTCCCATTGTGTCTTTATTTCTATGGCGAGGTCTTGGTATTTACTAAGTTTTTCTGATATTGTTGCTTGAATATTGTGTGAGTTTGGAATAGCTACATCTATTAGGTAAGCTGTTTTACTGGCTTTGTCATGAACTGTTATATCTGGTCTATTGAAATGTATAGTTTTGTCGGTTATTATAGTCCTGTCCCAATAAATTTTCTGATTCCTACTTCCTAGTGTTAATTCGGGCTTATATTTATAATATGGTTTCATTTCATTTATGAGTTTATATTTAAATGCTAAATGTTGGTGTATTATAGCGGCAACCTGGTCATGTCGGTGCTTATAATCGGTCTGTGCAAGTGCCTTACAAGCCCCTGTTATGTGTTGTATAGTCTCGGAGGCGGTATTGCAGTGTCTGCATGAGTCAGTCGGCAGAAGAGGGTCCTTAATAATATATTTCCTGTAATTTCGTGTCGCTATTATTTGGTCCTGAATGGCCAGCATGAACCCTTCCGTCTCGGGAAACAGTTCGCCTCGGTTGAGCCATTCGTTCGACTTAGTTTTATCGACGTGTGGCTGGCTCAGGTAGGCTCGATGTCTTCCATGGAGAGCTTTGGCGGACCATGCGGCAATTTTTTGTTCTGTGCTTGTGATCTTTTCATTTGTTTGGATGTGTCTACTGTGTAAGTTAAGCGGTGTAAGTTTCTTATCGTTTTCAGTAATATGTTTGTGTAGTGATGAGTTTTCTGATTTATTGTGAAAGTATGCTCTGAGTGAAAGTATCTGTTTGTTATGTAGGTTGTGAATATCGATCAGTCCTCTTCCACCTTCTTGACGCGGTAGGGTAAGTCGCTGTATGCTTGATTTTGGGTGATGTTTTCTATGTTTTGTTAATGATGTATTTATAGTGCGTTGTAGTTTTCTGATATCTGTTTTTGACCATTTTATAATTCCGAATGAATAAGTAAGGATGGGTATTGCATATGTGTTGATGGCTTTGACGGTGTTTTTAGAGTTAAGGTTAGTTTTCAAGATGAGGTTGAGACGGTGTGAAAACTTTTTGAGCAATTCTTGTTTAATCATTTTTTGCTGTATTTGTCTGGACTGTTTGAAACCTAGGTATTTGTACGTACTTTGTTCATCCATCGGTTCTATTAATTCACCTGACTCGAGTGTGTAACTGTTATTTTGGACTTTTCCTTTTACAACTGACAAAATTTTGCACTTGTCGACTCCAAAGGACATACAGATATCATTAGAGAACTGTTGAGTTGTGTCAGCTAGTTGAAAGAGCGCATTTTTATCAGCTGAGTATAATTTTATGTCATCCATATACATTAGGTGTGTGAGTGTATAATGTGAATTATTATGTGCTAGTGTGAATCCTGCTCCTGTTTTATCCAGTAAGTGTGAGAGTGGATTGAGTGCCATGCAAAACCACAGCGGACTTAGAGCATCTCCTTGAAAGATTCCACGTTTAATACGGATTGGCTCAGTAGTTACAGATGAAGAAGAAGAATTAATTTTTAGGACAGTTTGCCAATTCCGCATAGAAGTTTCTAAGAAATGTTTTAGTGTTGGATGTATTTTGTACAAATTTAAAACGTTTAATAGCCAACTGTGTGGGACCGAGTCAAAAGCCTTTTGGTAATCTATAAACATAGTGTGAATATCTGTCTTATTTTTAATAGCACTGTTCATAGTGATCGCATCAATAGTGAGTTGTTCTTTGCATCCTTGACTATTTTTACGGCATCCCTTTTGTTGTTCTGCGAGAATGTTATTATTGTTCAAGTGTTGATATATTACCTGGCTTACACAGGCTGTTAAAATTTTGTATAATGTTTGTAAACATGTAATTGGTCGGTATTTTGCTGGGTTTAAAGTGTCTTTGGTGTCTTTCGGTATCATGTAAGTAACTCCGTGTGTAATATATGGTGGAAGTAGTTGTGGTGATTGGATGAATGTGTTTAAATGATTGTGTAAGAGAGGATGTATGCTAGTGAATTTTTTGTACCAATAGTTGTGAATGTTGTCAGTGCCCGGTGATTTCCAGTTATGTGTGCGTTTGATGACATCTATGAATGTTTCTATTGGTATAAATTCATATTCCATTTCTGGTATTTCTGGTGATGCTTCATTGATCCAGTCTGCTCGGAGATTGTGATGCACTGGATTTTCCCAAATGTTAGCCCAGAATTCTCGAAGGGTTTCAGATGTTGGTGTTGCTAAGTTTGGGTTAGTGGAGTCTCCATTATTTGTTGCAAGGTGCCTATAAAATAGTTTTTCATTGTTGACAAATTTTGAGTTTTGAATTTTACGGTCCGTGCATTTCAGATATCGTTTGAGTCTACTAGCTGCTGCGTTCAATTTTTGTTTCATAGTGTCCAAAAAGTGTACTAATTGTGTATTGGGAGGTTCGTATTGAGCGTGTTGCTGGTATTTTCTCTTTATTTCTTCCACTGCTGCTATTAGTTTTGGGCTTCTGCTTCCATTAATAAAGTGTGTAAGTTTACCTATGTTTGCTCTTAGATTTTGGATTTTTTTCTCTAACCTAATTTGCCACTTTGGTTTTCTTTTTGTATATGTACGGCCTTCATTTTGTGTACCTAATATTTTAGCTCCGTTACATGTAGCTGCCGTCCATGCTGCACAGTAAATAGCGGTCTGCAATTTGATAAAGTCGGTGTCAACATTTACGTAATTTGGGAGGATGACTGAATTTATGTATGCAACTATGTCAGAGAACTTTTTGGATGTCTTTTGTTTGGGGATATAGGGTCTATTAGTGGGGTGTGTATCTGAGAAAAGTATTTCAGCTTGTTGAAATGTGGATTCGATTTCTAGATTCTTTTCAGGAACAGCATTTTGCGTAGGTTCAAATTGGCATAACTCTATATGATTCAGAAAATTTTCGTCGTCTGCATTGGTGAGTGTTTGAAAACCTATTTCAGTATCAGAGATCCTAATATCTGTGTTTTGAGTACTTGATGAGTAAATGTTCTCATCAGGTTGCTGTTGGTCGTTATTTATGTGTTCAATATTAAGTGTGTTAATATTGATATTTTCTAACTCTGTAGCTACTTGATTTTTAATTTCTTCTAATTTATTAGGGTGTATGTATTTGTTATTTATGATAGCTCTTACTTGATCGGATAATCGTTGCTCAGTTATGTGTGCCAGTTCAGGATATATGTTAATAAATCCCTCATGTAAGTGTTTTCTATAGGCTGTTTTATTCGTTTCTAATTGTGTAGTAGTATAATATATTCTGATTATTGCTTCATTAAGTTCGTTTGTCCATTTCATACGCTGGCCGGGTTGTGTACTAATTGGTGTCTGTGATTGTGTCGAGTGTTGTTCTATTTGAGTATGGACTGTTTGTAATTCGGCTCTGACTTCCTCATAAATCTGATCTATTGTTTCTTGTGTTAATAATTTCTTATGGACTATGGCTCTTCGCTGGTCACCAATTCTTTGGCGGCTCACTTGCATATCAGGGTATTTTTCTAAAAACTTGGTGTGAAGCGGTGGCAGGTAAGCACTTTTGTCAGTTTCCATGTGTGTTAAATGAAGGTATGTGCGTAGGATGAATTTATTCATATCAATGCTCCATTTCCTACGTCTTGTTGCAGTTCTGTTGATGGGTACAGCATCTTCGACAAAGTTTGTCTCCTGTACAACATCCACAGACTGTACGCTAATTGATGAAGATAATGGCGCCGCAGTGACGCGAAAGGATTGTGACGATGATGAAATTGATGGAAAAAGAGATGAGGGAGATGACGACGATGAAGAGTGTTGTGAATTTTCGTCATCTATCTGAGGCACATTTGCCTGAAGTTGTTTTTTTGTTTTAGATCTTGTATTCATAATGTTCCCACGAGTAGCTAGGGACTTAAAAAGTCGACCACAGCAGAGCCCTGCGTTCACTGTGGCAAGGGTGAATAAAACTGGAGGTCCCCTATTTTCCAGAGTTGGCACACTAGCGACTAGCCTCTCCTCTAGCCATGCAGCCCTCGGCGTGTGCGACCTTGGCTTGGATTGTATCTCTCTTGGTCTGGCCCCTAACCCTAGACCCATCCCATCAAAGTAAACTCTTCTGGTACAGACCTAGCGCTCGGAGCACGCAAGCCCCACCACGACGTCAACGTAGAGATACAGCGGTGGGGAGATACAGCGGTGGGGATTATTATTATTATTAATACGTATATTGCCTCTAAAGCCTTATCAGAATGTCCGGTCTTCCCATACTAATTAATAATCACCTGCTTTGCCTCCCCCAATTGGCTAAATTCTTCATCATCAACCTTGTTCTCAAATGGATCGCAAGTCTAACTAAAAATAAAGAAATTCTTTCTTCAAAGAAAAAATAAAAACATTCGCGGATCTGTCGTTCGTATAATGGTTGCACATTAACAGGAAATGGTTTTATGAAATAACATCCAATTTTCTGATATGACACCATTATAGCTTATTTATTGAATACTTAGGGAGTTCAAGGTTAGTTAGGAGTTTACCTTTTTTCGTCCGGGGAAGTGTTATTCGACCAGCATAGGAATGAAGCTGTCATGGCGGTATATTGTGACGTCATGATCGCCTATTCCAGGCGCACCCCGAAGAGCTCGTCGGACGTCCCCAGACGATCTCCGGCCACCGTAGGCGCGGGCATGCGGTCAGCGAGTAATGGGCGACTCGCTGTCCGACCATGGACCATGCCCGGGTCGACGGCGCGTTGTGTTCCACGCGCGCCTCAAAGAGTGTCAGCAAAGTGACGGGGCCCCCTCTAGAGGGCCAAAGCCTGCCGGGGTCGCGGGACTGTACGAATTACCGTGACCCCGGAACGTAAAGGGCTATTGAAGGACACCGTGAATTTTAGTCAGTACGAGTCTGACAGTCCCTCCCGCTCTGCCCTGGGTGGGAGGACTCATTTGATGATTTTACCACGAAAAAAAAAAACTCCGATGAGCTGTTAACAAACTGACGGGGTCCCCTTTAGAGGACCATACCCTGCCGGGGTCGCGGGACTGTCTCATCAGGTAACCGGGACCCTGGAACGTACAGGGATATTGAGGGACACCGTGGATTTTTGTCAGTACACGTCGGACAGTTCCTCCCGTTCCGCCTAAAGTGGGAGTACACATGATAATATTACCACGATAAAAAAACGCGCGCTTTTATAACACTCGCACGTTAAACCTAATTTTCATTACATTGAGGGACACTAAGAATTTTTCCTGTATCGTGGGTGCGTTTACAAACATAGAAACTCACATACACATTTTTTTTACCGTTTCCCCACATTAGGAATTTCTCCTGTGTCGTGGGTGTATTTACAAACATATAAACTCGCATACACAAACGCCCAGACCCCAAGCAACTACTTGTAGATCATACAAATATTTGCTCCGTGCGGAAATCGAACCCGAGACACGCACCGCAGCAGTCCAACCGTGTCGTCAAACTGTGTTCAACAGATGTTTAACTTCTTTTGTAGTAAGACCGTCAGTGTTACAAGTGGAACCGTTAAAACAAAAAAAAACGACGTGTCGCACTCTGGGAGTGCCGGTAGAAGTGAAAACTTCAATAGTAATAAACACACACACTGCGCCGCCTAAACGAAACAGCAGGCGCAGGCATACATTTTTGCCGCGCCGTAGAAAGAGAGGGGGATACTCCCTCTATCCCCCTCTCTTCCTACGGCGTGGCAAAAATGTATGCCTACGCCGCGCCAGCTGTCTACTCCCCATCCGTCTTACGAATTTTCGATCAGGTCACGTGCCCTGACGCGAGTTTAACATTTTTTACCCATTCCCAAAGTCCCTCCCGCCCTGCCCTGGGTGGGAGGACTCATTTGATGATTTTACCACGATAAAAAAAAAAAGTCTGTTGAAAATAAAACAGACGTCGTCGTAAAATTATAACTCCGTAAAATCTAATAAGAAAAGTAACAAAACGTGGGCAAGAAGGAATGAATAATTATGATCACGGCTGCACTAAGAAACGGCACAGAAGCCTCTTTTACGTATCGCTACTGACGCTAATGATATTTTCTCGACGCCTGATGAGCTTTCAAATGGACGGTATTATGCAGTAAGTTATGAAACTTTTTTTTTTTACATGGTTAAATATCTTTTGAATCCTCCCACCTAGGGCAGAGCGGGTGGGACTGTCAGACTCGTACTGACTAAAATCCACTGTATCCTTCAATAGCCCTTTACGTTCCGGGGTCACGGTAATTCGTACAGTCCCGCGACCAAGTTGTGAAACTGGGAAAACAAATCATAATTTGAACTCTGAAAGCTGTACAGCGTTCGTATAGTATAACGACGTAAATTGTACGGAAAAAGTGTAACCGCATCTAGTGCACGAACGAAGAAAAAATAAACATATCCAATTTAACGTGAAATTCCCGTTTACATTGAGTAAAAAAACAGGTGAAAACTCATTATAAAGCCTCGTATAAGTATTACATGCAATAGGCATGTCTGAGCAGCATCTAACATGGCACCGAAGACACAAGTTTAATTTTAAATTAATTTAATTTACTAGTCTAATTTGTTTCGATGTTCGAAACAGTTCAGTACTATAATTATGTAAAAAAATATTTTTCTATTAAAAGCCATACATAAATACATATTATTTACCTTTTAAAACTAACAATCGTCGAATATATACAGTTTATTTATGAAATAGGCATGTCAAAACAATTACATTTACATTCAACATGAAATATTTTATTTCAATCTAATATTTTTTTTGCACAAAACTAACTAAAAACAAAGCCAGCTAACTAAAAAGCAATGGCTACACATCAAATATTCAATAGAGTATGTAATCTGCTGTTAAATCCCATGTCAACGTGAACGATTGGTTTTTGTTATTCCGTTTAACAAACAGACAGTAGCATAATAGTTTTGACGGGAGATTTATGTACTAAACACGGATTTTGAGTGTAAAACAGCATTTAGATTAACGATGTTATTAGTATAACATGTCCTAGTCATCATCTGTCTAGCCTTCTCCCAACTATATTGGGGTCGGCTTCCAGTCAAACCAGATGCAGCTGGATATCAGTATTTTACATGGAGCGACTGCCTGTCGGACCTCCACAACCCAGTAACTGGGTAATACGATACCCCATGGTAAGACTGGTTGTCAGACTTTAGAGCTTCTGACTAACAGTAACGACTGTTAAAGATCTACAAATGATAGCCGGGTCCAACGGCTTTACGTGCTTTCCGAGGCGCGGAGGAAACTCGTTATGACAGTCACCCATCCACAGACCAACCTCGGCAAGCGCGGCTTAACCCGGAAGATCGGCCTGTGCGGCTGTATTTATTTAGCCACGAGCTAAACTAACTATAACATGTCCTAGTAATGCTTGTTATAAGGAGTGGTTGCCCAGGATTACGAATTTTAGGTGTAGGTTTCAAACCCAGCCAGGTGAACTACTTTTGTTCAATTTATTTCATCACCAATGCTCTCAAAAAGGTAAAAGAACAGATTGTGAAGACATCTGACATCTATCAATCCACACAAGTCCTGCGTGGTGGATTACAACCCATTCGCTCTCATGCCTTTGTCAAACAGACAGGCGAAAGCGAAGCGAGTCCGAGGCGATACCGTCAGACCGATAGTTCTGTCGCGCTATCGGATCGCCTTCGTCTTCTATGTGACTGGATTCAAACAATCCCATACATTACAAATAAAAAAGTCACGCTTCGCATTCGCCACGCCAGTCTGTTTGACAAAGGCATAAGTGACATTCAAAGTTGACAACTGGAGACTGGATGTACACACATCAACAGAATCTAGGGATATCTTAATCGTAAATTATTTACGATTGTTTAGTTTAAAATCTTTTTAGTTTTCATAAAAAGTTTGTATACAGATTGAAACCTCATTTATTCTATTTTCAAAATTTAAAGAATAAATATTAAAAAAAAAAAGAAAAAACAAAATACGGTGGCAAAATTGTTAGTGGTTCGTTATGTTACGGAAAATTAAAATTGTTTTATTAATATTAATTAATGAACAGGGATTAGATTGGTATTCTTTTTTAATTTAACGTGTCGTGTGAGCTTTAGGAGTCATGTCACGTCGTCATTTGAGTCGAGATGAAATGTTACGAGCCGTGGTCATGCTATAAAATGGTGCTATTCAACGCTTCGTTGCTGAGGCCCTACACACCAGCCAAAACGTGATATCAAGGTTGTGGTCACGTTATCGCAGTATTGGGGATGTAGCTGAACGGCACACGGGTAGATATCGCGTTACTACGCAGAGACAGGATCGATTTTTCCAAATAACTGCTAGAAGACAACCCAATATCACAGCGATGCAACTAGTACAAAGGCTCCAGGAGGACCACCAGCTGCTGGTAAGCGACCAAACCGTGCGAAGGAGGTTGCATGAAGTTGGTCTTCATGCTCGAAGACCGCTACGTGTTCCAGCATAGCGACGTGGCAATCGCGGTCGGCGGCTTTCGTGGGCTCGGGAGCATTTACCATGGAGTGACGAACAACGGTCTTTGGTGCTGTTCACCGACGAGTCCCGGTTTGGGTTTCATCTGGAATCACGAAGAACACGCGTTTGGAGAACTCCAGGGACAGTTAGCCGTCTAAGGCACCCTCAGGAGGTCCACTCATACCAAGGCGAGACAATCATGGTGTGGGCAGGAATTCGTCTTGGCGGACGAACCCAGCTCATTTGGATCCAAGGTAGCATGACTGCACAAAAATACCACGAGGAGGTAGTGGAGCCTGTTATTGACCCACACAGAATTCAAATGGGCCAGAAATTTCTACTCATGCACGATAATACTCCTTCCCATACGGCGCGGCCGGTGTCGACCGCTCTCCGAGACCACGATATTCAAGTTTTGGATTGGCTTGCACAGTCGCCCGACTTAAATCCTATCGAGCATGCCTGGGACATGTTACAACGAAAGGCTTTGAGAGATTTCCCGCCAAATTTGACGACACAACAACAACTTTACGACCACTTGCAAAGAACATGGGACCTCATACCGCAGCAAGACATTGACAATCTAACTTTAAGCATGAACAATCGATGTTGATGTGTAATTAATGTAAGAGGTGGCAAAACTGATTATTAATAATTAGATTTAATAAGATTTTTTAAATTTTCATTAAAATTAATAGCTTTATAAGAAGAAATGAAGTTTTTTACCATATTAATTTGCTACGGCGATTAAAATAATTAACATTTCTATTTAAAACAAAAAAAACACGAAATGTTTTTTATTTTTTACTGTACACCTTAAAATAACCTATCATTCTTCCATTTACTATATGAGAAAATTCTCCATAGATTTTTAGATATTTGATGAAATATAAAATATCCCTAGATTATGTTGATGTGTGTATGGCACATGATTTATGTATATTGTTTTTAAGCTTTTCCATTGAAGAGCTTGAAATATTAAAGGAAATATAGAATTCATGAAGAGATCTTCAGTTTCTAAAGGGTAATCGTGGCACTGGATCGTAAAATGCTATTGAAATAAACGGTGGATTTTAGTCAGTATGAGTCTGACAGTCCCTTCAGCTCCACTCAGGGCAGGAGAACTCATTTGATGATTTAAACACTATAATAAATGTTTTCTAAATTTCTTTACAAAAAACGTGCAGTTTTTTTTTTTATTTGTCCCATCTTACATAACACCATCCTGCAGTAACCGACTGTATCTGAACAAATTAATTCTGTTACTCACTCCCCACCTTGAGCACAATCGTCGCCCCGTGCTCTCTTGGACGAGCATTTAACATATTTAATGAGTTAATGCAATGAGCATAAAGATGGCTGGTGCTCGCTTTATTAACAAACTGACCTTTTGTGAGAAATGATCGGAAATAATCGATTTTTAATTGTGTTCGTTTATGGAGCTTGTGTAAAGGATCGCAAGCAATAATGTACTTTAATTTATCTTTGTACGTTGTTACGATGTTTTGTAGGAATTAATAGGTATTCAGTTTATTTTTAAATAAGAAATAAATAAATAAATAAATATTCCAGGCACGTCACGCGTAGCAGTCAGCTTGCAATCTCGAGACAACAGATACAAAACTTACAAGCTTTTTAAATCGTACACAGTAATTAAGATAAAATAATCAAATAAGTACGTAACATACCAAATACGACTCGCAAAAAAAAAAACTTTTATTGAAATGAAAACGAAAAAACCTTTTTCTGTAATAAAATTGATAGGCCAGGCATCCGTTTATCCGCACCCAGCCATTCATACGGCTGGAAACTCATAAAATTTAATTACTCCATATAAAAACACTGTTAAACCCGGTATGTTAACGATAGAGCTGTGCAGCTGTTCATATAACCTTATTAAACATCACGGTTTATAGCTGTTTTGAGGTAAGCACGTTGGATGTTTGGTGATGAAGAGCTTTTGAACTTAAATTCAATCCTGTGGAATAATTTTTTGACCCCGCAAAGAAATCTGTTAAAAGTAAACTATTTTGTTGTCCGTGCCATTTTTTAAATTTCGCGTTTTTTTTTTTCGTGTAAGTCCTTCCATCCAGGGCAGAGCGGGAGAGACTGTCAGACTAACTAAAATCCACGGTGACCTACAATAGCCCTTTACGTTCCGGGGTCACGATTCGTGAGTCCCGCGATCCCGGCAGGCTTTGGCCCTCTACAGGAGCCCCGTCACTTTGCTGACACTCCTTGAGGTGTGCGTGGAACACAACGCGCCGTCGATCCAGGACTTGAAACGCTTAAGATTAATTTGACAGGAGCACCGGCGCCATTTTTAAAAGCAAAATGGCTGCCTACAGCCTATTCAATCAGTACACAAATTCAAGGACTGAATGGTGTTGCGGAATTAGAAAATTGTTTGGGTATTATAATTTGATTTAATGGCACGGTTAGCGCAGTGACTGAGTGATTTAACTGATGCGCTGCGTATCACGGGCTCGATTTCCGCACGTAGTGAATATTTTGTATGATCTACAAGTAGTTATTCCGCTCTTGGCGTTTGTTTATGTGATTTTCAATTTTTGTAAACGTGCCCACGATACAGGAGAAATTCTAAATGTAGAGCAAGGTAAAAATATTAAGCCAATATTTTTCCAAACGTAAGGTACCCCAGACTTCACGTTCAACATCAACAACTGCAACCACTACACCATCGTTCCCCTCATCAATCAACATAATAACCATCTAAAACCGAGGTAACCATAAATGAGACAAAACTCAAAACTTGCTAACTCATCGTATCCTGCCCACAATCTGAACAGGTAGGTTCAAACCCGGTGGGTACAAATAAAGGGCCGTAATAAGCATCGTCTAGAAATATTTTCGTTTATAGCTTAGCTAGGTTTTGTCAGCGGCTTCACTTGCATTCTTAGCTTTTTTCTGAGTTGGGTTGACTTTTTTTTTATCGCGGTAAAATCATCAAATGAGTCCTCCAGCTATACCGTCAGATTTGTACTTACTAAAATCCACGGTGATCTTTCAATAGTCCCTTACGTTCCAGGGTCACGATTACCTGATGAGACAGGCCCGAGGCCCCGGAAGGCTTTGGTCGTCTAAGGGGGCCACCGTCAGATTGTTCACAGCTTTTAGAGACGCGCGTGGAACACGGTCGCGGGACTAACGAATACCGAAACCCCGGAACGTAAAGGGCTATTGAAGGACACCGTAGATTTTAGTCAGTACAAGTCTGACAGTCCCTCTTGCCCTGCCTTGGGTAGGAGGACTCATGTGATGACTTTACCACGATAAAAAAATATAGCTAATTAGCTTCATTAGCGAAAGCAGATTTGAAACTTCAGATCAGTAGTTCCGGAGATACAAACAAATAAACATACAAACTTGACCTCTTTACAATATGAGTGTAGATAGCAAATATGAGGAATGTAAAAAGCTGACCTTAGCAAGGACCTCATATTGTTTCACATAAAGAACTTGTGACGGAATCTAAACTAAGCCTTTGTGGGGCGATAGCAGAAAAAGTAGTGAATTTTTTACTTAAAAAAAAACCGAGTTGTGGAAAACCATCCGTTTTGTGAATTTATACGTTTTGTCTGAGCCTATACAGAGTTTTTTTTAAATAAAATTAGCATCTATAAAAAGTATGAATGATTGTGGGTGAGACAAAAGGAGTATATAAGGATCGTAGCAGGTGGCGTTCTGTAGTTTCTGCCTACCCCCATAAGGGTCGAAGGCGTGAGTTTTATGTATTATTACGTTACATCTATGAACGATAAATTACGATCGGAGTCGTTTGGGTAATTACACAATAATTAACTACACCGATTCCGCGTAATCTATACTAATAAAATATAATAATAATAACTAGTCAAGGGCCTGATTCAGAAGGCAGTTCTCCACGATACGGCTCGCATTGTGAGGATGTTCCTGTCTCTGGAGCCCTAACCGCCGGTAGCTTGGACCCTGATACCCGGGTGTTTAAGCGTCTGGAGTAATTATCTAGAAAGATGCAGGTTCGAGTACCACTCGCAGTCAATTTTTCTTTCAGAAAAATCTTTGTATGGTAATTGTCGTAAAACATAGACTTTTGAAAACAAAACAGTATGGTAGACAGCAAAAACTTATTTAAAAGGAAAAATAGGTAGGTACTCAAGTTTTATAACTTTTTTTTTTGCGAACCATCCCCGTATTTCATCACAGATAGGTAGGGAGGAATGGGTAGTACTGAATAGCCCACGTTTATTGGACGCGAAACCCGCACGGACGGGGATCATGTTTATTGGTTCAAAATAATAATATTACAATAAATACTGTAGCCTTTTTATTCTATATTTTATGCTGTACACTGGGAAGGGGGCAAAAGTTTTTTTGGGGTTTTTTGATACTGTACCCTGCCTTGTGGTTTGTGGGTGTCATAAAAGTGTAGGAATCTGTGAGCTATTTTCAGTACCTTTTTTTTATATGGTAAAATCATTAAATGAGTCCTCCCACCCAGGACAGGGCGGGAGGTACTGTCAGACTCGTACTGACTAAAATTCACGATGTCCTTCACAAGCCCTTTACGTACCGGGTCACGGTAATTCGTAAGTCCCGCAACCATTTTCAGTACCTAACGAACATTTTATCGTGGTAAAATCTTTTATAAATAACTCCTCTCTCTCTGGTTAGAGCAGAAGCCGACTATCAAACTTATACTGACTAAACTTTACGGTGTTTTTTCAATAGAAATTTGCGTTCCAGGATCACGTTTACCTTTTTAGACAGTCCCGCGACCCAACTTTATAAGGCTTGAATACTTACGCTGATTTCAGTCGCGTACGGTCGGTCGCGTATTTTAGTAAGAAACAGCAACATACGTACGCGCAATTAACGTCAGCGTCGCAGTATATAGAACATAATGTACATACGTACGACCGACGTACGCGACTAATATCAGCGTAACAGGAAAAGCTGAGCGGTTGAGCGATCGGCTTCTGCGCTGCATTGTAAGGGTTCGATTCCCGGTCGGAACTGTTTATGTATTTGTGCTTAAATGTTTGTAAAGAGGAGTGGTGGCCCAGTGGTATCGGCCTCGATTTACGAGTAGAACGTGGATTCGAACCCAGCCTTACGTTAATGAATATGGGTCGACGGCGCGTTGTGTTCCACGTGCGCCTCAAAGAGTGTCAGCATAGTGACGGGGCCTGTAGAGGGCCAAAGCCTGCCGGGGTCGCGGGACTTTTCCATTACCGTGACCCCGGAACGTAAAGGGCTAGTGAAGGACACCGTGGATTTTAGTCAGTACAAGTCTGACAGTAGGTGGATGGGAGGACTCATTTGATGATTTTACCACGATAAAAAAAAAACTTTATTGAATATATTTTATCTCCATTGATTTCAAAACGGTGTAGGAAAACATCGTGAGGAAACCGGCATGTCGTAGAACCATCAATTCTAAGACATGTGACATCCACCAACCCGCACTGGGCCCGCGTGTTAGATTATGGCCCACTCCCTCTCATAGAGAGGAGACCTGTGTCCCAGCAGTGGGAACATTTATAGGCTGATGATGATGATATTGAAACGCACTCGGGGCACTGATATTGCTGTTCTCGGCTCCTTATCAGCGTTGCCACTACGGCTCGGACGAGTATTGCGCCTAGACCGCACACACACACACACACGCACACACACACACACTTACTCTCACATTCACTTACTCATTTTGGCATACTACAAAGTGAGGATCGTTCATCAACTAAATTATAAAAAAATCTTTGATACTCAATATACTTTTGTGAAATGCTAGCATAAAGAAACCTCATATGGTGTAATTATGTAATAAGAGGGGGTTGGCACTGTAAGCCGAAATACAGGTCCCACCTAGTTCGGCTTCAGAACTTTTGTATCCATAATTATTATCTTCATTGTTTTAAACTTTAATGCCTTTGTCAAACAGACAGGCGAGTCCGAAGCGATAACGAACAGATACAACACGTCAGTCCGATAGTTCGGTCACGCTATCGGATCGCTTTCGCTTTTCTATGTGACTGGATTCAAACAATTCCATACATTACAAATAAAAACGTCACGCTTCGCATTCGCTACGCCTGTCTGTGTTGACAAAGGCATAAATGTTTAAGTTCCAAAAAATCTAAAAATATATAGAAAAGGATGATTATTTTCATAATGTCTACATCAACTAGTACCCTACAAGGAAACAGCGTCATAATAAAATATTGGAGCACGAATGACTTATTTGTTGTTCTTCGATAAATCTTGAATAAATCTTGATTTGTTTGCCGTAAATATAAGAAAAGTGGGAGGAACGAGATAATACGATAACTTTGATGTTTCGGGGTCGCGGGACTAAAAATAGGCACCCAATTACTTCGGTAACAATACCTTTACAAATGATGGTACTTTTTTTTTATCTTGGTAAAATCATCAAATGAGTCCTCCCACCCTACTGTCAGACTTGTACTGACTAAAATCCACGGTGTCCTTCACGAGCCCTTTACGTACCGGGGTCACGGTAATCCCTTGGTCCCGCGACCCCGGAAATGATGGTACTTGAGTACCATTTGGTATATTTTATGCATTGTGCGCGGTGACAGTCTCTAGTGACCACATTTTTGGGGACATAAGGTAGCCTACTATAATGCCTTAAAGAGAGAGAAATTCCAGTGTAGGAAAGAGACAGAGCTATACTAATCGTCTAGTGCCACCTCGTTCCCACACTGGAATTACTCTCGGTAAGACGTAGACCAACTGATAAGCAAACTAAATATTTTGATAAACTTTTTCGGTTTTCAAATTAAATAAGACCCAAATAAAGATTTTTTCACAAGCTGAATACTATTAACAAAAAAAAAACGCTCTTTCTCTCTCTTTAAACCATAAATACGGAAAATATATACGTTGTAAATTAAAGTTCGTAACATACAACAATAGAATTTACAATTAATAATTACAATAATAACATTTACAATTGATTTAGTTACAATAAAATTAGCATTGGGATCATTCGCAGAATTGTCTAACCCGGATATCGTGAGTCTGGAATGCAAAAGGCAACCCAAGGAACACGGTGGTTTTGAAGTCAGAGTTTGAAAGTCCCTTCCGTTTCCAATAGGAAGGAAGGAAGGACGGAAGGGACTTTCAAACTCTAAGTCGAGGGTTCATTTGAGGATTTTATTCCCCCCCCCCCCAAAAAATTGGGAGCATTATAGACCGATTATGAGTGAGTTAGCAACAGAAAATGTCAGGGTTATTGAACTTCCCGAACCTTCTCCTTCACGAAGTGTTTCACTAGGTAATATAAAAAGCCTCTTGACCTCTTTTAACAGTCCGACCTTCGTCTTCTTTCACAAAATAAGGCTTACCACGCACTTGATCGGTTCGGCACGTTAGATTCGGTAGCATTTTTTTAAACAATAAAGATTTATCAATCTTTTTTCTTTTTTTTTTATCGTGGTATACTCCTCATATGAGTCCTCCCACCCAGGGCAGGGCGGGAGGGACTGTCAGACTTGTACTGACTAAAATCCACAGCGTCCTTCAATAGTCCTTTACGTACCGGGGTCACGGTATTTCGTTAGTCCCGCGACCAAAGATTATCAATCTGAAAAAAAAACTAAGTTGATACGGGACAAAAATGCATATTGGTGTATTTAGTGTGTGCGAAGTCATTGGTGGGGACCATTTAATCGATCGCAGCGCCATGTGACAGAGATGTAAACTTACTCGAGACTCTCGGGAGTGACGTGTGTCAAGTTTAATATTTACCAGAACCTTTTTAAGGCCCACTTGCACCACAATCACTAAACAGGTTTAGCGCTAAACTGATTTAAAACATCGTTCTGTCTCTGTCAACTTCAAACAATTTGAAACAACAACAACAATTTGAAAGGGATAGTGATATTCTAAGGCAGTTTAGCGCTAAACCCGTTTAGTGATTGTGGTGCAAGTGGGCCTAAGTATTTTTTTGGGTTTTATTTAATTTGAAATGAATATAAATCTGAAAATATTTATCAAAACATCTATTTGCCAAGAATTGACAGAGCTGTGATTGCGCCCACAGTGAATACAATTAAACATTTCTGGGCCCATTCGGTTGCCTTGTGCCGATCGGCAAACTTTTTTCGGCAGTTTCACCCGCTGCTCGGATGCTATAGGTCGTAGCGTGATATTAAATAGATTGCCTTCCTCGATAAATGGGCTATAATAACAATAAAGATTTTTTCAGTTCGAATCAGCAGTTCCTGAGATTAGCGCGTTCAACCAAACAAACTATTCTGCTTTATAATATTATAAGTATAGATTCGAAATTTTGCGTGGATGGTGGGATGGTTGACGTTGACGATGGTTGACGCAAAAACTACTGAACGGATTTGAATGAATTTTGGTATAGAAATAGTTTATATCCTGCTTTAATACGTAGGATAGTTTTTATCCCGATTTTATCTCCCCGTAGAATACTTTACGAGTTCTAGCGGGCGAAGCCGCTGGCAACACCCAGTATATCAATATTTATGTACAATTCGACCAGTGAATCATACCGACCCGGCTATGTATACAACACTTCTAATAAATTCACCTCCGAAAAACAAATTTTCCCTCTTTAATAAATCGTAAGCTCAAACCCAGGCACTCAGACCTTACGTAAACGAAAAATTCAGCAGAAAATTTTCAATATTCATCAGGTGTCGATACGTCGAGGTTCACCGCGTACGGAACCCTAATATCTAGTACAGGGTTTAGCTTTTAGCCAAGTTAGAGTTGCAGCCACAAATTTTACGAGGACTCTTTACCTAGTTAGGTTTAGTGGTATGTGTAGGTTCTAGTATATTTAGATTTCTTTATTCAGTTAGTTCTTTAAGTTTTTTGTTTTTAAGTTGTAACTGCCCGGCAGGTGTGTGAGTCTAGATTTTTGTGCCTGAGTAATGGCGATTTTAGTCAGTACAAGTCCGAAAGTCCCTTCGGTCCCGTCCTGGTCGACTCGTTTGATGATATTACCGCGATTTAAAAAAGAACCTTGCCATAATAGTGCCAGAATTTTTGAACTTACTAACAAGGCTTCATAACGTGTGGATGATTTTGTGCATTTATGTCGTTCATAGCTCACAAAATAAGTAAATTGAAGTGACAAAGAGGCAGCCAAATTAATTTGCCATAGACCCGATGACGGTTGGAATAGACGAGTTCATGAGTGGACATTGGCTAACGTAAGATGGGACCCTCTCAAGCACAGATAAACTCCTCTAGATTCCACATACAAGGCAATCCACGCACACCACACGTCGCGCCGGTTTTTTTGCCTTTACGTAAGTTGATATTCGGTTGTGATCTTCTGACTGACTAGAAACTGAACACTAAAGCCATGGTGACGCTCTTCTTTAGACTTTAAGGTGACTTGAGAACGAATAGCAGCAATCGTGGCCCAGTGGTATTGAGTTACTACGTCGTTGTATGTCTTGGTTTCGAACCCAGCCAGGCGCATTACTTTGTGTATTTTTGAAGTGAAAACTTCTTTAGCGGCGTTGTGCACTTTTTTTGGAATGGGTAAAAAATGTTAAACTCGCGTCAGGACACGTGACCTGATAGAAAATTCGTAAGACGGCGCAGGGCGCTTGCGCGAATGTTCGTGTGTTTATTACTATTCAAGTTTTCACTTCTGCCGGCACTCCCAGAGTGCAATCCGTCGTTTTTTTTGTATTTTTTTTTAAACCTTGCTCCACATTAGGAATTTTTCATGTATTGTGGGTGCGTTTACAAACATAGAAACTCATATACACAAACACCCAGAGCCGAAACAACTACTTGCAGATCATACAAATATTTGTTCCGTGCGGGAATCGAACCCGCGACACGCTGCGCAGCATTCGATCTTTCAGCCACTACGCCATTCGTGTTGTCATCACTGCTCTCAAAACGGTAAAGAAAAACATCGTGAGGAAGAAACTGGCATGTCCATAGAACCAAAAATTTGATCACTTTTGTGGCATTTACCAACCTGCACTAAGCCCACGTGGTGGATTGCGGCCCACTCCCTTTTACAGAAAGGAAATCTGAAGTGGGAGCCTGTAACAGCATCCTAGCTGCCCCTTTATCGGAGGAGACTGGGAAGTTGTGTAGAATATTAATAGGAATGATTAGTTAGTAGAATGTCAAGATCTCATAATTTAAAGTGATTTTAAGTTGAATGTAAAAAATCCAACAAATAAGACTTCTTTTTTATCGTGGTAAAACCATCAAATGATTTCACCCACCCAGAGCAGAGCGGGAGGGACTGCCAGACTCGTACTGACTAAAATCCACGGTGTCCTGCAATAGCCCTTTACGTTCCGGGATCTCGGAAATCATAAGGCCCGCGACCCCGGCTGGTAAAAATAAGACCTTAAAAAAATACGTGTCGTGAATACTTTGCCTTGTATGCGGAATCTAGAAGGGGTTATCTGTGCCCTTAAGCTAGCTGAAGCGAAAATTGCCGCAGAGAGGCTGGGTGAGAGTTGTTGTGGCTGTGTAGCCACGTATAGCTTGATGTGTATCAAGCTATACAAAATAAGTATAAATAAAATAAATATAAATATTCCACAACTATCACACAACGCCATCTAGTCCCAAGCTAAGCAGAGCTTGTGTTATGGGTACTAGACAACTGATAAACATACTTATGTATTTCTAAATACATACATATTATAGATAAATTACACCGAGACACAGAACAAATGATCGTGCTCGTCACACAAACATTTGTCCTGGGTGGGAATCGAACCCACGACCTCCGGCATAGCAGTCAGGGTCACTAACCACTAGACCAACAGGCCTGTCCTGTATAACCGAACCGTACATTGTGCGGATAGGTCATACAAAGGGAGAACAAGATCTTCTCTTTTCTTTCTTCTTCTATTTCGGGTGACCTTTGAAAATCAGCGCTCTGCTGTGGGACCGCCATAGCACAGCTTTATGCTGAGTGGGAAGCCTTTCTTGTCACAGTCATGACATACAGCCTACCTATTATGTTTTTGTATGTTTATTTTTGTTAATGTTTTTAGATTTAGTTTTTGTAATTTTTCTGTTTAATATATGTTTTTGTCTATGTTGAATGTATGTACATGTCTGTGTCAAATAAAATAATGTTTCTTTCTTCAAGATTAAAGAGTTATGCACACCTTTTTTGTTTTTTTTTAACGTGGTAAAATCACCAAATGAGAACTCTCAGGGCAGGACGGAAAGGACTGTCAGACTTGTATTGACTAAAATCCACGATGTGCTTCAATAGCCTCTTATGTTCTTTATAATATCCATCCATCTATCCATCTTTACATACATCCAAAGATTCATCCACATATAATAGATAAAATAAAATCAAATAAATTAAACATTTACCCTATCATTTCCTTATAAATCCCGCCTCGATCCAGATGTTGAGCCATAAAACAAGCTAGAGGTATGAAAGCGTGCCCCGCTATCGCGCCGTGTACGCTACCATTAACATATCAATATAGCACTGAACTCATACGTATCGCTGCGTCTGGTACAAGTTATAAGCGACAGCGATTTTTTATATCGCGATTGATTGCTGCGCTACGTGTGGCAGTTTTGTATTTCACATGAATAAATATTTGTGTGACAGTTAGTTGTTTCTGAACTGGCTAATTGTGTATGTGACTTTAAATGTTTATACAGGAATTCACGATTAAAATTCCTGTCTGTGTTCTGAAATGTTATGAATGATATCGCTCTCTAATAAGACATTTAAATCAGGCTGGATGTAATGTAGATATTAATTTTCTTGCCAATGGTATACACGTATGTTAACTAGTTTTTGGCCTCAAAAAAGACGCAGTTGTTTAATTTTGTTGATCTTTGACATTCGATACAGGAGTCAGTGACCCAAAGTCTGACAGTCTTACTAGGAAGTTTCGTATTACTTATCTGTGATAACTGGGTTGTGGAGACCAGATAGGCAGTCGCTTCATTTAATATTGGTATCTGGAAAAGTAAGTAGACGATACTTAGGTATATAAATCCAAGAATAATGAATACAAGACTATTTTTATCTCAGTATAGACTGCTGATTGTTCTTAGTTTAATTTCATAATTTGCATAGGCAAATCTAGAAATTAAATCTATCATTATTTGAATTCCAAAGTGAAGTCTATTCAAATCAAGGGTACCACTAAAATATAGCCACAATTATTCGTCTTACGCATTCAAGCAGAAAATCCATCCGCAGATTTCAGAGAAAATCTATTTCATCAGCAAATAATGGATCGAAATTATAACTCTTCACTGAATAAACTGAAAAGGGTGTTAGCTAAATAATTACCTTGGGACCGTTTTGTTATATTTCAATATCTTAGATTAAGTTATCGATTACAGACTTTATACTACTTTATAACTATGCCAATCAGTTTCTTAAGGAGTCACCTTTTCCTAATATAACCTTCAGTTCTGTACCGAAAGTCAGCGGTTTATCGAATGGCCTTTATAACGCTGAATTCTACTTCGAAATGACCTCAACATAGCCACCACCAACATAGGCACCAAATTGTTTATGTATTAGCTAAAGACTGACGAGACTTTTAACAGGGAAAGCTGAAAAAAAACATAGTCTCGCTCGCTGATGCACTTTTTAAAATCAGCATTTTGAGTTTATTTATTTATTTAAGGTACACCAACAGCAAAACATACAATAACAGTGATTCAAAACAAAAACATAAAACATATGTGCTAGTATGTAAGTACATGACGGGTATACGCAACATTTACTATAAAAGTGACAACAAAGGAACAATTTTGTAGTTATAAAATATTATAGATTGGTTAAAATATAAATTATATATTGAGTTGTTTTGTTTGGTTTCTGTGCCTGTTATAACCTGAGATTATAATATATTACTTCTACATAATATTACTTCTTTTGTTTATCAAAAAGTCGAGTGTCACAACAGTTGGGATTGTATAAGCCTCCTATTTCACTTTCCGAACCTCTCTGCTTTGGGCAATTTCAGGCCATGTTTGGGTAGCGAACATAATCAGATCCCCACACCACCTGTTCTGCGTTCAACCACGACAGTGATGGTATCTCTTATAACTTTTTTATGAAGTACCTATATTAGCCTATACCCGAGGCGTTACTCACGAGGTAACTTAATACCGGGATAAAAATTATCCTATGTTTTAATCCAGATTATAAACTATCTGTGTAAAGTCACGAGCAATAACATGTATACACTTAGCAAAATTCAAACGCAAATTACTGGTGAAATACTGGTTTCCACTTTGAAATAAGACCTATTTCATAATAGTATGGCTTCTAAAATAGAAGTCTAATGAAAAGGCAAAAGTTTAATCAATATGGTAGCAGAACATCGCTTTTGAATACTGCTTAGAGTATACATTATATTGCTCGTGACTGTACTTCAACTGATCATACTGGCGGTGGAAATACTACAATTTTTTTTTAAGAGTAACAAACATCCATACATCCATCCGTCCTCAGAGACAAGGCATTTATAACAATAGTAAAACAAAAAAATCTCAAGACTCTCTGAAAAGCAGCTTCCACTCACAACTTGTACCACACAACACAGAGATCTGCATTTGACGGTAGACCTGTATTTAGCATATTAGGCACGGATTTACACTTCCGAATTAACACGAGTAATTCCCCCTGGCTTTCTGAAATTATAATTCTCCATTTTCAGAATTTTGACCTGAAACGCGCTGAGTACGATTTGTGTAGTGTTTTTTGAGGTATTACCTGAGGCCATAAGCATGACTTTTCACGTTTTTGTCACTTAAACTAGAACTTTTAAATTTGATGGAAAAGATCTTTAAAACTACGCAACGGATTTTGATGCGGTTTTTTAATAGATAGAGTGATTCAAGAGGAACATTTTTATAAATAACATGCATGTGGGATGAGGGAGCGAATGAAAATCGGGCTTGGAGATATCTTAGTTTATTATTTAAAACTGAAGTTAATTTTTAAAGACAAAATTTGCACAGAGCACATTTCTACATGCCACCGCCATCCGGAAGTTCCCTTTCCCCTTTTTTAGGGTAAGCGAGCACACAACACACTTCCTATTTCCGTCTCACTCGTACATACATTCGGATACACAGTTTAGAAATTTAAGACAACATATATTTTGTTTGGATATTTTTATGGATCCTACAACTCGGCCATCCTATAAGAGTCTGGCCTCAGACTCCTCACCTACAAACATATCTAATCACAACAACATGTTGGACATCTAATGCAGAATATAACAATCGATTGATACAACTTGAATTTCCAAAACTGCTTAATGGTTACAATATAGTAAAGAAAGTAAACTTGGAACACACTGAACCATATTATGGTATTTTATGTCTATTAAATATTAAAACTACACAGGCAGGCAGGTATTAAATTTACAACTGAATTGCAAACATCTTACTTAAAAAGGTAGCTTCTATTAAAAGTAAACAAATAAAAAATGTTTCTTTAAATTAAATTAAACATCTAGAATATAACCTAGTATTGTGCTATCCACTAAACACATCATTAACTAAAATGAGATGCCAGTACACAATAATACACCAACTGACAACTTGTTTAAACTTTACATCAATAAAGCTAAAACAAACTGTAATTACAACAACAAAGCTAACATAAAACTTAAGACAATCATATTGTTAAAATACTATTATTTCAGGGCAGGGGTGATACTTTGATAATGATGAAACATTGCCTTAATCTGGCCAAACCTTCATGTGATCAGCAGCAGAAGTAGTACATACTGGTCCCTCTGTAGAACCATCTACCTTCATCACCTCATAACGATCCCGCCCTAATATCTTGGTCACTTTGTATGGACCGAGGAACTTGGGTCTGAGCTTCATGTGAGTACCGAACTGGGTCCGCTTGATGGCCACATGGTCTCCAACTTTGTACTTTATACTGTCCTTTCTTTTTCTGTTGTAAGTTTTCATATTTTCTTCCTGAATTTTATATATTTGTAATTTAGCTTTTTCCCTTAAATCTTCTCGTTCCTGGACAAAATGTTCTGTGTACTCTGCTTCTAACATGGTTAACAACTCTAAATCTTTTTTTTGTTTCATCTTGCATCCTGTAAGAAGTTCAAATGGTGACATACCAATGCTTCGTTGGAATGTACTGTTTATTGATCTCTGTACTCTGCTAACATGACGATACCATAACTTATCATCTTCTATGCACAATTTAGTGAGAATTGACACCACAATCCTATGGATACGCTCAACTTGTCCATTGCCGCGCGGTACTCCTGTAGTCACTTTAATGTGCTGAATATTCTCTGTCGTACAATAATCAGCAAAATCATTGCTCACGAAAGCTGCTCCTCTGTCGGAGATTATTCTCTGCGGATTTCCCCAAGTTTGCTGATGAATCTTAAGTCTTTCAATCACCTCCTTAGAATTCGTGGTCTTCGTTGGAAACAACCATACAAATTTGGTGAATCCATCTACTACTGTCAGAATGTAGTTGTACTGCTTTTTAGTTTCTGAAAGTGGACCAATGTGGTCGACATGCAAGGTATCCAACGGTATACTTCCCTTATCAATGCTATTAAGAAACCCCTCTTGATGTCCCGTCTTCTTCATTGCCAGTAAGCATGGGATACAAGCGGCTATTACTTCCTCTATCTTCTTGTTTATGTCTTTTATATAGAAATCCTTTTTTATCAACTCTAACATTTTCTTCTTCCCAAAATGCCCATTACCATGGATACTTCTTAAAATTTCATATTCCAAACCTTTCGGTATGACCAATAATCCTTCTGCTCCTTTATATAACAATCCATTTCGCTCATAATAGTCTAAGTACTGTTCTTGTTTTATTAGATCCAATATAGCTTTTACACCATCATCAATCTCTTGGGCTCTTCTTATCTGCTCGTAGATCTTTCTGGTAACCACTCCTACATAGGGGTTACGGCTGAGAGCGTCCACATGTCTCATCCTGGTGCCAGCTCTATGCTCCACAGTATAATTATATTCCTGTAACAGAAGAACCCATCTAGCAACTCGTGTGGATAAATCTTTTTTCCTGAGTGTCATCTCAAATGCCAAACAATCTGTAACTATCTTAAATGGTATACCTAATAAATATCTTCTAAACTTCTTGACACCTTCTACCACTGCCAGGGCTTCCAGCTCATAACTTGTATATTTTTTCTCAGCATCTGTGGTCTTCTTGCTCATATAGTACACTGGGTGTAGTTGCTGGTCATTGGGGTCTCTCTGTAGTAAAATTGCAGAGAACGCCTGTTGTGACGCATCTGTATGCATCTCAGTTACCAGACCGGGATTGTAAAGTTTCAATACAGGTTGTTTCGATAAAATCTCCTTTAATATTAAAAATGCACGCTCCTGCTCTCCTGTGAAGTTGAACGGACTGGTTTTCTTCAACAGATCAGTAAGTGGCTTGGCTATAGCAGCATAGCCCTCAATAAATTTACGAAAATAGGATGTCAAACCAATAAAACTTTGTACCTGCTTGACTGTCTTCGGTGTTGGATATTTCATCACTGCTTCTACTTTATCATTTGAAGGCCTTACAGTTCCATCCTCCACAATATGACCCAAATATTCAACTCGCGTGGTGAGCAATTCACTCTTCTCCCAGTTAATTATTAATCCATAGTCAGCTGCCACCTGTAAAACCTGCTTTAATCTATCTAACCCTTGTTCATACGTCACTGCTGAAATTATTATGTCATCGATAAAAATCTGTAAGAACCCTTCACACAGTAAATCTCGAAAAATTGCATTTATAAATCTGGTAAAGTAGTTAGGACATATGGCCAAACCAAATGGTGCCCTTGTAAATTCATACTGTCCGGTTTGAGTTACAAAAGAAGTAAACTTAGTACAGTCTTCCCTAATCTTCAGGTGGAAAAAGGCATCTTTCAAATCCAGCTTACTAAAAACTTTTGCTTTAGATAACCTATCGAGCTGATCATCTATGATTGGCAAAGGGAATTGGTCCTTCACCATTTTCTCATTAATCTTCCTATAGTCCACGCAAACCCGTATTTGTCCATTCTTCTTTTTAATTAAAACCAATGGACTGGCATATTCTGAAAAACTGGGTTTCACAATACCTTTACATATCCATTCTCGAACTTGAAGCTCCACTACCTCCTGCTCTGGTGCTGACAAGCGTCTGGGACGTTGCACCACCGGTATATTATCCTTCAGAATGATGATCATCTCCAACGGAGCCTCCTTAACTTGACAGGGTACGTAACTGTCAACCAAAACTTGAGCAGCTGATTGGATATTTGAAGGGATATAGTTAAGGGAAGTGGAATGTACTTCTGAAAGCAAACAACTTAATAGGTCACCCTCGCCCTGAGGCACAATGTTCAAAACACCTTTATCAATAATCACTCTGGCTAAATTTAAGAAAGGTTGACCTAAAATCATCTTATACGGCATTGTGTCTCTAGGTACAATATAAAATGTTACATCATAACAAGCCTCATCAAGTTTTATACAAGTATTGAACTTTCCTACCGCTATAACCTCACTATGGCCTAAACCTGTCAATGTAATGTTTTCTTTCATATATAAACAGTCTTTGAGTTCAAAAAATAAATCTTCCGTCACAAGGTTGAGGTCACTGCCCGAATCAATTAGACTTTCGACATTTAAACCACTAATTTCGACACATTTCACTGAGCCGCGAGCTTTGTTTACATTTAGTACAGTCTGACATTTTAAACCAACATGGCCGCCGTCGTTGTCCTCAGTGTTGCCGTCCTGCTCCAACTTCGCACACATTGACTTTTGGTGTTTAATTTCGCTGCTTTTACCTGGAACGCGCTCGGTTGTGTTGGTACACTGCGGCGCCACGTGACCAAATTCCCCGCACTTGAAGCATTTGACTCCTTTGGTACACGATGATGAAATATGATCTTTATCTCCACATTTATAGCACCTTCGATCTGGCCGTGAAGCCGACTCCTTCTTATCACCACGAGCCGACGAGGAAGCTGCCGGAACTGCGTGTCGTTTGGTCGCCTTAGCAGAGTTCTTTTTCATTTGTTCGTATATGGTCAGCTTTTCTTTTAAAACGGAATAGGTAGTGACACCATACAATATGGCCTTGTTACTCTCGTAATCCGTAATTCCATCCACTATGTACTGTATCGCGACATAGTCTGCGATCTTCCCCCGTTTAGCCAATTCCTTCATGGACAGCATGTACTCATAGTACGACTCGTCTTTATGTTTTTTCCTCGAGGACAATAATTCATGAACTTCTTTAGAATTGATGGTGTCAGGAAACTCTTTCGCCACCGCTGTCTTTAATTCGTCAAATGTACGATGTGTTTTTTCTGTTTTCAACCACAAAGCCGCGACGCCTGTGAGTGAACGCCGGGCCACAATAAGTGTCTGCGTTGGTGTCCACTTCATGATCTCCGCGTGATCCTCAACATCTTGCGCCCACTTACTGGACGTGTAAACTTTATCTACGCCATCAAACTTTGGCACCAAGCCTTCGCACCACGACGCTGCCGGCACAACCGCCGCCGCCATATTTTCTTCTGGTTTAGTCATTTTATATTCTTCTTTATGTACTTTTCTTCAAACAATCAACTTCAAATAATCTCGCCACCGCTGCCTTCGCCCTTCGCCACAGTTTTTCACCTCTCACCACAGATATTTTGCACCTTGATCACTACAAATTTTGCCTCGCCGCCATGTGCCCACGCGCGTCTTCCTGCACACCACAAACTTCTCGATTCGCCCGATCTCTTATCTCATCCCGGACGAGCCCCCAAATTTGTGGGATGAGGGAGCGAATGAAAATCGGGCTTGGAGATATCTTAGTTTATTATTTAAAACTGAAGTTAATTTTTAAAGACAAAATTTGCACAGAGCACATTTCTACATGCCACCGCCATCCGGAAGTTCCCTTTCCCCTTTTTTAGGGTAAGCGAGCACACAACACACTTCCTATTTCCGTCTCACTCGTACATACATTCGGATACACAGTTTAGAAATTTAAGACAACATATATTTTGTTTGGATATTTTTATGGATCCTACATGCATAATATAGTAGTGATTGCAAACGTGCGGAGCCGAGGCGGGTCGCTAGTTTTATTAATATAATAATGATACAGGACATGTAGTCGATGTATTTTATCAAAGGTAATGATGAAATTTCACCCCTCTATATGATAAAGGGGGTTTTCATCAACTAGAGAGGTGCTAGGGGGTGAAGTGTAAATGAAGTTCTACTCCATTAACGACTAGGCATTTAATATCGGTCAGTGTGTGCTGTAGATTTAAACGTTGTCCCACTCTAGGAATTTCTTCTGTACCGTGGGTGCGTTTACATACATAAACACACATACGCAAACGCCCAGACCCCGAACAACTTCTTGTAGATCATAGAATTATTTGCTCCGTGCAGTAATCGAACACGCGACATGCAGCGCAGAAGTCCAAATCACTCAGTCACTGCGCTAATCGTGCCGTCGATAATTCTTGGACGTTTCCAATTTTATTGATAAAATTTGATGTGATTGGGGTTGTATGTGTTCGGATCAAAGCCTTTGTCAAACAGGCAGGCGTAGCGAATACGAAGCGAGGCGTTTTTATTTGTAATGTATGGAATTGTTTGAATCCAGTCACATAGAAAAGCGAAAGCGATCCGATAGCGTGACCGAACCGATGCGAAGACGTGGCGAAGGCGTGTTTGCTCTGTTTGACGTCGTTCATAAAATGTCAACTAATACAACTGTCATGCCTCGGTTCGCTGCACCCAGTTTGACGTCTCGTATCGCTTCGGACTCGGTCCGGTTCGCTATCGTCTGTCAGTTTGACAAAGGCTTAAAGGTGTAACATCCGCATGAGTCAAGCGTCAAGGCTCAGCCAAACCTGCCTATGTCGGATCATCCAATACATTACCAAGTTTCCTCTGTGTCTCGGAAAGTACAAACAGATGGTGTCCCTACTGTTCTATTTCTAGATCTTTAAATGTCGTTACTAGTAAACAATCACCCGAAAATAGGTCTTATTTAAACACACGGACACGTCACTGACGATTCACGACATCTGGATCAGATTTTTTCAGAATACAAGACGTATTTGTACATGTCCTACACACACTGGGTCTACGTGGTTAATAATGGCCCACTTTATATCACATAGAGGCCTGTGTCTCAGCAGCGTCGTTTATCATAGGCTGATGATTATGATGATTTAAAGACTGATTCAAATCAAAACGACTTCGATTATTAAAATTAGTTTGTCTATGAACATTCCACGCGTAGCACCTTACTACGGCGTAGCACGCATTGCTACGACGTAGCTTGACAACGCTACGACAGCGCCAGGGTATTCATTCTATGAACGTATAGAATATTTTGTGAGGGTGATATGATTTGCTGAATATATAAAATCTGTCTACATTGCTGCCACTGCAAGGGGTCTACGGCCAACCAATAAACTATGGCCTCGAAAGGATAGTAGCTCAGAACTTTGAAAAATACCACTATTCCGTGGCTTCGACACCAAGCCAGAACCACTGTGTACCGCCAGTCTAGTCTCCAAGATCTAATTCTTGGACGATACCTTAAAATAGAGCTTTAGTTTTTGAGAGACAAGCTGGGGAAAGAGACTCCAATTCAACCACCGATATACCCATTTTTTTTAAATTGGTAAAATCATCAAATGAGTCCTCCCACCCAGTCAGACTTGTACTAACTAAAATCCACGGTGTCCTTTAATAGCCCTATACGTTCCGGGGTCACGGTAATTCGTGAGTCCCGCAACCAACAATATACCCATACAACTATTAAACCATTGGCAACAACAAACAAATTCTGAGGTTTGGCAACAATTTTTAACTAATTAGAAACAAATTTTTGTGGTATCAAAATTAAAATCCCTGATGCGCAGTGAAAAGTCTTAGTGAACTTGCGCAAGATTTGCAATTACTACCATCTAGAAATTAAAATCGTCCTTGCTACTACGATATAACGATACAATTCGACTGATTTCGTCATCTTGGCGAGCGTGTTTTGTTTTTCATCTACCCGTAGATAACCGCACGTTGTATGTCATTGTCGTAGTGGTTTTTTTTTATCGTTGTAATATTATCAAATAAGTTCTCACACCCAGAGCAGAGCGGGAGGGACTGTCATACTTGTACTGACTACAATCCACGGTGTCCTTCACTAGCCCTTTACATACCGGGATCACGGTAATTCGTTAGTCCCGCGACCCCGGCAGGCTTTGGCCCTCTACAGGCCCCGTCACTATGCTGACACTCCTTGAGGCGCGCGTGGAACACAACGCGTCGTCGACCCCATTGTCGTAGTGGTAAGGATGATTTTCACTTGTTGTTGGAATCGATTGAACTGCGTCGCATCGCATTATTAGCCAGCTCGCTTATGCCTTTGTCAAACAGACAGGCGAAAACGAAGCGTTTCCGAAGCGATACCGAGTCCGATAGTTCTGTCACGCTATCGGATCGCTTTCGCTTTTCTATGTGAGTGGATTCAAACAATTCCATAAATTACAAATTAAAACGCCTCGCTTCGCCTTCGCGACGCCTGTCTCTTTAACAAAGGCTTTAGAGAGTAGACGTGTCGACCCAGGGATACATTATGAGTGAGAGGGGAATATATCGTTTCGGTGATGCAACATATCTTCGAACTTTCGGTTCTATAAAAGCCTTCACCTATTTCAAAGAATTTGCTTTTTTACCTACATTTAAATCAAAAATAGGTAATCGTAGACCTTAATCTGCTAGTATTTTCAAAATAAAGGTAATTACTGTTTACAATAAGGGTAATTAATTAATAAAAGATCAGGTTAACATATACGCTTTAATTCAATTTTATGCTGATTACACAAATGAGCTTTATGTAGGTACGTAATATCAAAGTCACATTTTTTTTTGGAATTACAGAACAATTTACAACCTTATTTATTTATCGATTGGGCTTATTTTACAATGAATGCTGAAGATGAAGTTATCGTAATTTGAAATGGTTTCACCAACTTGTTTTTTTATTATTATTTTTAATGTAAAAAAAAAACTGAAATTATTAAAAAGGTTTTGTTTTGTAAATAAAATGATGAAAACCTTTTTTTCTTGCGTAAACAAGTTGGCGAAACCTTAGAGATTAATAATAATTTTATTTAACAATATTAAATTATTAGAAAATACTTTTTTTTTCAAAGATGTGGATCGGTTCAGACTTCAAATGAAAATAATTAAAAAAAAAGAAGTTCAAATAAAAATTTAATTGCAAAAATTGTAATGAATAACCACATCTTTTTCATTATTATTAAACTGACGATTATTACCGAAGTTTTAACATTGACTTGTTTAATTAGTTAATTATTATTTTAATTATCTTATTCATATTGACAATATGTTTTGAACATTCGATTAGCACTTACCACTAGATGACAAGCTCATATTTTTTTAAACAAAATGAATTTAAAAGAAACACTTATTTTATTTGCAACGAAATAATGATGTAAAATATTTTAAGAAAAGGCTTTTTCATCATTTAATGTAAAAAAAAAAACTTCGAGACAGGGTAAATTTTTTAGTAAAAGTTAAAAATAATATTTAACATACTTTTATTAAACATGTAAAAAAACGCAAAGCCTCGATGTTTCTGATGATCAAAATACAAGAAATATTTAATGAAAATAATGCACTTATTACTAGAAATTTCGTTTTTTTTTTATATTCTTTATACTAAATTGGCAATATTTAAAGTGATATTTTATTCTCAAAATGGCGTAAAAGTATAAGGCACGGTTTTAATATTTTACTAAATTTACTTAAATGTAGAAGGACGTCAACCCAGCTAATGTTTATTATCTAAATGGTTAGTTTACTCGCGAAAAAAGAAACTGCTTTGGCACTTTTTCAGTTCATTATACATTTGAAAAGAAACAGAGAAACAATAAAAGGTCTTCTTTTCCTCGATTGATATGTTTTAATAATTGGAATTTTTGTGTAAAAAAAAGGAAAATAAAAGGAACTAAAATAAAACAAAACAAAATATTATTAGGTTTTTTATTTTTATTCGAAATGTAACAATAGACTCTTTTTGTAAATATAAAATCGTATTTCCTCATTGGATGGATTATCAAATTTGGAGAACTTATAAAAAGGAATTGACAGTCAGTCGAAATCTTAGGGAAAATCATTGCAATTGTTACAAGTTCGATGTAAAGAAAATATAATAGAAAATAATTAAGTAATCTTAATAACTTAAAGTTTAAAATTAATAAAACTTTGGCATGTGTATTATGACCGATTAAATTTTGGGGCTGAAATGCTATTAATGTAAAAAATACAATTAGGTACATATATTATTTACATAGAATCAAGATGGACATAAATTAAAATTAATTGAACTTATTTTTATTGTCAGTTCGCGCTTTGAGTATTATTATTTTTTCTTATTTACATCGTAAAAATGCAGAGAAAAAGTAACTTACGAGTAAAAATTTACAAAATAATAATTAAAACTGTAAATACGACTACAGTTATTTTTTTGTAAAAAATTACAATTTACAGTTTATAAATGACAGTCGTTCAAACATTTGACACATTACGTAATGGGGTCTTTTATAATAGTTTAGTATTTAATTGAAAAGTTTTGAGACATAATTTCAGAAATTAATGTAAAAGTACAAAAAGAAAATGTAAGTACAAAATGTAATTTACAAAACACATTTATCTCAAAAGCAATGTGAAAAAAAATCGTCAGGAACAACTTTTTAAGTTCGAAAACCATTTCTAACAATAAAAATGTATTAACATTTTCTAGAGAACAATTTTAAGTAAAAAACGACGACAGGATAAAATTCAAAATTTTTCCCGAATTCAATAATTTCTTGTTTTTTCAAAAACCGTATTTTTTTAACAATCATAATTATCTTAAAAACTTAATTACGAGAGATCCTTTTATGGAATCAATAAAAATTTGGATTCGCATTTAAGTCATTTGTTCGACAATTTGTAGAGGTTTTTTAAAATCAAAGTTAAGAAAAAACCCTCTTTATAATTTGTCAAAATATTTTGATAGTTTTAATTTAATAAAACTGTCAGAAAAAACCACGCTTCAAATGTGACTTTACTCTTAAAGTTACACTTTTAATAGTAATACCTAAGTTAATTTTCTTTACAATCTAGCGAAGTAAATCAAATTAATAAATCACCAAATTGTCGAACAACACAAGATCCAGCCTTTAAACGAAAAATTAATAAGAATAAAATCGTACATACATTTACCATCTAAATGTATTCTAAAATGATTTCACAATTGGACATTGGAAAAATCATATTTTTTTGTTCGCCTATGTCATTTGGACGTATTACCTATTACAATATGATAAGTCAGTCGAACATTTTAATACAACCCGACTAGCCCAAATACTAATTTAGGCAACATTGTCATATCTATCTACGCAATGGACACTAATCGTTTGAAAGTTCGTTCACGTATCACATTCAATTATTATAAATCTATCTACAATTTTTACTAGTCCATTTATTTACACTTCACTTCAAAGTTTACACTCATAGCCGACTTTACACTTTTAGTTCGTCACTTTACACTTTTAGTTCGTCACTTTGCGTTTTTAGTTTGTCACTTTACACTTTTAGTTTGTCATTTTAAACGACGTGTGTTTCACTTCTTTTGTTGAATGACTCGTCGATAGTGACGTTTTGTTTTTTGTTTTCTTTTTTGATCGTCCCGTATTGTGGGACGTCTGAAGTGAGGTTTTGTACTGTGAGTATCTGATTGGAGTTTTGAGGTGTGCTCGATGATATGGGGCTACCGTATTGGTTGCCATATTTGTGACGTGATGGGTCCTTTAGGATTGACTGGGGCTGCTTTGGCGCTGGAGTCTGAACTAGATGCTGTAACAAAAGAGTTTTGTTAGAATGAGGTCACACGATGAATGGGTTATATATATGGTTACGTGTTAACGTAGGCAGTTACAGGGTTATAAAAGGTGGATTTCACCAGTGTCGTCATTTGTGGAATATTGTCATTGGCAGTTTGTAATCACTTTTTAAAATTCCACTGGTGAAATACGCCGATTTTTGAGTTAAGCTGCTAATAAAACAGTGCGGCTTTAACCACGAAGTTTTAATCTTGATATTTTAACGCTCGCTTTTAGGACTATTTTTTCAGTCTCTTCATAAGCTTAAATAAGCTTTATAAGCCTCAAATCAGTTTCAATTCATAATGGAAAATAACAAAATTAACAACTAAATAGTCCGTTTCAATTAAGCCTTATAGAAATTGAATCACGTATTTTCTTACGCCATTTACACAATTACGTTTTGAGCGTAAAATGACAAAGTTTGAGCAAAAAGTTGAGGATTTTCGAATCCATTGAAAAGTTTTGGAGATTGGAATTTCAAAGCTTTAGCAATGGAGAAGGAATTTGTTGTTAATAAATCTAAAATTTTGAGATCGTTCATGCCTAACTGGTTATGTTAAAGTATTGTAAGCGAGACGAAATACTCCCAATTAAATCAAAGGGGCTTATTGGAGTAATTATTTGAAATTTTGTCTTTGTACACGTTTGTTTATTTATCATTGAGTAGTTTCGTAAACAGTACTAGGTTTTAATTAGTATTTTTGAAGGACTATTTTCGTTTTGTCTTTTTAACATCATAATCAGCGTATACTGTTTTCACAACTGTAATACGAATAATCTTTTTGAGGTTCAGTTGCTTCGCGATTATTGTCTACATCATTTTAAGGTTATATAAAAAAACGTCTACTTTGTTTATCTAATTATGCATTAGCAACTAATGCATTTCCATTATTTAAATTTAAATTTTATTGATTTGTTTCAATAAACTTTCTCATTTATGTTGAACTTTTTAAATTAGTCCAAAATGCTTGTTCTTACAATACATAATTAAAGAACATAGATAGATAGATATCCTATAACAGTACCAATCATCTTCAAAGTGACTACCTACAACAAAAGTAGTCTTTTGTTTAAGTAAGTCAGCAAAGGACTCTCCGTTACATATCGTGCTCAATTTATCCACTAGATAAGGTTTCTAGAATGTAAGATGGACCTATCTGTTACAATTTGTGTAGCAGATGTGTGTGGTAAGAGGTCGTGAGGTTTCGTCTCTTGTGACTAGTTGAAGAGGTTTTAGTCAATACTTGGTAGAATAACATGTTCAAGAATAAACTATATTCAAGAAGCTCTTCAACGACGTTACGTCCTCGCTGCTCGGTTCCTATGGTCGTAGCGTGTTATATATAGCGTCTATAGTCTTCCTCGATAAACAGACTAGCCGACACAAACATATTTTTTCAATTTGTACCAGTGGTTTTTGAGATTAGCGTGTTCAACCAAACGAATTTTTTAGCTTTATTAATATTAGTATTGATTAGCGGTTCAAAAAGGCCTGAGGTAAAGTATCTATTGCACAAAAACCTCAGTTATCATATATTTTTTAAGATTTTCAGAATAATTGTAAAATCAACGTATTTCAAAAATACTAGTTTCAACATTAAATAAAGTTTTAATTTTTTCGTCACACTGTCTCAAATAATGTTATTTATGGGTCTTGTAGCACATACATTATATGGCGGATTTTAATTTAAAAAAAATGGCGTTTATCCTAATTACGGCCGCGCGTTTTAGGATTTATGATATCCATTATTAATATAAGCATTAAATACAATTGAAATATTAGTTTCTCACCTGTCCACAGTTCCCCTGATGCAGCACGGTGACATCAGGCGGTGGCACGGCGGCCATCTTATCGAGCCGCTGCCGCCTCAGTGTGCCTCCCGCTGATTGTCTGTCTACAGGTAGAACTCTTTATGATTTAATGTATCTGAGCTCTTTTGTAACTAATTGGGTTGCGGATACATAGGGATAATGTACAAGACGACTTATAAATATTAAAAAAAAGTAATGGCGAATCTAAAGTGCGTTTATGTAAGTATTCCTACTGAAAACGGTAAAAAAATGTATTACAATGACATTTAAGAGTGACTTTCACATTAATCTCAAAATGAATTCGTCACATTTTATTTTATTCCCATGACTTAATTCGTCGGTAAGAGTTATTGAAAATATAGCTAACGAATTTTTGTTGAACAGTATCAAGACAACTTACCATCAAGCGCATACCCGTGTGGCGGGCTGGCCATGTGTGCGGGCGACCCGCTGGGCAGGCCGCCGTTCATGAGCTGCGCCCCACCCAGCGGCTTGCCCAGCGCCGCGCCGCCGTACGGCGCCGGGGGGGTCGGGGTGCGACCTTGTTGCTGCAGGGGGAGGGGGGAGGTCAGTCAGGCAGTCAACACAATAAAACAGGAATTTTCGAGCATGATTGCGATGGCAAGGTACAAATTTATGATAAAATAATTTAGTGTTTAATTATATAAACGCATTAACGCCTGCACTGCATCACAAATCAAAAAGCTTTTTTTTTACTTTTTGACACTCTGTCAACTTTGTCGAGCATGATTGTGATGGCTTAGTTGGTAAGGCGTTTGATGTACTGAATCGGAAGTTCTAAGTCTTGCTCGCAATATTATTTTTCTTTCCACAAAAAGCTTTACGATAAATCTGATCAGTATTGGTAAGGGTTGATTGATAATAATGATGATTGAAATGTAATTAAAGTTAAAGCTACGAAGCTAGCTTCACACAGCGCTTAATATCACGAGTCACGCCGCATCCCCTCACCGCTCGACTTGAGCTGGCGCGTACGATCCGTAGGTGTCGGATGATTTTGAAGACACGAGCGCAATCGTAGAAACACGGGACGCGGCGTAACTCGTAATGCGCACTGTGAGAAGCATGCTTTACAGGAACTGGGACAAGTTAACACGGATCTAATAGGATATGATTGTAAATTATTTCTTAATTTTTTTGTTTTTAAGTTTTCTCAAGCCGTCACCACTAGCTTACTTTTGCTTCCATTAGTAAAACAGTTGAAATAACTAAACTATAAGCAATATTGAAGTTAAAAATTCTCACCTGCTGTAAATACTCCCCAATGAGCGGCGGGTACGACAGGTACCTATCCGACGCCATGTTGTAGTAAGAACCGTCCAGCGGCGGCATCGGACTGGGAGCCGGCACGTAGTTGGTCTTGCCTGATACAACAATCAAATAAGTTTTTAGTATGATTACCTTTAAATAATTGAATACTAATTATATTTAAGAGTTTTAGTTTTGGAAAGTAATAGTTATTTGTATTGCAAGGCTGCAAAGTTGTTTTTTGGCGCGAGTAGTTGAATTGAAAACTGAGCAAGCGAAGGATTATAGGATTGAACCGAGAGAGAAGCGAGCTGTTCAAATATAGAATCCTGAGCGTAGTGAAGTTTTCAAAGGTACAAGATGCAGAATAACTTTGCTGCCGAGTGCAACACACAACTGTTCACCTCACTACAGCGAAGAAATGCAGTGGGATCGGCTCGCTTGTCAGTGTAGAAAATAATTGAATACAAGATGTGTTCGAATTTTTGAAAACACTTGCTGCGCTAGTGCGGAAATTGGAGTTTTGCGCTCAGATTTCGAATGACAAATAGAATCTTTCCGAGCGTGTGAGGTGACAAATTCAAAAGGTCGAACAAAGGTAAATAATTCTGGGGTGAAAATTGACGCTGATTGTTTCATTCTGCATAAATGTAGACGAGAGATTATTAGCTTCGATTTGACTAATTAATTGATTAGCATTTGGAGTAGTAAAACATCAAATAAAAGACTCATTTGATGAATGGTGGAGCGGAAGAAACTATCAGAATCTTACTGATTAAAAATCCACCTTATTCTTTCGGTTGCCCTTTATGTTTCGACGCCTCAGCAGCCATTTGACCACCTACGTGTGATATACCCGGGCTTGGTCCTTGATCTGACGGCGAGTAACCTAGAAACTACTCGTCGTCTGCAAGCCCAGAATTTAGACTTTTCGAATACGTTTTGGAGAGCACCATACCTAGACGACAATATCTTCGCAATTCAAATTAAAAAAAAAAACAAATTTTCAACTCACCAGCATTTCTTCCCAGCGTACTATGTCCACTGATATCCTTATGTCTATGTGGATGAGGAAGAGTCCTGGCGTGGTCTCCGTCGTAGACTGCGTAGTTGGGAGGAGGATAGTCTAGCGGAGGAGGTATCACCAGGCCCTGGTCATCCATTAGGAAGGCGTCTGTTGTCTGGAGGATAGAATGAGCTGGTTAGTTTTTGGTTATGATAACAAAAGATCAATTTCTATTCTACATTCTATTCTATTTTACATTTTTTATCTCTTAATTACGTGTATTATTCTGTAGAGCTACTAAACATAGGGGTGTATGTTTAACGATGTTTGCCGTATTCCTAAAATCGAAAATAAATCATAACTCATAGTTATACAGCTTAATTCTTAAGTCAAAGGCATTATCGGAAGATGTCAGACGTCCTTTTTTTACGAGGTAAAATCATCAAATGAGTCCAGCCAGGGCAGAGCGGGAGGGACTGTCAGACTCGTACTGACTAAAATCCACGGTGTCCTTCAATAGCCCTTTACGTACCGGGGTCACGATATTCGTGAGTCCCGCGACCCCGGCAGGCGAGACTTCAGAGGTCCTACGACAGGATTTCCGTTTTTGTGACGTAAATTTGAACTTTGACGTTAATTTGATGGGAACCATAGTTCATCTGTCGTGAGAGGCGCTTTTTAAAATTTCCATATAATAAACGCAGTAAATAATTCAAGTACGCTGTCATCATCTGCCTAGCCTTTTCCCAACTATATTGGGGTCCGCTTCCAGTCAAACCAGATGCAGCTGGATATCAGTATAGTACATGAAGCAACTGCCTGTCAGAACTCCACAATCCAGTAACTGGATAATACGATACCCCATGGTAAGACTGATGGTTGTCAGACTTTAGAGCTTCTGACTAACAGTAACGACTGTCAAAGATCTACGAATGACAGCCGGGAACAACGGCTTTACGTGCTTTCCGAGGCACGGAGGAAACTCGCTATGATAGATGGTCACTCATCCACAGACCAAGCGCGGCTTAACCCGGAAGATTGGCCTGTGCGGCTGTATTTATTTAGCCACGAGCTCCCACTTCAAGTACGTTGTAAATACAATAATTGTATCTTGTGATCAGGCGTCTGTTAACGAAGAACTAGAACTAGATCATCATTTATAAGAAGATCTAAGAATATTTAGCTTGTTCACTACACATTACACTACACTAACAGCAGTGATAGCCGAGTGGTACGACCGTTGGACTGCCAAGTCAAAGGTTGCAGGTTCGAACCCCGGCACGCACCAATGTCTTTTAGAATTCATGTGCGTATTATAAATTAATTATCACTTGCTAAAAACGGTGAAGGAAAACATCGTGAGGAAACCAGCACACCTGAGAGATTTTTCAACGGTGTGTGAAGCCATGTCAGAGGCCTACGGGCGGTTTAAACTCTGACACCAGGTTGTTCATCAACCATACGATAAGAAGAAGAAGAAGACTACACATTTCTAAACAATCTCTTACCTGACTCAACATATGCCTGGTCGGCATTGACGGCACTTCAGGTATCGGTGGCGGTTGCCTCTCATCTTGTCCATCATCCTGAGAGTAAGTCTCTGACTTCTCTGACACAGAACTCAGGGTCTCTCCAGTCATGGTGTCATTGTATGACGAAGGAGCATACATCTCTATTGTTGCTGATTTTGAAGCTTGGCCCGCTTGTTCTGTTGAAGGTGATAAAGACATTTAAATAAAAAGTGATGTATAAAATGATGTAGGAAGTGATGAAGAAAGTGATGTAAATGATAATGCAGGTGATATTAATGAAGCTACAGTTAAATACATAGAAGTAACAACTAGTTCAGTCTTTGTGACTTTTTTTTTCTTGCTCAAATCATGAAATGAGTGCTCCCACCCAGGGCAGGGCGGAGGGACTGTCAGACTCGTACTGACTAAAATCCACGGTGTCCTTCAATAGACCTTTACGTGCCGGGGTGACGGTAATTCATTAGTCCCGCGACCCCACAGGCTTTGACCCTCGAAAGGGGGTAGCACTCTTTGATGAGTGCGTGGAACACAAAACGCCGTGGACCCGGGCATGGCCCATGGTCGGCAGAGAGTCGCCTAAAGTCTTCGTGACTTCACTTGCTTTTAAATTTATTAAATGGTTAAAAGTAATTAATGAACATAATTATCTTCTTTATGGAATTACTGGCCCTTTTGAATGTTAAAAATTTGAATACAACTGATACTGTCTTACCACAATAAAGAGTACGTGTTATAAATTATCATAATAAAAAATAAATGGAATGAATTCTGTATTTTTTGCATCTGGTATAAATTTAACAAAAACAAAACGAGTCAATACAGAAATAATTACAAAGAAACTTTCATTAAAGTAACGAACCGCATGATAATGACTTCACCATAATCATTTAAAATATTCATGTAATTGAAAACCTTACTGCTTCACTATTGTTTTTAATTCAAGTAAATCATCAAGGTATTTTTTATTTTAATATATTCAATTTTGACAAACTCTCCGAGGAAATTGGATTAGGACCAAAGATCTAAATGTCACATTATTTATAATATTCCTTGTCATTTTGTGACACGCGGTTTGTGAAACGGTAATGAAGTCTAGTCTAGTCTTGACTATAAAACGAAATCTATTTCGACAATTTTGAATAAAATTGGTAATAGTATGTACACCTTTTTCTTTGAGCACTCATTCCTTTGTCAAATTCTTCTCAGGAATTTTGTCCTGAGCAGCTAATTTGTTTTTATGTTAATATTACACCTTTAACATAACGAGTAAAATATTTGTGAAGAAATTCAAGTATCTTACATGAAGTTGCTAATTTACTAGAAAGGGTTATGTTCCAACAAGGACAAATTAATTACTAGGTAAAATAAACAGAATTTTGTTGAAAATATTATGTTATTACGTAAGAATTTATAGACATTTTGTCCTTTTGGGAGCAGACTTTGCCCGGAGCTAGTGAAATATATTTTTGGTACTTTGTAGGTCACGTAATAAACAAATGGTTTAAATATATTATTCAAGATTAAAAGATGGCAAAAAAGAGTAACTTTCAACTGTATTTATGACCTCTAGTATAAATAGCAACTGAGTTAATGAATTTAATTAAAAGCTCAAATAAAACAGTATAATTAATCTACTTTTTGTTTATGAAGCATAATACATTCACAGCGGTACAGCAGGCTGCAATTCAGTGGTAACATCATGGCCATTGAGCTGGCCTAGCGTACCATGTAGGTCCAATAGAATACGAGGTCACCACTGATATGGAACTTACTGTACTACTTACTGCGCACACAAACAACATCAAAGACAAACCAACTAAAGTAAAAAGCAAAAATGAAACAGAAAACTCACCTTTCAAACGTCTAGAACGTCTTTTCAACACAAAACAAGCAACTAAGGCAGCATTGATCAACACTAATATAACTCCAGTGATCGATACGTATATGACTACAGATTTGGACACATCAGCCGTTTCTACAAACTCTGTTGACACAACATTCAGCTCGCCTACTTCTGAAGAAGCTTCAAAAGAAAGAGGAAATAAAAATAATTAGCAAATAAAATTTAGGAAGCAATACATCGATATGATTTTGGTTTTGTGTCAGTAAAATATTGTAAAAGAACACGTGTGTCAATAGTACCCTTACTGTCTTGATTATTTGTTATATTCTTGTTATCTGTAGATTTTTTGGGGAAAATATGAAAAACCGTACAATATCTTAACAATTTGATAATATGAATTCTAGCAAGGCCAACCATTCAGTTTCATTTCAACAAAACATAATATAAACAATTAATCATATTGTGATATACCATCAATTAATAAAAAATATTCATCTATCTTAGCAATGACTATTACAAAATTCTTTGTATCGTGAACAAAGCTTACAAAATAATAAAACAAGCCTATTTTATTTCGCAGTACTCAAGAAAATTTCATCTTTAGTGACAAAACCGTCACTTGAAACTGAAAAATATACTCTCTAACAAAATTCAAGAACAACTTAGTATTTGAGTGAACTTTTGAAGCCGCCCTTGACTCTAATATAATTTTCACGGTCGCTCTTTGTAACTGAAAGCTTCAGTGCCATTTCAGTAGATATGCTTTTAATGTCCTATTGGAGTACCCGCTGTCTCGCTTCACACTTTTTTGTTTTAAATATTTTAGTGGGAAATGGGAATTGCTTTTAGTGGAATTCTAGGGTACTATCTGTTTTAAGTTGGAAAATAATAGAGTATAAAGGATTTGAAACATGTTACGGAAATATAATATCGCTAGCTTTGAATAAAACAAAGTAAATTTACAAAAATGAATTTGAAAATTCCCAATCGACAAATACAACTTTTAAAATCCACGTTTTAGAGTAAAACTAGTAACTACTGACAGAAAACTAAAATCATAACAACATCAAAACGTAACAAAACTAACATTCAAAAAAACATAGATTCTAAATCGAAAATCCAAACCTCGTATCCTCTTATTGGTCCTCTTATGAAGACAAAATCCAATCAGCAATACATTTAGGAGTATCAGAGCTGTTCCAACTATTGTACCAGTTATTATGAATACTCCTGGTACATTGTAGTTGTACTCTTCAGATGAAGACTGTATTGATGAGGGGATCATGTCTGAGCAGCGTGGAAAGATTTGATTAGGATTAGGCTGAGTGTAGTACCTTGTAGAACCCCTCCTAGGGTACTGGTTTTATCACATTTAACTTATACTAAGGTATCGAACCCTTAGAAACAGACTTGTGATCTTTGTTCGAAACTATGCGACTCTATTAATTTGAATTTTGCCACCAGACATGTCTAACAATTTCAGATATAATTCAAATTCGTTACGCGATGCTGGGTGTCAAAAGCATGTCTGAAATATTCATACATCGTAATGTCTTCTCATATTATACCTAAGGTATATTTAATGTAAATTTTCTTCTTTGACTAAAAATAATTAAGAAAACCAATTATATTGTAAACTTACTCAGTGTAGTCACTTTGGTGTCATCAGGTCTGTATTTGCTTTGACCAATTTTGTTGATGGCCATTACTGAGAACACATAGTCTGTGTTTCGATCTAGTCCACCGATGGTGAATGTGGTAGCATTTCTGGGTACCACATCTTCGTATTTATAAGATTCTTCGAAGATTCGTCTGGAAAGAAGTATTTGGTTCAAATTCGTCCTTAGGCTGTATATTTCTACGAACATGATGTTTTGAATTTATTACAATCAAAATTGTCGTCTGTTCTATTTCTATTGAGGTTAATTAACAAGTCTATGTAAACAAGTTGTTTATATTACCTAAACTTATATCTATTTACTCTGACATAACACAATAATTTGTTTATATGTACTACCAAAAACTGACGTAATCGGCTTGATTTACTATAATTGAAGTAAACTTACCTGTATCGTATTCTGAACCACGATTGCAGTCCGCCATCGAACCCGGGTACCCATTGCAGTGTCACGGTGTTATGGGTCACATTCGTCACCATCAGCGATATCACTTGATCTGAAACAAAGACGAGCGATTAACATGAAAAAAGTAATGTAAAACCTCCTTTAACCTTCGAAATGTTAATCTCTCTGTCTCCTGACAGATTTGTATTACTTCGATTAGATCAACTCATAAAATGGCAACTCTGTTGACTTTACTTAAATCCAGACTGTGTTACTTCTACGAAAGTTATTATTGTGATCCTGACGAAACAATTTCTAGGAATCTAACCACTAGATGAAACAGACAGTTAAGTAAGTAAAATATATTTTTTGTAAATGATATCTCTGAATAAATAGAAGACCTTTTTTTTGAACTTTGAAATTGATCAGGTAAAATGTTTTGGACTCTAAAATACGTAAACGGATTTTTTTATACCCAAAGGTGATGACGCCTGTCTGATGGTGCGTGGTTTCAGTGGTGTATGGATGCCTGTAACACCAGAGATATCGCTTGCGCGTTGTCGACCTTGAAACTTATTGAGTGTGAAGAAAGTACGAACGAAGTGCCGACTTTTTACGTAATTAATAATCTGATATATTAAGTGTATCTTTCTTACCTGGGGCACTAGTAATATCCAGCTTAACCGACGTCGTAGAGAATCCCAAGTCGTTCCTCGCGCCACATTCATAAGACCCATAGTCTGAGGAGCTGACGTCACTGATGAGTAGCACGGAGGTGTAGGTCACGGGATCTAGTTTATGGTATTCGGCAAAATACTTCATTGATGTGTTGACGGGCAGTTTGGCTCCGTTCTTGGACCAGGTGAAGTTTGGTGCGGGGGCAGCTTTGCATCTGGAAGAACGAGTGGATTTAGTATGATGTTGTCTAAAATTTAGTTTGTTGGGATATTCTTTATTCAGTACCTCATGCCTTCAGTCTTATCGCTAAAGAGATTTTTCTAAGAAAACTTTTGGATAGATTTGAAGAGAATGATGTTTAATTGAGATTTTTTGAAGTTGAGGGTTGCAATGAAAGTATATGTTAAAGCTTTGTTTTCTACAACAGCCGAAGATATTAAAGTGGGTTTTATGTAATTGATAGATCTTATTCTGGTAATTTTTCACATTGTATGTCAAAAATGGTAAATTTACTCAATTTCAGTTTACGGGCTTCGAGAGTTCGATTCTAAGTTATGACTATTATATTGTATATCTTAACGAAATAAAAATCACTTTCATCATCATTATACAAGAGACCAATAAGCCTAATAATAACCTTCAAATAATTACCAAATAATTACATTTTAAATCGTTTCAATAATTTAACACAGCATTAGGCACAGGTGTACTAAATCTAACTGCGAACTAATCCATAGTTAATTAAATCGTAATTCTAACGATCAATTAATGATTGATGAGCGTTTGAGCGATTATATTCTCTAATCCCGAAGCTTTAAGATTAAAGTGCCCTGGGATAGGTCTAGTGATTTCATTAACCTCTTCAACTGAGATAATTTGATTGTGGTTAGAGGGAGTTTTATATCAAGGTACTAAAGCTCTGAATCGCTCAGTTTTTGCTAAAACGAAATCTGTACTGGACAAAATTTCATCATGTTCTTTTTTCGTCTGTCCAAATACATTTACTTAGGGCCTGTTCTTAACCCTTGCCTCAATCGTCAATCGTTATATTTGTTTTACTTTTTGTCTTGCTAGCAACCCGTCCTTGCTTTGGGCAGATACAATTTGTTAATAAATTATAGCTAGTTACTAGCTGTTTTTGAGTTTTTTATTTATTTAACGATATGCTTGCGTTTGACTACTATCTCGCCTGATGGTAAGTGACTAGAAGTAACCTATTCACTCTTGACTTAAAGAGCCAAGGTTGCTCTCAGGAAGCAAAGACCCCGGCAATCTACTTCTTAGTTGTGCACACAATGAAAATATTGGCAAAACACTTTTCATGTAAGAATGAATGAAGGCTTGGATGAGATTTTTTAATACAAACAAAAATACGAATCTTTTAGCTTTATCATTAGTGCACAAAGACGTTAGTAAGTAGACAAGTTCAATCAGGTTTGTGAAAATACCAATCACATAATACAAAAAGAACTTAACCTTAGAATCTAAGTTAGTTGAAAACCTTTTGCATTTATATATCTTCCCCTTGACACTCCACGTCCTATTTGATCGTAATAATTCAGTCTTATCCCCCTCCGCCCTTCTTACTGTCCCTTATATTCACAATCTTTTCCCTTTTAAGATAAGCAGATTTATTTGATGTTAAAAAAATGTGCTTATTTTTTATCGTTAAATGTTAGGCACAAATATCTTTTGAGCTTTTTTGTACTCAAAGAAGATATACCATGGAATTATAACAGTGAATCAAGGATGTATGTTTCTTTTTCACTCAAAAACGATTGAATGGATTTAGAATGAAATTTTGACATCTTTTGTAACACACAAAAATGTTAAAGGTTGACGGCACGTTTGGCGCAGTGGCTCAGCGATTGGCTGTTGCGATATGCGTCGCGAGTTCAATTCTCCCATGGAATAAATATTTGTATGATCTACAAGAAGTTATTTCGGGTCTTGGTGTTTGTCTATATGAGTTAACTGTTTGTAAACGCACCCACGATACAGTAGAAAATCCTATAGAGGGGTATCTTTAAAAACAAAAAAAAAGAAGTACTAAAATATCACTTACTTGCACGTCAACCTCCCGACTTGCCCAACATTGGAAGCCGACTTCATCAGGCTTGGAGAACTGTCCAGTTCTGGCTTGAACTTCACCACTAGCATCACGTTTTGCCTCGATTCAGTCCCAATACCATTGTCTACTACACATTGGAAGTTCCCCACATCTTCTCTGGTCGCTTGTTTTATGACCAAGGTACTGGTAAGGTTGCGAGGTTCGAAAGTCACTTGACTAGGATTTATTTTGTAGCCTTTTCGTTCCCAGCGAATGTTATCTGCACTTAGAGGGTTACCTGTGGGGAATATTTTGTTGAATTATTTTTTTCAGGGATATTCTTTTAGGTTAACTGTCTGTCAGTGGGAATATTACATTGGATATAATATTGTAGACTTATGAGATTTTATTTGTCCAATGTACATTCCAAAAAATCGGTCAACCTCAGAGCTGAGTGCGTACATTGAGAGTGGCATATATCCAGCAACGGACCAATACAGGCTGATGATGATATACAGAATAGGAAATAAAACATTCAACTGAGTAATATAAGTTACTTTATCTAAAGCCTTATGACAAGATTTCACGTTTTTGAGAAGTAAATGGGGACTTGGACGTTATTTTGATGCAAAAAAATAGTTTACCAGAGGCGCATTATCATTTAGAAAAATATGTTTTTTCTTGAAATTGATAACAGTACCAATAATGATAATATAGAGTACTTACCAGTCGCTGTGCAAGATATTGAAGCATCTTGATTAGGACTTAAGACTTCCAGCTGTGACACTGATTTTATACTCGCAGGATCTGCAATAATACTCTCATTTAGTCTTACTGATATCCAATAGACGGTTAAAGAAGGTAGGATATAAAAGTATCTCTCATATTTTACCTCAATAAAATATAAAAAAGTCCGTCTTGGTTGGCAAATGTGATGAGGAAGAATGACACGCAAGTGGCTAGGAGAGTGATGGGTATAAATGTGGATGGATGCAGAGGAAGATCAAAAAAAGGATAGATGAATGGTGTAAAGAATGATATTAACGAATAATGAGCAAACGATGCTGAACGATAATGGAAGAAGAAAACATGTTGCACTGAGTCTAAGTAGAATCGGATAAAGGCAGAGAGACGATGGTTAATATAATATACGAATAAATAAACGTGTAGTGTATAAAAACACCTCAATTGAAAACAAAAGTCAAACAATATAGATGACCTAGTTACGGAACAATTTGGTTCACAACTAGATATGAACATAATAATAACTGATCATAATGATTACTAACACGCCCTCAATAATATCATAGAAAAACACGTCCCTAAATAAATAACAGCTACAAAATAATCGACTTAATGTTCATTTAGTCTAGTTGTGATGACCTGCATGATAACTACATGCCTCTCATGCACGGCACGAGGTTCTGAGTTCCAACCCAGGCAGGTACCAATATGTCTTCCAAATGTATTATTTTTATGTTTATCTTGAACATCATTAACATCGAAAGATTAATATTAACATTGAGGAAATTAGAAGCCATGTAGGAGGTCTGTGGAGAACCCAAAGGCTTCGCCAACCAAGACTGCACAGCGTATGCACATTCTCTCACAAAAATAAAAATGACTATGTTGAAAGACAGCTATAATAAAATCTAAACAAAGATTCATTTAATGCCACCGTCCACAAGGTATATTAAATCAAGACAAACCTAGTTCTGCGCTCAGAATTTAATAAACTTTATAAAATGTTCTACGTCTACAAAGTATTCAATTTCCTTCAAGGGAAGAGCGCTTAAACGTATTAACTATTGCAGAAAGATGCAATTAACCTGCAGAATACTAAGAGACTGTACTTTGAAATAGGTAAATTTGGTCAACGGGCAATCTCTTGAATTATTTACCAAAGACTTAAATAGCCACCTGCCGGGGTCGCGGGACTTACCCATCACCGTAACCCCGGTACGTAAAGGGCTAGTGAAGGACACCGTGGATTTTAGTCAGTACAAGTCTGACAGTACCTCCCGCCCTGCCCTGGGTGGGAGGACTCATTTGATGATTTTACCACGATAAAAAAAGACTTATATAACCAGATTTTTCGGAACTATAATATTTATTCATCCTAATTTCATCGGGTTCAACATACATAAACTTACCTGTTTTTCCCAGACAAATAGTAAACAAAAAAAAAAAAAAAAAAACTACAGAATGCTACTTGCTTCGATCCCTATATACTTGTTTATATTTTTGTCATCTCAGTATCAAAAAGCTAGCCGTGACAAATATAAAAATATTAAATGCAAGAAAAAGTCCTAGCATCCTGATGGTACTCCAACTTGAAACCCTTCCCAGCTTTGATTGCAACATAAATGACAATAAAGTCATCAACAATTCCGTTTGGGAAGCTATGAAGTTTAATATTGAGGGTATTACGCAGCTATCATTATGTTTTGGCAGCAGCAAAGGGCTTAGTAACGTCAAAATTGTAAATGTTCGATATAAGGTTATTTTCTGTCTCGTGGCATATTTTATAAGAGGCTTTGGATGCCATTTCAGCAGCGGTTGTTTATATTTTGAATATGTCGCTATGGAAAGTCAGAGAAAATAGGTTTGTCCTCAATTATTCTCTTTGCAGCTACACACAGGCACTTAAGATTAATTGAGTGAATAATAATATTATAGTATAATGATGATGACTAATGAGACACTCAAGATTCTAGATACTACTGTCGTCGCCAAAGTTTTTACACCGCGTAAGTGAATATTTGCAGGTTTTGACATGTCGTTGCATTTTGCTAGAGAATCGGCAGACGCTTTGTTATTGCCAATCAGAAACAAGTAACGCCCAATAGAAACTATCTAAATTAAGCGTCGATAAATTTCGTTTTGAAAGTATCACATCCACATTGAAGAATTCTTAGTAATAAATACTTACAATGCACAGAAACGCTGATATTCGCGACAGCTGCTCCCTGTGAGTTCACAGCTTCACAAGTGTAGATGCCAGCATCATGTCGCGTCAGCTTTGTCATGTTCAGCATACTGCCTTCGGATATGATCCTGTCATCTAGAGGAAAAGAATAGAAAAAAATAGTAAATCATCTAGGTATACGAACATTAACTTTTTATATAACAAACACTTCTTTTATTTAAAATAATGGTGTAAACAACTAAGTTTTGGTCCGTTATATGCTTACATGTTTGTTTTACTAAGTGACATAAGTATTTAGTGTTGGATATCAAATAAAAAAATAATTGGACAGTCACAGGTATTTGATGATAACCAGGGACTAACTCGACTAATTCCTCTTTAATGGTATACTGTATAGTTAATTATTTACCTCATATTTCTACGCCCTTTATTTCCTTTGTTAGGTAACCTAATAGCCCGCATGCATACATGTTGGACAAATAACCGTTTGTTAATTTCCTAAACTGTTTTAACCTTAATTTTCTCATAATGAACATTTACCCTCGCTGGGCTAATATTTGTTTGTTTAACTACCCTATTTTTTCTTCTTATTGTCCTATGTCAATCAACTTTCCACAACTCCTACTAGACTATTTGTTTTGTTGTATTGGTTTAAAATTGGTACTTATCGGAAATGAGTTATCCGTTACTGTTTGTTTATTTGTAAATCAAAAAGTAGTTTTCTATAAACCACATTTGACCGGATGATAATGAATATGATTGACCACAACTATTTGTTCCAACTAAATACTATACTTTTAGAGGTTTAATTATTTTGTTAATTCCAATGCAAACTTTCATAGACTATCAATGGATAAATGATGCTTGATTAAAAGCTAAATACATTGTTTGTTTGCTAGAATTAAATTATTTAGTTTGCATATTTTTGAACGTTTATAGTCATTAGCGTTTGTAGTAATAGCTTTTTAAACTATTTGCTTATCTGTTATTGACTTTATGTCATTTATTGGAATTTAAATTGAGTATTTAGTTATTAGTTCGAATGAGATTATAATTTTGTATAAATTATATTTATTATAATCTGGCAGACATTACGAATTACGATATACATTATTTTCGTAAAAATAATGTTTTAAGGTAAAATGCCGAACGGTTAACTTTAAAAGACGTGAGTACTATAAGAGACAAAAAATCACATTATGTTTTTCGTTCATGTATCCAGCGTTTTAAATTATCAAGTTCCAAGAACAGTAGTTATTTAAACGAAAATGACAAAGATTTCGCTTATTTTTTAGTTTCTAGAACAACATGCCTACCAGACAATTTAATATTGACTCTAAAATGTGATCTTTCACGAGATAAAAATTGCTAGAGATAAAAATGAATAGGTAAGCAAACAAGAAGAATAAACTCTGGAAAATAAAAAAAACTGAAACTTTCCATTAACCTATTTCAGCAAGAAAATAATGTGTTTACTGACAGAGTATATTATAATGATTTAGACATCATAAAATGTACACGTGTAACCGAACATCAAACGTGTGATCCGTTATAAGTTTGGCAGAAGTCTAACTACGAGTATCTTACTAATATTATAAATGCGAAAGTTGGTGAAGATGGATGAATGTTTGGTACACATTTATAGTTTCTAAACTAGATTAACGCATCTGGGATTATTATTGAGTTACACGCTGGCGAAGCCGCTGGTAAAGCGAGTCTACCATACAGTACTGTTAAAGTCCCGTTGTATCCAAGAACCTTGTAACCATGGTACGAGCCTATTGCCATGAATCAGACACATTAGGCATCTTTTGATGGCTCTAGTAGAAATGTAAGACCCGGAAATCGAGCCCAGAACTTCATGCTCAGTAGTAAAACTCATATGAACAATTCGAAAAAGGCAGCTCATGATGGCTTTTCATCTTCAAGACCTGTTGTTGTATATCTACTTACTTCCAGTACTGTAAGAAGACTGCGTGATAGGCAGTCCGTCCTTGGTCCAAGTGTACGTGATACTACCAGGGTTGCCATCAGCTCGTAGGACTATGATCAGGGGCTCGTTTTCTACTCCAACTGTTGTGTAGGGTGTTGTCTCGTCGAATATTGGCGCATCTAGAAATAACGGTTTTGGTGAATAATTATGTTTCATTGTGATACATAAGCAGCATGTTAAGTAAGTACTGCTTCTGGATATCGGCATTGTGATACATTGTTTAAAACAAACATATTTCCGTAGCAAACGACTTTTTTGATGTTTCAAGTGCCCTTGCAGATTTCGTGAAATTAACATTAATTATTTTAACTTTAGCTTATATTATAGTAGCTTCAATCAAATTCCTTAACTCAATACAAAATTGGGAATCAAAAGCAGTCACTTTTCATATAAACTTTCAACTTTGGATGATAACTATTAACTAACTTGAAAGCTTTCAAACGATAGTAATCTTTTTATTTACCAAGTTTTAGTAAAGAGAATTTGTTACTATAATTATTGAGCAGTTTCTTAAGTTCTATCCTTTTCTCTCCTTTTTTTTCTGTTTTTTCCAATATTCATACTTACATAACACTTTAAGCGGCAGCGCATCATGGACACTCCTCTGCAACGCCTCGTTCATCGCCTGACAGGTGTACACGGCTCCGTTCAGCTCCTTGGTGATGGATAGCTTCAATTCTATTGTGGAGACCGTCCCTCCGTGGAGACCCTTTGTCTTCTTCGGTGGTAGACCTAGAAGAGAACATGAGGTTAGGATTTCTGATGTATTTCTTGAGATATATACATACACGATATAATAGCTCGTAAAATTTGCAAATTGAAGTGGTAATGGGTAGGCCACATCGCTCATTGAACTAATAACCGATGGGAAAGGAAAGTTCTCGAGTGGCGACCACGGGCAGGAAGACGCAGCGTAGGTGTCCCACTAGGTGGACCGACGACATCGTGAGAGTCGCGGGCAACCGATGGATGCAAGTGGCGAATTGTCGTTCGGCGTGGCGGTCTAAGGGGGAGGCCTATATTCAGCAGTTGAAGTCTTCCGACTGATCATGATGGTGATGATATAACCACACCACAAGCCCAAGGACGGGGCATTTGAAAATTAGAGATATACGGAAGAAGGAGACGACACCAAAATAGTTGAGAAAAGGCTAGGCAGATCCAGATCTCGGCATATCGAAAAATTACAGAATGCCAGAAAGTGCCAAACCATACCAGTAACTCTACTACAATATTGACGACTTACTAGCCCGACGCAGCCATGTAGCGCAATCGATTTGCCACGCACGGCTAAATCACGAATGTGTATAGACAAGGGATTTACATGCAAAACAGTGCCAACACAGTTCTATATTGCTTTGTTAAATTGTCAATGAAGATTTGGTTCGGGTTAGAAGGCAAGAGAGAGCAGTTTCTTTGTTTTCGGCCCTAAAAGTTTTTAGTTTTGTTCGATTAAATATTCATTAACATTTTGACCGCCATACTCGTGTTCGCATAGATCGACAAGCCAAAAAGTGCCCAGCACGCCACTGTCGCGACAACACGACAGACTTTTAAACGTGAATATAGCTTATTAAACTCTATCTAGTTTTGTTCGTATGTATTTATTTTTCTTAGCTTGGCGCTGAGGGCTCGTCTTTATTTTATCGACGTGGCGGTCAAAAGATATTTATTTTTGCCATTTCTCCCAGCACAGGAGGAAAAATAAAAAAATCATGGAAATGCCATAATAAAAATCGCACTTCATGAAAGTGTTCAGTCTTTTTAATGATCATATAATAATGATATATTGATTATATAATTTGTTAGCACCCAAAAAACTGGAATATTATAATCAACTCACCTTGTACAGGAATCCCATCCCGCCACCACGATAGTGTCGCAGGGGGATTACTGCTGGCCGCGTCGCAGAACAGCGTGGCTTCGATTCCTACTTTGAGCTCTTCTGGTTCTACTCGCACTTTCACTGCTTCAGGGGCGACTGTTGAAGAAAAAGATGTTATTGGTACTAAGCTCAATTTTGGAAATGTTGAAATTGCTCTTTGCAATTTCTCAGACACTGATTTTTCTTTAAATTACAGTTAATAACTCTGCCCCTTAAAAAGGGGAAGAGAGGACAGGTGATGCAAAATAGTAGGGACGTTAAAAATGTTTAACAGAAAACATGTGAACAAAGCCTACTTATTAACACTATACTAATATCTTCGATCACTGATAACGTACCAAGCTTAACATTAATACCATTTTCGTCATCTGTACTTATAGATACAACAGTTACTAAACAAGTCCTCAAATGTATTTCCAAAAAGTTTAACATTCGTACTAAGCTCGAAATAGTAGCTAAGCTCAAATTCTGCTTCGATATTAGTAAATCCATCAAATATAGACCAGGTCTTACGTACGTTACTCCAAAACTCTCAACTACGTAGCTAGCTAGTTAAGTTTACACTACTTATTTGTTATTCCAGTTAAAGTCAGCTTTTCCCTAATTTATAGGAGTACAAAATCAGCATCTTCAATCAGTCCTAAGTAAACATTAAGATACAAATTCTCTTGAATAGTTAGGTACTAAGATAATAATTTGTTTTGTAATATCCCTTACGGTAGGTTCTCGGATTATTTCATTTACTATTTGGGAAACCAATTAACCTCTGGTTACTGGAAATCTATTCAATTAAACACACAGTCTTGTGATGTGTTGACAGCTTCGCATGATGCGATTTACGTTAAGCGACGCGCACGCGCTTCACTAGTTTTCTTCGTGTGAGTACCGTCACTTTGCTAACCGTGTCTAGTCAATTTCTTCATTGTTTTCTTCAAAACCAGATGTTGGCAGCGTATAGCTCGTTCCATATAAGTTATAGCCCACATAATAAGGTAGTTTACTACATAAATAAATTGAAAATCTGTTTAGTCCGTCAATTAGAGTATTGAAAAATAATTAACACGTATCTTTTGTTTTTTTTTTAATCATTGAATATGGTCAAAGTTAAAACGCTTCGCTAGTTCGGGAGAGGGGTGTTTGTGACGTCATAACGCCTGTAAAATTGTACCGCCCGAGTGACATTTTGTGATTTTTAGAAGTGTTGTTGAAAAGAAATAAATAAGAGAACAATATGCAGACCTCGTAAAAGATAGCGGGACAAGCCAGGCAAAACTAACGACCAGTGGTCCACGTAGACCCTAGACCGGAAGGGGTCATGAAGAGATACCCAGCAATGGGATTACAAGTAACAGTATCAATACTCACAGTAAACATTCAAGGTGACAGTCTCAAACAGCGGTATCTCAGTGGCACTGTTGGTGGCCTCACATCTGTACTGGGCCTGATTGTCGGTCACATTCGTCAGGATCGAGATCTCGGCGGAGACTGACCGCTCCGTCGTTTTAGTTACCGAGTGGATCTGAAAAAGAAGATATTGGTGAGTGTTTTGAAAACAATGTGCACTTACGTAAACTTTTCCGATTTAAAAAATCGCAGGTTGGTTAAGACTTGCGCGATCAAGGAAGCATACCCCAAATGGAAAGAAGCTATTATTCAGTAGTGTGTGGAATAGATTTCCTGATAAAAAAAAAAAACATTTTTTATCAAGAAATCTATTCTCCCAAATTATACTCCTACGTAAAAGCTCAACTTCGGTAAGAAAACACAAATGGCTGCCATTCAGAGGGAGTTGGGTTCCGACCTCACACGTGAATGATTTTATTGACAGAATGGAGCAAGCTACCTTCCCTTTAAGTTTGAACAGATCGAAACCGGACACATTGTATATTTTTGAGTGTAGTATTTAAAACTTTCCTGCAGTATTATTTCTGGTCGAAACATCATGACACAATTTTCATCATCTGCCTAGCCTTTTCCCAACTATATTGGGGTCGGCTTCCAGTCAAACCAGATGCAGCTGGATATCAGTATTTTACATGGAGCGACTGGCTGTCGGACCTCCACAACCCAGTAACTGTGTAACACGATACCCCATGGTAAGACTGGTTGTCAGACTCTAGAGCTTCTGACTAACAGTAACGACTGTCAAAGATCTACAAATGACAGCCGGGACCAACGGCTTTACGTGCTTTCCTATGCACGGAGGAAACTTGCTATGACACAATTATCTATATATCTATCTATATTATTATTATTATATATATTTATATTATTATATATATAAAAGGAGAACTGACTGACTGACATATCAACGTACAGCCGAAACTACTGGGGCTAGGAATGTGAAATTTTGCACACGGCTTCCTATTATAATGTAGGGGAGCACTAAGAAGGGGTTTTTGGAAATTTAACCTTTAAGGGGGTGAAAAGGGGGAATTAAGAAAGTACGTAAACCACGCGGACGAAGTCGCGGGCAAAGTGCTAGTGTGCTATAAAATTAAAATAGTCCGAAATCAACTGTATTTTTATTTTCTGTGGTAACGTGAACCTACTAACTATTCCTTATACATCTGTATATTCATTTGCTTCATATTGTAAAAATAATTTCATTTCCATATCGAACGCTGCGGAAGCTTTCATTGTTTCTCTATTAAGAATAGTTGAACGGACTGAAACGCTTCGATATTGATACTCGAATGAATTTTACTGTACCAATTGTATTGTAATATACATATTATAGGTATCTGCGTTATTGAAAATATTCTGCTCTGCTATTCAAGCGCTATGTGGAAATTGTTTACATCAGACATAATATGTTTTTATCATAAAACTTTTTTATGTACAACGTTGTCCATTCCTAGAAACTAATCCTGTATGTTTGATGATTTTCAGATACCTACACAAACAATCAGACCAAGAAGAAATAACCTTTAGGCCATTTAAATATATTTGTCTCGTAGGAGGGCAAAACTCGCGACAAGCAACGCAGCTGCCAAACGCTCGGCCACTACACTAACTATGCCATCTTATTATATTTGGAATTTTTTTTTCGTGGTAAAATCACCAACTGAGTCCTCCCACTCAGGGCAGAGCGGGTCGTTCGGGCGCTCCGGGGTCACAATACTTCTTTGGCCCTCTAAGGGTTCAATTATCCCTTAACTCGCGGGACTTACGAATTACCGTGACCCCGGTACGTAAAGGGCTATTGAAGAACACCGTGGATTTCAGTCAGTACAAGGCTGACAGTCCCTCCCGCACTGCCCTGGGTATGAGCACTCATTTGATGATATTACAGCAATAAAAAAAAAACAGAAATGTTGATCTGGCTGGGAAAAAGTGGGATTTAACCAGGCCAGACGTATTGAAAGATGTAATTTTTCAAAAAAAGTTGTTGAGGTACGAACTTCACACTCCCCAGTCTTATCCCCAAAAACACCCTAGCCTTTTGAAGACACATCCCGAAAACAAAAGACCGACAAAAGAGTAGAAGCACATAAAGAAACTAACCTTCTTATCATTCTTGAACCAAGTCAGAGTAGCCAATGGATTTCCTCCTGAAGATATACAGGACAATCTCTGAACTGTACCAGCTGAGAGTGTGGTGCCAGGGATGTAGCCAGTGATCATGGGGGCAGTTGGTGGATCTGAAACAAGAAAAGAAGAATGTTAGATGGAGGTGGTGGTGACGGTTGCTTAATTTTGGCATTTTGTAGCCGTGGTGACGGTTGCTTATTTAGGTCTCCTTTAGCCGTGGTGACGATGGCTGAAATTTGTTTTTTTTTATTTGCCGTGGTGACGGTTTCTGGACTTTGTTTTGTTTTGGTGTTAAGTGGCAGTATTTTTGAGTAGGGAATTCATTAAATAATTACTCCACCCTAGTTGGAGCGGAAGGGACTGTCAAACTCTACATTTATTTTCAAATTTATGATATCAAAACATTGTGAAACATTTTTGAAAAAGAGTAAGTATGGAGTTTCTTGCCCATTCTTCTCCATACAAACCTACCCTTGCGAAAGAGTGTAGAATCAATCCCTTCCCATCCCATTTCCTTTAATTTTAATAATCGACGTTCAAAAGTGCCTCTTTGATGGTCTAATTGAAATAAATGATTTGACTTTGACTCTTCCCGACTAAAAATAAACCTGTTCATTTATATGCCTAATATGATTTTGAAGATTGACAACTTGTCGATGAATGTTGTCAAAGTCAGCGCAAGAATTAAAAATATTTTCTCCACTCTAGCTTACTAATAAGCCAGTACAATATCGATCATAATTAACCCTATTATGCTCCATTAACCTCAAATTAGCCTCCCTTTTAAATTACGCAAATTAAAGACCCGAATTTCACCGCTTGAGTGGCCACCCATCAAAACACAGACCTCGTTCGTTTCGACTTAACCCTGAAATCGAAAACACAATTAAGGGACCATCTCTTTCGTGGCCGTGTCATTGGTATGCCTTAATTATGTAGTTTATTATCATTAATTATCAGTTGAAATGACATTCTAGGTGGGAGGAGTTTGTGTAGATACACTTGCGTTTTTGCGATTGCGTCGTGCGACTTTTTTCGACTTGTCGGTTTTACTTTGATTCTCTATACACTAAACGAAACGTGTACCGAATTGTTTTTTCTAAAAATATAGACAGATCAGTAAAATGAGAAATTAAGTCACAAGTGATTTTCAAACTATTGAAAGTCAAGAATAGAGTTCTATTTCAAATGATTTCTTATTATTCCAAGATTATTCTACAGTTGACAAATCTGGTCGTCAGCTGATAGAATTACTCACAAAAAAAAGATTTCAAAATTATTTAAAAGAAAGAAAGAAATAACACTATTGGAATTAAAATTTATTTATTTTTGCAAATATGGTATTACTTAATCTGATTTCGTATTTACTTTCAAAAAATGTCAAGTGACAACCAAGTCGCGAGTTTGTACTAACCCTTAAAATTATAAATTATATAAGGAAGGGTCTAGTCACGGAGTGGTGATTAAAATAATGGGTACAGCCCTAGTTTAGGGTTGCCACTAATTGGATACCATGTACGTGTTTGTATAACATTGTAATTATAGTGTGAGTCTCGTCGAGTTTATTAGTTTTAGGTAAAATGTCAACATTTCCGCAATGTAAGTCAGAGGTTACTGTGCAGAATAATTTTGTTTCTGGCTAATATGTTTTGGGTAGCATAATAATATAATTATTATGCAAACGGTCTATTGATAGTTATTTGTTATTTTTAGTTTCAAAAATTGTGTATAAATTCTTAAATGAAAAAGGCAACCCTAACAAAAATAGTAGAGAACTTGTTTAATTCATGTGTGTAGCAAAATACAGTCTAATTTTCCGCCCTGTGTGGAACGTAAAGGACTGGAACAGGGCCACGGTGCCCATTCAAGACAGTCCGTGTCCCGGCAGATAGCGATACTCTTAGTTATGTTAAACATCGGTCGCGGGACTTACGAATTACCGTGACCCCGGAACGTAAAGGGCTATTGAAGGACACCGTGGGTTTTAGTCAGTACGAGTCTGACAGTCCCTCCCGCTCTGCCCTGGGTGGGAGGACTCAACCTAACTTTCTCAAATCAAAAAATGATATTTCTAATGCAAAAACAAAAAATCTCCTCCTGAAATCAAGGCTACCCAAAAAAGCTTTCGACTCAATACATAACCAGCCGAAATAACTAGAGATTTATCCAATAAATAACCGTTCTTCGTATCAGATAACAGTTACGGGGATATTCCTGTCACGTGCTCGCTGCAATCAGGATTCATGCGACAACCTTGGTCGAATATACGGGAGGGAAGTTGGGGCGAACCTGATTGGAATTTTTTAGGTGACCTTGGTTGGATTACAAGTAGATGTGTTGGTGTTATTTACAATAAAATATACATATTCTTATGCTTGTCTTAAAAACACACAAGGATACTATAATGGCATCCTAAAAATAAAGAATACTGCTGTCTACTGAAATTATATTAAAGCAGCCATGTGTTAGTGGAAACATTAATGTATTTTATTTCGTGTATTGTCCATGGCATCAAAAGTTAGAAACATAATTCAAAATTATATGAGAAAAAAATATTACATATTCATTTTCTGAGGTAAGTATTTACGTGGACAAATTATTCTGATATATGGCCTGTATGTTCTCCTAAACGCATAATTTATCAATACATATTTTATATTGTATAAGTTACTTTCTATAATCTACATCCAGATCTCTTACATAGCACCTAGAGCTTTCAAAAATGCCAATTATACATCCAAACAACACCGTCTCTTTACAAACTTCAGCCCCGTATGTTTTCTACCACTCCGAAAAACTCGCGATCCTAATTTGCTCCGCTCGTAAGTTGTTTCAAGATACTCGATATTAACAGGAAAAATCGTCAGAGAATACAACTGACTTTGACATATTTCAGTCATTTTCAGTCACAGAATAATATGGAAACAAGCGAATACTTAGAAATTATGGCATTCAGAGAACTTCTTTTTTCGTGGTAAAATCATCAAATGAGTCCTCCCACCCAGGGTAGAGCGGGAGGGACTGTCAGACTCGTACTGACTAAAATCCACGGTGTCCTTCAATAGCTCTTTACGTTCCGGGGTCAGGTAATTCATAAGTCCCGCGACCCCGACAGGCTTTGGCCCTCTAGAGGGGGGCCCCGTCATATTTGCTGACACTCTTTGAGGCGCGCATGGAACACAACGCGCCGTCTATACCCGGGCATGGTCTATGGTCTGGCTTTAGGTCGCCGTAAGTACGTATTAGTGAGACAGATTTTCACTTCTTTAATGGAGACGACCTTCTGAAAATGTATATTTCTATTCTCTATTAATTATTTTATCTTCAAGTTTTTTCACCCCGATGCAAAAAAATAAATATTTTTTTACAAGTCTTGAATAATTTTGAGCGTGTAAATTAAATGCAATGCCGTTCTCAGAAGATTTTATTATGAGCACGTTTGAAAAGGTTTAAAGCGTTTACAGAATATGGCTTTTTGGAAATTATTCTGAATTTACAACAAGTGTTGAATAATAATGAAAAATATTAAATGCAGTGCTATTTTCTGAGGATTTTATCACGTTTCAAAAGGATTTAGTGTACCTTGAAAATTATGTGTCCAAATTGTTCGCAAGTGACGACGAATGTACAGACGCCAGAACATTAAGCTGCCCTAATCAGTAATGTTTATTTATTAGATTTTTTACTGTATTGCTTAATTATCACCATAGTAAAAGGTTCATATTTTATTGGGATTTGACGTAATAATTATAGAAGGTCTGCACAAGTGTACATATAATTATAACATATAATCTAGTTATATACAACCTTATTTTTTGTTTATGCGAAACTCGATACACCTGTCTAGTATTTTTATGTAAAGAATCTATGTACAAAATTTTAAAACCGTATCATAAAAAATCACAAGGTTATAAGTTTGTATATTACCTGGTTGTCCGTTCAAAAACATGCTCATTTCGCGGTACACCCGCGTAAACCGCGTCTCCTGTGTTATACACTCGTGATAATAGCTTGGCAATAGGTATCTAACCGTATGGTGATTGTATTGTAATTAACTGGTAATAAAATTTAAGTAAAATATTTTTAAAATAAAAATAAACATGGTGTAAAAATTATTGGAATCGAATCAGTTACTGATTCTGAACAATCTATATTCAGGTTTCGCATATACTAAAAATAATGTTGTATAGTTCATTTATTAAAGAAGGCTATAGGCTTTAAAACATCACGCTCTGACCAGTTGGAGCGGAGTAGCGGTGATGAATCCACGGCGAACAGTTTTTTTTCGAAAACAAATGTCAATTATAAAAAAAAAACAAACAAAAAACGAACATTTTCCTGTCACATTTAAATCGTCCCATCAGTTTTCAATATCAAAAAAACACATAAACAGATTAAACATGTCATTCAAGCAGTAGCTTCCTCAATCCAATCTAATGACATACCTATATATACATAACTAGCATATATGGATGTTTGTATGGCATACAAAAACAGTAATCACCCAGGAATGCTGTTACTTACGTTTTGTATCATTTCTTGTTCATTTCTTAACAGTTATACATTCCGATTATGATGACTTAAGTTGCCATGTTATGTCATACCATATACAGTCACGAGCAATAACATGTAAATACTTAACACTGAGATACTGGTTTCCACTTTGAAATAAGACCTATTTCGTAATAGTATGGCTTCCAAAATAGTTTTTTTAATGAAAAGGCAAAACTTTAATCAATATGGAAGCAGAACATCGCTTTTGAATACTGCTTAGTGTGTATATACTATTGCTCGTGACTGTACACAAGGCTTCACATCAAGTTAAACAAAACTAGTATAAGATGATCGTTTATTGTGCGAAAAGGTCCTGTTAAGCGAGGTCAAGATTAACTGGTTTTTAATGGTTTGATGTGTATTCGTGTGTATTTAGTAGGAATATGGATTGGTTACATTTGACGGCACGGTTGTCGCAGAGGCTGAATAATCGACTGGTGCGCAGCGTGTCGCGGGTTCGATCCAAGCATGGAACGAATTTTTGTATGATCTGCAATAGTTGTTTCGGGTCTGGATGTTTGTGTATGTGAGTTTCTTTGTTTGTAAACGCACCCACGACACAGGAGAAATTCCCAGTGTGGGACAACGTTTTTCTTTTTGAAAAAATACCGTCAATTTAGATTGTAAATCATTACAAATAACAAAGAAATATTTTGTATTTTTATTTGCAACTATCTGTTGCCAGTGGCTTTGCTCGCTGTAACTTTATTTATTTATTTCTAAAGGTACACCAACAGCTTCTGTATACAACATTATTTTTGGTATATGCGAAACCTGAATATAGATTGTTCAGAATCAGTAACTGATTCGATTCCAATAATTTTTACACCATGTTATATTTTTTTTTTTCAAAAATATTTTAATTAAATTTTATTACCAGTTAATTACAATACAATCACCGTACGGTTAGGTACCTATTGCCAAGCTATTATCACGAGTGTATAACACAGGAGACGCGGTTTACGCGGGTGTACCGCGAAATGAGCATGTTTTTGAACGGACTACCAGGTAATATACAAACTTATAACCTTGTGATTTTTTATGATACGGTTTTAAAAATTTATACATAGATTCTTTACACAAAAATACTAGACAGGTGTATCGGGTGTCGCATAAACAAAAAATAATTTTGTATAAATTGACAAACTTGAAAATTATCCTAGGAAAGACGAGGTATTAATATGGTCTCCATCGATTACTTTCGTAGTAGTATATGAATCCAACCACAGAGAACCCACGTTCCTTCTACTAGTATGTGTATATATAAATATACATTATTATGTATATTTCCTCCAATACGGACTAATGCGTTCCCTATTGTGACTTGAATATCTAACGCAAGACATGATTTCACTAAGTAATGGCGACATTTTTATTCAACCTAGTTTCCCGGCCTATTTTACTGAAGCAGATTCAGCTGAAGGTACCTTTTTTATCTTGGTAAAATCATCAAATGAGTCCTCCCACCCAGGGCAGAGCGGGAGGGACTGTCAGACTCGTAATGACTAAAACGTAAAAGGCTATTGAAGGACACCGTGGATTTTAGTTGGTACAAGTCTGATAGTCCCTCCTGCCCTGCCCTGGGTGGGAGGTCTCATTCGATGATTTTAACAAGTAAAAAATAAATAATAAAGGAACAACTACTTGTAGATCTTAAAAATATTTGTCGCGTTTAAAAATCCAACCCGAAAAAGTAAGTTTTGCTTAGCTTAGCTGCTCTGTCCCACTCATGGACATCAATTTAAATAAAAAAAAAAAAAAAAATATTCTACAACTATCACACAACGCCATCTAGTCCCAAGCTAAGCAGAGCTTGTGTTATGGGTACTAGACAACTGATAAACATACTTATATATTTCTAAATACATACATATTATAGATAAATTACACCCAGACACAGAACAAATGATCGTGCTCATCACACAAACATTTGTCCTGGGTGGGAATCGAACCCACGACCTCCGGCATAGCAGTCAGGGTCACTAACCACTAGACCAACAGATCTAATAATCTAGATCTAATCTCGCTATTTCACTCATAAATTTCACTGATTCGCATTTGTTGACTAAAAAAAAACAGTACTAAGAATGTTTTAGAATGGAAAAGTTCTTAGTACTTAACTCAACCCAGGTATTGAACCAACGAGTCTAAAACTTAAACCTTTAACCAGAGCTTAGACTTAGCTTAAGCTTAGCTCAATCGCGTTTCAATCTAAACTGAACCTTACAATCATTAAATTAATGTCCGAATTCGTATTTTAAAATAAGACTCTAGAACTCCTTTCAGATTTGCCGATCTCATTTAATCGTCTTTAAAAAGATCAGCTTCGTAAAAAGCCTTAGAAACTCAGCTTATCCCATAAAAAATAACAAGCATTATGTTATAACAATCCCCGTGAACCGTCTTCACTTCAATCGGGCATCAAACCTGGTACCCTGTTATGTTATCGATACCATTAATCATTGGGATAACAAGGTTATCCTCACGGGAATCAGCTGACATGACGGATGGGTTGCACGTTGATATCGATAAATATTTTATTAAGAAGATTGTTAGTAGTGATAATTACATTAAAATAATATCTAAAATTTTTAATATTTGCTTTTGTTCGCGGCTTTCGAAATTGACAATCATTAATTTAGAATTCTACTCCACAAAAAAGCGTTTATTCTTCGTCAATTTTTTTACGTAACAGTAATAAATAGGGTTCAATGTTTTTTTGATAATCTGACATCAAACTAGTCAAATGTTCTCAGTCACTCGACTTTCAACAGAATTGGCTTAAGTTTTTCGGCATCTTATGTGAATATGATACGTTGACCATCACACTATCGTAACCAGGACCCGTAGATTAGGTTTATTTTCACAAATAATATCGCTAAAATGTCATATGTAAAATGTATAACAAGTATACATTTTATTGAAGTCATGGAAATATATACTTGACACTGTATACGTCCATTGTAAAATATATCGTAAAATTATCTATATATTCGCTAGAATACGTATACATTTTCACATTTTCCACAGAATATTAAAAGCGATACGGGACTAAAACAAACCACTGCAATACTACTTATTTAAAAACAGCTTACAATCCACTTTATTACAGAAACTTTACAACTGGGAGCACCATAAAAAATCTATAAAAAACACCATTTAAAATCCCATACAGACTCGTTTTTTATCTACAAAATATAAACACAACAAAAGTGTATTAAAAACGCAAAATTTTAGGGCTGTCCAGCGACAATACTAGCGACACTCGTACCCGGTTAGGGTTGTCACCACAGGGAGAGAGAGTTGAGCAATTAATTCCTGCGTTGTCCACAGTCTCATTACTTTAATGAGCGGAACGTGCTAGCCGGCACATCCCTACACATAAGGCTGTGTGCACAACGATTTAATTTAAGTAATGGACGTTTTTTAGTGTTGAGATTAGATGATGTATTCTAGTTTTTTTTTAAACTTTGTATGTGTATACAGGGTGTCCCAAAACTCAACGTCAAGCCGAAACGGGGTGACAGGATTGATCATAACCATCACGAGAAAAATCTGAAAAAAAATCTATCCCATGCAGTTTGTAAATTATGGGCATTTTAAGAAAAACCTAGAAATTTGATCAAACTGTACCATTTTTCGGTTATTGTGGTTATTCTTTTTTATTTTTGTTCATTTGAACTTTGGAAACGTAATCCTAAATAACATTTCTAGAATCCCAATAAAAAATAATGACACAATTGCCTCAAGTTTCCGAGAATTGAGACTATTTGTTAAACTACGAATTTAAAATTTTCAAGATTCGTCGACTTTGACAGGCCCTCCTATAAAAAAAATGTACTAGAGTGCCTTGGCAAGTGGCATTAAAAGTTGGCGCATTTAATCAGAATTCTAAAATGGTACAATACTTGTTAGTTCCATACAATAGAAAAGAGTAAAAAAATTAAAACCTCAAGTAACCCGATTTTTGCTATCACATTTTACTCAGTTAAAATGTTTTTAATTCGCACAAGCTCTAGGTAGGTTCTTAATTTTAAGACAAAATGATGAGAGAGATGGATAATGGGTATGGGTACGCATTTCGCAGTGCAAGTAAGAGATTTCCTTGACCAGGAATATCCGGGAAGGTGGATTGGACGTTCAGGCACTATCTTGTGGCCCGCCCGTTCACCAGATTTAAATCCCCTGGATTTTTTCTATTGGGGAGTTCTCAAAGAAAAAGTTTACTCAAAGCCCATTGATCACGTAGCCGACCTGCGTGAACGCATTTCTCAAGCAGCTGAGGCGATCAACTCTCGAAGATATGCCCGACTTATAAGTAGATCTTTTTTAAGAAGATGTAGGGCTTGTATTGAGGCTGATGGTAAACAATTTGAACATTTATTGTAATAAAAATGTTTTTTCTCTATCTGACTTTTAGTCCAACAAACCTAATTATTTTACTAACTTTTTTTCACTTTGGTAAAAGTGGCGTCACTATCTGTCTCGCTCACTCATGACAAACATACCCATTATCCATCTCTCTCATCATTCTGTCTTAAAATTAAGAACCTACCTACAGCTTGTGCGAATTAAAAACATTTTAACTGAGTAAAATGTGATAGCAAAAATCGGGTTACTTGAGGTTTTAATTTTTTTACTCTTTTCTATTGTATGGAACTAACAAGTATTGTACCATTTTAGAATTCTGATTAAATGCGCCAACTTTTAATGCCACTTGCCAAGGCACTCTAGTACATTTTTTTTATAGGAGGGCCTGTCAAAGTCGACGAATCTAGAAAATTTTAAATTCGTAGTTTAACAAATAGTCTCAATTCTCGGAAACTTGAGGCAATTGTGTCATTATTTTTTATTGGGATTCTAGAAATGTTATTTAGGATTACGTTTCCAAAGTTCAAATGAACAAAAATAAAAAAGAATAACCACAATAACCGAAAAATGGTACAGTTTGATCACATTTCTAGGTTTTTCTTAAAATGCCCATAATTTTCAAACTGCACGGGATAGATTTTTTTTCAGATTTTTCTCGTGATGGTTATGATCAATCCTGTCACCCCGTTTCGGCTTGACGTTGAGTTTTGGGACACCCTGTATACAGGCTTTTAATTTTTTTTTCTTTTTGTTTGTTGGATAAGAGGAGATAAAAGAGATGGAGTGGAGTAACTTTGTGTTCATTATAAATATAAAAGTAAGCTTCGTTTTGGGTTTAGAAAAGATATAGAGATAGATATATCTTTGAGTGCTCGAACAACGCTGAAATAAGGCACAGTTTAGGCACCCTCTGAAATGATACCCGAGTTGATGGCACCTGAGATATTCCACATACGGTAACATAACATAATTCTAATTTATTCTGGTGCCATTACTAAAACAGTTTACAATGTAGCATTTTTCACTTAAACCATCTATGGATCAGTACGTTCTAGTGTTGGTGCCTAATAAAGTAAATTATATATTGTAAACTAAATACAATTTCAGAAATCATAAGCATAAATATACTCTTTATAAACGATGCTGATAGCAATGTCCTGGCTCCTCTTACCCCACCATTTTTCAATCTACAGCTTTGTAGGTAAAACAGGTGGATAAAACTAGCAACGTGCTGTCTGCACTAAGCGTTAGCTAGTGCAGTATTAGCAACACTGCAGCTATACGCGCTGACTAGATAATCTTTTTATCACTGCATTCGTTAATGCCTCAAGGCGGCTGCCGTAGTCGAGAAAAGCCTAGAAAACGCTGAACACGTTTATGAAACGCTAGCTGTTGCCAGCCTTTGCACCGCAATACCAGGTTACAAATTATCTTATGGGTTTATCCACCGCCTCCTTCTGCGAAGCAGTCATGCTCGTTAAAGAGACGGGCCGCGTGAGGCAGAGGACAGCGTCCTCCCTCCATCCCAGCCGCAGTGGTCGACGGACGTCGGCAGGCGATCTCCGGCCACCGTAAGCGCGGGCATGCGAGCAGCGAGTAATGGGCAACTCGCTGTCCGACCATGGACTACGACCGGGTCGGCGCGTTGTGTTCCACGCGCGCCTCACAGAGTGTCAGCAAAATGACGGGGCCACCCTCTAGAGGGCCAAAGCCTGCCGGGGTTGCGGGACTGTACGAATTACCGTGACCCCGGAATGTAAAGGGCTATTGAAGGACACCGTGGATTTTAGTCAGTACGAGTCTGACAGTATCGCCCGCTCTGTCCTGGGTGGAAGGACTCATTTGATGATTTTACCACGTAAAAAAAAATGGGTTAATCCAAACTATACTTCTGTGACAAATTTCATCCAAATCCGTTCAGCAGTTTTTGTGTGAGAGTAACAAACATTCCATCAAAACATGCATTTATCCAATCATTAGGATTTACGAGTATAATAAAGAAAATTGCACTTTTTTTATAGTGATAAAATCATTAAATGAGTCCTTCTACCCAAGGCAGAGCGGGAGGGACTGTCAGACTCGTACTGACTAAAATCCACGGTGTCCTTCAATAGACCTTTACGTTCCGGGGTCACGGTAATTCGTACAGTCCCGCGATCAGAAAATTGTACTGAGAAAAAAGGAAAAAAATAATAATTGGAATATTATCGGGGAGATCATTGCCCAGCCTTGGGACTAAAAAGGCTAGGAAAAAAAGATTGAACTCAATAACACGAGAAAAAGAGATTAGTAAATAAAGATTCAAGATTAATGAAAGAAATTCTTTCTTGGATTTACTTGTTCAGTGAGCAGAGTAATAAATTATGTTTATTGTATAAAAATATTTCTTATTCTTTCCACAATTTTTACAGTAAATGAATAGCTTTGTAAAATAAATAAAAATACTAGTAGGTCGGTTTTTCGGGCTGTGTTATCGGTTTGAAAAAGTATCTATAGGTATATAACAGGGGTGGCCAACCGGTCGATCGCGATCGACCGGTCGATCGCGACTATTAGTCCAGTCGATCGTGGACCTATATTATGTTGATAAAACATCATCAACTCAGACTTCCATTCCAAAGTTTTAAGTAAATTTAAGGAAACAATCTCACATGTGATATGAAAAGAAACTCCTAAAACTGTTCTGTTAAACCATGCTGTTTCATTTAAGATTTCAAGAAGTATGTACCTAATTGGTAGATCGCACAGGGTTTCGTTAGTAAACAGTAGATCTTATGTCTAATCAAGTTGGCCACCCCTGGTATATAATAATTAACGTTTTCAAGTAAGATTGGGCAACATGTAAATATATCTATTTTAGTAGACTAAGTAATTCTAGGGAACAGTAAATTTTTTGAATGAAATACTTTTTCTCCTATGTCCGTCTCTGAAATGAAATGAAATGTTGGTTACATTAGCAGACCGAAACCTAAGAACTTCGTTAAAATATTAAAAAAAAATCTGTGGACTTCTTAGGTAGTAGTCTAATTGTGCCCAAATTTAATAACCGGCGAAAGAAAAAAAAAATTGATGCCAAGGTCCATACTAAAAGTTGCATACCCTTTTCAGGATGATAGGTTCAGTGATTTGGGAGAGACAACTTATTTTTGCATTAATAATATATTAGTTAGGATTTTTATCAAAAACCCCAATAACCCTACCTACTTATAATCTTCGTGTAATCAAATAAGATAGCTACGGGTACAAAAAACTCCCGCCTATTCAACCCCACATGAAAACGCAGATGTATACAAAAAACGTTGTGTACACGGGGTGAAAAGGGGGTATTATCACAGTACCCCAAGAAAGGGGGTCAGTAAACAACATATGAATAGGTTTTTTGCATCGTCACCTTGGCAGTGGCCTAAAAATGAAAGGCCTAAGTTTAAACCTGAAGCGAAAAACTGATTGTGTCTTTTTTTTACGTGGTAAAATCATCAAACGAGTCCTCTCACCCAGGACAGAGCGGGAGGGACTGCCAGACTCGTACTGGCTAAAATCCACGGTGTCCTTCAATAGGCCTTTACGTTTCGGGGTCACGGTAATTCGTACAGTCCCACGACCCCGGCAGGCTTTGGCCCTCTAGAGAGGGGCCCCGTCATTTTGCTGAAACTCTTTGAGGCGCGCGTGGAATAGAACGGTCGCTCAGCCACTAGGACGCGAGGTATGATGGGGATCATACACTTAAGGCAAACTTAACACAATATTAACGTAGCGCAAGCACCAGCAAGACGCCATTTGTTAATTGCCGCTTGCAAATGACGTCCTGGTGGTGCTTGCGCTACGTTAGTGTTGTGTTAAGTATGCCTAAAGAGTGTATCTCCCCATTATACCTCGCGTCCCCGTCTTATACACTGTTCCCTACATGAGAACCGATGGGATAACTTGTGGGTCACCATGACTTGTAATTAACACACTGCCGGTACAAAGTACCAAATTCTCAGTTTTGCTCTCATATTGAGATAAGCGTTATCAGTGTAAGTAAATCTGTTTCCTGTTCTATCTGAAGTTTGCGCTGGCCATTGGACTACTGATACATTCTGCTAATCTGTTGCACAATGGACCAGGAGATTAGATGAAGCGAGGATATATTTTTGAGGAGATTGATGTCAAAAGTTGGTGATTTAGAAGCTTGATTTCAACATATATATTTTTTTAATTTATTATGGATTGTGCTGTCGCCTCAAGCTAGCCCCGAAGCAAAGGCAAGGTCTTTTTATTGCGTGGTAAAAAATGCGTTGACTGTTAGCCTCAACCGTGGTAAATACTCGTAAGTCCACATCAGCCGCAGTAGTAGACGCCCACGGCGACGGACGTCGCCAGACGATCTCCGGCCACCGTAGGCGCGTCCGACCATGGACCATGCCCGGATCGACGCCGCGTTGTGTTCCACGTGCGCCTCAAGGAGTTTATCGTGGTAAAATCATCAAATGTGTCGTAGTCCTCCACCCAGGGACTAGATAAGAGGGACTGTCAGACTTATACTGACAAATAGCCTTTTACGTTCCAGGGTTACGGTTACTGGATAAGACAGTTCCGCGACCCGGTATTTTAAAATCCTAAGGTGTCGATGTGTCAAACTACTGTTTTTAAAAATCTCTCTTATTCTTCCTCTCTTTCTCTCAAAATCTTAGAGGACACGCGGTTCTCCAAATATCAAAACCCGCTGTCTCTCATTTCCTTACGCCGGCTCCTTAAGAAATGATTAATGTAGGGTAGATAACAAGTTGGCTAGTCCAACATATGTTTGAATGAGAGGCCAGATTTGTATAGGAATGTTTGTTCAACGGTGGACCTCGGAAGACCTGGCTTTCCAACTAATTTCGGAAGGTGAATTGTATTTGCTTAGTCAAAAGAAGATCTGCTATAGAAATATTGCGTGTGCCAAAAATACGTGTTTAAACGTCTCTTTTTTATCGTGGTAAAATCATCAAATGAGTCTTCTTATTACATTTTTCTTCATAAAAGTTGGCGGAATTTTAGATTCAATTAACAAGAAAATGACATTTATTCCTTTGCAAAAAACATAGTACTAACTAAAAGTATTTCCATAACTAGAAATTTAAGAATAAAACTAAGTATTTACAATGAAATACTAAATGTAAACTAAAATAAAATTATTAAAAAACAGAAAAAGGCACAGACACTCAGGCGTCAAAGTCTCCGCATCGCTGTCATCAGGAAACGTGCCCAGAAGACTGGCAGCATTGCCTCGTTGAATGGCAATGCTTATTCTTTGACCAAAGAAAGAACCAGCCTTCTGGTCACGCGAAGTGTCGACAAGTCGCCGAGAAATCCATAATAGTCATAATCGCGCCGCAAAAGTTGTGAACGGGCCGTAATAAAGAAAGAAAGAGAAAATTTTAAGAAAATGACTTTAATGCATGGAACGACTTATAAACATTGTATTCTAATAGTTTATTAAAAACAAACCGATTCAGAAAAGGAAAAAAAAAAACAAGAAAATTGAAAGCAATTCAAATATTTAGTTACCCTGATAGTTGATGCCGTTTAATAAGAATAATAACTGATTAAAATCTACAAAGAATAAGAACAGTCTAGACTGATGCAAATATACTCAAAATGAGTTTCTAATTATTTCAACTCAGTTTTCACGGGCAAGTTTATTTAGTACAAAGAAATTATAATTAGTGTAATAACAAAGTCAGGAAAGAAACTCAGAATTCCTTTTGATCATATTTTCTATTATACAATTACTGGAGGCTAATTGTAAAATACTTTTATTCGTCCTAAATACCGGTCGTAATATAGGCGGAGACTAAATATAACAGGAATTAGGAGCAAGCTTCGTCGAGAGATGAGCTAGAAATGAACGAGGTTTACTGTAGCGAGTGTTATGTTAAAGATGCCTATTTAAAAATGATTTATGTATTTTTTAGAATCAGAATCAGAATCAGAATCAGAATTTTATTTGCTTTAAATGTAGGTACAGAATTAGATTTGAACATAAATAAATAAGATCAGCTACATTTTACCATCTGGCATGCAAATTGACTTTAGTCACACAAAATAATATCAGAAAAAAAAAACTGTCAAATATACGTATTAAAATATTATCAAAATGTCAACAACAAAAACAATAAAAAAAAAAAAAAAAAAAAAAATTAAAATTACAAAAATACTAAGTAGAAATTATCAAATTGTCAAATTATCAATTTTAGTGTCTACTTAACTTAGCTCTGTAACTTTTGTGTGGGAAAGAGACCGACATTACTGTCATTTCAATAATGCCCGATAGACTCGCTCTCAAAATGGAAAACATCACGAGACAACTAGCATACCCTAGAAGTTTGAAGAAATTGTGACATCTGCTAACCTGTTCGGGACCTCTGTGTAGTCAATCACATCCCATATTTATCATAGAGAGGAAGCTTGTGTCCGTAATCAGCTGATTATAAAAGCCTAGACAAGCGTTATTCGTATAAGTAGCATTTAATACAATCATTCTGAACGCGTATTCTTGTCCATAAGACGAAGAACTGTACACCAGCAGTGAGTACATTACAGGTTGTAAACCTAGACCTATACGCCCAGGTAAACATTGACCTAAAACCCAAGCCATTCATCGAAATCCAAGGCCAGAACTAGCTTGTCAAACAAACACCTCCGGGCCAAAAGTATTCACTCGCACCGCGGTAGAACTCAGTCATTTCATCTCACGGTGCGACCTGACCTCAAAATCCAAAATGGCGACCGAATTAAACATTCAGAAGCTACACTAGCGTTATGCTAATAGCAAATGTAAAATAACAGCTTTTAGAAATGTGACAAGAAGGTATGTTATTTGGTCAATGCGTAGGGTAGAGCCTATGTCAATTTTGGTTAGGTAAATACTCGTAGTTCCCCGGCCTTTGTATGTAGTCATTAAGTGTAAATCTTGCTACTATATTCTTGGTTTAAGGAATGATGTATACGAGGATTATATTCAATGAAAAGAACAGGCACGGTAAAAAATTTTTTATCTTGTTTTTTTTTTACATTTCCCGCAATAAGTATTTCTCCCGAGTCGTGGGCGCGTTTACAAACATAGATACTCACATACACACGCACACAGATCCGGAACAACTACTTGCAGACCATACAAATATTTGTTCCGTGCGGGGATCGAACCCGCAACACATAGCGCAGCAGTCCAATTGCTCAGCCACTGCGCCAAACGTGCCGTTAATATTGATGACATGATACATGCTGACATGCACGTTATAGTCAAGATGACATAATAATCTAATTTGTCCATCAAATAGATTACCAAAAAATATTTGACGCGTATTTTTATTATATTATTAAACCAAAATTGACGAAGATGCGACGACGGTTTAAAAATTCACAATACGTTACACCCTGGAATAATTTTAACGTAGTTCTGACGTCATGAGCCCCACCCCCTCGTTTTATCTTTGGCAATATGCATTGATTAAAAACGTGTTCATTATGTTCAATACTCTGACGGATTAAACAGATGTGCAATTTATGCATTAATTATGCCAGTACCGATGAGTAATGGGCAACTCGCTGTCCAACCATGGACCATGCCCGAGTCGACGGCGCGTTATGTTCCACGCGCGCCTCAAAGAGTGTCAGCATTATGACTGGGCCCTCCCTTTAGAGAGCCACAGCCTTCTGGGGTCGCAGGATTCACGAATTACCGTGACCCCGGAACGTGAAGGTCACCGTGGATTTTAGTCAGTACGAGTCTGACAGTCCCTCCCACTCTGCCCAGGATGGGAGGACTCACTTGATGATTTTACCACGCTAAAAAAAAAGACATTGTCTATGGACTTTTGTAAGTTTAGGCAGTACGCATCATTTTGCCACTTATGTCAAAGTCAAAGCAATAGAGGGCGACTCTTTTGGTAACAACCACTATGATACTGTCTTTTAGACTTAGATGACATGGGTATCGAATTCAAGATCACGTGCTCAGTTTTTGACAACTTGACCAATGAGCCAATTGCTTGTCTACTTAATTGAATGTAGTTCTAAACAAAATTCAATTAACACAATAAGAAACCCAAGCACTTCGATATAGAGCTCAAAATCGCACGAGGTCATATTCTGTTCCTTTTTTTAGTACAATTTAAATTATACTTAGCAAAAAACTCACCGGGCACGCCGCAATCGCGGCGGTAAGACCCCTCTTTGAGGAGTGGCTGGATAGGCGTCACGGCGTCCTTACCTTCCGCATGACGCAGGTCCTCACCGGACACGGAAGTTTCGGGAGGTTCCTGTGTCTGATAAGGAGGGAGGAAACGCCTGGGTGTCACCACTGCGAGGACCGTCCTGAGGACACGGTGGAGCATACGGTGCAGGACTGCCCCGCTTGGGCAGAGCACCGCCGTGTCCTCACGACGGCGATAGGCGGAGACCTCTCGCGCCCGGCATTGGTCGAGGCCATGCTGCGGGGCGAGACGGAGTGGGAAGCGGTCGCCTCCTTCTGCGAAGCAGTCATGCTCGCGAAGGAGGAGGCGTGCCGCGTGAGGGAGAGAACAGTGTCCTCCCTCCGACCCACCCGCAGTGGTAGACGCCCACGGCGATGGACGTCGCCAGACGATCTCCGGCCACCGTAGGCGCGGGCATGCGGGCAGCGAGTAATGGGCGACTCGCTGCCCGACCATGGACCATGCCCGGGTCGACGGCGCGTTGTGTTCCACGCGCGCCTCAAGGAGTGTCAGCAGACTGACGGGGCCTGTAGAGGGCCAGAGCCTGCCGCGCGGTCTTACCCATCACCGTAACCCCGGTACGTAAAGGGCTCGTGAAGGACACCGTGGATTTTAGTCAGTACAAGTCGGACAGTCCCTCCCGCCCTGCCCTGGGTGGGAGGACTCATTTGATGATTTTATCACGAAAAAAAAAAAAAAAAAACACGCAACTTTTTCCGAATTTAAAACCAAACACTCACACATACTCCCCTCCCCTTTCCTCCATCCCGCAAAAACCTGGGCAACGCAAACTTTAAACCACTAAAAAAACGACCGCATAAATCCGTTGCTAGAACGAGATGGCAAATGTAAATGTTAGAGAAAGAACGAGACAACACGAGCAGTTTAAAAAGCTGTTTAATCCGACCTAGGGTTTATCGCGTTAGGCCGACGGAAAAAATATAGGGTGTAATGAATTTACAGTCCAAGGTTCCGTAGGATTAAGAGGATTTGAGATCTATTGGTGCTTGATTTTGAGTTTAATTTCTTTGGCTTAAGGCTCTGATGATTTTTCAAGATTTTGTGACATAAAGTAAATGGAAACTTCGACATTTATTTGATAGAAATAAATTAGTTCCTTGTTCGTACACTAGAGGCGCTTCTTCAATTTTCAATGAAATAATTGCAGTAAATGCATCAAGTACGCTGTAAATAAAGTACAGAAATAATGTGATAAGGTCTCTGATTAGAGAAAGTAAAACAAATGAAAAGAATTTTTCTTCTTGTGTAGTTTTTAAAAGTAATTATAGTGACAGATTAATTTACCTACAGTTTTAAATGGTATTTAAAAACGTTTTGATCATTATTACTACTTCAGAGCAGCTGAGACTTTACAGGGCTAAATTTAACACAAACATTTTTTTATTTGCAAAATAAGAAATTAAAACTAGATTTAACAAACTAACTTTTATACTATTTCCATTCCTTCCTGTTTACATCCCCCACGCATCAGAAGGGGAACAGGTGCCTTCTGTTTAGCAAATCACGGTAAACTTTGAAACAAACAAAAGTAATTCATCACTTTCAAATCCCACCTTGCAAAAGCCCAATATATTATGTATGTATCCAAAACTACCACAATGGATTACACAATTTCCCTACCGAACCCCAAAATGGCGGCGGCGGCCGTGACGTCAGCTGCGCTTCCGTTTCCGCAAATATTATGATAATTCGCACAGACCGGACGCTCTGCTCGTTGTTTATATAGTCATAGTTTTATCATTTTATGTTTAATATGTTATATAGTACAGTTGGAAACGGTCCACGGCCTGTAGTTTTACGGTCCAGTTAACTCTTTGTGTCATTGGGTCAAAGGAACGGTTTGTTTTTTCAGGACTATATGCAGGGGTTGCCTAGTGGCAACATCCTCGACTTACGAATTACATGTCGTTGGTTTGAACTCGGCTAGGCGTATAACTTTGTGCATAATCGTCTTACAATATTTTCCTTCACCTTTTTGAGAGCAGCTGAATATTAGTATTTTATATGGTACAGAGAGCGACTGCCTATCGGTCCTCCACAACCCAGTAACTGGGTAATACGATACCCCATGATAAGATTGGTTGTCAGATTTTCACTGCTTCTACTGTCATTAGTCACTGATCTACAAATGACAGCCGGAACCAACGGCTTTACGTGCTTTCCGAGTCACGGAGGAAACTCGCTATGACAGATAATCACCCATCCACGTGCCAATCTCGGCAAACGCGGCTTAACCTGGAAGATCGGCCTGTGCGGATGTAATTATTTAGCCACGAGCTCCGCGGTGATGACGAACACATGTGTATTAAGGTGGGGAGTGGCCGGATTTTTAATGACGGCAGAAAGGTGAGAATGGGGAAGAAACCGTGTTGCGTCGACCACAAGTACAATGGGATAATGGCAGAAAGATGATGAGTGGCTGGAAGTTTAACAATTAAGGAGGTTCAAAAGGCAGACAAAAAATAGTGTACAATTTTAGCGAGAGCTTCATAAGGTTGATAAACCATTGCTACCGATGCGTAGCCAATATTTGTTATTGCTATTTATTCCTAAAAAGCGATAATTATTCAATGGGCACCAAAAATAGGACTCTAAAAATAATTTCAACCCCGTTTTAGAAGACAGGGTCTATACCAAAGATCGTGCACAACCACATACGATTTACAAAGCACCCTTACTTGACCACAAGGGGTACTACAGGGTCTAACCCCCGACTAGAAATGATTTAAAGGGTAATCTTAGTTACCACGAGTACGTAAGGGTTAAGACCACAACTGATGGAGGGTTTGGTATATGGGTACCCATGGTCAAGTTTTGATTTGAGTTTTTATGGTTCAAAGATGAAGTGAGTTAATTAATTTTTAGTTAAAACTGTCCACTAGTCTTATTAAGAGGCCTCTTACAGTCCACTAGCGCCGCCAATCCAAAAAATGTCATAACTCGTAAATAGAATCAAAAATACAAAATGTGGTCTGTAATTACTGTAGAAAAGGCAATAACGTAATTTTATAACACATTGTCAACACTTGAAATATAGCTGTTTAGCTAAATCGTGAATTTGTAACAAAAACGGCCGTTTATGTTTATAATGCACGATTTAGCTATTATAAGAGAACCCGTCAAACAATTGCCTAAAATCTGTCCTTCTCTCGTAAAAATACTACAGCTTTAACTATCGTTCTCATATGTATGTTTAATTTAGCAACATGAATGATGTATATAAGATTCTGTAATAATATTTTGATTTAAAAGAGTGTTCATGGAATTTCTTGCCCATACATTTCCACAGACCTTTTCTTATCTATAATATGTATGCATTTAGAAATATATAAGTATGTTTATCAGTTGTCTAGTACCCATAACACAAGCTCTGCTTAGCTTGGGACTAGATGGCGTTGTGTGATAGTTGTGGAATATTTATTATTATTTATTATTATTATTATTTTTTATCGTAGTAAAATCATCAAATGAGTCCCCTCACCTAGAGCGGGACGGGAGGGACTATCAGACTTGTATTGAATAAAACCCACGTTGATTCTTCAATAGTCCTTTACGTTCCAGGATTACGCTTAACGGATAAGACAGTACCGCGACCGCTACAGAGATCTACAAAAATCAACGACCAAAAATTCCCCGATATCAACCACGTTGCACTAGCTAAAACATCAATAAACCAAACATTCCACTTGAAAAAACAAAATGGCCGCTCTACTAGCTACAAAATATTGAAAGAATTTTAAACCTCAAACTCGTACATGTGTTAAGCAAAAGGAATTGGAGAAAAATTCACTGAAAAAGAAAAATGCTGAAACGTTGGCCGTTGCATTTTACAAAACATTTCAGTTTTTTGTACAAACTAGGATATTGTATTGCCAATTATTTTAGTGAAGGATTTTTCGTTTTAGTGAATGGCGTTTCAAGGGTTGTTTTTTGATGAAAAGGGGTTGTTTAATGTGGAAAAGTTTTCGAAATGCAATGCCAAAGGTCGTGTCTACAATGATCACATCTCCTGTGCATCTTTGTAGTTTATAACTTTTTAAATTCTGAACTTTGTGCGCTGAAGTTCTCGGTGGCTTCGTATAAAGTAGTAATCGAGGGTAATCGTGATTTTGTATTTTATTGGTATGATCAGGGCAGGGTATAATACACCCCACAAGGCCACGTACAGAACTTTACAAGCCGACTAATTAGACTTAGTAAAAGTGGACTTCATTCCTAAACGATTTTCCTTATTTATTTAGCAACAACGATCACACGAACTTATATCCTTAATATTTAAAAGTCACCACACTATTTCGAAATATGTCCCTCGCCCATACATATACAGGGTGTATATAATATACAGGGTGGTTCTAGATAACGCCACAACACGTTGAGATCAGCAATTCGCTTTCAAGTCACGTCTCCTTAGGGTTTCGAGTCGCCAGAGTTATTATAAAGTCAAATAGACTCCTGATTAAGTTGCCATGTGTAGGAAAAATGGCGGAAAATATGTTGGTAGGGGTATAATTATGGCTGTTGGCGGGGCTATGGGGGTGTAATTTTATTATGATACTATTTCTATGGGGGTGATGAAAGGGTCATGGGGGTGAAATATATTTTGACAGCGCTTTCAAACTACAACTCACGTTCAAGCAGTTTAGGGTTCAAATATCTTTTATTGGTGCACCTGCGGGGGTGTTGAACTGAAAGTTCAATTTAATACTAGAAGTGCTAATTGTGTTAGAATAGTGGCAGTCTCTAGCTCGGGGCTTGAGTTTCGAGTTTCCACGAAATAATCTTGACAGATTAAGATGGTGACTCATCCCCATTCTGGACACGGCAAAAGTTGCCTTAGACATTGTCTATGGACTTTTGTAATACAAAAGTAGACACTAATACACCTTTTTCGGAGAAAAGTCTTCGATGGAAGTTTGACCGGAAGCCGACAGGGGCCCCCCTTAGAGGGCCAAAGCCTGCCGGGGTCGAGGGATTGTCTTATTACGTAACCGTGGCTCCGGAACGTAAAGGGCTATTGAAGGACACCGTGTATTTGAGTCAATCCAAGTCTGACAGTCACCCTCGTCCTGCCCTGGGTGGGAGGACTCATTAGATGATTTTACCACGTATAAAAAACATAGTTGGGAAAAAGATAGGCAGATGACAATGTTCAATTAAATCAGCGATGGCACTAGACCTTTTTAACCAAAAAAATAATGCTATTTTTAATCAGATCTTTGGAAAAACTCTACAAAGTACTTATCAAAGATACTTAAGTTCCTTCTATCATAAAAAATGCAAAGACAATTTCTGCGAATACGTTTCACACCTGGCTGTCAGCGACAAGTGGTAAGCCCTAAGCTTACCCTCCCCCCTTCCAAGCCTCACCCCCTCTTCCTCCTACTCTAGTTCATAATAGTCCAGGAGTTCGCAATAGCTCAAGAAGTGACAGTTAATCCTTAGACGAGGAGTTGTGTTATAAATTATTCTCTTTATATAGCTCTTGAACTCCGTGTTGTGATACCACGAAACACTCGATGTTTTAATAAATCTAAAATTGAGTTGTAAGTGTTTTACTGAGTGGAGTTTAAGTACTGATAACGTAGTACAGTAGCTTTTAAAGTTAAAAGGGAATAGGCTTAATCGGTTTGCGGTTGAAGTTTAATTTCAGTACGTACACACTTAAAAAAAAAGTTAGTGAAAAGCTGATATATTTTATTTAAATAGAACTTTATCAAGGAAAAATATTTGTTGTGTGTTTTCTTTAGATAGAAAATCTCTGAACACCTGACCTGTGAAGAAGAATCTATATATATAAAAGGAGAACTGACTGACTGACATATCAACGTACAGCCGAAACTACTAGGGCTAGGAATGTGAAATTTTGCACACGGCTTCCTATTATAATGTAGGGGAGCACTAAGAAGGGGTTTTTGGAAATTTAACCTTTAAGGGGGTGAAAAGGGGGAATTAGGAAAGTACGTAACCCACGCGGACGAAGTCGCGGGAAAAGTGCTAGTACATAATATAATCTACCGTAACAAAAAAGATTTCTAATTTTCAAAGTATTCGCAATCTTTTTTAATGTGTGTACGTTGTGATTAACAGAATGTTTAGGTGGGTCTATGCTAAGGAGTCAAGCACGAGCCGAGCGCAAGCTAAGTCGCTCTACTCCCGATGTCAACTGTGGACGTACAACGAGCCTACAACAATCGCTCTCCTAGAACGCATTGCAAAAAAACGACTTTTTTAGTACACTATAGAGCCATATTTCTTATTTTCATACAGTAAATTTACCAAATTAATTAAAACTTGTAAATATTTGGCAGCTATTTGCGACGTTGCCAATTATCTGGATACGCGCTCTTAACTACGTAAGTAAAAAGTTGAAGTTTTGCATACTGCACTGTCACTACTTTATTTTTTTTAAACTGATGCCTCTCACCCATTGTGGAGCGAAAATAACTATCAGACTCTGACTTATAAACTAGTTGCTTCATTTGCCCTTTGTGTTAAAGAGCCACTTGAACGTATGAACTGATTTTTAGTGAACAAAGCTGGACAGTTTCTCAACTTATTCTTCATGTTTTAAATAAATAAGGTGCCGACACATTTCGTATTAGAACTTCAGAAAATCTTAATAACCTTCTAGCGTATCACGATATATATTTTTTTGCATATCAATATTCTTCGAGCCGGATCCTGCTTCTGACAGCTCTCTAATCAAATAGGAATTTGATGGAAAATCTTTCATGTTTACTTAAGCCATGGATTATCATATTTTGTAGGGTAATGGAATTTTAGATTTGTATTCGTCGGTTGATTCGTAGAAACGTATTTTGACTGGAATTTGTATTTCATATTTTAATCATTTCATTTGTCAAGTAAGTAATGATCTAGGCTTAGTATCGCTGAACCTGAAGTACATTTCATTTTTAAACTTCTCAAAGGACATTGTAAAAAATGGCCTAAGAACCAACACGCATGAAACATTTAGTATAATTACTAGTTTTTTTAATAATATACATTACATATATTTTAATAGAACGGACACTTTTTAATTTCGAAATCATTTTAAAAAGTATTCACTTCCGTCCTTAGCTTCCGTCATAATCCTCGTTGACAGTTCTATCATTTTTTGGTTCAATTTGAGGTTTTGAATAGGCAAAGGTATTATAGCTCATACAGCCAAGTCTTTGTATCAGCACTCTTAATAAGAGTTTGACACAAAAAAGCGTCAGTATTTTCAACACATCATATACGATAATGATTTTTAGTTACAAACAGTCCGCTAAGATGTCGCGGAACCATAATAAGCCTTATCAAACAACTCGATTAAAAGCGCTGTTTGAAACGAGCAATAATATCGACACTGACAGTTGATGAATTGACAGATGACAACTTTGACATTTGGTAGTAATGTCACAGCCAAGTGACATTGTCACTTGGCGCGCGCATTCTGTGCTCGGATTGCATTGGCTGCGTACTGAATTCGTTTGCATTTTCTTAATTTTCCGATTTTATCTAACAACTTGGCTTGAACAAAGGACTGTGATTTTCTCTTAAAATATCGGCTCTGGCTGAGTTTTACTGATACGGACCTACTTAGAACAACGAGTTATTGCTACATACCGAATGTTTTTATTGACGTAATTATAACCTCAAAATCCGAAAGTGTTTTGTATTTTCCAGAATTCTCAAAAGTGTCCGATGTTTTAATTTAGGTTCAATCGAATATAATAATATACATTATCTAAAACCCAAAACGTAAATACACCTCCCTGTTGGATCTTAGGCGAGCTATGTATGGACGACGAGCAATGTCCTTTAATGTATATTTATTTATTTTGGAAACGATTACTTGTATTCATCATTGAAAATTATAAAATATAATTAATTAAATGTTAATATTGACAAAACAAAAACTAACACTAAATTTTTATTTTCTTTTATGAAATACCATAATTAATCTACCATGATTGATCATGACATGTGTGAGTAAAACTAAAATAAATATTACATTGGTTATTCTATCAAGTTATCAAATAATTTATTTTGAAACGTCTCCATCGTAAAATAGAGTTTTCAATACAATCTATAAATCTATTACTTCTAGATAAGGGTTGACATATTTTTATAAAAAAGTAATATGTCATTTATGATATCTTGTTATTTTGTGCAATAAGTATTCTCTCTGTAAAAATAAAAAGATCTAGAATATAATGGTTTTTAAAGTAAGTTTGTGATCTGAAGAAAGAAGATTCTCAACGAAATAATTTATGTAATCGATATCTTTCTTGTATAACTTCTACGTACGATACGATACATTGTTTTTATACGTAAAATATAATAATTGAGAAAAAATCAATTGAAGATTTGTTTAAGAAAAAAAATCTATATCTAAAAATTGGTTTCAATATTTTGATTTTACCACGTAAAAAAATAGAGATCTTGAACGTGAAATCGAAAGTCTAACTATTGTAGGTCTAAGGGAAGACGGCGAGATGACTTGGACCGCTTCATGAAAGACTGGACCTCGGTCGTAGATGGCTGTCTGTTGTGTAAAGAGCGGAGGGAGGCCTTTGCCTAACAGTGAGACACTGTGGGGCTGACAATATAATAATAAAGCTACTAATTATAGGTATGTGCCTGACCCAGTTCTCGAACAAGACCATGTCACGTTGTACTGGGATCTGCCTATCATTACTGATACTGGACACTAATAACTTGCCACATCGTTCTCACATAATGTACGATCTCATGATGAATGATGTAAAAAAGTTTTGTAAAAATTTTGGCGATTGAAAAAGAGTGTCCATGGAGTTTCTTGCTCATTCTTCTCCATAGAGATCTACGCTTTGGAATGAGCACCTACGGTACTTTCACAGTTTTTATGTCTTGTGACTGGAACTGTAGCAACATAACTATTTTTGTACTAGTTTTATTTTATGTCTCTTGACAATTCAAATGTGCCTGTAATTGGCCTAGTTGAAATAAATGATTTGATTTGATTTGATAGGACTATTGTCGCCAATAAGCCTGACATAATAGTGATAGACAGATCTGCGCGCCGCGCAATGATAATCGATGTTACCATCCCACATGACGAGAACCTCGTGAAAGCTGAGAAAGATAAATAAATCAAATATCTCGACCTAGCGCACGAGGTTGTCGATATGTGGAATGTGAGCTCGGCTATAATTGTGCCGATTGTCGTTACTGCCAATGGCCTGATGGCAAAGAGCCTCGACGAACATCTTTCGAGGCTCTCCTTAGGGGGTTGGATCAAAGGCCTGATTCAGATGGCAGTTCTCCTTGATACGGCTCGTATTGTGAGGAGGTTCCTGTCTGTGGAGCCCTAACCACCGGTAGCTTGGACTCTGCTCCCAAACCGGCGGATCACTATTTAACATTTTTAAATGTTATTATGGTCTTGTTTCTTTTAAAAATATTTAAAAACGTATTGATATGTTTAGATAAATTAATAAACGGAATAAGTTACTAATATTGGTATTGTTAGGAGGTTCCTCTCTTAGGAGACCTGACCGCCGGTAGCTTGGACCCTGTTCCCGATACCAGTGGCCACTATTGTTTATACGTATTTTTAAATGTTTTATTTCTTGGTTTTATAAAAAAATGTAAAGAATGAATAAAAGAAATAACTAATACTAAAGTACTTACAGAGCACATTGATGGTATGAGTAGCCACGACGTTCTCCGTGAGCTGTCCATTGATCCCGTGGCAGACCACCACGATGGATCTCTTGTTCGGTTCCACCACCACCGTAATATTGGACGTGGTGATCCAGCCTCCTGCGAAGAAAGAGAAGAATGGTATTAAGAATTATTTTCACGATGCAGTTCAACTATGAAGCTTTTGTCAAACAGACAGGCGATAGCGAACCGGTCCGAGTCCGAAGCGATAACGAACCGATACGAGACGTCAAACTGAGTGGCAGTTGTATTAGCTGGCTTTTTATGAACGACGTCAAACAGAGCAAATACGCCTTCACCACGTCTTCGCATCGGTTCAGTCACGCTATCGGATCGCTTTCGCTTTTCTATGTGACTGGAATCAAACAATTCCATACAAATAAAAACGCCTCGCTTCGTATTTGCCACGCCTGTCTGTTTGACAAAGGCTTGAAGGAAGGTGTCAATGACCATCTGTCAACTGTCACTTGAAACAATTTTTTACTCTTTCTCTCAAAAGATATACATTTTAAAACTTATCAATAGCTTTACCGTCTTTCATATATCAACCTTCGACGATTCAATCTGCTCGCCTTTGTATACTCGAAGTCGTGCAAACATCTAGGCCAAGACTTTTACTAGCTTAAGTCCTTGAACATACGGTTCAATTTTCAATTGGCATTGTATCCTTGGAACTTATGTGTTTACGCCAATATTTATATAAACTTTTCCATTTGAAAAAGTCTTGTTTGTTATTGCAATTTCAAGTGTTTAACTTTTTATTGTTTTATTATACTATCTGTAAAAGTTTTTTGTGAAATGATGACATAAAGGTCACCTAATAATTTATCAGTTTGATAAACTTATATCACATATTTTTCCAACTTCTTTTAATAGTGCTTATAACTCGGTCGCGGGACTAACGAATTACCGTGACCCCGGTACGTAAAGGGCTATTGAAGGACACCGTGGATTTTAGTCAGTACGAGTCTGGCAGTCCCTCCCGCTCTGCCCTGGGTGGGAGGACTCATTTGATGATTTTACCACGATAAAAAAAAAAAAACTGCTTATAACTCAAGAGGGCTTGTAGGTATTTCGATTATCTAACTACGGTCAAATTGCCTAAGGCATCTTAGTTTAAATGAACGTCACCGTTTATTGGCCTACTCTAAAATGAGCAATACTTTAAGAACATTTTAGTATCTCTTTTCGTCAAATTGATCTCACAAAAATAGGACTGATGAGTATTGCCTCAAAGTATAAAATTATTGAATACTGATACTGTCAAAAAAGTGCACGAAAGTCTTTCAAGTTGGTGGAAACTGACCCTCAAGTGCCTTTAAGAATTGGGTTGTTACAATCACAGTTGAAATGTCTCACGAACCTAAATAAGTACTACACATTACAGTTCGAACTTAAGGCTTTGTCAAACAGACAGGCGTTGTGAATGCGAAGCGTGACGTTTTTATTTGTAATAAAAAAGAAAAGAGAAAGCGATCCGATAGCGTAACAGAATTATCGGACTGACGTCTCGCTTCGGTTCGGTATCGCTTCGCTTTCGCCTGTCTGTTTGACAAAGGCATTAAGGCAGTGATTCTATCATTCTGTCATTCTCATTACTTTTGTCTCTAGGCGTCAAAATATCGTATACTCTAAAAAACTAATCGAATTCCTTTACAGTTATAGACAGACTTTAACAATAATTAACTAAATATATGAAAACTGTCACCTACCTTAAAGACTGCCTATAGAAACTTTTTCCCTACTAATCTCTTATCTAAAAATCTTTAAATAAAATGTTTATTACCTTCAGGAGAAATAACAGTTCTGTTACTCGCTTCCTTATGATGCTTTCCAAGTACCAACCACTTGATATCAGCAGCAGGGTTGGAAGGTGCTGTGCTGCATGTCAGAGGAACTGGATCTCCGACCCTGGCTTCCGAAGGTCCGGAGATTGTGACGTGGGCTGGGGCAACTGGAAGAGAAAATGTAGGATTAGAAGTTAAAAAGTAAAAATTCAATGAGTAAAATCGAATTTACTGAATAGTCATAATCACAGCATTAATAAATTGCAAATGTATACGAATTACGGTATTGAAAACATTATTGAAAACATTATTTATTGGCAAAGATAAAATGCATCAAAATTCTGAAGTCAACTCGTTACGACAGTCTGTCATTATTAATTCTGGCTAGGCTAAGAGAAAATGTACGAGTCAAATAATCTTTGATGATCTCAATGTCAAATTTGATTTTTTCAGCCATCTTGGCTGTGATTTGTCAAAATCCAGCCATACCAGTTTTAACTATCCTTAAGATGAATAAACTAAAGGAGCTTCAAAAAAGTCTTGAACATTTCAACAATAAGACGCAGAAAATATTATACATAATGAAAAAATAAGTTACACCATTTAATACAAAAACACAACATTAAGTTAAAAAGGCAAAGTTTGGTTCGAAACGTTAGTATTGAGATGTAGATTGCTATAACGAGACCGATGATAATGATTTAATTCAAGTAATGATAGTTCATCACGACAAGATTAAAGTAGACTTAAAGTCAACAAAAAAAAACAAAACTGCATAAAACATTGTCAGAATTTAACTATAACATTTTAACACCAAAATTAATCAAAATAACAAGCGAAATCTCAAGTAAAGAAAACTTTGAAGACTTAGTTAATTTGTTTACAAAAGATAGTCCACATTATGCATTGAATTTTAACAGCAGCGCCTGACACTGAATAAATTAGATAGCAAATTTTAAAGCATAGTAATTTAATGCATCACTAATATCGTACTAAGCCTCGTAACCACGATATCATGCAAAATTTATTACATTTTGAAAGCCTGCACGGTGTAGAGAGTCGAAAGCCTCTGCAAAATCAATCGCAAGAGAAATTTGATTTATTTTAGGAGATTGATTTGATTTTCACGAGCAGATGATGTGTTTTATTTTTGGAAGGTTCCAAAGATAACGTCATCTTTTTCAGATGCTTATTAAATTTTATTGAAATTAATGGTTGATATTGAATGTGATCATACATTTCACGCCAAGTCATAATTTATTTACATTTTCTCAATCACATTCTTATGATCTATGGAAGACTGAATTAGAAATAATTGATAAATGTTTGCTCAATTCACTAATAAGACAATTATACAAAACAACACTGTACTAAATAAACTCATTAGAAATGTCATTAATTAGGTTCAATTGCACTGCTGATAAATTCAGTGTTATATTTTGATGTTCAATTTGAGTAATTACATTTCAGTCACATCTACTATTTGAGTATTCTGCTTATCCCCTTTTATTAGATGAACCCCTGTCATATCTAGATTAACCTTCAGAATCTTTGTGTCTTTGACCCCTAAATATACTGTTTCGAAAAAAACGATAATTATTTTTCCAATTTTCTTCTGCTGCATAATTTACTGAATAATCTGCTGTAAGTTAGAACAAAGTGTGCAATTTAATCGACATTAGCAAAAGTCATGTTCTTATGTATGAGCAGAATAAATTATCATATAATTAGTTATCATTGGGTAAGGCCTCGTTTAGGGTGAGTAGCTTGTGCGATTTCTTCGGCAGGGGCGAAAATCAAAACATAATGAGCCCTCCTAGTAATTCTATGGTCAAAATATTGATAGGTAAGGAATAAATTTTCAGTGAAAACCAACTTGACTTATAAAAGAATACGGTTTGTTTCTGGATGAAACTTTATTAATTTTCTGTTAAATAAATACAACAATATTTAATTAGCATAGTTACCGTTTACTGAACAAAACAAAGTCAAAACACCATACAAAAGGACACCTAGCATAACAGAACTGAATGTTTTAATGGCAATTTGCAATATAAGAACGCATGCCCGATACAAGATACATTCCTAATGTGGGGCAACATCTATCCTGAAAAGATAAAAATCTCTTTGGCCATGAAATCGCGCCCGCTACTGCTCAAGTCACATTTTGTTCACTCTGGTCAAAGCCTAAGGATGTCTCAAGGGCGGCGGGACACCTCCAGTATCAAACTAGAATTGTATAGCAGAAAATGGCTAGATTCTTATTCCAACTGTAATTCTGCGGTGGTAGAAAATGGATGAAATTCTAATGGATGGTTTAAGTACAATGGAATGAAAGATACATTTTTAAACGGCTGTGATGTCGTTGGTAGTAAATTATCAGACTGTGAAGGTAATTGAGAGACGTTTTCGTTACAAAGACTTATTATCTATTAATGCAATAATGTAAAGATTTTATGATGATGATGATATTAGGTATGAAAAAGATTCGTTGTATTAGAAGTTACCCTAAGAGAGCAGAGAAGCAGAGAATAGTGAAGTGTGAAAGAAGATGGTAAACAATTATACAATTTATCATGTTTTTATTGAAATTTCATAAAATGAAAAGAATTTTGGATACTCACAAAATGAAAAATAAAACATCTGATATATTTTTTTCAGATATTAAATTTTTGCACAGAAATTCTGTGCATAATAATCAAATATCTTTGAAATAAAATCTCTTTTAGAATTAATCGGATGTCTACTGCAATTGATTTTAAATAGGCTTTCGACTTATCCATCATGCGTTTAATAAGGCAGGCTTGAAGAAAATGTACTTTAATTTTTATATTTAATACTAATAGAGATATTCATCTTTCCAATATTTTATTCATTATAGAAAAATTAGCCAGTGAAAACGATTAAAAACACTACTAAAGTAAGTACACCGAAAAGTTACTCCAGATATTACGAGTACAAGCGACCTTTCTGGCACAAACCACTTAAAAATATAACATTTCAAAAAAGGAAAATTCATATTTTAGTGTACATTTCGAAAATGGAGCGATCGAAGTAAGAGTTTAACGTAAAAATATGTTCAGCAAACTTCTGGGGGGCGTCAATGGAGTCGGAACAAATTAAAACTTTGCCCTCTTCGTATAAATGTCAAATAAATTTGAATGTCGCTTTAGAAGTTAGTGATTTATGCTTGTATCATTGAGCTGTTTCGTTTAGGGAGACGGTGTAACGTGAGGTGTTTACAGTTGTTTGATGTAGGGTTTCAACCTCATGTGGAAGTATTTCAACTATGTTTTGTATTTGATATTTAGGGTGTATCGTACCGGCACGTGATGTCGAGAAATGCGGCGTAGAACACATTGAGTATATATGTGGATGAAGAGAAGTAGTAGAGGAAGATCAAAGAAACGATGAATAGAATGGCTGAATAGATAGTAAGTAACTAACATGACGAATAATAGATAAGTATAGAAGAAGAAGACATACTGCAACGACCCCAAATGAATTGGCATAAAGGCAGGTTTAAGACAATGAACTAAACGCGATCAGTACATCCATAATGTCTTCAGGAGTTGTCAGTCTGAATCATTATTTTTAAAATATAGTAGTATTAATTTTAATACAACGTGAGATTTCTTTGAAGATTACTAGTAACCAAACAAATTAAAATATAACAACCTAGGAGCTCTTTAAGTTCAAAAGCCAAGCTTAAAGACTAAGCTAAAAAGCCAGAACATTTTCTCGTAATTGCATCAGCTCAACCCTTTGATACGACCCTTTATGAAACTGACAACAAATTAGATGTGCTTACAACTTTATATTTTAAAACTGTATTTGCAGTTGAACATGTTTCAAAATACGAGTTGGGTAAGTCTCTCTAGTTTTTACATAGTTAGCGGTGCCAAAATGGTTGCCAACCTCGAGAAGCTTAAATAATATACGAGTAACTTCCAGTTAACAGGGGCAAAAGGAAAACTAACGTTGTTGTAAGTTTGCCTTTACATGCAGGCTTTGAAGTAAACAAAATGGGTATGTTTTTATCTTCAACAAGTAAAATTGTAGAAATTTAAATTACATAAGTACATCACTCATAGTATACCTGCATACCCACTTTCGCATGATAAGTTTAAGTCCCTTATAATAAGGCGTTAGCTTATCGCCATCAATCGCCACAAAACCAGGCTCCGTAACAGCTATCGAGAAAATTCTATTGGTTTGTTTTTTTGTCCATTATACTTTTACCCAACCTGGGAATAGACTGATCCCGGGACCTCAAACTCACAGTCGCGCTTGCTACCACTAAGCCAATTAATCAAATGTTGAAACTGTTGAATAAATAATATACAGAAACATGAAATCGTTATAGACGAGCAAGTAACGGAATTAAATGATATTACTAACGATAATTTGATTAGTAATAATGTAAGAGAACCTCACTCTAATATTACTGAAGGCAGATTACATAAGCCAATTAATATAAATAAACCCTACTAATTCATTAGTGTATCGGACGATTACGATACTAACGGCCCCTTAACAAGGCCACCAAAGTCAATTAAGTATCACTCACGCCTTTATCTCTTAAGGGGTAAGCAAAGGCCAATTAACACTAATTAGTTTGGGTATAAGCAGATAGTAATCCCTAAATCTGCGTGGATTTACTCAGTGGGTTCCATCATGTCGAGTCGGCCATCAAAACTTTCGTCAGACTGGCCGGTATTAAGTTGTAAAAATGTTTTCAACGTGAAGCTCGGGCTTGTGATAAAAAAAGATATAAAACATGTAGTTTTAATGAGAACACGCTAGATAGTGTGAAAAAACATACTTTCGCATACATGGACGATCTTTTAATTAGTGGTAATGTTCTTTTGCTTTATTCATTACTTTGGTTTAATTAAAAGTCTGTAAGACTCTTTTTGAATACTAAATACAGACTAGTCTCAATTAGTAAATAAAATACCACGCAACGTAGATATTAATTTTGCAACGTTGTATAACGAATTGAAAACAATAACTGATTTATTATTTATTGTCTTTATCGTCCATGTTCTTTCCATTGTTTCTTACACAATTTACCTCATATTTCCGAAAATCACAAGCAATGTAGCCTTTTCCATCATTTATTATTATCAAGCCCACGGCATCGTATAACTAAATATCTTCGAATCGAGATTCAACTTCAAAAGTCTTTGACAACTCAAGCAAATGTGTTTTATACAGAAAAAACTGGACGCTCCACGGTTGGACGATTACAACTGACTACCTGCCTGTTCTTTGTAAATAAACAATAAGGCAAGATTTAGGGGGATACTCTTTTGAGCTGTGGGACAAGTTAGAAGATTTTTTGAAAGATTGAAACTAAAAGTATTGAGTATTTTGTTGCTTTAAATGTAGAGAAATACTAAAGAAACTTAGGATTATATTATTGGCTAGAAAGGTGACTGAGATGACCCAAATTAATGATAGTAAGGACAAGATAATGATGATCAAATGAGAAGCTATGGAAAATTAATTTTTTTTTTGAATGGACTTTGTCTTGAAAGAAAACATTTCTAAAAATAATAATGCCTAATTAAATGATCCAATGAGATTGCAGATTCTAAAGTGACACAAATGGATAATGTATCACTAGCATTAAAAGCGTCTATGAATCCACTTTAGTTAAGGAGAAAGTAATATAATCAATAGAATCAAAAAGTGTATGCCAGGCAATTTCTTTTGATCTGAAAAAAATACATATTTTATGCACGTAGGTTGTTGAAATCACTTTATACGACTTTTTTACAAACTAAATGAGGTCAATGTATCATCGCACCTGACATCTCTGAGAAGAAACAGCCGAAAAAGTTTTAAAGTACATTAAATGTTTCTGACTAATTATGTGAGTACATGTGCTTCCGAGGTAAAAGACGAATAAATAATGAAAAAGACAACGAAACTGTATCACAAATAACAAACAATCCCAAATCAGTGTTCAATTCATCCTTTGCACCACACGAAATCGAAATGGCTGCGCTTTTTGCCTACCCCTTGCCTGATAGAGTTATATTCAAAGGATTGCTCTAAGGAGATGGACTCGGCTACTTACAGAATATTATGGGTTTGGAGATTGGACTTCTTCGGCAGGATCAAGAGGAAATTGAATGATGATACTACAGGTGCAGAGACAGATGGGCCAAGAATTTTTGTTGTTTTGTTTAAATAAGAATGGATTTTGAAGATTATAATGCAATATTTTGTGAAAATGTGAACACCGTGTACCTTTTAACTCTGTAATTATTATTGTTTTTGGATTTTATCCTTTAAATAGTCTAGACTTTTGGGTGCATCGCATTTACATTAATTTTTAAATTTGTGATATCTAAACATTGTGAAACATTTCTGAAAAAGAGTAAGTATAGAGTTTCTTGCCCATTCTTCTCTATACAAACCTACTCTTGTGAATGGGTGTAGAATCAATCCCTTCCAATTTCCTTTAATTTTAATATGCGACGTTCAAAAGTGCCTCTCTGATGGCCTAATTGAAATAAATGATTTGACTTTGATTGCGGAAAGTCTTACTACTAATATACTTTAGATGCGAATTCTTATTTTAGTGAGTATCGATGGATGAATCTTTATTAAATTTTCTAGCAGCAAAACAACAACGCCGACTAACAAACTTCTGAATATGGGTGAAATCACAGACATAAGCAAGCACTATTACAGTAGTGATGCCCTAAAAGATCTATTTTTAGATGTTATTATAAAAGAAGTAGTTCATTATAAAGACGATGTTATTCCAATATTGGAAGACGTTAATGGATTAATGAAGTTCGTCAGGCAACGTAGAAGTAACAAAGGAATAACATTGAGATTATATAATGGAGTTGAACTAAGAACAAACATTGTGTATTACTTTTTAATTAACTCCATAAAAGCGAAATTTGATAAAGTAATGAAGTAATTTTACTTAAATATCAAGAGACCTGAAAATTTCACTGAAATCTCAAACTAAGAAGAAAATACCTGAACGAAATGTACATAATTTTCAGTCTCAAGTTATTATTAGTTAAATAATACTTCGATAGAAGTGCTGATTACAAAGCATTTGACAAATAATCCTCCATCCTAGTTCTAAGTCCACTGGTAAAATAAATTTCAAGTCTGAGAAATGTTGGAAAATCAGTTTGAAATCTTATTGTTCGTACATTTTCTGTATTTATTACTTTGTGATACAATCTAATTGCTTTGAGGTTGCTCTTGCTTATTTCCCAAGGGATTTTCGTCTTTGATGCTTTCCTATTCATAATGCGATCGCTGTATACCTCTTATTGGATTCTGTCAAATATTGTATAAGCTTATAAGTTTGAGTTTACTTTGATTGTCTTTATGATGTTGTGTTTTATGAGTCTGTTTCGAATTATTTGTATGACAAACTGAATTGTTAATGGGATTTTTGAATATTATACTGCAATCTTGTGATTTTGTTGAATTTGTATTTCAAAATACTTTACGATGTCCTTTTTTATTAATGTGTTCTTTAGAATATGCGTCATCGTTGTCAGCAGTTTTCTTTTCTTTTATTGTTTGCTCTGAATTTGCTCTTTGTCTTAATTTGGTTCAGAAGCGAAAATTAGGTCTAGGATGCCGAGCTCACCCAGAAGGAACTGCACACCAACAGATACAGTAAAAACTGTTTAGTATCAGATTCCGACATAAGCAATTAGAAAAACTGGAAAATGAAGTCTCATATTTTTTATACTGATTATTTTAAAGCTATTAAATAATCTAGTACAAACTGAACAATGCTTAACAAGAAAAGAAATTATCATCAAATGAAACATAACAGAAATGATTACTACAGCATTTTTCTCATTTCATTATATTAAATTGTATAGCGCTGGTAGAACCTTTGTGTTAATTGCGTTTACATTAGAATAAAGTCCATAATAAACGACATAGCGAGTAGTTAATTGTGCATGAATTAGTAATTACTAAAGCTACAACAACCTAAAATTTTGCCCTTGTTATGGTGATGTTAATGATAAAAAATTAGACGGAGCGTCCTTTTTCGTTTTAAAATTATCAAATGAGTCCTCCCGCAGAAGGGATTGTCCGACTCTTACTGAGAAAACACTACTCTGTTAGTCTCTGTTTGGCCGCAGTGCCCTTTACGATAGTCCTTCGACTGCAACAGGGGTGTGATCCTATAGGGGCTCTGTGAGAAAAGTGACAACTCGTTGAGGAGTAGAACACGACGCGTCGTCGAATCGAGGTGTACCTCAAGGTATATCGCCAGTTATGATTCACAAAAAGCAAAATTCCACTTTTTTTGTATCATAATTATTTCAGCAGCTGTGTCTATTTCCTACATACATTTTATCGACCCTCAAGATGAAAATAAAGGCAATACTCACACAACACAGTAAGATCGATCTCAGCCTTCAAAGTGTTGCTGATCATAACATTCTTGGCTTCGCACGTGTACCGCGCCTTGTTGTCAGACGCGTCAGCTTTGAAGCTCAGCACGTTTTCTGACATCCTGCCACTGGTTCTGTAACAAGAGACAAAAAATATATTAGTAGTATAATAATATCATCCAATTCCCCGTCTACTGCTAAAGTTAGGCATACCCCAAACAACGCTCATCCAGAGGCCTTATCACGAGTTTTCACGTGTTTGTGACGTAAAGTAGACGGGGACTTAGACGTTAATTTGATGAAAAATTTGTTTCATTTTTTGGACGCTAGAGGCGCTTCTTCGTTTTCTATACAATTAACGTACACAATACTTTAAATATGATGTACTGTAAAATGAACATGGAAATCTTCTTCAAATCAGCGCGTGTCACACTAGGTTTTCTCATAAATGTGGTTTCCACTCTAGCTCAATATCTGTTCTATCTGTCTGTCCGTCTGTAGACATGGCGTTTGCAGATATTAGTAAGACATACATTATATCGAGCCTGTGATCCCCGAAGAGGTAGAAGTCTACCTTGTCGTACACTCATATTTCGCCGGTTATGTATAAGACCTATGTTAATAGAAGGCGAGCCCATATTGCCATTAACAGCATCTTACATGACTACATTTTTAACATCGCCTTGCTTAAGCCCGTAAAAATCTTCCCACATGCTACGATTGTCTATTCTTCCGTCGACAATGTTCCTAAAGCGCAGGCCACACAGAAGAGACGTAAGACGAGGATGCGTAGCAAACAGGCGCAGATGTACTAGCGTTGCGCCCTCGACCCGACTCTTCTGTACATTTTGTGTCGCGACGCTTCTATACGTTTTGTATGAAGGGGACGCTGTCAAGTCTGTCTGCGTCTTTGTCATGCCAAGAAAATAATCATTTTATTAATAGTAACTATCAGCTATTTCCGTAAAGGTCAATCCAATGTACAGACAGGATAACATGATATCTGGTAATAAAAAAGGAAGGTAATGGCAAAATTGTGTTATTATATTAAGGTACTCGCAATTAATTGGCAAAGAAAAGGAGTGTAGGCGTATAACATTTAAGAGTTGAAAAGGGATATTCAAGGATCATTAGCAGAATAGATTTCTTCATTTTTTCGTCTACAAAGTCATATTTAGTCTACAACCTCTTGTTTATCGTGTTTAGTTACTTCAGCTAAATTAAAAACTCCCTCAATATTTATATTTCATTGTTTATTTTAACCATCGTTTAAAGTGAGACTGAAAATAGGTATTCTTACTCAAGTAACCTTAGATCTTTGTTAATTACGAGTCTTTATTCCCTACGTTTTACTTAAATTCTTGTTTATTTAGATTCTTGTTATTCTCTTTGTTATATTTTTGTAAATAAAAAATTTTTTAGTCATATTTTTCTTTTTGTTTGTTATTTAGTTTTCTTTTAAACCTAAAAGTTTTCATTTTGATTAAAAGCTCAAAATAATATCATTTTTATTTAACATTTAAACTTTTACTATTTTTCAAAGTACTTAATTGTTACGAACACACCATTATCGGATTGGTTTTAAAAAAAAGTCTTCTCTAAAGAAAATGATCGTAAAGATTATCACAAAGAGGGTTTTTTTTATATCGTGGTAAAATCATCAAATGAGTCCTCCCACCCAGGGCAGAGCGGGAGGGACTGTCAGACTCGTAGTGACTAAAATCCACGGTGTCCTTCAATAGCCCTTTACGTTCCGGGGTCACGGTAATTCGTACAGTCCCGCGACCGTCACAAAGAGTGATACGAAAACTAAAACTTTTAACTTTAAATCCTTTTATGTTCTACTAAACAATATATTTTATATTAAATTAGCTCCACTACAAAACCACAACAAACAAATTCAAAAATATTGATAAAACATTTTGAGGGGCAGCTCAAACAGACTTTATCTTGGGAAAATGCCAAGAGAAAAGCATCCATAATATATTTTTTTGATAAAACAAAGCATTATACGGTAGAACCTTGTATTAATATTGAAATTCATGGTCCGTCACTCTTCCCACGAATATACAGCAGATTATGAAAGAGATACAATCTCTATATACGTCTCTTTTTAGTGTAATATACTTTTTTTTTTTACGTGTTAAAATCATCTTATGAGTCCTCCCACCCAGGGCAGAGCGGGAGGGACTGTCAGACTCGTACTGACTAAAATCCACGGTGTCCTTCAATAGCCCTTTACGTTCCGGGGTCACGGTAATTCGTGAGTCCCGTGACATGGCGGAAGACACCTAGTACTTCCGTACAGACTGCGTCAAAAATAACAGCTATAGTACTTTGAAAGTAAATGTTTGACAACTCGTCAGAAGAGACTATAGCTATGTTTATTTAAATAAAAAATCGTAATCACGGAAACATTAGGAATCCCCGCAAGCGTGCCTTCCTTATTCATCAAATAGGTAAATATTCGAATAATTTTTTATGTAGGTATTACGTGAATTGTCAATATTTATTTACTAAAACCAGCGACGTGTTTTTGTTGAACTGAGCCACTTGGTTTAAGAAACCAGAGGTCTTAGCATTAATTCTACGTATTTGGCAGTAGTAAATGTACTTGGGCTAAATGTAATGGAGTTGGGCAGGCCAAGATGTGGTGACGGCAGGTGGAGTAAAGCTGTGACAGAGTGGCGTCCAAGGAGTGGAAAAAGAAGTGTTGAGTTAAAAAAAAAAACAACAAAAACAGATTTATATTAAATTCGAACTAAAACTTCAATAAATAATTAGAACGAACAATGACATAGTGGTTAACTAACAAATAATTTTGGTTTAATATTAATTACTAACTTCAAATGTAATTGTAAAATAATTTAATAGTTTGCCAATGTTCCCTTTGATTAGTAGGATGGGAACTTTGTAATATGAATTGAATTGAATTCTCAAACCTAAATAATGACACGAGGTGACATTATAATGACAATTTAAAAAAAAAAAAATTTTATTGGTTTGGTCTTGAATCTAGTCTAGGTCACAGAGACGAGGTCTACGATGGACGGAGCTTACCCAGAAGAAGCTTGATTACTCGAACTTTTTCAAAAAAAGGCTGGGTTGCATGAGTTCGGAAACAGAAACAGGTTGAGAGAAAAAAAAATTGGTTGCCTGTAAAGTCGGTATACGGGCGAAAGTTTTACGTGACAACGACTTTGAGTGGTAAAATAATTTTAATGTGTATATTCATTCGTATAGTAGGAAGAAGGATGAAATAATAGTAACAATTTAAAACATTGCTCTCGCTCTGTCTCTCTCGCTCTTAGGCGGGCTAACTGTGCTCGAGTGGAAGGGACGCATGCCTTTCACTTTTTATGTCTGTCTCTCTCGCTCTTAGGCGGGCTAACCATGCCCGAGTGGAAGGGACGCGTGCCTCTCACTCGCTCTCATTGTGAGCGCATAACGTGAGCGGAGCGTAACGCAGTTTCTTGAAGTGTCACCCGGCAAACCAATTTATAAGACGTTGTCACGTCAAAAAATGATTGTGTTGGTTTATTCAAGGTTAAACCAAAGTCTTTGTGTAATCGAATCTCTTTGAAAGTGATTGTCAATTGTTTACGCCCTTTGGACTTCCAAATTCAAAATTATGAAACAGAAAAGTTCGAAGCAAGTCTTTCAAAAAGATTAATGGAAGTATGCCAGTAAAACAACGCAAGCATAAAAGTTACTGTTACTTACTTACTGTATTTTAAGAAACTTACGCCATGCATTCATACATTTTGCATTACTGACATAAGCATTAGAGCATAGTAAAACAAAAAACAAAGGAAAGAATAAGAAAAGACGCACACCGACTTCAGCCTTTTAAATTACTTACGGAAAAAGTCTGCAAAAAAAAAGAATCTTAAAAATCTCCAACTTTCCCCTCGTTCAGGCATTCAAAACTAAAAACATAGCGAAAGTTACAAAAAACCGCTTAGACCGCATCCTTCGGAAGTCTATATTTTATTTTCTATAAATATTGTTGAAGTACCTCCAACTCTGCCGACCCCAGTTTCAAAGTTCGTCCGCTACCGGGATGAATAATTTCCTCTGCAGAATTCTTGGGATGTTTAAATTTTAAAGCGGGTGAGTACTGAGTTATACTGCGAAAGAGTGACGTCTTTTAGATCCAATCATTTTTGAAATCTTCTCGACAGTCTAATTTAAGCCTTTGTCAAACAGACAGGCGTTGCGAATGCGAAGCGTGACGTTTTTATTTGTAATGTATGGAATTGTTTGAATCCAGTCTCATAGAAAACCGAAAGCGATCCGATAGCGTGACAGAACTATCGGACTGACGTCTCGCTTCGATATCGCTTCGGAAACGCTTCGCTTTCGCCTGTCTGTTTGACAAAGGCTTTTGTGTCAGCAGTACTTTACGTGTGAAATTAAAAATTATTTTACATACCAAAAAAAATTAGCATTCATAATTACGTTTCGGGCGTCTGTAATGCAGAAATCACTTATCAAAACTATGAAAATTTAATATCGTGATGAAACGGGCATACCCTAAAATCAAATAATTCAAAAAACAAATGTCATTCGTCTTTCGAATCACTGTGAGTTCATGTAGTGGGTAGACGCAGTGGAAACATTAAAATAAAATCAGGGTCAGGTAAAAAAATGCTACTTAGTATGTACTTTGGTCGCGGGACTGTACATTTTATCGTGACCCCGGAACGTAAAGGGCTATTGAAGGACACCGTGGATTTTAGTCAGTACGAGTCTGACAATCCCTCCCGCTCTGCCCTGGGTGGGAGGACTCATTTGATTATAACTTGGTGTGTACTCGTACAGAACAACATACATTAGTGACAACTCATGTTATAAACTCGTCAAAAAAAATAGTAAATTCATTAATAAGTGTACACATTAGTTATTTGAATATTTTACAAAAGTTATGAAACTACATTTATTTCATAGTAGACAAACTACATAACTTTCCATTATTAAATATAACAAAGCATTTCAAATGAATCACTAGCCCGTTAAAAATTTCAAATATTTGACAAAATTACCAAATACCGCTACCAAACTTTGGCAATATCATCCAAAAATCGTTTAAAACAAAACAGAAAAGGGTACATTCCTATTTAACCCACAATGTCGAGTTCACCAACCAAAATGTAACCCTAAACTACTGTTGTTCGTAATAAAAACGATCTGTGGTCATCGGAGTATCCCACGGGATCGGGTTATAGTTTCTATGGGAAAATGGGTCTTTGGTGTTTGATACCATAACTAGAATTGATCCGGTCTATTGGTTGTTCCGATGTTTTGTTCAATCTTGTATTGATATTGAATTATTGCGGGAGTGGCGAGTAGTTTTTTTTTATATTTTTTCCGGGTTTTAAATGTAATGTTCAGACGATTTTCTCAATGTTACCAGCAATTCTTAAGTGGCATACGTTCATCGTATTCCATTTGGTAAATCTGAAAACATATTTCTCAAAGATGTTCTGCCGTATTTTTTTCATTAAGGTAAGTATCTATCAAGCATTTTCCCAATTAGGTTGGGGTCAGCTTCTTGTCTTTTTTTTAAAACGTGGTAAAATCATCAAATGAGTCCTCCCACCCAGGGCAGAGCGGGAGGGACTGTCAGACTCGTACTGACTAAAATCCACGGTGTCCTTCAATAGCCCTTTACGTATCGGCGTTACGGTAATTCGTACAGTCCCGCGACAGCTTCTTTTCTAACTAGAGCTGTATGCCAGTGTTTTAGATAGAGCGGCTATCTATCATACATCTACAATCCAGGCCAATATACCTCTCGGTAAGACTAGTTGTCAGACTTTTAGGTCACTGACTACTAATGTACTGTTAAAAACCTACGAATGATGACAGAGAAAAGTCACGCATAAGATTAACCTTGGCAAACGTTGCTTAACCTTCAAAGTGCCCCGGGCGACAATTATTTTTTTAGCCACGAGCTCAGTAAACATAACACAGTAATTTTTTTAAACTGTCACCTAAAAACATCGCCCCAAAACACTATGACAATTAACACCAAACATCCCCAATCTCCCTGTAAGATAATCACACCAATTGTCTTACAACCCGTGCAACAATCAAAGGGTCGTGGCACAGACACTTGTCAGCAACCGGTTGCTCTACTAATTGTGACGACGACTGCTACCAATCACCCGTGCATTCACATGGGCTAATTATTCTGTGTGTGGTGCAATTTGTGGGAGATAGCGATTTTGTAATTATATTTATTTATCATCGCACAGATTAAAATTATCGAGCTACTCGGTAGAATTTGTGGGCGGCGAGAAATGGGCGACTCGCGGTCCGATAATGAACCATGCCCTTGTCGACGGCGAGTCCTGTTCTACGTGTATCTCAAAAAGCTGCCTGCAATATGACAGGGCTCTATCAGGTAACCGAGGCTCCGGAACGGAGAGGGCTATTGTAGGACACCATGGATTTTAGTAGAATAAAAACTCGGTTGAATTTTTGAAATCTTTTTGACATACCAACCTTGTTCTGATATAACAAAAAATAATGCAGTGGTTGGTAGAAACCGCGACACGACTGACGTCTTTGACGCGGCGCTAGTGTCTATGTCATTTTATCAAATTGCATTAAAAAAAAAACCGTAGGTCTTCAGTCATGGAGCGGACTCTATGTGCATCATTTCAAGAAGATTTTTTAAATTTATTTTTAACTGAAAGCAGTCGTTAGACTTATATCAGCTTTGTTGTGTGAATGTAGGGTTAACGATAAGTATTTTAGACGAGTATTAAATTGATGACTTTTTGGATTTAAAAAAGAATTTTCTTATTGAAATTTTACAATACTGTCAGTTTTATGTTATGTTACTCAGTAATTTTCAAACAACTATTAAGAATGCGAAGCTTTAATTATTTGGTCATTTAAAGGTGCATAAACTGCTCTCATTTTATTACACTTCTTCTGAATAAAGAAAGCGCCCCTCACACTTGAAAACTAAATCAGGGAGTTCCATTCACAAGATATCCATCATTTCCCACGCCGCGCCGACAGACGCTCTCAACCATGACCCTACATTCTAATAGATTTATTGCTGCAACACTTTTTACATAAAAGTGCATCACTGCATGAGATCCTCATTACTTTTTGTTGTTTATTAAGCTTAATTATTGTTATTGTTTAATTAGGAGATAATTATTTGGGAAGGCGTTTGATTTTATGGGGGAATGATGGAAATTTTTCGGTTTTTTGTTCATTTCCCAGGAAACATTCTGTGCTCGGATTGGACGACTGATATTTATAAACCCGTATATGGCCAAAAACAGCGTAGGCGGGCCTTCAACTAGGTTGACCGACGATATCGTGAGAGTCGAGGGCAACCGATGGATGCAAATGTCGAATTGTCGTTCGGCGTGGCGGTGTAAGAGTGAGGCCTATGTTCAGCAGGAGACGTCTTCCAATTGATGATGACGATGATGATGGTAGATTACAGGCGAATATATCTCACAGAGAGGTGGGTCATGACCCAGAAGCTTTGGGTTGGGTCAGATCCACCACACCGCACCACAGGCACCTGCAGTGACGGTTGAGCAAACCCACTGGCGGTAGTAGGACTTACTAAGGCCACCTGGCTTTCGTCCGCCATCTTATCGGAGACCGGTGCTAAACAGTTTTAATGTGTTCCGTCAGAAATAAGATGACACTTGCTATGACTGGTTGTCAGACTTTAGAGCTTCTGACTAACAGTAATGATAGTCAAAGATCTACAAATGACAGCCGGGACCAACAGCTTTACGTGCTTTCCGAAGCACGGAGGAAACTCGCTATGACAGAATATGGTCACCCCATCTACAGACCAACATCGGCAACCGCGGCTTAACCTGGAAGATCAGCCTGTGTGGCTGTAATTATTTAGCCACGAGCTCAAGCTTATATTCAAGTAAATTACAGGCTACTAAAGTACTACTAGGTAGGTGATAATCGCAGTGGTAGACGCCCACGGCGTCTGACGTCGCCAAACGATCTCCGGCCACCGTAGACGCGGGCATGCGGGCGGCGAGTAATGGGCAACTCGCTGTCCGACCATTGAACATGCCCGGGTCGACGGCGCGTTGTGTTCCACGAGCGCCTCAAGGAGTGTCAGCATAGTAACGGGGCCTGTAGAGGGCCAAAGCCTGCCGGGGTCGCGGGACTAACGAATTACCGTGACCCCGGTACGTAAAGGGCTATTGAACGACACCGTGGATTTTAGTCAGTACAAGTCTGACAGTCCCTCCCGCCCTGCCCTGGGTGATGATGAGTATCAGAAACTTCAGAACCTTAAAACCCACAAAGATCGTCCAACCGTTTTTGTCAGTCAGTTTCCAACTCACCAATTTCATAATACCTACAAAAATATATAGAAGCTTCAATAACAAAGATTAATACCGAATTCGGTACTCCAATTAATAAATAATAGCCCGTATCAAATAACAAGCCACCGTATTTTAAACAATAGGTTACACTGGTAATTGATCGACGAGATATTAATTAATCATGTGTTCCAGGCCTTTGACCTGCAATAGGTCAATTACGTCGGACCCTAATTCACCTATCTTAGGTCAAATGTCTCTTCTTATATATAGAAAGGACGAGCTTAGATCATTACACTTGTTCTCTGTGTGTAAGCGATTTTGGACTTAGATATATGACAATTCCTTTTGAATTCGTTTCATATTTCTATAACAACTTTGAACAGGGTTGACATAAGCTTTACTGTATATGTATATATCACCAGATGGGCCTAAAACACTTCTGTTTTTTTTTTTTTAAAACTTTGCTGCGCTCTAGGAATTTCTCCTGTATCGTGAATGCGTTTACAAACATGGAAACTCATATACACAAACACCCAAACCCAGAACAACTACTTGTCATACAAATATTTGTTCTGTGCGGGGATCAAACCCAGGATACGCTGCATATCAGTTGATTGCACAGCCACTGCGCTAACTGTATCGTCAAAACCGTAGAATAATTGCGAATCTTCCCATAATAAGTAATAGACCATTTTAAATGAAACTTTGTTCGCATTAGCAGAATACATAGGTCCTAAAAGATACAAGAAAATAATTTCTAAAACTAGTGTTACAGCATAATCAGACCAATTTTAAGCTAACCTGAAAACAGATACTTACAACCTATCTTTTTTTGTTGTGCACTTTTTTTGGAATGGGTAAAAAATGTTAAACTCGCGTCAGGACACGTGACCTGATCGAAAATTCGTAAGACGGCGCAGGGAGCTTGCGCGAATGTCCGTGTGTGTTTAATACTATTCAAGTTTTCACTTCTGCCGGCGCTCCCAGAGTGCAACCCGTCGTATTAAAACAAGAACTATTTACCTTTCACAAAACCATGAATATTAAAGTCTTGAGACCATAAAGGAACTAGATCGATTGTCAAACCAGACTTCGATGAAAGAAAAATAAAAATCTTACTGGCGCGACTCCAATTTTCATTCAACAACTGCATTTTATACGCTTTTCTTTTAGAAACAAACAAAAAAGATATTTTATAGCTGGTCATCTAAAAAGGTTTGACAATATTGTTTTATCTTTAAAAGATAAAAAAATTTTGAAAGCGCGTCAATCCATTATAGACTCTGACCTTTTAACATTTAGTTGTCTTATTAAATATGAAAGGTCAATCTGTAAAAAACTGATTTAAAAATAATAATTTTAAAAGATGTATTTTTTACTACTAACGGTTATGACCTTTTGTGTTGTTTAAAAAGATTTAAACTAAAAAGCAATAAACATTCGTAAGATTTTATAATAAAGTATAAGAATTTGTGAGCCTGGCTGTTCTATTACTAAGAACGTAGTCTCAGGTTCGATTGTTAGGTCAGGCAAAGAGATATTTGGAATTTCTCAGCAGCCGGGATCGGGTTGCAGATCGTCAAATGAGCTCTCTTACCCAGGACAGGATGGTAGGGACTGTCAGACTTTGACTGACTAAAATCCACGGCGATCCTTCAATAGCCGTTTACGTTCCAAGGACAAACGCCGGGGTCGCGGGATTGTCTCCCCGACCCCGTGACCCCGGCGTGGCGCAAAAAACAACAAAGATTTTCAACTGACGTACGTATTTATTTACAAAACTACCCATTGAGGTCCCAGAAACAGCCTCGTTTTCGAAAATCCTAGTTAAATACCCCAGATCCGTGCATTCAAAAGATTTTCCACCCTAGTGCGATAATTCGGACCTTTTCTATCAAAATACGGACTTGCGAAAAGGGTCCCGGTTTGACCTATATACTCGTAAGTATTTTTGAAGTGAAAACTTCTTTAGCGGCGTTGAGCACTTTTTCTGTAATGGGTATAAAATCTTAAACTCGCGTCAGGACACTCGCGTCAGGACACGTGACCCTGACCGAAAAAGCGTAGGACGGCGCAGGGCGCTTGCATGAATGTTCGTGTGACTTTATTACTTTTAAAGAAGTTTGTATGCTGGATACATTCGTTGCTAGGTAACATTGTTTATAAAAGATGTACGTCACATTGGAAAATTATTGAAATAAAAAGTCAACCATTTTTGCGAGTTTTACTAAAATCTGTTCACAAGATATTTCCAACAATTACTATTCAAGTTTTCACTTCTGCCGGCACTCCCAGAGTGCAACCCTTCGTTTTTTTTTTTACGATTGTTGCTGAGAAGTCTGATCTGCTGTATTATTTTTTGCCCGTTTCTGTTGTATGGGGTCTGTAAGACGTCGGTGTCATATGCATGGTGTTTCTGATCATAAATTGATTTTCTTTTTTAAGTGGTAAACTCATCAAAAGAGTCCTCCCGCCCAGGGCAGAGCGGGAGGGACTGTCAGACTGACTTACGGTGTCCTTCAATAGCCCTTTACGTTCCGGGGTCACGGTAATTCGTACAATCCCGCTACCATCATAAATTGGTACCATTCCCTTGATTGAACGGCTAATATAATTGCCTAATTGGTAAGGAGTCTGGAGTACTGAACCAGAAGACGCGGGTTCGAGTCCCACTCGCAGCTGCATTGTTCTTTCCTCAATTTTTTTTTACTAACACGCAACGCAGGCGTTATTTCGTATAAATATACTTAAAAAAAAATCGATAGCTATTTAACCACGTTGCAAAAGAAAACTGACTTATACGCTTTACTATACGAATATTCAATAGCCAATCTAACCCCATATCAACCCAAATCTGAGGTTGAATAGCAAAATCTAACAAAACATAATAGGTTTACCTGTTACAAAGTTTTCAGTTGCAGGCTTGTCCTATATCAAACCAAATATGTGGATACTGTCACATAGATAACGGTACGCGATAAGAAACCTTAAGCTTTCAGTAATAAAGATGGTAATCGTATCAAGTGATAAGCTAGTGTTGGATGTGGGTTTTCAATAAGTGGAATTGATTTTTCCTGAACCATGTTTGGGAGATTTTTTGGTGATTGTCTTTTTTTATAATAGTTTTAAAAGACTTTGGTTTACTTTGGGTTACTTAAATTTGACGATACGATTGGCGCAGTGCCCAGTCGTGGGTTCGATCCACGCAAGGAGCAAATATTTATCAGATATGCAAGTATTTGTTCCGGGTCTGAGTGTTTGTGTGAGTTTATATATTTGTAAGCGCATCCACGATACAGGAGAAATTAGAAGTATGAGGCAACATTAAAAAAATAACAGTACCTAATATTCTTATTTCAGTTATATTCTTATTGAAGCCCAGAGGAATAAAAATTTGAAAAGAAATTGCAAAAGATTTTTTTAAGAAAAGAAAATGTAAAAGCAATGATTCAGTCAAAGAAAGGCGTTATTGTTAATCTGTATATAAAGCAGAGATATCCTTTAGTTATTATGACCGAAATAAATCAAACTGAACGTGTGGGAGACGTTGCAAGTACTGGCAGTTTAAGGGGCAAGTTATAGGAGGAAGCGATTTGCAAATTATTTTTTTCCGGGAATTAATTAGATAAAAATAGAACATACTTTGTTGTACCTACACCAAAATATCAACAAAGTGTTTTTGAATATTGCGGATATGAAAATATCTGTTTCGAACATAAATCTGGCATTTCGTACTTAAAGATTATTAAAATCTTAAGTATTTATAGATCCTATAACATAGTAGATTCATCAAAATAATTATTAACATTGGAAATATAAAAATACTATAATATGCCTATAGCATTTCCCCATAAGAACGTCTCACCGTCATAAAAATACCTTGTCTCAATCCACGTTAAATTTATTTGTGTGCTAAATTTCATCATAATTCGTTCTTTAGTTGTTTTGTGAAGGATATAAAACATCCATTCATGCATCCTTACAAAATTTTGCATCTCTTATGTTAGTAAGATAATACATAATGTAATCAAATAATTTATGATGTTAGAAGTTACAAGAAACCAGAAAAGAAAACACCAGTACTAAAAATTTCCATAAGCGTCGTGATAACAAAAAGAAAATTTAAAATAGTTTTAAATTTACTAGAAACAACACTCCAGATTAAGTCCGAAAAATAAATTTAAATAACGAAACACCAACTTAACCCTAAGAACTTATAAACCTTACACCCCATAATCACTGAACACAAAACGAAATGAAGCGAAAAAGTGTACGAAAAAGCGAAAAAAGCGCTGCCGCTTCTAAATTCCGCTGCATTTTATAAATTTCTCTCTAAATTTTTCCAGGCGTTATTTATAACTTAATCTCGAAGCTCGGTAAATGTTTTAAGCGCTAACTGCTGGAGATATATCTTTTTAAGATCCAGTGAAATGTCCTTTTATTCGTTGGATTCTAGGCGTTATGGGGCTTTTCTTTTGAAACTAAGTAGTAGTGTGGAAGTAGAGTTATTTGTTACAATATAGACTTGGTACCCGGAGAGTTTCTAATCCGTTTCTTTTTTTCTTTAAGTGTATATTTTAGTACGCGTTTTGAGGTCTTTAATAGGTTTAATAACGTTGAATAGGTGCTATTCTCAGTTTAATTTGGATAAACATTATATTGTGTCAATTTCTTGGCAATAAAGTAAAATAATGTTTTTATCGATATACATTTTTAGGGTTACGTAGCCAAATGGCGAAAAACGGAACCCTTATACATTTGTCATGTCTGTCTGTCCGCCCGTCTGTATGTCACAGCCACTTTTCATCGAAAGTTTAAGAGCTATCCTGTTGAAAATTGGTACTTTTCAAATTTACAACCACCTACAAGAACTTTTATATTATGTTACTTGCTACTACGGAACCCTTTATGGGCGAGTCCTAAAATAAGTTGCTGGGTTTTTTTTTTTACAAAATCTTAAAAGAAATGTTGAAATATGAACGTAAAATTTTTGACCATTATATTTGACATATCTGGAACACGACACATAATTTAAATCTTAAACAAATTTTTGACAATTCATGTTTAATGAGACTTGTCGAAAGCATACAACGGATGCCAAAGTAGGGTTAAAAAAGGAAAACTTTTTTAAATGTTTGACTGTTCATTTCAAAACATAGTTTAAAAGAAAATGTGTAGAATAATTATGAATGTTGAGACATTTACATTCTACTTTATCCCAGAATTTATGTTCAAGTTTATTCTCATTGTTTAAAAGGTACTACGAGTACCTTTTTTGAAGTGAACAGAAATGGAAGTATTTCTTGTTAGAACTACAAGATTCCTGAATGCACTCTTTTTCTAAAGAACTATGGAGGTAGAAGGAACTTGAAACGTGTGGGGCTTGAACGTTTGAAGTCAAGTTTCTGGAAACACTTGGATGTAGAAGAAAGAAAGTCTTTGGAAAACTTTACAGGAAGAAAATGTGGATATTTAATTGAGAACGTAGACAAAACTTCAAGCTAAAATTAATAAAGAGGCATGGCTAAAAGGTTTTCAGATTAAATGATTTTAACTAAGATTTTAATTTAATATTATGTCTAGACAGAGATCCCCAACCAAAAAGTTTTTCTTAAACTAACTAGTTTCAGTTTTTGCTTAGAATAGCTACTTTTTTTTCTTTTTGTGGGAACTCTATCCTTTTCCCAACTATGTTGGGGTCGACTTCCAGTTGAACCAGATGTAGCGGATTATGAGTATTTTACATGGAGCGACTGCCTATCAGACGTCCACAACCCAGTAACTGGGTAATACGATACCCCATGGTGAGACTGTTTGTCAGACTTTTAGAGCTTCAGACTAACGACTGAAAGATCGACAAATGACAGCCGGGACCTACAGCTTTACGCTTGCCGAGGCACAAAGGAAACTCGCTATGATAGATGGTCGCCCATCCACAGACAAACCTCGGCCAGCGCGGTTTTACCCGGAAGATCGGCTTTTGCGGCTGTAATTATTTAGCCACGAGCTACTCACAAGGTCAGTTTTCAATGCCACACATAACATTAACACCAAAACCACAAAACCGAAGTAAAGATAACCTTTATCCACAAGAAACCATTCGAACCCCAATATTTAAACAACAATCAACTGAACTATTCCACTTCAGATCAAGTCACACCCAAAACTTGTTCCAGAATACGTCACAAGATAAAACTTTCGGACAACTCGAAGACCCTCTCGACGTAACCTTGTCGCGAAGTAAAAACGTGGAGCGTCTTAACGATGGATTGATTAATGGATGCCCGCATTTCGAGTGGGACGTGTGACTTTGGCAAGAGGTATCTTTTTTTTGGGGAGTTTCTGTTTTTAAATGTTATGGTAAACTCACTCAAAATATATTACTTAATAGGTTTTGAGTAAGTTTAAGAGTATTTGTGGTTTTTCTATTTTAGACCGAATACTTTTCTTTTTAGGGTAGTAAGGATGGTAATAGATCAGGGATTGGCGCAGTAGATGAGATATTGACAGCTGCGCAGCATCGTGGATTTGATCCCCGCACGGACCAAATATTAGTATGATTTTATTTGGTTTTATTTAATGATAGGTTCGTGTTTAACCACTATCTCGCCTGATGGTAAGCGAAGATGTAGTCGACGGTGAAGCACGCTTGCCTAGTAGTAACCTATTCACTCTTGACTTGAAGACCCCAAGGTTATAGCTGTCGGGAAATTCAGATGCCGACAGGGAATTCCACTCCTTAGCTGTGCGCACAATAAAAGTATTGGCAAAACGGTTTGTATGTACCGGAGGAATGTCCGCCATATAACGATAGCACATCGCCATCTTGCAGTCTGATGATGGAAAGGGCCCGATGGAATCAAGTTGTGCAGTTCCATCGCACACTCTCCGAAATGTAACCGATAAAAAACCAACAGGCTGGCAACTCGGCGTCGATGTTCAAGGCTCTGGAGCTTGAAATCAACCAGAACATCGTTACCGATAAGCCTCATTTTTTTTTTGGCATCTCGCAGGTCAACCTCTAGCAGGTTGTGTACTGCTCAACCAGTCTTTTCTGTGGATGCTTTAAGGTTTTAAGGCCTCCAGCAAGGGCGATAAGCCTCGTGGCCCGTTCATCTATAAGTAATTCAGCCGGTTCTATTCAAAATATACACATAGGGGTGGACTATGTTCCGAAGTGGAAACAAGGCTGCCGAAAACTTTATATACTTTAATATAAGTAGAACGATTTTAAATTCTTCAATCAACGTTTCAAAAAATGCAACAGACAACGTATTGAGCTCCTAAACCAATCCAATCATAGATTATCTGTCCATTGCTTCATTTACAAACTAGAGGGCCGTTTAAGTAGTAACTAAACCGTCAATGGACAATACAGAGTGTTTAACAACGGCCATTACATACAGGCCACACAAGGGTCACGCGATCGCCATTTTAGTGGGCTGCAATAAGCTAGAAATGGCCAATCGTATTTGATTATAGGCCTGTGATCGTTTGTTAATTTGGATCGAGTTTCGTTATATGGCGGTACGTATTTAGTTCCCGCTTGAAACAAATATTTGTATGATCTACAACTAGTTGTTTCTGTCCCTCGCACCTTGCCCTGGGTGGGAGTACTCATTTGATGATTTTACCAGAATAAAAAAAACCCTATGCAACCACGACCACTAGTAATAATTACTGTTGGCTTTTTAAGCTTGTGACTGACAAAAACCTCCAAATAACAGTAAAGATCAACGGCTCAAAATGGTTTAAAACATCAACCCGAACCATTTGTACAGAAAATCTTAGATGTGGTTCTTACATCCCCACATATACGTTTATTTACCTCGCTGTAAGCTGAAATCTCACTTAGGTATGTGACATAACTGTGCCGCTATGTTCCTACAGGCAGTCGGCGCCCTTTGAAGCGCGGTATCGCGGCGACATGACACCGAAAATAGTAAAATAATAGTCTTTGAGATGACGTGCGTATGTGGTGCAAGTTATAAGAAGTTAGAAGAAGGGATCGGGAATGCCTGATCTTCTTATAGAGACTTCACTTTGCAATTTAGTGTGCTTTATAATTGGGACAGTAATAAGTGTTTTTATTTAACGTTTGTTTACGTTATGTTATTCCTTTATAGTTAAAATAAAAATATTATGAAAATAAAAAAGAAATTAACAATCAAAAGCGCTACAGGTACTTTACATTGGTCGCGGGACTGGACGAATTACCGTGACCACGGAACGTAAAGGACTATTGAAGGACACCATGGATTTTAGTCAGTACAAGTCAAAGTCTGACAGCCCCTCCCGCTCTGCCCTGGGTGGGAGGACTCATTTGATAATTTTACCACGTAAAAAAAAGTTACTTTGACATTAAAACGTGATGGATGACTTCAATTAACAAATAATAGTTAGCACACGTGCAATTCTTTCGTTTTCAATAGAAATGTAAACGGTAAGCCAAAGATTTCATACTGAAAAGTTAGTTATTTTTATAGAAGACCTTATAATATTTAGACCATAGTACGAGTACTTCTTATTAGATAAAAAAAAAGTGCGTCGTTCCAATGACGCATGGATTAATTTTCTCTCTTTTTCAACAGCGCAGCGCAACGTTGCATGCCTATGTTCAGACTGATTTTTGGTTGATACGCAAAAAAGTTTGGTTGATACGCAAAAATTCAAAGAGACACGTGTTCCATAATAGGAAAAAATGTAGTTAGTAAAGTACCAATTCTCCACGTAAAAATCAATCATACTAATATCAACTTTCGCACTACAAAGCTCAAGCTCCAAACAATCCAATAGACAAAACTCGAATTCAATCCCAAAGAGAAATCGAGCCGAAAACTTTAGACAACAGACGAAACAAAACATAAATACTCTTTCTCCCTCCCTTCTCTTATTACTTAACCCCGTGAGTTTAACGTCAGCCATTTTCCTTTGTAACCCTACACCGGCGACGATGCGAGTATAACCGGGTACCCGGTTACCCGGGTACCTGGGTACCTTGGTACCCGGGACATCGTCTTAGACGTAATAGTTTTGATTTTCTTTGTAAGCCTATCAGAGGACGACTCAGTGAGATTTTTTAAATTGCCTTTTTGAGCTGGAAGATTGGTTTTTAGGAGTTTGAGACAAAAATGAAATTGTGAAGTGTGAAAGATTTTATAACATCACAACTGTGATACAGCGTCAAACCGTGAGCTTGGTATACAGAGGGTTTGCAGAACTGCCCAAACGGAAACCTTGGCCCTGGAACGTAAAGAATCATTGAAGGAACACGGTGGGTTTTAGTTAGTACGAGTCTGATATCTATTTAGGTGGTAAAATTATGAAATGAGTCTTCCCGCAGGCCGGATCGGAAGAAACTGCTCTTTGCGTTCCAGGTCAGATCATCCAGGGCAAAATTACTTCTCGTAACGTATTTCTAATTCAGAAAAGCATCATTAATTCTGAATATTCCAAAATTCTTTAATATTGAAATAAGGATGTACTGCGCCCTCTTCTCACAATATCAGATCCATCTTTTTCTTTATTTAGATTTTCTTTCCTGACCTTTACTTGGAAAGGTTCCTTAAAGGTGAGAGTTCACCTTTTAAAAGTACTATTTATAAACCGTTTATCTACATACTAAGCCATGAAGATTAGGTCGGTTTTCAGTTACCACATGTAATTTTTGTATTTTTATAAAAAACAGTTAATCCACACTGGGAATTAATCCGGTCTCCATGCGTTTATAAAGCTAGACTTTGTCAAACAGACAGGCGTCGCGAATGCGAAGCGTGACGTTTTTATTTGTAATGTATGGAATTGTTTGAATCCAGTCACATAGAACAGAGAAAGCGATCCGATAGCGTGACTGAACTATCGGACTGACGTCTCGCTTCGGTTCGGTATCGCTTCGGAAACGGTTCGCTTTCGCCAGTTTGTTTGACAAAGGCATTAAAGTCACAAACACCCAGGCTCGGAACAACTATTTTCTAAAAGGACCTAGTTGTTCCGTTGTTCATACAAATATTTGTTGATCACACTACTTGTAAATCAATAATATTTTTTTATTTTATTAATTACAAATATTTTTTCCTTGCGGTGATCAGCACTAGTACAATCTGTCGACCACTGCGCCAATCATGCGTTCTAAAAAATTTAATACTGTACATTAATTCCGCTAAAATTCAAAAAGGGGTTCAACCAATATTAACAGAATAAAATTGTGGTTCGTTTTGTAACTGTCCGGCTAAGGTATGAATAAATGAAATGTGTCACCTAGGCTAAGCCAGACCAGGGTCGCGGGACTCACGAGTTACCGTGACCCCGGTACGTAAAGGGCTATTGAAGGACACCGTAGATTTTAGTCGGTACGAGTCTGATAGTCCCTCCCGCTCTGCGCTGGGTGGGAGGACACATTTGATGATTTTACCACGTAAAAAAAAAAGCATTAGCCAGAAAGTTCAGAAGTTGATCAATTAAAATACCCAAAAAGAACAAGATAATAATAATCACACCTTAGAAGGCTCTCATTGTGCAGCTGGCTCAAAGGCCTAATGCAGAAAGCAGTTCTCTTGGACACGGCACGCATTATGAGGAGGTTCCTTTCTCTATAGCCCTAACCAGCGGCACCTTGGTCTCCGTTCCCGATGCTAGTGGGCCACTATTTTTTATATTTTTAAAAGATTTTTAATGTCTTTTAAAAATAAAAAACAGACATTTTTTTTAACGTGGTAAAATCATCATATGAGTCCTCCCACCCAGGGCAGGGTGGAAGGGGCTGTCAGACTCGTACTGACTTAAATCCACGGTGTCCTTCAATAGCCCTTTACGTTTCGGGGTCACGGTAATTCGTGAGTCCCGCGACCACGGCAGGCTTTGGCCCTCTAAAGGGGGCCCCGTCACTATGCTGACACTCCTTGATGCGTGCGTGTTGATACAACGCGCCGTTGACCCGGGCATGGTCCATTGTCGGACAGCGAGTCGCACATTACTCGCCGCCCGCATGCCCGCGCCTACGATGGCCGGAGATCGTCTGCCGACGTCTGTCGCCGCGGGCGACGACCACCGCGGCTGGGTTGGAGGGTGGACGCTTTTCTCTACCCCCTGTGGCGCGCCATCTCCTTCGCTAGCATAACTGCTTCGCACAAGGAAGCGACCGCCTCTCACTCCGAAATGTAAACAGATAGGAAAAGAAAATGAATAAATATACTATAATCACCATGAAACAAAAACAGTAAAAAAAAACACAGAATCTATAGGATGCAAAATAAGCTGATAATTCAGCTATCACGACGTCTTGACAGGAGCCGACAGGATGATAAATAGTACGAGATTAGGCTCGGCGTAAGGCCGGCTTGGGGGCAAGTCACAAAGGTCTTTCGAAATTTCATTACGGACTCAAGAATTTTTTTGAAATATGGTCCATGTTTTTAGATGATGAATAAAGTTTTTTCCGAGGATGAATTCGGTGTCTTTAGTTATCTAAGTAAAAATATTGAGAACGTTTTCTTTTCAGTAAATGAAAATTCTTCATTTTAGCAGGTTTTTTTTGAGACATGAAACAGGATGTAGACACAACAATTGAAAGGAGAATGGTCAGATAATTCGGTCATATTGAGAGGATGAGTGATAAAGGCGACTGATCTGATGATGAGTCTATGAGATGTCGGCCTATCCTTTCCCAACTGTGTTGGGGTCGGCTACCAGTCGAAGAAATTGCAGCTGAATATCAGTACGTTACGAAGGGACTGCCTATCTGACCTCCACAACCAAGTCACTGAGTAATACGATAACCCTTCGTAAGACTGGTTGTCAGGTTTTCGAGAGCTTCTGACTAACAGTAACGACTGTCAAAGATCTACAAATGACAGCCGGGACCAACTGCTTTACGTGCTTTCAGAGGCACGGAGGAAAGTCGCTATATTAGATGGTGATATATTATTGTGAAACTGTTATCAATTTAGCTTCGTGCTCTTACACGAGTGAAAGGCGACTAACAAAATGAATATAGAAGATAGTTTACTATTAAATCATCATCAAAAAACTTAATAATTTATCACCTATCAAAAGCCTATGAAAAACAAAAATAAACAATTGCGCAATGATCGATGAACGTCTAATATTATGCCAAAAACAAAATATGAAAAACATATTTTCGATGTAACTGGCGTAGTGACGCGCAACACGTAATATTTATCGACAGTCGATACTATTGTACCAGTTAACAATAGGGCTGTGACATTTTTACGATGTCGAAGAACGTACAAAGTATATTTTGGCTTTTTTTTTTTTTTTTGCGTGGTAAAATCATCAAATGAGTCCTCCCACCCAGGGCAGGGCGGGAGGGACTGTCAGACTTGTACTGACTAAAATCCACGGTGTCCTTCACGAGCCCTTTACGTACCGGGGTTACGGTGATGGGTAAGACCCGCGACCCCGGCAGGCTCTGGCCCTCTACAGGCCCCGTCAGTTTGCTGACACTCCTTGAGGCGCGCGTGGAACACAACGCGCCGTCGACCCGGGCATGGTCCATGGTCGGGCAGCGAGTCGCCCATTACTCGCTGCCCGCATGCCCGCGCCTACGGTGGCCGGAGATCGTCTGGCGACGTCCGTCGCCGTGGGCGTCTACCACTGCGGGTGGGTCGGAGGGAGGACACTGTTCTCTCCCTCACGCGGCACGCCTCCTCCTTCGCGAGCATGACTGCTTCGCAGAAGGAGGCGACCGCTTCCCACTCCGTCTCGCCCCGCAGCATGGCCTCGACCAATGCCGGGCGCGAGAGGTCTCCGCCTATCGCCGTCGTGAGGACACGGCGGTGCTCTGCCCAAGCGGGGCAGTCCTGCACCGTATGCTCCACCGTGTCCTCAGGACGGTCCTCGCAGTGGTGACACCCGGGCGTTTCCTCCCCCCTTATCAGACACAGGAACCTCCCGAAACTTCCGTGTCCGGTGAGGACCTGCGTCATGCGGAAGGTAAGGACGCCGTGACGCCTATCCAGCCACTCCTCAAAGAGGGGTCTTACCGCCGCGATTGCGGCGTGCCCGGACCTCGGTTGCGACAGTCGCTCCCTCCATACTGCCCTGAGATCGCGCCGGAGCTCTTCCCGCCGCGCCTCGACCTGTCGAGGCAGCGGGGATTCGCCCCGGCGCCGCGCCTCCACGCGCCATTCGTAGACGCGCTGGACGGCAGTCGCCTCCAGATCCCAGGGCAAAAGTATATTTTGGCTTAAGAAACTTTTCGAGTTTAATAAATATTGCTTTATGGGCTGGTAAGACATTGTTGTTTTTAGATTAAAAATATTTTCAATGCAGTGCAGCTTCAATATGTTGCAGTGTTAATAAATATGGTATTTTTATTAGTTCCTGGAAAATCGAAGAAGTATGTTCAAATGAACATTATTCTCCTATAGTATAGGCACCAGTGTCGAACAGTACTATTCTCTAAGTAAACAACTTTATGTGCAGCGCTGTCCCACAACCAAAACTACAGTTTGGTATTCACTACGCTACTGACATCGACGTGTCGCAACACTAGGTCAAGGCTCTCGCGACTGGATCACGGAACTGTAAAAAGGTAACTGTAATCCAGGAACGTAAAGGGCTATTGCAGGAACATCGTGGATTTTAGTCAGTAAGAGTCTGACAGTCCCTAACGCTTCACCCAGGATTGGGAGGACTTATTTGATGATTTCAACACGCTTTAAAAAAGGTTCCCTACGCTCGAGAATCTCGAGAGACTGTATTAAAGGGGCACCGTAGCCCTGGGACGCAAAGGACATATAAAGGAACAGTGTGGTTTTTGTGGTTTTGTAACCGTCTCGTCAACTGTCACTGTCGTTCGTTCAACAGATGTTTAAAATTTACAGTTTTTCAGGCAAGTGTCTAAAAAAACTGTCAATGTCAAAACGACATTTTACACATTGTTCTTACAGTTACACTTTTTTTAGACGTTAAAAGATTAAAGAAGCGTTAAAAAGATGTTTATCTTTTTGTAGTTCTACTGACGGTAAGGGTCTGAGAGTCCTTTTTGCTCCAGCCAGGGCGGAAATTTAAAATACGTAGGCATAATATTATGCTTTACTACCAGTGAAATCCTGGATGGGTTGCTAGTTTTAACGAAATGGCCATCTGCGATTATAACTTTGTATTTTTTATATTTCCCCAAAAATAATAATGAACTAGTGCTCATTTAATTTTGTTCAACTGAAACCTAATTAATTGTTTTGTTCTACATCAAGTAACAAGTCCTACAAGTACAACAAGACCTATTAAATTGGGTAGTGACAAAGAAATCTAAATATTCCAGGAATGCGAAATACTTTTGTTTCAAGTAATTGGTTTTTTTTTAAGTTTTTATAGACTGTGTTTTTCTATAAAAACTTAAAAAAAACTCGTATTTTTTCTAACTAGCTTACTTTTGTTGATCATTGCTTTGGCACTTAATTAATTATTGTATCAGTAGTATTGTCATAGTGTCCCATCGCTAGGCAAAGGACGATCCATCCCGGGTTGTGGGACTTTTTTTTAATATTATACCGTGGCATGGCACTAGAACGTAAAGGAACGTGTTGGTTATTAGTCAATCAATCTTTATCCAGAGCGGAGGACTCATTTGATATTTTTCCAACCGTTTCGCTTCTTGTGACCGTCAGCAAAGCTTAATTACCATTATTTTCTTAAGCTATATTCATCATTGGCTGCCGGGGTCGCGGGACTCACGAATTGTCGTGACCCCGGTACGTGAAGGGCTATTGAAGGACACCGTGGATTTTAGTCAGTACGAGTCTGACAGTTCCTCCCGCTCTGCCCTGGGTGGGAGGACTCATGTGATGATTTTACCACGTAAAAAAAAATGCTATATTCATCATTCTTTTAATCACACATGTTCCATCTCACTTCATCACCGACTATCGTTATCAAAAACCATTTGCTCAACGTTATATTGTAGACGACACATCAGCGCCGTTACGTCGAAAATAAAATTGAATAAAAAAACATAAACATTAATCCAATCAAATTCACAAAACGTACTTGTGTCGCATACCAACCCGAATACCGAGCATACCTAAATACAAATACAAAAAAAAAAAGATTGTAAACATACTTTTCCGTCCAACCAATCTATTCGTTCTGTTTACTCGATAAATTCAAATAACAATAGTCGATACATTCACATCACTACGAATAAACATTATTATTCGTTAGTACCTTGTTTATATATTGATATTATTATTTATATATTTTTTTGTATTCACGAAATTTTCTTTGTATAGTTTTCCTACGGGATATAGGAAAATATATTGAGTTACTCAAATGGGATGGTGATGGTATTGTGTGGCGAGTCGTTGAGATATAATAAAAGGGTAATGCTGGTATAACAGTGTCACTGTGGTATCGATAAATGAAATCTTCTTGAAGACCGGCACGACTACACACGACACGACTGGGTCTGCTTGCTGCTCGGTCCATTATATCTTAGCGAGAGGTCTGTCTGAACTGTGGAAATCACTACATAGTATAAAACAAAGTCGCTTCCCGCTGTCTGTCCCTATGTATGCTTAGATCTTTAAAACTACGCAACGGATTTTGATGCGGTTTTTTTTTAATAGATAGTGTGAATCAAGAGGAAGGTTTATATGTATATAACATTCTTAAAATAGTAGAGATGGCAACCGTGCGGAGCCGGGACGGGTCGCTAGTATTTTATAACTATGATATTTTATTACTAATTCTTGCAACTTTTGCCAGGCTTGAATACGTCTTTTTTTTTTTTTTGCGTGGTAAAATCATCAAATGAGTCCTCCCACCCAGGGCAGGGCGGGAGGGACTGTCAGACTTGTACTGACTAAAATCCACGGTGTCCTTCACGAGCCCTTTACGTACCGGGGTTACGGTGATGGGTAAGTCCCGCGACCCCGGCAGGCTCTGGCCCTCTACAGGCCCCGTCAATGTGCTGACACTCCTTGAGGCGCGCGTGGAACACAACGCGCCGTCGACCCGGGCATGGTCCATGGTCGGACAGCAAGTCGCCCATTACTCGCTGCCCGCATGCCCGCGCCTACGGTAGCCGGAGATCGTCCTGTGACGTCCGACGCCGTGGGCGTCTACCACTGCGGCTGGGATGGAGGGAGGACGCTGTCCTCTCCCTCAGGCGGCCCGCCTCCTCCTTCACGAGCATGACTGCTTCGCAGGAGGAGGCGACCGCTTCCCACTCCGTCTCGCCCCGCAGCATGGCCTCGACCAATGCCGGGCGCGAGAGGTCTCCGCCTATCGCCGTCGTGAGGACACGGCGGTGCTCTGCCCAAGCGGGGCAGTCCTGCACCGTATGCTCCACCGTGTCCTCCGGACGATCCTCGCAGTGGTGACACCCAGGCGTTTCTTCCCTCCCTATCAGACACAGGAACCTCCCGAAACTTCCGTGTCCGGTGAGGACCTGCGTCATGCGGAAGGTAAGGACGCCGTGACGCCTATCCAGCCACTCCTCAAAGAGGGGTCTTACCGCCGCGATTGCGGCGTGCCCGTACTTGAATACGTCTACGCGAAATTTTGTGAGGCTGTATTTTTGTTACTCATTCACACAAAAACTACTGAACGGATTTTTATGAAACCTGGTACACCGATAGTTTATCGCCATTTTAGATGGTCGTCCATCCACAGACCAACCTCGGCAAACGTGACTCCGGATAATTATATCCCAGAAATTGCAATTCCTAAAGACGTCTATTCACACCCTACAACTAAAACATGCTGCATAATATTTTCCTTTACACCCTGTATATGCTAGACACGTCTTTTCTGCCAAGCTTCTTTATATTAACGCCAATAATATGCATACAATTTTCAAGAGTTTTCTTCGCAACAAAATATGGGGTCGTATTTTGCGTTGCTTTTAGCCTTGTGGTTAGAATAGGCTATAACGACGTAAGTTATGGGGGTGTAGGGGGTGAAGGGTTATTTAAGGGGGGTAATAGTTTGGTTATATTGGTTTTGTAATACTAAAAAGAGGTGGTTTGTAAACTGTTGGTTTGAAATCTATTTCTAGTGTTTTAGAAAAGCGTTTGTAAAAATGTGGTTTGTTGGAAACGAAAAGAGGAGCGGTCTCGTCTTGACGTACTGGGAGATTTAGTAGCGTATATCCCACTGCTGGGACACAGGCCACTTGTCTGTGAGAAAAATTGGATTGTAGTGCACCACATGGGCCCAACGCGGGTTGATAGATACCACATCTTTTTTGATATTTTTTGGTTATAATGCATACCTGTTTTTAACATTGCTTCACGATGTTTTCTTTTACCGTTTTGACAGCAAATGTGATGGAATAAATTACACAGAATAATTTGCCTGGCTAGTTTTGAACCCGCGAACTAAAGCAATTCTTAAGTCAGGGATAACTTGGAGCAGTAATCAAGAAAGGTTCCTGTGTCAGAACTGCTTATACAAGGGCCACATTAACGGGAAATGCCGTTAGTGTGACGTGGCAATCCATCAGATTCATCTATCTAGAAGCTACCAAATAAAGCTAGTTCACATGATTGAACACGTTTGCTACGTGTCTAGACCTGTTTTTCATGAACTCAGCCAAATCTGAAGACAATATAAAATCATGTCATAACATTTTCAAAGAAATATGGCTAGGCATGGTGTGTGTATAGTACCTTATGAAGGACGGTAGGAATACTAATTCTTGAGGTGAGGTGTATGTACTTAGTAAGTAAGATCTATAAGATAGACTGTATTAGCATAAGATGATCAGTAATAAAAGGTAACCGATCGGCTCCAGTCGTTTCAATTCCAACTTAAAAATAAAACCTTGTTTAAAAAAAAGGTCGTATTCTTGGTAACTTTTTATTATACACTACCATTTTTTTTTGTCGTGGTTAAATCATCAAAAGAGTCCTCCCACCCAGGGCAGGGCGGGAGGGACTGTCAGACTTCGCTGACTAAAATCCACGGTGTCCATCAATAGCCCTTTACAAGACGCAAGACAGTCCCGCCACCCTGGAATTCACTCTAACATACTTTTTGTGTATCAAGACATTTCCAAATCACCAAGTATAATAAAGTTTCTAACTACAAAATTTCCTACAAAGTAAAAATAAACTTTTACTTCACGAAACCCCATAAAATTGCCCCAAGTCCTAACTTTATTCCTAAACGAATAAATAAACAGGCTTTCCTTAAAAACACGTTTATAAATGAATAAAGAAAATTTTCTCATAAATTCTAGAGACTAAATAAATTGAGAGACTACGAGTACTACACTGTAAGTCAGGTAAAAAAGTGAAGGGAAAAAGTAAAATATTATCGAAATAGGGCCACTTTTTAGCACTAGTGCTGGGAATTGATTATCGATAATTCGGATAAGGCTATTTTCCGCAACGTTTGGAAAATACGTTCGGTATTCAATTGTTATTAGGGAATTGATTTGTTTCGTTTCAAAGCCTTTAAATGTATTAGACTGTTTCGCGTTCCGTTTTCCCCACTGGTTGCAAATATTGGATTTTAATTTTAAAATGTATTTTCTTCCTTGTAACGTTTAGGGAATTTTGATATTAAAATCTTGCTTGTAACGTATCGAATGTTATGAAATAACTGATGTGGTATTTTAAGCATTATTTCTTAGAAGTTTTAAAGCAAACTAGTTCGTTGCCCGCTTCGCTCGCGATTATATCGAAAGTTAGTATCCCTTGGGAACAAAATACGGGGATAAAAGGTATGCTTAATGTTATCCAGACTATACGACCTATCTTTGTACCAAATTTCATTCAGTTATGTTCAGTCGTTCTAACATGATTGACTAACAAACATGCATTCATCCATCCAAATATCGAAGCTTTCAGTGTATAAGTATAGAAATATTTAATCTTAGAATGAAGATCGAATCAATTCTATAGTGTTTTATAATATATTTTTCTAGAGCATGTGTAGGTAGGTAAGTAGGAGGTCCAATAATGTTTTCTTAAAATAAACCATCTTGTCATAAAGTAGATATTTGAACACGAGATACTTAGATGATACTTAAAAAATAACTTTGGATTGGTAACGAAAAATTTTGTCTTATTTGAAGTCACTAAAATCATTATGAACAACTCGTAGACTGAACTCAGTCACGCTAAATCCGAAAATAAACCGTATTACCATTGATTTAATGTCCTAACAACGATTGTAATCAAGCATATCATACGAATAAGTAAATAAACTCTATGCAAATAAAGTTCATTTTCGAATAAAGCTCGAAGGAACTAATTTTGAGCAGAGTTTGTCCTGAACATTTTTGCCTTATAAAAGACAGTCACAAAAAATTCATTGTAAGATGAATTATAGTTCGGTGGTGAAATGAGTCCTCTCCTCCCGTGGTGGAGCGGTAGAAACTATCAGATCCTTACTTTGCAAATCCACCTCGTTCCATGAATTGCCCTTTGCATTCCAGGCTACCTTAAAAGAAGGTTCCGTGGCCCCGGCAGTACATTGCTCCCATCATCATCATCAGCCAGAAGACGTCCACTGCTGAACATAGGCCTCCACCTTAGACCGCCACGCCGAACAGCAATTTGTCACTTGTATCCATCGGTTGCTCGCGACTCTCACGATGTCGTCGGTCCACCTAGTGGGAGGCCTGCCCGCGCTGCGTCTTGCAGTCCGTGGTCTCCATTCGAGAACTCTCATGGAGATTTTTAATTAAGTTTTAAATACTAAAATAATGGTCGCGGGACTCACGAATTACAGTACCCCCGGTACGTAAAGGGCTATTGAAGGACACCGTGGATTTTAGTCAGTCAAGTCTGACAGTCCCTCCCGCCCTGCCCTGGGTGGGAGGACTCATTTGACGATTTTACAACGTTACAAAAAAAAAAACTAAAATAATAATTATCGTCAAATTTCGAAGCGAACAGAATTTAATAAAATAAACAACACAAAACAATTCATTTTCACTTTCTCGTAAAAATACAATGTAATAAAAGGTATCTTAGATATTTTATGAAACCTGAAAAATATCGGGGTGGTTCACGAACTTTCAGGATAAGCTAGGATAGAATAAAATGATAAAGTTTTTTTTTTTTTTTTAAAAAAAAAACGTTGCCCCACACTAGGAATTTGTTCCTGTATCGTGGGTGCGTTTACAAACATAGAAACACATACACAAACACCCAGACCCGGAACAACTAAGTACTTGCAGATCATACAAATATATGTTCCGTGCGGGGATCGAACCCGCGACACGCTGCACAGCAGTCGGTCGTTCAGCCACTGCGCCAACTGTGCCGTCAAAAGATCTTTTATATTTAACGAGAACTTCTATTGTTTCGTTTTTTGACCTATTTCTTGAGCGGACTGAATAATATTATAATAATTATTGAGCTTTGTCCTTACTATTGCGGTACACAAAAAGTTGTTTAAATATGATTTTTCTTCGAATCGAAATTAAAAGCTGTATTATTTTACTAAATGACAAACGTCATTTATACATCGCAACCATTTTATCAGTAGTACAATTTTTGAAATAAAAACGTTGCTCCAAACTAGGAATTTCTCCTGTATCGTGGGTGCGATTACTAACATATAAACTCACATAAACAAACGCCCAGACCCGGAACAACTTCTTATAGATCATACAAATATTTGCTCCGTGCGGGAATCGAACCCGCGACACGCAGCGCAGCAGTCCAATCGCAGAGAAAGAACTGTACTGTACTGTTTAAAATACGCAAGTTTATGAAGATGAATGTATCAACGAATGTTTTTATTGCTGTACACAGAAACTGAGGACTGAATTACAAGCGCGTGAAGCCGAGGGTTTATATAATTATTTTCTTTTCACCCATTAGTAGAATCGCAAAATATTTATTAAGGTAATAACAGACGGTCGAGGGACTCACGAATTACCGTGACCCCGGAACGTAAAGGGCTATTGAAGGACACCGTGGATTTTAGTCAATACGAGTCTGACAGTCCCTCCCGATCTGCCCTGGGTGGGAGGATTCATTTGTTGATTTTACCACGTAAAAAAAAGGTAATAACAGATGCTACAGAGATTCTTACGGAATAAAATAAAGGAAACTGTATTATTTGACATAATTTAATTTAAGATTACCTCTCCTAATAACATGACAATTTATATTAGATTGTAATAAGTATAATAAATATACTTACTGATGTGTATTTTTGTCATACAATCAAAAATTTATGTAAACTAGTTGTGTCTAAATGTTGTATAATAAAGTCTATTCAATTATTAAGAGTTATTTTACTTCCAAAACATTTTGCTACAAAATATTATACCATAAATAAACACAAATATAATATAATCCTCTTACTCAATCACAAATAAACTCTCTCATAGAAGAAACAATTACAAATAAAACAATACACACAAATAGTTAATATTCAATTGTCAAAATACGCCATAGAAAATTCAATTAAACAATTGTTAATGAAATATTTGTTGAGTACTTAGGAACTATCTCATTATATAGGATTTCATTGTACTGCAAACCCAATTATAGTCGGCAAACATTTCAATTGATAACTATATAATTGATAATTGATAACGGTATAAATCGAGGTTTATATTTTAGGGAATGTAACTATTGTAATAAATACGAAATTTTGTTTTCGATATTTGTTACACAACAAAAACTACTAAAATTTTGGATTAAATATGGTAAACATATGGTCTTTCCATGGTATTATTTACCGTCAAGAAAACGTATCACCGCTGGAAAAATCTAATAACTAAATTATCGATATATTTTTGAAATCTTATGAGACAGCACTAATCATGATACGTAATAGTACTGTTGGCCATATTCCACCACTCGGAGCCAGTAAGGTTTGGTGGATCTTATGTCTCATATTTTTGGACATTTATTTCCCTTTAAGGCGCTTTCTCAAAGATTTGTTCAATAAAAGATCATTATAAACGAAACTCAAGAATTGAGAAATTAATATTGAACTAAGGAAAAATTATTCGATAGAGCTATTATTATTTCGAAGAGAAAATTGAAAGACCGTTTATGTAGCGAAAACCTTAGCCAGTTTCCAGCCCCACGTATTAGGCGAGCAATTTCCTAGTAAAAATGCAAATACGACAAAAACTACACCGCAAATAGTACCTTAATCATTTGACCTGTATTTATTCAAACCGTATTTCACAGGAAACATAAAAAGGAAGTCCAATTTAAATGTTAAAACACTGTATTTTTATTTGTTTATCGATATGCAGCGCAGCACTAGCGAGTGCAGTTAGTGAGGCCCATAAATCAGTTTCCGTCGCCTGTAGGCACGTCTTAATACAATTTTATAAGTGACGGGTGCAAACAATGTGTATTTATCGATAAGATCTTGTCGATAGTTTTAACGATGTTATTGCCTTTTGTTGATTCAGCGTTCGAACAACATTTTCCTGAACGGAAGAGGAGTTTATTTCTTCCGCATAATGTTGTGTTTAATGAAAAATATAATAACATAGTTCTTAAGCAATACTAACAAGTTATAGGATTATATGCCTGAGCGAAATTTAAATAAATAAATAATGATGAAGAAAAATGAATGAATCTTTCGTAAAAATGAACCTCTTGTTTATAAATCTTGTTAGATAAGAAGTCATTCTATCTAGACCAGATCATATGAAATACGCGTGAGGAATATATTGTTTTTGTAACAAAATGAGAAAGTTAGGAGTATGATCCAAATCAGATAGCAAAACTAATCATGCATACCATTTCGCAAGACAACACTAAACGAAATGAGCAAAACGTGATCTGAATCCCAAAAGCCTCGCATTTACTGCCACCAATTTTATTTATCGATACTACTTTTGATGAATACTCTTTTTTCGGCAAAATATGGAGTGAATTCGTTACAAAAAACCGCCCATTTACAATTTTATCGATAAGCCTGTCCCATCACTATGCTTCAGCTTACATAAATCATGAGGACATACGCCCTATCTGTTGCCAGCTTAATACGATCCCCCAAATAGGGGTAGGAGGGGGGAGGGCTTTTTATAGGCAAAAAGCTGATTTTGCCAGTTTTCCCTCCGCATTGTATACTCTATATTGGAAATCTAAGCGATGTTATTCAGCAAATTTTAACTTAGAGAAAATAAAAATGTAATGACATTTTTTTTGTTGTTCTTGCCCGCTTCTTTGAATGTCGAAGTTTAGGGGCTGTTGTCACCGATAATGTGAAAGGAACTTTTGAGAAAATATTGACTGAATTTAAAAATATTATACGACCTTTTTTCCTGAGAAATCAAAGAAGGTTTACATAGATGTAGATTTTCAGACAATACATTAAAAAAGTGAGGTTTTTTTTAAACCTTGCTTCGCAATAGGTATTTTTCTTGTTTCATGGATGCGTTTACAAACATAGAAACTCACATACACAAACACCTAAATCCGAAATAACTACTTGTAGATCATAAAAATATTTGTTTCGTTCGGGAATCGAACCCGGCACACCAGTCCAATCGCTCAGCCACTGCGCTAACCGTGCCTTCGCAAATGTTTTGTACGACTAAGAACACTCAAGTGTGAAGGAATTGGCATCAAGCGTTTCCAAACATCTTTCATAATGTACTCGGAGATTTACTGGAGCTCTCTACCAGCGTCCATGAACAGGCTTCGCTTCTTCGTACATAACACGACGCAAGTCTCCGATACTTTACGACTTTGGTATCGATTGACGCGTGCCTGTGTACGAACCTCTATGGACTTTTATTGCGATAGTCGCCTGGATACCAAAGTCCTAAGGTGTCGGAGACTTTGGTCGCGTTGTTTTCAATGTAAGCTAGCTCCATTGTCGATTTTGTCTTTGGCACTTCTGGCCTAAACTCAAGAGCACACTCATTCAAATCGAAAACGTATTTGTAATAACTATAGCGGAGTGACCAATGCCCGTTTCTTCACTATATAAGCCTTTGCCTGCATCACTCATACCTCCTTGCGCGGGCATGCGGACAGCGAGTAATGTGCGACTCGCTGTCCGATCGTGGACCATGCCCGGGTCGACGGCGCCTCAAAGAGCTGTCAGCAAAATGACGGGGCCCCTCAAAGTGGGCCAAAGCCTGCCGGGGTTGCGGGTCTAACGGATAACTGTGTCCCCGTAAAGGGCTGTTGAAGGGCACCGTGGTTTTAGTCAGTACAAGTCTGACAGTCCCTCCTGCCCTGCCCTGGGTAGGAGTGACTGCAAAAAAAGACATATCTCCTCGCTACCGATTTTCTCTCTAATATAAGCGATATATTTCTCGCCCGAAGACATTCGAAAAGCTGTTCCAACATTGATTTTCAGCTACGGAACCTGGTTGGATATTCGCACCGCTGAATTTTTCAGTACATTCATATAAATATGTATGTAAGCCACACTTTCGCGCGGTTAGGTACAGAAAATTCTGTGAAAATGAAAAACTGAAATAGTCGTTGACTTTTTTTTTAAAGTACGGGTAGATTTTTTGTAATGGGAAAATGTGGTTTTAATTTTGTGGTAAGCGTAAAATTTATATGGAAACGGTCATTGGACTTTTTATAATTATGATTTTTACAAAAAAAAAAATTACCTAATTTCAAATAATTTAGGTAAAATTTTACGCCGTATTCGGATTTTAGGTCTTATCCAAGATAATTATTTTTAGAGAATGAAACCGCGGGCTATGTGCTAGTATTTTAGTAATTATCCTGTTATATTAATATTACTACCCCTACTAACTTAAGACGGTCTTTCAAAATCTAATTTACAGACATTAAATTAAGACTCATTTTCAACAAAAAATCTCATTAAACTAAGGTTTAATTGGAATGTTCGCTAATTACATTTCATGTAATTAGATTCTTTTCAAAGACCCTGAAGAATTAAATGTCTTTTGAGGTTTTTCTCAAACCCTTTTAATTTTAAATAGAAGTGTGGTGGGATCGACAAAGTCTTTATTTCATTTTTTCTTTCAGAACTTTTTCAAATTTCCTGGAACTTCTAATGTCAATTGGTTTCTCAATAATACTCTTACCTAGAAAATACCTAATGAGATCTATAATTGTAAATTTTTAGAGTTTTTAACCTGCTTTAAAAAACAAGGAGGTATTCAATTCGGCTGTAGAGACGCTAGCAGGTCAACCTACCCGAATCTATCAAATTTTAGCAATCAGATTGAGGCAGGTTGATGTGACAGCTTCTGTACATCTTTCTAGTTGTTAGGTTGTATATAAGATAATTCTAGTAACTATAAAATAATGTTTAAAACATCGTCAATTGATTTGAAAAATATATTAACAAAAACATATCCCTCCTTCCATCGCAGTAATAAAGAGCGTTCACTTACCGGTAAGCCATGCGGATCTGCTCCCCATTCTTGTACCAGATGAGCTGGGCTGGTGGGTTTCCCCCTCGACTTCTGCAGACGAGCTCCAAGCTCTGGCCACGACGCACTGTCTCTCCTTCTGCGTAACCTTCGATGTAAGGCGCTCCGGGAGGATCTGGGGAAGAAGATAATGAGATGAGAAAAATTAACATTGATGATTGAAAATTGTTCTTCAGTGTATGAATTCGAAGCCAGTTAGCAAGTTTATCATCATCATCAGCCTATAATGTTGCCACAGCTGGGAGACAGGCCTCCTCGCTGTGAGAGAGACTTCATCCACCACGCGGTCCCAATGCAGGTTGGTAGAAATCACATGTCTTCGAATTGTTGCTTCTAGGACGTGCCGGCTTCCTCTGGCCGGATACCACTGGACCACCTCTTCTCTCTTATTACTTTGTGATATTTATTTCATCATCACTGGTCTGAAAACGGTGAAGGAAAACTCCTTAAGCAAACAGTAATGTCCTAGAACTAACAATTCGAAGACTTGTGACATTTACCAAACCACGCTGGTTCCTCGTGGTGGATTACACCCCATTCCCTCTCAATGAGGAGGCTTATGTCCCAGCGGTGGGAACGTTTAAGTCTTACTATGCTATGCTTATGTATCTTCCCGGATTAATAGCAATTATTTGTGGTCGGCAATGGTGGACGAGGAGGTAGGAGCTCGTAGCTAAATACATCTGTCAGAGCGAGTTTCCTCCGTGCCTAAGAAAGCACGTAAAGCCGTTAGTCCTGGCTTTCATTTGTAGATCTTTGACAGTCGTTACTATTAGTCTAGAAGCTCTAAAATTCTGACAACCAGTCTTACCATGGGGGTATCGTATTACTCTATTTTGTGGTCGGCACAACGAATTGTCTAGAAAAATATTATCAATATCTATTACTAGTTATTTTCAAAACTTGTTTTCTTGAACTTGTTTTTTTTTGTAAGAAGAGTGGTAAACAAAATATCAGATAATGATTTATGTAGAAAATATGAGTGACGTCAGCGTGTACAGGTGAGTGCTAAAGTTTTCAGCAAAGTTATTATGAATATTGATAAAGTAAACGTGGATGGAAAAAAAAAATTGTGACGAAGACGAGGTAAAAGAGTAAGTAAGCATTAGTGTTGTGTAGTTTTCTACGTCCACATGAGTTGAAATATAATTTATGGTTGAATAAAATGTAGTTTTTTTTATTGTTTATTAAATACACACAATACTTATTTATTATTAAAATCGCTTACTTAACATACTTAACTCTTATGATATGGAATGCGAAAAAACTATTAAAATAATTTTATGTAATTACTTATTACATTATGTGGAAAATCTTGATTAAACAGACTTTCCTTTACTTCTGAGAATTTTAATAGTGATATTGAAATCTAGACATAGGTTAAGTTAATGTTAAATAAACGTTTTTAGTTTGCTTACAATTTAAGCAATTCTAGAGTATTGTAGATTAATAGGCTAAATTACCAGTTCCGTAACATTTATGTCATCAAATAAAACGGGTAATAATCAAACAGATAAAGAAAAATACTTATGAATCAACATAAATAGACATATTTTATTCAACAGAATTTTAAAAGAAACAGGTAAAAGTAAGAAAAAAGAAATGATATAAAACCTTCAATGCTATCATCTTTCACTTTTCCCGACTGACATGCTACGCATACAACTCTTTTGTTTTAAAAATCCCTTTTCGTAACAAAAGATGCTGCGAATGATCAAAAGAAAAAAAAAATACTCATAAAAGATTTTTTACCACAAAGAAACACTTTTCCGAACGAGTGTACAGGAAAATTGCCTTCGACAAGAGTTCATTAACCCCAAAAACGGGGTTCCGTAACATTATTAATAAGGGTTCCTTAAGAAAAATATTAAAACGATCCCTGTCTTGGGGGTCATATCATTTGTTTGTGCGATTACATTGTAAATCATTTCGTCTTAAAAATATAAATTTGCCCGCTGACTGGGCTCGTATTTTTGGGTTAAATTTTGATGAATGACTTCGCAAGGTATGATTAATATTGTATTTTAGGAGAGCTCAGTGGAACTGAATCGTGGCATTATGTTCAGTGAATAGAAAACATTAATTATATTTAACACTAAATGTTCACGTCCTTTGGTTTCTCGTAGAAATTGCTATTTCTTTTTTTTATGAGTTGCGGGAAAGTTAACGAATTCTTCGGAGAAGTTTTTAGAAGTTATGAGTGCCATTGAAATGACAAAATCTGAACATTTTTAAATCAGTCACTCTATGCTAAACACAAAGCCAATATGAAAATATACCGTAATTTTAATCAACAAAGCCCTCGACTGCAACCCCTTGAAAATATGATTAAAAATACCATTTTTACTCTTAAAATGGCATTTGAATAACCCCGCACTACCCTCCAAAAAACCCCCAAATAGCTCTTAACCGTTGACATAAATATCTAAACCTACTTTTAATCCAAAATATCTTATTACAATATATCTATTACCTTCTCAAGTCGCCATGAGGGTCTAAAAGCGATTTATTTTTATCACGGAACCTTTCAATATTTAAGCTCCAATAGTTTTATACGGTCTCTCGATTGGGGGTTCTTCGAGGGGTCAATTCATACGATCTGAGCCATTGAGTGTATTAGTATTATGATGGGTTCCGTACTGTATGGGTCGTGTTTAGTGTATGACCCCGTATAAGTCTTTATGTGCTCGTTTCTGGACGATTTCATCTGGATTGAATAGGTTTAGACAATGATGCAAGATAATTGTTTTCTATTAATCGAAAAATTGGGCTGTCAGTCAAACCGAACTGTGGGAAAGAATGATATTTGGAAAATAATTGTGTTCTACTAATACAATCAACCGAAGAATCTTTGAGCTAGTCTGTCGAAGGACAAATATTTATTTCCAGCTTATATTTGTGTCGTTTATCACTAACATGTGATTTAGACCAGTCCAACCATATGCAGCCAAATATGAAACGTCCGCCTATCTGACCGACAACCCAGTTACTGGGCAAGCACCTAAATCCTCTCATCTTCTTTTAACCTTCGCCGACTATATGAATTGACAAAAAGAATACATCCTTTTTTATTTTTGAACACAAACCCAAAAAATCAAAAAGTGTGTTTTAAAGTTCGTATTCAACGGACAAAATCCACTGTGTGAACGCAAGTAAGGAATGTAGCAAAATGACAATTAAAAGATGGAGTCTCAGATTCAACTTCAACCCCCCTTTGCACCCCGCGGTACTATTCCAGTCCCCTTAGAATAATTAAGTTCAGATGTAGGGTTAGTACTGTTGGTAGCCTTGAGAAAATATTCCCTTCAATTATCTGCCTTACTACAAGAAGATAAACATCTATTGAACGCTCGTCTAAAGAAAGTGTTACTGAAAAATTCGATGTAAAATGTCGTTTTGACGTTGACAGTTTTTTTAGAGAAGTCTTATAGTAAGCATGTACACTACTATAGATTGTCTATGGAATATATCTCTGGTCGTACTGTCGTCACTGTCCGTCTGTGTCTGAACTGTCTGTCTGCAATTAAAACTTATAATCAAGAAGTATATTTTATTTATCACCAACATAACACAGATGTTTATCTTTCTTGTGGTAAGACGGTGTATGTTTAGTAGCCAATGCTTTTTTTTGATGATACAAAAAATTAACATGTGTGTACTGAGATAAAGAAATAAACAATTAAGCCTTTGTCAAACAGACAGGCGATAGCGAACCGGACCGAGTCCGAAGAGATAACGAACCGATACGAGACCAGCGAACCGAGGCGTGGCAATTGTATTACCTGGCTTTTTATAAACGACGTCAAACAGAGTAAAAACGCCTTCACCACGTCTTCGCATTGTTCGGTCACGCTATCGGATCGCTTTCGCTTTTCTATGTAACTGGATTAAAAAAAATCCATACATTACAAATAAAAACAGCTCGCTTCGTATTCGCCACGCCTGTCTGTTTGACAAAGGCTTTATGACTGGACTATGCAAAGATTATACACTTAACAATAACAACAGAAACAAAAGGAAGACAAATATTGGTAACATGGTAAATGTAACTACACACATCAAAAGTGTCTAGGGATCAACATATATTTTTGCAATAACTTTTCTCCTGATTGATATTAATTACAAATTTTTTTAAGGATTCATCAAATAAAGTGTTTTCGTTTGTCACAGTAACGATAAACCAAGTCACCTTTGCATTAATAAAGAAATTTGCCATTTTCCTAATAAAGGGATTTTTGACATTTGAACCACTAACACAAAAGTTCGAAAAAAAGACTGAAATAACAGTTTTCTTTAAAATTTTATTGGGTAACTTAAACAATTAATAATCCGTGTTTCTACCGCGAACACTAACAACACAAGAACATCGGTTTGGCATACTCAAAATGAGTTCATCCAAATCACGCTGTGGAATGGCCGCCCATGTTCGTTGCAACAACAAAAAAAGGTCTTCTTGCGACTGGATACCCTCCATATTCGGCAGAGCTCTTCTCTGTAGCATATCCCATGCATGCTCAATCGGATTCAAGTCTGGCGACTGAGCAGGCCAGGGCAGGACATTGATGTTAGCTGCGGCGAGAGTCTGTCTTACAACTCTTGCGGTGTGCGGTCGTGCATTATCATGCATTAACTGAAATAAGGGACCGATTTGCACTTGTAGAGGAACGATGACGTCTGATACAATCGTCTCAGCATAAATTTGAGCGTTGAGGTTGCCTCTGATCCAAATCAACTCAGTTCTTCCGCCGATCCAAATACCCGCCCATGCCATGATGGTTCCACCACTATAAGGATGGACTTCCTGGCAGGATTTTAATCGCTGTTGGCGTCCAGGGCTTCTCCAGTGTCGTATACGTCTTGTATCCGGTCTCATACCAAAACGAGACTCATCAGAAAAGCACACGAAACGCCATTGTTCTTCTGCCCAATTTCTGTGTTCAAGAGCCCATTGATATCGAATCCTACGATTGTGCATTGCTATAGGTGGTACCTGTAGCGGTCTTCGGGAATGAATGTTCACTTCATGCAAGCGGTTTCTGACTGTTTGGTCGCTAATTAAGTTCCCTGAAGAGTGATGAAGCCTCACGGCTAACATCATGGCGGTTATTGTTGGAGCTCTTCGAGTTAAGATTTGAATGTATCGGTCTTGTCTCCGTGTGGTGCAGCGATACCGTCCTCCATGGCGCTCAGCCACGGTACCAGTGCTTCGGTAATGTGTCCAAAGTCGACTGATAATACTCTGACTTGTATTCAGAGCTAAAGCCACAGTACGTTGCCGGGAACCAGCTTCTATCATTCCCACGGCTCTGAGCATTTCTTCCCTGCTTAAATGACGTCGCCGCTCCATAATAACGTTGGTTTTAATCAGTAGTAGGGAAACAGTAGCACTAATAATGTCTTCAATGCGTTGTATGATTTTATAGGGAAAATATTGACAGCTGATTTTCATCTTTTACTCGAATTTGATTCACAGTTCCTGATTCAAATTATGAAATGCACCAAAAAGGATCCATATAAATTTATAAAATCATAAATTTATTACAAAGCCACATCTCAATCTCAAGAAATCCGCATAAAAATGCTTGATCCCTAGACACTTTTGATGTGTGTATTTAAGTTTTTAACGACAGAAGATGCAGTTGAAATGTAAATTTTTTTTTTTTCAAATTATTAGTTTTATTAAATTACTCTAAGTCTGTCACTTCCTGTCCTCAACAAAAACACTAGTTTTAGTTTAGAAGATGATAAATGTGATTAAAAAAGAGATGACTATTGAAATGAAGAGTAATAACATTAAAATAACTTTGAATCTATACGATAAACAGAATCAACATTGCCCCACCCTATGAATTTTCTCGAGTCGATCGCTCGGAAAGTGCGCTAACTGTACCGTCCAGATGAAATAAAATGAAATATTCATACTACATAGTTTATTAATGCCAGTGTCTGTTAAAGTAAAGAACGAAAGAAAAAAATAATAACAGAAAACTTTAAATAAACACAAAGCGAATAAAAGTATAATCACGTCCAAAATACAAACAAAAAATTCTCTGCCTTTAACTCCAAAACATTATTAAATTCGTTCAACCGCCAAACACCATAATCCGTAAAACTTTTCGAACCTCTCCATGCAAATTCCACAACATCGTATTAATTCGTTTAAAACTTTCTCAAATCCAATACGCTAACCCTATTCGAGCAAATCTCGCGTAGTACGCGGAACGCGGTACGCGGTACGCAAGTAATACGCATGTCAAGTCTAGCGTTTGTAATTAAGAGGGCATTGTACCGAGAAACGACGAATTTGTTGCTTGTAGGACGCTTGTCACACCGAAGTGTAATTGAGTTTCTGCTTTGAATTTTGCTCGGAAGCGAGCAGTGTTGAGATGTAAATTGTCGACGGTGAATTAGGTAGAATGTGTTGCGTTTTTGTATTTTCCAGTTCGTATTTTCAGTGTTCATACTGTTTAGAAGCGGTGTCTTTTGTTGTTCTATTAAAGGTACAATTTAGAAAGCAACCGCAAAACTGCAGCGGTTTTGCAACAGCGGTTTGTGGTGGAGGTTTGTTAGAATTGTAAAAGCATACCCTTTAGTTCTAAGCCGGAGTTCATCAAGAGTTCATTTAGCAAAATGCAAATACATATTTTGGAATTTTGTTTATAAATAGTAAAGTTTTATGGATAACGTTATTTCAAGAACACATTCGTATTTATAATGTATAAAGGTACATTGAGCAAGACTAGTGTTTTCAAGTCCGGTTAAGCAGCCCACAACCTCTTCTAGCTTGACCTACACGAGGCCATTCAAAAAAAAAAAAAAAACTAGTGTTTTCATTATTTTAAACCCATAGTTTTGAATATATAACATGCTGTCACGACTGCACCCGGAAAGGTGGGTCAAGGATCTTCAATGACTGGTGTGGGGATCTGAATATGTACTTACGCGAGGCAAGCATATCTGGCCATGCTTGCATTCATAGGCTCAAAACAGAGAAGTTTGTAAAGAAGAAGTAGAGGTATTTGCCCAAAATAAAAATTGAAAAAAAAATCGTAGCGAATTTTAAAAGAAGTACTCGGTCTTAAAGGTACATGAAAAGCTACTCTAATTTGAAATATTATGAATAGATATCGTCTCTAATTCACAAAAGAACTTGTAAAATAGATAAAGTAGCTATTTTATATTATAACAGAAAATGTAAAACGAACTCGGCTTATTCGACCCGAGATAAAAGGCAAATCGGTTCGCTCAGTGTTATTGTTTCATTCCAATGTTAAAACAGTAATTTGCATTGTCAATACATTCGATATAAGCTCGTAGGTTTTCAAAGGTTGAAGGTTCAAAACCTGGTGTGCAGAGGTCGATGGCATTTGAATAATGTAAGTGTTTTCTTTTTATATTATCATCAATCGATTTGTTTATTACAACCATAAAGCGTGAAGTATTTATTGACGTTTGAAACAATGATCTAATTCATTCACTTATTTTGAGACATTTTTTTTTAAACGGAAGATAAAAAAGAAAGCTGTAAACAGATAAAGTTTAGTGAAAATGTAAAGAGTTTTAGTTGATTTCTACTAGTCACATATAAAAACCAACACACATTTAAAAATAAAACTATTGAAACTATCTATATCGATTGTAACAGTGAAGAAATTAGTAAAAGCCATTTGATTGCATCAAAGCATTTTGTGATATTTATATTTTGATGTTGTAAGGCTCGTTTCGGTGTGACAGACATCCATACAAACACAATGTTACGCTGTGAAACTTCAGTCATGTTCGGTGTGTTTAACTTTTATTATAATTTGGATAAAATTGTTCGTATGGGCCTTAAATTTTGTAGAACATGACTAATACTGCTAAGACTATATAATTTTGACAGAAGGAGTTTCGTGGTGAAATCATTACAGACGTATGTATCGATAATCAAGGTTTAGCTGCGTTTGCCTAGGTCAGCCCTTGGATGGGATCGTGTGGCTCTCTCATCAGGTAACCGTGACCCTGGTACGTAAAGGACTATTGAAGGATCACCGAGGATTTTAGTCAGTACAAGTCCGTCCCGTTCCGCCCTGGGTGGAGGACTCATTTGATGACACGATAAAAATAAAAACATTACATTACAATACTACCATGATAAGCATTCGCGTGTAATGTAACGTATGTATTACGCCGGACACATTTAGTATTACAAGTGAAGCGCATTGATGTTACAAGTTGTATCAAGGTATTACACATTGTATCATTAAGAGATACGCATTGAAATGCTCGATTCTCGCTCACTGATATAATTCTCAAATTTACAACGTTTCAATACAGGCGAATGTTCCTGTTGCAGCACGCGTAGCATGGCGCCGTAGAAACGGATTTTGTCGATGGAAAAAAAGACAAAATGACAGAACGTAGAAATATTTCTACCGTTATAGGCATTGAAATGTATAAAATATAGAAACGAAATGTTACTTTCTTCAATGGTGTACCAATAGTGTCATACATGTGCAAAAAATAGCGGATTTGTATACAAATAACGACAAAATGACTTTGTCTATTCGTGGTAGAATATAGATAGAATTGGTCATACTACGCGTGCTGCATCTTAAAATATTTAATATTGAAATTGACTGTTACAGATAGAGATCAAAATCATACCATTCATTTCAAGTGGGCCAGTTACAGGCATTTTTGTAATTGTCAAAAGACAAAACAAAACAAAAATCAGTTCCAAAATAGTTATGGTGCTACAGTCCCAGTCACAAGACATAGTAACTGTGAAAGTACCGGTGAGAATAAAAACCAATTTATCCTTTGAAAAAAAAAACACAGAATTTTGGTATCTTCACCTGTCTTTCTCAGTTCATCAGTTTTCTTGTGATCAAAGAAAACCACAAAAAAAACAAATGCCATCTTTGATCTCTTCATTTTCCAAGAAAATTACCTTTGTCAAAAAAAAATACACCCAAAAAATCCTTTTATAATTCCAAAATTAACACGAAATGGACGTAAAAAATCATAAAAATGCTCTGTTATTTTATAAAATTATACACAACGGTTAGGTTTTGCCTCTCGCTGATTGGCTTAGGGGCATATTTCTGTAATGTCTTTTCTCTTTGTGTGAAACGCCTTTGTTTTTGCGGGGCATGTTGTTAATTTTTTATTATTTTAAGGATTTTTTCGTTGTATTTTTTAAATACTTCGCCCCCCTATAGCGTTTGTGTGAATAGGGAGGGGGTGATGTCGATAAATACATTTTGTGCGGTCGATATTAATAATAACACTAACAAGATTTATCGATACATGGATGACTGTTTTATATAACGGCCTGGAGTTTGTAACTTGAGACGGCACGTTTGGCGCAGTGGCTGAGTAATTGGACTGATGTGCAGCCTGTCGCGGGTTCGATCCGAGCACGGAACAAATATTTGTATGATCTGCTAGTAGTTGTTCCTGGTCTGGGTGTTTGTGTCTGTGAGTTTAAATGTTTGTAAACGCACCAACGATACAGGAGAAACTCCTAGACTGGGGCAACGTTCCTAAAAAAAAAATCCACGTCCAAAGCCTATATTTTGCGTTCGAAAACAGGAATACTAAAATGACAGTTTACTTGGACCCAAAATTATGTTTGTCTTGTTAAATGTTACTGCGCCACTACTAGGCAAAGAGTCTCGTCTTGTAAGAACTTACTCTTACTGAATTTCTTTTCGAACTAGCTCTAAAATTATAGCGTACACCAGTAGCTTATAAACAGTGTGACATTCATGTAAAACCTTTGATGACAGAAACTTCACAAATTACAACAATCTTTCTCGACATCAAAGTCCTTGAAAATGATATCGAAGCTTTCAGATACATCATCTTTGATTTATTAACCTTACGACTCAGCCGCCATTTCCTACGTCCAGAAACAAAACTTTTTACATCCATCAGCCTTCGAAATAAGATTTGAAAAAAGGCGAAAACCTTAACCCTAAGATTAGATCCACGATCCAAACGTTATCTAACCAAACTTATTTGATTTATTAATCCTGGCTTGTCCAGGGCCCAAAAAAGTAAAAAAAAAAGTATTTCCGTCAGCCATTATTTTACAAAGAATTGCCGCAAAGTAACGCCTTATTCAATCAATTAAGGTACCTTGCTTCAAGCAAAATAAAATACTCAGACATAGAATTTAATTCGGGGTTTCAGTAAATCGTGTTACTTGTGGAAAGAAAAAAGGATTTTGTTTCGTTTAAGGCTTTTATTTTTGTTATTTTATTAAAAAAAAAACATCGCCTTTGAAACTGATTTGTGTGAAAGATAAATGATCTTGAAGTTAAAAGGGCTTAAAAGACAAAGAGGCTAGATCTATGTTAAATAGCAAGATAGGTTACAATTACCATGAAAAAACTTTTACTGATCTTAACCGATAGGTTTTTATTTAACTTCTCCGTGAAGAGAAAGCTATTTAATTTTTTAGAGTTTAGTCATTGGATTTTCTTTTCTTGCGAATAATAGATTTTTTTTAAATAAAAAATCTTTAGGTTAAACACAGAACATTTTACAAGAATATGCTTTTGCTACTAGCTCTAAGATCACTACTGACCGTACATAATATAAATAAGCGAAAAGCTAAGGAATAATTAAGATATTTAACTAAGTTCACTTTACCTATTAATTCTTCAAAACAAATCACATAATAATATAACACAACAAAAACCAGATTTTTAGAATGAAGTCAGTGAAAACTAAAACTTAATTTAAATTATCGACATGCACACTGTCCCATCACTACCCTATGTAAGCCGAGCATAGGGGAAAGAAAACAAAGTGCCCAATGTATGAATTTAGCAAGCCCTTTATGAAACACCATGTTTATTAATAACATAATTATTATACTTGATAACTGGTTGCTGGTGTTTATAGTGAAAAAAATGTTAATTACACGGCGAATAATTTCACACCAATGGTGCACATTGAGGTTAAGTTAGGATGGCTACCATGACATCTTAAAGCGAGTTATTCCACTGTGGAAAAGAGACAGAGCTATCTAAGTCATCTAGCGCCATCTCGTTCCTACACTGGAATCACTAGGCCACCAGAAGTCATGATAACACAGACTAGCAAATGTCTCTTCGGTGTTACGGTTGGTGCAGTGGTCGAGTGAACGACTGTTACACTGCGTGTCGCGGTTTCGATCCCCGCACGGATAAAAGTATTGTTCACTGTCGATAGGTTGATTGGCCGTCAAGATTTAAATTCTGTCACAAGAATAATTACAAAAACATTGATTAAATAAAGCGAGGTCGAACCGACATCGAACCAAAATTTTCCAAAAAAAAATAACTTCATACAAACTACCTGATTCAACTTGAAAAATCAGCGTTAACATGAAAAAATATATATTTGCAAACAAACAGAATCCAATCATAATTTTCCAACAAATTACATTTTTGCAGGGTAGGTCGGGGCAAAGCAAACAGCCCACTCCAACTCAACGACACGGTAGCGGAGCGGACACGGACTTAGACCCATGAATTATTAATTTTCCATTTAAACCAGCACTGGCAATGTTTGCTTTTCCCCAATGTCCCCCTATTGACTTTATCGCTATTCGATGGTGGGGGAATTAATTGCGTTCAGAGTCGAAAATTCGAGACTGATCAATTTCGATTGTAGCTTTTCGGCCTTTGACGATGGAGTTTCTTTTAAAAGTAAAAGAGTAAAAGCAAAATAACGTTTTAAAGAATGAATTTCGAGATCGAGATATTGGTGTATTCGGTTTGGATTTTAAACTTGAGACGGAGTTTATTTTGTGTAAGTGTTAAATGTTTTTACGCACAATTTCTTTAGATATCGAGATTTTGCAACATCTTCAGTATAAATCTAGTTTAATGTATACAATTAACAACCAATTACAAAATGTCACAGGAAGTAAATGCAGTAAGAAAACAGTAATATACTCAGCGAGATACCTCCAGAAATTCAGGAAATTCACTGCGAATGCAAGCAAAAGAAGATATAAAGTCCTTTAAATAGTAAATCACACGGTCTGTTTTCCTTAGCTGCACAATGAAGAAATAAGAATTTCCCAACGCAATTTCCAGTTCTAAAATTCGAAATTAAAGCTGGGAGAAATAACAGAAGAAAACTTACATTCTCTATTCCGTTTTAGCCCAGTTTCCTCTATTTAAATTCTGAGTAAATTTGGGTCGAAACTATTAAGAAAACATGTGCCGAGTTGAGTTACTAGAAGATTTTAAGATTTTTAACTTAATTTTGTTTGTTTTTTAATTATTTTATGAAGCAGAAAATGTTAGTAAAAATTTCACGTTAAATAATTAAGTCTTTTTTTCTAACGGTAGTACTTTTACGTTTTAGTGTACTTTTTACTGTTTTAAGGCGTTTTCTTACTAAGAAAAATCAACAGCTTTGCTTGCATCACCTTAAACTAGATGTATTAAGGACTTAAAATTATTATTTCAAACGTATTATCTTAATTATTTTGAAATAAATTCTAAACGAACTAAAAGCTGTTTGCTGCATGGTGGTCTCCAGTTTTACGGTCAGTTCACACATTAATGCAAATGTGTATTTTTTCCTGTAGTAAATAGAGTTAGATTTTAAGTAGCTTTATTGAAATGTGCGCGCAGCGTCGCGTCTCGGTGTGACTTGACCCTTAAATTACATACTTAAAAAAAACCCTAAAAATATTGCAGTTTTATAACAAATTTTTTGATTCCCAATTTCAACCTAAACAAACGTAACTTCCAAAACCGCAAACTAGATGGCGCTATTCACAACTAACATCTTTGAATTTAAACGTTGTAGCAACGGTCTCAATCGAACGGTCTATCCATAATGCATGGCTGTCGCAGTCGTGTCGTCGCGAGAAAACAAACCGACGAGCTTACGAGCTAGTGGAGTGAGGTGGAAGTGTTGTTCTAGAGGGATCAGTCGAGTTGACGCGACTTGCTGTTATTTGGTTTGGAATTTTTCAGAATAACAGCCTCGTTTTTGTTAAAAAGTCTATCTTTGCTCGTATTAGAATCGTATATCAGTTTTCAGTATACAATAGCCGACGGTACTGACGCTCCAAGGAGGTGGTGGGGACTATTAAATCGATCACAGCGTGCAGGTAGATTTTAGTCAGTACAAGTCAGACAGTCCCTCCCGTCCTGTCCTGGGTGGGATGACTCATTTGATGATTTTGCAACGATAAAAAAAAAGAAATAAGTAGTAGTAGATAAAAATAGTAACATTTTCAATATACTCTTTATAAGATACCCTCACGAGATAATTTCCGTTACTACCACATAATTCTTTTTACGTCAGTATTATTTTATTACCTACTTATTACATGGCAAACAGACAAATAAGGATTGTAAGGAGACCATTACATCTCCCGCGTCGTTGATATTTGTATCACAATCACATCAAATTAGGTCGAGCTCTCCTGCCGAGACAAAATGTACTGAGAGTGCGTGGGTTTAAATATATCTTCTCCTAATTATTTAGTACTATCTTTTGCCACCGGCTTCGCTCGTTCACCGTATCGCTTCGCTCGTGTCAGACTCGTACTGACTAAAATCCACGGTGTCCTTCAATAGACCCCGGCAGGCTTTGGCCCTCTACAGGGGGCCCTGTCAAACACCATGTGCCATTTCAGCGGGTGCTCAAAAAAATTACCCCCGCCGTTCGACTTCTACGTAAATCAAGTGAACATCTGGATGGAGTTTCTTGCTCATTCTTCTCCATAGAGATCTACGCTTTGGAATGAGCACCTTCGGTACTTTCACAGTTTTTATGTCTTGTGACTGGGACTGTAGCACCATAACTATTTTTGTACTAGTTTTATTTTATGTCTTTTGACAATTCAAAAGTGCCTGTAATTGGCCTAGTTGAAATAAATGATTTGATTTGATCTCCACGGAAAACATTTAAATGTTTGCGTGGCGCTCACTCACACATTTGTAAAAAAGTGGCTTCACTGAAAAAGTTACGTTTTGTTTCGAACACGGAATCTGGACATTTTATAATCTATTGATCGCCATGTTCAAGACGATATCGTTATGGTATCTTTCTATATTCTATTACTAGCTTCCGCCCGCGACTCTGTCCGCGCGGATGTCGGTCTTCGCGTGGATGGTTTATTTCTCCATTTTGAGTAACTCTGACAATGACATCTTATAAATATCTATTGGACCCAAATACGGCTAAGCCTATAATAATTAAGGAGATCGCGGTTCTACAGAACAACGTCTATGAATAAAACTGAAAAATAAGATATTTTTTTTCTACGTATTTTTCCAGGATAAAAAGTATTCTATGTTATGCCCAGGATAATAAGGTATAATTATAGATACCAAGTTTCATCGATATTTTCAATGTACAGAATTGACCCTTCTACAGATTTATTATATGTATAGATTTTGTCTATACTTCCGTCGACAAAACCCGTTTCATTCGATGTCATGAACTCCGCTCCTCTGAAAAGGGCAGACTTTCCGAATCTATATATATAAAAATGTTATGTTGGTTTGTGTATGCTTTAATAACTCAAAAAGTACTGCACCGATTGAGCTGAAACTTTAGCATGATATGTAATCCGCATCAAGGATTGTTTTTATCTATTTTTTGCATCAGTCACATATCCGCAACCGCGAAAAAACAGTTTTTTTAACGATCAGCTCTGTACCAGTGACCGCGCCATCTACCGGAAGCGAGGATAACACTCGCTGACAACCGCAGTCGTAATGACGCAGTCACATGAGAAGAAATTTTAGCATGATATTTAAGCCGCATCAAGGATTGTTTTGATCGTTTTTTTTTTTAAAAAACAGTTTTTTGTGCCACAGCGAAGCGGGGCAGGGTACAGCTAGTATGTAATAAAACTACTTACATAGTACGCTGAGCTGAACTGTACTTCTCATAGGACTGTCTCGCTGCAGAGCCTCGTGCCTACCCTCACAAGTAAAGTCAGCGTAATCATCGTCTGCTGTCGCTTTGAAGTGTACCCTGTAAACAAAGAGATAAGGTTGAAAATCAATTGCTGGAAGTACCTTGTAAGAAAAATGGTAAACGAGGTTTTACGTTCATCATTTCAGCCGATTTCAGTCCACCGGTGGACATGGGGAGCCCATGCCCATGCCCGAAGAGTGCTTTTTTTTATCGTGGTAAAATCATCAAATGAGTCCTCCCACCCAGGGCAGGGCGGGAGGGACTGTCAGACTTGTACTGACTAAAATCCACGGTATCCTTCAATAGCCCTTTACGTACCGGGGTAACGGTAATCCCTTGGTCCCGCGACCCCGGCAGGCTTTGGCCCTTTACAGCCCGAAGAGTGCTATAGCTGTTAATGTTTTGTATTTTTTAGTTTAGTCACAATCAGTTCAGTCGTTTCGGAGATTACCCCCAAACAAACAGAGAAAAAATATCTGAGTTACGCTTATAGTCTGAAAGTAAGTCGCGCATTTAGTGAAAACTGTCTTGATACTACAAACAGACAATTCAATTTGTTTTGTTGTACAGATTATCATCTGCCTAGCCTTTTTCCAACTACGAGTATATTGGGGTCGACTTCCAGTCAAACCAGATGCAGCTGGATATCAGTATTTTACATGGAGCGACTGCCAGTCGGACCTCCACAACCCAGTAACTGGGTAATACGATACCCCATGGTAAGACTGTTTTGTTCTACAGATAATATACAAAATTCTTTATACTTTTGATTTAAATGTAATTTTAGTAGAACTCAAGTGCCATCGTTCACGCTGTTGTAACCACACTTAATAGTTCCAATCTTCCAATTATGAGGATAATCCCGCAAGAGAATTTGAGTTAAATCAGAAAATAATTTAGTGCCTAAAGTTTGGTCACTTTAGTCTATTAATTGAGAGTTCTGCTTGCGTTCATTTAAAGAAATATGGCCATACTTGTGGGGCTTTATGAACCCCGTATTTTTATTGTAGTTAGCCGATGGCAAATGGTTTCTTTTAGGTTTTAAAATTATCAAATGAGTTCTCCCACATTGGGTGCGGCGGAAGGGACTGTGGGAACTCGAAAATTATCCCACGGGAACATAAAATCTGGATAAAAACTACCCTATGTGTAAATTCAGGTTTTTACATATCTACGTAAAATTTTAATTTATCCAAATCCGGTAAGGCCGCGGGCATGCAGGCGGCGAGTAATGGGCGACTCGCTGTCCAACCATGGACCATGCCCGGGTCGACGCACAGTGGTCCCATATCGAAAATTAGGGGACATAGGCAACAAAGTTCGAATATCGATGCGATTTTTTTTTATGTGATTCTTTACGATATTCCTGACAACTTTTACTCTTGTGAGATTTCTTCTAAAGTTGATAGTTTGTCTGAAAAAAAAATAATTAGATTTTTTTGTATGGAACGAATCACCTTTCATTTTTTTTCTTCAATTGTATTAATATGTTGGGTGTATGGCGTGAGTATATAATAGCAAGGGTCATTCTCTATCCACGAAAAATAAAATCAGCGCCGGCCATCTGCGGCCGCGCGAGTAATCATTCCTCAAAAAATAATAATTGTTTATGATATTTTTGCCATTTAAACAAAATTCAAAGTATATTTTTTTGTCTCATTTGACTGTTCTGACCTTCTTTTATTTAATATATATAGTTTTGATAGTATATAAGGTACCTACAACTAGTAATTCTTGAAAAGATTATTTTTTTTACCGAATGATTACTCGCGCGGCCGCAGATGGCCGGCGCTGATTTTATTTTTCGTGGATAGTGAATGACCCTAGCTATCATATACTCACGCCATACACCCAACATATTAGTAAAATTGAAGAAAAATAATGAAACGTGATTCGCTCCATACAAAAAATCTGATTAAATTTGTTTAATTTTTTTTCTTCAATTGTACTAATATGTTGCATGTATGGCGTGAGTATATGATAGCTAGGGTCATTCTCCATCCACGAAAAAATAATTCAGCGCCGGCCATCCGCAGCCGAGTAATCATTCGGTAAAAAAGAATATTTTGTATGATTTTATTTTGCCATTTAAAATAAATTCAAAGTATATTTTTTGTCTCATTTGGCTGTTTCCACCTTCTTGCGATTGATGACTCATTTGTTGGTGCGCTCGGCTAAGCGCATAACAAACGAGTCACCGAAAAATAATTGTCTCTGATTGGCTATTATTTTTTAACTACCTGCACCTTATCTATTGTTATCCACCTGCACTGTGATTGATGACTCATTTGTTTTTGCGCTTGACTGAGCGCATAACTAATGAGTCATCGAAAAATGCTCGTCTCTGATTGGCTGTTTTTTGTAACTATCTGCACGTTATCTATTGGTGAATAAATATCGTAATAAGTTTCTGGTTTAACAGATTTTGTTAATGATAGGTGAAACAGTTTGAATTTGTACGGGCAAGAAGTTGATAAATTGTTATCTACATAATCCATCGTATGTATATTATAATATAAGTTAACATTCGTATGATCAGAAATTGTGAAGTAATTGTAGCCCTGAAAAGGGTGGTTTGTCATTCCCAGCCTTGATGGGCTTTTGTGGGAATAATCTAGAACCGGACCACTTTATTTCATGTTACAGAAGTGGGTCTGGCAAATTTTCGGACTCTGCTACGAGGCATTCTCCTTCCTCCATAATCTCATTGTCAATGGGAGGCTCGGTAGTCTGTAACAACTGAATTGCTTCAGGCAACAACTCATTAACAACCTGTTTCGTTAGTTTGAGCCTTATGTAGGATATGTGAGGATCAGAACTTATTAGAAGTCCATGGAGGATGTCTTCGTTTGTTGCTATACTGCCCGTTTTCCGAGTGTGCCTCTCCCTGACGTTTCTGAAGTCCTTATTATGGGCTTCCGAAGCTTCTTCTGTAAAACGAATAAGTACATCCAATTCAGCCAATCAGAGACGAGAATTTTTCGATCACTCATTAGTTATGCGCTCAGCCAAACGCAAAAACAAATGAGTCATCAATCACAGTGCAGGTGGTACCGATAACAATAGATAAGGTGCAGGTAGTTAAAAAATAACAGCCAATCAGAGACAATTATTTTTCGGTGACTCGTTTGTTATGCGCTTAGCCGAGCGCACAAACAAATGAGTCATCAATCGCAAGAAGGTGGAAACAGCCAAATGAGACAAAAAATATACTTTGAATTTATTTTAAATGGCAAAATAAAATCATACAAAATATTCTTCTTTACCGAATGATTACTCGGCTGCGGATGGTCGGCGCTGATTTATTTTTTCGTGGATAGAGAATGACCCTAGCTATCATATACTCACGCCATACATGCAACATATTAGTACAATGGAAGAAAAAAAAAATTAAACAATTTTAATCAGATTTTTTGTATGGAGCGAATCACGTTTCATTTTTTTTCTTCAATTGTACTAATATGTTGGGTGTATGGCGTGAGTATATGATAGCTAGGGTCATTCACTATCCACGAAAAATAAAATCAGCGCCGGCCATCTGCGGCCGCGCGAGTAATCATTCGGTAAAAAAAAAAATCTTTTCATTAATTACTAGTTGTAGGTACCTTATATACAATCAAAACTATATATTAAAAAAAAGAAGGTCAGAACAGCCAAATGAGACAAAAAATATACTTTGAATTTAGTTTAAATGTCAAAAAATATCATAAACAATTATTATCTTTTGAGGAATGATTACTCGCGCGGCCGCAGATGGCCGGCGCTGATTTTATTTTTCGTGGATAGAGAATGACCCTTGCTATTATATACTCACGCCATACACCCAACATATTAATACAATTGAAGAAAAAAAATGAAAGGTGATTCGCTCCATACAAAAAAATCTAATTATTTTTTTTTCAGACAAACTATCAACTTTAGAAGAAATTTCACAAGAGTAAAAGTTGTCAGGAATATCGTAAAGAATCACATAAAAAAAAATCGCATCGATATTGGAACTTTGTTGCCTATGTCCACTAATTTTCGATATGGGACCACTGTGCGACGGCGCGTTGTGTTCCACGCGCGTCTCAAGGAGTGTCAGCATAGTGACGGGGTCTGTAGAGGGCCAAAGCCTGCCGGGGTCGCGGGACTCACGCATTACCGTTACCCCGGTACGTAAAGGGCTATTGAAGGACACCGTGGATTTTAGTCAGTCAAGTCTGACAGTCCCTCCCGCCCTGCACTGGGTGGGAGGACTCATTTGATGATTTTACAACGATAAAAAAAACCGATTAGTAGTTTTTGCATAGATTAGATAGATATAAAAATCTGTAGATATCTATCGAAAATCAAATCCGTTTTCTTTTCTCTAAGCAAGTTAAAAGATAAAGATTTTACATATTCATGTTGTTACTCGTACTTCCTAAGACTCGGCAGCCGTTGCATATTATTATGAAACTCCATAGCGGTTCCTAACATCTGTTGCAAGCTCGTTTACTTATAAACGAATACATAATATTACGTTAGATTATTATATATACAGCATTATTTTTTGTTTATGCGAAACCCGATACACCTGTCTAATATTTTTGTGTAAAGAATCTATGTACAAAATTTTAAAACCGTATCATAAAAAATCACAAGGTTATAAGTTTGTATATTACCTGGTTGTCCGTTCAAAAACAGGCTCATTTCGCGGTACACCCGCGTAAATCGCGTCTCCTGTGTTATACACTCGTGATAATAGCTTTGAAATAGGCACCTAACCGTACGGTGATTTTATTATAATTAACTGGTAATAAAATGTAATTAAAATATTTTTCAAAAAAAATATAACATGGTGTAAAAATTATTCGAATGGAATCAGTTACTGATTCTGAATAAACTATACTCAGGTTTCGCATATACTAAAAATAATGTTGTATATATGTTATATTATGTACTAGCTTCCGCCCGCGACTCCGTCCGCGCGGATGTCGGTCTTCGCGTGGATGATTTATTTCCCCATTTTGAGTAACTCTGACAATGACATCTTATAAATATTACGGCGCTGAATCCACTGCGGGTAATGCAACGTGTGTTCGCGGTTCTACAGAACAACGTCTATGAATAAAACTAAAAAAATAAGATTTTTTTTTCTACGTATTTTTCCAGGATAAAAAGTATCCTATGTTATGCCCAGGATAATAAGGAATAATTATACCAAGTTTCATCGAAATCGAACCGTTACTTTTCACGTGATGCCTGCACAAACAGACAGACAGACAGACAGACAAAAATTTTTTTAATCATATATTTGGGTTTGGTATCGATCCAGCAACACCCCCCGCTATTTATTTTTTCAATATTTTCAATGTACAGAATTGACCCTTCTACAGATTTATTATATGTATAGATACTCATGTTGGTTTGACGTGCTGAGTATGAGATTCCTACATCGACTCCTAGGTCGAGAAATACGATTATTTTTTAAAACAAAAAAAAAACAAATTGCATTGTTATTTTTTTTTTTCAAAAAGAAACGTTTTCTAGCGCTACGGCTGTTTCTCCTGTGTCGTGGGTGCGTTTACAAACACGGAAACTCACATACACAAACGGCCAGACCCGAAACAACAACTAGTAGGTTTACAAATATTTGTATCCGTGCTAGAATCGAACGCGTGACACGCAGCGTTTCAGCTGATTGTTCAGCCACTGCCAAATATTAAGTATACGGGAAATGCAATTAAATAAATTATGGATATTATTGAAGATTTTATGATTATTACAATTTCATTCTCGTGTTTAACGGCGTGGCTGACTGAAGCGCAGCGTGTCGTGGGTTCGATCCACGCACGGATTAATAATAAATAAATAAAAAAATATTCCACAACTATCACACAACGCCATCTAGTCCCAAGCTAAGCAGAGCTTGTGTTATGGGTACTAGACAACTGATAAACATACTTATATATTTCTAAATACACACATCAAAAGTGTCTAGGGATCAACATATATTTTTGCAATAACTTTTCTCCTGATTGATATTAATTAAAAATTTTTTTAAGGATTCATCAAATAAAGTGTTTTCGTTTGTCACAGTAACGATAAACCAAGTCAACTTTGCATTAATAAAGAAATTTGCCATTTTCCTAATAAAGGGATTTTTGACATTTGAACCACTAACTCAAAAGTTCGAAAAAAAGACTGAAATAACAGTTTTCTTTAAAATTTTATTGGGTAACTTAAACAATTAATAATCCGTGTTTCTACCGCGAACACTAACAACACAAGAACATCGGTTTGGCATACTCAAAATGAGTTCATCCAAATCACGCTGTGGAATGGCCGCTCATGTTCGTTGCAACAACAAAAAAAGGTCTTCTTGCGACTGGATACCCTCCATATTCGGCAGAGCTCTTCTCTGTAGCATATCCCATGCATGCTCAATCGGATTCAAGTCTGGCGACTGAGCAGGCCAGGGCAGGACATTGATGTTAGCTGCGGCGAGAGTCTGTCTTACAACTCTTGCGGTGTGCGGTCGTGCATTATCATGCATTAACTGAAATAAGGGACCGATTTGCACTTGTAGAGGAACGATGACGTCTGATACAATCGTCTCAGCATAAATTTGAGCGTTGAGGTTGCCTCTGATCCAAATCAACTCAGTTCTTCCGCCGATCCAAATACCCGCCCATACCATGATGGTTCCACCACTATAAGGATGGACTTCCTGGCAGGATTTTAATCGCTGTTGGCGTCCAGGGCTTCTCCAGTGTCGTATACGTCTTGTATCCGGTCTCATACCAAAACGAGACTCATCAGAAAAGCACACGAAACGCCATTGTTCTTCTGCCCAATTTCTGTGTTCAAGAGCCCATTGATATCGAATCCTACGATTGTGCATTGCTATAGGTGGTACCCGTAGCGGTCTTCGGGAATGAAGGTTCACTTCATGCAAGCGGTTTCTGACTGTTTGGTCGCTAATTAAGTTCCCTGAAGAGTGATGAAGCCTCACGGCTAACATCATGGCGGTTATTGTTGGAGCTCTTCGAGTTAAGATTTGAATGTATCGGTCTTGTCTCCGTGTGGTGCAGCGATACAGTCCTCCATGGCGCTCAGCCACGGTACCAGTGCTTCGGTAACGTGTCCAAAGTCGACTGATAATACTCTGACTTGTATTCAGAGCTAAAGCCACAGTACGTTGCCGGGAACCAGCTTCTATCATTCCCACGGCTCTGAGCATTTCTTCCCTGCTTAAATGACGTCGCCGCTCCATAATAACGTTGGTTTTAATCAGTAGTAGGGAAACAGTAGCACTAATAATGTCTTCAATGCGTTGTATGTTGTTATAGGGAAAATATTGACAGCTGATTTTCATCTTTTACTCGAATTTGATTCACAGTTCCTGATTCAAATTATGAAATACACCAAAAAGGATCCATATAAATTTATAAAATCATAAATTTATTACAAAGCCACATCTCAATCTCAAGAAATCCGCATAAAAATGCTTGATCCCTAGACACTTTTGATGTGTGTACATACATATTATAGATAAATTACACCCAGACACAGAACAAATCATCGTGCTCATCACACAAACATTTTTCCTGGGTGGGAATTGAACACACGACCTCCGGTATAGCAGTCAGGGTCACTAACCACTAGACCAACAGGCCTGTCATATATTCATACATGTCAAATATTTATAAGACTGCAAGTATTTGTTCAGGGTCTGAGTGTTTGTGTGAGTTTCTATGTTTGTAAACGCATCCACGAGAAATTCCTATTGTGGGGCAATGTGGTCGCGGGACTGTACGAATTACCGTGACACCGGAACGTAAAGGGCTATTGAAGGACACCGTGGATTTTAATCAGTACGAGCCTAACAGTCCCTCCCGCCCTGCCCTGGGTGGGAGGACTCATTTGATGATCTTACCACGCGAAAAAAAAAATATTTATGTTTTTTTTTTGTTAAATTGATATCTTCTGTTTATCTCTGAGCTAAATTTCACCGAGATCCGTTCAGCATTTCCAACGTAATTAAAAATAAAATAAATAATAAATATTCCACAACTATCACACAACGTCATCCAGTCCCAAACTAAGCAGAGCTTGTGTTATGGGTACTAGACAACTGATAAACATACTTATATATTTCTAAATACATACAATATACATATTATAGATAAAATAAAATTGAGTAACAAACGTCCATCGATCCAAACATTTTAACTCTCACACATATAATGTTAGTTAAGATATTATGGAACTCGATACTTGTTCTGAACAATCTATCTTTAAAGTTTTTAATACAAAGTCTTGACCTAAATATGAAGAAAACTTGTAACTTACATATTTCTATTTATGAATACAACAAGGGTGTGAAATATGTATGCGGAACCCGTTATTACACGACGTGACTCCACTAGACTGTAGTACAAACTTATGATACAGTAAATATGTTATGCATGCGTTATTGCAGAGAAGCAATATTTTGAGATGGATGTGAAAAAGTAGGGCATATCCTGTGACTGAAAATGTATAGTTTACTAGCATTTTATTGTTACTTGACTCGCGATTGACAATCAACTGTAATCTTAGAGTCAATGCGCGCGATTTCCGGCCACCCCGTAGGCGCGGGCATGTCGAGTAAGGGGTGACTCGCCGTCCGATAGTGGATCATGCCATGGAGGGCAAAAGCCTGCCGTGGTTGCGGGACTCATCAGGTAACCGTGGCTCCGGAACGTAAAGGGCTATCGAAGGACACCGTGGATTTTAGCCAGTACAAGTCTGATAGTCCCTCCTGACCTGGTGCCCTAGGCAAAAAAAAAAGGTTGATGACGCCCTCTATCATATGGAACTTTGTAAGATCCCGTAGTAGTAGGCACCAATATTAGTTAGAAGTTTTTAGTTGGAGTTACGGTCGAGATGAGTTTACGTAAACACGCACAGATTTTTTAGCACTAAAGTTTATTAAACGTACCGATCACAACAAAGTTTGAGTTGGATGCTAATCTGCGGTGTTCGTAGTAAGTATTTAATTGTCAACTAACTAAAATTGTATTGAGCATCATTCTAAATACTTTATAAAAAGTAGGTTGCTGCGTGTGCAGTCTGGCAGTATGTATGTAAACCGTACAAACTTCAATACTGAATTGAATTAATTGAGTGAATTGTGGGTGTACTAATAGGTACACCCCTATCTAACCCTTTGGGTGTAAATGCCTGATAATATGTTATTTTAAGTCGACTGCACCGCCAGGAGAGGTATTTAATTTGTTGCTATTGATTTATGATTATACTAAAAGATAGGTCATTAATGATGTTTATTTAACCTTGAACCTGTACCTTATATAAAAATACATTGTAAAGTATATCAACTTTGTATTGCAGTGGATACAAATTTTAAATAAGTAATTCCTAGTGTGGAGCAAAGTGTTATTTTTTTTTTAAAAAAAAGCTATTTAAAATCACCTTGTCGTTGTGAATTGGGAAAACACCTAATAACATTTCCCTCACCTTGAAATCGAACCGGGGCCCTCAGAAGTTGCAACCAACGAGGTATTTTCTTTTTCTATTATTTTTTTTATTTAAGAAAAAAGAATATGTTTTGTAAAGCTCTAGAATTCACACAAAACCGCTTTATATAATAAGATGGGCTTATGCCCAAACGCTCCAAATTTTTTTTCAGCGCGCCTCCAAAATAAAATGCAATAAAATGTTATTAAATAAAATCGTACTCACAAAATCCAAAAATTGTAAAGTATAAGACATACAGGAAAAGAGACTACTTGTCAATAATATTTGCCAACAAAAATATAGACTTTGACCTTAATTAATATGTAAATGGCGTAAATCCTTACATATATTATACTTAACATTGTTTACTTTACTTAAATTACCGTATTATAATGTAAATAATTATGTCTTAAGGTACTTCCTTATTAAAAAGAATTTATTTGTTCAAACATGAGTAATTCATATATTATAATGTGGCTTATATTTAATGTTCAAACAGTTGTGTGCCCAAAAACTGCAAGTATAACCAACAAATTCACAGAAATTTCCATCAAGCTATTGTGGCCACGCATTTAATTTCAGACGGGACGTGTCCCGTAATTCCCTCGCTGTCACTTGCGCGACGTCCCGGATCCGCTTTAATCCGGTTATATCGGGTTAAATCTGCAATAATGCGGAATTTATTTCATTGCAGACTTTGTGACTCGCTTTTAATGGTACTACACATGTTTAAAGGAATAGGATTTGATGCGACTGTCTTTTGTTTGTTTGTTTGACGAGTTTTCGCAGCGAGATTTTGTCGGACTATTTTGTCCTGAGTTTTTTGGGTGACAGTATGGTCACATGAGTGATCGGTCTTGTAAGGCAGGGTTTATACAAAATAGACGAAGCGAGGGCCTGCGGCGGTGGCGGATAATCAAAAATTTGTAAAATTAACCCTATAGTTCTGTCAAAAAAGGTCCCTTTTGCCAGAAAAAAAAGATTTGCGCCCGCACTTACAGGTGACGTCATCTCCGCGCTCTCCGCCAACACTGACGGTAAGAGCTTGTGAACTGAATAAGACACAATGTCACTTTGCTCGGGTTACAAACTCGCAATATTGTGTATGAGAGACGAGTTACTAACCTCCAGGTCATCTAGAACTTGTTAGTAACTTACAAGTCCCATTCACAAAACATAATAACTATGACAGTACTGTAAACGTTTCCAAAGCGTAGATATCTATGGAGAAGAACGGTCAAGAAAATTCATGGACACTCTTTCGCTGTATTTATTCGTCATTTTTATAGGTTGCCATGGAAACTTACATTATACAGGGTGTGACGCAATCTGTTCTGATTGCGTCACACCCTGTATAATGTCAATTTCTAGACACTAACCTCTTAATAGTCAATTATAATGAGCGATTTTGGCACTGTCTTACAGAAACTATCCATGTCTGCCAAGAGGATTGGCGATCGTTATTGTAAGTCATTATTATGGTTTGTTATGAGCACTTGTCAAAGGAAAGTCACTCTTAGAGTCATGATAATATAAGAGATGTTAATGTCAAGCTAACTGTTGGTGGATAAACTTAAGAAAAATGACACTTACATTTTGTATATTTCTATCTCGGTTTGTCACGTATAGGTGTCTTAATTGTGAGAGCGAGAAAACCAGTCGCAGGTATTTGCAACCCACTTGCATCCTAGAAATAGCATTTTAATTGATTTGTGAAACAAATATTTTTTCGTCCAATTTATATTGAATGTTTTAAATTAATTTCCCTTACGTTGCTTGCACTTATAACCTCCGCTTCAAATGAAAACTACAACTAAAAGTAAATAAACTCAACGATTTACAATTTAAATTGCTTGCAATCAATAATATAAAAGCATGTCAATATGAAAAAACTGCATCGCAATTTTATTTCCAACCAATGCAAATAAAACACGGCGGAAAAGAAATAAAAATGGTGGCGTATCTGCCAACTCACCGTTTGACAAAAATTAAACGAATGATATCGAAATAAATAAAATAAAATATTTTATGACGGGAAACAGTCGTGTGTCATGGCTGAAGCGGATATTTTTTGTTAATTTTTACTTTCATATTGGAGGGTAGTTGTGATTATTTGGGACACAATGAAAATGAGGTAGTTACAATATCTTTTCTCCGTAGATTGCATAACTGTTGCCTATGTTTGGGTCTAGTCTAATCAGATTCAGCTGAATATCAGTATTTTACAGGCTGCCTATTCTATGTCACCAACCCAGTTACTGGGTATAATACGGTACCCTCGGTTTTTTGTAGTGGAAAAAGTAATTTAGGTGGAAATCAAGGCCATATGTTTAATAAATGAAATAGTAGTGTTTGTTTGAGAAAAACTTTGAAACAAGCTACCTACATACGCAAACTGAGTAAAACGTGTCTGACCTATTTCATTCAAGCCAAAATAATAAGATTTCATAACGAATCTGGAAACTTTCCTCTGTAGATAGAGCAAATAACTTTTCAGCTGGTTATAAACTATTTTTGCCAGGGTGCTAAATCTCTGGAAACGCTGATATTAACCCGCTGCGCTAAAGTACGTTTTTTTTCTTTTTAAAAGAGGTTTTGTCCAATGCGAAATTACATTCTTAAGATATATACAACAAGATGATATTGGTAGTAGAAAAAAAAATCTTATAAATCTCTAAAGATAAGAAAAAATAATAATTATTAAGTTTACTTCAAAAAAAGACAGCAATGTCCCCAAATTCACACATTCTAAACATTTCTTGCCCCACTAGATTGTAACCCGTTTATCCGGGCCGAGAAACCGACTGCGTAATAAATTTAGTGCATTTTAGTAAATTTGCAGCTACGTGACATTTCGCCTAGCACGAAAACCCAGAGTTTGTTGATGTTATATAAATGAAAATGTTGGATTCTTTCTCGGTGAACTGAATTTCAAGTGTTTTTAATTATTTTATGGAGTACTTACTATTTCGTGAACTAAATAACAAAGCCTTTATATTGCTGTACTGCAAATTAAACTCTTGAAGCTGAATATTATTATTGAATGTAGGAATCCAATAGCGTGCTATTTTGCCATCCAGATGTTTTTATTATTGAATTTAAAAAAAAAAGTGGTTCTTGGTAACCCCAAACAATAAAAATAAGTTGTTAGGTTTTCTAACCAGTTATTTCTCAGTAGCCTTACATCTTACCTCATTTTATGGGACATAAACTTTACTGGCAAAATCATCATCTGCCTAGTCTTTTCCCAACTGTATTCGAGTCGGTTTCCAGTCAAACCAGATGCAGTTCGATATCAGTATTTTACATGGATCGACTGCCTGTCGGAACTCCACAACCCAGTAACTGGTTAATACGAAACCCCATGGTAAGACTGGTTTTCAGACTTTAGAGCTTCTGACTAACAGTAACGACTGTCAAAGATCTACAAATGATAGCCGGGACCAACGGATTTACGTGCTTTTCCGAGGCACGGAGAAAACTCGCTATGACAGATGATCACCCATCCACAGACCAACCTTGGCAAGCACGGCTTAACCTGGAAGATCGGCCTGTGCTGCTGTATTTATTTAGCACTTTACTGGCAAAATATACTAGTTTTTTTAACATGTTACCCGTACTCTTCAAAAGTCTCCTGTATTATGGATCCGTTTACAAACATTTAAAGTCACATTGATAAACACCCAGACCCGAAACAATGTCGTGCCGGAATCGAATCCATGATACGCAGCACAACAGTCCATACCACAACCACTGCGCCATCTTTGTCGTAAAAAGTTATACCTATACTTAAATCTATTTTTCTAATATCAGAAACTTCTAAAAAGACAACAATATGTTCAACAATATGTTTTTTTCAACTGACACATAATTTGTATGTACGACATGTCACAACTCAGCCTACACCAGTCGTTCCTGAAAACTTTTGAAAATTTTAACATATTTCATAAAAAGTTGTCGTCGTTACAACTCGTGATGTTTGCCCGACACTGTATTTCAGGATGTTTTACTAAAATTAAGGATAGAATGGGAAGTCGGATATGATTGGGCCGTTTTGGTAAATATTACTGTAAGACATTAAGCCTAGGTTAACAGAAAAAGTAGGTAGAGGTCTACTGGACAAATATTTGTGTGAGTTGGTTTAATTTCCATTTAAAACTAGCGCCTTCCTCCGTCCAGTATAGCCCATAGCTATTTATTTTAAGTGGAAACATATTTTTCCTACTCCTCCACTATTCTGTTTTAAGCTATTGCATAGCTTTTATCGCGGGCTCTGAGTGCGTCTACCGTACCAAGAGATTTCCTAACGAAAATATCCTAACACCCCGCATCGTCTAACGTCGTTTCTGTTCGGCAGACTTCGGCAATCATAAAAACATCTATACTAATATTATAAAGAGGAAACCTTTGTATTTTTGTATGTTTGTATTGAATAGGCTCAAAAACTACTGGACCGATTTCAAAATTTCTTTTACCATTACTTAGAGGAATTCTTCCGAATCCGTATAGGCTATATTTTATCCCGGAAAATAGATAGGATTTTTCGTGGTAGTGAAAATTGTGGAGTAAGGCAAGGAAAAACTGCCGTACGTTAACGATTCTCGCGAACGCTGCCTAAATGGTTAGAGCTGTATGGTTGACTTCTATAGAAAAGTTGTAGAACTCAATAATGCCTATAAAAAAGTCCGCGATAGTATAAACCAAACCAAAATAAATGTCCACCCGTGCGAAGCCGGGGCAGGTCGCTAGTCCGTAATAAAAACAATTTACTTTTTCTTACTCATTATAAACGGCCAGCTACAAAAGGTTTTCACAATGAAACCTACTTATTAAATTCTCCTACAACAAAGCAGAGTGGCGCGTGCTGGGCCCATAACCTGTTGAAGATTTAGACCCTGTTTGGAAGTGAGACCTGGGAATTTTGTATATCTTTTATATACAAAATTCCCAGGTCTCACCCACTTATATCTTCATTACAATTTTTTTTTTATTGCAGTAGTGCAACACAAACATTTTAAATAAATGATATTCCCGTTAAATATTCGCGGTAGGCGATGTTTTTTTTTTTGAATGCTAAGCAATAGCTTTACCGCGGCTGTCCTCGAGTGCCACACGTATTGTTTTATTAATCTCTAAGAAAGAAAATTATTAATCTCTAAAATAAGATCTCGTAGCCTACCGACATCTTAAAGCGTGGAAAAAAAATTGCGTGAGTGGTTCCGCTCAGGGAACGAGATGGAAACGTAATTTTTTTTTTTTTTAAATCAGTGAATATTGACAAAGATAAAACGCTTCCAATTTCGGAAGTAGGGCCTTATGACGTCATAATGCTTGTAAAATTGTACCGAGCGAATGACGTTTTGTGGACTTTAGAAGCGTTGTATCTTTGTCAATTTTGGTTTACGTAATAAAAGAAAAAAGACAGGTCTAATATTTTTAAATAATCTTTGTTTCGGACTTATATTTTTTTGTTGTAAAATAGCCTATTGGGCATTGTCTTCCAGTTTTTCAATTTAACAATATCGAAATTCTGACAGGCATAGAAGTTAAAGAAGGATCTGTTACAAAAAACTATCACCCATCTATAAACCAACCGCAGCAAACGCGCCTTAACTTCGCTAAATTTATCGATCCGTTTGCCAACCATTTAACCACATAACCCTCTTAAATTAACCCAGGTATACGACCCCATAACTTGAACCGTGGGTCCAAAACGCTAACAAAATTACGGAACCCTAAACATCATGATATGATGTCAGTTAAACATTGTATTAAAGGAAATGGTTCAGTAGCTAAAACTAATTTGTTTCAACGACAATCGCTGTCAAAATTTGACACAGGTTAGGTTTGGGTCTAAGAGAATAATGTAATATTTCTTTATTACATTCCTTATTAAATTTTTATGGCGATGCCTTATTTTTAACAGGATAAAAGTGTTTTTTTTTCTGTTTTATAAATAATTGACTGATGTAGGATAATTACAAGTAATTATAATGTTTTTCGTAATTATTGCAATTCTAATTTATTATGAAAATGATACGTAATCTCTGGTATAATTTTCCTTTGAAATATAATATTATAATATTTTAATGAATCTTGAACGTAAATGATTTAATTCCGTTTTATCTTAGTGCTATAAATATCTTGAGTTATAATTATTTTCTTAAGAACTTCTTGAAAACGAGATTTTTGATTAAAGCGTGTCAAAACAGGTTTAATCATGTATGACGATACATTTTGTAGACAATTTGATATGTGAAAAACAATACTAAATTTATTTAGTAGGAACAAAATTTGCCATCAATCGTTTCCAATGTAGGACAATACGCAGGGTCGCGGGCCTGCCTAATCGGTATACCACGGCCCTGTTACGCAAAGGGCATGTAAAGGAACAGGGACGTTTTTAGTCAGCATTAGTAGTTATAAAGAGGCCTAGAGGAGGCCTAGAGGCCTAGAGGGATAGACAGGCCTATTGGTCTAGTGGTTAGTGACCCTGACTGCTATGCCGGAGGTCGTGGGTTCGATTCCCACCCAGGACAAATGTTTGTGTGATGAGCACGATCATTTGTTCTGTGTCTGGGTGTAATTTATCTATAATATGTATGTATTTAGAAATATATAAGTATGTTTATCAGTTGTCTCAAGCTCGTGGCTAAATAAATACAGCCGCACAGGCCGATCTTCCGGGTTAAGCCGCGCTTACCGAGGTTGGTCTGTGGATGGGTGACCATCTGTCATAGCGAGTTTCTTCCGTGCCTCGGAAAGCACGTAAAGCCGTTGGTCCCGGTTGTCATTTGTAAATCTTTGACAGTCGTTACTGTTAGTCAGAAGCTCTGAAGTCTGACAACCAGTCTTACCATGGGGTATCGTATTACCCAATTACTGGGTTGTAGAGGTCCGACAGGCAGTCGCTCCATGTAAAATACTGATATCCAGCTGAATCTGGTTTGACTGGAAGCCGACCCCAATATAGTTGGGAAAAGGCTAGGCAGATGATAGTAGTTATAAAGAGGTTTTTTTTAAATTTTAACATCTTAAAAGGTTTTGTTTAACATTTTAAGAATAGTGAATAGACAACAAGTTTTAGTTCTACGACTGCAGATTTTGAGGTCCTGGGCTCGATTCCCTGGTTGAGCATCGGTTACTTAAAAACTGAAGTATTTCCAAAACAATGGCATTAGGTTTGCGCTCTATTAAATGATATTTAAACGCAACTGTCGAAAAGTAGGTGGAGTAGTACTTCATTTTTTTAAGCGTGATTAAATCATCAACGATAAGTCCTCCCGCCTTGGATGGAGCGAAAAAGACTGTCAGACTCGTACTGATCAAAATCCAGTGTTGCTTCAATAGCCCTTTACATTCCAGGGTCTCGGTTACCTGTAAGAGTCCCGCGACCCCGTATGGTACCCTCTATGAAGGGTCTCAACTAGGCCAAAACTTCTGAATAATTATTCTAGTTGATATTATTAACCCCTTTTTGTATCAGATCTTACGGAACCCTAAATTCCTTCCTAAGCTATTCTAGCTCACAACCGGTTCTGACGTCATAACTATCAAGGAGCTGCGACTGCGACGGCGACTAGTTTTTGTCGCACGTCCCTATTGCAACCAGTTGTCAATTACTTGTGAAGAGTTGATGTGTTCCTGTCGTGCTTACTTTTTTGTGGAATAACCCTTATTGAGGAGAAGCGGTATTGGTTATTTTTTTTGTAATGTTGGTTTTAATCTGGAGTTTATTTTTCTTTGGCTTGTGTTTATTAAGCGCCTACCGGAAAAGTATCTACCTATTTTAAAACCAAAAAATCGAAAAACCTGCCAGAATGGACAAGTACTCAAAAAATCGACTTAAGCAGCGTCGACGAAGCCCTGCTTCTATTTCTGTTTCCAGGGTTTAAAGGAAACTAACCAAACCGAACTTGGATGTGAAATCCTGTAGTATAAATGTTCAACTTTCGTCCCGTCAGGTTACTACGGGCAAAAAACGTTATAAAGCAATGTACACTGGATTTAAAAAGAATAAATTATAAAAAGTTAGTGTACATACCTGGATACTGTGGTGTATCTCATAGCCTTGGGATTTCCGTTAGGATTCTCCACTTCTTTGACCTCCTCCTTCGACACTGAAACAAAAGAAATAACAAGATTAGTAAACAGTATTTGATTAGATGTCACTCTTCTAACATATCTATATTTATTTATATATATGAAAATGTTATGTTAGTGTGTGTACGCTTAAAATCTCAAAAAGTTCTGCACCGATTGAGCTGAAATTTTAGCAAGATATATAATCCGCATCAAGGATTGTTTCTATCTATTTTTTGCATCAGTCACATATCCGCGACCGCGAAAAAACAGTTATTTTATACCACAGCGAAGCGTGGCAGGGTACAGCTAGTTACCAATAAAAAAGCTCGTGGCTAAATAAAAACAGGCGCTCTGGTCGATCAACAAGGTTAATCGGCGCTTGTCGAGGTGGATCTGTGGATGGGTGACCGTCTATCATAGCACACCTCCGTGCCTCGGAAAGCACGTAAAACCGTTGACCCTGGCTGTCATTTTTATATGCATGGCGGTCGTGACTGTCAGCTCGAAAGACACAAGGGGTATCGTATTACTCAGTAGGTTGTGAGAGTCAGATAAATAAATAATGCCCTGGATGGGAGAACTTATTTGATGATTTTACCACGATAAAAAAAAATGTGTAAGGACCCCTAAAATCGTAAAATATACGTAAAGAAACAAAACAATTTAAACAAACAGCAATTAACATTTTAAATAAACAAGACACAGAACAATGTTTAAAACATAGCACTAAACTGTAAAGGCCGTTCCAGACATTAACATAACTACATATTTTAAGCGAGCGCTTTATTCCTACGTTGTAAAGGTGTGATCACACATTGGGGAGCGCTTGTGCTTAATTTAAGCTATCTAGGTACTGACAGTGGCCCGTTGAGGACGTAGGGTAACACACCCCGTGTTCGTGAATTAAAGTTCGGGACCGTGTTTTTGGAGTGTTCCATTTTTGAATAAGACAGAATTTATTTTGTTTTTAGATTATGTGTAGGTTTCTTTGGCTTTTCAAAAGATTATTTTAAAAAAAGAACAAATGCCATTTTTAAACAAAAAAAAAACTTAATCAGAATTAAATTTACTGAAAAGAAAATATACGTAATTAACATTAGCAAATACCAAAAGAGACGAAACGAAGATAAATATAACCACGAGGCCATAAACCAAATTAGCAGACCTATTTGCATGTACACAATTAAACTAAATTAGATGGATACTCTAAAGGTTATTTTCTTTAGCTGAGGACATCTAGTCGCGGGACTGTACGAATTACCGTGACCCCGGAACGTAAAGGGCTATTGAAAGACACCGTGGATTTTAGCCAGTACGAGTCTGACAGTCCCTCCCGGTCTGCCCTGGTGGTGGGAGGACTCATAAGATAATTTTTTCCACGTCAAAAAAAGCTGAGGACATCTATAAAGGTGCCTTAATTTTACTGCTGTGCCTTGCATCAATGCTACAATACTAATTCCCAGATCAAACCCATCATCCACTTGAAACGTCTAAACGGCACACACACACAACTTTTCCTGTAAACCCTCATTTTGATTTCGGTTATGTTTAAGTCCTATGATAAGGAACCAGCTTGAGGCTCGTGGCTAAATAATAACAGCCGCACAGGCCGTTATTACGAATTAAGCCGCGCTTGCTGAGGTTGGTCTGTGGATGGGTGACCATCTGTCATAACAAGTTTCCTCAATGCCTCAGAAAGCACGTAAAGCCGTTGGTCCCGGCTGTCATTTGTAGATCTTTGACAGTCGTTACTGTAAGTCAGAAGCTCTCAAGTCTGACAACCAGCCATGGGGTATCGTATTACCCAGTTACTGGGTTGAGGTCCGATAGGCAATCGCTCCGTGTAAAATACTGATATTCAGCTGCATCTGGTTCGACTGGAAGCCGACCCCAATCAAGTTGGGAAAAAGCTAGGCAGATGATGTAATAAGGAACCAATCTATTGCCATCAACGGGGCTCAAACCCAGAATCCGAGATGCCTAATGGAAAAAAAACACTTTACTCGATCTGTTAAGTGAACTCGAAACCAACTAGCCAGTTTAAAAGGAGAAACGAAGAATTATCCCGCACGCAGTGTGCCCACAGTAACAATGACGTCATAACGTAATGCGTCGCGATCTCCAGCGCGCGAATTTGTCGAAACGCCGCCATTTGGTTACGAATAAAGTGCTCTGTTACGTTAATGTTCTGTTTATATGCTGGGGGGGAGGGGTATTAGTTGCTCATTGGGTGTGGGAGAAGATATTTGCGTACATGGAAAGAATAAGGAGTTGATGGACTGTCATTTGAAGGTACAAAGCTGCATGGATCTGCTGAATACCATTTAAGGAGTGTTGATAAACATGGGATAAATCGTATTGAAAAGAACTATATGTCACCGTTCATTTTTAAACATGACCATTTGGTTCATTTGACCACGCGCCAAATTAACCATACATAACTTTAGTTGGATGAGACGCAGTTAAAAGGGTGAAGGACATCGTTGTCAGCCTCTTTAAAACTTAATTAATCACTCATCCTTAAATAATACAATCATTTATTGAACTTTCTACAAACCTTAGCTTACTATAAATTGTTATGCAAAATATGACACCAATAAAGTCAACGTATCATCAACATACACGAGCGTTCCCAAAAATCCCAACCTGATGATATCCGATCGCAAAATCCGAATTCCCGGATCAGTGCCAAAAATAATTAATTCCCAATAAATCCTATCACTACTGGTACGGATCTCGAAAGCCAATTAAATCAGCCGTTTTAAAATCTGTCAGCCCAGATTCAGTGCGGTTGTAATGAAAATTTTCGGGCCAAGTTATCGAAAGTCAACGATTCCTCGACGTGTATTGGACAGATCTGCTTCGAAAGTATTAATTAGGGAATCTTTGGGAATATTTCCGAACGTATTATTGAAATTTTCTGAGCTTTAAGCACTCTTAATTGAAGTTTTCGTTCGCAGTAGTTGGCGGTTCTTAATTATGATTCAAGTGCTACTTGTTAGTTCATTATCTTTGTTATTCTTGTATCATTTGCGAGATTTTCATTAGGCTTTCGCGATGTCATCATTATCGTCAAATTAAAGTTAGGCTTTGATTTTTATTTTACATTTTTTGTATAAAATCATAATATTCAACTACTTTTTTTTTCGTGTTAAAGTCATCCAATGAGTCTTCCCACCCAGGGCACGGTGGGAGGGACTGTCAGACTTAACTGACTAAAATCCACGGGGTCCGTACCGGGGTCGCGGTAATTTGTGAGTCCCGCAACCCCGGAATATTCAACTACATACAGTTAGCCTGGAAGCCTACGCCAAAATTGTTGAGAAAAGGCTAGAAAGAATATGAGCATTATGCTTTTGGTGTCTTTCAAGTGGATGAAGCAAAAACAGTATTTGATCATCGTAGCAGATTCTATCACTACCAGTGTCAATATGAGATTCACCCTCATCATCATAAACCATGTCTAGATGATGACCTACTTCATTAAAATCAATAACATCATCATCATCGGCTTCGTGCTCTTTTAATTAATTATCAGTCGGCACAGCAATTCTTCGACTTCCAAAGTTCTCTAATACTCGTCATTACCAACCCGCACAAGCCGCGCATGGTCGATTTAATTATCTCTTTAGAACTTCATGCAACACGGAAGGGAAATAGTAGGACTTAATGCCTGAGGTTTTCTCTACCATTCAAGCAAGGGTGGTGGAGAAGAAAACATGGCAGGTGCATAAAAACGAAGATAATAGTCACGCTCTCTCTCTATCTCTGAGTCTTAGCAGTGAGAACATTATAGTCTGCTCACATGCTACTTGTCATTTCAACAGTCACTTCTTTCATCATCTGCTTAACCTTTTTCCAATTATATTGTGGTCGGCTAGTATTTTACATGGAGCGACTGCCTGTCGGAACTCCACAATCCAGTAACTGGGTAATACGATATCTCATGGTAAGACTGGTTATCCGACTTTTAGAGCTTCTGACTAACAGTAACGACTGTCAAAGATCTTCAAATGACAGCCGGGGCCAACGGCTTTACGTGTTTTCCGAGACACAGAGGAAACTCGCTATGATAGATGGGTAACTTCGGCAAGCGCGCCTTAACTCGGAAGATCAGCCTGTGCGGCTGTAATTATTTAACCACGAGCTCTTTTCACATCCATTCTGATTAAAAACAATATTTCTTCTAGACTATCTTTCTTCTATTTGTACCCTTGACCCAAATCCGCCATATCATCTAGAACTAATAAATTCGTATTCCAAACTTCACTCAGACTGACTACAAAAAAGTAATTTCTTTTCACAGACGTTTCAAATTGTGTCTTCACATTTTCGTCTGCTGTATAAGTATTAATAAGACTGAATGAGTTTCCATCGACCATAAGCTGCGCTATTGGGGAGACTACAAAAACTTCTTCATCCAATAAATGGATGGTTTGAAAACCGCAAAACGCTTACAAATGTGTTTTTGGTTGGTTTATTTTAAAAGTTGCAGCGGTTAACGGAAATATTATTCTGAAGAATAGAATTCTGGATAATGTTGATGATGAATAACGTGGTAATATCAACAAATGATTCCTATCTCTGGGTCGAGCGGAGAGAACTGACAGACTCATACTGACTAAAATCCACGGTGTTCCTTCTATGGTCCGTTTACGTTTCAGGGTTGCGGTTTACCGTTCAGAAGGTTCCGCGACCCGGGCAGGCATCAGGGGTGAATTTAAATTGACAGACATTTCGGTTGGCGCAGTGGCTGAGCGATCGAAATCCGCACGGAATAAAATAATTGTAGGATCTGCAAGTAGTTGTTCCGGGTCTGGGTGTTTGTGCATGTGAGTTTAGTGTAGCACAGCTAAAAAACTTCTTTTGATAGATTAAATTACATCCTTAGTCCTTCCTTATCTGATCAATTTGTAGCCACTTAGACATCTGTTTTATTGGAACTTTATTGAACACATCATCACATCATCTAGTATTCATAATAAAATCAATATTTTCAGAGAACGCTCCAGGTTCTTCTGTCAGATTGATCGATAGACTATACAATGGTTTGTTTTTTTCTATTTTTGTATTAAAAATTTCCATTCCTATGTCAGCTCTTTCACGTATTTCATTTTCTACCGCTTCCGTCCATAACTCAGACAGGAAGTTACTGAAACGAGCCTTCACCATCGACCCTTTGATGGTTTCAGTATCTGTGTTATTGCTACTATTATCTACAATATATATCTTCGTATTCACATACATTATTCGCGTATGAATTGCTTTTCAGATAACACAACATGAGGGATAAGGTTTACTCAGTATTTCTTGAAGGTTAAATCTTTTGTTGTGTTCTTATTGTTTGTTTATGTAGCTATTACTTTTTTGGAGAAATTGGGGCGACTGAATTGAGACTTAGGTATTCAATTCTTTTTTGTTACGGTTGTGATCATTGCAGAGTTGGCCCATCATATACCAGGCGACACAAGTCTCTAAAACCTAACGACTTTGGTATGCATCCGACTATTGCAATACAAATCTATACATCATGTTCTTACACAGGCAAGCGACATTGGTTACCAAAGTCGCAAAGAATCAGAGACTTGCGTCGCATTGTGTACGAAGGGGTTTATGCATAAGTGTACCTTAAGATTCCACATTTCACCGGTTACTAAGTCACCTACAAGATTGGAAATATCGCCTATTCGATTTGATTCATGCTTCCAGGGGCTCCCTATAAAGTCCAAAGCTATTTTAGAGGCCTTAAGGAATTCCCAGAAGGTAACTCTGACACCAGTGGGTGGCACATTTTTACAAGTGAAACGTCAAGAAAAAAAATCATTCGTTCAAATTTTATTCATTCACGTTGACATGACAGATGTTACAGTGACAGTGTTAGGTTTATTTGCGTTACGAAATGCGTATTATTTGCGTTCTTGATTCGGTCGCCGCGCTCGAATCCCGCGATCTATGCAAAAGCTTAAAAAAATGATACAGAGATCCTTAGAAAGTAAATCAAAGATTTTGTTAATACCACATTTTAAGAATTGCGATGTTTTTCTGTTATTTTCCTGAATTTTGTTGATGTAAAAACGTCAAATCAATTGATATTATGTTTGTTTGTGTTTGTGAGCATATTATCTTTACTACCTACTCGTTTTTAGAAACCACTCGCCCTTGGTTTTATTCGCGTGAAGCTTGGTTATAATCCCACAGGGTCATAATATTGAAACAAAAAGTACGGACAAGTTAAACCAGATTATCATCCTCCTGACCGATTCCGACCAAGGCAGTCAAACTCAGCGGAGATAAGCCATCAAATCAAATCATTTATTACAAGAAGGACAGGCAAAGGTACTTTTGAAATGTCAAAAGACATAAAACTGATGTAAAATATATTATTGAGCTACAGTCCCAGGCACAAGACATAATAACTCTCGATCGACAAATACGATCTCTATGGAGAAGAATGGGCAAGAAACTCAACGGACACTCTTTTTCATTCGCCAAAATTATTACAGAACATTTGTTGTAAGAGATATTATAGTGCACAAATGAGTGCATCGGTACAAATGCACTTGTGCCTTCACTCACTTAATCCGATGATCGATCCGATTTCGAAGGGACCTACCAACGCGGAGGTCTAATCTCTAAGCCCGAAACCCGTGGTGTCGGCCTTAGTGACAAACGTTTTGACAACGAGCCCGAACTAAGAATGAATGATATTAAGATTTGACAGATAGCTCAATTAGAGCCCGCGCCACCACTCATGACCGTAAATTTGTGGTACTACATTTTTTCATGCAATTCGATGTAATGAGGTACACACTAGCGCCGCGTCTAAATGACTTCAGTCGTGGCGGTATTATCCGTCCGCAATTTGATTTGTATCCATTCCCGTGTTTTCGTTTACGGACTTAGAAAGTAGACACTTAGTTTTGGGTGGCTAAATGTTGAAGGAGAAGAATATAAATAGGGTAACCCAAAACTCAAAAGAGTTCCGATATCGGTTTCCACCAAAAAAAATCCACTCCCCGGATCGCAGCACTACCCCAATCGTAACTTCATAAAGGGAATAAGAAATCAAATTAAAAACTTCAATGATTTCCCGGTGTCAGATAAAAATGGCGTCAGGGTCGGAAATTCAGATTTTTTCGCACCGTTTTTCGCCCCAAAATACCTCGGAATATGGAACGCTGTGGGGTCACGTCAAAGTCACGCGGTTATTACTCGCGGAGCTGCAAGGAGGTCGAATGACTGGATGTGACTTCAAACTGGCTGAATAGTAATTTTTGAAAATCGGAACATTCTAAACTTAAAAAAAAAATGCCATGGTCTAATTAAAAAAAAATACATTACAATTCGGATTAAGAACCTCCTCCTTTTATGTCGTCGTTTAGGTCGTGTCCGGCATTGTTTGATTAAGTTGTATCAGTATTAGCAGTTAACCTGGGTATTGTTATAATACATTCATTTCATTTACTAAGCGGATAATTGAGACTGCTGTGAAACTAGATTCACTCACGATTTAGCCACGGAGCAAATATCTGTATGACCTATAATTCAGCCGATTTCATTACCATTATTTTCTACTTATTTTTGGGTAGACGTGAACAAGTTTGAATACAATTAATTTTATAAACTTATAGACTTAAGAGTGTATAATTATAATATTACGTTTACTTATAAAGTGTTTAATATTACGACACTTTTTTTTTTTTTTTTTGTCGTGGTAAAATCATCAAATGAGTCCTCCCGCCCTGCCCTGGGTGACTGTCAGACTTGTACTGACTAAAATCCACGGTGTCCTTCAATAGCCCTTTACGTACCGGGGTCACGGTAATCCCTTGGTCCCGCGACCCCGGCAGGCTTTGGCCCTCTACAAATATTACGACACTGGCTTTAAAATTCGAATTGTACGAGTAACCATCTTTTTCCTGTCAATTTAGTAAGCTCGTAGTGAGAATTATGTCAGATAAATTAACAAGACTATGTTGAATGGACGTAACCAAATACCTTTTAATGAATTCCGGTTACTGGCATTAACATGGTATCATTTGCAGGGTTAAAAGGTATTGGATAATTGAATACTTTACAATTTTCCATTAAGGTAATTTACTTATATTTTATAATGTATTTTTTTTTTGCAGTCACATACCCTTTATTACATAATAAAGTCTACATTTTTGCACTTTTTTTAATGCAATTTTTTATTTCATCTTAATTACTATATATTTGTAAAACATTTTTTTTACACACACAAGACTAATTGACTTATTAACTCGTTTTGACCAAGTTTAATTAATATCTTGACACATCTAGTAACACTTCTAAACAGAATATCTAGTGATGCAACTAACGAATATCGACATCTAATATTTTATGCCACGAAACTCGCAGTTGCGTGTACTGACGGGTGTCGATATCGAGTTTTTTCATTAATATTTGTCAGTAAACTTAGGTTTCACGTCACTTCATTCTATTTTGTTTAATATGCGAAAAATTTGAGATGGATTACTTTTTATGGTGGTATGGTTTCGTATTTTTTGTGTTATTTATAAGCTATGAAGGAAAGTCGTTGTCAATCTTCCTCAACCTCATTTTTTTTTCGTTTTTCGATAGGATTTCCTTCAGTTTCTTGGGTAGGATTATTCATATTTTGATGGAATGCATATTTTCCTGTTTGGCAGAAAATGTTTGTTTTTTCTTGTAAAAACTGTTACTTTTTCTTCTACATGTTTATTATTTTTAAGGAACAGATTTTAGTCAGGTACAATTGACCTTTTTTTTACGTGGTAAAATCATCAAATTAGTCCTCCCACCCAGAGCAGAGCGGAAGGGCAGATTCGTACTGACTAAAATCCACGGCGTCCTTCAATAGCCCTTTACGTTCCGGGGTCACGGTAATTCGTACAGTCCCGCCACCAGGTAAAACTGACCTGAGTTTCTCTGACTATATTAAATAAACAGTCGCCGGCTAATCCAACAGACTATCACAGTATTGTCAATACATTCAACATCGTAATAAGCATATTAAACTATCGATATTTCCCCATCACTACCCATCAAATCTCGTTAATAGCACAGTGCAATTGTTTACTAATTGAAATCGAAAACTTGTTTAATTAATGACCGTACAGACGTAGCGATGAGCCAATTAGTGTTGGGACACCCAATTATCGAGTGGAGTGCTTTATAAAGTAAAACTAAAATTTACTTTGTGTTGTTCGAGGGTGGTTTTCAAGTTGTGTGTGCTGAATGCTGTCACTGACGTTAATACACGAAAGTAGTTTTTAAAAATCTATTGTTTAGTTATGTATACTCGCGACCAAAAAATATGGAATCACTTACACCGATTCTGCGCGTTCTTTAGTACTTAATAACTAGTCAAGAATAATAAAAATGGTACCATCTTAAAGATTTAACTGTAAAGTTTAAATTGATATAAAAAAATCATTGAAATCGTTATTATTTAAGGAGATATCCCGGATTAATTACAAGAGTGATTCCATACTTTTGTTCGTTTTTTTTACGTGGTGAAATCATCAAATGTCCAACCAGGGCAGGGCGGGAAGGACTGTCAGACTCGTACTGACTAAAATCCACGGTGTCCTTCAATAGCCCTTTACGTACCGGGGTCACGGTAATTTGTGAGTCCCGCGACCCCGGCAGGACTGGGCCACTATTGCTCAAAACTGATACTGATACATCCCTTATCCAATCAAGGTATCTTTCCCAAAATCTCCACACAAAGCACACAGATTACAAATCCTTGTAAATGATTATTTCTTTACTACCAAGAAGCAAACAACAAAATAGAATGACGATGTCAAAAAAAACTCGGCTACGATTTTTCGGCTCACTGAGTTCGGGAACCGAAAAATATTTCTTACTTCGAAACATAGCTATCTATAAATCAGTTATTAATTGAAATCCTGGCTGACTGGTTAAACGATATTGAATATTTTTTTAATCCTTGTGCTGACGGATTGGATTAAAAGTTTCGATATTCATTTTCATTGACATCATTGGTGGGGTAAAATAAATAAATAAATATTCCACGACTATCACACAACGCCATCTAGTCCCAAGCTAAGCAGAGCTTGTGTTATGGGTACTAGACAACTGATAAACATACTTATATATTTCTATATACATACATATTATAGATAAATTACACCCAGACACCGAACAAATGATCGTGCTCATCACACAAACATTTGCCCTGGGTGGGAATCGAACCCACGACCTCCGGCATAGCAGTCAGGGTCCCTAACCTCTAGACCAACAGTTTTAAAAAACCTAAAAACTTTTTTAAAACTACTTTTTTACTTAAAACTAGAAAAGGGGGAAATTAGAGCACTTCAAATAGTATTTAAGTATTTCTTTTAAACATCAAAACAGAAAACAATATTTGACAGCCATATACAAAATGGCCATTGCTAAAAAGCGGGAATGAGCAGGCTCTTAAAAAAAAAACGGGTTGCACTCTGGGAGTGTCGACAGAAGTGAAAACTTGAATAGTAATAAACACACACGAACATTCGCGTAAGCGTCCTGAGCCGTCTTACGAATTTTCGATCAGGTCACGTGTCCTGACGCGAGTTTAACATTTTTTCCCATTCCCAAAAATTGCACAACGCCGCTAAATAAGTTTTCACTTCAAAAATGTAAATAATTACCAACTTTAAAAAAGACCTAAATAAAAAGATAAAAATATCTGATAATTTAAAAGCACGTTGCCACCTTCTGTAATAAAACTAGTTATATAATCCACGCGCAGCGTATTGGTATGATATTCCCAACGGACAGAGTGGAGGTACGCTGTCGACACATCGACACCTATACTTGGAGAGCGGTCAGTCCCTGTAGTATTACGATTCTGTGCAGGTCTTAGCTTTATTGATCTGGAGTACTTTATATTATATCGTCTGAAGAAATGTTGGTAAGGCCGCTGTCATTTGTAGATCTTTGACAGTCGTTACTGTTAGTCAGAAGCTCTAAAGTCTGACAACCAGTCTTACCATGGGGTATCGTATTACCCAGTTACTGGGTTGTGTAGGTCCGACAGGCAGTCGCTCCATGTAAAATTATAAAATACTGATATCCAGCTGCATCTGGTTTGACTGGAAGCCAACCCCAATATAGTTGGGAAAAGGCTAGGCAGATAATGAGATGATAACAAATAAATAAATAAATAAGTAAATATTCCACAACTATCACACAACGCCATCTAGTCCCAAGCTAAGCAGAGCTTGTGTTATGGGTACTAGACAACTGATAAACATACTTATATATTTCTAAATAAATACATATTATACATAAATTACACCCAGACACAGAACAAATGATCGTGCTCATCACACAAACATTTGTCCTGGGTGGGAATCGAACCCACGACCTCCGACATAGCAGTCAGGGTCACTAACCACTAGACCAACAGGCCTGTCAAATAATAATCGTCTGAACAAATGTTGAAAGTAACTATGTTGGTGTCGACTTCTAGCACCTGATGTTGATGGCATGGTTGGTGCAATGGCTGAGCGATTGTCTGCTGCGCTGTTTGTCCCGAGTTAGATTACCGTGCGAAAAGTTAGTCCCGGGTTAGATTCAGAGTTTGGGTGTGTTTAAATGTAAATTAACGACATGCGTTGTTTAACGGTTAAAATCAATCGACACGTTCAGCTGTCATTAAGGCCTATCCAAACCCAAGCGGTATTCACAGCCGAATACGGTTGACAATACTGGAGTCAGTATGAGTGAGAGGTAACATTCTTGTTCACAACAAAACGGATTTCGTTATCTTTGAGGGCAGAATAAACGAATCAACCCGCACAGTATGCAATTTTACCCACAGCGGTAGCGAATACCGTTCATGTCGCTCTAGACACGAAACTTGATACTAAATATCGGAGTGAAAGCCGTTTTTTTTATCGTGGTAAAATCTTCAAACGAGTTCTCCCGCCCTGGGTGGGACGGTAGGGACTATCAGACTCGAACTGACTGAAATTCATGGTGATTCTTCAATAGCCCTTTTACCTGATGAGACAGATCCGCGACCCCAGCGTAAGTGACCCCGTGCTGTATTTGACCTCTACCAACCGAATACCGCTTATTTTGAATAGGCCTTTATTTAGCTGCGTGCTCCTCCCCTTTTTTATATACATGAAATTGTAATAAAATAAGTAGTAATTAATAGTTTCCTACCTTTATCCCCTTTCAGCTCCACATTTCCTCTGAACCACACGATCCTGGCAGCAGGCTTGGCGTTCTTCACCAGGCACTCGAGGGATACGTCCTCCCCCTCTTTGACTTCCAGCTTAGAGTTGGGGGGATGATTCGTGATTTCTACTGCGGTTGGGGGAGCTGTGGACAAACAGAATAAAGAGTTAGTATTATTATGGTTTTGTTTTATTATAAATCAAATTTTGGTTTCAATTAAAATTCGATTTTTTTTGGGTATTTAATTATTTTTACTCTTTTGTTATAAATTGTTTGTTTACGCCTGAAGTAAGTACTAAAATATTCTATTATTTATTTATTTTATGTAACTCAGTTAATATATTTTTCAAACAAAACAAACAAATAAATTTAAAAAATATATAACGCACAATTTCAGAAAAGTATCTCCAATATTTTATTTCTTTCTAAAATAATTGTAATACTAAAATTCTCTTACTTCATAATAAGCTAATACACCAATAAATATCTCACCCCACCTGACATTATCGTTCCCTAAATTATTTAATTAATTCAAAAAGCATAAATTGTAATTAATCGTCAGCACCATTTTATGGGTCGGTATTAAAAACCGAACATCGTAAATTAAAACATAATCCTTAGGGATGTCGAGGAAGTCATTCATTTTCCGCCAAAAAAATTGGCTTACTTTATTAATATAATATACTTATTAATTAAGCGTTTAGTTTAAAATATTTACAATCATTCTGAAAAAAAAACCTAATGTTTTTTGTCCTGATATACTTTGTCATACATTAAATTTGAATCATTACTAAATAGAAGTCCAGCCTAGCGAGACTTCGTCGACTTTATGCCTATTATGCTTTGATATCATTATGCGTAAACATTAGTATGACTAGATTACAGGCCTGTTGGTCTAGTGGTTAGTGACCCTGACTGCTATGCCGGAGGTCGTGGGTTCGATTTCCACCCAGGACAAATGTTTGTGTGATGAGCACGATCATTTGTTCTGTGTCTGGGTGTAATTTATCTATAATATGTATCTATTTAGATATATATAAGTATGTTTATTAGTTGTCTAGTACCCATAACACAAGCTCTGCTTAGCTTGGGACTAGATGGCGTTGTGTGATATTTGTGGAATATTATTTGTTTATTTATTATGCGTAAAATTAGGATAAACAAAATATGACATGTTAAATTATGTATTAAAATTGTATGCCAATATTATAAGGCAACCTTTGAAACCAATGGTAGTGATCCATCTATTCGAATTATCTGCATGATCGCATACGCTCTTCTTCCTCTCTCGGAGAGGACTCCACTCTACATATGGGTACATCAATGGCCAATACTGGTCCCACTGTAAGGAGGTGTTAAGGAATGAGCTATAATCCTCCACGAGATTTCCGTGTGGGTTGGTAGAGGTCACATGTCTTCGAATTTTTGTTTCTAGGACATGTCGGATTAGTCACGATGTTTTCTTACACCGTTTTGAGAGCAGTGTTTACGAAATAAATTACACAAAGTAATGCGCCTGACTAGGTTCGTGGGTACGTTAAAGGGCTAACTGTGCTTATCAGAGTTTTCAGAAGTTTTTCAGACATGAATATCAATATCATAGAGATAGACAGCAGTATCGATGTACCACTTATCTTTAAATTATCCTAACAACCTTGAAATTCAGACCCTTACCTCCTTGAATTTCACAGACTATTTTTCATGCTCACAAGTTTTGTGTGAAGTTGAATATTATTATGTAATTGTAACCGAACTCGCAGTGGAACCTGCCACAAACATTTATAAACACAGAGAGATGGCTGCACCCTTAAGGCATGAGCTGAAGCGGTTTTTAAATGCGCACTCCAAATTCTAAAAAAAAAATATTTTAAAAAACTAGCCTATACGAGATAAGTGAAAGTAAATAAAAAAATGTAAAAATATTTAAGTGAAACAATTTTTAATAATTTAAATTAAAATGAGTCGACGGGCTATTATTATACTTTTTTTTTACGTGGTAAAATCATCACATGAGTCCTCCCACCCAGGGCAGAGCGGGAGGGACTGTTAGACTCTTACAGACTAAAATCCACGGTGTCCTTCAATAGCCCTTTACGTACCGGGGTCACGGTAATTCGAGGGTCCCGTGACCAGCTATTATTATATTTATGATGAATTGTCTATCTTGGCATGTAATGGAGAAGAATAAAAATAAACTTCGAAAAAAAAAAAATGTTTAACCATAATAAATAAACTATGTTTAACCATAACCTCATGTACACAATAAAATTAAACCAAAATTCAGTCTACACGATATTCTAGTACTTGTGGGTGGGTCTAGTCACAAAACCACCAAAATATCTCACTACCCGCCTTTTGAGAAACCGCTCTCAAACGTAACCCCGCCCGAACTCTCGAAACATAAAGCCCGCTCCGCACTTATAGCTTGCGGTCAGTAACCGGATATTACTGTCTGACAAGCGACGCTCGACACAAAGGTGGGAACCGGGCTTTGTTGCGGTCTATGTGGCACTTTGTATTGGTTTTCTGTTGCCAGAAAAAAAAAATAGGTAGATGAATGTTTTGATTTTTCGGTTTCAATTGGAGTGGCAATGTCTTGGGTCAATGGTGTTTTTTATTTACTGATTGTGTATCAAAAGTTCCCCATCATCTGCCTGCCTTTTCCCAACTAAATTAGGTTCGACTTCCAATCGAACCAGATGCAGCTGAATATCAGTATTTTACATGGAGCGACTGTCGGACCTCCACGACCCATTAACAGGGCATTATGATACCCCATGGTAAGACTGGTTGTCAGATTTTTAGAGCTTCTGACTGAAAGTAACGACTTTCAAGGATCTAGAATTGACAGCCGAGACTAACGGTTTTACGTGCTTTCTGCGGCACGGAGGAAACTTGCTATGACAGATGGTGACCCATTCACAAACCAACCTCTGCAAGCGCGGCTTAACTCGGAAGATCGGCCTGTGCGGCTGTTATTATTTAGCTCAAATTTATTTCCCGTAGATTGGGATATTTGTGAGCAACTTTTTATTTACAAGTATTACAATTTTCAATCACCGCATAAAATATGAAGAATTATTTTAAATGTCTTCTTTCACGTCCACTGCCGTTGGGTTTCTCCAAAACCAATATGTCGTCCTTCCGTCGTCTGTCTCTGTTCTTTTATTCATTCATTTTATTTGTCCCTTTCACTCATTCGTCTGCGTTCCATTCCACACTCGTAAAAGTGTTTTGCACAAATCCTACAGCCCCTTTCACAGATTAAAAAAAAAAAAAATTTTTCGAAGCTTTCCCTTATTTTAACGAGAGTATATTCTCACGTTTTGTCTGTTCATTTTAAGTAACTAAAAAATGGCACAAGTTCTTTTTAAAACTTAATAAAACTAGCTTAATTATTCAGGTTTCAGCAATTTAACCTTCGATAACTTACGAAGTAATTACTTTTTAACTTTGAAAATAAAAAAAAAGTTCTTTTTCAATATATTTCAGCAATATTTTATGCCAAACACACTGTATTTTTAATGATACGTCACTCACAGGTTGAAACTATCATTAAAATTGATGCCTGAAAATTTCATGAAAAGACAAATATAATATCTTGATAGAACCTGAAAAAATATTTGATCTACTGAAAATTGCTTCTGAGATTTCAGTATCCGTCTCTCATAATATTTATGTATTGAAATTATCTTTCAGTTAACTGAATTTCATGAATTACCCACATGAATTTAATTGGCAATTTGGTTTTGCTACTTTATTTTGTACAAGCGATCTGTCCTGGCTTCGCACGAATGTAATGCGAAAAAACTTTTTTGGGAAACTTAGCTAATTTTTGATGTTATCAATTTTGGCATATTTGTTTTGTTGGTCAAGTGCGAGTTGTCCATAAAAATGAGTGAAACTTAAGGCGTTTTTTTAACGCCTCTCATCTTTTCTTTATTGTAAGGAACATTTCGTTGTATGGAAGGGAAAAAATCGGGACCGCAGAAGTTATTATGAGTAGCTTGCCGTCTGATTAAGGACTAGGCCCGGGTCGACGTCGGCGGCGTATTACAGAGATGACAGTAAACTGACGGAGCTCTTTAAGGACCAAATGTGGGTCGTGGTCTAATGGCAACCGATGGAACAGTGTGAATTCTTAGTCAGTAAGACTCTGACGGCCCGTTCATGATCATGCCGCTGTAAGCGATGACTTAAGGGCAATGGGCGTTAGGTCAAATGTTTGAATCACTGCACAAGGCGCCGCAAATGGCATTTTCGCATGCTTTCATAGTAATGTCATATTTGCACGGCCTGTCGCACCGCTCGCCGCTTAGACCAAAGTCGTGAACGACTCACGTGCCGTGATAGTGCCTTTCGCTCCACCCAGGGCGAGAGGACTCATTTGATGATTTTACCACCCTCAGAAAATGGCAAATATCATTAAATCGCAAGCTATCTCTCTTTTTTACGTGTTAAAATCATCAAATGAGTCCTCCCACCCAGGGCAGAGCGGGAGGGACTGTCAGACTCGTACTGACTGAAAACCCACGGTGTCCTTCAAGCCCTTTACGTTCCGGGGTCACGGTAATTCTTAAATCCCCGCGACCAAACGGCAAGCTATCTAGCAAGAAAACAAAAAGAATACCAATCACGCAAGAAATCTCCTACAAAACATTTCATCAATACTCCATGAATGGCTTCCGTTGCCATGGCAACGAGGCCCGAAGATTCTCACAATAAAATATGGATAAGATTATAGTGGGGGATATTATTCATAATGTAGGAGGGGACTTTGAAGATATATGCAGATGTGCGTTCAGAGATAAAAGTTAGGGAGAATATAGAGGGAATTTGTGGAAGAATTGTTGACAAAAGTAACAAAGAAATTGTAACTGAAACTTGGAAATAAATTTAAGATTGGTCAGGCTTTTTTTATCGTGGTGAAATCATCAAATGATTCTCCTCACCCAGGGCAGCGCGGGAGGGACTGTCAGACTCGTACTGACTAAAATCCACGGTGTCGTTCACTAGCCCTTTACGTACTAGGGTCACGGTAATCCCTTGGTCCCGCGACCCCAGCAGACTTTGGCCCTCTAGAGGGGGACCCCGTCATTTTGCTGACATTCTTTGAGGCGCGCGTGGAACACAACGCGCCGTCGACCCGGGCATGGTTCATGTTGCCTTACAAGTTTTTATGTCTTGTGACTAGGACTGGAAGTACATTCAAGGTCCCGAATGGTCAATTAATTGAAGTAAATGCGTTGAGTTTGACTTCCCTTACGGAGTGGAGGGCTGTGTCTTAGCATTAGTAACATTAAAGGCCTGCTCATTTTTCTACTAGCCTCATTATTAATTCTGCTCAATTACGCATATATTGTGAGAACGTGGGCTATAATCTACCACGAGGAACTAGGTCAGGTTGGTAGATGTCACGTTGGTAGATGTTATGTTTGTTTAGTTCTAGGACCCACCAGTTTCCTCAAGATGTTTTTCTTCACCGTTGGCAGCCACATGCCATTATGCCATTATGGTCTAGTGGATATTTGAAAAAAATTGTGTTATACTTAAGTAAGACAGATTTTAAATTGTCCATTGAATAAAAATTTCTAAATACCTATCTATTTTAAATACGACATTTGGAAAATAATTTCTGATTCATGAATAATTTAATCTGTTTATGTAAACTTCATGAAAATCAGGGCAGTCATTACAGAACAAAAGACCAGGAAACTTTACGTACACGCTCTTAATTATCTTCTTTTAAACACCCTTTTCTTAACACTTATTCATTTATCTTATAACAATTCTCGCTTCGTATAAACATTTACTAAACTAACTCACAAACTCTATATTCGTTAGACCCTTTTTCTTTCTTTCTTTCTTTCTTTCGTTCTCAAACTTCGAGGGATGTTCGGAATAAGTGATGGGGCAGGAATTAGGGGCAAGTCGTCAGTTCAGACGTCTTAATTTCTAATTAGTTATCGAACTGATGGTTTTATTGCTGTTTAGACACTTTTTATGGGTGTTTAAGAGTAAATAATTGAATTATTTTGTAATAGAAGTCACTTTACGGTGTAGTGATTATATCTGTAACAATCCGTAGTAGTTAACTAGACGTATTAAATACACTGCTAAAGAAACCGGTCCTTTTCCTTATCGTGGTAAAATCATCAAATGAGTCCTCCCACCCAGGGCAGGGCGGGAGGGACTTTCAGACTTGACTGACTAAAATCCACGGTGTCCTTCAATAGCCCTTTACGTACTGGGGTCACGGTGATTCGTGAATTCCGCGACCAAAAAAACTGGTCCCAGAGGTATTATGTTTTTTTACAAACGTAACAAAGCTTTATAACTTTTATGACTGAAGGCAGAATATTATATCCGTAATGATTTTGGCTTAAAAACCTTATTTACGTAAATAAATAATTTTGATTTAATTTGAAAGGGCATTTAAAAAATAATTAATCTAAAACGCGCTAAATGATTTTTTTTTGCAATCAGTATATCTGCGAATAAATAGAATTTATTTTTGTTAACAACACTGCTCACATTTATTATAAATTTTCAAAATTAAAGATACTCTCTTAAATTTTAGATTAGATTCTCTAAAATTTTAATCACAACCAACCTCTTGTTCGTTAAACTAACTCAGAAACAAAGAAAAAAAGCTGCAAGAACTAAAAATAAACAAAACAACTTTCTAAAGCCTAAACAACACAAATCAGTTTACTTGTAAAACAAGAAAGAAACGAGAACTCCTAAAAAAGACCGGTTTCGCTAAAAATATATTTAAATAATTCTCTAATCCAATTTCTCGTAAGAAAAAGTTTCGGTAGGGAACCCTGAAAAAAAGAGAAACAAAAGGGTTCCGCCGATCGAAATGTGCCAGGTTAATAATGCAATTAGAAGTGCCGCTTGTAAGGTTAGGGTGGAGTTATGGTGATAAGCGGTAGCGAGAAATCATGAGCGGTAGCGTGTTGTTATAAAATATAATCCTAATACTGATACTGTTACCCTGTGTCGTCTCACTACTGGGCAAAAGCTCCTCCCCATTTTTTCCCCGTAATTCCCGTTGTATAGGGATTAATGTTCCGAAATTAATGTTATTATTTATGAAAATTATTTGGACCAGATATTTAGTAATAACGATACATTGTACTTTTAGGCACTGGCCTTAATTATGATTAAGCTATCGAAATTACTTCTGCGAATTTGAGTATGTCAAAGGCGACAGCAAATCGCAAACTGCAGCGACAAGGTCGCCGAACCGCAATTCCTGAGATCTGCGACACTGGGTTTTTATGTAACACTTTATGAGCGCTTCCGTAGATGACGTACGACATTGCCGCCCACAGCAATTTGAATTTATATCGTTTATACAAATATAAGCTTCAATAGCTTTTCTTTCATATTGTCGAATAGCGCTGTCAAATACTGACACTCAAATATTGAGTGCAACTATTTAATTTTATTTCTTCCTTCTAACCAACCTTGACAGCATCTGAATAGACAAGATAACCCAAACTTAAGCGCAATTCCATTAGGCAAGTCTTGCATACAGATATGACGTCACATTGCATACAAGTTTATGGAATTGAAAAAAAAAACACAATCTACTGTTTTAATTATCTACTTGTTTTATTATGCAGGGTTGGTCAAGTTAAATGTAACTTGTATAATACAACGCGATCATAGTCTAACAAAAGGTTTGACTTGACAAAATTTTGGATCGAAGTATTTTTTCAACCCGCTTCCCGCTCACACTGCGACCCCACCCGCCTACTAAAAGCCACTTCTGACCGTGGGAAAAGGTAATTATTGACTTTTTCAACTTCCTTTCCTCCCTAGACGCCTGGTGAAAGTAGATAAGACCGGCCTAATTAAAACCCGGGGCTGTACTTCTTTACAAGACGTGAAGGATAAGAACGGACCAAAAATATCTTTAGTCTTTTGTTGGAGATTATGTGGGATAACATTTTTTTTTTCATCGTGGTAAAATCATCAAATGAGTCCTCCTAACCAGGGCAGAGCGGGAGGGACTGTCAGACTCGTACTAACTAAAATCCACGGTGTCTTTCAATAGCCCTCTACGTTTTCCGGGGTCACGGTAATTCGTACAGTCCCGCGACCATGTGGGATAACATAGGTGAGCTTTTGATGTTTGAAAAGATGGAATGGGACATAGCGTATGCACAACATAATCAGCTTATTACGTTTCCACTGTTGGGACACAGGCCTCCTCTCTATTAGAGGGAGTGGATTTAATCCAGTACGTGGGTACTTCGTCAGATGTCGCATATCGATGAATTTTTGGTTCGAAACCTGCCAGATTCCTTACGGTGTTTTTCTTTACCGTTTTGAGAGCAGCGGTCATGGAATAGATAACACAAAATAATGCGTTTAAATCGTAAGTCTAGGCCGTTATCACTGGGGACCTTAAATCATTTGAAGCTATCTGAGACATAAAGAAAACCTGTATTAAAACTAATCACACAGCATTCTGTTTTGTTGGTCATCAATAAAGTAAATTGACTTGACGGCACGGTTAGCGCAGTGGCTGAGCAATTGGACTGCTACGCTGCGTGTCGCGGGTTATATTCCCGCACGGAACAAATATTTTGTATGACCTACAAGTAGTTGTTCTGGGTCTGGGTGTTTGTGTATGTGAGTTTCTATGTTTGTAAACGCACCCACGACACAGGCGAAATTCATAGTGTGGGGCAACGTTTTTAAAGAAAAAAGAAATAAAGATGGATTTTTAACTACGTATTGTTGCCAGAAAAATAACTAGAGGCGGCTCAAGTCAAATTGGGGCCAAAATCCAGACAAATCGACAAGACAGACTTAATAGAAAGCGTAGCCTTACACGGCCGTTTCTACCCCGTAATTACAGAACGCTAAAACGCTACAAAGACCAACTAGAGAGAAAGGACAAAAAAGACCAAATGCCAAATAAGGACAATGGAGGTTGACCCTTACTTAGGTACCTCATTTGAGGCAGTATTTATTCTCCGTCTACTATTTGAAGATCTATTGTGTGGCCTGATTTCCGGCTAGGATTTGGTCATGGTGGTTTATTAAACATTTAGGGGGGTTGGTGCAAGAGATTTTTTTAATGAAAGTTGAAAATTTTCTTGCCTGTGTTATCGACTGATAATTCGGACACACAATTTCTCTAAAAGACACTTAATCTGTTTAATTGGGTTTTTGTACAACCATCCCTGATCACACATCCCATTTCCAGTTTTTTTTTATTTTTTTTCAAAATCTATATTATAAATTACATTCCAGTTTATGTTAAAAGATAACTAAAATACCTATCTATCACGCGTATTCATTAGAATTTGAATATTCAAAAATCTCACTGAGATATTCCGAAAAGATCTAAAACTGTTACTTTCATCCCTGGTCTCCCCTGGGCGAAGTCACGAGCATGAGCTAGTACATTTTGTGCTGTGAAAGCTAGCAAATACGTAAATTTTTCACGTATTTTTCTATTGAAAAACTTTTGACATACCCAAAACAAATATTAGTTCAACCAGCCAATCTCGAACACGTGAAAAATCGACAATTTTGCCTCTCCGCTCCCTTTTAATAAAACATAGAAGCTCTATCAAAATTTGGGACAGAGCATTGCTACAACCTTTTAATAAACAACATACATGGGCATATGTTGACACGGCGTAAAGGTACAGGCAGAACTCAACGCTTCAAATGCGTACATCCGTGAAACACAAAGGACCGAAAAAAAAAACATTTCGTCAAAAGTTTTCGTCATTTTTTTTTTTAAGTCAGCATTTTTCATTTCGAATTCGAATGTCAGTGAATTTTTTATTGAGTGGTTTGTGAATGCTATAAATTTCCTTTTGATGATGTCGAGTGCGGATGAGTTGGGGGATAACTGTAAAGAAATGAAGAAATATGTTTATTAGAAAAACAGGCAAGGCTCACCAAAAACACAAAAAAGGTGTGTCTCATCGCTATAGGCTCAGTTCATTTTTGTACGTGGTAAAATTATCAAATGAGTCCTCCCACTTACAGTCAGACTTGTACTGACTAAAATCTACGGTATCCTTCAGTAGCCCTACACGTTTCGGGGCAACGGTTACTTGTTAGTCACAGGACATGACACTGGTTCTGGGTCTTTTTAGAGACGTGAGGATGTATTGTGTGTAATTTACGTTGTACATTAATGTCACTGAGTAGTCTGTGGGGTTTCCAGAGGCGGTTTATTTACCTCCGATATTAGAGGCTCACACTAAAAGAAAGGCACACGGATGTTTGTCGTCCACCACACAGACTCAGTGCGGTTTGGTAGAAGGCACAAATGTCTTCGAATTCTTGGTTATTATACGTTGCATTACGTCTATTATTTTTTCCCGTATTTCGAGTTCTCCAACCCAAGAATTCTTTACTAAAACATGTCGGTTTCCTCACGATGTTTTCCTTCACCGTTTTGAGTGCAGTGGTGATTAAAAAATTTGAACTAAATAATGCGCCTGGGAGGATTCGAATCCAAGCTTCCAGTCGAACAGGATGCAGCTAAATATCATTATTTTACATGGAGCGGCTGCTTATCTGACCTCCACAACCCAGTAATATACGAGTAATAAGTAATGCGGTTTATGATTGGTTGCCAGACCTTCCAGCTTTAACCAATAGTATCGACTATCAAAGATCTACAAGTGACAGCCGAGACCGAGATATGGAAGAACGGTAAACGTACGATCGATAGGTAGGATTAGTAAGTACGGCTTAATCTTGAAAGACTACAAAGATAAATGACATCCAAACTAATATTATAAATGCGAAAGTAACTCTGTGTGTCTGTCTGTCTGTATTTTCTTCACGCCTAAACTACTGAACCGATTTGTGTGAAATTTGGTACAGACATAGTTTGGAACTTGAGAAAAGACATAGGATAGATATTTTTATTACAAAAAATACAAATATCTTCCGCTAGTCACTATTCCATGCGAACGAAGTCGCGGGCAAAAGCTAGTATTATTATAATACAACCCTAATTAGTGTCTCTAATCGTAGAACTCTCATAAAATTTCTATATTTCCAGAAACTTATTATCAAGTAAAACGATCAAAGTCAAATTCATATCTTTGTGTATCACGCTAATTATATTTTCTCATTAAACATCCAGTTTTCATTTCAAGGAATGGTTTTGACATAATTATGAAATTTTAAAGGGAAAAAAACATAATTATAGACTGAGTTAAAGAAGAAAGCAAAATGTCTTTAGGTGAACTTGCCTGCCAGGGTCGCGGGACTCACGAATTACCGTGACCCCGGTACGTAAAGGGCTATTGAAGGACACCGTGGATTTTAGTCAGTACGAGTCTGACAGTCCCTCCCGCTCTCCCTAGGTGGGAGGACTCATTTGATGATTTTACCACGATAAAAGAAAAGGTGAAATTAGTTGCAGCAGGTAGTTTAAATAATCGTGATCATAAAGAACGACGGAAAAGTAGTTTTTTTTTTTCAATAAAAAAACTGTATTATGTCTTTATGGCGAGTCTAGACCGGTGCAACGTGTAATGTAATCCAACGTGAATGTACGTGCAACACGAATTCTACGTGTGGACGACAATACGAGCATTACATGTAACGCTCGCGCCACACTCTGACTGATCCATCGGAGTCGGTTTTTTGCGCTCTCAGTGCTTAAAAACCTTGCTCCACCAGTCTGAATCCGGCTTTAGAGATAGGTAAATAAAGCGGTTAGTCTAGGTAAAAAAAACATAGTTGAATTCCTATGACTGTGCAACGTCTTTTTTTTTAATTCATTAATATTCACCACAACAACTTATTTGTTACTATTAATAGATATATTAAAGGTCAAAACCAATAAAAAACCCAACCGCATACAAAGCGTAGTCAATAAAGAAAAGTCTAGATTATAATATATAATAATACTAAACATACCTTCATTCTAGACTATCACAACATTCAAAGGCGTAAGTTTGGACCTTGGCTTGCAAAGAATAAGGGGTTTTTCTCTGACCCTGGCTGACACTACACAGGAGGTATATTTTTCGAACGAGCCGGAGTGGGAAGCGGTCGTCTCCTTCTGCGAAGCAGTAATGCTCGTGAAGGAGGAGGCGGGCCGCGTGAGGCAGAGGACAGCGTCCTCCCTCCACCCCAGCCGCAGTGGTAGACGCCCGCGGCGTCAGACGTCGCCAGACGATATCCGGCCACCGTAGTTGACGGCGCGTTGTGTTCCACGCGCGCCTCAAAGAGTGTCAGCATAGTGACGGGGCCTGTAGAGGGCCAAAGCCTGCCGGGGTCGCGGGACTAACGGATTACCGTGACCCCGGCACGTAAAGTGCTATTGAAGGACACCGTGGATTTTAGTCAGTACAAGTCTGTCAGTCCCTCCCGCCCTGCCCTGGGTCGGAGGACTCATTTGATGATTTTACCACGATAAAAAAAAAAAAACTATGCGATAAGGCATTTTTTTAAATAGACTTTAAGGGTTTCAATAGGTACTATTTTAGATATAAGCCTCAGTCAAGTCATTTGTATGATCAGCAAGTAGTTGTTCCGGGTCTGGGTGTTTATGTTTGTGAGTTTCTATGTTTGTAAACGCACCCACGATACAGGAGAAATTCCTAGTGTGGGGTAACGTTTTTTTTTTTAAACAAAGGAGCCAACTGAAGTTACAGATAGGTTTTTAGCCCACCACCAAGCGTTCCAGAGGACACAATATTCTTTTTTTTTCCCCACACTAGGAATTTCTCCTGTATCGTGGGTGCGTTTACAAACATAGAAACTCACATACACAAACACCCAGACCCGGAACAACTATTTGCAGATCATACAAATGTTTGTTCCGTGCGGGAATCGAACCCGCGACACATAGCGCAGGAGTCCAATTTCTCAGCCACTGCGCCAAACGTGCCGTCGAATAAACGTAATTATGACGAATTTCCAAAAAAAAATTGCAAAAAATCCTAAACACTTGACAAAATATTTTAAAAACAGCATCTTGGCTCAATTCACAAGCCCCCATTCTTAGCGTCGAAAAATACGTACACAACTACAAAATACGACTTGGAACTATACAGGAAGTTCGAAGATAAAAATCTGTATTGATAGAACCGCCGTGGTATAAGTGCCAACATTTAAGATTGGACCGATATTTATATTCTTTGTTAGAAACTTGAATACGGCAAAACTTAATAAAGTTGAAAAGGGTGTTTTTTTAGAATTAAAATGCGCCATTCGTAGTGGAATATTTACGGTGTAATAAAAGGCAGTGGATTATATTATGAATTCGTTTAAGTTATGCACAATAATGAACTGCGCAGTTGAAAATTTTTCGAAGTTGTTTAGGGTAAAATAGTAATATATTTTTTAGAAATACTTAATATTCTACGAATTGATTAAGGATGACTAAATGGAACAAAAAAAAATTATAAAATACTAGTTTATGTCTAAGGCCTTTAATTCTCAGGATCTGTACTACCGAGATTATCATAATAAATACAATTCTCATCTAGATCATAATCTACCTGTGCGCCAAGTTTCATCCAAATCCGTGAAGCAGTTTTAGAGTAAAAGAGTAACAAACAAAAATCCCCGCATCCATCGAACCTCACAAACGTTTATACTAGTAAGTCAAGATATATTATAGCTTCAATAATAATATTATTTAGAGCTTTCACTGGATCCTTGAAATCATCATAAAATACTTCATCATTAAAACCTATGGTTAAAATAAATTTTATGACAGTTTAAATTTAAACCTCTAAACGTCTCTTGATCGAGCAAGTGAAATGTCGTTTAAAACCATACGGTTTTTCTAAAACGGTCCAGTAATAAATCAGAATATGTATAAGATCTTCAATCTCTATTTCTTCCTCAAAGGAATACTAATATTTTAAAGAGTTTAAGTAAGTTTGGAAGTAGGTTGAGATTTTCAGAACTTCTGATCTTAATCCTGAAGTTATTTTATTCCGTAATTCATTGGCTACGGTCTTCATTTGGTTTGCGTTTGATCACTCATCATTAAATTCTAATTTTTGGGTATAGACAGACAGGCCACTCCTTTTTTTCTGTCACGATTCAGTTCTGTGCTTCCCTCTTATGCTCAACTTAAAGTATCTCTTATACGTATTTATAACGCGTGCAAAGCTGCAGACAATTCACAAAATGTTTACCCGCTCCAAAATCGCCAACTATCCAAATTCAAAACTCTGAACATATTGTAATTTTTTATCAAAGAAAAATCAACGCGAGTAGTCAGGAAGCCCGTTTTCACAGAGAACAGTGCCAAGTAAACCAAGATATGCATCAATGAAACAAAGATTCTTGGCAGTAAACCAAGTAGGATTGTTTAATTTTTAGTCTTACTGTACCCGCTTTTGGCTCGGTTAAAGGGGATATCGATTTTTTTGAGTTATATGCTCAGGATGGTCATGCTCCTTTAGTTTTGTGGAACGAAGTTGTAATAGATATTAATGGTGTAGCTGACAATGCTGGTGAAATTGCTGTCTAGGGTACAGCAGTAGATAAACAGCTTGTAAATTGATAATGATTTTAAACCAGCTGCAGTTGTAGGTAAAGTATTATTATCAATTGAAAGAATGGCGGAGAGCTTAGACACGCAAGTGTTGCCTTCTAGTGTTTTGTAGTTTTATGATTTTTAGGTGGCATATGTCAACCCGTTATTTTATTTTAGAATCTTCTGTCATGTACATGATATTTTTTTGTACTATCGTGACAATTAACTTTTATGCTTCGTTGAAACCGTTTCCTAAAGTATTGTAAAGCTTTATTGATGTTCAAAGAATTTTCTATCGTCTTGACCACTTTTGAAAACGCTTGGTTTTTACGTCTATTTAATAGTCTATCATTACTTGGTTCACCATGATTATACTACCTCAATTTCTCTCCTACCAAATCATCACAAACTCCATCACTTTAAATATCATCATCATAACAGCCCAGAACGTGCCCTGAAAGCAAGTTACCATCTACAGCCCCGTCAGTTATTGTCCCGTCATTTTAACGACAAAATTAATCGACATTAATGATTTTACTATCGTCGATGATTTAATGACTATCGTCATCGTCAATAAAAACGACAGTCGTTTCATAATGACTTATGAGCTACGCATTTTAATATTTTTAAACGCATAACGGCTAGTGACAATGCAGTGGTGATAAATTTATTTTTCGTCGCTTTCATTTTATCGGTTTTCGAAGTTTATGAGTTTCGGTTATTGACCTGTGGTTCTAAAATCAGATTTTTCTAAATCTATTTTAGTGTAGTTCTAAAAGATTCTCTTTTGTTTTAATTGTTTAAATGAGTTTGTTTAACTTTGAGATGTTTTCTGTCTGATTGTCTTGTTGAAAGTTTATCTTTATCTAACAAAGACCTTTGGGCTTTTAGAATTCTAAAAATAAATGTTTGATTTTCCTAAGTAAATTTAATTTAATTTTGTTTTAGAATTTTGGCTCTGCAGTTTGTTGCCATACAAATAAATATGGCTTCACAGGTACAAATTATTTCTTAGTAAAACCAATACCAACCAAAGACTTGTTTTTACGCAAAACAGAAAATATTTATCCAATTCCTCCGGACAATCCTCCTCGTTAGCCTTGTCCAAAATACCATCAAATTACCGACCCAATGATCGAGGTTTGACAGAACAACTTTTTTTCTAATAACTTTTAATTAACTTCGAAATTTCGCAAAACTTTTCGGTGTTCCGTTTGTGTGCAATATTGGTTTATTAATGAGAATAGGAAATTAATGTTAATTTTAGTTCATGAGTCTTTTCTTTGATGAACTTTTTTATGAGATACGTATCAATTTGTTTTTGGATTTGTAACAGACAATAATATAATAAATAAATAATAATAAATAATAAGGCATGATTAACAACTTTAAAAAAATGTTCTGTTACTTCATTGTGCCCAGGTATGGTCTACTATTTTCTTTATATTACTTTTGCAGAACGTAAAGTTTTGTTAAAAGTTATTTAAATATCAGAAATTCACAGAGTAAACATGAAGGTATATTATAAGGAATGATACGAAAGAGAGAAGTAAATGATTCTGTGACGTCTACCAGGGGAAAGTCGAAAAAGAAAACGTATTGCACTATTCTTAAGTAGAATGGGACAAGGACAGGAAAACTACGGTCGAGTAGCTTTTGAGTTTTAGTACAAACAAAAATACTCTCTATAATAATATTAGTGTAGAAAACTTCATCTTTAACTAAAGTTAAACTAAACCAATCTATGTTTATAGTCAAAAGTTTAGTTCAAAGTTATATTAATTCAACAACTATTCTGAAATAGTCTTGACCATCCGCAGTGCGCACTTGCCTCCCCTAAGTCCCCCGTCAAGGGAGGAATTTGGAAAATTCTTTAGATTTCCTAGCGTTTGTAATTGTGAATGAATTGCTATATGTACTATTGTTTCTAGTTACAATTGCGTTTAATATCTTTTTCTATCTCTCGCTTTGAGAGCAGTCCGTCTATGTATATATTATATTTTTATATTTACACGACTGCCCAAAAAAGGAGTGTTATGTTTTTGTCAGCTAAATTGTTGGGGACCCCGCATATACGCGTCTGAGTTGCCAAAACCTGTTTTAGGATTATACAATATACACATTTTAACAAAATGAAAATATTTTAAATTAGTCTTTTTTTTTGGTGTTAATAATCATCTAATCAGTGCTTCCGTTGGTCGCGGGACTCGCGAATTAGCGTAACCCCGGTACGTAAAGGGCTATTGAAGGACACCGTGGATTTTAGTCAGTACGAGTCTGACAGTCCCTCCCGCTTTGCCCTGGGTGTGAAGACTCAGTTGATGATTTTACCAAGATAAAAAAAAATGAGTGCTTCCGTTCTGTCAGCCTCGTACTGACTGAAAACCACACCGTATTTTTGGTTGCCCTTTGAGTTCCAGGGCTGCGGTACCCTGTTGAGAAGTTCTCACACCCAAATATAATTATATGCGTCCAATTAGTTGTTGGTCAATAAATCATCCGTTGTTTTACCCATTGAATTAGTTGTAAATAGCCATGTAATCAATTTGTTGTGCAATAAATAATATTCTATTTTATCTATCTCATTTTATTTGCTGGGATTTCTCAAGTAGAAAAACAACAAGTGGTTATGTTACCTACTTATTTAAATATTTTCTTTGAACCAGGGCTAACTCAGAAAAATCCATTCCTAGCTATGTCCAACCTGGGCGACTCGCTGTCCGACCATGGACCATGCCCGGGTCGACGGCGCGTTGTGTTCCACGCGCGCCTCAAGGAGTGTTAGCATAGTGACGGGGCCTGTAGAGGGCCAAAGCCTGCCGGGGTCGCGGATCTTACGAATTACCGTGACCCCGGTACGTAAAGGGCTAGTGAAGGTCACCGTGGATTTTAGTCAGTACGAGTCTGACAGTCCCTCCCGCTTTGCCCTGGGTGTGAGGACTTTGATTATTTTACCACTAGAAAAAAAAAGCTATGTCCAACCCCTAATATAAAAAGCTAAGCTATAAAGTCGGGATCAGAAAGTCCACGACATAAGATTTTTCATTTCCTCCTCTAAGTTATGATATTAACAAATCATATATATTTCGTGCCTATCCGTTGGTCGTCCGTATTTGCTGGCTTTTCTCCAAAACTGGTCATAACGAACGCATACCGACTGCATTTGCCTGTGGTGTAATTTAAAAGCGGAAAGTTGTATATTATGATGTCTGTTGTATAAAATAAATCATTTTTCTCTGAATGTATAATTTCGTATTTTGTTAGTTTTCGGACAAAAGGTTTCGCTTGTATTGTTGTTTTGTAGGTCAGTTGTTTTGGCCTAATTTTTGCTTGAGGTTTTAGATTATTATTGTTAAGACAAATGTAATAAAAGCTAGTCAGAGTTTATATAAGCAATGACTGTGTTTTGTTTTGACTTTAATTAATCATTTGACTATGCTTTATTTTCATTAAATTTGTTTTTGTGTTGAATATTTGATTCAGAGAATACTAAATTTTGGTGTTGGCAACACACTACTGAACGGTGAAGCTAATCAGAAAGATCTGTTGCAAACTATACGCAACCGCTATATACAACGCTGAAAGAGTGTATTGGGTGCGGAGGAAGAGGCGTCGAGCACGCACAAATCTATTTTACCAAAAATAGACGAACTTATTTTGAAACATTTAAATTTTTTTTACTCGACTTTGGCACAACGTGTAGTCGATTAAGGAATATTTCTTTTACAATATACTAATTGTGGTCATGTTAAGTATTATAGAAATCTTTCTACATTCTGTCATGTCGACAAAGCCCGTTTCTATAATGTCATGCCACATGTGCTAGTTTATGCTTTCTGTGTGAGAGTTAGGTGTGTTTACATTTTAGAATTTATACACATCACACAAATCGCCGTATTCTTATCTTTTGCACCATCGTGAGTTGACCTACGTCAAGTAATTTATATACTGTGGCGCGCTCCGTCTGACGCAGACGTTATTCCCAAATAATTGGACGATCACACATAAGACACATGTCTTTTATTATATTTGTTGCGGGGAAATTGATTATTTTTCGTGGAAAAATTGTGGCTAAGATTTGATGTCTTTACTGATTATGATCAGTTCTTTCAATTACGGTAGTCATTGCTATCAGCTGTACCACCACGCGTAGCATGACACGGTACAAACGGGTTCCGTCGACGGAAGGATCTTAAATTACAGAACATTCGTTTTGTCTATTCCTCTGTCTGCCACGAGTTTTTTTTTTATCGTGCTAAAATCATGAAATAAGTCCTCCCACCCAGGGCAGGGCGGGAGGGACTGTCAGACTTACTACTGACAAAAATCCACGGTGTCCTTCAATAGCCCTTTACGTACCGGGGTCACGGTAATTCGTTAGTCCCGCGACCGTCTGCCACGAGTTGGGTCGAGGATCAAAACTTTACGTGAACAAAGTTGCAAGCAGAAGCCAGTTATTAATAAATTCAGTAACTCTCAACTCTCAACATCTACACGTTCACAAGGACCAAGCTCCTTTGAAAACCTCCGAAACTTTGATACCGCACCGCTTTTGACCACTTCCTAGAATGAAGCAATGCTTCTCATATCCTATTATGTACCTACGTCATATACTGGTACATAGGTAGTTATTTCTAGGTTATGCGTAGTTTGGAATATTCGAGGAAGCTGTCTTTGAGAAACTTTACCTTTTAATAAAATTATGAGTTGTATGACAGCTTCATGTAACGCGTGACCCGTGACAACAATCAGAAGTTTGATTTTTATTCTGCCAAGAGATTGTACTAGAGGGCCAAAGTCAGCCGGGATCGCGGGACTAACGGGTAACTGTGGCTCCGGAACGTAAAGGGCTATTGATGGAAACCGTGGATTTTAGTCAGTACGAGTCTGAAAGTCCCTCTCGTCCTGCCATGGGTGGTAGGACTCATTTGACGATTTTACCACGTAAAAAAAGAGCAGCTTGATACCTGCACGCGTTTCTGTAAAAAATGGTCTTGACAGACTGACAGACGAGAAGCAAGGTGATCCTAAAAGGGATCCGTATTTTTCTATGAAGATATGTAACCCAAAAGTTCCATCTCAAAAGTTTACGCAATAAAAACAGCTACCGTTTAACTTCACACCCAAAAGTAAACCATTCATAAAAACAATAAAAAAGTAAATAATTGAATGACAAAAATATTTCAAAAATTCTCCCCTGTAATTAAAAAAGCCGGCATTAAGCAATCAAGAACAAAAGGGGGTATAAAGGAGTAGAATAAAGGCTCTCACACAAGCAATTAGGGGGAAGCGTGCCAAATGTCACATTGAATGGTGAATGGCTTTATTTTAAAGGAGACAGCGAGTCTGGATTACCCTTTACAGTTGTATGATGTGTTTTAAATACCAGTTTGAGTTTGTTAGTTGGTTGTAAATTGAGGAGTTAGTTAGAATTTTGGTGGTTTTCTTCCTTACTGAGAGAGCATTGGATAGACATCTGTATGTATAGAAATCAATTGCTGTTCGTTAGTCTCGCTATAACTCGAGAACGACTGGACCGATTTGGCTAATTTTGGTTTTGAATTATTTTTGGAAGTCCAGGGAAGATGTAAAAGGTGAGTAAATACGAGTTTGATTTAAAAAATATATATTTTAAGGTGGTACTAAGTTTGCCGGGTCAGCTAGTTTATTGATATTATTTCACAGTGTTTGGGACTGTATCGTGGACTTTTATGGTGTCCTCCCACCCAAAGCAGGGCAGGAGGGACTGTCAGACTTGTACTGACTAAAATCCAAGGTGTCCTTCAATAGCCCTTTACGTTCCGGGGTCACGGTATAACTTGGCCCCGCGACCCCGGAAGACTTTTCCCTCTAGGGGCGGAGAGCCGTCATTGTGCTGACACTTTGAGGCGTGTGTGGAACACAAGGAGCCGTCGACCCGGGCATGGTCCATGGTCGGACAGCGAGTCACTCATTACTTGTCTTATTAGATTTTTCTAATGAGAAGCATTAAACAGTTCTTAAACTCAAAGAACATCGCGTACTCTCATTAGAAAACACAAAGCATTCATTCAATCAATGTTCAAAAGAATTTCCATTAATTAATTGATTTAATTTACATTAAACTCCCCACACCAGTTCAAACTTGGGCCATATGTGCTTTCGTTTACCAATTTAACTTTGCACTTCTCACGGTCTTTAACTACTACGATATACGTTCGGTTTTCGTTTGACCGAGGTCGCAGGTTTATATCGTTTGTTCTGCAAGGCAATAGGATTCAATATGGCACCATATGGTCTCTGATGACGATTTCATTGGTGGAATCAAAGCCAACACTTGCAGCAATTAGGGTTAAAACTTTGATGTTTTAGTGTTTGTTTTATTGAGAGTGTTAAGGCGAGGGATAAAGCCCTGCATTTATATAAAGAGTTGGTATTTTTACTACACGAAGTTGTAGATTTTTCGGTACGAAAATCTACTTTAATGCCTTTTTTTTTTTTCTTTGATTATTTTTGTAAAGTTATCACTTATTTCTGTGAATGCTGGTTAACCTATAATTGGCGACTGTGTAAGTCCTAGTCCTATTTTAATTCCATACCTTTTCTATACTGTACACAGAAACTGTTGGAAAACCTTTTTTAATAAATAAATAAATAAATAAATGCCTTTGTAAAACAGACAGGCGAGTCCGAAGCGATAACGAACCGATACGAGACGTTATACCGATAGTTCTGTCACGCTTTCGAATCGCTTTCGCTTTTCTATGTGACATACATTACAAATAAAACCGTCACGCTTCGCATTCACCACGATTGTCTGTTTGACAAAGGCTAAAACATGAGTGATTTCGTGTGAGAATCGCTAGACAGATGAGCTCAGTATTGAGCCAGAATTAAAATAGTATAACTGATCTTATAGTATCTACAAACTCTGTCAGTCCTTCAACATCTTGAGGATGGCGATCTTTTGATTCCGAATTCGGTGCTCAATATTTTCCAACTATGTGGGATCCAGGTGAAAACCAGCATTTTCACAACCTGCCTATCTGAAATCCAGCCTAGTTAGCACCCCGGGGTCGCGGGACTATCAGGTAACCGTGACCCTGGAACGTAAAGGGCTATTGAAGGACACCGTGGATTTTAGTCAGTACGACTCTGACAGTTCCTCCTGCCCTGCCCTGGGTGGGAGGACTCATTTGATGATTTTACCACGATAAAAAAAAAAGTTAGTAGTCCAGGGTCGCGGGACGCAAAGGGCTATTGAAGGACACCGTGGATTTACTCGGTACGAGTCTGACAGTCCCTCCCGTCCTGCCCTGGGTGGGAGGACTCATTGAATGATTTTAAAATGTTAGTACTGAATAAATACGTCATGGTAAGCCTCGATTTGAGACTACAGGTTTCTACTAAAGAAAATTAATTCCGATTTTTACTGAGTTTACTCTGTCTATGTTATGAGGTCTTCTTCTTCTTATCGTATGTTTGATGAACAACCTGGTGTCAGAGTTTAAACCGCCCGTAGGCCTCTGACATGGCTTCACACACCGTTGAAAAATCTCTCAGGTGTGCTGGTTTCCTCACGATGTTTTCCTGCACCGTTTTTAGCAAGTGATAATTAATTTATAATACGCACGTGACTTCTAAAAGACATTGGTGCGTGCCCGGGTTCGAACCTGCAACCTTTGACTTGACAGTCCAACGGTCGTACCACTCGGCTATCACTGCTTATGTTATGAGGTAAGTAGTCTGATTCAAACACTTTTAAGCCCTAATGCAAAACTATAATGTAAATATGATTATAAGCAAACTATACCTTTGCCTATCCAACTATAAAAAAAAGACGGGTTGCACTCTGGGAGTGCCGGCAGAAGTGAAAACTTCAATAGTAGTAAACACACAAGAACATTCGCGCAATCGCCCTGCGCCATCTTACGAATTTTCGATCAGGTCACGTGTCCTGACGCAAGTTTAAAATTTTTTACCCATTCCAAAAAAAGTGCACAACGCCGCTAAAGAAATTTTTACTTCAAAAACTTTATGCTACACAAAAACTAATAAATAAACAAACGACAATAAAAATGGTAACACTACTTCAAAACTCTTTGACACACACAACTTTTACGAAAAACACTCTTTTATTTCTCTGCAGTCCCATACCAGTCACACAGCATAAAAAACTCCACGAGAATGTTGCCAGTGTAAAAACTACTGCACGGCGATTTTTACACCGAAAGTCATGCTCATGTATAATATCCCTTTGTCTATACAAGTCCCTCGGGGTTGCCATTTCTTTTTCAATTTCTTCAGCAGACTGTTTCGATCACAATTTGTGTTGACGACTACCAAATTCCCTGCGGGCCGATAGGGATGGGAAATGTATCGAAAATCCCGAGGTTACGGACCTCCCAACCGGGATTTTTGATTGATGCAATCGAATTTATCGGGGTTTCGGAATTATTGATGGCAAGTTAAAAATGAGTTTTCGTTATTAATTTTTGGTGAAACCGTTGATGTTTAATATTGCAATGTTTTCGAATTGGATATCAAAGAGTCAGTCAGCTTGAAATTAAAAAAGTTTAAGCGTAAATTCGTGTTGATATTCCATTTCCATGAATTTTTGAATGAACAATAGTAATTAGTTTTAGTTCATTTACTTATGGACTTGTTTTCTCAGTTCGTAATGTTTAACTTTGAAATGAAAACAAGAGTTTTATCCTTTAGGAATTAATTAGAAAACAACGGTTTATTCAAAGTTTCGGCTTTATAAATACTTGAATAGAATCCGGCTTTTGATAGTAACTACATAGTTATTTAAACAAACTATAAGGGTTCTAAAAAATAAAAAATAGCATGTCAAACATATTCGCTTTTTACGCAGAATCCTAGTCAACCTGATGTTAAATTCAAATACCATACAGCATGTATCCAAAATATTGCGACCAAAAAATAATATTCCGCAAAAAAATCGCGGGAATTATTTAAAAATATGACAACACTACTTCTCCAGATTTAAAAGCTGTATCAACTACGTTATAGATAAATTGATACGTTTCGGAAATATTTTGTTGACTGATATTCCAATAAAAATCCGTTTTGGAAGAAGACACTTTTTTTTTGATATTGCTTTTATTTTACAGCTGTCCTTTTTCGTTGTATGTAATATTTCGAAGGCGTGTGAATGTTTCAATTAATCGGTAACGATTTTTTTTGTCATATTTCTCATAAGAGACTAATGACTTTATTTTATTGTTTGAAAAAAGATTAATCTAACATTGAAAAAGTCAAAAGTAAGTTATCGATTTTCTTGGAATGGTAAATTCATATCAAATCAGTCCTCCCGTCCTGGAGCAGAAGGGACTGTCATAGTGAGCTTCCCCATGACACGATTCGATGCATTTCGACCGAATGCAACTAGTCTTAGTGAAAATCATCCTTACGAGTACGACATCTATATATATAAAAGGAGAACTGACTGACTGACATATCAACGTACAGCCGAAACTACTGGGGCTAGGAATGTGAAATTTTGTACACGGCTTCCTATTATAATGTAGGGGAGCACTAAGAAGGGGTTTTTGGAAATTTAACCTTTAAGGGGGTGAAAAGGGGGAATTAGGAAAGTACGTAACCCACGCGGACGAAGTCGTGGGCAAAGTGCTAGTATGACATAAAACGTGTGGTTGTCTATGGGTAGATGAAAAAAAAAACACGCTCGCCACGACGACGTCAAGTCAATCGAATTGCATCATTATATGGTAGTAGCAAGGACGATTTTCATTTTTAGTTAGCAGAAATTGCAAAACGCACCAATCGCGTCATGGGAAAGAACAGAGGCGCATATTCAGTCAGTTAGGGAGTTCCCTAACTGACTAAACATGCGCCTCTGTTCTTTCGAATGCTCTATGAGTTCCAGGGCCACAGTAACATAACCATGTTAGACAGTCTAGTGAGTATTTTCATGTCAATAAATTGATTTACAGCAACTCACAGTTTCTGTCTTAAAACTACTGAGATAATACGACAGAAAATATATAAGCAGTAGAAAATACCTAATAAAAGCAATTTTCTACTCGATCAGCACTAAAAACTACCTTTAAAATTCCAATTAATATCGAAATCAAATTGCTAGGCGTTCTACCGTGAGCCGAATAAAATTTATTCGACCAATAAATTACTAAGATAACAATGCTCTCTGTTTGTTTAATTTTATACGAAATTATTATTCCGAATAATTTTGAGACTTGAAAGGTTTTGTAACATTCTGTATTTAAGATACAATTAATTGAGTGACAAATTGAGATTTATTTACGTTTATTTTAGATAGTACATTGTTTAGAGTTAATCTAACTTCTAAATAAGTTTGGATGAATGTATGGAATGATGAATATTTGTAACGTAATCACGTAAGAATAGCTGAACGGATCTTGCCAGAATTTGGCTCAGACATAGGTTATAATCTAAAATTATACATAGGATACCTTTTATCCCGGTCTTATGATGTGGGACAATAACCAAATTCCATCCAGGCGAAACTAGCAAAACAACGCAAAACTAGCATGACTTAGCTATTTATAAATATTTAATAGGTCAGGTTCCAGGTAAATTCTTAGGCGAGCTATAAAAGTATCTGTATCCGCCCAGGGCGGGACGAGGACTTAAGGACTTTCAGACTTGTACTGACTAAAAGCCACGGTGATCTTTCAATAGTCCTTTACGTTCCACGGTCACGGTTACCTGATAAGACAATACCGCGACCCCGGCAGGCTTTTGCCTTTTTAAATTAAGCCTGGCTTTTACCTAAGCATTGCCATACAAAGAGGTAACGCTGCCAGTCTCTTGGGCACATTCAAAGATGACAGCGTCGAGGAGGAATTTTTTGATACTTTGTTTTAGTTTAGTTTTATTATGTTTTAGTCATTAATATTTCTATGGTTATCTTTTAATTTAGAGACTTAATAATTTTCTAGTTAGTAAAATTCACATTGTAATAGTTAAAAGTCCCATATTGTAAAAACCATTAAGGATTAAAATGAGAATCAGATATGTCTTTTGTACCCATCCTAAATTGAACAATTGAAGCGTGATGTTGAAGATAAAATTTAAATCAGGCGGGACAATTAAGCGATCAGTTTTCAAATGAATGAGTTTGCCTGATTGTAATAATTTAATTGATTATTACTTATCTGTTTCCTTTTTTTTTAAGTCAGAAATCATCAAATCAGTCCTCCCGCCCTGTGTGGAGTCCAATTAAAAGTCTACTGTTCTTTCGGTTGCAGTAATTGATCAGGAAACCCCTTTACCAAACTGGTTGCCAGGCTTAAAAACGACTGTCAAGGATCTATAAATGGCAGCCGCAACCTACAAAAGAACATGATTTTCGAAACACATCGAACTTGGTTATACGAGTAATGTAGGTCACCCATCGAAAGACGGTCCTTTGCAAACGCTGCTTAACCTTCATTATCGACCCGTGTAGCTATTATAATTAAGCCACGAGCTCCTCACAAAATACAAAGCTCAAAACCCTTACTTATCCTTCAACATTTTCATCTCGGGAAAACAAGTAAAATTTTCTTTGAAATTACAACAAGAAGGTACCTCGGAGAAATTTATTTGTACCACAGTACAGTTTGATTATAATTGTGAGCACGGAAATGTTTCTATGGTACCATTGTTGTCGTCAGACAAAATGATTACAGAAATCCCACGTAAATTACTTCACGGGAAAGACGAGCAGGCATTTTGATGATGATAACCTTGGACAAGTAAATACTGTATTTTTTTAGGGTTTTTTACCCAAAGGACCATGCCCGGGTCGACGGCGCGTTGTATTCCACGCGCGCCTCAAGGAGTATCAGCATAGTGACGGGGCCTGTAGAGGGCCAAAGCCTGCCGGGGTCGCGGGACTCACGAATTACCGTGACCCCGGTACGTAAAGGGCTATTGAAGGACACCGTGGATTTTAGTCAGTACGAGTCCGACAGTCCCTCCCGCTCTGCCCTGGGTGGGAGGACTCATTTGATGATGATGAGAGGCCCGCGACACCGGCAGGCTTTGGCCCTCTACAGGGGACCCCGTCACTATGCTAACACTCCTTGAGGCGCACGTGGAACACAACGCGCCGTCGACCCGGGCATGGTCCATGGTCGGACAGCGAGTCGCCCATTACTCGCCGCCCGCGAAAGTATATGGGATCGCGAAATTGTAAAGACTGGATCTTTTTTCAGTTATCTTTTTCGTGGCTGAGGATAAAAGATAAAAATAATTACGTTTCACCATCGCTGGCCATGACAAAAGCCTAATATTCTTTTATTAACTACGCTCGGTAAAAAAGGATTTTTATTTTTAAGTATTTTTTTTCTTTTACTTCAATAATTGGGTCTTTTTCTATGAAAAATCAGATTCGTAAAAGCAAATTTTGAACGTTTAACGTTTTTGCGTTTGTTGGCTTCGATGGTGTAGAAAAGGTAATAAAGGTTAATTTTTTGTACTCTAATAATGTGATTTTTTGTACCAAATGATAACATTGTTCACCAAAAAATACTGAGCATTTTTATAGTATGCAGTAGAGCTAAAAGCTCCGGGCGGTGAGTAATGGGCGTCTCGCTGTCCGACCATGGACCATGCCCGGATCGACGGCGCCTGGTATTCCACGGGCGTTTTAAATAGTGTCAGCAGACCCCCCTTAGAGGGCACGCCGCAATCGCGGCGGTAAGACCCCTCCTTGAGGAGTGGCTGGATAGGCGTCACGGCGTCCTGACCTACCGCATGACGCAGGTCCTCACCGGACACGGAAGTTTCGGGAGGTTCCTGTGTCTGATAGGGAGGGAAGAAACGCCTGGGTGTCACCAATGCGAGGATCGTCCGGAGGACACGGTGGAGCATACGGTGCAGGACTGCCCCGCTTGGGCAGAGCACCGCCGTGTCCTCACGACGGCGATAGGCGGAGACCTCTCGCGCCCGGCATTGGTCGAGTCCATGCTGCGGGGCGAGACGGAGTGGGAAGCGGTCGCCTCCTTCTGCGAAGCAGTCATGCTCGCGAAGGAGGAGGCGAGCCGCGTGAGGGGGAGGACAGCGTCCTCCCTCCACCCCAGCCGCAGTGGTGGACGCCCACGGCGTCGGACGTCGCAAGACGATCTCCGGCCACCGTAGGCGCGGGCTTGCGGGCGGCGAGTAATGGGCGACTCGCTGTCCGACCATGGACCATGCCCGGGTCGACGGCGCGTTGTGTTCCACGCGCGCCTCAAGGTGTGTCAGCATAATGACGGGGCCTGTAGAGGGCCATAGCCTGCCGGGGTCGCGGGACTTTCCCATTACCGTAACCCCGGTACGTAAAGGGCTAGTGAAGGACACCGTGGATTTTAGTCAGTACAAGTCTGACAGTCCCTCCCGCCCTGCCCTGGGTGGGAGGACTCATTTGATGATTTTACCACGATAAAAAAACAAGACCCCTCTTAGAAAAAGCCTGTGGCTGTCGTGGGACCAACGAGCTACCGTGATCCCCAAATGTATAGGGCTATTGAAGGACACCGTGGATTTTAGTAAGTACACGTCTGACAGTCCCTCCTGCCCTGCTTTGGGTGGGAGGACTCATTTGATGATTTTACCACGGTAAAAAAATGAGCTAAAAGCTCAGTATTTAACAAAATCTGCTATATTTTTTAAATAGATAGAGCACCCGTGCGGAGCCGGGGCGGGTCGCTAGTTACCTGTAAATAAAACTCAAGTATGAACGCACGGCAATTGTGTTCTATCTAACTCAAATTCTATCACTATGCTGAAAAGAAACTATGTTTACATTCAAAAAAGAAAATAAATACATTACACGAATTACGTTAGCTGCGATCGGAGGATTTAAAAAAAACCAAAAATGATTTAACTAAATTTATTTTAAAGTAAAAGAATTACATTGATTATATTAAATCTAAAATTAGCCTACGTGCCTATTCGAAGTATGAATATGGAATGGAATTTTACAGTTTTACAATAATTGAGTAATCTAGGTCTGTGCGACAGAAAGTGCTATCTCAGCTCGCCGTTTCCGTCGTTCGTTTAATTGCAGCGTATGTTTCTACAATAAAATTATTGAGTGCTGAGTTGGCGATTCCCCTTATGCAGCTGCGTGTAACATCTCCACCCGCAGATCAGAAACTATTTTAGAACTTTGAGAGAAAATGTTTCTGGGACTTTTCCTCTGGGCGCGCGATCCTCTTCTCTTATTTCAGGTTCTTCGTAAGTATGTCCCTTAGTGTTGGAAGTTTCGCAGCGTTTGCAAAACCATTTATTGCGATAGCCCAGTATAGCAATGATAAGTGCGCCTGCACCTAATAATGCAATGTAGAAGGGTATGGTCGTATGATATATGACATCTGATTGCAGTTGGTTAAGCTGTATCGGCTGACTCGTCATGACATGGTTCTGGATACTGTGTAGTCCTCTTAAGTCGATTGAACTGAGATGAACTTGAGTTAAGGCAGCATGCGGTGTGTCCACGTCGTTGTAGGGAATGTTCATTAGTTTCAAAGGCTGCCCTTGTATTACATCGTTGTCATTGATTATACTTAGTTCCTTTGTACGGAGATAACAATTGATCGGTATAGTGGCGAGGTAGCTTCCCTGTAGCGTATTGAAGTCTTCTCTCCCACAGACTGATTGCACTTGCGTTGGATTTGGGAATGATATGACGTAATGCTGGTCATCTAGTTTTTCCATCGCTTCTTTTTCCAAAAATACTGTTTTAAATTGGCAGGAACTCTTGAGTGCTTGGTTCATGATAAGTTCTTGTATGCAGTCAGTTTTTGTTCGTATTTGATGGGTTATTTCCTTTTCACAGAGATACCAGTTATTAAACTTCGAGCATTCTGCTTCTATGTACACGAAAGAGTTTCCATTAGTTGCTATAAAGGGATAGGTAGGGATAAGGGCTTGACGATTTTTATTGGGTACTATAGATAACTTATATAAATCATAAATGATTTTGGAAATTATAGGAAATCTGAAAACTATAACTATTTGTTTTTCATTGAAATATGATCCGGGCCTGATAATGTCGTAGTATTCTCTGAGCTCTAGACTTAGTATTTCATCCTTACTGTATATTTGTTCTAACCTATTTACCATAGACCTAAGTGTTTCTATATCTATCATAGAATGAACAGTGCTTGACGCATGTATAAACGCTAACATATTCTCTATTCTAACTAATTCTAATCTTAAATCTTCTACATTTTCACTTATAATAGAAATGAGTTGACCAAACTTTGCATAAGTAATTAAACTGCCTGTGGTAAGAGTGTTATTTAACAGTAACTCTAAGGTGCTATTGATTTTACTCTGGTTTTCGACTAACTGTAGTAAAACGTTATTATTCTTAGCCATCCATTCTTTACTGAGACTAATGTGATTATTGAATTCGTTAACTAACTTATTATTGTTAATTTGTAGATTTTTGATAGCGTTTTCATAATTTAAGGCATCTGTGTAATCTAGATTTCCGGTTATGCTTTTAACTACCGATCCGAGACCGTCTATTAGACCTCTCTTTACGCGACCGGGCTCTAAAGATTTTAGCTGATTAGATACTTTGCCAATTTTGTTAGTAAGATAACTAATTTGGAACTCAAACAGTGTATAAGTGTCATTACTAAGCCGACTTTTGTATTCTGATATCTGATACTGTAGTGTTGTAATTTGATTTTCAATGTCCCTTAGATTCACGTACTGAAGAAATGTATGATGATGAGTCGTCATTCTCGTCGATCCAAGTTTGTAAGGTAGTAAGCCGGGTCCATTGGCCAAGCTTTCAAGTTTTATCTCCGACGCGGTCGTCTCGCGAAGTACCAGCAATAATAGAATCCTGCAACAAGTTAGGTTCCTTAGGGCCTCTTTTTAATCTATTTTTGGCTACAGGGCCACGTTTTTTGGATGTGTAAACGTGTATGGGTAAATCGGCCAGAATGGTATCTTGGGTATATCGCGGTGCTGTTTTTTGGCGACTTGCAGAAGGGTTCTTAATGAATACCTGTTGTTGAGGAACGTATTCTATTTCAGGTTCGCGGTTCTTATTTCTATTTTCTATCAATGCAGTACGATTTAATAAAGAAGTTTCGTTTATGATATTATAAACTTCCTTCATTTGTGCCCTATGATTGTGAACGTACTGTTGTAATGCTTGTTGCGTAAAATCGATGTCTAGAATGTCGCGGGGGTCAAAGTGACCAGTTAATAAATCGAATGGTCTGCATCTAGTAAAGCTATGTATTGAAGAATTATAACCAATTATAGCATAAGGCATAAGATTTACGATGGGCTCCTCTTTGTGCTTTAGTTTTAATATTCTTATATGTTCAAGGAGAGTTGAGTGGAACCTTTCTATGTTACCGTTATCGTTAGGCGAATGCGGTAAAACTCTATGATGGTTTATCTTATGAAGGCGTGTGAATTCTAAGAAAAGTTGGTTGGTAAATTCTGTTCCGTTATCAGTTACTATAGTTAAGGGAACTCCGTGGTGGGTGCAATATTGTAATAATGATTGAAGTATGCTAATGCCCGTACCATCTCGGAGATGGTATGCTTGTCCGTATTTAGTAAAAACATCTATAAATGTCACATACTTTTCATTATGAACAGTGAATAAATCCATGTGAACTATCTCGAATGGTTTTGTTGCCGGGGGTACAATATTAAACTGGGGTCTAACAGGTCTCCGGTCATATTTAGCTTGCCCACAAATAATGCATTCATTAATGAATTTAGTTATTTGATCCTTCATTTTGGGCCAGTAATACTTTCTTGAAAGGGCTAAATAACATTCAGTAATTCCTCGGTGATTAGTTTTGCCATCATGGTAGTGTTGAATTATCTCCTGCTGACGTAGATAATCTTTAACGTTTTCTAATTCTATCTTAGCTAGTACTAAGTTCATAGATGAACTCTTAAACTTTTCTTGTATGACTGGTATGATGGTATACATGGCGAGAGGTGGATTTATTAAGATACCGGTTTTTACTTTCGGGTTCGCATACTCTTTGAGGGCATTAACTACATCTTGTTCTAATTTAGATGATGATATTTGGATTGCTATACGCGTGTGGGTATCAAATGGTTTAGTAATTACTGGTTTTCGTTTAACATCTTCCACTACAGTGAGGCATAATTGTCTATGAAATCTGTTAAGAGGTTCGTCTGTGATTGGGACTTCTAATATAGGATTTTCGAGGCTGGTGTGAACGGTTGCAGTGGATGAATTCATGGATGGCGGGTTTTCTGATGGGTTAGGCATCAATGAACATAATTCGTCTATTATGGTGTTAATATCCTCATTGTGAATCTCCACCCGAGATAAGGCATCAGCGTTTGTATTTGATTTGCCTTTCTTATAGATAACGGTGAAATCGTATTCACTAAGTTTCAGCCTCCATCTAGTTAATCGCGAATTGGGTTCTTTAAGGTTCATCATCCACTGTAGAGGTTTATGATCCGTCAGTACTTTAAATTTACGACCAAACAAGTAAGGTCTAAAATACTTGGTGGCCCAAACTATAGCAAGAAGTTCCTTTTCTATGGTGCTATAGTTAAGTTCACTTTCATTTAGGGTTCGGGATGCAAAACACACAGGTTTGTCGGAACCTACAGGTCCTTGAGATAGAACGGCACCAATTGCAACGTTCGAAGCATCTGTCGTCAATATGAACTCCTTATTAAAATCGGGATACTGTAGTATGGGGTCATTTGTTAAGAGAGTTTTGCACTTTTCAAAACTGTTAATGTAGTCGGAGTCTAATATCACTTTTCTACCTTTTTTCAAACATGCTGTGAGAGGTTTCGTAATTTTTGCAAAATCCGGGATAAATTTACGATAGTAACCTACAAGGCCTAAAAATTGCTTAATTTCTTTTGGAGTTTTTGGAATGGGGTATTTTTCTATGGCTGTAATTTTATCTGGATTGGGTTTTATTCCTTCACTACTTATAATGTGTCCAAGATAACCAGTTTCATGCTTTAAGAACTCGGATTTATCCATTTGGATCTTAAAGTTCGATTCCCTAAGTCTATTGAAAACTTTCTCGAGATTCGTCATATGCTCTTGTAGTGACGTGGAAAAAACGATGATGTCATCAAGGTAGACCAGGCATATGTCATTCTGGAGACCTCTGAGGACATTGTCCATCACTCTTTGAAATGTGGATGGTGAATTCTTAAGTCCCATGGGCATTCGAAGAAACTCGAAATGTCCATGCTCGACATTGAAAGCTGTTTTTTGAATATCCTGAGGGTCCATTTCCACCTGGTAGAAGCCGCTAGCCAGGTCTAGAGTGGTGAAGTACTGGCACCTACCTAGTTTGTCAAGAACATCGCTAATGTTCGGAATGGGATATTTGTCGTTGATAGTTTTTTCATTGAGTTTCCTAAAGTCGACTACTAAACGCCATTTTTGTTTGCCTGAGGCATCCATTTTCTTGGGGACCACCCAAATGGGTGAACTCCATGCTGAGTCTGAAGGCTTTATTATTCCCTGATCTAACATTTTTGAAATCTGTTCCCTAACCTCCTGGCGATGGATGAATGGGTATCTATAACTTTTTGTATAAACCGGGACTTCATCTGTAGTCTTAATGCGATGTTTTATTTGATTAGTAAAAGTTAGTGCTTCGCCTTCGATGTAGAACACGTCAGCATATTTCGAGCAAAGAGCTATAAGGTTGACTTTTTCTTCCTCGTTTAAATGATCTGTTCGTAATCGCGCCGTAACCTCTTGAACTCGCTTGGTACAATGTTCGGTACGCATGCACTCGATATTAAATAAACTCGCGTGCACTGGTCGGTCAAGTGATAATACAATATCATTCGGGCTCGTATTTTCTATTTCCAAGTAGCCGCGATTATTGTCCACGATAGTAAGGCACTCGCGTACAGTACAATTACATATAGTCTGTTCACTTACTAATGCCGCACCGTTTGGAGTGTCGATCGGTATTCTAACTAATTTTGAAGATTGAGCAGGTATGATGTCTTCATACAAGTTAACATTATAGGAATTATACATACGGATGGGATTGGATGATGTGCGCGTTATTAACCTCTGATCTTTTAGGTCTATCTTAGACTCCCATTTAGTTAGCAAATCTAAACCAATTAAACCATCGAAATAATCATGAAAACGGTATATAAATAACTTGATAAACTCTGGATCGTTAAATTCTGCAAAGCAAGGTAAATTTATAGAATAATTATTTCTACTAACCGCGTGTACATTGGTAACTTCAAACGGGTCATAATTTAAGGGAAAATTTGGGAAATATTTTTCTACAGCCTCCGGGCTTATAAAAGATTGATTCGCGCCAGTATCAATTAGTAATTTTAGAGGTGGTTCTGCTATTAGTATATACGGCAATTGACGCTGAGTTTGGAGATTTAATTCTATTTTAACTTTTTTGATTTCTGATCCTCCTGAAAATCCTGACTTGGACCTGCCTGAGGTTCAGACGAATCTGCCATATTCCCTTGAACACTTAAATCGCTTAAAGTCGGATCATAGTTGCACTCTAATGCAGCGAACGGACTATAATCGTAGTTAGTATTATCGTAATTAAAACAGACCGGCTCGTAATAGTACTCCGTCGGGTAATATGAGCTATCGTATGACGCGCACTCATTCATGTTCATCTCTCGATGTTTAAAATAATTAGTTGGTGGCGGATTGCCTGAATTTTGCCAATTATGACCAGATAACATGGGTCTAGGAGTAAAAGGTTGTACTCCACTCATAGGTTTAGGACCTTGATTTTGATTTTGCGCCGGATTGTTTCTAGGGGGCAAACGGAACATGTTACTTTGAGCGTTATAAGTTTGAGGTACCGCACGGAATATTTGCTGTGTACGATTAGGCATGCGATTTTGTGACTGCTGATTAATAAAGTTGGGATTAAATCTAAACGGTTGTGGCGGTGGTAGTTGGTTGGGTCTAATTCCTATGGGATTGGGCCAGTTGGGAATTGGTACTGCGAAATTATTATTACGTGGAGGGACTGGATTGGTATTTGTATGAGGTGTTGCAGGGTTAGAATTTTTTTGCGTAGTGGATTTTGAGACCTCACTACGTTCCTGTAAATACATAACGTTAAGTTCTTCCTGTACATATTCAAGGGCTTTTTCGATGGTATCGGGACGCATGCACCGTATGCGGGACCCTAATGGTTCCTTTAATCCTTTAACAAAAGCCTGCATAGTAACTTTTTTGTACAGTGTACGTTTCGCTTCAACTGTGGTAGAAATTTGTTCGTGTAATGTTACATACGTCATCATCGTACTAAACAAAGTTTGGCATTCCTCATAAAATTCCTGAGGTGTTTTATTTCCCTGCGTAGCTAAAGAAAGGTCTCTATACAAAGCCGTTTCATCCCGTTGATCGGAAAAGTTATTGATTAAGGCCGTTCTAATCCCTAGCCAACTTTCAGGTATGCCGTTGGAATTGATGGTACAAGCGGCAGAGCCTTTTATTTTATTTAAGATGCCATTTAATAAGCATAAGTTGTTTAACTCGCTACCTGGGGCATTACTAACGTACTGAGTCACTATTTGATCGCATATTCTAACAAACCTAGTCAATACATTTGGGTTCCCATCGAACTCCGGGACCATACGAAGGGTCTTGAAAATTGTATCGGGGTCGTGGGCCATATTTAAACTATTTATACTACTATTTAAATTATCTTCTCTATCACTATTTAAATCTCTACTGTTATCTATAGCACTCCAGCGAGCCGTACGTGATGAGGGCTCCTGGGAGTTAGAATTTTTCGGGTGAAAAATCTTGGAAGTTGGGTGGTACTAGGACTAAATAGGAAGCAACACAGGAACAATTCAAGTGTACTTACAACAATTTCATCTCTGGTTCTCTTGTGAATCGAAGTCTGGATTCTCCTTCCGGAACTGCAGCTGGACCGTAGATTCGGATATTCGGCGCCGGGGCTCGATAGCCACCCAGGCGATTCGCGTACGCGGATGTCGATATTAGAGATCCCTAAGCTCGCGAACCGGCCCGCGAATATCCTACCGACTGCGCCAATTACGTTAGCTGCGATCGGAGGATTTAAAAAAAACCAAAAATGATTTAACTAAATTTATTTTAAAGTAAAAGAATTACATTGATTATATTAAATCTAAAATTAGCCTACGTGCCTATTCGAAGTATGAATATGGAATGGAATTTTACAGTTTTACAATAATTGAGTAATCTAGGTCTGTGCGACAGAAAGTGCTATCTCAGCTCGCCGTTTCCGTCGTTCGTTTAATTGCAGCGTATGTTTCTACAATAAAATTATTGAGTGCTGAGTTGGCGATTCCCCTTATGCAGCTGCGTGTAACACACGCGAACACAGCACTAATCCACATAATATAGTAGGCCAACTCTTCAACATTATTACCCAAAAGATAACTGACATACAAAGATATGTTATTCCAAAAAGATAGGGGTCTCTTTGGGACGGTATAAGGAAAAACTGTTGAGTAAAGAAAAAGTAATAAATTGGTTTGAGTGGAAAAAGAAAAATTATATAATTTATGATTATTATCGTACGAGTCCATGGCTAATAATATTATTGAGTATATAAATCTATTGTCAAATATAATGGAATTTTAAGTTCTCAGAACTAAATACTCAAAATTCGATTCTATTTCATTTGACATTAAGGCTCAAGTTGCGTCTACCACCCAATGTGTAGTGACAGAAAGAGCTTTGAGAACGTCTAAAGTCAAGTGGTTATTTGGAATACAGATTTTCAAGCGTTTCGTATTACTACAATATTATAGACGTAAGTTATTACAGCATTGTTTTATCTGTCATAGTCTTTTACCACGTGACCACGATAGGGGTGAAGTTGTCACGATCCCATATTGTGACGTCATGCACGATATTTTTTAAACTGATACTTTTAGGTGCGTTTCCTCTCAGACACTTATCTTTATAGATGTATAAAGTAACTTATTTTTTTATGTCAATTGAACGATAACGAAATCCGTTTTTGTATGTTTAGTAGAATCATAATAACATTTAATTTACTAATAACAGTAACATAATGTCGGTCTTATAATTTGTATTTTTTTAAATTTCCCAACACATTAAAAAATTGTAAAATAAACAATTATATAAACAATTAAATTGTTTATTTTTATTGAGCAATCTAAGTCACTAAAGAGTCTAAACGATATACAAGTATTGTAGAGTCCTAAATATACGCTATAATTAATAAAATAAAACCAAAAAACAAAAAAAAACTTCACATGACATTTTTCCAACACATAAGGAAGAAAAAACACAAACAGTTATCTCCAACGCCTTCTATCCGTGCCTACCCACAAACCACACTAGCTACATACCCCTTTGTCAGATCCTAAGTGAATCAATTTATCATCAGTGATAAAACGCCCCAAGATATGATGCTAACATTTATAAACAGACGTGAAAAAGTAGATTTATAATACGTCTTTTGCAACACTGTGGCAGAAATGTGTGAAAAAACTAGCACTCCGCCCGCGACTTCATTCGTGACTATTTGGTATTTTCGCCATTTATTTTATTTAATCACCCCTTTAGGGTTGAAATTTACAAAAATCTTCGTTGAAAGTTTTAAGTAAATCACATGAAACTAAAATAAATTTTCATAAAAATGTTCACAACAATTTTAACCCCCTTAGGATCCCTTTATTCGATCCTGACTTCGTCCGCGAGGGTTTCGTATATTACCCAATGACTTTCAGTTACCCCTTTGGGGTCAAAATTTCCAAAAATCTAGAATCACGTGTTACATGAAGTAAAGAGTGAACAGGTTACTTCTAGGCAAGCGTGCTTCACCGTCGACCACATCTTCGCTTACCATCAGGCGAGATAGTGGTCAAACACGAACCTATAATAAAATAAAATAATAAAAACCTCCATTTGGTTCGAAGATTCACGTAAATAATTTTAGACCCAGCAGAGGTTTCATCGGTACGTTGATCGAGTTGAGTCAGCCAGTCAGTTTCATCCAAACTAATATTATAAATGCTAAGTAACTATGTCTGTCTGTCTGTCTTTTCTTCACGCCTAAACTACTGAACCGATTTGTGGGAAATTTGGTACAGACATAGTTTGGAACTTTAGAAAAGACATAGGATAGTTTTTATTATAAAAATTGAAAAAATAGCAATAATCTACCGGAAGTCACTATTCCACGCGAACGAAGTCGCGGGCAAAAGCTATTTTCAAAGAAAAAAAAATTTTTTTGAAGAAAACAAAATATCACGTTTCATTTTTGTGCCACGTTTCTGTTAAATGTATTTACATGGTTCAATCTGTTTTGTAAAACGGTCATGTGATGTCGTTAGTGAGCAAGATATCCTAGGTTCGATTCCCAGGTCAAGCAAATGTATGTGGTTTATCCATTACGGATTTCTCAGTAAGCTCTCCCCTGTATGACGGGGCCTGTAGAGGGCCATAGCCTGCCGGGGTCGCGGGACTTTCCCATTACCGTAACCCCGGTACGTAAAGGGCTAGTGAAGGACACCGTGGATTTTAGTCAGTACAAGTCTGACAGTGGGTGGGAGGACACATTTGATGATTTTACCACGATAAAAAAAAAGCTCTCCCCTGTGTTAGCGGGACTCACGAATTACCGTGACCCCCCCGGTACGTAAAGGGCTATTGACGGACACCGTGGATTTTAGTCAGTGCGAGTCTGACAGTCCCTCCCGCTCTGCTCTGGGTGGGAGGACTCATATGATGATTTTACCACGTAAAAAAAAAAGCTCTCCCCTGAAACTGTCGAAATTTGAGTGTAGTGATTAAGTTTTAAAATCAAAATGAAAACTAAAGGTTCCTAAGAAAGTTTTCCAGTATGTCTTATGTATGCGGATTTCTCCCTTTTGGCCAATTTAAAAGAAAGACCCTGTATACAACACAAATAACAAATAAATTGAATTTTCATTTTTAACAAACAAATATAATACACACATAAATATTTATAAGATCTAAATCATATACCATTTTTTTTAAAACTTCCTTTTATTATTATTATTTCGATATAAATATTTTATAAGGTATCTACTGAAAATATCGATAAAGTCGTGACCTTTCGCTTCAAGAACGGCCCTGAAACATTATTCGCCAGGTATTCTAAGTTAGGCCATGTTTTTTGTTATCTTTTGTCGCAACCGAGTGTGGGGTAAAAGATAGAACATTGAGGCTTCTTGGGCTTGATTATCATATTTATTTATAGACATAAAACAGATGCTGGAAATTGTGGAAAATTCCGTTGATAAGGAATATTTCAAGAGCGAACTTACTAGACATAGTACAGTTTCATCACTTTGTTGATTACTCTTATCATGTCGCTTCATCATTTTGTCCAAAAAATCTCTTTCAATTTTTTCACCAAGCATAACCCGTTGGGGGTCGCGGGACTCACGAATTACCGTGACCCCGGTACTTAAAGGGCTATTGAAAGACACCGTGGATTTTAATCAGTACGAGTCTGAAAGTCCCTCCCGCTCTCGAACAAACTTCCGTGCGTTCAAGCGTTTTTGCCATACCTATTATTGGAATCAAATATAGCAGCTCACAATTTAGGACCCATTAATATTAGTAGTCATTTTACCCGTAGTGCTAGGCAACTGGGCTTCTCCCAGTTGCAATGTCCATTTGTGCCTATTGGCCTTGTTTTGTTCTGTCTCCTGCTTGCATGGAGGGAAGTGGAAACATATATTTTTTCCTACTCCTCCACTATTATTTTCTGATTAATTTCGTTGCAGGATCCAGGACAGGTAAATTCATTCCCCGGGCACGTCGAGCTTCATTGTCTCGGCGCTTTTCTGGTTGGTTGCCAGTGTTGATTCTGGCTTACAGGAGTTGCAGTGGTTAGGGAATAGTGTGGTGGGTTTGTCCAAAAAAAAAAGTCCCTCCCGCTCTGCCCTGGGTGGGAGGACTCATATGATGATTTTACCACGTAAAAAAAACCATAACCCGTTGACGTTCAACCATTAATTTATGAATCACCCCACATGACCCCCTTCTATCACCACAAATAAACCGCAGAGAGCTTAACTGCACAATTTAACCAGAAAACGCGGAGATAACTCGTCTCGCAGTTAAATTCTGCTCTTGAGTTAATTCAAGTTCGCTAGATAAATTCGTGAAACTTTTGGAATATATCGGTTCCTTCAATCGATTCGAAGTGAAGTTAATTTGGTTGGTGTGGGGTGGCTATGTTTGTGAGTGATGGTGAGACTGTCCTTGTGAAGGATTTGTGGCTGTAAAAGGCGAAAGAATTTTACGAGAAATGCTGTTTCATACTCGTAAATATGGGAACATTAATTACTCAAATGACCTAACATTTTTTTATTAAGTTCTGGCGTAATATCACTTAAATGTGGTTAAAAATCTTTTTATACTATAAATAAATAAATTATAGTTAAAAAAAAACTAAAAAAACACGCTTCAATAGAAATCGAACTAAAAAGTAGAAAATATTTTTTAAGTATAAGAGAGTTTGTGTTACTGCAATATAAAATCCAACAATCAATTATCGTAATTAATTTAGAATTAGATTAATATAAATATTAAGATATTAACAAAAATTCAAATAAACTGAAAAAGCGTGGGGTGCTTGATATCTAATGTGATGATCATTTTATTAATTACTATTTGCAATATCAGAATTAAAGTAAAAATATCATTTTGAAAATTTAAAACTGCAGTAGGTAATACCTACTGATTTCTTGAAAGTAGAAGTTTAGCCATAATAGTAAGTTTTATGAAGCTTCTGAACTAGCTGACAGTCCCATAAAATCATTGAATTTAACATATTACTCATTCAACTATCATCATCATCCTAAAGCAGAACTGTCCAATCATGCAATTACACTTGATCACTAATTCAACTGTAAGAAAGTGAACTATCATGACAGGCCGGTTAGCGCAGGGACTGAGCGATTGGACTGCTGAGCAGCGTGTTGCGGGTTCGATTCCCGCACGGAACAAATATTTGTATGATCTACAAGTAGCTGCTCCGGGTCTCGGTGTTTATGTATGTGAGTTTCTATGTTTGTAAACGCACTCACGATACAGGAGAAATTCCTAGAGTGGGGTAACGTTTATTTAAAAAAAAAAGGACTGTCTCAAAATCACACAAATGCAATCCCACCCTACCAACAAAACTTTATATCAGAAAGCGTGCGATTCAAACGTTTTGCAAAACCTACCAACTTCAATGGCTATCGGGCCTCGGTAATTAATTGGGCTAACTTTTGAAATAGGCTAGTTTCAGGAATGATGCTTATCAGCGCTCAATTTGAGTGGTTTAACTTGCCAGTTCCAAAGATTCTAGTTGATATTGTGGTTGGATTTGATTGGAGAGTTTGATATAACGCTCGTTTGATCAGTGTATATATATAAGACAATTTCTTCAAGTGGGTAAGATATGTAGATTAGAAAAGAGTTTTATTTTCATCGTGGTAAAATCATCAAATGAGTCCTCCTACCCAGGGCAGAGTACGTACCGGGTACACGGCACCGTACTTTAAGTACCGGGGTCTCGGTAATTCGTGAGTCCCGCGGCCCCGGCAGGCTTTGGCCCCCTACAGGCCCCGTCACTATGCTGACACCTCTTGAGGCACGCGTGGAACACAACGCGCCATCGACCCAGAAATATTCACATAGTAAGATTATATTAAAATATCGAAATTACTAAACGTTTATTTTGTTTTTTCTTAAGTACCGAATCGTGGCCACCCTCACACACACACTCTTGCCTTACATTTTTAATACGATTTTTTTTTAACCCAATTCAATACAACACAGAGACATATAAAATCAGAAAACCAGCCATTATTTGGTCGGCAACCCGGGTGATTTATAAGATCCGAACGGTGAATATATTAGGGAAAGTCGCCAAGACCCCGGGAATGTATGTGCGGCTATCTGATGGCAATCTAAAATGTTTTGAAATACCCACTTATGTGGTTAAAAGGATTTTTGGGGGTGATTTTATTTACATTTTGGAAATTGGGTTAAGATGGCGTATTTTGTAGAGTCAGTACGAGTCTGAGAGTCCCTCCCGCTCTGCCCTGGGTGGGAGGATTTGATGATTTTACGGGCATGCGGACGGCGAGTAATGGGTAGCTCGCCGTCCGAAGGCGCGCCGTGTTCCACGCGTGCCTCAAAGAGCTGTCAGCAATCTCACGGGCCCCCGTAGAGGGCCAAAGCCTGCCGGGGTAGCAAGTCTGTCTTATCAGGTAACCGTGACCCCGGAACGTAAAGCGCTTTTGAAGGACACCTTGGTTTTAGTCAGTATAAGCCTGATAGTGATGACAGGCCTGTTGGTCTAGTGGTTAGTGACCCTGACTGCTATGCCGGAGGTCGTGGGTTCGATTCCCACCCAGGACAAATGTTGGTGTGATGAGCACGATCATTTGTTCTGTGTCTAGGTGTAATTTATCTATAATATGTATGTATTTAGAAATATATAAGTACGTTTATCAGTTGTCTAGTACCCATAACACAAGCTCTGCTTAGCTTGGGACTAGGTGGCATTGTGTGATAGTTGTGGAATATTTATTTATAGTAATGGGTGGGAGGACTCATTTGATTGACGAAAGAAAATAGGGTACTTTTCCACGATTACTTAACTACAACATAAGAACACACAGTTTCAAACTAATCACGAAAATATCTAAAATCTAATACTAAGTAAAATCTACTTTAAATGATAAATAGGCTGATAGGTAATGGGCTAAGTTAGCAACTTAAATAACTTGAAGCTATCTTTTAAGTTAAAGTTATTATCGTGGAGAATTTATATATTTTGGTAATCTTCCATGAAAGTGTTGTTTTCTCTTTCCGTTAGGATTTCAAACTCCCTTTATATTTTATATTTACCCTTTTTTATTTGCTTCCAATACCGAAAATATGAAAAAAACAATAAACAGACTGATTATTGTATTCATAATGTTATGTTTTTGTGAAAGTCTATTTATTTTCTCTTCATTTGCAGTTTAATAAATTTTGAGAAAAATATTTGTAAAATACTTAGCTAATAACTATCTTCCCAAATCCAGGGGAATTCATACACAGCAAAAGCTTGTTTTATCACTAAACCAAAAATTCAAGCATCTATCCATCTCTTTCCCTAATTTTACTCAAAACAACAAAACATAATATATCTATCTCTTTCCCTAATATTACATAAAACACCGCGGTACTTTTCCGTTTCACCAATGTGTGCTTACCCTGAGTGGGTAACTTTATAACTGGGGGGTAAAAAATTGATTTATCAGAATACCCCCGGGCCCTACACTCCAGCCGCTGTGGTAGACGCTCACGGCGACGGACGTCGGCAGACGATCTCCGGCCACCGTAGGCGCGGGCATGCGGATAGCGAGTAATGGGCAACTCGCTGTCTCATCATGGACCATGCCCGGGTCGACGGCACACTGTGTTCCACGCGCGCCTCAGTGTCAAAAAAATGACTGGGCCCTCTCTAGAGGGCCAAAGCCTACCAGGGTCGCGGGACTTACGCATTACCGTGACCCCGGAACGTAAAGGGCTATTGTAGGACACCGTGGATTTTAGTCAGTACGAGTCTGACAGCCCCTACCGCTCTGCTCTGGGTGGGAGGACTCATTTGATGATTTTAACACGATAAAAGTAAAAAAATTGGGTAACTTTATAACTGGAGGTAAAATAATGATTTATCAGAATACCCCCGGGCCCAAGCACGAAATCTTTTTGATAAAGGTACAATGGGTGCCTTAGGAGCGCGCAATCAAAACTTGATGCGGTATTTGTTATTAGATAAGTAGAGTTTTCTTTTAAGGATTTTATCAGGTGGTGTTCTGTGGTTTCTGCGTACTCCCATGGAAAAAATAGCATGAGTTAATGTATGTATTTTATTGTGCTTTTGGTGCAATATCATATTCAGTTTTTTTTTTGAAACTGCCATGGAAAAATTCGCAATTTTTTACAACAGCTTGTGGACATTATAATTTCGCAAATATTTTTATACTATTATTTATAGGAAAGCTTTTTATGTAATCTCAGCTCCAAAAGAACATACCTATTGAGTGTTATTCTTAATGTGGTTGACTTTACCTTCTTGCTAGTTGTCCTTTTTTATCAATGTCTTGAGATACTTATGTACTTACCTGAAATAAAGAAAATAATAATTAGTAAATTATGTGCAAAGAGTAATTAACAAAAATAATTGTATGACAATTTTGTCATTGTCATAAGCAGTTAATGTACAATCGTGGACAAAACTCCAAAAAAAATCGAGGCTACGGTAATGTTATAACAAATCTTAGTTAATTATCCACCCCATCTTACCGTCTTAAAATAAAAGTAAAAGTCGCCCAGGAAGCGCAATAAAGAATTAAAAATTCACCAAAAATAAAAAATAAAGTTAAATAAAGGTAATGCCACACTTGGGCTTAACTTAATAAAATCCGTGTTACATGTCTGGCTTTAAATGCTTTACAAAATTTAGTAAGTTGGCTTACAGTGTTTTAACTTTAGTCATTAATCCACTTGGAACGGTTCAAGTTTTCGTACAACTAAAATAATGTACAGACGCCTTCGGAATATTTTATTTAATTAGATTAAAATGCTGTTCAATCTTTGGACGGAAAAAGAATCTTTAAGCAAAAAGTAAAAAAAAAACAGACGAAGTAAGGTATTTTGCCATAAAAAAAAATGAAAAACTTACTAAAGGCACACCTACTACATTAAACGAAAGATCTTTTTTCGAGAAAATTATAAAAAGTATAAAACAAGGATATTAATAACTTGCTTAAGGCTAGACTATTCTAGAAAGTTACCGGAACCCTTTATAGCATTATCTTCGTAATAAAAAAGGGAAATAAAAATGGAGCAGTAAATGTTTTATCGCTTTCAACTCGCGATTCCTAAAATTAAATAATAAATTTATGTTTCGCGAAGAGGTTATTATTTTAGATAAATATTTTAATGCGTCAATGTAAACTATAAAACAATTAATATTCTTTAAATATAAAAACTAAGAGATAAAAATAAGACGTATTTAAATTTAATACTGATTCTAAAACTGATTCATTGCCATCTGACTCATACTTTTTTGTAACCGCAAAAAAATGTAACAACAAACGATCACACTTGTACTATTATTAGCTTTTAAAAACTAAAATAACAGCAATAAAACAATCAACATAACATAAAAAATACACTCAAAAAATAAAAATATCGTAAAGAAAAATTCATATTCCCATAACGCTTTTCTCTCCGACCGTACTCGTCTAACAAAAGTTTCCACACGGTAAAATTTATTGTTCCTACAATAAATCTTAAATATAAAATGCGAAGGTTCAGCCGGTATAAGACAGGCGGGGCGAGTTTTATCACTTTTGTTACAGCCGTTTGGGGCTCTTATTAAAACTATTTTCGGCTATTAAAGTTGAGGAAACGCTTTTGGGTGTAAGTGTACGCGATTTGCGACTATTTCAAAAGAGTTTTATAGTTTGTAATTTAAGTATTAGTTGTGCGATTTTGGTGTCAGTCGTGCGATTTTGCGACTTTTTGTTTTGCGATTTGATTATTGTCGAATTTGCGATAATTTTCTTACTTGTTCTGGATGAATTGTGTATTGTCTAAACCTAAAAGATAAACCACGATTAAATAATAGGTATGATCATTGAAATAATCTTATTAACCCGTCAAATAGATTATTAGAAAATATTTGACCTGTATTTATTCTTTTGTTACGTTAGCTTAAATTACGACAGTTCTAAAATACACAAAGCGTCACTTCTAACTTATGTTTTTTAATAATTTTGACGCCAAACATATTCAGCCTACACTACCTATAAAAAAAAGGTGTCCATTATTTTTCAATACCCCAACTTTTGGACTTAACAGATTTTACTTCATCCTGCCCATTCTTTTTGACTACAGAAAACCTAGTACTTTTAGGTTGTAGAAGAATACTGCTGCTGTTAAGCACAAAGTCAAAGGTTCAGTTTCCATGCCTCAGTACCAATTCTGAATCTGGATTTGTGCTCGATTAATGGCAACATATATTATAGGGATAAAGATAAAAATGAGTTCCCGTTCCTGTACTGCACATGGAAAAAGGCGTGACTTTATCTGTTTCTAAAAAAGCAGTAAATCGATTCCTAGTACAATCATTTGACAAGCTACGAACAGAACTGCAACACAACACGTGAATAATTAATCCGTGTGATAAAGGAGCTAGGCAGGAAGACAAACAAAGTCTAAACCAGAATGTGAACTAACAAATGGGAATTTCGGCAAACATCTCTGTTGAGTGTTGATGCTGTGAACTTTAATGGGCATTTAGTTTGAATTAAAGTCTAGATTGAGCAAACGAAGGTTTATCTACACTAATATTATAAAGAGAAGAGATTTTATTGTTTGTTTGTATTGAATAAGCTCCGAAACTACTGGACCGATTTCGAAAAAATTTCCACCACTTGAAAGTTGTTGGTCTTGAGTGACATAGGCAATAAAGGGGTGGGGCAAAGCCGCTGGCAAAAGCTAGTTCGTTGTAGTTGAGAAGTAACAGAAGCTATATATCCACACATACCAGGGCCGGACCGTGGCCAATCAGGGGCTCAAAAAAATTAAGTTGCAAAGATTTTATATGAACACATTTACACTCGTCCTTGTCAGTGTTTTTTTTTTGTCGTTGTAAAATCATCAAATGAGTCCTCCCATCCAGGGCAGGGCGGGAGGGACTGTCAGACTTGTACTGACTAAAATCCACGGTGTCCTTCAATAGCCCTTTACGTACCGGGGTCACGGTAATTCGTTAGTCCCGCGACTCGCGAATGTTTTAATCCTCGTCACCTCTCGGACAATGTATACGTACTTTCCATGTTTATCTTCAACTTCACTGATATCTATGAAATAAACATTACGAAGCGAAAGCTGGATTTATATACATACGTATGATATTAATAGGTGTTTGAGGCCTGAGGCGCCCTAATTAACTGTGACACCAGAGGGTGACTATTTATGTCAATATAAAAAGACTCAAACAATTAAAAATAACACCTTTCATAAAAAAGCTATCCCGCAAAACCAATAAAAATCATTATTCCATTCTCGTACGGATATCTTGAAAGAGAAGTATTGAAAGTTGGGAAAGTAAAAAAAAAAGTTTTCTAAACAAACAGCTAAGTTGAAGATTGATGACTTCACCTCAGGGGGTACATGCAGACAAGTTTGGGGAACACACACAGTTGGCTCATAAGGCCAACATGTTGGCTTCAACATGTGGGGTCAAAAATCTAACAAGTTGGCTCCAAAATGGTGAAGCCCCATATTACAAACTTAGTTATGCACACGGCATGTTGTACTCGGATAAAAAGAATCCTATGTGTTCATCCAGGTTATAAAGAACTAAGATAAAAATTGTGGCGAAAAGGCACTTGTTTTAAACATCTTTTTTTAGTAGTCAAACCAGGAAAGATGAAACAGGAAATACCCGTTCTAACTGAACACTATTATTTTACAACAAGGTTAGTCGCTCGGTCCTAAGATGTACAAAGACGGTCTTAATACCCTAGGTATTCTATCTCAGTCGACCAAGGACGGTATACGAATAACAGGACAAGGTGCAGCATCCAATATCAGCATTCAATATAGAGCTGCATCTATAGAAATACAGGGCCGTATTCAACCTCAGGCCTTGAGCACTTTTTAAGGTCCATTGTGAACGCAAAAGAAAGCGAAGTGAAAGGAATATACTAGCATAACGCCTATGGATACATGGGGTTTTATCTTATGATCGTTTATACAAAAATGTACGAACTTCATATGAAACTTTGTATAGAAGAAAAACAAGCGAATCATAAATGCCAAAGTGAGTTTGTAAGACTTCAACGCTTACATCGCGGAACCAAGTTGATGAATTCAGGCAAAGAAGCAGAAATCCTGGACACGTTAATAGGGTATGTTACTGCATAAATAAATTGAAAATCTGTTTAGTCCATCACTAAGTGTATTGAAAAATAATGGACTCGTATTTTTTGTTTTAATCAATAAATATTGACAAAGATAAAACACTTCGAAATTGGGGAGTGGAGGGCTAGTGAAGTCATAAATACTGTAAAATTATACAAACCGAGTGACGTTTAGTGATTTTTAGAAGCGTCGTATCTTCGTCAATTTTGGTTTACGTAGAAAAAGAAAAAAAGGCTTAAATATTTTTTGGTAATCTATCTTTCGTACTATTTTTTTTTTTGCCTATTGCATGGTAAGTGTTAAAACGCCACGGGCAAAACCTAATTGGTTATAAGCAATCATTGCGCTCTCAACAATTTTAGAACTCCTCTGCTCTCTTTATGCCCCTGTTGTAATGTTTACAAGAACCCGAAAACCCGGTCCTGTAGTCCTGAAGGCACCCTGAGCATATACCCAGGGTCCCGTAGTACTGAAGGTTTCTTCTGGTCGCCTCTTCCGATGGGCACCCTGGGCATAGGCCCAGGTTCCCGTAGTCCTGAAGGTTTCTTCATGTCGCCTCTCCCGGTGAGCATTTTGGGCATGGGCCCAGAGTGCCCACCGGGAGAGGCGGCCCTGTATAAAGGTATAAAGGCAATTCCAACGTACCCTAGAACATATTGATTTTACAAGCCTTTGATGTTTGCTACTCATAATAGCTGTTTGGTTGTCAACTGTTTTGTATCGGTTTCTGAATAACTGTGAAAATGAACGGTTAACGTCACTATGAGTTAGGTGAACGACTTTCGAGCGACGTAAACGTGAATAATTATACAAAAAATTTAAGCAAAGACCAGTGGTGGCCCAGTGGTAATATACCTGATTTACGAGTTGCTGGTCGTGGGTTCGAGCAGGGCTAGTTTATTTCACTACTATAACTTAATTCGGGCATGCGGACCGCGAGTAATGGGTGACTTGCCTTCCGATCATGGACCATGCCCGAGGCGATGGCCCGTTGTGTTCCACGCTCGCCTTAAAAGGCTGTCAGTAATCTGACGTGGCCCCTTGTGACTACGAAGACCTGGGTCATGGGCCTGTCTTATCAGGTAATCGTGGCCCTGGAACGTAAAGACCTATTGAAAGATCACCATGGATTTTACTCAGTTCGTGTCTGACAGTCCCTCCCGTCCTGCCCTGGAAGGAATTATTTGATGATTTTACCACGGTAAAAACGAAAAGCCATTATTAAAGTGGAACTCGTCCGATGACTATTTAATTGTGGACCAAAATAACCAATATGTGGAGCCTTGACACAATCAGAAGGCGTCGCAGCAGACCTTGAAGAAGATAGCATTATTCTGGACAAAACCAATCGGTGGCTCACATTGGGCCTGGAACGGAATAGGTAGAAGTCATGGGAAGAGGCCTTTGGCCCAAAAGTGGGGTCTTAAATTGGTAAATACGTCTCTGCCCTCCTCTTCATGCATTTCAAGCAACCATGGTATCAAAAGCCATTTTATAATTAAACGGTCCCTTAGTTTTCAATCTCGTTCACTTTACTATGACGACAAATATAGCGTGACGTCACTCGGCTCACATTTACCCTTTCACGCTATTGATTTGTAACGATAGCACACAACGCTTCAGTTTTCAGCTGAAATTTTCAGTAAAATTTATAGAGAACTTCACGTCGCTTTCTTGTTTAATGGGCTATTAAAAATGCCTTTTATAGAAAGGGTGACCCGTGTCCCACTAGTGGGAACATTAGACCGATTGTGAGGGTAGAAACTATAGAAAACCACCATCTACGTCTCCTTCCTTTAAGTGCTAAAATCATCCAATGAGTTCTCCCGCCTTAGGTAGAGCTAAAGGGGCTGTCAAACTCGTACTGAAAAAAAAAAACGATTGTCCTTTACGTTCCAGGGTCAGGGTAACCTGGGCCTGTAGCCATGTTACAAACGGTAAACTCAAACGCTGAGTAGACTTTATTAGATTTTCAACTTTATGTGCTTGGGTATAGAGTTGAAAATCTAGTGAACATTGCATAGCGTTTTCGTTCTTTCCAGTCGCTAACGCTTAGAAATCTTTAATAGATTTTCAACTTTAGGCTCTGGGGAATAATGTTGAATATCTATTGGGGAGTACCGAGCGTTTACGATTGTCGTATGCGACTTGGCTAGGTGGGCTGGTTGGATAGTCCCGCTACCTGGCTGACTGGCTACGATCTTATCTTTCTAATTCATCTATGAACAAGACACATAGGTAAAAAAAATAATTAGTAAGCATACAATTTAGTTAACAAAAAAAAAAACAGGTTAATTTTATCTTTCATGACGTAAACAAGAACATGTTTTTATCGCAAGAAAAAACCTGGGAAATTGTTCTCGTAAAATAAAAATAAAACCCATGACCGGGGCTAGTCTCGTGACCACTAATCGATTCCGTTCATCGAGTCAAAGACCGAATTTAAATAACTTTATTAATCAGTGGAAATAAACCACTAAACATTAGAATAAATTAACCGTAGCCTTGCTGACTTCGGGAACGCCGCAACGTCACGGCGTTCTTACCTACCGCATAACGCAAGTCCTCACCGGACACGGAAGTTTCGGGAGGTACCTGTGTCTGATGAGGAGGGAAGAAAGCCTGGGTGTCATTACAGCGAGGAACGTCTGGAGGACACGGTGGAGCATACGGTGCAGGACTGCCCCGCTTGGGCAGAGCACCGCCGTGTAATCACGACGGCGATAGGCGGAGACCTCTCGCGCCCGGCATTGGTCGAGGCCATGCTGCGGGCGAGACGGAGTGGGAAGCGGTCCCGGAACGTAAAGATGACTTTACCACGTAAAAAAAGCCTTGCTGACTTCATCAATTAATGCAACTGCAAATAAATCTTGCAAATGTATTTAATCACGCACATAATTATAGGCATTGAAGAATAATGAACACGAATTTTTTGTTTTATGAATATTGATTAAAAATCGAGAATGTTCGACATCGTGAGGTCAGAACGTACTAAAATTGAATCTCGATAGCGTAACGTATATTTTGTCTTAACAGATGGTTTTAAAAAAAAAGCGTAAAAATAATTGGACTGACGGCATAATCAGATTTTTGGACTAGTAATTTCATGTATTATCTTTTCTCTCAAATTCTGATATTTATCTCTACAACAAAGCAAAAACTTTGTTATGTACGGTTAGCGCAGTGGCATAGCGATAGGACTGCAGCGCTGCGTGTCGCGAGTTTGATTCCCGCACGAAACAAGTATTTGTATGACTTGCAAGTAATTGTTCCGGGTCTGGGTGTTTGTGCATGTGAGTTTCTATGTTTATAAACGCACCCACGACACAGGAGAAATTCCTAGTGTGGGGCAAGGTTTTCTTTTTTTTTTAATTTTAAGTAGTGAATATCTTTAAAACTAAAAATCTACAATCTCTACAAAATAATGACCTACTTACCAAGAAAGAGACTTAATTAAAATTCAAATTAAACAAATCATTTGAATAGAAAATGTAATAGTCTGAACCGGTTGCAAAATTCCCCGCAAAGCAAAATAAATCCGCCGATATAATCCTCCGTGTGTAGTCAAACAAATTTAAGAAGAAAATCTAACTCGAGATTTGTGCGAAACTCCGCGGCACGGCCCCACTCACAAATACTTTGTATCAACGGAGGATACCGATCGATCAATCAGTTCAGCTTTTGTTGGTCTTCTAAAATAATATGTCACAAGTTTTTTAACTTGGATTACTGGTGACAACGACGGAAACTCATCGAGCATTTGTTTTTTACCCGACTCCGGCAAAGCCAAAAGGAGGGTTATGATTTTGACCGGTATGCATGTATGTTTGTTTGTTCTCTCATAACTTCTAAACTAGTTATCATTACATGACAAATGAGGTGTTGTCAGACGCGTCTCTCTACATTACATAGCTTTTACTGGCTATTTTCTAACTATTTTTATTCTGAGATACCGTAATTCAAGAATGTCATAATTTATTACTTTGCCTCATCAAATTAAATCTTAAATTCATAACTCAATAACTATACATGTAACATAAATTAGGTACTTACTTTAAATAATATAACCCTAAAATAGTGTAAATAAAAAATAAGTTAAAAATAACTACTTTTACGTAGTAAAATCATCACTTGAGTCCTCCCACCCAGGGCAGAGCGGGAGGAACTGTCAGACTCGTACTGACTAAAATCCACGGTGTCCTTCAATAGCCCTTTACGTACGGTCACGGTAATTCGTGAGTACCGCGACCAATATAACTACTTTTGGGGACATTTTAAATGCAAATATTTGGTTCGAATTAATAGATAAGCTTTATAAATTTTGATGTTCTTATCAAAACGTATATAGCTTATATTCCACCCTGGATCAATCCGGATTTAGAGGTGCTTCTACTTATTAGTTTTATTCTGAGGCCAGTCCATTACTACTGAGCGGAATTAAATCTAAAATTTAAAATATCTGGAAAAACGGGGTGGTAATTATCAAATCCGCCAAAATTACTCTAGGATCCTGATCCATCGATCCTGATCCAAAACCAGATCGGAACTATTTATAGATTATGCAAATATTTCTTCGTGCGGTAACAGAACCCGTGACACACACTCCACTGTGATTTAAAGACAGAATGTAATTTTAAATCCATTGAAATGAATAGATTTTATCACAGAAATAAAATGATAAAAGTAAGGCTCTAACTTATGCTTTATAAATCACTTGATTCAACTTGATTTATTATTAATCGAAACTGATTTATTTGAGAAGCCGACTTTGTGAAACGGCGTGCTGGAACGTTATCTATGACAGATTGTTGCTATCGCAAACTGCTTACGTTTGCAATTTCTTAAGAAGTTTAAGCTAAGGACACCTAAAGTGGTCGCGGGACTTATGATTTACCGTGACCCGGATACGTAAAGGGCTATTGAAGGACACCGTGGATTTTAGTCAGTACGAGTCTGACAGTCCCTCCCGCTCTGCCCTGGGTGGGAGGACTCATTTGATGATTTAACCACGTCAAAAAAAAAGACACCTATAGTAATCTCCTCACTTGTTTGAAAGACAAATATCAGTTTTTATGATTAACTATTGTCTTAGTTAGAATATGATGGTAATTTATAACTCTTACTCAAGATTTTTAGGGCTCCGTAGTAATGAAGGATCCCTTATAGTTTCGCTAAGTCCGACCGTCTGCGCGGGCATGCGGGCAGCGAGTAATGGGCAACTCGCTGTTCGGCCATAGACCATGCCCGGGTCGACGGTGCGTTGTGTTCCACGCGCGCCTCAAAGAGTGTCAGCATAGTGACGGGGCCTGTAGAGGGCCAAAGCCTGCCGGGGTAGCGAGACTAACGAATTACCGTGACCCCGGTACGTAAAGGGCTGTTGAAGGACACCGTGGATTTTAGTCAGTTAGCAACGAGACGCAACTACTTGTAGATCATACAAATATTTGCTCCGTGTGGGAATCGAACCCACGACACGCAACGTAGCAGTCCAATCGCTCAGCCACTGCGCTAACCGTATCGTCAAACGTATATTACCTTGATCACTCAGAAACAAAATCTGGAGGTGAGTGTCACTAGATCTAATTACTTACCAACTCAAGTCTTTGTCCTTAATCTAATAAATCCGTCTCCCTCATGTAATTTATACCACTTAATGTAATTGAAACTCTTAAGATTCTGACAACACTTGAAGTTAATATATAACTTAAAACCACAGTAACTTGAAGTTTAAATTCTTCCCTTGAGTAATAGTAAGAGTTGTATAAACATGCGATTCTACCGGTGTGCGGCGCAAACGTTCCCTTTAGTCGTGATTATGTGCGTGCGCATTCCTAAACTCAGTTCAGTGAAAATGTTTGCGTACAAATGTGCTGTACTGTGCACCAGCAAGTTGTGTGTAAAAGTACAACTAGGTTAGTACGCGAACGAAGTTCTGCACTAATGCCTTTGTCAAACAGACAGGTGACTCCGAAGCGATAACGAACCGATAAGAGACGTCAATCGGATAGTTCTGTCACGCTATCGGATCGCTTTCGCTTTTCTATGTGACTGGATTCAAACAATTCCATACATTACAAACAAAAACATCACGCTTCGCATTCGCCACGCCTGTCTGTTTGACAAAGGCTTAAATGTGCACGAAAAAAATAATGTGCCGCACACTATATTAGTGAAATCGTACCATTAAAGATCAGATTATGTTGTCTGTGAAATTGGCTTAGACGAAATTTCTTGTGCAGTGCATCGTAAAAGCGGATCAAACATTACTATACGGTATGTGATTTATATTGAAGGACACCGTGGATTTTAGTCAGTACGAGTCTGACAGTCCCTCCCGCTCTGCCCTGGGTGGGAGGACTCATTTGATGATTTTACCACGATGAAAAAAACAAAAACCGGCGTAACGTGAATCATCCTTTAAGTCACGTTTAAGCTGGCGCGAGGCGACTAAAATAATACCTTCTATTGTATTCCATAAATATTCTATTTTCGTATATATTACACGTGTAAGGTATGGTCTTCTTGATAAACAATAGACAACAATACCCCTTTATTGACTATAATAGAAAAACCGTATGTTTGAATATTTATAAAGGTCCCTGAAATTATTGTGCTGGTTTTCTTTTCATTATTTTTAAAATATGGGTTCTGTTTTACCCTATTTGTAGACTTGAATATAAAGAGTTGTGGGTGTACTCATTACACACAATAATTTTGCTTACCCTGTCCGGCAATTTCTATGAGTATATATTTATCGTGACCCAAGAGAGGATCAATTTTAATAAACTTTTATGCCCTTGTCAATCAGACAGGCCACAGCAGAGCGAGTCCGAAGCGATACCGAATCGAAGCGAGACGTCAGTCCGATAGTTTTGTCACGCAACGGATTGCTTTCGCTTTTCTATGTGACTGGATTCAAACAATTCCATACATAACAAATAAAAACGCCTCGCTTCGCATTCGTCACGTCTATCTGTTTGACAATGGCTACACCGTAAACTTCGTATTAATATTCTTAAACCTACTGGATCGGGCACGCCGCAATCGCGGCGGTAAGACCCCTCTTTGAGGAGTGGCTGGATAGGCGTCACGGCGTCCTTACCTTCCGCATGACGCAGGTCCTCACCGGACACGGAAGTTTCGGGAGGTTCCTGTGTCTGATTTTTTTTTTTTTTTTTTTATCGTGGTAAAATCATCAAATGAGTCCTCCCACCCAGGGCAGGGCGGGAGGGACTGTCAGACTTGTACTGACTAAAATCCACGGTGTCCTTCACTAGCCCTTTACGTACCGGGGTCACGGTAATCCCTTGGTCCCGCGACCCCAGCAGGCTTTGGCCCTCTACAGGCCCCGTCACTATGCTGACACTCTTTGAGGCGCGCGTGGAACACAACGCGCCGTCGACCCGGGCATGGTCCATGGTCAAAAATGTGGAACGCTTCACGATTTTGCGTGTCATCCTTGCGCAGGGGCCATGCTAATCTTCTCTGTATCGTTCCAATTTTAGTATATGTACTGCCGAAGCAAGTAAATCCTGTGTCTGATAGGGAGGGAAGAAACGCCTGGGTGTCACCACTGCGAGGATCGTCCGGAGGACACGGTGGAGCATACGGTGCAGGACTGCCCCGCTTGGGCAGAGCACCGCCGTGTCCTCACGACGGCGATAGGCGGAGACCTCTCGCGCCCGGCATTGGTCGAGGCCATGCTGCGGGGCGAGACGGAGTGGGAAGCGGTCGCCTCCTTCTGCGAAGCAGTCATGCTCGTGAAGGAGGAGGCGGGCCGCCTGAGGGAGAGGACAGCGTCCTCCCTCCATCCCAGCCGCAGTGGTAGGCGCCCACGGCGTCGGACGTCACAGGACGATCTCCGGCCACCGTAGGCGCGGGCATGCGGGCAGCGAGTAATGGGCGACTTGCTGTCCGACCATGGACCATGCCCGGGTCGACGGCGCGTTGTGTTCCACGCGCGCCTCAAAGAGTGTCAGCATATTGACGGGGCCTGTAGAGGGCCTGCCGGGGTCGCGGGACTTACCCATTACCGTGACCCCGGTACGTAAAGGGCTTGTGAAGGACACCGTGGATTTTAGTCAGTACAAGTCTGACAGTCCCTGCCGCCCTGCCCTGGGTGGGAGGAATCATTTGATGATTTTACCACGCTAAAAAAAAAAAAAAAAAAACCTACTGGATGTCCCAAAGATGACCACGCTCAAACAAATAAACAGTGGTTCAGATTTACTATGCAAGTGCTATACTAACTTCAGATCCCAGACTATTAAAATTAAAAAGTAAATTCTTAAATTATACAAAGACTGACTTACGCCAACGGTTCAAAAATTCAACTAAAAAAATCCCAATACCCGCGTCAATTCCCGCGAAAAAACAAAATATTTGTAAGGCGCTTTCAATTTAGACGATTGGTGCCGGACTGCTGCAGTCCGGGTATCGTACTGCGCACGGGCGGTTATGATTTTTCATACAAAATATCTCGACGCAAAGTCGTGCGATAGCAGTGCGGCGCACGTCCGTTGGCGGAACGGCAACAACCTGTCTCAGTCGTTGTTCGCTAGTGCTGTGAAAGGCACCGACTAAAGTTGGGTTTCGATGGAAATCACTAAAATTCGATCGGACTGCAGCCGCGTATCTCTTCAAATAAGACGATTTACGTCGTACTGCTGTCGTCCGGCAGCAGTACGGCTCATGGTCGTAACAACCGTGCGGCAGCAGTCCGGCACCAACCGTCTAAATTGAAAGCGCCCTTAGGCCCACCGTTGGTTTCACGTCTGACCGTTTGTACATGTGAATTAAATGTATTAATAGACCCAGGTACGTCATCTCAGCCAGCCTTTTGAAAAAAAAAAAAATTGCTAAGGTTTTAACTAAAGCACTTAAGTCAGTAGGTAGTTAGGGTTCATAATACCGGTTTTTCAAGAAGGCAAGGACGCAATTTGTTCCCTTTTTTACACTTGACATTTAAATACGTTGAGCATAGTTTTAATCTTTTATTTCTGAGTAAATCGAGAGCACTTAGGCTTTAGCGCGAATTCTACGCATTTGACCGCACTTTTTACTTGAAGTAGTACGAAGTAAATCTATACATATAATAATTACATATAATAAATCTGTAGAAGGGTCAATTCTGTACATTGAAAATATTGAAAAAATAAATAGCGGGGTTGTTGCTGGATCGATACCAAACCCAAATGTGATAAAAAATTTTTTGTCTGTCTGTCTGTCTGTATATGCAGGCATCACGTGAAAACTAACGGTTCGATTTCGATGAAACTTGGTATAATTATACCTTATTATCCTGGGCATAAAATGGGATACTTTTTATCCTGGAAAAATACGTAGAAAAAAATCTACCATCCACGCGAAGACCGACATCCGCGCGGACGGAGTCGCGGGCGGAAGCTAGTATATTAATATGTTTTGTCCCACACTAGGAATTTCTACTGTATCGTGGATGCGTTTACAAATAGAAACTCACATATACACAAACACCCAGACCCGGAACAACTAATGGAGATCATACAAATATTTGTTCCGTGCGGAGATCGAACTCGCGACGCAGCAGTCGGTTGCCCAGCCACTACGCCAACCGTGTCGCCAATTTGTATGTATGTATTACTATATATGTATATTGCTAAAAGCGCCTCTAGTCTTAATTTTATCAATCAAATTAACGTTAAAGTTCCGTTTCCTTTAAGTGATTAAAAAGTGAAAAATAGTGCTAAGGCCTCAGTTGTATACTTTATGCATTTTAACTACATTTTATAAGAACAAAAAAAGGTGGTCTTCAATTCGACTCGTAATTTCTTGTATAACCATGCATAACTTGTATTATTGCTTCAGAGTTGTTATATTTTTTTTCACATAATATCAAACTTGTCGCAATTGCGACTACTGAACACAGGCGTCGCGGCAGACCTCGTAGACTTTGACTGGCCTGTTGGTCTAGTGGTTAGTGACCCTGACTGCTATGCCGGAGGTCGTGGGTTCGATTCCCACCAAGGACAAATGTTTGTGCGATGAGCACGATCATTTTTTCTGTGTCTGGGTGTAATTTATCTATAATATGCATGTATTTAGAAATATATAAGTATGTTTATCAGTTGTCTAGTACCCATAACACAAGCTCTGCTTAGCTTGGGACTAGATGACGTTGTGTGATAGTTGTGGAATATTTATTTATTTTATTTAAGATGGCGGGACGAGCTTTACAAAACCGATGACCAGTGGCCCACTTTGGCCCTGGATCGTGAAAACTGGAAGTCATGGGGAGATGCCTTTGCCCAGCAGTGGGATGATGTGGGCTAGCAGTAATAGTATGAAACTTGTAATCCCCAAAAGGCTAGGCAGAGTTGAACCTAGTAGTACACCACATTTAGCCAGTTATGATAAAGATCCATACAATACAGCGCCTATTGCCATCATACGGGAATAAATCCAGACTAAACGGCTTCTCTGGTTAACTTTTCTTGACCTGGTTGCTGAACCCGGCACCTTATTGCCAGCAGTTGCAATTGCGACTAGTGAACCAAGGCACTAAATTTTTGAAGTGAAAACTTCTTTAGCGGCGTTGTGCACTTTTTTGGAATGGGTAAAAAATGTTAAACTCGCGTCAGGACAAGTGACCTGATCGAAAATTCGTAAGACGGCGCAGGGCGCTTGCGCGAATATTCGTGTTTGTTTATTACTATTCAAGTTTTCACTTCTAGAGGCACTGCCAGAGTGCAACCCGTCGTTTTTTTTAAATTTGTAAAACAAAATTCTTTTCAGATAAAAAAAACCGATGTCGATATAGTTAAGGACCAAAGATGCGTTGGAGAAAACAGGTTTCAACGGACATGTTCCTACAATAAAACAAACATAAGTATCAAAAATAATAAAGGTACGAGAGGTACGAGAGACCACGGATGTAATTAAAGCTTTAAAAGCGTTGAAAAATGTAATTTATGAAGCAACTAGCTCTTTTTGCCAGCGGCTTCGGGCGTAATTCAAAAATTATCCCAAAGGAACTTAATATCGGGATAATCAGTATCATATCTATACCAGGTTATAAATTATCTATATCCATACCTTAACTTTTCGTGAAAAGGTAAAAAACAAGCAGATACATTATTTTTCTTTTTTTTAATGTTGCCCTACACTAAGAATTTTCTCCTGTGTCGTGGGTGCGTTTACAAACATAGAAACTCACATACAAATGTTCAATATAACCACGAAAAAATTTTTCGTCTCGAAATTCTCATTTTTTTCAGCTAAAAACGGTGAAGGAAAACATCGTGAGGAAACCAGCTCATCTGAGAGATTTTTCAACGGTGTGTTAAGCCATGTCAGAGGCCAACGGGCGGTTTAAACTCTGACACCAGGTTGTTCATCAACCATACGATAAGAATACGAAGATAACTATAACAGAGGATTTTTTGTAGACTAAAGACGTATATAAAGCTTTTTAAACTCAGAACTGTATTTTTTTAAATATTCAATTAAAACTGCAAAATGTCTTACATTTTTTCTTACAATTACCCCGCCGCTGCTTCACCACCGTTACTACCTAAACATTAGATTCATACAGCGCCTTAATATGGTATGTAACTTAACGTATATACCTAAACAAATGTATTGTTAACTGTAGTCACCAATGACTCTAGATTTTAAAAAGCGACCTTAAAAAATCAATAAAAAAAAACTCGTTCTTCGAATTTTCAAATCCAAAATGGTGATCACAAGGATATTTACATAACAAGACAATAAAAACATGGAAGATAACTGATCCGTTTTTTACTTTTTACAACATTTATTTTGCATTCCATAATACCTAAAATACCACATAAAAACATGGTGCGTCATACTGTTTTTTGGAAAAACTGCTTGCATAATTAATAATTATTATTTTTATTATTGTGTTCGTTTCGCAATATTATATTGCCTTAGTTTTAATACCAGTTCAGATTTGTTACAGTTTGTAAGACATTATAGAATTAACACAGCTTTTATAGCTTTCTTTTTTGTGTAGATTCTTCCTTACTCTTTGTTTGTGAATGTGAGAACATTGTAAGTCGTGTGTTTATATATATATTTCTTCTTTTGTAGCACTAATTTTAGTTAGGACTTCCCCCTTGTTACCAGGCCTACGTTTTTCTCACATATCTAAGCATCGAAAAATTGTAACAATCTGTTTGTAAAACTATACCATATTTTAAAAGTAACCATGGAGTTTCTTGCCGGTTCTTCTTCATGGAATCGACCAACCCGAACCGAGCACCTGCTGTCGACGTTTTATAAGTGCCCTCATGGGCCTATGTGAAATAAAAACTTTTTGATTTGATTTGATAATTATTTTGAATCCTAAGTTCAGCAGGTTCATGACGGCAGACGATCAACGGCCACTGTAGGCGCGGGCATGCGGGGTAACTTGTAATGCCAACAAATCAAGCGAAGTAATCTTAAATGTACCGAGTAAAAGTTTCTTAATCTTCCTAATTAGGTATAATAAGTAAAGGAAAGTTTAAGTTTTAATCAAATTAACAACTTTATGCTTTATTTTGCGGGTTATGAAGTATCTTTGCTTAGAAATTCTGTCTCAAACCTTCATATTGATTAAATCTTAAATCCCTATATTACTAAGAGAGTGACGGGTAAGAATGTTGATGGATGGAGAGGAAGAGAAAGTCCAGAAAAAAAGATGGTTGGATTATCTAATGATTGTCATAAAAGAAAAAGGAGTAAAAATGATACTGTGACCCCTGATCAAACTGATCCGAAATTTGCAGCTTTTTTTTATCGTGGTAAAATCATCAAATGAGTCCTCCCACCCAGGGCAGGGCGGGATGGACTGTCAGACTTGACTGACTAAAATCAGCACCTGCGTCATGCGGTATGTCAGGACGGAGTGACGCCTATCCAGCCACTCCTCAAAGAGGGGTCTTACCGCCGCGATTGCAGCGTGCCTGCCGAGTTTACAGCTGGCACAAATTTCAGTTCGCCACTTTGCTGCTTATTGTCGGTTGCTCACAGTTTGTCTACTGGGGTCACAGCCTTATATTATAAATGCGGAAGTGTGTTTGTTACCTTTTCACGCCCATACCAATTAATTGATCATCTTGAATGCATATCTCGAGCGTTAGAGAGGTCACACAGAGGCCGTGAGCGATCAAATGTATTAAAAGGTTTGAAATACGTCACGAACCGAATTCATGAAAATACGAATCTGGTCTAAAAAAACCTCGGCCCAATTACTGATTTTTCTTACCTAATCCAAATCGAAGAAATTCAAGGGCCATCTATTTTTTTTTTCGGTAAAATCATCACATGAGTTCTCTCCCACCCAGGGCAGAGCGAGAGGGACTGTCAGACTCGTACTAACTTAAAACCACGGTGTCCTTCAATAGCCCTTTACGTACCGGGGTCACGGTAATTCGTGAGTCCCGCGACCAAGCCATCTATAACATAATTTTATATCGATAGTTGTCATAAAATCCCGAAATTCGATCATTAAAAAGTAATCAATAATCTTGAAATCAATCAATAGTGCGTAAACTATAATTTAGTTTCCTGGCTAGTTCGGAACGTATTTTCCGTCTCCGTCCGGTACGTATTTTACGCGTTACAAACAGCTCTTACAGACTTAAAGAAGGAAACCACAAGTTTGTCCTTTTAAATAATTTATCTTACCATAACCACAAAGAATAATAATCATAATAAAGTTTTAAGCCTTTGTCAAACAGACAGGCGTGACGAATGCGAAGCGAGGCGTTTTTATTTGTAATGTATGGAATTGTTTGAATCCAGTCACAAAGAGAAGCGAAAGCGATCCGATAGCGTGACCAAACTATCAGACTGACGTCTCGTACCGGTTTGTTATGGCTTCGGACTCGCCTGTCTGTTTGACAAAGGCCTTATCAATTTTATTACTAGCTTCCACCCCTGGCTTCGCCTGCGTTAAACCGAAGAATTATTCCTCTTGAACCTAATACCCGTTTTAATGGTATTCTATGTGTTATTTTAGACACGTATAAATGCTAGTAGTTACACTACTAGCTACGCTACTAGCTTTTTCCCGTGGCTTCTGTGACCGTGACCCGTTGCAAAGTTAGCCGTATCTGTACATACCACAAGCAATACAGTGTATAGTCAAATCAGCGACAACCATCATATTTTAAATAACTAGAACACAGGTAATTTCGTGAACTAAAGACATATCTAAAACTTTTTAAACTCAGAACTGTATTTTTTTAAATATTCATGACCTATGACAGGCCTGTTGGTTTAGTGGTTAGTGACCCTGACTGCTATGCCGGAGGTCGTGGGTTCGATTCCCACCCAGGACAAATGTTTGTGTGATGAGCACGATCATTTGTTCTGTTTCTGGGTGTAATTTACCTATAATATGTGTGTATTTAGAAATATATAAGTATGTTTATCAGCTGTCTAGTACCCATAACACAAGCTCTGCTTAGCTTGGGACTAGATGGCGTTGTGTGATAGTTGTGGAATATATTTAATATTATATTCAATTAAAACTGCAAAATTTCTTACATCTTGTATCTTGAATGTTCATTTGAACGATAATAATTTAACATCCTAATTTAATTATAATATTAATAAATCATTCACATAACATTCTTACTTTTGATACTCTTGACATTTAGTCATACTTTGACATCTAAATCAAATTATTAGTGTGTGCATTTTATTTATATATTTTTTATTTATTTATATAAATAAAGGATAAAAAACTCAGACACTATAAATAAATAAATAAATAAATAATTTTAGAACTGTGGAATAAATATTATATTAAGACCACAACTTTGTACCATATTCTGCGAATAAATGATTATGAGGTCATAGGAATAACTAGGAAAGGGAACAGTGTATAAGACGGGGACGCGAGGAATAATGGGAACATGCACTTTTTAGGCATACATAGCACAACACTAACGTAACGCAAGCGCCATCAGGCAGTCATTTGCAAGCGGCCATTAACAAATGGCGTCATGTTGGCGTTTGCGCTATGTTAGTATTGTGTTAAGTTTGCCAAAGTGTGTGATTTCCCATCATACCTCGCATCCCTGTCTTATACACTGGTCTACTAATATGCCCTAGCTGTTGACAAAACGCCTCGTCATTCTAGCATTCAAACCTAGCCCCGTCGTGTACCTACACAACATGACGCAAATCTCCAATACAAACATATAAACATTAATTCGTTTGCAGCGCTACATAGTATAAAACAAAGTCGCTTCCCGCTGTCTGTCTGTCTGTCCCTATGTATGCTTAGATCTTTTAAACTACGCAACGGTTTTTGATTTTTTTTTAAATAGATAGAGTGATTCAAGAGGAAGGTTTATGTGTATATAACATGCATAATATAGTAGAGATTGCACGCGTGCGGAGCCGGGGCGGGTCGCTAGTTACCTATAAATATAATTCAAGAATCCACGGCAGTTGCGTTCTATCTAACTGGAATTCAATCACTATGCTGAATTTTCTTTTTATAGATAGTGATTCAAGAGGAAGGTTTATATGTATGTAACATGTATAATATATAACAATAATATATATAATAAAATGTATAAGATGGGTCTTAATTATAACCGACACTTATAAACTCGCGACCCGCCCCGGCTCCGCACAGGTGCAATCTCTACTATATTATGCATGTCCCTACCAGCCCAACCGGTTTCACCTATTATTTTATATGGAGCAGCTGAACATATTGGTGTCATTAACCCAGTCACTGTATACGACACAGTGGCGCAGTGGCTGAGCAATCGACCGCTTCGCAGCGTGTCGCGGGTTCGATCGCGGCACGGAACAAATATTTGTATGTTCTGCAAGTAGTTGTTCCGGGTCTGGGTGTTTGTGTATGTGAGTTTCTATGTTTGTAAACGCACCCACGATACAGGTAGAAATTCCTAGTGTCGGGAAACGTTTAAAAAAAAAAAAAACAACAATAACCTTTTAAGATTCAGGCTACAATAAGCAGCCATTTGCGATGCGACTGGAAGAACGGCTCAGTGTATTTTTAGCCTAGACGCACGGATATATTTTAACACGCTTTTATTATTTCTTCTATAGTTACTAAGAACATAAAAAAAAGAATATTATCCTGTTTATAAGTGAGGTTGAACTATGGGATTTTCTCATTCGATAAATCTACAGCTGGAATGTCTTATAGAAATCCTTGAATGCAAGGTGCAATTGAAGAAACCGAGAACCTGGGTTTGCCCGAATAAATCCTTTCATAACTCGAAGAAGCCGCGTGCACTAGTTATTAAGATGTTCGATCACGACGTCCAACTATTTGTTTTATCTATATATATAACAGAACAGGGTTTTTTATTAAGACTCGACTACAGCCGAAACCGCTAAACGCAGATACTTGAATTTTGGACAGCAGTTGCAGTCTACCATGTAGGGGGGCAACACAGAAATCTTAATAATAAGGCAATAGAAGTCGCATAAACGCGTGACCTTGTCGCCGCGCATGTGTATCGTAGGGCACAAGTTTACGAGGAGCGTTTGTTGCGGTTACTTGTGTTATTTGAGACGCGGAGAGGTAAACATGGTGTTTTGCAGCGTATCCAACTGCGGAAACTCGTCCAAAACTTGTAACTTAACATATAAAGGAATAACATTTCATATGTAACTACTTAATTTTTGAAATATTGTCGTTTTTAGTAAATATAAACAAATCAAATATTTTTACCACCGCTACAACGATTTATCACGAAAAACGTTTTTTTTGTCAATTCAATAACCATCAATGCTTAAGCTTGTCCATGTCTACTATTACAACAGCTAAAAGCAGCAATGGAATTATAGTCATGCGGACTCGCATTCTCGCGGCGCAATAAACAATTCTTGGTACAAGCCGCATGAGTTGGCCGCAATTTAGTGACGTGCCACTACTATTCTGTATCGATAAATTAATTACGTTCAGTTTGATTCTTAGTTTTACCAAATTGGAAAACATTATGGTTTTTTATGTTAAATGTTTAAATATGAGATGTATTTTCAGTTTTCAAAATCAAAATAATGTAGAAGTCCCATATTTTTCATTTTTACAAATTATTTGCTTAATCATTGTTCAATGTGACCCATATTAGGTATGTATTTATATTTATTTATAGTATATAATTAATATTCTTACATATTTATGTATTGTTATTTATATAAAACTTAAACAATTTCAATTATGTTATTTTAGTTTATATTTTAATTTCAATTATGTTAAATTAGTTTAGTTTATTATGTATTTGTAGTCCACCACTACACTAGCTACCTCCCCACTTTTATCTAAGTTCGTACATAGTCCGTCCTATTTGGTCATTGCTTTTTTTCCATAAGGTGAAGTATTGGAGAGCCTTTGAGATTTAACTATATTATAAACTAAATGTATCTACTTACACTTATTGTTTTATTGAATCCCTTTCAATAAAATTAGTTATCTATTGTTGCTAGATTCCTTGGCGATTAACACTCAACGGAAAATTATAATTTATCGACATGAGCTCGTAGTAGTTTGCACTTGCACTGCACTATTCCTACGTGAGAGTGAGCGCGCGATATCATTTTCTGCTTTTCGCACACGTTTTTTATTGGCTGCAGGAGTCACGTGACCTGAGATTATACGTTTTTAGAAAATGTTGCGTAATGTCATCGCAAAAAGGTTTGGTTTTGTTGCAGCAATGCAAAGTGCATATGTAGGCGTTATTGTGTATCTATTGTTTGTTTATGTGGTGGTAGCTGTGACCCGGCGACACTCGTCCCGCTGTAAAATGTAGTACTATAGCATTTCCTTATTATTAAGATTTCTGTGGGGGGCAATAAGATGGGATTTTGCGAAAGTCCTTCTCTAAGGGGGTGAAAAGGTGTGAAAACTGTTGTATGAAAAATCTTGTTCCTTGGGTTCATAAACTTGAAACTTGGTACGAATATGAGTATAAGAAAATAAAAAGGATTGGCACTATTATTTTTTTAAAACTACCCTCCATTGGTAATCCAGACGATGTCAAAGTTTGTATGGGAAAATCAGAACGCGTTAACCGATGAATTTGAAACTCAGTATATAGAAATTAGATAAAAAATAAACAAATACGTGTTTTTGGATTTTTCGAAAATCACCCCTCGAGTTAGTGAAAAGGGGTATTCAAGTTTAAAGGGAAGGATATAAAACCAATACACGTATAACCTGGGTTTTGGATGGTAGTTGCAATTTATTATGTAGGTGAGTACTAAGAAGGGATTCTCCGAAAATCCACCCATAGGGGGGTGAAAACCTTTGTATGTAAAATATTATCCCTTAGGTTTATAAACTTGAAACTTGGTACGAATATGAGTATATGTAAATAAAAAAGATGGGCATTATTAGTTTTTTAAAAGTACCTTCCATGGGTAATCTAAACGATGATAAAGTTTGTATGGGAAAATAATAACGCTCTAACTGATGAATTTGAGTTTTTTGAAAATCACTCCCTAAATTGGTGAAAAGGGATGATTAAGTTTTAAGGGAAGGATTTTACTGCTTGCTTCGATAAACTCAAAACTTGGCATAAATAGTTTCCCAATCGAATAAAGAATGCGTAATTATCTATATTTCAAAAACCAACCTAGCGGGCGAATATCAGAAAATCAGTTTGTCTACACTAATATTTCGAGTTCGAAGTTAGAAACACGCGCTGACGAAGTCGCGGGCGGAGTGCTAGTTGGTTCATATTTTGTTTAGGTACACGTAATAATACAAATAATATTTGACAAAACATTCTTGTCTGGTTGTTTTTCCGAGCATACAATTCTAAGGCTGAGACTATACTGGGCCGCGGCGAGATCTGCGACTTATGCGATTAAAACAAAATTAATTTAATAAACAAGTTAGTAATTTAAATAACTATGTTATTTTTAAAAACAAACTTTTTTTGTTAAAAAAATACTTACGATACACAAAGTACTCGTTAAGTCGAATCAAACGAGTCTAAACTCGATGGGTTTGCGGCGTTTCATTACAGTGTTTCTATGGCCAACTTCCAGCTCTATCATCAGATCAGCTCCATGTCATCATAATATTGCATTCTCACTCGATATACATAATACGTGCAAGTTTTCAGCTCAATCGAAAACCGGGAAGTGGATCAAACTTAATTTGCAAGATTTGATTACAAACAACGGGACAGGTGAAACTAAATAAATATTTGTAATGAATTCTCACTATAGCTACACCGTGTATCAAATATTACTAGCGATTTTAACATTTGTTTATGCTATTGGAACAATGTTACTGTAATCAACAACTAGATAAATTGAAGCTTTATTGAAAAAAAGGAAAAAAAACCACTAGTTCAATAGTGCTAATAAATATGCACGTGGCTTCTTTATGCATACAGATTTTGCCTTTTAAAAAATATTGCCACGCACTAGGAATTTCTCCTGTTTCGTAGATGCATTTAAAAACATACAAACTCACATACACAAACACCCAAACCCGTAACAAATACTTGCTGGTCATACAAATATGTATCAGTTCCGTGCGAGGATCGGACAAGTCACACGTTGCGCAGCAGTCTCAGCCGCTGCGCCAATATGTTTTTGATCGCATTGTATCGCAAATCGCTGCTAATGTAGCCTAAGCCTTATTAAATACACGTTTTTAATCCGTTTAAATTTTCTAAGAAGTATTATCAGCCTATAATGTTCCCAATGTGGCAACACAGGCCTCCTCTCTGTGAGAGTGGGAGTGAGAGGCAGTGGGCTGTAATCCAGTAACTACAGGTGTCAGTATATCTGGTAGAGCCAATTGCGCTGATTTGAGATCAATGTTTAACACATTTTGTCAGAAATTGTAATTACTGCTGATATCACTAAGGGCTTATGCACTCCACGCTTTTTAAACGCGCCGTCGACGCGTGTTTTAGAAACGCGCGTCGACAGCGCGCTTTTATCAAACAGGAGCAGTTTGTTGTCGTCTGTATCGCTACAAACTCGCGTCAACGGCGCGTTAAAAAAAACGTGGTGTGCATAGGCCTTAACACGAGGGGCCCAGTAAAGGTTGGTAGATGTCTTTGAATTTTTTTGACGATATTTTCCTTCACAGTTTTGATCGTAGTAGTGATTAAAATCAGTAATTTATTTTAGTCACTTTTTTTAAACCTTGCCCCACACTAGGAATTACTCCTGTATCGTGGGTGCGTTTACAAACAGAAACTCACATACACAAACACCCAGACCCGAAACAACTACTTGCAGATCATACAAATATTTGTTCCGTGCGGGCATAAAATACGCGACACGCTGTGCAGCAGTCGACTGCCGTCATTGCATTATGCTTATCCATTTCTATTAATAACTAAGAAGAAGAAGATTTAAAAAAAAAGTTTCTAAGTACACAAAGTAAATTTATTTGTTAAGACTGATTGACATAATTGCTACTTAAAATATTAAAAAAAAAACTATGTCTCAAAAATACACAGAAGTTTTTGAGACCTACTAATCAATAAAAATGCGACCGACATTTTTTTTTGGTATGTGTAGACCGTTATAACATTTGAACTATTATATAATCAAACGTTCTTTCGAATACGGAACTGTGTATTTAAATGTATTCTATTTTTCATTAATAAAATACAAAATCTGCTCATGACATTTCAACTATTCTATGCTATTATATAATTCAATGTTAATCCTAACAAGGCAATGTCACTGATTTATAATTTTATTTAAAAAAAAACTGTTAAAATGTCTTATATTTTTAATTAATACGAAACTAAAAACATTATCGTTTACGTGTCTTATAGTATTACATTTATGCACTTGACTTTTTTTCCCTTGAACTCAACCTACAGAAGGTTGACTTTGGAAAAATAAATGCGCGTGAAGTTGAGGGTTTAAAACAAACTGGTGTATGACGTACTTGGGTTATCCCGAGATAAAAATTAAGCATCTTAAAAGAACATAAAAGCCTTACTTTCCGTAGTGCGTATCAAACATCTCGACCATACTGCCGCTCAAGCTATTTTGAGAACAGAAAAAAAAACCAGTTACTAAAGTAAATTAATACTTTTATTCATTGGTGTAGTTATTTAATAGGTTTTTTTTTACATTAATTATCCTTAAAAAAAAACAGTAGATGTAATTTTTTTTTTATGATTAACGTTTAAACATTATTAGGTATTAGAACAATTTATTTATTTTTAGAACAGCCTATATTAACCTTCATAAACGTTAGAATTAACTGGATATTTCCATTTTATTAAAATTAAAAAAATACCAGTTTAAGATAGTAACAGTATTGGATCGGCCTGTTTTGTATATATCATAGAGTGCGTTCTTCATTGGTATTTTAGTACCCAAGTAAGTTCGTATCAGATGGGACATTGAATGTGTTGATAAAAAAAAAAGTGATAAAATGAGGGTGATATGTGGTTTCATTGTGATAATCCTGGCCAGTTTATTTTGTAAGTATTTATTTCATATTTTTGTTTTTTTATAATCTCATCACAGTAATTTTTTTTTGGATGATGCAATTTTTTTTTTAAGAATTAAGAGGACGGGGTTAGTAAAAACAAGCAGAGGGCAGGGTTCAACATTGTTTTCTACAATATTTTAGATACCTATAAAAATCAGTGAAAATAAAAAAATATAAAAAATATCGTATATTTTTTTTTGCAAGGATCTTTTCATAAACGTTAACAATTAATGATGAATTATTCTTTCCAATCAAAATAATTAGTAAGAACTTTATGAAGGTTCTGCTAAAAAAGTTCACGTGTTTGTATTTAAATTAATAAACATTTTATAATTTACTGAATTGATTTTAAAAGAATGTTTCATTTACAATTTGTCTGACTTATATTGTATGAAAGTGAAAAATAGTTAGGTATGTAAAATAGGCTTTCTCAGGATTTTTTCCTTCACCGATGTCATCATCTGCCTGCCTTTTCCCAACTTTATTGGGGTCGGCTGCCAGTCGAACCAGATGCAGCTAAATAGCAGTATTTTACATGGATCAACTGCCACCTCCACAACCCAGTAACTGGGTAATACCATGTTACCCCATGATAACACTAGTTGTCTGAGTTTTAGAGCTTCTGACTAATAGTAACGACTGTCAAAGGGCTACGATGATCCTTCACCAATTTTTTTTTTATCGTGTTAAAATCATCAAATGTGTCCTCCCACCTAGGGTAGGGCGGGAGGGACTGTCAGACTCGTACTGACTAAAATCCACGGTGTCTTTCACGAGCCCTTTACGTACCGGGGTCACGGTAATTCGTTAGTCCCGCGACCCCGGCAGACTTTGGCCCTCTACAGACCCCGTCACTATGCTCACTCTTTATCCTTCACCAATGTGAATGATTTACAAATTTAAGAAATAACATATATATTGAAAAAGACGAGGCGAGATGCGACCTCTGAGCCATCAAGACTAAGAGGAAAAGTTATTTAAAAAAAAAAAAACCAAATTAGATTTTTTGAATCCTAACCAGTTTAATAATTTTATTAAGGTAAAATTCAAAAGGGTCTTATATCCAATGCACATACGGCGGAGCGCAGTTTTTGTTACTGACAAACTATTATCAACTTTACCCTCATTGAAATAACATTCAATATCAATTAACAGAGCAATTCCTAACGAGAATTGACGCGACTGCACCCTTTTTTAATCGATTAAGGCAAAGCTAAAAGGAGGGTTATGATTTTGACCGGTATGTATATATGGTTGTATGTATGTATGTTTGTTTTTGCCCTCATAACTTCTAAACTGCTTATCATTACATGACAAATGAGGTGTCGTTAGAAGCGTCTCAGTTGTACGCTGGTTATAGTGTGACCTGTCACCAAATCCAATATGGCGCCCTCCAGGGGATGTAAAGTCGTAACCGAAAAAAATTTCAACATGGGTATCAAAAGAAAAGGCTTAATGAGTGAGCACATTTGAAATTCACTCGCTACTTTGCTTTTATTATTATATCAAATAATTAATAATATAACGCCAAAATAGTGTAAATTAAAAAAAAAGTTAAAATAAAATAAATACTTAAAATATTATACGAGTATATAAAAGTGTGCGATTTTTTCACAGTCGGGTTTCAACTTATTTTTATAGCGGTTTAATTATCAAATGAGTCCTCCCGCCCTAAGTAGAGTGGAACGGACTCTCAGTACTTGTACTGACTGAAAGCCACTGTGTTCCTCCAATATCCCGTTACGTTCCAGGGTTACGGTTACCTGTTTACATAGTTCCGCGACCCGGGCAGGCCCTCTTTGGGGGTTCTATCAGATTGCTGACAGCTCCATGGTCGGACGGCGAGTCACCCATTACCCGCCATCCGCAAGCCCGTAAGCGGCTACACCATTAAGTGTACTAATTATTTTGAATTTTATTGTAATGAAAATTATGTCGAAAACTGTTTGGCAGTTCAAATAATTCTGCAGTGCACTGCGCTCTAATGACCGTTGGCCCTTACTGGCCAGTTTGAATCAAGGTAATCTTTTTTTGAGTTTGAATTCAAGTAACATGGAATAAAATAAATTTAATTTTAGAAATGATTCAACAAACCTTTTTTAAAGCAACCTTTTCGAGTTTCATTTTGCGTCAAATTCGGGTTTTTTTTTTTTTTTTTTGCTTTTAGGTATCACTTTTTTATTTTCGAAGGTTGATATTTTGTTCGAGAATGTTTTGAGAGATTACCAGTCCTGAAATGTAATTAAAGGAACCGGTTGTCTTTTAATCAGTGCGTCACTGACAGACCTCTGCAGAAGGTGCACATTTAATGACAGTTCATTTTTTGATTCTGTCTGATCTTGTATGCCAATCTGAGCCCTTGTTGTAAACAATCGAAATCTCGACAAGGACACGGAACTGTTATAGAAGGGCGCTTTACGACTGATTGTATATGCGATCTCTGGTTAAGAGAGTCTACTTTCAGACTCATGGTCACAAGTTCTTGCCCGGGGAAGTACAACTAGCCGCTCTAAATATTTATTCTTACCACAACGGAATGCAGTTTTGCGGTAAAACACGACAATGCAATATAAGACGACTAAGAAGTCACGGTGTGTCATGGGGGCTTACTTTTTTAGACTTTGCCCCTCATCATCATGTCAGCTGTAGGACGTCCACTACGTGATCGTGAGAGGATCGATCTCGTCAGGAGAAGGAGGCGTCCGGGAGACAACCGCCGTGGCGCCTAATACGCCGAAACCCCATCTGCATAATGTTTAAGCCCGACGGGCCTTTGAGATCACGGGCGTTCAGAGTGAGGACCCTGTTCGCTCACTAAGTGATCTCAGGGAAAACGTGCACAGGGAGACTCAGGGAAGATATCTTCAGTCTTCCCGAGAATGTGCCTTAACAGGCGTTGCACAGGAGGGTTCTGGAGTTGGTCTTTTAAGAGGTCCCGGCTCCGTCCTCCATTTGCTGATGGTGATCACCGGGGTAGTTTTAGTGAGGTACAAATCCCACACTCCTCGGTCTTATCCCCAAACCGTGCGCCTTTAGAAGGTTTCCCCCCGAAAACAGGACGTCCCCTAAAAAATAGGCCTTCCAATAGATTTCAAATAGGACTTGTTGGAAGCGGTTGACATCCTGCGCGATCATGTGGCCTTCATCAGTCCGTCACCTTGTAAGCGGTCAGACGTTGCAACCATTAGGAATTAATTCTAAAAGTATAAATTAAACATTTAAATTCGTAAACAGAAACAGCAAAACCCGGAACAGATCGAGGTCGATACCCTCACGGAACAAATATTTTTTATGATCAACAAGCAGTTGTTCCGGTTCTCAGGCCCTAAAACGCGTTTTTGGGACGTAAATTATATTCTAAGCGAATATTTGATGGCAGAAAATATTAGTTCCTCGTTCGTATACGAGACGTGCTTTTTCATTATCAATACGAAAAGATGCCGTATATACTTCAAGTAAACACGCTGTAGGCGGTCGCGGGACTGTACGAATCACCGTGACCCCGGAACATTAAGGGCTATTGAAGGACACCGTGGATTTTAGTCAGTATGAGTCTGACAGTCCCTCCTGCTCTGCCCTGGGTGGGAGGACTCATTTGATGATTTTACCCCGTAAAAAAAAAATGTACGCTGTAGGTAAATTACGAAAATCTTGTGCTTGTGTGTGTAGGATTAAAAGTTTGTAACGATCGCACAATACAGAACGAATTCCTAGTGTGGGGCAACGGTCAAAAACATCTATTAGTAGACCATACAATTAATTGTTCCGTGTGGGAACCAAACTTGTGCCACGCAGTGTCCAATTATGTCCACCATTCCACGTGCGTCATTAACTTCCGAGAACTCACTGGAAATCCCCTTGGTATCACGTTTTGTTGACCACAGTCAACACTTACCGTCAAGTGGATTGACATTTTGTTTGTCAAGCCATCGTACTTACATACTATCAGATAAAACCACATGAATAAGGTACAATGATCCTGCCCACTTTCTTCACACGTGAATAAGTTGCAAGGTCGGCACCACGCAGGCGACACCTCTGGCGTTGCAGGCGTTCATAGGTTTTTAAGCTATTCATAGCTTTTATCGCGGGCTTTGAGCGCGGCGATCGAATCAAGAAATTCCGTAACGAAAATAAACCTAACACTGTCACTGTCACATCTGTCATGTCAACGTGAATGAATACAATTTTTGATTTTTTTTCTTTATTGACGTGGCTAACCGTAACCGGCTTTGGCTTTCTAAGGCACGGTCGATGAACGGACAGCGAGTCACCCATTACTAGTCGTCCGCATGCGCTCGTTCGATATGCTAAGCTTAGAATTGGTGTCCTGAAATAGCGACTCTTGTGTGCTTTGTTAAGACGTTTGTGTTACAAAAGGATCTTGCAAATCATAAAGAAATGTATTTATAAGTGTATCCACAAGGGCAAGGAAAAACATACTGATCGAATACATAACCCCCTTTGTTTTTGGAAACCGGGTAGTAATAACAGCTTATAAAACAAGGTAGTTAACTATCTTTAAGTAATAAACTGCCAATCATATTATATGTTTGATTCAAGGAAGGTTTAAAGTTAATAAAATCTTGCGTTCGTAAATGATCAAGGTAAACAGCGATATTCTACGTTAAAAAAGCAAATTGTTAGACTAGCTGATTCCAGCGGCTTCACCCGCTAAAACTCGATTATTATCCCACGGGAACATAAAATTGGGACAAAAGCTATCTTTTGTGTTTTTCCAGGTTATAAACTATCTGTATCTATAATATGTATGTATTTAGAAATATATAAGTATGTTTATCAGTTGTCTAGTACCCATAACACAAGCTCTGCTTAGCTTGGGACTAGATGGCGTTGTGTGATAGTTGTTGGAATATTTATTTATTATAATTTGTATACCAAATTTCATCCAAATCTGTAAAGCGGTTTTGGTGTGAAAGAGTAACAAACATCCATCTATCCATCTAATGTTTCAGGTACGTCTGCAGCTGAATATTTCACGAAGAACAGGCATACAGAAGTGGATATCGTCATAGAAGGACTGCAGGAATTGGAATGGAGCGAACATGAGAAACCTTGCATAGATCAAACTCTGTTAATTTTGAACAATGTGAAGAATTATACTGTTTGGGCTGTTTGGAGTAAGTACGAGTAGTTCATTCTTCAACACTAATCAGACAGTCCCGAGCTCGCTTCGCTCGCTCTTGTATCCTAAGTCAAGTTAGCTCGACTATACCCAGTCATTTATTACATTTACGAAAAGTAAGGTGTAATTATTAACCTCTCGGGCGCGTTACGTACACCCGGGTGTGCATAACCGAAAACGCCCCAGCGCCTTACATGCACACGTCTGTACATAACAGACAGTCGCTCATTGGACGTTGATTTTTATCATTTTCAATTATATATCGCCCGAGAGGTTAATAATAACCGATAAAAGTAAATAATTTATTACTTGTACCTTCAATTTTGGTAATTATTAATAACTGTACATTAGTAATAACCGTAACAATTACATAAAAAGTAAAATAAAAAATACAAGTCCATTATTTTTTTGATAATTTTACTGACTTTTTGTTTTTTCCAGTTTGGAATTCCATGCATCATCCCGCAGGAAGTTTCTACGGCTCCAAATACAGTTTGGGTAACTACGACCAATGTCTGAAGGCACCTTCCAATTTCGGTGAGCCCCAGATAGCCACGCAGTATTGTTTAAGTGATGTGAAGCTGACTCACAGAGAAGAGCAGGAATACGGCGGTGCTGACGTATTCGGGAAGACTGAAGAATTTTTAAATGTAAGTATGATAAACTTCGAAGTTTCGGGACTAACGAATTACCGTGACCCCAGAACGTAAAGGGCTATTGAAGGACACCGTGGATTTTAGTCAGTACGAGTCTGAGAGTCCCTCCCGCTCTGCCCTGGGTGGGAGGACTCATTTGAAGATTTTACCACGTAAAAAAAAAAGTAAGATAAACTAGTTGTTTCCCACAGTTTCACCACTCCTGCTCGGCTCCTACTAGTCGTACCGTGATATTATACAGCCTATAGCTTTCCTCAACAACTGAACTATCCAACACCAAAAGAATTTTTGAATTCGAACCAGTAATTCCTGAGATTAGCGCATTCATCGAAACAAACGCAACTCTTTAGCTTTATTGCTGTTCAGAATTTGTCCACACGTGTCTGAAAAAGAATAAATCCTTCTTTCTTTCCTTTTTCTTTCACAAAAGACTCAACAATGAGTGGAACAGAGCTGATGATGATGATGAAATGTTTATTTTCCAGGTTAAATCCAAAGAAGGCAGAAAATCAGACACAATATCATGGGGGACCTGCCTGCCCGCAGTGTGCAACCACCAATCAGTGTCCAAGATTCTGAAGACCATATACTTGGTGAATCCTATCACACCAACGGATCCTGATATCACTGTAGATTATTGTGATAAAGCAGGAGAGAAGACTGAATTTAGCTTGAAGTTCTACGTATTTATGTGAGTTTATTGTTTGATTTTTAATTAGAAATATCCAAGGAAATTTGAACTTAGATGAGATTTTTACGTGATACCGATTGTTCGTGCAATTTAGCGAGTGTTTAGAATTAATTAATGGTTCAAAAGTGCCTCTTTGATGTTTTTAAGTGCCTTATTGAAATAAATGATTTAACTTTGACAAAAATAATTTTGAGATAAACGCGTTTAACCAAAGATTAGTATTGATTAAAATTCAGAATCACGTGAATCAATATTCAACATGCATCATACCATGCTGACATTATGATATTAAATATTGACTCATATTATGATTACACAATCCGGGAAATTATCCATTTTAAGTTAACGAACTGCGTGTTGGAACTGCGTCTTTAAAGGTTAAACTGCGAATGTCAAGGTCAAATCGTAGATTGGTGATCATCTCATACATTATGGAATCTATCAATTGTTATTTGAAAATTATGTTAAACAAAAAAAAAACGATTATAATCATTATTATATAATTCAAAATTAAATTTATTCATGCATATACTCAAGCTGAGAGTTCCGCCTCGAATACCCACTTAATCAATAGGTATCAGTTTAAAGTTACTAATTTAATTCTTATTTTCAGAACTACTATGTTAGGACTGGTTCTGGCTGCGATATTATCAACCATATACCTACAGTACGATCCTGTAGATTCAAGACGTAAGTTTTTTTTTAATCTTTTTGTAACAAAACATTTTCCAATCTAGGAATTTCACATGTCGTCGGTGCATTTACAAATATACACAAACGCAGTTCCGGAACAGAAACTTGTAGATCATAGAATTTTTTCTTCAAAATCAAAAGTCATTCAAAAACGATGATTTATGAGCACTTTTTGAAGGTCAGAGACAGTCCCCCAAAGCTCCCCCCTTCGACACTTCCTAGTGTTTTGGCTGGGAAGAAGAAGTGACGCAACACATCTGTCTGTATGGTTAGAGGAACCAAGATTTTATGTAGATTTAAATAAAACATTGACATTACACATCAATCGGAAATGACATCCAAGTATGATTAGAAGGCACTTTAAACTAGGACCATTGCTAATTCCATACGGGAATCGAAACAGCGACACACAGTGCAGCGGTCAATAGATCGGTCATTGCGTCAACGGTGCCGTATGTGTGCAGAAATATTTAAATAAATTATGCATTTAAATATTATTACCTATTTGCATAAATAACTTATGCACAGACGTCTGTCTATAATTGAAGAAGGACGATATTAATAATCTTTTCCGCCATTAAAATACTCCATTAATGTTGATTATTATTGTGTTTGTTTAGATCTTAAAAATTGATTATACCGGTGTTTACTTATTTCAGTAGATTGTTTAAAACCCTACTTATCATTTTATGATCGGGTATTACTATGAACTTCATATCTATGAATCAGCGGGTTTTATTCTCACTCGACGCCGTCGAGGTCAACCGCGGCGCAGTTTGTGTGACGATTTGTTTAATCCGACCATGTTCACGGGAAGCTGTGCCAGAAAGTACCCAACAGAGAGTTTTGATGAAGAAAGGGAGGGCCTTTGCTCAACAGTGAGACATAGTACCTTCATACATAAACTCACACGTTCCGAAGGGGGTCGGCAGAAATTACAGAGCACCACTTGCTACGATCTTTACACCTCATTCACATTCATAAATATGGTCATACACGCACGCCAATTGCGAGTACTACACACCCGGCCTTTCTGAAGCACTAGTAGGTCTTCCTAGGGCATGTTATGATTTCTTCGATTGTAGATAACGATAATCTACATGTTATTTCGAACTATAATCTATCTCGTAGTCAAACATCAAGATCAGGGTGTTGAGCCATTCTGGCGTGATTAAACTTTATCGAACTTTGCCATTTAAAATACAAGCTTATAAACTACCTGTCTACCCAATTTCATCCAAATTCATTTAGTAGTTTTTGTGTGAAAGATTAACAAACACACATCTATCTATTTAACCTTTGGCATATATGACACTAACTATTGTCAGCGGTTTACCCGCTACAACTCGAAGAATATTCCACGGAAACATACAATTGGAATAGAAATCTTGTGTTAATACAGATTATAAACTGTGTTAAGATGGATGTGTGGAGTGACAGGAATGGATAAAGTAAGGAATGAGTTTATAAGGGGAAGTTTGAAAGTGGCACTTGTTACAGAAGAAATGAAAGGGAATCGTCTGTCTTGGTATGGACATGTGATGAGGAGGGGATGACACTCGTGTGACTAAGAGAGAGATGAGTATGAATGTTGATGGATGGAGAGGAAGAGGAAGGCCAAAGACAGATGCATTGTCTAAGGAATGATATGGAAGAAAAAGGAGTAAATAATACTGTGACGTTTGATAGAGGAGAATGGAAGACAAAAACGTGTTGCGCCGACCCCAAGTAAAATGGGATAAGGGCAGGAAGATGATTAAACTGTGCCTAATTTCATCAAAATCCATTCTGTAGTTTCTGCCTGAAGGAGTAACGACCATCCGTACATCCATCCTCACAACACAGACAGTGCCTGAACATGACCGGAATATGGCCGTGGTATTAGAACATGTGCCCTTAGGAGTACAAGGAATCTATTCTAAAAATTTGTTAATGATAATGATTTGATTTTATCTAGCTTTGTTTAAAATATAATTGTGGGTATTTCAGAAAGCGTACTGGCATTAGAACCTTACTACTTCGCTGCTTTTTCGTTTGTTTTGACTAGGTTTTTTATGTCAAGTAGGAAGTAAGATTATATTAGAAGTAAGATTAATATAGATTTCACTTTCAGTCCGAAGAATAGCATACTCCTTCAGTCTCAAGAGGAACTGGTCTTCCTTCGTCAAGATCACAGATGATGAGATACCGGTCCTTAGCTTCACGAAGGCCGTGGTGATGTGTTTCACCACCTGTGTCCACGTTTTTGTGTTCATTGTCGCTGGTTCTATGAGCAACGCTCACGATTATGATCAAGTAAGTCTTATTTTTGTTTATTAGATTTTATTATCTAACTAGCTATTCCTCGGACGCGGGACTCACTAATTACCGTGACCCCGGTACGTAAAGGGCTATTGAAGGACACCGTGGATTTTAGTCAGTAGGAGTCTGACAGTCCCTCCCACTCTGCCCTGGGTGGCAGGACTCATGTGATTATTTTACCACGTAAAAAAAAATAGCTATTCCTCGCGACTTCACCACTGTTGTTTGGCTCCTACAAAATGTAGCATGATGTTATAAATATCCATCCATAATATTTATTTATTTTTGATCCACCCCTTTTTTACCCGAATACGGCAAAGCCAAAAGGAGGGTTATAATTTTGACAGGTATGTATGTATGTTTGTTTATTCCCTCATAACTTCTAAACTACTCATCATTACATGACAAATGAGGTGTCGTTAGAAGCATCTCAGTTGTCCGCTGGTTATAGAGTAGGTGACGTGTCACCAAATCGAATATGGCGCCCTCTAGGGGATGTAAAATCATAATGTTGTCGGGATGTTTTTCGTAGGCGGGTTTTAGTTATTTTAACTTATATTTTTTTCCTATTTCAGTTAATAAGAGTAAAAGAGAACACATTAGGCAACACATTCCAGCACTTAGACCTCCCAGCAGTGGAGAACTTCTTCGTCATATCGGGATTACTCCTCATGAAAGGACTGATGGAGAAGAAGAAGAATCCGGTCATATCTTTGATACAACGTTATGTGAGGTAAAGATGAATTTCTGTTTCTTTCAAAATGTCTTGCCTGATGAAAAAGGTAACAGACTTGAGGACTGTTATAACCCAAAGGCAGAAAACTACAAACTACCACCGTTAATTTATTGGGTGGGTAATCATCAAATGGTACCTACGTGGATTGGAAGAGTGTCAGATACGTACTGACTAAAACACACTTCGTTCTTTTAAAAGCCCTTGAGCAGAGGTCCATTTCGACAGTTTAAGACAGCAAGCTTATAAGCCACCAACCAGGCAAATAACCAGGCTCCGTGGTTGAGAACTTTCTGATACAAAAAACTCCTTAGCATTGCTGATGAATCGAACCGAGGAAGTCAAGTGCAGCACTAACAACCACGGAGCCAAACTGGAGCAATTTATCTATGACTTGCTGTTCCCCATGATTTCAACCTCGCTAATCGGCTCCTGTTGCTCGTAGCGTGATGGTATTGGCCTATAGCATTCCTCGATTTAATAGAATAAACAACACAAAAATATGTTTTCAACTAAACATACTTAACAAGTACAGATTCTTTAATTATTTTTTTCCAGATTAATAGGATCCTTTGCAGTCCTAATATTCTACACGGTAGCAGTATCAGAATACGTCGGTGATGGCCCATTGTGGAAACGAATCATCGGCAGGGAGCAGAAGGCGTGTGCCAAGACATGGCTCGTTAGTCTTCTGATGCTTGGGAACTATGTGGATAGTGACCATATTGTAAGTGGATTTTGCTTTATTTCTTTCAACATCGTCATCTCCATGACGCAGTCGTGAGACACACAAATTATCTTTATATTGGTAGGTAGTAGTTATTTTAGTTTACATTGTATGCTCACTGGCTTTACAATTTAACATTTTTCCTTTCTTTCTATCTATACCATCATCATTGGCAGCCCTGTTCTGCCCAGTGACTGCAGATTATATGTGTCCTCCCTTTTGTGTGACACTTCCCAGAGATACCCGATATTGACCGGGTTCTACCTACGAATCTGCGATCTTCTAAAAACCATTTACTCATCTGTCACTCTGCCTTTCGGCAATTACAATTCTATTAGGGCTGTATTATTAATCTTTTCTGTTGCTCATTTGTCTCATTGAGTCTATTTTATTACCAGCTGTGTTATGATTGTGTGTTTAATTAAATTTTCACCATCCCTTATTGTTTTATTTTTATTATTGTTGATATCACACTGTGCATTAGCTGTGTATGTTATCTTATTGTCCTGTTGTTCTCAAATAAACAAATTGTTCCTTAATGTCACTAATACCTTCGTCCATCATAATTTCAGTGTCAACAAGTGTCCTGGTATATCCCAGCAGACTACCACCTCGCTGTGATGGGGACTGCTCTATTCTGTCTTTGGCAATGGAACAGGCGCATCGGTAAAATTGTCACCACCATCAGTGTTGCCTTTTTGGTGGTCATAACTGGTATTACCACATACACTAAGGGCTTGAATGGAATCCTACTTTACGACGTCGAGTAAGTTTTCGTCTGATTCTTGTTTAATTGCACGGAACTAGTCATTAAGATAGCCAAAGTTAATTGCATGCTTTGTACATTATTGAAAATTTATTTTAAAGTAAAGTAAAATATTGCTCAGGAATACTATTATTAACGCACGCGAACAAACGCTAAGTTTGGCTAAGCTATAGGTATTATCTGACCAACAAGTGTGTATGTGGGTTTGGTCCCCACCACCAAATTGACTTCCCGTTATCACAACATATCTTTGACATCATACTATCATGCGATGTCTTCATTACCGCTTGTGCTTCCTCATAATTCATTATCGTATTACTTTATGCAACTAAATTAACTAAGTTAATTTGGTCAGGAGTATTTAAAGCCCTTCCATTCAGAATCTCAATTATGCCTTCCGAACTATTAATGATTTCTATGAGTTTTGTTCAAAAAGGAAAAATGATTCAATTATTTTCAGCCTTCCTACAAATCACTTCGTGTCAATTAAATGCTATGGGAAACTCGTTAGGGACTTACCGTAGCTTTGAAGCTTATAAAAATCCAATTTTCTCTAGATTGATGTTTTTTTTTACTCAAAATTATTACTTCCCTCAGGTTTTCACTGAATGCTTTATAAATGAAATTCTAGGAACCTGTATTTCATACATGCTTCCACGAAGTGTACTCAATAAAAAAATATGTTTCACCGCAAGTGGAACGAAGTTTACTTTTGTATTCCCTGTTCGTTTTATGGTAATATTTTCCTGTGGCTTATAAACCTTCAATGTTGAAATGATCTACGTTTGTTTTCATAATTAATATTAAATTTTGTACTGTGTGTTTTATGAGCTTTTCCTTATCAAACATTACTTTTTTTTTTTTTTGCGTGGTAAAATCATCAAATGAGTCCTCCCACCCAGGGCAGGGCGGGAGGGACTGTCAGACTTGTACTGACTAAAATCCACGGTGTCCTTCACGAGCCCTTTACCGTACTTTATCAAACATTACTTGGATATTCATTTACTGTTTCAGAGCAAACTCGTTCTCTTTCTTTTTTCTTTACATACAAGTGTTCTTTCTTTTTCGTTCGTTCGTTCGTTCGTTCTTTTTTCTTTACATACAAGTGTGATAAAGATAGAGCTTCTTCTTATCGTATGGTTGATGAACAACCTAGTGTCAGAGTTTAAACCGCCCGTAGGCCTCTGGCATGGCTTCACACACCGTTGAAAAATATAAGATGATATATGAAAGATAGAGCTAAAATCTTCTCAATCAATCGCAATCCACATGTAAAGATAATTATGCCTTTCCCAAAATGCGCCACATACAAGACATGATTGCCTTCATCTATTCTAATCCTGTCACCTTTATAAGGACGTGTGGCAACTTTTACTTTTTCTGACCTTAGTTACCTGTATTTTAATTTCAATCATCATTTCTATTGCAGAAAACTGATCCATGTAAGGGACAACCAGGTCTATTTGCAGACCTACATGCAGAGTCATCATAGAGCAGGTTCTTACTTCCTTGGCATGGCCATGGGCTACATCATCACTGTCTACAGACCTACTAAGTATAGAGGAGTTATTTCAAAGGTGAGAAATTTTGCTAGCTAATTGCGTGTCTTTGGTACTGCAATAATTAAAAAATTACATGTTAGGATATTAACTGGAATACGAAAATCTTGATTTTTATTCATTAATCAGATCAATACTTTTATAATTTGCATTTATTGACTTATTTATTTTACTCGTTTTTGTGAATTTATTCATACGACATACATATGATTTTGATTAAGTTTATTACTTCACTAGCTTCCGCCCGCGACTCCGTCCGCGCGGATGTCGGTCTTCGCGTGGATGTTTTATTTCCCCATTTTGAGTAACTCTGACAATGACATCTTATAAATATTACGGCGCTGAATCCACTGCGGGTAATACAACGTGTGTTCGCGGTTCTACAGAACAAAGTCTATGAATAAAACTGAACAATGAGATTTTTTTTCTACGTATTTTTCCAGGATAAAAAGTATCCTATGTTATGCCCAGGATAATAAGGAATAATTATACCAAGTTTCATCGAAATCGAACCGTTAGTTTTCACGTGATGCCTGCACAAACAGACAGACAGACAGACAAAATTTTTTTTAATCATATATTTGGGTTTGGTATCGATCCAGCAACACACCCCGCTATTTATTTTTTCAATATTTTCAATGTACGGAATTGACCCTTCTACAGATTTATTATAGTATAGATTATTATGTAATACCTTACCAATATTTCTATAATTTCCAGGAATGCTCCTACCTAGGTCTTGCAGCTGCTTTCTGGCTCGGTCTCCGAGTATTAACAGCGGCCCCAGGATGGTGCCTTGGCGAATACAATGCTTGGAATGCAGCTGTATACGCGACTCTCAACAGAAACTTATGGGCTTTAGCAACCTGCATCTGCATCGGCATTACCGAGTATGGGGACGTCCGTAAGTAGAATTAATTACCATTTGTTTATACGCATGAAAAGTTAGAAATCTACAACTGTGAGTTAGTCAAAGGCTTCGTTTTAAACAAAGTAGGAGGAGCTTATTTTTTTTTTTAACCATTACTGTAATGTACGTTTTGAAGGTGCTCAATTTTTAATCAATACTAGCTGTACCCTGCCACGCTTCGATGTGGCACAAAAAAAAAATTGAGCTAAAATTTGAGCTCAATAGGTGCAGAACTTTTTGCTTTTTGGAAACGTACACAAACCAACGATTACAACATAAGATTTACAAACACCTTTACTTATCTTTAAATATGCACAGCATATGAATCTCCTGTTCTTAATTTGGATCTCGGGTAGGGAATCCAACCAGGAAACTATGACAGAACAGTTAGTATTAGCTAAGTTAAGAATGGATAGCTATCCGCTTGAATAATTATAATACCCAAGCTAACTCAACTTCAGACGGAAATTAGACCACAGAACATTCTAGTATTCATATAGAAATAATAGGAATAGAATACAGGGGCAATAAAATCGTCAATCGTCAAATAATAGTATTCCGTTGCAGTGAGGATGGGAGTCGACCTTAAAGATATGATTGACCTAAATTAGAAAAAAATATTCATCATCTTATCAGGCGTTGGACATCCACTGCTGTACATAGACATCCCCTAGATATTTCTAATTATATCATTGGATAAAAAAACTGTATTCATTTTTTTTTGAAGTGAAAACTTCTTTATCGGCGTTGCGCACTTTTTTTGGAATGGGTAAAAAATGTTAAACTCGTGTCAGGACAAGTGACCTGATCGAAAATGCGTAAGACGGCGCAGGGCGCTTGCGCGAATGTTCGTGTGTGTTTATTACTATTCAAGTTTTCACTTCTGCCGACACTCCCAGAGTGCAACCCGTCGTTTTTTTTTAATGTAGGTGAAGACAGAAACGAACAACTGACTGTTTTGAAGTGATTTTTAGTTAATTCTATATCGAAAATTTATGTATAGATATATGTACGACATAAATAATTGCACAAAGGGATTTATATGAAAACATAATACCAGGAAATGAGTTGCTAGCTTTCTTTTAATCCCTTTTAGTTAAATGTACCCATGCTAGCGGCATATTGTACATAGCTACTTTTTTTTTCTAATTTCCCCGGAGTACCCTTAGTTTTCCCCCGTCAAAATATCGGTATTATATTTTCATCTCAATTCCTCGTTATGACTGTTACTGTTTCATCAAAATGTACTTTATCTGTTATGAAATATTCTTTGGTAATATTATTTCTGTTTTACGCGGAGTCCGTATTATTTTATCTTCTGTTAGTGGTTTGATCTTGCCTTACAGTGGTAGCATTTTATTGAAACTTAAACTTTACTTCAATAATTTACGACACTCATTGTAGTCATGATTTTCTGTAACTAGTAAATTTATTTCATCACTAATACTCCCAATACGGTGAAAGAAACCATCGTGAGGATGCCCACATGATCCACCAGCATGCCCTGGAAATATAATTCTGAAGACATCCATCATGCGAGATCAATTAAACGACTTACTCTTATAGAGACTGGATAAAGTAAGGAATGAGTTTATAAGGGGAAGTTTGAAAGTGGCGCCTGTTACAGAAAAAATTAAAGGGAATCGTCTGTCTTGGTATGGACATGTGATGAGGAGGGATGACACTCATGTGACTAAGAGAGTGATGAGTATGAATGTTGATGGATGGAGAGGAAGAGGAAGGCCAAAGAAGAGATGGATGGATTGTATAAGGAATGATATGGAAGAAAGAGGAGTGAATGATATTGTGACGTTTGATAGAGGAGAATGGAAGAAAAAAACGTGTTGCGCCGACCACAAGTAAAATGGGATAAGGGCAGGAAGATGATGATGACTCTTATAGAGACGACCTGTGTTCCTGTAAAACAAATGTTACCTACAGGTTAATTATATTCTCAAAAGACTCAAATAACAATTAACAGTAAATTACAAAAGCTTTACAATAAAAGCGGAGTGACCTATATTCATAAAATGGTGCCACGTAAAAACTACAATAAATAAAGACGGGTTTCGACTGTCCGGAAATTCTGGCTAAGATACAAATCATTAATTGACGTCAAAGAGAGATTTACGACTTTTAAAGTAAAAAACGCGAATTTCCATGTATTTTTAATCGAGTATTATGAAGCGAACATTTTACCATCGACCGAATTCTGGAATCACCAAATTTACACTGACTTTGGAACCAAAACCCACGATATCATGCTTAGCAGATAAGAAACGTTTGCGACATTTAAAACAATAACGCTGGCTATTAATAGTTTATTTTTAGAATTAGGGCCTTGTTTTTTATTTTATTTAGCGATATGGTTTAACGACTATCTCGGCTGATGGTTAGCAAGAGATGTGGTTGACGGTGAAACACGCTTGCCTAGAAGTAACTTATTCAGTCTTAACTTGAAAACCCCAAGTAGCTTTCAGCCCTAGGCAGGTTGACGACGACGGCGCGTTGTGTTCCACGCGCGCCTCAAAGAGTGTCAGCAAAATGACGGGGCCTCCCTCAGAGGGCCAAAGCCTGCCGGGGTCGCGGGACTGTACGAGTTACCGTGACCCCGGAACGTAAAGGGCTATTGAAGGACACCGTGGATTTTAGTCAGTACGAGTCTGACAGTCCCTTCCGCTCTGCCCTGGGTGGGAGGACTCATTTGATGATTTTACCACGTAAAAAAAAAAGGCAGGTAATTCCACTTCATAGTACAATTGCTATTAAGGTACAAGGTTTTTGTCTAACCGTGTCATCTCTTCATGAGTTTCAAGTAAAACAAATAAGTCATTAATTTAATTTCTTTTGTTCCAGAAATCCTAAGAAACTTCATGTCCTGGCCATGCTTCACACTTGTCAGTCGCTTAGCTTATGGTGTCTACATAACACACTCCTTGCTGCTGGAGCGTTACCTTTACTCGCAACGGAACCCAATGTCTTACGACATGCTTAACCTGGTACGTATCCTAAGAATTTCTTTTTGTCAGTTATTTTTAACCTCTCGGGCGATTTATAAATGAAAATGATAAAAATCAACGTCCAATGAGCGACTGTCTGTTATGTACAGACGTGTGTACGTAAGGCACTGGGGCGTTTTCGCTTATGTACACCCGGGTGTACGTAACGCGCCCGAGAGGTTAAGAATATTGGTTACTTTTGTTTTGTATTTCCTGGAACTGCATTGAGGCCTCAAGAAGAGACTGCCTCTTAGTAAGGAGTTCCTATAAATGTTGGTTAGTTGCCTATAAGAAGGTTATTGGATTTTATTCTTTTACCATTCAATGGCAAATGTGGTTTTAAAAGCAATTTAAAAAGTTGCAAATCTTTAATCATCTATAAACAGAATTGTCTTAATCAGTTGCCGTTTATTTTTACTTTCTATAAAATGACGATCTTTAAAAATTCTCAAGGCTCAGCAATCTCTTTTACTTATTTTATTACTCAAACAATCAATTTACTAGTGATAATTTTGAAACCTTATCGAAATTATTTTACGTGACAGATTGTGTCAGAGAGCAGTCATAGAACCTAAATTGATTCTAACTGGTTATTTTAACCGTGTCTATTTTATTAGTATGTCAATTTAATTTTGCCTAATATAAAAAAAAAAACTAGCGGCATTTCATCTACACTTTTTTTACCTTTTCTATGACAATTCAAAAGTGCCATCTTAATAATGTGATTTTGTCTCCTGAATCCTTGCAAATATTGTAACCATATCCAACTTTGGTGTTCAAGTTGCATTTAAATGCAAGTCTTAAACAGTAACTACCAAGCCCATATTAATACTTAAGCTCGGCTTAAACAATCTGCCTCGTACTACAGCTTGAACATACAAACTCCTTAATTGAATTTCAGATACTAAACGGTATTGGAATACTCGTAACGTCTGGAGGGCTAGCGGTGTTGCTGTGGCTGTTTGTAGAATCGCCACTGAGCAACTTGGCTAATCTTGTTCTAAACCCTATGTGAGTATGCTGGTTGTTCTAATACTAATAGATTGTGGGTAGATGTTGTGTAGTAGCGGAATTTATAAAATCCTGGGTCCTGAGAAATGCTTGGTGAAAGAAGTGGTTTTCTTTTTTCAGAACAAACTAAGATACTAAACTTAATTTAGCTCTTTCCAGTTGAAGAAAATAACATGCTATGAATTAATTTATGCAATTTGAACCTATCAAGAATGTGATTGGAACACCATCAATTAATGAAATCCACCCGATTTTTTTTAACGAAATCACTCTATTTAATGTCAGAAGATGTGTCTGTGAATGATTGTCTTATTCAGAGTGGTCAATCAAATCTTTAGAACGATTTGAAAGTTGAAATTAATTCAACGAAGGCTGTTCTTCTAGAATGTTATGAAATATGATTGCATTGACGACAAGCCATAAACACAATTTACTTGTAGATTTCTAACTCATAATATACCCCACCCTAATTTCCACTTCACTACACTCAAACATCTTGAACAAATAAAATACTACTAACAAAAGCGAACAAGCAACACACATGATTTTATTTCAGCTTTAAACAAACTGTTTCCTTTACCTTTTCAGTAAGAAGCAAGCGAATGGAATTGAAAGCAAAAAGGAAATCAACGGACAGACTAAGATTACAGACCTGAAATACACAAAGGACCTGTGATACAAGAATAATTCTCTGATCTTAATAATGAAGGAAACCTTATTTTCTATGTAGATTTCACTGACGAAGATGCTGCTTTAGCAAATATCTAAAACAGCGAAGAGATTAAGGATAAAACTAGTATTATATTAACTATATTATTGTGATATGAATGCGAATAGGCGACCGAAAGTCTGCTGTAATCTTAAGTGCCAATATTCTGACTTGATTTTTTAGGATAAGTAAGAATAAATTACTTTTTTTTACTGCGTATTTATTGGGTTTTCTTTGTAATAATAGAATGAAAGGAAATTTTATAAGTAATCGTAATGTGAAGGAAATATAAGTCGATTTTGCGCCTGCCAAATTTGTTTTAGCAATCAACATGTATTAAATTGCTATTTGAATTTTGACAGGCAAACTCTGAAGGCGCCTGATGAAATTGTGTTCAACTAATATTACAGAACTTTATAATCACAAAGAAAGAAAACTAACAATAATAGTACCATAAATAGGCTGTTTCAAACATAAACTTTCCAAATTAAATATAGATAGATTTATAACATCGTTAATAGTAGAGTATCTACTTTGCAAGTATTAAAACAGATTAAATTCCACCGACCCCGTATCATAAGGAAGTGAATCATACTTGTAATCCTACAGCAAATACTGTTATACACGAACGATTGACTAACAAACTGAAACATAACTCGACCGCCGCTGAAACTTTTGAGCCCACTACAATCCTAATTTATGTGGCTTCAATGAACGTAGCTACACGTATAATGTATAGGAAGTATTAGAGACTTAAATGTTGCTCTAGTTTCTAAAACACACATCCTAACTAGTATTATAAATGGGAAAGTGAGTGTGGGAGACTTTATTTTGGTTATCCCTGTTTCTCTTTCACAACTAAACAGCTGGACTGGATAGTGGTACTGAAATATAGTAATAATAGTTTTTGTTTGTGAGAGACAAACGAGGACCTTCTTCAAGTTATTAACCATCTTCAGGATGCCACCTATTTCTGTATCAAAATCGGTACAGCAGTTCAGGCGTGAAAGCATAACAAAAATGGAAACATCTTTTCCCATTTACATGTTGATTTGTTTCCACACACACACATTTACAGATTTCCGATGTGGATTCGTAGATGTCACATAATTATGTATAAAAGAAAAACAATAACACATCCAACGAGAGATTTTTGAATTTGAAAATTTAAACCAAAGGTTAATTATTATGCCATGATTGTATACAAAGAAAGATGAGCAACAACACTGTCAAAAGATTACGATGAAATTCTCGACAAAGAACCGACAACCCCTTTCACGCGCGTACCGTGGCTGTCGTAAAACACGATTGGAGGATTAAGTCGAGAGGATGAGTACCTAGACTGGTAGCTGTTTGCAAATAACAACAAACTGCGAACGCCGATCCAGGATGCTTTGTAATTATTGCAGTGTCTCCTTTGACCGTCTCCATTTTACTAAACATTGATTGGAGTGGAGTGGAATCCATATTTATATTGCAAAGACTTAAAGTTTGGGTACTAGAGGTAAAATCCGACAGTATAAAAAGATACTCGTAGTTATGTTTTTTAGAAATGGACGAAGCCAAAGGTATAACTTAACAAATTGACGAATAACACTGATTAGCTGTAAGCCATAAAAGCTTAACGTTATAAATAAAATCAAAGTTCTAATCAGAGAACTTATCTATGTATAAAAATAGAAATCACGTTAACCGGATATGTAATACTCGACTTCCATCGCAATAACTGGTAGACACACGGAGAATCATTGCGTTTTATAATATACGGAAGGAAGATATTACTGCGTATTCATTCCGTTACCATGGCAACGCTCCCATCTTCCCTGTATCCATGTGAAGCTAATTTCATCCACACACAAACGATATCACAATGTTTACTCAGTCATGACCGTTGTGGAAGCCTGACAAATGTTTATATAGAATTCAATTCAACCTGATTCAATTCCACGACTGTTATTGGATTTAAAGGTACCTTGTGTACCAAGGGATATTAATCCTGTCACGAATGTTCAGATTACTAGAATTCAATACGAGTTTTATCGGTGTCACTGGTGTCGAGTGTCTTAAGTACTGTTTGTTTTGATAACAAAGGATCTGAGACGACGAATTTTTGGTCGAGTTATAAATAGACTTGTTTTGATTGATTTCGGATAAAGGCAGATGAAAAGGAATTTGTAGTCACCGATCAAAACGCTCTATAAGTTACAAATAATTGGATCGATACTAAAGGAAAAACAAACCGTAGAACCGATCAATTCAGTGGAGCCAACAAAAGGTTTTCATCAGGTACTGTTAGTTTCCACAAAACAGGACAACAAACCTTTCAATGACAAAAGTCTGTTCCATTATCTGATTAGTTTTGTAAGAGATAAACATAAGTACAAGAAAACTCTACAATTGCCTTTTAGAACAATAACGCAGCATTATATTTTCAAATAACAATTTAAATTATATGGATGATATTCTAGTTTTATGATACAATCTAAAGGAGGGGATTCGCTTCAAGAGTATGTGATTGCTTTCCCAGATTAGTTTCTAGAATTAGGTTGTTGAGAAATTATAGTATGCATTGAATTTCGAGCTGATACGGGTAACGATTATAGTGCTGGTGTATATCGGTTTATAGCTGTAACCAGGTTATGACCTAGTATTAGTAAACGGGTTTGCGGATTTTAGGGACCCGATTTGATCTTAACGAGGCCCGAGGTAGAGGTTGGGAGCTTTACCAGAAAGCTTATCTTTAAGTTGAAGATAAGAGCTAATAAAATTAAGTGTCATTTTAAGAATTAAACATTTTATGATTTTATAGTTTTACTTGGCAGCTAATTTTCAGTAGATAGGAAGACTTTATCGCTGGAACGAAATATTTGAAACGGGATATTGCGCTTGTTACAGCTTTGCAATATCGGAAACTGGTAACAAATAATAAACGGAATAATTATTTCTTTTTGATCAATATAATTGTAGTGAAACAGAAAACAAAGTACAATTTTTAAGTGGTTTTCGCATAATATCATCATTATCGTCCTCTTTTTCTTATTCCAAATTATTTGGCTAGTTAGAGTTAGCTCTACTTGCATATTTCTTTCTAATAGCATAACTTAATTTCAATGTCTAAGTAGTTCTACAAAAATCTATAGCAAGTTGATATTAGTCTATAATGGATGTCCCATGTAGACTCCCCTAATGACCTTTCCCGGGGGCACCGCCATAATCAACGCGCTTGACTGATAGATTGAATTGCATTATGTCATTAGGTGCTAAGTGGATGATACCACGTTTTAATACACGCTTCCTTAGCGATAACTTGGTAGGAAATTTATAATTTGGTTTTAAATTTAACCTAAATATTAAACCTGTCGGTAATACTCTATCGGTAATACAGTTTTTTAGTTTCATGGATAAAACCAGTGGGCCGACAGAACTTAGCATTGCTTGTGTTTCGCTGATTCCATGCATTATGCTAAGTCTAAAAAATGATTGTTTCTTCTAATAGAATGACGTAACACTACTTTGTCTGGTCTGGGAATTGAACCAAGGATATTTATGCTTGGGTACCCGGGACTGCCTAGATAGGTAACTATGGCCCTGGAACGTAAAAGTAACTATTGAAGGAACACCGTGGATTTTAGTAAGTAAGAGTATTTCAGTCCCTTCCGTTCCACCCAGGGAGGGAGGACTCATTTGAAGATCATACCACGATAAAAAAGGATTTTCACACTCAGAAGCGCCACATGGAATCATTACATCAACGAGGAACTTTTAATGAGACTTGCTGTAAATGATGCTGAACTAATAATTAGTTTATGAACTCAATTCAGTTTTAGTTCCGGAAAATCCGAATCCGATGCGAGGTAATTATTTTCGTGGATTCACGGAATAATTTGAAACTAACGAGAGTCTGAACTATGTAGGTAATCGTCATCATTAATCTTCATGTTAATTACTGTTTCCATCAGCTGTGTTCCTTTTGAAATGAACAAGTGAAAACAGTCCTTAACGGATACTATGGTCCATCACGATTAAGGCATCACACTTAAACTGTCACAGGCAGTCAGGATAGAAAATAGCACGGACGGAGGAATAGGGTGGTTTTTAAGCAATCAAGTCTAAACGTCCCTTCCGCTCCACCAAGGTCACATTTGATACTTTTCCACCCCTAAAAAATACCGCGCTTTCTATTCTGTCAGTTTGTGAATAGATGACTATTAAGTACAGAGCTTCCTCCAGATTCCAGAAAGCTCGTTAGACAATTGAATACAGGTGACCATGATGTCTTAAAGCGTGAGTAGTTCAGCTGTGGGAAAGAGATGGCGCTAGACGACTTGTATAGCTCTATCGCATGTTTTTTTTACGTCATAGTAGGCCAGCAACTGTCATTTCTACATCTTTGACAGACGTTACAGCGGTCTACAAGACTGACAATCAGAATTATCGAAGGGTATTTAGTACTAATTAGATAGAAGTCCAGAAATACAGTGGTAACAGTAATTTTTGAAGTGAAAACTTCTTTAGCGGCGTTGTGCACTTTTTTTGGAATCGGTAAAAAATTTTAAACTCGCGTCAGGACACGTGACTAAATCGAAAATTCGTAAGACGGCGCAGGGCGCTTGCACGAATGTTCGTGTGTGTTTATTACTATTCAAGTTATCACTTCTGTCGGTACTCCCAAAGTGCAACCCGTCGTTTTTTTATATGCATACGGTTAGCCCGAAAACTAAGCCCTACATAGTTTCTAGTAGAAAAATTGTAGTAGTAGGAAAAGCTAGGCTGATAATGAGGTAATGGCGAACCTACTGTTCTAAATGTTATAGGTATTCTCCTAAATCCAGCATATCCCAAAAGTCCTTAAAATAAATGAATCCAGAGCATCCACGTTTCACATTATCTCTGTAGATTAAGCCTCGCACAGTCTCTTTGTCACGCTGACGAGATTTGTCACGTCACAGTCGAGAAATGTCGCGTCACAGTATTGGAATATTCAGACGCCGCTAATTAACGTTCATGAAGATACGGCCTAATTTACTGTACTGAGGTTTGTTTAAGAATATTTTATACTTGGGGAATATAATATTTGGGTTATGAATTTTTAAAAACTGGAAGAAATTCTTTGAAAGATGGGTAGGCCTTTAGTATGGGACGCAACCTGCGCCATCACATCTTTTAAGTTCATCATGCTGTACTGGCACTGCCACTGCGGCTGCTGAGGAACTTCTTATAAATATAGTGGCCATAGTGGAAACTAATATTTTCGAGTCGTTTATGGTTTGATAGCTCACAAAAACGTCTTATTGACGCTTCACGTGATCCAAAGACTGGCTTTTACCTCGGCCAGAAGCATAGCGTTGTTTAACAACGTGGCAACGCTGCCTGTCTTTTGAGCACACTATCATTTGACATCATTGAGGATAAAATAAATCTAATACACTTTTGTAAAAGCCTATTTTATCTTCTGTTGCCCTAATTACAGTAACAAATAGCTTCATCAATGAGATGGTTCCCAACACAGCGACACATTACACCAAAGGTTGAGTTTCATCAAAATTACTAAGAGGCGGTAAAGCCCCTAAATTGTTGCCAACAAATTATATAATTATATTGTATCTATAACAACAGCCACCATGGTAACACAGTCAATTTACTCCCGTATCTAATACCATAGAATTTATGAAATAAAAACTTCTTGATTGTTCCAAAACTGTCACGCGTTATGAGGAGCGAGATCGCCCTCATTTGTCGCATTCATCATTGTACCTTACCATGATGAGTAGCAGAAGGGCCAGATCTTCGACCCCTTTCAAAGAATTAAAATTAGCGTTTAGTCTTTCAGAAAGTCGATTTATGTCTGTGCACATCAACCTTCCTCAATCTGTCAAATTTCTTTAACAGACATTCAACCTTATCACAATAGTGGAAGGTGCTGGCATCTATACAACAGTTTTTATAATTAGATAATGGGCTAATCTATCAAGACCATTACCAAAATCATTGGCCAAAACGTTGGTAAGAAAGCTATCTGTAATCTGCGGTGTCGGCTGAGCGACCCCACTGGCGCGAGATGTGGTAGGCTTCACAAGGAATGGCTTTCCTGTCGGAATCTGGCGCCAAACAGGTAGCCTACCATGACGTCTTAAAGCGAGAGTTGTTCCACTGTGAGAACGAGATGGCGCTAGATGACTTGTATAGCTCTGTCGCTTTCCCACAGTAGAACTACTCTCGCCACCAGTATTTATTGTGTTCTGTCGTTACGAAGGAGTTCCATCGCCTTCTGGGTTAGCTCGCTTCATCTTAGATCTTATCTAGATTTAGGTCAAAAACAAACCTGTCGAATAAAAAGTTGGGGGTCCAAAGGGAGAGACTTGATGTCCCAACAGTGGACAAAATATGCTATTTTCATTATCTTTCTGAATGGAGTGGTCCTTCTGCCGTCAAAGATTGTACCCTAAGCCTTACTTTATTACATGCTACGTATGTTTTCTGTTATGAGCGTTATTAATAGCTCTATGGGGAGGGTTAAATTACAGGGTAGGCAGAATTCCAGAACCTGTTGATTGAAGATATCATCTTTGGTGGAAAAATTGTGGTAATGAAGGGATAAGACTTTGGTTTGAAGGAAGAAATTATGGTTTTTGGGCAGCGTAACTTAAGCCGTTGCGACCATGAAATAAGGAAAAATATAAGTTTTTTTTATTCTCGAGTCTCGAGAATTCTCGACTTTTCTCGAATGATATGTTACAATGTTGGTTCACAATAATGTATATTCTATCTATCTATCTATATAAAATTGAAAAACAAATGATTTCTCTTGTTCAACATGAGCTGCCTCGCCTGTTCTTTAACAATGTTGTGGTCGGCTTCCATTGCAACTAGATGCAGCTGAATATCAGTATTTTACATGGAGCGACTGCCTATTTGAACTCCAAAGTCTTTGTGTGTTTTTCTTTGAAATTAATTAAGTTAATATCGTAGAAAAATTATTGTAAACAATGAGCCTTTGAGAAATATTGCGAGAATTGTTAAGAGACACTATATTTACGGTAGTTTTTTTAACGAACAACGGATATTGAGTTTAATTATACGTATTAAAAGGAACCTTTCAGAGAAAAATAACTCAATTAAAAAGATTCCTGAACTAATTTTTATTTGCCGACTATGCTTTTATCATTGTTTTAAAAGCTTGCAATTTTTCTTTATCTTTTTTCCTAGTTAATATAATTTAGCAATTTATTTTATTCTTGGTTAAAATAAATTGTTGAATTATAATAACACTACTTCGTTCGTTCAATGTTCGCGACTTTAATCGCGGATAAAATAAATACTATGTGTAAATCCAGGTTATAAACTGGCTGTGTATCAAACAGTATACAAAGTAATTAATGCCCTATTTTATAAGACTAAAGTCTAAAATTAAAATGAATATTAAGGCGTCTGTTTACCCGTCGTCACATACTTGGTTATTTTCCAGCTTTAATATTTTCAACTTGATCAACATATTTTTAGCTTACCACCCATCTCATCTTAGGTATCTGGCAACCAGTATCAGTTTCTATTATAATTAAATAAGACGTGGTTTGGTATAAAGCAGACGCGACAGCGATTTCAACTGTTAGAAGAGAAGAAAAAATATTTGCAAGTGGTATCTAAATCTGACAGATTTATGTGTAAATTCATAATTTATTGCGTCAGACACTGTATAAGGAACATAGTTTAATAGATACCCCGTATTCAGTAAATCCCGTAATCGGAAATTTTTCGTTAGTAACTAAACAATTAAAACAAAGGTAAACAGTAATATTTTGATTAAAAGTTATCGTCCGTTTGACAACATACAGTCCTGTAAATATTTTTGTATTAGTAATTTGATTGTGACGCGAAATTCCTCTGCAAGTCAAATACAAGAAGCAAAAATTAAAATTGTACAAAGTATTCGTTTAGTTTTCTTAAGGTTATAAAATGTTGCAAAAGTCACATCAAATTTGAGTTTAAATTGACCTGCAGCTTAATGACCAACTCTAAATTATACTTTGATATATTATTCCGCTGAAAGCTTAACGAATATTAGCAAAGACGGGGATTTCTCATGAAGAAAACCCGTAGTTTTAACTTTCAGCGTGCTGCCAACAATTTTCTTCAAAGTTTTTTACTCTGAACTTATTAACCACGTACATTTTTAAGTAATTTAACCATCATTTAAGCTCTCAAAGCAAAAACTTTTTGAGTCTTCGCGAAAGATATTTTAAGTTTTTAGAACTCTAATGCAGTTTGAGTAATGCTCAGGTTTTTTTTGGAAAATTATATAAAAATGCCTTTTACTTATGATGTCTCCAATTTATTTATTTACACGCTATGAATTATAAAAATCTATATTATCTTTACTTTCTTTTTAAGATTTCAGTTAGGTAATGAAAACTTTCGACATTTTGACAGTTCATTTTAAAGCAAAATGCGAAAATTCAGTTATTTGTTAAAATTCAGTTTGCTGTAAAGTAAACATAAGAGCAGTGGGTCCATAGGAGTAGGATCACAGGAACTGGAAATTGTGTTGAAAGACAAAAGAAATCTCCCCATATCAGGCAGTAAAATCAAACGTCAGATAATGTCAGCCGCCATCTTGGAAATTTTCTTTAATATCTATCATCTTATGACTTAAACCCCACTCTAAGGGTAGCTAATTTATTAGTGCCACACCCTGTTAAATAGTGACTTATTTATTTGAAATGGGAGTGTCTGTATATTGTGTACTGGTAATTAAATGTATATTGAGATGACTATGTATGGGAGATGGGTTGGCGATAAGTTGGCTTTCCATACGACGCCATTTTGGATGTTAATGTGCTTCTATTGTACACGATATAACATAGTATGTCAACTCTCCCAGTTACTGCTGTTACTCAGAAATGACATTTATATTTATTTTCATATTTCACACACAAAAAAAACATAGTTTCTTTAATTAAACTCATTTGCAATTACATTGCACTCAACGGGAAACAAATCTTTTTTTTTAGCGTGACAAAATCATCAAATGGGTCCTCACACCCAGGACAGGGCGGGAGGGACTGTCAGACTCGTACTGACTAAAATCCACGGTGTCCTTCAATAGCCCTTTACATACCGGGGTCACGGTAATTCGTAAGTCCCGCGACCCCGGCAGGCTTACGGGAAACAAATCTAGGGTAGGATTACTGCGCATTGTTTTGCAGAAAATCTACGTCGCGACTTGGGAACCGAACTCAGAAACATTTACTCACCAATAGCACTTGTTAGCACTACATCAAAGAGGCAAAGAGTATACCGTACTTATTAACTGATGTATGATATGCATTGTTTATTTGTAACTAACCTTTGCCAGCGGCTTCGCCCGCTCCTATCCCCCCCCCCTCCGCCCTTACAGCCTATGTCACTCAGGACCAATACAGCTTTCTACTGGTGAAAGAATTTTCAAAATCGTTTGAGCAGTTCCTGAGATTACCCCCTACATACAAACAAACAAATTTACCTCTTTTTAATATAAGTATAGAAGTATAGATTATAATTACGAATTAAATTCCACGATTAATAATAACGCATTGGTAGCCATTATCTTAATATAATATTCCCAAAAAATCTACTTAAAGCATTGTTGATGTTTCTAAAAAAAATATAATTTTCTTCTCTGACAGAATTATAATAATTCAGCAATTCGAGTCAAATGTCAAAGCTTTCACACTCTGATCCTCAATGTTATCAATTCTAAATGACAAATGACAAATAAACGTCAAAAAAAATACACAGAAAAAATTCCACCGTCCTTTCGAGCCAGAAATAATATTCACCCAAGTAAACAGTTTTCATTTTTTTAACGAAAAAACTGCTAGAGGGGGAACGTCACTCTTATCTCTCAAGATAAGCGTGACAGAGAACCGACGTGACAAAAAAGTGACAAAAAAAAATATAGTCACGTCACAAAAATGAATCCGACGTAATGTTTTTGGAGCTGAGTGTACTTAAATATTAATGTCACTGTGCTTTTAGCTGACTGTACCGTGTCGAAATATATTTTTTTTCATCTTTTTTTTGTGAATTAATTACTTTAACTTGTATTGTGTTTCTAAATATAAATGATCTATATTTTTCACTCATACTACTATCAATATTATACTATTAAAAATGCAGGAGTTTGTGAGGATGGATTAATGGATGCAAAAACTACTATAGATTTAGAGTTTTGGTACAGAGATAGTTTATAACCTGAATAAACTCATATGATACTTTTTTTACGTGGTAAAATCATCACATGGGTCACACCCAGAGCAGAGCGGGAGGGACTGTCAGACTCGTACTGACTAAAATCCACGGTGTCCTTCAATAGTCCTTTACGTACCGGGGTCACGGTAAATCGTGAGTCCCGCGATCAACACATATGATACTTTCAGTAAAGATAAAATCGGGTATAAAACCATCTTATGTGTTAATCCAGGTAATAAACTATCAGTGTACCAAATTTTATCTAAATCCGTTCAGTAGTTTTCGCCTGAAAGAGTAACAAACATACATCCATCCAAACAAACTTTCACATTTATAATATTAGTTTTAACCGGAGTCTTCGAACCAATTTCCTCTCACCATAAAAAACACTATTCTCCCATTATATTAGGATCACTGAAGCCATGCATCCCCATCAAAGGCTCAACTCCCAAACTTAACTCCAAAACCGTATAGATGCGTCCAAACTTGCTCCGAGCTTGAAGTTGGACAAACATGCATTAATTGCTGACCTACATGGGCACTTTAATTAAATGTTCCCCAGCACAGATAACCTCCTCTAGACTCCGCATACAAGGCAACCTTTGCGCGTCACAGGGTAGTGCGTTTCATATTACTTAAGTTCGTCTTTGAACTCGCGTCAAACAGCGTCTATATTCCATTGTTCAGAGTGTGACTCCCACTTATTTTGGACACATTTGTTGGATAGACCAGATCAAGTGTGTATTGAATGTTGCCTTACACGAATGATGGCGTATTGTGAAGCATGCCATCACTCCTGATGTGTAATGACTAAGAAGTAAGAAGAGGTTCTTCTTGTCCTGCCTTCACAAAATGTCTTCTATCAAATAACTATTAATACTCAAGGTAAGTTCAAGTCTAAAGTAGATTTCTAGAAACTGTTATCCTCACGACGGCTTTACTATCTGGTTGACACTACTCAAGAACGAACATAAACTTAAGATAAGGCAAATGCACTTTTTTTTTCGCGGTAATACCTTCAAATGAGTCCTTCCACATTAGGCGGAGCGAAACGTCAAACTTATACTAACTATAATCCACGGTGTTCTTTCAATAGTCTTTTATCTGTTTACACAGTATCGTGACCAAGGCAAATGCTTTAACGTGTGGCGCGCACACGTTGCCTTGTATGCGGGATCTAGAGGATGTTATCTGTATCCCCGAGTATCTAGGTAGGAAGCGATTGTCGTGGTTTGGAGTTGACTGTCAAGTATTAGTCCCTGTTATTCTCGTCAGAATTGAACTGGAGTTTAGAAACATAAGTAAGTTTTGATATAGCGAACGTATACGTGAGATTTTCATAAGTAACGTTAAAAAATGAAATATTGAGCAATGTAGCTTAGTTTCGGTAGCATTATATCCACCACTAGCTGTTCAGCCCCGCTACTCGGCTCCTATTGCTCGATGAAATGAAATGTATGATCCCATGGGATTTTACTATCGAAATAAAACGATGATTATTTTTATTTTCGTTTGTATTCATAATTTACCAAACTTGAAAATCTAACAATGCCCGACTTAGAATCTCAAATTGGGTCAGCGATTTGCCAAATTAGCAAAATCTGAGCGATACCAAGATCCTTTTATTTATTTCACGACCTACTTACCTTAACCTAAATTCTGTAAGTCACGCAATCTCTTAGGAATCCTAAATAAATACATTACATACCTACTCAAAATACAGGCACAGCCCAGTAAGTAAGAAGTAATTAAGAAGGTTAAAATAAAACTGTTACACAAATCCCTTATGGCATAGATTAGATCGCGGGACTGACGAATTACCGTGACCCTGGTACGTAAAAGGCCAGTGAAGGACACCGTGGATTTTAGTCAGTACGAGTCTGACAGTCTCTCCCGCCCTGCCCTGGGAGGGAGGACTCATTTGATGATTTTACCACGCCAAAAAAAATGGCATAGATTAATAAATAAATAAGAATGGTTTAATAAATTATTATTATTTTTAGTTTTGTAGAAATCCGATGATAGTAGTAGATATTTATTTATTTATTTATTTAGTCACAAAAAGGTCTCAATTTCCTTTACTTCTATAATTCACCTAGACATTTAGTAGGTTATATTAACTCGGTAGAAATATTAGAGTGGCACCCAACCAACTAAGGTCGGGATGTTTGTCGGTCTTTGGGGGGAGGCTTGCGTTCAACGGTGGCATATAATGATGAATAGAAAAAGGCATTTACCTAGATACCTAGAAAATATAGTCTAAAACGTATTTGAATATCTTTGCCTTTTTTGGTGGTAAAATCATCAAATGAGTCCTCCCACACAGGACAGAGCGGGAGGGACTGTCAGACTCGTACTAACTAAAATCCACGGTGTCCTTCAGTAGCCCTTTACGTAGCGGGATCACGATAATTCGCGAGTCCCGCGACCTCGACAGGCTTTGGCCCTCTACCGGCCCCGTCACTAGGCTGACACACCTTGAGGCGCGCGTGGAACAGAAAACGCCGTCGACCCGGGCATGGTCCATGGTCGGGCAGCGAGTCGCCCATTACTCGCCGCTCGCATGCCCAGAAAATTAAGTCTAAAACGTATTTGAGTATCTTTGCCTTGGGGAAAGAAAGCTATGATGTGTAAACCTTACCCCATTATTTGAACTAAGCAATTAAGGTCCAATAATAGAAACCCTTTTACCCTATTGTGATTATAATATTCTTTGTTATATATTATATTGTGTGGAGTTACGCCCTAGGGATTACGTTAGATCGTAGTGTTGGGAAAGTGGGAGACCGAATTTGGGTTTGTCATTTTCGGAAGCCGAAAGACGAAATTGTTATCAATTAATACGTCAACGTGTTGAAGTCTATAAAACAGTTTCTAATACTTCTTTTAACATGAATATTAATTCAGCCAACAGAAAAAAGCAAACATAATAGTAATAGTAAATGATACTGTGACATTTGATAGGAGGGAATGGAAGAAAAAAATGTTGTGCCGACCACAAGTAAAACGGGATAAGGGCAGGAAGATAATGATGAACAATCTCTTATAATCTTTAACAAAACTATGGTATAGGTAAACCTCGCCAAGCTATTCAGAGACTTCAGGAGTTATTTGTGAAGACCACAATAAATAATCTATAAAAATTAAAGGTATCTGCATTACTAAAACAAATAAAATAATAGAACTAAAATACTACAAAGCATGATTGGTTGCGCCAACATTCAAATAATTATGATTGACATCAGCTAACTTCCCTATACCCATCTCCTTCCCGCACATACCTCGCGAGTGAATAAGAAGATTCGCGCGCGATGTCTTGCAACGGACACTTCCGATTTTGAACGCGTCAAGTGACGAATGGCGTCGACTCGCTCCGCTAAAAATTATTGCTAACTGTGGAATCACTAAGTTTTTGGATTTAATAGGCCTTGAGAACAATAGTTTGTGCTTGTGTCTACTGGGTGAGGACATTAATTCGAAGCTCAGCAGCCCCCTGAACCAGGAAAGTGAACCGGTGCACCGGCGACGACGAGCACGTGGCTTTCGTAAAGGTTTGTGCTTTCCTTTCCTGTTTATATCGGGTTGTATTCCATTGTTCCACAACCACCGCAACTCGAAATTACCTAAACAACACCACAGCTTTTGTCATTCGTGTAGTCCGCAATTTCGCAAAATACAGTCCACTAATAAAGTGGCCGTTGGCGCCACCATTTTCTTTGGTCCCTCTCACCGGATCGTATAGGTATTTGAATTAAATACGTATTTGTTGTAGTTAAAGCATTAGTATTTATTCATATGGAATAAACGCACCGCACCGCATTCTCATACCTATCGTAATTCGTTGTTAGTTTTCGCAAATTGTTCATCTATTATCCACGTACGTACAAGTAGGTAATGTCGTTCGGAAGTCTAAAGTTATTTGTATAGCAGAAACAGAGGCACACCCGCACCGCAGTTCGTTTGGAACTACCCGCTTTGTTTGGATATTGTTCGTACCGCTGCTCGCCACCGCTTATACGTTAAAATAACTTTAATTTGTTTGTTTATCGCGTTGATTGTGCATAGTAGTTGTTCACGATGCCTCCAAAGGATAACAAAGGTCAATTGAAGCTTTTATATGCTAAAAGAGACATGCTGTTTTCTCGCGTGCAATCTATTTGTGATAACACGCATAAAACAGCTGATCCAGTTACTCGAGATTCGTTCTTATGTTCGATAGAAAACTTGGATAGTTTGCGCACGGAATTTGAATCCGTAATTGATAATATAAACATTTTTGAGTTGGAATTAAATCCAGAATACGCTGTGAGTTATCAAGCTTTGGCGTCATTTGATGATTTATTCTGTCGCATCAAACGCGTCGCGAGAACATTGGAGTTGCCGCCTGTCCATCAGAGCCAGTCGGGTCACACTCGCGATCGACCTAGATTACCGCCCATTCAAATACCCGAATTTAATGGCGATATTCGCAATTGGAATTTGTTTATAGATAGTTTTGAAAACACTATAGATAAGAACGTCTCTTTGACAGATCATGAAAAATTACACTATCTGATTGAAAAGTTAACCGGTAAAGCTAAAACTGTTTGTGCCGGCATTACTTTTAGTGCAGAAAATTATTCATTAATCCTAGAAACTTTAAAGTCTAAATACGAAGATAAGAGATTAGTAGCTACCGCGTATTTAGATCAGTTATTCAATTTGAAAAACATTACAGTGTGTAATGAACATAATTTAGAGAAGTTTTTGGATACCTTTGCGGCATCTGTTCGCGCGGTAAATAACTTGAAGGTCGATAACCTTGGCGACTTTTTGTTTCTTTATTTGGGTCTAAAGAAATTAGATAGTGAAACTGTTCGTTTATTTGAAATGAACCATCGCAGTAGTAAACTGCCAACATTCAATGATTTAGAATGTTTTATTCGCGATCATATTAAAATATTGCAGCGAACTTCGTCAAACCATGAAGTTACGAAGAAAGCAGTTACTAAGTCCGACTGTAGAACGGACGCGCCGTCGAGGTCACAAAGGTCGACTCATGCATATGTGAATACCGCACCTACACCTGTGCAATCTATTTGTTCTTTGTGTAATAGTCAACATTCGCAATTGTACAAGTGTTCTGGTTTCTTAAAATTTACGCCTTACGAACGTTATAGGTTTGTTCGTGATAAAAATTTGTGTTTTAATTGCTTAAGTGACAAGCATCAGGCTGCGTATTGTAATAGTGTTCAAAGTTGTCGTAAGTGCTCTTCAAAGCACCACACTTTACTTCACTTGGAAAAGGGTAATAATAATGCCGCCTCCAATGTGAGCGCAGTTAGTTTATCAAGCGGTGACTTGTCGCCGCAGACAGGTGCGCGCAACGCGGCCGCCCCGCCGCCCGCGCCGCCGCCGCACGAGCGAGACGCTGCCGGCTCGCAAGCCGACGTCACGCTATGCTCCATGGGGTCGGGCAGTGCTCGTAGCACAGTGTTGCTAGCGACCGCTCACGTTGTAGTTAGTGATGCTTTGGGTAATCCGTGTCTTATTCGAGCGTTGTTAGATAGCGCTTCACAGAGTAATTTCCTAACTCAAAGTTGTTGTAATCGCCTTGGGTTTAGCATTAATAACCTGACAGCCCGCTCCGTAGTTAAGGGGTTCGGTGGTTTAAAATCGAACATTCATGGTTCGATTAAAATCAAATTTGCCTCGCGTTTTAATTCAAATATTTGTTTTGATATGGATTCGCTTGTCGTAGATAAAATTACGGAACAATTGCCTACTGTCTCGGTCGACACGTCTTTATTGACTGCATTTAAAGACCTACCGTTGGCAGATGAATCTTATGGTGTCCCTGGAAACGTCGATATGTTGATCGGCGCTTCGATTCTCCCGCACCTCCAGTTATCACGTAAGGTTCAAGGTCATTCGTCGTACCCCGCACCGCACGCCCTAGAAACAGTTCTAGGTTTCGTTATTGTTGGTTCCGCACCCGCATATTTAGATAGTTACTCAACTGTGTCACACTGTTGCACTGTTGAACCGCCGTTGGAGTCTACCATTCGCAGGTTTTGGGAAATTGAAGAGGTTAATGTCCCGCCTATTCTAAGCCCTGATGATAAGGTGGCTGAAGAGATTTATTGTCGCACGACTACTCGAGATCACGAGGGCCGTTATGTTGTATCACTTCCATTCAAGGGTGATATTTTTTCGCTCGGTGACTCCTACGCTTCCGCTGCAAAACGCTTTACTTGTTTGGAACGTAAGATGCAAGCATCTCCGAAGTTGAAGCAGGCCTACGATGAGGTGGTTACCGAATACCTAGCTAAAGGATACATCTCGCCTGCGCCTACCGCTGACGAGACTCGCGATCATCCATCTTACATCATTCCGCACCACGGAGTTGTTAGAGAGGACAAACTTACTACCAAGCTCCGCGTGGTTTTGGACGGCAGTGCTAAGACTAGCACTTCTGTATCGCTCAATGATATTTTGTATTGTGGTCAAAATCTCCAAGGTAACTTATTTGACATTATTGTAAATTTTCGCTTGTTTGCTGTCGCGCTTTCCGCCGACATAAGGCAAATGTTTCTGTCTATTGGTATTCGAGAATGCGACCGCAAATTTCAACGTTTTCTGTATAGATTTTCGCCTCAAGAACCTTTGAAGGTTTACGAGTTTAATCGTGTTTGTTTTGGGCTTAAGTCGAGTCCTTTCCATGCACTTCGCACTATCAAACAATTAGCCGCTGATGAGGGTGAAAGATTCCCGAAAGCGAAAGAAACTATTGAGACTGGGCTATATATGGACGATTTTGTTTATAGCGTAGCCAGCGAGGCAGTGGCCGTGGAGACCGCCGCTCAAGTAATAAGTCTTATGAAAGCCGGTCAGTTTGATCTTGTGAAGTGGACAAGTAACTCGCAAACCGCTCTCGATTCGATTCCACCATCGCATCAATTATCTTCGGTGAAGGAATTTGATGGTGATGATACGCACAAGGTTCTAGGCTTGAGTTGGTCACCCGCGTCTGACTTGTTTAGTCTTAAAGTTAGTTCGACTCCACAAATTTGTACTAAGCGCATTATCCTATCGTGTGTAGCACGTATATGGGATGTTATGGGATTTGTAGCTCCCGTCGTTTTATATGCCAAGTTGCTTATAAAGGAACTTTGGCTTTCCAATAGTGATTGGGATGACCCCGCGCCCGACAATATTGCTAAATTGTGGGCTCGCTTTCGGAAAGAGCTTCCATTGCTCAATCAAATAAAAATTCCACGACATGTTGGTATATTGTCAGACAGTATAGTTACTGTCGTAGGTTTCGCAGACGCCAGTGAAAAGGCTTACGGGGGAGTAGTTTATTTTCACGTGTTGAATGCTGACAAGGTCTCGGTTAGTCTTATAAGCGCAAGATCGAAAGTTTCCCCTCGTAAGGTCGTTTCTCTAGCGCGCCTGGAGCTGTGCGCTATACTTTTGTTAGTGCAATTAATCAGCTCTATTGTCAGTGCTTGCAGGCACCGCATTGTTATTGATAGAATTATGGCTTTTTCGGACTCTACCGTAGCTTTGTGTTGGGCTCATTCTTCGCCCCATCGCTGGGACACATTCGTCGCCAATAGGGTGTCGAAAATTCAGTCCGAATTATCACCGCAAAATCTCTTTCACGTTGCTGGCACAGATAATCCCGCCGATTGTCTCTCCCGTGGATTGCTCCCTTCGCAAATTTTAGACCATCCGTTGTGGTTCTGCGCTCCGCCTTGGATTCATGGTGTGCTCGAAGAATGGCCGGTTAAGCCCTTTAACCCAGCTGCCGTTTCAGAACCACCCGAGGAGAAGAAGCATTCGCTTGTAATATCGGTTCCACGTGAAGAGTCGATTATTTTATCGTTGTCTGATCGCGTCTCGTCTTGGTCGAAACTATTGCGTTGTGTAGTGTATGTCTGTCGTTTTCTAAAACTATTACCCACGCAGGGTAATATCACCGCAGCTGATCTAGATAAAGCTGAGTCAGTCGTGCTTCGTGAATTGCAGAGGTTTTATTTCGCATCAGAATTTAGTAGTTTAGAGTCCAACAAGCCTTGTAGTCGCGCTTTTCAACATTTGAAACCCTTTTTGCAGAATGGCCTCATTCGAGTAGGAGGTCGATTGAGAAATTCCGATTTAGGATTTGAGCAAAAGCATCCAGTAGTTTTACCCCGCAAGGACCATATTTTAGATTTGATTGTAGATTATCATCATAAGGTGAATTGTCACGCAGGTCCGGATTTGTTGATGTCTATCCTTAGACAAAGGTATTGGATACTTTCCGCTCGCAATTTGATTCGCGCTAGAGTGCACAAATGTGTGCCCTGTTTTAAGCTCCGTCCGCGCTTTATCGCGCCTGAAATGGCCGATCATCGCGCCTGTCGTGTTACTCAATCCGCTAAAGCTTTCGTACACGTCGGTACAGACTTCGCCGGCCCGTTTAGGGTAACTATTGCTCGTGGTCGTGGTATACGGTCCACAAAGGCTTATGTTTGTTTATTTATTTGTATGACAACTCGTGCGGTTCACATAGAGTTGACCGGTGATTTAAGTACGCAAAGTTTTATGTCCGCGTTTAAGCGTTTTTTGTCACGCCGCGGTCCCGTCAAACATTTATATTCGGACAACGGTACTAATTATGTTGGAGCTCGCCGTAGTATCTCGGAGTTACACGCATTCTTGCGGTCAAAGTATTATAAGAGTGAATTCGCTCACGTTTTGGCCGAAAATCGTATTCAATGGCATTTTAATACACCCGCTGCTAGTCACTTTGGTGGCAATTGGGAAGCTAATATTAAGAGTCTCAAGTCGCATCTGTTCCGCGTTGTAGGTTTACAGATTCTCTCTTATGAGGAGCTGAGTACGGTACTCGCTCAGATAGAGGCAGTATTGAATACTCGTCCGCTGTGTCGGACGCTGTCTAATGACCCGTCGGAGTCTTTAGCTTTAACGCCGGCTCACTTCTTAACGACGACTCCTCTTAAGTATTTGCCCGCTATGGATGTTGATGAAGACAGGCTGCATCTCCTAAAGCGTCACGCTCTTTTGGATAGATTAGTTCAATCTTTTTGGAGGCGTTGGAGAACGGATTATTTGCACACGCTGCAGTCGCGTCAAAAATGGAATATCCCATCGAATCCAGTTACCGTTGGCACTGTAGTAGTTTTAATGACCGAGAATGCGCCCCCTCTACATTGGCCTCTAGGTGTAATGGAGGAAGTTTTTCCCGATTCGAATGGAGTAACGCGTATAGTAAGAATTAAAACCGCGACCGGGTCGTATTTACGTCCGGTTATTCGCCTCTGTCCTCTGCCTAATCAGCAGCAGGTCTCTAATTAGTTTAGTAGTTGTAGCAACTCTTTATATGTTAGTTTAGGAATAGGTTAGAAGTTAGCACCAGAATTTAGTTTGTTTCGCTTATTGTTTTGAAGGTAACCCTTCAAACCCGGGGGGAATGGTTGCGCCAACATTCAAATAATTATGATTGACATCAGCTAACTTCCCTATACCCATCTCCTTCCCGCACATACCTCGCGAGTGAATAAGAAGATTCGCGCGCGATGTCTTGCAACGGACACTTCCGATTTTGAACGCGTCAAGTGACGAATGGCGTCGACTCGCTCCGCTAAAAATTATTGCTAACTGTGGAATCACTAAGTTTTTGGATTTAATAGGCCTTGAGAACAATAGTTTGTGCTTGTGTCTACTGGGTGAGGACATTAATTCGAAGCTCAGCAGCCCCCTGAACCAGGAAAGTGAACCGGTGCACCGGCGACGACGAGCACGTGGCTTTCGTAAAGGTTTGTGCTTTCCTTTCCTGTTTATATCGGGTTGTATTCCATTGTTCCACAACCACCGCAACTCGAAATTACCTAAACAACACCACAGCTTTTGTCATTCGTGTAGTCCGCAATTTCGCAAAATACAGTCCACTAATAAAGTGGCCGTTGGCGCCACCAATGATAAAAGTAAACTTACTTACAGTTACTTAATATTGATAATTTTTATTAAACAAAACATACACTGTGCAAGTATTGTCCATGTAAATAAACAACATCCAGGATATAAATCATAGTCCTGTCGATCAACCACCTTTTAATCCAAGCCTTTGAAACATCAAAATATTTCGCAGCAACTGTCATTTCCATCATTCAATACAACGCGTTGGAACCATATTTCACAAAAGGCCGAAAACCGAAACCGCAAGCTCGTCACATCACTAGCAAACACAGTTTATATCAGATGAAAAGGGTTGGCGTAGGATACTGGGCCGTCACTACTCATTTCTGTTGATATTTTGATCTTAATATTCTGGATTCAAACAGCTTTTGGTGTAGCGTGCTAAAATACGAGTACAAGGAGAATCTAAAATTGTGTTTGTTTTTTTTTTATTGAGATAAGCATACAAAAGACTTTTTTAAATCTTTTCATAAAACCTTTATGGTAGGTTAGAAAATGTATTTGAATTGTAAAAATAAAGTTTGAGTAACTGGTTCGTGAATAGAAAATTATTGACAGTAGATTTCAGGCCTACAGGCAATCGACAGACAGCAGCAAATACACAAGTCACAACTGTTTTCTATATAAACATACGAAAACGACAACAGATGATAATGTATATGTAATGCAATGGTAATAAAATAAATATCATTTATCATGTAATGTCACATACGAAAGTTTTTATACGTATGCAGGTAATGTAGAAACCAATACTCCTTGATAAAAAAGGAAGTGTCTCTGGTGTATGTGTAATATATACCAGTTTCTTCATGATGTTCTTTTTCATCGTTTTGAGAGCAGTGGTGATGAAATAAATTACAAAAATTAACGCGCCTATCTAGGTTCAAACCCTAACTATATCTCGTAAGTAATTACCACTAAGCCACCACTGCCTACCGTTGCAACAGCCATTCACATTTATATATGAAACTTTCCAACCAGTTAGTCGAAAAAGTATATATCCTACACTAATCTACGTATAAAAACTACACATCAATTAAGCTTAAACCATCGTAACATTGCATAAAAAACAAATGGCCACTAAATAAAATAACACTATTAAACTACATTTAAAAAAAAAAGAAAAAAATACAGAATGACCCAACCATTTTATCTCCATGACCATTATTTTCGGAATAACCCTGTGAAGTGTCATAAAAACGCGACTAACTTTGTAATCCACACTTTTTAACCTGTCGGTAATGCTGACGTAGTGTCCCATGGGTCTATTTGACCCTGGAACTGTGGGGGTTACTAACAGAGTTGTTTCAACTCGGTTTTTAGGGGGCTAAAGTTTGCTGTTTTTTCGTGTGAATGGGTTGATTTCAGTGGTTTGTGAAAATGTATATCAGGTTGTGTCTTTTCATTGGTAAATCATCTGTCTAGTTTTGTAAACAATGTGATCGGCTTCTTGTAAAATACCCTGAGATGATCGGGTGGTATTGTCAGACTGGTACTGATTAAAAACCACCCAGTTGCTTCACATGTCTTCTAAATCAAACACTTTTTTTTTCTAAGCTTTGTAATATCATCAATTGAGACCTTCAAACCTGGTTGAAACGGAACGGATAGTCAGACTCGTAAACTGACAAAAATCCCACTATTTTCCTAAAATCAGCCGTGTTCCTTCAAAAGTCCTTTACGTTCCAGAATCACGTTAACCTCTTCAGTCAGTCCCGCGACCACGGCAGGCTTTGACTGTATAAAGGGCCCCGTCAGATTTCAAACACGTAGCCTACATGAAGCAACATAACTTCAAATCTTTCAATTCACCCGATTCTCATAAAAGCGCATAGTTACTCCGGCAACGATTATAATAAAGCTCTGCCGTGTTCTCGAACGCTTTGGTGGTAATAATATTAAATGGAATCGCAATGCTTGCACGCTCTTTAGGAACCCAATCGAGCACAAAAAATGAGGGTATTGGGAATTTGGGATTGCGATTTGTGAACTCTTTTTGGCTATATAACCCTTATAAAACGGTGTTTAAGTGCATAATTGCTTGGATACACTTTCATTCATCAGATTTTAATGTTCCCATTGCTGGGACGCAGGCCTAGCTCTGTTAGAGAGGCTGTTATAGTTATATCGTCTTATTACGTCTAGACTCTGTGAAAAATAAGAGCGGGTTGGTAGATGTCACCATGTCTTCGAATTTTTGGTTTTAGCCAGTTTCCTCACAATTTTTTTTTACCGTTTTGAGAACAGTGATTTTTCTTTTTATTGTCGTGGTAAAATCATCAAATAAAGCGGGAGGTACTGTCAGACTCGTACTCACTAAAATCCACGGTGTCCTTCAATAGCTCTTTGCGTTCCGTGGTCACGGTAATTCGTACAGTCCCGCGACCTGAGAACAGTGGTGAGGAAATAAATTCCACTAAGTCTGTCTGGGTTCGAACTTACGACCGAAACAGGTTTAAGAAGCTGGCGGTAACTCAGTATGTTTTCCATCACCGTTTTGAGAGCAGTGGTGATGAAATTCACTGCTGTATTTATTTCCTTAACTGCTTTGATCATTATACCAAAAACTAAGAATAAAGTTTCTTGCAATACAAAGCAATTAATTGCTTTTCAATCAAGAATTAAGAAATAATCAACCAAATCATATTAAATTAATTACTTCCTAAAAATTGAATACTTCTTTCGTAAAAAAGGTTTCATGCCAAACTGCGTCTATGGTAGTTACCGATGGCGATTCAAATCGATTATTTTCGACTCGATTATGCCGTGTCGAATCAATCGATTAGTAATCGTCTGAACTGTAACAATTGGCACGCGTCTTCTTATTTAGCAACAATATCTATTATTGTTAGTTATTATTTTTTATGAGAGGTCGAAGTTATGAAATTTTGTTTTAGCCTAGAAAAAAGTTAGAAATTTTTATGACGTTGTTTGATGCGCCTGATGGCAATCATTCATTAATTCACTACCTAAGGATATCTACGATCTCTGACAGCTAACAGATCCGATGTGCTGTAATGCCTTTGTCAAACAGACAGGCGAAAGCGAAGCGATAGCGAACCAAGACGTCAGTCCTATAGTTCTGTCATGCTATTGGATCGCTTTCGCTTTTCTATGTGACTGGATTCAATCAATTCCATTCATTACAAATAAAAACGTCACGCCTGTCTGTTTGATAAAGGCTTAAAAGTGTAAATTCAAAAATATCCTAATTTCTCCTGTATCGTGGGTGTGTTGGTAAAATCATCAAATGAGTCCTCCCACCCAGGGCCGGGCGGGAGGGACTGTCAGACTTGTACTGACTAAAATCCACGGTGTCCTTCAGTAGCCCTTTACGTACCGGGGTCACGGTAATACGTTAGTCCCGCGACCCCGGCAGGACGTGCGTACATAATACATCGAACTTGAGACACGCAACGCTCGCTGCACAAACCATGCCGTCAATAGAATTAATCCATACCATTTTCACAGCAACTACAAAAAAACGATATGTCGGTTCAGGAGCGACAGCCTGGTGACAGACAGACGAACAGCGGAGTATTAATAGGGTCCCGTTTAACCCTTTGGGTATGGAACCGTAAAAAATGAAAACAAAACAAAAACTCTTCACGCTGGAGTCGAACCCGAGCCCGCGACCTCTCATCCCAAACTTAGCAGGCGATGAATCAAATATTTATTGAACGGCAATCCTACCCTTTCTGATTGACTCGGAGCAAAGGCTGTTTATCTAAGCTTTGATTTTCTTTGTTATTGTTGTTCTAAGGAGGGGGGTGAAGGGGGTAACGGGGTTCTTAATATCGTCTGTGTGATTGTTCCCCTTAAGAGATGGGTAGTTTTCAAACAGATGTTCTGTAAAAGGGGTATTTTTATCGGCAGTTTTATTATGGAATAGGTTTTCGGGTCTGGATGTAAGTATTATCGATTTTACGCCACGAATGATGCTAGGCTATTTTATTTTAGTTATGGCGGCTCTGAAACGCAAGGGGCAATTGACGGAACGTGGTGGGTTTTAGTCAGTACGCCTCTGGTAGATCTGACTGATTTTCTATATGACTGCAAAGTCAGTAATAAACTAGAGTTGATTTTTATATCGTTTCGTTAAAGGAATAACACAATTATAGGCTTTTTAAATCTGTTTGAGCTCAAGCTTCTTTCCGAAGAAAAATGTTAAGTAACAATCTTCCGGTCGCGGGACTCACGAATTGCCGTGACCCCGAAACGTAAAGGGCTATTAAAGGACACCGTGGATTTTAGTCAGTACAAGTCTGACAGTCCCTCCCGCTCTGCCCTGGGTGGGGAGGACTCATTTGATGATTTTACCAAGCTAAAAGAAAAATTTACAAATTTGAAATCTTCAAATAACAGCTCAGGATTGCAGTACGTTCCTTAGTTTTTACAATAGATTAAAAATGACCATCCCCAAACAGATATAAAAGGTAACTACACCCCGAAATGTGCTGAAAATTTCTGCTCGAATTCCCCGAATTTCGGCACCGAAAGTAGTCAGGAATTACATAATAATTGGTCTTGTATCTGGCAATAGGGAAAAATAAATTTACGCACTGAACAAAAGAGATGGAAAGATACAAAAGTGTGAACGGGAGAAAAGGACAAAGATAGGGTGGGTTTGAAATTGTCGCCATTGCAATATTCGAGATTAAAAGTAACGCTTCGCTTGGCAACAGAATTCCGTCGGACAGTCGCGAACAGAAGTGCTCTTTTTCGCGACGATTTTTTTCGCCCCTTTTTCTTTTTTTCAACTTTTTTATTATTTTTCCGCGTAGTTAATTGGATTTTTTCGGGATGTACCGTTCGTGACGGCTCGTTGGGTTATTTTATTGTCACCTGTTACCTGAATGTCCATACTGGGCAGACGGTGCCAAATTATAGGGTACACAGTTAGCTCGTAACTGTCTAAAATTGTTATTGCGAGCCTTTACGTATTTAAATTGACAGTAAACTAGTAACCTATAAAACTTAATAGGATCGCGAAATGTTTTGTTGTTTGGATATTTATTTGGAAACGAAATTAAACTCTAGATTTACTTTTTATCTAGTTATTTAACAACCCAATTTTTATTTTGAAACATTTTTATTGTAATAGAGTTTTTAACTAGGTATGAGACTCTTTTTGCTTGGACTGTAGCCAGAATCCAGAATTGCTTAACAGCAAAATTAATTGGACCTTTTGCACATTAATTAAAACTAGCGATTTCATCAATTTATTGGTACTAGTAATTTTACAAAAAAATCAGAGCCGCGAGTAATACTTTTTCGATAATGAGCTGCGTAAGGAAAAATAATGTTCTTAGCTAGTATCATTATTTTTTAATTTCTTCCTACGTAGCGTTGGCTTGTGATCCAGCACTAGGATTATGAACGTGGGGTTATTGTACTTTATCAGTTCCGACATATTAGATAGAAATCCACGAAACTACAGCGTATCACTTTCAACCCATGCATTAATTCTAAGCATTCCGTTCATTCAAAACTATTACATTATTTAGTCAAACTGTTTCACCCCCTATCACCCCGGAAACATGTAATTAGTTACAACCCCTTCTATCAATGTCTTTTGTTGTGATATGTCGGGGGTGTAGCGAGTGATTGAGGTTAGAATTTGACGTGCCACGTATTAACGTGACAGTTATAACCATTTGTTTGTTTGACGTTTTAGTGACACATAACTTACTGGCAATGTTTGAAAATAGTTTTGACAAGGTAATATCAATAAATGTGAAATGCTTTGTGGCGTAAGGATTATTTCTTGTTAATTTTACCTGCTTGTCGTTCAATGTGTGTAAAGCCGCTAGAGATTAGGTACTTACCTGAAACAAAGTAAAACATAATTAGATACACGTATATTAACAGTTTTCAATAAATTATACAACACATAAACATTATATTACGCCTGTTAACCAGAAGAAGTACAACACCTTCAATTACTTACACTTAAAACTAAAAACAGACGGCAAATACACTTTATTGAATGCACCGAACACTTTGTCGTTTTATAAACAAAGTAACACTAAATATTAACGAATATGCAAAACCGCAGGCAAGAAAAAATAACACAAAAAATATAAAAATAACAAAACAACGTGCAAAAAGGTAGATAAAGAAAAATCTTAAAAAAAAGGATCCTCAATTCACTTTTCTTCCCGTCTGTACCAACAACCAACCCAGATACATGGTAGGCCATATCGTTGCCCTCAAACAGACGCGCTGCCATTTTGATACCACTACCTGAATTTCAGGCGTCTGTAGCAATTTTCTTTGGTGGAATATTTTCGCGTGAAAAATTACCTTTTTGGGGACGACGGGTATAAGTGGCTGTTGTGTTGCGGTTTGGGGGTGTCCAGTGACGTAGGTGGCTTGTTTCTTTTGGTAAAGGGTTTTTTTTTTGCAACGTTGCTGATAGCTCTGTCAGTTTGTATTGAGTTGGGAAGACAATACATCTGCGCTAACTATTTTTTTTTATCGTAGTTAAATCATCAAATGAGTCCTCCCACCCAGGGCAGGGCGGGAGGGACTGTCAGACTCGTACTGACTAAAATCCACGGTGTCCTTCACTAGCCCTTTACGTACCGGGGTCACGGTAATTCGTTAGTCCCGCGACACCGGCAGGCTTTGGCCCTCTACAGGCCCCGTCACTATGCTGACACTCTTTGAGGCGCGCGTGGAACACAACGCGCCGTCGACCCGGGCATGGTCCATGGTCGGACAGCGAGTCGCCCATTACTCGCTGCCCGCAAGCCCGCGCCTACGGTGGCCGGAGATCGTCTGGCGACGTCCGACGCCGTGGGCGTCTACCACTGCCGATGGGGTGGACTGTCCTCTGCCTCACGTAGCCCGCCTCCCCCTTCACGAGCATGATTGCTTCGCAGAAGGAGGCGACCACTTCCCACTCCGTCTCGCCCCGCAGCATGGCCTCGACCAATGCCGGGACGCCTACTCACCATTCAGCACTTTTACTGCTCTAAATCTAAAAATATATTTTTAATAGATAAGATAATCACGACTTTGACATCATTTGAAGATGTACGTATAATTATGACGTCCCCCATCTCGTAATGGACTCTCATGGTGGATTAGTCTTCTCCCTCGCATAGAAAGAAAGCTTCTGTCACAGTCTGATGATGCAATAATATCCTAATCGTTTTCTTTGAGAATATTATTGAGAGCAAGTGTATTCCCTAGTCTTTATCCTTCGAGCTCGTTCGAACAAAAAATCCTCAACCCATTTGTGTCGTACTTGAAATCGAATTTAGGAGCGCGTAAGAAAACGTGTGTTCAATCTCCTATAACCCACATACGCCATAATCCTCTTATAAAGAAATAAAAGTAGTTGTGAACCATTATTTTTCGTACAAAACCATTATATTTTGTATTTCATTAAAGTTAAGTGTCCTTACTTCGAACAGAAGTTCGTCGAATAAAAAATCTTATTTGGAACGAAAAAAAAGAGCATTTTACGAAACTATCTCCTAGTTTTTAAGTGGATTGCGAGTAGTTGCTTTTTCTGGAAGTTTCTGAAAAGATCAAGTTTGCGAAGTTTTTTTGATTTATAAAATGTTTAAGATTCGCTTTGGTACAGTCGTTGGGAAAGTTGTTAAGTCGAAGTTTAAATTGTGTTAAAAGTTGTTCGGCATGACTGATTGATATTACTTTTGAATATTGGTACTTATTGTTTTTGTTGTGGTTCTGCTTTATTACTTTGTTTTAAAACTTAAAACTTGTTCATAAATATTCAATCTTTTTTTTTTCTTCAGCCTACACTGTCCCACTGCTGGGTAAAGGCCTCCCCCAAGTTTTTCCATGTGTTCTTATCCAGCGTCACTTCGAACCAGCCAGAAAGAGGTGGCAAGACGAGTTGGACTCGTACCGTTAGAGTCCAACTCATCTTGCCACCTCTTTCCGTGCCTTTTACTAACCAAATATTTTTTTACGTTCGGAATCATCTGGAAGTAAGATAAATCTCTAGAAATCCCCAGAACAGCCAAAAAAATCTCAAAAAACCATCGGCCATTACGGACTCAATAAAAAATCGCACGGAAAACGGACCAAATCCTTTTTTATTAGAAACAAACATTCCCGCGATTTATAAGCAGCCATCTTTTACAAGCAGCGCTCGTATTTCGCGTCCCTAACCCAACTATTCAATGTCCAATGATTACAGCAACAAAAAGAAAAACTAACCGTAAAAGATAACTCTGTTTACGTAAAAGTAATAAAGATTACACACTCAGCCCATTTATTACGACAAAGTGGACAATATCGTTGCGAAAAAAAAAGAAAAAAAAAGGTATTTCTTTAGGCCTTTTCCGATGTTAGACTGTATTGTGTCGACTTAACGAATGGTGAACGAAAATTGCCGAATCTAGCCGATCGGTGACGAAGTTAGTGTGATTCGAGTTTATTTATTGATATCGGTATGTGTTTTGTTTGTGATTGTACTGTTTGTTTTTTAATTGTTGGCAGAGACAAATATGTTGCAGAGAGGGCCACCACCTTTAAACTGAACAGAATGCTATATTGTTGGGGAGTTCTTTTTTTATCCCCAGTTACAACTCTAGGAAACAGTTATTTTTTTTTATAAACGTTTCCCCCGCACTAGGAATTTCCTGTGTCGTGGGTGCGAAAAAATCCTTCAACTATAATTTAAAAAATTAACTGCAGGCAATTTCTAATGACCATAGATTTAAAACACAAAACAGACCCATTTTAAAAAAAAACATCAACAATTCCTCGGCATTCACTACAATTGGTCCGTACTGGCCATTAGGACCAAAACACGACCGGATTGAAACCAAAAGTTACGGTCCTACCTTACTATCCATTTATGTCCCTATTTTCACATATTTACGACCCGTGTGTGACCTCAAGCGACTTGTATCAGAAGCACATGAGTGCGCGTTGTACATAAATACTGAATTTAAAAATTTAAATTCTCTTCTCATATAACGACTACTATTCTTAAAAACTATGAGCAATACTTAGTATGCTTTTCTCTAAAAATTGCTTAAGGGTACTAGTATTTTCCAATAAAAATTCGGTGTATCTACATTACCACCTGGCCACGGAACATTTGCTGCAGCGAACACTCGCGCGGTGCGATCGGCGAATCGTCTTGCGATTAAAACAAATGTATTGTTAATAATTATGTGGACGGGCGGTGCTGGTGGTACAATGCTTCTACACTATGTTCAAACTTAAGCGCCAAATCGTGCTGTTATCCACGCTTTTGTAGCACTTGCATGCTCTTTAATAGAAAGCAATCAGATAAAATAACAGCAAGACTGTAACGATGCTAAATATGATTGAACATTTATTTATACAAAGTACATTTTTGCTAGCCATAATTTTCAAGTGACAGTTGACAGATAGAGTCAATAACGTCCCTGTTCATAATGAAGAAGCAAAATAAAGTCTGAAGATCATAGGATCGCGCTGGATGCCAGCCGCTTCCAACCGGTCTTATTGGACATCTAATAGGGGGGGCCTATCTTCAGTGGACGTCCTGCGGCTGATATGATGATTATGGTAGACTCAGACTTGCATAAAGTAATATGCTGGAAGTGACTCGCGGCCAGCTCTTAGCAATTTCATTCTATTGTTTTCTCCGCTGTCGCTGTCGCAACACGATTGTTGTGTAGATTGTGGGCAAGCCATTAGGGTACGGTACCCTCGGTCCATTGGTGACGTATTATTATTGGTATGTGTCATTGTGTGCGAAATATATAGAGGAGGGTAGTCGCATTTTTATGTTGATTTTCGGGGCGGCATTGAGATTGTATTATTACGGCGGTATTTGTGGATAGTAGTCACATCGAAAAATATAACATAATATTACGCCTTGTAATCAAAAGGGTAAGGCAGAAGTTTACCTATTTATATATGTGATTTTAAATGTTTGAAAACGCATCCAAAATAAATCCAATGTCAATGACCAACTTCTTTCCTTAAAAAAAAATACTTCGGCGTTTCAAATACTTATCTAAGTTTTTATAAGAAATCACCATATTCATATAAAACCGGGTACAAATCCAAAACTCCGACTCATGTGATGATTTTACCACGTAAATAAAAAAGGGGAACGTAAAACCACGATAATCCGTTCAACAGTAATGTAGCTATTGGTTAACAAATATCCATCCATCCATCTTAACTTTCAGATTAATAATATCAACAAGAATAACCACCTTTATTGACATTTCAAAGATAAGCACAGCATGAAAATCGGTACCAACCTAAATCAACGTACAAAAATCACCAAGTCGCGATATCGCGAAACGAACTCGAAGCATATAAAAAGGTATTTTAACCTAGTTACGTGCAAACTACAGGCACACATACTCAAATGTACCATATTGGTGCAACACAGCATGAGACGAGGCAAGAACTCCCGCATAACGCAATAACGATAAAAAATAACTGCTAAAGAAGACATGTTTTAGCTGTTCGCTATCAAAATGATATTGGAAAATTCACTAAGTGCAGCATGTCTACCCGATTACCACGGAAAGGGGGGTAATGTGTTTACTGTAATGAAGATGCTAAGGTAGGGGAATATTACCCTTATTCCCCTACTTTAGCTCCTATGTCTCCCCCGTAGGGACAGGTAACGAGATTTTTTTGAATAACTTTATAAAACTTCGGCAGAATTTTTGGTCACTTCTTGGTTTCTTTTTTACTAGGCTATTTTACTCAAAAAATGTAATTAGTCCAAAAGAAAGATTATCAAAAAATATTTGACCCGTATTTTTTCTTTTGTTACGTAAACCAAAATTGACAGAGATATAACGCTTCTAAAGATGACAAAACGTCACTCGGTCGGTATAATTTTACAGGCGTTATGACGTCACAAGATTTCGAAGCGTCTTATCTTTGTCAATATTGATTGATTTAAAAAACAAAAAATACGTGTTCATTATTTTTCAATATTCTAACTGACGGACTAAACAGATTTTCAATTTAATCAAATGAGTCCTCCTACTATACTGTCAGACTAGTACTGACTAAAATCCGCGGTGATCCTTTAAATAAATAAATAAATAATAAATAAATATTCCACAACTATGACACAGCGCCATCTAGTCCCAAACTAAGCAGAGCTTGTTTTATGGGTACTAGACAACTGATAAACATACTTATATATGTCTAAATACATACATATTATAGATAAATTACACCCAGACACAGAACAAATGATCGTGCTCATCACACAAACATTTGTCCTGGGTGGGAATCGAACCCACGACCTCCGGCATAGCAGTCAGGGTCACTAACCACTAGACCAACAGGCCTGACTAATGATAAATCAGACAGCCTAAAAAAATATGCTGTCAATCAATATAAATATCAAATTGACATCAACATTATCACCCTAACCTACTACTGATAAAATGGCGCATCCCTATCACCCCCAAACACCCCCAAATTCAACCCTATTACAAAAAGGTACACACACACAATATGTAACTCATTCTGCCACAATACTTTTGCCAGTAACAAATGATACCCATTACAACCGCGCGATCCTCTTTGCGTATATAAATAAAAATTATTCGATGTCGGCGAATATTTCGCAGTGTTTATTATGCTATTTTAAAAACATATGGCTTAATTAGAGAAGATTTTGGGAGTGTTAATTGTTAGGCTTATTCATATTTTGTTTGTATATTTACTTGTGTACATAAATTCATAGCTTTTTGAGCGGGACAATTAGAATACTGCTTTTTTTGGGGTGTTAAAATCATTAAATGAGTCCGAATTCGAGTGGTGCACACTGTCAGACTTCTTACTGGCTAAAACCACACTATAACTTCACTTATCGTTTGCATTCTAGGGCAGCGGTGCCTTATCAAGACTGTCCCATCACCTAACAACAGAAATGCTACAATGCCCCATGTTTTCATTCCAGTCTCTTGTTTTTTCTCTACTTTAGGGGCCGTATCGTGGTGTTAGATAAACTAAAACCTATCTCAATAATTGTGCTATCAAATGCAAGAAATTTTCAAATACAACCGGCAGTTCAAAAGATTACCGCGCTCAAACAAATATACCTTCAGATTTATTACATTAAGTATGATGTTGAATTGTGTAATTCCAGGCTTAACCTTGAACAAAATTATTCTCCCTACTCCGAAGGACTAATTCAATCCGCAAAATTGAAAGAAATTATCCTATTCAATTCGGCTCATGTAATTTTCTTAATACATGCTCAGGGACAATAAAGTTGTAAAATAACGTATAACCGCCATTTTCTTTTTATTCGTCGTAATAAAAATAACCCTATCTCACCGGCTTTGTGTGACGTGTGAGGTTTTTCGCGGGAAATTTTAGGGTTACGTAGGTTTAAACGTGTTAATAAAAGCTTAGGTTTGATGAAATCTGGGATGGCTGATGTTCGTATACCGTAAATGTCTTACATTGTAGTGATGTCGGTAAATGGAAATGACATGGCCGGATTCTGCCCTCAAAATCCATCCAGATTTCATAATGTACATTAATAACTATTATATGATAATTTCTTCTAAAATAAATAAAAAATAGTAGCAACAATTACATTTCTCTAAAACAGGCGAGGAAAATTCCCATAAAATAAGTGTGTGAATTGTTTTTGTGTGATTTGATTCATTGCTAGGAAGAGACAATTGCATCGACGATTGGATACACGCATAAGACAATCAGTGTACCTGTGTAAACTATGCTTGATGGTCATATTGAAATACCTATAAAACGACTGTGACTGCCAGAATTGTATGTGATATTATTGTATTGTATTGTCTTATCATTAGGATAATTACCACTTTTGGAATAGCGCGCGTCTTGACGCGACTCACGTACCACTTTATAAATCGATAAAATATTTAAAAGTGCGTATCCAAATGTCCTGGAGTTATTATGACGTTTCTGCGACAGTTAAACTTAACAAATATAACGGCACCAGCCTCTTTTCTTGACAATATTTTGTTGACCTTTGAAGATGAATAGGAAGATGATGATGACCTTCAAAGCGGATGAAAACATTGAATGTGTTTTGTCTGAGTAATTGCAATCATGTTTTTATTAAAGGACCTATAAAACAAGTAGAACACTCAATTACATGAGTACGTAAATAAAAATTCAAATATCATTTAAGTGTTTTATTGTCTATCCAATTGTGTATTTCTTTTTTTGCAAAGTCGCTCTAGAGAAATCATAATATTCAGAAACATCTGTAAGAAAAAGGCAAAAATAATAACTGAGCATTAACCTCACAAAACTGACCACTCTCTAGGAAGTAACAAATCTAATACGTACCTAGTAAATAAATGGCCTTTATATCTATTGATAACACCATCTCTTGTATTGTTTCGCCTCCGACTCATTGCTATTCAAAATGTTCAGGCACATTTTTTAAAATCCTATTTATGATATCTCTCGCTTCTTCTCTGTTCATCAAACTTAAATTATTGTAACTACATACCTGTAAGCTTTATTATGAGGTACTGTATGTCGATGTACATGAATATTTTTTGTCAGGACAATGCTCTCTACAAATTCCGGCCATGTCCTTTCGTACTCGCAATGTTTGGCAAAGTTACATTTGAAAAAGGTTTAATGTTTTGGTAGATTTACGAATACTAGCTTTTGCGGCGTCACCCGCGGTTATTTTTCCACGGAAACATCTTACTGGGATTAAAAGATCTACTTTTAAAGTTCAAAAATAAATCCTTATCGAATAAAACTGTGTTTTTTTTTCACTTAATAATTTCATAGACATGATTAAAATAGAACATTAGTTGGATTAGGCCCTTCATTTTTTTTTACGTGGTAAAGTCATCACATGAGTTCTACCACCCAGGGCAGAGCGGGAGGGACTGTCAGACTCGTACTGACTCAAATCCACGGTGTCCTTCAATAGCCCTTTACGTACCGGGGTCACGGTAATTCGTAAGTCCCGCGACCCCGTGGATTAGGCCCTAGGATATTTTTTATCCTAATGTTATGTTTAAACATTTCAAACTTCAACAAAAAACCACGACACTTGATAAAAGAAAGCAGTAACCACAAAACCTAACTTAAACAAGAGAACCGTTATTCAAAACGTCGTTTACTATCCAATTTTTTGGGCAAAATTTTGCAGCTTGCCCGGAAAATTCGTTCTTATCCCAATTTTTTTCCTTTAGTCCCCCAACCCCCAGCGACTGTGATGAATGACATACGTTCAATGTGTAGCCTACAAATTTGCATAGGTATGTTTGTTTTGCAAAGAATATATCGCCATTTTACCTGGGTAATGGGGATTTTTACCCCACACAGTCGTTTTAGGGTTATTTTTTTAAACATAGAATTCGCAGAAACCCAGTCGGTTTAAAAGTGTAATTAGATTTTTGCTTTTAGTGTTACTGAGTCGACGATTTAATTTGTTGGGTAATGGGATTAAATACGGGGGTGTTTCAGTTTAAATATTTTCGGTTGAATAAAATTAAGGACAATGCGGTGATAGGGTTATATTACAATCAAAAGGTAATATGAAGCTGAGGGTACAAAGGCTCTCTTTTATTAGATCTATTGTGGAAATGTCTTTTATATTGGATATACGGACTATGTGGTGTGTATATGCCAAGCTTGATGTAAATTTGTATTTAAAAAGTTAAGTGAATGATTCTGTGTCATGTGTAATTTTGTCTGTCACTGCTTACCAAATTTTCTCTGAATACATTTGCTACGATATATTTTCCCCTTGTGTTTGCTTTTCTCCAACATTGGTTATGGGCCCAGTACCCAGAAACCACGAGAGAATCTAAAGCATGAGATCAAGGGCGAAAAGAAGTAGTGTGGAATAATTGTCGATATAGTAAAAAGGTATCTGGACACATTAGGTACGGAGAAAATTTTTATGTTCAAACCAGTAATTAATTATTTGTGAAAAGGAGCAAAGATGAATAGTATGTTCAGAATTGCGCCCCTGAACAAAGAAAATTATGACAGTTGGAAAATACAAGTGCAGGCTATTTTAATTAAAAATGATGCATGGAAGTATGCAAGTGGAAGGGCACCTAAACCACTTAACACTGAAGAAGCTAAAAAATGGGAAACGGAGGACGAAATTGCAAAAGCTGATCTTATTTTGTCAATGTGTGGTACTGAACTTCGGCATATAAGAAATTGCAACACATCGAGAGAAATTTGGCTGAAATTGGAGTCAATTTATGCTTCGAAAGGACCTGCTAAGAAGGCCACACTTCTGAAGCGGTTGATGTTGCACAAGCTGTCTGACACAGGTGATGTACGGGATCATTTAAATAGTTTTTTCGATGCTGTTGATAAACTATCAGAAATGAATATACATATCAATGATGACTTGCTGTCTATAATGTTGTTATATAGTTTACCTGGAAAATTTGAAAGCTTTAGATGTGCCATTGAGTCAAGAGACGAGTTGCCGAAACCAGAGGCATTGAAAATAAAAATATTAGAAGAGCACGAATCCAGAGAGATAAATGGATCTCAGAATGAAGGCGTAATGCATACATCTACAAAAAAGGGTTTAAAGAAATGGATAAAAAGCGCAAAAGTTGGAAACAAATCTAACCCAGCTACCACCGGAGAAGGATTTAAATATAAATGTTTTAAATGCCACGAGCAAGGACATAAGGCATCAGAATGTCCGAATAAAAAGAAGGTACGAAAGGATATGATAGCACATCATGTGGTCGTGAACGAAGCACTAACTACTTTTAATGTTTCAGATTTAGAAATTAGTTATGCTGTCAATGTACAAAAAGGCGACTGGATTTTTGACAGTGGGTGCACGTCTCACCTTTGTAATGATGCGAGTATGTTCGGGGGCACTTTAACTGCAACTAGCGGGGAATTAAATTTAGCTACTCACGTAAGTACGGAAATAAGAGGTAAGGGTTCTATAAGATTGTCGGCATGTAACAAACACTCAAATATTGATTTACATGATACACTTTATGTTCCGAATCTGAGGACAAATTTAATATCTGTAGCCAAGTTAACCAACGATGGTTATGATGTCACATTTAAGCACGATGTAGCAAATGTCATTGACAAAAAGGGCAATATTAAATTGAGCGCTTATCGCAAAGGGAACTTGTATTGTTTAAATAAGTCTGAATATTCGTTTAGTTTAAGTAATGCAAATGTTGACATAAAGAGTTGGCACGAACGTTTGGGACATTTAAATGGTAAGGATGTCGATAAACTTTTAACCAAATTAGGTGTCAAAACTGACCCAACCGAAGTACAAAGCTTACGTGATTGCGATATATGTGCTAAGGGAAAAATGACCGCGTTACCATTTTCTAATTCCGGGGGTCCTTGCGCTGAAAAACTTAAAATTATTCATTCTGACATCGTAGGTCCTATGAAATGTGAGTCAGTAGGAGGTGCGAAATACATTATTACTTTTATTGATGATTGTACACGTTGGTGTGAGGTATATTTCCTCAGTGCTAAAAATAAAGCCTTAGAAGCTTTTAAGGTGTATAAAAATCAAGTTGAGAATCTAACCGGATTAAAAATCAAGTATCTTCAAAGCGACAATGGAGGTGAATATTGTAACGCTGAGTTCGATGAATTTTTGAAACAAGCGGGAATCATACGAAGACTGACAGTTGCTCGGACACCGCAACAAAATGGAATAGCTGAACGAATGAATCGAACTTTGGTAGAAATGGCCAGGTGTATGTTGCTAAGTTCTGATCTTTCAGCAGGTTTTTGGGCAGATGCAGTGGATACCGCGTGTTATATAAGGAATCGTTGTCCTACAAGCAGTCTACATGGTGATACTCCTTATGAAAGATGGTTACAGAAAGCAGTGAAGATTGATTACCTTCGAAAATTTGGAACTAAGGTACATATTTTAAATAAAAATCCAAATAAGGATAAGTTCACAGCAAGAGGAATTTTTGGCATCTTTGTCGGATATCCAAAGAATGCGAAAGGATATAGGATATGGATTCCAGAACAAAGAAAATTCATAGTTGCGAGAGATGTGAGATTTCACGAAAATGATCATTCAAGTCACGAGATCTCGATGCAAGAGCCAGGATCGTCTAACGTTAAAGAAGATACGGATAACGAGTTCATTGAAATCGAGTTTTCAAAGTGTACTCAACCGGAAGAACATGATAATCAAATAGAACAAGTGGACGATGAGATATGGAGCGAATGTCAAGAATACTCTTCAAGAGGATGTGAACAAGATGAAGAGATAAACCCTTCAAATATTGATCATCATCAAGAAGAATCAAGAACGCTTGTAACACGTGGACATACTGATCAACAAATGATGATGAAAAGAGCTCCTGGTAGACCTAAAATATTACGGACAGGTAATATAGGTCGTCCAAAGAAAATCTATCGAATGACCGAAGTTGAACCAATCAATTTTACTGATTCTCACGATGTTACTGATTTTGTTGGTTCAGCGGAAATAAAATTGAAAAATGCTCTGAGATGTGTCGATAAACTAGAGTGGGAGGAAGCTATACTATCTGAAATTAGGAGCCTTGTTCAAAAAGAGACATGGGATATCGTTAAAAGACCAAAAAACAGAAACGTCATTGGTTGCCGTTATGTTTTAACGACAAAGCAGAATGTTGACAAGACTTTTAAGAAGAAAGCTAGGCTTGTAGCTCAAGGTTTTAGCCAGCGATATGGGGTTGATTATGAAAAAACCTTTGCGCCTGTAGCTAGACTGGACACCGTCAGATTATTAATGGCCCTCGCAATTGAATTAAATTTGGAAGTTCACCAATTAGACATTAATACTGCTTACTTGAATGGTTCGTTGGATGAAGAGATTTATATGGAAATTCCAGAACTATTAAAGGAGACGTTAATTAAGCTTATGAATCGTGAGGGAGAAGATCCAATTATTAAAAAGCAAGCGCAAGTCATGCTCAAGAAATTGGATGATGGTTGCGATTCATGCTTATTGCGGAAATCATTGTATGGTTTGAAACAAGCTGGACGTCAATGGCATCTTAGACTAAACAAGAAACTCACTGAGATGGGATTGAAGCAGAGTCTGAATGAGCCATGCCTTTATTTTAAGCAGAATGGAAATGCATTCTTATTTATATTGATTTATGTAGACGATTTTCTGGTAGCAAGCCAAGAAAGAGGTTTAATAGTCAATTTTAAACAAGAGTTGTCAAAAGAGTTTGACTTGAAAGATTATGGTCAGGCGAAAAATATTTTAGGAATAGACATTATAAGAAATGACAATGTCATTGTATTGTCACAAGAAAATTATATTGAAAAATTGTTAAAACAATTTAGCATGGAAAATTGTAATAAATGTGCAACTCCTATGGAAATTAATTCCAAAATTAAATCGGAAGAAAAGTGTGATACGGAAAAGTATGAAACATTGCCTTACCGAGAACTAATAGGTTGCTTAAATTATCTGAGCAACGCAACTAGACCCGATATTGCAAATGCGGTGAGTAAACTAAGCCAAAAGTTAGCGAAACCCGAATTAAGCGACTGGAAATCAGCGAAACGTATATTACGTTACCTTAAAGGGACAATACGATACAGTCTCGTATACAAGAGGACTGGTCATTGTGTTCAGGGCTTTTCAGATGCTGATTGGGCTAATTGTTTATCAGACAGGCGATCATATTCTGGGTATGCTTTTATTTTAGGTGGTGCATGCGTATCTTGGCAATCAAGAAAACAACGTAGCGTGGCTACATCGACTTGTGAGGCTGAATACGTAAGTCTATCTGATTGCATGAAAGAAGCTGTTTATTTAAATAGTCTTATGAAGGAGCTAGGAATTGTGAGGTACACTCGAGTGATTGTTCATGCTGATAATCAAGGAGCGATATGTTTGGCTCAAGACCCAATGTTTCACGCGCGCAGTAAACACATTGATATAAGACATCATTATATTAGGGAAGTGTTAAGGGACAACAAAGACATTGAGCTGAGACATGTATCCACTGAATCCATGTTGGCTGACGTACTCACTAAGCCATTGTGTAGTGTCAAGCACTATAAGTGCTTAACTGGTCTAGGTCTTAAAGATTATTGATTTTGGACGTATTTTAGTGTTTATAAATTAAAATTTATGAGGGAGTATTGGATATACGGACTATGTGGTGTGTATATGCCAAGCTTGATGTAAATTTGTATTTAAAAAGTTAAGTGAATGATTCTGTGTCATGTGTAATTTTGTCTGTCACTGCTTACCAAATTTTCTCTGAATACATTTGCTACGATATATTTTCCCCTTGTGTTTGCTTTTCTCCAACATTTTACTATTGCTGTAAGGATATTTCGGTGCGTTACCAAAATCAGAAGTAACGATAACAGTATTATTTTTTTCATATATATATATGTTTACCAAATAAAAGTAGTCATGTAAACAATATGTTTGGATGTATGGATGGATTTTTCTGGATCAAAGATAGATTATAGTCTGGATCTACATTTAGTATATATTTTTTTATCATTTCCGAGTAATACGCGGGCGATGCCGCTAGCAACAGATAGTATATAATAAAAATTGCGTTTATCTTTTTAATATTCTTTGCTACCATTACAATAACGAAATTATTATAATATGCATTACAAACCCTACCATAAATGTCTAAGAAATCCAAAGACACCATAAAACGATTCCATAAATTCATTTCTTGAACCACCCTTTTACAACCCCAATTCGCAAAAAAGACTGAAAATAATTCAATTTCCCATAAAAAAAGTGGCATAACCAAATTTTTACGACAACTGGAAGCTACCTACAATTTTAATTCAGAAAATGTCAAAAAAAGAGAATTTAGGAAATGATCGTGTCGACTGAAAAACCTTGGTATGAATTATTGTCCTGAAAGCACGGGTGCCATATTGTTGGAAAATGGCGAATTGAAATATTATATTCTTTAAATTACCTCGGAGGAATGAAAGGTTGTAACTGGCTGATTGCGGTCTTAAAAAAAATGATTTATTGAGTTGCAGTATCTTTACTTTTTGGTGTAAGATGCAAAAATGTTCCGTCGGGTCTATATATAATTTTTGTTTGCACGTAACTCAAGAAATACTGAACCAATTAACGTAGTTCTTTTTATAATAATGTAATTTATAATTTATCTATAATATGTATGTATTTAGAAATATATAAGTATGTTTATCAGTTGTCTAGTACCCATAACACAAGCTCTGCTTAGCTTGGGACTAGATGGCGTTGTGTGATAGTTGTGGAATATTTATTATTGATTATTTATTTATTATTTATAATAATATTTTTTTAGCTCGAGTATGACAGAAAACAAATCGTTATGTGACATGAAGTATTAATAGCAACTTTTATATTACCAAATTAATTTTATTCATAGAAACGAAGTCAGAAACTCTACGCCTTAATGTACATACATCGGTACCTATTTACGCTTTTCTTTTTATTTATCAAAAAACGTATTTTTAATCTAAGTTTCACCCCTACTTAGCCAAGACATCAAAAGAAAATTTTAATCCAATCTTCAAACAAATCCGCCCACCACTTAAAAGGCGCATAAAATCAAGATAAGAAGAGTAAAAACACAGCATATTAAAACATCTTGAACCTTTTAAAGAATAAGTGGAAAAATCGCGAGATAAACTTAATGTACAGAAGAACTAGAAAAAATATATGCTTCGAAAATAATCGTGTTTCTTCGGAAACGAGAGCTAATGATGATAAAAATCATTAGATTTGTAATACTTCTATGGTTTTACCATCTCAATATTAATAGACACTTCTTATAAACTTGGTATTTCTCGCTTATTTTGCATTACCATAGGTTTTTTTTTTAATAATTTGATATGGTCTCTGATTTGATGATTTTACCACGCTAAAAAAAAAGGTGCCCGAGATTATTTGTTGTTTAAATAGCTGTTTGTAAGGGTAGAAAATTAATGTATTTGAAAGGTTTAAAATCTACAAAGAACAGAAAAAGCTATTTCTACACAATTCGCAATTTTTTTTTAGAATGACAGTTCTGCTTCTGTCATTATGTCTATTTTTCCGTCTTCCGTCTCTTTATAACAAGCTGGATAAAGTTCAAAATCTTAGACTCAAAATCTAGCCAATAAAAACCAAGATACACCTTTAAGCCTGTGTCAGACTGGCGTGGCGAATGCGAAGCGTGACGTTTTTATTTGTAATTTATGGAATTGTTTGAATCCGGACACATAGAACAATGAAAGCGATCCGATAGCGTGACAGAACTATCGCACTGACGTCTCGCTTCGGTTCGGTATCGCTTCGGAAACGCTTCGCTTTCGCCAGTCTCTTTGACAAAGGCATTAGGACCGATTCTAAACAAAATAAATGTCCTAGATTGATATCAAGCTTCGAATAAAACCGTATGCCTTTCTTTATCAAACGTCGTTTAGTTCTAAAGACGGAACAAAAGTCCCATGACATATTTATGTTAAAAATATTTCAAATATTCTTAATATATTGCTACTATGTTGTATCTAGGAATTTATGTTACTTAAAATGTAGTGTTCGATAAAATATACGGGGTAATAATGTATGGTTCTTTTGATAATGTATATGGGGCTATGGGGAACATTTTTAGAGGAGAATAACTTTGGCGGGGTGATTAAACTGAGTTTTGAAACTTAGTAACTTATGTTGCTAAAGAATAATTATTATTAAATTATTACCTAATTAATTTTTAAAAAACATAAATATAAAAATACAAAATTAAATAAAACTAAACTAAACTACATATTATAGAGCATCGAAAAATTCATCCTCAACGCTGTCAGCTGGTAATGTGCCCAAGAGACTGGCGGCATTGCCTCTCTGTATGGCAATACTTAGCCTCTGGCCAAGGTAAAAGCCAGCCCATGGGTCACGGGAAGCGTCAATAAGTCTTTTAGAAATTTCTTTGTAGAGGCTGTGAGCACTCGGACCCCATGGCCCTATAGTCTCAACCCCAAACGGCTCAAAAATATAGTTACTACTAAGGTTGCTATATTTACGCCGCTTGAGGTTCTCAGCAACCGCAGCAGCAGCGCCAGCAGAGCACGATGAACTTGGAAGATGAGATGGCGCAAGAGTATCGACACAGGTAGCGTTGTTGCTAAAGTGAAAAAAACAAAACAAGGCAAGTAATTAATGCGTCGCGGAACTGGGGTTATGTGACTATTTGAAAAGGAAATCGCGGCGCTGAAACGTATAGAGCAACTGCAGAAACATTGTGGATTATAGTCAGGTAAGTCTTATGTAATCGTAATAATTATGCCACCCGCCTGACACTTAGGTGTCTTATTACCAAGAAGGTAAAGAAGTTTTATAAATAATTATTTTCCAATAAGTGAAGTTGGGTATTAAACTCCAATACTTTATGTAAATCGAAGTTGTTTTCCGCCCACATAGTAAACTTTGAAGTTTATTATTTATTCCTGCCATTGATATCTGATATTAAGCGAATGTTGGAATATATCTGTATTCCCGTTGTCCCCGTGGGCCATGGCCCCGTTAAAGGGGACAAAGGGAATTTAATAAAATAATTTGAATTACTTTTACATAATGTTTAATTGGCATTTCAAATTATTTTCGTATTAATTGTTAATTTGTTGTTGCGATTTTGACTCAACACCTTTGTAGGTCGTGGGTTCGAACCCAGTTATCGTTATCGATAATAACATGCCACTTTTGCAATTACTTACTCTTAACTTAATTACTCTCAAAATGCAGTTTAGAAAAATTTCACAAACTAACGCTGTTTTTTTTAAAACTACATAAAATCCACAGCGCTAAATGCTGAAACCGTCATTAGTGCGCGAAAATATCCAAATTAAAAAAACGGAAAGAGATTTCTCTCGGGGAATGGAACGGAATTCGTTGGTGCGAGGTTTTTCCGAAGCGCAAAAGTCTTGGAGGTTTTTTTTAAATGAATAGTTTTTAGGCTAACGTTACATGTTGTAACCACCTCTGGTTTCTGTGAGCCTAGTATTCTAGTCAGTAAATATGCTGATAGACTAGCCCTGCTTTTGTCAAAAAGACTGGCGTGGCGAAAGCGAAGCGTGACGTTTCTATTTGTAATGTATGAAATTGTTTGAATTCAGTCACATAGAATAGCAAGAGCGATCCGATAGCGTGACAAAACTATCTGACTGACGTCTCGCTTCGGTTCGGTGTCGCTTCGGTAACGCTTCGCTTCGCCTGTCTGTTTGACAAAGGCATAAAAGTATACACCCTATGTTCGGTCCAAGAAATAGTCAATAAATACAGATTTAAGTGACTAACGCTTACATTAAAGCCGAGCCATGAAACTTTCAGGAGCGAAATGAAACAACAATTTTGTCCGAGGTACTATCTTAAAAAATGAATTCAGTAACGTTTCTTATCCGTGAAACATTGTACACTTTTCCTTTGGGAAATCTCTTAGCTGTCTGCTAATGTTTTGCCTGTACATTTTGCTTTTCTGTCTGTATTCGAAACTGTTGGATGATAATGTATTGCGTTGCATAACGTTGTAGTGTGGTTGTACTTCTGAGAGGTCATCACATCTTAACTAATTTGTTTGTTTGAACGCGCTTATCTCAGGAATTACTGGATCGAATTGAAAAAATATTTTTGTGTTGTATAGTGTATTTATCGAGATAGATTATAGGGTGTAAATCAACACGCTACAACCAATAAGAGCTGTGTAGCTGGGGTGAAACCACGAGGAATGGTTAGTGTATATTGTGCCGGGGTTGTGTGAATGTCTTAAGGCGTTGTACAAGGCGAACACTTCGTAAACGTCCAGATTTTCTTCGGAAAGTTAGCCATATCTGTACACACCACAAGCCAGAAAAAATACAGTGTATAGTCAAATTTATAAAGAAAAGACTTAAACAAAAACATTTTACAAAAATGGTCTAGTACTACGAAAAATATATGTTCATAATGACCACGAAAAAAAATTCTCAATTTTTTCAGCGACAACCATCATATTTTTATAACTATTACAGAAGAAATTTCGTAGACTAAAGACATCTAAAAAAATTTAAGCTCAGAACTGTAATTATTTAAATATTCTATTAAAACTGCTAAAACCGTGACCGTGGAACGCAAAGGGCATACAAAGGAACAGGGTGATTTTAGGCAGTAAGACACTGATGATATGATCAGCACAAATCAAATTTTCAGATAGTTGTTGTACCAGGCTCTCAAAAACTCTTAAGAGATCTTCCAAATCGATTTCGAACTACTACAAAGGACACATAACTGGCATCAGAAAACACCAGCACGTACTTTTAAAACTAGAAACTCCTTTTTAACTTAAAAAATGCAGGTAAAAGTACCAGGATAGCAGTAACGCAAGGAGTTCAAAGTAAAGAGGTGGCGCGTTGCAGTCATCTGGGAAATCTCAAAATAACCTTTACTAGTTAAGTAATGTTGAGAAAACGTTCTTTTGTATCTACTGTTTAGAAATTACCTTTTGTTTCAGTGTTACAGTTGTCTGAAATTCAGGCCACTTTTTTTTTGTCGTGGTAAAATCATCAAATAAGTCCTCCCACCCAGGGCAGGGCGGGAGGGACTGTCAGACTTGTACTGACTAAAATCCACGGTGTCCTTCAGTAGCCCTTTACGTACCGGGGTTACGGTAATTTGTGAGTCCCGCGACCCCGGCAGGCTTTGGCCCTCTACAGGCCCCGTCACTATGCCGACACTCCTTGAGGCACGCGTGGAACACAACGCGCCGTCGACCCGGGCATGGTCCATGGTCAGACAGCGAGTCACCCATTACTCGCTGCCCGCATGCCCGCGCCTACGATGGCCGGAGATCGTCTTGCGACGTCCGTCGCCGTAGGCGTCTACCACTGCGGCTGGGGTGGAGGGAGGACGCTGTCCTCTCCCTCACTCGGCCCGCCTCCTCCTTCGCGAGCATGACTGCTTCACAGAAGGAGGCGACCACTTCCCACTCCATCTCGCCCCGCAGCATGGCCTCGACCAATGCAAATTCAGGCCACTTAGTTAGATTTACGTGAAGGTAACAAGACAACTTAACAGGGTGTTTAAATATTAATGGTTTAAAGCAGTGTTCCGCAAACTTTTTGTGTTCAAGGTACACCTAGGAAAACGAAAAAAAAATGAGGTACACCACAAATTAAAAAACAGTTTTTAAGTAATATTAATCAACTTTAATTACAACAAACTTAAACTTTAAATTTCAGAAAAGGTATTTAATGCGAAACATGAGACTGTTTAATTAGCATAGACGGTCTAAAGTTTTCTTACTAAAAATAATTTTATAAGATAACCTTATTTTTCCACGGCACACCCTTTGCGGAACACTGGTTTAAAGGACTGCTAAAATAACGTAATCGTAAATAAAGTAATAAAAAAAATCGATCTACATTTAACAGCCGGGTTCAACAGCTTAACCTGCTTATTCCAGGCAACTCAGCATGCCAAGAGACTGCCATATGGTCCAACATTATCCGTCTATAACTTTGTAGATTGACCCAACCGACTGGTTTTTTTTTAAAGCGAAAGGCTAGATTTTGTCCACTACCTCGCCTGATGGTAAGCGCTAATGTGGTCGACGGTTAAGCACGGTTGCCTAAAAGTAACCTATTCACTCTTGTCTTAAAGATACCAAGGATGTGACAGGGAGTTTCACTCTTTAGCTGTGCGCACAATTAACGTTTTTTTTTATGTTCAATGGATTTGGTCTTGACCTTAGTCTACGTCAGGAGTGACTAAGACAAGGTCGACGATGGAGCGAGCTTACCCAGAAGAAGCCTGTTCACTCTAACTTTGAAGAGATTAGGAGAGTTCCACTCCTTCGCTGTCCGCATATAAAAGACGTTTGGAAACGCTTAGTGCGAATTGGTGGAATAGCAATAAGGTAAGGATGATAATTTGCCGTGCGTCTAGATGTGCGATGATAGAAGAGGGCTGGTGGGATGAGGTCGTGGAGTTGTTGGGCACATTCTCCGAAGTACAATCTGTAGAAGACCGACAGGCAACTTTGCGGCGATGAGTCAAGCTTGGCATTCGCAATGTTTTACGTCGCCAACGAGCCTCTTAGTTCGTAACACTTTGTACGCACGGATAGAATACGTTTTTTTTTTTATTTAACGATAGGTTCACCACTATCTCGCCTGATGGTAAACGAAGATGTGATCGACGTTGAAGCACGCCTCTTTAGCCACAAGCTCCTCAAAACCAATATGGCGTATCACAACATGGATTTCTATCTCCCCTCTGTTCGTCTTGAAACATTATGAGCTCCAATTTATTCTCAAGTGCAAACAGTTAACTTACGGCACACGAAACGGGTCCGTGAGAGAAAACTAAGAACAATGCTGCCATTGAGTCGGTGTTAAAGATGAGAACATAGTTCAGAAACTCAAGTGAATTAATTGATTTCGTCATTAAATGTGTAACAGACATAGTATGGATCAACTTGAGTTTTCGACAGTTCCCATGGTTGTTATAAATTGATTAAAAAGCTTTAAATGCTTTGGTATATCTAGTGGTTAAGGAGGAGGCGGGCCGCATGAGGGAGAGGACAGCGTCCCTCCTCAGCCTCAAAGAGTGTCAGCAAAGTGACGGGGCCCCCCTCTAGAGGGCCAAAGCCTGCCGGGGTCGCGGGACTGTACGAATTACCGTGACCCCGGAACGTAAAGGGCTATTGAAGGACACCGTGGATTTTAGTCAGTACGAGTCTAACAGTCCCTCCCACTCTGCTCTGGGTGGGAGGACTCATTTGATGATTTTACCACAATAAAAAAAAAATGTTGAGTGGTTGAAAGCGACAAAATGGCGTTCGATTCGGTTTGAGAATTGTGCTAATTAGTACGTTTTTTAGCAGCAACCGCATGCACAAATCAAAAAACGAGTCCCAGATGGATGGTTAGTTCAGGAGTGGACTTCTGATGATGATGAAGATGATTATTGTGAAGACACAAAGAGGAATAATTAGCATTGTTGTGTCTATATAAATGCTCGATGCCACAAGCTTTTCCACTAAAACTTTGATAATAAAAATATTTGCGTTTTCCTACAGCAAAAAAAAAACATTCACAATCGCATAAATGTTACAACAAATGATAAACGGCTAAAATTATCTAAGCCACTCGAGTAAAACCGCAATCGATTTAAAAGCCACTAAGTATCGAGTGTCATTCGATGCTAAGCCGATTGCTGGTTGAAAGGTTAAATGCAAATTATGTTGCAAGTTCTAACCTTTGCAGTTTAATCATTTGTACTATTATTGTAAATGTGTTAGTAACTTTGAGCGTCTGTCTGTCTTTCGGCCAACCAGTCTGTTTGTTTATCTGTCAGATAGTCTATTTTTATGACAGTGTGTACATGTAAGGATTTAACACCTCAGCGTTGAAAGAAGCTGTCAGCAAACTGACAAAGGCTATTACAAGAGGACTATGCCTGCACAGAGTCTTTACTCACATACATCGCCTAATAACACAAGAACTTACTGTCTAACATACACTTACAATAAAAAGACAAACACGCCTATTTTCTCCAATCATCGACACGGACTCACAATAGACTTCGCTTATCACACACTCACACACATACACACCCACACACACACATACACACATACACACACACACACGCACACATACACACAGTGTACTCACTTCTTATGACATGCACATGCACAACTACACATTTCACACCCACACTTCAGAAAATTATTTTAAGGAACTGCTCGTTGGAACATTGTCTCTTAAAATACAGGTGACAAACGCCTGCCGGGATCGCAGTACTTCCTAAGAAGGATACCGTAGCCCTGAAACGCAACGGGTAACAGAGGGAACAAGGTGAACTTCAAATAAGTAACAGTCCCTCCCATTCCACACAAAACGAGAATAGTTTGACGATTTAACCACCACAAAATAGATATAACTGAATATAATTATTATTTGTATTGTGGCATAAATCGTACGAATAAACCAAGACCTGGTCTAGTACTTAAGATACTTTTGATCCCAATTAGAAAGAAAGAAAGAATCTCGGTTCTGATATTATGCGACGTATAAAAGCCAGTTTGCTCATTTGATCTTAGTATTTACTGGGAAATTAAAATGGCGAATGATGTAAGGTATTACCTTACATATGGTTAGCTTTATAGTCTAGGTTTTAAGTGTTAAACTGTGGTTATTATGTTAACTTAATAAGTACTGGTTTTAGAATACCGTTAGGCCAGGTCTTTGCACAGATTTCTATGCTAAATTGATGTGTTTACTAATAAAATACGCCTAGATTTCTCTGAAGGTGTAAGCAAAGAAGTTAATGTTTTTTTTTTTTATCGTGGTAAAACCATCAAATGAGTCCTCTAACTCAGGGTGGGACGGGAAGAACTGTCAGTACAGTCAGTAGCCAGTCAGTACTCGTACTAACTAAAATCGATGGTGTCCTTCAATAGCCCTTTACGTTCCAGGGTCACGGTTACTTGATGAGACAGTCCCGCGCCCCCGGGAGGCTTTGGCCCTCTAGAGGCCCCGTCACTTTGCTGACACTTTTTGAGGCTGAGGGGGGACGCTGTCCTCTCCCTCATGCGGCCCGCCTCCTCCTTAACCACTAGACATACCAAAGGTAGTACTGATAGTTACTGAAACCAATTAAAGTAACAATTATCCAAAAGCCTGCCGGGGTCGCGGGACTATCAGGAATCCTTGACCGTGGAACGCAAAGGGCTATTGAAGGAACACCGTGGATTTAAGAGCACGAGTCTGATAGTCTTTCCCGTCCCTCCCTGGGCGACAGAACTTATTTTATGACTTTAAAACAATAAAAAACGTATTTAAAAACACGTTTCTACAAAATCTAAAAAGAGTTTTTCTCGTATAAGTTACATATTTCAGCTTCACCGTTGTAAATAATGTATCTCCCATATCTTAAAGCCTATTTATCTTGAGGATACCGGCACGATCGTATTTACATGTGAAAGATGTTATTGTGGTAGGCAGAGGTTGTGGTAGATATGTTAATGTTATTGGCCTTAAATTTATTGTTCTGAATGTGTGTCGATGTGGAGCAAAGGTTTTGTAGTTGTGTCCTATATAGAGTATTTTTAAACGCTCCCTGCTCAACCTCGGAATCAATCCCTGAATATCAAGCTCAGCCGTTGCGTACCAAAATACAACATTATTTTTAGTATATGCGAAACCTGAATATAGTTTGTTCAGAATCAGTAACTGATTCGATTCCAATATTTTTTACACCATGTTATTTTTTTTTTTCAAAAATATTTTAATTAAATTTTATTTCCAGTTAATTACAATACAAATCACCGTACGGTTAGGCACCTATTGCCAAGCTATTATCACGAGTGTATAACACAGGAGACGCGGTTTACGTGGGTGTACCACGAAATGAGCATGATTTTGAACGGAAAACCAGGTAATATACAAACTTATAACCTTGTGATTTTTTATGATACGGGTTTAAAATGTTGTACATAGATTCTTCACACAAAAATACTAGACAGGTGTATCGGGTTTCGCATAAACAAAAAATAATGATGTATATTAATACAGGGTAGTGGGCCTGCATCATCCCTCCACTGGACAAAGACCTCTCCCCAAGACCTCCAGTTTTATCGACCCAGAGCCAAACTGGACTCAATAAGGCTGTCTAAGCAGGGTACCGCGAATGGTCGTGGAACTGTACGAATTACCGTGACCCCGGAACGTAAAGGGCTATTGAAGGACACCGTGGATTTTACTCAATACGAGTCTGACAATCCCTCCCGCTCTGCCCTGAGTAGGAGGACTCATTTGATAATTTTACCACGTAAAAAAGAAAATACGTACTACCAATCTTACTTTTTACCACTACTAAATACGAAAGTTTTGTAGTTTCTGTCTACCCCCTATAGGGAGAGGGGAAAAGAGAATATAGAAAAGAAGAGTTTGTGTGTTTGTTATGTCGGTAATGGCGTCGCATTGTGAGACGAATCATAGTCAAGAGTGAACAGACGAAGAAGTGTATTCATCATCAGCATATATATGTTCCCATTGCTGGGACACTGGCCTCCCTTCTGTGAGGAGTGGGACATAATCCACCACGTGGACTCAATGCTGGTTAGTAGATGTCACATGTCATCGAATTTTTGGTTCAAAACATGGATTCCTGAGAAGAATATTGGTTAAAAGAAAATTGGCAATGTTGACAGCGATGTGGATGATTTTTTTAATTCCCTGATTTCGATTTTAATTTATGTTTCAAATACATGGTGTATGAATAAAAAATATCTTTCTTAAGTATCATTTTTGACTAACAAAATAGTTTCGTTCGGAATCAATTCAGCCGTTCATGCATGATTATCTTTTTCCGGCAGCTTCATCCACTTGAAGGTCTGAAATGATCCCATGGGATTCTACTATCGAAATAAAAAGATTTACATATTATAATACATGACATAGGTGATCTGTCTGCCAAATCCATTCAGCCATTTACGCGTAATTGAGTAACAAACAAACATCTATACTGTCACATTTATCATATTAGTTACTTATTTATTTATTGTACCTAATAAATGAGTTATCTTTCTTATCGCCAGTCTATCTAATTTAGTTCTAGCATTAAGTTCTGGTACATAACATAAAGATTAAGTTACTAAATATGAAGGTAGGTAGAACATGTTCACACTAGCCGACAGCCGACACATACCATATCTCCTGTGACACATTTACTACAATATACGGCCACGTTACCATTATTAGTTGGTTTTCGTACAAAATAAGAAAGTATTTTCTAGAAAAATCTGTGTAGAAATGTAAGGGAGATGGAGTTATGTAAGATACTGTGGGGAAGAATGAGATGGAAGTAATAATTTTGGCGTGTAATTATTTTGTTGGGAATTTCCTTATACACAGAACTGGTGTAGGTATGTTTATTATTTTTGCTCAGAATTTAGGTTAATCAAGTTAGACACGTGTATAAAAAAATCTAATGAAGTATTTTTAAACGCTCCCTGCTCAACCTCGGTATCAATCTCTGAATATCAAGCTCAGCAGCTGCGTACCAAAATATATAAATACAGGTAGTGGCCCTGCATCATCCCACCACAGAGCAAAGGCTTCTCCCCAAGACCTACAGTTTTATCGATCCAGAGCCAAAATGGACTCCTCAATATGACTGTCTAAGCAGGGTACCGCGAATGGTCGCGGGACTGTAAGAATTACCGTGACCCCGGAACGTAAAGGGCTATTGAAGGACACCGTGGATTTTAGTCAATACGAGTCTGACAGTCCCTCCCGCTCTGCCCTGGGAGGACTCATTTGATGATTATACGTAAAAACAAAATAACAAAAAAAGGGTACCGCAAAACAGGGGGTTTAATCTCCAAGTCCGTCAACGAAAATACGAAAAGACACTCGAAAATTTTGAGTTAAATCTACTCCCTATTAGTTTTAAATTCAATGCTTCACATCAGGAGTTATGACTACTTTTCAATCATGTTATTATCAATTTTTAGTTCGTACTAAGTAATCTTATAAGTAAGTGATAAAGAATATGTTAAGACCAAAACTACAGCCGAAGCTACGGGTTCATACTTAGACAGTAATAAAGCAAAGTCGGTGCCATTTTGGTGGCTTGGTCATGCAGTAGAGAATATGTTCTCTCTCTCACGCATTCCAACTCCTCCTTCGCTGTCATTACTGCTTTACAGAAAGAGGTAACTCTTTCTTATTCTCTCTCAAAAAGTGGACCTCTAGTCGTATGGTTTTGTCTAGCTCATCCGCCATCTTTCGCATTGCCACATAAATTTAAATATTCTCAAAAGAAAAAAAAAACTTACCAACTTACAAAAAAGGCTTAAAGATTTTTGTCTCGCTCAAATAAAATCAACTTCGCTACTAAACAGCTTACGACCAAAACTTCATTAAACTTCGCAAAGTATTCAAAGTTATATTAATTATAACACAGTCTACTTAACGGGTAGAATAATTAATTTTAACATAAAAGGGCGGGGGTTGCTATTCATCACCATAAATGGTGCTGAAACGAATTCTTTTTTTGTTGTTAATTGGGGAAAGATTGTGATTTTAAGTAATGAATCTACATACCTAGCATTTTTTTTTAACGTGGTAAAATCATCAAATGAGTCCTCCCACCCAGGGGAAAGCGAAAGGTACTATCAGACTCGTACTGACTAAAACCCCACGGTGTCCTTCAATAGCCCTTTACGTTCCGGGGTCACGGTAATTCGTGAGACGTCTTAGTATAAAACAGTTACTACTGCGGATAAAAGAGAAATTGCACTTCAGGGGACTTTTCTTTTAGCGTGGTCAAATCATCAAATGAGTCCTCCCACCCAGGGCAGAGCGGGAGAGACTGTCAGACTCGTACTGACTAAAATCCACGGTGTCCTTCAACAGCCCTTTACGATCCGGGGTCACGGTTATTCATGCGACCGCGACCACATACCTAATATTGAGAGGTTTCTCTCATTATCGACAGTCATACTCAGAACTTTTCTCACAAAATTGTCGTTATCTACAAAACAATTTCTCTATCTCGACTTTATTTACACAAAAACTCCTTCTAACCCTCCACTGCTTATTACTTCAAAACGGCACGTTCTAACAGGTTAATTCCAAACTTTCAGTCTTGAATAAACTCGACTAGAAGTTTCCATGTTAGCCATTGAAAGTGTAACGTAAAAAGTTTAAAACCTAAACTAGAAGTTTGTTGAGAGACGAAGTCTTGTCGTGTGTCGAATCGTTTTTCTTTTAAGGTGCATTGGTGGATTTCGCAGTGTAAGTAGCTGTTCAAAAGTGCTTTAGAACTATTCGAACGGCTATTCACTATGTGTGATGATGATGATGATGGAGACTGTCAGATCGGTCACAGCGATCGATATGACAGAGATGTGAAATTACCCGGGACTCTCGGGAGCGAAGACTTCATGTTGAATGGCCTAAAAGCTGTTTGAAATTTAGGAAATGTACTTGAGGCACTCTGTAAACGTGCTCAATACTTCTTCAATTATCTCTAAACACAGAAATGCTGACCTGGCTGAGCAAAAGTGGTTTTGAACGAAGCTAGACGTATTTACAGATGCATTGATTTTCCCAAAAAATATTGAGCCCGATCATTTAGTTGGTTTTTGCACCTCGCCAGGCGCAATATGTAAAAAAATCAAATGATGATTTTACCACGTTATAAAAATGTCTTACAACTATTAGTCCACTAACTCTCCATCAAAAACCGACAAGTCAATAAAACTTTATAAATAAACCTCAAAACCAATTTAAACAAGCAAACTACCCAAAATATGATCCGGCGCAGCACACATTGAAACTTTAAAATAAACTGTACTATTCCAAACAGTTTGCAGTTTAAACACTCATGTTCTGTGTTAATTTAAACTTAGTTTTAGCTCGCTTTTGAAGTTAGAAACAATTTAGATTCACTAAACTTGTTCGCTTTTAGTGTAACTTAAGTTATCTTCAGTACATTAATCGTGGAGAAGTCTTGATGTGAACAGGATACGTCTTAGTATAAAACAAAGTGTTACTACTGCGGAGAATAGAGTAACCTACTTCAGGGGCCTTATCACAAGTTATCCGTATTTTATTGTACAGCGTACTTGAAGTGTGTACGGCGTTTATATGACAGAAAATGAAAAAGTGCCTCTAGTGTACGAAAGAGGATTATTTTTTCCATCAAATTAACGTCCTGCCGGGGTCGCGGGACTGTACGAATTAACGTAACCCCGGAACGTAAAGGGCTATTGAAGGACACCGTGGATTTTAGTCAGTACGAGTCTGATAGTCCCTATCGCTCTGCCCTGGGTGGGAGGACTCATTTGATGATTTTACCACGATAAAAAAAAAACAAATTAACGTCAAAGTTTCCGTTTACATTACGTAACATAAACGTTATAACTCGTGCTAGTCTTAGTACAGTCGGATTAAAAAGAACTGTCACATTGCTTAGTCCCCTTAAAAAAATATCTGTCCCGTGTAAATGTAAAGTTTGTATGTTTGGAAATGGAATATTATCTACGGAACTACTGATCCAATTTCGATAATTCTTTTACTAATACGAACCCACATGTGTTATAGTCTACATAACTTCATATTTTCACACGTTAGCGAAGCCACGATCACCTCTAGTAATGAACGAAGTCGGTGAGCAAAAAAAAACACAAAACACGTTAACATCACTGAAAATACTACACGAAAACACGAGAAATATTTTCAAAAATACCTGCTTGAAACAACAGAGCGGTTCGCAAAGAAATATAAACAAAAATTTCACACAATATGGCGTCTGTAACTACTTTTAAAGTCATACTTGGTACGACGGCTGCCGGGGTAAGACAAGATGGTAGCAATAAAAACTTTTGTGTGAATGCTTGTATGGAATTCATGATGGTTATACCTTTCTTTTAAATATTGATACGAATGTGTGAGGAAATGCATCGTGGATTATATTTTTATTTGTTATGCTAGCAAAGAAACGAGCCTTGAAGCAGTGAGAGCCGCACACACAGGTAAAGAAGAAACTCCGCTAGCCGAGGGGTCACGGTAAATCATAAGACCCGCGACCCCGGCAGGCTTTGGCCTTCTAGAGGGGAGCTCCGTCATTTTTACTGACACCCTTCGACGCGAGCGTGGAACACAACGCGCCGTCGACCCGGGCATGGTATATGGTCGGACAGCGAGGTGCCTATTACTCGCTACCCGCATGCCCACGGAACGGACTGTCAAACTCGTACTGCGAAAACATCACGGTATTCCCTCGGCTTCCCTTTGCGTTCCATGGCCGCGATACCATGTTAAGACTGTTTCACAACCCAGTGTTAGTGCCCTTATTTTTTTACCGTGGTAAAATCATCAAATGAGTACTCCCGCCCAGGGCGGGACGGGAGACTATAAGACTCGTACTGAATCCACGGTGATCCTTCAATAGCCCTTTACGTTCCAGTGTCACGTTTACTTGATGAGACAGTCCCGCGATCCCAGCAGGCTTTGGCCCTCTGTTCCATAACCCTGCGACGGACAACTTATCAATATTTTACACAAGCTTATGCGAATATGTTACCCTTCCATTTGCTAATTTTTATCGTTACAAGATTCTGCGAATGCTCCACATTTCCATATTGAACAGAGATAGATGTATGTGGATAGAAAGGGATGGTTATATATCTGCAGTAAAATTGTTGCCGTAGAATTTCTAGTGGTGAGTCGTTTCAGATTTGCGGGGTTGCCATGGCAACGCGTTTTCCTAGAGTGAGGCTTTCAAAGAATAAATACTGGATATAAGCTGGCTGTTTGTACTGTTGTATACATTCTGTATTGTGGGGGTTCAACAGAGATTATTTCTTGAGTGCAAGGTGAAGCAACTCGGTTTTATATTCTTGCATAGCTACATGCAATATGAAAGACGATTTAGTACGAACATTGAAAAATGTGCTTGAATGTTTTGTTCATGTTGGGAGGGTGAGTCATAGGCGACAAAAAATGTAAACATTAAAACTCTATTATGCCTTTGTCAAACAGACAGGCGAAAGCGAAGCAAGTCCGAAGCAATACCGAAACGAAGCGTGATGTCAGTCCGATAGTTCTGTCACGCTATCGGATCGCTTTCGCTTTTCTATGTGACTGGATTCAAACAATTCCATATATTACAAATAAAAACGCCTCGCTTCGCATTCGTCACGCCTGTCTGTTTGACAAAGGCTTTAGGGTGTTTTTCTTGGTTGGCAAACTATCAAATTTGTCCTCCCAGATTTGCGCAGATTGGAAAGAACCTGATTATATCCGGTTCTTTCCAATCTGCGCAGATCTGGGTATAAAAAAGTAGCTCATGTGTAATCCAGGTTATAAACAATCTATTTACTAAATTTCATCCAAATCCGTACAGTAGTTTTTGTGTGAAAGAGTAACAAAAATCCATGTCATAATACAATATCCATACGTCTTCAATAACTTTCGCAGTTAAGTTATGATACCCTAAAAAGTGTCTGACAGTGACAGTTAGCATAAACAGTGATTACATTACAAAAAACACCAATAAAAAAGATAAACCAAAAAATATGTTGAATATATTTAACGAAAAAATGTTAATAAATAAACACAGGGCAGAATGCAATAAAAATGAGGGGTGACGCGTTGACAGGGTTAAATGTCGCTTTAATATAACTCGGCATGTTTATGTGAGCGGCAGGACGAGGGTTAGACTTTTTTAAGTTATAATTTTGCATTTTTATTTACTGTTTGTACAGATTATCGGTTTTTTTTTTATGGCTGAGGTATTTATTAATCTATATATATAAAAGGAGAACTGACTGACTGACATATCAACGTACAGCCGAAACTACTAGGGCTAGGAATGTGAAATGTTGCACACGGCTTCCTATTATAATGTAGGGGAGCACTAAGAAGGGGTTTTTGGAAATTTAACCTTTAAGGGGGTGAAAAGGGGGAATTAGGAAAGTACGTAACCCACGCGGACGAAGTCGCGGGAAAAGTGCTAGTTGGATATAAAAATGGAACGAGCATTATTTTTACTGCAATGACAGCTGTACATGCACCCCCCTCCCCCCCCTTAGAGGACCTAAGCCTGTCGTGGTCGCAGGACCGTCTCATCAAATAACCGCGACCCTGGAATGTGAAGGTCTATTGAAGGAACACCGTGGATTTTCGTCAGTACAAGTCTGACAGTAACTGTCGTTACGCCCTGGGTGGGAGGACTCATTTGATGATATTACAATGTAAAAAAGGCCTCTTTTCTGTGAGGAGTGGGCTACGACACGGGACCCAGGTTTGTAGTTACGTGTCCTCGAATTTTTGTTTCTAGAATTTCTCGGTTTTCTCACATAGTTAAAAAAAAAACAAACGTTTTCACCAAAAGATTAATACGGACATTCCTTTGCTTTTTTTTACGTTTTAAAAGAAGCATGTTCCAGTAATGCTTTTTGGCATTTAACTGTGTAGTTTTTATTGTGGTTCTTGGCAAAGGATACCGCGTCTCCGTATGGAATGGTCTTGCAAAACCATTGTGTACTCGACAGGACGTAGTTCCCATGTTTGTTTTTTATAAATGTATTTGTCTTTCAATGTGTTTTTGAAGGATAACATTGTATTCTGTGAAAACTAGAACTTTTAAACTTTTCCCTCTCCAGGCATTTCTCTTGAATCGTGGGTGTGTTTACAAACAGTGATATAATCACTTACAAAAGTACCCAGACCCGGAACAACTACTTATAGGTCAAACATGCCATGGTTTATTGATAATTTTATTGAATTGTCTTTTTTATAATTCCTGGTATACTTTTTTTGCTTGCGTTCTCATATAATGTACTATCTCAAGAGGAATGAAGTAACAAAGGTCTGTAATAGTCTTGGCTATTGAAAAAGAGTGTCCATGGAGTTTCTTGCCCGTTCTTCTCCATAGAGATCTACACCTTGGAATGGTATCTACGGTACTTTCACAGTTATAATGTCTTGTGACTGGGACTGTAGCACCATAATTATTTGACAGGCCTGTTGGTCTAGTGGTTAGTGACCCTGACTGCTATGCCGGAGGTCGTGGGTTCGATTCCCACCCAGGACAAATGTTTGTGTGATGAGCACTATCATTTATTCTGTGTCTGGGTGTAATTTATATAATATGTATGTATTTAGAAATATATAAATATGTTTATCAGTTGTCTAGTACCCATAACACAAGCTCTGCTTAGCTTGGGACTAGATGGCGTTGTGTGATAGTTGTGGAATATTTATTATTATTTTTAAATTTTAAATCATAGTTTAAATTTTAGTCTTTTGTCAATTCAAAAGTGCCTGTAATGGCCTACTTTAAATAAATGCTTTAATTTTGTTAGATTTTCTCATTTTTATTTTGAAAGTAAGGTATCGGAGACTTGCGTCGCGTTTGTGTATGAAGGGGTTAACATTCAATGTTTAATGTTACTTGAAGTCTTTATAATGCTACTGCAGCAGCCTTTAAAATGCTAATGGCTGGAAACAGGGCAGTGCATTTTCCTTGCCATTTCTGTGAAAAAAAAGAGTGTTCACAAAACAAAGGTAAGTATAAAATATATGAGAAAAAATCAATGTGACTTACATAATAATTTCCGAAGAAATGTCTCAGTCTTTCCCAAAATAGTCCCAAACCGAACCGAAGTCCAATAAATTCCACCGCAAAGTAATTATACATTTTATTACAACTTACAATCCTTATCAACATCACGTTTCTTAAAGCTATCTCTAAAAGGGACAAGCCATAATATAAAATTCTTATCTCCTCTCTTTAACGATCAATTAACAATGTTATAACCCTCCGAATGATGCCGAAGGGGTCCGAGACACCCCGAAGGGGTCTAAAAGACCCGAGTCCGTAACATTAGGCGTAATTTGGTACTGGTACGTGGAACGTACTTTTTTGGCGTACGTGCGAATTGCGAGTGTTAACTAGATCCTGGGGATGCTTTGTTTGAATACGATAGGTATTGAGTTTTGGATAAGAAAAAAAGGTTTTTAGTAACCGTAAAACGAACTTCAACAAGACATTTCTGAACGTAATGGTAGACATAGTATCGGTTTACGATACCTTTTTTTGGGTGGTGAAATCATCAAATAAGTCCCGCAGTAGTTGGAGCGGAATAGTTTTTTTTTTGTCAATTTCCCAAAACACTGCAACTTCTGAAAGCAGGAATCAACAGTGGCGACCACCAGAAATAAGACGAAACAATGAAGTTCAACTTGTCCGGGAGAATGATTTTACCTGTCTCAAATGCTGCAACGAAATTAACTAGAATAGTGGAGGAATAGGAAGGGAACGAAAGACTCTGACTGAGTAAAAGTCAACCCTATCCCTTCGATTTCTCTTTGCGTTTTAGGGCCTCCGTTACTTGTGGGCCTGCCTGGAACATAAAGGGCTTTTAGTCAGTACAAGTCTGACAGTCTCTCCCGTCCTGCCATGGGTTGGAGGATTCATTTGACGATGTTACCACGGTAAAAAAATGGCCTCCGTATACTGCACAGATACTCCCGTGACCTATCCGCTTACGGTACCCATGACGATAAACAGGCATAAAATCACGCCGGCAAAAACTACAGAACGCCACTAGCTATAATCCATAAATACTCCTTTCGCTTCTTCCACGTTCATAAACGCTGGTTGCAAATTAAAGTACGTTAATATGTAAGTTTACTTTTCATTTGTTCATTACTGTATGTAATTGATTTATAATTCAATGAATATTTGTACAAGCTTTTGCCCGCGGCTTCCGTCGCGTTAATGTAGAATTTGACAATCAACTTGAATGATACACATAGCGCCATCTATTATTATCATTTGAACGTAACAGTATTTTTTTTCGGGATGAATATTAGCCAATATCCGTTTCTATACACTTGATAACGTACATGCAACAAGATGATCGCTTCATTGGTTAGTTTAGCTTACATAATATCAAAAAGTTACAAACAGACTTTATACTTATAAATACTTAAAAAAAAGAAATATCAGGACCTCAAGGAAATCATTAATCACCGAAGACATCCCGTAAGTGACATTTTAGAAACAAACCGTGAAAGCTTAAAAAAGTGTTTAAACTTTATACTTTCGCATTTGTAACATTAATTAGGATTAGAATTTGAAACGATTAAAACTATCTTTAACAAGGTTTATACCTAAGTACCTTTTACTCATAGCTTTGGGACCTTTAAGGCAATATTGGCTTTGAAATACTAGCTTACACAAAACCGGGCTAAAACCGTTTTAGTACCTAAGCACACAATAAAACCCTTAAACACAAAACCCGTTATCCGAATAACCCACTTCAAAATTTAAAACCTAACCCAATAAATGCTGAAATTACGCACAATATTCACCTTTTTCACTAAGGTTTGGTCATAAAACGTTACTTTACATAATTATATTTTTGGGTCCCGTCATGCATGTAGGCTCAAAGAAATATGGTATGACCTTGGATTGGTTATTGAGCTTAGGAACGGTGAATTTGAATAAAAGGGGCGTCGTAAAATAGTAGGGGTATTATTGTGACTGGGGGTGTAAGGTAGTGCCGGTGTCGATAGATGAAATTATATAGGGTTATGAGCCGTTTTAGGGTTAAATTTTGGGACAGAATTAGTTTCGCGACTTGTGATTTTGAAAAATTCTTTAAAAATGTGAATTTAAATCTAGCTCGCTGAGATGGTTCGTCGATCGTTCGCAGGGTACCGCGACCTTTTAGCGGAAGGAGCATGTAAAGGCACAAGGTAGTTTATAGCCAACAAGAGTATAATAGGAACAGTCCCTTTCGCATCATCGCGAGGCGTGAGGACTTTTTTTTGATGATTTCTGCACACTAAAAAAGAGACACAGTTGGCTATTGACGAAATCATCTTCAAATATCATCATCATCATCAGCTTAAATCAGTACACGGTTCGATATCGGCCTATCCAATCATCGCCTTTTCTCATCTAGTTGCTATTGCATAGTATTTTAATAGCATAACACTAAAAGTACCCAATTAAATGTGTTGCCATGTAATAACGATTATTAACATAGCAATTAACTTAAATTAGGTATTTGTTCCTCCCAATTTCAGTTACAATAATATTTACCTGTAATACATAAACATTCTGAAATTATGTAATGCCTGAATTTCAGCATCCTGAACGTTTCAGCACAAAAACCATTATCATTTGCGTCCTACATAAAAAACAATACACAACAATCAACCCTAAAAAGCATCGACATCTAACCCTTCCCTAACCCGGTCCTATCATCTTAACCCTCCATAAACCGGGCGGGGTACATCTGACCCTGGCGGGGTTAAACCATTCTTACATGACATATCTCTAAGCGAAATTTTTCCGAGCCTTGTTACAAGAGTTTGCGCTTACCGTCGAATTGGCTTTATAAAATAGGTTTTGTTTAGAATGCGTTTTTAGGGGTTCTAATCAAAGATGGGGGTTATTCAAAAAGTAATTTCGCTAGCAACTACCCAATTTGTAAGCTATGTCAGTACAAGATTTTGATTGAATTTGTTCGAAAAGTCAAAGGTTACGTGTATTACGCAGTGTTATCACTTTGATGAAGTTTATAACTTTTATAAGCTCCCTACTTATGTACATATTTAAGTTGCGAGTTATAAGTAAAACTTCTAAATATTTTTACAGCCACGTTGGTGCTGCTAAGATTGAGGTCCCGGATTTGATTCTCAGGTCAGGCAATATTTTTTTGGGTTATTCCTTCAGGAATTTCTCAGTAGTTACCACGGTGTCTATATTTGTAACTGGTCGATGGCATTAGGCTCGTCCCTTATTACATAGGACCTAAACACAACTGGGAAAATGTAGGTACACTTTTACCAAATTTTTTGGGGATACCAGGCGAAAGTTATTTTAATTTGAAACGGCATTTTACAAATAAAGATTTTAAAAGTTTTTTTTACTAGGAAATATACCTACCACAAGCATAAGGAAAATTCTCAGCTACTATTTCCAACCCAATGCACCCCTCAAATCACCACTCGATTCAATCACGAAAATGCCAGCGAAGCTATTCACAAAACACATGATACAGCTTTCACCCCCGAATATCCCAAAATCAGTCTACGCGTCCGCTATAAACGGACCAATTCACACATATACCTGGAAATATTTCACACGTATTTCGAACCTGCAACCCTTGGGGTTGAAACCAATAAACTAAGCGGGGTGAAAATAATAAAAAATTCACATCAAATTGAATGTCAACCCCTAGAAGGGGATGTTATTAGGAAATTTACGAGCGCAAGCCGAGTACCATATTATGTTTTATAACCAGCCTGTGTCATTGTGGGTACGTTATATGGTAGCTATAAAATATATTATGCACGCAGTGTAGGGTTAAAAAGATTGAAACGTCACTTTTTGCTGTAATTGTTCGTAATAAGGGTTGAAATGTAACATCCCGGAATTTCCCGGGAATGTCTGAGTAGGTAATAAATGTAAGGGACAAAGCGCGAGCGAGGCAAGAGAGAGACAAAAAATATTCGCGCAGTTATAAGCTCGAGGTTAAGCGGCTAGTGCGCGCCACAAACTGCGGTCGACAATTTTCGTAATTTTTCCGTGACAAGTCCGCAATGGCTGGTGCAGCTTAGTTCCCGTTTGTTTTTCATGGCTTTTTGTAGGGTTAAAAGAAATATTATTGTGTTGGAAATGTTCGCAAAACTTAAGTCCTCATTGTAGTTATCTATTTTCTGGTGGTTTTAATATGCTGAGATCGTTCTATAAGAAGAGCATAGGTAACAATATTATGCATACCTATGTATGGTTGCCTCAAAAGAATTTTATTACGTTCAATTAAAAATCTCATGTGACATGACATTTTCCGACATTTACAACTATTACCCAATTCAACCAATTTATACAAAACTTTAATAACTATTTGACGTGCATTTTGAGGCACGGCGGAAACTCGCTACAATCGATGGTCACCCATCCACAGACCTACCTCGGCAAGAGCAGTATTTATCTTTAGTATCGAACTATGAGGCAATTATTATTTAGCCAGGAGCTCCTGAAAAAGCTAGCTTTCAAGCAACATTATAAAAAAAAACGACGGGTTGCACCCTAGGAGTGCCGGCAGAAGTGAAAACTTAAATAGTAATAAACACACACGAACATTCGCGCAAGCGCCCTGCGCCGTCTTACGAATTTTCGATCAGGTCACGTGTCCTGACGCGAGTTTAACATTTTTTACCCATTTCAAAAAAGTGCACAACGCCGCTAAAGAACTTTTCACTTCAAAAAAACATGACTAAATCAGTTGTAATAAATAAAAGATTTAAAAGATTATTCTCGAAGACTTTATGGAATTCAAATTACTTAGAGATTAGTTTGAGATTTCAGCTGATAACTGAAACTTAATATTATCATACAATCAAAGGATTGAAAAACTGGATCTGAAATATGAAGACCTGACTTTCAGGTATTAACAGAAAATAGACCTTATTGTATAACACGTTGACTTTATTATTGTACGAACCTAAAATTAGAGCTTGATTATTTTTTAGTTAGTGTTTTTTTTTCTGTTTCATTATGTCCTTTGTTGTTTAGTAATTAACAATTAATTTTAGCTAAAATTGTTTTTAAAGGTCAGACACGCCCACCTTTGTATCAGCCTATTTAGCAGATAATTATGTGAAAATTATATAAATAGGTATTGAGGTCGGGTCCATAAAAGGCCATTTTTTGATAAATATACGATTCGTAAACCGTGACCCCGGAACGTAAAAGGCTATTAAGGGACACCGTGAATTTTAGTCAGTACCTCTGACAGTCCCTCCCGCTCTGCCTTGGATGGGAGGACTCATTTGATGATTTAGCAAATAAAAAAATGGGCAACCGATGGAACAGTGTAATTTTAGTCAGCGTCTGACAGTCCCTTTCGTCCACCCACTATGGGAGGACTCATTTGATTATTTTACGACCAAAAAAAAAGCTAACGTATTATGAATTACAGCAGGTTTTTGAGAGAGTGTCCGATGTAATTTGTAACAAGGAAAGAATTAGCGATCCCTAGCCTAATTAAATATGACATCTGATTTTGACTACGCAGATTATTTTTTGCTGAAAATTCGTCTTTCAGCGAACTTTTCCACTGAAACAATGTTATCTGTTCACAATAATAATTAAAAAAAGGTAAAGCAGTAAAATGTAATTTGGTCATTATGTAGAGAAAATTGTGAAGTTTTAACGACACTATAAGGAAATGACAAAAGGGGATAGGCAGTTAAGTTAATGAATCAAGAACTCGTTGATTAGGGTATTCCTTAGAAGGGAATGTGTAAAAGTTTTGAGGGATAATTAAAATAATACAGCTAAATAAAAATTTACGTAATGAGTGTGTAAATACACTTTCTGGATTACTTAACGTGTACAACCTAATATTGTGTTTTTAGGTTGTCTTTGTCTTTTTTTTGTCGTGTCTAACATCAAATGACTCCTCCCACCCAGAGCAAGATTGTCTTTGTCTTTTTTTTATCGTGGTAAAATCATCAAATGAGTCCTCCCACCCAGGGCAGGGCGGGAGGAACTGTCAGACTTGTACTGACTAAAATCCACGGTGTCCTTCACTAGCCCTTTACGTACCGGGGTCACGGTAATCCCTTGGTCCCGCGACCCCGAAGATTGTCTTTGTCTAAAATAAAATTGTGTGTAATTGGATAAACTTAAAACTATTTACTGATTTTTATTTCTATTATTTTAACTTATTATTTCCTTTATTCATCTTTTCACTTATTTGTTACATTTTTAATTATTTAAAAAAAAAGAAATAAAAAACATTTTAAAACATAAAAATAGTAGTGCGCCAGTGTGGGAGCAGGGTCCAAGCTACCTTACTTTTTTATGATAATTGATTTTGATTATGATTAAACAACAAAATACAGAATTATTAATTAATAATAGCAACCGCGAATGGGAAATAGACGGAACGAACGAAACCAGGCTTAAACATATTTTAATCTGTAGAAAACTACAATTTAATTATACACTTTAATTAAAAATAAGACCTGTCTGTATCAGGGGCGGAACGGTAGTTCATAATAAATTACACAAAGTTCGCCTAATTAACAGTCTCAAGAATATAACGAATTACTAAAGATTTTTTGTAATACAACTGAAAAAAAAAAACACAAAACATCTTGACCAACTTAACTCTAATGCCTTTGTCAAACAGACAGGCGAGTCCGCAGCGATACCGAACTGATACGAGACGTCAGTCCGATAGTTCTGTCATGCTATCGGAATGCTTTCGCTTTTCTATGTGACTGGATTCAAACAATGCCATACATTACAAATAAAAACGTCACGCTTCGCATTCGCCACGCCTGTCTGTTTGACAAAGGCTTAAGAGAACAATCATAATTACTTACATATAACAGTCAGCGACGCATTAGCCCTGATGACCTTGTGCATCTGCGCAGGTCCCACCTGGCACTGGTACTCAGCATCGTCTTCCAACGAGGAGTTCACTATCCGGAGGTTGTAGACTCCGTGCCGGCGGTCTCCGAACATGGTGTAGCGAGGGTAGCCGGGGATCACTGAGGAAAATCCTGGAAAAAAAGAAAAGATAGTGGTCAGAATAAGGAAACAAACGAATGTAGGAAAATGTAGAACAGAAGCTCTAGTAAAAATGGTTCCTCGTTCGCACACTAGAGGCGCCTTTTCAATTTTCCATTCAATAAATAGGTACTTCAGAATGCTGTAAATAAAATACAGAAATCTTATGATAAGGCCTTAGGTAGACACAATAAAAGAATGAGACGATGAATTTTATGCAGTTTTAAAAATGTTCACGGCAAATCGATTTCGATCTTAAAGAATAACTGTGGAGTTTCTTCCATTAGTGTATGGAGGAGTATAAAAGCCAGGACAGTGTCTGCCTGGCTGTACAAATGATTGAAATGATTTGAAGATGAAGTAATAATAGATAAAGTACAGTATTAGACACCCAAATGTCATTTTGGTCTTATATCTCAAGGTGCCTTTGCCGTATTTAGCGAATGCTTTAGATTGAAAGACTAGACAGACATGGAATGTACTCGTATCACATTTTTTTAGGCCCTTTAATTTAAAACTTTAAAAGCTATGTATTTAACTAAGATATAAAAATAAATGATCTCAACAAATCAGTCAAAAGTTCATTTACTATTTTTTAAATTACTTTGACTGACAAACATATCCCAATAATCCATCAAAACGAACACCAACTTCCGGACCAAAAAAAACCGAACACAATGACCGAAAAAGAAGAAGAAATAAATCGATTTCTCAACATAGTAATTACAGACGAAAATTATTATGAACACCATGTCAATCATTTAGGCACAGTCGGCCAGGCCATCGTTACGATTCGCCGTTGATTTGTTAATTGGTTGGATTGTTACACCTATTGTCACGCGATTCGGTATTTTGAGATGTTCCCAGGTCAAATGAAGACACGGTTTTTGTGGGGTCATTTGATGGTAGTTCTAAATTGTCTGTCCAGTCTTTTACCAGCTTTCTTACTGGGAAGCGGTCGCCTCCTTCTGCGAAGCAGTCGTGCTCGCGAAGGAGGAGGCGGGCCGCGTGAGAGAAAAGACAGCGTCCTTCCTCCACCCCAGCCGCAGTGGTAGACGCCCATGGCGACGAACGTCGGCAGACGATCTCCAGCCATTGCAGGCGCGAGCATGCGGGCAGCGAGTAATGGGCAACTCGCTGTCCGACCATGGACCATGCCCGGGTCGACGGCGCGGTGTGTTCCGCGCGCGCCTTAAAGAGTATCAGCAAAATGACGGCGCCCCCCTCTAGAGGACCATAGCCTGCCGGGGTCACGGGACTTATGATTTACCGTGACCCCGGTACGTAAAGGGCTATTGAAGGATTATCTTAGTACAATCATTAAACCGTCCTCCCGCCATGTGTGGAGCGGATTGGACTGCCAGACTCTTACTGACTGAAATCCACGGTTTTCCTACAATAGCCCTTTACTCTCCAGGGTCACGTTTACCTGTTTAGACAGTCTCACGACCCCGGCAGACGTTTGGACCTCTACTGCTCCCCGTCAGATTGCAGACAGTACTTGGAGGCGCGTGTGGAACATGACAAGCCGTTGATCAAGCCATGGTCCATGATCGGACAGCGAGTCACCCATTACCCGCCAGATATTCCCGTACCTACGGTAGTCCGAAATCACCTCGCGATGTCCGTTGCCGTGAGGGTCTCCCGGCGTGGCAAATCAGTCAGCTTTGATTTATTAAATACACTTTTCCCTTTAGTAAATTCAATCACAACACCATTTACTGAGTGATCCATTATACGATTGAATTCTAGTTACATTTCAAGCCATTACTGGCCCTTTCCTTGTCCAGTAATCCGTTGCATCGAAACCCGACGTAAAGCTGATAAATCCTATTGATTCCGATGTCATGGCATACAGATGCTGTGACCCATACGGCTGGCGCAGTGTGTGGAGTAAGGCATAAGCGGCAGCGATTTTTTTCTGGGTATTGATAATGCATCTCGCTTGTGCATATCTTGATCCCGTTTTTTGTCTGTGTACAGTCAGCGACCGAATCTGCCTATTCGAGTCTAAAAGACGACCAATCAGAAGCATACGTCAAAGAAAACGGATCGAAATGTGGATTTAGATGGAATAGCGTGAGACGTCGAGTACATTTTCATGATGAAATTATACCTTTACCTTAATTATATTTATTTTGAAGTGTGTAAGTTGTTAGAGCAATTGTACATTTAATTTTACAAATACCTATCTTTATGTTGCGTCGAAGATTTGGCCTAAACCTGACTCATGTCTTGTCTCAGCGAAAGGGAATTTAATTGCAAAGCAAATTGCCGACATGTAAGTCATAAATGAATTTGAGATATTTTACTAATGTGGTAATATTAGTAGATAACATAATGTTATACTTCACTTTGATTTTTTAAAACGGTTGATTGATGGATGGACCATATCAATCAAAATAGTTTTTATTTCTACATGAAAACCTCATAAAAATACACTTTTTTAACTCCTTTACATTGTATTAGTCCACTGTTGGATAAAGGCTTAGCTTAATTCCTTCCATTAACTCTTCTCCAATGCCTTCAACGAGACTTCGCGGTAAGTGTCTATATTGCCGGGCACGCCGCAATCGCGGCGGTAAGACCCCTCTTTGAGGAGGGGCTGGATATGCGTCACGGTGTCCTTGCCTACCGCATGACGCAGGTCCTCACCAGACACGGAAGTTTCGGCTCAAGACGGCGATGGGCGGACTGTATGAATTACCGTGACCCCGGTACGTAAAGGGCTATTGAAGGACACCGTGGATTTTAGTCAGTCAAATCTGACAGTCCCTCCAGCCCTGCCCTGGGTGGGAGGACTCATTTGATGATTTTACCACAAAAAAAAGTATCTATATTGCATAAAATAAACTAAAAAAGATCTTATTCCTCACATCATAATGCATGCATTAGAATTGAAACATCAAACACATACCGTACTGGTTCTGTCAAGTGCACACACATTTGTGTCCCTGAGTGTACACGAACTAAATGTGATTCCTATAAGTGCTAACACATCCATTAGGAATATGAGGTTTTCTGTACAGTCACGATTGCTGAGCAAATATCGTGTTTACTGTGTCATACAGTGGAAACTAAGTAAGTCGTATGTTTTTTATTAAATCTTCTATTTATTTTTGTACCTGGATATGATTCTATCAACTGTTTTATAGAACGCGATTTATCTTTGCGATATTTCTTCATCAGAGGTGTCTTTTCACAATCACGTAACTTTGTCATGATTCTTGTATAAATAAACATTCCACAACTATCACACAACGCCATCTAGTCCCAAGCTAAGCAGAGCTTGTGTTATGGGTACTAGACAACTGATAAACATACTTATATTTTTCTAAATATATACATAATAATAAATTACACCCAGCCAGACACAGAACAAATGATCGTGCTCATCACACAAACATTTGTCCTGGGTGGGAATCGGACCCACGACCTCCGGCATAGCAGTCAGAGTCACTTACCACTAGACCAACAGGCTTGTCAAAAGGCTTGGCTTGTATCGTCTTCCTTATTTTATACATCCCCATAGATATATCTATTTTCATATTTGTAAGTATGTTGTCTGACTGCTGAGCAAAAGCCTCTCCTAATACCTTCTATCAGTTCTTAACCTGTATCTCCTCAAACCAGCTCTAGTGGTACTCATCCTCTGGGGTCGCGGGACACACGAATAACCTTGACCCCGGAACGTAAAGGGCTATTGAAGGACAAAGTGAATTTTAGTCAGTACCAGTCTGACAGTCCCTCCCTCTCTGCCCTGGGTGGGAGGGCTCATTTGATAATTTTACAACGCTAAAAAAAAGTAGTACTCATCCAGGTCTTTACTATCGAATTTTAATTGAAAACCTGATAATTTCCTCTCATTTACTGGGATGGTAAAATCATCAAATGAGTTCCGCCTCCTTCCTAACTGGTTGGAGCGGAAAGAACTATCAGACTCTTTCTGATTAAAAATCCACTACTTTCACAGACGGTTCTGCGACCCTAATACCCTTACCCAATAATTTCTTATATCGTCCACTTAAATCACCATGTCCTCAATTCCTCGCCCCTCTTCCAATCATTCCAACATTGTTTCCTCATGACTTCAGCATAGAGGCCTACCAGGCAGGCCGGAATAGCCGATGTCTGCATAACGCTGATTTTCAATAGGATCTCCCGTTGAATCCAATGCTACGGAACAACAGAGCTTGTGACCCATGCGACTACCGCAATGTGCTGTGGTTAAGTTAAGAGCGGTAGCGTTTGTGTAGCAAGTTTAAAAGTGCATAGCATGTAGTCTATGTGCAGTTAGACACATTATATGTATATATTTTTTAAATACGTACTGATTTAGCTCAAACATGAATATGCCAGTAAATCGGTCCATTTTAAATGAATATCAGTGATATTCAATATTTAAGACGAAGAACAAACATTAAATATATTTATCAGTCGAACATAGAACCTTTTTCTTTATTTTAAGTTGGTCAAAATGTAGTTGTAAACAGAGGATGGCTTTACTTAAAGATATGTTAATTTTTATAATTTTCAATGCACAACTACAAATTCAATAGTACCAAAAGATGCTACCCGCTTTTAATCGAATTGATTCTGCAAAATATAGTGTTTTGTTTGGAAAAAAGTTGTGTCAAGTCATACAGCCAAAAACGAATGTTCTCAAATGTATGCAGCATGATTTACAATCACAATACCTTGTCAATTTAGCGAAATGGACCGATTTTTTCCCACCACGTCATCGTCTAGGTAAATCGCTGTAGCCCATAACTTGTGCCCCAGTAATTAGCATCACTGTATACTGTCACCCCCGTTCCAATGGAACGTAACCGTGAATGCTCTGCTGATACCATGATACGGTACACTTTGATTATCTAGTTCAGAGTATTGAAATGAACGGTTGATCAATACAAGTCAACGATGCATGGAACGCATCAATTTTCGCCCTGTATGCAGTAGCACAAGCTTTTGGCTTGACTTATTCAAGTAAACTGGGACTAAATTTGTCATATATTACTACCAATCAATAGAGGGTCGACTGTGACTGAAATATTGGTTGTAGTTACATCTCTGTAATGTAGAACGTCATCATATCAGCCATTACTGTCTTCTGCTGAACGGAAGACAAAAACATTTTTTAAAAGAGTAAGTATGGAGTTTCTTGCGTATTTTTTCATACAAACCTACCCTTGCGAATGAGTGTAGAATCAATCCCATCCCATCCCATTTCCTTTAATGTTAATATTCGACGTTTTAAAGTGCCTCTTTGATGGCCTAATTGAAATAAATGATTTGAGTTTGACTTTGTAGGCTCCAAAGAGCGCCAACTATCCTGGTTGTGGGCACTGCCGGCCACCTTCTTCAAATCATCAACCTATAATGCCGCAGGGAGTCTGACACTAGGTCTTCTCTCTTGTGCAAGTTTGCTCCATCTCCCGATGTACAACGTAATATGTAGAAATAAAGCGTTGTTGGTTCCTGTAAGAATCAATATATTTTAGCTTGATATAAGCCAATTGAACACATAGTAGGGAATTAATATTATTTACAGTATTTCTTTCCTTCGACCAATAATAGTACTAGATTTCCGATAAGTGCTTCAAAAACGGCCCGAAAAATAACGCCACAGCCGGTTTTGTGACGGTATTTCGAATCCTTGTTGCTTAGATCTTAAGTATCATTTTAGAATGAGTACTTTTGTACTGATGACATTTCTAAATTGTTTACGTTAAACCTAATACATTTCGCAATGGTAATTAAACTGTATGTTAGAGTGTTCAGGTTTATAAGAAACTGAAGTTGTTAATACTATTGAACATTTTTTTATGAAGTGAAGATGTTTACGTGTGTGCAAATGTGGCCGCTTATGCGACTCCTTTTTAGAATAGAATTTACTTTTTTGTACCAGAATTTTTAAACCACTGTTTACAATATTGCTTAATTTATGGTTACAATGGTGGTCTTATCGCTTTTTGTTCCTGATCCTTAATCTAAAGCTATTGTTGATAGAAGATTTCTTTCTCATCCACTTTTTTTTAAACACAAGTACAACTGACACCTCGAGGGCATTCGCGTTCTTTTATTTACAGTGTACTTGCAGTATTTACTGCCTTTATTGTCAAAATCAAAAAAGCGTCTCTAGCGTACAGGCGTATGAACGAGGAACTATTTTTTTCCATCAATTTAACGTTAAAGTTTCAGTTTAAGTCACAATAACATGAAAAGTCGCGCTAGTGTCTCTGTTCCCAAATCGCTGTCACCTATCCCTTAAACCCCAGTAATTAGTACCAAATTCTGTCACCTAGTAGTTTACATTCAATTGACGTTGAATGTACATTCACTCCCGATACATTCACTCATTCATTCACTGCTATTTGGGTGCAGGACCGAATAATTTCGAGTCAAGGATTAGGAGTGAGTAAGATGGATTGATATTCATGTGCATTGTGTATGTGTTGGGACTGACTTGTCATTGGATGGTTTGTTAGTCGATTAGTGATGGTCTTTTTTTAGCGTGGTAAAATCATCAAATGAGTCCTCCCACCCAGGGCAGAGCGGGAGGGACTGTCAGACTCGTACTGACTAAAATCCACGGTGTCCTCTCCATTTACGTTCCGGGGTCACGGTAACTCGTAAGTCCCGCGACCCCGGTAGGCTTTGGCTCTCTACAGGGGGGGCCCGTCCTATACTGACACTCCTTGAGGCGCGCGTGGAACACCACGCGCCGTCGACCCGGGCATGATCCATGGTCGGACAACGAGTCGCCCATTACTCGCCGCCCGCGCCTACGGTGGCCAGCTATCGCATGTCGAGTGAGAGTGAGAATTATGAGTCGAGCTACACGATAAATAACAAATGCTTGCACTGACTGGACAGGTCCACTCAAATCTGTGTGGTTCTTTCTTCAAAAGACCATCTCAGACATTAACCTACATGGCCCTCATATGACTACCAATTTAAAGTCTGGACTTTAAAGGAGACAGTGACCTCTGAGTTTGTTTCGGCTGTTTCTTCTCAGAGTAGTCAGGTACGAAACACCGGCTTCATTCAGTTGGTAAAAAGACGACGTGCAAAAGTGTTGATATTAACCTACTTGCAAAAATAAATATCACATCATTACATCATTGTCCCCTTCACATCAGCATAATGTAACAAGTAAAATAGAAAAAGCCCTTTCTAATTAAACCCCAAAGCTAAATTGTATGTAATCTCGGATTATTCTAGAACCAAAAGATAATTAAGCCAATAAACCTTAGCTGGAACATTTAGCCCTAAACAACAGACTCAGTAGGGTTTATAACAAATATCATTAACTTGCCTTTAATTTTGATTATAATATGGAGTTTATAACTTGGCCTGAAGGATTTGTGGACATTATACACTGTTTTATTAACGGGGGCTTTGATATAGTTCGCGACACGGCTTTGTGAGAACTTTATGGATTACTGCTTTTGCTGAATAGGAGTAATAGTAATAAAACCTTACATCGTCAGACCATGCCACTGTGAACGTAATTTCGGGCCATGCAAGCTCGAGTAATGGATAGCTCGCCGTTCGATCAAGAACCAGGGGGTGTACTCTCTTGGTCCGTCAACGGTAAGGTACGAAAGTAACTCAAAACGTTTGATTGAACTCGACTCCCTATTAGTTTTATATTCATAAATTCTGACAACACTTTGGGAGTCGGAACTATCCATTATGTTGTTATTAACGTGAATCTTATGTCTATACGTGGCAAAAATTAGGGCACCCCCAAAACTTCGCACGGGTTCCTTGCTTAGACAGTAGTACCCCAGGCCCGATACGATGTAGTATAATTTTTACATGTGCCTCTAGGAGCTAACAGCAAACTGACGGCACACACCATAGAGCCAAATGGCTGACGGGGTCCCAGGATTACTTAAGCAGGATACTGTAGCAATGGCACGCAATGAGCATTCGAAGGAACAGGGTGTTATATATACTTGGTAGGCTCTGACAGTCCTTTCCTCACCCAAGGCTCGAGTCTTGGCTCATTTGATTATTTTATCACCCCAAAAAAAATCAGACACGTAAAGCCGCAGTCTTGTTGCAATAGCTTATGCTCAAACGGTGATGCGTCCAGAAGACCGCGTGTCAATAGTAACAAAACCAGTATATAAAAACGTATATAAAATCCTGGAGGATTTCTCTTCAAAAAACCGCTTACATCCGGGCTGGACAAAGCCAGTAGTTTTAGGATTGGATTTTTTATTAACAGCCCGGAGACTGCGTTGGACTCCAATAAATAATATGGTAGTTTGGTGAACAACACGTCACCAACAGCACCGTAATGTTTCAGACAATGCTAACGTCCAAACTATTGTACAAAGTACGAGTATTATAAATGAGAAAGTCAGATTTTTCTTTGTTAACTTTTCACTAAACCATTGAGCTGATCATTCTGAAATTATGCATATATTTTGCATACATTGTTAGCTGGTGTAACGGATATTAGGGTCAACCTTTCATCTCAACAAAAAATGTGTTTGCAGTGCTTCACCCAAGTTTCTGCTATAATTCCGCGCCCCCCTTCGCTGGTTCTTATATAAATCGCGCAGACGTTTTAAAACGGTATAAATAAAGTAAAAAAAACACTTACCAAGTGCAAATCCGTCCTTCGCCCACTGCACTTGTCCAGCTAGATTGGCGACTGCACATTCTAGCACTGCCTCTGCACCTTCCTGCACCCTCAGACTTCGGGGGACCACCCTGAAGTACTGCTGCTGAAAGGCAGTAGCTACCACCAGTACTGTAACAAGAGATACATGAGATTAGAGAGATTTTGAAGTTGAGTTTTTTTTACTTGAGATGTGTTTGCTCTCTTGGCCTGTAGGTCAGACGTAACAGAAACAAGGTTTACTATCGTGGCTTCTTCTGGATAAGGTCACTAACTAATAAGTGACCTTATCCAGAAGAAGCCTGTACTATTTAACTATATTTTATTTTGGAAGAATTATGTTAAGATGGATGCGTGGAGTGACAAGAATAGATAAAGTAAGGAATGAGTTTATAAGGGGAAGTTTGAAAGTGGCGCCTGTTACAGAAAACCGGCCAAGTGCGAGTCGGACTCGCCTTTAAAGGGTTCCGTAGCAGCAAGTAACATTATATAAAAGTTGGTTGTAACTTTGAAAGATAAATTGCGGTTTACGATTTATGACGTATTAAAAAAAAAAAGTAAGTTGGTACGCACAATATTGAGTGATTTACCATGTTATTTTAATATCATGGACTTCTTATAGGTTTTCCTATAATCTATAAGGAGAAAACTAATTTCTGTATTTTTTTCAAAATTTTAGGTTCAGTAGTTTCGGAGATAAGGGGGGGGGGGGGGGGAATGGTCAATTTTCGTCTATTTTCTTGAATAACTTGGAAACTATTTATTTTAAAATTACAAAAAAATACATTTAAGATCTTCTCAACAAGACCTTTCATTTGATATGCCACACGATGCAGTTTTCAGATTTTTTTTTTAATTTTCCCCTTCCCCCCCAAAAATGACCCCCCATATACAGATTTCATCTGCTCACGTCACACCTCTGTGTTTGGGTCACAGGAATTGATATGTGTACCAAATTTCAACTTAATCGGTCTAATAGATTCGGAGATAATTGACTGTAAGCGACGGACGGACAGACACACGAGTGATCCTATAAGGGTTCCGTTTTTGTATTCAGACGTACGGAACCCTAAAAATGAAAGGGAATCGTCTGCCTTGGTATGGATATGTGATGAGGACATACCTCCTCATCACATGTCCATACCACCACACTCATGTGACTAAGAGAGTGATAAGTATGAATGGTGATGGATGGAGAGGAAGAGGAAGGCCAAAGAAAAGATGGATGGATTGTCTAAGTAATGATATGGAAGAAAAAGGAGTAAATGATACTGTGACGTCTGATAGAGGAGAATGGTAGAAAAAAACGTGTTGCGCCGACCACAAGTAAAATGGGATAAGGACAGGAAGATGATGAATTATTATTTACAAGCGAACAGTGCCGCATTTAGAGGGGTTAAGCGGGCCACGTGTCACGGGCGCCAGCTCCCGTGGGCGCAAAAATCATAAACATGATTGCTTGATTGCAAAAGAAATCTGAAGTGAAGGGAGCTCAATTTTTTGGCGCAAAACAACTGAACTCCCTTCGCTCGCTGTTGCATTGTTCTTAGCCCTGTAGTATCAAAAGCGGCAAGTCAGAAGTAGCAATAGTACACAACACGGTTGATCGGGGCCAAAAACTCACGCTGACGAAGAAGAAGCTAGTATGCTAATAGTTTAACAAAGTGTAGGTTTTCGCATTAATCTGGCGCCTTTTGTGTTCAGGGGCACCGATTGAACTGTCGCATAGAAACAAACGATATGCCTAACAGATGTTTGTTTTGTATCTCGTTAGAGTATTATTTTGATAGCAATATCAACATGTGCTGGTTTTATATTATGATTAAATGGCGCTTTTAACAACTGTCAACGTTGACACATGTCAGACGATTAAAAATTGTTTTTTATTAAGTTAATCTTCGAAACTAACGCTTCTGTTGTCGGCCCAATCGGCCCACCTTTCCGCTGTGAGAAATGACTTAGCGGCGGCGAGTGTTAAGATCAAGTGTATAGAAATGTTTGAAACACGCCATGGGGCACCGCCAGTTGTGAATTCGCGTACTTACAAAGTAATTAATGTCTTATTAGCGCTGCCCGCCGCACCACTAACCGCTTAGACTAAAGTCGTCAGAACGAGCCATAAACACGACGCCGTCAACGTTGCGTGTATAGTTTTAGTCTCTTATGGTTTAAAATATGTATTAGTATATTATTGTTGTTAAATATTATTTTGTGTATTTTTTCTATGGGTCTTAGTTGCCTGATAATAAAATGATTATTATTATTATTATAAAAGCAGCGTCATTAAAATCTACAATTTTACAGTCATTATTCAAACGTCGCTCGTGGCTCAATAAATACAGCCGCCGCGCTTGCCGAGGTTGGTCTGTGGATAGGTGACCATCTGACATAGTGAGTTTCCTCCATGCCTCGGAAAGCACGTAAAGCCGTTGGTCCCGACTGTCTTTTGTAGAACTTTAACAGTCGTTACTGTTAGTCAGAAGCTCTAAAGTCTGACAACCAGTCTTACCATGGGGTATCGTATTACCCAGTTACTGGGTTGTGGATGTCCGACAGGCAGTCGCTCCATGTAAAATACTGATATCCAGCTGCATCTGGTTTGACTGGAAGCCGACCCCAATATAGTCGGGAAAATGCTAGGCGGGTGATGATTCACACGTTGCTTACCAAACGACAGCTTTTCGAACTTTTACGTTCAGGTAATTTCATTATACTAGTTTATTTATGTCCATCCATATATAGAAACTTTCGCGGGCCTAGCTTGGATGACAAGACTGACGGGTCGACGGCGCGTTGTGTTCCACGCGCGCCTCAAAGAGTGTCAGCAAAATGACGGGGTCTAGATGACCAAACCCTGCTGTGACTCCGGAACGAAAAGGGATGTTTGGGGAACACCGTGGATTTTAGTCAGTACAAGTCTGACAATCCCTCCCGCTCTGCCCTGGGTGGGAGGACTCATTTGATGATTTTACCACGGTGAAAAAAAAGCCTGGCTGACAACTAGATCCTAAATAATTGAAGAGTTAGGCAAAATTATTGATTAACCTCCAAAATAATCCCTTTACATAATCATCATCATCATCATCATCTCAGCCATAGGACGTCCACTGCTGAACATAGGCCTCCCCTTTAGATCTCCACATATACCGGTTGGAAGCGACCTGCATCCAGCGTCTTCCGGCGACCTTTATAAGGTCGTCTGTCCACCTTGTTGGTGGACGTCCTACGCTGCGTTTGCTAGTCCGTGGTCTCCACTCTAGTACTTTTCGACCCCATCGGCCATCTGCTCTGCGAGCAATATGGCCTGCCCATTGCCACTTCAGCTTGCTAATCCGGTGGGCTATGTCGGTGACTTTAGTTCGTCTACGGATCTCCTCATTTCGGATTCGATCACGTAGAGAAACACCGAGCATAGCTCTCTCCATAGCTCGTTGAGCGACTTTGAGCTTTGAGATGAGGCCGATAGTGAAGGACCACGTTTCGGTGCCATATGTCATCACTGGTAACACACATTGGTCGAAGACTTTCGTCTTGAGGCACTGAGGTATGTCGGACGAAAAGACATTGCGTAGTTTCCCGAACGCTGCCCAACCGAGTTGGATTCGGCGGTTGACCTCTTTCTCGAAGTTGGACCTACCTAACTGGACTACTTGTCCTAAGTAGATATATGAGTCAACAACTTCGAGTACCGAGTTTCCAACAGAGACTGGGGTGGGCACAACATTGGCATTTGACATAATTTTCGTCTTGTCCATGTTCATTTTCAAGCCCACCCGTTGTGAAACTCGGTCGAGGCCATCGAGCATCATGCTGAGTTCCTCCATCGACTTTGCCATGACTACGATGTCGTCGGCAAACCGAAGGTGAGTGATGTATTCGCCGTTGATGTTGATGCCAAGTCCTTGCCATTCCAGGAGCTTGAAGGCGTCTTCCATTGCGGCAGTAAACAGTTTCGGGGAGATAACGTCCCCCTGTCTTACGCCTCTTCTCAATGGAATCGCCTTCGTGCTATGCTCCTGTACTCGGACCGACATGGTGGCGTTATTATACAAACACTTCAATACCTCGATGTACCGATAGTCAATACGGCATCGCTGGAGTGACTCAAGCACCGCCCATGTTTCCACCGAATCGAAGGCTTTCTCATAGTCCACAAACGCTAAGCATAATGGCAAGTTATACTCTTCGGTCTTCTGTATAACTTGCCGCAGCGTATGGATGTGGTCTATGGTACTATAGCCTCTTCGGAAACCGGCTTGTTCGGGAGGCTGGAAGTCATCAAGTCTGTGTTCGAGACGGTTCGTGATAACCCTTGAAAACAGCTTATAAACATGACTCAGAAGCGTGATGGGTCTGTAGTTCTTCAATAGGCTGTTATCACCTTTTTTGAAGAACAGCACCACCTCACCCCTGCTCCACGTTTCAGGCGTTTTGCCCTCGGACAGGACGGAATTAAAGAGCTTCTGGAGGACTTTAAGTACCGGTGTTCCACCCGCTCTCAGAAGCTCTGAAGTGATTCCGTCCTCGCCCGGCGCCTTGTTGTTCTTAAGCTGCTTCAGGGCCATCCTAATCTCGTACAGACTGATGTCCGGGATATCTTCGGTATAATGTCGGGACAGCTTGGCTCTTGGATCTCCTACCAAGCTGTCAACGGGCTTTGCGACCGAAGTGTATAACTGTCCATAGAACCTCTCGATCTCGCCTAAAACCTCTGCTTTGGTCGACGCTATGCTGCCATCCTCCCGTTTCAGCTTTGTCATCTGGCTTTGCCCAATAGACTTGTCCTTTGCGAACACTTTGGAGCCTTGGTTTCGCTGTATGGTCTCTTTAACACGATTCGTATTAAAGAGACGCAGATCGTGTCGCAAGGACTTAGATATACGTCTATTGAGCTGCCTATATGACTTCGCGTCATCGGAAGACTGCAACTGTAGCAAACGTCGTTCAGCCATGAGGTTTAAGGTTTGCTCGGTCAATTTCTGAGGTCTATCTTTACGGCAGGGTCTAAAAAACTTAGACCCTACCGTGCGGACAGTTTCCACTAGCCCGTCGTTGATCTCGTCCACTGAAACTAAGTTCTCAAGGCAAGCAAAGCGATTAGAGAGCTCGAGTTGAAAGCTTTCGGGGTTTTGAATGTGGGACCGAGTAGGTCGGAGCGTAGACTTCATCAAGCTGGACCTTTCAAGTTTAACATTGATATTCAGTGAGCCTCTTACGATTCGGTGATCGCTACCGGTTTTTACCCTGTTGATCACAGAGACATCACTGAATATCCGTTTCTTGTCGGTCATGAAGAAGTCTATCTCGTTTCTCGTGAAACCATCGGGGCTCAACCAGGTCCATTTCCTGTGAGGCGGCTTCTGGAAGAAAGAGTTCATCATGAAGAGTTCCTCTTTCTCCAGAAAGTCGGCCAGCCTCTGCCCCCTAGGGTTCCGTTGCCCATATCCAAATTGCCCCACTCTCAACTCGTCACCGCTTTTCTTGCCCAACTTTGCGTTAAAGTCCCCCATAACAACAGTAAAGTGGGTTTTGGAACTATGTATGGCCCTACTTACGTCCTCATACATAGTCTCCACTTCATCATCGGAGTGTGACGAGGTCGGTGCGTATACCTGAATGACCTTCAGCGAATATCTTTTGGATATTCTGAGTATTAGGTATACCACCCTGCTCGACACACTGTCGATGGTTATTATGTTGTTTACGAGGGACTTGTGAACGAGAAACCCGACACCACCTTGGGACTGTTGGTCGCCCTCCCGGTAGTAGAGCAAATTACCAGACTTCAGGGTTACGGTGTCCTCCCCCTCTCTACGGACTTCGCATAACCCTATAATGTCCCAGTGTAATTTGCTCAGCTCCTCTTCCAGCTCGCAGATCTTTTCGTCAGTCCTCATTGTGCGTATGTTGTGTGTTACCAGGGCCAGTCGTCGTCGGGGTGGGTAGCCGGATCTCTTCCGGAGATTCTTCGCACCCCCTGCTCCGCCGTTACCTTGACTGCTACCCGCGCCAGGGATAGCGGAGCTGCCGGGGACTGGGGGCCTGGTTTTTATGCTTCTTATCATGAGGGGGTAATTTGCCTTAAATCGCCACGCTTGGCAGGCGGGTTGGCGATCGCAGTGAGGATGTGCAGTACACGGAGGACGCTGCTGCCCGACCTCCGGTTTGTCCCTTAGTCGCCTCTTACGACACCCACGGGATGATTTGGGGGAACGCAATTCTAAGCCGGCGCCCCACGGCATAGCCGGCGCCCCACGGCATAAGCACCAAGGTAATTGAAACCCTCCTTGTAATTTGACCTTTATGTCAAAAACCTCCTTCTGTTGTACAAAGGAAGGATCATGTGAAAGGCTTTCAAAGTCAACTATTATTATGTTTAACTAATTACTACTACTGCTAATTTTATCCCGTGGTTTTACACGTTTTTGTATCAATTTTTTTGTAAATCTGTTCTGGTTGGCTAAAAAAATTAACTAGAATACTTTGAAGTTTCATACAAGTACCCCTTTCAAGTGTTATGGAAGAAAAAAAATAGAATTTCAGGGTCCCATCTATCTATGTATCACAGTTTAATGAAATTGGTTTAGCGATTTAGGCACAAAATCGTAACGAAGTCACAATCGAACTGCCGACAAACTGTCCTGCAATTTGACAGAAATATGCGTTGTTGCAATAAAACTCGTTTAAAATATTTAAAAACGACTTGCTTTTGCGCGGCTTTGCTCGACCCTTCCCCCTTTTTATAGATTTTTAACATCTCCAGACGACTGCGATCTTTTGAATTACCACTGTACCAAAATCCATCGAAATCGGTTCATCGGTTTAGATGTGAAGGCAAACAAACTCACTAACGCATTAATAATAATTAAGTTACGATATCAGGCTATTTCATTATAATAACAATTAATAACAAAGAAAAAAAGCAATGTCGGTATATTGGTTGTTAATGCGACACTGTCTGAAGTGGGCGTCGAGTTAGTGGCGAGACTAACTGGGGTTAATGAACTTAGCAGGTGGCGTTGTAAGCGGACAGCGGTAAGCGGAGAAGTAGCGATTTAGGTGTGGTACAAAATTGAAAGCAGGCACAAGACCTCACTTTAGTTGCTAAAATTATGTTTGGCTGTAATTTAAAATCAAACATTAAAAAAACTTTAAGCATTTGTCTTATACTCGTATTCATCTACAGTCGCTAACTCATTCATTCTTTTTTTTTACGTGGTAAAATCATCTTATGAGTCCTCCAACTCAGGGCAGAGCAGGATGGACTGTCAGACTCGTACTGACTAAAATCCACGGTGTCCTTCAATAGCCCTTTACGTTCCGGGGTCACGGTAATTCGTACAGTCCCGCGACCCAACTCATTTATTCTATCAAAAAAATAATATGTGTGTGTGCAGGGGAAAGTCCTATCTTATTTTGGGGTACATGGGTCAATATTCAGTTTAAAAAACTGTTCTCCGCACTAAGAATTTCTCCTGTATCATAGGTGCGTTTACAAACATAAAAACTTATATACACGATACAAATTCAGCATCTCAGAAAAAAACGCTGTACAAAGGCTTCCACAAGCTGTCTGCGAGTTATAATTGCGTGATTTTTGTTAGATATGGCGACATAAAAATATATATCTATATTTGCAGACCAATCACATCTTTGTCTTGCCCTTGAATACATCACAAATTGATCAATTTATGCAGAAATCTCTTAACCTTGAATCCATTAACTGTTCAATAATACTGAAGATGCAAATCAGTTTAATTTGACACTGTTTGTCTCAAGTGGGAGTTAAGTTTGTGGTTGACATGAAGTGAATGTATTTTATAGGTTATAATGTGAGCGGGTAGCGGCGAGCGGAGAGGAAGCGATTTGATGTATTATGAATTTAGTAAATTGTTCAACAAGATTTTTTTTATTGAAGATTGATTTACTAGAATATTTATTTTTATTACAGTTCCATAGTTATTCAAGCTCAAAGTTGCAAGCATAATAAAACTGAGTGTAACAGGAACGGAACTCATTAATAGCGTCGTTTCGTCTTTATCTTTCAATACATTCGCCACCTTTCTCCCTCTATCCTGTTCTACCTGGGCATGCGGGCAGCGAGTAATGGGCGACTCGCTGTCCGACCATGGACCATGCCCGGGTCGACGACGCGTTATGTTCCACGCGCGCCTCAAAGAGTGTCAGCATAGTGACGGGGCCTGTAGAGGGCCAAAGCCTGCCGGGGTCGCGGGACCAAGGGATTACTGTGACCCCGGTACGTAAAGGGCTATTGAAGGACACCGTGGATTTTAGTCAGTACAAGTCTGACAGTCCCTCCCGCCCTGCCCTGAGTGGGAGGATTAGCGCAACACGTTTCCTTCTTCAATTTTCTCTCACAAATCACATCATCAATTACTTTTCCATTCCTCACATAATCCATAGATCCTTTTCATTCAATACATTGCACGCATTTAATTCACAATATTATACACTTAATGATATATAACTCTTGTCACAGGGTGACCACTATTTACCAAAATCAATATTCCCTGACTTTTCCCGGTTTTACAGACCTGACCTCCTTTAAATTTCCCTTAAAAGTCAGGGAATTGTCCCTGACTTTTCCATGGCAAGCAAAATTCCCTGACTTTTCCCGGTTTTCCAGAAAGTGGCCACCTTGTTGTCAAAATCAATGGAATGTCAGAAGCTCCAATCGTCTACTGTAACACTACCCAGACCATAGACCATCATCATGATCATCATCAGCCGGAAGACGTCCACTGCTGAACATAGGCCTCCCCCTTAGACCGTCACGCCGAACGACAATTCGCCACTATCCAGAGACAAAGTAATTGAACAAAAAAACCTAATCCTAAGTTAATATTATAAACTAGCTTCCGCCCGCGACTCCGTCCGCGCGGATGTCGGTCTTCGCGTGGATGGTAGATTTTTTTTTCTACGTATTTTTCCAGGATAAGAAGTATCCCATTTTATGCCCAGGATAATAAGGTATAATTATACCAAGTTTCATCGAAATTGAACCGTTAGTTTTCACGTGATGCCTGCATACACAGACAGACAGACAGAAAAAAATTGTTTTAATCACATATTTGGGTTTGGTATCGATCCAGCAACACCCCCCGCTATTTATTTTTTCAATATTTTCAATGTACAGAATTGACCCTTCTACAGGTTTATTATATGTATAGACGAGAAAGTAAGTTTGTTTGTTACCTTTTCACGCCAAAGTCACTTAAACGATCATAGTGAAAATTTGCATACACTTTGTCAGTTTTGCATGTACTTTTTTCATCCGAAAAAAGTAACGTTACTGAGAAAAACAATAATAACGTTCATATGATATAGATGGCGCCACATGTACTCGTACGATACTTATTGAAAGAAACATCTAAATCAATACGAGCGCAGACTCGGGTTAAATTTAATGTAAAATAATTATACAAATACCTCCAAGTGGCAAGTGTTTAATTGAAACACTCATGGTTAAATAATCAAAAGAAAACAAAACATTTGTAGTACCTAGGTATAATCATGTTAATGAAACCACTTTGCGTTGATAATTACTGTTTATATAAAATATTTCATGCTTAATATCGAAAATGCAAATTATATTATGAATTAAAACAAACATTTTCGCAGCTTTGTAAATAATTGAAATTTAATTTGAATCTGTTATTTTGTTTGTATTGACTCAAGTGTGTGGGATATGATTGAAATGTTTAATTATTTGTGAAGGAAAAATACTGAAGAATAATTTATTAATTTTTAGATGCTGTTTATTTTAAAATTATGCATATTATTCAATATTAAGTAAATTAATTGAATGCGAAGCTATTTTTATGGTAAAATCATCAGAACAGCAGCAACAATAATTTGTACAGCTGAAAAAACATTCCATACACTTATATAAATACGTAATAATTTGTAAAAATAGATGTATGTTTATTACTCTTTCACGCAAAAACTACAGAATAGATTTGAATAAATTTGGCAGCCAGATAGTTTATAACTTGGATTTACACAAAGGATAGTTTAATCCTTCTGAAGGGCATTTACCAAATGTGGGCGGAGTCGAGGACACAAACTAGTCTGTAATAATAATAGGTAACAATACGAAAATAACTCTTACTGTTACGACATAAAGACTAAAAGCGATAAACTAAATACATGTATTTTTACAATAATCATTTGACACAGCCGTAGGTCACACAAAAAACTTTTTTTTATATTTTTTTTTGTTTTTTTTTTTGCTTTTGGTGTTTATTTAATTTTGATTTTCGTAGTTTTGTGCCAAATATTTTTTTTTTCTTTCTATTTATCTTTAAATCGCTACCGCTCATGTCTTGTACCACCAAGTGGCCCTACGTCACGTCTAAGAGCCACTCCACACTCGCGACTGCGACAAGTGTGTGAATTAACACGACAAGTCTGACATCTGTAACTACCATGTTTGGTGAGCTCTAATTCAAAACAATTGTCTTACAAAATCTTACATTTCCTTACTTCCTTTTGAGGAGTTTAAAAATCATCAAATAAGTCTTTCCGCCCTGCATTGAACGCAAGGGACTTACTGACTAAAATCCACTCTATCCCTTCACATGCCCTTTGCGTTCCAGAGCCGTGATAACCTTTTAAGACAGTCACAGGACTCAGACAGGGGTTTAACTCTTAGGGGCCCCGTCAGTTTGCGGTCAGCTCTTTGAGCCTCGCGTGAGCAGGTCCTAGATCGGACGGCGAGCTACCCATTATTCGCCGTTCGCAACCCCAAAACTTCCTTACGTCTTTTGTTTTAAAGACTATCATCTGCCTAGCTCTTTTCCAGCTATTTTGGGGTCGAAATTCTGTCTAATCAGTTACAGAATAATAGTATTTTACATGGAGCGACTGTTTATCTGATCTCCACAACTAGTACTGGGTAATACGATAGGCCAAAGTAATACTGGTTATCATCATCATTTCGGCAGTAGAAAGTCTACTGCTGGACTTAAGCCTCACCAGATTTCCAATAGGACCGATGAATTGATTGATGATTGCATCCAGCGCGATCCAGTGTTTTTCATCAGATCGTCTGTCCTATCAAACTAATGTAGACCTTTTTTTTTTTTTAATATTCCACAACTATCACGCAACGCCATCTAGTCCCAAGCTAAGCAGAGCTTGTGTTATGGGTACTAGACAACTGATAAACATACTTATATATTTCTAAATACATACATATTATAGATAAATTACACCCAGGCACAGAACAAATGATCGTGCTCATCACACAAGCATTTGTCCTGGGTGGGAATCGAACCCACGACCTCCGGCATAGCAGTCAGGGTCACTAACCAAATTGAAAAACAAAATTGTTTTTGAAGATGTTACATTTTCGTGATTCTTTTGGTACTAAAGTTCGTTCACTTTAAGTAAATCATTCCTATGGACCTGTTAAAAGAAGATTCTTTGACAAGTTCTTAAAAGGTTGTGTTAAAAAAATGATTGTGAAAGTGCTAAAACAATTGAACTGTTAGGATGGTGACAATCTTCTTTATAAGGGAAGTGCGACTTCCGAGAAAGTTGTGTCAATTGATTGTGGAAACAAATAGGGTTTGTCTTTTTTCTTTAAGTCGATGATGGTTGGAAAGGGCAATGAACACTATAAACTATGATTATGATAAAAGTAGGTATCCCACTTTGATAGATGACATATAAACTCACATACACAAACGCCCATTATACCATACAAATTTTTGTTACGTGCGGGAATCGAACCCGCGACACGCAGCGCAGCAGTCCAATTGCTCAGCCACTGCGCCGAACGTGCCGTCAAAATCAAGTAAAACTAAAGCACAAAAACATTAAGGATAGCACTACTAAAACACAGACTAATGCATATTTATCGATAGATAATATTCTGGTTTCGACTAAAATCGTGCGTGATATAACACCAACCCTTTAAACACAATCTTATCGATGTCACGATATCGTGATGTTTTACGATTGATTTGAATGCGAATGAAATTTTATAAGGAGCTCTTATTTTTTTTTAACGTGGTAATATCATCATATGGGTCCTCTCACCCAGGGCAGAGCGGGAGTGACTGTCAGACTCGTACTGACTAAAATCCACGGTGTCCTTCAATAGCCCTTTACGTTGCGGGGTGACGGTAATTAATGAGTCCCGCGACCGGCTCCTAAACTCCTTTTTTTATCGTGGTTAAATCATCAAACGAGTCCTCCCACCCAGGGCAGAGCGGGAGTGACTGTCAGACTCGTACTGACTAAAATCCACGGTGTCCTTCAATAGCCCATTACGTACCGGGGTATCGGTAATTCGTGAGTCCCGCTTTGGCTTCTAAACTGCTGGACAAATTTTAATGGTCTTTGGTGCAGAGATAGATGGGATTCTGGAGACGTTTATTATAGCTATATCGAAGTTTCCGCGGCCGGCTACGCAACACCTCGCAATGTGATACGACAAAGCTTTTTACGGATATTTTTTTCGACCAACATCAAAAATTAAATGTAAAGTAATTAATATCATGATGTTTTTTTGTGTTTCAAACAACTTCTAACTACTTTACTTTACTTATCCATAAGTTTAATAAATAAATAATGATCTACAACAGGAACAAAGAATTACAACCGTTTTTTAAGGAATTCCTTACCACAAGAAGGAAATTATTAATCCTACTGTATGGAGTAACCGACAACCACTATCATTAAAGTACGGGAACCGAAATAATTATAGCAAAAACTTCTATAGAAAACAGATTCTCAAACGAATTTATTCTTTAATACCTTGGAGCCAAGGTACATTATCGTGTGAAATATTTCACGAAGAAAAGTATAGCAGTTGTTATTATAAACCTTAATGTTAGGCATTAAAGTATAATATTGGAAGTTTTATTTTAAGTGGAACTGCAATAAATGGGTAATGCAAACTAATTTGAACTTTATTTCTGGGAAGTCATAAAGTAAGTTTTAAAAGGAAAAATTGTTGGTAATTATGATGCACATAAAAATGCATTTTAGTAGGGTTGTCGCTAATCGAAAATACCAAGTATTAAATATCTGGTATTTTTATTATGAGTACTCATAAATATGATTACCACAAGTTATTGATTTTCTGGAAAGCGGTGAAACAAAAATATCGTAAAGATTTAACAGTCTGAAAGTGCTCGTATCCAGTGACCAGAAATGTGGAGGAAAAGTGGAGATGCATGAGTGTATGAACCAATGACGTAAAATGAATAAGTATGTGAGGATCGTTGCACACGTTGCACATGGATGTTAAAATAATTCAAGTAAGCACTTGCGTAGTGAAATCTTCATAATTGATAATTAATTTAAAATGTCATAATTTAATAGTAATAGTTATGTAAATGGAGATGTATGTGAATGGAGTTGGCGAAATATGAAGAGCTATTGTTTATGTTTTATAAGATCTGTAAAATTACATATTTGTTTTCTTTCACGCAAAAACTACTTAACGGATTCCACAGATAGTTTATAACCTGTTTTTTACGTGGTAATATTATGGAATGAGTAAATGATAGAGCAGAAGAGACTGTCAGACTCGTCCTGAATAAAATCCAAGTAGATACTCGAAAGCATAGACCAACACATAAAATACTTTGACAAAACCGCAGGCATAAGCTAGTGATTTGACACCAAGACAGATAAATTGCTTTTCAAATACATTTAGCGAATAAAAAGTCTTATCTCCTTCAATAAATTTGTGATTCAGTAAACGAACCCACACGCTCATATAATACTGTCTAATTTCCATGTAACATTGGCTTCGAGGTACCGAATTAGCATATTGCAATATTGGATTTAAATACAATATATTGGTTAAAGTCAATATATTGGCAATACGAAGAGGTGGATAAAGGAACGATTAATGGTATTTGTGAAAGATGTACTTTGCGACTAGGATAAGAAAGAAACTGATGGCGGCATATTGTGACATCATGTATGTTTTTTTGTAATGCTATAACGCTCTTAACCTCTCGGGCGCGTTACGTACACCCGGGTGTACATAAGCGAAAACGCCCCAGCGCCTTACGTACACACGTCTGTACATAACAGACAGTCGCTCATTGGATTTTTATCATTTTCAATTATAAATCGCCCGAGAGGTTAAATAAACAATAATCATTAAAAAGATAATAAAGATAGGTTAATAAAATATGTAAATCGAAATGTATTTTTTTTTGTCAATGCACAATTTATCTTTTGCTGTTATTGTAGTTTTCAAGTGACTGTTGAAGAATGGGGGTTATTAACGTTTTTGTTTTTGGCAATCAATTTGCGCGTAACACGTAACGCCATCTATTATGATTTTAAAAGTCTTTGATGTCTGGCATTTTGAAGCAGTATTTTCCATTATATACAAATTTTAATAATTAATCTACACTACAGTTATTTAATTATACGCTATAACTTTAAATTTAAACCGAGGAACGTTTTAGAAAATAACACACATGTAACACATGCAAACGATCACTTCGATACGTAATAGTTCCAACTAAAGAGCTTAAAGACATTATTAAAACCGGTTCTTATCTTATCTTCCTTCACTAATACACTACATAATCCTAGATCTTAAGCGCTTCCTGGAACCTAGATTAACATAGACAATCTCATCCTAGCATGCACGCATAAATTATAAAATACGGATGCTAAGACCATGTCTACATAGGAAGCTTTTGTAACGTAACATATTTATTCCCGCACTGCTAGTAAAACGTTGATCCCAGATTTCTGTTAGTTTTTTATATTCCCCTTTTAGTTCAAATACGTAATCCGTAGCATCGGAACTTAATAACATAGTCCAAATGTTATTAAGAACCGATGCTAAAAAAATGCTTATAAAATAAAAACTTCTGGATCAAACTGAAATATTTTTATGGGACCAAATCAGAGATAGGTATGTATTTCATCGAATCAAAAAATTGTTCAATTGAGAAACTTCTCCTTTTTTTGAATTTGGTTTAAAACATAGATGCGAAGTCAGTACACGGGGTGTTTAAAATTGTTAACGTACTTTTATATTACTTGAGTTATAGAATAGAACAATCTTTTTTGCGACATTTTTCATATTATGATTCTGGTATAGTAGTTTTTTACCTTCCAGGCATTAATCTGCATCTGGATAGACTTAAACCCTAAGATTGAAAAGGTTAACTAGATGATAATGCACAGGATTTTCAAGTCTACGCTCAGCGCTAAGAGTTGATAATCCAGTGTGCGTTAAATATTTTGTGTTAAATAGCGTCCATAACTCCATATGGACGTGGTTTTAGTCATGTAACCGCATCTGGTAGCATTCAAGGAAAAATACTGGGATGAAAGCTTATTAGTGCATTCTTGGCTTTATTAATCTAGTACCGATATTATGGAACTAGTATTTAGTAACAGTTACAAGGCATGTGGTATGAAATTTAAAATGGTGATACTGAATGCGGTGCGGTTCTTTTAATGGCTGCATTTTTGCGCTAAATAATAATATGACAGTGTGTGCGTTTAGCCATTGTATTAAAAAATATATTTTGTAGGATCTGAAATCTTTAAATGATTGGCAGATAAAAGTTTTACCCTTAAAATGGAAAACCTCTGAGGTGTTATAACTTTGAAGCGATTGAAACAATCACAGGACTGTAAGTTACTTATTTATTATTTTAACTCTGGTATAAATAAGCCAAAATAAAAGACAATATCGAGTAAAGAACAAAAATAACAGAAAGTATTTGCAAAATCAACTCTCTTATAAAAAGCATTTGTTAAAAACTACCAAGATAATTCTGGGGCAACCCTAGTTTATTAAAATAACCACTTATTAAAGTCAGTTTACGATACAATAAAAAAATAAAGATGTCATGTAAACACAGTTAACTAGTGTTTATATTTTTATAGATTAAAGCGAATAATTCTCGTTAAACGTTGAACTTTTGATTGCTAATTGGTGATTAATTGTGTTTTGACTATGTAATGTAAAACAGTGGATTAATTATGTTGAAGATTTGTTTTTTATTGGTCGTTATTATTGGATTTTCAACGCTTAGTTTAGCGATGAAAGTTAAAATTCAAACGATGAAACTATAATTCTATTAGAACAATGCTCCTTTTTACTTTCTTCACACCATCAAAAAGGGTGAGAAAAATTTGCAAGTTTGGTAACGCGTGCCTGTGTCGCGGGACTTATGATTTACCGTGACCTCGGTACGTAAAGGGCTATTGAAGGACACCGTGGATTTTAGTCAGTACGAGTCTGACAGTCCCTCCCGCTCTGCTCCCACCCAGGACTCATTTTTACCTCGTACAAAAAACAAAAAAAAAGGTTGGTAAAGCGCAAGCGATACCTCTGGTGTTGCACGTGTCCATGGACTACGTTGGCCTTCACCATCAGACAGGTCGTAAGCTTGTCACCTTCAAGGTATAAAAAAGCCAAAAACATTGGTTGCCTTCAAGGTATAAAAAAGCCAAAAACAGTGGAGAGCTACGCTGCGTCTTCTAATTCGTAGTCGCCCCTCGACAACTTTTCTTCCCCATCGGTTATCACTTCTATGAGCGATGTGGCCTACCCCTTCCTCCTTTAAAGGTGCTCCCTCACCAGGAGCATTCTCGTGTTATGTAACATCGCAGATTCGACTTTGAGCATTACATTACAATATTACCTCCCTGACTGACGAGCTTTCGCGTGTAATGTAACGTACGCGGAAACGTTTAACAATTAGATATATCGTATATTTCCTGCCTCACTGATGTAATGCTCGAATTTGTAACGTTACATTACAAGCAACGCTCGCAGTAAGGGAGCACCTTCATCTTGCAAAAATACTACTACTAGTCGCCCTAACTAATTTACAAGTTTAAAAAACACGTGTATTCTTCAACGACAGATGTTCCAAAATAGGTCACTATCTCTCTTGAGTCATCAAAATTCGGACATCTTGTAAAAATATATTTATTTAAGTCTTGTGGAGTTATTTTGACAAAACCGTCCCCCCAGGGGCGAAAACCGAATTGGTCTTAGCGGGAGGCCTGTGTTTCTTTGCTGGAATTAGGACAACGGTTACGAGAGCAGGGAATATTGTGCTAATTGAGATAAATGTTATACTAACAGTCGCACTGGTCGATCAAAAGTTAAGCTACAGTTCCCTAGGTTATATATTTGGATAGGTGACCGTTTAATTCACACCAAGCCTCTCCCGAGAACAATCTTGAGCTATGATAGGTTTTAACTTTGAAAATATTCATTGATTTAATAAAAGAAAAATACTTATTCATTATTTTTGGAAACTGACGGATTAAACAAAAAAAAGTTTCCGAGTTTGCTTATGACTTGATATTTTTTTTTATTTAAAAACAATTTGAACTGTTTTGTTGTTTTTAATTCTAAATCTATATTTTTAAATAAAGAATCTAAAAAGAAGAAGAAATCATAAAATAATCTGCCGTAACAAAAATGTTTTTGATTTTTCGAGTGACCGCAAACTATTCTGATATTTGTACAAATTTGCGAATTGCTGATGCTGTCAAAAAGCATATTTTAAACACAATTTTCTATTGAAAAACACAAAAGAGTAGAAAAATATTTAACATTTCGTCTCAAATAATGAATTTCATTTTACCGCAGAACGTCCAATTATTAGAAATTAATTCCACGAAATGTTCGAGAACTATGATCAATTAATAGTTTTCCTTGCTTTTTCAGCTTTCAATTCAACCGCTCATAATTTTCATTCTAGAAGGTTTAGTAGGTCAACTTTCAAAGTTAAATATTTTATACGAGTTAGTTTTCTACTATGATATTAATTTTATTATGTACCTTTGTCACAAAGGAATTTTCTAAGAATTAATTTGTAGGTGAATTTGATTTTTATTAGGCTGTGTAGAACTAGAAAGTTGGCAACGTCGCAAATCTGTCAAAATAATTATGAGCAGATTTATCAACATAACTAGCTTAAATTATGAAGTACTAGCTGAACTTCGTACCGCCACAGCGTCAATACTACTACACTGCTAATACTACTACTAAAAATGTGATAAGTGAAGAACCGCTCGACCGATTTTGTGCAAACTTCACATAAACCATCTACTAAATAGTCCGAACAAAGCCTAAACATTTGGTTTCGATCGGTGAGCACGTTCTTGATTTATAAAATCACAACGAAAAGTGGCATTGATTTTTATATATACATATAGATTACTTTGCATTGTGAACGACATGTCAAATAAAGTCCAAACTTTCCTAACAGCATCAGAAAAATTGATCTCAAGCGAAGCTTGGTAATATCACGACAACTCTAGTATTTAGCTCCAAACGAAGTTCCCAACTCAATAATGGCCACATTCGCTTTTGGGACCCACCACCAAACCACTGCAACTCCTGAAAGCCACAATCAACAATGGCAACCACCAGAAAAGCGTCGACACAATGAAGATCGACGTGTCCCGGAGAATGAATTTACCTCGAATTAATCAGAAAAGAATAGTGGAGGTGTAGGAAAAATACGTTTCCACTTCCCTCTATGTCAAGCAGACAGAACAAAAGAAGGCCAATAGGCACAAAGGGACAATACAACTGGGAGAAGCCCAGATGCCTAGCACCATCATCATCTGCCTAGCCTTTTCCCAACTATATTGGGGACGGCTTCCAGTCGAACCAGATGCAGCAGAATATCAATATTTTACATGGGGCGACTGCCTATCAGACATCCACAACCCAGTAACTGGACAATATGATACCCCATGGTAAGACTGGTTGTCAGACTAATGAGCTTCTGACTAACAGTAACGACTGTCAAAGATCTACAAATGACAGCCGGGACCAACGGCTTTACGTGCTTTTCGAGGCACGGAGGAAACTCGCTATGACAAATGGTCTATCCACAGGCAAGCGCGGCAAGCGCGGCTTAACCCGGAAGATAAGCCTGTGCGGCTGTAATTATTTAGTCATGAACTCCTTCAGTTGCCTGGCACCACGGGTAAAAATTACTACTAATATTAATTGGTCCTAAATTGAGAGCTGCTGTATTTGAATCCACTATTAGAAAAATAAGGTAAAATTGCAGAAACGCTTAAACGCATTCTGGTATTTGGGCACAATAATGGACACATTCTGTTATTTATTGATTTTTGAAGAAAAGTGGCAAGCGTGAGTTGGGTAGAGTGACAAGAGGGCCAACACAAACTGACGTTGGCCTAGCGATAACAGTAATGGAACCGTCAAAACTGTTTTGGTTGACATAAGCTATCGAAAAGCTTGCCAGTATGTTCAGACTTGAAAAATTGTACAAATATGGAATGTTATGAAAGCTATACATATAATATTTGCCATTTACATTTTTGAATACAATTTATGTTTTTTTTTAATAATTTATTTTATTCTTCAAAAAGTACAAAAGCGTTACCACAAATAAAATCTATTTTAGTGAGGTTAGTGTGGTCGCGAGAGTTACGAATTACCGTGACCCCGGAACGTAAAGGGCTATTGAAGGACACCGTGGATTTTAGTCAGTACGAGTCTGACAGTACCTCCCGCTCTACGCGATGCGCCCTCGATTCGGTAATAAGAAAAACTAGTTAAAAGTGAGTTTCCTCTATTAAACTACCATCGAAACAAGAGTATTTATTTAAAATACGGTGCATTAAAAACTTACACACAAAAATACCTTCAGTATTTTTATCACAATTCCCAAAATACTCCAAATAGTAACACTCAATCTTAATGAGTATTTTTATCGTAAAGTTCGGCGCTCACAACGACAAATATATTTGGAGGACCCAGTGGTACCCTCCGTCCACCAATGAGGAAAGAGGTCACTTTCTAAAATGTACCGTTTAAAGATAAACCTAACAGCTTGAGGGTAGGAATGCGTTTTAGTGAAGAATTTTTGGTGAATAGTTAATTTTTGTTAGGAAGGATTGGATTTGTGAGGAATTTTTGTGTTGGACACTTTTGGTACTATAAATCCATATAGAAAGAAATGAAGAAATAATAAATATAGATAGATAGATATATAGTGATATATAGATATATAATATAGATAGATATATAGTGGCAATGGGCAGGCCATATTGCTCGCAGAGCAGATGGCCGATGGGGTCGAAAAGTACTAGAGTGGAGACCACGGACTAGCAAGCGCAGCGTAGGACGTCCACCAACAAGATGGACAGACGACCTTATAAAGGTCGCCGGAAGACGCTGGATGCAGGTCGCTTCCATCCGGTATATGTGGAGATCTAAAGGGGAGGCCTATGTTCAGCAGTGGACGTCCTATGGCTGAGATGATGGTGATGAGATAGATATATGATAGTTGTGACATATATTCCTTCTTCACTTTAACAACCCATTTCTGGTTTAATGGTACAATATATATGTAAACCTGTATTAAAATTGTATAAATAAACAATAAATAAAAAAAAAAACTGGAAAAGAAGTTGTGATGTTTGATTGTAAATACTAACAGGCCACGCCAGCTCCACACTGGCTTCAAATTTTCGACATCACCGGTGGATTTTCCAAAAAAAAAATTGACCTTTTTTTAGCGTGTTAAAATTATCAAATGCGTCCTCCCGCCCAGTGTAAAGCTGTAAGGATTGGCAGACTCCCACTAGCCAAAATCAACGGTGTTTCTTTAACACAACACGCCAAGGGCAATAGCTCTTGGCGCTCCAGACCCAGTAACTCTTTCAAACAAACCCACAACTCTGGGGACCGAGACTATCAGGACTTTAAAGACAAAAAAATCCTTATAATAACACCATATCCAAAACTTTCTTAATCACAGTATCGATAACTTATCACGAAGCAATCACAAACACAAAATCACTTCACCAAACTGTGACTTATCAAAATAATTTCCTTAACAATGTATCAATAACTTGACTAACTTTACGAACACACATAAACTTATTTAATTAATACATATTGGCATAACTAAGAGAAGGGGCGGAGTTATCTACCAAGTTACTGTATTATAGACAAGTAATTTTAAGTTACAGTTAAGTTATATCAATATGGCGGAAGATGAGATGACAGAAGCCTTAACAAGAGATTTCGCGTTTTTATGAGATAAAGTTAACTGCTTTTTTAACCTAGTAAAATCATCAAATTTGTCCTCCCACCCATACCATAATTCAGTGTTCCTTCAATAGCCCTTTACGTTCCAGGGTCACAATGGGAAGTATTGGGTTGCAATTCCGTGGTTTTTTCGCGAGAAAAAGCTGTTATAACACACACACACTGTTGGCACACGGTACCTACTTTTTTGTTCATCCTTTTCCATTGTCTCGTAATTTGTCATTATAATTGTGTGCCTAAGGCGTGTCAAATAAACTTATTTTCTTTCTTTCATTCTTTCTTTATACAATAATAATAGTTATAACATAATGCTTGTAGGTAAGTTGAGATGTAATGGCTAAACCACATGTTAGTAATGTTTATTATAAAACGAAACTATCAATTAAAGGAAACAAAGTTTATATTTACAGTCTATTAATCTAAAAAGATGAGAAAACTGACTGCTAATAACAAAATTTATCCCAAAAACTTTAACAAAAGAAATACCTAAAAACACAAGTGTTTACAATTAAATCACAAATGATCAATTTCGGACTTTTTCTTTACTTTTTCTGTAAGACTTTGCTGCCAACAAAATTCCACATATCGCCTGGCTTAGCTTCATAAACCAGGGACATGGGGGCCCGCACCAACTGAGGCCCGACTGGCATACACCACCGCAACTAAAGAACCAGTCCGGCCCTGTGTGACATAAACAAGTATAGTCTGGTATATTATATACTTTTCTTCACATAGAAGGATCTTTCATAACCTCCAATATAACCAAACAATAGCCCGAATTCATATTCTCATTATCCCAGTTCGGTGCGAATGTCCCTTTTGTCGAAACCAAGATGGCTGCCATTCGATCACTGACGTCACTTGACGGCGATACAGGCTGTATTATTTATCATTCGTTCGTTCGCTCGCTCCTAATTCCTGTATTAATGTTTCAGCCTGTAGCTATGGAGTGAGTTCGTTGAGGATGGTACGATTGGTTTTCGATTGTGAGTTTGGAAAATCTTTTTCGTTCAGAAATTTTGTTTAGTGGAGCTTGCAATCATAGTGGGAAATTTCGTTATATACACACTACTACTGTGGGAGTATAGTTGTAATGTCATCTTATTAATAAAGCTGAAAAGTTTGGTCAGGAGCCGTATTATGAAGTCTTAAAACCAGGCTTGTTCCAGTGACTGAACGAGGTGGGGCTATACGACTTGTATTGCTCTGTCAAGCGCCAACAGGACTTCAGATTGTTAACGGCCGCTTGCAAATGACGTCCTGATGGCGCTTGCGCTACTTTAGTGTTGTGTTAAGTATGCCTAAAGAGTATATGTCCCCATTACACCTCGTCCCCGTCTGAAACACTGTTCCCCTATTTTTTTTTTTTCGTGGTAAAATCATCAAATGAGTCCTCCCACCCAGGGCAGGGCGGGAGGGACTGTCAGACTTGTACTGACTAAAATCCACGGTGTCCTTCAATAGCCCTTTACGTACCGGGGTAACGGTAATCCCTTGGTCCCGCGACCCCGGACTGTTCCCCTATAGCATAAATAAATAATATAGGTACTACGTAAACTCAGAACTAGACATCATAAAACCCGCCAGAGCTGAAGAAATAGTTCCACCATGAGAATGAGCACAAACTAACAATGGAACTCAAGACCATAGAATTATTGGTTCCATTGATAAAAACGTATCATTTTTATAATCTGAGCGGGCGATGATCTTTGCAAATGGTTTAGCAGTGGGTAGTGCTAATTGATTTATTAAGAAACAAAGATAATCAGTCAAGAGAACGTCAAGTGTCAAAGAATTAATTAAAAACGTCTAGCGAATTCTCTATGTAATTATAATCAAGGTTGCAATTGCTGCAATGTTTTTATGTTTTTTTTTCCTTACCATATACCTTACCGGGCAAAGGTCTCTCCTAATATCCTTCATTAAATTGTATTACTTATTTTCTCAAATGGCCAGAAATTGACCAAAATAGAGGGGTTTGAAAGGAAAAAGGGGAAGCATTTGCCCAGCAGTGGGACACAAACTAGGCTATAAGAAAAAATCTCAAAAATCCTAACACATTATCTAACATTAAACTAGTCCAAAACTGAAATGTCTTCATAAAAATAGGCTGTTATTTATACAAACAAAATTTATTTCATTTACTTTTTTTATTCTTATCGACAACTAAAAATAAAAACAACACTACCAAACCACAAACGTCAAAAAACATCGAAATATCGACAACCTTTCGAGAAATTCTCACCACCGTACTCAAAACAGATGGTACAGGGTGTTCCCGATCCATCACTACCGTTTCGCCAGCCACCATAATTGATCACATTATTTTTCCTGTTATTATTAATTGTTCCGTCTCTGTATTCAATCAAATAGCTTGTGTATAGCACAGATCTTTTAGAGCCATTTTGGAAGAAGACTGATGGTCGGCTTTCAAGGTTGACTGCGTGGAAAAGGGGCGTATGTGCGTCTGATGATTGAGAGGAATATGGTAATGAGTTTGATGTAGCGATGTTTGGTATTAAGCTTTTTCTTTTATCGTGGTAAAATCATCAAATGACCAAGGGCGGGATGGGAGGGACTGCCAGACTAGTACTGAATAAAATCTACGGTTTCCTTCAATAGCCTTTTACATTCCAGGGTCACGGTTACTTGATGAGACACGGCAGGGTTTTGGCTCTCTAAAGGGGCCCTGTAAAATTGCTGATATCTCTTTGATGTACGCGTGAAATACGACGCGCCGTCGACCCGGGCGTGGTCCATGATCAGACGACGAGTCACCCATTACTCGCCGTCCACATGCCCGCGCTGGTATTGAGCTTAATTTAATGTAAATATTTTTTTGGGTGGTTAAATCATTAAATAAGTCCAAGGGTGGAGTAATCCACCCTGCCCATTCATTTTTGCCCTTTGCGTTCCAGAGTCATGGTGTTTTTAAGACAGGCCCGCGACCCACATTTCAAAAGATAAGGCTACCCTTTAATAAAATGATTACAAGCTAGAATGAACATGCTGTAATAACCAAAAAGGTCGAGAAAATTTAAAATTTCCTCATTAAATTCTCATAACATCTCCTGTACAAAATTAACCCAATTTTTTCAATGTTTAAAACCCCAAATATGTAATTAACTAAGGAAGTTTGATACCAAAAATTTACATTTTGATACCAAAGGGAAAGTCAGTTTATTAAAATTAGTTGTTTAGGAACCTTTTTGACCGGCAAATATGCGTATTACCCGGGTAGAGTGTATTTTGGTCGTGATAAGCTCCAGTTTAAAATGTATTAAATTAATTTCTGGAAGCTAATGGAATAATTTTGAGGGTTGGAAAAATGTCGATATTCCATGGTTTGGAACGAGTCGATAGAAGACGACGACGATAGACAGTATCGTTTACGTAGTTGCTTACTACCTTTAAGAGAATAAGCAAATGAATGAATAGATTGTAATTTTTTAGGATATGATATATTGATAAATTTTTATAAATTCCTAAAATGATAGCGACATTTAAATCAGATGACAACAAGACTCTTGTTCGTTTCCTTAATATTATTAAATAAGCGTCAACATTGATATTAGAAATTTATCTTTTTTCACTTTCAAAGCGTTTCATATTTAATTTATTCAACAACTGTCAACCGGATTAACTATATTTTTCGAATTTTGTGGCAATTCAACTCATGTTTAAATTTTCTATCTATGAAAAAATGTGTTTAACTTTTCCATCATAAATCATATTACTGACGCAAAGTCGATTGGTCTAACAAATCCAACACACATATCCATCTTAGCACACATCCAAACAAGCGCTCACTCAACCAAAAACTGCCAATCAAAAAACATCGATACGTATATTACTATCGATACACGTCCCATCACTAGCCGAGATTTGATTCGCTGTTCAGGGATCAAAGTGTTTGAGAATAAGGTCATGCCCTTCCCATACAGAGGTCCGGGATAGCCCGGGACGATTTTATTACCCCACTGATCCCGGAGTATTGCTATTGCTTCGATTTCTACCCATTTTCATGCCGATCGAATTTTGATAGGATTTTTTCGTATATTGTCATCTAGAAGTTTGTGACGAACTACCAATATAAGGATTGCGGTATTTTTTACAGTACAATTTACGTATAACCCAAACAGTGGTATGCCCAGTGGTAGTTCGCCTGCCGGGGTCGCGGGATTCACGAATTACCGTGACCCCGGTACGTAAAGGGCTATTGAAGGACACCGTGGATTTTATTCAGTACGAGTCTGACAGTCCCTCCCGCTTTGCCCTGGGTGGGAGGACTCATTGATGATGTTGCCACGATAAAAAAGGGCCCAGTGCTAGTTGCCCAACTTACAAGCTTTAGGTCGTAAATTCGAACCCAGGCAGGGAAACTAAAACGTTTTACCAACAGTCGTTTGGTCCATGAACCGATTTTTTTTATCGTGGTAAAATCATAAAATTTGTCCTGAGAGATCCTTAAATAGCCCTTTACGTTCCAGGGTCACAGTTACGTGCTGAGACAGTCCCTCTCGCTCTGCCCAGGCTGGGAGGACTCATTTGATCATTTTACTTTGTTAATAAAAAAGGGGGGCCCCTCTGATTGCTGATAGCTCTTTGAGGCGAGCGTGGAACACGACACGCCGTCGACCATGGTCCATGATCTGACGGCGAGTCGCCCATTACTCACCGTCTAAACGCCCTTGCTGTGCTTTCTGAAACACAGTGAGGTCTCAGTATGTAATGGATTGCTACCCATCCTCGCAATAAATAAATAAATAAATATTCCACAACTATCACACAACGCCATCTAGTCCCAAGCTAAGCAGAGCTTGTGTTATGGGTACTAGACAACTGATAAACATACTTATATATTACTAAATACATACATATTGTAGATAAATTACACCCAGACACAGAACAAATGATCGTGCTCATCACACAAACATTTGTCCTGGGTGGGAATCGAACCCACGACCTCCGGCATAGCAGTCAGGGTCACTAACCACTAGACCTTAAAAATCTTGCTTTTAATCTTTACCTAAGAACCCTTGAAGTAAAGGACATTTATAATCCACAAATTTAGTGTAAACATTTACCTAATTTAAATAATAAAATTAAACCTATCCCAGTTATAACTCGAAATGGAAACTATAACACAGCCACCCACGTTACTGGCTAAGTACATTAATAAATTACTCAAGCCAATACATATTTCTAACCTAGACTGGAATCTAGTTAAATCCCTTGTTTAATTATTAGATTAGGTCCCAGATTATTAAATTTCGGGCGCAATTTTAGCTGTAATGGGATGATTTTGAGACAGTCGTTTTATATTATTCCTTGATAGTATTATTAATAATAGTATTTCTTTTATAAATCATAGAAGATATTTTATTTTTAAAACATTATTATATTTTTTTAATTTCCACGCGTGTAATTCAGAAGGTCCTGAAGGTAATTCCGGAATGGGTGTTTCGTGTTTCTATGATTGTTAACGCACCCACGACACAGGATAAATTCCTAGTGTGAAACTATAAGACTGAAAACAACAGTGACATTTATATCATTCCAGATTTTCTTATAGCAAACTTTCAACAGTTCCGCACTCGCGACCCGGACCTCAAAGGGCAAGTAATAAGAAGGCAATCCCTTCCGCTCTTCTCAAACGCCCGTTTGAATGAGCCCTCATTTGATGATTTTTGAACATTTAAAAATGGTAAAGATAGAACTTTTAGTTCATTACCAGTCATTAGATGTCTCACTGCGAACAGTCACCGACACAAAAATCATTGTGAAATCTCATACGCTTGTAATTTAACCCGAGCCCGCCCACTTTTTATCAATAAAACAATGTACTCATATTTTTAAATTAGGTCATGACCGATTTTTTATCACTACCAGCTTTTTTTTTATCGTGGTAAAATCATCAAATGAGTCCTCCCACCCAGGGAAGGGCGGGAGGGACTGTCAGACTTGTACTGACTAAAATCCACGGTGTCCTTCAATAGCCCTTTTCGTACCGGGGTTACGGTAAGCCCTTGGTCCCGCGACCCCGGATCACTACCAGCTTGGAAATTCTATCAAAGTTACCATAAGTAACACTACATAGTATAAAACAAAGTCGCTTCCCTCTGTCTGTCCCACAGGTCTGTCCCTATGCATGCTCATATCTTTAAAACTTCGCAACGGATTTGGATGCTGTTTTTTTGAATAGATATGCTATTCAAGAAGGTTTTTATGTATATAACATGCATATCGTAGTAGAGATTGTACCCCTGCGGAGCCGAGGCGGGTCGCTAGTACAATTTAATTACAACGTTGAACCATTGACTGTTACAGCATTTTTTTTTAGGTTTGAACCCACGGCTCCCCCCTTGAGCCACCTCTGCTCCAAAAAAAATTAATACATTGGAAGCATGAACAAAAGCAACGTTGAAATAACATATTGACTTTTGACTCAAAACAACAATAAGTCACTTACAACCCTAACTCGAAATACACAGAAACACTTAAAAAATCACACAGTAAACAGTACAGGGCACAGTAATACTAACTAACAATACGAATTACAAAGCGTTGGCAACGAACGTAGTATTTTAATGAAAGTTTAATTGTGGCCGACCAACCCTATAAATAATGGTGGGCTACCTTGTAACGTTAGGGGTGCGGTTGCGGATATTCGAATATATTGCGCGGATATTCGTATTTTTGTGACGGGCAATAATACAGTTAGTTTTTTCGTGGAAGTTTGAATTTTTTTGTGTCTCTTTTTTCAACGTTGAACACTGAAAAAAATCATGTGGTAGAGGATTACCAACCCTAAAAATTATGCAGTTTAAGCATAAGGTATTTTTTAAATATTTTGAGATTAAAAAAGTTCTGTCTTTTGCGCTGGCCGTTATATGTCAAACGCAGAGAAACTCCTATGTCGATATTTTACCAGGTATTAAAAATTCAAAAAGGTATTTAAGTAATTTGTGCTTTTACATTCGTAAATTTCATGCAGTACTTACAAAAATATAACACACAAAACAACAACACATTAATAATGCCGTAAAAAGCTTGAATCAAAAATATTCTAGAAAACTCGAACAGGTTTGACATTCACCATACTCGTAAGTAATTCTATCATTAAATATTCATTTATTTTATACCCTAAGACTTAGTACATAACTTAGAAATTATCTCACATATGACAAATATTCCCATTACCGAGTCTCGTTTACATTAACGCGCAACACATAATTATTATTGCTGTTAGTACAGGTTTGTTTGTTTATAATTATGTGTAGGTACTTGTATTTAGAGAACTCATCTCGCGAGGCACGAAAGTGGAACAAAGCCACAACAAACAGTATGTAGGATATTGGATAGTACGTGAAGATATTTCGGATATATGTTAATATTTCGGATACGAATACCTATTTCTGTCGTCGGTTAATATGCAACTGTTGGTGGTTTAATTTCACATTTCGGTGTTGCCAGCTAAACAGCATGTATCAGAATGTTATATTGTTCGCATATTTGAAGACGTCTTAGAAACCAATAAACTGAACAATTTCTCCGTTGAATCAGTGTTGTAAGGGCAAAAAAATACTTTAATACCTACTCCATCCAATTTTATGGGACAGCTGATTACTTTTTCGCGATTACGATATTGGTCCCATGGAGAAAGTTTTCCGTTTGATGGTAAGTACGATATCCTTGAAATGTATAAACAAATTTTCGAAACACGCTGTATACGCAAATATTCCTGATACAAATACCTATTTGTGCTGTTAATATGAAGCTGTGGTTTAATTTAATATATTTGGTGTTTCTGAGTTAAATATAGATTCGTGAATACGGATAATAATATTTACTGACAAGTTATGATTTTCTTCGGCCAAATATGTCTAAGATAATAGTATAAGAAACAGTATGATAATTTAGTAATTAGCACGCCCTTTAATTTATTTAATTACTTAAGGTTTTAAGTTTTTTTTATCTGTAAATCTCCTTCTGCGGGCAAAGCGTTCCCTGATTTTTTTTATTTTTTAAGATGTCTTATTTCAATCCGAACAACCGGTTATTTAATTAATAAATAATAATCATAAACTACTAGGTAAATATTGCTTAGCTGTTTGCCAGTGGTCGAGAAATATATCCGATAATTATTACTTTCGGATAAATAAATATCCGAAATCTGAATCAAGCGAATATCTGCTGGCCAACCCTATAAAAGCCCTACAGACGCGATCCCAATAAATACTAACTCTACAATAGAACTTTTATAAACGTGTGTGTTTTTTATTTTATTTGAAAAGTCCTGTTAACACGAACCCAACGGCGGCCATATTGCCAAGTTTTATTTACAAAAAAAAAGCTTTGCAATTTTATTTCGTGTATTTTATTTGAACACTTTAGAAACTTTAGAATGGATAGAAAATGTAACATTTTGATAAAGAAGAATTATTTTTTGTTGATAAAAGACAATACAATATGCTTATTGCTTACTATTTTAGAGTTTTCAAATGTTGATTTATTCATAGTGAAATAATATAAGCATCTTTTTCAAATAAAGGTTTTTAATTGTGATAAACAGATGAATGAAAAAAAAGTAGAACAGAGAAATACAGCTGAACAACCTTCTGATTTTTCAAGTCGTTTAAAAAAGATGAGGCTTATACCCAATCCAGGCAGAAATAATGATGATACCAAATTAATAACATTTGTCAAATGATACCATATTAATAACATTTGTCAAAAAGTTCTTAACTAAAAAGAAATAAAATAGACCTCTTTATTCCTTACTAGCGACCCGTTCCGGCTCCGCACGGGTGCAATCTCTACTATATTATGCATGTTAATACATATAAACCACACTATCTATTAAAAAAAAGCGCATCAAAATCCGTTGCGAAGTTTTAAAGATCTAAGTATACATACGGACAGACAGACAGCGGGAAGCGACTTAGTTTTATACTATGTAAGTGATGATGTAGATAAGTGAACATGGCGGGTCTCGCAGGCTATCTAAGTAGGATATCACAGCCCTGGAAACATGTTGATTTCACCTGGTTGCATTCGAACTGGGCTATCACTAACTCTGGGCCACCACACCTCGCTCCACATTAAACCACTTAACACTTTTCATAAAAAATCAGCTAAGTTTGAAAATGTTGAAAAACGACCTCAGCGATCCTCATTGTAAATAATTCCGTTTACATTCCAAAGTAGTTTTATATAGATAAAATAATGAACGGAGAGTAACACTTAACTGAATAAAACTCGGCTTCACCTCTCCATAATTGCTTTTAAGCTCAATAGCATACTCGTATTTTCATAAGTAATTCTAGGAAATAAGGCACAAAAAAATCCAGTTATAGACTTGATTTTATATTGGAATTTCATTAAATAAAGAAAGAATTGTATCAACTTTATACCTAGATGGATAAGTCGGTCGCGGGACTGTACGAATTATCGTGACCCCGGAACGTAAAGGGCTATTCAGTAGTCAGTACGAGTCTGACAGTCCCTCCCGCTCTGCCCTGGATGGGAGGACTCATTTGATGATTTTACCACGATATAAAAAAAATATGGATAAGTCAATGGGGTCATGAGCTTTCGCTCAGCACTGGAATGAGCCAAACTATCAGTTATTGCTCAACTGAGCTTATTTAGCGCAGCCGTGGGGGACACAGCATTTTTTTTTTGTTCATGTTATGTCTTCATGGTTTTTATCTAAACATAATAAAATGGTAGAAAAGTCAAAACTGTACATTGAATATTGTTTTAAAAGAATACTTGAGGTGTGATCTACAACCGATACCGAAGCCAAAAATATATCTTTTAGAATTTTTGTCTGTTTGTCTGTATGTATGTCCAGTATAAACTTAAAAAGTACTGCATGGATTTGCTTCAAATTTGGCACGAATATTATTAAGAAGTCGGGTCAACTTATAGGCCACATATTATCACCTACGGGGAAGGAGCAGTGAACCTTTATATTTTCTTCAACGCATTCATGCAGACGACGACGTCAGTAGTAGATAAAAAAATGAAAAACTTACCACAAAACACGGCGATTAGATTCCTAAGTTTGGCACACATTTTGATTTTTTACTATCAACAACACAGCACATAATCAGTCGTGAGAATCACCGCAACATTTTGTCACTAAATCCGTTTCTACACTGGCACTACACTAATTTGTCACTACACTGTCACTAAAGGTACCACTTTTGTTCACGTCACTTGTTCATTTTTGATTTAGTCCACCGTGACTCTGAAAAGAAAAAAAAACAATATTAGTATTTAGAATATTTGATTATTTAATACCCCTGGTGTATGCTGTTTGCCGATGACATTGTGCTTATTGCCGAGAGCGGCCTAGAGGTCCAGAGCAGATTGGAGGCGTGGTGGCAAAGACTGGAGAACGTTGGCCTGAAATTGAGCAGAACCAAAACCGAATATTTGTTTTGCGATTTTGGCGGTCTCTCCAGTCCTGTGCCCATTACACTTGCCGGAACGCCCATACCAGTCTGTTCCGACTTTCGGTACCTCGGGTCGCTTGTCCAAGGAGATGGCGATGTAGACCGGGATATAACACACAGGATTAACTCGGGATGGATGAAATGGCGACAGGTCACCGGAACAACTTGCGACCCACGGATGCCCCTCAAATTAAAGGGGAAAATATACAAATCCGTGATTAGACCTGTCGTATTGTATGGATCGGAATGCTGGGCTGTGAAAAAGATGGATGAGAAACGATTGCATGTAGCGGAGATGAGAATGTTAAGATGGATGTGTGGAGTGACAAGAATGGATAAAGTAAGGAATGAGTTTATAAGGGGAAGTTTGAAAGTGGCGCCTGTTACAGAAAAAATTAAAGGGAATCGTCTGTCTTGGTATGGACATGTGATGAGGAGGGATGACACTCATGTGACTAAGAGAGTGATGAGTATGAATGTTGATGGATGGAGAGGAAGAGGAAGGCCAAAGAAGAGATGGATGGATTGTCTAAGGAATGATATGGAAGAAAGAGGAGTGAATGATAGGGTGACGTTTGATAGAGGAGAATGGAAGAAAAAAACGTATTGCGCCGACCCCAAGTAAAATGGGATAAGGGCAGGAAGATGATGATGATTATTTAATACACAAAATAATCTTTGAGAAATTATTTTTATTTAGAACTGGATTTTGATAAGATACATGAAAAAGACACTGAAAAATGTTATCTTTGCAGATGTAGGTTATAATTTAATAAAAACAACAAAAAAAATACAACAAACGCTGTATTAGGATTTTCTATTAAAATACACATTTAACAAAACATTAAACGGAATTTTAAAACCAATCATAAACTAAATTGAAAGACAAAGCAGCAGTTTGAAACCAATAAAAATACGAAAATAAAAAGAAGTTTAGTCGTCAAAAATCCTAAATAAACAAATACAAGTCGTGCCAACATTAGAAAAAAAGCTAATCTACAAAAAATAAAAGCAAAACTCTTTTTTTTTTTGCAAATAAGACAGAAAAAATCATCCCATTTTCTGCTTAAATGACAAAAATTTTAACGCAAAAAATTTTGAGAGTTTATTTAGACATTTTAAACACCGTTTTTATTTGGATATAGCGTTTTTTTTTAATAGCCCATAAACGTGTAATGACACATTAATAATTTAGATAAAAGGTTGAGCCCGTTCGGGGTCATAGTTGTAAAAATTGACATAATATGGTACGGGTCTCAACGGAGTCGTAAAATATCATTGGCTGGAATAACTCCGGATTTTTTGTCAGTCCATATTTTTTTAATGACAGTTAGAATTTTGGTTTTTTTTAAGTTATATTTTGTCTTTGGTTTAACTGTGATATTAGGTTTTGTAAGTGTTTAACTAAACTGCAAATTGAAATAATTAGAAAAACACAAATATTTTTTTTTTCTTCTACTATGTACTTTAAATGCGAAAGTTTGTGAAGATGGATGGATAGATATTTGTTGGGTACTCTTTTAAGCAAAAACTGCTGAATGGATTCGGATGGATAAACAAATAATTTGTAATCTGAATTAACCCTTTAACCGCTTGGCTAAATATCAATTGTCGTGCCCCTAGCGCGAGGCTACAAATCGACAAAATAATACCTACAATAAATAAGGAGGGGTAATCGTTGTATCGATAAAAAAAAGTCAAAGAATTTTTTATGTTTTTATTTTTAATCAGCCTTATGGCTTCTACAAACAGGCGCGACACAAAGAAACCGCTCATGTTTTTGTGTCGCGTGTCGCGCCTGTTTGTAGGACCTTTAAATTAACCACCCTAATCACTTTCTTCGTATCACAATCGTTCATCTTTAAGCTAATAAGTAAATGTTTTTAACAGTTACTAATTGTTTAACCTTACTAAATTCGAATTGTTTACATCACAATAATCTCTTATTAATCGACTAGGTACTTTTTTTCTTTTCTTATAAATCTACCTACAACAGCAATGGCTAAATCTTTGTATCACAATTGTTTAATCTTACTATCTAAATTTTAATTACTTACATCAAAATAATCTCTTATTATTCGACTTTTTCCTTTTCAAATCAAACTAAGTATAATAAATCTTTGAATCACAATTGTTTTTTTTGTTTTTGCTTACCAGTTACTATATAATACTTTACATCACATTCATTTACACATATTCCTCAGTATACTATAAAATACCTAATAAGTTTTGATTACCTATTAGATCAAATGCAATGATTTACGCATTTATAATAAGTAGGTTATAGTTGTTACAATTCACGAGCGCACTTTTCATTTAGATGTGTGTTGAACTGTTACCTATTTGTAACTACCTATGAATGACGTCCGCGCGCAACTGTTCGCTTCGTCGGGCACACACACAAGTGCAATGATTTATGAAAGAGAGAGAGAGAGAGAGAAAAAGAGACAAACGCGAGTGCGAGTGCCTGTCCGGCTTGGTAGGTACTGTCACAGTACCTTAATAATGGTAAGGACAACATACAACACGGTTCCAAATTTGAACAATCAATAGGATATGTAGGTAGTTAAGTAGGTAATATAGGTAATAACAGAATTACATCACAATATTTAAAATACTATTTCGATTCATCAAGGAGTTACCTAAACCCAACGAAAGTCTTATTTATACCTATACCTACTGAATAATGTGCAAATAACCTAAGAAGAAATTGAAATAGGTACTTACCTCTCCATCACTTCTAAATTCTATCGAATCGGATAATTCCAATTCGTCGTCACACTCGTCGTCGTCACCTTCTAATATTCTTAATAATTCCTCAGTAGTCGTCATTATTGAAAATTGAAATGTGACTATTTTATCGACAATGCACAAATACCAACGAACAACATTAATGGAACTTTCCATTCGTTTGATCCGCTTGTGACGTAGGCAGTGGTCGTATTAATGTGACAGCCGCGCTAGACTAACTAGAGAAATATGTTGCAAGCATAGGAGTCAAGGGATGGGAACTAACGTCAAATATTGGCATTATACAAAGATCGTGAGGGATATTTTTCTTATGAATAATAAGGAAAAGAATTAATAACACAAGGCAATATGTTAAATTTAACTTTATTTGGTATGACACCGTTTATTTTATGCTGAATGATGCATTATACCTGATTATTTAACTGTTTGTTATTTCGTTTTTAAAATGCGCATTGCATTGTATCCCATCCCTATGGTCATATTTATGCGACGCGCGCGATAGACGCCGAAGAAAATTTCAAGCTGCCAATTACTTATTTTTGTTTAAGTTTTTTGAATGCTTAGAGTTATGACACATAATTTTAAGTAATTGTTGTAAATAATAGCTCTATTTAATAATAGTTTTAGTTATACCACGCAATTAATAGGACGAAAATAGAACGAAAAAATCATGCATGTTCTCTGTCGCAGAAATACGACACGCGCGGTAGGGACACGGAAATATTTGTCGCATATATGCGACACGCGCGGTTAAAGGGTTAATAGAAAGAAAACTTTTGTTCGGGTATGGCATTTCTGCGGGATAATTACCACAATTGGGTGTAATTTATCTATAATATGTATGTATTTAGGAATATATAAGTATGTTTATCAGTTGTCTAGTACCCATAACACAAGCTCTGCTTAGCTTGGGACTAGATGGCGTTGTGTGATAGTTGTGGAATATTTATTTATTATTTATTAATTAACGCAAGCAACGCGTTGCGTAATTTTTTTTATTAAAAATAATAAGTTATTTGACAAATTAATGTTTTCACCAGGATTTTGTACGAATTAATAAATGTTATCTTAATATTAATGTTAACTTTTAAAACAAAAAATAAAAATATTAAAACACCTGCATCATATATCAAAGCACGATGAAAAATATTGTTTTAAATAAAATAAAAATGTCATTTATTTTCAAAATTCGAACATAAAAATCGCAATCATTATAAATGCTAATGTCCAGACTACATAATGCGTGAATATCATTGGCAAGTTTTTTTTTCTGTCTACTACAACATGGTGACATCATTATTCAATATTAAAGATTGTATCATAATATTTATTGCATTTTAAACGAAGGAAAGTCGTTAAATTCGGCACATTTGTGAAAATAAATAGAAGTTTAAATTGGTTTCGAATTTCAATCATAAATGTTTATTACTTATTTTTAGAGTTTTTTTTTTATTATTTTATGATGTAACCTTTTAGCAGTGTTGATAAATTGGTATTCAATTTAATCTATAATGACGTCGTCATAACTCCGCCCCTAAGACGACCCACTGACCGTAACCGTGAGCCTGGAACGTAAAGGTCTAATAAAGATTTTAGTCAGTACAAGTCTGACAGTCCCTCCCGTCCCGTCGTCACAGCCAGGAGGCTGTGACGACTCATTTGATGATTTTACCACGATATGAAAACGTCTAATACTTTCTAAGTATTTTGAATGAAATCATCTCGCCATAACAGTTCGGAGGGGAGCCACTAGCCAATGCCCACTCAAAAAAAAATCATTAAGTTAAAAAAACTTGAATTCTACTTACGACACAACTTTAACCCACGCTTAGCCCAGTTTAATTTTGTTGTGTGGGTTAAGTATGGAGCTGAAGGCGGTCAAAGAAAATTCGGAAAAGGCAGAGAGCTTTTTTCTTAAGAGTGTTGTGCCGAAACCATTTTCTTTACTGTGGCCTCGTACTATAAATTTTTCGCGTTTATTTAATAAACACATACACAAACACACTCACACCCTAAACAACTACTTCTAGATCATAAAATATTTGTTCCGTGTGGGAATCAAACGCATGACACACTGGCATGGTCCATGGTCGTACAGCGAGTCGCCTATTACTTGCCGCCCGCATGACCGCTCTTACGGTGGCCGGAGATCGTCTGCCGACGTCTGTCGCCGTGGGCGTCTACAATTGCGGCTGGGGTGGAGGGACGCTGTCCTCTCCCTCACGCGGCCCGCCTCCTCCTTCGCAAGCATGACTGCTTCGCAGAAGGAGGCGAATAGTTTGACGTTTTGCGACAAATTTTAATTACAAGTTCCATGTTTCCTCAGGACAGTCTCTCCGTTAATTATCAGTATTCAGTAATTATACTTTTACTGTAGACACCAATAATAAAACACGTTGATAATTACCGGTATATGATTGATTGCAACCAGTTTGTACTTGAAAGGATTTATTTAATTGTATAACTTATGTCTGTCACGAACAGCTGATGATTTTAAGTTTTTGTGTCAATATGATTGATGTAGCGGACATATTTTATTTATGAAATACATTATTTATCGACTGCAGAAATATTTAATAAATAATGCGATATTGAACTAAAAAAATATGTTTTTGATTTTATGCGGGGATGTAATGCCTAGATTAATATATAGAAAGAGTTTTTTTATTCCATGGCAACCAACAGCATATTATATTGTTAAGTTGAAAAGTATTGACGGGGCCTGTAGAGGGCCAAAGCCTGCCGGGGTCGCGGGACTAACGGATTACCGTGACCCCAGAACGTAAAGGGCTATTGAAGGACACCGTGGATTTTAGTCAGTACAAGTCTGACAGTCCCACCCGCCCTGCTCTGGGTGGGAGGACTCATTTGATGATTTTACCACGATAAAAAAAAAGTAGAAAAGTATAAGTATCTAAACAAATAAGAAAACGCGCATTAAAAAGCAACGTAATAATTACGGATTTGAATTATTTTATAATTATCAACGTTATTTGATATTTATTTATGCAAGTAGGTTTTAAAAACACTTTTACACGTCTGTACTACAAATTAGAAAGAGACCAGTATTTCGTTTAAATCTGAGATAGTTTGTTTTGATCATAGTTATGTAAATATTTCTATAGTTTTTGATTTACAAGTATTTCTCAATATGCAAACATTTTCATTGCAACTGACTGGTTTTCAGTTTGCAAATAGAGTTAGTGAATCTGTAAACTTGCAATATGGACATGTTCGTGTTGACTTTGTATGGATATTATTGGCAAAATAGAGTTTACACTAAACAATCTGTGTATATACATGGGTATATAAAATATAGTTTATTATAAACACTGTTTATACAAAATAATGATTGTTTGATTTGGAGGATTTACAATGAAAAAAAACAAACAAAATTAATAGTCTTTCAAGGAAAAATGTCAACCCGCTACCGCCTATACCTCGGCCCGCTCCGCTCAAGTCAGATGTAGGCGGCATAATGTTTAGTGGAGACAATTATTTTGTCTGTCTGTCTGTTTGCACGGCTTTTGTTAGCTTTCTGCGTGGACATGACAGTCAAAATGTTGTCATTTTGATGCGACTGTCTTTTACACCGTGTCTCTTACATTTTCCTGTACTACCTAGGGGAACAGTGTATAAGACGGGGACGCGAGATATAATGGGGACATACAGACTTTAGGCATACTTAACACAACACTAACGTAGCGCAAGCGCCATCAGGACGTCATTTTTAAGCGGCCATTAACAAATGGCGCCTTATTGGCGCTTGCGCTACGTTAGTATTCCTCGAGATTTATCAAAGTTGTTCGTATAACATAGAATTCGGTAAGAATTTGTGTAAAAAAACAATCATCAGCTATGCGACAAACTAATCGTGGCAAGTGCAACTTAGTCACATTTAAGCCTTTGTCAAACAGACAGGCGTCGCGAATGCGAAGCGTGACGTTTTTATTTGTAATGTATGGAATTGTTTCAATCCAGTTACATAGAAAAGCGAAAGCGATCCGATAGCGTGACAGAACTATCGAACTGACGTCTCGTATCGGTTCGGTATCGCTTCGGACTCACCTGTCTGTTTGACAAAGGCACTAATGTGTTAATGCTGACATAAATAAACTTTAATCACGAACTGATCTGTAAAGATATTTTACACAAAACTACCATTTAAACTTAAATCCATAATAAATGTAAAACAAATCCTAAAATATAGAAAGCATAAAAAAAATATTTTAAACACAAATCGCATCAATAAAAAGGTTCCGGAGTGACACTTGTAGTGCCACATATAATAATTTTATTAACAAATAAAGTGTTTATATTACATTTTTAGTACTATATTATTGCTTTGTGTAATCTCCATAGTTTTATGCACAATAATAATTTGATTTAAATGTGTTTTAATGACTGTATAACGTTATGTCGCATTTTCATTAGTTGTTAGGGCCTGCATGCGGGATACAAGAGATTTATTTGTTATATTATTGAAAATGGATTTGCACGAAGTATTTTTTTACCAAACGTAAATCGTGGTGGTATAGAGGTTTCTATTATGTTCACTTTCCTCTGAATCATGATTTTTTGCTTTTGAAAGCAACATTTTAAATAAATAACTTATTCATTAGATTGCCATTTTTCTAAAGTTCCAATATTCTTACATAAGCGAACACTTCGACCTAATTATTTTTCCCAAAGATGGCGCTACCACCTTACACATTCTAAACGTCAAAATGTCACACATCAAAATGTCACTGACACACATATACACTCCCAGCAATACTAGACTGCGCCCACGTCTCCGCCCGCGTGCAAACGGACAACGTTGCCCAACTTCCGACGACTATGTCACACTGTGTGTATTTTAAATGTAAATTTTGGGAGAATATTGTTTGGCTTGTAATCATTTTGATTATCTTTAATGTGAAAATGTAAGTTTTAAGTGTGTTTCGATCAGTTTGTCACGAAAGTAAGGAAACTATCGCGGGTCTGCTGGCAGAAATTTCACAAAAAAGGTGATCCCTCCAACAAAAAAATCACATTCACTTACATGAATTACCATTTATCTATAATATGTATGTATTTAGAAATATATAAGTATGTTTATCTACTACCATGCTATTAATCCTCTATAAAAGAACCTATAACAATTAGCTTATTGCCAACATTAAAACACTCAATGCTATAATGATCATTATATCATCCAAACGCGTGTTATAATGAATTTCAAAAAAAGAACATTCTCATGCAATGACATTTTTACCACCAGATCGCTAACATTTTGAAAAAAGAACAATAAATTGTAGACTAATTCGTAATTTCGGATTCTCGTCTTATCGTGTTATTTCCCGCCATCTTGAATTCACATAGTTCTGTACAACACCCTATGGTATGAAAATCTTTTATAGAGAATTCACATCATGATTGTAGATAAAGTCTTGTATGCAACTGTTATAATTAGGTATTAAAACACTCATGTGATACTATTATCACACTCGGCTACGCCTCGTGTGATAAACCCACATTCGTGTTTTAATACCTCTGATTATATAACAGTTGCATAAATAACTATTATCAGTTGTCTAGTACCCATAACACAAGCTCTGCTTAGCTTGGGACTAGATGGCGTTGTGGAATATTTATTTATTTATGTGTCAACTGTCATTTGAAAATTTACGTTTAGCAAAAAAATACTTTTTGCAAATTGATTTTCATCATTATTTTATTGTTGTTATTATTCTCTGTGAATGATATTTTCATTTAAAAATTGAAATTGTGAAATTGATAGAAAAACGTGTGATGACACAAATATGGCGCCATCGCAGATTAATTTAAACCGTAGTCGCATATTAGTATAACAATATGTTCTCGGGGTTTTTAATGCTTATTATTAATCTACGTTAATATTATAAAGAGTTGTATGTTTGTAATTGTAATAAATAAACTCCAAAACTTCTGAGCCATGTATTCCAACAGTTTTTTCACCATTAGAAAGCTAAATTCACCCTGAGTAAGGGTGAAGCTTATCATGTCCACCCGTGCGAAGCTGGGACGGGCCGCTAGTAGTAAAATAAAGTTGTCATAAATTAAATGTAAAAAAGTAAAGTTGAAGAGTGTCAACAATTTTTAATGCCAGTATACATGGCATCGTCTCACAAAATGGCCGCACTTCATAATTCTCAAAGTTTACAGTTACAAAAGGCTATCAATTTTTCAAGCGTATCATGTTTGACTTTAGGATTGATAAAAACGTTTTCACAGCTTTTGTAATTTACAATAAACTAGCTATACCCTGTCACGCTTCGCCGTGGCACAAAAAACTGTTTTTTCGCGGTCGCGGATATGTGACTGATGCAAAAAATAGATAAAAACAATCCTCGATGCGGATTATATATCTAAGATTTCAGCTCAATCGGTGCAGAACTTTTTGAGTTTTTGAAGCGTACACAAACCAACGTAACGTTTTTATATATATAGATTTACATTGACTAAATACATTTTTCCATGAAAATATAACTTATGCGAGAATATAATTTGATCTACACTCGCTAGCAAAAATATTACTTACTCCGATTCCGCGCGATCTTGAGCACTTAATAACGAGTAAAAAAAATTGGTGCCTTTATATAGGATTAACTGTTAACTTTAAATTGATAATAAATTCATTCAAATCGCGCCATTATATAAGGAGCCATCCCGGATCAATTCCAAGTGAGTGATTCCATATTTTTGTTCGCTAGTACAGGTTCTCTAGATTTTTTTACCTATAAAGTAGAAGATAAGTTATAATGATATGTTTACAGACATGAAACAGTCTCCCACAGAAACTTTTGCCATTTAAATATTGACTACAACCGGGGGTCAAACGCGCGACCCTTAAAGATCAAAGCCAATCTTGCTTCGCTCAATTTATAGGTTAACTAACTAAATAAATACTGTGTCAATTAAGTTGGTTCGCAGTGGATTCAAGAGTTCATAATTTAAAGGTTATTTCAAACTGGTATCGACACACCGAAGGTTGACATTATCGTCTGCATAGCTTTTTCCTAACTATGTTGGAGTCGACCTTTAGTTTATATAAGCGGCTAGTTCGTGGAAGTCAGTGACCTCCACAACTATCTTTTTTAGCCGTTTATGTCCCACTGCTGGGCAAAGGCCTCCCCCATATACTTCCAAGTGCCCTTTTCTGGGCACGCCGCAATCGCGGCGGTAAGACCCCTCTTTGAGGAATGGCTGGATAGGCGTCACGGCGTCCTTACCTTCCGCATGACGCAGGTCCTCACCGGACACGGAAGTTTCGGGAGGTTCCTGTGTCTGATAAGGAGGGAGGAAACGCCTGGGTGTCACCACTGCGAGGACCGTCCTGGGGACACGGTGGAGCATACGGTGCAGGACTGCCCCGCTTGGGCAGAGCACCGCCGTGTCCTCACGACGGCGATAGGCGGAGACCTCTCGCGCCCGGCATTGGTCGAGGCCATGCTGCGGGGCGAGACGGAGTGGGAAGCGGTCGCCTCCTTCTGCGAAGCAGTCATGCTCGCGAAGGAGGAGGCGTGCCGCGTGAGGGAGAGAACAGTGTCCTCCCTCCGACCCACCCGCAGTGGTAGACGCCCACGGCGACGGACGTCGCCAGACGATCTCCGGCCACCGTAGGCGCGGGCATGCGGGCAGCGAGTAATGGGCGACTCGCTGCCCGACCATGGACCATGCCCGGGTCGACGGCGCGTTGTGTTCCACGCGCGCCTCAAGGAGTGTCAGCAAACTGACGGGGCCTGTAGAGGGCCAGAGCCTGCCGGGGTCGCGGGTCTTACCCATCACCGTAACCCCGGTACGTAAAGGGCTGGAAAAGGCTGGGCTACGGTATGTGAAGGACACCGTGGATTTTAGTCAGTACAAGTCTGACAGTCCCTCCCGCCCTGCCCTGGGTGGGAGGACTCATTTGATGATTTTACCACGCAAAAAAAAAAAAAAAAAAAAGTTGCCCTTTTCTAGTGCCACTTCGGACCAGCTAATAACTAAGTTAATGGAAAAATAGATTTATTTGGCACAGAAACACGTGCACACAGGAAGAGATAATAAAGAGTGGTCAGAAAAATAATCTTACATATATATTCTTCTGATTACTCTTGTAGAACCATGCATGTTTAATCTCGAGCGTAAAATAGAAAAAACAACTACATTTCATAACTGCGACAAGAAGTTTTCCACTCTAGTCTTATCGAGATTCTGACAATCTCAAATAATTATCAAAGATCTAAAAACTATAGGCTGTACAAACGTTCAAATGAGCTGTCATTATGACAATAAAAAAAACTGTGATAGTTTAAAAAATATTTCATAATCAGAACATAAGCGCCACAAAAATCATGCACCTTAACAACATCGCCTTTAAAAAAAAAGTGTCCGTAAAAAGATGGGTCATGAGTAAACGTCAAACAAAAAAAAATGGCGTCTCCTTAAAAAAAGTTCTACGCACATTCGTTGCGCAGATGTTTGGTGTTCACACGCAGTTCAGTTAGTTTGTTTTAATGTCCTATAGGGTTTATATTAATGCTAAGTGTGTGAGCTAAACCGGGAGTCGAAGAAACATGGAAGATGTTTGTTCAAATAATAAATTATTTACTGTTCATATTTGGGTACGGCAAATTGCTTCTTTCTTTTCAATTTTTTTAAAACAACATCCTGTGTATCTTAAAAGGCTAAATCACTTTAGTAGAATTATAATTGTATCATTATTACGAATCATTAATACAAATCGTTAAATTGTTACTATTTTTTTTTGCCCCACGCTGTGAATGTCTCCTGTGTCGTGTGTGTGTTTACAAACATAGAAATGCAATTAACAAAATATTTATTCCGCGCGGGAATCGAACCCGCGACACGCTGCTCAGCAGTCCAATTGCTCAGCTACTGCGCTAACCGTGCCATAAATTGTCAGTTCCAATAACACAATTTATTCATCTTTTTGTCAGTTTAGTATTTGGAATCTTAGGATGCTCTTAAAATGCTCCACAAAATACGTAGACTTTTAAGCATGGACTGAATGTTAAAGACATCCAAAAGCAATAATTATCATAATTTACCTCATCATCTACCTGGCCTTTTCCCAAGTATATTGGGGTCAGCTTCCAGTCGAACCAGATGCAGCTGAATATGAGCTTTTTACATGAAGCGACTGCCTATCGGACCTCCACAACCCACTAACTGGGTAATACCTCATGGTAAGACTGGTTGTCAGACTTTACAGCTTCAGACTAATAATAACGACCGTCAAAGATCTACAAATGACAGTCGGGACCAACGGCTTTACGTGCTTTCCGAGGCACAGAGAAAACTCGCTATGATAGATGGTCACCCATCGACAGACCAACCTTAGCAAGCGCGGCTTAACCCGGTAGATCGGCCTGTGCGGCTGTAATTATTTAGCAACGAGCTCCTCTACTTCATAATTTACCTAAACAAACGAATACTCACTACTCAGAACCCCGTAATAAAAACTTTGGATAACAATCTAAAACTACCAGCATTTTCTTCAAAGAAAATATTCCGTAAAAATAATATTATATTTTTACGTCCTCTGAACTTTTCGGAGACATAATATCATGCCTAATTATTGTGAGAGGAACCCAAACTTTTTTATGATCAAACTTATAAAAAAACTGGCGGCCATTTTATGTTTTCCCTGTTAGAAAAAGTTTTTAATAATGCTTCCTATCGATTACTTTTCGGAGGATGTTTTTAAGTTATTTTATCGTTTTATTTGAGATAGAAAAGTTTTAGTGTGTGTGTCTAATATTTTATTTAATTTTTATTGTAATTAGCTCATTCTCGAAAGTACTATTTTAGTCAGATAATATAATTTTCCAAGAATTTCTTAATTTTAATAATATTTAAGGGGGCTCTCGTGCAGCAATCATGATTGCGACCACGGACCATGCCCAGGTCGACGGCGCGTTATGTTCCACGCGTGCCACAAAGAGTGTCAGCACAATGACGGGTCCCCTCTTTACAGGGCCAAAGCTAGCCGGGGTCACGGGACTAACGAATTACCGTGACCCCGAAACGTAAAGGGCTATTGAAGGACACCATGGATTTTAGTCAGTACAAGTCTGACAGTCCCTCACGCCCTGCCCCGGGGGGCACTCATTTGATGATTTTACCACGTAAAAAGAGACCTTAAGTAATTTTTCTAGTCCTTCAAATGACATCGCCAAACCTACCGAGTCATAACAGACCCTAATACTATAACATGTTACCTATCTGTTAAAAATAACAGCGCCATTATAATACTTGCTTTTGTGTTGGTAACAAAGAATGTACGCATTCTGTTTTTGAAATACAATACATCGCCATTGTTGTTTGGTTAGGTTGGTACTACCTAATACGTCAGGTGCATGGATGTGTTTTGTCTGATCTCACTAATATTAGTACCAGTTTGGATGTTTGGATGTATGGATGTCTGTCACTCAATTACGTCAGAATAGTTATTTCATTTTTTTTTTGTATTAACTTGCTTTGTCTCAGTGCTGGGCCAAAGTCATAGCTTTCCAGTCTAGTCCTGAAAAATACAGGAAAATTCTTAATATCATGAGATTTCACAAAAATATGTAGTCACCAGCACTTCAACCTTGTCCAAATCTATCAAAATTTTACAATACATTTTCAACTTTATCACGAAACAAACAGGTTGACGTTCGATTGGAACAAACTACGTAAACAGCAGATTACTATGGCTAACAAGCCATTGCTCCTAACATCCTAACTTCCTAAATATATATTTTTTTTAATATGATTAATGCGAAAATAATTATCTCTGTTACCTTTTCATACCCTGACTTTTAAACCGATCATCCTGAAATTTTGCATTATTTTACATCAGCGACCCGTCCCGGCTTCGAACCGGTGAAATCTGCACTATATTATGAATGTTATATATACGTACATATAAACCTTCCTCTTGAATTGCTCTATCTATTAAAAAAAACGCATCAAAATCGGTTGCGTAGTTTTAAAGATCTAAGCATACATAGGGACAAACAGACAGTGGGAAGCGACTTTGTTTTATACTATTTAGTTATTGTCAAATGTCCAAAGAAAAACTGTTCTCCAATAAATAACAACAATGTCCAAATGATTATAGATGGCGTCACATGTACGATCTGAATTAATTGTTAATTTCTAAATTAACGCGTTCGAAGTCGGCAAATGCTAGTAAATAAATATAGCCGCATTTTCGCACCATTATCGTACAAAAATAAAGTATTTTTCTAATATTCATTTGGCTTTAAATGTTAATCTTAACTTCACTTATCTAAAGATACACAAACGGGCACCTTGCACTATTGTCGACCCCTCAAGCCCACATCACAAACAGTATAGGTATACATCGCTCTGCCACATCTGTGCGCTAAATATGGCCACCACATCGCTACGTGGGAGACGAACTCTGACGAGTGTTACCGAGCCACTATACAGGGTGGTTTTTTAAAAGAGTATTACTTGTTTCATGTTCTTTGGATGTTTATTTTTAATTACTGTTTTTATTTTTCGTCTCAGGATGTAATTAATGGTCCCAGGAATGTCTCATCAACCGTAACCCTTTTTCTCATCGAGTCTTTTACGTTCCAGGATACGGTCTCCTGATAACCGTGACGCTGGAACGTAAAGGGCTACTGAAGGATCACCGTGGATTTTAGTCAGTACAAGTTTGACAGAACCTCCCAACCCGATGAAGTTACCACGATAAAAAAAGGATGCATGTCCTAATAAATGTGATGAAAATAAAAATATTTTATAAAATATTAACAATGAAGGCTGTTACTTAATACCAATCAATAAAAGTAATAGTTATAACTTACTCCAACTGACTTGTCGGCTCTTTTGGCCGACTGCAAATTCAGCCTACTAGTTGGCACATCTCTAATAATAATTTGTCAAACAGTACGGCTCGTAATTAGGCTGTGGGCGACGTCTGAATATTGCTAATATTGAATAGTAAATTACTATTAATTACATGTGGAGTAACTAATAGTAATTTATAACTGTGCATATAACTAAAGATAATTGACATTTTAATATTATACATATAATGTTGGTTCGTTCCTCTGTTTAGGGTTCCGTACTCAAAGGGTAAAATGGAACCCTATTACTAAGATTCCGCTGTCCGTCTGTCACCAAGCTGTATTTTATGAACCGCGATAGACAGTTGACATTTTCACAAATTATGTAATTATAACAAAAAAATAAGTACTAAAAACAGAACAAAATAAATATTGAAGGGGGGTCACATACAATAAACGTATTTTTTTTACCGCTTTTATAATAACGGTACGGAGCCGTTTGTGCGTCAGCCGGACTCGCGCTTGGCCGATTTTCATTTATCATTTTCTCAGATGAGAAAGAGACCCGGTCTTAACTTTTTGAAACCAACATTTAAAGAAAATTTCAGACGTTTTATGTCATTGTGGTTCTGAAAAATAAAATTCTAAGGATTTGCTTATTACTAAAGTTGAAAATTCCATTTTTTTTAACAAATTGATTAAATACATAATGGGCCCCCCTTTAGAGGGCCAAAGCCTGCCGGGGTCATAATAATATTGAAAATTTTAACATTCATTTTTGAAAACGAAGTAAGATAATATTTTAACAGCGCGTCCGTCTAACAAGTTCACAAACTCAAACATAATTTGATTTAAGTCGTATTTTTTTAAGTTCAAATTTTTTTAATAAGTTTATATATTTTGGAGCAATACGATTATGTTTTTTTTTTAATTTATTTATTAGTAAAAAAAACAAATTACAGAATATTAATTTATAATAGCAACTAAAAAACCACAGAGGTTTAAACTTGTGCTATCAAGAGTCTTTTCCAATAGTTAACACACTAATAACAAAGATCGCATAAGACAAAGACAAAATACATCAATCATCATTCCCTATATTTATACTATAATGTATTTGCAAGAGAGAAACAAAGAACACTTTTAAAAACTATACATCATTAGATAACACTTAAATAATCAGTCTTAGTTTAAATTTGATATTTTTATGTGTTAAACATTTATTTATTTCGGAGGGTAGACTGTTAATAAGTCTCGGTATAATATACGCAGTAGTTCGTTCACCATACGTATTGTTTGCGCGCTGTGTACATTTATGCGATTGATTTAGCAAATTATTTATTAAATTTTTTGAAATAATAATTATCAAATAAGTCCTCTCGCACGGAGTGGAGCGTTAGGGACAGTCAGAATCTTACTGACAAAAAACTATCCTATTTCTTCACATTCTCTTTACGTTCCATGGCCACGATGTTCTTTTAAGACAGTTCCGCGACATTTACCAGATTTCAAATGAACTCTTATACCAATCTGGGTACTTATACAATATTTCACAATCGTGTATTTTAACCGTAACCAAAATATTGCTTTCTTCCAAAATAACAGCATACCTATATTACAAATTATTGACCATTTAAACCACAATTTCGGACTTAATTCGTTTATCAGTACAACACACAATTTTGACAGTAACGTTCACAAATTTTCAATTATTTATTTAACACCGATTTTTATAGGTATGGCTCATGAGTAAACATTTTATTTTCAATCTTCAGTTGTTTTTCAATTTACCAAAAGAAAGTGGTGAAGTGAAGCCGCTATGAGAGACTGTCGTATGTAAAATAGACCATCGAAAAGTGCTGATAAATCCACCTATTTTCAATAAATGACTTGTAATTTTAAATTCATCCCTTAACTAAAATTATAAGCTCGAAAATTTGTTTGTTATTTTGCATTTATATTTAGTTTGTTTGTATACACTGAAACGGTCGGACAACGGTTTACATGATATTAGATGGCGCCACTTGTAAATTAGAAAAACCTTGTTTGAATAAATGATTTTTAATTTCATTGTAAATAGAAACGTAATTTCCAGTCTTATTTATTCGATTCTTCATTCGAGACTGTACATGGTTTTTTTTTGTCCTGGGCGCCTTCCTGGTGTGAATGAAATTACTTAAATAAAGAAATAGTTAACTGAGTCATTTATTTTTCCTTTTTTATTTCGACATGCAAAATACATTTAATTAAGTACTCGAGATTAAAAAAAAAATACTCTAAAAAATCAGTTAATTATGTACACATTTTTACATGAAAAAATCAAAATTAAATAAATCCTCACACCCTGTACATCTAAACAAGATAATATGACAGGCTGACGACATTAAAAATACAGTTCCACCGACCAACGCAACAAACTCACAAATATAGTCGCACACACTATTACTACTACTTATTATACGTCACACATTAATTGGAAATTAATAATGCTTTTAGGAGGAAGAGGGAAGGCTATATATAAAGTAAAAGAGAAAAAAGAGCATTTGTTAAGTTGTGAGTTGAGGAGATGTATCCTACTAACAACCTTTTTTTTTATCGTGGTAAAATCATCAAATGAGTCCTTCCACCCAGGGTAGGGCGGGAGGGACTGTCAGACTCGTACTGACTAAAATCCACGGTTTCCTTCAATAGCCCTTTACGTAACGGGGTCACGGTAATCCGTTCGTCCCGCGACCCCGGCAGGATCCCATTAACATCCTAATAACATTATAAATGTGTAAGTTTGTTTGGATGGATGCTTGATACTCTTTCACACAAAAAATATTGAACGGATTTAGATGAAATTTAGTACTGATATAGTTTATAACCTGGATTAACACACAGGATAGTTTTTATCCCGATTTTATATTCCCATGGGATATTTTTCGAGTAATAGTGGTTGAAACCGTTGGCAACAGCTATTAGATGATAAGCCTATAGGTTTGTCCATTGGAAAAATGTAATTACTCCGTCAGTTTTTTTTTTTTTAAATAACCGTTTCTGTGTCTCACTACTGAGCCAAGGCCGCCTTTTTACTTCCAAACCTTTATATTTTGGCCATGTTTTCCCAGCGAACATGATCAGATCGTCACACTACCTCCGCCGATATTGACTTCACTCCAGATTCTAAATTAACGAGGGCAAAGCTGCGTGCTCATTATCTGCCTAGCCTTTTCCCAACTATATTGCGGTCGGCTTCCAGTCATATCAGTATTTTATATGGAGCGACTGCCTGTCGGACTTCCACAACCCAGTAACTGGGTAATACGAGACCCCATGGTAAAACTGGTTGTCAGACTTTAGAACTTTTGACTAACAGTAACGACTGTCAAAGATCTACAAATGACAACCGGGACCAACGGCTTTACGTGCTTTCCGAGGCACGGAGGAAACTTGCTATGACAGATGGTCACCCATCCACAGACCAACCTCGGCAAGCGCGGCTTAACCCGGAAAATCGGCCTGTGCGGCTGTATTTATTTAGCCACGAGCTCACGAGCGGCAAAGCTGCGTGCTGAAGCTAGTTAATAATATCAGTGAACAGAAAACTAATGGTGTCTTTAACCTAATGTAATGCATGAGAACAACTAGATTTCTAGATCGCCACATATTACAGTACTTAAGTACTAGAAAGTTCATCTAGGATTAACAACCTTATCTTGGGACCTAGAAGGCTAAACCAAGCCGAAGGAAACAGGTTGTGCAATTATATTCTTTAAGGACATACTCTCACTGCGTATGTGTGAGTACTGTATTGTATTGAAACTTGTATGAAGGTTTTATGTGAAGAGTTTCAGCTCATTTTAAGATTTGAAGTTAGGGGGCAACGTGTCGTGGGTTTTATCCCATACGGAACAGATATTTGTATATTTTAAAAGTAGTTGTTCCGGGTCTGGCTGTTTGTGTATGTGAGTTTCTATGTTTGTAAACGCACCCATGATACAGGAGAAATTCCTGGGACAAAATGTCCCGAAAGATAAGTAGACCACTGGTTTTGGGTCTGAGCTAAGATTCAGGGCTCCAGAGAAGGGCTGTGGAACTGTCTAAACAACCTTAACCCTGGAACTTAAAGGACTATTGAAGAAACTCCGTGGACAGTACACGTCAGAGAGTCCCTTCCATTCCACCCAGAGAGGACTTTAGCACGACAATAAAAAGTCTGCAGAGAAAAGAAAATCGCAAAGAACTGTCGTGTAAATCAGGCTCTTGATCTAACGAGTGCCACTTGAGATGATGGTCGACGATCTTAAACTATTATGTTGTAATCTAGATTTATTTTATATCTGCATCTGCTGATAAATAGTACAGTGGCTAAATAATTACAGCCGCACAGGCCGATCTTCCAGGTTAAGCCGCGCTTGCCGTGGTTGGTCTGTGGATGGGTGACCATCTGTCATAGCGAGTTTCTTCCGTGCCTCGGAAAGCACGTAAAACCGTTGGACCCTGCTGTCATTTGCAAATCTTTGACAGTCGTTACTGTTAGACAGAAGCTCTAAAGTCTAACAACCAGTCTTACCATGGAGTATCGTATTACCCAGTTACTGGGTTGTGGAGGTCCGACAGGCAGTCGCTCCATGTAAAATACTGATATTCAGCTGCATCTGGTTTGACTGGAAGCCGACCCCAACATAGTTGGGAAAAGGCTAGGTAGATGATGATCGGTTCATAAATATTTAAGATTTTAATTAGAAATTGTAACCACAAAAACCTGTTCTAGAAATAAACTTCTTTTTTTTATAACAGTAGGTAATAAACGGATGCCAAAACTCTTATCTCACATACATTTTACATCAGACACACTCATCAGAGATGCCCCGATTAAACAGTACACACAAATTAAGACCATCGCTTTGAAACACACATAAAATCAACATTTAATAACAAACAAAACAAGTCTACCATCCTGTTACAATAAAAAAGCTCAACATGGGAACCGAACCCGCACTAATCTTTAAGTGGGAGGCACACCGGACGCTAAACTTGTATGTCTTCTGAAACTGGTTTTGAATCGTACTTGCTAGCTGGTTTTATTTTTATAGACACCCTTCTTTGACCATAGTTGTTGGAAGTTATATTTTTAGTGTTGCTAGATAACAAATTAACGGTAAAAGAATATTGACAGGTGATTATAATTATGAAATAGTGACGATTTCGTTCTAATAAGTCATAAACAGACCATGTTACAGTCAAAAACTGTAAATCTGGATGTTGGTTTAAATAGATCAATTAAACCTAATTAATTTAATCTAAACATTAAATTAATTTGGTTTAATTAATTTAATGTTTAGACAATTCTAGTTTAAATTATTCTAATTTGGATTATATTTTAGTGTTGCTAGATGACAAATTAATTGTAAAGGAATATTGACAGATCTTGTAGTAATAAAATAGTGACCACTTCGTTCAAATAACTTACAAAAAGGCTATGTTCCAATGAAAAAGTTTTAATTTGGATTTTGATTTTGACAATTCTATTTTATATCGTTGTAAATGTAGACTTTAGATGAAAATTTAAAAAAACGCCTTTATTTATGTATGATCGAGACTTTACTTAGCATCGATTCTTTGGATCGATCTAACAAAAGATTTAAACGCGCATTGTAGCATCAGGAATTTTGGTAGGGAGAGGTTCCATAAAGATCTGAATATTGTAATGGAAAAAATGACGTTTTAAATTGAGTTTTAATGACGTAATTGAAATTCTCAATTACTTTTGTTTTTATGAACACATAAAATGATCAAGACGTGAATCGTGAAGAAAAGCGAACGAAAATCGCTAACACACTGCAGTAAGGAATTGCGATGATCTTTGATATTTTTCTTTATGAGAAAAACCAATAATAACATATTTATTTATTTTTTGGATAGAATTTTTATTTTATTTTATGTAGCTTGCTCTAATAAATAATACATAAAGAATAATAATACTCTATTGATTCGTATTCTAAAAAAAAAACACTCTTTACTCTTTTACATTTACTTAATGGAAAATTAATTTCATAGTTAGATTGGAAAAGAGATGAAAACATTTCGCAATTTAATCAATAATGGCACAATACCTAGGGCATTTAATGGTTCGCCTTTTCCTATTTTCAAACAATTTAGATGAATGTACCAAGCCTACATATTTGATTCCATCAAAATTTCAAATTAATGTAACATAAAATGTTATCACACATGTTACATTGATGATAACGTCCTAATCCAACAGTATTGACATATAACAGAACATTAGATAAAACTGTGACGCCCCTTCAAATTAATAGTTCAATCGTATAGAATAACTAAATTAGACTGGACTGTCGTGATGGCCTAAAGGTTGGCACGTCGCCTCTCAAGTACAAGGTTGTGTGTTCAAAGCTAGGTAAGTATAATTATGAATTTTTCAGTGATGTGTTTTTTTTTCATCGTGGTAAAATCACCATATGAGTCCTTCTACCCAAGGCGGAGCGGGAGGGACTGTCAGACTTGTACTTACTAAAACCACAGCGATCCTTCAACAGCCCTTTACGTACCGGGGTCACGGTAATTCGTAAGTCCCGCGACCCCGGCAGGCTTTGGCCCTCTACAGGCCCCCGGTGAACCACGCTTGCCTAGAAGCAATTCACATCTTGGACATTACTGATATCGGTAGAGGAAAATCATGTGGAAACATGGTCTATGTATAATCGTTATGTTTAAAGTGATATCAGAAGACTATGGTACTTCCAGAGGCGGTATATTAAACTCTGACATCCCAGAGAGTAGCCATTCCCACACGAAACAGCTACATACTTTCTATTCTCTTCTATTTCTATATTGAAAAAATATTTTTTGATTCAGCTAGAATGTGCAGAGAAATATTGCAATTTCAATATCCTAGCTCTATTAAAAAGTTTCAACTTTTATGATATTTCGATCTGGCATCAGCGCCTGAACGGATTTCGATGAAATTTCGCACAAAGATCGACTATGTCCCAGATTTGGATATAGGATCGTTTTTATCCCGGTTTTACGTTCCTGTGGGATGATTTCTGGGAACTAAGAGGTGATAACCCAGGTAGACACAGGTCAAATCCTTAGTCTTTTCATAAGTATGTTGGTGTTGGCTTCCATTCTAACCAAATGCAGCTGAATATCAGTATCCTATATCTAACCTAACCTAATCGGCCTCGAAACCCCTTTCAGTATTTTTTTGATATTACTCATATTAGCATTAGAATAAAAGTTAAAAAATTCAACCTGTAATCACTTTTGAAAGCAGACGTATTATAACGATTCCAATTAATCATATCACAACTCGTTTATGTCAGTGGCTTCACTTGCATTTATATCGAACACTGTTTCACGGGAACATAATATCAAAAAATCTGAAGTTATTAGTTCAAAATTGGTTAATTTATCAACACTTTTTGATGTTTAATTTTACATAAGACAGTCCCCCAAAGCGCCCTTCGCCAATTCCTCGTGTTGCTAGTTTTAAGATTTATTCTTTATCTTTTTCTATGCTAATTTTCATCCGTAGATACGTTCAGTCGCTTTAGTGTGATTGAGTAACAAATATCCATCCATCAAAACTTTACACTAAGTCAAGAAGACAATTTTAAAAATAAAATTTAAAACAGTGGTGATTCTATATATATTTTCAGCATACACGACACATAAAACAAATATCTGCACTGTTTCCGAATAACTGAAACGCCATTTACGTATGTCCACCAATCCGTCATGGCGCCCAGTTTAAAATTTTATTTTTAATTTTATTCGGCGAGTGACACACGATCGGAAATCGTGAAGTTTCAAAAATGTCGGTTTGAATGAGTTTTCGTTTATTTTGTTATTATTATTTTTTTAATGTTTTTCGTCGGGAAATGATTACAGTATGAAAATATGTGGTGATGATTGTAAATTTTCGAGAAATGAAATCATTTTAACTGTGAATTGTAATATTATTAATGTGAAAGTAAGTTTGTTACCTTTTCACGCCCAAACTACTGTACCGATTATCCTGCAATTTTACATTATTCGTTCCAGGTTTCCACGGACATAGGGTACCTTTCATCCCGACAAAAAGTAGACAAATAATAATAACGTCCATATAATAAAATAGATGGCGCTACATGTTGTAATTTATTGTCAAATTCTACATTAACATGAGCGAAACCGTGGCCTAAAGGAAGGTAATTATTAAACACACACCACAATGTCCACAGATTTTGTGTGGACATCAGTATTCTAAATCAGTGAGCTGCCCGATTCCTTTAATGTGTACCTTTTTTTTTTATCGTGGTAAAATCATCAAATGAGTCCTCCCACCCAGGGCAGGGCGGCAGGGACTGTCAGACTTGTACTGACTAAAATCCACGGTGTCCTTCACGAGCCCTTTACGTACCGGGGTTACGGTGATGGGTAAGTCCCGCGACCCCGGCAGGCTCTGGCCCTCTACAGGCCCCGTCAATTTGCTGACACTCTTTGAGGCGCGCGTGGAACACAACGCGCCGTCGACCCGGGCATGGTCCATGGTCGGACAGCAAGTCGTTTAATGTGTACCTTGCATTAATTTGAAATTACAAGTAACATTTTCATTACATTGCAATGCAAATACCTTTCAATAGCATAGTCCTTTGAAGTGAACCGACAGGAGGTGCTTCAAAACGTTTGTGAGATTCTATTGAAAATTTGAATATTATTCTATTGCAAAATTGCGGATTTGGATAAATATTGGTTCACAGATAGTTAACCTGTGTTAACATTATGTAATTATTTTTTTATCGTGTTAAAATCATCAAATGAGTCCTCCCACCCAGGACAGAGCGGGAGGGACTGTCAGACTCGTACTGACTAAAATCCACGGTGTCCTTCAATAGCCTTTTACGTTCCGGGGTCACAGTCATAAGACTTTTTTATCCCGGGATGTCATTCCTATAAGATAATAATCTAATTTAACGCGAGCAACACAGACAGCCGCTCCATGTAAAATACTGATATCCAGCTGCATCTGGTTTGACTGGAAGCCGACCCCAATATAGTTGGGAAAAGGCTAGGCAGATGATGAACGCGAGCAACACCGCAGTAATCACTAGTCGTATTATAATTATGAAACAACTGCAAAGTTACTGCATGACATTTCGTGGGGCTTTAACGTTTTCACAGTGTAATAATAACTTGTTTTGTACTGTGTTGTTTTACGCACTTAAATAATGTAAGTACGAATTAACATATTTACATTCAAGTTCACTTTTTCAGTTCATTAAATTTTTCATTCTGTCTGTTTGTGTATCTGAGTTTTTGACTGTGACTAGTTACGAAGTTTAGAACATTCTATCGATTCGAAATCGCCATTTTTGTTTAATTGCAGAAATTGAAAGCCCTTACCTATTATACACAATCAGATAAGCAAAGGGATATTTTGAAAAAATCTATTTCAAGAACGCAAAGCATTCTAGGTAAAAATAGAACTTTAAATTTTTCTCTTGTAAAATCCGTCATTGCGGTTTCGAGACTGTTAAAATAATTTAAGTGGCAAATATTAGCCAGTCTTATAAAAGTAACAAATTAAAAAATTGGAAGAAAGATAACCTAACAATATCAACCTACTTCTAATGCGATAATTAGAAAGATATTTCGAAATCTAGAAGAATAAGTAGGTATCAAAAATATAAACTGACTTAGCAATATAATAATAAATATGTTTTACAAAACTGATGCGGTCCTACAAACTAATTTTCATGAAGTTAGCAAGACCACAGATATACTGATGATAACTTAGTAAGTTTCAACAGGACAAAGACGCGGCACGAATGCAGTTCAATTTTTCAGAACTATCAAAAATAAGTTGTCTCGAAAAGATCGCTTTCAGCGATAAGACCGCGCATTGTGATACCCTATCTAAAAGATATACTTTGTACCTGTTATGTGAATGTTGAGCATAATAAACTGTATTCTATCTACTACCTATAAAATATATATACATATATATACTATCCTTAGAGACTCCTAAAAATAAAACCCAAATTCTAGGTACCGACGTATCGAAGAGTTCAATAAAATTGGTTTTGCAACCTACTGCCTCTTCCATTGTAATTGAAAACACACCGTATTTGCATAAGTAAATAAAACACATATCTAGTAAGCAAGCGTGGTAATCAATGTTTGTGACTTTTTATGAAGCCTTTACCCAACCGGGGTCGCGAGACTGTCTTATCAGGTAACCGTAACCCCGGAACGTAAAGGGCTATTGAAGGTACACCGTGGATTTTAGTCAGTACGAGTCTGACGGTCCTTTCCGCTCAACTCGTGGGATGGGAGGACTCGTTAGATGATTTTAACACGTAAAAAAAGTTGCCAAACAGTAGCAACATAATAAGCTGATAATATCACAGTAAAATCACCCCTATTACCTACAAGGGAATATAAGTTCGTAAGGATGTATGTATGTATGTATGTTTGTTACCCTTCCACGCAAAAACTATTGTACGGATTTGATACACAGATAGTTTATAACCTGAATTAATACATATTATGCTAGTTTAAATACAGATTTTATGATAATTTTCGAGTTTTAGCTGGCCAAGTCGTTGGCAACAACTAGTAAAATTTGACTGCTGCAATACGAGTGTTACTAAACCTCTGAAGATGTTATCGCCATCTTAGAATAAAAAAAAAACAAATGACAGTCGCATTGCTTAGAACACAATTCGACTGTCATCGAAATGATTTATTTTTGCAAGTACCTAGGTAGTTTATTATAAACACTTTTACACGTCGTCTTTTTACAAACTAGATGAGGCCGGTGTTTCGTACTTGACTACTCTGAGAAGGAACAGCCGAAACAAACTCGGAGGTCACTGTCTTTTTTAAAAGTCGAGACATTATATTGGTCATGTCATTAGAGGACCATGTAGGTTAGTGCATCTGCCTGCCTTTTCCCAACTGTGTTCGGGTCGGCTTCCAGTGAAAACAGATGGTACATGTGACCTATCTGACCCCCACAACCCAGTAACTGAGTAATACGATACGTCTTGGTAAGTTGACAGCTTTTTTGAAGTTAACCCTCATTTCGTCGAAAATTTCTCGTTTCATGATTGTATCACACTTTTATGATAAGAGGGTTGAAAATAGGCTAGGGGTAACGGCTATTCTCATTTAAGGGTTGAAAGATACGAGAAAACTTGAGTTGACAAAAGCCTTAGTGATAATTTACTATCTTGAGACGCCTACGCAAAAATGAAATATAAACGGTTTTTCTGGGCTTATTTTGTGCCCTTTTTTGGGACTATTTCATAATAAAAAGTACGTAGGTAGGTGGAAATGTTGGTATTGAACCAAAAGGAATAAATATCAAACGCAGAGGGTAGGTGAAAAGCGTATTTTTCCGAGCGTATCAATTTCTAGCACCACGGTAAAATTTTATGTTTTATTTTGACGTATTCATTTACGTTTTCATTTTGTTTTTACTTTTTCCGACTACAGTTCGAATTTTAAATGTTTGTAATTTTTTCCTCGTCACACCAGCATGCATTAACATTTGAAAACGGAACGCGCCTAACCATTTTCAAATCATTCCAAAAACGCGTCACTTTGAACGATTTAAAAAATATAATGAACAAAGACTAAAGAGTTTGAACACCACATCCTAAACCACTTAAAAAAATGTAATTAAACACTATCAAAATCCAGTTCCAAGCAAAAGAAGGTATAAAACATAGGCTTACTCCCACGAAACCCGTATCAGCGGAAATTGGAACCGGTCCTCGGTCAAACCATCCGGCAACCGGTTTAGCACGATGATTTTCATTCATTCATTCATAAAAACACAGGGTAGCACACACTTCGGCACAATTTTTCACTGTAATCCGTAAACACTGGGTTCGGCGCCACAGGTGTCCGCGACGATGGGTATACGTGCGCTCCGGTCGGGCGCTGGAAGCCGTCTGGCGGTTGGGCGTGCGCTGTGCGCGCGGGGCGAAGGGAGGGGATGATCACTACAGCGTCCCGGGGAGCTATCGCAGAGCCTGCGTGCTCCGGCTTGACGTTGCTACGCCAGGGCGGTTTATGTTGCGTACTGACAATTTGGGGCTGAATTGCGTAGTGATTCCGTATCGTTTAGTCTTTTTTTTTAACGAAAATTGATCTGGTTGTATTTCTTTTTTTGATTTAAGAACATAGACATAGACAACTAATTTTCAAATTCTAATGAAAGGAACGTTCCTAGTTCGTACCATGGGTTCGAACGTTTAACGTTATTGACATTTGGAATGGAACGTTCGAAATTTTTGAATTGCGCAAATTCGAATTTTTGCGTTGCTTTTAGTGATGTACCACGTATGTAATGTTTGAATGTGGTATCGGTTTTCTGGTCTCTTTTTGAAACGGCGGCGGGTCCGTTTCGGATTGCTGATTCTTGTTGCTCTTGTACAAATTGTTCTGTTTGCGCCTTTCAACGTAGGTACCATGATGGATTACTAACAACTTCGATGTGTTTTCTTGTACGTTGCGAATGTAAATAATGTTGTTCGGTATTTATAGTTTTTTTTGTATTCGTGGACATTGGAGAGTGTTCGCAATGTTTAATGTTGTTTTGTTTATTTCCTCTTTTACATCGACTGCGTATTCGTAAGATTTATTCCCTATATGTCGAGTCCCGTTATGTCGAGCCTGGAAGTCTATTGTTCTCCAAAGTATTGATATTTTACGCTTTCTATTACCTATATGTCGAGTTTGGTGAACAGGTACAGTCAGGGATGTAAATTAAAAGCCAATGGCATAAAAACATTGTTTTATTATTTGTTCTATTACTTATTTTCATATATATATCTAATCTTAATCTAAATAAATCACAGTATAATCATCACTATTGTTGCAAATGTTAAACAGCATGTCGACGGAGCCCCGCTTCGCGGGGCTCCTACTTCTGGGTGGTTTAAAAAAAAATAACCACGAAGAGGATGGCGGGGTCTTTCAGACCCCGCCATCCTCTTCTAACCTAAATTGTCCGAGTCGGGGTGCCAGCAAGTCCCGAACTGTCATGTGCATTTCATTGGACGTGACTGTACTTCTAAAATATGATATTATTAAACTCGACATAAAGGGAATAGAAAAGGGACAGAAAACTAAGTTCGACATAAAGGTAATAGAAGCGAGACAAGGTTTTCGGCTCGACATAACGGGACTCGACATAAAGGGAATAAGCCATTCGTAAGCCGTTCAAACAGAATTTTATAAGGGATTAATTTCTCGTCGTTGCCAAGCGCGGCTGTTGAGCATGAGTTGCAAGACTTTCAGGGACTTTTTTTTAGCGTAGTAAAATCATCAAATGAGTCCTCCCACCCAGGGCAGAGCGGGAGGGACTGTCAAACTCGTACTGACTAAAATCCACGGTGTACTTCAATAGCCTTTTACGTTCCGGGGTCACGGTAATTCGTGAGTCCCACGACCAAGCCTTTTGGGGACTACAGGATGTTTGCATTTGGCAGCAGCTTGCTAGCCAAGCACGCTTGCCTAGAAGAAACCGAAGCTTGAAGAGATTCAATTTGCTGGAGTGTCCTGAGTAGGTGCTTACATGTTTAAAGATTCAAGGAAAGACACTTATTCCACAATCGACCTGATGACGATCTGCAATGACCTACTGAGCTCACCTTTACTATTAATAATATATAGTAATTACGACACTGTTAAGATAAATATTATTTGAAACTTTTTCATGTAAACACTATCGAAAGACACGGTTTGCGTAGTGACTAAGCGAACGACTCCTGTGCAGCGTGTCGCGGGTTCGATCCCCGCACGGGACAAATATTTGTATGATCTGCTAATAGTTGTTGCGGGTCTGGGTGTTTGTGTGTGTGAGTCTCTATGTTTGTAAACGCACCCACGATACAAGAAGAAATCCAAGTGTTTTTTTTTTTAACGTTTATAAAAAAAGAAATGAAGGAAAAAAGGACTTTTTACCACCATGAGCGCTGCCATCGATTCTGATACCCCCACAAAGTACTTCGAGCCCAGCGAATAGGCTGATGACAATGATGTTGATGGTGATGTCTGTCTCCAAAAAGGTGAGGTGACCAAAAGAGACAGAACATTAGAAACCATTAAACCGGGTGTTGTGGCACAAGTTCAAAGGAGCTTATATCCGGCGGTTGACGGCGACTGGCTTTAACCGACGCCAATACAATACCCATCGGTACTTTGTAGAAAGGGGCAATCTATTCATTACTGGAAATCAAATGGAACAATGGACGAATGGTGAAATTTCGCGACTAACACCACAAAAGCAATTTAAGCGCTGGTTCTGACTATCAATTGGAGCTTTGTCTTTTATTTTGAAGTAAATTCACGTATATGTGCCTTAAAATTGTTACCAGAAGGTGGCATTGCTAACTGCCTAGTAACTGACTGAGTAGTTGACTGATCATATTGAAGATGGTGGTACCAACACCTTCTTGATCATCCTGTTCCCCTAGTACTTTCTGTTCAGAGTCAACATCGTGTTCTCATTTTCTGTAATTTTGTGCCTGTTAATTTTTAATTTATCTGCTATCCGTACGGAAAAAAGCAACGTGGCTAATTTATCAACATTAATTGTGCTACACATACTGTAGAAATACACAAGTAAACAACCAGACCTGGAACAACTACTTGTAGGTCATACAAATATTTGTTCCGTGCGGGTATTGAACGGTGACACGCTGCATAGCTGTCGATGGCTCAGCCACTAGCTTGCCGCCGTTTCAGATTTAAAGCCTAATCTCTCCTAAGTCTAAGCCTCACGCAGACGATCTCCGGCCACCGTAGGGACGGGTATGCGGGCGACGAGTAATGGGTGACTCGCTGTCCGACCATGGACCATGCCCGGGTCGACGGCGCGTTGTGTTCCATGCCCGCCTCAAGGAGTGTCAGCATAGCGACGGGGCCTCCTGTAGAGGGCTAAAGCGGGACTTACGAATTACCGTTACCCCGGAACGAAAAGGGCTATTGAAGGACACCGTGGATTTTAGTCAGTACGAGTCTGACAGTCCCTCCCGCCCTGCTCTGGGTGGGAGGACTCATTTGATGATTTTACCATGGTAAAAAAAGTCTAAGCCTCAATTAGTTGTGCCCCAACAGTGGGATAGTTCGTTGTAGATATTTATAAAAAAAACCCCTTATTTTGACTGTAAACTAATAGGCACAAGTCATACCATGTTCATCCATTGCCGGGGTGACTAAACTGAAATTATTCCGTCAAAGCAATTTGAGAGGGCCATTATGAGTCATTTGTGAACGGTCTACTAGTTAGAAGCATTGAAAACAGGAAAATGTCTGTATCTAGCTGTGTTATGAAAGGAATGAGAGGTATTTAGACCTGTTTTGTAGCTTCGTCTTGACATTAATAGATATTCAGGCTGTTTAGAAATGCCAAATTGATAAGAAAGACGAAAGTAACGTTCTGTCAGCAATGAATAATATTATGTATTGTTTTTCCAAAATCAAATATCGTTAAAACCTTTGTAGAAACATTTTTACGTTAAAGTGCTGACAAACTTGAGCGTTCACTTCTAATGAGCATCCTTGCGAATGTTACTTTTTTTATCGTGGTGAAATCATCAAATGAGTCAGACCAGGGCAGAGCGGGAGGGACTGTCAGACTCGTAATGACTAAAATCCACGGTGTCCTTCAACAGCCCGTGTCAACTTCAACAACAGTGAGTCCCGAGACCTGCGAATTTACAATAACATTACAAAAAATAAACGACAGCGTTCTGGTGAACATTTTAACGAACGTTCTGGCGAGGTTTTTATAGTTCACCATTGACTACCAACGATATTTGAAGTCCCATTAATCCACCCAAAGGTTGTCTGGAAGATTTCGTCACACCAGCGATAAGACCGCTGTTGAACCCATTTTTATATCGTGGTAAGTTCATCAAATGTGTCGTCCCACCCAGGGTGGGATCGGAGAGACTGTCAGACTTCTACCGACTAAAATCCACGGTGATCCTTCAATAGACTTTTGCGCTCCTGGGCCACAGTTACCTGATGAGACAGTCCCGCGACCCCGACAGGCATGGCCCTTCTGCTGTGTAATTATTTTGGTGTGCAATAATAGTTATTTATGCAACTGTTGTACAATCAGGGGTATTAAAACACGAATGTGAGTTTATCACACGAGGCGTAGCCGAGTGTGATAATAGTATCATATGAGTGTTTTAATACCTAATTATAACAGCTGCATACAAGACTTTATCTACAATCATGATGTGAAACCTCTATAAAAGATTCTCATACCATAGGGTGTTGTACAGTGTTGTAAGAACTATGTAAATTCAAGATGGCGGGAAATAATACGATAAGACGAGAATCCGAAATTACGAATAAGTCTACAATTTATTGTTCTTTTTTCAAAATTTTAGCGATCTGGTGGTGAAAATGTCATTGCATGAGAATGTTCTTTTTTTGAAATTCATAATATCACGCGTTTGGATGATATAATGATCATAATATCATTGGTGTTTTAATGTTGGCAATAAGCTAATTGTTATAGGTTCTTTTATAGAGGTCTAGCACTTTGCCCGCGACTTCGTCCGCGTGGGTTACGTACTTTCCTAATTCCCCCTTTTCACCCCCTTAAAGGTTAAATTTCCAAAAACCCCTTCTTAGTGCTCCCCTACATTATAATAAGAAGCCGTGTGCAAAATTTCACATTCCTAGCCCCAGTAGTTTCGGCTGTACGTTGATATGTCAGTCAGTCAGTTCTCCTTTTATATATATAGATTAATAGCATGATAGTAGATAATAGTTATTTATGCAACTGTTGTATAATCAGGGGTATTAAAACACGAATGTGGGTTTATCACACGAGGCGTAGCCGAGTGTGATAATAGTATCACATGAGTGTTTTAATACCTAATTATAACAGTTGCATACAAGACTTTATCTACAATCATGATGTGAATCCTCTATAAAAGATTTTCATACCATAGGGTGTTGTACAGAACTATGTAAATTCAAGATGGCGGGAAATAACACGATAAGACGAGAATTGAAATTACGAATTAGTCTACAATTTATTGTTCTTTTTTCAAAATTTTAGCGATCTGGTGGTAAAAATGTCATTGCATGAGAATGTTCTTTTTTTGAAATTCATTATAACACGCGTTTGGATGATATAATGATCATTATAGCATTGAGTGTTTTAATGTTGGCAATAAGCTAATTGTTATAGGTTCTTTTATAGAGGATTAATAGCATGATAGTAGATAAAGAATATTACTACCTACCTAGGTAGTATTGTACTCTTCCAAGTTCTACTTATAATATATTGTCCTCCACATTTAGTCACTCTCAAGTCAGCTTTTACTGGGTCCTTGAGATCTTTCCTCCTTAAGATTTAGAATAACATACTCTCTCCGAATTCTGAAGACTCGTTTTAAGGCAAATACCTTTTTATGTCTTGTTAAAGAAAGCTTAAATCGCAAAGTTAATTAATTATGTAAATACTTGTAGACTTACAACCTTGACTTATGTTGAGAGCTTTTCTTGTAGTATCTTCAAATGTCAGGCTTCATGTAAGAACAATGTCAATCTTTCTCTTTACGCTTTGCAGCTGCTTGGCTGGGACCGAATGCGAATGGGACGAACCGCGAAGGGGCTCAAGTGGTTCATTTAAACTTCGACCCATTCGCACTTAGTCCCATTCGCACAGGGTCCCATTCGCACTTATGCCTTTGTCAAACAGACGCGCGAGTCCGAAGCAAAACTGAACCGAAGCGAGACGTCAGTCCGATAGTTCTGTCACGCTATCGGATCGCTTTCGCTTTTCTATGTGACTGGATTCAAACAATTCCATATATTACAAATAAAAACGTCACGCTTCGCACTCGTCACGCCAGTCTGTTTGACAAAGGCTTTAGTCCTTGACCTTAGAAATTTTATATTTTAATTATACTTTTACGTGTGAACTGAAAGCACATTTCACTGATCCAGTATTCGAATAAGGTTCCAGCAACATGTGTTGCTGGTTCTGTTCATAAAGTTGGTCATCCAACATATCGTACTTTGAATCTCAACTAAACTTTATCCCGTACATATGTCCTTCCCTTACTAACTTGTTCATGGCTGACTGGACAGCGTCTCTAACTTTGTGAAACAATGACCTTTATATGTATAAGCAGTAAGCTCTAATTACCATCTCGTCTCAGTCGCAATTCTTAATTCGAGATTTAAACATAGTCAACAGAATAAGATGGGTCCATGGAGTTTCTTGCCGCCTTAGAATGGGCATCTGCAGTTCTTTCACAGTTATTTTGTCTTGTGACTGGGACTGTATCACTATAATATTTGTAGTATTTTAAATTAATACTGTGAAAATTATTCAGTTCAAGTCTGACAGTCCCTTACGCCCCATCAAAGGCGAGAGGACTTATTTGATTTTATCACCTAAATAAAACCTGTTAAATTCTTTAATACTCCTTTTACCTCGTCCACATTTAACCATCAAAGCGCTGAAGTAAACAGCAAGTTAAAACATCTGACCTTATCAACATGATATTTGGTATAGACCATACGTAAAGTAAAATGCTCTCACGAAAATCTATTCAAGATTCATAAAAGATCTAAAATAAAATATTCCCAGACGTCGATTCAGCAACCTGTCTATATTTACGATTTTCTAAAATACGAGTATTACAATAGGGAGGGGATAGCTGAGTACAAACGATACCACTAAACGCAATTGCCGATACCAAATTCAATTTCATTAGTCACAATAAAATAAATAAATAAAATAAACATGTTTTAGTTTTAGAACTCTGTTCGTTTTAATTAAGTTTATGTATGCAATTAATGATAGATTGTGAATGTATAACAAAGTAATTATTGAAGTTCATAGGTCTAATGGCATAGTAAAATTTTTTAGACCAGCTGTCGCCAGCGGCTTCGGTTTCGTCAAAAATTATTCCAGGTCATCGTAATATCGGGATAAAATGTATATTATGAGTTATTCCAGACTATAGACTATTTCTGTACCAAATTTCATCCAGATCCGATCACCTGTTTTGACGTAATAAAGTAACAAACATCCAAAGAGTGGATCTTTGGTTGTTTCGCATTCATAATATTATTAGTGTTATTTTAATATTACTTTCGGTCCATTTTAATTAGCAAATAATGACGATTTACCACCTGCTCACAATAATTCATTAAAAGATATCTGGTAGATAAGATAAAATATAAAAAATATTATAATTTGTATTACAACGATTGAATAACCAAAAATAACAAAACCTGTTATTTTTTGCTCTTATCACTAAAACACAAAAATATCACAAATACCAACTAATTACTAAAGCGTACGAAAAAAGATTTATTTACTAAATACAGGCGATAAACAATGTTTGGAAAGACAAGAAAAACGTGGTAGCATCTTACTCTGATTTTTTGTTCTCACACAACCCGTTTCAGTTTTTTCGATACCCGTTTTTTTGGTATCGGATACCAAGTAAGTTTAATGCTGTCCCATCACTAATGAAGGACTTATTTGGTGCGTGTGAGAGTTGAATTTCGAACGTGTTTTTGTTAGTTTAGTGACGTGATTAACTTGGTATTGGTATCCAACTGATGTCAAGTGGTATTTTCGTTTTTTTTTTTGCTTTTTTAATGTTTGATGAACAGGTGTTTTCTGTACAGGTAGTTTGGTAATAATATCCTTACTGTATTTTTATGTGTATCTTTTGTATGGTCCAGGAGGAAGGTAATTACGTAATTGAGGTGATTTGCCGTCTGTAATTTATGAACTGTGAACGCCACATACCAACTTACGTGATTATTTTTCTTCACACCGTTTTCCTGTAGCTAGAGGTCTGTAGGTGAACAGTGTATAAGACGGGGACGCGAGTTATGATGGAATTACACATTTAAGGCAAACTTAATACAATACTAACGTAGCGCAAGCACGTCGGCTACGTTAGTGTTGTGTTAAGTATGCCTAAAGAGAATGTCCCCATTATGCCTCGCGTCCCCGTCTTATACACTGCTCCCCTAATTATTTATTATGTATAGGTATCTAGGTACAAAAAAAACCTGTGTTGGTTTTATAAACTCAGTGGAAAATTATAATCCTATATATATAACCCTCGCAATTTTGTGCGCTAATAAAAATCACAATGTTCATTAAATAATTGTTATTTTGATGTCACACTTACTTGGATAAGGATCTCGATTGATTTTATCAATTACTAGCTGTTTCTCGCGGTTTTACCCCGTCTGCTCGGCTCCTATTGATAGTAGCGTGATCTTATATATATATATATATAGCCTTCCTTGATAAATAGACTACCCAACAAAACAATATTTATTCAATTTGAATCAGTAGTTCCTTAGATTAGCGAGTTCAACCAAACAAACTCGAACTCGGTAGTAAAAGCGTTATTATTTTACTAGCGACCCGTACCGACTCCGCACGGGTGCAATCTCTACTATAAATTATGCATGTTATATACATGTAAACCTTCCTCTTGAATCACTCTATCCATTAAAAACAGGGGTGCTAAGACAGGAAACCTCCACGTGCGCCCATGGACTGGAGTTCCCTCTCGGATACGTCCGGGGGGAAGACCAGTTTTTCGGGCCGGTGCACCCTGGGATGCGGGCAAAAACTCTTCCTTAGGCACTGTGTGCCTGAGGGGTCTCTTTGCACGGGCAGACGCAGACGACAGGCTATTCGCATACGGATGCGAATAGCCTGTCAGGTGGACGCTCCAACGTGTGTCCCTCTGAATAGCAGAGGGCACAGCGGCGGAGCAGGCTTGCGGACGGCGAGTAATGGGTAAGCTCGCCGTCCGACCAAGGACCAAGCTCAGGTCGGTGGCGCGTCGTGTTTCACGGGCCACCGACGGGGCCCCCCTTACGGGGCCAAATGCCTGCTGGGGTCGTGGATTTTTTCTTAATCCAGGATACCGCGGCCCCGGAACGTAAAGGGCATCCGAAGAAACACGGGTGGATTTTAGTCAGTAAGAGTCTGACAGTCCCTCCCGCCCCATCCAGGGCGGGAGAACTCATTTGATGATTTTGCCACCCTTAAAAAAAACCATTAAAAACAACCGCTTCAAAATCCGTTGCGTAGTTTTAAAGATCTAAGCATACATAGGGACAGCCAGACAGACAGCGGGAAGCGACTTTGTTTTATACTATGTAGTGATAGTATAGATTTCTTTATTGTTATATGCTGTCCCACTGTTGGACAAAGACCTCCATTCGTTCCACAACGTTTACGACTTTGCACTACGTCCTTACAACCGTCTTGTCTTAAAAGCACGCTGGTTGCGAGTACTACGCTCCTGACCTTTCCTTGAACATCACCAAAAGAGTCACTTTCCTTTAACGTCACAAAAGGTGATCCCTTTGGTGACGTTCTTCGGAAAGGTCAGGAAAAGAGTATAATATTTTTTTCTAGGGCAATCTAGGGTTGCGGGCAGCAAGTAATGGGCAACTCGCTGTCTGACCATGGACCATGCCCGGGTCGACGGCGCGTTGTGTTCCACGCGCACCTCAAAGAGTGTCAGCATAATGACGGGGGCCCCCTCTAGAGGACAAAAGCCTGCCGGGGTCGCGGGACTTACGAATTACCGTGACCCCGGAACGTAAAGGGCTATTGAAGGACACTGTGGAGTTTAGTCAGTACGAGTCTGACAGTCCCTCCCGCTCTGCCCTGGGTGGGAGGACTCATCTGATGATTTTACCACGTAAAAAAAGGGCAATCTAGGGCGTCTCGTTTAAAGTTCCATTCACATCTGTCTTAAATGTCAATAATCTTTACATATTTTAATTAAATTCATAATGGATGACTTGAAATTGACATAAAAATAATTATAAAAAAAGAAATATGGAGTGAAATAAAAATTATTAAAAAAATATGAACACATCAATCATGAAATTAGGGCCTTAACAAACAATTTTATGATCGAAACGTATTACATTTGAAATATTAATGAAAAAGTCCCGAGCTACAAAATTAAATTAAAAATTAATATTCATTTTTGAACTTCTTTTTTTTACTGAAAATGTAATTTAAGTTTGTGGCCGAAAAAATCGTCTGGAAATCTTTGAATTATAAAGTTCATTGTTATATTAAATTGTTAATATAAAACAAACAGAAGTTACTTTTGAAATATTTTATAAGAAAATGTACAGACCCCAGCAGGTCAACCCCCATCTGTCTTACCAATCGAACATTAACCTTCCACTATTTCCGATAAGGTCGAAAATCTGTAAAAGATATTTGACAGATTGAGATAGGTTGGCGTACGTACGTAACCTCTATGGCTCGACTCACACCAAAAGAGCGGCGAAGGGCAACGAAGCGGAGCGCAGTTTCAGTGTCATGTGAATTTTAACTTTATTTTCATTACTATAATACTCATTCTTTTTATCGCACTCATACTCGAAAGAGTCGCGGGAATGCCCGCGGATCCGCGGGCATCCTCGCGACTCGTTCGAGTTTCTCATGCGATAATAAATTTTATTTTAATGAAAATAAAGTTAAAATTCATATGACACTGAAACTGCGCTCCGCTTCGTTGCCCTTCGCCGCTCTTTTGGTGTGAGTCGAGCCTATCTGTCTATATCGGTAACTGAACTTATCGTTGCAAAATCGGAATGTTGGCGCTGTTGGCGCAGGCGCTGAGCGATCGGACTGCTGTGCTGTCGCTGGTTCGATTCCCGCATGTAGTAAATATTTTTATTATCGAGTAGTCGTAAAATTCCTAGTTAGAACAAAGTTTTTTTTTTTAAGAGAAAAATATATCTAGGCAATGTGAATCGACTGCGTTGCAATAATCGTTTTTAATACCATAGACACGAAGCCTTCACTGACTAATACTGGATTGACTTTTTAAATTTTGAATTCTACCTCTTTCTTTTTCCTATTGTTAGATAAAGATAGCAATAGTCTAATCGGCACAAGGCAGGCTCAAGGCCAAGATAATATATGATACATTTTCATTCATAAAGATTTTCGCATTAATATACTAAACATAATAATGATGATTTTAGATAGAAAAACTATAAAATTATCATTAAAATCTACCACTCCCAAAAATTACGAATAAGTAGCTACCAAAATTAAACTCCCACGCATGGCATTTAGTAACCAACGTAACATGGCCTCCTTTTCTCTAAGAACCATTGCAAAATCGAGCTCTAGTTATGCTGGTCTATCTACAGATGACCATTTTATAAAGATCTCTTTTTTTCAATGTTTAGTTAGCAATGATGTGTCTCACTAAAATGGTTACTAGTTATGAGGTCAATGATCTTATTTTTAATAGTTTATGCAAATACATACTTAAACATGAATGGCAAAGGACAGTAAATAGTAATTTGAGATTTTAAAATAAACATTACTTAATAGTTTTAGTTTTTTTTTGTTGTGGGTGCGCGTAATAATAATTAGCTTAAATTTACCCATTGCTGGGACACTGGCCTTCTCTCCGTATGAGAGGGAGTGGGCTCTCCCACCAAATAGGCCTTTTTTTTGTTAGAGGTGTAAAAATCGTGAAAGTAGGCGTCCAGTCCTGGGTGGAACAGAAGGGACCGTCAGACTCATGCTGACTAAAATCCACCCGTGTTTCTTCGGATGCCATTTACGTTCCAGGGCCGCGGTATCCTGGATTAAGAAAAAAGCCGCGACCCCAGCAGGCATTTGGCCCCGTCGGTGACGCGTGAAACACGACGCGCCACCGACCCGGGCTTGGTCCTTGGTCGGACGGCGAGCTTACCCATTACTCACCGTCCGCAAGCCCGCTCCGCCGCTGTGCCCTCTGCTGTTCAGAGGGACACGCGTTGGAGCATCCTCACCGCTGCGCTGCGTGCAATATCAAGCGCGTGAGATTTTACCACGTCGAATTAGCGGCGAAGCGCGCGATTCACTCGGGAGATCAGTCCTCAGTCCTCACTCGCGCAAACTCCTGGCGGCTAGTATGAACACGGGCTCGCCACGTTTACGCGCCCGCACCAACCGCCACGTCCGCGTTTTCCTACGTGAACAACCACTTAAACCTTTGTCAAATAGACAGGCGTGACGAATGCGAAGCGAGGCGTTTTCATTTGTAAAGTATGGAATTGTTTGAATCCAGTCACATAGAAAAGCGAAAGCGATCCGATAGCGTGACAGAACTATCGGACTGACGTCTCGTTTCGGTTCGGTACCGCTTCGGACTCGCTTCGGTTTCGCCTGTCTGTTTGACAAAGGCATTAAACAAGCCTATACGATCAGTAACACTTTCCGGGTCAAAACCCCCTTATTAGGACCCCAAGCACCAAGGCCGTTGAAATCTTGGTCACCCGGACTCTGACTCAACCAATCAGCCGCCGTCAAGTTCCGTTACCCTAAATACTAAATAGATAAAGACCTGATATTGTTATTAACAACTGTGTAATGGCATAATGGTCTATTTGCTGCAGCCTTGACGGGAGCAACACCTGTGGTATATAGCGAATGTGGTGAAGTGAGAGGGTTTGAGATAGTATAGATTTAGTTTTAGAAGTTTCAGTTTGAACGAATCGCCTGAATCCGATCCTGCCATCATTATCAGATCACAGGATCGCGCTAGATGCAATCCACTTCCAACCGGTCCCGCTTGGTAACAGCATTCCCCATACTTCTTAATGCCTTTGTCAAACAGACAGGCGAAAGCGAAGCGTTTCCGAACCGAAGCGAGACGTCAGTCCGATAGTTCTGTCACGCTATCGGATCGCTTTCGCTTTTCTATGTGACTGGATTCAAACAACTCCATACATTACAGACAGAACTCAGTATAATTTTACTAAGATGTAACGGTTTAGGCGCATAAATAAAGCCTTATTAGCAAAATGGCAATCGAGGGGCAAAGGACAAGTTCTCAAAATGACCAATTCTCAAAACGCCAGATTATCAAAATGGCAAATTCTCGTAAAGTCTCGAATGATATGATACAACTTAGTTAAATCGAAAAGTAGATTTTTTATTTAGAAGAATATACTTTCAAATGCAGAAAATTTTTCATTTTGATCATTTGCAATTTTGAGGCTGAGGCTTTTCGAGAATTTGCCATTTTGAGAACTTGTCCTTTTGCACCAAAACCGATCTGACGTATTGCCAATTTAAAAGCGTTGTATATTCGTCAATTTCACGGCTTTGAAATCCTTCACTGCCTTGTTTGACCGTCTTGCGGCGACGGAAACGCTCACACAAGGCAGTGAAAGAGAGATCTTGAGAGAGAGATTCGAGGTCACCAAGAGAGAGGTCAATCATTTCCCACAACATATTTTTAACTAGCTTCCGCCCGCGACTCCGTCCGCGTGGATGTCGGTCTTCGCGTGGATGGTTTATTTCTCCATTTTGAGTAACTCTGACAATGACATCTTATAAATATCTATTGGACCCAAATACGGCTAAGCCTATAATAATTAAGGAGATCCCTCTATTGAGCTACTGCTGTTGAGCTCGCGTTCTGTAACTGAAAAATTAGTTTTTTTTTTCTACGTATTTTTCCAGGATAAAAAGTATCCCATTTTATGCCCAGGGTAATAAGGTATAATTATACCAAGTTTCATCGAAATCGAACCGTTAGTTTTCACGTGATGCCTGCATATACAGACAGACAGACAGACAGACAAAAATTATTTTAATCACATATTTGGGTTTGGTATCGATCCAGCAACACCCCCGCTATTTATTTTTTTAATACTTTCAATGTACAGAATTGACCCTTCTACAGATTTATTATATGTATAGATTAAACTTCTGTATCTAACCTGTTATTCCACAGACAGATGACATTTCAATAGATCGGCGTTATAGTGAATGTTTACTCGTCCTTCGCGACGTTCCTTTTACCTATTTTGTTTGTCAATAGATGTTTATCCTCTGCCGTACGCAATACGCATAGTTTGTTGTGTGGTAAGATGTCGTGGGACCTATGGCCTGTGGTTATGTATTGCTTTGTCTGTCCATGTATAGGTGTCTCATCTTTAGTAGAAGTATTTCTTTCTAATATTGTTTCGCACTACGTATTTCTCTTTTATCTATGAGTTTACAAATATTTCAACACACAAACATAAACTTCGGCACGACTGACGCAGTGGTTGTATGATCGACTGCTGCGTGCCGTGTCGAGTGTTAGATCGGCCACGGAACAAATATTTGTATGATCTGCAAGTAGTTGTTTCGGGTCTGGGTGTTTGTGTATCTGAGTTTCTATGTTTGTAAACGCACCTACGACACAGGAGAAGTTCCTGGGGGGCAACGATTTAAAAAAAAACGGGTTGCACTCTGGGAGTGCCGGCAGAAGTGAAAACTTGAATAGTAATAAACACACACGAACATTCGCGCAAGTACCCTGCGCCAGCTATCTGCTCTCCATCCGTCTAACGAATTTTCGATCAGGTCACGTGTCCTGACGCGAGCTTAACATTTTTTACCCATTCCAAAAAAAGTGGACAATGCCGCTAAAGAAGTTTTCGCTTAAAAAAATAAACATCCAATCGTTCAAAAACTGTCATCAACCAAGCCGCTGACAATGAACTTAATTTTGAGTTCTCACACTTGTTTAAATTGCCTTGCGTCCTAAACATAACTTAAATGAAATCTTAGCAACCTCCACTGGTTCCACTGTTGGGGCACAGGCCTCCTCTCGGTGTGAGAGCAAGGATGCTGTAATCCACCACACTTGAGACGGTTTTTGGACTTCTCGGTTGAAGGACATGCTGGCATTTCGCATAAGTTTTTTTCTGCACTGTTTTGAGAGCACAGGTGATGAATAGATTGCACAAATTAAAGTGCATGAAACAAAGAAAAAAAAAGGAAGCGACTTCATAAACAAAAACGAAAAAGCGTAAAATAACTTTTATTTTAGTTTTTCTTTAAGATTTTTTGTTTTTAGTTCAGCTATTCAATAAAAAAATCTTCCGATAATCGGCGTCTTTGACAATCTACAATCGAAGTACGCAGAACTCGGTGACAAAAGTCGATAAAATAAAAAAACAAAGCCACCGACTTCCGAAATATGTTTACATATTATCTATTAGTGTTATAAACAATTTGAAGAAGAAAGAGGTTCGTAAATAGCAAAAAACATTTGTACGAGATTACCATTGTATGCCATTTCTTACATCGGAGCGTGAGTGGCTGTCCCTTGGAAAGTCATAAAGACGCGATCACGAGTATATTATAACATTGCCAAACATGTCAAAATCAACAATTATAAAGACTATGAAAATGGACCATTTTGACACTATTTTAAAGACCGTAATTTGCACCGTAATATTGGAATCTAAAATCTTTGAACGTAAAGACAAGACAAGGTTGACCGGCTTACGATTGGTCTAATTAATCAACAATTAGAGTTACAAATCGTCCGATAACGCCTTTATACATCGACTGACAAAAAGCTTGATAAGTGGAGGGATTGGTAAGTAGTTTTTTGTTTGCAATTTTATAAAGATTAACGTTGATTCTACTCAGATTATACTGATCTATACAGAAGTTTTATCGTCTGCTGACGTCTGTCGCCGTGGGCGTCTACCACTGCGGCTAAGGTGGAGGGAGGACGCTGTCTTCTGCCTCACGCGGCCTGCCTCCTCCTTCACGAGCATGATTGCTTCGCAGAAGGAGGCGACCGCTTCCCACTCTGTCTCGCCCCGTAGCATGACGTCGACCAATGCCGGGCGCAAGACGTCTCCGCCTGTCGCCGTGGTGAGGACACGGCGGTGCTCTGCCCAAGCGGGGCAGTCCTGCACCGTATGCTCCACCGCGTCCTCTGGATCACCGGATCCTCGCAGTGGTGACACCCAGGCGTTTTTTCCCTCCCTATCAGACACAAGTACCTCCCGAAACTTCCGTGTCCGGTGAGGACCTGCTTCATGCGGTAAGTCAGGACGTCGTAACGCCTATCCAGCCACTCCTCAAAGAGGGGTCTTACCGCCGCGATTGCGGCGTGCCCGAGAATTAGACTGCTAGCAGGACTCCAGAACCTGAGTCCGTACGGATAAGAACCCCTAATCGACTAGGTCATCATAGCACTGTTAGTGGAAACCGAATCTTTTATTCCCTTGTTTGAAAATTTTCTGTAACATTGTGGCATGTATTGTAGCAGTGACAAACAACTACATTATCATCTTCCTGCCCTTATTCCATTTTACTTGTGGTCGGCACAACACGCTTTTTTTTCTTCCATTCACTATCAAATGTCGTTTCATTTACTCCTTTTTCTTCCATATCATTCCTAAGACAATCCATCCATCTTTTCTTTGGCCTTCTCTTCCTCTCCATCCATCAACATTCATACTCATCACTCTTAGTCACATGGGTGACCTCCTCATCACATGTCCATACCAAGACAGACGATTGCCTTTCATTTTTTCTGTAACGGGCGCCTCTTTCAAACTTCGCCTTGTAAACTCATTCCTTACTTTATCCATCTTGGTAGCTTGACTGCTTCACCAAACATCGCTTAAAACCTTCAAACAAAGCACATATTGACCGCTAACTAACCTAAAATATTCCAAAACTACTTTAAAACAAAACCAACTAAAAGTAACAGACATATTTTTAACGATCCATTTTTTGTTCGACCAGGTATCTTTAATGGCGAGTGGGGTCTTGGTAGCATTCCCGCCACCTGCCGTACTGTCTTACTCGACGAATGTATCGAAATGTTAATAATATGTTCAACTAGTAGACAAATGTCCACAGACAGATGCAATTTTGCACAACAGAGGTCCTTGAACGAACGATTTCTTTTAACTCCGAAGACTGATATGTTTCTGGAGTGTTGTCTGCACTTTTTGTCACCAAAAAAAATACTGGCAATTCGGCAAATACGGACGTTTTTGAGAGTTCTTTGTAATTATAACGTTGAAAAGGTGTTAATTTTAACAATTTTATTGTTTCTTATTATGTTATAGCACTTTAATCGTAATAAACTGAATATTGTTTGCCAGAGTGTAAGCATGAGAATGATTAACATCGACTTATAAGATTTGTAGCCCGTGGGTTCAAACCCAGTGCCTGACATTACTTTGTGTAATTATTTAATCACCGCTGCTCTCAAAACGGTGAAGAAAAACATCGGGAGAAAACCAGCATGTTTAAATAAATAAATATAAATAATAAATATTCCACAACTATGACACAACGCGATCTAGTCCCAAGCTAAGCAGAGCTTGTGTTATGGGTACCAGACAACTGATAAACATACTTAAATATTTCTAAATACATACATATTATAGATAAATTACACCCAGACACAGAACAAATGATCATGCTCATCACACAAACATTTGTCCTGGGTGGGAATCGAACCCACGACCTCCGGCATAGCAGTCAGGGTCACTAACCACTAGACCAACAGACCTGTCAAAGAACAAAGTGTGACATGTACTAACCTGTTCTTAACCCACGTGGTTGATTACCATTCCCTCTTACAAAGAGGCCTGTGTCTCAGTAATGGGAACTTTATAGTCTGATTATCCTTATGCTTTGATAATGAATTGGCCCATAATACCTCCACTATGGAAACACAAGCCTCATGTCTCCGGGGTCGCGGGACTGTATTAACATGACCTTGGAACTTAAAGGGCTATTGAAGGTCACTGTGGAATTCAGTCAGTACATGTCTGACAGTCCCTCCCGTACTGCTCTGGGTGGGAGGACTCATTTGATGATTTTACCACGTAATAAATACCTCTTGTCTATGACCGTCATATTGGACCCTTCTAAGGTGGACTTTGGACTTTAAACTACCATGCTGAGCCAGTGATGTCATTTTAGGATCCACAATTTTTAAATCAGCCAAAATTGCGTCTACCTCGCTCATTCGTGCAATTCCTACAATATTGATTATAAGTAAAATGCAACACCACACCGCGTTCGTCTCATTTTTAAAGATAGCTCATCTTTTTTCAAGGACCTTGACTAATTGGCTCATCTAGTTATGGAATGGAGGCTGCTAGAGGCACCTGTATCATTATGGCCAGATGCCTTAGTCAATAATAAAGATGGCGTTGTCTCGTGTTTACTATTATATTAGCACCTTGTAAACCGGAACACAGATGGTTTGGTAGCAGAAATTTGAAGTATTTTATGAGGTCTATGGATTGTATTGGCTGGAAATACATGTATGATAACGGAGTATTTGTTTCCTAATAGCTACAATCTTAGGGTCGACTCACACCAAAAGAGCGGCGAAGGGCAACGAAGCGGAGCGCAGTTTCAGTGTCATATGAATTTCAACTTTATTTTCATTAAAATAATATTTATTATCGCATGAGAAACACGAACGAGTCGCGGGAATGCCCGCGGATCCGCGGGCATTCCCGCGACTCTTTCGAGTATGAGTGCGATAATAAGAATGAGTATTATAGTAATGAAAATAAAGTTGAAATTCATATGACACTGAAACTGCGCTCCGCTTCGTTGCCCTTCGCCGCTCTTTTGGTGTGAGTCGACCCTTAAGGTCTTTCAGTCAAGATATGTTTATGTATATCAGCCAATAGCTGTTCACTGCTGAGTGTAAGCCTGAAATCAAAGAGCGCCAATCCTCCTGGTCCTGGGCAGTCTGTATCCATCCGCTGCCAGCTACCTTTCTTCAAATAATCGATCCATTGTCTCACACTACCTTTGCCAATACGCGGTCTCCTCTCTTGCACATGACTGCTTTCTCCGGCCACCGTAGGCGCGGGCATGCGGGCAGCGAGTAATGGGCAACTCGCTGTCCGACCATGGACCATGCCCGAGTCGACGGCGCGTTGTGTTCCACGCGCGCCTCAAAGAGTGTCAGTATAATGACGGGCTCCCCCCCTCTAGAGGGCCAAAAGCCTGCCGGAGTCGCGGGACTCACGAAGTACCGTGACCCCGGTACGTAAAGGGCTATTGAAGGACACCGTGGATTTTAGTCAATACGAGTCTGACAGTCCCTCCCGCTCTGCCCTGGGTGGGAGGACACATTTGATGATTTTACCACGTAAAAAAAAAGTAATTCAAGTCAAGAGTTAATAGGTTAGGTACTTCTAAGCAAGCGTGTTGGACCACATCATTGTTCATCATCAGGCGAGGTGGTGGTCAAACGCGACATGAACACAGCAGTCGATAGCTCAACGACTGTGACAACCAATTAAGACTATAGATAGATCCTGACCTTTGCAGGCCAATTACTGAGGAACACCAATCTAAGGCTAGTTGTTAGATTTTCGGGGAATTCTGATGTGACCCGAACGATCTTTTAATTGGATCTTTTTCTCCGAAACATGCAAAAGAAACTAAGTTTATTTGTGAAATAAAATTAAGTATAAATGTATGAGGTTCCCCGGGTCACGGGACTGTTAACAGGTTACCGTGACCCTGGAACGCAAAGGGCAACTGAAGAAAAACGGTGGAGTTTAATCAGTACTTTGATCTGTCAGTCCCAGTTGTCCGCTCGACCCGGCGCGGGAGGGAGTATTTTGATGATTCTACCACAATGTTTTTTTTTTTTGATAAAAATGAAATCGACTTTAAAAAAAACACAAGAATGTATAAAGTATCATTTTTTTTCTCTCTCTAAAGATAGTTTATAACCTCGATTAACACATAGAACTTTTACCCTGTCTAGTGCTATCCCTTGAGACAATTACCGAGCTCCACGCGGACGAACCCGAGTGAATAAACTAAGTTGATTATAAAGGTTACCGTATCGACCGCCACACGCCGTATCCACTCCGCGACCGCAAGTTTTATGTGAGCAGGTGTTGATTGCTCGGGTTTTAGTTTAACCAATGAATCTATATATATAAAAGGAGAACTGACTGACTGACATATCAACGTACAGCCGAAACTACTGTGGCTAGGAATGTGAAATTTTGCACACGGCTTCCTATTATAATGTAGGGGAGCACTAAGAAGGGGTTTTTGGAAATTTAACCTTTAAGGGGGTGAAAAGGGGGAATTAGGAAAGTACGTAACCCACGCGGACTTAGTCGCGGGCAAAGTGCTAGTGTACCATAAGGAATTAATATGGTACTATGCGCCTGAGATAAGAACAGACAGGTTAGTGTCCTCCATCTTTAAACTGTCACTTGAATATTACCGTTACCAAAAATATACGTAAGCTTTATTATGGGAAGACGAAAATCGATCAAATCGGGACACGGAGGAAACTCGCTATGACAGTTGGTCACTGATCAACCTTGGCAAGGGCGGCTTATCCCGGAAGATCGGCCTGTGCGGCTGTATTTATTTAGCCACGAACTCCTTTTGTCATTCCTAATAAATTCCTTTTATTCGTAAAGTGTACGTTTTATTAAAAATTGCGTTTAATCGCATTTGGTGGATAACGATAGACAAAACTATGGCTTCTGGTAGCTGTCAAATTACATGCATATTTTCGTTCAAAAATTTTATGATATCTGTAGTGTTAGTTTCACACTATTCCCTTTAAACAGTTTATTTAATGTTAATTAACAAAAAAAAAACTGTTTTAGTTTCTTTACCCAGGGCTTGATTACAAAAATCTAGTTCTATAACATTGTGAATCAAAAACAACGGTTCCCCAAACCGAAAGTTCTTTAACAAGGTGTTCACGACTCGGTCAAACAGGTCCCCTGCGTGTGCGCAAGTTCCTAAGCCAACCGGAAACCGATTAGCTTATCGGATATTATTACTCCAACCCAATTCTCATGGAAGACTTCCGACAACCGACTTGGGAACTTGTCCCACAACTCATTAACTGCTCAGAAACGTAGCAAGTTATGAACATCGTAGGTAAGGCCTACGATGTAAATGACTACTGCCGATGTTATGTATAGATTCTATGTAGTTGTTGTTCGCTATTAAGAAATGCCTGTTGGAAAACCTCGACAACACTTTGTCCGACTTGGTAACTGAACCCAGGACCTCATGTCTCTGAACTACAAACTCACAAAATACGACGTATTGGCTGGGCATTAAAATGCTGCAATGGGTGTCGCGGTTACGATTTTCGAACGGAAATAATATTTATATGTTCTGCAAGTAGTGTTTTATTGGGTCTATTTGTTTCTGTTTGTTAGTATAAGTGTTTGTAAACGCCCCGCGATACAGGAGGCATCCATAGAAGATACTCAAAAAAAGCTAGATTTCTGCCTGCGTCTGTGTTTCCGAACGCATACAACCTGAATCTCTTCAAAGTTAGAGTGGGCAGGCTTCTTCTTCTTCTTGCTCCATCGTAGACTTTGTCTCTGCTACCTCTGACCTAGATTAAAGTCAAGAACAGACTCAAATCAAATTCCAGTAGCTAGTTCCTCGCTAATCGCTGTCAGTTGCACATCTGCCTTACAAGATACCTCGACTTTCCCATGCTGGTAAGAAAAGTCATTGATCGTAAATCTTAAGCTGTTTTTGTTGACTAATTATTAGTTTCCTGCATGTTATGGTTCACACCTCATCTATCTAGTTATATTCACGTTAATCTATCTATATATATAAAAGGAGAACTGACTGACTGACATATCAACGTACAGCCGAAACTACTGGGGCTAGGAATGTGAAATTTTGCACACGGCTTCCTATTATAATGTAGGGGAGCACTAAGAAGGGGTTTTTGGAAATTTAGCCTTTAAGGGGGTGAAAAGGGGGATTTAAGAAAGTACGTAAACCACGCGGACGAAGTCGCGGGAAAAGTGCTAGTACATATAATAAATCTGTAGAAGGGTCAATTCTGTACATTGAAAATATTGAAAAAATAAATAGCGGGGGGTGTTGCTGGATCGATACCAAACCCAAATATATGATTAAAAAAAATTTTGTCTGTCTGTCTGTTTGTGCAGGCATCACGTGAAAACTAACGGTTCGATTTCGATGAAACTTGGTATAATTATTCCTTATTATCCTGGGCATAACATAGGATACTTTTTATCCTGGAAAAATACGTAGAAAAAAAAATCTTATTTTTCAGTTTTATTCATAGACGTTGTTCTGTAGAACCGCGAACACACGTTGCATTACCCGCAGTGGATTCAGCGCCGTAATATTTATAAGATGTCATTGTCAGAGTTACTCAAAATGGGGAAATAAACCATCCACGCGAAGACCGACATCCGCGCGGACGGAGTCGCGGGCGGAAGCTAGTGGTGAATATTAAAATGGTATCCACTAGTGGTAATTCTTGAAAAAGTCTCAGCTGTCAGTTTTGTAGATCTTTCACAGTCGTTATTGGTAATCCGAAAATCTGACAATCAGTCTATCATATTATCCAATAGTAACTGGATTTTGGTTAAGATCACATAAAAATCCATTTAATTTGGGATCGGCGCAAATTGTCATCTACTTCGGGTTTGAGATATCTTTATTTTCCATAAGAAATTTTTCACTTACATGTGAAATATTTATAACTAAAAAGCATTATTGTCGACCGACGTACTTACAGTTGTCGCAAAACAAAACATTCTAAAGAGTAAATTAGTTAAGATATCAAAATTTCTTAAAAATGTAGGGTAAACGCGCGAAATTTCGCATATTAAAGATGTAAACATACACGGAACTCGCGCAACTGGATGTGGTATGTAATGTACTAAGGAGCGCTCGCTTTATTTTTGTTAAAAATATGTGATTTTAAGTTTTTTTTTAAATATAGACATGGATTTTGAATTTTTATGGTATTTGATAGTCTAGTCAATTCGGTACCTTCGTACATAACATTCTTTTTCCCATAATTGGTGGGTGGTGTGTATAGTTGTGTGTCATTCGCATTTCTAAGTTCAATTCTCGAGTCAGACTTCAACGCAAGATAATATGAAGAAAAAGGGGTATATTATACCCCATTTACTATCATGTCATTCCTCACACAATTGAGGCACGAGCCCCATTTGACGGCACGGTTTTCGCAATGGCTGAGCGATTGGACTACTACGCAGGTTCGAAAAATATGTTGATCCTGCGTATATATATTTGACAGGCCTGTTGATCTAGTGGTTAGTGACCCTGACTGCTATGCCGGAGGTCGTGGGTCGATTCCCACCCAGGACAAATGTTTGTGTGATGAGCACGATCATTTGTTCTGTGTCTGGGTGTAATTTATCTATAATATGTATGTATTTAGAAATATATAAGTATGTTTATCAGTTGTCTAGTACCCATAACACAAGCTCGGCTTACCTTGGGACTAGATGGCGTTGTGTAATAGTTGTGGAATATTTATTTATATTTATTTATATATGTTACATGACCTACATGTAGTGGTTCTAAGTCTTGGTGTTTGGTCGCGGGACTGTACGAATTACCGTGACCCCGGAACGTAAAGGGCTATTGAAGGACACCGTGGATTTTAGTCAGTACGAGTCTGTCAGTACCTCCCGCTCTGGCCTGGGTGGGAGGACTCGTTTGATGATTTTACCACGATAAAAAAAAACTGTATAATTCTGCACTCATGTTTTACAAAATAAATATCTTGTATCTATTCTCCTACAAATATAAATCGAAACAAATATGGCCAGAGTTTTGAAACGAAGATGCCTTTATCTGACCTACACGAGACACAAGCCAATTACGAGGGAATGTCAATTATTTTCAAGGCTTTGAGGTTTTAAGAGTTTACCCTTCGTTGTTATGACATGTTTTTGTCTGATGTCTAAGACCAAAGACGAGTATTTAAGCTTATTGAGTAGCACAAAGAAATAATGAGCAAAACATGATCATCCTTGGATTGACCGCAGTGACAGCAGCTTAACCTCTACAGCTTAAATTTTTAGTCATATTAATACAATTCTTGATATGAAGTTCGAAAACAAGGTCACCCATCTTTGTATTGACCGAAGCAACAGTAGATTTACCTTGAAATGCGGTTCAATGTTTAATATTATAACCTGTTTTTAGGTGTTAAATTATCAAATTAGTTCTCCCGCCCTGAGGGGATCAGAAGGGACTATCAGACTCTTATTGACTAAAAACGATCTTGTTCCTTTGGTTGTTCTTTTGCGTTCCAGTGCCGCTGTACCCTGTTTGCACAGTCCCGTGATCCATTTGTCTTATAAGACTTTGCACCCTCCATCTTTCATCCTTGCATTGACCGCTACAAAAGCAGCTTAACCTCAATTTTAAGCGCTTCTTTAGCCTACCACCGCCTTTTTTAGACTAACTTAATTAGTCACGATACCCATCCTCGGATTGACCGCAGCTAGTGATGCTTAACCTCAATTTTAATCCCATTTTTGAGCCTAAACACATACATACAAGTCTTGCTGAGTTAAACACAATCACCCACCCATCTTCTTAAATGACCGCGACAAGTGTAGCTTAACCTAAATTTTTAGCTCCCATCGTTGGGTCTGTTGACTCATAAAAGTTTTGAGTCAAAAACAGTGGCCCATCTTCTATATGACCGCAGCAAGTGAAGCTTTACCTTGTATTTCTGAAGCCAGAAGCGTCTTTTAATCCATAATATGTACCAGACTACAAGATTGTATCAACACATCAACATCATTAGATAATCCGATACAAAACTAGTTTCATTCATAATTTCTTCTTTTTGAGATCCGGTGTGGGAGCCAAACGACCTACTTCCCTCTCAGTCACACACACACCTCTATCTATACATCGATCTCGCTCGCTCATTGCGCGGGAGTTGAAGTGAGCTCCTAGAATCCGCCATGTTTTTTATTTCGGCGTTTTTTTAGGGTTGCGTGTGAACTTGGTGAGGCTTTGTTTTGAAGTCAGTTTTTTTAAGAGATGCACCTTAATGATTGAAGATTTAAATGGTCTACCGTGTTTTGTTAGAGGGTCATGATTTTATGGAGCTACAATAATGCATTCAAAGCAGATGTGAATATTGTAACTCCGGGAGAGGACGCCCTAGGGAGATACACTGAACTTATTGGTAAAGTGCTTCAGAAAGGTCGAGTGCGTACGAGTAGTACTCGCAATCGACATTATGCCTATATAACCAGATGAATGAATGTAGATAAGGCAAAAGCACAATATCTGAAAAAAAAAATAGATTGCCATACTTTTCTTTTTAATTTTTTTTGACTAGGAAGGTTATATACGTCCGTTCGATTCAAAGTACTAACAAGAAGTGAGTTAAGAATAATGTTGGGTAGCGAGGAAAGCAGTGTTTTGAATAAGTACATACGATTACCACAGAGTCGATTAAAATAGATTTTTGTACATGAATAAATCGAATAAACCAAATCAAATTGCCGTTTACTGCTGGACGTAAGTCTTCCCCCAAAGCCCTGGGCACTGGGCAGTCCTCATCCAACCACTGCCAGCTTCCGCCAGCCACCTTCTTCAAATTATCGATCCATCATGTCGCCAGTCAAATTCGGATAAAGAGATAAAAGAGCCAATAACAAAACCAATATTAATTCCCTTAACAGAACCCACAGCGCTTCGAATCTCGACTCCATTTTAATTTTCTTTTCATCGTCGAGTGTGGAACAAAAAGTACATGTTTATGAGACATCCGGCAGATCGGTCTCAGGAGGAAATGAGGACGTAATAGTGAGATAGGCTTGCCACGGCATAGAAAGATACAGAAGGCCAGAGAGGTTTTTTTTTTTATCGTGGTAAAATCATCAAATGAGTCCTCCCGCCCTGGGTGGGGCGGAAGGGACTGTCAGACTCTTACTGAGTAAAATCCACACGTGTTTCTTCGGATGCCCTTTACGTTCCGGGGCCGCGGTATCCTGGATTAAGAAAAATCTGCGATCCCAGCAGGCATTTGGCCCCGTAAGGGGCCAAATGCCTTATATCGGCGTTAGAGTATGATGCTTAATATAGAACACGACGCGACCGACAACTGTATTACCTGCTGGGGTTTTTGCATTCTGATAGCTCGTGGTCCTCGAGGTTTTTAAGTCAAGAGTGAATAGGTAACTTCTAGGCAAACGTGCTTCGCCGTCGACCACATCATTGCTTACCATCAAGTGATACAGTGGTCAAACGCGAGCCAATTGGTTAATAAAAAAAAATGAAGATTACTCTCAGCGTTAATTGGCTATAATGATAAGTTAAAACGGCGATTGTCATGCAAACAAATTGAAGATTTTTAACTCATGCGTCGCGAATTTCAAAAATTTGAAATTTGAAGATTACTTACAGAGAACGTAACAAATCATTGCAACGAAACTTGCGACACGGCAGTAGATACTCACAAGATTGAAACTAATGTCGTATTCCTATTTGAATAGGACTAGGACGCCGTAATTACGCGATAATTATGTCATCCAATATTTTTTTGACTTTTTTGTTACGCTTGTCAAACTTGTGCGTTTGCACTTGCTTAACGCCAAGCGTACCTGTGTGCGTGGAGATCTCAAACAAAATGACAATCACGAGTATGCTTCACTGTACATTCAGCTTGTCTATGTAAGCGTGCGTTTGACTCACTGCATGGAGCCGTACTTCTGTTGTTTGTCTATTCTGTGGTCTGACGTAGTTACTATTACAAGTTTCTTGCTCTTTGAGGTCAGTAGAGGTTTAAGTATTAATGTTGTAGTAACTTTAATGGTCGGCTTGAATGAATTGATGATTCGAGTTTTGATTTGAGTGATTATTTCCGTTCGTTGGTTTGTCAATTAGTCTCTATTGATTGACTGTTAGAATGGTGTTACCTTATAATCTCAGGATTTCGTAACAGCCAGGGTATCAGGGTTTGTCAACGCATCCACGACACTGGATATCTTCCTAATGTTTAAAATTGAATGTAAAATATTTAAGTAACTGGCGCCAGCAACTCGCGCCTGTAACTCGCGCCTGTAACTCGCGCCAGCAACTCGCGCCAGTAACTGGTTCCAGCAACTAGCTCCAGTAACTGGCGCCAGCGACTCGCTCCAGTAACTTGCGCCAGCAACTCCCACCAGTATCTCGCGCCAGTAACTGGCGCCAGCGACTCACTCGAGTCGCTGATGACAGTTACTGGAGCGAGTCGCTGGCGCCAGTTACTGGAGCGAGTCGCTGATGGCAGTTACTGGATCGAGTCGCTGGCGCCAGTTACTGGAGCGAGTTACTAGCGCCAGTTACTGGAGCGAGTCACTGGCACCAGTTACTTATGGTGCCGAACGTGGTGTTTTACTATAAGCCTCATTAGTAAGCTCAATAGAGTCTAACAATCTATGGAGAGGGCTATGCTCGGAGTCTCTACAGCAAGTTGAAGTGGCAGTGGACAGGAATCATAGCACGCAGAAATGATGGCCGATGGGGCCGTAAGGTTCTCGAATGGAGACCACGCACCGGCAAGCGCAGCGTAGGACGTCCACCCAATAGGTAGACAGACGATCTTATGAAGACCACAGGATCACGCTAGAGCGAGTTGTTGGAGCCAGTTACTGGAGCGAGTCGCTGGCGCCAGTTACTGGAGCGAGTCGCTGATGACAATTACAGGAGCGAGTTAATAGCGCCAGTGACTAGTGCGATTTACTAGCGCCAGTGACTCGTGCCGGTCCCTGGCGCTAGTTACTGGAGCGAGTCGCTGATGACAGTTACTGGAGCGAGTCGCTGGCGCCAGTTACTGGCGCGAGAGACTCGCTTCAGTAACTGGCGCCAGCGACCCGCTCCAGTAACTTGCGCCAGCAACTCCCACCAGTGACTGATCACTGGCGCTAGCAACTCACACTAGGCACTGGTGCCAGTGACTCGCTCCTGTAACTGGCGTCAGCGACAGGCTCCCAGGTCACTGGCACCAGTTACTGGAGCGAGTCACTGGCACCAGTTACTAGGGCGAGTCACTGGCACCAGTTACTAGTGCGAGTCACTGGCGCCAGTTACGGGAGCGAGTCACTGGCACCAGTGTCTAGTGTGAGTTGCTAGCGCCAGTGATCAGTCACTGGAGCGAGTCACTGGCGCCAGTTACGGGAGCGAGTCACTGGCACCAGTGCCTAGTGCGAGTTGCTAGCGCCAGTGATCAGTCACTGGAGCGAGTCACTGGCACCAGTTACTGGAGCGAGTCGCTGGTGCCAGTTACTAGTGCGAGTCACTGGCGCCAATTACTGGAGCGAGTCACTTGCTCCAGTTACTGTAGCGAACAAGTCGCCAGTTACTGGAGCGAGTCGCTGGTGCCAGTTACTAGCGCCAGCGACTCGCACTAGTAACTGGTGCCAGTGACTCGCTCCCGTAACTGGCGCCAGTGACTCGCACTAGTAACTGGTGCCAGTGACTCGCCCTAGTAACTGGTGCCAGCGACTCGATCCTGTAACTGGCGTCAGCGACAGGCTCCCAGGTCACTGGCACCAGTTACTGGAGCGAGTCACTGGCACCAGTTACTAGGGCGAGTCACTGGCACCAGTTACTAGTGCGAGTCACTGGCGCCAGTTACGGGAGCGAGTCACTGGCACCAGTGCCTAGTGTGAGTTGCTAGCGCCAGTGATCAGTCACTGGAGCGAGTCACTGGCGCCAGTTACGGGAGCGAGTCACTGGCACCAGTGCCTAGTGCGAGTTGCTAGCGCCAGTGATCAGTCACTGGAGCGAGTCACTGGCACCAGTTACTGGAGCGAGTCGCTGGTGCCAGTTACTAGTGCGAGTCACTGGCGCCAATTACTGGAGCGAGTCGCTGGTGCCAGTTACTAGCGCCAGCGACTCGCTCCAGTAACCGGCGCATGTGACTCGCTCCAGTAACTGGCGCCAGCGCCTCCCGCCAGGAACTCGCGCCAGTAACTGGCGCCAGCGACTCGCTCCAGTAACTGGTGCCAGTGACTCGCTCCAGTAACTGGCGCCAGTGACTCGCTCCAGTAACTGGCGCCAGCGACTCGCTCCAGTAACTGGCGCCAGCGACTCGCTCCAGTAATTGGTGCCAACAACTCGCGCCAGTAACTTGCGCCAGTAACTCTCGCCAGTAAGTGGCGCCAGCGACTGACGCCGGTAACTCGCGCCAGCGACTGACGCCGGTAACACGCGCCAGTAACTGGCGCCAGCGACTCGCTCCAGTAACTAGCGCCAGGGACCGGCACGAGTCACTGGCGCTAGTAAATCGCACTAGTCACTGGCGCTATTAACTCGCTCCTGTAATTGTCATCAGCGACTCGCTCCAGTAACTGGCGCCAGCGACTCGCTCCAGTAACTGGCTCCAACAACTCGCTCTAGCGTGATCCTGTGGTCTTCATAAGATCGTCTGTCTACCTATTGGGTGGACGTCATACGCTGCGCTTGCCGGTGCGTGGTCGCCATTCGAGAACCTTACGGCCCCATCGGCCATCAGTTCTGCGTGCTATGTGGTCTGTCCACTGCCACTTCAACTTGCTGTAGAGACTCCGAGCATAGCCCTCTCCATAGATCGTTGGACCCTATTGAGCTAACTATTGAGGCCTATAGTAAAAGACCACGTTCGGCACCATAAGTCGAATCACACTCTGGTATCACACATTAGTCGAATACTTTCGACTTGAGGCACTTAGGTATTTTGGACCAGAAACCGTTACGCAGTTTCCCGAACGCTGCCCAGCCAAGTTGGATTCAGCGGTTGACCTCCTTCTTGAAATTGGACCTACCTATTGCGACGCTTTGTCCCAGGTGTATACGAGTCAACAACTTCTTGAACCGTTTTCCCAACTGACAGTGGGGTGGGCACAACATGGCCATTGCACATTACCTTTGTCTTGTCCATGTTCATTTTAAGACCCACCCGTTGGGTAACTCGATTGAGGTCGCCGAGCATCGCGCTGTGATCTTCTATTCATTTTGCCATGACAATCTTTCATTAAACACAAAAAAAAAATTGACAGACCCAATTGCGTTGCAAAACGTCATCAACAAGCTTGCAGCTGTAACAATCAAAGATATAGCACGGTTAGCGCAGTGGCTAAGCGATTGGACTGTTGCGCAGCGTGTCGTGGGTTCGATTCCCACACGGAACAAATATTTGTATTACCTACAAGTAGTTGTTTCGGGTCTGGGTGTTTGTGTATGTGAGTTTCTATTTTGTAAACGCACCCACGACACAGGAGAAATTCCTAGTGTGGGGCATCGTTTTATAAGAAAAAAAAAATTGGAAGATCCAAATACCCATATTCAGAACGCAGAATATATTTTTCTTTCTATACAACACCACCTTACCAATCGTCTCGATATTAACCTTCACCCCAGTTGCTCCTTAAGTGACCACCTGTCTTGTATCTCTTGTTAGTAGGTAGTAGCATGTGCCTTCAACCGTGTCCGGTGGTCATGTGTGACTCACTGTCTTGTAGGTCAAAAAGTGTCACTTAGAATTTAAAGTTCATAGGCACTGTGCGAAGAGTTCAAACCTAACATGTATTTTCGCCATAATTAGAGGCTTTTCCTGTTTTTTTTTATTTGGACTATGCTTATAAAGACTAACTTCTTCCCGCGTCTTTGTGCCGTATATTTTTACTTCTCAGAAATTGATCCTTATTAGCAACACTATCGGTGTAATAACAGTGTGTGTTTTATTTTCCAAAATCAGGGGGTTTAATTCCTAGCCAGGATTATTTAATTTTTTTAAACCAAAAATGTTGTAATTATATTGGACCTGAATTGGCTTAAAGATGTCACGAAAAGTTCTAAGCGGTCCCGTCATCCGAAAAAGCAAAACGTCATTTTAAAATAAACGATCACCCATCTTGAACTACAAGCACCCTTCGATTCACGAATGATTTTATTCGCAGCGCTGTTACAGCGCCCTCTGAACCGTATCGAAGTGACTCAGCTCATGGGTCACTGGCTCTATGACTGCCGTGGGAGGCAGTTTTTATTGCCTTTTGTTTACCAAGGGGAACCTCTGGGTTTGGGTTTGATTTTCGGAGTAAGAGCATAATGAGATGGGTAGTGTAGTATTTTTCGTGAATATTTTAAGCCAATAGTGTTTAGTCCTCGGTTAGTTATTTCGTTGTTGTTAAGGTATTTAAAAGAAAGATTAAAGATACATTGTCAAAAAATATTTAACCCATATATTCTGCTTTTGTTGCGTAAACCAAAATTTACAAAGACTCAACGTTTTTAAAAATCACCAAACGTCACTCGGTTGGTATAAATTTATAGGCGTTATGACGTCTCCTGAATTTCTAGTGTGGAGCAACATTAAAAAAAATGTCGATTACAACACGCCAAACAAACAAAAGCACGCCGATTTCTTCATGATTTCTTTAATTTTGTCTCAATTTCTTAGAAACTTAAGCTTTGGGAGATCTTCGTCATCAAAACACTGATTCATAAACCTATTAGAACAATTCTCGGAATCTAATATCTATTTCCCATGAAAAAACTGGTTCTCCATACATTGTAACTGACATCTACATATAATTTGCATGTATGTATGTTTGTTGCTATTTTTTCTCGAAATCGCACCTTTGAAACTATTCAACCATGATTGTTTATAGATGATCGATTTTACAACTGCAATATTTTTTATTGGTTTGTTTAAATGGCTATTTTTTATTTTGATTTGTAGGGAAGCCAGTTTTTTTCTCACGGTTTTATGTTTTTAATAAATAATAATATGCAATAGTAATGTATGGAGTAAAGCTGTGACAGAGTGGCGTCCAAGGAGTGGAAAAAGAAGTGTTGGCCGCCTGGCGGCGAGATGGGCAGACGACATTGTTGCCTTTGCGGGAGTGGCCTGGATGAGGCTGGCGCGAGACCGTGGAGCTTGGCACAAGCAAAGAGAGGCCTATACCCAGCAGTGATGATGATGAATTGTAATGTTCACGTTTTCTTTAAATGGTTTAATTATACATCGTTGTTCGATTGCTTCAGTGGTGCTCTCTAAGGCTGAGGCTACATTAGACAGCGGTTTGCGATGCGACTGGAAGAGCGAAACAGATTATACGTAGTATCGCTGATGTACGGTGTAGCCATATACGTGAGCATTCATGTGTCGCAGATCGCGTCGCGGCCTAATGTAGCTTCAGCCTAAGGGAAGAGTCTTATGTGCAGCGCTGTGACAGCGTCTAAACTACAGTTTAGTATTCACTTGTAACAGCTACGTCTGTCAGTAGCAGTAGGTACATAGTGAATATCCCAATACTTTTATTATAAAATTAATTAATTATAAATTACGGTTTTGTACAGCGGGTTTAATATCGCCAATAGGCTATTTAACTCCATACATTTAATTAGTCCGAAAAATAGATTAACAAAAAGTATTTGAGCCGTGTTTATCTTACGTAAATCTAAATTGACAAAGATACAACGTTTCTAAAAATCACAACAAGTCACTCGGTCGGTATAATTTTACAGGCGTTATGACGTCACAAGCACCACTTTCGAATTTTGAAGCGTTTTATGTATTTCAATATTCATTGTTTTCTAAAAACAAAGAATTTGCATTATACTAAAATTAAAATATTTACAAAAATGACTAAATTAAAACTAAAATTTATAGAGCGTCAAAAAATTCGTCCACATCGCTGTCAATGGGGAAAGTGCCCAGAACGCTGGCGGCATTGCCACGTTGGATGGCAATGCTGATCCTTTGACCAAGAAATAGGCCAGCCCTCTGGTCACGCGAGGCGTCGACTATACGCTTGGCGATGTCTTTGAAAAGTTTGTGGGCACTCGGACCCCACGGCCCCAGTGTTTCAACCCCAAAAGGCTCAAATACATAGCTAAAAGTTAAGCCAGTGTATTTGCGCCGCTTGAGGTTTTCGGCACTTGCAGCAGCCGCACCAGCACAGCATGCAGTACCAGGAAGGTGGGATGGCGCAAGGGTGTCGACACATGTTGCATCCCACACCAAAGGTCTACCCAACTTCCATGGCATTATAGTCATCCCATCTGGTCTCTTCCCATCGTCGCGCGCCAAGCCACTGGGTTCTAAGACGGCTGGCACCCCGGCGGTGACAAGAGCACGACGGATAATGTCATTTAAACTAGCGTGCCGTGCTAGCCGACCTGCACTCTTGCTGCAGGAAAGGCCATGGTGCCCGAGGCAGTCGACGCCTTCACCACACTGACAACGATGTGGAGCCCCGCAAGGAGCGCCCAAATTTCTAAAAACAAAAAGTACGTGTTCATTATTTTTCAATACTGAAACTGACGAACTGAACAGATTTTTTTTATGCTTTATGCTACCCTATTTATCAACGTTGTTAATATCAATGTTGCTAAAATTGTTGCTTAGCAATTACTGTATTAAGTAATTATATCATCCAAATCCATACATTAGTTTTTTTATGTGAAATACTCGTAGTAACAAACATCCATACATCCACACAAACACACTTTCGTAAATTGGAAAATGCAGTCCATTTTCTCCCACGATTATAATACTGTTTATCGATTGCAATAGCATGATTGTGTCTATAAATGGCACCAATTGTTTTTACAGCACCATATTGATTGATTTTATGGCGAAAATAATTATGTGTTTGTTTAATCAAGTGTTTTATTACTTCTGTTTCCGTTCTTCAAGCATTTTATTTTATTCTTACAATATTGCGTCATTATAAAGCCGAAGTATTTGTTAATTGTAGAGTAACGTAAACAAATTTTAACTTTTTTAAAATTTTGTTTTTCTAAAAATATTTTTTTCTGTAAATAATTAACGCTCTTAATCTAAACTAAGAGTTTGTATGTTTGTTTGGTTGAACGCGCTAACCTCAGAAACTACTGGTTCGAATTGAAAACTTTGTGTTGGATATGGCTGGGCGCTGTTAGCGGGAGGGATGAAACCACGGTTAACAGCTAGTTGTATCTATAGGGGGATACTTTTTTTTGTCGTGGTAAAATCATCAAATAAGTCCTTCCACCCAGGGCAGACCGGGAGGGACTGTCAGACTCGTACTGACTAAAATCCACGGTGTCCTTCAATAGCCCTTTACGTACCGGGATCACGGTAATTCGTGAGCCCCGCGACCCCGGCAGGCTTTGGCCCTCTACAGGCCCCGTCACTATGCTGACACTCTTTGAGGCGCACGTGGAATATAACGCGCCGTCGCCCGGGCATGGTCCATGGTCGGACAGCGAGTCGCCCATTACTCGCCGTCCGCATGCCCGCGCCTACGGTGGCCGGAGATTGTCTGGCGACGTCCGTCGCCGTGGGCGTCTACCTCTGCGGTTGGGGTGGAGGGAGGACGCTGTCCTCTCCCTCACACGGCCCGCCTCTTCCTTCACGAGCATGACTGCTTCGCAGAAGGAGGTGACCGCTTCCCACTTCGTCTTGCCCCGCAGCATGGCCTTGACCAATACCGGGCGCGTGACGTCTCGGCCTATCGCCTATAGGGGGACATTTTAGTTTACTATAGTATTTTACAAAAATATTTCAAAATACCTATAGTGTTTATTGAATGTTGTTGGCTTGCTGTACGTTTTTAGGTGCAAACTATTAAAACAGCAAACAATTGTCCCGCGATCCTTAAGAGTAAGGCTTGCCATCGAGGCATGCAGGTCGCGGGACTGTAAGAATTACCGTGACCCCGGAACGTAAAGGGCTATTGAAGGACACCGTGGATTTTAGTCAGTACGAGTCTGACAGTCCCTCTCGCTCTGCCCTGGGTGGGAGGACTCATTTGATGATTTTACCATGTAAAAAAAATTGAGACATGCAAATTCTGATCAAAAGTAATAATTATATCCTTCCTAGGTTCCTGACTTCCTGTTAAACCAGTCCACACAGACGATGGCACTATGCAATTACTACATATAAAAACAATTGCAAACCGGTTGCAAAGGGCACTCCAACGGGCTGCAGTTTGCATAATTACCAATATAGAATTTATAGCAATTTAGCATAATTATGAATATTGATAATTTTTTGTCAACTTTGTTACGTATATTTTTTTTTTTTTTTTTTGCGTACATTTTAAAATATTTTTACAACAATAAGAAAAACAAACATTTAAAAATATAAGTTCCTTAAGACCCGAGGAGCTAAATAATTACAGTCGCACAGGCCGATATTCCGGGTTAAGCCGCGCTAGCCGAGGTTGGTCTGTGGATGGGATCCCCAACTGTCATAGCGCGTTTCCTCCGTGTCTCGGAAAGCACGTAAAGCCATTGGTCCCGGCTATCATTTATGGATCTTTGACAGTAGTTACTATGAGTCAGAAGCTCTAAAAGTCTGACAACCAGTCTTAACGTATTACACAGTTACTTGGTTGTGGAAGTCCGATAGTCAGTCGCTCCATATAAAATACTGATATGCAGCTGTATCTGGTTTGACTGGAAGCCGACCTCAATATAGTTGGGAAAAGGCTAGGCAGATGATGATGGGGAATTTAAAATCACTCCTCTAATTCTCTCTCCTCTAATTTGTCCCTATTAAATTTTATTTAAAAATCAGTGAACCTTGTTTTTATTTTCTCCAGAAAGTTAAAAAGTAGACACGATCCATTTTTTTTTCATAATACCTTCATAAATCTCAATAACGTCGAAAGTTTTTTCATAAAACTTAGAACATGATCAATTACTGCCTACCCTTTTAGTTTAAACAGTCGTTAGTATCTTAAAACTCAATATTTGTGAACCTTAAGATGGGTTCAAACCCATACAGGGATTTAACTTTGAAAGATTTATTTTATCACCGCTGTGCTCAAAACGGTGAAGGAAAAAAGTTCTTGAAAAATCACTATGACTATGATATTACATGGCTGACGCTTTTTTCCTTGAGGATAGGTATAAACTACGGAACATCACTTCTTAGTACTACGATGCTTGTTAGGGTTCCGTAAATAAAGTGTAAAATGGTAACCTATTAAGCGGCACACACGGCTTAGATACCATAATATTTTATCTTAAGATACCATATCGCTCGCCATACAATTCAATGGACCATCACACACGACGAAGATAATAGATATTTCATATTTTGGTATCTTAAGATAGAATTGTATCTTTTTTATTTTTTCGTTTTAAAATCATCAAGTGACTCCTCCCACCCAGGGCAGAGCGGGAGGAATTGTCAGACTCGTACTGACTAAAATCCACGGTGTCCTTCAATAGCCCTTTACGTTCTGGGGTCACGGTAATTCGTATAGTCCCGTGACCTAAACGCGATATGGTATCTTAAGATAAAATATTATAGTATCTTAGCTGTGTGTGGCGCGCTTTACTAAGACTCCGTTGTCCGTCTGTCTGTCTGTCTGTCCTTCCATCTGTCACTAGTATGATGAAGGAACTGTCAGACTTGACTGACTTAAAACAAATCTGATGCTTCAATTGCCGACAGGCGTCTGGCCCTTACGGGGCCCGTCAGGTATTTAAGGATTGTTGCAATTGGGTCGCGAGTATATGTTGAAAAGACACCGCGGCCCTGAAATGCAAAGGGCATGTGAAGATAATAATATGCTGTGGTTTTAGTCAGTAAGAGTCTGAAAGTAATTTTCGTAAGACGAAAGGACTCATTTGATTATTTAAAAAAAACGGGTAGAAATATGCTTGTGATATCTATGTAATTAGCATTTCATCGAAAATTGTGACGGTAATAAATAAATAAATAAATATAAATATTCCACAACTATCACACAACGCCATCTAGTCCCAAGCTAAGCAGAGCTTGTATTATGGGTACTAGACAACTGATAAACATACTTATATATTTCTAAATACATACATATTATAGATAAATTACACCCAGACACAGAACAAATGATCGTGCTCATCACACAAACATTTGTCCTGGGTGGGAATCGAACCCACGACCTCCGGCATAGTAGTCAGGGTCACTAACCACTAGACCAACAGGCCAGTCATAATACACCATGAAGAAGAATATTTCCTTGATTGCCAAAAAACCACACAAAAATACCTCTTCAAAACCACAATATGAAGTCGAAGAAAAGTGTTGTCAATCTTTCAATCATATCTATTGAGGTTGAAAGGGAAAATTATATAGGTTTTCCTTATTTCAATATCCTTTTCAACTATAAGTCAATATCAATCAATTTCATTTATGTAATAAAGGAGGAAATTATATATTACGAGGTTAGGGATACACGAGGCATTTTAGTCAACACATACTTACTCCGTGATGGCGGTTGTATACAAAGCGACATAATTAATTGGTAGACGTCCACGGCGACGGACGTAGGCAGACGATCTTTGGCCACCGTAGGCGCGGGCATGCGGGCTGCGAGTAATGGGCGACTCGCTGTCCGACTATAGACCATGCCCGGGTCGACGGCGCGTTATGTTCCACGCGCGCCTCAAGGAGTGTCAGCATAGTGACGGGGCCTGTAGAGGGCCAAAGCCTGCCGGGGTCGCGGGACTTTTCCATTACCGTGACCCCGGTACGTAAAGGGCTATTGAAGGACACCGTGGATTTTAGTCAGTACAAGTCTGACAGTCCCTCCCGCCCTGCCCTGGGGGGAGGTCGCAATTGATGATTTTACCACGATAAAAAAGGTACTATTTAGATGTTGAGACAGAGAGTTTATTACCTAAATTGACACAGGGTACTTTTTATTCCGGGATGAAGTTCTCTTACTGAAATACATTCCCAAACAAATCGAAAGAAAATATAGTGTCGGTGAAAGTAAAATATTATTTTTTATGAATCTATCAGAGAATATTTAGAGTATTATATAGTAGTATATTTAGCGTATTTTTTAGATTGTTTTGTGTTTTTTATTTTAGTGTTAACTTAACAACTTTTTATTATTTAAATGTGAATTGTAAAATTAATAATTTTACAATTCACCCTTGATAAAAATCAAATAAACCGAAATAGTTAAAATTAAAAAGAGCTAAAGTTTTGCAGTATATCTTATGGATTCGGATTTCATCTTATTGGCCAAACTTACTACTACTACTTAGAATCATTCCGTATAATGAAGTGGGGACCAAATTAATCTCTATTCTACCAAGAATAGACAAAATGTTTTATCATTATTTATATACAAATCGACTATTTTTTGCATATGTATGACACGATTGGTACACCATTGAAGAATAGTAACATTTCTATATGTTATACATTTTTATGCTTAAAACGATAAAAAACTTTCTACCTACGTTCTTACATTTTGTCTTTTCTTCCGTAGACGAAAACTGTTTCTACGGCGCCATGCCACGCGAGCTGGTCTACAAGCTAAGTTGTAATACATAATAGTATTTTAACAACGACAACTCAAAACTTTTTAAAACAAAACAATATCTACACTTTCTTTAAAATTATTTCACCCACACTAGGAAGTGTGGGTGAAATAACCACCACAGTCTTACCAATATTGGCTCCCCTCCGAACGAATTTCGAAACCACATTCGAAACTTAAAAGAAAAAAAGCATAGCTACCAACTGATCTTTTCTACATCCCTTTACAACGAAAAATCAGATACTGTTGAAGTATTTTAAATCCATTGTGAGTTGTATTAAAGCTCGTTCTTGTAAGACAGTAGCGAAGAAGCAATATATTATAAATTAATTTTAAACTCGATAGAATACCGACATTGTGTGTCGAAACATACCCAAAGGGAACAGGTGGCGGAGTACACTTGCGGCCAAAGAAATTGGGACGCTGTTATAACGTTTTTGAAATGTATTATAAATAAAAAGGATTTTGTTGAATAATAATTATTATTAAATGGTGTGTGGGTGTCTATTTTTCTTTGCGTTTCAGGTCTTTACGTGGGTCTTGTGCTTTCATGTTCAAAAAATAAAATGCGGAGGTCATTATTATGATTTTCCCTCGAGTTTTACCGGGAATTCTGTTTTATTTCCATTCCATTCGTTTATAATACAGAAATATAACAAAGCCATTTTGTATATTTTTGAACCTTTTTATTCTTCTCATTGTCACACCCGCTTCGATAGAAATATGATTTCAACCCTCATGCCTTATACAGAAAGCCAATGTAAAAAGCCTTTTTCTACACGAGATTTTTGTCACCAACAATTAAAAAGCCATTTGTTTGTCGTAGCGTGAATTTGATTAATTGACAAAAAGGTTAGCGGGTATACTCACCGAATTAATGTGTTCATTAATTTATAATATGAAGTACAAACAGCTCCTGATTTACATTTAAATGAAATTCGATTAAATATGTGATTAAAACGGGTTTTCTTTTCGTTGGAATTTTGTTGTTTTGTCATTTTATAAGAATATTTAATTAAGGGCTGAACATATTCAACAGCGTCTAAAGTCCACGCAGAACAATAACATATTATTATAGGATCTAGAACCCTAACTACGTCTGTCGGCAGCATGAACCTTTTTCGTGATACCGGTTGACTAATATTTTTAATATTCCATTTTTTATATTTCCCTTAAAATTACTGTATAATCTTGATGATGGAGAAAAAGTGTACAAAAAAATAAAATAAACAAATAAAAGTAAAAAAAATCAGTTCCTCAATCATAAAATCATCATCAAATTCTCATTCATTAATTTTATTTTTACTGTTATTTTACAGGTACTGTATAAGTACCGTAATTCATTACTAAATAATATTTATCTGACATAATTCCTTTCCTTAGAAGATATACTGACCAGAAAGAGAAGGTTTCAAGCAAAACTAAAAAAATAAAATAAAACAAAGATTCCCTATAAACTTTCTTCCCCAAGTGCATCGCTTTTGCGGCCCGCCAGTGTACGTGAGTCACGTCTCACCATTGTCGACACCTGCGCCACCGGCTGCTTCTTAACTGAACCGTTGACTTGACGTTACGGCAGCGTTGTTTATAAACTGTTATTTATTCTCTATTTATTTATTTATTTATAGGTTTACTAGTTTGATCTGCTGTTGCTTTCATGTTGGTCAGATGTTTACGGGGTTTCGATGCTGTTGTGTATAGCAGTGGAGGTAAGTTCTAACAAGCTTAAGAGCGTGTAAGGAAGTCAGCACATCAATGTACAGACGACGCCAGGTTGAGCTAACCTACCCGAATCTGTCAAATTTTACCAAACGAATGTTAATGTTCCACTACTGTGGTAAGGTTGAAAATCTCGGGGAAAAGGAACCGGCGAGAGATGTCGTGCGGTGTTCCACAGGGATCGGTCTTGGGGCCGCTCCTGTGGAACATCGGTTATGACTGGGTGCGGCGACCTCCCTGGTGGAGGGAGAGTCGCAACAGGCGTCAGCTTGGCGATGCAGGCTGTAGCGACAGTCGCTGATAGAATCCGGCAGTTGGGACTCGACTTTCGATCGCCGGATTACTGCCCTGCGAACTGAGGCGACTGCCCTCCAGCGCGTCTATCAGTGGCGCGTGGGACTCACGAATTACCTGACAGGTAACCTAGTCTGACAGTCCCTCCCGCTCTGCCCTGGGTGGGAGAACTCATTTGATGATTTAACCACGTTAAAAAATAAGTGTATGTCACCATATCACTCGTAATGACCGACTTTCCTTCAATAATAAAACTACATCTAACATTGCATCGATAAATACTATTACGATGCTACATCGACCGAGAAATGAGATTTATACTATATTCTACTCAGGTATCCTTTTATTTGATATAGAATAGGGACTTGAGAGACTGTACTGTATTTGCCTTGGAAAGGTGGGTATCTACTTACTCCTGAATTAGATGCGCATGTTTCTTTTTTCTTTTACGTGGTAAAATCATGTAATGAGTGCTCCCACCCAGGGCTGGACTAGAGTGACTGTCAGACTTCTACTAATTAAAAAAGTTCATGTCAGTTGTCTTATCACTTATGTCATGTCATTCACTTTATCGTTAATTTGTTTTTTCTTTATTTTTTGGTAATGAGTCTATTGGTCTACTCTGCCAGATAGATTTTACAGTAATTGTTTTGCACTTTTTCTAGCTAGAGAATATAGCAAGTTTAGCCAGCACATGCTCAGTCCATCCTGGTCGCGGGACTCCGACTCGATTTACCGTGATCCCAGAACGTAAAGGGCTGTTGAAGGGCACCGTGGATTTATACCCGCCGTTTTAGACCCGATGAGTCTATAATAAATTAGATTTGTCCTTATGACCATTCAATCTCATAAATCAACATCTCTTACAACATTCACAAGACCAATTTCGGCCAATATTTTCTTAAAAACCCTCATCTTGCGGTGGTCATTAATCCGTGCCCTGTAACCCGTGGGTTATTAAAACAAGGCGATCGTGGGACCGTCCCACAGTGGGCCGCGGACTGTGACGCCGGGCGTAGGGTTACGGAGATAGCCGTCTGATTATATACAGGGTGGGGCGAAAGTGACACTTTCTTTAAGATGGTGATTTTAAATTATAATAATATTTGAAGTTTTGTTCTTCGATTATATGTATGTATATTTCTTTGGCACGTGAAAACCTAAACCTGTTTTATGGAAACTTGAGAAGCAATTATTTAGATAAATAATGATTTAAAAAGATTTTTGTTGTCAGTTCTACCACGAAACATATAGTGTAGATACACTTAGAAATAAACAATCAGTCTATACAAACGAAAAACAGTGTTAGCGCTTTTAAAATTTGATTGTAGTTAATATGTTTGTTTGTGTATGTTTCCACGCTCATTTCCCCGTAATTGCGGATTCTATTCTTATCATCGATTTCCGCACGGAACAAATAATTGCATTTAAACACAGGAGAAATTCCTAGCGTCTTGCTACGTTTTTTTTAATAAGCTCTCATGTTTTTAATTTCCTTTGATTATTTTGTTAAATTTATTACTTTTGTTTTACCAACTTCATAGTAGTATGAAAAGAATTAAATTCTCAAAACATTTTGCCTTCAAAAAAGCAACACCCTGTACGTTAACCTCAAGACACCGCAGGCCACTCGTCTGCACCTCACATTCACACGCGGTAATTGTTCGATTGTTTGCAACTAGACCGATATGATGTAATTACAAATATAGTTTAAATGTGTGTGTGTGTGCGGGAAGAAAATGAAATTAGAACTATTATTGGATAATTATACTTTTTTTTTAATTATAAATTAAAAAAAAAATTCGAGCACACATTCATTTTCTAACAAATAGTACTAATTAAAAGTATTTACATAACTAAAACTAGAAATTTAAGAGTAAAACTAATTATTTACAACAAAATACTGCATAAAACTAAAACTAAAATTACATTATTAAAAAAAGAAAAAACAGAAAAAGGCATTGTTCAAAAATTTGTAATTTAAAAAATATATTGTAAGTCGATAAGTGCGGTTACTTCTTAAAGTGTTAACGATAGACTTTCATTATCATCTGCCTAGCCTTTTTCCAACTATATTGGGGTCGGCTTCCAGTCAAACCGGATGCAGCTGGATATCAGTATTTTACATGGAGCGACTGCCTGTCGGAACTCCACAACCCAGTAACTGGGTAATACGATACCCCATGGTAAGACTGGTTGTCAGACTATAGAGCTTCTGACTAACAGTAACGACTGTCAAAGATCTACAAATGACAATTGGGACCAAGCGGCTCTACGTGCTTTCCGAGGCACGGAGGAAATTCGCTATGACAGATGGTCAGCCATCTACAGACCAACCTTGGCAAGCGCGGCTTAACCTGGAAGATCGGCCTGTGCGGTTTAAGTAAAAAAGTTAAATACTTAGTTAGCAAAACGATAAAAATTTATAGATTGAGTGATAAGTTTATTTGATTTTCATAATTTAATCTCGATCCCGCACAAACATTAATGTAGCTCAAAACATCCGTAGTATGTACAATGTAGTCTATACCCAAAACTATCTCACACAACAATTAAGTCGAACAAGAAAATAACATTAACCACAAACTAATTCCCAAATAACCCATACAGTGTTACCTGCCGAAAAAAACGTGAACACCACTTGCCTTAATTAATAAATTTATGTCTGGCAACACTGAGAAACTGCCATTATGGGCTCCATTAATTAATGGTTGCCATTTAGGGGATTTCCTCAGGGGTCGTAGGGGGTAAATGGAGCATAAAAATTGGGTATTTTCTTGTTAAATTAAGTGTTGATTTTTCTTAGATGATGCTCTGCTAAATTATGTGGATGTGTGCCCTCGTTTGGGGATGGAGATTTCTTGCTTTTATTTATTGAGTACATTTCCGCCTTTGAGTGTTTTTTTGTACTTATTTCTTATCTTATTATTACACGTGATTTCTTCAAAGCATTTAGACAAACGTGTTTCGTATGTTACGTCCGCATTGCAACGCATACAGCCCTAATCTCTTTAAAGTTAGAGTGAACAGGCTTATTCTGGGTAAGCTGGCTCCATCGTCAACGTTGTGTTTGCTTCTCTGACCCAGAAAAGAGTCAACAGTAAAAAAGAAATAAGTTTATGGCTAATTATAATACCTACAGAGTCAAACTATTGTTATTACTACACCAGGCTGTTGGCAAAACCCCAGGGTAAAATCTTAAGAACGCTTTGCTCAACACGGGCAAAGAAGCTGTACTACCAATCTCAAAATAGCGTTTGCAAGCTATGGACCAACAAGACAAACGAGAAAGAATAGTGCTTAAACGGGAAATAAAACCACAACGCTTGTACTTCACAGCTGAACTTAAGCGTCCACCTATTAATGATTGACTCGCCGTCCGATCATGGACCACGCCCGGGTCGACGGCGCGTTGTGTTTTACGCGCGCCTCAAAGAGTATCAGCATACGGGGCGACCCTTTAGAGGGCCAAAACCTGCCGGGGGCGCGGGTCTGTCTCCTCAGGTAACCGTCACCCTGGAACGTAAAGGGCTATGAAGGATCACCGTGGATTTTAGTCAGTTACAAGTTTGACAGTCCTTCTTTCCCGCCCTGGGTGGGAGGAATAACAATATTTTATAATCTATGTATTTTCAAACTAAAATCTCCCTCTAAAATTAATATAAGGGCAAGATGAAACAATAAATATCCCCGCTCGTAATATGTAACTCATTTGTTAGCAATATATACAGCTTTAAAGTTAATGTATGGCAAATGATTTATTGTTACAATATGCTACTGAAATATTATGTTACAAACCTACTTTGAACAGATTGTGGTTGTTTTAAAAGAAGTTTGTAGTGAAAAGAGAAGTGACTAAGGCCTATGCCAAACAGACAGGCGAGTCCGAAGCGATAACGAACCGATATGAGACGTCAGTCCGATAGTTTGGTCACGCTATCGGATCGCTTTCGCTTTTCTATGTGACTGGATTCAAACAATTCCATACATTACAAATAAAAACGCCTCGCTTCGCATTCGTCACGCCTGTCTGTTTGACAAAGGCTTTACTGTAGTTCAAAGTTGACAGAGACACTGTCTCTGTCAACTTTGAACTATAGTAAAGCCTTGGCCTGTTGGTCTAGTGGTTAGTGACCCTGACTGCTATGCCGGAGGTCGTTGGTTCGATTCCCACCTAGGACAAATGTTTGTGTGATGAGCACGATCATTTGTTCTGTGTCTGGGTGTAATTTATCTATAATAGGTATGTATTTAGAAATATATAAGTATGTTTATCAGTTGTCTAGTACCCATAACACAAGCTCTGCTTAGCTTGGGACTGGATGGCGTTGTGTGATAGTTGAGGAATATTTATTTATTTATTATTTATTTATTTGAATAGGTTACTTCTTCAAGCGTGCTTCATCGTCGACCACGTCATAACTTACCATCAGCACGCGTAGCATGGCGTCGTAGAAAAGGGCTTCGTCGACTGGAGAAAAGACAAAATGACAGAACGTAGAAATATTTTTATCGATTTAAGCGTAATAATGTTAGAAAAGAAATGTTTATATTCTTAAATTGTATACGAATCATATCATAGTTGTGCAAAACAACAATCAAATTGTATAGAAATAACGATGAAATAACTTTGTCTATTCTTGGTAGAATAGATATAGAATTGCTCATGCTACACGTGAAGAAGAGTTGGAGTTCAAAAGCGAGACTATCGTTTAAATAAAAAAAGAGGCGAAAAGAGAGCAAAAATTTATCTGCTCTGAAATCACTTCCGCGCAATCTAATCGTCTTTTACACAAATGGTTTACTTTCTGAAAAACCGCTAAACGTCGCCTACTCCCCCCAAAGAGTAAAAGGGGTGTTCAAATATAACTATAAATTATACATTCGTTTACAGTAAGAGACTCATTTGCAGAACGTATTCAGGCTTTAAAAGCAATGATTTATGAACAGTATGCCGTTTACATTGAACTCAGATGCCTTTATTTTTCTCTTGAACGGGTTATTTTTAGGCTTAAGTAACTGTGTTATAGATTGGCTTAGATTATTTACCGTATTAAAGAAGTTTGAGTAGAATAAAACTAGTATGCGTAGGCGCGGGCATGCGGGCGGCGAGTAATGGGCAACTCGCTGTCCGAACATGGAGCATGCCTGGGTCGACGGCGCGTTGTGTGCCACGCGCGCCTCCCGGAGTGTCAGCATAGTGACGGGGCCTCTAGAGGGCCAAAACCTGCCGGGGTCGCGGGACTCAAAAAATTACCGTAACCCCGTTACATAAAGGGCTATTGAAGGACAGCGTGGATTTTAGTCAGTCAAGTCTGACAGTCCCTCCCGCTCTGCCCTGGGTGGGAGGACTCATTTGATGATTTAAACACGAAAAAAAGGGGTAAAACTAGGTAATACCCTAGTTGACAAAAAAACATGGCCTAGGTTGACGGCTATGTTGTACGCCAACATGTAAGCATGAAATGCCTGAACGCAATCATCATCATCATCACCATCATCAGCCTATAATGTTCCCACTGCTGGGACACGGACCTCCTCTCTGTGAGAGGGAGTGGGCCATAATCCACCACGCGGGCCCAGGGCGGGTTGGTAGATGTTACATGTCTTCGAATTTTTGGTTCTAGGACATGCCGGTTTCCTCACGATGTTTTCCTTCACCGTTTTGAGAGCAGTGGTGATGAAATAAATTACACAAAGTAATGCGCTAAGCTGGGTTCGAATCGACTACCTACAGCCGAAGGTAAGCTGGGTTCGAATACACGACCTACAACCAGTAGCGTGCAGTGGTTCCAGACTAAGGGTAGGCCAGGAAAAAAAAAAAACTACATTCTCAATACTGACGATGCGAATGGAAGAAAGCTTCGGCCCACTTCAAAACTTATAATTTAAAACACTCACCACATTTTTCACGTAAGATTAATAATCACGAATTCTGACGATTCAAATAGAAGATCTGTCACCTCAAATATCTTTCCAAGTGGGTGATAGTTACAAAACACGTCACTTGCAAGAATAACTCTCGAAGATTGAAATTGTTGGATTAATTCTCGTAACATTTAGACAAAACTTGAAATTTAAACGAAAATATTAGTAGTTCTTCCTAAGAGTTGTGAAAAATAAGTTTTCACAACTATCGTAATCAGTATAAACACACATTGTCAGCACAAGTCACACAAACTAGGACCATTTTAAGTAAACAAACGAATCTTCTTTAATATTTACACTACTTTTTGTTTCAAAATGTATTATACTTATAGCTAAATATGATTAAATAAAAACAAAAGTGCAAAACAATAACTAATTTTAGCCGGCATAAACTGACACTTGCACACGGAGTTGCCAGTATTAATTTACACAATTCCCCAAAAACCAAATTCGAAATAAAATTCTTACAGTTTTTAATTATTATAGGTCTTTGCTATTCCTTAAAATATAACATTTAATTTGAAATGTATAGATTTGACAATACTACTCTGTTTTTTTAATTGTCTTTATTAATCTTTTACGAAATTGTCGTTTCTTTGTGTAATCTGTTTCCCGAATTGGCAACTCTGTTTATTTTACCCGTGCGTTTTCATTCATAAAACGCGTACTCGTCAGCTACAGCGAAAGGAGCTGCGTAGTAATTTATACATGTGTGCGGTTTCATATACACGAAAATATGAACACGGATGCATACATATGCATGAATTATTGAATGAATTTTAGAATTTTTGAGACCACAGGACCGCTTGCCTTCGGTTATAGTAATCTGGACGTGATGACGTCACACGGCGGCCGCGCGGAAATTTGCTAATGCGTTATGTGAGGCGTTATGTTTTATATTTTTGTTTTATTTTATTACAAGGTTACAATAAATGCGTTTGTTTTATTTATGCGATTTTGTGGTAGGGTAGGCTTGGCCTAAATCAGTACTATGAGAGACCGCCCCTGCCTACAACTCGTAAATCGAAGCTGATATCACTGGGCCATCACTGTTCACGTCACAATGTCATTTTAACACAATTATATTACGAGCCCATTGATCGACCAATGATTGACTAATGCATTTAACAGATCAGGAACTTTTAGCAAAAATAACTAATACCCGACTACGAAAAAATCGCGCACTGAAAAGTATAAAACAAGAACAATATTCATTTTACCGAGTAATAGCCGTGGTCGTGTGCTACCTAGCCAATAAAGATTGTCTGAAACAACAGCAGGAATAAGTAAATTTTATTTTTTTCGGTAACGACTTCTCATCCCCTAGAGGGCGCCATATTGGATTTGGTGACACGTCACCTACCCTGTAACCAGCGGACAACTGAGACGCTTCTAACGAGACATCATTTGTTATGTAATGATAAGTAGTTTAGAAGTTATGAGGGAACAAACAAACATACATACAAACACACATACCGGTCAAAATCATAACCCTCCTTTTGGCTTTGCCGTAGTCGGGTATAAATTACAATGACATCGTGTTGGAATGACGTATTTATAAAAATAGCAGACTTGAGCCCCTGTATGTATGTATGTTTGATCATCCGTCACTTATACATCACTGAAAATTAATTAATTAATAATAGGTACTTGCTTCGTAACATGAGGATTCCAAAATATTGATACGTATTAAATTCAGGGCTCATTTTAATTGTAAACGCTTTGTGTAATAAAATGTGAAGCCATAATGTATGCTGGTTAATTGATTTTGTTATCGACGATAATTTATTTTTTAAGTATCGTTGTTTCGTGCATTTCAATCGCGGTTTTTGTTAATGTTATTTTGGTTAAATGTTTGAAATGTTCAATATGTAAACCAGCCATTATGTAATATTGTTATTTATGTGGTATGTATCATTCCACACCTTTTGTTTTGTCGCGGTAAATTCATCAAATGAGTCCTCCCACCCTTACTGTCAGACTTGTACTGACTAAAATCCACGATGTCCTTCCATAGCCCTTTGCATTTCAGGGTCACGGTTACCTGACGAGGCCGTCCCGCGACCCCGGAAGGCTTTGGACCTTGAAGGAGGTCCCGTCAGATTGCTGAAAGCACTTTGAGGCGCTTCATTTCACATTTGCATTCAATTTTTAATGACGATGATTAAAAAAATGGATAATGAATTTAATCTTTCTGCCGACGTAATAAGTAACTAAGTATGCGTGTTGTGGTAAGATTATCAAAAAAATATTAAACCTGTTTTTTTTTCTTTCGACGATTCAACAGTTTTAAAAATCACAATACGTCACTCGATCGGTATATTTTATCTTTGTCAAAAGGTATTCATTGATTTAAATGACAAAAAATACATCTCCATTAATTTTCAATACTGATTGTATTGAAAAATAATTAAAAAATTACATAGACACTGAGATTTTCAATTTATTTATGTTGTAAAATACACTATTCATTTAATTATTTTCGTGAGCCCTACTAAACATTTCTACTCTCTTTTTATTTATCCCCAGATAATTAACCAGTTATAACCGGATTATGACCGGTCGTAACTGGTTAGATCCGGTTACGTCCGCCCCGAACCGGTGAAGAAAGGTACGGAATTAAATGTTAATTACGCTGTACCTTTAAATTATTTCATTGTAGATTATGGGAGAGGATTATCACAGACATTATAGGACTTATTATGGTGAATTTCGGAATTCACCATGATAAATCCTATATATAATTGGAAGGTTAAGCAACGCTTGCTGCGGTCGGTCCGTGGATGGGGTCATTACTCTGTAATTTAATTTGATAAAATATGAATTAACAGAGCCTATAGCTGAAGAATAGTCGATATGCCTCAAGTTTATTTGGCCAGGGCATTTGGCTAGACGCGGATGGAGTAAGGTTTTGACCGAATGGTGGCCAAGGTTCGGCCAAAGAAACCAGGGCTGCCCAAAAGCCCGTTGGGTTGACGATATTGTCAAGATTGCGGGAAATAGTTGGATAAGAGACGCACAGAACCGAGAGATATGGCATAAAAAGGGGGAGGCCTATACCCAGCAGTGGGTGATCCCGGGCTGATATGATGATGATGATGATGATAGCTGAAGAATAATATATAGAATATTATGCACACCATAAATGACAGATTTCACAATATTATTATAAAACTTGTAACTGGTCGCGGGACCAAGGGATTACCGTGACCCTAGTACGTAAAGGGCTAGTGAAGGACACCGTGGATTTTAGTCAGTACAAGTCTGACAGTCCCTGCCGCCCTGCCCTGGGTGGGAGGATTCATTTGATGATTTTACCACGATATAAAAAAAAAGGGTGACAAAACGGGCGCTCTTATCACTAATAGCGATTTTTCCAAAACTCAGACTTCTTAGTTACGCCATAAAGTCCAAAAAAGAAAAAAGTAGACCGAACTTTACTTCTTTTTTTATCGAGAAATGCCATGGCATCATAAATTATAATCAATAGATATTCCTTATAATCCTAATTAGATTGGGTGTAATTTATCTATAATATGTATGTATTTAGAAATATATAAGTATGTTTATCAGTTGTCTAGTACCCATAACACAAGCTCTGCTTAGCTTGGGACTAGATGGCGTTGTGTGATAGTTGTGGAATATTTATATTTATTTATTTATATTTATTCCGAGTTGTTGGATCTCTAGTTCAGAAATGTGTGAAGGAAAATAAAAAATACGTATGGCACTCGGAGACTGCCGCGGTAAAGCTATTGCATAGCATTAAAAAAAAAAACATGAAAAAATCATGGCCTACTGCGAATATTTAACGAGAATATCATTTATTTAAAATGTTTGTGGTGCAATACTGTAATAAAGAAAAATAATTGATAATGAAGATATAAGTGGGTATTTTATATAGGTACAGGGTTCCCAGGTCTCACTTCCAAACTGGGTCAAAATTTTCAACAGGTTATGGGCCCAGCACGCTTCCACTGCGCCACTCTGCTTTGTTGTTGGAGAATTTAATAAGTAGCTTTCATTGTGAAAACCTCCTTTTGTAGCTGGCCTTTTAGAATCAGTAAGAAAAAGTAAATTATCTTTATGACGCATGTTTCTATTATTGCCGAAGTCTGCCGAACTGAAACGAAGTTAGACGAGTGTTAGGTTCTTTTTCGTTAGGTATTTTCGTTACGAAATTTTTTGATTCGGTCGCCGCGCTCATAGCCCGCGATAAAAGCTATGCAATAGCTTAAAAACCGCATTAACATTGACACCTCACCTTAATAGAAAGGATACTTTTTATCCCAATAGTATGATCCCGTAATAAAACAATCATGCGTTAATATTTTAAACTAGCTTCCGCCCGCGACTCCGTCCGCGCGGATGTCGGTCTTCGCGTGGATGGTTTATTTCTCCATTTTGAGCAACTCTGACAATGACATCTTATAAATATCTATTGGACCCCAATACGGCTAAGCCTATAATAATTAAGGAGATTCGCGGTTCTACAGAACAACGTCTACGAATAAAACTGAAAAATAAGTTTTTTTTTTTCTACGTATTTTTCCAGGATAAAAAGTATCCCATTTTATGCCCAGGATAATAAGGCATAATTATACCAAGTTTCATCGAAATCGAACCGTTAGTTTTCACGTGATGCCTGCATATACAGACGGACAGACAGACAGACAAACATTTTTTTAATCACATATTTGGGTTTGGTATCGATCCAGCAACACCCCCCGCTATTTATTTTTTCAATATTTTCAATGTACAGAATTGACCCTTCTACAGATTTATTATATGTATAGATTAATGCTCGTAATCAAAATAATTATTTTGTGGAGCCCTGACACAGACAAAAGGCGTCGCGGCAGACCTCGTAGAAGATGGCGGGACGAGTTTGACAAAACCGATGACCAGTGGCCCACTTTGGCCCTGGATCGTGAAAACTGGAAGTCATGGGGAGAGGACTTTGCCCAGCAGTGGGATGATGTAGGTTAGCAGTATCAGTATCAGTATGATCCCGTAGGATAATTACCGAATTTCAAGCGGGCATCGCCGCGAGTAAAAGCTAGTTATTGCTATATATTTTGAAAGGCGGTTAAATGCGTAAACAAAGTTCGTTAATTGATTGATTTATGAGCGTTTGTGGTGTTTGATTTAATTATGTTTGTTTGACGATTTTGCTACTTTGATTTTGGTTATGATAAACATGGAAAAGTCCTTTGGTTAAAGCGGTGAAAGATAAATTTTCATTAATAACTTTCCATAACTGGTTACGTTGTTTATATTTAAGCCATTTCTGGGTGTCGGTGTGACTACATCCCTTTTTTATCCTGGTAAAATCATCAAATGAGTCCTTCTACCCACCTACTATCAGACTTGTACTGACTAAAATCCACGGTGATCCTTCAATAGCCCTTCACGTTCCAGGGTCACGGTTACCTGGTGAGACAATCCCGCGACCCCAGCAGGTTTTGGCCCCACCAGATTCCTGACAGCTCTTTCGTCCCGGGCATACTCCATGTTCGGACGGCGAGTCACCCATTACTCGCCATCCACATGCTAGCGCGTGGCCTGACGGCAGAGTGGCGAAGCGCATCTTCTACTCAGAACGATGGCAAGCGGAAACAGGGCGGCCAATTCCTTCGGTACAAAGATGTGGTTAAGCGATGCGATGTGAGCTAGAGACGTCACAATGGGAGACAATGGCCGCAGACCGGTCACTGTGGAGGCACACTGTAAGCACTCAGGTGTTTCCGTTTGAAAGACAACGTAAAGAAGAGCTCGATGCTAAGCGAGACGAGCTTAAGGCCCGATCACCCGCGGCCATCCAATATAATTATATCGGAGGGGTGCTGACTTGCAGTGAATGTGGGCGCACCTTCACTGCAAAAATTGGCTATATCAGTCACCTGAGAGCACACCAGCGTTGTTCTCAATAGGTAGATCCAAGTCGCTGTGGCCGAAATCGGTCAGGAACATAAATACAATAATATACTCGCCATCCGCTTGCTAGCGCGTGGCCTAAAAAACAACTCGAAAAAAATGTTATGTAACCTTTCTGCATGTGAACTTTCAGAATGACTGAAAGCTAAGGCACTCCACTCCGTCCTTGCGATGAGAGACTAATTTCACGTTGAGCGGATCTTTTAGAGCGCATCACGCTCAAAGAGATTTTCCCGAACTGACAAACGTTTCGAAAAAAAAGATAATGGAGCGAGCTTATACATTAGTACTTTATTAAATAATTCGTATTAATAAATATTTTGTATAATGCTCTGTGCAGACTTTTAGGATTTTTGTTAATTACCAAGCCCGAATCCGCGGTATTATTTCACAATCACCTAAAAACGTAAACGCTAAAATAATGTTTTAATCCCAAACAATTCCCGGCCTATTTACCCGGAACAGCCATTTATATAATCCGTACCATCACAATAATAATATAAACAATTAATTAATTATCACTATTGTCCTAAACCTTGCAGTTAGTTCCATTAAATCGCAATAATTTAACTAATAACCGGTTTTACGAGTTGAACGCTTATCGAAAGCGCCCGGGGGAACCGGTTAACCGGTTCGAACTGCATTAAACTGGTTTATTGCGGATTACAACCGGATATTGGTATCCGGATGGATAGTTTGCATAATTGGATAGGTAGGTATATACCAGGTGTTTGGTGATATCAAAAGTTTTGAGTGACAGTTCTGTTAATCGTAATGGCGTTTTGATTTGTATTAATTTGTAGTGTTTTATGGATATGCCTTTGTTGTGGTTTGGTTTTAGAACAATAGCTTTAAAGACAGCAGTCATAGTTTTTTGAAATTTTTATGTCTTGCAACAGAATAGAAGTAGGATTTTCGATTAGTTTTCAGATTCATAGAATTGAATAAAAAACAAACTGGATAGCTTACTCAATTCTGTATAATTTATTTATTTTATTTCATCCTTTATTTCAGGCAACTAAAGGCCCATAAAACACAATACACATATAAATATAAAACAATTATAAACCAATACATATTTTAAACAATATATTTAAAAAATACTGCACATGAAGTGACGGCGTCGTGTCACGTCGTGTGTATAAAACATGTTAGGTCGGAACCCAACCCCCTACTGAATGGAGAATAATTTGACTGACAAAATGGAGTATACTACCTCCCCTTTAATTTAGTACAAGCCGAAATCTGACAAATTGTATAACTATCGGGAAATTTAACATCCCGCAAACATTTCCATACCGTTACAAAAAGCATATACATGGAGTATTCTTTGATATCCTGTCCATGATAACCTCATATTACCTTTCCTTCCCTTATTAAATAGAAAGGTAATTACACATGTGCGTCGAGTTCCTGAGCGGCCACCATCTATATTTATCTTGAAATCGTTCGGACTTGGGACTTGGTAGGAAAACCTGTTGTGCGAGTGTTTGTAACTGGGAGAGCTGATAGTTTTGTGATAGATAGAGGACATGGAGATCAACCTTTTGGAGGGGGAGGGGGGATTAAAATCGTCCTTGTCGCAAGACGGAGTGGGAAGGGGTCGTCTACTTCTGTGAAGCAGTTAAGCTAGGGAAGGTGGAGGCGCACCGCCTGAGGGAGAGGAAAGCGTCCTCCCTCCACTCAAGCCGCAGTGGTAGACGCCCACGGCAACAGACGTCGGCAGACGACCTCCGGCCACCGTAGGCGCGAGCGGCGAGTAATGGGCGACTCGCTGTCCGACCATGGACCATGCCCGGGTCGACAGCGCGTTGTGTTCCACGCGCGCTTGGAGGGTGGAGGAGGAGGAGTGTCAGCATAATGACGGGGCCCTGGGTGGGAGGACTCATTCGATGATTTTAACACGCTAAAAATATAAATGACAAGAAAGTCAATGAATCGATCGGTTCAGTGGCATGGTTTATGGCGTGAAATTAAGGTACCAAGCAAACTTACTTTCGCGTTTATATTATTGGTAATGGAATCCATTGTTAATACCTGAGATATAAGCCTAACATATATAATATAAAATGAGATCTAAAACGGGGATTGAATGAAAATAAAGCTAGCATTCTTAAGGTGGAATCGGTATGGTACAAAAACTTTTTTCTTTTTATTTTATAATGCATAGATTCAACATAATATTTGCCCATGCGGGTAGGTACTTGTCAAATGTCTTTAAATTTTTGGTTCTAGCCTTCTAGGACATGTCAGTTCCCTCACGATGTTTTCATAAGTTGTGACCGCTACCACAGGGCACCACTACTCTGATCAATATAATTATAATTTATTTCATTTCAAAAAAGACTGTACTTAACTATCATTGCAAATAACTGTTCTTCTGTCTTTACAACATACTTTATATGTGTTAACATTATTATATTATAATAACCAAAGTATTCACTTTCTAAAACATAATATATATAGAAAGAGATATAATATATAGACCTCTCCTGTGTCTTCATTAAGAAGGGCCAAAATATAATCTTAACGATATTATCGATCATCTCTTCCGGACTCACTAAACGTATATCAAACTTGAATTTTTGTTGCAGACAGACAAGATTTTTGGGCAATTTGAGAGTCAGCCGTTACGCTACTTGGTTAGAATTTTTGGTTGTCAAAAAGACTGATACATATTAGTAGGTATGAAAGTCTTTGGTATCTAGATTTTCTAAAAAATAGATAAACATCTGCTGAATACTTGTCTAGAAAAACTGTAAACGTCAAAACGACATTTCACGTTGATATATAAAAAAAAAATTACGTGTTAAAATCATCATATGAGTCCTCCCACCTAGGGCAGAGCGGGAGGGACTGGCAGACTCGTACTGACTAATCCACGGTGTCCTTCAAGCCCTTTACGTTCCGGGGTCACGGTAATTCGGGAGTCCCGCGACCATGTCAAAAGAAGATTTGAAGACTAAGTCTGACAGTCCCTCCCGCCCTGCCTTGGGTTCCCACCCACTTATTTGATGATTTAACCACGTAAAAAAAAATCTTCTTTTGACATGTGTATTGTGTACTGTTTTTTATTCATCCCGTCCCCAGTCTATTGTTCTTATTCTTACCTTTATTATAATTTAATCACCTTATTTCTAAACAAATCTTATACTATACAACGCACTTTTGAACCTAACCTAATCGTACCTCCACCCAAAACCGAATTTAGTAATTTCTCCAATTGTCCTATGTATAAGTCTGCCTACCCCAAGCTTCACATCTGTCCGGTCGCGTTGCACCTGCGGCTGACGACCTGTTACTGTCGCTTTTTATAACCGAACCGGTTCAAGCGGGCTTGGATGGCACTATGTGAAAAAGAAACAGGAAGAAATATCAAAAGGTTATTTTTCCGAAAGGCTTGCATTTTGAGAATTGAGCTTTTTAACATCTCGGGCGCGTTACGTACACCCGGGTGTACATAAGCGCAAACGCCCCAGCGCCTTACGTACACACGTCTGTACATAACAGACAGTCGCTCATTGGACGTTGATTTTTATCATTTTCAATTATAAATCGCCCGGGAGGTTAATCCCTTTTTATTTTCAGGCCTGTTGATCTAGTGGTTAGTGACCCTGACTGCTATGCCGGAGGTCGTGGGTTCGATTCCCACCCAGGACAAATGTTTGTGTGATGAGCACGATCATTTTTTCTGTGTCTGGGTGTAATTTATCTATAATATGTATGTATTTAGAAATATATAAGTATGTTTATCAGTTGTCTAGTACCCATAACACAAGCTCTGCTTAGCTTGGGACTAGATGGCGTTGTGTGATAGTTGTGGAATATTTATTTATTTATTTATTTTATTTTCGTGTGTAGATGTTTCACCATCTAGTGTCAGATTTAATTAAGCCTCCTCCGGGAACACTATAGGTTTCTGACATTGCCGGGGCCGCGGGACTGTCTCATCACGCAACCGTGACCCTGGAAAGTAAAGGGCTATTAAAGGATCAAGAGAAATCATTTGATGATTTTGCATTTAAGCATCCTTAGATAGACGTTTGAAAAAACAAAATGGCCGATTTTTGATACAAAATAGTAAAATTGTTTAAAGAAAACCAAAAGCTATCGAGTAGGGTATTTACTAACGATCTTTGAATAAGTAATATTCCAATAATGGCTTAAATCTGTCTGAAAACTTTTATAACACAAAGTGATTACCAAAATCTCAACTAACTTAATCAATGATCGGCAACTTTACTAATTCCTCAAGTTTCTAAACACTATCTACAACTTACTTTGTCCTAAAAAGTAAAACTTAAATATTCCACGCCTCTTCAATTTTGGTCCTGACGCAAGTCATTACCGTTTTTGTTTAGGGAAACGACTGTATAGATAAGAACAGAAGGTCTATAATCGGGTGATTACAAGCCCACGCTTAAGTGGCGCTTAGCGCAGTGGCTGAATGTGCAACTTCTGCGCTGGTAGTTGCGGGTTCGATTCCTGCACCGAACATAATTGTATTAAATTTGTTTGACTTACAAGTAGTTGTTCCGGGTGTGGTGGTATGTGTGTTTCTATGTTTGTTAACGTACCCACGACACAAGAAAAAAAACGACGGGTTGCACTCTGGGAGTGCCGGCAGAAGTGAAAACTTGAATAGTAATAAACACACACGAACATTCGCGCAAGCGCCCTGCGCCGTCTTACGAATTTTTGATCAGGTCACGTGTCCTGACGCAAGTTTAACATTTTTTACCCATTCCAAAAAAAGTGCACAACGCCGCTAAAGAAGTTTTCACTTCAAAAATCCTAGTGCAGGGCAACATTTTACAAAAGAAGAAATAAAAACAAAACAAAAAGAAGTGCGTATTGTGAGAAAAAAGAAGAAATGCATATGTGTACTGTGGAAGTGTGGAGACAATCAATGAAAGAAGATGCTTAGAGCATGCCAGAGTCCTCGGGATGCACTTGATGCTCTTACTTCCTATAAGTGACACACAAGAGAGAGTTTGATTGATGCTAGTTGCATTCAAGACGTGTCGCAAAACGAGTCCAAAATCATAATTTAAAAAAAAGTCACATTCCAAGTCATTTCGTAAGTCGCGTCACTTGTGATCTTCAAGGCTGTGATAATTTAACAAGACAGTGAAAATCTACAGAAACGAATGTTACACAAACAAAAGACAATCGCAAGTGAGCTTGCAATCACTGTACGTATGTTTCTATGTGTGCGTAGTAATATGAAACAAAAATTGATCGGCCTTATGGTTGCATTCACTATGCGTGTAACGTGTCTATTAAGTCTCGAATTAGTAAGCAGTCATGCTCGCGAAGGAGGAGGCAAGCCGCGTGAGGGAGAGGACAGGGTCCTCCCTCCACCCCAGCCGCAATGGCAGACGCTCACGGGTCGACGGCGCGTTGTGTTCCACGCGCGCCTCAAGGAGTGTCAGCATAGTGACGGGGCCCCCCGTATAGGGCCAAAGCCTGCCGGGTTCGCGGGACTCTCGAATTACCTTGACCCCGGTACGTAAAGGGCTATTGAAGGAAACCGTGAATTTTAGTCAGTACGAGTCTGACAGTCCCTCCCGCTCTGCCCTGGGTGGGAGGACCCATGTGATGATTTTACCACGTAAAAAAAAGCTGACCTTCTGTATCTGTCTACATTATGTTGTTTTGGCAACCCATCTTAGTCGTGACTAGCAGTTTAGCTTGTCAACAATCAAGAACAATGGAGAAAAAATGTTTCTAATGTTTTGAGAGATTCTTGAGTTGCTTAGGAAAGACTAGATAAGTTTTCAGACTGAGAAGTTTGAGGTGGAAGTCATGTAAGTTACGGAATAGATGTGTTTTCCAAACGGAAAAGATTTAGGAGTAATGCACTTTTTTCTTCCGTGATTTATTCACGTTCAAATGAGTGCTCCTACCCAGCACGCGTAGCATGACCAATTTTATCTCTATTCTACCAAGAATAGACAAAGTTATTTCATCGTTGTTTCTATACAAATCGACTGTTTTTTTTGGACAATTATGATACGATTCGTATACCATTACAGAATATAAACATTTCTTTTCAATATATTAAACAATACTACGCTTAAATCGACAAAAATCTTTCTACGTTCTGTCATTTTGTCTTTTCTCCAGTCGACAAAGCCCGTTTCTATGGCGGCACGGGAGGGACTGTCAGACTTTACTGACTATAGTCAGTCATATCCACGGTATCCTTCAATAGCTCTGTACGTTCCGGAGTCACGGTTACCCGATAGTCCCGCGATCCTGGCGAATTTTGGCTCTCTAAGGGGGGCCCGTCAAGGAGTAATGCACCAGAAGCCAGAATAAGAACTAGAAAAAACCCTAATGGATGCATTTCCGGTATGGTAGAATATTTTATGGAAATTGAATACAGAAAGCTACTATTTTCTTTAAATTAAAATAAATAAAGGTTGAATTTTGACCACAAAATTTTAAAAGTTAGTAATAATGGTCATTAGAATTATCATAATTAAGTATTTGATCCACCAATCAATTAAGTTATTTTATTTGTGACGTCATTAATTTGCAAACTCAATTATCTTACTTACTATTTATGATCTACAAAAATCGAATTTAACAGTTTTTTGAAAGTTAATCGATCCAAACCTATCGTTTTCAAACCTAAAATAAAGTGTGATTTTAGAGAAATTGTGCTTTGGAATTATTGGTCAGTTTAATTAAGTACCCAATTAGATTTATGTTGTTTTCAAAGATAAAACCCCCACCACTGTCACCCTAATTAACTGCTTGCTTTACTCTTGCATAACACATTCCCTAAGTGCACCGTAGACCGGACGCGTCTCCGAACTATTTTTTTATTTCTCCACAACACATTATCTCTGTATCTACTTTATTAACATTTTAACTAATAGTGAGAAACATTCTATTATTTAAGACATTGTGTCTTATATGTTATCAATACGGCGACTAAAATCCACGGTGATCCTTCAATAGCCCTTTACATTCCAGGGTCACGGGTACCTGATGACACAGTCGCGCGAAATATTTACTCCTACTACTCGTATATACTATACTCTAAAGATTGACTAATTATAGACAGTCTTGTGTGCAGCGGTGTTCCCCAGATAACTCCACAAGATTCCGCATAGAAGACAAAAAAAAAATATTCCACAACTATCACACAACGCCATCTAGTCCCAAGCTAAGCAGAGCTTGTGTTATGGGTACTAGACAACTGATAAACATATTTATATATTTCTAAATACATACATATTATAGATAATTACACCCAGACACAGAACAAATGATCGTGCTCATCACACAAACATTTGTCCTGGGTGGGAATCGAACCCACAATCTCCGGCATAGCAGTCAGGGTCACTAACCACTAGACCAACAGGCCTTTCATAATATGCACGTCACACGTCGTCAGTGCATTTGCCGACACTTAAAATCTTCTTGTGCTCATACTTAACTTCCTCGCAACTTATATTTTCCCTGTCAACTTTGTCACTCAATATTCTAAGATCACAACATTCAACAAACGGTTAACAAGTCCTCAATTACTCAGTTCTTTAAGTTTTACTTGAAATTCAACTTCAGTATTCCTATTTGAATATTAGAATCTATTTTGATATACAGACTTCTTTATAAGGGTCTCGTATATGCTAATACCGTGGGAAAATGTCCAAAGATTGCTGTGAGAAATTAAAATATGCATTTAATTGAATTAATTCTAGGGTTTGAACGGATGTGAGTAGGTGCTTCAATGTGCATGATCCGTATTATTTTGTTGTCATCATCTACCTAGCCTTTTCCAAACTATATTGGGGTCGGCTTCCAGTCGAACCAGATGCACCTGAATATCAGTATTTTACATGGAGCGACTGTCTATCGGACCTCCACAACTCAGTAACTGGGCAATATGATACCCCATGGTAAGACTAGTTTGTCAAACTTTTAGAGCTTCTGACTAATAGTAACGACTGTCAATGATTTACAAATGACAACTGGGACCAACGGCTGTACGTGATTTCCGAGGTACTGAGGACCCATCCACAGACCAACCTCGGCAAACGCGGCCGATAACCCGGAAGGCAGGATCGGCCTGTGCGGCTGTAATTATTTAGCCACGAGTTAAGTGTGGTGATAATAAGAATTTGTTCTGTATCGTGTATGTAACGAATTACCGTGACCCCGGTACGTAAAGGGCTATTGAAGGACACCGTGGATTTTAGTCAGTACAAGTCTGACAGTCCCTCCCGCCCTGCCCTGGGTGGGAGGGCTCATTTGATGACTTTACCAAGACAAAAAAAAATCGTGTATGCGTTTACAAACATTTTTACTTACACACACACCAAGACCCATAAATACTTATAGATCATACAAGTTCCTTGCGGGAATCGAACAAGGAACTACCAGCGCAGCAGTCGATTGCTCGTCCACTGCAGCAACCGTGTCTTTGAATCTTCGATCCCACAAACTCCCAATTTTATACCATGTTATTTTATTAAAAACCATTATTAAAATTACAACAGCCATTTTAATATTTGTATTTATATTGAAAGCTTACATTTTAATACATCAAAGGTTCGTGTTAAATTAATTAAAAAAACAAACTGTTACATGATTTGAAAAGGTTAATTAGTTTAACTTCAATCATTATTAAAATGGGCATGTTTTCAATTTGATTTCATTAAAATTATGATGTTATTGTTGAAACTTGTGAAAATGACTTAATATTTTAAAACTAGGTAAGTAGGTGTCTTGAGAGAACATAATAACCACGTTTGTTTCTTTTTTTCGGGGATCTATAGAATAAATATGTAATTCTTTGTAATTGTTATGCCGTCGAAACGAAAACTCCACGGAAAAAAATCTGACAAAACGAAAATGTGTCCACACGAATATAACTTTTTTTTTCCGAAGGGTCATTGTGAGGTCGCGGAACTCACGAATTACCGTGACCCCGGTACGTAAAAGGCTATTGAAGGACACCGTGGATTTTAGTCAGTACGAGTCTGACAGTCCCTCCCGCCCTGCCCTGGGTGGGAGGACTCATTTGATGAATTTACCACGATAAAAAAAAAGGGTCATTATGAAATGACCCTTCGGAAAAAAGAGAAGCGACGCGATGCGACTTGACGATACCGGAACAGTGCTGGACAACCCAGGGCAGGACAGACAGGTGAGACTCTCAGACTGGTACTAACTAAAATCTACAGCGTCCTTCAATAGCCTTTTACGTTCCAAGGCCACGATTACCTTATAAGACAGACCCGCGACCCCGGATGGGAGACCCCTGTTTTATTTGTATTTGTTGGTACAACAGCAACACAGAAATACTCCATCTGTGAAAATTTCAACTGTAACTATCAGGGTTCATGAGATACAACCTGGTGACAGACGGTCAGCAGAGCCTTTTTTTTTTAAGGGTGGCAAAATCGGATGCCCTTTACGTTCCGGGGCCGCGGTAACCTGGATTAAGAAAAAATCCGCGACCCCAGCAGGCATTTGGCCCCGTAAGGGGCCCCGTCGGTGACCCGTGAAACACGACGCGCCACCGACCTGGGCTTGGTCCTTGGTCGGACGGCGAGCTTACCCATTACTCACCGTCCGCAAGCCCGCTCCGCCGCTGTGCCCTCTGCTATTCAGAGGGACACGCGTTGGAGCATCCACCCGACAGGCTATTCGCATACGGGCAAAGAGACCCCTCAGGCACACAGTGCCTAAGGAAGAGTTTTGCCCGCATCCCAGGGTGCACCGGCCCGAAAAACTGGTCTTCCCCCCGGACGTATCCGAGAGGGAACTCCAGTCCACGGGCGCACGTGGAGGTTTCCTGTCTTAGCCTTAGAAATAGGGTCCCGTTGCGTTGTAAGTACCCATTAGGTACGGAACTCTTAAAATCACTTTAATTGCACCCTGAAATCTTTACAGAGATTTTATTGTGAAACCGAATGAAAAGTAAAAGAAAAATACCAAACAGGGCTAATTACTTGATTCATTAGGAACACTGACCCTTATACAGGATCTTTATTTAAGAGCCCTTTCATGCTTTATTTGGGGAAATATCTTTTGTTGCTATTTGGGCGATCTCAATGAAGGTGGGTGACCTGTAAGTGGAGATTCATGCTGAATTTTGTTGGTAGAAAGATTAATTAATGGAAGAAAATTTATTTTATTTAGAGTAGAATTTATGTTGTAGAGATGTAGATTTTAGACCAGTTGAGGGCTAAAATTCTTCGTAATGTTTTTAACTATTTTCTTTTAAAACTTTTATGATGTTGGTCGCGGGACTTACCCATTACCGTGACCCCGGTATGTAAAGGGCTAGTGAAAGACACCGTGGATTTTATTCAGTGCAAGTCTGACAGTCCCTCCCGCCCTGCCCTGGGTGGGAGAACTCATTAGATGATTTAACCACAAAAAAAAAAAAAACTCATATGATGTTCTCACTTCTGGCACACAGGCCTCCTCTCTGTGAGAGCCAGTGGGGTATAATCCACCACGCGGGCCCAGTGCGGGTTGGTAGATGTCATCACATGTCTTCGAATTTGATGGTTCTAAGACATGCCGTGAGGAATGCACGATGTTTTTCTTCACCGTTTTGAGCGCAGTGGTAAATTACACAAAGTAATGCTCCAGGTGACCATGCCCGCGTCGACGGCGCGTTGTGTTCCACGCGCGCCTCAAGGAGCGTGTGTAGCATAGTGACGGGGCCCCCTGTAGAGGGCCAAATTTTAGTCAGTATGAGTCTGACAGTCCCTCCCACTCTGCTCTGGGTGGGAGGACTAATGTGATGATTTTAGAACGTAAAAAAAAAGTAATGCGTCAGGCAGGGTTCGAAATCACGATTATTTATTTATTTATTTATTTATTTATTTACTATGAAGCATGGAACAGGAGAGGTGGGCAAAGATCGTCAGTCACTGGACGCCTGAAATAAACCGCCGTCGAGGTCGACCGCGGCAGGGGTGGTGTGACGATCTGGTATCTTACACATCTCATCGCTGGACTCCACGATCTTTTCTTCGATGACACGGTTTTGAGATCGTCCAATCGTGCAGCGCGAGTGTCGCTGTCCAGTAGCTAAGTGAATGGCAAATTTAGTCCCAGCTTGGTGTGAGCGCTGCGGCCGCACCGGCACATGGCTGCGTTATCAAGAATAGCAATGCTGATCATGTTCGGGGGGCAAAAATAGCCAGAAGCTCTTCGACAAATCTGATATTTAGCTGCACTCAAACTGTGGTGACATATTGATTAAATGCAGTAAAATAAGCTGCAATAGAGTTATATACTGGACTTCATTTTTATTTTTAATATGTACACATGTTATATCAATAGATTACTTAATTAATTAGTCTGTAAGCCTTCTATAAAATAATAATAAAAAAAGAACTGCCCAAAAAATAGAGGTTTTGAAGGAGAATGGGGACACCTTTGCCCAGCAATGGAACACAGAATAGGCTATTACAAATAGAAGAAAGAAATACTTAGACAGATCCTATATGTTTAATATTCTTAACAAATACTACCTTTCCTTATCACATTAAAAAAAAGACAACGCCATCTAACAAAACCATTTGTTTATTTTTACAAAAATAAACTTTAATTTTCTATTCTAACAAAATATTAGTATTATAAAGCTGCTCGGTCCGTTTCGGACACGGTGCAATAATACTAAGGCAGGAATACAACTGGTTTATTGTGGTATCATAAATAAAGCTAGGTCTTCCTATGTTAGGGTATGCGTACATAGGTTGGTATTTAACTTAGTCTAGACTTCTAGATTGTTTCCATTTACTTTTGTTTGAGGTTGCGGAGGCCTCGAGGAGGACAGTTTGCTGTATCAATAATTTCTTAAGTTATACTCCTGAAACGGTAAGTATGAAAGATATAGTAATAAACTGACATTTTTAATGCAAAAGTGAGTTTTGTTTGTTTGTTACGCTTTGATGCCAAACCACTGATCCGATTTTGATGAACTTTAGTGCAGAAATACTCGTACATAACCTTTTTTTTAGCATGGTAATATCATCAAATGATGTCCTACCACCCAGGGCAGGGCCGGAAGGACTGTCAGACTTGTACTGGCTAAATATGAGGACGATAATCATGGGGAAGGATTCGCAGTAGTGTCTGATCAGGAAACCGTGACGCCGGAACTTAAAATGCTATTGAAGGACACCGTAGATTTTAGTCAGTACGAATCTGACAGTCCCTCCCTTATCACACTGGACGGGAGGTCTCATTTGATTTTACCATGTAAAAAAAGGACTCAATAAACTGCCAATCACAGTCTTCAAATGAGTACAGACATACTATTAAGTAAAGCAAAGAAGATGGGTGTCAGACCGGCAAACAACTTTAAATACATAATGTAACACTGTCGGTGCCTTACTAATTGTTTAACTAATTAATACGAGGGTACCTAAGTGAGCGTGGAAATCATTGGCGGTTATAAGCAGCTGTTGGCTTTTTCTCATCGTATGTGCGTTACGGTTGTGATTCTTAAAAGGACAGGCAGATGTTATCAAACATGCTGACGACGAGTAATGGGTGACTCGCCGTCCTATCATGAACCATGACCGGGATGACGGCGCATCCCTTATCACGCGCACCTCAAAGAGCTGCTAGCGATCTGACGGATTCCAAAGGCTGCTGGGTCGGTCGCGGGACTCACGAATTACCGTGACCCCGGTACGTAAAGGGCTATTGAGGGACACCGTGGATTTTAGTCAGTACGAGTCCGACAGTCCCTCCCGCTCTACCCTGGGTGGGAGGACTCATGTGTTGATTTTACCACGTAAAAAAAAAAGCTGCCGGGGAATGTCTAATCAGGTAGCGTGACAAATCCACCCTGTAATACGAGGTCTAAATGTACCCTGGGTGGATTGTAAGGTGCCGACAAACTAGTACATCCTCAACACCCTTGGCATTTCCCAGTGGCTGGGGCATGAGATGGAAGATTGCGTCTCTCTCATGCATTTCGAAGAAGTAGATGTACCTCTGTGCCATCTTTTGGGAGAAATCAAACACATGCTTTGCATGCATGTCGATATACTAAAGCCTTTGTCAAACAGACAGGCGAGTCCGAAGCGATAACGAACCGATCGCTTTCGCTTTTCTATGTGACTAGATTCAAACAATTACATACATTACAAATAAAAACGCCTCGCTTCGTATTCGCCACGCCTGTCTGTTTGACAAAGGTCTAAAGGTAAAACGTTACCAAAGTAAAACAAAACTATACGAAACTTTTTTGTCAATGATTTTGATCTGAAACTATCATAGAATTATTTTCTGATGCAAAACATTAAATCTAAATAACAATTTTAGCTCCACTATATTCGCAGCTTTACAAAAATACCGCGACCAACTCGTATGACTGTTTACTATATCATTTCCTACACAGGATCGTTCCTGAGATTAATGTTCACTCAAATCGATTGTATTATTAAAATATTGGCTTTTTTGTTTTCTGCCTATTAAGAATAGACGTTTATCTCCAAACGGGTCTTTCACCGGGGTCGCAGGACTAACGAATTACCGTGACTTTGGTACGTAAAGGGCTATTGAAGGACACCGTGGATTTTAGTCAGTACAAGTCTGACAGTCCCTTCCGCCCTGCCCTGGGTGGGAGGACTCATTTGATGATTTTACCACGATAAAAAAAAAACGGGTCTGAAGAGAGGGTCGATTGATTAACGTACAATTGCCGCCATCATACCCTTTGTGTTTCGGAATGCATGCTATTCGACTCGTCTCTACTATCGTTTGCAGTAAGCCCCTTCGTACACAACACGACGTAAGTCTCCGATACCGTATATTACATTCATGTCCTTACACGCGTGCCTGTGTACGAACCTCTATGGATTTGTATTGCGATAGTCACCAGGAAACCAAAGTCGTAAGGTAGAAGAAGGAGACTCGGAGACTTGCGCCGCATTGTGTACGAAGAGACTAAGTGTTTATTTATTTATTATTTAATTTTTATCGGGGCTTTTCACAGTATTCTATGTAGTAAATATATGAAGTAAAGTTGTTGATACGTTGACGACGAAAACCTCGCAAAATTGTAAAGCTTTTTGTTGTGGAATGAAGAATTGGACACTGCTGAAGCACTGTACAACTGAGCTATCGAAGGCAACTCTGCTCGCAACCAAATTCTTCCGAAACAAAAAATACCTATTTAATTACGAGCAGTACTAGATCTTCGACCTCGAGAGGAGCTCGTGCCTAAATCAATACAGCTGCACAGGCCGATCTTCCGGGTTAAGCCGCGCTTGCCGAGGTTGGTCTGTGGATGGGTGACCATCTGTCATAGCGAGTTTCCCCCGTGCCTCGGAAAGCACGTAAAGCCGTTGGTCCCGGCTGTCATTTGTAGATCTTTGACAGTCGTTACTGTTTGTCAGAAGCTCTAAAGTCTGACAACAAGTCTTACCATGGGGTATCGTTATTACTATTACCCAGTTACTGGGTTGTGGAGGTCCGACAGGCAGTCGCTCCATGTAAAATACTGATATCCAGCTGAATCTGGTTTGATTGGAAGCCAACCCCAATATAGTTGGGAGAAGGCTAGGCAGATGATGACTAGAATCTTCGACCTACGGATTCAGTACACAGCTTCACCAACTGAGCCATCGCAGTCATGTCCTGCAAGCTCGAACTTTTCCATCCTTTCTTAACATCTTACGGTGATGCATGTTCAAGTCCTGCCCACATTTTTTTTTAAAGCTGTACGATTCACGACACAGGCGTTAATGTGTTCTAAATGGGAATCCAATGTTTTAAGAGCGAGCTTTGAGCACGACAACCGAATCAAGAAATTCCGTAACGAAAATGAACCTAACACTGTCACTGTCGCATCTGTCATGTCAACGTGAATGAATAAAAAATTGAATGAATGAATTTTTTTCTTGACGTTTCACTTGATTGACTTGGCTGACCGTAGCCTAATTAGTAGAGTAACTTCCCATAGAGCAACGATGGGATGATATTCTCGTTAAATATTCGCGGTAGGCGATCATTTTTTCTTTTTTTTTCATCATCAAAATAAATAAACAATTATAACTGCATAGGTTGATAAAAATGCTATGCAATAGCTTTACCGCGGCTGTCCCCGAGTGTCACACGTATTTTTTTTCATATTCTAAGCAGGAGTTTTTGAGATTAGCGCGTACAACCAAACAAACTGTACAGCTTTATAATAATAGCATAAAATAAAAATACTTAGTTTTATATTTAGTTCTCAAGAACGACACTGCAACAAAATAACAACTTACGATCAATGTTTCATAATACTTATTGATTAAAGTATAAAACACATCGGCGCAGAGGAAGTGGTTACATTTTTATTATCATTACGGCCTGCAACTGGTTCACGGGCAGGCAGAGGTTGTGGTACAAGCTATGGAGGTGCGAGGTTTTGTTTTGTAACTCGAATGCGATTGAGTTTGATGGTTCTAGAAAATTATTTTGGTGGGTACCTATATACCTTTTTTATAACGTGGTAAAATCATCTAATGAGTCCTCCCGCCCAGGGAGGGACTATCAGACTCGAACTGACTAAAATCCACGGTGATCCTTCAATAGCCCTTTACCTTCCAGGGTCACGGTTACCTGATGAGGCAATCCCGCGACCCGTGGGTATATACTTAAACAAGACTTTCTAAAATCCGTTTTGAGAAATTCATTACAACTGGCTGTCCCGGGTATGAGTATGTGAGTTTAATTAATGTTTGTGAACGCACCCACGATACAGGAGAAATGCCTAGTGTGGGGCAATGTCCCCCAGCCGCAGTGGTGGACGCCCACGGCGACGGACGTCAGCAGACGATCTCCGGCCACCGTAGGCGCGATGCGGGCAACGAGTAATGGGCAACTCGCTGTCCGACCATGGAACATGCCCGGGTCGACGGCGCGTTGTGTTCCACGCGCGCTCAAAGAGTGTCAGCAAAATGACGGGGCCCCCCTCTTGAGGGCCAAAGCCTGCCGGGGTGCTACTGAAGGACACCGTGGATTTTAGTCAGTACGAGTCTGACAGTCCCTCCCGCTCTGCCCCCCTAGGTGGTACGACTCATATGATGATTTGATTTTACCACATTAAAAAAAAACTGTTCCAGAGAAGAAAGAATTGATTTGAGGAGAACCTCGTTTCCCAGCAATATTCTGAACCAACACATACCTACCTACCTGTTCATTGAACTACACAACAACAGCTCTTATAACTTGCAACTACCGATAATGTTGGAACCGGTCTGCGTCGCCACGACACTGGAGTTGTGAATGGAAAGGAAGTCAACGGTTTAGCGAGGTGATCTGCTGTCACACCGGATTGTAATGTTGTGGACAGGTCAACGATTGCTTCAATTGATCTATGCTATGTAACATTAATGCCTTTGTCAAACAGACAGGCGAAAACGAAGCGTTTCCGAAGCGAGACGTCAGTCCGATAGTTCTGTCACGCTATCGGATCGCTTTCGGTTTTCTATGTGACTGGATTCGAACAATTCCATACATTACAAATAAAAACGTCACGCTTCGCATTCGCAACGCCTGTCTGTTTGACAAAGGCTTAACAGTAAAGGTGATGCGATGGTCCTAGTTTATCATCTTGTGCCATTCGCATCTGGGATGTAATTTCAAGTTGATTTGTAGTGTGAATGTTCTGTTAAATTGTATAAAATCTTGGTTCCTCTAACCGTACAGACAAATGTGTTGCTGGGAGCGCTTTGGGAGACTGCCTTATGTGAAAACTGACTTTGAATATTTTTTTATTTTATTTCTAATTGCTCCATGTTATTAACTTTTACCTTTATTGTTACCGCTTAGACGATTTTGCTTCGGAGTTACAAGATAAACCCTTCGTGTAAAATCAGCAAATTAATCCTCGCACTTTGGATTGAACGGAAAGGTTTGTCAGACTCTTACTGACTAAAAATCACACTGTTCCTTTATATACCCTTTTGTGTTCTAGGGCGGTGGTGCTCTTAAAAGACAGTCCTGCAAACCTGGTAAGCATTTAGCGTTTTTTTTTATTTGATTGATAAACTAAAAAACTATATACTTAAATCTTTCTTTTTAAATTTGTTTTAAAAAAGGCCTGAGCTCTACATTATTTACTAATTATTTAAAATTAGAGCCATGTTGTGTTGTGTTAGTATATGTAACGCTTTGAATATGAATTTAAGGCTTTTTTTAAAACTTAAACATTCAAATCTTCTTTCAAAATAATTACAGCAAACCTTACGTTTCGGTGTAACATCATCCATCGTGAGATTCATTCACAAGCCGCCGACTTATAAATTAAGGCGTAGTGTGTATTACAATGTTCTTTTATTTTTGTAGATCCAAGAACTATGGACAAACTGGTCGTACTACAAGATGGCCGCTCATTGAGAACTGTTTTTAATGACTGTCATGATATTATGAGCTTTATAAAGTAAATTGGATTGGTAGTACGAAAATGAGGTGATAGAAGATAGGGGAACAGTTATAAGACAAGAACGCGATGTATAATGGGGACATACACTCTTTAGGCATACTTGACACAACACTAACGTAGTGCAAGCGCCAACAGGACGCCATTTGTTGGCGCTTGCGCTACGTTAGTATTGTGTTAAGTTTAATTTAAGTTTGTGATTTCCCATCATACCTCGTGTCCCCGTCTTATACACTGTTCCCCTAGTTGTTTTATTTTTAAAGTTTATGCAATAACTTGATCGATAAGAAGTTTAGTTTACTTAATTTTTATGCCTTTATTAAACAGACAGACGAAAGAAAAGCGTTTCCGAAGCAATACCGAACCGAAGCGAGACGTCAGTCCGATAGTTCTGTCACGCTATCGGATCGCTTTCGCTTTTCTATGTGACTGGATTCAAACAATTCCATACATTACAAATAAAAACGCCTTGCTTCGCATTCGTCACGCCAGTCTGTTTGACAAAGGCTTTATGGTGTGAAGCAAGGCAGGGGCTGGTTAGTGCAATTAATTTCAATTTATTTCATAAAAACAAGAGGCGATAGAGAATATCGTGAGGACACCGGCAAGTCCCAGAACCGAATTCAGCTGAATATTAGTATTTTACACGAAGCGTCTGCATGTTAGACCTTCACAACGCAACTTAATAACTGGGTAATATGATACAGTATCCTGAAAAGACTAGTTGTGTTCGTACATCCGTATCCATACTCGTGTATCCATACTCGGCAGCGAGTAATGGGCGACTCGCTGTCCGACCATGGACCATGCCCGGGTCGACGGCGCGTTGTGTTCCACGCGCGCCTCAAAGAGTGTCAGCATAGTGACGGGGCCTGTAGAGGGCCAAAGCCTGCCGGGGTCGCGGGACTTACCCATTACCGTGACCCCGGTACGTAAACGGCTAGTGAAGGAAACCGTGGATTTTAGTCAGTACAAGTCTGACAGTCCCTCCCGCCCTGCCCTGGGTGGGAGGACTCATTTGATGATTTTACCACGAAAAAAAAAAACCATTCTCGTGTCTTCGTTCATGGACGTAGAAAGTAAACGCCCAGGCCCAAGTCCAGAGATCCAGGCACGCCTTAAGAAGCTGTCAGCAAACTGTCAGGCGCCAAACGGAACAAATGTCTGCCGAAGTCGCGAGACTGTCTTAATAGGTTACGGAGGTCCTAGAACAACCCCAAAATATATCCCTGTCAACCTATCATGCTCCAATAAATGCCCCATTATCGTTTATAAGACATTTTAAATTCTCAATAAATATTTAACTTTCACAATTAATAAACAAACTTTTTGACACAACAGTTCACAAACGTTTCTTAAAGATTTATTTGTAGCAAAAATCTGAAGTTTCAATCCCCAAAATAATTAGTGCTACCCCTGCCTCGATGACCGGAGTTGACCCCAATCAATAGAGGTTCATGTATCCCGGAACAACTCGATGTACCTACATGTGATGGAGACACGAACATTTACGTTACGTTTTGGAGATTGAGTTTCCTTAAATTCCTTTTAATGTCTTGAACTATTAATTTGTGGTTTAGTGGATAAAAGTTAAGGGTCAAAACAGGATGTTTATTAAGAGATTTTCTAATAACCTTTATTAACCCGATGCCTCTTTCAAAATATCCGATTTGGGAGACTGAGTTATAGACGGCACGTTTGGTGCAGTGGCTGAGCAGTCGGACTGCTGCGCTGCGTGTCGCGGGTTCAATTCCCGCACGGGGTCACGGCAATTCGTAAATCCCGCGACCCCGGCAGGCTTTGGCCCTACAGAGGGGCGCCCCGTTATTTTGCCGACACTCTTAGAGGCGCGCGTGGAACACAACGCGCCGTCGACCCGGGCATGGTCCATGGTCGGACAGCGAGTCGCCCATCACTCGCCGCCCGGTAAATCTTTCGCTTTGTGTAATTTTCAAGCTGCACTTGGACAAAGTCTCTGGTAACGGCTAAGTAATTTGTTATATACCCTGTCCAAGATGCAATTACCTACATAATATAATATAATAACTAAATACGAAACTCCAATCACCCTATATACTTGTAAAAACAATTTAACAGGGTACAAGTATGTGATAAGACAATGGCTGCGGGCACACTGTAGAAATAGGTTGCTTGTGAACTGCCGTGCACGATTACTGGAACAGCTATTTTCTAAGATTTGATATTTCTAACAATGTATGATTTCATTCATATGCGGTTGAGAAGTTGTGATAGATTTGACAGTCGCAAAAATTAAACATAGAATTTAAAAATGCCGATGGAAAGAAGAACCAGCGGCCGTATTATGACGTGTTAAAACCAGGCTTGTTCCAGTGAGTGAAAGAGACAGAGCTATACAAGTCATCTAGCGCCACCTCGTTCACTCACTGGAACAAGCCTGGTTTTAAGACGTCATAATACGGCCCCAGGGATGTAAAACTTAGTGGGAATAGTATTAATAATCTCAAATTTTCGTTTCTATAACGGTACTGCTCATACATATTGTTTAAGACTACGCAAATAGCTGATGTACGTCACAAATCGTAAACCGTACTTACCTTTCATTCAATTATTTCAAATATAAAACAAACTTACAAAGAAATACAAGAACTTATACATATATTATGATGATACTTGCTGCTACGGAAGCCTTCATTGGCGAGTCCGAATTGCACTTAGCTGCTTTTATTTAATGACCCAAGGAGCACGACAAGCTGTATAAAAGCTGTATTTTAGTTTATTTTTATAACACAGACTGTATAGTGAAGCTGCATAAGCGCTTATACAGGATTTAAAAGTAAAAATTGGGCCCATTCTTTTACAGCCTAATGCGCACAGTAAATTCTGATCTTAGGCCTTATCAAAAGATTTCTGTATTTATTATAGTGTACTTGAAGTATTTTTAATGTGTTTATTAAGCGGAAAATTGAAAAAGCGCCACTAGTCTATAAAAAAAAGAACTCTTAAATCAGTTTCTCCGCTGCATCCCTTAATCTACCACGCAGTGTACGACTCTTGTAATTAATTAAACTTGTATAAGTCGTGTGTTTGTTTGAGAGGCTCCGGTCCCCAGCGCTAAGTCAACCAGATCCGATGCAGCACTAATTACAGTGCCCTGCCAACTTCTGAGGAAGCCCGCCATTGTTGGAAACAGGGGGGAGGTGTCTTAGGCAAACTTACTACAATGTAACATTAAATAAGTTGAAAATTATTAAAAATCGTAAACAGAGTTCGCGATGGTCGCGGGACTTACGAATTACCGTGACCCCGGTACGTAAAGGGCTATTAAGGACACCGTGAATTTTAGTCAGTACAAGACTGACAGTCCCTCCCGCTCTGCCCTGGGTGGGAGGACTCATGAGATGATTATACCACATAAAAAAAAACAGAGTTCGAGATGCGAATTTCGATGCGTTAAAAAATGGTTACCCATCCAAAGATTGACCTTAGCAACCGTAATAAATACTGTTTTATGAGTTGCTAGTAAAACTGAAAGACTGACCTAAACGTATGGTTCAATCAGATCCGATATCCGTTGGACGCGTGAAGGAGAGGACAGCCACCTCACAACTCAGCCGCTAAAAAACATCCCCAAGATTTTTCGCCAAAGTTTTCTAACGAATATTACCGTAAAAGACAAGGTTTAATTATTGAAAACATGTTACTATACGTCTAGACCAATTACCAGGGATGCAATTATAAAAGTGTACCGTCGTTAATACCAAAAATATCTCAACAGACACAAGAAATTATTTTATACGACGTACTTTGAATTCATTAGTTGATCTTAATGTGGATACGCCTGAAGACATTATCATTTGCGAATTTAGTGTAACTCAGTGCTTCTGAATGTCAGTAATAGTAGAATATCAAAGGACACGATTAACTCAATGGCTGAACGTTCGACTGCTGCACAGAGTGTCCCGGGTTCGATTCCCGCACAAGACAAATATTTGTATGACCCAAAAGTAGTTGTTCTGGGTGTTTGTGTATGTGTATGTGAGTTTCTATGTTTGTAAACGCAACCACGACACAGGAGAAATTCCTAGTGTGGGGCAACGTTTTGTTTATTTTTGAAATACATTATAAAAGGAAAAATAAACACAGAAAGAAAAGAAATAAGAATACGTTTCTGTTTTATTTATTGAGTCAAGGCTTTATATGATTCGTTTGAGAACAACAAAAGACAAACGTATGGAATTATCTTATCAAAGTTGAAGTGTCAGAAGAATGAAATTATAGAATAAAGTGAATGCTTTGAGACACTGTGAAAATATTTTCTTATTTTAGATTGTTCGTACAAAACAATTTACGCAATGGTTGACTGGTAAAAGTATCTGTGATACCCACTTGTATAATGGCTATTCTAATGAAATTTTTATTTTGCAAATATTACAAATATTTAACTAATAATACCTATCTAAAATATACTACTAATAAGCATCGAAAAACTGCTCCTCAGCGCTGTCAGCCGGTAAAATCCCAAGAGATTGGTAGCGTTACGTCGTTGTATTTACAATACTTAGCCTGTGGCCAAGGTAAAAGACAGCCCTTTTATAGTGGTATAATCATCAAATGAGTCACCCTTATCACAACAGTGGAAGGTTGATGTTCGTTTGGTAAAATTTGACAGATTCGGGTTGGTTCACCTGCTGGCGTCGGTATATTCGTGCCAAATTACATCTTCCTAGTACCAAGCGTCTCTGAGTTATACTGCGGACAGGTATACAGTCGGTTTTTTTTAGCGTGGTAAAATCATCAAATGAGTCCTCCACCCAGGACAGAGCGAGAGGAACTGTCGGTAAATCGTGAGTCACGCGACTCCGGCTTGTTTTGACCTTCTAAAAGGAGGGCCCCTCACTATGCTGACACTCATTCAGGCGCGCGTGGAACACAACGCGCCGTCGACCCGGGCTTGGTCGATGGTCGGACATCCAGTCGCCCAAGACGGACGGACATGGCAAAACTATGAGGGTGTTCTGTATCTACGAGTATATATATAAAAATGTTATGTTGGTTTGTGTATGCTTCAAAAACTCAAAAAGTTCTGCACCGATTGAGCTGAAATTTTAGCATGATCTATAATCCGCATCAAGGATTGTTTATATCTATTTTTTTTTAAACAGTCTTTTGTGCCACAGCGAAGCGGGGCAGGGTACAGCTAGTTGGAAATAAATAAACAGAAATACCGTCAAAAATTTCGCTGTCGCATCCTCAATTTTCTATCGTTTCCGTCTCATTACCAGTACTGCACTGGATAAAGGCAGCGGACTATTTTAATTGTTCCTCCATGCCCCATTAGCCCCGGGATCGGTTCCGAGAGAGAATGACCGCTCTACCCTCAATAGTGGGAAATTACGGTACGTTTTATTATTAATTTTGGAAGGTCGGTTGTTAGATGAAAAGTGGAGGAAATGGAGAGTAGCTTTAGCTTTAGCTGTTTTGATCTTGCAGTGGAAGAGTGTGGATTTTTTAATGAGTCTGTGAAGATAATTCGACGAATCCTAAATTAAAAGATTTTGCGTTTAATAAAATGAAACGATGAAGTGAAATGTTGAAATGAAATGATGGAATGAAACGATGTAATAAAATGACATGAAATATTGAAATGAAATGATGACATTAAATTAAATGACGAAATCAAATGATGATATGAAACGGTGAAATGAAATAATGAAAGGAAATGAATGATGAAATAAAAAGATATGAAATGATGAGATGAAATCATGAAATAAAATATATGGTTTAAATATTGATCACGTCTTTTTGAAACTAAATGACGACGATATTTTGAACCTGTCTACTCTGAAAAGAAACAGCCGAAGCAAATTCAGAGATCACTGTCTCTTTTAAAGTCCAGTCATTGCTTTAGTCCATTCATGTGGAGACTATATAAGTTCTTTTTAAGGAAGGAACCACACAGATTTGACGTATAACGTCTCTTGAACGAAAATTCAAATATGACCTCCAAATATTCATAAGACGATATTCCTCAACGTTATCACCACAGAATTGCAATCAATGCCTTATCAACCGTACATTACCTCCATCAGTCCGTCCACAAAGGAACACACTAGAACATCTATTAACTAAGTTATTAATTAGCCGGACATACGATAATGTGACGTCACTGAAACGCGCCTGACGCCTGTGACGTCATAATGACGTGTTTAATTATGTAGCTGTCAGTTCGGATATAAGTTACGAGTATTCGGGGTGTTAATGATATGGTGGTTATATTTTGTTTTTTATTTAACGAAAGGTTTCGTTTGTTCTTTATATCGCTTAATAGCAAGCTATGATCAGCGTTGCTCATCATCTACCTAGCCTTTTCACAACTGTGTTGGGGTCGGCTTCCAGTCGAACCAGATGCAGCCAAATAGCAGCATTTTACATGAAGCGACTGCCTATCGGACCTCCACAACCAAGTAACTGGGTAATAAGATATCCCACGGTAAGACTGGTTGTCAGACTTAGGTGCTTCTGAATAACAGTAAAGACTGTCAAAAACCGGTCAACGGCTTTACGTGCAAGGCACGGAGGAAACTCGCTATGACAGATGGTCATCCGTCCACAGACCAACCTCGGCAATCGCGGCTTAACCCGAGAGATCGGCCTGTGCGGCTGTAATTATTTAGCCACGAGCTCCTCAATGATCGGCGTTGTTCTCTACATATTATAACTAATGTTACATCACTCGAGTCTACGATATGCTCTTCGGATTGGCGGCTTTGAGATCATCCGATCGTGCTGCGCGAGCGCAAGTATCGCTGTCAGTAGCTTAGTGAATAGCAATCTTTAGTCCCAGCTTGGCGTAAGCGCTGCGGCGTTGTCACAAGTCTGTGCTTATACAGAAAAGCACTCCTGGTCGACACGCGATGGTTAAGTGTTTGTCAAACAGACAGGCGTCGCGAATGTGTGGAATTGTTTGAATCAGGTCGCATAGAAAAACGAAAGCGATCCGATAGCGTGACAGAACTATCGAACTGACGTCTCGCTTCGGTTCGGTATTGCTTCGGGAACGCTTCGCTTTCGCCTGTCTGTTTGACAAAGGCATAAATGTGAATCACGCTTACCTAGAAGTTACCTGCTCAGTCTTAACTTAAAGACCCAGGTATCTGAACTGTGATATCTTCTCGAGTCTTGGTTGAACAAATCGAGATAACGGGTCCATTTTTAACTTTACTCGCTGTCCTCGATCATGGACAATACCTGGGTCGACAGCGCGTCGAGTTCTACGAGCTCCTCAATCAAAGAGCTGTCAGCAATCTAACTGGGTCCCCCATTAGAGGGCCAAAGCCTTCCAGGGTCGAGGGATTGTCTCATCAGGTAACTATGACTCTGGAATGTAAAGGGCTATTGAAGGATCGTCGTGGATTGTAGTCAGTACAAGTCTGACAGTCCCTCTTGCCCGGCCGTGGGTAGGAGGACTCATTAATGATTTTAAAAAGTTAAAATAAAAAATATTGCCTAGGTCAGTCCTCGGATAGGTGACTATTCTATTTTTTTTATCTTTTTTTTTTTAACGTGGTAAAATCATCAAATGAGTCCTCCCACCCTGGGCAGAGCGGGAGGGACTTTCAGACTCGTACTGACTAAAATCCACGGTGTCCTTCAATAGCCCTTTACGTTCCGGGGTCACGGTAATTCGTACAGTCCCGCGACCCCGGCAGGCTTTGGCCCTCTAGAGGGGGGCCCCGTCACTTTGCTGACACTCTTTGAGGCGCGCGTGGAACACAACGCGCCGTCGATCCGGGCATGGCCCTCTAGAGGCCTCCCTCTAGACGGCCAAAGCCTGTCAGGGTCGCGGGACTGTGCGGGAAATGACGCCCCCCCCCCCCCCCGTCATTTATTTTTATTATCTTAGAAAATCTTCTGACCATAAAACGAGACATTGCTTCTACCTAACGTCTAAGTAATTCAATCGTGTTCTGCCGCCAAACACCGTGATTCCTCGCCATTACCCACCAATTTTCATAATGCGTTGACAGAACACGACGTTCACTATGTATTGTGACAGCGTGTTGACGTTAGTGACACAATAATGACATGACTAATTAGGTGGAGCAGGAGAGGGGTTAGAATAGTACGGGGTTGTCACAGATGTGACAATGGTAATGAGAAGATAATAAGTATTGGTGTTCGAGTATTGGAATACATTAATTTACGCCAATATAGTTACGAGTATTAGCTAACAGTTTAACTAACACAGAAAAAAAAAACAATCTATACCTACTACCAGCGCGGGCATGCGGGCAGCGAGTAATGGACAACTCGCTGTCCGACCATGGACCATGCCCGGGTCGACGGCGCGTTGTGTTCCACGCACGCCTCAAAGAGTGTCAGCAAAATGACGGGCCACCCCTCTAGAGGGCCAAAGCCTGCCGGGGTCGCGGGACTGTACGAATTACCGTGACCCCGGAACGTAAAGGGCTATTGAAGGACACCGTGGATTTTAGTCAGTACGAGTCTGACAGTCCCTCCCGCTCTGCCCTGGGTGGGAGGACTCATTTGATGATTTTACCACGATAAAAAAAATACGTACTACCAATCTTACTTTTTACCACTACTTAATACGAAAGTTTCTCAAGATGGATTTTTGGCTTTAAGCTATGCAAAACTAGTATAAACTGACTGTTTCAACTATAATGTTCCCACTGCTGGGACACAGGCCTCCTCCCTATGAGAGGGAGTGGGCCATAATCCACTATGCGGGCCAGAGCGGGCCAGAGATGTCACATGATCTTCGAATTTTTGGTTTTAGGACAAGCCGGTTTCTTCACGATGTTTTCCTTCACCGTTTAAAGTAGGGTGATGAAATAAATTACATAAACTAATGCGTCACGGTCGCAGGACTCACGAATTAACGTGACCCCGGAACATAAAGGGCTATTGAAGGACACCGTGGATTTTACTCAGTACGAGTCTGACAGTCCCTTTGCCCTTTTTTTTTTTTTTATCGTGGTAAAATCATCAAATGAGTCCTCCCACCCAGGGCAGGGCGGATTCATGTGATGATTTTGCCACGTAAAAAAAAAAACTAATGCGCCACCCACGACCTACAATTCGTTAGTCGGGGCCAATATGATGAACTAATGCGCCACCATTGCTCAGCTGATTGTTTAATTTTCGGAACGTTCATATTAAGCGAGACCAAGCTTCATATGTAAAGCCGTATGTACACAGATAGTTTATAATCTGAACTTCAAGCAAGCCTAAATCTATATAACTAAAAACAATAACGTTTCCAGATGACAGCGATGCGGAGGAGTACTTTGACGCCTGAGTGTCTGTGCCTTTTTCTGTTTTTTCCTTTTTTTAATAATTTTATTTCAGTTTTAGTTTTCATTTAGTATTTTGTTGTAAACATTTAGTTTTATTCTTAAATTTCTAAGTTTTAGTTATGTAAATACTTTTAGTTTGTACTTTTTTTATAAATTGTTAGATTAAGAAAGACCATCATATCCTAAATAAACAATAATTAACACAGAAATCATATTCCGTAGAGCGCTGAACCAACATGGCGTCTGCCTCAATATTGTGACAGCCTGTTGACATTAGTGACATAGTAATGACTTGCTAAATTATGTGCATTCCATATCACTCGGCAGTGACGGTTAGAAATTTAATTTTGATGCATCGGAAGATGATTATTACAAGAAAGATTATGTATGAGATGCATTACATTATGAGATGTCATGCCATACTTCCATTAAATTAAACGAACGAATCCTTAACATTTTTTCCAGTTAAGTACGTCTATATTAGGAAATTAATTATGTACGGGTCAATTCACATAGGGAAGCGATGCTGCGCGCATGTACAACATTTTTTCCTGTATTCATTTTCTTTACTTATTAAAAACATTTTTAAATATTTTTACAAAAACAAAAAACATGTAAAAATATAAATAATAGTGGTCCACCGGTATCGGGAACAGGGTTCAAGCTGCTTTGCACTCGTCGAATTGTATTCATTTATCTTTCTTCTTTATTTGTATGCATAACCAAAAACTTATCATCCTATTTTTCTGGTTGGTTGCCACTGTTGATTCTGGCGCACAGGAGTTGCAGTGGTTAGGGAATAGTGTGGTGGGTTTGTCCCAAATAAAAAAAAAAAAAAAAAAAATCCTATTTATAGAATTTACGGTATAGCACGAGCACGTGGGTGATACAAAATATATGTAAATTAATTCACAAACAAAACTTAGATACTCGTAAAACCGGTCAGTTTAGCTGACCTTAAACCTAAATTAATAAAGTAAAACTCATTCATACAAAATTAATAAATAACAAAATGCTGTCTTTGTTTTAATATAAGAGCATCGCCTTGCATTGGTCGAGGCCATGCTGCGGGGCGAGTGGGAAAAAAAAGTAGTCCAAAATCGGAGGGATTTAGAAGCTTTTTTTTTTAAATATATATTTTGGCGTTACCCTCTCCTGTGTCGTGGATGCGTGTACAAACATAGCAACTCACATACACAAACACAACCCAGAACAACTACTTGTAGGTCACACAAATATTTGTTCCGTGCGGGAATCGAACCCGCGACACGCAGCGCAGCCAATCGCTTACCCACTGCGCTACCCATGCACTCAGCTATCAGAAGTCATAGAAAAACTGTGCATGTTTCGATAGCTGATTGGCTCAGTGAATGAACTGTTGACCGCTGCGTAGTGTTTCGCATGTTCGATTCCCCAACGTAACATATACTTGCATAGTCTAAAGGTAGTTGTTTCGGGCCCCGCTGTATATCTATGTAAGTTGAAATGTTTGTAAACGCACCCACGACATAGGAGAAACTCCAAGTGTGCCGCAAAGTTTAACTTAAAAAAAATATGTCTGTCTCCAGAAAGAACTGAATTAAAAAAATTTAAGTCCCCAAACCTTTTCGAAGTCACATACTCGTACAATAAAGCCTTGCCCTTAACCTCGGGCCATCACGAACCTAGACTTTTAACTAAAAACTGGCGTCGTATGCAAAACTTTAATATGTCAATGAAAAGTGTTACACAGTTTTTAACGACATGAGTTATGATGCCCACTGCTGGCCGGATGGCGTGGGCTGGGGGTCAGTGGTCAAGTGTGGGCCAAGGTGGAAGAGATTAGCGGCTTACGTATAATTAAACAAATAATATAAACAATATACTAACACATATAACAACATGACAATAACTTAAACTACTGCACACGAAGTGACGGTGTCGTGTTACACTGCGCGGTGTCGCGTAGCTTGCCGCGAAAACGTCGGTAGACTACTCCCTTCGGCCAAAACTCTTCCTTGAGGTACGTGTCGAGATGCTGTGTTGGAACCCGTACTACAATTGAGTTGAAGTTAGAAATAACACGCGGCTCCAACTTCACGACTTCACTCAGGGTCCAGTTGGTCTTCAGTTTCAAATACTCCACGATCTCTTCAACCTTCGTGGAGTTATGTAGTGCGGACACATACACGTCGTAGGTATCGCTGGATGTAGCAGCATATTTGGTCCTGACAGTCCAGTACCGCATTGATTGCGACAAGTAGGCTTCTTCTTCTGAACTTTGATGAAGCCATCCTCATCACACTCTTGCTTCGCTGAAGAGGGCGGTGTGTCGGATGTATGAAGAGCCGCAGAGTACTGTTTCCATTGCTGAGACGCAGGCCTCCTCTCCGTAAGGGCTGTAATCCAACACGCGTGTTTTTCTCCGTTTTTACCGACTTAAAATAATTTGATGGATAAAATTAGCCGTATTTTGCATTTTCTATACAAATTAACGTCGTAAAACTTCAAGTACGTCCGTATATGTAGGGTTGGTGCCTCTTATTTTTATGGGTTATACTTTTTGGATAGTCCTCTTTCCCAATGTCTCCCTATAGAACTCTATGTTTCTCCTTCTACATCATGGCCCACCCTAACACATTTCAACCGAGGCCAAACCGCTGCATCTTAGACCAACTTCTTTTTCCTATAATATTGATCACCACATCGTCGCTTATAACTTGAAACATAAATAAATTATTGACTTAGGACCGTGTAGGTGTTATTAAGTTACTAATAAGTGATCAATTGCTTAACTTTACTTAATTATGAGGTAACGATGGTCAGATAAGTATGTTATGTGGGGCGTGGTTATAGTGACTAGGTTTCTGCTTACCGTTTTGGAGTGAAAGCGAGATAGTTTTTTTGTTAAGTTGATTTATTACTTAGGTAATATAGAGATCATTAAAAATACTAAATTGGTTTTAATTACATAAGTTATTGGTGATTTCATCTGCTTGACACTGATAAAAAGTTTTGGATGGGTGGGATGGTACACATAGTTTTATTAACACGTTAAGCACCGCGGGGGACAACATATGGGCCTCACTTGAGTAGTCGAAAGGACGAGGTGGCGTTTAACGTGTTAATTTTTCGGCAGTTTTGATCAGACAAAGACTTTATAATTATATAATTAGATTTAGAGTAAAGCTTTCACTACAAAATAAAGTTTTAATTTACAAGTTTTTCATAGACCTAAAAAGCGACTCATCATCTGCCTAGTCTTTTCCCAACTATATTGGGGTCGGCTTCCAGTCAAACCAGATGCAGCTGGATAGCAGTATTTTACATGAAGCGACTGCCTGTCGGACCTCCACAACCCAGTAATTGGGTAATACGATACCCCATGGTAAGACTGGTTGCCAGACTTTAGTGCTTCTGACTAACAGTAACGACTGTCAAAGATCTACAAATGACAACCGGGACCAACGGCTTTACGTGCTTTCTGAGGCACGAAAAAAAAAACTAAAAACCGACTGTTAATACAAATTTAAATTTTCACCTGGAAATATTATAATACAGTAAAATACTTTCAAAAACTTCTTTCTCTTTAACTTATGTTTACTTTGAACTGTTTTCCGTTAAAATTAAAAATGTTAACTGTTCCACAATTTTACGGGCACATCAATGGGCAATTAATGGGCAATTAATATCACAATGGAAATCGGTGTGTCTTCTTAATTGTTTTCTTGTTATTTATTTAATACCATAGAAATTCTAGTCACATACGATAAAAACTTCAAAAACCAATAAAAAGACAAAAGTGTAATACATGATAGTCATTAAAATTGATTGATTGTCGTATTGTGTGGGTAATGATGTCATCACATATAAATAATATAAGAAGTTCCACTGCAACAACTCGCGAAATGCCAGTTCATGAATAAATCAAAGCTAAAAGTTGCAAGAAACTGCTATAAGGCCGTTTTTGACGTCTTAAAACCAGGCTTGTTCCAATGAGTGAAAGAGACAGAGCTATACAAGTCGTCTAGCGCCACCTCGTTCACTCACTGGAACAAGCCTGGTTTTAAGACGTCATAATATGGCCCCTGATACTATTTATCTTACTGGCTGGGAAAGGGTATTCTTCAGCTTTTATTTTTCGTAGTAAATGCGTCTTTTTAGGGTTCCGTAGTCAACTGGCAAAAACGAAATCCATATAGATCCGTCATGTCTGTCTGTTAGTCCATCCATATGTCACAGACACTTTTATTCGAAAGTATAAGAGCTATTCTGTAGAAACTTGGTAAGTGGATGTATTATGTGAACTGCTTTAGGATTTTCACACAAAAATATAAAAATAAAACAAATTATGGGGGTTCCCCATACTTAGAACTGAAACTCAAAAAATATTTTTTACTATACCCATACGTGTGGGGTGTCTTTGGATAGATCTTTAAAATGATATAGAGGTTACTAACATCATTTTATTCTAAACAGATTGCGCGAGGGGCACTGCCAAAGTTTAGTGGTAAAATGTCCCCCCCCCCCCCTGTAACTTCTAAAATAAGAGATTGATAAAACTAAAAAATATATATACTATGATGTACATTACCATGCAAACTTCCAGCGAAAATTGGTTCGAACGATATTTTTTTTTTATACGTCATAAATCGTTAGCCGCAATTTACCTTTCAAAATTACAACCAACTACAAGAACCCTTTATGGGCGAGTCCGACACGCACTTGGCTGGTTTTTTCTTTAAATAAAAAGAATTCGTAAATATTACATTTTATTATATATTATATTGGTAAACTTATAAGAGTGGGACTTCTTTACTTCTTTATATTGTAATTATTCCTTTTTATGGTATTTTTAAACGAAATTTAATATTCATAGTGAATGCTACACAATGATTTTTAATCGGATAGGTATTTAGTTTTATGTATTGTTATATTAAATACATTTTTTAGCATATTGGTGAATGAAGAAGATTTTTAGGTATTTTTAAACTGGAAAATAACTTGTTATTATAATTATGTTTTTAATACATATTTCACGTCATTTAAATGTAAATTTGATCATTAAATCGTATTTGTGATCATTAAAATTGGAAAAAAATTGTAGATAAATAGCAAGATTTATTAAAAAAAAATATGTTATTAAATTTCTATACAAGCTAATCCTTTTATTCTAATGAACTTTAACGGTAATAAAAATATCTCATTAGCCTTTTTTTATCGTGGTAAACTCATCAAATGAGTCCTCCTACCCAGGGCAGGGCGGGAGGGACTGTCAGACTTGTACTGACTAAAATCCACGGTGTCCTTCAATAGCCCTTTACGTACCAGGGTCACGGTAATCCCTTGGTCCCGCGACCCCAGCTTTTAAGTATAGCAAAGTTACCTGTTATAGAGCGAGCTCTCCGAGAAAGACCTGGAAATACTGCGCACTGACGGAACACAGTATAAACTGTTTGGTGCCGTACTCCGACATATTGGAGGTTGCAAGCCAGGTGGTCTTGGTGAGGTCTAGCATCGCCAGTAGGATAGCTCAGCCGTCATATCAGGTTACAGGTAGCCTACAGTGCCGTTGCCCGAGTTGGACCGCTAGGAGGTGGATCCCATTGTTAGAGATCTACAAATGGCACCCAGGATCCATGGTTTGCGACGGACGTCGGCAGACGATCTCCGGCCACCGTAGGCACGGGCATGCGAGCGGCGAGTAATGGGCGACTCGCTGTCCAACCATGGACCTTGCCCGGGTCGACGGCTCGTTGTGTTCCACGCGCGCCTCAAGGAGTGTCAGCAAAGTGACGGGCCCCCCTGTAGAGGCCCAAAGCCTGCCGGGGTCGCGGGACTCACGAATTACTGTGACCCCGGAACGTCAAGGGCTATTGAAGAAAACCGTGGATTTTAGTCATTACGAGTCTGACAGTCACTCCCGCTCTGCCTTTGGAGGGAGGACTCATTTGATTATTTTACCACGATAAAAAAAAGTTAATATTATTCAACCATGTGTAATATTAATAGTTTGACATTTGTATTTTAATTTCATGATATTTTCCCATTGTGACATATTTAAATGATTGCAATTGACTATTTAATTAATTAAAATTATGGCACAACCTAAATTTGCATGCTGAATTTAGTAGGCGGAATATGAAGTACTATATATTGTATTATGAGATCTGTAAGCACCATTTTTCATGCAAATAAACGATATTATTATTATTATTATTTGGTGTTCTTTGTTTTCCTTCTCTTTCGAGAGTATATGACCTTACACGCGGGCCGGAGCCAAGGATGTAAGGGGGGTCAATTTAAATAGAAAAAGTAGATGATAATGTAGAGGAAGTCAGAAACTTACGGGTGATTCGGCAGGTGTTGAGGATTGTGGCCTTTTGGAGCATGTATAATGTGTTCGAAGGCATGTGTAGGGTGTTAAGGCTTTGTATGAGTGATTTTGGTATTATACCGGTAGATGAGAGTACTATTGGGACAATATGAACGGTTCGTGCTTTCCACTGAGTTTTTATTTCTATGGCAAGGTCTTGATACTTACTAAGTTTTTCGGAAATTGTAGATTGAATGTTGTGTGAGTTAGGTATAGCAATGTCTATTAAATAAACTGTTTTATTTGTTTTGTCATGAACGGTAATATCGGGTCTGTTAAAATGAATTGTTTTATCTGTTACTATTGTTCGGTCCCAATAAATTTTTTGATCGTTGTTTTCTAATAACATCTCTGGTTTATATTTATAATATGGTATCATTTCATTTACAAGTTTAAATTTAAATGCTAGCTGTTGGTGTATGATGGCTGCAACTTGATCATGACGGTGTTTATAGTCTGTTTGTGCTAGTGATTTACATGCTCCAGTTATATGTTGTATAGTTTCGGAGGCATTGTTGCAATGTCTGCACAAGTCAGTCGGTTGATTTTGGTCTTTTATAATATATTTTATGTAATTACGAGTGGCTACTATTTGATCTTGTATGGCTAGCATAAAACCCTCGGTCTCGGGAAACAATTCGCCCCGTTTGAGCCATTCGTTCGACTTTACTTTATCGACGTGTGGCTGGCTCAGGTAGGCTCGGTGTCTTCCGTGTAGAGCTTTTTCTGACCACTGTGCAATTTTTTGCTGTGTAGTTATGATGTCTTCATTTATTTGTGTGTTTCGGTCTTGTAGATTTAATGGTGTTAGTTTCTTATCTGTCTCGGTTATCTGCTTGTGTAGTGGTGAGTTTTCTGATTTGTTATGAAAATATGATCGGAGTGAATGTATTTGTTTATTGTGTAAGTTGTGTATGTCTATTAATCCTCTTCCTCCTTCCTGGCGTGGTAGTGTTAGTCGTTGTATACATGATTTTGGATGATGTTTTCTGTATTTAGTTAAGAGTGTATGAACGGTGCGCTGTAGTTTTTTAATATCAGTCTTCGACCATCGTATAATTCCAAAAGAATACGTAAGAATGGGTATTGCAAAGGTGTTGATGGCTTTTATTGTGTTTCTGGAATTGAGATTACTTTTCAAGATAAGGTTGAGGCGGTGTGTGAATTTTTTGAGCAATTCTTGTTTTGACTTTTTTTGTTGTATTTGTCTAGACTGTTTAAACCCCAGATATTTATACGTACTTTGTTCGTCCATTGGCTCGATCAATTCTCCTGATGAGAGTGTATAATTATTGCTTTGGGTTTTTCCTTTAACGATTGACAAAATTTTACACTTATCTACTCCGAATGACATACAAATATCGTCTGAGAATGTTTGTGTGATATCAGCTAATTGGAAGAGCGATTCTTTATCAGCTGCATATAATTTTATGTCATCCATGTACATAAGGTGTGTTAGCGTATATTGTGTGTGATTGTTTTCTAATGTGAATCCCGCGCCTGTCTTGTTTAGTAGGTGTGAAAGTGGATTGAGTGCCATACAAAACCATAAGGGACTTAAAGCATCTCCTTGAAAAATTCCCCGTTTTATGCAGATTGGTTCAGTAGTTATATTTGAGGAGGTGAAATTGGTTTTAAGAATTGTTTGCCAATTCTGCATGGAAATTTCTAAAAATTGTTTTATTGTTGGGTGAATTTTATACAGGGATAGTACGTGCAATAGCCAGCTGTGTGGAACTGAATCAAAAGCTTTCTGATAATCAATGAACATTGCGTGGATATCCTTTCTGCTTTTGACTGCACTGTTCATAGTAATGGCGTCAATTGTAAGTTGCTCCTTACATCCCTGACTGTTTTTACGGCAGCCCTTTTGCTGCTCAGCTAAAATACTATTTTTAGTTAAATGCTCATATACTACTTCGCTTATACAGGCAGTCAAGATTTTATATAAGGTTTGCAGACAAGTGATTGGTCGGTATTTCGCTGGGTTCGTGGTCTCATTCATGTCTTTTGGTATCATATAAGATACACCGTGTGTTATGTATTGTGGAAGTAAATGTGGTGATTGAATAAATGTATTTAAATGGTTATGTAAGTAAGGATGTATGCTAGAAAATTTCTTGTACCAATAGTTGTGGATGTTGTCAGTACCAGGTGATTTCCAATTATGGGTGCGTTTGATTACGTCTATAAACGTATCTATAGGTATAAACTCAAATTCCATTTCTGGAATTTCAGGTATATCTTCGTTAACCCAGTTTGCCCGGGTATTATGATTTACTGGATTTTCCCAGATGTTGGCCCAAAAATTTCGTAGTGCTGAGGGTGTAGGCGTCTCTAAGTTTTGGTTAGTGGAATTCCTATCATTTGACGATAGATTTCTATAAAAAATCTTTTCGTTATTTATAAATTTACTATTTTCTATTTTGCGGTTTGTGCATGTTATGTATCTTTTAAGTCTACTGGATGCGGCGCTTAATTTTTGTTTCATAGTGTCTAAGAAGTGTGGTAATTGTGTGTTCGGGTCTTCATACGTTGCGTGTATTTTATATTTTATCTTAATTGTTTCTACTGCAGCTATTAATTTATTACTTCTACTACCGTTAATGTAATGTGTCAGCCTTCCTATACTTGCTCTAAGATTTTCAATTTTCTTTTCTAATCTGATCTGCCATCTAGGTTTCTTCTGTATATATGGGCGGCGCTCATTTTGTGTAGGGTCTGATATTTTTGCTCCGTTACATGTAGCTGCCGTCCATGCAGCACAATAGATCATGGTCTGCATTTGGGTGAATTCCGTGTCGGCATTTACATGTTTAGGAAGAATGACAGTGTTTATATAAGAAACTATTGAAGAAAACTTTCGAGAAGTCTTCTGCTTTGGAATGTATGGTCTATTAGTTGGATGTGTATTGCTAAAATTTAACTGCGCTTGTTCAAATATGGATTCAATTTCTGGGTTGGTTTCTGGGGCAGCATCAGTTTGCGTAAGCCCGATATCTATATTATTCAGGAAATTTTCGTTTTCGTTAACTATATTTACGTGAGACTGAGATACAGCATCAGTGTTGGTGCTGTTACTATTGATGGATATATTTGTCGTCAGAGTGTTAATAGGTGTATCCGGAAAGTAGGTATTTGAATCTGGTAGTTCTATGTCGTTCTGTGTTTGTGTATTCCAATGATCATTGGTTTCGTCTTCAATATTTTGTGTGTTTATGTTACTATTTTTTAATTCTAAAGCCACTTGGTTTTTTATTTCTTTTAATCGGTTTTCGTGTATATATTGATTATTTATAATTGCTCTGATTTGGTCAGATAATCTTTGCTCTGTTAAATGTGCTAATTCGGGATATATGTTTATGAATTGTTCATGTAGATTTTTTCTGTAGGCTGTTTTGTTTGTTTCTAATTGTGTGGTAGTGTAATATATTCTCATTATTGTTTCGTTGTATTCGTTCGTCCATCTCATACGCAGGCCGGATTGCGTACTAGGTTTTGTGGAGGGTTGCTGATAGTGCTGTAATTCAGAGTGAACTGTTTGTAATTCAGCTCTAACTTCCTCGTAAATCTGGTCTATTGTGTCTTGTGGTAATAATTTCTTCTGAACTATGGCTCTACGCTGATCACCCACTCTTTGTCGGCTAACTTGCATTGTTGGGTATTTTTCTAGGAATTTAGTGTGAAGCGATGGTAGATATGCATTTTTGTCGGTATCTAAATTAGTTAGATGAAGGTATGTACGTAGGATGAATTTATTCATTTCAATGGTCCATTTCCTACGAGTTGCTGTAGTCTTGGTGGCGGGTACAGTATCGTCGACAAAGTTTGTCTCCTGTACAACATCCACTGACTGTACGCTGATTGATGAGGATGATGATTGCGTCGGAGTGGCGCGGTAAGATGAGGATGATGATGGAATGGATGAAAATAGAGATGAAGGAGATGACGGAGATGAAGTTTCGTTATCTATCTGAGGCATCTTTGCCTGAAGTTGTTTTTTCGTTTTTGATCTTGTATTCATAGTGTTCCCACGAGTAGCTAGGGACTTAACAAGTCGACCACAGCAGAGCCCTGCGTTCACTGTGGCAAGGGTGAATAAAACTGGAGGTCCCCAGGTATCCAGAGTTGGCACACTAGCGACTAGCCTCTCCTCTAGCCATGCAGCCCTCGGCGTGTGCGACCTTGGCTTGGATTGTATCTCTCTTAGTCTGGCCCCTCACCCTAGACCCATCTCAGTAAAGTTAACTCTACTGGTACAGGCCCAAGGCTCGAAGCACACAAGCCCCACCACGACGTCAACGTAGAGATACAGCGGTGGGGTTATTATTATTATTATTAAACCACGAGCACGAAATAAGGGTTCAAAACTGTGGTCAAGGTTTCCTTCCCCCCCCCCCTATCCTTTATCACCCAAACAAACGTGACCATTATGCAAATGTGACATAAAAACAAAATGTCTAGACACACACATACATAGATCACCTGCCTCGCCCACTGCTGCGCCTACGCACCTAATTTTATTACTATTAACCGCTGACCCGGGCTAACGAATCTGTCAAAAGATGTATTTATGTAGTTATCTTTGACTAGATAACAGCCGATTTTGATGTAACCTCAAAATGAAGCGTATTTTTCACCAATCTTGAATGATCAACAGCCATACTTGACTAGAACAGATTATAGAAGAGTGATCATATTTTATATTACACTAGCTGTACCCTGCCCCGCTTCGCTGTGGCACAAAAAACTGTTTTTTCAAAAAAAAAATAGATAAAAACAATCCTTGATGCGGATTATATATCATGCTAAAATTTCTTCTTATGTGACTGCGTCATTACGACTGCGGTTGTCAGCGAGTGTTATCCTCGCTTCCGGTAGATGGCGCGGTCACTGGTACAGAGCTGATCGTTAAAAAAACTGTTTTTTCGCGGTTGCGGATATGTGATTGATGCAAAAAATAGATAAAACAATCCTTGATGCGGATTACATATCATGCTAAAGTTTCAGCTCAATCAGTGCAGTACTTTTTGAGTTTTTAAAGGATATACAAACCAACATAACATTTTTATATATATAGATTTAGGTTAAAACTAGTTCGGCGCGTTATGTTCCACCCGCGCCTCAAGGAGTGTCAGCATAGTGACGGGGCCCCCTGTAGAGGGCCACAGCCTGCCGGGATCGCGGGGCTCAAGAATTACCGTGACCCCAGTACGTAAAGGGCTATTTAAGGACACCGTGGATTTTAGTTTCCTCTTCCTTTTATAATAAACTACGTTATCAATCAGTAATAAGGACTGAATTTGATTTTGAAACTTCTACTCGACCAAAGCCAGGTCGGGAGGATAGTAAAATATAAACAAAAAAATAATCTACAATATTCTAAGAAAAATACATAAAAAGGCAACTTTTAAATCTGGCCACCCACTATGTTTATATTATATTTATAGATTTTTATTACACACATTTTGTCCGTATGTCTGTCCCGTATAAGCTATAAAACATGAACTTATAAACGTGTTGGACATGTGCGTCTGTTTGTATGTTCTATCTGATATATGAAACATGACTTTATTTCGTTATTTGGATTTTATTTCCTGTTATATTTTGGTTAGGAGTTCGTACACTAATTTTCAGAGGTTTTTCTGAGAAAGTAAACACAGAAAACTGTTCACTTTGTGCTCAGTGTGAGGTCATGGATTCGATTTCCAGTTCAAGTAAAGTATTATCGAGTTTTTCCCATTTTTTCTAGTGTGATTTTAAGGGATTAACAGTGCTATTCTGTGAAGGCGGCCCTGTGCGCAGCGCTGTTACAGCGTTGAAACTGGTGTAGACAGGAACCCAGAACCCCATCTACTATAGATATTCTTTTCGCCTCATCCACATTCATGTATCTGATTATACAAGCACGCCTATTGCGAGTACTACACACACGAAAACTGTATGAAAATATCATAGTCTTAACTACATAATATTATCCTAATCCTAACTTAATCCTAATATCCTAACTCAATACCTACTAACTAATATAAATGCGAAAGTAAGTTTGTCTGTTACCTCTGACTCCCAGATCACTGAACCGATCATTTTGAAATTAAGCCTTTGTCAAACAGACAGGCGTCGCGAATGCGAAACGTGACGTTTTTTTTTAACTGTTTGAATCCAGTCACATAGAACAGCAAAAGCGATCCGATAGCATGACAGAACTATCGGACTGACGGACGTCTCGCTTTGGTTCGGTATCGCTTCGGAAACACTTCGCTTTCGCCAGTCTGTTTGACAGAGGCAATAATGTCATGTGTATAGAAACAGACATAGGGTACCATTTCATCCCGAAAAAAGTACAACAACAGTCATATTATAATAGATGGCGCTCCACGTCTGGCGCAGTAGCTCCGCGATCGACTGTTATGCAACGTGTCGCTGGTTCCATCCCTACACGAAACAAATTTTTGAATGATCTGCAAGTATTTGTTCTGGATCTGGGTGTTTGTGTATGTGAGTTTCTATGTTTGTTAACGTATCCTTAAAAATTAACGTTTATATTTTTTCAAAAATTGATTGCGTTGTTCTAAATTAATGCGAGAGAAGCCACGGGCAAAACCTACTACCATAATAAAACATAGCGTCTTCTTCGTAGTGCGTGGAGGCCATTTCGCGAAATTAAGCAAGATTGATGTAAGAAAACGTTTTCTATAATTAATAAAAATTGATAATATTTAGTAACAAAACAAAGAAGTTAAAGTGTTAAATAAAAAAACGATCAATAAGCCAGTTTATTAAACAGCGGGAATCTTGTTAAATATATTGCTCTGAACACGCACGTAATTAATCGTATAAGTGTCGTGGGTGTCAAAGTCTTTTTTTAGCCTGGTAAAATCATCAAATGAGTCGTCCCACCCAGGCCAAAGAGGGAGGGACTGTCAGACTCGTACTGACTAAAATCCACGGTGTCCTTCAATAGCCCTTTACGTTCCGTGGTCACGGTACCTAATTCATAAGTCCCGCGATCTCATTTAGTCCTATAAAATATATATAAGTTTGATTTAGTATTTTTTATTTTATGAGCACTCATTGAGTTCTTGGACGATGTTAATACCGGTACTTCGGATTACGTATTTGACAAGAATTTGGGTTAAATATTTAAACCAAATAAGCGTAAAATAAAATAAAAAAACTTTTTTGATCTATTGACAAGTTGTGGCTTTGTGTTTTATATACAGGGTGTCCCAAAACTCAACGTCAAGCCGAAACGGGGTGACAGGATTGATCATAACCATCACGAGAAAAATCTGAAAAAAAATCTATCCCATGCAGTTTGAAAATTATGGGCATTTTAAGAAAAACCTAGAAATTTGATCAAACTGTACCATTTTTCGGTTATTGTGGTTATTCTTTTTTATTTTTGTTCATTTGAACTTTGGAAACGTAATCCTAAATAACATTTCTAGAATCTCAATAAAAAATAATGACACAATTGCCTCAAGTTTCCGAGAATTGAGACTATTTGTAAAACTACGAATTTAAAATTTTCAAGATTCGTCGACTTTGACAGGCCCTCCTATAAAAAAAATGTACTAGAGTGCCTTGGCAAGTGGCATTAAAAGTTGGCGCATTTAAGATGAAGTTTTTATAATAAAGACAAAAATGGGTGATGAATCAATATTGTTAATCATCAATCGATATTATAATAAATCTGTAGAAGGGTCAATTCTGTACATTGAAAATATTGAAAAAATAAATAGCGGGGGATGTTGCTGGGTCGATACCAAACCCAAATATATGATTAAAAAAATTTTTGTCTGTCTGTCTGTTTGTGCAGGCATCACGTGAAAACTAACGGTTCGATTTCGATGAAACTTGGTATAATTATTCCTTATTATCCTGGGCATAACATAGGATACTTTTTATCCTGGAAAAATACGTAGAAAAAAAAACTTATTTTTCAGTTACTACAGAACGCGAACTCAACAGCAGTAGCTCAATAGAGGTATCTCCTTAATTATTATAGGCTTAGCCGTATATTTATAAGATGTCATTGTCAGAGTTACTCAGAATGGAGAAATAAACCATCCACGCGAAGACCGACATCCGCGCGGACGGAGTCGCGGGCGGAAGCTAGTTGTCAATATAATTATAACTTGGAGGGAGGTTTGTCTAACAATTACACAAAAAACTATTATTTTAGACTAACGATATAAAATATACAGGGTGAATTTTTCGCCACGGAGATAAAGCCTTCCACGCTCAGTTGAAAAATTCACCCTGTATAAAACTAAAAAGTTCAGTGTACCAAATTAATTGTGCAAGTGTCATCCAAAGCGTAATCTATTAATTTTTAGATTAATAATAAATGAATAGAAATACCGCATTTAAATGAAAATCTGAATTATGTACTCACATAGTTATATAGTGCGTCCGTTCATTCGAATAGAGGCCATAGATTAAGTTTCGAAATGAATTTTATACCTACGGGGCGAAAAATAAGATCACTACTCGTCATCTACTCTTCTTGCTCTTGCCCAACGAGGTTAGTTTCGGGAGGTTCCTGTGTCTGATAGGGAGGGAAGAAACGCCTGGGTGTCACCACTGCGAGGATCGTCAGTGGTGGTGGTCAGAGGACACGGTGGAGCATACGGTGCAGGACAGCCCCGCTTGGGCAGAGCACCGCCGTGTCCTCACGACGGCGATAGGCGGACACCTCTCGCGCCCGGCATTGGTCGAGGCCATGCTGCGGGGCGAGACGGAGTGGGAAACGGTCGCCTCCTTCTGCGAAGCAGTAATGCTTGTGAAGGAGGAGGCGGGCCGCGTGAGACAGAGGACAACGTCCTCCCTCCACCCCAGCCGCAGTGGTAGACGCCCACGGCGTCGGACGTCGCCAGACGATCTCCGGCCACGCGGGCATGCGAGCAGCGAGTAATGGGCGACTCGCTGCCCGACCATGGACCATGCCCGGGTCGACGGCGCGTTGTGTTCCACGCGCGCCTCAAAGAGTGTCAGCATAGTGACGGTGCCTGTAGAGGGCCAAAGCCTGCCGGGGTCGCGGGACTAACGGATTACCGTGACCCCGGTACGTAAAGGACTCTTGAAGGACACCGTGGATTTTAGTCGGTACAAGTCTGACAGTCCCTCCCGTCCTGCCCTGGGTGATTTGATGATTTTACCAGGATAAAAAAAAAAAAACGACGGGTTGCACTCTGGGAGTGCCGGCAGAAGTGAAAACTTGAATAGTAATTGTTGGAAATATCTTGTGAACAGATTTTAGTAAAACTCGCAAAAATGGTTGACTTTTTATTTCAATAATTTTCCAATGTGACGTACATCTTTTATAAACAATGTTACCTAGCAACGAATGTATCCAGCATACAAACTTCTTTAAAAGTAATAAAGTCACACGAACATTCACGCAAGCGCCCTGCGCCGTCCTACGCTTTTTCGGTCAGGGTCACGTGTCCTGACGCGAGTGTCCTGACGCGAGTTTAAGATTTTATACCCATTACAGAAAACTGCTCAACGCCGCTAAAGAAGTTTTCACTTCAAAAACATCACCTCCGAATTCGTATATACTAGAGCAAAGACGGAATAAAGAAGTCCATAGCGGGATTCACGCAGAATTAAATAAACAATAAACATGGCCCCACACTGGGAATTTCTCCTGCATCATGGGTGAGTTTATGTTGATGATTATGATACTGTGTGCGATATGCGATAGCAGCGATCGCGGCTGATTTGCTATCATTTATTCAAAAGTTCCTTCGATTTATCCGGGATCTTATTATCAGAGTCTAACCTGGTGTACATGGGACCAATGCAGAAGTATACCTTTTCAAAACAAAATAAGTTTTCGAAATAGTAATAAATAAAAACAAGGCTTGTAAAAACGGGTAAATGGGTCCAGTCTGTCTACAAATCTTTGGCGTCAGTGCGTTATGTAATCAGCGGTGCGGCAGTAATTATCCAGTGGATGGCTGGACTCATTAAATCGCATCTAATCGCACGCTGTTAAAGTAAAACAAGCAATATACCGGCCGTATCATTTGGAAGCTGGCTTTCAATCAGTTTCATATTAATTTCCAGCTAGATTAACAGCAATGTAGTTTTAATATGTCACATTACAGGAGGATTGACTGTACATTCAAAGAAAGAGACAGTTCCCAAATGATTTCATTTTAGGAAACAGTTCTACTTTTACTATCAACAATTATCCATATCAACTATTACCCAACCTTATCCCAGCTCTTATGCCTTTGTCAAATAGACGGGCGAAAGCGAAGCGTTTCCGAACCGAAGCGAAACGTCAGTCCGATAGTTCTGTCATGCTATCGGATCGCTTTCACTTGTCTATGTGACTGGATTCAAACAATTCCATACATTACAAATAAAATTTCGATATCGCTTCGGAAACGCTTCGCTTTCGCCTGTCTGTTTGACTATCGCATTACGGCGATAAACGAAATCGCATCACCCTTCAAATTCCAATCAAACGATAGACTCTTGTCTAAAATTCCTATAACACTCAGGTCTCAGCTGCTCATCTCACATGGACCATTATTCACGTTAAGTTACGAAAATAGATGAACATCTACCGTCTAGATGACAGGCAGGTCATCAGTATAGTAAACCCTTGGCCAGGAGTTACACGACAGCGAAACGCGTGCTACGATATCGACCGCGCGAAATAAGGTAAACGAACTAAATAAAGTGATTTTTTAATAATTCGTAGTTTAAGATGAATGGATGACGACAATGTTAGAATGTCTGCGACTCTATGAGGAGACAGAATGAAAGGATCATTTCATTTAGTGATAATGGCATTTTAAGCTGCACTAAATATAGCATTTTTTACGCGCTAATGGCGCGAAGGGTTAAGAATAGAATTTCAACATATTTTTAATCGCAATGCTAAGAACTATTACAATCTTTCTCTATCCTCTCATTTTGTTTATTCTTCCGTCGACAAACCCGTTTTTATTGATAGGAGGATCCTTATATTTCTATCGAGAATGAAGAACATCCGTGCCTCAGTCCCTATAAAACAGAGGGATTTTAGGAAATTGTTTAAAGCATGACACGCGTTGCCTCAACTTAAGGAGACAAGTAATCGGCTATCCGCGTTTCGCGTCGCCTGAGGTCGTGAACAAGGCGTTATTACTTCAAGTAATTATTTTTATTTGCTGTGACTTTGAATATGAACTTAGGTGACATCTGCCACTCTTTTAATAGCTAGACATTTAAAAAAACTTATAGAAGGAATTTTTCTGTATCGTGGGTGTGCGTTTACGAATACTGCCGTCCACTAACTAAAAGGCCGTTAAGCCACAGTTGCTCGTTTTTCACTTTTTAATGTAGTCTTATACAACTTTCGATGCTCTATCTTTTGGTCTAAGAATCATTTTTCTATGATTAATAGTTTAGGAGATACAGGAAGATTGCTGTGCAGTTAAACCACATAAAATGCATAATTAAAATTAGAAAATGAATTTAAATAAATGTAAATGAATTAAACATATAACATATTGTGCAATAACACTATGCCTACATATATAATTTGCAGCCTTGTTCCTAGATAGCATATTTTTCAAGACATCAATTCACAATTTTAGCGTTTTCTCGAAAACTACTTTTTGCACTTAACGGCCTTTTAGTTAGTGGACGGCAGAATATTTAAACTCACAAACACAAACAGCCAGAACTGGACCACAACCAAAACCAGGACCTCAAACTTCATCACCATTATCATTTCAGCCTATTGCAGCCCACTGCTGGACATAGGCCTCTCCCAGGGAGCGCCACAGCTAACGATCTGCTTTTTTCATCCAAACACTGCCAGCTACTTTCTTCAATCGCGGTGATAAGACCCCTCTTTGAGGAGTGGCTGGATAGGCGTCACGGTGTCCTAACCTACCGCATGACGCAGGTCCTCACCGGACACGGAAGTTTCGGGAGGTACCTGTGTCTGATAAGAAGGGAAGAAATGCCTGGGTGTCACCAACGCGAGGATCGCCGGAGGACACGGTGGGGAATCCGTGTCCTCACGACGGCGATAGGCGGAGACCTCTCGCACCCGGCATTGGTCAAGGCCATGCTGCGGGGCGAGACGTAGTGGGAAGCGGTCGCCTCCTTCTGCGAAGCAATCATGCTCGCGAAGGAGGAGGCGGGCCGCGTGAGGGAGAGGACAGCGTCCTCCCTCCACCCCAGCCGCAGTGGTAGACGCCCACGGCGACGGACGTCGGCAGACGATCTCCGGCCACCGTAGGCGCGGGCATGCGGTCGGCGATGGGCGACTCGCTGTACGACTATGGACCATGCCCGGGTCGACGACGCGTTGTGTTCCACGCGCGCCTCAAGGAGTGTCAGCATAGTGACGGGGCCTGTAGAGGGCCAAAGCCTGCCGGGGTCGCGGTACTCACAAATTACCGTGACCCCGGAACGTAAAGGGCTATTGAATATACTATTCAGTACGAGTCTGACAGTCCCTCCCGCTCTGACCTGGGTGGGAGGACTCATAAGATGATTTTACCACGTAAAAAAAAAGGATTCGTCAATTTTGGTTTTGTCAAAAAAAAATCGACCGATCAAATATTTTTTGATTATCTCAGTGATTTTTATTTATTACATTAGATTTTTGAGTCAAATACCGTATTATGCTATGAAAGACAGTGTGCTGCACAATTAGACCTGCAAAAATGTTTTTATTTACTCACTTAAACCGCTGTAAACTTAACTTAACCCTCAAAGCAATACTGCAAACATTTCGAAACAACTCGCCAACTCTTTTACACATAGTTTTAAACTTTAACTTGAAGTATTTTCGGTTGTACAGTTCTTTAAGATGTTTGGTGTAACTCGTCGGGCTCAACATTTGTTAAACTAGTTGGGTTTTTTGTTTTTTACATTACTTGGTGTGCCCTGTGGCTCTGACTGTGTTTTAAATCTATTATTTTTTAAGTGAGAAAACCCCTTTCCCGTTTTTCTTTAGATTAGAGGCGAGCTGATGTCTTCTGTGAGAAAATGCAAGATTATATGCATAATCTGATAACCAATGGAGAAGAAAAGTTCTCCAGTGGCGACCGCGGACCAGAAAACGCAACGTAGGCAGGCTTTCCACGGCTTTCAACGGAGGACAGCGTCCTTCCTCGACCCCAGCTCAGTGGTAGACGCCCACGGCGACGGACGTCGCAAGACGATCTCCGGCCAATGTAGGCGCGGGCAAGCAGCCGGCGAGTAATGGGCGACTCGCTGTCCGATCATGGACCATGCCTGGGTCGACGGCGCGTTGTGTTCCACGCGCGCCTCATATAGTGTCAGTGACGGGGCCTGTAGAGGGCCAAAGCCTGCGGGACTCACAAATTACCGTAACCCCGGTACGTAAAGGGCTATTGAAGGACACCGTGGACGCTCTGGGTGGGAGGACTCATTTGATGATTTTACTACGATAAAAAAAGGTAGGCTTTCCACTAGATTGACCGACGACGCATGTTGAGAATTGCGGGCAACCGATAGATGCAAGTGGCGAATTGTTTGGCGTGGCGGTCTAAGGGGGAGGCGTATGTTCAGCAGTGGACGTCTTCCGGGTGATGATGATGATTATAATGACTGTTAAGCCATTAAGCTTAAACGAGCCCTCGACACAGGACACTCCTTCTTTTTTCTATGTGACTGGATTCAAACAATTCCATACATTACAAATAAAAAAGTCACGCTTCGCATTCGCCATGCCAGTCTGTTTGACAAAGGCTTATGTGTGTGATTTCCGATCATACCTCGAGTGCCCGTCTTATACACTGTTCCCCTACATAGGAATCGAACGACGGGATTAATTTTTCTTCCGTATATTTTTTTCTTCAATTTTCAGTGAGCCACTAGGAATCTAGAAAATCTATAATTTAAGACTAGAAATAAATTCCTTCTTCAATTTCCTGTAATAAGAGAACGTCTCACCGAAGTTCTTATCGCAACTTATTTTATGGCTTATTTATACCTAATAAATCAATCAAGGCTTGTAACCGTTTATTGTTTCTCTAACGACGTTATTGTTTCATATTTTGCGATAAGATTAGTCCAAACGTATTTGTTCTTTATAAACTTGGTATAGCATAATCAGTGTATAACATTCCAGCTGTTGAAAAGCAATCTTTGCTATGCGAGGGGTCATTGTCATCGTACGCAGATGAACCCAGCCAAGTTTCCTGGGTATAAACCCCTCTTCTGCCAATTTTTTTAGGGTAGGTAGAATAATTTGTTACTGCGCGTCTTCAAGGAAAACGTGCGGTGCTGGACAAAGAGCACTTTTTTTTTATCGTGGTAAATTCATCAAATGAGTCCTCCAACCCAGGGCAGGGCGGGAGGGACTGTCAGACTTGTACTGACTAAAATCCACGGTGTCCTTCAATAGCCCTTTACGTACCGGGGTCACGATAATCAGTTAGTCCCGCGACCCCGGCAGGCTTTGGCCCTCTACAGGCACCGTCACTATGCTGACACTCTTTGAGGCGCGCGTGGAACACAACGCGCCGTAAACCCGGGCATGGTTCATGGTCGGACAGCGAGTCGCCCATAACTAAAAAAAAAAAAACAAGTCGCACTTGGCGATAAGTTTACTCCACAACGCGACTTGACTTTCGAATGACTTGACTTAATTAAAGGCTGTTTAAAGCATTCGGCTACAATACCGTTACATTTGTAAACAAAGAAATTGGAGGCACTAACCCTGCTAATAATTGAGATAAAATAATCCTTAATACTTCAAAACAACCTACACACATCAAAAGTGTCTAGGGATCAACATATATTTTTGCAATAACTTTTCTCCTGATTGATATTAATTAAAATTTTTTTTAAGGATTCATCAAATAAAGTGTTTTCGTTTGTCACAGTAACGATAAACCAAGTCACCTTTGCATTAATAAAGAAATTTGCCATTTTCCTAATAAAGGGATTTTTGACATTTGAACCACTAACACAAAAGTTCGAAAAAAAGACTGAAATAACAGTTTTCTTTAAAATTTTATTGGGTAACTTAAACAATTAATAATCCGTGTTTCTACCGCGAACACTAACAACACAAGAACATCGGTTTGGCATACTCAAAATGAGTTCATCCAAATCACGCTGTGGAATGGCCGCCCATGTTCGTTGCAACAACAAAAAAAGGTCTTCTTGCGACTGGATACCCTCCATATTCGCCAGAGCTCATCTCTGTAGCATATCCCATGCATGCTCAATCGGATTCAAGTCCGGCGACTGAGCAGGCCAGGGCAGGACATTGATGTTAGCTGCGGCGAGAGTCTGTCTTACAACTCTTGCGGTGTGCGGTCGTGCATTATCATGCATTAACTGAAATAAGGGACCGATTTGCACTTGTAGAGGAACGATGACGTCTGATACAATCGTCTCAGCATAAATTTGAGCGTTGAGGTTGCCTCTGATCCAAATCAACTCAGTTCTTCCGCCGATTCAAATACCCGCCCATACCATGATGGTTCCACCACTATAAGGATGGACTTCCTGGCAGGATTTTAATCGCTGTTGGCGTCCAGGGCTTCTCCAGTGTCGTATACGTCTTGTATCCGGTCTCATACCAAAACGAGACTCATCAGAGTCCATCCTTATAGTGGTGGAACCATCATGGTATGGGCGGGTATTTGGATCGGCGGAAGAACTGAGTTGATTTGGATCAGAGGCAACCTCAACGCTCAAATTTATGCTGAGACGATTGTATCAGACGTCATCGTTCCTCTACAAGTGCAAATCGGTCCCTTATTTCAGTTAATGCATGATAATGCACGACCGCACACCGCAAGAGTTGTAAGACAGACTCTCGCCGCAGCTAACATCAATGTCCTGCCCTGGCCTGCTCAGTCGCCAGACTTGAATCCGATTGAGCATGCATGGGATATGCTACAGAGAAGAGCTCTGCCGAATATGGAGGGTATCCAGTCGCAAGAAGACCTTTTTTTGTTGTTGCAACGAACATGGGCGGCCATTCCACAGCGTGATTTGGATGAACTCATTTTGAGTATGCCAAACCGATGTTCTTGTGTTGTTAGTGTTCGCGGTAGAAACACGGATTATTAATTGTTTAAGTTACCCAATAAAATTTTAAATAAAACTGTTATTTCAGTCTTTTTTTCGAACTTTTGTGTTAGTGGTTCAAATGTCAAAAATCCCTTTATTAGGAAAATGGCAAATTTCTTTATTAATGCAAAGGTGACTTGGTTTATCGTTACTGTGACAAACGAAAACACTTTATTTGATGAATCCTTAAAAAAAATTTTAATTAATATCAATCAGGAGAAAAGTTATTGCAAAAATATATGTTGATCCCTAGACACTTTTGATGTGTGTATTTGCTTTGCTTGGTATCTAATACTACTTATTTTCAGTCCCCCATTGTTTTTCTCTAAGAATGCAAAACTTCCCATAAATACAAATAAAATATCGCGTAATATAGAGTTAATAGTCATAAATATGATATAAATCAATCAATGCCTATGATCGGTTTAACGTTTCCTTAATACTGTGTTTTTATTGGCGAGTGCGGCGAGCGAACGATAAAGCGACAGGCCGGGAGTTGGGAACTTTCTTAGTTTGTTTTATGAGCAAATATAAGTGAACTGTTTCCGTGTTTTATTTGTGAACTCGTGATTGTAGTGGCAAAGCTCATACGTCTCATGTTGGCTGAAAACTGAAAAATGTGTGTTCTTATTTTTGTTTCTGCTTGTTAGTCATATTAAAAGGGAGACTATATACTCACACGAAAAAAAAGAAATTAAAATTGCAGATAAATAATAGCAATCAATTTGTTAATTGATAGCGAAGTTTTCATTAATAAACTAGCTTTTGTTCGCGGCTTCGCTCATGTTAATTTAGAATTTGAGTATCTATTCGGTGACACGTAGCTCTATCTTTTATCATAAGAACAAATAACCCTGTAGATACAGCTCTTTTTCTGGTGAGTTTAAATTAACATTCTTTCACTGCATATAAGAAAAAATACGTGTGGCACTCGGAGACTGCCGCGGAAATACTATTGCATAGCATTTTTAGCAACTTATTCAATTATAATTATATATTAAAAATTATCGCCTACCGCGAATATTTAACGAGAATATCATCCCATCGTTGCTCTATGGCAAGTTATTGTACTAATTAGGCTATGGTCAGCCACGTCAATCAAGTGAAACGTCAAGAAAAAAAATCATTTATTCATCATTTTTGTTGACATGACAGATGTGACAGTGACAGTGTCAGGTTTATTTTCGTTACGGAATTTCTTGATTCGGTCGCCGCGCTCAAAGCCCGCGATAAAAGCTATGCAATTGCTTAATAAAAACTATCCAAGTTTCCTCACTGTATCGGGGTTATATTATGATCCCAATCCTAGCTCCCGGAGTATCGCCTTGTACACATTACGCGCTACGTTCACGTCAATACCATTGTTCCATTTCTAGTGCTAATCGCTTCTTGTAGCTCCTGAATGTTATTTGTTTAGAGAATGCTTGCTTTTACTCCTGGCTTTGCTTTTTTTGTTATCGTGGTAAAATCATCAAATGAGTACTTCCATCTAGGGCAGAGCGGGAGGGACTGTCAGACTCGTACTGACTATAATCCACGGTGTCCTTCGATAGCCCTTTACGTTCCGGGGTCACGGCAGACTTTGCTCCTCTAAAGGGGGGCCCCGTCAATCTGCTGACACTCTTTGATGCGCGCGTGGAACACAACGCGCCGTCGACCTGGGTATGGTTCATGGTCGGACAGCGAGTTGCCCATTACTCACCACCCGCATGTCCGCGCCTACGGTGGCCGAAGATTGTCTAGCGACGTCCGTCGCCGTAGGCCTCTACCACTGTCCTGGCTTTACTTGCTATATTTAGAACACTAAGAATATCTCCCGTATCAGAGGATACATGTTGTAATAATGTTGTTATAATTCAATACGTATCCTGAAGGGAGAAAAAAGACAAGTTGTTTTTCCAGGGTTCAGCTTTCGACTTACCTATATTTCGGGGAATAATTCTGAAACGTATATATTAGGTAGGATATTATGTCCAATGTATTTTGTTATTTGTCTGTCTTCTATCTAAATATATTTTAGAAATATAATTATGTAAGTCTATACTCATCCTATAAAGGTCGTCGGAAGACGCTGGATGCAGGTCGCTTCCAACCGGAGATCTAAAGGGGAGGCCTATGTTCAGCAGTGGACGTCCTATGGCTGAGATGATGATGATGATGATCCTCATCCTAAGATAGATAGTCTTATATGTATATAACTTCGGTTGTGCATCACGAATCTGAAAAAAAAAAGAAAACGGTGAGTGACCGCGATGGGGTCCTTTCAAACGGGAAAAAAAATTGCCTAATCGGTCGAGGCGTCATCAAGAAATCGGGGAACTTACATAAAAAAAGCTTCTGACGAATTGAAAACCTCCTCCTATTTTCGAAATCTGTTAACCGAACTTTTAATATGGGCATTCTTTTTATTTTATTCTTGCTAGTCCGAAAAGTGAAGTCGCTACTTAAGATTGTTTATGAAATGGCAATATGTTGGTGACTTCATCTACTTTATCGTATTAATATTTTATTTTCATTGCATGTGGATAGTTTAAATATTAAGTTAAATTTATCATAATTTAGTTTAGGATATGATGGGGCTGTCATGCCTTAGGAAATAAGTCCCTTATGCCTTTGTCAAACAGACAGGCGTGGCGAATACGACGCGTGACGTTTTCATTTGTAATGTATGGAATTGTTTGAATCCAGTCACATAGAAAAGCGAAAGCGATCCGATAGCGTGACAGAACTATCGGACTGACGTCTCGTATCGGTTCGGTATCGCTTCGGACTCGCCTGTCTGTTTGACAAAGGCATTAATGATAAAAAGAAAAACAAGTAACCAACCTTCCAGAGAATGATCTTAACTCCTCAGACATATTTACAGAAACTAAAAGAACTACTTTCCTTGAGGTTCAACCTAGGTATAAACTTAGCATAATTGTAGTAAAACCATTGTTCTAACTTAAACATAGGTAAGTAAATAAGTTACGAAGTTTCCCTGACTCCTTTGTTAGCAGCACAAAGCGGTGTAATACTTGCTTTGGGTCCAGTTTCATATTTCTGTCTGCTTTTAAAGAAAGACAATGGGTTTTGAGGGTTAAATCCAAACTAATATTATAAATGCGAAAGTAACTCTGTCTGTCTGTCTTTTCTGCACGCCTAAACTACTGAACCGATTTGTGTATTTGGTACAGACATAGTTTGGAACTTGAGAAAGGACATAGAATAGTTTTTATTACAAAAAAAAAACAAAAATCTGCCAGAAGTCACTATTCCACGCGAACGAAGTCGCGGGCAAAAGCTAGTATGGGTCATAAGGTTTGGTGACTATGAGTGTAGTATAATAGGGTATTTTACTGCATCATAAATTGAAAATCTGTTTAGTCCGTCTGTAAGAATATTGAAAAATAATGGACCACGTATTTTTTTGAAGAGAAAACTTCTTTAGCGGCATTGTGCACTTTTTTCGGAATGGGTAAAAAATGTTAAACTCGCGTTAGGACACGTGACCTGATCGAAAATTCGTAAGACGGCGCAGGGCGCTTGCGCGAATGTTCGTGTGTGTTTATTACTATTAAAGTTTTCACTTCTGCCGGCACTCCCAGAGTGCAAACCCGTCGTTTTGTTTTTGTCATTGTATATTGACAAAGATAAAACGCTTCCGAATTTGGGAATGGGGGCTTGTGACGTCATAACGAGTGACGTTTTGTTTTTAGAAGCGTTGTATCTTCGTCAATTTTGGTTTACGTAACAAAAGAAAAAGTACGGGGCAAATTTTTTTTATAATCTTTATTATGCATAATATTTTTTTTGTAAAATAGCCTTTCGCTATACTATTTTATCACTATCCGAAAATCTGATAAGCCTTCTTCCCAATGGATATCGTATCTGGGGTACCTACTACTACACAAACACGAAAACCGTAGCTTCGACCAAAGTTTCGTTTGTGTGCTTTCTACTTTTTATCACTTCATCATCATCCACAGCCCGTCTTCACCCCCTGCTGGGTATAGGCCTCTTTTTGCTTGTGCCAAGCTCCACGGTCTCGCGCCAGCCTCATCCAGGACACACAATGGCAACAATGTCGTCTGCCCATCTCGCCGCCGGGCGGCCAACACTTTTTTCCACTCCTTGGACGCCACGTTTTATCACTTTTTTTTATCTTGGTAAAATCATCAAATGAGTCCTCCCGCCCTGCCCTGGGTGGGACTGTCAGACTTGACTGACTAAAATCCATGGTGTCCTTCAATAGCCCTTTACGTACCGGGGTCACGGTAATTCGTTAGTCCTGCGACCCCGGCAGGCTTTGGCCCTCTACAGGCCCCGTCACTATTCTGACACTCCTTGAGGCGTCGCGTCGACCCGGGCATGGTCCATGGTCGAACAGCGAGTCACCCATTACTCGCCGCCCGCATGCCCGCGCCTACGGTGGCCGGAGATCGTCTTGCGACGTCAGTCGAAATAAAATTAGTTAGCAGGCAGATCACATCTAGTTTGAGCATTCTCTAATAATCCGATATACTTCTGATTCAGGAGTATTGTTGTTGTTTTCAGGAGTCCTGAAAACAAACCATAATTATAATTAATACTATTAATAAAATAACTTCATTATAATTCATATTAACCTCATTGAAAATTATATTATAACCCATAAATGACGCTAAAAATTTTTGTTGTGAAAAGTGGTTTAATTTGCGGTTGAAATCATCCCGAACAATATCGAGAACTATAACAATTTAAAGTACTCGTACATATAACATGCTAGGTCTAGCATTTATTTGCCGTCATGTATTTATTATTCGACTGCTGCGCAGTGTGTCACGGGTTCGATCCCCGCACGGAACAAATATTTGTATGATCTGCAAGTAGTTGTTCCGAGTCTGGGTGTCAGTGTATGCGAGTTTCTATGTTTGTAAAACAAAACACCCAAAAAAGAAAAAAAAATACCGACTGCCTAATATTAAATCAAAATAACCCTGAAACCAGCATTAAAGTGGTTAAAGTCGTTCTTTTTTTTCTACTGGTATCTCGCATTTTAACCTAGACGAGGTTGTAAGCTACTTAACCGGACTTTTATGTGGATGCCTTAAATTAATCTAAGGCGTTCAGCCAAAGAAGTACTAGTACTAGTATTCTGTATTTATAGAATGCGTGCAGTCAGTAGTGGGGTGGGCAGAAACTGTACTAACTGCAACACGTGTCAGGGCTGCCACCATATAGATAGGAATAAAATGTCTAAAGAATAAGTAGCTACACGCTAAGTGCAAAGTCCATAACATTATATTACGCCTGTACCCACTAATGCATTGTTTTTAAAGTAAATGTATAACTAAATATTTTGTGAATATTTCAAGCGTCTTCGATTCGAAATATTTGTATGATGTACAAGTAGTTGTTTCAGGTCTTTGTGTGTGTGAGTTTATATGTTTGTAAACGCACCCACGACACAGGAGAAATTCCTAGTGTGGGGCAAAGTTAAAAAATAATAATAATAGGTCCCGAAATAATTTGGTCACTAAGTGGCGCTGTCATCGTACATACAACTGGACTTATTTAACAATAGATATATTTTAATAGTTTTTTTTTTGACAATTATTACACAACGCCATCTAGTCCCAAGCTAAGCAGAGCTTGTGTTATGGGTACTAGACAACTGATAAACATACTTATATATTTCTAAATCGATACATATTATAGATAAATTACACCCAGACACAGAACAAATGATCGTGCTCATCACACAAACATTTGTCCTGGGTGGGAATCGAACCCACGACCTCCGGCATAGCAGTCAGGGTCGCTTACCATTAGACCAACAGGCCTGTCATTTTAATAAAAAGAAATAAATAAAATATTCACGACCATTTTCGTCGTGCCAACCCTGTCGCCACCGGTGCATTTATCCCTCAAAGCATAAGAGGGGTAGTAGCGGGCAAACCAGGTAAATAACGACATGTATTATATAATATACAGGACGCCACATAAAGGGATACATTTCAAGGCGATGGTTCACTTAGATGTTATTCTGTTTTGTATATTCTTCTTCTTTGTAGAGGTAAGAGGGTAGTTTTGCTTTGTAGGGTTAGTAAAAACGTTGTATGTAGGAAATATATTATGGAAAAGTGAGATTGTGAAAACTGTCCATCTTTCTACAAAAAAGTTAAACATATTGGGGTCGGCTTCCAGTCGAACCAGATGCATCTGAATATCAGTATTTTACATGGAGCGACTGCTATCAGACCTCCACAACCCAGTAACTGGGTAATACGATACCCCATGGTACGACAGGTTGTCAGACTTTCGAGCTTCTGACCGTATTTAACGACTGTCAAAGATCTACAAATGACAGCTGGGATCAGCTCGCTCCATGTAAAATACTGATATTCAGCTGCTTCTGTGTCGACTGGAAGCCAACCCAATATAGTTGGGAAAAGGCCAGGCAGGCTAAATAATACGATACCCCTTGATAGGGTTGATGGCTAGACTTTTGGCCCACTGACTACTTTTAACGACAGTCGAAGTTCTAGGGCTTTCTGTACCCTTATCTCTGTTACATCTCCACCAATAAACACGATACTGAATAACCCTCAGCCAGTCTCAATTACATGAACTAAAGATATAATAATAGTTTTATATGCTGGACCCCAGTAATGGGGTCATTTGTGCCCCCGTCTCGGGATAATCACGGTCAATTTGGTCACGATAATGTTGTGGATTCGAACATGGGCGATTAAGGTGGACCATGGTGTTTTGTTAAATGTTGTGGTGTACCTTGGTATTAATTTAGTTTATGGGACTCTTAGGGGGTTACGTCTTGGTAAAGGTCTCTGATAAGGTCAAGGACGAAAAGCCTCATATCTTTAAGCCCCATTTCTAAAATATTTTCTTTTTTGGACGTGTTATGTACAGACGTGTGTACGTAAAACGCCCCAGCGCTTTACGTACACACGTCTGTACATAACAGACAGTCGCTCATTGGACGTTGATTTTTATCATTTTCAATTATAAATCGCCCGCGAGGTTAAAGAGCTTATAAAAAAGCCAATATGAGCAATTTAACGAAAGAAAGAATTCGTTTTTTTTTTCAAGTTAAAAACAATAATTCTTATTTTTTTTATCAGTTTTTTCCGCATAATACGAGTAGTTAGGAAAAACATGGATTTCAGTGTTTGTAAACGCACCCACTATATAGAAAAAAAAAACAATTTTAGAACAACGATCAAATCTAAAAAAAAAAATAACAGAATTAATCGTTTGAAAAAAAGAATCATTCGAATTTTTTTCAACGTGGTGTAAAAAAAAAAGTTTTATTGAAATGTTTTTCAAATAGACAAACCGTTTAATATGGAACAAATAGATAGAAATCAAATCTCACAGAGAAGATGCGTTTGTCCCAGCAGTGGGAACATTATAGGCTGATGATGATGATGATAGATAGATAGATAGACACCTCTTACTATTCGAGTATTACATCTATACACTTCAAGGAACACAGTTTCCAACTTTCTGTCTGCATTAACTATTTATCTGCGAGGACATTGGTCAGCAAGGAGCTCCACTGCGTCAGGCGAGGTGGACGTCGTACTACATGTGTGTGCTCTAACATGGGATAGCTCTCTCCGTACTAGATGGAGGTGGGGGGGAATACGGGAGGGGACTTTGGCGAACAAGTAGGATTTGCTAACGATATGGTTTTAATAAAGGTCTGTCTTCAGATACCTACAACAACAGAAGGAATTCTTGGGTTAATAATAGCAGTCGCAAAGTCAAGACTCCATGGCGGTTACTGTGGAATTCCTAATGAAAAAAAAACCAAGAACAGTTTGCCCGGCCTGGGCATCGAACAAATTGGCTATTTCAATAAATTACAAATCTAATTTGTCCGTCGTTTAGAGTTTTGAAAAATAACGGAAATGTATTATTCCTTTCGTAAAATCATTGAATAATAGTCATTGACTATTTACCAAGATTTATAGCCCATCATATCTCGAGAGTGAGAGCTGGTGACGTCAGAATTCAATAAAAATTGTAGTAAATTATGACGTACTAGCACTCTTCCCGCGACTTCGTCCGCGTGGGTGACGTACTTTCCTAATTCCCCCTTTTCACCCCCTTAAAGGTTAAATTTCCAAAAATCCCTTCTTAGTGCTCCCCTTTTTTTTTTTTTTTTTTTTTTTATCGTGGTAAAATCATCAAATGAGTCCTCCCACCCAGGGCAGGGCGGGAGGGACTGTCAGACTTGTACTGACTAAAATCCACGGTGTCCTTCACTAGCCCTTTACGTACCGGGGTCACGGTAATCCCTTGGTCCCGCGACCCCGGCAGGCTTCGGCCCTCTACAGGCCCCGTCGCTATGCTGACACTCTTTGAGGCGCGCGTGGAACACAACGCGCCGTCGACCCGGGCATGGTCCATGGTCGGACAGCGAGTCGCCCATTACTCGCTGCCCGCATGCCCGCGCCTACGGTGGCCGGAGATCGTCTTGCGACGTCCGACGCCGTGGGCGTCTACCACTGCGGCTGGGGTGGAGGGAGGACGCTGTCCTCTCCCTCAGGCGGCCCGCCTCCTCCTTCACGAGCATGACTGCTTCGCAGAAGGAGGCGACCGCTTCCCACTCCATCTCGCCCCGCAGCATGGCCTCGACCAATGCCGGGCGCGAGAGGTCTCCGCCTATCGCCGTCGTGAGGACACGGCGGTGCTCTGCCCAAGCGGGGCAGTCCTGCACCGTATGCTCCACCGTGTCCTCCGGACGATCCTCGCAGTGGTGACACCCAGGCGTTTCTTCCCTCCCTATCAGACACAGGAACCTCCCGAAACTTCCGTGTCCGGTGAGGACCTGCGTCATGCGGTAGGTCAGGACGCCGTGACGCCTATCCAGCCACTCCTCAAAGAGGGGTCTTACCGCCGCGATTGCGGCGTGCCCGGACCTCGGTTGCGACAGTCGCTCCCTCCATACTGCCCTGAGATCGCGCCGGAGCTCTTCCCGCCGCGCCTCGACTTGTCGAGGCAGCGGGGATTCGCCCCGACGCTGCGCCTCCACGCGCCATTCATAGACGCGCTGGAGGGCAGTCGCCTCCAGATCCCAGGGCAGCAATCCCGCTAGGAGGTTGGCTGATTCGCCGGCGATCGTGCGGTATCCCCGGATCATCCGGATAGCCATGACCCTCTGGCATGCGACCAGCTTGAGTGGTCGCGTCCGGATGCTTAGGGCCCACACAGGGGCCCCGTAGAGGGCCATGGACCGCACGACACCGGCGTACAGCCTCCGGCAGGAGGCATTTGGCCCGCCGAGATTGGGCAGGAGCCGCTTGAGAGCGGCTGCTGCCCGGTTCAGCCTTGGGGCCAAATGCAGGAAATGCTCCCTGAAGTTCCACCGGCTGTCGAGGACGAGTCCCAGGTACTTCATCGTCCTCCCGACGCCGATGCGAACCCCCTCCACCGTAATGTGGGACTCTGAACGTGGCGCGTTCAGACGGCCATGAAAACACATGGCCTCTGTTTTGTGCAGCGCCACGTCGAGTCCCAACTGCCGGATCCTATCAGCGACTGTCGCTACCGCCTGCGTCGCCACGTCGGCCGCCGCCTGGTGCGACTCTCCCTTCGCCAGGACGAGCGTGTCGTCGGCGTAACAAATTACGCCGACGCCGTCAGGGAGGTCGCCGCGCAGCACCCAGTCGTAACCGATGTTCCACAGGAGCGGCCCCAAGACCGATCCCTGTGGAACACCGCACGACATCTCTCGCCGGTTCCACTCTCCCCGGTGACCGGGGTAGATGACGGCTCTGTCCGTCAGGTAGTCCTCGACTATACGACGGAGGTAGGTCGGCACCCGGTGATACCGGAGTGCCTCCCTGATGCAACTCCAGGGCAGGGTATTGAAGGCATTGGAGATGTCTAAAGACACCCCCAAGACGACCCTGCCCCGGGAAACCGCATCCCCCGTCGTGAGGGCTCTCACGCGCGTGATCGCATCCACCGTCGAGCGCCCCCTGCGGAAGCCAAACTGGCTCTCCGCAAGGTCCGGGCCCACCCGATTCAGGTGCCCGACGAGGCGGTCTGCAATTACTCTTTCAAAGAGCTTGCCCACCTCGTCGAGCAGCACGATGGGCCGGAATGCGGACGGAGAGTCCGCAGGGCGCCCGGGCTTCTGGATCAGGACCAGTTTCCCCGTCTTCCAACGAAGCGGGAACTGGCCCCTCTCCAGGCACGCGCTAAAGAGCCCCCCCAGTCGAGGCCCGAGAGTCCCCGAGGCCAGGACCCAGGCTTTTCCTGGCAAGCCGTCGGGTCCTGGGGCGGTATTTTTGGCTTTGAGCCGTTGTACCGCCACTCTCAGGTCTACCTCGGTCACCTCCGGAGCGTCGTAGACGTCGTCGTCGCTGTGGTCCGCGTTTGCGTCAGCTTCAGGCACCGCCGGAGACGGAGCCATGGGCGGGGGAGTGTGCTCCTCCCGCGAGGGGAACAGGGCGCTCACCACGTCCTCCACGAACTGAGGCTGGAGACTCTGCGTCAACGGGGGAGCCCAGGGGCGGAGCTTCTCTCTCACCCACTTATAGGGCCGGCCCCATGGGTCCCCGTCCAGAGCCTCCAGCATCTCTTTGCGGGCCAATTCCTTGGCCCGCCAGATCTCGTCGCGGAGGGCGGTCTTCGCTGCCCTGTAGCCATCCTGCAGCTCCGTCTCTACAGCCACCGCATCCGGAGGTCGGGTGCGGCGCCTGCGGAACCTGGTGTACCGGCGTCGCGCGGCAACGCACGCCTCGCGCAGCGCTGCTAGCTCGCGCGACCACCAGTACAACTGACGCCGGGCGCGTCCTAGCCGGACCCGGGGCATGGCCACGTCGCAGATCTCCGACATGGCCTCCTGGAACCACCCCGCCTCGTCGTTGATGTCGGCAGGCCTGTCCGGTGGTGACACCCAGGCCTGCACGATCGAGGCTTCCAGGAATAGCTCCCGGTCCAGCTGCTTCAGCGCCCATCGCCGACCACTCGGGTTCCGTCGGACCGGCGCGTCTGAGGTCTGGGCGGAGACGTCGAACCGGATATACCGGTGGTCGGAATAAGTCTCCACCTCCTCTACAACGCGCCAGTCTGTGACGCGCGGCGACAGGCCGGAGGTGGCGAACGTGATGTCCACCACCGAATCGCCCGTCCACCGCACGCACGTGGGGACGGAACCCCGGTTCTCGATGACTAGGCCATGCGCCAGGGCCCAGTGCTCGAGCATCCTGCCCCGCGTGTAGTCCGTAACCCGGGAACCCCAAGCCACATTCTTGGCGTTGAAGTCCTCGAGGACGAGCGCGGGGAGGGAACCGAAAGCGACGACGACGTCTCCCAGCTCCGATAGGGAGTCTTGGAACTCGGCGATAGTTCGGTTCGGGGAGAAATAAACGCCTATAACGGCGATCTCCCCGAACCGTGCTGCGACGATCCCACGCCCTCTCTCGACGCGATCGAGGGGCGGGGTACCGGCGGCGGCCGACGAGATGAGGGTCACCGAGCCGTTCAGGTCCGCCACCCAGTCATTCCTGGGCGGGACAAAATACGGCTCGGCGACCACGGCGACATTTATCAACCACTGCGCCATGCTCTGGAGCAGGAGATCCTGAGCAGCGGCGCAGTGGTTGATGTTCGCCTGGAGGAAGCGCAATGGAGCCATTAATCGGAGTCCATTGCAGCCTCCTCCAGGGCCCTCGACGAGGGTGCGGCCACGGCGGCAGCGGCGGCGGCGGCAGTGGCGGCGGCGGCGGCAGCAGGAGCTGTGGCGGCGGGAACGGTGGTAGCAGAGGGCCTACCTCTGCTCCTGGTTTTAGCGGGCGGGGCGCAGGACTTGCCCCCTGCCCGGTGATCGGCCGGCTTGCCAGCCGCCGCGCATGCGAAGCAGTGCGGCGGGGCCGTACACGAGCCGGCCTTGTGTCCGGGCTGACCGCAGCGGAAACAGTTGTCGCTGCGGTCGACCTCCGAGGTGCACATGCATGCCGCGTGGTTACCCACTTGGCAGCGGAAGCACCTCACTTAGTGCTCCCCTACATTATAATAGGAAGCCGTGTGCAAAATTTCACATTCCTAGCCCTAGTAGTTTCGGCTGTACGTTGATATGTCAGTCAGTCAGTTCTCCTTTTATATATATAATATATAGAAGATTACTAATCTTAAAAGCGTCGTATGTCCGTCAATTTTTGCTTAGCGTTACAAAATAAAAAATCCAGGTCGAATTTTTTTTTAATATCTAAATATGTAACTAACAGACTAATTATATTTTTTTAGTCAAATAGCCAATTATGCTCAAAGTCAATCAAAAAATGTTTCGAACTTATTTTAAGAACGAAGTATACGGTTTGTTTTAGTTATGTTTCTTCAATAGCCCTTTATGTTCTAGGGTCTAAGTTACTTGATTCGATCCCCCGAGTCCCTCGACCTCGGTAAGCATCTGGCACTCTGTGGGCCCCCACTATGGGCCTGCTCATCACTTTGGTACCAGCTGTTTGAGGCGCGCGTGGAACACACCACGCCGCCAAAACGTCGTCCCGGGCATTGTTCATGATCTGACGACGACGATTCAAAGTTGCCGTGGGCGTTTCCCGAAATATACAGTTTACCAGACAAGACAAACCCAAAATGCTCTACGCAACCTCCACCCGTATATCCCCAAATATCCGACTATTCGGATTAAATAATAGTAAAATGCTTGCCAACTAGTAATCCAGCGCTTTGCCAAGAGCTTGCGTCGAGCCGGGACGTTATTAATTCGTGAGTTCTGCGCTCACTGAACTTAACTTATCGTTTGCTAATTAAAAATTGTTTAGCTTGAATTTATGGTGACGGGAGGAACGAGGAGACATGTTGAGTTTTAATTGTACCTATTTACTTGCATGGGAATTATTTACGGAAACTACGGCAGATGAAACGCTGATGAGCTACTTGACGCCGGATTTATGCGAGTGATCGCTAGCCAGACGGACCCTGAAGGGATAGTTTGACAGGCCTGTTGGTCTAGTGGTTAGTTACCCTGACTGCTATGCCGGAGGTCGTGGGTTCGATTCCCACCCAGGACAAATGTTTGTGTGATGAGCACGATCATTTGTTCTGTGTCTGGGTGTAATTTATCTATAACATGTATGTATTTAGAAATATATAAGTATGTTTATCAGTGGTCTAGTACCCATAACACAAGCTCTGCTTAGCTTGGGACTAGATGGCGTTGTGTGATAGTTGTGGATATTTATTTTTTATTATTATTTATAGTTTTAGCAATACACGAACGAGGCTGCAGGCTAAACCTAGTCCATTATAAAATTAATATAATCCCTCTAATATTATAAATCTGAAAGGAAGTTTGCTTGTTACCTTTTCACGCCCAAACTACTGTACCGATCATCCTGAAATGTTGCATAAACATGGCCAGGTGTACATAGATGGACATAGGTTACCTTTTGATCCCGAAAAGAGTACTGTTCCCGAGATATATATATATATTTTAATTTGGTTAACGTTGCCCCATACTAGGAATTTCTCCTGTGTCGTGGGTGCGCTTACAAACATATAAACTGACATACACAAACGCCCAGACCCGAAACAACTACTTGTCGATCATACAAATATTTGCTCTGTGCAGGAATCGAAACCGCGACTCGCAGGGCAGCAGTCCAATCGCTTAGCCACTGCGCTAACCGTGCCGCCAAAATAATAGATGGCGCTACATTTATAATCAAAACAGTTTTTTTTTTACGTGGTAAAATCATCAAATGAGTCCTCCCACCCAGTGCAGGGCGGGAGGGACTGTCAGACTTGACTGATTAAAATCCACGGTGTCCTTCAATAGTCCTTTACGTTCCGGGGTCACGGTAATTCGTACAGTCCCGCGACCAATCAAAACAGATAGTATAATTCTGAATTAACGCGAGGGAAACCGCGATCAACAGCTAGGTACTCATAAACCGAACACAATAAACAAATTCATTTAAAAAACTAAACCCAACGAGCTGAAAGATCCATCTTCAAGAAAATTAAAACAATGTTCATATTGCACCTCATCTTCAGAAGGAGAGATGAAAGGGAATCTAATATCCTTCTTGCACACAGTTGTTCATTTGAAAGCCCTTGGCTAAAGCTTTGTAGCAGGACTACTTTTTAAAAATCTTGGCAAGATAGGTTTTATGCGGCGAGGGTTCTGTAGGTACTAAAACTAGAGTGTTGATTTACATATTTATTAAGGGGCCTTTTACAGTCCACTAGCGCCGCCAATCGAAAAAATGTCATAACTCGTAAATAGAATCAAAAATACAAAATGTGGTCTGTAATTACTGTAGAAAAGGCAATAACGTAATTTTAAAACACATTGTCAACACTTGAAATATAGCTGTTTAGCTAAATCGTGCATTTGTAACAAAAACGGCCGTTTATGTTTTGAATGCACGATTTAGATTATTATTATGTATTTTTGATTCTATTTACGAGTTATGACATTTTTTCGATTGGCGGCGCTAGTGGACTGTAAGAGGCCTCTTAATATTCATATTTTTTTGAAGGTTGCCCACTAAGAATGTTTTCCTGTATCGTGGGTCCATTTACAAACATAGAAACTCACATTTCCAAACATCCATACCGGAAACAACTAGTTGTAGAACATACAAATATTTGTTCCGTGCGGGGATCGAACCCGTGACACGCTGCGCAGCAGTTAATTATTCAGCCACTGCGACAACCGTGTCGTAGTATTTTACTGAGTTCAGCTTTGTAGCAGGACTCCTTTTTAAAAATCTTGGCAAGATAGGAATTATGCGGCGAGGGTTCTGTAGTTACTAAAACTAGCGTGTTGATTTACATATTTTTTATTTTTTCAATATATTTTTATAGAAACGTTGCCTCTCACTAGGATTTTTTTCCTGTATCGTGGGTGCGTTTACAAACATATACACTCACACAAATATACAAGTATTTATTTGGTGCGGGGATCAAACCCGTGTCACGCTGCGCACCAGTTGATTGTTCAGCCATTGCGCCAACCGTATCGTAGTAGTAGTACACAAAACTGGCTATAGCTTTGTTCTAGGACAGAATTTTTGAAATCGGTTTAATAGTTTTTGAGTTTATTCATTACAAACATACACACACACAAAAATACAAATCTTTCCTATTTGTAATACTAGTGTAGATAGAGTTCGGCTAACATCCATTGTCTGCGGAACCCTAAAAAGGCGACTGCGTAGTCTACATTTTAAACTAGGTTATTTTTCCATCTCTTCTTTCTAGTTTGCCTAGGAAGAGGGTGAATATGCGTTTGTGATTTGTAGGATATTTCCGGGTAATGTGGTTCTCGCTTTTTAGCCTTTGTCACACAGACAGGCGTGGCGAATGCGAAACGTGACGTTTTTATATGTAATGTATGGAATTGTTTGAATCTAGTCACATAGAAAAGCGAAAGCGATCCGATAGCGTGACAGAACTATCGAACTGACGTCTCGCTTCGGTTCGGTATCGCTTCGGACTCACCTGTCTGTTTGACAAAGGCATTTTTGTGTAAGATAGCTTACCTATGATCACTAACTGTCGTATACTATGTTCAACTCAGTTCAGTGACTACAATGAATAGAATATTCATTTAACTTTTCCACAAACTAGATATTTCTCTGGTATCGTGAGTGCATTTACAATCATTTCACACTCATATTCACAAATATCTACACCAGGAACAACTACTTATACGTCATAAAATGTTTTTCTTACGGCAATGATCACACGCAACATGCTGCTAGCAGTAGATCGTTAAACCACTGCGTCACTCGCGCTGTCAAAGAAACGACTGAAAAACTGAGGCTCCAGCATGAGTTAGTATTTACGTATTTGGTCGTTCAGCCTACTAGACGTACTATTACGTAAATTTTATGGAAAATGAAAATAATCCCTAGTGTACGAACTAAAATAGTTTCTCGTACTATTTATGCCATCAAAAAGTCAAGAACCTGTTTACTTAACGTCAAAAAAACGTAAAAAGTCGTGATAAGGCATCAGACTAGAAAATAAAAGTCTGAAAGCTAAATCTGACAAATTAGGCCTAGAAATATCAGCTGATCCAAGAAAGAAAGAAAGAAAAGAGATTTATTGACACACACACAGGACAGAACAACAAAATTACATGAATAAAAACAACAAAGGAAACAAGATATATGAAAGAAAATCGACAAAAGGTTAAACCAATAAAAAACAATATAGTCCTGTGCGAGACCAAAAGGCTCCTATCACAGCATGTGCTGCGACATTTTTTTGACAAGACCAAGACAGTCTCATGTTCCAAAACGGTCTCCCTAACTCAAGAACCGTGGTCACCTCATTTTTCTCCGCGGCACAAAGTCGACGCTGTCCATACCCGCATGACCATCTATTATGTACGTACTAACCCGTTTTGTTTCGCATATACCACCGCTTTTGTCAGACGACTAGTTGTTGATTTAGTCTGCGACATCCACTTAGATCTAGGTGTTTCACAAACTACAAGTTTTTTTTTCTTTTATCGTGGTAAAATCATCAAATGAGTCCTCCCACCCAGGGCAGGGCGGGAGGGACTGTCAGACTTGTACTGACTAAAATCCACGGTGTCCTTCAATAGCCCTTTACGTTCCGGGGTAACGGTAATTGCGTGAGTCCCGCGACCCCAGCAGGCTTTGGCTCTCCCCGTCATTTTGCTGACATTTGCTCCCGACTGAAAACTATTTTTTTACCAACCCGCACTGGGCCCGCGTTGTGGATTTATCGCCCACTCTCTGTCACAGTGAGGAGGATCTGTGTCCTAGCAGGAACATTATAGGCTGATGTTGATGATGAAAACTGTTTTAAATTGGAGCTGACCCAACATTATGAAGAAAATAAACAGGAGAGGAATTTACTGATCAAATAACATGACCCCGTACTATTACTGTTTCGTACGCTCATAAACATACACCTGTGATCGTGGGTGCTTCCAACAACGAGGAAATATCAAAAACTTAATTAAAACAAAATAAACAACAAACGTAAACGATACAGGAGAAATTATCCTTTGAGAAAGGCAGTTTAAAAACTTTTTATTTATTTCAATGATACTGTTTATTGACTAGTTTGAAACGATATTTTTTTAGAAATATTGTAATTAGAATAAACTGGTTTAGGTTTTCCACCCAAACCAGTTTGGTATTAATTTAAAACAAAACTTAACGAAGAGGCATTAAAATTCAGAATTCCGTAAAGAAAGGGGTTTTAAATTAATGCAAATAAAAAAAAAAAAACAAAAATGCTTGGAGATAAAACTTGTGAAAATAAAAATAAAATTACGATTAATTTATGTATCTATTTTCGTTTACCTCTATTTTGTATTTAGTTATCAGTCGTCATAGTCGCGTTCACAATGAAAATATAAAAGAAAAGGTACCAAATAATTTGAACTCATTTGTAGTTCATTTGTGTCAGAAAGGTAAGGCTTGTACAGGGTGTCCCGAGAAGTGTGGATCTAATTGAACAGGCGCAGTAATCCAATTTTTTGCTGAGACATACGGTGCTATTTTTATGGTTCTAAAATTGTGATCATTTGTCTTGTTCAGATAGGCAACAAATGCCTAAAGATTCAACTATTTCTCTAACTTTAAAACTAATAAGAATATTCCAGTGGTGAATTAGGGGGAACAGTGTATAAGACAGGGACGCGAGGTATGATGGCAAATCACACACTTAAGGCAAACTTAACACAATACTAACGTAGCGCAAGCGCCATCAGGACGTCATTTGCAAGCGGCCATTAACAAATGGCGTCCTGTTGGCGCTTGACGTTCGTATTGTGTTAAGTATGCCTAAAGAGTGTATGTCCCCATTATACTTCGCGTCCCCGTCTTATACACCGTGCCCTACCTCTAAGAATCTCTATGCATTGGGGAAGTATTTCTGATACGTGTTCAAGTTTTCGTTTTTCACAGAAAAAAGGGTATATTCCCATTTGGCCCCACTGGATTTGTCACCACTGGGGACGAATACATGGACTAACCGACTAGTCGCCATACCTTTTTTTTATCAATTTACATAGCTGTTTTTAATTGTGGGCATCCTAAACCGGCAAATGCTTATCCCGCACGAATCGGTACCTGTATCTTTATCTAAGTAATAGAATTATTCTGTCCGACCATGGACCATGCCCGGGTCGACGGCGCGTTGTGTTCCACGCGCGCCTCAAAGACTGTCAGCATAGTGACGGGGCCTGTAGAGAGCCAAAGCCTGCCGTGGTCGCGGGACTAACGAATTACCGTGACCCCGGTACGTAAAGGGCTATTGAAGGACACCGTGGATTTTAGTCAGTACGAGTCTGACAGTCCCTCCCGCTCTGCCCTGGGTGGGAGGACTCTTTTGATGATTTTACCACGAAAAAAAAATGTAACAGAATTATTCAGAAATTTTACTTATTTTCGTTATGTTGTATTTCAGGCTACAAGATGGGGTCCACGGTATCAAGCGATGTTGTATCGCTCGCTCAGATTCCTCTCACGCTTCTTACTGCTGCGGGGCTTAGTGGTAACCTGTGGCCAGAACAGGCTGTTCTTGAAAGTAAGCATCTATTTTCTAGGAGTTTTTTTTCTTTATATTTTCTACCATTTCAAGATTTATGAAAAAAAATTACACAGAACTGCCCTAACAGTAGTGGCCCAGTGGTATTGGCTCCGACTTTTCAAATTGTACATCGTGGGTTCGAACCCAGTCAAGCGCATTACTTTGTGTAATTTATTTCATTACCACTGCTCACATATCGCTGAAGGAAAACATCCTGAGGCACGTCCTAGAACCAAAAAAGTTAAAAAAAAACGACGGGTTGCACTCTGGGAGTGCCGGCAGAAGTGAAAACTTGAATAGTAATAAACATACATGAACATTCGCGCAAGCGCCCTGCGCCGTCTTACGAATTTTCGATCAGGTCACGTGTCCTGACGCGAGTTTTTTACCCATTCCTAAAAAAGTGCACAACGCCGCTAAAGAAGTTTTCACTTCAAAAAGAAGTAACATAAAACTTCCTCAGCAGTAGAATCCCAGTGGTATTGGCTCTAACTTACGGGTTCTAAGGTCACTGGTTTGAACCCAGTCAGAACCCGTTTTAGTTTGTGTAATCTATTTCATCACCACTGCTCACAAAACGCTTTTTTTTTCGTGGTAAAATCATCAAATGTGTCCTCCCACCCAGGGCAGGGCGGGAAGGACTGTCATACTCGTACTGACTAAAATCCACGATGTCCTTCAATAGCCCTTTACGTACCGGGGTTACGGTAATTCGTGAGTCCCGCGTCCGCTCACAAAATGCTTAAAGAAAACATCGTGAGGATACTCACTCGCAAAAAGTTCGTCCTTGAACCAAAGAGTTCCAAAACATGTGACATCTACAAACCCGCATTGGCCCACGTGGTGGATTACAGCCCACTTTCTCTTACAGAGAGGAGGCCTATGACCCAGCAGTGGAGACATTATAGGCTGATTATGCTAAAGAACTCTCATTTTTTTTTCGTGGTAAATTCTTCAAATGAGTCCTCCCACCCAGGGCAGGGCGGGAGGGACTGTCAGACTTGTACTGACTAAAATCCACGGTGTCCTTCAATAGCCCTTTACGTGCCGGGGTCACGGTAATGGGTAAGTCCCGCGACCCCGGCAGGAAAGAACTCTCTCTTTACAAAAAAGAAAAAAAACTTTCCCAACAGCTATCGCCTTGGGATCTTCAAGTCAAGAGTGAATAGGTTACTTCTAGGCAAGCGTGCTTCATCGTCGATCACATCTTCGCTTACCATCAGGCGAGATAGTGGTCAAACGCGAACCTATCATTAATTAAAAATAAATTTAAAAAAAGTAACAAACAAGCAAACTCACTTTCGCATTTATTATACTAGCTGTTGCCCGGGGCTTGACTCACATATTGTAAATACGAGTACCTACATGTATTTATTCAGTGAAAATTTTCAGATAATACGATGTATGATTACATAGTGGTTGGAGCAGGCTCTGCTGGCTGCGTGGCCGGTAGAAGGCTGGCAGAGTCCAGGAACCATACTGTTTTGATGTTAGAAGCTGGTGGAAATCCTCCTTTATCAGCCATGGTAAGTGCACTGTACCATATTGTATCGTACTGTAACATACCGTACCGTACAGCATCATACCCTACCGTACAGCATTATCGTACCGTGCCATGTTGCACCAAACTATACCATATCGTATGATGTCGTATCATATCGCCCCATTACGTACTATATAGTACCATACCACACTGTATGGTTCCATACATTACCATATACAGGGTGTAAGAGACATCGACGCACAAACGGATACCATGGGTTCAGGACATGATTCTGGACCCCCCATGTTGGAATTTTTTGTCGGTTTTTCCCAAATTTTCTCATTTTTTTTTACTTTAGACTGTTCATAATCGTTATTCTTACTTAACCCAATGATATTATTAATAAAAAAGTAATTATTTCGCTATTTTCACTAAAAGTAGCAATGTAAATAATACTAGAAATGGGTGTTTTCTCAGCTTTTTATAAAAGTTCAAATAAAAGTTCATCGTATACCTAAATACTGTGTCTAGTACCGCAGTACCTGTAGTACCTAATGCGTGGCACACTATTAAAAAAAAAAACAATAAAAAAAAATTGGAAGGAAATCGACGAAAAATTCCAACACGGGGTCGTCCAGAATCATGTCTTGGACTCATGGTAAACGTTTGTGCGTCGATGTCTCTTACACCCTGTATATCTTATTTTACCATACTATAAGAACATGGTACCATATCGTATCATACTGAAGCACGAACATGAAGCAATGAATTCACACTTCACAAAATACCGCAAATACATTTCACTCACGAAACGCTTAGGTTGTACTATATCATTTTATTGTGGGGAAAAGCGGCTGATATTCAAAACATATTTGTTTTACAAAAACGAGCTGTTCGGGCAATTTACCAGCTGGGTACTAGAGTTTCTCTGAGGGATTTATTTAAGGAGATTGGCATTCTGACGGTGGCACCTCAATTCATCTTTGCAAACATTATATATATTAGGCAGAATTTACATCTGTATACCAAAAACAGTGATTTCCACACTTTTAACACAAGAAATAAGCACCACCTACGTGTTCCTTTTCATAGGCTTCATAAGGTTCATAGCTCATTTGTAGGCCTTGGTATAAAATTCTATAATAAATTGCCTTCGTCATTGCTAGACTTGCCGTTTAATGTGTTTAAATCTAAGATTAAATCCAATCTTTGTTCTAAGGCATATTATTCCATAAACGATTACTTAGACGATAAAAACAGCTGGTCACTCTGTTGTAGTTAAGACGGCGTTCATGCTCTTTCCCCAGATTTCTTCTTTTTTTTTTTCCCCGACTAGTTATATGAGTTCATATAATTGTTTATTTGTTTTTTTATGACTTAATTAAGTCATCTTGTTTTGTTTTATTTTATGTGTTTGTATTTGTTTTAGTATTTTATTTTGATCCACGGACATTTTGTCCTACTTTACATTTTATTGTTTGTCTTTTTGTGTGCATTGTTTATTATTTTAGTACGACAGTCGTAGGTTTCCTTCATCTTTTATTAATATTGTCGCAGCGGATGAAGAATGTACACCTATCTCTTGCATTGTATAGAGTGTATCCACCTAGTATTATATAGCGTCATACCCAGCATTGTGTGAGTACCATGTACTTCAGAGCTATCTTTGACTAGAAACCTACGTCTTTTATTGACTTGAATGACTCTGGCGGTTGAGAGTATGTCATGCTCACTCAAATGTCTCGCTGATGGTGGCGTGTGTGTCGGATCATTTAGTTCCCTTCAAAATGGTTGAGCTGAATGGTGCTGATATATGCGTCATGTTCGTGAACGGGCGCTGTCAGTTGGGACTGGTCATCTCTTAGCTGCCCGGGTCTATTTTAATTTTTAATTTAAAGTAACTTTATTTTTGAATTGTCTTTTTTATATTTACTATGGACACTATTAACTTGCCACATCGTTCTCACATAATGTACCATCTGATGATGAATGATGTAACAAAAGTTTTGTAATAATTTTGGCGATTGAAAAAGAGTGTCCATGGAGTTTCTTGCTCATTCTTCTCCATAGAGATCTACGCTTTGGAATGAGCACCTACGGTACTTTCACAGTTTTTATGTCTTGTGACTGGGACTGTAGCACCATAACTATTTTTGTACTAGTTTTATTTTATGTCTTTTGACAATTCAAAAGTGCCTGTAATTGGCCTAGTTGAAATAAATGATTTGATTTTGATTTTGATTTTGATCGTATCACATTGTTTCATACCGTACCATAAATACAAAGCGATGAATTCACACTACACAAAATTTCGCAAATTCATTTCGTTCAGGATTTTTTTTTATATTTTTGTGTCTACTGTATCGTGGGTGCGTTTACAAACATAGAAACTCACATACACAAACACCTACACCCGGAACAACTACTTGCAATTCAAACAAATATTTGTTCCGTGCGGGGATCGAACACGCGACAACAGCGCAGCAGTCCAATTGTACAGCGACTGCGCCAAATGTGCTGTAAATTGCCGTGCATTCGCATACTAACAATAAATCCTAATTAAAGCATCAGTTATAAATACCAATTACAATCCACACGTATGCTTATGTAAGTTCCCAGTCGACCAACGTATATTGCTATCTGACAGAAACACTCCACCTAACCAATAACGCGTCACGTCAAACCTGTGACGTCAGATTATCAAGCTGACGTCACTATGACTGACATTCCATTAAAATTCTATAGTCCGCCACACATTGATCAATGGTAACTTTGGCAAGGTGTGTACCTTGGTCGCGGGACTGTACAAATTACCGTGACCCCGGTACGTAGAGGGCTAATGAAGGACACCGTGGATTTTAGTCAGTACGAGTCTGACAGTCCCTCCCGCCCTACCCTGGGAGGACTCATTTGATGATTTTATCACGATAAAAAAAAGGTGTGTACGTTTGGGCATTAAAGTATCATGTGTCATTAAATGAGTCCTCCCACACAGGGCAGAGCGGGAGGAACTGTGAGACTCGTACTGACTAAAATCCACGGTGTCCTTCAATAGCCCTTTACGTTCCGAGGTCACGGTAATTTGTACAGTCCTACGTACCCGGCAGGCTTTGGCCCACTAGAGGGGGGCCCCGTCATTTTGCTGACACTCTTTGAGGCGCGCGTGGAACACAACGCGCCGTCGACCCAGGCATGGTCCATAGATGTCTCATACGGTAATTTTTACATAATTGAGGTAGGCTTTTGCTTTTCTTTACATTTCACCTACTAAGGTCAATTTCTCAGGATTATACCGCATCAATTATACCGCAAGGGTGGCGAGTACAGCATTGGACGTCGCGAAGCGATTTCCGACCATCGTAGACGTGGGTATGCGGACGGCGAGTAATGGGTTACTCGCTGTCACCCATTACCGCCAAAATTCGGTTGTTATTTTGATTTTCTTCCCCAAAATAAACAGGCAATGAATTTTCTAAAATTCAAATTCCGAGTACAGCAAGCCTTTTTCAATCATTTCATTTTGAGGAGAATTGTTTATTTAAAACATTATTCTCATTTCAGATACCTTCTCTCTTCAGTAAACTTCCGCATACTAACGTTGACTACAACTACACATCGACTCGAGACGACTACGCTGCTAGAAGCCAGAATAACTACACCATGCTAACAGCAGGAAAAATGTTAGGCGGCACTGATTCCATGAACCATTTCATCCACTCGAGAGGAACACCTTCAGACTATGATTGCTGGGCCAAACATGCGAAAGACAAATCATGGAAATACGAAAACATTCTTCAATATTTCAAAAAAAGTGAAAGACTTGTCGATAATGAAACTCTCAGCCAATATGGTGATTTTCATGGCACAGATGGACCAATGGGACTATCAAGACAACCTGATGAGAGAGTGAATAATATATTGAAAGCTTTTGCTGAAGTCGGCAACCCCACCGTCTTGGACATAAATGCTAATATTACTCTAGGTTACACACAACCACAGTACATGTTAGCTGATAAGAAAAGGCAGACACCAGCTTACTCCTACATATACCCAATCAAAGATTACTCCAATTTGTACGTGTCTACATACACTAGGGTAACTAGAATCATTTTTGACGGCAATACTGCTGTTGGTGTGGAAGCTGTTCATGAAGGTAAAACTTATATATTTAGAGCCAGGAAAGAGGTCATAATCAGTGCAGGAGTATTCAATACTCCACAACTCCTCATGCTCTCAGGTATTGGTCCGAAAGAACACTTGGAATCTTTCAACATAAAAGTATTAAAAGATGCACCGGTAGGTGATAATTTGATTGACCAAATCTGTGTCACAGTAGTGCATAAGTTAAAGAAGTATCTAATACCGATTCCTGAATTAGTTCTGTCACCTTCATCGAATGTCTTTAAAATTCCCTTTCCGATTTTATCAGGATTAGTGGCCTTGAACAAGACACAAACATGTCCAGACTATCAGACTTTCAATTTGTTCTTCCCACACGACACGTCCTTCTTGACAGTTACTTGTTCCACTGTGTTTGGCCTGCGAAGTGAAATATGTGACAGATGGAAGAAACAAGTAAAGGGTAGAGATACATTGTACACCGTTCTAGCTCTTCTACGTCCAAAATCCAGAGGTACTGTTCGTTTAGGAAGTACCGATCCTTTTGCCAACCCAGTGATTACAACTAGATACTATACCAACACAGATGATTTAGAAAAGATGGTGAAAATTGTGAAAGATTATGTTACTGTTGGAGAGACAAAATACTTTAAAGAAATTGAGGCTGAATTAGCAGGAATAGACCTTCCAGAATGTGCTGACAAAGAAAAAGGTTCAGATGAATATTGGAAATGTTATGTCCTGCAACATTCTAGCAGTCCCTATCATTATACCAGTACATGTCCTATGGGAACGGTGGTAGATGGCAAATTGAAGGTGAAAGGGGTGAAAAATTTAAGGGTAGTAGATGCCAGTGTGATGCCTGAAGTACCTCGGGCTGCTCCTAATGCGGCTGTTATCATGTTGGCAGAGAAAGCTTCAGACATAATTAAAGAGGACAGTACTCAATAGTAACTTACTGACTGTCAAGTTCTTTTTTTAATTATTTCTCTCGTGTGATTACATGTAAGCCTGCATTTGTTTCCTCTATGTAGTCCAATTTGTTACCAAATAATTTGTTTAGAGATTGTGATGTGAAGATATAGTCGATGGTGAAGCGCGCTTACCTAGAAGTAATCTATTCAATATTGACTCAAGAGTTTCGACAGAAAGACCCCAAGGTTGCAGCTATCAGGACATACAGACCTGCTACGTAATTATTATTGCTACTTGACCTTATCTTCTTTCAGATGTTTATAAGACTAATCAAATGTTTATAGAAAATAGTTGATACAAGATTCATTCATTTTGCATGTTTTATTAAAATATATTTTTGTTTTTTATTAACCGTCTTTAATTTGTTCTTACCAAATTCAAAATGCATCGATTATAAACCTACTACTGCTAAATCCTAATTAACAGTTTTCACAAAAGCTTTTGTCAAACAGACAGGCGTGACGAATGCGAATTGAGGCGTTTTTATTTGTAATGTATGGAATTGTTTGAATCCAGTCACATAGAAAAGCGAAAGCGATCCGATAGCGTGACAGAACTATCAGACTGACTTCTCGTACCGGTTCGTTATCGCTTCGGACTCGCCTGTCTGTTTGACAAAGGTAAAAGGCTTAGTAAGATGCGATACCTGATTTTCAATGTTGAGACCATTTGGGTTTTGACTTAAACACCGTGACTTTTTAGTCGTCTTACAACGGCAGCCCAGTTCATGTATTCAATGACTAGTAAACGTTCATAAAAAAGGGTATTTATGAAATTTTTATCATTTAAAAATAAAAATCTTATTCATACTTTTGACGCAAGGCGTAGTTAGGAACGCTCTTGTCTCATAAGAAAATGGAGATGGAATGATCTGCTCGACTCGTGCGCTGGGTAGCTATACTCTACAGTTTGGTACGTAAACATTTTTAATAGGGTCTTTCATTTCTAATTTACCTATTTATTAACGAAAAATATATACATAAATTATTAACAAATAATAATAGAATAATTACGATCTCCGGCCACCGTAGGCGCGGGCATGCGGGCAGCGAGTAATGGGCAACTCGCTGTCCTACCATGGACCATGCCCGGGTCGAGAGCGCGTTGTGTTCCACGCGCGCCTCAAAGAGGGTCAGCAGTGACGGGCATGTAGAGGGCCAAAGCCTGCCGGGGTCGCGGGACTAACGAATTACCGTGACCCCGGTACGTAAAGGGCTATTGATTGACACCGTGGACTCCCGCCCTACCCTGGGTGGGAGGACTCATGTGATGATTACTTTACCACGCTAAAAAAAAGCAGTCCCTAAATTTAAAGCGATACGACGCGATGACGTAGCTTGAAGGAATTTGTATAAGCCTCAGCCGTTTATACACGTTCTTTGAAGAAAGACATATTTTTGACTGACGTGATTAAAAGTTGTGTCAAATAGTATTTATAAAATTTTACGTATTATAACGTTGCTCAGCTCAAAGTGTTAAAAAAGATAAAAAATTGCACCACGACGGCAGTATACAGTATACACTAGAAATTACTTCCTATATCGTGGATGCGTTTACAACTCACAAAAACAACCGCCATTACTAATGGTTTCTAGGTACACTCCAAAGGAAAGTTTTAAAACAAATAATATAAAGCGACAGATTTTTACTAAAAGTTTTATTTCTATACATTTTCCAAACAATGACTATATTATTGTTACTGTTGATAATAATGTGATCTTACAGCAAATGTGCAAACAAAACAAAATTGAATATGAAGGCGCGTCTCTGGCGCCATCTAGTAGCAGAGATTGAAGACCCTATTTTGAAATTGATTGTGTGATTTATCGAATGACATTGAGCGGACGAGAGTGACAACTGTGTTGTCACTCTGGCGGAACGTCATAAACGTCAAACAACCACCGTACTCGTGCACTCTGGATCGAACGATAGCGTGGACTAGACGGTTACGACGGATCGCTTACGTCCCGAATCTTAATCCATTTTCATCTTTGTTAAGTTGAGTGATTATTGTAATTTAAATTGAGAATCGTGATTATAAGGCTGCTGATCGAAGACGTGTCTAATTATTTCCAAGATACCTCGTGCAATTACCCACTTAAGATGAATAATTCTGATATAGGTACCCACGTGCCTTTATCAGAAGTGGGATGCGAAAAACAGCCTGATGAAGATACTCAGCACCATAATCAACCTAGCAATAGTGGATTACTCACCAATATGGAAGCCCTGTTAACCCGTTTGTTAGCAATGCCGCAGCAAACATCGCAGTCTGTAGCAAGCACTAACGCGGTTCAGTTGATCAAGTTCGACCCAGATGATGAAGACGCTGATGTTAAGGGCTGGTGCCGTGTTTCCGAGTTGATTATTAACAGCAAGAATTTGAGTGGCGTGGAACTTTTAGTTGCTCTGACAACCGCACTAAAAGGACGAGCGGCATCTGTTCTGACTAAGTTGCGTTTGGAAGACTTAACCTGGGAAGTTGTGAAGCAAACATTGCTGGCGAAATTTGCAGAGCCCAAATTGATACAGGACCATTTTGATGAAGTGTTGCGCTTTCAGATTGGAACAAAGGAGACTGCTAGTGAATCAGCTACACGTTTATGGGCATTAATCGAGCGAATCCCTCAAGTCGAGATGTCAGAAGAGGCAATCACTGGTTTCGTTATTTCTGTTCTGAGCTCGAAAGACCACATGATTCGTCGTGAACTGAACTCCTATGCTATCACAACGCGTGCTCAACTCTTCCGAACACTTGGTGGGGTTTCTTTAAAGCGTCGTACTGAAGATAATGATAGTAATGACAATAAGGCAAAAAGACCTCGCCTGTCAGACTCGAAGTTCAATGGAAAATGTCATCGGTGTGGAGTTCCTGGACACAAAATAGCAGAGTGTAGAAGGCGACGTGACGACTCAGCTAATCGAGCAGATGGTTCCAACACGGATCAGGTCAAGGATAAGTCAGCACCAGTCACCTGTTTTACGTGCGGGAAACCTGGCCATGTATCTACGTCATGCCCTGAGAAGAGAGGCGGTGGCGCAGCGGTCAAGGAGGTCAACACTTGTGAGCACAAGACTTCGAGAGGTAAACTGACGACGGCATCTGGTGAGCATATCTGTTTCCTTTTTGATAGTGGCTCCTCTTGTTCTTTGATTAAAGAATCTGTGTCTTCGGATTTCCCTGGCATTGAACGCAATAGCACCGTTTATTTGACTGGCATTGGGGGAGACGATATTGAGTGTAATAGGCAAATTTCTAGCATTGTCAAAATTAATAATCTTTGCTTGACTCTCTTGTTTCATATCGTTCCAGACAACTGCATTTCAGAAAACGTTATTGTAGGTAGGGACGTACTGGAAAATGGAGTGCGTGTTGAGATTGATAACGAAAATCTTCTTATATCCACAAATGAGAAAATACATTTTTGTGAAAGTGTACAAGGTATTGACGTCGCGGCTGTAGATACAGATTTAGTCGGGGACGAAAAAGAAGCCTTACTGCGTATTTTGTTGAAGTATACTGATCACTTTATAAATGGTACTCCAACTAAACGTGTTAATACGGGTGTAATGAAAATTGAACTAATTGACCCTAATAAAATAGTCCAACGGCGACCATATCGTTTATCTCCGATCGAAAAACAGGTGGTGAGGGATAAGGTTCGGGAGCTATTGAAAGCTGGCGTTATTAGAGAGAGTTCTTCGCCGTTTGCTAGTCCGATTCTCTTAGTAAAGAAAAAGGACGACACGGATAGAATGTGTGTCGACTACAGAGAACTCAACTCAAACACGCGACCTGAGCACTATCCCTTACCACTTATAGACGATCAAATAGACCAGCTCACCGGAGCTTATTACTTTTCGTCTTTAGACATGGCCTCTGGTTTCCACCAGATTTTGATCCACCCAGAATCCGTAGAAAAGACGGCTTTTGTGACGCCCGAGGGGCAATACGAATATGTTGCAATGCCATTTGGTTTACGCAATGCGCCGTCGGTATATCAGAGGTGCATTAATGATGCACTTAAATATTTGAAAGATGGACCCCTGGTGTACATGGACGATGTCCTCTGCCATTCCTCTGACGTCACAGAGGGTCTGCGACGGTTAGACCAATGCCTGGAAGCTCTGGCGAAAGCTGGGTTTTCGTTGAATTTACGTAAGTGTAAGTTTCTTAAGACCAAAGTTAACTATCTAGGTTACGCTATCCAAGCCGGCGAGGTTAGACCTAACTCCCTTAAAATTCAGGCTCTGGCCAATGCTCCGCCCCCGAAGACAGCGACTCAAGTTCGCCAATTTCTTGGCCTATCTTCGTATTTTAGGAAATTTATCCCTAGTTATACTCAGATGGTTGGTCCGCTGTACCCTCTTACAAAGTTAAAAGGAGGCATTAAGTGGACGGAAAAACACGAAGAGATCAGACAAAATGTTATTCGTGTTCTCACGTCAGAGCCAGTCTTGACAATTTTTGACCCAAAACTGCCGGTAGAGCTTCACTGTGACGCTAGTTCTGAGGGATACGGGGCTATAGTCATACAAAGAAAAAACAACATGCCACACGTAGTGGCTTATTTTAGCCGCCGCACGACTGAGGTAGAGTCTCGTTATCATTCATATGAACTAGAGACTCTGGCAGTCGTGCGAGCAGTGGAACACTTTCGTCACTATTTGCACGGCCGGAAGTTCACAGTGTATACCGACTGTAACTCGTTGAAGGCGTCTAAATCAAAAGTTGATTTGACACCCCGCGTTCATAGGTGGTGGGCCATACTTCAAGCGTACGATTTCGATATTGTTTATCGTGAAGGGAAAAGTATGGAACACGCCGATTATCTATCGCGAAATCACCTACCTGAGACCCCAACTGTAGAACATTGTTCAGATAAGTTTGAAGCCTCCCCTAGTTCTACTGCTGCAAAGAAAATAGTTAAATTCGTAGAGTTGCATTCTGGTTGGTTGTCTGTCGAGCAAAAGCGCGACGCTGAAATCCAAGACATTATAAAGAAATTTTCGGACGGTGATTTACCGGAGAATGTAGCACAAACTTATGACGTAAGAAATGGTGTTCTCTACCGGAAAATTAACCGCAATAAAACTGTTTCTTGGCTACCTATAGTACCCCGCTCATTGGTATGGACTCTGATCAGTCACATTCATTCAGAAATTCAACATTTGGGCCCCGATAAGACTCTCGACAAAATTTACGATCTATATTGGTTCCCCGAGATGTCTAAAAGTGTTCGCCGGTTTGTCGACTCATGCATAATATGTAAAGCCTCGAAAGGTCCCTCAGGTGCCCAACCAGTTAGACTACACCCCATTCCTAAAGAGCCAACCCCTTGGCACACGCTCCACATAGATTTTACTGGAAAATTAACAGGTAAAAGTGATCAAAAAGAGTACTGTTCTGTCATCATTGATTCGTTTACCAAGTACGTTCTGTTAGAACACACCACCTCTTTAGATGCGGCCAGCGCCATTATGGCACTGAAGAAAGCTGTTTGTTTGTTCGGGGCTCCTAAACGAATTGTGGCTGATCAGGGTCGCTGCTATATTAGCGGTGATTTCTGTTGTAACATCACTAAATTAGTATTATATTAAGCATGTACACCACTACGGATTGTCTATGTATCCGGTCTCACTGTCATGTCCGTCACTGACATGTACCGCTCTGTGTCTGAACCGTCTGTCTGTTATTAAAATATATAATCAAGAAGTCATTTCATTTATCACCAACATAACATGGTGTCAGAAGTCTAAGGAGTCCTAGTGTCGAAAATCAAAAAAATCTGCCGTGAAAATGCAAAACCCAAGCACGAGTGGCGGCGTGGTCAGCACTCAAGATGGCGAAAAAGGCTTAAATTCAAGTCTAAAGCAACTTATATCCACTTTTCCCAAAATTGGAATGGTTTTTCCACCAAATCCTGTGACATTTACGTGGCATTTAACAAGTGACAGTTTATTTTGACATTTGACATAATTGAATGTTTGTTTTGACATTATATTGACATCTGCACCAGAGTCTATGATGCATGTTATTTGTTTACTTCCTAGTGACAAGTTAATTTCCCATGACTTTTTACAAGAATTTTTAGAATTTTTAGGAAGATTTGGTGGAAAAACCATTCCAATTTTGGGAAAAGTGGATATAAGTTGCAAATTGTGCATAAATAATAGTAAAGTCGTCGAATCTATAACATTTATAATAGCCAATTTAGATTGTCCACATGTTCTTGGTCTACCAACTTGTGAAAAGTTAGGTATAATAAATCGTGTCTTTTCAGTATCAAAACAAAACTTTTGTAAGCAAATTCTTACACAATATAACGATGTTTTTCAGGGTCTTGGATGTCTACCTCCAGTCTGTCATCTTAAACTCAAGCCTGATGCTGTACCATGTGTGGATCCACCAAGAAAGGTTCCATTTGCTTTACAAAGAAAGCTACGTGAAGAGTTGGATCGCATGGAGAAATTGAAAGTTATTGTCAAGGTTACAAAACCTACAGAGTGGGTTAACTCAGTCGTCATAACAGTAAAAAGTTCAGGTCAGTTAAGAATTTGTCTAGATCCTAGAAATTTAAACAAGAACATAATGAGAGAATTCTATCCATTAAAGTCAATTGATGAGATTAGGTCTCAGCTAGAAGGTGCTGTATGTTTTTCTCATTTGGATGCATTCTCAGGATTTTGGATGCTACGTCTCGATGAATATAGTTCTGAATTATGTACTTTTCAAACACCATTTGGTAGATATAAGTATTTAAGATTACCTTACGGCATAAATGCCTCGTCTGAAATATTTCAAAGAGTCATGATGAATTTATTTGGTGATATAGAAGGAGTCTTAATTTTCATAGATGATATTTTAGTTTATGGGCCAAATGAGTCAGTACATAATGAAAGATTACATAAAGTCATGCAAAGAGCTCGTCAAGTCAACTTAAAGTTCAATAAGTCAAAATGTAAATTCTTAGTCTCAGAAGTATGTTTTTTGGGTTATGTCTTCAGTAAAGATGGTGCAAGGGCAGATCAAGAGAAAGTCAAAGCCATTGTCAATATGCCCACACCAAAAAATGTCAAAGAGTTACAGAGGATACTAGGTATGATCAATTATTTAGGACCTTTTATAAGTAACCTGTCAGAAAAAACTCAAATATTAAGAAATCTTTTGAAAAAAGATTCAGTCTGGACATGGGATCAGAATCATAGTCAATGTCTTAAAAAACTGAAAGATGAGATTACTAACTCACCAGTTTTAGCTCATTACAATCCCAAGATTCCATTAGTCTTGTCAGTCGATTCGTCAAAGTCAGCTTTAGGTGCAGTAATTTTACAGAAAAACAAACCTATTGCATATAGTTCAAAAACTTTAACTGAAACCCAAGAAAGATATGCTCAAATTGAAAAAGAGCTATTAGCTATTCAATTTGGTTGTGAAAAATTTCATCAATATGTATATGGTAATAGAGTCACAGTACATACTGATCACAAACCATTAGTCTATTTATTTAAAAAACCATTACATGATGTACCAGCTAGATTACAGCGTATGATGTTAACTTTACAAAAATATGATTTGGAAGTTATACATGTCCCAGGTAAAGAAATGTATATATCAGATACATTGTCAAGAGCAGCTTTAAAAGACCATTATATACCTGAAAATGAATCACAAATGTCTTGTCATGTCAATTTAATGTATGCTAACTTAGCAATTACAAAAGAATATAGCACAAAATTAGCAAAGGAAACCAAAGTCGATGTTATGTAGTAGTTGTAAGGTATATAATAAGGTATTTTTATCCCAATATAGTCAGTGTATTCTCGAACCTCATTCGTTTCATTTGTCTCCTACACACCCGACCTTACATGGCGACCCTGCCTGTAACAGTAGTCGGCATAGACCCGCGCGCGTGTGTGCCATAAAAGGACAAAATATTATAAACAGTCAGTGCAGCTAATGTGGACTTTAAAATGAAGATAAAATACACTGGGCTCCGTTACCACAAGGCGTGTTTTACTGTTGCGTATTCGTGCAAGATTTATAATTTTGAAAAATGGGAACCACAAACAGCAAGGAAGAAGTAGTGATTGCGCAGACCGCGGGAGTCGGTAGCAATACGGCTCGTACGCAGCAACTGCAGGAGACCTCAAATACAATTTTGGTGGTGATATGTACCATATTGGCGATCGGACTTTTAATAATAGTATACAAGCTGTATAGTCGTTGTCACAAAAAGCAAATACAGCGTCGCATAGATGAGGTGACACTGAAGCGATACTCCAGTATTCTACGCAGGCAGCAGGCATACATGGGTGCTGTACCGCAGCCTGGCAAGGCAGAAGTTCTCGACGTATAACTACGACGGCGAAATCCATGGCATCTTCATGGCTCGTAATTCTACGTTCTACGTGCTAGTGTTGTGTTGGTGTGAAAAATAAGCAGTGGTGTGATCATTCCTAATATCTATATCAGTGGCAAAAGTAGTAAGTAAAGTGAATCAAGGTAAAAATTAAGGTTTATTTTACAACCTATTTTGTGAATTTTAAGAACTACCTGTCTCTTGATGATGGTATTTAAGTTTTATATTGTTACATTTATATTTTATTTTAAGAGAATTTACTAAATAACGAATAGTTTCTGCAGAATTATTATGTGCATTTTCTTGACATTGCTAATACATGAAATACGTAGCTTAAAACAAGCACCAGTGACTAATTTAAAGGCTAATGTGTTATGGCTGAGGATTTAGGTATAATATTAAACGAGTTAAAAGTTATAAGAAGCTACTTGATAAAAATTGGTCCTAGTCGCCGACAAGGAAAGATTTCAGAGATAAAAAGAACAGAGGCAAATTCTGTTTTAGTTAAGTACAATAAGTTTTTAGAAATCTATAAAGAAAACTTAAAAAATTATACAAGTTCCGAAATTACATTAATTAAAAAGATTTGTGAAGAGTTCGATAGGTTATTTTTAGAAATAGTTTCTTTGTGTAGTTTAACAGAAGAGAAAAATATCCCACTACAAACCATGGCGACGGATTCATTCGATTTAAAAACTGCGCTACATCTTATGCCCGTCATGGATGATAGCATTAATAACACTAAGCAACTGATCGAAAATATCGAATATTACGATACAATGTTAGATACACCGGCATGTAAAAACAAACTAATTCAGTTTATATTGAAAAGTAGATTATCCCAGCGTGCAAAGTTATTATTGTCTCCAAAATATGAGACTGTCGAAGAGCTGACGAAGGATATGCGTAAATTACTACTCCCACAAAAAAGTTACATTGCTATTCAGTCAAAATTACAGTTTTGTAAACAAGAGAGTAAAACAATTATAGATTACGGCAAAGAGATGTCAGAACTCTTTGTAGATTTGACGATATCGCAAGCTGACAGTGATTCAACCAAGTATGCCTTATTAAGACCCATGAATGAGAAGTTAGCAATCAAGCGATTTGCGGATGGTTTGCGAGATCGTCGATTAAGCACCATAATTGCCGCGCGTAACTTTTCTTCTCTAACAGAAGCGATCCAGGCAGCTCAAGACGAAGAGAAACCCGGTCCCAGTAGCTCATCAGAACTTATAGGTACGTATAGACAGTCGCATTACCAGGGTCGGCGAGCTCAACGAGGTTACCGAGGTCAACGAAATTCCGGCGCAAGAGGTGGTGCACAAAATGCACACCAGCATCGTGGTCATCGGTCACAGGTACCACATGGTTATAGTAATAGCAATTGCTATCGTGGTAATTATAATAATCGTTATCGCAAGACTTATAGACCACCGCGTAGTAATCGCGGCCGGGGTGTCGGGTTGAAAAAGGATATCAATGTCATAACAGAGAATAGCCAGGTAGCAACGAACACTTCGAATAGTGAGTCATTGAATCATTTTTTTCGTGACTGATGTCATCTTCACGTGTAACATTTTAAATAAGGTGTTGTTTAAAATTTGTAACTATAACCATAACATGCTAATTGACACGGGCGCTTCTATATCGGGAATAAAGTTGCAATGTTTAGAGCGTTTACAAATTCCTTACCATAAAGAGAGAGTTAGCGTAAAAGGTATTGGTGGATATTTGTTTTCCGAAGGTTATGTGTATTTAACTCTTAATTATAACGAGTATAGTTTTCCATATAAATTTACAGTATTTAAAAATTTACCGTGTATTACTGACGGCATTTTGGGTCAAGATTTTTTGACACATTATAGAGCTATTTTAAATTTTGAAGTTAATACGTTGCAATTGACCAATGACTCTAAGTTAGTAACATTATCGTTCGAAAATAATCAGACAACGCGTAACGGCTACTATCTAACTATACCAGCACGTAGCGAATCCACGCATTACATTAATACGGCGTTAAAAGAAGAATGTGTGGTGTCAAATCAACAATTATGTGATGGCGTTTATTTAGCAAGTAGCATAAATAAACCGATTAATGGAAAAATGCCTATTCGTATTTTAAATACTCGAGACACAGATGTAAATTTAAATTATTTTCAAGTTAGCACTAGTAACTTAAATGAATACCATATTTGTCAATTTAATAGAAATACTATGGATTCGGAAAGGGTGAAAACTTTACTTTCGTCATTAAACTTAAAAGGATTAAATGTAGAGGAACAGAAATCGATAGAATGTATTTGTGCAAAATTTCCTGATATTTTCCATTTACCAGGGGATAAATTATCCACCACCCCAATTTATGAACAGACAATTGACATGAAACCACATACTGTTCCAATCTATACCAAACCATATCGAGTCCCTTATTCTCAAAAACCGGAAATAGAGAAACAAGTCAAAAACATGTTAGATGACGGCATAATTGAGCCATCCCGAAGTGCATGGTCTAGTCCATTATTGTTAGTCCCCAAAAAATGTGACGCGGCCGGTAATAAAAAGTGGCGTGTCGTAATTGACTACCGCAAGTTAAATGACAACATACAGGACGATAAATTTCCCTTGCCCAACATCACCGAAATACTAGATTCCTTGGCAGGAGCAATGTACTTTACTCATTTAGATTTAGCTCAAGGATTTTTTCAAATTACATTAAAAGAAAGCTGCAGACCTTATACGGCATTTACTACAGGTAACAATCAGTATCAGATGACTCGCATGCCGATGGGGCTGAAATCTAGTCCCAGTAGTTTTAGTAGAATGATGACCATTGCAATGTCTGGCCTCAATTATGATAAATGTCTCATTTACCAGGACGATTTGGTAGTAATGGGTAGAAATTTGAGTATTCATAATCAAAATTTGATGGATGTTTTTTCTAGATTACGAAAAGTAAATTTAAAACTGAATCCCACAAAATGTACATTTTTGCAAAAAGAAATTCTTTATTTAGGACATACAGTCTCCGGAAAGGGTATTTTACCAGACCCAGAAAAAATTAAAGTAGTAGAAAGTTATCCAAGGCCACAAAATGTTGACGAATTAAAGCGTTTTGTAGCCTTTGCAAACTATTACAGAAAGTTTATTAGAAACTTCGCCGAGTTAGCATTTCCTTTAAACAAATTGTGTTGCAAAAACGTTAAATATAATTGGACCAAAGACTGTGAGCATTCTTTTCAAAATTTAAAATCAGCCCTGATAAACCCACCCGTTCTCCAGTATCCAAATTTTTCAGAAAATAATGAGTTTGTATTACAAACCGATGCATCGGGTATTGCAATCGGTTCGGTGTTATGTAACGGAGATGGACGGCCAGTGGCTTACGCAAGTCGAGGTTTGAATAAAGCCGAAATTAATTATCCTACTATTGAAAAAGAACTCTTAGCAATAGTATGGAGTGTTAAATATTTTCGACCTTATTTATACGGAAGACGGTTTAAGATACAGACCGACCATCGACCCTTAGTTTATTTATTTTCAATGAGAGATCCATCTAGTAGATTACTGAAATTTAGACTGCAGTTAGAAGAATATAACTTTACAATTGAATATTTGAAAGGACAATCAAACTCAGTGGCAGACGCATTGTCGCGAATAATAATTACGTCGGAAGACTTAAAATCAATGAATGAACATATAGTTAGTGTAATGACTAGGGCACAATTACGACAGTTAAATATGAATAATGATAAGAGCAATAATAACCAGTCGGTGGATAATATGGACACAAACTCGAGGCCTGATCAACCGAGAGTTGTGGAAATAATTAAAAAACCGAAGGATATTGTTGAATTTTCTTTAATAAACTCTAGGCAATTAAATGATTTACAAAAGAAAGGAATAATAGTGCAGAAATACAAATATTTTATATATGCGCCCAGTAAATCTATAATTTATTTACAAACAATTTCTCGATCTCCGATTACGCGAGTCGAATTGGTGAGAGATTTGTTATATTTATGTAAAAAGTTATCAATCAATGAAATATGCATAATAAGAAACGACTACAATAAAGATTTTATAAGTGGGCTTATAAATGAAATAAAAAGTTATGAAAAGTGGTCCGGACCACGAATTTGTGTAGTCAGTAATGTCCAGAGAATAAATAATATAGATAACAGGCGTGTGATATTAAATGACTTCCACCTATTGCCCACAAGTGGCCACGCGGGCATTAGGCGGATGGTAAATAATATTAAAAAGTATTATTTTTGGCCAAGTTTGGAAAAAGATGTCGCTGATTACGTCTCTAAATGTGAGCAGTGTAAGAAACAAAAATATTCTAAACACACCAAGCAACCAATGCAGGTCACAACGACTGCCAATTCAGCACTAGAAAAAATATTTTTAGATATTGTGGGGCCGCTACCAACAGACTTATATAACTACAAATATATTTTGACTCTACAGTGTGAGTTATCGAAATTTACGGAAGCGTACCCCCTACACAATAAAGATACAGTAAGTGTAGCTCGTGCGTTTGTTGATAATTTTATTTTAAGATATGGCATACCTAGAGAAATAGCGACCGATCGTGGGTCCGAGTTTATATCAAGTACTATGAGAGAGGTGTGTCAAATCTTAAAAATCAACCAAATTTCGTCTACAGCATACCATCATGAAAGTATTGGGGCGCTGGAAAACAATCATAAAGCGATGGGTGCGTATCTTAGGATTAATTGTGAGAATCAAACAAGTGCATGGAGTACTTGGTTGCCGTATTGGTGTTTTTCTTACAATAATACAGTACATACGGAGACCAAGTACACACCACATGAATTAGTGTTTGGCAAACGCTGCGTATTACCGACAAATTTAGAAGGACATACGGTAGATCCTTTGTATGCTCATGACAATTACGCTCTTGAGCTAAAATATAGGCTACAAGTAGCACAAAAAGATGCACATAGTAATTTAATTAAGAGTAAGGTTAAGAGAAAGTATAACTATGATATTAATATAAACCCCGTGTATTATAAAAAGGGTGATTTGTTATTATTGAAAAATGAATCAGATAGTAAAATGGACCCTATATATTTGGGACCTTATGTAGTTATTGATGACATGGATCCTAATGTTAAAATTTTGAAAAGTGGTAAAGAATATGTAGTTCATAAAAATAGAACTAAACTTTATAAAAATGACTAAAGTAACCAATATGTGTTTGCTAAATAGGCACCTCAAGTGTCATTTATAAGTATATTTATAAGTATTAATTTAGAATATTATATTCTTATGTTATACATATAATATAACTATGTAGTTTTAAGTCATAATTAGGATTCATTTTTATTAACAATATACCCTGCGCAGGTATACCTACCATATTAAAACTTAAAAATAATAATCGTGTAACAATATTATTTTTTTTAATAAAGGGGAAGGTGTTATGTAGTAGTTGTAAGGTATATAATAAGGTATCTTTATCCCAATATAGTCAGTGTATTCTCGAACCTCATTCGTTTCATTTGTCTCCTACACACCCGACCTTACAGAATCCTTGCAATTATTGAAAAAATATTATAATGAAGGTTGGCCAAAAAGCAAAAACCATGTCAGTCCATTGGTAAAACCATTTTGGAATATTCAAGGAGAAATCCATGTCATTAAAGATTTAGTGTTCAAAGGTTCAAAATTAATAGTACCACAGTCTATGCATAAAGAAATGTTAGACAAGATTCACAAAGGTCACCAAGGTATAAATAAATGCTTAAAATTAGCAAAAGAATCTTTGTATTGGCCAAATATGTCAAGTGATATTAAGAATTTAGTAGAACAATGTCTTGTATGTGCAAAATTCAAACCATGCAATCAAAAGGAACCACTACAAAATTTTGAAATAAGTAAATATCCATGGCAACAAGTCGGTATTGATTTAATGCATTTTGATAATTTAGTTTATTTAATTGTCACAGATTATTACTCAAAATACATAGAGATTGCTTTATTAAATAAAAATAGTACATCTCAAAATGTTATCACTCATTTAAAGTCTATTTTTGCTCGTCATGGTATTCCATTGTCATTAGTGTCAGATGGTGGACCTCCTTTTCAGTCAATTGAATTTAAAAAATTTATGTTAGAATGGGACATAGAACATATTGTTACTAGTCCATATCATTCACAGTCAAACGGTCAAGCAGAAAGCTCAGTCAAAATCATAAAAAACATGTTAAAAAAATGTAAAGATAACAAGTCTGACCCATACATAGCTTTATTACAATATAGAAATACACCGAAAAATAATTTGTCTTCACCAGCACAATTATTAATGTCTAGAAACTTAAGAGATAACATCCCAGTGTCATACAAAAGATTAAAACCAAAAGTAGTAACTTTTAAGGATTATAAGGAGTCCGTCAAGAAAAATAATGAAAATAAATCAAAGCATTATGATAAAAATACAAAGTCTTTGTCAATATTGTATTATAATGATCATGTCTATTTTAAAAGAAATCCTAAAAGTGACTGGGAACAAGCTATTGTTAAACAAAGAATGTCAAATAATAGGTCATATGTTGTTGAGGATGTCAATGGTGTTAGGTATAGGAGGAATAGAATTCACTTAAGACATAAGTATTCTCATAACTTCACAAACCCTCCTATGCAATCCAACTCGTCACAGGGGAGAGAGGAAGGTGACAGACAGGAGTCGTCTGAGCATAAAGATTCCTCATCTCAAAAATCCTCAAGTGTAACAACAAGGTCAGGTCGTATTGTCAAACCTACTAGAAGGTTAATAGAGGAAATAGATTAATTATAATTAAGTACATAATATGTAAGAATGTTATGTAAGTTGTAACTATAAGTATTTTTAAGTATGTATAATTGTCATAAGATAGTTACATAGCACAGTAAGTCTTTTAAGTATTTGTCAGAGGTTTAATTAGAACTCAACAGGGGGGATGTTGTAACATCACTAAATTAGTATTATATTAAGCATGTACACCACTACGGATTGTCTATGTATCCGGTCTCACTGTCATGTCCGTCACTGACATGTACCGCTCTGTGTCTGAACCGTCTGTCTGTTATTAAAATATATAATCAAGAAGTCATTTCATTTATCACCAACATAACAATTTCAAGAACTTTTGTGCGGAACATCACATTGATCTTCACTTCATCGCCACTGGCTCAAGTAGAGCAAATGGTCAGGTCGAACGGGTAATGCGAACCCTAAAATCTTTACTTACAATCATTGAGAATGATCCGCACAAGAATTGGCGCGATGAGTTAGGCAACGTGCAACTTGCTCTGAATAGTACAAGGTCTACTGTCACGAAATATACCCCGACTGAATTAATGTTTGGAATTCAATCGTACTCGTTAGGAATTTCTAAGCTTTCAACTGGAGATGGTCCACACGAGCGCTTAAATTTAGAAGCGATACGCTTAAATGCATCCGAGAATATAGAGAAAGCTGCTAACGCTGAAACTATTCGTTTTAATCGCGGAAGAGCTAAAGTAAAGCCATTTAATAAAGGTGATTACGTTTTCGTTAAAAGTTCGGAACGTAATCAAACGAAACTTGACCGAAAGTTCAGAGGACCTTTCGTGATCACCAATGTTCTGGAAAACGACCGCTATGAATTAAAAAGTGTAGATGGTCCTTGCCGTACGTTAAAGTATTCGCACGAAAATTTGCGTTTGGTGCCGGGAGGTCACGAGGGCTTAATGGAATTAGCTGAAGGCATTATGAATGACGAGGAGGCCGTGGAGGCGGTAGATATGCAGTCAGAAGGCATTATTGATGCCGATTTTGAGACCATGTCGGCTCGCAGTGTTGACACCTTGACTGCAGATTCCGCTACTCTGACTGCATCGTCTGAAACGCTTACGGCTCCTTCTGAAACAGCTAGTGCTGATTCGGAAGATGAGGGACCTATGAGCTTTGACGTAGAAGTAGACGTCCACCGAGCATAATGTTCAGAACCTAAGGTACGTTCAGATTGTGTGATGTGAGTACGTGTGGGTGTTGTTGTCCGGTTTTGCCCGTTGGTTGGTAACTCGAAAGAGCACAAACCCAAAGACGAGATGTTGTCCGGTCCTGACTAGAGTGCTAGCGGGTTCGTAGGGACGCATGCGTCTGTGTGTCACGAAAGGATTGTATTGTCCGGGCTTAGCGGTGCTGGTCGAAGGGACGTACGAATCTAGTTCGTCGACGTGAGTGATGGCGAGTCGAAAGGACGGTGCTGTCCGGCCTTGCACTTGGGGCAAGTCGTAAGGAAGCATTTGTCCGGGCTGCGCATCATGAGTGAGCCGATGGCTAGTCGAAGGGACGGTGTTGTCCGGTCTTGTACTTGGGGCAAGTCGAAGGGACGCATTTGTCCGGGCTACGCATCGTATGAGAAAAAAAAGAGCAGTGCAAGTTGCGAGAGAGTTCGAAATAGGCTGTAGCCTAAAGTAAGAGGCACTGGCTCATGTCAGGGTGGACGAGCATGGCAGCTCGACTAAAAATATGGTACCTTCTTGTTGCAGGAATACATATTCGCCCGAGGACGGGCGATTGTCAGTCCGGCCGTGAAGGCGCGTCTCTGGCGCCATCTAGTAGCAGAGATTGAAGACCCTATTTTGAAATTGATTGTGTGATTTATCGAATGACATTGAGCGGACGAGAGTGACAACTGTGTTGTCACTCTGGCGGAACGTCATAAACGTCAAACAACCACCGTACTCGTGCACTCTGGATCGAACGATAGCGTGGACTAGACGGTTACGACGGATCGCTTACGTCCCGAATCTTAATCCATTTTCATCTTTGTTAAGTTGAGTGATTATTGTAATTTAAATTGAGAATCGTGATTATAAGGCTGCTGATCGAAGACGTGTCTAATTATTTCCAAGATACCTCGTGCAATTACCCACTTAAGATGAATAATTCTGATATAGGTACCCACGTGCCTTTAAATAATTAGGACTTGTTATTTTTATTGGTATTTTTAATCATATCCGAAGCTTTCTCTGCCAACATTATAATAGCTGCATTAGGAGCGGCATGTGGTATCCTGGGCATCACACTGGCATCTACTATCCGTAGTCTCTTTATCCCTTTCACCCGCAATTTACCATCTACCACCGTCCCCATAGGACATGTACAAGAGGAATGATAGCCAGTGCCGGTATGTTGTAAAATATAGCATTCCCAATATTCATCTGAACCTTTTTCTTTGCCAGCACATTCTGGAAGATCTAATCCTGCTACTTCAGCATCAACTTCTTTAAAGTATTGCGACTCTTCAACAGTTACATAATCTTTTACAATTTTCACCATCTTTTTTAAGTCAGCCTTATTGGTATAATACCCAGTTGTGATAATTGGGTCTGCAAAAGGATTGGTACTCCCCAAACGGACAGTACCTCTAGATTTTGGTTGCAGAAGAGCTATAAAGTTGTAGAGAGTATCTCTGCCGATAGCTTCTTTCGTCCATCGGTCACATATATCAGCGCGTAAACCAAACACTTGGGCACAAGCAATTGTCAAGTATGGTAAGTCATGGGAGAAGAATAAATTGAATATCTGATAATCCGGAATTGTTTTAGTCTTATTAAGTGGTATTATACCAATTAAGGTTGGAAAGGGGATTCTAGTAAGATCCACTGCAGCAGGTAGTAGATTTGGAATTGGTACAGGATACTTCTTTAACTTATGCACCACCGAGATAGCAACATGGTCTACCAAATTATCACCTACTGGTGCATCTTTTAATACTTTTATATTGAAAGATTTCAAGTGTTCTTTTGGACCGATGCCTGAGAGCATGAGTAGTTGTGGAGTATTGAACGCTCCTGCACAAATTATGACCTCTCTCTTAGCTCTGAATGTATAAGTTTTGCCTTTACGAAAAGCTTTGACACCAACAGCAGTTTTGCCGTCAAAAATGATTCTGGTTACCCTTGTGTGTTTCGAAACGTGAAAATTAGAGTAATCTTTGATTGGATTTAGGTAGGAAAAAGCTGGTGTCTGCCTTATCTTATCGGCAAACATGAACTGCGGTTGTGTATAACCTACAGTAATGTTTGCATTCAGGTCCAAGACAGATGGGTTGCCAACTTCAGCGAAAGCTCTCAATAGATCAACAGCTTCTTCCTCAGGTTGTCTTGATAAACCCATAGGTCCATCAGTGCCATGAAATTCGGGATATTTTCTAAGCGTTTCTTTGTCAACGAGCCTTTCACTTTTCTTAAAATATTTAAGAATGTTTTCATACTTCCAAGATTTGTCTTTTGCTATTTTGGCCCAGTGGTTGAAGTCTGAAGCAATTCCTCTAGTGTGTACTGCAGGGGGTGCTAAGGACAGGAAACCTCCTCGAGTGCCCGAGGCTGGAAGTTCCTTTCCGGATACGTCCGGGGGGAAGCCCAGATTCTCGGGACGGTGCGCCCCGGGATGCGGGCAAGTACTCCCCTACAAGGGGTCTCCTTGCCCGTATGCCAATGTCCTGTCGCGTCGCTCCACCACGTGTCCCTCTGCTCAGCAGAGGGCACAGTGGTTGGAGCAAGAGCGGGCACGGCGTGCACTTACCCTGCCGCCGGGCAGGCAGGAGGAGGTATTGCACTCCCACCTCCTCTTGCCACCGCTATAATCTCGTAGCCCCGAAGATTGTCAGGATCACGTCTCTGACTTTCGACGGGGGTCGAGGGCCTTGGCTTAACCGCCCGGGCCGCGAGGTAGAAAACCTCTATAAAAAGTCACCCCGAATCTCAAGCGGCGGAGCACCGCGAGGAGATGTATGGCTGACGGGAGTTCTTTTGAACAAATCAGTCGCTAGTGCTACCCTCGCCAGGGTACCGGCCGACCCCCTGGCGAGTAATAAATGTCGCAAGACGTAGGCTTACCTGAGTACAGGGGTCTCTGCTCAGGTGGACCTTTTATATCCCCCACACTCGTGGGAACTATATGGTTGATAAAAAATCCCCCCCCCCCCAACAACCGGCAGTCGCCGCAGAGAGCCAGGGAGGCTCACGTGCCCGTGAGGTGGAGTCGCTGGACCTGTCCAGCACGTCCGCCTCACCGGCACCGACGGAGCGGGCACAGAGTGCCGCTCAAAGTGAGAAGAGCATGGTGCTGACGCCCACCTCGAGGTCGGAGTCCGACAGCGCGTCAGACGCCATGAGCGCTCAGAGTCCTGGCTCTGGGCGCGGAGGAAAGGGGGCCGCCGAGAGGAGGAAACGCTTCCTCAAGCGGCCCCATTCGTCGTCCGACGACGATGAGCCTGCCTCGGGCCGGAAGATCCCCACCAGTGTGCGGGGTAAAGGCCGAGGCAGGACCGGAGGAAGAGGCAGCGCGGAGCCCTCCCTAGAGGAGACCATCAGGGCCGCCGTCCGCTCACTGGCCTCTAACAAGCCGGGGAAAAGGGCCACCAAGGACCGGGCCGCGGGAGCGGCCACGGCCACGATCATGGCGGCAGTGGCAGCGGCTAGCCTCGGCCAGGCTCCGCCCGCATCACCGACGACAGCGGACGAAATGTCCCAAATGCGGGCGGAGGTCGCCCGTTTGACGGCTGCAATAGAGGTTCTCCAGAAGGAGAACCTCCATCTAAAGACGGAGCTGGCCGGACTGCGGAAGGCAGGCCGCCGGGAGGAGGTCCCGCAGAAGTGGGGTAAGGAGCCGCAGGCCCTGCCCGCGCCAGCGGAGGACAGCAGCGCTGTCCTAAATCTGGTGCGGCAGGAATTAGCGGCCTTCAATCAGCGCTTCGCGGTGCTAGAAGGCCGCATCCTGCGCCCCCCGCTCGCGGCGACCTCATACGCGGCTGCTGCGGCCTCCGCGCCGCCTAAGCCGGCCCCGGAGAAGCGGGCCGCGGCGAAGCCTCCGGCGCCGCCCAAACAGCCCCCGGGTAGAGCCGCGGCGGCAAAAAAGGCGCCGACAAGGGCGGCCCCGGTGAGGGAGATCCCGGCGGCGGCGGCAGCTCCTAAGCCCACCACGGCGGCAAAGAAGATTGCCCCGGCGGCGGCGGCGAACCGGCTGTCTCCACAGCCCTCGCAGCCTCCTCCAGCCGACGCCGAATGGCAGGTGGCTGGAGAGAAGGCTACCAAGAAGAAGCAGAGACGGCGGCAGCGACAGCGCAAGAGGCGAACCGTCGCGGCTAGACTCCGCGCCCCCAAGACCGCGGCTGTAGTAATCACTCTACAGCCGGAAGCGGTCAAGAGGGGCGTGACGTACCGCGACGTGTTCGCAAAGGCGAGGGAGGCGGTGGACCTCCGGGAGCTGGGAGTCGACGGGGGCCTCCGGGTGCACGTCACCGCGACGGGGGCCAGACTCCTGTCGATCCCCGGCGCGGACAGCGGCCCTACCGCTGACGCTCTGGCCGAAAGGCTCAGAGCGTCCCTAGACGCGGAGGACGCCCGAGTGTCCAGGCCCATTAAGCGCGCTGACTTGCGCGTTATGGGTCTGGACGACTCAGTCTCGGAGGGGGACGTCGTGGCCGCCGTTGCCAGGGCTGGGGAATGCCCTGCCGACCAGGTCAAGGCAGGCATCCTTCGCCCTGGCGTCGGGGGGCTGCTGACCACCACAGTCAGCTGCCCCGTACCGGCGGCCAAAAAGATAGAGGAGAGCCGAAGGCTCCTGGTTGGCTGGGTGTCCGCGCAGGTGAAACTGCTGGAGCCCAGGCCTCTGAGGTGCTTCCGCTGCCAAGTGGGAAACCACGCGGCATGCGTGTGCACCTCGGAGGTCGACCGCAGCGACAATTGCTTCCGCTGCGGTCAGCCCGGTCACAAGGCCGGCTCGTGTTCCGCCCCGCCGCACTGCTTCGCATGTGCGGCGGCTGGCAAGCCGGCCGATCACCGGGCAGGGGGCAAGGCCTGCGCGCCCCCCGCCAAAACCAGGAGCAGAGGTAGGCCCTCTGCCACCGCCGTCCCCGCCGCCGCCGCAGCTCCTGCTGCCGCCGCCGCCGCCGCTGCCGCCGCCGCCGCCGCTTCTGCCGCTGCCGCCGTGGCTGCGCCCTCGCAGAGGGCCCTGGAGGAGGCCGCAATGGACTCCAATTAATGGCTCCGTTGCGCTTCCTCCAGGCGAACATCAACCACTGCGCCGCTGCTCAGGATCTCCTGCTCCAGAGCATGGCGCAGTGGTTGATTAATGTCGCCGTGGTCGCCGAGCCGTACTTTGTCCCGCCCAGAAATGACTGGGTGGCGGACCTGGACGGCTCGGTGACCCTAATTTCGTCGGCCGCCGCCGGTACCCCGCCCCTAGATCGCGTCGAGAGAGGGCACGGGATCGCCGCAGCACGGTTCGGGGAGATCGCTGTAATAGGCGTTTACTTCTCCCCGAACCGAACTATCGCCGAGTTCCGCGACTCCCTATCGGAGCTAGGAGACATCGTCGTCGCATACGGTTCCCTCCCCGCGCTCGTCCTCGGGGACTTCAACGCCAAAAATGTGGCTTGGGGTTCCCGGGCCACGGACTATACGCGGGGTAGGATGCTCGAGTACTGGGCCCTGGCGCAGGGCCTGGTCATCGAGAACCAGGGTTCTGTCCCCACGTGCGTGCGGTGGAGGGGCGAGTCGGTGGTGGACGTTACGTTCGCCAGCGCCGCCCTGTCGCCGCGCGTCACCGACTGGCGCGTTGTAGAGGAGGTGGAGACCTACTCCGATCACCGGTATATCCGGTTCGACGTCTCCGCCCAGACCTCAGACGCGCCGGTCCGACGGAACCCAAGTGGTCCGCGATGGGCGCTGAAGCAGCTGGACCGGGAGCTATTCCTGGAAGCCTCGATCGTGCAGGCCTGGGTGTCACCACCGGACAGGCCTGCCGACATAAACGACGAGGCGGAGTGGTTCCGGGAGGCCATGTCGGAGATCTGTGACATGGCCATGCCCCGGGTCCGGCAAGGACGCGCCCGGCGTCAGCTGTACTGGTGGTCGCGCGAGCTTACATCGCTGCGCGAGGCGTGCGTGGCCGCGCGACGCCGGTACACCAGATTCCGCAGGCGCCGCACCCGACCTCCGGATGCGGCGACCGTAGAGGCGGAGCTGTACGAGGGCTACAGGGCAGCGAAGACCGCCCTCCGCGACGAGATCTGGCGGGCCAAGGAATTGGCCCGCAAGGAGATGCTGGAGACCCTGGACGGGGACCCATGGGGCCGACCCTATAAGTGGGTGAGAGAGAAGCTCCGCCCCTGGGCTCCCCCGTTGACGCAGAGTCTCCAGCCTCAGTTCGCGGAGGACGTGGTGAGCGCCCTGTTCCCATCGCGGGGAGAGCATACTCCCCCGCCCATGGCTCCGTCTCCGACGGAATCCGACGGTGAAGCTGACGCAAACGCGGACCACAGCGACGACGATGTCTACGATGCTCCAGAGGTGACCGAGGTAGACCTGAGAGTGGCGGTACAACGGCTCAAGGCCAAAAATACCGCCCCAGGACCCGACGGCCTGCCAGGAAAAGCCTGGGTCCTGGCCTCGGGGACTCTCGGGCCTCGACTGGGGGGGCTCTTTAGCGCATGCCTGGAGAGGGGCCGGTTCCCGCTTCGTTGGAAGACGGGGAAACTGGTCCTGATCCAGAAGCCCGGGCGCCCTGCGGACTCTCCGTCCGCATTCCGGCCCATCGTGCTGCTCGACGAGGTGGGCAAGCTCTTTGAAAGAGTAATTGCAGACCGCCTCGTCGGGCACCTGAATCGGGTGGGCCCGGACCTCTCGGAGAGCCAGTTTGGCTTCCGGAGGGGGCGCTCGACGGTGGACGCGATCATGCGCGTGAGAGCCCTCACGACGGGGGATGCGGTATCCCGGGGCAGGGTCGTCTTGGCGGTGTCCTTGGACATCACCAACGCCTTCAACACCCTGCCCTGGAGTTGCATCAGGGAGGCACTCCGGTATCACCGGGTGCCGACCTACCTCCGTCGCACAGTCGAGGACTACCTGACGGACAGGGCCGTCATCTACCCCGGTCACCGGGGAGAGTGGAACCGGCGAGAGATGTCGTGCGGTGTTCCACAGGGATCGGTCTTGGGGCCGCTCCTGTGGAACATCGGCTACGACTGGGTGCTGCGCGGCGACCTCCCTGACGGCGTCGGCGTAATATGTTACGCCGACGACACGCTCGTCCTGGCGGAGGGAGAGTCGCACCAGGCGGCGGCCGACCTGGCGACGCAAGCGGTGGCGACAGTCGCTCAAAGAATCCGGCAGTTGGGACTCGACGTGGCGCTGCATAAAACAGAGGCCATGTGCTTTCATGGCCGTCTGAACGCGCCACGTTCAGAGTCCCACATTACGGTGGAGGGGGTTCGCATCGGCGTCGGGAGGACGATGAAGTACCTGGGACTCGTCCTCGACAGCCGGTGGAACTTTAGGGAGCACTTCCTACGTTTGGCCCCAAAGCTGAACCGGGCAGCAGGCGCCCTCAGGCGACTCCTGCCCAATCTCGGCGGGCCAAACGCCTCCTGCCGGAGGCTGTACGCCGGTGTCGTGCGGTCCATGGCCCTCTACGGGGCCCCTGTGTGGGCCCTAAGCATCCGGACGCGACCACTCAAGCTGGTCGCATGCCAGAGGGTCATGGCTATCCGGATGATCCGGGGATACCGCACGATCGCCGGCGAATCAGCCAACCTCCTAGCAGGATTGCTGCCCTGGGATCTGGAGGCGACTGCCCTCCAGCGCGTCTACGAATGGCGCGTGGAGGCGCAGCGCCGGGGCGAATCCCCGCTGCCTCGACAGGTCGAGGCGCGGCGGGAAGAGCTCCGGCGCGATCTCAGGGCAGTATGGAGGGAGCGACTGTCGCAACCGAGGTCCGGGCACGCCGCAATCGCGGCGGTAAGACCCCTCTTTGAGGAGTGGCTGGATAGGCGTCACGGCGTCCTTACCTTCCGCATGACGCAGGTCCTCACCGGACACGGAAGTTTCGGGAGGTTCCTGTGTCTGATAGGGAGGGAAGAAACGCCTGGGTGTCACCACTGCGAGGATCGTCCGGAGGACACGGTGGAGCATACGGTGCAGGACTGCCCCGCTTGGGCAGAGCACCGCCGTGTCCTCACGACGGCGATAGGCGGAGACCTCTCGCGCCCGGCATTGGTCGAGGCCATGCTGCGGGGCGAGACGGAGTGGGAAGCGGTCGCCTCCTTCTGCGAAGCAGTCATGCTCGTGAAGGAGGAGGCGGGCCGCCTGAGGGAGAGGACAGCGTCCTCCCTCCATCCCAGCCGCAGTGGTAGACGCCCACGGCGTCGGACGTCACAGGACGATCTCCGGCCACCGTAGGCGCGGGCATGCGGGCAGCGAGTAATGGGCGACTTGCTGTCCGACCATGGACCATGCCCGGGTCGACGGCGCGTTGTGTTCCACGCGCGCCTCAAGGAGTGTCAGCACATTGACGGGGCCTGTAGAGGGCCAGAGCCTGCCGGGGTCGCGGGACTTACCCATCACCGTAACCCCGGTACGTAAAGGGCTCGTGAAGGACACCGTGGATTTTAGTCAGTACAAGTCTGACAGTCCCTCCCGCCCTGCCCTGGGTGGGAGGACTCATTTGATGATTTTACCACGCAAAAAAAAAAAAAAAAAAAAAAGTGTGTACTGCATGGTTGAGAGAAGCACTGCCTCCAAGCATTTTTCCTGCTGTCAGCATGGTGAAGCTATTCTGACCTCTAGCTGCATAGTCATCTCGAGTTGATGTGTTGTTGTAGTCCACGAATGAATGAGAGAGTAAAAAGAAGAGAGAAATGATCTAAAAAAAAAGTTAGATTATAGTAAATCATTTGCTTCTAATAATTCACTTCATATTCATATTTATATGTGACCATGACCCCTTTGTGGGGTCACGGTTCCAAGAGTAGCTATAAAAAGCTACTTAATAGTTCTGAGTTGTCGTTTCACATAAAATGTTACTCATATTATCATTTCATAGAATTATCAATGCAAGCTCGTTTGTGGATTTGTGGTAGGGGCCCCGCTCTGCGTGGCTTCTCTTCCGGTTGGTTTAAAACGAATAACAACGTAACCTGTCCAAGTCGGGGTACCTTAAGTCCCGAGCTCGCTTCGCTTGCTATTGCATCTTAACTTCTCTGTGCCTTTTTCGAGTTATAGACAAATACATCATGCAAACAATATTTACTGAAAAATAATTCTGTTTGATTAGTTTGTTGAACAAAACAATTTGATTATGAAATTCATTGAATTGTGTTTCAGTGAAATATGTTTTATTCTAGTACAAAGAATATTATTCGAAATAAAATTACAAGGATTAAATATTATGTGGAACATTTTCTGTGAAACGAAATTCCAAAAAAAAAATCTGTATACAAAACCAGGGAAAAACACTTTTAATGGACCCACTGTGTATTTGGACTCCTCGACTTAGTTTCTGGGAATACGGTAAACCGAAGAAAAAAAGAAGTTTTAACTCCTATCTTGTAAGTTTTTGAGTTTTGTAACTTTCTAACCATTGCTGATATTGGAGGATTACCACCGTCTTCCAAGACTAAAACCGATTTCTTCCTGTCTTCTGCCAATCTTCTGGCAACCACGCAGCCAGCAGTTCCACCTCCAACTACTATGTAGTCGTACGACGCATTATCTGAAACACATACGCCCACGTTACTTAAAATTCTGCTCATCATCTGCCTAGCCTTTTCCCAAATATGTTGGGGTCGTGTTCCATTCAAACTGGATGCAGTAACAAATCAGTATTTTACATGGAGATACTACTTATCTGACCTCCACAATACAATAACTATGTAATACGTTATGTCTTGGTAAGACTGGTGGTCACACTATATTCTGACTGTGATTAACGACTGTCATCTACAAATGACAGCTTGAACAACGACCAACGCCTTTCAGAACATGATCAATAGGAAGGTGTTGGTAGATTTAAAGTGTAATAAACTGTTAAAATAGATCTCTAACAGTATCATAACATTACACCGAGATGTGACGCGAAGTGACGTGATGCAACATGATGCAACGATACTAGAAATGTATATCTTTTCGTGTAATAATTTTAGCACTAAACGGAATAATTACGAACCTTTAAGAATCGCCTGTTTTGGCCACAGTGGTCCATCGAGGCCCGTTTGAGTCAGCACAGTGAAGTTGACTTGAGCGATTGATCCAAGATCGGTCGACATACTGTAATCCATTTTCTGACAATATAAACAAATATGTAGTACTATTACTTACATGTACTAACATATAAACGCACGGAATTCAAATCTACGTATTTCCCTACTCCTCCGGTATTCTTTTCTGATTAAGTCGCGGGCAACCGATGCCTTGACCAAACGCAAATCTGGCATGAACACAACGCGCCCTCGACCCGGGCATGGTCCATGGTCGGGCAGCGAGTCGCCCATTACTCGCCGCCCGTATGCCCGCGCCTACTCCTCCTTCGCTATAGCATAACTGCTTCGCAGAAGGAGGCGACCGCTTTCCACTTCGTGTCGCCTCGCAGCATGGCTTCGACCAATGCCGGGCGCGAGAGGTCTCCGCCTATTGCCGTTGTTAGGACACGGCGGTGCTCTGCCCAAGCGGAGCAGTCCTGCACCGTTTGCTCCACCGTGTCCTCCGGGCGATCCTCGCAGTGGTGACACCCAGACGTTTCATCCTTTCTCATCCGACACAGGTACCTACCTCCGAAACATCCGTACGGTGAGGACCTGCGTCATGCGAAAGATCAGGACGCCGTGACGCCTATCCAACCACTCCTCAAAAAGGGGTCTTACCGCCGCGATTGCGGCGTGCCCGACTGTTAAACAACATAGAACAGTTTTAACTAGTTAGTTTTATTGATTTATGTTATAACTAGCTTTTGCCCGCGTCTTCGTTCGCATGGAATAGTGAAATCTATCCTATGTCCTTTTTCAAGTTCCAAACTATGTCTGTACCAAATTTCACACAAATCGGTTCAGTAGTTTAGGCGTGAAGAAAAGACAGACAGACAGACAGAGTTACTTTCGCATTTGTAATATTAGTTTGGATTTGGATTCTTACCTTTGTAACAAACAGCACTTAATCAAATGGAAATGAGTTATTTGATGTCTTTTCTTTTATATATTTTCTGAATAAAACTGGAACGGCAGTTATCTAAATGCATAATTAAGATTAAGGCGGCCCCAGTGCACTATGTGGAGATACAGTCGGTTTCGGGTCATAAATCCATAACTTACATGTTTTATAGATTAGATGCTGTTTTTTTTTGTGTATTCTTGAATAAATGTACTTTTAAATAATATACAGTTTATGGATATAAACATATGTTTAAGGAGTAAAAAAAAAAACTTGAAATGTTGAAAAATGTTCAGAAATGTATGATCTTTAAAAATTTTAACCTACAATGTTATAATAAGCACAAATTAAACTAGTAAAGTTACTTCTGCTATTACTAATTACTATTTTTAACTAAAAAAAAACACTGTATTATTCAACTAGCTCATCTGTGAGTTCCATAGACTTTTTACTAGATGGTTTTCTTAAACTTGATAAGGGTCCGAAGTATACAAAAGTGTTTGTAGAACATCTTCATTTGTGGCTATTCTAGAGCATTTCCTAGCATGATGAAGTCTGAATCGTTTGTAGTCTTTGTTTCTTGATTCCTGGGCATCTTCGGAAAGTTGTCCTAGCCCTAGGGTAACACTGAATTATGCCAAATGACGCTTTCCCCGTAAATTAGGACTTTATGATATTTATTAACATATCTTTGTGCTGTATCCAGAGCATACTGACCGAATATTGTAGCATTAGTAACTTTTCCACTTGACATAATTTGAAAAACATAAAATCGTTTAATCAATTCCTCGTCCACACCAGTAATTTTTGCAGTGCACTAATAATTTTGAAAAAATCTTTTAGCAGTATTACCGTCATTGCTGTTACCAGGACCTTGTTTAGGTTTGTCTATATTTAAACCAAGTTCTTCTCTGAACCTTCTTTGTACATATGGGGATATCTCCTGTTTTTTCTAATCTTTGTTTTCTTTGGTTGTAGCCGACGATTTTTCGAAGCCTAGGTTATAGGATACATGTAAAATTAACTCCATAAATAGAATCCTGCAATGCAATGTCGATAGCCTATATTGATAAGCAATTTTTCTAACTTAAGGACACCGTGGATTTTAGTCAGTACGAGTCTGACAGTCCCTCCCGCTCTGCCCTGGGTGGGAGGACTCATTTGATGATTTTACCATGATAAAAAAAAGCACATATACATGCATTGCAAAATTATAAAAAAAAACAAGCTTGTGGGAACTTAGATTTTTAATATCTTAGTTACTAGTAGCTTCTCAGGTATACTCCAGAAAAACTAGCCAAGTTCGTGTCGAACCACGCACAATGAGGGTTCCATAGTTGATAATGATTTATTTCATAATATGCAAACTTAGAATTATAATTGAACTATTTGTTGCCAGCGGCTTCGCGCGCTACTACTCGAAAATTAATTAAAACTATCTGTGTACAAAATTTCATCCAAATCCGTGAGGTATTCCACATAGGGCACCCGCTGACAATGGCACTTGAGCTACTGGCACCTTATCTGTTCCACATAAGGCTCCTGTCAAAATTTTTCGCAGGTGCTAGAGGCCAAATGTGGAATCCGTTGATAATGAACAAAATTAACTACAAAAATCGTAACGATCGAAGACAAAAATGTAAGTTTTTAATGGTTATTTCTGTGATAAATTATAGCTGTTAATTACCAAATTTCGGACCTATTCTTTTTATTTGCACTGTTAGTTGTTTTCTTTTTTCTGGACAAATTGAATGATTTCTGGCAAAACAGAACGTAAACGGTTGTATCTTTTGATTGCGTTGATTTGGACTTTTGATTTTTTCTCTGCTCCAAGGCTTTTCAGCTTCATGCCACCACAAAAGGATCGTGACAGAGGTTCTGTTTTATCATTTGAGTTACGGAACCCCAAAGGAGATTTTGCACCAATAACAATAATAAACAAACAACAACAGATTTTTATAAAAAGTTTTATTTCGATACCCTAACCCTTTTAAAACAGTTAATAATGACTTTCTTTATCCTTATACATTTAAATTATATTTTTAAATGTTTTCACAAAAGATACAGAAAATAAAACTTAAATTCTAAAACCCTAGCCCACCAGTTTCGGCAACAGGGTCCAAGCTACCGGCTAGTCAGGGCTCTAGAGAAAGGAATCACTTAAAAATGTGCGCCGTGTCCATACGAACTGCTTTCTGAATCAAGCCCCTGATCTAACTGCCTAACGAGAGCCTCCTTAGATGTTGCTCGAGGCTCTGGCCAATTAAGCCATTGGCCAACGGGACTATATGAACAATGATCGCTGAGTCTACATCTCGCATATCGACAACCTCGCGAGCCAAAACAAGATACTTGGTATGTTTATCTTTCTCAGCCTTCACGAGGTTCTCGTCATGCAGGACAGTTATGTCATCAATCAATGCACGCTGCTCTGATCGATTCACCACTACCACGTCAGGCCTATTGGCTACACTAGTCCTGTCAGTGATGATGGATTGATCCCAATAACGTATGATTTCCCATTTTGAAAAACTGGGTCAAGCCATGGAAATTCCTACAAGGGTGGTGTCTCTGCAAGTATTCTCCGTTAGCCAGACGAAATCACCAAGAAATAATGGGACGATAGCATGCCCGACATAATTGTGTCAACCGTGCAATCCTTCACAATAAATCTCCAATAGTTTATTTCATAACTTATTCTATGACACTATTCACACGCACAGACAGAACCCTCGGTTTCTCTAAAGAGGTAATCGGATCGTAGTCGGATTACTTTATTGTTACTGTTGTTAAAAATGTGATCTTACAGCAAATATTCAAACAAAATTGAATAATTAGGACTAGTTATTTTTATTGGCATTTTTAATCATATCCGAAGCTTTCTCTGCCAACATTATAATAGCTGCATTAGGAGCGGCATGTGGTATCCTGGGCATCACACTGGCATCTACTATCCGTAGTCTCTTTATCCCTTTCACCCGCAATTTACCATCTACCACCGTCCCCATAGGACATGTACAAGAAGAATGAAAGCCAGTGCCAGTATGTTGTAAAATATAGCATTCCCAATATTCATCTGAACCTTTTTCTTTGCCAGCACATTCTGGAAGATCTAGTCCTGCTACTTTAGCATCAACTTCTTTAAAATATTGCGACTCTTCAACAGTTAGATAATCTTTCACAATTTTCACCATCTTTTTTAAGTCAGCTTTTTTGGTATAATACCCAGTTGTAATAATTGGGTCTGCAAAAGGATTGGTACTCCCCAAACGGACAGTACCTCTAGATTTCGGTTGGAGAAGAGCTATAAAGTTGTAGAGAGTATCTCTGCCAATAGCTTCTTTCGTCCATCGGTCACATATATCAGCGCGCAAACCAAACACTTGGGCACAAGCAATTGTCAAGTATGGTAAGTCATGCGAGAAGAATAAATTAAATGTCTGATAATCCGGAATTGTTTTAGTCTTATTAAGTGGTGTTAGACCTGTTATGACTGGAAAAGGGATTCTAGTAAGATCTACTGCAGCAGGTAGTAGATTTGGAATTGGTACAGGTAACTTCTTTAACTTATGCACCACCGAGATAGCAACATGGTCTACCAAATTATCACCTACTGGTGCATTTTTTAATACTTTTATATTAAAAGATTCCAAATGTTCTTTTGGACCGATACCTGAGAGCATGAGTAGTTGTGGAGTATTGAACGCTCCTGCACAAATTATGACCTCTCTCTTAGCTCTGAATGTATAAGTTCTGCCTTTACGTACAGCTTTGACACCAACAGCAGTTTTGCCGTCAAAAATGATTCTGGTTACCCTTGTGTGTTTCGAAACGTGAAAATTAGAGTAATCTTTGATTGGATTTAGGTAGGTAAAAGCTGGTGTCTGCCTTATCTTATCGGCAAACATGAACTGCGGTTGTGTATAACCTACAGTAATGTTTGCATTCAGATCCAAGACAGATGGGTTGCCGACTTCATTGAAAGCTTTCAACAGATCAACAGATTGTTTCTCAAGTGATCTTGAAATACCCATAGGTCCATCAGTGCCATGAAATTCGGGATATTTTCTAAGCGTTTCTTTGTCAACGAGCCTTTCACTTTTCTTAAAATATTCAAGAATGTTTTCATACTTCCAAGATTTGTCTTTTGCTATTTTGGCCCAGTGGTCGAAGTCGGAAGCAATTCCTCTAGTGTGTACTGCATGGTTGAGGGAAGCACTGCCTCCAAGCATTTTTCCTGCTGTCAGCATAGTGAAGCTATTCTGACCTCTAGCTGCATAGTCATCTCGAGTTGAAGTGTAGTTGTAGTCCACGAATGAACGAGGCAGTAAAAAGAAGAGAGAAAATATCTGAAAATAAAATTGAGGACATTAAATTCACTTTATTTACATCTAATGTTACAGAATTCTGCGATATGAAAAATCACGAGAAAAAAATTGCGTGACTATCCTTTTTTTTTAAAATGGTAAAATCATCCAATGAGTCCTTCCACTCTGGGAGTTGCGGAAGGGACTGGCAGACTAGTACTGACCAAAATCTACGGTGTTCCTTCAGTAGCCCTTTACGTTCTGGGGTCATGACTACCTGTTAAGACAGCCCCGCGACCCCGGCACCTCGGCAGAATAGTAATAAGAATACATTTGATGCGTCCCTTGTAAATTTATTAGTTTTGTAACTTTCTAACCATTGTTGATATTGGCGGATTACCACCATCTTCTAAGACCAAAACAGATTTCTTCTTGTCTTCTGCCAATCTTCTGGAAACCACGCAGCCAGCAGTTCCGGCTCCAACTACTATGTAGTCGTAAGATGCATTATCTGAAAAAACGTCGCTATTTAGAATTCTACTACAATTTTTTTTTGCGGTCAACTGAGCTTTTGCCTCAATGAATGGACCGAAATTGAGGGTTGATGTCAACGTAACCCCAAGAAGGTCAAGATGGTCCGTTATCGGAGCGGTCACACCTCGGAAAGATGGAGCCGGGTTGAATTGGCTCTTTCAAAAACAACAACACACAACTTCAAAAAGAAAGAGGGTTACTCCGAGGTTTGTAGTCCAACTTGTTTTTTTTTTTCAATTGTTTTGTTTTTCACTTTGGTTCATTTTCTAATTTTGATTTTGTATTAAATTCTGATGTTGATTTTAATTTTGTTTTTGATTCTTATTTTTGTTCTATATTTTGATTCTTATTTCAATTACGATTTTCATTTTCATTTTGTAATTAATTATTGTTAGATATCGCAGCCATGTAAATGCGGGTAGGAGTGAGTCAGGCCCAATACAAGTATATATCTATATATATAAAAATGTTATGTTGGTTTGTGTACGCTTCAAAAACTCAAAAAGTTCTGCACCGATTGAGCTGAAATTTTAGCATGACATATAATACGCATCAAGGATTGTTTTTTATCTATTTTTTGCATCAGTCACATATCCGCGACCGCGAAAAACAGTTTTTTTAACGATCAGCTGTGAACCAGTGACCGCGCCATCTACCGGAAACGAGGAAAATTAAACTTATATGAAATGTATTCTTTGTTTTGTTTCTCATTTCTCAACCATTCAATCACAATGTGCCACAGCGAAGCGTAGCGGGGTACAGCTAGTTATTTATAACTTAACGGAGCTGCCTCAATTTTATATGTTAAAGTGATCATTTGTTTTTTTTTAATTTGTGTGATTCTTCCAGTCGATTACTCGATTTCGAAATAACTTTTCTTTCAGAAGTCGGTGGCAAAAAAGTCAACGAAATTTTAGAAGTCAGTTTAAAAAAAAAACTAAATGTAGATACTTTAGTTGTGTGTATTGTCACTGCTAAAAAAATAAGTTTAAAATAACTAAAACCCGACTAAAACCGGGTTTTAGTTATTTTTAACTTATTTTTTATTTACACTATTTTGGGGTTCTATTATTTGAAGTAAGTAATTTATGTTATATGTATAGTTTCTCAGTGGTGAATTTAAGATTTATCATTTGATACCCATGTTGACACTGTTAGAAACAGAAAATTAGCTAGTAAAAGCTATATAATGTATACAACATTATTTTTAGTATATGCGAAACCTGAATATAGTTTATTCAGAATCAGTAGCTGATTCGATTCCAATAATTTTTACACCATGTTTTTTTTTTTTTTCAAAAATATTTTAATTAAATTTTATTACCAGTTAATTACAATACAATCACCGTACGGTTAGGTACCTATTGCCAAGCTATTATCACAACTGTATAACACAGGAGACGCGGTTTACGCGGGTGTACCGCGAAATGAGCATGTTTTTGAACGGACCACCAAGTAATATACAAACTTATAACCTTGTGATTTTTTATGATACGGTTTTAAAATTTTGTACATAGATTCTTTACACAAAAATACTAGACAGGTGTATCGGGTTTCGCATAAACAAAAAATAATGTTGTATATATTTCAAATGTGCTCATCGAGCCCTTTAATTTGATACCCATGTCGATACTGTGCGAAAATATTTTTTTTTCGGTAACGACTTGTCATCCCCTAGAGGGCGCCATATTGGATTTGGTAACACGTCACCTACCCTATAACCAGCGGACAACTGAGACGCTTCTAACGAGACCTCATTTGTCATGAAATGATAAGTAGTTTAGAAGTTATGAGGAAACAAACAAACATACATACATACATACATACAAACATACATACCGGTCAAAATCATAACCCTCCTTTTGGCTTTGCCGTAGTCGGGTAAAAAGGAAATGCAGTAAAAAGGAGGAGGCGTGAAACACAGACTTAATATAGACATAATATTTATCTTTATCATAATCTGCAACATTTATATGAAGGCAATAAAGTATTGAGTAGGTAAATGTCAAGTAATCATTTACTCAATACATCATTATCTTCTACTTATCCTGTTCTCAATTAGGTAGGTGAATTTTAGCATTGAAATCAAATCATTTATTTCAACTAAGCCAATTACAGGTACCATTGAATTGTCAAAAGACATAAAATAAAACTAATACAAAAATAGTTATGGTACTACAATCCCAGTCACAAGAAATAATAACTGTGAAAGTACCGTAGCTGCCCATTCCAATGCGTAGATCTCTATGGAGAAGAATGGGCAAGAAACTCCATGGACACTGTTTTTCAATCGCTAAAATTATAACATAACCTTAGTTACAGCGTTCATCATCAGATGGTACATTATGCGAGAAGAAAGATAATCACTAACCTTCAAGAACTGCCTGTTTTGGCCACAGTGGTCCATCGAGACCCGTTTCAGTCAACACAGTGAAGGGGACTTGAACTGTTGATGCAAGATCGGTCGATACACTGGAGCCCATTTTCTGGAATAATGTACTTATGTGGAATATAATATTTGACGGCACGGTTAGTGCAGTGGCTGAGCGATTGAACTGCTGCGCTGCGTGTCGCGGGTTCGATTCCCGCACGGAGCAAATATTTGTATAATCTATAAGTAGTTGTTCCGGGTCTGGGCGTTAGTGTATTCCTTCCCGTCCTGACCTCTGTGTGAGCACTTTTTAAAGATTTTACCAACATTAAAAAAGCAATCATAGAAACTCACTTTCTATGTTTGTAAACGCACCCACGACGCAGGAAAAATTCCTAGTGTAGGGCAACATTAAAAAAAAAATTTATATGAGATTAGAATGATTGCTTTTTTAATGTTGGTAAAATCATCAAAGAGTCCTCACACAGAGGGAAAGACACACACCATATACTCCACCATGTCCTCCGGGTGATCGTAGAAAGTAGGGGAACAGTGTATAAGACGTGGACGTGAGGTATAATGGGGACATACACTCTTTAGGCATACTTAACACAACACTATCGTAGCGCAAGCGCCATCAGGACGTCATTTACAAGCGGCCATTAACAAATGGCGTCCTGTTGGCGTTTACGCTGCGCGTCCTCGTCTTCTACAATGTTCCCCTATCGACTTTGAACACATTACCTTACGCCCGAAATGCAATTTCAGTCCAAATTCGGTTCCTATGTTTTTCAAGGCTGGTTCTGATTGGACATCGAAATTTAGTAGTTCATTGGTTACAGACAAAGATCCAACAACCGAGAAAGATTATTAATTTCCACGGTAATTAATTTGTAACAGCCTGGGACGAGCTTCGGGTACAGTGTAAAAGAAAAAATCTCAAAAATTTAATCAAATGTGGGTAATAAAAAAAAATGACTAAAACTATCACAAATCAAAAGGTAAATAAATATATTTTTTCTGAAAAAACCATGTAGACGCAAAAAAGTATAAAATAATAAAGTCGATAGAAAAATGGTAAATAAAATTTAAAACAAATCCATCGACTTCAGAACGTAAAGTTTTATCTACTTATTTTGTTTGTTTTAGACGTCTTACTTTTTAATTATAATCATTTTAATTGTGAACGATTATACAAAAATAAAACAGTTTTAAATTATTTATATTTATTAATTACGTATTACGTCTTACCTTTGTAACAAACAGCACAAACTAAATGGATATAATTAGGCATTGTTTGACGTCTTTTCTTATATATAATTTTGCCGTCCCAGTTATATATGATAACTAAAAATAAAATATACTCTTACATTAACGCACTATTTTTGTACGTACTAATTCCTTACTAATTTAATCTTAATTAACATTTTAGAGCTTTAAATTACAGAATTTGAATTTTGTTGCCCCAAATTATTTCGATAGCTACTCGTACCAAAATATATATGGAAGTAATTATTTAAGTATCCGTCCTGAGCCGGAGCGGACTCTTTTTTTTGTTTGGACAATCCTACCACACTATTCCCAAACCACTGCAACTCCTGAAAGCCAGAATCAACAGTGGCAACCACCAGAAAAGCGCCGAGACAATGAAGCTCGACGTGTCCCGGAAAATGAATTTGCCTGTCTTGGATCCTGCAACCAAATTAATCGGACTGGAACGGACTGTTACACTCTTACTGACTAAAAATCTACACCGTCTCTTCGGTCTCCCTTGTTTGTTTGTTGTCCTGCTTTCCAGGGTCACAGTACCCTACGTATACAGTCCCGCAATCCCGGCAGGTGTTTGGCACCATGGAGGGCCCTGCCAGTTTGCTGATTTTTTCTGCTTGAGGTGCACGTAGAACACTACCCACCCCAGGCCTGTTCCTTGATCGGATTTACTCACCGCCAGCGAACCCACGCCTACGGGTGGCTGGAAATCGCCACGTTTCCGACGCCCTGAGCGTCTACCAAGGCGGCTATGTCTTGTGGAGAATGTTCTTTCTACGCTTCACATTACTGCTTCAAAGGAGGTGACTGTTTCCCATTCCCTTGACCTCGCAGCATGGCCCTGACCAATGCCGGGCGCGATGTCGCCTTCATGAGAAGCGGAGATGCGGAGAAGCGGTGCTCCACACAAGCGGGATTGACCTCCTCTGTATATCAAATCAATCAAATCAAATCAAAAGCATTTATTTCAAGTAGACCAGTTACAGGCACTTTTGAATTGTCAAAGACATAAAAAATATAATTAAATACTACAAAATTATGGTGCTACAGTCCCAGTCACAAGACATAAAAACTGTGAAAGTACCGTAGATGCCCGTTCCAAGAAGTAGATCTCTATGGAGAAGAACGGGCAAGAAACTCCATGGACACTCTTTTTAGATCGCCAAAATTTTTACAAAACCTTTGTTACATCATTCATTTTTAGATGGTACATTATGTGAGAACGATGTAGCAAGTTAAAAGTGTCCACAGTAAAATACAAAAAAGAGACAATTCAGAAACAAAATAATCAATAATTAAAATAAACCGTGGCAGCTAAGAGATGACCAGTCTCAACTGACAGCGCCCGTTCACGAACATGACACACGTATCAGCACCATTCAGCTCAACCATTTTGGAGGGAGCTAAATGATCCGACACACGTGCCACCATCAGCGAGACATTTAAGTGAGCATGACATTCTCTCAACCACCAGGGCAAAATCGAGTCAATAATAATTAATAAGTAGTACATAGTACTCACACATGTGCAATAAAATTATATAATACTAAGAAATTGAATCGATACAATGCAATAATATTCTTACAATCTTCTGCAGCTTCCTCAATAATTATGCGTGTTACCTAATAAGTTTACCCCTATTGTTGTGGAGCAGGACCAGCATTGAGCCAAGCATTTTTATCATTAATATAATCCTCCAACTTGTAATATGCTTGCCTACATAGTGTGCGTTTTATGCATGATTTGAATTTTGTTTCATTCAGTTCTATTATGTGAGGAGGTATTTTATTGTAACATTTTAGGCAGTACCCCATGAAAGATGTGTCTACTTTAGCTAGCCTGAAACCTGGCTGAACTAATTGGTCCCTATTTCTAGTATTATAGTTATGTCTGTCACCTCTTTTACTGAATAGATGCAGATTTTTTCTAACGTACATGATGTTTTCATATATGTATTGACAAGGTACTGTCATGATGTTGATATCCTTAAACAATTCCCGGAGAGAATCGCGCCTACATAGATTATATATGGCTCTGACAGCTCTTTTCTGCAGAATAAATATGGACTCGATGTCTGCAGCTCGTCCCCATAGCAAAATACCGTATGACATAATACTATGAAAATAACTAAAATAGACTAGCCTCGCGGTATCTATATCAGTAAGTTGGCGGATTTTTCTAACAGCGTATGCTGCTGAACTCAGCCGTCCTGCAAGAGATGTTAAATGAGGACTCCATTGTAGCCTTGAGTCGAGCGTGATTCCCAGGAAAACCGTTTTATCCACGAATTCTAGTTTCTCTTGATTCAATACGATGTCACTATCATTACTTTTGACATTTGGTAGAGAAAATCTTATGCACTTAGTTTTCTTCCCATTTAATACTAAATTATTAGCGGTGAACCACTTGTGCACCTGCAGTAGAGCGCTATTTACGTCGTCAAGGTGTGAGGCGCGTCTATTTATCTTAAATATCAAAGAAGTATCGTCAGCAAACAATACCATTTCAGGTTGGTTTTTGAATAAATGGGGTAGATCGTTGATATAAACTAAAAAGAGAAAAGGACCCAATATTGAACCTTGTGGTACACCCATTTCTACCCGTAAACCCTTTGAAGTGACACCATTAATTTGTACTTGCTGTTGTCTATCATTTAAGTAAGATTTCACTAAGTTAAGCGCGAGTTTACTGAGGCCATAATGCTCAAGTTTTAAGAGCAAGGTTTCATGATTTACACAATCAAATGCCTTTGAGAGATCGCAGAAAATTCCTATGGCATCTCGAGCATCTTCCCACGCAGTATATATGTGTTTTAATAAGGTAACACCGGCGTCAGTGGTACAACGTCCTTTGGTGAAACCATACTGCTGCTCGTGTAATATTCTATTGATGTTAAAATGATTGAGCATCTGATCAAGCATCACTTTTTCAAACACCTTACTGAAAACCGGCAATACGGATATAGGTCTATAGTTGTTGGTGTCTTTACTATCCCCAGATTTAAAAAGCGGTATTACTTTACTGTGTTTCATTAGATCTGGAAAGACCCCTTGATCCACACACAAATTAAACATCGAAGCTAAATACGGTGCTACAGTCTCAATAATTGAAGTACAAACTTTGATAGACATACCCCATAGATCTTCAGTTAACTTGATCTTAATTTGCTTGTAAGCTTTTATGACGACTAGGGGGTTTATATGCTTAAATCTAAATTCGTTCGGGCAGGCTGAAACGTTCGCTTTTAATAAATCAATAGAAAGTAAGGGAGATGAGTTTAAAGTTTCAGTTGTTTTAAGTGGGATACTGGTAAAGAAATTTACGAATTCTTCAGCAATTTCTTTGTCTGAGCTTATGAGACCACGTGAAGTCTCTAGTATTAAATTGTTACTACGTTTTTTATTTTTATTAGTTTCAGTATTAATTATGTTCCAAACTGTTTTTATTTTATTATCGGCCGATTTTATCTTCTTGCTAATGAAGATGGATTTAGCTACCTTACAAGTGTTTTTGAAAATTTTGGAGTAAGTAGCAACATATCTGTTAAATGTTTCTGAGTTAATAAAAGGCTTAAGGCCGTACAGCTCAAACAATCGTTCCCTACTTTTTCTAATACCCTGCGTTGCCCAGTCACTAAAAATAAACTTTGGGCCAGTCGTTTTCATTTTAATTTTTAAAGTATTATTGAATGTGGTACGAACTACTGAAAAAAAGTCTTCATACAATTTGTTTACATTGTTTAAACTAAAAATATGGTCTGAAATATTTAATCCATTAATTAGGTTATTATTAAATCTATCTAAGTTGCTGGGAGTTATTTGTCTAGTTTGTATTTGAACTTTTTCTAATTGTATATTGGACTCGAAAGTAACCGTTTGACCGCTGTGATCCGAAGGAAGGTAATTTACAATAGATTTATCTAAGCATTCGCAATCGCAAAAAACATTATCAATACATGTGGCAGTATTTAAAGTAATTCGGGTTGGTTCATAAAACACATTCGACAAATTAAATGATTTAAAGAGATTTAAGAACCTACTGCTATATACATTATTTTCTAAAATATTAACATTAAAGTCACCACAGATAATTATTGTTTTTTTACAAGTTCCAAGTTTCGCCAAAGCATCTTCCATTACTGACTCAAATATAGAGTAGTTTTGATAATTAGGGGGTCGGTAAACGCACACTATTACATGCTTATCTAGCTCAACACAAGACAATTCCACGCTATGTTCTACCGATAGTTCAACTATGTCCTTACGAGACTTAGCTTTTAAACAATTTTTAACTAAGATTAGTGAACCCCCACGCATCTTAGATTTTCGATTATAGCAACTGCACACATTGTAGTTTTCGTAATAAATTATCATTTCATAGTCTTTCAACCAATGTTCAGTGAAGCAAACAATATCGTACATTGTCCTTTCTAAAAACAATTCAATTTCTAGTTGCTTTGAACAGAAACCTTGAATATTTTGATGAAATATTGTCAAGGAATTCTGCTTAGCCCCTTTATTGCATGTAAATCTTTCAGAGCAAGAAGGTACCTTGTTGTTGAATAAAACCTCTGTTGTCTTACTAACTAGTTTAAAGAAACATTTACACTATTATACTCCACCGTGTCCTCCGGACGATCTACCCCAGTGACACCAAAGCGTTTTATCCACCACACACACAGCTCCCGAAAATTCCCTTCTGGCCCTTCTTCAACTCTAGTCTATAACCATGTAGGTTGAACAGCGAGTTATAACTTAACCACTATTCCTATTACTACCATGAGTGGGGGATCCGGGAGATATTATATGTATGCGCATCCTCGACTGGTATTGGTAATGCCATGGCCATGGGGCAATTGTAAAAAAATGCTTGTTACACTAACCTCAAAGCAAAAAAAAAAAATATTAAAAAATCGAAAATTTATTTAAATATCTTTTTTAAGAACTTAGTTGTTTTTTAGGGTTCTGTATGTCTTAATGCTTCATCATAAGGAACCCTTTCAACACGAGATCGACTCGCTGGTTTATAAATTGTTTGGGCAAAATTTTATTATGTTTGCTCCATGCAATTAATTATTATCTAGACACCCATTTATATGCTAATTTTAGTTTAATTAGCATAGTTGCAAAACAAACAAATTAATTAGTTTAGTAGCAAAAAAAGACATTTTGAAAAACAAAATATCTGTATTTTAAAAAACAAAGTTACCAATTTCAGAAAAAAAGTTATTTACACTATTTGTGTTTTCAGAACTCCACAATTTGATTCTAATTTGTTGAAAACGGCACCACTTCAGAAGTAGAGCTCATCCAATGAAAAAAAAAACTGAAAATCGATCCACAATTGCCAAAAACGTAACTGTACAAACAAAACAGTAAAATAGTCTTTTTGAAGTCGGTTTTTGACGAAGCGTGCCAAACACAACAGTAATAGTGAGTACCTTTTTTTTTTACATGGTATAATCATCATATGAGTCCTCCCACCCAGGGCAGAGCGGGAGGGACTGTCAGACTCGTACTGACTAAAATCCACGGTGTCCTTCAATAGCCCTTTACGTTCCGGGGTCACGGTAATTCGTACAGTCCCGCGACCAATAGTAAGTACCTAATAAATCTTGTCCAATCCTAATCTCAAAACGGCCATCATTGCTTTCAAATTGAAGGAAGCCACAAGGATCCTATCAACAAGTTCTGATTTGACAAAGCAATTCAACTTCATCAAAATTGGGAGTTCATTGGGAAAACTATAAAGCCTTTGTCAAACAGACAGGCGATAGCGAACTGGACCGAGTCCGAAGCGATAACGAACCGATACGAGACGACAAACTGGGTGCAGTGAACCGAGGTGTGGCAGTTGTATTAGCTGGCTTTTTATGAACGACATCAAACAGAGCAAATACGCCTTCGCCACGTTTTCGTATCGGTACGGTCACGCTATCGGATCGCTTTCGCGATTCTATGTAACTGGATTCAAACAATTCCATACATAAAAAATAAAAACGCCTCGCTTCGCATTCGCCACGCCTGTCTGTTTGACAAAGGCTTAACGGTCCCAAATAATTCGAAGTTTCTGTTTAGTTGCGATTCCATTGGTGGGCAGCACAAATGTTCGCCATTTATGCTGCTTACCAATGATAAAGAGTTCGGGGGTAAATAAATACAGCCGCACAGGCCGATCTTCCGGGTTAAGCCGCGCTTGCCGAGGTTGGTCTGTGGATGGGTGACCATCTGTCATAGCGAGTTTCCTCCCTGTCTCGGAAAGGACGTAAAGCTGTTGGTTCCGGCTGTCATTTGTAGATCTTTGACAGTCGTTACTGTTAGTCAGAAGCTCTAAAGTCTGACAACCAGTCTTACCATGGGGTATCGTATTACCCAGTTGCTGGGTTGTGGAGGTCCGACAGGCAGTCGCTCCATGTAAAATACTGATATCCAGCTGCATCTGGTTTGACTGGAAGCCGACCCCAATATAGTTGGGAAAAGGCTAGGCAGATGATGATGACAAATGAAAATAAAAGGAGAGAAATTACAGAAAGAAAAAGTTTGTAGTTTTGTAAACTGTTTCACATTACAAATATATACTACCTGTAACTGTTTCACCTACAAATAAAATTCATTGATTCTTTAAACGATTTTAAAATTAACAGTTTATTACCCATTTTCAAGGTTGTCTAAGAAAACAGGTTTTATTTGCAGCTGCGAATAGTTCAGTATATCAGCGGATTAGCGGGATAAGTCAATATGTCGACAAAAATGATTTGAAATATTGAACTTGAAAGTTGTTCCGGTTTACTCATAAAAGTAAAAAGGCAGGTTTTGTCGACTTAATGACTTTCCCTCTACGTCGACAATATGTGTATTTTTTTTTATCGTGGTAAAATCATCAAATGAGTCCTCCCACCCAGGGCAGAGCGGGAGGGACTGTCAGACTTGTACTGACTAAAATCCACGGTGTCCTTCAATAGCCCTTTACGTACCGGGGTCATGGTAATTCGTACAGTCCCGCGACCCCGGCAAGCTTTGGCCCTCTAGAGGCAAAGTGACGGGGCCCCCCGTCACTTTGCTGACACTCTTTGAGGCGCGCGTGGAACACAACGCGCCAGTAGTTGAAAATTAGGGCATCCAGATCAGATCAGAGATCTGGATGCCCTATTTTCCAACAAATTTTCAAACATTTTAATCTTCTATTCACATATTATTTACCGACCTCCAATACTTTATTCGAATAGATGAATGCATTCAAGATTCTCTATTCGAAATGTCGACTACCAGTCATTTATTTCATTTATTCAAATACCATACCTTAATCTGACCTGATCATCTGTTTCCTAGGTACTTGTAGTTATTATAATTTTATGTATGGAATAATGTTCTAACCTGATCTGATCTGTTTTCTGTGGGTGAGTAGTCATTATATTTTAATTTTGAGTAATATTCTAACCTGATATGATCTGTTTCTTGATCTTAATATTTTGCGGTTAAATGAAATGTTATTGCGAAATCTTCATCTATACTAAAACTCCAAAAACCAGACCGGAACAATTTATCCGTGTGGGAATCGAACCCACGACACTTTGTGGTTGAAGAACGTGTAATCTGGCATTTGATTGTGTTGTTGTGATCAGGTCTTAACCATTGAGCCAAACGTGTCGTCAAATATGTAACAAAATAGCGGACCACTTCATGCTCTTTTGTTTACTTTAACGATACACATGTTGTATGACATCATTCATTCGATGTACTTTCATATATGGTTTTCACTGTATTCACTTACAATCAATACTTTGATTCGAACATCTGTTTAAAAATTAAACCATGAACTGTGGGAATTACTATATTATCGATCTTTAATGAATAAAACAAGAAAATATTTATATCAAAAATTTATTAGTTACTTAGAGTGTTTATACTACATTGTTTATACGCCATTTATTTAAACAGAGAACGTTTTTCAATGCACATACTGAATCATGATAAATACAACTATACAGATCATGAGAGTTTTCATATTGTTTATATAAGTTTAATAAACTAGGACAACCTTTATCTTCTAAGTTATTAATATTAGCACTATTTACAATGTTTCTTAACCACAACACTTTTTCTGAACCTTTGACATAAACGCATTTATCTCTTAAAATATTTATAATCAAATTTTGATAATTTGAGTAAGGCACAACTCCTTCATTCCAGTATATCTTTCTATTGCGCTCAATCCAACTTACTTGTCGCCGTTCTTGTTTAGTCAAATCGTAAAATGGGAATGGAGGTTTTATTAGAAATACCTGTATTTTTTTATCACATAATATTGCAATCTCCTTTATTATAAATTCGTTAGCTTCTGTTTTGAAACCTTGAACATCTACAATTGCAGTCATGATATCCTGCGCACAATGTTACTTAACGGTTTGTATTCCACAAGTCGATCGTTAATAATTAAACAATAAGCAGTTGTGTTATCTGGTATCAATGTTGAACATTCAAATTCTAACCTTACGTCTACCGGGCCTGTTTTTAAACAGTCATTTTGCCTTGAACAATCTATGATAAAAAGCGGTGCTTTTTCTTTAAAATCTTTCAAATCAAGCAACGGATCGATTGGGCTGTTATAATACGACTGACGAAATTTCACATACATTTCATATAATATACTGTACTTATTTTCAGAAAATTTTAAGCCTAAAGGTTCATAAGGGTAATATTGAGAATTCAAAAATAGCGTTACGTTTGTCACATCACAATGATCAAATACTGAGCTGTCTTTTGATTTATTACTTTTTCTATTAGTCTGCAAGCAAAAAATTACATACCGGGGCTTTTCTAATTGAGAAGCAGTTTTTACTGACCAAGAATGCTTTGTGGTTTTAGGTAGTAAAGGATACTCATATAAATCCCAATTTCTAAAAGCCATCTGAATAGATTTATCTCTTTCTAAATGCTTTAAAAGTGTTAAACGTTCTCTATCTGAAACTTTTATATGTGGTACTCTCCACTGAACCCTTTGTATATCTATTTGAAGCTGAACGACTTCATCAGTAACAATAATACTATTTAAGTTAGAATTACTCCTATTCAATATAAGTTCGTGTTTACAATTTATCACAATTTTATTGTAATCCTCTGCAAATCCTAAAATCTTATTTAATGGCACCACAACACTAAAATGCCCATCACTTTGGAACCCGTTTAAATTCCAACCCCATAATGCAGCAACTTTACTTTCTGCTTCATTTAATGAGATGTATGACTTTATTGTTGATGTTATTCCGGAATTTTTTATACGATCTATTTCAATTCCATTCATTTCGTATCTGATGTCTTGAAACAAATGCATAACAGGGTTATTAGTGAACGTAACAGTCTTCTTGATCGGATTCCCATCTTTACCGAACAGCTTTGCCCGACCTTCGATGTAGATTGAACTGGCTGATGGTAGCACGTATATATCTTGCTGGTGTATGGGGATTCTGATTTCATCGTTTTCTCTAAAGCTGTTATTGTAGGGATTGTATGAATGGACTTCATAGCTTTCGATTGAACTATCAAAGTGTGGTAAATCAGTAATCTGTAGTATACTCATACTTTAAACCCTAAAGCTTTAAGAAAATCTTTATTTGATTTAGTCAATTTCTTCACGTTTTTCTTACGTCTGTGCACCTTAACGTTTGTTGACGGAATAGGACGTTTTATTTTCGTTGGAGGGTTTTTATCATATACTATCATTTTGCTTTTCTTAAATGAAGACGTAATTGAATATGTTCTTCACCAAAGTCAATACAGTATCCAAACTGATCTACAATCCTGACAGAAATGGCTGAAATTATATTTTTGTTCACTGGGAAGTAAATAACGTTCTGGGGTATTTCTGTGTAGCCGTGACTTGAAGCAGTATCAGATATGAATTCGTGAATAAAATGAGTCGGTAATCCGTTGTAGTATGAACCGTGCACAAGATCACATTCGATTCTGATTACAGCTGTTAAACTGCTGTTATTAACGGGAACATTCGGTCTTGTTTTTAACACTGAAAAGTATAGTAAACCGCACTCGTATTGATCAGATAAATGAAGAGGTGGTTGAAAATACGAGACCAGTTCTGATTTATTTCCAGAGATGGTAACTGTAGTAGACATGCTTTCATACTGAACTCTTTTAAATGATCCTGTTTATTTTATTTCTTGATTATACCAAAATCTCTCTAAGAAATTTAAACATAGATGTCCACAGTTGAAGGGGTGATCACGTTGTATATTTTCATAATTATATTGAATGTTAGAACCTACATATTTTATAAATTCCTTTGGAGGCTTAAGATTTCCGTAACTGTCGAAATACTCAACATAATCATTATATTTTGCATAGGCTACCCAATGAGAACCAGGATTTTTTGAACTATCTAAATTAATAACTCCACATTCTTTTTTATACGGATATTTAGGGAGCTCATCTCTCATAAAGACACCTCTAAAATGAGGAATTCTATTTCCATACTTTAAAATGTCAAAGTTAGTTAAGGCCCGTTTGGGTAGCCGATATCTTAGTTTTTTTCTTTTGATACGAAAATTCCAAGGCCGCCTTTATGTGGTTTAAGGTGTAGTCCTTTCCCAATACATAGAGCTTCCATTTTTTCATTGTGTCTCCTCGATTCCTCATACAGCTTTTTAGCCATTTTGAATTCATTTATGGTTTTGGCAATACCAGCGACACCGCCTGCTAAAGCTCCTACCGCTGATAATCCCGCAAAAATAGGAATCAGAGGTAGTACTCCCCCAGTTTTTGGAATAGGAATAACACGCGGGAGCTTAATCGATGAATCATCAGCTAATTCTCTGGTAGCTGCAATAGCTAATTCTATAGCCATTTTCTTGCTCTTAGGTTTTAATTTTTTTATGTGTCTTTTTGCTTTTGTAATAACAGTTTTTAATTTACTTTTTAATCCTTTTCTAGATGTAAATTTCGGAGAACCAGAACCAGTTTTAATTTTTGCCGTCATAGCCTTGCTTACTAAGCGTGCCGCGAGTTTTTCGCCTATACTGGCATCGGAAGCAACTGCTCGCTGTTTCGCCATTTTTAACAAAATTAAATCAGCTTTATGTCGATCTTTCAAGTTTGATGACTTGTGATATGCAATATCGTGATCTTTGCAATATTCGTCTAACTTATTTACACCGTTATCTCCTTGTGCAAGTCTTTTTATTAATTTAGTACCAGGGCCACAGTAATTATATCCTGGTAAGTGTAATTCAAATGGTAAATTATTAATAAGCCAATTGAGAAGACTACTCTCTCCAAAACACATTATAAGACTGATGATTCTGGTTTAAATACTTTAATAAATAGTTATGCGATTCGAGTTTGTTGTTAATATTATTTATAATATTACATTCGATTTATCAATCCAACTGCTTTCAGCTGAAGATAGACCTAACCATTTTACTAACACTCTGTTACCTTTTCTTCTAAGAACTTTCTCAACTAGATATACATCAGGATGTTTTGTTTTTTGAAGTTCTTGTGTATAAAATGCGCCTAAAATAGGGTAACCTCTGATTGTATCTTCAATTAAGTAAGTTATGGGAGTTGTTTTTTGTATTTTACGAATTTTAAATATTTCTGTTGACCAGTTGGGAGTGTAACCTTTTTCAAATGTTCCTTTGTATTTACTGATACGCACATAATCACCTAGTTTGAACTTGCTTTTTAAATTATATTTTTTTAGCAACTTTAAATACCTTTCTAATATCATTTTTTTATTAATATTGTCCACATTAGCAGGGATTTCATTAATAGTGCGATGGTGAGTGTGATTGTATTTGTAAATAACATCATTTAGGGTATTATTTATCCAATTGTAATTGCCTTTTAAACTAAATTCCTTATAAACTTTAGATTTCAATGTCCTGATAAATCGTTCAACTATTGAAGCCTTTTTTGTTGAGAAGGTTGAATAATGGTTGATATTATATGATTTCATAAGCTTTTGAAATTTGTTATTATAAAATTCTGCTCCATTATCCGTTTGCAGATTTTTAGGAACACGTCCTTTATCCAACAAAGTTTTGAAAGAGTTACACACATCTTCTTTGGTTTTACTTCTCATAGGAAAGGCCCAAGCATATTTCGAAAATGTATCAATAACGGCAAGAATATATGTGTAATTTTTATTTTCTTTTGAAATTGATTGCATATCAATTAAGTCTGCTTGCCATAAGTCATCTATATCTTTCATGATAACATGTCTTCGTGGATAGTTCACCCTCACATTTTTATGAATTTCGTTTACCACGTCAGCTTTGCTCATGTTCACAATTCAGTATACTTGTCTTGAACTCAGCTATTATACTGAATAAAAAGGATATTATTATGACTATTTATTATTTAATTATATCAGCTTCTTTTAATTCTTCGATTATTGATAAAATTTCATTATCATGGTTTGTATTACCAGCATCTCGGGAAGCAATTAATAGTTTCAATCTGTCAACCAGTTCGTTAGGATCATCCCAATATACTAAGTCAGTGTTATTTTTGTATTTCTTTAGCGTTGGTAAGCTTCCTCCAAATATAGTGACAATATTGTTGTTTAACGATTCAGAAAACAATGGCCTAATTATTTCGCGATATTTTATACCTTTATCGCCTCTAATTTGTCCATTAGGATTGAAATCTCTCTTATGTGCATTTGTATAATGCAACATATCCTTGTAGACAAGTTTATCTTTGCTCGATATTAGTTTTAAATCGGGTTTTCTTCGAAGCAAAAGTTCTTTTAAACCAGGGGTTAAATTGTAGGTTTTATCGCCAACTTTAATTAAAGTTACATTATCATCATTCACACTATCTATTTTAGAAAATGAAACTATTGAATTACCCATTAGTAATGTTTTGTTTGCACTTCTTATTCCAAATGGTATATTTACCCCTTCATAAATATCATGAATATCATGACCCTCTAATGATATTTCTAAATCTTCCAATAATTCCGTCTGGGGAGACTTTTTAACGAACTGCACAGAATTCGGTTCTGGATCGTAGCATTCTTCAAACTTTGTAGATGAGCTAGTATTAATATCACTCAATTCCTTGTCTTCAAAATTAGAGTGTGTATTTTCTACATTTTGTGTTTTTTCTATTGCTTTATTCGAATCAACTAGGGTTTTAAGAGGATCTGTGACAGGTTTTAGCATTTTATCAACTGACAAGTTCATCGAGTGTTCCTGATCCTTCATTTGTTTTATTTTATTCTTTATGGAATCTACAGACTTCATTAATTCTATTTTAATATGTTTCTCCATGTTATACCTATTATAACAACTGCATTCAGCTAAGGAACAAATTATACTGAATTTGATTTTAAATGTTAATTACTTATATGTATGCATATGTAAACAGTCAGTCAAATTTAAAAAACATATCAAAATTCTGTCCGTATCTTCCATTATTCAATGACGATTCTTTATTAATAAGTAGAAAATGATAAGGTTTATTCCAAACAGTTTGACAAATATTTTTGAACTCTTTCCATTGTAAATCAGAACTAACATGCTCTTCATAAATATGCTTTAAATTTACATCATCTTGTTTGAATATAATAAGAAAATTAACATTGTCACGTAACAATTGCTTCGGAATTTTAGAATAGGTTTGAGACAAATAGAAACAATCTATTTGTTTATGCCTACCCATACAGAAATAATTGCGAATATTTATTTGATTTTCACAAGCAACATCATCAAATATAAATACAGAATTTGTTAAAGCTTCACTCGGAGAAATTACATCTTTGTCATTATTGAACTCGTAAAAGTTAATCTGTGGCACCCTTTTTAATACTTCGACCAAGAAACGGTATTTTGGTTGAAAAGAAGTTTTAGAGTAAAGATAAAGATTTTTAAATTTGAGTCCATTTGCGTGCAGCAGTAAACTAATCATAACATTCGTTTTACCACAGTTTGATGGGCCACATATTATACAGCGAATAGTATTTGGCAGTAAAGCGCTATGTCTGATGTGGTGAACAGAGTCACTTAATCTTATATTATTAACATTGAGAGATACGGGTTGTTTGATCAACTTCATAGTGTATATTAATCTTATTTCCACCTAACGTACACTTATATACTCGTTACTACATGAACCTCATCATAGAACAAGCATGAACTTACAATTTGATGATAACGTTTAGGAAGTTGAATACGTTTGAATAAAAGTCCATTTGTTTAGGAAATATCATTTTATTATAAATGTTCATCATAGCGTATACATTCACTCATAATAGTAGCGTAATATATTCATTTATAGTACATAACTTATTCTAAAATAATTATTCATACATCATTTCTATACAATAAAATTAATTTAGAACAGTGGATTACGTATCACTGGAATAATCTAAAAACATAGAATCACAATGACCCCAGGGTAATGTGTGAATTTGATCTTGTAGTATTTGAATTTTATCATCGTTTCTATCTAAAACTTGTTTATCTACTTGTTGGGAGTATAAAACATGTTTAATTGATTTTATCATATTCATTTTACATCTTAGCGCTTTATCGGTCAGCAGAACATTGCTGTAATCATTCAATTTTAGATTGTCTGTAATAGATTTGGAAACACCTTTAGCTTTTTTAATTTGAGTTTTGAGACTGTTTATAAAATATAATTTAGCTCGTAGACCGACAAATTCTATAATTAAATCATCACCCATCTCATGTTTCCATAATCCGGGAACTTTTGCATTAGTTTGTGGTATGTGATAAGGATTATTTACTGCAAAATTACTAGTATCGAACTTGGTAAGATCATCATGCATATCTTGATAAAAATCAGTTGTATATATTAAATATAACAAACTATCGGTATCAGTATAGCATAGCTTTGCATTATTTCCATATTTTTTCTTTATAAAATCATAATGAAACTGGTATAAGTGTTGCTTAGAATATTCCAAAACTGTGAATCCTATATAAATCGGTCTATCTAAAACAACTTTTTCATGATATAATTCTACAGCTATAAAATTATCTGAAAATATTGATACACTTTTTAAGTTTGGTTTAGCTAACAATTTTTCAGCATCAAGATGTTTGTTTGTTTTATTGGTGGTATCTCTCCATTTCGTTACTAATTTAACATCAGCTTGCTTGCGCTTATTTTCAATAGTTTTTCCGAATATCGCATTATTTAATAATTTAAAAAAGTCCTTCTCAAATGCAGTTTTGGAATTTTGACGAAGTCTGGTATTGAGATCGATGTAATTTTTGAGAAAACATTCTTGTCTAAAGCTAAGTATGCAATGAATCTTTTTTAAAATCAGACCATTTTTTAAACACTCTTTTAAATGAACATAATGAATCACATAATGATGCTTATCATAAAGATTCGCAATCAATTTTGCTGATTTTCCGTAAGGTGGTACTAATTTTTCAACTGCGAAAGGTAAATCTTTATGTTTGTTATGTAAATAGTTCGGATAAGTTAGGTCTACTTCCAAAATATAACCGTAATCATTATCATCAGAGATAGTAATTACATTAAAGTTGCTAATTTCTTCAAGAGTTAAAAATTTAAATTCTGATATAGGAAGCTTCTTCATCATAGCATAGCCATACAGATTATTACAATCAAGGTATATTAAATAACTGCTAGGTTCTAACTCGTTAAAATGTGGTAAGTATTTATTATTTGCTTCGGCATGACGTCGAGAACACTGTGCCAGCCCACCACGAATTCCTTTTTCTAATAACTCATACATTTGCAAGTCACTTATTAACTCCAGTTCAGTGCCAGTATATAGAAGCATTGCATCCCAGCTTAAGCTCGGTGAAGTAACATAATAAGCTGGATCTAACTTATAGTAATGTAAGCTTGTTTCTCTAAATTTTTCGAATATGTCACATAATAAAAGTACATCACATTTTATGTATAAATCTGTATATTCACCAAGAGATTTAACTCTGAAAACATTCCAGACTGTTTGAGCGTGTAAATATTCTTCATCAGTTATATGTTTCTTACATAAACTGTTATAGAAATGATACTTTGATGGAAGTTGCGTCTCATCAAATTTGGACCAAGAATCGATATAATCATAAGGATAAACACCCTTTTTTCTCATTAGATCAAATTTTCTTTTATCGCTAAACTCTCTTGATAAGTTTACAAAATCGTTTTCTGATAAACTATAACTCAATACATCTAAACTAGAACTAAGAAATTGAAAAGAATCAATAAATTTTATCTGAATAGGATGATCATATTTTTCTGTCTTTATTACTTTCGTTATTGAGAGGTATTTTTCTTTAGTTTTTGGTATAATGTTAATAGTACCTTCATACTTTGCTAACTCTTGAATGAATAAATGTGAGTCATATCCAGACAAATTATGAAAGACAACAGGAATGAATGAACAAATTCTATACATCAAATTACAATGGGAGTGCGCTGCTCCACGATACTCAGCTGTAATATGATTATGATCTCGGACTTTGTCATTAAGCAATAGTTGTTTACATATGTGACATGTATTCGAGTTCCGATAATTCATCTCTTGCTCAGTTGTTAATGGAGTCATCGACTTTTTATTACTTAAAATTCTATGTATACGTTTAGCGTCTTTTATTAAATATTTAACAAATATTTCCACACAATCTGTACCTCTGTATGAGACATACTTATTTAATTCATTATTATGTGCACAGCAAATATAATAAGCAAAACATGAAGGTTGATGTATCTTTAGTTTCCGAGTGTTTAAAGAGTTACTTTCATTACAGTCAATTAACATACATTCGAAGTCAGCATAAATTATGAAATTAATTTTCTGCTGCCTTTCAAAATGTTTAAATTTCAATATAGATTTTTTTTCAGGCAAAATAGACAATATCTTAGAACAGTTATGAGACTTGTATCTTGTTTCGCTATTGAAAAATTGTAAACATGTATCACATAAATAAACTTTACCTTTATAATGAGTTACTTGACGTCGTACTAGACGTATAAGATCTTTAATTAAACAATAGTGTCCGACAGTATTGTATTCAATATATAGTAAATTAAAATGATGTTCTCTCTTATGTTTCGATACATAAAGAGGCCCAGTTACAATATTATTTTGCAAACCATATATATTTACACTCATATTTGGATTGTTTTTCTCAAACTGTTTAATATCATTCATTGTAGGTGGGAATGACATTCCTTCTATATTTAAAACTGAAGAATAATGAGGATATGAACTTGTTCTGCATACGTTATTTTTCGCTGGGTATAATGCAGCAACTATACTCCATAGAAAACAACAATCATCTTCGTTTTTTATATTAATACAACTTCTAGAATGTTTAATAGCTGGTGGTAGATCTATATAAGATCCACCCCTCATAGGTGAATACTTATTTATATTAATTTCGAGATGACTCATAGAAACAAACATCCAACCAGATTGACAGTGTTGGAACTCTGTTAATTTCTCGTTCAATGCATTCATTACTTTAGTTAATAATTCATTCAAATCAGTGTTTTTATAGATAATATTGTATTTGGTATTAAATGACTTTAGTTGCTTTTCTTCTAAAGTTGGTAGCATAAAATAGGCAAACAATTCGAAATTAACTTTTATGCAATTGTGTTTATTTAGTGACATAGTAATCAATTCTACTATATTGGTTTGGTGATCACTCAGGAACGCCTCTAGACCGAGGTACTCGTCTTCCTGAGTGACATTCAATCTGTATGTCATTATTCTGTTATTGAATGCTGTCGCAATAATATGAATATTTGCGAACTTGGTATTCAATAAACAGTTTGCTTTATGTATATTAGTTCTCATATGATAGGAATACTGATTTTCTGGAATTAATATTTCACATTTGTCACAGTTTATTTTTCTAGATCTTGATTTATTAGTGGGGTGTGTAGAAGCTGTGAAACAAAGAAAAAAATACAATGATAATAATTATAAAATATAATGAAGTAACCAAAAATACATTGAATTACCCTATGAATTAAAGCTAATGCCGGGATAAATATGATTATATGTATATAGAGATATAACTATGCATCGTGTAATATAAAAAATGTGTACAGGAATAATGAATTGATTAACAATAGGTTAAATCGTTAAGTTTCGTAGGATCCTAAGTACGACAGCGGACAATTTTTAAAATCTTTTTGGGTCGTTAAGATGAACTCTTTTATATGGTGCCAAGACTCCTTATCTTCATCCAGTTTCGTTTTTATGCTAGTAATAGCATACCGCCATCTATTTATCGGCATAATTTTTTTTATTTCTTCGGCATCATATATTTTTACCTCGACGTAATATTTCCCTTCTTTCGTCTCACTAATTTGGCGAGAATAGCCCTTCGACTGCCTTTTCATAAAATAAGAATGTATAGGTGGGACATTACCCGTTTTGGTGGAGCTCTTAACACATTCATTCTTGTCACTGTCTTCGTCAGCGAATAAGTCATTGGCCGTAACGCGTGCTGGTGGAGAAATTGGGGAGATAGTCGGTTTGGACTTCTTCGAACTAGATCCTTCACTCGACTTGCCGGATCGGTCTCTCTTCATTTTCTTGTCCTCCGACTTCCTCTTCGGCTTCACCTCCGCTTCAGAGTCGTCGCTGGAGAGGAAGAGATCGTTGGCGAGTAGCTTCGACCTGTGAACAAATATTGAAATATATCATTAGTGCACTGTAATCGATAATTTTATTTTCTATATATGTATAGGTGTTTATGTTGACTAGATTTCGTTGTATCTCTAAATATTTATATGTATAAATCTAATATTGAGCATTATACAAATCGATGAAGTACGAATACAACGCTTGGTATACAGACACATTGTCCTAACATCAAACTAGAATACTCTATCTATGCTACAGAGATAAGAAACAACGATCAGACTATAAGTCACAGTTAGACTTGAAAAGTTACGAGAATGGAACCCTCTACTATCCAATCTTTACAAAGCATTCATAATAATATAGTTGAAATAAATTAAAATAATTATGTAACTGGTACTTAGTTTACATTTTTTCAACACAAATTAACTTATTTGATCTGTGCAGGAATCGAACCTGCATCACAGAAAAGCATCACAATATTGACGGTCAACATTCGAATATTTGAATATATCAATTAATACATTGCTCTGACCATTTAATAGTTAGATATGATTATGAATAGATACTTACATTCTTGATGCTTGTAGGCGCTCAGACAGGTAGCTTGATTAGGAGCTCGGAGCGTTGATCCTTGTAGAGAGGATTCGTTCCAGAGAGGAATTGTACCGGAGAGTAATTTGCAACGCGTTTTTATAGGCCTAAAATCACATCATTCAATCCAAATTTGTAAAACTGCATACTTGCAAAAATTGACAATTGCATACACAAGCGTACAAATCGTAGCGGTTAAGGTTTTAAGCTTACAGTATTATTATATAAGATAGCTTTACCCATGGCTTCGCCCGCGTTAAAGTTTTAAATTATCCCACAGGAACTTAATACTGAGATAAAAAGTCCTATGCCATATGGTTATGGTTTATTTGTTTGTGTGCCAAGTTTCATCGAAATCGGTTAAGTAGTTTTAGAGTTTATTCGTTACAAACATACAAAAATACAAATCTTTCCTCTATTTAAAATTAGTGTAGATTATTATATGTATAGATAATGTAGACGAATGATGAATATAGATACTTACTTAAATAAACAATAGGGGAATTTCATATTTAGAAATAAAAGTTTGAAGATTTGTTGTTTATGCTGAATGTTGTCGACGCCGGGCGACGGACGGTACAAACGCTGCGGTTTGCACGCTCGCATGCAACTTCTAGACACGTGGAGGAATGGAGATAATATATGACTAGTGAGAATCTCATATTTCGGTATGTAAGAATAAGCTTGTATTTATCTTATTTTTTTCTAGCAATTACTATGATAACTTATTTCAATCTAATTTTAGTTTTTATGAATATAGAAGAAGTTGAACAATTGTATGAAAACGTAAAACGTGTCGATGCTCACTAATTGTAGGTACCAACTAATAATCAGATCGATTAAGTAAATCTTGCGTTTTATTCCAGCATAGAGCTACATCTAAGCTATTTAAAAAATAAATCAATAACAAAAAAATATTTATTTATAATCTTTATAATAATAGCAGGTAAAACCAGGCTTAATAGTTGTATGTCGATATTGATAAATTGTTATGACCCGTCTCCTTAAAAAGAATTCGGCTACGTTGCAAGTTAGCTAACGCTGATATACTATTAACATACCATGATTTTGCTTGCCAAATCATGCGAATAAAATGTATGAAAACGATTATCGTGAACAAAAAGACAGTAGTATTATTTTGTCGATATATATTTTCGATAAACAATAAAATGTTAGGCGTCGTAATGTCTGCGGTTTCAATTTCACCATACCATTTTTGTATACAATATTAACATCTAACAAAAATATACGATATTGAACTCTATGTATTAAAATTAAGTTTTATATAAATTGAGAGAAATTAATTAAAATCGATCATTTAATTTCTGCATATGACTGGATAGAACGTTAATATCATGAAATATTGGTAAGTGTAACTAATATATTTCTTGATTTAAAAGCGTTAATAGGTGAACCTATTATTAGGTGTCTGGTACACCACTGTCAATATTTCTACATAACACTTTGTTTCAATGATATGATAAGTGTTGTTTTCAAAACGAATAATAAAATGAAATATTAATGTAGAATCTTTTTTTCCAGGTGTGTAAAAAAGTCTGGACATATAAATAAATATGTCAATCTCACCATCCTACAGTCCTGTTTCGGATAACATTAATCAACAATGTAATGTATGTATCTAAGTGACCAGCAACTGAATAAATATTTGGTGCTGTTTAATGATACAAAATCATTCATCAATATCATTTTTTATTTCAGAATTTGATAGATAGCTCTGATCCAGTTCTAAATCCATTTTACTATGCTCAAGACCAAGAAAGCTGGTACGCTGAAGTGGCAGCAAAAGCATGTGAAGAGAGTAGACAGCAAGAAATAGAAAAGAAAACATTAAAAAACAAGAAGAAGAAAATAAAGATACGTAAATCTTTTAAAAACAAATCCTTTATCATGTGTAAAGAGCCCGGGCATGTTCAACGAATAATTAAAATAATTGTACATGATGTGGATGGTAGTCTTAACACAGAAGAAATAGACAGTGACCCTGATAATGCAAGTGTGAATATACAATACTTAGTACGAAGTGATTCTGATGAAATCATGAGTGAAACTGAATGTTTAGTTACTAAAATAGTTAAAAAGTTAAGTTCAACTTTAATGTAATTGATATTTAAATATAATCATTCTAAATTTATTTTGCATTTTATTTCTATGTCATAAAATTTAAAGTGAATAACCACTGCACGACATATAAATATAAAGGTAGCGCGATGGAGCGGTGCGAGCGCATTCCATTTTCGTTAGGCTATCGTGTCGTATAGATTATACCGACTGTTGCTCGAATTTCATACGCGTGTCTTTGAATACCTAGTTGAATGGGTGTCATAATTTTACAATGAACAATTAGAATGATTATGATTTTTTTTCTTTTAAAGACAACTGACAACTGTGGGTTATAAGGATGTAATCTGAAAGTGAATACATAAAATTGAATGAATGTCAATCAATAGCAACATCATGTAAATTATTATCAAACAGCTCGTTCTGAGTCGATAATTTTGAATAGAAATAATTATCATTTGAACATCTATTCGAAATGATCTATTTTGAATAGATGCCTCATTTTGAATAGAGAATTGGGGGAGCTGGATCTAGGTAAATAATATGTGAATAGAAGATTAAAATGTTTGAAAATTTGTTGGAAAATAGGGCATCCAGATCTCTGATCTGATCTGGATGCCCTAATTTTCAACTACTCGCGCCGTCGACCCGGGCATGGTCCATGGTCGGACAGCGAGTTGCCCATTACTCGCTGCCCGCATGCCCGCGCTTACGGTGGCCGGAGATCGTCTGGCGACGTCCGTCGCCATGGGCGTCTACTATTGCAAATTATTCATCATACGGAACTTTATTCATGCGAGGTCGACTCGCTTTGCCGGTTTTATAGTCACGATTTTTTTTGAATTACATAATAAAAATATATATATATATATTCACGGTATTTATTGGTCACGATTTTTTTTTAACATTTTTATTATTTGCACGCGCTCGTTTCAGAAACAACTGCTTTGATTAAAAAAAAAACATTTTCGTGTTAAATAGTCCATTTATGGATGAAGGCTATGAGCTACTTAATATCAATAGGAACCGACCAGACGGTGAAATCGAGGGGAAGAACTAGTCTATATTATTAAGCTGAAGAGTTTGTTGTTTGCTTGAACGCGCTAATCTCAAAAACTACTGGTTCGATTTAAAAAAATATTTTTTTCTTGGATAGTCCATTCGTCCAGGAAGGCTATATGCTATATAGAATCACGCTACTACCAAAAGGAGCAGAGCAGAGGGGATGAAACTGTAACTGAGTGGATATTCCACCTCCTCTGTTGTCTCAACCTCTTTCCTTTTGGATCTATATCGATTTTTAAATATTCATATTTCAAATTTCATTCTCTCATTTGCGTCATCTTCAACTCTTTTTTGATCAGTACAATTTTACCTTGGCTAGCAGCTACAGCTGTTCTGCATCTAAAGTTATGTATTGTGTTGTGTGCTTCCTACAACTGGAATAAACTTTTAAAATACTGTTATAAAATACTTGGAAGATTATCTACCCTGATAAAGGGTTCCACCCTTCGAGCTGTGAAATAAACGGAATACAAAACCTGTAGTGGTTTCTTAATTATTGTCCCATAACTCTTCCCTCCTGTATATATATTATTGCGGCATCGTTCATGAGGGATTTGAATGATTACCTCAAAACTGCGGGGAAAGCTAGTAAATTTTAAAACCTTACTACACATTATAATGAAGTATGTTTCACGCCGAAATAATTAATAGTTTCAGTCATCTGTTCTAAGTAACCTTGAGCGGGGGAGACAAATTGCGCAGTCGTACTTCTAACTTCAACCTTATTATTTTTGGTTGTGAACAGAACAATATTTCGTTATTCTTTTGTTTATTAAACCAAAATTGACGAAGATAGAAGACTTCTAAAATCAGAAAACGTCAACAAGCTCCACACTCCCGAATTTCGAAGAGTTTTATATTTGTCAAAAGCGATTGATTAAAAAAAATTAAAAATACGTTTTTCTTTTTTTCAACAGATTTTCAACTTCTTTGTGCAATAAACTATCCCATTGATGAGTTTGAAATTAAAAGTTAAAACGATAAAAAAAGGAGATTTGTAGTTTTAAAAGTTGTTAGTCGTGGGTTGACAATTTATTTCATCACCACTGCTCTCAAAACGGTGATGTAAAAGGAGGAGTTCGTGGCTAAATAAATACAGTCGCACAGGCCGATCTTCCGGGTTAAGCCGCGCTTGCCGAGGTTGGTCTGTGGATGGGTGACCATCTGTCATAGCGAGTTTCCTCCGTGCCTCGGAAAGCACGTAAAACCGTTGGTCCCGGCTGACATTTATAGATCTTAGTCGTTACTGTTAGAAGCTCTAAAGTCTGACAACCAGTCTTACCATGGGGTTTCGTATTACCAAGTTACTGGGTTGTGGAGGTCCGACAGGCAGTCGCTCCATGTAAAATACTGATATCCAGCTGCATCTGGTTTGACTGGAAGCCGACTCCAATATATGTAGTTGGGAAAAGGCTAGGCAGATGACTACACATTATAATAAAGTATGTTTCACGCCGAAATAATTAATAGTTTCAGTCATTTGTTCTAAGTCTAACCTTGAGCGGGGGAGACAAATTACGCAGTCGTACTTCTAACTTCAACCTTATTATTTTTGGTTGTGAACAGAACAATATTTCGTTAATATTTTTTCTTTTTGTTTATTAAACCAAAATTGACGAAGATACAACGCTTCAGAAAACGTCACTCGGTCGGTATAATTTTACAGGCGTTATGACGTCACAAGCTCCCCACTCCCGAATTTCGAAGCGTTTTATCTTAGTCAAAATCGATTGTTGTGTATGTAAATTGAAATTAAAAGTTAAAACGATAAAGAAGGGAGATTTGTAGTCTTAAAGCCTTTGTCAAACAGACAGGGGAGTCCGAAGCGATAACGAACCGATACGCGACGTCAGTCCGATAGTTCGGTCACGCTATCGGATCGCTTTCGCTTTTCTATGTGACTGGATTCAAACAATTCCATACATTACAAACAAAAACGTCACGCTTCGCATTCGCCTCGCCTGTCTGTTTGACAAAGGCTTAAAAGTTGTTAGTCGTGGTGTGGCTATTTATTTCATCACCACTGCTCTCAAAACGGTGATGGAAAACATCGTGAGGAAACCGACATGTCCTAGACCCAAAAACGTTCGAAGACATGTGAATTCTACCAACCCGTACAGGGCCCGCGTGGTCGATTATGGCCCACTTCCTCTCACTGAGAGGAGACCTGTGTCCCAGCAGTGGGGACATTGTAGGCTGATGATGATTTTGTAATGCAAGGATTATTACCAGGATAAGAGTGAACATATCGTGTCAATTACTCCATATGTTATCTGTCACTTGAATTATTTTGCAAAAAAATACTGAGCGCATATTAATGTTCAATACCTAATACCTATTTATTTGCGTTTATTCTTGTTAATGTTAATTTAATAATGATTATTGTTTATATGTGTGTTTGAAAAGCGTGCATAACGTCACAATATGGCGCCATCACAGTTTCATTCTTACCGTGGTCACATAGTATTTTAAATTCATCTTTCAATATTTTGAGAATTGGAAGCGATCTGCCTACTCCAAACAGGCTTTGTGTTATTTTAAAATTAGAACTGCTACGACTATTCGGCTTCTATTCAAAATACGAACTATACGGGTGCTTTTTTACTATTCAGTACTGCCAAATATTGCAAATAACTTGGACGAATACTGAATAAAGTGACAAACTATGGATACTGATAATGCGCCGGGGTCGCGGGACTCACGAATTACCGTGACCCCGAAACGTAAAGGGCTATTGAAGGACACCGTGGATTTTAGTCAGTACAAGTCTGACAGTCCCTCCCGCCCTGCCCTGGGTGGGAGGACTCATTTGATGATTTTACCACGATAAAAAAAAAAAAGTATAGCCGAGCAGCCGAATATTCGGAGTTTCTTTCAAAAGCCTAATCGAGTATTCGGCATTTGGCTAAAACACTATCCATCTCTATTTAAAACATTCTAACAAAAATAATGTAGAAAATTATCCTCAAAATCGTCAGTCTACCCGCACCCTCGAAACTATGTAAAATTCCTCAAGAAACTTAGTTAAAGTGTACCCTTTGATCCATGTTTCATAAGCAAAGCCCTCATTGTGGCCGCTAAGTCATTGTTTCAGTTTTGAAGTTAAGCAACTTGGATTGAGGTCGGGGAATTGATGGGTCAAGTTTTTAAGACGCATGTGTGAGGTTATTATCATCAATCTTGACTTTGCCCAAGTATTACGACGTACATGGAGCGACTGCCTATCTAAGGTCCTTTTTTTTTTATCGTCGTAAAATCATCAAATGAGTCCTCCCACCCAGGGCAGGGCGGGAGGGACTGTCTGACTTGACTGACTAAAATCCACGGTGTCCTTCAGTAGCCCTTTACGTACCGGGGTCACGGTAATTCGTAAGTCCCGCGACTAAGGTCTAAGGTCCTAGCATGAACTCTACGTATTTGACCGAACAGCGTACTTGAGGTATGACGACTAAAATTGTATGGAAAATGAAAAAGCAATAGTGTACGAACGTGGAACTAATTTTATCCATCATAAAACTCAATTAAGTCTTCGATTGATTTGTCATATAAACGTGTCGTGGCGTGTCGTGTCGAACGTTAAGTATTCAGATTCACATATTTAAGGCGGAAATATGAGAATGTGTCGTGGCGTGTCATTAAATACATTATTTTAGTATGATCCGTTACGACACGACACGCCATTCAAATATTAACATTTAATAATTTAATTAATACGCTTCTAGCGCGTCACGACACCCCACGACATGTATAATTCCGATTTGATTTGATTTGATTTGAAAGATCGGCCTGTGCGGCTGTAATTATTTAGCCACGAGCTCCTCACAAAAAATCAAAATAATTAATTTCACGTAACCCAGATACCGTCATTGTATTATTTAGTAACTTACTCCTTTGAAATGTGTTATTAAGTTTTTTTTTTTATACCGTGGTAAAATCATCAAATGAGTCCTCCCACCCAGGGCAGAGCGAGAAGGACTGTCAGACTTGTACTGACTAAAATCCACGGTGTCCTTCAATAGCCCTTTACGTACCGGGGTCACGGTAAATCATAAGTCCCGCGACCCCGACAGGCTTTGGCCCTCTAGACACAACGCGCCGTCGACCCGGGCATGGTCCATGGTCGGACAGCGAGTTGCCCATTACTCGCTGCCAGCATGCCGACGACCGTCGCCGTGGACGTCTACCACTGCGGCTGGGGTGGAGGGAAGACGCTGTCCTCTCCTTCACGCGGCCCGCCTCCTCCTTCGCGAGCATGACTGCTTCGCAGAAGGAGGATTAAGTTCCAAGATAGTTTCTAGTTTTCCATTTTAAGGCTAAATCTAGTATAGATTTGTTCACGGTTTAGGGCATTCAGCAGATCAGTAATAACGGCCCCTGGTGTATAATTACATGAGACATAGGTAGGAGTCACGCACCCAGGACGGCACTTTAGTATTTGTAATTTATTTCGTGATATCTGTTCTCGGATCGGTGAAGAAAATTATCGAGATACTTTCACCAAAAAATGTAAGTTTTCAACTGTCTTTCAGCTTGGGTTTAAAGCAATTCTTCTATTAAAATGATTATGTTAATTTGCCTTTTTAGGGCTGCTACTGGTCGCTCTTTCACTCAAAAGCTGAACCAACTTTGATAAAATTTGGTAGAGCGATTGGACTGTTGCGCAGCGTGTTTTGGGTTCGATTCCCGCATGGAACTAATATTTTTATGATCTACAAGTAGTTGTTCTTGGTGTGGGTGTTTGTGTATGTTATTTCTATGTTTGTAAAACTCACCCACGATACAGGACAAACTCCTAGTGTTGGGTAAAGTTAAAAAAAAAGTTTTAAAAGGTACAACTTTAAAGGTTAAAGTAAAGATACTCATTCACAGGATGTAATTATTTGTTTTTGTGTGGCAGTTTTCTGTTTGATTTCGATTTAATTAATAACATTTCAATTGTAACTATAAAAGTGTCAAATAATTATAAACAGAATTCACAAAGTCAATTACCTATTAAAATCTACAAATATCACAAACGAAAACAAAAAGGCTAAATCAAACAATACATAATTAAAACTCATTTAGAGACAATGGAACACTTAGATTTTCGTAGGGAATATCTCGATAAAATATTGTGAAGTAACTTCTGTGCTAAAATTGGCTTGTGATTGTAGGAATAATAAATACACTTCTATTTATTCGAAAATTCGGCGTTTTGCGGAAAGCCAATCTGTGCCCAACAATGTTAATCCCAAATCATTTATTGTACACTTAAGGATCCCCAAAAAGTCAAGCCGGTGGTTCCGCAGTGTCAGATAAATGGCCACCATCGCGCCCTAAAGATTAAGGGATGTTTAAACGCGCTTAAGGGTAGCTTTGGTCCCAATTTGCATAATTATGCCAAGTGGAATGCATTCGAACGAAAAATAAGAGATAAATAAAATTGGTTTTAATTTAGAGTTGTTTTGGATTGTACTATTGAGGTATTTATTTTCTTTGTTGGTGAAATCATCAAATACGCTGTCCAAATCTACCCCGTTGACGGGGCAGGACCAGCGAGCTGATTGACACCAATCCCCCATACGGGTCACAACGGTTACAACGCAATATAATGTAGTTTTTAGAGCAGGCAAATCCCGCGACGAAATTCAGGCATTAAGTGGTTTTGCTTATTCTGTTCTAAATAATTACAGCCGCACATGCCGATCTTCCGGGTTAAGCCGCACTTGCCGAGATAGGTCTGTGGATGGGTGACCATCTTTCATAGCGAGTTTCCTCCGTGCTTCGGAAAGCACGTGATGCCATTTTGTAGATTTTTGACAGTCGTTACTATTAGTCAGAAACTCTTAAGTCTGACAACCAGTCTTACCATGGGCTATCGTATAACCCAGTTACTGGGTTGTGGTTCATCTGGTAGCCGACTTCAATATAGTTTGGAAAAGGCTAGGCAGATGATGATGTTATTCTCTTGCGTTTAAAAGTGAAAAGTGCTCAGTCGTAGAGCGGGTCATCATCTGCCTAGCCTTTTCCCAACTATATTGGGGTCGGCTTCCAGTCAAAGCAGATGCAGCTGGATATCAGTATTTTACATGAAGCGACTGCCTGTCGGACCTCCACAACCCAGTAACTGGGTAATACGATACCCCATGGTAAGACTGGTTGTCAGACTTTAGAGCTTCTGACTAACAGTAACAACTGTCAAAGATCTACAAATGACAGAGAAACGGAGGAGACTCGCTATGATAGATGGTCACCCATCCACAGACCAACCTCGGCAAGTGCGGCTCAACCCGGAAGATCGGCCTGTGTGGCTGTAATTATATAGCCACGAGCTCGTCTCAGCCTTAGAGCGGGTACCAAAACAAAATTTCTGCGAAAACCGATACAAATTTTGTTTTCTACGAGCGGTAACTTTTGTGCCTACAAGTTGGAAATAACTTGTTTACCTTCCCTGCCGACCCCATAGTTAAAAGTTGATCTCCTTAATAATGCAGGGCAACAAATTTTGAACATGGATGCGGAATGCTCGAGTTTGTTTTCTTAGATTAGTATTTTGGATGTGTTTTGATGTAAGTTACTGGAAATGCTTTTTTTTCGTGATGAAATCATCATATAAGTCCTCCCACCGTGGGCACGGTGGGAGAGACTGTCAGACTTGTACTGACTAAAATCCACGGTGGGTGAAACTAAATAAAATGTTGTTAAATAGGGTAAGCAGTTTTTTTACTAACACTACATTATTTTCAACAATAAACACAACTGACTCTTTGACAGTATCAATCAATTACAAAACTAATTAGTCTGTAATTTAGAGTTTTGAAAAAAAAACGGACACGCATTTTTCCTTTCGTAAAATCAATGAATATTTACCAAGATCAACGCGGCAAAAATCGAAGGTGGGAGATAATTGTGACAATACGTCACAATTATCTCCCACCTTCGATTTTTGCTAATTTTGTAAGCATTGTATCTCCGTCAATTTTAGTTAACGTAACAAAAGAAAAAATACCATCAATTTTTATTTGTTTTAAGAATGCTGCGGGATACTAGGAGTTTCTTCCTGTGTCGTGGGTGCGTTTACAAACATAGAAAACTCACATACACAAACACCCAGACCCGGAACAATTTGTAGATCATACAAATATTTGTTCCGTGCGGGGATCGAACCCGCGACACCCTGAGCAGCAGTTGTTCGCTCAGCCACTACGCCAATCGAGTCGTCCGATTTGTTTGTTTTGATAATATAACTGACAGACTAATTAGAATTTTTCAGTCAAATATTCCACAATGTTCCACAACTATCACACAACGCCATCTAGTCCCAAGCTAAGCAAAGCTTGTGTTATGGGTACTAGACAGCTGATAAACATACTTATATATTTCTAAATACATACATATTATAGATAAATTACACCCAGACACAGAACAAATGATCGTGCTCATCACACAAACATTTGTCCTGGGTGGGAATCGAACCCACGACCTCCGGCATAGCAGTCAGGGTCACTAACCACTAGACCAACAGGCCTGTCGAAATAGCCAATTGTAACCTATCCAGCTTCCCTTAATCCGTAACCCTAGTAAGTTTTATACTCCAAAGTTGTACAGGTGTAAAGTTTTACCGACTTCGACTTCGGAGTCGGTTTCACTGGAAGTCGGTCGTGCTTCATTTCACCCGGAGTTAAGGATTCGACTGCGAGTTGTAGTTATTTTTCTTGTGTTCTGTTTTGTAAATAGTTTTTCTGTTTCATTCAGCTTGTTAGTGTAGAATAAGTGTATTTAGATATTTATTTTAAAACTAGCATTTGCCTGTGGCATAGCTCTCTCCTCTCAATTCTCTGTTTTATTTTATACAAAAAGGCAATTACCAGCGCCCCTATTTCTGTACTAAAAATTATCAAAATTGGGCCAGCGGTTTAGGCGTGAAACCGTTTTAACAAATAAACTTACTGTAAAGTAACTGAATTGGCAAAGAATTTTTGTATATTTTTTGTTACTTTTATCGATGGGAAATTACACATTGCCTTGTCATGTTTCGCATTATTAGAATTTAAATGATTTCCTTGAAGTACATCTTAACTATCATAGAGAATATCTGGTGTTATCTGGACAATTAAAACACGCTATCCAGGATTTAAAAACAGCCACCCTTTAGCTACTTACTAATTACAGATACCATACCAACAAACTTAACTTATGGGTGACTTGCCGTCCGATCATGGACCATGCCCGGGTCGACAGCGCGTCGTATTCCCGACAGGGACCCCCTTAGAGGACCGTCTCATCAGGTAACCGTGACCCTGGAACGTAAAGGGCTATTGATAGATCACCGTGGATTTTAGTCAGTACGAAGGGACCGTCAGACTCATTTGATGATTTTACAGGGAAAAGGGTGAATTTTTTCAACTGGCCAAATCCGAAACTATGAGGAATAACGAAAAATGCTCATAAGAATATCGAGGCCGATTTTAATGAAAACTAATTTAACTACCTAACTGTGGTCGCGGGACTCACGAATTACCGTGACCCCGGTACGTAAAGGGCTATTGAAGGACACCATGGATTTTAGTCAGTACGAGTCTGACAGTCCCTCCCGCTCTGCCCTGGGTGGAAAGACTCATTTGATGATTTTACCACGATTAAAAAAAAAAACTACCTAACTATGCTTTATTGATGTTCTGGCCAGGAATTGAACCTATTGATTATATAAAAGAGTGTGTATCCTTATTAGCGACACTGTCGGGTAGTTACAGCTTTAACCAACCACCATTTAATACAACATACTACGGTCAGCATATACATGATAAAGTAGCGCTAAATAATTTGCAGTACACTGCGGCTGCTGTCCGTACCGCGACGTGGATTGATGGCTCTCTGAACTTTAATAATAATTAATGCTACTAGCAAAACGTTGCTTGTAGGTTGAAATGGAAACCAGGTTTTAGTTTTACAACCTGTTTAAAACTTGTGGGTGTAGTTTTTATCCCGAACGTTTGGCTAACTATTTCAATTTGACCTTGTATAGTCAAAGTCAAGTCGGTTAAGTTTGAAAGTGGCGCCTGTTACACAAAAAATTAAAGGGAATCGTCTGCCTTGGTATGGACATGTGATGAGGAGGGATGACACTCATGTAACTAAGAGAATGATGAGTATGAATGTTAATGGATGGAGAGGAAGAGGAAGGCCAAAGAAAAGATGGATGGATTGTCTAAGGAATGATATGACAGAAAAAGAAGTAAATGATACTGTGACGTTCGATAGAGGAGAATGGAAGAAAAAAACGTGTTGCGCCGACCCCAAGTAAAATGGGATGAGGGCAGGAAGATGATGATGGGTCAAAGTCATGTCGGTACAAACTTTATTGACATTACGATACAGTTGACGCAGTGGCTGAGCGATCGACTGTTGTGCTACGTGTCGTAGGTTCGATCCCAACACGGAACAATTTATATCTTTATGGCTCAAAGAGGGTGCGGGCCCATGTTGCACCTGGGTGAATCACGGAGGTTTTGTTGTTATGAATTTTTACTTACTTATATGATTGACTGCTGCGCTGCATATCGTGGGTTCGATTTCCACACGGTTAAGGGTCTGGATATTTGTTGAAGTAATTTTAAAAGCTCGTAAATGTAGAGTGAGTACAACTATACATGAAGACCGCCTGAGAAGAGAACCTACATCTTTTTTTTTAAGTTTGGTAAAATCATCAAATGAGTCAGGACAGGGCAGGAGGGACTGTCAGACTGACTAAAATCCACGGTGTCCTTCAATAGCCCTTAACGTTTTAGGGTCACGGTAATTCGTTAGTCCAGCGACCCAGAACCTTCATCTTTCTAATATTACGGATGGATGGATGTTTGTTACTCTTTCACACAAAAATTACAAAACAGATAGTTTATAACCCAGATTAACATATAGGATAATTTTTATCCCGATTTTATCTTCCCATGGGATAATTAAAAGCCGGTGGTAACAGCTAGTAAATAAATAAATATCATTTCGTGAAAACTGTCATTGAAACAAAAAACTGTAAGTGACTGCTAAACATGATGTTTACTCTAATTGCCAGTGAGTAATATCATAAACACTTCTAATAAGGCAATTAGGCCTATTTAAGGTCTAAACCTAGACCTAATACTAATAATTAGGAAAACCCTATCGTGTCTTTTAGTAGGTGCCAACCTAATGCGTGTTTTTAGGGTTCCGTACCTAATGGTGGATAAAACGGGACTTTATTACTGAGACTTCGTTGTACTTACGTCTCTCTGTCTGTCCGTCTGTCACCAGGCTGAATCTCAAGAACCTTGAAGCCTTTGTCAAACAGACAGACTTAGCGAATGCGAGGCGAGGCGTTTTTATTTGTAATGTATGGAATTGTTTGGATCCAGTCACATAGAAAAGCGAAAGCGATCCGATAGCGTGACCGAACCGATGCGAAGACGTGGCGAAGGCATATTTGTTGTGTTTGACGTCGTTCATAAAAAGCCAGCTAATACAACTGCCACGCCTCGGTTCGCTGCACCCAGTTTGACGTCTCGTATCGGTTCGTTATCGCTTCGGATTCGGTCCGGTTCGCTTTTGCCTGTCTATTTGACAAAGGCTTGATAGTTAGAGAGTTGAAGTCTTCACAGATGATGTATTTCTATTGCCGCTATTATAGCAAATACTAAAAAACAGCAAAAATTAAATATTTAAGGGGCTCCCATAAAGCAGACGTGATTTTTAGCCGTGTCATAGATAACTAGTTGTATCCCTTGGTTTCACTCCCGCTGCTGAGCTCCTTTAGGTCGTAGCGAGATGTTTTATAGTCGATACCCGTCCTCGATACATGGACTATCTTTCACAAAAATAAGTTTTCAATTACAATCAGTTGTTTCTGATAGAAGCGCGTTCAAACAAACAAACTATTTTGCTTTATAATATTAGTGTAGATGGTACGGAATTCTTAGTGGGCGGGTTCGACTCGCACTTGGCCCGTTTTTAGATACTCTGAACATCATTAAAATGACAAATATCGCATGGATTTTTATTTTTCGGCGACAAATTGGACATTAATTGTAATATATTAAGTGCGTCTTATGAAGGTTCTAGATCTTACCGCTCGTTCCTTTTTGCTAAAAGAAGTAGCCTGTAATCGTTTCCAAGGTCCCGTCTGTCTCTGTACCAATATACATAATAGTCGGCTTTGCGCTTTAGGAGAAAAAGTGTAACACACAAACGTACAAAGTCACTTTCGTTTTACAAATTACACATGCAAGTTTGGGTATCTGAGTGTGTTACTTTTAATGATAATAAATAAGCCCGCGACACGGGAGTAATTCCTAGTGTGAGGCAACATATTTTTTAAAAGAAAAAATTGCATAATTATTTAATGCAATAATTGAACATTAAAAAAAATGTCTTATTGCTGCATTTTTATCTTTTGGCAACAAACCAAGCATTGATTGTTGTATTAAAGCGCGATTTTATGATAAAACTAGAATTTGCCGCGTCGCCCCCGATAACTTTGAAGTCTAATCAAAAATAAACTAGATTATCATCATTTTCTTTCATTTAGAAATATGGGATATTTCTCAGTGCCAATATTTATTAAAATCGGTTGAGTAATTTAGGTGAAAAAGTGTAACAAACATACGTTACTATAACTTTTTTTTACGTGGTAAAATCATCAAATGAGTCCTCCCACCCAGGGCAGAGCGGGAGGGACTGTCAGACTCGTACTGACTAAAATCCACGGTGTCCTTCAATAGCCCTTTACGTTCCGGGGTCGTAATTCGTACAGTCCCGCGACTAACGTTACTATACCTAGAACATTTTCACGATAAGCCATTAGTAAGCTTTGTTATAGAAATATTAGTACTTCGTATTATAACACCTACAGTATCATATTTTAACTTACTTTCACATTTATAATAATGAGATTACAACCCTAGGTGTATAATTAGTGAAATTGGCTATAAACAGACTTTGAAAATCAGTAAGAAACTTTATCAAAACATCTTTTGTTGTCCCGAACTCGAACAAACAAATTAAGCATTAGAATCTTATCGATTGATAAAGATTTTATAGTGTCTCCAACCCGATAACCCTTACTTCTATCTTTTGTATTCAAAAACCTGCATTCACGAAACTTTGCCAGCGAAAGGGTTAAAAAACAAAGTTAAATTTGTAGCTCCGCAAAGCATTTTCCCAAACAAAGCTTTAGCCTAAACTGTTTTCGCAAACGCACTCATAAGTTTGTTTTGTTCAATTTTTTACGTACATCCTTTCTTCTGGTTGAAAAGACGTTTGCGTTACGCGAAATTAGACTTTGTTGGATTGAGATAAGCGTCACTGATTTTGATTCACATCAGCATTGAAAACTCTACTGTATCGTTTTAATATCTGGGTACATTTTCGCATGTTTCAGTTTCGTAGTGTTGTTTTTTTTCAACCAAAGTTTGCCCATTGTCTCCGTGAAGTGTTAGCGTATACAAAATTGTCGGTAAGTCTATATTTGAAGTTTCAACTACTTTTCTGTTATTTTGTTGTTAAATTGGTTGGTAAAACAATTTTATGCGAAGTGAAATAGCACTGAGTTCCCTTAAGCTTATTTCAGTGGAAAATTTTGGGAAAAATACCGATTTCTGTTTACCTGTTAAATGTCACTGCAAGTCTGCACCTCTCCGCGAAGGAGGAGGCGGGCCGCGTGAGGCAGAGGACGGCGTCCTCCCTCCTTCCCAGCCGCAGTGGTAGACGCCCACGGCGACAGACGTCAGCAGACGATCTCCGGCCACCGTAGGCACGGAAATGCGGGCAGCGAGTAATGGGCAACTCGCTGTCCGACCATGGACGTCCATGGAGCGTCAGCAAATGACAGGGCCCCCCTCTAGAGGGCCAAAGCCTGCCGGGGTCGCGGGACTCACGAATTACCGCGCTGCGTCAGAAAGACTTCAGTCATGGCGGTATTCTCCGTCCGTTTTGATTTTGACGTTAATTACGTTCGTACATCCGTATCCATGTCTTCGTTTACGGAATTAGAAAGTAGACTTTCCGTTCTTCGGCGGGTATCCTTGTTCCAGATATTATCACGCAAAGGAATTGAAATTGACGGCACGTTTGGCGCAGTGGCTGAGCAATTGGACTGCTGCGCTGCGTGTCGCGGCGCACGGAACAAATATTTGTATGATCTGCAAGTAGTTGTTCCGGGTCGTTCGTGTATGTGAGTTTCTATGTTTGTAAACGCACCAACGATACAAGTGAAATTCTAGTGTGTGGCAACATTTTTTTTTAAATAAAGTAATAAATAATAAATCGAATGTAGTAAAAAAAAGATAGCATCGTATTCAAAACATTCATCATCACAATAACTTACTACTTAAGGAAGTTCCCAACAAAAGCTTTTCTACATAAATATGAAATACTAGCTTCCGCCCGCGACTCCGTCCGCGTGGATGTCGGTCTTCGCGTGGATGGTTTATTTCTCCATTTTGAGTAACTCTGACAATGACATCTTATAAATATCTATTGGACCCAAATACGGCTAAGCGTATAATAATTAAGGAGATTCGCGGTTCTACAGAACAACGTCTATGAATAAAACAGAAATTTAAGATTTTTTTTCTACGTATTTTTCCAGGATAAAAAGTATCCTATTTTATGCCCAGGATAATAAGGTATAATTAGACCAAGTTTCATCGAAATCGAACCGTTAGTTTTCACGTGATGCCTGCACATACAGACAGACAGACAAAAATTATTTAAATCACATATTTGGGTTTGGTATCGATCCAGCAACGCCCCCCGCTATTTATTTTTTCAATATTTTCAATGAACAGAATTGACCCTTCTACAGATTTATTATAGTATAGATTTGAATGACAGCTTCAAGATAGACGTATCACAGCATATTATTGTTTTTTGAGAAAAATGTAAAATTCCACTCCACTTCCTATGGGAGGCCAATTTCCATTGTTTCCCATAACATGAGGTAAGGTAGCCTACAATTAAAAATGGACATTTAGCTAATAACACATATTTTGTATTTTCCCAGTAGCCTCTGGGAATTTTTGCCAATGGCCGACGTATTGTATTCTTCGGTAATTTCGCAGATATCAAAGTTGTGGGCACACTGAAGGATGTAAGCTATATGCTATAATGTTAGCTTCTATCCCCAGTAGACGTAGTACACTAATTCTATTTATTTTCTATCAAGAATAGACAAAGTTTAAGTATATTTTTAACCTGATCTGTTGCAATAATACATTTCTTAGAATAGTAGTTTAATTTATGGATTTCATAGTAATCCGACATAAATATTTTGTTTTTCATCCGTGGTAGCCTTTTTTTATAAAGCTTTCCACACACATATCTTCCACATCGCATAGCTTCACATACTGCTCAAGCATTAATACTCTCTATTGTGTTAGAGACTGTTGTTTTGTCATGGGAGCCTTCAACGTTTGCTATCACAACAATAACAACGCTTTCTATATCTTGTCCAACGATATTGATATGTTGTTATTATGTTTTAGAAATATGTTTGTTTATTATTTACTAGCTTTTGCCAGGTGCTTCGCCCGCTCACCCCCCCCCTCCCGCCTCCTCCCCTTATTGTCAATGTCATTTAGGATCAAAGTAGCTTTCAACTGGTGAACGGATTTGGTTGAAATTCGGTGCACAGATAGTTTATAGCCTGGATTAACACACAGGATAGTTTTTATCCCGATTTGATGTGCACACGGGATGATATTCGAGTTGTAGCGGGTGATACGGCTGGTAACACCTAGTAATGAATATTGACAAATATATCAACTTCATTCAGCTTTGTTTAAAAAATCTTAACAAACTGCATCTTTTGTCCTAAAACACAGAGAAGCTGTAACAATCATAATTAAGCAAGAGACGGTTTCAAAGAAAACCTATTACCTCTGGTCGTCCCCTTTGTACAACAGCGTTAGTGTCATAGAGCATGGAAACATGGATAAGAAATCCGTCTGTCCTGCAAGCGGTTTATAAGTCCGTAGAAACCGTTTTTGCCTACTGGAGAATAGACAAAATGACAGAATGTGGAAAGACTCCCTATTATGTTGTCCCTAAGCGTGGCGATGTTAAAAATGTAGAAAGAAAAGGTTGTCGTCTACAGGTGGTGTCAGAAGCAGGAGAAGACACATGTAGAATTCTATAGAAGTGACTGTCTATTCTTGGTAGAATAAAGATAGAATTGGTCATACAAAGCATGCTATAAAACAATAATGTAATGAAAAGCCCAATGTATGTATAAAAAACTATCATTGTCAAAATGTTATTGATCGTAAGCAAAGATACTATTCTGTGGTCGGCAGAAATGTTTTTAAGCTTTTTTAAAAAAATTTTAGGTACTTAAAAAAATCCAAACAATTTCACAATTTTAGTCCTTGACATATTTAGCTATGTCTGGTGTCTATATTTGACATAAACAAGCATAACTGAATATAGTTTAAAAAAACACGCTTTAATAGCAATCGAACTAGAAAGTAGAAAATATTTTTTAAGTATAAGAGGGTTTGTGTTACTGCAATATAAAATCCAACAATCAATTATCATAATTAATTTAGAATAAGTTTAATATAAATATTAAGATATTAACAAAAATTCAAATAAAGTGGAAAAGCGTGGGGTGCAAATTTTCAAGTTAATCATACTACTGGAAGTAGGTGAAAATGAAGTTAAAAGATTCCATTACATACATACAGGTCAAGCTAATAAAAGCGTGTTAAAAAGTGCTTCTAGAGATTTTGTTTCATATCCACAGTTTCTATAATTCTGGTCAACTAAAGCGGGGTGCACACATTTAATTATTCTCCGGGTGAAATTATGTGACGCTTAGTCTGGGAACAAACGGTGCCCAGAATTTAGTTCAAGCCTTAAATTTAAATATTTTACAACCTCTTTTTTAAAAAAAAAAAGCTGTTGTTCCTGATGTGAGCAAAATGGAGCGTTAATTTGGGGAAATTTGAAAGTTAGCTCTTGGCCACGACTTACACGCTTAAGCGACGCATTTGAAGCTGGGATATTTTTATTTATGTGAATATGTTACTTACAGGTTCTGATTTATGGTTACGACGCGGTTAGCGCAGTGGCTGAGCGATTGGACTGCTGCGCTGCGTGTCGCGGGTTCGATTCCCACGCGGAGCAAATATTTTATGATCTACAAGTAGTTGTTCTGGGTTTGGGCGTTTGTGTATGTGAGTTTAATAGTTTTGTAAACGCACCCACGATACAGGAGAAATTCCTAGTGCGGGACAACATTTTTTTAAGTAATTAAAAGAAAAGAAAGATTTGTGCATGTATTTCTCTAGGTTATGATTTCATTATGTTGTCCTAATGCAATGTGCGGGAAAATGCTGTTTATCCAAGGTTCAAATTTTGATTTATATTTCGGCGAATAACTCTGAATCCTGAAGCTTTAGAACATAATGTCCGGTATCTTTTTTGACGTGATGAGTGAATGAGAGAGTAACTTTTTTTTTTAGGGTTGCAAAATCATCAAATGAGGCCACCCGTGTTTCTTCGGATGCCCTTTACGTTCCGGGGCCGCGGTATCCTGGATTAATATAGATAAATCCGCGACCTCAGCAGGCATTTGGCCCCGTAAGAGGCCCCGTCGGTGACGCGTGAAACACGACGCGCCACCCAAGTCTTGGCCGGGCTTGGTCCGACCAAGGACCAAGCCCAGGTCGGTACCCGGGCTTGGTCCTTGGTCGGACGGCGAGCTTACCCATTACTCACTGTCCGCAAGCCCGCTCCGCCGCTGTGCCCTCTGCTATTCAAAGGGACACGCGTTGGAGCATCCACGCGACAGGCTATTCGCATACGAGCAAAGAGACCCCTTAGGCACACAGTGCCTAAGGAAGAATTTTTGCCTGCATCCCAGGGTGCACCGGCCCGAAAAACTGGTCTTCCCCCCGGACGTATCCGAGGGGAAACAGTCCACGGGCGCACGTGGAGGTTGCCTGCCTTAGCACCCCGTGAGTAAGTAACTGGGAGAAGTTTCGCTTTTATACAACATTATTTTTAGCATATGCGAAACCTAAATATAATTTGTTCAGAATCAGTAACTGAATCAATTTCAGTAATTTTTACACCATGTTATATTTTTTTTCCAAAAATATTTTAACTAATTTTATTACTTACCAGTTAATTACAATACAATCACTTTATGGTTAGGTTCCTTTTGCCAAACTATTATCAATGAGTGTACGACAGAGGAGACGCCAGTTTAGCGAGGGTACCGAGCCCTGCCGCGAAATTAGCAATTTTTTGAACGGACAACCAGGTAACATGCCAAGTTTATAACTTTATGATTTTTCATGCTACAGATTTGAAATTTTGTGCATAGATTCTTTAAAAATACTAGACAGGTGTAAAGGATTTCGCATAAACAAAAAATAATGTTGTATATAACTAGCTTTTGCCTGTGCATATTACCTATGTCACTAAGGACTAAAACAGCTTTCAAATGATGAAAGAATTTTTGAAATCGGTCCAGCAGTTTTTGAGTTTATTCATTACAAACACTTTTCATTATAAATATTTAAGTGTATATTATATAGATTTCATTGCAGCGGCTGTAAGGATTCCTGCGAATCCCTGACCGATTTAAATAAATAATCACATAATAATGATTTTCACCCTATCACATTAAAATCTTTTAAATTTTTAATTGATCTGTCAAAAATTTACATTTATTGAAATACCTAGGTTAGATAATTATCTAACCTTATAATTAATTAAAGAAACTGTCTGTTAAACAATTCACCTTATTTAAATACAGGAAATGTATTGAAAAAAGCTAAAATACAGTTGCAAAATTATGGCACTGGAATCGTATAAAAAAACGACGGGTTGCACTCTGGGAGTGCCGGCAGAAGTGAAAACTTCAATAGTAATAAACACACACGAACATTCACGCAAGCGCCCTGCGCCGTCTTACGAATTTTCGATCAGGTCACGTGTCCTGAAGCGAGTTTAACATTTTTACCCATTCCAAAAAAAAGTGCACAACGCTGCTAAAGAAGTTTTCACTTCAAAAACAGCAAAAGATTTACCAACAACTTAATTTACTTCGCGAACAAAACATACAAACAAACATGATATATCTGGAATGCACCGGAAAATTGTCCAAAGGTATGGACGGAAGAAAAAAAGTAATAAAAATGGCGTACCACGCGGACTTGCAATAAAATAATTGTAAATTCTTTGCAGTACGGGCAGCAAATAAAACTGGGTGTGTAACAAACTTGAACCCGTTGTGGCGTAAAGCAAAATGGAACTTTGACGTTAACGTGATGGAAATATTAGTTCTTCGTTCGAACACTAGAGGCGCTCTTCCATTTTGTCAAACAATAAAATGAGTAAATACAATTCAAGTACGCTGTAAATAAAATGCAGAAATTTTGTTTAGATTCAGTTGACAGTCAATCCAGAAAAGAAAATTTAATTCAAAAGGAATTCTTTGCTATTCGAAGCAACAGCGAATTTCCCCTGCGAATTTTGCTTACAGATTTTTCTAAAGGTAGAAAAATCTGTAGGCAAAATTCGCAGGAGACGCCGTTTGTCAGTTTTCTTTTTTGTATTTGTATGGGAAAAAATCAAGATGGCGCTGTTAGGGCGATGTGTTTATATTACTTTTGTGTCTTCATTTGATTCTTTTTTGTGATTATTTAAAATAATTCGATAATTGTCTATCATTCATTTTAAATATCACCAATTGACGGTCTAGAATTCCTTAGAAGCTGTCACGGCGTCTGGATTTGTGCCTGTTCGATGTCATTCGAAACGCTCTCTGTTATATGAGGCTTTAACATAACTGGTCAAGTGTGGTTGTTGCATTAGGTAAACCTCTGCATTTATTAAACAAAAAATATTTGATTGATAACTCAGAACCTTTTATAATAATTTGATTGCATGGATTCTTAAAAGTTATCGATTTCCGCAAGGTATGGCCACTCTCTTGGTCCATCAATGAAAATAAGGACCCAGGCCGAAACTTTTGAGAGAACCATACATTATATTATTTCTGGATTCACAATCAACTGTCCAATTATGTTGTCACTAATTCTTAGTTCGTATCACCACCTAATATGATATACGGAAAATGACAGAGAATAAGAAATGCTCGTAACGTCGGCCGACGCTGCGGGTTTGTGCTCACCATCATCATCAGCCCATAACAGTCCACTATAGGACATAGGCCTCTCCAATCGCACGCCATTTCACGTGATCACCAGCTACTCTCATCCAGCTGTTACCGACCACCTTGCGTGAGGGCGGCCCACCTCACGATTGCCGATTGATGGCAATTCGGGTTTCATGTTCAGATAATATTATCGCAAAACTTAATTGTATAGTTATCCAACTCGTTCTAGAAAAACCGAAGAACAGCTCAAAGAAAACATAAATACCAACACCAAAAAATAAACAAGAAAGAAATACAAACATTTCCTGAGTCACACAGAAATGAAGAATTGCCGTTCAGGAATAAAATAAAAGAAAGAGCTCCACTGTTTTATATTTGTTCAAAAACTTTGAATTGAGCATTTCGTTTGTTTATTTTGCTGTCGGTACTAGCAAACACTGAGATGTTAGGGTGAGTTCTGACGTACGGTGAATGTCTTGATTTTGTAGTTTGCATAAAATGAAAAGGAATAGTATCTGAGTTGTTTATCTATATATATATACTTGTATACTGATATTATACAGAGGTAAAATTTTATTTATTACTATGTAGATGTTAATCGCTTCTTTTATGATAGCTTCTTTTATCTTTTTGTGATATTAAATCATGACATCTCACGTGTGCAAGTGTGGGGATAAGTTTAAGTCAAAATATTTTATTAAAATATGTTAGTTACTATCATGGTATAGTAACCATATATGTTTAAATTCTCTGTGCAAAATTTCGCGTTTATGATGTTATCAAGAATGCAGTAATATTCCTACACAAATGAGGTACGAATTTTCTGAAATTCCTTTAATGTCATGTTATTTGAACAACACTGGAATGTTGCTACTTTATTCAGCGTAAATTCAAGTAGTTTCAGCAATTTCTCCCATTTTGTGTTTATTTCGCAATCGCTTAAACTGTGATTCTTAGTAGTCATTATAACAATAATTATGAATGTTCAGAAATAATTCAGAGCGAAATTAAGGCTCTTAGAAAAAGGTTGAAAATAGTAAAAAAGTTTCGTAGGATTTTCCAAATGATCGTAGCGCGCGATGTGGCAGAAATGTAAACTAACTGGGGATACCCGCGGAGTGACGTACGTGTCAAGTTTAATTTGAACTAGGTGCAACCTTTTTGGGATTTTATTTAATGTTTGATGAAAAACAAGCCAACATTTTTTGTCAAAATATCTAGTTGGCAAGGATTGGTAGACCATGTCGCTGAATAATGCGGTTGTTAGGAGGCACACAACACATGTAAAGAAATAGTATCTAAATACAAATCGTGAACAAAACTTCCAACACTTTACTTCCCACCCAGGGCAGAGCGGGATTGACGGACAGACTCGTACTGACTAAAATCCACGGTGTCCTTCAATAGCCCTTTACGTTCCGGGGTCACGATAATTCGTAAGTCCCGCGATACCAGCAGGTAAACTTAGAGGGGCGAACCCTGCCAGGGTCGTGGGCTGTCTCATTATAACCGTGACCCGGACCATGCCCGGGTCGACGGCGCATTGTGTTCCACGCGCGGCTCAAAGAGTGTCAGCAAAAATGACGGGGCCCCTCTAGAGGGCCAAAGCCTGCCGTGGTCGCGGGACTTATGATTTACCCTGACCCCGGAACGTAAACGGCTAGTGAAGGATCACCGTGGATTTTAGTCAGTATAAGTCTTTCAGATTCAGATTTTACCACGATAAAAAAGGCGTTATTGAGTGTAAATCTTTATATTAATTGTTTAATTAAATTATAAAACAGAAATCTTCCTCAATTATAACCTCGATTTGATTTATTCATCATTCATCATTTTTTAACATCACTATTTGAAAAGGAAGAAGTTGATCGGACTAATTCAAGCATAGCAATTATGACGATACGTCTCTTCTGCACACACCTTTACCTCGTGTTACAGATTACTTCAACAAAGGACGAGAGAATCATGTCAAAGTGAACAAATTCCTCACATTCTCGCTAGTATTTAGCCTAGATATACAGGGTAGGTAGGTAGACTCTGTCTATTTTAGTAACTACCCACTAATACAAAAGGATTACTAGAATAATAATTCCATGACACCGTTTTCTTTTTTTATTACATGGTAAAATCATCAAACGAGTCCTCCCACCCAGGACAGGACAGGGAGGGACTGTCAGACTTGTACTGACTAAAATCCACGGTGTCCTTCAATAGCCTTTTACGTTCCGGGGCCACAGATACCGGATAAGAAAGTCTTGTGACCCTGCATAACACCGTAGAAACGGATTTTGTCTGCTGAACAATAGACTAAGAAACAAATATAACTCAGTAATCACGGCATGGTTAGCGCAGTGATTGAACGATCGGCTGCTGCGCAGCGTGTCGCGGTTTCGATCCCCGCACGGAACAAATGTTTGTATTTTTATTATTTACTTTATTTAAAAAAAAACCTTGCCCCACACTAGACATTTCTCCTGTATCGTGGGTGCGTTTACAAACATAGACACCCACACCCGGAACAACTACTTGCAGATCATACAAATATTTGTTCCGTGCGGGAATCGAACCCGCGACACATAGCGCAGGAGTCCAATTTCTCAGCCACTGCGCCAAACGTGCCGTTAAATCATATGACCTACAAGTAGTTGTTCCGCGTCTGGGTGTTTGTGTATGTGAGTTTCGTATGTTTGTAAACGCACCCACGACTCAGGAGAAATGTTTAGTGTAGGCAACATTTTTTTTTTAAATCGTGTTTAAACACGACAGTCAACTCCCTGAAGTCTAAAGTCCGAATTGTCGAATTTCTATAGCATGAAAGTACCACAATTTCGAATAACCATTAGATCGAGCGTCCTTTTCGGTGAAACGACATTGCAACGAAATGCAATAATCCTTTCATCGAATATCTGAAATACCTATTAATGCTATTCGAAATAAAATTGTGGTACTTCGTTGCGCTGGAATTTCGGCTTTTCAGACGGTCTGACGACTTCGGGGAAATGGCTAAATAATTACAACCGTACAGGCCCATCTTCTGGGTTGAGCCGCGGTTGCCGAAGTTAGTCTGTGGATGGATGACCATCTTTAACAGCGAATTTCCTCCGTGCCTCGGAAAGCATGTAAAGTCGTTGGTCTCGGCTTTCATTTGTAGATCTTTCACAGTCAGAAGTTCGAAAATCTGACAACCAGTCTTGCCATGGGGTATCGCATTACCCAGTGACTGGGTTGTAGAGGTCCGATAGGCAGTCGCTCCATGAAAAATACTGATATTCAGCTGCATCTGGTTCGACTGGAAGCCGACCCGAATATAGTTGGGAAAAGGCTAGGCAGATGATCTTCTTCTTCTTCTTCTTCTTCTAGGAGTGGAATTCCCTGCCGGAGTCTGTATTTCCTGACTGCTAAAATCTCAGAGTCTTCAAAATAATAATGAATAGGTAGGTTACATCTAGGCAAGCGTGCTTCACCGTCGACCACATCTTCGCTTATCATCAGGCGAGATAGTGGTGAAATATAAACCAATGATTAAATAAAAGAAATAAAACGACGTTTATTACATTGAAGCATCAATCAGAAATTGACTGTCTATTTGAAGTTTGGACGCATTATTGTCCTGATCTACGCGATGAATTTTAATAAAAATTTCACCACAGCTTCGATATTAATTTATCGGAAGACTTATGTGTATGTTTATGTATATAATGTGTTACATTATTTTACATAACCTTCATCTTAACGTTAAGTCAAACCATAAAAACCGTAATGAAGCAGGGGTGATTCACTGGTTACGGTGTAACGAATATCCCCCACAATTCTACGACTACAAAACTTACCACCCGTCATAATCACACGCAGGTGTATAGGCAAATCTTTTTGACGCAGTTTTTAAGCCGCAAACTACCCGAGACAGCTAATATCCCCATTGTAGGGGGCGAAGGGGCGAAGTCTATGTGTGGCTAAGTACCTGAAGTTTCGCGCATCTGCTTGGAGTATCAAAGCCGTGGCAAGTTATTTCATATAAGTATAGGTAAGTTGAGGTGATGCACTGGTGCATAGATCAAGTTTAAGTACAGAGGGTTTGTATTTTTAAACTGATAGGTATTTTATCACTGAATTAAAAAAAAACAAATGCTTGACAAGACTGCCTGGCCAGACTATTATAAACACTAAATTACTTACTTCTATGCAAGTGTGGTTCACCGTCAACCACATCGCTGCTAACCATCAGGCGAGATGCTGGCTTTTTTTACATAAATAACGTAATATTCTAAAGAAAAAAAAATAGTTTATTTGTATATCCTCTACATACAAACGATATGACGTCAAACAGTATCTTGTGCACGTCATGTACGATCTTAAAATTCTAGTTCAAACCACAACACTTTAGAAAAATGGTCATTCCTCACAGAGAGTCAGCAAGAACCCTTTTTTACACCCCTTTCTTTTTCAACCATGTATAATCTATGCCCCTGCACTGCCGCTCTCTCTCAAACAAAACGGAATTCCGTTGCAGACGGACGCTAGTTTAGGAAGGAGCATACTAGTACAAAGGGGTGAGAATTAACCCCCACTGTTTGCCAAGTACCCACACAACCTGCAGTCTACTTACAACCTGTATATACAACGAGCGTAGAACACCCTGTATAGTGGGTAGTGGAATATCCTGTGTAGTCTCAAGTGAAAATGTTTAAGTGTACGTGTTTTTGAATTGTATGAAATAAAGTTGTATTTTAACTTAAATTGTAAACGCTTGTTTGTTTTTGAGGAGCTCCCGGCTAAATAATAAAAGCCGCGCTTTCCGAGATTAGCTTGTAGATGGGTGACCATTTATCCTAGTTTCCTCCATCGGAAAACACGTAAAACCGTTGGTCTCGGCTGTCAATTGAAAATATTTGACAGTCATTAATCACAGTTAGAAGCTAGAAAGTTTGACAACCAGTCTTACCATTTTACGTACTCAGTTACTTGGTTGTGGAGGTCAGATACGCAGTCGGTCCATGTAAAATACTAATATTTGTTTTTTTTTTTTTTATACTAGCTCCACCAACAAAGCTGGCGCCTATGTTAACAACCACATTCATTCCAGTTCTCGCTTTTATGCCTCTCGTACTTTCATTCTTCATACTGTATCTTTCTAGCTTTCTTCTACTTTCGCTCTTATGGGTGGGATGCCCATATATGCTATCTATTCTTCTACTTATTTATATCTTTATTTATTTTCGTTAAGGAGAAATAACCTTTTACTACAGTTTTTGTTCTTTTTTCTTTTTTACATTTTCCTTATTTTATACAATATTAATACTACTAGGTACAATTTTTATACAATGTTAATACAACTATCTTAAATTACTTACTCATATTTTACAGGCTAATTATTTTTATTCTTACAATGTTCTACATACTATTAATCTTAATTATCTTATCACTACTTTCTTAAACACTACTTACATTTCTTCTATTTTAAAAACACAACTTATCTCTATGTTAACATATAAATACCTATATATATTTTATGGAACATAGCTTAAAATCTACGTTTTGTTTCTCTCTATGACCTTGCACGCAATGTTTAAGCAGTAGTCTATGAGGTGTTCTCTATTTTTACCTTTTAGTATGTCCCCTATGCTCTCTCTACTTAGTTTAATTTGCAGCCTCTGCTCCAGACCATACCGCTCGGCGAGGTGTACGGGGCAATCCAAGAGCAGGTGCGGGATGGTCTCACTCACTCCTGGATCGCAGATGCACGATGGGCTCTCTTTACACCAAAAAAAATATACTAATATTGAGCTGCATCCGGTTCGACTGGAAGCCGACCCCAACATAATTGGGAAAAAGCTAGGCAAACGATGATGACTGGACGGCAGTACGACATCTAACCAGGGTACTGCAAACATATTTAGTAAATTAAAGGTGTATTTCGTCCCCGGATGCGGGTCAGCCAGTTCTGAAGGACTGTTGTGCTAACAGATGAAGTACGTCTTTCTTTTTATCGTGGTAAAATCATCAAATGAGTCCTCTCACCCAGGGCGCGACGGAAGGGACTGTCAGACTTGTACTGACTAAAGTCCACGGTGATCCTTCAATAGCCATTTACGATCCAGGGTCACGATTACCTAGTGAGACGGTCCCGCGACCCCGGCAGGCTTTGGCCATTTAAGGGGGAATATTTACGACTTCAATCACAAAAAAAACTAAATACGTTTGTGCTGTGATTGTGTATGTGAGTTTAAATGTTTTCTAGACGCACCCAGAATACAGTAAAACTCAACACTTTCAGCTGAGCAACGTTGTAATACGTAAAATTTTATAAACGCTATTTGACAAAATAAATATTGAAAAAATATGTCTTTCTTCAAAGAACGTGTATAAATGGCTGAGGCTTGTACAAATTCCTTCAAGCTACGTCATCGCGCTGTATCACTTTAAATTTTGGGATTGCTAGCGCCACTCCAGGTTAGTTTTTTTTGTGCACTTTATAAGGCTACTCGCACACATACATTCTTATTACGCATACATTCAGAGAAAATAGTGAGCCGCGCAACATCCATACCCAGATGCTCAAAGTGTTAAGTCGTTTCTTTCTAAGCTGGATTTTTTGGTCGCGGGACTAACGGATTACCGTGACCCCGGTACGTAAAGGGCTATTGAAGGACACCGTGGATTTTAGTCAGTACAAGTCTGACAGTCCCTCCCGCCCTGCCCTGGGTGGGAGGACTCATTTGATGATTTTACCACGATAAAAAAAAAGCTCGATTCATTGCGTATCGCAATTAGAAGTTAATAACACATACGTGCTCATTAACTGTCATGAACATGTATCAATACAGAGGTTTAATTATATAATACTAATGGATGATATGCAAATCTTCGAATTCATAAAGGCATAATATAGGTAGCTGTGCAAGGGAGAAGATTAGGGCGATTTCTTCTTGTTTGAGGAGGTGTCCACATACAGCTAGTAATGTACCCAAGGAACTGGCGATATTTAACTTATTTATGTTTTCTTGAGCGTTTGAATAGGCTTGTGTACTAAAAACATCTACTTAACCATTAGTGGAGTCATTTACATCATCTTTCTATTACTTTGTATATATTTATATATTTATTTATATGTGTATTTAGTATTTTTAACTTTGTTCTTTGATTTTTTAATGTCTATTTTTATTTTTGTGCACCTACCATGTTATCACTCCACTGCCCTTGGTTGACTGGTAGAGAATGCCTCAGGCATTAAGTCCGCCTATGTACTATTTGTGTTGCATGAAGTTTAAATAAATTTAAATAAATAAATTAATCCGTCAGTTAGATTATTTAAAAATATTCTATCCGTTTTTTTCTTTTGTTACGTAAACGATAATTGGCGACACGACGTTGTTAAAATTCACAATACGTCAGACAGTCTTGGTGTCACATTTTTGCATTGGTGTATCCTAGCACCACAAGCTCCAACTATCATGTTTCGATAAGTTTTATCTTAGTAGAGAATGAAAAAAGACGTATAAATTATTATTCAAAATTCTAACTGACAGACTAATTAAATTTGCAATTTGAAGAAGTTTATGCCTTTGTCAAATAGACAGGCGAGTCCGAAGCGATACCGAACCGAAACGAAACGTCAGTCCGATAGTTCTGTCACGCTATCGGATCGCTTTCGCTTTTCTGTGTGACTGGATTCAAACAATTCCATACATTACAAATAAAAACGTCACGCTTCGCATTCGCCACGCCTGTCTGTTTGACAAAGGCTAAGCTAGCTTATTGACACAGCAACACATGTAATCCAATGCGTCGGGCGTTTGTGTATGTGAATTTATATGTTTGTACACGCACCCACGGGAAACACACTGAGGAAATTACGAGTATGGGGCAACGTTTTTAAAAAAAAATAGTGTACAACGCCGATAAAGAAGTTTTCACTTCAAAAACGACGGGTTGCACTCTGGGAGTGCCGGCAGAAGTGAAAACTTGAATAGTAATAAATACACACGAACATTCGCGCAAGCGCCCTGCGATGTCTTACGAATTTTCGATCAGGTCACGTGTCCAAAAAAAAGTACACAACGCCGCTAAAGAAGTTTTCACTTCAAAAAACCAATGCGTCGGTTTATGACCGTTTATAATTTTCAAGAGCTCGCCTATCTTATGACTTTGTGGCATACTGCAAAGCCGTCTCGAGCTAGTTATAGCTAAGTGATATCCACTCCATAATGTATGAATAAATAATTAGCTTCGTCTTATGATGTTATTCTATGAACAAGTGTTGAAAGACTGCATTAAATTATCATTTGGAATCTTCGAAATTTAACAGCCCACGCTTCTCGTCCTAAAAATACTAAGCAGTGTTCCGCTTCGCCCGCTAAAACTCTAACATAAATTCGGGATAACAGCTATTCAGTGTATTAATTCAAATCTTAAGACCCAATTTCACCAAACTCTTTGCAACCAGACATTAGCTAATGTGGTTTTAAAATTAACAGCGCTGTTATAATGTTATGTGTCCCATGGTGACAATTTAACAGACCATTGCCAGATCCATCATTATTTGAATGACACACAAAACCATTCAGTCACATTATAAATCTACTAAAACAAAAAGATGTAAAACTCAACGATGCAATAGACGACTGAACTACTTTTCCGTTTCGCTGGATAATATGTCAATAATACAGCTAATTAAAAGAAAAAATTAAAATAAGTTTGAGGTTGTTTATTTCGTTGTGTAAGGAGTTTATATTTTAAATAAGTCTGGAGTGATCGTTTTCGTGTTATAATAATATTTAGTTACTTCCTGGGTGGAGCAGAAGGGAATATCAAACTCGTACTGACTAAAAATGACGCTGTTCTGTCGGTTTTCTTTTGCGTTCCATGGCCGCGATATCCAGTTTAGATAGTCCCGCGATCGTAGCAGGCATTTGGTTCTGTAGGAACTCCGTGAGTTTTCTGCCAGCTCTTATAAGCGCGCGTGACCATGAAGCGCATATGCCATCGACTAGGGCAAAGTCTTTGATCGTACGGGTAACCCATTACAAAACGCCCACAAACCCGCGCCTACGGTAGCTAGAAATTACCCGCGATCTCCGACGTGACGTGGAGACGGTGTGACCTGGATGATTGTCTCTCCCTCACCCATTCCACTTCCTCCTTCACTAACTTTACTTCTCAGAAAGAATGCTTTCCATTACCCGCCGCTCCATAACATGCCTGAATAATTACTACCTTTCGCCTCCACCTTGTTCACGCAGTGGTGATACCCGAGTGTCCATGCATCAAATACTCGGTTGCCACCACCACTCTTACACAAACTTCCGAAACAACAGTATCCAGTTAGAACCTGCGTCAGGCGGAAGGTGAGGTCGCCGTGATCCTTTAGCTACTGCGTACTGGCCATCAGTAAAAACCTCCATATAGTTTTAAAATAAAAAAACAAATTGTTATCTTGACAGTACTAATCGTCTGTCACCAATGTAACGGACCCATGGAGCAGTCATTAAATTTAACAGCCGATCAATGAAATTAAAGTACCGTTAGCACGTGGTGGAACACTCACTAACCTTAACAGTCGGTTTACACATGTAACAGGGCATTAAACTAACTAACAGAGTGTGGCGAAACTGGCCCTAAACTATCTGTGCACTAAATTTCATTTAAATCCGTTTAGTAGTTTTTGCGTGAAAGAGTAACGAATATCTGTCCACACAAACTTTCACAATTATATTACTGGAAGATAGATAAGATTAGTAGGATAGTATTTTAAATCGTTTTAATAGTGGTAGTCGTATAATTAACCACTATTTTGCCACGGTAGTTAGCCCTTTCCCGGCAAATAATCAACCTATATGGTCATAAATTAATATCAGCAACATGCTTTGAATAAGGCTCGTCCTACACGACACCGCCTTGTTCGGACTAGAATTGAACGGGCCACGTCCGCGCGGAGAGGCGATCATGTCCGCTGATCCGCGCGGTGGAGCAGAGCCCTTCTGCACGTTTTAAAGAGCTGTTAGAAAACTGTCAGGACATGATTATAGGGCCAAACACCTGACAAGGTCGCGGGATTGTCTTAAAAGGGCACCGCGGTAAAGAAAATGAGTTTATTGACATTAATCTTCTTAAGACTAAACGAAATAAAATATATAAACAAAATCGTTTAGTGCAAAAACGGCAACTGAATGAACAAGGTGGTTTTAGTTAGTCAAGTCTTTGATGATATTCCAACCCAAATGAAAAAAGGAATAAGATGAGTTTTGGTCAGTACGAACCTGACACACTCTTCATAGAGCGAGCGGAGTCATTTGATGAATTTGCACAAAATAAAATACACTGTACATGAAATACAAAATGGCCGTCCAGCCGTTCGCTGTGTGCGCTGCCCTTTACTCGATGCGAAGTAATTTTTCAGATCAGGAAGAAATTCCTTTGACAGGGCGAGGCGACATGTGTCCATAGAAATTCTTAGTTAATGAAGCGAGGCGTTTTTATACTAGAAAGCTGCTGGATAGACCTGTTATACTTTTATGATAACTTATCACTAAGTATTATATGTATAACAACGGGCACGCCGCAGTCGCGGCGTTAAGACCCCTCTTTGAGGAGTGGCTGGATAGGCATCACGGCGTCCTGACCTACCGCATGACGCAGGTCCTCACCGGACACGGAAGTTTCGGGAGGTACCTGTGTCTGATAAGGAGGGAAGAAACGCCTGGGTGTCACCACTGCGAAGATCGTCTGGAGGACACGGTGGAGCATACGGTACAGGACTGCCCCGCTTGGGCAGAGCACCGCCGTGTCCTCACGACGGCAATAGGCGGAGATCTCTCGCGCCCGGCATTGGTCGAGACCATGCTGCGGGGCGAGACGGAGTGGGAAGCGGTCGCCTCCTTCTGCGAAGCAGTCATGCTCGCAAAGGAGGAGGCGGGCCGCGTGAGGGAGAGGACAGCGTCCTCCCTCCACCCCAGCCGCAGTGGAAGACGCCCATGACGACGGACGTCGCAAAACGATTTCCGGCCACCGTAGGCGCGGGCATACGGGCGGCGAGTAATGGGCGACTCGCTGTCCGACCATGGACCATGCCCGGGTCGACGGCGCGTTGTGTTCCACGCGCGCCTCAAGGAGTGTCAGCATAGTGACGGGGCCTGTAGAGGGCCAAAGCCTGCCGGGGTCGCGGGACTTACGAATTACCGTGACCCCTGTAAAAAAAAGTACTATATAGCAAATTTCCCCCGGACTGGGTAATTTCAATGTAGGACTTCGATAAGCGAGTAATATTACCATTTAAAGAAATAACGTGTCCTATAACTGTTCACAAAAACTGCAAATATCTTTAACAAAAACACATTAACGTATTATTTCATTCATTTGGCACCTTGCATGCTACTCATTTTACTTACAACCCTAACTTCAAAAGCAATAGGGTCGAAAATGCCGTTGCAAAGCTCAGAGTTATTTAAAGTACTACTTTGGCATTTAAAGCAGATGTGAGGTAAATTGGTTATGGTGTGTCTTTAAAAACATGGTAATCTACATTTTCTTTGAGAAAACAGGCCCGGATGGTATGCATCTGCATAATGAAATTATTATTACGTCTAATTCTCTAGTTGGCTTTGGCGTTGAAAGCGTGGCTACCGAGTTAGAGGTCCCAGATTCGATCTTTCGAGGTCTAAACTGTGACTCTTTTTAGATTTTTATTTTATTTTATTTTACAATAAATTTCGTAGCAATCTTGGAGTGTTTGGTGTCCAGCTTCTAGCGGTCCTCTCTGGACAACAGGCATCGAAAAAAATTACAAAGTAGATAGTAAAAGCCATATAATTTATATATGTATATTTCAAATGTGGTCATCAAACCCACCCAGACAAGGGTGTGTCTGTGAAAAGAGTATTTTTTCAGCCGTTTCTTTATTTCTGATTCAGGAAGGATTCTAGCAACGGTCTTGGCTTGTTGTATTTTTTTCTTGTTAGATATTTTAAATGATTCCAAAACAATAGTCTTCTTCTTGCAAATTTTAAAGTATTTATTAAACAAACTCTGGCTTCGCTCAGATGCATTCTATTTTATTTAAAGAATCTGTTAATGTAATGTTTAATCTATGTATCGATTACCTGAGTCGCGGGACTCACGATTTACCGTGAGCCCGGAACGTAAAGGGCTATTGAAGGACACCGTGGATTTTAGTCAGTACGAGTCTGACAGTCCCTCTCACTCTACCCAGTGTGAGAGGCCTAATTTGATGAATTTACAAAAAAAACACGTATCGATTACCTGATCATGTTTTGTGATTATAAACAGTTTAGCTAAAATGTCAGATAAAAACACAGTATCTGCAATTAAATCGTGTTTTAATTTAGTAGATAAGCGGCAAAAATTCAAATAATTTGATTGCACTGTCAGCGCAATGGTCGAGCGATTGATTTCTACTCTGCGTGTCGCAAGTTTCGATTCCCGGACGGAAGAAAATTTTGTATGATCTACAAGTGAAACATTTATTCTAACTATTAATCAACTGTTTAACAATATTGCTTATTTTAATCTTAATAAATACATATATATAGAAGTTTTAGTTTCAGTTTTAGCTGTGTATGTGAACTTCTATATATATGAAAGGAGAACTGACTGACATATCAACGTACAGCCGAAACTACTGGGCTAGGAATGTGAAATTTTGCACACGGCTTCCTATTATAATGTAGGGGAGCACTAAGAAGGGGTTTTTGGAAATTTAACCTTTAAGGGGGTGAAAAGGGGGAATTAGGAAAGTACGTAACCCACGCGGACGAAGTCGCGGGAAAAGTGCTAGTATATGTATAAAAGTTTGTAAACTCTCACGAAACAGGAGAAATTCCTAATGTGGGGCAACTTTATTTTTTAATAGTCAAGCTGTTAGTCTCGTGGCTCGTGCCAGTTTAACGAAACGGCCTTGAAAACCACTTTACACCTGTAAAGCACCTGTAAGGTCATCTGAACCAGTTCCTTGACAATTATAACAAGGATTCAGACACCTGTCAAAGATAAAAGGCCCATTTAATTGTCAACACCAGGTGTAAACTTGGTCCTTATTAGGATCCTAAGTTACAGTATGTACGAGAAATATGTACTGATATTAACACTAGCTAGTCCCCCGGGGTCGCGGGACTGTACAAATTACCGTGACCCCGGAACGTAAAGGGCTATTGAAGGACGCCGTGGATTTTAGTCAGTACCTACGAGTCTGACGGTCCCTCCCGCTTTGCCCTGGGTGGCAGGACTCATTTGATGATTTTACCAAGTAAAAATAATAATAAAGGGCGTCTGCCGCGGCGACTGGTTCGTGAGTTGGAGGCTGTCCTCTCTCTCACGCATTCCGCCTCCTCCTTTGCTAGCATAACTCCTTCGCAGAAGGATCAATGCGGTGACTGTTTCCGATTCCCATCATCGATTTGAAAGCTTTTTCGTCAATCGAGACAGTCTTAAGATCAACCGATGTTACGGCGTTGAACACTGGGTGGAGCGAAATGGACTTTCAATCTCAGTTCAGTTCTTTTAATAGCCTTTTACGTTCTAGGGTCACGGTTACAAATTTAGGCAGTCCCGCGACCCCGGCAGGCAAGTACAATAAATCTTAAGTATAGCTTTTTGGTCTTACACAGTCGCTAATTACTGCAAGTTTTGATACATGCTGTATAGCTAGGTTATGTCCTAGGATACCTACCTATCTCATCTTAGTAACAGGTGATGTTGTAAGAACTAATTACGTTTTTGTAGCGTTTAACGGTACTTTGGATGCTAGATGTGGTGTGGTGCGAGGCATGAGCGCCAGCGACTTTGCTTGAATTTGCATCAATTTCAGTTCAATCTGCAGTATTGGCCGATTAATTACTGCCCCAACTTACAACTTGCTGGCTGATGGTTCGCTTCGAGCCAAATACATTACTTTGTGTAATTTATTTCTTCACCACTGCTCTCCTAGTGGCCGTCTTTTCCGGTCCGCCCAGAGGCCTTATCACAACGCTTTTATATTTTATTTACGAGGTACTTGAAGTATTTACAGCGTTTATTGTACGGAAACATTTGACAGCGCCTCTAGTGTACGAACGAGGAACTAGTTTTTTTCTAAAAACTAACGTCAAAGTTCCAGTTTACTTTACGTCACGAATACTGAAAAAGTCATGCTTGTGCCCCTGGTCCCAGTTATTCAGTTATCACTGTACTTTATTCTCTGTGCGCACATTACCGAGACAAAGACCTCATTAATCGCTACCCGCTCCTACCTTGCGCGGTACACAATATATGAGCTGGTTGTGATGCAGCCTCCCGGCACGCGACGCGACAGGTGCGCGGCGCGTGCGCCGTTAAGGGGGAGATCTTCATAGACCAAACATTTTTAATTGGAAAAGTTTTTAAAGCGGTTTATAGGTCATTTCCTAATACATTGTCCAATAAGACGTGTTCATAAGTTTTACTTGCATTGTTGTTAACGGATGTTATTCTAGACTATAATCTATCTTTGAGTCAAATTTCATCAAGATCTGTTCTGCCGTTCTGAATTGATTGAATAACAAACATCCATCCATTCAATCCGATAAAATATTATAAATGGTTACTATTTAGATTGTTATATTCATTTAATTTAATTTCCCCTTGAAACTAGCAATATTAAAAAAATATGTGACCCGTATTCTATTTTTTGTTATTTAAGCGAAAATTAATAAAAATACGACGCTTTTAAAATTGACAATACGTATAGTTTACATAGTTCTGACGTTACAGCCCACTTAAGTTTTTTTTATTGATTTATAAAAACCTAAAATACGTGTCTATTATTTTTCAATGCCCTAACTCATCATCTGCCTAGCCTTTTCCCATCTAAATTGGGGTCGGCTTCCAGTCAAACCTGGATATCAGTATTCTACATGGAGCGACTGCCTGTCGGACCTCCACAACCTAGTAACTGGGTAATACGATACCCCACGGTAAGACTGGTTGTCAGACTTTAGAGCTTCTGACTAACAGTAACGACTGTCAAAGATCTACAAATGACAGCCGGGACCAACGGCTTTACGTGCTTTCCGAGGCACGGAGGAAATTCGCTATGACAGATGGTCACCCATCCACAGACCAACCTCGGCAAGCGCGGCTTAACCCGGAAGATCGGCCTGTGCGGCTGTATTTATTTAAGCACGAGCTTCTCTCACGAACTGACGGACTAAATAATTTCGGTCAAAAATAAAATCTTTTTTTTTTTTTCTTTTGCAATTAGTTGATGCTGTCAACATAACTATTCTCCTAACCCTTTCTTCGCCCCTCCTTCTGCGAAGCAGTCATGCTCGTGAAGGAGGAGGCGGGCCGCCTGAGGGAGGACAGCGTCCTCCCTCCACCCCAGCCGCAGTGGTAGACGCCCACGGCGTCGGACGTCGCAAGACGATCTTCGGCCACCGTAGGCGCGGGCATGCGGGCAGCGAGTAATGGGCGACTCGCTGTCCGACCATGGACCATGCCCGGGTCGACGGCGCGTTGTGTTCCACGCGCGCCTCAAAGAGTGTCAGCATATTGACGGGGCCTGTAGAGGGCCAAAGCCTGCCGGGGTCGCGGGACCAAGGGATTACCGTGACCCCGGTACGTAAAGGGCTAGTGAAGGACACCGTGGATTTTAGTCAGTACAAGTCTGACAGTCCCTCCCGCCCTGCCCTGGGTGGGAGGACTCATTTGATGATTTTACCACGCAAAAAAAAAAAAAAAAACCCTTTCTTCGCCACATAGACCTTCAAAACTTAACTACTAAAATGCTCTAACCCTCCCTTAACCCAGCAGTAAGTAATAGTAGTAATTATAAAGCTCAACAGGTGTAGAAATAAGAATGAATACGTTTTTACTGCTCACCTCACCTGTCGCAAGGTGGGGTGAGCACCTGCATGTTATGTTTGTGCCATTTGAAGAACTGAGAGGCGGTCAGCAAATTAGGTTGTTTGTGAAGAATAGGCTATTTTGCTCAAAAAAAATGAGTCCAAAAGATAGATTATCAAAAACTATTTGACTCGTATTTTTTATTTTTTTACGTAAACCAAAATTCACGAAGATACAACGCTTCCAAAAATCACAAAACGTCACTCGGTCGGTACAATTTTACAAGCTTTATGACGTCATAAGCCCCACTCCCGAATTTGGAAGCGTTTTATCTTTGTCAATATTCAACATCATCTGCCTAGCCTTTTCCCATCTACATTGGGGTCGGCTTCCAGTCAAACCAGATGCAGCTGGATATCAGTATTTTACATGGAGCAACTGCCTGTCGGACCTCCACAACCCAGTAACTGGGTAATACGATACCCCATGGTAAGACTGGTTGTCAGACTTTAGAGGTTCTGACTAACAGTAACGATTGTCAATGATCTACAAATGACAGCTGGGACCAACGGCTTTACGTGCTTTCCGAGACACGGAGGAAACTCGCTATGACAGACGGTCACCCATCCTCAGACCAACCTCGGCAAGCGCGGCGACGAGCTCCTTTAGCTTTGTCAATATTCATTGAAAAAAAAAATACGTGTTCATTATTTTTCAGTATAGTCCAATCAACCGGACACGGATGTTTCGGGAGGTTCCTGTGTCTGATAGGGAGGGAAGAAACGCCTGGGTGTCACCACTGCGAGGATCGTCCGGAGGACACGGTGGAGCATACGGTGCAGGACTGCCCCGCTTGGACAGAGCACCGCCGTGTCCTCACGACGGCGATAGGCGGAGACCTCTCGCGCCCGGCATTGGTCGAGGCCATGCTGCGGGGCGAGACGGAGTGGGAAGCGGTCGCCTCCTTCTGCGAAGCAGTCATGCTCGTGAAGGAGGAGGCGGGCCGCCTAAGGGAGAGGACAGCGTCCTCCCTCCACCCCAGCCGCAGTGGTAGACGCCCACGGCGTCGCAGGACGATCTCCGGCCACCGTAGGCGCGGGCATGCGAGCAGCGAGTAATGGGCGACTCGCTGTCCGACCATGGACCATGCCCGGGTCGACGGCGCGTTGTGTTCCACGCGCGCCTCAAAGAGTGTCAGCATAGTGACGGGGCCTGTAGAGGGCCAAAGCCTGCTGGGGTCGCGGGACCAAGGGATTACCGTGACCCTAGTACGTAAAGGGCTATTGAAGGACACCGTGGATTTTAGTCAGTACAAGTCTGACAGTCGCTCCCGCCCTGCCCTGGGTGGGAGGACTCATTTGATGATTTTACCACGATAAAAAAAAAATAGTATATGTATGAATGTATTAGTTAGAATAGGTTATCCTATAAGGGTTCCGTTTTTTCTCTTGAAGTACGGAACCCTAAAATATTTAGGTAACTTCTTTTTATGTTCCAATCATTAATTATTCCTATTTCGTTTCTTATATAACCTTCTGTCGGTTTAAAATTAAACAATTGGGGTCTTCGAACTCAACACCCTAAAGCCCAAATGTAGTGTGTCAAATTCACAATGGATTCACAGTTCGATGCCTGCCTGGTGACTTATTGTTCTTCATAAAGAAAGTGACAAAGCATAGCTTTTTTTTCTGTTTCGGTGTCGTGACTTGAGACTTAATTTAAAGATTATGTAATCGTTATAAAGTGCCGTTAAAGAAAAAGATACTATATATTTTGTCTATCGGTGAATAATTTTTTTTTTATCGCATTTCCTATAATTAATTGTTTCTTTTTTTAATTTTGCCCCGATTTAAGATTTTTTCCTGTATCGTGGGTGCGTTTACAAACATAGAAACTCACATACACAAACACCCAGACCAGGAACTATGTTTGTTTCGTGCGGTATCGAACCCCGAAATGGACTGGCTATTTTATAAAGTACCGTCTTATGATGGTATTCAATGTAGACCTCTCAAAAGTACCATACAAAAGATACTATAGAATATAGCCAAGTACTCTTGGCGTTCCTAGGGTTCCAATATGACTTGGGCAACGTCCGGTTAATTATATTAGAGTAGATATTTTCAAATCAAATCAAATCAAATCAAATAATTTATTTTGTAAAACATAGGTAAATTACAGATAATAAATATGTTAAAGTATGTGCACTATGTTTTGCCAAGAAATGGCGTACAAAATGAAATGGATTATAAACAAATACAATTAAGGCAGGATGTCAATAGATTAAATTAGAATAGTGGATTAAAATATGTCAGTACAGTAAAACTGAGTCAATCACAATATAAAATAATTAAATACATTCAATCGATCAATTGATAAATCATACTCTAGAAATCAATGAAATCATAAATGTCAAATTAGCAAGTCGGAATTTACATATCTCTGTTTATCAGTAACAAACTCAGGGATGGAATAGTAACATCTGTCTAAAAGAAACTTAAACAGAGATCTCTTAAAGGATCCCAGGCACTCTTTATTTCTAATAGCCGCTGGTATGCTATTATAAATTTTTGGTGCCATACCTAGCACACTTTTTCCGAAAAAGGCGGTTTTATGAGAAGCGACATGAATGGTATTCTGATAACGCCGAATTTTTACATTTTACTTGGGTAATTTTTAGGTGGTAATATCATCTAGTAAAAATAAATAATCGTAGCTAAAATGGGACATGACCCTCTAAGGGCCAAAGCCTGTCGGGGTTGCGGGACTAACGAATACCGTGACCTCGGAACGTAAAGGGCAAGTCTGACAGTCCCTCCTGCCCCGACCTGGGTAGGAGGACTCATTTGATGATTTTACCAAGATAAAAAAAGGTAAAAAGGCACGCCATTTTAGTCTTTAGAGACCTAAACAGTAGGAAAATCCTTTAGACTGTCTCTGTATCTGTCATTTTATCTACTGCATCACTTCACTCGACCCGGGCATAAAACTCAGTACTCCCGAAACCGACAACCGAAACGGTGTTATCTAAAATCTCAACAAATACGAAAATCCGACAATTTCCTTGTTAAACCGTACCGGATCCGGTCCCAGGTAATAATGACGACGGTACAGTATGGGGTCGCATTCCGGTTGTCCGGCAACGTTCTGGTATTGGGTAGATTTTTAAAACTATGTCGAATTGAATCGTTGTTAGGAGCTACGAAATTTAGAGTAGGCAAAATAAATTATGTATAAATGTGAAAATGAGATTTTTACGATTTAACATGTAAACCACTGGACTGTATTTTTCGATTTTTTGCATCGAGGTTGATGGATTTGTTCATATTATTATCTCTATTATATATTTCATTTTTTTATCGTGGTAAAATCATCACATGAGTCCTCCCATCCAGGGCAAAGCGGGAGGGACTGTCAGACTCGTATTGACTAAAATCCACGGTAATTCGTACAGTCCCGCGACCAATAATATCTTTCAGTTAGATTATCTAAAAGTATTTAATGCAAAAATATGCATTTTTCGTTTAGTTGCGTAAAACAATTAATTTATTTTTTGGTAAATCTGTAAATATTTACAAAGATATGAAGCATCAAAATTCAAGAGTGGGGGCTTATGATGTCCAGGTAACATAACAAGCTTATAATTTTATGATTTTTGCTGATACAGTTTTGAATTTTGTACATAGATTCTTTACACAATAACCTCCTCCTTTTTGAAGTCGGTTAAGAATATTAGACAGGTGTATCAGGTTTTACACAAACACAAAATAATAAACTACCCACCTCTTTTATTTCGTAACTTCAGGGGAACAGGATGCATTTCACCAAAATCGTTGGAAATTGAAATTTTCTGAATTCCCTTTGACATCCAACGGATGTATCGTAACAGAAATAAAATGGCGGTTTTGTATCATATTATTTATTTATTTTATACACAAGCTATTGCCAGCGGCTTTGCCCACGTTTAATACAAGTATGAGTCACAGGACCGTCTATAAAGGTACTCGTTTCCCTGGAACGCAAAGCCCAACAGAATAAACGGTGGATTTTAGTCAGAAAGAGTTTGATGTCTGACAGTCCCTTTCGCCCCACCCAAAATGAGAGGACTCATTTAATAATTTTACTATCTATACTATATAATAAATCTGTAGAAGGGTCAATTCTGTACATTGAAAATATTGAAAAAATAAATAGCGGGGGGTGTTGCTGGATCGATACCAAACCCAAATATATGATTAAAAAAATTTTTGTCTGTCTGTCTGTCTGTCTGTCTGTCTGTTTGTGCAGGCATCACGTGAAAACTAACGGTTCGATTTCGATGAAACTTGGTATAATTATTCCTTATTATCCTGGGCATAACATAGGATACTTTTTAACCGACTTCAAAAAAGGAGGAGGTTATCTTTTTTTTAATTTTGTTACCGCATAACGACCGACTGGGTGAACCGATTTTCATGATTCTTTTTTGTTTGAAAGCTGGTGCTTCCCGTGTGGTCCCATTGTCACCAAATCAGGATCTGATGATTGGTTCTTGGAGAAATCGAGGGCAACCCTCAAATTTTATAGGCCCACGCATCGTTTTTCGTAAATCTTATGAAGTAATTCAAGTACTTGCGTATGGTAATCATCATCCTTATGTAGCTGAGCTGATTATGGAAGGTACAACTCCTTAACAGTAAGGAGTAGGCATCGACTGATTCATTGTTCGCGAATCTCCGGAACTACACATCCGATTTAAATAATTCTTTTTTTTGTGCTAGGTATCGTTCCACTTAGGGAATACTGAAAGTTTCATCAAAATCGGTTCAGTAGTTTTTGAGATAGGGAATTTTATTAGCTTATTGTGTACATGAGGGATGTTATTACCAGTGCTACGGATTATATTATATGTATTTGGCAAGAATTTGGGTTGAATATTTAAACTAAAAAGAGGAAAATAAAAAACTTTTTCAAAAAAAAATGTAACCGCCTTCAAAGTCGTCGGCAAAAAATAAACAATGAAATAAAAAATAACAAAGCCATCGACTTCCGAAATAAAAGTTATTTTGTAGATTATTTTACCCTTTTTTGTGGTTCTTTTTGAAGGCGGTTACATATTTTTTTGAAAAAGTTTTTTATTATCCTGGAAAAATACGTAGAAAAAAAAATCTTATTTTTCAGTTTTATTCATAGACGTTGTTCTGTAGAACTGCGAACACACGTTGCATTACCCGCAGTGGATTCAGCGCCGTAATATTTATAAGATTTCATTGTCAGAGTTACTCAAAATGGAGAAATAAACCATCCACGCGAAGACCGACATCCGCGCGGACGGAGTCGCGGGCGGAAGCTAGTCTTAAATAAAGGTACTGTCGAACTTGACTGGTAAAAAACCAGTTATTTCATCAGTTGCCCTTTGTGTTTCAGAGCCGCGGAGCCTTCGGTCACTTATTTTGTAAATTAATGTACTCGATGCTAACTAACTTTTATTTCAATAACATTATTTTAAACTGAGAATTTATTTATATGTAGTGAAAATAAAACAACAGGAATACAACAAATGATGAATTTTATTTTTACAAAGTTATGTTAAAAGACATAGGAAGAAACTAGATGTTTCTTGAATATAATGGTTTTTTAAATATTTTGCAGTGGTCTACACTAGTAGTACCCAAGTTAAGTATAATGAAAGATTAATTAAGAAAACCTGCGAAATTCAAAACATTTTTAAAATGAGACTAGTCCGCGAAAATAGGAAGATTTCCAGCAAATGCACTTGCTGGAGATAAATTGATGTTTTCAATGCAATCATAATAAAGTACTTGTTTTACTAAAGTGGCCAGAAGAAACTGAAAAATCAGACACAACGAAATAGTGCCACAATTTGTAAAAGAATGTATGAAATTAGAAAATTCACGTACTAAATTGAAGAAATTATTTTAATGGACAAACTAAATTACAGTATGATTTGTGTCGTTATGAAAAATGTTGCATTTATTGGCAATCTTCATTTGCGGCTATGATCTTCTTTGCAGCAATCACTGCTTGTCCAATTACAGCAGCATTGATGGCACCACGCATAGGTGTAGGGAAAGTGCAGGCTCCTGCAGCACGAAGATTTTTAATCCCGAAAACTTTCAAATCACCATCTACAACTTTACCCATCGAACAGGTGCCCCAGTAAAGGTAAGGACTTATAGTCCTGTGTAAGATATAGCACTTCCAAAATTCGTCAGTGTCAAATTCTAAGTGGGCACACTCATCAAAATCCACGCCAACCAACTCGGCACCCAAGGCCTTGTAAGACGGAGAGTTTAAGAATTTAATGAATATTTTAATATTTCTGATAAAGTTAGTTAAATCTTCATTGTTACTGTAGAATCCAGTTGTGATTAAAGGAGCATCAAATATATCAGTACTGTTTAGCCGAACTGTGCCTGTTGAAGTTGCTTCTAAATTCACCACTACACTCATGATTGCATCTCTATGTTTAATCTGCTCTTGCCAATCGAGACATACTTTAGTGTTATATTGATAGATAGTTTCACAAGCTAATGTGGCGAAGGGAGTATCGTGAGCAAGCACTAAATTAAAAGACTGTAAAGTGGGGATATTGCTAGACTCATTCCAAGATAGTGAGCCTTGAATTACTGGGAAGGCCAGCTGTAAGGGGTTTAATGCAGATAAGAGATCCTTTGGCTCTGGTAATGAAATATTAAAATTAAAAAATGGAATGGAAATACTATGATCTTTAGTCTTGGTAACGAGAATGACACCGGGAGGCACCCGCAAGTTATCACCAACCTCCAGATCAGCAATAACTTCTATTCCTTTCGATTCAAGATGTTCTTTGGGACCAATTCCAGACAGCTGCAGAATTTGAGGTGTATTAAAGACACCAGCAGTCAATATTACTTCTTTCTTTGCTTTAAATATATAAGTTTCACCTTTGTACGTCGCTTCTACACCAACAGCAGTGTTATCTTCAATGATGATTCTCTTTACTCTAGTGTTTTTGGATACGTGTAAATTCGGATATTTTTTATAATCTTTAAGATATGAATATGCTGGCGTTTGTCTTACTCCTCCAACAGTGTTCTCCTTATTATCATCTGAACTGGCGATGGCAAATTGTGGTTGTGCAAAACCTGTGCGAGTATTGCTGTTTAGATCATCAACTGTTGGATTGCCAACTTCAGCTTGGGCTTTTAAGAAACCCTTAACCATTTCATCGTCACTCACTAATCTTGATACACCTATTTTACCGTCGAATCCGTGGTACTCGGAGTATTTTTCACCAATTTCCTTATCTTTCATGTTTTGACTTTCTCTCATAGCTTGTAGAACATTTTCGTAACTCCAAGAGTTATCTCCTGTGATTTTTACCCACTCTACGAACGTTTCTAGAACGTCATATATATAGAGGTGATGATTTAACATGCTGCTCCCTCCGAGACCAAATCCAGATGTCAGTACCGTTCTATTGTCGTGAGCTTTCGCTGCATAATTGTCGGGAGTTGATCTGTACTTATAATCGGCATCTGTATTTGGCAGAGTAAAAAATAAACCAGATGCCTGAAAGAAAGAAAAATAGCTTGATCATACAAGAACGTCATACTTACAATTAGTAGTGATGAATTATTATACAATGAACTAGTAAGTTTAAGATCTATGTGATAAGAAGTAAGTCAATTTGGAAAGTGAGTTACACTGAACTTGTTTAATAGAATACAAATTTGATAATCTTTGGATAGACTGTACAACTTAAATAAAAAGGGAGGAGATATTCAGAGGTGTACTGAATCATCTGCTATACGCATGCAATGGAGCCCTCCTTTTTAAGATTGCCTGTAAACTCACCATTGCACCTGCGGAAGGATCGTCTCCTGCTTCAAGTAATAGAACAGAACCTTTGCAGGCATCTGCTAATAATGCAGCGATGACACATCCTGCAGTACCGCCTCCCACTAAGATGTAGCTATACTCCGTGTTATCTAAAATGCAGGACGTATTTAAAAATATACCTTTGCCATAGAAATATTTGCTAATAATTAAGCTTCTTGCCGAGGCTGGCCCAAAAAAGGTGGCAGGAAGATCTAGACGTGTACCTTGATGGCTAGTCCGAAGTGGCACTAGAAAAAAGTACTTGGAAGGATTTTGGGAAGGCCTTTGCCCAGCAGTGGAATAAAACCAGGACAAAAAGGGTTTCTCGGGTTCAAAGACATTAGCGTTTTATTTCAAAAGCCCCTTTTCAGCCGTTTAAAAAACTAAAATGGCGGCGATTCGTGGGGTGTTGTGGTTGTGTGTCCTGGTTTCACACAGGTAGATTTGTCGATAAAAAAATATGTTGAATTTTTTTATCGATTTCTAAAAAACACAGTACAGTATGAAATCAGAATAACACAGTATGAAATAACTTTTGAACAAAAAGTTATTATTGGAACTTGGTGCCTTGGTTTCTTATTTTCCTTCACTTTTCCATATCTACAGTGTTATTTTAGCCTTTTTAGTGTGTACAGGCGTAATATTTTGTTGTGTGATAGCGTAATCGCTTGGCCGTTTTCAGCGTTTAGAAGGCGAAGGGGCCTTTGTATACTGGTCGTGGGTCTGAATTGTGGCAACGTACGTACGTGGTTGAACTTTTCGTGAAACAGGTTTCTGTCTCTTTTATTTATTTAGTCTTGTTCTTGTTTTTTGTTGCACTCATTCTTTACTTTTTATGTATACAGTATTTTAGTTTTGTACTTTTTTTTTTCGTGGTAAAATCATCAAATGAGTCCTCCCACCCAGGGCAGGGCGGGAGGGACTTTTTTTTTTTTTGTTGGGACAAACCTACCACACTATTCCCTAACCACTGCAACTCCTGTGCGCCAGAATCAACAGTGGCAACCAACCAGAAAAGGGCCGAGACAATGAAGCTCGACGTGTCCCGGAGAATGAATTTACCTGTCTTGGATCCTGCAACGAAATTAATCAGAAAAGAATAGTGGAGGAGTAGGAAAAAATATATGTTTCCACTTCCCTCCATGCAAGCAGGAGACAGAACAAAACAAGGCCAATGGGCACAAAGGGACATTACAACTGGGAGAAGCCCAGTTGCCTAGCACCACGGGTAAAATGACTACTAATATTAATGGGTCCTAAATTGCGGGAGGGACTGTCAGACTTGTACTGACTAAAATCCACGGTGTCCTTCACTAGCCCTTTACGTACCGGGCTCACGATAATGGGTAAGTCCCGTGACCCCGGCAGGCTTTGGCCCTCTACAAGCCCCGTCACTATGCTGTTACTCCTTGAGGCGCGCGTGGAACACAACGCGCCGTCGACCCGGGCTTTAGTTTTGTACTTTACTAAAATAAGTATTTACATATTTGTTTTCGAGCGTATGGTACTCGTGGGCTGCAGCTGATAATCAGCGTCACGTGGCGAACTTTGTGCTGCCACTTAGCATTATGCTGAAACGAGGCCCTTTGGCATTAAAAAAATAGTTTTTTTTTATTATTTAGTTTTAAGTTTTGATGCTAATAAAAACAATTTTCTTTCTTTTTTTTCTTTCTTTCTAAAGAAAACATAGCTTTTTCTCGAAGTCGCTTAAAAACTAGTTTAATTATAATATCCCCTTATGGTATTGGTAAACCGGAAACCAAAAACACAGAATAAAATTTGACGGCACGGTTAGTGAATTGGACTGCCGTGTGTCGCGGTTTCAATCCCCGCACGGAACAAATATTTGTATGACCTACAAGTAGTTGTTCCAGGTCTGGGTGTTTGTGTATGTGAGTTTCTATAATATTTCTATAATATCTAATTCCTAGTGTAGGGCAACATTTGTAAGAAAAGAAAAGAAAAAATGAGTAGGTAGTTAAATATAAATAAATATTCCAGAACTATCACACAACGCCATCTAGTCCCAAGCTAAGCAGAACTTGTGTTATGGGTACTAGACAACTGATAAACATACTTATATATTTCTAAATACATACATATTATAGATAAATTACACCCAGACACAGAACAAATGATGGTGCTCATCACACAAACATTTGTCCTGGGTGGGAATCGAACCCACGACCTCCGGCATAGCAGTCAGGGTCACTAACCACTAGGTCAAAGTATATCAGACTTTCTATACTTACTAGTTAACACCGCTTGAGGAGGAAACACTTTTCCAAGATCGAAAGGGAGAAGTGTCAGCGCCAAAGTGATGAGCGACGAGAAGTCCCACATTATGACTGCAACAAAAAAAAAAAAAAGTAAATCAACACGCCTGTATTCTTCAAAAGATTTTTTTCACGTACTAAAATCATCAAATGAGTCCTCCCACCCAGGGTTGGACGGGAGGGACTGTCAGACTCGTACTGTCTTAAATCCACCGTGTTCCTTTACTTTCCAGGTGGCATACCATGCCTGCCGGGGTCGCGGGACTAACGGATTACCGTGACCCCGGTACGTAAAGGGCTATTGAAGGACACCGTGGGTTTTAGTCAATACAAGTCTGACAGTCCCTCCCACCCTGCCCTGGGTGGGAGGACTCATTTGATGATTTTACCACGATAAAAAAAGGTGGCATACCATAACGTCTAAAAACGAGAGTAATTCCAGTGTGGGAACGAGATGGCGCTAGACGACTTGTATAGCTCTGTCTCTTTACAACATTGGAAATACTCTCGCTTTAAGACGGTATGGTAGGCCACCAGGTCTGTTGCCCGTGGTCAACTGCCGCGGGGGTTGGGTCGCGATTTGGAAGCTGTCCTCTCCGTCACGCGTTCCACCTGAGTGCTGGTGCATCCACATTTGGGGGGAGAAAATTATCAATTTTCGTCTATTTCCTTGAAAATTTTTAAACACTCTTTTATTTTAAAATAAAAAAAATGAAAATCAAACTTAATATCCTTACGAAGAATAATGACGTAAAAAACAAGTTCTTACTTACTCACTTAAAATTTGAAAATGTTAAAATATTAAAAAAAACCGTCACTGCAAGAAATTCTCGAAAACTTGGCTTATATACCCCTTGAAACACTTAAATACATAAGAACAAGGTGAATAAAGAAGTTATTTAAAAATGTTATCTCATTATCTATTGAAAAAGCTGTACAATTAGTAATTTTAAATGTAAGTAACGAATCGTATTTTATAAATTTTCTGAACAATTCAAATTCAAATTTTTTAAATAAGGCTGAGTTTCGACAATATAACAAGAATACAAATTTACGAAAATTTGAATAGCCATCGAAAAGTGAATAGATAATATAAATTTAGTTGTGGCGATATTATTTTGATTGTTTCGTTTTTAAAAACGTTGCCCCCCGCATCTTGGGTGTGTTCACATTAAAAAAATATTACAAATTTACAAATATTTATTTATTTACAAATATTCGTACCGTATTGTGAAAGGTACCAGCGAAATTTCCGAAGACAGTCAGTTTTTGTTATTGCATTATACTAAAGCAGAATGCAAACGCCAGCATATCAAGCTATCACAATTCGGAAAATTCCTGTAATAGAGTTTCAACTTCATCACAAAACAAGAAGGTTGACATTCGATTGGCAAAATTTTACAGATTCGGGTAGGTTGATGAGCTGGCGTCTGGTACACTGATCATAACCAATACGGCCATAGTAGTCCATACCAACTTTTTGTAACAATATATGTACGCCAGCAGGTTAACCTACCCAAATCTATCAAACTTTACCAATCGAACATTAATCTTACACTATTGTGACAAGGTTGAAAATCTATTAAAGATTGAGGTAGATTGATGTGATGACGTCTGTGCTATATATTATATCAATTGAATGAGCCTAGAGGTAGTTGTTCCGGGTCTGCCTGTTTGCCTGTAGGTATGCTTAAAAAGTCATAATCATATTGTAATAATTTATTCATTTGCGAATATGGGTACATAACACTAAAAGGTAATAAACATCCTACCATAAGGCATGCAAATTTATAAACACAGATATCTGTGAAACTGAAATTTAACAATTATTTAATACAGGTATCGTCCATTTTTCACTATATTTTACAAACACGGTTATATACGAAACTGAAATTTTACACTAAAGAGACATTATTTTAAAATATTACAATTATAAAGTTACACTACAATTTATCTTGTAAAACTTCAGTGACAGAGTAATTCATGCTTTTTTTGTGAATGTGCTTTTTATATTGTTTTTTTTTTTTAAATATATTCATATACGTCGGCTGACGATCTCTGGCCACCGTAGGCGCGGGCATGCGGGCAGCGAGTAATGGGCGACTCGCTATCCGACCATGGACCATGCCCGGGTCGACGGCGCGTTGTGTTCCACGCGCGCCTCAAAAAGTGTCAGCATAGTGACCGGGCCCACTGTAGAGGGCCAAAGCCTGCCGGGGTCGCGAGACTCACGAATTATCGTGAGCCCGGTACGTAAAGGGCTATTGAAGGACACCGTGGATTTTTTTTCACGAATCTGACAGTCCCACCCGCTCTGCCCTGGGTGGCAGGACTCCTGTGGTGACTTTACCACGTTAAGAAAAAAAAAACTCAAGAATTGAGAAAGGCAAACAAAATTCATTTTTATTTTATTATGTTTTTTTAACGCACCCACGATTCAAAACGTGTGTACTACGCATAAAACACTATATTTCCTGAAATGTATTTTAACAGTAACAATTGTATCAATTCGAATAAAGGTTCCTTAAATCATTTGGCGCCGGTTCCGTACGTTATTTTAGGCGATAAGTTAAAAAGGAGTAACGCAGTTTCAAAATGGCTAAATGCCATGTTTTTTATCTTAAGGTTAAACCATTTTATTTATTTATTTATTTTATTTTATTTAACTGACTGACTTTTATAATAAACTTAACTTTCCTGTTTTTTATTGTAATGTAGAATACAAAAAAAAACAAACTTTAATAATACTAGTTGGTGTTCCTAATATTCTAACAATAAATATTTTTAAACAATGCGATAAAGGGGGGCTAATTAAGTGATGGTCCACTGTTTATTATGTTAGTCCACTGTCACCCGGTTCACAGTGTACTTATTTATACTGGTACACAGTGAACCATTAACCATCTTTTTTTATCGTGGTAAAATCATCAAATGAGTCCTCCCACCCAGGGCAGGGCGGGAGGGACTGTCAGACTTGTACTGACTAAAATCCACGGTGTCCTTCACTAGCCCTTTACGTACCGGGGTCACGTTAATTCGTAAGTCCCGCGACCCCGGCAGGCTTTGCCCCTCTACAGGCCCCGTCACTATGCTGACACTCTTTGAGGCGCGCGTGGAACACAACGCGCCGTCGACACACCTTTTGCCATCTTAAAAAAAAAATATTACCAATAAACTATAAGAATTGAGGTTGAAATTGATATGCCAAACACAAGTTTAGTAAATTTTCTATTTTTTCTATCTTTCGTCTAATGTCAATAGTTTTTAATTACATTCACGTACGGTTACGATTACGATTTAAACATGTTTAATTTTATAAATTTTCATTTTATTCGTTTTTTATTTTATATATGTTAATTTTCATGTATTTTCATCATCATCTGTCTAGCCTTTTACCAACTATGTTAGGGTCGGCTTCCAGTCAAATCAGATGCAGCTGGATATCAGTATTTTACATGGAGCGACTGCCTGTCAGACTTCCACAACCCAGTAACTGGGTAATACGATACCCCATGGTAAGACTGGTTGTCAGACTTTAGAACTTCTGACTAACAAAAACGACTATCAAAGATCTACAAATGACAGTCGGGACCAACGGCTTTACGTGCTTTCCGAGGCACGGAGGAAACTCGCTATGACAGATGGTCACCCATCCACAGACCAACCTCGGTAAGCGCGGCTTAACCCGGAAGATCGGCCTGTGCGGCTGTATTTATTTAGCCACTTTTATGTATTTTCATGTTTAAACATTTTTAGTTTGGCTTTTTGTTTAAAGGGAAAAAAACGTGAAAACCCGTGATAAGAACCTCTGGTAATACACTCACGTTTTCATACACGCCTGACCTCGACTTTGGATTAAAACTGTGACTTACGGAACCTCAAATATTTTCGAATTCCAATATGGCGTCTTGGAGTTATTGAGACAATTGTTTTATATTGACTTTAATATCATTAAGATACCGTTTTGTTAGTGCGTTGAAAAGTATTTTTTTTTACATATTAGTTATGAGTAACAATTTACCTTGCATTTACTTCTTGCAAAGTATTTTTGTATTTTTTGCCAACTACAGTAGGACCGGGCACGCCGCAATCGCGGCGGTAAGACCCCTCTTTGAGGAGTGGCTGGATAGGCGTCACGGCGTCCTGACCTACCGCATGACGCAGGTCCTCACCGGACACGGAAGTTTCGGGAGGTTCCTGTGTCTGATAGGGAGGGAAGAAACGCCTGGGTGTCACCACTGCGAGGATCGTCCGGAGGACACGGTGGAGCATACGGTGCAGGACTGCCCCGCTTGGGCAGAGCACCGCCGTGTCCTCACCACGGCGATAGGCGGAGACCTCTCGCGCTCGGCATTGGTCGAGGCCATGCTGCGGGGCGAGACGGAGTGGGAAGCGGTCGCCTCCTTCTGCGAAGCAGTCATGCTCGTGAAGGAGGAGGCGGGCCGCCTGAGGGAGAGGACAGCGTCCTCCCTCCACCCCAGCCGCAGTGGTAGACGCCCACGGCGTCGGACGTCGCAAGACGATCTCCGGCCACCGTAGGCGCGGGCATGCGGGCAGCGAGTAATGGGCGACTCGCTGTCCGACCATGGACCATGCCCGGGTCGACGGCGCGTTGTGTTCCACGCGCGCCTCAAAGAGTGTCAGCATAGTGACGGGGCCTGTAGAGGGCCAAAGCCTGCCGGGATCGCGGGACCTAGGGATTACCGTGACCCCGGTACGTAAAGGGCTATTGAAGGACACCGTGGATTTTAGTCAGTACAAGTCTGACAGTCCCTCCCGCCCTGCCCTGGGTGGGAGGACTCATTTGATGATTTTACCACGATAAAAAAAAAAAACTACAGTAGGACCTCGTTAATCCGGAGAGGCAAAAACAAGACCCCTTGCGGATTATCGAGGCGTCCGGATTGTAGTATGTCATATTTAATGGTAATAAGACCCATGTTTAAGCTTAGATTCTTTGATATTTTTTTTTGTTAAATTATAAAGACAAAAATGAACATGTTCAAAATTACAGCTAGGTATGCAAGAAAAATAGTAAATAAGTTAAAATTTGATATTTCTTCTTGAAAAAGGTTGTAATTTTAAAAGCCCGGTGTCTAAGTCGAAGGAGAAACATAATTTTGTGGCTATCAAATTGGTTACTTTCAGCCCATTTTAAAGCAGTGTTTAGAGATCCCACTGCCTCTGAATTACCAACTTTCTTGGAGGTGAGAACATCAACACTATAGTTTTGATCTTGCTCATCATCCTCACACATTGTCGCTTGCACAATCTCCTCATCAGCTAACACAAAGCTACAAAAAGCGGGAGTCCGGATTAACGAGGCCCTACTGTACTTCAATTAGAGTAATTAATTTTGTATTTATGTATTTTTAGCCTCTCATTAAATATTATATTCATTAGAGTTCAGTTACAATATGAACAAGAAAAGCTCATTTTAATTAGTAAATTTACATTAAATAAATGACATAAAAAAACTCATCAACTGAATGTGCCACAGTGTGCTGCAATGCTAGTGTTGCCACTTCGTCTATCGGTTTTCAGGAGTCTCAGTTATGCTTAAGAAATCACATCACACAATCGCTGGACTCTACGATGTACTCTTCAACGCGAACACTATTACGTAATATCATCAAATGAGTCCCCCCACCCAGGGCAGAGCGGGAGGGACTGTCAGACTCGTACTGACTAAAATCCATGGTGTCCTTCAATAGCCCTTTACGTTCGGGGGTCACGGTAATTCGTAAAGTCCCGTGACCATTTTACGATAGTTCGGTAACTGTTGGTTAAAAACGTGCTGGTTCAGCTTTAACTAAGTATTAAATAAGAAACTTCCAGATGTTATACAGCATGACAGTTGAAAACACCAGCATGCGTATACAGGGTGAGCTTAAACGGGAATCGACTATCAAACTCGTCAAGGTTCCGACGCCAAAGACGTGAAGTTAAAGTATAATTATAGAATAATAAATTAGAATTGGCTTTTACCTTGGCCAGAGGTTAAGTATTACCATACAAAGAGGCAACGCCGCCAGTCTCTTACACCAGCAGATACATTACCAGCTAACAGCGTTGACGATGAATTTTTCGATGCTCTATAAAAGTTTAGTTTTATTTCCATTTACTATTTTATAATTATGTATTTTTTGCTTCTTAAGATAAATAAAATGAAACTTCGATAAGGATCCTAATTCATCCTATACAAGATAAATTAGAATGATAATAAAATTATGTTATATTTGTGATTCTTTTTTTAATAAACCTTAGTAGAAAGACAGAGAAATTTACGATGTTTATCATTTTTTTTTATTCTGAAATCATATTAAATTGATTGATTGGTTTAAAAATATTTTTAAAAAGTAACCTAAAAATACAACAACAGAAAATACTTTTTTTAAATGAAAAAAAAATTAAGAAAGTCCATCAGTAAGATTGTTAAAAAATATCTGACCCTGAAATACCTATCATTTTTCATTAACAAGCTAAAACAACTGCAATAGAGACCTGTGAAAAAAAAACCACGGCCTGTCATCTCATCATCATCTATCAGCCTATAATGTTTCCACTGCTGGGACACATGCCTCCTCTCTGTGAAAGGGAGTGGGCCATAATCCACCACGCGGGCCCAGTGCGGGTTGGTAGACGTCACATATCTTCGAATTTTTGGTTCTAGAACATGCCGGTTTCCTCACGATGTTTTCCTTCACCGTTTTGAGATGATGAAATAAATTACACATAGTAATGCGCCTGGTGGGATTCGAACTCACGACCTACAATTCGTAAGTCGCGACCGATACCACTGGGCCACCACTGCTCAACACCCTGTTTTTTTTTTTTCGTGGTAAAATCATCAAATGAGTCCTCCCAGCCAGGGCAAAGCGGGACTGTCAGACTCGTACTGACTAAAATCCACGGTGTCCTTCAATAGCCCTTTACGTTCCGGGGTCACGGTAATTCGTACAGTCCCGCGACCGCTCAACACCCTCTAGTCACAGATAACTAGTAGCTACATCCATTCGGAATTCCTCGCAGTTATTCGGACTTAGCTCAAAGATATTGCATTCCGTAGCGAATCGACTGTTTCTGCTCGTTGCTTCACGCTTCTTTCCAACAGGGTAGGTAGGAGTCTCCTACAGTTACAAACGATTTTATTAATTTACATTCCGTTTGGAAATAAAGAAAAAATACAGTAATAAACCGTCTTTTTTATCGTGGTAATATCATCAAATGAGTCCTCCCACCCAGGGCAGGGCGGAAGGGACTGTCAGACTTGAACTGACTAAAATCCACGGTGTCCTTCAATAGCCCTTTACGTTACGGGGTCACGGTAATTCGTTAGTCCGACGACTCCGGCAGGCTTTGGCCCTCTACAGGGGGCCCCATCACTATGCTGACACTCCTTGAGGCGAACGCGCCGTCGACACGGGGTAATACCGTCTTTGTGAAAAATATTGTTATTAGGGGCTCGTACTTAAGGGTATTACGGGACCCTATTTCTAAGATTCGATTGTCTGTCTGTCTATCTGTCTGTCACCAGACTGTACCTCATGAACTGCCATAGTTGGGCAGATGAAATTTTGATTAGCAAAAACGCTCCTTGAATCACCTGTTATAAGGTTCTAAGTCGAAGATAAAACCCATGAAATCATTACAGCTATTATCACAAAATTTTCAAAGTCACAAAACTTCGAACAGTGTCTGAACTTGCAAAGCGGGAATGTCATTAAAATATGTCTAAAGCCTGTAGGCTTGTAGGCTGTAACCCCGAGCATAACCTACAAATAGTTTGGCATTTTATAAATACATAGATGGGCAGGGCTTAGCTAGAATGCCGCGGTGGCGTCATGAAACTATATTTAAAAAAAAAGTGAGTTTCTCAGTTCCACCTCTATAAATATACAAATGTTTGTATGAATGTTTGTCCGTGATTATCTCGAGATTGTCTGAACCGATTTTGAAACGGTTTCCAAAAGGGTATTTGTCACATTCTGAAGAAGGTTTTGGTATACAACAATAATGAATATCCCCCATGTTATAACTTACTTGAAATAAAACTATTTTTTTAAAGGAATCGGTTTTTAAAACAAATATATAAAAGTTTTTCCATCTTACACGCTCGGAAAGATTCTATTTGTCGTTCGAAATCTGAGCGCAAAACTCTATTTTCCGCGCTAGCGCGGAAAATGTTTTCAAAATTTGGAACACGTCTTGTATTCAATTATTTTCTACACTGGCAGGCGAGCCGGACCCACTGCATTTCCTCGCTGTAGTGAGGTGAAAAGTTGTGTGTTACATGAGGCAGTAAAGTTATTCTGCGTCTCGTACCTTTGAAAACTTCGCTAAGCTCAGGATTCTCCTGCTGGGGTCGCAGGACTCCTGCCGGGGTCGCGGGACTCACGAATTTCCGTGATCCCGGTACATAAAGGGCTCTTGAAGGATACCGTGGATTTTAGTCAGTCAAGTCTGACAGTCCGTCCCGCCCTGCCCAGGGTGGGAGGACTCATTTGATGAGTTTACCACGATTAAAAAAAAAGCTCAGGTTTCTATAAAAAACTGCGTTTCACGTTGATATAAGAGTCGTTTTGCAGTTACACTTTTTTTAGACAAGCGTTCAAAACATGTTTATCTTTATGTGGTAAGACGAGATGTGTTTCTTCAATAGTCCTTCATGTTCCAGGGTCACGGTTACCTGTTGAGACAGTCCAGCGGTCCTGAACAACCACCCTTACCTAATTCATATTATGATTCTGATACAATTTCCTTTTTTTCCTGCCCTCCCAATTAATTTAAAAGCCCAATAATATTAAAACCACATCATAAATTCATTCCATAACATAATCCCCACGGAAGTGCGTCACACGACACGTGACGTCACGGAAATCCAACCGGAAGTTACGTAATAAAGGCTTAAGCGTCGGTGGAAAAAATTACCCGCGTTTTTTGGCGGGAAACGGGTGACTTCCGGATCCGGTACGCTTTTATAAGGAAAGGTGTTGAATTGTTAGATATTTGTGTTTCCGAGCTATGTGGCTGGGATTTACAGATTAACATTATTACTAAGAACAACCTTTTTGTAAGTTTCATTTTATAATTAACATGTAACTACCTAAAGTGTTTATTTTACATGCTCAGCGCCTTTGCTCGCTAGTCAAAAAATATTCCACTGGAAAATAAAGGTCGCGGGACTGTACGAATTACCGTGACCCTGGAACGTAAAGGGCTATTTAAGGACATGGTGGATTTTAGTCAGTACGAGTCTAACAGTCCCTCCCGCTCTGCTCTGGGTGGGAGGACTCATAAGATGATTTTACCACGTAAAAAAAAAACTGAAATATAAAGTCGGGAAAAAACTAAACTACATGTTGTGTTAATTCAGGTTATAAACTATCTGTGTACATTTGTACAAACATCAAAATCCCTTTAGTAGTTTTTGCGTTTATCTCAGAAACTTTCATATTTATAATATTGAATATTTTTCTTTTTATATTTATTAAAAAAAAACTAATCAGTTTGAGGAAACTCTGAAATCAGTTCTAGCGCCACCTATGAACGAACAAGTGAACAAAAGCAAGATCAATAGCAGTTTTACTTTATGCCGCTAGATGTCGCTTTTATAACACATCGGTATTTGTCATAGTAAATCGACAGATGTCTCTATCTCAAAATAATTAATAAAATAGAGGAGCTAGACAATTATTATTTTCAAGCGATCTTATCTATTTCTACATTACAATGTAGAACTTTAAGAGATAAGTACAACTTTAAGAGACCGTGAACTCTGATTTTGTTTCGGCTGATTCTTGTCAGAGTAATCAGGTACGAAACACCGGCCTCTCCTAGTTTTATAAAAAGACGTGTAAAAATGTTGATATAACCTACTTGCGTAAATAAATATCATTTCCTCATTTCATTTCACACATTTCGTGCAAAATGAGTTTATACAAATAGAATTTGTTAATACTAAAATATTTCTTGAAGACCTCCCAAGTGGGAAGTACCCCACTAGTTTAAAACCCCCGCTCTAGTGAAGCAATAATTCATTTTACAAGAAACTATTCCGCTGTATACATATAAGATCTTTGTTTTTGATTAAATTTTCACAACAAATTCCATTAACATCGTACGTATCGGAACCCTAAAACAAGATGGCGGATGCTACCATCAATCTCAAGACTCTCCCCTCCTATACTTGAATACCATCATAGCTTCATAAAAACTCATAAAGAATGAATTCTCTCCAACTAAAAAATAAGGTATGGAAATTCAACCAAGTGCGAGTTGGACAAGGGATAGTGATAGGTTCCGTATTTTTTTTTACCGTGGTACAATCATTAAATGAGTCCTCCCACCTAGGGCAGAGCGGGAGGGACTGTCAGACTCGTACTGACTAAAATCCACGGTGTCCTTCAATATCTCTTTACGTTCCGTGGTCACGGTAATTCATAAGTCCCGCGTCCCGGGCAGGCTTTGGCCCTCTACAGGGAGGCCACGTCATTTTTGCTGACACTCTTTGAGACGCGCGTGGAACACAACGCGCCGTCGACCCGGGCATGGTCCATGGTCGGACAGCGAGTAATGGGCAACTCGCTGTCCGACCGCCCGCGATAGGTTCCGTATTCAGAATAAATTTACAAGCACGATATTAATTGTATCAACTAATATGTGTACTAGTTTGAGTTATGCTGCCTACCCATATGTCCTCATTTTTGTATTGTTCGTCGTGTCGTTGAGCTCCTTGAGTTATGAGTCGAGCTACACGATAACTGACAAATCCTTGCACTGAATAGACACGTCCACTCAAATCTGTTTGGTTCTTTCTTCAGAAGACCATCTCAGACACCAGCGTGGTCCTTGTGTAACCTGACTGACCTGTATAATGTCTGGACTTTAAAAGAGACTGTGACAGAGTATTCAGGTACAAAACACTGGCCTCGTCTATTTTGTAAAAAGACATGTAAACTGTTGATTTAATAATCTACTTGTATAAATAAATGTCATGTTATTTCAAATATTCCTTGATAAAATGAGAAAATAAAATTTTATCTGTTGTTGAAGTCGACGATGGCTGCCACCGAATTTTTTTTTTTTCACCGAAAATATCCTATAGTTATCTCAAAGTCTGTCAACCAGTCTTACCAAGGGGTACAACCCAGTTGTGCTAATTGAGTTGTTAAGAACTCTTGGTGTAATTGTACACTTGTGTTTAGCTGCATCTGGCCTGGGTAGACTGGAAGTCGATCCCAACATCGTTGAAATCACTAGGCGTAGATGTATCGATCGTAGATGATCATAGTCTGAACTATCGATGATCTGTCGAATCCAATAATTCGACTAAATTACTCTTTTATTAATAGTTTGTTTTTTTAACATTTTCATATAAAAATATATAAAAAATAATAAAAAATATAAAAAGTTATGGTCCACCACCATCGGGATATAGTACTTTCTGCATCAAGCCCTTGAGTCAGCCGCGGAATGAGAGCCTCTAAAGGTGTTGGTCTGGGCTCTGTACAATTGATTTTATAGGTATGGTATAATAATTATAATTTTATGTAATAAATCCGAAAATAATACGCATAGAAAAGAAAACTGTGCTATCCGGACGGTTACGTTTTTGCATTTGACAACGGAACCCAAAACAAAATGGCTTCCCCAGCCGCCCTTATAAATCAATTTCGAGATAAATCATAGAATCAAAGTCAATAATCTGGAGTTATGCGATAACTTTACGACAGGACTGATCTTAAATAAAAAAATCATCCTAAAGTGGGTAGGTTTGAAAAAGTTTTGCGGTTTGTCATTGCGCCCTGGAGGGCAGTTGTTCGTCGATATGGAAAATAGTTAAAAACTATCCGCCTTACCAAGATAAACATCTGTTGAACGTTTTTTTAAACGCAGTAATAAACCGTCTTTTTTTATCGTTGCAAAATCATCAAATGAGTCCTCCCACCCAAGGCAGGGCGGGAGGGACTGTCAGACTTGTACTGACTAAAATCCACGGTGTCCTTCACTAGCCCTTTACGTACCGGGGTCAAGGTAATACGTGAGTCCAGCGACCCCGGCAAGCTTTGGCCCTCTACAGGCCCCGTCACTATGCTGACACTCCTTGAGGCGCGCGTGGAACACAACGCGCGTCGACCCGGGCATGGTCCAACTTTTTGAAATCTTTGCAGCACTCGGAATTTCTCCTTTACCGAGGGAGCGTATACAAATATTTAAACTCACATATTACACAAACAGTCTGACCCGGAACAACTACTTGTAGGTCATACAAATATGTTACCTACGTGCGGAAATCGACAAATGTTCAAAATTCGACTAAAACACTATCATAAGCCTAGCCTTTTCGTAACTATATGGGGGTCGGTTTCCAGTCGAACCAGATGCAGCTGAATATCAGTAATTTACATAGAGCGATTGCCTATCAGACCTCCACAACCCAGTAACTGAGTAATACGATACCCCATGGTAAGACTGGTTGTCAGACTTTAAAGCTTCTGACCAACAGTAACTGCCAAAGATCTACAAATGACAGCCGGGACCAACGGCTTTACGTGCTTTCCGAGGCACGGAGAAAACTCGTTATGACAGATGGTCACCCATCCACAGACCAAACTCGACAAACGCTGCTTAACCCGAAAGATCGGCCTGTGCGGCTGTAATTATTTAGCCAAGACCTCCTCCGTCGGGTGTTTATTGAATGTGTTAATTTTTTTTTGTACGTTTTCGCATTTACCAAAAACATAATCTTATTCAAAAGCCAAAGAATTGTTTAAACAAAACCTACTTATTAAAAAATAACGTCTCAACTCAACCCCATAAAATTCCCTACAATCTCACGAGTGACCCTCAAAGAGATGCGAACAATATCAGCCTCCAATCCCTGGCACATCACCAACTCACAAGAATCCAATCATTCGCCTCCTAACGCTTAGCGATCAATCGGTTAAACATTCAGCTTAAGACTGCTACATACGACGCAGAAAGTTTGACAAGCTTGCATGATCATTTTGGGACAAGTATACTTGAAAAGGATCGCGCTGGATGCAAGCCGGGCACGTTGGTCTAGTGGTTAGTGACCCTGACTGCTATACCGGACGTCGTTGGTTCGATTCCCACCCAGGACAAATGTTTGTGTGATGAGCACGATCATTTGTTCTGTGTCTGGGTGTAATTTATCTATAATATGTATCTATTTAGAAATATATAAGTATGTTTATCAGTTGTCTAGTACCCATAACACAAGCTCTGCTTAGCTTGGGACTAGATGGCGTTGTGTGATAGTTGTGGAATATTTATTATTTATTTAAGCCGCTTCCAATCGGTACTATTAAACTACTAATACTAATACTACTAATAAATCCATGGAGGATACCTATATTTAGCAATGTGATGTCCTGAGGCAGATATGATGATTATGCTTAACAAGCACGAAGTTGCAAGCACTACTGCTTAACTTCAATTTTATCTGTACGTTGGGCAGTATAATTTAATTTCTCCAATAGAAATTCTTTTGACAGCAAATCCGAGGCCTTATCACGAGTTTTCCCGTTTTTCTGATTGGAGTAAACAGGGACATTAAGTTAATTTGTTGGACAAAATTATTCCTATGTTCAGACACAAGAAGCGTTTTCTCATTCTCCATACAATTTACGTGTTACGAATACTTAAAGTGCGCTGTTCGGTCAAATACGTATAATTCATGCTAGGGCCTCCAGGATTCTTTGAGGAGTGACTGGATAGGCGTCACGGCGTCCTGACCTACCGCAACGTACCTGTGTCGGATGAGGAGGGAAGAAACGCCTGGGTGTCGTCACTGCGAGGATCGCCCGGAGGACACGGTGGAGCATACGGTGCAGGACTGCCCCGCAGTCAGTGCTGGGCAGAGCACCGGGCGGCCAGTTATGGGCGACTCGTTGTCCGTCCATGGACGTGGCGTGTTGTGTTCCACGCGCGCCTCAAAGAGTGTCAGCACATTGACGGGGCACCCCTCTAGAGGGTTAAAGTCGCCGGGGTCGCGTGACTTACGAATTACCGTGACCCCGGAACGTAAAGGGCTATTGAAGGACACCGTGGATTTTAGTCAGTACGAGTCGGACAGTCCTGCTCTGCCCTGAGTTGAAAGACTCATTTGATGGTTTATAATTCGTGAGCCCCGTGACCACGTCAAGCAATCTAACAGCGAAAAAGTTACTTCAAGCAGGCTTGTCAAACTTGCTGTTGGTTTGTAAAGCATGACATTGGAAAGTATAAAATGAACGAAAAAATATCCGTATACAATCCGGCAATTTAATTTCAATTAGCTAATTGAATTTTCAGTGGCAAAGGTTTATAGATCGCTAATTCCATCGCATTCGGATAGGATTGTTTTTTTTTCAGTACAATTAGTTTTTGAACGTATATTTTTTCTGTATAATTCTAGAGGTTATTAAAGTAATTGATTAGGGGAGGAAGCCCAAGACGGGTAGCCCGCCTAAAACGGGTATGCATGTTACAAATCGTTCTTGCTAAGAACTATGAGGTTTAAAAGAGTAACCATGGAGTTTCTTGCCGGTTCTTCTCCATGGAATCGACCAACCCGAACCGAGCACCTGCTGTCGACGTTTTATAAGTGCCCTCATGGGCATATGTGAAATAAAAACTTTTGATTTTGATTTAAAATACAAATATTGAATTAAAATATGCCCTTGACGCTTCCAGCTTCAAAACTCTACGGATCTCCGAATCACCAATATAAAGACGACTTCAGGCAGTTAAAAAAAGCCTGTAACGCAGGCGGTTGATTTCAGAGATGTTAGTTAATCGACGATTGATATTTCAGATAACCTTGTTGTGTATAACACTAAACTATCTGTTCTTAGTTTGTACAACGACATTATACAAACAAAAGCAACTAAATTCCATCTTTTTGCGAGTGCACCACTGACGAGTAATGTATTCGATTTGAAACGCACTATTATGCGCATAATAAACCATTTGTTTCCAATACCATTATCATCCATTTTTCCCTCTGTTCACTCTTGCAAAGGGGTGGTACAAAAACTTTATTTCTTAACTGATGGTTTATTTCTCCATTTTGACTCTGACTCTGACAATGTTATCTTATAAATATCTATTGGACCCAAATACGGCTAAGCCTATAATAATTAAGGAGATCGCGGTTCTACAGAACAACGTCTATGAATAAAACTGAAAAATAAGATTTTTTTTTCTACGTATTTTTCCGGGATAAAAAGTATCCTATCTTATGCCCGGGATAATAAGGTATAATTATACCAATTTTCATCGAAATCGAACCGTTCGTTTTCACGTGATGCCTGCATATACAGACAGACAGACAGACAGACAACAACTTTTTTAATCACATATTTGGGTTTGGTATCGATCCAGCAACACCCCCCGCTATTTATTTTTTCAATATTTTCAATGTACAGAATTGACCCTTCTGCAGATTTATTATAATTATTATGTATAGATAGTGAAATAGGATTTGTGACTGATTGATGGCAATAAACATAAATTACATAACTGGCCAAATGTTATTGGAATCAAATATGCTCGTCGTGGGTCCGATTTCCGCACGGAACAATTATTATGTCTGTTTGAGCATGAGTTTCAATGTTTATAAACGCATCCACGATACAGGAATAATGCCTTTGTCAAACAGACAGGCGAGTCCGAAGCGATAACGAACCGATACGAGACGTCAGTCCGATAGTTCTGTCACGCTACCGGATCGCTTTCGCTCTTCTATGTGACTGGATTCAAACAATTCCATACATTACAAATAAAAACTAGTAATCGAAATTTATAAAAATAACTTTATCTATCCTTGGTAGAATAGAAATAGCTACGTAAGCAGGTGTGTAAATTATGAAATCACCCTAATATCACAAAGTCGGTCGCGGGACTGTACAAATTACCGTGACCCCGGAACGTAAAGGGATATTGAAGGACACCGTGGATTTTAGTCAGTACGAGTCTGACAGTCCCTCCCGTTCTGCCCTGGGTGAGAGGACTCATTTGATGACTTAACCACGAAAAAAAAAAAATCACAAAGTCATCACTCGCTGTTTTAATCCCCATCTTATTCCACAAAAAAAAGAAGAATAATTCCAATTTTTCGCTCAAATCAGCAAATTATGACATGTCATGACATAAGACAAGACGCGAGGCACAAGGCGTAAGGCAGATAACAGGGTTCCGTAACATCGATGGAGTCGATAAACGCACATTCGTATACGGACACCTAATCAAAGGGAGAAAAGGGATTCATTTCTGATATTACATCGCGTAACCGATAGGGTTGGCAAATATTGGCCCGGTTGTTTTTGAAGTGAAAACTTCTTTAGCGGCGTTGTGCACTTTTTTTGGAATGGGTAAAAAATGTTAAACTCGCGTCAGGACACGTGGCCTGATCGAAAATTCGTAAGACGGCGCAGGGCGCTTGCACGATTGTTCGTGTGTGTTTATTACTATTGAAGTTTTCACTTCTGCCGGCACTCCCAGAGTGCAACCCGTCGTTTTTTTTTATTCGAAGAATAAAATAAAACAAGTAGGCCATGCCCACCCCAGAATAGTTTGGTGCCCACCCCAGAATAGTCTAGTGTCCATCCCTGAACAGTCTGATGCCCGCCCGACCCGGAAATACTGACTTTTTTTTATCTATATACAAAGAGATCTGTGTAGCTACAGCCGAGAAATCTCTCTGTAATTATTTGCATTTTCTTATTTTGAATCCAGGAGGCCAGATTCTCTGGAAAATATCACTAGAAACACCCATGATATTCTTTGATTACATAAAAAACGTGTCCATTGTTTTTCAAAACTGTCTTACTACAAAAAATATTCAGTTACCTATAAAAAGTGTAACTGCAAACTGACCTTTATATCAACGACAAGTGACGATTAGCAGTTAATTTTTTTTTAGACATTATGGCAGTAAGACTTTAAATCATGGTTTATTGGATTTGCAATTTATTAATGCTGTCAAATTGGCTATTGTTAACTGAATGTGACGTCACAATGAACCCTCACAATAATTTCTTTCCTCGCACATTTCTTACCCATTCATTGCTTGCCAACCCTAGACAAGATTCGCGCGGCCATATTGCAACAATTCCGCCATAGAGAGACGCGTTCACAAATATTATTATTACAATTTGTTGTGTTTTTATGAATCTCGTCTCGCACGAGACGCACGAGCCTCGCGTAGGTACTCGTATAACGTTGCTTTCAATTACTAGAGAATTTTCCCGTGTAAGCTTTTTTACTGTTGGGTGTGTGTGTGTGTTTGTTTGTTCATTTTGTAGGTAGATGTTTTGTTTCTTTATGAAAGAGGAAGGAAATGAGGCAGAGTTAGCAACGTATTTAGATTTAAAAATCTTGTTATTATCAACGTATTATTTTATCATAGTCACCTGCTAATCTTTTAACCAACTTAGGGCGGTAGTTGGATAATTTTCCAACCCAAAAAAAAAGTATTTCATAACTTCAAATACATGTTCGATTTTTAAAGAGTATTACTATTTAACACATTTCGGGTTAAGCCGGGTGGATGGGTGACCATCTCTCATATCGAGTTTCCTCCGTGCCTCGGAACGTAAAGCTGAGACACTCGTTTGTATTAGACAGAAGCTCTAAAAGTCTGACAACCAGTATTACCCGCAGTTACTGGATTGTGAAGATCCGATAGGCCGTCACTCCATGTAAAATACTGATATTCAGCTGCATCTGGAATAAAGTAAGAAAAAGTATAGGCAGATGATAAAGTTTTTTTTTAATTTACCTGGTAAAATCATCAAATGAGTCCTCCCACCCAGGGCAGAGCGGGTGGGACTGTCAGACTCGTACTGACTAAAATCCACGGTGTCCTTCAATAGCCCTTTACGTTCCGCGGTCATGGTAATTCGTAAGTCCCGCGACCCAATTAGGCCAGTTATAGGCACTTTATAATTGTCAAAAGAAAAAAAAATTGTATAAAATAGTTATAACACTACAGTTTCAGTCACAAGACATGATCTATAAAAGTAGGTACTGTAGGTAAACTACAACTAACGGGGGGGAGAAGGCCAAAGCCTGCCGGGGTCGCGGGACTTTTTTATCAGGTAAACGCGACACTGGAACTTAAAGGGCTATTGAAGGAACACCGTGGATTTTGGTCAGTACAAGTCGGACAGTATGGGTAGGAGGACTCATTTGATAATTTTACCACGATAAAATAAAAGGTGAACTACAACAAAAACATTAAAACACCTACAAAATATTATGTTACATGATGTTAATTTATTATCCTCGTTGGGATTTGTTCTTAAGGCCGTATAAATGGCAATCCCTCGGATCAGGACTCTGTGCGTGTTTGGTGAAACTTGATTGGGCAACCTTGGGCCTAAGCTCATGTTCATTTCGCGGGCATGCGGGCAGCGAGTAATGAGCGACTCGCTGTCCGACCATGGACCATGCCCGGGTCGACGGCGCGTTGTGTTCCACGCGCGCCTCAAAGAGTGTCAGCATAGTGACGGGGCCTGTAGAGGGCCAAAGCCTGCCGGGGTCGCGGGACCAAGAGATTACCGTTACTCCGGTACGTAAAGGGCTATTGAAGGACACCGTGGATTTTAGTCAGTACAAGTCTGACAGTCCCTCCCGCCCTGCCCTGGGTGGGAGGACTCATTTGATGACTTTACCATGATAAAAAAAAGCTCATGTTCATTTGGTAACAATGACAACTGGGTATGAGTATGAGTTTACATCATTTATATTTATTTATTATTTATTTATTTTATTTATTCTTCTTTGTTTTTTTTTCTATGAATAGTTACCTCGCACTAGAAAATTCTCTTGTACTCGTATCGTGTGTGCGTTCAAAAACATTTCAACTTAACGGCAGGGATGGTGCAGTGACTGAGCGATTGTACTGCTGCGCTACGTGTCACGGGTTCGATTCCCGCACGGAGCATATATTTGTACTACAAGTAATTGTTTCGGGTCTGGGCATTTGTGTATGTAAGTTTATATGTTTGTAAACGCACCCACGACACGGGAGAAATTCCTAGTGTGGGACAAAGTTTAAAAAGAAAAAGATAAAAGGAACTAATTATTTTACATTAATTATTTTATTCATAAAATAGCTGTACCTTGTGGTTTCACCACCGCTGCTCGGCTCCTATTGGTCGTAGCCTTCCTTGATAAATGGACTATACAACACAATAGTACATTGTTATCCAAGGGGTGAAAGTTACTTATTTACGTACCGAGACGGAGTTTGGCGCCCGTAACATAGTGAAATAGTTTGAGGCGCTAATAGTTTGAGGAGCTAAAACAGTAATTTACCCGAGGTAAACACTGTGCTTTTCATTACGAATACGAGGAAATTAAAAATAAGAATATAAATTATCAGATTTTTTTTTTTGCGTGGTAAAATCATCAAATGAGTCCTCCCACACAGGGCAGGGCGGGAGGGACTGTCAGACTTGTACTGACTAAAATCCACGGTGTCCTTCACGAGCCCTTTACGTACCGGGGTTACGGTGATGGGTAAGTCCCGCGACCCCGGCAGGCTCTGGCCCTCTACAGGCCCGTAAATGTGCTGACACTCCTTGAGGCGCGCGTGGAACACAACGCGCCGTCGACCCGGGCATGGTCCATGGTCGAACAGCAAGTCACCCATTACTCGATGCCCGCATGCCCGCGCCTACGGTGGCCGGAGATCGTCCTGTGACGTCCGACGCCCTGGGCGTCTACCACTGCGGCTGGGATGGAGGGAGGACGCTGTCCTCTCCCTCAGGCGGCCCGCCTCCTCCTTCACGAGCATGACTGCTTCGCAGAAGGAGGCGACCGCTTCCCACTCCGTCTCGCCCCGCAGCATGGCCTTGACCAATGCCGGGCGCGAGAGGTCTCCGCCTATCGCCGTCGTGAGGACACGGCGGTGCTCTGCCCAAGCGGGGCAGTCCTGCACCGTATGCTCCACCGTGTCCTCCGGACGGTCCTCACAGTGGTGACACCCAGGCGTTTCTTCCCTCCCTATCAGACACAGGAACCTCCCGAAACTTCCGTGTCCGGTGAGGACCTGCGTCATGCGGTAGGTCAGGACGCCGTGACGCCTATCCAGCCACTCCTCAAACCTTACCGCCGCGATTGCGGCGTGCCCGATAAATTATCAGATAAAGAAAAAGTGAGTGTCGATCGAATTGTCACTTTCCCGCTTATTTTGCTTCTTTAAATTTTTGGCTTGTCTAGCTAATATAGGCTATTTCAGTTATTGCTATTACACATTCATCTGCAAACAGGGTTGGCATGATTAAAACAAGTTGTTTTAAAACACCTGTTTAAAACAGTTTGAAATAAAACAGTGTTTTTTATCACACGTTACGAATGTATTTAAAATGAAAATAAATTAATATACAGGAGCTTGACAGAAAACCAGTTGAGTCTATGCCATTGCCATGTCTTATTTTTGAATTTGTATTGTCATTGTAATGAAATAATAATTAAATACATTACAACAAAAACATTACATGTTTTTTTGTAAATATTTCATTACAAACGGCGACTTTGAAAATATGTAGTTTAGAAATGAAACATACATATAATTTATTTATAAGGCGTCGACCGGTCGAATTAATTTGAAATATAGCTATAAACTAAAAAAACACACTTGTTTAAAACAGTTTGAACTGTTCGTTCGCCGATGACAGCTAGACATAGCGTTCATAAATAATTACAACATCTGTACCTAATCTACCTATGTTCAACAAATAAAATATTTGTATTTGTTTTATGAAATTAAAAAATAACTGTTCTTTTTCCAACCCTGACTCCAAACCATGATTAAAACGAGCACCAATAAACTTCAAACGGCCAGCCCCTTTTCAAAGACACCACGAAACGACAAACTTAATACAGGACACTCTGAAACTACAGGATACCTAAACAATTCAGGCGATAGCCTTTAGGGTGCCTAGATAACTTATAACAAAGGCTCTAAAACCTGGGGGTCTACTCTTTTAGTCCGTCAACGTCCGTACGAAAATAACTCGAGCTTATGATTAGAATAGAAAAACATTTATTTGATATTGGACACATACACAACAATAATAAAAAATGAAGTAAAAAAATAGGATCAGAATTTTGTTGAGCATATTCACAGTTCCACACCAAAAGGGTTTTCTAATTCAGCATTTCCTGGGCGAAAGACAGTTGCGGGTTGGAAATAATTTAAAAATAATAGGGTGTATCTATTATTTTTAAATTCATAAGTTCTGATCACCCATCAGGAGTTAGAATAACTATCCAAGAATGTTGTCACCAATTTTTAGTTCGTATCCCTAACTAATCTCATGTCCGTAAGAGTTAAAGAGTAGGAATCGCTCGAAACTTTGGCCGAAGCTACGGGTTTCGTGTTTAGATAGTAGTGCCCATGTTGTGGAGGGAAATTCGGAGGGTGATGTTGTGAAGTGGTCTTTGAGCTGGTGTTTCCATCTCGCTGATTGGTTGAGCTTCAAAATTGAACAGGTACCTAGCTGTGTTTTTTGGCATTGTGTGGATTGGCCTACAATCGCATTACATCGCGAAAAGTGGAAAGAGGAAAATTGTGGTAGCCGCCCACGTCAACGGACGTCGCTAGACGATCTCTGGCCACCGTAGGCGCGGGCATGCGGGCGGCGAGTAATGGGCGACTCGCTGTCTGACCATGGACCATGCCCGGGTCGACGGCGCGTTGTGTTCACGCGCGCCTCTAGAAGTATCAGCATAGTGACGGTGCCCCCTGTAGAGGGCCAGACCCTGCCGGGGTCGCGGGACTCACGAATTACCGTGACCCCGGAACGTAAAGGGCTATTGAAGGACACCGTGGATTTTAGTCACTACGAGTCTGACAGTCCCGCTTTGCCCTGGGAGGACTCATTTGATGATTTTACCATGCTAAAAAAAAAGGTATATAATTATATAAGAACATAATTATGCAACTACTGTAAGGCACACTCGTTTCTTTTTGTTACGGTTCCGTATCTCCAAAGAAAACATCTAGATCGGTAAATATTAACCTGTATCTCTAATTACTGTCTCCTACGACCTGGGTACTCTCCAAGAGTACTGACCAGCTGGTATGAAATAAAATATAGAAGCAGTAAACACTAACCAGCTGCTCGTCACATGACGTCATTGAAGAGAATTCGTTTATTTTTACAGTTTGCAGCCATCGCGAGCGTTTAATTGTGTCCGCGTGTAGGGTTGCCATCCGAAATGTTCGGACTTTATGGTCCCTATTAGAATTTTTCTGATAAATTTTATTTATTTATGTACACAGAAAACATAGGTACACGAAATAACATACAGATAAAAGAGCACAAAGGCACTGCTTATTTCATTAAGCAGTGCCTTAATATAATAAGTGAATTTTATAAAGTTGTGGTACGATTGCACCAAAATAGTGTACGGCACATTTTGTGCACCACTTTAGCAGTGCGCTTACTAATCTGGTATCACGATTAGCCTTTGTATTCACCAGCAAGGCTGATTGTACACGCACAGTGCAGCATAATTTTGTACGCGAACATCTAACCAACAAATTGTAAACAAGTTGAAACAATCCTTGCCGCAGAATTTCGGCGATAAAATGTTAGATAAATCGTATTTTTTTTTCAAATTTCCCACTTTTCGTAATACATAGTTAGCATAGAAATGGTTGGTCGCGGGACTGTACGAATTACCGTGACCACGGAACGAAAAGGGCTATTGAAGAACACCGTGGATTTTAGTCAGTACGAGTCTGACAGTCCCTCACGCTCTGCTCGGGGTGGGAGGACTCATTTGATGATTTTAACACGATAAAAAAAGCATAGAAATGGTTGTTTGTACTGCCTAAATTATCGTGAAGACCATTATTGCATATCAGCCTTAGCAGACTGATATACAATAGACTGATTTATAATAAGAACTGAGCAAGTAAATAAAGTATACTCCATCTAGTTTCATGGTAACCCTACGTGTGACATCACGGCTAGCATAGTATGGACCTGACGAATTTATGGTCAGCTGCGGCTTTTTGGTGAAGAATGTGTGAATTTGTGGTCGTTTATGGTAGAGGGAGAAGGAGCGTGACATGCTAACTGTGTGACGTGTTTGTGGCATTATTCAAGTACTGCGTCATTTTCTGCTGAAATATTGGACTTTTCTGACGGTCAGATGACAAGAATTTTATCAACCAAACTTATCAGTGTTCTTAGAAAACGAGTTACTCATACTCATACTAATACTAGCATTCATTTGCATCTGATTTTGTACTATACTCTTACAGTTAATTCCTCATATACTTCACAAATTCTACTATGTTAAATTGACTTCCCCGCAGTTTCACCCGTTGCTCGGCTCCTATTGGTTGTAGCTTGTTAGCGATAAGGAACTTTCAGACTCGTACTGACTAAAATCCACGGTGTCCTTCAATAGCCCTTTACGTTCCGGGGTCACGGTAATCCGTACAGTCCCGCGACCAGCGTTATAATATTAGCACAGATATAGATTTTGAAATGTCGTACCAATTTACATAAAACCATCAATTAGTCTTATCCACGTTACTATATCATGTCGCCGCCATCGGGAATTCAAATAATTTCGTGAAAACAATAGTCCCTGCGCTATAGTAACAATGTTACAGGTTTTTTTGCCGTTTCGATAAAAATGCAATCAAAACGTATTTTCGGCGCCAATTATCTGTGTAACTCTAGTTTTTTTGTTTCAATTTTGTAATTGAAAAATACGGTATTCGTTCAGAGGGAATAAAATTGGGGATTCATTTTGGGTATGACATGTGTCTGATGTATGTTCATCACTATTTGTGTATTAACTGTACAGCGTACTTAGTATTATGACGTAAGTTGTACGAAAAAGGAACTAATTTTATCCATCAAATTAACGTCAAAGTTTACTTTTTGTGACGTAAGCGAGTTACGTCACAAAAAATAATAAGTTAGCTCAAATCTGTCGTCGGTTCACCGTAGGAGGCTTGCCTACGCTGGGTCTTTCGGTCCGTGGTCGCCACTGGATAACGAAAGTTAAAGTCGAATCATTTATTTCAATTAGGCCATCGAAGAGGCACTTTTGAACGTCGTATATTAAAATTAAAGGAAATGGGATGGGATGGGATTGATTCTACACCCATTCGCAAGGGTAAGTTTGTATGGAGAAGAATGGAAAAGAAACTATTTCATATCTACTAACCCTTTTAAAAATGTTTTACAATATTTTGATAATACGAATTTGAAATAAATGTGAAAGCCAGAAAGTCTAAACCAATATTATTTAAAGCGAACAATGAAGAGAAACTTTCGTCCCCGTATTTTAACAGTTCTACGAGGGGTGTGGCCTGCAGCCTGCCCATGGTTGCTTCAACCAACGAATCCAAAGAGCTGATGTCGGTAACATTGATTTTTTGGTGAATATCCGTGCTCCAGATTTTATCCCGCAAAGAAACTCCGAGCATAGCTCTTTCCATTGCTCGTTGAATGACTTATAGGTAGTCTCTAAATAACTCTCCCTAGTTGATATCATAATAACTTAAAGTACATTAAACAGAACCCCACCTACAATCAACTTAGGGTTCCGCATAAAACAAACGTAAATCGTACTGCAAACACTTTCACTTGTAGGCAGTAAATTAAAACGTGAAAAATTCATATGAGATCTCTTTGCGAGGTGGAGGGCGATAGAGATTATTTATTTATGACTACTGAACCCAGTCCGCTTTTACTGTTACTGTCTACATTTAAGATACTATATTATTTTTATTTTTAGTAGATAGTAAAGTTTGTGACCTCGTCTGGGGAAGTACTGTCAATGTGTTTTTGCTGCTAAGCCAGTTGCTAGTCGGGCATGCGGAGGGCGAGTAATCGGCGACTTGCTGTCCGGCCATGGAGCATGCCCGAGTCGACGGCGCGTTGTGTTCCGCGCGCCTTAAAGAGTGTCAGCATAATTACAGGGTCCCCCTCTGGAGATCTAAAGCCTGTCGGGGTCGCGGGACTCACGAAACACCGTGACCCGTGACCGGAACGTAAAGGGATAATGAAGAACACCGTGGATTTTAGTCAGTACGAGTCTGACAGTCCCTCCCGCTCTGCCCAGGGAGGACTCATTTGATGATTATACCACGATAAAAAAAGCCAATGCCAGTTTGCGGTTTTAACCTGCGCCCGAAGGAGGGTTATATTTTTCAGAATATTATGCAGAGTGTTCTGGAAAGTATGGAACGAATGGATGAATAAATCAAATAGGGCAGTGGAAAGGTAATTTCCAATCTTCTTCTATCTTCTTCTTCTGAGATAGACGGTGCAGTTATTAACGGTTTAAAAGTTTTGATCACTTTTCTTGTTCGAATTATTCATAACTATAAAGAAACTCTATGCCTTGGGAAAGTGTTTCTAATACGTACGTCAACTTTCGCTAGTTAGTGAGTTTTTCTAATGAAAATTAATTGGAGAATAACTATCCTTGTTCTTAACAACTTGAACTTGAATACTATAGTTATAACATTATTCGAACTGTATATTTATTCGTAAGTTAACATTGTTCTTTTTGATAAATAAATATTCTTTAAAACCAAAATTGTAACTTAAGTTTGCTCTCAAATATCATATTATAATTTTATGCAGTATTTTTTTATTGAACACATTTTACCATCTCTTGTGTATTATCATTTATTTGGAACAATTACATAATTATTAAATACCAAAGTATTTAATCGTTTAACAATTATTACTTTGGTATTTAATATATTATAATTGGGAGTGCGTAACTTGGTGAGAAAAATCCTAAACATCATATTTGGGCACCATATTGTGAGAATCAATTTTTCTTTAAATTCCATCAGTATTATTTTATGTAATTGATTTCATCACCACTGCTCTCAAAACGGTAAAAGAAAACATCGTAAAAACTAGCATGTCCTAGAACCAAAAATTCGAAGACATGTGACGTCTACCAACCTGCACTGGACCCGCGTGGGAGATTACAACCCACTTCCTCTCACTGAGAGGAGGCTTGTGTCCCACTAGTGAAGCACTATAGGCTCGTGTTAAGGCTTTTTTTTACGTGGTAAAATCATCAAATGAGTCCTCCCACCCAGGGCAGAGCGGGAGGGACGGTCAGACTCGTACTGACTAAAATCCACGGTGTCCTTCAATAGCCCTTTACGTACCGGGGTCACGGTAATTCGTGAGTCCCGCGACCGCGGCAGGCTTTGGCTCTCTACAGGCCCCGTCACTATGCTGACACTCCTTGAGGCGCGCGTGAAACACAACGCGCCGTCGACCTGGGCATGGTCCATGGTCGGACAGCGAGTCGCCCATTACTCGCCGCTCGCATGCCCGCGCCTACGGTGGCCGGAGATCGTCTGCCGACATCCGTCGCCGTGGGTGTCTACCACTGCGGCTAGGGTAGAGGGAGGACTCGTGTTAAGGCTTAGTATACAGTACGTACGAAAACAATATACAAATTGACTTAAAACTCTCAACATAAACTATAAATTGCATCTCTTAACACGCTATTAAACACTACAATGTAATTTTACTTTTATTTTAACTCACTTAAGACACAAAGTAAGACTATTTTAATACCTGCTATCTCTGTGAATTTTTAAACACGGTACACTGATACTACACTTACAGTTATACAACCTCGTTGATGTTAAGTTAGAATCAGATGTTTTGATCAATAGTTAAACTAACTATTGTTAAAATCCCATGCTTTTTTTTAAAAAGGTTAAATCTTTTTTTTTTCTTTTTAAAAAAACGTTGCCCGCTCTAGGAATTTCTCCTGTGTCGTGGGTGCGTTTACAAACATAGAAACTCACATACACAAACACCCAGACCCAGAACAACTAGTTATAGGTCATACAAATATTTGTTCCGTGCGGGAATCGAACCAACGACACGCAGCGCTGCAGTCCAATCGCTTAGCCACTGAGCTAACCGTGCCGTCGTAAATGTATCATCATTTCAACCTATTGCAGTCCTCTGCTGGTGGTCTCCTCCATGGAACGTTATAGTCAGGCATGAGGATAGCGAGTAATAGGTGACTCGCCGTCCAATCGTAGACCATGCCCGGGTCAACGGCGCGTTGTGTTCCACGTGTGCCTTAAAGAGCTGTCAGCAATCTGACGGGGCCCCCTTAGAGGGCCAAAGCCTGCCGGGGTCGCGGGACTATCTCATCAGATAACCATGACCCTGGAACGTAAAGGGCTATTGAAGGAACACCGTGGCTTTAAGTCAATACAGGGACCACATTATGACGTCTTAAAACCAAGCTTGTTCCAGTGAGTGAACGAGGTGGCGCTAGACGACTTGTATAGCTCTGTCTCTTTCACTCACTGGAACAAGCCTGGTCTGACAGTCCCTCCTGTCGCGTCCTTAAAGACAAAAAAAATACCTAACAGGTATGCAGAAAGAAAAAATACAAATCTTCATCGATAGTAAATAATATCTTTAAAATAGTTTGTTTACTTTCAGATTCCTTAAACCCACAAAACAAAAACAAAGGATTGAAAAAATATAACGAAATCTAATTTAAGTCAATATAACATTATACCCCCTATTGGGGTACCAGAACCTTGTAGGAATACCATAGGGGTTGGGTGGGGTAGACGTATTAGTGAAATTCCGCTAGGGGGCGAGGATGTCGAAGGTTTAATGGGCTAAATATCTTGAGCCCAGATAATTCGGAGATTGGAGGGTTTGCAGAAAAAGTTACGATGTTATTTCTTTTCATTTTTTTAAATTTGTTTGTAAAAATCATCACCCACCAAGCCCTGGGTAGAGTAGAAGGGACTGTCATAATTTTTTTGACTATAAACAACCCTGTTCAACATCCCTTCATGCCTTTAGACTTCGTCCTGCTTAGACGATCCCGCGAGTGCATAGGCGGCCTGACTTTAGGCCTTGGTGCAGTCACGAGCAATAACATGTATACTACTTAACAAAATTCAAACGCAATTTTCTCGTCAAATATAGGTTTCCACTTTTAAATAAGACCTATTTCGTAAAAATATGGCTTCCAAAATAGAAGTCTAATGGAAAGGCAAAAGTTTAATCAATATGATAGCAGAACATCGCTTTTGAATACTTCTTAGTGTATACATACTATTGCTCGTGACTGTACTCCAGAGCCGCGGTGCAACACACTCCCACCACCCATAAGGCAGTCTCCAAATCCTATGTTGGTTGGTTAGTCTTTTGAAGTCTGGGACAAAAACAACCTTTCAGTAAGATTGGAAACCGACCCCAAAATTAGTGGAACTGGTTAGGTAGATGATGATGAATAAAAAGATCTGACTGGTGATTGCTGATTATCATTTTCAGAAATGAAGAATAATTACGTTCCGGGGTCACGGCAATTCGTACAGTCCCGCGACCCCGGCAGGCTTTGGCCCTCTAACCTCGAGGCCCCGTTACTTTGCTGACACTCTAATAAAGTTGATGGTGGAAAATTTTGCCTATTTCCGCATTTGTTTTCGCAAGATAGAGAGGTTTTTTTGATCATCAAATAAGTTCTCCCGCTCACACCAGGACGGGAGGGTCTGTCAGACTCATACTGACAAAAATAAACGGTGTTCCCTCAATAACCCTCTACGTTCCAAGGTCATGGTTTCATGATACTCGTAAGAACCCAGCAAGCTTTAGCCCTCAAAGGGGGCCCCGTCAGAAGATAGAGTTATGGGCTTTCACGAAGTATGTAAATTGATATTATATATATAGATAATTTTTTTGATTTTGATTTTGATTTTGATAAAAAAATACAACACAAACAGCAGTTAACGTGCTGTATTCTATACATACCTTTCTTTTTATCGTGGTAAAATCATCAAATGAGTCCTCCCACTCAGGGCAGAGCGGGACGGACTGTCAGACTTGTACTGACTAAAATCCACGGTGGCCTTCAATTGCCCTTTACGTACCGGGGTCACGGTAATTCGTTAGTCCCGCGACCATTCTATACATACCTTGGTGGTAAAAACGCATGGATTAAACTGGGTTAATAATTTCTGAACATCGTAATAATTTTTTCTCAAATCATGTTCTCCTGCTGATCGTACATCGCTCGCTAAAGTATTAGTAAAGATTGTGCGTAAGTCGCGCCATTTGCCGGCGTCGCGCGCAATCGAAACAGATACAAACATACTGATTGTTCACTATTATATGTGTGGAGGTTCGAGGACGGTTGCTGGGCGACAACCAAGGTTTTTTTAGGGTGGTAAAATCATCTAACGCTTAGTAGAAAGGTCTGTCAGAGTTATACTCCCAAAAAATTAAATTCACATTATTCGCTTTTTGTTTTTTTTACGTGGTAAATTCATCAAATGATTCCTCTCATCCAGGGCGGGACGAAAGGGACTGTCAGGCCCGTACTGACTAAAATCCACGGTGTCCTTCAATAGTCTTTTGTCGTTCCGGGGTCCCTGTAGACTCCAGGTTTTAGATGATTTCCCTCTTTTCATCGCTTTTCCATATTCTTTACATTTTTAAATATTCCTATATAACTAAAAAAAAGACATTTAAAAATATAAACAATAGTGGTCCACCGGTATCGGGAACAGGGTCCAAGCTACCGACAGTCAAAGCTCCAGACAAAGGAACCTCCGAACAATAGAAGAATCAGGCCCTTAATCCAGCTGCCTAACGAAAGCCTCCTTAGATGTTGGTCGAAGCTATTGGCAATTAAGCCATAGGCTGACAGGACTATCGGCACAATGTTGTTTTGTTTTTTTTTACGTGGTAATAGTAAAATCATCACATGATTCCTCCCACCCAGGGCAGAGCGGGAGGAACTGTCAGACTCGTACTGACTAAAATCCACGGTGTCCTTCAATAGCCCTTTACGTATCGGAGTCACGGTAATTCGTGAGTCCCGCGACCATCGGCACAATGATCGCTGAATCCACATCCGACATATCGACAACCTCATGAGCCAAATCAAGATACTTAAGTTGCTTAGTAAATGATTATTATTATGCTCTTACAACTCCACCATGTGTGGGTAGTTGCTACGCGACTAGGAATAACCTGTTATATTGAGATCGACCGTATATCCGATGAAATTGATATTGGGAAAAATTAAACTTTCATGTCACATGTAAAATATGTAGTTGCTACGCGACAACCAAAATTAACCTTTGTTACCCGTATGCTCGATGAGTTGACAATAATTACAAACTTCCATGCCTAATTTCATCCCTTTCAAGTGTTGGATGGTTGCTACGCGACAACCAAGGTTAACCACGCTTCTGTACTGTGATAAGTATTATATTATATTTTTATTTTTATTATTACATTTCTGAAATGTCGATAAATCTCTACCTTGAAACATATTTTTAAGCAGCTCGTAATGAAAACTTCCTTTTGTGGTATTTTTTTACATCAAATTATTGGTGAATGCTCTCCCCACATATGGGGCGCAAACATGGTATCTTACAAAGAACCAGAAGTCCACAGTTGGAGTCTGCCAACGAGTAGCAATGGATCAAAGTGTATTATGTGTCAAACATTCTGACCGCATTAGAAACTCCATATTTCGCTCCAAAACACAAATATGCTGAACTAGCACTTTGCCCGCGACTTCGTCCGCGTGGGTTACGTACTTTCCTAATTCCCCCTTTTCACCCCCTTAAAGGTTAAATTTCCAAAAACCCCTTCTTAGTGCTCCCCTACATTATAATAGGAAGCCGTGTGCAAAATTTCACATTCCTAGCCCCAGTAGTTTCGGCTGTACGTTGATATGTCAGTCAGTCAGTTCTCCTTTTATATATATAGATGATGCTGGCCTCACAACTGTTGAAGTGGAACTAGGCTGGTCATATCTGGCGTATGTCGGAGAAGTACTGGGCAAAAATAACCACTCAGTGGATCCCAACCGGTAGTAAACGCCAACCACGCCCAAAAGGAGATGGCAAGATGAGTTGGACTCATTCCTAAAGGATTGGCCTACAATCACGAAAGGTGACGATCGACGAAGCAAGACGATCTCCGGCCACCGTAAGCCCGAGCGGCGAGTAATGGGAGACTCGCTGTCCGACCATGAACCATGCCCGGGTCGACCGCGCGTCGTGTTTTAAGCGCGCCTCAAAGAGTGTCAGCACAATGACGAGACCCCCCCTTAGAGGGCCAAAGCCTACCGGGGTCGCGGGAGTAACGAATACCGTGACCACGGAAAGTAAAGCGCTATTGAAGAACACCGTGGATTTAAGACAGTGCAATTCTGACAGTCCCTCCTGCCCTGCCCTGGGTGGGCTGCCCAGCCCATTTGATGATTTTACCACGCAAAAAAAAGTTTTCTGGAAGCCCGTTTTTTGTGATGCATGTGTGAGTGAGCGCCACGCTCAAAGGCCCATGCAGCTTTTACTATGGATATATACATATTACTAGTAACTTTTTATTTATAGTCTGTATATAATCATGAAGCAAGTAAATAAATATCAAATAAAAGGAAAAATACCCCTTTAAATGTAATTTGTTGGCATGGACGTAAGGATCAAACGAAGTGCGTAATTTTTCTTCCTTTTTTTGGCTTCAACTCTCAGTGGTCTACTAGCAATCTGGTCATTCTATAATCTAAGGCCTTGCCTTGTAAAGCTATTATTACAGGCTGACATTGTTCTAATAAATCTTGTCAAAGGAGAGGTCGAAACAATAGTGAGGTCATAGTATAAACTTTAACTAATTCACTAAGAAAGGGACCTAACTGTCTTACAATTATAAGTCCTGAAACAAAAGAGGTCTCATAGCTGCAAGTCTACTTATCCTTCTGTTAATATTCAGACTTTTGTTTTGAATAAGAAAGTAAGATTGTCTGTTTGTCCGCTGTTCACGGCTGAAAGGATATTGATGGGATTTAGAAAACAGGTAGAAGATAATCGTGGATTTCTGTATCGTAGGTGCGTTTATAAACATAGAGACTCATATAATACAAACACCAGACCCGAAACAACTAATTTATTTTTTCTAAAGAAAGAAACGTCGCTCCACACTAGGAATTTCTCCTGTATCGTGGGTGCGTTAACAAACATAGAAACTCACATACACAAACACCCAGACCCGGAACAACTACTTGTAGGTCATACAAATATCTGAACCCGCGACACGCAGCGCAGCAGTCCAATCGCTTAGCCACTGCGCTAACCGTGCCGTCAAATTTGCAGTTCATACAAATATTTGTTTCGTGCGGGATTCCATTAGCGCCTCTGCTCGGCATCTATTAGTTGCAGCGTGATGCTACATAGCCTATAGCTTTCCTCAACAATTAGACTATTCAATACAAAAATATTTTTTCAATTCGAAGCAACAGTTCCTGAGATAAGCGGGATTAACCAAACAAACAAATTCTTCAGCTTTATATTATTACGAATTACCGTGACCCCGGAACACAAGGACACCGTGGATTTTAGTCAGTACGAGTCTGACAGTCCCTCCCGCTCTGCCCTGGGTGGGAGGACTCATATGATGATTTTACCACGTAAAATAAAATGTTCAAGTAAGAACATAGTATTTCAATCGCCGTATTACATACTCTTCGGATAATTTCCACCCTTCACGTAGACGAAGTCGCGGTCAAATGCTAGTCAAATATACAAACAAGATGGCAGAATATGAATAATTTATTAGTTTAGTCCTCATTAAGCTCGTGGTATTTGTTTGGTCCGGTCGTTATTATTGGGTGATTTGATTGTGTATAATATAGAGCAACTAAATGCTTTTCAAAATGTAAGTAAAATATCTTGACGATTTTCCTTTCGGGGAAGTATATTACAATTTGTATTGTTTTATGTACAAAGTAGCCCAGAACGTTATTTCCTTCAATCCTCATTTTTTATAAAACGTTCCCACTCTAGGAATTTCTCCTGTGTCGTATTTTCAATTATATTTTATTAAAGATTTTATATTAGCACTAGCTGTACCCTGCCACGCTTCGTTGTGGCACACAAAATCATTCTTTTAGCGGTCACGGATATGTGACTGATGAAAACAATAGATAAAAACAATCCTTGATACGGATTATATATCATGCTAAAATTTCAGCTCAATCGGTGCAGAACTTTTAGAGTTTTTGAAGCGTACACAAACCAACATAACATTTTCTAGCTGTACCCTGCCCCGCTTCGCTGTGGCACATAATACTGTTTTTACAACAACAAAAAAAAATTGATAAAAACAATCCTTGATGCGGATTATATATCATGCTAAAATTTCTTCTCATGTGACTGCGTCATTACGACTGCGGTTGACAGCAAGTGTTATCCTCGCTTCCGGTAGATGGCGCGGTCACTGGTACAGAGCTGATCGTTAAAAAAACTGTTTTTTCGCGGTTGCGGATATGCGACTGATGCAAAAAATAGATAAAAACAATCCTTGAAGCGGATTACATATCATGCTAAAGTTTCAGCTCAATCAGTGCAGTACTTTTTGAGTTTTTAAAGCATACACAAACCAACGTAACATTTTTATATATATAGATAGATTATTGTATAAAAAGTAATATAATCTTTGCTTAGTTACTTTATATTGAAAAAAAAAGAAAGAAAATAATAAAGTATCGAAAGAACCGGGACTACGGGAGGAAGACTCGGTACTGGATTACTTAAAAAAGTCCCCTGATTTCCCGGTATTTTCGAGACCGAGATTTCCCAGGAGCATGTCCTAGTTCCTATCCAATATCCAGAAAAGAACAATAAAACCTGTCGACCGTTTCGTAAAAGTGCAGAAACTGCAAATGCGCAAACATAATTATGTAGATTCTCCTTCACTCTGCAAGCTCAAAATGCACCTAATGGGCGACTCACTGTCCGACCATGGACCATGCCCGGGTCGACGGCGCGTTGTGTTCCACGCGCGCCTCAAAGAGTGTCAGCATAGTGACGGGGCCTGTAGAGGGCCAAAGCCTGCTGGGGTCGCGGGACCAAGGGATTACCGTGACCCTAGTACGTAAAGGGCTATTGAAGGACACCGTGGATTTTAGTCAGTACAAGTCTGACAGTCCCTCCCGCCCTGCCCTGGGTGGGAGGACTCATTTGATGATTTTCCAAGATAAAAAAAAAAGCTTCGCCATCCGAAACTACACATCTCCGTCCATTCCCCGCAAAGCACGAGATAAATCCACAGCATCCAACATCTATCATGCGAAGCTCTCAGCGCGTAATGGCAGACTTTATAAAATTCCCTTTCAGGGGTCAAGTCAATTTGAACGGGTGCTGTTAAACCAATAAACTGGTTACATCCGGTTTCACGGATACCGCAGGTGGGACAAGCTTAGGCCTGAAGCGACTCAATGTTATTAAGCTATTGCATAGCTTCTATCGCGAGGTTTGAGCGCGGCGACCGAATCAAGAAATTCCGTAACGAAAATAAACCTAACACTGTCACTGTCACATCTGTCATGTCAACGTGAATGAATAAAATTTGAATGAATGAATTTTTTTCTTGACGTTTCACTTTTGATGATTGACGTGGCTGACCATAGCGTAATTAGTAGAGTTACTTCCCATACTGCAACGATGGAACTCTTGTTAAATATTCGCTTTATGCGATATATTTTTCTTTTTTTTTCATAAATAAATAATTATAAATGCATAAGTTGAAAAAAATGCTATGCAATAGCTTTATCGCGCCAATCCCGGAGTATCACACGTATTTTTTTTATCACAGATTTTTTTTTGCGATCGCGAGTTCAGAATATTTTCCCCAAATTTCCCGCTCCCGCTTATAATTCAGACCACTCCCCAACCGCACAGGGAGTGATTGGATATGAAAGTTTAATGCTTTTGTAGTGCAGCCGCCCAATCACTTACACTGGATAACTAACTGATTAATACATCAATGGGTAACTATGTGCTCTTCATGTGCATGGATATGTATGAGAGGGAGAGATTTTTGTGATTGGATTGTATTTTTGTGTGTAGTGGGCGAAAAACCTGATGTATGGAACATGAAAAATCATGAAGTGTCCTTGAAAAAGTCCATACATTGTTTTTGGTCGATAAAGGGTCGTCAAATGAGCCTCACACCCCGGGTAAAGTTTTTTTTTTAACGTGGTAAAATCATCACATGAGTCCTCCCACTAAGGGCAGACCGGGAGGGACTGTCAGACTCGTACTGACTAAAATCCACGGTGTCCTTCAATAGCCCTTTACGTTCCGGGGTCACAGTAATTCGTGAGTCCCGCGACCCCGGCAGACGCCCCGGATGGAGTTAGATACTATCAGATATTCTTACTAATTAAAAATCCACCGTGTTTCTTCAATTACCCTTCACTTACCAGGATCACAGTAACCTCATTAGATAGCAGCGACCCCGGTTAGTTCAGTGGTGGCCCAATTGTATCGGCCCTGACTTACGAGTTGCAGATCGTTGGTTCGAACCCAACCAGTCGCATTTTTTTTTTCTTACGTGGTAAAATCATCACATGAGTCCTCCCAGGAGGTACTGTCAGACTCGTACTGACTAAAATAATTCAAAGCACTGATCCCACGTTATGGATTACAGCCAACTCCCTCACACACAGAGGAGACCTGTGTCCCAACAATGGGACTATTTATAGGCTGATGATGATGATGTCCCTGGTTGGTCTCTCCCCTGATGAATGATAACTCCTTTAGGCCCAGAACACGCTTATCTTTACTTTCATCTGGATTTAAACATAACTCCCTGTTCACACACACAAGGCGTGATTCATAGACAACGCGAGGGGACTCGCGGAAGGCGTGGTGTAGCGCGGATCACCAGCGGATCCCGCCGCCCGCACTTCACTCCGTCACTGAACACGGTCGACGACGCGCGCGCATTTCTCATTGTACAAAACTTGTCCAACATTATACTGTCTTTTCAGAACCATTATATTATAAGTGTTTACAGTCCACTTACTTTCATTTACGAACCTTTAGCTAGGTCCTTCACACTGGGATGCTAAGACAGGAAACCTCCACGCGCGCCCGAGGACTGGAGTTCCCTCTCGGATACGTCCGGGGGGAAGACCAGTTTTTCGGGCCGGTGCACCCTGGGATGCGGGCAAAAACTCTTCGTTAGGCATTGTGTGCCTAAGGGGTCTCTTTGCCCTTATGCGAATAGCCTGTCGGGTGGACGCTCCAACGCGTGTCCTTGGGCTTGCGGACGGTGAGTAATGGGTATGCTCGCCGTCCGACCAAGGACCAAGCCCGGGTCGGTGGCGCGTCATGTTTCACGCGTCACCGACGGGGCCCCTTACGGGGCCAAATGCCTGATGGGGTCGCGGATTTTTTCTTAATCCAGGATACCGCGGCCCCGGAACGTAAAGGGCATCCGAAGAAACGGGTGGATTTTAATCAGGTCCTTCACACTCCCCCAATCCACCGTTTCACAATAATAAATCGTTAAAAAAACCGTTGATTACACCATAAAACATTGCAGGAAGGCGTTTAAATATTCAGATAATTCCTCAGCCGTGATCTGTGTGATCTCCATTCAATTGCTGAGCATATGGAACCCGGTCGGCACTTCTGAAATGAAAATCTTTTGTTGGCTCTATTACGTATCGGTAATTAGTTGCTATTGGAGTTTTTTTTTTTATCGTGGTTAAATTTTCAAATGAGTCCTCCCACTGAGGGCAAAGCGGGAGGGACTGCCAGACTCGTACTGACTAAAATCCACGGTGTCCGTCAATAGCCCTTTACGTTCCGGGGTCATGGTGATTCGTGAGTCCCGCGACCAACTTCATCTTACATGAATAAAATAAAGAAATATACATGCGTACATAGGTCTAGTCATAGCAAGTGCGACTTCTTAGCAATGCTTCGATTCCCAGTTTGGGCAAAGCATAGCGAATGTAGAATAATTTTACTGGCAAAATTAAACAAGCTCAAACAAATCAAATCAAAATCAATCAAATCAAATGCATTTATTTCAAGTAGACCAGTTACAGGCACATTTGAATTGTCAAAGACATAAAAAATATAATCAAATACGACAAAATTATGGTGCTATAGTCCCAGTCACAAGACATAAAAACTGTGAAAGTACCGTAGATGCCCATTCCAAGGAGTAGATCTCTATGGAGAAGAACTGGTAAGAAACTCCATGGACACTCTTTTTAGATCGCCAAATTATTACAAAACCTTTGTTACATCATTCATTTTGAGATGGTACATTATGTGAGAACGATGTAGCAAGTTAAAAGTGTCCACAGTAAAATACAAAAAAAATGACAATTCTGAAACAAAATAATCAATAATTAAAACCGGACACATTGTATTATACTAAAAGACAATTCAAGAGTTTTAAAAAGTTGCAGTTAACAAAACAAATAATCCAGTTCAAAGTCCTCCTAACTGGAACTAAAACGCACAAACACTAGAAAATATTTTCAAATCGGCACTTTTTAACAATAGGTATTTAACAAAGCGCGCTTCACACACATAAAAGGGCTAACCGCGCGTGCAACACACCACTTCGTTTGACCGCTGATATTTTTCATCCCCTTTTGTGTTTATCCTAGGTTTTGCACGCGGCTTTACTCGCGTTTTGATCGGAAATGTGTTTTTTTAACGTGGTAAAATCATCAAATGAGTCTTCCCACCCAGGTCAGAGCAGGAGGGACTGTTAGACTCGTACTGACTAAAATCCACTTTGTCCTTCAATAGCCCTTTACATACCGGGGTCACAGTAATTCGTGAGTCCCGCGACCAAATGAGTCCTCCCACCCAGGGCGGGATGGGAGGGACTGTCAAACTTGTACTGACCCTTGACGTTCCGGGGTTACGGTTACCAGTCCGGCGACCTTCAAATATTGCCTACGATATATTAATTTGGGGTGGAAATTCATCAAATAACTCCCAACTGAACTATCAGTCTCGTGCTGACTAAAAACTACCCTATTCCTTCAGTTGCCCTTTACGTTCAACAGCCGCGGTAATCTCCTAATATATTCCAATTATAGCCTATGCTACTTGCCTGCCGGGGTCGCGGGACTTACGAATTACCGTAACCCTGGAACGTATAGGGCTATCGAAGGACACCGTGGATTTTAGTCAGTACGAGTGTGACAGTCCCTCCCGCTCTGCCCTGGGTGGGAAGACTCATTCGATGGTTTTACCACGATAAAAAATGACTATGGGGTAGCTATATTAGTAAAAGAAGGAATCGAATCATCAGTTTCGAACGTACTCACAGACGAATTTAGAAACTTAATCTACCTTTTTTTTCTTTAAATAAAAATGATTCTCTGTTTAAGTTTCTTTCCAGTATCGTAAATGCGTTAAGGGTGCGCCTAAAGCAAAATCTTCAATTTTCGATTGGATTTTTAGAGTACTAAATCATGTTCAATTCGGGAAAAAAGTATATGCTAGGAAACTTCACTATATTTTCGAGGGCGGTGTCCGACGAAAAACATAAAAAGACAAAATTTTCTCGATAGAAAACGATCACAAAGTTACCTCTAATTTTCACGTTTTTTCGATATCATTCTATTTTGGTGCGTCCTACAGAACTACAAATTAGATAAATATGAACACAAATACGTAATCGAGGGACCCTAGCGGCGCTTTTTTGAAATATTGTTTATAATAAAAGTTATCATTGTTCATAGCATTCGGCGCTTACGACAGTTTAAAACCGTGTAAAATGCTATTTTCCATTTCGCGTGACATTAGACTCCGCGTCACGAGTGAAGTTCTGCGGAAAATTCGTGGTACTAAATTTTTTTAATGCAATTTGATATAATGACATAGACACTAGCGCCACGTCAAAACGACTTCAGTCGCGGCGCGGGCTTTAGCTTCAGGCATCACTTTGTTTCACTCGTCAGTCGGCGCCGCTCTATTGAGACGGGAGGTCTATGACAGTTTGTTCCGCGCTTGGCGGCTATTAAAATAATAATAATTTTGTTGATATAATAAGAGAAACAACACATAATACAACCAAAATACGAAAACTAACATATTTTAAGACTAAAATAATTTCAAATAGCCGAAAACCATTTTTCTGAAATTTCTTTTACCACAGTGCACGCAAAATAAACAGTTAATCAGTTGTACTGTTAAGGGTCAAGTTTTTTCACCACTATGTAATGAGGTCCGTTTGTTCAGGATATTCTGATAAGTTTTTTTATCGATCTGTTCATGTTACGTACTTAAAAAAAAAAACCGTAGTGAGGTACCGAATATTATTGTGCTAGTGCCGGAATTAAATATGGAATCTGAACAAAAGTACTAGGAGAACAGGATCATGAAAATTTTTGCTGCTTTTTTTATATGTTCTTGTCTTCTACTAAAAAAATTGGCTGAAAACAATTTTGTTCTTTTTTTTTTCAGTGATCTTTTCTTCTACGATGTTGTGGACTTTTATCACCCGCGTCAAGCGAACAAAAGCAAAAAAAAAGCAGGCAACTAAATATTTATTGAAGTCATAGTCATGCTAGGGCTTCTGAAGCCTAAGCCTCAGAGCCCTAGCATGATTTTTCACGTTTTAAATCTTGTGATGAGTTACAAGATATTTGATGATTCGATTTGTGAGTGCGTTATGTATTTTTATTTTAAAGAAAATTGATTTTTAAGTTCTGTAAATATTCAGTTGACTGCTTTTTTTTTTTTAAAAAAAGAACAATATTGTCTTCAGACAACATTTTTAGTAGAAGATAAGTTTTTTTTTTAACGTGGTATAATCATGAGTCCTCCTCAGCCAGGGCAGAGCGGAAGGGACTGTCAGACTTCATCATCATCTCAGCCATAGGACGTCCACTGCTGAACAACAACTCCCCTTTAGATCTCCACATGTACCGGTTGGAAGCGACCTGCATCCAGCGTCTTCCGGCGACCTTTATAAGGTCGTCTGTCCACCTGGTTGGTGGACGTCCTACGCTGCGCTTGCTAGTCCATGGTCTCCACTCTAGTACCTTTCGACCCCATCGGCCATCTGCTCTGCGAGCAATATGGCCTGTCCATTGCACTGACCATTTACTTGTACTGACTAAAATCCACAGTGTTATTCAATAGACCTTTACGTTCCGGGGTCACGGTAATTCGTGACTCCCGCGACCCCGACAGCCTTTGGCCCTATACAGGGGAGGCCCGTCACTATGCTGATACTCCTTAAGGCGCGCGTGGAACACAACGGGCATAGTCCATGGTCGGACAGCGAGTCGCCCAATACTCGCCGCCCGCATGCCCGCGCCTACGGTGGCCGGAAATCGTCTGCTGATGAGGGCGCCAACCACTGCGGCTGGGTTGGAGGGAGGACTCTGTCCTCTCCCTCACGTGGCGCGCCACCTCCTTCGCTAACATAACTGCTTCGCAGAAGGAGGCGACCGCCTCCCACTCCGTCCCGCCCCACAGCATGGCCTCGACCAATGCCGGGCGCGAGAGGTCTCGTCTATCGCCGTCGTGAGGACACGGCGGTCCTCTGCCCAAGCAGGGTAGTCCTGCACCTTATGCTCCACCGTATCCTCCAGGCGATCCTCGCAGTGGTGACACCCAGACGTTTCTTCCTTCCTCATCAGACACAGGTACCTTCCGAAACATCCGTGTCCGATGAGGACCTGCATCATTCGGAAGGTACATGACGCCGTGACGCCTGTCCAGCCACTCCTCAAAGAGGGGTCCTACTGCCGCGATTGCGGCGTGCCCAAGAAGATAAGAACATCCAAAAAAAATTTATCATGATCCTGTTCTCCTAGTACTTTTGTTCAGATTCCTTATTGAATTCCGGCACTAACACCTTTTTAGGGTTCCGTAGCTAAATGGCCAGTAACGGAACCCTTATAGATTCGTCATGTCTGTCTGTCAGTCTGTCTGTTTGTCTGTCTGTCTGTCCATCCGTATGTCACAAACACTTTTCTTCTAAAGTATAAGAGCTATCCTGTTGAAACTTGGTAAGTAGATGTATTATGTGAACTGCATTAGGATTCTCACACAAAAAAAAAAATTGTTGCATACATAGAATTGAAATTCAATTTTTTTTTTCTCCAGACTCATACTTGTGGGGTGTCTATGGATAGGTCTTTAAAAATGATACCGAGGTTCCTATTTTTTTTTTCTGAACTGAACTGTTAACGCGAGAGAAACTTCCAAAGTGGTAAAATGTATCCCCCCTGTAACTTCTAAAATAAGAGAATGATAAAACTAAAAAAAAATCAAACTATAATAATATAAATAATAATAATATTTATTTAGAATCGAAAAAACTCATTTTACAAAAACTTTGTGTTCGATAACAACTGCATTAGTAAAATACTGTGTCGCAGTCATTAACGCCCACCTCCACAGGTGATGACAAAAAGTTAGACTCTAAAGTTAAGGAGAATAAAGACAATAAAAATTAACCTAATGTGACATTGTGTGTTTGTATGGAAGGTTTTGTAGTATTGTACGTGGAATGTATGTGTATGAGTGTGTATGAGTGTGTGTGTGTGGAAGGATCGAGTAGGTTTGTGAGAGAAGTGTGTGTGTGGAAGGATCGAGTAGGTTTGTGAGAGGAGTGTGTGTGTTTGTGTGTTTGCATATGTATGGGGGAGAGGTGTATGTTTGTGCAGGGAGTGTGTGTATGCGCCTGGTGTACAATATTTAAGGGGGTGAATTTAAATTTTAACGTATGTTTCTAGTTCTTCGTAGGTAAGAGTATGAAGCCATTTATCCGTGGTTACTTGACATTCTCGCAAGTTCATTGAATAAATATTTAACTGTTTATTTACTCGATTATACAAAATGGAGCTATGAAAATAATATTGCCGGCGAACAGCTTGGACTCTGGCAGACTCCACACGGCAGACTCTGTCAGACCTGCGTTTTTGGGTAACAACAGAAGGATCGAAGGGAAGGTCCAAGTGTTTACGCAGCACTACAGCAAGGAGAAAAGCGTGTCTGACTCTTGGCAGCTCGCAAAGACCGTACAATTCATTTGTTGGAAATAAAACAGGTTTGTGAGTCATGACTTTTAGCACTGCCCTCTGAGCTCTTTCTAGACGGAGCATTAAACACTTCCCAGCTCCACCCCAGGCTGCAATGCAATATCTTAGGATGGAATGTGCCAGAGCGAAGTAAACTGTTCGTAGTGTGCCAAAATCAGCGGATGTACGTAGGTTTTTAAATATAAATATAAATTTTCTAACTCTGGAAACCAGAACCTCTATTTGTTCCCTCCATGTCAGCGTACTATCAATTATAACCCCCAAATATTTAATACTATTCGTCCGTGCAATTTGGGCACAACTGGTGCAATCAGTCGATATTAGCCCGCATTTATGCGCTGTCAGGGTATAGGGCGCCGGAGGTTGAGAGGTTTTACTTGGAGCGAAAGTAATAAACTTTGTTTTTTCTACATTGAGGGTAAGCAGGTTTTCATTTAGCCATTTCATTGCAACAAGCAAGGTGGACTCCGCATATGAGCGGGCTTCGGACCAGTTCTTACCATGAATGAGAATGACGGTATCGTCCGCGTAGGTTATAATTTTCGCATTAGTTAGAGTCAGGTCACATAGGTCATTTATGTAAATAAGAAACAGGGTAGGTCCAAGTACACTACCCTGCGGGACTCCGTAGGTTAAAAATTGCGGCCTGCTAACGAAATTTCCTATTTTTACGGATTGCGAACGCTCACTAAGATAACTCCTAAAAATGTCAAGACACACTCCCCTAACACCAATCCGCTCCAACTTTCCAATCAAGAGGGGAACAGAGACTGTGTCAAAAGCTTTTGAAAGGTCTAGAAAAATGGCTAATGTTTTGAGTTTGTTGTTTATATTTTTTGCTATAGTTCCAGATACTTCTAACACGGCATCTTCTGTACTTTTACCTGACCGAAAACCGTATTGGTTCGCTGAGATTACATTCTGTGACTTAAGGTAGTTAACTAGTCGACTATTAATAATTTTTTCCAAAGCTTTGGACAAAAAAGTTAGAACAGAAATAGGTCTGTAGTTGTTAACACAGCCCCTGTCCCCACTCTTGTAGATAGGATGTACAAGTGCTCTTTTAAAGACAGCCGGGAACACTCCTGAAGTGAGGACAAGATTAAAAATGTGAGAAATAATAGGGATTAAGGTGTCACGGGCTGCCTTGATTAGGGTTGCAGAAATGCCGTCCCAACCCACGGCGCAATTGGCCCTGAGGTTGAGGATAATGCTTTCAATCTCTTCACAGTCAGTTGAAAGAATGGCCATGGAGTTGGGACAGGCGCTGTTGTTAGAGAAGTCTGTACAGTGTGCAATAGTTATTTTTGACGCAAGTGTCTTCCCTATATTCGCAAAGAAGTCATTTACCTCTTCCACAGAATCTGATGGATCCTGAGCAATTGATAAAAGTTCAGTAGCAGAAGATTTGTTGGTTTGAAGATTAGATATTGACTTAATTAGATTCCATGTAGCCTTAGGATTTCTGCGATGTCTTTCAAACTCGGTTCGTTCGTATTCCCGTTTTATTTTTTTTAGTAAATTGTTGCAGAAATTTCTGTATCTCTTGAATGTCACTTTTAGTACACCATTATTGAGGTCTCGTTTTGATTTAAGGCAGAGTTTATCCCTGTTTCGTATGCACCTTAAGAGCCCTGGTGTGATCCAGGGTTTTGTAATCCTTTTTTTACTTGGGATAGTACGAGTAACAGAGTTGTTATTTACGACTGTTGAAACAATATTAACAAATTCAGTAGCAGCCGTAGTTGCATCATCACAACCCAACACTGTAGAAAAATCTACAGTTTTTAAAATTGCTACGCATGCATCCACGTCCACTCTGCGCGATAGTGAAGAGGTTTTATTTACATCTAATATTAATTTGCAAAACACAATCACCGGAGCATGGTCCGTTATGGTAGAATCAAGGACTAATGTTATAGCAGGTTTGTCTGATTTGATTACTACGTGGTCTAGGCAGGCATCATTTCGAGTGGAAAATAAATGTGCAGGAAGCATTGCATGGGATGCTACTGTGTTTAGATATGTATCTGAATTTATGTCATTAGTACTTGGGGAGATATTTATATTGATATCGCCAATTAAGACGATAGTCTTAAACGATATTAACGAGTACAAGGTTACATCCAGACATTCAATAAAGTTCCTGGTATCACGAAATGACGGGGATCGGTATATTGCGACAAGGGCTAACTCTGTGCCAAATTTTAAGATCAAGCAATTCGCATCCGCAAATTTCGGAATTTCGACAGTGACTCGTAGGTTTTGCCTGACATAAACAACAATACCATCATTCTGGTTTGTGTGATCGGACTGGAAAGCTTCAAATCCCGGTATAGTAGGAAGGTAAGGGCATTTGCGCAACCAACATTCCGATAAGACAATAGCATCGAAATGCACTTTTATCCTGTTTAGTAGTATTATAAGATTATTGAAATTAGTAGTATTGCCGATACTTCTGATGTTCAAGTGAAATATGTTAAGACCTTTTGTAACATTGTTTAGGTAAGTATGACATTGTTCTGGGGAACACTGATAGGATAAACGAGCTTGATAATTGTTCCAGTTCGTGTGTAATTTCGGTATTTACAATCATTTTTCAGTTCTAAGGGGAAACGAACTAGTCAAAGAAAGAGTACAGTGAGGGCTTGGAACAAACCAACACATTCTACATGGAATGGGGCACATTAGTTTTGGGTTTTGGCAATGGTGTGATGCGACAATGATTGGACGATGTAGCCTGGAGCTGGTGAGTGCGAGAGAGATGATATGAGAGAATTTAAGTATGATAAAGATGCGCATATGTTTGAATGTGTGGATGAAGGTGTTAGAGTAAGTGTGATACGGTGTATTTACATAATTTGTGCACAACTTTTGTGCAGATTGCGTGTATAGGGCAATTTGTACACTGAACAACAATAACAAGAACAACAATAACTTTAAAAATTGCATGCAATTTGAATAGTGATAACAGGGTATACAATTAATACTTATGAATATGTTTTCTACACTACTACATGGAATAATTTGTTTTGTTTGATAACAACATATTGTTTCCATTGCATATTTAACTAGGAAAATATAGTTCACTAGTCACTTAGAGTCACTAGTACTTCTCGGGAAGTCCGTTTCCTTTTTAATCAAGATGTGTGGTGCACCGTCCTTCTCACGTAGATAAATTTTCCCATTTTTTATCCAGCAGTAGCTGAAATTGTTGGTATTCGCAAAGTCTCTGGCAAGGAAGAATAGCCTTTTCATTCTGGGACTTAGGTTTTCTGAAATAAATATAGGCTTAACTGGCCCGCTGATTTTCAGGTGTTCAGTTGACAGTTTATTATTATTACCCCTATTGAATTTCTTATATTTTTCGATGAATTTTTCTTTCAGGAGATTGGTGGAAAAGTCCAAGATGATTGTTCTGTTGTCTTTGTCTTTAGTTCCTATGCGGTAGATGTCTTTTACCTCGTGTGGTTGTAGGGTTACATTAATAACCGAGGCGAGCTTGACAGCAGAGTTAAATAAATTTTCCTTAGACTCCTGTTTATTTACCGGAATATTTTTTAAACTCCACACAGGATGATCTAGCACCACACTCCAGTCTTTCCATCTTTTCCTCAAAGAGTTGCAAGCTTAATGCATTAGATTTACGTTCCTCATCTAGTTGATTTTCAAGTATCTCGATTTTAGATTTTAAACTGTCATAATCTTGGGACAGGAACGCTACTGATGATTTTATTTGAGAATTTTGTTGTTTAATCTCTTCCATACCTTCATAGATCAATTCGATTTTTTTGTTGTGTTCGTCTTTGAAGTCTTGAAACATAGCTTTTATTTCTGCCATATAAATAGAAAACTGGTGGTCCGGGTCCAATCGCGTTTCAGTGCATTTTCGTTTATTCCGGTGAGTAACATTTAGGAGCTTAGATTCGTCGGCCATACATTTGTCTTTCCTGGTCATATCGGGTTCCGATGAGCTATGATGTAGTGAAGTTGTCGGTGTTGTTAGAGTAGTAGTAACAATACTAGGTTTAGACGAGGGTGATTCATTAATCGGCATGATTTATAACCAATCCACTCACAAAATCCAAAGAAAATCCAAAAACAAAATAATAATAAAAACAAAATAAAAAGTCAGAAGGACTTAATGTATATTGTTGGAATCGAACTTGCGCTCTCTCGAGTAGCACTGATGTAGTGCGGAAGCTTTGGCTGCCAGACCAAACACGCTTAGCGAATTTTAATGAATTAAGTAATCTGTTGCTCAATATCAGTTGTCGAGGTGCGAGGTTGTGACCTTGACATGAACTAGCGGTCGTCGTTCCTTTCACTTTTGCAAGTCACTGGCCATTTGACACAACACTTCACCTTTGTTTTTAATAGAATTGTTTCTGCTTTAATAACACATTAAATGGTCACATACATTTTTGATTTTGCACTTATTTACTGTCGAAACTATTATAGATGTGATGTTATATGTTTGAAGTTGGTAAACTCAGTTTTAACTTGGTTTTTAACCGGAGCCTGTAAACCGGTCTATATTATACCGGGTCTGGATGTCGGTGTTCCACCGATTTTCAAATTGAGGATCTTGGGCTAGTTCTTCATTCACCCGGATGTAGGGTGAACATCTTCAGCTTCAGGATCCGGGACTCTCCCAGTCCCTGGCGCCCATTTGTTAATTTTAATTTGAATTTAAATGGAACGTTCTAGTTTGGATATAATTTAACTTTTAAAGTTCTCGGTAACTACCAGCAAAAATTGGTTGAAATGAAATTGGAAGTGAAAGCGGTCGCCTCCTTCTGCGAAGCAGTCATGCTAGCGAAGGAGGAGGCGGGACGTGTAATTTTACCACGATAAAAAAAGTCCAAAGTTGAAAATATCTCAGAATCAGAGCGTTTTCATTAAATGTTTGCCACGTGTCTAGGGAAGCAGGCTTTCCATTTAAATTGACCGACGACATCGTGAGAGAGAGCAGGCATCCGATAGACCTGGATGCAAGTAGTAATCTAAGCCCACTGTAATATCCTGTTTACACCATGAAGGCCTACCGGAGAAATTATTTATAAATATAAATAATAGTTGCCCACCGGTATCGGGAACACTGTCCAAGCTCCGAGTGCCGACGCTCAGGGCTTTTATTTGTAAGGAATACATGACATATACTATAAACGGCATTGTCACAATAATAATAATTATGATACAGTATTGTGTTTTCGAACATGAAACATTACGGAACGCGTGTTAAATAAAATGTTTATTCAATTTGGCAATGGCAATCTGTAATTATGGACTTAATTTAATTTTCTTTTTCGTGTGAAGATGTGGCCACTTTCTTTAGTAGCAAAGTTAATGAAGTCGCATCTGGGAACACCACAGGCTTCTGACATTGTTTGGACTGATATTTAATACATAAGTCCAGGTTTCAGGTAGCGCACATGCGATAAATTAGTTGATTATAATGCCGTTTGCGGAGTACAAAGGTAGAGCAAAACACGCTACATGTATTTTTATTGAACACTTCCTACATCATTCACAATAAATGTAATTTTAAAACAAAAAACATAATATTTACAATCACGAAACTACGAAGAAACTCAACTAATTGAATGAAATTAAAATGCAGCCCTACCACGTGCGAAGGTATCGCGCGGCTGTACTCACTTATTTCATGAACAGAGGCCGAATCACACACGTACATAATATTATATACTGTGGTACTGCAGTTGTTTTGTTTTTAGCACGAAGTTTTGTAGTGCGAGTCGTCACGCCGCCCGTGGTTGTTATCGGTACTAGAGCAGGGGTGCGGGTGAAATCTGATTTTTTTCTGGCATAATGCCCAGTCTTAAGAAACATTTAAAGAAACGCCAAGCCCCGCATAAAACTACCTTTAAACCAAACAAATATTTTGTTTCGTGCGGCAATAGAACCTGCAACAAGCAGCGCGGTCAATCTCCCAATAAATGATCAAATGTCTTTGAAACCTCGGAGAAGTCGGTGTACATACATTAAAGAAGAAAAAAACAACCCAACCGAATTTCGCACATCCTCCTTTTTAAAGACGGTTAAAAAAAACGTGAAATAACACTAACAAGTCTGTGCAAAAGAGACTGTTATAATTCACCACACGGAACGCAAACCCAGTGTAACATAACCACATCATTTTTCTTATTACCACCAAAAATGACAAATAGCACCAAAAAGATTAACCTCCCATTTCTCTTGCTATCACCTCTGCTGTCCCCATGATACGTAATAGAGTACGATAGCCCGCCACCCCAGGTGGGAACTAATATCGCGCCAATTTTAATTACGCACACTCCAAACAATGGAACTACGGAAGGGGTGGAGACTTCAACCGTATGAAAAGTTTTGGTAGATTCTTGTAAGGATATGTATGAGTCTATAAAACGATTAAGGATTAAAAGAGCTTAAAAGAGCGAGAGGGCCTAAGGATCTTAACCCTGCTAACCAGGATCAAATGGTTGCAAGTTGAAGGTCATAGGTACCTGATCTCAAAATTAAGATTAGATTGATTTATGACACTTTCGCGGGCATGCAGGCAGCGAGTAATGGGCGACTCGCTGTCCGACCATGGACCATGCCCAGGTGGACGGCGCGTTGTGTTACACGCGCGCCTCAAGGAGTCTCAGCATAGTGACGGGGCCTGTAGTTGGCCAAAGCCTGCCGGGGTCGCGGGACTTATGAATTACCGTGACCCCGGAACGTAAAGGGCTATTGAAGGACACCATGGATTTTATTCAGTACGAGTCTGACAGTCCCTCCCGCTCTGCCTTGGGTGGGAGGACTAATTTGATGATTTTACCGCGATAAAAAAAAAACATATTATTGACAGGAATAATTATTAAAATTAAAGAGAAAGAAAATGTTTTACAACGAGTTTTTATAGGCAACTAGTGACTGAGCTTGTCAGTTTGCCAGCAGAGTAATAGGTGTAGATATAAGGTGTAGGTCTATGTTTACTTATTTTGTAGTTTTTACTTGGTGTGAATGCGATGTAAATAAAAGGAGGTGTGAGAGGTACAACTTTGTGTCTTTATTCTTCAGATTCAATACACTAATTATTGTAAATAGAAAAACGACTTTCTGAGACCCGGTCTTACGTGCACTCATACACTGCCCAGCGTGGCTACGCGTCATGTATCAAAACTGCTGCATCAACGAGATTGCAACATTGTGTCACTATACCTACTTGGAGTTTTTTGTTTAAAGTTTAAAAAAAAAAACGTGTCCCGCACTAGGAATTTCTCCTGTGTCGTGGGTGCGTTTACAAATATATAAACTCACGTACACAAACGCCCAGACCCGGAACAACTACTTGTAGATCATACAAATATTTGCTCCGTGCGGGAATCGAATCCGCGACACGCAGCGCAGCAGTCCAATCGCTCAGCCACTGCCCCAACCGTGCCGTGTCTGTATTTGCCTGTTTTCACGTCAAAATTTTTATAGATTCTAGACCAGCAAGACGATATTCTCTCAACTTACTGGATCAATAGCGGAAGCACTACGATGTCTCTTGAACAGATCTATGAAGCGTTTTTAATTTATGTTGAACGACGTATGGCGTACATATATATGCTTGTCCAAAATATCATAATTTAAATAAATTATAAAAATATCATAATTTTAATAAATACATATATACAAAGGCGTCTCCACAACTCTGTCCAACCACCGAATGTCTATCGGATCCCGGCTATAATTCGAGCTGAAAATTCAGCGAAGCCAATAAAACTCAGAGCCGTTGGCCCCTAGCCAGCCAACTAATAGCCCAGGAACTGGGCTATTGTATCCCATAATGAGATTTCAAACAATCTATAGCCCTTTGATTGTGAACGCTGAAAACTTACGAGTATATGTATTTGAAGTTTTGTTGACTATTCTATTATCTTTGGTTCTCTTTATGAGCTTGGGTTTGTTGTTTTGAGCCGGCCAGTACGCATAGCATGACCAATTCTATCTCTTTTCTACCATCTTTTTCTCACGGGACTAACGAATTACTGTGACCCCGGAACGTAAAAGGCTATTGAAGGACACCGTGGATTCTAGTCAGTGCAAGTCTGACAGTCCCTCCCGCCCTGCCCTAACTGGGAGAACTCATTTGATGATTTTACTTCGGTAAAAAAAAGGACGTCTTGCGTTCTTGCATAGCAGTTGCGCTTGCCATCAATCCATCTTTTTTATTCTGATTATCATTTCTCGAAACCACCAAAGTCAGGATCAGTTCAATAACAAATCATATCGATTCTAAAAATATCCAGTTCATCATGTTTTTCCCCCAGGACCAGAACCAGTTCATTTGAGCAGTCTGCCTGAAAAGAGACGAAACAATATGCAATTACACGGGAATGGCCAAGATTAATACTCCTTCAAGACAACTGATTTCATAATAGGCTGATGTTGAAAAGTTTGGATGTGGCATTGTTAGAATAAAGCCTTAGCTAGCTTATTGATGACGCGATGCGATCCAATTCGGCCGATTTCAACTACAAATGAAAATCATCCTTATTACTACAGTAAATTGTACAATAAAAGGTTATCTACGGGTAGATGAAAAACAAAACACACACGCCACGACGACGTACTCGTAAGTCAGTCGAATTGCATCATTATATCGTAGCAGCAAGGAGGATTTTCATTTTTAGTTAGTATAAATTGCAATTGCATGCACGATTAGACGATATAAAAAAATTCATGGGACATTGCGAATTTTAATGGACTATGACTTCAACAAATAACGCAAAACTATCAAACTTGTATGCAAGTTCTTGCATTCCCTAAATGTGGCTTAAATCTAATTTTAACAGCACGTTTTGCACAGTGTTTCAGTGATTGACTATCACCTGGAAGTTGCTTGTGTTTTCTTTTTGCAAAAATATATATTTACTTTACTAGCTTTTGCCCGCGACTTCGTTCGCGAACTTCGTAATCGAACTTACCTTAAAAACGTTCAGCGAAGCGAGCTAACTTAAAGCAAACGATGATTGTATTTTGACCTGTCTTTGTACTGTAGTGTTTTTTATTAAACGCAGCAATTGATATATATAAAAATCAATTGCTATTAGTTAGTCTCGCTAAAATTGGAGAACGGCTGGACCGATTTGGCTAATTTTTAGAGGTCCTGGGTAGGTTCAAAAGCTAAGTAAATTTGATAAAAATGTTAAGAATACAGTAAAAACAACAATTTCGTTTTCCCTTAGAAACTATTCCTACCTGTCAAATATTTGATTTTCGTCCCGTCGTCAGAAATCAGTTTTTTTTTATTGATTCTGAGGCTGTACGAGATTTGTCGGGTCAGCTAGTCTACTAACTAGCAATATATTTATAACCCCAACGAAAAAATCCAAAATTCTCTCAACTATTACCGCATCCATCCTTTACAAAATCCACCACAAACTTCCCAAAAGATCTTCCACAATTCCGGCCGTCATTTGCAGCCGTCCCTATGCCAACACAATAAGGTCCACAATCGCGTAATTTCTCCCTATTGTTTGGAGACTAAGTTATTTATGTTCTTAGTTAATAGGAGTCTCTGTTCAGTTCTCCTTTTGTCTTAAAACACTGCGTTTGGCTTGATGGATGCTGTTTCTTTAATCTTGAGTTTGTTTAAGATACATGTCGGTGTGGAGTGTCGCTGATTTGGTGTGAAAGGTCTTTAAATGGCTTATATACCTATGAGTAATTATGTAAAAGTTTATAATTTTACTCGCGACTTCGCCCGTGTTTTGTTTACTGAAAAACCGGCTAAGCGCAAGTCGTACTTGCGCACGGATGATTCTGTACAATTATCTACAAAAAAGTCATGTATGTTGTATGGGAACTCTCCTTATAGCCCTTGTCAAACAGACAGGTGAAAGCGAACCAGAGCGAATCCGAGGTGATAAAGAACCGATACGAGACGTCAAACTAGGCGCAGCGAACCGAGGCATGGCAGTTGTATTAGCTGGCTTTTTATGAACGACGTCAAACAGAGCAAATACGCCTTCGCCACGTCTTCGCACCGGTTCGGTCACGCTATCGGATCGCTTTCGCTTTTCTATGTGACAAGATTCAAACAATTTGATACAGCCTAGTGTCAGGTGAACAGACAGACAAACATACAGACAAACGAACAGACTCAGAGTCTCATTAATAGGGTCCCGTTTTACCTTCTGTGTACGGAACCCTAAAAATGAGTTTGCTCTTGTTTTCAATCTCTTTTAATCAAAATCCTTAGTACAACGATAAACTCCTAACATACACACAAACAGTGCTCGTGTGACTTCAGGCTCTAACTAACAAAGAAAGAAACATCGACACATTACAAAGAAAAGGAAACTAACTTCACCTAAGGGTTATCACACATTTCATCGGGTCGGCATTATTTATCTACAAGTACTGATAGACTTTAAGCAATCACTTGTAACAGAAAATCGAGCATTCACCGTTTTTAATTTTCGAACTTAACAACGAACTGAGCCAAGCGTAGAGCGAAACATCGCCTTTTTTATCTTGGTAAAATCATCAAATGAGTCCTCCCACCCAGGGCAAGGCGGGAGGGATTGTCAGACTCGTACTGACTAAAATCCACGGTGTCCTTCAATAGCCGTTTACGTTCCGGGGTCATGGTAATTCGTACAGTCCGGCGACCTACGAAACATCGCTACGAAAATTCGCAGAATCTTTCTAGCAAACGCTCTCGTCGATGGTCGCAAAGAATTTTTCGTCACGAAGATGTTAGACTTGACAATCGGCTCGGCAAAAAGCTCGGCAGATTACTCGATATTTTTTCTGTTATGTAACATTCGCAGGAATGCCCATTAAAAATGAATGCTCAAGTTTAACACCACCTTAATATTCACAAAGAAACGAGCCGAAGCAATTTACAGCTCGTGTCGATCGGAAAATTCGGTTCAGCTTCTTTCATCACAGAATCCTGTTCGGGTTGGTTGAAACCCATTCAAGTGATATTCACACACCTTATTATTCTATCTTACCGAACCACTATATAAGGAGGTAGATTCATCTAGCTAATTAAGCAAACTACACAGTGTTTACTCCAAGTCACGGTTTTATGTGTCAGGTCACGGTTTTTGTGGTTCAAGTGTTTAGTCAAGTCAAGTTGCGGGTGGCGAGGAATAGCAAGCTCGCCGTCCGATTTAAAAAAGGACCGGGTCAACGGCGTGACTTGTTTTTCGCTCGCTGCAAGCCTCAAAGAGCTTTGCAAACTAACGGTGCCCCTTTGGACCAAACATCTTTCGGGAAACATATCGATGAATCCAGTTTATTTCTCTATAATTCTATTTGATTTTACGGCACAGCCATGCCGACCCGAACACATGTGCAAACACCTTTACACAGAGTAACAACTCTGTCTAACATAAACCTTTACAAAGTAAAACTGCATGGAGCCAATCAGAAATAAAACAGGAACTCATTCCAACCAATGACGACAAAGTTCTAGGTAAACTTGGAAATCAGACTATTTGTAAAATGACTAGCCCGAGGCGAAGAGATAAGGATTGAGTTTTTGTTGGAACTTTCTGATCTTAAGTTCGGTCGTTGCATTTCGATTTCAATGGCGCTTTAGATTGGATTAATTATTTTTATTTGAAAGGGTAGATTAGAGTTTGTAAGACGTAATTTGCATTGGAAAATGTAAAATAGAAAATTTAAGCTATTTGAGATAAGCGTTTATTCATAAAATTCCTGAAATTCGAAGACCTGTTGTAGACGAAAACCCGTTTGGTCTAGAATGATCTTTGACTACCCTCTCCCTTTACACTAAGAAGAGACCTGTGTCCCAACAATTGGAACTTTCGGACTGGCTGTAGTTTAAAGATTATTTTCTTTTTCCGGCCGCCAATTTTTTTTTTAATCGTGGTAAAATCATCAAACGAGTCCTCCCACCCAGGGCAGAGAGAAGGGACTGTCAGACTCGTACTGACTAAAATCCACGGTGTCCTTCAATAGCCCTTTACGTTCCGGGGTCACGGTAATTCGTACAGTCCCGCGACCGCCGTCAAATAATAGAAACACAATCATGTAGGCACTGGGCTCGCGTGGTTGGATGCCTGCGTTCCAGGATTGGGAATATTGTAGGCTGTTTATGCTATTTTCGTTAATTTTTCCGTGACTATTATCGATTCTCGACCGAAGAAATACAATATTACACAGTAAATTTTGCTTGATAAACAAGTGTGTTTACCTACTGACTTAATACGAGGAAAAACAAATAATTATGAGGGTTAATTATGGTAATAACAATCACATTGTTGTCAGACATAGACCTTTTTTCTCAGAACAGGAGATCTAAAACGACCACGTCAGCAGTATCATAGTATGAATTGCGGTTAAATTCGTAAAATGGAATATTCGATTCTATTGTTCAAGCAATAGAGGAGATAATAGATAAAGGTACATCCAAAGGTTGTCTGGAAGATGTCGCTATTACCGATAATGTCTGATGATCTGATAATGATTTGATTTTCTCCTGACTGATTTCGGCTACGGCGGCCTAATTAGCCATCTGAATGAGACATTTTACAGTGCACAAGTGTGTGCGCAGGCACAGGTACACTCTCTGTTCATTATCTCTCATAACCCGATGAGGAGGCGCAGGGCCCTCCAAAATGGTTGAACTGAATGGTGCTGATACGTGTGTCATGTTCGTGAACGGGCGCTGTCAGTTGAGACTGGTCATCTCTTAGCTGCCACGGTTTATTTTAATTATTGATTATTTTGTTTCTTAATTCTCTTTTTTTTGGTATCTTACTGTGGACACTTTTAACTTGCTACATCGTTCTCACATAATGTACCATCTCAAAATGAATGATGTAACAAAGGTTTTTGTAAATAATTTTGGCAATCTAAAAAGAATGTCCATGGAGTTTCTTGCCCGTTCTTCTCCATAGAGATCTACTTCTTGGAATGGGCATCTACGGCACTTTCACAGTTTTTATGTCTTGTGACTGGGACTGTAGCACCATAATTTTGTAGTATTTAATTATATTTTTTCTTTGACAATTCAAAAGTGCCTGTAACTGGTCTACTAATAAATGCATTTGATTTGTTTTGATTTGGACCAACGGCCACTTTCTCTCGAGTAGTGTTTTATACTACACCTACGAGGAAAGTACCTTGATACGGAGAGAAAACGCATCTGAGCGGGAGAGAAAGCGTTTTCTCCCCGCATATTTGTTCGATATGCAATGACGTACTTTCTACCGTAAATTTGATAAAGTATCAAGGTACTTTCCACGCAGGTGTAGTATAAAGTATAATATTATATTCTATAAAGAATTGTATCGCAACGCATCTTAGAATTCTGCCAAAGAATTTCTTTTAGAACCCCAGACTGGAGTAGCTAACACAGATTCATAAGTAATTGTGTTAGAATAGTCTAATTAATACAGAAACATTAAATTTACTATCCTAAGTTAGACGAAGTTTTCAACAAACAAGGTAAAATGTAAACCGTTGAAGATATTTTCTTAGAATTCATTAAGGTACGTATGCATACTGTAAGTGTAAACTATATTATTGGTAAACACTAAACTTATGAAAACGGCTCTTGCTGTTTTTTCAGTAAGTAGAGATGTAAGTATGGAGTTTCTTGCCCATTCTTCTCCATACGAACCTACCCTTGCGAATAGGTATAGAATCAATCCCTTCCCATCCCATTTCCTTTAATTTCAATAATCGACGTTCAAAAGTGCCTCTTTGGTGGTCTAATTGAAATAAATGATTTGACTCTGACTTTTTTTATTATCTACTGGAATATTAGTGATTTGTCTAAGATAAACTTTGAAAGTACAATCGACAAAGTTGAATCATGACCCACCATAAGCTTATTTTCTTACAGACATTCCAATACAATCAAGTCTACATTCGCGTAATCAGACATATCCATGGTAACGACCTTGCTCTTTGTAATTTTGACGGATTCAAACGATTTATTGTCAAAACGGGTCATGATTCAACTTTGCCGATTGTACATATGAATAGAGTCCATCAGTTAGATTATCAAAATACAGTTGTCACGCATTTTTTTTTTTTGTTACATAAACCAAAATTAACGAAGATACGACACTTTTAAAATTTCCAATACATCACAAACAATTGGCTATTTGACAGTAGTTATAAATTACAAATATAATTAGTCCGTCATTAAGAGTTTAAAAAAATAACGGACACGTATTTTTTCTTTTGTTAAATCAATGTATATTTACTGAATTGTGAAGTATTGCTAATTTTGAAAGCATCGTATCTCCGTCAATTTGGGTTTACGAAACAAAAGAAAAAATACGGGTCGAATATTTTTAGATAATCTAAGTGAGGGACTAATTGTAATTTTTAGTCAAATAGCCAATTACAGTTTTTACTTACTTCTGACGTCAAGAGCACAATTCTCGAATTTTGATGCATTATATCTTTGTAAATACGCACTGATTGTACAAAAGAAAACATACATTTATCAATTATTTTAAAACTGACGGACTAATTAGATTTGTAGCCTTTGTCAAACAGACAGGCGTGACGAAACTGAAGCGAGACGTCAGTCCGATAATTCTGTCACGCTATCGGATCGCTTTCGCTTTTCTATGTGACTGGATTCAAACATTACAAATAAAAACGTCACACTTCGTATTCGTCACGCCTGTCTGTTTGACAAAGGCTTAATACTTGCCTGGCTTGGAACTCGATAACAATAAAACACATAGAATCCCGCCCTTTCCTTTCACACGATCGCCTCAACGCCCTTTGAAAAACAACCAAAGAGAATGGAACAGGCAGTAATTTGCCAAGTTTACCGATTTCGCGCTCTATCTGCTACTCAACTCGTCGACTCAGCGATTGGAGGGAGAAAAAGGGATTCCTATGAAATATAATCAAACTTTTTGATAGAAATTAGTTTTCTTAACTTTTGATGATATACCTTTTTTTTTTTTTTTTTATCGTGGTAAAATCATCAAACGAGTCCTCCCACCCAGGGCAGGGCGGGAGGGACTGTCAGACTTGTACTGACTAAAATCTACGGTGTCCTTCACTAGCCCTTTACGTACCGGGGTCACGGTAATCCCTTGGTCCCGCGACCCCGGCAGGCTTTGGCCCTCTACAGGCCCCGTCACTATGCTGACACTCTTTGAGGCGCGCGTGGAACACAACGCGCCGTCGACCCGGGCATGGTCCATGGTCGGACAGCGAGTCGCCCATTACTCGCTGCCCGCATGCCCGCGCCTACGGTGGCCGGAGATCGTCTTGCGACGTCCGACGCCGTGGGCGTCTACCACTGCGGCTGGGGTGGAGGGAGGACGCTGTCCTCTCCCTCAGGCGGCCCGCCTCCTCCTTCACGAGCATGACTGCTTCGCAGAAGGAGGCGACCGCTTCCCACTCCGTCTCGCCCCGCAGCATGGCCTCGACCAATGCCGGGCGCGAGAGGTTTCCGCCTATCGTCGTCGTGAGGACACGGCGGTGCTCTGCCCAAGCGGGGCAGTCCTGCACCGTATGCTCCACCGTGTCCTCCGGACGATCCTCGCAGTGGTGACACCCAGGCGTTTCTTCCCTCCCTATCAGACACAGGAACCTCCCGAAACTTCCGTGTCCGGTGAGGACCTGCGTCATGCGGTAGGTCAGGACGCCGTGACGCCTATCCAGCCACTCCTCAAAGAGGGGTCTTACCGCCGCGATTGCAGCGTGCCCGATGATGATATACCTTGGTTTAAGTTTGAGGATGAAGTACTACTAGTCCAAGCAACGAGGATGTTTGTTGTATGAAGATCTCCGAAAAATTCCTCCGACACTGAAATTTGGCATATGATGAAAGTAGGTGATACAAAGGCCCATGCAACTTTTAGTATGGACCTTGGCATCAATTTTTTTTTTCTTTTCGCCAGTGATTAAGTTTTGGCCACAATTAGACTACTACCTAAGAAGTCCATAGAAAAAAAAATAAGTTGGCGGTTTTAATTTTGTTCTAATCAGGAGTGATTTACTCCCGATTAGAACAAAATAAAATCCGTTATATCTCTGGTTGGTTACGGTTGAGATTTTTTTTAATATTTTTTACGAAGTTCTTAGGTTGCGGTCTACTAATGACCAGCATTTCATTACTGGCGAAAGAAAAACAAATTTTGATGCCAAAAAGTTGCATACCCTTTTACTTACTATGTATTTAAGGATAAGAAATCACATAAAAAAATAAAAATCGACAGAGCAATTTATCACTAGAAGTTAGAGCGCGATATGTAAAAAGTTAATTTGGAGTGACAATGAAATCGAACATTTGTTGGATTTTTATACTTACCTATTCTAACACAGATAATATTTGAGGCTGAGGAATTTTTCAGAGAGTTATAAGCAATTTTCATCTTTTAGTCTTATCGAAAAATAAAGTTGGATTATTGTGCATCTATAATCTGTATCACCTTCTTTCATCATATTCCAAGTTTCAGTACCAGAGGAATTTTTCGGATTACATAAACCTCATTGATTGGACTATACTACTTAACTTCGGTATTCGTAAGTATATTTTATTTTTGTTGTGTATTTAATAAGTTTTTGTTTACCCTTAACACTTTGAGCTGAGCAACGTTATAATACGTAAAATTTGATAAGCGCTATTTGACACAACGTTTAATCACGTCAGTAAAAATATGTCTTTCTTCAAAGAATGTGTATAAACGGCTGAGGCTTATACAAATTCCTTCAAGCTACGTCATCGCGCCGTATCACTTTAAATTTTGGGACTGCTCCACTCCAGGTTAGTTTTTTTTGTGCACTTTATAAGGCTACTCGCACACATACATTCTAATTACGCATACATTCAGAGAAAATAGTGCGCCGCGCAACAAACATTTGAATACCAGATGCTCAGCTGAAATAGTTAACTTCTTAAAGAGTCATTGTACCGAGACAGTCCCTCCCACTCCACCCAGAGTTAAGACTTATTTGATGATCTAACCAAAACAATTTTATGAAAACTCAACTCAAAAATAAATTACAAACGAAACCTCACACGATGAAGATCAATGTCATTCAAAGTTCATTCAAATTCATTCGTTCTTTCACTCACGACCGATATAGACTGAACATGATCTTGAATAGATGCCAGGCCAATCACTTTTTGATAAAATCCTCTTGCCGTGCTCCCACATAGTCGGGATGCGTTTTCATACCCTTTACGGATCACTAAAACACGGGTTCCGTACTCTTCTATTCGAGGTACAGTAGGTGGGATTATTTTAAAAGGTGTATGGATGAAATGGTGAATAGAAAACAGGGATTTATCTGGTGTGTTTACAAAAAGCTGTGAGTAAATATTGAAGAGATTTACACGAGGGAGAATGGAAAGCAGTCACCTCTTTCTGCGAAGCAATAATTTTAGTGAAGGCTGAGCTTATCCGCATAACGTGCAGGAGAGGACATCCTCCATCTCAAGAAACAGCCGTCGAGGGAGACCCTCAGAACTTCAGACACCGCGGAATAATTTCCAGCCACTGTAGGCGCGGGCATACGGACAACAAGTTATGAGGTGTTTGCCGTCTGATCAAGAACAAGGCCGGAGTTATAAACTATTTGTGTGCCTTTTATCAAGATCTTTTCAGTCATCCTGACGTGACTGAGAGCCAAACATAATTGTCGCATTTTAATATTATTTGCTGTTGCCTTAGGCTTTGTTCTGGTATATTTCGAAAATTCTCCCACGATTATGTAATACTGAGATAAAAACTATCCTATATGTCAATCCAGGTTATAAACTATCTGTATACCAAAATTTATCCAAATCCATTCAGTAATTTTCGTGTGAAAGAGTACACACAAACACCCATACATCCATCCTTACAGAAGTAAGGATACTTTCACAATGTACCTAATGAACGTCTCATGTTGACAACTGACATCATAACTACAAAACATTTGAACTCGCCCTCATAACTCACCCCCACTTGACCCCAGCACAGATAATAAATAAATTGCTCCTACCATTAACAATATACATCATGTTATACATAGTCTATGGCTTGACCGGTCATTTCCGGTCACCGATAACCGGCCGGCTGTGTCACAGGCTGATACTTGTGTCTGCAATATTGTGGGGGAGTGAGCCCCTCTTTTGATGTAGGTATATACAGGGCCGAACTGGGTCTAAAAGGCCCCGGTGGTACAGTCACGAGCAATAACATGTATACACTTAACAAAATTCAAAAGCAATTTACTCGTGAAATACTGGTTTCCACTTTTAAATAAGACCTATTTCGTAATAGTATGGCTTCCAAAATAGAAGTCTAATGAAAAGGCAAAAGTGTAGTCAATATGGTAGCAGAACATCGCTTTTGAATACGTCTTAGTGTATACATAATATTGCTCGTAACTGTACAACACAAGACTGGGTTTTTAAATTTTTCATAACTGGTTTAGGGCTCGCTGGCGAGGAGTAATGGGTAGCTCAAGGACCACCCTAGAGTCGACGCGATGGTGTTTTTTTCCACACGCGCTTTAAGAAGCTGTCAGCAAACTGACAGGGCCGAAGACCTGCCAGAGTTGCGAGATCATCCTTAAAGGTAACCTTGACCCCGCAAAGAGTAACTATAGGAACATGGTGAAATTTAAAGGCGGGAAGAGTCTACCATCCATCCCACTTAAGTTGGGACGACTTTTTTAATGATTTTATCAGCCAAAAAAAGAAACAATTTTAGATTATTTCCATTTTTATTTTCTTGAATTGTACACAATTCAAGTAAAAAAACTATCTGATCTAGTTTACACTTAAGTCGCAAAAGGCGCGGACTCTCGGTCTTACCTACCGCCTGACTTAAGGTAATTGGGGGCCCCACACAGGTTGGAGCCGCCTGGCAAACACCTTGACTCGGCCAGTCCGTCCCTGCATTTATAAAGTTGTAGCTAGCTATTGCGTGTGTGTAAAATTGTTGGATATGGTCTTGAGGATAAACTTGCTAGTATTTTTATTTAATTTGAAGGTAATGTTGGCACAGTAGCAAAAGAGTAACCATGGAGTTTCTTGCCGGTTCTTCTACACGGAAACGACCAAGCCGAACCGTGCGAATCTGTTTTTTTGAAGTGAAAACTTCTTTAGCGGCGTTGTGCACTTTTTTTAGAATGGGTAAAAAATGTTAAACTCGCGTCAGGACACGTGACCTGATCGAAAATTCGTAAGACGGCGCAGGGTGCTTGCGCGAATGTTCGTGTGCGTTTATTACTATTCAAGTTTTCACTTCTGCTGGCACTCCCAGAGTGCAACCCGTCGTTTTTTTTTCTTCTCAACGTTTTATACGTGCCCATTGAGGTCCATGTAAAATAAAATGTTTTGATTTTGGCTGTGCGTTTAGCTGCTACGCTGAGGTTCGATTCCCGTCCGGGACAAATATTTCTGTTTTCATCTTCATAGCCAGAAAGTACTTAATACAATAGGCAATTGGACAGTCTCGATAAATTGCAAATTTAATTAATCCGTCAGCTTGAGATTAGAAAAATAATGGACACGTATTTTTTCTTTCGTTAAACCAATGCATATTTACAAATATAACAACACATCAAAATTCGAGAGTGAGGGGACATGACGTCAGAAGCAAGTTAGAACTGTACTGCTTGTGACGTATTGCCAATTTTAAAAGTATCGTCAATTTTGGTTTACGGAAATAAAAAATATGAGTAAAATATTGTTTGGATAATCTAAGTGATGGAGTAATTGGTCGCGAGACTCCCGAATTACTATGACGCCGGTACGTAAAGGGCTATTGAAGGACACCGTGACACTCATGTAATGATTTACCTTTTGGTAAATCATTCAAAAAAATGGACTAATTAGATTTTTTCTGTTAAATATCCCATTTAAAACCTCCGAGAAACAAATATGTATATTTGTTATAGAAACATTTACCACCAGCGTACAGTCTCCATCATTGGCATGCGAGTCACAGTCGGACGAACAAGCGCAACAATTATTTCACTCGCATCAGGTACTGTTGTATGACCGCTGTATGGACGGGTAAGGTCTCATACACACTGCTGGTTAACCGACTTATTGGTGAGAAAAGAGATGAAGTATTTGAAGCTTTTTTTGCCACCCAGGGCAGAGCGGGAGGGACTGTCAGACTCATACTGACTAAAATCCACGGTGTCCTTCAATAGCCACGGGGTCACGGTAATTCGTACAGTCCCGCGACCCCGGCAGGCTTTAGCCCTCTAGAGGGGGGTCCAGTAACTATGCTGACAATCTTTGAGGCGCGCGTGGAACATAACGCGCCGTCGACCCGGGCGTGGTCCATGGTTGGACAGCGAGTCGCCCATTACTTGCCGCCCGCATACCCGCGCCTACGGTCGCCGGAGATCGTCTGCCGGCGTCCGTCGCCGTGAGCGTCTACCACTGCGGCTGGAGTGGAGGGAGGATGCTGTCCTCTCCCTCACGCGGCCCGCCTCCTCCTTCGCGAGTATTTGACCCCTAAAATGTAAAACTGTAAAAAAACACCGGCCTGCTTGTCGGATTCGCACTTGATGGGTAAAAACGGCAAAAATCATGATTTATTATTCAGTTATTACTTATTCAGTTTTTTATAAATATTGTTATAGCGGCAACAAGGAAACCTCGCAAGGAATTTCTCCTTTATCGTGGTTGCGTTACCAGACTTTTTCAACCCAAGGGATAATTTACAAATCTCACGAGAGCAAAGCCACTGGCAGTAGCTAGTGCATTTAAATAATGATTTTTAATACTTTTCCAAAGTCTTTTTCTAGAATGATCGTCCAATAAAACCAGAAACAAATACAATAAACCTAACTAATTTTATAAATGAGAACGTAAGTTCGTTTGTTACTTTTAATTCCCAAAACACTGAACCGATCATCCTCAAATTTTTTAAATTCATTATCAAGTTTACAGAGACGGATATAGGGTACTTTTCATCACAAAAAAATAATGTTCCCGAGGAAAACAACTATAACTTACGAAAATAGATGGCGCTACATGTATAATCAGAAGTGACTGTCAAATTCTAAACCAACGCGAACGAGGCCGCGTTTATAAAATCAAAAAAACTTTATAACTCACTACCAAAAGATATGAAACGTAACGTAAAAAAAAAGTGTAAACCAGTCTTCACCTAGTACAAACCAAGGTGCGCCGCACGAAGGTAGACAGTACAATTTTATCCACTTTTAACTCGAAGAACTTTGAACTAGTAGCTTCATTATAACGTGTATACATTCTTGCTACTCCTGGACAACACTCGTCCGGAGGACACGGTGGAGCATACGGTGCAGGACTGCCCCGCTTGGGCAGAGCACCGCCGTGTCCTCACGACGGCGATTGGCGGAGACCTCTCGCGCCCGGCATTGGTCGAGGCCATGCTGCGGGGCGAAACGGAGTGGGAAGCGGTCGCCTCCTTCTGCGAAGCAGTCATGCTCGCGAAGGAGGAGGCGAGCCGCGTGAGGAGGAGGACTGCTACCTCCCTCCACCCCAGCCGCAGTGGTGGACGCCCACGGCGTCGGTAAGTAAGTAGATTTGTAATCTTTATGAAATAAATGAATTCAAAACGTATATATTATACACGTATAGTCTATATTTCACACGCATCAAGAGATATATCACAACAATTCGGTACCGAGATATCTCGATATTCTCAGGATGGACTGTCGCCACACTTTCTGGATTCTGGCTGCTAGTAACCACATCTGAGGTTGAATGTGATCTCTGAAGGACGTAGATATGTCAAAATATGAACACGTATATCGTAGTGGGTCATTCCGTGGTTTCGTGCAAAAACCAATTCCACACGAATTTACCCATGAATTTATTAGAAAAAGTGAACAGATTTTTGCTTAGAGGATAAAGATATAATAACTTTAAAAGTAGTATCACTTATATTACATATTTTTTAATTAAATATTAAAAAAAAAATGTAAAACTGTCTGTAAAATCATTCCTCTCCGTTTCCAACTTGGGACTTCGGTAGATCTTTCGATGTTTATTTTTCTACATTCGTAATTATGACTATAACTAATAAGCAATATTAAACCTAAATGCCTGAACTACAATTTATGTATTCTAATTTTAAATTTATTACAATATTTATATGTAAAATGCTCCTTTTTCGAATTGTCACAAAAAAAACTTCATTACTATCCGTACACAGAAACTTCTTAATTTAAGAGAGTACGAGACGATCTTCGATACGATTCCTGTCAAAACGGGTTTATTCTCGTCTATCGTCCCTGGTAACAGCGACGAGTGGACGTGCGCGTATTGTAGATAAAATTATTAACGATCTTCGAATTGTAACCAGCGTTTCGTCCATAAATCAACTCATCACCTTCCTTCGATTTCTCAAGGTACCGTTAGAAGTAAATTATTATAAATATGTAATATGGATATCTCTTAAAGCCATATTGGTGCTATTTTAAAATCAAATTTTAAATGTATTCTACAACGAAGTTATCTATATAAATTGTGAATTTTTTCATTCATCTCCTCTGCATTACCATCCGTTCCATCCATTTTTTTGCGGGAAGGTAATAAACAATTTTGGAAGGAAATGAAGAATTTTTATTTTTATTTAAAAATAATTGTGTTCCAGTATGTATAGAGTATTATCTACATAATACATGTTTTTTCGTATAATTTACTATTTCTTTTTTTAATTTCAGCATAAATATGGGTAAAACTCGTAAAAAGTCTCTTGTCAAGAGAAGAAAAATTAGCTAAGGATCGGCTACATAAACGAGAAAAATATGCTCAAATAAAAAACAATCGTGAATTTTATTCCTTACAGAAAGAAATAGGTTTTTTTTATCGTGGTAAAATCATCATTCGCCCCGGCGCTGCGCCTCCACGCGCCACTCATAGACGTGCCGGAGGGCGGTCGCCTCCAGATCCCAGGGCAGCAATCCGGCAAGGACGTTAGCCGATTCGCCGGCGATCGTGCGGTATCCTCAGACCATTCGGATAGCCATGACCCTCTGGCATGCGACCAGCTTTAGTGGTCGCGTCCGAATGCAGCAGCAGCCGCGTGTGTGGGCCCTAAGCCCACACACGCGGCTGCTGCCCGGTTCAGCTTTGGGGCCAAACGTAGGAAGTGCTCCCTAAAGTTCCACCGGCTGTCGAGGACGAGTCCCAGGTACTTCATCGTCCTCCCAACGCCGATGCAAACCCCCTCTACTTTTATGTGGGACTCTGACGGTGGCGCTTTCAGACGGCCATGAAAGCACATGGCCTCCGTTTTGTGCAGTGCCACGTTGAGTCCCAACTGCCGGATCTTATAAGCGACTATCGCTACCGCTTGCGTCGCCAAGTCGGCCGCCGCCTGGTGCGACTCTCCTTCCGCCAGGACGAGCGTGTCGTCGTCATAACATATTACACCGACGCCGTCAGGGAGGTCACCGCGCAGCAACCAGTCGTAGCCGATGTTCCACAGGAGCGGCCCCAAGACCGATCCCTGCGAAACACCGCACGACATCTCCCCCGGTTCCATTCTCCCCGGCGACCGGGGTAGATGACGGCCCTGTCCGTCAGGTAGTCCTCGACTATGCGACGGAGGTAGGTCGGCACCCAGTGATACCGGAGTGCCTTCCTGATGCAACTCCAGGGCAGGGTGTTAAAGGCATTGGTGATGTGCAAAGACACCGCCAAGACGACCCTGCCCCGGGATACCGCATCCCCCGACGTGAGGGCTCTCACGCCCATGATGGCGTCCACAGTCGAACGCCCCCTGCGGAAGCCAAACTGGCTCACCGCAAGGTCCGGGTCCACCCGATTCAGGTGCCCGACGAGGCGGTTTGCAATTACTCTTTTAAAGAGCTTGCCCACCTCGTCGAGCAGCACGATGGGCCGGAATGCGGACGGAGAGTTCGCAGGGCGCCCGGGCTTCTGGATCAGGACCAGTTTCCCCGTCTTCCAACGAAGCGGGAACTGACCCCTCTCCAGGCATGCGCTAAAGAACCCCCCCAGTCGAGGCCGTTGTACCGCCACTCTCAGGTCTACCTCGGTCACCTTCTACCTCCGACGGCATCGTCGGAGACGGAGCCATGGGCAGGAGAGTATGCTCTCCCCGCGATGGGAGCAGGGCGCTCACCACGTCCTCCACGAGCTGAGGCTGGAGACTGCGTCAACGGGGGAGCCCAGGAGCGGAGCTTTGACTCAAAAACCAAAAGATTGCTTACCTGTTATAGTTTTGTAATGCCCATTGTAGAGCAGGTTATTCTGTTTATTTGATAGCTTTTAGAAGTTCATTTTTTACGTTATTTCTGTGATTTTGTGATTGAGACCAAAGATTCTAGCTTTTCTCATTACTATTAGTAAATAGGTAATACAATTATTTTCAATATTGATAAGCCAATGTTGTAAATTTGTTTTCATCTCACCCTAGTTCATTACAATCCATACAGTTTTCATCACCATCCTGTTGTTGATTTTCAGCTAGCCATATTTCAATGACTAAACAATATAAAAAAGTGCCTTCCACTTTTTATGAATGTGACGACGATTTTAACTCGAATAGAAAAAAAAAATATGTCAAATTTAAATATTTTTTTTGATTCCGCGGATCGTCGCAATTTGCACGAAACGACGGAATCACCCTAGTGCGATTGTTAATACACACAGAAAACTGCAAGGTAGATATGTTGTATAATATTCTGAAACGCTAATTCAAAATCAAAATAAAATATTTTTATTTCACATAGGCCCATGAGGGCACTTATAAAATGTCGACAGCAGGTGCTCGGTTCGGGTTGGTCGATTCCATGGAGAAGAACCGGCAAGAAACTCCATGGTTACTCTTTTAAAATATAGTAAAGTTTTACAAACAGATTGTTACAATTTTTGAATACTTAGAATTCAAACTTTAGTCAAGACTGCGGGCACGATCTAGCCTTTCCCCAATTTTATTGGGGTCAGCTTCCAGTCAAACCAGATGCAGTTGAATATCAGTATTTTACATGGAGCGTCTGCCTATCTGACCCCCACAACCCAGTACCTGGGTAATATAATATAGCTCTTGGTAAGACTGGTTGTCAGACTTTCGAGCTGCTGCAACGACTATCATAGATTAACAAATTACAGCCGGAACCAACGGTTTCGAAATAATCCGTGTATGGAAATTTTAAAAAAGTATTTTAAATACAAGTAAGAGAAGAATAAAACATTGACCTCATTAAAATAACCTTGACTAGGTGATCAGTACTGATAGATATTTCAAGTCAATGCTTGCTTTTCAAAGTGTAGCATAATAAAGCCTTTGTCAAACAGACTTGCGAAAGCGAACCGGACCGAATCCGAGGCGATAACGAACCGATACGAGACGTCAAACTGAGTGCAGCGAACCTAGGCGTAGCAGTTGTATCAGCTGGCTTTTTATGAACGACGTCAAACAGACCAAATAAGCCTTCGCCACGTCTTCGCATCGGTTCGTTCACGCTATCGGATCGCTTTCGCTTTTCTATGTGACTGGTTTCAAACAATTCCACACATTACAAATCAAAACGCCTCGCTTCGCATTCGCCACGCCTGTCTGTTTGACAAAGGCTAAGGCGCTGGCTACACAGAAAAGACGTAAGTCGCAGACGGGGCGGAGACATTTGTCTCTACAGCGTCTCTTTCATACAAAATGTATAGAAGCGTCGCGACGCAAAACATACAGAAGAGACGCGTCGCGGGCGCAAAGCTGGTACATCTGCGCCTGTCCGCGACGCATCCTCGTCTTACGTGTGGCCAGTGCCTTAAATACTTGACAAAAGACATTTTCTAAAGCTTTCATGACAATAACAGCAATTATTAAGCCCTCCAAACCACAAGCCCAGTTATTCAAGCTGCCATTAAAGTCAAAAGTGAAATGTTCAAAGTTGAATCATGTAGCCACGCCCTTACAGCACTGCATAAAACATAACATGTATTAATTACATACACAACACTGTTTTCTGTGAAGCACTGCCTGTATAATTGTTTATTGCCTGTATGCTTCGTAATTGTCGCGTATGTGGAAATATTTCGAGGGTTTTGAAGCGAAAGCCATTGAATTTAAACTGTATTTGAGATACAAAATGGTGTATTGTAGATGTCATGTAGTAAAATTATTATTTTTTAACTTTTCCCCACACTAGGAATTTCTCCTGTATCCAACTAACTTGTAAGTCATTCAAATATTTGTTCCGTACGGGAATCCAACCCGCAACAGGTCCGCAGCTGTCCAATCGCTTAGCCATAGCGCTAATCTTGCCGTGACATGATGATGCTTACACAACATTAAAAAGCCATAAATTCGTGTATCAACTGCGTGCGGAATAGTTACCTGTTGGCTAAACTAGAGGCGACGCGACCAACGATTCCAATGACGTAACGCCACTAAATTATCGGTTACAATTCATTCGGGCGACGCCGAAATTTACGGGTTGCGAAGTAACCTGTTCGTCATTTTGTGTGGGAGTTTACGGGAGGGGAATGTTCACGGGAATGCTTGAGAATTTAGTAGGAAAAATTGTGTAATTGACTGATTTTTATAGGATGTCAAAAAGTCATTCTCATGTTGATTTTGTATGGCAAAAGCGTCCATGATGTACAGAGTGCGTCAGAGCGGCAACAACATCCTGAGGGTCATTACTGATAAGCCGTGTTGCGCAACTTTGGCACTGGGTGCATGTACATGGTGTGTCTGGTGTACGCAAAAGATATTTAAATTAAGATCTTTCTGTTTTTGCATTTTTTATTAACATCGTTTTTAAGATACAAAATGGTTTATTGCTTCAACAGATTTACATTAATAATGTTTGTTTCGAGCTCCCCTGTAAGCAAGTAATGCCTGTGTTGGGGAGCCCCGCTCTTCCATAGCTAAGCAATACAAAATATGAACTAGGTATTAATTATTATTATTACTTATTAGTGTGTGTGTGTGTGTGCGTGTGTGTGTGTGTCTGTGTGCGTGTGCGTGTGTGTGTGTGTGTGTGTGTTGTGCATTTGGTGTTTATAGATAAATAGGTGTGCATAAGTGATTATTACTATTACTAAACATAATTTTACTTAATGTGTTCCAAGAGTCGGGCACGCCGCAATCGCGGCGGTAAGACCCCTCTTTGAGGAGTGGCTGGATAGGCGTCACGGCGTCCTGACCTACCGCATGACGCAGGTCCTCACCGGACACGGAAGTTTCGGGAGGTTCCTGTGTCTGATAGGGAGGGAAGAAACGCCTGGGTGTCACCACTGCGAGGATCGTCCGGAGGACACGGTGGAGCATACGGTGCAGGACTGCCCCGCTTGGGCAGAGCACCGCCGTGTCCTCACGACGGCGATAGGCGGAGACCTCTCGCGCCCGGCATTGGTCGAGGCCATGCTGCGGGGCGAGACGGAGTGGGAAGCGGTCGCCTCCTTCTGCGAAGCAGTAATGCTCGTGAAGGAGGAGGCGGGCCGCCTGAGGGAGAGGACAGCGTCCTCCCTCCACCCCAGCCGCAGTGGTAGACGCCCACGGCGTCGGACGTCGCGAGACGATCTCCGGCCACCGTAGGCGCGGGCATGCGGGCAGCGAGTAATGGGCGACTCGCTGTCCGACCATGGACCATGCCCGGGTCGACGGCGCGTTGTGTTCCACGCGCGCCTCAAAGAGTGTCAGCATAGTGACGGGGCCTGTAGAGGGCCAAAGCCTGCCGGGGTCGCGGGACCAAGGGATTACCGTGACCCCGGTACGTAAAGGGCTAGTGAAGGACACCGTGGATTTTAGTCAGTACAAGTCTGACAGTCCCTCCCGCCCTGCCCTGGGTGGGAGGACTCATTTGATGATTTTACCACGATAAAAAAAAAAAAAAAAAAAAAAATGTGTTCCAAGAGTGCTTCCGTATCTTCATAATTTAATGATTTTATCCAATTTGTTAAAGTTTTTTTACAATCGTAGTATTTTTTTGGGTATATGTTAATTCTACCGTTAATTTTATTATAAAGGAAAGCTGATCGCTTACTGTATTGTCTCCCGGCAAATACAGTTTTTGCATGGGGAATTTGAACTATTAGGTCTTTTCTTCTCTGATTTATTTTGCTTGAGTCATATTTTAGGATTGAAGATGTGATTACTAACATAATATGGACTACGGTCTGTTTTTTTTTTTAAAGCAGTCTGTGAAGTCTGCAACTAGTTAACTCAATGATCTTTTAAGTAACAAAGAGCTGCAAAAAAAACAAATTGCGATTTTCTGTAAGTTAATCGTGTTTTCGGGCCTAAAACAAAATGTATTTTTGGAATATTTGGCCAATTTTTTTTTTTTTTTTATCGTGGTAAAATCATCAAATGAGTCCTCCCACCCAGGGCAGGGCGGGAGGGATTGTCAGACTTGTACTGACTAAAATCCACGGTGTCCTTCAATAGCCCTTTACGTACCGGGGTCACGGTAATCCCTTGGTCCCGCGACCCCGGCAGGCTTTGGCCCTCTACAGGCCCCGTCACTATGCTGACACTCTTTGAGGCGCGCGTGGAACACAACGCGCCGTCGACCCGGGCATGGTCCATGGTCGGTCAGCAAGTCGCCCATTACTCGCTGCCCGCATGCCCGCGCCTACGGTGGCCGGAGATCGTACTGCGACGTCCGACGCCGTGGGCGTCTACCACTGCGGCTGGGGTGGAGGGAGGACGCTGTCCTCTCCCTCAGGCGGCCCGCCTCCTCCTTCACGAGCATTACTGCTTCGCAGAAGGAGGCGACCGCTTCCCACTCCGTCTCGCCCCGCAGCATGGCCTCGACCAATGCCGGGCGCGAGAGGTCTCCGCCAATCGCCGTCGTGAGGACACGGCGGTACTCTGCCCAAGCGGGGCAGTCCTGCACCGTATGCTCCACCGTGTCCTCCGGACGATCCTCGCAGTGGTGACACCCAGGCGTTTCTTCCCTCCCTATCAGACACAGGAACCTCCCGAAACTTCCGTGTCCGGTGAGGACCTGCGTCATGTGGTAGGTCAGGACGCCGTGATGCCTATCCAGCCACTCCTCAAAGAGGGGTCTTACCGCCGCGATTGCGGCGTGCCCGAATATTTGGCCAATAGTATAAATATTCAATTGCGCTGTCTGCCTTTAAAGTTTAGCAATCTAGCTATATTGGTTACTTGAATCCTCTTGCTAACCTCCTCATTTGTTAATTTTTCACGTCGAGGAACTAAATCCGCCAACTGTTTTGTTTAATTACTATCAGTTACCAGTGACTTCGGTCGCCGTACTAGGGGGTAACTACCATCTCTCTCTTTTATACGAAAATCATCAAAATCTGCCGTTTTAACGTGACGTAACGGTTTATACGTACATACATACAAATAAACACACATAATCTTTTATCTTGTTATTTTGAAAATAAGTAGTGACAAAAACCGCCGCGCACGCACTATACTCCCGTATCCTCTCTCATAGTTTGTGAACAATTTTGTGTCACATAAGCGAATTTGCCGATAGCTCATGTTGCCTCTAATATAAGTAATTGCTTTTCACTATCGATCCAACTTCACACAATAAAACCTCTACTTATATATTGTGCTTTTAGTACATTGTTATTTATGTGTATTAGCACTATTTTATGATCTTGAAATTATTTTATTTTAAATAAGAGTTAGAATGAAATGGATTGTTTGATAATTTACTTTTTTTTTTCGTGGTAAAATCATCAATTGAGTCCTCCCACCTAATGAAGAGCGGGAGGGACTGTCAGACTCGTATTTAGTAAAATCCACGGTGTCCTTCAATAGTCCTTACGTACCGGGGTCACGGTAATTCATAAGTCTCGCGACCCCGGCAGGCTTTGGCCCTTTAGAGGGGGGCCCCGTCATTTTTGCTAACACTCTTTGAGTCGCGCGTGGAACACAACTCGCCGTCGACCCGGGCATGGTCCATGGTCGGACAGCGAGTTGCCCATTACTCGCTGCCTGCATGCCCGCGCCTACGGTGGCCGGAGATCGTCTGCCGATGTGTGTCGCCGTGGGCGTCTACCACTGCGGTTGGGGTGGAGGGAGGACACTGTCCTCTCCCTCACGCGGCCCGCCTCCTCCTTCGCGAGCATGACTGCTTCAAAGAAGGAGGCGACCGCTTCCCACTCCGTCTCGCCCCGCAGCATGGCCTCTACCAATGCCGGGCGCGAGACGTCTCCGTTGATAATTTACTATTGGAATATTTATAGTCTCGTAGCAAATGGCTACGCCGTAGAGGCCTACGAGGGTCTACGTGGTAAAAAAAAGAAGTAAATTAACTGGATCATGCGTTGTATGAAACGATACACTTGTTTCATGATCCAATCTCTTCGCGATAAATGGTTGCTTCTAAACAATTTATCAAATGCAACGGTTTCAATTACAACCATACAGTAATGCGAAACATAGAAAAACATAATAACACAAGTAAAACTAAAAGGTAACGTAGGTGTGTAATATGTTCCGCGTTGGCGGGACTATCGGATATTGAATGCTATTGAAGGACACTATGGATTTTAGTTGGTCTGACAGTCCCTCCCGTCCTGCCTTGGATAGAAGGACTCATTCGATGATTTTAAGCTGTAAAAAAATGGTATGTAATGTGTAAGTTTGTATGTTACGTAGCTGTTAATTTTTACGTTTTGGTGTGCTCACAAGTTTATTACTGCATGAGTAATGTAACCGGGATTGTGCAATAAAAATATTTGATTTTAAATAGTATCCATGGAGTTTAATGCCCTCTCTTCTCTAATGTAGCTGGTATGGTCTACAAACCTAGGGCTATTTTTTTTAAGCATTGTATCCTGTTTTATTTTGCAAAGTAGGCATTAGAAAGAGGTGGCAAGACGACCTAGGTAAATACCATGACAGCTGGTTTGAAGCAGCCCTGGAAAAGAGCTCATGGAAGAGATTGAGGAGGCCTTCAGCAGTGAGATAGCTCAGGCTATGAAAAAACTACAATTGCCTGAGATGGAATATCCCAAATCTTTGCTACAAGCCCCTAGTTAATCGGTAATTACGCAATAATCATAGATATGCATCAAAGTAAGTTCATTTATCACCTGTATAAGAGAAAGCAATAATAAAACATTATTCAACACAATAACGACATAATTCGTCATAAAACCCAGAACTATAAATATTAAACCTCCTTAAACACAAACATGAATAAAACAATATGCCAGCTGGCAACCCTGAGGAAGCGAGTAGTTTTAAATCACAGAATACCATTTTTAAATTTCATTTTTATACGGCAACACTCGCTTTAGCCGTGTTCAAATTTGTAATTCGAATTTGCACCGATTCGCAAACAGTTTTTAACGGTTTTTTTCTTAAAATTCTTGTTCTGTATTTAAAATTATGTTCTGTTTGCTTTAATAATGAGTTTTCTGCATAAATCTTAAAGTTTGATTGTTTTTTTCTAAAAGTAACGAGATTTTGGGTCTTCTATTCTTCTTTTGTATAGACGCCAGCAGGTCAACCAACCCGAATCTGTCAAATTTTACAAATGGAACATTAAACTTCCAGTATGGTGATAAGGTTGAAAATCGTTTAAAGAAATTTGAAAGATTGAGGTAAGTTAATGTGCTGGCGTCTGTACATGTAAAATGTTTCTTCTCTGTATAATTTATTCTTCGATGTCCTGAAGATCGCGGCAAGTTTTAGTTTCGTACTTTCCGACAACTTAAACGCCTACAACAATATTTATCTAGAATTTTACAATTATTTCGCATCGTACATGTGGCGCAATCTAATGTCATATGAATTTTATTGTTGTTTTTTCGGGAAAAGTAATTATGATGTAAGAGACAGACATAGGACTTATGTCCGTCTCTGTATAATATTTCAGAATGATTGATTCAGTAGTTTGGACCTGAAAAGGTAACAAACAAGAAACTTGTTTTCGAAATTATAATATTAGTTAAGATACCTTAGATCGGTTTATTTTAATTATTGATTATTTTGTTTCTGAATTGTCTTTTTTTTGTATTTTACTGTGGACACTTTTAACTTGCTACATCGCTCTCACATAATGTACCACCAAAATGAATGATGTAACAAAGGTTTAAATAATTTTGGCAATCTAAAAAGAGTGTCCATGGAGTTTCTTGCCCGTTCTTCTCCATAGAGATCTACTTCTTGGAACGGGCGTCTACGGTACTTTCACAGTTTTTATGTCTTGGGACTGGGACTGTAGCACCATAATTTTGTAGTATTTAATTATATTTTTTATGTCTTTGACAATTCAAAAGTGCCTGTAACTGGTCTACTTGAAATCAATGCTTTTGATTTTGATTTTGATCAATAATAGTACTAGATTCCCGATAAGCGCTTCAAAAACGGCCCGAAAAATACCGCCACAAACACTTTTGTGACGGTATTTCAAATTAGTTTGAGCCAATCATAGCCAACAGTTAAACGTCGAAACGCAATTCCAGGAACTATTTCTAGTTCCATAATAGACTAAGAACGAAATTATTAACATGCTATTTTTGTCCTTGTTACTTAGACAATAAGTTTCAATTTAGAATAAATATTTTGGTATTCATGATTTTTTATGTTCAAACGACATTTGATATTTGTTTACGTTTCACCTTACTCTAACTAAAGGACTTAAATAAACACATTTGGCAATGGTAATTAAACTTTATGTTTGAGTATTAAGGTTTATAATAAATTGAGTAACAACCTCAATTTAAATACTATTGAACATTTTTCTAAGAAATGTAGATATTTACGTGTAAGCAGTTGTGGCCACTTATGCGACTCATTTTTGTTCCTGATCCTTAATCTAGAACTATTATTGATACTACGAAGTAGGTTTTCTATTAACTTTGTATGGAATTAGCAGGGTATGCTTGAGTTGTATTGCTATCATTAGGACACTATCTATACAACAAGACAAAAATCAACTTTTTAGCACAGTTTTCATGTCTTACGTTTGACCACAACATCAACAACCCCCACATAAGCGCTAGGGGGGTGAAAGTTGAATCATTTCGTTCAGCGAGCGGGTCGTGGCCGTCACACTAGTAGCTCGTAAACATACGGAATATCTTGCACATGTCAAACGCTGTCAGTTGTCAGCGTGTGTCCAATGACAAACGGGAAAAGGGGGAAATGGTACTTCAGAGCTTCCACTTAAGCCTTTGTCAAACAGACAGGCGTGGCGAATGCGAAGCGTGACGTTTTTATTTGTAATGTATGGAATTGTTTGAATCCAGTCACATAGAAAAGCGAAAGCGATCCGATAGCGTGACCGAACTATTGGACTGACGTCTCGTATCGGTTCGTTAACGCTTCGGACTCGCCTGTCTGTTTGACAAAGGCGTCATTGGATTATATTTGTCACGGAGTTTTTTTGTTTTTCTTTCAAATGTATGGGCCGCTAGAAATTATTTGGAACCATAATGAGCGCACTCCTATATTATTTTTAATTTTTAAAAGGAGTTTGAAGGTTTTGGTCTTATCGGTCACCCGCCATTTTTTTTTTTTTTAGAATCGCAGTGTACACCGAAATTCGAAATGACACTCATGTAACTAAGAGAGTGATAGGTATGAATGTTGATGGATGAAGAGGAAGAGGAAGGCCAAAGAAAAGATGGGTGGATTGTATAAGGAATTATATGGAAGAAAAAGGAGTAAATGACGTCTGATAGAGGAGAATGGAAGCAAAAAACGTGTTGCGCCGACCACAAGTAAAATGGGATAAGGGCAATAAGATGATGATGTACACCGAAATTTATATATTTAGATAGATAATACATAGACAAACAAATATTTTGCCAATTATTAAAATGTCATAAAGGGTCTGGTTTCGGAGTAATTCTTCGAAATGTATAATATGTATATAAGTCGAAACAACTTTTGTCTCTTTTCTGTTCTTTCAGTAGGTATTATTTTGAAATTTGACAACGTAATTACATAATGTATGGTAAATTAGTGTAAATTAACGCATCTATAAACATAAATAATATAAACTCTCTGTGTGTCAAATGTACAAATCCATTAGATAGTTTTTTCGTGATAGAATAACAAACACACAAACTATAATACTCGTAGTTACATACACTTGAAGCAGTCATGCTCGTGAAGGAGGAGGCCGGCCGCGTGAGGGAAAGGACAGCGTCCTCCCTCCACCCCAGCCGCAGTGGTAGACGGACGTCGCCAGACGTTCTCCGACCACTGTAGGCGCGGGCATGCGGGTAGCGAGTAATGGGCGACTTGCTGTCCGACCATGGAACATGACAGCAATCTAGAGGGCGGGACTGTACGAATTACTGTGACCCCGGAACGTAAAGGGCTTTTGAAGGACACCGTGGATTTTAGTCATACGAGTCTGACAGTCCGTCCCGCTCTGCCCTTGGTGGGAGGACTCATAAGATTATTTTACCACGTAAAAAAAATAAAAAAAAGTTACATACAATTACAATAGTACAATTGAAAAACTCTTTGTGTCTCAGTCGAATAAAGAATCGGTACAGCCCAAACAATGCGAACAAACACAACCCCAAAGAAGGCGAATCTCATGAAAATAGAAGGTCGCGGTGGCACTTTTATGTAAGTTTTACTTCACCCCCATTACCCGGGGTTGTTTCACCACTTTCACCCCCCGGCTCGCGTCAAGTGTGTTTCATTTTATTATTGACCCCACGATTTTTTTGGTTCATTTGATAGATCGTGCGGGGTAGAACTCGCCTGGGTTGTTTGTTATGGTGACAAGTTACAAAATTCGGGTGATTGGGTCTTAGAAAAATGATTTCCAATGAAACAAGTGATCCGGGTCTACTTCGCACAATTTTTACGATAGGATAACATCGGGATTTATTTGTTGTCCATACGTCAAATGCTTAGGTTTTGATAAACTTGTCTCATAACGGCTAGAAGTACAGAGATTTGAAAGAGACTAAGGAAGAGAAGAAATTATTAGAATAGAGAAGAGAGGAGAGAGACAAATCAATTACAGTAGAACTTAGCTTTCAGAAAAGACACCAAATAAAATTCTATTGTAAATTTTAGAACAAACATTCTTAAGTCAAAAATCAAAAAATCTACCTAATAAATTGATTTTTAAGTAAAACTTGGGTTTGATTGATATTTAGCAGAAAATATTTAATACAATATTAATTTAGAAGCGAATAATCAAATAATATTAACTTTTATTTTTACATTACACCTTCAGAAACCATCGTCTTTCAATGCACGACAGAAAACGGCTACGCCGTAGGCACTGGTGCTACGACGTAGCAATTACCGCTACGAGATCTACGTTCGTAGCAAGCGTCTGAAGAAACTTGATCATTACTTGAAACGTCAATTCTACGAAGTCTGCGACAAACTAGGTTTATTCTCGTATTAACAAAAGTGTAGTATGTACGTTTACAAGCAAGTTTCTTAGTATAAACTTATAACTACTGTTAACTTTTATAGAATTTAACGAACAGTTTCGTTTATATCCCGTGGTACTACCCATTGTACTACCAAGGGAACTAGTAGTACCACGGGAAATTTTAATTTGCTCGTGGTACTACTCGTTTACTATGCCGGGGTCACGGGACTGTCTACAGTCTACTTAGTTAACCGTGACCCTGGAATGAAAAGGGCAATTTAAGGAACACAGTAGATTTTAGTCAGTACGAGTCCGACATTTCCTTCCACTCCACATAGGCCGAGAGGCCTCATAATATATGACCATTTTAAAAACTGAAAAAAAAAAACTTGTGCAAAGTAATAAGAAGATAATAATTAATCTATAAGTGAGTCAAAATTTAAAATTTAAATTTCCCGTGTTACTACTAGATCGCTTGGTAGTTCCTCCACCCCAGCCGCAGTGGTAGACGCCCACGGCGACGGACGTCGTAAGACGATCTCCGGCCACCGTAGGCGCGGGTGGCGAGTAATGGGCGACTCGCTGTCCGACCATGGACCATGCCCGGGTCGACGGCGCGTTGTGTTCCACGCGCGCCTCAAGGAGTGTCAGCATAGTGACGGGGCCTGCAGAGGGCCTAAGTCTGCCGGGGTTGCGGGACTCACAAATTACCGTGACCCCGGTACGTAAAGGGCTATTGAAGGACACCGTGGATTTTAGTCAGTCAAGTCTGACAGTCCCTCGCGCCCTGCCCTGGGTGGGCAGACTCGTTTGATGATTTTACCACGATAAAAAAAAACTGATTAAAATCCACGGTGTCCTTTAATAGCCCTTTACGTACCGGGGTCACAGTAATTCGTGAATCCCGCGACCACAGGTATACATACTAGCAGGAAAAAGTTGCGCCACTATCGCCCAACAGCATTTATGATAAATTAGCTCCGCAATTAAGAGAATTTTTAAAGTTCCCTCTTTCCCTCTCCTATCATTAATCTTGAATAAGAAAAGGGGGGGAATGTTGTTGAGAAAATATGAATTTATGAACTCCTCCCTTCTTCCCCCCTTAATGAGTTAAACATTTTTGGAAAGATTTTTAATCGTGAGTTTGTTATTTTGATGGTGTTATAATTGTTTAAAATGGGGCAACATTTGACAGGGTGACTGATGGCTTTGGTATCGCTTAGAAGCTTACTTTTTCTATTTTTATATGACCTTTATTTATATTATTATTTATAAAGAGGTTTAATTTGTTTGTTTGTTATTTTAACTGTCACTACAACATTCTTTCTTACTCTTAGTAACATTCTCAAAAAGGGCAAGTTAAGACGCACGTGGTATTTCTGATTTAGTAGGCGTCCAAAGGTTACGGGTGACCGCTTTCCATCAGGTCACGTAACGGCACGTTTGGCGCAGTGTCTGAGTAATTGGACTCCTGCGCTACGTGTCGCGAGTTCGATTCCCGCACAGAACAAATATTTGTATGATCTGCAAGTAATTTTTCTAGGCCTGGGTGTTTGTGTATGTGAGTTTCTATGTTTTTAAATGCACCCACGAAACAGGAGAAATTCCTAGTGATGAGCAAAGTTTAAAAAAAATGTGGGCCGTATGTTTGAGTATCACATATTATGATAAAAACCAAGTTCAACCAAGCTGTTCCAGTTTGTAATCTGCGTAACTAGTAGATAAAGTCAGTGTTTATTAAACTATCTATTTTATTTTATCATGTATAATTAACCTAACCGTCATTTTTTTGCCGTAAATTTTTGTCTATCATGTCGAAAAAGGGTGGCAGTCTAAAGAGGAGGTCTTCCAGTTGATGATGAAAAAATCGGAAAAGTATAGCCCGAGCAAGCGATGGGATGCGACGCAATGTTTCGCGAGCCAAAACTTCACGCAGATGATACAGCCGAAATAAACTCAGAAGTCATTGACTCTTCATATGACTGTCTAAACAGGTACCCGTGACCCTGGAACATAAAGGACTATTGAAGGAACTCCCTGGATTGCAGTCAGTATGAATCTGACAGTCCCTTCCTCTTGTCAAATTGTATGGGAGTGTATTCTTTGGCAGAACAAACGCAATATTATGTTAAATACTGTTCAGACTACATCTGGAGTCATTTACTATTCGGACCTTGTGAAAACTCGAACAAACTTCCGTGCCTTCAAGTGTTTTTGCCATACCTATTATTGGAATCAAATTTAGCAGCTCACAATTGAGGATCCATTTATATTAGAAGTCATTTTTACCCGTGGTGCTAGGCAACTGGGCTTCTCCCAGTTGTAATGTCCCTTTGTGCCTATTGGCCTTGTTTTGTTCTGTCTCCTGCTTGCATGGAGGGAAGTGGAAACATATTTTTCCTACTCCTCCACTATTATTTTCTGATCAATTTGGTTGCAGGTTCCAAGACAAGTAAATTCATTCTCCGGGACACATCGAGCTTCATTGTCTCGGCGCTTTTCTGGTGGTTGTCACTGTTGATTCTGGCTTTCAGCAGTTGCACTGGTTTGGAAAAAGTGTAGTGGGTTTGTCCCAAAAAAAACATCGCTTCCGCTCCACCCAGAGCATAAGGACTCATTTGATGATTTTACAAGGCTATAAAAAAACTAGGAGTTCGTGGCTAAATAAAAACAGTCGCACAGGCCGATCTTCCGGGTTAAGCCGCGCTTGCCGAGGTTGGTCTGTGGATGGGTGACGATCTGTCATAGCGAGTTTCCTCCGTGCCTCGGAAAGCACGTAAAGCTGTTGGTCCCGGCTGTCATTTGTAGATCTTTCACAGTCGTTACTGTTAGTTAGAAGCTCTAAAGTCTGACAACCAGTCTTACCATGGGGTATGGGTATTACCCAGTTACTGGGTTGTGGAGGTCCGACAGGCAGTTGCTCCATGTAAAATACTGATATCCAGCTGCATCTGATTTGACTGGAAGCTGACCCCAATATGGTTAGGAAAAGGCTAGATAGATGATGACGACAAGGCTATAAAAAAACTCACTGACTCTGAGTCCAGAAATAACTCATATTATTGTCGACTAGCTTCCGCCCGCGACTCCGTCTGCACGGATGTCGGTCTTCGCGTGGATGGTTTATTTCTCCATTTTGAGTAACTCTGACAATGTCATCTTATAAATATCTATTGGACCCAAATAAGGCTAAGCCTATAATAATTAAGGAGATCCCTCTATTGAGCTACTGCTGTTGAGCTCAAGTTCTGTAGATAAAACTGCAAAATAAGATTTTTTTTCTACGTATTTTTCCAGGATAAAAAGTATCCCATTTTATGCCCAGGATAATAAGGTATAATTATACCAAGTTTCATCGAAATCGAACCGTTAGTTTTCACGTGATGCCTGCATATACAGACAGACAGACGGACAGACAGACAAAAATTTTTCTAATCACATATTTGGGTTTGGTATCGATCCAGCAACACGCCCCGCTATTTATTTTTTCAATATTTTCAATGTACAGAATTGACCCTTCTACAGATTTATTATATGTATAGATTACAATGAAAGCCATTGTCTATGGCCTTCTTATATCTATATAACTCTCTGAGTTCAGAAATAACTCATATTATTGTCGATATACGTCAATCTGGTCAGTTGGCAGTACTACCTGAAATGATATTATTATATTTAGCAACTGTTATCCGGTTACTGGTTATATTTAGTTCGTGATTAGTTATTGTTACAAGTTTAGAAGCAGCTATTTTAGATTATTTGTAGTTGGGGTTTTTTTTTTTTTATCGTGGTAAAATCATCAAATGAGTCCTCCCACCCAGGGCAGGGCGGGAGGGACTGTCAGACTTGTACTGACTAAAATCCACGGTGTCCTTCAATAGCCCTTTACCTACCGGGGTCTCGGTAATCCCTAGGTCCCGCGATCCCGGCAGGCTTTGGCCCTCTACAGGCCCCGTCACTATACTGACACTCTTTGAGGCGCGCGTGGAACACAACGCGCCGTCGACCCGGGCATGGTCCATGGTCGGACAGCGAGTCGCCCGTAGTTGGTGGTTAATGAATCTGTTTCAAAGCCTTGTTTGAAACTAAAACTTATTTATAGCCAGAGGCTATGTAATTCGAAGACGGCAAGGTTGTCGCAGTGGCTGTATGATCGACTGCTGCGCAGCGTGTCGCGGGTTCTTTTCCCGCACGGAACAAAGATTTGTATGATCTGCAAGTAGCTGTTCCGGGTCTGGGTGTTTGTGTATGTGAGTTTCTATGGTTGTAAACGAACCCATGACACAGGGGAAATTCCTAGTGTGGGGCTCGTTACAAAAAAAAACTTAAATTATAATACATTATATTTTCTGTGAGAGCGCGATGAAAGCATTTACTAGACCACATTATTTCCGTACATATAAAATCTGACAATTCTTGGGACTATATATTATGATGCCCTCCAATAGCTCTTTACGTTCCAGGGTCACGGTTAACTGATGAGACAGTCCCGCGATTCCAGACAGTCCCGCGATCCGAGCACTAATCCCTGCGTAAAAAAAAGAAGAAGGTTAAAGGGTTTTTGAGTTCATTACAAAGAAACTTGCAAAAAATTAAATCTCAATTTGGAAAACAAATTCAAATAGGTATTCCACAAAATGATGATGAAAACAGATTTCAAAATCTACCTACCTTTAAACGCCTACAAGCGAATATCGCTGACAGCTCTGCCAAGCCCCCAAGGAAATAAGCGCGAACATCGAGATAAGCATTCCCTGATCACCGGTGTGTGAGGTACCCAATATTGAACTTATTGAACGTTCTATCTCTTTGTTATTTCGTTTAAAATCGCTTGCGATCAAATATTTAAAGCTTTCTGACCTTTGTAAAGCGAGGATTGGGTCAGAGTAAAAAGGTATACTGATTTTTAAAGATTGGTTACGGTATTGATTATGACTTTTTAGCTTATGTGCTTATATTCTACAATTAAAATGTATTAATTTATTCTAAAACATTTTAGGTATTTGACTGAAAAGAAATAATTAGTCTGTCAATTAGATTTAAAAAAAATATTAATTTTGAAATGAAATGAAATGATGTTTATTTATGCAAGTAGGTTATTTCAATTATTTTTATAAAACTAGGAGGGGCCGGTGTTTCGTACCTGACTACTCTGAGAAGAAACAGCCGAAACAAACTCAGTGTAGTGTTTGTTACGTAAACCAAATTTTATATGTGTGAAGGATCATTGAAATCAGATCAGTCTTTTTGAAAAATGAGGACTTGACTGTGAAATGCCGTACGGAGTAAATGCTCTTTTATATTTATACAACATTAATTTTAGTATATGCGAAACCTGAATATAGTTTGTTCAGAATCAGTAACTGATTCGATTCCAATAATTTTTACACCATGTTATATTTCTTTTTCAAAAATATTTTAATTAAATTTTATTACCAGTTAATTACAATACAATCATCGTACGGTTAGGTACCTATTGCCAAGCTATTATCACGAGTGTATAACACAGGAGACGCGGTTTACGGGGGTGTACCGCAAAATGAGCATGTTTTTGAATGGACAACCAGGTAATATACAAACCTATAACCTTGTGATTTTTTATGACACGGTTTTAAAATGTTGTACATAGATTCTTTACACAAAAATAGTAGACAGGTGTATCGGGTTTCGCATAAACAAAAAATAATGTTGTAGAGTTTAATTCAATATCTCCTTGAAACATCTACATAAATAAATACATATATGCTCAGGTGACGTCCTATAGACAACCGTAACACGATATCAAACATATTCCACCATCGATATTAATTCCGCAATCTCAAACATCGACAAATCAGTATCAGAGTATCGATTAATGACAGCTCATAAATCGATATGAGCGCCGCACTCCGATGTATCGATACTTACAAATTACTGCTCGTTTGTCACATCACTAGGATATTGCTTAGGTGTGGGATGAATAGTTATTGCACAGGATATAATAGAGGAAGTCGTTAATAAATTAATATGCAAGATAACTAATTAGTCCGTCAATGAGATTATCAACAAATATTTGACCCGATTAGATTGAGGTACTACACTAAATAAAAACGACGGGTTGCACTCTGGGAGTGCCGGCAGAAGTGAAAACTTGAATAGTAATAAACACACACGAACATTCGCGCAAGCGCCCTGCGCCGTCTTACAAATTTTCGATCAGGTCACGTGTCCTGACGCGAGTTTAACATTTTTTACCCATTCCAAAAAAGTGCACAACGCCACAATTGGCAATACGTCACTACTTAGTACATTTTTTACCGAGTTCTGACGACACGAGTTTTGATACGCGATATTTTTTAAATATTTATATATAAGAAAATAAAAAATACCTGTCCACTATTTTTCAAAACTCTAATTCAATGTAATGTAGTGAAGTTTTGAGTACTAATAAAACGTCGTATTGTATGGAAAAATGATGATGTGGTCACGAGAAAAATAGAAGCATCATTAACGTTAGAATAAAACATGCATATTATTCTCTTTTTAATCCGAATTTTTAGCTATTCTACATAAGTCAGTCTTCGGTTCTATTTACTTAAAATCTAAATACTTCAATTCACTAGGCTACCACATTAGTCGTCATTATCGACTTCGTAACCGTCGTCATTTCCGTCCGTTTTCCTAACCGCGTTGAAACCATGTCTCAACCACGACGTTGCATCGACGCAACCGCATCGCAATCACCCGCGACACCACGAACTTGCTGTTGGCCACATTGCAAGCATAACTTTGCGTTGACGCTACCACATCGCAACGACTAACCACAACGCGTTTGCCGCTGCGATGTGATGTGGTTGTGATTGATGTGAATTAACGCCAAATTAACTATTTGCCTTGAACAATTGTTTAATTAAGACATTATTAAAAGTCTATGCAACACTAATGTGCACTCTAACCTTTCGAACCGAACTGTAAGTTCGTAAAAACAGAAGTCATAGAAATAATAGTACCAGTTAGTACACTGCAACATGCACTCAATAATCAGATACTATTGTATTGTAGGAACAGTTAAGAGTTGTAGTTACAATCAACTTTGTACTTCACATGTGGAACTTAATTCAGATTGGTATACAACGAGCTTTTTTGAAGACGATAATATACATTTTGACGGCAAGTTTGGAGCCCCTGCTCCCCTGCTCCGAGGTATGTCCACCGTGTATATGGATGGCGCATTGCCATTGTACATCTTGTAGTCCAATGATGGCAAGGGACAAAATTCTTTAAAGTCTGTCCCTACTGCATAGTGACGGGGCCCCCTGTAAAGGGCCAAAGCCTGCCGGGGTCGCGGGACTCACGAATTACCCTGACCCTGGTACGTAAAGGGCTATTAAGGAACACCGTGGATTTTAGTCAGTCAAGTGTGACAGTATGGGTCATGTGATAATTTTAACACGTAAAAAAAAGTCTGTCCCTATTGTACCACCATCTTTAGCAGTCAACCACCATTCTTTATTGTAGCAAGGTTTTTCTTTTTAATCCTGTATCCACTGCCTCTAGAGTTGCTAGGGATGGCAAGATGTCGATAAATCGTTTGTTTAAAGATTCAGTATCGATACATCGCGTGTTACGTTCACCATCAATTTTTTTTTTCTAAGTATAGTTGAAATGAAATTATATTTATTTTTGTAAGTTGTTTAAAAAATACTTTTAAAAACTATGAGGCCCGTGTTTCGTAATTGACTACTCTGAGAAGAAACAGCCGAAACAAACTCAGAGGTCAGTGTCTCTTTAAAGGTCCAGACTTTTATATTGTTGTCGCTTGTGTAGACAGTCAGTCTTAGAACATATCCATTGCCAGTCTCTGTGAATGAGAGGGAGCCATATCTATGGCGCGGACCAAGTCCGGGTAGTAGATGTCACAAAGTTTCGATTTTTTTTTATAAAAGATAATGACTGTACCATTTTTAGATTCGACATTTTAAAAGCAGTTGTGGTAAATTTATTCATTCACACATTCACATACAATTATAGTACATAAGTTGGATTTAATACTGCAAGACATTATCTACCAGTCAACCTTTGGGTCAAATGGCGAACCAGTTGTAATAACAAAAATAGTGAAACAATAAAAACTAGTTACTTCTTCTTACTATGGCTATTAAGTATGGTTCTTATTTATAAATAGACATAGTTAAATATTTTATTTATAAATAGCTACTAAATATAAAAATAAATACCAAATAAATATAAAGTTCTCAAAAAACAGTTATGCCTTTATCAAACAGACAGGTAAGTCCGAAGCGATACCGAACCGATACGAGAAGTCAGTCCGATAGTTCTGTCGCTATCGCTTTTCTATGTGACTGGATTCAAACAATACCATACATAACAAATAAAAACGTCACGCTTCGCATTCGCCACGCCTGTCTGTTTGAAAATCTGAAGAGTTGTAATTTTTTGAAAATCTGTGGATAAGTCATGTCCCATAAAATACTGGCCACACCCACAACCCACAAAGCATGATATTTCAAATCATGTTTAGCAATTAAGCTTCCACGAATTGTTGTGTTACGGACTGACAAAATTGCAGATTAATATGCAATGCAACATCAGTTTGCATATTAGAATGATTAAATACGCAATTGTAACACCCATTTGTAATGCACCATCAAAATCTGACCATCATCTATACATATAATAAATCTGTAGAAGGGTCAATTCTGTACATTGAATATATTGAAAAAATAAATAGCGGGGGGTGTTGCTGGATCGATACCAAACCCAAATATATTATTAAAAAAAAAATGTCTGTCTGTCTGTCTGTTTGTGCAGGCATCACGTGAAAACTAACGGTTCGATTTCGATGAAACTTGGTATAATTATTCCTTATTATCCTGGGCATAACATAGGATACTTTTTATCCTGGAAAAATACGTAGAAAAAAAATCTTATTTTTCAGTTTTATTCATAGACGTTGTTCTGCATTACCCGCAGTGGATTCAGCGCCGTAATATGTATAAGATGTCATTGTCAGAGTTACTCAAAATGGGGAAATAAACCATCCACGCGAAGACCGACATCCGCGCGGACGGAGTCGTGGGCGGAAGCTAGTTATTACCTATTATTTTAATATAATCGCACAGTACAATGGATCAATCTGTGCTTTCGAATTTCCATACACACCAATGTATATTTTTACTACGACGCACTGTAAGGGCACAGTGTATAAGACTGAGACGCGAGGTATAATGGGGACATACACTCTTTAGGCATACTTAACACAATACTAACGTAGCGCAAGCGCCATCAGGACGTCATTTGCAAGCGGCCATTGTCATAGGGCTTTTTTTTGACAATTCAAAAGTGCCCGTAAGGTCAAATTGAACAAGACACAAAATGGTTTGAGTTTGAACCTCACAATCTCATGCCGAAGGCCATTACTTCTGATAATTCTTTATTTGAAACTCGATTACTCTCAAAATTTTATTATATCGATATCGATACCATCGTCCCAACCCTAGTTATTATAACCAATACAAAACGACTGTCTATATTGTATTCTCGAGAAATCTTGGTATTATTGAGAAAACAAGAATGGGTTCCGTAAAAAACGAATGATTGCAAATAATATTGAGGGGATCACAAATGTGAACAGTTGATCTTTGATTTTGATTAGTACTTCAAGTGTAATGGCAAACAATACGGGGTATTTAGGGATTTTAGACCTTAATTTTAGTTTTATTTCATTCTTTCACGTTTGGCGCAGTGGCTGAGCAATCGGGCTGCTGTGCTGCGTGTCGCGGGTTCGATTTCCGCACGGAGCGCATATTTGTATGCTCTACAAGTAGTTGTTTCGGGTCTGGGCGTTTTTGTAAGTGAATTTATATGTTTGTAAACGCATCCACGACACAGGAGAAATTCCTAGTGTGGGACAAAGTCTTTAAAAAAAAATCAAATGCGTAGTACTCAAAATCAATATCAAAATCAAAAGTTTTTATTTCACATAGGCCCATGAGGGCACTTATAAAACGTCGACAGCAGGTGCTCGGTTCGGGTTGGTCGATTCCATAGAGAAGAACCGGCAAGAAACTCCATGGTTACTCTTTTAAAATATGGTATGGTTTTACAATCAGATTGTTACAATTTTTACTCGCAATCGGAGTGCTTGTATGACCAGATGTATGAATGTAGATGAGGCGAAAGGAGTATGTAAGAATTGTAGCAGGTGGCGCTCTGTAGTTTTTGCCTACCCCTATGGTAAGAAGATTATGTATATATGTATGTGTTAAAGACAATATTATAGTGCCCAACGTAAAAGGCTATTAAAGGAAACCGTGGATTTTTGTCAGTACAAGTCGAAGAGTCCCTCCTGCTCTGCCCTGGGTGGGAGAACTCATTTGATGATTTTACCAGGCTAAAAATAGTCTTCTTACCTTCCTGACAGTCCGACCGTTTCTCCACATCATCTATTCTCATATAAGTGATAGAGAAAGTAAATAAAGGCACATGATAGTAGTTACAACATAAAGTATCACCAGGTGATGTGTTACACGAGATAACTCATGGCATGCGCTCGTCTCACGCCCAGAGGAATTGAGAGGTCATGGAGTCGTTATGTTTTAAGTTTTGTGTAAAAATATACGTTTTTAATAAGTTGTTGGTATTGAAATTCTTGTCTGTATTTTATAGTATTTTCTGTTTATTTTTCTTCACTAATAGTCTAAAACAAAGCCGCTTCCCGCTGTCTGTCTGTCTGTCCCTATGTATGCTTAGATCTTTAAAACTACGCAACGGATTTTGATGCATTTTTTTTTAAATAGATAGAGTGATCCAAGAGAAAGATTTATATGTATTTCACATGCATAATATAGTAGAGATTACAGCCGTGCGGAGCCGGGGCGGGTCGCTAGTAATAAATAAATTATCTTAATTAAAGTATTGTTAATAAGTAGATACCGGATTATCCGCAAATACATGTACATTTGCGTATTATTATTATAGGTAGTTTTAAAATGATTGCATAATTTACCTAAAATCGGATGATTTCGCTTCATTTGGCCATGTTTTCTTTAATTTTAACTATATGACTACTAAGAAAAAATATAAATCTGGCAATTATGATATTTGCAAGAGGCTGAAAACAAAAGCTTTTAGTTTCAGTACTCCGGAGGTCTAGTAAATTATCACCCATTCAGACAGGTGACCTAGACTTGAGTCAGGAGCATTTGCTCCTGACTATGCTCCTAACTATGTATTTAGATTTTTTATTACATGAGATGTAAATACATCTTTAAATCTCATCATCATATAAATACATCTTTAATAATAAATACATAATCTGTGGCTCGAGTGTCAAAGTGACAAGACATTTTTCTTCATCAATTTTATTTTAAAAATATATTCCTTAATATTTATTTGATTTCAAACAGTTTTTTTTACATAATGTGCAAAATGAAAAATCTGACAATAATAATAAAAAACCGGACTCAAAAATAAAATGGGAAACATACCTAAATAAAATGTGTCACCTATAATTGACATAATGCTGACTAGAAGCCGAGCCAGAAACTTTACCACACAACCACCATCTCCGGGCTCGTCGCTCAGCTCCGCCTCGCCGCCGCTGGAACCCAGGACCAATGTGAACATTGTGACACCGGCTGTGGCAGTTGCGTCGAGCTCGAGCGACGAGTATTTCTCCCCGCCAACGACACCACCACCTGCGCGCCGACGGGGAGGTCGCCGGCCACCGGAATGCTTCGGACCTCGAGGCCCATCGGCCTCTGATAGGGTCCCAGCTCCCGGCGGAAGTGTGCAGCGCATGCGATGGACTCAATCCATCAATGAAAATGTCATGCGCTCATACTATGGGGCTACAGAGGGAGGAAACAACCTGACCGCGTACCGTGTTCGGATGCTCTCTCTGTTTCAGGTACTAGAGCCAGCTGTCAACGTGTCGGCACAACGACTATCGGATCAGGTGCGGGTCATCCAACGTAACCGTATGTTGGACGACTCTGTACTTGATAGCTTGCGAATCGAAATGCAGAGGAACCATGTCATTGCCCCACCGTCACAGACTGTGGCTCCACCACAGCCCAACCAAATACCCAGTAACGATGACGTAGTGAGCGATGACGTGGTTACTAATGTAAGTATCCAGTGCAGTGACGAAATGAGGAGTGCTTTGGAGGGTGCGATTCAAGAGTATCGTTTCATGTCGCCTGAACTTAGACCACGATTACCTCGTTTGCCCATGCATAACAGAAATAGGATGCTGGTGGCTGTTCTGAATTCGCAGTTGTCAAGTTATTTTGATAACTGCGAAGACCTAACTGATGCTCATTCAATCCTGTATTGTGCGGCTGTAGCGGCATGTCGTGTAGCTCACGTAAAATTCTCGGATGAAAGAACTACACGACCCAAACCAGCCATACCGGCATGGCAGTACAGGATTGAACGACGTATTGGTGGGGCCAGAACACTCATCGGAAAACTTACCTGTTTCAGGGAGGGCAACACTCGCCCTAGAGTGATGCGCTTTGTGAGACGGGCGTTCTCGGGGACTGATATAAATCCTCGGGATTACCTTTCCCGTGTCACGGAGCGCATCGACTTCCTGAAACAGAAAGTGTATGCGTGGGCAAGCCGTATCCGTAGGTATAAGCGGCGTGTGGAGCGATATAATCAGAATCGCACGTTCCAAAGAGATGAAAGGTGGGTTTACAGGTCTTGGGAGCGACCAGGCCAAGGTGTGGCTGACGGGGATCCGCCAGATGATGACGCCATGTGTTCATTTTGGCGTAGTATCTGGTCGGTACCTGTCAGCCATACTGAAGTCGAATGGACCGAAGTCGTCGAGCGAACGTGTGATCCCATAACAGAAATGGAGGCAATTTTAATTAGCCCCGAAGACGTAGCACGTGCAGTCCGTCCATTACCGAACTGGAAATCTCCAGGGTCGGACGGACTGCACAACTTTTGGATCAAGTGGTTCAAAAGGTCGCACGTTCGCCTGGCGGCTTTGTTCCAGTCAGCCGTAGAGTCTGGATCACTACCCGAATTCCTGACGACAGGAATAACCCACCTGCTCCACAAATCAGGTAGTACTGCGGAACCCAAAAATTATAGACCTATAACGTGTCTACCAACTTTATATAAAGTTCTTACATCCATTTTGAGAGCTAAAATTAGTAAACACATTGATGAAAATTCTATCATGTCTGCTTCTCAAAATGGATGTAGGAACGGGCCCCGCGGTACTAAGGAGCTGCTCCTCATTGATATGGCCATTAGCCAACAGGTTCGCCGTTCTCGAAAGGATCTGTCGACATGTTGGATAGACTATAAGAAGGCCTATGACTCGGTGCCACATACATGGCTCATGAGAGTGCTAGAGTTGTATAAAGTTGATACAACTCTATGCACTTTCCTGATGTGGTGTATGAGGCAATGGAGGACAGTCCTTCGCTATCCAGGATGTCGGCATATCCAGAGAACTAGCGAACCGATAAGGATAGAGCGAGGTATTTTCCAGGGTGATAGTTTGAGTCCACTTTGGTTCTGCTTGGCCCTGAATCCTCTAAGCACACTGCTGGAGGATTCAGGCCTTGGTTATCGGTTGAGGAGAGGCGGTCAGGTTATATCTCATCTCCTTTACATGGATGACCTTAAACTCTTTGCCCCCAACAATTTGCAACTGATGAAGCTACTAAAGATAACTGAAACCTTCAGTAGCGCCATCAGGATGGAGTTTGGTGTGGACAAATGTGCGGTCATGCATGTAAAGCGTGGGGGGATTGTGGAATCCGTGAGCACCCAACTCTCGGATTCCATAAGCCTTAGATCCCTCTCAGCAACCGAAACCTATAAGTATTTGGGTATGTCGGAAGCGTTGGGCATCAATGTTATTGACATGAAACAATCGTTGAAGGAGCGTTTCTTTGGCCGCATGAAAAAAGTATTTAATAGCCTTTTATCAGGTGGTAATAAGGTGCGCGCCTTCAACGGCTGGGTCATGCCAGTCTTGATGTACACTTTTGGCATACTCAAATGGACTCAAACAGAACTTGATGCCCTGGATAGGAGGATCCGTACATTGCTGACTGCATATCGAATGCATCACCCACGGTCTTCGGTTATGAGATTGTATATCCCGCGAAAATGTGGAGGTCGAGGTTTTCTAAACGGTAAGACTCTCCACAATCGCGAGATATGCAATCTCAGGGAATATTTCCTAAAAGCCGACGTGGGAATCCATCGAGATGTAGTAGCGGTGGACAAGGGCCTCACTCCGCTCTCCTTGGCTAAAGAGAACTGGCGCAAACCTGCAGTGCTTGACATTAATGATCGCATGGAGGTATGGCAAAGCAAGGAGCTTCACGGGCGCTTTTTCCGGGCCCTACATGGGCCTGATGTAGATTTGTCAGCGTCCGTGGCCTGGCTACGATCTGGGGACCTCTTTGGAGAAACCGAGGGTTTTGTCTGTGCAATTATGGATGAAGTTATGATGACTAATAACTACCGGAGATTTATTGTGAAGGATGGCACGGTTGACATATGTCGGGCATGCCACCGTCCTGGTGAATCAATCCGTCACATTATTTCCGGGTGTTCTCATCTCGCTAACGGAGAATACTTGCATAGACATAACCTTGTAGCCAGGATTATCCATCAGCAACTTGCTCTGAAATACAACCTTGTGGAATCGGAAGTGCCGTACTACAGGTATGTGCCCGACCCAGTTCTTGAAAGTGGCAATATCACACTGTACTGGGATCAATCCATCATCACTGACAGAACTATTGTAGCAAATAGACCTGATATAGTGGTGGTGGATCGATCTGAGCGGCGCGCAATGATTGTTGACATAACCGTCCCACATGACGGGAACCTCGTGAAAGCTGAGAAAGATAAGCAACTCAAGTATCTTGATTTGGCTCACGAGGTTGTCGATATGTGGGATGTGGATTCAGCGATCATTGTGCCGATAGTCGTGTCGGCCCATGGCTTAATTGCCAAGAGCCTCGACCAACATCTAAGGAGGCTCTCGTTAGGCAGCTGGATCAAGGGCCTGATTCAGAAAGCAGTTCTTCTGGACACGGCGCGCATTGTTAGGAGGTTCCTTTCTCTAGAGCCCTGACCGCCGGTAGCTTGGACCCTGTTCCCGATACCGGTGGGCCACTATTATTTATATTTTTAAATGTTTTTTTTTTTTGTTTTGTTTTTGTAAAAATATTTAAAAATGTAACCAGATAGGAGAAAAAAATGAATAAAGGGAATACATAATAAACAATACATTAGTTTTTAGTTATGTAAATACTTTTATTTTGTACATTAATTATTATAGTAGCAGGAAACAGTTAGATTAAAACCAATACATTTGCCAAAAAAATGTTCACACAATCGACTCCACGCCCCTGTCTATTCCACAACCTGGCACGTACTGGACACCAATAAAACGGACATTAGGCCGCGCCTAACTAACTGCCTCCGTACGTCGATTTAACTTCAAGACTCACGCAATATTGCTGTCACTAAATTACAACATAGTAGAATGGGATTCTGGGCACAGAAATTGGACATTTTAGATTTAAATGTACGTACCTGGTCGCGGGTCTGTCTTAACAGGTAACTGTGACCCTGGAACGTAAAGAGCTATTGAAGGATCCCCGTAGATTTTAGTCTTTAAGTCTGACAGTCCCTTCCGTCCCGCCATGGGAGCCCGAGGACTCATTTGATGATCTAACCGCGATAAAAAATAATACCTATGAATGTTTGTTTACGCATGACTGTCCCTCACTTCATCTTACTTACCAAATTATACTTGTACACTACGCACTGCTGAAAAGTTTTATTCCCCAAAATCCTCTGGAAGTCCATTTTAAATTTATACAGTACACAATCTCTGCATTTCTATAGCGTCTACAGACTCTATGGTTCAAAAAGTGTCTGCATCTTATTCTCAACCTGGAATCCAGTCTAGAATAAAATCCATCTAAAATGCAGTGCAGGTATTAAAAGAGCGTATCTTGAGCGCATCCCGTTTGTCTACAAAAACTGCGCTCGTGAGCTCTCTATAGATTTGACTAACACGTCTAATACCCGCACTCTGCAGTTCGATGTGTGGTTTGGGTTGCTTGTCCAGTGTCACTAGAGCTAAGCGAAGCTATGAGATTCTAACTTCCTAATTCTAACCTTCTTAATCTTGTCATTTTTTTACGCCTAAACCACATAAACGATCAACCTTAAATTTTGCATAGACGTTGACATGTGCACCGACCTTTTATCGCAAAAAAATAATACTATTCTTGAGAAAAACAAAGATAACGTTAATATGATAACAGATGGCGCTACGTATACAATCTTTATTAATAAGATAAAATTGTTTTGTTTTTTATCCAGTGCTACCTTGTAAGCCTACTGTAATAAAACTGATCTAACTTAGTTTCATCTTATTCCTTACTTTTATTTATTTATTGTGCGTGTGCTCAGCAAAGCTCAGTCTTGAACTATAATCAACAGTAACATTCAGTCACTGGCTCATTGGTTTTATGGGCTCAAGTAGCCTAAAGTGGATATTATTACTATTTATACGTAATATTTATATGCATATTTGCTGCAATCACTGATATACATAACTATGTTCAATTAATTAGACAACATCTTTTAGAAATGTATCTTTCTTTAATTGGTTCGTTATTATTGGTCCTAAAACTTTCTACCAAAGAATTAATCATTTTAAAATGAATGATATATGTATAATTCTCAAAATGTTTGTTTTCAGAAAACAGTAAAAAATGTCGTTTTTCGACAATGAGTGCCAAATCAAAGTTACCACCTATACAAGGAGCCTTTAAATGTGATTAATGAAAAGCTATCGCAACGCCATAGCATAGCTATCACAGGGCATCAAGCCTTCCACCCACCTACACTGCAGAGGTCTACAGTCCTAATTTATGGCGCCCCCATTCATTACAGCCATGAAATTCTCATGTAAACTTAACTCCAACCTCAGAACTCACTTGAATTAGAGAAGGCTTGGATTTCTTGCTTCTTCTCGAAGCATTATCTAAGTTTGTGATGTTCTACTGCAGTGACTCTTCGCAAGAAGAAAGTGCATTAGAATAAGTTATGGAATCAATGTCTTACTTTGCGGAACCCATGATATTTAAATGTTTCGTTTTATTTCTAATTTTTATGAAACTTTGTTCGTTTAAGAAAGAGACAGGTCTTTTAGAAATAATGTAAAGCTAAATTAAATCGGTTTTTTAACTGAGTTTTTCGAGTTTGTTTTTTCTTAAACGTTGCCCCTCACTAGGAATTTCTCCTGTGTCGTGGGTGCGTTTACAAACATTAAAAACTCACATACACAAACGCCCGTACCCGAAACAACTACTTGTAGATCATACAATTATTTGCTCCGTGGGGGAATCGACCCCGCGACACGCAGCGCAGCAGTCCAATCGCTCAGCCACTGCGCTAATTATGCCGTCCTTTATAAATAAAATTCCTTTTTAAATAAAACATTTTGAAAATTTTCGGTGATAACTTTTTACATTTAGTTAGGACCTATTTTCCGTGTTTGTTATTTTTGATTTTTGAACGTTTGTCATTAACACCGAATCGAGTTTTAGTGTCATGATCTCGGGTGGCTGTCAATTTGGTGACATTCATTTTAATGACAATTCAATGACGGCCTACCGTGCTGTGGCGTTTGTTATATATCGAAATCATATTTTTTATTATTTAACTTTCAACCTGATTAAATTATTTTATCTCTTTATCCGCTTTTTTTTATCATGGTAAAATCATCAAATGAGTCCTCCTGACCAGGGCAGAGCGGGAGGGACTGTCAGACTCGTACTGACTAAAATCCACAGTGTCCTTCAATAGTCCTTTAAGTTCCGGGGTCACGGTAATTCGTACAGTCCCGCGACCTCTCTTTATCCGCTAGTATTATTTTGTATGACCACTCCGATCGTGGATAGAATAATACAAGACATCGAATTCGCCGCCAAAGATGGTTTTCCGGACGTTCAGCGATACGATGTACCGTAAACTGAGGTTACTTTGATCAATTTTGAACTTTAACTGACTGTAATTTTTTAATGTGAGGTTCTAAAAAAAATATAAAAAATGTAATTCCCGGTTTTTATAGTTCTCTCTGTAAAAGTAAAAAAAAAACTGATTGCTTTTTCAGAAAAAAAAACAAAGTGTTAAAAGGTATTGTAAAATGATTCTGGGGTTACTTTGGAACCCGTTTTTAACATAGAATCTGAAAGTAGCGTCAATAAACTATACAAAAACAGAAAGAAAAAGTATTGATAAAAAACTTAACTTTTTAAGCACGAAACAACGTGTCCACAGCGTACCCACAAAAAGGATTGTGACAATTTACCGTTGTTGTAATCCGAAAAAAAAACTACAAAAAGTTGTTCCGTTTTACGCCATTTGCAATTTTATGTCGATAAGTAGTTTCTATCAAATTAACCCCATGATTCAAAGTAACCCCGGTTTACCGGTACCGTTTATTCCAATCACATCTGACCACTAGTGACTATGGGAACAAATCCCGATTATACACACAAAAAAAACGACGGGTTGCACTCTGGGAGTGCCGGCAAGTGAAAACTTTAATAGTAATAAACACACACGAACATTCGGGCAAGCGCCCTGCGCCGTCTTACGAATTTTCGATCAGGTCACGTGTCCTGACGCAAGTTTAATTTTTTTTACCCATTCCAAAAAAGTGCACAACGCCTCTAAAGAAGTTTTCCTTACAAAAATCCCGATAACCGTATTAAATAATGTAATCGTCCAAATTGAGTTCTTGCGTTTTATGCCCAAACTCCCAGATCCCAGAACTCTAAACGCTAGGCAAAATTGCAGATCTCTTAAAATGTAAAAAGACAAAAAGGGCTGAGTTCGCCCGGTTTTATTACAAAAGGTATTATGGCTGCCGCGGGTGATCATCAAATTTTCATGTTCTGTTAGTCTTGGTTCATAGTCTCTTGGGATACAGTAGTACAATAGGCTAGTTCCCTGAATAAATAAATTGAGAATCATTTTAGTCTGTCACTGGATGTGTATTTTTATTTAAATGAATTTTTTAAAAGCGTCGTATCTTCGTCAGTTTTTGTTTATTTATTTAACTTTATGCACATGTAACAAAACAGTACCTGCATAGGCGGACTTAATGCCTATATCTATCAAAAGTAAATATGTAGGTATATCTACGCTAATATTATTATGAGGAAAAATTTGTATTTTAGTGTGTGTGTCTGTTTGTAATGAATAAACTCAAAAACTACTTTGCCGATTTCAAAAATTTTATCACCTTTAAAAAGCTACATTCACCCTGAGTAACATAGGTTATATTCCCGTGCGAAGACGGGACGGGCCGCTAGTTTCAAATATTTTTAGATCGTCTAACTTTTTTTTTACGTTGTAAAATCATCAAGTGAGTTCTCCCACACAGGGCAGAGCGGGAGGCACTGTCAGACTCGTACTGACTAAAATCCCCGGTTTCCTTCAATAGCCCTTTACGTTCCGGGGTCACGGTAATTCATAAGACCCGCGACAGCTTATACGCCTGGCAAGTTTTTTTTTCATTTTGGAGTTTTGTCAAATTGCTAATTCGGTACTTCAAAGCCACCCGCGGCGTTGCCCCGTGAAGACCGCTCGTTTTTCCACAGAAATGTTATGCTGGAATGAAAATAGGGGAACAGTGTAAAAGACGGGGACGCGAGGTGTAATGGGGACATACACATTTAAGACAAACTTAACACAGCTCTAAAGTAGCGCATGCGCCAACAAGACGTCATTTGTGTGTTAAGTTTGCTTTAAATGTGTGTTTTCCCATCATAGTCCGCGTTCCCGTCTTATACACTGTTCCCCACTCACTCACTCACTATTCAGGCAAAGTACAACGAATGACTGTCCCAAGTTGCACTACTGTCCCTCCTTGCACAGTGCGCCGCGCACTTTATAGACGATCGTGTGTAGCTGCGTCTGCTTTACGAGTATGACCAGTATAAACGCGCGCGCGTCTGAACGTGATCTTATAGTCCGAACTATTAACTTTAACTCTGCACTTTGTTAAAGAATGTCTTGTTCGTCCTAATCTATAGAATTAACAGTGTCAGAAATGCCTACATGTTTTTTTTAAATAGTCTTGTTTTCTGAAAATTGCATTGGTTATAAAAAAGAAATATAAGAAATACATTTTTTTTCTTTTGTACCTATTGTAAAAAAAAATATTCTTCGTATCTCCTTCTATTTTGGTTTAGGTAACATAAGACGATAGGCGGAGACCTCTCGCGCCCGGCATTGGTCGAGGCCATGCTGCGGGGCGAGACGGAGTGGGAAGCGGTCGCCTCCTTCTGCGAAGCAGTCATGCTCGTGAAGGAGGAGGCGGGCCGCCTGAGGGAGAGGACAGCGTCCTCCCTCCACCCCAGCCGCAGTGGTAGACGCCCACGGCGTCGGACGTCGCAAGACGATCTCCGGCCACCGTAGGCGCGGGCATGCGGGCAGCGAGTAATGGGCGACACGCTGTCCGACCATGGACCATGCCCGGGTCGACGGCGCGTTGTGTTCCACGCGCGCCTCAAAGAGTGTGAGCATAGTGACGGGGCCTGTAGAGGGCCAAAGCCTGCTGGGGTCGCGGGACCAAGGGATTACCGTGACCCTAGTAAGTAAAGGGCTATTGAAGGACACCGTGGATTTTAGTCAGTACAAGTCTGACCAGTCCCTCCCGCCCTGCCCTGGGTGGGAGGACTCATTTGATGTTTTTACCACGATAAAAAAAAAAGGTAACATAAGAAAGAAATACAGGTGTTATTTCTTTTTGATTATCTATGTGACTGACTAATAAGATTGATAGATCCTCAACTGGGAATACAATAGTCACTCGAAACATAGGTGTAACAGTAACATTTTTTTCCTAAAAATGGTTGAGGATTAACTCTGTCTGATTGATCGGCACTCATCGCATACAGACGTGCACATCAATGCAGTATTATTAAAATAAATAAATTAACGCTTGCATTAAATTTTGACCCAGTTTAAGTGTATTAGCTTGATATAATAATACAACGTAGTAAGCGGTTTTCAACTCAGTATAATGGACTGACTGGATTATAAATAGTTTTTATAATCTGAAAAATGGCTAGCACCCCCTTTAATCGGAGTGGGATGACACCACGCAGCCCTCCGTCGACTCCAACACCACGCAGCCCTCCGTCGACTCCAACACCGAGACCTCCTCAACAACAAAAGCAGCACCAAGAGGAAGCTGTTGAACCTATCAGTACTGCGGAGATTCAGAACTGGCTGGGGACCATTGAAGACCACTTGAATGAGGTGTTTTGTATTGCTTCTGAGGGAAAACTTAATTCTGAACAGAAGCAAAGAATTGGCAATCTCTGCCGAAAAGTTGGACATGGTGTTTCACAATTGGCTGTTCAATACCAGTCGCTGAAATCAAGAGCCCTTCAAACACATACCGCCTTGAAAACAATGACCGAAGCTCGAGACCTAGCAGACTGTCTAGCAGAGATGAACCGCACGATTCAGGAGTCCTGTACGAGGCAGGCTGCAACTCCTTCATCTTTTGCCGATATGGTGAAGAAGGGATCTAGCAGTTTTATTCGTCCTAAAAACCTAAGCTCCGTGGCGATTTTTCCATGCGACAACACAAAGACCAGTGATGAAACCAAGAACATGGTACAAAAAATCATATGCCCTGGTGAAATGAAGCTGAAAGTACGAGGCGTACGTAAAATAGGAAAAGGAGGACTTATTGTTAGCACTGAGACCAAGGATGACCTAGATAAACTCAAGCAAAAAGTCCAAATCGCTTCGTCAGGCCTTACCGTTGACGAACCTCGGAAGCGCAAGCCTCGCATTATTGTGCTAGGAGTTCCCGCATCAATGGCCGAAAATGAGGTTTATAAATGCATTTACGACCAAAACATAACTGACAAACTGCCTATGACCCTAGATACATTTATGACCTCAATTAAACTTAGCCACAAATCTGGAAGGAAAGATGCTGAGAGCTGCAATTATATAATAGAAGTTTCAGCCGCCATTCGCAAGGCCCTCATCACGCAGGACAGATTATTTATAAACTGGACGTCCTGCCCGGTACGAGACTTCACACTAGTAACGAGATGTTACAAGTGCCAGCAGTACGGTCATGCATCCAAGACATGCAAGGCCGCTGCCCCGACTTGTGGCCATTGCGGTGAAGAAGGACTGCGCAAAAAAAGCTGATGATCCAAAATGTGCTACATGCATGCGCTTTAAAAAACAAGCCAACCACAAGACGGGAGACGCAGTTTGTCCAGCTAAACTTGCAGCCGAATACAGGTATATTAACTCGATTGACTATGACGGCGCCTGAGAGCGCCACATATTTGTTTAAATCTTAGACGTAATTTATTGTTGTTATTTTTGTAGAATGGATATTAATTTAATTACCGACATAGATAACTCTTTTTTGACTGAGTCAAAGTCATGTGAGGTTGAAGACTGCAATCAATATCTTTCCCAGTATCAAAAGTCATTAACCATACTAACCCAAAACATACGAAGTATTCATAAGAACACAGATAGCTTTAACATTTTTCTTCATAGACTTAACTTTAATTGTGATATTATGGTTCTAACAGAATGCTGGCTATCAATGCGCCACGATAACCTCCCGGCAATACCAGGGTATAACTTATTGTACACAAAAATTAACCACAATCAAAATGATGGTGTCGTTGTCTTTGCTAAGGAATCATTAAAGGTCAAAGTCGAAGAACCTGATCTTCAAGATTGTATTAGTAACTGCCTTATCATCAAAATTGGTACAACCACAGCGATAATTGCTTTGTATAGATCCCCTTCCGCAAGAAACCTAACCTCTTTCCACAGTTCCCTAAACCAGATCTTTCAATCACTTAGCTCATTTAGCAATGTAATACTAACAGGTGATATTAACATTAATATTGGCTCCGAAAGCTGCGACGCAGGGACACAAGATTACCTTAACATCTGCTCATACCATGGTTTTCTGCCTGCTCACACATTGCCTACTCATCAGAGCGGTTCTTGCCTCGACCATATGATGATCAAAACCGCTTATTCATTTATTACGCTTGTTACTAACTCAACAATAACCGACCACCATTCTGTCTTACTAGCCGTAAATTTAACGCTGCCTAAGCATAATCGCTCCCAGACAAAATCTAAATTAAATATAAATAAACTCGAATATGATTTACGCAACATTGATTATAGCCTAGTTTACAATACTGCTGACGCTAATTCAGCTTTATCGTATTTAATAAAACATGTCCAACAAGCAATATTACGTAATACGACAGTTGTGACAACAAATAATCGTCTTCGTAATATTAAACCTTGGATTACTCCTGGACTAATTCGATGCATAAGGCACAGAGATAAACTTCATCAGAAAACTAAGAAATTCCCTGATAATTTAATAATTCTAAACACCTATAAAAGATACAGGAATTTCTGCAACAATCTCTTAAAGAAGCTTAAAAATAATTACGATAAAAATGAATTAAATAAAGCAGGCAACAATACCAAGCAAATTTGGAAGCATATTAAAAACGCCACTTACATGACTAAACAACGTGAATCAAATTCGAGGTTACTGCTTACTAATCCTTCATCCCTCTTATCAGCTAACAAAGTAAATAACTTTTTTGTTAATGTTGGGAAAACTTTGGCCGAACAGATTCCGAAACATTGCACCCAACCATCTTTCCAAAAACAGAACAACAGCTGCAACCTGAAGTCATTTGCTATGCTGGATACTGACGAAAACGAAATATCCCAAATAATATCTGGCCTTAAAGATGACTGTGCAGTTGGATGGGATAATATAAGCAACAGGATCCTTAAACTCTTTAAGCATATATTAGCACCTCCCTTAACGCATATATTTCGAATCTGTCTTTCCAAAGGAATTTTCCCTAACTGTCTCAAAAAGGCTGTTGTTATCCCTATCTATAAATCTGGAGACAGGGACTTGGTTAATAACTATAGGCCAATATCATTACTCCCCTCAATCTCAAAAATACTTGAGAAAATTATAAACAGCAGACTAGTTAGCTTCCTGGAGAAAAACAACATCTTGTCACCAGCGCAATTTGGCTTCAGAGCCAAATTATCCACAGCCGATGCGGTGCATAGCCTTACCAATTATATCTCTGAAGAGCTGGGCAAGGGGAACCAGGTCATGGGAGTCTTCCTTGATTTAGCGAAAGCCTTTGACACGGTCTCCGTTTCTGTGCTCCTAAGAAAATTAGAGGCCATAGGAATAAGGGGCACGCCGCTGACATTGCTTGCTGACTATTTAAACGACCGATGCCAATGTGTTAGGATTGACAATTTTACGAGCGATGAGCAGAAAAATACTGGATTTGGTGTTCCCCAGGGAAGTATATTGGGCCCTACCCTTTTCCTGGTTTATATTAACGACTTGTGTAACCTTAACATCAAGCAGGGCAAGATTATATCATATGCTGACGACACGGCGCTAATATTTTCTGCTGAAAATAGTAGCGAACTGTTTGAAAACGCTCAACTTGGCTTTAATACTGTGACTAATTGGCTTCAAAGCAATTTACTAACACTAAACGCTGACAAGACAAAATACATTCACTTCTCCATGCGCAAGCCTCGACTTAACACTACTAACTTCCATTTATATGCCCATCAATGTGATAATCGCTCAATCAACATGTGCATTTGCCCTTCTATCCTCAAAGCAAATAATATTAAATACTTAGGGGTTATAATAGATGAAACACTCTCTTTTAGGTATCATATTGAAAGTCTAGTTAAAAGAGTGCGCAAATTAATATATGTATTTAAAAAAATACGAACTTTTGCGGATTCTAAGTTAATCACACAAGTTTATTTCGCCCTATGTCAATCAATAATTCATTACTGTATTATTTCATGGGGTGGCGCATCAAAAACTATCCTGCTTCCTCTTGAAAGAGCTCAAAGAGCAATTTTAAAGGTAGCAAACTTCCATCCCTTTTACTTTCCCACAGATCAGCTGTATAAATCCTGCAATGTGCTGACTGTGCGCCAGCTATTCATTATGCACTTACTATTAAAACAGCACACCATGCTTACGTACAATGCTGACAATACTAACAAGAGACGGAACGATATAGTATGCATTTCTAATACAACCTCCAAACATGTCTTTGTGGAAAGATTCTTTACATTTTTAGGCCCATTTCTGTACAATAGATTAAATAGAAAACTAAGTATTTATAAGTTAAACTATTTTAGCTGTAAAAAGTCTATTATTACTTTTTTGCAACCCCTTACCTATGCACAGACAGAAGATTTACTTGTAGTCTGCAAGTAAACTGCTGACACATTGTTTGTTTATCTCTTATGTAAGTTGTAATTTTAGTAATTTACTTTTCTTTAATTGTTGATTTATTTATTTTAAGTAGGTATTTACGCACCTTCTAGCCTGAAACACAGGTTCCACCTAGTTCAGGCAATAAGCAACTGTGCTCTATTTTATTTGTTAAGATACTCAATTGTAAATGTGCCCCTTTTTATAAATAAACGATTTATTATTATTATTTCCTTTATTCATCTTTAAACTTATTTGTTACATTTTTAAATATTTTTACAAAAAAGAAATAAAAAAACATTTAAAAATATAAAAATAGTAGTCCGCCGGCGTGGGAGCAGGGTCCAAGCTACCGGTGGTTAGGGTTCCAGAGACAAGAACCTTCTCACAATGCGAGCCGTATCAAGGAGTACTGCCTTCTGAATCTGGCCCTTGATCCAACCACCCAACGAGAGCCTCGAGAGATGCTCGTCGAAGCTCTTGGCTATCAGGCCATTCGCCGTTACAACAATCGGCACAATGATAGCCGAGCTAACATTCCACATGTCGACAACCTCGCGCGCCAAGTCAAGATATTTTATTTGTTTATCTTTCTCAGCTTTCACGAGGTTCTCGTCATGTATGTCATGGTAACATCGATTATTATTGCGCGGCGCGCTGATCTGTCTATCACTACTATGTCAGGCTTATTGGCGATAATAGTCCTGTCAGTAATGATAGGCAGATCCCAGTACATCGTGACATGGTCTTTCTCGAGAACTGGGTCGGGCACATACTTGTAATACGGTACTTCGGAATCAACAAGTTTGTATTTCAAAGCAAGTTGCTGGTGGATAATCCTGGCTACTAGGTTATGCCTGTGCAAGTACTCGCCGTTAGCAAGACGAGAACAGCCAGAGATGATATGTCTGATCGACTCACCCGGACGGTGGCATGCCCGACACACGTCAACCGTCCCGTCTTTCATAATATGTCTCCGGTAGTTATTCGTCAGCATAACTTCGTCCATAATTGCACAGACAAAACCTTCAGTTTCCCCGAAGAGGTCACCGAAACGTAGCCAGGATACGGACGCTAGGAAATCTACATCGGGCCCATGAAGAGCCCGGTAGAAACGTCCGTGAAGCTCCTTGCTCTGCCATACCTTCCTGCGATCTTCCGTAGTGACTACTACAGGTTTGCGCCAGTCCTCTTTAGCCATGGATAACGGGGTGAGTCCCTTGTCCACCGCGACCACATCTCGGTTCATACCCACGTTCATATTCACGAAATATTCTCTAAGACTGCACACCTCGCGGTTGTGGAGGGTCTTAGCGTTTAAAAAGCCTCGACCCCCACATTTCCTCGGGATGTACAGTCTCATTACTGATGATCGTGGGTGATGCATCCGGTTTGCGGTCAACAGTGTGCGGACTCGTCTATCCAAGGCGTCGAGTTCAGTCTGAGTCCATTTGAGTATGCCGAAAGAGTACATTAAAACCGGCATGACCCAACCGTTATTATTATTATTATTATTATAACTGCTGCGCAACGTGCCACGTTTTCAATCCCCGCACGGATTAAATATATTTATTACATATGATTTATTACCTATATGAGTTTTAATGTTTTTAAACGCACCCACGATATAAGAAAATAACTAGTGTTGAACAAAGTTTAAAAAAATATCAAGATCAAGTATTTTTCTACGCGCAAAATGACGGGGCCCCCCTCTAGAGGGCCAAAACCTGCCGGGGTCACGTGTCTGTACGAATTACCGTGACCCCGGAACGTAAATGGCTATTGAAGGACACCGTGGATTTTAGTCAGTACAAGTCTAACCAGTAGGGTGGGAGGACTCATTTGATGATTTTACCACGTAAAAAAAATGTTTCTTCCAAAAAGAAAGTATTTTTCTTATTCAACTTCAATCAGTTTATAATTAGATTAAATAATGGTTGTTCGCTCACTAATATGTACAGGTTTATTTTAAAAAAATCACAATAAAAACATGTCTGGAACAATTAAGCGTAGAGTTTACGGGGCGCTGAAATATTGCGCGCAAACTTTGAGGGCATTAAAAAGTTTTCGTTTTAGGTGGCCCCTACTAAGGGAGGCTGTGTTTGGATGAGAGTGAGTTTTGTTTTCACATGATTTCTTTCTTTAGAATATTCAGCTAATTTGTATAAATGTAATGTGAGCATAGATCAAATAGAACGCGGGTATGCGGGCGGCGAGGAATGGGCAACTGGCTGTCCGACCATGGCCGGGTCGACGGCGCGTTGTGTTCCACGCGCGACTCAAGAAGTGTCAGCATAGTGACGGGGTTCCCTTGTAGAGGGCCAAAGCCTGCCGGGGTCCTGCGGGACTCACGAATGACCGTGACCCCGGTACGTAAAGGGCTATTGAAGGACACCGTGGATTTTAGTCAGTCAAGTCTGACAGTCGGGTGGGTGGACTCATTTTATGATTTTACCACGTTAAAAAAAAGTGTAACTTTAATAATGTAGTTTACATAGCAATTTAAGTTTTTAATTTCTGTTCAGAAAAAAACATACCTTTTTCAATACTTACAAGTGGGGTAAAAGAATGAGCATACGATTTTGTCCTTAAGCTACACCGAACGGTCGCGGGTCTGTACGAATTACCGTGATCGCGGAACGTAAAGGGCTATTGAAGGACACCGTGGATTTTAGTCAGTACGAGTCTGACAGTCCCTCCCGCTCTGCCCTGGGTGGGAGGACTCATTTGATGATTTTACAAAAAGCTACACCGAATGCCGAACAAAGTGAATCCGAACACCTATGTAGTTGCCCTACACTTAGTTATCATACCGTTCTCGATCACAACTCACGAACAATCCTTAGTACCCCCCCACATTAAAACCCAACCGCGGGTGTTATGAGCCCCCCAATATGGTTTTCACAAATCGCTCGTCTGTCTGTCTGCACAACAAGTTAATCCCTGTTTAAGGACGAGTTTCGTATGACAAGTTTTTCACAATTTTGTTTTGATAAATTGACGTGTTCTCGCTAGGGGGACTGTGAAACCACTGAAGAGTTTGTGTGACTAAAAGTTGGCTGTTTCTGTTTTTATAAAGGTTGGGTGTGATGATTTAGGAGTTATGTCGAGTTGAGTAATAGCAGGTAATAGCAGGGTCGGAACTCAGGCGTTAAGCTACAGTTGCCGAGGTCATTTCATCGATGGGTTATCATTTAGACCCAACCGGCGGGATTTTGATTATGAAAAAATATGCTGTAGTCAAATAGATACCACATGTATTGCTCCAAAAATGTTGAAGGAAAAAATCGTGTGGAAACGTGTCCTAAAACCCAGAAGTCAAGGACATGATGTAACATGTACCAACGCGTACTAAACTCATGTGATGGATTATGGTCACAGCTCATTAGCGCCACCCGTAAAATCATCAAATGAGTCCTCCCACCCAGGGCAAGGCGGGAGGGACTGTCAGACTCGTACTGACTAAAATCCACGGTGTCCTTCACTACCCCTTTACGTACCGGGGTCACGGGAATTCGTAAGTCCCGCGACCGAAATCAATCACTTAAATTAATTAATTTGGAACTGAGCCATTTTTCTTGGAAAGCTAAATCAATTTAATAAAGGGATTTTGATAAATAACTGAAGTTTGTTTCAACAAATATCGAAACCGTCAGATAGAAGTATAGTAATTAAATGATGGATACGATCAACTTAGTTGATGTAATAAGATTGTTTATCTAAAGTATTTCAATATAATTATTACTAGTAATACAGGAGTTGGCACGGGTAGAGTTGGAATAGGTATATTCGGTGACGTTGTGAGCACACAATTGTACTATTTTTTTTTAAGTTTTTTTTTTTAAACTTTTCTCCTGAATCGTGGATCCGTTTATAAACATAGAAACTCACATAAACACCCAGACCCAGAACAATTACTTGTAGGTCATACAAATATTTGCTCCGTGCGAGAACCCGGAACACGCTGCGCAGTAGCCGATCGCTCAGCCACTGCGCCAACAATTCCTCTATACGTTCCAGGGTAGCCTGTTTAGATAACCTAGTAGGCATTTGACTCTGTCAGATTTAAAGCTGGTCGGACGGCGAGCTACCATTACATGCCGACCGCATTTTCGTGCCTACGGTGGCCAGAAACCGCGTCGCGATGCACGACGCCCTGGGCGTCTCCCGCAGCATCTCCCGCAGTGGTTGGATCGTGAGATGGAGAATGTCCTCCCTCTCATGCATTCCGTAGCAATCGACCCTGGCTTTGCTTGGATCACACGACATCAGTATATAGAGTCTCATGAGATTTCGTCTATTGACTAAACTGTTTCGAATCAAATACGGTGGTAGACTATCGTTCCTATTAAAATATTTCCCCTGAAAACAGTACACTAATGAATAGCTAAAAAATAAAAGATGAAACGAAAACAAGGCTTCCACGTTAAAATTCAATACCCATTGTCAAAGTAAAAACAGAAAACCGAACACAATTGACAACGGACAAAAACAAAAGCACCATTCGGAATCGTCCAGATATTTTAGATGTTACAACACACATACATACACACAGATACAATTATTCGTCTACCCCTAACTACGTATTACGTAGGAGCGAGAGAGACAGCAAGCCATAGATTGTTAGATGTTAGAAAGGGAGAGACGATCTCGTAGTTTCATATTGTACTCATCTCAATATTGAGATTAAAAGTGACGCTTGGCTTGGCGCAAATTATTTGACGGAGGGTCAGCAAAAAAGGGGGGTGCAAATATTATCATGTTAATATGTGGGTAGTTTTGTTTTTGGGGGCAAAAAGAGGGGTTTTTGGTAATTTGTTATCTGAAGGGTTGTAATGGGAGCTAATGAGATTTGTTAGACACGACATAAAGTTAGCGTAGATGCTTAAATTAAGTGAAGTTTTAAGTATTCATTAATTCAGTCGTTATAGTATTGTGGATCTCGTATTTGCAAAGAGCGGATGCTGAATTCAATATCTTGGGATCGATTCCTGGTTTGAGCAATATGTAAATTTTCAATACTAGCTCATAATTTGAAAGTTAATTAAACCATCCGAACAGTGCCCAGCATTGCCACGTTGTATGGCAATGCTGATTCGTTGGCCTAGGAATAGGCCAGCCCTCTGGTCACCTGAAGAGTCGACTAATCGCCTGGCGATGTCCTTAAAAACGTTGTATGTAATGTATGATCAATTTTCCATTGTAAATACAGCAGTTATTATTCAGCTAAAACCCCTAAAAGATACACCTCGACAACTAAAACCAAATAAAACTGTGCTCTCAAAAACCACTCAATAAAATTTAAAAATTAACACCCCCCTACTTTGCTGACGCTACCGAGTCAGGGCTCACTTCACTGAAACGTAGCACTGCAGGCGACGTTTTTGCGCACCGTACCTCTGACACAGACACCTTTTTATGTAAAGACGGGACATGATACAGGATTGCTAGATAAGATCTCTTATTTTAAATGAAATAAGGTTTAGATTTTAATAGGAGAGGTGTAATTTTGATTAGTGAACAAAAATGTGAAGCTAAAGCTCTCATGGATGAGATTTTAAGTTCAATCCAGGGCTGGTACCGATGCGTCTTTTTAATGCATGTCTTTTTAAGATTGCGTACTAAGAGTACACTGTCGGTCCGTCTGTAATCAGTCTTTATCCCATGAAACGCGATACTTTTTTTTTAAGCGTGGTTAAATCATCAAATGAGTCCTCCCACCCAGGGCAGAGCGGGAGGGACTGTTAGACTCGTACTGACTAAAATCCACGGTGTCCTTCAATGGCCATTTACGTACCAGGGTCACGGTAATTCGTGAGTACCGCGACCCCGGCAGGCGGAATTGTTGTCTAGATGGGAAAAGGCTAGGCAGGTGATGATAATCCGAGGTTTTGAAGAACTTCATGTCTCATCCAGCCATCACTACATCCATCTGACATCGGAACACCGAGACTACGTCTTTCTTTGCCTCTGTTTGACTATTTACTAGCTTTGAATACGACCGTTGTTAATAACATTCCGAGTATTCCAAGTACTGTATACAACATTCATTTTTTGTTATGCGAAACTCTATACACTTGTCTATTTTTTTTTAAGCTGTTGCATAGCTTTTATAGCGGGCTGTGAGCGCGGCGACCGAATCAAAAACTTCCATAACGAAAATAAACCTTATACTGTCACTGGCACATCTGTCATGTCAACGTGAATGAATAAAATAATGAATGATTTTTTTTCTTGACGTTTCACTTGATTGACGTAGCTGACCATGGCCTTATTAGTAGCGTAACTTCCCATAAAGCAACGATGGGATGATGTTCTCGTTAAATATTCACGGTAGGTGATATTATTTCTTTTTTGCATAAATAAAATAATTATAATTGCATAAGTTGATAAAAAGTGCTATGCAATAGCTTTACCACGGCAGTCCCCGAGTGCCACACGTATTTTTTTGCGTAAAGAATCTATGTACAAAATTTCAAAACTGTATCATGTTAAATTATAAAGTTAAGCTTTTTATGTTACCTGGTTGTCAGTTCAAAAACATACTAATTTCGCGGCGGTACCCCCACGCAACCCGCTCCTACTGTGTCGTACACTCATTTATATTAGTTTGGCAATAGATACCTAACCGTACGGTGATTGTAGTGTAATTAACTGGTGATAAAAAATAATTAAAATATTTTTGAGAAATAGAATAACGCGCTAAATTGCAGTTACTGATTTTGAAAAACGATATTCAGGTTTCGCATATACTAGCAAATAATGTTGTATAGTGCAAATATTTATTTCTTTGGCAGCCGTATTGTAAAGTGCAGCTTTCTTGGAACGCCGGAGCCTCCGTCTGTAATAATAACCGTGATCATGGAATGCATAAGGCTGCAGAAGAAACAGGTTGGATTTCTAATCAGTAAAATTCTACCAGTTCCTTACGCTCGCCCGGGTCGACGGCGCGTTGTGTTCCACGTGCGTCAAGGAGTGTTAGCATAGTGACGGGGCCCCCAGTAGAAGGCCAAAGCCTGTCGGGGTCGCGGGACTCACGAATTACCGTGACCCTGGTACGTAAAGGGCTATTGAAGGACACCGTGGATTTTAGTCAGTAAGAGTCTGACAGTCCCTCCCGCTCTGCCCTGGGTGAGAGGACTCATGTGATGATTTTACCACTGAAAAAAAAAAGTTCCTTAGGCTTCACTCAGGGTAAAAAGACCCAGTCAGGCACATTTCTTTGTATAATTAATTTCATCACCAAAAATGGTGAAGGAAAACATTGTGATGAAACCAGCATATCCTAGAACCAAAAGAACATTATGTGACATCTACCAAACCGCACTGGGCCCGCGTGGTGGATTAGGCTGCGGCTCCACTAAGGCGTAGCGGAGCAGAGCGGAGGGCGACTCACCATCCACATCTATTCTCCACTCAAGCCATGTGATTGGTAAATCGCTCCCCTCTCCGCCTCAGTAGACCCGCTGCCTCATGGTCCACTCCCTCTCACAGAGAGGTCTGTGTCCCAACAGTGGGAACATTATAGGCTGATGATGAGAGTATCACCTTTATAAAACATTCCCATAAAAATGTTTAAATCAAAATATCTTTTTATTACTGAATGAAAGGCTAAAAATACATAAATATGAAAATACAAAATTAAAACAAAACTAATCTCAACTACATATTATAAAGCATCCAAAAATTCATCCTCAACGCTGTCAGCTGGTAATGTGCCCAAGAGACTGGCGGCGTTGCCTCTTTGTATGGCAATACTTAGCCTCTGGCCAAGGTAAAAGCCAGCTCTTGGGTCACCTTTATTAATGTTCAAATAATTAAGATGACTGTAGCAATTAGCAACATAATCTCAATTAACGTCATTTCAAGCATTATTATTAGACAACCACTCGATGACCCGTAGTATACATATCCTATCACACATCTATATACCTACACACATTAGAGATGGGTTTTAACAGAATACATTAAACACGATATATATTCTGTTACACAGAAATAACAGGTCCGGATATCTGTTATTGAATAACTGAGTTTATTTTTTTATATTTGGAGAAATACGTTTTTAAAATTCAATTGAATATTCGTAATGTTACCTAAAAACAACAGAGTAAAGTGAAATTACAGAATAACACATATTTACTATGTAAGCCGCCGTGGTTTTGCTTACAAGCGTCAAACTTTTGAATCCATTCCTAACGCCTAACGAATCGTAGTCGTATTCTTTCCGACAGAAAATCTTTGAGATTTGCGACGCATGCGGTACGCACCTTTAAAAAAAAAAAACGACGGGTTGCACTCTGGGAGTGCCGGCAGAAGTGAAAACTTGAATAGTAATTGTTGGAAATATCTTGTGAACAGATTTTAGTAAAACTCGCAAAAATGGTTGACTTTTTATTTCATTAATTTTCCAATGTGACGTACATTTTTTTAAACAATGTTACCTAGCAACGAATGTATCCAGCATACAAACTTCTTTAAAAGTAATAAAGTCACACGAACATTCACGCAAGCGCCCTGCGCCGTCCTACGCTTTTTCGGTCAGGGTCACGTGTCCTGACGCGAGTTTAAGATTTTATACCCATTACAGAAAAGTGCTCAACGCCGCTAAAGAAGTTTTCACTTCAAAAAATGTTGCAGTTACGTTTAGATATCTGTTATGTGTAAAATATCTGTTATTTTGTAACTGTTACGATAAAATACCCGTCACTTCTAACGCACATGTCCTACAAACTAGTTACCGGTAGTCAATAGCGCGTTATCCGGTAGGTTACTAATACATAGCTAATACACTAAAGCCTAGTTAGTCTAATTGGCTTCCAATCGCGCCTCAACCTCTCCAATAATCTAGATTCTGAGCCTGTTCTAATTACTTAAGTACTGTTGAATTCGGGATTAATGGACAGAAGGTTCAATGAAGATTTTCTAAATGAGATTTATTGAAGTACTTTATTTCCAGTGTCACAGGTTTCCAGACGGCAAGCAATAAGTAACTCACCGTCCGGTATAGATGCGGCTGCGATAAAGATAAAGTACTAGTCAGGACGAATTAAGCGACTTCAAATGAAATGAGGTTGCGGCATTTCATTACGGAGTTCTTAAAGCCATCATTTCATGTTATAAGTATATATTGCAGTTGCACTGTCACGCAGTGTACATATTATGCGTGTGATAAATATGGTATATAATTAAGTAGATATTTATATTAATATAAGAGAATACTTATTCAATTGACAGGCCTGTTGGTCTAGTGGCTAGTGACCCTGACTGCTATGCCGGAGGTCGTGGGTTCGATTCCCACCCAGGACAAATGTTTGTATGATGAGCACGATCAGTTGTTCTGTGTCTGGGTGTAATTTATCTATAATATGTATGTATTTCGAAAAATATAAGTATGTTTATCAGTTGTTTAGTACCCATAACACAAGCTCTGCTTAGCTTGGGACTAGATGGCGTTGTGTGATAGTTGTGGAATATTTATTCATTTATTTATTTATTCTACTTCTAACACGTGCAAAATGCCAGGGAGGCTCACGTGCCTGTGAGGTGGAGTCGCTGGACTTGTCCAGCACGTCCGCCTCACCGGCACCGACGGAGCGGGCACAGAGTGCCGCTCGAAAAGGGAAGATGGTGCTGTCTGAGTCCGACTCGTCAGACGCCATGAGCGCTCAGAGCCCTGGCTCTGGGCGCGGAGGAAAGGGGGCCGCCGAGAGGAGGAAACGCTTCCTCAAGCGGCCCCATTCGTTGTCGTCGGACGACGAGCCTGCCTCGAGCCGGAAGATCCCGACAAGTGTTCGGGGTAAAGGCCGAGGCAGGACCGGCGGTAGAGGGTGCCAGGAGGAGCCCACCCTGGAGGAGGCGGTGAGGGCAGCCGTCCGCAGCCTGGCCTCCACAAACCCCGGAAAGAGGGCGACTAAAGATCGGGCCGCAGGCGCAGCCACTGCAAAGATTATGGCGGCAGTGGCGGCGGCTAGCCTCGGCCAGGCTCCGCCCGCATCGACGGATGGGGACGAAATGTCCCAAATGCGGGTGGAAGTCGCCCGCTTGACGGCTGCGATGGAGGTTCTCCAGAAGGAGAACCTCCAGCTAAAGACGGAGCTGGCCGGACTGCGGAAGGCAGGCCGCCGGGAGGAGGACCCGCAAAAGCGGGGTAAGGAGCCGCGGGCCCTGCCCGCGCCAGCGGAGGACAGCAGCGCTGTCCTAAATCTGGTGCGGCAGGAATTGGCGGCCTTCAATCAGCGCTTCGCGGTGCTAGAAGGCCGCATCCTGCGCCCCCCGCTCGCGGTGACCTCTTATGCGGCTGCTGCTGCGGCCTCCACGCCGCCTAAGCCGGCCCCGGAGAAGCGGGCCGCGGCGAAGCCTCCAGCGCCGCCCAAACAGCCCCCGGGGAGAGCCGCGGCGGCAAAACAGGCGCCGACAAGGGCGGCCACGATGAGGGAGGTCCCGGCGGCGGCGGCGGCGGCAGCTCCAAAGCCAAAGCCTACGGCGGCAAAGAAGGGTGCCGCCCCGGCGGCGGTGGCGTCCCAGCTGCCTTCACAGCCTTCAGGGCATTCTCGGCCCCCTCCAGCCGATGCCGAATGGCAGGTGGTCGGGGAGCGAAGTGCCCAAAGAAGGCAAAGGCGGCGGCAGCGACAGCGCAAGAGGCGAACCGTCGCGGCCAGACTCCGCGCCCCCAAGACCGCGGCTGTAGTCATTACACTACAGCCGGAAGCGGTCAAGAGGGGCGTGACGTACCGCGACGTGTTCGCAAAGGCGAGGGAGGCGGTGGACCTCCGGGAGCTGGGAGTCGACGGGGGCCTCCGGGTACACGTCACCGCGACGGGGGCCAGACTCCTGTCGATCCCCGGCGCGGACAGTGGCCCTACCGCTGACGCTCTGGCCGAAAGGCTCAGAGCGTCCCTAGACGCGGAGGAGGCCCGGGTGTCCAGGCCCATTAAGCACGCTGACTTGCGCATTATGGGTCTGGACGACTCGGTCTCGGAGGGGGACGTGGTGGCCGCCGTTGCCAGGGCTGGGGAATGCCCTGCCGACCAGGTAAAGGCAGGCATCCTACGCCCTGGCTTCGCGGGGCTGCTGACCATCACAGTCAGCTGCCCCGTACCGGCGGCCAAAAAGATAGAGGAGAGCCGAAGGCTCCTGGTTGGCTGGGTGTCCGCGCAGGTTAAACTGCTGGAGCCCAGGCCTCTGAGGTGCTTCCGCTGCCAAGTGGGTAACCACGCGGCATGCATGTGCACCTCGGAGGTCGACCGCAGTGACAACTGCTTCCGCTGCGGTCAGCCCGGTCACAAGGCCGGCTCGTGCTCCGCCCCGCCGCACTGCTTCGCATGTGCGGCGGCTGGCAAGCCGGCCGATCACCGGGCAGGGGGCAAGGCCTGCGCGCCCCCCGCCAAAACCAGGAGCAGAGGTAGGCCCTCTGCCGCCGCCGTCCCCGCCGCCGCCGCAGCTCCTGCTGCCGCCGCCGCCGCCGCTGCCGCCGCCGCCGCCGCTTCTGCCGCTGCCGCCGTGGCTGCGCCCTCACAGAGGGCCCTGGAGGAGGCTGCAATGGACTCCGATTAATGGCTCCATTGCGCTTCCTCCAGGCGAACATCAACCACTGCGCCGCTGCTCAGGATCTCCTGCTCCAGAGCATGGCGCAGTGGTTGATCAACGTCGCCGTGGTCGCCGAGCCGTACTTTGTCCCGCCCAGGAATGACTGGGTGGCGGACCTGAACGGCTCGGTGACCCTCATCTCGTCGGCCGCCGCCGGTACCCCGCCCCTCGATCGCGTCGAGAGAGGGCGTGGGATCGTCGCAGCACGGTTCGGGGAGATCGCCGTGATAGGCGTTTATTTCTCCCCGAACCGAACTATCGCCGAGTTCCAGGACTCCCTATCGGAGCTGGGAGACGTCGTCGTCGCCTTCGGTTCCCTCCCCGCGCTCGTCCTCGGGGACTTCAATGCCAAGAATGTGGCTTGGGGTTCCCGGGTTACGGACTACACGCGGGGTAGGATGCTCGAGCACTGGGCCCTGGCGCATGGCCTAGTCATCGAGAACCGGGGTTCCGTCCCCACGTGCGTGCGGTGGACGGGCGATTCGGTGGTGGACATCACGTTCGCCACCTCCGGCCTGTCGCCACGCGTCACAGACTGGCGCGTTGTAGAGGAGGTGGAGACCTATTCCGACCACCGGTATATCCGGTTTGATGTCTCCGCCCAGACCTCAGACGCGCCGGTCCGACGGAACCCAAGTGGTCCGCGATGGGCGCTGAAGCAGCTGGACCGGGAGCTATTCCTGGAAGCCTCGATCGTGCAGGCCTGGGTGTCACCACCGGACAGGCCTGCCGACGTTAACGACGAGGCGGGGTGGTTCCAGGAGGCCATGTCGGAAATCTGCGACGTGGCCATGCCCCGGGTCCGGCAAGGACGCGCCCGGCGTCAGCTGTACTGGTGGTCGCGCGAGCTTACATCGCTGCGCGAGGCGTGCGTTGCCGCGCGACGCCGGTACACCAGGTTCCGCAGGCGCCGCACCCGACCTCCGGATGCGGTGGCTGTAGAGACGGAGCTGCAGGATGGCTACAGGGCAGCGAAGACCGCCCTCCGCGACGAGATCTGGCGGGCCAAGGAATTGGCCCGCAAGGAGATGCTGGAGGCTCTGGACGGGGACCCATGGGGCCGGCCCTACAAGTGGGTGAGAGAAAAGCTCCGCCCCTGGGCCCCCCCGTTGACGCAGAGTCTCCAGCCTCAGTTCGTGGAGGACGTGGTGAGCGCCCTGTTCCCCTCGCGGGAGGAGCACACTCCCCCGCCCATAGCTCCGTCTCCGGCGGTGCCTGAAGCTGGCGCAAACGCGGACCACAGCGACGACGACGTCTACGACGCTCCGGAGGTGACCGAGGTAGACCTGAGAGTGGCGGTACAACGGCTCAAAGCCAAAAATACCGCCCCGGGACCCGACGGCTTGCCAGGAAAAGCCTGGGTCCTGGCCTCGGGGACTCTCGGGCCTCGACTGGGTGGGCTCTTTAGCGCGTGCCTGGAGAGGGGCCAGTTCCCGCTTCGTTGGAAGACGGGGAAACTGGTCCTGATCCAGAAGCCCGGGCGCCCTGCGGACTCTCCGTCCGCATTCCGGCCCATCGTGCTGCTCGACGAGGTGGGCAAGCTCTTTGAAAGAGTAATTGCAAACCGCCTCGTCGGGCACCTGAATCGGGTGGGCCCGGACCTTGCGGAGAGCCAGTTTGGCTTCCGCAGGGGGCGCTCGACGGTGGATGCTATCACGCGCGTGAGAGCCCTCACGACGGGGGATGCGGTTTCCCGGGGCAGGGTCGTCTTGGGGGTGTCTTTAGACATCTCCAATGCCTTTAACACCCTGCCCTGGAGTTGCATCAGGGAGGCACTCCGGTATCACCGGGTGCCGACCTACCTCCGTCGTATAGTCGAGGACTACCTGACGGACAGAGCCGTCATCTACCCCGGTCACCGGGGAGGGTGGAACCGGCGAGAGATGTCGTGCGGTGTTCCACAGGGATCGGTCTTGGGGCCGCTCCTGTGGAACATCGGTTACGACTGGGTGCTGCGCGGCGACCTCCCTGACGGCGTCGGCGTAATTTGTTACGCCGACGACACGCTCGTCCTGGCGAAGGGAGAGTCGCACCAGGCGGCGGCCGACGTGGCGACGCAGGCGGTAGCGACAGTCGCTAATAGGATCCGGCAGTTGGGACTCGACGTGGCGCTGCACAAAACAGAGGCCATGTGTTTTCATGGCCGTCTGAACGCGCCACGCTCAGAGTCCCACATTACGGTGGAGGGGGTTCGCATCGGCGTCGGGAGGACGATGAAGTACCTGGGACTCGTCCTCGACAGCCGGTGGAACTTCAGGGAGCATTTCCTGCATTTGGCCCCAAGGCTGAACCGGGCAGCAGCCGCTCTCAAGCGGCTCCTGCCCAATCTCGGCGGGCCAAATGCCTCCTGCCGGAGGCTGTACGCCGGTGTCGTGCGGTCCATGGCCCTCTACGGGGCCCCCGTGTGGGCCCTAAGCATCCGGACGCGACCACTCAAGCTGGTCGCATGCCAGAGGGTCATGGCTATCCGGATGATCCGGGGATACCGCACGATCGCCGGCGAATCAGCCAACCTCCTAGCAGGATTGCTGCCCTGGGATCTGGAGGCGACTGCCCTTCAGCGCGTCTATGAATGGCGCGTGGAGGCGCAGCGTCGGGGCGAATCCCCGCTGCCTCGACAAGTCGAGGCGCGGCGGGAAGAGCTCCGGCGTGATCTCAGGGCAGTATGGAGGGAGCGACTGTCGCAACCGAGGTCCGGGCACGCCGCAATCGCGGCGGTAAGACCCCTCTTTGAGGAGTGGCTGGATAGGCGTCACGGCGTCCTTACCTACCGCATGACGCAGGTCCTCACCGGACACGGAAGTTTCGGGAGGTTCCTGTGTCTGATAGGGAGGGAAGAAACGCCTGGGTGTCACCACTGCGAGGATCGTCCGGAGGACACGGTGGAGCATACGGTGCAGGACTGCCCCGCTTGGGCAGAGCACCGCCGTGTCCTCACGACGGCGATAGGCGGAGACCTCTCGCGCCCGGCATTGGTCGAGGCCATGCTGCGGGGCGAGACGGAGTGGGAAGCGGTCGCCTCCTTCTGCGAAGCAGTCATGCTCGTGAAGGAGGAGGCGGGCCGCCTGAGGGAGAGGACAGCGTCCTCCCTCCACCCCAGCCGCAGTGGTAGACGCCCACGGCGTCGGACGTCACAGGACGATCTCCGGCCACCGTAGGCGCGGGCATGCGGGCAGCGAGTAATGGGCGACTTGCTGTCCGACCATGGACCATGCCCGGGTCGACGGCGCGTTGTGTTCCACGCGCGCCTCAAAGAGTGTCAGCATGTTGACGGGGCCTGTAGAGGGCCAAAGCCTGCCGGGGTCGCGGGACCAAGGGATTACCGTGACCCCGGTACGTAAAGGGCTAGTGAAGGACACCGTGGATTTTAGTCAGTACAAGTCTGACAGTCCCTCCCGCCCTGCCCTGGGTAGGAGGACTCATTTGATGATTTTACCACGCAAAAAAAAAAAAAAAAAAAAAACACGTGCAAAATATCAACTCACTCAGAAATCGGGATAAAGGTCAAAATAAACTTACAAGATTTGATAACAGGCAGACAAGACAAATCATTATCTACCTAGCTATTTCCCAACTACATATATTGGGGTCGGCTTCCAGTCAAACCAGATTCAACTGGATATCAGTATTTTACATGGAGCGACTGCCTGTCGAACCTCCAAAACCCAGTAACTGGGTAATACGATGCCCGATGGTAAGACTGGTTGTCAGACTTTAGAACTTCTGACTAACAGTAACGACTGTCAAAGACCTACAAATGACAACCGGGACCAACGGCTTTACGTGCTTTCCGAGGCACGGAGGAAACTCGCTATGACAGATGGTCACCCATCCACAGACCAACCTCGGCAAGCGCGGCTTAACCCGGAAAATCGGCCTGTGTGGCTGTAATTATTAAGCCACGAGCTCCTCACACCTTGACCACTGGCGACTATGGGAACAAATCCCGATTTTACACACAAGCGGCAGATGGAAAAAAAAATCCCTATATCCGTATTAAATAATGTAATCGTCCAAATTGAGTTCTTCAAACAGACAAGACAAATGAAATAAACAATTAAAAACTTGTAAAATAATGACAATACTGAGAAATACAATACCTACGTTCCAAGTAAGAGTTCTGATTTTGTCTGATGTCTATCTGCCATCGTCGAAATCCCGAATCCCGATAAGCCGGAATTTAATTTCTTATCGGAGCTTATGAGTGCTCGAATTACGTTATCGTGAAATCCATCCTCGATGTTAAAAATAATTAAGACCTTTTTGTTAATACAAAGGTCAGAATAATGTCTGTTTAAACGTATTTATAAAAATTTTAAGACGAAAGGTGATGATAGCGTGAGCATTCAAGAACTTGAGCACTCGTCGCTTTTCTTTTTGTCGAACAGAGCCAAACATCGCTACGAACATTTTCACGATCTTTGTAGCGAACGCTCTAGTCCAGGAGTGGCCAACTTGATTAGACATAAGATCTACTGTTTACTAACGAAACCCTGTGCAATCTACCAGTTACATACTTCTTGAAATCTTTAATTGAAACAGCATAGTTTAGTACACAATCATGTAGTATTTTTGTTGACCAGTTTTAGGAGTTCCTTTTCATATCACAAGTGAGACGGTCTCCTTAAATTTATGCGAATAGATGATAAATACCGTGACGGGACAGCAACTGAAAAATGATACAAGATGATGATGCAGTAGTTTGTAATAGCTGGTTTACTTATTTATATTTTTTGCCTTGCCAACGACTGGACTAATAGTCGCGATCGACTGTTTGGCCACCCCTGCTCTAGTAGATGGTCGTCAAAAATGTCAGACTTGACAGACGGCTCGTCAAAAAGGTCGCCAGAACGCTCGTTCGAATGCTCGCTAAAACGCTCTCGTTTGTTTCTCTGTAATGTAACATTCGCAAAAATGCTCATTACAAGTGAATGAAAGTAATAATTATAGAACTTCAGTATACAACAATCACAATACTATAATGCCTTTGTCAAACAGACAGGCGAGTCCGAAGCGATACCGAACCGATACGAGACATCAGTCCGATAGTTCTGTCACGCTATCGGATCGCTTTCGCTTTTCTATGGTCTATGGACTGGATTCAAACAATTCCATACATTACAAATAAAAACGTCAGGCTTCGCATTCGCCACGCCTGTCTGTTTGACAAAGGCATATAAGAGTGTAACATAGAAAAACTTCAACGTCATGGGTGGCGCAGTGTCTGAGGGAATGCTGCAGTACGAGTCGCAAGTTCGATTCCCACACGGAGCAAATATCCCACATAGCTATCATATAGCCCACAGATAGTTTTTTCCGGGTCTCGTTTTGTGCATCTCAGTTTAAATGTTTGTAAACACACTCATGATACAGGAGAAATTCCTAGAATGTGGCAACGTAAAAAAAATCTTACTGAATGTATATTTCAGCATCCCTATCGCTTTTTTCTATATTTAAACAGCTTTCTTAACCCAATAAATATACACATAAATCCGCTCCCCTAAGTTTAGTCGTAAATTCTTTTAAACCTCTTTTAATTCCTTCGCGCAAAGTTTATTGGCGTTACCCATCTTTATAACCAGCCGATACTTGCCCTCTGGTTTTGTGGTTGCAAGAGCGACTGTTGAGAGTGAGGACCTATGTTCAAGTCTATGGTGTTTTGAGTAGATAAAATAAGTCTCTTGATTTTAATCATCATCTGCTTAGCCTTTTTCCAACTATTTATATTCCTTTTACCTTTCCTTTTTTTTTAAATAACTTTGCCCCAGAATTTCTCCTGTGTCGTGGGTGTGTTTACAAACATATAAACTCACATACACAAACACCCAGACCTGAAACAACTACTTGTCGATCATACAAATATTTGCTCCATGCAGGAATCGAACCCGCGACACGCAGCACAGCAGTCCAATCGCTCAGCCACTGCACTAACCGTGCCGTCGTAATTATATAATTTATGTTATTATATATATTGAAATCAGCTTCCAGTCAAACCAGATGCGTCGCCTAAGTATCAGTATTTTACATGGAGCGAATGCCTATCGGACCTACACAATCTAGTAACTGGGCGATACGATACCCCATGGTAAGACTGGTTGTTACTCTTTTGAGCTTCTGACTAACAGTAACGACTGTGAAAAAACCATAAATGGCCGTGTGGGATCATTAACGTTAAGTGCTCTACGAAGCAAATAAATGGTCACCCATCTACAGACCAACTTCGGCAAGCGCGGCTTACCCTTGAAGATCGATCTGCGCGGTAAACAAAAGTAACGTTCTTATGATATAACAAAAATATCGCCAAATTCTAAATAAAAGCGAGCGATGTCATGGGAAAAAGCTAGTAAATAATACAAATAACTATCTAGCCTTACATTAAAGGTATTGCTTAGTTAATATTGTAAGGAGCACGTGGGCCGCTGGTCACGTTCCAACCGTTAGAGGAAAAAGTTCCAGAGACATGCGTGGGCAGAACACAGGTATATAGGACGTATATAGATCCAGGTGTAATATGTCACCATATCACGTAACAAAAATGTAAACGCAATAGTATGATTTGACAGACCTGTTGGTCTAGTGGTTAGTGACCCTGACTGCTATGCCGGAGGTCGTGGGTTCGATTCCCACCCAGGACAAATGTTTGTGTGATGAGCACGATCATTTGTTCTGTGTCTGGGTGTAATTTATCTATAATATGTATGCATTTAGAAAATATATAAGTTTGTTTATCAGTTGTCTAGTACCCATAACACAAGCTCTGCTTAGCTTGGGAGTAGATGGCGTTATGTGATAGTTGTGGAATATTTAATTATTTAACTAAGATCGAGGCCCCTTCTTTTTTTTCGTGTGATGATGTGGCCACCTTATGGTGTCTGAGTTAATTAAGCTTCTAGGAACACCACAGGCCCCTGTAATGGCTTTCTCATCTGCCTGCCTTTTCCGAACTACTTTGGGGTCGGCTTCCAGTAGAACCAAATGCAGTTGAATATCAGTACATGGAGCGACTGCCTTTCGGACCTGCTGGGTTACTGTGTAATACGATACCCCATGGTAAAACTCGTTGTCAGACTTTTAGAGCTTCTGACTGTCAAAGAATAAACTGTGTGTAGAAGAAACTGTGAAAAATCTACAAATGTCATCATCACCGTCACCCAGTAACTGGGCAAAGGACGGTATGGAGTCCTTTTTATTTTCCAATGTCAACTGTGCATTCCAAATCATGTCAATTCTATTAAATACATTGCCATATCGCTGTTTAATTACTAAGTTATTGCTTTTACTGACACACAACCTAAATTAACAGAATCTCAGAATCATTCTAATTGCAAAAAAGTCATCAACTCTGGCGTCAGCAAACATGCCCAAGGCACTGCAAAACATAGGCAGACGCATAAGATATCTGAAAGCGTTATTGATAACAGTCATCACCATTTCGCCAGTATGGTGATGAAATTTCTACCTCAAAAGGTGATGGTGATGACTCACCAGTTTATCACGAACATTCCTATGAGCTCGTTTAGCACCGATCGTCAATTACTTATTGTAGAAGTAGACAATGGCTGCGGACCTAATGAGTCGAAACTGTGGACTGCGCAGCGGGCGTGATTTATAGTGGCGCGGTGCAAGTGGGAATTTTGGACGCATTGGAAAATGACTAGTTAAGGAAACAGTTTTTTTTTTATTTAAATCATTGTTGCATGCTGACTGCTGCACAGCAGTCCAATCGCTCAGCCACTGTGTTAAACGTGCCGTCAAGTGTGTAGTGGGTTCTATCCCGGTTGGTGCAGTGACTGAGAGATCGATTGTTGCGCAGCGTATCGCGGATTCGATCCCCGCAGGAAACAAATTCCGGGTCTGGGTGTTCGTGTATGTAAAATTCTATGTTGGTACCACGACCCGGTAGAAATGCCTAGTTTAGGGCAACGTTATTAAAAAAAAATACTACACAGCAGTCGAACGTTTAGTCGGTCGTACCAACCGAAAAAAATAAATATGTTTATTAAACTAAGCGTCCGGAGGTCACAAGCTTATCTTAGCAGGACACCGTGGCCCTAGAACGCCATGGGCAAACAGGGTGGACATTCAGTTATATAGTCCCATTTCGCGTCACCAAGGCTCATTTGATCTGATTTCATCAAAACCGGCTCAGCTGTTTTCACTTGAAAACGGAACCTACATACAAACAAACATAAAGACTTTCGCATTTATAATATTAATAGGATATGCGATATCATAAAACATGCATTTGGGAAAAGGCTGTGATTTCAACATTTCAAACAAACAATTTGATTAGTTTCTGCAGATTACAGTATGTTTATTTCTTTTTTAATACACTTCTTCACTCACATATTCCAGAGATAAACATTTGTACATACCGACCGACCTAAATGAAATGAGTATGTGTGAATATCCGTACAGTAATGTGACCTGAAACGAGGAACATTTCCCAGAATTGTTTATTTCCATTTAATGTTACAAGTAAGAAAGGCGTGTAATACTCAGAAATTCCTTTCAAGTAGAATTGGAAACAACTGAAAGGAATTTTCCGTGTCAGAAGGTAACTATTTGTTGCGATGATTAATATGGACTAATTTCTTTATCATTGAATTACAATAAAGTAATCTAGATATTATTTAGGAGGAGGAGGCTTGTGGCTAAATAAAAACAGCCGCACAGACCGATTTTCCGGGTTAAGCCCCGCTTGCCGAGGTTGGTCTGTGATCACCCATGACCATCTGTCATAGCGAGTTTCCTCTGTGCCTCGGAAAGCACGTAAAGCCGTTGGTCCCGGCTGTCATTTGTAGATCTTTGACAGTCGTTACTGTTAGTCAGAAGCTCTAAAGTCTGACAACCAGTCTAACCATGGGGTATCGTATTACCCAGTTACTGGGTTGTGGAGGTCCAACAGGCAGTCGCTCCATGTAAAATACTGATATCCAGCTGCAACTGGTTTGACTGGAAGCCGACCCCAATATAGTTGGGAAAAGGCTAGGCAGATGAATCTAGATATTATTTAGTTAAGATTTTCTAACAAAACAACTTGTTATAATGATCTTTATTTGACCGACTTTGAAAAGAGGAGGTTCTCAATTCGTCGAAATTTTCTTTACGAAAGTTCCTTGTTTTCTCGACGCCTGCACGCGTAGCATGGCGCCGTAGAATCAGATTTTGTCGACGGAAGAAAAGACAAAATGACAGAACATAGAAAGATTTTAACCGTTTTCAGCATGGAAATGTTTAAAATATAGAAAAGTAAAGTTACTATTCTGCAATTGTGTACTAATAGTGTCATACTTGTGCAAAAAAACAGTCGATTTGTATACAAATAACTTTGTCTTTTCTCGATAGAACAGAGATAGAATTGGTCATACTACGCGTGCTGGACCGATTGGAAAAAAAAATTGTTTGAAAAAGTGCAGTTTACAGATAGTCCCGTAGTAGTAGGTTTAGTTTTGGTTTGGTTTTTCCAGGATTCGGTAACGGAATCCTGTAGAAATCGAGGGAATTCTTCAATGAATTACAGCAAATAATCGACGATAGCTGCTCTCGCGTATCTATGCATTGCTTAATAAATCTTAATCTCACATAATGTGTAATACCTGTACCCCCTAAAAGGGTAAACAATAATAATTATGAAATAGGGTGGGTTTTTTTAAAAGTCGTTTTAAGTTTTTCGTAAAAAAATTTTCTCTATCATTAACTTTTTTGACTCACACCTTAATTTTTGTTGGCAGAAAAGTTTTCAAATGCCCAAAATATTGGCTCATACCGTACTTAATTTTTCTACGGAGATTTTTCTTCGCTGGTTCTATATCAAACCTCTAAATCTAGTCACTTATAGCACAGTCTAATTTCAAACTTGTACAGCAACACAAAGCTTAATAGGTGGAAGTGCTATACGCGCACAAATGCGATCTGTTTGATTGCAACACGGGTTGTTTGCACTTTGTCCGAATTTGCATCTTACTGATACTTTAATTAGTTTTTGAAAAATATCTGTTTGTAGTCAGTTGAGGAGTAATGTTGTTTTTAGTTTTATTACAGAACTAGCTGCAGTCAGCGGCTTTGCCCAGGTTTATCTCGAAAATTTTACCACGAAATATAATACCGGTTCGTCTCAAACTTAAGTTATAGCTTAGAATATGGTCGCGGGACTCACGAATTACGGTTACCCCGGTACGTAAAGGGCTATTGAAGGACACCGTGGATTTTAGTCAGTACGAGTCTGACAGTACCTCCCGCTCTGCCCTGGGTGGGAGGACTCATTTGATGATTTTACCACGATAAAAAAAATAGCCTAGGATATAGACTACTAGCTTTTGCCCGCGACTTCGTTCGCGTGGAATAGTGACTTCCGGCAGATTTTTGGTTTTACCCACAGAGTTCCCGATCTCGCGGGATCTCTTCAAAAATTAATAAATTTTATTTTTTATTTTTTGTAATAAAAACTGTCCTATGTCCTTTCTCAAGTTCCAAACTATGTCTGTACCAAATTTCACACAAATCGGTTCAGTAGTTTAGGCGTGAAGAAACGACAGACATACAGACAGACAGAGTTACTTTCGCATTTATAATATTAGTTTGGATAACTTAACTTCCAGACAAAAATCAAGGCCCGTTCACCCATTTTGACGTGAATGAGTAACAAACATCCATTCATATATCATTCACGGCACTGTTGGCGCAGTGGCTGAAATATCGACTGCTGCTCAGTGTGTCGCGGGTTCGATCCCCGCACGGCACAAATAATTGTATGATCTGCAAGTAGTTGTTTCGGGTCTGGGCGTTTGTGTCATGTGAGTTTTTATGTTTGTAAACGCACCCACGACAGAGGCAGAAATTTCTAGTGCGGGGCAACGTATTTGTAAAAAAATAAAAACTGTTGTCCATGTTGACTCCGGATGGATGTCGACTAGTTATCCCACGGCAATTAATCCCGGGATCACAGATTAACAATGTATTTTATTTAGTAACTAAGGTCTGATCTGGATCTGAAACCAGACCGATACAGACAGTCAATATGACTTTCATATTTATATGTCTGACTGAGACAAAGTCGACGATGGAGTGAGGTTACCCAGAAGAAGCCTGTTTAGTCTAACTTTGAAGACATTCGGGTTGCATTCGTTAGGAAACTCAGACGAAGGTAATGAGTAATAAGTTCAAATCGATTTATACGTCTTTGACTAAACGTAGAACATGCTTTTTTTTAAGTGGTAAAATCATCCCACCCAGGGCAGAGCGGGAGGGACTGTCAGACTCGTACTGACTAAAATCCAAGGTGTCCTTCAATAGCCCTTTACGTACCGGGGTCACGGTAATTCGTGAGTTCCGTGACCGCGTAGAATAAGCTTTGAAAAATTCGATGAACTGAAAACTTTTTTATTTCTTTGAAATCGGTTAAAAAACATCATAAACAAAGATTTCAGCAATCTTTCAAAAAATACTGGTTTCAAAACCCGCAACGTTGCTTAACCAAACGCTACAACCTCTATTAATCAAAAATTGAAAACAATAGCAGACGATGGCCATAACAAACGACGTGATCGGAGGCGAGCGGGCGAGTCGAGCCACTGGCGCTAGTTGTATCACCGTGCTAGTGCCAGCGCTGAGTTATCGTAGCTGGCAGGAGTTCGCTTCGCACCATTTATATTGCGAGGCGAGTTGTACTATCGGTTTTCGATTTTGGGGCTTTTTATAAATTTTTATTAGTATAGTTTCCTTGGTCGCGGGTCTTACGAATTACCGTGACTCCGGTACGTAAAGAGCTATTGAAGGACACCACGGATTTTAGCCCTGGGATTCAGTTGATGATTTTACCACGTTAAAAAAAAACCAACAAAAAAAAAAGGTAATTCCGGGTCTGGCTTTTTGTGTAAGTGACTTTAAATATTTGTTAACGCACGAGGATAAAGGAATGATCCTATTCTCCATTAGGCCTGCTATCCCCAACTAAAAAAACCACTGCCCCAACACTAAGAATTTCTCCAGTCGTGGGTGCGTTTACAAACATAGAAACTCACATACACAAACACCCAAACCCGGAACAACTACTTGTTGGTCATACAAATATTTGTTCTGTGCGGAAATTGAGGCCGCGACACGTTGTGCAGCAGTTCATTCGCTCAGTCACTGCGCCAATCGTGTATTTGCGTTAAAACAGTTTTATTTGCAGTTCACACTACTTTTATTCGCCTCCGAAAGAATCAAAGAGCCAAGCACTGAAAGCTTTATCCCATCAAACAAAAACTGAGAAACGTTACCATCCTTCATTTTTACGCGAACAAATAGTAAAAATCTAGATCAGATTGTGAAATTTTCCCCACTTTTAACTCTCCCGACGTTAAATCGATTTATTTTGACGTAATCTAACGATATCTCTCGTTGATATTATAGTTTTCGATCAAACTGCTGAATTTTGTATAATTGTACATAAAATTTAGCAGTTTGGTTTCAAAAATAATAAAAAAAAAGCGTTTGCTTTCGGCTTTTTTTATTATTATCGTGGTATTCATACAGTCCATCCAAAGGTTGTCTGGAAGATATCGCTATTAGCGATAAGACCGCCATTGTAACTATAAATTAAGCAATATTGTAAACAGTAGTTTTAAAATGTTGGTGTACAATAAAGTATAATCTATTTATTTTATTCTATTCTATTCTAAAATCTTCAAATGCGTCCCACCCAGGGCAGGACGGGAGGAACTGTCAGACTTGTACTGATTAAAATCCATGGTGTTCTTTTAATAGCCCTTTACGTTCCAGGGTCACGCACGTTACCTGATGCGACACAGGCCTTAAAACGACTTTTCACGTTTTTGTAACGTAGAGTAAACAGGCTTTGACGGCAATTTATGAAAAAAAATCGTTCCTCGTTCGTACACTACGCGAGACTACCCACAGAATTGTTTCTCCTTCTTTTTCAAATCATCCAATAGTTGACCGCCCATTGTGTCACTTGTACTGTAAATGGGCTACTCGCTGTCCGACCATGGACCATGCCCGGGTTGACGGCGCGTTGTGTTCCACGCGCGCCTCAAAGTGTGTCAGCATAGTGACGGGGCCTGTAGAGGGCCAAAGCCTGCCGGGGTCGCGGGACCAACGGATTACCGTGACCCCGGTACGTAAAGGGCTATTGAAGGACACTGTTGATTTTAGTCAGTACAAGTCTGACAGTCCCTCCCGCCCTGCCCTGGGTGGGAGGACTCATTTGATGATTTTACCACGATAAAAAAAAGGTACCTGTAAATTGTAAGGTGTGCATAGTAAAGAGTATTCTATCTATCTATCTAGAGGCGCTTAACGTTTCGGGGTCACGGTAATCCATTAGTCCAGTGACCCCGGCAGGCTTTAGCCCTGTAAAGGGGGGGCCCGTCATTGTGCTAACACTTTTTGAGGCGCGCGTGGAACACAACGCGCCGTGGCCCCGAGCATGGTCCATCGTCGGACAGTGAGTTACCTATTAGTCGCCGCCCGATACCCGCGCCTGTGGTGGACGTCCGTCGCCGTGGGCGTCTACTACTGCGGCTGGGCTGTAAGGTGGACGCTGTCCTCTCCCTTACGCGTCCTGCCTCCTCCTTCACTAGCATGACTGCTCCGCAGGAGGCGACCGCTTCCCATTCGCCTCGCAATATGGCCTCGACCAATGCCGGGCGTGAGAGGTGTTCTGTTTTACACTTTGGGTACAAAACCCTAAAGAAAGTGCGTTTCCATGCTGAGACAAAATTATTCAATTACTTCTGCGATAAATGGGAATAGCTCAGTAAACCTGAGAGCTCCATTTCACTATACGGAACTATCATAAATCTTTAGCAGACAAAAATCTAGTTGGCTGACTATCACACCGTAGTGTAACATTTTGAGACGTAGTAACGAAAACAACCTATTTAGAAAGGAAAAAGAAAACACACCAAAACACGACAAACATTCATCATCATCACCATCATCTTCCTGCCCTAATCTCATTTCACTTGTGGTCGTCACAACACGTTTTCTTCTTCCATTCTCCCCTATCAGACGTCACAGACAAACACACAACATAATCATTACATATATTCATTTGACAAACATTAATAAAATAAAATAAACACAGGAAAACACTATAAAACCGGCCAAGTGCGAGTCGGACTCGCCCATAAAGGGTTCCGCAGCAGCAAGTTAAATAACATAAAAGTTCTTGTAGTTGGTTGTAACTTTGAAAGGTAAATTGCGGTTTACGATTTATGAAGAAACTAGCACTTTGCCCGCGACTTCGTCCGCATGGGTTACGTACTTTTCCATACAAACAAAATTCCCCCTTTTCACCCCCTTAAAGGTTAAATTTCCAAAAACCCCTTCTTAGTGCTCCCCTACATTATAATAGGAAGCCGTGTGCAAAATTTCACATTCCTAGCCCCAGTAGTTTCGGCTGTACGTTGATATGTCAGTCAGTCAGTTCTCCTTTTATATATATAGATTTAAAAAAAAAAACAAATTACTTGAATTCGTTATAACCAATTTTCGCTGGTAGTTTGTATGGTAATGTACATCATATACTTTTTTAGTTTGATCATTCTCCTGTTACGCACACATTTTACCACGTTGGAAGTATCTCTCGCGCAAACTGTTCAGTTCCGAAAAAAATTATATTAGAAACCTTTATATCACTTTTTAAAACACCTATCCATAGATTACCCAGACCGTATGGGTTTGTATTTTTTTTTTTGTATTTCAATTCTAAGTATGGAGAACCCCCAAGTTTTTTTTTTGTTTCATCAGGATAGCTCTTATACTTTCGAAAAAAAGTAGCTGTGACATACCTTATAAACCATATTTGTACGAAACGGCAGAATATTATGATCGTAATTATACATAACGCACATAACAACCTTGTACAATATTCTGACAAATAAATGAATTCTATTCTATTCTATTCTACGGACGGACAGACGCAAAGACATGACGAACCTATAAGGGTTCCTTTTTTGCCATTTGGCTACGGAACCCTAAAAAGAGAAACTGTAATCTGAAACCGTAAGAGTATGTTTGGTTGAACGCGCTAATCTCAGGAACTGCTGGTCCGAATTGAAAAATTATTTTTGTGTTGGATACTGCGTTTATCAAGGAAGGCTATAAGCTATAAAACATCACGCTACGATCAATAGGAACCAATCAGCAGGGGAGGAACCACGGGAAACAACTAGTCTCAAACATACATACATAAACTCACGCTTTCTTCCCATGGGAGTAGGCAGAAACTGCAGAGTCCTTACGCCTCATCCACAGTCATACATCTGGTCATATACGTACACCAATTGCGAGTACCACGCTTCAGTCTTTCTGAAGCACTTCACCATTAAGATCAGTGTAAGCTTTTTTTTTTCTTATCGTGGTAAAATCATCAAATGAGTCCTCCCACCCAGGGCAGAGCGGGAGGGACTGTCAGACTCGTACTAACTAAAATCCACGGTGTCCTTCGATAGCCCTTTACGTACCGGGGTTACGGTAATTCGTGAGTCCCGCGACCCCGGCCGGCTTTGGCCCTCTACAGGGGGCCCCGTCACAAAAGATCAGTGTAAGCTAGTCTCAAACCATACAAATAAAATAAAAAAACCAAACCCGAAACAAACAACAAAAAAATTAGGATCACATTTCACTACACAAAAACTACCATTACACGACATCCTAAAACCCAGTCCCAAATCGCCAAAAAACCCAATACATCACCACTTATGACGAGCATGCAAATGCGACGTCTATCATACGTCACACGCCACACAGCGCACCAATATGTGCGCCAACAAAAAACATTGCGTTGTATATTAAATCAAGTAAATCGCGTTACAGGTTGGGATTTATATCGTACGAACATCGCTTGCTAAATTGCTGTTATACGCCTGCGTGGACTGTGGTACGGCGCGGTGTGATTGAGGACAAAGTTTGCTGTTTCTGTTTTTTTTTGAAGTGAATACTTCTTTAGCGGCGTTGTGCACTTTTTTTGGAATGGATAAAAAAAATTAAACTCGCGTCAGGACACGTGACCTGATCGAAAATTCGCAAGACGGCGCAGGGCGCTTGCGCGAATGTTCGTGTATGTTTTTTACTATTCAAGTTTTCACTTCTGCCGGCACTCCCAGAGTGCAACCCGTTTTTTTTTATTTTGCCTTTTCATTTGACAAAATCTTACTAAATACAATATTATATTTGTTATTCTTTTACGCAAAAACTACTAAACTGATTTTAATGTTTGGTAAACAGATAGTTCTTCTTCTTCGTCGTGTCGACTATTCCAGATCACTACATAGTATAAAACAAAGTCCCTTCGCGCTATCAGTCTGTCCCTATGTATGCTTGAATCTTTAAAACTAAGCAACGGATTATGATGCGAGTTTTTTAATAGATAGAGCTATTCCAGAGGAAGGTTTATAATGTAACATTCATATGCATAACGTAGTAGAGACTGGCACAGGCAGGCCTGTAGTAGTATAAAATCCAGATTAACACCAGATTTACACTTGAATTTTTTTACCGTTTTTTGGTCCCGTGGGATAATTTTCGAGTAGTAGCGGGCGAAGACGCTGGCAGCAGCTAGTGATTTATATACAACAACAAGTGCAAAGCCTTCGGTTCGATTCTTAAGTCGGGCAATATGTAATCGAGTTTTCTCATGAAAGTAAAAGTCAAACCATTGATTTGACTACTGATAGTGTCCGGTTGATGTCAATAATCTTACTTGCCAATCTTGATATTGCATGACACTTGAACAACTGTCGAATGTTTCAAGAAACCAAGCGCGTTGTTGATTTTCATGAAAAAAATCACAGATAACTACATTAGGAATCTAATGTCTCAACTCGCTGTCCGACCATGGACCATGCCCGGGTCGACGACGAAAGAGTGTCATCAAAATGACGGGGCCCCCCTCTAGAGGTCCAAAGCCTGTCGGGTTCGCGGGACTCACGCAATCACCGTGACCCTGGAACGTAAAAGGCTATTGAAGGACACCGTGGATTTTAGTCAGTACAAGTCTGACAGTCTTTCCCGCTCTGCCCTGAGTGGGAGGAGTCAAATAATGATTTTACCACGATAAAAAAAGGCATCTAATGTCTACGAGGCATCTACGACGTAGCCATTAGTTATGTCGTAGCCACTTGCTACGTCGTAGTCATCTGCTACGGCGTAGGTCCCTCGTAGATACCATGCTTAAGTCGCGTCGCGTGGAGGCCACGGACGGCTTTTTTTTTTTTTTTTTTTTTTATCGTGGTAAAATCATCAAATGAGTCCTCCCACCCAGGGCAGGGCGGGAGGGACTGTCAGACTTGTACTGACTAAAATCCACGGTGTCCTTCACGAGCCCTTTACGTACCGGGGTTACGGTGATGGGTAAGTCCCGCGACCCCGGCAGACTCTGGCCCTCTACAGGCCCCGTCAATGTGCTGACACTCCTTGAGGCGCGCGTGGAACACAACACGCTGTCGACCCGGGCATGGTCCATGGTCGGGCAGCGAGTCGCCCATTACTCGCTGCCCGCATGCCCGCGCCTACGGTGGCCGGAGATCGTCTGGCGACGTCCGTCGCCGTGGGCGTCTACCACTGCGGGTGGGTCGGAGGGACGACACTGTTCTCTCCCTCACGCGGCACGCCTCCTCCTTCGCGAGCATGATTGCTTCGCAGAAGGAGGCGACCGCTTCCCACTCCGTCTCGCCCCGCAGCATGGCCTCGACCAATGCCGGGCGCGAGAGGTTTCCGCCTATCGCCGTCGTGAGGACACGGCGGTGCTCTGCCCAAGCGGGGCAGTCCTGCACCGTATGCTCCACCGTGTCCTCAGGACGGTCCTCGCAGTGGTGACACCCAGGCGTTTCCTCCCTCCTTATCAGACACAGGAACCTCCCGAAACTTCCGTGTCCGGTGAGGACCTGCGTCATGCGGAAGGTAAGGACGCCGTGACGCCTATCCAGCCACTCCTCAAAGAGGGGTCTTACCGCCGCGATTGCGGCGTGCCCGGACCTCGGTTGCGACAGTCGCCCCCTCCATACTGCCCTGAGATCGCGCCGGAGCTCTTCCCGCCGCGCCTCGACCTGTCGAGGCAGCGGGGATTCGCCCCGGCGCTGCGCCTCCACGCGCCATTCGTAGACGCGCTGGAGGGCAGTCGCCTCCAGATCCCAGGGCAGCAATCCGGCAAGGAGGTTGGCCGATTCGCCGGCGATCGTGCGGTATCCTCGGACCATTCGGATTGCCATGACCCTCTGGCATGCGACCAGCTTTAGTGGTCGCGTCCGAATGCTCAGGGCCCACACAGGGGCCCCGTAGAGGGCCATGGACCGAGGCCACGGACGGGATTGAGAAATATAAATCAGAGGATAAAGGATTTCAATATAATGGCCGGTAGAAACTGGGTATTTATGATACGAAACTTCGAGGTCGCGGGACTGTCTTATCCGGTAACTATGGCCCCGGAACGTAAAGGGCTATTGAAGGATACCGTGGGTTTTATTACAGGTCTGACAGTCCCTCTCGTCCTGCCCTGGGTGGGAAGACTCAGTTGGTGATTTTACCACGTAATTTTTTTTAAGTGAAAACTTCTTTAGCGGCGTTGTTCACTTTTTTTGGAATGGGTAAAAAATGTTAAACTCGCGTCAGGACACGTGACCTGATCGAAAATTCGTAAGACGGCGCAGGGCGCTTGCGCGAATGTTCGTGTGTGTTTATTAATATTCAAGTTTCACTTCTGCCGGCACTCCCAGAGTGCAACCCGTCGTTTTTTTTCTATTAAAAACTGCCAAAATTGGAAAGATTTGCAAAGCCTATTTTCGGGTATCTAAAGGGTCTGGAAAATTATATTCAGACAAAACAAGTATCTATTATGTCTCTATAAAAGACACATTGAAAAAAAAAACGACGGGTTGCACTGCGGGAGTGCCGGCAGAAGTGAAAACTTGAATAGTAATAAACACACACGAACATTCGCGCAAGCACCCTGCGCCGTCTTACGAATTTTCGTTCAGGTCACGTGTCCTGACGCAAGTTTATTATTTTTTACCCATTCCAAAAAAGTGCACAACGCTGCTAAAGAAGTTTTCACTTCAAAAATCCTTTAACATTTTTTCCACTTCAACCTATGGAATACCCCACTGTGCATCCGTAATACTACACATTTGTCAGAGGGTGAAATTCCCTGAAAAAATGGTAACCCGCCCAATGAAAGCGATGTGAAAAGTGCGCCTATTACGCGAAAAAAAAAATAAACACTCCATAGAGTTATGAGATTATTTTTAATAAAGTATTAAATGGCTCTCGGGTTTTTTGTTCCGAATAAAATATGAATTCTGGCTTTAAACGGAGGCTAATTATGGAGATGTACTTGGATGATACTTAACCTATTTTCTGCCCCAGTTAAAAGGCTGCGGAACCACTGGGAAGAGAGATACTTGACCCTTGATTGAAACCCCTTATTCTGTGAAGGGGAAAACAAAAGACTGTTTCTCTTTGGCACGTAACCATAGACTTCCTGAGACCCTTTTTATTATCGTGATAAAATCATCAAATGATACCCCGTTACTGTCAGACTTGTACTGACTAAAGTCCACGGTGATCCTTCAATAGCCCTTTACGTTCCAGGGCCACGGTTACCCGTTAGTCTGCGACCCCGGCAGGCTTTGGCCCTCTAATGTGTAGGCCGACATTTTGCTGACAGCTCTTTGAGGCGCGCGTGGAACACGACGCGCCGACCCGGGTATAGCCCATAATCGGACGGCGAGTCGCCCATTACTCGCCGTCCGTATGACTTTTCACGTTTTTGTAACGTAAAGTAAACGGGAACTTTGACGTTAATTTGAAAAATTAGCTCATTTTCGTTCTTGTCAAAATGACCAGCCATTCTCACTTCATTTTGTTCTTAATAGAGTGGGTAAGTGTTACAAAAGTAACTATTATTAACAGCACGGTTAGCGTAGTGGTTGGACAATCGACTGCTGCGCTGCGAGTCGAGAATTCGATCCCCGCCCAGAACAAATATTTGTATGGTCTGCAAGTAGTTGTTCCGGGTCAAGATGTTTGTGTATGTGAATTTATATGTTTGTAAACTCACATACACAAATACCCTGACCCGGAACACGATATAGGAATATTTTTTAAAGAAAGCGTTTTTTTAAGAAAGGGTCACAGCTTTAGTCTTATCGTGGTTGCATAGGACCCACATCATTGTAGTTTGACTGTTTTTCATTATAAAAACACAAAATCGATGCAACAGCTAAACACATTCTCCCCTTTACTATTTTCTGCAAAAATTAAACAACATTTTCCACTCACTTTGTCTCATTAAAAACTAACTTTTACAACAAAGCACACTAGCGCCACAGTTCCTAAGCAAACTACAAAAAAGGAACTAACAAAAGCTCTAATTACAATCCTTAGTCGCACGACAAAAAACACACCAGAGACAACCAGGTAATACTTTACCTTTTATAAAACTCCGCAAACAAAACAGAAAAAAAAAACAACTTTCAAAGACTTAACAATCAACGGACGAGGCTGCCTAGTTGATTGCCTGTGCCTTCACTTTAACGAACTTAAAAAAGAAGGAAAAAAACTAAACAGTGAAGCAAAGGCATCGCAACTTCTGCCTCTTGATTGTTTGACAACAAGTGAGATACAAAATGGCCGACAGACCAAAATGAGTCCCGAATTATACATGCGTAACGTCTGTTGAATTGAAATTGTACAAAAGTTGTCAAAAAAAAAAGAAAAGCGGGAAAAAGTCCTTTGCTTTGTTAAGCGGTGATCATTTTTAAGTATGATAAACAGTTTTTTTGCAAAAGAGATTCGTGGATTCGGATAAAAGAGAAATGTAGATAGTGTATTAACGTTTGTTAGTCACAAGTTGGAGATTCATGTTTTATTTTTGCATTTTTATTTGCTTCGTTATGTTGGCGGACTGTTGTGTAATTTGTACCAACATTACGGATGTAAATAAAGATGGAATGCCTTGTAGGTGTAATAAACGTGTATTCGTATTAATTTCTGGGAGGTTAGTGTTATTGAGAATATTTAAGAACATTATGAAGTCGAGATTAACTACACTCTTTCCTTGTTATATTTAGGACTCATTACAAAACTAAATGAAAAAACCATAAACCAAATGGAAAATGAAAACACTTGGTCTCTTAAATAAGATCTTTAAAAAACCAATTGTCTAAGTAAATAGATCTCTAAGTATTTTATTTGTCCCTAGTCACTGGTAAGTCACCTATTTTGTAGCCCACAGTGATATATACAATGCTAAAAAGGAAGATACTACGCTCGATCTTAACAAAAATCCAGATATTTACAACTTTTAACTTCAAAGAAAGAGAAATACGAAAAATATTAAAAGAAAGTTATCAAAGTTACAAGAATGTTCGAAGTTTGAAAGTTCCCCCACCTGCATACAGAAATAAAGAGGCGGGAAAATGCGCCATTTTGTTGCGGAATCATTTATTGTAATACGACCCAACTTTTATGGGACCCGTCTATGACTTCCATCTGTCAAAGTACTGTCATTTGATAACGTTTAGTAATACAATACTTTGTACTAATTAATTTTCAATAATAATAGCTCTTTTCCGTGATTTCATCCTCGCTGCTAAGTTTCTGTTGGCTATAGTGTTACGTTATAAAGTCAAAACCAAAATCAAATAATTTATTTCAAGTAGGCCAGTTACAGGCACTTTTGAATTGTCAAAAGAGTATATAACCTTCAAATCTTCAAATCGAGCCAATGGGTACCTACGTCCCATTTGTTCTATGGAACATGACGTAACAGAACAAATTGAGAAAATATTGTCCCTATTTGTACTATAGAACTACATACTAGCTTTTGCTCCTGTTTTTATTTCTCTGTGAATGCACAGAACTAAATGGGAATCGCTTTTCCCAAATTCTTCCATGATGAGATATATAAGACGTGAATGACATTAATCTCTGACGTTAATAGCAGGTACAGTTCACTATCAAAAAATTTAAACTACTCGCTACATAATAGCTTTATATTGAAAAATAAACTCAAAATCTGTTAAAATTTCTGTCGGTGTGTAACCATCTAATCACCAATGTCACTAAGACAAGATGTAACAAATAATTCTCGAGTGGCCAGTTTACATATCAACTTCAAGAAGTTTATGTACTTTGTTCTATGGAACAATTTGAGACAAAAAATACAAACTGTTCTATAGTACAAATAGGGACAATATTTTCTCAACTTGTTCTATTACGTCATGTTCCATAGAACAAATGGGACCTACCGGAGCCAATAGTTCCTGAAATTAGCGCGTTCAAACAAGCTAAATCTTTAGCTTTATTATTTTAAGTTTTATTTTCGCATGATTTCTGTTTAATTAAAAACCTGATGTTAGAAAGGTGTGCAGGACGACACAATAATTATGGCGCCATCACAGTTTGACCTTTATCTTGGTCGTATCGCGGGACTGTCTCACTGACCCTGGAACGTAAAGGGCTATTGAAAGATCACCGCGGATTTACGTCAGTACAAGTCTGACAGTCCCTCCCGTCCCACTCTGGATGGGAAGATTCATTTTACTCCGACAAAAAATATCTTGGTGGTATAGTACCTGGACTTGAGAGCATCTTCCTAGTGCTAAACTAGATTGAGTCTCACTGTGGTCCATTCGCGTCGCGGGACTATTAGGTAACCGTGGCCCCGGAAAGTAAAGGGCTATTGAAGGATCACTGCGGTAGTTTAAGTCAGTACAAGTCTGACAGTGCCTCCCGTCCCATTTTGGGTGGGAAGATTTATTTGATGATTTTACAACTATAAAAAACACCTCGATAAAAATCTTGAGAGCACCTAGTGTTAAATAAAACTATATAATTTATTTGATTCTAATATTTAAATAATAAATTAAACAAATAATTATTATTAATGTACAAAATAAAAGTATTTACATAACTAAAACTAGAAATTTAAGAATAAAACTAAATATTTATAACAAAATACTAAATGTGTTAAATTGAATTTAGTCTCACTGTGGTCTGTTCATACGTGGACCGATCGTGTGTGGCAATGGACGAAACCAACATATTAAATAAAACCGAAATTAGATATCTACACGTGCGTATCTTAACCGGAGGTTGTTGTCGTCTTAAATTACGTAGATACAGGATTATTTTCCGGCGAATCTGAAAATGTATAATGGGTAACAAGATTTATTTTACCATGCTTTGCTATTACTACTATTTATTTATGAATTGTTTACCTTATTCAAGCTTGTGGTATACAATGTTTTATACATCAAAATAATATCCTCATAAATTACTCTATCTATTATTGAAGTCGCGGGACTGTACGAATTACCGTGACCCGGCAACGTAAAGGGCTATTGAAGGACACCGTGGATTTTAGTCAGTACGAGTCTGACTGTCCCTCCCGCCCTGCCCTGGGTGGGAGGACTCATTTGATGATTTTACCACGTACTATTATTGAAAACCGCATTCAAATCGGTGAGAAATTTTAAAGATCTATGCGTACAAGCAGAAGAAAGGAATTTGTTTTATACTAGCTGCTCCCCCTGATTTCACGTCCGCTGTTCAGCTCATGTTGTTCTAAGCGTGATGTTTTAAAGCCTTTCTCGATGAATGGACTATCCGAAAAAAAAATATTTAATTCGAACCAATAGTTCCTGAGATTAGCGCGTTCAACCAAACAAATAAACACATATTAATAAATTCAAGTAGACATTATTATTGAAATAGAGCTACGAGTATATTTGCATCAAAACAGTTTGGCACTGACACATAACGAAATAGTCACATAATAAAGAACACAGCTTTCAAAAACCTCAAAAACCTCAAATCTCACAGCCCCACTTGGTATAAACACACATCCCTTGATCAATCGATCATCCTTTTAATTGCCACGCTATCCGTCACCCGTCAACCCTCAACTTGCAAACTAGGAAGTTTAGGCCACTTGGTTGTACTAACGAGTTGTACCACAGCAGCCAACGGTTAATTACTAGTTTTGGGACTCAAATAGCACGGTTGTTATGTATTTAGACTTGTTTATTGGTAGGAGCTGTCAATCAATCTGAATTGACTCGTGTATTAACACCATCTATTATGTGTTTCGTCTAAGAATAGCTTTGGCGTCATGTTATGACAGTAATGACGTTTAGCAAAAAAATCTTCATCATCATTATATTAGCTACTAGCTTCCGCCCGCGACTCCGTCCGCGCGGATGTCGGTCTTCGCGTGGATGGTTTATTTCTCCATTTTTAGTAACTCTGACAATGACACCTTATTAATATCTATTGAACCCAAATACGGCTAAGCCTATAATAATTAAGGAGATCGCGGTTCTACAGAACAACGTCTATGAATAAAACTGTAAAATAAGTTTTTTTTCTACGTATTTTTCCAGGATAAAAAGTATCCCATTTTATGCCCAGGATAATAAGGTATAATTATACCAAGTTTCATCGAAATCGAACCGTTAGTTTTCACGTGATGCCTGCATATACAGACAGACAGACAGACAAAAATTTAATCACATATTTGGGTTTGGTATCGATCCAGCAACACCCCCCGCTATTTATATTTTCAATGTACAGAATTGTCCCTTCTACAGATTTATTATATGTATAGATAAGACGTCCACTGCTAAACATAGGCCTCCCCATAGATTTCCAATAAGACCGCATTTGGCTTGCATCCAGTGCGATCCTGTGATAAGATCGTCTGCCCACCTTGTGGGTGGACGTCTTACGCTACGCTTGCCGGTGCGTGGTCTCCATTCGAGAACCTTCCGGCCCCATCGTCCATCAGTTCTGCGTGCTATATGACCTGCCCACTGCCACTTCAACTTGCTAATTCGCTTGGCTATTTCGGCAACTTTTTTGTTTACGAATCTCCTCATTCTCCGCAAAAAAATACTCGTACTTTGTTCAAATTACTTTTTAATTATTATAGTTTTTAATGATATATGATAATATTGTTTATTTAATTATGTGTCCCGTGTGTAATCAAGAGGTTACCCATCATAAATAAAAAAAACGACGGGTTGCACTCTGGGAGTGCCGGCAGAAGTGAAAACTTCAATAGTAATAAACACACACGAACATTCGCGCAAGCGCCCTGCGCCGTCTTACGAATTTTCGATCAGGTCACGTGTCCTGACGCGAGTTTAACATTTTTTACTAAAAAAGTTTTCACTTCAAAAAAAAAATACAGTAGAAAAGGCTACATTAATCAACTGTTTATTATAATTGAGTTAATTCAAGACAGGCGTCGGAATATGATCGTTCTGTCGGCTCTCCTTCTGCGATGGAGTTTTGTATTTTTGTCTAAAAGAATTAATTAATAATTTCACAATGGATGGAATCATTTGTTACCGGTGTCGGCTGCGTAGGAAGCTGTGGACTTGGCGCATTTTTTTATTATTCATTTGAAAGATGTATTTTTTTTTGCTAGGTTTTTTGTGTCTCACGAATTTCCGTGACCCCGTAACGTAAAGGGCTATTGAAGGACACCGTGGATTTTAGTCAGTACGAGTCTGACAGTCCCTCCCGCTCTGCCCTGAGTGACTCATTTGATGATTTTTCCACGATAAAAAAACATCAAAAAAAGCTTAGTTGTGTATGTAGTGTACGATATTATGATGTCGTCGATTATCCAGTCGTGTAGAGATTTTGTGGTTTTTCAAAAGTAAGTACTGTATTTTCTTTTAATTAGGTTTCGGGATCACCCTAAATTGCGAAATCTGTGTAACTCCTAACCATCCCGGGTAGACGGCGCGTAACGACTTGGATCGCAAAAGGGCCAAAGCCTGCCGGGGTCGACTGTCTTATCTGGTTACCGTGACTCCGGAACGTAAAAGGCTATTGAAGGACACCGTGGATTTTAGTCAGTACAAGTCTGACAGGGAGGGAAATGGAGGGATCCCGTCCCGCCCTGGGTGGGAGGACACATTTGATGATTTTACCACGATAAAAAAAATCCTTACTACTCAAGCAGTAAATACAAGCGTGTTATAATTAACTTATTCTTATGTACCAAAACAAGGTCGCGGGACTGTACGAATTACCGTGACCCCGGAACGTAAAGGGCTATTGAAGGACACCGTGGATTTTAGTCAGTACGAGTCTGACAGTCCCTCCCGCTCTGCGTTGGGTGGGAGGACACATTTGATGATTTTACCACGTAAAAAAAAAAGAAAAAAAATTACCAAAACAAAATTAGATTTTGTTGTGTATAATGATAATGAGGATAATGATAATCGTGAAGGCAGAAAAAGATAAACAACTTAAGTATCTTCAGCTGGCTCGCGAGGTTGTTGACATGTGGGACGTGAATACGGCAGTCATTGTGCCGATAGTCGTGTCTGCCAATGGCTTAATTGCTAAGAGCCTCGAATAACATCTGAGGGGGCTCTCGCTTGGCAGCTGGATCAGAAGGCAGTACTTCTGGACACGGCGCGTATTGTCAGGAGGTGCTTCTCTCAGGAGCCCTGACCACCGGCAGCACAGACCCTGTTCCCGATGCTGGTGGACTGCAATTTTTTTTTTTTTTTGAATGATTTTTAATGCTTTTTTGTAAAAATATTTAAAAATGTAATTAATAAGTGAAAAAATGAATGAGGATGAAAATAATCTTGAAACTTCTTTCAAAATCATAATCTTCATCCAGAAACCGAATTCACACACTGTTGAGTATAGGCCCATCTTTTGTGTACTAATACCTACTTCAAGGATGTTTTCAAGGTCGCGGGACTGTACGAATTACCGTGACCCCGGAACGTAAAGGGCTATTGAAGGACACCGTGGATTTTAGTCAATACGAGTCTGACAGTCCCTGGGTAGGAGGACTCATTTAATGATTTGTCCACGATAAAAAAAATGTGTTTTCAAGCCATTTTCCCCAAGTCCCCAGCCACCTGAGCCACACAAGTGGGACCGGCAAAGACAAATTACTTTATTCCCCCACCTATTTATTTGTCGAGCTTCCCTTGGCTTTCATTATTTTTTTGTTTATAACTGTCCTCCCTATTTCCGAATTCACTCTGCTGAAAACGCTGAAATACTCGTCAACTTTTGTTATTTTGTATTAATTGTTTCGTTTTTTTTTCGCGAGAGAGATGAAAGCGTGACTTGGATTCTTTGGTTTTTTTTTTCATTACCTTTTTAAAAAACACGTAACCCACACTTTTTTTTTACCCAGGGCAGAGCTGGAGGTACTGTCAGACTGGTACTGACTAAAATCCACGGTGTCCTTCATTAGCCCTTTACGTTCCGGGGTCACAGTAATTCATAAGACCCGCGACCCCGGCAGGCTTTGGCCCTCTAGAGGGGAGCCCCGTCAATTTTGCTGAAACTTGTTGAGGCGCGCGTGGAACACAACGCGCTGTCGACTCGGGCATGGTCCATGGTCGGACAGCGAGTTGCCCATTACTCGCTGCCCGCATGCCCAACAGAAAAATCCCTTAAAGAAAACATCTAAAGCCACATTACGAGCCTCGATCTTCAAAGATGAAACGCTTTATAAAAAGCAAATAATACCACGCTACAAATCATTAACTTGGGAGAAATTTCCTTTTAATAACTTACCTGAACAAATACTAGCTAGGTACCTACCTACGTATCTTTCAAACGTTTTTTCCTCCAAAAACTCTATCGTAAATGTAATTATTGACTTTGAGTGGCTGGGGTTCCGTCAAGATGAAGGTTGATGGTAAAAAGGTCCATTCAATCAAGTTTCTAAGACCATGCTGAAAATTCCCCCGCAAAACTTACCTAGCAGGGTAAGACTCGTCTTTCAGGAGTGGCTGGGGAGGCGCCGCAGCGTCCTCACATCATGCCAGACGCAGGTCCTCACCGGACACGGATATTACGAGAGGTCCCTGTGTTGCATTGGGCGGGAAGAGACGCCTGGGTGTCACCACTGTGTAGATCGCCTGGAGGACTCGGTGGAGCATGCGGGGGAGCAAGCATGTTCTGACGGAGGCCATAGTTGGCGACGATCGCGCGCCCGGCGTTGGGAAACAGTCACCTCCTTCTGCAAAACAGTTATGATAGCGAAGGAGGTGACTGTGCCCATACTAAAAAGTTTGCTGATTACATTACAATAGGTACGCTTAGTTTTATTGTAGGTACAGCCACGAGCAATAACATGTATACACTTAACAAAATTCAAACGCAATTTACTCGTGAAATACTGATTTCCACTTTGAAATAAGACCTTTTTCGTAATAGTATGGCTTCCAAAATAGAAGGGTACTAATAAAAAGGCAAAAGTTTAATCAATATGATAGCAGAACATCGCTTTTGAATACTGCTTAGTGTATACATACTATTGCTCGTGACTGTACAACATCGTTACGAGATGCCTGACTAACAACTGTCTCAAGTGGCATTTCTGTTTCTCCTCTCCAGTATCCATCAACCAAGTTTCCCTGCTCTTAGCAGTAGGTAGGTACTGTACCTGAGTGCCTCAATAAAATATTTATTGGAATTAAATATGGCGTCCTCCGTCGAATTAGAGGTCTCTTTTAATGTAAGAAGCCAGATGGCAGAGATTCACTAAATGGAAGGTCAGTGGCGATTGATTTTTATTTAGTTTTTGAGTAGATATTAAGGAATTTACTGACAGCAAAAGCTATTAAAGCTATTTTTTTAAGATATCATGACAAATAGTGTTGTCTTCTTAGGCCTCGTTCAAGAAAAGGCGTCGCGTCAGGCGGGGCGGGTTACGCAACGCCAATTATTCATCAATTGTTGCTGCTTCTCCGTGAAGGGTCTATGTATATCTAAGTTAGAGGTCAGTAACATGGATATATTTTTAATTATAAACTATAAATTTATCATCACATCCACAAAGGGGTATGCAACTTTTTGGCATCAAATTTTTTTTTCTTTCGCCGGTAATGAAATGATGGTCATTAGTAGACCGCAACCTAAGAACATCGTTAAAAATAATTTAAAAAATCTAAACCGTAACCAACCAGAGATATAACGGATTTTATTTTGTTCTAATCAGAAGTGAACCACTCCTGATTAGAACAAAATTAAAACCGCCATATGTCCGATTGGTTACGGTTTAGAAACTTAATTTTTGGACTTCTTAGGTATTAGTCTAATTGTGGCCAAAATTTAATCACTGGCGAAAAGAAAAAAAAATTGATGCCAAGGTCCATACTAAAAGTTGCATGGGCCTTTACCTCTGCAAGGTAGCTTAACCATGAAAACAGACTGCTCCAGCTAATGGCTTCTATTCAGCCATAAGCTGTAAGGCTGACCCCACATTTGGCGTGCGCGATCCTCGGGCGAGCGAGTAGCGCGAGCGTCGGGTGTTGCCGCCGTGTGAATGCATGCAGCGTGCGCGCGACGCTCGAGTCGCGTTCTTACCCCTTCGCCCGCTATCCCCGCCGCTCGCCGCCGCCGCCCGGGTTAAACGCCAAGGCGAGCGCCGCGCGCGCGTTGCGAGCACGCTGCATGCATTCACACGGCGGCAACACCCGACGCTCGCGCAGCGCGCGCGCGACGCGCACGCGGCGCTCGCGCTACTCGCTCGCCCGAGGATCGCGCACGCCAAATGTGGGGTCAGCCTAAGTTCGTATCGTACGGGTATGACCTAGAAGTAGTTGTTCCGGGTCTGGGTGTTTGTGTATGTGAGTTTATATGTCTCTAAACGCACCCACAATACAGGAGAAATTCCTATTACATTGTGCGCTTCCACATTAGACGATAACGATACGATATCGACACGATTATCGGTTGTTTCATTCATTTCTAGGGAAAATGAGCGAGAGAGGACGATGCCTGTGTCGTGTCATTACCGTTATCGTCTAATGTAAAAGCGCTCTTTAGGACTGTCAAATAAAATCACCATATTCCTTAAAATTACTTTTATTGAGGTATAAATAATTGTTTTCTTGTATAATAGTAGGTTTACATTACTCTTAAAACTAAAATTAAATAATAAAAGTTTGTATGTATTGATTTACATATTCAGGTAACTTATTGAGACGCCTGATCATACTCTAAAATAATTGTTAAAAAATGTACCATAGACATATAGCATGGACTGAGACTTCATAGTACACTCAAAGGCCCATGCAACTTTTAGTATGGACCTTGGCATCATTTCTTTTACCTTTTCGCCAGTGATTAAATTTTGTCCACAATTAGACTACTACCTAAGAAGTCCATAGAAAAAATTAAGTTTCTAAAAAGTAACCAACCAGAGATATGGCGGTTTTAATTTTGTTCTAATCAGGAGTTATTTCCTCCCGATTAGAACAAAATAAAATCCGTTATATCTCTGATTGGTTACGGTTTAGATTTTTTTAAATATTTTTTACGAAGTTCTTAGGTTAGGTCTACTAATGACCAAGATTTCATTACTGGCGAAAGAAAAAAAATTTTGATGCCACTAAGTTGCATACCCCTTTAACAGTTATATTGAAGTTCCATGGAAAATTGATAGCAACTGGGCACCAATCGACATCGTTTTTTTTATTTTCTAGTTACATCTCTTATATTACCTTTAATTTTGTGAAATCTAAAAGTGCTGATAGATTTGAGCATGGACTTGTAAGTGTAACAGCATCGAGCATTTTTACAAATTCTAAATCAACCTTTTTTTTCTCGTAAAAACAATAATTTTAGGCCTTAAAAGACATAAATTTACTTTATTAACTCAATATCATTAAGTTATTGTCTTACCAACCTAATCCGAGATAAAAATATCCTTAAAACCTATTCTAGATTTTATTTCCAATTACTTAAGGCTGTATTTCCAATTCTGGCGGCAGTGGAATGTTTTTCATAATGGCAAACCGTTTCAGAGCGTCGTATTTTCCTCTTAGAGCTTCTACTTCATCGCGAATTCTGTTGTTTTCATCCTGCATTAGCTCCATGTCGTGCCATTCCTGAAAGTTTAGGGGAATTGATAAGAGATGGCACTGTTTATTGTTGGGTTGTGACGATAGATGGCGTTAGGAATGTTGTTTTAAATAGTGAAGGTAGATGGCGCTGTACTAATATTTTAGATCGTTTTACAAGATCGAAATTGACGATGTTCTAAACAGGTTTATTCCACTTTGTTCACCTGAGTGAACAAAGTGTATAACTTTGGTGTCCTAAATTCACCTCGGAAAAATATCTTCAAAACTCGGATCAGTAAATTCGGCCGTTTAATGGTTACAAAGAAAAATGTGGATCAAAAGTGAGACCAAAATACTCGTAGATTATTAATTTCCAAAACTCCTAATGTCGGCCGCATTTCGGTTGACAAGCCACTTATCTGGGGAGGTTTCTGTCTTGGTCAACAGTTCCTACTTGATAAAAAAAAAATACATGTCCACTATTTTTCTATACTTAACTAACGGACTAAATAGATTTGCAATTTATTGAAGCCGTCATCAGCCTATTAGGGTGGCTTTGCATCTGCGGTTTGACGTCATATTCAAAAGTGTGCCATAATGTAAAAGAATATTTTAAATTGTGGAGCATACCACAGGATCGCGCTGGATGCAAGGCTGCTTCCAACATGTCCTATTGAGAATCTAAAGGGGAGGCCTACGTTCGGCAGTGGACGTCCTACGGCTGATATAATGATGATGATGATGATGATGAAAGTACATACCTGACTCTTCTCAGTCTCCAGTTCATCTTTCTGCTCTATTCGTTTGATCCGGCACGAGGCAGCGTACCCGCGGTTCTTTAGAGTCCTGCGACGCTGTTTCATCCTGCAATAAACGATCATCACTTGTAAGCACGTCTTTATGTCTGGGTGGGAGGGATCAAGGCTGTTTTTCTACCTAGAGATGTGCTATGCTACGTTGCTATGGATGCGTTTGATATCCACCAATCATATTCATTGGTGCACATTAGCATAGCACTGGTGGAAACGGATTTAACTAAGATTTGTTTTTTATATGGAAGGATGCGTGCTATGGATATGTGCTATGGATGTTCCTCCCTACCCGGGTCAAGGGAGCGTCGTGGTCCACGGACGCCTCAAAGAGTTGTTAGTAATTTGACGGGACCTCCATTGAGGGCCAAAGCCTACCGGGGTGATCGCGGGACTAAAGGGCTATTGACGGGCACCTTATAATTTAGAAAGTAGCAGTCTGACAGTCCCTCCCGCTCTGCCCTGGGTAGGAGGACTCATTTGGTGATTTTACCGCGATAAAAAAAAAGCCTAACGGGGTCGCAGAATTTTCCAAACTGGAAACTGTGACCCTCAAACGTTATGGTCTATTGAAAAAACACGGTGGATTTTAGTCAGTACGAGTCTGAAAGTCCCTTCAGCTTCACCCAGGGCCAGAAACCTGGGCTACATTGAGACTAAAAGCAAACCCATATTATTTTTATTTTTTTAAACTTACCTCACAATCTGATCCCTGGTCAATCCTCTCATCTTCAGCTGCCTGTTGAGGTCCCTGACTGAGATGGAGACCAACTCATCATCGCTGATCTCCGCGCAAGGGGTCGGCGATAAGGGAGCCTGGAACAAACACACGGATTGTAAAGTAATGCGTTTAAAAAATAATAATAATATTACAAATGCGAAAGTGTTACGCTTTCATGCTTAAATCTTTGGACAGATATTGATGGAATTTAGGTAGACATAGGTAGGACCCACTGTAGAAACGGCTTTAAAGGCTAGATAAAATGAATAAATGTAGAAAAACTTCTATCGTTTAGGACGATAGAAATATTCTGGCGCAGATTTTTTGAAAAACGCCTTATTCTTCAGTTATCTGCGGGTCGTGTCTTACTCGTGCAAAAAAAAAAATTGTAGATGAAGTAATAACTTTGTCTATTTTTGATAGAATAGAGATAGAAATGATTCTGTAAACATGCGGGATACGGATTTAGGTTCTTTGCATAATGGTAGAAATTAACAAGGAGAGTCAAAGTCGCGAGCAAACGCTAGTCTATACCTACATCGATTAAAGACACTCAATCCAAGTTTGAGTGCGTTATTTTCCTAAACTACGCATCAGATTTTATTGCGGTTTTCAATATTAATCTTAGAGTTTTTTTTTAGGAAATTGAAATACATGTATATTATAAAGATAATTGTTTTTTTTTTATATGTAGTATAGGTACGCGTTTAAATACTATATCGCTTGATGGTAGGCGAAGATGTGGTCGACGGTGAAGCACGCTTGCCTAGAAGTAACCTATTCTCTCTTGACTTAAAGACCCCAAGGTTATAGCTCTCAGGGAGTACAGATTCCGGCTGGGAATTCCCATAAAAGTACAATAATTTCGAAAAATAGGGACTTGACAGTGTTTAAAATGGTGTTCGACATCTTTAACACGCAAATTGAACTACATTTTTGATGCACAATAAAGGCTAGAATGATGTCATATCCTTTTATATCATACCCCAAAAATATCTTTATGCTTATACAAAGATATTCCAAAGATACCATTTTAAATGAAGACGGGGAACCTAGAGAGAATTATCACGACATACAATTAACTTTCGAAAAGCAATAAAAATTAAGGCTCACCTCATCGTCCCAATTAATATCCATGGCTCTTCCCTATTAACGAAAAAATTCAATATTACAATAAAATTAAGAGTAAATATTTAATTTAAGTTCCATCAAAAATCACACTGTTACATTCTAATAACAACTGAGTTATGAGCCAAGAAAATATTTGCAGCCATCATTACTAGAATTTTGCAAGTCATCATGATTTTGATAAACTCTGAAAGTACGTTATAAAATTATCTTGTTTTGTTGTGTCCAAGTGTTCGAAAAGTTATATATTGAATCGAATTATCATTGATTTGTGAACGAAAGATTAGAGAAAGGTGATACACATTTTTTATCTGTTGGGATATCGTAATTTCGCGGGTGACGCCCAGGTGGCTTACCATGACTTCTTAAAGCGAGACTAATTCCACTGTGGAAACGAGATGGCGCTAGACGACTTAAATCAAATCATTTATTTCAACTAGGCCAATTACAGGCACTTTTGAATTGTCAAAAGACATAAAATAAAACTAGTACAAAAATAGATATGGTGCTACAGTCCCAGTCACAAGACATAAAAACTGTGAAAGTACCGTAGGTGCTCATTCCAAAGCGTAGATCTTTATGGAGAAGAATGAGCAAGAAACTCCAAGGACACTCTTTTTCAATCGCCAAAATTATTACAGAACTTTTGTTACATCATTCATCATCAGACGGTACATTATGTGAGAACGATGTGGCAAGTTAATAGTGTCCATAGTACTTAAATATAAAAAAAAGACAATTTAAAAATAATGTTACTATTAATTGAAATCGACCGGGGCAGCTAAGAGATGACCAGTCCCAACTGACAGCGCCCGTACACGAACATGGCACATATATCAGCACCATTCAGCTCAACCATTTTGAAGGGAACTAAATGATCCGACACACGCGCCACCATCTACGAGACGAATAGCTCTGTCTCTTTCCCACAGTGGAATTAGTCTCGCTTTAAGACGTCATAGTAGGCCACCTAGTCTTTGAAAATAGCGAGGCAGCCACCAGTGACCTTTGGCACGGGGGTTTGAAGACGGGAAGTAATGTATAGCTAGCCAAGGACCAGGAGCGAGTCATGTTCCACGCGGGTCTCGAAAGTGCTATCAACAAACAGACGAGGATATACAGGTCACGGCACTACCATGAAAAGGAAATTGGTTCCAGATTTGAAACAGATTCCTGACCTCGTCTTCTGTAATCTAATGAATAGGAACAGCTACATTTCTCCAGTTATCCTTAAGTTCCGGCAGTAAACCTTTTTTCCTTCAACCAGGCATAAAACCAGACTTAGTTGCTGCTACTGAGAAACTCTTAATAGCGAATCAGTTCCCAGCAACCAATATCACTGACTGCCCATCCTGAGAATAGAACCTAGGACCTCATATACAGCAGTGGCATTCTAATTAGTCCATCAGTTAGATTGGTTAGCAAAAAATATTAGACTTGGTTCCTTTGTTACGTTTTTTTTTTTTTTTTGCGTGGTATAATCATCAAATGAGTCCTCCCACCCAGGGCAGGGCGGGAGGGACTGTCAGACTTGTACTGACTAAAATCCACGGTGTCCTTCACGAGCCCTTTACGTACCGGGGTCACGGTAATGGGTAAGTCCCGCGACCTTCTTTTGTTACGTAAACCAAAATTGACGAAGATACGACATTTAAAAAATTGCGAATATGTCACAAACAAGTACAGTTTTTACTTGCTTTTGACGTCAAGAGACTCCTCTCTCGAATTTTGATGTGATAATAAAAATACATGTCCATTATTTTTCAAACCTTACTAATGGACAAATTAAATTTTCAACATGCCTTTAGTGACCACCAGGCCAATGAGTTATGTACTATGATTCTCAGACATGTTGGAATTATAAAGATAAATAGCGCAGGATTCACAATCGGCTCTTTGATGACCATGATGGTCTTTTTGATTTGTTTTTAGTAAAACATCATAGTGACTATTTTAAAATAAGATTTATTTAAAATAGTCACTATGACATGTTTAAAATATCACAATTATTATTGCAGATTGTGACCAATTGATTCTGCTTCTTTTCTTGATAAGATTATTTGGAATCTAAAATACATAGTACCTAGTACATACTGATACATGATGATTCAATTATTATGAAAGAAGATAGTGGTTATCTATAAATACCATTGATTATGATGCTATATTGACATGGTTTCAAATAACCCCATAAATATTGAACAAGCCAATTTAATATAAATTTAGTACAGGTACCAACTGCTAGGAGATTACCCACTGACCCGTAGGGGCCTTCAAGTATTATATGTATCGCAATTTAGGGTCTTCTGAAATGGTAAGATGTGTTACAGGGGTGAGAGGGGACAACGAACAGTATATGACAAGGTTACAATCAAATTAATACAATTATAAGCAAGGACCAATCGCTAGAAGGCCAAGTATTACGTTTTGCAATTTTGGGGAACAAAGGGTTTTACAAAAAGGTACAATGTAATAAAGGAGTGGGATGGGGCTTCAAACAATGTGTTATGTAACATTGTTTCTTAACTTAAATTAAAAAACTTGAGACTAAAAATCTCTCAAATTAGAAAAACTTTTGCGAGTTAGAAATCTCTTGTTATTATTTATCGATACTGCACATGCAATTTAAAGAAAGCATGTTAATGGTCCTTACAAGGCCAAAAGCAGATGCTCCTGAATGCATTAAATAAACTCTGTCTTTCTACAAAATTTTAACATCTGTTTGTTACACACTTAAGTAATTTTTTTTTTAATTTTATATACATCAAAAAAAATTATGATATCTCGCTGACAAAACTTACACTATCTACAAGAGACAGTTAAGCTACAGGTTAATCAACACAGTATTCACTAAATAAATTGTGAACTGCTATATTACCGTAAATATTGACACTACGCCATGCTGGTAGATTTATTAACAAATTTTATTCTAAACTTCTATCCACTGCAGAAAAGGCTTGGCACCCTAAGAACGGAAATGTATCTATGGTTAAAAATCTTGAAAATCGAATTGAAGAATACATTGAACTTCATCTACGACGTGTGAAATACGAACGAAGGCCAAGGACAAAATCTAATTCATCAGTTAACAACTACGTACGTAGGTTATTTTGTTAAATATCTTGAGCAATTACTACTCATTTATATATCAAATAGAACATAAACTCACCATAACTACTGGTTTCCTTCCACCCAACTCTTTTAGATCATGAGGCATAATAAGTTTTTGATGAAATTGTTAGAATAACGGGAGACACCGTTACAGCCTAGTTTCCACAATGATTTGCACTTTCACCCTCTTCAATTGCTATGGCTCTTGATGCAATATTGATAATATTAGAAGTTTATCAGCAGGACACAAGTAATTTCTAGAATAATTACGATAAAAAATAAACAATGGCACAGTCCTCGCTGAAAAATATTGCAATAGTGATGTACCAGCATTAGTTTGTTGACAATTTCTTACTATTATTACAGCACTAAAAGTCACTATTGAGATTTTATAGCTTCTGAAATACTTCCAAATTACCTAATTACAAACTTAACACTAAATTATTGTAGAAGATAATTTCAGTAGTGTAATAAGTTGGATCAAAATAAATAATATTATAGAACTTTCATTATTTTTTCTTTTAATGTTTTTGCATGTTGCATCCTGTCGTCAAAAGTTACAAGGAAAAAATTGTTTTCTTCTTTTTAGTCTGTGGTTGATTGACGACTTCGTGAAGAAGGAAAAAGCGAGTAGACGCATTTAATTATCGTTTTTCAGTTTAAAATTAGTGCAAAATGGCTAAAAGGAAGAATAAACCGTTGATAGACTCGGACTCCAGCAGCGAGTGCTCAGATTTGGACTCAGTAAGTTAATTTTCTTTAAAAACCTTAGGTTATAAGTTCACGTCCGTACGTAACGATTTTGACGGCATTCTTCATTAATTTGACTGCGTAAATAGGCCAAGATCAATGTTCCTTCGTTCTAAATTGATCTTTTGCGCATAATATGAAAAACAAGAGCATGTAACATGTGTTATTATCCAAAATATCTTGACAAAATTGTTGCTTATCTTTTTCTTAGAAAACGTCGTTGTTTACGTTACAGCTTTATTAAATGGCTTCTGTTGCGTGAGTCATTTAAAAATGAATGAAAGTCAATATTCCCGCCTTTATTTTTGCAAAAACACGCTGCAGAATTTATTGAATACAAAAATAGAATCAAAACAGATGTTTTAGAACTTATTTCAAAGTTTAAGGCATTTAAAAAAAAAGTTTTTGTCTCGTCATGGCACTGTTATTAAGTTATTCAGCCAAGAAAATGTCCAATGGTTATATAATTTTGAGTCTAGACTTTCTCTTTTAGTCATACAACTATTGTATTATTCAATTTTATAGCTTATTCTTCCATGATTTAGTGTTTCATTTCCATGCATTTCTCAGATAAATATTGACAACACATTTTATTTATTAATCATTCAATCATATTAATAGATTAATTAGTTACAAGAGAAATTATTTATGATTCAGTGCCCAAGACATCAATAACCACACCTCTTCATCCTGAAAATCCATAGACTAATACAGCTATTAAAAAAAATGTTGTGAAATATAAACAATGATTGTTATCTTGGGATGAGTCATGAAAACATGCTATATTTTTTAATAATAAAATAGGACAATATACAAATAGTTTAATTATTTGAGTTAGCCAATCATATCTGATCCATTCTTGTGTTTCACATGTATTGCAAGGTTACCAAATGGTTTCTTATTGATTCTTTACCATAGATTTAAGTTGTTGTGACTTAACAGCAGTCTTCTGTCTTTTTCTATTCCATTTTCAATGTAACTGTCCTTTTTCCTGCTTTTTTTAAAATGCACACTCACAGAAGTATGTTTAGAAATTATTACAGACTTTTATCCATATCCATAGCCATTAGCATACCACCACTGGGCCATGGCACCCCATCTTTCTAAGTGTGGTACTCTCTTCGGGCACTAGCTTGGAAACAAGAAACAGAAATGAAACACACCTGTAATTTAATCTTAAATCCACTTTTATTGTTCCTTACCTTAGAGGAAAGTCGACCGCGGGACTCACGAATAACCACGACCCAGTACGTAAAGGGCTACTGAAGGACACCGTGGATTTTAGTCAGTACGAGTCTGACATCCCTCCCGCTCTGCCCTGGGAGGGAGGACTCCTGTGATGATTTTACCATGTAAAAAAAATCTTAAAGGAAAACTGGAGCTCTTATTTGATCACTTTGTTGTCTGTCTGTAGAATTAAAATAATATCAGATACTGAGGTCTGCAATCCTACAGCTGATAAACCCACAGCTGATGTAAAGGTTATACTGCATAGTTAATGTAGTTCCCGTAGACCTAGAATCATGTAATTTGGCAAGAAGTGAGAATTTACAGTACAAGTAAAGGGTCTGTGTAAAAAACACGGTTACAAACTAATATTCGTAGTTTATTTCATGAAAAACAAGTGCAAACATCCTCAAATTTTAATTTGTCTCTGACAAAATAATGAAAATATTTAAATAATTAATATCTGTAAAATGGTATGGAACCCTCAAAGCATAAGATCTTATTGTACTTGACCAGTTTTTTAAATACCTGTGCATAAACTATGTAAATACTGACGGATGATTTTTTCTTCCAGCAATTCCTAAACTTAGCCAAGAAAAAGAAGAAAACTGGAGACTCACCTCCTCCATCAAAGGCCAAAAGATCTGGATCAGGATCTGACAGTGAATCAGATTGGGACGACGATGACAATAAGAAGAATAACTGTAAGTATCTTATTCGCTGCTAACTTGAGAAACAAACATCTGTATCTGTCTATCTTTTTTTTTATCGTGGTAAAATCATCATGTGAGTCCTCCCACCCAGGACAGAGCGGGAGGGACTGTCAGACTCGTACTGACTAAAATATACGGTGTCCTTCAATAGCCCTTTACGTTCCGGAGTCACGGTAATTCATACAGTCCCGGTATCTGTCTATCTATGGTGACTTGTAAGAATGTGTTCTTTGAAGGCATTTCATACAAAATTTCAAGTTCACATTTTTCCAAACTGACTGAACCTATTTTAATGAAATATCCACTGCAATAGCAGGATAGTTATGTAGTTGTAAATAGTTACCGAAAAATAGTGTTACTGCTTATGAAGTTACATTAAAATTTATTCACTAATTTTGAAAAATAATAAGATATGAGAATATGTGTTTTGGCTGTAGAGCTTTAGACATTACCCCAGTATTGTATTGTACTAGCACTTTGCCCGCGACTTCGTCCGCGTGGGTTACGTACTTTCCTAATTCCCCCTTTTCACCTCCTTAAAGGTTAAATTTACAAAAACCCCTTCTTAGTGCTCCCCTACATTATAATAGGAAGCCGTGTGCAAAATTTCACATTCCTAGCCCCAGTAGTTTCGGCTGTACGTTGATATGTCAGTCAGTCAGTTCTCCTTTTATATATATAGATAACTGGGTGGTGCGCAACTCTACGTTAAATGCGTGTATTTTGCGTGCGGGTGGAAAATCATTCGATACGCAGCGCTTTCGTGTTGTCAACGATCTCGTGGAGAGTACCTGGTTTACCAAAGTAGTTTGCCCTGTATGACACAACCTCTGGATAGTGTTGGAGCACGTGAACTTCTGTCTCGTCCGCCTCAGAGCCGAGTTCCGTCAAGGTGGCTGTAACTGTCGCTGCTTGGTTAATTTGAGCGCGCGTTTGGTGAAGCGGCCATTAATGGCGAGTAGCACCTCCTTGGTATACAAACGAAGCTGCCCTATCCTGAAAAACCTATTAACCATGTCCTCTTCTTCCAGCAAAATCCTCATCATCATCGGGCTCAGATTTTGAAAGCGATGCCAGAAGTGACACTTCAAAAAAGAAAGAGCCGGCTCGGGCAAGTAGAAAGCCTTCCTCGGATCACTCCGATGACAACCGGAAGAGACCGGAGCCCAAAAAAACAGAAACTAGAAGAAGTACTGACAGTGCTGGGTCAGGGAAGAAAAAGGAAACTTATAGTGAACCTGAAGAAGGTATGTTGGAAATTTAATAACCTCAACTCCAACTCCTCTAACCTCGCCTGATGGTAAGGGATGATGTGGGTGACGGTAAAGCAAACTTGCCTATAAGTGACCTATTCACTCTTGACTTAAAGACTCCAAGGTTAGGTATACTATATATAAGCTATCAAGGACTCACAGATTCAAGCAGGGAAAAGTAAAGTACGTAAGGGTGGGATATAAATGTGAACATTATGATCCGCCGGTGCCCATTATAATTATGCTCCATCTTATACAGAATAGTTACAAGTTATGCTGGCTGTACCACAAACAGTCGTGAACTTTTTTTTCTTTTGTTTTCCAGGCGAGGTATCATCACATTCATCAGACAATGACTCCATTGATTCTGAGGAAGAATTTGATGATGGGTGAGTATGTAATCGCCAATTTATCTCACCGTTACAGGCAAGGGCAGGAAGATGTCGATAGATTCGCGCTCGGCATAAAGGAAGTTTCACTGATTAATCCTTCGATAAATAATATCTCTAAATTAAGGATCAAGAACAAAAATGAGTCGCATAAGTGGCCACATTTGCACACACGTAAACATCTACATTTCTTAGAAAAACTTTCAATAGTATTAAGAGGCCTCTTACAGTCCACTTGCGAGCGTCGCCAATCGAAAAAATGTCATAACTCGTAAATAGAATCAAAAATACAAAATGTGGTCTGTAATTACTGTAGAAAAGGCAATAACGTAATTTTATAACACATTGTCAACACTTGAAATATAGCTGTTTAGCTAAATCGTGCATTTGTAACAAAAACGGCCGTTTATGTGTAAACCCAACGGGCTTTTGGGAGGCCCTGGTTTCTTTGGCCGAACCTTGGCCACCATTCGGTCAAAACCTTACTCCATTTGCCATCTCTGCGTCTAGTCAGATGCCCTGCCCAACTCCACTTGAGGCGTATCGACCTATCCCCGACGTCATAGACTTTCGTCCGGCGACGGATTTCGGTGTTACGCACTCGGTCTAGAATAGTACTGCCGAGCATGGATCGCTCCATGGCCCTTATATCAACGTGAAATGGCGTTTTGACGTTGACAGTTTTTATAGACAAGAGTTCAACAGATCATTATATTTCTCCGAGTTCCCAGAGTCTTTAAGATGTCCAATCATAATAAAATTAAATAATTTAATCATTTCTATAAAAAATTAAATAATTTCTGGCATTAATGTGTCAAGAAGTTTCTCCGGTATCTTTAATTTTCAATATTATTTATTATCGTTATTTTTTCATTCTCCAGATATGATGAGAACCTCATGGGTGATGAAGAGGACAGAGCTCGTCTGGCTGCAATGTCTGAGAAGGAGAGGGAACAAGAGATCTTCAAACGTATTGAGAGGAGGGATCTCATGAAGACCAGGTCAGTATTGAATGAAACACAACACCAAGATTCGTTCAGCAATCGTTGTCATAGAACGTGTGAGCAAGATGGTGAATGCTTAATCAAGGATTTCTGACAACTGGCAAGCGGTAACGCTCTGTAGTATGTTAAAGATAAAGTTTCTATTTGAAGACAAATTGTTTTGGTCATCGCCTCGTTGAGACATTGTTTAATGGATTTTTAACTTTATGTTCTATAGAATAAAGTTGAAAATTACAAACTCGTATAGCATAGCTGAAAATCTTACTTACCTGTAAAAGGTCATACAAACACTCGTTAACTTTTCACCCAAACCTAACAAACAAATTTCAACCCTAAACAGGTGGGAAATAGAACGCAAATTACGTCTAGCAAGACGTTCAGCGGCCGAACGGTCCGCGTCACCTGGTGAGATACAGAGGAGGAGAGAGGCCAGGAGGAGGAGACGAGCGCTGAGGGAGCAGAGGCAGAGAGAGAGGGAGAGGGAGCGACAGGAAAAGAGAGGTGAGTGAGGGAGATAGTATGTGATCTGAGGGTTAGGAAAAAATCTACAGTGCAGCTACGTTTCGTCAGTTATGTTATAGAGGGCGAGTCTATTTAGAGAGAGTCCCTTGAGAGGACTCATTTGATGATATTTTTTTTCTTTTTTTTTAAATCATTGAATTTGAAAAAGATTGAACACATCAAACGTGACGTCATGACGCCTCTAAAATTATACCGTCGATGTAACTTTTTGATTATTTTAAATGTTGTATCAATGTTGGTCGCAGGACTGTACGAATCACCGTGACCCCGGAACGTAAAAGGCAATTGAAGGACACCGTGGATTTTAGTCAATATGAGTCTGACAGTCCCTCCCGCTCTGCCCTGGGTGGGAGGACTCATTTGATGATTTTAACACAATAAAAAAAAATTCTTCATAAATTTTGGTTGTTGTTTTTAATTCATTTAAATAACCTATTTTACCATTCTACAAAAAAAAATACCTCTATAAAAATGTTCTTAACATGATGTATTTTTATTTATTCAGAAGCGGAAGCAGAGCGACCTGAACCTAAAGAACCAGAGAAGGAGAAAGAGCAGACACCTCCAAGTCCTGGCGAGATCCTGGACGATCCGAAGGACGTAGGTGAGGATATAGGTATCATCAGTTCCTTTTTATTTTGTTTTATTTTGATTTTATTCATGCCGTTACCATTATCAATTTAGAGTCGGCGCTGCATTATATTTTTTTTTATTTAGCGACAGACTCGCGTACTTTTGGTTATTGCGTATTTTTGGTTTTTACATTTTTTTTTAATGTCATCTCTTGTCATTTGTTTTATTTTCTTCGTAATTTTGTGCTATTAGAACCGTGTACCCCGAAATAATTTAAAAGATCCATTCCTTATTTTTTTTTAATGACTGCCCTGTTTCTAATGAGACTCCACACACGCGTCCATCCTAATTCCTAATTTTCATAACAATCAGTATTAAGGTGTATTCAGATCTGACGAATGTGCCGCTCGCGAGCTATTCGCCATATACACGTACGCTTCATTCGTACAGTTACTGCTGTTGTTTTACATAATCTACACTATGGTTGCATAGAAGGCGCGCCAACAGTTGCGTTCACTTTCAAACTGTAAACTTCAATTAGATGTACGGACGGGGAGAAGGTATATGTATATATCAACACGCTACATACGCTGTTCGCACATGCCACGTAAACTGCACGCGAACAGCGCGTAGGTAGCGTAGGATCAGTGCCTGAACATAAAATGCACACGCTTGCCTCGCGAGCATTTCGTAAGCTGCTCGCGAGGCACATTCGCCAGATTTGTATGCGTCCTAAAGCATTAGTGTCGGCTTCACCACCGTGGTAGATGTCGTAATTAGTTCTTACCCAACACATATCCCCTCCAGAGCCTGGCGAACGTTCAACATCCCCTCTATTCGGTACCAAGACGGAGCGGAAGCGAAATGTGGACGACAAACGACAGAACGCTATGGCGGCGCTGAGAGCACAGAGGGACGCTAAGGCCAGCAGGGTCGAGCTCACCAAGCAGAAGAGGAGGATGGAGGAGGAGACCAAGGATAAGGACGACGATGATGTGAGTATACCTTCTCACTTTAATATGGCGGCAGGAGTTGAAGGTTAGCCTGACTAGTTTTGGACTTGCAGAGGACAGAGGGGACGAACATCAAAACGACAGTAAGAAAAACACTTTGACAAATATGAATAAAACATCTCGTAGAAAAAGTGCTTGCTTATCCCACCTGTAACACTGAAGGTCATCGTGGACGAAGGTCACTGATGAATCGATTTTATTTTAAATCTTTAACACGTACATGACATAAAAATCGTTATTATTTTCTCCCCTTTCCCTTAAAGTTACGAACGAATGAAACACAGAGATAATTATTTTTAAGTATGTCACGCTTAAACACACTTTAAAAAAGCACTTATTTTCCTCCCACCAGTTCAAGGTCACGAACGAAGGTCATTTTCGAGGGAAGTTGTCATTCATCAAATCATCACACGCATCACAGGCAAAATCATCAAAATATCACCTTTTAGAAACCAACACTTATTATGTTCTACCCTTCTTGTAACCTCGAAGGTCAAGGTCAAGGTCCACGCTTGTTCTCAGGACGCGGACGCTGAGATCATCGGCGGCACCAGCAAACAGAGCGTCAAACTGAAAGCTTCTGACATCTACTCTGATGATTCAGGGTCGGATTCTGATGATAATAAGTCTCAAGGTCAGTGAGAGGTTTTTTGTCTTTATTTTATAAGATTTTTCTTAAGATTCTTAAAAGGGGTATGCAACTTTTAGTATGGACCTTGGCATTAATTTTTTGTTTTTGATCGCCAGTGATTAAAATTTGGGCACAATTAGACTACTGCCTAAGAAGTCCATAGAAAAAAAAATTAAGTTTCTAAACCGTAACCAACCAGAGATATGGCGGTTTTAATTTTGTTCTAATCAGGAGTGAATTACTCCCGATTAGAACAAAATAAAATCCGTTATATCTCTGGTTGGTTACGGTTTAGAATTTTTTAATTATTTTTTACGAAGTTCTTAAGTTGCGGTCTACTAATGACCAACATTTCATTACTGGCGAAAGAAAAAAAAAATTGATGCCAAAAAGTTGCATACCCTTTTACAAGTTGAAACGGTAATGGGCAGGCCCCATCACTCGCAGGACTGACAACCATCATCATCAGCCTTTAATGTTCCCACTGCTGGGACACAAGCCTCTCTGTTAGAGGTAGTAGGCCATAATCCACCACGCGGGACCAGTGCGAGGTGGTTAGATGTCACATGTCTTCGAATTTTTGGTTCTAAGACATGCCGGTTTCCTCACGATGTTTTCCTTCACCCTTTTAAGAGTTATAATAGTTATTTATGCAACCGTTGTATAATCAGGGGTATTAAAACACGAATGTGGGTTTATCACACGAGGCGTAGCCGAGTGTGATAATAGTATCACATGAGTGTTTTAATACCTAATTATAACGGTTGCATACAAGACTTTATCTACAATCATGCTGTGAATCCTCTATAAAAGATTCTCATAACATACCATATTCGCATACCTTATTCGAGTAAAAAAATGGCGGGATATAACACGATAAGACGAGTTGTTCTTTTTTCAAAATTTTAGCGATCTGGTGGTGAAAATGTCATTGCATGAGAATGTTCTTTTTTTGAAATTCATTATAACACGCGTTTGGATGATATAATGATCATTATATCATTGAGTGTTTTAATGTTGGCAATAAGCTAATTGTTGTAGGTTCTTTTATAGAGGATTAATAGCATGATAGTAGATAAAATAAATTACAGAAACCAAATATCGGTCTCGGTGAACTCAAAAAAATCTTTTTTACTTCGCTACTAATGTTCTCTCATACAAACAGGTCGTCGTAGTTCCTCAAGTTCCTCATCATCAGGTGGAGAAGAAGAGGAAAAGAAACGAGAGCGAGAGGAAGTGGAGATCAAATACGCTGACACCAAGGATCAGATCAACAAACTAAGACTTAGCAGGTAAATAGTGGTAATATGACTTTGTCTCGTCACTCCTGACCTAGACTTTTTTTATCGTGGTAAAATCATCAAATGAGTCCTCCCATCCAGGGCAGGACGGGAGGGACTACAAGACTTGTACTTACTAAAATTCACGGTGTCCTTCAATATCCCTTTACGTTCCGAGGTCACGGTAATTCGGTAACCTCGTGACCCCGGCGGGCTTTGGCCCTCTAAGGCTTTGGCCCCCCGTCATATTGCTGACAGCTCTTTGAGAAGCGCGTGGAAAGCGACGCGCCGTCGTCCTGGACATACTCCATAATCGGACGGCGAGTCGCCCATTGCTCGCTTGTCGACATGTGGAAAGTGAGCTCGGCTATCATTGTGCCGATTGTTGTAACGGCGAATGGCCTGATGGCCAAGAGCCTCGACGAGCATCTCGAGGCTCTCGTTGGGTAGTTGGATCAAGGGCCAGATTCAGAAGGCAGTACTCCTCGATACGGCTCGCATTGTGAGAAGGTTCCTGTCTCTGGAACCCTAACCACCGGTAGCTTGGACCCTGCTCCCATACCGGCGGACCTCTATTTTTAAAATTTGTAATTATAGGACTGATAAATGAATAAAATAATAGTTATATTTATTTCTTGTATGTCAGGTTTAAACTGGAGCGTCTGGTGCACCTTCCGTTCTTCGCGCGAGTCGTCAACGGTTGCTTCGTGAGGATCGGAATTGGCAACAATAACGGAAATCCAGTTTATAGGGTGAGTATCATAAGTTACTAGCACTTTTCCCGCGACTTCGTCCGCGTGGGTTACGTACTTTCCTAATTCCCCCTTTTCACCCCCTTAAAGGTTAAATTTCCAAAAACCCCTTCTTAGTGCTCCCCTACATTATAATAGGAAGCCGTGTGCAAAATTTCACATTCCTAGCCCTAGTAGTTTCGGCTGTACGTTGATATGTCAGTCAGTCAGTTCTCCTTTTATATATATATATATAGAATATAGATATTAGATTTAAGATTTGTACAACAGTAAAAATCTTTACTTTTTATTTCATTGACTTTTTTGCCACCAACTTCCGAAATAAAAGTTATTTTACATTTTTGTTGTTGTTTTTGGAGTCGGTTAGAAATAAAACATATAACAGCATCAGTATTTTTCTTTTTCTTTTTTTATCGGTGTCCCACACTAGGACTTTCTCCTGCGTCGTGGGTGCATTTACAAACATATAAACTCACATACACAAACGCCCAGACCCGGAACAACTACTTGTAGATCATACAAATATTTGCTCCGCGCGGGATTGAACCCACGACACGCAGCGCAGCAGGCCAATCGCTCAGCCACTGCGCTAACCGTGTTTTGGAATGGGTAAAAAATGTTAAACTGACCTGGTGAACTGGACACGTGACCTGATCGAAAATTCGTAAGACGGCGCAGGGCGCTTGCGCGAATGTTCGTGTGTGTTTATTACTATTCAAGTTATCACTTCTGCCGGCACTCCCAGAGTGCAACCCATCGTTTTTATTAATCTAACTGATGGACTAGTTAGAATTTTTCAATAATATATTTTAGTTCTTTGAGTATTCATCTAAAATATTGACTTTTTTTTTTCACAGGTAGCAGAAATCATAGATGTTTATGAGACGGCGAAAGTATATAATTTAGGCAACACTAGAACAAATAAGGGACTTAAATTAAGACACGGCACACAAGACAGAGTATTCCGGCTTGAGTTCGTTAGTAATCAGGTGAGACTTATTTTTATTACAGACTAGCTGCTGCCCGCGACGTTACACAGTGTAGAAAAGTGGACAAAAGTCCAGCCACAGAATAAAATACTATTAATAAGCCACAAAATACTCGGAAAGATGCCTATTATCATATGCGACTGCGATATTATTAAATTTCCACTCCCACATATCCCTACTACCCTTATAAACCACCCCTACCAACCCCCAAGCGGGCTCATGCGTCTAATCCTAGGTAAAAAGAAGTTCGATCGACTACTTCTCTTCAAAAAAGTTAATATCTCAACCACGAACAGGTTAATACACCTCACCGCTTTGGGGTTGGTAGAGGTGGTTTATAAGGGTAGTAGGGGTATCTGGGAGTGGAAATTTAATAATATTGCAGTCGCTTATGATAATAGGCATCCTTCCGAATATTTTGAATTTTGTTTTATTGAAATCGGACGAAAATTGAGCTGTGACTGGACTTTTGTCCACTTTTCTACACTGTGCGACGTCTGCGTGAATGCGTTGAAGAAATAAAGGTTCACTACTCATTCCGTTCGTAGGTGATAGCGTGATAATATGTAGCCTATATGTTGACCTGACTTAATCATATTCGTGCCAAATTTGAAATAAATCCATGCAGTACTTTTTGAGTTTATCCCGGAAATACATGCAGACAAACAGACAAAAATTCTAAAAACTAAATTTTTCGCTTCGATTGGGATTTGGTAGATTGTAAATCACACCCCAAAATTTCTTTAAATAACTATTCAATGGACAGTTTTGACTTTTCTACCATTTTATTATATAAATATAGATAACCGGGCCATACTAATGGGGTCCGTAAATATAAATATAATATCGCCTGTGTCGCTTATCGTAAAGTTTTTCGGGGAAAAAAATTGGGCTGCGAGTAAGACTCGAACCTGCGTCATTTTCGATAAGTCTCCACTCCAGAATGCTTTACCGGTTAGGCCATCGCAGCACCACTCGTCGGAGCCACATCTTGTATAGTCTTCTTTTAACATTTTCTTCTAACATTGTACAATCGACAAAGTTGAATCATGACCCATTTTGACAATAAATCGTTTGAATCCGTAACAGAGATGAAGCTCGTTAGCATTTTACTTTTATGTGGTAAAATCATCAAATGAGTCCTCCCACCCAGGGCAGAGCGGGAGGGACTGTCAGACTCGTACTGACTAAAATCCACGGTGTCCTTCAATAGCCCTTTACGTACCGGGGTTACGGTAATTCGTACAGCCCCGCGACCAAGGTCGTTAGCATGGATATGTATGATTACGCGAATGTGGACCTAATTGTATTTGAATGTCTGTAAGAAAATAAGCTTATGGCGGGTCATGATTCAAATTTGTCGATTGTACTATATTTTTAATTCCTTTTGCTTCAGTTAGGCTTTGTTGTTAAAAAAATACCGTATAAGTCTGTAGTAATGTTAAGCCAAAATTTCATCAACATTATATTACACAGGAATTCACTGAAAGCGAGTTCCAAAAATGGAATAAAGCAATAAAGGACGCGGGCAAGAAACCACCGACCATGGACTTTGTTAGGAATAAGATACAAGAAGTTAAAGAAGCGCTTATGTACGAGTTTAAGGTGAGCACATGTTTCTGTATAAACGTTAGCCAACCAGAGATATAACGGATTTTATTTTGTTCTAATCGGGAGTAAATCACTCCCGATTAGAACAAAATAAAAACCGCCATATCTGCGGTTGGTTACGGTTTAGAAACTTAATATTTTTTTCTATGGACTTCTTAGGTAGTAGTCTAATTGTGCCCAAAATTTAATCACTGGCGAAAGAAGAAAAAAATTGATGCCAAGGTCGAGGTCAGTCAAATACGCCCTGTATACATGCTGATTATAAACATGCCTAATAGGCTTGTCTATTGAAAATATCGAATTAGTTATTAGTAAAATTCGAGGAAGAGACGATCCTGTATGTACTATCGTTTTCAGGAGGAAGACGTCGAGAAAATAGTGGCGGAGAAGGATCGCTTCAGATCTCACCCGACCAACTACGCCATGAAGAAGACGCAGCTCATGAAGGAAAGAGATGTTGCGCAGTTGAGGTCATTATCATTCATATTTCATTCATTCTTTTACGAATTTATCTATAATATGTATGTATTTAGAAATATATAAGTATCAGTTGTCTAGTACCCATAACACAAGCTCTGCTTAGCTTGGGACTAGATGGCGTTGTGTGATAGTTGTGGAACATTTATTTATTTATTTTACGACTTTTTCTATGTGGATAGGCAAATTACTTATAGAATGCTACTTGAATACACAAATTGCTGACGTTGGTCAAAAGGCAGCGGCCTTTTGACCAACGATTAACATTTCATTTCCAATTAATTATTTAAAATATTTATGCCACAAAAACTTTCATAACCTCTCGGGTGCCTTACGTACACACGTCTGTACATAACAGACAGTCGCTCATTGGACGTTGATTTTTATCATTTTCAATTATAAATCGCCCGAGAGGTTAATTAATTATCTCTTTTAAATTCGAGAATTTTATTTTTTATAAATATTTTTTGATAATGAAATATATATTTCAAGCCAAGCCCATTTCAGTGTAGCGACACTGAAATGGGCTTGGGCCGGCCACGTCTGCCGCATATCCAATGATCTGTGGGACAAAATAACCAGTTTGTGGAGCACCGACAGACAGAAGGCGTCGCGGCAGACCTCGTAGATGGCGGGACGAGCTTGACAAAACCGATGACCAGTGGCACACTTTGGCCCTGGATCGTGAAAACTGGAGGTCATGGGGAGAGGGCTTTGCCCAGCAGTGGGATGATGTAGGCTATCAGTATCAGTAATTTATTCTAAACCGACCAAAAGAAAAGGTGGAGTTTCTCAATTACATGTAATTTTTTTTTCTTAATTGTGACCACGCAAAAGTTATGCGTGGTCCATTAAAAAAAACATTTCTGGGGACAGTAGAGCTCAATGTTGGTCCCATATAAATTTGATAAGTAAAATTGGGCCCTTTATTGATAATTTTCCTACGAAATATTCTCTTAATCTTACCAAGAGGTAAGAGAGGGAGATATTACCCGGTACTAACTGGGCTGTGGATGTACTGGGATTCATCTAGTTATACGAGCCGGAAATGGCTAAGCGGAGCGGACTTCCTTCTCATGGAATAAGTTTGTGTTTCGACCAAAAAGTCTTCTTTCTTTCTTTCTCTCTCTCTCTTGCGAGAAAAGAAACGGAAGCTCGCGATGGAAACCAACCATTACCAACTTTATACAATTTGTAGGGGCGACGACGAGACAGTCGTGGAGCTGAACGCCAAGATCCAGGAGCTAGAGGAGCGAGCCAGTCAGCTGGACAAGACACGCACCTCCTCCATACAGAGCATCTCATACATCAACAACAGGAACCGGAAACTTAACGTGGAGACCGCGGAGAAGGCTATCATGGAAGAGGTGAGCTGTTCCAACGTTATCAACTTCCCTTCTACTTGTGGTCGTTGCAGCACGTTTTGTTCTTCCATTCTCCCCTTTCAAACGTCAGCATTATTTACTCCTCTTACATTCATATCATTCCTCACACAATCCATCTTTTCTTTGGCCTTCTTCCTCTCCTTCCATCAACATTCATACTCATTACTCTTTTAGTCACATGAGAATCATCCCTCCTCATCACATGTCCACCATTCACAGACAATTCCTTTTATTTTATTTTTGTAGCAGGTGCTACTGTCAGACTTCCCCATAAATAGGGGAACAGTGTATAAGACGTGGACGCGAGGTATAATGGGGACATACACTCTGTAGGCATACTTAACACAATACTAACGTAGCGCAAGCGCCACCAGCACGCGTAGCATGAGCACCGTAGAAACGAGTTATATCGACGGGAGAATCGACATAATGACAGATTGAAGAAAGATCTCTATCGTCCCAAGCATGGCGATGTTTGACAAGTAGAAAAGAAATGTTTCTTCTCTACGATAGACACAAGTCTACAACGTCAAGCATGCCGACTATATTTTCTCTACTTTTGACACTTGGGGGAAGCACATTTCTTCTCTACAAGAGAAATTTGTCTACTTCATATCAGACCTAGACAAGATTCTTTTTATAATATTCTGGGTTTTTAGTGACTTAAATTTGTTTTAAAAACAAGTAAGGCTCCTCCCAATGCAATCGCATCAGTTTTTATGCCTTAAAAAATAAAAAAGGCTGCAAGAACCTTGTTATGAAAGGGCATCAAACTTTTTTAAATACGAGTTGTATAAAAAGTTATAAAATGAGAAACTTTCATTGAAATAATGCACACTGTGAATCTTTCCAGTGTTTTATAATTAAACAAAAATATTTTTATTTAACAAGAATAAACGTGCCCATCACTCATAGACATGCAGAATGGACCAAACATTATCTCACTAAAATTGTCATAATTATAATTTATCATATATTAAATATCTGTCTATCTCCTTTAACACATAGATCATTACCACACTGTTTTTCTCTCTTTCAAGAAAGTTTGTTAATTTTATTTAACATTTGGCTCGGAGGGACTCGAACCATACTGTATGTCTATGGGTTGTATACTTTTTGCGTTTTGTTGTGGTCTTGATTTATGTGCAAAAACTTTTTTTTAATTGTAAATTAATACACATATTACTAGAATTATGTGTAATTGTGTCTGATTTCAATAAATCATTTAATTTGTATTGAAAACTTATGATTTTTACACGTTTTTTTCGGTTAACTAAACGCTTTAGTTCAATCACATTCAATCATTCACCGTTGCTATGGAAAGAAATCGTCTGTCTTTGTCTTCCTAGAAACGCGAGTCTACAGGTCGTGCCATGCTCGGGCAGAAGACATGTAGAGATGGATAGAAAGAGCTTCGTCTTTTCTTGGTAGAATAGAGATAGAATCGCCATGCTACGCGTGCTGGACGTCATTTGCAAGCAGCCATTAACAAATGGCGTCCTGTTGGCGCTTGCGTTACGTCAGTATTGTGTTAAGTTTTCCTTAAGTGTGTGATTTCCCATCATACCTCGCGTCCCCGTCTTATGCACTGTTCCCCTACTTATTTCTTATTTTATCCACTCTTCTCACTACACACATCCATCTTAAAAAGTGAGTTCAATGTGTATAATTAGTCAAAAAAATAATTGGGGGTGGTAAAAAAAACTAATGCTTGCTGACAATGCCACGGTTGGCGCAGTGGCTGAGTGAACAACTAATACACAGCGTGTCAGGGGTTCGATCCCCGCAGGGTGTAAATAATTGTATGGCCTGCAGGTAGTTGTTTGGGTCTTAGTGTTTGTGTATGTGAGTTTCTATGTTTGTAAACGCACCCACGACACATGAGAATTTTCTAGTGCGGAGCACATTTAAAAAAAGTTATTTTGGCAATCTTTTTTCTAAAGCTCTATTTAACATCGGGCATACGGGCGGCGAGTAATGGGCGACTCGCTGTCCGACCATGGACCATGCCCGGGTCGACGGCGCGTTGTGTTCCACGCGCGCCTCAAGGAGTGTCAGCATAATGATGGGGCCTGTAGAGGGCCAAAGCCTGCCGGGGTTGCGGGACTCACGAATTACCGTGACCCCGGTACGTTATGGGCTATTGAAGGACACCGTGGATTTTAGTCAGTACGAGTCTGACAGTTCCTCCCGCTCTGCCCTAAGAAGGAGGACAAAAAAAAAGCTCAATTTAACATACAATATTTATGTTGTAGGTAAAAGCAATGAAGGGCAAGAAGACAGATGACCCGTTCACGAGGCGGCATACCAAACCAGTGATGAACTTCAAATCTGGAGGAAGTAAAGCTTCGGTAAGTTGACACAAAAGACGTTAAATGGCGGAGTTTTCTCTGTAGAAATATTATTTCACTAGCTTTTGCCCGCGACTTCGTTCGCGTGGAATAGTGACTTCCAGCAGATTTTTGGTTTTACCCACATAGTTCCCGATCTCGCGGGATATTCTAGGGAACTCTTCAAAAATCAACATAATGAGCTCTGCGTTTGAATTTAAGAGATGTATACTCATTTAGGGCATTAAAGCCGTTTTGCCGATCGAAAAAGGCGAAAATGTTATTTTTCCCTTATTTTCTCATCATTCTACTGATTTGACATTTCAGTCCAAAAGGAAAAAAGACTGTTTCTCCCTTGACAAATTTTCTATTATTTTAGGTTTTAGAGATTATGAAAGTTTCTTACACCAAGACATTTCTGTTTACCACGATTTTAGTTTAGCCATCCTTTGCAAAAATATAAAGGTTTTGTGGTTTCGACACTCTTGAGCACGCAACGTAGAGTTGTCCATGGGAGAAACAGTCTTTTTCAAGATGTACCCCCGCAACTTTTAGCGTTTGCCCTTGGGCTTTATTTATGGTCATTGCAAACGCAGTTTACAGCGGAAACTGAACTCTTTTGAATTGGAATGACAAATCAGTTGGAATGATGGGAATACGGGGAATAATAAAAGTTTCGCCTTTTGCCATCCCAGTCATAATAACGGCTTTAATGACATTCCGTCCTAAATAGGTTATTTGTAACCGTATGCCGTTATATAGTCTTGGTGGATCTAGTTATATAGTTTCTCATAAGCATCACAGGAACACCAATTATACAACGGAACAATTTAAAATTTACGAAACAGGACCAGTCCACATAAACTATCATACAACCGACAATAAGTACAATTTTGGTTCCAACGCCATCTATCAATCCATAGTGACAACTCGTGTAACGATCGACACCATTGAACGATCACCGCCATCTATTGAGAGTTTAAGGAATTATCTATACTCCGTTAGAGCATTTCATAAATTTTATTTTTTTGTACAAAAACTATCCTATGTCCTTTCTCAAGTTCCAAACTATGTCTGTACCAAATTTCACACAAATCGGTTCAGTAGTTTAGGCGTGAAGAAAAGACAGACAGACAGACAGACAGACAGACAGACAGACAGACAGACAGAAAGACAGACAGACAGACAGACAGAGTTACTTTCGCATTTATAATATTAGTTAGGATTAGGATAGTAATTTAAAACTTTTTCAAACCTTTAACAAAAGAAATAGGTAAGTATGCGTATAGCAATCGATTTTAATTTATCTTCAAATAAATATCAAAATGACTTATTGACGCTTGAAATGAAATGATGTAATGGTTATATCAACACTTTTTACACGTCTTTTATAAAACTAGGAGGGGCCGGTGTTTCGTACCTGACTACTCTGAGAAGAAACAGCCGAAACAAACTCAGAGGTCACAGTCTCTTTTAAAGTCCAGACATTATATGTAGATCAGACTATACGAGGACCATGCAGGTTAATGTCTGAATGGTCTTTTGAACAAAGAACCACACAAATTCGAGTGTACCTGTCCAGTCAGTGCAATTGTCACTTATCGTGTAGCTCGACTCATAACTCAAGGAGCTCAACACGACGAACAATACCAAAGAAAGGACACTTGTGCCGCTTAAGTTACTCAAACTGTCAGACAATCACTATGATTATATATAAAAAAAAACAACAGCTTGACTCGCATACGTCCTCGCATTCACAAAAAATAGAAATAATAGAAATTGAATATAAAAAAAAGATTATGACCATCCGTGACCCATGAGCTGGCTTTTACCTTGGTCAGAAGCCAAGCATTGCCATACAACTAAAGGACGCCGCCAGTCTCTTGGGCAGGTTACCGGCTGACAGCGTTGAGGAGTTTTTTTTATGCTTTTTAATATATCAGTAGAAATAAGAAACAAAGTCACAGAGAGAGTAATTTTACACTTATTTGTGTTTTTTAGAAGTCTGTTTGATTTTTATTTTTAATTATTTCATTAACATGTTTCAGGACATTATAAGGACTGAAGAAGAAATAGCTGAGATGCTTAAAATAAGAGAAGAAGAAGAGAAAGCAGCTAAAGAACAAAAAGAGAAGGAAAGACTTGTAAGTATACTATAGTGATGTAATTGTCATCATCATAAATCTTGTCGCGGGTCTATAAAGTTATCTAAAGGAACAAGGTTTATATTTTCTGCCGTCCACTAACTAAAAGGCCGCTAAGTGCAAAAAGTAGTTTTCGAAAAACGCTAAAATTGTGAATTGATGTCTCTTGAAAAATATGCTATCTAGGAACAAGGCTGCAAATTATATATGTAGGCATAGTGTTATTGCACAATATGTTATATGTTTAATTCATTTCTATTTTTTTAAATTTATTTAAATTCATTTTCTAATTTTAATTATGCATTTTATGTGGTTTAACTGCACAGCAATCTTCCTGTATCTCCTAAACCATTAATCATAGAAAAATGATTCTAGGACCAAAAGATAGAGCATCGAAAGTTGTATAAGACTATATTAAAAACTGAAAAACGAGCAACTGTGGCTTAACGGCCTTTTAGTTAGTGGACGGCAGTTTTAGTCAGTAGGAGTCTGACAGTCCCTTCGCTTTTCTTTCTGATTAATTTCGTTGCAAGATTCAAGACAGGTAAATTCATTCTCCGGGACACATTGAGATTCATTGTCTGGGAGCATTTCTGGTGGTCACTTTTGATTCTGGCTTTCTAGACTTGCAGTTTTTCATTTGATAAAGTTACTGTCTTCCGTTCTCTGCTAAATTACTTATTTAAGAAAAAAAAAACATCTCGGGAAATGTGTTTTCACCTATGTATCCTGCATATGCTTACAAAGTTTCCTTAAAATCGCTTCAGTCATTTCGTAAAATAAGGCGTTGAAAGTTTCAAGTATAAAATTCGGCCACCCAATTCACCAGCACTAGACTGGCCTGTTAGTCTAGTAGTTAGTGACCCTGACTGCTATGCCGGAGGTCGTGGGTTCGATTCCCACCCAGGACAAATGTACAAACATTTGATGTGTGATGAGCACGATCATTTGTTCTGTGTCTGGGTGTAATTTATCTATAATATGTATGTATTTAGAATTATATAAGTATGTTTATCAGTTATCTAGTACCCATAACACAAGCTCTGCTTAGCTTGGGACTAGATGGCGTTGTGTGATAGTTGTGGAATATTTATTTATTCCTACACGTCCCTGTGGTACATACGGTTACTGTTTTACTAAAAATAATAACTTTCGCAGCAAGAAATCCAAGATGCAGAGAAGGCGATGCAAAACAAGCCGGCCAGTAACGACACGAGCATGTACTCGCTACACGACTTCGAGATCAACATCGAGTTGGATCTACCTATAGCTAGTGAGTACTTATCCGCCATCTTGTCGTTAAAGCCGCGTTGACACGATCAGCTATACTCGCTCGCCGAGAGCAGTTGATTGGCCCATATCATCCTAAATATTACGATGAATAATAGGATGATATGGGCAAATCAACATAACCACTAACTAAATCGAACTAAAATACCGTTTATCTCAGAATAGTGAATATGTCACATAATGACTTCTTGCAATAAGCCGACGAAATATTTAAGGCTCCCAGCTCCCATACAGACATGATTTTTTTGCCATTTATATAGATAGTGGGCTTTTTTTTTAAATCTTTATTATCCTATACAAAAATAAAACCTACATTTTATTTTCAGAATCAGTGTCAAGCCAACCGAAGCAGGTGACAACAAAAGTAAAAGAGACGGGCCCCAAACGCTCCCTCAACTTAGAAGAGTACAAGAAGCGACACGGGCTCATTTGAGTGCGGTGTCTCTGCAGACTGACTGAGTGCTTGTGATCTAGTGTCCGTGGAGTATTGGTGTTAAAAGTGTTTTTCAAGTGGAAATTTGTAAATTACAAGTGTTTTTGGTGAACTGTGTTGGATTTAACGTTTTGTTGTGGAATCTGGAGGTATTTATAACTATTTTCTTGTGTTGCCACGAATACCACGAAATACTTAATAGTTCTACGTACAGATACAGTTCACACAAAGGCAACGCGATGATACTGGAAATATGTATCTTGTTGTAAAGTAAATAATAATATTGAATTGCTCTAATGAAATGTGCGCGCAGCCTCGTGCCTTGATGTGAATTAACCCACCCTAAAAACTTCTCGTTTGCTATCATCTATTAGATCTTTGTTGTTGTTAAAAAAAGTTAGAATAGTCAAATTGTCATAGACCTGGTATTGATTGTGAATTTTGTCACTCACTTGAATGCTATGGAGTATTGCCGGGCGCTAGGAACTATTTGTCACTATAATCATCATACTCCCAAATATATGCATGGGCTTGTGAAGGACAACGTGGATTTTAGTCAGTACAAGTCTGACAGTCCCTCCCGCCCTGCCCTGGGTGGGAGGACTCATTTGATGATTTTACCACGCAAAAAAAAAAAAAAAAAACACTCGACAGAGGAACAAATAGTAATTGGGACAAAATTCACCAGTACATGGGCAGCCTTAGATTAAATGTATCAAAACAAATCATTGTACAAAAATTGGTAAATGAACCAAAAAATCACAAATGATAAGCAATAAATATGTTTTAACTATGTCTACACCACATTGATGGTGTTTTTAATAATCTAAATAACTGGCGAAATATTTGCATAATAGGTAAAACTTTGCCTAACACATCGGCGTGATGTTATATTTTGTATTATTAGAATCATAATGTAGTTAAATTGTTAAGATCACAGAAATCATTTGATTATTTGTATCTTCTTATATGCACATTGATATTCAGTGCATAGTTGTTATTATAACCTATTCTAATTTTAAACAAATTAAACACAGATTTTAATTTACCGGTAATGTGTGTAGATAAATAAATGTGAAGATATCTACATATTGGATGTGATTTATAATAAAAACAAATGCTAAAAATTCTATAACTCGAATACTATTCATGATTTCGTAAAAAAAGGGTTCTCAAATGCGGTACCCTAAAAAAAGCAAAACAATATGATACCAATACTCCTGGACAAATATGTAGTAATAGTTAATGTATAAATTATATTATTAATACTGTTTTTCAATATACAACAAGTTATACCGTTCTTAATTTTACCCAGAAAGTAACAGTCAATATTTATGTAAGAAAATTGTTGTTTCTGTTTTAATGCTTGTGTAAAAAGAGACAGAGCACCCTATAGCATCGTCTCTTTCTCACAATGCAACAGCAATGGCTTCAGTTGTTTATTCCATTGTTGTAACCTTATAAAATGAATAAATTGTTGTATTTTCTACAAAATGTTGCTTACATATTGGTAGTCAAATGCTAGGTCCCTATTGAAAATAGCTGAAATAATAATCTGTTTTTTTGACTATAATTGGGTAAAAGTTAAGTTTTGCATATGTAAAAGTACCTAAATAAAAATATAGTGTGTTAAAACCTAAGATATTTCTTTCAAAAAGTATTTTTGCTCATCAATCGTTAGATTACCGCGTTTAAAGATGAACGCGTTTCTGTAAATCTTATTGATGTGTGAACTCACTTTGCTAAGCCCAAATTGTGGTGAAAATTATGACAAGAAATAGTCTTAAATACTTTGACACTCCATGTTTTTAAACACAGATTAGCAATAAATGGAGTGACAATACATAATCATCTGTATTTGACCATAAAATGTATACAAAACTGTGAAATTACATTTTATAGTGCTGCAATCCTGCGCATTCCATTTTTTATTAATCTGTGTTAATATGACGATTAAGTTTAGAAATCAAGTTATCATTTTAAAGCGTTATCTTTGTGCATGAGTGACAAAGACAACGCTTTACCGACGCTGTCTCTTTCTAAAGTTGATGTACCATATTGAAGCCTTGTGCAGTTCTAAAACAATTATTTTAGCTCTGACTTTGTAATGATGTGGATAGTGATCCTTATAGTCATTGTATTAAAGTTGCTGGTTGAGGTAACTGATGAGTTTGTCGAAATCGTAATGGTCCTTATTACAATCATCATTAAGTTGATTTTGGGTTGTAGTTTCTAATTTTAACAAACCTGTTATATAGTGACCATTTTAACCGTTGCAATAATAGTGATTCCAAATTGCTGTCACTGTATAATCGGTCAAAGAATAATGAACTTTATCTTCTTCGCACTAAGGCTGATATTACGTTGCTGCAACTCAATACGCCTGACTAAAAGAAAGTAAACTTTATCCTCGTTTCAATAAAGTTAATTTTGTCATTGTCAAAATAACTGTTCGAGAACTGTACGTCGTAGTTTTTAGGGTATAAAATAATTAATTACCTCCAATATGGCGGACGCCTGTTAGCCTTAATTATTACGTAAGTAGTTTGTTACGAATTATTTATTATTTGTTCCTGTTTTTATTAGAACGCTGGGTTTATGAGCAAAAGGTCATTTTCCTATCATCAGGGGTCAAAGATTTTTGGCAATCTGACAGGTCCCCCATAGAGGGCACAGAGCCTTCCGGGTTCGCGGGACTGTCTTATCAGATTACCTAGATTTTAGTCACAACATAACTCAAATACAAAACACCCAGGTCCAGAAAAACTTACTTGTAGGTCACACAATTATTTGTTTTGTGTCGGTATCGAACCCGCGACATTCTACGCAGTACTCGATGGTTCTGAGCAATATGATCACTTGTACGAAAAAATCCAGCGAACTAATTTAAAAACAGTGTTTTAGTATTCCTTTTTACTGTATATCATTAAAATTCAAGTTGCAAAAGCAATAAAAATGTATTTAATGAAAAAAAGACTCGTTTTAAGCCTACACATTATTACATACGCTATTAAACGGAAAACGTTACAAAAACGAAATAAAAATCTCGTTCTCAAATAGATTGTATTTCGCCGTAAATTTGAAAAATACTCCAAAAAAGATATAGTTTTCATACCGTTTCAAAACTACGCCGGTACAAAATACGCAGACTCGTTATTTTAAACGTAGCACTTATTTTTTACTTGTTCACCACAACTTTTAAACTCTATGCTTTCTTCCATAAAACGAAATTGCGTATTTCGAATTGGCGTAGTGTACAGTTCCTTGAAGTACACGAATCGTGTCAGTTGTACGTTGTGTAGTTTTATTTATTTGACTATGAACAAAATGATGGTTAATACTTAATTCATTATGTAATGAGAAAGCTCAAAGGCTTGAATAAAATTTGATAAAACGATTAATTTGTTTGAATTTGAAACCCTAAAGAAGATTTAAGACATTCCTGTGAGATAATTTCCTAACATAACGCGAGCAAATAGGCATGTTGGTCGCGGGACTGTACGAATTACCGTGACCCCGGTACGTAAAGGGTTATTGAAGAACACCGTGGATTTTAGTCAGTACAAGTCTGACAGTCGCTCCCGCTCTGCCGTAGGTGGGAGGAGTCATTTAATGATTTTACCACGATAAAAATAAAATACTAGGTACTTGATTTTCTTTTTATTCTGCTTCTACTTTTTGCAACTTTCATATATATTTTTTTCTTTTTATATGAATTTAGTAGGTAAATACTCTTTCTTCCTTTTAAAGAGTTATTAGTTTATTCTAGCAAAAATATTTACTTTAGTAGCAGCCCGTGATCTGGATATATCTGAGAACTGAGAAGGTATGCCTGGCTAATAGGAATAGAGTTGTCCTGACTAAACAGATAATCTTAACGCTGGAACGTAATGGACAAAAGGGAAAAACAGAACGAAACATTAAAAAAGTCCTCTGGCCCTGGGTGGAACATAAGGGACTGGCAGACTCCTACTGACTGAAATCCACGGTGTTCCTTCAATTGTCGTTTACGTTCCAGGGTCACGGTTGCCTTTTTAAACAGTCCCGCGACCCGACTAGAACACGCTTTACAAACACGTTTTTTTATACATTAGCCTCACCTTTTTGTTGTTTTTGTTACTGCATATAAAATTAATTCAAGTGTAGAAACAAAAAAAAACAAGTACATTAAATATCAAACGTTTATTAATTACGTAACAGTGTTTATAAAAAATAAGTCTTACAAAGATATGGCATTGGTAACTCCTAACATGCTTTACGTAGACTACAGGCGGGTCTATAAAGGTCATTTTAGCAACATAATAATTATTAATTGCTATAAAATTCGTGAAACGTAATATTCTTTTCTATTGCTCAAGCAAAAGGGTCGATAATTGCTAAAGTGGCGGTTTTAGACCCCAGTACCGCCGTTGCGATCGCTTAATTTAATTAGAGGATGGCACAATTGCCCGTTTTTACTAACGAATACACAGGGTCAAATAAAAACGATCAATGAGTATTTAATGAGCATTTAAAGGTCGATCTACGCTAAGGAGCCGAGCACGAGTTGAGTACAAGCTGAGCCGCTCTACTCGCGGTCTTATAACGAGCCTACGACAATCAGCCCCTCCGTAAGTGTCTGATACCTTACGACTTTGGTATACCGGCGACTATCGCAATATAAATCCGTAGAAGTTCGTACACAGGCACGCGTCAATGGATATCAAAGTCATTAAGTATCGGCGACTTGCATCGCCTTGTGTACGAAGCGGCTTACTCGCCTCGAACACCGTTTGTGTTCGTCAAAAACCGACAATAGGCGGAGTACCGCTGAGCACGGCCCACAACGAATTTGTGCTCTGGTTGTACTCGGCTCCTACGCCAGACCCACCTTCAATATTTAAAAAAAAAACATGGAAAATAACTTAGATTAAAGAAACGAGGAAAATATGATTATAATATTCTGTGGTAATTCCTCCGTAACAATATTTTCCTTGTAGGGTGAAAACGAGTGCAAAACTAAAATGAATATTACTTTTTTTTAAATTTCATTGAAAATGTGACTTTTACTCGGAGTCCAAAGAAATACCAGTTTGAAAAGATTTTTTTATTTTCGGATTACCTACAATTTAATCAATGTTATGAATGTATTATATGTTTAAAGAATACTGATTGTACTTTTCGCCAAAAAAATTGGACCCAAGTACATGCTAAAGGATACGTTGCCGCACTCATGCTAGTACCTCAGTACTTAAAACAAGAATAAACAAATGATGAATAATCTACCAATGTCTTAGTAAGAACAAGTATTAATTGTGCAAGGACTGAGCAATACCTGTTTAATAATGTAACTCTTTAGAAAGAGAGAAAGCTATTAGGCTGTCAATCTATCTCTTTCATGTAACAGAAAACGAATTTGACAGCCGCGATGTTTTGTCTCATACTTTACTGCCCGTATGACGTTTTGTTAGACAACACTCAATCCATTAGCTACTATTATGTCTAGAGTCCGCGCCACGAATAAAGTCCTGCGGAAAATTCGTGGTACTACATTTTTTTATGCTATTTAATGTAATGGCATAGACATTTTTTTTGGTTCTTTTCGCCCCTCTTTGGGACAGGCAAAGGGAGCTGAAATGGCATAGACACTAGCGCCGCGTCAACCGACTTCAGTCATGGCGCGAACTCTAAAATGTCAAAATGACGTTTTCAAAATGGCGGATGTACTTCCAATTTTGCACGATGAAACAGCTAGTCTATTGGCACTCTAAAGTATTAAACATCGCCATCACAACCACTATGATGATGACACGGCGAATCAACTTCATAAATACCATCTTTATAATGCACATCAGCGCTTTCATCGAGCATATTTATCAGTTGATCGGTGCTACGGTGTGAGATCCTCGCGGGAGTTTCTGGATAATCCGGCCTCTTTTCATAGCCTTCTTGCTTCTGCTTAAGTCTTGAAGGGAGAATAAACACTCCAACAGCGACATCTTTCTTCGCTGGCTCTTTTTCAGGCACTTCTTCTGAAGTTTGGTCAAATATCTCGTTTCTCCGTTGAAGATCAGCAATGTTGTGATGGTAAAATTCCGATTTGTGTCGCTCTCGGACAAACATGCAGTATGCTATCCATATGATAACCAACGCTGCCTGTAACAAAAGAAAAAGATTAATTCCCCTGCATTTTCCCTACAATTAATCTCTTCCCCGTATTTTGCCCTGCTACAAAGTCAAATCATTTATTTCAATTAGGCCATCAAAGATGCACTTTCAAACGTCGAATATTAACATTAAAGGAAATGGGATGGGATGGGATTGATTCTACACCCATTCGCAAGGGTAGGTTTGTATGAAGAAGAATGGTCAAGAAACTCCATACTTACTACTACTCATACTACTGCTCAGCTATAAAGAATCCATTCTACAAATAATATGATCAATTTCATAAATGAAGTCGTGAAGAAGTGTCCTCAAATAAGGACACAGAATCCTTGTCCGACGCTTAAGGATCGCGTAGTGAAAGTGGTTTTTTTAATAGGTACTTTTGAGATTACAGCTTGATCAAAGATTCTATTTTATTTGTTATTTAATTTCTATTTTATTTGTTATTAAATATCCTTGTATACCTAATTATAATAATATCCTTTTACGTAGATTTATTGATGCAACATGGCCAATAGCAAAGATGACTGAAAAACATTTAATTAGTCCGTCAATATTACCTGTTATTGTACCTATCAATAATGATTTAATCAGATTTTTTCTTTTGTTACGTAAACCATAATTGACGAAGATATGACGCTTCAAAAATTCACAATACGTCAGTTCTAGGCACAATAAAATTTGCCACATTTTGTTTTGGCGTCACGAGCGGGGGCTCCCGAGTTTAGATGTGCTGTAGCTTTGTCAAATATTGACAAAGCTACAGCACATTCATTTAACACATTCATTTAAAATAACAAGAAATACGTGTTCTATATATTTCTTTTCTAATCAAACTGTATTGACTGTGGGATTGACGGACTAATTACATTTGCAATCATGTTGTCATCATGCCTATTACCACAGTTTAAAAACCTATTTTAAACTGGGGTATTACAGTAGTAACCATTTTATTGTTCCAAGTAATATTTTATGCAGATGTTTAAGAGCAGCGCCCTCCTAGGTGCTCCTGTGTTGATGGAACCATGACATTGCCCAAGGAGCACCACAAGCTGTACCAAAGCTGTATTTTGGTGTATTTCTATACCACAGGCTGTACAGTGAGGCTGTACAAAGGCCAAGAGATTCTTGTAGCATTCTACATCTACAAGTAATAACCTTAGATTATGGTTACAACAATAACTTTTGCCCCACTATAGAAATGTCCCACTATAGAATTATCGCGAGTGCGTTTATAAACATTTAAACTAATATACACAAACGTCCAGAACCGGAACAACCACTAATAACCATACAAAGTTTCGTGTAGGAATCGAACCCGCGATAGTAGTGCAGCAATCATTCGCTCAGTCACTGCGCTAACTGCGCTTATGGTAGGTACATTGGGAATTTTTAAATTGTGAAATGGGTTATTTTTTGGAATATTTGTGTAACAAGATATTCACAAAATGATAAAGTTCTTCTGGCGCGCAGCCATTATTGGAACCAACGGCGCAATATTTTCCCAATAAAATTTCACAATGTTTACCAACATTGCTCTTATCTGTGTCATACAAGCGCCAAAGAGTCGTGATGCATAAAAAAGTAAATAAATTCTTTTTAAAAATGACGTCTAAGAACCGCCATTTTGAATTATTTAACAACCAGTCTATGTTCGTCTAAAAACATAGATAATTTAATCGATAAACATAAAACTGAAATATGTTATAAATAGACTTACAAATTAACACAAAAAAAATGCAAAAAACTGGTTTAAAAACATAATATTCTCAATAAAAACTTACCAGGATTAAAGCGACAACAAATCCCAGGATATAGAGACTCATTTTAAAAAAACTTTTTGCTGGATTTCGCGTCGTACGAAGCGAGTGGACTAAACGAGGTTAAATTGGACTATAGTAGCAGGACAGTCGTACTAAGCGGACCCAATGTCGCGCTCAATTAATGTGAACTTGTGACTTCTAGTCTGATGATGTCACTATGGATTTATTGAAAGATCACGAATAAAACAGTTATTTCACAACGAAATACACGACTTTTGTATAGAAAGGATTGAGGCGAACAGCCAGTCACGTGTAAAATGCAAGTCGTACGTCGTGAGTTGTTTGGAATAACCTATAAGATATTTTGTTATTTTTCCTGCAACTTATCTTCGATGACGTTGCGGTACCTACCTACTTATGCAAATTTAAGCATGTTAAACGTTCAATAATGATCTTATACAATAGCGTTCTTTCTGTGTAAGTAATAAGGTAAATAAAATAATAAACCGACACGTAATAGAATATTTCTTAATTGAAAAAAATCTAATAAGTATGTCGATAGATTTACAAAAAATATTTGACACGTATTTTTTCTTTTGTTATGTAAACCAATATTGACGAAAATACGACACTTTTAAAATTGCAAATACGTCACAACATAGGCAAGCACAGTTTTTACTTGCTTTTGACGTCACAAGCCCCATCTCTCGAATTTTGAAGCTTTATATCTTTGTAAATATGCATAAAATACGAGTCCATTAATTTTCAAAACTCTAGCTAATTGACTAATTAAATTTGCTATTTATTATGCTGTCAACTTGTCTATTCTTTTTATTACCAGCTTCCGTCCGCGTCTTCGCCCGCATATTTTCTCAGACAGTCATCTGCCTAACCTTTCTACAACTCTTGGGGTCAGCAGTTCAACTGGACACAGCTGAATACTAGTATTTTACATGGAGCGACTGCCAATCTGCTGTGCTATTCTTTGAGCACACAGCGTTGTGCCGGCGCTGCCAAAGCGTCGAAACTACAGATTATGCTGCAAAACTTTGGACTCTACAACGATCTCTTTGAATAGACAGCCTTGAGATCGACTGATGGATTTGACAAATAACAACGAGGCTGTTTTTAGAGCATACCGAAATGTATGAAGAACTGTCAATTTGTCGTCCACTGAGCGGTGAGTGCTAGTAGCGCTGTCAGTGAATACGAAACTTTAGGTTCAGCGTTGAGTGAACACTGCGGCCGCGATGTCACGAGGCTGTGTTCTAGAGAATAGCGCTGCAATTTGTTTTAAATAGGTCTTCAATTTTATGTTCTAGCAAGATTGTATATTGTAATAACAAAAGTGACACAACGAAACCAGTTCAGTGTTTTGCATGCAAGAGTAACACATCGATTTATCTATTTATACATCTTCACAACCATTAGCATTTAAGTTCAGTAATAGTAGTAAAATAATAATAAAAACCTATTGCTCTAAACACCTTAATTCAAACTAATTTCATAATTCGAAAGTAAGTTTGTTTGTTACATGAAAATTCTTCCAATAAGTACTCCGGTCCAAGGCGGAATGGGAGGGACGTATGCGTCTTGACGGGACTAAAATTGACACGCAACGGTTTTCCTTAAATAGCCCTTTACATTCCGGGGTCACGGTTTCCTTATAAAACAGTCCAGCGACCCATTAAATGCATATGCGTCGTCGGTGTACAGAAACGGTTAAGAAAACAACATTTAAGATTTCTTGAGGAAAGAAAAATTCAGCTGCGATCGGGACTCGAACCAGAGTCTTTTAGATAAGAAATCAAGACTCCTTACCAATTAGGCTATTGCAACCACTCGTTTTGAAGCTGAATCTTTCATTCCCTTGTTTTATAACTCTTTACACGTTGCGCCATCTATTGGAAGTGTCTCATACGCGCTAATTTTGGATTTGATAGTCCATCCGAATTGACTTTTAAATTCTAAATAATCGAGTGTGAAGACACGCGCACAAGCTAGTAATATGTATATAAAAAAATGTGAAAGTAACACTATCTGTAATAATATTGCACAAATGCAAATCTTACTTAACGGCTGAGCGAAGAATGACGAAACATGGAGACATCCACTAGGTACCACAACTGAGCCCATGTTTTACAGACTGGGCACATCAACCTACCTCAATCTGTCAAATTTTCTTTTCTTTAATAGATTTTCAACCTTATCACAGTAGTGGTCACTATAGAATATTAGGGAAGCCCATAGTAAAAGGAAGTATTCAATAGAATAAGCCCCTTCGTACACCTTACGACTTTGGTAACCAGGCGACCAAGTCCATAGAGGTTCGTTCGTACACAGACACGCGTCAATGGATACTGATGTCGTAAGGAATCAGAGACTTGCGACGCGCTGTGAGCGGTGACATACCGCGGGGCAGCGAGTAGTAAGATCAAATGTATAGAAACGTTTGAAACACACCACGAAGCGCCGCTAATAGCGAATTCGCGTACTTATAAAGTAACTAATGTTTTATTCACGGGCCATTTACGGGCCATTAGGATATTTAGGTACAGACGCTAGCGCATCAACCTTTTTTTTATCGTGGTAAAATCATCAAATGAGTCCTCCAACCCGGGGCAGGGCGGGAGAGACTGTCAGAATTGACTGACTAAGATCCACGGCGTCCTTCAATAGCCCTTTACGTACCGGGGTCACAGTAATTCGTGAGCCCCGCGACTAGCGCATCAACCTACTAAAATAATGGAAGATAAATGTTCGATTGGGAAAATTTTACAGATTACGGTAGATTGACCTGCTGGCGTCTGTATGTACATCCATACTCGAGCCACGCAACATGCGCATTTGTAGGGGCGCGGCGGTCTTACGTCAGACACGTACCCGCACCTTAGTAGTATAAAATAAACCTGTAATGCTGGTTTCGCCAAGCTGGGTCAGATCAAGGTCAAGTGACACATGTGTTTTGACGGCCACGGAGTGTTTAAAACCATCAATCAATTAAGTATTTAAAACGTTTTGTAACCAATAATTCTTAAACACAATTTCACTAAAACTACACTTTATTTTAGGGACAAAAGACCGATTATCTTTAAAAAAATCTGCTTGTATGGTATAGCGAATACGTGGGGGCTGTGGCGGACGCGATCTGTGTCCATAGTGTCGAGCGAGCATTTGTTTTTGTTGCGGCGACGGTGTTGCAAACTGTGGTATTGGGTTGGGGTAGGGTTGCCATCTCTAAAATTTGGAAACCACGACAAGACGCGTGAAAACCCCGGATTTTAGAGTCCAGAACCCGGACATGAGTCGAAGTGCGCACCGAGGCAATGTGTCGAGAGGGGAGGACGATGAAGTGTGCGCGTGTCACGGGCGGCCCAATACTTTTTAATTATTAAACCTGGACTACAAATGAAGCCCCCCGGACGCACGCGAAACGGACGGATGGCAACCCTAGGTTAAGGTTGTGGTGGCAAATACCCAACGAGACTTACCTTACCCACTCACGCGAAGGAAACAAATGACGCACGCGCACCTGAGGCAAGTCACGATACAATAGGCCGCATCATATGAGGTAGTGGTAGAGGTGATGTGATGCCGTCGTGCGGTCTACTATCATGTGTGTCTAACAATTGTCACAACTGAGGAAAAAATCGCTTAGATTTACCTTTTACGCGATGACAGCGCTTCCTACTGACCGTTTTATTTCAGAATTTATATAAGACTAGCAACCCGTTCCAGCTTCGTACAATCTCTACTATATTATGCATGTTTTATACATATAAACCTTCCCTTTGAAAAACTCTTTCTATTAATAAAATCGCATCAACATCTGTCGCGCGTCGCGGGTCCAATCCCCGTACAAATATTTGTATGATCTGCAAGTAGTTGTTCTGGGTCTGGGTGTTTGTGTGTGTGAGTTTCTATGTTTGTAAACGCACCCACGATACAGGAAGAAATTACTAGTGTGGGGCATCATTAAAAAAAAGTAATTATTAGTAACTAGCTTCCGCCCGCGACTCCGTCCGCGCGCGGTCTTCGCGTGGATGGTAGATTTTTTTTCTACATATTTTTCCAGGATAAAAAGTATCCCATTTTATGCCCAGGATAATAAGGTATAATTATACCAAGTTTCATCGAAATCGAACCGTTAGTTTTCACGTGATGCCTGCATATACAGACAGACAAAAATTTTTTTAATCACATATTTGGGTTTGGTATCGATCCAGCAACACCCCACGCTATTTATTTTTTCAATATTTTCAATGTAGAGAATTGACCCTTCTACAGATTTATTATATTTTATGTATAGATTATACGGACATAAAATTAGTTAGTGGGTATAAACTAGGCATTGGTGACAACATGATAAATGATCCCGATTCGAGATGTGTTGTCAAAACTTTGAATTCAGTAGAACCAAGGGTTTTCAAATGTTTCGAGTTCCTTTCCGTATTTTCGTTGACGAAATAGGAGAGTGAGCCCATTTTTCCAAGTACTGACATAACATTGTTACTGATGACAATGTAATTGTGTTGCATGACAAAAGACCGCACCTTAACAACGAGTTGAATGGATAAATGGCTCGTGAATAGAACAGCATCACTACATAAAAACTTTTGCTAGCTAATTCAATATGACCATCTAACTAAATAATGGACCCTTAAACACTTTAAAAAGGTAAGCTAAGCAGCTAAGGAGTGGAATTCCTTGCTGAGTTGATAGCTAAAACCTTGGGTCTTTAAGTCAAGAGTGAATAGGTTACTTCTAGGCAAGCGTGCTTCACCGTCGACCACATCATCGCTTACCTTCAGGCGAGATAGTGATCAAACGCGAGCCTACTGTTAATAATAGTCGCGGAACTGTCAACGGGTAACCGCGACCCTGGAATGTAAAGGATTATTGAAGGAAAACGTAAATTTACACTACGGTGGTCGCAGGACTTATGATAAATCACGGTAAATTGACCTTCAATAGAAGGTCACCATGGATTTTAGTAAGTACGAGTCTGACAGTCCCTCCCGCTCTGCCCTGGGTGGGAGGACTCATTTGATGATTTTACCACGACAAAAAAAAAATACACTTCGGTACATACTAAACAAACTAAATGTATACTACGATAGAGGTCATTGTATACCTAATAAATATATTATAACTACTAGCACTCATAAAATTTGCTCTAAACGAAGATCAAGTGATATTGAAATGACCTGCCGGGTTTATAAAGGTTACTATAGCAGAATCAAAATATGGACAGGCAAAATGTTTTCTATCAATTTGTAGGCAATTTCTATCAATTTGTGTTGTCGCGGTCCAGACTCCAGGCCATGGAACGCCACGAGCTGGCATGAGAGCCTACAGTCACCCGATCACCTCCTGCGAAGTGAGAGGAGGCGGAACGAGAGAGGTAGAGGCAATCCTCATATAATCACAATAATTTTGATTTATACATATTGTTAACGAAATAAATAAATAAATAAATATTCCACAACTATCACACAACGCCATCTAGTCCCAAGCTAAGCAGAGCTTGTGTTATGGGTACTAGACAACTGATAAACATATTTATATATTTCTAAATACATATAGATAAATTACACCCAGACACAGAACAAATGATCGTGCTCATCACACAAACATTTATCCTGGGTGGGAATCGAACCCGACCTTCGGCATAGCAATCAGGGTCACTAACCACTAGACTAACAGGCCTGTCAAATAGGAGTGGTATATTGCGTTGCTGACAAAGAAAGTGCCTAAATAAATAGATGCTACGTTCGTGGTTGATCAGCATTATTTTGCTATTAAGACGCGTTATCTAACTTACACTATTATTTTGGGGAGCGGATCCGTGCTCCACCTAGTTTATTTAACTGGGCAGAGCACGGACACTATTTTTTTTTTTGTCGAAAATGGCGCACTCCTTCTTTCAATGTTTGTCACTTGGGTGCCGTTTTGTGGAAATAAACTACTATAAATAAGCGTAAATTTGGATTTGGGCCCCGTTCTCCAACTGATGACGTTATTGTACAGTAAAACAAAAACTTGCTTTAGTTAGAGCACGGGTCCGCATCGATTATTTGAAGAGAGTATTTAGAATTTTTTTGTATGTTTGTTTCTAGTGGATAAACTCAAAAACAGGACTATAAATTTGCAAAACTCTCTCACCTATACAAAGAGTACATTATGCTATGAGCGAGTTACAGAGCCATATTCGTCGTCAGGATCGTATAAAGCAAAAATAAATAAATTCAAGTAATAATTTCCCGTATTTATTTCAATGGCGACGTTTCCTTCCCGTTGAAGCTGTAGTGATTAATCCTGCAGGGACCACCTGCGTAGGTCCCACACTACCTTTCATCTTCTTGTCCCGAATCTCAACATTAGCACTCGAATAGAAACCGACTGAAATCTTCTCCGTAAAACTAACTGTTTCAGATAAACCACCAGCGTTTAAGATGTCATTCACTGGAAAAGCCCAGAAATGATGGCCGCGAAGTTTACCAGGGTAATTTGCAAAGACCATGCCTGACAGCGTGGCTTCATAATCTATTTCCATTTCTAAAGTTCCGTGAGTTGCTGTCAGAGTAGCTATCACACCCTGGTTAGGATCTAAAGGTACTTCAACGCTTGTGACAGTACCAAGAGTGACGGTTTTAGCTTTTGTTGTATCATTACCAAAGCTTGCTGTGTAAGACAGAGAGGTAGTCCCTCCAACGCTTCCAGCTCCGTAATTCACGCTGTATTCAATCGCTTGTCCAACAGTTAGCTCTCCGCCAATAGACCAGGTGTTAGAAACAGTTTCTTCGACCATATGTGATATAGCAGCATTATACTTCGCACTTACTCTGCTGTAATTTTCAAAAACTCTTTTAGATACAATGACAGGCTTCGTATGAATACCTAAGATTCTCGAACCAACTGGTCGCAGATCTCTTTGGACTTGGTCCCACTTGAATCTGTGGTAAACATCGTTCCAGGGCGTAGGGCTTTTGACGTAAACATCCTGTGGTCTTTGCCCGGCTAAGGCTTCCACAGCTTTCTTTTTTTTTTTTTTTTTTTTTTTTATAAAAGCAGGAGGGGGAAATCCCCACGGACACCTCGACTATCTCGCGGAGATAGCGAGACAGTCGAGGTAGTGCAGGACTCGAACCCGCTAAAACCCCCTCCTGCTCTGCTCGTGTTCCCCTGGCGTGGCCAGAGACCTTTTTCTGCTATTATTTTAACTTTATTTGCCATATAAATGATTTATTTCCGAATATTTTACTAAAAATTTTGGCTATTTTCTGTTTAGTTCCGAATCTTATTTTTTACTTATAATTTTGAACATTTTACTCGTTATCGTGCTTTGGGATATATATACAACTTTTTATTGCTAATAAATATCTATATAGAGCAAAGCACCGTTTTCAGGTCTCTCTGTTTTTCCGGATGACTTTTGTGGCCACCAATACGCAGTATTCTAGGAAGATCTCCCTTGATTTCTTTGTAGCCATCAGTCTACTAATGCTGGTCGTGTTTATTTCGGAATCAAGTTTTTGTTCCGCATCGTAGCGTTCTGTCAGGTAGACTGGGCATTCTGTGAGAATGTGTGCGATCGACTCCTCCTTGTTTGGCTCACAGGAGCACGACGGGTCACCCTTACACCTGAAGCGGTGCAGGTATTCGGAGAACCCGCCGTGCCCCGTTAGGACTTGTGTGACTATGCCAAAAATGTGGAACGCTTCACGATTTTGCGTGTCATCCTTGCGCAGGGGCCATGCTAATCTTCTCTGTATCGTTCCAATTTTAGTATATGTACTGCCGAAGCAAGTACCCACAGCTTTCTTTAGACCTCGGTCACCAATTCCAAAAGTCTCTCGCTCCTTGTCGCTGATGATTTCCACGTTCTCTCCAGTGTATTTGATTGAGGATTGATCCTCGGTTTCGCCGGTTACTATCTTGATCGATATGCGGGCGTAGATCGCTGGTATGAAGAACACGAGCAGATATTTGGACATCATTTTGACCTGTAGGAATGTAAGGAGATTACTAGTGATTGAATATTTAAAGATCTGGATTATTAACAAAAAAATTCAAACTAAAAGCAATATTGGATTTGCAACGAATTTGGAATGCCAAGTTGTGTAAAACTCGATATTTCTCTTTGCTTTTGACTCCAGGAACAAAAAATCACAACACAAATCCTACATAATTCTCTCTCGTCGGTTATAAGACCGGCATTGTAACTTAAGAAAAGGGTAGTTTACTGCATAAATAAATTAAAACAACTGTATACTCCGTCAGTTAGAATATTGAAAAATAATGGACACAAGTTTTTAAAGCAATGAATATTGACAAAGATAAAACGCTTTGTAATTCCGGATTGGAGACTTGTGAAGTTATAACGCCTGTATAATTATACCGACCGAGTGACGTTTTGTGATTTTTAGAAGCGTTGTTTATACAAGAATACGAATCAAATATTTTTTGATAATCTAACTTTCTGACTAATTCAATTTTTTGAGTGAAATAGCCTATTACCAATATCTGTTCTGTTCTATAAGGCGCTACAGTCGAACGACTTCCGAGGACTTAAGCAATTAATTGAATACACTTTTACAACTTACCTATTTGGTTTTAGATGTCCAAATAACATTTCCACTGACCTCACTTACATATAAATCTTCGAAACCTATTCTACCAACAATGATTAGCTATCTCAACAATTAAAAACGTGTTTTATTTTACCGCAAATTATTTGATTCATTAGTTAGAACTAGAGATAGTTTTTGACTGTCTCGTTAGTCGATGGGTCGCAAGAGCAACTACTGATAGTAACGTCTTGAGTTCGATTCCCAAATCCAAAAGTTTTTAGATTAGAAACTAATCAATCTAGGCAAAATGTAGTTTGTGATCTGAGGTGATAGAATCTACAGATGCCTAGTAAGCCACTGAGCATTGAAGCCAAAAAAGGAAGAAAAACTACACCCATCTTTCGATAAATACGTCACACGCCGATGAATTACATTGAAATGTGTCGAAATCTGGACGAAGTCTGGACATTTTATAATCTAAAAGTGGTGGTTAATGGCAACCTTACCAGGTATGGTGATGTCAATTGCAACGATGGTGATTTGCTCAAATGGCGTATAACAGTTCAATGTAATTGATAAAGGAATCGATGTTCGTAACAGTGTCCCAAAAGCCAAAGCGATAAGTAAAATTAAATATTTAATCTTTACAGAAGTACTTAATCACAATTAAAAATTCCTTAACTATCTCTGTTGTACTACTTCCACTTGAAACAAACAATAATATGTCTTAAACATAACCACTGCGCCTTACTCATATCCCTACAGAAAGTCAGTTAACCTGCTTAATGCCATTAAAAAAAGTCAAATGATAATGAATGAATGATAAATGAGATTAAAACACGCTAAGAGGCACAGAAGTCAAAAGTTCATCAGTCTCCAAATCACGAATATCAACATTACAACCCACATAGAAATCAATATCAATGACTTCTGAAGATGCGAAGGTATTTTTCAAACCACCAGCGACCAATACCTTGTTGATATCTATCGACCAGAAGTAATGATCCTTGAACGGTTCTTCGTAGTTCACGGCTACGGTTCCGGATAAACTGGCGAGGTAATCCACCTGGAACTTCATGATACCTTTCTTCGCATATAGTTCAGTTATAACAGACTGAGTTTGCCGCAAGAAAATTTCCAATCCAGATACGGTTCCGACAGTAACGTTCTTGGATTTTATAACATTTTCTCCCCATCTGGAGTTGTAAGACAAGGAGGTCTTAGCTGACACAGCTATACCTTTAATAGCGAAGTTATATTCGATGTCATGAGTCGGAAAGATGATCTCGCTCCTATTCCAAGACGATGAAACCGTATTCTGAACGTCTTGCCGAATTTGGGCTTTAATGGTGGTTGGCAAATAATGGGTGTTGTTGAAAACTTCACTGTAGACCAAATACCGTTGGAATTTCACTGATAAGACCTTCGTTTTAACTGGTGTCAGGATTCTAGACACCTGCTTCCATTCGTTAGTGATGTACAGATCACCCCAGGGCGTAGGACTCTTCAGAAAAACGTGAGTAGGTGCAGCACCAAAATGGGCATTGACAGCTGCCTTCAAATTGTCATCTGTCAGTTGGAAGGTGTCTCTTTCCTTGTCGGTAATGAGATCTTCATCGGTTCCCGTGGCTTCGAATTCGAGTGGAGTATTTTTTTCAGATACTGTGATGTCGATGTTGATTTTGGCTAACGCCAGGATTGGCGGTAATAAGAGTAGTGCGACGGTATTCATTTTGGTGTCCCAATTAGTTCTGTAAAAAAGAAAATGTATGAGATTTGCCAACACTGAAGTAAAATTACATGTTTTGCGTGTTCATCCGAATTGCTAAACATATTTAGTGAGGCGTTATTGACACGATGTTCGCTAACTACTCTATCTACCTCACCATTTTATTTTTTTAAACTGTGTCTTATGTAAATCTCATTAATATTATGTTTTCATCATCATCACGGGCAGCCCTGTTCCACCCACTGCTGAAGTGCTGATTATAGGCCTCCTTTTCGTGTCATGCTACCCTGTCTAGCGCAAGTCTAAACCAAGTTTTACCACAATCTACTGCTTATCGTCCACGATGACGAAAAAAATGTACCGATGTTTTTTTTTTGACATAGGTTGATGATGATGTGATCCATCATGTTTTTATATGGGTACCGAATCGTTCACAGTCACGCGTCAATCATTGACGCGTCTATGGATTTGTATTGCGGTAGTCACCTGGATACAAAGTCTTCAGGTATCGGAAACTTGCGTCACCTTCTGTACTAGGGACTCATTGTGAACTTGAAAAACACTGCAAAATTATTCAACAGAAAGTTCTGCGCGGTAATTTCCGTATCTGTGTCGCGACCCTTAGGTCCTAGGTTCTAGCGGCAAATTAGAACATAGATACTTACACAAAATCATGCCCTTTTCTTGTTGCAAGCATGGGTAAGCAGAACATACATAACTTCGCGTCCGCCTCCAAAGGTCCTTATATTTTTCTTCAATTTCCTTTCTTTTAAAACTTTGCATCGTAATACAAGCACGTGGGTTGCGATTTTGTGAGTATCACGCACCTGACCATTTCCTCAAATGAATAAGCAGAAATAACTGCAGCCTTCAGTCGACATGACGTTGGTGACAGATCTCGTAAAGGTAGTTCTATACATGTAATATTGACTAAAGAGTATTAAAGAGAAATACAGGGGCGGGCGTCACTACCGCCGCCGCCGTATCTATGATAAGGAGACCCCGATAAAATAGCTAATGCCCCCCGAAATATGAAGTAAAAAGAACATAAAATGTTGCTCTTAAATGAAAAACTATCGCGTTCCAGAGGCACCAATAGCCCCCAAGACGGCCGGATTTTCCAGCTCGCTCGCTCGCTCTTAAGTGCTCATTCTTCGCCTTTAAGAACTGCGATCATTCTCATTTTCTAGCTCGCGTCTACATCTTACAATAGCATCAATAACAGCAAAAGCTAAACGAGTCAGGATACTATTTTATAATTATGCTATAAAACCATAATCCTTTTTTTTTGACTCCGCCGCAATCGGATGGAAAGGGGCCCGAAAACCTTTTGATTTTAACTCAACCTAATTTTTATATAAGCTACATGCCGTACGCAGATGATGACACAAGGAAAAAATAAAACAACAATCAACAACACACGTTTGTTTTAAAAAGGAAAACTTATAATATGATGCTCATCTTACTTTAATAATTAAAAATAATATTGTACAGCACGACATATTGTGTGTTATCTTCTAAATAAATTACTGTTTATTAAATAATAAATAACTATGATTGTTAACAGGTTTCTTGATATTTTGGTTCGTCGTAAAATACGAGTAAATGTCACAGTCCATTATGATTCTTTTGGCGCGAAACTAAAGCCGCCATATTGTTTTTGTTTTTTTTGTAAATCCACGGATAATTTCACAAAAATCTTTACCATCAACCAAAGCACAAGCGCCAAAGAATTTTGAGGGATTTTTATGTACATTAACTGTGTTTAAATTATCTAATGTTTTTGCATAGACTCTTTTTAAAATCGCAAAAGTTATTTATAAAGTTGCAGAACAGTGCTACAAAATAAATAAAAAATGGTGTGGACGCGCAAAAATATAATTCAGTAAAATTATTATGGTGATGAATAATTTACTTCCAATTACATTTTGAAAAAACTAAACTGTAATATTTGTCATATTATGAATGGACAATTATAGTTTTACTTAATAAACTGTTTATTTTAACTTAAATGGTAGTGATCAATAAATATAATATATATAAATGTAATATCTTCTTTATAAAATAGTACAAAATAATTACATAAATTAATTATAAATATTTCTTAAAATATAATCGCCATAGGAAGCCTTGAGTTAAAATCACAAATATCTTGTTAAATTTAATTTTAATAATTTTTACATATTATAAAATTATTGACTTAAGATTATTTTTACAAAAGAAAATTACAACTAAAATATATTATTTTATAAAAGATTATTGAATTGTGATATGTTTACAATTTTATTGAAAAAAATAATTAAGGTGGAGCGCACAATTGTTGGCCGTGGATTAAATTTTATGTTTTCGAACAATATTTTTTTAAATCTTATAAACTTAAAATGAGACACTTACAAAATAAATAAACAAGTTAGTTTATGGTTTAAATGCCAAAATAGCTGCCATTTTTAAACATTTAGCAATTGAATGCTCCATCTTTTAAAATAAAACCTTATATTAGTTTATATTGATTTTAAAAATGACTTCAATAAGTGGAAAAACTTTTGATAAATGCTTATTATTACTTAGTTATTTAATGTAGGTATTAATAAAGAAATCATGGTACTTTGAATTAACCTACATCGGTCAGATATACATTAAATAATGTCGAGTTACGTAGTCCGGACAAAAACGACGAAGAGTACAAAAACATTTTTTCTTCATGTACTGAATATATTTCTGACCGAATCAAGCCGATTTCTATTCGGTCACTATTTTAAAGTATTGTTATATGCAGGTATTTTATTACAGAAGCTGAGAAGTAAAAGAGTTCAGTGCGTATATTATTTATTTCTTTTAATAACTAATTATTGTAGTATATATTCATCAATTAATTCAGCATATTGACAATATCAGTTATGACGAAGTAGTGTGAGTGACCTAGGGACAAAATTTAGACTAATTAAAAACAAATAACACGAGCTAAATATCCAGTGCTAATCTTTGTTCTGAGATCTTAAGAAAAAAAAACTGTTATAAATAATTTATGAATTTAAAATTTTATAAAAAAGATTTAGTTAAAAAAACTTGACAAACGCGCGTGCTTTCTTTAATTACTCGAAAAAAAACTCTTAATAGTTTTACAGTCCCAACAAACACAATTTGATCATTATCTTAAAAATTCTGTTTTGTATTAACCTTTATTAATTGTTTAATTAATCCTAAAAACGTCGCTTGAATTAAATTGTCAAACGCGATAAAATCAAAAGGTCAAATGACAAAAAATTCAAATCCAAAAACTATTTGTTACTATAAAATTCGATTTATCTACACTCTTTAAATAAAGAGAAAATATTTGTTTTTTTGTTTGTATTCAATAATCTCAAAAACCACTGCATCAATTTTCAAATTTCTTTCACCAATAAAAATTTGGCTATATTTTTACTTTTTTTTTTTTTAAATTATATTACGTTTTATTCCTCATTTGCTTCGTTTAAAAATCTATTTTACATAATGTGCTATTATCATGCGTCGGTCACATATCGTTAATTGAATGTTTATTATAATTAACGATGTAAAACATTATGGTAATTAGGATGGAACAAGCAATTATTAAGATTTTGGTTATTTATGATACTGATATTGAGACCTGTTTTATTTATCAATCATGTTTTTATTATCAGTAGTGATAATCTGTGATGATCATGGAATTTTAGCTAGCGAGTGGGTGGCAAAAATATTTTTTTTTTCTATTTATATGCGATGAATTTTATCAACAATGAAATAAAAACTGAAAGCTGGCACTAATCACAACATTTTTGCTTTTTTATATGAAAAATGTATAATGTAAAAAAGTCAATGAAATAAAAAACAAAGTCACCGAATCTCGAAAGAAAAGTTATTTTTTAGGTTATTTTAAAGTTTTTTGTGGTTTTTTGAACTCGGTTACTTACATTTTTTTTTAGTTTTTTATTTAAATAAAAAAAATCCTTTTTAGTTTATTTATTCAACCCAAATTATTTTCAAATACATAATTTTCTCACATATGCAATAGAATTATGTAAACCGTTGCATCAGTAATAACATCGCCGATGTACAATGAGCTAAAAATAAAAACTACTGATCCAAACTATATTATGTAAGGACAACAACTGGTACTTCCACCTTACTTTAAAATGTCGTACCAATGAAAAATTTACTCAATACTTATAATAAAGATAATTTATTATTTGACACTAAAACAATATACAAAATTAAATACAAACAATTATAATTTTGTGGTCCTATACAACTTAAATTACAGGATTTATAAATACTAAAGCAAATTGCATTCGGTTTTATTCTTAGTACAAATTCAGTTGGACAAAATAATTGCGGACTTTGATAAAATGTCTTTCCCGTTTTTACTGAATTTGTTGTGTTTCTAAGTAATTATAGCGTAAACATAAAAAAAGTTTCTCTGCTTTTTTTTCAAGCAAACTTTTAAGGGCAAGCTTCGGCCTACAGATAATAAGACAAACTTTGGCGCATCAACTTTTATCATGGCGTTTACTTAGATTGGAACATTGTTAACCGACGCGTCAATTAGATTATCAAAAAAAAAAATGACAATACGTCACAAGTAACTACAGTTTTTTCTTTCTTCTGATGAACTCTATAATTTTGATGCGTTATATTATATTGTGGTTTATCAAAAGAAAATATACGTGACCATTATTTTTCGAGACTGTAGCTGACTGATTAATACAATTCATTGATGCTACCAAATTGTCTATTAAGAAATCAATTATAGACTATTCTGACACTATTATAATAACAGACTTGAGGCCCAGCGGCCGTATTATGGCGTCTTAAAACCAGGCTTGTTCCAGTGAGTGAAAGAGACAGAGCTATACAAGTCGTCTAGCGTCAACTCGTTCACTCACTGGAACAAGCCTGGTTTTAAGACGTCATAATACGGCCCCAGGTGATCTACCATGACGTCTTAATGTGAGAGTTTTTCCAGTGTGAGAACGAGATGACTTGTATAGCTCTGTCTCTATCCCACAGTGGAATTATTCTCGCTTTAAGAAATCATGTTGTACTAGTTCCATTAATTAGCTGATCTCAGTTCCCTGTCCCCACGGTGCTCCCTACGACTGATGATCACTGTAGGGTCACGAATGGTGATACTGTAGATGCGCTAAAGGATGTTCGTATAATGGGTAGAGAGGCTGCGGCGCGTGAGTTGGTAACGCATGCGGCGCGGGCCCGTGCGCCGGCGCATCGCTGTCATCGTCTGTGGACGAGTCTAGTTGCTTGTCGCCTGTGCCGCCACTGGAATAGAAATAAAATTGAGGTTATGAACAGTGTTAAGATACGTAGAATTTTGGACATGTTGTTTCAAACAGAAAAAGAAACCGGTATGTCCTTGAACCAATAAGTCACACATGTACTCGTATGTATGTATATCAGTCATCCTTTTCGTCCTCCAAAAAATTAAATCGGTTAACGTCTAAATACTAAAGGTTTTATCAAAATTCGATGTTAAAAGGGGTTATTCTGGGAAAATGTTAAATCTGTACTAATATAATAAATCTGTAGAGAGGCCAATTCTGTACATGAAATATATTTAAAAAATAACTATCAAGGGGTGATTAGGGATCGCTACTGATGCCAAAAATGCAATCAGTAAAATTTTTGTCTGTCTGTCTGTCTGTCTGTCTGTATGTTCGTTATAGAAACAAAAACTACTCGACGGATTTTAACGAAATTTGGCACAATTATTCTTCATACTCCTGGGCAGGTTATAGTATACTTTTCATTACGCTACGATCAATAGGAGCAGAGCAGAGAAGGGAAATATTGGGAAAACGGGAGAAGTTACTCCATTTTTTAAGCTTCCGTCGCGTGTGCAGCCTTAATGGTTAAAGCTACATAAAAATTATGTATGACGGAAATGTTCTCCTTAAAATTATATAAAAATATTCCTTGACAGCATATGTCTATCTTTTATGGTTGACTCACAATAACACGTGAAACTCCCGATAGCTTATCAATCCGGAGCTTTCTGATTATTTGTCTACTCTTACGTTTACAACACTCTCACTCTTCCCTAATTAAAAAAAGTTAACATTATTACCTATTCAACGCTAATCAGTCATCGCGCGTGAATACATGCTCTAGGGATTATTTTTGTGTAGCGTTTGCCGTGCTCGACGCGCTTCGCGGCGCCAGCTATAAAAAGGCGGGGGGGACCGCGCGCCTGAAGGCCTTAAAATCTTAAGGCATCCACAGAAAAGTCCTAGAGGTTGACCTGCGAGCTGCCATACACAAAAAAAAGCGCGTGCTTCATACAATATTTGGCTGTTGATGCGAATAGACGTTCAGACTGTTCGACCTTATTGACAAACAATAATTGTTATTTACAAACCGTGCTTACGAGTATCAGCGCGACTTTTTGGTCTTTTTTTTAGCGTGGTAAAATCATCAAATGAGTCCTCCCACCCAGGGCAGGGCGGGAGGGACTGTCAGACTTGACTGACTAAAATCCACGGTGTCCTTCAATAGCCCTTTATGTACCAGGGTCACGGTAAATTGTGAGTCCCGCAACCCTGGCAGGCTTTGGCCCTCTACAGGCCTGTTGAGAACAGTGTGAAGGTCTCGAAGATGGTGAATGAGAAATAAGTGGACTGTATTATTTGCTGGTATAACTGAATTTAATAACTAGAAAACAGTAACGTGTGTACAACGCGGTGGCCCAAGGAGAAGTCATATATGCGCTTGAAGAGCGAGTGCGTGAGGTCCGTAGTCCGCGCCGCCCGTCACCCGCGCACCACACCGTGGTCGCCCGGCTGCGCCGCTTGGCTCAGCGGCTCACACGCGCTGTGCCTGCCGCACACGAAGATGTCGAGGTTCGATTATCGACAGGCCCCGTCATTATGCTGACATTCCTTGAGGCGCGCGCGGAACACAACGCGCCGTCGACCCGGGCATGGCCTCGACAAATGCCGGGCGCGAGAGGTCTCCGCCTATGGGTCTCAGCACACATATGGGATCGGAAAGGGATCGTCACCGTATCGCCTCGAGCCGTTCAGAATGGTTTGTATTAAACTCCCTACTGCAACGCACACTAATCGGAATAATAACGTAATCGCCTCGCCTCGGAACAGGCTCCGAACTTGAATTCCCGCGCTTACGGCTCATCGTCCCCGCGCTTACGTTTCTCCGTCCCCGCGCTTACGTCTCTCCGTACCCGAGCTCACATCTCTTCGTCCACCCTTTCCCCTTTCCCCTCCCGCGACTTGCCTGCTAAAGACGAATAAAAGAGATATTTATTATATATTTTATTATAATGCTATAAAAGAGATATTTCGGCATATGAAAATAAATATAAAATTTCTCTTCATCATCCATCAAATGTTTTTTTATAGTCCGAAATTCCCCTTCAGTACTCCTTGCTTTATTCATACTGTGTACCCAATATCTTTTTCTTTTTTTCTTGCTATTTTCTTTTTCCTCTTCATCAAGTGCTATGGCTATGATAGCCAACTCACGTATTGTAAACCAAGACATAACCGTGCGCTACACTTAACGTTTGGATTCAAACTGATCTGGTGCCAACCAGGTCAGCCAGGGGGCGGCGAGGCGTAAGCGCGGTGTCGCCTAGCCGTAGCCGAGTTGACGTACAGGCGCTGCTGATACGCTTTCGTTACGTGCATACGGTAGGTTGACGCCTGGTTGACAGCGAGGCGAAAGGCGTTACGGTTACGATCCCTTTCCGATCCCATATGTGTGCTGAGACCTTATCGCCGTCGTGAGGACACGGCGGTGCTCTGCCCAAGCGGGGCAGTCCTGCACCATATGCTCCACCGTGTCCACCGGACGTTCCTGGCAGTGGTGTCACCCCGGGTTTCTTCCCCCCTTATCAGACACAGATACCTCCCGAAACTTCCGTGTCCGGTGAGGACCTGCGTCTTGCGGTAGATCAGGACGCCGTGACGCCTATCCAGCCACTCCTCAAAGAGGGGTCTTACCGCCGCGATTGCGGCGTGCCCTTTTTTACTTTTAGTCTTTGAATAGTTTATTTTTCGATTTGTTTTGTTGTTATTTTATGAAATAGGTATTAGAGGTTTTGGTAGTGTTTAAATATATTATTAGTTTACATTTTATTTCTTTATAGTTGAAGCAAAAGTAGGTACGAATATCAGTTATTTTGGTAGTCTACACTAATATTATAAAGAGGAAAACTTTGTTTGTTTGTTTGACTGTAATGAATAGGCTCTAAAACTACTGGACCGATTTTAAAAATTCTTTCACCATTCGAAAGCTTCATTATCGACGAGTAACATAGGCTATATTTTATTTTGGAGAAAAATAGGGTTCCGTAAGATATTTGGGTTTTTCGGCCACAAGGTGTAAAAAATCAACCAGAAAAGTTACTTATTTTGCGTACGCTATAAAAGATTGAACCATAAAATGTTCTAATTAATTGTTGATCTTATAAATATCTACAAAAAAGTCCGCGACACACTATATCTATCTATGTCGAGTGTTGACTGATGACTGCGTCGTCGATGTTAGAGTTGGTGTCTGTGAATAGACCTGGGAATCATGTTGCTGACCGTGTCTTTCCTGAGTAGGCTTTTTGCAGCGGTAACCGAAATTCACGCGTGCGGAGCCGCGGGCGCCCGCTAGTCTGTACTAATATTATAAAAAGGTAAATTTGTTTGTTTGTATGTAGGGGTAATCTCAGGAACTGCACAACCGATTTTGAAAATTCTTTCACCAGTAGAAAGCTGTATTAGTCCTGAGTGACATAGGCTATAAGGGGGGGGGGGGGGTTAGGAGCGGGCGAAGCCGCTGGCAAAGGCCTGTATAATGTATTTTTCACGATTCCTATACCTTTTCGGGGTTTGATTTTCCCATTAAGTCACTTCTCCTGTCCTAGGTAGAGCGGATAGGACTGTCAGACGCGTACTGACTGTTATGTTGGTGATAAATGAAATGACTTCTTGATTATATATTTTATTAACAGACAGACGGTTCAGACACAGAGCGTTACATGTCAGTGACGGACATGACAGTGAGACCGGATCCATAGACAATCCGTAGTGGTGTACATGCTTAATATAATACTAATTTAGTGATGTTACAACATCCCCCCTGTTGAGTTCTAATTAAACCTCTGACAAATACTTAAAAGACTTACTGTGCTATGTAACTATCTTATGACAATTATACATACTTAAAAATACTTATAGTTACAACTTACATAACATTCTTACATATTATGTACTTAATTATAATTAATCTATTTCCTCTATTAACCTTCTAGTAGGTTTGACAATACGACCTGACCTTGTTGTTACACATGGCCGTCAGCCCGTCACTGACCTGTACCTCATCTGTGTGTACTGCTGTGTCTGTGTCTGCTGTGTGATCTGCAACTATTATGTGACTGACTGGACTGACTGACATGTGTGCCCAATAGATCATACTGATATGAATGACTTTTATGACTTTGACTCGACTTTAATTGACTATTTAACATACCAATAAAATGATCTTGACTACTTTCATTTGAATTAAACGATTGCAACTGACTGACTTTTTTATTTTTAAGACAATATTTAGCAAAATGATTGAAATTGTTACATGACCTGCATTGAACGCCTTTCGCTGGACACTTGTAGCGATGAGACTGCCCACAGCGACTGCACTTCTTAGAGCTGCTGTGTTCGCTGTTCGAAGCTTTGCGACTGCTCGACGCTGACTGACGACTGTTCGATGCTGACCTGCGACTGGAAGCTCGTTGTCGGCTGTCTCCTCGACCACGGCTCCTCCGACTAAGATGCATGATATTTTCACTAGGAACACTACTGTCTTTGACGATCCTTTCGGCATCCTGTTGTGCGACTATGAGCGTCCTTGTTAGTTCCTGCATCCTCTGATATGTCAGATCAGGTTCTTGTAGCAATCTTTGACGAACATGTGATAATTCATTGTTGAGATTTGCAATAAAAATATCTTTAATTAATGATTCTCTCAGCGTGCCAAATTCACAATTTTTACTTTTGATTTCTAAATCCGTGATGAATTCTTCGATGCTTTCGGATTTCGCCTGCCTGCGTGTGAAGAACAAATATCTGCACATGGTGACATTTTTTCTCGGCTCGAAGAAATGATCGAATTTTGACTTGACATCGTTGAACGTGCTGCCATCGAGTTTAATATTAAATGTGTTAAATATGTTCACACCTCGTTCTCCAATTAGATGGAGTAAAATTGCGATTTTCCGCTTCTCGCTCGACTTGTCCAGGCCTGTTGCTAGCAAATATAGCTCCAATTGTTGATACCAACGTTTCCAGTTTTCCGCATTGTTGTTGGCTGGATCAGACGAAATTGTCAGTTGCTTTAGACTTGAATTTAATCCTTTTTCGCCATCTTGAGTGCTGACCACGCCGCCACTCGTACTTGGGTTTTGCATTTTCACGGCAGATTTTTTTGATTTTCGACACTAGGACTCCTTAGACTTCTGACACCATGTTATGTTGGTGATAAATGAAATGACTTCTTGATTATATATTTTATTAACAGACAGACGGTTCAGACACAGAGCGTTACATGTCAGTGACGGACATGACAGTGAGACCGGATCCATAGACAATCCGTAGTGGTGTACATGCTTAATATAATACTAATTTAGTGATGTTACAACACTGACTAAAACCCACGGTGTTCCTTCAATAGCCCTTAACGTTCCAGGGTCACGGTTCCCTAACAGGTAGACAGTCCCGCGATTCCTAGCTGAATTAACTTTGAACTTGACAGCACAGCGGTTGGCGCAGTGTGCAGTGTGCGCAGCGTGTCTCGGTTTCGATCCCCGCACGGAACAAATATTAGTATGATCTGCAAGTAGCTATTCCGGGTCTGGGTGTTTGTGTATGTGAACGCACCCACGACACAGGAGAACTTCCTAGTGTGGGGTAACGTTTTTCAAAAAAACTTTTTCCTATTTTTTTATCGTGGTAAATTCATGAAATGAGTCCTCCCGCCCAGGGTGAGACATGAGGGACTGTCACACTCCTACTTACTAAAATCTTCTGTGATCTTTCAATAGCCCTTTACGTTCCAGGGTCACCGTTATCTGTTAGGACAGTCCCGCGACCTCAAGTTATTTTTTTTATGTTCAATGGGTTTGCTCTTGACCTTATTCTAGGTTGACTAAGACAAGGTCAACGATGGAGCGAGCTTACCCAGAAGAAGACTGTTCACTCTAACTTTTTCCCATACTAATTAAAATTACGTTCCTTTAAAGACCATTATCTCCAAGAAAAAAAACAAGCCGAAATACACAGGCCAAAATACAAAACAATACAACGCCCACCCATCACCAACTCCCACCACTAGAAGCCACGCTCTAAGAACTCATTAACAAATAAAATAGGTAGTCGGCACCTCGCTCAGACGGTCAGTCAGACTCAATGAGGGGGCTGCACATCGGGACATATCGCCGATGACAGCCAGCCCTCCAAAACTGAGGTAACGTGATATCCGAGGGTTCGGTTTTTTGTGTTCCTCTGTGCAGCTAGACAAACGATGAGTTCTTGTTGTTTTTGTTTACATGTGTGTACGCTTTTAGAAGTGTTTTCGAGTAGTTTTGTAAATGGAGAGTTTTGACAGTAGCTATAAATTACAAATATAATTAGTCCGTAATTTAGAGTTTCAAAAAATAACGGACACGTATTTTTTATTTTTTAAAATCAATGAATATTCACCAAAATACAACGAGCATCAAAACTCGAGAGTGGGGGCTCGTGACGTCAGAATTCAATAGAAATTATACTAAATTGTGACGTGTTGCCAATTATGAAAGCATCGTATCTCAGTCAATTTTGGTTTACGAAACAAAAGAAAAAATACGGGTCGAATATTTTTTGATAATCTAAGTGACGGACTAATTATATTTTTTTTCAGTCAAATAGCCAATTGTAATTGTTGTTAAGTATCAAAATTCGGCTTGTCTCCGTGTAAGAGACATCAGTTAGTTACTTATAATTTAACCGCGTAAATGACGTATAAATATGTTGTTGTTCACTTGCTGTTGGTAGCAGCTTCATCCCACAGGAAAGTAATACCGGAATTAAATCAGATTAGGAATTAATTGTGTACAGTGTACCGAGAATAAGTGAATGAAAATCTACATTAATATTATAAGGAAGAAAGATTTAATTGTTTTTTTTTGTACTGATTTTCATCTATATGAGGCATCAAGTAACAAATAAAGTGACAACTTGGGTTGTCAACTCTGGTGGCCTAGCACGACGTGGGCGTGAGTAGTTCAGCTGTGGGAACGAGATGCCGCTAGACGACTTGTATAGCTCTGTCACTTTCCCTCAGCGGAACCACTCACGCTTTAAGACGTCTTGGTAGGCCACCTGATGTGAGAAGAATAACAAGGTTGAAATAGTACAATCTGGTTAAATCTATTTTAGTGCTTAAAACAGTTGTGGTGTATATTAAACTTGACACGTACGTTACTCTGCGGGTGTCCTGTATTTTATAGCCTTATCTTTGTATACTTATGCTATTCTGTAACGGGAAGTGAAATACTACATTTGGTAAACAAAAGTTACCTATGTCAATTTTGAATGGTCGCGGGACTGTACGAATTACCGTGACCCCGGAACGTAAAGGGCTATTGAAGGACACCGTGGATTTTAGTCAGTACGAGTCTGACAGTCCCTCCCGCTCTGCCCTGGGTGGGAGGACTCATTTGATGATTTTACCACGATAAAAAAAAATGACAATTTTGAATGGTAGTAGTTATTGTCTCACCGTAACATAAAATCGGGATAAAAATTATCTTGTGTGTTAATCAACCAGCCGGGGTCGTGGGACAGTCTCATCAGGTAACCCTGAATGCGAGAGTAGTTCCGCTGAGGGAAAGAGAAAGAACTATACAAACTATACGAGCAATCGTCTAGCGCCATCTCGTTCCCTCAGCGGAACTACTTTCGGTTTAAGACGCCATGGTAGGCCAGAGCTGTCGTTTTTAACTATTAACCAGTATAGTCAATAAAGTCGAAATAGGACGGAGTTCAACCGGGAATAGAACCCGGAACCGATTGCTTGGCAGCCGTTTGCCGTTTGTCTTTCAAAGGTCGTTTAGGAACTAATAGTGATAATAAAAATAAATTGTGTTAATCTTGTGTATTGGATTTCTGGTAGGAATTTTATAGGCCTTGCTTTCCTACTGATTCAAGACAGTAGTAAGTATTATTGTAAAGTAATAGTATTTTGTTCTTGTTTTACAATTGAAGTTGTATTACAATGACAAAAAAAAACTGCGCATAACTAGTGTTTTCACTAATGTCCGACCGAAGGTTCGGTTTCGGTTTCGGTTTCGGCCGAGTTTCGGCCATAAATCAAGTTTCGGTGGCAGTATCGGTTTCGGCCAAAATTGGCCGAAACTATTGCCGAAACCGAAACTGATTTCGGAAGCTGTCGTGCAAGCTCGCTTAACTTCGTTTCTCGCGGCAACGCTTTGGCGGATGGTCGCGCTCGCGGCCCTGTTCGGGAATTGTCGTGCGCCGTTCGGATGCCTCCGATAAACATTTTGATTTATATTTTTATGAGAACTTAATAAGAAAAAAAAATGTTATGTTTTAATATTTTTTATATTATATTTCCATTTCATGTTCTAACTAATGCATAAAAATGGGTAAAATGCACCAAATTTCAGTATTTTAAGGAATTCTGTACTTGACCATGTGAGTTTCGGTTTCGGATTCGGTTACGGCCGGAAAACCCGTTTCGGTCGGACCTTAGTTTTTACCCTACTCATATGTTAGTGCTGTGTTCGATGAGTTGTAAAATTAATTATTTCTAGGTAATGATATTTTTTCTATAAATAAATAACAGATTTTATGCGGTAAAAATCATATTCACATACCTATTGAATATTACTAATACTGCGAAATTTACAATTTAGTTACCTACTTAGCTAAATTATGCGAAAACAGATTTTGGAGAGCTTATTGCGTAAAATTTTGTTAAATTATCTATTGCTAGCTATTTATTATCAAAAGAAAAAAACAAATGAAGTTAACAAAAAAAAATCGCGCCAAGACAAAGCCTTTGTTCCCTCCACAGATTATAAAGATTGTTTTTTTTTTTAAGTCGGCGAAGATCCAGGTCCCTTGTCCATTGAGCCGAAAGCCTTCCACTTGATCAAATACGAACAGGATTTAAGGTATTAGACCCTTTTTGTTTGAAACTTTGGAAAAATGCGCATTTTGTTTTGTAATGCAATACTTTTGTTGTTCTTACGTCAGTTAAGTGTGTGACAAAAAGTTGTGTACTGGAGATTTTGATCTAGTATTTAAGTACTGACGCCAGCATATCAAACTTCCCTAATCTGTAATTTTTTTTCCAAAAGATGAACCTCCTTATTTTGTCATAAAGTTACAAATATGATCAGATCACACTACATTCGAAGATACAAGTAAATCGGATGAAGTAAGTACTTAAATCCCATTTTTAACTCCATATATGGGATGCGTATCTTAAAATCCGTGCTTAGTGCACACTTAAGAACGTTTGTGCATGCACATGCTTTAACCCAGCTATTTCAGCTGGGCGCTGACCGATCAGTCAGTTAGCCAGCCAGTTTCTACTTTTATAAAAAAATACACAAAAGACTGAAAATCCGTAAGTTTCTGTTAAAATGGCTGTAAAGCCTCATTTAGACAATACAAGAACCATGCAAGTGCATTGCATGCATTGCGGACTATAAACATAAAAATAAGTGTCAAGTATTTCTTTTGAATTCCCTAACCGATGGACCAATTAGATTTGTAATTTTTTTGATGTTGTCATAATGCCTATTGTCGATCGAAGTATCTAACTTTTTCTAATAAAAAAACGCACGTTAATTCAAGATTTAAATACCAAGGATAAGAGGAAGTCGTTTGCCACGATCATACTTTAGTTTTCAACAAGGATGACCTTATGACTGCATCAGTGAGCGGGGTTCGCGTGGCTGAATTTTGGGCCAAACAAAATATATAAAATAATTTGCCATTGACACGCTAAGAAGAAGAACAAGGATAGACGTAGGACTAGATTCTGTCTTCTATGTTAAAGTATGAGAGGTGAAAGAATTACTAAAGAGTTGAATATAAATAAGCCATAGTAGACATGACATGTATTTCCAAAAATTCTAAGTCCATTGACGTTCTCGAATGGAAACCATGCACCGGCAAGCAAAGCGTAAAATGTTCACCTACAAGGTGTACAAATGATCTGATGAAAATAACTGAATCGCGCTGGATGTAAGCAACTTTCAACCAGTCTTATTGAAAACTAGCACTTTGCCCGCGACTTCGTCCGCGTGGGTTACGTACTTTCCTAATTCCCCCTTTTCACCCCCTTAAAGGTTAAATTTCCAAAAACCCCTTCTTAGTGCTCCCCTACAGTAGGTATAATAGGAAGCCGTGTGCAAAATTTCACATTCCTAGCCCCAGTAGTTTCGGCTGTACGTTGATATGTCAGTCAGTCAGTTCTCCTTTTATATAATTATATAGATGTATAGGGGAGGCCTATATTCAGCAGTGGACGTCCTACAACTGACATGATGATGATGATTAATTAATTAAATTTATTCCGTTTAAAACAAGTAGCAGGCAAATAATCCTCCAACTCCCAATTCAGGAAGTTAAACATTAAAAGTTAAAAAAAAAACAATTAATACAACAATACACTTCCCAAGTACGTCCCTGTACGCTTTTAGACCGCAGATGTGAAGGTGTCAGGTTACATACTCTTGTCCCTTTCGCACCCGTTGTATTGTCTCAGTCTAACATGCGATACGTCATCGGACGGTATCCAATATAGATATTGCATCCCACAGCTGGACGAAGTCGGATTATGGTTTGATTTTCGAAGTACTTAATTAAGAAACTTTTTTCAGCTTTTAAAGAACTGATTGTCGTTCTTCAGAAATCAGGTGTGCAGTACTCACAACAGTCACAACTGGCGGCGTAAGTGTAATGATCGATGTACGAACGTGGATGCTGGATGGAGTAACAGAACATATAGCTTATGCCTAAATTCAATTAGGAACCAACTGTTTAAAAAACATACGTTTAACTTGTAAGCTCAAACATTGGGAATTTGGGAACTTACTCTTTAAATCTTAAATCTGACGGCTCTTATCAACTAAACCTACACCTTTTTTTATCGTGGTAAAATCATCGATTGAGTCCTCCCACTGGGATTGTCAGACTCGTACTGACTAAAATCCACGGTGTCCTTCAATAGCCCTTTACATTCCGGGGTCACGGTAATTCGTGAGTCCCGCGACCCCGGCAGACTTTGGGCCTCTAAAGGAAGGCCCCGTTAGACCTACACCTAGTTCTAAAATGCCACATCAGATAGCAAGGATTTTAATGACAATCAATTAAAACTACAGCTCATTACCCTTGATTTAAATTACACACGCCAATAAAATTACCTATTATTCAATTCGACTTGCAACTAGTACCATTAATTTCTGGCGCCAAAATTACAATTACACCATTTGATTAAACGGCTGCCATTTTGATCTTAAACAGACTCTTCAATCAATTTTTCGAACGCAAAAATTCAAATATTTGAACGATAATATTCTAAATTGGAAATAATTATTATACAAGTAACCGTTGGATGTACTATTTTCACTCTTATAATCGACTTCCAATCTTGTTTGAATTGATGTAAAGTTCATTTTCGCTTGCAAAGGGCATTCTACGCAGGGATGTATTGCGTCAGATATCGGGTTTCGTTTTGAAGCCAGCCAAATGGATAGGCAAACGTGTACTCCCCTCTTTGTGTGTTATTGTACCTATATCTGTGTGTTTGTGTATGTTGGCGTTTTGTCGAGGGATTATTTGGAAAAATATACTTTGGAAGAGTTTTAATGATGTTTTGGCAAAGACTTTCAGTTAGAACACTGCATTACTGACTCATTGATGCCTTTTTACATGTAATGACCGATTGTTGAGATGACGAGTATTACAGAACAAATTAGAACGAGATTAGGGCATTATATTTTTAAACTGACTTCTCTATGTACCATCCTCTTCGTGGTTATTTTTTTTAACCGCCCAGAAATCAACAACTTTCTTTCCCTGCTTCTTAAATATTTTATGTAGCTTTCGACTAAAAATATCTGAAACTCATTCGGAAATTAGTTCGGTCGAAGTAGTGTTTGGCTATAAAAGGTAGTTTCGTAATAAATTCCATTCGAACAATAGTTCAGTCGACTTTATATTAACCGAACATTTATAACAAACAGACCCGAATGATTGTTCCGGTTGTTGTTGCTGGTACAGTTTATGTACGAAGAAATTTCGGCTAGGCAGATCATCATTTTCCCAACTATATTGGCGTCGGCTTCCAGTCGAACCAGATGCAGCTGGATATCAGTATTTTACATGGAGCGACTGCCTATCGGACTTCCACAACCCAGTAACTGGGTAATACGATACCCCATGGTAAGACTGGTTGTCAGACTTTTAGAAAGAAATTGAGATGAGGCAACAAAATTATAATAAAGAACTGGAATGAATAACAGCAAACATATACCTATAATAAATATACTCGGATAATTTCAAAAAATATATAATTATAACGGATTAATCAGACCATAAAACATACATTTAATATTCAAAAAGTCAGTGTCATGATCTCGTCACTGAAACCGATGACCCAATTTTCACAATATTTTTCTTGATACGTAACTTTAAACCTTAGAATGGATAATAAGAACAAAAACAATAAAAATACTTCATGCAAAATACTCTGTAATTGATATCACTCGCATACAATTATTAAAATTTACACTCCATACTATCATACTTACTCATTTTATAAGGTAACCGTGGCTCCGGAATGTAAAGAGCTATTGAAGGACACCGTGGATCGGTCACGGACTCACAAATTACCGTGACCCCGGTACGTATAAAGGCTATTGAAGGACACCGTGAATTTTAGTCAGTACGAGTCTGACAGTCCCTGCCGCTCTGCCCTGGGTGGGAGGACTCATTTGATGATATTACCACGATAAAAAAGGACACCGTGGATTTTAGTCGGTAGGTACGAATCTGACAGTCCCTCCCGTCCTGTCCTGGGTGGGAGGACTTGACACGAAATAAAAAAAAAGACAAGCGCCTAAAGTCCGTAAATCCTACAGTTGCAAATAAGAATTAAACTAACTTTTAATCTGTTTCTTTTTCACATTGTTCACGCTTAACCAACTCATATTTAGGGCGGTTAGCCCGGGACTTCTGCATCACTGGTTCGAAACAGATGCGCCCACATTTAGATAAGAACTGATTTTACACGCTGATAACTTGACAATTTGAAGTAGATCATTTTCTGTTTATTATTGTTGATGAATAAATAGATATAAACTATACATATAACGGGTGGTAGTTAACATTGTTATCAGCCTTTGGACATAGGCCTCGCTTAATTTAAAGCAAATGGAATAAGTGATTTGACAGTATCAGTAAAATGTAAATCTAGTCCGTCTGGAAAACGTCCGTCATTTAGAGTTAAAAAAAATCGGACTGATTTTTTTTTATAAGTATTTTTTTATATCTATTGCAACAAAATCCGAGAGTAGGTGCATTTACAAACTTGGAGACTCACAGACCCGGAACAACTACTAGCAGATCATCAAAATATTGGTTCCGTGCGGAGATCGAACCCACTACACGCTGCGCAGGAGTCGATCGCTCAGCCACTGTGCCAACAGTGGCGTTCAGATTCTATAGCATACTCAGAGTCATAGCTACCGGCGCGCCGTATCAATTATACGGGGCCCCGAAGTGTCAAGGGCCCCCGACGATTACGAATAAAAAATAAAAACATAAAATGTTGCTCTTAAATGAAAACTTATCGCGGCCATAAAGCTCCAATTATCGAACTCCTAACATAGCTCAATTTTCAAAAAGGCTATATGTAGTTGTCATAAATGAGCTACGATCAGCCGATCATTCTCAATTTTCTAGCTTCCTTCAGAATTCTCTTAATGACATCAGTAATATCATTAGTTACACGAGTCAGATTGCTATTGTCTGTATTCAGCAAAACTATACCCTTAGATTAGAAGGGCCCCAAACAAGTTTTGGTATGGGGCCTCTTCTGGCCCGGCTACCGAGCATACTTTTCACATTATTCTTATTACTATTATCTTTATTACAAAAATCATGCTCTTACGCAGAATAATTCGTCACCTCAACGCAAAAAGAGTGCAGGCCTGTCAATACATATAATAAAACCTTCCTGGTACACACATGTCTTAGTAACTAACCCACAAACACCCAAACCTCATTACTAGTAATCGTTGTAACATAATATTGTGCTGATGAGTCGACATCACCAGACATGCTACACTCAGCGGTTATTGTAATGACTGTTGGGAAGTTAGGGTTGCCATAACCCAGGTTTGTTCTGATATCTCAGGAATTTTTCAATTTGAGTGAAAGAGACAAAGCTATACAAGTGGTCTAGCGCCACCTCATTCATTCACTGGAAAAAACCTCGTTTTAAGACGTCATAATACGGCCTTTGGGCTATAAAAGAAAACCAGCACTTTGTTTTTTTTTTTGTGTTGCAGCGTATGTCGAGATAAGGGCCTTTTGGCCTCGTGTCCAGTAACACCACTTACTGTCACATTATTACTGGTCAGAAACAAATATTCGTCATTGAGTAACAGTGTTACTGGTTGGGATAAATTAATTCATACTTAATTATATAATTCAATCATTAATTGAAACATTAAGTAACAGTGTTACCCGATAAAGCATTTATTCATCATTCAGAAACACTAGCTAAACTATGCAACGATGTACTGTACGTCAACTGATTGCAATCATTGCATTACTTGTTTTCAGTATAGTATTTTGCTGAAACATCAAAATATGTAAATAACAATTGTAATGTTTACAATGACTCACCTGTCTTTGTGTTCGGCTTGCCTGTCTCGCTGTCGCCTATTTTTGAACCAATTTGAAACCTGCAAGTACAAAATGACCATTAATCGATATTACATGTCAAGTATGTATAAGTAACGCAGTCACAAGTAATCCTTTGGAGCTTTATGATTTAAAATATGGGACAGATATTCATAGAATTCATAATTTTAATTTTAGTTTATTTCAACTTATTATTTAGTACATTAATTTAGTTTTTAGCTTAAATAACCACTTATGTTCGTGAATGTTGGTTCAATTGTTATTGGCAACTGTATAAGCTTTTTACTCGTAAATACCTACACTTTTTGTTAATTTATACATATACAGAAGCTGTTGGTGTACGTTTATTAATAAATAAATAAGTACAAATGCTCATTTGGGCACACATGGGCGAAAATTTAGTATGTATAAGAGTATATGTTACCATCGTAGACTTTGTGGTCTGACAAAGGTGACACTGACAAAGTCTACGATGGAGCGAGCTTATTTTTATAAATTCGTCATTCCACACATATGATCCTATAGACATTTTGCTAAAAGTTCGTACCTAATCTGCTAAATTCATAGTCAATCATTGGACGGTCAATGGTCTCGTAATATAATTGTATTAAAATTACATTTAAACATGTATTCATGCCAGATTAAGTTTTTAAATGTAATAAGAAGTTCGTAAGTAGCAAAGAACATTTGTATGAGATTACCATTCTATGACATTTCTTATTTCAATGGAGCGTCAGTAGCTGACCATTAGAAAGTCATACTGACACCATTATTGTATTATAAGATTACTAAACTTATCAAAATCAACAATTATGAAATCAATGATAGATCCTTCTGACATTTTTGTAACAGCAGAGGCTCTGTTTACTCTAACTTTGAAGAGATTTGGGTTGTATGCGTTTGGGAACTCAGACGCAGACGGCAACAGCCGTCTTTGATTATTACTGTTCGAAAGTCTTTGCACAAGATTTAGTGCTTCATTTTTATGAAATAGATAATAATATAAAACATGTATGTATGTTTGTATATGATAGTATATGTTGAGTAACTCGATCCCATCAGTTTGAGGAAGCGGTGTCGAGTTGCGTCCACCACAAGTGACCGTCTGCGAGCAGTGCAGCCGTGCCATGACTAACTAGCTGTTAGTATTACTTTTTTGTTCATTATTATAATTTATTTTGCTCTTTTATTTATTAAAACTTGCTCCTATTATAAATCGCTTATTAATTATTACAATATTTTGAAGAATTTCATAGGTTCTTCAAAAACGTATGGGTGCATACGCATCTACAAAATCCTTGTTTTCTATGGACAAAAACTAAACAAGGCTAAATAAGTTTGTCAAAAACAGTCACTGAAACACCTTCTCAGGAGTGTTCCTAATACCATCCGCTCACCAATTCAGACTTCGGGGTCATCATCAGCCTATAATGTTCCCACTGCTGGGACACAGGTCTCTGTGAGAGGGAGTCGGCTATAACCCACCACGCGGGCCCAGTGCGGGTTGGTAGATGTCACATGTCTTCGAATTTCTGGTTCTAGGACATGCCGGTTTCCTCACGATGTTTTCCTTCACCGTTTTGAGAGCAGTGGTGATTAAATGAATTACATAAAAAAATGCTGGTTGCTACTGAGAAAATGATCTGGCTCAGTAGTCACTGCGGCGACCTCATAGGACCGAAGCTAGGAGAAGCATCTTGCTTGGGGCAATACTCTGCCTTAAATTACCAGTGTCCTACTTAAACTGACAATAAGTATTTGTAATTTCCAATATGACGAAAAAAAACTGCAATAACGGCGATATTAGAATGATCCGGACTTGCAAAAATGAAACTTTCCAAGCCTACTTCTAATCATCAAATGAGTCCTTCTGCCAATGGTAGAGCTAAAGTGATTGTCAGACTCGTCTATCTGTTCCTTTAACTGCCCTTACATTCCACAGGGTCACGATTACCCGTTTGGACAGGACAGTTCCGCGGCCCTTAAATTCAGCACCAGCTCCGGCCCTGCTACCTGTGCATAAACAAGAGATAGGTAATTGTTTAAACTTACTTGTACAGTAGTAAGACCGGTGGTCTCTGCTAGCTCCCTCTTCTCTCGGGGTGAAGGGTATGGGTTGTGGAGGTACCAGTCACGTAGAACTGACCGGGACTTTTCCTGGACAAAAGGAATATAATTTAGTTTTAAACATCAGAGTCTCAGAGGTTTACTGGACAATGTACCTATCATGCTGCTCGGCCAACGAGATCTACTATTCTCTATTATTACAGCCTTGTGCCCGCGCCACGGACTAGCAAGCGCAGCGTAGGACGTCCACCAACAAGGTGGACAAACGACCTTATAAAGGTCGCCGGAAGACGCTGGATACAGGTCGCTTCCAACCGGTACATGTGGAAATCTAATGGGGAGGCCTATGTTCAGCAGTGGACGTCCTATCGCTGAGATGATGATGATGATGTCCGCGCCACCATTCATGACTTTTTTGTCGGATTCTACTTGTATTAAGTTTAATTCGGCGTTGCGTGACAGCTGCAGTCGTGCTCTCACAAGGCTTTATTTATGGAGAATAGCACTGAAGATCTTGAACTTAAGACGATCGATCTTTTGACTTCTATTGCAGACTTTTCCAATTCAATTTTTCATTACTTTTTAAGCAAATATAGAAGCACACATACGCCAAACATGAAAACGACTTACTTTAAAACAATAAGAGGTCTCCTCGCCATCCCATATGGTCCTGGGCAACGGGAACTTGCGTCGTACTCGGTATTTCCCGACGGCACCCAGCGGCCTGCCTCGTAGCCTCTCTGCCTCCATGTAGTGTGCTGTTTTACAAATAAAGTCTTAAAAACTAGACAAGGGTTGAAAGAAAGAAAATACATTTATTTGCCAAAAAAAATATCAACTGTGTGCATAATCAAAACAAAATGTCTGGTCTGTGAATGGGTGGACCGTCTATCATAGCGAGTTTCCTCCGTGACTCGAATGCACATAAAGTTGAACTGACAGGCGAGTCCGAAACGATATCGAATAGATACGAGACGTCAGTCCGATAGTTCCGTCACGCTATCGGATCGCTTTCGCTTTTCTATGTGACTGGATTCAAACAATTCCATACATTACAAATAGAATCGTCACGCTTCGCATTCGCCACGCCTGTCTGTTTGACAAAGGCTTTAGATTTTTGACGGCCGTTACTATTAGTACGAACTTCAGAAGGTCAAAATTCTGATAACCAGTCAGTTTATTGGGTTAAAGATGTCTAAGGTCGCTCCATGATGCTCCTGTTTCGACTAAAATCCGAACCTAATAGTTGGGAAAAGGCTGGGTGGAAGAATTTGAAGTGGTGGAGAAAAAACTTGGACGTACTCCAAATTCGAGTTTTAATGATCTGTAAGCCACAAGTTCTGCAACTTGAGTAGTTATGAGGACCATGATATGGTACTCATAGTTTTAAGATAATTTAAGCTTACTGAAAAAATCGAAATAGTCCATCAGTTCGATAATCATAAAATATTGGACCTGATTTTTTTTCTTTCATTTCGCACATAAATGTAATGTAATTTAAACTGACGTTTTAAAAATATTATTATACAATAGGTCACGCTGTGGTATAATTTTTAGTTCGATCTAACGTCATGACTACCAAATTTTGATGCGTCATTACCTTTGTCAATATTCACTGACATAAAGAAGGTGAGCATTAATTTTCATGACTTATATACTTAAGTATGAATGTTGATGGATGGAGAGGAAGAGGAAGGCCAAAGAAAAGATGGATGGATTGTTTAAGGAATGATATGGGAGAAAAAGGAGTAAATGATACTGTGACGTTTGAAAGAGGAGAATGGAAGAAAAAAACGTGTTGCGTCGACCACAAGTAAAATGGGATAAGGGCAGGAAGATGATGATATACTGACAGACTGCTGGGAAGTAGCCTATTGTAGAAAAACCTAGACAATTTTGGTTGTAAAAACTCTATTTAGCAGTTCTAAAAACTCTTTTCTACTCACCTTTAAGCCACAAGTTCTGTAGCTTGGGATGGTTATGTGGACTGAACGTATGTGACTCCAGCAACCGGTAGAGCTCCTTGAAGTTCCCTCTGTGGAAGGCCACCATCGCCTTCGCTTTGAGGACCGACTCGTGCGCATGTAGCCTCTCGCAGGCCGGGAGGGACCAGAGGAAGCGGCCTAGGCGCTCGATGTTGCCCGCTTGTTGGAGCACCTGAGGGGAGAAAGTGCAGATCAGTTCCTGATACAGATTTTTGCGTGATTATATCCGGAATTAGGATGTTCACTGAAGAACCAGAGTCACTGGCATAGCTCTTAAGAGAATGGGCAAAATTAGCCCAGTGGACAATGTCATTATACATAGTATATTATATGGCAATCGATAGATCTCCTCAATTTTTATTATTAAGATTTCTCTAGAGACACAGTCTGAGATTAGCTACAGATATTTTATGCGTAACAAAAATCAATGCCACTTTTCATAGTAATTTTATAACTCAAGAGGGGGTTACCTATCCAAACCAAATGTTTAGGCGTTGTTTGGACTATTTAGTATATGGTTTATGTGAAGTTTGCACAAAATCGGTCGAGCGGTTCTTCATTTATCACATTTTTTTGTAACAAATGAAGCAGTAGTAGTATTAGTAGTGTAGTAGTATTGATTCTGTGGAGCTACGAAGATCGCGGGGTCAGCTAGTTGTTTTATAAAATTGATGTCTAAAAAAATCTTAAGATTTTTGATGTTAAAAAATCTTAAGGTCGGTGTCCCACAAGTTACCTACTTATAACCCCTAGCAACCTGTCACGAGATTCAAAAAAATCATGTTAGTAGCAAAGGTTGGTCGCGGGACTTACGAATTACCGTGACCCCGGTACGTAAAAGGCTAGTGAAGGACACCGTGGATTTTAGTCAGTACGAGTCTGACAGTTCCTCCCGCCGTGCCCTGGGTGGAAGGACTCGTTTAATGATTTTACCACGCTACAAAAAAAAAAGTAGCAAAGGTTTTCATTAAAATGCTATTTTCGTCGGTATATTACTAGCATCCCATCCCGGCTCCGCAGGGGTGCCATCTCTAACTATATTATGCATATTATAATTATTATATACATATAAACCTTCCTCTTGAATCGTACTATCTATTAAACCTGCATCAAAATCCGTTGCGTTGTTTTAAAGATCTAAGCATACATAGGGACAGACAGACAGCGAGAAGCGACTTTGTTTTATACTATGTAATGGCTATTACGGGTTGGGGCAAAGTCTCATACATTGATGCCCATAATAATGGCCATTGCCACATACCTCGTAGAACTGATTACAGATGAGGATGAAAACTTCAGGACGGACAAACAGCCAGATTTGGAGCAACTCAAATAAAAAATATGTAGGTACGAATATTTGTTCCTTGTGTGAATCACGCGCAACGCATCAGTTGATCACTCGGTCAACCGTGCCGTCGAAATCATTTATGAAAACATCACAATTCTCAACAAAATTAAAAACAAAACTTCTTATTTTAGACATACAACATGTAAAAACATTGACAATTAGAAAAAAAATTGGCAAAGATCCCGTGAATTCCCGTGGTAGCGTCGTGTTTATTTAGAGTACAAAGTATTGGTTTAGGCACCGGATGTGCTTGCACATGTGCGTCTGCGCAAATAGCCTGATACGGCTGTTTGTGACCACCCTCGGGCTGTTGACGGGTTGAAAATTGAAAGGATATTTTTTGGAGATGTTGCCAATTTCTTATTTAAAAATAAATGTTAATACTTGTAATTTACAAAGACGTAGAAAACATAGCTGCTGCAAGCGATATGTGTCATAAAAGTATTTTAATACAGAGGCCTTAGCACAACATCTCTTTACTGTACAGCGTTTACCTACTTGAAGTATTACGGCGTTAATTTTAGGGGAAATGAAAAAGAGCCTCTAGTCAAAATTACTGTCTATTATTACGTCACAAAAACGTCAAAAATCATGCAAGGGCAGATATTCAATGCAATTCTTCAATTAATAAACCTTAGTTACTGTGTCAAGCGTTTGCTAAGTTATTTATCAATTAATAATATTCAATGCAATTCTTCAATTAATAAACCTTAGTTAAGGTGTCAAACGTTTGCTAAATTATTTATCAACGAGAAAAACTATCGGCAAAAAAGTTTAGAAGGGATCTGTCAAATTTTAATGGCCGATGGCGACGGATCGAATATAAAGGACACTTTTTAAAAAATCTAGTGGACTAATTAGTTTTGTTTTTGTAAGATTGTCAAAAAATATTTGATACGTACCCGACTACGGCAAAGCCAAAAGGAGGGTTATGATTTTGACCGGTATGTTTGTTTGTATATATGTATGTATATTTGTTTGTTCCCTCATAACTTCTAAACTACTTATCATTACATGGCAAATGAGGTGTCGTTAGAAGCGTGTCAGTTTTAGGTGACGTGTCATCACATTCAATATGGCGCCCTCTAAGGGATGTAAAGTAGTAACCGAAAAAAAAAATCGCGCAGGGTCTACATGGGTATCAAATGAAAAGCCTTAATGACAATCATTATAATTATCAAATGAAATGGCTTTTTTGTCTTTAGTTCCGTAAATCAGTTTTGACGAAGATATCAATAATGCTTTCAGACGTCACGAGCACGCGCCGATTAATTATCAAATTCTAAATGACCGTAAGTGAAACCTCGGACAAAAGCCAGTCAATAATAAATCTAATAAAACAAAACCCGGGTAAACCCTAAACTACCGCCTCATAATGATCAAAAATCAACCCCTGAATCTCATTATCTACACCGGGTGCATCGCAAATTACTGTAACCGATACCCCGCCATTAGGGGGTTGGGGGTTGATCCCATTCAATTTGTGACGCACCATGACGACCGTATCTATTGATGAAATGGAAAATGAAAGGTGATGGCTGATAAAATGATGGAATTAAATGTTTTGGGGGTTCGCAAGGGATAATTATTTTATGTGCGATGTGTTGGTAATCTTGTGCCATTTATATTCCTTGGAGGAATTAAAGATAAAGATTACACTAAGGCCATGGGGTCCGAGTGCCCACCAAGTTTTTAAAGAACTTGTTAAACGTATAGTCGACTCTTCGCATGACAAGAGTGCTGGTCAATTTCTTGGTCAAAGAATCAGTTTTTGGAAGATGTTCATAAAATAATTATTGTCATTGATTGAACTGTTGGCATAGTGGCTGAGAAATCGACTGCTACGCAGCGTGTCGCTGTTTCGATCCACACACGGAACAATTATTTGTATGACCTACAGGTAGTTGTTCCGGGTCTGGGTGTTTATGTTTGTAAACGCACCAACGACCCAGGAGAAATTTCTATAAAAGGAAAACTGAAAAGCACAATAATTCATAAAATAATCTTCTCAATATTATTTAAATGTTCGTATAATCGCGATAATTACCTGTAGTCCCGTGGTCCCCGTAGGCCAAGCCCCCGTTAAAGGGAACAAAGGGAAACGGCATTTCCCAGTCCCTAGATCCAGGTTTAAATTTAGAAAATGGTCAACGACCATACTCATTTTTTTTTGATTCACTCCGATCTTCAACACAGACATGCCTATTACGCATCTCTCTCAAATTGAATTACTCAGTGGCACTCTATTGGTTCTGCGACCCCCCAACTCCAAGCCTGCGCCACGCCCCTCTGGGGCCTCGGTAACCGGATATCCGGGTGGAAGCCTTGTCGTCAAGGTTACCTACCTACCCTGTTTGTTTTCTCTAACCCAAGCTTGGGGTTTCTGAACTTAATGTGATCGAAATAGAGAATTAGAATTTCGGTTCAAAATATGATTTAATGGTAGGAAGTTTAAACTTACTACACCCAGAAAAAAATATTGTTGGCTCCAACAATAAAACTTTAACAGGGGAGAGCCCACCATAGTGTATAGTTCCTGCGACAATGTTTTTATTGTCATGAATTAAGTTGTCAGTACAACAATATTCCTTCAACAAATATATGTATTGATACTACAACAATGTTTCTATTGTCAAGTTAAATCTCAGTACAACAATAATGTGCATTGATACTACAACAATGTTTCTTTTGTTAAGAAGTAAATTGTCGTAGCGACAACATTTCTTCAACAAAATACTGATACTACAATATTGATACTACAACAATGTATCTTTTGTCTGTGGAACTAATTCAATTTAACTGTCACTTTGTTGTAATAACAATACTAAGTTATGAGCGCAACAGCTTTACTTAGTTAAATTAAATATTTTGCCTTTGTAACCACCATAGCTTAGTCACGGTATTTAAGTTGTTTGACTTAATCAACTCATAATTATCTACAGTAGTAAAGTTATTTGAATGCAGGAGCTACTCTACATCGTGAAAACAACTATACTTCCTTTGTTAATATGAAAGAGCCTTTGTTCCAGTAGCAATGTAATTTAAATACAGGAGCTTCGCTACTTCGCGAAAACAACCAAACTTCCTTTGTTATTATGAAAGAGCCTTTGTTCCAGTAGCAATGTAATTTAAATACAGGAGCTACGCTACTTCGCGAAAACAACTATACTTCCTTTGTTAATGTGAAAGAGCCTTTGTTCCAGTAGCAATGTAATTTAAATACAGGAGCTTCGCTACTTCGCGAAAACAACCAAACTTCCTTTGTTATTATGAAAGAGCCTTTGTTCCAGTAGCAATGTAATTTAAATACAGGAGCTACGCTACTTCGCGAAAACAACTATACTTCCTTTGTTAATGTGAAAGAGCCTTTGTTCCAGTAGCAATGTAATTTAAATACAGGAGCTTCGCTACTTCGCGAAAACAACTATACTTCCTTTGTTAATATGAAAGAGCCTTTGTTCCAGTAGCAATGTAATTTAAATACAGGAGCTACGCTACTTCGCTAAAATAACTATACTTCATTTGTTAATATGAAAGAGCCTTTGTTCCAGTAGCAATGTAATTTAAATACAGGAGCTTCGCTACTTCGCGAAAACAACTATACTTCCTTTGTTAATATGAAAGAGCCTTTGTTCCAGTAGCAATGTAATTTACATACAGGAGCTACGCTACTTAGCTAAAACAACCATACTTTTTTTGTTAACATGACAAAGCCTTTGTTCCAGTAGCTGACTTTCCTTTGTTAAAACAACTACACTTTCTTTGTTTATACATAAAAGCTTTTGTTCAAGTAGCAATATCATTTACATGCAGGAGCTACTCAACTTTGCCAAAACAATTATACTTCCTTTGTTCATATAAAAAAGCCTTTGTTCCAGTAGCTTCCATATAAAACAATTTTTATATTTTCTTTTTTACTTCGAATAAGCCTTTGGTTCAGTAGCTAATAAATATATTAGCAAATAATGTAATATATTTGCTACTGAACCAAAGGTTTATTCGTAGTTATAAAGAAAATACAGTTGTTATTATAGAAGCTACTCGAACTAAAACTTTTTCTTAATATGAACAATGAAAATATAATTGTTTGGGCGAAGTTGAGTACATATCTCCTGCATTTAAATAATATTGCTACTTGATCAAAAGCTTTTATGTATAAACGAAGAAAGTGTAGTTGTTTTAGCAAAGGAGAGTTAGCTACTGAAACAAAGGCTCATTCATATAAACATAGGAAGTATAGTTGTTTTCGCGAAGTAGAATAGCTCTCCTGCATTTAAATAAAGTTGTATTTTACTAGTGTATTAGTACCAGTAACTAATACTCATTTGATTTCTCATTGAATAAACTTATAGTTTGTCAACATAGGTATGTACTTAAATATAACAATAAACTAGTTTTTGTTTTAAACACAAATGAGTATTAGATACATAGGTACAGGCAGTACAATAATATGTTAGTGAAACAAAGGCTTATTCGTAGTAACAATGGCACTATATTTGTTATAAGAATAGCTACTGAAATGAAATTCTAAACACCTAAAGTAAACGGTTTTGAGAGTACCTAACAGTGGTCAAAATTATGATAAAAACAACATATTATTTTTAGGGTATTTGTGTATTGTTAAATTAAAATAAAATTAATTACATACTCTCTTATAAGTAGGTACATAATAATCAGTTTAATTTAGTACACTCCTTGCAATAAAATCTAACATTACCAGTAGTAACCCAATAACCCAATCTAAATTTTTGCAGCCGTCTGCTCCAATATTCTGACGATCCAAATTTTCCAACTCTTTGTCTAATGTGAATGCCAGTGAATTCCAGTCCTGTACAAAATACATAAAAAAGTCAATATTAATTTCATTTCATTCAAAAACAAGTCATTATTCATTTATTATCTCCTTTCCAACAATAAAAGAATCATCAAAATCAGTTCATAAACGACAATTGAGAAACCTCCTCCTTTTTTTGAAGATGGTTAGAAACCAACTGAATACTAATAATAGTTTTAATTTGAAGTATGGTTTACCTGCTGAATTGACGTATTTTGTGGCCCATCATCTGTCATGAATATTACAGGAGATGAAACATTGCTATCCGTTCCAATCTGAAAAATAAAATGAATGAATAACGCTTGTCTTCTAACTAATAAGAATAATAAAAAAACAGACTCATAATGTTATTTTTTTAGTTTCTGTTAATTTGCTAAGAAACAAGTATAATATTAAGTATTAAGTAGATATAATTAAATAAAAAAGAATCGGGTTCTAAGCTGGGAGAGTAGAAAGAGAGAAAATATGATTACCTCCAGTAATCTGTTTGATGTTGTTTGTGATGATCCAGTACTACTCAACTGAAATGCTTCTGCTGTAGCAGTTGATGATTGAAGTTCCTAAAAAAGATGATCATAACTTTTTACTGCAATGCGTTAAAGCTAAAAAGGTAACCAACAGACAGTCAATGAATGGACGAAGTGTTTCTTTCACCTCTATGTTGATTACCTCTTGTATGTAAATATGACCTTGTCGTTCTAACAATTTTACCTTTTCAGGAGGTAACACAGGCTTTTGATACTGCTGAAAAAAAAAAGTACTAGGTTAATTAATTTATTCTGTCATGTAATTACCTACTAAGTATCACTAGGTACTTTAAGAGTAATACTGCTATAGAATTACTTATAGAGGATGGGATGATGAGTACTACAGAACTCTTAACTGCTGAAACTACTTCCATGTAGGTTTCCATTATGTATAAAAAAAAAATTACATGCATACATAAATGTAATACAATATCACCCAGACAGAGCATCCAGATTATCACACAAATATTTGTTCTCGGTGATGGGGATTGAACCCACGGCCTACGGAACAGAAAGCAAAGCTACTACCAAATGATGATTACTAAACTACTTAATTCTACTCCTAAAACTACCTATTTCTATGCAACTACATTATGAGTGTATCATTTTAGCGAGTTTTAAAAAGAAGGCATTAATAACTTAAAATACAAACGAATGGTGGTAGGTATACATTTACATTTTGTATTGCAATCCTTAATTTAATTTTATCTACAATGCTTGATGTCAGAACTGATAGCTCGTGGTCGTTGGCCATGCATAATATGTTAAGATCGACTCCTTGGTCTATAAAAAAAGGTAGATAGGTACTAGTGTAATTCAAGTCAAAACATAACAAAACAAAATGGCGTCAACAATTTTTTATGTTGTTCTGTGGATGGGTGACCACCCTTACATACCGAGTTTCCTCCGTGCCTCGGAAAGCACGTTAAGCTGTTGGTCCCAGCTGTCGTTTGTAGATCTTTGACAGTCATTACAGGTAGTCCGTGGCCCAAAAAGTCTGACAACCAATCTTACCAAGGGGTATCGTATTACCTACCCAGTACAAACTGGGTTGTGGAGGTCTGATAGACAGTCGCTCCATGTAAAATACTGATATTCAGCTGCATCCGGTTAGACTGGAAGCCGACTCCAACATAGTTGAGAAAAGGCTAGACAGATGATGAATCAAATCTCAAGTATCTCTATGTACCTACTTATGATGATTCGGACCATTTCATTCATCTGTGATAAAAAACTAATAAGTAAGCAAATAACATGAAAACTTACCAATGAAACTGTCCTTTAGATGACCCAAACGGGCAGAATCAAGAAATTCTTCCATTTTCTTCGACCGATCACAATCACTATTCACAGTCACTGCCGCCCATGCGTACGCACACAATACAAATGGCGGGCCGGCGAGCGCGGTGGACCACGCGCGCCAGCGTACAATCTAGGGATGGCAATTCGAGATCGATTAATCGAAGAATCGGTTTTTCGGGCCAAATAAATCGATTTTTTAAATCGATATGCAGCACTGAATCGATTCAGTGAATCGATATTTCACCCTAGAGAATCGAAATTCGATTTTTTCTATTCCCGAGATGGCTGTGTGCTTAGTTTCCTGACTTCGCCTCTCTTTAATAATTAAAAAAAACACATTTTGCTTTTTGTATCTGTCGTATCTGTTTATTGATATTGCGTCATTAATTACTACACATTGTTTTTAAAAAGCTTAGATATTAAGCATTGGGAGCTGTAAGTTATTTTATCTATTTTCTGTGATTTTCATTTGTATTCATGTTATTACTCGAAGACGCCTGGACCGATTTTGAAAATCATTTTTTTGTTTGAAAGCTAGTGCTTTCCATGTGATCCATCATTTAAATTCTCCATCCCATCAAAATCTATTCAGTAGTTTTAGAGTTATAATTTAAAGTGAGTTTTTTTTGTTAAAATTATTACCTTATGTAACAAATACATTGAGAAAGTAAAATTATGTCTTATTTTTTACCTGGTACTTTGATATGGTTATAAAAATAATTGTGGTTATCAAATTCCCTGAACTAAAAAAACCCCTATTTTACTACTAAGTGATCGTTTATTATGGTATCTTATTTTTCATAAAACCGATATATATTTACATTGCAACTTGAAAAAAAAAATCGATTTTTAGAAATCGATCTTTTAGACCTCGATTGTTTATTGAATCGATTCATCAAGTTACGATTCGAATCGATTTAAAAATCGATCTTTTTCGGAAAGAATCGCCATCCCTAGTACAATCATCTTCATGTTACACTATACTAGCTGCTGCCCGCGACTTCGTTCGCGTTTTTTAGGGATAAAAATTAATTATGTCCTTCCCCAGGATATAATCTATCTCCTTGCCGAATTTCATTACGATCCGATCAGCCGTTTAGTCGTGAAAAGGTAGCAAACAAACAGAGTTTACTTTCGCATTTATAATATTAGTATGGATGTAAAGATGTTCACATTGACACACTTGCAACGTTCTGTTGTCACCACAGCGATATTATTATTGTACGGCAAATGTTAGTTAAATGCTACGACTATAGTTATTTTGTTAGATTTATTTACAATGTTCACATTGGCACACTCACAACGTTTCATTGTCACCACAGTAAAATATATATTGTCTGACAAATGGTAGTTAAATGCTACGACTATAGTTATTTTGTTAGATTTATTTACAATGTTCACATTGGCACACTCGCAACGTTCCATTGTTACCACAGCCACATGTATATTGTATGACAAATGGTAGTTTAAAACTCCGACTATAGTTATTTTGTTAGATTTATTTACAATGTTGACATAGGCATACTCGAAACGTTCCATTGTTACCACAGCAACATATATATTGCTTGAAAAATGGATAGTTTAATGCTCCGACTATAATTATTTTGTTAGATATAATTACAATGTTCACATTGACACACTTGCAACGTTCCATTGTTACCGCAGCCACATATAATTGTATGAAAAATGGTAGTTGAATGCTACGACCATAGTTATATTGTTACATTTATTTACAATGTTGACATTGGCATACTCGCAACGTTCCATTGTTACCACAGCCACATGTATGTTGTACGGCAATGGTAGTTTAATGCTACGACTATAATTATTTTGTTAGATTTATTAACAATGTTCACATTGACACACTTGCAACCTTCCATTGTCACCACAGCCAAAATATATTGTCTGACAAATGGTAGTTGAATGCTGCGACTACAGTTATTTTGTTAGATTTATTTACAATGTTCACATTGGCATACTCACAACGTTCCATTGCTACCACAGCCACATGTATATTGTACGACAATGGTAGTTTAATGCTACGACTATAGTTATTTTGTTAGATTTATTAACAATGTTCACATTGACACACTTGCAACCTTCCATTGTCACCACAGCCAAAATATATTGTCTGACAAATGGTAGTTGAATGCTGCGACTATAGTTATTTTGTTAGATTTATTTACAATGTTGACATTGGCATACTCACAACGTTTCATTGCTACCACAGCCACATGTATGTTGTACGACAATGGTAGTTTAATGCTACGACTATAGTTATTTTGTTAGATTTATTAACAATGTTCACATTGACACACTTGCAACCTTCCATTGTCACCACAGCCACATATATATTGAACGACAATTGGTAGTTTAATGCTACGACTATAGTTATTTTGTCAAATTTATTAACAATGTTCACATTGACACACCTAAAACGTTTTATTGTTACCACATCCATTTTTTTACTAACTTTAATGTAAGGACAAAGCTAAATTGTTCCTAGCACATTAAACGACGGGAAATCAGCGCACAATAAAAAAGTTGCTAATCTCAACTAAGTTCTTTCTGTAATAGTAACAAAATATTTAGTTGCTCCGACAGGAAATTATCAACAAAGCATTTATTGTGGCTTTGTTGACCCGTTTTTTTCTGCGTGTAGCCGTTGCCAGCGGTTTCACCCGCTGCAACTCGAAAATTATACCATGGGAACATAAAATCGGGATAAAAACTATCCTATGTGTTAATCCAGGTGGTAAACTATCTCGGCCTTATTACAAAAACTAAATAAACCTTGGTTTAAACCTGGTCTATCAAGTCCAGGCTTATCTGCAGAGCCATGGTTTAAATTTGTCCGTATTACAAAATTAAGATAAAACGTCGACTTAAGTACCGCCATTTGAACGATTGTCTAAACAATTAAATCCACAATGAGTAATAACAATTAAACCTACCTTATTTCAATCCATTTCGGGTGAAAAAACACAAAAACTACAACACAATGAAAAATTTGCTATGAGAAACTTTGACACACCTTTGACAGCTACTACTGTTAGACCATGGTTTATCAGAAAACCACGATTTGTAATAATGTCTGTGTAAACCATAGTTTAACAAGATTAAACCTGGGTTTTTAGTTAAACCTCTTTTTGTAATAAGGCGGTCTGTGTACCAAATCTGATCCAAATCCGTTCAGTGGTTTTTGCGTGAAAGAGTAACAAACATCCATCCATCCATCCAAACAAACTTTCACATTTATAATATTAAGTAGGATAGTAGGAGTTGCCTGCTGAGTCGCGGTCGCGGGAGTATGTATGAATGTATGTTTGTTTGTTCCCTCATAATTTCTAAACCGGTCGTATGCCAACCTAGCCAATAAAGATTTTGTGAAACAACCGCAGGTGACACACGACCACGGCTATTACTTAAAGTTTATAATTGGAAAAATGTATGTAATCCGTATTATAATACTGCTAAAGCGCCCTGTATAGACCCCCTGGTGTTTGAAGAATTTCTTTTTTTTTTAGGTGGTAAAATCCTGAAAACATCATTTAGTGTTAGGTATTAAAAACTTATTAGACTTTACCCCGTTACGGCACCTGTAACGTGTGTAAAATGGACAAATGGTCTCTATTTCTAACTACGGCAAACAATAGAATACACAAAATCCAAAAAGAATTAGGGTATTTGACAAAAATTCTAAATGGTCCGTTTTCAAGAAATATTAGAAACGTATTTTTTCTTTTGTTACGTAAACCAAAATCGACGAAGCCGACGATATGACACTTAAAAAATTCCAATACGTCACAAGCCAGTACAGTTTTTACTAGCTTCTGACGTCACGAGCGGAAACTCTCGAATTTCGATGCGTTATATCTTTGTAAATGTACAAGGCGTTACCAAATTAAATAAAGAAAAAAAATACGTGTTAATTGTTTTTTAAAACTCTGAGGGACTAATTAGATTTTTTTTCAGTCAAATAATGTAAAGCTTAATCATTACCGGAAAAATCGAATATTAGTTCATTCTCTTTGCAATTGCATTTACTTGGTATAAGCTCGCTAATCCCGTCATATGGAGGTAAACAACTGACGACGGACGTGACCGCAAGCAACGTGGACGGATTTAGATCAACCGTAGTAGGTAGGTTGGTGGAGTACTTTGCAAGTGCACACTTTGTATGGAAACAATCGTGTAACTAATAATATCGTTTAAAGCGATTCCTCCGTAGAAGCCCGCGGAATTAAAATTTTCATGTGTTTTTTGAAATTTGCATAGCAGCAAGAAGTGGTAACTTGATCAAAATATGATTCGCGACAATAACAAGTATTACTTTAAATATACGAATGATCAAAACATTACCTCAATTCGCTCTCACAAAGATTTGATCAAAATAAGTTAGATTTGGAATATTTTATCAAATCTTAACGAGAGCGAATGTTTTGATCATTTTTATATTTAAAGTTATACTTGTTACTGTCGCGAATCATATTTTGATCAAGATAGAACTTGTCATTTATAAGCAAATTGCAAGAAACACATGAAAATTTAAATTTCGCGGTCTACTACGGAGGAAAACTTAAGAACACTGGACTGATTCTAAATTTTAACCTGACTTCAAAAAAGGTAGAGGTTCTCAATTCATCTGTATGTTTTTCTTTAATTTTTGTTTTGGGTGTAGCTCCCAGATTGTGCCATAATCATCAGGTCGGGATCAGATGATGATATCTTGAAGAAACCGTAACCGTAACGTAAACCGAAATATCTTTTTATTTTTTACGCAATCACACAATAAACATACCTAGTAGGTATCACAACTGTAACCACAAAAAACATCATTGACTTCTAAAACAAGAAGTGTAAATACTATTTCTTAAGTCAAAGAGGGCCAAAGCCTGCCGGGGTCGCGGGACTCACGAATTACCGTGTCCCCGGAACGTAAAGGGCTATTGAAGGACACCGTGGATTTTAGTCAGTACAAGTCTGACAGTCCCTCCCGCTCTGCCCTGGGTGGGAGGACTCATTTGATCATTTTACCACGATAAAAAAAAAGTGACCGACTTCCGAAGGAATACTTTATTTTACAATATTTTGTGTTTGTTTAGTATTTCCATAATTAATTTCATTGATTGTATTGTTTGTATGACTGCGTATGAGGTGAAAGGTTTATTTAAGGTTCGTAGCAGATGGCGCTCTGTAGTTTCTGCGAAATATGAAATAGAGTAATTAATAAATTAAAAATCTGTTTAGTCCTTCAGTTAGAGTATTGAAAAATAATAAACACGTATTTTTTGTTTGTTTAAATCAATCAATATTTACCATTGAATATTGACAAAGATAAAACTCTTCGAAATTCAGAAGTGGGGTCTTGTGGCGTCATAAAGCCTGTAAAATTATACCATCAGAGTGACGTTTTGTGATTTTAGAAGCTTTGTTTCTTCGTCAATGTTTTTTTTTTTACGTAACTAAACAAAAAATGCGAGTTAAATACTTTTTGATAATCAATATTTCGGAATAAATTCTTTTTTTTTAGAAAAATAGCCTGTTTTAGGATTGCTCTTTATTTCTTATAAGATGGCGCCAAATTCACGGCTGTAACAAAGCCAGTACAGCAGAAACTATATTTAAATATAGAATAAAGCACAGCTCGGTGTTTTACTCTTATGCTTACGTTACTATAAGTGTACCTACTTAATTTACTTTTCCAAGAATGCTTGCCCTGCCACTTAGTGAGAACTCAACAATGTAAGCACCTAATTGTTTTAAGTTATTTGTTTGTGAAGCAAGATTTGTTGATTATAAGGAGTAGGCAGTTTTTTTAGACGTTAGTCTTTTATACGAATGACTGGATTTAACTGGTGGTTAAATAATTACAGCCGCACAGGCCGATCTTCCGGGTTAAGCCGCGCTTGCTGAGGTTGGACTGTGGATGGATGATGATGGTAATAGCGAGTTTCCTCCGTGCCTCGGAAAGCACGTAAATCCGTTGGTCCCGGCTGTCATTTGTAGATATTTGACAGTCGTCACTGTTAGTCAGATAGAAGTTCCAAAATCTGACAACCAGTCTTACCATGGGGTATTGTATTACCCAGTATTACTGAATGTGGAGGCAATCGTTCCATGTAAATTACTGATACTCAGCTGCATCTGGTTCGACTGGAAGCCGACCCTAATACATAAGTATATTATGTAGTTGGGAAAAAGCTAAGTAGATGATGATTGAATTTTTTAACCGTCTTCGAAATAACTAATCTGTCGGAAGTCGGTGGCTTTGTTTTTTTAAATTAATTTTTGCCACCAACTAACTACTAAGTTATTTTACACCTAGTTGTGGTGTTTTTTGAAAGCGGTTAGTTTTTTTTTTTTTTTTTATTTATGTCATTAAGGTGACAAGCAAGCATAAGGCCCGTCTGATGGAAACCGGTCACCAGAGTCCAGAGGTATCCCTTGCGCGACCTTGCAACTTCTTCACGTCCTTTTTGAGGGTGTGAAGAATGCCCTTCAGCTGTTAGCACAACTATCCTTCAAGAAGAACTGGCTCACCCGCATCAGCGGATGAAATGCAGACGAGCGACTTGACGCCTTGAATTATGCGTGTGGGTATTCGCCAGTCAGTCAGACCCTGAAGGGATTTCACCAAGCAACATAATGTATACAAATGATTGCATTTAATTTAAAAATCTGGAAATATTATCAACTAGCGGGCGCCCGCGGCTCCGCTCGCGTGAATATCGGTTACCACTGCAAAAAGCCTACTCAGGAAAGACACAGTCAGCAACATGATTTCCAGGTCTATTGACAGACACCGACACTAACATCGACGACGCAGTCATCACAAACACTCGACATAGATAGATTTAGTGTGTTACGGACTTTTTTGTAGATATTTATAAGTTCAACAATTAATTAGAACATTTTATGGTTCTATCTTTTATATTTTAGGCAGCGTACGCAAAATAAGTAACTTTTCTGGTTGATTTTTTACACCTTGTGGCCGAAAAACCTAAATATCTTACGCAACCCTATTTTTCTCCAAAATAAAATACAGCCTATGTTACTCGTGGATAATGTAGCTTTCGAATGGTGAAAGAAATTTTTAAAATCGGTCCAGTAGTTTTTGAGCCTATTATTATTACAATCAAACAAACAAACAAAGTTTTCCTCTTTATAATATTAGTATAGACTAAAATAACTAATTTCGTATCTACTATTGCTTCAACTATAAAGATTGAGAAATTAAATGTAAACTAATAATATATTTAAACACTACCAAAACCTCTAATACCTATTTCATAAAATAACAACAAAACAAATCTAAAAATAAACTATTCAAAGACTAAAAGTAAAAAGGGTCACGCCGCAATCGCGGCGGTAAGACCTCTCTTTGAGGAGTGGCTGGATAGGCGTCACTGCGTCCTGACCTACTGCATGACGCAGGTCCTCACCGGACACGGAAGTTTCGGGAGGTACCTGTGTCTGATAAGGAGGGAAAAAACGCCTGGGTGTCACCACTGCGAGGATCGTTCGGAGGACACGGTGGAGCATACGGTGCAGGACTGCCCCGTTTGGGCAGAGCACCGCCGTGTCCTCACGACGGCGATTGGCGGAGACCTCTCGCGCCCGGCATTGGTCGAGGCCATGCTGCGGGGCGAGACGTAGTGGGAAGCGGTCGCCTCCTTCTGCGAAGCAGTCATGCTCGCGAAGGAGGAGGCGGGCCGCGTGAGGGAGAGGACAGCGTCCTCCCTCCACCCCAGCCGCAGTAGTACACGCCCACGGCGACAGACGTCGGCAGACGATCTCCGGCCACCATAGGCGCGGGCATGCGCGCGTCGAGTAATGGGCGACTCGCTGTCCGATCATGGACCATGCCTGGGTCGACGGCGCGTTGTGTTCCACGCGCGCCTCAAGGAGTGTCAGCATAATGACGGGGCCTGTAGAAGGCCAAAGCCTACCGGGGTTGCGGGACTCACAAATTACCGTGACCCCGGTACATAAAGGGCTATTGAAGGACACCGTGTATTTTAGTCAGTCAAGTCTGACAGTCCCTCCCGTCCTGCCCTGGGTGGGAGGACTCATTTGATGAATTTACAACGCAAAAAAAAACGACAAAGTCGCGCTGATAAGCACGGTTTGTAAATATTGCGATGACTGATTAGCGTATTTCATGTATAACTTTGGTGTTTCTACACCGATTTACACGATTCTTCTTTTATTGAATAGGTAATAATGTTAACTTTTTTTAATTAGGGATTAGAGAGAGTGTTGTAAACGTAAGAGTAGACAAATATAATCAGAAAGCTCCGAATTGCTAAGCTATCGGGAGTTTCACGTGTTATTGTGACTCAACCATAAAAGATAGACATGTGCTGTGAAAGAATATTTTTATATAATTTTAAGGAGAACATTTCCGTCATACATCATTTATATGTAGCTTTAACCATTAAGGCTGCATGCGCGACGGAAGCTTAAAAAGTGGAGTAACTTCTCCCGTTTTCCCAATATTTTCCTTCACTGCTCTGCTCCTATTGATCGTAGCGTAATGAAAAGTATACTATAACCTGCCCAGGAGTATAAAGAATAATTGTGCCAAATTTCGTTAAAATCCGTCGAGTAGTTTTTGTTTCTATAACGAACATACAGACAGACAGACAGACAGACAGACAGACAGACAAAAATGTTACTAATTGCATTTTTTGCATCAGTAGCGATCCCTAATCACCCCTTGATAGTTATTTTGTAAATATATTTCATGTACAGAATTGGCCTCTCTACAGATTTATTATAAGTATAGATGTGCATAAAAATAAAGAGGGGTTGACGACATTGTTGCCATTGCGGGAGTGTCCTGGATGAGGCTGGCGCGAGATCGTGGAGCTTGGCACAAGCAAAGAGAGGCCTATACCCAGCAGTGGGTGAAGACGGGCTGTGGATGATGATGATGATGCATAAAAATATCAAACCTAGCACTTCATGTAATTATAATCTCACCACTAATTAAACAAAAAAAAATACAAAACATGATAGGAAGCTGTACGTCATGACTGTGACAAGAAAGGCTTACTCCTCATCATAAAGCTGTGCTATGGGGCACCCACGGCACAGCGCTGATTTTCAGTGGTTAACCGAAAAAAGAAGAAGAAGAAAGAAAATAATTCGCTTACTTCATCTTCCAAAACTGGAATCTTGTGAAAGGCGTGTAATTTTGTAGACCTATGTAATTTTCATTTAAAAGAGAGAACATTCTCCGCCTAATTTGAAAAGATGACTTTCGCTTTACAAAGAGCAAGAAAACTGGATAATGGGGGATTTAAACGAGTTCATTTCTCAGTCAATTTAGCCGTTCCATCGATTCAGTGGTTTAGACGTGAAAAGAAAACAAACAAACAAACTTACTTTCGCATGAATAATATTACAGTTAGCATTACAACTGTTTAATAGTTATTTATGCAACTGTTGTTTAATCAGGGGTATTGAAAAACGAATGTGGATTGATAATAGTATCACATGAGTGTTTTAATACTTAATTATAACAGTTGCATACAAGACTTTATCTACAATCATGATGTGAATCCTCTATAAAAGATTCTCATACCATAGGGTGTTGTACAGTGTTGTAAAAACTATGTAAATTCAAGATGGCGTGAAATAACACGATAAGACGAGAATCCGAAATTAAGAATTAGTCTACAATTTATTGTTCTTTTTTCAAAATTTTAGCGATCTGGTGGTGAAAATGTCATTGCATGAGAATGTTCTTTTTTAGAAATTCATAACATCACGCGTTTGGATGATACTCGTATAATGATCATAATATCCTTGAGTGTTTTAATGTTGGCAATAAGCTAATTGTTATACTTAGGTTCTTTTATAGAGGATTAATAGCATGATAGTAGATAAAGAATTTAGTAGAACTTCATCATTCAATGGGCTTTGAAACGAGGCCAATTTCGGTCAGTGCGTAAACGAACTTTAAAATAACCAAAATACGCGAGGTTATAGGCTTCCATCATAAACACACGTAGTTACGCGAACAGAACAAATTCCTCTGGCCGTGTTTAGTGGAATGTTTAACAAATAAATAGGAGATGAAATCATAGTTTTTAGCCGACTTTGCCATAAGGAGGGTTTGTCGAAGATTTTTTAATAAAATTTAGTAGTAATTATACTGGCCAAGATCTTTTAATGTCATCATTTCAACACCGTCCAATGTCGTAAGTGTATGCGCGACCGTATACGGTTTTTTTTTACGTGTTCAAATCATCAAATGAGTCCTCCCACCCAGGGCAGAGCGGGAGGGACTGTCAGACTCGTACTGACTTAAATCCACGGTGTCCTTCAATAGCCCTTTACGTTCCGGGGTCACGGTAATTACCCGCGACCACGACCGCATAGGTAAGAAATTTCTATCAGAAAAATTCTAAGGGCACTTAGCAATAGGTATCCCAAATTACACCTTCGTGAATGATTCGGGTCTCTCACAGCACAGCATTATGCTGAGTGGTCGCCTTTCTGTTTTACAGCCATGGCGTGCAGCTGTTTCTTTTTTTGTTTGTTACTAGCGACCCGCCCCGGCTCCGCACGGGTGCAATCTCTACTATATTAGCATGTTATATACAAATAAACCTTCCTCTTGAAACACTCTATCTATTAAAAACAAACGGCATCAAAATCCGTTGCGTAGTTTTAAATATCTAAGCATACATAAAGACAGCGGGAAGCGACTTTGTTTTATACTATGTAGTGTATTATGTTTAGGTTTAGTTAGTTATTAATTTCTCTGTTTTTTTTTGTTTTCTACATGCATAAAAAAAGTAAAATACCTAATTTATCTTCAGGGATCTTTTCCTGACCAAACCAACAATAATGATTGTTTTTTTTATCGTAGATATTTATGTTGGCTAGAGCTTTGATACAATATGATATATGCAATTATTATTATAGAATAACGAGTATCGATCGAGACTTCCTCCTACCCATAACAACGAACTCTATCAAGAATTTATCTAAGAGAATCTTTATTAGCGAAGGAGGGGGACGCGTGAGGGAGAGGACTGCGTCCACCTCACAACCCAGCCGCAGTTGTAGACGCCCAAGGCGACTGACGTCGCAAGACGACCTCCAGCCACAGTAGGTAATAATGGGCGACTCGCTGTACGACCATGGACTGTGCCCGGGTCCACGGCGACGGCCGTTGTGTTCCACGCGCGTCTCAAAGAGTGTCAGCACAGTGACGGGGCCCTCCCTTAAAGGGCCAAAGCCTGCCGGGGTCGCGGGACTAACGAATACCGTGACCCCGGTATCCGTGGATTTTAGTCAGTACAAGTCTGACAGTCCCTCCTGCCCTGCCCTGGGTGGGAGAACTCATTTGATGATTTTACCACGCTAAAAAAAAAAAAATTTATTACCCTTAATATTTACTTTATTATCAATTATAATTTTGGATACCAACTGAAGTACTGATTACTATCAAAAACTACCAATTATACATTTTATTTACTGTCTAAGTTATTGAACAAAGCTTACCTCACAAACGCATGCCACTTGCTCCTGTGTGAAGCCGAAACTCGGCAGGGGAGCATCTCTAGGGGGGCTCGACTCCCGCTGACCCCATTCGGGGCCCCCCAACATGTCCAAATGCTCGTCTCCAGCCACTTTGACACAATTTCACACCAATTTATGCAAAAAACCACCAAAAATGGCGAACAGCCAAAAATACACGAAATGTCATTCACTTTTCCCGCGCTTTCACAATTTTTTTATTATCTATGTTTTTTTTTGTTTTTGAGTTGAGAATATCAGTGCGTTCAAAACTCAAGTGTTTGCACTCCCACTGTTTTTTGAAAATACTTAAAACGGTAAATAAACATAAAAAGGCGGCAGTCCCAAAAATGTTTAAACAAAAGCGATCACCTTTTAAACGTCGATTACTTATTTGTGTTCCGATTTCGAAAATGGTCTGAAGTTTGTTTATAAATACGAGTGAGTTGTATTTATGGTTATTTTTTTTAATTTTATTTTTTAATTCACTCCCAGTCTCTGCCTGGATAAAGTCCGTTTACACCATGCCTTGTTTTTGTCAAGATAAATGCTTTTAAAATTATTATTCGGTTGATGTATTTCACTTCGTTATTGGTTTTCTCTTCTTTTTCATTTTACTTCAATTGCAGACGGCCGCTGCATTCACCTGTAACAACAGAATGTCATTTTAATTTATGCTGCATTTCTGAACAATAAACGCAATTAAAAATAGGCTTAAATGCTTGCGTAGGGTTATAAAGAAAGAAAATATATCGTTAGAACTAAAATTACAACCGACTGGTTATTATTTTTAGCTGAAACGCAGAGCTCTACACATAAAGATTTCACAAAGTGTCGTTTTATTTTGTCTGTATATTCATTCGCACTTTTAACTTTCTATTGCAGAAGCGCAACTGGCATTCTGTTACTGAATATAAAAAAAACATATTTTTTGTATTTATGAAGTGGCAGAGTCTATACTTTCGTCCGGCGCCCACGGCAGTCTATCCTTACTAACTGCAATCTTTTTATACCAGTACAAAATCGGTAGTTATATCATTAATTGCGAAAGCATCTCTGACTAACTGTCCTGTCTACCGTTTTGCGCCTTACCGGTAAACGGATGTTGTGTAAAACCCGGGTAGCAAAGAAACTAAGTCAGTCCCAAAGCGCATTAGATGACGATATCGTCAAAATCGTGGTTAAAACGGAGCAGAGAAGTATTGCAGAAAAAGAGGGAAGCATATACCTAGCTGCTGAGTCATCTCTGAAGAGGCTGTGAGCACTTGGACCCCAAGGTCGTAGAGTTTCAGCCCCCCAAACGGCTCGACAATGATATAATAAAATGATTTGATTGTTACTAAAGCTACTATGTACTTACTTTGCGCTATTTTACAAAGAGCTTTGCTTATTTACACATTCAATCTCTGGCTACTGCCGTCTAAACTCAAATAAACATGATTTATTCGCTGCAAATAACGCTATCTCAAGATTATCATTTATAAGCAGTAATTCATTAATATTGATGAGAATTAGGAAAGGGCAGAGAATTGACCCTTGTAGAACTCCCACAGTTTCGATGATAACATCCTATTGAAAGAGATGTTTAGATATTTTATTCAAAGTGTTTTATTTGCATAAGGAATTTATTTAGCGTTGACATAGTCTGACACAATATGAGCTTGAACAAGGGTGGATGACGTTGAATCAGTTGTGATGCAGTTTGGCATGGGCCTATTATAAGTACAGCAGTTGAGGCCAAATGGTGATTGATCGATTATCCGAGAGTTATTTGATTGAATCGATATGATTATTTATCTATATACCTATGTTTTATTTTTTTAGCCAATAACTCCTGATTAATATAAGTTTAATAGAGTCATTGGACTGTCTCTAAATGCAAAGAATATCCATGAAAAATAAAAAAGACACAGGAGCACCTCGTTTATTTCTAACGAGATTCAAAATTAACTAATAATAATTTACAATGATATCATTCCTCTATATAAAAACCCACTGTCAACCACATTAAATCAATTTCTCATCGCAATCACCGACAAAATCTTTTCAAAACAGGCCCCACTATCAATTTTCCATATTTTTATCACCAAAAAAACATACCATCACGTACTTTGAAGCATTACTAAGATTCACTGACGCGACAACGAAAGATTTAGTACAAAATTCTATAAAACAATCCAAAATTTTGTGTTACAAAGCCTAAAATACTGTTTAAAGAGATAGGTTGAGTATATTTCTGTCTCTTTTTATTTTATTGGTGTTGTAAAGCGTGAGAGAGATGCAAGAGGGTCGTCAGGGGCACGATGTTAAATGTTTGGTGTTTTAAGTAATTTTTATCATCGACACGATCGCAAGGGAGGCCTTCTTGATATATGGAGTTGACGGGTTAACAGTGATGTACATTTATTGTCGATGGTTCTTGTTTTGTTTTGTACCAGTTCGTGTTTAGCGAATGAATTGTGTCATAGACGATGAGACATTTGTAGATGTTGTACCTTTAGTCTTTGGGTTTTTTTTTTAAGTTCATTGACATTGTATTTGACCTCAGTTGATAGTTTGACATTATTTTGCCTTTGTGACTTATCTTTAACGTAGATAATACGCACATTTTCATCGATTAGTAATTCCAAAGAGTCAACTCGTGTTTTTTTCATACAGTTATGACACGTTTACTACGAGTATTCATAATAATCTGGCAGCTAAAAAAATATTTAATGAGAGGACTAAAAACAAATAAAAAAGCTCATTCCCCGTAATAGGGTCACTGTAAGAAAAACATCACCCGTCATAAAATGTTCGAGACAATCCGAAGCGTCTTCAAATAATTTAAATTTAGAATCATTGAGGAAATTTAGGTTGCGTTTTGTATTTACATTGTAACATATTTGGATGCGTTCCAAATGATTCTATTCGTCAACTAAAATACTTTAACATACTCATATTCTCCGATATTTCTTACTAGTACGCGAAAAATATTCAGAGAGGAAAAAAAAGTTGTTTTTCTCTGTCATTTAAATATTTTAAACCTGTCAGGGTTATTAGTTTTGATTTAATTCCGTAGCTCTTTTATCTATGATCAAAAACATAGCGATCTCTATCAGAATGACTCGAACAAGGTTCATTATATTTTAAATGAAAATTAACTTATAAAATGCAAAGGAGATAAGATAACAATCTAAAGATGATCTAAAGTCAATGCTACCAAAGTATAATTTAAACAGAAATAGATAAAAAATAGAATATATTATCATAATTACTTTGTATACCTCCTTATTTTTGCAAGCGGAGATATTTCCGAGAAGAAATACACAGTGCTAGAGACGTTCCGTCATAAAGATACGATAAAACTGTAATTCTCCAATTAACATTCCCTTACCCGGTTTGTAGGCGCCACTAAACAATATTTTACGTATAATAACGACAATCGACATCGCAGACCGCATCACTATTACCCCACGTGGTGTCTGCGATCCTTATCGGACAACACCAGCTGTAAAACGCAAGATTTATCGATATTTTACCACGCCACGATGGTCGAACAAATCACGGCACTATTTAGCGATTTGATTTTTCGATACAACTACCAATTATTCGGTTGTGAGTTTTGTCGACTGATTTTTTGTGAGATTAAATTCTGTTTTGACCGATTTCGTTCTGATAAACGGTTTGAATTAATTAATTGTTTGCTTAAGATAATGTTAAGGAGGTATGTCGATCTATAAGTTTAAGTTTAGGACTTGTTAATAGACTTTGTCTGAGATTGATATATCTATATAATTATATAAAAGGAGAACTGACTGACTGACATATCAACGTACAGCCGAAACTACTGGGGCTAGGAATGTGAAATTTTGCACACGGCTTCCTATTATAATGTAGGGGAGCACTAAGAAGGGGTTTTTGGAAATTTAACCTTTAAGGGGGTGAAAAGGGGGAATTAGGAAAGTACGTATCCCACGCGGACGAAGTCGCGGGAAAAGTGCTAGTGTAATTATAATAGTCTTTAGTCATCATAATTTACTTTATCGTTTCTCAACGTTGGTTTATTTTTTTAATTGATTTGCTCTTGGCTTCAAGAGACAAAGATGAGTCCTTTTTATCGTGGTAAAATCATCAAATGAGTCCTCCCGGGTGGAACGGAAGGGACTGTCAGACTTGTACCTTTTTTTTTGAAAAAAAAAACGTTGCCCCACACTAGTAATTTCTCCTGTATCGTGGGTGCGTTTACAAACATAGAAACTCACATACACAATCACCCAGACCAGGAACAATTATTTGCAGATCATACAAATATTTGTTCCGTGCGGGGATCGAACTCGCGACACGCTGCACAGAAGTCGATCGCTCAACCACTGCGCCACACGTGTCGTCACTGACTGAAATCCACGGTTATCCTTCAATAGCTCTTTACGTTCTAGAATCACAGTTACCTAATGAGACAGCACCACCACAACGGCAGTCTTTGGCCTTCTAAAGGGGTCTCGTCAGATTGACAGCTCTTTGAGGCGCGAGTGGAACACGACGCACCATCGATCCTCAATGTAACCGTGAGGCAATGATGAGGCCTAAAGTGCAGCCAGCTCACCCAGAAGGAACTAAAACTCCAGCTCACCAACGGAATACAGTAAAAACTGTGTAGCGCTGGACCCCAGGATGGTGGTCGCGAGCAATGCGGTCCTGGTGAAGCCTGCTACCGCCGTTGGTATCTTTCAGCCGTCACAGCAGGTTATGGGTAGTAGACCACTAGGAGGTGGATCCAGTCGGTTTCTAGTCTAACCGAATTCAGTTGAATACAAGCATTTTACATAGAGTAACTGCCTATCATATCCCACCCACATCACTTGACTTCTGCTATCCGTAGTTCGGTAACATTAAGTACACCGTTAGTTAAACTTGGTCTAGTGGTTAGTGACCCTGACTGCTATGCCGGAGGTCGTGGGTTCGATTCCCACCCAGGACAAATGTTTGTGTGATGAGCACGATCATTTGTTCTGTGTCTGAGTGTAATTTATCTATAATATGTATGTATTTAGATATATATAAGTATGTTTATCAGTTGTCTAGTACCCATAACACAAGCTCTGCTTAGCTTGGGACTATATGGCGTTGTGTGATAGTTGTGGAATATTTATTATTATTATATTATTAATTAACGGCAATGACTGATGTTATAAAGATTTTTGAGAAAGAAAAATAGTTCGAACAAGGGAATCAAAGATTCGACCTAGCCGGCAGGGCTGCTATAGTATGTTGGTCAGGAGTCTGGAGTGAGGAAGAACGTAGGTTCGAGTCCTGCTTCTAGTCGAAAAAATCGCTGATATAATGGGTGCAAGAAAGAATCCAGACTGATATTATAACTTCTTATTACCTATCTATAACAGATCTTTTTGTTTAATATTCGCAAATCAATAAAATATAACTATCCTCTTCTGCTTTTGATTTCCACAAAATAAGAGGTTAAAATTAATTCCTTGTCATAAACATTTCGAATCAGACAATTAATCTTAATGTTATGCGATAAAAGAAATTATAAATTCTCTAAGTTATTGATAACATTCTTTAAAATTCCTTCATAGAGATTTTTTTTTTTGTCAAAGAACGAAATTTTATAGATTATCTAGACATATAATAACGAGTTTATTCAATAGACCAACACTCGCGCCAAGGTTACGCATAGACAATATTAAAAAAAAAAAACATTTTTATTTTGCAAAATAAGCGATACTTCTAACCCTTCTAACATAGACGTAAATTAATTTCAATTTGATTTACTTTTTTATATATACCTATACATGCTACATTTAAACACTAAAATTAAAAGTAAAATATTTACAAAAATGACAAAATTGAAACTAAAATTAAAAATTTACAGGGCGCCAAAAAATTCATCCACATCGCTGTCAATCGAGAAAGTGCCCAGAACGCTGGCAGCATTGCCACGTTGGATGACAATGTTGATCCTTTGACGAAGAATTAGGCCAGCCCTCTGGTCACGCGAGGCGTTGAATATACGCTTGGCGATGTCTTTGAAAACTTGGTGAGCACTTGGACCCCATGGACCCTGTTTGATTTACTTAGTTCAAGAAATTAAATTACTTAGTATAGTCTTTCCATGGATCCTAAACACGCTCCTCCAATTTTCATCAAAATTGTTTTAAGTATTCAAGGCTTCAAGCACGAAAAAGACGCATGAAACAGACAGATAAACAAGAGTTTCACATTAAAAAATAACTGTGCATGGAATAAATACTTTCCTCAAACTACATAACAACTACGAACATTTACCTACTAACTACGCATCTTAAATTCAAATTAAAAAGCCTTAAAACCTCCAACTGCCTTCGACCGTATGACAAAACTATCAATTAAGAAAACGATACAGCACTGCATTCAAATAGGCCTAACTCAATTGAACCCAGATTTTATCGAGGGCCCATAAAATGGTACTTTTATGCTCCAAGGCCCGCAGGAGGTTAATTAATGGCCATGTAAGGCCATATTACACCACGACTTACGACCAAGAGCTTATAATAAACTTACGAACATTCGTAACATGTGTTTTTGGGATAATATTATTGAAAAATTTAATTAATCGACCGATAAAAGTCTGTTTGATGGTTTGACGGAGATTTCCATCCTTTTTTTTCGCTGCCATTCGAAATCGTGAGTTTGAAAAAAGAAAGAGGTTTGAATGTATCGAAAGAAAGGTTCAAAGTGACATATCATAGTTTTTATGAGTAATAAAGAATTTGGAAAAAGAATGCCAACGGTCTCTGTTGTTCCAGGGACTATCCTCTATAAACATAAACCTTTGAAGATATTTTAATACACAAGCCCTCATCAGTGCATCTGTTTTTCAGGCTTTAATTATCCACAACCCAATTTCCCTTACCTGCTGAGTAAGTATATCTCCTCATACTCATATGCTTGCCTCATCAGTCATCACAATATAAGAAGCTAGCAAGAAATTTTTATTAATTCTATAGCCGGGCCACACTAAAGGTTTTTCCCGTTGATTCTCGCATTATCAAACATTAGAATTCACAAAATAGATCTGTGACTTGCTCAATAACTTTCAGTAAGCATTCAAAAACTTTATTACTTGTATATTCACTGGGATCTTCACTTCAATATGCGTCATCATTTATTCCGTTTCAAAAATTATCACCGAGATATCAAACCCTTTTTTCTTGACCTTTTACAGCGATTAAGTTACAAAATACATTTTATTTCGAGAGGGAACACTTCTATAATTTCATAAGAGCCATTTATCGACCTGGCAGTGTGGTCCTGGCATCGATAGGGCCACCCTATCACTTCTCAACGAGGTAAATGTATGAGAAAGGTTTTGTGTCTACAAAGAAATCAATGGCAATGCATAGTTCGAGGCATGAATACACTGTAGTGAGAAATTTTGCAATGATAGAAGACTTTATTTTAAAATTTAAAATGGGTTTTGTTATGGAGGAGCTCTAAGCTAAATAATAAAAGCCCCACAATTAAACAATTTTATTTGACATTTTGCTAAGAAAAGTTCTGTCCATGCTATAAATCTATGGTCAGAAAATGCAATTCTCTTGTGCAATTTTATGCATATTCAAATAATTACTAATGATGTTGCTTCAAACTCATGAAGTGAATCATTAGGATTATTGTTTAAAGAGCCGTTTTAGACAGGTTAGTTAGCCTCATGTCTGCCAAATACAAATGAGTCATAGAATTGGGAGCACTTGGCAACTCCTACAGGACTGCCGACCGTTTGTAGAACTGCCGGAGAGGCCGATGATCTTACTTTTTGTGACAGGGGCCTTATTAAGATGAGCTCGTGGCTAAATAATTACAACCACACAGTCTGGCAGTCAGTCCTAACCTTCAAGGTTAAGCCGCGCTTGCTGAAGTTGGTCTTTGATCAACTATTATAGCGAGTTTCCTCTGTGCTTCGGAAAGTACGTAAAGTCAAGTAGTTCCAGCTGTCATTCTCTCATCTGTGCAGATTTCTAGGTCTGTCCTCTGCCTAACCTTTTCCCGATTATATAGGGGTCGGCTTCCAGTCGTACTAGATGCAGCTGAATATCAGCATTTTAAATGGAGCGACTGCCCATCGAACCTCCACAACCCAGTAACTGGATTATACGATACCCCTTGGTAAGGCTGGTTGTCAGACTTTTAGAGCTTCTGACTAATAGTAACGGCTATCAAAGATCTACAAATGACAATCGGGACCAACGGCTTGCTTTCCGAGGCACCGAAGAAACTCGCTATGACTGATGGTCACCCATGCCTGCTATGGGTCGTCGCTTCCCTAATATCGATACATCGCATAGCTCGAGCTGCGTCTTCATAGCACATCATTACTCGCACATACATAGCTTAGCATCAGTGGAAACGGTCACATAGTTTCGTAGGTTAGCTTTTACATTCCCGCAGCATAGCACATGTCTGGTGGAAAAGCACCCTTATGTGTATGAAGTTTCATTATAATCAGTTCAGTAATTTCGGAAAATAAGAACTTGAAAGTTGTTCAAAAAGCCTTTCGGCGTTCCGCTCTTAAAACTTCGGTCACACACAGCGATTAATCGTGCCAGCTCGCCGCAAGTATTCGCTGTATGTGACAGGCTATTTGCATTGAATAGTCGCCGCGGTTTGAATTGAGCATCTTCAATTTTACTCGCAGCGATAATTCGCTGTGTGTGACCGAAGCTAAGTGTGTTTTAATTTGTAGAAAAAGACTTAGCTCAACCCATAACATGTCCTGAAAAATCCAACAACAGGGTTTGCGCTAACGACCACTCCACTAAGCAAACCAACTAGTCATTTAAATGATTCACCATTTAAATAATGAGTTGATAAACGCGTTCTGCTGAACATCATGTCAATCAATGATTTAATTGGAATCATTATGGGGCCATGTGGCTCATGAAACACGTTAGCAACGATATAAGTATAGCATGAGTCAGCCTAGAATGTCCCCATAGCTTGGAAACATACCTTCACTTTGTTCGTGGGATTGAAGATGGATCTAGGATATAGATTCCATGGCGTACTTTAGGGTATTCCACTTTGCCCTACTATTTGGACGTCTTGTTAGACAAAATGGTTTTTATTTAAGCCTATTTGAAAATATAAAAGTTTTGGTGGAATATTATCTAATGAGGCCTAATTAAGCTGGGTGGAAAAAAAGGGACAGTTAGTCTCTTGCTGACTAAAAATCCACCCTCTTCCATTTTTATTTACATGTTTAAAATCATCAAATGAGTCCTTCCACCCAGGGCGGGACGGAATGGACTGTCAGGCTCTAATTAAAATCCACGGTGTTCTTACAGCAGCCGTTTTTGTAACACGATCACCGTTATCTTTACAGATTTTTCACGGTTTGTGTTTAAGGCCTAAACTCTTACTCGTTTCCTTTATGCCCCGGTGAAGACCTCAGATGATGCGCCTTGCGAGGCTTACAACTGCTCCCTTCGCTTGAGTAGCGCCGCATTGCTATCTCGTATGTCAACTCATCCATTTGTTTTAAGTAAATTTATTTCATTTGCTTTCCTCTCAGTCAATATGCGTATCATTTGAGCTTAAAGTCCTGTCTAAAAGTGCTGATAAACTTGAGTATTCACTTGTGATTAGCATTCTTGCGAAAGTTACATTACAGAAAAACGAACGAGAGCGTTTTAACGAGCATTGTAACGAGCGTTCTGGCGAGCTTTTTGCCGAGCCGACTATCAAGTCTGACATCTTCAGAAAAAAAATATGATGACCATCGACAAGAGCGTTCGCTAGAAATATTGTGAAAACGTTCGTAGTGATGTTTGACTCTATGCTTGACTTTGTTTCGGGCACGTCGCAATCGCGGCGGAAAGACCCCTTTTTGAGGAGTGGCTGGAAAGGCGTCAGAGTTGGTACATGGTGGTCCATGTCCTCACGACGGCGATAGGCGGAGACCTATCGCGCCCGGCATTGTTAGAGGCCATGCTGATGGGCCAGGCAGAGTGGGAAACCATCGCTTCCTTCTGCGAAGCAGTCATGCTAGCAAAGGAGGAGGCGCGCCGCGTGAGGGAGAGGACAGCGTCCTTCCTCCACCCCAGCCGCAGTGGTAGACGCCCACGGCGACAGACGTCGCTTGACGATCTCTGGCCACCGCCCGGATCGACGGCGCGTTGTGTGCCACGCGTGTCTCATAGAGTGTCAGCATAGTGACTGGGCTTTTAGAGGGCCAAAGCCTGCCGGGGTCGCGGGGCTCACGAATTACCGTGACTCCGGAACATAAAGGGCTATTGAAGGACACCGTAGATTTTAGTCATATGATGATTTTAGCACGCCAAAAAAAACTGCTTGACTCTGTTTAACGAAATGAGCCAGTACAAGAAAATTTAAAATGGTAAATATGCTAGATGTACTGTTACATGTGAATGCTTAAGCACCACAAGCCGAGCCGTAAGCTTTAAGGTTCAGTTTGCTTTTGCAATACTGCATTGCAGACTTTTACACACTTAAACTAAACTTTTTGTTATGGAACAACAGTTTCAAAACCGTTTGTGTATTCTTTAAACTAGGTTAGATGGGCTGCAATTGTTTATTGAACTTCTGACTAAATATAGAGCGCTACGCTTCAACTGTTTGTGTTGCAATCTTTATGGATATCCTTGATAGGTCAAGGGTCAAAGATAGACTTGACGGAATATGGTTATTTTTTTTTAAACCACCCAGAAGTAGGAGCCTCGCGAAGCGGGGCTCTGTCGACATGCTACTAAAATAAATTATTGCTTTAGGATATTATGCTTAAAAAAGTTATGCTTTAGAACTTTATGCTTAATCATTATTATGGTTATAGAAATTATGCTTAAAAAATTATGCGTAAGCTGTTATGCGTAACTATATTATGCGAAAATATAATTATGCCGAACAAAATTATGCTAAGTTATATAAGGTCTTAAAATTTTATGCAAATGGATAGGGAACCATGGTAGCTTCTCATCCAATTTACGTATTTTGTCACCAAACTACTATGCGGTCGGTAAATATAGTATTAGTTCTCGTATTTTTGTAAGTACTTCCGCCATTTTGACTTTTAGCTACCTTCTTCTTCTTAACGTGTCGATGACAATCTATATCGACTCTTCCCAAAACTGGGCTACGATTTTAGCGCTCTCCGAAACGTCCACGTTTAGGAGAGTCCACGTCTACCTGAGGGTCACTGATCAACATGTTGAGAGTCCTATCTGGAAGCACCAAATTCGCCAACATATGTGTCGTTGATTTTGTATGTCTAAATGTATTTATATTGTAGTTCTTAAGCTGCTCTGTATTATTAACACTCTATGGACTTTAGTCTGAAATAAATCTATACATATAATAAATCTGTAGAAGGGTCAATTCTGTACATTGAAAATATTGAAAAAATAAATAGCGGGGCGTGTTGCTGGATCGATACCAAACCCAAATATATGATTAAAAAAAATTGTGTTTGTGCAGGCATCACGTGAAAACTAACGGTTCGATTTCGATGAAACTTGGTATAATTATTCCTTATTATCCTGGGCATAACATAGGATACTTTTTATCCTGGAAAAATACGTAGAAAAAAATCTTATTTTTCAGTTTTATTCATAGACGTTGTTCTGTAGATCCGCGAACACACGTTGCATTACCCGCAGTGGATTCAGCGCCGTAATATTTATAAGATGTATTGTCAGAGTTACTCAAAATGGGGAAATAAACCATCCACGCGAAGACCGACATCCGCGCGGACGGAGTCGCGGGCGGAAGCTAGTAAAAAATAATAATAACATAGTCTGGGAAGATTGTTCCGCCCTTGCAGTTGTGCCAACAAACCACCTCCCCCTCAGCCCCAACTTAACTTGTCAGCTCTTCCAGCAAAGACTTATAATCAAAAGAGTAAAACTATACTTTTTAGTGATGAGTTAGGGTCAGGCTTTGGAAAAATATTACATAACTACCTAAGCCATAGTTTTACTAACCATTGTTATCATAACATAAGTTTTAAACAAATGATAAATAGAATGATTCAATCAAATCTAGAGGACTATTCTTCTATAGTTCTCCTTCTAGGAAATAGCTTCAATGTAACTAAAAAGGACATAGTGGATGGTGTGGACTCCTTACTGAAGTTGAATGTGGGAAAACTGATGTTGTGTGCTTTTCCTTACTCTGATAGTTTAAGTGAAGCTGAAAATAACCATATTTATAAGTTAAACTGTTGCATTCACATGTTGACATGTTGTCATAGTGACAAATTATTGTTTTTTGATTCTAACAATTTTGTTAGTAGTTTTGTTTTGAATCGGAGACATTTATCTCTGTCTTGGAAATGTCGACATTTGATTGCTATGTTGATAGCATATAATATTAACCATGTTGTTGCTGATGTATTAAACTCTAGGTTAAGTAGTAGTTTAAGTGACGAGTCTGTGTTGTTAGGTTGTCCTAACAACATAGTGATCCAATGTTGTGAACCTGCATGCTGTACGAAGGAGGATCTTCCTAGTATACCACCAGCCTCAGAGACCATTACCAGTCAGATAGGGTATTCCCTTCCTGCTGGTACACTAAATGGTTCTGTTGTGGAGAACACTCCGGATAATTCTTTAAACTAGATTGTAAGACAACAGAAGAAACCTCTTTAATTTGTAACTCATTATTAGTGAATAATGAACAGGTTTCTTCTAGCAAATTAGTTAAATATAAGTTATCAAGAGGAGAGCAACATACTTTAAGATTGTTTAATTTAAATATTCAAGGATGCTCTTCTAAACTTTTGGAAATAGAAATCTTTTTGGAATCAACCAAGTTTGATATTGTTTGCCTTACTGAACATTGGTTAAAAGATCATCAAGTTATGTCTATTTGTTATAATAATTATTCTGTAGTTAGCCATTTCAGCCGCAAGCGTATGTTACATGGCGGATCATTAATATTAATTAAGAAATCAATTAAATCTAAAACTCGAAATGACATTGTTGAGCTGTCAGTTGAACACACCATTGAATTGTCCTGTGTTGAGCTTGATAGGCATGTGATAGTGTGTGTATACAGACCCCCAAATTACCAGACTCTTCCTTTATTCGATTCTATAATGGAAGATGTGTTAAATAAAGTATGTAGTAGTAGTAAATCTGTCATCGTCTGTGGTGATTTTAATATCAATATTTTAGAAAATAACTCCAATAGTATCAGATTGTTGAGTCTTTTTAAATCATTTAACTTGTCATATATTTTTATGGAACCTACCAGAGTGACAGCTTCTTCTGCCACTTGTATAGATAATGTATTTTCTAATTGTGATTATTTGCATAAGGAAATTTTTAATAAATTGCCATCTGATCACAGTGGCCAAACAATAACGTTTTGCGCCTACACACCTATTCAAACAACTCAAATAAGGTATAGGCCAATTACATGTAAAAATCTAGAAAAATTTAATAAAACACTAACAAGTAAGTTATGTGATCATTATAACTTTAATAATATAAGTGACCCAAATGAGTTTTACACCGAGTTTTTTGCAATTTTAAGTACACAATTTACTCGCACGTTTCCAGTAAAAACTAAAACTATCTTCACAAAATTCTTATTTAGTGATTGGGCGACAACTGGAATTCGTAAAAGCAGAGAAAGGCTTTTCGAACTTTATGGTCTGAAGAGACACAATCTGAATAATACTACCTTTCATCAGTATGTTGCCAAATATTCAAAAACTTTTAAAATTGTGTGCAAAACAGCTAAAGCTATTCATATAAGTAATCAAATAAAATCAGCTGATGATAAAATTAAAACAACTTGGAAAATTATAAATAATGAGACAGGTAGGAATAAACAGCGCAACAACGAATTTAATTTAGAAACTGCACATGGCCCTATAAACACGGATATAGAAGTAGCTCAGGAATTTGAAAAGTTTTTTTCGAACATACCTCTTAAGACGACCGAGTCTTTAAATTCGTCACCCGCACTCTCTGCTGCCTTACTTAGAAATAATGTAAAGGCATGCCCGATGGATTTTAGGTTTCGGCACACAAACCCCCAAGCTGTGATTAAAGCATTCAAAGATCTTAAAATTAAGTCAACAGAAGATCTCTGGGGAATGTCTGTGAAGACCTGTACATCTATAATAGAAACCGTTGCGCCTTATTTAGCTTTTATATTTAATACTAGTGTAGATCAAGGAGTGTTTCCGGATCTCATGAAACATAGTAAGGTTGCTCCACTTTTCAAATCGGGTGATTGTAAGGAACCTAACAATTATAGGCCTGTGTCAATTTTGCCAGTTTTCAGTAAAGTGTTTGAAAAGTTAATGCTTGCACAAATGCTATGTCACTTCAATAGAAACTCCATCTTTCATGATCAACAGTTTGGTTTCACCAAAGGTCGTTGTACAACTGACGCCGGTGTTACCCTATTGAAGAACATTTTTAACTCCTGGGAGGAAGCGCAAGATGCCATAGGAATTTTCTGCGACCTCTCAAAAGCATTCGATTGCGTAAACCACGAAACGCTGTTGCTGAAACTGGAACACTATGGAATTAAAAATACAGCTCTTGATTTAATAAATTCATACCTAAGAGATAGACAGGTTAAAGTTCAGATAAACGGTGTAAACTCGTCAGGGGCTGAAATGACTATGGGCGTGCCTCAAGGTTCTATTTTGGGTCCATTCCTTTTCTTAGTCTATATTAATGATTTACCCCATTTACTAAAAAATCAACCACAGATGGTGTTATTAGCTGATGATACATCGTTAATTTTTAAAATAGATAGACGTGCACATAACCTAGAAAATGTTAATGACTCTATTTCTAAGGTTCAAAATTGGTTTACTCTGAATAATTTAGTTCTTAATGAAAAGAAAACTAAATGTATTAGATTCACTTTGCCAAATGTTAGAAGTAGCGATTGCGACGTTTTTTTGAACGGAGTAAAATTGGAATTTATTAATCAGACAGTTTTCCTGGGAATCACGTTAGACGATAAATTACAATGGGGCCCCCATATAGCATCTCTAGCGAGCCGTCTTAGCTCAGCCGCTTATGCTGTTAGAAAGATAAGACAGTTAACAGACGTCGAAACTGCGCGTTTGGTTTACTTCAGCTACTTTCACAGCATTATGTCTTATGGCATTCTACTGTGGGGCCGGGCGGCTGACATTGAATCCATTTTTATTTTGCAAAAGAGAGCCATCAGAGCTATTTACAATCTACGTCGTCGCGAATCTCTTAGGGAACTATTCAAAAAGATTAATATAATGACAGTGCCTTGTCAATTTATTTATGAAAATATAATGCATGTTAGGAAAAATCTTCATCTTTTTAATAAAATAAGCGATAGACATAATTTTAATACTAGAAATAAAGATAAAATTGATCAACCTTATTTTAGATTGTCTAAAGTCAAAAAATCTTTTATGGGGTACTGTGTTAAATGTTACAACAAAATACCTAGCGAAATTTTAACTCTAAATGAAAGAAAATTTAAAAGTTACATAAAAAATACACTTAGTAAACAAGCATATTATAAATTAGAAGATTATATTCAAGATAAAAATGTTTGGAAACATGCTGGTCCTGCTCCATAGTACAATGTAGGGTTTAAACAAAATCAAGCTTGTTGAAATTTGAATGCTCACACACTTATATTATATTTGTAAAATAGCTGTAGGTAATTGCAATATTTTGTTAAAATGTGAACACGATGTACCTTTGTGCTATTTTTTTTTCTTATTCATTTTTTTTTAATAATATTTAGTGTAGATTTAAAGTACATTGCTTTCACATTATTGATGTCAAATGATGTATATAAAAATATTGTTAAACATTTTTAAAAAGAGTAAGTATGGAGTTTCTTGCCCATTCTTCTTCATACAAACCTACCCTAGCGAATGGGTGTAGAATCAATCCCATCCCATCCCATTTCCTTAATGTTAATATTCGACGTTTGAAAGTGCCTCGTTGATGGCCTAATTGAAATAAATGATTTGACTTTGACTTTGACTTTGTTCATCTTCCCTAGTTGATCATGTCATATTTCCTAAAACACTACTAACACTATGGAAGACAGCAGTCTCAAGTAACTTATCAAAAAGTGCTGATTCAGTCGTATTTGCATAAATGACTTCTGGAATTTTATTTTTATACTGACTTGAATTGCAGCATTTAAAATATTTTCTAGTCATAATATTACAAAGAACTTCAAATAATTAGGTATATATTCGACTTTACACATTAACAATATTGTTATACAACACTATTTATGTTTCCTTACTCCTTTTACTAATCCACGAAAATTAATAGAGCGACATTCATTAAATGCCGTGTGTCACGGTCAATTTTATCCAAAACATATAAAATTAACTCCAATGAAAATATAACAACAACAAAAGACAAAGAATTCTCTATGAATTTTAACACCAAAGAGGTTTTTAACATCATTCGAGAGGAAGTTATGTGTGTTCTTTATTTGAATGATTTTGTCTTCTCTTTTGTTTCTATTTGATTTTATGTTAGTAACAGTAAGGTTGGTAATGTCATTTTTTGAAATGAAAACTTCTTTAGCGGCGTTGTGCACTTTTTTTGGAATGGGTAAAAAATGTTAAACTCGCGTCAGGACACGTGACCTGATCGAAAATTCGTAAGACGGCGCAGGGCTCTTGCGCGAATGTTCGTGTGTGTTTATTACTATTCAAATTTTCACTTCTGCCGGCACTCCCAGAGTGCAACCCGTCGTTTTTTTTTAATTTCTAGCCTTTGGTGGTAATGATTAGATTCTTTTTAGTGTTGCAGCTTTGGTATTTTTTATTTCAAATAACTTACTTTCAAATAATTTGTTTGATATTGTAACATTTGATCTTGTTTTAAGATCATATCATGCTTCAACGTATCCTGAAAGTATTTTGTTTGTCTGTGTATATGTCGTTTTTTGCGTTTAGTCTCTATCATCTATTTGATACAAAGAATAAGCATAATGGATCTTCATTATTTAATTTTTATTTTGTCTGAATTTAAATGCTTTTATTTAAATCTGGCGGCGCAGAGCCGACCTTTGCGAAGGAAAGTCTAAATCTAGTAGGAACTTAGTAGGTTTGACATCTTTCGGTTTCTATCAATTGAATAATTCCATTATCACCACCATCATCGTGGACTGATTCATTACCATCCCTCCTTTAAAATATTACCGTCATTCAGATACTTCTTGCTTTGTGAATGACATTTTCTTGATTATAACCTTGTCTACATAAATCTATGATCACATCTAGTATTGTATCTTCCTTTATATTATCATGCTCTACTGAAATAATCTAATATAATCTTATAATCACCTCTTATGATGTCAATAGCAAGATTTTAAAAAGAATTTTCTTCATGCAGTGTGTTTTCACACTTTATGTGAAGCATAAATCTCTTTACAACATCAAACTGTTCTCCGGCATTCCGCGCAAATTATGCGCAAGAGTTTTTATTAGCTTTATTTATTTCTAATGTAGTTTCTTTTTGGATTTTACTGTAACTTATTTAAGAATCTTCTAATACAGTCACTATTTAAAATATTTTGTGTAAAATTTGAGTGGAATTTTACGTACAAATAAAGAGAAAATTAGGCTCTTAAACGGTTTAAAAACTAAAAAAAAAATGTGGCCTAAAGAAACATGCTTGCCGTCGGCAGATGAGCTTTAAAAATAAGGAAGACAGGCCGTGGCATACTCACACTCATGTGCACCGCTAAATTAAGAACAGTCTCGCACCACACCAACAGCTTTAACAAGCTAAATGCTAAAAATAATACCCCAACCAATGACGAAACACAACCTATTTACGAATTACCATTTAAAATTAACAAAACCGTTACTAATATATAAAACGAACACAGCAAAACACCGGTAAACTAAACACACTGGCATACAACACGAAATGAATTCGAAAACCGATTTTTTTTAAATGCCACCAATACCAAATATGAAACGCGTGCGCGCCGCACGAACGCTAAAATGGAACTGGTTTGACTTGAACTTCCGTCGGGCCCTGTGATTGGTTGATCAGAATTAAAGAGATGGAATCATCCAATGGGGTGCTATTGTACTGTTAAAGGGTACCGCCTCTTATTGGTTGCTGCGTAGGTTCGCCATTTTTCAGTTTCGTGAAACAATTGGGTTTGTTATGTAGGCGGCTATCACCGGTTTGCGAGACAGTATGGATATTTTCGTTGCGTCCCACAATGCTCGGGTTCGTTTCAGCTGACATGATTAAATCATCCGGTGATGATGATGTAACAGCTGTGAAGAAAGTCTTTCTCGGTCAATTAGGCGGTTGGTTGCTAATTTTGAATGTGACAGACGGTGTGGGCGATGCGGGTCAGAAGTCGATGGACTTTCGTTGTGTTTTCATTTAGGTTTGGCAGTAGATATTATTTGTTCTGTAAGATACTTCTAGTTGAGTTTGACTCTGCTAACACTCGTTACAAAATACTGAATTGATTTTAGGATTTCATAAGCTTTAATGTTTTGTAATGTTAAAAGAGGCATGTTGATAACAACTAGTCTGAATGCTAATTTAATTTCATCAACTTTTAGCTCCCTTTCTGAATAATTATGTCCATAATATTCAGGAAAGTTTTTAAAAAAAATCTTCCGTTCACTTACTCTGTTCCCCCTTCTATGTTTATTGAGTTCCTCTTGTCCAGTAATTTAGAATGAGCACTTTTTGTCAGTGAATGAATTTATTTATATTCCTATTGTTAATTTATGACTTGTATTAAACAGATTATGGGTGACAAAAAAAGTCTTGACACAGACCACCCTTGACAAAGTCCTCTTTCTCTCCCACTCTATAATGAATCCTTACACCACATTTGTCACAGCCAGACACAACACAACGCATGGTCATCCTAGTTCATTCAATTGTAGCTGATTGAGACGTTTGCTCATTAAATTATGAGCCACCAATGAACACGTGTACAAATAATTACTGTTTGTTCGTTAGATTTTTAAAAAGGGTCATTTATATGTTACGTCATAGATATCGTGATAGAGGAGCTTGTGGTTAAATAATAACAGCTGGACAAGTTGTTTTTGGGGTAACCAGCGCTTGCCGAGGTTGGTCCGTGGATGGGTGACCATTTGTCATAGCCTGCTTTGCTTTGTAGCCATGAATTGGAAATCACGTAAAGCCGACGGTCCCGGTAACTCAAAGTCAGGAACTAAAAAGTCTGACAACCAGTCTTACCAAGGGGTATCGTATTTCCTATAAGTTACTGGGTTGTGGAGGTCAGATAGGGAGTCGCTCCATGATACATACTGACATTCAGCTGCATTAGGTTTGAAAGGGACCCCAACATCGTTGAGAAAAGGCTAAGCAGATAATGATAGACATGGTGATAGCTAGTGTTTTTTTAATTCTTCGGTATATTCCTTCGTAAAATTCTTTCTTAGATGCTAATGAACTCGTAAAAACTATCTTAATATAAGATTTATTTATTGTACTTATTAATTAAGTATACATAGCATTTCTCTCATTATAAATAGCATTTCTTTTAGTCCTCATAATTGAATTAAAACCAATGATACTAACTCGAACAATAACTGCGTGTCAAGCGATTTCATTTTGACACAGATGTGCTAAGCAACTAACTCAGCTGTTCTCATATTGAGGACATGATCCTCTTAAAGTACAATGATAGCACAATTAGCAATTTAATTATTATAAACTTGTGCTTAGATCAGTGTAATATGAGTACTTACACGAAGTTATACCATGTGGTTACAAAAATACAATTAGTATCGGGCATATGATAACTCCCTGGGTGACCCTTTTTATTTTAGAACATATTTGCTTCATATTGAAGTATTTTTTGTCACTTTTTATTTCATATTTGAAGAATTTTATCTTTATACGGCCTAATAATAAGTAAAAACACCAGTATAAATATTTTAAATTAATGAATCCTTGCGTATGTCGATCATAAACTTACATCGTATCGGAATCGTTACGTCAAATGTTAACTCTACTTTAATTCATAAAGAAACTTTAACTTCAAATATCAAGATGCTATGCTTTGCTCATTTCGTTTCTATTCTTCCCTTTAATGCACCTTTAGAAAACAATTAAACTTAAGTATAATTCTTTTATGAACGGCGACGCGCCGTATGTGCTCTACCATTAAGTTTGTACAGGGTAACTCTGTTTTTATTAAATAATTTGGTTATACCAATCGTAGTGTCCATAGTCATTCACACTTGGTTGAGTTGAGAATTAGATCACTGTTTCGTTAACCACTCATAATTCTAAAGAATTATCTTCAGGTAAGTGGCGATAAATATTTAGGCATAAAATACAGTCCAGCATCCCATAAAGAGACTGATCAAAGCATAATTGACTGAGCTCAACTAAATAATAAAGATATTCATAACACAATAATGACAAATTGATAGACAACCCATGAATTAAGCACTCAATGCACAGAACTCTTAAAAAAAATCAGAACCACTAAAATATTCTTTATAGTTACCGCCATAAAGTTGACAAAAACAGCTAAATATCGCTTGTTATTTGTATAATGCATTGAATGCGATCATTATACGGTTGTTTGTCCTTTTGTTGCCTTTTGTGTTGGGCCGCCATTGTAGTTTGACGTTTAGCGGTAGCCATCTTTTTTTGGCGGGAAACGGATGACGTTTTGGGGGTCTATGGTGAGATATGAGAAATTGCTAAGGTTTTTTTTATTATTATTTATGTGTAGATTCGTCCAGGAGGGCTAGAAAAGCACAATAATGTTTGGTAATCTCAGTTGTGTATCCGACAGGATCCATATTGATCATTTACTTTGCTTTTAACACTTTTTTTTTCTTTGTTTTCAACTTATGGAAGACAATTAAATAAAGATTTAAGTAAAGGTAAGGATAGAAAATACTTGCTTGTAACCTTTGTTTTGTCTAAAGATCTTCTCCGGCATCAAAGCCTTATCTAATTTTATATCATCTTCAACGCCTCAACTTTGTACTTCTTATGTCAAACAGTCTACATTTTCATTTTTTCATCTCCATTATCAATTTGTTTAGGCCTGTAATGAGTAAAAGAAACTAAAATTTACATTTCATAGTACAATAACTAAAATTAATACCAATTCAATCTCAATCTGAATAACCTTTGCTTGTTTTTGACGGTTGCTTCTGATTGGACATCTTAAAGACTCGCCCAATTCGGTCATTGATTAGCCACAGACAAAGAATCTACCAATGATAGCTACAGAGATAGATTATTATTTTCTAACTTCCCCTCTATCTCTCGTATGAGGAACCTCAATTTTAACCCTGTCTCCACATCAATCAAATTAATATAACCACCGGAACCCATTGCAACCCCAAACTTCACAACTTTACAAGCACCTTTTTAGAGGCCCCTCCAACAGTCAAGTACTTACAACTCCATACAGCACAATGGACCGAGATCACTCGCGAGATAAAACTTTACAATTTGCGAAAGCTGTAAGCTGTTTAAGAGGGGTTGAAAAAATTATATAAGATGTTTATTTATATTAACTAGAGGATTAAACATCTTGCTACAAGATGGTTTAAAATACACATGTAATGAATTGTCACTTAGTTATCAGGTTATGAATCCCATATTGTGGTCCTACCAGCTGTGCCATTTACTATTCGAAATCTCCTCGCTGGATTTTAAGATACGCTCTTCGACGAGGCGACTGTGACATCATCCGATTATGCAGCGCGAGCGGTGAGCACAATAGTGTAGCTTTCAGTAGCTTAGTGAATAGCAGGGGCACGCTGTGGGGCGAGACGGAGTGGGAAGCGGTCGCCTATTCTGCGAAGCAGTCATGCTGGCGAAGGAGGAGGCGGGCCGCGTGAGAGAGAGGACAGCGTCCTCCCTCCACCCCAGCCGCAGTAGTAGACGCCCACGGCGACGGACGTCGGCAGACGATCTCCGGCCAACGTAGGTGCGGGCCTGCGGGCGGCGAGTAATGGGCGACTCGCTGTCCGACCATGGACCATGCCCGGGTCGACGCACTATGGAAAATCGTAGAACAACTGCTGATTAAAAATGGTTTTTGTCAATGTCGCTACTGGCATGCTTTTTTTATTTTACTTAATAGTTTAAGGACCAAACTAGACTATAATATCAAAAAATTATAAATATTAAATGAAATGATTTTTTTACAACACCACAAACTTTATAGTTTTGACGGACGTCCATGTCAGGCCCGTTCACTTCATCACTTTTAACTTGATTTTATTGTTATACGTTACAGGAAAAGGTATGATGTATTATATATTTCTGGAAACCTCATCTTTTGAAGAGTATGAAACAGCTAATATGTATTTAATGTTATGTTAAGGTTCACCTTAAAATAATTGCAAAATAAAATATGGTGAAAAAAAAGTTTTTTTAAAGTTCAACGAGACTTTTGACAGTTACCCACGTTTACCCCTGCTTTACATTTAATGTTGATTTGTAGCCTAACTATCTATAAACATAATCAAATAATAACAGCTGCGGATATTTGCGGGTTTCGGAGTAATTAATAAAAATGTGATAAGAGTCAGAAAACGGAAAACCGCTCGCTATCTATTGCGGTTTGAAATGTTGCTGTTTACATCAATAGTTTGCGGTAAGTTTTGTAATTTATCATTGATATTAGGGCATTTATCTTTTTTGCACTCATGTTGCGTGTGAAAATATTAATCAACAAAATGCACACTACCCTCATATTTCAAATAGTATATAAACAGTGGTTTCATTCCATTGTAAATAACAAAATAGTGGTGAATTAACAGAAGTGTAATTACATTTGTTGACTCTTCAAAATATCTACTTTCAAGTGTTCTAAACGTGAAATAATACTTTCGTATATCGAGGGAGGAAAATCGTTGGAAGCATTATTATCAGTTTTGCAAGAAAAATATCATGTGTCAGAAGACAACTTATGTTTCATCCTCCGTGATTTTCAAAGACATATTATTCCCGCTTTTAATAAACGCTGGAACGAAGCTTCACGGAACAAGGATACATTTTGGTTGGAATCAGAATATTCAATAACTTTACCGGACTCTAAACTTTCGGAAGATGCACAAGAATCTCGCAATAAGGATTATAAAAAATTTCGTCTTCATCATGCTAGAAAATGCTCAAGATCCGCTACAAACGAAGATGTATTTCATACTCTTCTTTATACTTCAGATCCCTACATTACCAGCATTAGAAAACCGTATACTAAAAACGTGAAGGAACTTGATGAAGACACTTTAGATTTTTTGAAAGTGAACGAATTAATTTTAGATCCCGAAGTTCATCAAGTATAAATAACATAACATTTAGTAAACAGTACAATTAATTAATTAACCTGTGTTCGATTTTAATCTTTAAAAAAATGCTTTTTTTATTTTATTTGATTTTTATTTTGATGTACTATATGATATTTGGTTTTTGTAAACATTAAAATAATAGTATTCATTATTAAGAAATAAACATTGGAGATTTTTTATAATTTTGAATTTGTATTATTTTTTAAAAATATTATTTTAAATTTAATCATAATAAATTACATTCTATTTGAAGCCATATACACTATTCTATATTTGTGCAAAATTTTAGAACATAATATTCAGAAATAAAGAAGTTATTGATTTTTAATCAGAAACAGACCATTATTTTCCACAGTGCGACGGCGCGTTGTGTTCCAGGCGCGCCTCAAGGAGTGTCAGCATAGTGACGGGGCCTGTAGAGGGCCAAAGCCTGCCGGGGTCGCGAGACTCACAAATTACCGTAACCCCGGTACGTAAAGGGCTATTGAGGGACACCGTGGATTTTAGTCAGTCAAGTCTGACAGTCCCTCCCGCTCTGACCTGGGTGGGAGGACTCACGATGCTGAAATTACTACTGACGATCTTCAATTTTTTTGTGTGCACCTTTTCAAGCCGCTCTTCAGTAGTCAATTATTTGAACGCACCAATAGACAAACAACAATAGATCAATACATAGACAACAATAGTCTAAGATTACCAGATAAACGAAATCTTTGGTGATTTGCTTGAAAAAATTTAAAAAAAAGGCATCTGGATTGAACGGTGATTGTAATGGCGCTACCACTGATTCTTTTTTTCTTTTTATCATTGCCCCACACTAGGAATTTCTCCTGTATCGTCGGTGCGTTTACAAACATATACGGCCTTATTAAAAAAACTAAATAAACCTTGGTTTAAACCTGGTTTATCAAGTCCAGGCTTATCTGCAGAGCCATGGTTTAAATTTGTCCGTATTACAAAACTAAGATAAAACGTCGACTTTAGTACCGCCATTTGAACGATTGTCTAAACAATTAAATCCACAATGAGTAATAACAATTAAATCTACCTTGTTTCAATCCATTTTGGGTGAAAATAACACAAAAACTACAACACAATTAAAAATTTGCTATGAGAAACTTTGACACACCTTTGACAGCTACGACTGTTAGACCATGGTTTATCGCAAAACCACGAATTGTAATAACGTTTGTGTAAACCGTAGTTTTACAAGATTAAACCTGGGTTTTTAGTTAAACCTCTTTTTGTAATAAGGCGGTATAACTCACATAATTAACGCCCAGACCCGAAACAACTACTTGTAGATCATACAAATATTTGCTCCGTACGGGAATAAACTCGCGACACGCAGCGCAGCGGTCCAATTGCTGACCACTGCGCTAACCGTGCCGTCACAATTTATTTATTGATAGCTCTTTTTCAGCATTAAAGGATGCAATGGGTGAAATGGTGGCCCTGTGGTATCGAGATCAGAGTTGGTGCTTTAATAATGGCCTTGACTTACTTCGTCTGTCGTGAGTTCGAACCCAGAAACGCGAATAACTTTGTAAAATTTATTTCATCACCACTGCTCTCCAAAAGATTAAAGAAAACTTCGTAAAGAACTGCGGCTTGTCCTAGAACCAAAAAAATTGGATGACATGTGACATCTATGAACCCGCACTAGGCCCGTGTGGTGAAAATTGGCTCAATCCCACACACAGAGAGGAGACCTATGTCCCAGAAATGGGAACATTATTGGCTGATGATGACGGAAGCAATAACTTCAGGTCTAACATCTTAAAACTTAGTTTTAGTTATAGAATTGTTGATAATACCAAAGTTATACAGAATTTTACCAAGTATGTTGGGGTCGGCTTCCACTCGAACCAGATGCAGCTGAGTATTTTACATGGAGCGACTGCCTATTCTGACTCACACAACCCTGAAACTGGGTAATATAATGGAAAAGCAAACAGTTTCCATTTATTTTCAGAAATGAGTTTGCAAAACTCAAACATTGATTGGTAACTTTTTTCAAGAAATTATTATTTGTCCCTCAAAAGCTCTTCAATTTAAGGACCTTGATATTAATTCTGAGGATATACCTTCTTTTGCAGTGCACTACATGTTTAACAATAACTACTAATTGGGGTCTTTAAGCCAAGAGTGGCTAGGTTACTTCTAGGCAAGCGTGCTTCATCGTCGACGGCGGCGGCGTCAACTACATCATTACTTACCGTCAGACGAGATAGTAGTGAATCACGAGCCTATCTTGAACAATTAAAAAAAAAACTCTAATCGGAAAACTAAATTAACAATAGACAAAGATGTAAAGATAACATCAGACCTCTGTCAGATTCGCTTGAAAGACGCCGAAAGGCAGACGGAACATTGTTCTGTGCATTCGAGAAAAAACTTAAAGGGATGTTGATTATTTGGATATTCGAGCCTAATTGTGCAGTGAAGCGTATTTCTTTCTGTGTGGCATAAGTTTGGAACTTCCTATTACTGTAGATCAATTATTTAAGAGTATTTACAGTAAAGTATTTTATTTTTCGGAGAGATGAAATCAACAAATGACTCTATTTAGTTGTGTGTAGTATACATATATCTCTTAATAATTTAAAAAGAAAAACTATCCTAGAAGCACCATAAATCACAAGTCAAGTACTCGTACAAGCCTACAAATATCAAAAGTCTAAAAAAATGGCAAAAACTCGCGCCCTAATCAAAACTATAACAAACAGGGGTATCAATGGGGTGTACCGTCACCCCATTAACAACATGGGGTGCTAACAATATGCTGAGTAACGACATAACAGCCCATAATGTTCGCCACGGTTTGGGGTCCCGTGCGGCGAATTTGTAAAACCGTGGATAATGTGGCGTGAGGGTAATTGGTGGGTGATTTTAATTGGGTTATATGCTCCTTTTTGATAAAATTAGGGTTATGGTTTGTCAAGACTACATGACTTTTTCAAGGCAGAATTAATAGAATCAGTTTTTAAATATCTAGTCGTAGTCGTAGAGTTGTGAGTCGTAGGTTCTAACCTAGATAGGCGCATCAAATGAGTCCTTCCACCCAGGGCAGAGCGGGAGGGAGTGTCAGACTCGTACTGACTAAAATCCACGGTGTCCTTCAATAGCCCTTTACGTTCCGGGGTCACGGTAATTCGGGAGTCCCGCGACCCTGGCAGGCTTTGGCCCTCTACAGAGTCGCCCCGTCATTTTGCTGACACTCTATGAGGCACGCGTGGTACACAACGCGCCGTCGACCAGGACATGGTCCATGGTCGGACAGCGAGTTGCCTATTACTCGCTGCCCGCATGCCCTACGGTGGCCGGAGATCGTCTGCCGACGTCTGTCGCCGTGGGCGTCTACCACTGCGGCTGGGGTGGAAGGAGGACGCTGTCCTCTTCCTCACGCGGCCCGCCGCCTCCTTCGCGAGCATGACTGCTTCGCAGAAGGAGGCGACCGCATCCCACTCCGTCTCGCCCCACAGCATGGCCTTAACCAATGCCTTATTTCTTCAACAGTGTCCTCAAAACGGTGAAGCGAAACATGTCTGTAAAGAAAATAAAATAAAAAATTCAAAGTCATACGACATCTACCACCCTCACTGGGCCTGCAGCCTGTGGCCATTCCCTCTCAGGATACAGGAAACCTGTGTTACAGTAGTGGGATAAAATAGTCTGATTGTATGCCATTTTAATTTAAATAGTAATCGTTTATTGCAGCTATGTATTTTATAGTATTTCATTAAAGTGTCAGTGATATTTTGTTTGCGCAGTTTTAATTATAATTAGAACTTACGTATTTCTGAGGATGGTACGTTTAATCTCTATACGGAACCAACCCTCCTCGCCACCGTATTGACTGCACTAAGGGTACTTGAATCTCACCCCGTAATTGTGGCATTGTGCACTACATTGTAGTCTTTATTACAACCTTATCACAATGGATGCTGCATGGGAAACAAGATGAATACGTGAGAAATTAGACTTTACTGTCTTTTTTATTTGCCATTTTCCTGTGCATTTTGACGTTTAATAAAATGTTTCCGCCATTGTCTGATATTAGGTGATTGAGTAGTCGTAGCCAATCAGCGGCCGTATTACCCGTCTTAAAACCGGGCTTGTTCCATGGAGTGAACGAGGTGGCGCTAGACGACTTATAAAATTCCATAAAAATCAATTCGGTTTTACTATCGGGAAATCAACCGTTGACGCGGCACTTTCTGTTAGAAAAATGGTTAATACCTCTAAGCACAAGTACGTAGTTGGAATCTTTCTAGATATTTCCGGGGCCTTTGATAACGCGTGGTGGCCAATGCTACTACTTAAAATAAAAGCTCGTGGCTGCTATAATAATATATTTAATCTTCTTTGTTCGTACTTTTCTAATGGATCCGCGAAACTTAAACTCGGACATCATTCCATGTCGAAACCTCTTACCATGGGCTGTCCTCAAGGCTCGGTTATCGGTCCTTATTTATGGAATCTAGGCTTCGATGATTTCCTCGCGATTCCACTTCCAAGTGGTTGTTCTTTAACTGGTTATGCGGACGATGGCCTTCTGCTCATTCAGTCGAGTACTCGTGCTGGACTCGAGAATTTGGCTGACACTTGCCTACGATTAATATCACAGTGGGGCGATCGAAACCGTCTGACCTTTGCACCACATAAAACCTATCAACTCATTTTAAAAGGTGACCTTAAATCGTGGCCTAGTATTAAATTTAATAATGTTCCCGTTAAGAGAAAGAAATCGGTGTGCTATCTTGGTTTAGTTTTAGAGAGGAATTTCACATTCATAGAACATATAAAAACAGTTGGTGAAAAAGCTAAAAATAATTTTTATGCCCTAACGAGAATATCCAAATCTACCTGGGGTCTGTCTTTTTTAACCTTAAAAACTATTTATGGTGCTACTTACTTGGGCTGTATGTGCTATGGAGCACCTGTTTGGGCCGATAGGGCCACCATAGGGGCGGCACGACGTAAATTGCTTCAAAGCCAACGCTTGGCTTTATTATTCTTAAGTAAAGCGTATAGAACCGTCAGTACTGAAGCTTTACCGGTACTTGCTGGTGTTCTTCCAGTCGATCTTGAAGTGCAGCGACGTGCTGCAATGTACTTTTCCACACGGGAGACCACTGATGCTGATTTTCTACCGCAACGTGACCGTGATAAGATATCTAGATTATTCAAACCCCAGAGCGATGTCTGGGAGGATCTTTTATCCGAATGGCAAAGTAGGTGGGATAATTCTATCAAGGGGCGGCACCTCCACCAGTTCTTTCCATCCGTTCGTGAGCGGCTGGCTAGGACGTGGCTGGAGGTGGATCACTGTGTTGCCCAATTTCTCACGGGACATGGTAACTTTAAAAGTAAATTATTTTCCTTCAAGCTTGTTCCCTCGCCTTTTTGTCAATGTTCGACATCTGACTGTGAATATGAACAATCAGCACATCATATTCTATGGGAGTGTATTCTTTGGCAGAACGAACGTAATATTATGTTGAACACTGTTCAGACTACATCTGGAGTCATTTACTACTCGGACCTTGTGGAAACTCGAACAAACTTTCGTGCGTTCAAGCGTTTTTGCCATACCTATTATTGGAATCAAATTTAGCAGCTCACAATTTAGGACCCATTAATATTAGTAGTCATTTTACCCGTGGTGCTAGGCAACTGGGCTTCTCCCAGTTGTAATGTCCCTTTGTGCCTATTGGCCTTGTTTTTGTTCTGTCTCCTGCTTGCATGGAGGGAAGTGGAAACATATATTTTTTTCCTACTCCTCCACTATTCTTTTCTGATTAATTTCGTTGCAGGATCCAAGACAGGTAAATTCATTCTCTGGGACACGTCGAGCTTCATTGTTTCGGCGCTTTTCTGGTTGGTTGCCACTGTTGATTCTGGCGCACAGGAGTTGCAGTGGTTAGGGAATAGTGTGGTGGGTTTGTCCCAAAAAAAAAAAAAAAAAAAAGACGACTTATATAGCTTTGTCTCTTTCACTCACTGGAACAAGCCTGGTTTTAAGACGTCATAATACGGGCGCTGGTCACATAAAATATAAAATTTGAGCGTTTAAACGAATAGTGTATTTTACAAAAAAAAATCTAATTACACCTTCAGCTTCAGTTAAATTTTCAAAAAATATTTGACACGTATTTTTTCTTTTGTTACGTAAACCAAAATTGACGAAGATACGACACTTTAAAAATTGCGAATACGTCACAAGCAAGTGCAGTTTTTAGTTTGATTTTTTTTTATTGTGTAAGAAATGATTTTGAAGAAAAAGGAGTAAATGATACTGTGACGTCTGATAGGGTAGAACAGAAGAATAAAACGTGTTGCGACGACCACAAGTAAAATGGGATAAGGGCAGGAAGATGATAGGTAATTCTAACAGGAAAATGAATACAGGTTCATTTGTTTTGGGCGACTCGCAGTCCGACCTTGGACCATCCCCGGGTCGACGGCGCGTTGTGTTCCACGCGCGCCTCAAGGAGTGTCAGCATAGTGACGGCACAGGGGGCCTGTAGAGGGCCAAAGCCTGCCGGGGTCGCGGGACTTACGAATTACCGTGACCCCGGTACGTAAAGGGCTGGTGAAGGACACCGTGGATTTTAGTCAGTACGAGTCTGACAGTCCCTCTCGCCCTGCCCTGGGTGGGAGGACTCATTTGATGATTTTACCACGATAAAAAAAAAGATCATTTGTTCATTATCAACGCTTGCAACTAATGAGCAGTTGAGCGCCATCAGACAGTTAAAATAAAAGAAATCCGAATATTCTTTTAAGAATGCCTCTGAAACATAAATACTCCATTTTCATAATTACTGCCTCCAATTTTTCGTTATTATTAAATCAAAAATTAATATTCCCAATAATTTTTCTTCCATTCGAAACAATGGATAGAGTAGTGGGTGGCTCGATTTTAAACCACGCCCACCCGAGAAGCCTTCGATGTGCTGTCTCTTTCGTGCAAGCTTTCTCGCTCTTGCCGTTATTATCGTGCATCGTTCTATGATTGGGTAGGAGGACTCATTTGATGAAGGATCTTTAAATATCCTAGTCCTAATTAATATTGTAAAGTAGGTTCGTTTGTTTGTTAGCTTTTTCATGAAATTTTGCATACCACGATGTCAGGTGTACAGACACGGGACATAGGTTACGTTTCAAAACGAAAAAAAAACAAAAAACGTTCTTCGTTTACCTACAGTTGGATTTGATTGTCGAATTATACATAAAAGCGGGCGAAGCCGTGAACAACGGCTAGTGTAAAATAATTTCGTAACATTTCTACATACTAGGAATTTCTCCTGTATCTTGGTATCATGGGTGCGTTTACAAACATACTTAGAAACTTACATACCTACACAAACACCCAGACCCGGAACAACTACTTGCAGATCAACAAAATCTAAACAAATATTTGTTCCGTGATGTTCCGTGCGGGGATCGAACCCGCGACACGCTGCGCAGCAGTCGATCAGTCAGCCACTGCGCAAAACCGCGCCATCAGATTCTTAAATGCTTAACATTCTAAACTAAATAAAAAATATTAGTTAAAAAACAACTAGAACATTTTAAAAAAACGAAGTGTAAAAAAAAATGATAGTGATGTCAATAAAACACATAATTTGATTGTCCCGCGTTCCGTCGCGGCCCGAATTCCCGGGATTCTCACACGGTGTGGCGTTAGCCCATCCCGGCTTATTTACGACCTACTGAAACGTCCCGTGGTTTGGTATGGACGGAGGAAAGTACTGGTTGACACATTTTAAAAGACCTCTGAGTTTGTTTCGGATGTTTCCTCTCAGATAAAATATTGTGTTTTTTGACGTGTAAAAGAGTTTGCAAAAACCTATTAACTAAATAAAGATAATTTTATCATTTAAGTTATAAAAAAATACAATTTTATACAAAATTAAGTAGATAGTAAATTAGCTTGTAATCAAAGACCATTTTTTTTAAACTTCACCTCGTTCTAGGTATTTCTCTGTCTGTTTACAAACATGGAAATTCACAAACACAAATACCGATAACCAGAACAACTGCTTGTCGGTCATACAAACATTTATTCCATACGGGAATCGAACACGTAATACGCAGCGCAGAAGTCGATCGCTCCGCCACTGATCCACTGCGCTGCACCAACTAGATTGACAGAACTCATTTGCTGATATTTCACCTCGAATTAAAATGACTCTATGTTCATAGATTTTCAAGATCTTGGTCATTCAGAGGGATAAGCCCGTGTCACGGCTGAAGTCCTCGGCTATTCAGGAGTAAGAGATAGTGTCAACGCCACCACTCATGCATAACCTGCTGAAGATTCGAGGCCACTTCTACATTTTTTTAAAACGAACAGAGACAAAAAAAATCAAAATGTCAAAAAAAAATGGCCGCCCTGCCGTTAGTACTTTCTTGTTTCCACAAGAAGTTTGGAACAGACAGGCCCACCGCTAAGAAACTTGACACCGGTGTACGTCACCAGAGGTACCACGCGAGACATGAGGTAGGCAGGGCTCTTACTAAAATGTAGTTATTACCCGTCTGTAATTGTTTCAGTGCCTTATGGATAACAGATCATGTTGGTGTTGTGCGAAGCAGAGGTTGTTACTTACATCTTTCGGGATATAAGCCGAGCAGTGAGGACGAAACCACGGGGAACATGCTAGTTTAATTTATAATGAAAAACTGAGTTCGAACCTTCGAATCCAGGCACGCTTACTGTGTGTAATTTATTTCATCACCACTGCTCTCAAAGCGGTGAAAAAAACATCGAAAAGGAATCGGCATGTATTTTTTGTTTAGCGTTGTAAAATCATCAAATGAGGGCAGGGCAGGACGGACTGTCAGACTTGTACTGACTATAATCCACGTTTCCTTCAAAAGCCCTTTACGTTCCGAGGTCACGGTAGCTCGTTAGTCCCGGGCTTTGGCCCTCTAAGGGTGGAAATTCGAAGACATGTGTGACCTCTACCAACCTGTACTGGGTTGTCGATGGTGGAATTTTGGACCCTGTGTTCCAGCAGTCGATTTTTTTTAATGGGACAAACCCACCACACTATTCCTAAACCACTGTAACTCCTGAAAGCCAGAATCAACAGAGGCAACCTCTAAAAAAGCGCCGACACAATGAAGCTCAACGTGTCTCAGAGAATGAATTTACCTGTCTTGGATCCTGCAACGAAATTAATCAGAAAAGAATAGTGGAGGAGTAGGAAAAACACCACTTCCCTCCATATCAAGCAGGAGACAGAACAAGACAAGGCCAATAGGCACAAAAGGACATTACAACTAGGAGAAACCCAGTTGCCTAGCACCACGGGTAAGAATTACTAAAAATATTTATGGGCCCTAAATTGTGAGCTGAATATTTTATTCCAATAATTATGTACAATGATGAAGTTTCAGACCCAGCCTATTGACCAGGATTCTTTGATTCCAATGAAAGCCATCCACTTACGAGTATGACCGTTCTCCATAGGCAGGCGAGCTCACCGCTCCACAATACGTAACTCGATAACTGCGTCAGACACCCTCGCCCAAGGGGTTACAGTTATAAACATACTATAATCTATGATGCTGAATCAAGATTGAGATAAATGTATAATTCAATCTAGGCGTACAAAGTTAAGATACCATCTTATTTGTCAATCTAATCATACTAATTTTATAAATGTGAATATTTGTGAGTATGGATGTTTGTTAGTCTTTCACGCAAAAACTACTGAACGAATTTGGATGCGATAGGCTATTTTACTAAAAAAAAAGCAAGCTCTGCGAAGCAGTCATACTCGCGAAGGAGGAGGCGGGCCGCGTGAGGGAGAGGACAGCGTCCTCCCTCCACTCCAACCGCAGTGGTAGACGCCCACGGCGACGAATGTCGGCAGACGATCTCCGGCCACAGTAGGCGCGGGCATGCGGGCGGCGAGTAATGAGCGACTCGCTGTCAGACCATGGACCTTGCATGGGTCGACGGCGCGTTGTGTTCCACGCGCGCCTCAAGGAGTGTCAGCATAGTGACGGGGCCTGTAGAGGGCTAAAGCCTGCCGGTGTCGCGGGACCCACAAATTACCGTAACCCCGGTTAAAGGGCTATTGAAGGACACCGTGGATTTTAGTCGGTCAAGTCGTGACAGTCCCTCCCGCCCTGACCTGGGTGGGAGGACTCATTTGATGATTGTATAACGATAAAAAAAAAAAGCCAGAATTGACGAAGGTACTTACAACGCTTCTAAAAATCACAAAATGTCACTCGGTCGGTTTATTTTACTGGCGTTATGACGTCACAAGCCCCATTCCCGAATTTCGAAGCGTTTTATCTTTGTCAATATTGATTGATTTAAAAAAAGAAAAATACGTATTCATTACTTTTCAATGCTTTATATTCACATAAGCTTACTTAGGCAACCGGCAAACTAACATGATTAGTTTTTTAAGAGTATTTGTTTTTATCTAACTGACGGACTAAATAGTTTTTTTTTTAATTATTTATGTAGTGAGCTACCCTATTTGGTACACAGATTCAATTCAATTCAATTCAATTCAAATGATTTATTGCAATCCATCCAGATATCTTCTCTATATATCTATTTGGTACATAGGTCTATTGTCAAAGTGTCAATGTTGACTTTACAGTAAAATTACTGTTGAACAGATGATGTTCTACCATTTTTTTTTTTATATACGCAATAAAATCTGTGTCACAAATCGTAAAAAAATGGGGAAAGAAAATGGCGAGTGCGGATCGGACTTGGACCTGTGACCTTCGATACAGAACACCGGACGCTTTACCAACTAAGCTTCATTATCATCATCGTCATCCACAGCCCGTCTTCACCCACTGCTGGGTATAGGCCTCTCTTTGCTTGTGCCAAGCTCCACGGCCTCACGCCCGCCTCATCCAGGACTCTCCCGCAATAGCAACAATGAAGCCAAGATAGCCAACTAAGCTTAGAAAGACTTAATTATATACTCTGTAACTACTAAGTACCCTCATGAGATTATGACTATAAATAATAAATAAATAAATAAATATTCCACAACTATCACACAACGCCATCTAGTCCCAAGCTAAGCAGAGCTTGTGTTGTGGGTACTAGACAACTGATAAACATACTTATATATTTCTAAATACATACATATTATAGATAAATTACACCCAGACACAGAACAAATGATCGTGCTCATCACACAAACATTTGTCCTGGGTGGGAATCGAACCCACGACCTCCGGCATAGCAGTCAGGGTCACTAACCACTAGACCAACAGGCCTGTCAACAGACTGAGTATGATTTTCGTACCAGGAACCATATAAACATGGCTCCAGACACCAAAAGGTACGGAAATTGCTCTAAAATTATTATGTAAAATAAACCATTTTGTTACATTTGCATTTATATTACTTTTCAACAATAATATCAATAAAATGACGTATCTAACGAATAGCTTTTTTTTATCGTGTTAAAATCATCAAATGAGTCCTCCCACCCAGGGCAGAGCGGGAGGGACTGTCAGACGCGTACTGACTAAAATCCACGGTGTCCTTCAATAGCCCTTTACGTAGCGGGGTCACGGTAATTCGTGACTCCCGCGACTACGATGCAGCTCGCTTGCCTAGAAGTAACCTATTCAATCTTGACTTGAAGTTCCCAAGGTTGTAACTATCAGGAAACAGGTCTGCGTTTCCTGATAGTTGACTCAGTTGTTCTTTGGTTGATTGCCTCTGCAAGCATTGCAACGAAAGACACGAGCAATAAAATTCTACTTGACGCACTATACCTGCCTCTGGCTCAACTTTTACTTTAGTACGAAATAATTCAGCATCTATATACCTTGTAACAAGTACTACTGAGCATTTTATCCAAACTAATATTATAAATGCGAAAGTAACTCTGCCTATCTGTCTTTCTGTCTGTCTGTCTTTTCTTCACGCCTAAACTACTGAACCGATTTGTGTGAAATTTGGTACAGACGTACTTTGGAACTTGAGAAAGGACATAGGATGGTTTTTATTACAAAAATAAAAAAATAAACTTAAAAATCTGCCGGAAGTCACTATTCTACGCAAACGAAGACGCCGGCAAAAGCTAGTCTTAATAAAAACCTAACAAGAGTTATGTAGATTTATGAGTCACACGAAAACGCCGCCTTTTAATTTATGATTACAGCGCCATCTATTGAGTTGACTAAGTAGTAACAAAGGTTGGTCTGTGACGTCAATCGTGTTACTTTTAAAACCAAAATAACTTTGTGAAAACATTTTTATGAGAAACACGGGAACAAAAAACATCGAGGGAGTTCTTTTAGCTCAAAATTTTACAGCACTCTCTCTGTACCCCCTTGAAGTTTTCTTATCTAACTTTAGTAACGCAACTTGTGTTTCAAGTGTTTTGTAAAATTTATCTTATCTTGTTGCTTAGCAATTTAAATAATCTTTAAAAATACGAAGGTATGTTTAATTGCAATATTGTGTAAGTTATAATAATAGGTATTCCTAAATCTAGTTAGAGTAATAATCTATAGATAGATAGCGGATTAGGCACATAACGCGCATCGCGTCATTCTTACCATAGACTCACAGAGTTTGATTGCAATTTATAATGTTGCCATAGTTTTCATCCAGAAGAAATTACGCAAAATTATGAAATCTTTTAAAAATTTTGCTTAGCTCTAATGGTTGTTTGAAATATATTCTTATCAGAAATAACACAAGCAGCAATGTAAATGAACATAATCTGCGTAGTCTTGACCGAATTATGTTTGGGTCGGCTTCCAGTCAAACCACTGCTGTACTGTATTTTACATGGAGCCACTGCTTAACTGACCTCCACAACCCAGTTATTGATCTCCTTCTTTTTTTTTGATGTTGGCAAGCGGCCTTAACCATTGTTGCCAGTGTCGAGTGTTGTGATGTTTGTTATTCTATTTTTTTTTAGTGAATACTCATTATGTTATTTAGACAGATGTCAGAGTCACTAAAGTCAAAATGATGAAAAAAAGTAAGTTAATTATTAATCACTAATGCGAATACCAACAATCTATTAAACATGAACTTGTAGAGACTTATAAATCTTGATCGTAGATGGATTTTTTTTTTGTTATAAAAATGATCTCGTTGTTCAGATAAACCTACACTAGAATATACTGCCCCAAAAACTTAACACTTAAAAGTTTAAAATGGAAAGATCATTATTGGTGCAAATCTACATTACACAAGAAAATTGTAATAGGGCTTTTGTTTTTGATTAAAAATAAATATTACGAAAACAACTTAGAAAATATGAAACCAGAGGCTCTAAGTATAATACATTACATATTACTTCTTCTAGGCAGCAATAGCAATTTCAATTCGGTTTTAAGAAATTATGCGTTCAACTACTGGGTAAGTAATGATTTTTATATGGCAGCATATTTCTTTAAAACCTTCTAGATTATTTTGACTATGGTTGCATAGGAAAGTGACTGAGAGATTTTTTTAAATCGATTCACTTTGACGTAAATCGATTTCAGTGTTAAATAGTTGTGGGTTTGATTTTGTGTATATTGTTACTCAAAATGAATAGAATCGATATTTTGAAAAAAAAAACTTGATTTAGCTCCTTTCGGTAGTTTTTAATATTTTTTTAGTTCGATAAAAATATTTAATCGTTACTTGTGAAAGGTGATTTCGTACTCGAATTGTGTCATTCCGATTGTGTGATTGAATCCGATTCACGTGATTACGTCACTCGGGCCAAGCGAAGCAAGCGGAGGGAGATGTACGAGAATCGTACTGTGTTAAAATTAATACGTCATCTCAAATTCTAAAGTGATATCTGTTAATTAATTCGCGGTGCCGCTTACAAATTTATAATATAACTGTAAGTAAATAATTCTGGCGTCGTCACACGCGTCGCCGTATGGTACGGACGCGTTGTTTGGATCCCTGTGCAGTGCCTATACAAATGCATAATATAACCTATCTACGCTTTGCATAAATCTATGAGGCCGCAGCCTTGTAATTGATGCAGATGCAGCCGATGTGGAAATAAGGCGTTAATGCGATTACAAAAGTAGTTAAAACGTCATCGGAGCGAAGCCATCAAGTCGGGGTGTTTTGCCGCGCTGTGTGCCGTGTTTATTGACGCGTTGGTTGCAATATTGCAGGCATAATGCCGGCGGCGCGAGGCGTTAAACGTGCTGCATCTAAATCGTCCGCCGCTACGGCGTCAACGGCAGCCAAAAACAAGAAAAAACGTGGAGGTGAGTTCCCGTAAAGGCATTTTGCAATTGTTTTCTTTACATTTTTGCCTATGTCAATGACCTGTCAAATGCGATGGCGGGAAATGAAAGGCGCGAACTCGTCTTAGAACTTCTTTTTTATATTTACAAGTTAACTGTACTTGAAATGAGACTTAAGTACTTAGATTTGGTAATTCAGAAGTATGTTTATGCGTAAATAACGTTTTGGTTATGTAAGCGTCGCGTACTATTGGATATTTTTGAGGTTAGTTGGTTTGGTCGACGCTCCATCGTATTTACAAGATGTATTTAGCGCATACTTTAGAGTATTCCTTAAATAACTGTGACCAATTTCAGTCACGAACGTGTATAAGAACGTATTTATCATTGTCGTTTGGTATAAAATTAGTTAATGAGCATCCAGCCAGTCATTATTGTGCCATTAGGTGTACCATAGATATAAGCATTGAAAGCGTGCAGAAAGGCAATTTTTTTAAAGCTTATCTTTTCCTTTTTATATGACTAAGCTAAAGTTCAATTACTCAGCATTTTTTTTTTATTTTGTTACACACACATTGTTAAAAGTAACTACCATGGCTTAATAAGACTAAGAAGACCCACTGACCGAAGAATGTATAACATTGATTAGGTACCTAACATGCAATAAGCAAATATCTAAGGACACCATAAACAATACACAGTTTAAACTATACTGCCAAGAACTTCATTAACTAAACAAAAAAAAAACAATTAAAATTAATACTATTGAGATATAATACATTCAACCTCAAAAACACTTCACATCTAAACTCACCTTTATGCAAATCTCTATTTATTTACATGGCAACATCATATAACCCTGACCTTAAAAAAAAGAGTTAGAGATTACCTTGTAACATCATTATCTTTAAAAGTATTCCATTCATACATAACACTTCTTGTTTGTACTACATAATAATCTGTTTAACTTTGGTTTACATATTTGAATAAAAACGGCAAGATACATCCTCTAATGTTGAATTTTAACATGCGGTGTTGCAAATGAACTTTATTTTAACACCATTTCATAAGGGCATATCTGCTTTTTATTCAGCCAGTCTGTATCCACCCGTTTGCTCATATTGATTAGAATTATCCCACATAGCAATCAAGGATAGTGTAGCTTCTGTTTCAAGAAAAAGGATAAAATCCAATCAGTTGTTTCAAAGATTATGGCAATAAAATACGACTTTATAAAATTACTATAAAGTTGAGATTAGTTTTGCTTTGTTTAAAGGAAAATTGGAATTATTTAGCTTTTAAGATAAACAATTTGTAGGTTGAGAGTTAAATAAAGTATAAAAATATTCTATCAAAACACCCCAATACAATGGCAACACAGCTTACAAAACGTAGCTCCATAAAGCATTTGAAACAGAAGGATATCATATAGAATTCATGCATAGATGATGAGGAGACATCCTCACTGGGAGACACTCTAATGGTCATAACGCTCTCACCAAACTTGCTTACAGTACTAAGCATTAATCAACAGATATAATAGACGAAAGAAAAATTGCAAAATTATGCATAACCTTATTGGTGTTACCCACATAACTTGCTGACAAAGTAAACAAATGGATTATGTCATGCCTACATCTTTTTATATTATTTGTGTCATCATATTTGATAAGGATGACCTCAAATTGTGATATATTGGCTAGACTTGAGTGCTTCAAATCAATTTGCACTAGTCATTGCTCAACATTATATTTCCTTAAGATTTAGATAAGGTGAGAAATTGCTATTTTATTTTTCATGTATTACATTTTAGTCAATTATTAAGTACCAAGTGGATAAATAGAGGGTATTTATTTATTGTATTACTAGCTTTTTTCCCTTTTCCTTCTCAAGGGAGAAGGGATTGCGATTGATTATGCAACCAAAAGCGGGTTGTGACAGCATAAACGCCTAGGACCTATAACCGCCTTCAGGGTCCCACTTTTCTTCCAGAATTCTAAACTCACTTTCACATAGTTATTTATATATTCATATTTATTTAAAATTCTTACAAAAACAATTATATCAGCCCAATATACAATACAACATAAAAAAATTGATTTCTTTAGGTAAGCAGTAAAAAAAAGGAAAGGATGAAGTCATTATGACATCAACAATTCACTGAAAAATTGATATGCATCCTTTACAGGCAGGCAGACGTAAAATACTAATTTATAGATCTAGACTAACCAAAAATGGGTCCTAGAAAATGTCTACCACCTACTTGAAGTTTCTAAAATGTTGTGCAAATTATAACATCTGTACAAATTTTTCAGTCTTCGATTTGAGTAGGTAAAAGCACAAAATTAATGCAAATTGTGCAAGTATATCACATTCCATTTCATAAAATTCACACTTATTTAAAAAAGCAAATAAACAGATTGTTGCTATGCTCCAATATGAAGCATATTAAAGAAATTAGAATTTTGCAAAAATGCAAGTAAATACTTTTTACTCTAATTTTTTTGTTGTTAGCTGTACGTTTTTGTCAAGGAGGAGGGTAACCAATGTTCCTCTCAATTGTAATACAAGACACTCACACGCAGTTCCTCTTCCACACACCTCACAAGACTAAACATATGAATTATTGTGTCTTTTTTGTTTTATTTTTAAGTTTCTGTAGCAATGTTTCAATATCAAAGCATTTATTTCAAGTTGGCCAGTTACAGGCACCTATTGAACTATCAAAAGACAAAAAATAAAAATAGTTATGGTTATGCAGTCCCAGTCACAAGACACAATAACTGAAAGTACCATAGGTACCAATCCAATCCGTAGATCTCTATGGAGAAGAACAAGCAAGAAACTCCATGGAAACTCTTTTTCAATCGCAAAAATTATTACAAAACCTTTTTTTACATCTTTCATAAAGTTAGGAAATTGTAAATCGATAATTGGCTTTATCAGGATTAAAAATTCTCATTACATTATTATGTTTGCTCAGCAATCCAATGGGAGATCCCAACGGCGCCAAAGAAGAGGGGCCGTGTGTTAGCATGCGGACAGGGCGACGTGGGACAGCTGGGACTCGGCGAAGATGTCGTGGAAACCACCAAGTAAGTTGTCTACAACTTCAATACCCTGATTTCGCCATTAATCCTCTCTTATAAGTCATAGCGTGATGTTACTTAGCTTATAACCTTCCCCGAGCATTGGACTATGCACCACAAATAAAATGGGTATTTGACTGAAAAAATCTAATTAGTCTGTCAGTTAGATCATCAAAAAATATTTGACCCATTATATTTATTTTGTTACAAAAACCAAAATTGCCGGAGATACGATGCTTTTAAAATTAGCAATACGTCATAATTTTTGTCGAGTTTTGACGCTGTAGTTTTGTAAATATTGATTTCCAAACAAAAAATACGTGTCCATTATTTTTAGTATTATGTAGTTAGAAGTTCAATTTATTAATCCTGTCAAATTGCCTATTGGATCATTAGTTCTGAAAATAAATTATTTTTCTCAACGGTTTTGAACCTTGTCACCATTAGAAAGCATCTACAATACAAAAAAAAAACATTTATTTTTGTTTCAGATTCAAGTATGTGACAGCGTTGGGTGACAAAATAGTTGATGTGCATGCAGGGGGTATGCACACAATAGCTCTGGATAGCAGCGGAAAGGTATATTTAAAAATTGTGTTAAAAACTCGCAAAAAAATCCATCTAATTATGTGTTAAGGCCCATTTACACGCAACAAGAAATTGCATGCAAGTTGTGTTACCTTGCGGACTATAAGACAATTGTATTGTATTGTATTGTTAAGGGCTCCCTTTTCCGCATTTGGACTCGTAGGTGGTCCGTTATGCGTGAGGTGGGACGGTTGGCTATGTGAGCCAACCCAGCTCCTTCCAGAAGCTCAGAAGTCTCCTGGGACGTTCACAGGCTTCTTGGAGCGACCTTGGAGTGCCAAGGTTTTGTGCCCGTTGGTTAGCAACGCCTTCGCATTCCAGGATTACGTGGGTTGCCGTTTCATCCGCGTTCAGGCAGCCCCTGCACAACGGGCTGTCTGTCGCGTTGATAGTAAACAGATGTTTGTTGAGTGGGCAGTGACCGGTAAGCATACCCACCACAACTCGTAATTCTGTTCGTTGGAGGCTGAGAAGTCTGCTGGTCAGTCGCGGTGTTAGTGCAGGTACCGCTTCTCTAGACTGTCTGCAGTCGGTTGTAGATGCCCATTTGGCATTATGTTTTGTTTGGGTTTGCAAACGTATCCAGGTCCTGAGTTGACCGGATGGGATTGGCAAAAAGGGTGTGGGGCCGGCCACATCCATACCCGAGCCTCTCCTTGCAAGTTCGTCTGCTGCATCGTTACCCAATGATCCACTATGTCCTTTAATCCATTGCAAAATGACCCTGTTGCGGTTCGAAATTTTTTGCAATGCTAGATGACATTCATAAATTAGGCTGGACGACATAATATTGCCGTTCAGCGCCGTTAGTACAGCCATACTATCGGAGAGAATTCTAATCCCGTAGTTAGATATGTTCCTTTCCATGACTGCGATGGCAGCTTGGGTGATTGCTACACATTCACATTGGAATATAGAGCTATGTTCCCCTAGCGGTAGAGATATTTTTATGTTGAGATCCATTGAGAATACACCAGCACCTGTACCGGTTGCGGTTTTAGAGCCGTCCGTGTAAATACGGACTTCGTTGGCTCCTGATTGATCTCGCTCGGTCTCTGATAGTTGAATTCGATAGAGCTTATCGAACACGTGAATTTTGGGGATTCTATCACAGGGCGCTTCAATGTATGGTACATCGTTTAGCGCTCTTTCCCATATTATGGTGTGATTGCCCCTTTGGTTTTTCCACATGCCGGAGTGTTTTAACCTGATTGCCGCCATACTGGCCTCCTGTTGGATAAAGAGGTCCAGTGGCGGCAGACCAAGCATTATCTCCAGGGCATTAGTTGGTGTTGTTCGCATGCATCCTGTGGTGGCTGCGCAGGCCAACCTCTGGAATGTCTGCAGTTTTTTACGGGTGGTTATTAGTTCAGTTCTGGGCCACCAAACTACCGCTCCGTAGGTAATTATTGGTCTAATAACGGTCTTATAGAGCCATAGTGTTATTTTTGGCGAAAGGCCCCAGGATTTCCCCAGAAGTCTTCTGCATTGCCAAAATGTTATGCTTGCTTTGTCAATCTTGTGGTCCAAGTGTTTGTTCCATAACAGTTTGCTGTCAATGATGATACCCAGATATTTGACCTCATTAGTTAGGGACAGCTCGGTGCCAAACAGTTTAGGTAGTTGTAAACTGCCAAGATTGCGTTTGTGAGTGAACATGATAAGTTCCGTTTTTGACGGGTTCACTGATAGTTCGTGCTTCAAGCACCATTGTTCGACGATCTTCAGAGCCTGTTTTGCCAAGTTGCACAGCACATTCTCAAAAGGTCCCGTTATGAGAATGGCTAGATCGTCCGCATAGCCTACCGTATAGTACCCATGTTCAGTGAGTCTGCAGATCAGCTCATTGACCACGATGTTCCATAGGAGGGGGGAGAGAACTCCTCCCTGTGGACAGCCTTTAGCTACCACACCTCTGGTCGTGGTATTTACGGTAAGTTGAATAGCCCTTTGTCTTAGCATGTTGTCTATCCACCCGGCAGTCGTGGGTTCGACCCCATGCCTGGATAGGGCTCGGCTAATGCTGTTAAAGGTGGTTTTGTCAAAGGCGCCTTCCACGTCTATAAAGACGCCTAAGGTTGATTGTTTGGATGATAGTCCGTTCTCGATTCGTGATATGACGCTATGAAGGGCGGACTCTGTTGATTTGCCCATACTGTAGGCATGTTGGTTAGCGTTGAGTGGCTTACACGACAGGGCATGCGTTCGAATGTCCCTTTCACAGAGCCTTTCGAGGGTTTTAAGTAGGAAGGATGTGAGGCTGATTGGCCTGAAGGACTTCGGCTGCGTGTAGTCACTTTTGCCGGGCTTGGGAATAAATACGACTTTAACTTCCCTCCATTTGAGGGGAGTGTGACCGTAAGCAATGCATGCTCTGAACAGGTTCACGAGATGCACCACCAGATTGTCATCACTCCATTTCAGTAGTCCTGGAAAGAGACCGTCCAGGCCAGCTGATTTGTATGGAAGGAAGCTGTTGATAGCCCATTTCACTTTATCGTATGTTACGATTCTCTGGGCTTCGTTCCAGTCGGTACTGGATGCTGAATTGCCGGTCTCAGCTTCCCAGCTCCCTGAGGAGGTAATGACACAATCTGGAAAGTGAGTTTGTAGCAGTAGTTCGCATGTCTCTGCATCCGACTTGGTATACGTGCCATCCGGTTTTTTTAAAGAACCGATGTTGCGCTCAGGTTCGCTGATCAGAATATTTTTTATTCTGGTGGCATGGCTGTTTGATTCTATGTTCGAACAGAAGCGTTTCCAGCATTCGCTTTTCCTGAGACGGATACGCTTCTTGTATTGATTCTGGGCTACTTTAAATTCGTCCCAGTCGTTATCCCGTCGGGTGTTTTTAGCTCTATTGAACAGCTTTCTTACCTTGCGACGTAGTTTTTCCAGTTCTGGGCTCCACCAGCTGGTCTCACCTGTGGGGGCCCTTCTTGGCGTCACAAGTGGGCATGTTTTTTCAAAGCAGTCCACTAGAGTCTTGGTGAGTTGATTATTGTGGGTGTCAATCACAGCGGCGTTGTCGTAACTAGGAATTGGAAGTCCTTTCAGATTTTCCGCCGTTTCGGCAAGATACCTTACGCGGTCCATCTTCCGGGGATTCCGTCGCGGCACCGCGGGATTTACCATGATGTTAATAGTGTATATGATCCACCTGTGGTCAGAGCAGGACAAATCTTTCGAAACATGCCAGTTCAAGATGTGCCGCGAGATATTCTCTGTTGCAAGAGTGAGATCAATGATAGTTTGGGCTCGTCTTGTGACAAAGGTTGGTTCAGAGCCCCGATTCATAATTCTTAAGTTAGTGGTGAAGAGATAGTTCAGAAGTTCCTCACCTCGTGCGTTCGACTTCTCGCTGCCCCAGATGATATGGTGCGCGTTGGAGTCGGCTGATATAACAAGCTCCAGTCCTTCCCTCTCGCAGTAGGCCACCAGTGCTGTAAGCTCCGGTGTGGGTACCTCCTCGTCGCCTGGCAGATAGGCAGACGCAAGTACCACCTCGGGTAAGCTGAGGGATGGGTTGCACAGGAGCCTGATGGCAGTCAGGTCCCTGGAACAGAACTCGGTTAATAGAACTACAGGTACATTTTTTGGTGTAAATATACAAGTTCTTGGTTTACTTACGGTAGTGTTCAGGAGGAGTTTACCCCCGATGTTGGATAGACCACAGATTCTGCCATTCCTAATCCAGGGCTCCTGGATTAGGGCTATGGTCTTGGTTGGTCCCTCCAGCGCCTTACGCAAGTTGGTCGTAGCAGTAAGGCTGTGCTGGAGGTTGGTCTGGACGATTTTACAGGTCTCGAGGAGGGGAGCTGCTTGGGCCATCACTACTGTTCCCGAGCAGTTTCTCCTCATCGTCCACACCTTCCCCACTGAACCAGTCTAGCCTGGTGGTCTTTGCCGAGGCATCGACGACGGCCATGGGACTGGGAGGTGAGTTATCTCCAGACACCTGCAGAGACACAGGGTTGTTTTGGCTCACCGTGGAGGAAGGTGTTGATAAAGCCGGACCCAAGCCTCCAGCAGCTTGCTCCGTCTTTACTGGGACGGTTCCTTGCTCGCTTTTGGCACTAGGTCCGGTGGTCTGGGGGGCAGAAGGTTCGGCTTGCTCGCCCTTGGGTCCGCTTGCCATCACCTCCTGCTGGAGCATCAGGTAAACCGACCCCGTCTTATAACAGACGCGGCGGTCCCTCTGCATGATCCGGTCGGTCTCCGATTGCGGGATTCCAAGGACGATGTAGACACCGTCCTTGTTGTCCTGCTTCTCGGCGTGGTACAGGCTCCAGGAGTCGACGTTGTACCAGGGGTTCTGCCGTCGCAGCCTGATGCGCAGCCTGTCCACGGTCCCGTCCGTGAAGTTAGGTAGGAACATCCCTGCCCTGATTCTGCGAGGGATCTCTGACTGGCGGCGAACCGCCAGTTTGGTCCCATCGATGGGCGAGGGAAGTTCCGTGATGGTACGGCGAACCCATTCCAAGGTGAAGTCGTCCTCGCACCAGAGTTTGAGTACGCCATCACTCAGGAAGAGCTTGCCGCGGAAGGAGGGAGCACGGTCGACATCCGTCGATGTTGACGGGGCGAAAATCGCCTCATCTAGCGCCAGATCAATGGCAGCCTGGATGGCAGTCGAGTGCTCCTCGGTAAGTTCGTGGAAGGGTTCCGTTGTAACGGCCACGGCTAGGTCGTTGGACCCTATCGCGTCCGCGTAACTAACCCCTCCACGATGGTTATTCCGTCCTGTTGGCGGGATTTGTCGGGGTGTGGCGGCAAGCTTTACACGCTTGCCTCCGTCCCGTGGCGACATAGTGTCGTCAGGACGAGTCCGCTTAGCAGACTTGGTTTGGCCGTCGGCCGCACCAGAGGCTCCCGTGTGGCGCCACCTCTTCCCCGCCCGCTTACCGCGAGGGCTATTGGCGCCCTTCGCCTGCTGGCCGGCACGGTGGTCCTGGGCTACCTGCATCGTGCCAGCCGGTCCTGCAGCGTGCTCTGTAGGCCCGCGCTTAACCGGCTTGGCTGGATCAGCAGCGATCGAACCAGCAGCAGGCCCTTGCGGGCTGCGCTTATCCAGATCACTGCTGCCAGCGGTTGTCCTCAGGTTACCCCCCGCGCCGGCCTGCCGGCGAGCTCGTCGTTTTTCAGCGCGCGACTTAGCGCGACGCGTCTTCGACGTTGCTTTCGCCTATAAGACAATGTATTGATCAAACTTAACGCAATTTACTCAAAGTCATGGACACAGACACCGTGGCCATCCGACCAGATGGCCTACCATGATTTCTTAAAGCCAGTGGTAGTTTCAGTGATAATGAAGTGGTGTTAGACAACTTGTATAGCTGTCTTTTTCCCACACTGGAACTACTCTGGCTTTAAGAGTTTAAGGGTTTGCTGTCACAAAAATATGCAAGTAGCATGTGTATTTCCCAACTTAAAACTGTATTTTCCTCCTGCAGGTATGGACATTCGGCTGCAACGACGAGGGTGCCCTGGGTCGCGCGACCTCCGGCGACAGTGAGGAGGGCGCCCCGGGCCGGGTGTCCCTGCCGGCGCCCGCCGTGTGTGTGTCCGCCGGAGACTCACACTCCGCCGCGCTGCTCAACAACGGAGATGTTTACGCCTGGGGAGCCTTCAGGGTGTGTATTTAACAAAAAAATGTTCCCCCTTACTAGGAATTTCTCCGGTGTAGTGCGTGCGTTTAAAAAAATTTAACTCACATAAACATCTAGACCGGAATAACTACTTGTAGATCATACGAATGTTTGTTCCGTGCGCAGCGCTGCCCCATGTATTGTATCTCGAAAATTCTAACTAACGGACTAATTACATTTGCAATTTATTGATGCCGTCTTCATACCTATTGTCCAGATTTCATTATGCCTTTAATTCCAGGATTCTCACGGCAGCATGGGCCTGGTGGTCCGCGGTCGTGAGGGCAAGTCATGTCGGGACCCTGTGAAGGTGGACATTGGAGAGACTGCGGTCGCCGTCGCGTCCGGAGGAGACCATCTTGTTATATTGTCGGTACGTATCAAATTTGAAGCATTTCAAATAAATAATAAATAAATAAATATTCCACAGCTATCACACAACGCCATCTAGTCCCAAGCTAAGCAGAGCTTGTGTTATGGGTACTAGACAACTGATAAACATACTTATATATTTCTAAATACATACATACATATTATAGATAAATTACACCCAGACACAGAACAAATCATCGTGCTCATCACACAAACATTTGTCCTCGGTGGGAATCGAACCCACGACCTCCGGCATAGCAGTCAGGTTCACTAACCACCGTCATTTATTTCAATGTGACCATAATGGGCACTTTTGAACTGCCAAAAATATCTTTGATCGAAGCCACCTACTCATACCTACCCACAGCTACAGTCCCAGTCATAATGCATAGTAAATTGTGAAAATAATATAGTTACCCATTCTATATCTTAGATCTCTATGACGAAGAATGAGCGAAGTTTCCTCCGTGCCTCAGAAAGCACGTAACGCCGTTGGTCCCGGTTGTCATTTGTAGATCTTTGACAGTTGTTACTTTAGTCAGAAGCTCTAAAAGTCTGACAACCAGTTTTACCATGGAGTATCGTATTACCCAGTTACTGGGTTGTGCAGGTCTGACAGGCAGTCGCTCCATGTAAAATACTGATATTCAGCTGCATCTGGTTCGACTGGAAGCCGACCTCAATATAGTTGAGAAAAGGCTAGGCAGGCAGGCAATAGGAATATTGCTAAGTGGCCGTTTTAGACCAGCTGTAGCGCGTTATTAAACACATTTTTAGTTAAGAGATTACCCTTCTAATTAATTATACCAAGTATTTTCACTGCTAATATTAATTGTAATGACCCGTTGTCCTCCAGGCGTCGGGCGGCGTGTACACGATGGGCTGCGGTGAGCAGGGACAGCTGGGGAGACTGCCGCAGAGGTCCGCTACCAGGGATGCACGCCAGGGATTCAGTGAGTCTATAATAATTATCACTTATACAAACTAGACTATTTGGTAATTCTTTTTGATGGAGGATTAAGGTCAACAGTGGTATCGGCCCCGACTTACGAGTTGCAAAAATGCTCCCGGCTGGGTTTCCACTGCCTACAGTGGAAACCCAGCCAGCCAGCTATAAAAAAATGCTCCCTTTTTTTATAGCCGTTCCAATGCTGGGCAAACGCCTCCTCTTTCTCCTTCCAAACCTCTACTTTGGGCAATTTCTGACCATGTCTGCCCCGCGAACATGATCAGATCGTAACACCACCTTCGCCGCGGTCGACCTCGACGGTGATGTCCTCGGAAGCATTACTTTGTGTAAGTTATTACATCACCATTGCTCTCAAAACGGTGAAAGAAACCAGCATGTCCTAGAAACAAAAATATGAAGACATGTGACATCTACTTACCCGCACTGTGCGCGTGGTGGATTACGGCCCACTATCTCACAGAGGCCTGTGTCCGAACAGTGAGAACAATTATAGGCTGGTGATCATGACAATCTTTACTAATTCCCTTCTCTTCCTCAGGTGCCCTGCTAGTACCGTCGAAGGTGACCCTGAAGGCCGGCGGAGCCCGAGTATGGGCGGGGTACCACGCCACCTTCGTGCTCGACAATAACGATAAGATGTTTGCCTGGGGACTCAACAATTACGGACAACTAGGTTAGTATACGGTACTAGGATAGGTCTATGCCGTTTTGGTTAATACAAAAACCTCTTCTAGATTCAAAATAAGCAAACAAACCAATCGCGACGGTTATTTTTAATGAATTCTTATTGTGCTGTCAACATAAGACTTCTTCAATGAAATAATTTTATATCCTCTAGCTAGTTCAAGTCTAAAATAGATCTATAGAAACTGTTAGCGTCACTCTGGCTTTAGTGTCGCTCCGACACTTCCAGTATTTAAGTTGTTTGTTCTTGATTCCCCATCAACTTATCCATTTAGGCCCGTATTACAGAATGTCTGTCAAGACTCAAGTGTCAACTACACTAGTTTCAACTAATCAAATGGCTTGAATCTGGTTTTAAGTAACGCTTGATTATTGAACGACGACGTTCAGTAATACGGACTTAGCAATTAGACATATCAACTAATCAACAATTATTTTTAACAGGCATAACGGGTGAAAAACGCAAGACAGCGCTGTTCATGCCGACGGAGTGCGACGCATTCACCAGTCAGAACAGCACGTGGAAGAGCGTCGCGTGCGGACAACATCACTCACTGGCGCTCGACAGTAACGGACAGGTGTACGCCATCGGACGGTGCGAGTACGGCAGGTGAGGATAACTCAAAGAATTTCACTGGCTCTCTTAATGGCCCTGTTGCCTCCATTCTCTCAATAATATGAAAAAACCGTGTCTCGGAAGGCATGTTAAGGCGTTGGGTACTGCGCCTGATGTCTTTGGTCGTGTCGGATTGCCGTTCCATCCGAGAATGAGGGTAAAAGAAATTGAGAGTGCTCCTGTGATTGCACACACACTTTTTCACTATAATGTAACCCCGCTCATCGTTAATCTACGCTGAGATTGACCCCCGAGGTCGGAATCGGAATTAGTAGCCCCGAGTATAGATCGCCTCTCTTATGTGCCATATTTCTATGAAATGTGCGAGTCTTAATCTGGTTTTGCTCACGAGTTAGTTAGTTAGTTAGAGTTTTCGAGTATCCACACACGTGTCCATTGGACTGTCAACTATATTGATAAGACTGGTGTATCATACCTGAATACTCTGAGAAGAAACAGCCGAAACAAATTCAGAGGTCACTGTCTCTTTTAAAGTCCAGACATTATATTGCTCAAGTCAAACGTGGACCATGCACCTGTTAGTGGTCTTTTGAGGAATTAATCAAACATATTTCAGTGGACCTGTCCAATGTAAGCATTTGTCAGTTATTGTGTAGCTTGACTTATAACTCAAGAAGCTCAACTACACGAAACACCAAAGTCCCTAAAAAAAATCTAAATGTCATTTACATTTAGGTTACAAAAAATAAATATAAATTAAAAGCAACATCCCAAAATTACTCCTCACAATTCCAAAATAGTTGAGAAAAGTCACAACAGATGATAATTTTAATAATTTCCCAACAGATTGGGCCTGGGTGACCGCGTAGGTGATGCTGAGACTCTGGAGCCGATACCCAAGTTACAGAACAAGAAGGTCATCAGCATAGCAGCAGGAACCAGCAATTCTTTTGCTGTTACTGATTCTGGTGAGTTTCATATTATGATGTCCAAAGAAAATGTTAGTTTTTACTGGATTTTTTGTTACATTCGTTTAGATTTGTGGAATTGTGATGACAATTATGTATACAGAGATATTTTTTTCAACTGGGCGGCAATGGCTTTATCCGAAACTATGAGGAATATCGAAAAATACGAAAAGGATTCTCGAGGCCGATTTCGACTAAAATTAACAGCATGATTGGATTTTCTAAAATTGTGGCCAGGAATTGAACCCGCTGATTATAGAATAAAAATCACACGCTGTATTATTACACCATTCGATAGCTTTGCTAATAAAGATCAGATCAAACTGAAGTAATGATATTCAGATGATAGGTAGATGATGAAGAGTTAGACAGTCCTTTCTGTTCCTTCCAGGACGGGTGCAGCATGGCTGTGATGCCCGGTCTTACCTATGAAGAACCATGATGTCTTAATGCGAGAGTAGTTCCACTGTGGGAACGAGATGACGCTAGACGACTTGCATGATTCTGTCTCTTTCCCACAGTGTAACTACTCTCATTTTCAGACGTCATGGTAGGCTCCCAGATGTGCAAACTCCTAAATAGTGTTTTGTTCCGTCCAGGTGAGGTCCTGTCGTGGGGCATGGGGTCCGAAGGTCAGCTAGGCACCGGCCACAGTGCTGACGCGGCCGAGCCCACGCCGGCCCTGACGCCCGCTCTGTCCGGCCGCACGCCCGCCGCCGTGTCCGCGGGAGGACAACATACTGTGCTGCTGGTCGTACGTATATCTCTTACTAGATGTTCACCTTTTGACACCTGCTACTCGACTACTGTTGGTCCTAGCGTAATGTTCTTCTTCACTCATAAATAATGTAATAGCCTATAGGCTTCTTCGATAAATGCACTAACCAATACAAAAAGAATTTATGAATTTGAACCAGTAGTTGTGGTTGGATAATAACACACAATTATTTTTACGTCTCAGGAGGACCCATCATCCCAGAAAGAAGCCTCCCCGCCGCCAGAGAGCGAGACCTCCGAACAGAAGGGAGATGCAGCGTCCGCGGAGGAGGAGGAGGAAGAGGCCGTGCCTGCCAAGCGGCAGAAGAACGAGCAGGAAGGAGAGATCTCCTCCACCTCCAGCGCGCAGCCCAACGATGTGGGCGACGAGGCTAAACCACAGGTAGGAAGCTTAAAACTGGGGAATTGTACATTTTGTCATACGCAAGCGGAACGGACTTAATTACTTTTTTATTACTCATACTCTGAAAGTATAATCATGAGCAGGTTGAAAATTATGTATTGCAGCCCTAGAGAGAATCGCTTTTAATTGACAGCTGCTTACTTTCCTCGTATTCGTAACTAAAAGCAATGTTTACCTCGGATAAATTACTTATTTAGTCCCTCGAGCTATTAGCGCCCTCACTACGTTACGGGCGCCAAACCCCGCCTCGGGACTAAATAAGTAACTTTCACCCCTTGGATAACAATGTACTGTTTTACCTCGCCGTAAAGTATCGGAGATTTGCATCGTGTTGTGTACAAAAGGCCTTACTCTTTCTTGGTAATTGTACTATATGCTGGACTGGTATTGGAAAACGATGCCAACTACAAAAATTGTAAAGCGAAATTCGAGTCACTCGGGATTTAGGGTAACAACCCTGAACAGATGAGTTCTATTTAATAAATTTGTTTGACGCACCTAATATCGCTTTAAAGTGGGGATTTCTGGAAAAAAAGAAATAATCCCCACTGTTGGGGGTTTCTGAAGTAAACTACTCACTCATAAACGGAGCTTAAAAGTCCAGCAAGATGTGATCAACATTTTTTTTTTAAAACTTGCTTAAAAACAACATCCATCTACTATAGGGTAAAAAGAAAAAACGCACGGCGTCAGTCTCGTCGTCGAGCGCAGCGACGAAAGCACCGAAATCCAGGAAAAAGGCACGACGGAATTAGGTTCTTGCTAGTTGTTACATTGTCTGGTACCTCGCTGTTTGTGTTGAACTTGTAAAAATTAAGTTTTAGTATTGACTATCTACGCTAGAATTCGATAATACCACAGGAATATAAAATAAAAAGTATATATAAAAGTAAATTCTATGTGTTAATCCAGACTATAAACTATCTGTGTACCAAATTTCATACAAATCCGTTCAGTAGTTTTTGCGTGAAAGATGAACAAACATCCATCCATCCAAACAAACTTTCGAGTTTATAATATTGGTAGGATATTGAAAATGCATATTTTATTCGACCTTGTATAATTTATTACAGCACTAAAGTAATTACTATTAATGTAAATGCATATTTATATTTTTCTTCTCAAATGTCCTTTCTTGTTCGTCGTATTGTTGACTTCCTTTGAGATATAAGATTGAGATAATTATATTGTCAGGTGTAGGATCCAGCAAAGAACACTATTTTTTTTTTAAATTAAATTTTATTGTAACTAAAAACACACATTACAATAAAATACATACGATAATGACTGCATTAGTTGTATATTGTGTCGCAGTCATTAACGCCCATACAAAAAATTTACGTGAGCGTTCCAGCATAGAGAATTAGTGAAAATAATTACATAGACAAATAATACAAAAAAAAAATATTGTCTAAAATTTACTAATTCGACATTCAAAAATCCTTTCAATTCAATATTTTATACATACATCTACTTAAATCATAGCAATTAAAAAAAAAATACTTCTATAAAATTACAAGAGGGATTAAAAAAACGTATTCTCAAGTATTTAACTAAGGGATTTCTTGGAATTGAAATCTTATAATTTTCCAGATAATAAGACTGCAAAATTTACTACGATTTTACATTAAATCTGGTTACTAATTATGTGAAGTTATGGATAAAAAAAATTAAAACCGAGTGTTTTTCTAGATCAACTTTCTAATAAGATTTCTCTAAATAAAGAATTTACACTCGGGAGATTTTGTCTGGTATTAGGTAGGTAGGTAGAATTAAAAGTATCACTTGCTATCTAAATTCCGATTTGAAGGATTTTTGGAACCATGTGAGTTCGTAACAATCGTGCTATAGTTATTTTAACAAGTGCAACACAAACAGAATACGTAGAAACATAATAACGGTGAGGGCCAAAAGTAGAATAACATCAAAAATGAGGTGAAGGCATTTTTTTTTGTATGTAGGTATCTTTATTTTAGTTTGTTTCGTCCATTGTGTTGTCCCTTTTTTGTTTAGTTAGTTTTTGTGTATTTTTTAGTTTTATTTTACGTTTAGTCCAATCAATTTAGTCATGTAAGAGGTAGATGTAATTTTGTATTTAAATTTTAATTAATTTAGTTATGGTAAACAGTAAAGGCTTTGCTGAATAGCGTGGTGTTCTAACTAACTTTTAAAATAACGCCAACGTCCCGCTGAACGTTGGCCGGTAGCGTGGCGTGTTTTGTGTGACGACATAAGTTTTCATAGTAAGTAAGCACGCCAAAGACACGCCACGCTAGCGTCGCGCCGGGTAGATCTTGCTGTTTTGCAAAGCCTTACGCACAATTCACGAGCCGTTGCGAGCGGTCACTTGGGGCGGCGAGCGGTGGGATCAAAATCGAAATGTTTGGAACACGTCACGAGTTGTTGCCAGTGGTGAATTAGCGTACTTGCAATGTAATTAATGTTTTTTTCGCGCCGCCCGCGTTCGACGTTCGCGTCCGTTTTATTTGCCGATAAAAACTTTGTCACACTGACGCGAATCCGTATTGGACGTGCAACACGATAAACTTCATTGAAAAATAAATAATCGGTAAAAAATAAATAACTCATGAGATTCCTCAGTGTAAGAGTTTGAGTAAAATTTTCATTATGGTTTTTTTCTGACAATAGGCACGATGACCGCATCTATAACTTGTAAATCTAATTTGTCCGTCAGTTAGATATTTGATAAAAAATGAACTCGATTTATTTTTAATCAATTTTATTAATATTTACAAAGATATAACGGCCAATTCGCGATTTTGGTCTCAACGGTGATCGGTGCGAATAAGACATTAATTAGAAGCCTTTGTCAAACAGACAGGCGTGGCGAATGCGAAGCGTGACGTTTTTATTTGTAATGTATAGAATTTTTTGAATCCAGTCACGTAGAAAAGCGAAAGCGATCCGATAGAGTGACCGAATTATCCGACTGACGTCTCGTATCGGTTCGTGTTCGCTTTGGACTATCCTGTCTGTTTGACAAAGGCTTAAATTCACCACTGACGGCGCCTCGTGGCGTGTTTCAAACGTTTCTATATATTTGGTCTTACCGCTTGTCGTTCCGTGCTAAGTCACTACACGAGCGGCAAGGTCGGGCCTTACGCATCAAAACTTGTGACGTCAGAACTATTCATATAAAAATTATCAAAAGAAAAAATGCGAGTCGTAACTATTTTTTAAAATATTATCTAGCTGACGGACTAATTAGATTTTTTAAATCTGATTGGAAGATCGGGATAAAAATATGAAAATAACATTTTTTACCGACTTAAAAAAATGAGTTCTCAGTTCGATCTATTTTTTGTATGTAAGTTTGTCCGCGATTATCTCGCGTTTGGCTGAACCGATTTTGATGCGGTTTTGAGGAAAATGTTTGTTACATCCCGGAGGAGGTTTCAACGTACATATAATATTAATGGATATCCCGTGGCGTTTCCCGCATGGATCCGTTTTTGCTTACTTTGATTGTAGATTTTACCGATATTTTTTAACTTCCAGAAGGTGAATGGCGATGAGAAGAAAGAGACTCCTATGGAAGTTGATGAAACTGGTGAGTTTGTGCTTCAACTTACTAATATTTGAAATACGTTTCTTTATTGTAAATCCACAATTGAGGTTTTGAATTTCTGTTACGCTGATGTCGATTGCGTATTTGAACGAGAGAAAGTAATTTAGTACGCGCTCAGAGGCGTAGCTACCGTCGTATCAATTTTACGGGCCCCCCAAGTGTCAAGGACCCCCGACGATTGTAATAAAAATCAACATCTTCCTGCCCTTATCCCATTTTACAAGTGGTCATCGCAACACGTTTTTTTTTTCTTCCATTTTCCCCTATCAGACGTCACAGCATCAATCACTCCTTTTTCTTTCATATCATTCCTTAGACAATCTATCCATCTTTTCTTTGGCCTTCCTCTTCCTCTCCATCCATCAACATTCATCACTCTCTTAGTCACATGAGCGTCATCCCTCCTCATCACATGTCCATACCAAGATATGTGATTCCCTTTCATTTTTTCTGTAAAAGGCGCCACTTTCAAACTTAGATTGGAATAAAAATAAAAACACAAAATGTTGCTCTTAAATGAAAACTTATCGCGGCCATAAATCTCCAATTATCGAACTCCTAACATAGCTCAATTTTCAAAAAGGCTATAATTAGTTTTCATAAATGAGCTACGCTCAGCATTCTCAATGTTCTAGCTCCCTTCAAAATTCTCTTAATGCCATCAGTAATGGTCGCGGGACTTACGAATTACCGTGACCCCGGTACGTAAAGGGCTAGTGAAGGACACCGTGGATTTTAGTCAGTACGAGTCTGACAGTCCCTCCCGCTCTGCCCTGGGTAGCAGGACTCATTTGATGATTTTACCACGCTAAAAAAAATGCCATCAATAATAGCATTAGTTACACGAGTCAGGATGCTGTTGTCTTTATTCTGCAAAACTGTACACTTTGATTAGTAGGGCCACAAACAAGTATTGATACGGGGCCCCTTCTGGCCTACACCACTGTACGTGCTTCTCACGACAGCGTCGTAGTATGTTGCTATTCAGGGTGACCCTGGAAGTTTAGATCAAATCTAACAGGGGCATAGGAGAGGTCATTATTAAACTTTACCTCAGACACACGCTTTTTTTTACGGCTCAAAAGTTATGACCACATTTGTTGTTCAATTTAAAGCTAAGCATTCTACATACGCCGGGGTCACGGGACTTATGATTTACCGTTACCCCGGTACGTAAAGGGCTATGGAAGGATACCGTGGATTTTTGTCAGTACGAGTCTGATAGTCCCTACCTACATACAATAATAATGAAAAAAATGTATATTCACAACATTTATATTATGTACAACGCTTAACGTAGACGACCGACAACAGCGTATTAACAGGAATTCAAACCTTATACTCATTATTTGAATTAGAATCGAATACCGTATATCTTTTTAAATTAATATTTGAGGTTATTTTGGCCTTCGAAAATTGTTTTGCGGCGCTAATTCCAGTTTTACATATACTTTGCTCATCAATTTACAGTGTTTTACAGAGCGAATTTTTTTCATTCTCTTATTAATGTAATTTCTAACATTCCAATTTACAAACACCTCATTGTTTGCTCTCCTCAGTCGTGTCCCTCACTGGAGAGGACCACGACGGAGCTCAGGTGATGTCTGCATGCATTTGCTGTCACCACGACTTTAGACTTTAAAACAAATATTAATAAAGCAATATTACCTTTAACAGACACTCCAAAAGAACAGAAAGACGAGACAGAAACAGAAACAAAATCAGCAGACGAGCATACAGATAATGACCAAACTGAACCAGAGAACACACAGATCGAGGACTCTAAACCAGAGACAACGGACACCTCCAGCCAAGAGACCACGGACAGCGATAACAAATCTCAGGAAACGGAAACAGACAAAGCTGACGTAGAGATGAGCGAAGAACGCACTGAGGTCAACGGTACACCAGAAACTATTGAACCTAAATCCGTTGATGTTATACAGACAGCCAACCCTCTAACAACTACGGCGTGATGGTAAATGTGTTTGTGAATGGACAGTACATAGTTGGTTTAAACGTTCGGGTTTACGTTTTGGCGGCTGAGGTATACATATCTTTATGCTAAGGTAGTGTGGGACATTCAATTTACTTTGTTTTAAGAGTGACTCGATATATCGACGAGGAATCGACTTGAAACGTTCAAAAAAAGCGTAGAAAACGACATCCGCTCGTATTGCGTCGACTATTTTATCTAACTTTATGATATCTGACCGGATCAAGCGAATACCGTCGATATCGCGGTCTCTCTTTAATAGTGATTTTCATTTTTAGTTCTTTGCCGTACCTCTAAATCACTTAGCTAGCATGAACTTTTATTTCACACATTTATAATTAAACATTAGTTTATAAATGTAAAGTTATTCTAAATGAACCGCCTCGTCGCATTTTTTAGTCTACAAGTGTATGTTAGATTTGATACGTAGCGCCTTCATTAAATTCGTGCCTTATCCTCTATTGAGGATGTCATCACGGATAGGCTTATTAGTAAAAAACAACAGCTTTTTAAAACAATTTTAAGGTATTTTTGAATGTTTAAAACTGTGGTATGTTTAGTGTTAATGTTACTAACAAACGCGTTGTAAGCATTTCCAAATTGAATCGTTCATTCTTGATAATTTACCAAACTTTTAAACCTTTCAAAAAGTTGCAAGGTCGACAATGCGCAGGCGATACCTCTGGTGTTGGGGCATCCATAAGAGACGGTGACCCCGCACCATCAGGTGGCCGTATACTTGCTTGTCACCTCTATGGTTTAAAAAAACATGGTGCAATTTATGTCGGAGGATGGCGATGATAATTATTATTAATTTTAAAAGTCGCCGTTTTAACGATTTCTGAAGGCTTTTAATCCAAAAACTAACTTGTTGATTGTCTATAAGTCACAAAGTCGGGTGTTCTAGCTTGCTTAAAGTGGTTTCTAAGTTGCGTCATATTACTCCTATTACCAGCAAGATAATAGGCCCACCCCTACTATTATATAAATACGTCTACGAAGGTATAAAAATCGCTCTCAAACTTTACCACAGTTTTAGATGTCATGTCCAATTAATCTTTTATCAAAATTCATGATCAACCTTTCGTCTATCGCTAAACCCTTACGTATAAATTGACTAAAGTACCAGAGTGGTATTTTTCGACACTTGGTACGCACGGTACCGAGTCTTAATGTACTGCATTGTATCAATACAGTGTATTTTTACAAGAAAAAGTATATTCGAAGTTGATCTAATAGGTAAGCTGAGCGAATGTAATGTTTTTAACGATTCTGGTACGCCTTGTGTACAATAAGTACATGTCTGCCTGTCCATGGCTGTTACAGGCGTGAAGGTTGTGTTATTAATAATTTAATATTATGTTTGACCTTAAATAAACTTAAAACTTTAAATTAAATTTTCTTTTTTTCCTATTCTCCTTAGTTTTCCCTTACTGCAACCATTTTGACTGCTTACAATCCCCATAATATAATATAAATAATGTTATGAGTATATAAATAAAATGTTAACTCAAAGATTATTCTACCTTCTGAAGGTTTTAAAAACCATGTAATGGTAGCGCTTTTCTAGTATAAGCAGAAATACTAGATTTTATTATATTTATTTTAATCTATCGTTAAAAACATTACATTTAGCAACATTTTCACACTTCTCCAATGATTATCAATGTGTTAGTTTAATAGTAACAGAACAGTTTGTTGTACAATTAATTAAAATATTTAAGTCTTCGCGATTTGAAACGACGCGATAGCCAATATTAGATGTTCACTGCATTTTTGTAATAGTTAAGATTCCAGTCAAATATTATCAATGATCACTTTAGAAAGAATTCTATCAATGTCTTAGGTAATAGATAGGTCAGATCCAAAGTAGAGAGAAAAATGGAGTAACACAACAGCCAATCAGAATGGCGGAAGGCAAAGTTGCGTATGCGTTCAGCCAATCACAGAAGAGTAATCTTGCGCATCAAAAGTGCGGATTTTAAATAGAAATACCGTGTTTTTACCATTCCTGTCTGCTTCTGATCTCTAAAATAGTCAGTAATTTTCACATAATATCGTGACGTTTCGAATTGTTAGTAAGGCACACATAGATTAGTAAAATAAACGTTTTCAACTTCGAATATGACAATGGTTGCGTTCGAAGACTGCCTGCGTTCATATTTTATTATAGAATTTTTGATATGCTGCCGTTTTGTTCGGCTCAAGTATATTTAGAAGGGAATTATTTGAAAATAATGCAATTGGAATTGTTTTGATTCGTAACGAGACTTAGAAACCCTCAAATTATTGATAATTCTAAGAAAATATAGTAAGTTTAAGTTTAAACAAATAGGATAGTCGCTATGGAATTTACAAGGAGTGTTTGACACCAAAATATGGCGACGTCGAATCGTATTAAAAAATAATTCGATGCATAATTTAATTTATCACAATCGGATTGCTATGGAGTAAGAAATTGTAGCTTTTAAGTTTTATTATTAAATAAGTTGGTAGAACTAGATAAAGTTGCCAAAATATTGAAGAAATTAGTAATATTTGAGTGTGAACAAAATACAGCGTTGCTATCATCAAAACGTATGCATTCTCGAACGCGACGTGTAAAATAGTATCTTTTGGCGATTTATGGTCGCATATAGTGCTGAGGTTGCTAGATAATAAAGAAATATAAATAATTATAAGCGAATTGTCGATTGTTGTATTCGTGTCCTTAGACTGGTACAAAAAACAAACAATATTTCGGAAAAAATAGTTAAGTATCGTAGCAAAAACACTGAAAATCATAAAGTAAACGTTATGTTGAAAGTTTTTTTTTAAATTATTTTATAGTAACGTTTTTCGTGCATGATTAAAAAAAAAGTACAAAATGTACTGGTTTCTTCACACGACGCTATATTTCTTAATTGTTAAAATAAAGATGAATTACTATAATGTATTGTGTTTTCCTAATAAAATAGTAGTGTAAGATTTGTGTTTTATTTTATTTTTTATAGAAAATTACACGATTTTCTTGAAAAGAAACGCACATGTTATATTTTTGATATGGTTTATTTATTCAAGTTGCAGTTACTACACATTTGGAATATAAATACTACGCTACATGCTTTTGAGCGTACAAGTAAACATCTGCACAGACGAGGGACTTTGCGAGATAAAAGGAAAATTATATGAAACGCATGCACTGGAAGTAAATGTGTATTCGGAGATTACGTTGTTGTGACTTTTTTTTACGTGGTAACATCATCAAATGAGTCCTCCCACCCAGGGCAGAGCGGGAGGGACTCAGACTCGTACTGACTAAAATCCACGGTGTCTTTCAATAGCCCTTTACGTTCCGGTGTCACGGTAATTCGTACAGTCCCGCGACCACGTTGTTGTGACTTGCGTGAAGTTTAAGAAAAATAGAGGCGTGTAAAAGTGCACATTGGCTTAATTCATTTGGGCACTGTATTTTCACGCAGACTAAAGTTTACTGCACTCTGTCACGTTAGTTATATTCCGGGGGACTCGTCTGTAATTGTCAAGTCCGGTCTCTCCGCGTCTTCGGATATTCGGGGGACTTTGTCCTTTGTGTGCGTTACCTATTTGATAGTTTAATACGGGTTTTGGTAGACAAAAAGTACCCCGAGAAGAGGAGGAACAATCCTCGTCTGTGCAGGCATTTACAATTATCGACAGTCTTTTAAACATAAAACATTTAAAAATTGCGCACAAGACGATTTTTTTCAGTACATTCCAACAATTCCTTAAGTCGTTGCAATTATTATCCTTTGAAGGTCAATTTCCACATAATGGAGAAAACTTCGCGCCCTATTTTGATGTCAGTATTGCTCTTAATAAAATCGTTGACTCAAAAAATCTAATTAGGTCGTTAGATTATCAAAATTATTGAGCCGTATTCTTTTGTTTTTTGGACCAAGATTGACGAAGATACGACGCTTTTAAAATTGCTAATACGTCACACTTTTTTTTTATAAAAGTGTGAGTGAGCGTCGCGCTCACATTAAATGTAATTCCTTGGCGTGTGACGTAGGGATAGAACGAAGGGATATCCAAATGTATCAATCTTCTAAATATTCTATTAATTCACCCTCTTTTCTGTATGAAACTATGTATAATATAAAATTTACAAAGGAAAAAATTTAAAACAGACACATGTTTATGACAATTTCATAAGTTTATTCAAGTTAACTACGATATTACAGTCTATACAGGATACAAAATTAATGTAGTCTTTTAACGCCTTTGAAAATCAATCGCAGGACGCACAAAACTGGGTAATTTCCATAAAATTTATAGAAGGACACACTGGAAGAACGTTAAATACAAAAGTATCATATAATTCTAAATCTACTTATTCAATTTTACCGTGAATAAGCACTAAAATCAAAATTTTTGAAAAGCTTATAAATCGACTTAAAACCGTCAAAAACAACTCTTTATTATTAAAATAGGAACTACAAATTTTATACAGTCACACATTCAAGTATTTTAGTAAAAAACAATTTTAAATTGTGAAATATTTTATTGTAGATAATATTAAGATTTGTGCTTATTTTGGTTGTATTTGACGTTCGAAAGTATGACGCTTTTCTGTTGTTCATTTTTGTCCATTTTGTGCCACCAGTCGCTGCTGACTCTTGACGTTTTGTCCCCTTGTCAAGTGCTATGAAGATAATATATGGCAGTGCGCTCATTAAATTGACAAATAGTTTCTAGAGGCTCATACATTTGACAGTTAAACAAAAAGTTTCCAGTGGGCAGCTCTTAGAAAATAATTACTTATCGCGCATTGTCATCTTTCATTAATGCCTTTGCCAAACAGACAGGCGAAAGGCGAAGCGATACCGAACTGAAGCGAGACGTCAGTTCGATATTTCTGTCACGCTATCGGATCGCTTTCGCTTTTCTATGTGACTGGATTCAAACAATTCCATACATTACAAATAAAAACGTCACGCTTCGCATTCGTCACGCCTCTGACGAAGGCTTAACGGTATACTCAAAGCCAATGAGTACATGAACATTCAGTCCTTTAACATTTTCTCGGTAAATGTGAAATGAAACAAAAATGAACACAACTGATGCATCTTAGACCATTTACAGCATTTATTAGCTTTAGTGGCTAGGTGCAGGAGCCATTAGATATAAAAATATTAACATACATATCTGATGAAGAAATTGAACTAGAAATGCAAATTCGTTCATTAAATTTAAGAAAGGGAGGAAGAAAGATTCAAGTTGTAAGTGTATCTGTTAACAAAACCTGTTAAAAAGTAATTCTCACGTAATCACTCACAAGGAAGGTTTCAATTTGATAACTCTAGAGCCTCGACAGTCCCAATCCGTTGAGTAGGGCGGGATGACTCATTTGATGATTTTACCACGATAAAAAAAAAGGAACTGAACTTTTTTTATTTCGTTTTAAGGTCTGTTCCTTTCTTGTTTTTAAAAACCTTTTTTTTATTTTACCCTTTTTAGTTGAGACAATATACAAGAACAAAAATATTCGTATAAATCTTTGAAAATCTACAATACTTGGAATGTAGATTTTTCAAAATCGCCGAGCAACAAAAACGGATCTTTGCGGGCAACGTGACGAGATATCCATTATTGTCATATATTAAAACCTTCCCCGGAATGTACCGATCACTTTTCTGAAAGCCGCATCAAAATCGGTTCAGCCAAACTCGAGACAATCGCGGACAAACATACATGCAGGTCGAAATGAGAACCTACTAAGTCTGTTAAAGTGTTATCTGTTAAGCCAGTCCAGTGATTAATAGATGATCTGACATAAGAGCATCCGCTCAGAGCGGGACGGGATGTCAGACTCGTACTGACTAAAATCCACGGTGATCCTTCAATAGCCTTTTACGTTCCAGGGTCACGGTTACCTCATAAAACAGTCCCGCGAACCCGGAAACAGGTAACCCTGACCTTAGAACGAAAAGGGCAATTGATGGACCACGTCGGATTTTTTCGGCTGCACACAGCAGTGTTGGTAACTCGGAATGTAATCTCATGGTTTTTTCGCTAGTCATAATTATGCCCATTTGCATTTCTAGTCCTAATTTCATCTTCTGTAACAAAAAATGTCTTAAAAAACGACATATTCGGAGTTCTAGTATAATAATTACTTGTAATTGAGATTTTTTAATTGAATTAGACGTAAAATGTCTACGGTTTGGCAGAGTATACTGCTTCTAGTGTGTATAAACTGTTCCGATGATTACTTTTCCCTTTATATTAATAATGTAGTCCTCAAAAACTGATAGAATGTAATGGTGATATATTATTTTATTAATAAAATAGGCTAATTAGTAATCCAATTTCAATAACGCCCGAAATTAACTTTCAATCTCAATACAAATCTCGTTCCTTTGTTTTTGACGGCTACTTTTGATTGGACATCTTAGACTCTGCGGCCGTAATAAGACGTCTTAAAACCAGGCTTGTTCCAGTGAGTGAAAGAGACAGAGCTATACAAGTCTGGAACAAGCCTGGTTTTAAGACATCATAATATGGCCCGTGATAGGCAAACTCAGTCGTTGATTGGTCAGACAAAGATCCAACTGAGATAGATTATTATTTTCCAGCGTAAGTGACACAGCACGTTTGCTCATAACCCGATGCGATGCAGTTCGACTAATTTTCGTCTAACAAATGAAAATCAGCCTTAGTACTACGAATTAAAGGCGGTGCCAATATAAAACGCGGTTATCTGTGGGTAGATGATCAAAAAAGGGTTGCTAAGACATAACTCAGTCGAATTGCATCATTACGTCGTAGTTATAAGGACGATTTTCCCTTCTAGTTGGTAGGCATCGCAAGGGTGCTTAAATATTATTGCACTGTTGAAATTTCTACCTTAAAGCTGAGCGGAGTGTCGAAAATATTTTGAGAAAAAGGCAGTTTTTTTGTTATAAACAACAACAACAATTTTGTCACATTTCAAGTCAAAAACCAATAAATATTAATTGCCTATTGAATTTCTAACCTTCTGCTCACCGCAGAAAGTTTAAAATCCATTGCGCTCATAATATGGGGTTGCCATTATGTCTTGTATATTAAATGTTTCTATCCGTTTAAGAGGCATTATCTAAGGAATGACAGGGCATACATCGATGACACAAACAGCTATATCGTGTTTTAAATTAAACATCTATACATACACACATACTCAAACACTCAGTTTTCATACTAAAAAAGCTTGAGTTTTTTAAGGGTTCGTGGCAAAATAAGCATAGCTGCGTAGTCTGATCTTCCAGGTTACGCCACGCTTCCCTATCTTGGTCTTTGGATGGGTGACCATCTGTCATAGCGAGTTTCCTCCGTGCCTCGGTAAGCACGTAAAGCCGTTGGTCCTGGCTGTTATTTGTAGATCCACGACAGTCGTTACTGTTAATCAGAAGTTTGAAAATATGACAACCAATCTTACTAAGTGGTTTCGTATAACCCAGATACTGGGTTGTGGAGGTACGATAGCCAGTCGCTCCATGTAAAATACTGATATTCAGCTGCATCTGGTTCGACTGGAAGCCAACACCAGCATAGAGAAAATGCTGGGCAGACCATGATTTATTATTATTATTTAGGATTTAACAGTGAATTAACTGTTTAATTTGGGAGTACGGTTGGCGAGGAAGTGGTCGACTGCTACGCTGCTTGTAGTTTTGATTCTGAACAAATATTTCTATAATCTACAAGCAGTTATTCCGGGTCTGGGTATTTCTACATTTGAGTTTAAATGTTTGTAAACGCACCTACGATACAGGAGAGGAGGAATTCCTAGCGTGGGTGCAAAGTTAAATAAATAAAAAATGACTTTGCCTCAGTATTACTGAAAGCTGAATGTTTGAGTGTGTGCGGTACATAGGTGTACACATTGAAGAAGCAATAATTGTTAATTTACATAAATATTTGTAGATCACTCGCCGATCTCCGCGTCTTCGGCTTCATCTGAAACAAATATTAATATGTATCTTATTTGAATAAATCCATTGATTTTCGTATTTTATCTTTTGTTACGAACAACAACAACCAAGTTTTGCTATGTTCCTTTGGTGCGCCGGGTCGACGGCGCGTTGTGTTCCACGCGCGCCTCAAAGAGTGTCAGCAAAATGACGGGGTCCCCTCTAGAGGGCCAAAGCCTGCCGGTGTCGCGGGACTCACAAATTACCGTGACCCCGAATCGTAAAGGGCTATTGAAGGGCACCGTTGATTTTAGTCAGTACGAGTCTGACAGACCCTCCTGTTCTGCCCTGGGTAGGACTCATTAGATGATTTTACCACGAAAAAAAAAGGACAATGGTGGACAAATTTTTTGGGTTACCCAATGTCCTTTAAAAAATGCCGCAAGCCTTTTGTTTAGCAATGGGGAGGAGGGCTGATAACGATGATATTTTGACGGAATCTTAACAAAACTATGTTTCACTCACGTTGTCCGTTGGTGTTCTCGAGCCTCATCTGCCGCAGTCTCGCGGCCGCGTCCTCCGGGGACATGTTACTCTCTTCTGCGTCTTCAAACTCGTCCTCTCCTGGGAATATAGATATCAGGTACTTTATGTATTACCAAACTGTAACAATAATATTGTAGTAAAAATCATTTTTTAAAAGAGTAACCATTGGAGTTTCTTTCCGGTTCTTCTGTATGGAAACGACCAACCCGTACCATGCCAATTTTTCGGCGTTTCAAAAGCACCCATTGAAGCCCATGTCAAATATTTTGATTATGTTTCAGAAGGTTCGTGAAAACGCAAAACAGGTTAATATGGAGAACATAACTTATGAATTCTTTTAAGCGTAAATAGGGTTAATTTTCCAACAAAGTGTAGATGACTAAATCCGAACTATGAAGAATAGCGAAAAATACTGATCCGACTCTCGATTAAGGTTGTAATCCTACACCAACAGCCAATTCAACTCCTTAGCTGTGTACACAATAAGAGTATCGACAAAATGCTTTATACGTAAGGGCATATCTACCATGTACCGATGACGGAATGCCGTCAAATGAAATCAAAACATTTATTTCAAGTAGGCTAGTTACAAGACCTCTTGAATTGTCAAAAGATTAAAAAATAAATAAAAATAAAATTTTAATTTTATCGTGTTACAGTCCCAGTCACAAGATATAATAACTGTAAAAGTACCGTAGATGCCCATTCTAAAGCGTAAATCTCTATGAAGAAGAACGGGCAAGAAACTCCATGGACACTCTTGTTCAATCACCAAAACTATTCTGTCGTCCATTAACTAAAAGGCCGTTAAGGGCAAAAAATCGTTTTCGAGAAAAAATTAGGAATTGATGTCTCTTGAAAAGTATGCTATCTAGGAACAAGACTGCAAATTATATATGTAGGCATAGTGTTTTTGCACGATATGTTACATATTTAATTCATTTATATTTACTTAAATCCATTTTCAAATTTTTAATTAAGCATTTTATGTGGTTTAACTGCTCAGCAATCTTCCTGTATATCTAAAACTATGAATCATAGAAAAATTACTCTTAGACCAAAAGATAGAGCATCGAAAGTTGTATAAGACTACATTAAAAAGTGACGGCAGTATTACATACATCTTTTAGTCTGATGATGGAAAGTGGCAACCTTACCTTCGTCAAACTCCTCGCCGTCCATGTAGTGCTCCTCATCCTCGTCTATCTCGTCTGCTGGGTCAGGGTGAAGAGACTGGCCCTGGTTCATCGCCATAAACATTGCTTCCAATTCGTTGTCATTCGGCGGGACGAATCTGGGAGTTGAATATATTTTATGTGAAAACTAGTTTATGCACGCGGCTTCGCTCGCGTTAATAGACATGTTCTAAGCATCAATAAATAGCAAATCTATTTTTTTTTTGTTTTTTTTTTTTAACTTTGCCCCACACTAGGTATTTCTCCCTGTATCGTGGGTTTACAAACATAGAAACCCCCAGACCCGGAACAACTACTTGCAGATCATACAAATATTTGTTCCACTGCACGTACCGTGTTGACAAAATTCGTCCGTTATCTAGTTTTGAAGCATAATAAATTCGTATTTTTTCTCGTGTTACATCAATTCATATTTACAAAGATATAACGCATCAAAATTCGAGAGCGAGAGTTAGTGACGTCAGAAAAAAAAACTTGCTTGTGACGTATTGGCAGTTTTAAAGGCGTCGTAAACTTTTAATTTTGAAAAGAAAAAAATACGTGTCAAATATTTTTCTCCGCACGGAGTAAATATTTGAATAGGTCTAGGTGTTTATCTATCTATGATTGAACACTATTCCACGACACAGGAGAAATTCCTGGTGCAGGCAACTTGTATTTCAAAAACAGATATCTTACCGTAGTTTCGTCATGGGTTCCTCATCAGCGTCGTATTCATCGTCATCATCATCAGCTATCGCGTCTCCAGCGCCCTGCTGTGTCATCTCGGGTAAACTAGGAACAAGTAACAAATTAGACATACTAGACTGTTTTATGTTCAGGAATACAATAAAATAATAGAGTTATCATAAGTACCTATGAATTTAAAATTGGTAGCTGAAAAACTGAAAATGCTAAATTATTTTCTATCTTCCTACATACAGGCGCCAGCACATCAACATACATCAATCTGTCAAATTTCTTTAATAGATTTTTAACATTATCACAATTACAGTGGAAGGGTAATATTCGATTGGTAAAATTCGACAGATTCGGGTCGGTTGACCTGCTGGCATCTGTACATAAAATCAAGTGTTTTTCCCATGGTGGTAGGCAGAAACCACACAGCGCCCCCTGCTACAACACTTACATACTCCTTTTCGCCACATCCTCATTTTATTTAATCAATTCTTAAATCTGGTATAGCTGTAGCTATTTGCTCAGTAAACAGCGCGTTCGCTATGAGCGGCATCTGGTGGCGTGTTTCAAACACTTCTATACAGTTAACCTTACTGCTCGCCGCCCTAAGCTACTGCTCTCAGTAGCAAGGTTGAGAATGAGCTGTTAGAAGCTAGTATATGGGAGGGTATTCAAGGTAAAGTTAGTGAATAGTCAATTTTGAGATATCTACAACTTACCCAAGTTCATGGTTGATAACCAAGATGAGTCCCGGGCCAGGGTCCCTCTGGATGGCATGCAGCGAGATGTTCTGGTACATCAGGGTCACTGTGGGAGACGGGCCACCCTGTCTGCCCACTCCACCACCCCATACAACATTGCTGGAAGAAAGATTAGTATGTTTTTTTATTTGTAAAACTTGTAAGTAACCAAACTTAAGTCTGTAATCTTTTTATGCTTTAAACTAGCTGGCCCCCGTGGTTTTACTTGCTGCTCATCTCCTACTGGTCCTAGAGTTTGATCTAGCTCTGACTGTTTGTTGAAAATGCAAATCTCGGGAACTGATTTTTTGGATTGAATAATTCTTATTGTGTTGGATACCTTTTTTTTTATTGTGGTAAAATTATCAAATGAGTCCTCCCACCCTCTAATACACGGTGTCCTTCAATAGCCCTTTACGTACTGTATGGTAATTCGTGAGTCCCTCTACCGGTGTTGGATAGCTAGCCTTTTTATCATAAAGCTACAACCCAACAGAAGCCGGGTAGCAGATGAAAATGAGGGACACAGCTAGCACTTTATAAAATGAGGCCAAAAAAGTAAACAAGAACTTTTACAGATCATGAACAAGAAAAGTAATGATTTTAGGAAAACTATGGAAGAATATTAATACTGCTTGAGTAGACCACCAACTACAATTTTAAAATTACACCACGTAAAATATTAATTGTTAGAGAATAAATTAATAATTAATTTGTATATCAAGTTGTACATTCTATTTCTACTTGATGCAATGGCTGCCTGGTATCTCCCTGTTAGGAGCCCTACTATTTTAATACAACCCAATATTTTTGATGACATCTGTTTGTGTAGAATTCAGCTGATCGCAAGAAAAAGTAAATACATCAGGTACAAACATATTTTTTTTACAAAACTGTGCATGATAGAGAATGTTTGATCAGTATGATCGTTGGATTTCTTTCAGTGGGAATTCAATTTGAGGAAAATCATTTTCTTTTGTTCTCTTTGTTATTCCCTAGAGGAAAATATGCGAGAACCCTCAGAAAAACGTGCGCCCTTGCGCAAACTATGTGACAAAACAAAAACACAAGAGTTTTCAGCCACCGAATCTTAACATTATTTTTTTACTTACTGCTCGGTGATATACAAAGTAGCTGTACCCAAATCCACGTCGTTATTAACAATTAATTGCACTGAAGGCAACTGCATTAAAATTCCCTCGGCCGGTACGGAAAATGTTGGTGATACAACAACCATTTTGACAAGTTAATCTAACAAAACACCCAAATTACACAATAACTACGCTATACGTCAATTTAACGCGTCTTTTAAGTATTTTAGCACATGAACGATACCAAAAAATCTAATAACAAAATAAATTCACACGCAACGAAACACGCTTCGATAGAGAACAAATGCGTTTTGTTATTGGCTATTTCGGAATTTCAAAACTGTATAAGTTTTTTTTGCGTATTAAAGTGAAAAAAGTTATAATAGGAGGAAATTATCACTTAAAATTCTTATTTGAATATATAAAATTATATACGCTTCTATTTATCCATAATTTAGCTTGACTAGTACAAAATAAAACAATTTAAACTCGAAGAATTAAAACAGAGTGGTATAACTAAACGTAACGTAGACATAATATTGCCTGTCGATAAAACCCAGAATGTAGTAGTAGACATTTTTTATAAATCGAAATGTTACATCGAATAAGTAACAACACAAAAACCTCTATATCAAACTATAAACGATTTTCAGTTTCATTTATTAATAAAGTGTATAAAACATTGGTCGAGTAATTTACTGTTGACTTTTTAACTTTCGTGAATCGTGACTGAAATGGAAGATTTTATAGAACTATAAAATCTTCCATTTCAGTAACTTTACGAACATGGTAATATTAACTTTAATGTCAAAAATCTACCATGTCAATAAAACTTCTAAATTGTAAGTAAATGGTGATCGATCAGCGAACGAAAAAAACATTTTAAACTCTTGCAGTTAAATGAAAGCTTTTGAAATTTTACTGAAAATGGAATATCCTATTAATATACAATGTGACAACAGCGAAGAACCAAGCAGCAATGCCAATTTTAGCTTGGAAAAAGATGTAAGTCGGCAGTTTCTGTATTCTTTCTTACATTTAATTTTTTTATTTAATGATAGGTTCGCTTTTGACCACTATCTCGCCTGATGGTAAGCGAAGATGTGGTCGACGATGTTGTACTTCTACATTCTTCTTAATAGAATCTAGTAAATTTACGGTTACAAGGTCGTCTCGAGCGTGTACGCCATACGACATTTCATACATAGTTTCAAATCCCAAATAAATCTTTATTCGAAAATTCTATGTAATGACCTAAGACGACCCACTGACCCAGTCTTGTATGATCCTAGGAGTAGGGGCACCACTATTAACAATATATATAATACTAGCGACCGGCCCCGGCTTCGCACGGGTGGACATTTATTTTTTAAGCTCTCTGAAAAAAAATATAGCCTATACGGATTCGGAAGAATCCCTCTAAGTAATGGTAAAAGAAATTTTGAAATCGGTCCAGTAGTTTTTGAGCCTATTCAATACAAACATACAAAAATACAAAGGTTTCCTCTTTATAATATTAGTATAGATTTGCTGTCCTTTTAAGCTGATGTTTTTTTTCTCTATAGAGCTCGATATGTAGAACGTTTTACAAAAAGATTCACATTGAGCAACCTCATAGTTTTCGAGAAAGTTAAAAAAAAATACGCAGCCATGTTATATTTTACCACAGATAGTCGTACGAATTTCATTCCTAGGTTGTAAGGACTGGAGCAACCTTTATGTTTAGATAGTGTGACAGTGGATTGCAATGATTTCAAATATTTATTTTACGAGTTTCTAACTTTAATTCATTTTTAAATTGCTGCTAATATATTGAACTCAATTTAGTTTTTTTTTATGAATTAAATAGTATAAACTAAATTAAGAAAAAGCTAAAAAAAATTTGAACTTCCGAAAGTCCGCACGTAACCAAAAGTAATTGATAAGTTCATTCATGATACCCTAGACCTCTTCTAATCAAACAGTGGACACATACAGCCTTATTACAAAAACGAAATAAACCTTGGTTTAAACCTGGTCCAAGCTTATCTTTAGAACCATGGTTTAAATTTCTCCGTATTACAAAACTTAGATAAAACATGGACCTTAGTACTATCATTTGAACCATTGTATAAACAATTAAATCCACCATGTGTAATAAAAATTATATCTAGCATTTTTACTTCCATTTTTGGTGAAAATAACACAAAAACAACAACGCACTGAAAATATAACTATGAGAAACTTTGACACACTTTTGACAGCTACGACTGTTAGACCACGGTTTATCGCAAAACCATGATTTGTAATCATGTTTGTGTAAACCGTAGTTTTACGAGATTTAAACCTGGGTTTTTATATAAACCTCGTTTTGTAATAAGACTGAGAGAACCTAGGATATAAGAGCGAGCGAAGCGAGCGAAGCGAGCTGGGGACTTGGGGCGCCCCGACTCGGACAGGTTATGTTAGAAGGAGATGGCGGAGTCTGGAAGACCCCGCCATCACATTCATGGTAATTTCTTTTTAAAACAACCCAGAAGTAGGAACCCCGCGCAGCAGGCTCCGTCCATATTGCCTCTGGAATCACTTGTACTTGACCGCAAAGTCACTTTTTCTTGACCCTAATGACATTAGACCTTTTGTGTTAGGTTACTGTAAACCCACAGAAATCTTAATAATAAGGCAATTATTATTAATAAATAATATTAAGGCCTTATTATTAAGATTTCTGTGTAAACCTTTTGAAATTTTACTGAAAATGGAATAGGTGCGAGGCTGGGGGCTAGGGTCCGCTGCGCCCCCGCCTGGCTAATCCACAGGCACCAGTGGTCCACTTTGGCTCTGGATCATGAAAACTGGTAGTCATGGGAGAGGCGTTTTCTCAGCAGTGGGATAATGTAGGCTAGCAGTAAGGCCCTTGTCAAACAGACAGGCGAGTCCGAAGCGATAACGAACCGATACGAGACGTCAGTCCGATAGTTTGGTCACGCTATCGGATCGCTTTCGCTATTCTATGTGACTGGATTCAAACAATTCCATACATTACAAATAAAAATGCCTCGCTTCGCATTCGTCACGCCTGTCTGTTTGACAAAGGCTTTACAGTAAAAACATGTACACCATTTACTCTGAGGTATCGGGTCCGATTTTTGTGATTCTTTTTTTTTTGTGCTTGAATCAAAATTAAATGTTTTAGCCATTGGAAACATTTGGATCTGAAACTGCTTTACAAACAGAATTCTATAGAGTAAACAGTATTGTGTTTGCCGAGCCCTTGGAAAATACAGGAAATGAAGAAAACTCTTCTAAAGGTAATTTTCTTCTCTCATAAAATATATTATTGTGATACAATTGGGTAATTAAAAAAAAACTATTAACCCAGTTAAACTCTTCCAAAAACTGTTCAATTCGATTTTTTGTAGATCTGAAATTAATGAATCTAATCTAATTAATAAAGCTACAAATCATGTAAGATAACTGAGTTAAATAGTTAGTAACGTCACAGATTGCTAATGCCATACAAAATCTCTATCACATTCGCGGTTTGTCCCATACGCAATAGGTCCCATTCGCGGTTCATTCATTTTGCGGTTTGTTTCATTCGCAACTGGTCCCATTGACAGTTCGTCCCATTCGCAACTGGTCCCATTGGTGGTATGTACCTTTCGCAGTTGCTCCCATTGGGGATTCGTCCCATTCGCAGCTGATCCCATTCGCGGTTCATCCCATTCGCTGTTGGTCCCATTCGCGGTTCGTCCTATTCACAGTTAGTCCCATTCGCAGTTGGTCCCATTGGCGGTTTGTTCCATTCGCAGTTCGTACCAATCGAGGTTCGTCCTTTTCCCAGGTAGAAGTTTATATGTACTTACTAGCACTTTGCCCGCGACTTTGTCCGCGTGGGTTACGTACTTTCCTAATTCCCCCTTTTCACCCCCTTAAAGGATAAATTTCCAAAAACCCCTTCTTAGTGCTCCCCTACATTATAATAGGAAGCCGTGTGCAAAATTTCACATTCCTAGCCCCAGTAGTTTCGGCTGTACGTTGATATGTCAGTCAGTCAGTTCTCCTTTTATATATGTAAATATATATATAAGATATATAGAAGATAGATAGAAGATAGATAATTCCTGTTTATTTTTAGATGAAGCTGAAATAACAATCTTAGACAATGTAATTGTGCATAAGAAGAGTGGCGGGAAATACAAAAAATATCAGTTTGATATTGAAGATAGTGTCCCAACAAAATGTCCACAGGTAATCTAGATTATTCAGTCACAGTTTTTATTTCTTCAATGTCGCGGGACTCACGAATTACCCTTACCCCGGTACGTAAAGGGCTATTGAAGGACACCGTGGATTTTAGGCAGTCAAGTCTGACAGTCCCTCCCGCCCTGCCCTGGGTGAGAGGATCATTTGATGATTTTACCATGATAAAAAAAGGTGTAAAAAGAACGAAGGCGGCGGGCCGCGTGAGGGAGAGGACAGTGTCCAACTCACGACCCAGACGCCTTTGGAGACTTGGGTTTCCAAGGACTCGTTCCATGATTTACAAAAAAAAGGGTGTAATAGAAATGTGGCTGTTGCATCATTTTCAACTACGGATAGTAAGTATTATCTTGGCGCCAATTTCACTATGTTGAGCATAAAACAAGAACTGAATCTGGGTCTTGTTGTAACCGAGGTCGTCGCTTGTTTATTATCCGTTGTGTTTTCCATCGGTTTAGTACAAGTTAGCGAAGTAACTCATTATACGAATAAAAAAAAACAATTGGCTAAAATGAATCCCAACTGTATCTGTTAACCGATGGGGACGAAAAGTTCTCGAGTGACGACCATGAACCGGAAGACGCAGCGTAGGCAGGCCTCCCACTAGGTGGACCGACGACATCGTGATGCAAGTGGCGTACTGTCGTTCTGCATGGCGGTCTAAGAGTAAGCCCTATGTTCAGCAGGGACGTCTTCCAGATTAATTATATATTTCGACTATGTCCCGCCTAACCTATCCTAAATCGTAGGCTGGATCTGCCTTTGGAAATGCCAATGTCATCAAACCTTTTTTGCAGCTAAATTGTCAACGTTTATTCCCAACGAAGTCCCACCTGATATCCCACATACGAAGAGTGCACTGCGCAGACAGACAGAGGTACGTCTGCGAGCAGTGTGGACGTGGGTTCCCTGAGCGTCACATCTTGAGACGACACGCTGACACTCACAGTGACAAAACTGTGGAGTGTCCTGTTTGTGGCGTCAAGTTGAGGTTGAGGACCAGGTTAGTAATCCTAATTTTAATCCTAACTGCCTGGCTCATGGTCGCGGGACTGTACGAATTACCGTGACCCCGGAACGTAAAAGGCTATTGAAGGACACCGTCGATTTTAGTCAGTACGAGTCTGACAGTTGGGAGTTTTTTTTTTTATCGTGGTAAAATCATCAAATGAGTCCTCCCACCCAGGGCAGGGCGGGAGGGACTGTCAGACTTGTACTGACTAAAATCCACGGTGTCCTTCAATAGCCTTTTACGTACCGGGGTCACGGTAATCCCTTGGTCCCGCGACAAGATAATTTTACCACGTAAAAAAAAACTGCCTAGCTCATATAACAAAATGCGAATGTATGTTTGTTTGTTACGTTAGCCACTGAACCGATAAACATACATGCACATACAGTTGTCACGTATATAGAGGAGGACATGTAAGTTCCTTTCATCCGCTTAGCTTGGCGCCGAAACAGGGACTACGCACACTTCAAAGAACTGCCAGCAATCCGACGGTTTCCTCATAGAATGCCAAATGACTGCCGGCATCGCGGAACTGCCCAACCGGGTAAACGTGATCGTTAACGGATTTTAATCTGTACGAGCCGTGACAGTCCTTTGTACTGTACCCAGGGCGGGAGGTCTCAGTTGATGATTTTACCACCTAGAAAAGAGTACCTTTTTCCCGAAAAATAATGCTGTTACCTCCCCCTTCTCCTCTTCCACATCCTGCTCCTGCTTCTTTACCACTTCCTTCTCCCGTTTTCGGTTCTTAACATTACTTCTGATAACATGTTGAACAGACAATCCCCACATAAGTGCTCTTTGGTTCTTTAACGCGAACCGTTCACGTTTTAATACAGCAGTAACAGGCCTGTTGGTCTAGTGGTTAGTGACCCTGACTGCTATGCCGGAGGTCATGGGTTCGATTCCCACCCAGGACAAATGTTTGTGTGATGAGCACGATCATTTGTTCTGTGTCTGGGTGTAATTTATCTATAATATGTATGTATTTAGAAATATATAAGTATGTTTATCAGCTGTCTAGTACCCATAACACAAGCTCTGCTTAGCTTGGGACTAGATGGTGTTGTGTGATAGTTGTGTTTTAAAAATAAATCATAAATCATCAAATGAGTCCTCCCACCCAGCGCAGGGCGGGAGGGACTGTCAGACGGTGTCCTTCACTAGCCCTTTATGTACCGGGGTCACGGTAATGGGTAAGTCCCGCGACCAACAGCAGTAGCCTTTAAGTGATTTTTCTCTCTCTTTGTCCTTAGCTTATCGAATCACCTCCGTTCTCACTCAAACATCCGACCTCATAAGTGTGATGTCTGCGAGAAGACCTTTGCGCGAGCGTCAAGCAAGGCGACTCACGTCAAGTTTGTGCACAGAGAGGGACAGCTGGAGTGTGACCAGTGTGGCAAGAGGTATGTGTGACTAGTGCAGTGATTGACTGCAGGAGGTAACAACACAGAGCGTCAAGCAAGGCGACACACGTCAAGTTTGTGCACAGAGAGGGACAGCTGGAGTGTGACCAGTGTGGCAAGAGGTATGTGTGACTAGTGCAGTGATTGACTGCAGGAGGTAACAACACAGAGCGTCAAGCAAGGCGACACACGTCAAGTTTGTGCACAGAGAGGGACAGCTGGAGTGTGACCAGTGTGACCAGAGGTATGTGTGACTAGTGCAGTGATTGACTGCAGGAGGTAACAACACAGAGCGTCAAGCAAGGCGACACACGTCAAGTTTGTGCACAGAGAGGGACAGCTGGAGTGTGACCAGTGTGGCAAGAGGTATGTGTGACTAGTGCAGTGATTGACTGCAGGAGGTAACAACACAGAGCGTCAAGCAAGGCGACACACGTCAAGTTTGTGCACAGAGAGGGACAGCTGGAGTGTGACCAGTGTGGCAAGAGGTATGTGTGACTAGTGCAGTGATTGACTGCAGGAGGTAACAACACAGAGCGTCAAGCAAGGCGACACACGTCAAGTTTGTGCACAGAGAGGGACAGCTGGAGTGTGACCAGTGTGACCAGAGGTATGTGTGACTAGTGCAGTGACTGACTGCAGGAGGTGACAACACAGAGCGTCAAGCAAGGCGACACACGTCAAGTTTGTGCACAGAGAGGGACAGCTGGAGTGTGACCAGTGTGACCAGAGGTATGTGTGACTAGTGCAGTGACTGACTGCAGGAGGTGACAACACAGAGCGTCAAGCAAGGCGACACACGTCAAGTTTGTGCACAGAGAGGGACAGCTGGAGTGTGACCAGTGTGACCAGAGGTATGTGTGACTAGTGCAGTGACTGACTGCAGGAGGTGACAACACAGAGCGTCAAGCAAGGCGACACACGTCAAGTTTGTGCACAGAGAGGGACAGCTGGAGTGTGACCAGTGTGGCAAGAGGTATGTGTGACTAGTGCAGTGATTGCCTGCAGGAGGTAACAACACAGAGCGTCAGTCAATAACTTCGACAACTCGTGATACTTTAAATAAGTCAAGCACTGTTTACCATTTTCATATTTAATTTGTAATTACTGTCTTAATTTTATTTCGATTTTTTTATCAATTAATTATTATTTTCTTTTTTTAACCGACTTCAAAAAAAGGAGGAGGTTATCAATTCGACTGTATTTTTTTCAATGTTTGTTAACGCATTATGAACCGACTGGGTGAACCGATTTTAATGATTCATTTTTTGTTTGAAAGCTGGTGCTTCCCGTGTGGTCCCATTGTCACCAGGTCAGGATCTGATGATTGGATCTTGGAGAAATCGAGGGCAATCCTCAAATTTTATAGGCCCACCCATCGTTTTTCGTAAATCTTTGAAGTAATTTAAGTATTTGCGTATGGTAATCATCATCTTATGTAGCTGAGTTGATGATGGAAGATACAACTACTTAACAGTAAGGAGTAGGCATCGACTGATTCATTGTTCGCATATCTCCGGAACTACACGTCCGATTTATTTTTTTGTGCTAGGTATCGTTTAAGTTAGGGAATACTGCAAGTTTCAAGTCAAGAAAAAATTACTTGTGGGTACATACAAATATTTCATAGATATAGAAAGGCATTAAATACTTACAAAAAAAAATGTTTATTTGCCATAGATTTTCATCACGGAAACAGTGGAGTCTACACATGAAAACACACAGAGAAAAGATGCCTGACTGAAAATTCTCATGTAAAAGGTAAGTGTATACAAAATATGTAGTTTTTAACAGAGCCTTTAACATCGACGCCGAGTTGCCAGCGCATAGATTTACTCCAGTAAATTACCAAACTTTGTTGTGAACGTATGTACGCAATAGGGTATTTTACTGCATAAATAAATTGAAAATCTGTTTAGTCCGTCAGTTACAATGTTGAAAAGTAATGGACGCGTATTTTTTTTTTAAATCAATGAATTTTGACAAAGATAAAACGCTTAGAAATTCGGGAGTGGGGCCTTGTGACGTCATAACGCCTGTAAAATTATACCGACCGAGTGACATTTTGTGATTTTTAGAAGCGTTATATCTCCGTCAATTTCTTTTAACGGAACAAAAGAAAAAATACAGGTCAAATATTTTTTGGAAATCTATCTTCGGACTTATATTTTTTATATTATTTTTTTTGGAGTTAAATAGCTTAATATCATCAAAACCATAGGTACTTACTTACTTATTTCATTTCCTTCTTTTCTTTGTTTTTTTACGTGGTATTATCATCAAATGAGTCTCTCCCAGGGCAGGACGGGAAGGACTGTCAGACTCGTACTAATTAAAATCCACGGTGTTCCTTCAATAGCCCTTTGCGTTCCGGGGTCACGGTTGCCTGATGAGACAATCTCGTTTATCGTTCCCCATTTGTTTAGGGCCTCTGATCATATCATTCTCAATGAGAATGGGTTGTGATGATATAAAAAAACCAGACGAACGGACGGACAGCTTAGTAGTAGGGTCCTGTTTTTAACCGACTTCAAAAAGAAGGAGGTTATCAATTCGGATGTTTATATTTTTAACTAACTTCCGCCCGCGACTCCGTCCGCGCGGATGTCGGTCTTCGCGTGGGTGGTTTATTTCTCCATTTTGAGTAACTCTGACTTAAGGAGATACGCGGTTTTACAGAACAACGTCTATGAATAAAACTGAAAAATAAGTTTTTTTTTTATATGTATTTTTCCAGGATAAAAAGTATCCTATTTTATGCCCAGGATAATAAGGTATAATTATACCAAGTTTCATCGAAATCGAACCGTTAGTTTTCACGTGATGCCTGCAGACAGACAGACAGACAGACAAAATTTTTTTAATTTTTTTTTAATCATATATTTGGGTTTGGTATCGATCCAGCAACACCCCCGCTATTTATTTTTTCAATATTTTCAATGTACAGAATTGACCCTTCTACAGATTTATTATATATAATAGTATAGATATAGATGTTTGTTCGTGCATAACTCCGTCGCTTACCAACCGTTTTTTAAAATTATTTTTTTGTTGGAAAGGGTGGGTATACTTCCCGAATGGTCCCATGAAAAAATTATCGAAAGAGGACTAACGGTTTTTGAATAATCTAAAAAACCTAAAAAATTATCAATTATTTACATAAACATCCTTATCTTATAATCTGTCCTTGACTGTGATCTCCTTAATTTGTAAAAAATCGTTTGATATAAAATATATGTAATCTATCTTATCTTTTAATTATTTTTATTAATAAATGTCAAGTAGCGAATCGTTGGGTGAGGTAATCACAGAATTTCGTTAAATGTCCTCGGCGCGTTGTGTTCCACGCGCGCCTCAAGGAGTGTCAGCATAGTGACGGGGCCTCCTGTAGAGGGCCAAAGCCTGCCGGGGTCGCGGGACTTATCGAATTACCGTGACCCCGGTACGTAAAGGGCTATTGAAGGACACCGTGGATTTTAGTCAGTACAAGTCTGTCAGTTCCTCTCGCTCTGCCCTGGGTGGGAGGACTCATTTGATGATTTTACCACGATAAAAAAAAGTAAGCGGCCCTAGAATGCCCTTGCATTTTAGGGCCGCCTTTTCCTTAGCAATAAGCAAGATCATTAAAAAAAAAACGGTAGTTAGTATGTTAGATATCATCAAAAGACTTGTAAATTTTCTTTTGTTAAGCCGAATTTGAAGAAGATACGATTCTTTTAGAAATCGCAATACGTCACTTCTAGTTGTAATTCTCACTAGTTCTGACGTCATGAGCTCCCATTCTCAAGTTTACATCCGTTTTATCTTTGTCAGTAATCGCGTACGGATACCTAGTGATGTTACGAATGTTTAATTCAGTTTTCAATCAATCACGTTTAGTCATTTAGAAAATACAATAAATAAACACTTAACTATCGAAGTGTATAACTTATTTTTTAAATATGAATTTTAAAATTTATAACTTATTTTTACTGAGACGAGAATGGAAAAAGTAAAGAAACACAAATTAAAACAGAAAGAAACACCTTTATTTTAGGATGGTTATATTTATGATTGATGTTTGTGATTGATTTGATGAACATTAATATTGATGAATTGCGAGATAAAGGCAGACTGAATGAAATATTAATGGAGAGGAAGACGAAAGATAAGAATGAAAGGAGTGTGTGGAAGTCGGTGTACCAAATATTAGTATTTTTTCAGTCGTTCCTATTCGCTAAATATTCGCATGAAATTTGCGAATTCGAATGCGAATGTCTAAAAATATGCAAATGTGAATGCGAATATTTGTAACATCTCTAGTGGATACGTTTACAAGCAGTTAAACTCACATACACTAACACCCAGACCCACACAAATATTGCGGGAATGGAACCCGCGATACGTAGCGCATTGGTCAATCACTCAACCACTCCGTCAACCGTGCCGTGGTTTTGTTTCACAGATACCCACACATTGGCAACATTATAAATCGCCAATTTTTTTTTTAACATTTGCCCCACACTAGGGGTTTCTCCTGGGTCGCAGGTGCGTTTACAAATAAAGAAATTCACATACACAAACACCCAGACCCGGAACAACTACTTGTAGGTCATACAAATATTTGTTCCGTGCGGGGATCGAACCCGCGACACGCTGCGCAGCAGTCCGATTGCTCAGCCACTGCGCCAAATGTTACAAGAATAGCATATTTCAATTTTGTCGTATAAGTGGCCGTTTTAGACCGGCTGTAGCTTCATAACCGGCTACCTACAAGGGATATAAGATAATACTTATATCCCTATGTAAGACTGGTTGACAGACTGTCGAGCTTCAGACTAACAGGAAGCCCCTACGTACCCCGGGTCGACGGTGCGTTGTGTTCCACGAGCGCCTCAAAGACTGTCAGCAAAAATGACGGGGCCCCTCTAGAGGGCCAAAGCCTGTCGGGGTCGCGGGACTTATGATATACTGTGACCCCGGTACGTAAAGGGCTATTGAAGGACAGCGTGGATTTTAGTCAGTACGAGTCTGACAGTCCCTCCCGCTCTGCCCTGGGTGGGAGGACTAATTTGATGATTTTACCACGTAACAAAAAAAGCCCCTTCGAACACAACGCGACGAAAGTCTCCTATACTTTACGACTGGTATCCATTGACGCGTGATTGTGTACGAAACTCTATGGATTTGTATTGCGATAGCCGCATGGATACTAAAGTCGTAAGGCATAGGAGACTTGCGTAGCGTTTTGTGTAAGAAGAAGCTTACGACTGTCAATGTTGGTTCTACATGACAGCCGGGACCAAAGGCTTTACGTGTTTTCTGGGCACGGAAGAAATCTCGCTATGATAAATGGTGATGGTCGCCGGACCGGAAAGTAAAGGGTGAAGGACACCATGGATGAGTCTGACAGTCCCTCCCGCTCTGCCCTGGGTCATTTGATGCTATACCACGTTAAAAAAAAAGGTAAATGGTGATATACATATAATGGTCAATGGTCATCCCTCCACAGACCAACCTCGGCAAGCGTGGCTTAACCTTGATGATTGACGTGTTCGGCTGTTATAACTTACCCACGAGCTCCTCTTATTTCCTGAAATGTGAGGGCCAACTGAAGAAACAAGATGGATTTTACAAGCTTTTATTTAACTTGCAATGTTTGTATGTTTGTTTAGATCAAATCTTGCAAGTCAAATTAGAATCACTTCTAATTACTCAATCGATCTGAAACTTGGTATTAATATGGAACCCCGATGACAATGCAATAATATGGTGACAGCGACCTGGTGGTGCAGCCAGGATCGTCTGCTCACGAGAGAACTCCTCAATGGTTAATAGTACACAACTAAAACTTGAAATATATATGAAAACTCGGTAACAATGCAATAATATGATAAGTGCGATCTGGTGGTGCAGCCAGGATCGTCTGCTCACGAGAGAACTCCTCAATGGTTATTAGTACACAACTAAAACTTGAAATATATATGGAAACCCGGTAACAATGCAATAATATGATAAGTGCGATCTGGTGGTGCAGCCAGGATCGTCTGCTCACGAGAGAACTCCTCAATGGTTAATAGTACACAACTAAAACTTGAAATATATATGGAAACCCGATAACAATGCTATAATATGATGCGTGAGGCAGAGGACAGCGTCCTCCCTCCACCCCAGCCGCAGTGGTAGACGCCCACAGCGTCAGACGTCGCCAGACGATCTCCGGCCACCGTAGGCGCGGGCATGCGGGCAGCGAGTAATGGGCGACTCGCTGTCCAACCATGGACCATGTCCGGGTCTACGGCGCGTTGTGTTCCACGCGCGCCTCAAAGAGTTTCAGCATAGTGACGGGGCCTGTAGAGGGCTATAGCCTGCCGGGGTCGCGGGATTAACGGATTACCGTGACCCCGGTACGTAAAGGGCTATTGAAGGACACCGTGGATTTTAGTCAGTACAAGTCTGACAGTCCCTCCCGCCCTGCCCTGGGTGGGAGGACTTATTTGATGATATCATCACGATAGAAAAAAAAAACTATTTTGTCGTCTATTTGGGCTCAAAGCTCTTCGCTGCTGGCCAAGCATACGTGGCCTTAAGTAGAGTCAAATCGCTAGAAGGTCTCCTTATTGAAGAACTTGACTGTACGAAATTAACAGGTAAACGACCATGCAACAATGACACACTAAATGAAATGGAAAGACTGCGAAATATGTCCAACGAAAACTAAAAATTTAAAAATAAAATAACAGTTAAAAAAACAATTTTAAAAACAAGCTTTTATTTAAATGCTCTAAAAAGGACAAAATAAACTTTAAATGAAATCAAACATATAACTTAAGTATAATATAAAAGCTTGTCGCGAGATATACTTGTCACAAACAAAACAAACAAATAATTCAACGACAAAATGTATGTATCATAACATACTTTACAAAGGTAAATCTCGCGACAAGCTTTTATAATTATTATACTTAAGTTATATGTTTGATTTCATTTAAAGTTTATTTTGTCCTTTTTAGAGCATTTAAATAAAAGCTTGTTTTTAAAATTGTTTTTTTAACTGTTATTTTATTTAGCCAGTAAGAGTCTGACATTCTCTTCTGCTCCACTCGGGGCAGAGGCACTCCTTTTATGATTTTACCAAAAAAAATAATAGAAACGTGAAAATATGAAATTTAAACAAAATCTATGTTATAAAGGGTGTTCAAAGTTAACGTAAATATAAATTTAAAAATTTTGTTTTTTTATTTTATTTAAAAAGAACTTTTGCTTCTTTTACGTAGTTGATGAAGTTTTTTCATTTAGAAAACATACAAAAATAAATAATTAATATTTCATAATTTATTTCGGTAACTGTTACTAAGTTTAACGGAAAAGGCCTCTTATTGGGAAATTGTAAGCTTGTAACTGTATGCGCAGTGCGCATTAATACCCGACGCAAATTATTATTGTAGGTATCTACTTTCTTTGTTATTTCGATACGTGGGTTTTTTTTTTTGTTTATATTATATTTGTCTGAACAACCAAAAAATTTGAGGATATTATATTTTGATTATTCTTTCTATATTAAATAGTATTAAAAATACTAAAGGCAACGGAAACAAAGAACCTAGTTGATTAACTACCAATCTTAATTTTCAAATAATCCATTTCTTTTTATTTATATTTACTAAGTTTTGAACGCGAATAATTTGAAATACAACAGCTATACTTCTTGCAAATTAAAACAACAACAGTAAAAACTTCTTCTAATATTATTTGACGCAGTTACGATTTATTCCGATCGTCGCAGTCTTCCGTCCGTTTTGACGTATTTTGCTCTTGTTTACTGCATCGTTATATTAATTAATTTACCTACTTGTTAATGAGCTAAATATACTCGTTTCATTTACTAATCGTGTTGACTACTCATCATATTTTTGTCAGCGTATTGGATCTTAGGTATGCAGGATTTTTGATAACCGCGTAATGACGCACTTTGAAAACTTGTACTTTTTTGTTTTTCCCGACTTTATGCAGAATTGTATTAATGTGATCGTTAGACGAAGGCAAGGAAGGAAGAAGTTGAAACAAAATTAGTTTTATAATGCGTTAAATTACAATTGATCGTCTGATTGGCTAAATTGAATATTATGTCAAACAAGTTAAGTAAATAAGCCGAAAATATCACAAAAACTTAGCTTGACTACGTCAAAACACCTCAAACGAATAATAAAGATAATAAAAAAAAGACTGAACGCGCGATACACCTACTAAAGATACGCACCGCGGCCAAACTTACGTAACGAGGCGAGTTGACTTCTAACTCAATTGTACAGCCGGCATTTTGTATCATATCTACATATTTACTAACTTTGATATAGGTATCAGCTAGCTACAAACATATTTAATTTGCACCGGCGTAATTCTGCACCCAAAAATTCAATGAATAAACTGCGTATAAACTCCACGTTTTCGCTCAATGTGCTATATAAAATAGTAAGGATACGTTGCATGCATCTTATTTATTTATTAGCGTGAGGAAGGCGATATCGCAAACGGCCTCATAGCGCTCCGCTCACACCTATTTTGTTTCCCCGCCGTCTGGCCGCCATGTTGGCCGATGCGCCGCGCTGCCGTCCGCACAAACCCGCCAGTTTCACGCGGGCAACGAGAGGCGCATACCGCTCACGTATACTTGCCGCACGGAAGATCCGCACGCGATCAAACCTAACGTAACGTCGCGACACGCACCAACTCGCTCGGCACTTCAGAAATGGTCAGGACGAAAGATGGGGATGGGATCAAGAGTAGCTTGATCATATCCGAGGTGAAGAAGAGACCCTGCTTGTTTGATACCAACGATCCCAACTACGGGGACCGGGCAGAGAAGGCGCGATGCTGGGAGGAAGTTTGTGACTGCGTCGTGCCCGGCTGGGCTGCGCTCGGGCCGCCTGAGAAGTTTGCGGCCGGTATGTTGAGTGACGTTTTTATAAACCGTCCGATTCGCGGATGTGGGCTCGCGCACAGCGCGCGGGCCGCACTCACGATCATAGAAACCGGTCGCCTTGTACTTGTCGCGTACAAGTTGCGTGCTCTTTGTTCGAACGTTCGGATGCTTTCGAAATGTACACTAGTTCGAAATAACGCTCCATTAAAAATGGCACGTGGTGTTTCTTTCATTTAATATTTTCATCAAAAATATATAAGCGTCATTTTTATGCGGATGTTTTTTCTTAGGTACGTTACTTTTTTCAGCTCATAGGTGGACTGGATTTTGTGAAAACTATGATAATTTAATGTTTTCAGCCTTCTACATTTCATTATATACTTACTCGAAACGTATGCCTAGGAAGTAGTCGATGCGTCATTTCAGATAATGCCTCCACATCATACTTGGGTGTTATAAAAAAATTATAATATTTTATCATACGGATACTTATTTTTTCTACATAAATCAATGTAATATTATACATATATTATATTCACGTCAAAATGGTAGACTGTGTTATAAACTTTTAAACATAATTAAAATACAGAAATTAATATTAAATTCTGGAGAACCTAAAACAGTTGTGGAACTAAATTTTCCGCTGACTCGGCCGAGGGTGAAACTGAAACCAAACGGAGGTGCATAGTGCACCCCCCACTACCGGAACTACAAGTATTCCTATTAAAAGAGCAGCAAATGAGAATTTAAATATCCTCCTAAATAATTTTCAATGAAATAGAGTATCAAAGTCCGCACATTGCTTGTGGCTTGATCGAAATATTTCAGCAAAATGGCGTCATCGGCATAAACGGATAATATAAATCACGTGCAGTTTTAAGCGATGATAACTTAACCACATTGTTGTTAAAAAAATCATTATATAAAAACAATTAAGAGTAAAAATAACTTACAACTACAAAAAAAATTTATACTACATGATAAAAAATTAAAACTATTTTATAAATAGAAAACAAACAAAAACTAACATGAAATAAGAACCATCCTGGCTCAGTCTAGTTTAAAAGTGCTTTATTCTTTTTTTCAAAGAATCTTATTAGGTACTACACGATCTATGCGCTGAATAATATTTAGAACGTTACATACTCGTAATTAGCGAAAAACATTTAAAATTTAAATCGGCCCCGTCCAAGGTTGCGTTGTAGAAAAAAAACGTCTGATCTGTTCGGCTATCGTTACTTACTAGATACCGCGATTGGATGTCACGATTCTTTCAATTGTGTTCTAATAATATTACTCGATATTACTAGGTACTAAGTACTTTATTGTAAGTAAAAAAAAAACTATTTATCAAAGAAATCGTTAAAAATTTTAAAACTTTTTGAAAACATCCTGTATCTAAACTTTCTTTTAAAATGTCGACATAATAGATGAAAAGATTCATATATTAATGGATAGGTAATAATATAATTAGACTAACTAACTAACCCGTGCCCACATCCCCTGGACATCATTTTTAAAGGTGTTTGTGGGCCATTGTCATTTCTACAAATACCTATACAATAATATAATCGCTCGAGCTCTTTGAATAAAAGTGGAATAACACACAAGATTTTTATATACTTTTTTTAGGGTTCCGTAGTTAACTAGGAACCCTTATAGTTTCGCCATGTCTGTCTGTCTGTCTGTCTGTCCGTCCTCGCTTAATCTCTGTGACCGTTAGCACTAGAAAGCTGAAATTTGGTACCAATATGTATATCAATCACGCCGACAAAGTGCAAAAATAAAAATTGGAAAAAAATGTTTTTTTAGGGTAGCCCCCCTATATGTAAAATAGAAAGTGATTTTTTTTTTAATTTCAACCCTAACGTGTGATATATCGTTGGATAGGTATTTAAAAATGAATAGGGGTTTACTAAGATCATTTTTTGATGATGTCAATAGTTTCGGAAATAATCGCTCCTAAAGTCAAAAACAATGTGTCCCCCCCCCTCTAACTTTTGAACCATAAGTTTAGAAAATATGAAAAAAATCTGGAAAGTAGAACTTTATAAGGACTTTCTAGGAAAATTATTTTGAACTTGATGGAAAGAACAGTTTTTGTGCAAAAAAAACAAGAAGGTGGTACAAAATTCCTGGACTAAGTTTGTAGTATAATCAATTATTTAAGTTTAAAAAAAGGCTATTTGTTAACACTTATTTGTAACGGACGGGAAACTACGGAACCCTACACTGAGCGTGGCCTGACACGCTCTTGGCCGGTTTTTTTTTGATACTAGATGTATTGCGAAAAAAGTACTTTCCCCGTGACATCAGAAAATAAAAGTAAACAAACAAGAAAATTCAGCATTTATTTACTTCTAGTAAATACAAACTTTCGTCTAACGCAATGCAGCAAAGCTGTGTATGGTGGTACCGTTATGTACAATGTGGAAATAAAATGTAGGCAACATTGGCCAAAGTAAATAAAATAAGCCACTTTACACTCCGCAAAAGAAAAAAATAAACAATAAAGACGTAAAAAAATATCCCAAAAATGTGTATTGGAATGAAAATCACAGAAAACGAAATAATTGCAAAATGTAAAAAAAAATATTTTACTTATTTTTATACAAATATAAACTACTCAATCTATAGAATTAATATAAATTACAGTACTTTTTTCATTTTCCTGCTTTTTATTTAAAACAATTTTTTATAGAAACTAATATATATATTTTTAATAAAATGTTTTTTTTTTTATTGTATGAAGTCTCTAAACTTACTGCTGGAAACTGGTTTTTATATTATTTATAGAAAAAAATATATATAAATATATATTTTACATCGTTTGTTCATATTTTACTTTACGCAGCCGTGTGTTGCGTGTGACGATCATCATCTTACCATTACCGAGCAATTGAGTCACGTGTTTGTTATATTCTATTGGGAAACCATTTTTGTTATGACATATTTAGAAGAAAAAATAAAAATATCTGAATAAAAAAAAAATCTGCACAAGGAACTTGTGACGCGTGCCCAGAATTGCTATTAATATTGCTAAATATAAAAAAAATATTCACCAATGTTTATCAACAGCGCCCTCTGAACTGACATAATGCACCTGTAACTAAAACATTAAATTGTATAAAAAAAGTTTGACATCTGTCATACGGTTTTCTTTTTTTTTTCAATTCAACTTGTTGACTGGCAATCTCTGTTTCTTAGAAAGTCGACAAAACTATTTGGTGTTTAAACTTTTTAACTCACCTGTTGCGTAATTTTTCTCCCCTTTTTTGCTAGCTAGACGCATTGTTACTTCGATCTAGGTCTGCTTTACTTTATTGTCGTGTCTTCTGCGTCACAATAAATATCATTTATTAGCGTACATATGTGGACATTTTATCAAGGTTGAAAAAAACTACTGCAGCAAAGTGATGGAAAAATGAAAAACACGTTTTTTTTCTATTATTTTTATTGTTGTGACAAGTAATTTTTTTTATAACGTCCAGTTTTTTAATAAAACTTCAAATTACTAATTTGCTTGCTAAACTTTTTTATATAATTTTGAAGATTTTTTTTTTGTTATTAAGTTGGTATCAATTTATTTTTAAACGAATTTAAAAACTTGATTAAAAATATTTCTTTAAAAAAAAACTGCACACTACCTTGCAATATTTTAACAAAGATTGCAATTTTGAAAGCCATATTGCGGCGATTGCGTGCGCTCTATTATTTGTGCAGCCCAGCCCAACTCGAGTCGCTGCTCTTATTCTTTGTAAAACAATTTGTTCCTAACCTCAATAACTAATAAAATGATTCACATTATACTTAACACAAATGCAATAACGCACTGTTTCTACTGTTAATTCAATATGCTGATACGACATTACAGTACTGGTGGCCAACCATGACGACTTATAGCGCGAGTAGTTCCGCTGTGGGCACGAGATGGCGCTAGACGACTTGTATAGTTCTGTCTCTTTCCCACAGTGGAACTACTCACGCTTTAGGACGCCACCTGAACGCCAGAATTTATTAAAACAAAACACAGTTTGCAAATACCTACCTAAGTACCTAACATTGTTTATTACTGGCAAGATATATTTTAATCTTTGTGGCGTGCATTTACGCATAACGTGTTCTAATTTTAAATCCATTGTCTTTTCTGCTTTTTAAATAACTCCAGCTGTCATTATAAAAAAAATAGATAGCTATTTCATCATAATAAAACGTATTTTTCTTTAGACTAAAAAAAAAAACTAAACAATCGAATCAGCCGACGTGTCAACTCAAGCCTTTAATACACTCCTTCTAATTAAACATTACCGCAATTATGTTCACGATACATTTCATGTTAGGAACGGTTAGGAAAACAAAAACTCGTAACGTACAAACCGATGTATATCGTGGACAATGAATACAGTACGGACAGAATTATCGCAGTGTAATGCAGTGGTAGCAACGGTGCGGAGTTCGGTCGTCGTGTCGTGACTCAATCGACGCAAGGGGCCGGCCCGCACACCCGTTTATTCATAACCAGCCAGTAACATATTACAACATTAATACTGTAAAATCCATTGCAGGCTAACAAGACGTGGAATAGAAACGTAAGGAATATCAACCAGCAATGGAACTTGAATATAAATGGAAACGTGCGTGACCGCTGAAGTTTTTGTCGCTTATCGTTGAGAACTCTCAGTCGTTTTTAAATGGATCTCAATTTGTTTTGAAATTATTTTTGTGATTACATTTTAAAAATTATCTAATGAAAAGTATTGCATTTTTCTGCCCATATTCCAAGTTATTTGGCAGGCACAGCATGTGTCTATCCGTGCTTCAATATTATTGGTCTTCTCAGTAGTCACCCGAAATAAATAGCAGGACTTAAGCACAATCCGCAATTTAAAAAAAAAGAATAATTATTTTCATAAATCGAATTACAATACCGAAAGTCATATCGAGACTATGCGTATGACATTGAAAACAAAATGGCGGGCGTCTCGATAGTTACGTTGGTGTTTCATTTATATTTTATTTTAATTAGCTTTTTGTTTTGATAAACGGATTTAGTCCTATTATCTATAAGTATATATAAAATAATTTGTTATAAATTATTAAAATAATGTGTGTTTTTTTCTTTTGTGCTTTAAGACAAAACCGCAGTACGAAAGTATTTATTATGTCTGTCATTTCGTAAATACGGATGACTGCTTCGGAAATTCCGTTGTGGAAGAAAACATGATCAAGGAAATATCGCGCTAAACGTGGGAGACAATATAAATGGAGAATGGTTATAATTTTAATGATTACATTATCCTTGAACCGAAATTATTTGCTTGCCGCTTGATTTAATTATTATCAATTTTAAATAAATTAGACACTCAATTTAGTGTAGGTATGACTCGTCTATAAACGCAACGTTACCTTCTTTAATAAAACAGGAATAACAGTTATTTTTCCTTTTATTTATTTGATTTATAAAAAAAAACAAAAGTGACTGCATTTTTTACTTTTCAAATTTTAAATATTTTGAACGCTATCAATTTCAAAGAAAACTGTCTTTGCTGCGTTCGTTATTAGTAAGAGCAGGTGCTGATGACGTCATCAGCTCGCACGTTGACAGTGCCTTGTTTTGTTATCTACTATTGACTATTAAGACACAGTATAAAGACCACCAGTAACACAAGTAGAGATTTATTTTTATTTTTTGTGGTTCTTTTTTTTTGTGATGTTGCATAATATTACATCTATATATATATAAAAGGAGAACTGACTGACTGACATATCAACATACAGCCGAAACTACTAGGGCTAGGAATGTGAAATTTTGCACAGGGCTTCCTATTATAATGTAGGGGAGCACTAAGAAGGGGTTTTTGGAAATTTAACCTTTAAGGGGGTGAAAAGGGGGAATTAGGAAAGTACGTAACCCACGCGGACGAAGTCGCGGGAAAAGTGCTAGTAATGCATAAAACGAAGATGCCTACTTGTCTAGAAATGATTCAATGACTTATTGAATGTGTGCCGGTGAGAAAGTGCTTGCTACAACAGGGTTTGCTTTTATCTTATTTTTAGTAAAAAAACCACTACATAATTCCTTGTATTGCAACCATTATAAAAAATGAGTCACTGTTTCTGCCTTGACCCTTTTTTTTACGTAGTAAAATCATCACATGAGTTCTCCCACCCAGGGCAGAGCGGGAGGGACTGTCGGACTCGTACTGACTAAAATCCACGGTGTCCTTCAATAGCCCTTTACGTACCGGGGTCACGGTAATTCGTGAGTCCCGACACTATTTGATGCCTTGACCCAATATCTTTTTTTTTTTAAATGATGGGTTCGCGTTTGACCACTATCTTACCTGATGGCAAGCGATGATGTCGTCGACGGTGTAAGTAGCCTATTCACTCTTCAGCTTAGCTTAATTACATTATTAGCACAGTTAATTTCAAACAAAATTAGTGGCGTACGCCTGCAAAAAAGTTTGTCATTTTACATTACAAGTTGTTTGTTATCTTCAGTGCGCGTGTCTTGGCCGAATTTGATTTGACATTATTTGGTTATGGAAGGCAGAGCCCATTCTCTATGTCTATGGCTTATTCCGACCATTTGTTTCTAGTTGACATACTGATATCTATGTTCACTATAGTTAAAGTCCTCATTGAAGTCGATTGACGAGTTTTATGAATGTAATAAGACGGCACGGTTAGCGCAGTGGCTGAGCGATAGGACTGCTGCGCATAGTGTCGCGGGTTCTAATTCCGCACGGAACAAATATTTGTTTATAGTATAATATAATATATATTTATTTATTTCTCCTCACAGTTATCATACATAATTCTTAAAACACATTCAAATAAAAAAAATAATAAGAAAATAAAGGACTTTAAAATTAAAAATAATGATAAATAATTAGGTATTGATGAATAGTGATTTTTTTTTCCCGAGTTTGGCGATGGCCAAGTTAATGATAATTCATTCAAATAATCTTTCCTGCACCAGTTAATCTGGGCCTCGCTTTGTAAGATCTTTCCGTACAATAAACGGTCAGCTCACGTTGGTTTTCTTTCGGATAAAATTTTCCCAATCGAACAGGAACTTTCTGTTATTGTGATAAAGTTGGAAATTGTACTAGCGTCTGTCCACATGGCCGCGTCAGTATAATACCTATGAGTCAGGTGGTAAAGTTTCTTGGTACACATCGCGTTTACTCACCATTGAAAGCTCTTAGTGAGTCGGTTTAAGTTGTGTAATTAGCATTATTATTGGACTTTTTTTTTTATCGTGGTAAAATCATCAAATGAGTCCTCCCACCCAGGCAGGACGGGAGGGACTGTCAGACTCGTGTGACCACGATCCTTCAATAGCCCTTTACGTTCCGGGGTCACGGTAAGTCGTGAGTCCCGCGACACCGGCAGGCTTTGGCCCTCTAAAGGGGGGGCCCCGTCATTATGCTGACACTCTTGGAGGCGCGCGTGGAACACAACGCACCGTCGACCGGTGCATGGTCCATGGCCATGGTCGGACAGCGAGTCGCCCATTACTTGCCGCCCGCGCCTACGGTGGCCGGAGATCGTCTGCCGACGTCTTTCGCCGTGGGCGTCTACCACTGCAGCTGGGGTGGAGGGAGGACGATGTCCTCTCCCTCACTCTTCAAAGAGGGGTCTTACCGCCGCGATCGCGGCGTGTCCTATTATTATTTGACTTAGGAATGAACTTGAATGATAGAGCTGCTTCGATAAGCAAAAACAAAATATTCTCTGACAATTTAGTAGTACAGCCAGCGTAAGAATTTGAATGATTTAAAAATGTTAAAAACAGGGAAATGTCAATTCAAAAAAAAAGAAGACAAAAAATTGAAAAACAAATTGTTTTTTAATTGTATCTAGAAAATACATTAAATAATAAAGTACAAGTTAATAAAAAGCAACGTTTAATAAAATAATTATTTAATTACTAGTACTCACTATAAGTATTATTTACTCATTTGAATCATAGGCAAATAAAAAAAATATATCGAAAAACGCTTTAAAAATCTATCTGTCAAAAGTAAAACTTCAAAATTTTTCGATAATGCGAAAAATATTAATTAGATACATATTTCAATCTTGGGCAAATAAAAGTGACTTTTTAATAATCGAAAACACGTTCAAAAATCTATCTATCAAAAATAAAACATTACCGAAACACTATCGTGTTGCCACTTGCACTTGCAATAGCGACTTGCGACCTAATTTAATGGTCGCTATGATATAACCTTCGATTGTACTAACGTTGGTCGCCGGTCGGCTCGCTACCACGTCAGTGTTTGACGAATGCTAGACATTTTCACACGGTACCACGGTACCAACACAAGTTTGGAAACAAAACTCGTTGGCCAGTTGATCGCGATAGATTCGTCCTAAAATGTAAATAAATGAAGATTATGTACTGTGTAAACTGCGCCCTATTTTTTTCTTCGTAACCGTTTTTTTTATTTTTGTAGTTAAAAAGTTTTTAGAAAATAAATACCTACATTATGTGTAAGTATAAAAGAGAAAAAAAAAAAACAAAAAAAGTAAATCGTTGTTTTAATGGATTAATGAAAAAAAAAAAACTACCGTACAATGATTAAGAAGGCCAATAGAATCAATCGCACCGAATAAGTTCGTAAACTGCTTGAATACAACATTCAATGACTCCTCACGACCTCCGTCAACTTGGTATTTATTAACTTTACAAAATTACTGCCAAAATATTTTTTTCAGTTTAATGTAAGAACATTTTTAATAGTTGGGAAAAGGCTAGGCAGATGATGATGATGTAAGAACATTTTTTCGTTGAGCCTTATATTTTTACTTTTTTTGAGTCTTCTCGCCCGGGGTGATGCGGATAGAACTGTCAGACTCATACAGACTAATTAGAATTTTTCAGAACAATAGCCAATTCTTCTATCATCTAATGAGTCCTCCCACCCAGTGCAGAGCGGGAGGCACTGTCAGACTCATACTGACTAAAATCCACGGTGTCCTTCAATAGTCCTTTACGTTCAAGGATCACAGTTACCTAGACAGTCCCGCGCGAAAATTAATTGTAAATGAATGAATTAATTCTACTCGTGTGTGTTACCATTTTAAAAATATCACTCGTGTTTGTTACCATTTTAAAAATATCACAAGAATTTTATTGCTTATTTTTTTGCTAGTAATTCACGTAAAGTATCACTAAGATAGAAGGATTCGGGCATGCGGGCAGCTAGTAATGGGCAACTCGCTGTCCGACCATGGACCATGTCAGAGTTGACGGCGCGTTGTGTTCCACGCGCACCTCAAAGAGTGTCAGCAAAATGACGGGGCCTACTCTAGAGGGCCAAAGCCTGCCGGGGTCGCGGTGCTCACAGAACGTAAAGGGCTATTGAAGGACATAGTGGATTTTAGTCAGTACGAGTCTGACAGGACCTCCCGCTCTGCCCTGGGTGGGAGGACTCATTAGGTGATAGAAGAATTGGCTATTGTTCTGAAAAATTCTAATTAGTCTGTCAGTTCGATTATCTAAATCTTCGACCGATTTCTTTTTGTTACGTAAACCAAAATTTACGGAGATACGATGCTTTCGCAAACGTCACAAGTATTCTGTGTGAATACTGAGGCCTCGAGCCTCTCTCGAGTTTTTTTAAATTATATCTTAGTAAATATTCATAGATTTTTTACAAAAAATAATTTATGTCCGTTATTTTTCAAAACTGTTAATGACGGACTAATTAGATTTGTAATTTATTGATAGTGTTAAATAGCCAATAGGGCAGTTTACTGCATAAATAAATTGAAAATATGTTTAGTACTTCAATTAGTATATTGAAAAATAATAATGACGTTTTTTTGTTTGTTAATGCATTGTGATAAAGATAAATCGCTGCGAAATTCGAAAGTCCGGGCTTGTGACGTCATAACGCCTGTAAAATTATACCGACTGTATCGTCGTCGTGTTGTATCTTCGTCAATTTTAGCTTACATAAAAAAAAAATACAATACGGGTCAAATATTCTTTGATAATCTATATTTCGGAATAATCAATTTTTTTAATTGAATAGCCTGTTGCTTAAAATGTTTATTCTATCTGTATTTTAAATTCACAACATATATAAGGTACTTAATTGGATAAAAAAAACTTAAACCATTTAAAAACAAAAATTTATAAAAATTGCTTAAAATTGATACACTTTTGCCTGACCGGGTATTACAGGCGCAATATTATGTTTTAAACTGTCTTCAAGTATCGTATTTTAAGTAGGTAGTAGCAGGTCATAATGAACAAAGGGGTAGGCAGTTACCATACACGTGTAACCTGCCTCTTACATCATACTGCGGAAATTTCTAGAAGCCGTAATAAGAAAGGCTGGCGTATGAAAAGGGCTGCCAAAGTAATTCTCGTTTGTTTTCAAAGTATGAATAGTTTGGTCGCGGGACTCTCGAATTACTGTGACCCCGGTACGTAAAGAGCTATTGAAGGACACCGTGGATTTTAGTCAGTACGAGTCTGACAGTCCCTCCCGCTCTGCCCTGGGTGGGAGGATTCATGTGATGATTTTACCACGTAAAAAAAAAGTTTTAAGTAATAGTTTAGGCTAGGGTCACATTTATTCGCGAAACCGTAAAGGTAACCCTAGAATGTAAAGGGCAGCTGAATGAACAGGGTGAGTTTTTAGTATGAGTCTGATAGACCTTTCAGCTGGGTGGACTCGCCCTTTACGTTCCAGGGTCGCGGTTACCTGATGAGACAGTCCCGCGACCATTTTGATGATTTTACCACCAAAAAAAGGCCACATTCAAATATTTAGGTTCGATTCCCTTGGGGTCGGCGCAACACTTTTTTACTACCATTCTTCCCTATCAGACGTCACAACAGTAACATTTACTCCTTTTTCTTTCATATCATTCCTAAGACAATCCATCCATCTTTGGCATTTCCTCTTCCTCTCTATCCATCAACATTCATACTCATCACTCTCGTCACATGAGTGTCATCCCTCCTCGTCACATGTCCATACCAAGACAGACGATTCCCTTTCATTTTTTCTGTAACAGGCGCCACTTTCAAACTTCCCCTTATAAACTCATTCCTTACTTTATCCATTCTTGTCACTCCACACATCCATCTTAACATTCTCATCTCCGCTACATGCAATCGTTTCTCATCCATCTTTTTCACAGCCCAGCATTCCGATCCATACAATACGATAGGTCTAATCACGGATTTGTATACAAACAATAATGATCACAAATAACTAGTACGTATTAATCCGTAAGTGTCCTATGTGGAATAAAATGCTACATCAAAAACTATTCCACTTAGAGCATCTGCGAAACGTTTTGACAGGTGGCGTATGTGGAAAAGCTCAGGGGCCGTTTTATGACGTCTTAAAACCAGGCTTGTTCCAGTGAGTGAACGAGGTGGCGCTAGACGACTTGTATAGTTCTGTCTCTTTCACTCACTGGAACAAGCCTGGTTTTAAGACGTCATAATACGGCCGTATGTGCCATTAGCTCAGGCGCCATTTTAGCGGGTGCTCAATGTGGACTCAGATTTTCTTGCTCAACTTTATTTTCAAATGACAGATGCAAGTCATTGACATGTTCTCTCCCTTATCGCGTTCACTTATTATGTTACTAGCGACACGCCCCGGCTTCGCACGGGTGGACATTTATTTTTTAAGCTCTCTCACAATTTTAAATTCGTAATATCTTTTGAATGGATTGTCCGATTGGAATAAAATAAAAAGTGATTTATAGCTATTGAAACAATCTTGCTCAATAATAGTTTATTTGGATAAGGATTAGTATTTGACGATAATATGATCAATAAACATAGGCTAATAATTTTATTTGCTTTTATTCTAGAAACTAACTCTGGAAAAGTGGTTATAATGGCTAAAATATAAATGTTTGGTTTATACTATCGCGGACTTTTTTGTAGGCTTTATTGAGTTCTACAACTTTTCTATAGAAGTCAACCATACATCTCTAACCATTAAGGCAGCGTTCGCGAGAATCGTTAACGTACGGCGGTTTTTTCGACGCCTTACTCCACAATTTTCACTACCATGAAAAATCCTATCTATTTTCCGGGATAAAATATAGCCTATACGGATTCGGAAGAATCCCTCTAAGTAATGGTAAAAGAAATTTTGAAATCGGTCCAGTAGTTTTTGAGCCTATTCAATACAAACATACAAAAATACAAAGGTTTCCTCTTTATAATATTAGTATAGATATAGATTATATTTCCTTCAACTATTTAATTTGCTCGGTACTTCTGTTAGCCGTAAAACCACAAATATACATCCTAAGCTAACTACGTACTCTAGTTCCCGCGCAACACAATAGATGGCGTTAGTGTCATTTAGTTAATAGCATAAACATAGGTAGCATAAACAAGGATGGATGGAAGAGAGTATGGCCTTTAGGCAGCTGTTGCTCAAATAGTTGCACAAAAACCATATTCTCTAGAAAGAGAGAAAAACAATTATTAAGTGTATACTCAGCTACTTATTACTCGCCGTCCGCACGCCCGATCAACAAGCGCCTTTTTTACGTGGAGATATCATCAAATGAGTCCTCCCACCTAGGACAGGACGGAAGGGACTGTCAGACTTGTACTGACTAAAATCCACGGTGTTCTCAATAGCTCTTTACGTTCCAAAGCCTCGGTTACCTGATAAGACGGTCCCGCGACCCCGGCAAGCTTTGGCCCTCTAAAGAGGGGCCCCGTCTCATTGCCGAAAGGTCTTTGAGGCGCGCGTGGGACACAACGCGCCATCGTGTCGTGTGGTCCATGATCGGAAAGCGAGTCACCCATTACTCGCCGCACGTGCATGCGCACGTAGATACTAAGTACAAATGCACTTAGTTAGCCTTTTCTTTTTTAAATAACAGGTTATCTTGTAACTAAAATATCACGTGGGAATTGTGTTTAATAAAATTTGGTTTTAATGAGTTTATTGATTTCATTTCTTATAATTTTATCTTGGAACTGGTTCCGAAGTTGTCTTTGCACGTTTAACTGCGGATTTTAGCGCTTTCGTTAAAAATATTATGGAGCTCGTGGCTAAATAATTACAGCCGCACAGGCCGATCTTCCGGGGTAAGACGCGCTTGCCGAGATTGGTCTGTGGATGGGTGACCATCTGTCATAGCGAGATTCCTCCGTGCCTCGGAAAGCACGTAAAGCCGTTGGTCCCGGCTGTCATTTGTAGATCTTTGACAGTAGTTACTGTTAATCAGAAGCTCTAATGTCTGACAACCAGTCTTACCAAAAGGTATCGTATTACCCAGTAACTGGGTTGTGGAGGTCCGACAGACAGGCGCTCCATGTAAAATACTGCTATCCAGCTGCATCCGGTTTGACTGGAAGCCGACCCCAATATAGTTGGGAAAAGGCTAGGCAGATGATGTTAAAAATATTATGGAATTTTTTAAACAAAATTTTGTGTTTTTGAAATTATATTTGCTGCCCTTAAACCCTTGTTAAAAAAAATACACCTAAAACTTATTTCGGGGATTATGCTTTCTGAATTCAAATATCTGTCCTTTATCTAAATTCTACATAGTTCGTCTAAGTATGTGTATAGTGTTAGAAAGATAAGCTGATAACAGCGCTTATCTTTCTATGTAGGACTTGTTGCCCTACATCGTTCTGTCATCATTTTAAATTCTGAACTGGGACTGGGATTTTTGGGAATTCAAGGAGCTTTTAAGTCCTGGATGCCGTACGGCATTTCATAACAAGTGCTTATTTTTCGTAGCAAGTGATTCTTTTTGGTCGCGGGGCTCACGAATTACCGTGACCCCGGAACGTAAAGGGCTATTGAAGGACATCGTGGATTTTAGTAAGTACGAGTCTGACAGGCCCTCCCGCTCTGCCCTGGGTGGGAGTACTCATAAGATGATTTTACCACATTAAAAAAAAGCAAGTGATTTTAAGTATATTTTACACAAATAAGTAAGATACGTAACAAATTCGAAAAGTCCGACTTAATAAAAAATACGGGTAATTTCGTAGACGTTGGTATGGAGAAAATTGGTATATTTTAATTGTGATACTATTTCTCGAAGTTACATGTGTTCTGGTTATAGGAATTTTCATTCAATTTTTATTCATCGAAATCGGTTCGGAAACGAGAAATACGAGTAAGGGCTACGGTCTTCACGCTCTTAACAAAACAAGTATTGAAAACACCTCAATATAAAAATATTTTATCCGCCTTTGGATAAACTATTATGAAACTAAATTATAATACGTGATAATGCTGCCAGCCTTACTGCACTTTTTCCATTGACAGTGATGCGATCGAATTATTTGACGTCCTGCCATTTTTATCCTGTTTTGATACTTGTTTATAATATTATAATTATTTCCTTTATTCATTTTTTTTTCCTATCTGTTTACATTTTTAAATATTTTTACAAAAAAGAAATTAAAAAAAAAAAAACATTTAAAAATATAAAAAAAAATAGTGGTCCACCAACATCGGGAACAGGGTCCAAGGTGCCGGTGGTTAGGGCTCTAGAGAGAGGAACCTCCTCACAATGCGCGCCGTGTCCAAAAGAACTGCTTTCTGCATCAAGCCCTTGAGCCAGCTGCACAACGAGAGCCTCTTGAGGTGTTGGTCGAGGCTCTTCGCAATGAGTCCATTGACCGAAACGACTATCGGTACAATGACTGCTGAGTCCACGTTCCACATGTCGACGATCTCGTGAGCTAAATCAAGATACTTGATTTTTTTATCATTTTCAGCTTTCACGAGATTTTCGTCATGAGGGACGGTGATATCAACAATCATTGCACGGCGCTCTCGGCGATCTACCACCACAATATCAGGCTTATTGGCTACAATAGTCCTGTCAGTGATGATAGATTGATCCCAATACAATATGGCATGACCGTTTTCAAGAACTGGGTCGGGCTCATACTTGTAGTATGGTACTTCAGAATCCACAAGGTTGTACTGCAAGGCAAGTTGCTGGTGGATAATCCTAGCTACTAGATTGTGTCTATGCAAGTACTCGCCGTTAGCAAGACGAGAACAACCGGAAACAATGTGTCTGATCGACTCACCGGGACGGTGGCATGCCCGACAGATGTCAACCGTACCGTCCTTGACAATATATTTCCGGTAATTGTTCGTCATGATAACTTCATCCATAATTGCACAGACAAAACCTTCGGTTTCCCCGAAGAGGTCACCGAAACGTAGCCAGGCCACAGACGCCAAAAGGTCTACGTCAGGTCCGTGAAGGGCCCGGTAAAACCGTCCGTGTAGCTCCTTGCTCTGCCATACCTCCTTGCGATCATTAGTATCCAATACCACAGGTTTGCGCCAGTTCTCGTTAGCCAAGGAGAGCGGGGTAAGGCCTTTATCTACTGAGACTACATCTCGATGCATCCCCACGTCGGCTTCAAGGAAGTATTCCCTGAGACTGCATACCTCACGGTTGTGCAAGGTCTTAGCATTGAGGAAGCCACGACCTCCACACTTCCGCGGGATATACAGTCTCATTACCGATGATCGTGGGTGATGCATCCGATTTGCAGTCAGCAGTGTTCGGACCTTTCTATCTAGGGCGTCAAGTTCCGTCTGAGTCCATTTGAGTATGCCGAAAGAATACATCAAAACCGGCATGACCCAACTGTTGAAGGCGCGCACCTTATTTCCGCCTGATAAAAGACTATTTAACACTTTATTCAGGCGGCCAAAGAAGCGCTCCCTCAACGATTGCTTCATGCCAGCTACATTGATGCCCAATGATTCCGACATACCCAAATACTTATAGGTTTCGGTTGCTGATAGGGATCTAAGGTTTATGGAATCTGAGAGTTGGGTGCTCACAGATTCCACAATCTCCCCTCGTTTTACATGCATGACCGCACATTTGTCCACACCAAATTCCATCATAATGGCGCTACTGAAGGTTTCAGTAATCTTCAGTAGCCCCATCAGCTGCGAATGAGTGGGGGCAAAGAGTTTCAGGTCATCCATATAAAGGAGGTGAGATATAACCTGACCGCCTCTCCTCAACCGATAGCCTAGACCTGAATCCTCCAGCAGTGTGCTAAGAGGATTCAGGGCTAAGCAAAACCAAAGCGGACTCAAACTGTCACCCTGGAATATTCCTCGCTCAATCCTAATCGGTTCATCGTTCCCAAGAATCTGCCGACGTCCTGGATAGAGAAGGACCGTCCTCCATTGCCGCATACATGACAACAAGAAGGTGCGAAGTGTTGCATTTATTTTATACAATTCCAACACCCTCATGAGCCACGTATGCGGTACAGAGTCATAGGCCTTCTTATAATCTATCCAACACGTCGACAAGTCTCTCCGGGATCGACGAACCTGTTGGCTTACGGCCATGTCAATAAGGAGCAGCTCTTTAGTACCGCGGGACCAATTCCTACATCCATTCTGAGAGGCAGACATAACTGAATTGCTATCAATATGATAAGAAATTTTTGCTCTCAGAATGGATGTCAGAACTTTATAGACCGTCGGTAAACATGTAATTGGTCTATAGTTCTTTGGTTCCGCAGTACTACCTGATTTATAGAGCAGGTGGGTAACTCCTGTGGTAAAAAACAATGGTAGCGACCCTGTCTCTAAAGATGACTGAAATTGTGAAGCTAAGCAAGCGTGCGACCTTCGTAGCCATTTTATCCAAAAATTATGCAGTCCGTCCGGCCCTGGAGATTTCCAGTTGGGTAACGGACGGACTGCATGGGCCACGTCAAGTGAAGTTATAGAAATGGCTCCCATTTCTGGGATTGAGTCACACGCTCGCTCAACCACACGCATCCAGCCACCCTCAGTATGACCAACGGGCACCGACCAAATACTTCGCCAAAAAGCACTAATAGCTTCATTATCTGGCAGGCGCTCGTCAGTCACACTCTGATTAAGAATGGGTCGCTCCCATGTTCTGTATACCCACCTTTCATCACTTTGGAACATGCGGTTCTGAGTGTACCGATCCACTCTTCGCTTATACCGGCGGATACGGTTTGCCCATGCATAAACTTTCTGCTTCAGGAAGTCAATGCGCTCTGTGACGCGGGACAAATAATCTCGAGAAGTGATTCCAGTTCCCGAGAATGCCCGCTTCACAAAGCGCATCACCCTTGGGCGTGTATTTCCCTCCCTGAAGCAGATGAGCTTCCCAATGAGTACCCTGGCCTCATTGATACGACGCTCAATCCTGCATTGCCAGGCTGGTACGGCAGGTTTCGGTCGTGCAGCTCTGTCAGTGTTTGGGAATTTAACATGAGCTACACGACATGCCGCGATAGCCGTACAATACAAGATTGAGTGTGTATCGCAAAGGTCTGCGCTGCTTTCAATAAAATCTGGTAGCAACGCATCCAGGGCACACACTAGTGCTCTGTTTTTTTTATTCATGGGCAAACGTGGTAGCCGCGGTCTAAGGTCAGGCGATGTAAACCGATACTCACGAATCGCATCCTCCAAAGCACTCCTTATTTCCGTATTGCATTGGTCATTTGCAGATATAGCCCTGTCAGTCTCCTCTTCAGCATCCTGGTTTACTCGAGCAGTGGCAGGCACATGGGTGTTTATCTGTGCTGCCAGAGGGTTCCTGACAGGGCTACTCTGCATTTCCGAGCGCAGCCGATCAAGTGTAGCATCATCCAACCTATGACTACGTTGAATCACGCGCACCTGATCCGACAATCGTTGGGCCGAGACGTTGACAGCGGGTTCAAGCACCTGAAACAGAGAGAGCATCCGGACTCGGTACGCTGTAAGGTTAATTCCTCCCTCTGTAGCTCCATAATATGCGCGCATCACATTTTCATTAATGGACTGAGTCCAACGAATGCGCGACACATTTCCACCGGCAGCGGGGACCCTGTTCGGGGCCTGTTGGCCTCGAGGTCCCAAGCCCGCTGGTGGCCGTCCTCTGCCTCGTCGTCGCGGTGGTGATGGTGTAGACGGCGGGGAGAAAAACTCGTCGCTGGAGCTCGACGCAACTGCAGCGACCGGAGACACGACATACTCAGATGAGGCGCGTCCCGGCGGCTGCGAGGCGGAGCTCAGCGACGAGTCCGGAGATGGTGGGTGTGCCTGTAGCTGTTTTGTCCGACTTCTTGTAATCATTCGGTTGATGGTGACATAACTATGATTTCATTTTCGTTCTGTTTTGATATTTCATTGTCATCATAATATTGCTGCAATTTTTTATTTTTGTTTTCGTTGGTAAAATAACATATTTTAAGTTGGGTTATGCGAAAATTAAATTAAAATTGTATGGAAATTAAGGAAGAAAATTTTTACGTCACTCTTTATTATTATTATTAATTTATTATAATTATTATTTATTTACGTGTAGTTATTATTTGTCAATGCATTTAAATTGTAGCCAAAAATATATAGAATTATTCTACAATTTTGAAATAAGTAACTACTTACCGAAGTAATTAAGTACTTCTTGCATCAAAGAAGAATGACTGTCCGCGGTCCGACCAACTAAGCAATAACTTATCAGATTTATTAGAAACGGCGAGATAACAATAACAAAGTGAAAACTACAACAATAGAATAATAAACTATTCAAGCATTCATAACTTTAATAACATTTCTGAATTACAAAACTAAATAATACATGAGCTTATTATTGTATACTTTTAGTTTTAAATATGTAATTAAAATAAATTGCGTTTAAGTACTAGTGCTTACCGTGACCCCGGAATTACCGTGACCAAGGAACGTAAAGGGCTATGAAGGACACCATGGATTTTAGTCAGTGCGAGTCTGTCAGGCCCTCCTGCACTGCCCTGGGTGGGAGGACTCATTTGATGATTTTACCACGATAAAAAAAAGTACTAGTGCGGGCTTAGGCGCAGAAAACCTGCAAAATGGCAACCGAGCCGCAAAAGGACAAGTTCTCAAATGGTAAATTCTCTAAAAGTTTAATTCTCAAAATGAACATTTCTCAAGAAGCCCGATTCTTAAAATAGCAAATTCTCAAAATGGCAAGTAATTAAATTAGGATTTTTTCTACAAATAGTAGAATTCTTGGAAATATAAGACGCTAACAGTTTCTAGACCTCTACCTTAGACTTGAAGTTGACTTGAGAATAAAAACTTTTTAATAGAAGACGTTGTATGTATACCACAAGTAGAATTTAAGTAATGGCTGCTGAATGGAAGATGACAATTTTAGAATATTTGCAGTTTTGTGAGACGATAGTGTTTTTTTTTTATCGTGGTAATATCATCAAATGAGTCCTTCCACCAGGCCAGAGCGGGAGGGACTGTCAGACTCGTATTGACTAAAATCCACGGTGTCCTTCAATAGCCCTTTACGTTCCGGGGTCTGTAATTAGTACAGTCCTGCGACCCCGGCAGGCTTTCGCCCTCTAGAGGGGGGCCCCGTCATTTAACTGACAATCTTTGTGGCGGGCGTGGAACACAACGCGCCGTCGACCCGGACATGGTCCATGGTCGGACAGCGAGTTACCCATTACTCGCTGCCCGCATGCCCAAACGATAGAGTGATAGGATAAATTAATCAAGTTTTAATGGCTAACGCTGTACTACCTAAATGTATAATAATATATAAATTAGTAAATGGCAAATGTATTGACGTGTGGCGCGTAAAAGTTTGTTATTTATTCGGAATCTAGAGAAGTTTATCTGTAATATCTGTCTAAAAATAGGCATAAATGTATTACTGTTGATGTTATAGGTACTAAAACGGAAGAGTGATAAAGTAATGAATAATTATTTAAGGAAAACAAACTCAGCTATGTGTCATGCGACCATTTGAAACAGTGTCAAAAGGTCAAACAAAAAAAGATTGTAGTTTAGTGAAAACCCGTGTAAACTATATTTTCGAGCCGTTTCTGGTTAAAAATCAGGAGCCGTGAGTGTCTCAATTCACAGTGTCTTCTAAGAGACTTCAATACGACTATGAAAGAAGCTATAAATATTAGGGTTTAACACGGGATATTTATCATGATGATGATATCATCATCATTTGCTTTTTGCGTTCGAGAAGAAGAACGAGAAGGAGGGTAGACCGATTTGTCTGCTCATAAACATCCACCCGCACTAACTTCAGTTCATCTGTGACCATGGCGCTTGCAACAGTGCCGAAATATCGGAAACTCAAAACAAATAATAAACATTGTAAATATCCCGTTTTAAACCCCAATATTTATAATAGTGACCATGTCAGTCTAAAAACTTATATTATGAAAGAAGCTGTTCTCCAAAGAAACCAATCACAGACCAAATTTACCTGACCCAACGCATCGCATGCCAGCCCACGCTTTTAGTTTGTCCGACTTTTTTTTTATGTTGGTAAAATCATCAAAGGAGTCCTCCCACCCAGGGCAGAGCGGGAGGGACTGTCAGACTCGTACTGACTAAAATCCACGGTGTCCTTCAATAGCCCTTTATGTTCCGGGGTCACGGTAATTCGTACAGTCCCGCGACCTTACTTTGTCCCACCTACTATAAATTGAGTAAGCTAAGAAGTTATTAGTTTATAACACTCAGAAATAATGTAAAATCGCACCAGAAAAAAAAAATAACATTAGTTTACGAGATAACTCCCTCCATGCAAGTAAATAAACTCTTCTATTAAAACGACATCACATACCTAATTATTTTTAAATAATAAATTAATCATCAATTAAAAATTATTGTTATGTAACAAAGAGGTACGTACAGGAACACCCGTTAAATAATAGTTAAGTTACCGTTTTCATTTATTAGCTTTATATTGATGAAGCTTTTTGTACCTAATGTTATTTTAACTATGATCTCTTCACCTTTTTTTTTACGTGGTAAAATCATCACATGTGTCCTCCCACCCAGGTCAGAGCGAGAGGGACTGTCAGACTCGTACTGACTAAAATCCACGGTGTCCTTCAATAGCCCTTTACGTACTGGGGTCATGGTAATTCATGAGTCCCGCGACCATCTCTTGGTTAAAATACGAATTATTTAGTAATACTCTTTTGATTGATCTGTTAACTTTACAATTAAAGTTTTCTTTTTGTTGCAGGTAAGCATTCCAGTTTAGTGCATCAGCTTATTGTCTAATATTGGTAAGCTATACATATAAATACTTACTAATACCCTCCTAACCTAACCTTCTCTAGATTCTGCATACACGGCATTTGTTTTTTAAATAAAAAAAATATATCGATTGTAAATCAACTCTGAAAAGGCCGGTCATTGAAAACTAACCTGGAATAGAAAGTATAATTTAATTAAACGTATTTGATTAAACTGATAAATTAGGACAATGTTCGATCAATAATCGAAGAGGATAATACATATAAACACAAAAAAACATTCCCCTAATAGTGCAGTAAACTGAAATAAAATATCGATCGACCTAATTGAGAACCTCCTCTTTTTTAAAGACGGTTAAAAAGAGTCGCAACTAAGTCCCAATTAAAAAAAAACGACGGGTTGCACTATGGGAGTGCCGGCAGAAGTGAAAACTAGAATAGTAATAAACACACACGAACATTCGCGCAAGTGCCCTGCACCGTCTTACGAATTTTCGATCAGGTCACGTGTCCTGACGCGAGTTTAACATTTTTTACCCATTCCAAAAAAAAGTGCACAACGCCGCTAAAGAAACTTTCACTACAAAAAAAAAATAACAAAACGAATGATTTCCACAAATAATAAAATCACTGTAAGATCTCAAGCATGTCGTTATATGTAATACTAGCACTTTGCCCGCGACTTCGTCCGCGTGGGTTACGTACTTTCCTAATTCCCCTTTTTCACCCCCTTAAAGGTAAAATTTCCAAAAACCCCCTTCTTAGTGCTCCCCTACATTATAATAGGAAGCCGTGTGCATAATTTCACATTCCTAGCCCCAGTAGTTTCGGCTGTACGTTGATATGTCAGTCAGTCAGTTCTCCTTTTATATATATAGATCAACAGCATTATTACTATGAGTCACACTACGCAGAATTTATTGGACTCGAAGTGTACGTGCGAGAACAAACGTACGCAAAGGTGACGTTTCAAATGGATTGAAAATTATATGTGTGACAAGAATTTCGGTTGAATATCAGTATTAGAAAGAGTAAAAAAAAATTAAACTACCTGACTTCAAAAACAATCAGAAAAAAGGCAAAAAAGTCAATGAAATAAAAAATAAAGCCACCGACTTTCAAAAAAACCATGCGTATATGCAATATAAAATGTATATGCCTGAAATAAACAAGAAAGTCGCTAAAATATGCAATATAAAATTGTTATAGTAGTACTACACAACTGAATATTATTTATTTTAGAGACTATTATTGTGTCTTTATTTTCAAGGATTTCCTGAAATTACAATCAGAAAATGATGTGCAATTAAAAACTAAAATAAGCTATGGACATGATATTTAATTTTGTCGTCTACTACAACTCGATAAATTGTAATTTGTTCTTGAAAGTTTTCAAGAAGTAATAACAACTGGTAAGTTGTTATTAGTTCTATATATAACTGAAACGGAGAGCAAGATTACCCACTTGCACTTTCAAGTGGCGCATTTTTGCATTTTCTTTAGTTAGATAAAGTCAAAATTAAGGAGAAAATGCCCAAATAATGCGAAATCACACAATTACAGGTAAAATATGCAATAATTAAAAATAGCCAGAATATGCAATAATATATGCATTTGCATATCCGTTCTTTTCCTGTACCTTCTTTGTGTGGTTCAAAAGGAATCATCGACACGTAGACTAACCATAACTATAATTATTATATTTGAGTAACACTCAATCTTAGTCAAAAAGGGCCTCGCCATCATTAAAACACCATGATTATTAACTACAACTACTTATAAAACAACTACATCTTAAAGCTCCATATTGGTAGATGTGTGGGAGAACTAATAAGGCGTATGTACTTACGTATACAGTACGAAATATTTTTTTGCCTTCGTGGTCTAAAGTGGTCTTTAACACTTTGAGCTGAGCAACGTTATAATACGTAAAATTTGATAAACGATATTTGACACAACGTATAATCACGTCAGTAAAAAAAATGTGACTTACTTCATAAAACGTGTATAAACGGCTGAGGGTTATACAAATTCCTTCAAGCTACGTGATCGCGCCGTATCACTTTAAATTTTGGGACTGCTAGCGCCACTCCAGGTTAGTTTTATGCACTTTATATGGCTACGCGCACACATGCATTCTAATTACGCATACATTCAGAGAAATTAGTGCTAATTAAGCTTACATTCAGAGAAAATAGTGCTCCGCGCAACAAACATTTGAGTACCCAGATGCTCAGCTGGAAGTGTTGAATTTCGTTACATAGCTATTCATATAGTCATATCTGATACGTCACCTAGGCACCTAAGGTTCATTCTGACATTTTATATATGCAAAACAAAACCTGCTCCCGATCAATTTTTTTATATCGCAATTCGTGACGCTCACTGCGGATCCACCATACCACTGAGAACGTAGGGTTGGTAAACTAGTTTATTACAAATAAAAAATATGTCACATTACTACATACTCCTATTACGCAGTTCGCCCATTTACATCGTAATATTAATGTTTACGCATTTGATGATTTTAAATTATATAATTATGTATAGGCAGTAGGTCAGCGGAACTCCTATTTCTGTCTGCGGGGTTTAAAGGAACACAAGCAAACCGAACTTCTGGGTGCCTCTGATTTTATGCTCTCGCAGTCTACAACCCTATTTTGTCAGTCGTATGGTTTCACACCCTACATACCACCAAGTGTATGGCCAGCGGGTCGACGGCGCGTTGTGTTGCACGCGCGCCTCAAGGAGTGTCAGAATAGTGACGGGGCCCCCTGTAGAAGGCCAAAGCCTGCCGGGGTCGCGGGACTCACGAATTATCGTGACCCCGGTACGTAAAGGACTATTGAAGGACACCGTGGATTTTAGTCAGTACGAGTCTGACACTCCCTCCCGCTCTGCCCTGGGTGGGAGGACTCATGTGATGATTTTCGCACGTAAAAAAAAATCAAGGTGTGGCCAGTGGTATGGTGGGTCCATAGCGGTGAGGCCGACTCCCATATTTTAAATTTTCTATGGAATTCGAAGTTTGGCGTATCCGTGGGTAGCACGAGATGACTTTGACGTTAATTTATTTAAACCACTGTTGATGCTAAGTTGGTATAATGAATAAATACCGGTTTCTTAAAATAGACTTAAATGGGGGAGATAAGATGAAATCTATTAATAATAAATTGATTTGTTTTGTAGATTTGCGAGAATTGACGCGATGACAGCATCTATTGCAATTCCTCATTAAACCTTTTAAAAACAATGAACGCGTATTTTTGAAATTAATTATTCCATACTAGCTAAACCGGCAAACTTCAAATCATTGTTTTTAACATATTTCTTGCAAAAATAATTCAAAACCAAAATCAGCCAAATTGATCCAGCCGTTCTCGAGTTTTAGCGAGACTAACGAACAGCAATTGTTCAAAAGTGACACATGAATTTTAATATTTATTATAAGGACTTGTTGCCGGATACTGGTTATAGGCTCAGCCCTTGAATCTATTAATTAAAGGTAGAACTGTACCGAAAAATTCAGGTTTTAATTTTACGTTAAGGAACAATCAAAATAAGAAGTATTTTCGAGTACAAACGAATTTTCCTAAAAATACTGCATTTGAATGAAAGTATTTGACTGAAAAAATCTAATTAGTCAGTTAGTTAGGCTATCAAAAAATAATATATTTGACCCGTATTTTTCTTTTATTACATAAAACGAGGGCACTTTAAAAATTGTCAATACGTTACAAGCCAGTACAGTTTTTACTTGCTTCTGACGTCACGAGCCCTCTCGAATTGAACTCTCGAATTTTGATGCGTTTTATCTTTCTAAATATGCCCTTTTTTTTCAAAACTCTTACCGATGGACTAATTAAATTTGCAATTTATTGATTTTCTCAATATAGCTATTCAGATCAAGCAGATATTAACTTTGGTATTCCCATATTTCTTGTATTAATCACTTTCAACTTAAATACTCTAGACTGATAAATGAGTCAGCGTTTTAACCAAGTGATTCAGATTTGATTTTTTCATACTTTTTTTAAATCGGACCAGTATCTACGCATTCTGGGATTTTTTAAACCACTACGTATGTAATCGTAATGTAGTTGGTTTTTACCCTATATGGCGCAAGACGTTTTTTTTCCACCCAGGGCAGAGCGGGAGGGGCTGTCAGACTCGTACTCACTAAAATCCACGGTGACCTTCAATAGCCCTTTACGTTCCGGGGTCACGGTAATTCGTAAGTCCCGCGACCCCGGCAGGCTTTGGCCCGGGGCCGGGGCCCCGTCATTTTGCTGACTCTCTTTGAGGCCCCGTCATTTTGCTGACTCTCTTTGAGGCCCCGTCATTTTGCTGACTCTCTTTGTGGCCCCGTCATTTTGCTGACGCTCTTTGAGGCCCGTCATTTTGCTGACTCTCTTTGAGGCCCCGTCATTTTGCTGACTCTCTTTGAGGCCCCGTCATTTTGCTGACTCTCTTTGAGGCCCCGTCATTTTGCTGACTCTCTTTGAGGCCCCGTCATTTTGCTGACTCTCTTTGAGGCCCCGTCATTTTGCTGACTCTCTTTGAGGCCCCGTCATTTTGCTGACTCTGTTTGAAAAAGCTAGGCAGATTAGGTGAGTGTGTTTTTGCCATTTGGGGATAAAAGATTTTTACGAAATGAAAATTTGCCTGAGCGACACGAACTAAAATTTTCTTTTTTAATACACGACAATATGGTGTATAAATTTAGGGATTAATTTAGGGATTTACGTGACCACTGGATTCCGAAAAGTGTGTGTGCAAACACCTTCTAAATTATAAGAGAACCTACCTACTACCGCAGTGTCTATAAACCATCATCTCACCTACTCGAGTGTCCTGCCCAAGGCCATATAATTCTCATGATCAGTTTTCCAAAGTCAATGACTTTTGACCTTCAATAGTTTTCGCTACACATGACTCAGAGTTGATACTTTGATGTGCGGGTCGGCACATTCGTTTTGCAAGAACTTTTCATTGAACAAAAATGCCGACCCGAAACGGTTATTTGAGACGATGCAAGAAATGTATGCGCGTCGCGTGCAATTTTGACTACATTGCGGACTATATGGACAATGAATTCAGTTGATCTAAAAAAATAAAAATATGAATGTTTAAATGTCTCTTCAAATGGGAATGCAACAACAGGTTTTTGAACTGTGTTGATCTAACAAATATCACAATGTAGTCAAACTTGTATGCAAGTTCTTGCAGCCTTAAATGAGCCTTTATTCTTCTTCTTCTATTTAGCTCAGACCGATTGTTAAATTCCGTTCGGCATTAAAGCTAAATTAATTTCGGGTTCGGTTCGACGCAAGTTTTTTTTTAAATTCCATCAGTCCTATCAATGAATTTCGGTTCCATAAACATAATGTAGCCTTCAGACTCACGTCATGGTGAGAAATCACCCCGAAACTTCTAATAAAGTAAAAAACCGGTCAATTGCGAGTCGTACTCACAAAAGAAATGTACCGAACGGCAAAAAAATGATTGTTGTACTAAATATTTATTTTATTCAGTTTTCTTTTTTATGTTTGTTGTTAAAGCGGCAACAGAAATATACCTTCTGTGAAAGTTTCAACTGTCTAACTATCATGGTTCATGAGATATAGCCTGGTGACAGACGGAGTCTTACTAATAGGGTCCCGTTTTACCCTTTGGGTACGGAACCCTAAAAAGACGAAGAGAAAGAGAAACCTTCCCGTTTCCCGGTCCGACCGATGACCGAGAATCTGACTTGGTGAGTTCACATCATGTGTTACAAGTGATGTAGTGAGTTCCACTTTTTTGTCGTTCGCATTATGTTTGTAAGCGCTTAATGCGAAATGGTCGAATACCAACTAGGTATGATTAGCAGTATGTCTACAATTCATTATAAAGAACCGTGAAAAGAGTAGAAAGAAACATGGATAAATACTGATATAAGTAACGACTAATAGACACACAGATATAAGGAAGAAAACGCACCTACAGCGTTGACTCAAATAAAGGATAAGGAAACTTTCCTATTCGATTTTTCGGATGCTGTGATAAAAGCTTTCTAAACCTAGTCCCAAAAAATATTAATATCTGAGTAATTTGATGAAACAAAATGTGAAAGATCATAATGCGGTCGATCTACCAGAAAGCTTATAATTAATATTATAAAGAGAAATTGTTTGTAATGAATTATCTCACAACTGAACTGATTTTAAATATTCATTCACCAAATAGAAAGCTGCAATAGGAAGAAAACGCACCTACAGCGTTGACTCAAATAAAGGATAAGGAAACTTTCCTATTCGATTTTTCGGATGCTGTGATAAAAGCTTTCTAAACCTAGTCCCAAAAAATATTAATATCTGAGTAATTTGATGAAACAAAATGTGAAAGATCATAATGCGGTCGATCTACCAGAAAGCTTATAATTAATATTATAAAGAGAAATTGTTTGTAATGAATTATCTCACAACTGAACTGATTTTAAATATTCATTCACCAAATAGAAAGCTGCAATATCTGCAAATAAATTATGCTTTATATCATTTTTAAATTGCACCCGAACGAAGCTGGGTTGCGTGGCTAATATTATAAAATCAGAAATCCTTGAGCAAAATACCACACAAAATATGGTCAATCAATCACATTCATATAGGAAAAACAAGAAATCAGTAAAAAAATACCGACTGAATTAAGAATCCTTTTTAAAGTCTGTTAAAAATACGAAAAAGTGAAAACAAGAGGTTGCTCTAGATCAGTATTGGGCAAAGTAGGGCCTCCGGGCCAGCAATGGCCCTTGAAAGCATCTAATCCGGCCCGCTACCGTATAAAGTTGATTCAGAAGAATAATAGACACACGCCTACCATGGCAGAGCCTTTAAATGAAAGTTAAATTGCAACAAGGTACGTAACTAAAAAAATCGAATTAGTCCGTCTCTTAGATTATATTAAAAAAATGCATTTTTCCTATAATTCTGGCCCTCCTTAATTTTTTTTTTAAACATAATGGCCCCCATTAAGAAAGTGTGCCCACCACTGCTCTAGGCGCTCAAACTGGAATGACATATACCGATTTCAAATGCCACTAAAAGGGACTTGATAGAAGAAATTGCGCCGATATTAATGTCGATTAAATATGTTTTTTGATAGATTAACATAATTTTTCGGTTCTCTTTCTTTGATTTCCAGTTCAAAGTACGATATTACTTCTTCTTGCTAGCTGCTGCAGTAACTCTAGAGCAAACTGAATTTTCTCTGTAAAGCATTCGATTGCGTTGATAACTAAATTCTTATAATAAGTCAACTAGACATTGTTATATTGTGTGGTTCAAAGAATACTTAAAAATTCTAACATCGTAAGCAATCTCAGACTGCAAGAAAATAAATAATATCTTCTCTAGTTAATAGAAAAGAACCGAAATGCAGTGTTCCACAGGGTAGTATCCTGTGCCGCTTATTATTTGTTCTTGTTTTTAATGTTATTTGATTCACAATAGGTCTTCCGCCATTCAAAATTATATTATTTATTAATACGTAGTAGTCTCGTGACCCTGGTAGTATAATTAATTTAACTGGCATCATTTACAAAAAACTTCTTTTTTGCACTCTGTAACTTTCAACTGTTCAGTAAAGAAAACACGCAAAGAAAAAAGCAATTTGTCACACACCTATAAATAGGCTTTTTCACAAATTTTTAGAATTCTGGATTTTCACTGCCAAAAACAAAGCAAAGAAAATACCCATAAATCGGAATAGCATAATATTTTGTTACCAAACAAATTATTGTACCAGACGACCTCCGAAAAACAAATTCGAATACATAAACCAGCTATTTACCTATACTTACTGCAATAAGTAATAATATTAACGTAACTGGTATTATATTACTTAGGTATACAAATCCAAAATGGCGTCGTTTCTTTCCACCATGTTACTCTGAACGTGAATATTTTCTATCATAAAACTGCTATCGACGATACGCTATTAGGAACTCTTTTGTCCATCCGTTCGCAATTTAATTCGATCAATATGCAGCCCGATATTACGGACGGAAAATTGCATTTTTTCCTGGAAAACTGTTGTCGTTGGGTTTCCATTTTGTTTTAAAGTGTGTTTTACGTAGCGCAGATCTGATATTTTATTTTGCAAACAAAATCTTTCTATAAATCAAAATGAGAGATTAATTAACAAAATACAAGGTTACTAAAGAATACCTGTAAATATAAAACCAGCTCGTTTCCTCAATAAAAATGAGTCATTGATTTCTTTAAATTAATTAAGTATATGATTCCCTATCCATTACTTATTCAGTTAAAATAAATTTGACACAGAAAATATTCCAATTTAATTTACTTTAAATGCAAACGCAACAGAGAACGGGCTGAGGTTATTTATATACTTTGAAATGGTTGTATGAGGCGGGCGTTTCTCTGTCCGAAGCCTCATACTAGCGGCAGACTAGGACTGCGTCGGTCCCGCGGCGCGCTTGTTATTTATTCGAACACAAGATTCTCTATTGAACGCCAGTAAACGGTTCCAATAAAAAATCTAGTGAGAATTTATAAAAACGTAAAATATTTACGCCATATTTGTTTTTCATTCCCGCGATTTTTGTAGCTGTCACTTTTTTTTTTAATTTTCTGTTTTTGTGCCAGTGTCGTCGCGTTTATTTTTAGTGTTATTCTCATAATTTTTGCGAAGTGAAATTTCTTGGTTGCGACGTTAAAGTGTTGTTGAATTGAAAAGAAAAATAAGTTAGTGTATTTAAAAAGAATAATGTAGGTACCAGTTTTGATCGTCGTGGTTTGATTGCGAGTTTCCTTTCCTTTTTGCCTTTAGTGACGGTTTCATAAAGTATTGCAGTGACTCTGTGGCAAATGAAGTTTTATTTGATTATTTTTATTGAACAACATTTGAGTAACTGTGCTTTGTGCGATGAAAAAGACTATGAGTAAGTTTATTTTAATTAATCCTGTAACTCATTTAATGTAAGAATTTTACATAATACTTTTAAATTTAAGAAAAGAAAAAACAGTTATGTTAACTGTTTTTTCTTTTCTTAAATTTTCTTTGTCCATGAATCTAGGACACATATTTTTAAAATATGTACCGAATATATTTACTAAATGACATCAATGTTTGGGATTACAGATAATACAAACACTATTTGTGTCAGTTGAAATATTGGGAGTGTATTTATACTTGTGTCGTTGAATGCATTTGATAATGCGAGCTGTGGGTTGCCTCCCCCCCTTCCCACGCCCCCTCTACCGCCTACAAAAGGGCATTCGTGCTAATTTCAGATATTCCCTCTCTTTGGCAGAATACTGAAATGATATCTGGACTATCCTCTGCTTTTAGCTCATCAAATTTACCTCGTAATGTCATTAATGGATATTTAAACAATTAATGTTGTACCGAAGCCTTTCCTTTGTTAATGCTGAAATTACTTTACACGGATTTCTATAAAATTAACAAGAGTAAGGATATAGGATCATTTTTATTTCAGCAGTCTAGCCATAAGGTTACCATCTGAAAATTCCCAATCACCACGCGAAGAACACTGCTAGCAGAAAGAAAAAAAAAGAAATTGCAGTTATAATTTTTATATTCTCACGCGCTTAGTCAATAAGAAAAACCGTTACGTTGCTATTGCCAGCGAATCTAGATTGTTTTTTGTTACAAGAACTGGAAGTATAATATTTTCATCGTCTTATATGGCTTTTACGAGTCATAAATGGCCCTAGCAAGCGAGGAATGCATTAGCTGCATTTGACATTTTATTACTTCGTATGTCCTTCGTTATTAAGTACATCATTAACTATAGATATACTGCCGGAGACGCGGGACTGTCGTACTGTGGTCCTGGAAACCAAAGGTTTATCGAAGAAACAGTGGATCTTTAGTCAGTAAGAGTCTGATAGCCTCTTCCGCTCCTTGAGAACTAATTTTTTTAAGGTTTTTGCACCCAAAAAAATGCTATAGATATTGGTTTTATAGTAGAGCTCTTTTGCAATATTCTTAAATGTACTTATTTGTCCTTAATTTAAAGTATTGCGATTGTTTATTTTGCAAATGCTGTACGTTATGAAATTAATATTAACTTCCTTACTATTAAATATAAATGTGACATTAATTGACTTATAGATTACTAGCGACCCGTCCAGGCTCGGCACGGGGTCCATCTCTACTAAGTATATTATGCATGCCACATACATATTATACATATAGGGACAAACAGACAGCCAGAAGCGACTTTTTTTAGACTATGTAATGATAAACACTAAATTCTGTTTTTTTTTTGTATTCATTGAAATTTAAACTGTAGAAACAATAATTAAATGGTTCTAACACAATGGAAATTGTTTGTGAAGAAATAAACCAAATTAAATAGATTGAATGAATTTAAAATAAACAGAATACCTAATACTGTACTGCTAATCAAAATAAAATGCTAATTGCATACAATAAAGTTCTCAGATACACCCCCTGGTGGCTCGGGTCACGGACAGCATGTTAAAAAAAAATAACAGGACAAAAAAAATGTACTAAATCTAAAATAACATATATGCGGCTTCCAAAGTCTGTGTAATTTAGTTCTTATCATACAGCGTTCCAAATTGTTTGCTTCAAGGTCCATAACTGGTTCAATGACCACTTTAGTTTATCTTTTTAAAGCAATGGCACATGGACGTACAGTCATCAGCTATTTTTGATATTTGAATTAAGAATGAGGCTAGCTAGAATTGTATCATCATTTTCATCCTTCATGTTCATGTTACTTTTAGTAAGCGCAGTAGTTTTTTTTAAATTTGCTTTGCGCTTGTCCACTATCTCGCCTGATGGTAATCTAAGATGTGGTCGACGGTATAGCGTGATGAAGCTCTTGATAGTCATCATTATCCTGTCTCCTAAAATCAAGCTTTAGTTTAGTTCGGAAATAACTATCCGTAAACCTGTCAATTTGCTTTTAACTGTGTATTAATTTATTAAATTCATTTCTCTTTCACCCTCCTTAACGGGTCAGAGCCCATTCGTACCCTAAGATTCGCACCCTGTGCCCACTCGTACCCTGGAACTTTTGAGGGGCCCATTCGTCCCCTGAAGAATATTTATTTTTATTAATTCTTCTAATATGTGTATACTGCAGCTTGGTAGTCCTGGTACAGTCGCGCAGAAAAGGGTAAAATAAAAAATATAGTAATTCGGTAGATATCATGTTTATTTAAAATAAGATTAAGTTTAATAAAATGCCTCTAGGTTTTCTCAATTAAGGCAATCTTCAATATAATTAATGAACTTTTGGTTTCTTGTACATTTGTAAATATTTAGCAAAATATATTATTACTATAATATGTTTATGCAGTAAAATAAAACTGTGTAACTGTTTAATGCGCGCACATCTGGAGAGTACTTACCAATTTTAACGCAATTTTTAGAGCAAAACAGAATTAATGTTAGAACGTTCATTATTTTTGTACATTAAAAGGGTGACAACGGCTCCACATTGAGCTAAAACGAAACACTTATAATACAAGAACATAATAACATCCACTAATATGATAAAATTATAATTGTGGATAAAAAATCGCTATACATATTTAGGAGTAAATAATTTAGTTTTGACCTTTTAGTCAAAATATGACTAGTATTCTACCATAAAGTGAATTAGCATCAATAATAATACTAATCATATTCCAGGATTCAAATGAGATAATTCGATTCAATTATGTTAAAAATATTATTAAGTATTATAATATTAAGGGATTAAATATAATGACCACCATAAAATACTTTGATACCCTTAATTCTTTTACCAAAAATATATACTTAACACCAGAAAAATAAAGTCCATAATTACAATAGCACTAGCTATTTTAGTCACGACTGCACTTCAAATTGTAATCGAACACCAAATGTAGTAAATGATCACCAAATCTAAACGAGCAAATTAATGGGCTATTTCTGCATAAGTAAACCACTATGATTGCCATAAAATGCAGGCTTAGCAAAGAAAACATTAATTGCGCTGTTGAGCGACCGGAAATACAGCTCGGGACTTGCTGGCACCCCGACTCGGCCAACTTAGGTTAGAAGAGGATGGCGGGGTCTGAAAAACCCCGCCATCCTCTTCGTGGTTATTTTTTTTTAAACCACCCAGAAGTAGGAGCCCCGCGAAGCGGGGCTCCGTCGACATGCTACTTCCAATGTGAGCTCCTTATACTCTGCTCATTAGTGCAATTTTCGGGATTTTGTCCATCGGTATTTTAAAATTCGGGATTTTGATACGTACCCAATAATTTGGTGTTCATTAACTATTTTTGGGTTAACAATGATTTATTTGGAGTCAGTTTGCTTAAATAGGATAGCAAGATGTGAACATGTAGGTTATAATTTTACGTTAAAATGATGTTTTAGTTTTGGTGATCATTTACTACTTTTGGGTTAACAATAATTTATTTGGAGTAATTTTGCTTAAATAGGATAGCTAGATGTTAAAACTTTGGCTGTAAATTTACATTTAAAATGCGGGTTTAATTTTGATGATCATTTACTATTTTTGTCTGTTAATTGTTACTATATCTGGTCGTAAGTTAAACATAAGCCTAATATTAACAGTACTGTTTATTTCGTTAGACGAACTTCATTTAATACAAGACCAAAAACACATTGAACAGTCTCGTTATTCGCAGTCACTTTCAAGAACCAATATGTCACCGAGGCAGCCACAACATACAAACAAAACACCTTATCTTTTTTTAACCCGTTTTTTTTAACAGGCCATTCGTAGAGAGACAATATTACATCGTAAGCCTATCGACAGGTTATATTATTATCATGACGGATTATCATTGATCAAAGCTCTTTTTTCAATGATCTGTTATGATTTATTAAATTAATTCCGTTAATAAACTGTTCACAAGTGTACTATGTTAACCGTTTCTTATGTAAAATATAGCTAATTTTATCTCAGGGGACCGATAGGCACCTGAACAGGTGCCGAATCTTTAACTTATATTGTATTTATATTAGAGGGTACGAATGGGTACCTTAAAAATAATATTTTTTATTAAAATATTAACTGGTCCCCTACCAGGAGACCAATGGGCACCTATATAGGGGCCGAATCCACAACTTTTATGCTGGGGGACGAATTTTAGGGTACGAATGGGCTCTGACCCTCCTTAACTCGCTTTGTAGAACTTTTTCAAGAACCTTAAATCGATAAGACTATTTTGAAAGACGTCAGTGCTTAATGAGCATACAATTAATTATTTATTGCAAAGCCAAGGGGTAAAGTTTTTTACAAACGAGTAATATGTCAAGGTTATTGATTGTGCGGTTAATAAAATAGTTCCATCTAATATTCTATTTGTGTACCGTCCTTCTTTCAAGGGGCTTAGTGATGTCCTTCACTTCGTAGAAACGGGTTTTGTCGACCGAAGAATAGACAAAAAGTAGAAAGAAAGATTTCTGTAGTCTCAAGCATGGCGATGTTTAAAAATAAGGATATAAACTTTTCTATTCTTCAGTCGCTTACGGGTTGTGCTATAGGTAGTAATTTATATCAACGCCCATCGTCTCCATGTCGTGGATTATATCTCTTTTCCCGTCACAGAGAAGAGATGCGATTCTTAGCAGTAGCAATGATTATAATTTACTATACTCTGATTTTAGTTGTTTTGGTCATTATCCGCTAATGTGGACAAATGAGGCCTCGTGTTACTTGATCCAAACAGGTTATCCATGTTTTTGGAGCAATTAAAAACCACCGTTTCGGTGTAATCCATTTTAAAACGAAAACGTGAAGATTCTAATATAATTCAGCGAACATTATTGCGAATAGTGACCGTTTAATGGAAATCGTGACCGCTGATCTAGTTCTGTTAAATATGAAGCTGTGTGTCTATCTGTGGAGATGATTACTTACAGGAAATTTATTAAATCCATTAAAATAAAAAGAAGGTCTAAAATTTACCGTGACCCCGGAACGTAAAGGGCTATTGAAGGACACCGTGGATTTTATTCAGTACGAGTCTGACAGTCCCTCCCGCTCTGCCCTGGGTGGTTGTGGCTGGTCTAAAATGGAATTAACAAACTCTTTGTAAAAAGATTTGCCTTTATCAGAAATTGCGTTATTGCTATTGTTACCGCAGAACAGTAACTGTTTTTATTTTTCTGTGGATGTTGCATGTTACTATTAGTCAGCACCACATTTATTTTAATTGTCCTGTACTGATCCAAAGCTTCGCAACACCACGCCAAATCCTTCTAAAAATTCTTGTTCCTCGCCACCACCACGAAGCAGCTCTCACGTTATGCGTTCCAAAGCCAATGGGAAGTTTTCTTCCCAAACTGTCATTAATGTCAAACTTTCGTAAACGCCACTGGGAACTTTTCGTCCCAAACTGTCATTATATAAGTATGTTTATCAGTTGTCTAGTTCCCATAACACTAGCTCTGGTTAGCTTGGGACTAGATGGCGGTGTGTGATAGTTGTGGAATATTTATTTTATTTAATAGATTTATTAGTGACATTATGTTGCAAAGAATTTTGCGGATGACATTTCATTTAGCTGTCAAGTGGGAGTGCTATTCTTTAAATATACAGCGTTATGCCAGCGCTGCCCCAGTGTGGAATACATTTTGTCTTTACCACATATTTAATTACAATGTTCTAAACCAGTGAGTTTTTGCCGGGTAAAATACCGGGTCGCAGGTCTAAACGTGTATTTTTTCACCTATTGGAGGATTAATTAAGTTTTAAGCGCACTTCTTGGATAATTAAAAGTGTTAAGTGGATCACGAAGGGGTAGTGTGAAAATTATCGGGCATCGGCAGAAGAATGTTTGGAAAGCAATGTTCTAGTTTATAGTCTAGAACATTGCTTTCCAAACATTCTTCTGCCGCTGCTGTTGAAAATCTATTAAAGACTAGTTATACAGCCTGTTAGTGTAAAACCTTGAAACCATAGGTAGTTGATTTAATTATAAAAATGTTTGTCTGAATTTAAAAATAAATAAACGAATTTTTCTTTAAAAAAATCAAAAATGTTTCTGTCCTACACCGTCCGTTAATTCATGGATACTATGCGCCCGAGTTACGTATTCACTGCAAAGGGCGTTAACCTGCCAGTGCGGCAGGTTAACGCCGTCCGTTTAACTACATACCTACATAAGTTTTAACTAACTACATCATTGTAATAAAATACAGGTAACCTGTGATGTAACTAACTTCCCTTCATACTTTTCCTGGCTTAGGACAGGCAAAAATACCTACCTTTGTTGCGTGACGAGTCCAGATGTAAGTTAGGTTATCACCCGACGCGGCGTAAACCCGAACCATTTCGGTCCACTGTTCGTTTGTGTACGACATAATCACTAAACACTAACACTTGCGCGAAAAATTAACGGTGTACTGCGAGCGTACGTTACGGGACACGTACGTTCGATAGCGACACTGCCGGCAGACTGAGATATGCGCGGGGCCCGCGCATACCTCAGTCTCCCCGCGGCGCTCGCGGCTTATTTAATCTACCTTTGCGTAATAGGGTGAAATAATTTTGGGGAAAAATGGAGACTTTATTGAAAAAAAAAAGGTTTTATTTTTTTATTGAATTTACGTTCTGTAAGTGATACCAAACCACTGGTTTCAAGTTTAAGACTGATTACACTAACAGGCTGTAGAATAGCCTACAATCGGGGTAGCCAACTTGACAAGACATAAGATTTACTGTTTACTAACGAAACCCTGTGCGATCTACCAATTACATACTTCTTGAAATATTAAATGAAACAGCATCCTTTTCATATCACATGTGAGATTGTTTCCTGAAATTTATGCGAATAGAGGATAAATACCGTGACGGAACAGCGATTGAAAAATGATACAAGATGATCCTGCAGGAGTTGGTAATCGTCTGTCTACTTATTTATATTTTTTGCCTTGCCACGATAGACTAGACTATTACATCGCGATCTACCGGTTGACACCCCTGGCCTAGAAGGTTCCTACCTCTGCCCTATTTTTAGGGTTCCGTACGTCTGAATACAAAAACGGAACCCTTATAGGATCACTCGTGTGTCTGTCCGTCCGTCGCTTACAGTCAATTATCTCCGAATCTATTAGACCGATTAAGTTGAAATTTGGTACACATATCATTCCTGTGACCCAAACACAGAGGTGTGACGTGAGCAGATAAAATCTGTATATGGGGGGTCATTTTTGGGGGGGAAGGGGAAAATTAAAAAAAAAAAACTGAAAACTGCATCGTGTGGCATATCAAATGAAAGGTCTTGTTGAGAAGATCTTAAATGTATTTTTTTGTAATTTTAAAATAAATAGTTTCCAAGTTATTCAAGAAAATAGACGAAAATTGACCATTCCCCCCCCCTTATCTCCGAAACTACTGAACCTAAAATTTTGAAAAAAATACAGAAATTAGTTTTCTTCTTATAGATTATAGGAAAACCTATAAGAAGTCCATGATATTAAAATAACATGGTAAATCACTCAATATTGTGCGTACCAACTTACTTTTTTTTTTTAATACGTCATAAATCGTAAACCGCAATTTATCTTTCAAAGTTACAACCAACTTTTATATAATGTTACTTGCTGCTACGGAACCCTTTAAAGGCGAGTCCGACTCGCACTTGGCCGGTTTTTTTTTTTCAAACAGTTTTTCTTTTTTCTTTTTCGATCAATTGCTATTACAACAAAATCACTGTAAAACGAACTCCCCTCACATTATTATTACTTTATACGATACAGGGTCGATGCTAGGACTCTATCAAAGACTAGATTTAATCAAAACGGGCAAAGGGAACGGGGAAAGTAGGAAGCCTGTAATATGAAGCATTTATATTAAATTTTGTTCGGGGAAATGCGCGTAACAAAGGTACCGTTTTGCAACCAGTGGATGTATATAGATTTTTAATAAACTGAGATTCGTTTTAGAAGCTTCGAGTCCTTCCTCGTTATTACACTTTGTTATATTTCTATTTTGAGTTTTAAAGGAAATTTATCATTTAATTAGAACTTAAAATGGGATTATTTGTTTTAAGTTTCCGGAATTTCAGTACTGTTGCAAGCGTCATGATGACGGATACGGATCTGTTAACTCCGAATTAGTCAGCTTCAGTTAGTTCCATCCGTGGTAACCAGTCTTAACAAAGGAAAGATCCTTTAGCACTGGATGAGAACCTAAGTAACTAAATTGTCAGGTTAGATAGGCTAGACCATGATGCTGCGGGAATGCGGGCGGCGAGTAATGGGCGACTCGCTGTCCGACCATGGACCATGCCCGGGTCGACGTTGGGTTGTGTTCCACGGGCGCCTCAAAGAGTGTCAGCAAAATGACGGGGGCCCCCTCTAGAGGGCCAAAGGCTGCCGGGGTCGCGGGACTAACGAGCCACCGTGACCCCGGAACGTAAAGGTCTATTGAAGGACACCGTGTGGATTTTAGTCAGTACGAGTCTGACAGTCCCTTCCGCTTTGCCCTGGGTGGGAGGACTCATTTGATGATTTTACCACGTAAAAAAAAAGACCGTGATGCTGATAGGCTACCTGAATGATGATATTTCTACCCTAGTCAAAACTTTAGATAGTATTACAACTTTTATAGACAGTAACTGTGTTTTTAGCTTGTCATATGCCATTTTAATGATGACTCAGACAATAGTGGCTTCAGCTTACTACATTTTTTATTTTAATTACTTACCTGTAGAATGTAAATTCTCGATGATTTCGTTTATTTTAAGCGTAGAATCGTTATAAATCCAATCAAACGTTTTTATTTTATTCTCTGTATTGAAGTACCAAACTATTTGTTATATTAATAGCATTATATTGTTGATCAGAAAGTAATATTTTGTTGTTTTTCACCGTAATAATTAGTGAAACTAGTTGAAGTGATACTTGAATAAATAGATACATAATCTATACTATAATAAATCTGTAGAAGGGTCAATTCTGTACATTGAAAATATTGAAAAAATAAATAGCGGGGGGTGTTGCTGGATCGATACCAAACCCAAATATATGATTAAAAAAATTTTTGTCTGTCTGTCTGTCTGTCTGTTTGTGCAGGCATCACGTGAAAACTAACGGTTCGATTTCGATGAAACTTGGTATAATTATTCCTTATTATCCTGGGCATAACATAGGATACTTTTTATCCTGGAAAAATACGTAGAAAAAAAATCTTATTTTTCAGTTTTATTCATAGACGTTGTTCTGTAGAACCGCGAACACACGTTGCATTACCCGCAGTGGATTCAGCGCCGTAATATTTATAAGATGTCATTGTCAGAGCTACTCAAAATGGGGAAATAAACCATCCACGCGAAGACCGACATCCGCGCGGACGGAGTCGCGGGCGGAAGCTAGTGTTAAAATATATAAATTCATAATCGTATACCTGTACCTTATCTTTATCCTTTAACGGTAAACAAAAGAATTTATTATATTGTTAAAAATATATTATGGTTTTTAAATAGGGATAAACACAAGGAAAAAGCGTTTTAAAAAATTGCACAATGATTTTGAACTTTAAGTGACCCTTATTACATTACCTACTTGATATCGTTAATGGTTTTATGTGTCCCTGCATTAAACAAAAAATAAAAAGCTGCCAGACTCAAATGTCCATTGATATTTTAGTTTATGAACCATCATTTAAATTAATATATAAAATAAAAAAGTAACTACATATTTTTGTAGAACAAACAAAAAAAAATTAACGCACTAATTGCAGAATGACACTACAACACTTCAAAGAATAAAAAAAAACATAAAGCAGCTGCTATACACAACCAAACTGTTTGTTCAATGTAGTCAATATCAAAACCGTAACAAATCGATAAAATACAAAGGTACAAAATACCTATCTTTTATATATTTATTCAAATGTGTATATTTATGGATATTCACATTGATAACGAAAATATTTTTGTAGCGATAGTTAAGTATTTACAAGTATTGTTTGTATACCTATATTTTGCGGTTCGCTTCTTGATTAGGTGGCGTGACGACTGTGGGTCGCCATTTTGTAATTTCATATTTAGAATGTCGCGAAGAATTTTGTGCTGTGAGTTGCTAATTAATTATAATAATATTTATACATGAATACTAGTAAAATACTAGACAACAGATTTTTGAATAATTTTGTTACACAATGGAATATAAGTACCTGGGCAAGATGCATATATATTTTTTAACAATAAAATTTTCACTATACGAGACGATAATAATTTACTTTCAACAACTAACTCGATAGTTTCGGCAAAATGGTAACATGTCAAACTTGACAATAATGTCACTTTCCTTAAAATTCGAGACGAATTCACGGAAGCTTATTTCTGTACATTTTTAGTTTTTCGCTACATTTACACCAGTCTTTTAAATTTGAGATTTGTCCTTTGTATTGAGAGTGTTTACACTCAAGATATAACTTCTCTTATATATAAAATTCTGCATAGCATTAAGGTATTATAATAAAATGATTTATTCCCTTCAAATACTAACAGAATAACCAGTTTTCAGTAAATATTCTCTTCTAACATCAGCTACTCAAACTGTAGCAGATTTTCCTAGAAATACATAATTGAATCTATTTCCCAAGAAATATTTTCCATCGTAAAATGGAAAAAGATTCACAGGCGTTCTTCAAGCTCTCAACGTAAAGGGCTTGCTTCCTTTCAAGCATTTATACGACGAGATGATTCTGTGAAATGTATAAACTTTTACACAAATACTTAACATGTTATTCTTTACAAAATATTACCTATTGTTGTAGCTTTTTTTGGTTATGAAGTAATCGAGCATTTAAATTTCAGTTTCCGAGTAGGTTAAGTAGTTAAAAATGGCGCCTGACAGTGACAGCTGTCAAAATCGAAGTGTCATCTTATCTGTAAATGTACTTTATGACACTCATGGCCTGCGGAAAATCCAGGTACTTACTACATGTTTTAACGCATTTTAGTGTAATGACAAAGACACTAGCGCCGCCAAAAGGACTCGAGTCGTGGCGCGGACTATACGCCAAAATTGTTAAGTTTGTTGACAATTGTTTATTTGCCAAAGCAGAAAAAAAATCGTAGCCACTTGAATGCAAATGAAATGTCATCCGCACAATTCTTTGCAACATAATGTCACTAATGACAGTTTGGGAAGTAAACTTGGGAAGAAGAGTTCCCAGTGGCGTTTACGAAGTTTGACACTAATGACACTATTGACAGTTTGGGAAGAAAACTTTCCATTGGCGTTGTAATGGGTACCTAGTTTAATTTCTGTCTATTCGGCATTTGTAGTACATATTTAAATTTTGCTTTCGTACGAAATGTCACAGAGAATAGAGAGTACATTGAGCTGGCTGTCAAATCTCATACAAGCTATAAGGTTAAGCCGACGTGTGATTTCACTACTAAGCTAATGGAATTGGCTCCCTGGCTTTTAGCGTATCACATTGGCAAATCCTAACTATCCTAATAAAGTATTATAAAAAAAGCGATTGAATTGTGAATTTATTTCTTACGCTTTTACACCTATATCGCTATACACCTATATCGTTGATTTTGATTAATATTGGTACAGATATAGAATGCAGACGGTTCTTTTTCCCCCCTAAAAGTTAAAAGGAGAGAAATGGGAACTGGTGATGCGTTAATCTGAGTTAATAATATTGCTGGGATTTAGATTTCAATACAAGATTTGTCGAGGATTATCAGCCTTTGACGCTCTCAGTGCTGCAGAAACAAACGTCTCTCCGTGAAAGGGATTGAGATATAGTCCCCAACAGGGACCCGATGCTGCTTGGTGGATGTCACATGCCTTCGAATATTTGACTCCAGGAAATGCCGGTCCGCTGACAGATTGCGAATAATGAGTGATTCGCCGTCTGATCATAAACCATGCTTGGGTAGCCACTGCTCGACAGCGCGTCATGTTCCACGCGCGCCTCAAAGATGGCCAGAGTCTGCCGGGGTCGCGGGACTGTATCATCAGGTAACATGAGCCTGGAACGTAAAGAGCTATTGAAGGATCACCGTGAATTTTAGTCAGTACGATTCTGACTGTGCCTTTGTACTTCCCTGGGCTAAAAAAAAGGATATGCCAGTTCCCCACAAAATTTTCCTTTGAGTCAGATTCCAGCAAGACTAAAAATCGCCAACCACATTTTATAGTCTCTGAAGAAAGAACTGACAGTATTAACTTGAGACATCAGGAAGAGGATTCTTCTGCAAGGTTACAGACTATTTGCCTCTGTATGAACAGTCAAGGGTAATGGCCTTTCGAAGAACGTAGCGAAAATAAGGAGTTATCATAAAATGTAATCTGATTGGTTTGAGAGGATGTATGGCTGGATGTTTGTGACTCATTCACAAAAGAACTACTAATTGGAGTTAAATAAAAATGTTCACACTGATAGTTTGTAACCTTAATTACCAAATATAATACTTTTAATCCCTTATCCCTGTAGCACTAAACTGTTATAATAGCTACTCGTACTTTAATCACTTTTGACATTTTCCCTCTAAAACCGGCGCCGCCATTACATTCGTTCTTCCCGCCATTTTGTATCGGCGTCGCGCGTCGTGTCTTCGCATTTGCCGCTGCAGGCATTATCTATGCCCGATAGCAATGAAATAAAATGTTCAGCGTTTCAGCATTTTCCGCCGATCTCGTTAGACGTTGTGCTGTTTAAATATAAAGTAGTTTAGTGAAATAGATCTTACAATACGGTCAATCATTGTGGCCAGACGTTTTCGAGTCACAATTTACAAATGTCAAAATTAATAGAACACAAAATATATTTTTCGCGCCTTTTTTTTGGTTCTTATAATATTAATTAGTTGTTCATAACAATAAAATCAGTAATCACATGAATGTTATGTAGTTTTTCTTTTATTATTTTTATGATTGGCTCGCTTGACCACCATCTCGCCATATGGTAAGCAATGATGAGGTCGACGGTGCAGCACGCTTGGCTAGAAGTAACCTATTCACTCTTAAGTACCCCAAGTTCCGGGGTCGCGGGACTTACCCATTATCGTGACCCCGGTACGTAAAGGGCTAGTGAAGGACACCGTGGATTTTAGTCAGTACAAGTCTGACAGTCCCTCTCGTCCTGCCCTGGGTGGGAGGACTCATTTGATGATTTTACGAAAATAAAAAAAGTACCCCAAGTTTGTAGGTAACTGGACTTTTTATCGGAATTCCACTCAACTGTGCGAGCAATGAGAGTTTTTTCAGACGCTTTGTACTTATCCAGTACGGAGTTACGGAGGTTAAATAGGTAAAATACTGTCAACTGAAAAAATAATTAATTTTTAAAAATCCTTCATGATCAGCACCGAATTTGCTAAACGAAACAATTTGTCGAAATAGAGTTAACAATATTACATCACCGTTTCAATGCTAGAGAAATCTATTTATACGTTCTTAGTTACACAAGTCGTTATAACAATTTGTTATCAAATAAACTAATTACCGATTCGACATTGTCTTTGGAAATGACAGTACCGTACTGTGCGCCATTTTGAATTGTCGATAAATAAATAAAAAGTTTTTAATCTCTTGTATTCGACCTCCGTAGAGGTTGGGTTATTCTAAATTATTTCCGTTCCGCTTTGATTTTTTTCTTTTATTGTTTTTGTGGTTGCGTTTTCTATGTTCACTTCTTTTGATACCTGTTGTAAATTCGAGTTATTAATTTAAACTATACTTACTGTACTTCTCGCAGTCAAAAACTCACAATGTTTTTGTTGCAATTGACACTATCAGTTCTCAAATGTAGAATCAATCCCATCCCATCCAATTCCTTCAATGTTAATATTCGACGTTTGAAATTGCCTCTTTGATGGTCTAATTGAAATAAATGATTTGATTTGATCTAACGTCAGTTAGATGTGCAGATCTACTTAAGATTTGTTGGTGAAATCTATTATTTTATAGGTACCTTTATTGAACTCAAATTTTCCCTCACAATAAATAAATAAATATAATAAATATTCCACAACTATCACACAACGCCATCTAGTCCCAAGCTAAGCAGAGCTTGTGTTATGGGTACTAGACAACTGATAAACATACTTATATATTTTTCTAAATACATACATAATTATAGACAATGTTTGCCAACGCATGTTATCTTTTTACGCCGACTGTCCGCGTCTGATTTTTTGACGAAAACCGACTTCCTTGCCCTTTTGCTTGACTGCAGCCACCGAAATATAATTTCGGTCAAGGTAAAGGTGCTCTATCGACGTATTATATTTGTAACTGGCTTAGAATGTTTACATGGCAACCACCACGTTGGAACTTGCATGAATTTTTTTAGAATAATCCTGTATATAACGCTATCAGTGTATTTAAATGCTATTAAGTCAATTGAAAAATAGGATTACATTTGTCAGGGGACATATTTTTTATGTCATGTTTTGACATCAAAAAGTAGTTTAGGCATAGTTAATTGTGGGGGTGGCAAACCTTATTCCGCGGTCGCCATCTTGGAAAAAGGGCGGATTTTTCTCAGATTTTCTTGTTTTAGTTAGTGTAGTTAGTTAAATTATCTATCAAACTATTGGACGCACAGAAGTTTTGCAAAGACTTGATTTTTTGCAAATTAAATAGAGATATGAGTATTTTTTTACGTGAAAATCATTAAATGAGTCCTCCCACCCAGGGCAGAGCGGGAGGGACTGTCAGACTTGTACTGACTAAAATCCACGATGTCCTTCAATAGCCTTTTACGTTCCGGAGCCACGGTAATTCGTGAGTCCCGCGACCGAGAGATATTAGCCAAGAAAGCTTTTTGAAGGCAGGAGGGTCAAGGATTTAAGGGCTAAATTCATAAAGTTGTACTTTTGGATACAGCTCGTTTTGTAAGGTTCCTGTCCCTGGAGTCCAGCGTGCCTGTAGATTGCTATACTCAATACCCTGGGGCGCAGATTGTTGTTACCGACAACAAATTCTACATCAATATAACAAATAAAACGTGCTGGTACCTCAATACATATTTTATTTAATGTGTGAATGTTGAATGTTCTTTTAAGAAAATTAATATCTGAACCTCTACAGTTAAAGATATTCATCTTTTATAGAATCAGGGCTACAAGTAGGTATCTTATGTCCTTTGAAGCCTCGAGCCATTGCCACGTGCAAGATTAAATGTCACAGCAGTAAATAGTACCTACACAGATTGCACTTTCTAAGAAATTCATTTACTTAAGCTCTATGTTCTATGGATTGTAGATTCTTCGAAGTTGATTCCTTATTTTATAAGCTGTTGCCAGCGGCCTCTCACGCCGTAAATTATCTTTTAGAAACAACATACCGGAATAAATAGTATCCTTTGTGTTAATCTAGGCTATAAACTATCTCTATACCAAATTTCATCCAAATCCGTTCAGAATTTTTTGTGTGAAAGAGCATGAAACATTCATTTATAGTTAATTTATTTTTTTATCGTGGTAAAATCATCAAATGAGTCCTCCCACCCACGGCAGGGCACGAGGGACTGTCAGACTTGTACTGACTAAAATTCGAGGTGTCCTTGAATAGCCCTGTACGTTCCGGAGTCACGGTACCTCGTTAGTCCCGCGACCCCGGCAATACATTTATAATAACAGTAAAAAAGATTGAACTTTTATCAAGATGATTATTTACCTAGCTCCGTTATTACATACTATGACCTAGTTTAATTTGTTCCTTCACTTGAAACTCTTTATTTTATAATTGTTTTTAGAACTTCAATAACAAACAAAATTAATATTTTGTTAAGATACACGTAATGTTCAAGGAGTGTCAGCATAGTGACGGGACCTGTAGAGAGCCAAAGCCTGCCGCGGTCGCGGGACTTACGAATTACCGTGACCCCGGAACGAAAAGGGCTATTGAAGGACACCGTATATTTTAGTCCGTACCTAGCAAATAAAGATTATATGAAACAACCGCGGGTGGCACACGACCACGGCTATTACTTAAAGATTTCTATAACACGAAAGAAATAAAGTATAAAATTATTATAAGTTGTCTATGGAATAAGTAAATGATAAATATTCAAAAGTTTATAATTGGAAAACAATATCGGTCAAATGAATATTGTGCTTGTTTTATACTTTTCAGTGCGCGATTTTTTCGTAGTCGAGTTTTATCATTATATTATATGTAAAACCATTATTTTATATATGTACTACCTAAATGATTGAACAAAAAAAGGTAAAAGTATTTTTTTTTACATTTTGACTGTAAACTGTTTACTACTACATAAATGAGCCAAGTGATTGGGTTCATAGCCAACGTGGATCGGTCGGTGATTCAATACACGGCGCGCAAGTGTCGTGCGCCCGGTCAGGGACGCACTAACTAACGGATTTAGTTCACTCGTACCGAGATTTGATGCAATTATAATAATTGTAACAGTGAGAGTCAAAATGGCGGGTGTACCTCAACGAATCAAATTCTCATTGGTATAAAAAAAAACCAAAACTGTACTATTTAGTACCTAAGTACTATCTTGACGTCAAGATGGCGGGTGTATTTACATTTTGATATAATTTTGCTCTGATGAAGGTACTAATTTTTTAAACCCAGGTACTAAATAGTACAGTTTTGATACATTTTTTTGATACCTATGAAGGTTTGTTTCTTTGAGGTACACCCGCCATTTTGACTCTCACTTGTAACAAGTGGGATAATTTAAATAGGTAATTTTTGCTATGTTGTGGTTTTGTTATTATTGTCAGCTTGCAACTCAGTAAGTACTTTTTCTTTTCGTTTTTCTTCTCTACATGCTTTGCGAAAAGAAATCAAATGAAATGTATGCCGTCTAATCAGTTCTTAGCTTTTAAAAATATATCCCAGCCTTCAAAAAAAAAGAAAAGATAAAAAACTTATTTTTTTTAACAAATCATAAAAAATACAGCCTGTTATACCTATGTAGAAAAATCTATTTGTTGTGACGAATTTTGAGCTGATCACATAAAAAACTATAATAAATATGAATCACGGGCTCTTGTTTTGGAAGTAACATAGGTACAAGTACATGTGTTTTGAGTCCTCTGACTCATGGCTTCTGAATGTCACTGGACTCGCCTTTGATACCACTCGAATTATAATATTTTTTAATGGAATTCAAAGAAAAGGTGGTTGTCAATACGTCGTAATCTTTTTTTAAATATCACCGGTTTGTGCCCATTGATAAAATTAAAATATTAATAAAAAACCGACTTCTAAAAAATTTTTTTTTTTCGTTAGGAAGTCAGTGACAAAAAATTCAAAATAAACAAAAAAACAATTATCGACTCGATATTTTTATGTTGTTGCAGAAGTCGGTTGTTGTTTTTTCGCTTTCACAAATATTAACGTCTCAGACAGACTGACTTTGTGTTGGCATTCTTTCAGGGGCGAAAGTACTTACTTGTCAATGTCAAACGTTTTTAATACGAAACCACAACTCCAGCTAACCTATTTGTAAGAACACATTTGCAGATATATAAAAATACTAGCACTTTTCCCGCGACTTCGTCCGCGTGGGTTACGTACTTTCCTAATTCCCCCTTTTCACCCCCTTAAAGGTTAAATTTCCAAAAATCCCTTCTTAGTGCTCCCCTACATTATAATAGGAAGCCGTGTGCAAAATTTCACATTCCTAGCCCTAGTAGTTTCGGCTGTACGTTGATATGTCAGTCAGTCAGTTCTCCTTTTATACATATATATATATATATAGATGAATAATTATGAGAAAAAAAAGTTACTTGCAATTAAAAAAAAGAAAAAAAACTGCTAATTTTGTTTTCCTAGTATCAGATATGAAAATAAATATTGCAACAAACATAATATTAATATTATTTTTATTAAGGTGGTCGCAGATTTAATATCAGCAACGCACGCACCGTATAAGATTTCACATTTTTCATATGAAATCAAATGAAACCTCGCACATTTTTATCTGTAGGTACAGGACGCGCCGCATTTCGGAAAATGCTGTCAGAATCTTAAACTACACTTTTCGCCATGAGGACTTCAAAAGCACCCAGTATTACCCACCAGAATTAGTCATAGTCAGAAACTAATCTCCTACTAACCATTAAGAAACTCAAACTAATTATAATCTGACATTTCACAAGACGCCTACAGTGAACCTTCGTGTCAAATACGTAATCAGCACGACGATACAGAGCCCTTTTTCATCATTTTATCAACAAACTAACTTTTCCCGCAGCTTCTTTCGTACCCCTTGTCTCCCCCTTAATTTTTTAAGCAAAATATAAGTACCCAAATTCCCGTTTATCTCTACCAATTTTCATTAAAATCGGCTAAGCAGTTTAGACGTTAAACCGTAACAAACAAACTTACTTTCCCATTTACAGTTTTTAACCGACTTCAAAAAAATTAGAATGTTATTGATACATAACTTATTATTGTCAACGTGTATGCATTCTTCTTTCTGCCAGTTCCACAACTGATGGATGAATTATTGTAGATTTTAGTCAGTATTAGTCTGACGGTCCCTTCACACAGGGCGGCAGAACTCATTTGATGATTTTACAAAATACTACATAAATATAATCTAGGTAGGTACAATAATTATATTGCTCTACGGCCCACTATAATTTAACACGGCGATACGCATTCACTTGCAAAACAATTGAATGGACAAACTAATTTGTAAGAAAACCGTGCTACACCACCCTACTTTTCTAATTTGTGTGAAATACTACTAGGTCACCTTTAATAAGGTAGGTATTATACAACCACAATAATAGTGAAAACGTTAATATAACCTCTATCTATCAACTGTCACTTGAAAATTACGTTCAGCGAAAAATATGTGCAAATTATTTTTCAAAAATCTTGTTAATGTTATTTCCATGTGATTAATGTTTATTTAAAAGCGTGTAAGTGTTAGTTAAGCGTGCGTAACGTCACAATATGGTGCCGTTACAGCATCACCCTTGTCATTGTCGCATAGTATAGGTACTTCTATTTTGAATAGATTTTATTTCATCGATAAAACATGAAATTTGGTTTTAGCATTGCCTTATGGGGTCAGTACCCAATGTATTATTATTTAAGATTTCATATTGTTTTGTATTTTTTTTAAATATCAACATTAGTAGTAGTCTGTTCCAGGCATAGACAAAATTAAAGTAATCTCCCAACTAATATTTCCATAACTAGTAGGCACTCGGAAAAAAACTTAACGTCGTTTTTTGACTATGACTCGTCACACATTCGTCACGAGTTGTTCTAGCTATATTTTTGAATAATGGCGATCCACCAAGGTCAAACTTAACGGTCGTTCACTTAAACAAAGAATCGTAAAAACAACAGTTTTCGATATAATCGAATAAAATACCGATTTTATTTTATCATTACCTCGTTATAAGATAAGTAAGTATATCAGGCAAGCGATATAGTCCGATAGTAATGCCAACAGTATATCAGGCAAGCGATATAGTCCGATAGTAATGCCAACATAACGCAAACACACCTGCGTTTGTTATGTAATGTTGCACCCACTGAGCGCAGTGCTGACAACTGTCGGATATTTTTGTGTTTGAATTTGGAGTGAGATTTAAATGGCGGATGGTCTGATAACAGGTAAATGTTTTGTCAGTGGGTTTGTTTTATTTAACATAATTTATTAAAGTATACAATTCTTAATTATTTATTATACCTAGTATTATTTAATTTAATACATTTTTAGGAATAACTCCAAAACTTTATTTTCTAACTGCGCACCGACCAATCTATAAGAGTCCGGTGCACGGGGTTTTGTCCGTAGATTACTGATTTGCCCGAATATGAAGGATAAAATTATCAATACGCATCCACGAGATAGGAGAAATTTGAAGTGAGATGAGGAGCAACAATAACGACTTATAAAAAAATCAAGAAATAAAATTACTTAAAAATATTAAATTAAACAAAAAAACAATGGCAATAACAAAACAGATAACAAGAGACGTATACGCCGAATAACAAATAATTTAATAAATAAATATTCTTCACTCATTTCATTTAACAGCAAATGTCCTTCAAAACTGGCCGTTTGTTAACGAAAAATCTCGAAATACAAAGGTCGACGTTAATTATTTACTTCGATGAAAAAAAAACTTAATACTTGATATTTTTTCTTAGGAAAAACGTTAATAGAAAACCTGATTCTCTAGATTTACTTATGGCTAGATTAACCAACTGTGTAACCAATAAAAGAAGAAATGAACCTGCTATTTCAACAATTTTTGATTTGATTATTTTCATTATCCTTATCATAAATAAACAACAATTCCTCAACCATTATTTAAACTAAGATAATAAACCAAGCCTAAACATCGTCCATAAACATTATATCTTAACCAACGCAGGTCCCAAAATACTCCCCAAAGGAACCCCTATCTCTTTCCCATATTATACATGCCTACTTCAAGAAACAAACGCATACATACATTCTCAAACGCCTTACACAAAACAATATCGTAGCCACGTACTTAGTATGTTTATCTGCGGCCTTCAACTTGACTCGTCCGGCCAACGTGCGACCTCGCTTGCTTTCTGACTTAAATGTTTTGCCTTATCGAATTATATCGTTATTGTGAGGTATCTTAAAACTATTTTTTCTTTTTTGTAGCAAAAAATGTGAGAACTATTTGCTAAGCCTTTAAGCTAACAAATCTGAACATTAAATATTGTCACATCCTAACTATAATATAATATAATATAACTTATAACTAATATTATAAATGCGAAAGTAACTCTGTCTGTCTGTCTTTCTGTCTGTCTGTCTGTCTGTCTGTCTGTCTGTCTGTCTGTCTGTCTGTCTGTCTGTCTTTTCTTCACGCCTAAACTACTGAACCGATTTGTGTGAAATTTGGTACAGACATAGTTTGGAACTTGAGAAAGGACATAGGATAGTTTTTATTACAAAAAAATAAAAATAAAAAATAAAATTTATGAAATTCTTTATCGGAGTATAGATAATTCCTTAAACTCTCAATAGATGGCGGTGTTCGTTCAATGGTGTCGATCGTTACACGAGTTGTCACTATGGATTGATAGATGGCGTTGGAACCAAAATTGTACTTATTGTCGGTTGTATGATAGTTTATGTGGACTGGTCCTGTTTCGTAAATTTTAAATTTTTCCGTTGTATAATTGGTGTTCCTGTGATGCTTATGAGAAACTATATAACTAGATCCACCAAGACTATATAACGGCATACGGTTACAAATAACCTATTTAGGACGGAATGTCATTAAAGCCGTTATTATGACTGGGATGGCAAAAGGCGAAACTTTTATTATTCCCCGTATTCCCATCATTCCAACTGATTTGCCATTCCAATTCAAAAGAGTTCAGTTTCCGCTGTAAACTGCGTTTGCAATGACCATAAATAAAACCCAAGGGCAAACGCTAAAAGTTGCGGGGGTACATCTTGAAAAAGACTGTTTCTCCCATGGACAACTCTACGTTGCGTGCTCAAGAGTGTCGAAACCACAAAACCTTTATATTTTTGCAAAGGATGGCTAAACTAAAAACGTGGTAAACAGAAATTTCTTGGTGTAAGAAACTTTCATAATCTCTAAAACCTAAAATAATAGAAAATTTGTCAAGGGAGAAACAGTCTTTTTTCCTTTTGGACTGAAATGTCAAATCAGTATAACGATGAGAAAATAAGGGAAAAATAACATTTTCGCCTTTTTCGATCGACAAAACGGCTTTAATGCCCTAAATGAGTATACATCTCTTAAATTCAAACGCAGAGCTCATTATGTTGATTTTTGAAGAGTTCCCTAGAATATCCCGCGAGATCGGGAACTATGTGGGTAAAACCAAAAATCTGCTGGAAGTCACTATTCCACGCGAACGAAGTCGCGGGCAAAAGCTAGTAAATAATATAAATTTGTATCACCACGTCTACTACCGCTGCAAACTGTTGCTCAAAGTAATTGATGAAAGGGGTATGCAACTTATTAGCATCAACATTTTTTTTTCTTTCGCCAGTAATGAAATGTTGGTCATTAGTAGACCGCAACCTAAGAACTTCGTAAAAAATATTTAAAAAAATCTAAACCGTAACCAACCAGAGATATAAAGGATTTTATTTTGTTCGAATCGGGAGTAAATCACTCCTGATTAGAACAAAATTAAAACCGCCATGCCATATCTCTCGTTGGTTACGGTTTAGAAACTTATTTTTTTTTCTATGGACTTCTTAGGTAGTAGTCTAATTGTAGCCAAAATTTAATCACTGGCGAAAAGAAAAAAAAAATTGATGCCAAGGTCCATACTAAAAGTTGCATGGGCTTTTAAGTTTACTACTGAGATCAATTATTTTACAAGGAAGGATGCCCTCTTTCATCTACTGATCTAAAATTTTACGTCATGTGCACATTTTACGAAGTGCACATTCTGCGTAAAACCCTACTGGATGCCTAAGAATTTTATGCAATTTGACAATAACCTCTTTTTAAAGATTTTTTCATCGTTTTAAAATCATCAAATGACTCCTCCAGCCCAGAGTGGGACAGGAGGGACTGTCAAACTCGTGCTGATTAAAATCCAGTGTTCTTTCAATAGCCCTTTGTGTTCAAGGGTCACGGTTACCTGTTAAGTCAGTTTCGCGACCCCGGCAGCAACCACCAACTGAAGCAACCTTAATCAGTCCAAATAACAACCTCCTTATCTTATTGTCTCCAGGTAAAGAGGTGCAGAAGAGATGGCGCTCCATCCGCGACTCGTACACGAAGACATACAGGCAAGGCAAGTGCGTACTACCGGAACAGTGTCCCCCTGGCAGCAGACGTTACCAGTATCATCAACAGATGTCTTTCTTGCTAAAGGCTTTGCAGAACAAGTGAGTAGCAGTAACATTTTTGAAAATGAGTTAGCTTCTCTAGAAATGACCAAACCAGTCTTGGCTGACCTCTTATTGTCCCGCAACTGTCCAAACGAGTAACAATGACCCTGGTCCGTAAAGGGCAATTGAAACAACACGGTGGTCAGTCCTTTTCGCTCCACACAGGAAGGGAGGACTCGTTTGATATTTCACCACCAAAAAAAAAAATCAACAACAATCAACTTATTTTATTGAAACTACGTACTGCACTAGGTCGACTTAAAGTCAAACTATTACCACCTATGTGGTGACAACTTTATTAGATGATCGGAATAAGCATAAAATCATCTTCATAAAAAAATAGTATAAAAGAAAACTTGACGTTTTACGATAGTGTTACGATCATAATTAATTACCTGACCTGATAACATAGTTTCCTTTAGAACTTTAAAACTACTTGCTACGGTTAATAACCCATTCTTTTTCCAGGAAACCCAGATACTCCCAAGACAAATATGAGTCTTTCTCCGAGCTCTCAAACTCCCCACAGCACCCGCCTCCAGACGACATCATACCAAAAATAAAGACCGAAGTCATGGACAAACCTCTAGACCTAAAAACTAAACACGATGACAAACCAGAGACACAGGACAAATGCAATCAAGCCACATGCATAGACAAACCTAACAGTCTCGAAATTAAAATAGATGCGAACTCTATACTGCCAGAAGATCATTTTGATGATGACAAACTCTTCATGAATTCTCTAATACCTTTATTTAAGAAAATGAATGACGATACAAGACTCCTATGTCGGATTGAAGTTCTCAAAATCATCAGATACGCACTACAAGGTCATAAATGTTTTGAAGCATTGAAAGTGGCAGAAGATAGTTTTCTGAAGGATAGAATGAATGGAGTGACGGCTAAGGAGGAGACGAATGTGTCGACTAGTACACTGAAGAATCCGGAGTCGACGCTGGCCATGACTACGAGGTCTGCTGATGGCAGTCGACCGGTCAGGAAACGAAGAGTAAGTAACCCACATAACTGAAGCAGAGCCGTGGTTAGAGTTGAAATATGGCTACGGCAGCGATAAAAAAAAAATATAAATATTTAAAAATTGGGAGTAATGTAAGAGACCGGCGATTGAATGACTGTGACAAATGGTTCATTCAGATGTCGCCGCTATTCGAGTTGTATTTTGTATTCGTCATAATGTGGATTGCTAGGGCATTGGTATTTTATGGTAGTGCATTGTTCCCACCCTAGCTACGGGCCTGAAATGAAGCTAAAAGGCATAATTATGTTCTTGCCATAATTGAGATCATTTTTTTATCGCAGACTATACTTTTAGATACAACTTATATATTTTTAGATAAATGCAGTTCTGTCTGATCCGATGGAGACAGCTGTCCTATAGTATACCATACTTAAATATGACCATAACTTTCTTTTTAATGTGTAAGCTCGTTATTCCGAAATGTGCATTGCTTAGGTCAAACCACAAAAAACTCTTCTACTTCAAGTCACCTGACATTATTGTTTATTTTTCTCTTTTTCAGGCACGATCACCGTCCCCCCTGCCGGTGCCAACGAAAAAGAGAGGCCCTGGACGTCCCAGAAAGGTAGGAGTTCCACTATCAAGTCACATGAATACTACAAAGCTCAGCAACCCTCTCAATCTCAATCCAAATACTGATTCATTTTCATTGACTGCTGCTTCTGGCTGATTCTGATTGCTCAGCAGTCGCTCTTGCGAACACTGGGCTACTATATCATTAAACTTTAACTCTTTCTCCTCTCCAGGTTCGCCCACCCCCCTCAGATTCAGATGAAGACCAAATCTCCAAGAAACGGTTACCTAAGCTGAAAGTGTGTGAAGCTCCTAGTGAAGAGGACTCTTTGAAAAATGCTACAAGTGTGGCCCAGCTGTCAACTCCTATGTTTATGAAGGTAGGTTCAACAACTACATAACACAGGGGTTCCCATGTTCCCACGTGTGAAGGGTAGGAATGATAAAGATAATTGCTTCAGTTCGGCTATTTTGTTCAACAAATACTGCCAAAACTATATTTTAAAACAAATCTATACTAATATTATATAGATGATGAGTTTGTCTAGTTAACGCGTTAGTTTGTTAGGTTGGTTCAAATTTAAAAATTGTATCTCAGACACAATTTATCGAGGAATACTTGAGGCTACAGAAACATAACTCTACGACCAGTAGAGCCCGAACCGAGAGTGAGGATGAAACCACGGTGAACAGCTTAGAGAAATATAAGAATAGTACTCAAAGCTAAGGTTTACTTAAATTAGTCGTGACATAGCCCACCTGTAAGGTAGTGATCAGTGGATAGAGCCCTGACGAGTCGTATGTTGAATACTCTTCTCAGAAATGTGTAATGATTAAAAGATTACAAAACTGCGCACTGGTTGTTTTCACACAATTAAGTATCTTAATTATGTGTAAAATTAAAAAATGGTAAAAGAAAGCACATGCAAAATCTGTAAAATCTTAGAATAAAATACCTGTGACCTTGTGGTAATCTTTCAACCCAATTTTGATGAATTTCCTTCTCTTTACAGATATACAACTTGGAGAGGTCCAAAATTGCCCCAGCCCTACCTACACAAGCCATGCAGGTGTCCATCAAAACTGAACCTATAGACCCAGAGCCGCAACCGAGCTAAGCTACCACTATATCTAACAATATTGTAAAAGTAACATTAAAATAAAATGTACTGTCAATTGTCCAATGATGGAAACTTCCAATAGGAAGGCAGCCAAACCAAACATAATTGGTTAAATGTGAGTGTATTATTAAACAAACGATCACAGAAGTGATCTTATAAGGGTTCCGTTTTTTAATTCGGACGTACGGAATCCTAAAAAATGAAAGAAACTTTTAGAGCATGGCGAAGCGACACTTTACGTGAAGTAAACAAATGTTGCTCGAAAGTTTTCGTCTAATAATAAACATTACCGAGCAAACATTTGGCAGATATTTTGTAAACGGTCTATAAAAATGCAGCTTTATTCAGTGTCATGATTGCTGTACAACAACAGAAAAAATTTGGCCAAAGTTTAAAAAAATATATATTTATAGGTTCGCGTTTGACCACTATCTCACCTAATGGTAAGCGAAGATGTGGTCGACGGTGAAGCACGATTTTGGCATTTTGGATTCAAACCAAAAGTTGTCGTAGAACTCCATTTTGTTGCTACTCAATGTTTCCGTAGTTTGTGTAATTTAACAAAGTACTAAGGTAGACAATAAATGTTGGGTGTTTTTCAAAGAATTTGTTTACAATATTGGTTATAAAATAAAATGTGAGCTCTAAATAATATATAAATGTTGTGAATATACATGTTTTTAGGTGTGTTAGTTCATTATAATTGTATATAATAATGTTAAAGTAAATTTATTCCATTTGTATATCTATTTTATTGTACTTGGTGTTCAGTAAATCAAGAGTATTTCTAAAATCAAGAAGGTTTCCCAAATTATCCGTGAATTTAATACTAAAAAAATACCTAAATAACTTTCGTTCAAGTTTTGTGCAAAAATTATGCCTAAATATACAGCCTATCTCTGTACCAACAATCATTAAAATCAGTACAGTGGTTTAGGTGTTAACGCGTAACGCCTCACTTTCGCATAACCTAAAAAAATTGCCTGGCGTGTTTGTCCAGTAGACAGTCGTTTATCGATGACGATAAAATGATGTTAGATCTCTCTTGAATAATTGGATATTTGATTCTGTTCAATATCTATCTATAGACTCAACTCACCCCATGTATTTATGCCTTTTTTATGAGAATTAAATCAACATAAAACGTAAATTTAAGTTGAACGTGGTGAATGAAAAATGTGATATAGCTTTAGCGATATAATTATTATCTATTTAGTTTTAATGTTAAATATTTCCTTCTAAGAAGAGCTTACTGCAATATATCGGAGGAAGCCATTTGCTCAGTTATGGCGCCAACTTTAAGTTGTTTTTTGATGATCCTGCTTTTCTCACAAAAATTATAAGTGTTGTAATATAAAAATAATATATTATTACAAACAAATTACGCAAATTTACGCAGCGTAAACCGATCAAAATCTCCGATCTCAAATTAAGCGAAATACCTTCACATGGTTTTACAAAGAGAAATAAAAGACCGCGAGTAGCCATTTTGTTTTCAAATCACATTTTGCGCGGAAAAGTCTCTGGCCTATACGATTTTTTTTCCTTTGAAGTTTAAAACCGAGGTGTTCTTTCATGTTTTTACGCGAAACGTAAATATGAGGAAAAAAACGCATTTCTAGTTGTTAATTTAAGTGTAAAAATGGATGTATGATGTATATTGAGTGTTTCTGTTTAGTTAGTGGGATCAGATTCAATAGTCCCAAGTACCATGATAAAAGTTGTATTAAGTTTATTTATGTTGCTGCATTCAATGGTGGATGATAGGCAATTTTTGTTAGAAAGGGTTTATTTCGTACGTACTATGTATTAGGTATATTTATTGATATTATAAATCAATCTCTTTGATTAAAAAAAGAATTTAAAGAATAAAAAGTCCACAAAAGTACTTAAATTTAGATGCGAAATAATAAAAAATGTTCGTTAAAAACTGACTATCATGGGCCATTGTGTGCAGGCCACTTTATTAATGTGTCTACACGCTATGATGTTAAGAATAAATAAATAATTAAAATAAGTGTTGTGTTAAGTCTGTACATTCCTTTTGTTAGGAATATTGTAGATTTACGAGAAATTATCACGGATTGTATACCGTTGAAATAAAGAATAACATTTTATAGAATTTGGTTTTATTTTAGAGCGTGGACGAGGCGAAAGGAGTAGGTATGTAGGGATCGTAGCAGAACGTAGAGGTTTGAGGTTTCTGCCTGCTTCTATAAGAAAAAGCCATGCCAGAAACAATACAAAAAAAAACATAAGATAAAGATAAATGAAAATATTTACTTTTGTCTTAAAATTGACAAGGTAGCGTATTAGTCATCTTAATTTAGTGTTTACAATAATTTATTTCCCTGGTTTCAAACTAATTCGAATGAAGTATATCACTTTCAGGAACGGAAACGGAGATTTCGCTGAATTTTACATTCAGACCCTTTCTCAAAGGTGTACAGCACATTGGGCCAACCAAACAAGGATTAGGGTTTGTAGAAAATGGCATCGGGCACAATCGGAGCAGAGTCCAGATTTTATTATCTGTTGAATATTTCACGCACGCCACATCGCCTTTTCTGGTCATCCGGAGATAGAATTTCCGCGGATTGCCAGTGAAGACCCCTGAAAAATACGAAAAAGGGATGATAACAAGATGACATTGAAATAGGTTTGATTTTATTCGAGAAAAAAATTGTTTTTTTTGGCAATTAACAATGTTTTAAAAAAAATAACTGTCAAGCGTCCATTTTATTTTTCGAATTGGTAAAAGAACGGATGAGGAATAATCAACCCTAAATGGAGCCCATAAGGTGTCCTACTACCTTACATTGACACCGCAGAGACTGGTTTTGTCGACGGAAGAATACATAAAATAACGGCTGATTTACTAAAATTATGAAGGTCTTGGTAGATGAAAAGAATGATTTCCTGGGATAGTTAAAAAAAGTCATGTTTTTGTTTTATATTATGAGGACCGAATTTGACCAGAAACAAGAGTAACTTTACTCTCGTTTCTGGTCAAATAACTAAAGTTGTTACTTCAGTTGTCATACCTGTGCCCCAATCAGAGAGCTCGTTAGTGAGTACGCTGCTTATCATTGGCTTGCCGTCATTGTACTCAATGCCCGCTTTCAACCAATGCTTCTCGTCGAGGTAGATCATAAGCCCTGCTTGGTCGTATAAGTTTGTGAACTCTGCTTCCACACATACCTAGAAATAGCACAGTAAAATGTGGTTTAGTTGGACTTTTATGACGAAATATAGGTTTTTTTAAATGGTACAATCATCCAGTGAGTCCTCCCACCCTGGAGGGACTGTCAGACTCTTACCTACTGACTAAAATCCACCGTGTTCCTTTGCCCTTTACGTTCTAGGGTCATGGTAGCCTGGTAGATAGTCCCGTGACCCCGGCAGGATAACGTCTTATAGTTATTGAGTAAAATAAAATAGTAGGTATTCAGTTAACAGACGTTATAAGAAAATAGGTATCTTAGTAATAATTTCTTTTGACTTTATTGTTGTTGCCGGCTGAATCGGTCTGTCTTCCGAAGTGATACGGTGACAGAATGTTTGTACCCGAGCAAATCAACCCAAAAATCCCAAGCGAATATGAACCTTGTGCCTTTGTTATAAACTTAAAAATCTATTAAAGAAAGACAGATTGGGATAGCTTGCAGTGCTGGCGTCTGTACTCCAAAACGGTGACGTGGCATAATGGCGTAAGATGGTTTAATTAAATATACTTCAACCAGTTGATCTATGCACGCGAGATAACATTTAAATCTTCGATCAATAATAGAGCTATAATTGATTGAACATTTAAATAAATAAATGTACATGCCAAGGGTCATGTTCATACATCTTTAGAAGACTTCTAAAAAGAAGGAGCTGGTCAATTCGTAGTTTTTTTTTTCTTGACAAGCAACGCCTGTTAAATTTCAAATATAACATAGTAGAACTTTGTATTCTTTTTTTTTTAAATCTACCATTTAGAAATATAAATACTGGCATCTACTAAATCAAATGATTAAAAAAATAACCTTACCGTTAATGTAAAATCTTCTTTAATTTCTACTCCAAATACATGGCCAGTGTTATAATGAAAATTATAATAAGTGCCTTGCCAGTAATCGGTTTTTTCATCTGTTGTTACTTCGAGAACATTGCCTGTATCTTGAATGTTCCATTTCTTTGGCTCATTAACCCATTTAAAATCAGATAGACGTATTTTATTGAACTTACTTGAGTCCATTGTTTATTTTTTATAACCAAAAAATTTACTAAACTTCGAAACAACTAAGGAATTAATAAACTCTATTTCTAATGCTAGCTTTTATAACTTCAATTGCAAGTGGTGATTTATCTTATCAAGTGATCAGATTAAAATGTTGAAGAGTTTTCGTTGATAAATTAATTGCAATTTTACTCTATTTCTAACTTGGTTACACCGTTTGACCGAAGTTTGTTGTCGGTGTCGCGATAATATAATTTTATCGCTGACGTGATTATGTAATCATGCTAATTATTAAAATGTGTGTAGGTACTAATGTCACTTAAACTTGCAAGTGTAATTTTTTGGGGCATTTAATTTTTATTATTCAAAATATTACTTTTCTAAATCACTCTCTTCTAAATCTTAAGAAAATCATATCCACTGATTAACATTTTATTTTTTAGAGTAGCAACTCGAAAGTTTTTTTTTTAATCACTTTGAGAGAAGCAGCAACATCGTTCATTTAAGATGGCGTCATTTCCGGGGACGGCTGCGCGGCGTGATGGCTCCGCGCGGTTTATGAAGAAATTACAGTTTATTTTTGTGTTTAGATAGCAAAAGTTATTAGTTTAAACAGTAGAATATTGTTCAATAAACTAGTGATATCGAAATGGGAAAGCCAGGTAAGATTTTTATTTACATATCAGGAGACAATCGGTGTTTGGCACATGCGTGGTGGCCGCGTGTGGTTTTAATAAAATTATGAGAAGAAACACCATTATTTTAATGATTCTATGTGCCTCAATTAGTTAGCAATTCATAGTAATAACGTTCAATCCCAGAATTGTGGTCTTCATCATTAATTTCACGTGTTAATTTTTAGGTTAGTATGCCGACCAACCTTCAGTTTTTGCTGGACCTAGGCTAGTAAAATTCTACATATTGTTCCAAAATCACGATATCTCAACGCTAAATCAGTTCGATCGCAGATTTTCACTATTATGTCGTAAGAATTTTGTTTATTTTGCCACCACGCTAGAACCACGCCTCCAAATTTTTATTTTCCGGTTTGATGGAATTCCTGAAAACCTTAATATCCATATGCAAGCATCTGCACGCATTAAAACCTTGCGTGCATAAAGACGTTTCTCAGTGTTAATTGTTGTAAAATTCTTTTCCGGGAATTTTTCACATAGGTATTTGTTTGTCCATGGTCTAATATTACGACCACGTGGTGTCAAGTTTAGTCCATACTTCCTTCCCAAACTCTTATCATTAAAAAATCATGTCACCATTTGAGGTTATGACTCCCACATTGTTATTGTTGATGTATAGGTTAAGTTGAACTAAGCATCAATTCGTCATTATTTATGCCCGACTTTACCTCCTGCTGAGCCCTGCTTGTCTCAGAAATCTATTTATTTATATCTCCATTTAAAGTAAAGGTGCATACTTAAGCCTGTATCACCAAACATTCCTCAAGACTTGAGCGTTACTTAAAACTGGTTCCAACTAATCAAATGGCTTGAATGTAGTTTAAGTGTTTGGGACATTTTTTAATACGGCCTTAATATCTGAGGTGTTCAATACCAATTAAACAGTGACGGAGAGATAACATGGCAGGTGCATTCATATAAATTCATGGTTTAAAGTGTGCGGGATGTGTTGCTTGTGTAAACATAATTATCTACAATACATTTTACACAAGGGAAAAGCTGTCCGAGACTTGTATTACTTCAACTTCTTACAAATATTGTCTGCTAGTCTTTGTGAGTCAACTCAAATTTTACAAATATTGTTTGTCTGCTAGTCTTTGTGTGTCAACTCAAGTTGATCTTCATAGTGTAGTTAAGTGCAGACTTTATAGGCAGTTGACTGTGTTTTGGTTTGGTAGGACAGTTAATTTAGTTGCCTTCTTTATTTTTATTTTGTTCTTTTGGCATCGCATCCTTACAATCTGCTTCATTGTTGGATATCTCCGGGTTTTATAATACCCATGCTACCTTGAAACTTTTACCCAGTAATTACAGCATTGCTTCCTTGTTTTTCTCAGTAGTTAAAAAAATCTAAGGTAGATTTTAGCATAGATAAATATACAGCACTTACCATTTGCTTTGGTTAGTAGTTATTTCCATCACTATTGCACAACTTTTGAATTATCAGTGCAAGATATAGATCGGAACTAAATAATGCTTTGGGTTTAGTACGCAGAGACAGAAGGCATTTAGTTTTAGGTTTTTAGAACAGTAAGTGCCATCTAAATTAATACTAAAACAGGAAAGAACTCTCCATGTTTAGTTCAGCATCAAGAATTAGTATTAACAGTACAATAATATGTTAGACATTCACATAAGTGTTAGTATTGCTTAGAGGTCCTGGATATGGACTAAGTCTGCTAAGTGGTATACTGCTCCGTTTTCTCTACAATCTCTGGCTAAATTAGTCCCAAAAAAAGACTGTCAAGACTCGGATTGAAACATTTTAAATCAATCTTGACCATTACCATCAATACGCCATGTTAAAATATACTGAAGAGTAGCGGGACTCCTTAAACATTTAAAAAAAATTTAACATGTCTGTTTTTTCCCCACAGAATTTAATGGCGGTCGTGGCGGCGGCGGTGGCCGTGGAGGCGGCGGTTTCGGAGGCCGCGGAGGTGGAGGTGGTAGAGGAGGCTTTGGTGGCGGCCGCGGAGGAGGCGGTGGCCGAGGGGGCTTTGGAGGACGTGGGGGCGGCGGCGGAGGCCGGGGAGGATTTGGAGGCCGCGGTGCTGGAGGTGGCCGGGGAGCACGTAAGATATCTTGTGTTAAATAGATGATTTAAGTGTGCAAGAAGTCATTATTGAAGTAAACAGGTTTTCTGTTAGTCACTACATTCAATTGAGTCTGTCAGCCATTTGAAATACTGCCCTTGTGGATGTAAACACTTTCAAGAGGAAATTGTTACCATTGAAACAAAGACAATCAGTTCTAGAATGATGTAGTAGATGTAGGTACTTGAATAGTGCTTATTACTGATTTCCCTTATCATTAACAATCAGTTACTTCCTTATGGTATGGAAATTTTAACAAAATAATTAAAAGGTACTTAAAGGTTGATTGTTATGCCATCAGACTAAACTTAAGATGAGTTTGCTACCAGTAAACTAAATTTACAATGACTTCTTTTCACATAAAAACGCCTAAATGATGATCGTGGTCCCTCTAATCTAGACCTATTCATGAAGACTATGTCCACATACCCACTTCTGATGCTAACTGCAGATGATTTATCAAAACCTTTTTTTTAAATTTTGTACTAAATCCTCCTTCATTGTCATAGCTCGAGGCCGCGGGGGCCCTGGAGGAGGTAGAGGTCGAGGAGGAGGTGGCTTTAAAGGAGGCAAGCAAGTTATTATTGAACCTCACAGGTATGTTATGGTTTTTAGTATCATTTATTGTTTTTGTTAAATGACACCTTTGTTTCAGTGGTAGATTTTTTATGTAGTCCAAAACTCAGTTTTATTTTGATAATAATCATGTAAAAATGTTTGACAGGCCTGTTGGTCTAGTGGTTAGTGACCCTGACTGCTATGCCGGAGGTCGTGGGTTCGATTCCCACCCAGAACAAATGTTTGTGTGATGAGCACGATCATTTGTTCTGTGTCTGGGTGTAATTTATCTATAATATGTATGTATTTAGAAATATATAAGTATGTTTATTAGTTGTCTAGTACCCATAACACAAGCTCTGCTTAGCTTGGGACTAGATGGCGTTGTGTGATAGTTGTGGAATATTTATTTATTTAAAAAGAATATTATGAAGAAATAAATTGAGGTGAAGCAGCAATAATTGAATATGGTAACCCATTGAGCCATTTCTTGTATAGTTTATATGATGCTAAATCCTCAAACAGAAAAAAACAATATAAAATTAAATATGAAGTTTCTTATCTAAAATTTTTTAGGTCAAACCGATAGTTGCTTTTATGAGCTTAGTATAGTTAAATGAAATGGAATCTACTTTCGCAACTAAACACGATAACAGTTCCATTTTTTTTTATTGTTTTGTTTAGTATCATCAAATGAATAACTGTTCCATTGGTGTGAAATTTATCCAAGAAATTATTTTCAAATGATGTTTCCTAATATAACTTTCGTTCTTCTGAAAGCGAACGCTTGAAGTCAAAATATATTACTGATATTACTTTTTTTTAACCCACAAATATTTCAATGTTTTTCCTTTACTAAAATTTGTTTTTCTTTGTCATAGACATCCAGGAGTGTTTATTGCAAGAGGCAAAGAAGATGCATTGGTAACAAAGAATTTAGTGCCCGGCTCAGAAGTATATGGTGAGAAGAGAATATCAGTAGAGGTTTGTATGATTTTTTTTTAATTTAGAAACTTGTAGCTTTAGTACTAAACCATTGCAAAAAATACAAAATTGCATGCATTTTTAAATCACAAACCTGAGTTTGTTAGAATGTATGCCAGGGCCATAGCTAGGGTAGAATTTTAAGGAAGGGCAGTAATATTAAAGCTAGGACAATGGCAATTTAAAATTGACAATAATGTTGAGAGTCCAAGAGTTAATGTATCAAATAGTTTTCTTAATATTCTAGTTGTATTATTAAAATGTTGTCATTTTATGATAGAGCATTGACCCATGATGCCCACCCGAGCTATACGGCCCTGATGTAATTTCTTTTTTCTATGGCTTTAAAGTGATGATCGTGGTCCCTCTAATCTAGACCTATTCATGAAGACTATGTCCACATACCCACTTCTGATTTCCACACCTTATTCCCCTTTATCCTTCTTACCATAACCCTAGCTAACCGAACTAACCTCTTTCACAGACTGACGGAGAGAAGGTTGAATACAGAGTATGGAATCCGTTCAGATCAAAGTTAGCAGCTGCTATCATGGGTGGAGTAGATGCCATACACATGCCTCCGGGCTCCAGAGTGCTATACCTCGGTGCTGCTAGCGGAACCACTGTCAGTCATGTTTCTGATGTTGTTGGACCGGTATGTTTCATTTTTTGTTTTTTGGTGAGAAATTTATTGTTGATATGACATGTAGAAACTTGTTGAAGATGCTGCAATGAATCTTTGAGTGCAGAGTTTTTATAAGGTCAAAATGGCCTAGGAAATTAGTGTACACACAGGTGATACGTATTTTAACTGCAAAACTTGCGAGTCGGATTTAGGGTTAGAATGGCAACTTGTATGGTTTGAATTTAGAATCTTTTCATAGAGTACAGAACAGAGGCCTTAACTTGAGGTTTCACGTTTTTGTGTCGTAAAGTAAACGGGGATTTAACATTAATTTGTTAAAAAAAATTAGTCACTAGACGTTTTTATTTTTCATATAATTTACGTCGGACATACTTTATAAGTACGAAGCATTGTTAATCTTTAAAGTGTTGATGATTAATAAAACTACTAAAATAGCTTGTAGTTACTTACATATTTGCAGTTAAAATACATTTCATGAGTGAGCTACTAATAAAAATTCTAAATGATGATCGTGGTCCCTCTAATCTAGACCTATTCATGAAGACTATGTCCACATACCCACTTCTGATAAGAAAATACAAACAAATCATCAACACCTCTTTATTTCATCAATAAATTAACAATATTTCCCCCATTGTTTGTTCTACAGGAAGGTCTGGTGTATGCCGTGGAGTTCTCACATAGATCGGGCAGAGATCTTATAAATGTAGCCAAGAAGAGGACGAATATTATTCCGATTATTGAAGATGCTAGACATCCATTGAAATATAGGTAAATATTTATGTTTTTTAGTAACGTTTAGGAGTAGTTTAGACATGGAGATACCTCAGCTGTCTCGGCTCGAGTAGCACACTGTAGAAACTGGTTTTGTTGATGCAAGAATAGACAGAATGTAAGAAATGTTTGTATACTTCAGTTGTCTACGGATTTTGCCATGTTCAGGCAAAAAAAACTAATTTTATAAAAATAACTTTTTCTATTTTGTGAATAGTCGTGCTACGCGTGCGAGCCAAGTCTACTTATAAAGCTTTTCAGTTTTTCTCATTTTCACTAAAATTTAAGTGAAACCAATTCAATTTTCTTTTTTTTAATTTTTGGTATTTTTAACTCTAATCCCCTTCGCAGACAAGGCGACGCAAGTCTCCGATACCTTACGACTTTGGTATACATCGACGCGTGAATGTGTAAGAACCTCTATGGATTTGTATTGCGATAGTCTCGTGGATACCAACGTCAAAAGAGCGCGTGTTCTGAAAGTTGGCAACGTCGCAAATAGTTGTCAAATATTAACAGTTTTAATTAATTTGGCAATGTTAATGTATGCAAATAAGAAATATGGCTCTTTTTAGTGCACTACAGAGCCATATTTCTAATTTTCATGGTTACGCGCCCTTAACGTATAGGAGACTTGCCTGTTGTGTACGAAGGGACTTGGTGTTGTAAAATTGTAATGTTTATTATTTTGTTATTCATGTTGAGGTATCTTAGTATTAGTAAAAAAGGCATTTTCTCAATGATGATTTCGACGAACTAAATCTTTCATGTTGATACAATTTGAACTCTCTCTCTGATTCAACCTAACTATTTCCATCTCCCTCTTCTATCTGACAACTGGCTATAAACCTCTCTTTTCCTCACAGAATGTTAGTTGGCATGGTCGACTGCATATTCGCTGACGTAGCACAACCTGACCAGGCTAGGATAGTCAGTCTCAACGCACAGCACTTCCTGAAGAACGGAGGACATTTTGTTATTTCCATTAAGGTGAGTTTTTCATTATAATATGTAAGGTTTTAGGTAGACAAACAACAATAGTAAGTTTGTTGAACATAGTTTTGATAGGCATTTGCACGTTCAGTTAAGTTTCGGATAAGTTTTTCAGTTCAATTAATTGTTCTAGTAGTGTAGGTAGTAAAACTACTGGTGTTTTAATAACATGGATTTAAATTTTCAACTTTATATTATACTTTGAATCTGTCTGTCTGTTCGACTATGTACCAATATTATAAAGAGATAAGTTAGTGAGTTTGTCGGAAAGTAATCTCTGGAATTAGTGAACCAATTTTGAGAATTCTTTCACCAGTAGAAAGCTACAATAATTTTGAGTAACAAAGGGTATGAGCCAGGGCGGATCGCAAGTCGTCAAATAATATCTTAAACCTTTTCAATGATGACAAAAACATTCTAAATCACACATGTTGATAAGATTGAACTCTCTCACTGATATCAATACAAATTCTAAACTACCCTCCTCAAATATTTCACATTCTAACCATAAATTTCTCTTCTAGGCGTCCTGTATAGATTCCACAGCGCAGCCCGAGGCAGTTTTCGCAGCTGAAGTAAAGAAACTACAGGCAGATAAACTAAAACCACAGGAACAGTTGACTTTGGAGCCCTATGAGAGAGACCACGCGGTTGTAGTTGGAATATTCAGAGCGCCTTCGAAAAAAGGATAAAATAAGAATAAGTTGACGCAATTTTTAGTCTGGATTTTTTACTTTACGTTATTAAGGTTTGGTAACCAGTTTGTTTCTGTAACTTTTAAGGTATTTTGGCATCTGTTGAAATACTGAAGTGCATTTTATGATAACTCGGTTTCTTTCGCACTGAGTACCACCTAAATTATTGCCCAATTGAAAGCGTATTGTTTCAATAAAGTAGTGTTTGGGTGTCACCGAGTGTTATTGAAAATGGAGTTTTGGCCTTCAATTCTGCGCGTTTATATCAATTTATTTGAATTGTATAATATTGCCATAATGCCACAATCAAAACTAGATGTAAAAACATCCTAAATAATCAACGATTGTAGCCAATTTTGTAAGAGAACGCTGCTAGAAGCCGTCGTTACCTCATTCCCGAAACACAATTTTAAAAAGTTATTTTTATATTTTAAGTTCTGATTATCAAAGTATTAGTTGTAAGTTTATACATACGAGATGAGTATGTTATTAGATAAGTGATGTATGAAATATATGATGGTGCGAATGACTTTATATCAAGTTATTTTTATTTATAAACTTGTTCCCCGCGGTTTCATCCACTGCTCGACTTCTATCATCATTATCTCAGCCATAGGACGTCCACTGCTGAACATAGGCCTCCCCTTTAGATTTCCACATGTACCGGTTGGAAGCGACCTGCATCCAGCGTCTTCCGGCGACCTTTATAAGGTCGTCTGTCCATCTTGTTGGTGGACGTCTTACGCTGCGCTAACTTCTATAGCGTTATGTAATATAGCCTTCCTAGATGGACTGTCACGTAAATATTTTTTAAAAATAAATAAATATTCCACAACTATCACACAACGCCATCTAGTCCCAAGCTAAGCAGAGCTTGTGTTATGGGTACTAGACAACTGATAAACATACTTATATATTTCTAAATACATACATATTATAGATAAATTACACCCAGACACAGAACAAATGATCGTGCTCATCACACAAACATTTGTCCTGGGTGGGAATCGAACCCACGACCTCCGGCATAGCAGTCAGGGTCACTAACCACTAGATCAACAGGCCCATCAAAAATATCTATACAAATACTAAGTATACAATATGTATCAAAAACCCTGTTGTTCCTTTTAGGGACGTATACATATACCTATAAGCATAACATTTATGAAATTAGAATTAAAAAAAAATCAATATTTACTAGTCCGTTTCTCAAAATCAAACAACTATTAAAATCGACATATTCAAAAAAATGTTTACAGTATCTGACTTTACAAGTACATCTTTAAATACTTACATATCCAACGAGCTCAGCGGCTTTCTTTGACTTTGACAAAAAATGCCGACAAACACTACCGCGAGCGGCGCACGTGCCTAACTAACCCTTTACCCTCCCGCCCTCCGCCCCGCGAACCACTTCCTAGTTCCTTCTTCCGTAGTCTCCCGCGCAACTTCCTATCGAACGGATGTGATTGTTGACCGTGTGTGTTCGCGCAGCGGAATGTTGTTAAATTTTAAGATTTTAATTATGCAGATATTTAGTGTATGACGTCGTATAATTGTGTATGGTAAAAAAAAATTTGTGCACGCAGCCATTGTGGAGAAATTCACCAAAAACTGATTCCGCTGGGCGAACGTTGTCCTGGCGGAACTTTTTTTAATCCATAGCCTTTAGAAGAAAAGAGATGTGTCCAAAAATTAGTGTGTATTTGTGTGTAATTGTGTATGTATGAATAAAATTAGTGCATGCATAAACTTCGGAGATATTCAAGTTTCCGCTACGCGAACGTTTGGCCATTAGCTAGTTTTCATATAAAGCGCTTACATAGAGAGTTGTAGATTTTTACATACGTTGTTTTGAATTTGTTTATATTTGTTTAAAAAACAGATTTAGAAAAAATCGTAGGGCTTAAAAGATAAAAATATAAACTTAAAATACTCTTATTAGGTCTTAGTTCTTAAAGTATGCACTTTGGGGTCTAGATGTTCACGTTTATACAAACCTTGTAAGTGTCTGCAACATGTTGCCAAGTATCAATGCTGTTCCGTTAGTAATTAAAGAGTTATAGGACAATTTACCATGAATAGATCACTGTTTATAAAGCAGTTAAATATCACGACGTTCGTAAGGAATTGCATGGTAAAATTTATGCCAATAATTAGTGTATTCATTCAACTATTCACATGCAAAATTTCATGTCATTAAATTCAGTAATTAAAGAAAAACAATTATAATACTGACGAAGCATCGAAAACCTACATAACCCGACCAAGTTCGGATGGCTACAAAAAAGCGGCCGTGCCATATATCTAAGAAACGTTCTTAACTTTCCAATATAATATTTATTAATATGGTACAGTTGCGTACACAAGGGTTAGGAAAATAAAACAATTGCATTTCTTGAATGAAAAATATTTTTTTTAATAATAACGCCACTATCTACGATAAATATCGATTCAAGAAGTAGTTTTTTTAAGTTATTAGATTGTTTGATCCACTGAAGTTGCAAAGGGGAACGCTCGTGCATGCCTAGTCCATTGGTTAAATAGTGTAATAAGCTACAGTATGATAAATATTTACCTAGACAGTAGTACTTACATATGGTAATTATTTAATTTCCCTAAGGGGTCTGTACCTACGTAAATAGTACCTACTTTCTGTCATAGACAAATACATTTAAAAAAGTAGGTGTACAAAAATAAATGACCTATAAATTATATCGAAACAACAATTATGTTATCACTTATACCAATTCAATACCGGTATTATACTGTAAATTTTGGGATGTTACCTAAATATATTGCACGGCCGCTTTTTTGTAGCGATCCGAACTTGGTCGGGTTATGTAGGTTTTCGATGCTTCGTCAGTATTATAATTGTTTTTCTTTAATTACTGAATTTAATGACATGAAATTTTGCATGTGAATAGTTGAATGAATACACTAATTATTGGCATAAATTTTACCATGCAATTCCTTTAGAACGTCGTGATATTTGACTGCTTTATAAACAGTGATCTATTCATGGTAAATTGTCCTATAACTCTTTAATTACTAACGGAACAGCATTGATACTTGGCAACATGTTGCAGACACTTACAAGGTTTGTATAAACGTGAACATCTAGACCCCAAAGTGCATACTTTAAGAACTAAGACCTAATAAGAGTATTTTACGTTTATATTTTTATCTTTTAAGGCCTACGATTTTTTCTAAATCTGTTTTTTAAACAAATATAAACAAATTCAAAACAACGTATGTAAAAATCTACAACTCTCTATGTAAGCGTTTTATATGAAAACTAGCTAATGGCCAAACGTTCGCGTAGCGGAAACTTGAATATCTCCGAAGTTTATGCATGCACTAATTTTATTCATACATACACAATTACACACAAATACACACAAATTTTTGGACACATCTCTTTTCTTCTAAAGGCTATGGATTAAAAAAAGTTCCGCCAGGACAACGTTCGCCCAGCGGAATCAGTTTTTGGTGAATTTCTCCACAATGGCTGCGTGCACAAATTTTTTTTTACCATACACAATTATACGACGTCATACACTAAATATCTGCATAATTAAAATCTTAAAATTTAATAACATTCCGCTGCGCGAACACACACTGTTGACCCGCGTAGTGAGTACTTGTGTTTTGTTTACGTAAACATGTCTTTTTCTAACGCAGAATATTTTAATATGTTGATGTGTCTCGGGAAATGTGATTGCAATTATGCAGCAGCACGCAGACTCTACCAAGAACGTTTTGCGAGTTTACCATTACCGTCGGCGATGGCATTCCAACGTTTGCACATGCGTCAGTACAATACCGGTAGTGTCCACGGACAAGACCAACATCGAGCTGACGCAGGCAGACCGAGGACTCGAGACGATATTGAAGAGCAAGTCTTGGACTTGTTTGAGCACGATCCAACGCGAAGTACGCGATCAGTGGCACGTGAACTCGCAGTAAACCATATGCGCGTGTGGAGAGTCCTCAAAGAAGATGGCCAGCACCCATTCCACTATCGTCGCGTCCAATCATTACTTCCCTCCGATTATGAGCCAAGATTACAATACAGTAGATACCCATCTACTGTATTGTAATCTTGACTAGACAAGTTTGCAGAAGATAATGATTTTCTGAACTCTGTACTGTTCACCGACGAGTGCTCATTTGTTCGAATAGGTGTGTTCAATTCACACAATGCACACGTATGGTCGATCACAAACCCGCATGCTATTAAACCCAGTCATTTTCAACATCGGTGGCGGATTAATGTTTGGGCTGGAATCATTGGTGACAAAATTATTGGACCTTGTTTTTTAGACCAATCAATGAGCGGTGCCAACTATCTTCGTTTCCTTCAAGAACAGCTGAGTGATGAACTGGATGAATTAGGCCTCCATATCGTGCGACGTATGTGGTTCCAACATGACGGCGCCCCGCCACACTTCTCCCGCGCCGTGAGAAGCTACTTGGATACCGAGTTCGGAGACAGATGGATTGGTCGCGCCGGACCCGTCAATTGGCCTGCAAGATCACCTGATCTGACGCCATTAGACTTTTTCCTCTGGGGTACTGTAAAACAACAGGTGTTCAAAACGGTGTGCGATACGGAGGTAGAAATGCGTGCACGCATAGTAGCAGCATTCGACCACATCAAGTCCGATACCTCCGTTCTGCGAAGCGTGCGCGAAAACAATATTAGACGTTGTCACAAATGTGTAGAGGCAGAAGGTGGTCATATCGAACAGCATCTCCGTGGCCGTCAAGTTGACATCATAATTAATTAATACATTCGACACACATATTCGACGACATTTAGTGTAGTGAAGTGTTAAATGTAATTTTAAAAATTAATCAATTGTGCATAAAAATACCTCTTACTAAACCAACATTTTCAAAGACTCGTTCGTAAAAGTGATAAAAACAACTTGTGTAGAAAAATAGTTGGATATTTGCGCCGGCGCGGGCGGGCGGCGCGCGGCGGCGCGGCGTCTTGGCGGCATCGATCAAAGAGCGGCGGTAGCGTTTTATCTCTTTGTGGTTTCGCGACATCGCTTCATGCAGTATTGCAGCAGAGGTAACAAACCAGTTCAATATTATAAACATTAATAATTAAATATTTATTTTAATTAATTTTATTAATAGATTTTCATAAATGACTCACTTTATTATGTATGTATACCAATACTTAAAACGTAGGTAGAAGGAACAACAGTGTTTTTGGTACAGCCTGTAGATCTAGACAATATAAATATTTTATAGAGAGTTAGTTTGTGTTTGTTAGGAAGTAATCTTCAAAACGGCTGAACCGATTTAAAAAATCTAAACGCCGTTTTGTTGTCTTCTGCTTTTGATAAAGGAAGTGTGAAAATTACGTATGAACGAGAAATTCCACAACTGAATTCCTTTTGACGCGGCGCTAGTGTCATTTCATTACATCAAATTGCATTAAAAAAAAAATGAACAATTTTCCGCTGGACTTCGGTCGTGGCGCGAACTCTACATCAAATCATAGGTCAAAATAAAACACAGTGATATGAAAACGAACTATTTATTCCATAACGTCAATCTCCGTCGGACTCGTCCTCTGCGACGCTCGCTTCGTCCTCAAACTTGTCATCTCCCCAGGACGCGCCGCTGTCTGATTGGTATGCTTCCGCTTCCATCTCCTCGTCTGATGATGAGTCTGGAATAGAAGGAGACGGGTTTTTAACTTCCGAATAGTATAAGTATTACGACCTCTGTGAGCGGTGGTGTAACATTGGGCGGCGAGCAGTAATAATCAAATGTTTGAAGCATGGCACGAAACGCCGCTCATAGTTAATGCGAGCGGATCGTAAAGCGGTGCGTGGTATTAAGGGTGGTGAGAACAGAAGTAAAAGCGAATGAATGCGACGTCACGAAATAGCGGTGCGGGAGTGGGGAGTACGGCGGCTGCGTGTACGTGACGTGCACAACGCTCTGCCGTCCCGCCCGCCGCGTTCCGCTTAGACCAAAGTAGTGAAAGAACCGTTAGAAAGAGATAAGTATGTCTCGTTATGGACATGTAGAGAGCAATGTCAGTGGTAAGCCTCACTGCCTGGCTTGCGACAACCATTTTGTCGGAGTCTGGCACCAGACAGTTACTTGTTCCGTCAGTGCGCAGGAGTACAAGTTCTTTCTGGGTGAACTCACTTCATATTAGATCTTATTTTTGTCTCTCGGCTATATTTTTTTGTATAGATACAGATGAAGTTATTAGAAATATAAAACTCACCATTATAATTAAGCACAGGCTCCTGTTCGTCGAGCGCGACGTCGGCGGCGCTCCGCTGTGACATGGTGAGGTCCAGCCGACCTTTCAGGTTCAGCAACTGACACAGGTGGGACCGTCTGGAACAACATCATTATGATGTTCAAGCAGGAATGACAATATGAGGCCGGGTGTACCTTTTGGTCCGAATTTTACTTGTAGTGGCCTCTATTCTATTCTATTCTAAGTTCAAGATAGTCCAACGAGGTATGAAGAGGGCTTTTCTCGCATTCTCTCTACGTGATCGATTCAGAAATGTAGAGATTCGTAGACGAACCAAAGTTACATAGCCCAGCGAATTAGCAAGTTGTAGTGGCAGTGGGCAGGCCATATAGCACGCAGAACTGATGGACGATGGGACCGGAAGGTTAGAGAATGAAGACCACGCACCGGTAAGCGCAGCGTGAGACTTCCACCTCCAAGGTGGACAGACGATCTTATGAAGATCACAGGATCGCACTGGATGCAAGCCGCTTCCAACCTCCTATTGGAAGCTTATAGGGGGCCTATGTTCAGCAGTGGATACATTTGAAAAAAAAGAACGACTAATTGAGAAAACCCTATTTTTAAAGTTTATTAAAAACAAGTGATATAAAACATACCTGTGTGTAAATATAGCTAGCAACTGCGTGAGATGGTCGGAGGCCCGCGAGCCCATCGTAGCGAGCAGCAGCGCAGAGTGACACCGAACTACCGCTGACAGCCACGTGCAGACTGCAGCACATCTGGAAGGGGAAATAAATATTCCACAACTATCACACAACGCCATTTAGTCCCAAGCTAAGCAGAGCTTGTGTTATGGGTACTAGACAACTGATAAACATACTTATATATTTCTAAATACATACATATTATAGATAAATTACACCCAGACACAGAACAAATGATCGTGCTCATCACACAAACATTTGTCCTGGGTGGAAATCGAACTCACGACCTCCGGCATAGCAGTCAGGGTCACTAGCCACTAGACTAACACGCCTGTCAATGGTATTGTAACCGAGAACGCTCATGACTCGATTCGTGCGAGTTGCAATTTCTACTAAAATGAAAATCATCCTTGCTACTACGATATAATGATGCAATTTCACTGACTTACATAGTCGTGGTCAGCGTGTTTTGTTTTTCATCTACCCGTAGATAACCGCACGCTTTATGCAGTTGAAATTGGTCGAATTCCGTCGCACCGCGGCATTAGTATGCTCGCTAAGCTAAGGCTCAAGCCACATTGAATTGGCTTGTTCCAATGAGTGAAAGAGACAGAGCTATACAAGTCGTCTAGCGCCACCTCGTTCACTGACTGGAACAAGCCTGGTTTTAAGACGTCATAATACGGCCCCAGTTTTAATAACAAGACATAGTAAACTTTATGTACAACTAGCTTTTGCCCGCGACTTCGTTCGCGTGGAATAGTGACTTCCGGCAGTTTTTTTATTTTTTGTAATAAAAACTATCCTATGTCCTTTCTCAAGTTCCAAACTATGTCTGTATCAAATTTCACACAAATCGGTTTAGTAGTTTAGGCGTGAAGAAAAGGCAGACAGACAGACAGAGTTACTTTCGCATTTATAATATTAGTTTGGACGTTATAAGCGTTTGTCGCGACTTCGTAAGAACTTCCAAGTAAGACCACACTTTTTCTACATAGCTTTGACACATTCAAACTGACTGAAAATTGATAAGTGTGGTCACTTATGTATATTTCTTTTACATTGTCTCTTAATACTCTACTTACTGGCTTGTTTTCCTTGTGGCCATGTCAGCGAGTTGCTCCAATAACTGTGGTACATAGTCAGCTGGTAAGTTGGTCACAGTACGTAGCGCTACCAGGGGGTCATCCTTTTGAAGTACCGTTAGTATTATACTGGAAATAAATAGGAAATCATTAGCACAAACAAAAATGAGAAAAAACAGTGACAGAAAATATTACCAATAATAGATAGACCGATGAAAGTCTATATCTATAATTATGATTCTAGCATGTTTTTTTTTTGTCCTGTTAAAATCATCAGTCCTCCCAATGGGTACTCTCAATCTGCTTGCTACACAGCTTTTGCTTTGTTCACATTCATTCACCTGTGAGCATTGGCGCGACGTTGACGGGGCAGTAACGGTTGGCTGGATGAGACCTCTTTAAAGAGATAAGCTCACCTTTGTGAATGTAATTTTAAGTTTAGTTTTTATTGTATTATAAATATTGTGCACAATAAAGAATATATATATATAACGTTTAACCGCGTTTGGCGCTCTCATCGGCCTGTTCCAAGTTCGTCAGAACTCTCAACCAATGAAAGCGCAAAACGCGGTTAAAATTTAGTAACGTTTACGTAAAAAAACTCGAATTAAGCACACTGGTCATACATGCATGCAGGTACTACCATTATTATTTAAAACTTACGCTTTATCCTTCGAGTGTAGCCCCTGCATGAGCAGTTTGGTGAGGTTCTGACTGACGGCAGACTTGCTGCGGTCTTTAACATCCAGCGCCAGGTTAGCTAGCCGGGCCTCCATCGGTACTTCTATCTGTAAGAGAAGGTTGTGTTACTAACGCTGGAAATTTATAATCTATCTCGCTTGGATCGTTGTCTGTAACCAATCAACGACCGAAGTTGCCTATCCGAGTATTTAAATAAAGTCGTCAAGAACAAAGAAAACGGGATTTGGATTGAGACAGATGAAACTGAAAGAACTCGGAACTCTCGGGAGCGACGTATGTCAAGTTTAATATCCACCACAACCTTTGTAAGCACTTTTTTATGGTTTAATTTTAACAACCGAGCCGTAACTGTAAATATCAAGTTGGCAACAATTGGCAGATCTTATGAGAGCCGAAATAAACATTACTCCGAAATACACAAATACGAATTTCGAAATACCGATTTTCATAATTCCGATTGACTCAAAATCTATACATATAATAAATCTGTAGAAGGGTCAATTCTGTACATTGAAAATATTGAAAAAATAAATAGCGGGGGGTGTTGCTGGATCGATACCAAACCCAAATATATGATTCAAAAAAATTTTGTCTGTCTGTCTGTCTGTTTGTGCAGGCATCACGTGAAAACTAACGGTTCGATTTCGATGAAACTTGGTATAATTATTCCTTATTATCCTGGGCATAACATAGGATACTTTTTATCCTGGAAAAATACGTAGAAAAAAAATCTTATTTTTCAGTTTTATTCATAGACGTTGTTCTGTAGAACCGCGAACACACGTTGCATTACCCGCAGTGGATTCAGCGCCGTAATATTTATAAGATGTCATTGTCAGAGTTACTCAAAATGGGGAAATAAACCATCCACGCGAAGACCGACATCCGCGCGGACGCGGGCGGAAGCTAGTTCTTAATATACCAACTCATATTGATCATTATTCCTATTTTCTCATAATTCCGAAATATCAATATTCCTAACGTTTATTAAAATTACTCTTCTCAAAATACCGAGTTTCAATAGATCGAATAATCGCACACGGCGAATATTGATAAGTGAATCAGTATTTGTTTAATTGGGACAATCCCAATGCAATATTCCAAAACACGAGGAAAGCGCCGAGACAATGAAGCTCCACATATCCCGGGGAATGAATTTAACTACCTTGGATCCTGCAACGAAATTAACCAGAAAAGAATAGTGGAGAAGTAGGAAAATACGTAATCACTCTTACCTTATCACTTCCCGGCGTGGCCCTCTTCCTCGCGACTCCTCCCATAGGCTCCACATAGGTCACCTGTGTCGCGTCATGGTCTCCCCGCACTTTATTCACCTCGTTGTTCTGTTTCACTTTCTTTTTCTGTTCCTTACTGTCACCACGTATTAGAATCTGGGTTTTTGATTTTAAGTCCGGTGTCTGTAAAAAATATATCATCAGTGAGCATTTCAACTGTCAAACTGGCATGGTTTATGAGATACATCTTAGTGACAGACAGATAAACAGATGGGATGAACTGCGGGGTCTTAGGCCTCCAGTAGTAGGGTCCCGTTTTATCATTTGCTTACGGAACCCAAAAATACACGTTGTGCAGCAGTCGTTCGGTCAGCCACTGCGCCAAGGTCGCGGGACTCACGAATTACCGTGACCCCGGTACGTAAAGGGCTATTGAAGGACACCGTGGATTTTAGTCAGTACGAGTCTGACAGTCCCTCCCGCTCTGCCCTGGGTGGGAAGACTCATGTGATGATTTTACCACGTAAAAAAATAAAAAAAACTGCGCCAAACGTGCCGTCAATCATTTAATGGTACAACCATATTATTGATTCAAAAACCCCAATGCTCATTAATTTACTGAAAACGTCCTTGGTTTGACGCGTGACAAGGACATTTACTGAAAATAAAGGCGACAGTCACCTACTCAGTTTAATTTGTTGTGAAATCTTATGGTAACTTAATTCTTTTTACTTTATTGTTATTTTGGGCCAACAATCATGATCTTTTTTTTTTTTTATCGTGGTAAAATATCCAATGATTCCTCCCACCCAGGGCAGGGCGGGAGGGACTGTCAGACTTGTACTGACTAAAATCCACGGTGTCCTTCACGAGCCCTTTACGTACCGGGGTCACGGTAATGGGTAAGTCCCGCGACCCCGGAACAATCATGATTACTTGAAACGAATTTTCCAAACAATTGACAATTTTGTTAGGTCAAGTGTGACCAGAAGAATAAGAAATCAAACAGTATTTCACAAGTTTTCGAATTTTTAGTTCTAGGACATGCCGGTTTCCTCACGATGTTTTCTTTTACCGGTTGAGAGCAGTGGTGATGAAATAAATTACACAAAGTAATACGCCTGTCCACCTCTTCATGCTACTAATAAATCTTTTTTAAGGAAAGACAACATACCACTCTCTCAAAGGTCAATATAGGTCCGTTCCAGTATCCGAGCAGCAGGTCTCCGGTGGGAGGTAGCCTGCAGCACTGCAGGGGCAGCGGCCGCGCCTCGCCGCTCGACGCTTGGATCGTCACTGACGGCTTGATTGGCTTCGTTGAGGACCTGCAGGAGTTGACATATTATATGAGTAAGAGTCATCATTATCATCAGCTTGAAGAGCTTTAAAGCCTCCCCTCCCCCTTAGATCAACACACCCAACTACTAGCATCCATCGGTAGCCCGCAACTCTCGCGATCATCGTCGGTCAAACTAGTGAGAGTCTAAACTATGTCCTCTGGTCCCTTTCTCTCCCTTTTAACGACTACACATGTTCCGCCTGAACAAAGTTTTATATAGATGTTGTCGGTGTTCATAAGATTGTTTGTCAACCATACAAGTGTACATCCTACACTACAATAGCCAGAATAACACAACCAAAAGAAAAATGTATTCAAAAACTTACCCATTCAACATAAGCCCATAATAATGCACGACCCCACTCCTGGTGGCAGCAGCGAGACTCAACCGTGTAGCTCCTTCCTCCTCCTTCAACACCACATCCACGATCCTTGGAGCATCTTCCAGTACAAAGTTGTACATAGGTGTGGTGGTGGTGACAACAGACGATTTACTGATGGATTTCCTGCGTTGCTTCTTGTGTGGGGTCTCATCTCCGTTTAGTTGGGGAGCAAGGTCTTCTGTTATTGTTACATCCCAGAATGAGAGGAGGCGCTCGTTTCTGTGGAAGTTAGGTAAAGTTTGATCGCTTAGATGTTATTGTTAAGGTAATGCTTAACCCTCCAAGTCTTTAAAAGCAAGAGCGTGTCGCACTTTGGCTGCGGCATAGTGTGGGGCTTAAAATGATACTTTTGTGCGTGCACACATGAGCAATGGACTCGTTATTTGTATGTAGTTCCTTTCAGTACAAATGTGCTGCACTGTTCACGAACAAAAGCTCGGCTTTGCCGCTGGATGCGGCTACACGTAATACCAGCTTAGTGCAATGCTGAAGTGCTGCACAAAAGGTTCGCGAACAAAAATGCCACACTCTATTTTGTAGCAATCTCTTTTACCAGCTCAAGCAAAAATAATATCTAAATCAAATAACCACATCTACTCACTGTGAACCCTCAATAAGCCAGCAGACATCACTGAGTGATGCTATTGACAACAGAGCGGTGGGTGCCGCATTGTGTCCCAAGTTCCTGACAACTGTTGCGTCTCCATCAAGTAACCGCCACAGTCGGACCTGGTACGATGCTGCCACTAAGAATCTGGCGTTTGTGTTCTACAAAGAGATGGGAAGATTAGTAAAAATATAATTTTTGGCTGTCCCTAGCAATTACACTTATATATTCAAAAAAAAGAAGAGATAAAAGAAAGATATTATGTCAAACTCTTGCTTTACTGAGTAAAGTTTACTCAGTAACTAGGTGGTAGTTTTAAAGTTTCATGTAAGATATTTATGAATATAATTACATATGTACAGCAGTATTTTGTTAGTTATTATTTGAATAAAGATCAAATCTGATAGAATAGGCAGATGCACATCTATGGATAACAGTAAGTACAGAACACTGCTGTACTCAAAAGAATAATTTTGTCAGTTACGTTTGTAGTTGCAACAAATTTATCTGTCAATACTGATAGTTACAGAATGAACTATTCAAGATAATAGGGTAGACATATTAAGACTACTACTTATAATTAACAGAAGCTCTGCATTCTGGCCCTAATTAAGTTAGAATTAACTATCTAAATTCTGTACCCTTTGTATAAATACAGCTAAAAGCCTTTTCTGTTTATTTTTTTTTCTATTTCTGTTCATTTTCATCTATGTAGTTGATAATTTAAGTTTTTAAACTCACCTGTTTATGGGGTACAATTTTAATGGCGCACACATTATTTCCATGTTTATTCTTACTGTCAATGTTAACATTATACTTAAATCTAATTAACGAGCTATGCAAGTCCCACTCGCACACATTATTCTCCTTATTACAACTGTAGAGGCCATATTTCCTGTGCCAATCTAGCGTACTTATAGCACTACTGGTATTTTCGTTGGATAAAACGGTTTCCACTTTAGCTTGGGATACTGAATATATTAAAATCTTTCCACTGGATGTACCGAGGGCTATGCAGTGCGTTTCTTCTGATAGGCTTTTTCTTTTCCCGCCTTTTTGTGGTGTAACCTGTAATTACATTGAAAGTTTTGTTAATAGTACTCATATATTCATTCCTTTCTACAATTACTGCTCCAACAAACACATATTCTAAAATATTTTTGATTATTATCAATATTAGAGTTAAAAAATTACAGTATTATCAGTTTCTTATCTCAAATACATTTAAAGATTTAGTGGATTCTGTTCATAAACAACATAGAGAACGAATGGTATTTGAATGAAGTACTTTATCAAGGTTATTTAAATTATAAATGTGCCCAATTCATGTATTGAGGTTATATTTACATTTTTTTTTAAGTTATTTATCGAGGACAGTTTGTAGAGAGGTTAGAGTTAAGAATTCAGCTTTTATTAAACTATTTACAAGTTGGTAAACAAAGTACTAGGGTCGCAAACGAATAGAAGAGTGTTCAGAGTATACCAAAACAAAACAGTATTTCAACTAAATTCTTTGGGAAGCGGTAAACATAGTTTTTATTAGGTACTCCTACCGAAATTAAAGGATAAAAATGCACCGAAAGCCGAGGAAAAAACAAGTATGTGTAATAACTTATAAAAACCACGTGTTGTACGTACCGCTGATTGTGTGGCCGAAATCCATTGCAAACATGAAGGCGGTGAGGTCAAATGTAAGTCTGGCGTATACTCCTGTTTGAGTACATTAGTTTCTGTATCCCATATCCTCAGTCTACCATCTTGGCTGATGGCAGAGTAATATTTTCCATCATCGGAAAACGCCGCTTCTGCCATGGTTCATTCCGAATGCGAACTGACAGCTTACGTTCCGTTCCGGAGGTACTTGAAATCATCACCCACGTGATGTATTCAAAAGTGCATGTTAAATTCTGTAAAACACAAATATTGTATAGCGTTCTGTAGTAGAGTAACGTTTTAGAAAAAAGTAAGAATAATCAAAATTTACAACTAGAAATGCAAGATTTAAAGATGAAAGGATAAATTAATACGTGAAACCTAACGTAATTTCTAAGAATTTGACATTGAAAATAAAATGTTGACCGACTGAAAAATACTAAAGATGCGTTCCTTTTCTCCTTTCAGCTGATTTCTTGTTCTTATTTTTTGAGTGAGTTAATTAATTTGAATGGTTTACAGAATCATTCGGCGTCTATTATTTAAAATAGATAATGATAACTGAATGACATTTTTAAAATTTTGCAGATTTAAAACACTTCCTTGCCAAATTAATAAGGTCACTGATCTTGCACAATGTCTTTGTGTTGCCAAATCGATAAAACAATCAATTTTGAATCGCAGTGTCGTGTCGGACGTCACTAGCAGCTGTCACGTCTGACATTATTTGTTGAGAATTTGGAGCCTTTCGCGTTTTCATAGTTCGTTTGCGCTCGATGTTGTAGGTGGAGTTCATATTATTTTTTTTAGTTTTTGCGCTCTCGTTCCACTTTTCGAAAGTATTCTTTTATAATTTTTAAGTTCAATGCTGTGTGCTGTGATTACCTCGATGTTTGGTTTCTAAAGTGATGTGTGAAGGCTGTTTTAAAGTCGGATTGTGAATATGATGTCACTTTTATTCTGCGTGATACCTTGAAAACATGAGTGTTAGTGTTGAGGGGGACGTGTCGAGCCCCCTGTCGGACGGGCAGGACGCGACCATCTCGAAATCATCGTCAGACAGCTTGAAGATAGACGAGGAGCCTTGTCAGGATGAGAAATCGGAGGCTAGCACCCCGAAACTCCATCCGATGGCCTTTACCATCGACTTCGGTGCTGCAAAGCCTGTTGACACTCGGAAGCTGGAGGAGCTAGCGAAGAAATCGCAGGCTCGGCATCAACGAGTCCAATCCATGTCTGCTAGCCTTACCAGGCCCAGTCCTACCCTCGCTCGGCCTCCGATGAGCGCCAAACTCCCCCGCAAAGCTCAAGGTTACAACTCTGAAGGCTACTTCTCCTCAGACCAGGAAGACAGCGGCCTATCTGGTTCAGTAAAGCTCCGGAACAGTCCATTAGCTCAAAATGTTACGCACACAACATCTCCTGTTACAAATAGACATATAAAATCCCCTGACACTGTCCTGCCAAAACGCACGTCCAAAAGTCCTATAGTTGATAGTATAATGTCTAGGAGTGACAACTTCACGTCTCGTCAGGGACTCAACTTGCCTTTGAAGAGTAATTCTTATATGAGGGAAGTACATAGAACACCAAGTTATGGTAACATCAACAGGCATGCTATGGCTGATATAATTGACCAGAGTCCTGAAGGACTGATGTTGACTGACATATCAAGTCCTGAATTAGATATTCTAACCCCTGATAATGGTCTCTCTACCCCAGAGAACTCAAAAAGTCCTTTGATACGTAAAAGCAGAGCATCTTCTGAAACCCCTGACTTGTTCAAGAAGTGTATTGCAAAGGAACCATTGTATATTGAGGATGATGTTGACGGACAATCCGACAACTCTTCAACTGGTACATATACTATAGAATGTGATAATTATACTGAAGAGCAGAAAGCTAGAATGAGCATTGATAGAACTTTTGGTACAGACACCCTCACTAAAGTCATTGAAGACACCTTAAAGAAAAAAGGCACTGAAAGGGACCCAGAATTAGTATTCGACTTCCCTAACCCCCAAAGAGTAATAACAAAGGAGCCTAGAAGAGACGTAGGCCTCCGTAGTCCATTACTAAACCAATCCTTCGAAATACCAAAAGTTTCTAAAGACAAAAATGTTTTAGAAATCTCTTGCTGTTACGAATCACCAACTGAGAATGATTTGGCAGCTCAAACTTCAAAACAAATCAAATCTACTCGCAGTTACTTAGAAAAGATAAAGAATAGAGTGAAAACAATCACAGAAAAGACATTTGCAAAGTCTCCTCCAAAGCATGAAGACTGTGATGAAGGTAGTTTCACATGCGTTACGACTTCAGGAGTTCTCTCCTCTCGAGTGCCTCCCAAAACCAAAATAGAGCCAGTTCTCCGTAGGTGTAGTTTAACTAAATCTGAAATAGACCAGACTGATTACATTCATCGGTTATCACGGGAGACTTCAGTACCAGTCTCATTACCAAGCAACAAAACAGGATTAGAGGACACGAAATTCGAAAGTACTGCGTTGAAGAATGCTCAGAAAGCATTAAGGGATGAATTCTTGGTTACTTCGGACATAACTCCGGAGCAGGTTGTTGGAAAATTGTCTTACTTGAGCCTGAATAGATGTAAAGGAGACAAGACCTGGATTCAGGACTGGGCTGAAAGTGTGAAGAAGTACAACACTAATACACTCACTAAGGAGGATGTGGTGCTGGACGATAGGCCTCCGCTGAGTCCAAGACAACTGCCTATAAAACGTGAGTTTTTTTTTAAATTACTTATTTTTTTAGTGCACTACCTGCCTGTGATGTTATGTTCAATGAAATTTCTCCGTCTACATCAATATTTCCGTAATCATAAATTTTAGTTGATTTTATTCTACCATTTCCTATAATTACACATAATAATCATCAATAAAAGAGCAATAACTTTTAATAAAACAAACAAAGAGATTGTTGTTTATTTTTAATTATAATTATCTTATAACATGACTAATTGAGGTCACAAAGGTGTTTTCTTGATTATTGGGTGTTCGTATGGTATCGCCATTTTTAAATAATACTAATATTACTATAGCAATTAATACTAATTGCTCTGTAAGTACTATCTCTTGACATAATATGGCCCTTTGTCACCATAATTATTATCGAAATGTGAGTGTACGAAAGCATTGTACCCTCATCTGTGGAAAACAGACACAAACACTTAAAATCGAGATGACGAGAACTCTAAATTAATTGGGTTAAGGAGCAGGAGCGTTAAAGAAAGAAAAAACATAGTTTTACATACAATCGTCTCAATGTGCATTAAAATGAGGGCGGTTTAGATCAACCCCTGCGCCAAAGATACTACTGGGTAATCAGGAAACCGTAGTTTTGGTCGCTGTCTCAGACCTACTTCGAACATAAGATTAGTTAAAGGCACGAAAAAATATGTGTCAATACGATTGAACAGTTGTCCCTACTCCAAAAGTAAATTCCTAGTTACGGCCGGACCCGTGAGAGCTCCAGAGCCGTCTAATCGATTGAAGGCTCTGGGCACATCAGGATTTGGGTGAGGCTCGTGTGGGGTGAAACAAACATGGAATTCGGTTCGAAAATGTTTGTATTGTGACTAGTATCACTTAAGCCTCTTGCCCTCCCTGGGATTGAAGGCCCTGGGCATTTACCCATAGGTCCCTGTATAAAAGATACCTCTGCTCTGAGCCTCTACCTACTGTTTACAGTGTGGACACCAGCAAACATCGTGTAGCAATCGCCAATACGCTATCAAACGCCTTAATGACGCTCAAACCACATCAATCGACTTACTGCTTACGACATGTCTTTTAGACATTCACCAATCATTTGCAATACGCTATTAACCTTAGCAAAACTACAGGCGATGTAATCAATCAGGATTGCAAACAGTCACTATACACATGCATTTAGAAATCATTGTGTGTGATGAAGTACGGTGTATCACTGTTATGTGGTTGATTATTTTGACCCTGTGTCTTCGTTCCCCAATTTCTCACCATTAAGTATTATTCTTAAAAAGAAGTAGCCTATAACCATCCATCACCAGAATGTTCGAAAGAGTTACTGCGACCTTGGAACGTGATGGGTAATAAATTGAAGGAACCTGGTTGCCTCATGACTCCTTCCGCTCCACCCAGATCGCTAGAAGTCATTTGCTGATCCACACCCTCTAAAAACGGGTTCCCATCCCATCTATCTACTAAAATGAATCAAAATCGGTTAAGCAATTAAGGCCTGAAACCGTAACGAACATTTTTGCATTTATAATACTAGTTACGAAGGGATGGTAGACGGTTCCAAATTTAGCTCTATACTTCCTTATAAATTGTGACACCAGCCTGTGAAATTGACACTACAAACTTCTCTGTATCCCGATCATTATAATGTACATCCCTTTATGGTTCGAGACAATCGGTTTCTTTTAAGCAATTCACCCTAGATTGCATTATCGCTTCAAGCTAATCATGGTCAAATGCAAACCAATAAAATGTAGCATAACGTGAAATCAAAAGTCATCTATTCAAATTAGACTCTGATAATCAGCGGTTAACGTCAAAAATTGCATACGACAAATATTCCTAAACACCAGCTGCGGTGCAGAAGTGGAGCAAAAAACACCCCAGTAAGAATAACAGCAAGACATCTGGTTTGCTAACTTACATAATTATAAGAACTTGGTTCTAAAATAGTAATGCCGATGAATGAGGATTGTCTTGAGTATTTAGAGTATATTGCAAAGTATTAGCCACGAGGCAGATAAAAGAAACTACATACGTTGATATGGAGTTTGTCAGAGATAAAACAAGAAAGGAGGTAAAGACTGAGATGATTATTGATAGGGCTTAATAAGAAAATGGGCTTATACCCATTGTTTTCTTATCAAGCCTCGTGGCGGAGGATCTAGTAGGGAGGGAGTAGGAGGGGGAGCCTTCAGGTAGATCATAATCCTACCATGACCTTGATCAATCATGCTCACATGTAATTCAGAGTATATTGAATTTTTTCCCAATGTTTTCCTTCACCGTAAAGTCCATGTGGAATGTTATTCATAATTTAAACGTCACAAAACATAGAGGTACCGCTTTCGTAAAGCAAGCGAACGTATGATGTGCTAGCTACAGTAATCTTAGTACATAGTAAAAAAGTTAATATAGTAATATTATTAAAGTTTTGAAAAGACGAAAAAGACTGCTGTAACTCGGGTGAAATTAGTAGGAAGGCGAAAACTGGACATAACGAAACTAACAAAATATGATATGCACAGTGAAACGATGGCCGATTGCACTTGATTCGATCATTATTCTGTTATCAATGAACACAGTTCTGTCGACTGATAAAAGCTGATAACGTAGGTCGTAGTTGTTAAGAAAATGAACACAATTCATAAAGCGAAGTAAAATTGAAGCGGACAACAGCGGCGAAATATGGTGCTTTTTTGCAAAAGACAACTGCGTTTTGATTAAATACTACTTTTTGCTCTCGGCTCTCCTATCTTTCCTCATTACAGTGTCCAAGGATTCCATCAATCTCTATACCAACATTTATCAGAATTGGTGTAATGATTTAAGCGTGAAAGTGTCACAAACAAACGAACTCACTTTCGCATTTATAATGTAGATTAGGAAGTACCTGATAGCCCACGCAAGCTGTCACCTGTGTACAGTCAGCCTAAAGAATCTCTTACCCCCCTAAAGACTATTCCCTTAGGCCTGAAACTGCGTTAAGCGGGCGCCCGCGACGGGCAACCGTCGCGTGTCTACGCGCGTGGACACGCGGGTGGGCTCCGTGGCTACGCGACGGTCCCCGTCGCGGAGACCGATTTACGCAGTGTCGCTAGTTCAATTTTAACGGTGTGCTTGTATAGTCGTGTCGATGGAGAACTTAATATATTATTACGTAGCAAAACGACGACTAGCAAAAAAAAAAACGACAGCCAGTAAGCCTGTTTATTGCCCGGTTCCGTCGCACGGAGGCGGGCCCCGTTGCGTGGGTGCGGGGCGCGCCTCTCCGTGACGGACACCCGCGCTGGTCCCCGCGACGGAGCACTTTTGTATGAAACCGTGCGGGTGCCCGCTTAACGCAGTTTCAGGCCTTATGCAGCGCTCGGCCGCTATAGAAGCGGTTATGTACCTTACAAAAAGTGGTTATCAATTAAAGCATAATTATATAGGTTGTCGAATCATGTCCAGTTAGCCATCAAGAATTAAGGATAATTCTTTGCAGTTGCATACTAAATTATCTTTCAAATAATTAAAACAATACTTATGAGTTAAAGAACATCAGATGCTTTCAGCAAATTATACTGTGCTAATATTGGCCAGGTTGCAAGGTATTACCAGGGGCAACTACCCTGTACATTAAAGTATCTCCAATATAGGTTAATTTAAATGTAAGGTATTAACATTCATTTGTACTTAATTAAACATGGAGGAACTTGCAAGGTGTGTCATTGTGAGCCATTCATTAATTTTGACATGCAAATGACAACGGGAAAAATGTGGTCGACAATAAATAATAACCTATTCTGTTTTATCCTTACTTAGTTTTTACATGAATTTAATGAGTAATGACCAATGAAGCAAGTTAACGCCTATGTCAAAATATAGGTACTTTAGTGCACCACTTTTTGCCCTGGAATCGCAGCTTAAAATAGAAAGTGTAAAAGGGACATTTTAGAATTCCAATAAAACCTCCCCACATTGCGATTTAAACTGAGTTATAGGTGCATTTTGGTACAGAGATTGGCCCTTGAGACGGTTATAATAATTTTTTTCACAAATTTAAGGGAGGAATAGGAGAGAGGGCAATTTCTGCCCTCCCTCCTATTCCTCCTCCGCTGGCAAATCCAAACTAATATAATATTATAAATGCGAAAGTAACTCTGTCTGTCTGTCTGTCTGTCTGTCTGTCTGTCCTTTCTTCACGCCTAAACTACTGAACCGATTTGTGTGAAATTTGGTACAGACATAGTTTGGAACTTGAGAAAGGACATAGGATAGTTTTTAACCGACTTCAAAAAAAGGAGGAGGTTATCAATTCGACTGTATTTTTTTTATGTTTGTTACCGCATTACGACCGACTGGGTGAACCGATTTTCATGTTTTTTTTTGTTTGAAAGCTGGTGCTTCCCGTGTGGTCCCATTGTCACCAAATCAGGATCTGATGATTGGATCTTGGAGAAATCGAGGGAAACCCTCAAATTTTATAGGCTCACCCATCGTTTTTCGTAAATCTTATGAAGTAATTTAAGTAGTTGCGTATGGTAATCATCATCTTATGTAGCTGAGCTGATGATGGAAGGTACAACTCCTTAACAGTAGTTTGTTACCGCATAACGACCGACTGGGTGAACCGATTTTCATGATTCTTTTTTTGTTTGAAAGCTGGTGCTTCCCGTGTGGTCCCATTATCACCAAATCAGGATCTGATAATTGAATCTTGGAGAAATCGAGGGCAACCCTCAAATTTTATAGGCCGACGCATCGTTTTTCGTAAATCTTATGAAGTAATTTAAGTACTTGCGTATGGTAATCATCATCTTATGTAGCTGAGCTGACGATGGAAGGTATAACTCCTTAACAGTAAGGAGTAGGCATCGACTGATTCATTGTTCGCATATCTCCGGACCTTCACATCCGATTTAAATAATTCTTTTTTTTTGTGCTAGGTATCGTTCAACTTAGGGAATACTGCAAGTTTTATCAAAATCGGTTCAGTAGTTTTTGAGATAGGGAATTTTATTAGCTTATTGTGTACATGAGGGATGTTATTACCAGTGCTACGGATTATATTATATGTATTTGGCAAGAATTTGGGTTGAATATTTTTACGGGTTAAGCCGCGCTTGCAGAGGTTGGTCTGTGGATGGGTAAAAAGTACTCGGAAAGCACGTAAAGCCGTTGGTCCCGGCTGTCATTTGAAGATCTTTGACAGTCGTTACTGTCAGAAGCTCTAAAGTCTGACAACCAGTCTTACCATGGGGTATCGTATTACCCAGTTACTGGGTTGTGGAGGTCCGACAGGCAGTCGCTCCATGTAAAATACTGATATCCAGCTGCATCTGGTTTGACTGGAAGCCGACCTCAATATAGTTGGGAAAAAGACTAGGCAGATGATGAACGGAGTATACATAATTCTATTAGTACTACATGTCACGTGGTCCTTATGCTTGATAGATGGCGGTGATCGTGCAATGCTTATCAAAATGAATACATTTCTCGCATGAAGTATTTAATTTAGATAAACTTTGTCTTTCACATTAAGTAATTTCGCCGAATAGTTAAAAAGTTATCACGATAATATGATTGACTTGAACGGAGCGCCTAACGGCGGCGGCAGCACGGGCGGAGCGCGAATCGGCGTCGCGGCGAACAATGCAATCCAAGCAATTCGCTATTGCTCGCAATCGCCTCATCGCTGAACGTAGTTTAAAAAAATTAAGCATACAATGGGACAAAGAAAGCTACTTCGTTTTATACTATGTAGTGATTAACCTCTCGGGCGATTTATAATTGAAAATGATAAAAATCAACGTCCAATGAGCGACTGTCTGTTATGTATAGACGTGTGTACGTAAGGCGCTGGGGCGTTTTCGCTTATGTACACCCGGGTGTACTTAACGCGCCCGAGAGGTTAAATGCAAGTAACATTGGTCCAACCTGTTTATTAGTCAGTGTTTAGTAATCCTTTTGTGCTGGATAGGATAATCTCAAGCCCGGGGAATGACATAGGGCTACTTTTTATAAACACACCATACAGGTAAAGATTGATGAAGAAACCACTGGTAGAATTTTGAAATTTGCAGAGTTCTATTATTATTATTTTTTTATCATGGTAAAATCATCAATTGAGTCCTCCCACCCAGGGCAGGGCGGGAGGGACTGTCAGACTTGACTGACTAAAATCTACGGTGTCCTTCAATAGCAGGGAATTCAGATAATTCCACCCTCAAGAGATTCCCTCTAAATATTAGGTATAGGTGTTCAAAGATTGTATGGAAACTAATTTTGAAGTTAGAAATCTGGGATGTACGATGTGAAGTTACATTAAAAAAATATAAGTATTTAAAAAAATGTCACGTACATTAATGAGGCAGACCAAATTCTACGCGAGCGAAGCCGCGGGCAAAAGCTAGTTGTTAGTATAAAATAAATCAGTGCATAGTACTCGCATCTGGCGTGCGTATACGGCCATTGACGCAGCGTTCTGTACTTTCTGGCTAATGTCAAGGGGAAAAGAAAGATCTGAAGAAATAAAAAACATTTATAAATAAAATAAAGAATTTGTTTAAAGTATGTATTAGCCCATTTGTTATACCATTGTAAGGCAAAGGGTCCTTCAGTTAAAGAGACGAGAGAGAGTATTGATCATCACGGTTGTCCAAGACGACTTGGCAATATCAGACATTTGTGGGCTTCTGTATTTTTTTCTGCTCCAATAATTCTTTCAGACAACGCGTTTCTGTTGTGATATTACAAGCTCACATGTTTATTTATAACTTTATCGATGCATATTGATCGGTTTGCCGCTAATTTGTGAAGATAACATTATCTTAGTTTGTTTTGTTCTGCCCGATGTTAAATGACGTTGTTTCGAAGATAAGAATGCTCGGAATAATGCTTAGTTCTATAAAACGTGCCTAATCATGTTTACTTTGAATCTTTAGGATAATTGCCTTGCAAATACTGCTTCATTCCTAATCGAAAAATGATCTTTTGTTAACCGAGCTTATAGGTATGACTCACTATACCAAATGCAAGATTTTGATAGAACGACCTCTGTCCATTAAAACATGTTAAGCAGGCTATAATAATCCCACTGCTGGGGTTGGCACAGAATTCCTTTGTATGAGAAGTATTTTGCCTTAACTTTACCCTTTTGGGGGGAAAAGGGTGCAGTGAGGATTGGTGAATGAAAAAACAACAATTTGAATGTTAGAAATCTTGCTTTCCCTTATCGCTTAATATTGCTGCAGAATGGCTGATAAAGTATCTCTAAGGATGATTACATTATGTTCGAAGTCTTGTACAGCATAAAACTTACATGGACCACAACACCCATATGATGTTGTGGTTATAAACCATTGTGGTAAGAGCAAACGCGGAATATTAAACCGAAAAACAAGCACGGTAGAAAGCATAATTCTATAAACATGCCGCGAAGTTTCCCTTAAAATTGTACTAAATTGAGCCACTTATAAGCATGCTGGCATAGTTTCTAGTATGCAACAACGTCCCTATTTGAGCTAAACGGAGCGAGACTTTGAAATGACTGTCGTGTTTGTAAACATTTTGCTCATAAGTTGATTGGAAAGTGTGTCATGTCAGTTTTGTCTATCTGTATGATAACCTGGTGTATATTTGCAATAGTGTTTTACTGCGACCTTGATATCGTTCGATAACAGGGCTTAAACAAATTCATCCGAGAAAATATGGCCATCATAGAAAATTATACCTCGAAACAACCGTGAACATGAATAACAATATTGAAATGTTTATGTAGAATAAATAAACGTGTGATGGTATTTGTATCGACACACATAAAGAAAGAAGAGATTTACTACTCTACTTTAGGCAAACAACAAAGGAAAAATAAAATTATATAAGAAGAAAAACAACGAACAGAAAAACCAAAAATAGACAAAATAAGTCCTGTGCGAGGCCAAAAGGCTCTCAACAGTTCCTGCAACATTAAAAAAAATGAAGTAGACTACCCTCTTTTGCTATGGGCAGGAAATCATCAAATGACTCCTCTGAGTGGAAAAGCGTAACAGAGGAACAGGGTATACTCCATATACCCTGTTCCTCTGTTACGCTTTTTCTTTGTTCGAATATTTGTAAATACTTCGATAAACTTAGGTACATATAGCTGGTGGCGTCTAGGCGTCTGTAGCTGTAAGCAAACTAAGGGGTCCCCATAGGTCCAAACGCCTACCAGCGTCGCAAGACTGTCTTCATAGGACACCCCGGGACACAGGCCATATGTAGGAATAGGCTGATTGTTATGCTGATTTTTGGTCGAGTCTGACAGTCCCTTCTGCTTCAACCAGGGCGGGAGTAACTATTAGGTGATATATTTACACTCCACAAAAATAACTAACGTTTTATGGATTGTAACGGCCACTTCTTAAATTCAAAAATCCTTATCGACGATACTTTTAAAATTCTTTTCTGAGAACCATAAAAGTTTACCATACCACATAAATAATCCATTTCTCCTTTCTATTCCACCAATAAATTTCTAAAGTTATAACTACTTAAAGGAGTATTGTCAGCAACAATGGTTACATACCTTTCAGTTCGTTTCCCTTTCGAGCCGTCGTGAAATATTTATGAGTTATGTGGGTACCATACGGATGAGGTTATGGCTTTTAAGTGTTCTGTCAGTGACCGGGCGGACAAGAGATTTGACTGTGAACTGTGGTTGGTTGGGCTTTGTGGGTTTCTATGTCTTTCCGATCTGTATTGGTTATAATCATGTAATTAGGCCTGTTGGTCTAGTGGTTAGTGACCCTGACTGCTATGCCAGAGGTCGTGGGTTCGATTCCCACCCAGGACAAATGTTTGTGTGATGAGCACGATCATTTGTTCTGTGTCTGGGTGTAATTTATCTATAATATGTATGTATTTAGAAATATGTAAGTATGTTTATTAGTTGTCTAGTACCCATAACACAAGCTCCGCTTAGCTTGGGACTAGATGGCGTTGTGTGATAGTTGTGGAATATTTATTATTAATTATCATCATGCTTCCCCCATATGTGAATGTCATTTTGTGCCTTCTGGCCTCGTTTTGTTCTGTCTCCTGCTTGATATGGAGGGAAGTGAAATGCACTTATTCCGGGACACGTCGAGCTTCATTAAAGTAAATAAAGAGTATACTCTTCATTTAAATGTAAATAAAGAGTATATATTTTATGTTATTTAAAAAAAACAAAGGAATGTTACAACTGTATTCTATTTTCAAAACAAAGGGTTTCGCATGATCCGCAAATAGCGAATAACCATAGAGCACACGTGCTTATTTTCCCGCGCTTCTCATGTGTCCGGTTTACAGAAATTGTACAATTTTACAAATTATAGTAGAATTACTGAGTCATGACACCGGAGAAACGATTTGTCTAAGGAAGAAAAGGCAAAATGACAGATTGTAGAAAGATTTCTATCGTCCCTAGTATATTAGTCTTTTTTTCAAGTTGTCTATGGGTCGTGCCATATTATTGGTAGAATAGATAGAATTTATCATGCTACACGTACTGATATTACCACCGATTATGCCGATGTCATTACGTTTAGGAAGAGAAAAGGTATAATTATGAAAGAAGAAGGCGATTGACCACAACTCGAAGTCAAAATCAAGAAAGTGCAGTAAAATTCTATAGCTATTCTATATTCTATTCTATATTTTAGACGAAATAATCAAAACGAAAGTATTTGATTATTTTATTTAGTCGTCATAAAATAAGTGTTGCAAGTACTTAATAAATTTAGATCATTTGCTCTGACAACCAGTCAATCTTTGAAATAGGTACAAAATTACTTGAACTGCTGGCTGACACCAAAGTAAACAATATAAATAGCTCGGACCGTTGAACCTAGGGCTTAAACTATAAGGGCGTGTACCAATCAATGGCCGTTTCTGTCACAATTTAGTTCCATTGACCTCTTTAATATTGTTTATGGTCGGGGCAAGATTGTATTCTTTTTGTCTGTACCTCAAGAGATTAGAAACTGGCAGTTTTTTTTTTATTAATATCCAAAATGCGAGTTTTTTTTTTAAGATGACTGTGTTTTGTCACCTTCTCGCCTGATAGTAAGCAATGCTATGTTCGACGGTGAAGCACGCGTACCTAGAAATAACCTATTCTCTCTTGACTATACGGTCCGAAGGTTGTAGCGATCAGGAAACAGATTCTGGCAGGGAATTCCAGTCTCCCGCTGTGCGCACAATGATAGTTTTTCCAAGACGCTTTTACATAAGGGTGGGATGTCCACCATGTACCAATGGCGTATTATTACGTACGACTTATAATGAAAAGACTCTTTTTTTATGTGGTAATATCATCATATGAGTCCTCCCACCCAGGGCAGAGCGGGAGGGACTGTCAGACTCGTACTGACTAAAATCCACGGTGTCCTTCAATAGCCCTTTACGTTCCGGGGTCACGGTAATTCGTACAGTCCCGCTACCATAATGAAAAGGCTGGAATGAAATTGTGCAGTTCCATCGCACACTTTCCGAAATTTCACCAATAAAAAGCCGACAGCTGGCAACTCGGCGTCGATGTTAACTTTAACTCAATGTCAGCTGTATTTTGATGCCGAAGGATATTTAGGAAGCGTCTCAATAACCTCAATCGACCTTAGATTTTATTATTTATGGACAATTAAAGCCTCTCAAAGTAAGGAGTACTATGCCCTATGAGTTACTCGCTCAGCTCAGGGTTATGCCTTTGTCAAACAGACTGGCGAAAGCGAAGCGTTTCCGAAGCGAGACGTCAGTCCGATAGTTCTGTCACGCTATTGGATCGCTTTCGCTGTTCTATGTGACTGGATTCAAACAATTCCATACATTACAAATAAAAACGTCACGCTTCGCATTCGCGACGCCTGTCTGTTTGACAAAGGCTTTAAAGTTTAATAAAGACAATAGAACACCTTATTATGCTTTAAAACAGTGAGACATAAATAAACATAGAGCTGTCAAATCTTGAATCGTTAGAAAAATATAAATGAATGATACCAAGTCAAATATGAAACCACTTACTACTAAAAAGTATAAAACCGATTGTGTTTCCAACTAGTCAAATAAATACTGACTTCAAAGGTAATTGTGATGTTTATGATAATTTACGAACTGACGTATATCTAACATCTGTGTTGGGAACTTTTTGATGGCCGTCTGTTTGTCTGCCATAAACTCGGAAACAGCTGGATTTGTGATGATTATTTTTATTATCGTTAATTGGTAACGATAGTAACCTTGGAGATAGCTTTACTATGTTGTTACAGATGAAATCATTCGATTTACAGGTTTCAGGAGAATTTGTAAAGATGGAATTGAAATTATATTTTTTAATCTTAGAAAGCAGGTAGCCAGTAGCATGATGGCAGTTACCATGACGTCTTAAGGCGGGAGTAATTCCACTGTGAGAAAGAGACAGGGCTATACAAGTCGTCTAGCGACATCTCGTTCCCATATTGGAACTACTATCGCTTTATGATGGTATAGTAGGCTACCTCAAACTATTGATTTCGAAGTTTGTATGGAAATGAATTTAAAATTTTATCCGATTTACTTGAAATTTTCAATGTAGATTCATCAACTAAATTGATAAGACACGTGTTTCATTTTGAAATTCCAACCTCAACACCACTCATCTCTGATTTTTTGAAATTCCAACCTCAACGCCACTCATCTCTGATTGTAAGAAAGTGAGAATATGAAATGATCGCGGATGAAGTGGTAGGCGGAGTGCTAGGGATAAAGAAAGGACACTTGATTCCCTGAATCTCCACCCTTATTCTATTTTTAAGAGTCGTTGACGTTGTTCACTCTTGGGCAAAGTCCTTTAATAAATCCATTAATTTCTAATCAGTTAAATACTATTGAAGACGTCCCGCCATATTGGTTGGTCCCCACACCTTGGTCGAATGAAAAATTAAGTTTAAATGCCAAAAATCAGGCAAGCAAAAAAACTTGGTACCATAATTAGTTTTTTGTTTATCTTGTCAACCTTTTTTTTTTTGAAAAAAAATTTCATAGGTATCATCGCTCGAGGGCCTGCGTCTTTTCAAACACATAACACCTCGGTAGAATATAACTTAGTCTAGTTTAAACGGAGAATATTTACCCTAAAAATATTGGTAAAAGGGTAAAATTGTTCGAATTTACATGATCAAGCACTTATTGAAGCTTAATACAAAATGTTGGAGAAACTCATTCGATGGCTATTAGAGACTAGCTTTTACCCGCGATTTCACCCCCGCTGCTCGGCTCCTATTGGTTGTAGCGCGATAGTATATAGCCTAGAACCTTTTCTATAGATGGGCTATCCAACATAAAAAGGATTTTTGAATTCGATCCAGTATTTCCTGAGATTAGTTCGTCCAAACCAACAAATTCTTCAGCTTTATAATGTTAGTACACATTACTTGTAGCTTTGTATTTTTTCTTCATTTTGCGACCATACTGATACTGCTAGCCCACTTCATCCCACTGCTGGGCAAATGCCTCTCCCCATGACTTCCAGTTTTCGGTTTTGTCCAGCTCATCCCGCCATTTTCTGGCTGTCCGCCATGGCTGTGTAATTTTAAATGCAAAAGTATCTTTGACCTGTTACCCTGATAAGAATCTAGTAAAACCATACAGTTTTTTTTTTATCCTAGTAGTGTTCTTTCACATAAGGCGATGTTGATACGATTCAGTGGCTGTGGTAGTTTCATACATTTCTAAAAAATAAAAATGAACGAGAGAGAACGATATGCCAGTGTCGTGTCGTTACCGTTAATGTCTAATGTAAAATCGCTCATTCCCGTGAGTTAATTTTCCGACCTCTCATCACCGAAGCTAGGCAAAAAACAACTTTGAAATAAGTAAAGTAGGGGTCTTTTTCAGCGTTTGAAATGCTTCTGTAAAGGCCGTTGCAAGGTCGAAATGTGCACGAGTAGAATTTTATTAACGTGAAGTATTGCACCGCCATCTTTGGTTCTTATTCCAACAGTATCGCCGCCATTTGTAATGTAAAGGGAACGGAATGTTTTCATTTTGAAAGTTGAAACTGTATTTGAATGTGTGTGTCTATGCTTTTGATTAAATGTTTTATAAGGTTTCAGAAGAGGTTTGTTGTGTTATCCATAGGTAAATTGTAAGCTTTTTATTTGCTTTTGTTATCTTTTCTTCCAATACTGTTTCTTGGAGTAGATACAAGAGATCCATCTAAGAGTTGAGGTTTTTTTATTATGCTAGTAATAGTTTTGTCTTATAGTAAGTGGTAAGCTCCAAAATAAATGATCATGTCAAAATGTGATTGAAAACAACACAAGTCTAGTCTAAGTAAAACTCTTTACTACTACTGTAAAGCAAAAGTCATTTAAAACAGTTACACAAACATTAATCGCTTTTCCAGCGAACTCATAAGTGTTGCCTTAAGGAAATGCGTTATTACAGTGCCTTCCAGCCCCGTTAGGTCATTACTTAATGGACTATGTCCCTGTTACTGCTTAGCCACAACCTCCGCGTTTAAGCGACATGCGGGTTAAATGTTGTTTATTTCGCAATTTGGTTTTTTACAAACACATTTACATAATTAATGAAAATGTTTTAAAGCTAAATGTGGTTGGCCGAGAAGAAACAGCCGAAATAAACTCACAGGCTTAACTAGACATACTCTTAAACTAGAATGGTACGTACACGAAGACCATGCACAGTAAAACGACATAAGGTTACGGCAGCGTCTGCAGAAACAAATTAAAGATATTTTTCGGGCATGCCCGCAGTACTGCGAATCAAGTACATTGACTGACCTGTTGATGTCGCTTGAAACAGTCGTGGCGTATATCGCGTCGCCTGAAGTCGTGAACGAAGCGTAAAGTTAACATTAAATGAGCCATGATGTTACGAGCGAGCGTCTAAAAATGTCGCCGTACTGTGTTCCCTGTCAAAGCCATGAAATAATTTTCGAAGTGCACTTTGAGGCACTTTTCCAGGAAATTGTGAGAGCAATTGGAGCATTCGCTTTGAGCTGCGAATCGATTTTAGCGTTGTCTCTCTCTCTACGGAAACGCCCGAGAGATTCTGAATACAGAATCGGGTTTTCAGTAGTTGTGTTAAAATGCTACATTGATATGGGCGGACAACTGGCTAACTCAAAAATCTGTGACTATGTAAACATTTATTTTACATATAATACAGAGTTACACACATCACTACTTCATCGTCGATGATGCCTTTTATTAATATTAAATTAAATGAACTTCGACCAAAACTCTGCCACATGTCACGTCCGATTTCGTGGGCGTCCTCCGAGGCGACTGGGTCATGAGTTGGAGGCTGTCCTCTTCCTCACGTATCCCGCCTCTTTTTTCGCCAGAATGACAGCTTTGCAGAAGAAGGAGACTGCTTCTCATTCCGTCTCGCCCCGCTCGGCCAGGTCTCTTAAAGTGCATGTGGAATTACAAGAGTACAAGTCAGGTGGATCATCGTTTGCGACGAGGCTCCACAGTCGCACCCTTCTTCATCACTCCTGTACACTTATACCCTCACCATATTGTATATTTAAATCTTTTTACACGAGTTTTCACTCGGTATAATTGGAACCATGCACCTTGATTTAAACCGTTTATTTCTGTCAACATACTGAACATTTCACCCACATGTCCATTTCAACAATTATCGTTTATAACTGTTGCAAAAAATTATAAGGCGACAGTCGGTTAGCAAAACGTGAGTAGTCTTGGTACGGCAATATATTAGGATTTCTAGACCTAAAAAAAACTGATTCTCAGTAGCATTTCTGTCTACTTTTGTTGCTAGCTATAGGCTTGTTCCCCATTGTATGGGGTTTAGATGTAACTGGCCTGATTTTGGTTAACTGTAGGGTAAATCTCTGCCAAAGACCTTCAGGGATTTTACGCCTCTTCTTTGTTATTGGCCCAAAACTTCTCCACTTGCTCGGTGTGATCATCAGGCTGCGCAGGTATCGGTCTGGCTGGTTTTTATGGGCCTCAGGAGCAGTCTCGAACGTATAGTACCAATCTTGAATCATCTTGTAAATTTGGAATAAATCTGACGAATTTCATTTGACAGAAATCGTGGAAGATTCTTTACCTTATTTCGGCAAAAGCAAAAATGCTTAAGGTCTGCTTGAGATCATTGCTTGAACAGTGTTGTGCAGCTCAGGCCTTTATTTTGATCCTTGATCGAAACCATTAATTTTAGGCAACAAAAAATATATTGCATTCTTACAATAAATAAATAAATATTCCACAACTATCACACAACGCCATCTAGTCCCAAGCTAAGCAGAGCTTGTGTTATGGGTGCTTGACAACTGATAAATATACTTATATATTTCTAATTACATACATATTATAGATAAATTACACCCAGACACAGAACAAATGATCGTGCTCATCACACAAACATTTGTCCTGGGTGGGAATCGAACCAACGACCTCCGGCATAGCAGTCAGGGTCACTAACAACTAGACCAACAGGCCTGTCAATAAGTATTATAACTCCCACAGAAACCGAATTGTTTAATATCTATTGCAAAAAACCTCACACCGAAAAAACTGTAACCAAATCGAGGGCCGTATGACCCATCAAGAGATTATAGGACGTTTCGAAAAAAAAAACAACAAACAAATAGTTTGCATCATACTACCCACATGCCTTAAGACTTCATGGTCGTTATGGTAATGTAATAGGAACTGCTGCGGTTATGAGTTGCCATGTTGTGGCTTGCGAAGCTGACGCATATTATGTACAAGACAGGTAGAAGGAAGGCTTATGGTTAAGCCGCGCTTGCCTAGGTCGTTCCCTTCATGGGGGGCATTTTTCAAATTCCCTATTTCGTCCGTGATTTAGAAAACACGTTAAACCAGTGGTTTGGCTGTCATTTGTAGGTCTTTGACAGACGTTATTAGTATTATGCGCAAAAGTCTGACAGCCAGTCTCGCCGAGGTGTATTGTATTACGTAGTAAATCGTAATAACTTTGATCGCACGTAATTATAAGCTCTTGAAGTGATAATGTATGGCTCCAAACATTCCCCCTAAGTGGAGATGAATTAAGTTATATTAAGCGTTTCCTCCATAAGTGAGAGATCAATTTGGAGTAATTAGGGCTGCCCACTATTTCCGTCGAGCGAGATTACTCTAGCTTACTATCGCACGTAGGAGACCCGAATGTTTGAACTTAAATCAGAGTTTCCGAGTTCTTATTATTGCTTGTATAGTTCGCGAATACATTTTCATAAAGAGTAGCTTTAAATGTAGAATTTTCATTGCTTGATGGCCTAGTGTGCAAAACACATTAACGAATTTGCAGTAAACAACCTAAGAGGTGGAGAAAATTGTATATTTTCAGGGCCGTCATGGCAATATAGCACGCTAAGGTCACTCAAACTATGTTAAAAATGGCGTAATGATGCAATACTGTTTGTTTTTGCGTCGATATGGGAGTCAAAATTAGTCATGACACTAGAACCATAAGGGCTGGTTCGAAGTGGCCCAGGAAAAGAGTTTCTGGAAGGAATTGGGAGAGGCCTTTACTCAGCAGTGGGACAGTGTAGGCTAATATAAAAAAAAAATAGAATTAATCCTCGAAATGTGGGCAGATTTGCGTCTCAGTTGTAACCCACATTTCGGCAGTTATGTTAGAATTCGTTAGTAGTAGGGGTGGCCTATTGTCATCAATCCCAGTGGTATCAGCTCCGACTTACAAGTTGTAGGTCGTGGGGTTCAACCCAGCTAGACACTTTACTACTTTGTGTAATTATTTGATCACCACTGCTCTCAAAACGGTGAAGGAAATCATCTTGAGGAAACTGGCTTGTCATAGAAACCAATAGAGCGGAGAGGAGCCCGTGTCCCAGCAGTGTAACATTATAAGCTGATAATGATCTGGGAATCCAGCCCAAGGCTGCAAGCAATGGCTGAGCATGAGTCAGCAGGCAGCTATTAGAGCAAGAAATACCCAGCCTTTTTGTAGTTTAAAATGTTAAAGCCAACTCTTCGACTCAACTTTTCGTATAAATCTATTAAAATGGCGCCGGATAATATGATACAAATAACTCTCAATTAAACTACTAAGTTTCTGAACCAGCAAAAACTATCTCGCTTTCCAAGACGGTAGCAGATTAACGCAGCTTGAAACAAAGCGCCAACATTTAATAGATTGCAAGCAGTATCGCATCTCAGGGCTTGTGGAGTTTCCAAAGAACTAAGTATACGTCTTACGGAATAAACTGAGGAGTTTGTACTTTATAGAACTGATTTAAAGCTTAATTTAATCTGTCGATAAGTTTGGATGACTCCATTTTTATTTTGTTGGTTGGGATATCATCAAATACTTGATCCCGCTTTGGGTGGAACGAAATGGATGGTCAGACACGAACTGATTAAATACAACCCTGTTCCTAGTGGTTTGGCAATTAGATATATCATTTTGTTTTTATATACGCTTAGAATTTATAAAACAATGCTAAGAAAACTTTGGGTATTGAAAGTGATCAGAAACTTGATCACTTCTGGCTCATCCAGGCTCATACAAGTTGCAAGCGAGTTGCCAATTGCATGCAAGTGACCACATTGCGATCTATTAATAGACAATGAATTCAGTTGATCAAACAAATACTGCAATGTAGTCAAACTTGCTTGCAACTCTCATGCAATTTCTTGCATTGTCTAAATAAGGCTTAAAAACTAACCTAACTTTAAACCATAAACACTATAATATAGAGTGAAACTTTTTCCTGTCATTATCAGTAACAGCTATTTGTTTGTTGACAGCTCGCAGCCCGCATACGGGGACGCCCACAAAGATACCGAGTCCCGTTGGAACTCTGCTATCTAGGCGAACACCGGTGAGTTTTCGTTTTACATCTATTTTAGTTGTAATGTATGGAGAAATTAGAGATAGAGTCGTCATAGTATGTAAGATCTGGTGTAGTTTGTACATCAATTGAGAAATTAGACTTAGTACAAGCAGGAGTTTCAACCCTTTAGGCGTGATTGGTCTAATTCAGCTTATTCATGGTTGGTCCAATTCACGATTCATTATTGGACGTAGGCCTCCCCTGATGATTTCCAGTAAGACCGATTGGAAGTGGCTTGCAATTCGTGATTGAGGCAAACAAACGTTGGCAATTTTGGATCAACCGCGAATTGGACCAATCGCTAATAATTGGATCAACCACAGATTGGACAGTTTTTTGAATATTGGACCAATCGCGCCTATTTAACAGATGTATGTTTCTCGTATTCCTAGAATATTCTTCTTCTTTTGCTTCCTCTTCAATTACTGGACAGTTGTCCATGAATATTTCTCCTTATCTTTTGCAAGATGGAGCATCTAATTTTAATACCACAGCTAAAAGCAAATTAATAGCAAGTTTCTTATAATGAACAATTGACAAATATTGAGGATTATAAATTGTCTTGGTGATGTGTAATTAGTTTTAATGAACGTTTCCAAACTTCGGCATTCAAATTTAAACTGAGGCCACATTTTGGCGAGTCCCGAGGGCCGCGGTTACGTCAATTGTTCAACGTGCTCCGGAGTCATGAGACTATTGAACTATTCACACAAGTTTGAACAATTCCGTACAAGTTAGTTGTTTTCACACTCCCGAATTTGGAAACGTTTTATATTTTTCAATATTTATTGAATTAAAAAACAAAACAACAAAATATACGTGCCCATTATTTTTCAATATTCTTACTGACGGACTAAACAGATTTTTAATTTCTCTTATGCAGTAATATACCCTATTGCACATGTAAGGAAAGTGAAAAAATAGGCTGATTTAATGCCTCGCAGAATTAACTAAAAGCAGAGATTTGAGGAGAGGAGACCTGTGGAGAGCGATCAATCACGTTGTTAGAAATCTATACGGCGTGTCTCGTATGTCCTGTGATTGATCGAATTTTGCACATTTCATCTTCTTCTCGTCACTTCTTTAGTGGAGCCCGGGCCTAAAACTTCAAGCGTTCAAATCTCTTTGGAACCTTTTATTTTACTTATTTGGGCTCGAGATAGAATTTGATAATACGTTTCACAAACATTTTCTACGTAATATTTAAAAATTATATAAAAAATAATGATGTGATGAACTCATGAATGCGTGGAATAAAATTACATAATGATGTGTTAACCTGGTCAATAAAAAAAATACAAGAAATGAAAGTACTGAAGTATAAGAAAAATATCACTGTACAGAACCCAAAATGGTTAATTTTGGAAACCTTAATTCTTAGCTATCTATCTATTTATTACTGCGTAACGTGCGTGTTGACGATGTCATTATTGTCTTTGGTACGTCATGTCATTTATTATGGTTGTCTCTGCTATAATAGTGGGCAGGCCATCTTATTTCTTAGTTCTCCATCTATTTATATTGACGCCATGTGACACGATGTCATTATTGTCTTTAGTCCGGCACACGGTGATTTCTGAGCAGTGGGCAGGCCATCTGTCATGGCGGCCATGTAAAATAGTTACTTTATTAGCGCCACGTGCTCGTCTGGACATGATAAGTCACCAGGGTTGGTGAACACACAATCTGGCGTGCAATCGTTGAGGACAAAGTGAAACGTATCTCTAATTTCGAGTATTTGGTTATGGTTTTGAAACCAAGCAGGCACTTTGTGATTTCATCACTACTGCTGTCAAAACCGTGCAGGAACAAATCGTCAGGAGACTTGGATGTCCTAGAACCGAAAAATCAAACACATATGACGTCAACCAAACTGCGTTGGGCCAGCGTGGTGGATTATAGCCCACTCCTCCTCCCAGAGAGGAGATTTTGTCCCAGCAGAGGGCGGGACTTTAGGGACCTTAAGGGTTAATTTGCTATACTACTGAGGTCAATTGGTCATTAAGGGCCAAAATATGAAAATTGTTTGCGTAGGTTAAACACTGGCAAGTAAAAAATTATTTGGAAAAAGGAGTCCAAACTTTTTGCTGGCGCAATATTTTTAATGAATTTGGCACAGTGTTCTAAAAAGTTCGCCATCCTTGTTCTGACCTCTTTAGAACTGAAATATTTTATGCAGTAAATGAACTAAATCCGGGCGTGGAAATATTTGTGTGTAGCTCTGCACCGCGGTTTCACTCTCTAATCGGCTCCTATTGATCGTAGGGTGATATTATATAACCTATAGACTTCTTCAATAAATGGGCCATCCAACGCAAAAAGATTTTTTCAATTCGAACCAATAGTTCCTGGGATTAGCGCATTCAATCAAACAAATTGTTCAGCTTATTTTAAGTAAAGATATTTCTTTAAAAATAACGCAACTGGATTCTTTCATAAATTGCAATATTATGCGATTTGATACCGTATGTTTTTCTCGGAATTTATTATAATGAGAATCTTTATGTTGTCGTTATGGTAATTGGAACTTGTGTCTAGTTATGATACCTAAGTAAAGCTAGATTTCACAGAGTAGATATTAATAGTTGAATATGTAATACCTTTTTTTTATATTTCCTTGGCCTTATAGATTTTGGCGTAACATGGAGAGCGCAGTCCCGTAATTTGAACGAGTTTGAAATGTCAAAAATACATATGCTAACGTTTTTAATTTAAGAGATGGAAAATTATAAACTAGTCAATATTAACTTCCAATTTAGTGACGCGCTGTATTTCCAGAGTATTTAGAAAATCAAAAAAAGAAACTAAATAGATCTAAAAGTACCTACTAACGATAGTAGAGTAAATAGTTTCTTGTAACATTTTTTCACTGTAGTTAGATCAATTAATCGATGATTAACCACCACTCTTTTAATTCTAGTTGCCAACTCCCAAGGAGATTTACCGTAACTCCCTAATGATTAGACTAAAGTGAACCACGGCCACGAGAAATACTACGCTTGAACTGTTTCCAAATAAAATCTTATTTGATTCCGAAGCAGTTTCATCTATTTTTGTAATCAAGGTCAAATCTGCGAGAATCAACTTGTTTTGATGTTTCCCTTTGTTTATAGTGTAATTTTATGAATAAAATAAACGTATGTTAATATTATTATGAATTAAAAATGGTCTTTTTTTACGGAATATTAAAGTTGATATGGTCACCCCATCGCCATTTTGAATTTTCTGTCAGATGCGACGCGTCGTTAATTGTTTTGATTCTATGAAGGTTGTAACATTAATCCAGTACGATCTGGGCCTCAAGTCTGCTATTACAATAGTGTCAGAATGGTCTATCATTGATTTCATAATTGTTGATTTTGACAAGTTTGGTAATCTACTATTATAATGGCGTCATTATGACTTTCCAATGGTCAACCACTGACATTCCATTGAAAGAAATGGCTTAGAATGGTAATCTCGTACATAATGACAAATGAATGACTGACGTAAGGGGTAATCTGCTAAAATTTTGACAGCTCCTTTGATCATTGACCTACCACTGGATCGTCATTGTGCAGTCATTGCTTTTAATAGCTCGGTTGTCGAAAAGAGTTTGTTATTTATCGTGAAATATTGAGTGGAGAAATGTATTCACTACGAGCAAATACTCTCGAGCTAGCCGCAGCAGTGGATGCTAGAGAAAGAAGATGGGCGGAATGCAGAAGACGTCGTCGAGCCCGTCGCTTGACGAGAAGTAGTACAAACCCCTTTATTGATATTTCCGAGGCGGAATTTGTAAAAACGTTTCGCCTTGGAAAGGACTCAGTAAGGGGGTTAATTGAAGAACTCATTCACCTTGTGGCCAGACCGCGTCGAAACGATAGCATGTCGGCAGAAATGAAAGTTAGAAAACTGAATTTGATTTTCATTGATTTATTATTCTGTAGCTTTAAACACGAAATAGTTGAGTAATGTTATATTTTTTATTTCAGATTCTAATAGCACTTGCATTTTATGCATCAGGGTCCTATCAAAATTTGATTGGACAGAGTATCCTCCATAATGTTGCAAAACAATTAAAAAATAAAACACTTAAACGAAAATAAATAGCAAAACACCGGCCGCTAGAATTGTAAACAGTAAGCACTAATGTCACATTTGACTTTGACAGCTAAACAGATCTAAACAATATTAAGTTTCACTTTTATCCGCGTTACACATTTTGATGTTTTTGCTATTTGCGAACTTCTTACTACTTCAGATTGCTTATAACATTATTAAATAATATGTAAAAATGTATATAAATGAAATCTGGCATGTTCAAATTTAATAGTAGTTTTTCGAAAATCATTTCTACTACCGGGTTTTATAATAATGGCAATACAACAACGTCATTCTGCCACGATTCCATTACGAGACCACTGACCGACCAGTGATCGACATTATGAATTTAGCAGATTACAAACTTTTATCAAAATGACAATGGGATCGTGTTGGAATGACGAATTTATAAAAAATAGCAGACTTGGGGCCCTGGTAGCTGAATTCATCGTTACTAGACCGATTACAATATAGGAACGGAGAAGCGCTGGATATTGGACGCTGTACTTTTTTCTTTTTTTTTCTCGCGGGACTCACGAATTATCGTGACCCCGGAACGTAAAGGGCTTTTGAAGGACACCGTGGATTTTAGTCAGTGCGAGTCTGACAGTCCCTCCCGCTCTGCCCTGGGTGGGAGGACTCATTTGATGATTTTACCACGTTAAAAAAAAAGTTAGGCATGGACTGCCCCAGGGTGCGTTCAATGTACCTGGACCTTACCTACATCTGGCTACCTATTGCTAGATACTGTGCAGTCTATTTCTGCCCTCATAAAATCGATGACCGTTTATCGGCGGTCTGCGGTACCTGATAGACGTTGAATGATTTAGCGGTCAGTGCTTTTATTGTTAAATTTTGTTCGCCGCGGTAGCTAAAAGGAAAAATGAGCATTACTCCATTTTGATTCTTATTTGATTTTTAGTAAGCATACATGTTGCCTCATAATTATAATTTTTGGGATTGCTGATTTGACTACAATTGCTTTGAGCATGAAAATAAATGGTTAAAACTTATTTTCTTTGAGCCATCTATTTATCTGGGCCATCTATTTTTGATCATTGCGAAATTAAATGAGATTTAGGTCAGACCGACCAAAAACATGAGCTGCCAGATTCAGATGTGGCTTTCAAAAATGAACTCCATTTAAAAAAAAAGGATTAGTCTATAAAAAGGTTTTTATTATTCTTGATTTTCGGCTATTAAGCAAAATAAACTCATATAAGCTACGTCTCTAATTGGTCTCGCACCATATTTAAAAATAATCGTAAAACACTATACTCTAAAATAGATGTGGGCAACTTGATCGCCCAAGAAGTCCATAAAGGCTATAAAAACCGAAATAAATCCGTAATATAAAACGATAGTTAACTATGAATGTATTTAGGAGTTAATCGCTTCTGTTTACACGAAGCTTACCGCGCCTTTTTCGGCGTCAATGCCGCCATTTTTAAAGTAATCTTCAAAATTATAGTTGTTTATAAATGAAGGTTTACGGATTATTAGATGAGATAATCATAAAAATACAAATAAAGTCAACCAATAGGTGTTCTTTTCGATCAATAAATAACTAAAAAACATCAAATGAGCTTACCTTGTAATAGATTACGACCGATTAAGTTTTTACTGCTCAGAAGTGAAGTAATTTTATGCGTGAATAATGTTGCCAGTTATAAAATTGTGTGTCGAATGAAAACTTTATGGATTCTGAATTTGAATGCACGAATAGTGATGTGAAGAAATCGAAAGTTATTTGGTTTTCGATTCAATTATGTTTGGATATATTTGATTCGCGTTGCGAAATTGGTTTCGTAAAAGTATTAAGTCACAAAAAATGTAATACATCTCTAGTCTGACACGTTATGAATGTCCTGTGGGACTCCATCTAATATTTCACAAGCTAACTTTATAGAGAAAATATAAAATAAATAGATACTAGAACAACGTTTTGTATCAAAGTTCAGTACAGTTATCACTTAATAACATTGTTTATTGAGGGCAACGTTTCCTCTTTTGATTTTATAAATGGAATTTCTAATAAGTTGGAATTTTATCGTTTGTACATTGGTTTTAGCATTTTCATAGCACAAAATTTGATCCTCTTTATATCTTTACATACAAGTCATTGATGAAAATTAGACTGACAATCGGCACTTTTTGGATTTCATTTCATCATTTCAACATTTCATTAAAAAATCCCTAGTATTTTATTATTGTGTGTTGAGTTAGAGAGAGTTGTAGCTGGGGATAAAATTCTGGAAAAAAACTGCCCCAGCAATTCCTTTTTAGTCTACCCAGAAAGTGCCATATCTATTATATTTGCTGCTTCAACTCAAACACATATAAAAGGAGACTCAAGTTGTAATTCATAGCCCTACACATGCCAGAGTCATCAATCAAAATCAGTCCGTCAGTTTCGGAGTAAACCACCCAAATAGACACACACGTAAGTCTCGCATAGTAAGTACAAATTAGACATAATTACAGAGCAGAGTTAAGTGAAATCATGTGCTTTCCACTCTGTTCCACTCTACATGTTTTCTTGCTTGCATAATTAAATAAATTTATCGTATTTTTTTTCATATTACTACAGCCTTATTTGGGTGATAGGCTCTTTGGCGCGTATTCTAGAATTTTCTATTTCAGCTAGACTGTGACATATCTATGTTTTTTCAATATTTTTTTATCATTAAACAGGTGTTTTACTACAACCATTTTTTTTACGTGGTAAAATCATCAAATGAGTCCTCCTACCCAGGGCAGAGTGGGAGGCACTGTCAGACTCGTACTGACTAAAATCCATGGTGTTCTTCAATAGCCCTTTACGTTCCGGGGTCACAGTAATTCGTACAGTCCCGCGACCTGAACGCAGCCGTAAAAGGTTTAAACGAGGGAATAAAAGATTCAGCTTCTGAGTGTGAGTTGCGGTATACACACTCCTAACTAAGCTTCTTAAAAAAAAGGCCAATGACAACGCAGCGACAACCGTAATTATTCTCAACCGATTACGGTTAAATTTAGTAACAAGCTTGAACTTATACATTTTGTTTTAAATCGTGACTAAACAAGGAAGCATTGTATTTACGTCTTCTGATATTAATAGTCGAGTTACGACTGTCGTTAGGCGACTCGTTTGACTAGTGATGCGACTTATGTTACTAATTTTGTTAGTATGATTCGCGATGGTTATTTTTGGAGTTTGAATAGTAACTGGAGTGTTTAAACTCAGATATTCGAATAGATTTAATTGAGTCATTTGGCTGAATAGTATTTTAACAACGAATTTTTAAACAAAAAGGTAGGTAGAGTCCTGCGAAAAAATCGTGGTACTATAATTTGATTTAATAGCATAGACACTAGAGCCGCGTCAAAAGGACTTGAGTCGTGGCGCGGACTATACTTAAGTTTTGAGCTGTCAAAATGTTTTTGACATTTTAATGACAAAAATGGACACAAGAATCAAACGACGCCGAAGAATTAGATTTTCAATACACTTAGAAAACGTTACTCTTTTTAAGTTTGAAATATATTTTTTTTTAAGATAGATTCGCGTTTGACCACCGCTTGATGATAACAATGATGTGGTTGATAGTTAAGCACGCTTGCCTAGAAAGTAACCTGTTTACTCTTGACCTGCAGATCACAGTATTGTAGCTAAAAATCTCCCTTATCTGAATGTAATGATTTTGACCAAGTTAGTTAGAGAAAGATGGTGAGATATACATTTCACTTGCCAGGAAGTGACACCAACGTTGCGAGAAGATAAATATCTTGCGAACTTTTAATTCCTATTTGCATGCTTTGGAATAGTGCGGAAAAGTTTTGAAGTTTGAATTTGGAAGGCCCTTTGCACGCAAGTCTCCGATACCTTACGACTTTTATATCCATTGACGCGTGACTGATGTACGAACCTGTATGAATTTATATCGCGATAATCGCCTGAAAAAAAAATGCTGCGGCGACACCAAATGAATTTGAAGGAAGACTGAGTTACTAAATCGAAAATTATTGAACGGAATGTAATACCGGGATAAAAAGTATTATAAAAGTATCCTACCTGTTAATCTAGGTAATAAACTAACTGTACCACATTTCATATAAAACATTCATCCTCAAAAACTTTCGCATTTATAATACAAGTTAGATTAGATAATTTTCGAATTCTTTGCTCACTAAAATCCATGAAATAAGTATCTAGTTAGAATTTAAACTTCTTAAAGAAACATTTTCTTAACTAGAATAAAAATAAAAGATTTCAAAGCGTGGCTAACGCATCTATTGTAAAGCTAGATTTTAAACTAGATTTTAGACTAACCAAATGAACTACTTAACTCAATTTGCAATTCGTTTTAGTGAACGAAGATTTAAGATTTTTTTCCGTTTTGGTAACCGAAGAATCGTCTGTCTTGGTATGGACATGTGATGAGTAGAGATGACACTCATTTGACTAAGAAACTGATAGGTATTAATGAATGTTGATGGATGGAAAGGAAGAAGAAGTCCAAAGAAAATATGGATGGATTGTGTAAGAGATGATATGAAAGAAAAAGGAAAAATGATGCCGTGACGTCTAATGGGGGTGAATGGAAGAAAAAAAACGTGTTGTGTCGACCACTTGCAGAATGAGATAAAGGCAGGAAGATGATGACTTAATTGTAAGAATGTTACTTTCATTTTGAGATGTCCAAAGGTCTCGGAAGGACATCGATTTTGTGGCCGTCGAATTTTGTTGATAAAGGCGCGCCGTTTATTAATTTTTCATCCGGGAAATTATTTTATGAAATGTTATGATAATGTAGACAGTCGCTTCATGTACAATTATGTATTCAACTGAGTCCAGTAAGACTAAACGAACATTGTCGGGAAAAGGCGAGGCAGATTATGATGATTTTGTGAAATATTTTAAAACAAACATGATGGCAACTTTGATTCCAATTACCAAGCTTCGGAAATAATAGATTACATAAATATTACAATAACTTTTATTTATTTCAATTTGCAGTTTCAAGAAAACCTCATTTATAGAATAATAATGTCATCAACGAATTATACCGCAACAAAATTTAAAAATGGCGTAATAAATAGACAATTAAGGTTGTAATTACATGCTACATTATATCAAAGCTTACTCGAAATAAGAATTAAACTTCATAATAACGTAATTAACGGGTACTTTAATCGAGTGAACATAGACAATCGATGGAAACAATGGGTTGGCTGCAAAACGATGCGCCGTCGTCGTCTTACCGCATCAAAAAAAAAATGCTTCAAGTTTCATGGGATAGGGTTGCCAGTTTACAATTTTAAATAAAGAATATTAATTAACATGATTTATTATGTATTTAGACAAGTTTTAAAAATAGCCCTACTCCTAAATTAATATTCGTAGAACGATGTGTCTTTCAAAAATAATACTTTACATAGACTCAGGTTTTCCTGTTTTAATCTTTCAGATTTACTTATCGCCCATATCAAATACTTTTAATATCTTCATTAAAAATGATTGACGGGACACACGAGATGTTGGAATATGATACCGCGTATTTACGATGTTCTTGTGTTTTTAGTCAACGCAACTTATTATTAACTCGACAAGAAAGCGTATGAGATTCAACAGTGCGTTGAAAAAAGAATTATGCGCTTTATTATTATCATATTGTGGTAAAAAATACCATATAAGGTAAGGGACAAATCTGAGTAGCAGTGCTATATATTCTCTAATGCTACAGCGTGTACAGCGCTGTCCCAGCGTCACAAACTAAAATTTGGTTGTATTAAAAAAAAAAATTACGACGAGTTTTCTTCAGTCGTAGCGCGGACTCTATGCATGCAAGATTCTGAATCACAGTTGTAAACGTCATAATAGCTATAGTATCATCATCGTAGTATCATGAATATCAGTATTTTATATATATCTGACCTGCGTAACCCAGTAACTGGTTAAAACGATACTGAGTAAGACTGGTTGTTAAACTTTCGGGCTTATGCTTACATTAACGATTGTCAATCCAAATTCATATTATAAATGCGAAAGTAACTCTGTCTGTCTGTCTTTTCTTCACGCCTAAACTACTGAACCGATTTGTGTGAAATTTGGTACAGACATGGTTTGGAACTTGAGAAAGGACATAGGATAGTTTTTATTACAAAAAATAAAAATAGTCCCGCGAGATCGGGAACTATGTGGGCAATACCAAAAATCTGCCGGAAGTTACTATTCCACGCGAACGAAGTCGCGGGCAAAAGCTAGTGATCTATAAATGACAGCCGGGACTAACGAGTTTTCATGCTTTCTGAGAAAACTTGCTATTTATGATCCTCAGACCAACCTCGCCAAGCGCGGATTAACCACCTTTGGGAATTTGTGATGCAAGCGAACTTATACCACAAACACACTTTACATTCGCCACCAACCAAAATGCGGTTTGCTCTTATCACGCTGTACTCAAAAGAGTTCACATAAGTAAATTATCAAAGTTTGCTCACGTGTGAGGAACCACCGCGTCATACACTTATCAACCTGTAAATATTGCATTACGTCATTTTAATAAAGTGATTCACGTGGCCGTTGGCTCTATACTGCGTTTGCTGCGAGAATTATGCAAAATACAATTAAAATATTTTTTTTCTTTCCACATTGTACGAGTACGTAGTCTTAATATTACAACCTCGCAGGTTTTTTTCGTGTTACAAGTGCACCTGTATTTCGCCATCACGATGCAACTGTACTAACAATCTAGAACTTTAATCCAAGTGGCAATCGCTTCGGGCACGCCGCAATCGCGGCGGTAAGACTCCTCTTTAGGAGTGGCTGGATAGGCGTCACGGCGTCCTTACCTTCCGTATGACGCAGGTCCTCACCGGACACGGAAGTTTCGGGAGGTACCTGTGTCGGATAAGGAGGGAAGAAACGCCTGAGTGTCACCACTGCGAGGATCGTCCGGAGGATACGGTGCAGGACAGCAGGACAAAATAAGTGGCAATCGCTTTCATAGCGTTGTTTCTACAACGAAAATCAATAACTTTAACATGTAAACTATGGTTTATATCAATTCAATTCATTCTAAATAAATATGAACAATAGGAAAATAAAATTACTAATAAGTATATCATAAAACTAAACTATTAAGTACAAAGAAAATCTCTGAATACTGGGACAAACCTTCATTTACTTGAGTACATTGAATTCAGATATCAATCTGACATTTGTGACCATCCATTATACCAAGACCACTTGAATAAGAAGATATATTTGACTAATCTTATCTGAACTCTTCCTAGATTATATCATAACTGATAAAAATATCAAATGCGTCAGTAAAACACATGTAATTCCACATTAAAACAGGAAAAGAGTTGTTTTTTTTTCTCATGAAGCCATTCAATATCCGTCTTACTCCCACTAATGGATTTGATTACTCTCTTCTCTTTTTTTCTGCTCAAGATCTACGCTCTTAACAGCTGTAATACTGAATATTGCCACGAGATTACACACCTCTTGCTTGAAGCAGTTTTCGTAAGAGCTGCGATTAAGTCCAACAATAAACTGCTTTAAACTGACTAATATTCTTTCATTGATCAAGTAGGTACATTTAAGATAATCAGGCAAAAAATCAACAGTTAAGCATTTGTTTGTACTTAACGCCATACAAGTGGTAACCCTAACAAATGTCAAACGTGACTCACCTGTCAAACTTTCGCGCGGGAAAAATGGCGCGCAACAAAAATGGCGATGTTACGGTGGCCAGTGAATCACGAAGATTGCGGTTTAGCGATATTTTTTTTATTATTTTATTTCACCGCCGCATTCCGAGATACTTTTGATGTATTTGTATTTTTTGTATTTCGTGGAAATTAACGATTTAATGCCATAAATGTCTGTAACTAATCGAGAGTTTGCGAGAAAGTTTTATTTATAAAAATATGTTGAAAATGTGTTTGAAAAGCCTCAAATTGTAATTTCGGCAATGATTTCGCAGTGACTAAGCCTAATCAAGGTCAAAATAGTCCCTCCTCATTGCAAGTCAATCAGCGACCTGCACGAAATGATAAATACAGTCAGTCAGTCAGTTTCCTCAGTCAATTCTTCGTACACGTACGTATGGCAAGCACATCGACAGATTGGTTAATACAATGCCTTCCTGCATTTATTTCAGTAAAGGAACCCGTCATTTTCTTCACCATGAACAGTTCATCAGTTTTAACAAAGAGATAAACATGATTTGCGCAGAACATAGAGTTATTGTTGTTACTAAATAATGTCTTGCATCTGATTAGTCTGTTGGTAGATAATCGAGGCGAAGGAAATTTTGGAAAGTAAAGACAGAGGTGTATCTGTAGAACACTCGCATGGGCCATGTTTAACCATTTAAGTGTCCAATACGATAGTATAGTGCACCATTCATCAATAATGCTAAGAGACAACTAATCTACTGTTTTATGTAGTTTAGTATATAAATAGTTCAGACTTGCCAAATTAGTGTTGCCATACAAAATCTATGGAGGTAGAATGCTAGCCACGAAATGAAGCCTGCGGGAAAGGGGTATGCAACTTATTGGCACCAAAATTTTTTTTTCTTTCGCCAGTAATGAAATGTTGGTCATTAGTAGACCGCAACCTAAGAAATTCGTAAAAAATATTTTATTTTATTTTGTTCTAATCGGGAGTAAATCACTCCTGATTAGAACAAAATTAAAACCGCCATATCTCTGGTTGGTTACGGTTTAGAAACTTAATTTTTTTTTCTATGGACTTCTTAGGTAGTAGTCTAATTGTGGCCAAAATCACTGGCGAAAAGAAAAAAGAAATTGATGCCAAGGTCCATACTAAAAGTTGCATGGGCCTTTGTGGTACTATATTTTGTTTCTTCTGTCGTTGGTCTTCTGGAAGGGATTTCTTAATAAAATAAGTAGCAGTGCTTTTGTGCTCTATTCTCTCTAATCTGAATGTAAGTTTTTGTACCTATGTATTCTGTGTTTATAAATAAATAGCGTAAATGAAAACTCGAGAAGCTAGTCATCCAGAACTAATTAATGATAATACTTGTGGGAAAGGTCTGGGTGGCCTACGTAGCCTGTAACTAACTCCACGGAATTCTGTTCCGCCATTTGGAATACTAATTGTTCTGTTTGACATTAACACGGATTCCTGGACCTAGGCTGAATAACTGAATATTCATTGCCATTGATGGTAATAATTGAATCTTGGAATCCAAAGAGAATGAACGAATGGAATGCAGAGAGGTTTTGATTGTTAACAACCAATTAGAATGCATCGGGCGGTGAGTTACCCTTTGCTTGCCGCCCGCAAGCATGAATTTCATTGCATTGAAAATAAAATGGTGTATGACTTCCTCCTACTTTAGCTGTTTCACAATCAGTCTTATTCAAAGTTGATTGTCACAGTGACATTTCTGAACGTTGTGGAATGCGCATAAACAATATTCCGGTTTCGAAAGTATTTAGGTGTTGGGACTATTGTTGAAGATTGCGCAGCGGTATGAATCATGAATTCGCTTATGTTTACCGGGCGGTTACGCCTAGCGTACGACCTCAGGCAATGCGATTTGCGTTGAGCGACAGTCGTATGTTTCCGTCACGTCACGGTGACTCGTAGTATGCTCTAAACTGAGGCCTTTTGACACGTCTTTACGCTTTTCTGACGTAATGTAAACGGGTCTTTGACATTATTACGACAAAATTAGTTCCTCGTACAAACACTAAAAACGCTTTTTCATTTTCCATCCAATTTCCATTATAATACTTCAAGTACGTTGTACGGCCAAATACGTAGATTTCAGACTAGGGCCTGTGGTTAACACGGGCGGCGAGTAATGGGCGACTTGCTGTCCGACCATGGACCATGCCCGGGTCGACGGCGCGTTGTGTTCCACGCGCGTTTCAAGGAGTGTCAGCATAGTGACGGGGCCTGTAGAGGGCCAAAGCCTTCCGGGGTTGCGGGACTCAGAAATTACCGTGACCCCGGCACGTAAAGGGCTATTGAAGGACACCGTGGATTTTAGTCAGTCAAGTCTGACAGTAAGGGTGGGAGAACTCATTTGATGAATTTACCACGATAAAAAAAAAGATGTAAAGGGCCTGTGATTTATTTTATCGTTTCTCTCCTGTTGCTGTAGCAAGTCATCAGTAGCTAATAATGACTGAAAGCATAAGAACTTACTGAGAGAGTTTTTTTTTATCACAGCAACGCGACTCATTGGCTGCGGTACTCACGCAGAAGAAATCATGTGACACACGAACTTGTGTCGCAGGACGCATTGCCCGAGGGTGTGAACAGAGCTTTGAGTTTGCACTCCGTTACAAAATTGTTATATATTCTTAGACACCTCGTATTTTACAATATTGCACTTTGAATCAGCTTGAATGGTTTGCATACAACGTTGAGATGGGATCTGTAATATAAATATTCATATTGGCGGGAAAAATGCAGACGTAAGAATGAAAATATGAAATTCAACGAAGAGAAAATATTGTGGAGGGAATTTTCTAATAGGAGTTGTCTGGTAATACTGTACGTTATGCCGTAAGTTTGCTCGTATATTTTTTTCGTGGTAAAATGATCACATGAGTCCTCCCACCCAGGGCAGAGCGGGAGGGACTGTCAGACTCGTACTGACTAAAATCCACGGTGTCCTTCAATAGTCCTTTACGTACCGGTGTCACGGTAATTCGTGAGTCCCGCGACCCCGGCAGGCTTTGGCCCTCTACTGGGGGCCCCGTCATTATGCTGACACTCCTTGAGGCGCGAATGGAACACAACGCGCCGTCGACCCGGGCATGGTCTATGGTCGGACAGCGAGTCGCCCATTACTCGCCGCCCGCATGCCTGCGCCTACGGTGGCCGGAGATCAGGTTTGCTTGCATTTAGGGTTATTTTTATTTATTAACGTAATATACTGGAGTAGCTCCTGTATCGTGGGTGTCTTTGCAAACAATTAAACTCACATATACAGCCAGACACGTTTTTGTCTACCTTGACCCATGCTACGAATTTCTCCCGTGTCGTGGATACGTTTACCAACTTAGAAACACACATACACAAACACCCAGACCCAGAACAACTACTTGTAGGTAACACAAATATTTGTTCCGTCCGGGTATCAAACCCGCGACACGCAGCACAGCAGTCTACTTGTAGATCATATCTCAGCTACTGCGCCAACCGTGTCGCGACATATGAAATTGCTTTTACAACATTTTATTATTACTGTTAAAAGAGAAAATATGTTATTACAGTATTATAGCAAGAATATTTTTTGCACGAGAAAATTACAGGCTCAAGAATCACTGAACCATTTGTGATGAGACTTTCTTTCTTCCGTAACATTATTTGCGGTTGAAACTAAAACGTTATTACTTCTAGTGATGACAGAATGGATTGAAATTGAAATGCTGTCGACATTTTGAATTGGTTTCGAAACTAAATCGGGTGTTAATGATAGCGTTAATTAAATATATAAAAAGATTGTTCTTTTTAGTTCTCTTTGGATATATCAGTGTGGTAGTTAGTATTCTTTATCTGTATACTAGCGACCCGCCCCGGCCATTGACGGAACACGCTGGATTTTTTTCAGTACTAATCTGACGGTACTTGCCGCTCCACCCTGGGTGGGTGAACTCATTTAATAATTTTACTAGTTTAAAAAAGGTATTAATGAAATATCTGCAAGATTTTGCAACAAATATTTTTTATATTCTTCTAATAACTTGTAACTGTACCTAATTAATATTATAATCATGTCTAAAAACACCGTAACATAACAGAAAACACAAAAATGTTAGATGAACTGTAAAATCAAGTCGTAAAAGCAATTTTACAAAGAATTCATGAATTATTCATGATGAACAAAAATGTTCTTACAAACATGCAGTACATTGTCCCCCGTGTGTTATGTACACTATTATGTAATACATTTACTTGTTACTCCATGTATTAGCACCTCTTTAAGACAATCTGTGTCAATAGGTCGACTGGCTGAGGAGTTCTCAAGTTACATTTTTTAAGCTCTAGTAACACTGGTTTTTGGCTGTCATTTTTGAAATTTAGAACATTGGGTTCGTTATTTTTTTAATATTAAAGGCAAGTTTGACTACATTGGAGATTATTCATGAACAACGAATTCAGTTGATCAAACAAATACCACAAACTAGTCAAAATTGCATGCAACTCCAATGCAATTCCTTGCATCATCTAAACGAGGAATTAACTTAAGAAAGTAAAAATCAATCCTGTAAAATCGCCGCAATCATTTTTTTTAAGACGTCACATGTCGCCAGTTGTATAGATAGAAAGCCTTATGTCAAAGTTAATTCTGCCCAGTACAGCCCAAACTGGGTATCGAACACTATCATATCTTGCTCAGCAGTTGCTTACAAAGTTACGACTACTAAACATAAAATACATTAAGTTAATTTTGTTTATAAATCATTACTTTTTAAAGCCAACAGCCCACCCAACTAACAAAATCTTAAAAACCAACTACCAGCGTAATAAAAATTAACACCGCCATAAAAATTGACGTGTTAAAATTGACGGTTGGTACGACAATAAATCGTAAATCATAAACTATTGAGTTAAATAAATAAATAAACACTGTAAAGCTTTACCGGAAATTATTCCGCGCCATCTTGGCTGCGCGGGAGTCGGGGGCAACGATCTCTTCGATGACTCAAGAGCAGCATTGTCTTGTACGCGTTAAAAGAATAAAAATTAAAAAGTTAAAGTTTGACAGATGACAGACAAGGTTGAATAATTGGAGCAATTATTTTTGTTTTGTGTCATTTACGTTTTTCGTTCGGAAATGTCGTGAGTTCTTGGATTTTATTGGATGATGAATGGCTGAATCTAGATGCATTCTTATTTATAACTAAATATGGACTTAGTTGCATTTACAATTTTTTTTGAACATTTTAATGCGATGTTCTCATTATCTGCCTGCCTTTTCCCAACTATGTTGGGGTCGGCTTCCAGTCTGACTTGATGCAGCTGAATACCGATATTTCACATAAAGCGACCGCCAATCTGACCTCGCAACCCAGTTACTGGATAACTTGCTGGTAAGACTGGCTGTCATACCTCTTTGGCCCATGACGGCTGTCAAAGACTGACAAATGACAGATAGAAATATTGTGGTAAACTGGACCACACAGAAGGAAATTAATTAAATTCTACAGCATATACAAATGACCTAATGACAGCTACAACAAAGCATAATGCGTAATAAAAAATATATAAACTTAACTAGTGCTATCATTATTTTATTATGTCATAGTTAATGTTTTCCTAAAGTAGCATGGGAAGATGTTGGTAACACTATTCTGAGACCAAGAAAAGATTTAAATCTTTAGATGTCTCACCGTGCTGTAAGACTAGAGGAGCTCTGAGAAGAAGGAGCTTGCAAACCGCCCATAAAACGGGAGATGCGATTATCAAGTATGACTGAGTGAGACAATACTACTCCACGAAAAAAAATAAACACAAAAAACGACCGATTTTTTCCCACGATGCAGATGAAACTAAAGCCACCTTGAACAATCCATATGTACTCCTAATGCCTTGTCTTTCATGAATTTGGTAATAAACCCCGCTTTCGAGTATTACCTGACCTTTCTGAAAAACCACATCAGTAAATTCAGTGTGTGTCCTTCTAGATTAACCTCTCGGCATTGCCACTCACATCCGCTTTGTAAATACCTTTTGTTAAACACCATTCACTCATCCTCTCAACATAATTGTGCTATCTAAGGATTTTTTCTCAATTTTTGTCACTATATTTTATTTTAAATTATAAAGTATTCGGAATATTTTTGTTGACACGGTACAAGGAATCTAACGATTTAAATCTTTGCCGTAGCGTGGGGTCTTATATTAAAATCGTAATAGTTTAATCTAAATATAAAGCTAGGCTCATGTGAAAATATAAAGTTTATCTGTGACCTACTATCAAGTTCCTTAGACGTGAGAGCACTTAAGCGTTGGCCTTTTCCTAAGAGATCTGAGCACCGTGTGAAATTCTCTTTTGCGGCACGAACTGTTTAAAAATAAAATTAATAGGATTAATGCCTGCGACCTTGACCTAAAGGGAATCTGAAAGAGCAGGCATGGTTTTTAATCAGTACGACTTTGACAGCCTCATTCTCTCTGGTCCGGGAAGAGACATTTGGTGATTTCCCACCCAAAATGGGGAAACTAAAGTATTGTTTTTGATTTTATCGTATAGAAGAATAGGATTAGCCTTCAAAACTTCAGCCTTGACATTAATGTGTCAGTGCATTCTTGATACACGTAACAGTATGTGACACAACTGACGTTAGTTTGACAGCTACACCCGCGCCGACGCTCTAGCTGTCAAACTGACAGGCGTTGCAGTTTGCGATAGTGTCAAACGAGAGTAACAGCCCGAGAGTGTTCTGTTCTTATTTCAAACGCTTGGATGCCCTATATTCGTTCTAAAACGATGCTCAAAGTAGAAACTGGATTTAAAACTAATGTTCCTACAGCTGGGACACACTGGATAAGCATTTTATCTGTGAGTTTTAAATCAAGGTTCACACTTGAGCATCCATTTCAAATACGGGCCGTTGAATTATGTTATTCGAAATAACTGACATTTATTGTGGCATGGCCTCCACAATTTGATTTGTTGATACCGGTCTTTCAAGGTTAGGGTCGTTACCGGTTTTTAAACGATTAAGGAAATCATAGACATTATTTTAAGCAGCCGTATTATGTTAATTGGCTTTTATTTAAATTAATTTCGGATGTGTTGAAGTTAGAATTATTCCGGATTAAAACTTTAATTGAGAACTGGCACTGATTTCAACAGATTTTTTGGAAACTGGATGGTTTTGATAAATCATTATTTTCATGCACTCATTCCAAATTATTTTCGGTCAGCGCATGTCTTTTTATTCAATACTTCTCTATAACTGGTCATCTCAGTCGAAACCTTCTTTGTAGCCATATCATCCTTTACACAATCCATTCAAAGTTTCTTTGGTTTTCTACTCTTATAGTCACATTCATTCTCCAAATTTTCCTCACGACATTTATCTCCTCCCAACAATAAAATACGTGGTACTTAGTAAATTTTCTCCCCAATTTTTTATGTATTTATTAAAAATTTGCTAAATTTTCTATATTATACATGAAAATACGTAAAATAACGTACCATCCGTAATAAATACTATGAAGTTTACAATTAAACGCGTTCGTTCACTTACGTTTTCTTTTGAAAGCAAAACAAGGCCGCTTAGCCTTTCAACCAGCCAGTATTAAGTGACGTCAGAGATATCTCATATTATGAGCATGTTGGCAGCATTGTTTATAGGTATATTAAACTAGTGTTCCTCATTTAAAAATTGTGAGAAATTAGCGTCTTTTAAAAGTGTTCTTCGTTTGAAACTTGTTTGAAAAGTTGACGTTTGGTGATGTCATTGATTTATGGTTTTATGTTTTTTTTTTTTATAATCAAAAAGATTATATTTGTATTTGAGAGTTCTTTATATTTGTAACTAATGACAGATGTCAGTTAATTCCTTCGAAGTTTAAAAATAATGGATTCTATATCTGGTACCTTTTGTGGTCGCATAACTTCAATAAATAAATAAACTAGAACTACTTTCAGCTGTCCAATAGAATGCTTTTAGAAATACAGCATGATGTAGTGTCGTTCAGGGAGGCTCTTTTCATTTCTCCTTCTAACTTTCTGATATATTGGCGACGGTGGACATTTTGCCACAGAATCAGGGTAAATAAAATGAAAAACTAGTTTAAAACATAGTAATTGGTTAAAAATCGTTTTAATGCTATTTATTATAAATTCAAAATAAATATTCCATAAATATATCCTCATTATTGACATTGGGACTTCGACAGAGGCGCCACCTATAAAGCCCCAATAATTTGAAAAAAGAATTCATGCTTTTTAACTAAAGCAGAGACAATCCATGGTCCAATCACCCGCCATAAAGTTGCATAATACGGAATATAATATCTGTTTCGTAACAAGTAATCAATGGATGGCATACAAGACATTAGAATTGCAAGAGCACGATTTTTAGACGCCATTACTGTGGCGGAATGTGAGATACACACGAACGGAGAATGCATGACGAGACTAAAACATTTAAACCTTCTTACAATTTACATAGTGCTTGGAATTGGCGGGATTATTCGAGAAATATCCATTGTGGGCATGGGAATTGTGGTAAAATATGTGTACGAAGTTTATAACAAAAAAGTAAGAGTGTTTTTGATGTTAAAGTCTCATGTGATTAGCAATGGGCTATCGATTAATGGATTACGTGATTTGACTAGAAAGGGGAAGAAATTTAATGACAGATATTTATGGTTCTAAATACGTGTAGTATAATCAGTCTAATACATTCTACACTGCTGCTTCACTGCTAGGAAATTAGACCTCTTTTTGCGTGGGTGTGGGCTGTGGGCTGTCATCCACCACGCGGGGCCCATGGCGGTTTATGTGGGGCGAAATACCATTTCCAGAGCATTAAATAAAATACAAAAAGTATTTCGCCTGGAATGCATAAATTGGGATACGGTCATTAGGCTGATCACTCGTTAAAAGTAATAATCAAGATTTACAGTGTGAAAAGCAAACCCTTTTAAAATCATACGTATAATGTTGCCATGCCGAAATAGAGTAATATCACAAATTTCAAGTTTCGTTGAAAATAGGCCTTCCGTCCGATGTATTTCACTCAAATTTTAATTTTGGAACGCAATGTAAACGCCTTTATCTACTATCATGCTATTAATCCTCTATAAAAGAACCTATAACAATTAGCTTATTGCCAACATTAAAACACTCAATGCTATAATGATCATTATATCATCCAAACGCGTGTTATAATGAATTTCAAAAAAAGAACATTCTCATGCAATGACATTTTTACCACCAGATCGCTAACATTTTGAAAAAAGAACAATAAAGTGTAGACTAATTCGTAATTTCGGATTCTCGTCTTATCGTGTTATTTCCCCGCCATCTTGAATTAATTCACATAGTTCTGTACAACACCCTATGGTATGAAAACCTTTTTAGAGAATTCACATCATGATTGTAGATAAAGTCTTGTATGCAACTGTTATAATTAGGTATTAAAACACTCATGTGATACTATTATCACACTCGGCTACGCCTCGTGTGATAAACCCACATTCGTGTTTTAATACCCCTGATTATACAACAGTTGCATAAATAACTATTATCGTCCATCTCAACTTCAATTTGATGTTACAGTTCTTTCATAATATAAAACCTCTGCCCTTGCATCGCTTTCAAAATCAAAAAGATCTTTATGTTCGTAACAATATTGTTGTTTTTAGGTTGGTAACTTAAAATGACTGACAAGTCTGTCAAAATATGAGATATTTTCGTGAAAAAAGGTTGCTTTTAGACTTCAGCTGTCTGAGTTAAAATCATTTTCAACAGACTACGTTCAGGCGTAATGCTTTAAATATTAAAATCCGTTTTGCCGGTGAGAGATATATTTCAGACGGCCAAGTTTCAGATATCATAGAGATTAGTGAAATAAGATTTCTTAAATTCCTTTTTATTTGTTTAATGGCTGCCTTTGTCCTATTCTTAGGTTTTCATTCGCAGAGTTTTTTTTTTCAGCCAGTCTTATGTATATTAAATTCGTTTATCAGTTTTAACTTGCTGTTTTGGCTAACCGGATGGTAGACAGCAGGTGGAGTAGAGCTTTAGGACTGTCCAAGAGCGTGTTTTTCTGATATCTTCAAAATGGTGGGAAATGGATGATGAGTGGTGCACAGATCCCAGACGTATGTATGGCAGAAAAAAAAGGGAGGCCTTTACCAATTAGCGGAACATTTTATATAAAACTCAGTTTAGCGTTAGTTGGCTGAACCGTCATCTCAGTTTAGCCAACTGTTAAAGGTCTTCTGTTCTTTGTTATGACGTCCAGGTTCAATAATCCTTAACAAATACCCACGTCATTATTATTTCACTTAATTAACTCATACATTGTATTGGGTTACCCTTACAAGTCCACTTTCCCGTTTAAATTCAACGTTACAATGTTAAGTAGTAATATTTAAACAAAAAATAAATGGACGTCAATCAACTAGCCTTACCTAAATTAACAATACTCCTTACTCCGGGTCAAATCTCAAACAAATCAGAACTCTAAACACGTAGAATTAAAGTTAAAAGTCAGACGATCAGACAGAGGAGGTCGTATGCATATTGAGTAAACGACCATACTGGGAACAAGCGCTAAATATTTAAACGGTTGGTAGCATTGGAGAGGGTTGCCAGTTAAAAATGTTTCTTGTAAAATTGAATTTTTATTTGGGTCAATTTTAATTTAGCTGACGTGGATTTATTTGGGTCAATTTTAATTTAGCTGACGTGGATTTTAGATATTGCGAATTCAAATAACTTCTATACTACCTTTATCCCTCCTACGTTGGGGTTCGGTTAGATGTGAAGCCCTCCTCTAAATAATTTAGTGTTTCAAACGATAGGTAAAGATTTTTTTTATCGTGTTAAAAAACAACAAATTACCCACCCAGGGCAGAGCGGGAGGTACTGTCAGACTCGTACTGACTAAAATCCACGGTGTCCTTCAATAGCCCTTTACGTTCCGGGGTCACGGTAATACAGTCCCGCGACCCTTGCAGACTTTGGCCCTCTAGAGGGGGGGGGGGGGGCGTAATTTTGCTGACACTCTTTGAAGCGCGCGTGGAACACAATGCGCCGTTGACCCGGGCATGGTCGGACAGCGAGTCGCCCATTACACGCCGCCCGCATGCCCGTGCCTACGGTTGCCCGAGATCGTCTGTCACCGTGGGCGTCTACCTGTGGATAGGTAAAGGATTTTCGAAAAAAAAAACGATGTTTTAGCCTGATTTGACTTTTAATTAATTTAGATTATATCTTTTCACATATCAAACATAAAAAAGTAATAATTTAAATCGTTTATCTGTAGTAATCTATATATATAAAAGGAGAACTGACTGACTGACATATCAACGTACAGCCGAAACTACCAGGGCTAGGAATGTGAAATTTTGCACACGGCTTCCTATTATAATGTAGGGGAGCACTAAGAAGGGGTTTTTGGAAATTTAACCTTTAAGGGGGTGAAAAGGGGGAATTAGGAAAGTACGTAACCCACGCGGACGAAGTCGCGGGAAAAGTGCTAGTATCAAATAAGTTTTATTCCTGTTGCAATATGTATTTACCGTATAACCCTTGGATTACTTCCAATGTACAGTATTGATGTTATTTTTTGGCAACAATCCGTTTTAGCAAGCTATGCCAATAAACATGAGATTTCTATGCAAGAATTGTAGCAATAAAGAAGATTATCTTCGAATAGGGTAGATTAAAAACCGTAAATCTACTAATAACAAAAATAAAACTGTCACCACTGTAGTAAAAACCGGTTCCGGTTAACCGGTATACCTGGAGCCGTATTACGACGTCTTATAACCAGGCTTGTTCCAGTGAGTGAACAAGGTGGCACTAGACGACTTGTATAGCTTTGTCTCTGTCCCACAGTAGAACTACTCTCGCTTTATGACGTAATGGTAGCCCTGTTAAAAAAGAACTTATATTTAAATTTTCAATCCAGCTCTCATGTTACTGAGGTTTTGTGCCACACTTACGGGAAATGCCGTTCATATCGCGCTAATGGACGTTTACATGAACATTTAAAGACTACTGTCGTGAAAATGAACGGGAAATGCCGTAAGTGTGGCCCTAGTGAGTAAGTGTTGTGAAAAATTTAATAACACGCTCCATGACCTAAAAATCTAACACAAGATGTGCTGCTAATAAGACTCCATCATCATCCATCATCATCAGCCTACTATGTTCCCACTGCTGGGACACAGGCCTCTTCTCTGTGAGAGGGAGTGGGCCACAATCCACCACGCTTGCTCAGTGCGGGTTGGTGGATGTCACATGTCTTCGAATTTATTGGACATGACATGTCGGTTTCCTCACGATGTTTTCCTTCACCGTTTTGAGAGCAGTGGTGATGTAATAAATTACACAAAGTAATACGCTTGGCTGGGTTCGAACCCACGACCTACAACTTGTAAATCGGGGTCGATACCACTGGGCCACCACTGCTAATTAGAATTCGTTTAATGTTTAAAGTAATTATTGAAAATTAATTGGATATTATATTGTCTATTTATAAATCTCAGACAGACAGTCCTTGACTAAGATCCCTTCATTGTCCACCATTGACCAACTAACCGCAATAACCATGGTTACTGAAACCATTTCAAAACTAGTTTACCGTTATTTGCTTAAAATATGCACATTGTATGTGCAGCTGGCAACATTCTTTAGAAATAGTGATGTGCCAATTGTTTTATGAAGTTACGGTTCGAAGGTAATTTTAACCGGTTTTTAAATATTCTTCCTTTCTCTCAGAAGGCTTAAAAGGCCACGTCAGCAGATTTATAATAAAGTAAACGATAGAAATTGTCACAGATTTTAGATTCATTTTTTATTTATGTTTTTGGACCGATATTAGGTACTCCGGAGTTTTACAATTCATATTATTATCCTATAATGATTGTAAGGGGGTTATTTTAATTTTAGTTTCCCTGATCGTCAATAGTTATGCGAGATCCATCTTAAAACTTGGTTACGTTCAGTAAGTTAGTAACGTGGCAGATTTCCCAGGGTACGCATCCTTACGTATCCTCACTCACGAAGTGTGTTTTAATACGTTTCTAAAATTAGAAATTAACTGGCAAAATTTGGATAAGAACCTGCATAACGCACACCTACTCTTGGGGAATAATTTGATAATGACATTTATTTCTTCAATGGATACTGTAAAGAGTCATCTAATGCTCTTAACTGGAAACTGTAATCAATTAATCATCATAACTCTTTGCAGACAAGATGCTGATCATTGTATGATGTCATTTGTGTTAATATGTAACGTACATCTCATCTGTTTAATGTTGGTGAAGCTTCGTCATGTCCGCAATAGTGTATTCTAGGTACCTATTTTTTACGAGTGGTAATCTGTTTAGTTTCACCATCTAAAGAAATAAGCATTATAATATGATAATAATACTAGCTTATACAGGGTGTAAGAACGGATACCATGGGTTCAGGACTGGACCCCCCTATGTTGGAATTTTTCGTCCTAGTCCCAGTCCGACCCATGGTCGCTGCATGTCGCTCAAGCCAGGCGCATTACTTCGTGTAAAATATTTCATCAACACTGCTCTCAAAAGGGTATAGGAAAACATCTTAAGGAAATCGCAATGTCTTAGAACCAAAAAATTTAAGAAATGTGATACTACCACCGCGTGTTGGATTTTGGCCCACTGCCTCTCACAGAAGGAGGCCTGTGTCCCAACAGGTGATGATTATAATGCATGTAATACCGAGATAAACAGTATCCTGTCCCGGTCGACGGCGCGTTGTGTTCCACGCGCACCTCGAAGAGTCTCAGCATTAAGAAGGGCCCCCCCTTTAGAGGGCTAAAGCCTGCCGGGGTCGCAGGACTCACGAATTACCGTGACCCCGTAACGTAAAGGGCTATTGATGGACACCGTGGATTTTAGTCAGTACGAGTCTTATAGTACCTCCCGCTCTGCCCTGGGTGGGAGGACCCTATTGATGAATTTACCATACTAAAAAAAATGCGTTAATACAGTGTGTTTTCCTTCAGAAAATTCTCAGTTGCAGTCGCGGTGTCTGGTTTTGTCTGGTTGATGGCGTTGGGATGCACCCTATTGCATGGGACCTTTTTTTTTTTTTTTTTTTTGCGTGGTAAAATCATCAAATGAGTCCTCCCACCCAGGGCAGGGCGGGAGGGACTGTCAGACTTGTACTGACTAAAATCCACGGTGTCCTTCACGAGCCCTTTACGTACCGGGGTTACGGTGATGGGTAAGACCCGCGACCCCGGCAGGCTCTGGCCCTCTACAGGCCCCGTCAGTTTGCTGACACTCCTTGAGGCGCGCGTGGAACACAACGCGCCGTCGACCCGGGCATGGTCCATGGTCGGGCAGCGCGTCGCCCATTACTCGCTGCCCGCATGCCCGCGCCTACGGTGGCCGGAGATCGTCTGGCGACGTCCGTCGCCGCGGGCGTCTACCACTGCGGGTGGGTCGGAGGGAGGACACTGTTCTCTCCCTCACGCGGCACGCCTCCTCCTTCGCGAGCATGACTGCTTCGCAGAAGGAGGCGACCGCTTCCCACTCCGTCTCGCCCCGCAGCATGGCCTCGACCAATGCCGGGCGCGAGAGGTCTCCGCCTATCGCCGTCGTGAGGACACGGCGGTGCTCTGCCCAAGCGGGGCAGTCCTGCACCGTATGCTCCACCGTGTCCTCAGGACGGTCCTCGCAGTGGTGACACCCAGGCGTTTCCTCCCTCCTTATCAGACACAGGAACCTCCCGAAACTTCCGTGTCCGGTGAGGACCTGCGTCATGCGGAAGGTAAGGACGCCGTGACGCCTATCCAGCCACTCCTCAAAGAGGGGTCTTACCGCCGCGATTGCGGCGTGCCCGGACCTCGGTTGCGACAGTCGCTCCCTCCATACTGCCCTATTGCATGGGACCTAAAGATAACTCTTGAAATTTAGGACTATGAGGTACACATGCAATGTTATGTAAATAAAAAGCTTTCTAAAGAGATACACCGTGGGCGTAGTAAAATAATTACAATTAGGGCGTGCAAAACCGGAAGGTCTTCAAAACCGGTTTTGAATTCCGGTTTTGAGGCTGCAAAACCGGAAACCGGTCTTAGCCCCGGTTTCCGCAACAATTTTATAGTAGAATAGAAAACAATATTCTTAGATATCCACAAACTGTACAAATAAAACAAAAACAATATAATATACCATCACGCCTGTATTCGCCGAAGGGTTAGGCAGAGGTGTACCAATGTAAATACTACCCACAATAAAACAAATTGTATGGTATACCTCTTTTTAATCAACCATTTATGCCTACCAATACCAAGTAGATCACATTAATAGTTATAACAGGAACTTAAAATAATATAAAGATTAACTAACTGAGATCAAATCAACAACAAGTAAGTTTGTGGTACCTTTAGTAGGTACCTAACAATTCTGTTAAGTATAAAATTGTTAAAATTGTTATTGTGTAAATTGTTCTTTCCCCGCGACTAACAAAAATAATATATTTTTTAAACATACAAAACACATTCATCATCTTAAGACACAACCACAATTACTATACTTCTCAATTTCTTTAATCTTGAGCTCTTTAATTAATAACTACTAACAACATTATTAAAGGATTCATATTTGACTATGAAACGAGATCAAATCAACTGTGTACCGTGTACTAATTAAAATAAACAATAATATTTTTTTTTCAAGAGACCGCTGTTCTTGATAATGTGTTCTTAAGAATAAAAGTGCATCTAACATTTTATCAGATAGCGTACTTCTTATTTTGTTGCAAAAGTACCCAGCACTCGAAAAGGCCCTCTCAGTCTCAACACTTGTTGGTAGTACACATATCAAATAGTCGTAAGCTTCTGTGAGATACACACCCCGATGCCCTCCGCTTTCATACATGGCTTGCTCTACCTTGATAAACCCTGCAAGGTCGAAATCAGACCAATTCTTGTGCGTTTTCCTGCATTTACACTTATCAAGCTGCTCTTGAAGAGTTAGCTCATCACCTACAACACAGCGAAAAAAGTTGTTTAAACCAAAATATAAATATGTAACAGACTACTACAGTATAAGTATGTAACAGACAAAACCGGAGTTAGCTCCGGTTTTGTCTCTCAAACCCGGTTTTCAAAACTCGGTAATTTTTTTCCGGTTTCCGGTTTTCAATAAAACCGGAAAACCGGGTTTGCACGCCCTAATTACAATACGAGTATAACCTATAAAAAAGTCAGTGTATGAAGCCATTAAATATTAAACTTTTTCTTACAACTCGTTAGACTGAATGACGGAAATGATTCAATGCATACTCCTTTAAAAAGATTACATATCTTGTTAAAAGAAAAAAGTTATGTACCATTGTCTATGGCTGTTTAAAAATGTAAGCACGCGCGTTACTACAGACTGTCAATGGTCATTGTTGTAATAAAATATATTATTGTGTTCTGTTTTTAAAAGTTTTTTTCTTTTATGACTGTATGAGGCAACGGCTTTTTTAGTATTTCATCATTTATGGAAGCTTAGAGTTTAGTCACGAGTTTCTATTAAGGTAGGGCTTTAGAATAATGCTCAAGCAAGATTACTTAGCAAGCGTCATGTCTGTCAGATAGGTCGCGAAACACTCTAAGCAGGTTACCGTGACCCTGAAACGTAAAGGGCAATTGAAGGAACACGGTAGATTTTAGTCAGTAAGAGTCTGATAGTCCCTTCCACTCCACACAGGCGGGAGGACATGTATCATGATTTTACCATCAAACATTTTTTTTTACGTGGTAAAATCATCAAATGAGTCGTCCCACCGAGGGCAGAGCTGGAGGGACTGTCAGACTCGTACTGACTAAAATCCACGGTGGCCTTCAATAGCCCTTTACGTATCGGGGTCACAGCCGTCGCGAGTATTTTTTGTACCGAGCAAGAGAGTGAGACCTACGTGTGCGAAAGAGAAAGCTGTCATTTTAAAAACTGAAACACAAGCAAGGGTCTAACGCTATACAGCCAACAAGATTAAATTTGATTTACAGGAACAGCATGGGAAATAAGGTATCGATGCGGTGCAGTAGACGTACTTGTCAGTTTTCGTCAATATGACCTCAGCAGTAAGGTTGAAAATGGGTCAACCGGTATTGTCCGGTAACGTATAAACTGATGGAAAATTTACAAAAAATACAGTCATAAAATACAATGATCCGTTCTTAAATACCTAGTTAAAATAAAATAACTTGAAAGCAAGGAGTGGCTCGGTGAACTTTTGATGTCATATTTGCTATTTATTTTCGCAGTATTAAACTCTATCTGTGCTTTTACAAGGTCGATTTTGGCATAAGCGTGTTAATAGTCTAGGTGCGGCCTCGCTATGTTTACGATTTGAAAATGGAATTTAACGTTTGACATTTCGCATTATGTATTTTGGAATGAGCGAAGATTATTGTTATTTTCGATTGGGATGAGATGTCATCGATAAATACGGTAAAGTGCGGTTTTTTATGAGTTTACGGTTCTTTGAAACACTTATATATATCTTGTAAATCTTTATTTAAATTGATAAAAATATATTATTGTTTTATTTATAAAAAAAGGATTTCTGTGCACACCCAAAAGTAAATCACGCAGTTAAAAACAAATAACTATGCTGTGACCCAAATGACAGTTGAACTTGACCGCCATTTTTAAAAGCTATGACCTGTCATTGAGTGCAACACTAGAATAAAAGAAAAATGAGAAAATTATGTATTTTTCAACGCGAACTTTGACATCATATTAAATTTAACTCTTGAAGTCATAGACATAAGACTTACATTACAGAACATCAGGAAGTTAATGGTTTATAGTTGTTCTTTTATTTAACGTAGATCAGGGACGTGGGAGTCATTTTTTGTTCCGTTTAGAAACCGCTATGTGATTGCAACCTCTTTTTACGGTTTTTTACACACTTATAAAATCTGCACGTCGATTTATCAAGTTTAGTTTCACCGTTAAATAGAAGGTATTTGAAGTAGGTGTAAATTAATTAAACGGTTATTTTTAAAAGCGGTCAAGAGATAATTATACATATTCGTAATATTTTATTATATGCGGCCAAGATTGTATCAGATAAATTCTACCCGCCTACAAACGAAGTATAATTTGCAAAGTGACAAAATTAGGCCAAAATAATTAAAACGTTAACGAATCAAGACGGTATTAACAAAGTGTGAAGCTAGCATCGTATAAATAGGCGACAACAATAATAAATTTCCCCAAATTACTACGACCACAACAGTAGCCAATAATAAACTCGGTCAAACAGAATAATTTTCCAGTTAGCAGTAGATTTAACAAACATTTTCTATTTCACAAGATTAAAGTTGACATTTCCCGCCTTAATTTGACACGAAACGTTTAAAATGACAAGAGGTCCACAGATTATACTAAATAGACTAGAGACGAGCACATGACACGTGTACAAAAGAGCAAAGGAAAGTGGTATAAATCCTCAGCCGTCACGCCCCGCTTTACGCTTCCGCAATTTCTGTAATGCTTTATCTAAATAATCATCTTTTAATGTATAGCCGTCAACGTAAATGTAATAACAAAATTTCACTACGTGAAATGAGTAGTAGACATTAAGCCGTTGCGTTTGGTCAATTAAAGCTAGAAAATGACAAGTGCAACCATTTTGGCATAATTCTGGGATGTTGGCCTTTTCAAATGTCATAATGACATGTGCAAAAATAGTCTGACACTTGTGTAGGAAATTAAGGAATGTGTTTAATAAATGTGAGTTTGAAGACATTTTCGTTTATAAATAGCTGTTAGGTATTAATTGTACTTCACGAACGTAAACCTGGCGAGGAAAAACCTTCTTGGTTTGTTTTTGCCAATCATAGAACTTTGTATCTTTAAAAATACTTCGTTTTAGAATTATTTATAGATGTATTAAATTTGGTGATAACAACCCGCGGAATTAACCCATTATTTAATGTTTTATCTGACGTAGACTAGAGAGCAAACCCATTGAACATAAAAAAAAAGTTCAAGACATCAAAGAGGTCGTCATTTAATATTTGAATTTAATGTTAATAAAATTCCAAATTCATGCGAATCCAAAGATATAAAAATATTAGCTAGATTACGATTCAGAAACATTCGTGTTGTTTTATTTATGCATGCAAATAATAAAAATACAAAAAATATTTTAAAGAAAATTGACCTCCTTTCGAGTACTTATAAAAAACCGTAAATAAATAAAAAACTGTCATCACTAGTACGGTTGACTCATAGTTCCCGCTAGAATTTCGAATCGAACCGTAACGGCTGTTAACAATTATACTCTAAAATAGAAATAAAAATCTCTATTAGCGTACTCTTGCTAAACCCTGCCCAAACATGAAATAATTTGATTAGAAATGTTTGCTTAATCGATTTTTTATGTGTCTATTCGACTATACTTTTTTAGGCAGTACAAGTCAATGTCCTTTGTCTGAGGTCAATGTAAAAGTAGAAAATTTTCATTATGGAATATTTTGGCACAGATGCACCTCAATGGAAAACAGTTAGTACCTATTTATTGATACGCCTGCCAGGATCACAAGACTGTCTAATTAGCATATCGTTCTGGAACCCAAAGATCAAACAAAAGAACAGGGTTTAATATAAACATTTAGTTTAATACAGCGTTAGCCATTAATACTAAATTAATATATCCTGTCACTTTGCCGTCTCACAGAACCACAATCAAGCAGTTTACTTAAGAAGGAGATTAGCTGACGCCATATTGTGACGTGTCCTTATTAACATTTACACGCTTTCAAATACATAAATAATTATCATATGGAAATAACTCTAAAAAGATAATATACAATAGATAATTAATTAAAGTATTTTATTGCTAAACGTCATTTTAAAGTTGACAGATGAAGATAATAGACAACTCCTTATTGAAACGCATATTAATGCATTAAGGCCCATTTAACAGAACGTCACTCAATACTCAAGCATTACTTAAAAGTAGATTAAAGGACTAATAGCGCCCGGCGTCAGTTGTACTGGTGGTCGCGCGAGCTAACAGCGCTGCGCGAGGCGTGCGTTGCTGCGCGACGCCGGTACACCAGGTTCCGCAGGCGCCGCACCCGACCTCCGGATGCGGTGGCTGTAGAGACGGAGCTGCAGGATGGCTACAGGGCAGCGAAGACTGCCCTCCGCGACGAGATCTGGCGGGCCAAGGAATTGGCCCGCAAGGAGATGCTGGAGGCTCTGGACGGGGACCCATGGGGCCGGCCCTATAAGTGGGTGAGAGAAAAGCTCCGCCCCTGGGCTCCCCCGTTGACGCAGAGTCTCCAGCCTCAGTTCGTGGAGGACGTGGTGAGCGCCCTGTTCCCCTCGCGGGAGGAGCACACTCCCCCGCCCATGGCTCCGTCTCCGGCGGTGCCTGACGCTGACGCAAACGCGGACCACAGCGACGACGACGTCTACGACGCTCCGGAGGTGACCGAGGTAGACCTGAGAGTGGCGGTACAACGGCTCAAAGCCAAAAATACCGCCCCAGGACCCGACGGCCTGCCAGGAAAAGCCTGGGTCCTGGCCTCGGGGACTCTCGGGCCTCGACTGGGGGGGCTCTTTAGCGCGTGCCTGGAAAGGGGCCAGTTCCCGCTTCGTTGGAAGACGGGGAAACTGGTCCTGATCCAGAAGCCCGGGCGCCCTGCGGACTCTCCGTCCGCATTCCGGCCCATCGTGCTGCTCGACGAGGTGGGCAAGCTCTTTGAAAGAGTAATTGCAAACCGCCTCGTCGGGCACCTGAATCTGGTGGGCCCGGACCTTGCGGAGAGCCAGTTAGGCTTCCGCAGGGGCCGCTCGACGGTGGATGCCGTCACGCGCGTGAGAGCCCTCACGACGGGGGATGCGGTTTCCCGGGGCAGGGTCGTCTTGGGGGTGTCTTTAGACATCTCCAATGCCTTCAACACCCTGCCCTGGAGTTGCATCAGGGAAGCACTCCGGTATCACCGGGTGCCGACCTACCTCCGTCGTATAGTCGAGGACTATCTGACGGACAGAGCCGTCATCTACCCCGGTCACCGGGGAGAGTGGAACCGGCGAGAGATGTCGTGCGGTGTTCCACAGGGATCGGTCTTGGGGCCGCTCCTGTGGAACATCGGTTACGACTGGGTGCTGCGCGGCGACCTCCCTGACGGCGTCGGCGTAATTTGTTACGCCGACGACACGCTCGTCCTGGCGAAGGGAGAGTCGCACCAGGCGGCGGCCGACGTGGCGACGCAGGCGGTAGCGACAGTCGCTAGTAGGATCTGGCAGTTGGGACTCGACGTGGCGCTGCACAAAACAGAGGCCATGTGTTTTCATGGCCGTCTGAACGCGCCACGTTCAGAGTCCCACATTACGGTGGAGGGGGTTCGCATCGGCGTCGGGAGGACGATGAAGTACCTGGGACTCGTCCTCGACAGCCGGTGGAACTTCAGGGAGCATTTCCTGCATTTGGCCCCAAGGCTGAACCGGGCAGCAGCCGCTCTCAAGCGGCTCTTGCCCAATCTCGGCGGGCCAAATGCCTCCTGCCGGAGGCTGTACGCCGGTGTCGTGCGGTCCATGGCCCTCTACGGGGCCCCCGTGTGGGCCCTAAGCATCCGGACGCGACCAGTCAAGCTGGTCGCATGCCAGAGGGTCATGGCTATCCGGATAATCCGGGGATACCGCACGATCGCCGGCGAATCAGCCAACCTCCTAGCAGGATTGCTGCCCTGGGATCTGGAGGCGACTGCCCTCCAGCGCGTCTATGAATGGCGCGTGGAGGCGCAGCGTCGGGGCGAATCCCCGCTGCCTCGACAAGTCGAGGCGCGGCGGGAAGAGCTCCGGCGTGATCTCAGGGCAGTATGGAGGGAGCGACTGTCGCAACCGAGGTCCGGGCACGCCGCAATCGCGGCGGTAAGACCCCTCTTTGAGGAGTGGCTGGATAGGCGTCACGGCGTCCTTACCTACCGCATGACGCAGGTCCTCACCGGACACGGAAGTTTCGGGAGGTTCCTGTGTCTGATAGGGAGGGAAGAAACGCCTGGGTGTCACCACTGCGAGGATCGTCCGGAGGACACGGTGGAGCATACGGTGCAGGACTGCCCCGCTTGGGCAGAGCACCGCCGTGTCCTCACGACGGCGATAGGCGGAGACCTCTCGCGCCCGGCATTGGTCGAGGCCATGCTGCGGGGCGAGACGGAGTGGGAAGCGGTCGCCTCCTTCTGCGAAGCAGTCATGCTCGTGAAGGAGGAGGCGGGCCGCCTGAGGGAGAGGACAGCGTCCTCCCTCCACCCCAGCCGCAGTGGTAGACGCCCACGACGTCGGACGTCGCAGGACGATCTCCGGCCACCGTAGGCGCGGGCATGCGGGCAGCGAGTAATGGGCGACTCGCTGTCCGACCATGGACCATGCCCGGGTCGACGGCGCGTTGTGTTCCACGCGCGCCTCAAAGAGTGTCAGCATAGTGACGAGGCCTGTAGAGGGCCAAAGCCTGCTGGGGTCGCGGGACCAAGGGATTACCGTGACCCCAGTACGTAAAGGGCTAGTGAAGGACACCGTGGATTTTAGTCAGTACAAGTCTGACAGTCCCTCCCGCCCTGCCCTGGGTGGGAGGACTCATTTGATGATTTTACCACGATAAAAAAAAAAAAAAAAAAAGGCATTTGATTTGTTGAAACTAGTTTTAAGTAACACTTGAGTTTTGAGGTGCGTTCTGTAATACGGGCCTGAGTTTTATGATTAAGAACACAGAGTGAAAAAGATATAGAATACGTTCTTAAAGGAGGTTAATGTTTTGAGTATAAAAAGAGAAGGTAAATCGTTATTAAATCTGCAATTTTATTCTTAAATCTACTCAAACGTTATTATTTCTTGTTGTTTTCAGTGCAACGCGCACATTATAGTTTAATATTCAAATATTATGTAACTGTTAACACGCAATCAATGTTCGACCTACACTTGTGTATTATTTGCTATTTATGTTACCTTAGTGACTAACTTTTCAACAAGTGTGTTTTCTTTATATTGAGCATCTACCAGCGAATAAGCTATGCATAGGTGTAAAATATGGCCAATGTTACAAATTCATGTACCTAGTTTTTAAGTTTATACCAAGTTTAGTTTGTTCCAAAATAAATACCTACTTTTTCTCTCTCATTATAATTTTAGATTAGTGACTAATTGTCATCATAGGTACTATTGGCTTTAGTGGTGGCCCAAAAAACAAATGAATTTCAACAGAGAGTAAAGCAACGGTTGTATGTAATAGGTAATTTTATGCAACGGTTGTATGTAATAGGTAATTTTATGCAACTATTGCATTTTATTGCATAAACAAAAGAAGTAAATATCCAAGGAACTTTTGGCGGTCGAATGACATTCGCGTTTTGTGTCATGAATGTTTAACAAACAAAATTGCGCTGTTAGTTTCGATTTGGTCCACTCACCAAAATCAGTTATTAAAAGTAGGTACAAAACCGACTGAAAATTGAAGAGAAAAACGAATGCTTTGGAAGACCTCTTCAATTTTATTTCAGGTCTGATTAAATTGAATGGCACCTATATTACAAAAAAAACGCTTACTGTATACCTAAATCAAATAAAAAATCACAACAACAAAACAAAAACTTAACCAACCCTTTTTTAAATTCGCGAAATTCGAACGCTCACGAACGAACGTTCAAAAATTCGAACATTCAAATATGGAACATGTGTGTTGCCATTTACATGCAATATTAGGGCTGGGCACACGACCTCGGGCGTTTCAGAAGAATGGTGAAATTAAGCTAATTTAATTTTTACCTAATGACTAGCCAAGGTTATTTGCGTACTTACTTCGGTCAAAAAGTTATACTTTTATGAAGATAATATATTAAGAAATGTTTGAAATGAACTTTAGGCTATTTTCGTACAAGATCTGCATTTTCATTGAGTTGTAGATATTTATTTATTTAGAAGACTATAATGTTAAATGAACTCTATTATTACTTTGAAGTTACTTCAATATTCTGTGAAAGGATTTGAACCAAAGAGCATTATCGTTCCATTAGAATAAGCTACCTAGCGGCCTTTTGTCTGTACGGACAGCCAAAGACAATGAGATATTTTATCTGTGGCAAATGTACGATGAAAAAATCAAAAAAGCTAAAGTCGATCTACTCAAAGTCCAGTGGTAACGGTCCTGACTTGCGAGTTGTAGTTCGTGGTTTCGAATTTCGAACCCAGCCAGACGCATTACTTTGTGTAATTAATTTGATCATTACTACTCTCAAAACGATCAAGGAAACCGGCATGTCCTAGAATCAAAAATTCTAAGACATGTGACATCGTTTTTTTTTTGCGACAAACCCACCACACTATTCCCAGACCACTGCAACTCCTGTAAGCCAGAATCAACAGTGGCAACCACCAGAAAAGCGCCGAGACAATGAAGCTCGACGTCCCGGAGAATGAATTTACCTGTCTTGGATCCTGCAACGAAATTAATCAGAAAAGAATAGTGGAGGAGCAGGAAAAATATGTTTCCACTTCAACCAGTCAAGTCACTTTCGATAAATCCATCATGACCCGAACTAAATTCTTAACAAGGATATCAAAGCCAAGACCTCAAAAATAGTTGAACCATGCGTCAAAATTAGCCAATTGTGACGGAAGTACGGCCATGTCTTAAACTAGAAGTAAGCTGACACGATTTGACAATAACAATAATGATCCAGGTATCACGCTTAAACGGTCACGGCAGGAATATTTCACGATGCAAGCGTGTGGCGTGTGGTGCAAGTTATGAGAGTTAGGAACTTTCACAACAATATCGACGCGATATCGGTGGGTTTGGTAGTTTCATTCATATCTAGGGAAAATGAGCGAGAGAGGACGATTATGCCAATGTCGTTACCGTTATTGTCTATCTGTTTGTTTTTATGGGCTTTTTGGACTGCAGTCGAGGGTCTTGTGGATATTAAAGGGTCCCCAAAAAAACTCCATTTAAGACAATATCCAATATTGTTTTTGTGGTCATATGCTGTGTAACTGCTACTTAATGTCTTTGTAGAAAACAGTTTTTTTTTCACAAAGTGCCAATTAGTTGTTTTTTTTTAAATTAGGCGGCCTACCCGTGGTCTCCCAGAAACTTGAGGTCCGCCCCTAGTTTGAAAGACTTAGGTGACGGAGTGATTGAGCATAAGATTATCTTAAACTTCATTCAGGATGAGGTGATTGATGCCTCTTGGAGAGTGTGTACGACACTCGGCACTGATCATTATAAATTGGTACGAGAGACAATAAATTGAAATTGGTCTGTATAAGGACAAGAGAATGGTTGGTATTGGTACTGCATATATTGATTATTTAAGATATTGTCTTGTACAGACAGGTCAACAAATTGGGAGTAGTAAAAAAAATACAGCACAGCTCATTGTCTTATAGGTGTGCTAAGGATTGACTGATACTAGTTTATAGGCTTACTTTGGATCGGCAGCATATCTTACCTGTAACCCACCTTACGTTGGATTAAATCAAATTTTATTGCGAAGATCTTCTCTACCTACGTCTATTATCAAGATAATAATTAGCTAACAAAGACTCTTTAATCAAAAATCCCAATAAGGTCGCTATAGACTTACTCAAACACAATCCGCGTATACAAACATGGTTATACAACATTGCCATTTACGAAAATGACATAATTATTTATTTTGCGCGGGAGTTGTACCACAATTCTAAATTAAAAGTCAATAAAAAAAGACAATTTAGGCATCGATTAAACAAATAAGTTTAGCCTACTATTGTTTATGGTAGACCACTTTCGGTACGCAGCTTTGTTCTCGCACACATAGATAAATTCACGTTTTTTTTTTATGGCATAAAGGAATTACAGATAGCCATCTGTTACGATACTTTACATCACCTTACATACTGTTTTGCTCGCGTAGTTGTTGGATTATTATCTTCGCGAACATACTTCGGGGATAAAGAGTAACCTCTGAACAACGGATCCAGGGTACGGTCTACCTGTGTGCCTGTAAACAAAGTTGTTTAATTGCGCCCATTGACCTTTAGTTCATTTTTAAAAGTCGGGAAAAGCTAAAAACTGAAAGACAGACAGTCGCGGAACTGTCTAAACAGGTAACCGTAAACCTGGAACGTAAAGACAGACAAGAACACGGTGGATATTAGACAGAACGAGTCTGGCAGTCCTTTCCGCTTTACTCAGGGTGGAAAGACTCATTTGCATTGCTGATTTTTTTAATTCCTAAAAAAGACAGACAGAGCCACTTTCGCTCTTAAAAATATGGGTGTGTATGTATATGGCTTTTAGTAATTACTGACTAATATGGCCAGCACATTATTTTACAAAATGTAGGTCAGACCGACGCTCCTATTTAGCGTCAAAAACAGAGGTCTATCACACACTCATAAATTATAAACACTTCCAAACTCCTTTGTTTTAATAACCTACAGTTTTAGTAAAACATTTAAGCACGCTTTTGTTGTTAAATTAAATGAATATATGAATAATTATGCGGTCTATTATTTACTCGTTGTAAAGATAAGCTTTTATTTTGAGCGATTTTTGTTTCCGTGTATTTTTATTTAAATAAGTGTAAGTTATTAGTTACATGTGTTTTTTTGCATTATGGAAAACCATACGTTCAGAAATCGAGTTGAACTTTTTTATGCATAAGTTTTGCAGTCCGCTCTCAGTTCTCAGTTATAAAAAGATCTTCTGACCTTAGGCATTGACGTCGCCATTTTGTTTTTAATTTTTATTCCGCGAAATCATTTTTGTCATGTTGACCATTATACCCAAGTCTACGGTACCGTAATTCGGGCATGCGGGCAGCGAGTAATGGGCGACTCGCTGTCCGACCATGGACCATGCCCGGGTCGACGGCGCGTTGTATTCCACGCGCGCCACAAAGAGTGTCAGCATAGTGACGGGGCCTGTAGAGGGTCAAAGCCTGCCGAGGTCGCGGGACTAACGGATTACCATGACCCCGGTACGTAAAGGTCTATTGAAGGACACCGTGGATTTTAGTCAGTACAAGTCTGACAGTCCCTCCCGCCCTGCCCTGGGTGGGAGGACTCATTTGATGATTTTACCACGATAAAAAAAAGTCTACCGTAATTGAATTTCAGTACATTTTACGTATGCCTCTTCTAAGAATGTCCAGGGAGCTTGGCTTGGCGCGACGTTAGCGTCGCGCCAAGCCAAGCTCCCTGTTTGGCAAACAAAGGCTTTATTATATCCTTAATTTATTGAATTTTTGTTGAAGGTTAAAAAAGTCTTCAACTTTTAACTTAGACCACCTCACGGTGTAGGGGCGTTCTAATGTTACCTGCACCTGCTACTGACGTCACTTCCCGTCATTGTCACTACCGGCCCTTTGTCCCTTTAAAACAATATATTTAACATTTTAATGTTACTACAACTACTGTTTTGCTTAAATTCTGCATGTTTTTCGCAAAACATTTCCATTATTCACCTTGCAAGATGATAAAAAAAGTTTAGACGGGAGCAGATTTTCCCGCGTAATTAAATGTCAAAAATAGCCGACATGTCAAAAAAAAAGTTAATCACGCTACCTTGTTTATGGTGACGAATTAAATCGCGAAGGAGGCGTAATTATTTAAAATTTAACTTCTCAACGATGACATAACGTGGAAGGTCAAGTTCAAATAAGCACAAAAGAATCTTGACTTGCCTCGCCATTTTTGGTCAAGAGGTGTGATTCAGATTGTGACTCATGATCAATGTGGCACATGACATCATACCGTGGTCATTGCTTTATTTGTAAACTGTAAATTATGAGATGAAGATAGCATTGATTTTCTAGACTAATCGATGGATTAATCGATTAAATTTGTCGTTAATAAATCGATATAATTTATTAGCAGCGTATTCGTGTTTAGAGGCGTTTTAATAAATATTGCAATAAAAAAACTTTCTGTTTATGGTAGTGGTGTGATCTTTCAAGATTAATCGCTTATTTGAATAAATATTGACTAGATAGGCGATTATAACATGGCAGTAAATCTTACTTGAGCAGTTAGCAAAAAAACATGGCAGCTTTAATCGCTTTGTTCTTATAACGATGTTCGTTTAAAATTGCGATTTTAATCTTAGAATACGGAACTCGGAAGACTTAGTTGACAATGTCAATTGTTTATGCTTGTAAGCTTTTTCCCAGGTATTTTTTGATCGTATTCGTGTCTAAAAATACATAACTTCACACTTATATCTTCGAAGAAGTTTATTTACTTAGATTACACCCATATTTCTCCAAATATATTTGAGAACGATTTAAAAGGAATCTATTACCATTAACCCATGTCCTTATCCATGTCAGAAAGAAATTCCTGTCTTCTCCACTCGAAAATCGATGCCTAATACTCTTGCGGTAGCGAAACAGCGGCCGTATTATGACGTCTTAAAACCAGGCTTGTTCCAGTGAGTGAACGAGGTGGCGCTAGACGACTTGTATAGCTCTGTCTCTTTCACTCACTGGAACAAGCCTGATTTTAAGACGTCATAATACGGCCGCAGGTCTTTTTTTGGGTGGTCAAATCATCTGATGAGTCCTCTCGCCCTGGGTGGAGAAGTTAACCCTGTTCCTTCGTGTTTCTGGGTTCAAAACAAGTCTTACATTAAAACAGGTTACCATAAAACGTTGAAACGAGGGAATAGAAGATTCAGCTTCTGAGTGTGAGTTGCGGTAGCCTAATTGTTAAGGCGTCTGGAGTACTTATCCAGAAGACGCAGGTTCAAACCCCACTCGCAGCTGAATTTTTCTTTCCTCAAAAATCATCTAATTAAAAGAGGTAGGTGTTCTTAAAATGAGAATTTAAAACTACCCTGGTTTTAACTTAAATGGTAGCTCCTAGTCAAGGATGCAAAGGCTAAGCGAAGGCGAAGACACCTTAATTGAAACATGACCTCAATTTAGACGGAGCTGGGATTGCCTTAGCGAGACTCGTATTACAATGAAGCCTTCGCCATAGTAGCCAGTCTATTAAGGATTAAGCCAATTATTTTTCAACGAGCAAGATCAGTGGCTTTTAGTTGTTTTTAAACGACAAATAAAAAAATGAGTACATTCTCTTTTCAAAAAAAGAACGTTGTCCCGCAATAGGAATTTCTCCTGTGTCGTGGGTGCGTTTACCAACTAGAAATGGGATCGTAATATCGGGATGAAAGTTATCCTGTGTATTATTCTAGATTATAACTTATCTCTGTACTAAATTTCAATCAGATCGCTTCTGCCACTCTGACGTGATTATGTTAGAACATAAATCCATCCATCCAAACTTTTACCATATTTTTGCATTTATAATGTTTATTAATATAGCTTTTTTGCTCTTTGGACATAAAATGGCAAACTTGGATTTTCTTTTTACAGGATAAATGGTTAAAAATAAATTTTTAAATTTGAAAATGCTGTAAACTGGCACATAATATCACAGCCGGAAAATCGTGTATTTATTATAATACTTGGAGTCTCGTGTACATCAAAAAGACAACTCTTATCAATTTGCCTTTTAAAACAATCGTTTCAGCTAAAACTTCAAAACTTAGCAAAGTCAGATAAAATTATTTCTTAACCTCTATCGAACAGTCTAGAATTTCAGCAGTCTTGCCTAGATTTTCAGTTAGTCATAGATAAGTGTGACAACGACCTCTCGCGCTCTAACTTTCTCTTAACCTTGACGTCTGTGACCGAAACTTGACGTCAAAATGGCGCGTGCCATATTGAAACAGATAAAAGTAATAATGTTGCCATATGTGTGACAGGTTGGAGGATTTATTATTTATGGTACTAACGGTATTGTGTGAGTTTTTTTTGTTTTGCGAACTTTGGGTAGTGTTGGAGATTTGGTAAATGAATCATTGTGGTTTTCATTGGCGTTGATTAGCAGATATTACTGTAATAGCATGGTTTCGCATACGTCTCGTAATTTTGAAACAAAGCACGAATTTGTTAATAAGGCGTAGTTTTCTATTCAAGGGTGTTATAACGGTTTATATTTCGACCATTTTTTTTTGATAATACTTAGAACTCATAAGCGTATGTCAAAATTATGTTGCTTGTTTAAAGGTTTTTACTTTGATACAAAAAAATCGTTATTCTTTGTGATATGTCGCGGGACTCTACGAATTACCGTGACCCCGGAACGTAAAGGGCTATTGAAGGACACCGTGGATTTTAGTCAATACGAGTCTGACAATCCCTCCCGCTCTGCCTTGGGTGGGAGGACTCATATGATGATATTATCACGTAAAAAAAATTTCTTTGTGATATAGCCCTAGGCGCTTGAAAACGAGAAAAACAGAACGTAAATTCTAACTTGTTTACTATAATCTACGTATAAAGACTCGTAGTAACAATTCACAAAGTTCAGCATACCATAAAGTATGCATGCAAAAAGGTTTGTTTATTTTACAGCATTCCTAACTGACTCAATCGTCTTAACACAAAACAGACAGAAACCAAACCAGAACGAGTAAACATAAAGAAAAGCGCTTTATAATTAATTAAAATGTATTTATCATGATGTTTTGGTGTCGCTATTTTAAGACTAGGTAGGTATTCAAGTTGAATTTGTTGTGTATTGGTCGCACAAGTATAATGGTATGATTCACTGACATTATAGCAAATTTATGTAAATAAAATAGTTTGACTTTTGTGGGGTCATTGTACTTAAGATTAATTTGTCAAATCAACGCTGAAATCGTTAAAGACAAAACAACTGTTCCTTACATTTTGTCGTGTTAAACATAAATATATATCGCCTGACGCTAATGTATGGAGCTGCAATCATTTTTATTCCTCACGAAGAAGTTTTCGAATATTTCAAAATCCATTTAATGTATAGTCAAATGAAAAACAATTCAACTTGGTTAACAAAAAAGTTAGCTTTACAAAACTTGCTTGCATAAACATAATTTTAGCTTATTTACGTTCAACGTCAAGAGCCTACATTTGACCCGCGTTGGGCGCCAAGTTCCCTATACTTGTCCCAAGTTGGGCGCCAATACGTGACCCTGGCGCCCGATTAAATATTTTACAGTAATCCAAACATTTGATTGGCCTAACTACACCATGTATCGGAGTTCTTACATACTTAATAACGCGCTAGAAACCTGAACTGTTTTATACAAAAAATAAGGAATATAGAAAAATCATCTTACGATATTTTACATGATTAAAGTATCCAGTCTTATTGACATTATGTTTGTAACTTCCATTTTCGCCTAAGTAACAGTTAAGCCTTAACACATTATATTTTGTACATGATTGTTTTGTACCAGATTAAACGTCATTAAAACTCCTAAGATATAACCCCATACTCACTTTGAAAATTGTGTAATACAATTGCTATAAGGTAAATAAAACTACCACCGCTGAAATACTTGGTACCTAGCTAATTAAGAAATTATATCTATACATGTCTATATAATTATTACTTTGCAATAAATTACTAAGTATTTGTACAAAATGACGGTTATCATTTTGTACGTGCTTTTAGTCAATTTAACGGTGTTTTATCTGTCAATCGTTTTGACGTTTGTTTGTTTTTAAACAATGCCTGCATGTTCGAATTTCTTATCATTGTACTGTGGGTTTGTAAATGTTAAAAACAGAAAGTGTATATTTTTATGGTAGGTTGCTAATCGGGGTCGCAGGACTGCCTCATCAGGTAACCGTGACCCTGGAACGTAAAGGGCTATTGAAGAATCGCCGTGGAGTTTAGTCAATACAAGTCTGACAGTCCCTTCTGTCTCGCCCTGGGTGAGAGGACTCATTTGATGATTTAACCACGCTAAAACAAAATCGTACCGTTTGACCTCCCTTCCCTTACGAGCCACCGACTACTGTCTATTTAAGATGATTAAAACATGGTCCTGTTTAGTTTTAAGTATTGTAACTGTGAAGTTTTGAGTCCTAGAGTCTCATCATCATTCTTCTGCCCTCATCTCAACTCATTTTGGCTGGCGCAGAACATCTTCTTCCTCTTCTTCCATACTTTCTTTATTACTGGTCATCTCCATAGACTCCCATGTCATATAAAAAAACTTAGTAATTATTGTCATTTGGAACTGCATAATACTTGATGTAGTAGACTATACTGTTTTTTTTTTTAAATTATTGCAAGGATAGTAAAATTAGGTCGAAATATAAGTTTTATGAGTGTCGGATGTTTAAGATTAGTAATAATCTGTGGTCTGGCTATTGTAACTGAAGACGCGCTAATTTCAGCCTGGAATTAGTTACGTTGGCGTTAGTCTTAAAATATACCTGGATACGAAGAGATTTTACACAATGAGAACTTTGTGAGTATTACAGTATCTTCAGATAATATAAAATACATTGGACTAGCTTTGTAAGACTTTCTTTCAGTCGAAATGTTTAAAACTTCTTGCATTCGAAATATTTGCCGTCTTGACCAAGTGAAAGACAATCTTCTATCCCAATTTGTTATCTGTCAAAGTTTGTATATGATAAATATACTTTACTAGCACTTCGCCCGCGACTTCGTCCGCGTGGGTTACGTACTTTCCTAATTCCCCCTTTTCACCCCCTTAAAGGTTAAATTTCCAAAAACCCCTTCTTAGTGCTCCCCTACATTATAATAGGAAGCCGTGTGCAAAATTTCACATTCCTAGCCCCAGTAGTTTCGGCTGTACGTTGATATGTCAGTCAGTCAGTTCTCCTTTTTTATATATACCTATACAGATTTTATATCTGTAGAAAATATTAAATAAATTGACTAGACTTGTAATTTAAAATTTATTGCATTCTTAATCTTTGCCGAATTCGTCCCACTCATAGACAATCTCATTTCCTAATTTGCAAAAAGGTTATCTCACAAAGTTTGTCTATGATATATGATAGTTTTAAATCTCACAACACATTGCATATCTGAACGAATGAGGTCCGTTTAGGCGCATTGCATTCCGACATTCCAACACGTAACTGACTTTCACTTTTAAAATATGATTTCATTTTATTCGCGAGGCTGATTATGGCTATATCTTTGCTTAATGGGTGCAAAAAATAGATTGAATTGCTCGTTAAAAGAAGAAAATAAATCTATTTACTCATCGTAAATAGATTTATTTTCTTCCGTATTGTTGTTGGACGACGCAGGTGAATGGTCGATAAACTGTCTTAGACTGATGTGAGTATTTAGTTATTGATTTGAGCATCGGCCAATCTTCTATCTATCTTCTATCTTCTATCTATCTATATATATATATAAAAGGAGAACTGACTGACTGACATATCAACGTACAGCCGAAACTACTGGGGCTAGGAATGTGAAATTTTGCACACGGCTTCCTATTATAATGTAGGGGAGCACTAAGAAGGGGTTTTTGGAAATTTAACCTTTAAGGGGGTGAAAAGGGGGAATTAGGAAAGTACGTAACCCACGCGGACGAAGTCGCGGGCGAAGTGCTAGTATAAAATAGAATATTAGGAGCTCAATTTAAAGAGTCACATATATTGGTCTAAAAGCCTTGTTTGCATAGCATAAAACATAATTAACGTGTAATATTCAACTTCTGGGACACAACTACGACCCAGTTCCACTTAGCCACTTTCAATAGCCCTTTACGTTCCGGGGCCACGGTCACCCTATAGTCCCGCGAGCGAAGGCTTTGGCCCCGTCATATTGCTGACAGCTATTTGAGGCGTGCGTGGAATACGACGCGCCATCGACCCGGGTATAGTCCATGGTCGGACAGCGAGTCGCCCATTACTCGCTGTCCGCATGCCCGCGCGTGTTAGATATGTAAAACACGACATACCTATAAGTATTACGAGATAGTATTATGATAACAATGACTCTACTGCTACCCATTACAATCATGGCTTCGCATGTTTTGTTATAGACTTATACCAATTTCCTCGAAATGTTTCCCTTTACAGTTACAAGATGTTATGATAACAAAGATTATAGAATTACCGATAATTATAATAACTATTATACACACATCAAAAGTGTCTAGGGATCAACATATATTTTTGCAATAACTTTTCTCCTGATTGATATTAATTAAAAATTTTTTTAAGGATTCATCAAATAAAGTGTTTTCGTTTGTCACAGTAACGATAAACCAAGTCACCTTTGCATTAATAAAGAAATTTGCCATTTTCCTAATAAAGGGATTTTTGACATTTGAACCACTAACACAAAAGTTCGAAAAAAAGACTGAAATAACAGTTTTCTTTAAAATTTTATTGGGTAACTTAAACAATTAATAATCCCTGTTTCTACCGCGAACACTAACAACACAAGAACATCGGTTTGGCATACTCAAAATGAGTTCATCCAAATCACGCTGTGGAATGGCCGCCCATGTTCGTTGCAACAACAAAAAAAGGTCTTCTTGCGACTGGATACCCTCCATATTCGGCAGAGCTCTTCTCTGTAGCATATATCCCATGCATGCTCAATCGGATTCAAGTCTGGCGACTGAGCAGGCCAGGGCAGGACATTGATGTTAGCTGCGGCGAGAGTCTGTCTTACAACTCTTGCGGTGTGCGGTCGTGCATTATCATGCATTAACTGAAATAAGGGACCGATTTGCACTTGTAGAGGAACGATGACGTCTGATACAATCGTCTCAGCATAAATTTGAGCGTTGAGGTTGCCTCTGATCCAAATCAACTCAGTTCTTCCGCCGATCCAAATACCCGCCCATACCATGATGGTTCCACCACTATAAGGATGGACTTCCTGGCAGGATTATAATCGCTGTTGGCGTCCAGGGCTTCTCCAGTGTCGTATACGTCTTGTATCCGGTCTCATACCAAAACGAGACTCATCAGAAAAGCACACGAAACGCCATTGTTCTTCTGCCCAATTTCTGTGTTCAAGAGCCCATTGATATCGAATCCTACGATTGTGCATTGCTATAGGTGGTACCCGTAGCGGTCTTCGGGAATGAAGGTTCACTTCATGCAAGCGGTTTCTGACTGTTTGGTCGCTAATTAAGTTCCCTGAAGAGTGAGTTATTGTTGGAGCTCTTCGAGTTAAGATTTCAATGTATCGGTCTTGTCTCCGTGTGGTGCAGCGATACCGTCCTCCATGGCGCTCAGCCACGGTACCAGTGCTTCGGTAACGTGTCCAAAGTCGACTGATAATACTCTGACTTGTATTCAGAGCTAAAGCCACAGTACGTTGCCGGGAATCAGCTTCTATCATTCCCACGGCTCTGAGCATTTCTTCCCTGCTTAAATGACGTCGCCGCTCCATAATAACGTTGGTTTTAATCAGTAGTAGGGAAACAGTAGCACTAATAATGTCTTCAATGCGTTGTATGTTTTTATAGGGAAAATATTGACAGCTGATTTTCATCTTTTACTCGAATTTGGTTCACAGTTCCTGATTCAAATTATGAAATGCACCAAAAAGGATCCATATAAATTTATAAAATCATAAATTTATTACAAAGCCACATCTCAATCTCAAGAAATCCGCATAAAAATGCTTGATCCCTAGACACTTTTGATGTGTGTATATCTGACGACTCGTTTGGCGCAGTGGCTGAGCAATTGGAGTGCTGCGCTGCGTGTCTCGGCTTCTATTCCCGCACGGAACAAATATTTGTATGATCTACAAGTAGTTGTTTTGGGTCTGGGCGTTTGTGAGTTAATATGTATGTAAACGCACCCACGACACAGGAGATATTCCTAGTGTGGAGCAATGTTTTATAAAAAAAAAAGTACTGGAGTCGCGAAACTGTCCAAACGGCAAACCATGACCCTGGAACGGAAAGAGCTATTGAAGGAACACTGGGTTTTATTCAGTACGAATCTAACAGTCCCTTACGCTCCGCCAAGGGCGGGAGGACTCATTTGATGATATTACCACAAAAAAAAAGTATCTATTTCACTATCACTACATAGTATAAAACAAAGTCGCTTCCAGCTGTCTGTCTGTCTGTCTGTCCCTATGTATGCTTAGTACTTTAAAACTACGCAACGAATAAAGATGCGGTTTTTTTAAATAGATATAGTTATTCAAGAGGAAGGTTTATATGTATGTAACATGTCAGAATATAGTAAGGATTGTAAAATTATACTGAACGAGTGACGTTTTGTGACTTAGAAGCGATGTATCTTCGTCAATTTTGGTTTACGTAAAGAAAAAACTACAGGGTCAATTATTTTTTGATTATCTATCTTTCCGACTCATCAATTTTTTTTTAAGTAAAATAGCCAATTGACAGCGTGTTGGCGCTTGACTGGTGACTGCATTAACTGTGGCAGTTAAGAATTAGGTAACCGTACATGCTGGGTCATAAGATCAGAGTCTTGCATAAACCGGTGGCAGGTTGTTCATTGAATTATTGCATTATATCAGTCTTATATCATAGTTATTATGGCACGATTTGTCTCAATGGAGACAGTTGTCTTAACTTGTTAAATATAAGAACAGTTGTAATACGAGTATGCGATGTTATTTTAAAGTAAATGATAAATACATATTTTATAATTTAGTTTTTCTACAAGAAGCGAAAAATATTCCAAATGCGGGTTAATTCGCTCTAATTTTGGCGAGGGGAGCGAGGAGTGAGGTCGTGCGTCCATACATTTTCACACTGTACTGCAACCTCGCCTTAACGTAATTTTAAAGTGATCTTTGACAGATAGAGGCTTTTTTTTACGTGTTAAAATCATCCAATGAGTCCTCCCATCCAGCGCAGGATAGGAGGGACTATCAGACTTGTACTGACTAAAATCCACGGTGTCCTTCAATAGTCCTTTTCGTTTCGGTTACCTGATAGTCCCGCGATCCGGCAGGCTCTTGCTTAATCTATGGTTACAATGATCATAATGTTATATACTATTATGTAGTTGTGATACATAATGCAATTTCGTAACTTATATGAAGTTTAATAGAATTACTTTTATACACGCGTCTCTTTCTTGATGATGCAAAGATTAAAATAGTTTGCAGACACGACAGTAAGTATTAACAAAAAAAAGTTGTGCAAAATTGCAATTGAATTATTGACTGTAGTTGTTCTACTGAAAGGTAAATAAATCTTATTGTAGACAAAAAAAAACAGATGACACGACTGCTCATTGCGTGTAGATGAATTTAGAGATTTTCCAGCTGGTTAATTGCGTAAAAAACTCGTATTATATTAACAACTAGAATCCCGCCCCTCCCAGGTTTAATTTTTCGATCTTTTTGGTGAAATTTCCGAAACATAATAAAAAAACCAATGACAGTTTTATTTTGACAGTTCAACAACATTCATTGTCATTTTAAAAATGTCAAGCAGACGATTTTTACATTACCATTTCTCTCTTCAAAATATTATGGAACGCGATTGACAAGTTTTTAAGTGCGGAATTTGTAATAAAGGGTCCAGATGTCATCACAATAGTTTCTGTTACTGTTTTATTTTAAACAGCCGTCAAAAAGATTGACAAACCGCCATTCTTTGAGAACATTTCGCGCGTTGCCACAAGCAAATCCGTTCAGAAACCTGGTCCCAATGTGACCTACCTCACGAAAATAACAAATTAATAAGTAGGTCGTGTGATTCGCGCCAGATCGTCTTTTATTTGCTTGTAAGCGTTACGTCAAAATCGCAATGCAGAATATGCCAGTGGACTCTTGAAGTTCAAGAGTTTATTTGGCGCAGGATACTTCTCTTGGATATAAAAATATCTTTTACAGTGGCTTTAGAAAACTATGTTTATGGCCTACTGCACCCGGTTTCTGAAACATGAACGTTTAGTAGCAGCTAAGGATTCCTTGTCGGGGGCTTTGTTTCCTAATAGCTATAACTTTGGGATCTTTAAGTCAAGAGTGAATAGGTTACTTCTAGGCAAGCCTGTTTCACTGTCGACCACATTATCGATTACCATCAGGCGAGAAAGTGAACGCGGTCCTATAGCTCAGGGTTTCTTAAAGTGGGCCCCCCAAGGGGTCCGTGGCATGTGCACCAGGTGGTCCGCAGTAGGTCAGCTAACTCTTAACCTATTTAATAGGAAATAGTGTAATAATCTCGTTCCGATACCATTTGGTACTACGTATCTGCGAGGCTGGGTTCTCGGTTATGGTGTCAATAAAAACAAAAAGTCGTAAACGTTTGAACGTCGCCGATGACATGCGGCTTGCCTTGTCGAAGACAACCCCACAATTTAACGTTCTTATTGAGGCCACAGCAGCATCCTTCTCATTAGCTTAGATAAGATTTTAAAAATAAGAGTAATGAAACTACCAGTTATTAAAATTGATTATTCAATATAAATATGGCTTTTTTTTCTTTCCTCAAAATATTCTTCGACAGGGGTCCGTGGAATTATTTATATTGTGAAAGTGGTCCGTGACTGCAAAAAGTTTAAGAAACCCTGCTATAGCTAAATAAAAAAAAAACAGTGCCTTGGGATGCCCGATAGCATACTTCAGGTTTCTGAAACATGAACATTTGACAACTCGCTCTTGAACTTGATTTTTGAGACGGAAAATAAATTTAATAAAGATTAGGGTAGGTTGATGATTTGATGAGCTGGTATCTTTAGGTAGTTAGGTATTTAATCTTCTAATTAGAAGTGTAGATTTTGTCTGTATTGTATCATGTAGACAAACCCTTTTAGTGGGACAAAATTTCTTCACAGCCAGGTGACACCATTTTGTAACAATCTAATCTCGGTTTTCTCAGTCATTCTATTTGTTTTACCAGATAAAACTAAACCTGTTTGATAGAATTGCAGTTAATTTACACCCAACATTGATTATTAAAAATACCTACTTACCAATATATTTTTTGGCAATATTTCGGTATCTTATCATTTGTTTTGGCCATACAAATGGTTTCGTAAAAGTAGATAATACTATTTGTTCGCTTTTCTGTGCCATGTGTTGACCTATTTTTGAAAAAATAAACCTTGACCTATAAAACTGAAAAAACAGCTACCTACTATAAAAAACACCCAATGACATGTTTCCCAACCTAAGAATCGATCCCAAGACCTCATAATCAGCAATGTTTCCTGCCACCCCCAGTTTTGTGGTGGACAGCGAAACTTTTTTAAAATAAATGTATCACTGTCCACCAGTGGTGGCCAGGGAGAAAATTTATATAAAATCTTCCTTTTGTCCACCCCGGGGTGTACAGACAAAAAATTCAATATAAAAAGTTTATCTATCCACCAGTGGTGGCCAAATTGGTGGTGGACATCGGGAATCATCGAAAAAAGTCCACCATTGGTGGCCAAATTGGTGGTGGAAATCGGGAATCATCGAAAAAAGTCCACCATTGGTGGCCAAATTAGGGATGGACATCGGGAATCATCGAAAAAATGTCGCATCTGCAAACACAACTCTTTGCCAGCAATAACTTAACATTGCACTCGAAACAATGGGTGTTAGAAGCGATAATAATTCAAAACGTAGCCATTGTTTCGTCCGTCATATCTCACTGACGGTTAAACCTTATTGTTTTGATCATCTTGACTTTGGTTTCAAAGTGCGGAATAATATTATTGTCTCTTTCTTTGTTAGGTACGCTTTTCTTTTAACATTGTTTTAAGTTGTAATGTTACTCTTATCTGTCAGTATCATTATTCGTAAGCATTTATTAAAGTTGTAAGGAAAGATTTTATTGTTATTTTGGCAGTTTTTTATGGTAACTTGAGGATAATACGGTTCTTATATTATGTAGTTGTTTCTTCCACGAATTTTTTCAAGATTCGCGTTTTAAGATATTCACTCATAGATACTAATTGTCAATTTTTAAATTGAGAATTTGAAGCTTAGAACCTACTTGTGAAACTCAGTAGTATATTATTGGGCATTCTAGACCACTTTCGGCAAATCGCTCGGCGACGCCTCGCTGCCGACAGTGGTCTAGAACGCCCAATAATCGGTAATCGACTCGACTCGTTCATTTTGTTCGTTTGTTCGAGTTCTTAGCATTCTGTCCCACAGATCGCTCGGCGAACGGATTTCACCATCGTCGCTTTGAATCTATCTTTAATAGATTTTCAACCTCATCACAATAGTGGAAGGTACATGTATGTAGGTTGAATGAAACACTAAATGCTTACAATATTATAATTGAGGGGAACCAATCTCAACAACAATAAAAATGGATGGATGGATTATTATAGTAATGATTAACAATATATTATTTATCGTAATATGTTGGTGGTTCGGGAAATAAAGCATCAGTCGATATAATAAACTCTTGTAGTTTACACCATTGTGTAGAATTGACGTCGGTCTGGACCTTGATGCGGACCAACGCCTTTTTCCACAGCTCCAACGAGTCGGTGAGGCGCGCGTCCTCAGTTTTGTATACTTTACAGTCGATGTAGTACTCGCCGTTCGTGCTTGTCGTTCGCCGCTCGCTACCGTTGGCCACTCGGTTCACGAAGTATGACGGGAGAGAAGAGGTTTCGCTGTTCGCTGTTGCCCTCCTGTTGTTATGTTTGCGGCTGATGCCAAATATATCGACGTCAGATTTCGATATTTTACTGAAACAAACAAATTGATCTCTTGTTAATTCGCACCCAAATTTATTTTATAGTATTAACTTGAACCTGCTTTAAAACACATACAATATACAAGAATGAGAGACGAGACATACTACACAACGCTATCCATGTTCTATGAATAGCACCTAGACAGCTGATATACATTACAATTAAATACTGTTTGTTAGTAAAAACATACTACATTATATACACAGAAACATAAAAAATCTTTGCTATTAATCACATTCATGCACACATATTAATCTCGAATAGGCATTGAACCCACGACATCAGCGTAGTAGTCGCTTGCATCAAGCGACTGTCATCTACGCAATTGATTGACAAAACAATGAAGTACATAAATCGTAAAGTTTACCTTGGGTGCGTTAAATTTTGCTTTGTTGATTTCCGTTTCCCAGGGACTGGTAGAGTTGGTTTGCGGTTAGACTTAGTGTCGTGCTCCATCACAACACTTGGTAGGTAGGTTTCGTACTCAGAGTCTGACCTGAAATAAATACATAAAGTTAAAAAAAATGTTTGGTTAACCATGCAGGGTCAGAAGTTTGTGGAGAATGCTGGTTTTTATACTTACATTTTCTTTGAAGAATCGGTCGGCAGGCACAGTGACTAAGAGCAGCTAATTCGTTGAGTCGGTTGGCTGATACAGTGGCAGTGAGCAGCTACTGTCTAACTATCACTGATAAGTACTTGGAGTCTTGAAGATTTCTACTAGCACTCGTCGAGTCGATTGTATAGGCACACCGATAACATACTGTTTATAAGTCAGAAACTTACAATAATATCGCTATGTTTAGAATATGTACAACTGACGAAACAACTACGTAAAAAATAACTTTTTTCCTGGTCGTATTATACACATACGAAAAATAATTGGCTAGATGATATTTGAGGAGCATCGACGTTGATTAGTGTTGATGCAGTAAAAGCGTTCAGGGTTGTCACACCGATTGCATTAGTTATCGAACATTTTTAATGTGCACGAGTGCATATATGTAAACTCGTGGTAGCCTTAGGTAAAATAGCTTACACAAATAAACGTGTCAACTTACTGGAAAAATAATTAGGTTGAGCACACGTGTAATTTTTACGCAATATCACATAAAATTATTTGGTACCAAATTTGATATTTCAAAGCATTATTATTGACTAAGACCTCTTGATTAGCCATTGTGTAACTCGTTCTTTTATCGAGAATAAAATAAATTGTCTAAAAGATTGGTAATTTTTCACAAATTTCATTAAAATGAAAATAATACAATAATAATTATCGACATTCTTTCTTCCAAGGTTTCTTAAAAATGAACGTTGATTAGAAAATTAAAAAACACAATTATTTGTTGGTAAGATATAAAGTCAATTCTATTATGTTTTATTAGCATTTATGTCTAATGGTTACCGATTATCATTCTATTTGTTTAATTTCAGAAATATATTGGTAAACTTAATTTTACCAATTTATGTGATGGTACAATACGAACAGGAAACGAGAGCACGTCAGACCTAGTCTCGAAAGATTTTTGTCAACGTCGAATCACGAAGTATCTAGGTAAGATATAAAGCCAATATATTTTCTATTATGTTTTATTATCATTTGTGTCTAGTGGTTACCGATTTTCATTCTATTTGTTTAATTTCAGAAATATATTGGTAAACTTATTTTACCAACAATACGAACAGGAAACGAGAGTAAGTCAGACCTAGTCTCGAACGACTTTTGCCAACGTCGACGCGTGAAGTATCAACCCAGAAGCAACGTATCTGTATAAGATCTTTAATATTAGTAGTAATTAGGTACGTATTTACATGAGTTTTATTGTTTGACTTTATTATTGTGAATCAGACGATAAAAATAATAATGCCATACTGTACAGTTTGTAATGTGTCTGTAGATAATCGACGGTGGTCAAGTCATTTACGTACTAATGTACATAAAAACAGTAGTACGACCCTTCTGCATGATAACGTTTCAATTATAAACTCTACGTTTAAAGGTAGAATTTCGAGTTACAGAATCACTGCAACTAACGAACAAACAATTACTTTTCCAGAAATTTTCCTCAATAGTGTAAAGGTATACGTTAAAACTCTAATAGATCAGTTACTAGTAAAACATACATCTGTTAAGATTAACTTTGAACTTTTTTCGTATTTCCTTTTATTTAAAAATGATCAGCAGGAATTGAAGTCGTTTGCTACCAAAAACTTTGTTATTCCGTTTTATTATAACTTTGATTTTATTTATAAATCAGTAGTCGAGATACTGACAAAGAAAATAGAAGAATTTGAGCATCGAGATAGTGGTTGGACATTTTTAAGTAATTCTCATTTAGAAGTTAACATTAATAAACATCAAACTCTCAGCGGGTCTAGATTTATACCTTTGCCTAATGCTATAAAAAACAAAAAAGCATGTTTAAATATTCAAAATAGGGATGAAAATTGTTTTTTGTGGTGTGTTGTGGCTGCTTTGTACCCCACAACTCAACATCCTACCCGAGTAACGTCTTATCCCCATTTTAAGGATGTTTTAAATGTTAGTGATTTAACATTTCCAATCACATTTTCTGACATAGTCGTATTTGAGAAAAATAACCCTAATTTAAATATTTTTGTTTATGGATTAAAAAATAATAAGACGATTGTTGGACCGTTGTACACAACTACTAATAAGAAATCTAAGAGCATCCATCTCTTATTTTTAGAAAATAATACAAACAGTCATTTTTGTCTAATTAAAGATTTACCGCGATTAGTTAGAAACCAGATAACCAGACATCACAGTAAATTATATTTTTGTGAGACGTGCTTATTATTTTTTCCTAATATAAATCAAATTGAAACGCATTCGTGTGGTGGTGTTGTTACAATATTACCCAACGAGGGATCGTTTTTAAAATTCAAAAATTATGAAAGAAAACAAGACGTTCCATTTGTCATATACGCTGATTTCGAAACATTGCTGAATCCGATTTCTTGCAACGAGTCCGAAAACGTCAAGACATCAAACTTGCAGCGTCATGTGCCTGCGGCGTTCGCTTACAATATCGTATCATCTACTAATAATACTAATAATGGGTATAGATGTTATCGAGGTACTGATTGTGTTTCCAAATTCATACAATTTTTAACTGAAGATCTTAAGGCACTACACACCATTTTAACAAAAAACGTACCTATGATATTTACTACAAATGATTCTTATGATTTCAGACACGCAGTTGTCTGTCATATATGTGAAAATTTGCTCTTAAGCGATCGGGTTAGGGATCACTGTCATATTTCAGGACGTTATCGTGGTGCAGCACATCGACATTGCAACTTACAAAGTAAAGTACCAAAATTTGTACCAATATTTTTTCATAATTTATCTGGTTATGATTGTCATTTATTTATAAAACAATTAGGTCAAATTCCCGGGCAAATTAGAATTATACCAAAGACAAAGGAAAAATACACCACGTTTACAAAGTTTATTCCTATTGCTAGTAATGAATATATACAATTAAGATTTTTAGATTCGTTTAACTTTTTAGGCACAAGTTTAGACAATCTCGCTAAAACTTTACAGTCACGAGATTTCGTTTATCTAAAATCACAATTTCCTGATGAAAGACAATTTAGTTTATTAACAAGGAAAGGCATATATCCTTATGATTACATGTCAGATTGGAAATGTTATGATCAGAAATCGTTACCACCTAAATGTTATTTTCATAATTCTTTAACCAACGAATATATTAGCGATGACGATTACAATCACGCTAAAACCGTTTGGAATATGTTCGGTATTAACGATTTGGGTGACTATACAGATTTATATTTAAAAACAGATGTGCTTTTATTAACTGATATATTCGAACAATTCCGAAAAACATGTAAACAGCATTATAAACTAGATCCGGCATTTTACATAACTGCTCCTAGTTTGTCGTTCGACGCAATGTTGCTTAAGACAGGGGTTCAGTTAGAACTCATGTCGGATTTAGCCATGGTTCGTATGATTCAAAGCGGTATACGTGGTGGGTTGTGTATGTGTTCCCATCGATATGCAAAAGCGAATCATAAATATATGCCAGAGTGTAATGCAACAGAACCTCAATCTTTCATAGTATACTTAGACTGTAATAATCTGTATGGGTTTAGCATGTGTCAATATTTACCGTATTCTAGTTTTAGATTTCTCATCCAAAATGAAATAGATCAATTATGTGTAGAGCATGTTGAGGACAACGCTGAATGGGGGTATATATTGGAAGTTGATCTTTTGTATCCTGAACATTTACATAAGTATCACAATGAGTTACCGTTTTGTCCTGAAAAATGTATACCGCCGGGAGGTAAAACAAAAAAACTGATTGCTAATTTATATAATAAGTATAGGTACGTTATACATTATGTTCATCTAAAAAAGTGTCTTGAGCATGGTTTAATACTTCGTAAGATTCACAGGGTTATTACGTTTAGACAAAGTCCTTACTTAAAACAGTATATAGAACTAAATACACAGTTAAGACAAAACGCTAAAAGTTCCTTCGAACAGGACTTTTTTAAGTTGTTAAACAACAGCGTATTCGGCAAGACATTAGAAAATACTGAAAACCGAGTAAGCGTTCATTTAGTTAATCAATGGAATGACACACTTAATCGAACTAAGAAATTTAAATCCGCTGAGAGACTTATAGCCAACCCCTATTTCCATAGTGCATCTATTCTATCCGAAAATTTAGTTGCAATACAAATGAAACCAGACCAAATTGTTCTAGATAAGCCAATTTATATCGGTTTCACGGTATTAGAGCTTTCTAAATCACATATGTACAACTATCATTACAATATTATTAAACCCTTTTATGAAGATCGAGTACAGTTGTGTTATACAGATACCGATTCGTTTGTCTACAAAATATATACCGATGATTTTTATACCGATCTCAAGTTCCATTTTTTGCAGTATTTCGATACCAGTAATTATCAAGAACAAAACATTTTTAATATCCCTCTCAATAACAAAAAAGTTCCGGGGCTATTCAAAGATGAAATGGGTGGACAATATATTTCTGAATTTGTTGGTTTAAGAGCAAAACTATATTCTATAAAAACTCCAGATAAAACTGTTAAAAAAGCAAAGGGAGTAAAAGCATGCGTAGTGAGAGATTTAGACATTACGAACTACAAACATATTTTATTTAATGGTGGAGTGATTCGTAAAAAAAATATAATTTTTAAATCTATCAAGCACGAAATTTTTACCCAAAGTATTAATAAAATTGCCTTATCAAACAACGACGACAAACGAGCGATATCTGTAAACAAAATATCAACGCAGGCCTGGGGCCACTCAACTAAGATAAATATTTAAATATGTACAGTCGACAAAATTGAATCATGACCCACCATAAGCTTATTTTCCTACAAACATTCAAATACAATTAGGTCGACATTCGCGTAAACATACATTGTCATGGCAACGAATTTGATCTTTGTTATTTTGACGGTTACAAACGATTTATCATCAAAATGGGTCATGATTCAACTTTGTCGACTGTACCTACCTAAATAAACGCCCTTTGATTACTTTCCTTTTTAATTTTTTTGTACATATTACTGTGTAAGATTTATTTTTAGTTTGTATATTTTTAATTTAGTATTGTATTATAATAGTACCTAATTAGTTAATTTAGTTTCAAATTAGTCTGAATAAATATTACAATGTACCTAAATACGAATAAGTTTAGTGTTAGATTTAAATTAGATAAAATTGTATAGGTACTTTAATTTTAATAATTGTTTAAAAATATAAATAAATGTAAACTTAAGTGTATATACAATATACATATATATTATAATATAGATATTATACTTAGTATATTTTTAATAAGTTACTGATTGTAGAAATATAAATAAAATGTGTGACCATGTATGTACTTGTTTCATTTATCAGAAACTTGATCAAAAACATCATCCTCCTTTTTGAAGTTGGTTAAATAATAGGTAATGAAACCTTGACTCGTTGAAGTTTCTTCATCCTGAATGTAATATGATCACAACATCCGTTTCGACATTATATTATTAATTAAAACAAACACGAAGCAGTTTATTGTCCCTAAAAATGCTTAGTGAACATTTTATAGCTAAAGGTAGTCACTGACTGGAAGCATGTGCGTGTTCTGTAATTATGTATGGTTCGATTTTGTGCATTACGTAACCCTATTGTACCAGCTCGATGTACTTAATAGAGAGCATTCGCGCTCTATAACACTAGCTCGGACGTTGTCGGACGTATACACTGATTTAATATTTGAATTTATACACTCAGTCAGTGACAACCTTAACGTGATCTTTTATTGAGTAATTTTTTTTTTTTTTTTTTTGCTTTAATTGTATTTAAATTTTTGTTATTTACCAAATATAAATCTCTCAGAGACCTTGTATAAAATTAAAGGGCATCATAATTATGGTATCGGTAAGTTAACTATTAAATCTATACTTTAATCAATATGTAACTAATTATAGAATTGTGTTCACAACAGTGTCAATAATTTTTTTTATTATTGTTGTTCCAGATGTCTGAATCAGAGATTGCGATCAACCAATACGCTCAAGAACCTTATTGCAAACGGGTTACGAAAGATACTGTGATATTAGACGTTCAAGGATTTAAAGACATGTACAACAATTTCATTTTAAAAGAATTAGCCTTAGCTACACAAGACTATACACAAACGTTTTTGGTGAAACCTCCATACTCGTTTAGATATTTAACAAACGATGAAAAGATGCAAGTCAAATGGTTAGAAAGAAACAGAGGCATATATTGGAATGAAGGATACATTGATTACAGAGAATTTCATCGTATGATCGTTCCATATCTAGAAAATAAAAATATTATAGTCAAAGGTTTGGAGAAGGTGCTGTGGATAAAGGATCTTTGCGTTAATTGTAATGTTTCAGAACTTGATGAAAAATTGTGTCCTAATTTCTCCGTCTTGCATCAGAAATACAGCTGTAATGGAAGTGCTAACTTAAACTGTAGTAAACACTTAAAGCAGTGTGCTCTAAAAAATGTATTGTGTTTAAAAAAATTTTTAGAGTGTTCTTAAATGTGTCCTTAAATGTATATTTTAATCTTTAATGAAAATAAAACATATTACGTACATTCAAATCTTTTATTTTATTTCATTACATATTTTTATCAATCATAATTCATAACCTAATCCTATCCTATAGAATATATTATACATTTTTTAAAAATCACAATCACAATCATCTGTTAAAGATTTTGATATTTTCTTAACTAAACACTCCGTTTCGTCCATAACACTGTCAAACACGTTTGTAACAACGTACTGCGCACTTAGAATCACATTTTCAGTATCACTATCACTATCACTGTCTTGAGAGTTATTTTTACATAGATCTATAACTGAAATTTTGATCAGTTTAACGCCTCGTTGCTGAAGCTTACTCATAACGAAGGATTTATTTGAGTTTTGTTTTTTCGACTTTTCCTGCCGCCGCCGTTGCTTTGATTTTTTATCTTTCGTGACACGATCGTCTTCGCGCCTCTCGCGAATCTCTCGTGCGATCTCGTTAAATTCTTCGTAAGGACCTTGAGCATACTGGCTGAACCCAATGTTAGCTTCCGAAAACTGTAACAATCATTTAAAAAAGTATTAGGTAAACCTTATAACGAAACTGTCTTTAAAACAGAGTGAAGTATTTTTTTAATTTTGTTTTTTAATGACTTACCGATGACATGTTGTTGTAGATATGATATGAACACTCCAGATGGAACGATAAATATTTAATGAAGGGACTTCAAACAAATCAATAAAATCTAGATCGCAATATCACCTAAAATTCCTACATGAAACAAGTGTTGGATGCAGAAGAAAACCAACCGTATAGTAAGATAATAGGACTCATTTCAGATAGGAGTTTATCGCATACTTATTTGATATTGTAAATAAAAATGTTAACTAGGCATTTTTGCTCGAACCTGAGGACGATGAACTATGTTAATATATGTTTATGTTCGTATTACATGAGTGTAAGTTTTTACTGTTTAAAAATGAAACTTATTGCACCATAAATAAGTATAATACATTTTAGCAATTTTAAAAATATGGTAATATTATTTATCAACATGTTACAACATGAACCTCGCTTGTTCGAGTTGGTTAACTTTGACAAAAGGAATTGGTTTTATCCTACTAATATTATAAATGCAAAGTCTGACTGTCGGTCTGTTACGCTTTCACATCTAAATCACTGATCCGCTTTTTGATGAAATTTGGTACAGAGATAAAAACTATACCTTGAAAAAAGGATCTAGGATTTTTATCGAGAAAAAGGGCTTAAAGGGTTGAAGTAGGGATAATAGTTGTGAGGAAGTTTGTCATTATCGAACATAAAAACCATGAAACTTAGTATTTAAGCGCCTGATAAGTAAAAAATCAGCGTATATGACAAATGGAACGTCTTGTTTTCTTTCATAATTTTTGAATTTTAAAAACGATCCCTCGTTGGGTAATATTGTAACAACACCACCACACGAATGCGTTTCAATTTGATTTATATTAGGAAAAAATAATAAGCACGTCTCACAAAAATATAATTTACTGTGATGTCTGGTTATCTGGTTTCTAACTAATCGCGGTAAATCTTTAATTAGACAAAAATGACTGTTTGTGTTATTTTCTAAAAATAAGAGATGGATGCTCTTAGATTTCTTATTAGTAGTTGTGTACAACGGTCCAACAATCGTCTTATTATTTTTTAATCCATAAACAAAAATATTTAAATTAGGGTTATTTTTCTCAAATACGACTATGTCAGATAATGTGATTGGAAATGTTAAATCACTAACATTTAAAACATTCTTAAAATGGGGATAAGACGTTACTCGGGTAGGATGTTGAGTTGTGGGGTACAAAGCAGCCACAACACACCACAAAAAACAATTTTCATCCCTATTTTGAATATTTAAACATGCTTTTTTGTTTTTTATAGCATTAGGCAAAGGTATAAATCTAGACCCGCTGAGAGTTTGATGTTTATTAATGTTAACTTCTAAATGAGAATTACTTAAAAATGTCCAACCACTATCTCGATGCTCAAATTCTTCTATTTTCTTTGTCAGTATCTCGACTACTGATTTATAAATAAAATCAAAGTTATAATAAAACGGAATAACAAAGTTTTTGGTAGCAAACGACTTCAATTCCTGCTGATCATTTTTAAATAAAAGGAAATACGAAAAAAGTTCAAAGTTAATCTTAACAGATGTATGTTTTACTAGTAACTGATCTATTAGAGTTTTAACGTATACCTTTACACTATTGAGGAAAATTTCTGGAAAAGTATTTGTTTGTTCGTTAGTTGCAGTGATTCTGTAACTCGAAATTCTACCTTTAAACGTAGAGTTTATAATTGAAACGTTATCATGCAGAAGGGTCGTACTACTGTTTTTATGTACATTAGTACGTAAATGACTTGACCACCGTCGATTATCTACAGACACATTACAAACTGTACAGTATGGCATTATTATTTTTATCGTCTGATTCACAATAATAAAGTCAAACAATAAAACTCATGTAAATACGTACCTAATTACTACTAATATTAAAGATCTTATACAGATACGTTGCTTCTGGGTTGATACTTCACGCGTCGACGTTGGCAAAAGTCGTTCGAGACTAGGTCTGACTTACTCTCGTTTCCTGTTCGTATTGTTGGTAAAATAAGTTTACCAATATATTTCTGAAATTAAACAAATAGAATGAAAATCGGTAACCACTAGACACAAATGATAATAAAACATAATAGAAAATATATTGGCTTTATATCTTACCTAGATACTTCGTGATTCGACGTTGACAAAAATCTTTCGAGACTAGGTCTGACGTGCTCTCGTTTCCTGTTCGTATTGTACCATCACATAAATTGGTAAAATTAAGTTTACCAATATATTTCTGAAATTAAACAAATAGAATGATAATCGGTAACCATTAGACATAAATGCTAATAAAACATAATAGAATTGACTTTATATCTTACCAACAAATAATTGTGTTTTTTAATTTTCTAATCAACGTTCATTTTTAAGAAACCTTGGAAGAAAGAATGTCGATAATTATTATTGTATTATTTTCATTTTAATGAAATTTGTGAAAAATTACCAATCTTTTAGACAATTTATTTTATTCTCGATAAAAGAACGAGTTACACAATGGCTAATCAAGAGGTCTTAGTCAATAATAATGCTTTGAAATATCAAATTTGGTACCAAATAATTTTATGTGATATTGCGTAAAAATTACACGTGTGCTCAACCTAATTATTTTTCCAGTAAGTTGACACGTTTATTTGTGTAAGCTATTTTACCTAAGGCTACCACGAGTTTACATATATGCACTCGTGCACATTAAAAATGTTCGATAACTAATGCAATCGGTGTGACAACCCTGAACGCTTTTACTGCATCAACACTAATCAACGTCGATGCTCCTCAAATATCATCTAGCCAATTATTTTTCGTATGTGTATAATACGACCAGGAAAAAAGTTGTTTTTTACGTAGTTGTTTCGTCAGTTGTACATATTCTAAACATAGCGATATTATTGTAAGTTTCTGACTTATAAACAGTATGTTATCGGTGTGCCTATACAATCGACTCGACGAGTGCTAGTAGAAATCTTCAAGACTCCAAGTACTTATCAGTGATAGTTAGACAGTAGCTGCTCACTGCCACTGTATCAGCCAACCGACTCAACGAATTAGCTGCTCTTAGTCACTGTGCCTGCCGACCGATTCTTCAAAGAAAATGTAAGTATAAAAACCAGCATTCTCCACAAACTTCTGACCCTGCATGGTTAACCAAACATTTTTTTAACTTTATGTATTTATTTCAGGTCAGACTCTGAGTACGAAACCTACCTACCAAGTGATGTGATGGAGCACGACACTAAGTCTAACCGCAAACCAACTCTACCAGTCCCTGGGAAACGGAAATCAACAAAGCAAAATTTAACGCACCCAAGGTAAACTTTACGATTTATTTACTTCATTGTTTTGTCAATCAATTGCGTAGATGACAGTCGCTTGATGCAAGCGACTACTACGCTGATGTCGTGGGTTCAATGCCTATTCGAGATTAATATGTGTGCATGAATGTGATTAATAGCAAAGATTTTTTATGTTTCTGTGTATATAATGTAGTATGTTTTTACTAACAAACAGTATTTAATTGTAATGTATATCAGCTGTCTAGGTGCTATTCATAGAACATGGATAGCGTTGTGTAGTATGTCTCGTCTCTCATTCTTGTATATTGTATGTGTTTTAAAGCAGGTTCAAGTTAATACTATAAAATAAATTTGGGTGCGAATTAACAAGAGATCAATTTGTTTGTTTCAGTAAAAAATCGAAATCTGACGTCGATATATTTGGCATCAGCCGCAAACATAACAACAGGAGGGCAACAGCGAACAGCGAAACCTCTTCTCTCCCATCATACTTCGTGAACCGAGTGGCCAACGGTAGCGAGCGGCGAACGACAAGCACGAACGGCGAGTACTACATCGACTGTAAAGTATACAAAACTGAGGACGCGCGCCTCACCGACTCGTTGGAGCTGTGGAAAAAGGCGTTGGTCCGCATCAAGGTCCAGACCGACGTCAATTCTACACAATGGTGTAAACTACAAGAGTTTATTATATCGACTGATGCTTTATTTACCGAACCACCAACATATTACGATAAATAATATATTGTTAATCATTACTATAATAATCCATCCATCCATTTTTATTGTTGTTGAGATTGGTTCCCCTCAATTATAATATTGTAATCTGTGCTCACTAAAAATAAATGAATCTCATTAGCATTTAGTGTTTCATTCAACCTACATACATGTACCTTCCACTATTGTGATGAGGTTGAAAATCTATTAAAGATAGATTCAAAGCGACAGAATGCTAAGAACTCGAACAAACGAACAAAATGAACGAGTCGAGTCGATTACCGATTATTGGGCGTTCTAGACCACTGTCGGCAGCGAGGCGTCGCCGAGCGATTTGCCGAAAGTGGTCTAGAATGCCCAATAATATACTACTAAACTCTACTTTAGATATTCGTCTAAAAAGTTCTTATGGGGATTCGTTCGAAAATCAAAATTTAGCTAAAATAAAAACCTTTAATTTCAAGTAGGCTAGATACAGGCACTTTCAAAATTTACAATAAGTAAACAGAAACATAGTCTAAGCAAAAATATATTTTGAAGCAATAAGACTTCTGGCCTCTTCATTAATTTACAAAAGTGCATCTTTGGCACTTTTGATGAACTTTTTTTTAATAAAAAGTTTGGGCTGTTCGCTTTTTGTCAACGACTCTCCGATATTAGTACCTCTGAGGTCTAATAAGTAGTGAGTCATGTGGAAACAGCTGGAAACATACAGGTGTTGTCAAGGTGAAGCACGTGTTCGGAATTTTTACCGTGGGCTTGCCAGGGTCACCTGCATTAAACAATAATTTAACTAATAGCTTTCCAAGTGAAAGTTTAGTGGGAAAAGTGTAAAGTTTAATGTAGGTAGCCATGCCAGTTGTCATCTGTTAAAAAAATCTATGATCATTAACAAATCAAAACTAGATGTTTTTCCAAAATAATAGTTGTAAGATGTCAGATTTATGGCAGCTATCAATTTTCAAAATTCAATAGATTCATATTTCTTCATTTAATGTCATTAGGAAAGATCTAGCGTATACGGAAATGTGAACAAATATCCTTAGAATAATATATCAATAAGATAACCAAATATTAGCTACCACTATGCAGTAATCTAATATTTGAGTAAGTAAAAGGTATTTGTCAAATTTCAAATGAAATAAATACAATATTTAACCGCCATCTTTCTCTTTGTTACAGGACCTCATCCCCACTCAAGACACAGAGTCGTATCTTCAGAAAACGCAGAACGCGATAACAAACCTTCAAGCGAAGCTGCAATCTTCAAAAACGAACAACTTCAGTAGCATTCCCTCCGCACTTACCTCTAGTCTCATCAGCGAGAAGACAGCGATCTCCAGACTCCCAATTTCCCAGTTAAGCCGCTCCAATTCACTAAACTACAGGCTCCGGAGGAAAGACCACTCAAATGACAGCAGTCCACTAAGATCTCCTGGTCATTACGTCATCACTGGGTCCACTAAAGTCCCTGGAAGCACTAAGGTCCTTCTAAACTCCGCCTCAAGGTCTCTAGATACGGATAGAAGACATGACATGAATATGAACAGCCCGTCTTCTGATCGAGGGTTGTTGAGTAACAGTTCTGATGATAAAACACTATCGAATAGACCTTATGATGTAGAGGCTATTCTATCTCCTCATAGAAAGACACACACGCGAAACAGAGCGTTTGAGAGTCAAGCCAATGATGTTTGCAACGCTAACCCGACGGTATGCCTCAAGACTGTCTTGAAAAACAACGCTTTAGAGTCGAAATACCCTCGTATTGAACCAACACGTTGCCAAGGCGACAAGAAAAGCCACCAGAGAGTACTAAGCGACGGTCTCAAGTATAAATCGAATAACATTGGTTTCGGTTCATCGATTAAGAGATCGAGTTCGTTCAACACTGTTAATAAGAACAATAATTATATCGATCCTAGAATTACATCGAGAAGATCGAGCGGACATTCAGATGAGTATAAAGATTATTCCGATGAGTCGGATAATGGGTCTTATGATAAATCGCAAGAATCTAGGTATAAGAGACAGATTATAAATAGAGGAAGAATCGATTCTCCTGATTTGAAATCAATAGCACCTGCTAATTCTCCAAGAAGATGTCCAAATACACCAGAAATGCATAGAAAATTTGGACCAGGATTGACGAGAAGTTCAGTCAGAGTGACCAATAAGGAGCGTTTGATGAGTCAGAGGGTATCTGAGCAGCCAATCGTGAGAGAGGAGAGAGTAAAACCGGCCAATCACCAGAGCAGACGGTCAGCTGAGCCGCGACAGACAACGCTGAGTAGGCTGACCAAATCTAGGTCTTCAACGCGGGAAGTCCAGCCTCAAAAACATCTAGATAAAGGTTAGTGCTACTTCTATTGTTTCTAAGTAGGTTACGTTTCGTGGACAATTGAATGATTAGGTAAGATGATTACCGATTTGAAAGTTGCGTTTCGACAGCTGAATTAGTATCCGCAAAACATTTTGATTGAAAGAGTCGCGCGGTGTGTCTTCCTTCTTTCACTAAAGGGCATCTCACGGATAAGCCTTTAAAAAGTTATCTTCTTCCGGATGAGATTAGCATTCTGTCGTTAATTCTGCATTTTGTTTAAAATCATATTTTCGTGACTAAACTTTGTAAACCTCTTTAATGGGGACGTTTTCATCCTTTCTAGACTAGAGTTTAATAATGTATGGATGTTGATGACTAACGTCAGGACAATTAATTGCCATACTGGCTTGCTGGTAAAGCACAGCTACATTGATTTTATCGTGTCTCGGGTTTGATCCCCGCACGGAACAAATATTTGTATGACCTACAAGTAGTTGTTCTGGGTGTTTATGTATGAGAGTTTCGATGTTTGTAAACGCACCCACAACACAGGTGAAATTCCTAGTGTGGGGTAACGTATCTTATTTAAAAAAGTCCGAAAACTTGAATAAATCGGGAAGATCTTTTTTTCTACGGGAATTTCCGGTAAAAATTTACTGTGGACAAGACAACCTATGTTAGGTCAGCTAGTTATTTACAATAGAATGCACATTTTGTAATCCAGTACAAATATTTAACTAACTACACACATCAAAAGTGTCTAGGGATCAACATATATTTTTGCAATAACTTTTCTCCTGATTGATATTAATTAAAAAAAATTTTAAGGATTCATCAAATAAAGTGTTTTCGTTTGTCACACTAACGATAAACCAAGTCACCTTTGCATTAATAAAGAAATTTGCCATTTTCCTCATAAAGGGATTTTTGACATTTGAACCACTAACACAAAAGTTCGAAAAAAAGACTGAAATAACAGTTTTCTTTAAAATTTTATTGGGTAACCTAAACAATTAATAATCCGTGTTTCTACCGCGAACACTAACAACACAAGAACATCGGTTTGGCATACTCAAAATGAGTTCATCCAAATCACGCTATGGAATGGCCGCCCATGTTCGTTGCAACAACAAAAAAAGGTCTTCTTGCGACTGGATACCCTCCATATTCGGCAGAGCTCTTCTCTGTAGCATATCCCATGCATGCTCAATCGGATTCAAGTCTGGCGACTGAGCAGGCCAGGGCAGGACATTGATGTTAGCTGCGGCGAGAGTCTGTCTTACAACTCTTGCGGTGTGCGGTCGTGCATTATCATGCATTAACTGAAATAAGGGACCGATTTGCACTTGTAGAGGAACGATGACGTCTGATACAATCGTCTCAGCATAAATTTGAGCGTTGAGGTTGCCTCTGATCCAAATCAACTCAGTTCTTCCGCCGATCCAAATACCCGCCCATACCATGATGGTTCCACCACTATAAGGATGGACTTCCTGGCAGGATTTTAATCGCTGTTGGCGTCCAGGGCTTCTCCAGTGTCGTATACGTCTTGTATCCGGTCTCATACCAAAACGACACTCATCCTTATAGTGGTGGAACCATCATGGTATGGGCGGGTATTTGGATCGGCGGAAGAACTGAGTTGATTTGGATCAGAGGCAACCTCAACGCTCAAATTTATGCTGAGACGAGACGATTGTATCAGACGTCATCGTTCCTCTACAAGTGCAAATCGGTCCCTTATTTCAGTTAATGCATGATAATGCACGACCGCACACCGCAAGAGTTGTAAGACAGACTCTCGCCGCAGCTAACATCAATGTCCTGCCCTGGCCTGCTCAGTCGCCAGACTTGAATCCGATTGAGCATGCATGGGATATGCTACAGAGAAGAGCTCTGCCGAATATGGAGGGTATCCAGTCGCAAGAAGACCTTTTTTTGTTGTTGCAACGAACATGGGCGGTCATTCCATAGCGTGATTTGGATGAACTCATTTTGAGTATGCCAAACCGATGTTCTTGTGTTGTTAGTGTTCGCGGTAGAAACACGGATTATTAATTGTTTAGGTTACCCAATAAAATTTTAAAGAAAACTGTTATTTCAGTCTTTTTTTCGAACTTTTGTGTTAGTGGTTCAAATGTCAAAAATCCCTTTATGAGGAAAATGGCAAATTTCTTTATTAATGCAAAGGTGACTTGGTTTATCGTTAGTGTGACAAACGAAAACACTTTATTTGATGAATCCTTAAATTTTTTTTTAATTAATATCAATCAGGAGAAAAGTTATTGCAAAAATATATGTTGATCCCTAGACACTTTTGATGTGTGTATTTATAACAGTAGTGAAAGGCACCTTTGACATTCGTTTTTGTTAACAGTAATTGTTGTTTATAAAGTTTTTTCTGTTACAGTCCCGCTATTATCCAACAAAATATGTCGGGCAAAATTGCATATAATTTTAGAACTCACAGTTGCTTGCAGAATTTGTATGTCAATGTGTCTTCATATTGCATCAAGTAAATAGTTATTCGTTGTCGCTGTTATTCATAGGTTGTGCATGGCGGCTATTGAACTGTCAGGGTATTATTATGTCCGTAAATAGATCAGTAAAATGGCGGTTTCATTGTAACAGTACTTTGCATATAATTTACTTAGAGATACTTAACGTAAGTCTCATACATTTATATTTTTTGCGTATTTTTATATCAGTTAGCGTAGTGTATCATAGCATAGCCCTTAGTTAGGTAAGTGGAAAGAAGATCTTAAAAAGGTGATTGGGTCAAACTAGATGTAGAATGTAGCAGTTTTTGAGATTCTAGGTTCATACTTCACTGCGACAGGTTGACTTCAATAGAAAACTGATTTGATTTTTTTTTGTCATTAATTCCGAAAAGCCGGATCTTTTCTTGCAAGCAACACAATGAATTTTAAATTCGACATTGGCTAACATCCTACCAAATGCTTACAATGCAGCACAATAACAATACAACCTCTGCCCTTTAAACCACAGATAAAGGAAACGAAATCAAAGGAGGTTGCATTGCAAAACTTCATTGACTAATTTCACAATTAAGAATACAATTGATCATAATTTCTGTTTAACACACACATACCGTTACTAATAATGAATCGAGTTATCCTTGAATCGTGTCTGTTAGGCTGTACTTACCGATTCGTCACGCTTGCGACACGGCCGCCATCATGGATTGGAATGCAATTTGGCGCCAAATTACGCTTTGATTTTGACAGATTGTTTTTAGTTTGAGTTTTGATTTGATTTAAGATTGGAGAGATTTGATTCCCTTTCTTTTGATTTCTGTTATTTAATATTGATTATTTCTGTATTGAAAATAGTGAATTGTTTTTATTAAGGTTTATATTTTATTGCGTGTGGAGGTATTAAACTGCTACCATAACATAAATAGAAAGTTAATCGAATCAAATCGAATTTGAATAAAACCGTATATATATTTTTATTCAACGATAATAGTACCTATATGGATTATGTAATTTATGTATCATAAGCATTCACAGTTTAGGCCTCACTGGATTACCAGAACGAATGTATAAGTAGTCAGAATCGATTACAACATCGATTTATTGATAGTACACTCGAATGACACACTGAATAAACTGATAATTCGATTTGTTCCAAACTGATAATGTGCTGCGTAATTTTATTTACACCATTGTGGAACGAAGATCGCCTTTTTAATTATAAAAAAAACAGTTTCCACAACTCAATTTACTTGGGGTCGGCGCAACAAGTTGATTTCTTCCATTTTCTTCTGCCAGCCGGCACCGCTGTCATTGGCTCCTGTTTCTTTCATATCATTCCTCATACAATTCATTCAATGCTTCATTAGGGTTCCTCTCCCTCTTTATCTATCAATATTCATAATCATCACTCTTTCAATCACACCATCATCGTCAAAATCGCCAAAAAACTGTTCGAATCAGTGGCGACACTTCATAAAATCTACTTAAATCCATGCTTATACTTTTTTTCTTTTTCACGTGTGGATGACGATCACAGTGAACCTGTAATGTCAGAGCTAATAAAGTTGCCTCTGGGTCCTCTCAAATTCCTCTATTATATTGGCCGCGAAATAGCTTTGTCTATTTCTAGAGAGTTGTCAATTTCATGTAAGTCCATTCTCTAAGTCTATGGTTGATCCCTCGACGCGTCACTGGTTACATTAAATTCTTTTTGAATTTTAAAGTTCTTTTAAATTGGATTCCAAATTCAATATCGTGCAGCGACAGTGTCTTGTCCGTGTTCGCTTGGAGGAATGATTAGATTATGGATATTCCATTTCTCTGCCACATTCGCATAAAATATTAAAGAAATTGCATTTGACTTCGTTCAAGTTCTATGAAATGAAAGTAGGAAGACTTAGGTAGTATTCGTTGCATTTGAAATTGATAAAAGTTCCGAAATCTTAACTTATTATGCACAAATCTAAGTATGAGCGAATGGAGCGAATGTTTTGATCATTTTCTTATTTAAAATATACTTGTTAATGTCGCGAATCATATTTTGATCATTACAACTTGTCACTGATATGCATGTTGCAAAAAACACAAGATCAACATATTCTTCGTGAAAAATTAAATAAAACCTTTAAAAGGACTAAATAAAGGTGCAAATTAAACTACACGTACTTATAACTTCACTCCACGCGTGCGCCGAGTAATTCAAATCTCTGTCACATGACGCGCTGCTATCGATTTGATAGGTTGTCCCCACCACGGACTACTACGCATATTGCGTATAGAAATAACTTTGTCTATTCTTCGTAAGTAGAATAGACGTAGTACCTATTTTATTTTAAAAAAATTGTAGAAAGAAGAAAAGATTGATTATAAAAAATATTTGACCCGTATTTTTGTCATGTAAACCAAAATTGACGAAGTTACAACGCGCAACGCTTCAAAAAATTACAAAATGTCACTCGGTCGATATAATTTTACAGGCGTTATGATGTCACAAGCCACTCCCGAATTTTTTTCCCGCGTTTTATCTCTTTCAATATTCATTGATTAAAAAAAAAGTGTTCATAATTTTTCACTACTCTAACTGTTGGAATAAATATATTTTGGAAAATCTGTAGTGCTGATAAAAAAGTTTAATCTAGTCTCAATTCTTTTTTTAATCCTTTCAAATGACTTTCCACAGGTCCAAAGAAGCCAAGCCAGCACCGCTCATCATCAGCCCTGGCCACCAAAGAGATCGAGTTCTCCAATTGGAAGAAGCGAGCGTCCTACGACCCGATGAAGGCGGCCCAAGAGGACAAGAGACGAAAGCAGTTGGCTAAGAGACAAGATTGTAATAAGGATGATCTGAGCTCGCCTAGGTAAATAATTCTCTGGTAATACTGCTACTTCAATAAGTCGGTCGCGGGACTAACCAGCTACCGTGACCCCGGAACGTAAAGGGCTATTGAAGCACACCTTGGATTTTAGTCAGTACAAGTCTGACTGTCCCTCCTGCCCTGCCCTGGGTGGGAGGACTCATTTGAAGATTTTAAAGAAGATAAAAAAAAAAAACTTCAATAAGTTGTACTTAAGTTCTGGCATTAACGACAATTAGAACGAAGTACAGAAGCTAACACATCAACCTACCCCAAATTGTGAAACTTTAACCAATTTTTAACATTATCACAAAAGTTGAAGGTTATATTCGATTGGAATTTTGACAGAAATTGGATAGCTTGATGTGCTTGCGTTTGTACATATGATGCGTTGATTGATATTTCTTTGAAAAGAGGGCCGACCATTTAATAAGGTTTACCTGGTTCTACCTAGTTGCTTCGCTGTCAGAAACAGAAAAAAAGCATTTTTCAAAGAGTTTATTCAATACAGTGCTCTCATTTGAAATAATAAACATGTAATGATAAATTTTCTGAGACCCACATTTAGCTAAAGGATAAAATGGTCCCGATTTGACTCTTGCTCAAAAAACAGCCAAACTGATACGCTCTTCCAATGAAAGTTAACTGACATTTTTAATATCAACTACAAGATCGGATAATATTAAATTTATATAATCATCATCTTCCTGCCCCTATCCCATTTTACTTGGGGTCGGCGCAACACGTTTTTTTCTTCCATTCTCCTCTATTATATTTATATAATAGTACTATATTATTTTGAAAGCTAGCCTTAACTCAATATTTCACAATTACAGCCACTCCTCACCCGTCCACCGTTCCCAATCTTTCCACACCACCAACATAGCAGACCTGGAGACCCTCGACTACTCCTCAGAGGAAACAGAAGACGACCAGCTCCTGGTAACGTTGCCAGTAGATCCGATGATCACGTCCACACACTCGGACATACTGGATCTGCGGCTGAAAGACTATGGCAATTTGAGGAGAAAAGCAATGACGAATGACGTGGTGCTGTCCAGGGATTATGTCACTAATTTCCAGGTAAGGATTATGCCTTGGGCTTGCGTAGCTTACCGGCTTATCAAAGACCAAGTTTAAGTAGATGGCGCGTAGTGTTCCAGTCGTGCATCAAGGCCTGTCAGTAAACTGACGGAGTTTCTTTATGGTCTAACCCATGCCGTGATTGCGAAACCGTATGTAAAAGTAACGATACCTTGGAACACACAGTGCTGATGGAACGGTGTGGATTTTTGTCAGTAAAAGCATAACATTGACAGGCCTGTTGGTCTAGTGGTTAGTGACCCTGACTGCTATGCCAGAGGGCGTGGATTCGATTCCCACCCAGGACAAATGTTTGTGTGATGAGCACTACCATTTGTTCTGTGTCTGAGTGTATTTTATCTATAATATGTATGTATTTAGAAATATATAAGTATATTTATCAGTTATCTAGTACCCATGACACAAGCTCTGCTTAACTTGGGACTAGATGGCGTTGTGTGATAGTTGTGGAATATTTATTTATTTATTTACTTTCCCTTCCGCTCCACCCAAGACGGAATACGCGTTTGATAATTTATTTTAAAATACAAAAAATATTCCCAGAGGGTTAACTATATTTCGCCTGTTATAGTTAGAAGGGGGTGTTCAAATCTCCGTGACTGTTACTGAGAAATCCATGATGAAAATACTTAAAAACATTTTGCTCAACTAAGGAAACCACTCCAAGACCTCATGTTTGGCAGTAGCCCTTGCGTCTACCGAAACCAAACGGGAGCATGCGTTATCATAATGCAGATATCACAAAATGAACTGGCGACGATTAAACTACCACGTTTGTTTGACTGATTGGTAATGTTCACCTAAGTTGCTAACAGGAAAACGGTTCAATTGAACATTCTTTCTTCGGACAGTACGAGTAACTGCGGTGGTGACAGTTGTCAGTTTTATGTTTTACTTGCTTTCGGACTTACGGTCGTATTATGACGTCTTAAAACGAGGCTTGTTCCAGTCAGTGAAAGAGACAGCGCTATACAAGTCGTCTAGCGCCACCTCGTTCACTCACTGGAACAAGCCTGGTTTTAAGACGTCATAATACGACCCCAGAGGTCTAATCACGAGTTCCCACGTTTTTGTAACGTGAAGTAAACGGGGACTTTGATGTTAATTTGATGGATAGAATTAGTTCCTCAGTCCTACACTAGAGGCCCCATATTCATTGGGCGTATTCATTTTACATACAATTTACGTCGTAATACTTCAAGTAAGCTGTAGCGCCAAATACGTAGAATTCATGCTAGGGCTTCAGTAATCAACTCGCTGTCCGACCATGGACCATGCCCGGGTCGTCAGCGCGTTGTGTTCCACGCGCGCCTCAAGGAGTGTCAGCATAATGACGGAGCCCCCCCCCCCTCTAGAGGGCCAAAGCCTGCCGGGATCGCGGGACTCACGAATTATCGTGACCCCGGTACGTAAAGGGCTATTGAAGGACACCGTGAATTTTAGTCAATACGAGTCTGACAGTCCCTCTCGCTCTTCCCTTGGTGGGAGGACTCATTTGATGATTTTACCACGTAAAAAAAAGGGCTTCAGTAATTACAATACCGTCACTGCAAACAACCACATCTTAACAACGTATCGTTGACACAAGATTAGTCTTGATTGACTTTTAGGAAAATCTAAATAATAATGAAAATATCAGAGCTAATAACTTCAAAATCAATTTTCAGGTAAATCAATCTACACACGATAAGAAACGCCGCGACGCAAGAGAAGCTGATAAAAGAAAAACGTTCATCATAGATGATATCACCCCAACCAAAGAGAACATAGACTTCCTAACAAAGACAAGAGAGGACTCAGTCATAGACAAGCGAAAGACGTTTATTCTCGATAGTGATACTAATTCTACGACGAATGGTAGTAGTCCTAGGAATTCTTCTATATTCAGCCATGAAAAGAACTCTTTAACTACTGGAACTAGTGACACGGAGGGAGAGAGTGGAACTGAGAGTGCTCCTGTTGTGATGAGGCATCAGGGAGGGAAGAGGAGTGCTCCTGTGCAGGCTAAACAGAGGTTAGTTGAACGTTATTGCATTTTTTTGTAATAATTGTAAAGGTGGTATCATAGGAAGAACGATGTACAGATTTAAAACAAAGGAAGTTGATTTCAACAACTTGTGAAAAGATTTAAAGTTTGAAATTAATTTCTTACATCCTTCGTTATATTTGCCGTTTCACAATTTCTTTGATATTTCACTGCGTTTTCAGCAGCTGTATCGCTTAACAACTTTATTCCAGTACTTTAGATGTTAATTAATGTAGTTAGATTTAACGTGTTTGATAACTGCGACTTTGATATTACCAAAATTGTAACGAAAACGATTTAACAATATTTCTAATTCTATGGTTACAGTGGCAGTCTTATCGTTAACAGGGATATCTTACAGTTTATCTTCATTAATTAATAAAGCTGTGGGTCAAATTGAAATGACAGTAACTTCCTGATCACATGTTTGTATCGAAATAACCGGAACCACATAAGGCTCGTGATTGACTGCACTCTATATATGAATTAACACAAGTTAGACTCCCATATCTCTTATTACTCCAGGTACAGCGGTGACTACTCGATGTCATCGTCAACGACCTCGATCAGCCAGCGCAAGCCGACAGTCCAGCCCCGGTACATGGACATCTCCAAGTACAAGAACGAGCAGTCCCCGAAGAACTTCCTGCGACGGGACCCCAGCAAGACTTACGTGGGCGTACTCAACACCGACAAGGCTGTCAGCAAGGGCAGTGCTCAGCATTATGAAATGGGTACGATTTATACAACTCTTCTATTGATATTTACGAGTTTATAAAGCACAAGCGATCAGATGTACGATGAGCATGAATAAATAGCTTCTTTTTTTCAAACGAGTTCCTCCACCCAGGACAGGGCAGGAGGACCTGTCAGACGTGTCCTTCAATAGCCCTTTACGTACCGGGGTCACGGTAGCCCGTTAGTGCCCCGACCCCGGAAGTTTGCCGCACGCTAAGAATTTCTCCCGTATCGTAGGTTCGTATACATATAAATATAGAAACTTACATACCGCAAATTAAACAAATATTTGGTCCGTGTGGGAATTGAACCCGCGATACGCTGTGCAGCAGTAGATTGCTCGGCCACTGCGCCAAATCTGCCGTTACGTGATAAAATATAATTTTAGTGAGCAAGGGGAGAGCTTAAAATGTGATAACAATATGTTGATCTGAGTGGGGCATTTGATTAAGTAAAACATAACTTACTTACATTTTATCATTTACACATTATCGGAAAAAGAGTCTACTGAGTAAGGGTCGACTCACACCAAAAGAGCGGCGAAGGGCAACGAAGCGGAGCGCAGTTTCAGTGTCATATGAATTTTAACTTTATTTTCATTAAAATAACATTTATTATCGCATGAGAAACTCGAACGAGTCGCGGGAATGCCCGCGGATCCGCGGGCATTCCCGCGACTCTTTCGAGTATGAGTGCGATAGTAAGAATGAGTATTATAGTAATGAAAATAAAGTTTAAATTCATATGACACTGAAACTGCGCTCCGCTTCGTTGCCCTTCGCCGCTCTTTTGGTGTGAGTCGACCCTATTGGACATCATACTGTTACAAAAACAAATTACAGATGTAACAAATTAATTTTAAAACAAAAAATCGTGTATTTGTTTTGGGATACTTCAAGGCAGTATTTTAGGACCATTACTAATCTTACTCCCCAAAAGTGCCACTAATGGCTTCCTTCCTATATTTGTTGATAGCCGATGTAATACTCGTAATTATGTTTCTTTACTCAAGGAGATAACTAATAGAAAAAAAAATATTTTTCAGAACAAAAGAAACAAGAATTAGAGAAGTGGAAACGAAGAGCTTCGTACGACCCGAGGAAGGCGGCTGCTCTCGGAAAGTCTAACAAGACGCCGTCAAAGACCGCTAGGTGAGTTTCCTTTGCTTTAAAAAATATCTTAGTCTATGGTAGACGATCGAGTATTCAATGTTGCCAGTAATGGCGTAAGAGAGTAGAAAAAATTGAAGTTGGTAGTTTTGAGTTACATTTCAATAAATGATTGATTAACAATGAATGGTTGAACATGAAAGAGTCATTATTTTATAATAAACGAGGTTATATTATACTTAAAATTAACAGTTACTAAAGAACATAACTGGTAATTGGTTATTAAGCTAACGTTAATAACGGAAATAATTTTCGTTACAGAAAAGGGGTTTATTTTGGTAGTTCATAAGTCAATAACATATTTTTTGTTTGCCTTATCTAATATAACTTTTTATTTCTGTAAAATATCTATCTTTTAGTTGTAAATATTTTATGTTTAACATTTATTTTCTTTTAACATTTAAGTAGGTAAGATACAATAATAAATATTAAAACATAATTTATTGTAAATTTTAGAGCGTGACAAAACTCAAAATGCATGCAATTCCGTGTAAGAGACATGATGGCCGCCATCTTGACGTGTAAGGTTAGTCAAATGTCAAAACTGACAGCTGTGGCCACCGCGGTTTTTCGAAATGACAGCTGTCAAAATTATTGGCACTTGGTGTATTTTTTTTGCTTCAAAAGCTTGACACAACTATGCCGCTGAAATTCTTGGTTTTTCATGTCGGTGCGTTAAAAATCTATCGTTTTTCTTTTATTTTTTAATACTTCTGAGATTTTTTATTTAATATATCTATGTATTTTGTATGAAGAATCAAGATGTCTGCTTAACTAACGCTTGGACTATTCCGAATTGGTACAAAAAAAAACAAAATTCTATGGTTTCTATTGGCTGGTTAGATTATTACATAGGAACTTTTTGGTGCAATGTGTAAATATAGTTTTATTTACTGGCAATACTTTAACGCTTCATATGTGGTGGTCTTCTATTACACTTTAGAAGACCTTTATTTCTATGTTTTAAGGAGTTGCGTTTTTCTTATACTTATTGGTGTTTTAAAGCCAAGCTACTAACCTTTTAATTATTCATCTCCAAAAAGCTCCAAAATTCTTTTTTATGTGTGATTTTTACTGGCATTTTAATTCTTGGTGTTATATAGAATTATGAATACAATTTTATCTTGATATATAGTTAAAATTATTTTTTTAAGCCTTGTAGTGGAGTGCAAAAACATAATTTATTTATAAGTCACACCATGCACAACCACATAATTAAAAAAAAAAAACACAAAAACTGTTGAAAAACTTCGAAAGGATCTAACCAGCAGCTTCAACACTGTTCTAACACAAACATAAAAAGGTATAAGTCCATAGACCAAAATTGTAACCTTATTTTGTTCTCCTCTAGCGTGCTCCGCTCACAATCCTTCCACGGCCCGGTGACGGCATACCCGGGGCTTCGCCCCCTGCCCCCGGACCAGATCTGCGAGACGTATGACGCTTCTAGCGACAACGATTTTTAACGACACTGTCGATAACGACTTGTGATACCGTGTTTGTATTTGAGATAGACTAGTCTTTGGGTTTTGGTGGGAAAATCATTAGCTGATTGAGTAAGCCTTGTTTTACTTGGAATAAGTTACTCGACAGTTGTTAGATGAGAATGTTAGTGTAAGACAGTTATACAGTTATTCGAAATTAACTTTGGCACAAAAACATTCGATATTACTTGTAATAGAATAGAATACTTCTTACACTAAATTATTCTTTTTGTTTAAGCAATAGAGTTGATGTTAGGATAGCTGACTTTTCAAATGACAATTAATCTTTATTTGCATGACAAGGTTACTCTTCAACCGCAGCTGTCAAATGTTCAATTACTGCGTTCTCAATTACTCGTTGCAGCATGTATTGCATTCTGTCTTCACTGCGGTCGATTAACTTACCTCGCTTAAACAAGCCTTAGAACCGTCAAATGATTTGACGTTAGCTGTCAAAATGATCTCTCGTTTTTTTTGAAAGCTAATGGTTTTTGTATCAATAAACAAATTAAGGATACAGAGAAGTGTGTTCAATACTTATTGTTAGTGTTATATTAGAGTTTGATGTCGATGGAAAATTACATTTTTTGTATGTCTTTTCTATGATTGAAATTTGAAATGATTTAAGCGCGTGCACTGAGACTTTCAACTTTATGCACTACGCCGAATGCTGAAAATCCAAAGGCAGCATGAATGTCGCTTATACCATTTCAAACTTCTATTGCCGTTTTGTATCGACACAAACACTGGATGAACAGTTAGTAGTATGATGTGTAATGTGATGCATTAATTTGCAGGGGCTCTTATACTGTTTATACGCGGTCAAATATTTGAAAACAAGTCCCTTTTATTTATTTTATAGGATGTTACAATAACGTAGTGTTAATTTTTACAAGCTACTTGCTTTTAATAAACCTTAAACGATTGCGTTGTGCCTACCGTAACAGATCAACAGTTTTGATGATTAAATGTATTTGTTATTTCATTTAATGTCGCTTAGAGCATTTGTAGGGTTAATTGAAAATCGCTTTAAATAAAAAGGCCAGAAAAATACAACTTTAATTTATTTTTAATCGATAGTAAATTATTATTTTCGATTAAAAATGCTTAATTAAAAAACGATATTGTAACATCTTTGTTTCATTTCTGTATTTGGGGATCAAAAATATATAAAAAATCATAAATATATCTTCTTAGAAATAGTAAAAAAATAATTATTAGATATTATTACACCAAAAACACGTTTATTTTATAAATGTTAGAAAAAAATAATGAAATAAAAATACATAATCGTAGCAATTCATGTAGATTTAGAAAAATTAGTCAAAAGTAGTCAACGAAATTATTAATAAAAAAAACAAATAAAAATCATTAAGATAAGTAGTTGTTTAATTTATTAAATGAACTGATCAATGTAATGCTACAATGATTTAAGTATTTATTCATAAGTTGATATTTTATTTTACAGATTAAAGATATCGTCAAATTGACGCCATTATGATTTCCCGCCAAATACAGAATTGATCCCCTTTTTTGGAAATCTGCATGTGATTTAAAATAAGTCATGATTTTTATCAACCTGACGATTCAAAATGAAAAATTTTCATTGATTGGGAGCGATGCAATTGTTTTTATTTCTATTTTTAAGTTATTCCGCACAAATCTAAATTATTAAATATCGCAAAATAAATGCATCGCCTTTATTTTAATTATTATTTTTTATAACGAAGTACCTACTTGATAAAATCTTCTTTTTTTTGTAAAATATTTTTTTCTCTTTAAAGTTAAGGATTTAATTAAGGAAACATATTAAATAATAATTAAATGTGATTTAATTAATAATGCCTACAGTATCTTTAGGATTGGCTATTATTATTTACCACTAAAAGTGTAATGAGATTAGATTTTTTTGTCTCTATAAATGTCCGTTTAAAATAAATGTAGAATAAAAATCTTTGCTGAACTAATATCGTATAAAATATCCCTTTATATTGCTCATATCATTCATACATCGATGTATTTTAGAAATATTTAACCCTTTTTAGTTTTAGTATTTTTATAGTGCAATACCACATCACATTTTATTACCAGCTTAAAATATGAACAAATATTTACGTTTATGATATTTTATGATTTTGAGTATTAAATATGTATTATTGGTTGAAATACTCAATTTTACGGAAGTAAATGTTGTTTTTGCGTGTTATATTATGTTTTTTCACGGCACAGAAGTAGTTGAGCACTGTATTTTTTGCGAATTTTTAAAAGAAAGTTTTGAGAAAATACGAGAAAAATATCCTAAGAATGAGCATTGTTGGTTTAATTCGCCAGGCTCTACGATCCGCACTTGAAGAAGCTTTACGCAAAATATTATGTACCTACCTACGAGTAACTATATTGCTAAATTAAATAAAAAAAAACAAGCATCTCTTTACTTAAAATATTACTTAGTTTTTTAACTTTACCTTTTTCTTCCACATGTATTGAGTACAATAACGTTGATAAGTTTACGATAAAATGCAAAATAAAAAGTACTTATTTTGATTTTAAAGTCTTATAATTTTTTCCTTGCGTACTATTTTAAAGTAAAGAGAATAAAAACTAAATCATAACTCAAAAGTCTGCTGAAATGTTTTTCAAAAAAATTCTAAGGTGTAACTTACGATTTTACCACAAAAAAAGAAATTGATTTCGGAAAATATTCAAAATGGTGAATTTTTTCTGGTATTATCATAAGTTCGTTATCTCAATTTTGAGTAGTGATTTAATATAATTAGTAGTAAGCCTGGCTTTATTTCAATTATTGCGAAACTGTACCATAAGCGCTGCAAGCGTTAATATTTGTAAAACATAATTGATGTTTAGAGTTTTGTAAAAATATTGTTTAAATAGGAAACAAATAAAAATACGTTTAAAATTAATTATATTGTTTTATTTCTATCTTTTGTCACGACACCACTAGCTTATCAAAAACTTTGTTTAATACCTAAACTACGAACACATTATAAAGTCAATTAAAGTAAAGAACTAAAGTAGATACTGGTGACAAACCATGATGTCTTAGAGCGTGAGTTGTTCCGCTCAGGGAACGAGACGGCGCTAGAGAACTTGTATAGCTCTGTCTCTTTCCCACAGCCTAACAACATGACAGGCCACCTGCTATTAGAGGTGGCGACTGTCCCCTAAAAAAAGTTGTTGAAATGGTAGTTTTTTTCAAAATATATTTGATTCCGTCCAATATTTCTTGATAATTTTGAAATGAATATAATTCTAAAGGAAATGACGTTGATTAAGAGTGTTAGTGTAGTGTATTTCCAAGATGGCAGGGTTCTAAAATGAAACAAGATATACATTTATTATAATATTGATTTTATCTTTGAATATCAATTACACTTTTTTGTTTTATTGTTATTTTATAAACTTTACATATTCATTTCGTATTTTATATACCATATAATATATAAAGTTTCATTACTAATTATTTTAGCATTACATTACCTAATACAAGAGGGTTTAGAAAACATAAATAAATACTGCATCTCGTGAAGTAAATAAAGATTCCTGTTTTAATGTTAAACAATTTCTTTCGTTGTTTTTACAGTACACAATACTTATTTTTATAACTAAAAGTTATGAAGAATAACATTTCAAAGTCACTCAATTTTTTTTTCAATAAAAAGGAACTCTTATCGCTTTTTCTCTTGTTCATCCGTATCCTACTTACTTCACAACCACATTACATTTTTCTTTATTAAAAAAAAGGTTTAAAAAGATTCATTTCTAGTTCAAAAGTAAGTTCTAAATTGAGCAAAGTTAGAAGTGACAGTAAAACGTTATTCGTCAATAAATATTTTGTGTCTTTAATTTTTAGAGTCGCTTCTACGACTACGATTGACGTTTTCGTAATTCTGAATTGTTCATTTAATTTTTTTAACAGGATTTATATACTAATGCTAAAAATGACAACTAAAAGATGCAAAAAAAATGGCTGAACTCAAAACGACAATTTTTCGAGTTTTTTTTTTAATGTTACCTAATACAATTACACATCGCAGAAAAATACAAAAAACAACATTTGTATCTGTACATCCTTTTTACAATTTTTTAAATATAGTTAAAACTATTTTTAAATATCCTTACTAAACTGGTATAGTTTTGAAATAATTTCGAGTGTATCTACGTCCTCAAATATTTTATCGAAAAACGAACTGGAAATCTAGTGTGAGTAAAATTCAGCATAGCTTTAATTTTTAGATATCTTTTAACATAGTTTCGATCTGAGTCTAATGACATTAAAAAATAACACTGGTAAGTCACCATAACTTTATGGTCAGTAGTTCTATTCAGCATAGTTCGCGCCACCGCTCTTGAATTGCGGAAAATTCGTGGTACTTTATTTTTTTAATGCAATTTGGTGTAATGACATACGACACTAGCGCCGCGTCTAAAGGTTATGAGTGGTGGCGCAGATTCTAACGTTCACGAGGTTACTTAACCCAAGTGAGGACACATTCGAACTCATTTGTCTTAATGTAAATCATCGTTGATTCTCAACAAGACACCGTTCGAATTTAGAACGCGATGCTTAGAGAATTTATTGTATCGTTCAGAATTTGCGACGATTAAAAAAAAAAGAGTTCGATTGTACGCTCACTTGGGTGAAGTGAGGTCGTGATCGTTACGGAATAGACCTAAAGGAAAGTAGATTTGATAGTCAAATCGATCAAAACTAAGCTATACTATCCCGGCCTTATTACAAAAATGAAATAAACCTTGGTTTAAACCTGGTCTATCAAGTCCAGGCTTATCTACAGAGCCATGGTTAAAATTTTTTCCGTATTACAAAACTAAGATAAAACGTCGACTTTAGTACCGTCATTTGAACAATTGTCTCAAAAATTAAATCGACCATGTGTAATAACAATTAAATCTACCATGTTTAAATCACTTTGGCACACCTTTGACAGCTGCTACTGTTAAACAATGGTTTATCGCAAAACCACGATTAGTAATAACGTTTGTGTAAACGGTTTATAGTTAAACCCCTTTTTGTAATAAGGCGGTCCAAGTCTACACAATGATTTCAGTTTCACATTAAAAAGTCAAGATTTGGCACAAGAGAAGAAACATTTAAGTATCTGTAAAGGTGATTTTCACAACACGAACCAAACTATTGTTATCCTTTTCTCGCAGATATAACAAGAAAGAGATGAAATGTTTTATGAACTGTCAAAGGATGAGTCAAAACAATAAAATATAGATGACCTTGTTTTGGTAGAATTGAGAACTTCCTCCCTTTTGAAGTTGGTTAAAAAATAAAGTTAGGCAAATGTTATTGCACTTTAATATTTTAACGTACATTTTTCATTTTGTTGACACGATTGGTGCTTGACAAAGTGTTGAGTTGTGTGTATTCGATTCCCGTTCGGAACAAACATTTTTAAGAACTTCAAGTTGTTGTTCCGGGTGTGGTTTTAAGTGTTATTGTGAGTTTGAATGTTAAAATACTCCTATATCGCGGATTTTAACTTAAAATCCGCGGTACATGAGTAATTCACAATGAAAGACAACGGGTTGATTAAATCGTGATTCAGAAAATTGTTATTAATGTCTAGAATTCCTTTGACAGGACATTTTGAGCCCGTTTAGTTTGTTGGTATCTCTTTCCCGCGTTCTCTTTCAGAGAAAAAGATAGAAATTCTCAGTTTTTTTGATTGCCGAGAGAATTGGTACCAAAAATCGAAGAAAACATTTGATGGATTTTTCAAACGTAAAATAAAAGGTAATTTACCATGATACCCTGTAATTTCATGCCTAAAACGTAACTAAATGCACATCCAAGTAGGCAGTAAACGAACAAAACGGCACTACTAAGAGTGAACAAAAAAAATCCTTATCTTAAACTATCTTACAGTAATTAAAGCATTCATGTGATTTTACACATTTTTAATTTCATATATATATATAATAAATCTATTTTTTTATATCTTCTAAGTGTATATTTATATATAGATTATGGCAAATCGAACAACACTTAGATTGGATATCACTGATGAAACTAAACGCGGTCAAAACGCTTATGGCGTTCAAAAGCTGTCGCTGTTAAGCGCGCTTAGTTTAAGAAAAACTTGTCAGAACAATTCTGATCTAGGGGGGCCTGCATACTATCTGAAATTTTGATCCGGCAACATTTACAACACAAATGTATGTGTCGCAGGATAATTTGAAAAACCTGATTTTTGCAAAATATCTTGGGATTTCGCGAAAACACGGTAAAATGGCAATGACTCAGGGAAATTTCAAGCTAAGCAGGGTCGACGAAGCCCAGCTTCTATTTCTGTTTGCAGGATTTAAAGGAACCTAACCAAACCGAACTTCGGGGTGTCCCCTTAATCTTACTAAAGCATGACGTTTTTGCAAAAACCCTAGGTATAGTAACATTCAGAAAAATCATAGACATTTTAAATTTTTTACAATAATCGGTCGCGCTAATATTCTTTAACTTAATATTTATAGATTTATAGCATGAACGGAATATTGTCTGCTTAAAATGTTCGTACCCTGAAAGAGAGAAAAACAATTGTAGGACCATATATCTCTTTCGTTTACATTAAGTACCATAGACATTATTTGTCATACAGAAGAGAGATAAATGGATAGGTACTCTCCAGAAAGAGAGAAATTAGATAATATGTATCTAATTTCTCTCTTTCTGGAGAGTATGAACATTTTATTAAGGAAAACTCAGTCCATGTTATATATATGATAGTAATAATGACAGCTTTTGATCGCAGTTTAGATGTTCTGATCGCGTTCAGTTTAATTGGATTAATTCACCCCAAAACAAAACTCCAGAATATCTTATTTAACATCACATTAAGTTTTTACAAAACGAAAAACAGTATTACCTGTTGTACATCTACGTGAAACGTTATATATTTCATATTCTTTTAATTTAAAGGGCGGATGTACATAGATACCTACATTTTTTTATTATTATTTACAAACATTTTAAGCGCCTACGGTGACTATATGTATATTCTAGGAATGAGAAAAGGGCCTTTCGTGATCTTTATCTTTGTATATCGAAAAAATAATGACATAATTAAATACGTAAATTTAACAATGAGACTGACATTGTATGTTTTGTTTCATATAATTATGTAAAAGATCTACGAAAGGTCCTGAAAGATTTAACAAAAAAGACAGAATCGTATAATTCGTTTCCGTGGCCTTAATTTAATTTTAAGATATTTAAGAAGCAATATATCTTTCGCCTGTGCGTTTGTTTTTCAAAATATGTAAAGTTTAACACATTTTCAGGTGCCATTTGCCTCAAATCATTATACAAACGTGTCACCGAGTGTAGATTTGATTAAAATTCTGTATAAAATTGGGTCTAGTTTACAAATGTTTGTATAAATGTTTGAGACCAAACGTGCATCATCTGAAGTTATTATAATTATATTATAATTCGGCGAAAATAATTATACAAACTTGTATAAAATAAACAGCTACGAAGCCCAGTTTATTTACAAAAAGTTTTTATTTAAAATTACACAACTGATTTTCCGATAAAATATCTAAGTAGAAAAACTAACTGCCTTTATTCAATCTAGGTAATATTTTGTTCGCAAAACATTGAGCTAATTGAGCAACAATAAACTATGACTATAAGCATCGAGGAAGCCATTTTGTCAAATAAACTACTATCCGTAACGGAAATAATAAACACTTTTTTTGTACACGTACGATAAAATACAAAAATTTCAAAATAAATATTTATTAATAATATTCTTCTTCATCAGTTCATCACAATGTCTATTTATTTTAAAAATATTTACAACTAGTAATATGTAACATTTCACAGAGTGTCTCGGTGGCACAAGTTCAACACAACCACAGTCACTGGCGCCATTTATCGTCTAACAGCTAATCTCGGAGTCGCCGACATATTCGCCATTACTACCCTGTTTGTTCACTATATTCCTATTGACCTGGTTACTGCTGGAACTCGATGAGGCGTTGTCGCTGTCAGCGTAGGGCACGTCCGTCATCGGGCCGTTCAGCAAGCTCGCCGCTGAGTTCGATTGCTTCAGTTTCCCCTTTTCCTCTTTCGGCTCGGTTTCTTTTGGCAAGTCGTCTATCACCGCCTTTTTGGGGTCTATTTGAATGGTTTTTGATTCTGATAACTTATTTGGAGTCACAACGTTGATGTATGGCGGGAGAATGTTCATGTTCATAGTTGTCAAGTTGACTGAACCGCTATTTTTCTTCAACGCGTTTAGATTTTGTTCTAATTGTGCCGCATCTAGGCATAGGGGTTTCGGTTTGGGGGTGTATTTTACTGTTTCTTTGGCCCAAGCGTTGATCCGAGGTGGGTCTGGGGACGCTATGGGCGCTGTTTTCCTTTCTGGCATTAATGCGTTCTTGTGATTAGTCTTGTCTATGACATTCGTCTCTATGGCTTTTGTTAGAGCATTTTCAGGCGGTTTGGGTGAGGTTGGGGTTATGCTTATTAGTTTCTCGACCTGTAAGGTAGATTTCGTTAGAATATAGTTTGATCATAACGATGATCCAATTATTAAACTATCATCTAAAGTTTGGCAGTAGACATAGGTTCCTGAATGTCTGGAAATACTTTTAACAGTCCGAATAACTCCTTACACAGAATCCTTCGAAAACGCGAAATGTGATATAAAACTAAAATGGAAGAACGATTACCTACCAATTGCAGCAATAGAGTTCTCTTAGCTAAAGGGAGATCCTTTAGCTAAGAGAACTCTATTGCTGCAATTGTTATATTGGATGCAAGAAGTCCAGAATAATCAGATAAACTTCCCACAGCTGAGACGCTCTCTGTGAGCGAGCGAGCCCGGAGTGTTTGGTTGGATGTCACTTGCCATGGAATTTTAGATTCTAGGACATGTTGGCCCCTTCACACCGTTTTGAGAGCAGCGTACCACACGGCTGAGTTTAAAAATGCTATATAGATTTAGGGCTCACTTTAGGCCTTGAATTAATCAGCAATAATGAGAATCTCCCTATTGTGGGATTATAGAGGCTGAAAAAATCAGTCATATAATATAGTGTCTACTCACGGCAGGTCCATTGTCGATGCTCTGACGCGGCGAGGCCAGGGGAGGCGGCTCGGTGAAGGACGTCTCCCAGATGACCGGCTTGTCGTCGCACTCCGAGGTTATCTCGTCCAGTGACGGACCCTCAACTGAGCTTAGCAATCTGAAAATTGTGGAAGGAGTTAGGCATAATACAGGTACATCAGTTACATTTACTTTCGCATTCAAACAGGGTCGTCTTTAACCTACCGAAAGCCCATCCATGGCACTCTCAGGCTGTGGGCCCATGTAGGATGTAAAAGCGAGTTAAGTGCATCAAGTTCAGTCAACAGTGGGGTACTTGAGGTTTTTTGGAAGCTAATGTTAGTAGGAATTTGGGGCACACGTTACACGGCACAGCGGGCAATTGCCAAATGAAATCAAATAAAATATATTTATTTGTAAGAATATGTTAAGTACAGTGGGTGTTACATTATTGGTTTACCCATTTGATATTGCCCAGAGTGGATGGAAAAGATGCTGCCTTCAGACCCAAAGGCCTCTATTTGCGTGTAAATTAAATTGTGTCAAAATTGTTTTTTTTTACAATTTAAAAATATACAATATGTATCAAAAACCCTGTTGTTCCTTTTAGGGACGTATACATATACCTATAAGCATAACATTTATGAAATTAGAATTAAAAAAAAATCAATATTTACTAGTCCGTTTCTCAAAATCAAACAACTATTAAAATCGACATATTCAAAAAAATGTTTACAGTATCTGACTTTACAAGTACATCTTTAATACTTACATATCCAACGAGCTCAGCGGCTTTCTTTGACTTTGACAAAAAATGCCGACAAACACTACCGCGAGCGGCGCACGTGCCTAACTAACCCTTTACCCTCCCGCCCTCCGCCCCGCGAACCACTTCCTACTTTCCTAGTTCCTTCTTCCGTAGTCTCCCGCGCAACTTCCTATCGAACGGATGTGATTGTTGACCCGCGTAGTGAGTACTTGTGTTTTGTTTACGTAAACATGTCTTTTTCTAACGCAGAATATTTTAATATGTTGATGTGTCTCGGGAAATGTGATTGCAATTATGCAGCAGCACGCAGACTCTACCAAGAACGTTTTGCGAGTTTACCATTACCGTCGGCGATGGCATTCCAACGTTTGCACATGCGTCAGTTCAATACCGGTAGTGTCCACGGACAAGACCAACATCGAGCTGACGCAGGCAGACCGAGGACTCGAGACGATATTGAAGAGCAAGTCTTGGACTTGTTTGAGCACGATCCAACGCGAAGTACGCGATCAGTGGCACGTGAACTCGCAGTAAACCATATGCGCGTGTGGAGAGTCCTCAAAGAAGATGGCCAGCACCCATTCCACTATCGTCGCGTCCAATCATTACTTCCCTCCGATTATGAGCCAAGATTACAATACAGTAGATGGGTACTAGACAAGTTTGCAGAAGATAATGATTTTCTGAACTCTGTACTGTTCACCGACGAGTGCTCATTTGTTCGAACAGGTGTGTTCAATTCACACAATGAACACGTATGGTCGATCACAAACCCGCATGCTATTAAACCCAGTCATTTTCAACATCGGTGGCGGATTAATGTTTGGGCTGGAATCATTGGTGACAAAATTATTGGACCTTGTTTTTTAGACCAATCAATGAGCGGTGCCAACTATCTTCGTTTCCTTCAAGAACAGCTGAGTGATGAACTGGATGAATTAGGCCTCCATATCGTGCGACGTATGTGGTTCCAACATGACGGCGCCCCGCCACACTTCTCCCGCGCCGTGAGAAGCTACTTGGATACCGAGTTCGGAGACAGATGGATTGGTCGCGCCGGACCCGTCAATTGGCCTGCAAGATCACCTGATCTGACGCCATTAGACTTTTTCCTCTGGGGTACTGTAAAACAACAGGTGTTCAAAACGGTGTGCGATACGGAGGTAGAAATGCGTGCACGCATAGTAGCAGCATTCGACCACATCAAGTCCGATACCTCCGTTCTGCGAAGCGTGCGCGAAAACAATATTAGACGTTGTCACAAATGTGTAGAGGCAGAAGGTGGTCATATCGAACAGCATCTCCGTGGCCGTCAAGTTGACATCATAATTAATTAATACATTCGACACACATATTCGACGACATTTAGTGTAGTGAAGTGTTAAATGTAATTTTAAAAATTAATCAATTGTGCATAAAAATACCTCTTACTAAACCAACATTTTCAAAGACTCGTTCGTAAAAGTGATAAAAACAACTTGTGTAGAAAAATAGTTGGATATTTGCGCCGGCGCGGGCGGGCGGCGCGCGGCGGCGCGGCGTCTTGGCGGCATCGATCAAAGAGCGGCGGTAGCGTTTTATCTCTTTGTGGTTTCGCGACATCGCTTCATGCAGTATTGCAGCAGAGGTAACAAACCAGTTCAATATTACAAACATTAATAATTAAATATTTATTTTAATTAATTTTATTAATAGATTTTCATAAATGACTCACTTTATTATGTATGTATACCAATACTTAAAACGTAGGTAGAAGGAACAACAGTGTTTTTGGTACAGCCTGTATAAGTTTTTATTTTGCAAAAAATTACCAAGTGTGAAGGTGAATGGGTTTAACTTTCAAAATGGAATCATGTACCTACTAAGAATACCTGTTTTTTCATCATTTATTATGTCTTTTACTATATTTAGATAAATATTCTGTTGACGATATCAGAAAATTTCCAAGCGATAATTCAAAGAATGGAGCGCAGAGTATGCCAGATGTGGCATATTGCCATTCTTGGAAGCTTCCAATTCCAAACACGGAGTCATAACCGAAATTAATATACATAGAAAGAAGGAAAGAAACATAATTGGTACACAGTATCACAAAAATAAAAACTAAGAAAAAGAACTTAAAACTAAACAATTTTTTTAAACTAAAATAACATCAAAGCTACGATGTAGGCATATACTGCGTGACTCACGGCTGCGTCAAATTATTTATTTATTTTTAGTTATAATTGTTCATCTATCGGAGACTAGCAGATGGCATTGTTACTATTTAAGAAACACCTGAATGTAGCTGACGCAAGAACAAGGAGATTGGCAAAAGAAAAGAGAGGTTATACCCAGAAATGGGTTAATTCAGTGGGCTGTAGATTATGATAATTATGACTCACCTATCTGTTGAGTTAGACGGCAGAAACTTTGTTGTGGTCCTTGTCTCGACGCCGGAGGTAGCGCAAACATCGCGTCTTGCTGCGTTTGCGCCGATCCGGGATGCCGTTGGAATGTTGCCATATTCTTGTGATGCTATAAAACAAAATAATTTGTAAAACACATGCAGTTATCGCTTTAAACAAGACCCATACTACCACCTCTTATATTCATTATAATTAATGTCATTTTTGTGAGTGAAAGTACGAAATAGAGTTAGCTCCATCTCATTTCAGCACTAAAGTAATATTCAAACAATTACTGCTTTAAGAGGCCTTAGTATAGGGTACCTGTTGTCTTAGAAATTACACGATGCAATTAAAATTAGGGGCTGGTTTCCATTCATGGTTGAAATTGAAAATGGGTTTGGTATATCCGAGCAAGGTTTCATTCGGTTCACATAACAGGGATTTTCGTTCCTGAATAACCAGTAAAATGTTACCTGAAGAACCTTGGTCGACTGTTTGACAAGTTGAGAAGTAGCTTAAAAGAAAATGAGATTTAGAATTAGAAGGTATAGAAGCGAAACTCGGACATATTCTAAATTAATTTTGAGACGATTAAAACATTCACCAAGGTTTTAATTGTGATTTTTCTTCCGTTTTGGCCAGCTTCCGAAGAAAAGAAGACAGGATCAGTAAAAAAAGCTGACTACCCGCTTCGGCTTGCACTCAACTCTGCGATTGCTGACACTAACAATTTCCATAGCATAATAATATAAGTAAATGAAAGTTTCGCTCCTATAAGAATATCTTATTTTACAACAAAATACCTTTCAGAAGAGGTGGATATTGTGAATCCTCCGTTTCTGGTTGATCCTGCACCACCGTTTGCGATTTGCTATGAGGGACCAGCGGTTCCGTTGGGCTACAACAATTATCTTGCATTGGTATGGTTTGTATATAGGTTCGGGTAGAACATTGACTGTGCAATTGACAAGCTTTGTAAAATTGTGATTTGTTTTGCCGAGTTGCTTGGATTGGGTGTTGTGAAGGACATATAATTGGGCGCAGATTAATAACTTTTATTGAAAGTCGGTGTAAACGATCTTATTTTGCTTCAGGTGCTGCTAATTTTGTCTTCATGTCTTAACCATACTGGGAAAAAGCATTGTAATAATCATTTTTGAAGCTGTGTTTATTTGGCATCGAAGCAACTGGCATAGGAGTAAAATAAAATATTTGCATAAACATAAAGAATCCTGCTGGCAGTAGTTTTAAGTGTAGCATATTATTTGATTGTTTATCATAATTGCTGTTTAAATTAGAAACATTGGCTGGTAAGGAAAGTACAGCTTCTATAGCATGCTGTCACTGCTCAGTCTTTCTAAAGCAGTTTAATACTTTGTTACTGCTCGCTTTTATGTCGAAATTTTCTCAAAAAATAGCAAATTTTCACAAAATAAAAACTTTTTCTGCTGTTTAACTGGTTATTATTTAAATTAATTTGAGAAAATTTAGACACACAAAAGTAATTTGACAGTTGTAAAGTATGTTTGTTACTATACAACATCGAACTGTGAAAGGAGGTGCCACATATAAGTTAGATTTTAGAAGTAGCTGAGTAATTAGTACTTGAGGACACTGGCAGGTATTTTAGTAATGAAAAGTAAAAAAAACTATTCACGTTCATATAATTTTGGATACGGGTACGGCTTTTCATCAAGTACTAGCGATTTTCAATTTTGTTGTAATTTATCTCATATTGTTGTTGAAACTTCGATATACTTTTATCATGCATTTAAAATCTTTTTGGACTTCCCTAGAATCAATAAAATGTAAGGCCTGACAAAATAGGCCATCTTGATGACTAATTGAAATTGGTTTATCTAGATGATATATTTATAAACGTCAACATAATTATCAACTTCAAAGATGCAACTGCAATATTTATAGTTTTCTTCTAGTGACGAATAGTTCGTAATATTATACAGTTAATATCATATTTAGTCCGTCTTACGATTCTTGTTTCAAATGGAATCATACAATTCAATCATTTTTTTTTCTTGTCATAAATTCTTGTCTTTCCTCTCTCTGCCAGCACCCTCAGATATAAAAAGGCGTTACCTATTGCTGGTCGGCGGGTTGTCCTGCGGCGACATCGGCACGAGGTAGTCGCACGCCGGTGGTCGCTGCCAACATGCCACGCTCAGTACACGCACACGACCACAGAGAGATTTTACGTAAGAGCTTTCCGATATTTTTTGTTGGGTGCGTTTAATATAAAACCATATATATTTTTGTCTATGCATTATGGTTTTAACTATATTCTGTTCTGATGTTTTTGCTGAACATATATTCATACATTGGCTTTGGTGCAAAGCCTGTACAAAATAATATTCGATGCCAGCGCACCGAGTATTTTCCTGACTATGTTAGCGTCGGCTTTCTGTGTAACTGGATGCAACTGAATATTAGTGTTTTGCAAGGTGTGACTTTTACAGTAACCTGGTAATATGTTACCCTTTGTTAAGACTGGTTGTCAGACTATCTGACTACCCGTCACAACTGTCAAAAGATCTAAAAATAACAATTGGAACCAACGGCTTCTTTGCTCAGTTCCTTATTCTGTTCACAATTACTTTACAACTTAAACAATTCGTTAAAGTTTTATTTAATAGCTGTTGGTTTGATTAACTTCAACGTCAAAATATTTGATTAATGACCGTAATTCTCCTCAAAAAAATACCGGAAAAGCTTTAATCAAATTCTTCAAAATTGTTAATATTTATAATCTCCCTGTGTTTCACTTTTAATTCTACGCGTGCATACCACTGTGTTTTGTAAAAACTTCAAAACAAAATTAAAATATTTACATTGAACTTTATGTGAAGAAACAAAAGATTCATTTTACAAAACCCAGAGGCAGGGACAAAGGTAAATAAAGAAAATAGATATGTAGGTAATAGATTCCCGCTATAGCTACTAGGCAAGTAAACACCCAAGTCTCTGAAATAACCGATCTTAGAGATTCTTTGAAATGTCAGCAATGATGATGGAGAAGAAAATTAATAAATAATTAAATGAAACTGAAACATGTTATGGACAAACATGCGATTATTTTGATGATCCTCTTTCACATTCCAATGAATCTCTGACTAAACTACTGGGGATCTAGTTCTCTACGCGAATTTCATTCAAGGAGAGGGCGGGTAGTTTTAGAAAAAAAAAAAAAAATGGAGGTAGTCATGCGAACTCGTAAGCACGGGCTTTATAAGGATCGCTAACACCGAATTAGAAAATAAAAATGTATAATTATGTTTTATTAATAAAAAAATCCATTTACTTGCTTCTAGTAGCCAGAGCGAAAACATTTGGAAAAAAGAGAAAAATGTAATACGCATTAGTATTTTTTGATTTTAATTAGTTATTTTTGTTTTTATAATCAGGTGGGCTATACACTCATTTGTGAAAAGGATCTTCAATTTCTGTTTATAAGAATTTTCTATTTTATTTGAGGCGTTGTTCCGTTCGCGAAGTATTCTTTACATGTGGTCCTAGAGTCTAAAAAAATAAATAGGGGATTTTTACTAATATTACTTGAATACTCGGGAACATCTTTACTAAAACAATTCAATAAACTAAATCGGGGTAAACTACAAAAGTGTGTACAAGGTGTCCGTGAAACTACTAAAATTATTTCGCTAATTTAATGGTGATATAAACAATATACCTATTTACAAAAACGACCACATTACGGCTAACATTGAAAACTACCCACATACATGTTTGTGTTCTTGCTATAGTGTCTCAAAATTTTGAATCTCGAACATAAAGGTGGGCCAAACTAAGATAACTGAAATCCAGATCGGACTACAGAAAACCATATAGCCACTGCCTTGTCAACAACCAATCCGTTAGGTTTGACCGCACCTTAACTTACTTCTTTTTTCAATATTTTCGGAACAACGCCTCTGTATCAATCAAGTGTTATCATAAAACCGATTCGATTACTCACCTGCGGTCCGTTGGCGTTCGTTGGCATCTCAGTGTGAGGAGGTAAGAGTGACCGCACTATCGGTAGTGGGGCACTCACTATCGCAGGGTCCTGCGACAATATGGCGGGTAGTATGAGAAAATGTTACACGAAATGTTCAAGATTTCCTAATGTATAAATTAGTTTTATCTCGGCAAGCTTTTTCACTGAAATAATCTAATTAGTTTGTCAGTTGGATTATTGAAAAATATGTGACCTGCTTGTTTCGTTTGTTACACATCCCAAAATTTACAAACATTCGATTTAAAATTGTCAACATGTCACGCTGTGGTATAATTTTAGTGCTTTCTACCGTTTCGAGCCCCCCACTTCCCAGTTTTGATGCATTCTACCTTTGTCAATATTCATTGATTTACAAAATTATGGCGATTATTTTTCAATATTCAAACTGATCAACAAAATAGATTTAGAATTGATGGATGCTATAAACTAGCCTGTTTTCGCCTTATTCGCTGGTGAAGCTTATTTTTTTTTATAATATGTTTAACCTTATCACAAATACCTGCACAAACCGCTGCATCCTCTCATACATGTGCGCGAAGGAAGGCCTTTCGCTCGGCGTCGGGTTCCAACACTCGCACATCAGCCTGTATATCTCTTGAGGACACCCTGTATAACAAGTAACTTGAGTCAGAGATCGTACTATTATGACAAATGCCTACTTTCGAAGGAGAAGATATGTTCTGCCGACCCCAAAATGAAGTTGAATTACGATAGGAAAATGATTATGATGATAATCGGTAGGTATATCCAGTATAATAACGTCTTCAGGATGTTGTTGGGGCTGTCACGTTTTTGTAGTGCGTCTGGGATGTTCGCAATTTACCATACTGATGGCTTCCATGCCATCATGCGCAAGAAAACCGTATCCCTAATCAACAGGGTGCGTGGCAGCCGCAATGAAATCCTGAAGACGGTAGCGAATAGGATATCACCCCCCTTATGGAGATCTTTGGTTAAGAGGGTTATTTGATAATGTTTTTCCTTTTGATTGTACGCATAATATGGACGGTGTAAAGATTGTCTGAAATAAAGCACATTTTATTTTTATTTATTTTATAATTTTAGATAACACAGCGCAGAATTAACATCTGAAGTGGAAGTGGGCCGGCCATGTCTGCAGATGAACAGTTTATACGAATAAAAGTGGTGGCCGTATATGGGTAAACGTAGTAAGGAGGCTCTGTGGTGCGGTGGTGAAGAATGTGGCGGGTAGGTAATGGATGGACTGCTAAGTACCGGAATTGTTGGCGTTCTTTCTTTAAACAGTGGGTGGCAATGGGCTAATCTATATTAATCGTGGAAGCATTTGGCAGAGGTTTACTTAATAGCACACCCAAACATTCCGTTCAGTTTCCATGGAAGGAAGGAGGAATAAGGAAGTAGAGAGTTTCTAAAAGCCACTCACCATAAGGTTTCTCCAGCCTGCCTCCTCCGGAGACCATCTCCATGACCTCTCTGTTGGCGCAGCCGGTGTACGGCATCACGCCCAGAGAGAACACCTCCCACAGCAGCACTCCGAAGGACCTGAGAGTGAAGAATGACATGAATTAAAACTTTGTGATAAACCAACTGTGATATCCATCTTAGAAGAATAGTGGACGGTAAAAGTTCAGAAGTATTAGTAATTTTGTATTCATGGAGAAGATAATTGCGAAATTATTGGCGCTAGTATAGATAAGCGTCGCTATTGGATGGAAACATGTAAATGTAGTTTTATATTTTTACTTTCAACATCGTTGGTCTAGATTAGGACTCGTCTATGGACATATCATTTTGCTGTAATGAGCTTTAATAGAACTTCTAGCCATGTTGTCCATAAAGAGAACTTGGCGCAAAGGTCTTCTCGAATAGAAGCCATGGGGAGAAAAGCACCCATAAGGAACACCACTAAAACGCTGGAAGGACGATATGAAAAGGGTCATTCAAATTCGTTTCAGACAAAGAGCTCGATGTCGTAGTGAAGAATTGAAGGAAGCATACACCAAGATGGTAAAAAGAGGCTAAAAATGAAATAGAAATTCGCATAGCATAGTAGTGTACATTTAGTGCTGAAAGTTAGTTATAACACTTACCAAACATCAGTTTTAATAGTAAAAACTCCATCAATGTAAGCTTCAGGCGGCATCCACTTGATGGGCAGCATGGCCTTGCCTCCCTTCTTGTAGTAGTCAGAGCGGTAGATGTCGCGCGCCATGCCGAAGTCCGCGATCTTCACCACCCTGCCAGGGCCGCGGGACGTTAGCAGGCAGTTGCGGGCTGCTATGTCCCTAGAGACGGATGTAACAGTTAATAGAAAGACAAGTTTTAAAGGTTTCAGGATTCTTTTGGCTCTTGGACGGTGCTGTAACACTGACAAAAGCATCGTTGGCCATCATTTGTGACATCAGTGAATTTTTTTATATATATTTTTCTTATTTTTAACGCCCCGAAAGATCTCAGTCACAGGAATAATTATTTGGACTATGGAATAAGAAACCGAAATGTGTCGAAACATCCACATTTTATCGTAAAATTAGCTTTATCTATCCTGTGGTTACTAAAAACTTACCCTTGTAACACGTTTAAAAGCATTAAATTCTTGTTCTCTGTTGTGATTTTTTGTTTTTTTTTTCTAAATATTAGGTTTTAAAGTTCTAACTTCAAATAACCTGGATTACAGATTGATAGGAAATTCTTACTTGTCTCAGTTTACTGCGCAAATAAGCCTATAAATAACAGTACAGTCTCTCACCTGTGTATGAACCTCTTGCTCTCCAGATACCGACATCCCTTACAGACGTCTATGGAGCACAGCAGTAGGTCCTTCATGGTGAGTGCGCTCGCTCGCTCGGGCTTCGGTCTGCTCTCACGGAGGAAGTTCTTCAGATCCCCACCAGCTAGCAGTTCCAGAACTATAAACCTGTAGGTGAAATTGTGGTAGTAATGATTGGAGGTATGTCTTGGTTACCATCAGATACCGATGGATAGTTCTTCGTATTTGGTGGTCGATGATACTCAAATCGTTTGTGAAAGATCTTTATGGATCATAAACGAGCGCTAATATTGGATTTCGTAAAGATATGGTGTGAAAAACCTTATGATAATGAATTTTAAGAACAGAGCAACTTCATCTATTATATGGATGATGTTATGCTGTAGTCTAGAATAAGTCATTATACATTTAGAAAACCAAGCAGATTTAGCTTTCGTAACCCCTAACTATTAATTAGGCTTCAGTCCCTTCTCAATGTTGTGACAGCGGACCTGCTCTGTGTGAAAGGAATACTCTTTGTAATGCTTGTTCAACTAAGAAATCGATATTAACTTTACTGCTATCAAATTAATGAACATAAATCGAAACACCAACCTAGGATGCCTATCAAAGCACACTCCAATTAGATGCACGATGTTAGGATGGCTGAACTTGGCCATGATGGCGGCTTCCATCAGGAAGTCAGACTCGGCCTGTCCGGTGGACAGCTCCGGGAGAGTCTTGACGGCGACCGGCATCTCTACCGTGTCGCCCGTGCGGTGACGGTACAGACCTTGGTACACCTCGCCGAAAGCGCCTTGGCCGAGAGCCCTGGGAACAAATAAAAATGGGAAGTATAAATCAACTTGTAGAAGAGTCTATTAAAGAAAGAGGAGATTTTTTTCTGTTATTGAAACGTCTCTCAAAAATAGAAAAGGGGCAACTGTTTTTTTTTTAAATTAATCGGCTTGTATTTGTCCACTATCTCGCCTGGTGAAAAGGTTTGCAAAAAATGGTTTTGAAATAAAGGGTGTCAACACTTACGTGGAATCAGGTAAGCTAGAAATGGCTCTTGAATCGAAGCTTTGTCATAAGATTTAAAGCAATACAGAAAATTCAAAAGTACTGATTTTATTTTGAAGCGAGAGTTTTTTCAGTGTAGGAACGAGATGGCGCTTTTTTTTTTTTTTTTTTTATCGTGGTAAAATCATCAAATGAGTCCTCCCACCCAGGGCAGAGCGGGAGGGACTGTCAGACTTGTACTGACTAAAATCCATCCACGGTGTCCTTCAACAGCCCTTTACGTACCGGGGTCACGGTAATCCCTAGGTCCCGCGATACGAGATGGCGCTAGACGATTTGTATAGCTGTCTCTTTCCCACAGTGGAAATCTCTCCATTTAAGACGTCATGGCGATCGGCCACCAGGTCTGACTAACAAACAAATTATTTTTTGGTATTTAACACGGGTTTGCTATTTGCTTTTTCTCCATCTATCTCTCTAGTTCAGATGAAAAGAGGAGCCTAAGATGATGCGAGCTCACCTAACAAGAACTTTAACTCCTGTACAGTCACGAGCAATAACATGTATACACTAAACAAAATTCAAACGCGATTTACTTGTGAAATACTGGTTTCCACTTTGAAATAAGACCTATTTCGTAATAGTATGGCTTCCAAAATAGAAGTCTAATGAAAAGGCAAAAGTTTAATCAAAATGATAGCAGAACATCGCTTTTGAATACTGCTTAGTGTATACATACTATTGTTCGTGACTATACACCGACGATCCAGTCATATAACTATTTCTACTTAGACGTCTCCTCATACTCACTTGACCAACTTCAAGCTCTCCCTGGACACTTGCGGCAGTCCTCTCACGTCGATACCCTGTGGTAGAATGCTCTCACTCCCGTAGTGAGGGTTGAAGGCCATAGTGAGGTTGTCGTTCCCTCCCGGCGCACTCCGCAGCCGCTGAAGCTGGACATCTTGTTCTAGAAGACGCTTTTGTTGCTGTTCTGCTTCTTTCTTGCGTTGGTATGTGTTGTCTGGTGGAGTAAGATTGTTTTGTTGTATTTCTTTGTTGTAGGATTTGAAGATTGAATTTGAGGTCATTCTAAAAATTCCCGTTGACGTTGACTACAGTGAAAACCAAGTTGATGCTGATCATATTTATCAATTTGTTAGTGTTGATAATTATATATAATTAAGGTTACGGACCCGGCAGACGTCGTCTTGCCTGGATAGCAACGTTACCTACAATTTTACTAGCTAATATGTCCCAAAGTTGTCACTTTTGTACAGTTTGGGAATTATTCCATTATGTTAGCAATAGCTATTTAGAAATTATATTAATTAATTGGTTGAAACAAATAAAGGTTGTACAGATGTTAAAACTACCAGAAACGCTGTTAAAAGTAAAGATTCCAATAAATATGATAAAAATACTTACACAGATACAAACAAACGCACAGCACAGCCAGTGCACACACAAACACTGCAACTGATAGCACTATAATCACCACCCATGGTGTTCGCGGCCACGCGTCTTCCACTGTAACATAAAATAATTTTAAAAATCTATCAAGGAGTAAAAAAAAACGGTAATAAAATCCAATCGATTGTAAAGGCATTCTGTTTTTGATAAATCAGTAGCGATAGCCCAATGGCAACATTTATTTTTATTCAAGTGCATGACGATAAAATTTTCGCAGAATTTTCGAGAGATATCATTCTTATAGATATTAAATACATTTATTTTTATATCAATAAGGTTCGGGATGATAATCTTTGATATATCCAAGGTTCACACATTGCCAGACGATCTCCGGCCACAGTAGGCGCGGGCATGCGGGCAGCGAGTACCTAATGAGCGACTCGCTGTCCGACCATGGACCATGCCCGGGTCGACGGCGTGTTGTGTTCCACGCGCACCTCAAAGAGTGTCAGCATAATGACGGGGCCTGTAGAGGGCCAAAACCTGCCGGGGTCGCGGGACTAACGTATTAACGTGACCCCGGTACGTAAAGGGCTATCGAAGGACACCGTGGATTTTAGTCAGTACAAGTCTGACAGTAAGGGTGGGAGGACCCATTTGATGATTTTACCACGATAAAAAAAAGGTTCACACATTATAAAGCAGATCAGAGAGGCTGTAAGAGCACTACAAAGGAAAACCCTCTCCAGAAACTGATAATACAGAGCTTTAATTTCATGACCCGAGAACATTTGTAGGTTAAGTAAACTTACGTATACACTTGGTAGGATCATGAGCATCAGTGGTCCAAGTGGCGGGGCAGTAGCACTTGACTTCGCTACGGTACTCGTTGAGGGCGACGCAGCGGTAATCGCAGTCACAATCCTAGAAAACGAAAAATTATTTATCTTGTAGCTCTACAATCTGCCTGCCGAGGTCGCGGGACTTACCCATTACCGTGACCCCGATACGTAAAGGGCTATTGAAGGACACCGTGGATTTTAGTCAGTACAAGTCTGACAGTCCCTCCCTCTCTGCCCTGTGTGGGAGGACTCATGTGATGATTTTACCACGCAAAAAAAAAAGACCAGTTCATTCCCATTTTGTCAACAATACTCACATGTATAGCAGGGAATATCAGCAGTTCCCCGGGACCAGTCCTGGCGGCCACGGCGGCGTCGCTGTAGTCCCTTACGGCCCGGCTGGCCGCCACGTACGACCAGCCGCCGCCGCCGTGCGCGCCGCCGTTCTCGTTGGTGTTGCCACCTGGCGTCGTCAAATGGTTGTTCCATTAGAATTAGTCATTTATCGTTGTCATTATTAAGAGCACAAAGAGCAGTGGTGGGTCTATCAGCTCCGACTTACGAGTTATGGGTTCGAACCCAGTCTTGCGCATTTCTTTGTGTGATTTATTTTATCACCACTGCTCTCAAAACAGTGAAGGAAAACATTGAGTAGAAACCGACATGTCCTTGAACAAAAAATTCAAAGATGTGTGACATCCATGTCATTATTAAGAGCACAAAGAGCAGCCAGTGGTATCAGCTCCGACTTACGAGTTGTAGGTCGTGGGTTCGAACCCAGTCTTGCGCATTTGTTTATGTGATTTATTTCATCACCACTGCTCTCAAAACGGTGAAGGAAAACATTGTGTAGAAACCGACATGTCCTTGAACAAAAAATTCAAAGATGTGTGACATCCACCAACCCGCACTGGGCCCGCGTGGTGGATTATGGCCCACTCTCTCTCACAAAAAGGAGGCCTGTGACCCAGCAATGACAACAGTTATAGGCTGATGGTAATTGTTAAGTGCCATAATGGATATAGTTGTGGGAAACAGTTCTGTAAAAGTTTAACTTTGGTTCCTCTAAATGATTTAGGTCAGTTCATTATGAATTGGCCTCTCCAAGCTTTCATTATTCAACTCGATCCTCGTCTACCTTCAACCTACTGTCTGTCAAGTATGTTTATTCAGTGGCAGATAAGGATCCGGCAGAAGGCGAAGTGAAAACCTTGTTTTTTGTTTTTGGACAAACACCTGGATTTATAACCTCCGCGTGGATGGTTACACTTTCCGCTGAGACTGTCGGTTAAGAAAACTATAATGCTACTTCAATCTCTTGTATACTTTTAAAATGACTCACCCAGCCAGCCCCCTCCCCCGCCTCCCCTGAGACAGCCTCCCCCTCCCCCTCCGAACCCCCCGTGCGCCCCCCCGGCGCACGCGGCCCCCCCCGCGCCCCCCTCGTGCAGCGCGCCCCCCCGCACCAGCTCGAAGCCCGGCGTGGTGGGGCCGGAGCGGGCCAGCCAGCCGCCGCCCGCTCCTGGACATACAGCACTCTATAAGTAACTTCTGGAATCTCATGAAACACCATAACATGATACATTACATACATCTTAAAACACTATGTTACATCTGTTGTTTTTTACACTTACTTTCATGTTTACGAAGTCTTGATAGTGCAATTTCAAACTACTGTTTTTATAATCTTTACAAGCCTTTAGGGAAGCTCCAGTATTTTTTGTTATTACAATATCTGTAAATACTAACTTCCCATTGTAGATAGTTATAATATTCTCAAGGCCTCGAAACTTTTACCAATTTAAAACTGCTAAAATAAAGATGATGTGTGAGGAAAAAAACCGTTGTTAATGCCATAATAAGTTAAAATTAAAATAACCTATAGCCCTAACTCAATCAAAAGTATCCGCTTTATCCAATAAAACATTATAATCAGGACAAAAAAGCCACATGAAACTCCACCCTTACCTGAAGTCTTCCCTGGTTGTCCATACATGTACCCTGACTCCGGAGTAGCGTTGGTGAGCGGCCTCGCGTGCTGAGAGCCGTCGTCTCTGAAGCTGCCCACTGATATGCCGCCCCCTCCACCCGCCACCAGCAGAGGGAAAGCCTGGCCGTCTTTGTCGAGCTGGTTTGAAAGCAAAACATGATAGCTCCATACTTTTTACTCTATGTTTAATGTAGAATTTTGCAACTTCGCCGTAAAAAGTGCAGAGATGAATCATGTGTGACACGCGAGTATTGAACTGTTGAGCATCCTACAATTCGCATTTGTGAGTATTCAAGTTTATTTATAAGTAGAAATGCACCAATAAAAGAAGATAGTCACAAATAAATGAATCTCAATCAAGTATTAGATATGATTGTACCGTAGCTTTGTGCTGCTGGTATGACGTCAGGCAAATATGAGGCTGCTTATTTATTCGCATAGATCGTACGTTATGTTAGTCCTATCTAGTGTTCCATAGGTGCAGTTAGTGTAGACACACTGTTTTGTGTCATTGTCTTTACAGATTGTAATTTTTCAACTCAGACTATTGCAATCCATTGTTGGACGCAGGCCTCTCTCAGGTTGTGCCACATCACCATGTCGTCTGCCTTCCGCATCCAGTATGTCCCAGCCATTATCCAACTTGTCCACCCAAATGTCGTTAAAGCTGAAACGATAATCAAGGCTTTAACAAGCCTAACATGGGTCTACACTTACCAGGAACACATAAGTAGCGCCACCACCCCCGCCTCCTCCATCATTGACCTGCATGCTCCTCACTTCATGTGTCTTGCTCGTGAACACTTGACTGGAAGTCTCGTTGAAGCGGCGAGAACACTCCAGGTTGGCTTCTTGGGCTGACAACGTCTGAATGGTGAGAAAAAAGTGTTATTAATAAAACGTTTTAACTAATTAAATGGTGACACCGTTAATTTCAGTATGATGATAAAGACTAAGGCCCACTTGCACCACACATCACTAAACGGGTTTAGCGCTAAACTGCCTTAGAATATCACTGTATCCCTGTCAAATTGTTTGAAGTTGACAGAGACAGAACGATGTTTTAAATCAGTGTAGCGCTAAACCTGTTTAGTGATTGTGGTGCATGTGGGCCTAAATCTATACATATAATAAATCTGTAGAAGGGTCAATTCTGTACATTGAAAATATTGAAAAAATAAATAACGGGGGGTGTTGCTGGATCGATACCAAACCCAAATATATGATTAAAAAAAATTTTGTCTGTCTGTATATACAGGCATCACGTGAAAACTAACGGTTCGATTTCGTTGAAACTTGGTATAATTATACCTTATTATCCTGGGCATAAAATAGGATACTTTTTATCCTGGAAAAATACGTAGAAAATAAAATCTTATTTTTCAGTTTTATTCATAGACGTTGTTCTGTAGAACCGCGAACACCACTGCGGGTAATGCAACGTGCATTACCCGCAGTGGATTCAGCGCCGTAATATTTATAAGATGTCATTGTCAGAGTTATTCAAAATGGAGAAATAAACCATCCACGCGAAGACCGACATGCACGCGGACGGAGTCGCGGGCGGAAGCTAGTACACAATAAGACCAACTAAGCCTAAGTCCCCACCGGTGGGTTTTAAGGTCCCATGCTATAAGATGGTTTAGGTTGAACGAGTGTATAGTATGTTACGGAAAATTCTATATTTACACCAACATTTACACGAACGCAGTACAGGCTAAACCCATCTTAAAACATAGAATATCGGGTAGCTAGAAATGTTTAAAGCATCGTTCTAATTGTGGTTATACAAAACAATATTAAGTTTACAGTTTTTTTTTCGTGGTAAAATCATCAAATGAGTCCTCCCACCTACTGTCAGACTTGTACTGACTAAAATCCACGGTGTCCTTCACTAGCCCTTTAAGTACCGGGGTTACGGTAATGGGTAAGTCCCGCGACCCCGGCAGGCAGATTGTAGAGGCTACAAGATAAATTATTTTTCGTTTTCTAGGATTGTGACTGCGATTACCGCTGCGTCGCCCTCAACGAGTACCGTAGCGAAGTCAAGTGCTACTGCCCCGCCACTTGGACCACGGATGCTCATGATCCTACCAAGTGTATACGTAAGTTTACTTAACCCACAAATATTCTCGGGTCATTAAATTAAAGCTCTGAATTAAAAGTTTCTGGAGAGGGTTTACCTTTGTAGTGCTTTTACAGCCTCTCTAATCTGCTAATGCTAATCAGTTTACAGATAGGTAAATACTTTCACATAAATCACTTTTTCATAATCCTTTTTATTATGCTTCAGATCTTGTGGAACTTTGGTATATCGATAGAGGGCATTGTTAACAAGCATTAGAGAAATATTAAAAAGCAAGATGGCGGAATTCCTACGATTTGGACATGCGCCAAACAATTCTCGTACAACCGTATCTATGTATAATGGCACAAAGTAATTTACCACTAAAATTATTACCTTTTTACAAGCGTTGGTCCCCTGCTGCCCCACAAGGATGTAGACCCGTTCACTCTTGTGCAACTCCACGAGCGCCCTCACTGATGCTCCGTGAGACACTCCCGCCCAGGCTGAGCCCAGACCACCACTCGCACCTGTTGCTATGAGCCTAAGAAATGTGAAGGTAAATTGAAATAATAATTATCATATTATTGTTTGCTTTTTTGGACAAAATAAACATTAGCAATACCTCGAAAATACTCCATTGAAAATATGGGATAAGAGCAAAATAGTGACTTATCTTAAGCATTTGACACTGTTGACAACATTAGACCTTTTAACATAAATAGGTAAAAACAGTATTTCTACAAGAAATCTGAGTAGGGTAGAGGTGTTTATTACTGGAGTACTAATTTTCCTTAGTCCTCTAATCGCGTCCTGTATTCATCATATTAATATCAAGAGAGTTCTGCAAGGATCACACTGGGTTCTATATTGTTTCGGTCCGTTATACACTAACGGATTGAATTATTTCCAAAACGATTCGAAGCAAACGTTTCGTTGAGAAATGTCTTGTTGAAACAATATAAACTTTAAAGCCATGTGACTTACGTATACAATCCTTCAGCAGGGACCTCCCATAGCTGGATACCCTGGTAGGGGGGACTCTGTATGACGCTGACAGACACTGGAGTATTGTTGTACGCTGCGTCGCACATTGTTTGATTTGGACCGAAGCGTCCGGTTGCACCACAAGTTGTGAAGCGATAGACTGGAGAAAGAAAATATAGGATTTAGTTACCTAAACCACCCTAAACATTTCTTTAAATTTTGCAGAACATATTGTCGCTCGTAGTAACAAAATGAAGTTAATTCCATCGAGTCTCTTTATACTAACTACTACAAAGTTTTTAATTGATTTTTGGGAAAAGTAGTAGTGGTTTTACAAGTGCATGTAGTGAAGTGATTACAAACAAACACGAAAGCTGACATCGAAAAACGTTTTCAGTGATTTGACTTTACATTTTCAGTGATTAAATACAGCTCAAACAAAAAGAAATAGTATCAGTTATTTCGAATACAACACTGATTTTTTGATTCTGATACTGTTAGCCTACATCATCCCACTGCTGGGCAAAGGCCTCTCCCCCATGACTTCCAGTTTTCACGATCCAGGGTCATTGGTTTTGTCAAGCTGATTTTTTGAGTGATTTGTAATGATTTGCGACAAAACATGCCCAAATAGCATTCAGAGAAGAAATTACTACATTTCTAGGTTGCCAAATAAAACTTACAAGGTTTGTCAGCAAACGCAGGATGTGGTGTAGTCTGCTCCTCAAACGAGGGATCGTAGTAGTTGTAGTCCCCGAGCTCGGCCGGGTCCATGTTGAGGCCAAAACACTCGGGGGCCATCGAGAAATCATCTATCGCTGAGTCTGAGTAAATCCTCATGCCCATGCGAGTCTTGAACTCGAGGAAGTATCTGGAAAGAGGAGAATAATGAATACAAGTAAACACCTGTACCTATTAATGCAGAAAGCTTGAGGTTATGAAGATTGTCATAATTGGCTACAAAAGAGACTAAAGGAAAGTGAAGGACAATGCAACTATACACAGTATACTACTCACCTTCTAGTTATATTGGGCAGGAAAATGGAAGCCCTGTACCAGGGCTGCCCCATGTCCTTGGTGCTGAACCAGACGGATGTGGAGATGTTGCCGCGCTTCGTCAGCTCCACCACGTTCACGCTCAGAGAGCCGAAGTTGCGTCCGTATTGCGTGTAGTAGAATCGTATCTGTGGATGGGACACTCTGATTAGGATATGCTATTCTTCGCGAAGAGAAAACAAAATAAGGGAAAAGTAGAGAGACGCTAAATGTTTTAAAAAAAGGGTGTTCCCGTGGGTAAGTAATGCTGAAAAAGGACTGCATATTCAAGTCTTCAATGTCCCTTTAACCGTTTGAAATGAAGAGCAATGTAATAAAAGATCATTACCCCGTGCCTGACGAAATAACAGAGTAGGATTCTAAGTAACTAGTAACATGTACACACATCAAAAGTGTCTAGGGATCAACATATATTTTTGCAATAACTTTTCTCCTGATTGATATTAATTAAAATTTTTTTTAAGGATTCATCAAATAAAGTGTTTTCGTTTGTCACAGTAACGATAAACCAAGTCAACTTTGCATTAATAAAGAAATTTGCCATTTTCCTAATAAAGGGATTTTTGACATTTGAACCACTAACACAAAAGTTCGAAAAAAAGACTGAAATAACAGTTTTCTTTAAAATTTTATTGGGTAACTTAAACAATTAATAATCCGTGTTTCTACCGCGAACACTAACAACACAAGAACATCGGTTTGGCATACTCAAAATGAGTTCATCCAAATCACGCTGTGGAATGGCCGCTCATGTTCGTTGCAACAACAAAAAAGGTCTTCTTGCGACTGGATACCCTCCATATTCGGCAGAGCTCTTCTCTGTAGCATATCCCATGCATGCTCAATCGGATTCAAGTCTGGCGACTGAGCAGGCCAGGGCAGGACATTGATGTTAGCTGCGGCGAGAGTCTGTCTTACAACTCTTGCGGTGTGCGGTCGTGCATTATCATGCATTAACTGAAATAAGGGACCGATTTGCACTTGTAGAGGAACGATGACGTCTGATACAATCGTCTCAGGATAAATTTGAGCGTTGAGGTTGCCTCTGATCCAAATCAACTCAGTTCTTCCGCCGATCCAAATACCCGGCCATACCATGATGGTTCCACCACTATAAGGATGGACTCTGATGAGTCTCGTTTTGGTATGAGACCGGATACAAGACGTATACGACACTGGAGAAGCCCTGGACGCCAACAGCGATTAAAATCCTGCCAGGAAGTCCATCCTTATAGTGGTGGAACCATCATGGTATGGGCGGGTATTTGGATCGGCGGAAGAACTGAGTTGATTTGGATCAGAGGCAACCTCAACGCTCAAATTTATGCTGAGACGATTGTATCAGACGTCATCGTTCCTCTACAAGTGCAAATCGGTCCCTTATTTCAGTTAATGCATGATAATGCACGACCGCACACCGCAAGAGTTGTAAGACAGACTCTCGCCGCAGCTAACATCAATGTCCTGCCCTGGCCTGCTCAGTCGCCAGACTTGAATCCGATTGAGCATGCGTGGGATATGCTACAGAGAAGAGCTCTGCCGAATATGGAGGGTATCCAGTCGCAAGAAGACCTTTTTTTGTTGTTGCAACGAACATGAGCGGCCATTCCACAGCGTGATTTGGATGAACTCATTTTGAGTATGCCAAACCGATGTTCTTGTGTTGTTAGTGTTCGCGGTAGAAACACGGATTATTAATTGTTTAAGTTACCCAATAACATTTTAAAGAAAACTGTTATTTCAGTCTTTTTTTCGAACTTTTGTGTTAGTGGTTCAAATGTCAAAAATCCCTTTATTAGGAAAATGGCAAATTTCTTTATTAATGCAAAGGTGACTTGGTTTATCGTTACTGTGACAAACGAAAACACTTTATTTGATGAATCCTTAAAAAAAAATTTAATTAATATCAATCAGGAGAAAAGTTATTGCAAAAATATATGTTGATCCCTAGACACTTTTGATGTGTGTAGTTATTTAGAATCCTACTCCGTCCTACTTGTTCAATTTGCCGTCAACATTGCAAAAATCTTAACTATTCCAGTAACTATTCTTAACAGATAAGATCTCATTTTGCCTGATCGGTTACATTTGACCTCATGTTTGGTAGGTACTCGCGCATATTACTTCTACATTGCCTCAACTGATTTATTGAAAATGCATTTGCAGTAAATTTTATCCATCTACAGCACGCAGCAATTGGCAGTATGTCAAAGAGATTCAGACTTAGAAAAAGCTAAATAAAAGGTATATAGAAGGGGTGCTAAGATAGGAAACCTCCACGTGCGCTCGTGGACTGGAGTTCCCTCTCTGGTGTACCCTGGGATGCGGGCAAAAACTCTTCCTTAGGCACTGCGTGCCTAAGGGGTCTCTTTGCCCGTATGCGAATAGCCTGTCGGGTGGATGCTCCAACGCGTGTCCCTCTGAATAGCAGAGGGCACAGCGGCGGAGCGGGCTTGCGGACGGTGAGTAATGGGTAAGCTCGCCGTCCGACCAAGGACCAAGCCCGGGTCGGTGGCGCGTCGTGTTTCACGCGTCACCGACGGGGCCAAATGCCTGCTGGGGTCGCGGATTTTTCTTAATCCAGGATACCGCGGTCCCGGAACGTAAAGGGCATCCGAAAAAACACGGGTGGATTTTAGTCAGTAAGAGTCTGACAGTCCCTTCCGCCCCACCCAGGGTGGGAGGACTCATTTGATGATTTTGCCACCCTAAAAAAAACAAAAGAAAACGTATATAGAAAAACCAATAACTCACCATACAACAATTATAATATCTTGACGTAATATTCCCGTGAACTTTCGGCGGAGGATTGAAGATCACGGTCCTCATGACAGCCGTGGACGCGAAGTCAGCCTTCTTCTGATTGGGACCCGTCACGTTCATGTTGACGAAGAAGTAATATCCTACGCAGGTCTGGTTGAGATGGGCTGGGTAGAGGAGAGGGACCATCATGGTGGGGTGTGGTTGCTGGTCGCCACAAGTGTGGTCATTGTCAGGTCCTGTCTTGTCTGTGGGGGTCGGGCCGTTGTGGCGGGACCAGCGGAGGATTGGCCTGTGGGGAAAGCTACGTATATAAATTCAGGACGCTATAAACCTTGCATATTCTTTTGGCGTCTTTGTTTTGTTTCTGCTGTTCAAGCGAGAGGAATCAGTTATGAATGCCCCGATGTCGGATCATGTGGTTCGACAGCTTACCCAATTTTACAAGACATTGTATTATGATTTTCATCAAAGATTTCTTTGTCACAATGAGGATGCAATTTTTTATGCCCTGGTGCCGTATTATGACGTCTTAAAACCTGACTTGTTCCAGTGAGTGAACGAGGTGGCGCTAGACGACTTGTATAGCGCTGTCTCTTTCACTCACTGGAACAAGCGTGGTTTTAAGACGTCATAATACGGCTGCTGGTACGGCTATCCCTCTATTAGACAAAGTGGATCCTCAGCAATAGATGATGACTACTTTCTACTTACTGAGGTACATTCTCGAAGCCGCACGCATCCTGTTCGAAGTTACAGTAAGATCCGTACGGCATTTTGTCTGAAACAAAATCATTATCGAAATTAGCGGCGTCATGATTTACAATGCATCTGAACTTAATTTTTTTTTCCCTTTTGTCTTTTTTTTATTTGAGATGGGTTTGTTCTTGACTTTAGTCTGAGGTCAGAGTTGACTGAGACAAAGTCTACGATGGATCAGCTTATCCAGAAGAAGCCTGTTTTATGCTAACTTTGAAGAGATGTGTATGTGAATGGGAGAGTCCACTCTTTTACAGTGCATATATTGAAGGATGTTTAAAAGCACTTAATGTAAAGTGCGGTAATTTTTTCATCTTAAGAGAATCACGTAATAATTACAGTCGCACAGGCTGATCTTCCGGGTTAAGCCGCGCTAGCCGAGGTCGGTCTGTGGATGGGTGACCATCTGATAAAGCGAGTTTCCTCCTTGCCTCGGAAAGCACGTAAAAGCCGTTGCTCCCGGCTGTTATTTATAGATCTTTGACAGTCGTTAAGTATTCATAGTCAGAAGCTTCAAAGTCTGACAACCAGTCTTACGAGTACCATGGGGTATCGTACTACCCAGTTACTCGGTTGTGGAGATCCGATAGTCAGTCGCTCCATGTAAAATACTGATATTCAGCTGCATCTGGTTCGACTGGAAGCCGACCACCTAGTTGGGAAAAGGTTGGGCAGATGATGACGTAAGTAAGCTATCAGGATCAGAAAACTACATGAGATCGATAAATATACGATCCTTGATATATCTTGCTCGAAGACACTTTTTTTTTTTGCGTGGTAAAATCATCAAATGAGTCCTCCCACCCAGGGCAGGGCGGGAGGGACTGTTAGACTTGTACTGAGTAAAATCCACGGTGTCCTTCACAAGCCCTCTACGTACCGGGGTCACGGTAATGGGTAAGTCCCGCGAGCCCGGCAGGCTTTGGCCCTCTACAGGCCCCGTCAATATGCTGACACTCTTTGAGGCGCGCGTGGAACACAACGCGCCGTCGACCCGGGCATGGTCCATGGTCGGACAGCAAGTCGCCCATTACTCGCTGCCCGCATGCCCGCGCCTACGGTGGCCGGAGATCGTCCTGTGACGTCCGACGCCGTGGGCGTCTACCACTGCGGCTGGGGTGGAGGGAGGACGCTGTCCTCTCCCTCAGGCGGCCCGCGTCCTCCTTCACGAGCATGACTGCTTCGCAGAAGGAGGCGACCGCTTCCCACTCCGTCTCGCCCCGCAGCATGGCCTTGACCAATGCCGGGCGCGAGAGGTCTCCGCCTATCGCCGTCGTGAAGACACGGCGGTGCTCTGCCCAAGCGAGGCAGTCCTGCACCGTATGCTCCACCGTGTCCTCCGGACAAAAGAAATACAGTTACATACCACAGTTCCGTGTTTCATCACTCCCATCATCACAGTCTTTGACCAAGTCACAAACTTGCTGTAGTTTGATGCAGGAATCATTCTGTAAATGGATAAAAGTATTATAGTTATAAATACAGTCAGTAAGGAATCATTCTGGAAATTGTAAGAAGTAATGTCTACAGATAGACATCACATAAAACCTGCAACACGCAATCTCAAAGAAAAGTTAGAAGTGTATTTCGGTAAAAATCACGATATTTTTTACGAGATTGTATAACGGCAACATCAGCGAGTTTCTACTTGTTGCCCCAGAGACAAACCAATGCCAATTGTCGATTACAATCAGTCTCTTTGCACAGCCTATCACATTATAAACTTGATGAAGAAAATGCACCAGCACACGTGGCATGTCTAATTCTATTTCGATACTACCAAGAATAGATAAAGTTAATTCAGGTTTATTTATATAATTGTTATTTTTGCATGTATAAGGCACGATCCGTACACCATTAAAGAATAGAACATATTTTTTCTATATTTCAAAGTTTGTAGTCCTTAGAACGGTAAAATCTTACTGCGTTCTTTCATTTTGTCTTTTCTTCCGTCAACGGAACTCGTTTTAATGGTGCTATGCTACGCGTGCTGCTAGTGACTGCATAAGATGCCACTACTGTAGCTGTATTATGGGGAAAAAGGACATTCAGCTACTGTTCTCAAGCGTCTGGTACAAAAGACGAAGCATACATCAATCTTTCCAATACCCCACATTACTTACCCGTAGGAAAAACACTATGCCATTTAGTATCTACTCCATTAAATTCTCCAAAATAAACTCACATTCATAATCTTGCACTTCAGTTGTCCCGGGACACACTTCCCTCCATACACGGGCGGTTCGGGTCCGCAGTCCATCATCCTGATGTTGTCAATGGCGATATGCGGCAGTGTCTGCGAGAGGCTCACGTAGGAGGGCCGCGTGATCTCGATGATGATCCGGACCTCTTGGAGGACCTTGCCGATCATCACCCGCCAGGGCTGCCAGCTAAAAAGGTACAAGTAACATTAATAAATGTAATTAGAAGTATATTGATCTGACTCGCGAGGTTGTTGAAATGTGGGACGTGAATACAGGAGTCATTGTGCCGATAGTCGTGTCAATAGTTTATTTGCCAAGAGCCTTGAACAACACCTGAGGAGGCTCTCGCTTGGCAGAGCTTGATCCGCAAGCGCTTGAGTCACAAAAAAGTACTTCTAGATACGATGAGTATTGTTAACAGATTCCTCTCTCAAAAGCCCTGACCACCCGGTAGTCTGGACCCTGTTCCCGATAATAGCGAGTTTTTTTTTTTATTTTAACTTTTTTTTCCTCTCTAAATGCCAATTAGTTCCGAAAAGATGAATAGAATAGAATAATATTTATTGTAATGATGACATAGGCAGATTGAGTGCCTGCAGCTGGAGAATGTTCATAGTTTTCACTTACACATCAAAGTTGTTGCCGGTGATCTCCCCGGCGATCCACTGCACCTCCGTCATGGTGGACTCCGACACCAGCTTGATGCTGGCGTTCTGCATCTTACTCTGATGGAGGTTTGCTTCGAGCTGTAGCAGAAAAACTTTATGTCATACGACTGCGAAGTCGGTGGTGAGGACTATCAAATCGATTACAGCGCGCGATGTGACAGAAATGTGAACTAATTCGGGACTTTTGGGAACACATGCGTCAAATTTTAAATGCACCACAACCTTTTTAAGAACTTTTTAGGTTTTATTTAATTTTAATTATATATTTTTTTAAATTATATTTGTAAAGTATTAACAATTATTTAGTTGGCAAGAATTAGATACGGAATAATGTGGTTTCTAGGAAGCGTTGTCATCGCCCCCACAGCGCGAATAGAGTCCGCGCCACGACAAGTCCTTTTAACGCGGCGCTAGTGTCTATATCAGTACATCAAATTGCATTAAAAAAATTTTCGATTCGCCGCCCGACCGCCGCCGCGTACGGACGTCTCCTCGTGTGTGCTCCGTGCCAGTGCTGTGTTCTCCGCTGCGATTTCATCGTGTCCTGCTGCGACGTGTCAAGAGAGTAGTCAAGACTACTCGAGTAAAAATTGTCCTTTTCAGGACAATTCTTACTCATCTTATTTCCTAAACGCCTCGCGTGTGTTTTTGCCCCTTCAGGGAAAATCCACAGTTTCGTGGTTCTTGGTGGAAACCTTACGGTGCCAACGAAGCCAAGAGGGTGGTGCCCCAATCCATCCCGCCGAACCCCTTCAGGGCGAGGTTAATTTATTGGAGTCGGGAGCTAGGACCTTGGCCTTGGGGGGACTCCTAGTCAAACCTAGTCTCCGGTTTCGTTCACAGCAACACACCTGGTGTCGGTTGGGTGTGTCTACCCCTTCGCACCAGACCCAAATAGGGCCCTGTTGCACATTAAGATTGGCAACAGGTTTACAAGCTTAGGGCACACCGTAGGTACACACCTCCCTGCCATACACAATCCCTCGGCAGGGAGGCTACTCACCCCCGGGCCCACCCACCCGGGGAGTTAGGTTGTTAGGGTTAGGTTATACATCCCGAGAGCTTCACTCTCATGTCGGCCGCTCTTAGCTGACTTAATCATGGACAAACTCCTCAAGTTTGTCGAGACCCTCCTCCAAGACCCTTTACTAAAGGGTAAATATGACTCGGCCTTCGCTGCTCTTAAAGCAGAAAGCGACATCACTAAATTTAGTGATGCGCTCGAGAGCCCACTATCTCCCCCGCCCGCCGAAAAAGGCATCCCGGTCAAATCGACCTCCCTGTCTGTAAAGACAAAAATCCCCGCCTCTCACGGCCCATCTCCTAAAACCGCTTCTGCAAAAGCGGCCCCTGTCCCTTCTGTCGCAAAAGCGACTTCTGCCCCCACTCCCTCAACATCCAAACATGTTGTTGAGAAAATGGACACATCAGTGCCCATTTCGGACTCTGAACAGTCCGACTCCGCTTCCTCCTCCGACGAAGACTTCACAGTCGTCATAGGAAAGAGGAAACAAGGGAAACACTCCCAAGCCGGCAAGGCGAAAAAACCCCTTGCAGCCCCACCTACCCCCTCTCCTCCGACCTCCCCTCCGGCCTCTCGCCCGGTTTCCCCCACCCCTCCGGCGGCCCCCGACAGCCGCCCTTCCAGCCCTATGGCAATCGCTCCCGCGGCTTCTACCAAGAAGCCTAGGCCCCCACCCCCGATTTTCATTCAGGAGAAGTCCAAATGGACAGAAATCTCCAAAATGTGTGCGGATCGAAAGATCCAGTACACAAAAGCGACAAATACCCAACAGGGTATTAAAGTCATTATCCCTACGTCTTCGGACTACAGGGAGCTCTCTCGCCTACTCCGTGGAAGGAATGTAGCCTTCCACACTTACTCCCTCCCTGAGGAGAAGCCCACCCGTGTGGTGATAAGGCGGATCCCCAAGGAGATCACTACCCAGGACGTCCTCGACGACCTTCTCTCCCAAAACGTCCCTACCTCTGCCGTCCACCGCCTTCACAAGGCGAGGGGAGGCGAACTATACGACATGGTGTTGGTAGTTTGCGACCCTGTCGAGTCCGGTCCCCATCCTATCTTCAAAGTTAAATCCGTGTGCTCCCTGACGGGCATTTCAATTGAAAAGCCCTACAAAGCGCACACAGTAGGACAGTGTCACCGCTGTCAGCTATACGGCCACAGTCAGGCCCATTGCTATGCACCACCCAGGTGCGTCAAGTGTTTAGGCGGCCACAGCACGGCTGATTGTCCCCGTCCTAAGGACAAGTCCCTCTGCACCGAACCCCCTAGCTGCGTTCTGTGCGGCCAAGTAGGACACCCGGCTAACTACCGCGGTTGCCCCAAAGCCCCCAAATCCGCTTCTCCCAAACTGGCAAAGCGCGCTGCCGCCCGCCAGCAGAGGGAATCCCCATCTGTGAAGATTCCTTCCTCACAGATTCCCGAGAGGCTTAGCCCTCAGCGACCCTCTCCGTGGAACCACTTGAACCACCAAAAGGCCTTCCCAGCCTTAGGTTCAGCGTCCCCAAAACCCACCCCAGGGCTACTCGAAGCCCCAGCCCCCAAACCCGCGGCTCCCGTGACTGCCCCTGCACCTTCGCGCAAGGTCGCTCCAGCAGCCCCGCAAACCATCCCTCCCGCGGTACCCTCCGGCCATGTGCCCGACGTTGACCCTAATGACATGTATGTCATAATCAACGCCTTCAAAACGGTCCGCAACCATCAAGAGACTTTGAGATCCAAGGCGAGACAATTGGCAGCCCAACTCAGGGCTTCCAATGGTAGTCCCGAGGAGTACTCTAAAATCTTCGACGCTCACCCCGAAGTGGGTGACGCCCTCTTAGCCCTCCACCTTGTTTAGTTAGTCCAATGGCTACTAAAAATAAGAATGTCCTCAAACCGCGATCCCTTAAATTAGGCTTTTTCAATGCCAATGGCATTAGAGGTCAGCGTGATGAAATCGCTACCTTCCTCCGCGACAACCAGATAGACATCCTTCTCGTTCAGGAGACTTTCCTAAAACCGCACCACCGTGACCCTAAAATTGCCAACTATCAATTAGTTCGCAACGACAGGTCACGCTGTCACAAGGGCGGTACGCTCATTTACTTCAAAAGGACCCTGCATTGCATCCCTCTTATCCCTCCTCCCCTCGAGTCTCTCCTCGAGGTTTCAGCCTGTCGGTTAGGCATGACCGGCCACCAACCCATCACCATTATATCCGCCTATCTTCCCCCTGCCCTCGGCGCAGAGGATCACAATTTACTCACCAAAGACCTCACATCCCTCTTCGGCCTGAGCGACTCCGTCATCATGGCGGGCGACCTCAACGCCAAACATCCCGCTTGGAATAGCACTACTACCACCCCTAGAGGGAAAGTAGTGTTCAATCTGAGCTCCTCACTCAATTTTGATCCCATCGCTCCTCTCGAGCACACCCATTATCCCGGCGATCCCAACCACCGTCCTGACGTGCTCGACATAGCGCTACTCAAGAATGTCAACCTCAAATTGCATTCCATTGAGACGCTACACGAGCTCGACTCTGACCACCGTCCAGTGCTTCTGCACTTAATCCCTCGCTCGGGTCCCTCCGACCCCAGCCAGCCTCCTCCAACCAAAGTGATAACTGACTGGAAGAAAGTAAGCGATAAGCTGAAATCAACCTCGTCACCTCACTTGGACTCTATCCCCGACCATATAGTCTCCGTCGCGGACACGACGGCCGCGATCAACTCGTTTACAGAACACGTGCAATCCGTACTGACGGATTGCTCACGGGAAGTCCCAGAGATGAACGATCATCGATGGAAACTTCCCGATGACGTACGTGAACTGATAACCGAGAAGAACGCGGCCATCCGTGCCTACAGCAACTTTCCATGCGACTCGAACAAGGCTCACATGCGCAATTTACAGCGTGCTGTAAAGAAACGCATCGCTGAGCTTCGTTCGAACCGCTGGAATGAGATGCTGAGCGATCTCGAGCCCACCCACTTAGCCTTCTGGCAGCTGCAACGGAAGTTGCGTGCCACTGAAGAGGCCACTATGCCTCCCCTCAACCGTCCCGATAAGAGCGTCGCCTTTGACGACTCTGAAAAAGCCGAATGCCTGGCCGACAGTCTGGAATCCCAGTGCTCTCCCAGCACCCAACCGGTAGATAAAAGTCACCTCCTCAAGGTCGACTCTGAAGTCCAACGTAGGACCTCCCTCCCTCCCGTAGAAGACCCTGATGATCCTCTGCCTCCAGTCACTCCAGACGAAGTGCAGGACATCATAAAACGTCTCCGACCCCGGAAAGCTCCCGGGTCGGACGGTATCAATAATAGGGTATTTAAAATCCTCCCCGCCCAGCTCATTATGTTAATGACCGCCATCTTCAATGGCGCTCTGAGCAACAACATCTTTCCCCAGGCATGGAAAGAGGCCACTGTTATCGGTATCCCTAAGCCAGGCAAGCCCAAGTCTGAGCCCACGAGTTACCGTCCCATCAGTCTCCTGAACGTTCTCGGCAAAATCTACGAGAGACTTATTTATAAGCGACTCAAAGATTTCGCCGATGCCAAGTGCCTCATTCCTCACGAGCAATACGGCTTCAGGACCGGTCACTCGTGCATCCATCAAGTCCACCGCATAGTCGAGCACATTAGCGCTGGGTTCCAACGCGGTGCAATGACTGGTGGTCTATTCTTCGACATAGCGAAGGCCTTCGACAAAGTCTGGCACAATGGCTTATTATATAAGCTCTACCAAATGGGTGTGCCAGACCGTCTCGTGCTCATCTTACGAGACTTTTTGTCAGATCGCACTTTCCGCTATCGCATCGGGAATGCCCTCTCCTCCCCTCACCCTATCCGAGCCGGTGTCCCTCAAGGCTCAGTCCTCTCGCCCCTCCTTTTCACGCTGTTCACTAGCGATATTCCCAAGAGCAAAAAGGCTCAGTTAGCTCTTTTCGCGGACGACACGGCCATGTATTACACTGGCCAAAGTCCAACCGCTATAGCCCAAACCCTCCAATCCGCAGCCAACGCCCTCGGCGACTGGTTCAGGAAATGGAGAATTGAGGTTAATCCTGATAAAAGTCAGGCGGTCCTCTTTAGATCACCGCTCAAAAGACTTCCCCTCCGCCCCCTCAGTCCGATAACCATGTACGGTAAGCCTATCCCTTGGGAGAAGCAAGCCAAGTACTTAGGTGTTATCCTCGACAGTAACCTGTCCTTCCGCGCCCACATAAAAGCAGCCCGTAATCGGGCTGCCTTTGCCGTAAGCAGGCTCCACTTCATGATTACAGCGAGAAGCAAATTGTCGCTTAAATGCAAAATTCGCCTCTATACCGCTGTAATCCGCCCCATCATGACATATGCCGGTGTCATATTCGCGCACTCCAATCCCCGCCACCTTTATAAAATGCAGGTCCTTCAAAACCGTTACCTCAGGAAAGTCACGGGAGCCCCGTTCTATGTCCGAAACGATAGCCTCCACCTCGACCTTAAAATTCCCACTATTCTCCAATTCATGAAACGCCTTTCCAAGCGTTTCTTTGACTCTGCCATCAGGCACCCCAATCCCCTAGTCGCAGCGGCCGCTCGATACGAACCGTCTCGTATCAGCAAAATTCGCCAACCAAGGCATACTCTTGTCACCCCCGACGACCCCATCACTCTCCTCCAGGAGAGCAGTAGGGAAACCAGTACACTTCGCAAACACAAACACAGATCGATCCCGTCATTCCGTCCTCGCCGCCGAGGACGACCGTCGCGACGTCCGAATCATTGCCCTCCCCGTCCCTCGCAAGAGCCAGCCCGCGATGCTGAGCCGTAGAGTTAAAATCAGTCCCTAAATAATGAACCATTGTGATCCAGCCTGTCCCTTGCTGTCCTCTCTCAGTGACGCCCTAAGCCGAGGTCCGAACCCCACAGGGGGTGCCCTTAGCGTGCGGTCACTTAGTTTGTAGTTTTTATTTAGTTTGTAAGCTCTGGCTGGAGGCCTTAAAGTAATTTAAGGCATCTCTACAGAAAAGTCCGGTTAAGCAGCTCACAACCTCCTCTAGGTTGACCTGCGAGATGCCATACACAAAAAAAAAAAAAAAAAAATTAAAAAAATTTTGTTCCTCGTATTTTCCGCACGAGTGGTGGCGCAGACTCTATCATGATTTTACGGGAGGACTTCAGACGTGATGCGTACTTCGGGAGTAACTACGTGCCTCAAGTTTTAATATGCACCACAACTTTTTTAAGCGTTAGCGTCAGCGTTAGCTGACAGGTGGGACTCGCCGATCCTGGGGCGGTGGATACGACTGCATGCAGTCAAGTAGACATCCCCCAGGGTTGGTTTGCCTCACGCTAATTAGAATATAGTTTTAGTACTAACACTTTAAGTATTACTAACAAATATGAGATGATTCCGAAATAAATATTTTATTGTTATTTAGGTAAGTACACTTTTAGGTTTTATTTACGTTCTATCAAAATATCTAGTAGCCATGAATTGACAGGTCTTGTAAGTCTCGAACTTGTGGTCATCGTGCACAAAGCCACAGCGTATAAGACACTTGAATTTCGTTTTGGAAGAATGAAGTTTACTATACCTGACAGAACTCCCACAGCCCTCTGAATGGTGGTGACTTTATAACCATATTTTCCATGGTGGGGTCCACGGCCAGGTACAGGAAGTGACCTGGAACAAGAAAATCACAATGTCAAAAACAAAATCCATACTGATATAGACAAGAAATCTTAAGAACTCGTGGCCAAACGCCTTGCGAAGTCGTGGAACTGCCCAAACGAGAGACTGTCACCCCGGAATGTAAAGGGCTATTGAATCAAGACTGCGGATTATAGTCAGTACGAATCGGAGGGTCCCATCCGCTAAAAAAAAAGGCTGTACTCTATGACCAGATCGACGTCGCGTCGAACCTTGAAACAGTATCGAGCCAGGTCGCTGTCAGTAACTTCGTGAATACTAAACTATAGTTTCGATGCACACGAGGTGTATCTTAAGTCCTAAGAGACAGTACTGCAGCTGCTTCCAGCCATAAATCACGTATTGTCACTCAACTTCACTTGAGGCATTTGAGCGCTTTTACATTACATGAACACGGTAACTTCCGAGGCGTAGCTACCGCCGTATCAATTATACGGGCTCCCAAGTGTCAAGGGCCGCCGACGATTGGAATAAAAATTAAAACTAAAATGTTGCTCTTAAATGGAAACTTATCGCGGCCATAAAGCTCCAATTATCGAACTCCTTACATAGCCCAATTTTCAAAAAAGCTTTAAGTAGTTGTCATAAATGTGCTACGATCAGTCGATCAGCATTCTCAATTTTTAGCTCCCTTTAAAATTCTCTTAATGACATCAGTAATAGCATTAGTTACACGAGTCAGGATGCTATTGTCTTTATTCTGCATAACTATACGTACATTTAGATTAGAAGGGCCCCAAACAAACCAACTACTGGGTAACGACACGACACTAGCATAACGTCTGCTCTCGCACATTTTCCCTACAAATTTATGAAACTACCTATCCTACCGATATCGTGTCGTTATCGTCTTATTTGATGCGCAATGTTTGCAGATGGGTCTCCATTCAAAGACCATCCTGCTAAATACAAAACGTTACACCTCAATGATCATAAAAATATCAACTCTCAATAATTCTGCCCTCATACAGTATTTATTTGAACAATTTAATTAGCTCCATAACCGTATTATTTCGTTGTATAACCGATGCAGAGGGAACATTTTACGTTCTCCACGTGGGCGGGTATGGTAGAATGGACGCGTGGGACAGACACCGTGCAGTCAAATGTACAGAAGGCTAAGTTTGATTTATCTAAGAAATTAAACATAAACATGTGGGTAGGTGAAAGGTATTGAAGGTCTTTTTCACTGCTAATTAAACTCTGATTTAACATAACTATCAAAATCGCAGTTAAACTTGTAAAAGTTTGCTGTAAGACGGCTTTTTCTGAAAGAAAGGTGGGAATTTATTTTTTAAATCTTTATCCCGCACTAGGATTTTCTCCTGTATCATGGTTGCAAAAACAAACTAGCTTTAGATGAAGGGACTGTCAGACTCGTACTGACACACCCACCCTGTTGCTCTTAACGTTCCAGGCAATTCCAGGTAACACTTTTGAATATTAACTCAACCTTGGTGCTGTCGGGTGCGAGCCATTAACAAAAATGTTGAATTCAGTGACCTTTTTACCCGACTACGGCAAAGCCAAAAGGAGGGTTATGATTTTGACCGGTATGTATGTTTGTTTGTATGTATGTATGTATGTATGTATGTATGTTTGTTTGTTCCCTCATAACTTCTAAACTACTTATCATTACATGACAAATGAGGTCTCGTTAGAAGCGTCTCAGTTGTCCGCTGGTTATAGGGTAGGTGACGTGTCACCAAATTCAATATGGCGCCCTCTAGGGGATGAGATGTCGTCACTGAAAAAATTTTTTTTTTTGCACAGTGTCGACATGGGTATCAAATTAAAGGGCTTGATGAGCACATTTGAAATATACATACATTATATAGCTTTTACTAGCTAATTTTCTGTTTCTAACAGTGTCAACATGGGTGTCAAATGATAAATCTTAAATTCACAACTCAGAAACTATACGTATAACATAAATAACTTACTTCAAATAATATAACCCCAAAATAGTGTAAATAAAAAATAAGTTAAAAATAACTAAAACCCGACTACAAAAAAATCGCGCACTGAAAAGTATAAAACAAGAACAAGCCGTGGTCGTATGCCACCTAGCCAGTAAAGATTGTGTGAAACAACCGCAGGTGGCATACGACCACGGCTTGTTCTTGTTTTATACTTTTCAGTGCGCGATTTTTTTGTAGTCGGGTTTTAGTTATTTTTAACTTATTTTTTTTCTCGTTTAGCAACACAGTGACTTTAGTTTCTACGTCTTCAGTCACCATTATGCTTTTGTCACTGATCTTAGTATCAGTAGGCGTAGGAAAACAAGTTTATTAAAGATTTCAACGGCGCAGAGAGGGACGGATGTTCCCAAGACTAAAGCAGCCCAAAGCTGCCCGAAACCGCTGTAAAGCGACGTAAGACGCCCGAGGCCCACCGATGCCGACCGATACTGTGCACCGGGCCTTGTGTCTTGTGGAGTGGAACTACTGCATCACGCCTGCACAGCGTTGTAGGGACATCTGCCCGGTGGGCGGGAAAGCGATCAATTTGTATAATAAAACATAAAGTGACTGAATTTGGCCTAATTGAAACATGATCGTGTTTCACTACGGGGGAAGAAAGCCCGGATGGAGCGGGAACCCAAAAAGGCGCGGTTTAATAAAAATGAATAGGTGGAGTTAGAAAAATTTAAAAGTTCCAACAGACAATAGCGCCCTGCACACGTACAGTTCGGACCGCGCATTTTGGACTGCGTTCCAAACCGCAGTTAGATCTGTACAGTTTGGACTGCGGATCAAACTGTTGTGCCAAATACGATTAAAAATGCATTCACGGTTTGGACTGCGGATGAAACTTTCATATCTAGACAAACGTTCCGAACTGTGCGTGTAAATTTGATTTCAAGAGTTTGGACTGCAGTTTGGACTGGCGCGTGGAACGTTAAAACTTTCAAAAGTTTTTTAGGTAGTAAGAAAAATGGACGATCGTTTGGTCATCGCGTTTAGCTGAATTTGTAGTTAGTTACTTTTGTTCCGTGTCCCCGTTACTTTCATCAAATCTTTGCGAAATGCTTCTCTTAAATTCTGTACTTTTTTGCGGACGAAATCGCGATCAGCTAATAAAAAACCTACTGTCTTGCAAAATTCAACAAGCGTCATAATTGCTTTGTTTCTCATATTTCTCTTACTATCTTCTTACGCTTTATCTTCCAGAGACACGGATGTTCTCGGAACAAACGAATGAACTCTGTGATAGCTTTGACGCTCCAAACCGCCAAATGTAATTAGCGCCCTGCACACGTACAGTTCGGAACGCGGGAAACAGCACGCGCCGTTCCATCCCTCGCTCCGAACTGTACGTGTAGATGTGCTGGTCTAACAGTCCGATGTGGCACTTCGACGCGAGTGCATGCCTCACAGTTTTACGCGCGCATCACGTATAAACGTAAATAGCGCCCTGCACACGTACAGTTCGGACCGCGCATCTTGGACTGCGTTCCAAACCGCAGTTAGATCTGTACAGTTTGGACTGCGGATCAAACTGTTGTGCCAAATACGATTAAAAATGCATTCACGGTTTTGACTGCGGATGAAACTTTCATATCTAGACAAACGTTCCGAACTGTGCGTGTAAATTTGATTTCAAGAGTTTGGACTGCAGTTTGGAGTGGCGCGTGGAACGTTAAAACTTTCAAAAGTTTTTTAGGTAGTAAGAAAAATGGACGATCGTTTGGTCATCGCGTTTAGCTGAATTTGTAGTTAGTTACTTTTGTTCCGTGTCCCCGTTACTTTCATCAAATCTTTGCGAAATGCATCTCTTAAATTCTGTACTTTTTTCCGGACGAAATCGCGATCAGCAAATAAAAAACCTACTGTCTTGCAAAATTGAACAAGCGTCATAATTGCTTTGTTTCTCATATTTCTCTTACTATCTTCTTACGCTTTATCTTCCAGAGACACGGATGTTCTCGGAACAAACGAATGAACTCTGTGATAGCTTTGACGCTCCAAACCGCCAAATGTAATTTACGTTTACACGTGATGCGCGCGTAAAACTGTGAGTTATGCGCTCGTGTCGATGTGCCAGATCGGACTGTTAGACCAGCACATCTACACGTACAGTTCGGAGCGAGGGATGGAACGGCGCGTGGTGTTTCCCGCGGTCCGAACTGTACGTGTGCAGGGCGCTAATAATATGGCGGTTTGGAGCGTCGAAGCTATCACAGAGTTCATTCGTTTGTACCGTGAACATCCGTGTCTCTGGAAAATAAAAAGTAAGGAGTATACTAACAGGAATATGAGAAACAAAGCATATGACGAGCTCGTTGATTTTTGCAAGTCAGTAGGTTTTAATTCAGCTGATCGCGATTTCGTCAGCAAAAAAATACAGAGTTTAAGAGGTGCATTTCGCAAAGATTTGATGAAAGTAACGGGGACACGGAACAAAAGTAACTAACTACAAATTCAGCTAAACGCGATGACCAAACGATCGTCCATTTTTCTTACTGCTACCTAAAAAACTTTTGAAAGTTTTAACGTTCCACGCGCCACTCCAAACTGCAGTCTAAACTCTTGAAATCAAATTTACACGCACAGTTCGGAACGTTTGTCTAGATATGAAAGTTTCATCCGCAGTCCAAACCGTGAACGCATTTTTAATCGTATTTGGCACAACAGTTTGATCCGCAGTCCAAACTGTACAGATCTAACTGCGGTTTGGAACGCAGTCCAAGATGCGCGCTCCGAACTGTACGTGTGCAGGGCGCTATTTACGTTTACACGTGATGCGCGCGTAAAACTGTGAGATATGCGCTTGTGTCGATGTGCCAGATCGGACTGTTAGACCAGCACATCTACACGTACAGTTCGGAGCGAGGGATGGAACGGCGCGTGGTGTTTCCCGCGGTCCGAACTGTACGTGTGCAGGGCGCTAATCGGACAATTACTTAAAACATTTGAGGCGCTATTACGAGATTTCACGTTTTTGTGAAAAAAGTTAATTTTGATGGAAAAAATTAGTTCTTAGATCGTACACTAGAAGCGTTTTCATTTTCCATACAATAAACGTTGTAGATACTTCAAGATCGCTATACAGTAAAATGCGGAAATCTTGTGCTAAGGCCGTCTTTTCAGTTGTCGGTTTTCTGATAAAACTACTCCGGTCTTTTAAGTAACTGTCGGTTTTCTGACAAAACTTCTTTATAATGAAATGCTAGAGTCGTGTCTGTGTGAGTAATTGTGTGTGAATTAAATTGGTAAACTTGTCTTTCTATATTTTAAACATCGCCATGCTTACTGCTACATTTTAATGACCGCATCGCCATGCCGCCGATAAAACTTTCTACGGTGTCAGGCGATGGGTCCTGGCTAAAGCAAGAAATAAGTCTCTCGGATTCCAACATTTCATCTACAAATTAAATCTAAATAATGAAATGCTTTGTTAACTTGTAGCTTAGCGGCGCCCACTCCGGTATAACGCAGTGCGTCTAATTGAAGTGGCAAGAGTTTAAATCTATTATTAGATCGTCTCGTCGCTGCATTCAAAATAATTGCTTAGAAAATGGTGGAATATGTGACGGTGTGGGCAGGGACGGACTTTTGTCTACTTAGGGAAAATTCCGCGAATAATGAACGCGATTAGAACATCAAATCGCGTTCAGGATTTGCAGTATTATTCTCTAAAGGACATAGCGGTGAAGCAGCGTTGATACTGCCTGTTTTTAGTGATTATACGAGCTTGTACACATTCTAGGCAAATAAGTGGCTGAGCGATTCCGCTGGTGGTGGTAGGTCTTATGATATCTGGTTGACTCGCGAGCACCGTGCTGTCAAAGTCCGGCCAACAAACAGTTTTTTCTACTGTGTTTCATCCAGACACGCCGCAATCGCGGAGGAGTGGCTGCTCTTTGAGGAGTGGCTGCAGATGAGCCACGGCATCCTCGCCCTCCGCCTGATGCAAGTCCTCACCGGACACGGATGTATCAGGAGGTTTCTGTGTCTTATTGGAAAGGAAGAAACGCCTGGGTGTCACCACTGCGAGGATCGCCTGGAGGACACGGTGGAGCATACGGTGCAGGACTGTCAGACTACTACTGACTAAAATCCAAGGTGTTCATTCAATAGCCCTTTACGTTCCAAATATCAGAAGCCTTAGCACAATATTTCTGTATTTTACCGTACAGCGTAAGTGAAGTATGATGACATTAATGCCTTTGTCAAATAGACAGGCGAAAGTGAAGCGTTTCCGAAGCGAAGCGAGACGTCAGTCCAATAGTTCTGTCACGCTATCAGATCGCTTTCGCTGTTCTATGTGACTGGATTCAAACAATTCCATACATTACAAATAAAAACGTCACGCTTCGCATTCGCAACGCCTGTTTGTTTGACAAAGGCTTAATTGTATGGATCTCATTTTCCAAACGCTTCTCATAGGTATATGAAAGAGGAACTAATTTTCTAAGACGTAGAAACCCCGAAACATAAATCCTTAGATATAAATAGCAAGCCCCCTAGTTTTTAGTTACCCAATTGATCAGCAAGCCAACTTCCACTCACGTTTTTGACCACGGAACTCTTAAACGACCATTGGTCAGACTGACAGACCAAATTCTAACTTTATAGGTCATTTCCTTTTAGAATAGTGGCAGACAACACGTGTTTGTAAATGTTATATGCGTGTTTATTTACAAATTTCAAGACGTGTTTGTAAATCCTATAATTTTAAACAAACAGTAGGTGCTTTATGTTTATTCGACTATGCCAGAAGGAGAGTTTTGTTTTTCGAGTGTATGTATGTATGTTTATTTTATTTCTGTGGCACGCTTTGGCTTAGGAAAACGCTAGGCAGACGACGAAGACTTATAGCAACTTTTCTTTCGAACAAAACCTTTAGTTTTGATTCGTGCCGTGACATATGATTCAATGATTCTTCTCTTTCTTCTTCAATCTATAGCTACCAAACATTAATAAAGGCACGATTGGCCCAGTGGTTCAACTGTTGGCTGTTGTGCCGCAAGTCGTGGTGTCGATTTTCACACGGAACAAATATTTGTATGGCCTGCAAGAAGTTTTTTCGAGTCCAACTGTTAGTGGGATTCTGAAACATTTCTCCGACATTCGTTTCGCCGTTGAACGGTTCACCGACAGAATTATTCACTTTTCATTTTTTCACCGATAGAACGTTTCAATGACGAACGATTCGCCGACAGAACGATTCACTTTTGCAAATTTCATCGATAGAACCTTTCACCGACGAACGATTCGCCGACACCACTGTTCGTCATAAAAAGTGATTATGTTAAGCGATAATGTAGAGGCGTTGATGACTGACAATTCAGAGGCCACCATCCCAGCTCCTGTCGAACATTTTGTGGTAGTGGGTAGGATTCCGATAAATGGTCTGGTAGCGAGTTCATGAACAATAATAGTTGCCGGTGATTTAGTCGGCGCCGAGGAACAACGTAACTGGCAAAGTTCAGGAGACCTATTATTTTCTGTAACTCTTTTACAGTTACCATTCCTTGATCGAGAACTGACCTGACTTTTTGATAAGCGAAAAAGTCTTTTCTTTTGGCAGGGATTTGAAGTAAAAAAAAAATACAATAAAATAAAATTGCTGGTGTGCGGGAAAAGTTTAAAAAAAGAAGACAATGTTTAAAAAATGCGAGTAGATATTTTTCATATTTAGCGGTTTTAGTCAAACCAGTTTCTAATTGTCACTTTAAAATAACTGTCACATTCCACATTTATATTAATTTTATTATTTTCTCAATTCTTGATACCCAGTTTGGTACAGACATATTATTTCGACTGGTTTCCCCACATGTTATAGAAAATGTGTCAAAAATATAATTCTATAATTACCGTCAGACATGACGTCATAATACCTTGAGAGTACGAAAACAGGATGATAAAACTGTTTGTATTGGCGGTGCAGTTCTGAGGAACAATATTTCCGTATTTTATCGTACTTGAAATATTATGACGTTAATTGTAGGAAAAATTAAAACGCGCCTGTAGTTTACGAACAATGAAGTATTTTTTCCATCAAATTATCGTCAAAGTCCCCGTTTAGTTTACATCGCAAAAAGTTACACACATTACAGAAGGATTTATAATATTTTATTTTAAAAAAAATTATCAACATTATATTTTTCCTGTCTTTATCCCATTTTACTTTAACACGTTTTCTTCTCCCAATCTCCCTTTCATTTTCATTTAAAAAAAGTAATCATTACTGAAAGAATATAAAAACTTTAAAAAAAATGGTGGTAAATAGACGTGTAAACTACCACATCATTTCTTTATTAGTGAAAGCGAATTATACATATATTTTTTTTTAAAGCTATTTTTGAATATAAATCTTTTGAACACATAATAACTACTTATCACCATCTACTTTACTACTAGAAAAAGGCACAATATCAACCAAAATTCGCGTCTGTGTGAATAATTAAATGCACATCACAACATAGTATAAAACAAAGTCGCTCCCCGCTGTCTGTCTGTCCCTATGCATGCATAGATCTTTAAAACTACGCAACGGATTTTGATACGGATTGTTTTAATAGATAGAGTGATTCAAGAGGAAGGTTTATATGTATTTAACATGCATAATATAGTAGAGATAGCACCAGTGGGGAGCCGGGCGGGTCGCTAGTAACAAACAAAGAGATGCTAAAAATATCAGGGGTTTAGATGCAAACGACACAGTCTGTCTACTTATACTAACTGTTCATCCTCTTAATGAAAAGGGTTAGACTGATCATTTAGCTGTGTCTATGGGCATGTGTAAAATTTTTAAAAGGTCTCTTTGTAAAAATGAACGCACTCGGGGTTCGTTAATTCAGAATGCAATGTAATATTGGCCACAGGCCTGTTGGTCTAGATGAGCACGATCATTTGTTCTGTGTCTGGGTGTAATTTATCTATAATATGTATGTATTTCCAAATATATAAGTATGTTTATCAGTTGTCTAGTACCCATAACACAAGCTCTGCTTAGCATGGGACTAGATGGCGTTGTGTGAAGGTTGTGGAAAAAAAATATATATATATATATAGTTCCTATTTTGGCCATTTCGTCTGAGTGTCCCGTCAGTATTTAGTTAAAAATAACAAAACCAAAACTTGTTTTCTTATTTTTATTTCTCATTTAAACTCTTATTTTAACTTTTCATCCAGTAAGCATATAACGGGGTCGCGGGACTATCTCATAAGGTAACAGCGACCCTGGAAGGTAAAGGGTTATTGAAGGATCACCGTGAATTTTAGTCAGGACAAGTCTGACAGCCACTCGCGTCTCGTCCTAGGTGGGAGGACGCATTTGATGATTTTAAAACGATTAAAAAAAACTAGCATGTAATATGGCTGTTTGAACGTGTCCAAAGAGTTTTGACGAGATATTATTATAAATATCTTAATGCCGACAGTTCTATCTTTAGATAATGTTACTCTGAAAATAGGGCACGCCTATTCGCCATAACTGTCACTGCCGCTAACCTATAACTTTTACATTATAGCTAGTTTTTGCTACTGGCTACACCCGCGTAGATTTTTCCACTGGAATGTATTAATTACAAGGGTAAAAATTGGAAATATTAGTTTATTTATTTTTTGTTTTTGTAATCGATAAACTTTCAAAAGTATGGGAGCGATTAAAAATCATTCAGCAATATAATATAGCGACAAAACCAGCCAGTAACATAGGCTGGCGTCACGGGACCATCTTGGAACGTAAAGGGCTATTCAAGGATCACCGTAGATTTTAGTCAGTATGAGTCTGACAGTCCTTTCCGCTTCACCCAGGGTGGGAGGACTTATTGGATCTTTTATCGCGTAAATATACTATATTTTATGCAAATATGTAAATCATTCTTATTATTAAAAAAATCTTATTCTTAAAAAAAAAACAAAAGTTATGAATATTGGCAACACACATTACAGCATAGTACATTTATTACTGAGTTCTAACGTCACGAGCCCCCACTCCCAAGGATTGATGCAAATATTCATGTAAATTGAAAATACTCATTGCCTGCCGGGGTCGCGGGACTCACAAATTACCGTAACCCCGGCACGTAAAGGGCTATTGAAGCACACCGTGGATTTTAGTCAAAACAAGGCTGACAGTAGGGTGGGAGGACTCATTTGATGATTTTATCACGATAATAAAAAAAAATATAAACAAAAGTAAAAATACGTGTCCATTATTTTTTTAAACTCTAAAAACGGACTCAAATCTATTGCAACAATTTATTGACGCTGTAAATTGCATATCTTATCTTTGATATTGGATCTATATATTCCTAAATCCGTCCCTGTTTTATTTAAATGCACATTACAAAGGAGCGCTGAGAATATCTTAACGTTTACATTTTACCATAGTGTTGAACAGTCTACTATGACATTTTGTGTCTTTTTTAAATGGCGCTCGCAGAGCAGTCATGAGGGGCGAAAATGCAATAGTATGAAAGTATTTATTTATTGTGTTAAATAAGTTACTGACAATAAGAATAAGTCGCCAGTTTCTAAGTCCTTATAGATCGAGATAGGTAGAAAGAGAGAATAATTATTATTTTGTAACTAGCTGTTCCCTGCCACGCTTCGCTGTGGCACAAAAAACTGTTCTTTCGCGGTCGCGGATATGTGACTGATGACAAAAAAATAGATAAAAACAATCCTTGATGCGGATTATATATCATGCTAAAATTTCAGCTCAATCGGTGCAGAACTTTTTGAGTTTTTGAAGCGTACACAAACCAACATTACATTTTTATATATATTGATAAGAAACGTAAATTTATTAGACGCTGAATGCGCCCCGATATCATCATTATCAGCCTATAAATGTTCCCTCTGCTGCGACACAGGCCTTCTCTCTATGAGAGGGAGTTGGCCATCATCCACAATACCACACGTACCCAGCACGGGTTGGTAGATGTAGGGTTGCCATCACCTAAATTGTCGGCCCCGGACAAAGACTTCAAAAACCCCGGACATTTGGGTAAAATCATATTTTTCCCCCGGACGCCCTAGAAAAATATATTATTGAAGTTGAAAGTAAAAACAAAGATGTATAATTATGGTTTTTATTTACTGATAACATTACGGAGCTTTATAACATGTTTAATAGTCTTTTTCTATATATTTAATCAACATAACAAAAACAATAAAAAGAAATACTTATCCATAGGAGAATAGAGATCGTGCTTTTTAGCACTCAATTAAACAAATTAAATGTCCGGGTTTTACCCGGACATTAATTGGGTAAATCCCCCCGGACGCTCCCGGACGCCCTCCAAACTAGGACAAATCCGCATGGCATGCGGATGGCAGCCCTAGGTAGATGTCACATGTCTTTGAATTTTTGGGTCTAGGACATGCCGGTTTCCTCACGATGTTTTCCTTCACCGTTCTGCCCCCCGATGTAAGTAAATTAAAATAATAGTAAGGGCTATTTGAATGCACTCCCCGCATGGTCTCACGCGTCATAGATAACCTATGACCTTTTGCGAAAACTGTCACATAAACTATATCTTCGTATTTCATAGAACCAATTGCAGCACAGGCGTTTCTGGGGTCGCGGGACTGACACATGAGGGAACCGTTGAATGTAAAGGGCTATTAAAGTAACTAGTACGTGGATTTTAGTCGGTACGAGTCTGACAGCCGTCCCGTCTCGCTCAGGGCGAGAGGACTCATTTGATAATTTTACAAAAAAAGGGCAACATTTAAAAAAAACTTAAAAAATATTACTCTGATTAGATTTTTTTTTATTTAACGATAAGTTTATGTTTGACTAGTGATATAATAAAACAAAGTCGCTTCTCGCTGTCTGTCTGTCCCTAACTCAACAGATATTGATGCGATTTTTTTATAGATAAAGTGATTCAAGAGGCAGGCTACACCTATTCATATAACATGCATAATATAGTTTGGAATAAACCCGTTTGGAGCCGGGGCGGGTCGTTAGTAAATAATAAAAAAAACTTTATATAGAAATCGAATGCTGTTCGTTGGTCTCGCTAAAACTCGAGAACGGCATGACCAATTTGGCTAATTTTGGTTTTGAATCATTTTTGGACGTTAACAATTTAGTTTTCCCTTAGAAACTATTCCTACCTGTCAAATATTTGATGTTCGTCCCGTCGTTCAGAAATCAGTTAAATTTAAAAGTAGTTCAGAAATCAAATAGAAAATACTAAGTTTGCCAGATCAACAAGTCTTTAATAAGAACAGTAGAAAAAAAAGAGTATTTATTCACTTTTAGTACGAATTATAACAGATACCTACATAAAGTTACCACGCCATTATTATTGTTATTGTTTACTGTTCAAAATCATGACCTTTACTATATTCCATCTCTAGTAACCTTTTGACAGACCAACTCTTCGTAGTTAGAGATAACTTTAAGGTGTTTGCGTAGAGGTAGCTCGCGAAATTCAAAGGAGGCAGCAACAGACTTAACAGTCTCTTCAGCTCAACCCAGAGCTAGAGGACTCATTAATTTGATGTTTTTATTACCCAATAAATGGGGCTGTTTCAGAAAGCAGTAGTTCTGGTCAAGACTCGTATTGTTAGGAGGATCCTCTCTCAAGACCCCTGGCTACCGCGAGCTTGGACTCTGTTCCCGAAGCTAGTGATTTATTGTTTACTAGCTTCCGCCCGCGACTCCGTCCGCGCGGATGTTGATCTTCGCGTGGATGGTAGATATTTTTTTCTACGTATTTTTCCAGGATAAAAAGTATCCTATTTTATGCCCAGGATAATAAGGTATAATTATACCGAGTTTCATCGAAATCGAACCGTTAGTTTTCACGTGATGCCTGCACATACGGACAGACAGACAGACAGATAGACAGACAGACAGACAAAAATTTTTTTAATCACATATTTGGGTTTGGTATCGATCCAGCAACACCCCCCGCTATTTATTTTTTCAATATTTTCAATGTACAGAATTGACCCTTCTACAGATTTATTATAAGTATGTATGGATTCATTTTATTAAGCCACACCTCTCCGGGGTTGCGGGACTTACTTCCACTATTGTGATAAGGTTGAAAATCTACTAAAGGAATTTGACAGATTGAGGTGGGTTGATGTACTGGCGCCTGTACATTAAGATTACTCTGATTTAATTTGTTTTTTCCTTCTTTATTCCATTCATTTGAGAAATTCATCCAAAATCGATCAATCTAATAATTTTTATAAACCTCATGTAAATATAATAAACGAACACACTAAATAAATCTTGTCACCAATCATTTACGACGCAAACCAAATTGCCCATTTCGCTTTATCCTCATAAACCGTAATTCTGAATATGTGTAGGTGTAACAATAGTGCGCCGGCAGGGATTCGAACCTGTGACCTTTTGCCAGTCAACACCCAGCAGCCAATTATAAATAAAGATGCTTTGTCAAAAGATACCCACTCAGGCTGTGGGTGTTACGATCATTACTACATAGGCATAATAATCAGTCCTTTTTTTTTAACGTGGTAAAATCATCAATGTGTCCTCCCACCCAGGGCAGAGCGGGAGGGACTGTCAGACTTGATTGACTAAAATCCACGGTGTCCTTCAGTAGCCCTTTACGTACAGGGGTCACGGTAATTTGTGAGTCCCGCAACCCCCGCAGGTTTTGACCCTCTACAGGCCCCGTCACTATGCTGACACTCCTTGAGGCGCGCGTGGAACACAACGCGCCGTCGACCCGGGCATGGTCCATGGTCGGACAGCGAGTCGCCCATTAATAATAATTAGTCCTTAAATAATAATAATTCCCACTGCTGGGACAAGAATAGTAAGGACTATTTGAATGCACTCCCCGCATGGTCTCACGCGTCACAGATAACCTATGACCTTTTGCGAAAACTGTCACATAAACTATATCTTCGTATTTCATAGAACCAATTGTAGCACATGCATTCTAGGACATGCCGGTTTCCTCACGATGTTTTGCTTCACCGTTTTGAGGGCATAATATCATAACGATGTCAACAAGTAGGGACCGGCGTGGTCAACACAAAAATAATCCGTTTGGTAATCGAAATTACTGTTACTGTACGTGAGCGTAAAGGTTTTTGAACGAAATAGAAAATGAAAAAAAAAAGAGCGAATAAAAAGTGATAAGGTAACTAACCCCAGAATCATCAGCATCATCTTATTGACCCACTTTCCATTCTGGAGATCGGTGTAACAAGTTTGGTTTTTCCATTCTCCACGAAGACAACGCATCATTGCTAACTGAATCCAGAATAAACAAAGAAAAGACGAAACAGAACATGGCTGCGATAATAACCAGCAGTGCTATGCCCAATAAACACAGCCTTGTGACAACGCGTTCGCAGCGCTCACTCCACACTGGGACTAAAGTTTCCGGGGCCCCCCTCTAGAGGGCCAAAGCCTGCTGGGGTCGCGGGACTCACGAATTACCGTGACCCCGGTACGTAAAGGGCTATTGAAGAACACCGTGGATTTTAGTCAGTACGAGTCTGACAGTGCCTCCCGCTCTGCCCTGGGTGGGAGGCCTGTTGCTCTAGTGGTTAGTGACCCTGACTGCTATGCCGGAGGTCGTGGGTTCGATTCCCACCCAGGACAAATGTTTGTGTGATGAGCACGATCATTTGTTCTGTGTCTGGGTGTATTTATCTATAATATGTATGTATTTAGAAATATATAAGTATGTTTATCAGTTGTCTAGTACCCATAACACAAGCTCTGCTTAGCTTGGGACTAGATGGCGTTGTGTGATAGTTGTGGAATATTTATTTATTTATTTATTTATTTATTTATTACTCATTTGATGCTTCTACTACGTTAAAAAAAAAACTACTGACAGCAAGACAAACCAATCGTGCAGCGCGAGTGGTGATCGTCAAAGAGCATATCATGGAGTCCAGCAATGAGGTTTCTTATAAAGAATAGCATAGCTGGTCTTATTTTTTTTTATAGCATAAAGTAAACAAGCGTACGGCCTGCCTGATGGTGCGTGTTCACCGTAGCCTATGGCCACGCCTGCAACACGAGAGGTATAGCTTGGTTGTTACCAACCTTGTAACTTCTTCACGCCCTTTTTGAGGGTGTGAAGATAGTAGGAAGGAACGATATGCCGGCAGTTATTATTATTTTTTTTTTTATTGGGACAAACCCACCACACTATTCCCAAACCACTGCAACTCCTGAAAGCCAGAATCAACAGTGGCAACCACCAGAAAAGTTCTCCTACTCCTCCACTATTCTTTTCTGATTAATTTCGTTGCAGGATCCAAGACAGGTAAATTCATTCTCCGGGACACGTCGAGCTTCATTGTCTCGGCGCTTTTCTGGTAGTTGCCACTGTTGATGCCGGCAGTTAAAAGGGTTGTATTTTCGATGAAATGTGTTTACACCGCATGTCCTTCAGCTGTTAACACAAAAATCCTTCGAGAAGAACTGGTTCACCCGCATCCTATCTTCCGTCTTTTGTGCCTTTAAACAAATGCTGATGACAAAAATATCTTACTGTTTATCGGGCTGGCAGGGCCGTTCTTGTTGATAATAAAAAGCTGGAGTATTTCTTGATAAATCGTATTGCCAAAAGAAAATTGCGATTCTACAGGGCCTAATAACGCCACTTTAGTAAAATAGGGTCGCGGTACTGTCTCAGCAAACTACTACGGCCTTGGAACGCAAAGAGCAACCGGTGATTTTAGTCAGTAAGAGTCTGACAGCCCCCTCCGTCTGGGCAGGTCTCATTTGATGATTAAACACCCAAAATAAAGTCAGGGTCGTATTGGGAAAACAGTTTTAGTTCATTTTGATACTGAATGAATACGTATTGAATTGCGTGTTAAGAATTTGTACGCAGTAAACATTGTGATTATGAATTTGTGACCATAAACGAATTGTAACTTAAAATGGCCATTATGAGTTACCAGCCAAATCATATCGTAATAAATTACGACTCTGACAGGTGACCCTAGAGTCATCGAAGAATATAAGAAAGAGTATCGTATCTTTTTCTAGTTTTGGCAATTTCGCTGTAAGATTAAGAAGAATACTTGTAGCATATTAAAAATATTGATTTCAAAGCCAAGATCACAATGCCGTATAAATAAAAGCTCATGATTAAAAAAATACGTAAATAATATCTGCTGTTAAATTAACGAATATTTTTCTTGAAACGCGCTAAAATTTATTACGTATGAAGTCATGAATTCCATCGAATTATAAACCCGCATAATAATATTTTCATGACTTACATACAAATGATTCTTTACGACGAAAGTGCCTTTGTGTTTTTCCGCGCGCATGTGATATTGCGCGTCTCTAATATAAACACTAGTAAATGAAATCATAGATCAAAAACATCTCGCGTCTAACCCTCCAGCACTTAAAAACGTCCTATTCTCCGCCACGCCTTCAAATCAGCATTTCTAGAAACAAAAACACGCGCAAAAAAGGGTCGGACAACCACCCACCTCCTTCATTGCCGTCTGCATCAGTCGTAGGTCCGGAGAACTTGAGCCCTCTGGTGGACTGGTTCATGGCAACGACATCCGCGCCAGTCACCACCTTGAAGCCAAGTCCATGGCTCGAGACTGTAGAATTCCATTGCCACATGCACATGTTGACCGGATTCTCCGGCCCATTCTTCTCGAAAGAGCAATAGACTCCAGTAGCTTTAGAAATGTAAGGATTCTTATTAACAGCCTCATACATAGGCCCGTACGGCCGCAAAATCTTCATTTTGTCAGTCAATGAGAAAGTATCATTGTCGGGGCTTATTTTCTGGTTGATAGCGATCGCCCCCTCATTATCGTTCATCATGTCCGTATTGTACTTTTTGTTGAGCCGCAACAGTTTGTCCACCGACGACTTATCTCCCCTTCTGTTCTGACGTCGGTCTTCCGTCCGATTCATCAACGTTGTCAATTTGTGAAAGGATCCCTTCTCTTTTCCTGGATTAGCACTTCTGTACTTCTGTTGCGTCTCCGCCGCCATGGTTTTCTTTGCTTTATTCTCTTTTTCGACCTCATGGTCGCCCAGGACTATGGCTACCACGACCAGAACAGAAAGTAACTTCCCAAACGCCATTTAGTGTTCTGGTTTTGTTTTTAGATGATATGGCCGCACACAGCGGTCGGTGCAACTGGCATTATGGGTGTTAACACTCATAACAATAGTTTAAACCAGAGTTCAATGCGAAATCGTCCGTGATTATCTTGTTAAGCGTGTAGGCTCGGGCGAGCGCCGACGACGCGGGTTTGGAAAACAGCCAGCCGTGCTCTCGGTGCGGTCGATACACTCCCGAACAGATACATTTTGCAAAAACACTCATTGATTCCACTACATCTAGTCTATCCACTCTTATAATACAACGCACAAGGAATTTTCCGTTTTATTTCGCACACCCTACACTGCCCCTGGAAAATCGTTTCTAATGGAGGACAGCGATCCTACAAGCTAACATCGTGATACGCCCAGACACATCAACTTATACATTTCCACACACTGGCACGCAACACCGTTTGTTCATATTTCACTTTTATTCATTTTAACACGTAATTTATCAATTTACAATACTGTTAATACGTTTTAAAAATCCATATAACGAGGTACGTATTCGCGGTCGGACTCCCGTGCACAGCGCCACCGCGGGAGTATGCGGAACTAAACGCCCGCGGACAGAAATAATCATTACTTTTCGCAAGATGTGATCTTGGAGCGGCGTCTGTAGGGATGCTGCGCAGGTGTCGTCTCGCCCCGGACCGTTCCCGGGCTTTTCGCGCAGGATGTAGTCGCATCGCTCGCCGGATATTGCATTGGCTCAATTAGGATCAGTGCTCACATAAGATAGCTCTGATTGGCCGTACCTACAGGTGGCCCATCGTGATAGGTTGACGGTGAAAATGCCGCGAAAATACTCCAATCGTGAGCCGAACCGGATATTGCATGAAGAAAATTTCCTCAGAGATTTGTTTACGCGAACGGCGGGTGGTCGTCGAGTTTTTGCCGACTGCGGATATCAATTTAGTGTTTTTATTGGCTCCATGGTTGTTCATTTCCCTAGAAAAACGTCATTAGGATCTGCGCGATGGATTGATTGAAATCTCATTTGTACCCAGCGAGACAGACGCGTTCCATATTTAAAAGTGATCGATAAGGACTTCCATTGTTTATTGTTGAATACAAAATGTTTCCATGAAATAGGTAGCTGACAGTTTTTGTTATAAGGGAATAACATGATAAAATCATAATGTGAGTGATATTTGATAACATATACAAATGAAGAGTTTAAATTATGCTTATTGTGAGTGACAGAATAGCGCAATTACAAATGAACATTCCGAATCACGTAACTGTTCTGCAATATAACGTTGCGAAGAAAGTCCTTATAAAATTAATAATTATGTAATACTGAGAGTTAATACGGTATATAAAACTATAAATAAACGCTCAATCTTTGAAACGTCCCTAATCATAACATGTAGGAAAACTATAAATAATTTGACAGACAAAAAATATTACGTCTGTTCAGTTTCCGAACGAGTGCAGACAGACAATCATGCAGTACGTACCACTCCTTGCGTTGTGGATGTAGACTATTTTGGTCTGAAATACCTACATTTTAAAACTAATTAAACACATAATTTATTAATCTTACAGAATTTGTGAATACGAAACAACTAAAAATGTGTGGTGGCCGTGATGTGACGTCAGTAATCTAACAGTGGGATATAAATCTATTGTTTATGTTAGACGGTGAGTGTCCTAACAGTACCTTTGCCCTTATTTCAAAAAAAACAGAAAAGGTTATCAATGCTTTGTGTTCTGAATATGAAAATGCTCTTGTTTGCTCATATTGTGCATAATAAAACCGTCGTTGCATTTTAACGCATTTATTCCAATTGCTTTCCCGAATCTAGTTCAGTATGAATCATAATTTAAATTATTTGTTTTGGTTGTTAATCTTATCTCATTCGTTGTAATTGCTGGATTATGTTTAGATTACAAATGCCTCTGATTTAAATAAATTCTTGTCATTTATTACTGTTCAAACCATATTGCAGGTAAATTCAGTAATATATAATATTTTTTGATTTATTTACCTATTATTTAAATCTGTTTCCTTGTTTTGTGAATTTGAAATACACAAAGTCCTGAGGCTTAATAATGTCAATTTTAACCACGTTAAAATATATTATCATGACATTGCATTTGAAATAGTTATCATAAAAACTAACCAGTTTTTTTCACAGCGGTCCTTGAACTGTATAAAATGAATGTGCAAAGTTCTTTATAGATTTTTCTTTGCTAAAATTTATTTAAGTATTACAATGGTAATCTATTGTGTAAATTGTTGACGATATTGTGATAAATTCACGAACCTTTATAAGGTTTTAGACACAAAACCTTTTTACCAAACATTAAGATTGCCATGAAATCTTAAGTCAAGCTATATTTTATTGTCTTTTGTAATTTTTTTTGTGAGTAATTTTATACATGCAATGCAGTTCTACAGCAGTGTTTTTTTACCAGACTTGAATCGGAAACATGACTTCTGTTTTTTAATCTCATCTCTAACCTATGAAACCGTAACTTGAAAATGAAACACAATTAATTTTCTATTCTTGTATTATGTCGGAGATCATTTCTCAAAATATGCCATTTTTTCGACATTTTATAAGTGCTGTATACGGGCTGTAATCCACCAAGTAGGAACTGAGCTGGTTTTATTTTGGCTGTAAGACATGCCTGCTTCCTCACGATGTTCTCCTTCACCATCCAGCATGTGTAGCATGACCAATTCTATCTCTAGGTATTCTACCAAGAATGGCAAAATAGTCGTTATTTGTATACAATTCCACTGTTCTTTTACACATGTATAACACGATTGGTACACCATTGGAAAATAGTAACATTTATTTTCCATATTAAATACATTTCCATGCTTAAAATCGAAAAATCTTTCTATGTTCTGTCATTTTGTTCGTTCTTCCATCGACAAAACCTGTTTCTATGGCGCCATGCTATGCGTGCTGAGAGAAGTGGTGATAAAAATGAAATAAATTAAACAAAGTTATGCTCCGGGCTGTGTTCGAACCCACAACCTATAAGTTGTGATTCCGGGCTGCAATAAAAGTACCTCAAACAGTGGCAGCTGAAAATGTGCATTACCTAGTATTATTTTATGTCATTCACCAAATAAAACATTGTGAGAGTCCTGGAAAACGATGGATGCAAGTGACAGATTGTCATACGGCATGGTGGTCTAAGGGGAAGTCTGTTCAGCAGTGGATGTCTTCTCCATAATGACTAAATTAAATAATTTACTACCAAATATTGCACTTTTATCTCAAAATTACAAGGAATTTCCTGTCTATCATTTCTTGGAGTAGTGAATTATACTACACTAATGAGTGACTAAGCCAAACTACATTCGTTGAAAGGGTAAACATAATAAAATAGCGGAGCAAGTCATTTTACCAGGAAATCTAGAGAGACTAATAGTCTCTCTATATTTCCTGTCTAGTCTCAAACTATATTTAAACAAAGTTACAGTAATGTCTAAACAAGGTACCGAGTCAGTGAAATGTAAAGGCAACATAAGGAACAGTCTGGTTTTGAATCGGTACGAGTGACCCCTTCTGTTCCAACCAGGATGAAAGGACTTGTTTAACAATTTCACACACCAAAAAAAGACTAGAAATTAAAAAATAAAATGCTTTGTCGTTGGTCCAATTCATTTGGTACCTATTATTTCTTATTAAAAAAGAAATGGAGTTTAGGATTTGAAGATTAGAGAGACCCAATACTCGTCATTGGATAGGTACTAGTGAAAAGAAATATGCCCATATATTGATTGACAAATAAAATGAAATATATTTTGGTTTATGGCGTCAAAAAAGAGACGGAAACATAGTTTTGTAGTACTGACAAACTTTTGTTAATAAATTCCATCAATACCTCATTAGTGATAATTTTCCTGGTTTATTCAGGATATTAAAATTCATGACTAAATTGAGTTGTTAACTAATTTAATGTCTACCCTATAAATTATGGTTTGTGTAAATACAAAAAAAAATGGCTTATTTTATATTAGTATTTACCCTTGGTAAAAGTGGTTGTTAGATTTGTGGGAATTTAAGTACTTGTAACAATATAGTCAAAGATCTAAGAATTTCAGCTAGGAGCAAATATTTAACACTACTTCCGAGGCACCCCTTCTTAAGACTGTCTAAACAGGGTACTGCAGCCCTGAATCACTAGGGGAAACTGAAGAACAGGGTGGTCTTTAGTCTCCAAACATAGATTTTTCTCTCGGCTACGAAACTCTAAAACGTATTTCTGAACCAAATTCACCTAGCAGCTATTACTTACTAACTATGAGTCCATCTACACATTATCACCATCTTTATTTTTTTTAAAACCTTGCCCCACACTAGAAATTTCTTCCTGTATCGTGGGTGCGTTTACAAACATAAAAACTCACATACACAAACACCCAGCCCCGGAACAACTACTTACAGCTGCCGCTGCGCCAACCGTGTCGTTCATCATCATCATTTCAGCCGTAAGACGTCTACTGCACCTCTCCCATAGATGTCCAGTAGCACCGGTTGAAAATGGCTTACAACCAGCGTGATCCTGTGGTTCTCATCAGATCGTTTGTCCACCTTATGGGTGGATGTCCCACGCTGCGTTTGTGTGTACAAACTGTACTTATAAATAACGTTCAATATTTCCAGATGCTCTGAAAAAATGTCAGGCGGTAACTCAAAGAACAAAGCCCGCTCCAAGAAGCAGGAAGGATGGGAGGAAGCCGGCGGGGAGTTCTACCAGGAGTTATACCCTGGAGGAGAACAGGAACTGTTCGATAACCTGCAAAGAGCTGATGCTGCTAAACTGGCTACGTTGCTGCCTTCGAAGCAGGCGAGGAATAGTGAGTATATCTATTTTTTTTATTTTGATCGCTCGGGTCTGGTGCATTATTGCTATAATTCATGGCCTTTGTTTGGGACAAACCCACCACACTATTCCCAAACCACGGCAATTCCTGAAAGCCATTAACAACAGTGGCAACCACCAGAAAAGCGCCGAGAAAATAAAGCGCGACGTGTTCCGGAGAACGTTTTTACCTGTCTTGGATCCTGCAACGAAATTAATCAGAAAATAATAGTGGAGGAGTAAGAAAAATAAATTAAGTATAAACAACAATAATAAACAAATTCATGGCCTTATCTCGAGTTAAAATAAATTTGACGGTACGGTTGGAGCAGTGGCTGAGAGATCAACTGCTGTTGAGTGTGTAGCGAGTCGATCCCCGCACATAATAAATATTTGTAGGACCTACAAGTAGTTGTTCCGGGTCTGGGTGTTTATTTTTCATAGTTGTACCCCGCGGCTTCACCCGCTGTTCGGCTCCCAGTGTGATGTTAATAATATAGCATATCGCCTTCCTCGATACATGGGCTATCCAACACAAAAATTGTTTCAATTCCAATCAGTTCTTGAGATTAGCGCGTTCAATCAAACGAACTAACAAACTCTTCTGCTTTATAATATTAGTATAGATTAGTGTGTCATTGCAATACTTAAACCGGATTTAGACGCCCGACAGTGACGTCAGTTCCTTGTTCTGGCGGACTTATTACTTCTTATCTTATCGTAACAATCAAAATTGAGTCTTTGGCTTCCGATAAATCGATCATTTATATCTTTTAATTGCTATTTAGTTCATGATAGCGCGTTTTACGATTAAACAAATAAACAATCTGCCCTCCTAGAGAAGTGGCATTCGATAAACGTTAACAGTAAATAGTCTTTCATAGATTTTCAATTTTATCAAACACTCCGCCCGCCACGCAGTCAGGCCCAATTTTGAACTTTGCCACTCTGAATTTCTACTCATTAAAAGTATCACATAAAGAGGGTAAGTGGCCTGCTCTTTAAAGGATACTTTTGTAAAATTTAAAATAATATGCAACATTAATTCTATCAACCCTAAAAACAACCCCTCAGGGGTCGAATTTCCCAAAATCCCGTTGGTTGATGGATGTCACATGTCCCCGAATTTTTGGTTCTAGGACATGTCGGTTTCCTTACGATGTTTTCCTTCACTGTTTTGAGAGCAGTGGTGATGAAATAAGGAACACAAAGTAATACGCATGGCTGGGTTCGAAACCACGAACTTCAACTCGTAAGTCGGGGTCGATACTTCTCGGCCACCATTGCTCTTATACTTAGGGGTCTATTATCGAAAAATTCCGTCTTAGTGAGCACCAACGTCCTAAAAAAGAACCCACGCAAAAATTTTAAACTCCTAGTACTTGTAGTTTCTAAGATTTCATGTCGTATGAGTGAGTGACCTGTCCCTTTATACGGGGCCTCCATAGGGCCAGACGCCTAACATAACGTGGGTGAAACCGCGGACAGAAGCTAGTCTTATATAATTTGACCAATCCTGTTCCACTTCACTTTACACATTTCCGATGCATTTTACGAAATCACTCCCAAAAGCGATAGTAAAGATATTAGGGCTCCTATACGGTCGCGGGACTGCACGAATTACCGTGACCCCGGAACGTAAAGGGCTATTGAAGGACACCGTGGATTTTAGTCAGTACGAGTCTGACAGTCCCTCCCGCTCTGCCCTGACTCATTTGATGATTTTACCACGTAAAAAAAGGGCTCCTATACACGATGCCGCCGCCTCGCCGACAACGTTCCGCCACCTCTCCGCCAACGCGCCTTTATGGGCGAGGCCACAACAATGCGTTGCGGCGTCGCATCGTAAAAATCTCTGAAGCCACAAAACGAAATTGTATTGTCATGCGTCGTCGTTTTTGCGATACGATGCCGCAACGCAGTGTTGTGACTATGCTGTGTAAAATCGATCCCCGAATGATTTAGATCCGAAACCTTCGCGATCAAAATCAAACACTAGCGAATGTCGGCGCGACGGCTGCATCGTGTACATGAGCCCTTACATATCAAAAAACATCCTCTGATTTGGTGCGATTTGTTACGGTTGTCAACCAAATAAAAATAAAACCATTTGTATTATGCTCTCTCATTTTTGTAACCGTATGTTTTTATTACTTGGTTATGTAGTACCCGTTACTAATTCTCAGTTTTGTCAAGGTATCGTAACTGGAACTGATTACTTAATACTTTTATTCAACTAACTAGCTACTGCCCGCGACGTCGTCTGCGTGAATGCGTTGAAGAAATAAAGGTTCACTGCTGATTCCCTGTAGGTGATAGCGTGATAATATGTAGCCTATATGTTGACTCGACTTCTTAATAATATCCGTGCCAAATTTGAACTAAATCCATGCAGTACTTTTTGAGTTTATCCCAGACATACATACAGACAAACAAACAAATGTTCAAAAAACTATATTTTTGGCTTTGGTATCGATTGTAGATCACACCCCAAGTATTCTTTAAAAAAAAATACAATGTACAGTTTTGGCTTTCCTACCATATTATTATATGTATAGATTATAACAGATCGTCAGATAATGTACTTCCGCTTTAAATTTATCTACAAAATGTTTATTAATTTATGTAGAACTAGCTATTCCCCGTGATTTCACCACCACTGCTCGGCTCTTATTGGTCGTACCGTGATGTTATATTGCTCGATAAAAAACTATACAACGCATAAAGTATTTTTTTTTTAATTCAAACCGTTAATTCCTGAGATGAGCGCGTTCAACCAGACAAACAAACTTCAGCTTTATAACATAGGTAAACCAAGAGTATAAATAAAATTATAGGAATGCGGTATATTAGCAATCCAACATATTGGGAATCGAATGAGTACCTAGTTGCTTAAAGTATCGTCACAAGCTTTAAAATAGAATAGTTGTCGACCTCGTAAAATAAAACAATGACAAGTATTAATAAAATATCCTATAATTTTCATTATCAGCCTGTATTTGTCCAGAGCAGGTCATAGACCTCTCCCAATGAGCCGTGTTTTGAGCTATTCTCATCCTGTCTCTGCCGACTGCCTGTCACAGGTCGTCGCTCCACCTGGCCGGCGGGTGCTCCACAACGTTACCCTAGTCGCGATCTCCACTCAATGACACGTCTACGCCAACTTTCGTCTGTCCTGCCTCGTTGAGGGGCTATAAATTGATGGACTAGCCTTACTGTGATAGCCCTCCCCGACCCTTGCAAGAGCCAGCCCGCGATGCTGAGCCTTTAAATTAGCCCCTAATTAATGATATCATTGTGATCCAGCCTGTCCCTTGTTGTCCTCCCTCAGTGACGCCCTAAGCCGAGGTCCGAACCCCACAGGGGCACCCCCTGTGGGGGGTGTTAGCGTGTGGTCACTTAGTTGTAGTTTTTAGTTTTAAGTCCCTGACTGGAGGCCTTAGAGTAATTTAAGGCATCCATAGAAAAGTCCGGTTAAGCTGCCCACAACCTCTTCTAGGTTGACCTGCGAGATGCCATACACAAAAAAAAAAATTGTGATAACTGAAATCCGAAATAGAACAATAAAATTATCATAATTCAAAAACAAAAACGATTGTTTTTATTTATTGAACACTTAATTTGATAAAGAGTCATTATGTGCATTGTTAACTATAAAAATGTACTGAAAGAATTATCATTATCGAATAATATTAGATCCTGATAGTATTTGATAAGAATAACTTTGTTTTCCCATTATTGTCCTTATCCGACAATGATATAAGTAAAATGTCAGAAGGACTATATTATACGCGAACGAAGTCGCGGGCGGATTGCTAGTTATAATATGCAACTAACTTTGAATAATCTTCCGCAGCGACGACAGTGAAGCGCGCTCGCTCACAGAATGAACGGCGACAGTCGACGTACGCGCGGACCACGCAGAGCAGGGACATACATCTGTCTATGTTGCCGGATTTATCGGGTGAGTACAAGATTTTTTTTATGGATGGATTTACTCTTGCCTCTAGGACAGAGGTGACTGGGAAGTCTACGATGAAGTGAGCTTACCCAAAAGAGGCCTATTCACTCTAAGCCTCTTCGTACACCGAAGTGGGGAGCGGTCGCCTCCTTTCTGCGAAGCGGCCATGCTCGTGAAGGCCACGTGAGACAGAGGACAGCGTCCTCCCTCCACCCCAGCCGCAGTGGTAGACGCCCACGGCGACGGACGTCGGCTCACGAACTCCGGCGCGGGCATGCGGGCAGCGAGTAATGGGCAACTCACTGTCCGACCATGGACCATGCCAGGGTCGACGGCGCGTTATGTTCCACGCGCGCCTCAAAGTGTCAGCAAAATGACGGGGCCCCCCCTCTAGAGGGCCAAAGCCTGCTGTACGAATTACCGTGACCCCCGCACGTAAAGGGCTATTGAAGGACAGTCAGTACGAGTCTGACAGTCCCTCCCGCTCTGCCCTGGGTGGGAGGACTCATTTGATAATTTTACCACGTAAAAAAAAAACCTCTTCGTACACAAGGCGAAGCAAGTCTCTAATACCTTACGACTTTGGTATCCAGGCGACTCTCGCAATACAAATCTATAGAAGTTCGTACACAGGCTCGTGTTAATTGATACCAAAGTCGTAAGGTATCTAAGTGGAGCGGGAGGGACTATCAGACTCGTACTGGCTGAAATCCACGTTTCTTCAATACGTTCCAATGTCGTTTAAAAATTAACTTGTAGATATCAAATTTAAAACTACGCAGCGCATTTTGATGCGGTTTTTTTTTAATAGATAGAGTTTCTAAAGGAAGGTTTTTATGTAAAAACATGCATAATATAGTACCCGAGGTCGCTAGTTATGTCATATGGACATTTTGTCACTTGGTCTTTGTAATAAAACTTTTTTGTTTATATAATGTCATGTGGACAATTTAACAATTGGACAAATGTTACCATAATTCGTCCTCAACTCCTCACCACTGACTTCGTACATAGCGTGTTGAGTTAACAGTAATGTCCTTTTTTTACCTGTTATTACATACCTACAAACATAAGTAATAATAATTTAATAAATAATTTAATAAAGAAGTTGTATTTGCGTCACGTATTAACATATATGTATTTAGTAGACGCATGCGTTGTGACGTTGCACTGACGTCTTTTACGCGCTCAATAATACATGCGCACGTAATGCATTATTACAAAACACGCAAAATGCACGTTTGTGCTCTTCTTAAACTATAATAGTTATTTTCGATACAAGTGCGAGAAGTCTGTCTTTATGAACGAGTTCCAACTTTTGAGCCGAGCCGTAGGCGAGGGTCTGCAACTGTATTAAAAAAGATTTTTTAATACAGTTGCATGAAAATTGACATTTTTTTTATTTCATTGTTTTTTTTTTGCCACCGACTTCCGAAATAAAAGTTATTTTGTAGATTATTTTACCCTTTTTTGTGGTTCTTTTTGAAGGCGGTTACATTTTTTTTGAAAAAGGTTTTTATTTTACTCTTTTTAGTTTAAATATTCAACCCAAATTCTTGCCAAATACATATAATATAATCCGTAGCACTGGTCATAACATCCCTCATGTACAAAATAAGCTAATAAAATTCCCTATCTCAAAAACTACTGAACCGGTTTTGATGAAACTTGCAGTATTCCCTAAGTTGAACGATACCTAGCACAAAAAAAAGAATTATTTAAATCGGACGTGTAGTTCCGGAGATATGCGAACAATGAATCAGTCGATGCCTACTGCTTACTATTAAGGAGTTGTACCTTCCATCATCAGCTCAGCTATAAAAGACGATGATTACCATACGCAAGTACTTAAATTACTTCATAAGATTTACGAAAAACGATGCGTGGGCCTATAAAATTTGAGGGTTGCCCTCGATATATCCAAGATCCAATCATCAGATCCTGATTTGGTGACAATGGGACCACACGGGAAGCACTAGCTTTCAAACAAAAAAAAGAATCATGAAAATCGGTTCACGCAGTCAGTCGTTATGCGGTAACAAACTACTGTTAAGGAGTTGTACCTTCTATCATCAGCTCAGCTACATAAGATGATGATTACCATACGCAAGTTCTTAAATTACTTCATAAGATTTACGAAAAACGATGGGTGGGCCTATAAAATTTGAGGGTTGCCTTCGATTTCTCCAAGATCCAATCATCAGATCCTGATTTGGTGACAATGGGACCACACGGGAAGCACCAGCTTTCAAACAAAAAAAGAATTTTGAAAATCGGTTCACCCAGTCGGTCGTAAGGCGGTAACAAACATAAAAATAAAAATACAGTCGAATTGATAACCTCCTCCTTTTTTTGAAGTCGGTTAAAAAACCGTACTACCAACATAATAAATTAATATGGGCTCTAGAAGAAGGGCTGGGCAAAGAGACTTTAGTCTAATCTTTTTTCATTTTTACTAAAGTATTAATTCAATATTTTTTCTTCGTTACAAGACTGATAATAATCATGCAAAAAAAAAATTAAATTTGTTATTTATTTGTTCAAATAATAAAGCAATATTAGTATCGACATAAACAAAACATTGGCTGTATGAGTACACTGCCTTTGCGTATGATGACAAAAAATATACTTGGCGCCATTTTCGTAAAATTTTCTACGCTAAGTGAAGTTAATTTTTTGTTATTAAAATTTTTATTTCTTCGCAACTGTATTAAAAATAGTTGTTCAATACACGTGCGAATCTGTCTTTACAACTCGTTCCAGCTATTGACTCTCGCCTACGGCTCGGCTCAAAAGTTGGAACTCGTTCATAAAGACAGACTTCTCGCACTTGATAATAGTATATAATAGTTCTAAGAAGAATTCACCCATTTATGGTTCCGACTCGGCGCTCTATGTACTTGAAAGTCAGGAAGGTGTAGATTTTAACATTACAAAAAGATGTAAACGTCGGTTGAATGACCCCTCAAATGCTGCTGATATTACACTTTCTGACCTAATGACAAGAATGGATGAAATAAAAAAACAGCAAGATGCTAAGTTCAACTCTTTGGAGTCATCTATAATTGCCCTTACAACCCAGAATGAGGAAATTAAAGATTCAATGAAACATCTGTCAGCGAAATATGATGATGTCATTTGTAACATAAAAACCCTACAAAAGGAAAATATGTTTTTTAAGACTCACATCAAAACTTTGGAGGTGAAACTAGAGCAGTTTGAGAAAAATGCTCGATCTACATCAGTGGAGCTTAGAAACGTACCAATACCTGAACCAGCAAACAAGGAAAAGCTTATAGAACTTGCAAAAAACGTTGGCACGGTTCTTAGCGTCCCTATTAGCGATTCGGATATTCGAGACGTCTTCCGGGTAAAACTGAAAGATAGGGAAACCGGTCCAATCATCGTCGTAGATTTTACCTCGACTATAAAAAGAGAAAACTTTATAAGGGCTGCAAGAACTTATAACAAAATGAACAGTAATCAACGCTTGAGTACTGCTAGTCTCAGTATGAATGGGCCTCCTAAACCCATTTATGTGGCAGAGTCCCTCACTGCATCAGCCAGACGCCTTCACTATCTAGCTAGAGTGTTTGCAAAAGATCACCACTACGAGTACTGTTGGACATCATTTGGCAAGGTATACCTGAAACGCAAGTCTAATGACCCCCGTCTGTGCATAACCAATGAGGAAGATATTGAAAAGCTGAAGAGTAAAATCTGACTATTAAACTTTTGCTCGTTTATAATAACCTTTGTTAATTTTAATGCATGCTTACTATTTTACTACTTTATTTTGGTCAACGCCCATTTAATTGTACACAATCACACACATACCATTCAAAAAACAAACCTAGTTATTTATACATTAAATCTTTTCAACGTCATTATACACTTCACTACACTGATCAACAAATACACAACATACACTCTTACCTTATCAAACACAGATAATATTTCAGACAAAATTACAATGAAGTTAAGTGGTTTTTGTTTATTAACTTTGACAGTTATTAATATTATTATGGATCAATCGAATTGGAAATATCATCGTACTAACAATTTTTTTCCCAAAATTCAATGAATTAATTAATATTCAAAGCGAACTTGACGCTTTTAACGTTGCTGATACCAATGTCTGCGATGCGGAGGATTGTTTGTCTTTTTTACCCGGCTCTAACAAATGTCTAAAAATATTCCAACAAAACATTCGAAGTTTAAAATGTAATCTACCCGGTTTGCTGCCAATTTTGGTAAGAACTGGGGTAGACTGGGATTGTATTGTCCTGACTGAGTGCTGGCTACCATCTGCCCATTGCGTACCTACTATAGATGGATATGATAGTTTTGCTTCGACTAATAATCTTTCACAAAATGAAGGTGTAGTTGTGTTCTACAAAAAAAACTTAGTTATTACAGTTGAGGAACCTGAAATAGCTGACGCTAATTGTCTTGTGACTGTTCTGAATAACGATACGGTAGCTCTTTGTATTTATAGACCCCCCGGACACAGAAATATTAATAATTTTCTTCAATCACTCAACAATATATTAGTTAAATATACAACTAGACAAAATGTCATACTGCTGGGCGATATCAACATTAATATAGCTGAGCATAGTACAGACACAAATCTTTCTGCATACTTAGATATGATGGCGTTCCATGGAATGATACCTGCGTACATACTTCCAACGCATAACAAAACATGCTTAGATCATGTGTTACTAAAAACAAAGTTAACGGCTCGTTGTCTTATATTACAAACGACTCTGACTGATCATAACAGCGTTACTCTTTATATTGCTACTTCTTCTGAACAAAAACCGTTACAAGTTATTAAATACATAAATTATGAGCTTTTAACCGCAGAACTAAAAAACACAGATTTCAGTCCGTTATATACAATCAGTGATGTTAACGAAGCTGCTGATTTTTTGCACAAAAGGCTTCATAAGATTATAACGAATAACTCTAAAGAAAAAACAATTCCCAGGCGAAAGAAAATCTTGAAACCCTGGATAACCCCGGGTATCTTAAAATGTATAAAGAACCGCGATAACCTGTATAAAAAACTAAAAAAAGAACCAAATAATGAAATCCTGACGACAACATATAAAAGATATAGAAATTACTGTACAACTTTACTAAAAAAACTAAAAAGGAATTTTGAAAAACTTCATCTTCAGCATGCAGGAAAAGACAGTAAAAAGCTCTGGAAAGCTGTCAAGGAGATTACATATTCGAATAAACCTAAAGGAATCCCGCTAGAATTGATTTGTACAGACAATCCACAAAAGTCGGTAAATAATATAAATCAATTCTTCGCAAATGTAGGCCAAACTTTAGCTGAAGATCTAACAAAGAACTGTCCCACATCCGAACCCCAGGTCTTAAATTCATGCCGTCATTCATTTAGTCTCCTACCAACTGATGAGGATGAGGTTAGGATGCTAATAGCAGGATTAAAAAGCGATTGTTCAGTTGGTCTTGATATGATCTCTGCCGAAATTCTGAAGGCAAATAAAGATATTTTGACGTCTCCGATAACGTACATTTGTAATTTGGCACTTTCTACTGGTGTATTTCCTGGGATCTACAAAAGGTCCCGAATTCATCCCATTCATAAGAGTGGAGACAGAGGCTGTGTCAATAATTATAGACCCATATCTATTCTTTCGACACTATCAAAAATTTTAGAACGCGTTATTAATAGTAGGTTAGTAAACTATTTGGAAAACAAAAAGCTTCTTGCAGAATCACAATTTGGTTTTAGGACCGATAGGTCTACGTCAGATGCAGTTTTCGAGTTGACAAATTTTGTAGTGAATAATTTTGATACCAAAAAGAAAACAATAGGGATTTTTCTTGACTTAGCAAAAGCATTTGACACAGTCTCTGTCCCCATCTTAGTTAAAAAGCTTGAATGTCTTGGCATTAGAGATCTGCAATTAAAATTGTTTCAGGATTACCTATCTAACAGAACACAGTGTGTGCAGATTGGAAATGTTATAAGTGAGGAGGTGCCAGTGACTTTTGGCGTTCCTCAAGGAAGTATCCTGGGTCCAACACTCTTCCTTGCTTATATAAACGATCTTTGTCAGATGGAGATTCCTGATGCAAAGATAATTACTTTCGCAGATGATACAGTTCTGCTATTCAGCGGTAATACTTGGGCTGAGGTCTTTTCAAATTCCCAGAAAGGAATGGACATTGTCACCCGTTGGTTGTATATGAACATCCTAACATTAAATGTAGCAAAGACAAATTACATAACTTTTTCCACAAAAACCACTGATAAGCCTGATTCTTCATTTTGTATTATTTCACACTCATGTTCTAATCTAAATTACTCAAACTGTTCTTGCCCCAGTCTTATAAACACAGAAAAAACAAAATATCTGGGTGTAATGATAGACAGCAAATTAAATTTCCACCATCATATTGACCTTCTGGCTACTAGAGTGCGTAAGCTAATGTTCATTTTTAAAGCTTTAAGACATATTGCACACAAAACAATAATCAAATCAGTATACTTTGCTCTCTGTCAGTCTCAACTAATTTACTGCATCACTTCATGGGGAGGCGCCAGCAAAACACATTTTCTCAAAATCGAAAGAGCGCAAAGAGCACTTCTTAAGGTTAGCCTATTTTTGCCCTTTTATTATCCAACTTTGGATCTTTATAAAAAATGGGAAGTACTCACGGTCCGACAGCTTTACATTTTATATACAGTTTTAAAACAACATTCCTTGTTAAAATATGAACCAGATAAATTCAAGAATCAGCGTCGTAAAGATACAGTTTGCACTACAACTTTCTTTAAAACTAAACTTACGCATCGATATTTTTGTTACCAAAGTTTCAATTTGTATAATAAGTTAAACCGGGTTCTATCAATCTATTCAGTTACAAAAAATAAATGCAAATATATGGTAATAGAGTGGTTACAAAAGTTAAATTATGACCTTACAGAAAATTTACTCAACATATAAATATTATTTTTTCCTATGAATACCTATAGCAGTGAAATATTATACATTATTTTGATTTTGTATCAACACTCATTCACACCCACATACACACACACACAGTACACACAAACAAACACACTCTCATCCTCACACTTTAAATTGCTTTACATAATTTCATTTACAAAAAATTAACTAGGTGGCGTTTTGTATTCATTTAAAATTATTACTTTTTCTTAAATATCCCTGCTTCGTATAAAACCTGTATCAAATCAACCTTCTGTGTAAAATCATGTTTTACTTATACTTTTTTCCACGTGGGGTGTGGGACCTGGTGATTTGTAATACAGGCATTTTTATGCCTAATTCAGACACCAGCTCCTCACAAATTGTACACCATACACATGTTTGTCACTTGTATTTGATTTGTTTTTGTATGTTTACTGTGAGGAGAAATAAATAAATATATTATTATTATATTATTTATTATTATTACTTGTATCGAAAATAACTATTATTTTTAAAACAAGAAAACAATAATGTCCTTTTGATAATAGATGGCGCTATAAAAAGTAGGTAGTGGCGCAGTTGTTGAGCGATCGACTGCTGTGCGCGTGTCGTGGGTTCGGTTCAACCACGGAATGAACATTGTATGACCTACTAGTAGTTGTTCCGGGTGATGTGTATATGTGAAATTAAGTTTGTAAACGCACCCACTATTCCTGGGTTATTCGGTACTACAGTGGGGCAACATTTATTTTTAAAAAGCATTATAAAAATCGCATTATAGTTCGAAATCATGGGGTCGCGGGACTCCGCAATTACCGTGACCCCGGAACGTAAAGGGCTATTGAAGGACAACGTGGATTTTAGTCAGTACGAGTCTGACAGTCCCTCCCGCTCTGTCCTGGTTGGGAGGACTCACAAATGATTTTACCACGTTAAAAAAAAATTGATCGAAATCATAATTTTTCCTACTATTAAACTTCATCACCTACATTTTTACACATCTGGCGGTAAAAACACCACAATTTCGGCCGCCCAATTACCGACATAGTTAGGTAAACGCATGAGAATGAACTTGCCCAATTAACACGTTTGAACAACAGGTCAGGGCCTTATGCTATCAAAAGTATCAGTTGAATTTTTACTGTTATTCCGACAACGTGGGTTTTAGTGCGATTCTTGTGAAATAATAAAGAGTACAAAACAGTGTATTGAGCGACAAAGATAAGCGGCATACGAGTACGTACAAAGTGTTTTGCCAATACTTTCTTAGGGTATTTGGCTGATCGCGGGACTGTACGAATTACCGTGACCCCGAAACGTAAAGGGCTATTGAAGGACACCGTGGATTTTAGTCAGTACGAGTCTGACAGTCCCTCCCGCTCTCCCCTAGGTGGGAGGACTTATTTGATGATATATATAGACAGATTTCTAGAAAACTGCTTATATATATCTTGTTTGATTTTACGACGTAAAAAAAAGGGTATTTGCCTGAAAAAACCTGATTAACCCGTCAGTTAGATCAATAAAAAATAATTCCCACGTATTTTTTTTTATAACATACGTCACTTTTTAAATTTGCCAATACGTCACAAGTTACTGCGGTTTTACTTCTGGCGTCATAAGCCTCCAGTCTCGAATTTTGATGCGTTATATCTTTGTACATGTGTATTGATTTAACAATAGAAAAAATACGTATCCATTCGTTTTCAAAACTTACTGACGAACTAATCGGATTTGCAATTTATTAATGTTGTCAACATCCTATTGTATATAACTATAGAACAGTTTTCAGTATCAATAAATAGCAAACCAACTGAAAGGCGTCAGTTGGTTTTGAAAAATAATGGACACGTATATTGCTTTTTCTTCTGTGAATATTCACAAAGATAAATCTTATCAAATCTCGAGAGTGGGGCTTGTGACGTCAGGAACACTACGGCATGACGTATTCTGAATTTTAAAAGCGTCGTATCTTCGTCAATTTTGATTCATGTGGCAAAAGAAAAAATACGGGTCAAAATTTTTTTGATAATCTAACTGATTTTTTCAGTCATTCATTTTTATTTTTACACACATTTATGAGTAATTTTGCGGAGAAAACGACAGTGGTAACAATGGCCAGGAATATAAGAATAATCCAAAGAAAGTTTGCTCGGGGAGCAAGCACGCACTTGAAAGTTCAATTCCGAGTGAATCAAGCTAAGAAAAAGTATGGTGAGTGGTTTTACAAAAAAAAAACAAGGTTTTAAAGGTCACACACATCAGTAACGTCACGTCACCGACAACGGACCGGTAACGGTTTGTCTAGTCACCAGTTACCGTGACGTCGTTCGTCAGTCACGTCTCCGGTTTGGTTGAATCATTGAACACATACACTGCATGAACTGAGACGTGACGTTCCCAGGTGTGTGGGGTTTAAAACTGAAACTTGAAAAGAATGGAAATATTATTTGACGTGCCTGACCGGTCACCTGACTGGTAGATCACGCGCCGGTGACTGACGTGTGGGAACAAAGTCATATTAGGAGTATAGAAACATTTAGTTTTTTAAACCGGGCCGGTGACGTGACGGTGTGTGACTGATGAGTGTGAATGCACCTTAAATCACCTTAGATCTGTTAATTAATAAATAATAAATATTCCACAACTCTCACACAACGCCATCTAGTCCCAAGCTAAGCAGAGCTTGTGTTATGGGTACTAGACAACTGATAAACATACTTATATATTTCTAAATACATACATATTATAGATAAATTACACCCAGACACAGAACAAATGATCGTGCTCATCACACAAACATTTGTCCTGGGTGGGAATCGAACCCACGACCTCCGGCATAGCAGTCAGGGTCAATAACCACTAGACCAACAGGCCACCGCTTTTAATTACAAGTTTAGCCCTGCGGCTTCACTTGCGGCTCCTGTCTCGAGGATCGAATCGTGTATGCCTGCCCGGGGCCGCGGAACTGTCTAAACAGGTAACCGTGAAACTGGGACGTAAAAGGCTATTGAAGGAGCGCCGTGGATTTTAGTCATTATGACTCTGACAATCCCCAAATCCCACGACAGGAGAACTCATTCCATAATTTTAGCACACAAAAATAAAATAAACTTATAAAATAACTAGCCGCCTTCAAAAACCACCAAAAAAAAGTAAAAAATAACTTATTTTTAGCAATAGGGTTTGTTTTTTTATTAATTTCTTAAAGATAAGTTATTTTACGCTCCTTTCTGGTGGTTAACAAGACAGTTCCGCAACAAGACCCCTCAAGTTATCGATTTTTTAGCCAAATTAATGTGACTTTTCTACAATTTCAGAGAACCTATCAAATGAGGAACGAACATGGGAGGAGATCATGCAGATCAAAGCCATGCCGGTGCCCATGAACCAAAAACGAGAGCTTAAGGCTAGACTACAGGTATTATAGAGTTAATAGCAATAGCGAGCAAAAGTATGGAATCACTTACTTGAAATTGATCCGGGATCAAGTGCGGATCCACCGTTGTGGACACGATGGGCATGCCCACAAAACTGTTTTTTTTTTACGTGGTAAAATCATCACATGAGTCCTTCCACCCAGGGCAGGGCGGGAGGGACTGTCAGACTTGACTGACTAAAATCCACGGTGTCCTTCAATAGCCCTTTACGTACCGGTGTCATGGTAATTCGTGAGACCCGCGACCATGCCAACCAACAACCCTAATAGACATTTGAGGAAAGAAAAAAATACGTGTCCATTATTTCCAAAACAAAATGGCGGGCTAATTAGATTTGGAATTCATTGATGCTTGCAAATAGCCAATTAAAATGGCTGATGACTGCTATACGATGATGATCTATTTTTTTTTATTACATCAGCCCATAGTGTCTCATTGCTGGCCAAAAGGCCCACTTCTTCCACTTCTCGCGGCTATCTGTGACGGTGGTCGTCTTTCATGAAGTGGTCTAGCTCATCTCGCCATCTTCGCTTTGGCTTGCCACGAGCGACGTCGAGTTCTCCCAGTTCGAGATGATGATCTGCAACTCAATACCATAAAACCATTACTTCTTCCACAGAACGCCACAAAACTCCGTCTCCAAGGCTTCGAGCAACTGCAATGGCGGCAACGGAAGGTCTGGCATCGCTTCCGAATACGATTCTCCGAGGTAGTGGGTAAGCTGGAGCTCTGGCAGTCCCCAATGCGAGAGATTGAAGGCAAGTTCGGCACCGGCGTCGTATCATACTTCCTCTTTCTACGATGGCTGCTATTCTTAAACATAGCCATATCAATGTTAATCATACTCTTCATGATTTTACCAAAAACTTTACTAACTGAAGCGGAGACAACCTGTGAAGATTCTGAGTTAAATTCCACAGAATGCTGCTCAGATTTCTATTTAAACATGAATTTGTCAGACTCCAATGTCTTCTTAGACGTTATTCAAGGAACTGGATGGATGGAGCGCACTATACTCTTCTATGGCGTATACTCCGACCAAATCTACAAGTACTATGTGAAACAGTTGTTCCAAAGTGAGCTTTATTTCAACATGCCTATGGCTTATATTCTTGTGGCTATTTCTTGGGTGTTACTATCCTTAATAGCCATAGTGAAAACTGCTGCCAAAGGTTTTAAAGAAAGATTAGTTGAAAATGAAGGGCAGTTCTACAAATATTGTAATTTAGTCTTTGGTGGATGGGATTTCTGTATCCACAATGACAAATCAGCTAAAATTAAACACAAAGCGTTATATAACGAGATTAAAGGATATTTGGAAGAAGAAAAATATAATGAAGAAAGACAATTAAGGACAAGAGAATCACAAATATTGACATATTTCAAAAGATTACTTGTCAATATTATAGTTTTCATAATTCTCATAGCTTCTGGCGTTCTCATATACTTCACATTCAACTATTCAACGGACAAACTAAGCCAATCTTCTGAACAAATCGAAGAAATAAACACTCCCTTTGAAAATTCAAATGTAAATGTAACAAAACCTGAAAAATTCACCTTAAAGCTGTACAAAGAAGGTGGAATGTTCTTCGGACAGTTAGAAAAGACGTTGCTAGAATTCCTTCCCTTTATTTGTATAGTCGTTTTAAACGTGATAGTACCAGAAATATTTAGTTATTTAATACCTTTTGAGAGTTATACTCCGGCTCAAATTTTAATTATTACTCTACTTAGGACAGTATTGCTTCGATTGTCTTCTTTAGCCGTATTGCTAAGTCAAATGTATACATATGTTAGGGATAACGGCTCTGTCTGCTCAATAGATAATGCCAACGATGAGACACCATCAAAATTGGATTGCTGGGAGACCTACGTAGGACAACAGTTATATAAGCTTATCCTAACTGACTTTGCAGTACAATTTGTGACGACATTTTTCATTAACTTACCCAGAGCATTTTTGGCGAGGCATACAAACAGTAGATGTTTGAAAATTATTGGGGAGCAAGACTTTTATTTGCCAAAGCATGTCTTGGATATAGTTTACACTCAGACTATAATTTGGATGGGATCATTCTTTTGCCCGTTTCTTCCCATTATTGGGACGATATTTTACTTTTTAATCTTTTATGTAAAAAAGTTCACTTGCTTAACAAACTGCACGCCATCTCCTGTAGTATATAAAGCTTCGAAATCAAAATCTTTATTTATGTCAGTATTGCTTTTAGGTTTCATAGCTTCAATTACTCCAGTAGCTTATTCTGTAGCCGAAGTATTCCCATCGATAAACTGCGGTCCATATCGAGGCTATAATAACGTCTGGGAATTTGTTGTGGAAACTTTCGACGGGTTCCCATTCCTTATAAGAGAATTCATATTCAGACTTGGAACTTCAGCGTTTGCTGTACCAGCTTTTGCTGTTCTACTATTCTTTTTGTACTATTACTGGGCGGTCGCTGCAGCTAACAGGCATATGGTGACGGTTCTAAAGAACCAGCTGGTCCTCGAAGGTCATGATAAGCAGTTCCTGCTGAACAGGCTCAGTGCATTTATAAGGCAGCATCAGAAGCGATGTGAGAGGAGGAATCGAGCCAGTTTTGCAGATGATGACTCAATTAGACAGAGTTCTAGGTAAAAATATTGTATTATTTAATTAAATTAGAGTCGGTTCTGATAGTTTAAAATTGTGTTTTTGCTATAGTACAATTTGTTGGTCGTATTTCGTTGTTTAAATGATGTTCAATACGTTAAGTTTAGCCTGTATTCAATTAAAAACCTTTTAAATATAATTTTAAAACAACAACAGGAATGATTCTCAATAATAATCAAGTCTCGACAAAAAATCTCATTTTTTGAATTAGAATTACCTCGATGGTGGAAAACCTTTCTCATTTTAAAATATACAAATATTATATAAATCGTTTTTTTTATCAACTGTTACAATTATATTATTATTTTTAGTTTTTCTGTGAATTCTGCCTACACATATGAAAAAAATCGTGAGTTTATCGTACTAAAAAGAAAATACTACAAAATCCGTGTCCCATGCACACTGTGCTGCTATCTAGCGTTATGCTGACCTGAGGCTCTTTTGGCTTTAGACTATTTGTTTATTTATTTTGATTAGTTTTAGGAATATTTAATACCATTAATAGACGCAATTTTTTTTTTACCATATGGAAATTATCTACAGATTCAGATAGTAAACAACAACAATAATTTATAATATCAGTATCTAAAAATAACGTACTAAAAAAACATTAAAATTTAATACTATTTATGCTCTCAAAAAGTATTTTTCTCGCTGAAACGATGAACAATAGCGACTAAATAATTGTACTATGGTAAAAACAAAATATAAAAAGTTAATTAGCTAATAATTTTATAAGTGACTATGAAATAATGTATAGTATCTTAAAAATTCCTTGAGATTGCCATTACTTATGCCCATTTTCACAAAAAACTTGCAACAACTAAAAATAGTGCCTAAACCAACTCACTGTTGGACTTTCGACCTTTGTTTCAGCACTGAGAGTTCAAATTTCAACGGTAGGCATAGTTTTAGGTGTTGTTGAGTGTAAATAAAAAGGGCATTTAGGAAGTAATTTATCTTAGATTTTTCTGTATTTTTTTTTTATTCTTCCTACTAGTAATTTCAAATGAGTTGACCCCATTTTTAAAAGGTATTGCACTTCTTAGAATAGCTAATAACGCAGTCTTCGATCGATCTTCAAGTCAAGAGTGAATAAGTTACTTCTAGGCAAGCATGTTTCACCGTCGTCCACATCTTCCCTTACAATTACGCGAAATAGTGGCCCAACGTGAACCTATCATAGTTTTTTTTTAATGTAAATAAAAATCTAACTAACATTTAAAAAAGTAATCTCGATTTTTATCAAATCAAAAAAATCTTGTCAAATCTTGCATACAGAACTGTGTGTTCTTATAAGTAGTGCAATACTATGTATTTAATTCTACGTATGTTTTAATAATTTTCAATAGAACTAGACAAAACTAAATAAAAATTAAACTCGCCATGATATTGTGCCATAAATATAAAAAGGTACAATATTTACTATCCAATAAAGATTTTATGAATAAGGACAGCTTATAAAACTAGTTTTTTTGCGTTTTTATAAGAATTACATTCCTTTTACTTCTTACTAACAATCTTTAGAGAATGCCAGACTGACAAAAAATTTAAATTGACAAAAAAAAAAATATTTTCAAAAGACCTCGTTTGAATTAAGTAACTACCCACTTACATATTTCGAAGGTTAATTTTTCTCATTTTAAATGTCTTTCTTCTTCCAAATATTAAAAAAACAAAGGTCTTTCTTGCCTTCCTAATTATCTTGTCACGATGCAAGACAAAATAGTCAAATTGAAAAATGTCACAAAAATTATAACGAACGAAATTATTTAGTATTTAAAACGAATTTTATAATTGTGTATATTAAAAATTGATCTTTTAAGGTTCTGTTAAACCGGTGCGGACAAATACGGACATGGAAATTCGCAAGGACCTACCAACCTTTCTTTTTTATTTTAATATTGTCCCACACTACGAATAATTCCTGTATCGTGGTTGGGTTTATAAACATTTACAGTTTTACTACAACAAGTTAAACATCTGTTAAACACCCTCCTTAAAAAAGTGTAACTGCAAAAGGGACCTTATATCAACGTCAAATCCCGACACTTTTTTAGACAAGTGTCCAACGGAAGTTTAACAATTTTGTAGCAACACTACAGCCACACTCGGAACATTTTAGGCCTCAGAAATAATTGTTTCGTGCGGTAATCGAACCTGTAATACGCAGATCAACAGTCAATCGCTGAACGACTGCGCCAACCGTGGAGTGATCCGTAATTGTCCGCACCATTTTGAATAAATCTTTAGAAAAATATGACTAAAGTTAGGCATGACTATGTATATATAAAAAGGGGTACGCAACTTATTGGCATCAAATTTTTTTTTTCTTTCGCCAGTAATAAAATGTTGGTCATTAGTAGACCGCAACCTAAGAACTTCGTAAAAAATAAAAAAAAAAATCTAAACCGTAACCAACCAGAGATATAACGGATTTTATATTGTTCTAATCGGGAGTAAATCACTCCTGATTAGAACAAAATTAAAACCGCCATATCTCTGGTTGGTTACGGTTTAGAAACTTAAGTTTTTTTTCTATGGACTTCTTAGGTAGTAGTCTAATTGTGGACAAAATTTAATCACTGGCGAAAAGAAAAAAATAATGATGCCAAGGTCCATACTAAAAGTTGCATGGGCCTTTAAGTATACTCGCGAGCAAAAGAATGGTATCACTTACTTGGAACTAATCCGGGATAGCACCTTAAATAATGGCGTGATTTGAATGAATTTGGTATCAATTTAAAGTTAACAGTTACATCTTTAAAATAGTATAATTTTTGTTACTCTTAACCAGTTATTAAGTACTCAAGATCGCGCAGAATCGGAGTAAGTGATTCCATATGCTGGCTAGTATGTAAAAAAAATATAAATCGAGAAGTTTTTTTTTCATATCTTAACTTGTGTCAAAAGTAAAGACTGTTTTGTAAAATTGTTTGTTTATTGCAAATCTACGTCTTGCTCAACTGAGTCTGACTTTTATTGTATTTAGATGATTTTTAGAGTATTTTTCTCACTTAATGCTCATTGTAACAATTTTTTTATCTATTTATTAATATTTTATTCTTATGCTAGTTTGCATTACGAATCACTAAACGTAAACGTTTAGCCCATAAAAATAGGAAACACTAAGAAACCCTGGCCTTTTTATCTCCGTCGTTTATAAATTAAAAATGGCGGAAGGTGACTGACCAAAATTTTCAAACTACCTTCAAAACATATTTCTGTTTCTGTCAAATAGGGTATTTGACTGAAAAAATCTGACGGACTGAATAAGTCCGTCAGTAAGATTACCAAAAGATATTTGTCACGTATTTTTCTTTTGATCCGTAAACCAAAATTGACCAAGATACGACATATTATAAAAATTGCCAATACGTCACAACCAAGTATATTTTTTACTAGCTTCTGACGTCACGAACCCCAACTGTCGAATTTTGATGCGTTATGTCTTTGTAAATGTGCATTAATTTAACAATAGAAAAGTGTCTATTATTTTACAAAACTCTTACTGACGGACTGATTAAATTTGCAATTTAATAATGCTGTCAACATACCCATTGAACGAAGATTAGTGCTAAACGCGTTTAGTGATTTTTAGTGCAAGTATATCATGAAACTCGTAACAGAGGCTCTCTTATGTAAATCTGTACATACACAAATAAATAAATAGCATTTATTAGTATAAGTACATAGATTTTTTAGTGATCTCAATATAGAATCATTGTAAGTAGTACTTATAACCCGTTTATCGCGAAATATATTTAGATTTTTTAGGCTTTTTCGCATTTATAACACATTGTCCCTTATACGCGACAATGATGTCCGTTTTTTACTAATATTTTTTGAATAGAAGGTTGCCCCGCATTAGGAATTTCTGTGAATAACCGTGTTACCGAAAATGGGCACTTTTCTATTATATATTTTAGTACAATTATTTCATGTTCTTGTGTTTAGACAAAAAAATATTTTCATGATTTTTTTATATGCAATGCAACTCCTGTAAAAAAAGTTGATTGATATCTAGTCAATTAATAAATAACTTTGCCCAAGCGGGGCAGTCCTGCACCGTATACTCCACCGTGTCCTCCGGGCGATCCTCGCAGTGGTGACACCCAGGCGTTTCTTCCTTCCTCATCCGACATAGGTACCTACCGAAACATCCGCGTTTGGTAAGGATCTGTGTCAAGCGGGAGATGAGGACGCCCGGGCGCCTCTCCAGCTATTCCTTAAAGAGGGGTTTTACCGCCGCGATTGGCGTGCCCGCATCCTGATGCCTTAAAAGAATATTCACGTTTTTGGGACGGGCACTGACGTTAATTTGATGGAAAAAAAATTGTTTTCGCTTTTTAATTTTCCATACAATTTACGTCTTAACTTACATACCGTTTTACCACAAGAAAGATAAACATTCTATTCTATTCTATTTTTCTCTTATGGCAAGAAAAGATAATCATAAACACTTGTCTTAAAAAACTGTCAATGTCAACGACATTTCACGTTAATATAAGAGTCGTTTTGCACTTACAATTTTTTTTAGACAATCGTGCAACAGTTGTTTATATTTTTGTGGTAAGGCGGCTAGAATTTATGCTAGGACGTCTGATTTGGATTACCGTGACCCCGGTACGTAAAAGGCTATTGAAGGACACTGTGGATTTTAGTCAGTACGAGTCTGGCAGTCCCTCCCGCTCTGCGACGGGTGGGAGGACTCGTAAGCTGATTTTACCACGTAAACAAAAGGGTGTTTGATTCGGCACGGGATTCGCCTGAGTGCCAGAAGCCATGTAGCCTTTATAGAGAGACTATTATCACTGGTATCTCAAAAACTGTAATAAAACGTAAATGTTGTAACAAAAAAAAAACTATTTTAATTTTCCCTAGGCAATTATATTGTGTGTTTTAAAGAAAATGTCGCAACTAGTTTAATTTTTTATACTTATTTATGTGTTAAAAGGTAGATAATATTCGTTATATATATATGGTATTTCAAATAATATTATAAATGTAAATATTTAAATCAGTGTGTACATTTTGGTCTACTAATATTTATTTAAATTGTAAATTTTAAAAAGAATACAAATACACTTTTTATATTTATTAACTTTATAATTTATATAAATTCGTCTTCCTTTTTTGTGCAATGTTTAGAAACACAAGCCAAGTCGCGGGTTCTAGCGAGTATTGTAAGTTTAATGAATAAGAACTAAAAATGTTACCACAACACACTGCCATAACATAAACATCTAAATATTTATTAAAAATAATGATTATAAACATTATTATGGAAATAAACAATTGTACACTTTTTATGTATTTTTCTTGTTACTATTAATTTCCTCTAAATATTGCAGCAGACTATGCGTAACTGAACGGTGTCAACTAATTAAAAAAAAAGTCACAAACGTAGGTAAACGCTCTGTAGTCTTCAGTAGATATTTAACTTTATTATTTAAAGTATAAAGTTGAAAATCTATTAAAGACTACAACACGAACAAACGAAAACGCCATGTAATCTTTAACAACAACAACTTCTTCAATTTTATATCTCGGAGCATAAAGTTGAAAATATATTAAAGTTTACAGAGCCGTTTCGTTAATCGTATGCCATTTATATAAGCCCTCTGGCTCAACTTGCAGTGCCTGGTGCCGTATTATGACGTCTTAAAACCAGGCTTGTTCCAGTGAGTGAAAGAGATGGCGCTAGACGACTTGTATAGCTCTGTCTCTTTCACTCACTAGAACAAGCCTGATTTTAAGACATCATATTACGGCCGCTGGACGTAAAATCACCGCCATCTAGCCAGTTACGATCTTTTTCAGAATGACTGAATCAAGATTTTTAACTGTGACTTTCGTGCTCCTCCGTCCACGTAATGTCCCATTTAAACATGCCTTTCTGTCTTACTGCAAGAAAGATAAACAACTGTTGAACACTTGTCTAAAAAAACTGTCAACGTCAAACCGATACTTCATGTTGATATAAGGGTAATTTTGCAGTTACACTTTTTTTAGACAAGCGTTCAAGTTTCACTACATTGCGTAATTTTTGAAGTGAAAACTTCTTTAGCGGCGTTGTGCACTTTTTTTGGAATGGGTAAAAAAAATTAACTTCAGGACACGTGACCTGATCGAAAATTCGTAAGACGGCGTAGGACGCTTGCGCGAATGTTCGTGTGTGTTTATTACTATTCAAGTTTTCACTTCTGCCGGCACTCCCAGAGTGCAACACGTCGTTTTTTTTTCATCAACTGAATTTATTGTTCATTTATTGTCCGCAATGTAGCCAATCTTGCATGTCTTGCATCGTCTAAATGAGGTTTATTTCTAGAAAGAAAAATGAGAAATGAAACTCCAAAATACATAACATAACTTTTATTATTAATATTATCTTGCAGTACACAAAATACAAAACTAAATTATTATATTACTATATATTTTTTGTTTTTATCTATCTCTAAATATATATATTTATAATATATTACTCTATATTCTATACGGCACATTTATACAAAATATGTTGTATAAATTGCCCAAACCCTTTAAATGCCTATTTTTCTCGACTCACATAAATGTCGAACTTTAATCGTAGATATTTTTTATATATATATTTTTTTTATACAAGCTGATAGCATTTTCTCAGTTTTAAGGAATACGGGCCTTAAGTATCGAGTTCCAGTAGAGCGCGAGAGACAAAAAAAGAGGGTAGACAGATTTGTCTGCTACTAACAATTTATTTCCATTCACCCGCATTCTCTAGTCATCTCGCGATCATGTCGCTTGCAACAGCGTCGAAATGTGAAGAACTCAAACAAATATTTAATCACTGAAGATATCCCGTAAGTGACATTTTAAATTTAGACTATAAATAACTTAAACACGAGTTTTTAATTTCGTACTTATATTATAAAAGTATTTCCATACGTATAACCGTCTGTTACCTTTACAAAATGGCTGAGCAGATTTATGCAGAAAATTAATAATGTATCTTAATCTGTCTGTGGAGCTCGTGGCTAAATAAATACAGCCGCACAGGCCGATCTTCCGGGTTAAGCCGCGCTTGCCGAGGTTGGTCTGTGGATGGGTGACTATCTGTCATAGCGAGTTTCCTCCGTGCCTCGGAAAGCACGTAAAGCCGTTATTCCCGGCTGTCATTTGTAGATCTTTGACAGTCGTTACTGTTAGTCTGAAGCTCTAATGTCTGACAACCAGTCTACCATGGGGTATCGTATTACCCAGTTACTGGGTTGTGGAGGTCCGACAGGCAGTCGCTCCATGTAAAATACTGATACTTCAGCTGCATCTGGTTTGACTGGAAGCCGACCCCTATATAGTTGGGAAAAGGCTAGGCAGATATCTTAATCTGTCTGTAACGAGTCTTAAAATGTCGAATCAGATGCAATCGTTAAAAAAAACGGACCGAGATTTGGATTAAGATACAATATTCATTTCGTACGTTAAATTCTACAGTCCAGCCGTATCCATGATGGATATCCGCATAAGGATATTTTTGATCCCAGCATTTTATATTTGTACAACATAGGACATTTAAAGGGTTATTTATTTAACTAATGGGGTGTATCGCTCAGTAAAGTTTTAAAACCGGAGCACCTTGCTATATAATCTATACCCTGTGTTTATATATTATTATATTATTTGCTTACTATAAAACTAATAGATATTTTATAGACGACTAAATATATTGTACTATGTATGTGTTTCGGTTTCATTTTTGTATACCTGTAACAAAGAAATAGTTCCTTGATAAGTTTAAACATCCGTTTCATTCCAAAAATGCTATTTAGAAAAAGGCTTTACTTTTGTTATATAGAACTTATCGTAGGTACTATCGTAATCTGGGTGTAAGGCCCCTTGCTCCAGGCTTCGATCAATAAAATAGCTCTAGATTAAGGATCAGGAACAAAAAAGAGTTGCATAAGCGGCCACATTTGCACACACGTAAACATCTAAACTTCATAAAAAATGTGCAATAGTATTAACAACTTCAGTTTATTATAGACCTTAACACTCAAACATACAGTTTAATTACCATTGCGAAATGTATTAGGTTTAACGTAAATAATTGAAAAATGTTTCTTGAAGATAAAACACAGTACAAAAGTACTCATTCTAAAATGATATTTAAGGTCTAAGCAACAAGGATTCGAAATACCGTCACAAAACCGTTTGTGGCGGTATTTTTCGGGCCGTTTTTGAAGCGCTCATCGGGAATCTAGTACTATTATTGATCGAAGGCTAGGCCCCCGCCACGATTCTCAGTCGCGATGCAAACCCAATGTCTTCTGGCAGGGTCGCGCGATTGCATCGATATAGTCGCGATGCTTTAGCGTTTTGGCATCGTTTCTGTAGTTTATTGCAAATGCGACTAACGCGCGTTAGTACAAAACGTCGCCGTGGATGAGCGACCTAAGTCACTTGTAACAAATCGATTGGGTAATACCGGTGTTTTTATATGACGTATTAAATCTCCTTAAATGTTATTTTTAACAACAGTAGTCCATTACAACCGGGACATAGTGGAAATTTTAAGCAACTTTCATAAAATTTTCCAAAACCTAAAAGTTGGCAAAAAGAATAATAACTTCAAAAAGTTGAAGTTACTTTTCTGTTCTAAATTTCCTCCAGATTAAAGAATTTTAGCTTCTAAATGAACTAAGTTCGAAAAAAAATTTTTCGAACTTAGTTCATTTAGAATCTATTTTTTTTTTTCTTGAAGCCACTCTTTTTATAGATGTGTAATCGAATGTGAGATGTGTGGGATCGAACGACGGGACATTTTTTCTTCCTTTTTTAGCTTCACATCTTTGTAGTCTGCAAGGAATCTGAACATTCTATAAATTAAGAGTATGATTGTAATATTTACCGCGTTCAGTTGATAGTGGCTGAATGGTCAAAGTCCCCCTTGTCGAGGTGCCGCTGCGTTGCCTTCGACGGCTCGTAGATCAACATGGACACGCGCTCCGGACTTGTCTTGTTGCGTTGCATGTCTGGAAGAGAGCGCTGTTTTGTATGACTGGAGAATCTTGGCACAAAAAAGTCGATAAACGCCAGAAATAATTAAGAGGAGCTCGCTAAATAATTACAGAATAAAAACGGAGGTAACTCGCTATGACTATCTGTCATAGCGAGTTACCTCCGTGCCTCGGAAAGCACGTAAGCAAGCAAGTTTTTGGTCACGGCTGTCATTTATAGATCTTTGACAGTCGTTACTATGAGTCACAAGCTCTAAAGTCTGACAACCAGTCTTACCATGGGGTATCGTATTTCCCATTTACTGGGTTGCGGAGGTCCGATAGGCAACCGCTCCATGTAAGTTACTGATATTCAGCTGCATCTGGTTCTACTGGAAGCCGACCCCGATATAGTTGGGAAAAGGCTAGGCAGATAGTGAACGCCACAAATTAATGTTCAATCTCAGTCCAAAACCCGCTCCTTTATTTTTGACAGCTGCGTCTAATTGTACATCTTAAAGACTCTGATAGGCCTTGGTCGTTGATTGGTTACAGACAACGATCCAACCGCAATCAAGATAGACTATGTCGCGAAATAAATATAGGGTTTAAACTATCTGCTGGGACATAGATCTCTCTGAAAGGGAGCGAGCTGTGAACCACCAAGGGGGTGTAGTGTTGCTGGATATCTTCAAAAATTTGGCAAGACAAGTTGGAGTGACGATTACTCTATGGGGTGGCGTAAAAGACTAAAGGAAACACATTAACCTCTCGGGCGATTTATAATTGAAAATGATAAAAATCAACGTCCAATGAGCGACTGTCTGTTATGTACAGACGTGTGTACGTAAGGCGCTGGGGCGTTTTCGCTTATGTACACCCGGGTGTACGTAACGCGCCCGAGAGGTTAATTAGGAAAAGGTATGTTTTGCAAGCACGAACGTCTTACTAAAGGGTTACTGACAAAGGCAAATCTGCAAAGCTTTAAACAGTCGCGTGTTGAACCTATACTGTTACGTGTAATGTATCAGTATCAACTTTATAATTATCTGTGTTGAGTTAGCTACTTCGATCGCCCTTCGCCATTGGTCATTATAAGCTTGTTTTTCCCTCCAACAGTAGCTAATGCACAATATGTTATGTACTTCCACTGCTGTAACAACGATAAATATTGCCGAAGCATATCTCCTGGGAGATTTGTGGCGCGAAATTGAAAGCCCTCAGCGGCAGGGAGGCTGGCTATCGGGTATTGCTGTGACCTGGTGGTGGTATACTTACATCTCAGACTGAGGCGTCGCTTGTGTTGTCCGGACAGCTCCAGCTGCCGTCGCACCAGCTGCGAGGCGGATGCAGGTCTAGCACTCAACGGCAGGGTGGCTGGCTGCAGGGTTACCTCTGAATATGCTGTCTTGCTGGTGTAGTCTGTGAACGAAAACCTTGGTTACTTGGTTACCGGATTAAGGAAGACAAGATTTGGGGAGTTGTGAAAAAACCAAGTCTGTTGGAGAAAAGATGGTGCGATGATTCTGAAGGATATATAACATTCCGCGTTCAGCATTGTGGAATTTTATTCATGGAAGAAATGCAGGTATTTTGTAAGTCATTTCCTTAAATCTGGTTGCAAGCAACAAATTTGACTGATCAAAATATGTTATCTGATATATTTGAATATTAACTTAACTAAGAACGAAAAAAGAATACTTTTGTCGAGGTGGAAATCCTGATAGATATCATCCGTTCTTGGGAGAGCAAACGGATTTCGACTAACGTTGGAAATTAATAATCTTTCCTGGATGTAATCTTTGTCTGTAAGCAACCAACGACAGAATTCGCATAAGTGGTGGCCTACAATGCCAAAGATGTCCAATCAAAAGCAGTCGCATAAGGAAACATATTTAGTTTTGTATTGAGACAGAGTATTAATTTCTGGTGTTAACCCACCCAATCCGTCAGCCCTGTTTAATGTCATTCCCAGAAAAACCCACCTCTTTCATTAAGCACAATTTCACGATGTATCTGCGAGAGCTCAGCATCATTGAGCTGGGTCTTGTGCTTCTTCTCCAAGCCGTCCCAAGATCGGTTGCGGTCTCCAATCGTGACGGTTATGTCACCGTCTGGTTTCAGATCCTCGTCTTGGAATGTTGTGTTCTTGCTTATAGGTTCCACCTGGGTTTGTGAAACTTTGATTAAGTTTAGGGACGGAAGAATCTATGTTAGGGATCAAAGTCTTGGATATTATGATCTGCCTAGCATTTTCGTTTTCTATTGTAACCTAGCGTGGTTTCAGGGTAACCCTGCTACAGTCATAGAGCAAACGTAAACTGTCAAAAACCTACGAATAACAGCCGATACTTGTAGCCGCTAATTGAAGAAGTATTGGACAAGTTTTCAGCGACGCGCAAGCACTTTCGCAAAAATGCACGGAGCTCTGCAGCTATTAGCGTACCAACTGCGGTGACGGTCATAAATCTACACACATTACCTACGTTTTCGCGTAGCTACCCTGCACTTCTGAGAAGCAACGTTCCTTCGGTACAATGGCTTCTAGTAAGGGTATGGTGATAACATTTGTTGCTTGAGATAACAGATCACAACGCATCTGTACCTAATTGTGAGATGATTATGGATGGCACTGACCAGTTACCATCAAGTGAACCATCTGCATATGCCAACATAACAACTTTGCCAACCAAAACTCCTTACCTTTTTTTTTCTCTTTATTTATGGGTTTTATCACACAGTGATAATGTCACCCAAAAAAATAATTCCTTACCTTAATCTTCCTCTTCACTGAAGGACTAGAATGGGGTCTATTCATAAAATCAATATGCTGATTCTTATCAGTTTTGTTCCTTACAATCGGCGACAATTTTCTATATTCGCTCCTCGGTTCCAACTCTATTCTAACAGTTTCAACTGTCGAGTTACTGGCCCTGCCGAACAGAGGGGACAATTTTGGCTTCACACCAGGGGTGACATCTGATTCGTCAACACTCTCAATCGTAATAGTCGAATCAATACTGTTCGGATTATGTTTAATCGGCTTCACAATGATCAGTCCTTTATGAGCGTTTTCGTCTTCAAGTTTAGCCGAGTTTTCTAGATCATAATTGGGGTTTTCAAAGCCTGTTTGTGTGGCTATGTCATCGCTAACTCCAGTAAAAGTCTGGGAGTTGGTATTCGATGCTTTATTCAGCATTCGTTTGCGTCTTTCTAAGTCTGCATGAATGTCTGTTTGGACGCGTAAGTTGATGTCCCCGTAGCGGCGAACGATGTAGTTTAGGAGCCACTGGTAGCCTTTACGAAGACCGGGGTCTAATTTTGGCTTTTTGGAGTTTGAGTTGTCTCCGAAAGCACTGTAAGATTCAACTAAGGTTGGGCAACGATACCTGTGAAATGAGAGCAAAAGAATATTCGCAACAAATCGATGAAAATTATTATTAGTAAAGCCCCATTCACACGGTGCAAGAAATTGAATGCGAGTTGCATGCAACTTTGTCTACATTGCGGACTTTTAATGTACAAGAAATTTAGTTAATCAAATTTGCATGCAATCATGCAACTGCCATTCAATTCTTGCAGAGCGTAAAAGAGGATTAACTTATACTAGGTGGAGTTGCTGGTCGCGGGACTGTACGAGTTACCGTGACCCTGGAACATAAAGGGCTATTGAAGGATACCGTGGATTTTAGTCAGTGCAAGTCTGACAGTAATGTGGGAGGACTCATTTGATGATAATAACACGCTAAAAAAAAGGTGAATTTGCTAGAAATCTGTCTTGATATGGGCATGTGATGAAGCACGATGTAACGCATAGGCCTAAAGGAAAGAGTGTTGGATATGAATCAATATGGATGGAAAGGAAGAGGCAAATAAAATACGCATAATCATGCGAGAAAAAAAAAGGAGTATCTATAGCAGGGGTGGCCAACCGGTCGATCGCGATCGACCGGTCGATCGCGAATATTAGTCCAGTCGATCGTGGACCTATATTATGTTGATAAAACATCATCAACTCAGACTTCCATTCCAAAGTTTTAAGTAAATTTAAGGAAACAATCTCACATGTGATATGAAAAGGAACTCCTAAAACTGTTCTGTTAAACCATGCTGTTTCATTTAAGATTTCAAGAAGTATGTACCTAATTGGTAGATCGCACAGGGTTTCGTTAGTAAACAGTAGATCTTATGTCTAATCAAGTTGGCCACCCCTGATCTATAGGATGCATGACGCCTGTCAGGGAAGAATGGAAGAAGAAAACGAGCCGACCCGAAGTAATATGGGATAAATGCAGGAAAATGATGGTGTTCCCCATTAGTAAGATTGCTGTGTATTGGTTTTCGGGTCGAGAGCGAGATATTGCATTCTCCCATCTGGTATATCTCAGTTGCAGCCTCAGATTCTGTGTATGTGCCCAGTAGATAGAAACAGGCACTCTTCTATTACACGGAACTTAAACATAACTTCAAAGTCGCCGCTGTCTGTCTGTCAATTAAATAGATAGAGTGATTCAAGAGGAAGGTTTATTTGTAATATAATACCCGAGCGGAGCCGGGGCGGGTCGCTAGTATGAAATTAAGGTGTACTTTTAGGTGCACCTCTGCAACATCCAAACTTGTTATAAGTTTGGATGTTCTAATGAAGTAATGTTATAGTATACATACTTATTGACAAGAGGCTCTATGTTCAGTTTGTCAACCACATCGATGTCATCTAGGGCTCCATGCTTGTCCTGTTTGTTGGCTAGCACCAGCACCGGTTTACCTGGTGAAGTGAAACCTTGCTTTAGTAATATTTAAACAGTAATAATTATTACAGTGCCCATAATAAGGCCCTGTATTGCGTGTTTTTGTTCGTGGATCCTAACCTAGCCAGGAGCGGTACTTTGTGTAATTTGTTTCATCACCACAGCTCTCAAAACGGTGGAGGAAAACATCGTGAGGAAACCAGCATGTCTTAGAACCAAAATCGGCCAAATGCGTGTCAGAACAAGAAAAAAAAGTTTATTCAATTATGAGTTTCGACGCCACAGAATCACAGATAGACACATCAACCTATTACCACCTTTTTTTGATATGGGTCATTAATAGAGCATTTCAACATTATAAACTTACTTGCCGTCTAAGAAGTTTATCGACAATTTATCGTATTTAGAAAGAAATAATTACTCGTACATAAAATAGTGACGCACAGCTTGAGTCACGTCAGGGTAAGGCCAAGGACCTTCCTAAATGTAGTAGTAATTTATTAGGTCTAAAACCTTTTGTCGATTTTAGCTTTTAACGAAAGTGTCTATATTTTCTCTTGTGAAAGATTCATCTGAATTTTTTAATTAAGAACTTACGTGTTTGCAACCTTTTTAAAAGCAGTTTTAAATTTACTTTGTTTTCAATTATGAAGGCAGAGTCGAATTAATTAAAATAAATATTCTAAGCTATCAGATAAGCCGTCCTTATTTTGTGGCTTCCCGAATATGACGTATGTAATGTTTCGTTTTGATAAATACAATTTACTTTAAAAAATTTCAAAGGTGTTCTCCCTGCTGAGAGCGGTGTGACTGTCAGATAGAATAACGATTATCTTAACAGATAGTCCTGCGACCTCTTCAGGCGTTTAGCCATATGGGGGCCTCAAAGTCGGCCTTCCCAGCAAGATGGTAAAAGGCACAAAAAGTATGATCCTACCCAGAGGCGTAGCTACCGCCGTATCAGCCGTATCAATTATACGGGGCCCCCAAGTGTCAAGGGCCCGCGACGATTGGAATAAAAACATAAAATGTTGCTCTTAAATGAATACTTATCGCGGCGGTAAAGCTCCAATTATTGAACTCTATTTTCAAAAAGGCTATATCTAGTTTTGAATAAGCTAATGAACTAAAAATGAGCTACTATCAGTCAGTAATAGCATTAGTTACACGAGTCAGGATGCTATTGTCTTTGTTCTACTAAACTTAGATTAAAAGGGCCCCAAACAAGTTTTGATACGGGACCCCTTATGGCCTAGCTACGCCACTGATCCTACCGACCTACTTCTAATTTTCAGGGGGCAAAGTAAAGCTGTTTAAATCGACTTCAAACAGTGATTCACCGAACAAAGTTCTCATCTAATAAATAAATCAAAAGGCGAGTCCATACTGATTGCTGGCTGTCAGCTAATGCCGAGTCATTAACTACCCGCCACGAGGCCTGGTCTGACGTAATACCGTAGTGAGACCTTGACTAATTCCAGGGAAAACAAATGATTGAAATGTCTGCTTACCGAATAGGTTTTTTTTGGAATACGTATCATAACAACAGTCTTCAATAAATTGCAAATCTAATAACCCGTCAGTAATATTTTTTTAAATATAGAACAACAACAACAAAAAATTTAATGCATATTGACAAAGACATAATGTAAAGAAGTCGGAAGACGAGACCCCATCTCGTGACGTTATAATTATGAAAATTGTATACCTTGAAGTGATGTATTCTGAATTTATATTACTCGTATTTAATTTATATTCGTCAATTTTGGCTTACGTAACAAAAGAAAATATATGGAGTCAAATATTGTATGATAACCAAATTGCCAGGGTCGATGGCGCGTTGTGTTCCACGCGCGCCTCAAGGAGTGTCAGCATAGTGACGGGGCCCCCTGTAGAGGGCCAAAGCCACACGGGTCGCGGCACTCACGAATTACCGTGTCCCCGGAACGTAAAGGGCTATTAAAGGACACCGTGGATTTTAGTCAGTACGAGTCTGACAGTCCCTCCCGCTCAACCTTTGGTGGGAGGACACATATGACGATTTTACCACGTAAAAAAAAACAAAAAAATAGGATAATCTAATTGAAGAACAAATTGGATTTTTTCAGTTATCTTGTCCAATATCGAGTTTAATACTTTCTTATGTAGGCCAAACATCCCATAGTTACTCTTGTTTTGTTAAACGGTAAAGATCGACGGTTTACTTTGATTCAGTCCTTCAAAAAATATTCCTTTAAAAACATGATCGCAGTTATAAATCTATGGGTAGGTCTAAGTAGGTACATAGAATAAGTGGTAGGTAGGTACTTCAGCAAGCAATACACGGTGTATTTACGATATTAACCACGGCAACCGTCACGGTTCAGTAGCACGATAAATAGTTCACAACTACCCGCCATTTTCAAATGTTACTGATAAGCGTTTTAATTAAAAATGCGAGTGCTTTTATCGGCATTATAGTGTGACATACATAATTAGGTAACTATTTTGATTATTTTGTATTGATCGAGAAAATTCATCATGATTAATTTTGGATGGTGATGGCCCGGAGGTCTTGCCTTTCATGCACGAGGTTGAGAGTTTAAACCCGGGAAAATGTATCTTTTTCAACGCATTATTACTTTCTACGTTTATCTTGGACATCGCTGAAGGAGAACATCATGAGGAAAGCCTTCAGTTATATCTGTAAGTTTTCAAATTTTTGGTTCTAGAATATTATTAGATTTCCTCACTCCTTCACCGTTTTGGTGGCCCACTGGTAACGGCCCTGAATTACTAGGACCGAACCCGAGCTCGAATTCGAACCTACTTACAATTTTCTGTGTAATTTATTTCATAACCACTGTCCCCAAAACGTTGATGGAAAACATCGGGATGAAACCGGCGTGTCCTATTGTAAGTCTCTGATTAATTTATTAATAAGTGGCTGATCCTTGCGGTCTATAACCTTCGAAGAACGAAATTAATAATATTGAAATTTGAATTCGAACCAGCAGTTCCTGATATTAGCGCGTTCAACTAAACAATCTCTACAGCTTTATAATATTAAGTATAGATTCAATCAAGACAGTTTGGGGCCCCATTCAAAGTGCCCAGCACGTCGATTCTATAAAATTTAGACAACAACTCGCATTTCACGTCGCTATTCACTTGCACTTCGCGTAAGGTTCAAAATGACCTTGATTTTGCATTCTGTAAGCATCACCTTATCATTTGCGAAGTGACGTGAGCTCCAAAGCGACCAATACTGTACTAGTGACTACCACACTCAACAAAATGTAAGTCGAGATTTATCGGTTTTTCATTTTATCAGTTTTTGATACAGAATTTTAGCTAATTATGATTTTTAAATTACAATATATTATTTAAAAGAATTTGAGGCAGCTAAAAAGTAAAAAATAAACAGAAAACTCTATATTCGTGCCGTGAATATAATCTATGCTTACCTTACGAAAAAAAATATAATCTGTGGACAATATTTTCATCTCGTCGTTGCATTGTTTTGTTTACGTTTTGATTGTTCAGTGCCGATAATAATTGTGAAATAATCATGAAGTAAGTTTATATTTCTTGTTGTAAAGTTCAAAAATAATATTAATTAAAGAAGTGTTTATTTTGTTTTCTAATCCAACAATAATGTTTCAGTCCAAATGAGATACGTTCCTCTCACCCATCGTCGGCTCAGGTTGAAACACTGATAGAGTATAGGGAAAGAAACCCTGGCATGGCGAAGTGTTTCTTGAGAAAATACCAGAGAGCGAAGTCGACACCAGTGGGAGGAACTAGCCGTGCGCCTCAATAGTATAGGTGGCACTATCAAAACCTACAAACAGTGGACCAAGGTTAGCAGTGCTTTTTTTACATGTTTGAACCACTTAACATTCCTTGAAGCAAACCACTTGAAAATAAATATTTCTTGTATTGATTTCATAAATATTTTAATTTTACTCAATTCTTGACTATGAATGATAAGGAAATGGAGATTTTAATGTAGTTTAAAAAATACATGTGTACCTATTTAATAACAGCATTTTTTTCATTTCTGCTCACAAAAGATTTTATGTTTAGCAAATTAAGTAATAAGGTTTTTTTTACTATTGGTAGTTGTCTATGATGGTCATTATTCAATATAATATCAAGCAAGATGAATATTGTATATCATAGAAGTGACAACCTAAAGAACCTTCATGTAAAACCTTCATTTTCGAAACAAATATTTAGTTTTAACGCATAGTTTCTTTTTTAACGCATTTATTAATAGGTGTTCTCTTTTCAGAATCACATCACACATCTTCAGTTGCTGCATCATCACAATGGTGAACGGAACTCTCCACCACCACCGAGAGATTCCTGGGTGTGGAAGAACAGCAGCTGGTGATACAAAGATTAAATACACAGATCTTGCATCTTCCTTTCTGGAGAGGAGTGCAGAGAGGGATAAAATTTTAGCTGAAGCTGTGGCTGCAGTCGGGAAAGGGCTGGAAGCATTGGCTGAGGCCAAGAATAGAGATAGGGTGTAGCAGTATGAGTTGTGTTTTAGTTTTTAAAGTAAGATTTTTAGTTTTAAATTAAGTTTTTTTTAATATTTGAATTAAACACTTTTAACGAATACAAGTGCAGTTTTATTGAAAGACCCGCCTCACACACCACAGAATACATACAATAAACAACACCGAAATCAAATATTTTTATTTCACTTGTTCGGTTCAGGCTTCAGGTGTTCGGTTCGGGTTGGTTCATTCCATGGAGAAGAACCAGCGTAGAAGCGTTCTTCATTCTCTGCTGGTTTTTTCATTGCCACCAGAGTGCCATCAATACACCCATGAGCTGCTGGAAAGACAAACTTTTTGTAGAACCTGTAATTTACAATAATTACTAACATGATCAACCGTCATATAAAATGTAAAAATGAAAGGGATATATTAAATGAAATAAAAATTATAATATATTATACCTTTTAACATTTGTCTTTTTTGTATATTTTGAAGAAACCTTATATATTTTTTACTATGGTAGGATTATTGAGAGCTTCCACTACTTCATTTATGCAAAGAGATGCTGATGGTTGCGATAGATCTTATGTTTTCTTTAATAATTTTCTGATAACTGCCATTAGCCAAGAATGACAAGGTGCATAATATCTGTGAAACAATAAAAAATTAAATACCTACTTTATCTGGATCTAGTCAAAACAAAACAGGGACCAATTTGATTAAGTAATTTCATGCTTAATAGAATACCAATATTATAACTATAGGTACCTTAGACTAAAATGAAATTTTAAGCCTACAGCTAGCGGGGAATCCACCTAAAGGGAATACTTATCATGAAGTGTTTTTCTTATAATGGTATGCTTGGTTACCAATCTTTCAAATATAAACTGTGTAAATACTTACAAAATTAACTTTATACTTAGTAAAATAAACTTACTTTTACACGAGTTGAAAGTCCTTTGCTTCGACGTTTTGTGGGCTCTAACAGAGGCAGTAACTCATATTCCAGTTGGTCAATTAGCTCCTTTGACAATCTATACACGCTCACATAGTCGTCATCTCGGGTTAATAAAGATAAACTTCGAATTTTGGTAGATTGTCGACGCTTTTCTAGTTTATCCAAAGCGTGAGCTTCTATTATAGATTTAAACAAAAACATTCTTGCCATCGTTATCGCTTAAGTAGATAGGCACTTATTCACTAAAAACTTTATTTAAAAACTATTTAGCTATGATTTCTTCTATTTTCACTCGTAAAATAGATGCTTATAATTAGACACTTTGAATCGGGTTTGAGTGCGAAGTGAGCGTCGAACTCACGGTGGAATTACCTTACAGAATGCCACTTTTTACGTCATCTCATACTTTATCTGTCAAAATCTCGAGTTCAAATATAGTTCAACTCGCAAACACGCTCGCTAAAGTAGCGCTAGTGTAGATTCGAATTATCAACCTAGTTTTAGAATGCCAATCAAGAAACTCACAGCGGATTCAGAATCGAAGTTTAGAATGAAGTCTTACAGAATCACACTGCAGGACCTCCAAAAGATAAGAAAATCATCAAATAAGTCCTCCAGCCCTGGGAACGGACTAAAAGTCCAATTTAGTCCACCCTGTTCCTTCGGTTGTTCTTTGCTTACCAGTGCCTTCGTCTCTTAAGCTAGGCTACACCGTCCCACAACTCTGGCAGGCATTTGACACTACACCCCCGTCAGATTGCTGACAGCTCCTAGAAGCGCGACCTAACCTCGACCCGGGTCCTTAATCAGACGGCAAGTTACTCGATACTCGCCTATGGCTAAACAAGCAGTTCTTTCTTTCGGCTGAAATCCCTAAATAGTTCTCGCAGAAGAGTTTGGATCTCCTTGAGACATAGGTCATTAAACTAAGCCTTGGATAACATAAGAACTAATTTGACCTAGAACTAAATATTGAAGTTGCGTGTGGATTAATGTCGGTGTCGGTAGTAAAGTAGGTATTTACATTTTTTATGGCGATTTTTCGATAAGCGCGAATATACTGTAAGTAGGATTCTACACATACCTACCATAAATCGATGTTTTTGTTTTTAATATGATGGCATGATAACAGCATAATATATCCTGACAGAGGAAATGCTCTGTCATGCTATATCTCTGAAAAAATTAAACTGAATGCGCCCACAACTTTCAAAATGATTTACTAATATGTTTTATTTTTAATAAGAAGACCTAAGATGACCCGCTGACCGGTTTCTTTTAAATCTGGGATGTGGTTTTCGAGAAAAATAAATTATTTTTAAAATTATAAGTACGCCACAAGAAAATATAACAGTTCGTTTAAAAATTCACTCTTCTCTTTTAAAAATTATTACGAAATCTACACGTGAATCAGCCTCGTGTTACCATGACGATGATTGCAAAATATTAATAAAAGCATACCTGATATTTTGTCGTGCGATAAGACCTCTTCAAGAACGGCTTTACATTCATCCAACCGTGAAAAATCGCTTGAATCGATGACAAATATCACTCCATGCACTTCGCTGTAATACTGAGACCATATCTGACGAAAATGAGGGCCTCCTCCCAAATCATATATTGTCACAGGTGTATCTTTATGCACTAAATTCACAGCTTTAAAGCCCACAGTGGGCAAAACCTTGTCATCTTTCTCGCCGGCCAAATTATTCACAGTTTTTGTTTTTCCCGCGTTGTCTAATCCTATTAGTATCAATACGATCTGCCGACGCTGGTTTCGCCGTCGGCAAACACTTCTGAGACAATTACCCATAATTAACACGACTTACAACTAGATTAATCATAAAAAATCACTACACATATATCACAAATACGTGTTTCAAATTTGAATTTGTCACCCGTGGCCATTTGTAAACAAAAAAAAGTTTTGTTGACACTTCGGTTACCAATAGCGATCGAGTTCGATGTGGCCAGTGTTATGGATTGGTTTGTTCTCGTTGCAAATTTTTAAATATTTGATTTGGTTTCTTTATGATTAATTCTATCAAAAATATTAACTAACATTAAAAAAATATATTCATTTTGGAAATAACATCTTATTATTATTCTAATTTATGTTGGTTTGAACTGTGTTTTTTGTTTTGAAGTTAAATCATTTTCATATTTTATCCACTTTATTGAATTAACGACCACGACTATCGAGCGCCATACGATGTAAACTAATAAATTATTAATGTACTGTCTACTCCAAGGCAACAGCTGTATTTGAACAATTCCACATACATAAGGATTGTAAATTAAAGGTCACATCTGTTCCGTTATAATTATGATGTCCTTGCAATTTTCTTTAGGTATAGGTAAAAGTATACGATGTGTTATTGCCTTTGCTTTTCATAGATTATAACACACATACCAGCAAGGTAATACACACACAAGTAAACAAAAATAACTTGTTTATATTTGGGTTCTCTCATTCCAGCTGTCCCTATCCTGTACAAACGTTGTACCTGTTCCAAGATATTTTTACCATGGTCAGAGGGGTAGTTTCCTATTCGCATTTATAAGACTGTCAGACTTGTACTGACTAAATCCTCGGTGTCCTTCAATGGCCCTTTACGTTCCGGGGCCACGGTTACTCGTTAGTCCCGCGACCCCGGCTGTTCCTTACTCTAGCTAAATATTTTTATCGAATCGTATTCTATATGACTATGGATCTACCGCTCTCTTGATTGTTTAGTTAAATAAATAAAACATACAAATAAAAATACATAATTGAACATTTATTTTGAGAAAAAAATAATATTCACCATAAATACAGGTACAATTTCGAGATAACGTTATTTACAAAGCTCAATAACTTTCATAAATAAATACAATAAAATGCGCGCCAATTATATTCAACGGCCATCTTGATTTGTGTTGCCAGTGGGAAAATTTCAATTTATCTGAATTTCACGAGGATTGTGTCCCCATTTTTGATTGAAAAATAGGCGAGATCTTTCATGACATTGTCGAGACATATTTCAGCTCCTTGCATCTGATCGTCGAGTAAATATAGTGTTGGTGGGCCAGTGTGTACAGCCTTGGGGAACAATCTTTGTGCGAGTGTGACCAGCTTTTGCACAAACATGGAGGATGGGAATTTCTTTTTAAACTGTTTGCCGGTTTCGTCTTTGAGTATTATTTCTAGCAGTTGTGATGTGAGCGTCATGTTTTTCGGTTGTTTCTCTAGCAAGCTGTCTTCTGGGATGCCGTATTCTGAAATTGAGAAACAAAAAGGTTTTAAAATCCTGTCTGATACAAGATTCCGAGATCGATTTGCTGCCCAGAAGAAGCATGTTTTTTTTTTAACGTGGTTAAATTATCTATTGAGTCCTCCTAGCCAGGGCAGAGCGGGGGGACTTTTTTTTTATGGACAAACCCACCACACTATTCCCTAACCACTGCAACTCCTGTAAGCCAGAATCAACAGTGGCAACCAACCAGAAAAGCTGGAGGGACTGTCAGACTCGTACTAACTAAAATCCACGGTTTCCTTCAACAGCCCTTTACGTTCCGGGGTCACGGTAATTCGTGAGTCCCGCGACCCCCGCAGGCTTTGGACCTCTAGAGGGAGCCCCGTCATCGTGCTGACACTCTTTGTGGCGCGCGTGGAACACAACGCGCCGTCCATGGTCGAACAGCGAGTTGCCCATTACTCGCTGCCCGCATGCCCAGAAGAAGCATGTAGGTACACTTAACTCGTAAAGAGATTCGGGTTGTATGTGTTCGACCGTATTGCGTATAAGTTAAATAGCGACTTACTGCTAACGAGCTCTGCGAATCGACAGTGTTCCTCGTTGAAGGCTCTCTGTGCGGCGGGGTCTTTCTGTGCCAGCTTCCACTCCGCGCCGTATCGCTTCATGTAGTCATACTCCGCACCGCGCCGCAGTTCCCGGGTTATTGTCGAGCCGTTAAGTTCCTGGAAAATATTATATGTTACACCGTTAATAATATAAGACAGCGGTTCTCGAACTTTTTGGCGGCGGAACCCTTTCGAAATTATTAACGGGACCCCAAAATTAAAGAAACTGTTTCGTGCATTCTTGAATAATAGGCATGTTACAAAATAAGTGTGTGCTATAATAAAAGAAAAAGAATCTAATGGGATGTATGACTATTTCTTATTTAAACCGACTTCTTCATCAATCGGTTAATATTGGCTGATCGAAATAAGATAACTGTTGCCCGCGAGGCAAAGTTTCATACAAACTAACACCCCTTTAGGGGTCGAGTTTCGCAAAATCCCGTCTTAGTGAGCACCTACGTCCTAAAAATTACCCGTCTTAGTGAGCACCAAATTACCCCATTCAAAAGATTGAAACTAGATTTCCAAATTATTAACTTATATTGCGGAGAATAGATGAAAGAGGGACACAATAAAACCCAGAAAAATGGCAGAAAAAGTGGGGCATGTACTCAGCAGTACGATCCATGGCTAAAATGATAATGATACTTTTAAACCGCACCTTTTTGTCACTACACATAAAACTTGTAATGTTTTATGAGCACATTATTATCTTCTACCTGTATATTTAAAAGCGAAAAGTCGCTCACTCACTCACTCATCACGAAATCTCAGAAACTACAAGTGCTAGGAGTTTTAGATTTAGAATGATGGTTTTTTTAAGGATGTAGGTGCTTATTAGGACAGGATTTTGTGTAATCCGACCCCTGACGGGTTATTTTTAGAATTGTAGTTTGAAGCTTCGTCAAGTAAACGAAGTCGCGGGCAACAGCTAGTGTACCACTTTTAAAACGTTAATACTTTACTATTTACCATATATTATAACGTTGCCATTAAAAATCTATAAACGAGATACTAAACGGTCCTATCAACATCGACGCTCTCTCGCGACTGGTCTCGAGGGGTGCGCAGGAGTCAGCTGGCCGTAGCCAACCGGTACGGAGGGGAACATCGGCCAGTCAGCTGTTGCACCCCTCCACACATGGATGCACTTGCGCGTCATTTTATTGTTTTTTTTTTTCGCATTACTTTTGTATGTTTCTACTACTTATACTAATATAATAAAGCTGTAGAGTGTGTCTGTTTGGTTGAACGCGCTAATCTCAGGAATTACTGCTTCGAATTGTTTTTTTTTTGTGTTGGATTGTCCACTTATCGAAGAATGCTAGAGGCTATAATACATCACGCTACGAACAAAAGGGGCTAAGCAGAGGTGGTAAACCACGGGGAACTGCTAGTTATATAATATTCACTTGCCAGCAAAAGTATGGTATCATTTACTTGGTATTGATCCGGGATAGCTCCTTAAATAATAGAGTGATTTGAATGAATTTGGTATCAATTTAATGTTAAACCTTTAAGGTGCACACACATCAGTCACGTCACCGTCACGTCACCGACAACGGATCGGTGACTGTTTGTCTAGTCACCAAACCCGCCACACTATTCCCTAACCACTGCAACTCCTGTGCGCCAGAATCAACAGTGGCAACCAACCAGAAAAGCGCCGAGACAATTCAGCTCGACGTGTCCCGGAGAATGAATTTACCTGTTTTGGATCCTCCAACGAAATTAATCAGAAAAGAATAGTGGAGGTGTAGGAAAAACTAGTCACCAGTCACCGTCACGTCTTTCGTCATTCACGTTTCCGGTTTGGCTAAATCATTGAACACATACACTGACTGAACTGAGACGTGACGTTCCCGGGTGTGTGGGGATAAAATTATGAAACTTGTATGGAAATATTATTTGACGTGCCTGACCGGTGACGACACTGATACATCACGTGCCGGTAACTAGCCGGTGGCTGACGTGTGGGAAAAAATCATACTAGGAGTATAGAAACATTTTGTTTTTTAAACCGGGCCGGTGACGTGTAGTGTCGGTGACTGATGAGTGTACCTTTAAAATGGTACCGTTTTTATTATTCTTAACTAATTATTAAGTTGTCGTAGTGTCTCAAGATTGGAGAAAGTGATTCCATACTTTTGTTCGCGAGTGTAGTAAATATGATACTGATACTTCAAGCCTACATCATCCCACTGTTGTATAAAGACCTCTCCCAATGACTCCATGGTCAAAGTGGACCACTGGTCATTATTGGTTTTGTCCACCTCGTCCCGCCATCTTCTACGAGGTCTGCCGCGACGCCTTCTGGCTGTCTCAGTAAATCTAGTAGTAGGAAGGGAAATAAGGTGTTCCTTACCTGCAATGTTTCAATCTTAGCAATTATAAGTTGTGATCCTGTGTCGTAGTCTTCCGTATCTTGAATGGGGTTCTTCAGAAAGTACAGTTTCTTCAGGCCGTGCAGCTTGTTCAGTTCACTTAGAGATCGCCACTGGAATGTGAATTATTGAGGCTTGAGTATCTTTTTTTTTTTGGATTTTAAATAGTTCCTCCCACTCTAGTTGTATTCTGCTAAGACAATTCGGTGACTCGGCTTATTTTTTAACATGTTATTTCATAAATAAACATCCTTTTGGTAATTCAAGTATTTTCTTGTAAGATCTGTGACAGTAATCTTAACAACTAAGGGAGCTTGGGGCGCGATTCAACCGATTCCAACTACAAGTTAAAATCAACGCTACCACTACGGCATATGACATAAAATGCGCGTTTGTATACCTATACCTATTTTTCTACAGTGTTTTGGCTTCAAGTCTCAGTGGCCTACTAGGAATATGGACATTCTGACAAAAAACCAGATATTATTTGTGTATTATTAATTACAGTGTTATTTTTGTATGTACTAAAAGTTATAAATGAAAGGTAAATGATATTTATTTTGCAAATTGGTTTTGACAAACTCTTTTAACACGTCAAAAAATCACATTCCTTTTTTATTTATTTTTTAAATTAGATGATCGGCGGCCGCCGGAGGCCTGTGTTTCGTACCTGACTACTCTGAGAAGAAACGGCCGAAACAAACTCAGAGGTCACAGTCTCTTTTAAAGTCCAGACATTATGTATAGGTAAAAAAAAAATGAGAATCATGCAGGTGTCTGAGGTGGTCTTTGGAAGAAAGAACCACCCAGTTTGAGTGGACCTGTCCAGTCAGTGCAAGCATTTGTCGGTTATCATGTAGCTCAACTCATAACTCAAGGAGCTCAACGTAACGACGAACAAATACCAAAGAAGGGACATTTGCGTAGGCCACATAAACTACTCAAACTATATATTTAAAACAGCTTCAGAAAAACATTAAAGATTTGAAAACCTATCGCAGCAAAATCTCGATACAAATTTTTTTGCACTAGCTATACCAAAAATACAAAAATGTTATCATACTCACATTGTTAATCCTGTTCCTATTCAAAAACAGAACTTCCAACTTTTTGAACACGTCCACCTTATCTTCAGGGTTCTGACTAAACCTGATCTCAGTAAAATGACAGTCGTTCAAACTTAGAACCTTTAGGTTTTTCAAACTGCCAAGATTCATAATTTCCGACCATCGATCTAACGGATTTCCATCCAATTTTAAAACCGTTAAAGTCCTCAAAGTTACTGTTGGCGGAGTTATTTTTTTAATTCTGTTGTAGGCTGCGATCAATTCGTTCAGTTTCGGCCATAGATGTGAGAGGGCGAGAATATCGGCCCATTCGTAGTCACAAACTGAAATGTTTAGTTTCTCAAGGTTGGCAAAATTGATGGAGAGTTGGGCCAGTGTTTCTTCTGGCATGTCTATGGCCATGCGGTTTTTGCTGTGGAAGAAGAGGTTTAATTAGTTTCCTTTTTTTAATTATGGGGACTTGTGAGTCACATAAGTCACAGATTTAATTAAGAAGACTGAATGCCCCACATATGTCACCACAATTTTTTCGAGGAGACCAATATGTAGATGGTTCGAAAAATAAAAACCGATTACTAGAATTTTTACAATACGGTATGTTTGAAAACATACCATATTTTGAAAATTCCAGTCTAGAATCATTAATACTTTAACAGACCATGGTGAATTCAAATATTTAGAAACCCAATTTCAAAATCCATAAACGTTGTAAGAAAAACAAGGTTTTAAAATTCAGTTTCAAGATTCAACATTGGTAAAACCAACACAGGCTTAGTAAATGATGAATTTTCAAGTTCCAGCCCAAGTTCTTATCATTAACCTCTCGGGCGCGTTACGTACACCCGGGTGTACATAAGCGAAAACGCCCCAGCGCCTTACGTACACACGTCTGTACATAACAGACAGTCGCTCATTGGACGTTGATTTTTATCATTTTCAATTATAATCGCCCGAGAGGTTAAAGCACCTAGAAGATTTAAGCCATCACATACTTAACATCAAGTTCCCTAAGGTCGGGCAACTGAGCAGACAGCTGGATGATCTCGCGCCAGTTGCAGAACAGGTTACGGGACACGTCCAGGCTGCGCACTCCGGGACAGAGCGCCGCCACGTCACCGGGTTTCGCGATGTTCTGATCGTGGACGCAAACTTCTAGCAGGCGATCGAATTTTCTGGAAAGAAGATGAGAGTTTTTTTTTAAAAAAGCTTTATAATACTTCAGTTTAGGAATACTACTCTTAGCCTATACTATACCACTGCCACTGCCTGTGCTATAGCATTGCTGTACTTACAAAGGCCTCTCCCCACGACTTCCAACTCTTCCGATCCAGGATCAATGAGGACCACTGGTCGTTACGTTTTCCCTATTATCAATAGGCAATTCCCCTCCCCAGCCGTGAGAGATGTCGGGGACTGCGAGGCGATTTCCGTCCACCATAAGACCGAGCATGCGAACGACGAACAAAGCTGAAGCTCACGGTCCGATAAAGACCAGGACCGAGTCGAACACATTTGTTCCACAAGCGCATTAAGCAGATGTCAGCTTAACGGATGGTGCACGGTAGGGAAATTTCGCCCAGGGTTGCGGGAATGGCCTCAGCAAGCCTAACCCAAAAAGGTCTGATGCAATGTCTCATGTTTGTGTCAGGGCTCCACATATTTTACAAAAATAGGCCTAAAACACACCACAGCATCCAGCCTTTTCGCTCATCAGACAAGATGCAGAACGGAAAACTATAGACACGGTGGACCTGGTAACCATTTTAATGTAGATACTTATGAAGACAATCAGTACCTAATAAAATTTTATAATCGCCAGACATATCATTGAGGGCTTGAGGGTACAGATGGCTGGTAAACATCTGGCTCATGGTTTCGTCGGATAGTTCGTATAATGTTGGCTTGTCACATTGCCTTTTTTTATCGTGGTGAAATCATCAAATGAGTCCTCCCACCCAGAGCGGGGTAGGAGGGGCTGCCAGACTTGTACTGACTAAAATTTACGGTGATCCTTCCATAGCCTTTGACGTTTCAGGGTCAGGGATAACTGATGAGACAGCCCCGCGACTTTCTTACATTGCCTTCACACGATGCGAGGCTCAGAGCGACTCATAATATTATGCGCCATATTAAGTGAGCATAAGATTCAACATACACAAAATTTTATTTCATGGTTTAATCCAACTAAATGACCTTGAATGTTCTACAAAACAATCAAATGGTTGACTAACCCGATAGTTAAGGGGCGACATGGGTTCATGCACACGCCATTGATAATGCTATGTGAAACATGTTACAAAATCAACATTGCATGCGACTACGCAGCCCTATTTGATATTAAACCTTTAGATATTAAACAAATTATAATTTTATTTCGGGTTCTAAAGACAAAAACTATTAGTATTGCTATGCAAAAGCTATTTGTTTGGGAATTAGGTATTGCAAGTTCGTAACTCATTATTAAATGCTTCACTTACGTATGGATGAAATTATCGAAAGGTTTAGGTACTCAAATTAATGTACATGTTAAATCTTCCATTCAACATTCATTTGTCCCAACATTCTAAGGCTGACCATAAATGAACTCCTTGTAATAGTCAGCATCAACTGATTCATCGTAGCTACACACACACAGAATCGCTCAAGGAGTCAAATTGATCCCGAACTCCTCGAGCATTTATCAATGACAGCTTCAAGCAGTTGAATTTTGGCCGCTCGAGCAGTCTGTGTATGTTGATCACTGGCTAACTGCTCCCGACTGCTCGTGCGTGAGCAGTCTGTGTATGCCTGGTGACTGCTTGACCTCACTAATCCACTTAAGCAGCCCGTGTATGGCGGTCAAAAAATTATCAATGAAAGACGAAATGGAGTGTGACGTTGCGTCTTATTTACTTGGACAAAGTTACTTTGTAAAGCTTGTCTCATCAGAAAGGAAATCTTCAAGTGGAACATAATAGTACATATTATGTTACTGATACTTGTCATGAATCTACCAACTGGCAAGTTTATTACTATCATGTATATTGTGTCTACAGGTAATATTTCAATGAAGTATTCTGTCATTATTGTCAATTTATATATGGATATTTTGTCAATAAAGTTTTATACAGTTATGCTTGTTCAAAATGATTAATCAATCAATACTGTTTCCAAATTGATAATGAAACCGGCCAAGTGCAAGTCAGATTTGTGCATGCAGGGTTCCATACCATTTACTATGAAAAAGGCAAAAATATCACATTTGATGTATGGGAGTCCCCTTAAATATTTATTTTATTCTGATTTTGGGTAGGACAGGTTTCAGATTATTCTTCGTCTTTATAACACAGGGCATTTTTTACTCCACTGTCTGTCTGTCACCACATTGTATCTTATGAATAGTGATAATTAGACATAAACTGGCTTAACATCCTTTTCAAAGCTATTATGGGACAATTATACTTCCAACCCAGGACCGTACGCTGTCGTGAACTGTCTCATCAGGTTAACTTGACCCCAAACGTAAAGGGCTATTGAAGGATTACCGTGGATTTTAGTCAGTACTAGTCTGACAGTCCCTCCTATCCCACACTGGTTGATAGGACTCATTTGATGATTTTACCATGATACAAAAAGGACCCTACGCTTTTCTCAAATTAAAAGAAAAGATATTTTGAAACAAAAATTACAATTCCACTTACTGTTTCTGATGAATCTTTTCAAAGCCAACCATCTCAATGAACGGTGCTCCCATCTCTCGCTTCCACTCATTGATGACCGTTCTGCGGTGAGCGGCCACAGTTTCATCCTGTAATAGACAAATTAATGAGGATGTTTTAAAAAGAACTTACGGTATATCTATGTCTATGTTCCTTCTTGTAACTTCATCGTATTGAGTCATTTGAATGAACTGGAAAGAATGTAAAGTTGGTTCTGAGCGACAGTAAGGGACAAAAATAGAAGTTGAGTGATATAGAAAAATGTTAATGTTGGAAGGTAGATCAGTTAGATTGTTAGGCCAAGACTCAATTGTTACTTAAAACTGGTTTCTACCAATGAAATGGTTCGAATCTAGTTTGAAGATTACTTCAAAATAGATTCGTAATATATAATTGGTTTGAGTAATGAGTGGCAATCTATAATATGAGATATTGTTCTGATAATAATTTGGATGTTTTTTGTAATTTTTTTTTTTGCTTGTGTTTACCATTTTTAAACTTCAATTCTTTATTTTCTTTAATAGTAATGCATTTTTTAAGTAGTTTAATCATAGTTTGTACCCTACAGGTAAGAACAATCCAGTAAAATAAGCCATTACACTTTTATTTGTTTTGTTACTTAAATTAAAAAGCAAATTTTATTCATTGTTATTGTTATAACTTATAGCATGTTTCATTTGAAGTCCTAAATTATTTTTTAGATTAGGCGTAGCAATTCTAAATACAATCTAATAAAATTAACAATCAATCCAGGCAAAAAAAGCCTTGACATGCAAAGACAGATTGAAAACAAGCATACTACCCACGCAACACTTACTCAGCCAAGTATTTATGTAGGTGGAATGACCTAATGCATGTGCACCAACAATGGAAATTAAAAAAACATTTTAAAAAGTTGTTTTTGTTTACACAGTTGCTCTTACTCACCTCACGGTCTCCGTAGTATTTTCTGATAGCTTCAGCACAAGTTTTATACGGAGCAATTTTGTTCGGACGAATGAAAGACCCCGCTCCGGGTTTCGACGTTTTAAAATACTGTACGTCGTCCACAGAACCGTCATGTTTACCCCTCACTGGGTCATCCCACTCGACACCGTACCAAATACCTTTATAACCCTGCACTTCACCAATATACTTTACGGTACCAAAATCATCATTATACTTTACGCGACTACCGATATGCACTTGAATTTCGTTGTCATCGGTACCATTGTGGCTGTCCATGGTACCGTTGCAAAATTTTGGTATTAAATTAACAGGCATTGCGCCCACCATTATTTTTATGTTTTCGAAAAAGGAACTGTTCAATGAAAAAACAGGCTGACTATTTCCTCGAAAACTGTTGTCACTTTGCTTGTCAATCTACGTCGTTGTAGGGTTGCAAGACACTACATTTTTATTTATTTAGTCAATTCTAATAGTACCGATTTAAATCGATTTCACTAATGATATTTCTTACTTTTTGATATCTAATTACTAACGCTTAATTCCATAAAGACAAATTTTAAACCTCGAACGACACGAAATGGAAATAGAAATAAAATCCAAAGTAGGTTTTACGGCTTGGCTCACTTTACTGACTGAATAGATCTTTTATTCGGGATGGATTTTAAGCTATGTTCGTTACAAAATGTAAACCCATAATTTTAAGACGGTCGGTTCACTCGTTCACTCGTTAGGGCTTGAAAACTGAAAAGTCAAAAAACAAGCTTACTTACGCATTTATAATATTAGTTAAAAGTATTAGAGGAAATTAAAATTTGGAAAACTAACGATAACCATAATTCACATTTAATAAATAATAGAAAAATCTAAAAAAATTTTTAGTAGATTTGTTTGTCGTTGGTAATTAGTGAGTTTTGTACATCACTAGCTAAAGTGTTGCCAGATTTTAAAACAATATTTCTTTGTTTCCATTTTTAATTTGACAACTACGTACAATAATTGGAAGCTGTAAATTATCTGAAGATCTACTAGGTTACTTTTGATTCTTCGTATAAATATTTTAATTTCCTGGTGCAATTTTGTTTTCACGAATTATTAAACTGATTTGGTGTTGCCAAGAAAGTTTTTGACACTTTTAGTTTTATAATTCGTCAATAGGTGGCAGGAGCAGTATCATTTCGAAATAATTTTCTAAATGGTGATTGGTGGTTTCACGGGGATAGGATATTATCCGCCCAAGTATGGTAGAAATACCGAATAAGGACGAGAAATGTAAATTCGCGTTCCGATTCGCATACTGAAGTTCAAAGCTGCGAATTTGTCAAGCAGTGAACGTAGGCATATCGTTCAACGTGGAAGCTTTTGGCGGAAGCTAAAGTGACTGTAGTAATGTGAATCGGACAGCAATGTACTAGGATTCGCGACCGCCCGGTTCAATGTTCCATTTATTTTCATTCGTTGTCTCGGCGCGGCGCTAGCGTCATCTCGCTCACAGCTTTCTGAAATCGGGAATCGGGACGTAAAAAGTGTTTTTTGACAAAAATGGCTACCGAAAGTGTCCCAGACGTGTACACCAGTCGATAATACGGAAATGCTCTTTTGTGTTTGTGGAAATATGCAGTTTATAAGTGAACAATTGTTTCGTGCTGTGCAGTAGTGCATACGGATTTGTCACGACAAAGGATAAGAGCGTCAAAATGAGGTATGTACAATATTACGAGTTCATCGCTCCTCGGAGCTTTCGTTAGCAAAACAAATAAATAATTACAAAGATAATGATGCACGCGTCGATCTATTTATGTCCATATAGTATTCGCTGCACTGGCGGTCTTCCTTTTCGTCCGCATACTGTTTTTTTCATAGACATTACAACGTAAACATAGCACGGGCGTGCGGTCGTTACGGTTCATCGATTACTTGATTACGATCGTAATTACATACGTTTATGAATGACATCGTAATTAGAGATTGTAAAAAAGTGTGCTTTCATCATACCCGCATGCAAAAGTAAAAGAAACATGCGTTTCTGAAACATTTATCGATTTTTCCTCGCGTTGCTTTCCCTCACACGATGTATTTTCATGTTTTTCTGAGAAGTAATTGTAAATAGGAATTTAGCAGTGACCTTGTGAGGGTTCAGAGGTAATTTATTAAATTGGGGCATGGTTTGTCCAATACATGGACGTCCCTTAGCCCCATATGCGTAATGTTTCGCCGAAATGGGGTGTATGGGACCCCCAGGAAGGGTGACTGGTGAAAACGAATGCATATGACTAATAATAAACACCCCACCCCTATTTCTGCGTAAAAATAAATTTCTTCAGTCGTAATTGCTTTGCAATGCAGCTTGATTACTTAAAATTCTAAGTTATCACAATTTTTATCTCTGAGATAGTGTCGTAATTATTTTTCAAGTAAGATAAGCCAGGTAAATGAACCATTGATAATTTTGTTTACATATAAATTATGGATATAAATTTTTATTCATAAAACATGTTTTTCATTGAGTATTTCCTGCATGACATTAGTAGGTAAACAATTTGTTTAATTTATGTGTTCTTATTTTAATTTCGTTAGTTATCACCCAATATGAATGAAATTATTTCAAATCATTAATAATTTCCTTGTGGTTTTAGAATGGGTAGGCAATTAATTAATTTTAATGAGATTGACAACTTGATTATTCAAATCAGGTAATTTAAAGCTTATTGAATTTAGGAGTGAATTTGTATCTTATGATTATTAATCATTTGTTTGTAGCATGTAAATAAATAAATAAATAGACTCAATAAGCTTAGCTTCAGAATTGATATGGCTTTATGAAACTTCTGGAAATCTGATCATCATCTTCTCGTCTGATTCCCTCACTACCCAGTAGTGAGGGAATTAGACTATAGGTGCTTGTATGAGGCTCATCCAAGTTTTACTCCACCTTCCAATGACACACCTTGATAAGGTGTTTTGCTTGACTCCATTTGAGTTCCGTAATTAAATTTCTGTCAGTGGATACCAAATGTGGACATTATCTAGGGGAGCCAACTTTGACAGTGGTTAAAAAAAAACTATGAGTTGGTTTGCCCTGCGTTTTTACGAGAAATCCCTGTATGGAGAACATTTCTAAGTCTTTTTCCTTCACCATCTCAGTCTCAGTTTGAGTGCACCAGCATATGCACTCGAACTGAGACTTCAAATATCAAATACCTCTGTCCTATATACCTGTGGCTTTAATATGATTTAAAAAGATGTGTGGAAGAGAAAGATATACTTACTGCGCCAATTATAACAAAATTAAAAACAGTAAAACAATGGTTGACCTTGTATATTATGTACTAACCTTGGACGAATGCAAAAATAAATAATCTCATCCTGACAGGATGTTTTCAGTGACAGTAAATACCTAACTTGGAAATATATTAAAATTATAAGTAATCCATGTGGGATGTTGTATTTTTGTATTAATGATAAATATGCCCATTTTCCCAATCTGATGTAATCTCACGAGTTATTTATTTGTTACTTTTTAAATATGTACTTCTGATGCAAGTTTAACATGGTTGCATAGTAGAATAGCGCCCTAGGGTCAGTAAATATAATACACATTCCATGTCAAAACTACTAATTACACAATCAGCATAGCCATACATATATTGATTTCTGATAATTCTGCTGCCCAAGATACCTGTTACTAGGTTCATCTATAACAAAGAGAACATGGTTGCACAAGAAAATACCCAAGTTTTTGTCCACATGTGTGGAAAAACTCATCAAAACCTTTAAAAAAAGTGCTGAAAATGTAATAGACTTTTATAATTTTTAATACTGAATGAATAAATCTTCTTGCACAAGTTTAACCCAACCAGTTTGATTGCTTCAGCCCATAAAAAATATTAAAACCTCTTTGAAGTAATATCGTAATGCGCAACTAACATTACCCTACCCGTTCTCAGCCTTGACATTATTATTTAATATAAAATTAATAAAACTAATGGAAACCATTCAATTACTCAAAATATTCCTAGCAATGTTTATGAATGACACACAGAACACATGGGTAGTTCGGATTACTAAGAATTTGAAATTTTCTGTGACATATAAAAAATTTAGTCATCAGTGTTTGCTAATATTTTAAATCTTTACCTTGAATTGCATTTTAATTAGTAATTATTGCTGTTTTTTTCCTTCATACAGTTTAGAAATTACCTATTTTGTTTAATAGATAAGTATAAATGCATACTAACGTTTTGTGTAATTCTTGGAATCAGCAAGCCTTCAGGTGGGGCTGGTTACTTGTTATCGTAAAACACCTGTTAAGCATATGGTGTGCCAAATGCCACTAAAACATGCACACATAATGTCTAAGGTATTAATGCAATGGCGATCACAGGACTTCATGCCGAAATACAGGCCTTCATCTAGTTCAGCTGCAGATGATCCCTCTAATATGATGTACCTACTTAATATTAAGCGTATATAAATTGTATTTTTGTTCGATCTCAAGTATGTTATGTCAATAAAATATTCTTCTTTTTTATCTTAAAAGTACTATGCAACACTGGAATGCAAAGGGCAAGTGAAAGAACAATGTGATTTTTGGTGGTTTATTATTGATGGAGTCTGGCACTCCCTACTTTTCCACCAAAGATGGATTATAAGATGAAAATAAAAATTCAAAAAAATATATATTACATATAAAATTTGTCTCTCCTATTTCCAAAAATTTAAAAGTTACATGCTGTTTTGAACCAAATAACTATAGAAAAAAAAAAGAAATGTCATCTCAAACCCAAGAGACACAGTTAAATAAATAATTGCAAAATAATTCAGTATTCGACCGCTCCTACCCACCTGTCAACTGTCCATCCTATATTAATGGACTGGTTTTATTCAAGGTGGTTCACAGTTAAAAGTTATTGATTAAAATATACGGCTGTGACATTTTAGTAATGTTGCAATGGCTATTGGAATTGGTGATTTGTACATGTAGGGTTTTTATCAGTTATTCTGACAGTATTACGAATGTGGATGAGGCGAAAAGAATATGTAAGGATCATAGCACTGTGTAGTTTCTGCCTACCCCCATGGGGCATGATTTGTATGTATTTGGTTTAAGCATAATCAGCCTTAAATGATCCCACTGTTGGGACACAGTCCTCTTATTAGTAAAAGTACAACAAGCAGACTGTGTTAATTTTTTTTTGTCTTGGTAAAATCATCAAATGAGTTCTCCCACCCAGGCCGGGACGGGAGGACTGGTACTAACTAAAATCTACAGTGATCTTTCAATGACAGGCCTGTTGGTCTAGTGGTTAGTGATCCTGACTGCTATGCCGGAGGTTGTGGGTTCGATTCCCACCCAGGACAAATGTTTGTGTGATGAGCACGATCATTTGTTCTGTGTCTGGCTGTAATTTATCTATAATATGTATGTATTTAGAAATATATAAGTATGTTTATCAGTTGTCTAGTACCCATAACACAAGCTCTGTTTAGCTTGGGACTAGATGGCGTTGTGTGATAGTTGTGGAAAATTTATATTTAATACCCCTTTAAGTTCAAGAGTCACCGTCACCACGAAACACCTTAGATTTTAGTCAGTACGAATCTGTCAGTCTCTTCCGTCACGCTCCGGGCGGGAGGTCTCATTTGATGATTTTACCACGATAAAAAGAAAGGCAGGCAAATGGGGCTATTGGCACTCTGCTTCAACTACTGAATACCAATCTTTTTAGAATATAAGTGGTTGATATCCCTCAAAACGACCAACACTTTAGTATGGTAAGCTTCAGAGAAATCTCACCCCCTTTTTAGTGACATTACTATCACAGGGGGTGACTTTTTTTTCTCTGTAGCTGACTTTACCTATGAGTCATTTAAATATAGGCCATGATGAAAAAATATAACAAGGTAGGCAAACCATAGTTATAGTTACTTAGAGGTCCTCAAAATAACTAATAGCAAAAAATATGAATGATTCATAATCACCAGTCTTGCCACACTGATTGCAATATAATGAATCGATCAGTTTCTTGTTATAGGAAAGATTTACATTTAATTAGCAATAATACTTATTTGAAATTGAATAAAATTAGTCTGATCTGAGACGGCCATGGCATCGGAAGTCGCGAGGCGATTTCCGGCCATCGTTTTCGCGGGTATGCGGGCGGTGAGTAATGGGTGACTCGCCGTCTGATCATGGACCAAAGAGCTGTTAGCAATCTGACAGGCCTCCATAGAGAACCAAACCCTGCCGGGGTCGCGGGACTGTCTTTAGATAGGTAACTGACCCTGGAATGTAAAGGGCTATTGAAGGTACAGGCTGGATTTTATGTCAGTAAGATATAACAGTCCTTTCTGCTCCACACTGGACGAGAGGACTACAATATACATACAATAACTACTCAACTTAGTACACGTGAATACTGAGATGTTTGTCACACTTTCCGTGTATATCTTGTTCAGAATGGCATGGTGACATTAAACATACATACTTATGAAATACTTAAGTGATTCGTCATTTAGAACATTGCTAACGTATTATAAAACCAAGGTCCTATGCAGGGATTGAGTCATTTTTCTTATAAGTACCATATAATGTGTAATTACCTAATAAAGCAGTTACTAACTGTATTAAAAAATAAAAAGCCATTGTTTTAAAATTTAAATTGCATTTGTTATTTATTTTATTTATTAATAAACACACACACTATCTGTGGCCCTGTACGTGTTGGCCGCAATTGTACCAAATACCAAACACGAGACGATCACTATGACATATTGTATCGTCACTCACGCTCTAAAAGATACGATTTTCACATGAAAATAACTACAAGATAATAAATACTATTAAAAATTATTTGCTTAACTAAATTTTCAAGTGACAGTTGAAAATTTAGTAAATTTAGTAATTTTGATGTATGTAATTTACGGGTGCCAGAGAAGTTATGTCACATAGAACTTAAATGTGTTAAAAATACAGTCATTCTTTTAAAATTTAAATTTGTTTTGGTCGAAAATCAGTCACCGCATGTTCTAATTGTAAATTTTTGGTCGTATTCCATTTTTAAATAGGCCAGAAGATTAACCCTATTTGTTTTTAATTTGTTTAAAAGCTCTTGTGGTTTCCGTTAAGCCGTGCGAACAGTAGGTCAACCCTACCCACTGGGTCACAACCCAATGACGTCGTAAATGGCAACACACACGTTATGAGGAAGAGTATCTTTCTACCGGACTTACGGCTGGCTGTTATTAAACTGACGGTTTGTCAAATTGTGAACTTATTTGTGATGGGAACCCATGCATAATCTCTAGTAGTTGCATGTTTAAGTCACATACTTATTTATACGAACGCTTTATGATAGAGTTTTCGTTTTTGGTGGAAAAGATGGGCTTACTTGCTATCCTATTTTTTTGTTATCATTACATCTGGTATTGCAAGTTAATCTGATTTTCACGGGACTGTTTCCGCGCCACGTCTATGAAAGTAGAGGACAACCTAGAGCTTTTGTTGAATGATTATTGAGATGCAATAAAAGAAGTGGTGGTAGGCCAACATCCAGAGACGATATTCAGACGATCGCGGGTAAAACTCTCAACCAGGTTTTACTAAAACCTGGTTGAGAGTCACAGAGATGAGGGAGATATGATACTAAAGGAAAAAGGACTATGTTTAGCATTGGTATGGGTGTAACAAAGCTGCCAATGATGATAATTTCAACCGAGAGCATTCATTGTTTGATCTAGCAAAGAACAATACAAAAAATCCACCACACGCAACCCCTGAAGCTACCTTCCTTTTCACTGGGGTATTGGAACTTGTCACCCTGTTCATCATACACTCAAAACCTTCTGTAATACAGGTCATAGTTTACGGAATTAAGACACAAAAATTATAATTGTGACTCTAATTACATTATTATGTCATGAAATAAACTCGAAACAATGTTATCGCCTGCATCAAAAACATGATGATAATGTCCAACATCCGAAAAATAACGCCAATGACACTACTTCCTCCCAAACGACGGGACAATTAGCGTCAATTAATGTTATTTTACATAATTCTAGGGCTACCACGTTCCAGTGTAACACTAAACGCCGACAGACTGATCACCGACGGACTCGTCGCCGACAGGGCCCATCAGGGGACACCCTTTTTTATCATGGTAAAATCATCAAATGAGTCCTCCTACCCAGAACGGGGCGGGAGGGTCTGTCAGACTTATACTGACTAAAATCCACGGTGATCCTTCAATAGCTCTTTACGTTCCAGGGTCACGGTTACCTGATGATACAGTCCCGCGACCCCGGCGGGCTTTGGCTCTCTAAGGTGGGCCCCGTCAGATTGCAGCTTATTGAGGCGCTTGGAAACACGATACGCCGTCATGGTCCATGATCGGAAAGCAAGGCACCCATAAATCGCTTGCCGCATGCCTATCACACCTCGAAGTTCGATTTGGTTAGGTTCCTCTAAACCTTTTTTTTTTATCGTGGTAAAATCATCAAATGAGTCCTCCCACCCAGGGCAGGGCGGGAGGGACTGTCAGACTTGTACTGACTAAAATCCACGGTGTCCTTCAATAGCCCTTTACGTACCGGGGTCACGGTAATCCGTTAGTCCCGCGACCCCGGCAGGCAGGTTCCTCTAAACCTAGTGAGGCTTAAGTCGAAATTTTATTACAAACCATAGATAGTTGCGTCAATGATGAGCCCTGTTGGCAAAGAGTCCGTCGAAGTAAAGTCTTGTCGGTGTTTCATCTGTAGGCGTTTAGTAGTAAACTCACCATGTCCAGTGGTAGATGATGAAATAAAATGCTTGTAAAGGCACCCACTTGTTGAACAGAAGACCTGATGAAGACCACGGGATGTCGCTTCCAACAGGTCCTATTGGAAATCTGTAGGGAACGCCTGTGTAACATTCTATTTCTACGGCTGATCTTCTGATGATGAAACGCACCCACGATATAGGAGTCTATAGTGGATCAAAGTTTAAAGAAAATAGTTTCCTTTTTTTGATTTTCAATTTGCATTCTAGAGCACTAACTACTTTGAAGATTCCCGCAAGAATATATCGATGCTTCCGACAACAAAGGTCGTAAACACCAAAATAGCACTTTTGGTAATCAACGAAAAACAAAAAATAATTTCGTTTTTGGCTTATATCTTTTTAACTATAAAAGTTATAAAATTGTGTTCTAAACAAGAAATACGTGAAATACGATGGTGTTTCATAATATATTATTGCTATTTATGTCAAAGCCTTATTTTAAAAGTTAGCTTGGACATACACCCCAGAAAATTCAAGAAGTTGGTATTTACGACCACTAATAAATCAATGGAGAACGATTTGTCTAACGGAAGTTAGAAGTATGCACCAGTTATTAAATACAATAGTTCTGGGTTTGGTTTTAAAAACCATATAATGGAATAAAAATGAGTGTAAACACCACGATCTGATGCGATGGTATGTAACAAACATGGAAATATCTGAAGCAAATCAATGAATTTAAGACTGTAAGTTGAGTTTTAAATTAATATGAGACGCCCCGCATACCTGCTTTCACCCAAGAAAGTATTGTTGTCCCCTCTTACAGGTCTCAAGTTTGGTTGGTCAGGAATGAGTGAGCGATGCTGTGCGGAAACGGCAACACACACATTTTATTTTTTTTGAATGGCATCTCGCTGGTAAACCTAGAGGAGGTTGTGGGCTGCTTAACCGGACTTTTCTGTGGATGCCTTAAATTACTCTAAGGTCTCCAGCCAGGGGCTTACAACTAAAAAACTACAACTAAGTGACCACACGCTAAGGGCACCCCCTGTGGGGTTCGGACCTCGGCTTAGGGCGTCACTGAGGGAGGACAGCAAGCGACAGGCTAGATCACAATGATATCATTATTTAGGGGCTACTTTAAAGCTAAGGCTCAGCATGACGGGCTGGCTCTTGCAAGGGTCGGGGAGGGCATTGATTCGGATGTCGCGACGGGCGTCCTCGGCGGCGAGGACGGAATGAGGGGATCGATTTGTGCTTGTGTTTCCTAAGCGTACTGGTTTCCCTACTGCTCTCCTGGAGGAGCGTGATGGGGTCATCGGGGGTGACAAGGGTATGCCTTGGTCGGCGAATTTTACTAATACGCGATGGTTCGTATCGGGCGGCCGATGCGATTAGGGGATTGCGGTGCCTAACAGCAGAGTCAAAGAAACGCTTGGAAAGGCGTTTCATGAACTGAAGTATGGTGGGGATTTTCAGGTCTAAATGGAGACTGTCATTGCGGACATAGTACGGGGCTCCCGTGACTTTCCTAAGAAATCGATTTTGAAGGACCTGCATCTTATAAAGGAGGCGGGGGTGGGAGTGTGCGAAGATGACACCAGCGTATGTCATAACGGGACGGATTACAGCGGTATAGAGGCGCATTTTGCATTTAAGCGATAATTTGCTTCTTGCTGTAAGCATGAAATGAAGCCTACTTACGGCAAAGGCAGCCCGATCTCGAGCTGCAGAGCTTACGTTTTAAAAATGATTGTGGGGTGTAATTACAATTAATTATGTATTCATGTTTTTACGACCGACAGCTGTTTGTACGTTGTATTATACGACCTGCACGGTTATTCGGTTCTAAGCAATATGAGTTATACATACCCTCTTTTCTAAAAAATCTTGATTATAGCAGTAAAAATTTTGGGAGTAAAAGTTTTTTTTTTTGGCGAATATTTTTTTCACTATTTTAGATCGACGCAGCCCCAAAAATTAAGTAGGGCTGCATTCTTAACTCATTTTCGCCAAAATGGCGTTTACGACATTTGTTGCCGGAAGCATCGATATATTATATGACCCACGTGGATAACCTAGAACTGAGTAAATCAGTTCTAGCTTAAGTTAGTGGCCACTTGCGAACTTCGCCGGACATGTGACGTCATCAAGTCACACAAATCCTACAGAAGATTACCGAGAAATCTGAGTCATCTGTTCGATCGGAGGGTTCTCCTTTCAATTGATTCTAACCTGTGCATTTATTTTCCGAATTACCTTTTGGTAGTTAGTGGCGCGAAAGTCTGACTACCAGTCTTCAAGGTCTCCAAGGGGTACCGTATTACCCAGTCCAACTGGGTTTTTTTTTTTTTTTTTTTTTTTTTTTTTTTTTTTTTTTTTTTTTTTCTTATTCCTCTGACCGTGGGTCAAAGACTATATTAGCTAGGGTTCACTTTCACTCCAGTTCTATCTTTTATTCCTCTCGCACTTTTATTCCGCATACTGTATCTTTCTTTCTTACTTCTCTTTTCAAGCTTTATTCCGGTGGGGTTCCGGTCTACTCGATCTATGCTATTTACTTTATTTTCTATTTATTTTCTTAGGGTTAGGGATTACACGTTACACATTTTCTTTATTTTCAGTTTACAATTCTTTTTTTTCGACTGATACAAAACTGCTACTAATTTTCTTACTTTCTAGTTCACATGCTATCTTATTTAACTTATTTTATACTTATTAATATCTTATATCTATTACACTTTTTTAGTACATTTTAACCTTATGTTGTAGTTTATGTTACCAGAAGATAGCGACTTGCATTTACAGGGTTGTTTCTCGATATATTATATGCTATTATAAAATCAAGGCCTACATTTGGTCTTAAACTATGCTTATTCTATATTACATTTAATACATTATTCAGGTTTGTATGGTGCACATTATATTACAACATAATATATGTCATCATACTATTTATTGCTTGTTCCGTTTTATGACCGTCTTAACAATTTTCAAGCAGTAGTCTATGAAGTTATTTCTACATTTACTTGCCATGATTTCTTTGATATGTTCCAGGGTTAAAGTCATATCCAGTTTCTGTTCAATCTGGTACCTTTGATATGCAAAGTCTGGGCATTCTAGTATAAGGTGTGGGACGGACTCACCTACGTTGGGGTCGCAGGCGCAGGAGGGACTCTCCTTACACTTAAAGCGGCTTAAGTATTCGGAGAATCCCCCATGGCCGGTGAACAGCTGAGTACCTAGATAGCTCGGTTCCAGTTTACGGATGATGCGGTGCGCCGCGGTCACATCCGGGAAGAAGATTTTAGTGATACTAGCGACTGTTCCAGATTTATATCTTGCGTCCCATCCGCGAATCGACTGCTGTCGTAGCTGTCGCTTCGCGAATGAGACGGGGAACAGGTCGTAGTGTGGTCTTCTTTTTAAGGGTGCTAGGGCGGCCTCCTTGGCGAGCTGGTCTGCCCTTTCGTTTCCCTCCAATCCTGCGTGTGCTTTGATCCAGAACAAATTGATAACTTTGTTCTGTCGAGAAGAGTTGTGAATGTTCTCTCGTGCTTCAACGGCTAACGGATGGAGGGAACTAGGGTTAGTGATGGTCTGAAGTGCCGCCATTGAGTCGCTATATATCCCGAATGTGACCGCTTTCTGCTTATTGATATATCTCGTTGCTTCGCAGATGGCCAGCAGCTCTGCTTGGTATACCGTACAGTAATTCGGCAGGCAAAGTTTTTTGGTTTGGGTCTCTACGGCGCCCTTCCATATGGAGAGCGCCGCTCCGACCCTTCCTTCGACTTTGCTGCCGTCGGTGAAGATTCTTACTGCACAGCTACTGTTTGCATCTACGTCGCTCTGGTCTTTGAGACAGATCAATCCCAGCTCCGCGATCGCTGCAGGGTGTGGCGCTTCTGTTGCCGGCGTTAACCGCTCGATCTCCCTGTCCCCCAATTCAGGCAGGGCCTCCCCCCTCTTGATCCTGTACAGCGAGGCTACCTCGCGCACGCGTAGATCAAGTGGGAGCAGTCCCGCCAGGATTAATGCTGAGTTCAGGGAGACCGTGCGATAAGCCTTGCACATCTTCTGTGCGAATCCTCGTTGAACGACGCCGAGTTGTTTCTGCACCCCGAGTTTCTCAGCTGCTGGCGCCCATATACTCGCCGCGTATAGAATTATGGGCTCGACGGTCGCCACGTAAATTGTGCGAATCACCTCAGGGTGTAGACCCCAGCTTGCCTTGGCCGCTCTTGCAAGCTGTTTGTACACGTTCACGGCTTTTTGGCAGACACTTGATACATGTTTTTTAAAGGTGAGCTTGTCATCAAGCGTAGTCCAACTGGGTTGAGGAGGTCAGATAGGCAGTCGCTCCATGTAAAATACATATTCAGCTGCATCCGGTCAAACTGGAAGTCCAGCATAGTTGGGATAAGGTTAGGCAGATGATGATTTTTCGCGATTTTTCAACCTAAGTATGTGTTTCCCAAAACTTTATCTTCAGAATTTAGATCATCCATCACTATAATCAGCTCATAACGTTCACACTCCTGGGAAATACCTCTGTGTTAGATCATTAATCTCTTGAAATACCCTCCAAAAGTCATTTTTGTGACCTCAGATTTTTTCTACTCTCAAAGGGCTTCTATCGAATCTCGACTACAGATCAAATTAAACAATTCAATTAGAATAAAATGACTTTAATTGATTTTTAAATTGATGTTAATTTTTATTGCCAAAGCAATTCTTCAAATAAAGTATCACAAAGACCCGAAGGGCCCTTTTGTCTGTTACTCAAATATGCCAAGGTGAGATGCACAATCGTTTTCTATAGAACTTTATTACGTTGTGTCAGCTGATGAGCACAAAACAGAAAAATAAGCAGAAGTTCAGGAAAAAAATGCTCTTTTATATTTGCTGGCTAGAGTGGAAGTCACTTCTGGGATGGGCTACTTTTAGATAAGTATGTAAAGCGTTCAAAATATTTAAAAGGAGATTGCCCGTTTTGTAAAGGAAGTTCGGTCCCAGTGGAAAATGCTTGTGCCCTGAAGATTTTTATTTTACCTAATAGTAAAAACATAGCATTTTCATAATCAGAAACCTTTTTTCAAATATTCACCCTGGTTCAGGAGATATCATAATTTTTCAGTTTTAAAAATCTAGGTTATAATTACTAATTGACATAGACTATACATCACTATGAGCATGGCATTATGTATCTATTCTCTATGCATTAAGTAAAAGAGACATAGTTCCATTACTGTATGCATATTTTCATACTATAAGCAAGTTTATGCATAAAGTAATAAAGACAAAGATAAAAAAATAAAATAAAGATGAAGTAATAATTCCATTGTACCTTCGATGAGAGATCGAAGCATTGTACTGGTATTTAGCAGTATAATAAAAAGTAAATAGGTGCTCACCTATTTTGTAGAATGATAATGTTTAAATATGTCAAAAAATGTACTATTAGTTCACAGCAGCGTCAGCATCGGACTAATTTTTTATTTCATTTACTGTTACTGATACTTATTTTAATTTTAATAATAGTACATACAAAGGGAAATAAAACAAATAAAACTTGGATAAACTATTTATTCTTCATAAAATATTCCATCCAAAGATTGAGCTGGAGCACTTACATTGTTGAAGCGGCCCCAGCTTAAATACCACAATACTGTCATAGTATGAGCACAACACCCTACTGTACGGTTACCCACTAGACAGTTACAATAGTAAGCAATGATACTTTCTAATGAATTTGCCCGATTTTCATCTCTACTTATCAATAAATAAGAGTAATACGTTTTGTGGCTCACATGGCGGGACTTAATTCTAGCCCTAATTAAATAATTATTTTGACCTAATATTAAGGGCAAATCCTCTTCCAAAACATTGCTTACTTCAACATTATAAGTACCATTACTTCTTATGTGCTCCCCATAATAGGATCTAGCCTGTTTTAATTGGTAAGATCCCAATGCAAATCTTCTTAAATCATCTAAAGTTAATCTAGGAAAATGATCTAAATGGGGAGCATTGCTGTCTATGTTTTGGAAAACCGTACGTCTCCTATTGATGTTTTCCCTTTGAATAAATTCCCCTAAACAATTGCTCGTATTTAATCTCGCCCGAGCAATTCGTAAATACTCCGCAGCATCAGGTCGGTCTTCTATTGTTGGGTGGAATTTATTCAAAAGAGCACAAGCAATTTTAAAATCATCCATAAGGTGTGTTGATGCTCTGTTAAAATATTCTTGTCGAAAGAGTTTGTAGTCTCTTTTAATGCGACCGTTTACAATTTCAACTACCCATCTACACATAGTCACACATCTAGACTTATTTGCTTGATCAGTTGTCAATTGAAATTCATTTTCCAATAATGACTCGGGCATGTAAGTTTTATAATTATAGCTTTCCAACTCGGGGATCACGTCTCTAAATCCTCTATCCAATATAAAGACGTCCCCCTGTCTAAAAAATGAGCGCATTGGACCACTTTCATTACGAAATAGATCACTCATGATTGTTGAATCATTTTTTGTTGCTTCATATGGTCCAACGCACTCTAAAATATATCCATCACAACACGTAATTAAAAAGGGTTTAACCAAATTACTGTATTTGTGTAGACTATATGTCTGTTTTTGGTATTTGTAGTTACTACTACTCTGAACATACACATAAGTACCATCACATATAACAATGGCAGGTTTAACATCTGAAGCCATGCTACTGTCTCCAAATAGACCTTCAGGAATAGTCCTGTTACGTGAGGCCACATTTTGTACATTAGTATGAGAAAGTCCTAAATGCATTGGTACAAAATGTTCTGTTAAACATTCTCTAACAATCTTCATTTTTTTTTCTAATGTAGAGCGTGGCAGTTGAAAAAGAGTTGCCAGTCTTTGGTTGCTGTCTCCTGTCCTAAGCTTAACAAGAAATATGCTCAATGCAAGGCTAGGATTTGTAACCTCATTATTTAAACTAGGAATGCTATTTAATAGATTGTTAAACTGGGCTTCTGTTAGTCCCAGCCAATAATGGCGTAAATGTGAATCCATTGCTGCAATATTATTAAAATCTAAAGTCCTTTGAGAAGCTCTTTCAAGGATAGAAAATATATCATCAACTTGAAAGCCAGTAAAGTCATTTAAAATGGCAGTCAGTTCATCCCACTGATTACTATGTAAATGGTGATGACAGATTCTAGCATTTAAGGGTATATATATATTGAACTGCAATAACAACAATTCCTTGATAGTCATAGGCACTAAAAGACGTTCATTATTTTCACATCCTACAAACATGCAGTGACGAGAAGCTGCAGCTACACGTTTATACTTTTGTGAGTTAACTTTAGATTGTAGTCGTAGTGCTTGTTGTGGTTGGGGTGTTGGAGCTGGCATTGGAGGTGGTTCAGGTATCCTGCTGTCTTCTAATGAAGGTGAAGCTGCAACCAGGACACTGTCGGGTCTGTTTGTATCTTGAAGAACCTCCAATCGACGTGTTTCCCGAGTTGCTGCTAGCCAGCAAGGAATGCACACTCTTTGTAAATGTGGAGCCTGTAATTAAATAGTTAGTATTAGTGAATGTCAGAATATGCACCAAACACTATATTATTATTGTGGAAGCATGTGAATAAAAAAGCATGAGGTCTCAGGTTCGTTTCCCAGGTTGGGTTGCTGGGTTTTTCACCTCTGCCTAATTATTATCATGGTTATGTTTGGGGATTACAAGTGAGACAATAAGAAAAGTTATTGAAAAATATACTGACCAGGTGTGCTAAAGTCCATCTTAAAATCATGCTGCGTTGTGGGCAGTCTAACTCAACTCTATGGGTTCTCCGACTCGCAATAGAGATACCACATCCATAACAAATGTTCAAGTGACCATATGCAGGTGATATATCCTCGTGGGATCCAGTTATATTTGTTAAAATCCGTTCTTGCAACAGCAAATAACATTCAATACACAGGATATCATCCGATGTTACCTGGAAAAAAATATAAAATCATTACTCTTCTACATTTATATCGGCTTAAACTTGTAAATACATAATAAACTCTCATGAAGATAACTCAAAATAACATTTGATTAGAGTAAATGAAGCTTCTTTTACTCTAATCAAATGTTATTTTGAGTCAGTACAATGGCACTATATAATCGAAAATAAAATAAATATTGTTGTATGTGCACACGATAACTTACAGGTGTTGGCATTGTCCAAGTTCGTAGAAGAACTGTCATTTGCTCGTTCAACTCCTCAACTGTATACCGGCGTAAATTAGGTGCTAATAAAATCGAACAGTTAACACAGCGTGGAGAAGGCAGACGGTGTGCCCGACTTCTGGCTGGGGTAGACATAGTTTTGACAAAAAATTGTTCGGGAGTCCAATATCTCACTAAAGACAGCACTTAAGAGTCAAATATCTCACAAATAACAACACAAACAAGAGTCCGTTATCTCACTAAACATAAAGTACTCGAGGAACTTATTAGCTCAACTCGGTGATAGCAGAAAAGGCACGTATCGTAAATAATAACAACTATGTAAATACGGAATTCAAAACTCAACGTATTCACAAAGCGATCACGAACGTAACGAATCTCCAAAGTCCAAACAGTGCCGTGACATGCGCAAGTAAATGTTGCCAGATCAATTATTTTTAATCATTAAATCGATTTCAGTTTTTTATCGATTTATCGATTACAACTGTTTAGTTAATACGGCGTTGCCAAAATACGTAAGGCTTTTCTGTTTGTGTAAATTGCTTTAATAAACATCTAATCAACAATATAGAATTATTATGTAAATAAAAAAACCTATTGTCCATCGTTCCTTCGCTATTACATGCACAGACTTTATGCAGTGTATATCCACTAGTTTTCGTAATTTAAATATTTTACAAACTCATACTTTCCCTACACCTATATTTGTGCATTTCAGATATAATATGCTACAATAATACGTACCTATGAAAAAGACAGGCTTAACACCATTCTAAACTCATCGTTAAGACTCGAGAAGACATAATGCTAAAACAGTAGCCATTTAAATGTTGAAACAAAAACTAGCTGTTATAATAATTAAAAACATTTCTTTATAGTCATTGAACGTTTTGTTATGATATCGATTACTCCATTGATTATTGTACGTCATTCGATAGTTATTTGATTTCTGGCAACTTTTTCTTGTATACTTATCAAACGGATGTCGACATAATATTTAACTATTATTTAATTCTAACTTTATTCCCAGGGTGAAAGAAATTGTATAAAAAATAATATGTACACAAAAAAATGAATAATATTTTTGGGTTATTATTGCAATCAGGCACACGATATATCACAAAGGGACCTGACCCGTGGCAATGTCCTTTAAAAATAGTAAAAAAATGATTATATAAAAAAATGCAGTGACTTTTGTTTTTTTTTTTATAAATCAAATAAATAAAAGAAAATAACTGTTATTCCTGTTTTATTAACCCTTTAACCGCGCGTGTCGCATATATGCGACAAATATTTCCGTGTCCCTACCGCGCGTGTCGTATTTCTGCGACAGAGAACATGCATGATTTTTTCGTTCTATTTTCGTCCTATTAATTGCGTGGTACAACTAAAACTATTATTAAATAGAGCTATTATTTACAACAATTACTTAAAATTATGTGTCATAACTCTAAGCATTCAAAAAACTTAAACAAAAATAAGTAATTGGCAGCTTGAAATTTTCTTCGGCGTCTATCGCGCGCGTCGCATAAATATGACCATAGGGATGGGATACAATGCAATGCGCATTTTAAAAACGAAATAACAAACAGTTAAATAATCAGGTATAATGCATCATTCAGCATAAAATAAACGGTGTCATACCAAATAAAGTTAAATTTAACATATTGCCTTGTGTTATTAATTCTTTTCCTTATTATTCATAAGAAAAATATCCCTCACGATCTTTGTATAATGCCAACATTTGACGTTAGTTCCCATCCCTTGACTCCTATGCTTGCAACATATTTCTCTAGTTTGTCTAGCGCGGCTGTCACATTAATACGACCACTGCCTACGTCACAAGCGGATCAAACGAATGGAAAGTTCCATTAATGTTGTTCGTTGGTATTTGTGCATTGTCGATAAAATAGTCACATTTCAATTTTCAATAATGACGACTACTGAGGAATTATTAAGAATATTAGAAGGTGACGACGACGAGTGTGACGACGAATTGGAATTATCCGATTCGATAGAATTTAGAAGTGATGGAGAGGTAAGTACCTATTTCAATTTCTTCTTAGGTTATTTGCACATTATTCAGTAGGTATAGGTATAAATAAGATTTTCGTTGGGTTTAGGTAACTCCTTGATGAATCGAAATAGTATTTTAAATATTGTGATGTAATTCTGTTATTACCTATATTACCTACTTAACTACCTACATATCCTATTGATTGTTCAAATTTGGAACCGTGTTGTATGTTGTCCTTACCATTATTAAGGTACTGTGACAGTACCTACCAAGCCGGACAGGCACTCGCACTCGCGTTTGTCTCTTTTTCTCTCTCTCTCTTTCATAAATCATTATTCGAGTTTGGGTGTAGCTGTTTTGTGTCCGTGACTTGTGTGTTTGTGAAGTCCCAAGCTACACAGGAATTATTCCTAGTGCATGAGTTATCTTTAAAAAAAAAGATAACTTTAATAAGCGTTCTGCACACGATGCCGTCACCGCGCCGTCGCCCGCCGCACAGTTACACTGTAGAATACGAGTCGCGCGAAGCCCGCCACCGCGCGCGTTCCCGTCCCTGTCTGTTTGATTCATTCCATTAGGTACCGGCTGCGTGCGATCTCGCGGCGTGCACGTTCGTACGCGGTCGGTAATGGAATCAATGGAATGAATCAAACGAGACAGGGACGGGAACGCGCGCGGTGGCGGCGCGGTGGCGGGCTTCGCGCGACTCGTATTCTACAGTGTAACTGTGCGGCGGGCGTCGGCGCGGCGACGGCGCGGTGACGGCATCGTGTGCAGGAACGCTAACTAGGTTCCTTTTTGTTAAAGTTATATACCTACCTAATGAATATAAAAAATAATATACTTACGTAATAAATTTTAATTTGTCATTTGAAAACATGAGCGGTTTCTTTGTGTCGCGCCTGTTTGTAGAAGCCATAAGGCTGATTTAAAATAAAAACATAAAAATTCTTTGACTTTTTTTTTTATCGATACAACGATTGCCCCTCCTTATTTATTGTAGGTATTATTTTGTCGATTTGTAGCCTCGCGCTAGGGGCACGACAATTGATATTTAGCCAAGCGGTTAAAGGGTTAAAGAAGGTAACGTTGCGTTTATAGACGAGTCATACATTTTTTTTTTATCGTGGTAAAATCATCAAATGAGTCCTCCCACCCAGGGCAGGGCGGGAGGGACTGTCAGACTTGTACTGACTAAAGTCCACGGTGTCCTTCAATAGCCCTTTACGTACTAGGGTCACGGTAATCCCTTGGTCCCGCGACCCCAGCAGGCTTTGGCCCTCTACAGGCCCTGTCACTATGCTGACACTCTTTGAGGCGCGCGTGGAACACAACGCGCCGTCGACCCGGGCATGGTCCATGGTCGGACAGCGAGTCGCCCATTACTCGCTGACCGCATGCCCGCGCCTACGGTGGCCGGAGATCGTCCTGCGACGACCGACGCCGTGGGAGTCTACCACTGCGGCTGGGGTGGAGGGAGGACGCTGTCCTCTCCCTCAGGCAGCCCGCCTCCTCCTTCACGAGCATGACTGCTTCGCAGAAGGAGGCGACCGCTTCCCACTCCGTCTCGCCCCGCAGCATGGCCTCGACCAATGCCGGGCGCGAGAGGTCTCCGCCTATCGCCGTCGTGAGGACACGGCGGTGCTCAAATTTTGTAATGCGACACTTGTCAAACTTGCTTTCGTAACACTAAGATGTGAAGCTAATGGAGAAATGTCTCCAAAGTAATTACAACTCGTACTTCTGACAATCATATTTTGCAATCATTTTTAAATGAACCGTAACGAGCATATCTCGCCACGAAATATCGTTAACAAGATTCGCTCATGTCGTAATGTATTCGAAGGTGTTGTAAATTACGCTAATGACGTACAATTATATTTTAAATAGTCATATATACGTGACGTTTATGTTTTGACGATGGTGATAAACAATATTGGACTGTTGGTAACTAACTGGCTTTGGAACTTTTGTGATGTCATTGCCAATTTCAAAAATTTTGCTTCTAGATCTTATATTTAGATTCAGTTAGTTTTTGGTTTTTTTTTTCATGCGTGTCTGTTTTATCTTTCTTGTTTCTGTTTACCCACGATTTTCTGAATATCATCCACCCAGGCCTTTGGTTTGCTAACTCTTCTACTTTTTTTTGAACAAAAAACAAACACAAATTACAAATGAGGCCACTCTGGCCCACCCAGGGCAGAGCGGGAGGGACTGTCAGACTCGTACTGACTGAAATTTACGGTGTCCTTCAATAGCCCTTTAAGTTTCGGGGTCACGGTAATTCGTAAGTCCCGCGACCCCGGCAGGCTTTGGCCCAACACTTCTTCTACTGCCTCTCGGTAACCCATGGATACACCTCTTTATTTGGATGCAATCAATTGGATCCTCGGCTACTCTCACCCAACTGCTACCACCTCGTAAATTGACATTTGCCTTGCCTGAAAGTGGTTGCCTTACCTTGGTGAAGTTTAAACTCATCAAATGAATTCCAACCCTGGGTGGGGCGGATGGAACGTTTCGTTTGTTAGCTAACTCGTAGTCTCCCACAGTGAAATGTCTACCCATCATTTCTCCTCGGTTTTACTGCAGCCTATAAAGGCTGACAAACCTATACTCAATATTTTATTGCATTCCATACTGTGTATATTGTATTAGTTGGTCTCATAAAACACCGAATCAATTATGGAACCTGTCAACCAGCGACAAGGATTTGTCTTGAACAGCTCAGCGTTAATAGTACGATCGATCACTCCCTTATATGGCCAGCTTAATAACTTCACAACGAGTTTAGGTGACGTCCCAAAAAATTGTATCTACCCTCCTTTCACAATTTAGCAATACATTGCTGCATTTTCAAACCGATTATATTGCAATACACCCGCTCTGTGCATTGCAAAGTGAAGCAGTTCTCGGTACAGATTGCATGTACTATATTGTAACAGCCGCTTACTCGTTTCTTGCATAATGAGATAATAAAAAACTTAACGATTGTTCTCAGTGATGTAAGTGATCACTTTTACTTATGTTTGTCAGCTGTTTACAGGTTTTGCGTACGGTGTGTTAAAGTCCATTGTAGAGATAAATACTGCTGAGATTGGATAATCCATACTTCTATCTATCTTATCTTTATCTATACACCGTGACTTTTTAGTCGTCTTACAACGGCAGCCCAGTTCATGTATCCAATGACTAGTAAACGTTCATAATAAAAAAAATGGTATTTATGAGATTTGGATAATTCAAAAATAAAAATATTATTCATTATTATGACACAAGGTGTAGTTAGAAACACCCTTGTCTCATAGAAAATGGAGATGGTATGATCTGCTCGACTCGTGCGCTGCCTAGGCATACTCTACAGTTTGATACGTAAACATTTTAACAGGCTGTTTCATATTTCTGATGTACCTATTTATTAATGATAAAAAATATTATTAATGATAAAAAAATAATAATCGGGCCTAGAGTTATTTTATGTCGGATACATTGAGTGGACCACTTTTGTAAGACGACTAAAAAGTCACGGTGTATATATAAAAATGTTATGTTGGTTTGTGTACGCTTCAAAAACTCAAAAAGTTCTGCACCGATTGAGCTGAAATTTTAGCATGATATATAATTCGCATCAAGGATTGTTTTTAACATTTTTTTTTGAAAAATCTGTTTTTTTGTGCCACAGCAAAGCGTGGCAGGGTACAGCTAGTGTAGTATAAAACAAAGTCGCTTCTCGCTGTCTGTCTGTCCCAATGTATGCATAGATCTTTAGAACTACGCAACGGATTATGATGCAGGTTTTTTTAATAGATAGAGTGATTCAAGAGGAAGGTTTATAATGTGTATGTGACATGCATAATATAGTAGAGATGGCACCCGTGCGGAGCCGGAACGGGTCGCTAGTCTATTGTAAAGCTAAAGAGTTTGTTTGGTTCAACACGCTAATTTTAGGAAGTACTGGTTCGAATAAGAAAAATCTTTTTGTGTTGGATAGTTCATTTATTGAGGAAGGCTATAGGCTTGGTCGCGGGGCTTACGAACTGCCGTGAACCCGGTACCTAAAGGGCTATTTAAGGACACCGTGGATTTTAGTCAGTACGAATCTGACAGTCCCTCCCGCTCTGCCCTGGGTGGGAGGACTCGTGAGATGATTTTACCACGTAAAAAAAAAACTTTATAATATCACATTACGACCAATAGGAACCGAGTAGTGGAGAAGCACGGGAACAGCTAATATAGAATATATGGGGACTTGTAGGTCTAAGATTGGGAATTGTGTGTTGTGTTGTCACTGCTGCGTTGTTGAATCATACCTTTAGGAAAAAGTTTACCATGGCTTTGGAACGCAAAGGGCACGCAAAGGAACAGGGTGGTTAGAAGTTACCTGCTTACTAGTAGTTACTTGTATCGATTTGTCATCAACATGGAAAAACTCAATGAATTCCAAGTTATCTTATCGTTAAAATGTATCTAGTACTACTTATCTAGATTATGTTTTTTTTAAGTGGTTATTGTTCTATATTCTAGTTTGAACTGGTTCTGCAAATGATTCATCGTTTTCACCAGAAATTTTGGTAAAGGTCAGCAATCAAAATGGATGTAGCCATCGAACATACTATGGCAGTCAACATTTTAACTAGAGGATATCGTATCACGTCTCTCACTTTAGGCCAATAAGTGAAACCGATGCCTATGACGTAGTATAACATTTTTTTTATAGTGATGGGACTCGAATCACGTTTGATTCGAATAATTCGAGTCATGACGGCAAAAACTCGACTCGAATGAGATTTTCTGTTGATTCGAATCATCGCTTGATTCGAATCGGCGAAATAATTCGAATCGATTTCATAAATTCGAATCATTTTCATCGATTCGAATCTTTATTGCGAGGAAAGTTTACCTTATAGACGAGACAGTTAGGATTTGTTTAAGTTTTTTCCTTTAAAGTAACTTGTTCCCGTAAAGAAAAATGTTCTTTTAGAAGAATAATAACTTCGTATAACGGTTACTTTTAGTTCCGGTCTTGTAAGAGTTAGATAAGGTTCTTTTTATTAGTTTACATAATATAGTAGGTCAATTTAAAAAAAAAAAAACTATTATATGTTTAAGTCATATAGATTCGAATCATCGCATCGATTCGAATTGATTCGGATCTTTGTAGTGATCCGAATTGATTCGAATCAACAATATATACGAATTAAGGGTCAACTCGAATCATGATTCGAACTTTTTGACAGTGATTCGAACTGATTCGAATTTTAATTTTCGATTCGAGTCCCAACACTATTTTTTTATTGTGTTAAAATCATCATATGAGTCCTCCCACCCAGGGCAGAGCGGGAGGGACTGTCAGACTCGTACTGACTGAAATCCACGGTGTCCTTTAATAGCCCTTTACGTTCCGGGGTCACGGTAATTCGTGAGTCTCGCGACCCCATAGCAAAACTAATGTTCTCACTCCTGGGCACAAGCCTCCTCTCTCTGAGAGGGAATGGGCCACTATCGACCACGAGGCATAGTGCAGAATCACATAAGTCACATAGATCTTCGATTTTTTCGGTTTTGCGGTGTGCCTGTATCCTCACTATATTTTTTCTTCGCCGTTTTCAGAGCAGTGGTGATGAATAAAATATTACTGATGGTAATGCGCCTGTTAAGGTTTAGTACCCACGACCTAATCGTAAATCGGGGCCTATGGACATCTAAACCACACACGCACATCTAGCTAAATCCAAACTACGGTAGAGCTGTTTTACATTTTAAAATCATCAAATGAGTCCACTCGCCCTGGGTGGAGTAGAAGGGACCATCAGGCTCGTACTGACTAAAACCGACGGTGTTTCTTCAACAGTCATTTTACGTTCCTGGGTCACGGTTTCTTGTTAAAGCAGTCCCGCGAACCCGGGAGGCGTCTAGCCCTCTATGAACCACGATATAAATAAATATTCCACAACTATCACACAACGCCATCTAGTCCTAAGCTAAGCAGAGCTTGTGTTATGGGTACTAGACAACTGATAACCATACTTATATATTTCTAAATACATAAGTACATATAGATAAATTACACCCAGACACAACAAATGATCGTGCTCATCACAAAAACATTTATCATGGGTGGGAATCGATCACACGACCTCCGGCATATCAGTCAGGCCCACTAACCACTAGACCAACAGGCCTGCCATATAACTGGGCTGCGTACTCATTTCAAAGACAATTTATGCAATTCGACTGAAACAGTTTACGAAATGATACTGTGGCCTACAAAAAGGGATGCATATTCATCCTTGGACCTCAAATGCATTGAATAACTTCTGCGAGTGGTTATATTGAAATGCATGTCTTTGCGATCTCTGGGGTGACGGGGTCTGCCTTGCAATTACCTAATTAGTTGTTTGGTTAATTATTTTACGTACTTACTAAGTAAGTAAACAAATCTTTTAATGACAAAGGGACCTCAGCTCAGCACAATGCCAGATGATAGCGTAATGCACAAAGTAACACCTGAAGATTATATTCAGCTCAGCGTGATAAAAGCCAGTTGAGTTATTGCAGTATTTTTCGCGCAAATGGGAGAATAAAGAATTTATGAAATGTTTCTATTTTGCGACAATCCAACCGCACTGTTCCCAAACAACTGCAACTCCTGAAAGCCAGAATCAAAAGTGGCGAACACGAGGAAAGCGCCAAGACAATGAAACTCGACGAAGTACCGGTAAATGAATTTAACGGTCTTGGATTCTGCAAGATATCGTGGGGGTTTGAAAAAATTGTATTGACTTGTAAAACTAAAGAAGTATGAAAAAATTATAATTTGGTGGCGATGTCAATCGATCCCTTGACTAGAAAACAGGGACGAGTTAATTTGTAAATTGCTTTTTAATAAATTGGTTGATCACTTAACAATAGGTGAGCCGATAGCTTATTTTTACTCGACTACGGCGAAGCATAAAGGAGGGTTATGAATTTAGCATACTAATGCACGAAATTAGCACTAAGTTAGAAAACAACTGTGGTACAAAGGTCTTTTCCAAGTTTTTGGGAAGACTCAAACTTCGAAGCACTTATTGCAAAAATTAAACCATTTAGAGACACTTTAAATTATCAAGGCCTCAACCAGTTACACAGAAATTCGAAATATATCGACACCTCTGGGCTCAAAGGTCGTAAAGGACAAAATTCAACTTTTCAGGAGAAGCAAAAAACGAAAAAAAAAAATCGTATTTTTACTCTAACTTTTTTGTTTCTTGAGCTATTTAAATGAAACTTTGGAAAAGTGCTTAGAATTCATAGTACTCTCTAGAGCAATATTACAATTTTACGCTAATTCTTTATTTATCGAGATAGATTTCCTTTACGACCACAAATTTAAAAATAAAAGTCCTTTACTCCCCTAAAATTTTCATCTTATGGTTTTAGCTTAGGGCGTAAATCTACTTTACTATGCAAAATTAATCAAAATGGACAAGTGCAATATTTTTTAGGTTCTAAAGGATCACCCGCTAAGGTATTCTAAAAGGATAAATTGATGATTAAACTTAATTATTAAATGGAACACGTAATTTTTAAATATATTTATTTGTATACTAATTTATTAAGGTATTTTCTTTTATTCATTTTTTAACATATTACTTTACATTTTTAAATATTTTAAAACAAAACGAAAAAAAAAAAACATTTAAAAATATAAATAATAGTGGCCCACCGGTATCGGGAACAGGGTCCAAGCTACCGGCGGTCAGAGCTCCAGAGAAAGGAACCTCCTAACTATGCGCGCCGTGTCCAGAAGAACTGCTTTCTGAATCAGGCCCTTGATCCAGCTGCCTAACGAGAGCCTCCTTAGATGTTGGTCGAGGCTCTTGGCAATTAAGCCATGGGCCGACACGACTATCGGCACAATGATCGCTGAATCCACATCCCACATATCGACAACCTCGTGAGCCAAATCAAGATACTTGAGTTGTTTATCTTTCTCAGCTTTCACGAGGTTTTCGTCATGCGGGACAGTTATATCAACAATCATTGCGCGCCGCTCAGATCGATCCACCACCACTATATCAGGTCTATTGGCTACAACAGTTCTGTCAGTGATGATGGATTGATCCCAGTACAGTGTGATATTGCCACTTTCAAGAACTGGGTCGGGCACATACCTGTAGTACGGCACTTCCGATTCCACAAGGCTGTATTTCAGAGCAAGTTGCTGATGGATAATCCTGGCTACAAGGTTATGTCTATGCAAGTATTCTCCGTTAGCCAGACGAGAACACCCGGAAATAATGTGACGGATTGATTGGCCAGGACGGTGGCATGCCCGACATATGTCAACCGTGCCATCCTTCACAATAAATCTCCGGTAGTTATTCGTCATCATAACTTCATCCATAATTGCACAGACAAAACCCTCGGTTTCTCCAAAGAGGTCTCCGGATCGTAGCCAGGCCACGGACGCTGACAAATCTACATCAGGCCCATGTAGGGCCCGAAAAAAGCGCCCGTGAAGCTCCTTGCTTTGCCATACCTCCATGCGATCATTAGTGTCAAGCACTGCAGGTTTGTGCCAGTTCTCTTTAGCCAAGGAGATCGGGGTGAGGCCCTTGTCCACCGCTACTACATCTCGATGCATTCCCACGTCGGCTTTTAGGAAATATTCCCTGAGATTGCATATCTCGCGATTGTGGAGAGTCTTAGCGTTTAGAAAACCTCGACCTCCACATTTTCGCGGGATATACAATCTCATAACCGAAGATCGTGGGTGATGCATTCGATATGCAGTCAGCAATGTACGGACCCTCCTATCCAGGGCATCAAGTTCTGTTTGAGTCCATTTGAGTATGCCAAAAGAGTACATCAAGACCGGCATGACCCAGCCGTTGAAGGCGCGCACCTTATTACCACCTGATAGAAGGCTATTAAATACTTTTTTCAGGCGGCCAAAGAAACGCTCCTTCAACGTCTGTTTCATGCCAGTAACATCGATGACCAACGCTTCCGACATACCCTAATACTTATAGGTTTCGGTTGCTGAGAGGGATCTAAGGCTTATGGAATCCGAGAGTTGGGTGCTCACGGACTCCACAATCCCCCCTCGCTTTACATGCATGACCGCACATTTGTCCACACCAAATTCCATCCTGATGGCGCTACTAAAGGTTTCAGTTAGCTTCAGTAGCTCCATCAGCTGCAAATTGTTGGGGGCAAAGAGTTTAAGGTCATCCATGTAAAGGAGATGAGATATAACCGGACCTCCTCTCCTCAACCGATAGCCTAGACCTGAATCTTCCAGCAGTGTGCTAAGAGGATTCAGGGCCAAGCAGAACCAAAGTGGACTCAAACTATCACCCTGGAAAATACCTCGCTCTATCCTTATCGGTTCGCTAGTTCTCTGAATATGCCGACATCCTGGATAGCGAAGGACTGTCCTCCATTGTCTCATACACGACATCAGGAAAGTGCACAGAGTTGTATCAACTTTATACAACTCCAGCACTCTCATGAGCCATGTATGTGGCACCGAGTCATAGGCCTTCTTATAGTCTATCCAACATGTCGACAGATCCTTTCGAGAACGGCGAACCTGTTGGCTAATGGCCATATCAATGAGGAGCAGCTCCTTAGTACCGCGGGACCCGTTCCTACATCCATTTTGAGAAGCAGACATGATAGAATTTTCATCAATGTGTTTACTAATTTTAGCTCTCAAAATAGATGTAAGAACTTTATATAAAGTTGGCAGACACGTTATCGGTCTATAATTTTTGGGTTCCGCAGTACTACCTGATTTGTGGAGCAGGTGGGTTATTCCTGTCGTCAGGAATTCGGGTAGTGATCCAGACTCTACGGCTGACTGGAACAGAGCCGCCAGGCGAAAGTGCGATCTTTTAAACCACTTGATCCAAAAATTGTGCAGTCCGTCCGATCCTGGAGATTTCCAGTTCGGTAACGGACGGACTGCACGTGCTATGTCTTGGGGGCTAATCGAGATTGCCTCCATTTCTATTATAGGATCGCACGCTCGCTCGACGTCTCCGATCCATTCACCTTCAGTATGGCTGACAGGTACCGACCAGATACTACGCCAAAATGAACACATGGCGTCATCATCTGGCAGATCCCCGTCAGCCACACCTTGGTCTGGTCGCTCCCAAGACCTGTAAACCCACCTTTCATCTCTTTGGAACGCGCGATTCTGATTATATCGTTCTACACGTCGCTTATACCTACGGATACGGTTTGCCCACGCATACACTTTCTGTTTCAGGAAGTCGATGCGCTCCGTGACACGGGAAAGGTAATCCCGAGGATTTATATCAGTCCCCGAGAACGCCCGTCTCACAAAGCGCATCACTCTAGGGCGAGTGTTGCCCTCCCTGAAACAGATGAGTTTGCCGATGAGTGTTCTGGCCCCACCAATACGTCGTTCAATCCTGTACTGCCATAAAGGTATAGCTGATTTAGGTCGTGTAGCTATGTCATCTGAGAATTTTACATGAGCTACACGGCATGCCGCTACAGCCGCACAATACAGGATTGAATGAGCATCAGTAAGGTCTTCGCAGTTATCAAAATAATTTGACAACTGCGAATCCAAAACAGCTTAAGGTTATTATTATAGCTCAAGTGTATCAGATTGTGGATTTAAGTCGAACTTATTTCAAATTAATATTATTTTATAGGGAGTAAAACTCACATTGATTTATAAATGTTGGATGTAAAAGACCTACATAACATTTTCCTAAATTATTTACGTCGTAAAGGACAAGTTCGTTATATTTCAATTATTTTTTCTAGGTTTTAAAGGACATTTTATTTAAGTGTCGTAGTTATACTTCGTAGTTATTCTAGAGGTTATTTGAATATTACTTACCTATGTAATAATAATGAATTGTGTATGTTGAATGTATTAGAAACATTTTAATAAGGTAGGGGTTGAAGAAGATGCCAAAACTTGAACATCCTTGTAATTTTGATGATAATCGATTTATTTTAATACTTACCTACCTAAATTTTACGAGGTCGTGAGGTTTGCTTAATTTTAAGTCGGTAGGTTGAGATTAAATTCTTTATAATCCGAATATTCTAGGATTTATGGGACAATTTCTCACTTAAGTTTATAATACGCCCTTAGTGGAAACAAATAATTGAAAAGAAACTAGGTAGTAAATGACAGTTATGTTCCTTTATTTTAACTTGTAAGGGTGTAAAGGACAAATTGCAAAGACGATGTCCTTTACATCCAAATTTTTAAAATGACTTATAGTAACCACCTAAGGAGGTAAAGGACAATTGACATTTTTAATGTCTTTTAACCCCAAAAGTTGTTTTTTATTTAGCTTTACTGCCAAAATGAGTTCGCTCTGATAACTGAGTGTTATTTACTTCCATATTTTAGCGACACATTTTGTTTAACGTCTCAAATTATGTGGGTCGTAAAGTCATTTTTTTTTGCGAATTTCGTAAAACCGAATATACAGACCGATAGAGAATTCAAAACTGAGTAAAACTGCATCAAAAAGTCCGTTTCGCGAAAATGTCCTTTACGACCTTTGAGCCCAGAGGTGTCGATATTACTATTTATTTCCATGGAGAAGAACGGGCAAGAAAGCCCATGGATAGGAAACTTTGAAAATTGATTGCAACATTTCATTACATTGCTTGCCAGTTTTGTCCATCACAACCCACAATTTTTCACCTTCTACCACAACTGTCCATCAGAGTATACATTGTTTACAAATCAATACCAACTAATCACTGACCGACGGGCATGCGGGCGGCGAGTAATGGGCGACTCGCAGCCCGACCATGGACCATGCCCGGGTCGACGGCGCGTTGTGTTCCATGCGCGCCTCAAGGAGTGTTAGCATAGTGACGGGGCCTGTAGAGGGCCAAAGCCTGCCGCGGTCGCGGGACTTACCCATTACCGTAACCCCGGTACGTAAAGGGCTAGTGAAAGGACACCGTGGATTTTAGTCAGTACAAGTCTGACAGTAGGGGTGGGAGGATTCATTTGATGATTTTACCACGAAAAAAAAAATCACTGACCGACGACCTTGCTTTATCCAGCTGTCGACGACAGCACACATTGCCCTTTGCACCAATGTAGCAAGGAATGCGCATGATTATACGTTGGAGGTATAAACTAGTACATCCGCAGTTCATTGTGCTGCGAAGTACTGGCGAGGAGAAATGGGTTTTGTTACTTATGATTGTCCTAGTTTTGTTACGGAAACTGCTGTTGTGTGTTTCTGGCTTTATTTTATTTTTTTTGTTTTTCTTGTATTGTAAATTTATTTTTGCGGGCAGCGAGTAATGGGCGACTCGCTTTCCGACCATGGACCATGCCCGGGTCGACGGCGCGTTGTGTTCCACGCGCGCCTCAAAGAGTGTCAGCATAGTGACGGGGCCTGTAGAGGGCCAAAGCCTGCCGGGATCGCGAGACCTAGGGATTACCGTGACCCCGGTACGTAAAGGGCTAGTGAAGGACACCGTGGATTTTAGTCAGTACAAGTCTGACAGTCCCTCCCGCTCTGCCCTGGGTGGGAGGACTCATTTGATGATTTTACCACGATAAAAAAAAAAAAAAATTGTAAATTTATTTTGCGAGCTGGCAGGATTTTTGTTAGAACTTGTCTATCGTTTAGAAGAACTGTAGGAGATCGGTGCGCTTGTATGGTATTTTGTTTTTTTCGAGATACATTTTTGTACCATGATATTTGACATACGAAAGTGCATTTTATTACCAACTAACTGACCCGGCAAACTTCGTACCGCCTCAGAATTAATTGTTTTTTAATCATATTTAATCACCTTTTAAACCTTCCCTGTACTTCTGAAAGTAATTCAAAATCAAAATACCCAAATCGGTCCAGCCGTTTTCGAGTTATAGCGAGACTAACGAACAGCAACTGATTTTTATAAATACTTATAGATTGCTTCTTTGGAGTTTTAAAGACATTCAAAGAGGTGTTCTATACTAGCGAGCCGATTCCGCGCGATCTTGAATACTTAATTACCAGATAAGAATAATAAAAAATGGTACCATTTTAAAGGTTTAACTGTTAACTTTTAATTGATATCAAATTCATTAAAATCACACCATTATTTAAGGAGCTATCCCGGATCGATTCCAAGTGATACTCTTTTGCTCGCGTGTGTAGTTTATAATATCAAAGCTTTACATCCTTTCTAGCTCCTTAAGTTTTTCACTGGTAAAGGGGTTGTTTAAACGCGTTATTATACAAACGAAACCTTCATCCAAGCAAGTTTTTCTGAACACTGCTTCCATAACAACCATTTCACCAACAAAAGTAAATACTCCAACAACAAACTGTATAGAAACGAAACGCATTTGAATACGCCAGTCCGCATCAGATGTAGCCTAGTTTAATATATTATGTTGTACGCCGCCGTTGTTATGTAACGAGCAACTACATGGACAGACGGTTTGTTTATTGTCTAGTAATTTGTAAAGGTGAGGCATGAATGGATTGGGAGGTAGACGGAATTGGGGCTTTGTTTTAAATCAGTTTAGATGAATTTTCTGGAGCCCGTTAGTTTGATAATGTCTGAAGGGTATTTATTTACCTGCTGGGTTATGGAGGTCAGCCTAATAATGTTCTCGCCTGGCCAGGACTTCTTTCTGTGAGGGGGCGGTCTGTCGTCCATCACGTTGCCCACCGTGGGTTGGTAGATGTCACATGTCATGGAATATTTTTGGTTGTAGGACATTTCCTCACGATGTTTATAGGATATCGGTTATCCCAGTATAACGTTTGATAATCACATGGGATTATTTGGCAAGATCTAACTACATAGTTATATTATTATCTAATCTGAGAATAAATCAGGCTACTTGAACCGGGTGCCTATAAAGGCCAGTTTATCAGAATTACTACAATTTGTTTACTAAAATTGCGATAAAATTCATAATAATTCTATCTATAGAGTAGATGGTCGCGGGACTAACGAATTACCGTGACCCCGGGCTATTGAAGGACACCGTGGATTTTAGTCAGTACAAATCTGACAGTCCCTCCCGCCCTGCCCTGGAGGACGCATTTGATGATATTACCACGCTAAAAAAAAACTATAGAGTAGATAATAGAAGGATCATTTAATCGCAAGTCAATCCCAGATGCAGCTCTGACATGAACTGATTGCCATCTGCCCTTCGCGACATGGTGACTTGCATTATTTATGAGCTGGATTTACAAGGGGTTGCAGCACATCTATATTTAATGCGGATCGATTGCCTCGTGACCTTCGCAGCCGGAAACTTTGTCTGGGTTACGTAGTTACCTATACCTTGGCGTTATACCCGAATTACTTGGAAATTTGCTCATGTTGGACAAAGTGAAAGGCAAAACTCTACGCGAGTAAAGTCGCGGTAGCAGAAGCTAGCTACTTTAACAAATATACGTATATCCCATTTACATGGTCATCAAAAACTCCAAAGCCTTGAACATCGATGCAGAGTTGCCAGCCTGTCTCTCGGTTCTGTGCGTATCTTATCCATCTACTCCCCGAGATCTTGATGATATCGTCAACCCAACGGACTTTTGGGCGACCCTAGTTTCTTTGGCCGAACCTTGGCCACCATTCGGTCAAACCTTACTCCATTTGCCATCTCTGCGTCTAGTCAGATACCCTGCCCAACTCCACTTGAAGCGAACAGCTAGTTATAAATAAATAATAAAAAATGCAAGCCATCAGAACACCATGACAAATCCCCATGATGTATGGCCGAGCGGACCGTTCCCACTCAATCATGGGAGGAATTTCTTCACGTTAGTCCAGGAAGTCAGTTGTTTTACAGTTTTGATACTTCTATAAGGAAGTGGTTGAAATTCTTTGTGTTCAATGAAAGATTATGTGGTATTGTAGTAACTTTGATTGATGATACTTAAATTAATATTGAAAATGAAAAAAAAAAAACGCCTCTTAGTTGGCTACTCCTGAGCATAAGGTCCAAAGATATCGATGTTTTCGTTTCTGAATTTGAATAGAATTAAATAATTTTAACCGAAATTGCAGTGGCAGCAGAAATTAATTTTGTTGAGTCCAATTCGCAGATCACTTCAGATTTGCAACGGTAAAAATCAAACACCAAAAAAATCATAGCACAAAATAACTTCGTTCTCGATCACTTTTTTTACTATCTGTATCTAAAAATATTTCTTCAGATAGTTAGGTACTTCAGAACAAGTCATTACTCATTTCAACACAATGTCGCGATGACGTCTCTTGCCCGACCGCGGAGGAAGAAAGAGGGTAATGTTTTTTGACTTATTTTTACACTAGCCGTTGGTGTTAAGGTTTTCTTTCATGTCTTACAAAATGGTGGGAACTCTTTTGTTGTAGTGATTTATGTTCGGTTTGTCAGAGTTGAAGTAAGGATTGAAAAGGCAAGTATTTGCAATAGTTTGTGGTAGACTGAGAGACGAGAGCTGTTTAAATGTTGAGTCACGGCAAAGAGTGTTAATTAATCATCCTGTTTTTCAGTGATAAAATGGAGAGTCCTCCCATGCTGTGTGGAGTGGAAAGGACTGTTCCTTGACCAAAAATCCACCCTATTCCTTCGGTTGCCCTTTGCGTCTTAGGGCCACCTTCTTAGACACACGGTGACCTTTTAAGACAGTCTCGCGACCTCGGTAGGCATTTGGCTATAATGGGGGCCAGTTTTCTCACAGCTTTTTAAGGCGCTCGTGGAATGTGAAACCACGTCGAATTGGGCTTGGTCCTTGATCGGACTGCGAGCTACCCCATTATACGCCGACCGCAAGCCTTGTCGCCGTGCAGTTCGCAAGCTAGAATGTATAATCCTGAATTTAGTTTTTGGAAAAATGGAACCTGCAGGTTTGATATGCATAAGTATATTGTCTGTTGAAGGATAAAATACTTCATTGACGAATGAAATGCTGCAGACAGCACTCGTCCGAAATAACAACAGTCGTTTATAAAAATTGGAACACAATGGCGAAATCAATCGGAGCAGATGCGTTTCCAAATAGACACAACATACGCTGACCTTATTGGAAAAGAGGCCCTTCAGAAAGATCAGGGTAGGCCCATGACGTCTTAACTCGAGAGTAGTTCCACTGTGGGAAAGAGAGAGAGCTATACAAGTCGTCTAGCGCCATCTCGTTCCCACAGTGGAATTACTCTCGCTTTAAGAGGTCATGGTATGGTCATGGAGAGAGTACTCGTGACATGCGTATGTTTATGTCCAGATGTAAGAGTGTGAATGAGGCGGTAGGAGTGTTAGGCTTACCCATGACGCGACGCGACTCGTGCGATATCGAGTCGATTGCCGATTCAAGTCGCACGTATGTATTGCTAATGGAGTGTGCGATATCGTCAACACGTGCGATACGTGCGACTCCCATTAGCGAACATTTATCAATTCTGGCAGGTATTTAAATTTTATGGTTTTAAAATAGGTACTTTACTGGTAGGCGTTTAAATAAGCCGTTTAAAAATACCGTCATCAACCTTCCTTAAATCGATTCCACTGAGCCTATGCCTAATTTAGCCGGCAACAATCGATGCTACTGTGAGCACACTTACGCCCATACTGTCATCATTAATAATTGGATGCACGTTACCTATTGTTATTGATATTATATCTGTATGGGCGCTTGTCCAAAAATAAACGTTATTACTTGTACTGCCTCATTACCATGCGATAGTATTCAAATTGAGTTTTTGTGATGTGTTTTCTTATTGTTGGTTTATTGAATGGTCGTTCATTTGTTTTTTTATTGGATAGTTTATGGGTTCTTTCATAATTTGTTCCCTGAGCTCGCAAGCGGTTCGGAAGAGCGGAGATCTGTGTAGTCGTGCGGCCGGGAGGAGACCGCGCTCGCGCACCATTTTCCCCGCTGTCACACAGCTCATATCTCCGCTTGTGGAAAACGGATCTCCGCTTTTGTGGAAAAAGGAGACGTGCTGCGAAACTGCCAGGAATAACCTCCCACTTTCCTCCTCTCGTCTCCGCTTCTCTCCGCTTTGGTAGAAACGAGGCCTATGAATTTAAGTGTTAATGTTGGCATTTTACTTTCATAACTAACAGTAACTAAGTCTGACTTAAAATTTAAGCTGTGGTCTCTCTTTGTAAATATGATATCTCACCTTAATAGGTCACTTGATTTGTGAAACATCATGGCTTCCTGCTTTACTGGTGATCACCATGAAGAAATACAGCTAATTCTGATGAGATGATTGAAACACCAATCAAATAGTTTAATATGAAACGAAAATAAAGCAGATAATACATAATCTATTATTAACTTGTCTGTTTCATGGTTTAACAAATTAAAGAAAGAGCAATAAATAGATAGATAAGATCCAAATTAGACCCAAATCAAGAACTAAAGAACTTCTTAATGAAGAAGAAAATAACGCACATGCTGCAGATTTATAACTACCAGCGCTTGCGCACTCCACAGGAATGCAAAATAATGACCAAGCGACTGACGCATCGATGTTATAATAAAACAGACAAAAACGCAATCGAAAGCTTCGGGTCGACGGAAATAACTGACGGAGCGATTAATCGCAATGCCTCGACGTATGTCGTATAAGGTTGTCTTTCCAACGGATATTTCAGCTATAAAAGCTTCTGAATCAAGAATTTATTCTTTGAGTTTTGGTCGACGACTGTCTTCGTCTTTTAGCAGTTTTTATACTGTTATGGCGACAAAAAAGCATACGGCCTGCCTGATGGAAAATGGTCACCGTAGCTTATGGACAACTGCAACACTAGCGGAAACCCTTTTTGAAGAGTTCCAGGTTGAAGTTTATCTCGGAGGGAGTTCATTCCACAGCCCGATCGATGCCGGAAGAAAACACCTGAGGGGTTCTAATCTCTAAGCACGATACTCGTGGTTTCGGCTTTAGTGACAGACATTTGACAAAGAGCCCGATCTAAGAATGAATGATATTATTGTGGCGTTCCTGGCCACTAAGAATTTATGGTCGACTGTTTACTCTTATTTTATGATTGACTTTTGCGACTGTCAAAGATAGATTCTTCTTTAGCATTACAGCGATCTAATAACTATGTATTAATTATAAATACACGGCCGTATCAAATATATTCTATTTGAAGTAAGCGCTATTTCATTTCTTACAAATGGAGAACGGGCATATTCAGACCGTGTCTCCAAAGTAAAGGAGCACGAGCGTTCTTCTGCCCGTGTCTCTAAAGTGGTGACCACGACGTGATTTTCACAAGATTGCTTCATTGCGCGAACTCGAGGTGAATTCGGCCGACGCGACACACTACGGACACTGCCGCTGCACTACGAGCTGACCTGTGGACTGCGGGACTTTGGCACATTATATTGCATCAGTCATCGTGTTGTTTCCTGTCCATTCATCAGTGCCTACAGTGCGCCCGGCGACCGGCGAACATACTTGCGAGTGATGAAGAGAAGAGAAAAAGGTTTTTATTGACATTTATGTGTTTACTGTTCTACTGTTGCATATATTATTTTCTTTTAGGTATTTATTGTTATTGGTCTATGTTTATTCCTTTAATGTATTTTTTATCTTGTCTCTGCATGTGTATGTACCCAGTATTTGCATGGTCATGTGAGTTTGCCTCACCACATTCCCACGGTTAAGGTAATTACTCCTGGTTTGAGGTTTTGTGTGGTCGCTTGAGTTCTTTTACGGAGAACTTGCACGTTCACTCACCATGACTGATGAACTTCAAGCACGTCTAAAAATGCTCGAAGCTGAGAATGCTGCCTTGCGTGCCCAGCATGAACAACTTGATTCTCATCCTAAACTTGAGGTGGCGGCCGCTGCATGTAAAGTAGCTGTGAAGCTGCCACCGTTTTGGCCCGATCGGGTAACGGTGTGGTTCGCTCAAGCTGAAGCACAATTTCTTTTGGCTGGCATTGTCACTGATGCCACCAAATATAATTATATTCTCAGCCAGATTGACCATAACGTAGCCGGGGAAATTGAGGAGATTGTGATCAACCCGCCGGCAGAGGGAAAATACATAGTTTTGAAAGACACTTTGATCAAACGGTTCTCCACGACCAAAGTGCAGAGGGTAAGACAACTGCTAAATAACGAGGAACTTGGGGACAGAAAACCATCCCAGTTCCTTCGCCACCTTCGGTCCCTGGCAGGGAATGAATTGTCTGACGACAACATCCTTCGGCAACTCTGGTTTCACCGCTTGCCCCAGCATGTACAAGGAATATTGGCAGCCCAAGCTGATCTCGCCCTGGACAAGATAGCCGATATTGCTGACAAAATTGTTGAGATTCAGCCAAGTCACGCAAATGTTTTTGCTGCAACAAGCGCACCCACGCTTTCCAGCCTGATGGAGCGGTTAGAAGAGCTAAGCTATCAGGTTGCTGCCTTGAAATCCGAACGATCCCGATCTCGGAGTAGCAGCAGACATTCTTCGCGCAGCTCCACTCTGGATCGGTCTAAAAAACGCTGTTGGTATCACCAGAAATTTGGTGTAAAAGCAAAAAAGTGTATCACACCGTGCAGTTGGGTAACGGAAAACATAGGGACCAATCAGTAGCGACGGCGACTGATTGCTGCCATTCCCCCAGCCGTCGCCTTTTTATAACCGAACAGGTTACTAAACGACAATTTTTAATAGATACTGGTTCAGACCTTTGCTGTTACCCTCATCGCTGGCTTTCTAGTCGAAGAAAGCCTACGGATTATGACCTCTGTGCTGCTAATGGTAGCAGCATACATACCTTCGGTACAATTACTTTGACGCTTAACTTTCGTCTCCGTCGCAATTTCACCTGGACGTTCGTCGTCGCCGATGTCAATAACGCGATTATTGGTTCGGATTTTCTGGCATATTATCACTTGCTACCAGACTGCCGCACCAAGCGGTTAATAGACGGCGTAACCAATCTTTCAGCAATTGCCTGTACCGCGACGTCAGAACAACTTAGTGTCAAGGCTGTAGCTCCGTCGAATTCTGTTTTCGCACAAGTGCTAGCAGAGTTCCCTGAAATAACTCGTCCTCCTGGCATTATCAGGATCGTTAAGCACGATACTGTGCATTTTATCAAGACAACGGATGGGCCCCCCATTTCTTGTCGTCCTCGCCGTCTGGCACCTCAAAAACTTATGTCGGCTAAAAAGGAATTTGAGAACATGGTGCAGTCTGGCACAGCACGACCGTCTAAAAGCCCGTGGTCATCTCCATTGCACATGACCCTAAAGAAAGATAACACTTGGCGTCCCTGCGGTGACTACCGCGCGCTCAACGCCCGAACTGTACCAGACAGGTATCCAGTCAGGTACATAAACGATTTTGCTCACAACCTCACCGGTGCCAAAATCTTCAGTACCATCGATCTTGTGAAGGCATACCATCAGATCCCAGTTTTTGAAGAGGATATTCCGAAGACCGCCATCACTACTCCGTTTGGCCTCTTCGAGTTCCCATTCATGACATTCGGTCTTCGCAATGCTGGCCAAACCTTCCAGCGTTTTATCGATGAGGTCACACGGGGTCTTGATTTCTGTTTTCCATACGTGGATGACATCCTCGTCCACTCTACAGATGAGGTTCTCCACTGCGAGCATCTGCGCATCCTCTTTAGACGTTTGCGGGACTATGGGGTTGTGATAAATCCTTCCAAGTTGGTGCTCGGCGCACGTGAGGTAACATTTTTAGGATATCGCATCAGCTCTGAGGGCACTAAGCCTCCTCAAGATCGTGTTCAAACCATCCTCGATTTCCCACCCCCTAAAACCGTCCAGGGAGTACGTCGCTTTCTCGGTATGTTAAATTACTACCGCCGTTTTCTTTCTAAGGCTGCATTGTTCCAGGCACCGTTAATTAAAGCTGTGATTGCTACTAAAGGCAAGGGTGCAAAACCATTTATATGGACATCTGAACTCCTCGAACAATTAGAAGCCTGCAAAAAGAGTTTAGCGACTGCCACCCTGCTACATCATCCGGTCAACGGTGCTCCTCTCGGATTGTTTACTGATGCTTCCAGCGTCCACATCGGGTCCTGCCTTCAACAACAGATTGACGGCGAGTGGGTGCCTCTTGCTTTCTTCAGCAAAAAGTTGACCGATCAGCAAGCACAGTGGCCCGCTTATTATCGCGAGTTACTGGCGGTGTATGAAAGCGTACAGCATTTCCGCCACATACTCGAGGTCCAACATGTTACTATTTTTACAGACCACAAGCCGCTTCTGTATGCTTTCGTACAGCGCCGGGAAAAACTCCCACCTGCACAATTAAATCAATTGTCTTTCATAAGCCAATTTACCACTGACATAAAATATATCAAGGGGGAAGACAATGTTGTCGCTGACACGATGTCACGTGTTGATGCCATTGCTCTTGAGCAGGATTGGCAAGCACTTGCCCAATCACAGGAAGCAGACCCGGAGTTATTAAACCTGCAGCAGCAAGGCACTAGCCTTCAATTATCCAAAATTAACATTCCGGGGTCTAACATCGCAGTCACCTGTGATATGTCTACAGGCAAGCCTCGCCCTTATTTGACCCTTTCCTTCCGAAAAACAACATTTGACAAGCTGCACAATTTAAGCCACCCCGGCGCTCGAGCTACCACCCGTCTCGTAACCGATCGCTACGTTTGGCCTTCTGTTAATAGTGACTGCAAAGAATGGGCACGAACATGCGTAGCGTGTCAGCGTGCTAAAGTATCGCGCCATAATTCGTCCCCTTTAGGTAATTTCGATCTACCAAGCGGTCGTTTCAGACATGTCCATATCGACATCGTCGGTCCCTTGCCGGTTTGCAATGAATACCGGTACTGTCTAACAGCCATTGATAGAGTCACTAAATGGCCTGAGGTATGGCCAATGCGCTCCATTACCGCAGAAGAGGTAGCGGAAACCCTGACACGGGAGTGGATTGCCCGTTTCGGTGTGCCGTCAATCATTACGACCGACCAAGGTACACAGTTTGAATCTGACCTTTTCCGCCGACTGATGACGCAATTCGCCACAACGAAAACCAGGACAACGGCTTACCATCCCTGCGCTAACGGCATGATTGAGCGCGTCCATCGCCAGCTCAAAGCTGCTCTCATGTGCCACCAGGACTCATGGGTCCGCGCGCTGCCCCTTGTTCTCCTCGGCATGCGATCAGCCTTCAAAGAGGACTTGAAATCCACTGCCGCCGAAATGGTGTACGGGGAACCTCTTCGATTGCCCGGAGAATTGCTTGTAGCGGCTGACGAATCACACAGTTTAAATGACCCGGCAGATTTTGTCGTACAGCTCCGACGTAAAATGTCGACCGTGCGACCCATTCCGGCTTCCCGGCATTCACAGCCATCTATATTTATATTTAAGGATTTTCCATCAGCAACGCACGTATTTCTACGGGACGATTCCGTTAGACGACCATTACAGCCACCGTATTCTGGCCCGTACCAGGTCGTAGGTCGCGCCAGTGATGGTAAAACTATAACCCTGGTTGTGAACCGCAAAACCGTGACTGTGAGTGTAGATCGCGTTAAACCGGCACACATGGATCACTCAATCCAAAACAGCCATGATCTCCTGAAGGGGCTCACAGAACCTGCAACACTGACGACCCGTGACGTTCCAAAGTCAACTACAAAACTTAAAAACGTCAATCCGGCCCCAAAACCGCCGTATACCACGCGCTCCGGTAGACGAGTCAAGTTTAAAGATCTCTCCGATTTTGAGTAACCGGTGCATCTTTCTCCGTGGGGGGGTGGTGTGGCGTTCCTGGCCACTAAGAATTTATGGTCGACTGTTTACTCTTATTTTATGATTGACTTTTGCGACTGTCAAAGATAGATTCTTCTTTAGCATTACAGCGATCTAATAACTATGTATTAATTATAAATACACGGCCGTATCAAATATATTCTATTTGAAGTAAGCGCTATTTCATTTCTTACAAATGGAGAACGGGCATATTCAGACCGTGTCTCCAAAGTAAAGGAGCACGAGCGTTCTTCTGCCCGTGTCTCTAAATTATGATTCATAGATAGCTCCTTAGAATCCGCGCCACAACTTTTTAATGCCATCTGATGGGTTTTTTTTTATGGCGTCAAAATGACTTTCGCCTCAAGGAGAAGTTGTCACCAAACGGTTGGGCCAAATGCCTGAAGCTTTTTTTTTAACGTGGCAAAATCATAAAATAAGCCCAACCATCATAAAATAAGCTACCGTGACTCCTGAACGTCAAGGGGCTATTGAAGGACACTGTGGATTTTAGTCAGTTAAGTCTGACAGTACCTTCCGTTCTACCCTGACCAGGAGAACTCATTAAAAGATATGATTTTCTACTCGAAAAAAAAAAGTTGATGGTACTTTCCAAGCAAAGAAAGTTCGTATGCTTTGGAACTTCTCGCGTAAGCTTTTTGAGAGTTTGCACGAAAAATAAGGTGTTAAGTCTTAGGTAAGGGGATTAGGACCTACTTGAGACGATGAAGTTTTAAATCTTGAAAAGTTCTAAGTGCATTCAGTAAAGAGAAAAGTAAGGGGAACGCTGGTTAGTCGTAATTTATAAGAGCAGCAAATGCTGCGTAAGTCAGCAGACAGGTTATAGTGCTCATATTATGGACCCGCCGGGCATAGGGACCCCTCAAAATACACCTGGCGTAGGTAGGTGGTCTTGCATAAGGTTTAAATATAAAACTAATTCACTCTTCACCCACCCTAAAAATTACCAGAGATCGTCCCAAAATGCAGCCTTAACTAATTTGAAGTGTTTTAATTCTTTAGTGCCGGGATCTAATACATCCTAAAGTAAGGTTTCCCGGCACTAAAAGTGCTGAGGAGAAGTGGTAAAACAAACTCTCCATAACCTTAGTAATAACGGATCGGACTGATTTAAGGTAACCGTGACCCTGGAACGTAAAGGGCTATTGAAGGAGACCATGGCTTTTAGTCAGTACGAGTCTGAGAGTTCCTACCGTCCCGCCCTGGTGGGAGGACTCATTTGATCATAATAATATCTTGGGTCAAATGAAAAAAAATAACAATAAGAAACTCGAATTGGACCGAACTCGAATCTATGAGAGATTCAATTTTAGGAAAGACTTCAATAATGTTATATCTCCAAAAACTTGAAAAAATACAAAACTACATGAAAGTAGTCGTAGTAAGAGTTATTGTTTCGGCGAATACACAAAATAATGATGGAAGCTAATAGCGTGGCTCATCGTGCTAACATCACGGTTGGCCAATTTTTTAGCTGCCACCGTTCAATGCTCGAGTCGAGGCAATTAAGAGTGGTGTTTGTCGTAAGCGATAGCGGAGGAATGTAGGTTGTTGGCTGAGAGCGATTTTAGTAGCTGTTTTAGAAAATAAACATTTTTGAATTGTGGCGAGTTATTAGATCAAGGGTTAATTTTAAGGATTGAGGTGATATACTAAAACAGGTTTGCTAATGCGTGCACAATACATAATTGTAAAAATCTTTTTATTTGCTGATTTAATTTAGGTTTGAAATTGTTGACAAGTTGTCTCAAAATTAATTAGCTGACTTAAACCTATATCCTTAAAGGTTTTGATTGGTCAATCCTGTATTGAAACGTTAATGTACTTAGTATTTATAATGCAAACGTGACTAATGTTAGAATACGCTGTTATTATTGCAACCTAAAACGTCAAAATCCACGATTTTAAAAATGAAAATCCAAGATACTTTTATCTTTAGTGTTTAGCATAATTTAGTATTTCATGATGCCTTGCAGTTATATTCTAATATTCATCTAAAATACATAAAAAAATGTTAACCAAAATCGCTTCCGCTCATCCACTGTGCCACATTTTTACAGTTAAGGCCCCTGACCACGTATGATTTAATAGACTCATCCGTCCGGACGTTGTTGTGCCACAATTCGCCGGTGTTACCCGACCGAATTCGGTAACACCTGCGCACGGGCACCTTTTACGAATACTATGGATATTTGAATGGTTTGGATTATACATTCTCTCGATATAATGAGCTATTGTGTTTTATGATAATTTAATTGGTTTTGAATTGGATTAAAGTACTGAGTGAGTTTTCTTTGGGTTTGTGTGATCACGATTTTAATGGGAGGAGAAATTGTCTTGTAATCAAGTCATTATTTTCTTAATTTAGAAAATAGTTTAGTTGTAATTAATGTATATTAGATGTGTCTTCTCTTTTAGTGGTCGTTTTCTCGGAAACTGAGCAGCAAAAATTAATTCAAAAATATGTATATGTATTTGCATAAATAAAAATTACCTAACCCCAGTTCATCTAAGGGCCTTCGCACACAAGGCGACGCAAAACTCCGAGACCTTACGACTTTGGCATCTGTTGACGCGTGCCTGTGTACGAACACCAATGAATTTGTGTTGCGATAGTCGCCGGGAACAGTACGCTTTTACATGAGTACCTATTATTTATTTTATTTATTTATTTTATAAAAGGTAGCTTCACAGCTGACAGGAAGTAAATGCAATATAATATTCACAAACAATACGCCAATTACGAAGTACACAGATAAATTAATATAAAAAAAAAAAACATTATTACATATTTATGTAGCAATATCTAGTTTTACAGGGTACATTATAAAAAAAAAAACTGTAAGCTAAATCATGGTCATGATTTAAAAAGTTTTGCATTCATCCTTGATAGAGTGGTATTTTTGAAGTGAAACTTCTTTACGCACGCTTGACTTGGGGAGTAAGCTGGCGAACGCGTGACGTAAGCGTTACGAAAAGTGTGATCGGGCAAGACGAACGGAATTTAAGTGGGGGATATAAGCAAGAGACAGCAGTGCGCGCGCACATTTTCTTTCTCTCTTCCTCTCGTAGCCAAATACGTTCCGTATATATATATATATACATACAGATGGAGCGAAAGAAGTTTTTTATCAACCCCTTTTTCAAGTACCTACAATCATAAATATTATTCTGGCTTCGCAGTTATTGCCAAAAACTACCATAAAGCAATATAAATAACTTGATCAATTTATTTTCATTGCTTTAAGACAGTTAATAACTTTTCTTTATCAAATACTTGTTTATGCACGGTTTTGCCCGTTTCATTGCCTTTGTCAAACAGACAGGCGAAAGCGAAGCGATACCGAACTGAAGTGAGACGTCAGTCCGATAGTTCTGCCACGCTATCGGATCGCTTTCGCTTTTCTATGTGACTGGATTCAAATAATTCCATGCATTACAATTAAAAACGCCTCGCTTCGCATTCGTCACGCCAGTCTGTTTGACAAAGGCTTGAGTTCGGTAATTATTCCACGAGAACGTCATACTGGATAATTCAAAGTAAGCATATAATCTAATCCAGATTATAAACTGGCTAGCTGTACCCCGTGGTTTCACCCCCGCTGCTCGGCTCCTCTTGTTTTTTGGCGTGATGTTATATAGCCTATAGCCTTCTGTGATAAATGGACTATTCAAAACAAAATGATTTTTGCAAGATTTTTTTATCAATGACACGGAATATTTTGGCTTCTTAATTATCGTCACTTACTTAAGAAACAAAAAATACCTGTTACAAAATGAAACTCCCATTTATTCCCCGTGAACACCTGTTCCTGGAACCCAACACCTCGCCATATTGACGTGAAATGGTGTGGAAAAGTGAAGACCGCCTGGTGCTACGGTTTTATTTACAATGCTTTTACCATGTGGTTCACTAACGTGCGAATTACAAGTTGATTCATGGGTATTTTATACATATATGGTATTGTATACATGGGTATTTTATAAAAATCATCAAATGAGTTATCATCAAAGGGACTTTCATATTCCATCATCTGCCTAGCCTTTTCCTAAAGAACTATATTTGGGTCGGATTCCAGTCGAACCAGATGCTGCTGAATATCAGTACTTTACGTTAGTAACGGGTAATACGATACCCCATGGTAAGACTGGTTGTCAGACTTTAAGAGCTTTTTACTAATAGTAACGACTGTCAGAGGTCTACAAATGACAGCCGGGACCAACGGCTTTTAGTGCTTTTTGAAACACGGAGGAAACTCGCTATGACAGATGGGCACCCATCCACAGACCAACCTAGACAAGCGCGGCTCAACCCGGAAGACCGGTCTGTGCGGCTTAACCCGGAAGACCGGCCTGTGCGGCTTAAAAACTTACCTGCGCCCATTCAGTTGCGTTCCAATGCCATGACCGTTTTGGCAGGTAACCTGTCTACCAGTTAAGTCTGACAGGTTATTTCTGTGTCAAATTGGACTGGACAGGACATCTGTAGCATGCCGGACAAACTGTGGACCAATATAGCTCAAAACTGGTGCCCTGAGTCAGTGAGGCGGGGTCGCGGCAAACCACGAAGTAGATGGCAGGACGAACTCGATAGGTTCCCTCCGAACTGGAAGGAGGACAAGTGGGTTTGCGATAAGTGGAAGGAAATCTTTGCTCAGTAGTGGGACAGGGCAGGCTAATAAATAAAATAAAACTGTCTGGCTGGGTCGACTTATTACATTAATAAGTCGACTTATTACATTAATACGTAAGTCGCTGTCGCTGGCCTGTAGAGGGCCAAAGCCTGCCGGGGTCGTGGGACTCAGAAATTACCGTGACCCCGGTACGTAAAGGGCTATTGAAGGACACCGTGGATTTTAGTCAGTCAAGTCTGACAGTCCCTCCCGCCCTGCCCTGGGTGGGAGGACTCATTTGATAATTTAACAAAGTTGCTGTCGCTACTACTGCTCTCACAATTAGCCCTTTCGTACACAACACGACGCCAGTCTTCAATACCTTATGACCAGGGAGCCTACGTCTTAAAGAGAGAGTAGTTCAAGTGGGAAAGAGACAGAGCTAAACAAGTCGTCTAGCGCCATATCGTTCCCACAGTGGAACTACTCTCGCTTAAGATGTCATGGTATGCCACCTGGCGATTATCGCAATACAAATACATAGAAATTAGTACACAGGCACGCGTTAAAAGTTTTTTTTTTACGTGGTAAAATCATCACATGAGTCCTCCCACCCAGGGCAGAGCGGGAGGGACTGTCAGACTCGTACTGACTAAAATCCACGGTGTCCTTCAATAGCCCTTTACGTACCGGGGTCACGGTAATTCGTGAGTCCCGCGACCGCGCGTTAATGGATACAAAAGTTGTAAGGTATCGGAGACTTGCGTCGCGTCGTGTACGAAGGGCCTTACGGAACAAATATTGCGGCATTGGTTAATAGCGACTTCGTAAACGAAACTATATTTATAATTTCAAATTTCGCGGTAGTGATTGCTTGATGGCTTTTGATCTCAAAATGTTAGAAGTTTATTGTAATTCCTGGTAAGGATGTCATGTCCGTTTTCATCGTAGTTGTTGTCGGCTCATTTTGTTCGCGAAACAGTATCGAGTAATAGAGTATATAATATCCAATATTCAATTTAAAAGAATCTCTCTATTTGAAAAAATTGCTATATGTTTGTGAGAATAGATAGAGTGGAAAATATGATGATACATCGATGTTTGTTACTCTTTTACGCCATAGACATAGTTTATAACCTGGATAAAAACTAACCGTCGCACATACGGGTATTTTGTATTCCTAGCCGGGTGAAATTGGTAAAAACAAATTCCAACATTAAAGCAAAAATAAATACTAGTTATCGAGTCAGGTAGCTACTGAACAATAGACGACCATTTTGGGGCTCGAGCGCCCGCGCCCGTAGCAAGCAAGCCAGTCGGAACTTACCCGTTGTCGCATGCGCTCGCGTCAGTTACTGGCTACATTAAAAACGTACTGCGTTTGAGACCTCAGTGCTTTTTTATCGTGAGTTATTTAACCAAAACTACTATGGATCATCATAATACAGGTAAGAACAGTTTTATTTATTAAGATTAACTAATGTTTAAATGTATTTGTAAGGTTCAAAATCAATTTACAACTATCTCAATTTTTAAAGCAGTTTTTACCTGAATTTTAAATTTCAAAGTGATTATAGTTATCCTTCCGAGTACTTCCGAGTAACGATTTTTATTGTTACGCATGACAAATACTGTCATATTATAGATATTTTACGAATAGAGTGCTACTTTATGCTACTTTCGACGAAATGTATGCGTTTGTGTTGGTGTTACCTAAAAAGTATTAACCGTTATTTTCAAGCAAATTATCAAGTGTTTTCTTTTTATTGTTTTAGGGTTACCAGGGGTTTCTAACTACAAAGTTGTGACTAGACAATACCTGTTCAATAAAATGCAAGAACAAGAATTACACACTTTTGATGAAAAAGTCGATTATTTGGAAAATTACCTTTTATCATCTGACAACTTTAATGAAGAACAATTAAAAGTTTTGAAACATAAAATTTCACATTTCAAAAGTGATTTAAAGAAAAGATGGTTAAAAGCAAATAGAATACTTCATAAATTTGTCTCTGCCAATGCTGCGTGGCTTCAAGGAACGTTCGAGATACCTCTTGTTTCGTTACCACAAAAGCGAGCCGGTCGCCCATCAAAACCTTTTGACGAACTCTCTGACAGGAACAAGCGGAAGAAAACCAGTGAACTACGGTCAACTGTCAGTCAAGGAACATTAGTACATGCAGCCAAAACTAGTCTAGAGACGTCTGGCTATAGAAATGTGTCCCGTTTAATGTCAGAAGTCATGAAGTCACCAAAGCGAGCAATAAAATACAAACGAGCTTATTCCAAATCGCTGCAAGCTAGTGACACACAATTATCGCCCTTTAAAGCGCTATCAATGTTTGTTGAAGCAGATCTTTCAAGAAGACAATATGAGATCGTCAGAAATTCCAATAAGAAATATTACCCTTGTTATACTTTAATACAGAAAGAAAAGCAAAAGTGCTACCCACCGAAGTCCTCAATTACTGTCTCTGAAACAATTGCAGAAGTTAATTTGCAAGACCTATTAAATCACACGGTTACTAGGCTGCTTACTTATTTAAAAGAAAATTTAAGTCATTTAACTGAAGGAGAACGTGGTTCATTGGAACTTATCTATAAGTGGGGTTGTGACGGCTCGCAACAGTCCCAATTTAAACAGAAAATGCAAAATGAAGACTCCTCTGACTCTAACATCTTCCAAAGCTGTTTAGTACCGCTACAGTTAAAATGTGGAAAAAAAATTGTATGGCAGAATCCGACTCCCTCCTCACCACGTTATTGTAGACCAATACGAATAAGGTTTGCTAAAGAAACTACTGACTTAACAAACGAAGAAATCGAATATATATCAACAAAAATAGAACAATTAGAAAACAGTCAATTCGTAAATGATGGCTTGTTCGCTAATGTTAAGCATACTTTGACATTAACAATGGTGGATGCTAAAGTGTGCAATGCTGCTACGCAAACCAGCTCAACAATGAGGTGTTACATTTGTGGAGCTACTTCTAAGCAATTTAATAATTTAAACATTAAAATGCCTGTTGATATAGAAGCCTTGGATTTTGGCTTATCTGTCCTTCACGCTAGGATTCGCTTGTTTGAAAGTGTTTTGCACCTTTCTTACAAGCTTCCGATAAAAAAATGGCAAGTGAGGTTAGATTCAGACAAAGCTACAGTTAAAGAAAGAAAAGCCACCATACAACAAAGATTTAAAAAAGAAACTGGATTAATTGTGGATGTGCCGAAAGCTGGGTTCGGCAACACCAATGATGGTAATACCAGCAGGCGATTTTTTGGTGACCCACAGAAGGCTGCAGAAATTACCGGTGTCGATTACAACTTGATATTCAGATTAAAAATAATTCTAGAGGTAATTTCAAGTGGCCATAAAGTTGACTTGAAAAAATTTGCTGACTACTGTTGGGAGACAGCAAACGTCTACGTCTCGCTCTACGACTGGCATCCAATGAGTCCAACTATGCACACAATTTTGATGCATGGTGCTACAGTCATCGAAAAGGCGTTATTGCCTATCGGACTACTATCGGAAGAGGCTGCTGAAGCTAGGAATAAACATTTTAGAATGTATAGATATAATTTTGCGAGGAAGTTTTCGAGAATAGATTGCAATGCAGATGTAATGAATCGCCTTCTACTATCCTCGGATCCACTGCTCACAAGTCAGAGGCCAAAACCAAAAAGCAGAATGGAACCTTTTTCAAAAGAAGCGATAGCTATTTTGTTGCCACCATCACCAGAATCTGAAGATGATTCAGATTCGGAATATGAAACAGAAGAGGTCGTAGAAGGTGACGATGAACTCTGGCATTCTTCCTCATCAAATTAGATTATTTTATATGTTTTGATGTAACTATTTAAAAAATTAAACCTTTTCTAAATCATGAATACACTTTTTTTTTTTAATTATCAACATATTAGCTCATAAAGCTCATTGTTGGACCCTCCCCATTGGTCGTATGTACATTTGAGTAAGTCTTACCTACTTTACAGCAGAAAAACCCGCACAAATAATTTCGCCCGGCTAGGAATGCAAAATACCCGTATGTGCGTCGTACCACAAAAAGTTAAACATCTGTTGAACACTTGTCTAAAAAAAGTGTAACTGCAAAACGAACCTTATATCAACGACTTTTAATGACTTGAATGACCCTGGCAGTTGAGATTATGTCATGCTCGCTCAAATGTCTCGCTGATGGTGGCGCGTGTGTCGGATCATTTAGTTCCCTTCAAAATGGTTAAGCTGAGTGATGCTGATGCATGTGTCATGTTCGTGAACGGGCGCTGTCAGTCGTGACTGGTCATCTCTCATCAGCCGCGGTTTATTTTAATCTATACTTAATATTATAAAGAGGAAACCTTTGTGTGTTTATATTGAATAGGCTCAAAAACTACTGGACCGATTTCAAAATTTCTTTTACCATTACTTAGAGGGATTCTTCCGAATCCGTATAGGCTATATTTTATCCCGGAAAATAGATAGGATTTTTCGTGGTAGTGAAAATTGTGGAGAAAAAACTGCCGTACGTTAACGATTCTCGCGAACGCTGCCTTAATGGTTAGAGATGTATGGTTGTCTTCTATACAAAAAACTTCGCTGTTTAGAATCTTTTGGAAAGCGCATATTTATGAAAAGTTTCAGACTCTTTGTAATCCATGTGTTCTAACTGTGTTCATAAATTATGATTTACATTCAACATCCACTTTCGTCTGGTGAAACAAAACATGCATGCATCGGCCTATTAACTGTTTATTATTATTATATTGTTATTGTAGATCGAAGGAACAATGTGTTTACGAATGCTTTACGTAGTACATACAAACCTAGATTCTAATTTAAGTTTTTGTATAGAGGGCCAAATGCATGCCGAGGTCGCGGGGCTCTCTAAACAGGTAAGCGTGACTCCGGAATGTAAAGGGCAATTAAAGACACGGTGTCTAAAAAAAGATACTTAAAAAAAACGGAAATAAATCATCTTTGTTGTACAAGATCCCCATTAATTGTTTATTTTTTGGTTTTTATTATTATTTGTTGTAATACCTGCAACGGAAATACATCATCTGTGAAAATTACAACTGTCCAAATAGCACGGTTCGTGAGATGAGATACAGCCCGGTGACAGACGGACAAACGGACAGCGAAGTCATAATAGGGTCCCGTTTTAGCCTTTGGGTACGAAATCCTAAAAAAAAGCTCCAATTCTAGGCAAATAAATGTTACCAATAAGGTATTTTACAAACAGTATACATAAAAAGTGTCCAGGTGTATAAATTCTTAAGAATGACAACAGTAGCGCTAGTAATTCCCCAGCGCCATTCAAGCCTTAGTTCCACGGACGCTTATCAATGGCCGTTCTAAAAATAACTCCGTAACATACTGAAACTTTTGCCTTTGGCCACAGTATAAATGTGAACAGTAAACCAACTTGGCCCTTTTTGTGAAATCAAACGCTGTTACTGTATTGTGAAGATCGGAGAGGCGGTTGCTCCGTGTAAAATACTGGTATTCAGCTGCATCAGGGTAGACTGGAAGCCGACCCCAAAATTATCGGGATAAAACTGGGATATTGAAACACGGGTGATATGGCTAGCTAAATTTTATTATGTTAGAATACATTCATGGAATGTAATGCCGGTCTCATTACCACAGCCAAGACTTACCCAGAAACCGTACCCGACTTACCCGTAGCTTGGCACCGTAGAAACGGGTTTTGTCGACGGTAAAATAGACATAATTTAGAAATATATTTACATTCTAAGGTTGGCAATGTTTAAAATGTAAAAAATAAATGTTACATTTATATTGTTCAATTGGTCATCATCTTGCAAGAAAAACATATTTTTTATAGAAATAACTTCAATGTCTATTGTTAGTAGTATAGAGATAGGATTGGTCAGGCTAAGCGTGAGTGATTACTTAAAAATCACGTTACACAATACATGTAAATACTGTGTCATGTCATGTGTGTGAATCGATTTAGACCATTTGTTCCGAATTGTAATACTGTATGTCAATACATACTACCATACCTACTGTGCCTTCATTGGCTTTAGTGGCTTACACAGATTTCAAAGAATTTTTGCAAAAATATTGTGTAGGTTGAGCTGTGAAAATTAAGCTTATCAGTAGTTGCTTTTGGCGTCATTAAAGTTCTATGAATTTGATAAAAGGGGGATATTTAATTTACCGTGACTCGATATTGATATCTAAAATATTTTTGATTCTTTAATCCTCTTGCACTGAGTAGGAGCTTGAGGTTATGTCGAAGTAAGTCTACGTGACCTCATCGAAATCCAGTATGAGGTAAAAAATACTATACCATATATACTATACCGTTTCGTGGCGGCATCTACAACGCTTCTTACGTACTACGTATCATACTGATGCCGCGAAAATTCTTCATCTGCGAGATTATCATAATCTTTGTACAACAGCTCTAAAACAATCATTTGACGTTAGCTTACTAGACAAAATACCTGTCTGATCTGGGGACCCTTTTCAGGGGAGTATTAAAAACACACTGTTATTTTTTTTTTAAAGTTGATACTAAGAATTCCTACTGTATCGTGGGTGCGTTTATAAACTTTGAAACTGACACAAACACCCAGATCTTGGACTTTATACCCTGTTCATCTCATACAATTAAAATTATATTAAAACTGCTGTGTGTGTTGCTAATGTGTGCACCGAGACTTTGAGGATTTCTAGCGAACTATAATTAACTTTAAATTCAAGTAATTAAGATCCCAACTTCAATCTCAAGTCGTGGTAGAAACAAAATGCAATTCCATAAAATAAAATTCATTAAGTACCAAGCGTCTTCACAAATAAAGCCGTCTGCACACCCAACGATTTTGCAACCACCACTGCATTTGAATAATCGACGAGACGTTGCGTCAAAAAGGATTTCAATGTAACTTTACTGGCTGAAAGGAATCTGTAGAATAATAGAAAGTGTTCTTATTGCCTTTCATTCTTTCTTGAAAATTTTTAAAGTCTTTTCTTGAATGCACAGTGTTTTACATTCTGGAGACCGTTTACATGAGCTTTTTCTTATCAATATTGCACCGGTAGATATGAGCATAGTACCTGTCGCACTGGATTTATAGCTCTGCAATAGGGCTCCATTCTACTGATTTCGAATAGGTAGAAATATGCTTTTAAGTGTCCCATTTCCAAGTTTGACTACTATTGTGGTATTTCTATGATCAACGGAGTTTATTATCTATCAATGGTCCGAAAAATTGTCAAACTTGCATGCAACTAGCATACGTAATTACCTAATTGAAGATAACTCTCCATTTTGTTGTATCGTCCTGTTGCTCCGTGTGTAGCCTACCCTAAGGAGGCGACGTAACTGGGGCATCGCCCGGGTCGCTCCAATTCTCCGCCGATGCAGCGTTTAATTTCCGCCCTGTGCGTTAGATGTACGAGTATAATGTATAATGCAACGTTTACTTCATATTGGAGTTTAGATTAGAGTATTTTCGCGGTATTGTTTATTCTACGATGAGGTTTATCTAGGTGAGATTCGAGATCATATTAACGTCTTATTATTATGTAAATTGTACATCACAGATTATCTTGAGTTTTGTTTCTTCCTTTCACAAGAATCCATATACATTTTGTCTTGAAAACACCGCTTTTAAAGTCTACTTTTGTGACAGCCATAATTATTTATTCTCTCTATCTAATTAGTCAATCTGAAGAAGTCAGGTGTTTCAAATAACTCAGCAAAGTACGTTAAGCCGTTGGTCTTGTGCCTGATCTCTCCCGGTCGTGTCGGATTTACGTTCCGTTGAATATAAAATATAAGAGAGGGGAAAGAGTTTGTTTGCACTCACCATGATTGTGCTCTTCAAATATCTGCTGAAGCATTTAAAGTACAAGAGACAATATCTAATGGCGTTGCTAAACGTTGAGCAATTAGACAAATTTTGACTTGAAGACTCCAAATAATTAATACTCCAAATTAATAATTGCCGGTCTTCCTCTACACCACATAAACACATCACTTAATTACAGAATAAACCACTAGAACTTTCATAATTCTCCATTTCCACCAAAAAAAGAAAGATATTTAAACCATAAATCCGCGCCACACAGGAGTGGTACTCCACAGGCCGTCCTCAAGAACCACAAAGCATTCTCTAGCGGTAATTGGGAACGTTGCCCGAAGCGCTGGCTAATTCTTTTCACTCGGCGACTATTGTTGCGCCACTGTTGACGTATGTGGCGATGGGTGAAACTGTCTTATTTTTACAGGAACCGTTAAATTCTTATTAAATGTGTAAATGCGAAAGTTAGTTTTAGTTTTGTTCTCAATAGTTGAAACAATTTCGAAGATATTAAAGCTGAACGCATATTTTTAATTCGTTATATGTAGTCGGAAAATGCTGTCATCATCCGAACAATGCTGTTGACATCATGTCATATACAGCGATGCTGCACCTCTGTGGTATCCTGGCGACTGGAAATGGTTAAATGGGTTACTTTTTTTTTGTAAAAAAAGTAAAGTACGTATCAGAAAGGGGAGGAAAGGCAGGCGAGGAAGAGGCAATTTTTTTTAAAGCTTAAAATTTTAGAACTTAATAATACTCTAACCTTTTACTGCTCGTATTATGATGTGGCGTATCTCCGCTGTGAGGTTTCTCAAGTCTCCGTGAAGTCTTCAGTCTCTTTAGCATTAATTTGGAACGTTGCAGCCTGAAACCCCACTGAATTCTTTATAAAACCTCATCCATTGTTGCGCTTTCAGACTCCCGATGGCCTGAAAAGGCGGTTGAAGTCTGCTTAAATATTACTGAAGAATTGTACCGGTTCACACTGCGGTGTATCTACATTTGTAAAAGGAATTTTGTTTGAAAGGACTGCTTTGTTTGTATTACTTAAAGTATAGTGGTTAAGCTATTGACTGTTAAGCTGCCTGTCGTGGTTTCTATCTCAGCACGGAGCTGGTATATCCTGATATACAAATATATACAGCTAGTTGTTCCGGATCTGGCTTGGTCTGGCAGTTTGTGTAAGTGAGTTTAAATGTTTGTAAACGCACCCACGATACAGGAGAAATTCTTACAATACTATTATTTTAAAGTTAATATATTCGAGATAAACTTGTTTAACTATAAAAAGGTATTACATAAAATCTTAACTTCTTTACATTATCTATCTGGATAGTCTCCATCGTGAAAACCTTGAGACTCCAGCCATTAACCCAATTACCAACTGGAAGTACTGCTAGTGAATTATTTCCGGCAACTTAAAGTTGCGCCACAGTTGCCGCACTTTCTCCAATAGATAGCTAAGTGTTCTGGCTCCGTTTCAAAATGCTTGAAATAAGTGGCGTTGTGTATAGTAGATAGTGAGGATTGGTGATACTGGATTTTATCTCATTTCAAGTGCTTGGTTAAAGTTGTGTTTTGGAGATTTTACTGCATAGTTCATTTTAGATGCAATGATAATACCAGTTTTGTCATGCTTGAAATTCTATCACTGAACTTTCTGCGAGTGCGTTTACGTGTTGTAAAAGCTGTTTTTATAAATTCATTCTTTTTTTTTACGTGGTAAAATCATCAAATGATTCCTCCCCAGGGCAGAGCGGAAGGTACTGTCAGACTCGTACTGACTGAAATCCACGGTGTCCTTCAATAGCCCTTTACGTTCCGGGGTCACGGTAATTCGTACAGTCCCGCAACCAATCCTCTCCTATTAAATAAAATCACCTGGTCAACTATTCACCTCCTTAACCAAGCCCTTGACCTTACCTCGATCAGCAACCGCAATAAAATCTAGAAATTGAAGAAATCTAACCGATAAACTAACTTAAAGAGTATAGTTATGTATACTTCGGCCATCTTACTTGTTTGCCCCTGAAGTAGTAGAGAAGCCGCGGTTTGGACCGAGGTCAAACTTGTGGCTTGGATGAAGTTTTCGTCTAGTGCAAGTCATAATAAAGATCCGAAAATACGTAGGATAAATATGTTGACAATCTGGTTCGTTTTACTAATAAATAGACTGGCGTCTTTTTAACCGACTTCGCATAAGGATTAGCTTCTCAATTTTATCGGAAACTTTTTTTTATGTTCTCCTTTTACTTTGACATGTCTGAACCGATTCGGCTAGTTCTTTCGTTTCTTGTACTAACTAAAACTTCAATGGCATTTTTTCGTACTTAAAAAAACCTGAAATAAAAATATAATACCGATTTCTAAACCAACATGAAATAACTTTTTCTTCGGAAGTCAATTGCACATAAATCCATGAAATAAAAAAACCAAAATACTCATTTCCGAAAGACTAAACGTTATTTTGCAGTCTTTTTATTTGTCTTTCACACTATAAAATTAATGTCATTTGAAGTAGGTGCTCAACAAAATTTTCAATCACTACAACTGACTTATCGATAAGTGGAACTGGAAGTGATCGTGTCATCATCATTCAATAATAGTGCTTATATCATCATCAACATCTTATCGATAGCAGACACTTTGAATAAATAAATAACCTCTATCTTCATACTACTAACGCCATCTATGATTTGCTGGACGAACTTGCATGTTATTTTTTTTTTTAACTTAGTATCATAATTTTGTTACTAGGAATCTGATAATTGGTTGCGGGACTAACGGATTACCGTGACCCCGGTACGTAAAAGGCTATTGAAGGACACCGTGGATTTTAGTCAGTACGAGTCTGAAAGTCCCTCCCGCCCTGCCCTGGGTGGGAGGACTCATTTGATGATTTTACCACGATAAAAAAAGGAATCTGATAATGATTATGAACTAAACAATAATGTAAACATAAAAAACAAACGAAAAGGCTTTGTTTTGTTTATTGCATTGACTTTTTTTGTCACCGAATCCGTTTGGCGGGTTAAAAAAAATACGAGTTTAAACTAAATACTTACACTAAATCTTATTATTGTTTCAGGTAAAAATCTTCTCAATACATCATGTCATCGTGATTGACACTAGAAATTGATTATTTGTGATCAATTTGAAACAACAAGGTATGCCTACAAGTCGGAGAAGGTAACAGCTTTCCTCGAGGGTTTTCATTTTAAGTTTATGAAAATAACCAATCATATCGGCGACGTCTATCGGCTTGGGCCCAGCCAGTGCAGGGTAATATAATATTTATGTTCAAGTATAATAAAAGCGAGAATCATTCGCCTCATTTCGTTTCGGAAAGTGGACAGTCTTACTTGAAATCTCAGTGGTTTTTTTTTTATTGTCGGTTGCTTATGATTTTTATCGTTTTTCTCTATTTGACTCAAACTCTCGTTCAACCAGCAGGTTTATATAAATTGTCAAGGCAGAGTTCAAACTCAATCCGTGCAGTCTCTGGGTCGACGCACTCATTTTTTTCCTCCTCTTGTCGTTGGTTAGTCGAAGTCTAAACGTGACCACGACTAATTGCTTTGTCTTATGACGATTTACGAAAATAAGAAAAACGTTTTTGTCAAAATCGGAAGATTCTAGCTGCTAAGCATGGTAAGAAAAAAGGGATAAAACCTATATGCTATCCAGGCTATAAACTACCTACTACCTTTCGCATTTACGAGTAAAATACCTACTAGCCGTTGCCAGCGGCTTTGCCCGCTGTAACTCGAAAATTATCCCACGGGAAGATACAATCATGATAAATTATCCTTTATGATAATACAGGTTATAAGTAAACTGTTTGTGTAATGAAACGTCCAAATCTGCTCAGTAGTTTTAGAGTAAAACACACACATACATACTCACTTTTGACATTTATAATAGTAAGTAACATAGATAGAAGGATATAAAGAGTATAGTCCTAGTGGCTAGACCGGAAACATGTTCCTTTTAAATCACCAGGGAAACACAAGGCAGTTAATTAAAAAAAAACTAAATCAGACCCTAATCTTCACGCCTTACGGTCACAAATTGAGCGAACAATTATTACGTAATAGTTTGTGCACATAGCGCATCCAGCATTATCAAGTCGTTGACCTAAATACCTGTATTATATTCATTAAAATATCAACCTTAAAACGTAGCAATAAGAGCTTTTTTTTTTTTTTTTTATCGTGGTAAAATCATCAAATGAGTCCTCCCACCCAGGGCAGGGCGGGAGGGACTGTCAGACTTGTACTGACTAAAATCCACGGTGTCCTTCACTAGCCCTTTATGTACCGGGGTTACGGTAATTTACGAGTCCCGCGACCCCGGCAGGCTTTGGCCCTCTACAGGCCCCGTCACTATGCTGACACTCTTTGAGGCGCGCGTGGAACACAACGCGCCGTCGACCCGGGCATGGTCCATGGTCGGACAGCGAGTCGCCCATTACTCGCCGCCCGCATGCCCGCGCCTATGGTGGCCGGAGATCGTCTTGCGACGTCCGACGCCGTGGGCGTCTACCACTGCGGCTGGGGTGGAGGGAGGTCGCTGTTCTCTCCCTCACGCGGCCCGCCTCCTCCTTCGCGAGCATGACTGCTTCGCAGAAGGAGGCGACCGCTTCCCACTCCGTCTCGCCCCGCAGCATGGCCTCGACCAATGCCGGGCGCGAGAGGTCTCCGCCTATCGCCGTCGTGAGGACACGGCGGTGCTCTGCCCAAGCGGGGCAGTCCTGCACCGTATGCTCCACCGTGTCCTCCGGACGATCCTCGCAGTGGTGACACCCAGGCGTTTCTTCCCTCCTAGCAATAAGAGCTAGGGGTAATATCCACAATATCACCTGTTTTTTCTCCTGTAGAGTTCTACAGAACACGCTGAATTCGACCTTATTTTCATACAAATAAGGATGAGATGTCATTTGTTTTTTTTTACGTAATTACTAAATGTTTACTTAGGATAGTATTTTAATGTAGTTTTAATCGCATAAAGATAGTGAGAAGACATTCTATTTCACTTCGGATAATGGAAAAATGAGTTATTATTACTTTACACTGATTAGTGTAATTAGTTAATTACTGCGTCTAGTATAGTATCAAGTGCATTGTTCTATGGCCCACTCACTTGTATTCAAAGATTCGAGAGACCTGAGTCCCATCTGTGGGAGCTTTAAAGGTATACAGGATGAATTTTTCAACTAGGCGTGGATGGCTATATCCGAAAACTATGGAGGAATATCGAAAAACGTTGAAAGGAGTCTCGAGGCCAATTTTGACGAAAACTAAAACTGCATCATTGGCTTTTAGAGAAATCAATAATACTGGCCACGACTGGAAACCGCTGTTTTTTGAAAAAAAGAAATCACACCCTATATTATTACAATATTCAATAGTGTTGCTAATAAGGATCAAATTCTGGGAAGTTATCAAATACGGCAAACTTAAGATCCTATTGATCTTAGCGTGGTGTTTTATAATATAAGTAGGTATACAGATAAAGAAGTTTTTAAATACTTAAAACAATTGAAATTAAACTAATCAACCGACACACATTATGTCAGTACACCATTGAACACGAGACCTCTCTCAAATTCACAAAAACAGTTTTCTGGTACCAATTTTGTCTCACCTGCATTTCTTGTAAGTCCATCTGTCCTCCCTATCCTACCTGGCTTCTAATTGAAAGGCAATGAGCTTATGAACAGCTGTTAGCAATTAGCCATCTGTCTTCGTTTGCCATTATTCTTTGTAAAAGTTATTTTATCGTCTTTGTTACTGACAGCGCCATCTAGCGGAGAGTAGCGGAACTTTTAAGTCAAAGTCAAAGCATTTATTTTAATTAGGCCGCCAAAGAGGCAGTTTTGAACGCTACATAAAATTAAAATTAAAGGAAACGGGATTTGATTTTATATTCTACTATTCGTAAGGGCGGTCGCGGGACTGTACGAATTACCGTGACCCTGGAACGTATTGAAGGACACCGTGGATTTTAGTCAGTACGAGTCTGACCATCCCTCCTGCTCTGCCCTGGGAGGACTCATTTGATGATTTTACATTAAAAAAAAAACTATTCGTAAGGGTACGTTTGTATGGAGATGAATGGGCAAGAAACTTCGTACTTACTCGTTTAAAGATGAAAGGTTAGTTGTTTTTTTTGTGTAATTAATTAAAACAAGTAATTACAAGAATTACTTACCTTTCTAAATAACAAATTACATTGACGGTTGGCGCAGTGTCTGAGCGATTGCCGGTTTCGATTTTTATTCGATTCCCGTACGCAACAAATATTTATATGAACTACAAGTTTTTAAAACGATCATACATTTCCTGACACACAACACATCCAGACTGAATGGCTGGGTCTAGTACGATACAATAGGGTTTCTTTAATATCTAACACTGGCTTTAGCCCGCGACTTCGTTCGCGTGGAATAGTGACTTCCGGCAGATTTTTGGTTTTACCCACATAGTTCCCGATCTCGCGGGATCTCTTCAAAAATGAAATGACTGTAATAAAAACTATCCTATGTCCTTTCTCAAGTTCCAAACTATGTATGTACCAAATTTCACACAAATCGGTTCAGTAGTTTAGGCGTGAAGAAAAGACAGACATACAGAAAGACAGACAGACAGAGATACTTTCGCATTTATAATATTAGTTTGGATGAGCACTGAAGGTGATTTTTGAAAATCAAGTTCTTGAGATATGAATGAGAGTTTGTATGGAAGTACACATAGACTCTTCGTCAGTTTGAGAAAACGTTATTTTATCACATTCTCAGTCAAACAGTAGCCACTTTCTTCATTTTCTGTTACCAAGTTGCGTTAACCAACTAATGTATACCGTAGTATACGGTACTCACGTCAGATAAGGCAGCCACCTGCCTGGCTAAGTAATGAGTTATCTGATTTATAATCTGCACTGCATCTTAATAGGAATGCGGACACTTGGCGGCATTGCAAGGACCGTCGTGATAGACTTATCTTGCATGCAATCTAATTATGCCTGTAATCCATTTTTTATTTTATTTTTTTCGTGGTAAAAGCATCAAATGAGTCCTCCCACCCAGGGCAGGGCGGGAGGGACTGTCAGCCATGACTGACTAAAATCCACGGTGTCCTTCAATAGCCCTTTACGTACCGGGTTCACGGTTATTCGTTAGTCCCGCGACCGCCTGTGACCCATTAGGGTAAGATTAAAAATGCCCCTTATGACGCAATTGGGTAAAAAAAAGATTTCGACTCATAAAGGATTTGAGACAGTAAGACGAGGTCGTGGCTGGCCACGTAGGAGATGGCGGGACGAACTGGACAGGTTTCGTCCGAACTGGAAGGAGGAATCGTATCGTGAATGGTGGAAGGAGTGGAGGGAGGCCTTTGCCCAGGAGTGGGACAAAGCAGGCTCTTAAAAAAAAACGGATTTACCCAAATTGTTAAAGGAGAATGCTCACGCTTCTTAGAAAAAAACTCAGCTCCGGCAGACCTGAGCTGTATCTCAAATTATCAGTAATATAGTGCACTAAAATAATAGACTTGTAGTCAGTACCTTTGATGTTAGGTAATAGATGAGCTGGCTTCTTTCTAATTGGTACATCTATACATAATTATAATAAAATGGTGGGAAAATCAAAACTGTACATTGAATATTTTTTTTAAAGAATATCTGGGGTGAGATCTATAGTCGATACCGAAGCCAAAATGTTTGTCTGTATGTATGTCCGGGATAAACTCATTTAAGGCTGAAGTAACCTCAACATCCGAATTACGTCTCATAAGATATCAAACTTCATCTTAGACGTGTTCCCAAATTAAAGGATGCAAAGCATACATTACATGATAAACAAACACTATTACATGCTGATAGTACAGTCAACAGCAAAAGTAGATGATCATAATCAGAAATTTGATACTAATGGACGGAGTTCGCGTCAGAACTGTGTGCCGTCGAAGTGATTCAAAAGTATGTGATTGTAATTTACTACTAGTTCATCTACACAGTTTTGACGCGAACTCTGTTCATTAGTATTGAATTTCTAATTTTTATCATCTACGTTTTCTGTTGACTGTACAACACATTCCCCTGTCACTAACATCCTTCCAGTACAGATTCATCTCAATATAACTAGATGTCATTCCGTGTAAACATACGCGGCCATAGATTAGGTATTCGGTAGACGGGTGAGCGAATGTTATTGTGCCTACGAAACGATGCTTATAGGGTGAATGAAAAATTTAAGTGGTAACCGTTAATTATTTATTCATATTAAACAAACACGTATTTCTACAATTCCAAAAGGGTTTGCTGTTAAACGGCAAAAGAAATTGTTGTTATTAAAATAGCTAGAAAATACAGGACAAGAAAATGAGAAGAAAATCTGGAAAGATTAATGAAATAGATTTGCGGATAATGGAAATGACTGTATTTTATCTACTATTGCTGAAACTCATATTAACAATAAAATTCTCGACGTCATCGCTGCTGAGATTGGGTTAAGTTTTAACACCTCAAAGATTTTCCTTTTAAAACCAGGGTATTTTATGTCTTAAAGACTATCCTAGACAATTCTCTAGAAGCTTATCTTTTGAGAACTATTGCAAGTAGCACTCAAACTAAAGCAATATTCATAGTTTTTATATCTTTTCAGTTTTCATAAAACTACGGACTAAAACCTTACTTTCATTTCCATGCATCCCATTTATACGCGAACACGAATATTGGATTCGAAACTGCATTAAACTCGCTCTGCGCCAAAATGATATTCATGGCAGTTTTAAAAACTTTTTTCTCGGTCATTTGGATATCCAGCTGTAATCCTTTGGACAGGCGGTTTAGCACGTGTCAACAGTTTTTAAAGTTTCGCACTTGCAGCTTGCATACTGTTCCCGTTGTTTCAACACCGGCCTTTCATTTGTAAGGTTTTTCACTTTTTTTTTGTTATTAAAATTGTTTGCAGTTGCGCTTTTATGGCGTGAAAAGAATAATGGTCAGTCTATTTGTCTTTTTGTACAATGGGTGTTTTTGGGACACTTGTTTGATAAAGCTTTTTGGTATTGTAATTGTGGAATGTTTTCTTAGATTTGCGGGACGAGTTGTTTTAAACAGAATTGCTGACGCATGTTTTACGAGTGCAAGATATACTCACCCATAGGTAGACTGGCAGAAAATGCCTACGGTAATAAGTCTGCCGTTGTACAATGTTGTGCATAAAGTTTTATCTATCTATATATATAAAAGGAGAACTGACTGACTGACATATCAACGTACAGCCGAAACTACTGGGGCTAGGAATGTGAAATTTTGCACACGGCTTCCTATTATAATGTAGGGGAGCACTAAGAAGGGGATTTTGGAAATTTAACCTTTAAGGGGGTGAAAAGGGGGAATTAGGAAAGTTCGTAACCCACGCGGACGAAGTCGCGGGCAAAGTGCTAGTACTTAATATACGTAACAAGTATGATTCCTCATCATTCTGTCTGTTGCCCTTATTTTATTGCCTTCTTAATTTTATTGGGATCAACGCAGTTGTCATCTTCTTTCATGCTTTTTTATTATTATTTTCTCATTAACATGGAGTTGAACTGCATGTTTTTTACAGAGTAACTAACTTAATAGGGTGCCGAGTTGTTGACGTGTGATCTCAATCTTTTACTGCAAAATATTGTGCAGGCACTTAGTCATTACCAATTCGCCAATTTTATTACAGTCCGTAGTTTACTACATACATGAACTAATTAACCTCTAAGATTTGAAGCACATTGTTCGATGGCCTCGCAGAGGCTGCATCGGATTCTCCTCCTACCTTTGTACCGAATCCCTCCTCAGCACACTAACTTAATCTACACACGAGCTTACAAACTCCACTTCGCGTAGACATAAACAAATCAGTATCCCTCCCTTTCTTCTACAATAACTCCGTCCCACTCCCCCGCGATGTTTACAATTTTCCCGCTCACGACTCCAGTCGCGCGGCAGACTCCTGCGCATGTTGCCGCATCGATCGTTCGGAAATCGATTTTTGTTTTTGCAAGTGTAGTTCAATGTGAGTTATATTGTAGTGACAAGGATCCATTGTGTTAGCAACGGATAACGAGTGCATTCCAGTGTTTAATTATATTTTAGTTACAATTTTTTATTGATGGTTTCTTTGAATAGTGATTTAATATTTTAAAGTGAGGTTTGGTGTTTGTGTTTTTCTATTATTGGTAAACCAAGAGTTTTTTTATTTTAATATATTACAATTTATTTTATAAGCAAAATGTTGAAAAGGTCAGTTTTCAAAGCGTTTTAAAGTAAGCTTTAGACACGTACTTCTCAGACAGAAAAAAATAATTGATTGTCGCGAGTTCGCAACGTTGAAACTTTTACGGGTTTCATAAAAGTGGGCAAGTTTTTATTTAAGTTTATTAATTAAAATATGTGTCTTATATTGGAAAATCGCTTAGAAGTATTTGACTACCGTAATTGTTTAAATTATGATAAAATGAATCAAAATCTGTCGCGCGCAAAACTATTTCAATAGAACAATATACTTAATTAGAAGAGAGACTTCTTGTCTCGAATTTAATTAAATCTAGCTACAACTTAATTATCTTTATCCATCAAAATTGAACTTAATATTTATCAAGAAAACAATTCTGTTATTAATTAATTAGCACTAATTGTTTGTGCGCTATAAAGACCTACACTGACTTTATCAATGTGGTTTGGATATTCGCAACCAGTACCGAAAATCAGGGATGTGCCAACCACAGAACATGTGCCAACGGTGTCCAGGCCCCGGGCCCATAGCCTGGAGGGGCGCAGAAATAGCCAGGTCAGAACCACAATTGCCAATACCAGGGAGCAGTTAAAGAAGCTCGAAGCGGCGCATGATAGGCTAGTAACGGCTAAGCGCGAGCGTGCTTCTATGACCAGATTTATGAATGTGGACGAGGTGAAAGGAGTATGGGATAATATGTAGCTGGTCGTTTTTGTATTTTGTGTCCTTAACGCTGTCTGAATTTCCTGCTATATCCTTGGGGTCTTAAAGTTAAGTGTGGATGGGTTACTTCTAGTCAAGCATGCTTCACCGCCGACCACATCATTGCTTACCATAAGGCGAGACAGTGGTCAAACGCAAAGATATCTATAAAAAAAAAATACCAAGAGTTCCGTGGTCGGGCAGCGAGTAATGGGCAATTCGACCATGGACCATGCCCGGATCGACGGCGCGTTGTGTTCCACGCGCGCCTCAAAGAGTGTCAGCAAAAATGACGGGGCCCCCCTCTAGAGGGCAAAAGCCTGTCGGGGTCGCGGGCCTTATGATTTACCGTGACCCCGGCACGTAAAGGGCTATTGAAGGACACCGTGGATTTTAGTCAGTACGAGTCTGACAGTCCCTCCCGCTCTGCCCTGGGTGGGAGGTCTCATTTCATGATTTTACCACGTTAAAAAAAAAAAGACCCGACACATGTCAGTCACTTTTGGACAAGGATACGGCCACTGTGATGGTGCGAGGTCATCGTAGCCTATGGTCACCTGCAATGCCAGAGGTATCGCTGGCATTGTTGACTTTGCAACTTTTTCACGCCATTTTGGAGGGTGTGTAGAAATTAGGAACGTTGTGCTGACAGTTAGGTTAGCCGCTTACTGATGACATTTTGTTTTCCATCGAGTGGTATGAAGATATATTTCTATCGTGTACTTCTCTGTTCACTCGTGACGTGTAGTGGCCGGCTAATCTTCAAGACATTCGTCAGAGTGACAAAAAGTCACAGTTAAGGGCGCTCCCTTTTTTTAAGTGGTTAAATTATCAAATGAGTCTTCCCACCCAGGGCAGAGACCATAATGTCGAACGAGAAGAAGATGGTCGACGTCATGGGCGGGAACTGATCACTTTTCCAATGAGGATACAAGAGCGAGCGAAGCGAGCTCCGGGATTTATGGCGCTCGGAGTTTTTGAGTCGAATACTCTGTATAAGAACTTACTAATATTATAAATGTTAAAATTTTGATTGATGGATGAGCTGTTTAGTCAGTTAGAACGACTGTACGATTCGACACTTGACACAGAGGTAGACTATAGTCACATGATACTTTTTATCCCGATATTACGTTATCGAAGGATAAGTTTTGAGTTACACGCGAGCGAAGCCACTGGCAACAACTAGTATAAATAAATACTAGATTTCCTGGCCAACATAGACAAAGTATTGTGATACCTACATATTTATTACAATAAAATGTGGTTACTGACGATAAATGAACCACAATGTTATCCATTATTATAAACATATATATGTATTTACATTATATTTCCTGTTCTGATGTATTTCACTCTGGCTTCTGTCTATTCGGACGTAATTATTTATACTCGTATAGTATACTAGCACTTTGCCCGCGACTTCGTCCGCGTAGGTTACGTACTTTCCTAATTCCCCCTTTTCACCCCCTTAAAGGTTAAATTTCCAAAAACCCCTTCTTAGTGCTCCCCTACATTATAGGAAGCCGTGTGCAAAATTTCACATTCCTCGCCCCAGTAGTTTCGGCTGTACGTTGATATGTCAGTCAGTCAGCTCTCCTTTTATATATATATGTTACGGCTAAAGGTAGGTGTGAACCTAAACTTAAGATTAGCCGGCTAAACCTAGGTTTATCTTCGACGAAATGTTAATGTTAGTTTGTTCTATCTTTAGCCGGCTAAACTTAGGTGTAGCTGCAGGTCCTTGGCTAAAAATGAAGGAAATGGAATGGTCTTGCTTTTGCGGGGCGTCCACGCTTCCCAGCATGCCGACGGAGCCCCGCTTCGCGGGGCTCCTACTTCTGGGTGGTTTAAAAAAAAAAATAACCACGATTGTCCGAGTCGGGGTGCCAGCGAGTCCCGAGCTCGCTTCGCTCGCTCATGTGTAATGAAAGTGATTATTTTTTAATAAAGTTTTCGTGTCAAAATAGTAAACATTATTACATTGTTTCCTTTTCCATTTCCTTCTACATTTTTAGCCAAGGACCTGCAGCTACACCTAAGTTTAGCCGGCTAAAGATAGAACAAACTAACATTAACATTTCGTCGAAGATAAACCTAGGTTTAGCCGGCTAATCTTAAGTTTAGGTTCACACCTACCTTTAGCCGTAACATATAGATATAGATAGATATAGATAATACGGTTATTGAATTTTTTCGCTGCATGTTCGATTCCCGCACGGAGCAAAAATATTTGTATGGTCTACATGTAGTTGTTCCGAGTCTTGTGAGTCTAAATGTTTGCAAATAGTCATGATACAGGAAAATTTAAAACAAATGGAAGTAAATACGTGTCAAATATTTCTTGCTAATCTTACTGACGGAGTAATTAGCCCCTTCGTACACTAGGCGACGAAAGTCTCCGATGACTTACGACTTTGGTATCCAGGTGACTATCGCAATACAAATTCAAATAGGTTCGTACACAGGTACGCGGCAATGGATACCTCAAAGGCATCGACCACACAGCCTATAGACTCCTAATAACAGGCGACCGATGTCTGTCAACACATTAGGCAAAAATGTCTTATAACCGTCGTCACTCACCAAGCTCGTATTAGTTTCGACCACTCCTGTGAGCCGTAAACACTTCCGCATTACTCCTTTAAAAAATCGAGAAAATAGACATAATATGTTCCCGTATACAATACGTTTGTGTGATAAAAAAGCCGGACTTCAAATTTCCTGAAAGACGGTATCACATTTCATCGGTAACTTAATAGTTCCATAATCTAAATTAGATTAAATTTTTGACAATATTTATCGGGGTTCATCTTATACTGGTCATACTTGGCGTCTTTATGATTCCGTCCCTTTCTTTTGCAAGTATTTTTTTCGCCATCTCTTTTCGTCGATTTTAAGTACACATATTAGTGATGTTCCAAATCGTACAACCACCTCTGTTGTCGATAAAGCAAAACAAATACCTATAACTATTAATTTATACATAAAATATTTTTTCAATAATTAGAAATTACAACAGATGTACATCTGATAAATTGTGAAACTTTAATTTATAAATTTTAGATACCCACACGATCTTGATTTAAAAAATAAATGGATAATTCCAACCAAGCGAGAGAACTGGATCCCATCTACTTAAAGTGTAATATGTTCACGTCATTTCAGCGAAGATTGTTTTATTCTTGAAAAATTATGAAAAACCGTCGATGTCTACTAAGTTGAGCAGTAACAACTAAGTCTTTGCCGCTTTTGGTGAGTTTAATTATTGAACTTTTTTTTCTGTCTCCTATGCAAAAAATATAGTTTCGGAACCTTTCTTCTTTTTCTTTTTCGTGTCGCTGCCGCGACGGTATTTATATTTTATTGGCCCAAAACCCCGTCATCTCCACCGCATTGTCGGTAGCGGCGAAGAGATCCGTTTGGCTGCATGTTTTTGGGCTAACTCTATAACATCGCGCTGCATTCAATTTGATAGGCCTCACCAAAGACTTCGAACATAGCTTATAATAATTACGGAAATTTTAAAACATTGTTTTTATTAATTTTTATATTTTACCCACATGATTCAATCGTAATTACAATAAAAGAAGGTAATTGAATGCAAGTATGTAAAAACATATTTTATTAAATACAATTTAAAAATGTCGATACTTTCTTGTTTGATTTAAAACCGTCCCATCCCTAGTGACATGCACTGACCTTGAATTGACCAATCAGGACGCAGTACCCCGTCCCCCTCGCTGACGTCATACCTCAGCAAGTTGGCAGAATAGTTTTCGTGCGTTTTATCGTGTATTAGGTGTCTATAGGCTGTGTGGTCGATGCTCAAAGGATAACCTCCACAGATGGGGATTCACTGACGGCTCAGACCTCAAATGCGACGTGTCCCCACAGACAATGGCTCACCTTCTCTCCTGCACCCCAAGTCCTGTCACCTGTACGCTTGACGACCTTATGACTGCATCAGTGAGCGATGTTCGCGTGGCTGAATTTTGGGCCAAACAAAATATATAAAATAATTTGCCATCGACACGCTAAGAAGAATGGATACCAAAGTCGTAGATTTTTCAGTAAAATACCCTATTATTCTGGTCTACCACAAGAAACTCCTGTTTTGTCACGACCTTCATATCACGCCATTATCAATTCTAGAGGTCAGCAGATCCCCTAGTCGCAATAACATTCCTATATCCTTGTACCACGTATGTCCAGAATGTTAATGGGTTTCGCAATACTTGATCGTGACTCAATGGGGTAATGTAATTGCCATTTTTCTTTAGTTCCTATTATAGACTTTATTGCTTTCCTGGATTCCAAGTTTTAGGTTGATAATGACTTAAACTGGCGGATGTGACGAATTGATTTCATAACCACTAACTCTTAAAATTGTGAAAGAAAATATAGTGAGAAATGCTTTTTTTTGGAGGTGTGTGACATCATAAAATTACTCTTCCAACAATTGCCCTTTATGATCTAGATCCGCGGTTAGTCTTTAAAACAATTGCGAAACTCGTTGTAATTGAAACTAAATTATGTTATAGCGAGAGGTTTTATTATGTTTGTATGTAAAAGAGATAATCTCCGGAACTACTGAACCGATTTTAAAATTCTTTCACCAGTAGAAAACTACATTATTCCTGAGTGGTTTAACCTATACAATATGTACGATTTGTACAAACTTAAAGGGCAGTTAGCTTTCTAAATTCTGGCATTAAAATTTATTTAAGTTGGGTCGGAACGTAACCCCTACTGAATGGTAGCCATTTTTGTTTTGCCCTTTAAGTTTGTACACATTCTATTTCTTTTTTTAATTCGCTTTGACAAAGTTGCGAGTGTAGTGCTAGTTTTGTTTTACACCTCAGGCATTTAAAATAGCCATAGTTAGGTACTTGTGTTAGACAAGGCAGATGCGGTACCACTTTTTTCCTCGCATACTTCCCTAATGACACTCTAAACCTCTCTCAACATTCCTATGACAGTATTATGGTGCGAACAGCTGTTGTTATAACTTAAATATGCCATTGTTAGTTGGAGGATAACATGTAGTTCTTTGTAAGTACTAATTAACATTTGAAATTTAAGTGAATCTGAATTGGAGTTATGAAGTGAAAATAAATGTTTCGAATTTTTTAAACCTCTGATGTTTTTTGGCGATTTTAGGGCCAGTTTTGTTATCTATATGGCATAGCATATTAGTGAGAAATAATAATATACATATTTAAAAGAAAAAAAAAATAAATGACAGAATTGAGCTACCTTCCCTTTAAGTTTGTATAGCAGACCACAACCGGACACGTTGTATAATTATAGAGATTATTTATTGATGAAGACAAAACGGCCTTATAATATTTTTTTTATAGCCTAGTTTGTTTCCCACTGCTGGGCAAAGGCCTCCCCTTTTTCCTTCCAAACCACTCTATTTTGGGCAATTTCTGGCCATGTCTGTCCCGCGAACATGATCAGATCGTCACACCACCTCCGCCACGGTCGACCTCGACGGCAATGTCCTCGATGTCCTTATTTAGTGTCCGATGTCTTATAATATTTACAATTCAAAAATTAAATATTAACTTAATTATTTAACAGTTAAAAAAAAACACCATTTGAATCATTCTAACGTGAAACCAAAAAAAACCTTTGACGAAGAAATACACCCTCCATTCAAAAAAAAAGATCCTGAAAAGGACCAATTACAGTGCACAGTTTCATATTGAGAAGTCAGATAGCTCTAGGCTCATGAAAGAAGCGAAACGAGCAAAAAGGTTGCAAACGTTTGGAAAGCCTAGTTATGGGAACTGTGATACAGTCGCGAATGCTAATTAGTTCTCTTGCTGGTACTAAAATTAGTGCCTTTTTTACGTGTGTAGTGCAGTTTTAATAGAGATATTTTTCCCAAGACGGGTCGCGGGACTTACGAATGACCGTGACCCTGGAACGTAAAGAATTATAAGAAGTATTGAAGGACACCGTGGAATTTAGTCAGTACGAGTCTGACAGTCCCTCCTGCTCTGCCCTGGGTGGGAGGACTTATTTGATGATTTAACACGCTAAAAAAAAGGTGGTCTTAAAAGGATCGTTTTTCAAACCTGTGAAATGTTAATTTTTTTTATTATGTTTTTTTGAGGAAAAAAATATTCTGCCTCGACGAATAGAGCTCCGATTCCCCAACTAGTAAGGCGTTCTGGAGTACAGGTGGCCTACTAATTCCAGTGTGGGAACGAGATCGCGCTAGACGACTCTTATAGCTCCGTCTCTTTTCCACAGTGGACCTACTCACGATTCGGGTTAAGGCCTTTTCGCAGTCGATGTTCGCAGTTTTGTGACATGTTTTCTGTATTTTTATGGTGTAAACATACAAACTTTTTAGTTTTAAAATATTAGTATAGATTTTTATTCAACGCACCAATTCATACAGGCAATTAAGAAAGTGAACCGCGAGATCTGGCCGCATTTCGCACAATCTCACAAAACTAATTACAACGTGTTTCATAAAACTTTACAGTTTTACTCGTAAACTGCGGTGAATGCATTTGAGAATAAACAAATCGATTTCTGTATCAAGTGATTCGATTGTGCGTTTCAGAATTTAGGTCAAACATTTCAACGTTTGTTTTTACTTTTTGCTGGTTCGATATTGGTTGGATATTGCCGTTTTCTGGCTGTAACTTGTTTCAGTTTATGTAAATAAATATTCCACACTATCACACAACGCCATCTAGTCCCAAGCTAAGCAGAGCTTGTGTTATGGGTACTAGACAACTGATAAACATACTTATATATTTCTAAATACATACATATAGATAAATTAAACCCAGACACAGAACAAATGATCGAACACAGACATTTGTCCTGGGAATCGAACCCACGACCGGCATAGCAGTCAGGGTCACTAACCACTAGACCAACAGGCCAGTCAGAAAGAGTCAGATGTCTTTTTTCTGTGGCATTAATATTACATAGTTTATATTTCATGTAATCAGGCAGAGATGTGTTTATGTAGCTGTATCCACATTTCGCATCCGTAAATATTCCGTAAAAACACTTACAGTAAGTTGTATTGAATTCGACGTCCAAGCCGAGCTTAAGGGTCAATTCACACTGAGACGCAACGCATTGTGACGCGTAACTGCAATCTCCATACAGCGAAGTTCGTTTATTTTCGTATCAGAGACACATTATTTTGTTTTTGACGCTCAAAGCTGACGCCTGCAGCACAAAGCTAATTCGCTTGAAGCGTCGCATTTCGTGGCCCCCGCGTTAGTTTTGATAAGGTTACAATCGACGCACTGATTTTTGTATTCTCAATGTTTTTCATTGAAAACAAAATTATCTTCCATTGTAAGCGATTAGTAGCTAATTACAATCATTCTGTAGTAAAAATAATAGTCTGATAGTAGTTTGACATCTTATCAATCGATACTGATAAGAACCGACTGAGTTATAATTATGTCTAGACAGCTTTTGTGAGACCCGGTGAATAACCTGTAAGTAACTTATTCAGGAGAGCAAACATTCCACCCACTTGTCAATTTCCAGCATTTTGTATATCAAAATAATTTAAAGTTTATTCACCTGGTTTGCGACTCGCAAGTACTAGGGAATCATGGGATAAGGAAGGCAGCAGAGGGTGGAATAAGAGTGCGAATGATGATTATGATTCACATTATTTTCATTTATTCATCGTTGAATCTCGAACCACAGATTACCTAGAACTTTGATATTTTTAACATACATTTCTAATATTAAGAAAGTGAAAACTATGGAAAGTTTTTTGAAAAATCATCGCTTAAACCATACGAAGAAAACAGCCTTTGCACGGCAGTTAAATGACATACGGCCTACGGTACTGAAACGTCATTCAAAATTCAAGCATCACTTAAAGCAACCAATCAAATGACTTGAAACCAGTTTTTAAGTCTTGCTTTAGTTTTTAAGTGACGTTTAGGTAATCGGCCGATAGGCTCACAGTAAAATCCCCTAAAGAAGTTCAAAAGGAAGAATTAAGGTTTCTATACAAGTTTGTAATTGTAGCTGATGAAAAATAATTAGAGAAAGATGGCAACGTTGAAGAGAGAGCATATGCCCAAGATCATGCCACAGTTTGCATAAAAAGTCCCTTCGGACTCACCACTAGTTGCATAATAATCGTGATGATAATTTGTACTCTGCGCACACATGGGTTCGCATGTCGAGGCATGTTCGGTGTATATAAATTAAATTACTCATCAATCGTAACATGTTAGCATAGTAATGATTGATAGCGGGCAATCACGCGATTGACAGTACATAGTAAGATAGCAGAAGGTCCACGTCGAACAGAAAAGTGAAGAACGAATTCGAAACTGTTGCCATTAGTTCCATTGACACTGCTAATTAAAATAGGGTGGGTCCTTGTACCGAAAATTTTGATAGCAGGGAAGAGTTTAGAGTCTGACGATGACATACAGATACATGATTTAAAAGTAAAGGAGTTCCCGAGTGAGAGAGGCAATATTATAGAAAGAGAGGGTGTAAATGTTGAGACGAAAGCTAATTTTGATGTATGGAAGAAAGAAGAAAGCTGCACTTATGATAATGGAAGAAGACGATGATGATAATGGCATAGCATAATCAGGCTATAGTTAAAGTGAACAGGTTTCTTCTGGGTACTTTCATCCTTGACCTAGACTAGAGTCAAGAGCAAAAACATCTAAAATAAAATAGAATTGACATGTTGTGTTTTTAAACTTCTGGCTTTCTTTTGTGTTGTATGTTTACGGTCTATTAGCAGCGATTGTGATGTATTGAACTTTATTGTTTGTATCATAAATACGGAATTTATTAGACCAATTATGTCGAACGCTGTCGGAGGACTCAAAAAAAACCGAAATTTCTTATAATTATTTAATTAATAAAAGTATTACAAAACTTTCTTACAATTATAATAAACCTAGTATACAGATTCGAAGTGGGAATCGGAATGAACGAGTTCCAACGTCACGTAGGCCACCGCGCCGCGCGTCGCTTACACGTGCTGCATCGTCAGCGTTTCCGTCAGCTTGCACAATTCTATGTATTTGTGTCGCGAAGGTAAACTTCCACCGTCGATGCACCGTCAGCGATATAGATATAGGGCTGGCGCGTAACACCTCCCCCCGTAGCTCAGCAACTATTTTAGGACGTTTAGTGAAAATGTTGCTGGCATCTGAGTTTCTCTCTGGCGTCGCGATGTTTCTGGTTTTTCATAAGGATGATCTCGATTTGCAGCAGCTGTATTGGGTGATTGCTCTGTTGGTGGCTTGAGTTTCCAGGCGTTGTAACGGTAACACAGTACTATGATGGTTAGTACAAGTGCACCAGATAACATTACGTAGAAAGGTATGGTTGTATGGTAGAATGATGATGATGACTCCAGACTCTCCAGTTGAACAGGTGTTTGAAGATTGATCTCATCTTGTAGGTTATGCAGATTTCTTAGGTTGATAGAGTTTATCTTAAGCGGAGGTTGAGGTTCATGATCTTCATGCATTTTTGTAGTGATTTCAGTGATCTTCACTGGCTGGCCGTTCACTCGATCATTGATGTTAACTATGGTGAATTCATGTGTTCTCAGCAGGCAGTTATGCGGGATGGTAACCAGGAAGCTGCCGGTCAAAGTGTTGTATTCATCTCGTTCGCAGGTGAGTTGCAGTTTCGTTGGTTGTGGGAAGACGACTACGTAGTGGCGGTCATCCAGCTTCTCCATGGCTTCTCTTGAAAGGGAAACGGTTGTCTTCGTACAGGAATCGTCCGTCGTTTTGCCGTCTATTATACGTTGTATGCAATCTGGTTGCGATCTTAACTGATGATTGAGTTTTTCTTCGCAGAGATACTGCTCGGTTAACTTCGGGCATTCAGCCTCTATGTACACGTGAAAATTTCTAGTGATAGCTATGAATGGGTAAGGGGGAATTACTACCTGCTTACTTTCGTTCGGTACTATAGCTAATCTATACAGAATATATTTGAGAGGAGATAGGATGGGAAATTGGAATACTAGTACGATGTGTTGACCATTATAGAATGATCCTGGTTTTATGACGTCGTAATATTCCCTAATCTCTATATCTAACAGCTGATCCTTATCATAGATACTACTAAGTTTTCCTAACATACTAGTCATTATCTCTAACGTTATCATAGAATGGTGCGTGCTTGCGGCACGGCTGAAGGCTATTGCATCTTCAATTCTATGTAACTCATCTAGTAACTTATCTACGTTATCGCTAACTATACCTAAGATTTGCGCGAACTTCGCGAATTTTAAGAGACTGTGCTGCGCATACTTTTGTTTATCTAGTAAATCATGTAGTGTATTGTTAATTTGCGACTGATTTTCAACAATTTTGGTTATAATTTCGGTATGATGGCCCATCCAATCTTTGCTAAGACTGATATGATGGTTTTGTTCAGAAATTATTTTATCCTGATTATCCTTGAGAATTTTAATAGCATCATTGTATCTCGTAGCATCAGTATAGTCGAGATTTCCGGTTATACTTTTTACTACGGAACCTAAACCGTCTATAAGACCTCTTTTGGGACGACTAGGCCCTAAGCTGTATAGTTGAAGTAAAGCTTTATCTAGTTTACTTGTTAAATGATCAATCTGTAACTCATATAAGGCGTAAGTATAGTTATCTAGAATTTCTTTGATTTCAACTAGTTGTATTCGTACGGAGCTAATTTTATCATTTATATCTTTAAGTTCAATGTATTGTAGAAATGTATGATAGTGGGTCGTAAGTCTCATGGGTCCTAATTTAAAAGGTAAGATTCCCGGTCCATCGTTGAGTCCTTCAAGTTTTATCTCTTCCGCCTGTATCAGGTGGAGGACCAACATCAGTAGTGGAATCCTGTAACAATGTGGCACTTTTAGGGATTCGTTTGAGTCTCGATTTTGCTATTGGACCACGTTTCTTGGAAGTATATATGTGAATTGGAAGATCTGCTAAAACTGTATCCTGAGTGTATCTTGGTGCGAGCTTTTGACGGCTAGCACTTGGGTTTTTGATGAATATTTGCTGCTGTGGCTGATAATCTACTTCTGATTCACGACTTTTGTTCCTATTGTCTATTATTGCAGTTCTATTAGAGAGAGATGATTCATTGATTAATTCATAGACCTTTTTCATTTGTTCCCTATGTGAATGTGTGTACTGTTGTAGCAGATGTTCTGTTAAATCCATATCTAGTGGATCTCTTGGATCTGTGTGTCCTAAAATGATATCGTATGGCCTACACTTCGTGAAACTATGGACTGAGCTATTATACCCTATCAAAGCATATGGCATTAGATTAATGACAGACTCGTCCCGATGCTGTAGTTTTAGGATGCGCAAATGTTCTAACAAGGTCAGATGAAATCTTTCGATGTTGCCGTTGTCGTTCGGTGCGTGAGCTAATGTTGTATGATGAGTTATTTTGTGTGTCTTGCAGAACTCTGAAAACATCTGGTTTGAAAATTCTGTACCCCGATCAGTAATGATGGTGAGTGGCAAGCCATGATGAGTGCTAAATGTTAGTAAAGCCTGTATAACGCTAAGTGCAGTACCATCTCTTAGGTTATACGCCTGCCCGTACTTAGAAAATACATCTATAAGAGTAACATATTTTTCATTTTGTGCTGTGAATAAATCCATATGAACGATTTCGAACGGTTTTGTGGCTGGTGGAACTATATTAAACCTAGGCTTGACAGGGTTCCTGTCATATTTGGCCTGGCCACATATAGTACAATCATTGATAAATTTGGAGATATGCTCCTTCATTTTTGGCCAAAAGTACCTACGTGATAAGGTCAGGTAACATTCATTAATACCGCGATGATTAGTTTTACCATCGTGATAGTGACGGATAATATCCTGCTGCCTAAGATATTCCTTGACATTTTCAATTTCCGTCTTAGCTATTACCAGATTCATGGCTGAACTCTTGAATTTCTCTTGTAAGATGGGGACAACTTTGTACATGGCCAAAGGCGGGTTTATAAAGAGAGCTGTTTTAATTTTTGGGTTTACATACTCCTTTATTGCATTGACTAGATCCTCCTCTAAGTTAGACTCAGATAGTTGCACCGATGTTCGGGTATGTGTGTCGAAGGGTTTTGTCACTGTCGGTCTTCTTTTTATATCCCCTACTATGGTCAAACATAATTGTCGATGGAATTTGTTGAGCGGATCGTCAACGATAGGTATCTCAAGTATAGGGTGTTCATTGTCAGTGTGGGCAGTGAGAGTGTTTGAGTTACTTAAGGTTGGAGGTTTATCTGTCGGATTGGCAATCATTGAGCTTGTCTCTTCGTTGTTTAACTCGATACGGGATAAGGCATCGGCGTTGGTGTTATTTTTGCCTTTTTTGTAAATGACTATAAAGTCGTATTCACTTAACTTTAGCCGCCATCGAGTTAACCTCGAGTTCGGCTCTTTAATGTTCATAACCCACTGGAGTGGTTTATGATCCGTTACGATTTTAAATTTGCGTCCAAAAAGGTATGGTCGGAAGTACTTGGTGGCCCAGACAATAGCCAGCAATTCCTTCTCTATCGTGCTATAATTAATTTCGCTCTCGTTGAGTGTACGTGAAGCGTACGATACGGGTCTATCTGATCCTATGGGTCCTTGTGATAGCACTGCACCTATTGCATAGTTAGAGGCGTCAGTGGTAAGTATGAATTCTTTCGTGAAGTCAGGGTATCTTAAGATGGGGTCATTAGTCAGTAATGTCTTGCATTTTTCGAAACTGTTAATGTAGTCGGGGTCAAATGTAATTTTCTTTCCTTTCTTTAGGCACTGTGTTAGGGGTTTAGTAATCCGGGCGAAGTCTGGAATGAACTTCCTGTAATATCCTAAAAGTCCTAGAAATTGTTTTATCTGTTTAGGGGTTTTTGGTAAGGGATACTTCTTTACGGCTGCTATCTTGTCGGGGTTAGGTTTGATGCCTTCATTGCTTATTACATGACCGAGATAGGCGGTTTCCAATTTTAAAAATTCCGATTTGTCTAACTGTATTTTGAAATTAGATTCACTTAACCTCTGAAAGACCTTTTCTAAGTTAACCATATGCTCCTGTAAAGATGTACTGAATACTATAATATCGTCTAAATAGACGAGACAGATAACATTCTGGAGCCCTCTGAGGACGTTGTCCATTACGCGTTGGAACGTTGAGGGCGCATTCTTAAGTCCCATGGGCATTCGTAAAAATTCAAAATGCCCATGTTCTACATTGAAGGCGGTCTTGGGGATGTCGCTGGGGTGCATTTCAACCTGATAAAAGCCGGATGTTAAGTCAAGGGTTGTAAAATATTGGCATTTCCCTAATTTATCAAGTACATCATTGATATTTGGTATTGGATACTTGTCGTCGATCGTCTTTTCGTTCAGTTTCCGAAAGTCGATGACGACGCGCCACTTTTGCTTTCCTGAAGCATCAACCTTCTTTGGTACTACCCAAATTGGTGAGCTCCATGCTGACTCCGATGGCCTAATTATACCCTGTTCTAACATTTTTGATATTTGGCTAGTGACTTCTTCCCTATGAATAAATGGATACCTGTAACTTTTAGTATATACAGGGTTTTCGTCGGTAGTTCTAATGCAGTGCTTTATTTTATTGGTAAAAGTTAGCGGTTCTCCTTCGATATAAAAGATGTCAGCGTATTTAGCGCACAATGATTCTAAATTTGCCTTCTCTTCCAAATTTAAGTGACTGGTACGCAATTTTGATATAATTTCTTTTACGCGGGGTGACGATTGTTCCGTATGCGTACACTCGATATTAAACAATGATGCTTGCGCCGGATGGTCTAGCGAGAATATTATATCGTTAGGGGTGGGGTTCTCAACTTCTACTATGCCACGGTTACTTACAACGGTTGTTAAGCATTCATGAATAGTACAGTTACAGATAATCTGTTCGTTAACTAAAACTTCTCCGTCTTGTGCGTTAATTGGTAATCTAAGTAGTTTACTGCTTTGAGCCGGGATGATATTTTCATACAAATTTAAATTGCTGGAGTTGTATATGCTAATATGATTTACCGCGGATTTCGTGGTCAACGTCAAATCTTTAAGGTCCAATTTCGCATGCCACTTTGCAAGTAGATCGAATCCTATAAGACCATCAAAATGATTATGGAATTTATATACGAATAGTTTTATGGGCTCTAAATCGTTGAATTCGGGGAAACATGGTATATTTATGGAGTGATTATGCCTACTCGTCGCATGTACGTTGGTAACCTCGAATGGATCATAATTCAATGGTAAATGTGAAAAGTATTTCTCCACAGCATCCGGGCTTATGAAGGACTGGTTAGCGCCGGTGTCTATTAATAAATTTAAGTTAGGGTTAGTAATATGAACGTATGGCAATTGTCGCTGTGTTTGAAGGTTCAATTCTATTTTGATTTTTTTGATTTCGTGACTCCCTGAAAATCCTCCTTGCTGGTGGAAGGCTGGGGCTGTTCATCTACCTGAGCGTTGCCGTCATTTGTCATGTCAGTCGTCACCTCAGTCTGCGTCTGCGGGACGCTATCGTACACACAAGGATAATTGCCGTAGTAGTCCATAGGATAATTGTTTTCATAGTAATTAGGTTCCTGCTCGTACACGTAATATTCGGGATAATAGAAATCTTCGTAACTTAGACATTCGTTAACATTTACATCGCGCGTTTTGAAGTAGTTCATGGGTGGTGGATTGCCTTGCCTAGACCAATCCCAATTATTACGAGTGGGAGGTAGTGGCTTAGCAACAAAGTTGCTCACACCACTCATGGGCTTGGGCCCTAGATTTTGTGGTGGGGGTCTTGGAGCCATTCTAAATGCGTTATTGTGCTGATTGTAGTTTGGGGGTGGAGCGCCAAATGTTCGTTGCGTATGCGAAGGCATACGGGGTTGATTATAGGGGGCATTAAAACCGGCGTTAAATCTAAATTGAGTTGGTTGCGGCAACTGCATCATACGTGGTTGTGCATAAGCGGGCGTGACCGGTTTAGGTAAGGGCATAGCATTAGTATTGCGTAAAGCGGGGAAGCCTGCATGCATGGGTGATGGGTTAGGCTGTGTCACAGACTTGGGATGAGTGTTAGTGAGTTTAGGCAAACTATCATTTCTCTGTTGCAGATACAGCACGTTTAGCTCCTCCTGTACGAATTGTAATGCTGTTTCAATAGAATCTGGCCGCATGCATCGTATGCGTGAACCTAAGGGTTCTTTGAGCCCGCGCACAAAAGCCTGCATTGTCAGCTTCTTATACAAATCGCGTTTAGCATTAATAGTTGTAGGCACTGTTTCATGAAGTGTAATATATGTCATGATGGTGCTAAATAATGTTTGGCATCTATCATAAAGTTCTTGGGGCGTATCATTTCCCTGTGTCTGCAACGAGAGGTCATTATAGAGGGTGGTTTCATCCCTACGATCCGCGAAATTATTTATTAACACACTTCTGATGCCATTCCAGTTCTCGGGGATACCGTTGGAATTGACAGTTCGCGCAGCGGGGCCCGTTATTCTATTTAGTATACCACTAATCAAAGACAAATTATTTAACTCGTGTTCGGGACCCTCGCGTACATACGCATTCACTAACTTATCGCAAATCCTAATAAATCTAGTTAAGATATGGGGGTTCCCATCAAATTCTGGGACCAGGCGGAGGGCCTTCCAAATAGCATCGGGGTCGTGTGCCATAGTGCTGTCTATATCTCTATTACTATCTACTAAATCTTCCCGTCTCAACTGTCTATAAGAAACAGCCTCACGGGTCCCTAAACTCCTAGGGTGAAAAATCTTGAAATATATTAAGGGTTAAGGGTAAGGAAAGCGACACCAGAAAGATTCTTGTGCACTTACTTGTACATTCCGGCTTCTCCTGAGCAGTATCAATGTCTGGATCTCCGCAGCTCTTCGACGGTTCGGGATACTCGTCAGAGGTGCCTAAGGCCACCCGGGCGGCTCACCTAATTTCTATAATTCGAAATTTATCTCGCGAACCGGCCCGCGAGTATCCTACCGACTGCGCCAATTATGTCGAACGCTGTCGGAGGACTCAAAAAAAACCGAAATTTCTTATAATTATTTAATTAATAAAAGTATTACAAAACTTTCTTACAATTATAATAAACCTAGTATACAGATTCGAAGTGGGAATCGGAATGAACGAGTTCCAACGTCACGTAGGCCACCGCGCCGCGCGTCGCTTACACGTGCTGCATCGTCAGCGTTTCCGTCAGCTTGCACAATTCTATGTATTTGTGTCGCGAAGGTAAACTTCCACCGTCGATGCACCGTCAGCGATATAGATATAGGGCTGGCGCGTAACAGACCTTTCGATAAACGTTTGTTTGGTATTGGTTTGTTGTGATATAATTGTGTGTATGAATGATGTTATAATTATTATTTATGGTCAATGATTTCAGGTCTTCATAGGAGGCGGAGTGACATGTTTCCGCTATAATTTTCTTCTTTTCAAAACATGTATATGCTGACAGTCTCCGTTTTCTTCTTGCACTTGATGTAAATTAATAGTCGAAGGCATTGCTACCCTCTTTATTTCGTTTTCTCGTTAATACCATCTGCTTAGGCACATAACCGATATCTACCTTCTTGCTCCTTATTTTCATCATCCTCTCGTTCTTCTTTTTACACCAGTACAACACGATTTCTTTTTCAACTCTCCTCTGTCAAATATCACCTTATCAATAATCATTTTTCCCTCAAGCTCTAATCCAGCAGGAGTTAAAAATCCCTTTTTTTTGCCTGTATCCATCTAAGTTGGACATTTGACTCTCATCAGCTCTTCCTAACACAATCCTAATGATCACCACCAGCTAACCATGCTCATATGCTATCAATCTATCGTGATGCGTCATGTACGCGTGTCCCGTTCCATTTTCAACAATTTGTGTCAATTGTCTCCAGCGTACGGCATGCAATCAATTCGCAAATTGATACCGGCTTTGTTTTGTTCATTGTTTCGACTAGAACATCTGGGTTTATGACATTTGGCTCGTGATTTTGTTTAGGGTCGACAAATTATGATTGTTGATTCGATTTGACGGCGCATTGTGCTGAGTGATTGGCTGTTTCACTTCGTGTCGCGAGTTCAATTTATCGCACTGAACAAATACTCTCTTTTTCTATAGATAGTTCGTCTAGATAGTTTTGTTTTATTTTTATTTTTATGTGTGTTAAAGCATTTTGAAACAAGAGAAATTCCTTGGATAGGGCATTTAAAATAAATTCAAGAACAGTTTTTTCTATCTTTTTTTAACAGCTTACATTCGTTTATTAAACTAAAATAATTTAACAGGTAATGCTAGAAAAGTAATTTAATTAAATTCAAATACATATACTACATTTACATACTAAAATTAGTAAGTTTATGTTTACAAAAATGACTAAATAAAAACTAAAATAAAAAATTAACAGGGCGTCAAAGAATTGGAACAGTTTTTCTGTCATTAATCTTTCACTTATCTAGAAGAGTACCATCTAACAAGAATTGAGTACGGGCTAAGTAGGCCGTAAGAAGATGATGAGGTACAATTTTATAAGACAAATTTTGCGTGGGGTCTCCAAAATAGCAGGATGTTTGATCCATCATTTCCCTCTTGTGTTTGTCGTGTCAGGGGAGCGATCAACTTTGTGCGATGTGTCAATGGCTTGAATTCATATGCTAAATTATTTTCACCTTTCTTAGTTGCAAGTATCGTTTTTCTCCATATGTATTTTAGCCATTGTTTCTTCAATAAATTCTTTTCCATCCATTTCTCTTTTAGTACACTTTCGACCAAATTCATCACCATTTGTTTTCAATCAAAAGTTAATAAATAACCCGTACGTATCGGTATCTTAAGCCTTACAGCCGTGGGTATCATCCGAACAATGTATACAACGGTACTACCCACAATTAAAGGTTCCCACGAAACGTCTTCGGTAATTACGTGGTACGCCGCGTTAGTGGTCTCGTGGTTTTTTGAGATTGGTATAAAATTGTGGTATAAATGCAGGTTAGTTATGAAAAATAAATTCTTTTTTATAAATCGTTGTCTAGCTGCAGACATTTCTCCTGTATCGTAGGTGTGTTTACAAACATTGAAACTCATATAATCCAGGAACAAGTACATGAAGGTCATACAAATATTTGTTCCGTGCGAGGATTGAATCCGCGACTCGTATCGCAGCAGTCGATCGGTCAGCCACTATGCCAACCGTACCGTCAAATGAAGTAATGGTTGCACTACAAGACTCATCGCTATGTGAATCTGACAATTAACATCGAGGGAGACTTGCATTTTATTGATCGAGTAAATGTAAGTAATTTTCCGTGTAGCATCCAGTATTAAGCGAAACTTTCCCACTGTTGGGTCACAGCCAATCATCCAGTGACAGGAAGTGGGCCGTAATCCACAACAAATAAAAATTTTTTTTTTCTACGAATTTTATGCAATTTAGGCCAATGGGATTTATAAAAATCTGAAATTCCCTATTGCTATAAAACAATCGTTGTCTATAAAAACCAACCGTCCCTGTCATTTATTCAAATGTAAATCCTACAAAAATAATAAACAAAATTATCAGTTGTTCAACAGTACCCAAACATTATAAAACAAACAGTGTTGTCCTTAATAACTTGGCCGATGCCCCGACTTGCGGTCTACCGTCAAGCCTCGAAATATAAACGTCAGTATTTGATTTTGATAAAGGGTTTGGTAATGCACCTTGGTTAGTTAGAACTTGAATTGGAGTTGAACCCTACCTGAGGCAACCTATTTGAGGGATGACTTTTAGAAAGTATTAATGATCTTGCTAGGTAACAACATTACATGACGTCTGTAATTCCTGAAGTGTAAGTTGGAGGTGTATCTATAAGACCTACACTTTGGCCATTTTTATTTTAAATTCTTGTGTTAAAGGGCACCTTAGTACACAATACCGTAACGTACGCCAGTAATTCTTCACATATAAAGTAGTGGACCTATAGGACCCATACTATGGCCAGTTATGTTGAAGTCTCATGTGATGGAAAACAAGACAAACAAAGTTGTTCTCAATGCCGAGAACGATGTCCGGAATTGCGGTCTACCGACAAACATCGAAATCGATACGGCAGTGTTTGACTTTGATAAAGTCCTAGATACGTTGGGAAGCAAGGGTTGAAGTTCAATTGAAAGTTTGTAGACTTAGTATAACTACTTTTGATTTAAATATTATTCTTTTAGAGCTCGGAGATCTTAGAGTAACAATTATGGCGTTCTTCTGGTGGAAGTAACCACCTTGCTGACTCAAAGAAGCTTATTGAGTTTGCAGTTTCAGAGTTTCCAAAGTAAAGAGTGAATAGGAGATTTCGGCAAATGTGCTTCATCGTCGACCACATCATCGCTTACCATCAGGCGAGATAGTGCGAAACGCGAACCAATCGATAATTAAAAAAAAAAACATTTGGCGGTAGCTTTTGTTGTGTTGGCAAAATAAGAGTGATTAGGTTGATTAGTATTACGTAATCAGGGCGTTGACTTTGTTATAGATTGTACTTATCGGTCATTGAAAGAAGGATAATCAGAATTTTAGATAATTATTGTTGATTAACTGATATTTTAAATGATAGTGTGTTTTCCATATTTCTTATTATAGCTGCGATGGGTCATTTGTATCAACAGTTGTTTTAAGTTAACTATTAGTTAAAGTGATCAACAACTGGCTCTTTGTCAGTCAGGGACTTCATACTTCAAACTAATGATTTCGTTTCAAATCTGGTGTCAAAGAAAAATGTTATGGTCTTGGTACCTTCTAATATAATACTTATCTTAGTCACTGATCTGTTTGATGAGTTTGACTTTGACATAAACCTAGCCACTACATTGGGGAGTTAAGTAACTTGTAAGTTAGGAGACTTAGCCGACTTGAAAAGTTTGTAAACAACTTAGATTGACATCTGTAGGGATGAACTTCTAAGTTCTACGACCTACGTGCTTATTTTTAACTTAATAGTAGATTGGATAAGGCTTTAGGACCTGTTCAAAAAAGGTTTACGACCTGTTTGGAACATTTTTTTAAACTATTCGAACTTTTCGCAATGATGACAAAAATACTGGTAGATTTTTCTTGCGGGTTGTCATCAAATGACTTTTCTAGCTCTGGGCTCGAGCAGAAGGGATTGTCAGACTCATATTGACTAATACCGACCCTGGGGCCCTACCATGACGTGTTAAAGCGGGAGTAGTTCCGCTGAGGGAGCGAGATGGCGCTAGACGACTTGTTTAGTTTTTACTCTCTTGATGCTGCGTGCATCAAGGAGCTGTCAGACAACTGACTGGGTATTCAAGTATTGTAAAGAAAAAATAATGCTGCTGTATCCTCAAAAATTTATCTTGGCGCGAGTTCAGCAAGCTTGAAATATTAATGTACTGAATGCTCTGCATTGTGTTTGTTTTGCTAGCTTGGCAACAGTGCCGCCATGAATTAACAAGAAATACTAGGTGTATTGTTGTTTAGACTTAGTATTTAGCTTCTACTTTATGTTTTACCTAAGAAAATTTTACAGTGCGATTTTATTAAGTTGTTATTTAAGCTGTATGAATGTTTAACTCGTAAGTTTAACTCCTTTTTTTTCGTGTTATGGTATACTTATACGACGCGTTCTGGAATGAGATATTGAGTTCGAGCTACTAACTGAAGTTTTTCCGTACCGACACCTGTCTGAACAAAAGCAAGCAATTTCGCGCTGTAGAAGTGGACAGAAAATAGATAAAATTGACAAAGCAGAGCCAAAACTTTATCCGTGCGTCTCTGGGTCGATGCACTCACTTTTCGTTTTATTAAAATAAATACAACATCAATATTTTAAGAATATAATATCGTGACTTCTATAATCAAAAGAGGTGTAACCTAAATCTCATCCGCATGTCGCATACTGAATACTAGGAGTCGAGCATTGCAATCAATTGGCAAGTCCAGCTTCGTGGGTAATAACTGCTGGAAAAAACTCAATTAAACTGCTCGAATTAGGAATTGAACTCAGAACTTACTTCTGCAGTCGCGTTTGCCACTTGACAAACTAGACAGGCGTATCAAAATGTTTTATCAATATGTTAATAAGTCAATCATAAAAGCGAATATCAAAAACGGATATGTCTGGCGCTAAACTGCACCCACGCGCCATTTTATTTGTTTTATGTGGGTAGTTCGAATTTTGAACGCGAGGTTTAAACAGAAAGTAATATTAGGTCAGTCGTGCGTTGGCGTTAATCGTGCGCGGTCGTCTTTTTATGGTCGAGAGTCGATTCGTATTTATGGATGGAGATAATCATTTTAATGACTTTTTATTGAGCAGATTTTCGAAAATGGAGATGCGTGCCTTCTTTGTGGAGTTTTTCGGTGATATTTCGTAAAAAAATTATTTTGTTACGATTTCGTTCCACTTGTGTATTTCGATGATTATATCTGTCATAAACTCGTATTACAAAAAAGCAATTTTTAATTGGGACATTAAACCCCGTAAGGTGTTTTAAAAGAAATATGTTTCTACACGACAAAAACTTCAGTTTTACACCAACTATACAAAGAATTTTATAATTCTCAGGCGATTCAGACTTAGCTCTAGCTGAGTTTAGTCACGTTTCATGTAAAAACAAACCTTATTTCTAAAGAGTCTAAGGTGCTTATTCCTACATTTGTCTATCATTACACCTGTCATACAAGTATGGACATTGACTTTACAAAAAAAGAGTACATTTTTGTATGGAACGCTGTTTTTTAGCTTTATGTTAATAGATCTCGTCTTTAGTAAGCTGTTCTTGTATTAAACGTGATAGCACGCGTGTCTCATTGGGAACACACCGTGACCGGGACACGGGATGAGAAAAAACGTCTGTGTGGTGCAAGACTTGAGATGGAAGCGTGATAATCTGATTTGATGGTGGATCGTGATATTGTGGAAGATAAAATGCAGTGGGAACTGGTTTTTGAAGATTTAAATGGCGATGTTGAAATGACTAATGAAAATATAAACAGGAGTATTTAGAAAAATAAAGAATAATATCCTGAATGAAAAAATATCGATAATAATTGCTGAATATAAATAACAGATGATGAGGATGATGATGATAACAGCTGAATATACGAAAGCACTAGCTTATAATGATTCCACTACTAGGACACGGGGTGAGTAAAACTGCGGTGGCAGTAGTGCAAGACACTAGATGGAAACGTGCTATTGTGGGTCTTGGGTTGGTGGTGAAGATTAATTGTTGCGGATATAGAGACATTGTTGTCATGTAGAATCTTGATAAATTGTATCACGATTTTAAGCAGTGAAAATATCATTAGTGGCACTAAGCACTTGACTCGAAAGTCGTATACAATACACATCTTTCTGATATCAACATTCAAAAGATACCTTGATTGAAAAAGAAAACCTGGTAATGTCATCTCAAAATAAATTAGAAAAACGACAGGAGGAGGATCCATTTAAAATCCAGAACGATCCCAGAGCTCTTACAAATCACATGACACTTACCAATGTAATTTGTCATGACAAACAAAATAAGAAAGAAACAGTTATAAAAGCAAAGGAAGACATAAAAATTTCACTGGTGAAGTAAGAGTACCTTCCTATATTTGAAGATTTCAAGACCCTATTTCATATTAAACGAAAAAACACCGACTAACAAAAACACAGCTGATCACATTACCGATATTTCGAAATATAAATAACAATAACATTGTTCCAAGGTAGCAGCTATTGAAGCAATTGTAACAAATGTCTTAACTGATTGATTTGTCTGTCTGTTACATGCTCTATTTATAGATAGAGGACTTATTTATTATGGACTACTGACTCCTGATATTGTTGCAGAGTCCATTTGAATACAATCAGTGTAATTGTTAGCAGTGCCACTGGCGTTCGTCCAAATTATCCTTTTTGCAATTAGGTTAGTACTTGCATGGCCTGCGGTTATGGTTTTGTCAGTTACTAAGTAGCGGTAATTTTATTATTTATTCTCTTTTTTGTGTCATGTCTTGGTTAAAATGCGTTTCAGTCGTAAAAGGTAGCCAAAAGAGTACTAAGGGGGATACCCCGTGTACGTGCCTGGTTTCTGGAAATCACAAAAGCACCAACAGAGTTGCGTAAATGCGACGCAGGTTATAATTAAAAATCTTTTTAATGCCGTAACATCTAAAATTGCCAGCAGTGTTTTATCTTCAATTAAAGTATTGTATTCCATATATGGCTATACTAAAATCCAATAATTTACTAGACGATAGACAGAAAACAGTTTATTGTCTAGCTACCTACTTAAGTACACCCACATTGTCTTCACCTACGGATATTGTGTCGTCACCTTCTTTGGTGTAAGCACGACCTTTCGGCTTATTAACTGTCTCTTTAGCAACACTGTCTAAATCACCCACCAGTCTTAATATATCTTCTGTATCCTTGGAGCTACACTAAGCTTTATTCTAGTATTGAAAATTATGAGTACCATCATTATTCTCCTGCCCCTTTCCATAAGTTTATCTATCCATCGTTTTATTATTTTACGTCTCTAAAATTATCAGTGACGTCCTAAGAAAAACGGTACCTATCAAATGATTATTTGTCAGTCGTACCTTGCACTGGGCCCACATCATTACGACACATCTTCAAATCCCATGCATCAGTAGTGAGAAAATTATACACTGAATGTGCAATTTCCAGTATGCAAGGAAAGTTTGAAACTACGGTTCTTGGCACTGACTAAATATTACTACTGTGTCAATTTAGTCCAAAAAGTATGACTGCAGAAGTGCATAATTTATCACAGTTAGCGTTCCAAAGTCTACCTTACAGCAGAAGTTTCAAAGTCAACATTTTAAAACTTGTACCAGCCTGTAGTTCCGCTCCAATGCACCAGATAGAACACACTTCTGTTATGCTACAGATGGCGCAAGAGATAACCAAGCACCTTGCCATCTGCTTCACCTTTAACTCCAAGAACTAAAGCTTAAAATCTAACACATCATCTCCTAAGCCTAACTTTGTCGATATCATAGTATTAACCACAGCGTTTACCACTAGCTTGACTCTAGTTACTTCATTTTAAGGTTTATATTCGTTTACCCCATCGTTTGGATAAGTTTGCCAGTGTCATCCATTGTTAATCCAGGAAGGTGGTTTTCCGAAGTCCTTTGTGAATTAGTTTCCAGTGCTAGGGAAACCTTTGTTTGGGCAAAAAGCTACTGCTATTGAACTTTCGTTCCGTATTGAAGGGACTGATGAGTTGGAATGTTTATGCTCTGATTGCGGTGGGATTGGAAAAAACCTGGCACGAGGACTCTTAGTATTGTTTGAAAACTTTTTGTAATCGTCTTTTTTGGTAATGTGACGGAATCCAGACATAACGTTATACCTGGTATTCACGAAAAGTTAGGCAGATGTGAGACCAATATTTCGCAGTTACATTAAAGTCCCACAGTACGGTTGGCGCAGTGGCTAAGCGATTGGACCTCTGCGCTGCATGTCATGAGTTCAATTCTCGTATAGAACAAATATTTGTATGATTTACAAGTAGATGTTCGGGGTCTGGGTCTTTGTGGTAGTGAGTTTCAATGTTTTTAAACGCATCCACGACACAGGAGAAATTTTTACAAAAAAAAAGGTGACGATCCCATCATACTATTCTCAAACGGAAATTAAACGCAAGATCTTATAATTACTTTCGGAACCAGATTCAGTGTAAGAAAATCAGTGTCTACGCTACTCGTACGTGACATGTAACAAACTAAATTTACTAGTGGGCGGTGGTCCTTATAATGAAATATGGCTTTCAAAAGTTGATATCTTATTGCCAAACGACTAAACAATTTGTTATTAATGTGTGACCAAATATGTGCGATTGGTGCTACGTCCAGATAAGGAATCTTGACGTGTTAAACTTAATGTACGAAGTTAATAAGGTTTTTTATTGAACCCGACTCGATCGAACTTAGTTTCTTCAAGTAATTCTGCTTCTTTTTACGAGTTGATAGTAAAACATTATTTCTTTTAATGGATTGAGACTAATATCTGGCCATGCTAACTGCAGCATCAGTGGTGTTATCCAGGTCCTCGAAAATGCAAATGTTCGTGTATTTTTCACACTCTAAACAAATGGGTTGACACCATGATTCGGTCAAGAGCATCGCAATCGTAACGCGTGTCGGTATGGTCTATATACCTTATTACGTTGCTTGCTTTCAGCGGCCTTCTTTTGTCATTCATTTTGTCATTTTAAATCTTCTACGTAACCATTCCGAATTCCTAAGACAGAGGAACATGGAACTGATAAAAAACGTCATTACAACGTTATACTTATTTATTGTTTGTCAATGACGTATTCACACGCCGTCTTTACGATATGCGTCATACCTTATATGTTCCAATAGTTGACATTTCAGGAAAAGTAATTTCGGCTATCTTGATGACTCATTGTCTTTCCCAATATTCTTAAAAGCGATCAGTATTTTCTCGTTAATTTTTTGACAGTATAAGAAATTTTGTTTCTGTTGATTCATCTACCCACAGGATATTAAAATGTTAGCTCTCTGCTGATTTAATGTTCTTAAATCTTTCCTCAAATTGTTTTCTTTAAGTAGATGCTTACTCTACGCAGTTTGATCTAATTGTTGTTAGACTCCTACATCGGCAAAGATTGTTTATATCTCTATCTTTTCTTGGGCAAGCTCAATGTCCGGTAGAATACTTAGTCTCGAATCTTACGTTTATCGTGTGGTGAAAGGATTAGCCAATCAACAGGGGTTGGTTGTCATGGTGGTCGCGGAATGAAAGCTTTTTTTTGACGTGGTATAATCATCAAATGAGTCCTCCCACCCAGGGCAGAGCGGGAGGGACTGTCAGACTCGTACTGACTAAAATCCACGGTGTCCTTCAATAGCCCTTGACGTTCCGGGGTCACGGTAATTCGTACAGTCTTGCGACCCCGGCGCAGAATGGAATCTAGATATTTTGCATAACATTTAATGTCATGGATTTCCGCAAAGTAACGCCTGATTCTATAATTTATTGCAAAACAAAAGTGTTAGGGTACGTCACTTGGAAATGCTCTTTTCGTACACCCTAAGAAAACATGGTGTCTTATTGATATAACTTTTAGCATTACTACCGTTGTTGCTTTTTGAGTCATCATCTTCCTGCCCTCATCTAATTTTACTTGGGGTCGGAGCAAAACACGTTTCCCCTGTCAAACGTCACAGTATCATTTACGTCTTTTTCTTTCATATCATTCCTTACACAATCCATCCATTTTTTCTTTCTCATTCCTCTTCCTCTCCATCTCAACATTCTTTGTTGCATTTGAATGTAATAAGCGTTTTAAATGAGTCTTGTGTACATAAAATTATGATTCTCTCTGTTTATCTAATATCATCTTAGTTTTTTATGAGTTTTAAATGATGATGATTTGCCTAACTTACCTTTACTTGCCTAATTAACAAAATAATTGCATTCTTCTCCAGTTTTATCAGATTGTCGTAACGCAGCTCCAATTCTTAGCTTATCGATACATCGATCACAATGATGACCAATAAGTCACGTATATCAAGTAAACGAAAGTGGTCGCAGCTCATTAAATCTTACTTTCTTATGCGTGCTCTATTTCACAGCACTAATTAGAGATTATAATTTAATCATTGTTTATGGTTGCCTGTTTAATGGCAAGGTTTCGTGCTCCAATTATTTGCTTGTTAAGTAAATATACATAGAGCCCCTTTTTGCAGACTGTACCTTTATGCATACGCTGTGAAATGAAATGCTGAATGCTCTTCTTATATCGACACCGGAGTGTGATTTATCTGCTTCGAGATTAGCTTGCTTTGGACGCATGCCGTGAATGTTTGATGGTTTTTTATCTTGCGTTGAGCCCTTATTATGTTAAGTGGTTTTATTTCTAACTTTTTTATGTTACGGCATGGAACTGATACCCTCTGTAGAACTTGCTCACCCTTATATTTATTGAGATGAAGAAAATAAAACAACCGTTTCGTTCAAAGGAAGATGACGCACAGTAGTTTTGTATTGAGAAGCGCATAGACAACCATACAGTAGTTTTTACATGATCGCTACCATAAAAATATCAGTTGGTTCATTTAATGTTACCAGATTAATTCAAACAATATTGAAGAAAAACTGGGGTAATCCTGTAGCAGATTATGTAACCACGGGAAACCTAAACAGCTTCAAGAGTAATCACCAAGAATCCTTGACCAGATCCACGTTAACAAGACCTTCCGGCTTCTAAAGACCTGATCTCGCAAAAACTGACCAACTTGAACTCAACAGGAAGTAGATCACTTTTTATCTGCTCATAATATCGTCCAATGTGGCAGTAATAGCGTCACAATTATACGCCGGATGTGCGTACGCGCAGGAAGGAGGCAATCTCCTCGCCCCCATTGGATGACAATTAGTCGTGCAGTGACATGGTGACAGTAGGGCTGATGAGAGATTCTGCTGATTTGTGGTTATTATGCATTTCATTGTAATCGGCATGCGTGATTCCCAAGCGGAACAAATATTTGTTGGTCCGAGTCTCGCTGTTTGTGTATGTGAGTTTATGTGGATGAAGCATGAGGAATCTATAAGGATTGTAGCAGGTGATGTTCTGTAGTTGCTGCCACGGGGTCCAAGGGAAATAGCCGTGGTTTTAGAGATTATATGTAATGTAGTACTTGGTTAGTAATCGTATTGTGCACTGCTAACTAAATGTTACAAGTGTCGCAGAAATAGATGAATTTCCTTTTTTAGGTTGGTGGAATCCTTGTTTTTATAGTGACAACTATCTTAAGCCCCCAGACAGAATTCGAATTAGTTTTGGAGATGGGGGTAAGCAAGTTTGTTTTCACTCATTTAGAATTAAGGTAATACGTTTACTTCAATTGGTACTAACTATTATGAAGTTTAAAATCAGGGATTCTTCAACGCTCTTGCCAACACTACTGCCAACCACTTGGTATTTAGGTCTAGCTAAATTGAAGCTCGGTCCACCAACTAGTTCCAAGAACCCATTTCTCCAATAAAGATTGACTGATGTCCCAAGATAAGTCTTCACCAAATTAAACTGACATTCTTTTCCTATGGTTAGTGTAGTCTTTTACAGACTTTATTTTATACCTCTCATAAACCTTATTAAAAAAAAACGACGGGTTGCACTCTGGGAGTGCCGGCAGAAGTGAAAACTTGAATAGTAATTGTTGGAAATATCTTGTGAACAGATTTTAGTAAAACTCGCAAAAATGGTTGACTTTTTATTTCAATAATTTTCCAATGTGACGTACATCTTTTATAAACAATGTTACCTAGCAACGAATGTATCCAGCATACAAACTTCACGCAAGCGCCCTGCGCCGTCCTACGCTTTTTCGGTCAGGGTCACGTGTCCTGACGCGAGTTTAAGATTTTATACCCATTACAGAAAAGTGCTCAACGCCGCTAAAGAAGTTTTCACTTCAAAAATAATTAAAGGTTGTCTTGCGAAATCAGAGGTAGTAAGAACAAGCAAACAACTAGGCTGGCAGAAGTTGAAAGAAGTGGCTTTTGACTTTAATGTAAAGCTAGGTAAAACTGACGTCTCTCTCGTACCTACTAGGCTGGCAGAAGTTGAAAGAACATAGTAAGTGGCTTTTGACTTTAATGTAAAGCTAGGTAAAACTGACGTCTCTCTCTCTCTCTCGCATTTGTATATAAAATGACAGCTAACAATTCTTAGCTGTCATTGACATTATATTACTCCCCACAAAAATTGGCGAAGTACTAGGCAGAAGTCGAAAGAGCAAAATTAGGGCTTGGGATTTGGGAATGAAGCTTCTGTTGTTTCTGGAGAGCTGGTGTGAAGAGTTTTTGTAATTGAACGTTTTTTGAGCTCACGTAGTCTCTCGATAGGTTATGGACGGTTACCCATCTACCAATCGACCTCACCAGGCGTTGCCCTATATTGAAGTTTTATTTTAATGAATGACTAGTTCTAGGAACCTATTTATCCAAGAAAGATTGATACATGTTTCATCACAAGTGTTCACCAAGTAAAACTAGTGTTCCTTCGGGTTGGTATATAAAAGGAGGAAGCTGACAATCCTCAGTTGCCATTAACCAGCAATTAGAGAACGTTGACATATAATGAGGAGTCCAGTCACACGGTTCAAGGGGCTTTGTGCTCAGGATGCGCCTAATGAGCTCCAACATACGAAGTACTAGGCTGGCAGGAGTTGAAAGAGTATAATTAAGTGGCTTGGGACTTGGGTGTAAAGTTTCTGTTTTTGAAGTGAAAACTTCTTTAGCGGCGTTGAGCACTTTTCTGTAATGGGTATAAAATCTTAAACTCGCGTCAGGACACGTAACCCTGACCGAAAAAGCGTAGGACGGCGCAGGGCGCTTGCGTGAATGTTCGTGTGACTTTATTACTTTTAAAGAAGTTTGTATGCTGGATACATTCGTTGCTAGGTAACATTGTTTATAAAAGATGTACGTCACATTGGAAAATTATTGAAATAAAAAGTCAACCATTTTTGCGAGTTTTACTAAAATCTGTTCACAAGATATTTCCAACAATTACTATTCAAGTTTTCACTTCTGCCGGCACTCCCAGAGTGCAACCCGTCGTTTTTTTTAAAGTGAAAATCTTTAGCGGCGTTGAGCACTTTTCTGTAATGGGTATAAAATCTTAAACTCGCATCAGGACACTCGCGTCAGGACACGTGACCCTGACCGAAAAAGCGTAGGACGGCGCAGGGCGCTTGCGTGAATGTTCGTGTGACTTTATTACTTTTAAAGAAGTTTGTATGCTGGATACATTCGTTGCTAGGTAACATTGTTTATAAAAGATGTACGTCACATTGGAAAATTATTGAAATAAAAAGTCAACCATTTTTGCGAGTTTTACTAAAATCTGTTCACAAGATATTTCCAACAATTACTATTCAAGTTTTCACTTCTGCCGGCACTCCCAGAGTGCAAGCCGTCGTTTTTTTTTTCTCGTTTTGCTTATGGCACCTTTGGTATTCATTATCTAAATCAATATAATATTGTCTGTAATCAATATAGTCCTCCGTGACCCTGCAGCGAAAACGGTAATTGAAGGAACACGGTGGATTTTAGTCAGGATGAGTCTAACGGACCTTTCTGCTCCACACAGGACGGGAGGACTCATTTGATGATTTTACCAACTAAAAAAAGGTCTAAACGAGTTTACTGATCTGTAGTACAAACAGTCGAAGCAAATCTCGTTCAAATCAATCTAGTTCACTATCACTATTGTGATAAGGTTGAAAATCTATTAAACAAATTTGACGGATTGAAGTAGGTTGATGTGCTGGCGTCTGTGAATTGTTATCGAAGGGTTGAAAGTTACTTATTTAGTACCGAGACGGGGTTTGGCGCCCTTAACATGCTACCCAACAGTCTCCTACCCATTCTTCTTCTCTTCTTCAACCTTTTGTCACTCAATGCTTAGTATAGGTCTCTTCCAAATCTTTCCACTTCTGGCGGATTTGTGTTATGGCTATTCAGTTTCTTCCGGCCACTTTAACAAGATCGTCTGTCCACCTAATCGGTTGTCTCCCTACGTTCCTCTGTCCCGTTCGTGGTCCTTCAACACTTTCCTACCCTATCTTACAGCCAGTCTACGGCATATATGGCTCCTACCCATAACGGATGACAATTGAATACCTCACTTGTTTAGCAGTTGAACAATAGCGAGGCATCAAGTTCGTTTACGTCATACGCCTTATTGGAATCTGGCCACGTTTTCATTGTGGGGAGACCGAGTAAGATGCTGTGTTTTTTAAACTTCTTTTTAAACGAAACTTTTGGAATAGGTATGCATGTTTACAGCATCAATAAATTGCAATTATTAGTCCGTCAATAAGAGTTTTGGAAAACAATGGATACGTTTTTTTTTTAATTATCGCCTGCCTCGAATATTTAACGAGAAAATCGTCCCAACGTTGCTCTATGGGAAGTTACTCTACTAATTAGGCTATGGTCAGTCAGTCAATCAAGTGAAACGTAAAAAAAAACGATGGGTTGCACTCTGGGAGTGCCGGCACAAGTGAAAACTTGAATAGTAATAAACACACACGAACATTCGCGCAAGGGCCCTGCGCCTCTTACGAATTTTCGATCAGGTCACGTGTCCTGACGCGAGTTTAACATTTTTCACCCATTCCAAAAAAAGTGCACAATGCCGCTAAAGAAGTTTTCACTTCAAAAGTTCACGTTGACATGACAGATTTGACAGTGACAGTGTTAGATTTATTTTCGTTACGGAATTTCTTGATTCGGTCGCCGCGCTAAAAGACCGCGGTAAAAGCTATGCAATAGCTTAAAAACGGCTCTTTGACTGCTTCGTTGCTCTGTTGCACTCATTGAGCGTGAATTTGTACCTCAGATTGGGCAGTGTTATTGAGTTTTTCAAGAGTAAAAAACGTGCTGCTGGTTTTCCTAGCATATCCCCTTAAATAAATTCGTTGTAATTTTTGACTTGATAAGTGAATTCAAAACAAATTAACTTCATCCATCACCTTTATAAAGAAGAATATTTTTTCTCACAAAATTGCCCTGAATGGTGTACAACTTTTGAGATACCAGGTGCGTTTGATTACTGGACGATACGCTAAAAACACACAAAATACTTTAAAAAATACTTTGGATACTGGATAATCTCTTCTCTTTTTTACCCGACTACGGCAAAGCCAAAAGGAGGGTTATGATTTTGACCGGTATGTATGTTTTTAAAATATAAAATCTTGCCCCACTCCAAAAAATATCGTGACCTCTTTCAAACATTCAAACTCACATACAAAAACGTCTATAGAGAATATAATATAATCTATACTGCAGTTCAGTTTTATCAAACGATTGACTTGACCTATCTTTTGCACTGATAAGCAAAAGCCTCCAAACTCCAAGGTCTGATCTCCAATGTAAACAACAAAAAACAGAAAACAATCGCAAATGTAATCTGTAACTTTTGCGCCTCTGCCAAGCTTATCTCTCGTTGCCACACCGACTTCCGCCATTGACGCTCCCAATGTTCCTGTTACGATAAGAATATAACGTTTTCTAATATTATTATTATGGTTTATTGCAGTAGTCAGTTTCATGCGCATTTTTTGATGATTTTCAACAGTTTCGACCAGGGAAAGAACCGATCAGATCAATTAGTTAGTCATGTTCCAACCACATGTTGAATATTAGGCCTCCTCTCTTTTATACCATTTTACCCTGACCGCATCATCATAGGATAAGGGGTGGAGCGTGGACCCTTATCCCATTATACTTGTGGTAAAAAAAGAAGGACCGTCGACCCGGGCATGAGATCGGGAAGCGAGCAATTACTGGCCGTCCGCATGCCCGCGCCCAAAGTGGCCGCAAATCGCCTCGCGACGTCCGACGCTCCGGGCGTCTCTCACAGCGGCTGGGTCATGAGCTGGCTGTCCTCTCCTTAACGCATTTTGCCTACTCCTTCGTTAGCATAACTGCTACGCGGAGGGAGGCGACTAATTCCCATTACGCCTCGTCCCGCAACAGTTCAGAAAACCTTTGACAAAACCTGGTTAAGATATGTAACTCCTAATACGATTCTGCTAAAGTTATCAGTTTAGGCCCCTATTATTCAAGTTATTCAATTCATATCTTCGAACCTAGGAATGCTAAACATAATATTTGAACAGCGCTATCACCTGACCGGGTAACCGGTGTCCCACTTGCCTTATCAATAGTAAACAAACAATTAGTTATCTACCATATTTGTTTTAACGCTAATTGCTCGACTACTTGTCATGTTTTCGTTAATAACCTCATGAAGATTCCTGAGATAATTGTTAGTTCATTAACCTTGATTTTTATGGAAAGAAACTGATTGGAGGAGAGGTAGCATTATTTGCCTAACTTACTGAATACGGTATTTGACTGAAAAAAACTAATTAGTCCGTCATTTAAATCATCAAAAAATATTTGATACGTATTTTTATATTTTCTTACGTAAACCTAAATTGACGAAGTTTTTTTTTTATCGTGGTAAAATCATCAAATAAGTCCTCCCACCCAGGGCAGAGCAGGAGGGACTGTTGGACTCGAACTGATTAAAATCCACGGTGTCCTTCAATAGCCCTTTACGTTCCGGGGTCACGGTAATTCGTACAGTCCCGCGACCCCAACAGGCTTTGGCCCTCTAGAGGTCCCCGTCATTTTGCTGACACTCTTTGAGGCTCGCGTGGAACACAACGCGCCGTCGACCCGGGCATGGTCCATGGTCGGACAGCGAATTGCTCATTACTCGCCGCCCGCATACGGTGGCTGGAGATCGTCTGCCGACGTCCGTCGCCGTGGGCGTCTACCACTGCGGCTGGGCTGGACGGAGAACGCTGTCCTCTCCCTCACGCGGCCCGCCTCCTCCTTCGGGAGCATGACTGCTTCACAGGAGACAAAACTTACGCCCCTTGGTAAAACTGTCAGAAACTGACGCACTTTGCTTTGAATGAATTATGCTACCAAGATCAGAGGGTTTACCCATCGCCAAAGGTGGGCGAAGTGGTAGACGATAGGCGATAGTGACCACTACCATATATGTTATACTTGCTTGTTTTTATTTGATGAAAACGGGAAAACAGCATTTATTTCCTTATATTTATGTAAAACGAAATATCTAATTCAAAACGTGATGATTATGGCAAAATGCTAAAGCGTTTCCTGATATCCATTTTGTAATGCGAGCTAAATGTGTTACATAAATATGGAAGTAAATCCATGTGTAATTATATCCTTTGTGTTATCAGTAACAATAACAAGTATATAAGGCAAAATAATTCCATGAAGCTACATAACATTACCTTATGTAGATTATGATAGTTTTTGCGTTGGTAATACACATAAATTAATTTAAATCACTACATAATATAAAAACAAAGTCTCTTCCCGCTGTCTGTCCCTATGTATGCTTAGATCTGTAAAACTTCACACTTCTTTTTTTTAACAGATAGAGTGATTCAAGAGGAAGGTTTATATGTATATAACATGCATAATATAGTAGAGATTGCACCCGTGCGGAGCCGGGTCGCTAGTAATTTATAATTACTTTGGGCACTAATTTATAAGCTCGCGCCTAATGTGACCAGAAATTCGCGACTTTGGACGCTAAGTCTAATTCTCTATAAGCCATACTATTACGAAATAGATCTTCTTTGAAAGTGGAAATCAGTATTTCACGAGTGATTTGCGTTTGAATTTTGTTAAGTGTGTACATGTTATTGCTCGTGACTCTATAACATTAAGAAACCTCTGTCGATCCCTTTTTTTTACGTGGTAAAATCATCAAATGAATCCTCCCACCCAGAGTAGAGCGGGAGGGACTGCCAGACTCGTACTGACTAAAATCCACGGTGTCCTTCAATAGCCCTTTTGCGTACCGGGGTCACGGTAAATCATAAGTCCCGCGACCGTCTGTCAATCCCTTGGGGAAATATAAGCGTGATGGTGTTATGAAGTAACTTTCTGAGAATTTCGTATCCGTAGAAAAGATATCTAAATAACAAGAACATAATGATGTATCAAGATTTTACCACGTAGTTTTATCTATCTGCAATAATCGCCATGAATCACTTCCGTTTTATCAGGATATAGCGGTTGTGTTGAAATAAATAAAATACTACTACTATTAACTAGTAACTAAATGTGTTTATATTTATATTTAGATTGAAGATTAATTGATAATTAAGTGATTTTGGCCGGCGAATAAAAATATATGATGAATACTAGCTGTACTTTGTAGTTTCACCCCCCCCCCAAGTTTAGTCGTAGCGTGATGTTTTAAATGGACTATCCAACACAAGAATATTTTATCAAATCGAAGCAGTAGTTCCTGAGATTAGCGCATTCAACCAAACAAATAAACAAATTCTTCAGCTTTAGATGTTATATGTAACAACAGAATTTTTATCTGTAAATTAGCACCAAAATGTCATCTAGATAATAATAATTATGACTGGTTAATCCCTTACCCTGGTTTTACTTGCTTATCATAACAATTATAAAATTGGAAATAATACCTTGTTTTTTTTGTCATCGTACGATTATCGTCATTAGATTTTGCCTAGGTACCTTCTGTTTTATCAAATAATGTTTTATCACAATCGGATCAAAGAGTGAATGTGTGAAAGTATTTTTTTTTTAATAAATTTTTATATTATTTACAGTTCCAAGACGTCGTCGGAATGGCATTAAACAAAAACAGTTAAAATAATAGAGGAAATACTTAAAAATAATACGAAAATTGTCTCGGTAAACCACTGGGCATATGACCTCACTAATTAGTATCAATAATTCAATGCTAAACTTTCGTCACAGATCTGTCACAAGTGTGACAGATCTTAATAAAGAACAATTAACTCAAGAGATTGAGTGCGCAACAAATCTATGCCAATTAGGAGCACGTTACAATTTGATAAAACTGTTCGGAGAATAAGGCTGAGGCTACATTAGACAGCGATTTGCGATGCGACTGGAAGAGCGAAACAGAATACACGTGGTATCGCTGATGTACGGTGTAGCCATATACGTGAGCATTCATTTATTTGTTTTAATCGCTCATGTGTCGCAGATCGCGTCGCGGCCTAATGTAGCCTTCCTAAGAAGTGGCGCACGCTTTACGACTTTGCGATTAGTCCTCGCGAAATGAGAAGGAGGAGGCTGTTTGTAGTGTCTGTCACTGCATTGGGAAACACGCACGTGTGTATGTGTGTAGTAATAATGTATTACTTAATCTGTAGTAGAACTGTAAAGTTAACTGCGACACTGAAACACAAATGGCGAATCGTGGGAATAGGGTGGTTTTTTAATCGGTAAGAGACAGTTCCTTCGGTGGAACGGAAGTCCTCCCAGGGCGACCCCAAAAATAAAGATCAAGAATCGATAAGGTATCTACCTAATATTTTTGATGCGGTAACTTTTAGCAATGCAATTTTTAAGAATAGCAATACTGATGAAAGTTAAACACACGCAAATCAGAGGGTTCAATGATAAACATGATATCTAGTATGTTACGCATGTAATCGTAATGACCCTAACTAATACCATAAAAGTGAAAGGGAAATCTATTACTAAACCAAGTTTCAATCATTTGATGAACTTTGCATAGAGAAAGCTTAAATTGTGTTCAATTGCTTGTATTGCCTTTAAATTACATCATTATTACATGTAGAGAGGGCTTTACTACGATTATTGGATCGTATGTTATAGATAATTTTTTTTCGTGATAATTATGTCTGACATTGGAGGGAGAAAAAAAACATACTGCACCAAAAGTTTGATTAAGGGCATTGAAAAGATCTGAAAACTGCATAATTGACGCATGTTAAGTAAAAATGAACTTCAAAAACATAATACTTGAAATAAAATTAATATTAGATGGAGAGATTTAAAGTATATTATACTCTAAATTTTTGTAAAAACGACCATCATCGACGAAAATTAACGGCATTTCCCGTTTGTGTGCGCCCAGCATAGTCATGTGAACATCAGTAGCTTTACCTGTTCACAAATTATAGTCAAACCACAAGTCTGTCAAGTGTAACCCCTATATTAATATTTGAAACATGTCTTTTTGATTTACGATCCAACTATTCGCTATTTCTGCAAGTTGTATAACGTGTGCCTTCTCTTGTTTGTCACTGAAGTGATGTCATTAAAAATTGCTTTTTTCTGCAGTATCAGTAAAGCCGTATTAATAGTAAACTATTCACATTATTCAAGGTAAACATAGATGTCATATTTTTCTGTTACATAAAATAGAATTTCTAAAATAATATGAAGAATTGTAGATATTTATTTTTATATCAGTGTTAACTCTACTGTTTAAAACAACTTTCTGTCTCTCAATGTGGAATTGTAATAGATTTGATAAACATTTGTCAAAAACAGATTTATAAATTAGTATACGATAGTTAATTCAAATTCTTAATTCTTGTTTGATAATTTGATGGTGACTCCATAACCTTACTATTCTACCATACAGTTAATCTTCATTCTCTGATAGGTCGCAGTCTTCATAGCTTTTTTTCTACAACATACGGTGCTCGAGCACTCATTGATACAGACATAAAACGTATAAAATTACCACTTTCCCACCCTATTACACTGCACTAGTTTTACAATAACCCACAAAGGCAAACAAAAACATCTCATCATTAAACCAATCAATTCTCAACCTTTTACCTCAGACATAAAGCCTTAATAAACTGCAAATGCATCGCAGCAAAAACATTTGATCGATCAATGTCCCTTCAATTGATTACTAAGATTTCAACGCTTCTATTTTGTTAGGAATAAGGTTGTAAATAGCCGCGTTTATCTGTTTACTTATCTGCCCACTATCGGATGTCAGTTCAAGATAACGGATGAGGTTCACTGTGTGTGTCACTTAGTTTGATAACCGTGTCATTCGCGCGCCGTCGATCGCCGCGTGCGCACGTCTACGGAGACGACGGTTATTCATTTCCGAATTCGGAAATTAGTCACGAGTATTTTGCAGAATTGTGTCTTGCGTACTTTAGTATCAGCTGACGTGTTTAATTTGAAGTTTCTCTGAATTTTAAATGCGTTATTCGATGATTTTGTGTTGAGAACATCATGTGACGGATGAAAACTGAGCTTTTTGAACAAAATAGTGACAAAACAAAGAATCCATCAATAAAATTGTTTCTCATTTGTGACAGTGACTGTGTTTCGTCTGTGATACAAAGAAAACTAAACATTCCAAAATGCGTCGGCAAAAAATGACCATAGATCCTGATTTAGGAGACTTAGAAGAAATGCTAGCTCACGTCCAAACTCAGCTAGAACACGAAATTGACCTGGAAAAGGAATCCAAAATGCCGTCTTTGACAAACATACAGGAATCACCGAAAATGGTGAAGAGGACATCGTCTTTCAGCAGGACAGATAGTTTTGATTACCGTCGAACTGCCCCAAGACCACCACCAGCCCGTTCTGACTCTGGAAGTCGCTCCTTGAATGGCAACTTTGGGGAATACAGGAACGGAAGTGAGGAGTACAAAAGCGATGAGCAGCAGTACTCCACACCAGAAATCAACGGCAAATTCAAAGGTTCTCAAACGAGTTTGAAGTCTGATGAAGGATCACAGAGCTCTTTCCAGTCTTTTCGTTCAGAGCCTATATCTAGGCTGTCGGTGATGAGTCTTCAGGAGAAGAGAGGATCGTTTGCTTCTTTGAATGGAAGGCATTCGAAGACAGCGACCCTGCCGAGAGGATATGGGTCCACGAAGGAGAAGAATTGGGAAGAATATTGGGCTTTGTAAGTATTTTGATATATATTTTTAATAACCTCAGTTTGAACTTCAAAATGATATAATTCTGTGTTGTCTACATCAGGTAAGTAATAGAATAATTCGATCCACAGGAATTTCTACTCGCATTTGACTTTATGTAGTATCTTTATTAACTTCACTGCTTCAACTATAAATATTACTATATTTTACTCCATTATGTATGTGTTTGTTAACCCATGAAAGCAACAAACTTTCGCCTTTATTATAGTAATGATTAGGACAAAGTATAATGATACAGCCTTCACAAAAAACTGTTGTTCATCATTATAACCACAGTTTTTGTAGTAATCCAGTCCAAGTCATAGCTATCAGTAACAATCTGTTTACAAATTCAATTGATGGACACTTTCATTTTGTATTATCCAAGAAAGTATCGTAATTTTAGGTTCAATTTCATCATTACCAACCGTAGTATTTCAGCGTAAGTCATAGGAATCAAAAACAGTCTTCTACTTAACAAAATCATTGGTATGACCAAATACGCAGTCTCGAGTTCCTTAGATGAGATTATTTTCATTATTATTACACGCGCGTATTCTCTGCTTACAAATGGCGGTCGTTGATGTAACAAAACACTGACGATCTTATGCGCAGGCTCAGCCTCATTGAAACGTAATATCATCTGACTGTCGTTTTGATAACAATGTTAAAGATCGATAAGGGATAGAATTGTTGCTCTCGTTTTGATAATTTTAATCTTGTTTACGAGAACTTTGCATTTTATTGACGCAAAAAATGTAAAATTTACTGCATTCCGTCCCGTATCAATGTCTTCTTTTGTTCTAGTTGAACCATATTTTAAACTTATTAACGTATCACTCTTTTATTCAGATACTCTTGCAACATGCTGTCTCATACTCAGCTAAATCTCTCTTTCCAACGCTTCCTTCAGCCATTTTATCATCAATGAAATTGAGTTTTAAAACTTTATGCTCTTCTATCTTTATGTAATTAATCTCTTGTAAATAAATCAATTACGTTCATCAAAGACTAGACAACGCGAATAATATCGTAATCTACTTACAATAATTAACTGGTTTCTATAAGAACGAATGCAACATGTCAAACTTGAGAATTATGTCACTCTGTGAGTATATCGATTACTAAATCACTTCAAAGTGCATATACTCAATTTTTGACAACATAACTGATACCTGTGTTACTTAAATAATTTCGGATTCCTAGATTATCTCCAATATCTCATCTTCGAAATCTTCTTCCAAATTATAGTCTCCGTCTAATGCATCCATTAGACCGTTTAGAATTGTAACATCCACGATTCCACCCACCATTGTATTTTAATAGATGTTCTGACCCGTATATATTATGGGCTTTAATGTGCATTCGTAGAAATAATTGTAGTACTTTCACTTTTTGCTTTAGCATGCATCAAATGTTTCCGATTTCTATAGAGAGGCTTACAGCATTCGGAATAATTCTATTATTACATTGTCTATCCCTGTTTTTACTGCGAAAGGGTGTATTATAATAAGCTATTTTTAGCCTTTTTTTATTGTCTTCCTCGTGGTATTTTTAACTATTAAAAAGAAAGGTTTGGTTTACAAAGAAACCTTTTTTGTTTGTCAGGAAAATGACCTTACCGTTGGCTGTTTACGGTTTTGTCTGTGATTGTTTTGTTTATGGTTCGCGGAATTTAGGCTAATTAGTTGTTTTTGTAGATTAAATGTTTTATTGTAGTGCGCTGTTACTTGGCTTTAACTTAAAATATTTGGTCTGTCAGAGCATTTTGTTAGTTTCGAAACATAACTAAAGAATAATGCTTTGGTTATTGAGGAGTTTAAAATAGGTTAATAAATAAAATAGGTACCTACTGATTGAAGCTTACTTATTAATATATTTTCTGTCTTTTTTATTATTTTCTTGTTCCTGTACCTGGTTATTTTCTTTGTATGTGGCATTTTGTCATACATTTTGACTTTTGTAAACTCCGTAATTATTATATTACTGGATAAGAATTTTAAGAGTGCATCATTTTTACTACCAATAAGTGCTTTACGGTTCCTTTTCGCCGACGATTCTTTTGCATAGCATAGCCTCTAATACAGTTGCTGTGCGCTTTTATTTCACTTACATTCACCATTTCTTAAACATGACAGGCAGTCTCGTTTTCACTTTATCTTCCGTATCTTCCCTCTGCGATATACTGCTGTGCGCTTTTATTTTATCAATTACTCCTCCATCGGCATCTATCATCACATCTACATGAGAACTGGTTCTGGTATTTCCTGGCTTATCGTCCCCCCTCATCTGACCTTCAGCTTCCGTGGGAAGACGTGCAGGTGTACCTTTAAGGTCAATGTCGACACGTGCGAATATAACTGGTTATAGGGCTGTGTAGTGAGTACAATGTGGTTTTGTTATTTTTTAACTGGATGACTGTTGCAAGTATTACTATCTCAGGTAGCATAATATGATTAGAAAAAATGGGATTGGTTTAAAAGTAGGACCGAATAGTATTTTTCTTGTCTGGATTATTCAAATTGTTGAATAGTAGCCCGAATTGTCTGACCTTTTTTAAGACTAGTGTAATAATACATTTTAACCGGCATAAAAAAAAGAATGAGGTTATACAGTCAGTGATATTATGACAACAAAACGAAACTAACAATGATGATGATCTGATTTACTCAAAAACTGGATACTCTGTATTTTAATTTAACTTTACTGTTTTCGTAACGGAAGTAAAAACTTTATAACAACTGAAAGAAGCAGCGGGTCGGGCTCAAAAAACGGCGGTTTATCGGAATAATTATATGCATTGGGATAACATTATTTTTTATCTATTAACTGTTCTATTTCTTGAACTATAAAAATCATAATCCCTATTTTGTTAATTACTCGCTCACATTATTCCGAACGTAGAAACTCCGTGCATCTATTTAGAAAACAACACGTTATGCAAGATCCTTATTAAAAGAGGATGTAGTCGTTTATAACACGATCTACACAAGGATACGAGAAGGAAATCGTGAAAAATGGCACTGGCGAAAACTTGAAGGCATGCACATATTAGTTTGTTGTTTTTCCTGATTGAATTTGGTAGCTCACTCATTGCCATTTCATTTAATATGGATCATTGATTTGACTGCTTTTGAAGGTTAATGCTGAATTGCATTTGTTCAGTGTTCATTACATAGAAGTTTTTTTTTTGTATTCTTCGTAATATTGTCCTGCACTTATGATCATTTGAGGACGCTGCATCATGTTTTTTTCTTTAATACTTCTCTTTTCAGTATTTGTCATCTTAACAGTTACATCCTTTCTAGCCATATCTTCATCTTCTTCTTTCAATACATCCATCATTTCTTTGGTCTTGTCCTACTCTAAACAACGGAGAAAGGCTTACGAAAACCTACTAAGAGTAAATTCATTTCAGTAATACCAATAATTATGACTTTCCAACAAAAACGTTGATCATTTTATTCATATCCCTATTCTCTACGTTTTCCATCTTACTACGCAGTACACAGAGTCTGTACCGCCCGACTTCTGATTTCTTTAGTGCTCTCATAAAATAGCGCTCCAATCGCAACATATTTCCTCCTTCATTACTCGTAATAACTTAAAAAATATTTCTTAATAAATATGCCTTTTCACTTTTATTTCGTCACTCCACATAAGCCTCTTTTCAAAAGTAACCAAAATTGAAACGAACGCCATCATCATATTTTTCCAATACTAACAAATGTTTACCAACAGCACCCTCTGTAACGGCATTTTGACGCGAAACAGCCCTTGTAATACTGCAGTTCCGGCACTGTGGCGACATGTTAACAGCGCCACCTGTCGTATGATTTATGAACCGTTAACAGAGTAGGGGGTTGCATCGCGTATCCGTGTCCTCGCATTCGCCAGCCCTTTACAGAGTTCCGAACTGGTAGCGCTGATTTATGTTCTGGCGGTGCGGTGCCGTGGCGAAATGTAGAACTTTTTACTGGATGTGCGATTCTTCTTTACAGATAGCGCTACTATGTTACCTGTAGTATTATTTAGTTCGTGTTCGGTTTTATTTGCTGTATTGACTATCAAGTCTTTCTAGATTTTAGCAGATGGCGTTGTTATGGGTTTTTGATCAAATGTTGAACAAGCTTGTGTTGGATATACCATCTTCTTTTGCAAACAGCGCTACTATGCTCCACACAGTGTTATTTAGTTCCGTGTTCGGCTTTATTTGCTGTATTGACTATCAAGTCTTTGGAGTTTTTATCAGATGGCGTTGTAATGTGTTTTTGTTGAAACATTGAACTAAAAGCTTTTAAATTCGTTTAATATGCCATCTTTGCAAACAGCGCTATCATACTCTGCTTATTTTTATTTAGTTACATTTTGGATTGTAGAGTGCCTTGAAAGTATTTTTAGATTTTATTAGATAGCGAAATATACGTTCTTGTAGCTTGTTATTAATGGATGTTGGAGTTTCGTAAATGCCATCTTCCTTTGCAAGCTTCTGTGCGCCATCTAGTTCGTGTTTGGCTGATCGGCAGAATTGCTTTTATGAGTGAGTGTCAGACTTTCATTTTATAAGATGGCGTTGATAAAACATTTTGCTTAAATATTGAACTGGTTTGCAAATGCGTTAGACATGGCATCTTTCTTCGCACATAGTGCAACTGTGCGGTTGGTTTAGTTACATGTTTGCCATGATTTTAATACGGTGATAGTGTTTTTAGATTTTATCAGATGGCGTTTTTAAAGCATTTGACAACTGTGCGACATCTAGTTTCATTGAGTTCCATGTTTGGTTGTTGTATAGCTTGTTTTGCCTTTATGCAGTGGTAATTAGTCTTTCTAGGGTTAGTCAGATGATGTTATTTCTTTGTAGGTACTATAGTTAGCGTGGCATGAATCAGAGGGCGTTGATTTTAGAAATATTTTTTGTTATTTCGGGTTTCTTTAGTCTTTTTTTTTACTATTGCAAAAAAAGTGACTAATTAATGATTTTGCAATAAATAATTTACTTATTTTAAATCGAACTACACGACTACACTCTGCATTTCTTTTTATCAAGCTCAAACACGTTTGACACAACCGATTGCTAATTTAACACTTCTGTTAAAGAACATAAACCAAAAGAAATTCAGAATCCTTGTTCATTAGTAATGATCCCAGTTTAATAGCACATTAGGGACTGCGAGCGAAGCCATGAATAATTTATTGTTTGTACAGTTTTTAACAGGTGCTTTGTTGTGCTTCATGGTTTGTTGTCTTTGGTCAGTTGATGCTAGCTTTGTGACATCATAATGATAGGTTCTAATGTCACTTTGGTGGTAAGGGTATTTTAAATGTAAAGTAATGTTTAACTGTAAAATGTCTGACCCCTTGTCTATTTTGTTCCACTCCAGCAGTTATTGCGGAAATAATCTGGAATTTGTGTTTGAATACTTCCTTGATTAATCTTTAATTAGTTATTGCATGTTTTGTATTCATAATTCTACACACGTTTTCCATGTTTTATATACATTTGAAGACAATGGATTAATTACAATAATTAAACTGGAATAAACACAATGTCATGGCATCATTAATTAAACAGCTACATAAACGCTTCTTTTATGTGAGGCTACATAATAATTTATAACACAATTTTGCTTGTAACTTTTATAACTGTCATAGTATCTTTATCATTATATATTCTAATGATAATGTTATATCATTATATATAACATTATCATTAGAACTAGGCATAGTTTCCATATTTATAAGCGCCATAAACTCCCATTGCTCTTGCAACAGTCCCAAAATATCGGAAACTGAAAACTAATAATAAATGTAACTAGTCCATTTTAGGTTCTAATGGTACAATACAGATCATCAGAAATCCACACAAATCTAGCCATAAACAGAATGAACACTAGTTGAATAGCGCACTAGGGTTATATATCAGTAGAGGATCATGAATAATTTATGAGTTGCAGCCGGCATCGGCACTCGTGCTATCAAACAAACGTTTACCACGTGCTTGCGGACTTCCAGTCTCCTGAGGTTTTACTGGCAATTTTCCAATAAAGTGTTAAAACTTGTTTTAATTTTTTTTTGTGTTTGAGAATTTTGATTTTCGTATCTGGGTAATATCCTGGTAATTTGGTGTTAGGCCGGCCTTAATTTCTTTTGGCAATACTTGAATCTTTTTTTTATTTTTAGCTTGGTTAAATCATCAAATGAGTCCCCAGGGCAGGGCAGGAGGGACTGCCAGACTTGTACTGACGAAAAATTTTTGTCACGGTGCTTGAATTTCCATTCGGCGGAATTAAGAATACTGAGTTAAATGATTAAAACCAAAATTGTCTGTCTTCTTTATGAATATGCTAATGTTTTGTTCCTGACCAAAAACAATATTGCATATATACCAGCTTTCTCCTCTTCGCGTGCCGTTATATTTTATTGGCCGAAAAAAAATCTAAAATAATTAGAAAATTCTTATAGCGTTGCGAGAACATCACCCAGAAATAATCGGAGACCCAAAAAGCCTTAGCGAACTTAGGTCTATGAATAATGTATGATCTATGTATGATGAGTTTCTATGTTTTTATGTAAACGCACCCACGATACAGGAAGAAATTCCTAGTGTGAGGCAAAAAAAAATGCAGCGTGTTATCAAACAAATACCACTTGGGAGGCTTCCAAGTCTCTCGTTTTTCAGTGGAACGTTGGCAATACCTGCTTGCCTGTCCCTTAGGGATAAGATAGAGTTTATCTTCTGTAGAGGTCATATTGATCCGGTGGTCCTTTAAATTTCCGGAGAATCTTTTTGGTTTTTGGAAACGCATTTCGCATTTCCTCCAAGATTTACTACTAAAGAAGTCACCTAATTTGCACAAGTATTTTGGACCAATAAGTTCAAGATTGTTTGGAACAATGCCAATCAATTTACACCCTTTTGAACAGCTACTGCAGTTCCAATCTAAGAAATGTTTCTTGAGAAAGTTACGAGCGGTTACGCAGCGATAGCTTTGCAGCAACTTTAAAGTTTAATTTTGTTTGATGCATCTCTTTTTATAGTGTATTTCTTTGTTCTCAAATATCATCTTTAAGTCTTTAGTTCTCAATTAAAATATTGAAATCAGAATCATAGTTTACACAAAGGCGATAGCATATCTCGACATATAAATATATAGAAACTGATTTATTGATCTCGCGTAATTTGGCCTCGGTGCTGCACCGGGGTTGGTCGGAACTTTCTAGAACCTGAAACAAGCCCTTAGTACGCATGTTCGGGCCCCAGGCCGTCCGAGCTAGCTGTCTGGCTTGTTACTATAAATAAATCAAAACGCAATACCTGGTTCCCCTCTTGCATTAAATCAATCATACGATGCGCGCGTCGTCTAGTTCAGTTGAGCCTCCGACGGGACGTAGGGCTCAACTAGTGTCGCGGATACCTTCCGTGAACGGTAGTGCCTTATCAATATTCTATAAATTACGGAATTAAAATACAGTGTCACCTGTCTTTATTATTTATAAGCTGTAAGTGATATTTAATAATTATTTTATGATTTTTTTGCCGCGTTTTTTTTTTCAGTGCATTAACTAGTGATTTTAATTTAAGACTGACAATCGGTATTTTTTTCGGTGTTTGATTTTTTTTTCGCTTGTTTTTGATAAAAGTGCAATTTTGGCGGCGATTTCAACTGAATTTCGGTAAATGTTTCTATTTTAATTGTAGTATTTATCAATAGATTAGTAGGCGAATGAATCGATTGATTTTTATCATACTTTTTCAAATTTTTTATTTAGTTTCATTCAGCCAAACCTGCCTACCTATAATCAATGATCCAATACTGTGTTCGTTTAACCGTTTTTGTGCTAACCTCCATTTTTTTCTGCCAAAACCACACATGTCTGCCATCTATCTTTCACTGGCACTTAAGTGGTCGCGAACTTCTTGCAACAAGTAGCGTCGGCCTCAAGCTGAAACTTAGCAGACAAACATTGAATTTTTGGCGCAAAACCCAGGTGAAAAAAAAACTAACTTATTTCATATCTAAAAAGTATCTCGGTGGTCATAGAATTTAATTCTATTTCCCGAAAAGGTGCAATATTTTTTGTTTTAATTTGAACCTAATTATGTCATTAAAATCATGCTTTAAAATTTTAGGATACCATAGTACATACATTGAGTAAATTTTCGGGATAACTGGAATTTTTTTATAAAGCAATCATCATCATATCAACCGTAAGATGTACTACAGTGTACACTGTTGAAAGCTCTCTCCTATATATTTCCAATAGGACCGGTTGGAGGTGTTTTGCATCCACAATGCAATATTGTAATAATTTTAGCAAAGTCGCGGTTAGCCCTTGGTTCAAGATGGCCAAACCTGTGTTAAAAACGAAAATAATACATTAAAATGAAAATAAGATGGTAAGCGATTGCACGAGTAGGCGGGGTTTAAGTAAGGCGGCGGCGCTTCGGCAGCTTAGAGTTCCGAATTGGTTTCCCTCAGATACAAGTGAATGTGAATGGAATGCGAATTCTGGGGTTTGGGTTGGTGGAGAGGTTTCTTTTAACAAATGGCAGCTAATAAGTTACTGTTTAAATCGTGGTGTCACTTTCTGAAAAGTATTGCGTTTCAAGTGATTTGATGCGTTCCATCTTTTTCGTTGTTTACTTCGATGATATATTCATTTTCGTTAAAAGTCGGTACCCGTACTAATTTCCTTTGTGTTGATTATGTTTGTGAAAATGTCTCTGTGTTTGTAGAAATGTACTGAAATAGCGTCTTTTAGAAATGTAGTGAATTGGTGTGAGATATTTTAGGTGTTTTTAATAACTCTGTGCAGTTTGATTAACCTTGGTTCTTGGTTCTATAAAATGTGCCGCAGTTTATGCATTGATCTCGATTCTGAGAAATAGACAGTGGGCGGAACGCTATGGATGATAACATATCCTGATATAGTTAACACCTCTGCTACGCATGTGCATATATCTGGGTTGAATCGGCCGACCCTCGGGAGCCCTAGACTTTCGTATCAAACTAGTTCCGACCCTTGCCGGGAAAAGGTGTTTCGAAAGTTTCACTGTGTGTCTTTGTTGTGTGAATAATCAAAGATTTTATTGCACCGTGTGACGGGTTGCACTGGTAGTGTTAAGAACTATAGCCATTAATTTTATTTAATAATGGACAATTAATCGATTTCAGTAATCATTGAAATAAATGGTAATTTAATGTGAAGTGCGCAGTGAAAGTGTTTTTATTTGTAATTAAAATAGGTTCAGCTTAATTTTTAACACATTTTTTTTTTAAATCTCTTTGTGTGTTCCATCGCGGGCGGGAGGTGAGGAAGGGTGTAGGGAGTGGCTGGGGGGATTCGACGCTAGCGCCTCCTTTACTGCGCATGTCCAAAATTGGCCGGGACTCGATCCAATTAAGGACATAGGTAATGTGGTTGATGGGATGAGAGGGGGGTTATTTGGAAAGATATGGATTGACGAGTGCGCGTTTGCAGTGATATTTATTATAAACAATTCTTGCGATTGCTTAAGCAGTAGAATCACAAAACAATACAACTTTAGTTCAAAATGCAAATGCGGCTTCTGCGATTAAAATGCGATTTCATTCAGTCTGTGCCAGTGCAAGGACTCACAAAATTGCAGGGCGAAATTTGAAACAATCCAGAATGGCTGTCGCTTGGGGAAAACAATTTAAAATAAAAGCGATTCGCCGTAGCCATGGCAGGCGATTCAAAATTGCGAACAAAGACAAATATCAATTCAAAGCACTTGTCAAATGTATGAGGCAACTACAAATGAAATCTCCATTTAACAAGCGATTTAAGAAAGATGTTAATGAGAGTGAATCTCTCATTAAAAATATAAACAATTATTACGCATGAGCATTACAAAATGGCGGTCGCATATGGAGGCCAACTTCAAGCTTCTGATGATCTGCGATTTAAAAGTAATTCATATACCATACGGGAAATTAAAATGAATAATGTCAGATGGGAAAGGCTTAGGCAGCACCGCGTAAGGGCTTTAGTACCCTAAACATAGGTTTTGTGTAAGTGAATATAAATTAATTAGTTATAGTTAAGTGTCGTGATTGTGAACTGTAAATAATGTGCTACTTTTTCTGCTGTATTATTTGTGTATTTGTAAAACGAAAAAAACAAGATAATGATAGTGAATGTGACAATTATGCAGTTTTTATTTTTCGGTTTATGGGTAAAGACCCGTAAGCTTCCATCAGTCGTGTGTGTGGAGGTCAGTATACATATTTTTCTTCTTCTGATGCATTTTTAATGACTGAAAGTTGGCCATGAACTCCAAAAATGTCTCCTTGTCTTGTTCAAGAGGTATAACAGCTCAGCAGTATATGTTTTGTATAATTTCACATAGCTCTTCAGCATAAGTTCCAACCGTGGATTAATCGTGAATCGTTGTAAAATTTGCAACATGTTGGGTGCCGATAAGGCTTTTTAATATAATATAGTAGCCACCATACTCAACTGCGTCGACCTTCAGTAATTTGGACTAACTGTCATTACAAAAGGAAAATTTTAATTTTCTCGATCATCTCTCAAAGTTTCTTAACTGTCTGCGATCACACACACGCGTATTGAATTACATTAAACACTTTTCAGCAATAGTTCATGAACGCGTCACTCAATAGTTCACTTAGATCACTTTAATCCTATAATTTGTTAGACGTGAGATCACGAGTACCTCGCCTAGAATTCTTAGAAATGGTAACGATGGGAACGGGCATGCTGTGCTGAAATAGACGGGGATGGACTATGCGCGCGCATTCTTATCCGAGCTGAAGGTTTCTTTATTCTCCTCCCACTTCTTAGCAAATCAAAATGTCGACCGCATGCAGAATGGCCGTCGCCTAGTACAAGTAGCATACCCGCGCAAACTGTAGTTCAGATTTCTTTGAGCAAATGAATGGATGCATGTATCCCGCATGCATCAGTTTTGAACCTGTTTTTTAAAGTCGTTTTAATACGTGTGAGCAGTTCCTTATTAAAATTCGAAAATGTATCTCTAAAGCAGTTACAAAATGGCGGCCGTGTCCTCGCCAGCTAAAAGGGTGGGGTTGCGCGCGCATCGTAATCGGGATGCTCTTTGTTAGAGCTAAAGGGCGTCTCGGCAGGCGCCCGGGCCACAATCAGTCTAGCTTGAACCGTGGTAGCTTACAGTCGTTTGAGATATTTACCGAAAGAAAAACTTATAGTTTTGTAATGGCACTTTTTGACAAGAAAGACATATTTGTTTTAATTTTATTAGTTGTTTTGACGTATTTTGCGCCGCTACGGCTGTGTAAGATATCCACATGGATGGAAGAAATGTTAGATAAACTTTTAAAAAAGACCTGTGATTATTTCGAAAGGTCAACATGGCCGTGTGCTAATGTGTAATGATTTCTTATGTCGAAACCATTTTCATTTATTTTTTTTTATTCTGGAATATTTAATTGCGTTAAGTACTGTGCTGAATGGTGGCTACTACTTTGCTGAAGAATTGTCGTCCAGGCGCAACCGTGACGTGAGTGATCCTTTCTGTGTGTTGTACGGTCCGATATTTTTACTGTTGAAGTTTGTGTTGTTACTGTTGAAGTTGAAGTGAATGCAATAAAGAATTTAATTGAATTGAAGTTTTCGAATAGTTATGTTCAACTTTGTATTGTTGGAGATTCGTTAGTACAATCTCTTTGTTCATGAGCATCTGGTGGCGCCCTCGACGCTGGCGTAGTCGTAGCGTTAGCGGTAGAGGGGGGAAGTCGGTAGGAGGTGGGGGGCGCCTGACTCCTGTGGTCAGGGTGCGTGCGCATAGAAATAAGGCTTTTATTTGTTCAAGGCCGGGTTCCGGGCTGGTCTGCCTGGGCGACGCTCACTCTAGCTCCGATCGTGGGAGCTTGCAGTCGTTTGAAAACTAACAAATTTCAAGTTTAACAATGCCATATTCTGCGTTGGATGGCATACTTTTTCTGTTAGTATTAGTAGATATTGTGGATCTACTTAATCCGTTGTGCATATTGCTAGGAGAAGTGTTATACAAAATCTTTGATATTCTCTCAATGTCCTTTTTATATTCGTGAAAAGAATATGATATAAAGAACTGGATTATTTTCGTGATCTAAAGAAATTTTGACTGCGGGTTTTTATTCCTGGAAGATTAAATTGGATCGTCGATTTGCTGTATTTGGGGAGGGGGGTACATCAGGTGGCGCCCTCGGCGGCGGTGGCGGATTCTGGCGTTAGCGGTTGAGGGATGAGGTGCGGAGGGTGGGGGGATGTCCAGCTCAGAATTGCGTGCCCATCTGACCTAATGACTGGTAAAGGTCCTTTGTTCTTTGTGCGTTCTCAAATATTGTAGTGTATACCTTACAGGGCGATATTTGTTCTTTGATTTTATTTTGCTAAGTACATCTACGGTCGGGGTCGCGGGACTCACGAATTTTCTTGACCCCGAACGTAAAGGGCTATTGAAGGACACCGTAGATTTTAGTCAGTACGAGTCTGACAATCCATCCCGCTCTGCCCTGGGTGGGAGGACTCATTCGATGATTTTACCACGTTAAAAAAAAGTACATCTACTGTCATGCCTTCGTTAAATGTTTTTTTCCGGCCCCGCCGACGAGGCCCACCGCGAACTCTCAGTAATATTACTGCCCGACCCTTGCTCGACAAGCCAGCTCGCGAAGCTGAGCAAGTAGCTTTAAAATTCCCCAATAATAATTCGACCCAGCCCGACCCTTGCTGCCCCCCCCCCCCCCCCCCGCAATGACGCACTAAGCCTAGGCCCGAACCCCGCAGGGGGAGCCCTTAGTGACGTTCATTTAATTGAACTTTAGTTTGTAAACCCTGGCTGGGGGCCTTTAAGTAATTTTCGGCCACCGCAGGATTGTCCGGTTAAGTAGCATCAACCTTCTAGAGTTGTTGCGCTACGAGAGGCCATACCAAAAAAAAAAGAAGTTTAATAATTTTTATTTCTATTTTGCGTGTTTCTATCCTTTTATTGCTTGCTTTGTGCTGTTCTCTCTCGCCTCATCTTGAATATGATCGTGGGTAGTTATTTATTGCTACTATATTGTTTTATATTTAGATTTCTTTAAGCAAAGCATCCCGCATGCATTAGTTTTGAACTTGCTTTTTCAGTCTTTTAAATGCTTGTGAGAAGTCCTTTATTAAAAATTCGCAAATGTACTATCTTAGGTACCTACCCATAAAGCTGTTACAAAATGGCGGCCGTGTCCTCGCCAGCTAAAAGGATGGGGTTGCGCGCGCATCGTAATTGGGATGCTCTTTGTTAGAGCTACAGGGCGTCTCGGCACGCGCCCGGGCCACAATCAGTCTAGCTCGAACCATGGTAGCTTACAGTCGTTTGAGATATTTACCGAAAGAAAAACTTATAGTTTTGTAATGGCACTTTTTGAGAAGAAAGACATATTTGGTTTAATTTTATTAGGTGTTTTGACGTATTTTGTGCCGCTACGGCTATGTAAGATGGACATGGATGGGACATGGATGGAAGAAATGTTAGATAATCTTTTAAAAAAGACCTGTGATTATTTTTTGGAGAGGTCAACATGGCCGTGTGCTAATGTGTAATGATTTCTAATGTAGTTTTTATGTGAAAACCATTTTTTTTTTATTCTGGAATATTAAATTGCGTCATCGACTGTGCTGAATGGTGGCTACTACTTTGCTGAAGAATTGTCCTTCAGGCGCAACCGTGACGTGAGTGATCCTTTCTGTGTGTTGTACGGTCCGATATTTTTACTGTTGAAGTGTTTGAATAGTTTATGTTCAACTATATATTGTTTGAGACTCGTTAGTACAATCTCTTTGTTCATGAGCATCTGGTGGCGCCCTCGACGCTAGCGGAGAGTGGTGGCGTTAGCGGTAGAGGGGGGAAGTCGGTAGGAGATGGGGGGCGCCTGACTCCTGTGTTCAGGGTGCGTGTGCATCGAAATAAAGCTTTTCTTCGTCCCTTATTAAATTTCGAAAATGTACCTCTAAAGCAGTTTCAAAATGGCGGCCGTGTCCTCGCCAGCTAAAAGGGTGGGGTTGCGCGCGCATCGTAATCGGGATGCTCTTTGTTAGAGCTAAAGGGCGTCTCGGCGCGCGCCCGGGCCACAATCAGTCTAGCTCGAACCGTGGTATCTTACAGTCGTTTGAGATATTCACCGAAAGAAAAACCTTATAGTTTTGTAATGGCACTTCTTAAGAAGAAAGACATATTTGCTATAATTTTTTTAAGTGTTTTGGCGCATTTTGTGCCGCTACGGCTATGTAAGATATCCACATGGATGGAAGAAATGTTAGATAAACTTATAAAAAAGACCTGTGATTATTTCGAAAGGTCAACATGGCCGTGTGCTAATGTGTAATGATTTCTTATGTCGAAACCATTTTCATTTTTTTTTTTATTCTGGAATATTTAATTGCGTTAAGTACTGTGCTGAATGGTGGCTACTACTTTGCTGAAGAATTGTCGTCCAGGCGCAACGTGAGTGACGTGAGTGATCCTTTCTGTGTGTTGTACGGTCATATATTTTTACTGCTGAAGTTTTTGAATAGTTTATGTTCAACTATATATTGTTGGAGACTCGTTAGTACAATCTCTTTGTTCATGAGCATCTGGTGGCGCCCTCGACGCTAGCGGAGAGTGGTGGCGTTAGCGGTAGAGGGGGAAGTCGGTAGGAGGTGGGGGGCGCCTGACTCCTGTGGTCTGGGTGCGTGCGCATAGAAATAAGGCTTTTATTTGTTCAAGGCCGGGTTCCGGGCTGGTCTGCCTGGGCGACGCTCACTCCAGCTCCGATCGTGGGAGCTTGCAGTCGTTTGAAAACTAACAAATTTCAAGTTTAATAATGCCATATTTTGCGTTGGATGGCATACTTTTTCTGTTAGTATTAGTAGATATTGTGGATCTACTTAATCCGTTGTGCATAATGCTAGGAGAACTTTTATACAAAATCTTTGATATTCTCTCAATATCCTTTTTATATTCGTGAAAAGAATATGATATAAAGAACTGGATTATTTTCGTGATCTAAAGAAATTTTGACTGCGGGTTTTTATTCCTGGAAGATTAAATTGGATCGTCGATTTGCTGCATTTGGGGAGGGGGGTACATCAGGTGGCGCCCTCGGCGGCGGTGGCGGACTCTGGCGTTAGCGGTTGAGGGATGAGGTGCGGAGGGTGGGGGGATGTCCAGCTCAGAATTGCGTGCCCATCTGACCTAATGACTGGTAAAGGTCCTTTGTTCTTTGTGCGTTCTCAAATATTCTAGTGTATACCTTACAGGGCGATATTTGTTCTTTGATTTTATTTTGCTAAGTACATCTACGGTCGGGGTCGCGGGACTCACGAATTTTCTTGACCCCGGAACGTAAAGGGCTATTGAAGGACACCGTAGATTTTAGTCAGTACGAGTCTGACAATCCATCCCGCTCTACCCTGGGTGGGAAGACTCATTCGATGATTTTACCACGTTAAAAGTACATCTACTGTCATGCCTTCGTTTAATATTTTTTTCCGGCCCCGCCGACGAGGCCCACCGCGAACTCCCAGTAATATTACTGCCCGACCCTTGCTCGACAAGCTAGCTCGCGAAGCTGAGCAAGTAGCTTTAAAATTCCCCAATAATAATTCGACCCAGCCTGACCCTTGCTGCTGCCCCCCCCCCCCCGCAATGACGCACTAAGCCTAGGCCCGAACCCCGCAGGGGGAGCCCTTAGTGACGTTCATTTAATTGAACTTTAGTTTGTAAGCCCTGGCTGGGGGCCTTAAAGTAATTTTCGGCCACCGCAGGATTGTCCGGTTAAGTAGCATCAACCTTCTAGAGTTGCTGCGCTACGAGAGGCCATACAAAAAAAAAAAGAAGTTTAATAATTTTTATTGCTTGTTTTGTGCTGTTCTCTTTCGCCTGATCTTGAATATGATCGTGGATAGTTATTTATTGCTACTATATTGTTTTATATTTAGATTTCTTTAAGCAAAGCATCCCGCATGCATCAGTTTTGAACTTGCTTTTTCAGTCTTTTAAATGCTTGTGAGAAGTCCTTTATTAAAAATTCGCAAATGTACTATCTTAGGTACCTACCCATAAAGCTGTTACAAAATGGCGGCCGTGTCCTCGCCAGCTAAAAGGGTGGGGTTGCGCGCGCATCGTAATCGGGATGCTCTTTGTTAGAGCTAGAGGGCGTCTCGGCGCGCGCCCGGGCCACAATCAGTCTAGCTCGAACCGTGGTAGCTTACAGTCGTTTGAGATATTTACCGAAAGAAAAACTTATAGTTTTGTTAAGGCACTTTTTGAGAAACAAGACATATTTGGTTTAATTTTATTAGGTGTTTTGACGTATTTTGTGCCGCTACGGCTATGTAAGATGGACATGGATGGGACATGGATGGAAGAAATGTTAGATAATCTTTTAAAAAAGACCTGTGATTATTTCGAGAGGTCAACATGGCCGTGTGCTAATGTGTAATGATTTCTAATGTATTTTTTATGTGAAAACCATTTTTGTTTTATTCTGGAATATTAAATTGCGTCATCGACTGTGCTGAATGGTGGCTACTACTTTGCTGAAGAATTGTCCTTCAGGCGCAACCGTGACGTGAGTGATCCTTTCTGTGTGTTGTACGGTCCGATATTTTTACTGTTGAAGTGTTTGAATAGTTTATGTTCAACTATATATTGTTTGAGACTCGTTAGTACAATCTCTTTGTTCATGAGCATCTGGTGGCGCCCTCGACGCTAGCGGAGAGTGGTGGCGTTAGCGGTAGAGGGGGGAAGTCGGTAGGAGATGGGGGGCGCCTGACTCCTGTGTTCAGGGTGCGTGTGCATCGAAATAAAGCTTTTCTTTGTTCAAGGCAGGGTTCCGGACTGGTCTGCCAGGCTGAAGCTCACTTTAGCTACGATCGAGGGAGCTTGAAAAGACTTTGAAAAACAGGTTCAAAACTGGTGCATGCGGGAGCATCAGTTTGAACCCGATTTTCAGTCTCTTTAATGCTTGTGAGCAGTCCCTTATTAAATTTCGAAAATGTACCTCTAAAGCAGTTTCAAAATGGCGGCCGCGTCCTCGCCAGCCAAAAGGGTGGGGTTGCGCGCGCATCGTAATCGGGATGCTCTTTGTTAGAGCTACAGGGCGTCTCGGCAGGCGCCCGGGCCACAATCAGTCTAGCTCGAACCGTGGTAGCTTACAGTCGTTTGAGATATTCACCGAAACAAAAACTTATAGTTTTGTAATGGCACTTTTTGAGAAACAAGACATATTTGGTTTAATTTTATTAGGTGTTTTGACGTATTTTGTGCCGCTACGGCTATGTAAGATGGACATGGGTGTGACATGGATGGAAGAAATGTTAGATAATCTTTTAAAAAAGACCTGTGATTATTTCGAAAGGTCAACATGGCCGTGTGCTAATGTGTAATGATTTCTTATGAATTTTTTATGTGAAAACCATTTTCATTTATTTTTTTTATTCTGGAATATTCAATTGCGTCATCGACTGTGCTGAATGGTGGCTACTACTTTGCTGAAGAATTGTCGTCCAGGCGCAACCGTGACGTGAGTGATCCTTTCTGTGTGTTGTACGGTCCGATATTTTTACTGTTGAAGTGTTTGAATAGTTTATGTTCTACTATATATTGTTGGAGACTCGTTAGTACAATCTCTTTGTTCATGAGCATCTGGTGGCGCCCTCGACGTTAGCGGAGAGTGGTGGCGTTAGCGGTAGAGGGGGGAAGTCGGTAGGAGATGGGGGGCGCCTGACTCCTGTGTTCAGGGTGCGTGCGCATCGAAATAAAGCTTTTCTTTGTTCAAGGCAGGGTTCCGGACTGGTCTGCCAGGCTGAAGCTCATTTTAGCTACGATCGTGGGAGCTTGAAAAGACTTTGAAAAACAGGTTCAAAACTGATGCATGCGGGAGCATCAGTTTGAACCCGATTTTCAGTCTCTTTAATGCTTGTGAGCAGTCCCTTATTAAATTTTGAAAATGTACCTCTAAAGCAGTTTCAAAATGGCGGCCGTGTCCTCGCCAGCTAAAAGGGTGGGGTTGCGCGCGCATCGTAATCGGGATACTCTTGGTTAGAGCTAAAGGGCGTCTCGGCGCGCGCCCGGGCTACAATCAGTCTAGCTCGAACCGTGGTAGCTTACAGTCGTTTGAAAGCTAACAAATTTCAAGTTTAATAATGCCGTATTCTGCGTTGGATGGCATACTTTTTCTGTTAGTATTAGTAGATATTGTGGATCTACTTAATCCGTTGTGCATATTGCTAGGAGAAGTTTTATACAAAATCTTTGATATTCTCTCAATGTCCTTTTTACATTCGTGAAAAGAATATGATATGAAGAACTGGATTATTTTTGTGGTCTTACGTAATTTTGACTGCGGGTTTTTATTCCTGGAAGATTAAATTGGATCGTCGATTTGCTGCATTTGGGGAGGGGGGTACATCAGGTGGCGCCCTCGGTGGCAGTGGCGGACTCTGGCGTTAGCGGTTGAGGGATGAGGTGCGGAGGGTGGGGGGATGTCCAGGTCAGAATTGCGTGCGCATCTGACCCAATTACTGGTAAAGGTCCTTTGTTCTTTGTGCGTTCTCAAATATTCTAGTGTAGACCTTACAGGGCGATATTTGTTCTTTGATTTTTTTATTACATCTACTGTCATGCCTTCGTTTAATATTTTTTATTTCTATTACGCGTGTTTCTATCCTTTTATTGCTTGCCTTGTGCTGTTCTCTTTCGCCTCTTCTCGATTACATGCGTGGGTAGTTATTCCTTGCTACTATATTGCTTTTTAATATATTTTGTATCGGATTTTTTTCACTCATAAATATGAGCGTGGCTAACAATTATTATGACATTTTTTTAAAGATTTTTACTTGATGTAAAACTGTTTAGAAATTAAGGAGTGCTTTGAAAATCATATTACTGTCGTTTGTTAAATTACCAAGAGAACTGAGAAAAAGCTTTGTAATGTACTGTTTTTTCTCGACGTACCTAGCTCATTCCAAAATGGCAGACCCCAACGTCGCCATCTTTTATGCCAAACGGGCGGCAGTGCGCTTATTGGTGCGCGCCAAAGAGAATAACATCCGACCTAATTTCCTAAACACATCAAAATGGCGGCTATGTATTTCCACGAAATGGCTGACGCTGGTCCAGGTCGGTTAGCGTTTGCGCGCGCATTGAAATAGAACTAATCTTTGTTAGTTCTAGACTTCGCGTTCTAGGCATTGAATACTGAAACTAATCGACACTTTTAAATACTTTAGACAATGATATGATAGCATATTAACAAATAAAATAAAAATTAGTGCTAGGATATTTATTTCATAGTATTTGCTGAAAGCTTCGTGAAATATTACCCTATTATTTCTTAGGGTAGTCCAGCTTTTTCCTTAAGAGAAAAGAAAAGGTGTTAATTTTTTAAACTTCAAATTACTTCCTGAAATCACGGACTAAAATTATTTCAAAACATCTGCGTGCGCTTCTGACCCAGTTACTGGTAAAGGTCCTTTGTTCTTTGTGCGTTCTCAAATATTCTAGTGTAGACCTTACAGGGCGGTGTTTTTTCTTTGACTTTATTTTACTAAGTAAATCTACGGTCGGGGTCGCGGGACTCACGATTTACCGTGACCCCGGAACGTAAAGGGCTATTGAAGGACATCGTAGATTTTAGTCAGTACGAGTCTGACAGTCCCTTCCGCTCTGCTCTGGGTGGGAGGACTCATTCGATGATTTTACCACGCTAAAAAAAGTACATCTACCGTCATGCCTTCGTTTAGTCATTTTTATTTCTATTTTGCGTGTTTCTATCCTTTTATTGCTTGTTTTGTGCTGTTCTCTTTCGCCTGATCTTGAATATGATCGTGGATAGTTATTTATTGCTACTATATTGTTTTATATTTAGATTTCTTTAAGCAAAGCATCCCGCATGCATCAGTTTTGAACTTGCTTTTTCAGTCTTTTAAATGCTTGTGAGAAGTCCTTTATTAAAAATTCGCAAATGTACTATCTTAGGTACCTACCCATAAAGCTGTTACAAAATGGCGGCCGTGTCCTCGCCAGCTAAAAGGGTGGGGTTGCGCGCGCATGGTTGGGCGGGTTTGGCCCGGGCGTCTCGGCAGGCGCCCGGGCCACAATCAGTCTAGCTCGAACCGTGGTAGCTTACAGTCGTTTGAGATATTCACCGAAACAAAAACTTATAGTTTTGTAATGGCACTTTTTGAGAAGAAAGACATATTTGCTTTAATTTTATTAGTTGTTTTGACATATTTTGCGCCGCTACGGCTGTGTAAGATATCCACATGGATGGAAGAAATGTTAGATAAACTTTTAAAAAAGACCTGTGATTATTTCGAAAGGTCAACATGGCCGTGTGCTAATGTGTAATGATTTCTTATGTCGAAACCATTTTCATTTATTTTTTTATTCTGGAATATTCAATTGCGTCATCGACTGTGCTGAATGGTGGCTACTACTTTGCTGAAGAATTGTCGTCCAGGCGCAACCGTGACGTGAGTGATCCTTTCTGTGTGTTGTACGGTCAGATATTTTTACTGTTGAAGTTTTTGAATAGTTTATGTTCAACTATATATTGTTGGAGACTCGTTAGTACAATCTCTTTGTTCATTAGCATCTGGTGGCGCCCTCGACGCTGGCGAAGAGTGGTAGCGTTAGCGGTAGAGGGGGAAGTCGGTAGGAGGTGGGGGCGCCTGACTCCTGTGGTCTGGGTGCGTGCGCATAGAAATAAGGCTTTTATTTGTTCAAGGCAGGGTTCCGGGCTGGTCTGCCTGGGCGACGCTCACTCTAGCTACGATCGTGGGAGCTTGCAGTCGTTCGAAAACTAACAAATTTCTCGTTTAATAATGCCATATTCTGCGTTGGATGGCATACTTTTTCTGTTAGTATTACTAGATATTGTGGATCTACTTAATCCGTTGTGCATAATGCTAGGAGAACTTTTATACAAAATCTTTGATATTCTCTTAATGTCCTTTATATATTCGTGAAAAGAATATAATATGAAGAACTGGATTATTTTCGTGATCGAACGAAATTTTGACTGCGGGTTTTTATTCCTGGAAGATTAAATTGGATTGTCGATTTGCTGTATTTGGGGAGGGGGGTACATCAGGTGGCGCCCTCGGCGGCGGTGGCGGACTCTGGCGTTAGCGGTTGAGGGATGAGGTGCGGAGGGTGGGGGGATGTCCAGCTCAGAATTGCGTGCGCATCTGACCTAATGACTGGTAAAGGTCCTTTGTTCTTTGTGCGTTCTCAAATATTCTAGTGTATACCTTACAGGGCGATATTTGTTCTTTGATTTTATTTTGCTAAGTACATCTACGGTCGGGGTCGCGGGACTCACGAATTTTCTTGACCTCGGAACGTAAAGGGCTATTGAAGGACACCGTAGATTTTAGTCAGTACGAGTCTGACAGTCCATCCCTTTCTGCTCTGGGTGGGAGGACTCATTCGATGATTTTACCACGCTAAAAAAAGTACATCTACCGTCATGCCTTCGTTTAGTCATTTTTATTTCTATTTTGCTTGTTTCTATCCTTTTATTGCTTGCTTTGTGATGTTCTCTTTCGCCTCATCTTGAATATGATCGTGGGTAGTTATTTATTGCTACTATATTGTTTTATATTTAGATTTCTTTGAGCAAAGCATCCCGCATGCATCAGTTTTGAACTTGCTTTTTCAGTCTTTTAAATGCTTGTGAGAAGTGCTTTATTAAAAATTCGCAAATGTACTATATAGGTATCCATAAAGCTGTTACAAAATGGCGGCCGTGTCCTCGCCAGCCAAAAGGGTGGGGTTGCGCGCGCATCTTAATCGGGATGCTCTTTGTTAGAGCTACAGGGCGTCTCGGCACGCGCCCGGGACACAATCAGTCTAGCTCGAACCGTGGTAGCTTACAGTCGTTTGAGATATTCACCGAAACAAAAACTTATAGTTTTGTAATGGCACTTTTTGAGAAACAAGACATATTTGGTTTAATTTTATTAGGTGTTTTGACGTATTTTGTGCCGCTACGGCTATGTAAGATGGACATGGATGTGACATGGATGGAAGAAATGTTAGATAATCTTTTAAAAAAGACCTGTGATTATTTCGAAAGGTCAACATGGCCGTGTGCTAATGTGTAATGATTTCTTATGAATTTTTTATGTGAAAACCATTTGCATTTATTTTTTTTATTCTGGAATATTCAATTGCGTCATCGACTGTGCTGAATGGTGGCTACTACTTTGCTGAAGAATTGTCGTCCAGGCGCAACCGTGACGTGAGTGATCCTTTCTGTGTGTTGTACGGTCCGATATTTTTACTGTTGAAGTGTTTGAATAGTTTATGTTCAACTATATATTGTTGGAGACTCGTTAGTACAAGCTCTTTGTTCATGAGCATCTGGTGGCGCCCTCGACGTTAGCGGAGAGTGATGGCGTTAGCGGTAGAGGGGGGAAGTCGGTAGGAGATGGGGGGCGCCTGACTCCTGTGTTCAGGGTGCGTGCGCATCGAAATAAAGCTTTTCTTTGTTCAAGGCAGGGTTCCGGACTGGTCTGCCAGGCTGAAGCTTACTTTAGCTACGATCGTGGGAGCTTGAAAAGACTTTGAAAAACAGGTTCAAAACTGATGCATGCGGGAGCATCAGTTTGAACCCGATTTTCAGTCTCTTTAATGCTTGTGAGCAGTCCCTTATTAAATTTTGAAAATGTACCTCTAAAGCAGTTTCAAAATGGCGGCCGTGTCCTCGCCAGCTAAAAGGGTGGGGTTGCGCGCGCATCGTAATCGGGATGCTCTTGGTTAGAGCTAAAGGGCGTCTCGGCGCGCGCCCGGGCTACAATCAGTCTAGCTCGAACCGTGGTAGCTTACAGTCGTTTGAAAGCTAACAAATTTCAAGTTTTATAATGCCATATTCTGCGTTGGATGGCATACTTTTTCTGTTAGTATTAGTAGATATTGTGGATCTACTTAATCCGTTGTGCATATTGCTAGGAGAAGTTTTATACAAAATCTTTGATATTCTCTCAGTGTCCTTTTTACATTCGTGAAAAGAATATGATATGGAGAACTGGATTATTTTCGTGGTCTTACGTAATTTTGACTGCGGGTTTTTATTCCTGGAAGATTAAATTGGATCGTCGATTTGCTGCATTTGGGGAGGGGGGTACATCAGGTGGCGCCCTCGGTGGCAGTGGCGGACTCTGGCGTTAGCGGTTGAGGGATGAGGTGCGGAGGGTGGGGGGATGTCCAGGTCAGAATTGCGTGCGCATCTGACCCAGTTACTGGTAAAGGTCCTTTGTTCTTTGTGCGTTCTCAAATATTCTAGTGTAGACCTTACAGGGCGATATTTGTTCTTTGATTTTTTTATTACATGTACTGTCATGCCTTCGTTTAATATTTTTTATTACTATTACGCGTGTCCTTTTATTGCTTGCTTTGTGCTGTTCTCTTTCGCCTCTTCTCGATTACATGCGTGGGTAGTTATTCAGTGCTACTTTATTGCTTTTTAATGTATTTTTTATCGGATTTTTGTCACTCATAAATATGAGCATGACAAACAATTATTATGAATTTTTTTTTTTAAAGATTTTTACTTGGTTTAAATCTGTTTAGAAATTAAGGCGTGCTTTGAAAATTATATAACTGTCGTTGTTTAAATTACCAAGAGAACTGAGAAAAAGCGTTGTAATGTACTGTTTTTTCTCGACTTACCTAGCTCATTCCAAAATGGCAGACCCCAACGTCGCCATCTTTTATGCCAAACGGGCGGCAGTGCGCTTAAGTGGCGCGCGCATCCGACCTAATTTCCTAAACACATCAAAATGGCGGCGATGTATTACCACGAAATGGCTGACGCTAGTTCAGGTCGGTTCGTATTTGCGCGCGCATTGAAATAGAACTAATCTTTGTTAGTTCTAGACTTTGCGTTCTGGGCATTGAATACTGAAACTAATCGACACTTTTAAATACTTTAGACAATGATATGATAGCATATTAACAAATAAAATTAAATAAAAATAAGTAAGTGCTAGGATATTTATTTCGTAGTATTTGCTGAAAGCTTCGTGAGATATTACCCTATTATTTCTTAGGGGTAGTCCAGCTTTTACCTTAGGAGAAAAGAAAAGGTGTTAATTTTTTAAACTTCAAATTACTTCCTGAAATCACGAACTATAATAAAATTATTTCAAAGCAAGTACAAATTAAAAAAAAAAATTACCAAACCAGAATTTCAAGTGGCGTTAAAATTGTCACATGAATTATGCAGTATTTATATTATCAACGTTCAAGTGAAACAGTGTCGTAATGTCAGATTTGGGTCGTTTACTGTATCTGGTATATTATAGCTAAATTGGGCAATCGAACCGAAGTGCGACAAGTTTGCAAATGTTCATAATATTTTTAAGCCATTCTCGACGATCTTGACTAGTGGATAAGTATGTACTTGACTTTGATTCGGTCATGTTGTGTAAGTTTTCGGAATGATATTGTTTTAAAATTAAAAATTGATTGAAATTTGCACTTGCACATAGTATCAACTTATAATAAATGATTGAAAATAAATGTTTGCTTTATCTAAATTTAATAAAAATACTCGTTGAAATTGAAAGGCCACCAAAATATGGAATCGACTTACGCGTTATATAAAAAGATTGCAAGATGAAGAGTACTTCTGGGTTATATATATAGTATAAAGTGGTTGTAAATTCCTAAGTTACTTATGATGGTATTAAAACTTGTCTTTGACAAAAAAAAAACGATGGGTTGCACTCTTGGAGTGCCGGCGGAAGTGAAAACTTGAATAATAATAAACACACGAGCATTCGCGCAAGCGCCCTGCGCCGTCTTACGAATTTTCGATCAGGTCACGTGTCCTGACGCGAGTTTAAAATTTTTTACCCATTCCAAAAAAGTGCACAACGCCGCTGAAAAAGTTTTCACTTCAAAAAAATATAACGAATATGACACAGCCTGTGTCCTGTGCCTGTGACAGGTTGTGTCAAAAAATGAACGAATTTACATGTGCATTTCTTAAGTGCACATTCGCTAGATGTATGTCTTCCATTCCTTGTAGGCTCAAACTCACACTGTTATATTAAATTTATTCTGCCCTACAAAATAGGCTTTATTTTTTTAACCATATTTTTCTACTGCTGAGCTAAGGTCCCTCGGAGAAAGCTGCACAAAAGAAAGAGTTGAAAGCTGTAGTATATTTATAAAAAAATAAACATGATATAAATGGAACGTCACAATATGCTACAATACCGTACAGACAAAACATACTCCATTATTTTCACTCACACTATCCTAAAAAATCCCATAAAGTTTTAACCATTCACCCTAGAGTCCGATAAAATTACCAAAGCCCTTTCCATACATTCTCTATTTTGTTTGATGTTTTCACCTGGTGTAGGGTTGCCAAATCGACAAACCTAATAGCAGGACAGACCAGCGAGCTTGTCTGGACATATCCGAAAAAGGCCAGACACCTTAAATTATTAGAGATGTTAGACTAGGCCCACACTAACGGGAAATACCGTTATACGAACACTTAAATAAGGGAACAGTGTATAAGACGGGGACGCGAGGTATAACGGGGCCATACATTCTTTAGGCATACTTAACACTAACGCAGCGCAAGAGCCATCAAGACTTCATTTGCAAGCGGCCATTAACAAATGGCGTCCTGCTGACGCTTGCGCTACGTTAGTATAGTGTTAAGTTTGCCTTAAGTGTGTGATTTTCCATCATACCTCGCCTCACCGTCTTATACACTGTTCCCCTACTATTATCGCGAAAATGCCGTTAATGTGGTATTAGTAGATGTGTGCCTATGTAAAACTAGGTTTTTTAATACAAATGTTTTGTGGTTTAGATGAATCTTTCTTACTCAAACACGTCATATAAATTTTTTAACAAGCTTGATAAGCCGGACACCGTTGAGTTAGATCAGAGACGCATTCAAAAATTTAGGTCTATTGAATCTATATATTCATTTATTATTTAGTGTATAACTTAATGTACAATTTGACTAATGTAAGAGTGACTGGAGGAAGTAATAACCGATTGATTGTAATATTAACATAAATAAAAATTAATAAAATGTATCCCCAAAATATTGTACACCTTAATGGTATGTTACACTGATACTATACATAACTTTAAGATCTCTTTCGACATGTAACAAACAATACATTAATTTGAATTTGAAAAATCCTAACTATGTCCGGCTTATCGCGGGACAGTACGAATTACGGTGACCCCGGAACGTAAAGAGCTACTGAAGGACACCGTGGATTTTAGTCAGTACGAGTCTGACAGTCCCTCCCGCTCTGCCCTGGGTGGGAGGACTCATTTGATGATTTTACCACGATAAAAAAAAGAAAACTATGTCCGACTTTATTTCGACGCGTGGCAACCCTAGCCTACTAGTGTCCAGGATTGGCTCTCAGTAATTAAGCCGCCAGACAGATGGGGGAAACTGGGGTTGCAGCGACATACCTGTCAGTATGTATATGTCAGTATATTGAACCGTCTGTGATGATATAGATAGATGTATCTTTTGTATAGGTGGGCGCAAATCGATTGGGTTTGGCGTAGAGGTGCTTTGTGATCCGGTTGTGCAATTTAAGCCTTGCCTTTTTAAATTTATTTATTTAAACTGTATGTACAAACTGTTCAGTTTTAAAGGGTTGGCCTACAATCGCATTAGATCGCGAGAGATGGAAGGAGGGAAGGGAGGCCTTTGCCCTGAAGAGGGAAAACGTAGGCTCTTAAAAAAAAAAGTATGTACAAACTGTGGTACATAGGCGGAATTAATGCCACAAGGCATCCTCTACCAGTCAACCTATGGGTTATATAAGATAATATTATGGTAGGGTACAATAAAAATTAAAAAAGAGTAATCAAAAACTAGCAACTAAAAATAAATACAAAACACTATATAGACTACTGCAACTGGGCGTGGACGGCCATATCCGAAACCATGAGGAATATCGAAAAGTACTGGAGTCTCGGAGTCGATCCCGATGATAACTAAAACTGCATCATCTTGCATGCAATTACTGACCATTTTTGTTTAATGAGCTATATTCACTTGTCATCGTCTACTCACGACGTCATCCCCGCCAAAATGCTAGCAAAATAACCCGCATTTTAAATGTGTGGGAACGAGGTGGCCGCTAGACGACTTGGATAGCTCTGTCTCGTTCCCACACTGGAATTACTTTCGCTTTAAGACGGTTAAGGTAGGCCACCTGGGGCCCTTATCAACTCTCAAACTCTAAAAAATACGTTCAGTATAATTTTCATATCCAAATGCGGGCCATTATCATCTCGACCCACAACTGTTGCACAAGCAAAATACTACTACACCTATTTGAATGCAAGCGCAATATTAAGGTTAAATACCTCCTACTTAAACCCGGTGTTAAGAAAAAGACGTTTTATTTTACCGATGTGACCTCCTGAGGCAATCTGCCCACACGTCCGCTCTCGGTGAATTCTCTTACGTAACTGAGCTGTTTCGGTAAAGATCGTGATAACCTTCTCTTTAATTTATGGTCGGCTCCCAGTGTTACCCATAAGTGGTTACGTACAAAAAAATGGGCGGTATTGAAAATGCATTTGGTGTAGCATAAATGGTGTAGCAGTTTTGAAACTAGGTTATTTTGTGTATTGATTATTTTAATGAAGTATTTTTCTATATTTTTTATTTATGATAAACTCGCCAAAAAAATAAAAACTTAGCTGTAGGTATCTCTTACTGAACTCATTCTTCCATTAGGTTAACAACAACGAGTATGATGTTTACATATTTATTAGGAAAACAGCCAATGATTCCTGTTTTGCTATTTAAAACTGTTATTTACACGGTCTATACATGATAATTGTGGTTATTTATACGTAGCAGGATAATTTTAATGCTAGTCTGCGGTTTATCCAGCCTCCTGTATGTCAGTAGTGGATATGTGACCTTAAAAACTGTAACAAAAGGTCAAAATTGTCCTTGATTGACTTGACGCTTCTGATGTATTAATTACTCTATGCAGATGATGTTTTTTTTTCTTATCTTACCAATTTCTCTCGTATCCTGGGTAAAATCATACAAACACTAGATTAATTACTACACCCTAGATTAATTTTAGCGTACCTTTATTCCTATTGCAAGAAATTCTTGCACATTGTGAATAATATCAATTGATATTTCTGTTTTAAATCACGGTTATAATCTCAGAAGAGTTAGACAGAAGTGCATAGAACGACCACGTATCAACAGTTATACAATTTGGACCTTTTGGCTCACTTGAGCAATCTTTTATCTTCCAAAACACCGCATACGGACAAACAAAATAATGTAATCCAATAAAATAAACTCTTGCGCTTTGTCTAGCTCCAAAACACGTAGGACTTGCGTAGGTAGCAACAGCTTTTATGTAACTTCTGAGTTTACGTAATGTCTACCTGACGGATTGCGATGTTTCAAGAACAGACTTCAAGCAATCATAAGGAGATATAATGAGATAAAAAGATGCCTTCGTATGGAAATATTAATTACTAGTTAACGATGAAAGAGCGGGTTTTAATTAGTGCTTCTACGTTTTAATTAATGTGTCTGAAACGGCTGTTGGATCTTGCCTTTAATTTGAGTAATAAATCAATAAACTTCAAGTTTATTGATTTTTCTTTACGTTTGACAATTTCTTTTTGAGTGGATGGTAAAATGGGGTCAGTTAGCGACCAAGCCTATTTTTGGCATCAATCGTGGTTTTTGGGGCTCCAGAAACTACGGACACTCTTGAAACTTTTTTGGAGTTAAGGGTATATCCTCATATAAACTATTTTGGACTTTTCGTCTTCAATATATGGTGCTAACCATGGAACATAAAAAAAACGTCTTCCCATATAGATTTGTAGACCTTTTGGAAAAGAGAAGGGAGGGAAAGAGTGTAATTGAGAGTGCTCTGAAAGGCCTCAGTCACTTATATGCTGTGAACAGTGGTGCCCCAGTGGTGTCGCATTACTTTGTGTAATTTATTTGATCAAGAATCATGCTAAAAAAATGCTCTCTTAAAGGTGAAGAAAAACATCGTGAGGAAACCAAGAAATAATAATTCGAAGACATGACATCTACCAATCCGCACTGGATCGGCGTAGCCCAATTATGGCCTTAATTAAAAATTAAGTTTATGGCCCCCTCTCACAGAGAGAAAGCTCGTGTTCCAGCAGTGGAAACATTAATGGGCTGATGATGATAATTATATACTGCCATGTTATAATTTCGACAATTGTTTTTCATACCTCAAGGCTCCTTTATTAACCACCATCTTTTTTTCCACAGTGAGCAATCAATAAGCAGCGCCCGGGCTTCCGTGATGGTGTACGACGACGGACTGAAGCGCTGGGTACCCTCAGGCTCCAGCTCCGGACTGTCCAAGGTCCACATTTATCACCACACCCAGCACAATACCTTCAGAGTTGTTGGAAGGAAACTAAATGATCACGAGGTAAGTGGACTATCTGGGTATGTTTTTCCTAAAGTTTTTGGTCAAGCATTGTTAGGATTTGACCATGCCTGCAGCAAGTACTTATTAGGATTTCATAGTTATTGAATACTGTGTACAGCAAGTTCTACGATTTAGGCTAAGGAGGTTTCTACTACTATGTGGAGCGGCGCAAGGATTACCCAAGAAACTTGATGTGTGGCATCTGATTGGGTAGATTTATGTCTAGCAATAAAGTTGTTGTACACTGATGAAGACGAATAATTGAGTTTTGTGCAGTTAATACATCTGGAAGTAAGGATTTTATCTGCAGCAGCTCAACATAATAAGAGTTGACACAGCCTTAGAAGAGCCTCATTTCTCGTTTTAAAACCTTCGGAGACCCACTATGCCTTTAATCATGTTGCACCTTTAGAATACTCTTGATGTTATACCTGTCCTAGGTGGTGATAAACTGTGGAATTGTCCGAGGCCTCAAGTACAACCAAGCGACTGCTACGTTCCACCAATGGCGGGACGCGAGACATGTTTACGGCCTCAACTTCTCGTGCAGAGAAGACGCCGATAGTTTCGCCAGGGCCATGATGCATACCCTCGAGGTAAGACTTTGGAAAGATCTTTAGGTCAAGAAGCAGACGTGAATTGAGAAGAAGTGCTTCAATAGAAGGTACGGGAGGAGGTGTTTGCCCAGGAGTGGGACAGTTCTGGTTAATAAATAAATAACACGAAGAAAACTTATTTTGCTGGTAGGTGATGTTAGTACTACTACTTGTTGGTTAGTAACAGCTGCTGCCTTTAGACCTTTTTCAACAGGAACACAGTAATCCTGGCAACACTAAAATTCACTGATAGAATTGTAGGGATTGATGTCATTTGATTTGGGACCAGAATAAAAAGTCTAGACCGAATGGAGAAAATTTACTTAGTCCTTATTTTGACGATAATTAAACTACAGTTATAGTACAGTCAAAGAAACAAAATTGCAATTTTTTAAACTTTTTTTTGTCAATCTTCACAGTGAATCACGTCTTTCAATTTCAAACTGTCACAAAAATTTCTTAACTGATTCGCTCGTGCACTACAACAACATATTCTATCCCATCTAGATCCTGGCCAACAAGCCAGCTGGTAACTCGGCGCCACCTCCGCCCCAGGCCCCCAACCCGCCGGTGCCCTACAACGGACACAACAACGCGCACACCTACGACGAGGATATGGGGTACAGGTAATATGTCATAAGTTTCATCGGTGCAGCCCTGCTGAACGAGACTTCAAATTGAGTGGCGAAATGGGATTTGTCTATTCAACTTATTCGCGCGCATTATTGGGGTAAATTCACAACTGTGGAGGGCCTAAATGTTTTAAGCTGCGATCGCTGTACGCTAAGACAATCCTATAAGGCACACAGAGTGTTCAGAAACCTTCAAATGATGTTGAATAACAGGATATAAGAGCAAGCCATGGTTTTGGTCAGATTTTGTCACCGCAAATTCAAAAGCATAGTCGTCATTATCAAGGATATGATTTCTACATCATCAAAAACGCTAACTAACATTTTCTATCAGTTATGATTCAAGCTGCCATGACTGCATCATTTCTTGAAAACTGTCTCGCGAACATATTCGGGTAGCACACTACACTTTATGCTCCAGAAATATTAAACTAAAACAATAATTTGAAGCGAAACGAACTTCATGATATTCTTGATCAATTTTATCAATATTCCTTATTGTTAAGATCACCACTACTTTATCTTGACTCTCATGAAAAGGTTCCTTAACACCGACTCTTCTAAACAGAACAATGACCCGTGAGGACGCGGCGATATTCCAACAGCCCCAATACCACGCGCCGCACAACCACCAGCAGCCACAGTACCACGCGGCCCCGAGTCAGTACCATGCACCCCATCATCATCATCCGGTAAGTTAATTAATGCAGCCTCTTAGGATACACTACTGAGATGATGCAAGTCAAAATACCCCTGCAATTTGACTGATATGGAGAGGAGACCTATGTACTAGCAGTGACATCATTATAGGGTGATCATCCTGAAATTTCAAGCCAACCAAGACAATATAATTTTGATTCAAGGTAATAGTGACTGATTGGCCAATTTTTCTTAGCATTTAGAAGATATTCATAGAGAAGTGTCTTCGTCTTCATGCTTTCCTTATGAGAAGACCGTCTTCCGAAGACGGAGTCTTTTCTATTATTTTCAGTTGCACTTGCATTTTAAATTTTGCCTTTATTTCCACACATTCACTTGTTTATTTACAATCACTAAATCATGCACTTGCAATCTTTCTTTTCAACTTATTCAAATACAATTTTTGACCTGCATTCTTCATTTCAACTCATATATTTGCATTCATACTGCTCAATTTCATTTGCAGTATTAATTGACTTGCTCTTAACTTTCTCAATTCAACCCTCATCTCTTCGTTCAACTTCATACACTCATTTGACTTGACCCACCCATGCTCTTTCAACCACACCATTCGTTACCCATTCTGCAACATGACGGTATTATTGCAGCAGCAGCCGCAACAACCGACCCCTCCTGCGCCTCCCCCGCACGGCGTGCACCATACACTGCCGCATCAGCCCAGCCAACCCACGCCTGGGCATCATCGCACTAATAGGTAAGGATTTACTGATACACCTTCAACAGACTTTTATTAGGAGTCAGAGAAAAACGAAACCGGGAAGTTAGACAGAAGGAATGGAAGGCCTATACTTAGCTATGGAAGATTCCAAGCGAGAATGATGCTCATGAGTGAGGAACCTGTGTATTTTGGAATCAAGGCATGAAGAAGAGTTTTTGTTTAGAAATGGAGAGAATGTTCGTTCATTGATTTGACTTGACGCTGGAACGTTAACAACCGCGGGACTTATGCCTAATTTCCTAGTCTTTTATTTTAGCTGCAGGCAATAGTTCAACTATTATTGAAGATATAACTAGATTTTAAGACTTGGTTGGAGCGGGATAAGATGATGTGTACTTGATATGCTACCAAGTGCTGATATCTTCCGCCATTATTGGACTAACCTAGCCTACATACGACTTGTCAGAAGTCTTTCTGGTCAACCACAACAGTTAACCTCAAGTTTAGTAAAAAATTTCGTGCCACTCAAAGAAATCTCCAACGAGAATTTCTTGCAAAAGACATGTCGTAACTGTTTTCGTATTGTGTAGCGCACCAATGCCTCCGAACATGTCGTTATCGGCCGCCGCGACCGGAGCACCAGCGCCACCTCCCGTGCCACCGCATCAAAACCTGCCACCACCTGCTAATGTAAGTACTTCTACAACTATCACCGGCCATACTGGTCTACTGTTAACTACAGGTCTTCTCGTTCCAAGGGTTTTATTTAGGGAGATCTCATCAACTATTACTACAATTTTAATATCTTTAACGACCAGACATTAGGAAGTCGCTGCCTCCCATGAATTTCCATAACCGTCACACAGCTTCGTTTCCACTCCAGAAAAAGTTACAATGACAATAAAAGACAATGACTAGTGTGCCTTTAGTTATAATTGTACCTATACTTTTCAAATACATGAACATATTGAAACCCTCCATTTGCAGACATTCTCGTCATCGAAGATTGAGGCCTTAAAAGAGGATCAAAACTCAAGCGTTACTTAAAACTAGTTTCAACCAGTCAAATGCTTGAGACGAATCTTGTTTTAAGTAATGCTTGAGTATTGAGTGTCATACGGGCCTTCTATTTAAGTAGACCACAACACACGAAGACATTGACGTCCGACTTGTGTTTAGAACTGCTTCCAACACAACAGACCACCTCATCTCAAAGTTCACAAAACCCCTTTTTCTTCCCCAGGGTCCCTTAGCGCCACCAACGCCGCCTGCAGCCCCTCAACCACCACCAATGGTTAGTTTTTATTTCACTCGACTACGAATTACCCCTTTAATTCTAGAACGTTCGGCGATTCGGTCAGACCCTGGCGCATAACTAGGGGGAGGGTGGAACGGAGAAGACGGTTCATATATATTTATATATGCTGTCCCAATGCCTTTGATATATAAATAATCATTTGGAATAATTTGCGCCCACGTTTCATCACGATTTTCGTAGTCGGGTCTATTTTAAGTTAGCCGTAAGCAGTCCTGTCTGTTACTTTATTAAGTCTTAGTTTGGAGTGTATCTGCGAATGAACGAGATCTCATAAACATAATAGAAAACTAAATTTGCAACACCCTGCTGAGCAGACGACCATAAATCACGGCCAAGTCATTAATTACCTTTGAGTTAGCGTGTGAGAAGTTTGACTGCGTGAGGATTGAAGACTTCATGGACCAACCAGGAGGTACTGCCGCTGCTAACTCTATAGACCATCTTTTGGAAAGGGACAACATCTTTGGGATAAATTTCGCGGCCGTTCTGGCAAAGCCGCAAGATCTGGAAGATGACCCAGATTGGCACGATATATTCTTGCTGATGATAGGGTCGTTTGACCATCATACTCCATATTGCTGTGACTTTCAAGTCGCCAACTCTTCGTGGAATCATACCTTCGGAAGACAAAGAAGACAGCGACCCAGCCCCTATGAAGTTGTTGACTGATTTTATTAGATATACTCCTTGGTTTCTATCAAATTCGATTGATGCGAGTATGTGGATGACTGTTTGACTTTTTTTAAATGTATTGTAAATAGTTTTGGTATGTGTGTGTCTGTATGAATATTAGTATTGTAAACGGTGATAATTGTGTACATGATGTTTAGATTTGTAAATAAAAGATAGAAGAGGCATATATGTGCAGCAGTGGCATCGAAACACAATGTCTCCGATGGTATTATTTTAACGCTCGAATACAAATATTAGTTCAACCATCAGCATGTATGAAAGAAATATTTTGTAAAATTCTTTTAAATAAAGTCGTAGAACAGATTTATATTTTCCGTTCAGTCGCTTAGTTAAACTAAGTGACTGAACGGAAAATGTAAACACCTTAGCAGACGCAAGTGGTGGTGGCGCAAGTGACGACGTCGGGTCCGCCCCCGCCCCCGCCGCCCCAGCCCCCCGCCGGCGGGCCCCCGGTGTACGCGGCCGGGCCCCTGGTGTCGGCCGGGCCCCTGGTGTCGGCCGGGCCCCTGGCGTCGGCCGGCCCCACCGTGCCAGCCACTTCGGCGCCGGTGACGTCACCGCCGCCCCCGCCCCCGCCGCCCGCGCCCGCGCCCCCGCAGGACGTGTCCGGCCTGGCTGCGCAGTTACAGCAGGCGAGGCTGAAGAGACAAGCCAAGGTAGACAACTGAGATTATTTTAATTTCGTAGTGACTTCTTCGTACGGATATTCCAATTAAAACTTGACTTCTTCGTTCGAAATAGCAGTGAGAGAACATCATATCGTAATCAACCTTCGATTTTTTATATATTCTTCCGATCCCCCTTTTTTGTCGAAAGCCTCTTAGATCTGGTCTACGCATCTCCAAAACGTGTCCTCTTCCTTTCTAGCAACAGACAGCAACCAACGGCCAGTCCAGCGGCCAGACGAGCGCGGAGGCCGCGTCCCCCCCGGGCGGCCAGGAGCACTCTGGCTCGTCGTCCTCGTCGGGCGGCTCGGGCGCGCGCCCGGGGGCCACGCTGTCCTGCATGATGAACGAGATGGCGCGCACGCTGGCCAGGCGCAGGGCACATCTCGATAGAGCTGAGGTAACACATACGAGGATACAGAATCACGAAATACATCTTGAGGTATGGTGACCGATTCAGGGTCACGATAGGCCATGGTGGTCTTGGTCGAGCTAGACTGTCCAATGCTGGGTCACGATGGTGGAATGTGGTGACCGTTGTTAATAATGAGGCATGGTGGGTTTTGATAGCCGATGTTGGGTCACAGTAAGCTATGCTGGCCGATCCTGGGTCTCGGTGATACTGGTTGGATTGTAGTGAGCGATGCTGTATCATGGTGGGCCAGGAATGCCTATGATGGACAGATGCTAGGTTCACGGTGGGACTTCATGGGCTATGATGATCGATACTGGGTCACAATGGGTCATGGTGGACTTTAGTGGCCGAACCTGGGTCACGGTGGGGCATTATGATAAAATAAAAGGTAACATAATTATATTTATAGGTGGAGTGGGCCATGATTGTCTATGTTCGGGTATGGTAACCCTTGTTAGTCTATAGAGATCATCCATGCTGGTCCATTGTGGTCCATCCTGACTTGACTGATATTGCATCACGGTGATGACCGATGCAGGATCTCAGAAGAATTATATTACATCATAACCCAATTTTTTTTTAATAAAACAGAATTTGTTGTCAAAGTGTTACCAATTCCCTCTTCCTGCGCAGGAGTCGTCGACGGACAACTCAGTGAACAACACCCCGATGAAGACGTGGGAGCGCTCGGCCACTCTCCCGCACCGTCTGCCGGCCACATGTAATGGGAACGCTTGTGAGTCGCCGCGCTTCTTTCATTTGCCAGTAGACGTTATTTAGATGATGTTTTTTTTTGTTAAGCGCATGAATTTGAAGTAAGAGTTATCTAATAACCGACTTTAAAAAGTACTAGGGTATAAACAAAAAATTACTAGGGTACATAAAAAAAAAATATGATTGGATTGCCTTTTTATGGGTCAACCCTACTACCGTACCCAATAATGTAGGTATAATATTTTATTTTACAGCAATATGTACCGAACGTTATTTTCTAGCATTTTTAAAGCTTAACTTGCTACCGCATTTACCATGATCTTGACACTTATTCCCTCTGCTATATGTGCCATAATCGGTTGCAGCCAACTCGGAGTCGAACGCCCAACAACAGCCACAGTCCCCGCGTTCCGTTCGCAAAAGATTCGGTTCAGCCAGCGAGGAGACTATACTTAAGGTGAGAATAAGTTTTTGTACTGTTTTCTTTTTAGGGACATATATCTATACTAAGTTGTAAAGTACTCATGCCCTGGGATCTGGAGGCGACTGCCCTCCAGCGCGTCTATGAATGGCGCGTGGAGGCGCAGCGCCGGGGCGAATCCCCGCTGAGCGGCGGGAAGAGCTCCGGCGCGATCTCAGGGTAGTATGGAGGGAGCGACTGTCGCAACCGAGGTCCGGGCACGCCGCAATCGCGGCGGTAAGACCCCTCTTTGAGGAGTGGCTGGATAGGCGTCACGGCGTCCTTACCTACCGCATGACGCAGGTCCTCACCGGACACGGAAGTTTCGGGAGGTTCCTGTGTCTGATAGGGAGGGAAGAAACGCCTGGGTGTCACCACTGCGAGGATCGTCCGGGGGACACGGTGGAGCATACGGTGCAGGACTGCCCCGCTTGGGCAGAGCACCGCCGTGTCCTCACGACGGCGATAGGCGGACACCTCTCGCGCCCGGCATTGGTCGAGGCCATGCTGCGGGGCGAGACGGAGTGGGAAGCGGTCGCCTCCTTCTGCGAAGCAGTCATGCTCGCGAAGGAGGAGGCGGGCCGCGTGAGGGAGAGGACAGCGTCCTCCCTCCACCCCAGCCGCAGTGGTAGACGCCCACGGCGTCGGACGTCGCAAGACGATCTCCGGCCACCGTAGGCGCGGGCATGCGGGCGGCGAGTAATGGGCGACTCGCTGTCCGACCATGGACCATGCCCGGGTCGACGGCGCGTTGTGTTCCACGCGCGCCTCAAGGAGTGTCAGCATAGTGACGGGGCCTGTAGAGGGCCATAGCCTGCCGGGGTCGCGGGACTTTTCCCATTACCGTGACCCCGGTACGTAAAGGGCTAGTGTAGGACACCGTGGATTTTAGTCAGTACAAGTCTGACAGTCCCTCCCGCCCTGCCCTAGGTGGGAGGACTCATTTGATGATTTTACCACGATAAAAAAAAAAGTTATAAAGTACTTGAGTTTATTTGATGAACGCGCTAATCTCAGGAAGTCATCATCTGCCTAGCCTTTTCCTAACTATATTGTGGTCGGCTTCCAGTCAAACCAGATGCAGCTGGATATCAGTATTTTACATGGAGCGACTGCCTGTCGGACTTCCACAACCCAGTGACTGGGTAATACGATACCCTATCGTAAGACTGGTTGTCAGATTTTAGAGCTTCTGACTAATAGTAACTCACTGCCTTTTCAACAGAATAATATTTCCAAAGTATTCTACAACAGTGTGTGTGTGTTGCAGCAAGTGAACGGCGGCAACGAGGGCGGCTGTGTGTCCGCGGCGGAGTGGGACGCATTCAAGCAGGACATGATGCGCGAGATGAGGCAGCAACTCAACCAGATCAAGAAGGAGATACTAGACGGTATGTACCACTTATATTGAAACAAAAGCAAATAATTTATTTCAACTAGGCCATTTATATGTACTATTAAATATAAAAAATATTAAAATAATTATGGTGCAGCAGTCCTAGTCACAAGACATAATTTACTGTGAAAGTACTATACGTGCCCATTCCAAAGCGTAGATTATAGGGGGGCGCGTAACGGGGTGACTCGCTGTCCGATCACTGATTTAATTGCATATTAGACATCTATGTCACTATTTGAAATCACGACAAATGTAACTAAAATACTAGTTATCACATACAATTTAACAACTGCAAACGGCATTTCACGTTGATATAATGGGTCGTTTTGCAGTTACGCTTTTTTAAACGAATAAATATTTTAATGATAATGAAAGCTTTTAACTAACTTTTGATTTGTTAATGTATAATGGTAATTATGTTTTTTTATCTAAAACAGATTAAAAAATACATTTCCTAACATTAATCTCTTACAATTTCAGCAATGAAGGCGGAGTTCGCACGCAGGTAAGGCCGCGTGGCGCGCCGAGTGAAACTAGTCCCCGTCGCCAAATGAACACATATTTTATTATATTATATACTACGTTATGTACCAAAATACAGTCTTATGTACTTATAGCCTGCTGCTGGGCTTAGGGCATCAATATAGACGTGATTCATATTATTTATGTTGGGCATAGAATCTTGGACACTTGAAAATTGTTTTTTTTTTATTACTTTGAGAATTTGGTGTATTAAGCCGGATTTTTTTTTGTCTACATATGAATAGGCCTACAAAAAGATTAGAGAAACCAAAAACAGTAATTTTGTAAATTGTTGAAATACTAGCAAAAAACAAAACAAAAAATTACTTAAGTTGTATCAAAGTATGTAATGTTTAGGCCATATCATTTGTTGTTATTTTGAAATTGAATTTGTTTATTAAGAGTACAGAAAAGTATTAGGATTAAAGTACTGATGACTTATAAATTGGAAATACGACATATGATTGAAATATCCTTTTTTTTTGCAAAAGGCCTGAATTTTTAGATAAATGCTTTCTTAGACTTTTATATGAATAGGTACATTAACTGATTTATTCTCTTTTTATTACTAAAACAACTATTTATGGGGAATGTTTTTTTTTTAAATAAAATATATGTTCATAAATAAAGGCGCGGAATTTTGTGATCAAAACGACGTATTACGTAATTTAGGGTTGCCCGCCAAGGGTCTGTGTGGACATGTTAAAAAAAAACAAACAACGATTAAACATGGCAACACCATGTTCGATGTTGCCAGTTCAAAATCGGTCTATACACATACGTCACTATGAAAAAAGTGATCGTGTAATCGATAAAAAAAATGTTGTAAAGATTCAATCGAGTTGGTCAAATAACGCACGAATATTGAAGCATAAAAACAGTTGTGTTTTTTTAATTTTATACTTAAATAAAATATTTATTCGGATACGTATTATGTACGTAGTGATAAGTAATAACATGTATTAAAAGTCACTTTTGAGTTTTATTTATGGGTTAAAAAAAAACAAAAAAAAGGTAATAATCGAAGTACAGAGGTTGTACATTTTGTTCACAATAAGGCCATAAAAAAGTTACATTTTTATTAACATTTTTAACGTCATTTTAAAATTCTCCACCCAAAAAATAAAACTCAAAACGTGCAGTTTTTAAATAAAATATAAAAATATATAATTGTAATATCCATTTAGCGTCAAGTTATATTAGTATTATTCTATATTTATTGTCTTATAAGCGTATTTGACTACGCCATGTTAGTTTAGGTGACATATATACATAATATGCTATGGGTTAACTATTATAATAAAATAATGTAAACAGGTAATGAGCAGTCAAAAATCGACTAATAATCGTTTACATATAATCGACTTATTTATTTTTATCGATAAGTACATCACTAGTAGTAAATGAAAAAAAATCGAGGATTTTTTTGTATCTATGATTTATATTAGTCTTTACAACTACTGTTGTTTAAAGGAATTTATTAATTTGTTTTAACACCTATTGATATAAAAAAAACGTGGCTCTTTATGGCTCGACATAAGAGATTCCGTTATACTGTATAATAATGGGCATTCAATATATCAATGAACATAAAAATTTACAGACACACCCATCACTTCTTAATACTGGGATTTAATAGATTCACAATAGTATTGTATAAGAGATGAAATGTGGCTAGTAGACAAAAATACACTACTAAATTAATAATAAATCTACATCGGTTGCAAAAATCTTGATCACTATCTTTTTCTGTAACGAATCAATCACATTACCTGTTTGAGTCTTGAAGAGGTCAGAGGAGCTCGTGGCTAAATAAATACAGCAGCACAGGCCGATCTTCCGGGTTAAGCCGCGCTTGCCGAGGTTGGTCTGTGGATGGGTGACCATCTGTCATAGCGAGTTTCCTCCGTGCCTCGGAAAGCACGTAAAGCCGTTGGTCCCGGCTGTCATATGTAGATCTTTGACAGTCGTTACTGTTAGTCAGAAGCTCTAAAGTCTGATAACCAGTCTTACCATGGGGTATCGTATTATCTAGTTACCTGGTTGTGGAGGTCCGACAGACAGTCGCTCCATGTAAAATACTGATATCCAGCTGCATCTGGTTTGACTGGAAGCTGACCCCAATATAGTTGGGAAAAGGCTAGGCAGATGATGATGAGTCTTGAAGAGGTCCAATCAGAAACAAACGTCAAAGAAAAAACCGATTGGGATATAAGTTACTCATAAATAACAGAAATTCAAGTAAAAACTTATCGTCCTTAACTCGAATCTTTATTGGCACAATCTGGTCCGTGGTCCATTAAAAATACTGTGGTCAAAAGTAAAAGATACAAATAAATAAAATCTTTTGTCCCAAGACATTTTAGGTGGGCCAAAGCCTGCCGGGGTCGCGTGACTCAGGAACTACCGTGACCCCGGTACGTAAAGGGCTATTGAAGTACACCGTGGATTTTAGTCAGTCAAGTCTGACAGTCCCTCCCGCTCTGCCCTGGGTGGGAGGACTGATTTGATGATTTTACCACGATAAAAAAAGACTATTTAGGTTAACGTGAAACGGTAATGACGATTGAAATTTTTAGTGTCGTTAAAAATCTCAAGAAATAAATCATAGCGAGATGACTGTATTACTGTGAATCTGTTAATCCTGAGTTTCATATGAACCAACTGTTCATTACCTTAACTGACTTCGGACTATAAACACTAAACAAGAAACAAAGACATCCTTAACATTTCCATTATAAGGTCTTCCATAAAACATAAGTTTTTAATCCTATGGCCTACCACCACGTATTAAAGCCAGAGTTGTTCCAGTGAGGGAACGAGGTGGCGCTAGACGACTTGTATAGCTCTGTCTCTTTCCCACACTGGAACTACTCTGACTTAAGACGTTATGGCAAGCCTCCTGATTATGGATATTTTTGTAGTGGCAACATTTTCACTTTTACTTTTGAAATGGCAACTTTGTACCTTCCATTTTTTAATTATCGAGTCTTTCTTGGAGTTGACTACTAGTTTTGCTCGGTGTTGGTAAATAATATTTATCAACGCAATATATTGACATTCAACTTTATAACATTGAAGTAGTTTTATCTTCAATCCAACTGGTAAAATATCTTGAGGAAATCGACATGTCCTAAAAACGAAACCAATTAAGATTATGTGACATCTTTCAACACATACTGGTCCTGCGTGCTGAATTTTAACTTGAGCCTGTATCCTGGCGTTGTGAGCATTTTATGCTGATTTTGCTAATGTCTTCAACAATAAAAAATACCCTTAATAAATACAGTAAATGTTCTTATTGAAATAAATCGACGGCGCGTTGTGTTCCACGCGCGCCTCAAAGAGTGCCAGCAAAATTACGTGGCCCCTCTCTAGAGGGCCAAAGCCTGCCGGGGTCGCGGGACTCACGAATTACCGTAACCCCGGAACGTAAAGGGCTATTGAAGGACACCGTGGATTTTAGTCAGTACGAGTCTGACAGGGACTGGATTTTAGTCAGTACGAGTCTGACAGTCCTTCCCGCTCTGTCCTGGGTGGGAGGACTCATTTGATGATTTTACCACGTTAAAAAAAAATATTACAAATAAATGTAATTTGTACAGTAAATATTGACTATCATACTCCCTTTTGCCTGGTAAGACTAGTAGTCAGACTTCTCATCTTTCATAATTCATTATTCGGTCAGAACATTTGACAGAATTTTAGACTTATCTGTCCGTTACACTTAAACACTCACACACTGCGTTCCGTCGCTGCGCAGGAGTTGCAATTCCTTATGGCTCTACTCGCTCATCTCAGGCTTCATTTTTGCCTCTGGACTAGATTGAGATCAAGAGCGTACCCATTTAAATAAATAACACTTCGCTTATTGCTATAACACTTCATTTTTTTTGCAATTTTTATACAAAAATATCTCTTTTCAAATCTTGTAAACATTCCTATGACAATATGATTAAATAAATCGTGATTTTTTTTACAACTTTTGATGCTGTATGTCGTTGTCAGTGCTTTAAGAAAAAAAAGGGATTCATTTTGAAGTTTGCAACACAGAATACTTAATAGTTTGCTATTGAATTGAGGGATAATGAGCCTTAATCTCTTACTTGTAATGTTAATCTGTATGTATGAAAACAAATAAGGTTTCTTCACTTGATTTGTTGATTCCTTTGCAAAAATTTTCAAAATACATTACGGCGCGTTTTTTCCACATGCGCCATATTGAAGGGCACCGTGGATTTAAGTCAGTACGAGACTGACAGTCCCTCCCGCTCTGCCCTGGGTGGGAGGACTCATGTGATGATTTTACCACGTAAAAAAAAAGAACATTACTTTCTTTACTGGCAGAAATAATTGCGAAGAAACAAAAAAACTTTTAACACTGACAGCTTCTTACTGTATGCATTAATTTTAAGCTTCGACTGAACCATATTCATTCCTTTCTTAAAAGACAGAATCTTTTGCACGCAATCTTTTCTATACAAACTTTTTACTTCCTATAACTTTTTTTGAAGAAAATCAAATACAAATTCGACTACGGAGACACGGTGAATGCGTTCTGTTCTAAATTGAGAAATATAGGGATCAATACTGATTTATATTTAAAGGCATATACGCTTATACTTAGAGGGTCTAAATAGGCTACTTTAGCAAAATCTTACTAAGGCAAGCGTACCTTACTATCAGGCGAGATAGTGGTCAAACGCGAGCCTATTGTAAGACTAAATTAGTGTGAATTGCGATAAGATTCGAGGTGGGAGGAGCTCGTGGCTAAATAAATACAGCCGCACAGGCCGATTTTCCGGGTTAAACCGCGCTTGCCGAGGTTGGTCTGTGGATGGGTGACAATCTGTCATAGCGAGTTTCCTCTGTGCCTCGGAAAGCACGTAAAGCCGTTGGTCCCGGCTGTCATTTGTAGATCTTTGACAGTCGTTACTGTTAGTCAGAAGCTCTAAAGTCTGACAACCAGTCTTACCATGGGGTATCGTATTACCCAGTTACTGGGTTGCGGAGGTCCGACAGGCAGTCGCTCCATGTAAAATACTGATATCCAGCTGCATCTGGTTTGACTGGAAGCCGACCCCAATATAGTTGGGAAAAGGCTAGGCAGATGGCAGATGATGCGATAAGATTCGAGGTAGCAAGCGTGCTTCGCAGTTGACCACATCGCTTACCATCAGGCGAGATATTGGTCGAACACCAACCCGCCAACCCAAAAAAAAACTTAAAATGGAACATTCAACTCTATTGTTCAAGCAATAGAATAGATAAGGAATAATTTTATCGCAATTCATACAATAATACTACTAAATTGGCCTTTAGGCTTCCTGTTTTCAGAAACACTAATTGAAAACTAATTGCTTGACTCAATGAAACAACGCTGTTGAATTTTGAACTCTCGCCTTACTGCCGAGAGTAGATATTTTAATAGTGTTGTAATATTGAAGCATTCATTTAATGTCGTTAGTGTTTCTGAAAAGAGTGATTATAGGAATTTAAAAAAAAACAATGGAGGATTGTTTTACAGGGAATTTAATTATAATTGTGTATAGAATAGCAATCAAAACTACAAAAAAACTGGCTCCATTTCTTACCAAAAAAATCAGCAGTAAATATGTTCTTGACTGTCGACTTGATCGTCGTCACGACGAAGAAGTCTTACAATTTTTTAGCAATAGCAATTATCAGTTCATGCATACATTCAACATCTCCCACGTATTCGGGGATGCGAAAGCACCCACCCCCCAGCATTTTATACTTAAAATCATTAACTATACAGTTCATTATTCAGAAGCATCAAAAAGTGACTGTTAGGGAGTCGAAGTCATAAAAAGTAGTAGTAGAGTCCCAAGTGAAAGGGCTCGTCCGGGGAAGTACTACCACCATACCTATTTCAACCGGTTTCTGGTTCGAAAGGTATGGGTGCCGGCGCCATTACTGGCACACGAGACATTCCAACTTTTGTCTCTAATGCGGGGTCCATATTAATGAGAAACACCGTTAATTCTTGCGATAATAAACTGAAATGTTCTCATCGCTATAATTACCGGCGTTTCCCTATAGTATCGCCCCAGCATATACGATGCTCTTCCATTAAACCGCAGCGTTGACTGCCCGCAGCGACACTAGTTTTAATATCACTATGAAAACCCTGAAAAGGCAGCGGTTTTACATAGTTGATAGAAACTGGTCAAGTTTCGTTGCGGGCAGGCATTGCCGCTGCCGTCTGCGGTTGCGGAAACCGCAGGAAGAGCATCTAAGACTTCTGCCTCCAATTTTGTGGGGCGAAAAGGAAGTTCCCTGTACTCGACTGACATCAATTAAGGCCATTGAAGAACCGTCACCGGTTCTTATGATAAAACATTGATTGAAGTCAGACATTATGATAAATTTCCATCTTATGAAGTCCTGGCCATAGACTTTAATCAGTATTGTTTTACTCTAGTGTGACTAGAGAAGTGAGGGCTATTTGTTCTCTCCACTGGAGTAAAAATTGAGTTACTGTTAAAAAGGCGACCTTCTGAAAACCAACCTATCCAGCACCAAGGGGGTCACACATTATAATGTGCTTTAACACCAGAGGCATAAGGGTGAAACCTATACTAACTACTAACCTATTGGCTCATAGTCAAGTCAAATGCAGATATCGCTTCATGTAAATAGAGTTCATATTCGTTTGAATATCTTGGTGAGTTTAGTATGAATGTTAAGTTCAAGCTAAACACAACTAGGTTATCATACAAATTAGGGTTCTTTTCGAGTGAATTGTTGAGTCTACTAATAGTTTACGTATAGTTTACCTAATGCTAGAGCCTACTAACGGAAAATGCTGCTAATTATCGCGTATTTACGAACATTTACCGTCTTACCACAATAAGGATAAAAATCTGTTCAACACTTGTCTAAAAAAACTGTCAGCGTCAAAACGGCATTTCACGTTGATATAAGTGTCGTTAAGCAGTTACACTTTTTTTAGACATTACAATAGAGTTTTATCTATTTGTGGTACCTACGACGGTTATAGTATGTTACTATACTATTATCGCGAAAATTAACGATTTTTCCCGTTAATGTGGACCCAGCAAAAAACCCGGTCTTTGTAAGATGGAACATTCGTGAACATCCTATTCACAGAAGTTGCAACCATTTCCTTTACCGTGGAAGTCAACTTGTCATCGTATGGGCGTTTTTCCATTAGCCGACCCGGCACCGGCTTGGCCGTGCACCGGCACCGGCGCCGGGTCTTCGTTTTTCCACTGCGCTGGTTTAAATCCGGTAAGTGGTACAGTACGGACCGGACTTCAATACGACGACACTTAAAGTACAACGCGTAAATATAACAATGGTATCGGCAATCTGTCGACTATACCTATTTGTCATATCTTTTACATATACGACGCCAATACCAACGCGGAGACGTCGATTTTTGGACCCATCCAAACGAACTACAAACCAAATACGAGTCTCTCTCCCACCGCTCCGGGTCCTACTAATCACCCGCGCACTCACACACGCACACGGCTACAATTAATATAGTAATACAATACATACATACATCTTCATACATTTTTGCTTCCCGGGCACCGGCACGGCATTGGCGCCGGCGGCTGGGCCGGCTAATGGAAAAAACGCTCTATGTTTATGCTGTGATAATAGCATATAGTATCATTTTAGATGTCGAACCTTCCATCAATCGTAACCAACGGTCACAGCCGAGGACATCAGTACCATTATTAGTATAAATTAGATAGGTTTTTGGCATCTAATTGCGCTGTATATAAAGCTTTTAACCGCTCCACGATCAGGAAATACGACCTTCTGCAATTGGTTAATAACATCACGACATAAGACGTTCTGGTGATAAATACCCTAACATCAGCTGGACATTTATATCGTCACATCATCTGTACATAGGGCATTTTAGAACTGCTCCACTACTATCTCAAATGACCTTTTGCAATAACTCTTTAATATCTTGACTTATGTCTTTCTGACATCTGATAGCGTCATATCAACTGTAAATTTGTTTCATAGATTTGTCCCGCCACTATCTGGATATGATCTTCTGGAATTGCTCTAAACATACGCTGTAAAAAGGCCAATTTAGAAGTGCTTTATATGTGAGTGCACCACATGTGTCTTTTAGACTTGGTCCGCAACATCTGGACATAAACATTTACAGAATTACCTTTTTGATATACAATCAGATCTGGCGTAACAGCAGCTGTTGGCCATCCCATACCAAATGCATACAGGTCCTTTCAAAATGTCACATCTGCTGTATATACGGCATATTAAATTGCTTCATGACACCGTTTCAATCTTTCAAAGATTTTTTTGGTCAGTTAAGCACATGATCAGATTTAAGTTAACGCATTCACGCAGATACGCTTAATCTAGGTCTAATTTCACCAGTCTCCAAACATCATCAGTTAAACTAGAGATTTGTCAATAGAAAGATACCAACCGTTTATCGGATATCCAAATGTTGGTCCCAATAATACCTAATGTTGGTTCAAAAGTTGATATGATCGACTCCATAAATGATTTGATCTCAGACTAGAACCAACATTTTGGGTTTGGACTCGTATTTGGGGCCAGTGTCCCTTGCATATCCCTTCACATTGCGCCTCTCAAGTTCGATTCAAGTAGCAGGGGTTTATCACCACCTCACTTAGCAGAAGCATTATATCCATTGTCTTACATAGGTCCAGATGTCTCCCACCCTGAAGAAAAATTAAAGAAATATTGGTATAAGGTAGTGAGACGGTCTCGAACTCATTAATTTCTAGGAAAAATCTACAGAGTACAAATACACAATTTTTCATCGCAACAATCTTCACTAGCAGTTAGGATATACTAAAACACATCAAAAGTTAAAATAGTGCTTCATAAAAATTTTGGAAGGTTGCTTCAAAAAGAAATTGCTGCTTAGAAGGCCTATGAAAACCAATCGCAGTACCGACACCACTGACTACCACCGTTCTTTCCTTCAGACCATCCGAAGGTTGACTTAGAAAATATAGCTATCAGTGACACAGCACCATTGTCCCCATAGCTTCACAATAAAATACATTCCATCTATCTAATATCTGGGATCGTTAAACATCTACTGCAAATGGCTCCATTTCTGTTCAAGTTCCAAGGACTTTCTACCATCAGGCCTTCAAAGCTTTGCTATCAATAAAATTGGTTTACAAACATTCATCTGAACAGCTCATATCTTCAAAACGATTTAGATTTCCATCGACAACTGTCAAAGACGAATAGCATTACCAACATTGCTCCTTCAAAGTTACAAACTTACTACCTCTGTTATCTCATTCACGAGAATGTAGCAAGTATGAGAAAAGATTGGCTTTTCAGATCTTGGTCTCTGCCAATTTTTAGTGATCCTGGGTCACCAGGCTTATCCAATCACATTGCAACATTTCTGAAGCCCAACTTTCCTAAAGCATCATTTTGGGGGAAGAACATCTTCCCCTCCTATCCGTGGGGGGACGGAATAGAATACATTTCCCCTCCGTCACCGGGAAAGCGAATCGTAAGAGGCGATGAACCCGGCCATGAGGTGGTAGAGGCTTGACCATAGTGCTTTGTCAATAGCCAGTGCTTTGACTAAAGAACCGCGGTCCTGCCTCGACTGGGTAGGCACCACCCTCTTACTTAAGTCTGTGGAATCTTCCCTGAAAGTAAGAGAACTTACTGCCCTCGAAATTGATCTTGGAAGTAGGACGGTACTACAAATTTTTGTCCGGGAACATTGCTTGCTAGGGAGTCCATCGAAGATGAACACATGGACCCAAGGCGGGCGATGTTTTGCGGCTAAAATGTGTAGTTCCAGTTCCAGATTTCCCTGTACATTTTTGGGGATGTGTTAGTTGCCAGATATTTTTTGTACGCTCACCCTGTAATAGCTAGGCTTCAATTTGTTCAGACTACGTTGCCAGTTAGCAGTTCTCTGTGAATCTTCGTCAAATTTATGTATAGCGTAGTTTGTTCAGTTAGCTCAAAGGACAGTTCGTACACTGCTCTTTTTTGCTGAAATCCTGGCAGGTATCCTGCTGTTTAAGACCTATAAGCAGGTGACCTGCGCAATCTTCTGGGGTTCCGCCTTTAAGGCGGTGGGATGACTTGACACTCAACCCAGATCGGACCCCAGAAGACGTGGGATACTGGTTACTTTTGCACCATTAGTGTAAGTCCGCCTGTAAATACCCATGGTCTGCGTGGCTCCCTGTAAATACCCACCATCTAGCCACGACTTCTGTCTGAGGTCTGCAGACGTCATCCGGCTTCAGAATCGAATTTTAGGGGTATTGGCCCTTAAAATTCGATACAGGGTCATTGTGTAGATATTCATCGCCCGTGTAAATGAACCTGGTAGTTATATCAATGGCGACGATTTCGAGTTTCCACTTTTCTGGATATGGTCGCGTTGATAGTTAGGACCCCCAACTGCATGCGCGAGGCTTACATTCGAAGTTAATGTCCAAGGAGTTTACGACATCTTGGACATTTACACTTCGAGTAGTTCTGGCTGTGTCTCTGTAGGACGAATAATTAAGCTGTATTTGATTTTCTTCACCTTCCATTTGGACTTTAAGCTGTTATTCCTTTGGACGTTGATTAAGTTGCCAAAATTATGTTTGGGCACTACCGCAATTGGGTATGAAGCTCAAACGGAAGAAATGGCGAAGAATGACCACCACAGTCTCCGCCTGTGGTGGCATTCTTGTCTGTACCATTTTCTCAAAACTTTTTCACACTTTATGTTCAAAACTCTTAGTATAATTTAATATTTCCTCTACACTTAATTTCCAACTTTTTAAATTTTAAACGTGCTATAGAGGGATTCAAAGGACTTTGCCCGACATTGCTTTAAGTCCTCGACGCGTAACTATTTATATTAAGTTCCGTACGTGCATTTATTGTTGGCAACATTACGGATTATCGGTATTCTTTCACTAAGATACTGTTCCCGTATCTGTAAACTGTATGCTCCAAATTATAAACTAGAATATCGATAATCTAGTGATATGCCACAGTGCATTCGTAACAGCGTACCAACTTCGTTGTTCTATAACTGCAATGGCTATCTAACATCTTCAAATGCTTAGAATAACGAATTGGTATACTTTAAGAGCTACACTGTGGCAAGCAAGGATTTTATTTTATTGCACGGTAAAATTACGTCACTGAAACAAAACTGCAAAATATGGGATCATTTAGTGACCGCTATAAATGTTTCCTATTTTAATTGGCCAACCGTGGACGTGACGTTTTCTTGCCGTGAAATATAATAACATAAATGTCGTTTCGCAAGCCTTAACTATTTTCCACAGTAGCATTTGAGCTGCCAAAAGCTATATTCCATATTTGACAATATCTGTCAATCACACTTAGAATAATTTCTCAAGGAGATTCATGTTTCATGACAATGTCAGATGGCGAGTGTCAACCAAATACATAGTCTTTGGGAAATTATCTAAGCAGTAATAAGGTGGTTTTTTGATTGGCAGATATTTTCAAATACGGCAGTATCGTTATAGCGTTCAAAATGGCGCTGTGTGGAAATGTCAGTCTCGTGAAACGGCAATAATGTTGCCAACATTCACACTCATCTTAAGTTCGGTCCGACATTCATTTGACGTAAACTTTCCACTCTCCTATACATTTGATTTGACGACTTTGTTTTGTGTAAATATCAAAAAATAAAAACTAGGAATTTTTATTTCTTGACAGATTACAAAGTTTGACAAATTAAGTGGTTAAATGTTTTCTGGCAAGCGAATACTGTGATTGCGGATTAATTGAATCTACATGCAGTAGACAATTCGCTATCATGTATTATTTACAACTTGGGAAGCGAAATCCACAAACACAGTGGCGCCTTTGATAGAAAGTTTCGACATGACAGCGAAAAAAGCGGGAAGATTACGTCAAAAAACCTTTTTTTTTTAAAGTCACTCGCCCAAGACCGACCGTAATCGGCCTATTCACACTAAACACCCCACACATATAAAAATACGGACAAACAGTTTTTTTAATGTTTTTCGTAGGTGTAAAATCCTCTTTTGGGAATTCTTAATCATTAGGACAGTTCGCTTTTGCGTACTTCACGCCTATATAATCTGAAATGTATAAAGAACCCCTTTTTATGTAATAAAAATACTGTCCTTTTAAACACTTGATGTAAAAAGTCTGCTTAAAATAGCAAAAGTCTAACGTGTCCATATACCTTGAATTTGAGTTAAAAAAGCTGGTGCTCAAATCGTATATTTATTCCATTTTTTTTTTGTTAACGACTGAGTACGCATTTACTATAGACAGTTTTTGTTTTTTCTTTTCGCCCAAAATATAACATAATGATACCCTAAAAAAACGTACATTAAAAAGTTAGTAGTGATATGTTACTATGTAAGTAAGGATAAGTATTAAAATGTTTAACTAAACTAACCAAATTTTAGTTGGTTTACTAATTTTATTATTATTATTGGTCTCAGTTATGTCAAAGATTGAAAAGAATGTATGCCATGTAAGTGCGTGATGTTTACGAAATGAATAATGCATTGACTCCATATAATTTTATTATTGTGTAGGAGTATTTGTGGTTATTTGAAATATATAGATCAGTTCTGTGAGAACTGCCGATGTTTTTAGTCGATTTTCTAATTCACACACTACTTTCGAAGTTATTTTTAGCTTACATTTGTATGGTTTGTCGAAACTTGTTATAAAATATCTAGAAGAAATATTAGAAGGGTAAGCTATGAGAAACTTCGCTAGAAAAATGAATGAAGCATAAGTGTTAAGCACAATCTGTTAGAAAATCGACTATTTAGAGAATTATCCAGTATTTTTGTTTATTAATAAACTTAAATTCATATTTTTGTTAGTAATTTTTTGTGGTGCATTAGTAAATGTAAGGTGAATTTAACTGTAAGGTGTGAAAAATATAAATGTTTAGAGAATGCAACATATCAGTATGACATGTAATTAGTATTGCCATATAATAAAAATAAGTCTGGAATTTGAGGGTTTGACTTGTGCCCAAGAAAGTCTTTTCTTTATCTATCTTTTAAAATGAAAAAAAAAATGAATTTCAAGCCAAAAGTTTAGTAAAATGAAATAAGAATCACGGAATGACTGAATAGATTATTTTCACTAAGATAATGCGAAAGAGAAGAAAAGACATGATTAGTTAAAGGCCTAGGCACCGTAGTTTGATAATGATAATAAAAAACCATAATAATGTTAGGGCGATTTTTTTTGCGTTTTCTGAAATATATTTTTCACACCTTGCAGCGTGTATATTGAAAGAAAGTTCTGTGTAATTTATTATGAGACATAACGTCTCAATTATATATGTATTGTCGCTAGAAGTAGGTTACCATAACGTGTTGTAATGTATCTATATGTTCAAGTCACATCATGTAAATAGAATTTTTTGGTAACGAATTATATTTTTTTTTGTGATCGTATGTTTTTTTTCTTTTTATTTCCTTCTTTTATCCTTTTTTTTTCTTTATTCTTAGTCGAATCTATATATTAATCAATATATTATAACAGGAGTGTAATAGGCCTGATATTTTTAAGTATTTTTTATCGGCACAAGCTCATCATATGGTGCTGTGTAAAGAAATGGTAGTTCTATGTTTCAAATCAACAATATTTATGTATGTTTATTTATTTGTTTCTCCTGACACTGCCAATCTTAAAAAAATTACGCTACATAAAAGCACTACTTAATTTCGCTGATATTTTATACAAAAAACGACTCTTTTTTATACTTTTTTAGCAAAGCTTTTTCTTAGCTATTAGTTTTGCACTTTTTGATACGTTTTTTTTCTAACTGTACCTTTATATAAAACTTAGTGAATTTAATCTAAAGTATGTACCTAAATCGATTGTTTTTCAGTGGTATATAAAAGGTATATAATATTAAGTATATAGATAAGGATTGGGACGGTATGCGCGGGAGGTAGCTTGTTGTACATGTATATAAACGCCGGCGTCAATAAACGGATAAATCAATTATTATGAGCGTTTTTATTGTTAACTTTGAGTTTCTTTTTTTAATATATATTTTATTCATTTAAATAAGAATGGAGGATTCATGATCGGACTTCAATACTAAAAATATCTTTCGGTGAATACTGAATACCCAACAAATGTACTAGGACTGCATAAATTCAAGGTGGTATTTTTATTTAACAGTTTTATCCTCACATACAAGGTTTGGACAGAATCTATTTATGATAAAAGTACTAGGCTTGCATGAAATTAAGGTGGCATCTTCATAGTAGACAGGTATTTCACACTATTTCTACAAAAAATCAGTTAATGACATATTAACGAGGTGTTGGCCTCGTGTCTTTGCCCTACACTAGGAATTTTGCGTTTAGAAACATTTGAATTCACAAATATACCCGGGAACGTGCGGGAATCGAACCCACGACACGCAACGCTGCCAATCAAATATGGAAAATCATTATGGTGCGGACCCATGCTCCACCTAGTTTAGTGGAGGTAGGAGTCTACCAAAATCTAAATTGATAGTCTCCGTGCTCCGACCAGTTGGAGAAACTAGGTGGAGCACGGGACTAACACTTGGGTTCTCATTAAAAACATCACATGAAAAAAAGGCATTTTTATTAAAAAAGAGGAAAAATAAAATTACATAGAACACATAGCGCAACATTTATAAATAATAATAATAGTAGTATATTTATACGGATCCACATAAAACATTATGCGTTAACAATCTTAGTTTACAAAGATACATTTACGGTTTGTCATGTATTTATTAATATGAACCTTCCTTTTAAACTTAATTAAAAAAAACATTTTTGCTACAAATATTATGTACTGCGCTCTAAGAACAACTCTACTACGACTAGGATTCATAAAAAATAATCTAAATCGTATAATATTCGATATTACTTAGACCTTCTGTATAAAAACTTAGTCGATTAAAAGAACGATGTACTTATGCACAACCTGGCAATAATAATCGACTAAAAATCTCTAGCATTTGAATTTAGGGACGAGATCTATAAACATTAGTAACCAACTTTAGCTGAGAGAAATGTTCCTAATCTTGAATGTCACAATGACAGTGACAGACGTATTCAGCCAAGTAAGTTTAGTAAGTTTTATAAATCTTGGCCCTATTGCAGTCCATGTTTAGTACCATTTTGAGTCTAGGCCTACACTTAATTTATGCCTTCATCGGCCAGGAGGGAAACTAAGGCACAAAATATTTGTAGCATGACAATACAATCAGTCACTCTAATTAACAAAAAATCAACATTACGCGTTCTTATAGTTCTTACATACGACGAGAAAATTCTAAATTATTGCTGGAGAATAAAATAGACATGATTTTGAATGGTCCACGTTATTTATGTATTTTTAGTTAGCCTTGAGATATTAAATATCGTTTTACAAGGTTGTGGAGATCAGATAGGCAGTTGCTCCTTGTTAAATACTGATTATAACTGGAAGCTGACCACAGTAAGGTTGGCAATAGGCTAGGCGCAGGAATAAGGTTGCTAAAGGTTTCACATGTTTGATTTGAAAGTGAATAAGTCGATTTTGACATTATGTTTAGTCGATTTTTAATTTTTACTATTTATACCATATTTCCATCTCCAGTAATAATAATTCCAAAAACTACTAGGTGGTCACTGTCAAGTTATGGCCAAATATTAATTCCTAAGATAGTAAGGTATAAATTTGAAAGCTCAAAGCGCGTGTTTATTATTAAATATTAGACTTATTGCACATTCGACGATTACAGATCACAATTTTGTGCGAAAAAGCACATTTATTAAAACTAAAAAATAAATATTTCGAGTTTTAAAATTTATTTTTTTAAATAAAACATTCAGTGTTGTCAACAACGAAAAAATAAAATAAATGGTAACTATAAATTCTTTTATAAATTGTCGTAACTTTGAAGAAATGAGGTAGAGAATTTTGTGTGATATTCTTAATTTTTGGCTGACATTTCCTTTATTATTATTATGTGGTAATGAAATCTAATATTTTGCTTCAAAATTGGCTTTGATGGTGGGCTCTAGCGATACCTAAACTAATTCTACAATTTAACGCCAAGGGAAGTTGATTTACTCAGACGGAAGTGGCACAACAGTCGGCCATCTTATAACTGTCAAAGCTGTCAATCTTATGTCAATATTTATCATTTAACAGTTTATATTTTTTACTAATATTAAATATTTTGTCTTTATTCCATTACATCTGAATAAAACATTTTCCAACAGTGACATATTTAAGCGGGTAACATGTTTAAGATTTTAAATAGTCAGCGACACTTAGAAATCCTACGAATTACTTAAACACTAATTTTTAAACTTCATTTTTTCATATAAATATATGTAAAAAAGCCTATATATTGTATAATATGTCAGCAGGGTACATAAGTGTTGTACTTATTTTTAATAATTTAAGTAGATTTTTTAAAACGTTGCTTTTGTGCATTTCGCAAGCTTTTTTATATATTATCACAACATCCTTATGTTTTTGTCTGTGTACGGAGATGCGATGTAAGTCCTGGAACAGAGAAAAAAAGCGGTTAAAACATATTTAAAAAAAATACATTAAACATAAAATAAGAAGAAAAGAAAAATACAAAGCTGTGTTGTAACATAAGTGATCGCCATACGAACAGTTTTTCAGGCATCCGAAACCACCGACAGAAGGCGCCTTACGAATCTCCAAAAAAATGTGTCACATATGAACGCGACGATCGCGAGGCAAATCGCTTTGGTTAGAACACAGGGTAAGTAAAGAGTAGGTGGTATATTAGCTGAAGACATGGCATCTCCCGATGAAAAAAGAATTATTTTAACAACTACGTTATACGTACTATTTGTATATTTATCCAAAGTTTTATTATCTGCGCACTTCAGCCAATGTAACACCTCTTCTGTAAACAAATATATAATTTCTGGCTAAAAACTATTTTACTACATCAAAACAATAAATACTACAACAAAGATCTTATGACAGTAGAATAATGTTGCCAGAGTGGTGAAATAAACAATGTGAAATTTATTAAGAAAACATTTTGAAAAACCAACATGGCGAAGTGAGATCTTATTTTAGCCACACGTCAAAAGATCTTTGTACACCAATACGTTTATACGGCATGCACACGACATCAAATTAAGAGAAAATAAAGTATACATAGGACAACAAATTAAGTTTTATCATCAAGCGACATTTTAATGCAACATTTTCCTTCAGTGAATATATTTTTTCGCAATTTTACATAAATATAACTGTGTAAGAAAATGCGTTATAATAGAAAAACGTATTTAAAATAAAACCATGCATAAAAGCTGCTAAAATCACAAAAAAGAGTAACTACGCTGTTTCGAGTTTTAACTTCAGTAAATTTAATGCAAAAAATAAATGAAACGCCATGCAAAACACACGAAAAACGCAAAAATAATTAAATATTGAAGACTACAAACTTCAATAGTTTTAAAGAACCTGTGTGAAAATTGCTTGTATAATTTTTTTTGTATTTTTTTATTATTTTTTCTTGCAGTCTTCTCGCTTAGCTCGACTATTCAGTTAACACAGGGAGCATGGATCTAGAAAAATAGTATTTTTTATGTTAATACATAATAAATATAATAATATTTTAAATACACATACACAAAGTTGTTTTGAATGTCCATTTTTTATCTAGGTACACTATATCTGCATTTTTTTAGCTGGCAATAATGTTAATACGTTTCGCTCGCACCACAACTCACTCAATGCGTCCGTTTCCGCCAGGAGCAAAAATTCTTGCGTTTTTTTTTTTTAATTATCTTTTTAAAAAACGTTGCCCCAAACTAGGAATTTCTTCCCGTATCGTTTAAAAACATAGAAACTCACATACACAAACATTTTTATTTATTTTATATCACTGATTAAGACTAGATCAGAGGCCGTATTATGACGTAACGAAGTGGCGCTAGACGACTCGTATAGCTCTGTCTCTTTCACTCACTGGAACAAGCTGGTTTTAAGACGTCATAATACGGCCGCAGTATTGCCTTTCGTCCTTTTTCAGCAGTGGACGTCTTCTATGATGAAGACTCAATTCGACGCATACATAGCTTCTCCTAATTAAAAAAAAATTAACGCGTTCTCAAGACTATCCGTGCGATTATTAAATTTGCTTTCTTTGATATCCTTTATTCAAATTTCAAAAGCATCATAAAAGTACGCCAAGGTCTTTTCTGAATGGTGGAAACGAACCTACAAACGCTTAATAAAAATATAATTCTGCCTCTGTCACCTTTAAACGATTAATAGAGACAGAACGTTTTTTTGAAAAAGGAACATTACTGAAAAGTGATAAAACAGAGAAAATGAGTTTTCTCGGCCATTCGGTCCTTTGGTGAAATTATACGTTTATGGTTCATTGTACAAACACAGATAATGTAGGCCAAAGTGTAGATAAAAAATGGACCAACCATAAACATATTACGAAAAAAAAAATATTTTAATTATTTATTAATTTACGGTGATTTCTACTTTCGTGGTAATACGAGTACTTTCATGATTTTTTAAATTATTATATGATAGTGAATACATATACATTTTATAAGCAAAGCGCGCTAAAGTGATTTTTCATGAAAAGGTATGGTAATCTAATTTTTTTGAGTGCTAATTTTCTTTTTGATGATATCCAATCATCGTAACCTTTTAAAAATATGTTTCTGCAACTTTTCTGTGCATTTTGGCAGATTATTGATGTTTCATGAAAGTTGTGACTCCTAAAATATGTGGCGCGCATATTGCCAGCCTCAAAAATAACAAAACATACGTCCGGGTTTTTGAAATGTAGCTATACTTTAAAAAAAGAAATAGAATTTTATATTTCCCTTATTTTTTTTTTCAAAAACCCGTCTGTATGAGCTAGTGACAGCTATGGGAGATATTAAAAAAATGATAGAAACTAAACGAGTACCTTCCATTTCCAAAGCTATGGGAATGGGACCTTTGGCAGCGTTAAAAATAAAAATACATATAAGCAATACAGCATAGATGATAATCAGTTATATGAGCCGCCCAAAAATTTTTGTTCCTGTTTTTATTACTCTCTTACTCAAAGCAATGAAATAAACAAGCTTTGTGATGCAAACATTTTTGAATTGGTAATTTCATTGCTCAATGTAAATGTGTAATTCAAAATTAGTTTTGAACTTTATTTAATGTCAATTTCGTAAATTATAAAAATTAAAATTTTTGCTCGGTTTAAATGTTAAATATGACTAAGTAAGTAGGTAGTAATTGCGTGTATACTGTAAAATGCATATGTTATAACTTTTATCAGAAAGATTTTTAAATAATTTTAAAGCTATGATATACATATAAAAATTTTTCATCATCTCTCATATTTCATCATTAATAATAAAATTTATTGATGAATGCATTTAACGTAAAAATATTTTTACAAATCGCATATTTCGCAAAATTTCTGATAAAAGTTAAAAATATAATGGAAGTTCGAATGCCATAAGCTTTCTCATCTAATTTTGAATAGTTGTAAAAGGCAGAATTAGCAGCTTAGGTTTCGAGTAAAATATATAAGTAGGTACCTAAATATGTTATATTACAGAACTAATGTAACTACTAAAAATTTAATGAAAGATTATAAGGACTGTGTTCGTAAAATGTGGTAGGGCTTGTATGATTTCCGTGGAGTGTTACTTAAAACAGATTTTTTCCTTTCAGAATTAAAAAAAAAACATAATTCCGGATTCAGTTTATTATTTTAAATCTCGTGTCCAGTTTCATTCTTCTTCTTCGTCGTGTCGATGATTCCTTTATATATGTTTCATTTAAAATCTTTTTTTTGACAATGTGTAAATGCCTAGCAATTCATTTATCCATTCAAGCAATAAAATATGTTTGAAATCTAATCTAGTATGTATAAGTGCAGTGTTTTGGTAATTTTATAATTGAATTTTAAGCGTATTTAAACAAGTCCTTATTATTTTATCAGTATACTACACACCTTGAAACTTTACTGGTCCTCGAACAGAATAGGAGGACTATAAAAAATCAAAGTGTATTTATAATAAAAATAAATTAAATATATTAATAGTGACATAGACAGTCAATCTGGGAGACATGAAAGATTTTCTTTCAATAATAATATATATAATAATAATAAAAAAACAAAACAACTATAAAAAAGAAAGAAATGCTTCCCAGATTATCTGTTATTTTTGTGGACGTAGTCTGAAAAAATATTTGTAGTTTGTCTTCACTAAATGTTAAATTATTATCATTATGATAAATCCTACTGATTAATTTAATTTGTAAAACATATGCTTTTACTATCACTTACCGTAACGGCGAAAAAATAAAAATAATGGCGCCAATTTTATGCGTCAGTGTTGCCTGTTAATAAATTTCTACTAAAATGGTAGGTAATTTTTTGTAAGGGTATATGATGGCTTGATTGATATAATTTGGGATGTATCAGCAAACTTTATGACTTATGGGTTAGCCTAAGCTTGTCTTATTGCTAACCTCTGTACCGCCACTGTTAAAAAGCTTTTATTGACCAACTCAAGTCTTGTCTTTGGTAAGTATGGTCACTACCTAAATCTTTATAATATACTGACAATGTTACATTATAATTGTGTCACGATGTCCACTACACCGAGTAAAACTAGAGTTTATATGAATCTAGCTGTTGAAAACCTACATAAACCATGTAAATACACAAAGAGCTTCACTTACTACTTCAAATTGTTATGGTGTCCCCTAAGGTCACGACACATAATTGTTACGTACGGCGACGAACATTGTTGAATACGCTCACAGTGTTTTAAGGGTTCATGACACATCAGCCGAAATTACGTCGCGCCCATAAGCGCCACGCCACACGTCGTGTCCGAAAGTTTAGCGGCGCCTTAAGCGACCGAAAGTTCGGCTGGATAAGCAATCGAAAGTTTTGCGAGATTAGTGGAATTCTATGGCTTCTTTTTCTAACAAAGGACAGACAGCGAAGCCAAGTTATTTTTCATCGTCTAAAGGGCTAAATTACATAAAAGCAGTTCAGGATACTAAGACCTATAACTCAGTGGCTGAAGTGTCGACGCCATACGTTTCGCAGATGTGTCGCGACCTTTACAGAGTATAACTACAATTAATACGATCCCTAGCACTTCAATCCCCTACTAAAAGAATGTAAATTAAAAGTGATGACTTACAGCTCCATATTGTGCACGGTGGACCTGGGGCAGTTGGTGGCGACCTTGACATGGCAGTGCTTGTGACAGCGCAGCATGCAGTCGCGACACTCGTAGCCTTGCTTGCCGAGCCGTCGCGCTATGGTTTTTGTGCATACCTCGCATACCGTGCCACTAGAATGTCGAAAATAGAGGGGTTAACTTTGATGAAAGATGATGGCTTGTTTTTGTTCGTAGATCAAGAGTAATGGAGCTTTGAAAAAATTGGGTAACACGGGAAGTTATGGTTGACATCTCAAACGCTAAATTTTCTTATTTACCAACTGCCAAATATTCAGCCCTGGTATGCCACGAATGCACGTGAAATGGTGGAACAGTTGTAACGGCCCCGATTTACAACTTGAAGGTCATGGGTACGCGTATTTTATGTAATCATTGAATCACCATTCCTCTCAAAACGGTGAAGGAAATCATCCTGAGGAAACCCGCATGACCGTGGCATCTATTAAACCGAACTAGACCAGCGTGGTAGTAAGAGTTAATTCCTTTTCACAGAAAGAATATCAGTGTCCCTGATCCATGAATACAGTATCAAAAATTACTGGTTAAAATCAATATGATAATCTTGAACAATAATAAAAATCAATCTCACTTACCCACTAAGATGTTTAGCAATAAAAGTATGCTCATTATAAATGTGCAGCTTGATTCCCTTCCGCCTCCATCTGGACCTCTGGGCAATAGTCAGCGGCACCAGGTAGTGCTTCTTGATGCCAGCTTCTATGGTCTCAAGCACCAGGGTCGAAGCTTCATGGATGAAGGTCCTGGCTGATGCTGTACTGAATCCGGAGGCCTCGCTGAGAGATGACCTTTAGGGTTTAATTTTTTTTCTCGAAAGTGGGGATGAGGGGTTTCATGCAAGGTTTGGGTTTGGTATAACGAATAGGTATTCGTAAAGGATGACAAAATGAAGAATAATTAAATAAATAAATGTTTCCAAATTAAAATATGATTTTAATAGAATAATTAAGGAATTGGGAGTTAAAAATAGACATGAAAAACGGGCATATAAAAAATAGCGTAAAAAATTCAAGCAAGAAATCAAATAGTGCAAAAGCATAGTTCAATACATAATATTAACAAAATCAAGCATTTTCATTCACGCACACAATGTAAAAATGTTGATAATGTCAAAATATTTTAGTATGAAAAACCAGTGTTACCAGATTGCAGAGTGCCATTACCCCCAGCGCATTGTGAGTGTTGACAGATGGAAAAAAGAGAAAAATCTTTTATTAGTGTCGATGTTGCCATACTCTACACAGTTTTAAAAATACTATGGCAAGACAGCATTATTTTTAGTTAAGCGGTGAAGTTAGTATATCTAAAAATATATATTCTTTATGTCAAACGTTGTTAAACATTAGAAATAATGTAGTCTTGCCAAGCATCTACTTTTTAAGTATTATATTTCCCAAGCATATTTTCAAATAGATTTTTATTTATTTTTGTATACTTGGGTTTGGCCAATTGGTTATTGTAAAGCTAAATCCAACTTCTACACACAGAAAAATATATAACATTTATTATCTTCAACTTATTTGTAACATGAATATATCTTTTTAGAAAAATGTTATTTTTCAAGATCATTCTTATTGGTTTGCATTGTTTTTTATTGGTTTTCGATGAAGGAAAATATTGTAAACCTACTCAATTTTCTCTCTACAAAAGATGTCATAGGTCTGAGGTTGACTACTCAAGTACTCAGTCGAACTAAATTTATGAAGATGAACTATGAAAATGAGAGAAAGAAGAAAATGATTTTTCAGAAGTCCCTTTTCCTTGCAGGTGTAGCTCCCAACCACCAGAGTGATACGATGTAGGAAAGCAAAAATATTACTTTTGTAGGTAATACAATTAAACCCTTGTAACCCATAAACAATCTAGTTTAATATCTGTGAAGTTATACTTGAAGATGTGACGTCAATTTTATTTAGAATTTATAAAATCTAACTTGAAAGCAAAATTCATGATATCAGATTCACGTCAATATGGATATCACCCAAAGAAATCGCTACAAACAGACTATCGAAGTATCTAGAATCCTTTCATATAATTTTACCTCTGACAGCTGCATTAATCTAACTGCAATTTTAATTCTACCTAAAAACATGAGCATATAGAGCGACGCATCTTTTTTATATCAATATACTGTTAAAGATGACTATTTATTTGTTGCTATGCTATCATGTCATTTTGACAGACTTGACAGTGTTGCCAAGTTAGATGTAAAATAACTACCAATGTAAGGAATGTAAAATGAAATGGAGTGATGACCATACCTCCTGGATGTCCGGGACTCGTCTCCGGACTGCGCGGGCGATGCGCCTGCTGAGTATACATTCCGGTTGGGGATGGATAGCGCTTTCTCTGTTGGGGATGGAGATTTAAAGTTTCACTCGTATTCAAAATTTACAAGTTCTTATCATTTTTTCATAAAAGGAAAATTGGTCAGATTATTTGATATTGAATTTGATATGGAACGGAATAGGTAGTCGTTCCAATGCATTTTTGGCAGAGGACATATAAAGAAATAAAAATAAATTGGTTTCTCTATAGAAACCAATGATGACTTAAAACACATTTATAATTGTCATACTTTTCCTATTAAAGTACAACTATTATAATTATAAAAATGTCATCCCCCCATTACTCGTACTTAGTGGCTACTATTGTTTTGTAATACAAAAAATAACGGGCTCTCTAGACATTATTTGGATTGCTAAACAATGTCCAAAGGGCCCGTTAAAAGTTTCGCTGATAATTTTAGTAGTTAAGTCCATAGTTACTGCGTCAGTATGAACTGTGCTCACCATGTGCATTCCTCTCAGCGCTGATGCTGCGCATGCGGCTCTGGTTCTCCAGCTCAGAGTCCGTGAGGTCCAGAGACGCACCGCGAGTGCGGGACCGGCCTAGTCTGAGAACAAAACACATAAGACATTCATGAGCCCATTCAATTTTTTTTTTTTAGTTTTGAGATTATAAAAGCCTTTCCTCTCGCATTATTGCAATCCTGTGGGAGAGATTTCGTAAATGGGACGGATTTAACCAATGAGCGCGCACGGTGTGAACTTGGCCGTTAGATAGTAGCAACACTTGCTGAGATCTGGTTGGGTGTCCAAAGTTCTCCAACACTTCCCTAGCTCGTTCTCTGAATAGGTGAAGCAACTCTTGACGAGGTCCGTCTTGGTTCGGAGTTTAAAGAAAAACGGTGAGATGTCAGATAATTAGCCTGTTCTAACAAACACTTCAAGTTTATAATTTTAAGAAGAGATTCTTCAAATGAGTCCTCTTGCCCTTGGTGTGAGTTCTCCCACCCCGAGTATGATGCTTACCTTCTCTTAATAGTTCCGAAGAAGTCCCTCCTCCTCTTGCGAGGCGCTGGCTCCGGCGGGACGTTCTCATTTTGATGCTGTACGTAGTCACCCTGCTGAAGAGATAGTTCAATTTGAATTGAGACTTTAATCTACATTTATACATAGCCCAGCATTACCTGACGCCTCTTACTGTATGCGTGAAATTTACCAAAATTATGCAATATTTTTTTATACCGTTAAAGTGGACGAAAAAGCCTCCGGCCCGCCTGATGGAAAGCGCTCACCCTTAGTTTATAACTGCTGGCAACACCAGAACTATTGTTTGCGCGTTCCAGGCATTGCAACTTTTTGACGCTTTTATCAAGGGTTTGAAAGAAATAGGAAGACATGTGTGCCCGGTGTGCTGACAGTTAACAAGACGTTTTCGATGAAATGAGTTTCCACCTTAAGTCCTTCAGCTGTTGGCACAACAATCCTTCAAAAAGAACTGGCTCACCTGCTGCCGCGGACGAACGAAACACACACGAGCCACTTGACACCGGATTAATGCGAATGTGGTCGCCAGCCAGACCGACGCTAAAGGGATGCCTGACACCAAGCGTGCCATCTCACGGAGGGGACATATTATTGTATTATTTCTAGGCCGTCTCCTCACGGCAAATCAGTCGTAGCAATGACAGCTTTTTAACGTAGTTTATGTGCTTTTAGAAGAAGAGTGTCAGGTAATGAAAGACTAGGAATAGAAAATCGTAAGTGAGGCCAAAGGGAAAAGAATTATAAATCGTGTGCTATCGAAAATTACATAATAGCAAAGTGGAGTTTTATTGGGCATTGTAATTAAAGTGAGAAATAAAAATACTATTAAATAAAACCCAATAAATATCTTTCACTCAACTCATAATAACTAACAAAAAAGTTCGTATACGCAAAAGAAAAAAAAAACAACTAATCTACCAAAATCGGTGCACGTAAAAAAAAACAAAGGTAGGTTAATATTTTAGTATGTTTAAAAAGAAAAAAAAACCACAAACAATATAGGTACGTTACCTCTGTATCGCCGTTAGCTTTAGCTCCGTTCTCCTTAATCCTCACCGTCTTTCCAGGCGAGGCATTAGGACTGACAGTGACAGGGAAGTTATCTGTATCTGTCTCATTCTCACTCTCATCAATCGTGTCACTCTCTTGAGGTACTTCAGACTCCACTTCTGCTCTTTCCACTTCGATGAATTTCCCCGAGTTGGTTATTTCCATCTTTTTGGGTAGATTTTTTGTGGGGTTAGTATGGCAACACAGCACACAGGGTTTTGGGAGGTATTTCGTGACAGTGACATTGACAGATAAGAAATATGGGATTTATTCTGTTTTTTTTTGTTTACAGGATTTAATATTGGTTCAGAAATGAAGGCTATTAACTAATGGATTGGAGGACTCATTTGATGATTTTACAATAATAAAAAGCAACTAACTATCAATTAGAGATCCAATTAAATATTTTGCTCACCATAGACTAATAGAGTTGTCATGTCACAAAATATCTACCAAAATAAAATAATCATGCTTAGGATAATTAACTTATATACAACAACGTTTAAACTAGACTTTGTAGCACTAAAAGCTACTCTAAGCGGCAGAGCGACTTAGCAGACAACATCTGAGTTATTTGATCTAAAACCACTGGAATGTTTATTTAGCAGAGCTTCTAGACTTTGAAAACACCCAATACTAATTAACTAAATAATTTACAATAAATCTTTTTACAATTTCTTCTAGAAACACAACAATTCCTTGAATATCTACTACTAATTTAAATGCGGCATTTTGACATTGGGCATATAATGAATAGTTAATTAAATTGCTTAGTTGAAAGAACTTATTTTGTACTTTAGTTCCATTACTTGGTTTTGAAAGCAATTCAATTATTGTATAATCCATGACTTAAAAAATTTCACTAATATATGGCAACCCAGACTTGACAAAATGAGTTCAGGTGGCCTAACTGACGTCTTAAAGCGTGAGTAGTTTCGCTGAGGGAAAGCGACAGAGCTATACAAGCCGTCTAGCGCCATCTCGTTCCCACAGCTGAACTACACACGCAGTAATGGCTCAGTAATGGTTTTCAACTTTCCTCACTGACTCAAGCGTTGCAACAGGCATTCTAAGGTCGATTATTCTTAGGAACTTTCATGCCACTGTTGACCTAACTTTCAATCTAGCAACTAATGTCTAAAAATAATTAGTAAAACATCTCACCTTGATGGATTTCTTCGGTTCCTGATATTGTTATCACAGCACACGCACGCAATGTAAAGGAAAACCAACAACTTGTTAATATTTAGGTAAAGGACACATTCTGTAGACAGACAGGGACACAATGGGGACACACTGTGCATATAAAGTGCTTTGGGATGAATTATGGTAACAATCGTCGAAGTGTTAAATTGTCCACATGACATTATGTAAAATAGTCAAAATGTTTGTTACAAAGATCAAATGACAACACTTGCGTATGACATAAAGTGAAAATGATTTTACATCTACAAATTGAATTTTACATTGTAATTCGTCGGAATCTTTGTCTTTCCTATTATTTATTTGATTTTTCTATTTATGATAAATTAGTTGCATTTTATTCTACTAATTAGTTATTGCAAAAATATACCTACACATACCTACGAGTAATACAGTACTACATAGACTTGACATAAACAGTCTAAGACTTGTTGATTTTTGCAAAACTGCCTTCTAATCAAATAGAAATATAACATTAGGTTATTTTGACATGTGGACAATTTAACACTTAGACTAATGTTAAAACCTTTGGGATGTAGACTGGTGTTTAGGGAATCGCTTCTTAATCAATTAACAACTGTTAAAGCGATAATTTTGTAATGTATAAGATTTTTTTTGCAACTATGTTTCTACTATTTTGGTAGAAAATTGAAAAACTACCTACGTTGGTTCAAAATAAAATAAATTCACTATTATATAAATAATTAAGTAAGTTTTGGTTACAAGATTAATTTCACCTTGTTTTTTTTTTAAATTATGCCAAAAAGTGTTTTAACTAGAAAAAAATATACACAAGAAAATATAAATGTTCCCTAAACATCATGCCATAAAAAGTAAGTAATATTTCATTATTACTCTTAGGACTAGTCGGTGTTTGTGCGACTATGAAACTCATAAATGTACACATCGCAAAATTATAAAGTATACAGACTACTAGCGACATCTGGGCATTGAAAGTAAAACTGACATCATTTGAAGAATAAGTATCAAAAAATAAAAATGTAAAGCCTCATTGTATAAATAGGGTTCTACAGTATTTAAAAGTTGTTCATATTAATCTATAAAAATCTATACTAATATTAAATACTGAAGAGTTTGCTTGGTTGAATGCGCTAATCTCAAAAACTACACTGATAAAGATAAAACGCGTCCAAATTCGGGAGTTCGAATTCTCTGGCTTCTGACGTCATAACGGAGAAAGAAAAAAATCGATTTGCGTGTATCACTCACAACTAAAACTACAGATGTCGCTAGTAGCCCACACACTACTAAAGGTGTGCTATATAACTGGTATCTCACCCTCTGCACAGAGTGTATGATGAGTGTGGACTTGTTGGCCGCGTTGGTCGGGCTCAGCTCTAGCTCGCGGAGCGCTGATTCTGTTAGCTGGGAGTTGTCGTGGCCTGAAACGATAAAGGATAATCATAATTAAACTTCTCAGCTCTTTTCCGAAGGTTAACCGCTCGTTCGCGTCTTACGTGAGTAGTGGCATAGCTGAGACGGAGAGCGGTAAGATAAAATTTATTCAAATGTTTGAAGCACCACACGAGGTGAAGCTCATAACAAAAATGCACGCATATTTTTCCAAGCGAATCACTATAGCGGCGAGAACAAAAGTACAGGGGAATGGTTAAGTCTTATGCAATAAGGAGCACACCTATTGCCATTACCCGTGCATTTTCGACCGCGACCAAGGTATGCATTTGGGCTATCACGAGGAACCCCGTCAGATTGCCGACAGCTCTTTGAGGTACGTGTGCAAAAAACGTTCCGTCGATCATGGACCATGCCCCCGGGCATGGTCCATGATGGAAGGCGAGTCACCCAGTACTCGCCGTCCGCATCTACCATTTACTTACCGTTTTGTTTGAATGTAGTTTTAGTTGTGGTGGTGAGTTGTCCATGTGGTGACAGTGTGCGGAGACTCTCCTTGATCTTGACGGGCCGAGAGCCCAGGTCTGGGATGTCAGCCCCTTCGATGAACAGGAACTGTGGAGGAAATGTGCTACGATATCAACTTGAGCAGATAAATTACTGTGATTCTATAAAATCTGGCCTAAGACTTGTTGCAACTTTTTAAATATTGATTATTTAGAGATGGAGGGCAGTTGTGTCCCAATAGTGTCGGCCCTGACTTACGAGTCGTAGATTATAGGTTCAAACCCCGCCAATCATACTATGAGTAATTTATTTCATCACCACTGCTCTCAAAACGGTGATGGAAAACATCGCGAGGAAACCGGCATATCCTAGAATCAAAAATTCGAAGACATGTGACATCCACCAACCCGCACTGCCCGTGTGTTGGATTAAATAGGTTGATAGTTATCTAAGGGTGTGATTCGACTGAGGTGGAGCGGAGCAGGGCGGAGACCTGTGCCACGATTCACCATTCACATGGCTTGAAACCAGCACACTCTTCTCCACACCGCTTCAAAGTGTCATGTGATTGGTGAATCGCGGCATAGTTCTGCTCCACACCGCTCCACTCCGCCTCTGTGGAACCACAGCCTTAAGGTGCTGATAGACTTGAGCATTCTCTTAAAACAGAAGATCTAGCATTCGCCGTTCTTAATTTTGCCGAACAGAACAACGAACAGAGTCACGAACATTTTCACGATCTTTCTAGCGAACGCTCAAGATGATAGTCGATAAAAATATTTCTTCATAAAGATGTCAGACCTGACAGCAGGCTCGGCAAAAAAGGAGCCTTCGCAAGAATGCTCATTACAAGTGAATGCTGAAGTTAATCAGCACCTTTAGGAGAAATTGTTCTTTATTAGATATGACGAAAGTCAAAGTCAAATTGTTTATTTCAATTAGGCCATCGAAGAGGCATTTTTGAAATGGGATGGGATTGATTCTATGATGATTCTATGACAGATGTATACCTCGACAGTAAGTGTGCCGCTGACATCGTGTTCCTCCATGGGTCGCGTCTGCAGGGCGATCTGTTGTCGCTGTGACGGGGCTGCTAGCAGCTCGTCTATACCTACTAGACCCAGACCTAGGAACCTAAAAATATAATAATTTTTTTATTGGTGCAAAGTATTTTAATTAACATAAGTATAGGTACCTAGAAACTTCAGAACAACTGGCCCATTAGACAAACGTTAAGTTGTTACAAATGCTAAAACTTGGCTACTCGGTAAGCACAGCTAAGGAGTGGAAATCCTTTCCATTATTTTATTCCTGACCCCACGTTATAGCAACGTGGGGTCTAGTCAAGAGTGAATAAGTTACTTCTAAACAAGCGTGCTTCATTGTCGACCACATCATTGCTTGCCATCAGGTGGGATAGTGTTCAAACGCGAGTTAATGAAAAAGAGAAATCCTACAGAGCTGAATTAAAGTAATAAACATCGTGATATAATAAAACATGCGCGGACTACTAATTTGACTGGTTTTATTCCCATAAGGTATTCCTGTAAGTGTATTCAATATATAAATAGAGTAGTTCTAACCTGTTCTGTGTGGCACCTCCCCCGGGTGAGGGCGGCCCGGTGCGGTCGTACACCTCGAACAAAAGCTCCGCCGTCTGTGGAGACAGGTCACTGGAAACAAAACGCAAAGATTTGTGATAAGACATTTCCAAATTCTCTTTGACTTAGAACCCACGTCGGTCAAAGCAGGTACACAGAAGTTCCGATCTCAACAGTGCCGTAACTAGTCTTTTATGCGCCCAATGCGAGCTTCTTTCACTGCGTCCTGGGGGCCTACCATGACGTCTTAAAGCGAGAGTAGTTCCGCTGAGGGAACGAGATGGCGCTAGATGACTTGTATAGCTCTGTCTCTTTCCCTCAGCGGAACTACTCTCGCTTTAAGACGTTATGGTAGGCAACCAGGTCTGGGTTATTGTAATACTGGGTCTGGCGATTTCTGCGCCCCTCCAGGGTTCGGCCTGGTCACCTTAAGCACACCCCTATTTTCGACAATGAAACTCAACTGCGAACGTGGCGTTCTTGTGTAGACGCAGGCACAGTTTTCACCACTCGATGACAAATTAGTGAGCGAAGTTCACGAGCTGAATTATAGGCCAAGCCAATTTTTTGCCCAACATCATTTAAATTCAGGCCCCTGTATACTTAATGCTTTTATTGACTATACTTCAGAAGAAAAACTGCGCAAGTGTGAGTCAAACTCGCGCACCTTGCGCAGCACTGTTGGAGCCTCCTTAAATGTTTATATTAATATGTTTTTAGTAATTAATTGTCGTGGCGGCAACAAAAATACATCATCTGTGAAAATTTCAACTGTCTAACTGTCACGGTTCATGAGGTAAAGCCTGGTGACAGACAGACGGACAAACAGCAGAGTCTTATTAGTAATGATTCCCGTTTTATCATTTGGGAATGGAACCCTAATAATAACTAGTACTCACAATAGGAAGTGTTCCTCCCACTGAGGGTTGTTCGTGTCCCTCTTGAAAGCCGTCTGGTTCTTCTGTGGGGGCTCGTCCATCTCCACGACGCAGTACGGCGCTATACAACCCGTCTTACCTGGAATGTAATAAAGAAGAACGTTAATATTAAGAAACCCTCTTTTACTGGGCAGCATGATACCCTTGTTGACAATTGTTTTGCACTTGTAACGAGTCCAGACATTATATTGGTCTAGTCATACGAAGACTATGTAGCTTAGTGGGGAACCTCTAAGCCAAACCAAATCTTGGTCACAGAAAGGGGGCCTCGGCCGGGCAAAATAACATGCACAACCGTTCCTTTTTTAAATAGTTATTTTTTCGGCTTTTTTGTTCAGATTTTCAACAAAAATGTTCTTATATTCGGCGTATTTGAAAATCTACAATCCAAGTAAGCAAAAATTGATTCATTCAACCACACGGGATAATTTATACCCTCATCAAAATCGGTTCATTAAAATGCGAGATAATCGCGGACAAACAAACATACAGGTCGAACTGAGAACTTACTTTTTTTTGCTGTCTGTTAATAAATAAAGGTCCTAAAATATAAGGACCTCGATGATGCGTTTCACCCTCCTCTAGATTAGATCTCGCTACGTCGCTGCATGAAAGTGCCGCCACCGGTGGATGATAACCTTACCCCCCAGATCCTTAGCGGAGACCAGCTTGACCAGCAGTCTCTTGTCTCCGAGCAGGGTGGCGCCACCAGCTGTGGAGTTTGGAGTTGACGTGTAGAGCGCGCGGTCATGTTGTAACTGAAATGAGGAAAAATAATGGATATAATACAGTCTGTCAGAGCAGTGATGGTCAACTCTCCGATTCGAAAAGTTTAGTTTTGTTTTATTCCTTACTAGCAACCAGCCCCGGCTCCGAATGGGACATAGGGACAGACAGACAGAGGGAATGGGAATAGCGACTTTGTTTTATACTGTGTAGTGAGTTTATTTACTTCCGCTGTTGGGCTAAGGTCGCCCCCCCTCGCGGGCATGCGGGTAATGGGCAACTCGCTGTTCGACCAGGACCATGCCTTGGTCAACGGCGCGTTGTGTTCCACGCGCGCCTCAAAGAGTGTCAGCAAAATGACGTGCCCCCCCCTCTCTAGAGGGCCAAAGCCTGCCTTGGCCGCGGGACTCACGAATTATCGTGAGCCCGGAACGCAAAGGGCTATTGAAGGACACCGTGGATTTTAGTCAGTACGAGTCTGACAGGAGAACTGAAATGAGTCCTCCCACCCAGGGCAGAGCGGGAGGGACTCATTTAATGATTTTACCACGCCAGTTTGCCTCTTTACCCTTCCATGAATTCCGGGCTGCTACACTGTCATGTTATACGAAGTAATAACTATATTTTGTTATGAGAAAAAAAAAGTTGATAGTGGTGGTTTAGTTTTAAAATACTTATCATGTAACTATTGTTTTAATGTTTATATCAATCGTGAGTATCTTATCGTTAACTTACCATAGAGTCATAATGCAGTGGCAGCCTCGGGCCGGGAGTCTCGACGTATCTGCGCAGGCGCGGGCAGGTGGGGTAGTGCGCTAAGTTGAAATGCAGGTTGGTGCTGCGCAGGGCGTTCACTACTATGTCACTGGAAAACGAGGGCACATTTTTGGTTATTTGTTGGTTGAGGGTAGTTCTAGAAAAAGTTTATAAAGGTGCTAGCTGACCCGGCAAACTTCGTACCGCCTATTTGATTTTTGAATGAATTTTAAATAAAGAAAAGAATTTTTTATTTTTTTATTTTACCCTTTTAAGTTCAAATTCAAAGTCCAATATCTTGTCAAATACGTAATTTTCGTACATACTCACTAGAATGTTATAATCCGTAGCACCGGTAATACTCGTAACATCGTCCATGTACACAATAAGCATTAAATGCTCATAAAATCAAAACTACTAATCCAAACCGAATGAAATTTTATGGGAACAAATGGCAGGTATACTGCATTGAGCAAAAAAAGAATCACACAAATCGGACCAAAAACCTCGGAGTAATCGGTGTACATACAAAAAAAGCCGACCTAATTGAGAGCCTCCTCTTTTTTGAAATCGGTAAAAATATCTTTACAATACCTGATGGTCTGTTGTAAATTACTCTCGGTGGCATTAGGCCGGAGTGCGCCCACTGGCGCCAGTGCCACCTTCACTTCAGGCCAGCCGTCACACTTGAGCTCGCCCGTCAACTTGTCCGTGACGCACACCACGTTCAGACGAGCCCGGAACCTGGAATGTCAAATAAGGTGGTGTTAGTGTCTAATATACTAAAAGTTTGAGTGCACTGCTGATGAAATATTCGCCTCTAAATAATATAATTCAGATCCAGGGTTGCTATTCTCAATTAACCTCTCGGGCGATTTATAATTGAAAATGATAAAAATCAATGTCCAATGAGCGACTGTCTGTTATGTACAGACGTGTGTACGTAAGGCGCTGGGGCGTTTTCGCTTATGTACACCCGGGTGTACGTAACGCGCCCGAGAGGTTAACACATTTTTGTGAGCGTGCAGACGCAACGCTCACGCCACGTGACCTAACCAATCGTGCGGCGCGAACGGTGAGCGCTCGCGCCTCGCGATTGGACGATCTCAAAGTCGAAGAGTCCAGCGAAGTGATACATAGCAGACTGTCCCTTGCTGCCCTCCCTGAAGCGACGCCCTAAGCCAAGGTTTGTACCCCACAGGGGTGCCCTTCGCGTGAAGTCGCTTTGTTTTTAATTTAGTTTGTAAGACCCACGTCACTAAGGGCACCCCCTGTGGGGTTCGGGCCTAGGCTTAGTGCGTCATTGAGGGGCAGCAAGGGTCAGGCTGGGTCGAATTGTTATTAGGGGATTTTAAAGCTACTTGCTCAGCTTCGCGGGCTGGCTTGTCGAGCAAGGGTCGGGTCCTAAGAGCTGCTTGAGATCGTAACACTAAGTATGATCGCCCACCTGTTTTTCACGGACTTCGCCATAGTTGATGGTCTACTCTTCAATCAAACCAGATCAGAGGCTGGTAGACAATCTATGTTTGGTTAAAGAATCAGTATTGCTACCCAACATGGTAATGCTTCCAGAATTTTCCACATTTCCCCTTAACAGCGTCGTGAAGAATCTTTTGGAACCCCTAAAGTTATTTCGTTTTGATAAATGTACATGTTATTATTATTTAAGTATGTTTATGTAAAGTATGTAATAATATTTTTTGTAAATAAACCTTTGTGTGACATTTAAAGCGTCAGTTTAGAAAAAATAGAAAAGCAAAGATAAAAAAAGTTAAGGACGCATACAAGCAAAGAGTCGGGAAGTGAAAAATACATTACAACCTATTTACTTAATTCATCATCTGCCTAGCCTTTTCCCAACTAAATTGGGGTCGGTTTCCAGTCAAACCAGATGCAGCTGGATATCAGTACTTTACATGGAGCGACTGCCTGCCGGACCTCCACAACCCAGTGACTGAGTAATACGATACCCCGTGGTAAGACTGGTTGTCAGATTTTAGAGCTTCTGACTAACAGTAACGACTGTCAAAGATCTACAAATGACAGCCGGGACCAACAGCTTTACGTGCTTTCCGAGGCACGGAGGAAACTCGCTATGACAGATGGTCACCCATCCACAGACAAACCTCGGCAAGCGCGGCGCTTAACCCGGAAGATCGGCCTGTGCGCTGTATTTATTTAGCCACGAGCTCCTCCTACCCAGCCTATTCACTTAATTATCTACCAAAAAGGCTGAATTCTTTTTGAATCTTCAAAGAATTTCAAGCTGTATGTGACTACGAGAGTGCTACGAAATATTGAGTTTGGATTATTTTGATTTTCTCTAATATTTTTGAATCACAAAAAATAGCAACGTACGAGTATGTCTCCGATGTAAAAAGATTGGAAATTACCTCTCCCATGGCCCTGTTTTATTTGATCCATATTTTCAGGGAAACCCTGTATAATGTGTTCGCTAGCCTTCCTCCCATATCTGTAATCGCTCTAAGATTTTTTCATCAAAAGCGGTACATCTATTTTTACCCGATAACTGAACAAACATAGACACTGTCCCATTTATAATATAAATAGATAGTAGATTAGATGGAACTCACCGATTAACATTGACCCTGTAGTGCGAGACCTCGACCTTCTCCCCGCGCTGACTGAACGCCTTCAGCTGGAAGGCCGGGGTGGCTTCACAGTCACATGTGATGGTCTGAAATTGTAATAAAACATGGTATTATTAGATATACATTACATACACCGCATTTTTTTCACATTGTAAGTATTAAAAAATAGTGCAGATTACAACAGGGGTGTGTGAGGAACTTTTGACGCTGTAATGTATACCCAATTCCACGAGCGCTTTTTTTACGGGCGTTAAAAAAGCGTTGAATTGTAACAAAAAGGTTGATGTCACCGCTCAGCACTTAAAATCAAACACAGTTCGAAAAAAAACGCCGCGCTTTAAGAGCGTTGACGTGTGAACAGATAGGTACATGGGAATGGGATTGCATTTTTTCCATTTCGGCGCTTTTTAACGCCCAAGAAAACGAGTTAGAAAAGCGCTCTTGCGAATGAGAGCAGACAATACTTTTTTTTTCGTGGTTAAATCATCAAATGAGTCCTCCTACCCAGTTCAGGACGGGAGGGACTATCAGACTTGTACTGACTAAAATCAGCGGTGTCCTTCAATAGCCCTTTGCTTTTTGGGGTCACGGTTACCCAATAGTCCCGCGACCCCGGCAGGCTTTGGCCCTCTAAGGGGGGCTCCGTCATATTTCTGACAGCTGACAGGTCTTTGAGGAGCGGGTGAAACACTATGCGCCGGCGATCCGGTCATGGTCCAGGATCGCACAGCGAATCGCCCAGTATCATAGACTTTAGGATATTCTAGGAGCTATATCTGTATGAAAATTACCATTCTCTAGAAAGAGCAAAACGAATAAGCGGTCCGGTTATGTAAAATAAATAAATTGATTGAATTCTTAGATTTTGAGCACGCGACTTGACAGCTATAACTTCTTCCATAATCTTTCATCAACGAGTCGCCTTGAGGTTTTGGAAGTTCTACCTAATTATAAAATAAATAAAGGTAAAAAACCGTAGCTAGATAAAACCAGAAGTGGGTAAACATTTAGAAATATTGTAGAAAAAAACCAAACAACGGGAGACGAAGAAAATAAAATCACCACCGAGTCCAAAATTCAACATTATTCTATTATGCTGTCTATCACTGAAAGTCCTGGAACTGTATTGGTTGCAAATCCCGTACTGTACAAATATATTTTATCAAACTATTTTCCCCCAAATAACAAGGCCAACACAACATAAAAGTAAGTAAACACGTTTCCAAGATCAACAAAAGAAAAATAACATCCTAATTTATGATGCCTACATCCATTTTGTGTGGAAAACATCAAAAAAATATATTAAGGTGCTGATAAACTTGAACATTCACTTATAATGAGCATTCTTGCGAATGTTACATTACAGCCGAACGTTTTAGCGAGCATTCTAACGAGCGTTGTGGGCGAGCTTATTGCCGAGCCGACTGTCAAGTCAGCCAATTTTATCTTCATGAAGATAATTTTTTTTTGACAACCATCGACTAGATCGTTCGCTAAACAGGTGGGGTACCATAACGTCTAAAAGCGAGGGTAATTCCAGTGTGGGAACAAGAAGGCGCTATTGAATTGTATTGCTCGGTCTCTTTCCCACACTGGAATAACTCTCGCTTAAAGACGTCATGGTACGGCCGTCAGATCGTGATAATGTTCGTAGCGATGTTTGGCTGTATTTGTTGTTCAAATCGACAAAATTTAAAATAGCGAATGTTCGATGTTCTGTTACAATTAAATGTTTAAGTCTATCAGCACCTTTAGGTACCCTTGAGAATTCTGCAGATAAACAAGTTGAATGAACTATAATATCATTTATACACAACTATTTAAGCAAGATCTTTCTTTTCGAACACATGGATAACTTATTGAGAACAAATGAACGGCTCAAGTTATATTGGAGGCATATCTTCGTTCCTACGCAATGGTAGAATAGGTACCCTTATTTGGATTAAGCTTTCGTCGGGGATATAGCTCAGTGGCAGAGCAATCGACTGCAGATCGATAGGTCCCCGGTTCAAATCCGGGTGTCCCCTTAATTTCTCCATTTGTACTTTTGGATTTTTTAAGCATTTTTGCGTAGTTTTTCAAGCTTTATATTGCTACGAGATTGCTACGCCAGATAGTGTTTTGATTATGTTAGAAATTTTGTGGCATTCTTCACATTATATAATTATATTAAAATATAAAGGAAAAACTTTAAGGCCCACTTGCACCACAATCACTAAACAGGTTTTATAAAGAGTTATATATTTATTATATAAGTATATAAGTTTGGTTATATAAGTATAAAATAATAACTAAAAACGAATACATATTTTAAAACAATAAACTTAAAAACTATTGAAGGACACCGTAGATTTTAGTCAGTACGAGTCTGACATTCCCTCCCGTCCCGCCCTGGGTGGGAGGACTCATTTTATGATTTTACGACTATAAAAAAAATGATAAAATCTCGTATAACTACGGTTTTCACAAAGTTTATTATAAATCGTGATTTTGCGTTAATCTTTATTCCAACAGTCGTAGCTGTCAGAGTGTGTCAAAGTTTCTCATAACAGCATTTTCATCGTGTTGTTAGTTTTGTGTTATTTTCACATGGCAGATTTAATTGTTATTACACGTGGTGAATTTAATAGTTTAGTCAATAGTTCAAATGACGGTACTAACGTTTACATTTTATCTATATTTTGTAATACGGAGAAATTTAAACCTTGGTCTGCAGATAAGCTTGGACTTGATAGTCCAGTTTTAAACCAATATATTTTTTAAGTTTTTGTAATAAGACCGATTGTGTTTATTCGTTACAAAGAAACGAAAAAAACAAATCTTTCCTCTTTACAATTTAACTGTGGATAACTTATAAACAATGTAATGTAACTGACCTATCACAAACCTAGTAACAGAATTGCACGACTGCGTTCCGTTTAACGCAATCATAACATCCGCTCAACCAGTGGAGTTTAAATTGAAACATTGATCAGCTGAATTCCATTACACGCAAGCGCACGTGTGCATAATACAATGTAACAGATAAATGTTTTGACTTTGTGTTTTAAATAAGATGAAGCCAATTTTGTATTCGCGTAGAACTAAGCGGAGATGTGTCTAACAGCGTATTCGTATTTCGCTAGTTCTAACCCGCAATCTATGATTGTATTTGCGACATTTTTGAACGAAAAACCCAGTAACAATGCCGACCCTGAGAAATCGGCGGCGGGCATAATTCCGACCGCGGGATACACCCAGGGTGTCAGATGATGCAGAGCGTTTTCTAGCCATAAGAGATGAGGCACGTGGGCGCGGGCTTGTGGTTGGCGAGTAGGGATGCTAAAAATCTGAAAAATGTATTAAACTCTACAAACGACTAGGAGAGGACCAGACCCTCAAAGTATTTACTAGGGGCTGGGGGTTTCGGGGTACAAACGCCCTCAAAATCATATACACCTACAAAAAAACCTAACCTATCCGAATGCTTAAATCTTGTAGCTCGCTTCGCTCGGTTTTGCATTCCCTTAACTCTAAAAAGGTCTCTGTTTTACTAAATTAAACGAAGTACTTCCCTACATAATATAACACCATACTCATTTACCACCATAATGAATACGTTAATAAAAATGAAAAGCAGAAACTACCGTGGTGGCACCATAGGTTTTTGGGCATCAAGCAGTCCTAATCTGGCACTGCTAAGTATTAACTAAGTGATCGTGTGGTTGCATAGTATGACGATTCTTTTTGAATTACAAAAATTCCCAGAACATATCGACCACGACAGTATAAACATGAACTGCGGTAAAAAGCAGTGGATTTGCGACGTTCCAGCTTTGAGCTGAAAGTTCAAAAAAGTTCAGCACGATCAATGTGTCTTATATATAAAAAAGTGTTAGGTACTTACAACATGGGCATGCGGGCAGCGAGTAATGGGCAACTCGCTGTCCGACCATGGACCATGCCCGGGTCGACGGCGCGTTGTGTTCCACGCGCGCCTCAAAGAGTGTTAGCAAAAATGACAGGGCCCCCCTCTAGAGGGCCAAAGCCTGCCGGGGTCGCAGGACTTATGAATTACCCTGACGCCGGAACGTAAAGGGCTATAGAAGGACACCGTGGATTTTAGTCAGTACGAGTCTGACAGTCTCTTCCGCTCTGCCCTGAGTGGGAGGACTCATTTGATGATTTTACTACGCTAAAAAGAAAAAAAAAAGGTACTTACAACATCATCCTTGGAGTCGCACTCACAGAAGACATTAGAGACGCTGGGGGGGTTGCTATCCAGCGCGCGCACCAGCTCCACGCCTATACCTTGCTGGAACAAAAGAAAGAACATGTTAGAAACATATCATGAAAGAAAACACAAGCAATACATTTATTTGACCTATGCCAAGAGTAAAAACAATAGCATCATCGTCGGCCTAAACTGCCAGTATGTTGGAGTCGGCTACTAATCTAATCAGGTGCAGTTGGATACCAGTGTTTTAATACGGTACCCCTTGGTATCATGATTTTTTTTACAGACAGTTAATGTAAATCAGTTTCATTGTTATTAAATTCGGTTTGACAGCTTTTCAGCGCGCGTCTTCTCTAAGAAAATCGGCCTATAATGCTTCCATTGCTGAAACGACAGTCTGTCAGTTAAAAGATCGGATTCGCAGTAATCCGTCACGCAGTTTGATTTTCTTGGGTGTACCTCGGACATGTTATGTTGTTTTTCAAATATTTTCATTAATTATCATTTGCCATTTTCTATTTTTACCCGACTACGACAAAGCCAAAAGGAGGGTTATTATTTTGACCGCTATGTATGTTTGAATGTATGTATGTTTATATGTATGGCTGTTTGTTCCCTCATAACTTCTGAACTGCTTATCATTACATGACAAATTAGGTGTCGTTAGAAGTGTCTCAGTTGTCCGCTGGTTATAGAGTAGGTGAAGTGTCGCCAAATCCAATATGGTGCCCTCTAGGAAATGTAAAGCCGTAACCGAAAGCCGAGGTCGTGTGCCACCTGCGGTTGTTTCAGACAATCTTTATTGCCTAGGTGGCATACGACCACGGCTATTACTCGGTCAAATGAATATTGATCTTGTTTTATACTTTTTCAGTGCCCGATTTTTTTGTAGTCTTTGTTTTGATCGACTTCGGATCCAGAATACCAGAAATTTGGGATAAAATCAGCGTGTAGCGCATCATAACTTACCCCCACAACTCAATTTGGTTATCCCATCGGAGTCTCTACCCCTATTTGGAGCTTTTACTCAGCGGGGATATAGCTCAGTGGCAGAGCAATCGACTGCAGATCGATAGGTCCCCGGTTCAAATCCGGGTGTCCCCTCAATACTCTTTTGAGATATGAAATATTAGGATTTTTTAGTTTTGTATAGTTTTCAAGCTTTTTGTGGCTACCAAGTTTGCTACGAAAGTGCTACGAGAATGCTACGCCAGATTAAGATTATTTTGATCTTCTTATATTTTCTGATTTTAGCAATTCTTTTTGGGTTTAATTTTAAACGATTTCTGGAAATATTGCTGCAGCTTTTAATGAGACTACAAGGAAAAAGCCAGCTATGTTTCGTTTAATCGAGTGATATACATATCAATATTAGTTTAGTTTTTTAGCCGTTCGATTTTTCCGCCGTTTGGGGTCGAAACACTGTAAAGTTTTTGTAGTTTCCAAAGAGTCACATCGCTAGTAATAGTTTTCAAATTGTCAGCAAAAATGACGGGCCCCCCTCTAGAGGGCTTATGATTTAGCGTACCCCGTTACGTAAAGGGCTATTGAAGGACACCGTGGATTTTAGTCAGTACGAGTCTGACCGTCCCTCCCGCTCTGCCCTGGGTGGGAGGACTTTAAACTGGTGGGACCACGTTAAAAAAAAGTGCGGGACATGTTTTTGGGAAATCAAAGCAATGTCGCCGGTCTTTGTGGGCTCGTTTCTGGATGATAGCAATGAGACTTTTGACGCTAAAGTTTTTTTTTTGTGAATGGCATCTCGCAGATCAAGCTAGAAGAGGTTGTGAGCTGCTTAACCAGATTTTTCTGTGGATGCTTTAAATTACTCTAAAGCCTCCAGCCAGGGGCTTAAAACTAGAAAAACTACAAACTAAGTGACCACACGCTAAGGGCACCCCCTGCGGGGTTCGGACCTCGGCTTAGGGCGTCACTGAGAGAGGACAGCAAGGGACAGGCTGGATCACAATGATATTGACGCTAAAGTGGCCCCTTGTTGCTTTTAAAATGCCTTGTCTATGCTGTTCCATTGCTGGGAAACGGTCTTTCCCAATAGGTGGTCTTAGTCAGCCAGTTAGATTATCAAGAAATATTTGACTCGTTCTTTTGTTACGTACCTAAACCAAAATTGACGAAGATACGACACTTTTTTAAATTGGCAAAAAGTCACAAACAAGTACAGTTCTTACTTGCTTCTGACGTCACGATGGGGGCTCGTGACGTCAGGAGTCTCTATTTTGAAGCGTTCTAACTTTGTAAATATGCATTGGTTTAACCTCTCGGGCGATTTATAATTGAAAATGATAAAAATCAACGTCCAATGAGCGACTGTCTGTTATGTACAGACGTGTGTACGTAAGGCGCTGGGGCGTTTTCGCTTATGTACACCCGGGTGTACGTAACGCGCCCGAGAGGTTAACGAAAGAAAAAATACGTCCATTGTTAAAAAATAGTGTCCATTGTTTTTCAAAACGCTAGCTTACGGATTAATTAAATTTGCAATTTATTGATAAAATCTTTTCTCAGGTGACCGACCAAGACGTATATAGGTGCATACGTCGAGATCGCCTCGTCACCTCTTTCTGGACCGTCCCATCTCCCGGCATCCAATTTGAGGATACTTTTAAGGCGCTGTATGAAGCTAATCTTTAGATAGTCACGGTGGTGAAGCAGCGGCGGGGAAATTGATTGAAAGACATTTTGCAGTTTTCTTTGAATATTTAAAAAAATACAGTTCTGAGTTTAAAAAGTTTTAGATATTTTATGTCTTTAGTCTACGAAATTTCCTCTGTTATAGACATAAAAAATATGATGGTAGTCACTGAAAAAAATTGAGAATTTCGAGACGACATTTGTTTCGTCGTCATATTGAACATTTTTTTTCGTAGGTCTAGTACTCTTTTGTAAATTATTTTTGTTTGAATCTTTTCTTTATACATTTGACTATACACTGTATTTTTTTCTGGCTTGTGGTATGTATAGATGCGGTTAACTTTGCGACGAAAATGTTACACACAACACAGTTTACAACGCAACATAAACATAATTACATAATTAAAATAGTTTTAATCTTTAACTGGATCAGAGCCCGGATAAACATTAAAAACTAATAAAAACATCGATTAAACCCGCAATTTAATTAAAATTCGATTAATACTATTGGTCAATATTATTGAGGTTACCGATACTTTTAATCGATTTATAAATCAAATAGTATTTTATCTGATTTCTCTAATTGTTTTATCGATTATCTAATAAATTGATTCCTTAGATGAGAGTGATAAATTAAGATGACACGGTTTTTTAATTTGTTTTGATTAAGTTCTTGGTACCTTTTTAGTGGTAATATTGATAAAAGACGATTAAATTGGACGTTGAATCGTGGCAAAAAAAGATATCAGCAGTTTCCTACATTTAGACAATTGGCTATTTGACAGAAGCTAAAAATTACAAATATAATTAGTCCGTCATTTACAGTTTTTAAAAATAACAGACTCATATTTTTTCTTTTGTAAAATCAATAATGTCCACCAAAATATAACGCATCAAAACTTGAGAGTGGGGGGGCCCGTGACGGCAGAATTCAGTAAAAATTGTACTAAATTCTGACGTATTGCCAATTTTGAAAGCGTCGTATCTTCGTTAATTTTGGTTTACGAGACAAAAGAAAAAATACGGGTCGAATATTTTTTGATAATCTAAGTGACGGACTAATTATATTTTTTCAGTCAAATAGCCAATTCTATGAACAAAAGTGTATAGAAGGACAATTTTTTATGCGATTGCGACTTGGTCTCATATTAAGTCTTTACTACAATGCGAAAGTTGGTTCATGCCACGGTTTGTGCAGAGAGCGACTGGCCTGCTACGCCGCATGTCGCGGGTTAGATTCCCGCACTTATCAAATATTTGTTTTAATGTCTTTGATGATCTACGAGTTGTTCCCGGTCTGGACGTTTGTGTAGGAGAGTTTATATGTTTGTAAACGAAACCACGACACAGGAGAAATTACTAGTTTGAGGCACACAAAAAACAAACGAACAGTGCCGAAAAAAAAGGTATCTAATATACCTAAGGACCTAGGTACAGACGACAACACGTAAACCTACCTCAATCCGTCAAATTCTCAGAATGAACTTTCTAGTTTTGTGGTAAAAATATGATGTGATGGCGTCTGTACTCTGTACTTTTATTAGTATTATTTTTTACTTTAAAATAATCGTCATGGACGCCTCACCTAACTTTAATCCGACCTACATTATTGCCTACATACTCGTATCTAATCTCACACATGTACGTCTAATGACCGTACAGAGTCCGGCGGCCATTACTGTGACAAAATGACGCGTCATTGTCTATGTCTCGCGTTTGAATAGAGAAGCTTTTAACGACATAGATATGTCATGTTCTTCTTGTTTATGGTACATGAAACTTGAGGTTATCGTATCAAATACGGGCGGATAGAAAATAAAGTTGTAAGTGGACAACGAGCCAAGTTCCTAGAGATTGTCTGTCTGTATTAAATTAATGTCATTAACAGACAGAAGAAGTTTTGAGTAGAGTAAATAAACATTGTTAATTTAATGAAAATGTAATGGTTTTGAAAATATAAGTAGTTCGGCTAGTATAAGTAATTAAGGTACTTTTTTTTCGTGGTAAAATCATCAAATGGGTCCTAGCACCCAGGGCAGAACGGGAGGGACTGTCAGACTCGTACTGACTAAAATCCATGGTGTTATTCAATAGCCCTTTACGTTCCGGGGCCACGGTAATTCGTAAGTCCCGCGACCCCGGTACTGACCCAGTTTAGACCAATTAATGATCAAGTGAACCTTCAGTTGATATTTTGATTATCCAATAAGGGCATGTGACAATAGACCACACACCGAGATTATTATTATGATAGCAGCAATCACAATTATATAACAACACATAATATAAATAATTGGCACGTACTACATAAGCCATTATGTACGACAAAAAGGGATCACGCATTACATTAACAGCGCTTTCTCTTTCATTTTCGTAATGTTTATACCTGTTTGGCAATACTATTTATAATTGGCTATTTGACAGTAGCTATAAGTTATAAATATAATTATAAATATAATTATAAAATAACGGACACGTATTTTTTCTTTTGTAAAATCAATGAATATTCACCAAAATACAACGCATCACAACTCGAGAGTGCGGGCTGGTGACGTCAGAATTCAATAGAAATTGTATTGTATTGTGACGTATTGCCAAATTTGAAAGCATCGTATCTCAGTCAATTTTGGTTTACGAAGCAAAAGAAAAAATACGGGTCAAATATTTTTTGATAATCTAAGTGACGGACTAATTATAATTTTTCAGTCAAATAGCCAATTATCTAGATAGTATTATAGAAAAACTAGTTGTAGCCAGCGGAAAATAATCCCACGGGCACAGAAAATCGGAATAAAAACTACCCTAAGTGTTAATCTAGGTTCACGCGTCACCGACGGGGCCCCTTAAGGGGCCAAATGCCTGCTGGGGTCGCGCATTTTTGGGAAGAGCTCCGGCGCGATCTCAGGGCAGTATGGAGGGAGCGACTGTCGCAACCGAGGTCCGGGCACGCCGCAATCGCGGCGGTAAGACCCCTCTTTGAGGAGTGGCTGGATAGGCATCACGGCGTCCTTACCTTCCGCATGACGCAGGTCCTCACCGGACACGGAAGTTTCGGGAGGTTCCTGTGTCTGATAGGGAGGGAAGAAACGCCTGGGTGTCACCACTGCGAGGATCGTCCGGAGGACACGGTGGAGCATACGGTGCAGGACTGCCCCGCTTGGGCAGAGCACCGCCATGTCCTCACGACGGCGATAGGCGGAGACCTCTCGCGCCCGGCATTGGTCGAGGCCATGCTGCGGGGCGAGACGGAGTGGGAAGCGGTCGCCTCCTTCTGCGAAGCAGTCATGCTCGTGAAGGAGGAGGCGGGCCGCCTGTGGGAGAGGACAGCGTCCTCCCTCCATCCCAGCCGCAGTGGTAGACGCCCACGGCGTCCGACGTCACAGGACGATCTCCGGCCACCGTAGGCGCGGGCATGCGGGCAGCGAGTAATGGGCGACTTGCTGTCCGACCATGGACCATGCCCGGGTCGACAGCGCGTTGTGTTCCACGCGCGCCTCAAAGAGTGTCAGCATATTGACGGGGCCTGTAGAGGGCCAAAGCCTGCCGGGGTCGCGGGACTTACCCATTACCGTGACCCCGGTACGTAAAGGGCTTGTGAAGGACACCGTGGATTTTAGTCAGTACAAGTCTGACAGTCCCTCCCGCCCTGCCCTGGGTGGGAGGACTCATTTGATGATTTTACCACGCAAAAAAAAAAAAAAAGGCTAGCTGTTGCCAGCGATTTCACCCGCGACAACTTGAAAACTATCCCACGTGAAAATCGGATAAAAACTATCCTATGTGTTAATCCAGATGATAAATTATCTGTGTACAAAATTTCATCCAAATCCGTTCAGTAGTTTTTGTGTGAAAGAGTAACAAACATCCATCCTAACAAACTTTCGCATTTATAATATTAAGTAGGATTAGTAGGATAGGATAGTAGGATAGGATAGTAGGATAGGATAGTAGGATAGGATAGGAAGGATGATGTATTGCTGTTGTTGTAAACAAAAAATACTAAAAAACAGAACAAAGTAAATATTAAAGGGGTTTTGTAGCTATTTCCAAACATCGTCTAATATTGTACGTCTTCTAAATATATAAAAGGAGAACTGACTGACTGACATATCAACGTACAGCCGAAACTACTGGGGCTAGGAATGTGAAATTTTGCACACGGCTTCCTATTATAATGTAGGGGAGCACTAAGAAGGGGTTTTTGGAAATTTAACCTTTAAGGGGGTGAAAAGAGGGAATTAGGAAAGTACGTAACCCACGCGGACGAAGTCGCGGGCAAAGTGCTAGTAAATAATAATTGAAAAACATTCTTCTCCTCAACTATTTCCGTCACTAACGAACACATTTAGCATTAATTAACACAGAGCTTCTAATTATACCTCGCTGCTGTCTCCCACGCACTAACGGACATTTTTTACGTATGTTACGTAAATGTCGCATATTGACAATCGATTGCGGACTTTTTCAAGGTCAAAGTCTGCCTCTCTCAAGGTTAAGGGCGAGGTCAAGGTCATATTGACTCGAAAAGTCGAAACTGCTTTGAAAGTTGGTCCCTTTACAAGCTTTTATTATTTATGTTAAATCTTTCAAAAGATCTTTAAAGCGGTTTTCGATCTGCAGTGTCTTTCATTAAATTAATGCGAATACTTTTTGCCTAGCCACAATCGAATCCGGGGTCGCGGGACCAAGGCATTACCGTGACCCCGGTACGTAAAGGGCTATTGAAGGACACCGTGGATTTTAGTCAGTACAAGTCTGACAGTCCCTCCCGCCCTGCCCTGGGTGGGACGACTCATTTGATGATTTTACCACGATAAAAAAAAAATCGGTTTTGGTCAGAAAACTTCATATTCGCATTTTAATTATTTTTATGTTGATTAAAATATTTCGCAACATAAACATGTTTTAAATGTGTTCTCAAAGATTCACCCAAAGTAATGTTATAACAAAATTAGTTAAAATCCGATTCAATTTTGAAATAATCGACAAAATGTAGGTGGCCGGTTAAATGTGCCCCTGAGTGTACATCATTATGTCAAATTGCATTTTAATAAAAAGTAGTAACAAGTATTTTCCGAAGGTCCTCTTTCGTGGTGCACACTCTTAAAACGTATTGACAAATTTGACATCTCAATCTACGTTGCCAGCATAAATAATTATTAAATAAACGAATGTGAAACAAAACAAATATCTAAACAATTTAAATTGAATTTGTTCACGTTTTCTTTTAAATAATTGTTCTATCATGATCGTCTGAGAATTTCAGGGAATGCATTGTCAACATGTTTTGAAGCAGTGTGCACGATATAATGACAGCTGTCACTTTTAACAAATATCTTTCAATTGAAGACTCTATTATTGTAAATACAAAGTTTATTTTAAAGTTTATGTTTACGTGGATCTCGTGAGGAGCCCGTGGCTTAATAATTACAGCCGCACAGGCCGATCTTCCGTGTTGTTAAGCCATACTTGTCGAAGTTGGTCTGTGGATGTATGACCATCTGTCATAGCGAGTATCCTCCGTGTCCCAGAAAGCAGGTAAAGCCGTTGGTCCTGGCTGTCATTTGTAGATCTTTGACAGTTACCTACTATTAGTCAGAAGCTCTAAAGTCTGACTCCAGTCGTACCATGGGGTATCGTATTATCAAGATACTGGGTTGTAGAGGTCCGATAGGCAGTCGCTACATGTAAAATACTGATTTCTAGCTATATCGGGTTCGACTGGAAGTCGAACCCAATGCAGTTGGGAAAAATATTATTTTATACAAATGATATTTCTTCCTTGGTCAGGTCTGCTCGCGACCACCATCTTGTCGAAATCCGTCGGCAAACATTTTTTACTGTATTCTGTCGATACGCAGGAGTTACAGTCTCTTCATCTCGCTCTATCTTGGGTCTCACCTTTTAGATTAAACCCATTTTAAATAAAAAAAAAACGACGGGTTGCACTCTGGGAGTGCCGGCAGAAGTGAAAACTTGAATAGTAATTGTTGGATATATCTTGTGAACAGATTTTAGTAAAACTCGCAAAAATGGTTGACTTTTTATTTCAATAATTTTCCAATGTGACGTACATCTTTTATAAACAATGTTACCTAGCAACGAATGTCACACGAACATTCACGCAAGCGCCCTGCGCCGTCCTACGCTTTTTCGGTCAGGGTCACGTGTCCTGACGCGAGTTTAAGATTTTATACCCATTACAGAAAAAGTGCTCAACGCCGCTAAAGAAGTTTTCACTTCAAAAATCCAGTCACATAAGAAAAATACAGTAGTGTTCTAGAAAAGGATCTGGGATAGATCCTTAAATAATGGTTTGATTTGAATGCATTTGGTATCAATTTGAAGTTAACAGTTAAACTTGTAAAATAGTATCATTTTTATTATTCTTTACTAGTAATTAATTACACACGATCGCGCGGAATCGGAGTAAGTGATTCCATACAGTGTATAACGTCCTTATTATCATGTATGTATATCTACTACTAATTGTGACATCAAAAGATATTGTAATGACAGGCGTATTAGCCATCTTTTATCTATGGCTGGTCGTTTTCCCATACACAATTACCTTGACGACATTCGTTTAGAATTTAATAAGCAGTTCAACATGTCAAGTGCTGTGGGTTTACAAAATTATACATCATAAACATTATGTTCCCTCCATCGCCGCATGTTTATTGGGATTGGCGCAATATCTTTACCGTTTAGAATATTTTTAGCAACACTATCGAATGGAGTATGCAGTTTTAATTTTTTCAACACTTTTTTGAATATACTTATTTCGCAATTTAATTGGTATTCTTAATCATAATAACCTGCATGGTCCTCGTATAACCTGATCTACATAATAATGTCTGGACTTTAAAAGAGACTGTGATCTCTGAGTTTGTTTCGGCTGTTTCTTCTCAGAGTAGTCAGGTTTATGAAAAGATGTGTAAAAGTGTTGATATAACCTACTTGTTTAAATAAACATCATTTCATAGTTTCAGATTTGTATGTACTGACAGTGAAAAGGACAATATTTTTGATGAAATGTGTTGACACCAGTCCTTCAGTTGTTGGTCCAACAATCCTTCAAGGTCGGAAGGTACTAGGTTGCAAGCTAGTTCATTAGGGGCAAAAATAATTAGTGGAAAATTCTCCATTCTGAACCTATCAATAACTGGCACAAAATCGACAGTTTTCATCATCTAATTTTAGCTACAAGATCGTCTATGTACTCTCATATCCATGACATTGATTGAACACGCGACGTAGACGACCTTTTTAATGCAGTCACAATTTGTCGCTCTATACTGTCAACCGCGTGTCTATGGTCAGAATTTTGACATTGACAGTTGCTTTATTCTCGTAAAAATAAAGATGTTTTTCGTAGTTTAACAGTGTAGTTGGTTGTACTACTGTTGGCAAGCTATATAAACGTTGGCGGCAAGCCAGAATCGTATTGTTGGTAGTATATTGTCTTGTTCGATGACAAACTTCGTTTAGGAACGTTCGTATGATACTGCTGTTGGTAAGGATAGTTTCGTCTAGTATTGATTTTCCGTTTAGCTAGTTTCCTGGTAGTTTTGAGATGGAATCTTGATGTTTTTCGGGGTGATATCTTTGTCGCATGCTGTTCATTATAAAAACAAACCTTAACATGGTTTTGTTTGTATTTTTCTGAGCGTGTCAATGTTTAACAAGTTGGAATCTATGCATAGACGGATGCAAAGAATTCAGATTTCATTAATCTGTATTTGTATTTATTTTTTATAAATCACGTTTCCCACGTAAGCAACATTACAAAATATTTGTAACAGCACATTTTTTTAAAGAAAAATCTTTTTTTTTGTACTCCGTAAATATTCTCGGCATTCTCGCTGACATAAGATTTTCAAAATCATTAAAATATAGATCATACAGAGCCTGTTTTTGTATAATAATATATTTCTGTGGAAGGAGCAATGTGCGTCCGCTCCTCTTTCTTCTAATGTTAGGCAAAAGGATATCCCATCTATCTCTGTACGAAAATTCATCAGAATAGATTCAGTGATTTATGCGTGAAAGCGTAACAAACAAACGAACTCACTTTCGCTTAGAATAGCGTTTATTCACATTTCCCATGCATCTATGCACCGACCATAGCGTATATCCTATATCTTTTTTAATTAGACCACAAACAATGTACACAACATAATCGAGAATCTATATTTGAATGGAGTGAAAGTAATTGAGAACGGATCACACCGGCCGGAGATCCGCGTTCTAATTTTAAATTCTCGCGCCAATCGACCTACATTCCCAGTTCCTGAGGGACGGGCGATTTGACAGTTTGTTTTTTTTTTGAGTGCATCGAACTCAGGAAACGTGGTTATAAATCCCGTGTCGGAAAACAGAAAATGTTTTTTGTCATAACAAAGTGTATTTTAGTACGAAATATACCTCGATTTCAGTGTTTTGAAGTTGTCTTTCGTAAAAGAAAATGGAAAATCTGTGATTAAGTGAAGCGACGCCATTTTAATCCGCGTTAAATTGCTGTCTGATTGAAATGAAATTGGATTGCTTCTACTACGCTTGTTCGTTATTGGTAGATTTTAATGGCCAACGGCATCGACGGTGAAAATTACCGTTTTTAGAGCAAGTATACGTTTTTCATGATAACCTGAATAACGGCGAAGTTTCCAATGTTGTGTTTCTCGGTGGTAAGATCCTGGGGGTCGATCATGGAACTTCATGCCGGCGAAGCCGCGTGAATTAACTAGTTTCTGTGATAAACATGTTGAAAACCAGATCAAATAATTAATAGCTTATGTGAAAAAAGTTATCCTAACTAATATTATAAATGCGAAAGTAACTCTGTCTGTCTGTCTGTCTGTCTGTCTGTCTGTCTGTCTTTTCTTCACGCCTAAACTACTGAACCGATTTGTGTGAAATTTGGTACAGACATAGTTTGGAACTTGAGAAAGGACATAGGATAGTTTTTATTACAAAAAAATAAAAACAAAAAATAAAATGCTCTAACGGAGTATAGATAATTCCTTAAACTGTCAATAGATGGCGGTGATCGTGCAATGGTGTCGATCGTTACACGAGTTCGAATCATGTTATTATTTTAATTCATCGGAAAAAGTAAATAAATAGTAAAAAGGTATGAAAAAAATAATATCAAAATAATAAAACTTTTAGTACAAAGAAAATGCCCGAACGGAGTTTAGATAAATAATGCGAGTTGTCACTATGGATTGATAGATGGCGTTGGTTTCAAAATTGTATTGTCGGTTGTATGATAGTTTATGTGGACTGGTCCTGTTTCGTAAATTTTAATTTGTTCCGTTGTATAATTGGTGTTCCTGTGATGCTTATGAGAAACTATATAACTAGATCCACCAAGACTATATAACGGCATACGGTTACAAATAGCCTATTTAGGACGGAATGTCATTAAAGCCGTTATAATGACTGGGATGGCAAAAGGCGAAACTTTTCCCCCCGTATTCCGTAACCCCGTATTCCCATCATTCCAACTGATTTGCCATTCCAATTCAAAAGAGTTCAGTTTCCGCTGTAAACTGCGTTTGCAATGACCATAAATAAAGCCCAAGGGCAAACGCTAAAAGTTGCGGGGGTACATCTTGAAAAAGACTGTTTCTCCCATGGACAACTCTACGTTGCGTGCTCAAGAGTGTCGAAACCACAAAACCTTTATGTTTTTGCAAAGGATGGCAAAACTAAAAACGTGGTAAACAGAAATGTCTTGATGTAAGAAACTTTCATAATCTCTTAAGCCTAAAATAATAGAAAATTTGTCAAGGGAGAAACAGTCTTTTTTCCTTTTGGACTGAAATGCCAAATCAGTAGAATGATGAGAGAAAAAAGGGAAAAATAACATTTTCGCCTTTTTCGATCGGCAAAACGGCTTTAATGCCCTAAATGAGTATAAGTACATCTCTTAAATTCAAACGCAGAGCTCATTATGTTGATTTTTGAAGAGTTCCCTAGAATATCGTCTACATTTCATTTTTAAAGAGATCCCGCGAGATCGGGAACTATCAAATCAAATTAAATCAAAAGCATTTATTTCAAGTAGACCATTTACAGGCACTTTTGAATTGTCAAAGACATAAAAAATATAATTAAATACTAAAAAATTATGGTGCTACAGTCCCAGTCACAAAACATAAAAACTGTGAAAGTACCGTAGATGCCCGTTCCAAGAAGTAGATCTCTATGGAGAAGAACGGGCAAGAAACTCCATGGACACTCTTTTTAGATCGCCAAAATTATTACAAAACCTTTGTTACATTATTCATTTTTAGATGGTACATTATGATGGTAAAACACCACTATGTGGGTAAAACCAAAAATCTGCTGGAAGTCACTATTCCACGCGAACGAAGTCGCGGGCAAAAGCTAGTATTTTATAATCAGTACTGTCATTTCACATAATAAAATAAAAACGCAGTTATCTAGATGCGTTTTTGATGGACAATTTTTTGAATGTCACTAAATATGCACCGACATTATGCGTGGGAGCAAGTCTCAATAAAATCAGCTGATTTCACGGTCATTGGAAATATAACAGTACCAAAGTAAACAATGTTTATAAAGAACGAGATATGAATGCAAAAGCAAAACTTTTTTGAAAAACAAATATTGTAAACGCTAACGAAAATATTGCAATGAAATCAATATTTTCTTTGGACTACCATCAAATAGTTGAAGGTAAATATTATGAGGCGATTTATAGTAAAATCTTAACGTATATATTAATATTGAATCTATTCTGTGATTTTCATATACTATTCATATGTTCACCACTTCACTCAAGGATAATTATATAGTTTTTGGTATTTGTTTTCATAAAATGGACGGCTGTAGAGTAGACGCGTGCTTGTAATTTTTTTGCCACATTCCAAGCAGTATGGAAACACTATGTTCAGTAAAAAAAAATGTCTTTGGAAATTATGATATAAAATAAAAACAAAATGGCGGTGGTCGATCCAAATGCCACACCAAAAGAACTATGTAACATTATAAAATAAAGATAGAGACTGCAAAACGAGCCTCATTAAAATCCTTTCAGTTGTAACATAATGCAAGCAGACAGGCAGTCGTTGCATTTTATGACAATAATCCAAGATGGCGGAACAGGACCTAATGACTAAAGTAAGCAATTCTCTGTGAAGTGTAAACTGCATTCATTCGAGAAGTAATCTATATACCCTTGGTTAATTCTAGGGAAAAAGGTTTAGTAGCTAGTCACAATATCTATATTTCGTAAAATTAAGAAAATAAATAAGTAAATTAGGTTTGCTTTTTTGGGTGAGGAACGAAGATCCGGCTCGAGGGACCTTGTCTAACAGATACAACTCTGACCGACTGAGTCCCTGTAATTTTGGCAACCAATCACATTATAGCATTAAACCATAAGTAAGTCGTTAATCTCCATACAGCACATTAATCCTATACAAAGAGTAAAGATATTACACTTGATACAACATAAATACACTAGGATTTGATTACTTGAGTGGTCAAGGTTTACGTCTTAAGACAGGGGTTCCCAAAGTTTTACTGTCTGTCTCAGCGCCATAGCTAATGGATAACAGATAACAATGATACCTGGCTGAAATTCTAAAAAATCGTAACATTAACATCAATCGTTATGTTATACTCGGATAGAAAAAATCTAATCTGGGGGGCATTATGAAAAAATATTTGCAACGTATTTTTTCTTTTGTTACGTGAACCAAAATTGACGAAGATAAGACACATTAAAAATTGCCAATACATCACAAGTAAGTATAGTTTTTACTTGCTTCTGAATTCAGGAGCCCCCACTCTCGAATTTTGATGCATTATGTCTTTGAAACTATGCATTAATTAAAAAAAAAAAAAATACGTGTCCATTTTTTTCCAATACGAGAATAATATTTTTTATTCGGACTAATATTTTCTTTTGACTAAAATAACCTATTCGTCATGCTACAGGGCGTCATGGCGCATAGTTTGGGAACCTTTGCCCTACGAAATTTGATTACGTAAGGACGAAAATCTGGAACAAATTACAGTGATATCTTTTGTAGATTTCCCGCGAGGACCGAGTTTGGACAGGCCCGTCAGGTCATTGTTAAGTCAATGGGGAGTTATTTTGATATCAGATAGTACCAGTATTATATTATTACTTCAGTGTCCTATTTTTGGCTTGTCAAAATAAATTCTTTGTTAGCAGTAGTTCAATTTATGTGAACTAAGAAGAGATTAAGGAATTTTACAAGAAGTTTGAATGAATGTTTGTTAATCACGTAGGTCCCCGATATTTCGTGCCCGTGGGATAATTTACGAGCTATTTGCAGGCGAACCCGCTTGCAACAGCTAGTAAACATTTACAAAAAAACAGTTTTTACAAAAACAGATCAACCAAAGACAAGCAATATTACAATGTAACTTTTTATGCCGACAATAACTCAACAACGATCGATGACCGATTTATCTCAAGATATCTCGCGTCTTGAGATTTATCGATCATTCATGGAATGTTGCGCGTGAGTGCGTCCGTGTGAAATGTGATAGATTGCATGTATTATGTGATTGTTGGCGTAGATGAGTGCAATAAACACGTTGATTGTATGAGTGAGATATCTAAGTTGCCAGGAAATGAGGCTCAAACCGGCGGATATCCCTATGCCACTATGCCAGAATACCCAAGAACAACCAATGGACTATTGCGGACTATGGGAACAAAAGACAGGGTTATGGCGTTTGGTGGGTTTAGTGGACTGGTTATCTATAACTATAATAAAACTAAGTCCCTGCCTAATCAATGTTAACATACATACTCGTAGATAAGATGGCAAGGGGTTACTTGCACACTCAACAAATGGGCCCCCAAACATATCGCTAGCACAAAGTGCCGTAGCGACAAGGGAGAAGCATATCCTGAGGTGCTTGAGCAGTGGAGAGGTATTCCACGGTTTTCAGAACCGACCAGGAACCCGGACGTATACTATTACTATGATGCAACAAAACTCCATCAAATGTTACCAACCTCTAACGTACTTTAAAAGTAATTTACCCACCACATAAATAGTACATAAGTAAATCGACTACGTAGCCCATAAAACTCAGTGAATACTTGCAAACACGGAACTAAAACCCATCCGTTTTCATGTTTCCTGTTTTGGCTTGTGATTTGTGGCGTAAGAGTTACAGTTTGTTACAGTACTTCTATTTACTATCGGTATTAACAATAGCAATGTAGACGCTTTATTGTTATAAATAAATAATCTCAGTACAATTTTTAGCGCGTAACGCACATAAAATAGTATTTTAAATGTTATGAAAAATATCTATAAAAAAGCAATGAAACCTCGACACGTGTTTCGGAGAGGCGAAACACGTCTCGAATATAAGTTTGATTGCATGGCATGTTCTTCCATTTTTCTCGCTTTTCTTGTATGTGTGCATATGTATGAGGGGGGGAGGGTTTGACCTTTCCTGCATATGCATTTGCTTTGCATGGTTACTGCATCCAAGAGTGGATTTTTGTCGCGGATTTAAAACTGGATGATCAACATGGATTTCCAGAAAGTAACGCCTGATTCTATAATTTATCTAAAATAGTATGTATTTTATACATTCGTGGTACTCGTATCTACATTTTGGTTCTTTGGAAAAGATTAAGTTAATTATAGAGATTTATTCGTTTTTGGGTCGAATTAAAACAATTAACATTTATATTTGAAAGGGGTAACTGGCGCAGACAGTGAAAAATATATAAATGCATAGAGGACATTAAACAAACTTGGGCTTAAAAGTGTACCTTGTAAAACACTCTGGTATTGACAAGGTCAGTGGATAGTTTGTTTTTATTCATCTTTGTTTCCCGACATAGTAGAGTACTTCTTACTCTATAACATACTGTTTGTCTGTCAATTGTTATTTTTATATCATAAGCTATCTTGTTGAAAACAGAGAGAGGAAATCAAATGCTTCTTGGTAACCGAAATCAGAGCTCTTCGTGGTGGGTTAAAACTATTGAATAACCTAAGTATTTCTGACATATAGCTCCATTCCGTAACAAAAATGTACGGAGGTGAGATTACCACTTGTCGGTAAACCATCACAATTCTGCTTAAAGAAGATGACGCCACTGCATATGACAAAAATAAACATAGTGCCGTATTTTACGATTGACTCCCAAAAAAAAGCCAAATTAATCTGGTTCTAACTGCATGCATAAAGCTGTAAACCGGTGGTCGATGTGGTGCAGTTAATTTTTTTTTTTCAAGATAGCTGAGTTTGTCTGCATTTTATTTTACAAACTAAAACGAGGACTACCATAACATGGCGGCACTGTTCGCGTAGTGGCTGAGCGATCAGGTGCTTTTTTTTTTTAGGGTGGCAAAATCATCAAATGAGTCCTCCCGCCCTGGTTGGGGCGGAAGGGACTGTCAGACTCTTACTGACTAAAATCCACCCGTGTTTCTTCGGATGCCCTTTACGTTCCGGGGCCGCGGTATCCTGGATTAAGAAAAAAGCCGCGACCCCAGCAGGCATTTGGCCCCGTAAGGGGCCCCGTCGGTGACGCGTGAAACACGGCGCGCCACCGACCCGGGCTTGGTCCTTGGTCGGACGGCGAGCTTACCCATTACTCACCGTCCGCAAGCCCGCTCCGCCGCTGTGCCCTCTGCTGTTCAGAGGGACACGCGTTGGAGCATCCACCCGACAGGCTATTCGCATACGGGCAAACAGATCCCTTAGGCACACAGTGCCTAAAAGAGTTTTTGCCCGCATCCCAGGGTGCACCGGCCCGAAAAACTGGTCTTCCCCCCGGACGTATCCGAAGGGGAACTCCAGTCCACGGGCGCACGTGGAGGTTTCCTGTCTTAGCACCCCGCGATCAAGATTCAATAATTCTGAGTCTGTCTTTTGTGTAAGCGGGTTCATAAACTTATTTGTAAACGCATCCACAACTTATAAAAGATTTTTAGCATAGGGCAACATTAAAAAAAATTGCTCTTTAATATCTAGCCTTGACGTACCTACTGCGTTATTGATTGATAAATTATAAGCCCATCGCTAAATTACTAAGCTTGAACCCCTTATACGGAAACTCATTAAATACACCATATGAGTTACCTATAATTCAATTTTTTTTTCGTGGTGAAATCATCAAATGTGTCGGGAGCATTTGAAAGTTGAGCTATGGACTTCAATGCATGCAAAAGTTAAAAATGCCATATCCTGGCTATGCTTCCTGCCGGGGTCGCGGGACTAACGGATTACCGTGACCCCGCTACGTAAAGGGCTATTGAAGGACACCGTGGATTTCAGTCAGTACAAGTCTGACAGTCCCTCCCGCCCTGCTCTGGGTGGGAGAACTCATTTGATGATTTTACCACGATAAAAAAAAAAAGATCCTGGCTATGCTATGGCATTTTCTAATTAAATATTTATGGTCGTAATCTAACCACCACCAGACATGAAATACTGATATAAATATCGCTTTTTAGTTTTGAATAATAATATTATGTATCAACTCCGTTTAAGCAGTGTGTAGCAGGGATTGTCAGCTCTTGATTTTTTTAAATACCTCTTTTTTTTAGGAAAGCTTTCGTTGGCCAGACTCTATCTAAAAAGTCAAATATTCGTCGCGGCCGTATTATATCGTCTTAAAACCAGGCTAGTTCCAGTGAGTGAAAGAGACAGAGCTATACAAGTCGTCTAGCGCCACCTCGTTTACTCACTGGAACTAGCCTGGTTTTAAGACGTCATATTACGGCCCCTGGAATGCAGAAATTCTTTCGGATAATCTTATAATCTTATCTTACGTCTTTAGATGTTATGTTGCTAGTATGTTACTAAGACGAGATTAGATAAAATTAGAAAGATAATGCGCAAAGAAAGTATGTCATGAAATATTTGGTGTAATATCAAACTTTTTTTTTTTATCGTGGTAGAATCATCAAATGAGTCCTCCCACCCAGGGCAGGGCGGGAGGGACTGTCAGACTTGTACTGACTAAAATCCACGGTGTCCTTCAATAGCCCTTTACGTGCTAGGGTCACGGTAATCCCTTGGTCCCGCGACCCCAGCAGGCAATATCAAACGTTGGAGGAAAAAAAAAAACGTTTGATATTACATCAAATATTTCCTGACATACTGACTTTTGCGCATTATCTTTCTAAATTTATCTAATCTCGTCTTAGTCAACCAACACAGGATCACGCCTCATGGTACCCGTTTGTGCTTTGTCGTCACTTCCATCCGGTATTGTTTTTTTTTTTTCCTCCAATATCGAACGTTGGAGGAAAAAAACAATACCGGATGGAAGTGACGACAAAGCAGAAACGTGTACCATGAGGCGTGATCCTGTGTTGGAATTCTTCGTCAGCTTTTTCTTGACTTTTAAATTTTTTTAACAGTTTTTTTTTAGTTTAGGCGGTTCATACACTTTATTCTTCCCTAACCAATGATGTTTCATAAAATAATAATTGCCGCGCTATCTTAGGGCTATGTTTATTGATAATAGCACTGCAGAGCATTTACTATGCGAAGTATAAGGGCAAGAAATTAGATGTACACTTTTAACAAAATTTTGAAGATTCTCCCATTTCATGCGTTTGTCTAAGGGAACAGTGTATAAGTAGCAGTATTGTGTTAACAGCATACTTAACACAATACTAACGTAGCGCCAGCGCCATCAGAACGTCATTTGCAAGTGGCTATTAACAAATGGCGTCCTGTTGGCGCTTGCGCTACGTTAGTATTGTGTTAAATTTGCCTTAAGTGTGTGATTTCCCATCATATCCCGCGTCCCCGTCTTATACACTGTTCCCCTACTTTGAATACATATTTTTTAAAATCTGTAACAGTCTAACAGTTCTACCACACATGACGTCAGATATGAACTCATAATGACGTCACACCTACCTACCGGAGTTGCGTGGTTGTGTATTTGTGTACATCGGTAACGGACGCATCGCGATGGAATCTGTCGATTGAGTGACTCGGAATGAAGCGCGGGGGTGGAATTAACGATATTTATGATGCTGTTAGCAAGATCTCTGATTGTTTTATGATGCAATGCACTGTTGAATATGTTATTTGAGCTATAGATCCGGAAATTACTCTAAAATGATAGGGTAATTTAAGGTAGGGTATTTTACTGCTTAATAAATTGAAAATCTAGTCCGTCAGTTGTTAGAATATTAAAAATAACTAGCTGTACCCTGCCACGCTTCGCTGTGTCACAAAAATATGTGACTGATGCAAAAAATAGATAAAAACAATCCTTGATGCGGATTATATATCATGCTAAAATTTCATCTCAATCGGTGCAGAACTTTTTGAGTTTTTGAAGCGTACACAAACCAACATAACATTTTATTATATATAGACTAGCTTTTGCCCGCGGCTTCGCTCGCGTAGAATTTGGTCTGCCCCATTAAGTTACGTGACATTTTTTTTTAATACTTATATTTTTTTATGTAACTTCACATCGTACATCCCAAATTTCTAACTTCAAAATTAGTTTCCATACAATCTTTGAACACCTATACCTAATATTTAGAGGGAATCTCTTGAGGGTGGAATTATCTGAATTCCTTTCTAAGTGCTCATTATTTTAGAGGGCCAAAGCCTGTCGGGGTCGCGGGACTTACGAATTACCGTGACCCCGGTACGTAAAGGGCTATTGAAGGACACCGTAGATTTTAGTCAGTCAATTCTGACAGTCCCTCCCGCCCTGCCCTGGGTGGGAGGACTCATTTGATGATTTTACCACGATAAAAAAATAATAATAACAGAACTCTGCAAATTTCGAAATTCTACCAGTGGTTTCTTCATCAATCTTTACCTGTATGGTGTGTTTATAAAAAGTAGCCCTATGTCCTTCCCCGGGCTTGAGAATTTCCTATCCAGCACAAACGGATTACTAAACACTGACTAATAAACAGGTCGGACCAATGTTACTTGCATTTAATCACTACATAGTATAAAACAACGTAGCTTTCTTTGTCCCGTGTAACGATCGAACTCGTGTAACGATCGACATCATTGCGCGATCACCGCCATCTATCGAGCATAAGGACCACTCGACATATAGTACTAATAGAATTATCTATACTCCGTTAATCATCTGCCTAGCGTTTTTCCCAATTGTATTGAGGTCGGCTTCCAGTCAAACCAGATGCAGCTGGATATCAGTATTTTACATGGAGCGACTGCCTGTCGGACCTCCACAACCCAGTAACTGGGTAATACGATACCCCATGGTAAGATTGGCTGTCAGACTTTAGAGCTTCTGACAGTAACGACTGTCAAAGATCTTCAAATGACAGCTGGGACCAACGGCTTTACGTGCTTTCCGAGTGCTTTTTACCCATCCACAGACCAACCTCGGCAAGCGCAGCTTAACCCGTAAAAATATATATAATAAAAAACTTTTTCAAAAAAAAATATAACCGCCTTCAAAAAGAACCACAAAAAAGGGTAAAATAATCTACAAAATAACTTTTATTTCGGAAGTCGATGGCAAAAAAAAAACAACTATTTTACCCTTTTTCGTGGTTCTTTTTGAAGGCGGTTACAATTTTTTTTTTTAAAGTTTTTTATTTTACTCTTTTTAGTTAAAACATTCAACCCAAATTCTTGCCAAATACATATAATATAATCCGCAGCACTGGTAATAACATCCCTCATGTACACAATAAACTAATAAAATTCCCTATCTCAAAAACTACTGAACCGATTTTGATGAAACTTGCAGTATTCCCTAAGTTGAACGATACCTAGCACAAAAAAAAATATTTAAATTGGACGTGAAGTTCCGGAGATATGCGAACAATGAATCAGTCGATGCCTACTCCTTACTGTTAAGGAGTTGTACCTTCCATCATCAGCTCAGCTACATAAGATAATGATTACCATACGCAAGTACTTAAATTATTTCATAAGATTTACGAAAATCGATGCGTGGGCCTATAAAATTTGAGGGTTGCCCTCGATTTCTCCAAGATCCAATCATCAGATCCTGATTTGACAATGGGACCACACGGGAAGCACCAGCTTTCAAACAAAAAAAGAATTATGAAAATCGGTTCACCCAGTCGGTCGTAATGCGGTAACAAACATTAAAAAAAAATACAGTCCTCCTTTTTTTGAAGTCGGTTAAAAACTATCCTATGTCCTTTCTCAAGTTCCAAACTATGTCTGTACCAAATTTAACACTAATCGGTTCAGTAGTTTAGGCGTGAAGAAAAGACAGACAGACAGACAGACAGACAGAGTTACTTTCGCATTTATAATATTAGTTAGGATGGACGCGAATTTTTTTTTTAATCAATGAGTATTGACAAAGATAGAACGCTTCCAAATTCGAGAGCGGGGACTTGTGACGTAATAACGCTTGTAAAACCGAGTGAAGTTTTGTGATTTTTAGAAGCGTTGAGGCAAGTTACGCAAGGCAAGCTACGTAACAAACGAAAAAATACGGGTCTAATATTTTTTATAATCTATATTTCGGACTAGCACTTTTCCCGCGACTTCGTCCGCGTGGGTTACGTACTTTCCTAATTTCCCCTTTTCACCCCCTTAAAGGTTAAATTTCCAAAAACCCCTTCTTAGTGCTCCCCTACATTATAATAGGAAGCCGTGTGCAAAATTTCACATTCCTAGCCCCAGTAGTTTCGGCTGTACGTTGATATGTCAGTCAGTCAGTTCTCCTTTTATATATATAGATTAAGAAAGATTTTTTAGTAAAATAGCCTATTGTAACACCATATTAATATATGTATGATCTGCAAGTAGTTGTTCCGGGTCTGGGTGTTTGTGAGTTTCTATATTTGTAAACGCATCCACAATACAGAAGAAACTCCTAGTGCGGGGCAACGTTTCAAAAAAAATTGGTTTCGATTACATAGGAAGTAAATATGCGGCAAATCAGTATCTCTAACTGACTTTTCTAGATTTTGTAACATAAAGCAAACGGGAACTTTGACGTTAATTTGATGAAAAAAATTAGTTCCTGGTTCGTACACTAGAGGCGCTTTTTCAATTTTCCATACAATAAACGCAGTAAATACTTGAAGTATGCTGTAAATAAAATATAGAAATCTTGTGACAAGGCTTTGGATCATAATCGGAAGTATTTTTTAAGCACATGTCACGCTATTAAACATTAAAAAAAACTACCCTTTTTCAATAATGTTCACATTAAAAACAGTTTGTGATCACTATTACAGCATAATTATGCTGACATTATTTTTTTTGAATTTTGTTGAATAACAATTGGCTATTTGACTGAAAAATTATAATTAGTCCGTCACTTAAATTATCAAAAAATATTCGACTCGTATTTTTTCTTTTGTTTCGTTAACCAAAATTGACGGAGATACGATGCTTTCAAAATTGGCAATACGTCACAATTTAGTACAATTTCTATTGAATTCTGAAGTCACGATTTTACAAAAAAAAAAAATACGTGTCCGTTATTTTTTTAAACTCTAAATGACGGACTAATTATATTTGTAATTTATAGCTACTGTCAAATAGCCAATTAAACTGTTTTATTGTTTGATTTTCTAAATCTATATTTTAAATAAAGAATTCAAAGTGATACTCAAACTTCAAAAATAGCTGCCACAAAACCTTGGTATCTAATCTTTTCACCACATCGATGAGCTCACCTTCAGACTGACGCCCTTTCTTGCCATAAATACTACATTTCTAAACTACCTAAGTTTAGGCCATTCCCCGAATTATTAGGCCAGGAGCGGTACTTTAGTCACGACATATAATGGCTACGAATTATGTCACCGGGCGTGTCTAGAACGTGCAGTCACGATTGTGACGTGATGACACTTTTATATGTATAAGCACCTAGCGTCTACGTTCCGCGCGCCTCAAAGAGTGTCAGCATAGTGACGGGGCCTGTAGAGGGCCAAAGCCTGCCGTGGTCGCGGGACTAACGAATTACCGTGACCCCGGTACGTAAAGGGCTATTGAAGGACACCGTGGATTTTAGTCAGTACAAGTCTGACAGTCCCTCCCGCCCTGCCCTGGGTGGGAGGACTCATTTGATGATATTACCACGATAAAAAAGGGTCTACGTTCGAAATAGTCGACAATGTTTGTAAAAGAGATATAAATAATAATGTTATGCATGCAACTATTCAATCCTGACAATGAATGTCAAACTTGTATGCAACTCGTATTCAATTATGAACTTGCATTATCTAAAAGGGGTTTTTTTTATCGTGGTAAAATCATCTTATGAGTCCTCCCACCCAGGGCAGAGCGGGAGGGACTGTCAGACTCGTACTGACTAAAATCCACGGTGTCCTTCAATAACCCTTTACGTTTCAGGGTCACGGTAATTCGTGAGTCCAGCAACCCAGGCAGGCTGCGGTGGCCGCACATCGTGAGCCGACGTCCGTCGCCGTGGGCGCCTACCACTGCGGTTGGGTTGGAGGGTGGACGCTGTCCTCTCCCTCGCGTGGCACGCCACTATACATTTAGTCTATGCCAACCTTTGAGACCGATGTTTTAAAAGATTTTAGAATTTTAGGGTAATCTACCAGATGTTAAACAGTGCAAAGAGAAGATTGGATCTTTACAATATTTGCCGTTAGTTTATATACTAATAGAAATTCCAATGACCGTTAAAATTTACTACTTACACACCTATAAAATTAATAAAAGTATTACAAAATAAGGCCACCCATATTCACAATCTGAAGCTCTAACAACATGTCCTAAAACTGTCCAGGCAAACCTTATAACCTAGATAACTAGCCTGGTAACGTTTTCCTAGAAATAAATTGGGTTAACACTAAAATGCTTGGGGTATAATTCCTGCAGTTGACGGCTGCAATAAGTTGATGAAATTAATGGTTTTGTGGAACAATGCAGGGGTAGTGCAGTTGTCGTTAAAAATGACATAAATCATTAAGAAAAAAGCGCCATTTTACTTGCAAGATATTTGCATTTTTTCTAAAAGCTCATTTTTTAAACTGTAATTTATTTCCCTGATTTTTGAGCTTTAACTTTGCTAGCTGCATAAGTCATCATCTGCCTAGCCTTTTCCCAACTATATTGTGGTCGGCTTACAGTCGAACCAGATGCAGCTGGATATCAGTATTTTACATGGAGCGACTGCCTGTCGGACCTCCACAACCCAGTAACTGGGGAATACGATACCCCATAGTAAGACTGGTTGTCAGACTTTAGAGCTTCTGACTAACAGTAACGACTGTCATTTGTAGATTTACGGCTTTACGTGCTTTCCGAGGCTCGGAGGAAACTCGCTATGACAGGTGGTCACCCATCCACAGACCAACCTCGGCAAGCGCGGCTTAACCCGGAAGATCGGCCTGTGCGGCTGTATTTATTTAACTACGAGCTCCTCTTGCAAACTGCATAAGTAAGGAGAATAAATTTTATGCATGTTTTTCTCAGTTCTAGATATAACATCAATATGCCATATTTTCACAAGAAATATTTTCCGTAAATAGTAGTAGTAGTAGTAAACCATTTATTTTCAGGTAACAAAGACCCATAGATAAATACCTTAACCCAAGTATATATATAATTATCAACAAAAAATGTCAGTAAATAAAACTTAAGCCTAAGTTAGTAACACTTCACTAGCACTACACTACGTCTTTGTGCTGTCATGTGGAATTGGTCCGCGGAAGCGACGGAACACCACGTCCTGCGGCCAAAAGCTTTCTTCTAACACCAAGTTGAGGTAGCACGTCGGGATACGCACCACAAACGCCTTGAAATTGACGTTGCGGCGCGACTCTAACAGCTGCACCCTCGCCGTGTAGTTCAGCTTCCGGCGCACGTACTCAACGATGTCATCTACCTCAGTGGTGTAGTGGAGGCGCGAGATGTACACCGGAGTGTTCGGTTTCGCTGCACGCAGTTTAACGTTGGGCTCCAGAGGAGCCTGGCCGCAGCGGTTCTTACTGCTTCGTTGGCGGTGCTTCCTCCGTCGCACAGTCACAAAACCGTCATCATCATCCCGATCCATTGCTTTTACAAGCACGGGCTTCGCGGGGGGAGCAGCAGAGGTGCTGCCATTAACCAGCGGTTCAGCTGGTCGCTTATTTCGAGCAGCGTTATGAGGAGGGGCTGCGGGGACGGGAGCGGAGCTGCGCGACGCAGACTCAGCAATCAGCGCCGGCGGCGAAACTGCTGACGCGTAACTTGCAATCGATGCATCGAGGCAGGCTGCACCTCGGCACGTGTTTACGTAGCTTACACGCGCCGCGGGTGACCCAGTTAATGTCACCGAATTGCGCAACTCGTCGAGTTCTGCGCGCAAATCCGTAACGGTGCTCTGAGATGCCTCCAACTTCCTCAATACCTCAGCCAAACTTGCCTTCAAGAAGACGATGTCCTTCAGAAGGCTGGTTACGTCGACGTGGTCGAAAGTGACTGGGGGGAGCTTGCTCAAGTCCTTCGCCACAAACGTAGGCACGTCGTCAGGGTCGGTCTCTTTTAACAGCGTGATGATGTTCTGGATGCTTTTCTTCGTCCCGTCACGCCGGCGGGACACCATCTTGTCACTCTTGTTGAGTAACTGGAACAATTGCAGCTTGGAAGCTGCGATGTCGTCCTCGCTGAAATTCGTGGCGCAGATCTGGACTGCGGACACCTCGTCCATCACGTCCAGTTTCTGCTGCAGGAACGCCAGCAGTTCGTTCGCCACAAGTTTTTGAGTCATGACGATTTTAGGTTACGGGCGACGGCTTTCGCCGCGCTAAACGATAAACAAAATTATACGTGTCAGCAACACGTCCGCACCGTAACGCTGCTATAGTCTGACTGACTAAAGTAACGGGAGCTGATTTTAGTAAATTATTGTGAGTGTGTGTAGTGGCTACGCCCATGGTACGGCTCCCATCTCATCGGCTCTCAAACTCATAAGGAACTATCTTGTGGAAGTCTGCACGCGACACTACACCTTTTGTGGATCATCTACAAACTCATACCTTCCCATATTATGGCTACTGATACCCATATACGACCCATTAATGACGGCACGGTAAGCGCAGTAGCTAAGCGATCGGACTGCTGCGCTGCGTGTCGCGAGTTCGACTCCCGCACGGAGCAAATATTTGTATGACCTACAAGTAGTTGTTTCGGGTCTGGGCATATGTGTATGTGAATTTATATGTTTTTAAACGCACCCACGACACAGGAGAAATTCCTAGTTTGAGCCATAGTTAAAAAAAAAAATATGGCTACTGTCAAACACCTTAAGATTAAAAGAACAAAGATCTATAAAAAGTTGTTGTGTACTACAAATAATGACAATGTTAATTACCATGTCGACCTCAGTACTGTACACTGTTCATGGCGTCACTCGCAGGTATTTGACGCTCTGTAGTTCGTCACATGGCTGATAAAATATGTACAGGGTGTTTTGAACTAGAGTGTTCAACGCCTGACCGCCGCTTTGGTGCAGACGAGAGAAGATGTGTTTTGTATCACCAAATAGATTTTCAGCGGAGCTTAGCGGAGAGGAGAAGTGAGGTGTGGGTAGCGGAAATGTAAGCTGGGCGTTTGGTCGTGGCTCCGTGTACCTCATCTCGCTCTTGATGTCGCCTGGAAGCGCGGTTTTATCGTAGTAAAAGGCTCAATTTTCTTTTCTTTTCTTTCTTTTTTTTCACTGGTACAGAGCTGATCGTTAAAAAAACTGTTTTTTCACGGTTGCGGATATGTGACTGATGCAAAAAATAGATAAAAACAATCCTTGATGCGGATTACATATCATGCTAAAGTTTCAGCTCAATCAGTGCAGTACTTTTTGAGTTTTTAAAGCATACACAAACCAACATAACATTTTTATATATATAGATGTAACAGCCTGACATCTCATCGTAGTAATAATTATCACCACTTCAACTTTGACTTTGAGAACATATTAATTATTTGCAGACAGTCGTCGGCAAGAGATGCTTAACTTTGGTGACCAATCCAAAGACAGACCTGCGGCTGTATTATGACGTATTAAAACCAGACTTATTCCAGTGAGTGAAAGAGACAGAGCTATACAAGTCGTCTAGCGCCACCTCGTTCAGTCACTGGAACTACTCTGGCTTTAAGACGTCATAATACGGCCCCTGGCTTTGCTTAATAATTTTGCTCACACATATTGACGGTTCGTTAGGAAAGGCGTTGAATATCAAAAACGGGACCAACTCTAATTTCGGAAAATTCTAAAAATCAATACGATTAGACAACGGTGTCGCTACGGCAACATCGGTCCTTCGAAAGTCGCCAACACATTTTTAATTTATTGTCAGTTTACGTTAGTAACTGTTGCCTCTCAAATGATTGTGATCACAAGTTAACAGGAAACAGAGAACTTCTTCTCATCGCACCGTTCAATCTCAACAGTTATTATTACACCCTGTATATAGCTAGTCGGCTCAGTCACGGCCGGTTCGTTCCGTGTACGACATGCCAGAAGATATAAATTAACTAAAAATAGGGCTGTCACAGTTGTTAATAACTAGTATTAACTTAGGAGCAGTTGTATTGGCCTAGTGGTATTGACCCCGACTTAAGACTAGGATAAAAGTGGTCGTGGGATCGAACCCAACCAGGCGCAATACTTTGTGTAATTTACTTCATCACCACTACTCTCAAAACAGTGAAGGAAAACATCGTGAGGAAACCGGCATGTTCTAGAACCAAAAATTCGAGGACATGTGACATCTACCAATCCGCACTGGGCCTGCGTGGTAGATTATGGCACACTCCCGCTCACAGAGAGGAGGCCTGTGTCCCGGCAGTGGGGACAATTAAAGGCTGATGATGATGATTTAGGATGCCCTTTTTCGTCGTGGTAAAATCATCAAATGAGTCTTCCCACCCAAGGCGGGACGAGAGGGACTGTCAGACTTGTACTGATTAAAATCCACGGTGATCCTTCAATAGCCCTTTACGTTCCAATGTCACGGTTAACTAATGAGGCAGTCCCGACCCTGGCAGCCTTTGGCCCTCTAAGTGGGGCTCCGTCAGATTGTTGACAGCTCTCTGAGGCGCACAGACAAGAGCATAGTCAATGATCGAATGGCAAATCACCCATGTGATAGACTGCTAAGCAGCGTGTCGCGATTCGATCCCCGCACGGAACAAATATATGTACGACCTACAAGTAGTTGTTCTGGGTCTGGGTGTTTGTCTATGTTTGTAAACGCACCCACGATACATGAGAAATTCCGAGTGTGGGGTTAAAATTTATTATTTATTTCAACGAGACCAATTACAGGCACTTTTGAATTGCCAAAAGACATAAAATAAAACTAGTGCAAAAAATAGCTATGGTGCTACAGTCCCAGTCACAAGACATAAAAACTGTGAAAGTACCGTAGGTACTATGCCACTCAATCCGTGACAACAGAAAACATGCATCTTTCTAAATTTTTGCAATTATAATATTGGAAAGATAACCGCAAAGCTTTACTAATTAATATGTCATCAGATTAATGTATTACTATGAATGAATGCGGTAAAACCTAGTCACAAAAATACTAATTTATAAACGTCAAAGTTATGACAGCCCTGAGCATTGCCTAGACTATTACATAAGTCTATCCTAGTGCCAAAAACTATGTGTTGTGTTACTGGTTACTAGGCTTGAATTGGATAATAATGATTATAATATTATTGTTTATATTGTGCTATGGGACAATAAGAGCATTATTATTGTCTCTTGACTATTGTATGGGCCTCTCATTATCGAGTGGCGAGTAAGGAGTGACTCGCCGTCCGGTCATGAAAAATTGCCGGATCGTTGTGTACCAAGCGAAGCCGAAAATTATACCAGGGGAAAATAAAATCGGGGTAAAATCTATCCTATATGTTAATCTAGGTTATAAACTATCTATGTACCAAATTTCATCCAAATCCATTCAGTGGTTTTTACGTGAAACATATGTACTTACATACATACAAACTTGCGCAATAGTAATATTATGGTAAGTTTATTTTATATTTATTCGTGACCATAGATTAAAGTAAGAAAGATAGATATATATAACATTGCCAACAATAAAAAAACTATGGCTCATTTTCTCGACATTGTGATCCGAATAAGGAACTCTTCATTGCAATTCAATCACTGCCAAAATAAAAACTATGATCTAATGCACTACGTCAGTTCTTATCAAATTCTACTCGCATCCTACTGTAAGCGTGTAAACAATACTAATTAGGAACTATTTATAATACTATAGACGCGTACTATTACACACCGTAAATGTAAATAACCAGTACTTAGCATTATCATCAAGTTATGATGTCATCTGCTAAAGCCGGCTCTACACTCGAGTGCAAAGTCGCGCCGTGAATTCACGCCGTGAATAATGCAGTGATCCGCGCGCGAACTATGTGTCTCCACACTCGCAAAGTTTCAGTCTTGTTGGATGCGTTCGCGTTCGCGCGCCGCAAACCCTTTTTTCTTTTTGTTTTACGTGGTAATATCATCACATGAGTCCACCTGGGGTAGAGCGGAGGGACTGTCAGACTCGTACTGACTAATATCCACGGTGTCCTTCAATAGCCCTTTACGTACCGGGGTCACGGTAATTTGTGAGTCCCACGACCACGCCGCAAAACCTTTCAAGCGGGCAAAAAATCGACACTGATCGGGGAACAGCGCGAAGCGTGTACGCGAAGCGAGAACAACATCTACACTCGCGTTTCGCAGTGTTCGCGGGCTTTCGCGCCGCGAGTGTAGAGATGGCTTAACACACCACTCCGGTCCACTTTTTGTGGGTTCTTTCTTCAAAAGACCATCTTAGACACAAACCTATAATAATGGTCCTTTTACAATTTGACTAATCTATACTAATCACTACATAGTATAAAACAAAGTCGTTTCTCGCTGTCTGTCTGTCTGTCCTGTATGCTTAGATCTTTAAAACTACGCAACGGATGTTGATGCGTTTTTTTTTAATAGATAGAGTGATTCAAGAGGAAGGTTTATATGTATTTAAAATTCATAATATAGTAAGATTACACCCGTGCGGAGTCAGGACGGGTCGCTAGTAATATTATAAAGCTGAAGAGTTTCTTTGTTTGAACGCGCTAATCTCAGGAACTACTGTTTCGAATTGAAAAATTCAAATCTTTAGTGTTGGACAGCCCATTTATCGAGGACTGCTAATAAGGAGGCGGCGCAGCCCGCCACTGCTTCTGGTACCTACAGCCAGAACAAACTTGCTTGCCAAGGCTCCTCTTACCAGAGCTATCCGTACCATCAACAACCTTCAAACACAGATCGATGTGATGATGTAAATAAAAATAACATCAGGATACGACCAAAACCGCGGGGAACAGCTAGTGCATTTTAAAATTTCTGAACTTTAAGACTATGACAAATTTTGTCTGTTTTTTGCTTTCGAACCGGATGAAGATGATCAACGTCATGCGCACCCCGAGTTTCGGGTTGGTTAGGTTCCTTAAAACCTTGCAGACAGAAATAAGAGCACCCTTCAGCGGGGCTCCGTCGTTGAGACTGCTATATTAATTTAGCCTAGTGGGTTTTTAGACTTACTGACTATAAATCACCCTGTTCTGTTGTTCGGCGTATTGTCCCTTGTGTTCCAGAGTCACGGCTTCCTATCTAACTTTAAGTAGCTGTTTTAGTTTAATTTAATTTTGTGGCGCAACTTTCACTTCAATCGCTAGATGCACTACTGACTCTAGACCTTACACAATACTTACTATGTAACGGCACTATACGACATACTCAAGGTCCCCACATTACATAGTCACCTATATCTTGAACACTATGTCACTACATCTTATGCAGCTCACAGAACGTTCGTGCAAATACTTTTAAACGAACAAACATACAGACAATGTTGTAACATAAGCAGTTTGGAGGTTAAGAACACTTTAGTGACTTGTTTACGTTTGTTGTTTAGCGCGTGTTAGTAGGTAAAGAGTGGGGCGCGTGTGGAAGAGGACAGCGTCCACCTCACGAACCAGCCGCAGTGGGAGATGCTCCATCGCCCGACTCGACAGCGACTCGCTGTCCAATCATGGAACATGTCCGGCAGTCGCGGTTACGCGCGCTTCAAAAGCTATCAGGAAAATTACGGGGTAAAAACCTGCCGGGGTCGCGGAACGTAAAGGGCTATTGAAGAACACCGTGGATTTAAGTCAGTACGAGTCTGACAGTCCCTCCCGCCCTGCCCTAGATGTGAGACTCATTTGATGATAACACCAAATAAAAAAGCAAAAAAAAAAATGGTAGAGTGTCGCGGGACAAGGGTACTGATGCCTTGGAACACATAGAGGAACTAGAAGAACATTGTAGATTTTGATCAGTCAGTGGAGTCTTGCCGATTCTTCTCCATGGAAATGATCAACCCGAAACGTGCCAATTGTCTGTCGTTTAAGTGTCCGCCCCTTGAGGTCATAGCATTTTGTTTGTAGAAAATCATCTAATTAGACCACCTAAGTCCTAACTCAGGTAGAGCGAAAAGATCTACCAGAGAAACACGTTCTCGAAATCAAATGAAAAATGTTTTATTGAAAAATACAAGTACCACTAAAAACGCATGGGGTAGAAAAAAGATTTTGGAAAAACCATACAAATGGGATGAAATACCTTCATTTCATTTCTTTTTTTTTATCGTGGTAAAATCATCAAATGAGCCCTTCCACCCAGGGCAGAGTGGGAGGGACCGTTAGACTCGTACTGACTAAAATCCACGGTGTCCATCAACAGCCCTTTACGTTCCGGGGTCAAGGTAATTCGTACAGTCCCGCGACCAATGAAGGTACTCTAATTTAAATTGTTCCAATAACATATTTGAAGAAAATAATCGATCCGTAATTTAAGAACCATTCATATTCCTTTTTTTATGGCAACACTGCCCGGGTAACATGTCAAATTTTTGCTCCGTATTTTAGAATTAAATTAAATTATTAATTAGGCTGTAATCAACTATATTTTAATGTGTAATCGTATTGTTATTGTGTAAATACGCAGGAATATTGTTTTCCAAATAATTGGACCAGTTTAAAAAGTTTTCGGTACCTAACACACAGTTGCCGGTAACCTAAAACAATCAGCTGACGCACTTACTACGGATCTAAAACGGGGAGTATTGTTCATTATTAACTATTAATTGCACACATTTTTAATTACTATATTGTACATGCCAATTCCAACTCATTAGAATATATTTTTTGCTAATTTTGTACTCCATTGTTGGTTGCGAAATCATTTGTTTACATCTAACACAACTATTCGAAGATTGATTAACTTTTTAACAATACATAGCTACTAATTATCTAAATAAACCTTTTATGATAATTAGTGAGCATTATTGTCTTTATGTAATGACTATTTTATTAATAAACTAAGTTTTGTAGTCTTTCTTAGAAAGTACCCACTATAAAAAAAAAAAAAGTTATCTAAGTCAATAAAACCAGTCAAATTGAATTTCCAATTTGTACTGATAGCATATTTTCATTCTAATAAAGCAGCCTACCATAATTCAATTCTTTACTTAGCACTTTTACACTTTCCCTTTTTAAAATTTTAATTTTCCCCCTTTTATCACTAATTTTTCTTCATTGATTTATTCTGTTCTCACCCTTTCTTTATTTCTCACTTTCAGTAACCAATCCAATAACCATGCCTGTGATGACCCGTAAGGCTGCTGCTCTGGATATGGAGCTAAAGTTGAGAACAGCTCTCCATGAGCTAAAGGAATCTAATCTCAAAGTCCAACAACTGTTACAAGAGAGAGAAGAGAGTGAGGTGGAGATTGTTAAGGTTAATACCAAAAACTCAAGCCTAAAACGGGAGTTAGTTGACCTACATCAGCAATTCTTGGACGTTGTTGATGAACGGGATCAACTGCAGATGGTCATGGATGGGTTCAAAAATTGCACTAATTTGTATGAGGAGGCTTTATGTAAGGTTAGGGACCTAGAAAATGAACTTATTTATGCTAATGATTTGATTTTAAATTTACAAAAAGAAAAAGAAAGTTTTCAAATTAATCAAACAAATAACTTGTACAATGAAATATTAAATAGTAATTGTAACCCCTCTTCCTTAATAACTATAGATCTGACTGAAGATTCTTTATTGAAACATAATTATAATGTAAGTAATAGTAAAATTAAGAAATATGCTAAATTAAATAGAATTATTAAAAAATGTCACCAATTTAAGAAACAACACAAACACTTTTCTAAATATATTCCATTGAGGAAAGAACGTGTTGATTTACTCAATAAATTAAATAACTATCAAATAAAATTAGAAGACAGTATAAAAATTTATGAAATAGATACCCAGCATTTGCAGTCTGAAATTCAGGTACTACAGGACTCACTTAGTTCCCTATCCAATAAGTATGTGACCTCTCAGAATCAAATCAGGGAACATATTCTTGCTGCAAATGAATTATTAAGGTGTAAATGTAATTGTCAGACAGTCCCCAGCCGTGACTCTATCCAGCCTGAGGTAACGGAGGACCCGTCCCAGTCTGAGAATTCACTGCTGGACTGCAATGGTCAATCACAGGTGGCACAGTCTGAGATATTTATTAATCATGATTGTCCTTACTCAGTTATGTTCTCAGATAGTATAGGAAGAGGTGTAGGTAAATTATTGAGTAATAATTTGAGCCATTCCAGTCAGAATTATTGTATGCCGGGGTTAACATTTAAACAGATAATGGCAACAATAACTGAAAATGTCTATAACTGTAACACAGACTTAACTATATTTGTGGGTAATAGTAAAAAAATTAGAAAAGCAGACCTTACTAACAGTGTAGGTGAATTGTTAAAGTTGAATTGCCGTAAAATAATATTGTGTGCTTTCCCATACTTTGAGAGATTGTCAAAAAGTCAGAACAATTATATTCACATGCTGAATAAGCATATTTATTTCCTTGTTAGTCACTATAGTGACAAACTAAGCTTTTTTGATACCAATAGTTTTATAGATAAACTCAGGTCAACACGAGATACAGTGTATCTGCCTTTTGTATATAGACACAAAATAGCTAGGCTATTAGGTTTTTATATTTACACAGACATAAATAGTATGTCTAAGTTTAGTAATAGTATAATTAACACCGAAAATATTAGTAATGATACTAGTATTAGGGTGGTGACCACTGACTTTAGCAGTAGTGTTAATAGTGGAAATGTTTCTTTAAACTAGTTAGTAAGACAACAGAGGTTTTATTCAACAACAAGGTACCTTCTTGCTCTGAAAGATTTACATGCAATAAAGGGGCTAAGCAGAATTCCTTGACAATATTTCATCAAAATATTCAAGGTTTCTGTTCAAAGCAACTAGAAATTGAATTGTTTTTAGAAAGGACAATGTACGATATTGTTTGCTTCACTGAACATTGGTTGAAAGACTATGAAATGATAATTTATTACGAAAACTACAATGTGTGCAGTTGCTATAATCGAAAATCTAAGATGCGTGGGGGTTCACTAATCTTAGTTAAAAATTGTTTAAAAGCTAAGTCTCGTAAGGACATAGTTGAACTATCGGTAGAACATAGCGTGGAATTGTCTTGTGTTGAGCTAGATAAGCATGTAATAGTGTGCGTTTACCGACCCCCTAATTATCAAAACTACTCTATATTTGAGTCAGTAATGGAAGATGCTTTGGCGAAACTTGGAACTTGTAAAAAAACAATAATTATCTGTGGTGACTTTAATGTTAATATTTTAGAAAATAATGTATATAGCAGTAGGTTCTTAAATCTCTTTAAATCATTTAATTTGTCGAATGTGTTTTATGAACCAACCCGAATTACTTTAAATACTGCCACATGTATTGATAATGTTTTTTGCGATTGCGAATGCTTAGATAAATCTATTGTAAATTACCTTCCTTCGGATCACAGCGGTCAAACGGTTACTTTCGAGTCCAATATACAATTAGAAAAAGTTCAAATACAAACTAGACAAATAACTCCCAGCAACTTAGATAGATTTAATAATAACCTAATTAATGGATTAAATATTTCAGACCATATTTTTAGTTTAAACAATGTAAACAAATTGTATGAAGACTTTTTTTCAGTAGTTCGTACCACATTCAATAATACTTTAAAAATTAAAATGAAAACGACTGGCCCAAAGTTTATTTTTAGTGACTGGGCAACGCAGGGTATTAGAAAAAGTAGGGAACGATTGTTTGAGCTGTACGGCCTTAAGCCTTTTATTAACTCAGAAACATTTAACAGATATGTTGCTACTTACTCCAAAATTTTCAAAAACACTTGTAAGGTAGCTAAATCCATCTTCATTAGCAAGAAGATAAAATCGGCCGATAATAAAATAAAAACAGTTTGGAACATAATTAATACTGAAACTAATAAAAATAAAAAACGTAGTAACAATTTAATACTAGAGACTTCACGTGGTCTCATAAGCTCAGACAAAGAAATTGCTGAAGAATTCGTAAATTTCTTTACCAGTATCCCACTTAAAACAACTGAAACTTTAAACTCATCTCCCTTACTTTCTATTGATTTATTAAAAGCGAACGTTTCAGCCTGCCCGAACGAATTTAGATTTAAGCATATAAACCCCCTAGTCGTCATAAAAGCTTACAAGCAAATTAAGATCAAGTTAACTGAAGATCTATGGGGTATGTCTATCAAAGTTTGTACTTCAATTATTGAGACTGTAGCACCGTATTTAGCTTCGATGTTTAATTTGTGTGTGGATCAAGGGGTCTTTCCAGATCTAATGAAACACAGTAAAGTAATACCGCTTTTTAAATCTGGGGATAGTAAAGACACCAACAACTATAGACCTATATCCGTATTGCCGGTTTTCAGTAAGGTGTTTGAAAAAGTGATGCTTGATCAGATGCTCAATCATTTTAACATCAATAGAATATTACACGAGCAGCAGTATGGTTTCACCAAAGGACGTTGTACCACTGACGCCGGTGTTACCTTATTAAAACACATATATACTGCGTGGGAAGATGCTCGAGATGCCATAGGAATTTTCTGCGATCTCTCAAAGGCATTTGATTGTGTAAATCATGAAACCTTGCTCTTAAAACTTGAGCATTATGGCCTCAGTAAACTCGCGCTTAACTTAGTGAAATCTTACTTAAATGATAGACAACAGCAAGTACAAATTAATGGTGTCACTTCAAAGGGTTTACGGGTAGAAATGGGTGTACCACAAGGTTCAATATTGGGTCCTTTTCTCTTTTTAGTTTATATCAACGATCTACCCCATTTATTCAAAAACCAACCTGAAATGGTATTGTTTGCTGACGATACTTCTTTGATATTTAAGATAAATAGACGCGCCTCACACCTTGACGACGTAAATAGCGCTCTACTGCAGGTGCACAAGTGGTTCACCGCTAATAATTTAGTATTAAATGGGAAGAAAACTAAGTGCATAAGATTTTCTCTACCAAATGTCAAAAGTAATGATAGTGACATCGTATTGAATCAAGAGAAACTAGAATTCGTGGATAAAACGGTTTTCCTGGGAATCACGCTCGACTCAAGGCTACAATGGAGTCCTCATTTAACATCTCTTGCAGGACGGCTGAGTTCAGCAGCATACGCTGTTAGAAAAATCCGCCAACTTACTGATATAGATACCGCGAGGCTAGTCTATTTTAGTTATTTTCATAGTATTATGTCATACGGTATTTTGCTATGGGGACGAGCTGCAGACATCGAGTCCATATTTATTCTGCAGAAAAGAGCTGTCAGAGCCATATATAATCTATGTAGGCGCGATTCTCTCCGGGAATTGTTTAAGGATATCAACATCATGACAGTACCTTGTCAATACATATATGAAAACATCATGTACGTTAGAAAAAATCTGCATCTATTCAGTAAAAGAGGTGACAGACATAACTATAATACTAGAAATAGGGACCAATTAGTTCAGCCAGGTTTCAGGCTAGCTAAAGTAGACACATCTTTCATGGGGTACTGCCTAAAATGTTACAATAAAATACCTCCTCACATAATAGAACTGAATGAAACAAAATTCAAATCATGCATAAAACGCACACTATGTAGGCAAGCATATTACAAGTTGGAGGATTATATTAATGATAAAAATGCTTGGCTCAATGCTGGTCCTGCTCCACAACAATAGGGGTAAACTTATTAGGTAACACGCATAATTATTGAGGAAGCTGCAGAAGATTGTAAGAATATTATTGCATTGTATCGATTCAATTTCTTAGTATTATATAATTTTATTGCACATGTGTGAGTACTATGTACTACTTATTAATTATTATTGACTCGATTTTGCCCTGGTGGTTGAGAGAATGTCATGCTCACTTAAATGTCTCGCTGATGGTGGCACGTGTGTCGGATCATTTAGCTCCCTCCAAAATGGTTGAGCTGAATGGTGCTGATACGTGTGTCATGTTCGTGAACGGGCGCTGTCAGTTGAGACTGGTCATCTCTTAGCTGCCACGGTTTATTTTAATTATTGATTATTTTGTTTCTGAATTGTCTCTTTTTTGTATTTTACTGTGGACACTTTTAACTTGCTACATCGTTCTCACATAATGTACCATCTAAAAATGAATGATGTAACAAAGGTTTTGTAAAAATTTTGGCGATCTAAAAAGAGTGTCCATGGAGTTTCTTGCCCGTTCTTCTCCATAGAGATCTACTTCTTGGAACGGGCATCTACGGTACTTTCACAGTTTTTATGTCTTGTGACTGGGACTGTAGCACCATAATTTTGTAGTATTTAATTATATTTTTTATGTCTTTGACAATTCAAAAGTGCCTGTAACTGGTCTACTTGAAATAAATGCTTTTGATTTGATTTGATTTGATATGGTAACATAATGTCGTCTGTATAAGGTACTATTCATACAGACATCGCAAGTAGATAGAACGTATGAATGGGCCTCAGTGAGTCGACACCATTCAATTCAGAGCCACCACGTGCGCCTGCGCCGCTGTCCCAGGTCAAAGATCAACAGTAATCAGAGCGTAGCGAGTTACTGATACTAATTATTTTGTTTCTTTTATAAAGTAGGTAGGGTGAACTTTATCGTAGGTAAATTGTTATTGGGTCAATTACTGTTGTAAGAATTACATGCTTTTGTCACATGATACCCAGGAATAACAAAATGGCTGATCAAAAAGGTATATTTGAATTTTTTTTTAACTTATATTGTCTATGACAGCTAAAGGATGATTCACGCTATACCGTGTCTTTTCCGGGCCGTGTCTCGTCCGTGCCCCGGACGTGCCCCGGCAGGACCCCAAGCATGAATCACTTCATACAAAAAGTACACCACAATGTTAGATACGGCCCGGACACGGCACGTGAAGAATCCTTTAATTGGTTTTGCAACCAAAAATAAATATGTATGTACTAGCTGTAGCGGCAGGAATCGCCCGGTACAACTCGGAAGTTATCCCACAGGAACGCACAATCGGGATCAAAACTATCCTTTGTGTTAATCCAGATTATAAACTTTCTATGTTTTTTTTTTAATTTCAGTAGTCTTTCCGTGGAAGAATAACAATGATGCAGTCGACAGTGAAGCACGCTTGCCTAGAAGTAACCTGTTCACTCTTGACTTGAAGACCCCGATGTTACAGCTATCTGTATAGGTATTCCAAGCGATAGAAAGTGAAATACCCCTTCAGAGATAAAGGCGTGATTTTACATTATTATAATAAGCAAAATATGGCAATAATTGAAGGTAATATAAAGGTGCATTCACACACATCAGTCATGGCACCGGCCCGGTTTAAAAAAACTGTTTCTATACTCCTAGTATGATTTTTTTCCCACACGTCAGTCACCGGCACGTGATCTATCAGTGACGTCATCGGTCAGGTACGCGAAATAATATTTCCATACAAGTTTCATACTTTTATCTCCACACACCCGGGATCGTCACGTCTCATTTCAGTCAGCGTCGTGCTACCGTCATTGCTACACGTGTGATCAACGCGTAACTTGACTGATGTTATTGTTCAATGAATCAGTCAAACCCGGCGACGTGACGGTGACTGGTCTTTGTGGATACGTACACAAACCGTCACCGATCCGTTGTCGGTGACGTGACGGTGACTGATGTGTGTGAATGCACCTTAACCATGCTAATTGGCAATGGCAACTAAATGTTATCTTGTAACAATGCGCGGTTCAGAAATAAGGTCTATAAGTCATAGGTCAAGCGGAGCAATGATAGATAGTATGAATCATGAATATTTTATCAGCTAATGAATAGTTGTAATGACTAACATCTATTAATATAAAACACGCTATTTTTTTTTCCGTTGTAAAATCATCAAATGATTCCTCCAACCCAGGGCAGAGTGGGAGGGACTGTCAGACTCGTACTGACTAAAATCCACGGTGTCCTTCAATAGCCCTTTATGTTCCGGGGTCACGGTAATTCGTACAGTCCCGCGACCCCGGCAGGCTTTGGCCCTCTAGAGCCCCGTCCCCGTCATTTTGATGAGACTTTTGAGGCGCGCGTGGAACACAACGCGCCGTCGACGCGGGCATGGTCCATGGTCGGACAGTTAGTTGCCCATTATATAAAACGCGCTAACATTTGTCATATTTTGTAGTACTATTTATTTCACTAAAAATCATATGCAATTTAATTTTTGAAAAAACGTAGCCCTACACTAAAGGCGTACCCTGTCGGCGTTGTTGGCTGTTGTTTATGTCATTTTGCTGATGAAATTCTTAAGGAAATAAACGGCATATATTTTTACTGTTACGTTGACCCGGGCATCGTCCATGATCGGACGGCGAGTACTCACCGTCTGTGCATGCATGGTTACGGTGAGCAGGTGACATTCTGTAGTTTCTAAGTACCCCCAATAGGAAAAAAAATGTAGATACAAACAGCCAGACTGGGAAAAAATCCTCGTTTACTAAAGCTACAACCACTACAACCGGTATATTTTTTTCTGTCATCATTAACAAATATCTTCACATTTTAGCTATTTTAAACAAGACCTTTAATGAATGATACACCAAAACTTTCCCCAAGAATCACTTTAAATAATGATGTGAACCGCATGAAAATCCGTTCGGTAGTTTTTGAGTTTATCGCATTCAGACAAACTGTCTCGACGGGACTTTGTTTTATTAAGTTGTAGTGACTTTTAATCTAATGCAAATATATACAATTTAATATTATCTAATGAAAAGCGATATTAACATACCTACTCATAATTTTTTTTTAAAGTTTTATTTATGCTAAAAAATATAATATATAGGTACCTACGTGATAGCGATCCGTAGCTATTTAAAATGATGATCTAATAGATGGTGAGGTATACATATAATATACCGAACTATTTTAAAACTACATTCATAACTGTCGATCTGTATACTTAGTTACCATAATAAATTCATTTATTTGGAATGCATGAACAGCTACTCCACATATTTATTTTCCTATACTATCACGCATTCCTATGCACAGAGTTTGAGTTAAAATGAGGTTTAATATGTATTTTTTTATGTTGCCCACACTAGGAATTTCTCCTGTGTCGTGGGTGCGTTTACAAACATATAAACTCACATACACAAACGCCCAGACCCGAAGCAACTACTTGTAGATCATACAAAGATTTGCTCCGTGCGGGAATCGAGCCCGCGACACGCAGCGCAGCAGTCCAATCGCTCAGCCACTGCGCTAACCGTGCCGTCGATTTGAATGAAAGAATAGCATTAATATAGTATACTTAGTACTTAGTAGGCAAAACGTATTCAATAAAAAAATCAAATACAGGATTTAAATTACGAAATTATGTGATTTACTTTCTTCTCTTCACGGCAGCTAACCATTTCCAGCATTGTTCATTTTTCCAAGAACCGCTTGGGAGTCAATAAAACTTAAATTTACTATTATAAATTTACTAATAACTGCTTGTATTCTTGCAGTTTACAACACAACAACTGCTGTGTCCTATTTTTTGGTGGAAAATGCGATTAGAAAAAAATTACGTGTAGAATGTCTAACAGATTGATTCGAAATTGACACATGACAGAGCTGAATGTAGCCCCTTCGTACCCGAGGCGACGCAAGTCTCCGATACTTTACGACTTTGGAATCCATTGACGCGTGCCTGTGTACGAACCTCTATGGATGTGCATTGCGATAGTGGTCTGGATACCAGTCGTAAAGTATCGGAGACTTGCGGTACACAAGGCGTTGTGTACGAAGGGGCTACGACAAAACCGTCGTTATTTTGTACTTTTTGCTACCAAGAGCGCTGCGATCGATTCTGATACCACCTAGTGCTTAGCACCGAGCGAATATAGGTAAAAAGTCCCACAAAAAAGAAGTGTTGTAACTTTTTTTACATTAGATAGGTCAATGTACTATCTTTGTAGAATTATTACCACTCTATGGTAATACTCTAATGCGATAAGCAAACAGGTTTTTTAGCCATGGCAACATTAAGGTACATTGACTTGCAATTTCTTCTATAAATCTTATTATAAGTTCTCGAATGAATGGTAATTTTGAAAGCATTTTAATATGTTAGCCGTGTAAGGAATAAGTAGGTACTTATTGTTTTATTGATTGATTACTTATTTTTATAATAGAATCTAATTTCCCTCGCAATATTTTCCTTCACCGATGTCAGTGAGCTATGGTCCCCCGTAGTAGGTAGATTGATTTTATGTACTTGTATCACCAACTGTCATAGAAATCAATACAGGGATAAGCCCTTTTCCCGGGATATCATTTCAGTACTTACGGTCTTTTTAACCGATTTGGCTGAAATTTGAAATAAAGATGGTTTATACCCTGGTCGCGGGACTCACGAATTACCGTGACCGGATTAGAACCCACAACCTCGTGCATGAATGACGAGATGTTATCCTCTGGGCCATTACGACCTCCTACTAAGTACTAAAAGCTATAATAAAACATATAAGATATAGTACGAGTAATATCATATCTTTATTTATCTATTGACATAATTATTCCATTTGGGTCTTCGAACCACAGATAACTCCCTCTAGATTCCCATAAAAGGTAACATGTGCGTAACACATTTGCGCCTGGCCTCAGTGTCAACCAGACACTAAAGCCGTGGTGACGCTAATAGTTTCTAGGTATCTAGCTTAGACTGTAACATGATTTGAGAATTGTTGAAATGTGAACGCAGTCTATACCTATCGTTATTTTTTAGTTATTGTCTATCACTTGCTATAGATACTCGTATCGCTGAGGCTCTCTTCCTTTTCTATTTTTAAATACATGCTTTCATTGAAAGCACGCTCATGTTTTTTGTTTTATATTTTCCCTCGCATAGTTTGGAAATCAAAGCCCTAATACAAGTTTTCATTAAAAATAAATTCTTATTTGATAGAAAACGCTCTATAAGGCTTTTTTTATCGTGGTAAAATCATAAAATGAGTCTTCCCACCCAGGGCAGAGCGGGAGGGACTCTCAGACTCGTAGTGACTAAAATCCACGGTGTCCTTCAATAGCCCGTTGTTCCGGGGTCACGGTAAATCGTAAGTCACGCGACCCCATCAGGTTTTGGTCCTCTAGAGGGGAGCCCCGTCATTTACGTTCTATAAGGCCTGCGGAAAATTCGTGGTACTACATTTTTTTTAATGTGATTTGATGTAATGAAATAGACACTAGCACCGCGGCAAAAAGACTTTAGTAATGTCGCGGACTGGCATAAGTTATAAAGCAGTTGTGGCGTGCATAAGTTGCCTTGTATGCGGAACCTAGCGGGGGTATCTATGCTTCGACCCAATAAAATACAACTGAACCCAACACCTGTTAAACCTAAAATGCATTACATACGACCTTATTTTGTACCACGAAGGTCTATTTTGGTGCTGATTCTATTTACAGAGACGCAAATGTATTATTGTCACGGATGTGACATCATAGTATGTTACTAAATGAGTCAATGTTGTGTGATTGGAGTATTTTTGTGTATTTGAGGATGTGTGACTAAATAGTGTATATTTCAGGGCTATTTAGATAAAATCAGTTATGTAGCTTCCTGAAAACTCCAATATTATGGTTGTAGTGTTATCTATTTTATGATTAATGCGATTAAGCCTCTTCGTACACAAGGCGAGGCAAGTCTCCGGTACCTTACGACTATGGTATACAGGCGACTAGCGCAGTATAAATCCATAGAGGTTCGTACACAGGCACGCGTCAATGGATACCAAAGTCGTAAAGGATCGGAGACTTGCATCGCGTTGTTTACGAAAGGACTTACCTACATCGCGCACATTACGTACTTACAGAAGCTATTTTAATAGCAAATACCCAAAGTAAATTAAAGTAAAACATAAAATTAAAACAACATACGTAAAATTTAATATACCAGCGGTCAAAATATCGAAGTAAATCTAAACTGAGAGCTATAAACATATGTTTCGTTAACCGCGTCATATGACCTCAGCTCAAGGCAATATATTGTTTTATTACTATTGTTTATTTATATTCTTTAGTAATATGGATTAAAAGAAATTACAGTTATTTATTAAGAAGGCACATACATACATAAACTTACGCTTTTTTCCTAAGAGTTAGAATAGGCAGCGAGCCATAGCCTGCCGGAGTCGCCGGACTTATGAATTACCGTGACCCCGGAACGTAAAGGGCTGTTGAAGTACACCGTGTATTTTAGTCAGTACAAGTCTGACAGTCCCTCCCACTCTGCCTTCGGTGGGAGGACTCATTTGATGATTTTACCACGAAAAAAAAAAAAGACCTGTTTTTATGTACAGACGCCAGCCATTTCTTCAATAGTTTTTCAACCTTATCACAATAGTAGAAGGTTAATTATGTTCGATCGGTAAAGGCTGCTGGCGCTTGTACTTACAGGCGCCAGCAGCCTATGATCCACAATAAAAACTTAGATTTTTCGATTGAACGAAAAAGATCAGACTCGTACTGACTAAAATCCACGGTGTCATTCAATAGCCCTTTACGTTCCGGGGTCACGGTTACTCGTTAGTTCGCAACCCCGGCAAGCTTTGGCCCTCTAAGGAGGGCCCCGTCATTTTGCTGACACTCTTTGAGGCGCGCGTGGAACACAACGTACCGTCGACCCGGGCATGGTCCATGATCGAAGAGTTGTTTAGTTTAGAACGAATTTCAGTAGGACATTACTATGCCTGCAGCTTATTTGTAGTCATTAAATAAAACTGCATGTAAAATAACTAAATAGATGAAAAGTGATGTATTTGTAAAGCTAGCTTTTATACCATTTCTATTAGCGGGCATGAGGACGGCGAGTAATGCCTGGGTCGACGGCGAGTCGTGTTCTACGCGCGCCTCAGAGCTGTCTGCAACATGACAGGGCCCCCTTAGAGGGCCAAAGCCTGTCGGGGTCGCGAACTAACGAGTAACCGTGGCCCCGGAACGTAATTTGGCTATTGAAGGACACCGTGAATTTGAGTCAGTACAATCCTGACAGTCCCTCCCGCCCTGCTGATATTACCACGCAATCTATTCTCCAGTGGTGTACTAATCGTGTCATAATTTGTGCAAAAAAACAGTCGTTTTGGATACAAATAACGATGGAATAACTAAGTCTATTCTTGGTAGAATAGAGATAGACTTGGTCATGCTTAAACGTGCTAGTGGAAACTTTTGGCTACTAAAGAAAGAAAGAAGAAGAAAATGAATCAAAATGTCTATTTACGTTGCTGAAAAGCATGGTCCAACTGAATTTAGAAACCATGACGCATAATATTATGTTGGTAACACGTCGGAGAACGCACACGCAACAGATGTTGTTGATGCTAAAGTAAAAACTGCAATCCTTGACACTCCTCTTACCAACAAGACAAAAAAAAACAAGCTGTAATATAAACTCACCTCTTCGACGGACTTCTTCGAGAATTCGTTCATGGACACTATCCATTGCTGCACCAATTCATTGACAATAACTAGATCATTATATAACCACGTCAATAGGTCGTTCACCCATTGAACACTCGGCGGATCGGGGCCCGTGCACGTCGGAACTAAAACACTTTGGTGTTTCTTTAGGGTCAGCTGTTCGGGACCCGGGGACATACGTCCCAATCTTCGCTTATTAGGAGGAGTTGCAGGCACAAACCCAGTAGGCTTAGTAGGTTTAGTAAATGAGGCACTTTTAACTTTAGCACTAGTAGCCAGCACACTGTCAGCACTGTTTATAATCTCGTTCGATGTTTTCTTCGTGTCATCTGTCGCTGGTTTCGGCTTTGCATCGACCTCCACCACTTTATTAGCGAAGCGAGCGTACGCCCATTTCGCGATGCCGAGGAGGACGATCGAAAAGAGGACCCATATGAAAATTAGCATGACTAAGTTGTCCATGGCTGTGTCCATATAATCGAAGCTGCATATGAGGTCGTCAACTGCTTCGGCAAGGTCGGCCATAGCTTTCCATGGTGTCTTCCACCACGCGGCGTCCGCACCCGCCGCGGTATTCTCGGTTACTGATTGCGAGCTAGGCATATTTTTTTCTATTTTCGAACGCACTATTTTGGGACGCAGCTCTCTTTCAATATGTCTGTCTCTCTTTAATTTGGATGCGTTCAGTTTTTAGTTCTTAGTTTGAAAACATTTCGTTCGTTCGTGTTTTTCGTGGTTTCAATTGTCTCCTTTGGTCATGTTTTTTGAGACTCTGTAACAATGAAAAAAATTACATTTGAGTAAGATTCTGCCTCAAAAAACTTTAATGGACAGTATTTTTAAGTTTCTTTTTCAATTAAAGTGAGTGCATATATTATGAAAATATAAACCGTAACCAGAGAATTAAAAAAATGGAAATTTAACATTGTAATTTGTAGCAGCTGGAAAAATTCATCAATTACTTTAAAAAAAAAGCTAAAAAATTGGTGAAACTTGTGCCTAATAAAAATAAAATACAAAATGAAATATATACTTAAGTTATACTATTTCATTTTATACATATTACATTGTGGTGGTAAAAAAAAGACAATAGAATTGTTTTTTGAAATAAAAACATCTATTATTTTAAGGAAATATGGTTGTAGCAGTTAAGTTGGTATTTAAAGTTAACAATAGGTCATTAAATGAAACCTAGCCGTAATGACTTAGTACTTAAGACGTTGCAATGATTTTTTTTAAGGTTCCGTACGTCTGACGGTAAACTGAAATCCCCTGTCAGATGTCATAGCATCATTTAAGCCTTTGTCAAACAGACAGGCGTGACGAATGCGAAGCGTGACGTTTTTATTTGTAATGTATGGAATTGTTTGAATCCAGTCACATAGAAAAGCGAAAGGGATCCGATAGCGTGACAGAACTATCGGACTGACGTCTCGCTTCGGTTCGGTATCGCTTCGGAAACGCTTCGCTTTTCGTTTTTTCGTTTTCGCTTCGTTTCATATCATTCGCTACACAATCTATAAAATAAATAAATATTCCACAACTATCACACAACGCCATCTAGTCCCAAGCTAAGCAGAGCTTGTGTTATGGGTACTAGACAACTGATAAACATACTTATATATTTCTAAATACATACATATAATAGATAAATTACACCCAGACACAGAACAAATGATCGTGCTCATCACACAAACATTTGTCCTGGGTGGGAATCGAACCCACGACCTCCGGCATAGCAGTCAGGGTCACTAACCACTAGGCCAACAGGCCTGTCTATCCACTTTAGATAATACTCGTAGAACGTCCAGATTCCTATTATGCCACTGAGAACAGAAGAAAAAAAAAGGTAGAAAAATAAACCCGTCTTTCGATTTCTACGTAAATCAAGTGAACATCTCCAAGGAAAACATTTAAATGTGTGCGTGCACTTACACATTTATAAAAGTGACTTCAAGAAAAACGTTAAGTTTTTTGAACACGGAATCTGCGGCTGTATTATGACGTCTTAAAACCAGGCTTATTCCAGTGAGTGAAAGAGACAGAGCTATACAAGTTCGTCTAGCGTCACCTCGTTCACACTCTGGAACATGCCTGGTTTTAAGACGTCATAATTAATACGGCCCCGGGACATTTTATAATCTAAGCCTTTGCTTTATTGCTATACAATTAAAGTCAATAGAAACAAAAGAAGTTTCAAGAAATATTTCATTTATAAATTATTTATTATATTTTTCTATTTATTCCGTTGACAGCAGCTGTTAGGTTAGCCTTTAAATTATTAATGAATAATAGAGAAATTCCTCCAATAAGGTATGTCAACGTCTGTACTACAATTTAAATGATACATTATGTTATTGATTTTTATCGTTAACGAGTATTTAAGTGGAACCTATGGCTACTATAAAAATAGTTTGTAGAAGATTATGTTTTTAAAGACGTTGAAAAGTTAGGCCCTTGATTTCTAAAAAAGCATTTGATTTTCAGTTCTATTACTAATTGTATTTTTTAAATGGAAATCGTTTTAGAGTTCAGTAAACGCCATAAAAGATAAAAGGTTAGATTTGTATATAGCTGGAAATTAATAATCTACCTACAGTTGAATCTTTGTCTGTAACCAATCATCATCTGCCTGTCTTTTCCCAGCTTGCATTGCATCTTTTACATAGAGATACTGCCTATCTGACCTCCACACCCAGTAACTGGGTAATACGATAGCCCAAGGTAAGACTGGTTGTCAGACTTTTAGAGCTTCTGACTAATAGTAACGAATGTCAAAGATCTACAAATGACAGCCGGGACCAACGGCTTTACGTGCTTTCTGAGGCACGGAGGAAACTCGCTATGACAGATGGTTGATGTATAATGAGAGTGTTCTATTAAATTGTTTAAAATCTTGGTTCCTCTAACCATACAGACAGATGTGTTGCTGGGAGTTTGTTCCGCCACTTCTTCTTCCCAGCCAAAACACTAGGAAGTGTCGAAGGGGGGGGGGGCGCTTTGGGGGACTGTCTTATGAAAAAATTTACCTTAAGACTTTTTATTTTGGTCAACCATCCACAGACTAACCTCAGCAAGCACGACTTAACCCGGCAGATCGGCCTGTGTTTATTTAGCCGCGAGCTCCTCAGTATCGGGAACTATATGTCTCCTAAATTAAACCTGGAATCTCATCCTATCCGCTATGTGCGAATTTAGCGGGCGATGACTGTCAAATCGATCGCAGCGCCCTATGTGGCAGAAATGTGAACTAACTCGGGACTCTCGGGAGCTACGTGTGTCAAGTTTAAAACAAACCACAACCTCTTTGTTGCCTTTGTCAAACAGACAGGCGAGTCCGAAGCGATACCGAACCGAAGCGAGACGTCGCGTCAGTCCGATAGTTCTGTCACGCTATCGGATCGCTTTTGCTTTTCTATGTTACTGGATTCAAACAATTCCATACATTACAAATAAAAACGTCACGCTTCGCATTCGCCACGCCTGTCTGTTTAACAAAGGCTTTAGTGTTTATTTAGGTTTTATTTAAATAATGAAAAAAGTTGACAATAAAAGGCAAAAAATAATGTGACTAAGTACTAGGTGACTGTAATCATACAGCTAATAAGAAAATCTTTCATCTGAAATCAGAGGAACCTCTGCGGCGCCACAGTGTGTCTAACAATGTACCGGTAACAATGGGCAATGGACTATTGTCTCGCTAATACATAGGTATCGTAACTGCGCCCGCGCCGGTCGGCCGTGACAGCACTGGTGATGTAATGCAACGGCTTGAGACGTGTTGAAGTTTAAGATTCGCGGTGATAGTAGTATTTTATTTTCTACGCTTTTTTTTTATCGTGGTATAATCATGTAATGAGTCCTCCCACCTGGGGCAGGGCAGGAGGGACTGTCAGACTTGTACTGATAAGACAGTTAAAGCTTTGGCCCTCTAAGGAGGGCCCCGTCATATTGATGACAGCTCTTTGAAACACCCGTGGAAAACGACGCGCCGTCGACCCAGGCATGGTCCATGGGCGGACGGCGAGTCGCCCATTATTCGCCGTCCGCATGCCTGCACCTACGGTGGTCGGAAATCGCAGGTACACACCCTAACGTCAAACTATGCGTCAAGCACAAACTTTATAATGACTTCAACCTTGTACAATCCTAATGTTTCAGATTGGTTAATTGGCTCAATGAGAATTGGATTAGCAGCGGTGATTAATTGTAATAAAAAAAAATACTGTCTAGTCTAAGGAGTCATCGCTTTGAAGGAAGTATATCAGTCAGTAAGCTGATGCCGGTAGACCTTAACATTTAACAAAACCCGGTTAGTTTTGTTAAAGTTCGAGGTCAGAAATATTATGCTCACGAGGTAAAAGCTCACGCTGCGTGTGTTTGCTCTTTTAGCTAGCTTTTTTAAAATAACCAAAATTTTCTTTATAAACGGTACGGGAGAAATTCTCAGTTTAAGACAACTTTTCCGCCGGGGTCGCGTCAATACTTTACGAGGTTACCGCTGCTCTGGTACGCAAAAAGTGATTGAAGGAACAGTCTAGTTTTAAGTCGGTCTGTACCTACCTAGCTAGGTTAGTTTAAAAACAGAATAAGTAATAAGCCACTTAATTAAATTAGGATAACTAATAAGCCACCTCATTGTCAAGCAGAAGACAGAACAAAACAAGGCCAGTAGGCACAAAAGGACAAGCCACTTTATTAAATCAGAATAAGCCACCTAATTAAATCACCATCCATTTACCTACCAACCTTATCAGCTGATTCACAATGCCTATTCACAAATTGAGTCATAACCTAGGAGTCAGACTGCCACCAAGCCAGACATAATGACCTAATTGTACTATCGCAATACCACAGTTTGACCTCGGCCAGAATTCACTACCAATTAATTTGTCAGTAGAGATGGGCTGACAGGCCGACAGTCGGCTCCAAAAGGCCTACTAATCAGCCAAGCATCAGTACTATAGGCATGTTGCCACCATAAATAAATGCATAAATTAGCTATACATTTTACTGGGATTTAATAAAACAACAATATTGGAGAAGGTAGATTATAGAGTAAGACTAAAGAGAGGAAGATTGACGACGCAGGTTTCATTAAGTATTTTAGCTCCAATTTTTTCAGAAATTAAAACTATAATGTTATTTCACTTAATCGCTATTCAATAAAAAACATGTTCTGCTCATAGATGTGAACAAGTAAAGTAATAAAACATAGAAACAATAGTTATTTATGCAACCGTTGTATAATCAGGGGTATTAAAACACGAATGTGGGTTTATCACACGAGGCGTAGCCGAGTGTGATAATAGTATCACATGAGTGTTTTAATACCTAATTATAACGGTTGCATACAAGACTTTATCTACAATCATGCTGTGAATCCTCTATAAAAGATGCTCATAACATACCATAATCGCATACCATATTCGAGTGAAAAAATGGCGGGATATAACACGATAAGACGAGTTGTTCTTTTTTCAAAATTTTAGCGATCTGGTGGTGAAAATGTCATTGCATGAGAATGTTCTTTTTTTGAAATTCATTATAACACGCGTTTGGATGATATAATGATCATTATATCATTGAGTGTTTTAATGTTGGCAATAAGCTAATTGTTATAGGTTCTTTTATAGAGGATTAATAGCATGATAGTAGATAAAATATTATATCAAATTTGGACTTTCTAAATGTTGCATCCATGAAATTACTGACCTAAACTAACAGAGGTCGGCAAACTGACGGGCCATCCCTTAGAGCAGTGTTCCGCAAAGTGTGTGCCGCGGCACACTGGTGTACCGTGATCATTAGTTGGTGTGCCGTGGAAAAATAAAATTATTTTTAGTAAGAAAAATTTAGACCGTCTATGCTCAATTAAACAGTCTCATGTTTCGCATTAAATACCTTTTCTGAAAAAAGTTTAAGTTTGTTGATTAATAATAAAAGCTGATTAATATTACTTAAAAACTATTTTTTTTATTTGTGGTGTACCTCAATTTTTTTTCGTTTTCCTAGGTGTACCTTGAACGCAAAAAGTTTGCGGAACACTGCCTTAGAGGGCCAAAGCCTGCCGTGGATTTTAGTCAGTACGTAGCGCAAGCGCCAACAGGACGCCATTTGTTAATGTCCGCTTGCAAATGACGTTCTGATGGCGCTTGCGCTACGTTAGTATTGTGTTAAGTATGCCTAAAGAGTGTATGTACCCATTATACCTCACGTCCCCGTCTTATACACTGTTCCCCTACGAATCTGATAGTCCCTCACGTCCCGCCCTGAACGGGAGGATTCTATGACTTTGCCAAGAAAAAAAAAATGGGGGAGGCCTAGATTCAGTAGTGGACGTCCTACGGCTGATATAATGACGATGTACAAAAGGAAGACGACTATTCATAAATTATTAATAATTTGTAAAGCCGACTATTCGCCGATTGCAAATATTGCTGTCTAGTCGCCAACTAGTCACATCCCTAGTTGACAGTTGAACTTTATTCCGGTTGCCTCATTTTAAATTTGATTAGGGAGATATCTTTATTACCCAATGAATGGTCGTTTATTATTTAGTCACGCTTTGTATTCTTGCAGAAGCCGAATGATAAGTAATGGTTATAAAGAGGATTATATGAACCTTCAAATTGGCGAAAAGCCAACTTTGGTCGCGGGACTCACGAATTACCGTGACCCCGGTACGTAAAGGGCTATTGAAGGACACCGTGGATTTTAGTCAGTCAAGTCTGACAGTCACTCCCGCCCTGCCCTGGGTGGGAACTCATTTGATGAAAATGATCGAAATATGCAACAAAATTGCAAAAAATTGTAACGAGTACTATAATTTCGACAAGTTTCCACTTTTGTTTTTGGAAACTTACTGATTCAACTAATGTATTGGATTATAAATTCTCCAGATTCCGTGTTCGAAACAAAACATAACGTTTTTAGTGAAGTCACTTTTTCATAAATGTGTTAGTGAGCGCCATGGACACATTTAAATGTTTTCCTTGGAGATGTTCATTTGTTTTACGTAAGAATCGAACGACGGGTGTTACTTACCTTTCTTTGGTGTTTTTTGCTTCAATTCTCAATGGCCTACTAGAATTCTGGACATTCTATAACCTAAGACTCAATAGAACATTAATAATTATTGATCCTTCTACAGGAATTTCTCCTGTATTAAATATAAATATTAAAAATCACAAATACAAACGTCTGGAATTTAAATTAACTATTGTCGAATTTAGACCACTAGTTCAATGCTATGAGTGCGAATGCCATTAATTTGTTTACCGTATGTGCATTAGGGCCCTCGCCCACGGGCGACTTTTTGTAGCGATGCAGTCGCGATGCTCTCGCGCGTAGCATCGATACAGACGCGAAGCAGTCGCTAGCTGTGTGCCCGCGCCCACGGAACCAGATTCAGTCGCGATGCAAACGCGATTCGGTCGCGATCAAATGACTCCATTTTACGCCTGTGACGGACAATAGCATGCACTCTAGACCTGTCTATGTTGCACGTTGCACTGATGCCGATTCCCAATCACGCGCCGCGCCACACTCCCTCCCCCCTCCGTTCTCTCTACCGATGTCGTCCGACGCGGTCGCGCGTTTGTATCGATACAATCGCGATGCAGTAGCGCGTTGCAAATGCGACTAACACGCGTTAGAAGTGATGCTGTCGCGCGTTTGCTAAACACGCGACTGCATCGCTACAAAAAGTCGCCGTGGGCGAGGGCCCTTAAAGTCTCGCATGGCGACCTTCAGGCCATCGACGCATGCAAAAATTAAGTCATTTAACCTTAATGCTAGTCTTAAATACTAAATTGCGACTTGATTAGAGACTTATGACATAATGTTATTAAGCCACGTTTAAGTCATAGAGTATGAGTCGGTCACAAACGATACTCATTGCTGTCTGACAAGCTCCTATTAAGTGTTGCAGTTTTAAGGATATTTATTGCTCTGATTCGCAACCATTCTCAAGGTTATTGCGATTTGACAATACGTCTAGATTTTTTATACAATTTGCAGATTTAATATCAATTATAATTTGTAGACTTTAAAGAGTTTTCTGAATGTTTTGGGGTAGGTTTAAAAACCTAACTAAAGTTAGATAATTACTTAGCTCTTAGCCATCCGTTTTCATGTCACGAACCAGGGTCATGTTTTATTGAAACAATGAACAATTACAAAACCTAATTTTACAAAGACTAACATCAGAACAAATTAATACTAAAGTCGTTATTATGAATGAATTATAATAAAAATTTAAATAAAAAACCCTTTTGCTCTTCGTACGTGGCATAAAAACAAGTGATTTTTCAATATTTTGGAGTTAAGGTAGGCTCAAGTAGTTTTTAAAGTCATTGTTTTGTTATTTACAATTTGATGATAAATACAAAAACTATTTCTTACCAAGATATCAACTAAACTCGACAGCCTTGCTAATCAAGTGATCGGGAGCGATGTATACTGTTGAGCATGAAGTGTACTGGGTTCGATCCTTAAGCTGTGTATCAGTGCTACTAGGGTTTACCATAAGAAATTTCTGAGTTAGGTAACCAACCCAGAGCCTGGATTTCTGCCAAATATACCCATGCATGGTATAATTGGTATAGCACAAGATTTCGCATCAAACATAATTGGAGAAAAATCTATTTAATAATTGGAGGAAAATTTATTTATTTATAGCAATTCCTCACGTCACATGCTATCCCTATCCCAATACGCAATTAAACAGTATCGGCCGACCCGACCTTGAATGACATCACCGCGAGGTCACAGATAAACAGCTGAATTTTTAATCTACGGGCGTTGAATTTTAATTTGCCTGTGGAATATTTGGACATTGGTTTTATACGTTCTGTTTTTAATTTATTTGTGAACTTTGAGCTTTAAGGAAGATTATTAATTAAATTTGAGATAGCGATTATGTACGGACTCTAACTGCATTTATGTGTATTATGACTAAAGTGAAACCAAACGTTTTTATCAATAAACTAAAATGTTCAATAGGTACCTATGGGTTGTTACCTATTAAAGTTAACGGCAGGAAATAGACTTTAATTCATAACTTCATAAGTATTTATGATTGGGTAGGTCAACCTACCACTCTTTGGTCTCCACGAGCATTTTGAGCATCGTCAGCATTCGCGTTATCGGGCTATAGTGCGACAAAATAGGACATTAAATTGCTTGTGCTTTCTAGATTGATTGTAACTATTTCGAACAAACAATTGACACAGCTCCGCATGTAAATCCGATGCATCGGTTTGACCGTGTAAAATTTTACACGCTGTTGTGATTTAATATAGTATATGTAATATGTATTCTTCCGCACGCATTTTGTCTGTTGCACTGTTCTGTTCGCCTCAAGATACGAAAGAGTGCCCTACACGCGAAGCATGACCAATTCTATCTCTATTCTACCAAGAATAGACGAAGTTATTTCATCGTTATTTCTATACAAATGGACTGTTTTTTTGCATAAGTGTGGCACGACTCGTACAACACTGTAGAATATAAACTTTTCTATATTTTAAACATTGCCATGCTTAAAATGGTAAAAATATTTCTACATTCTATCATTTTGTCTTTTCTTCTGTCGACAAAATTCGTTTCTTCGGCGCCATGCTACGCGTGCTGTTCTAGTTGAATCGCGTTTAGATAGAATTATTAAACTATAGCCATACTTGACCAAAATCAGTGAATGTTATAGTTCTAAAACCTGTGGAAATTTAATAAAACAATCTCGTAGTAGTGAAAATCGACTTTTATTCATTGCTGTGAGTTATGCCCTCCGTCCTCAACACGTATGTTTACGTGAATGTGGACATAATTGGCTATTTGACAGTAGCTATAAATTACAAATATAATTAGTCCGTCATTTAGAGTTTAAAAAAATAACGGACACATATTTTTTCTTTTGTAAAATCAATGAATATTCACCAAAATACAACGCATCAAAACTCGAGAGTGGGGGCTCTTGACGACAGGATTCAATAAAAATTGTACTAAATTGTGACGTTTTGCCAATTTTGAATTTTGGTTTACGAAACAAAAGAAAAATACATGTCGAATATTTTTTGATAATCTAAGTGACGGACTAATTATAATTTTTCAGTCAAATAGCCAATTGTATTTGATTGTCTGTAAGAAAATAAGATCATGGTGGGCCATAATTCAAAGATTAATTATACATACAATAACAATAGGTACTATTATTAAACATTACTAAATCATTACTGAATTCGGTTGCAAAAGTTGCAACAAAGAAATGACGTAATTTTAAGCATGAACTTCATGCTAAAAATAAGTCTTACTTATTCTATTGAGTGACTTAAAGAGGGCCTTTTTATTCTTCTTTTTTTGGGATGATGTCATTAACATGATCATAATAAGTCCTCCCGCCCTGGTTGGAATGAAAGAGACTGGCAATGGCTTTTTTTGACGGCATGGTAGGGTAGGCGCAGTGGCGGAGTGATCGACTGCTGCGCAACGTGTCGCGAGTTCGATTCCCGCACGGAACAAATATTTGTTTAATCTGCAAGTAGTTGTTCCGGGTCTGGGTGTTTGTGTATGTGAGTTTATATGTTTGTAACCGCACTCACTATACAGGAAGAAATTTATAGTGTGGGGAACGTTTAAAAAAAAATGTTCCCGCTACCGGGACACAGGCCTCCTCTCAGTGAGAGGGAGTTGGCCATAATCCACCACGCGGGCCGAGTGCGGGTTGGTAGACGTCACATATCTTCGAATTTTTGGTTCTAAGACATGCCGGTTCCCTCACGATGTTTTCCTTCATCGTTTTGTGTAGTAGTGGTGATTAAATACATATATTAAATAAAGTAGTGGTTGGTATCGAACTCACGACCTACAAACTCGTAATCCGGGGCTGATACCATTGGCCCATCACTGCTCTCTCGACTGACTAAGAAATCTTCCTTCACATACCCTTTGCGTTCCAGGGCCGCATTACCCTGCTTAGACAGTCCACTCATGGACAAACTTGCTATGATATATGGTCACCCATCCACAGACAGACCTTGGCAAGCGCGGCTTTACCTTGAAGCTCAACCTATGCTTTTTTTATCGTAGTAAAATCATCAAATGAGTCCTCCCGCCCAGGGAGGGACGGAAGTGACTGTCAGACTCGTATTGACTAAAATCCTCGGTGATCCTTCAATAACCCTTTACGTTCCAGGGTCACGGTTACCTGATGAGACAGTATTTTGTCCTCTATGGGGCCCCCGTCAGTCTAAGGGGGGCTCCGTTAGTCGCGGGACTCACGAATTACCGTGATCCCGGTACGTAAAGGGCTATTGAAGGACACCGCGGATTTTAGTCAGTCAAGTCTGACAGTCACTCCCGCCATGCCCTGGGTGGGAGGACTCATATGATGACATTACCGCGATAAAAAAATAAAATGGGGGGCCCCGTCAATCTAAGGGGGACTCCGTCAATCTAAGGGGGGTCTCGTCAATCTAAGGGGGACTCCATCAATCTAAGGGGGGCTCGTCAGTCTAAGGGGGGGCCCGTCAGTTCTACCTGTGCTACTGGAATTATTTAGCCACGAGTTCCTCTGTGGTATTATGTAATGTATACCTCTAAAATTAGCATTTTTATCAACAAAATTAATCTGGTTAGTCCCAATTAGGCATCTGTAAAGGTTTTGTTAAAAAAACGAAGGTTTTTAAAAGATGTTAATTTGAGAATAGTAATTAGCAGTTAACATCAACCTTGACTTGATGATTATGATTCAATTATGTTGATTAGTATTAAGGCTATGTTCACACTTAGCGTTTATCCGGCTGTTTTTTGGGCGTCCATTGTTTGAGCCTCTGAACGCACTCTGCACGGAGGTAGTAGTTTCCAAAACTTCCCCCTCACCTCAAAAATACCATTTTTATAATCTTTGTGTAGATAAAATTTCGAAATTCATAGCCTCGTAAACCGCAGTGGGTGATAATCTATCTAATCTCTATCACAGACAGAAAGAAAGACTGCAGTGACACTAATGGTTGTTTCTATATGTATAGATACGTAATTATATGAAAACACTTCCCTATATGCTGACATTACCTTCTTTTCGCTGACTGATTCCGAAAATTCTCTCATCACTGAGACGCAACATTTTCCCCAAGAGCCATTTCTTTTATCGTGATTAAATCATCAAATGAGTCCTCCCACCCAGGGCAGAGCGGGAGGGACTGTCAGACTCGTACTTACTAAAATCTACGGTGTCCTTCAATAGCCCTTTACGTTCCGGGGTCACGGCAATTCGTACAGTCCCGCGACCAAGTGCCATAGAGTATAAATTTACAAACCATCATATTGCTTTATTTCCGACAAAAATACGAACAAATACGCGGGTAACAGCCAGTCTTGATAAAAACAGTGACCGTTGTTTTTCATACATTTCAAAAGAGATTATAAATAGACAAAATAAGTTTATTCGACACAATCTAAAGTACACAATTAAATAGTATCGCAAAAATAAATAAAAATGAACACAATAGGCTGTGCGCCTCACGGCTTGACGGCTGCGCCAAATAAGATCAGTTCAGCAAAAAAAAAGCCATTACGCCGTCTACACGTTCAATGTGAACAAGACCTAAGTTTAAATAGTTGTTATTTTCAGCATATCTAACCTCTGTTAATGAACTGGTTATAAACACTTTTTTTTACTAACAATGGCTATGTTTTGATACAGTTTCGTGGCTCTTTTCAAGTGCGATAATATCGGCATTGAAAAAGCAAATGAAGTACAACGTACGGTTACAAAAATTCATGAACCCATACATTTCTAACCGACTTCAAAAAGAAGAGGTTTCTTAATTCAGTCGGTTTCGGTCGCGGGACTGTACGAATTACCGTGACCCCGGAACGTAAAGGGGTATTGAAAGACACCGTGGATTTTAGTCAGTACGAGTCTGACAGTCCCCCCCTCTGCCCTGGGTGGGAGGACTCATAAGATGATTTTACCACGTAAAAAAAAGGTATTATAATGTAATAACCTATGTTTATTAAATAAATGATTCTAATTCATTTACTCCCATAAAAATTCATTCAGTTTGGCTCAGTAGTTTTAATTTTATGAGCATTATTTTTTAAAGGACGATATTCCTAGCGTTACTATTACTATGGATCACAAAATTCTAGTGCGCAGTACTTGCTTGCTTACTTTTTTTAAGTTGTTAAATCATCAAATGAGTCCAGGGCGGGACGGCAGGGACTGTCACACTTGATGAAACTGATATTGACCGTTTTTTACGGCTATTCTCCATGGCAATACACGAATTTAATTGCCATTAAAAAAAAAAACAATAATGCGCTGTACGTACATTTTCCTGATAAAAATTAATGGCCGTGATAAAAGCAAGCATATAAGCTGTGTAGTTTACTACTGTATGTTATGATCAGGCTATAAATGTCCCACGGCTGGGAATCAGGCTTCATCTCTGTGAGAGGGTCGTAATCTACCAAGCGGGCCCAATGCGGGATTGTACTTGCCACAAGTTAAATAATGCCTATGTGTTCTAGAGGGCCAAAGCCTGTCGGGGTCGCGGGACTGCACGAATAACCGTGACCCCGAAACGTAAAGAGCTATTGAAGGACACCGTGGATTTTAGTCAGTACGAGTCTGACAGTCCCTCCCGCTCTGCCCTGGGTGGGAGGACTCATTTGATGATTTTACCACGAAAAAAAAATATGTTTGACTCCCACAAAGGAGTTTCTGTTCACGAACGATATGTCACTTTGACATTGACAGTTCTATTTACATTTTTGCATGGAAGTCAAAAGTACGCCTTTATCCATTGAATAAAATCAAGGCCAGACATCGGATTAGATAAGATATTAAGGCTTATCAGTGCAGTAAATAGTAATTCGTTATCTATGCACTCAGGAACACATTATACGATTGTTGACATTAAACTTGTAGGGACGATAGCACATGATAATTTTGAACAACCTTGATTGAATTTAATCCTGATTATAAACTGAGACTCGCTTTTATATGAACTAGTGATGCGCCCTGACTTCGCACAGGTGCAATTTGAAAATAAAATACACACATCAAAAGTGTCTAGGGATCAACATATATTTTTGCAATAACTTTTCTCCTGATTGATATTAATTAAAAATTTTTTTAAGGATTCATCAAATAAAGTGTTTTCGTTTGTCACAGTAACGATAAACCAAGTCACCTTTGCATTAATAAAGAAATTTGCCATTTTCCTAATAAAGGGATTTTTGACATTTGAACCACTAACACAAAAGTTCGAAAAAAAGACTGAAATAACAGTTTTCTTTAAAATGTTATTGGGTAACTTAAACAATTAATAATCCGTGTTTCTACCGCGAACACTAACAACACAAGAACATCGGTTTGGCATACTCAAAATGAGTTCATCCAAATCACGCTGTGGAATGGCCGCCCATGTTCGTTGCAACAACAAAAAAAGGTCTTCTTGCGACTGGATACCCTCCATATTCGGCAGAGCTCTTCTCTGTAGCATATCCCATGCATGCTCAATCGGATTCAAGTCTGGCGACTGAGCAGGCCAGGGCAGGACGTTGATGTTAGCTGCGGCGAGAGTCTGTCTTACAACTCTTGCGGTGTGCGGTCGTGCATTATCATGCATTAACTGAAATAAGGGACCGATTTGCACTTGTAGAGGAACGATGACGTCTGATACAATCGTCTCAGCATAAATTTGAGCGTTGAGGTTGCCTCTGATCCAAATCAACTCAGTTCTTCCGCCGATCCAAATACCCGCCCATACCATGATGGTTCCACCACTATAAGGATGGACTTCCTGGCAGGATTTTAATCGCTGTTGGCGTCCAGGGCTTCTCCAGTGTCGTATACGTCTTGTATCCGGTCTCATACCAAAACGAGACTCATCAGAAAAGCACACGAAACGCCATTGTTCTTCTGCCCAATTTCTGTGTTCAAGAGCCCATTGATATCGAATCCTACGATTGTGCATTGCTATAGGTGGTACCCGTAGCGGTCTTCGGGAATGAAGGTTCACTTCATGCAAGCGGTTTCTGACTGTTTGGTCGCTAATTAAGTTCCCTGAAGAGTGATGAAGCCTCACGGCTAACATCATGGCGGTTATTGTTGGAGCTCTTCGAGTTAAGATTTGAATGTATCGGTCTTGTCTCCGTGTGGTGCAGCGATACCGTCCTCCATGGCGCTCAGCCACGGTACCAGTGCTTCGGTAACGTGTCCAAAGTCGACTGATAATACTCTGACTTGTATTCAGAGCTAAAGCCACAGTACGTTGCCGGGAACCAGCTTCTATCATTCCCACGGCTCTGAGCATTTCTTCCCTGCTTAAATGACGTCGCCGCTCCATAATAACGTTGGTTTTAATCAGTAGTAGGGAAACAGTAGCACTAATAATGTCTTCAATGCGTTGTATGTTTTATAGGGAAAATATTGACAGCTGATTTTCATCTTTTACTCGAATTTGATTCACAGTTCCTGATTCAAATTATGAAATGCACCAAAAAGGATCCATATCTATACTTATAATAAATCTGTAGAGAGGCCAATTCTGTACATGAAATATTAAAAAAAAAAAACTATCACGGGGTGATAAGGGATCGCTACTGATGCCAAAAATGCAATCAGTAAAATTTTTGTCTGTCTGTCTGTCTGTCTGTCTGTCTGTCTGTATGTTCGTTATAGAAACAAAAACTACTCGACGGATTTTAATGAAATTTGGCACGATTATTCTTCATACTCCTGGGCAGGTTATAGTATACTTTTCATTACGCTACGATCAATAGGAGCAGAGCAGTGAAGGGAAATATTGGGAAAACGGGAGAAGTTTCTCCATTTTTTAAGCTTCCGTCGCGTGTGCAGCTTTAATGGTTAAAGCTACATAGAAATCATGTATGACGGAAATATTTTCTTTAAAATTATATAAAAATATTCCTTGACAGCATATGTCTATCTTTTATGGTTGACTCACAATAACACGTGAAACTCCCGATAGCTTAGCAATTCGGAGCTTTCTGATTATATTTGTCTACTGTTACGTTTACAACACTCTCACTCATCCCTAATTTAAAAAAAATTAACACTATTACCTATACAATAAAAAAAGAATCATGTAAATCGGTGTAGAAACAGCAAAGTTATACATGAAATACGCTAATCAGTCATCGCGCGTAAATACAGAATCATGCTATAAGGATTATTTTGGAAAAAAGCGCGCGTGCTTCATACAATATATGGCTGTTGATGCGAATAGATGTTCAGACTGTTCGACCTTATTGACAGACAATAATTGTTATTTACAAACCGTGCTTATCAGCGTGACTTTTAGCCTTTTTTTGAAGTGAAAACTTCTTTAGCGGCGTTGAGCACTTTTCTGTAATGGGTATAAAATCTTAAACTCGCGTCAGGACCCGTGACCCTGACCGAAAAAGCGTAGGACGGCGCAGGGCGCTTGCGTGAATGTTCGTATGACTTTATTACTTTTAAAGAAGTTTGTATGCTGGATACGTTCGTTGCTAGGTAACATTGTTTATAAAAGATGTACGTCACATTGGAAAATTATTGAAATAAAAAGTCAACCATTTTTGCGAGTTTTACTAAAATCTGTTCACAAGATATTTCCAACAATTACTATTCAAGTTTTCACTTCTGCCGGCACTCCCAGAGTGCAACCCGTCGTTTTTTTTTTGGCGTGGTAAAATCATCGAATGATTCCTCCCACCCACTTTGACTGACTAAAATCCACGGTGTCCTTCAATAGCCCTTTATGTACCGGGGTCACGGTTATTTGTGAGCTTGGCTTTGGCCCTCTACAGGCCCCGTCATTATGCTGACACTCCTTGAGGCGCGCGTGGAACACAACGCGCCGTCGACCCGGGCATGGTCCATGAGCGGACAGCGAGTCGCCATCACTCGCCGCCCACATGCCCGCGCCTACGGTGGCCGTAGATAGTCAACCGACGTCGGTCGTCGTGGGCGTTTACCACTACGGCTGGGGTGGAGGGAGGACGCTGTCCTCTCCCTCACGCGGCCCGCCTCCTCCTTCGCGAGCATGACTGCTTCGCAGAAGAAGGCAATCGCTTCCCACTCCGTCTCGCCCTGCAGCATGGCCTCAACCAATGCCGGGCGCGAGAGATCTCCTCCTATCGCCGTCGTAAGGTCACGGCGGTGCTCTGCCCAAGCGGGGCAGTCCTGCACCGTTTGCTCCACCGTGTCCTCCGGACGATCCTCGCAGTGGTGACACCCAGGAGTATCTTCCCTCCCTATCTGACACAGGTACCTCCCGAAACTTCCGTATCCGGTAAAGACCTGCGAAATGCGGTAGGTCAGGACGCCGTGACGCCTATATCCAGCCACTCCTCAAAGAGGGGTCTTATCGCCGCGATTGCGGCTGGCCCTTTTTTACTTTTAGTCTTTGAATAGTTTATTTTTAGATTTGTTTTGTTGTTATTTATGAAATAGGTATAAGAGGTTTTGGTAGTGATTAAATATATTATTAGTTTACATTTTATTACTTTACTAGCTTCCGCCCGCGACTCCGTCCGCGCGGATGTCGGTCTTCGCGTGGAGGGTTTATTACCCCATTTTGAGTAACTCTGACAATGACATCTTATAAATATTACGGCGCTGAATCCACTGCGGGTAATGCAACGTGTGTTAGCGGTTCTACAGAACAACGTCTATGAATAAAACTGAAAAATAAGATTTTTTTTCTACGTATTTTTCCAGGATAAAAAGTATCCTATGTTATGCCCAGGATAATAAGGAATAATTATACCAAGTTTCATTGAAATCGAACCGTTAGTTTTCACGTGATGCCTGCACAAACAGACAGACAGACAGACAGACAAAAAATTTTTTAAACATATATTTGGGTTTGGTATCGATCCAGCAACACCCCCCGCTATTTATTTTTTCAATATTTTCAATGTACAGAATTGACCCTTCTACAGATTTATTATAGTATAGATAGATAGATAGTTGAAGCAATAGTAGGTACGAATATCAGTTATTTTGGTAGTGTTTAATTATATTAATAGTTTACATTTTATTTCTTTACAGTTGAAGCAATAGTAGGTACGAAATTAGTTATTTTGGTAGTCTACATTATTAATATTATAAAGAGGAAAACTTTGTTTGTTTGTTTGTAATGAATAGGCTCAAAAACTACTGGACCGATTTAAAAAATTCTTTCACCATTCGAAAGCTACATTATCCACGAGTAACATAGGCTATATTTTATTTTGGAGAAAAATAGGGTTCCGTAAGATATTTGGGTTTTTCGGCCACAGGGTGTAAAAAATCATCCAGAAAAGTTACTGATTTTGCGTACGCTGCCTAAACTATAAAAGATAGAACCATAAAATGTCCAATTACACAATATCTATCTATGTCGAGTGTTTGCGATGACTGCGTCGTCGATGTTAGTGTCGGTGTCTGTGAATAGACCTGGGAATCATGTTGATGACCGTGTCTTTCCTGAGTAGGCTTTTTGCAGCGGTAACCGACATTCACGCGAGCGGAGCCGCGGGCGCCCACTAGTAAATTTATAAAATCATAAATTTATTACAAAGCCACATCTCAATCTCAAGAAATCCGCATAAAAATGCTTGATCCCTAGACACTTTTGATGTGTGTAATAGCATATGTCACTCGAGAATAATGTAGAATCTATTGGTGAATGAAATTTCGAAATCGGTTCAGTAGTTCCAGAAATTATTTCATACAAACAAAAATACGCCGGTTTATATTGTTAGTACAGTATAGGTTTATCCAGGGAACAAACAACTAAATCGCTCGCTGCGCTCAGGTTTCTATTTTCATTCTTCTCTCTTTCTTCTTTTAATTTTTTTAATAAACTCGCTTCGTATCAGATCAACTACTTGAAGCTGTCATTTCTCTGATCTAGCAGTCGTTATTAACCGCTCTTGAAGCAGTTTAACAGCTAGAGCTAAGATGCGGATGACGTCACGACGGATGACGGATGAAAAGGTTTTGGTATACAACAATAATGGATGCTGGCTGTTGTATACCAAAACTTCATCCAAACACGAAATAATCTCGGTTAAACTAACATACAAACATACGGGTTGAACTGAGAACCTCCTTTTTTTGAAGTTGGTTAAAAAATAAACTTAAAACTTGGAAAATACCTCACCGTGCATTAGTCATCTGTCACTGTCGATTTAAAAAAATAATATTTACGTAAACAAACACAGATTGACACAACACATGACCGGCGACGGCCACTCGCGCGGGGAGACTGGCGCGAGCGACTCACATGTAGCAACTTGATCATAACTTACCTCACCTTACTTTAATTTAAGTTATGACTTAATAAGAGTTGTTTCACACTAGATTACTAAGTTATTTATTTTGGCAGCTACATTTTTTTCTATCGCTGTTATTGGTCGCGGGACTGTACGATTTACCGTGATCTCGGAACGTAAAGGGCTATTGAAGGACACCGTGGATTTTAGTCAGTACGGGTCTGACAGTCCCTCCCGCTCTGCCCTGGGTGGGAGTACTTATTTGATAATTTTAGCACGTATCAAAAAAAAAACGTGGTAAATCATCAAATGAATCCTCCCGCCCAGGGCACGGGACTGTCAGACTTGTGCTGACTAAAATCCACGGTGTCCTTCAATAGCCCTTTACGTACCGGGGTCACGGTAGAATCCTCTGTATTTAAAATATATCTGTATTCGATATTTTCTTTACTTTTTAAATGATAATGTTAATTAATATTGTAATTTAGTGTAAACCAACCATTTAATTCGTTATATTTAAATATTTCTTTTTCTTTAATAATTGACAATTGGCTACGTATGTTTCCTCTATAAATATTTGTATGTCAAAATTGACAAGACATAGCGCACTATTTAGTACTTAAGATCCATCTATCATCTATCCTATGTTTAACAAATAAATTGATTTGATTTGATTTACAGAAAACATTTTTATTCATCCTATATTTTTTTTTTCAGTGCCGTTGTATCGCCATGGAATCCAAAAACCAAGTTATTTTTGGAAAACAAACTTGCGAACCCTAGGTGGCGCTAAAGTCGTGCACGTTCAAAAATTTTAAACTTCGAATTCGAAATATATTAAAACGCACATAACAACCGATAAAATCTGAACGCACCTTAAAAGTTCCCACGATAAATGACGTAAGCTTTAATATCGCACCCCAATTTAGTCATTATCACCTTCTAAATAAAGTTCGAAACAGCTTGCTATTAAACCAGACATACATACATAATGCTGTGTATTCGTGTATGAATGCACTCATTGTGTGGCTGCCTCGCTTTCATGAGCAGACGGCCTGAAATGTTTTCAGTTTGTCTACAGTAATTTTTCAGCTGTTATAAAATAAAAATATCTATAATATTCTGTTTTAGGCTAGATTTAGAGTTGAAATCTAATTGTGGATTATTTTAATCATCATCTGCCTAGCCTTTTCCAAACTATATTATGGTCGGCTTCCAGTCGAACCAGATGTAGCTGGATTTCAGTATTTTACATGGAGCGACTGCCTATCAGACCTCCACAACCCAGTAACTGGGTAATACGATACCCCATGGTAAGACTGTTGTCAGAATTTAGAGCTTCTGACTAACAGTAACGACTGTCAAAGATCTAAAAATGACAGCCGGGACCAACAGCTTTACGAGCTTTCTGAGGCACGGAGGAAACTCGCTATGACAGATGGTCGAACCTCGGAAAGTGTAGCTTAACCCGAATGATCGGCATGTGCGGCTGTAATTATTTAGCCACGAGCTCCTAAATTGTGGATTATTTAAATGATAAGCTAAGTATTGAAGCATTGAAAAATTGTAACAATCTGTTTGTAAAACTGTACCATATTTTAAAAGACTGACCTTCTAGAATATTGAGTATGAGTATACTAATACTTCTAGAATATTGAGTTTTAAGCCACTGACTTTATATTTAAAAAAAAACCAACTGAATTGAGAATGTCCTCCTTTGAAGTCGGTTAAAAATTTGGTCCTGATATACTAGGACTAAAGGTGTCCGGTCTTTTCACCCAAATGTCCGCGAAACTGACTGACTTTGACTGACTTTTTTTTTGCGTGGTGAAATCATCAAATGAGTCCTCCCACCCAGGGCAGGGCGGGAGGGACTGTCAGACTTGTACTGACTAAAATCCACGGTGTCCTTCACTAGCCCTTTACGTACCGGGGTTACGGTGATGGATAAGTCCCGCGACCCCGGCAGGCTTTGGCCCTCTACAGGCCCCGTCAATATGCTGACACTCCTGGAGGCGCGCGTGGAACACAACGCGCCGTCGACCTACCTGTCAACACTGCCCAACTTAATGACTCCAACAATCACTGAAAGTTCAGTGTTCTTAATGTGTTCAGCAGAATTGTTTTTGTAACTGCTAATTTCTTTGTCCTTACTCTGGTTGTGTGAATACGTGTCTTTAACGTTTAACCCAGTTTTTAAAACATGTTTTTTGGTAGGTATTTATGCTTGTTTATTTTTAGGGTTCCGTACCTAAAGGGTAAAATGGGACTCTAATACTAAGACTCCACTGTCTACTATTGCCTACTGTCAGACTACTGTTGCCTGCCTGGTAACAGACTGACGGATAGAATAAAATTAATATTAGGGGGCTGCCATACAACAAACATTGTTTGTTTTGCAGATTTTTGCTCGAAATTGATAATGACAACAGGTAGACGCTTGAAATATTCACACAACATTTAGTTTTAAATTCACTTCAAAATAAATAAACATCCAAATTAAAAGAAAACAAATATTTAAGATTGGTTGGGTGGGTTTAAGAATCATGTTATTTCCATGCAAAAAACATTTTTCTTATTTTTTCTTATGAATAATAATACGGAACCCTTCGTACGTGAGTCTGACTAGCACTTGGCCGGTTTTTGTATGTTGTTCTTAAAGTTCATTGAGTAGTTACATTCGCAATTTTATGTTTAAGAAGTCAAAAGGGGGTTAGTTTAAAGTCGAATCGAGAACCTACTTTTACAATTTTAGTTTTTTTTTTTCGTAAACCCACTAAATTAATATCTTAATTTCCAAACACTTACACACTGAAGTGAAGTTTCAATTACTTATTGCTATGAACAGGTGACAAGTCTCATGTTTCGCAGATTTCGTCAAATCATGCTAGAATTGAAACGCAACCAGTAGCGGTTCTTTTAAAAATTTCTTTATTAACTTCCGAAACTGACAGGTATTATATCTTTTAAATCAACGCCATCGTCAGAAATTTTCTTAATCTCATTGAGCTAAATGTATACTAGAAAGAAAGAAAAGAGATTTATTGACACACAGGACAGAACAAAAATAACTATAAAAAATACAAAGGAAAAACCAGATTACATAACGAACGGAAAAAAATAACATAAATTAGTCCTGTGGGAGGCCAAAAGGCTCCTATCTCAGCATGTGCTGCGACATTTTTTTAAATGTCATAGCTCTGGTTTTCTGATAGGGCCCAAATTAATGTCACGGTCAGGTAATGTGCCTATAGTGTAATGCACTAAATGTTTTGTAACGTTCTAATAGACAAGTCACGTACCTAATGTGGTCAAAAAATTTAGATTGGGTCGTTATATTTTAAACTAGCTTTCGCCCACGACTCGAACACGTGGATGGTTTATTTCTCCATTTTGAGTAACTCTGACAATGACATCTTATAAATATCTATTGGACCCAAATACGGCTAAGCCTAAAATAATTAAGGAGATTCGCGGTTCTACAGAACAACGTCTATGAATAAAACTGAAAAATAAGATTTTTTTTTTCTACGTATTTTTCCAGGATAAAAAGTATTCCATTTTATGCCCAGGATAATAAGGTATAATTATACCAAGTTTCATCGAAATCGAACCGTTAGTTTTCACGTGATGCCTGCATATACAGACAGACAGAGAGACAGACAAAAACTTTTTTAATCACATATTTGGGTTTGGTATCGATCCAGCAACACCCCCCGCTATTTATTTTTTCAATATTTTCAATGTACAGAATTGACCCTTCTACAGATTTATTATATGTAAGTATAGATAGAAAAAGGTTAACTGTCCCGGGAACTCAGCCAAGTTCGATAGCAAAAGAAAAATGAAATAAATACTACAGTAAAATCGCGATTGAATAGATTATGAATATAATTAGGTACTATATCTATAAGTACTCATTTCGTTCCGGATCAAATTACGCTACAAAGCTCTAACAAAAGTTATTATATCAAATATCAAGATCGGAACCAGGAAAATGTCAGAAACACGCGGGAAACAAAGAGATTACAAAAAAATACTTAACTTAAGCAAAGAACACACTGGCATTCAGCCAAAAACACTAAAATGACAAATTGGAATAAGAACTAATTCAAATTTGGAATCGTTTTTATCGTGGCAGTATTATTCTGGAAACATTATTGGTTACTGATTCAGTGCTATTTTCGATTTATACTACCCGGAAACTACAGTTTGGTATTCAATAAGCTACTGAGATTTTCACAAAAAATCGACTAAGAGCTCGTCGTAACTTACAGCTTAGAAATTGGCTTCTAGAGGGTAGCTTATCTGTGTTTGTGTCCGCAAAATTAATAACATTTGTAATTCTGAAGAAATTATAAGTATAGGAAAAAAAGGCCGCGCTAGACCCGACCAAACGTCAAAAGCACCACGCCGCACTATAATTTCAAATCTTTGTATCATGACATATCTTTTTTCTAATAAGCCACGACCACAATAATGAGTAGATTTATTTCCTATTATAAAAATCCAAACATTTCATGGTCACACCATGGGCATAATAATAAGTATCCAACATTACTACCAACAAAAAAAAAAGTAAAATGCGCGCGTAATCCAAAGGTTACGTAAGAAATGACATCATGGCGGGCAGTGACGTCACAATGGCGGGTTGATAAACTCATGCCGCAAATTCGGAGGAGCGTTTAAGCATTATACGCTTTTTCCTTTTCTCAACTATATTGGGGCCGGCTTCCAGCCGAACCAGATGCAGCTGACTACCAGAATTTTACATGGAGCGACTGCCTATCTGACCTCCACTACCCAGTTAGTAGCTTTTTTTTTAGCGTCGTAAAATCATCAAATGAGTCCTCCCACCCAGGGCAGGGCGGGAGGGACTGTCAGTCTTGACTGACTAAAATCCACGGTGTCCTTCAATAGCCCTTTATGTACCGCGGTCACGGTAATTTGTGAGTCCCGCAACCCCGGCAGGACCCAGTTTGTAGCTTGTTTAACTTTTTTTTTCCTACTCCTCCACTATTACTTTCTGATTAATTGCGTTCCACGATACAAGACAGGTAAATTCATTCTCTGGGACACGTCGAGCTTCATTGTCTCGGCGCTTTTCTGGTGGTTGCCATTGTTTATTCTGGCTTTCAGGAGTTGCAGTGGTTTAGGAATAGTGTGGTGGCTTAGTCCCAAAAAAAATAGCTTGTAAAACTGATTGTCAATTTTTCAGGCCACTAACTGACAAGTAACAACTGTCAAAGATATAAAAATGATACGTTAGACCAAAGGTAATATGATACTCAGTACCTAGTGTTAATATATTTTTGAAGTGAAAACTTCTTTAGCGGCGTTGAGCACTTTTTCTGTAATGGGTATAAAATCTTAAACTCGCGTCAGGACACTCGCGTCAGGACACGTGACCCTGATCGAAAAAGCGTAGGACGGCGCAGGGCGCTTGCGTGAATGTTCGTGTGACTTTATTACTTTTAAAGAAGTTTGTATGCTGGATACATTCGTTGCTAGGTAACATTGTTTATAAAAGATGTACGTCTTTGGAAAATTATTGAAATAAAAAGTCAACCATTTTTGCGAGTTTTACTAAAATCTGTTCACAAGATAAGGTGGGTGGACCATGGAAGGCCACTCTAACGAGTAAACGCTTTTTATTCGTTTATTAACTGGATAAATGAAAAAAACAAATTATCAAATAATACTTTGTTTTATTGTGTACCATATAAATTACTTTTTTTTAACCTAGCTTTAATCAGTATTAATTAAACTTAAGTTTTGTTAAGCTCTTCCAAATGGCCTTGCTAGGAACAAGGCTCCTTAGAAGGCCATTATAATAAATCAGTCATTTAACACTAAAAGTTAATAAATAGCGATTAAATCTACAATAAAAAGAAGTGGTTTATATATTACGGAATAAAACAAAGTATTACTTAAATATTTGTTAGTTTCATTTATCCAGTAAATAAACGAATAATAACTGTTTATTTGTTAGAGTGGCCTTCTATGGTACACCACCTTATTTTAACGTCGCCGATTTCCGATATCAATGAAGCGAGGGACCGTACTGCCAAAATAGTGGCGCGAGCGATTCGCCGCCGCGTCTGTGATTTCTAGTTCGATGGATGTTTATGTAGATAGAAGGAATTTGTCATCACATGGCAATAACTACGAAATTTTAATAATTGGCCTTCGAAGGAGCATGGCCTTTCATGGTCCACCCACCTTATTTCCAACAATTACTATTCAAGTTTTCACTTCTGCCGGCACTCCCAGAGTGCAACCCGTCGTTTTTTTTTTAATTTAAAATGGATAAGTTCTTAAAATCGGAGATCCAGGGCTGGTGGTCGCGAGCCAGGCCATAGCCGTCCTCTATGAGACATAAGAAAATCTGTCACTCCATATAAAATACTGGTATTAAAGCTCTTCTGTATAGACTAGAAGACGACCCCAATACTTTTTATCGCTAATCGCTAACCGTGGAACAGGGGCTTATGAGACAGAAAGGCGACTTAAATGATTTGTCCATAAATAAATATAAATTACCCCTCTTTTACTTTTGATCGACATTTACAAATATTGACAGGATACAGACATCGATTGAATTGTTCATTATTTATTAATAAAATTCGGTAGCCATTGTGGTCACGGTAACTATAAAATTTTACGTGAACACGCAACAGCTGTTTTTTGTTTAAATTGATTCGATAAATAAGCCAGCATTGCTATGTTGGAAAAATATTATTTTCAGGTATAAAATAAAGGGGTTTAAGAAAAGGATAAAAGGAATACCTACTTCCTTTTCAATTACCTAGATTATCATTCCTGTTTAGGTTTAAGTTATACTACGTTATGACCCGCCCCAAAATCTGGATTATGATATTCATTATGACACAACAAAAAACAAAAGAATTATCCAATTTAGCACAGTTTTACAAAAGTTATGCGAAACCCCTGTAAAACGAATACATTCATGAATTACAAACTGGCATAATAACTGGGAAGGTAAAGCCCAGTCTGCCCTACCCAGTCATAATATGAATGACACCTCAGTGACCACTGTCCATGCGACCTTGAATACTGTTTGCCTTTCTACTTCATTTCATTTCTACATGATACAATACCGACAGTTCGACACGCATGTTTTAAGGTGTTACTTTTTTTCCAGACACATTAAATATAGCTTCGATATTACAAGGCTTGTCAAAAGCAGTCTTGAGTATTTTTTAAAGCCTGGATAATCTTATTGTACCGCCTTTAGGCCCCGTTCACGACCTGAAGCGATAAGTCAGGCGAGGAGGTAAATCGTGGCGTTTTGGCATAATTTATTATCTTAACATTTGGTGTCGTAAAACGATTGTAGCTTGAATGTGTAGTGTGAACAAAAAATTAAAAAAAAATATTAGGTTTTGCCATAGCCATTCACCAATTTGTGCTAACATCCTTTATAATAATGACGGAGAGGGCCAAAGCCTGCCGGGGTCGCAGGACTCACGAATTAACGTAACCCCGGTACGTAAAGGGCTATTGAAGGACACCGTGGATTTTAGTCAGTACGAGTCTGACAGTCCCCTCCCGCTTTGCCATGGGTGGGAGGACTCATTTGATAATTTTACCACGACAAAAAAAAAGAAAAAAAAACTTACAGGGCAAAAGCAAACTCACAGCCCATAATAAGCGATTCTAAGAACAAACAAGTGCATTACACCCCAAAAATAAGTCTGAACCCCGCCATAGGCATGCTGAAGGCATATCATACGGTTCAAATCTGATTAATCTTCGAGTTTACATTATGTCCATATTCCTAGTAGGCCATTGAAAATTAAAGCCAAAAAAAAAGAAGAAAAAATCCCCCGTCGTTCGATCCCACATCATCATCATCATCATCTCAGCCATAGGACGTCCACTGCTGAACATAGGTCTCCCCTTTAGATCTCCACATGTATCGGTTGGAAGCGACCTGCATCTAGCGTCTTCCGGCGACCTTTATAGGGTCGTCTGTCCATCTTGTTGGTGAACGTCCTACGCTTTGCTTGCTAGATCCCTAATTACATTTAAATGTGAGCGAGCGCTCACTCACACATAGATAAAAGAGTAGCTTCACAAAAACCGTTACATTTTGTTTTGAAAACGGAATATAAGTCTTCGAGGTACGAGTATTTAAGCACGGAATAAAAACTCATAGTGACATCGATGCGAATAAGGGAGGACCCGAGACACCCCACACTTTTGCCACCCTCCACACAGCAGTGGCTGTCACGAACGATCAATAGATTAGGGTTACCATTAAGCCTGACGAGATTATTAAATACTTTTTTTTACTAGCTGTTGCCCTTCACCCCGTTACTCGGCTGCTATTGGTCGTAGTGTGATGTTCTAAAGCCTATAGCCTTCCTCGATAAATGGACTATCCTCCACAAAAGATTTTTTTCAATTCGAATCAGTAGTTCCTGAGATTAGCGCGTTCAAACAGACAAACTCTTCTGCTTTATATTAATTAGTACAGATTTGTGTTTGCTCTTGACTCTAGTCCAGGTCAAAGGTGTCAACTTTGACCTGAGACAAAGCCTACCGATGGAGCGAATTACCCAGAAGAAGCCTGTTCACTCTAACTTATAAGAGATATGGGTTGTATTGTATGGATTCGGTTTTTGCTACTTTTTTGGAAATGTGTGAGCATTTATGTATTAAACAAAGTCATTCGTATAAGAATTTAGGAAAAATAACAAGGTATATAATGAGCTTCTTCTGAAAAGTCAGATGCGTAATAGTAACTCGTGTGGTAGATTAACCCCATGAGAAAAAACATAACTTTAGGACTTATGTAAGTCATAAAATCAATTCCGAGCAATGACGCAAAAAGCCGGACACGACCGAACGTATGGTAACAGTACCATAGATTATAAAAAAAGGGCAGAGACTAAAGACAATAGATAGCAAGTGGCCTCTCAAAGATTGAGTGACCCTTCAAAATGAATTTAAAGAATGATCTTTCAATAAGGGACAAAAAAGTTGAAGTGTTATCTCCAAGATTGGTTTTCGCAGAAGAAATTTGTGGCAAAAATTTTCTTTCAGTATATTCTATAGCTGTTAAGTTTTACATGAATTATTCAAAATACTACTGCGTGTCTGCATGAAGTGGCATCTTTTACAACACTGAGCATTTTCCTTGGGAATTTTCACAAATATATACAGGGTGTAAGAGACATCGACGCACAAACGGATACCATGGGTTCAGGAAATGATTCTGGACCCCCCCATGTTGGAATTGGGCCTAGTAAGTAAAATGGGCTTAGTACGAGCGCTCATAATAGACGTAAAACATCTTTATTATTGGACAATTACTTCGATTTATGACTGCGTTTTGTATGTTTTTTTTTTTTAAATGACAATAACTGATGCTTTAAATAAAATAAAAACAATGCTTTATGATAGCTATATTTTTAAGCATTACGAGTTGGGTTTTTGAATTATGAATTTCTCAGTAGCAAGTATTATTATTTAAGTGATAAAACGAGTTCTCCCACCCTGAGTGGACCGGCAAGAATTCTCAGACTCGTACTGACTAACATCCACCGTGTTTCCTTAATTACCCATTACGTTATAGTATCACGGTTTTCTGTTTAGAAAGTCCCGCGACCACGGCACAAACGGGCAGCCGTGATCCTGGAACGTAAAGGGCTATTGAAGGATCACAGTGGATATATTAGTCAGCGTAAAGGGCTAGTGCAGGACACCGTGGATTTTAGTCAGTACAAGTCTGACAGTCCCTCCCACCCTGCCCTGGGTGGGAGGACTCATTTGAAGATTTTACCAAGAAAAAAAAAAGTACAGTCCCTACAGAGAGCCACCAGGGCGGGAGGACTCATTTGATAATTTTAACTGTAACCAGTGCCGTAGCGAGACTGAATCTAGGAGGAGGCAAGACCATTGATGTGCGAGGCCCCCTTTTTGTAAGATGACTTGGTTTCACCAAGTCACCGCGCGAGCAGTGGCGGCGCTTGACCCAAACGTGATCCTCGGCCACATCAGCATTGCGAGGACTCTTAGGTTCTTTCAGTTTCCACTCATCAGACACTACAATTTCTTAGTAAAAGTGTTGCACTGCTTTACTGACTTGTGATCGCCGTTGTCAAGTTTTTTTTTTATCTCTGAGTGTGAGGCCCCTTCAGTTGCTAGGCCGGGGGCTAGAGTCCGCTTCGCCCCCGCCTAGCTACGTCACTGACTGTTACAGCTGAAATAAGTTTCAAATAGCTTGTGGTGCCGCGTTAATGCAACATTAATGTGGTTAATTAATTAGTGTCAATTAATTTATCCCTTACCCAGGTCGTAACAGTACCTATAACTTATGTCACGATTACGTCACAGATCCCTTCTATGGCGTCTGTTTAGCTTTAGAACCCCAAAAGTTCAAGGTTCACCCCCTAAAAACCCTTGCTACTTCAATCAAAAACGTAATAAAATCGAACATTTAAATTAACATACCGTGCCCTGGTAACCGCTCCCCCCATAGTTACGCGCTTACAAACATTTTACTTAGACTCATACAAGTTATTACTTAGTCAATGTAATCAAAAGAAGTGGAATATTAATTTTATTTGTATTGTGGACTGTTTTATAGTGCCATTTGTCGTGGAACTGACATAGAAAAAAACGATCTCCGGCCACCGTAGGCGCGGGCATGCGGGCGGCGTAAAGGGCGACTCGCTGTCCGACCATGGACCATGCCGACGGCGCGTGGTGTTCCACGCGCGCCTCAAGGTGTGTCAGCATAGTGACGGGGCCCCCTGTAGAGGGCCAAAGCCTGCCGGGGTCGCGGGACTCACAAATTACCGTGACCTCGGTACGTAGAGGGCTATTGAAGGATGCCGTGGATTTTAGTCGGTCAAGTCTGACAGTCTCTCCCGCCCTGCCCTGGGTGGGAAGGACTGATTTTATGATTTTACCACGATAAAAAATTAAAAATGTGAGATGGACCGATGGATGGACGGGTATTTGTTACTCTTTCACACATAAACTTCTAAACGGATTTGGATGAAAGGAGGTTGAAGATTATATGTGAAGAACCTTAGATTACAAAATATCCAGATTTTTTGTGAAACCACTTTTTTATAAATGTGAGTGAGTACACATTAAAGCCGTTGTCAAACATACAGGCGAGTCCGAAGCGATAACGAACCGATACGAGACGTCAGTCCGATAGTTCGGTCACGCTATCGGATCGCTTTCGCTTTTCTATGTGACTGGATTTAAACAATTCTATACATTACAAATAAAAACGCCTCGCTTCGCATTCGCCACGCCTGTCTGTTTGACAAAGGCTTAAATATTTTCCTTGGAGATGTTCACCTGTTTTACGTAGGAATCAAATGACGGTGGTAATTTTTCCTCCGTATTTTTGGCTTCAATTCTCAGTGGTCTACTAGGAATCTGAAGACCATTATACATACCTAGAATGTCTAGGTATGTATAATGGTCTTATGGTTGCCCGCCATTTTGTTTTTTTTTTTCAGATTCGCTGCAACAAACGTTATAAATCTACACTAATATTATGAAGAGGAAAGATTTGTATTTTTTGTGTTTGTGATAAATATTTAGATAAAGGATACTTGTAAAACAAAGAATATAAGGAACAAAATGGCCTAAACCGTCAGGTTTTAGATTATTCGCCAAAATATAATTCTAAATCTGAACTGTTTTCTACTATCTTTTTGGACCTGTGTATTATGTTTATGAATGTGTGAAGTTTCATTAAAATCGGTTCAGTAGTTTCGACAAATAAAGACTTGAAAATTGGGATAAAATGCCGTACCGCGTACTCTTAATAATCGGTTATATTTCGCTCGTTTCTACGTGTTTTCCTCCTAAATTAAATACAGTAATATAACTAACAAGGAAGTTCTTAAAATTATCATATTATGTTGTAGTACACACATAAATGTATGACCATGACCCTAAGTACCACGGTAAATACAATGTACTTATAATATCACATAGTTATTGCATTTATTTGTTAATATAATAACCTTCAAACTAATACCTAGTTAGTTTTACAATGTTTTCCCTGTTCAAATGGATAATGGTGACTGTAAATATTAAGCTACTTATTTTATGTATAAAATTTTTAATTTTCAACCTAAAAAAAGTAAAAAATACAGATAGGATTTTTTTTTTGGATTTACCATGTTGGTTCCGCAAAGAAAGTATGTTCACTTGTTTTACGTAGGAATCGAACGACTGGGGTAATTTTTCTACCGTCTTTTTGGCTTCAATTCTTCAATTATACCTATTTTATAGCCAGCCTACACTGCCCCACCTATTAATTTAATAAAACTGTTAAAAATTAATTTGCACAACAGATTTTTTTGCTAAACGTAATTTTCAGGAGGATACGGTGCAGCATACGATGCAGGACTGCTCCGCTTGGGCAGAGCACCACCGTGTCCTCACGACGGCGATAGGCGGAGACCTCTCGCGCCCGGCATTGGTCGAGGCCATGCTGCGGTGCGAGACGGAGTGGGAAGCGGTCGCCTCCTTCTGCGAAGCAGTCATCTTCGCGAAGGAGGAGGCGGGCCGCGGCAGGGAGAGGACAGCGTCAGCAAAAATGATGCCCCCCCCCCCTCTACAGGGCCAAAGCCTGCCGGGGTCGCGGGAATCACGAATTAAAGTGACCCCGGAACGTTAAAGGGGTATTGAAGGACACCGTGGATTTTAGTCAGTACGAATCTGACTGATTTTACCTCGCTAAAAAAACGTAATTTTCAAGTGACAGTTGACAGATCAATGACATTCACATGTTCACCCTTAACGTGATCGCAAAGTACATACCGTACTCAAAGATTCATTCAAAACTGGTCTACAGAATTAGGGCGCGAAAATGGCGTCCCCATTCATGTCAAGTGAATATCTTGCACGTCCATTTGAGGAGGGTTTGTCCCATAGCCTACGGACATTATGGCGATGGCCGTAAAGGCAGCCACATAATGGTTTTATGGACGTTAATATTTGAGAATGTCCTGGAAGAGTTTAGCATAATGGCAAGCACACTTTTTTTTTTTTTTTGCGTGGTAAAATCATCAAATGAGTCCTCCCACCCGGGGCAGGGCGGGAGGGACTGTCAGACTTGTACTGATTAAAATCCACGGTGTCCTTCACAAGCCCTTTACGTACCGGGGTCACGGTAATGGGTAAGTCTCGCGACCCCGGCAGGCTTTGGCCCTCTACAGGCCCCGTCAAATGGCCCCGGCAAGCACACGCTGCTTTATTTTTGCACGTTTTCTTTTAGCCATTTGAATGTATTAATAATTCGATACCATAGACATTTTTTTCTGGACTTGTTTTATTTTGGACGTATATTGTTGTCTCTGCTCAAATGCATTTGGCGGGAAAGTGATTGGTATTTGGTAAAAAGTTATGAAATAAGAAGAAAAAATATCAGAAAACTATGTTTTTATCACCTCCGTCTCTGAACCTCGACTTTTGACCGGTCGGTAGTAATCAACTTGCCTCCTATTTCGGAAAAAGGACATAGCTAAACATAATTTTGTGACATTAGGAAACAACCAGTGCTTACACAGAAGGGGGGATATTATTTATTTACATCGTCATTTAAAACATCAATAATTTAGACTAATATCTTTTCAAATAAACGTTAACCTAAACCTTGTTTTGTAAAATAAATTAACCTAGAAAACAGATAAAAAGTCATTACCGCCATACATAACCACAGACACGATAAACTTTACAAGCGATGACAACTTGACAACTGAATGCATACACGGGGTCAGTAAAAAAAAAACTAGTATTTCTGGTTTTACTAACCTTTCAACCGAGTCCACGGAGGTAACCTCTGTTTTTGGACCAAGGTCGTTACGTCAGCTTTTGGACAATTCGTTTAAATAATTATAATTTTACACGAGTTGCGTGTGTGATAATCATTTGTAATTTATATTTTAGCTGGTTTATATGAGAAGTTTATACATGTGATGTTCCCATGGTTAATTTGCTAACAGAAAAGCAAATACTAGCTGCAAGAACTTGCATGCAACTTTGACTAGATTAGACGGTATTTGTTTGATCAAAAGAATTCATTGTCTATTATAATAGTTAACAATGTAGTAAAACCTTCTTTTTATTACAAAAAAACGTTGCCCCATTCTAGAAATTTCTCCTTTATCGTAAGTACATAGAAACTCACATACACAAACACCCAGACCTGGAACAACTACTTGCAGATCATACAAATATTTGTTCCGTGCGGGGATCACCTACTACGTAATCCCATTACCTACCTAATTTGAAAATCAATGCACCAACTAATCGCATCCATCTTTTGTCCTAATTGCGCGGGAAAAAACAATTGAATAATAACGAGATTTAAAAAAATAAGTTAAAAGAACTAGCACGTTAAAATATAACTTGTGTAGAGAAAATATATAAATTCTTTTAATAATACTTGTTAGGTACTCAATTCAAGGCTGAATAAACTAGTTTTCAATGACAAGCTGGAGCTGATAATAAAAAAAGTGCCACTTTAATCTATGGAAATACATCGCGTCGTTTTTGCCGTGGCATACACGTTTCTTTTTTTGTGTTTTAATGCCAAAAAAGCGAAATAAAAACGAGTATTTTATGAAAAAAAAAGTACTGGGCAATTTAGGCACCCTTCTGGCCTCATTCACAACACATCTAATATTAAGTTCCGAAATTATATTTTGTAATTTTGCATTCGCTACACTCTAAACTCTTTAATCAGTAGGTACCAATCATAGGTCGAATTAAAAACTTAAATCTTTATCATCACTTTTCGTCTATACCTATTACCTTTAAATAAAATAATGTAGGTACACGTAACCTGTGACGTAACTATTTAGATCGTAATCATCCATTACCTAGGTAAGTGAGTCCCGCGAAATACGAGTCCCGCGAATCCACGGTGTCTTTCAATAGCCCTGTACGTACGGACGTACAGGGCTATTGACACCGTGGATTTTAGTCTGTCAAGTCTGACAGTCCCTCCAGCCCTGCCCTGGGTGGGAGGACTCATTTGATGATTTTGCCACGATAAAAAAAAAGGTAAGTGAGTCAAATATGTACTGGTACTGCTATGAAACTTTAAGCTACTGAGGCGTCTGTCGACAGTCTGACGGTCCATTCCACTCCACCCAGGCTGAGATGACTCATTTGATGATTATAATATAAGTACCAAGCCAAAAATACTTAAAAATACTTAGCAGTTGAATGTCAATAATAATTAATTAATGTGATTTCTATTATTATATTATTTAAAGCAACAGTACGTGAAAAAGCCATTAAAAATGTATAAGCAGTAGTCTTTTTTCGATAAGAATGCCTAAGTTAATGTTAATGTTACCAATTCGATTCGTGATATTACATCACGGTTTAGGCACAAGTAATAAACTATGTATTAAACTTATATTTTTATAAATACCATTCTACTACTATACTTTTAATAAAAAATATAACTACCAGGTAGGTAGCATTTTCGTTACAGAAATATATAATTTTCGAATTCAGAATCTTGAAATAGAGCCGCGACCTCTCGCTGTCGCAGTTTGAACTGTAACTTCTGTACTGGCGCAGCGGCTTTTTTTTTTTTTTTTTATCGTGGTAAAATCATCAAATGAGTCCTTCCACCCAGGGCAGGGCGGGAGGGACTGTCAGACTTGTACTGACTAAAATCCACGGTGTCCTTCAATAGCCCTTTACGTACTGGGGTCACGGTAATCCCTTGGTCCCGCGACCCCAGCAGGCTTTGGCCCTCTACAGGCCCCGTCACTATGCTGACACTCTTTGAGGCGCGCGTGGAACACAACGCGCGCCACTGCGGCTGGGGTGGAGGGAAGACGCTGTCCTCTCCCTCAGGCGGCCCGCCTCCTCCTTCACGAGCATGACTGCTTCGCAGAAGGAGGCGACCGCTTCCCACTCCGTCTCGCCCCGCAGCATGGCCTCGACCAGTGCCGGGCGCGAGAGGTCTCCGCCTATCGCCGTCGTGAGGACACGGCGGTGCTCTGCCCAAGCGGGGCAATCCTGCACCGTATGCTCCACCGTGTCCTCCGGACGATCCTCGCAGTGGCGCAGCGGCTAAGGTTTACTTGGAGAATAGCATTGTGGGTGAAGCAAGCAGGGAATTTATTGTGTAAATTGTGTTGAGATAGCCAAAATGCTCTTTAAACAATAATATCGGCATCAAAGAACTTATACCTCAACAATTTCCGAATTGTTGCGTCTACCACGTTCAGTTGAAATCCAGAGTTTATAAACACGCTGTAAGATTTGACTACGGTATACTAACACAATAATGTTCGATCAGCAAGTCGTTATCGTGTGTATATATAGACGTGCGTGAAACTATCAATAGGTTTGTTTACAGCAGATTTTTAAACAGAGTTACCACTACTGGTTTATTATCTAACGTAAGATTATTGTTACTGGCAGAAAAACAACCAGTTACCGGCTGAAAAATATTTCTGCCTGGAGTATAATGTACAATCGGCAAAGTTGAATCATGACCCATTTTGACAATAAATCGTTTGAATTTTGAGGGACTGTCAGACTGGTACTAACTAAAATCCACGGTGTCCTTCAATAGCCCTTTACGTTCCGGGGTCACGGTAATTCGTACAGTCCCGCGACCAAGTAAGTGAGCATTAATATTTATTTGTTTAAATCGCTCATTATGTCACAGATCGCATCGCCGCCGCCGCCTAGTGCAGCCTCAGCCTAAAGGTAAACCCGGGGTATTGAAGGATCACCGAGGATTTTAGTCAGTACGAGTCTGACAGTCCCTCCTGTCCCACCGTGAACGGGAGGACTCGTTTGATGATTTTACCACGATAAAAATAAAGCATAAAGGTAAACATATTATTATGCCTGCATGGGATTTAAACCTGCATGTTTAAATCCCATGCAGTTAATAGGGAATGAGTCAATTACAGTCAACCGGGCTCAAATTCAGTACGGGCTGCGACAAGGAAATTTTTAACAGGAAAAAACCCTTGGCTGATCTTGAAATGAGCCCTAGGATCTCATGATCAGCATTCGGGCATATAGCTAAACCAACGAGAGAAAAAAAAACAATATACTTCCTTTCCTTTTATTTGTAGCTGTCGGGTAAATTTGACGTTAACTAATTCACTATTGCTAAGGATAAGAAATTCGGTACCTAAATAGTCATTTTTTTTTAAAGAACCTGCTCTGTCCCCCTCCCCCTCCTGGCAAAGGCCTCCCTCCACTCCTTCCACCCTTCACGATACTGGGCGTCCTCCTTCCAGTTCGGACGGAACCTGTCCAGTTCGTCCCGCCATCTCCTACGTGGCCTGCCACGACCTCGTCTTACTGTCTCAGGGCACCAGTTTTGAGCTATTTTGGCCCACAGTTTGTCGTAGATTTGAATTTTGTATGGAGTCTATGGTATACCTAACATTTACGTATTGATATACCTGCTTACCAAATGAACATATAAATAATATTAGATCATTTTCCATTAATTAAATTGACACTGGTAACACAGAGAGCAGTGTTGGCCCAGTGGTATCGGCCCCGACTTACGAGTTCTAGGTCGTGGGTTCGAACCCAGTCTCAACTATTCATTTTCATCATTGGCCTTTAAATGTTCCACTGCTGGGACACAGGCCTCCTCTCTGTGAGAGGGAGTGGGCAATAATCCACCAAATAGGCCCAGGGCGAGTTGGTCCTAGAACCATCAAATTCAAAGATATGTGACATCTACCAACCAGCATTGGGCCCGCGTGGTGTGTACATGTTATGTGATGAAATTGACACTTTATACTTGACAGAAATGTGTATATTAAAAAATAAAAAGCATGCTGCAAATCCGCGGGGATCGGTTTGAGTAGATAGTACCTTTTTTTTTATCGTGGTAAAATCATCAAATGAGTCCTCCCACCCAGGGCAGGGCGGAAGGGACTGTCAGACTTGTACTGACTAAAATCCACGGTGTCCTTCACTAGCCCTTTACGTACCGGGGTCACGGTAATCCCTTGGTCCCGTGACCCCGGCAGACTTTGGCCCTCTACAGGCCCCGTCAATATGCTGACACTCGAGTAGATAGTACCTACTTAAATTTTAAATGAGAAAATAATAATTACTAATTATGTAATCTGTTATAATTAAGTAAACGGCGTGTATTGTTTTTAATGACAAGGTGAACTTGAACATAATTATTTTAACTTGTCTTCTACTTCAGCTTAAAGAAGTATGAGAACTGTCTTAATTTATTTTCTGAATGAAAACATTAAAAAAAGCGTGTTAATAAGCGCGTAATATCTATGACCATATTTTGAAAACCGAACCCTATTGTAATAGGGATGGGGTCACAAAACACGTTCACAGTATCGATTTTAATTACAGCCCGTTAACAATCGGTAAAAATAAAATTCACCATGATATATGAATAATACATTAATCTCACCTCATATAAATTCCAAAAACAATTCCATTATCATCGCACATGTAAAAGCAATGTTTTCAGTCAACCACAAAATTAGAATATAAAATTATAAAAATAAAAAGAAACCACGATAACACATGAACTTTAGTACGAACTAGTGATTTAACAATGTATTATTTGTCACGTTTTCGATTAAAAAACATCAAAATAACACTATGTCATACACGTCTGTGGAAATCGATAAGAAAGCGCGCGTATACGTCCCTATCCGAGGAATGCCGGTGCCGCACTGACAGACTAACATACTCTACTCTAGTCAAGTTACAAAATGGCGTACCCATTTGAGTTTGCGCAATGTGTGCGTGCTTGTACTTAAGTATTACGTGCCAAAAACATGTTAATGTAATTAAAAAATCCCTAATCTTATTAACAACGATAGTTTTAAAACAGAAATGGCCACTAGTAATCTGTAAATCGAATATAATGCTTACAGGGTTGCGTTGAAAATCGATATTTACATATTTTGTCTTTGTTGTGTTGCGGTATTTTTGGGTCAGTGACCTATTAGGCTATTACCTAGTGAAAAAAGATTGCGGTTTTATGTAGGTAACTTAGTAAAATTATTCATTTTATTATGTTACAAGACAACAAAGGATATTAATGTACCTTACAAACAGAAAAAAAAATTTAACACGTTAAATATATTTCCCAACTTTTCTATAATTGAAGGTAGGTGAACCTACATAATTTATCCAAATGCGGCGAAAGTATTGCTCGAGAAAGCATTCAAAAAATTAACGAGCGTTTAATTTTAATAATTCATACCTGATAATGAATAAAACATCTCTGGTAACAGTAATTAACTTAAATATAAGATTATAGGTACATCATAGCGGGGGTAGACAGAAACGTTAGCACAACGTGCTCCGATCATATGGTTCTTTCACAAAATGCTTTTAACACCACACACACTTTTATTTATAATTTGTTTTTTGAAGAGCCTGCTGGGAGGCCTCTCAATTATAAATTATTAAATAGGGGGCACAGGTATATCTTTTACTTAAAAAGAGGTGCATAGATAAGACTCACAGTAAAAGTTGCACAAGTTTCTGCAATCCGCTTTTATTTTATATATAACTGACCTCTTTGAAGGACATAAATAATAAGGTAAGTGTTTGTATTTTACGTTTGTCCCTTCACAATCACATAATTTTGCGTACTTTTATTACATTTTAGTTGAGCAATTAATTGCTTTTCATTCAACCTTTCTCTATTAAATATAAAACCTACCTACATTGTGAATTGAAATTCATGTCTTACCTTGTGATATCGTCAAGATAACTAATATAGTAATCATCTGCTTAAATAATCCTCGATTGGTTGGTTTTCCAACATCAGTCATCATTACATCAGATAAGATAGATGATAACAAAACGCCTGGAGAATATTAATAGCAATGATCATAGATTTTAGAACCAATTGCTATTCTATTCTATGTTTGTTGTGTAATGTTAATGTTGGCTGGGAAAAATATAGAAGATTAACTATATCAACAAATTTTAATTCATTTTATAACTTCCTAAATGATCAGTTGACTCAATTGTATTTAATTTCTGAATAAATAATAAGAATTTGGTAGAATTGATATTCAAGTATGGTAGAAAATGTTGAAATAACATCACTTACAACTTGTAACTGTCACTGTCAAGTTAACGCTTTCCGAAATAATGTCAAACGGTGTCAGATAGTTTTGGCGGTTACTTCTATTTTATGTTTTAAACTAGTAAAATATTAAATTGACCGAAAGAATGGCTGAAAAACTCGAGGACCTGAATCTCCCGATGACTGTGGTCACAAGGATAGTCAAAGAAGCGTTACCGGAAGGAGTTTCAATATCAAAAGAGGCACGAACCGGGCTCGCCAAAGCTGCATCAGTTTTCGTATTATACGTTACTTCAGCAGCTACAAACGTTGTGAAAAATAAGAAGAGGAAGGGTTTGACTGGTCAGGATATTTTAGATGCTATGCGGGATATAGAATTCGATAGATTTGTGGAGCCGCTTGGTGAATACTTAGAACAATACAAACAAATGGTTTCAGCTCGTAAATCCGGTGCTGGTAAGAAAAAGGACGAAGCAGAGGAGGTGGAAATGATAGAAGACGACTAATGTGATATTTTTTACTATAGTAATAAGTGTATTTAAGTGTTTTGTTAATAAATCGTGTTGAAAACATTTTTGTGTTTGAGTTCATAACCTAAAAGTGGAGATGTTTGTTCAAGGTGAATAGTTGTTGCTGCTGTATATTTATTCATGAAGAAATTTATATTGTGCCGTGGTTTTAACAGTACAAGTAACACAATCAATAAAATAATCATAAAGCCAGTAAAAATAAACACTAAATTCCATTCTTAACAAATTGTTTAGTTGTCTCTGAAGCCTCCTCTAAGTAGTTTCAATTTAAAGTGATATTGGCAAAGGTCTCTCAAATCCGCCCCTAAGGCTACCCACTGACCGGTCTCTCCCAATTCCTTCAACTCCCAGCCATTACTCATCATTCATTTTGTTCAGCTCGTCGCACCATCTTCTATCATGTTCTTGATGAGCAGTGAGCCTACAATACAGAACCATAATATGGATACCTATAATTTATGCACTAGATGAAATCTATCATAATATTGTTGAGGGTAAGAAAAGACTAAAATTAAAACAATGAAAAATATTTTGTTCATCACTTTATTTAGGAATAAAATCTGTTCTGAAACAATCTTGAAATAACATTGAACCGACATTTTATTACATCTCAGGACATGCTACCTCTACCTACAGCTTATATACACTGATCACATTCTCCACCCTAACTACCATCTGTATTTAACGAAAATAAATATCCATATATCTAATTTTATCATTTCAAATGCTATTATAATCTAATTTATAATTTTCTCTGGTTATAATTCTTTTTATTTAACTTTACCATTAATACTATGAATTTTTATTTGGAGAAAAATGGAAAGATCTTATTCTAAAATAAATTGTCATAATATTTGTACGAACTAGTCATAGATACTACTGGAAGCGAAGCTAAGAACTGAGCATTAGACGGTTTCCATCATGGAGAAGATATGTAAAGAAACAATAGTTAATACTTTCAAAGAAGACGGAGAGTCTAAATAACAGTAGAACAGTTACGCTAATCCCTTGACTATGATCTCCTTGAAAAGCTTGTAATCGATTTTCAAGATTAAGCTTTAGGTCATAAAGTTGAAAATCCACTAAAAACAAATGAGGACAATATTGACAGATACTTCATTAGTTTGTGCCCAGAGACTAAAGCCATGTCTACATTTCATCTGTAACAGTTTTGACTGAACTGTTAATGTTGGATGAAGATGGTTCACAATTTGTTGTCCTAGACATCCCTTTTCTCTCCTTTTGCGGAAACCGTGTGTTAAAAACGAAATCCATTAAAATCATAAAATTAATAAAGTAGAATTTGAGAGATAGTGCTGTGCTCGATGGCGACTGTAGCGGAGACTGTTTTTCTGTCAAAGAAACTAAGTTGTCACGAATGAGCGCTTCTCATAGCTCGACTGAAAGACAAGTCTCCGCGACATAAAGTCACTTGTGAGCAGCTGCCTTTATCTCATTGTGATCTCATTGCATTTTTTTTAGTACTTTTCATAATACCTAGGTACCACATATTTTTTACTACGACTTTATTAGATTCGCTATTTTTATTTCTAGATCTTTGAATTACCTTCTACTTGATACATTTTCACTGCTCTTACATTGAGATCACACAAAAGAATGTAAGGAAGTGAACATACTTGTTGACGTGGAATCGACTTGATCCAATCGGAGACATTAATCGAAAGACAAATCGTGTCTAAAACGAAGTGACCGAAAAATGTAACGAAATGACCTTATTATCCGACCAAAAAAAGGGGGAGGTTCTCAATAGAGTATTTTACTGCAAAAAAAAATGAAAATCTGTTTAGTACGTCAGTTAGAATATCGAAATATAATGGACATGGATTTTTTTCTTTTTTTTTAAATCAATGTATATTGACAAAGATAATACGGGAGTGGGGGCTTGTGACGTCATAACGCTTGTAAAATTGTGCCGACCGAGTGACGTTTTGTGATTTTTGTATCTTCGTCATTTTTGGTTTACGTAACAAAAGAAAAAATAAGGGTCTAATATTTGTTTTCAAATCTATATTTCGGTCTAATTTTTTTTGTTGAGTAAAATAGATATCTTTTTTGTTACGGTACCTACATTAAATTATGATTTCTTCTTCTTTTTAGAATATTTATTTTAAAATATATATTTAGAATTTAAAACAGTTGATTTTCCATATAAAAGGCTTTAAGCACGGTTTATATGTTATTGTAGTGATCACAAACTTTTTTGGATGTTTGTAAGTATATTTTATTGCACACTGACTCAAAGCTCTTAGTCTCCGGCCCTATCCGATTGTTCTTCAATAAGTGTGCTCACTTTCTAAAAAAAAAATTACATTAAAAAAAATAATTACATTAAAAAAAAATCACATCTAGATACTTTTTTAGCACAAACCCAAAGAAATTTAGAAAATATCTTGCGCTGCTAATGCATTAAAATAAAAGTAAAACGCAATATCCAAGAGCATTTAATGCTAATTATTATTGAAACGTCTACATTTTTATAATTATTGTTTTAATAGACTTTTAATGCCAGACTTTGTTTAATTATATATTTTATTTGTTTAAATTCTAAAGAGCAGGTAATAATTATTATTATCATCAATATAATTAGTTTCTTTTTTTGTTAGTTACATGCTTTATAGTTCCCATAGAGCAAAATAAGTTATGTAGGAAGTAAAGTCATAAACTTATTGATAAACAACATTTATTTTTTTATAGTAGAATATACCCTCAAATATAGTATGACAGAAGAGTTTTTCTTGTTTTGTATGTTTTAAAGCTCTAATCTCCGAAATAACTGGTTCGATGTGAAAAATTATTTATGCATTTTATGGCTCAATACTAGAGGAAGTTTATAGGCTGATACAGTAGCGTGGTAACAGCTAGTTCGTCTATCAATTCAGCCATAAAAAAAACATATTTTTTATAGTTTTCGGTTATAATTTTACAAGCATGTAACTAACAAAAAAATGCGTTTTTACCTCAGTACTGGTGTTCTAGTGTTCCTTTAATTCTATTATATCGAAATATACCTACAATTAGATACTATAACTAAACGGGACTATATACTAATATGATCGACATTTATATGCTACCAACTTTTCTTATTACAGCCATTCTCAGTCCAACTGCCAACTGTTTTGGCATTCTCCATATTTTAACCAGACATATTAACTAGTTTATTATTTATTTTTTACTTACAGGAAATTCGGAGAAAAAATTACTGTCGCTTCCATTTTTTTTTTATTAAGACCTGAACACACGGGTCTTTTACGACCATGGCTAGAATTGACATAGTAACTGAGGCGCGATCATTAGACCAATATTTAGGCATTGTTGAAAGTTTATCCATGGTCATCTGTAGTAATTTTGACATTATTGCAAATGAACAATGAAACATGTACTAGGTTATACGTCGCGGGTAACCAATGAAGGCAAGTGGCGGAAGGTCGTTCAGCGTGTTGGTCTACGGGAGAGGCCTTCGTTCAGCAGTGGACATCTTCCAGTTGACGATGATGAAGTTATACATATAAAACCTGTTATAATTTAGCTGATATAGCAACTGTCACTATGCCTTTAGTTATCCATTAGAAGTGGCCGTAAGTGGTCCATGTGCGAGGGCATTAATGTTTTATAATATCCTTTATTCATTTTTTTACTTATCCGTTTACATCTTTAAAGATTTTTACAAAAAAAAATAAGAAATAAAAAAACATTTTAATGTTTTTTTTTATTTCTTATAATAAATAAATTTTACAAAATATATTTAAAATAATATATTATTTTTCTATTTAATGACTGTAAAATATAATAAACTAGTTAATATGAATGTATGAGAATAGAATGACAGAGATAGTCGAAGCTATGAAGAAAATATTCTCATCATCGCGTATTTTAGTTTGGCAAACAAAATTAATGCATTTACAGGCATTTGCAGTTATATTGTTTTCCGTAAAGCCGTAAGCATTATCACCAAAGATCTGAATAAGTGGAGTATATTTGCCTAAAAATTTGCCATTTATTAGAAGGATATTTTTATAGAAAATTATGATTTCCACGTCACGTGACCCAAGAGCTGGTTAAGCATTGCCATACAACACTGTCAGTCTCTTAGGCACATTATCAGTTGACTCCATTATTTTTTTTTTGTTTCATCATTGTTCTTTTTTTTATTAATTATTTTTTTATCTGTAAAATGGAGGCAAATATATTCCTACTTATTCTATTCCCACTCCCGATTTCCCATTATCAGCGTAGCCGAGAGAATTAATATTATATTAAGATAAAATGTTGTTCGTACCTCTGGCTACGTCCATTTTTAATTAATATTACTGGGGCAAAATAGCGATCCTTTCTTACTAAGTTTACATAAATTATTTATTCTAAGATCTATTGCATCAACCCTTTTACAATTTACGCCGAATTGTTCAAAATGTATCCGAATTTAAACCATGTTGATCCGTAATGCCTAAGTATTTTTATTTTAAAAGATATTTCTAAGAATGTTTAAAAAAAGAACTAGAAGAACTAGACAAATGAAAAAGAAAAACAAAAAAAAATGTACGAAATAAAATTTATTGGAAGGTACATAAATAAAAAGGATTATTAAAAAGCTACACATACTGCATTTTTTTACACTCTGACAGCGAAATACTTGTAAATAAAAATCTGTCTAGCATTTTAAAACCTGAAGCTATTTCATAAAAAGCATTTTCTTCGGCTTTAAATATGTTTCATACGCTAGAATGCTACATTATAAAGTATTTATCTATATAATACATACATAATACATCAGTTGTATAACAAAACAGTAAATAAAATGAGTGAATTTCATACTTTTTCAAATAAATGGCAAAACTGGTCATTTGGCAGCAAAAAAATATTACCATATTAAACTGTTGTAGTATTTTGAACTTTCAGCGCTAAGCGGAAAGCTGCAAATTCCACAATATGCTTAATAACTTACGACATTTTAAATTTCAACGTGAATTTGTTAAAGATATTAATCGTCGCACCAATATTTACATCAAAAAGAAAAAAAAACTTCATTAAAATGCAAGTTATAAGACAATTTGAGATATTCAGACTGATCACTGCAAGTTAAATTAAAACACAACCATTATAAAAAGAAAATCCTCACTTGAAAATAACATTCCAGAAACAATTTGTCAATGACATTCTATAGAGACTTAAAAAAGCCACAGTATAAAGTGCTCTATGATTCATTTGGCGCGAAAATAACGCCACCATCTTGTTTTTCGATAGACAGTTTCACAAACGTCAGTGTCAATCAAACGCCAGAACAACCATGTTGCACTAAAGCTGTCAATATTTAAAAACTCTCAATACACTGTCGTATCGAGCACTGGATACTAAATTATTCACAAAAATCACGTAAAACAGCAATTAACAAGATTTTTTTAGTAAGAATTTATAACAGACAAGTATTAAGGGCGTGGACTTTGATACTGTAGTCGTTATAAGTCTTTTAGTCCACTGAAAGTAAAAATAAATAAAGCATATTGAAGCTGTTACTTAAAAATAAGATCTCGCGACTACGACAGTCGGAGAGACCAAAAGCAAAGCTCACTTTGGTCGCAACGATTAATTTTACGAAAAGAATTTCCAGTCGCAGCGACCATTGTCATGGTCGTAAAATCTAGCGAAAACTTTAATTCCACTGCAAGCTAAGAATATCACTTTGACACATTTTTATCTCAAATAAATATTTCACGTATTTTCTTAGCTGCCAGTGGAATCAGCTTTTTACTGTCAAAGACGCGATTACAAAAAAAATATTTTTAATTACAATATAATCTATATCTAACGATATTATACAGTTCCACTAAAAACTAACTGGAATAATTATTAATATATTTACAAAAAAAAAAACAATATTACAGAAGCGTGTTCTTTCTCGAAATTTCTATATTTTAATGAAAAAATTGTCTTTTATATTTTTTTTTTCGTTACACGTAAGATCACATGTGTGTGAATTATTTAATGTTAAAATTAAACAATGAATAAATAAAGTACTATTTATATTTAAAATATAGTGAGTAAAAGATCTGTTAATATTTTCGTTACATTTGTTTTGGGGCTAGAGTTGCCCCGATCATAATAATCACAAGATTTTAAAAATTAAAATAAAAATTGTTATTTTAGGTGTGCTAAATACGGTTTTGATTGATTGTCAAAATAATCGACTAGAGAACATCGAATGACAAACTTTTAGTTGATTTTAAATCGATTTAGTCAACAAATCATTCAAAACTTTATATAATACACTAAATACTTTAATATTTCATACAAGTTTAGTTAAAATACCTTAATAATGCGATCACAGCGAACTGTTAGGTTAGATATTAGAAATAAATGTTATTTCGCATATTCCTTTAATATTTAAAGTTTTTAAACTGACATCGTCAATAGCTCCTCACTTAATATTTTATTAAATTGCACAAGATTTGTTTTGAAAAACCCTTTACATAGTTTTTTGCATTGTATTTCTTTATATTAGCCAAAAGTTTGCATTTTGAAAACTGACTTGCATGGTTTTCTCTTTTGTACTAACAATACATGTTTTTAAATGTCGTTTTTTAAACAAAAGAGTGTTTCACCAATCAATTTACATGTAGTCTGCGATTCAATTCCTTCAGACACGGCGCTAGTGTCTCTGTCATTACATCATAATTTTCAATACATGCATATTAGAGCCCGAGCAAAGCGGGGTGGGTAGATTTTTACAATAAATATAATCCGGTTTTCAAGTCTAAAATGAAATCTTGGACATATTATATATTGAAATAATTGGTTTCTACTACTTTTCGTTCAATTCTCGTGATAAGATTTATATAATTGGGTACAAAAAAGCACAATTATTTTTTATAAAGGACTTTTTTTAACCTGACATTACACACAACATTTAATTTGCTACTACAATATTATGGAAGTTTTTCATCTAATCTTTTCTCCTAGTATCCACTTTTTGTAAGCTCGTTTGAATCTGCATATTATGTTAAGTATATCCGTTTTAAAAGTTATCTGTTTGTAATTTATATTACTAGAGACAAAAATCATACAGTCATGACTTAAATGGGGCAGGCAGAAACTAGGATCTTGGTTCATTAAGAGTATTTATTTGTCACGTCTAAAACCCATAACGGCTGAGCGGAATTCGATGAAAGTTTACATTTGGATAACCTAAGTTTTTTGTCTTGATAAGAAATTCCCGTAACCGTGGCCCTGGAACGTAAGAGCAATTGAAGGAATACGGTGGATTGTAGTCAGTACGACTCTACCCGCGGCGGGAGGACCCATTTGATGATTTTACCACGTAAAAAAATGACGTTCACGTGGGATTTTTTTCGACCTCCACGTGAAAGGAGCTGCAGGCGAAAACTAATCAGATGTTTAATTTATTTTTCTCTAGTAAATTAAACTACCAACAGATAGATAATTAAAACTGGAATACAATGTATAGAAGGGACATTTTAGAGAAAGATGGATAGGACATAACAATAATTAATCATACGTCGTTTGCTAGTCAAACTTATTGCTTTTTCAGGAATGATAATTATTCTAAACACTTTTTACACAGTGACCCAAAATTGTAATGACTGACGGATTAAGGACGTTCTATAGTCTTTAATAATTTTTCAACTTTATTCTTTAAAGCATAAAGTTGAAAATTTATTAAAGACTACAGAACGAATTATCGTGACCCCGGAACGTACAGGGCTATTTAAGGACACCGTAGATTTTAGTCAGTACGATTCTGACAGTCCCTTCCGCTCTGCCCTGGGTGGGAGGACTCATTTGATGATTTTACCACGTTAAAAAAAAGACTACAGAACGTTTTGGTTTATTGTCTATTATCGTCATAATTAACGGCATTTCCCGTAAGTGTGGCCTCTAGCATCAGGCATACGGTGTATTTCATGAATATAGATCTCCGACCCCCCCCTCCCCTCCTTATTGTAGGTGGTAAGATATTTGTGAACCCAACCTTCGTATTTAACCTCATTGATTGTTCCCCTCTCCTTTAAAATATGATTGATGACTGCCCACCCACTTAATAATTAACAAATTGGCCCAGTAGCCAAGTTATCGACTGCTGCACGGTGCGAGTTCAATTGCCGCACGGAACAAGTATTTGTATGATCTACAAGTTGTTCCGGGTCTGGGTGTTTGTGTATGTGAGTTTATATGTTTGTAAACGCACCCACGACACAGGAGAAATTCCTAGAATGGGGCAAAGATAATAAATCTTAATATTGCTATACTGCTTTCATTGCAAGTAAAATAATTAAAAAAACAATTATGTGCAATTTCAGTTTAAGCGTCCATCATGGGCCACTGTGTAAAAGCTATCAAATGGCAGTGATGTGGGTAATACGACAATTTATTCATAATATTAACTAAATTTTATCTTCTACTTTAATGAAAATTTCAGATACAATCCTTCTCCGTCATTTATCTCTGACAAAAGCAACCTTATCGTTGTAGTTATAAAGATCATTATTATTTCGTCAGGCTTATAAGTGGCAAGCCACTATCGACCTTATTGCATTACATTAAAGTAGCTGTTTCAGTAAGAGATAACAAACTCATATAAAGATCACTGGTTTTGTTAAATTTGTCAGTGACTGCAATCGAAAAGCAGCTATACTGTAACCCGAATAAAGATCACTATGATTTCGACAAAACTTTTTAAACGTCTGCAACCCAAATTCAACCTAGTTGCTCCTGATATAGAAACCACTTTTGGTAGTTATTGCAAAGGCAGGGACAAAATAACTATAAAAAGACTGCATCTTCTACTTTCAAGTAAATATGAGTTAGTATAATCGTTGATCCGCCATTTTGAATTATAGAATGTAACTCCGTATTGTTTTTTTTTACTATGGAATCCATATGTGCAGCACAGATCAGCATTTTCAAATACCTCTGGCTCATTTTATCACGTGAAGGCCTTATGGGGTTGCAGTGCTGTCTTATTAGGGCTCCGCAGCCTTGGAACGACCGACTGGAGGAATAGGTCAGTTTTCAATAGGTAAAATCTGATGGTTGCGCTCCAACCAGGGTGAGGGGACTCATTTGATGATTATCCAACATCTCTGTAGTAGAAAGTGGGTTAATTATAATCCACAACACGAGCCCAGTGCGAGTTGGTAGATGTCACATATCTCCGAATTTTTGGTTCTAGGACATGCCGATTTCAGGAGGAGGCGGGCCGCGTGAGGGAGAGGACAGCGACCTCCCTCCACCCCAGCCGCAGTGGTAGACGCCCACGGCGACAGACGTCGCAAGACGATCTCCGGCCACCGTAGGCGCGGGCATGCGGGCAGCGAGTAATGGGCGACTCGCTGTCCGACCATGGACCATGCCCGGGTCGTGTTCCACGCGCGCCTCAAAGAGTGTCAGCAAAGTGACGGGGCCCCCCTCTAGACGGCCAAAGCCTGCCGGGGTCGCGGGACTGTACGAATTACCGTGACCCCGAAAGGAAAGGGCTATTGAAGGACGCCGTGGATTTGAGTCAGTACGAGTCTGACAGTCCCTCCTGCGCTGCCCTGGGTGGGAGGACACATTTGATGATTTTACCACGTATAAAAAAAGACATGCCGGTTTCCTCACGATGTTTTCCTTCACCGTTTTGAGAGCAGTGGTGATGAAATAAATTATATACAAAGTAATGCGGTTAGCTGGGTTCGAACTCATTAACTAATAAGTCGGGGCCGATATCACTGATAGCCACTGCTCTGCCTCTCACTTTAGTAAGTTGCTATTTTAAATGACAGAAAGGGACAAAGATACCAGAAAATGCTGATTGGTGATTTTACGGGACCTGTAAGTTTTTGAACGATTTTTAAGCTGAACTATAGTCGATATTATCGCTTTCTCGTCGACTATTAAACTAATCAAATAAATGGCTTGTTCTCAAATCGATTACTTTTCGATTACTGGGCAGATATCTATGTGAAGACTATTTTAGATTATTTGTCGTAATTTTTGTGGATTTTCGTAAATGCTAGTAAAGAATTCTTTTTATTTTAGCGTAGGAGGAATACGCAATGAAACGGATATAGTGTGAAACGGACACTAGATATATTTTTTAAAAAAATATTATGATTATTCAGTGTTTCCAAATTCCGCAGTTTCATCCTTAGTAGGTCATCCATAGTGGCAACACAATCCAACACCGTTTGATAGTGTTGCCACTATCTAACGGTGTTATAAAATGCGTGTCTTTTTTTTAAGTCATCGTGTTCGATTCCTGGCAAGGTATATTGATATTTCAAAAATCCATTGATGTAGTTTTAGTTTTCATCAAAATCGGCTTCGAGACTCCTTTCAGTATTTTTCGCTATTGCTCGTTATTTTAGTGACCCCGGGACAAAGGGCTATTGAAGGACACCGTGGATTTTAGTCAGTCAAGTCTGACAGTCCCTCCCGCCCTGCCCTTGGAGGGAGGACCCATTTGATGAATATACCATGATAAAAAAAAAGTCCTCGTTATTTCGGATTTGTCCCGACGCCCAGTTGGAAAATTCACCCTGTATAATGTACGTTTCATTGCGTATTTCTCCTATTTATTTAAAAACGATTCGTCAAGTTATATTTTTATTGAAATGGGAGGTAATTGTAGCACTAAATTCACTTCCACGTTTGGTATTTCAACTGTAAACGATTAATATTTAATACTTCTATAAATACAAAAAAAACATCTAGTTCTGGGTACAGCACAAACCTGGCTTTTCAAGCGTTTAAACGCAAAAATCTCAACTCTGACAAGTAAGGGAGATTGATTCCAATTTCTACTAGCTAAAAATGAAAATCGTCCTTGCTACTACGATATAACGATACAATTCGACTGACTTACGTCGTCGTGGCGAGTGTTTTGTCATCTACCCGTAGATAACCGCACGTTTTATGTCATATATCGTAGTGATAAGGGTGATTTTCACCTGCAGTTGTAATCGATCGTATTGTTTCGATATCGCGTTATCAGCGAGCTCCCTAAGTTTCATAACGAAGTCCTACCTTCAAAATCAACGAAAAAAAAACACGTTACACATTTGACGACATTTTCTCAAAAAACACGTCAATAACAAAATCTCATTTGAAAAACAGCCTTTTTTTAACGTTCAATCCGTTGTTAGTGTCATTTTGACACTTTTTTTCATTGTGGTACTTTTTGGTACCTGTTTGGGGCACTAGGTAGTGTCACTGGTACCTCAGTACGACGCCTCGTGTCCTGCTAGGATGTACAGGTCATTACCATCTTCACCGGACAATGTGTTGTTCTGTAGCACGTGGGATTCTAGAACTACAACTCTGAAAAAGATATTGGTCGAATTAGTATCTTTCTTTGTAAAATTCTGGTTCTCAATTCCGTAAGAACAGATTGGAAGAACGATTTTAAAAGGCAAGGCAGATTATTATGAAGTGAAATTTCCTTGGTCAGTGATTTTGTGTTCTAAAAGCAACATCCACCGACTACCACTGTCCAGGAGGGCCTTTCTCCGGTGGGCAGCGAGTAATGGGCTCCTCGCTGACCGACCATGAACGCAGCACGGGTCGACGGCGCGTTGTGTTCCACGCGCGCCTCAAAGAGTATCAGCAAAATGACAGGGCCCCCCTCTTTAGGGCCAAAGCCTGCCGGGGTCGCGGGACTTATGGTTTACTGTGACTTCGGTACCTACGTAAAGGGCTATTGAAGGACACCGTGGATTTTAGTCAATACGAGTCTGACAGTCCATCCCGCTCTGCCCTGGGTGGGAGGACACATTTGATGATTATACCACGATAAAAAAAAGTGTGCTAGACATAGTGATGTTGATATACTAACTTGTCATGCGGCAGCAGGCGGTACGCGCGCGAGCCGTCCGTGATCTCCTGCGTCACCTCCGCGTTCCGCAGCGAGCGACCCTGCACACCGTGCCGGTGGAAGGCCAGCACCGAGTCCGCCAGACATACTGGGAGAGGAACATTCATGTACCCAAATATATTCATTTTAGTCTTACGGCCGTTCACGACTCTGGTCTAAAGCCTTTGTCAAACAGACAGGCGTGGCGAATACGAAGCGAGGCGTTTTTATTTCTAATGTATGGAATTGTTTGAAACCAGTCACATAGAAAAGCGAAAGCGATCCGATAGCGTGACCGAACCGATGCGAAGACGTGGCGAGGGCGTATTTTCTCTAACGTCGTTCATAAAGAGTCAGCTTATATAAACTGTCACACACCTCGGTCGGCTGCACCCAGTTTGACGTCTCGTATCGCTTTATCACGGACTCGGTTCGGTTCGCTATCGCCTGTCAGTCTGACAAAGGCTTAAGCGATGCCAGCGCGGCGGGCGGGGCGGTGGAGCGTTGTAGCCGCCACGTGCTGACTATAGCGGTTGGCGGCAGACGCCAAACTCCCACTCCCGTTGTCCGTACCACTCTGTTAAATGACGTCGCACTCATACGGTTATACTTTTGTTCCTGACGCCTCAAACAACGCGTCCCGCTTATTGCACGCGTATTCGCTACGAGCGGCATCTCATGGCGTGTTTCAAACATTTCTATATATTTATCTTATCTCTCATCACCCCACACTAAGTCACCGCTTACAGCGCCAAAGTCGTGAACGAACAGTTAAAAAACTAAATTTATATCTATACTTATAATAAATCTGTAGAGAGGCCAATTTTGTACATGAAATATATTTAAAAAATAACTATCAAGAGGTCATTCGATGGATTGTTGATGGATTTCGAAGGGATCGCTACTGATGCCAAAAATGCAATCAATTATAGAAACAAAAACTACTCGACGGATTTTAACGAAATTTGGCACAATTATTCTAATATTAGTGTAATTTATCTATAATATGTACGTATTTAGAAATATATAAGTATGTTTATCAGTTGTCTAGTACCCATAACACAAGCTCTGCTTAGCTTGGGACTAGATAGCGTTGTGTGATAGTTGTGGAATATTTATTATTATTCTTCAGACTCCTGGGCAGGTTATATTAGAGATATAAATTGCACCCGTGCGGAGCCGGGGCGAGTCGCTAGTATAAAAATAAAATCATCGTCGTCTAACGAGCTATGGAGAGAGCAGTGCTCGGAGTCTCTCTGCATGATCGAATCACAAATGAGAAGATTCGAAGACGAACCAAAGTTGCCGACATAGCCCAAAGAATTAGCAAGTTGAAATGGCAGTGGGCAGGCCATATAGCACGCAGAACTGATGGCCGATGAGACCGGAAGGTTGGAGAATGGAGACCACACACCGGCAAGCGCAGCGTGAGACGTCCACCTACAAGGTGGACAGACAATCTGATGAAAACCACAAGATCACATTGGAAGCCGCTTCCAACCGGTTCCATTGGCAGTCTATGGGGGGACTATGTTCAGCTGTGGACGTCTTACGGCTGATATAATGTTGATGAAATTAAAATCATTTTTGTTAAACAAATGTTATTATACTGTGAACGAATTCTTGGCTGAAAAACTATAATTAATTTAATTAAATATTCCTAAACAGATGCTGACCTTTTAATTTACAAATTGTCAAAATATTATCTCTCATTAAATAAGAGCTTTATATAAACCTAGTATTAATTAGTATTTAAGTTAACGAATAACAGAATTATATTTATGTTACTGTTACTTTTGTTTTTTCCTTTGTTAATGTTTAATTTAGTTTCATGTAAAATTATATTTGACTAGCACTTTGCCCGCGACTTCGTCCGCGTGGGTTACGTGCTTTCCTAATTCCCCTTTTTCACCCCCTTAAAGGTTATATTTCCAAAAACCCCTTCTTAGTGCTCCCCTACACTATAATAGGAAGCCGTGTGCAAAATTTCACATTCCTAGCCCCAGTAGTTTCGGCTGTACGTTGATATGTCAGTCAGTCAGTTCTCCTTTTATATATATAGATTATTATTAGTTTTTTTTGTACGAATTTTAACTATAAGTAGTACTTAGCTGTAGGTAATACTGTAAATCCCACTATTTTGCTGTGCCCTGACAGGGTCTACAACGGATCTTAGCTCTAAGCTCTTTGTATCATCTTTGTACCTTGTGGAATGCAAATAAATGAATATGAATAAATATGAATGATGAAGAGGCCTTTCTCCAGCAGTTCACGTCTTCCGGCTGAAGATGATGATCATTTTCCAGGAGCTGTGTGTAGTTGATAAATGGGACACTCACATATACTATCAATGTTGAAATCGAACTGTATCCGAGAGAGCAGCTTGTGTCGTCTCTTGTCGTCCTCGTGTCGCCACCGTGTCGCGTCGATAGTCGCGGGTAGCACGGGGATTATGTCTACCACGTTCTCGTGGCATACTAATACCTGGAACAATATACAATAGGGTGTTTTACTCCAAAAAAATAATTAGTCCGAAATATAGATTTTCAAAAAATATTTAACCCGTATTTTTTCTTGTGTTACGTAAATCAAAAATGATGAAGATACAACGCTTCTAAAAATCACAATATACCGACCATGTAAGGTCAATATAATTTTACAGGCGCTATTACGACAAATCCACCACTCCCGAATTTCGTAACAAAAATACATTAAACGTTTTTATTTGCTAACTATGCGATATAAATCTAAAAACTACAATAAATTATCTAATTAATTATAATTTGTTTTTTTTTTCTATTGAGTAACTGTATTAATTATAATATTTTTAAATTGACAAACCGACAGACAAAACATATAAACATGCGGGAAGTGTTTGTTGTAATTGCTATGTGAATGTATAAATGATAAATATGACAAATATATTGACAAAGATAAAATACTTTGTCAATATTCATTGATTTAATTTAAAGAAACAAAAAATACGTGTATACCATTATTTTTTAATACTCCAACTACCAGACTAAAAAGATTTCAAATAATTCAATTATGCTGTATTTTTTTTTATGGATACGTTCGCGTTTGCCCACTATTTCGCCTGATGGTAAGCGAAGATGTGGTCGACGGTGAAGCACGCTTGCATAGAAGTAACATAATATATTCACTCTTGACTTGAAGAAGCCAAGGTCATAGCTATCAGGAAACACAGACTCCAGCAGAGAATTCAATGAATTAGACAGGTGTTCAAAACCAGGTAATTGCTTACACTGCACTGATAATATTTTTTTTTTATCGGGGTAAAATCATCAAATGAGTCCTACCACCCAGGGCAGGGCAGGAGGGACTGTCTGACTCGTACTGACTGAAATCCATGGCGTCCTTCAATAGCCCTTGCCTTTTCGGGGTCACGGTAATTCATACAGTCCCGCGACCCCGGCAGGCTTTGGCTCTCTAGAGGGGGGCCACGTCATTTTGCTGACACTCTGTGAGGCGCCCGTGGAAGACGACGCGCCGTAGACCCGGGCATGGTCCATGGTCGGACGGCGAGTCGCCCATTACTCGCCGTCTTTTCCGTCGCCGCCGTCAACAGCCCTTTACGTTCTGGGGTCACGGTAGCTCGTAAGTCCCGCGACCCCGGCAGACTTTGGTCTTCTAATGGGGCCCAGTCGCTACTGATGATAATACTTACAGAGTCCTTATTGAGCTGGTGCACCGCCCTGAGGGTGTGCAGCCTCTCAGGTCGCGGGATCACCGTGTTGGACCCGCCCACACACACCTCCAGCTCGTCAGAGTGGAACCATGTCGCTCCTGGGATATAAAAAGAAAAAAATATTGCATTATGAGATTAGTTCAGAAGTTAGGATACTTCCACTGATCTGTAGCGGGGTCGAAATAAGGAAATAGTACATTGTTCACCAAGAGGAGAAAGTGACCGATTACCGTCGAGGGTGTCGTTTGAAGCCCGACCCGTAGGGGAGGGCTTTAAAATACCCGAGATCGGGAATCGCCCACCCAAGATGGGTCAGGAGGGGCTGTCAGACTTGTACAGACAAAATTCCACGGTGTTCCTTCAATATCCCTTTACGTTCCAGGGTCCCGGTTACATGATAAGGCAGTCCCGCAACCCCAACAGACTTTGGCCCTCTATGGCGGCTTAGTCTGATTGCTGACAGATCTTTAAGGCGTGCGAAGAACACGACCGTTGACCATGATCGGACGGCAAGTCACCCGTTACTCGCTCTCAAGCTAAGCTTTTGAACCGCCACTGGGTACATACATATTTTTTTTTGCGCCGGCTACTTTTCGTCCAAGACAAATGTCCGCTTTACAATAAATTTAATGAAGCTTGTAGATATGTGGTACGTTGTCTTACCCGAGTTAATATTGAGCAGGTTGAGCCTCATGGGTTTCCTGGTGGCTCCGATACACAGCAGCGGGTACTCCAGCTCCGGCGTGATGATCAGCTCGAACACCAGCAGCGGAGACGGTAACACGCACTCTATGTTCTGTAGGCAGAGCAGAGAAGATATGTTGAAAAATTTATTGAAATATGGTATGTGGAAGACTTTGGCGGTGCAGTGGCTGATCTATTGTCTGCTGCACTGCTTTTCGTGGGTTAGATTCCTAAACAGATCGAATATTTATATCATCTGAAAGTAGTTGTTCCGGGTCTGGGTGTTTGTGCATGTGAGTTTCTATGTTTGTAAACGCACTATACATGCGTTTACAAACATAGGAGAAAGTTCCTAGTGGCGAGGAATTTTTTTCATCTCAATAAGAGTGCGACTGCACAAATTCAGACTCTTAGCTGCAATGGAGGAATTCTGTAAACTTAGCATGGCATCGTAGAAACAGCTTTTATCGACGGAAGACGTAATTACAGAATGTAGTGTAGCAAACATATTAGTCAGTCGTCAAGAAAAATACCAGCAATGCTATCTGTAGCAATTAATACCTGCCCTGCATAGCAAAAATAATAAAAAGATAAAAAAAGTTATCCACGAGATTAGAACATAGAAAATCTTAAAAATTAGACATAGCAGCGTCGAAGATACCTTTACATCGGGCATAATTGGCTATTTGACAGTAGCTTTAAATTACAAATATAATTAGTCCGTCATTTAGAGTTTAAAAAAATTACGGACCCGTATGTTTTCTTTTGTAAAATCAATGAATATTCACCAAAATACAAGTGGGGGCTCATGACGTCAGAATTCAATAGAAATTGTACTAAATTGTGACGCATTGTCAATTTTGAAAGCATCGTATCTCCTTCAATTTTGGTTTACGAAACAAAAGAAATAATACGGGTCGAATATTCTTTGATAATCTAAGTGACGGACTAATTATAATTTTTCAGTCAAATAGCCAATTATATAATTATGCGTAAATGCTTGGCTGATAGAAATTTAGTATGCTAGGCCTGCAGAACAAGAAAATTCCCGATATCCACAGATAGAGTTGAGATAAAGATGTTTACCTTGAGCAGCATGAACTTCCGTAGCGGGTCGTACCACTGCATGAGGAACAGGCCGGCGGGAGTGGCGCCGCACAAGTACTTGTACCCGTTGTACGGGTTACGAGCTACTGCGCAGCGCATACAACCTGGACAACGATGTTTCGGTTAGTAACGTATAAGAAAACCGGGTATCCGAGTAACCGGGTATCCGGGTATCCGAGTAACCGGGTATCCGGGTATCCGAGTAACCGGGTATCCGGGTAACCGAGTACAAAATATGGGTCAAATATTTTTATACCGACTTTGGAGGAAGTACTATATTCGTCTGAATTATTTTTTTAATGTATGTTTCACGAATTGTGGATGACACCTGGACTGATTTGGAAAGTTCTTCTGTTTGATATGGTATACCTCACTGATGGTTCCTTGGTAATCAGGTGAGGATCTGAAGACGGGATCTTGGAGAAATCGAAGGAACTCTTTAATAAATGACAGCAAGTCCTCGACGATTGCTGTTATAGCATATCTATGAATTGTTTACGAAGTCACACAACATAGTATTACGCCTGTATCCTATAAAACGCACCGATTTCCGAAAGAAAAGTTATTTTAGGCTAATTTGTGTTTTTTTAGAAGTCGTTTTTTTTCCAAACGTTTTGTTTGGAAAAAAAATATTATATTTGTAAAATAGCTGTAGGTAATTGCAATATTTTGTTAAAATGTGAACACCATGTACCTTTGTGCTAATTTTTTTTTCTTATTCATATTTTTTTTTTTTTTTAATAATATTTAGTCTAGATTTAAAGTACATTGCTTTCACATTATTGATGTCAAATGATGTATATAAAAATATTGTTAAACATTTTTAAAAAGAGTAAGTATGGAGTTTCTTGCCCATTCTTCTTCATACAAACCTACCCTAGCGAATGGGTGTAGAATCAATCCCATCCCATCCCATTTCCTTAATGTTAATATTCGACGTTTGAAAGTGCCTCGTTGATGGCCTAATTGAAATAAATGATTTGACTTTGACTTTGACTTTGTTGTTCACAAGCCTATTATGAGTAACTCACCCCTAGTGTCGGGTACCCGGGTGGTGAGCGCGAACCTCCTGGGCAGCAGGCGGGGAGGCAGCACCCGGAGGGACCTCCCTCCCCGGGCCGAGCCGATCAGAGCCAGCAGCTCGTGACGGTACAGGGACGGGGTTTTACCTGGGGAACAGGAACATTAAGTACATTGAAGAAAAATCAAATTTCGAAGGTTAAACAGCGTTTTTCTTTAATCTGGGCCGGGCATTTTTTTAGGTGGTAATTACATCAAATGAGTCCTCCCACCCAGGTCACAGCGGGACGGGACTGTCAGATTCGTACTGACTAAAACCCACGGTGTCCTTTAATAGCCCTTTACGTTTCGGGGTCACGGTAATTCGTACAGGCCCGCGACCCTCTCACTCAAGTTGGAGCGAAGGTGACTGTCAGACTTGTACTGACTAAAAATCGATCGATTTTACAGTCCCCACCAACGAGTTTGTGAAAATTCTTCCTTCGTGTCTTTAAACGTCTGTTGGTTTAATACAGCCATGAATTTATACTGTGCTTAAGTAGCTATTAAAGGTGTTACAGATTTTATTTTGTTCTAATCGGGAGTAAATCACTCCTGATTAGAACAAAATAAAATCCGTTATATCTCTGGTTGGTTACGGTTTAGAATGTTTTTTATTATTTTTTACGAAGTTCTTAGGTTGCGGTCTACTAATGACCAACATTTCAATACTGGCGAAATAAAAAAAAAATTATGCCAAAAAGTTGCATTTAAGGGGTATGCAACTTGTTGGCATCATTTTTTTTTTTCTTTGATGAGGATCATAAAGAAGATTATAGTAACTCACCAGACAGCGACATGAGCACATCTTTGATGACATGCATCCAAATAGTGCGTCGTGGACACAACTGGTCCATCGCAGTCTCGTGGAGCTCGTTCAGGTTTAATGTGTAGATGCCTTCCTCCGCGCCTGGAACAAACACAGACAGTATTAGCATGATCAGGCAACAGGCTGTATAGTGCAGGTGGAGTTACACAGAGAGAGTACGAAGGAACTGTCCGAGGCCACCACCAACGCCGTGAATGTGGCAGAGTTTTGGTAGAAACATATAATTTAAAGGAATCATCGACACGACGAAGAAGAAGAAGGCTGTATAGTACCCACTACTTTTTTTTTATCGTGGTAAAATCATCAAATGAGTCCTCCCACCCAGGGCAGAGCGGGAGGGACTGACTCGTACTGACGCAAATCCACGGTGTCCTTCAATAGCCCTTTACGTTCCGGGGTCACGGTAATTCGTACAGTCCCGCGACCCCGGCAGGAGTACCCACTACTGGACCAAATTTACTTTTTAATTGGTAATTTACTCAAAAAATAATTAATTGCCATCTCATCTTCCAAGTTCATCGTGCTCTGCTGGCGCTGCTGCTGCGGTTGCTGAGAACCTCAAGCGGCGTGAATGTAGCAACCTTAGTAGTAACTATATTTTTGAGCCGTTTGGAGTTGAAACTATAGGGCCACGGGGTCTGAGTGCTCACAGCCTCTACAAAGACATTTCTAATAGACTTTTTGACGCTTCCCGTGACCCAAGAGCTGGCTTCTACCTTGGCCAGAAGCTAAGTATTGCCATACAAAGAGGCAACGCCGCCAGTCTGTTGGGCACATTAGCAGCTGATAGAGTTGAGGACAAATTTTTCGATGCTCTATAATAGTTTGCTTTTCTTTTAATAAAGTATTTTTATATTTATGTATTTTTAGCTTCTTAAAATTGAAGATTTAAAAAAAAACAGTTCGTCCGAAAGAGAGATTATCAGAAATTTACAATATTTTTTTCTTTTGTTACGTAAGCCAAAATTGACGAAGATACAACGCTTCTAAAAATCACAAAACGTCACTCTGTCGGTATAATTTTACAGGCGTTATCACGTGACAAGCCCCCACTCCTGAATTTTATTTTTAAATGTAACTGTATTTTGTCAACAAAAAAAAACTTCGTGGAATTCACTTACCAATGAGTATATGCTGATCTCTCGTGTCCGGATGTATCCATGAGGCTGTACAGTTGATCCTTAGTGGACATCCGTTAAACACCTGTAAATAAAAAAAAACTTATTTACATAGCGATAGGCTCGCGTTTGACGACTATCTCGCCTGATGGTAAGCGATGAGGTCGACGGTGAAGCACGCTTGCATAGAAGTAACATATTCAATCTTGACTTGAAGACCCCAAGGTTGTAGCTATCAGGAAACACAGACTCCAGCAGAGAATTTCCAGTATCATTATACAAGTTGTACGGTTTAGGTCTGTACTAACTTAAAGGGGAGGTAGGTTATTAATAATATATTCTACATGTAGGGTCGGAAACCAACTTCCACTGAATTGTAATCTTTTTTATTTACCTATAAGGCGTGTGGCGCCAGAGAGACATTACATGTGAGTACATACCTTAGAGAAGCAGGCCCCCATATGCACCTTGGGCGTGGGCGGCAGGCCGTTGGGCGCGGCGCGGGGCGGCGTGTGGCGCCAGAGAGACATTACATGTGAGTACATACCTTAGAGAAGCAGGCCCCCATATGCACCTTGGGCGTGGGCGGCAGGCCGTTGGGCGCGGCGCGGGGCGGCGTGTGGCGCCGGCTGCGCGCGCGTCTGGGCGGCACCGGGGGCGTGCCGGAGCCTTCCAGGGCCGGGACTGGGGGGGAATACAAAGTAATTATGTCTTTATGATCGATTTTTCACTCGACCGAGAAATATGTATTCATAATACAAAATTAAAGGGGAGGTAACTTGAAATTATTCAACATGGGGTCGGAACCCAACCCCTACTGAATTATAGCCATTTTTGTTAAGAAAAACTCACCATTATTATCAACTTTGGCCTTATCCCGCTGGCTGTCCGACAAACTCCGTTGTCTCTGCGTAGTCTTAATCTCTTCATCAATAACCTCCGCCTTTGCATCCCGCCCATTTTCATCCACCATTTTGAAAATCTCATCAACGGATGACGTTTTTCTTTTGACATCAAGCTCGCATTGACAAAATTGATTTAAATCTATGCCAGCAGTGACAGAGTCCGAATGATGTCTATTATGCTTTTTTCTATGTTCAAAGACCTTTTCTTCCATATTCATACTCATATCGATTTTCCTACATAAATCATCGTCCGTGCCGCCATTTTGTAGTTTGTCGTCTTCGGAGATTCTTAACCTATTCGCGATTTGTAACGCTCTGAAGTTTGAAACTGATATTTTTTGCTTTTTACAATGTTCGCAAATAACTATTCCGGAGTCCGTGTTTTGATTGGAACAATTTCTGTAGTAACTTAGTATGTCGCCATTTGAGTTGCAGACGTCACAAGAACATTTTGCTACGGACCTCTGTAGGTCGCTCAAAGTGTTATTGTCTCTGGGTTCCGGCTTAGGGCATAGACCACATTCACAATTCGCGTTTCTTTGCAAGTCCAAATGGTCGTTTTCCTGTTGATCCACATACATGATATCTTCGCCTATTTTCCTACATAGAGGATCGTCTATGGACACTCTAGAAGCACCTATCGGACTTTGGAAAGTTGAGGTAAGATTTTGATAGATATTCGCTGTAGAATTGTTCAAAAAGTTTTGTTTTAACTGTATGCATTGAGAAAGGTGTTGGTCGTGCATTGATAACGCGGTGTTGCTTCCCTGTGACATGTTCGCGGTTTCCGCTGTTAAAGGTAGTGTTGCCCTGTAAGAAAAAGTAAAAATTACCATTTTGGTAGAATATTTTTGGTAGTTTTAGTAGCTTTTTTGGAGGGTATCGCAGTGCTGTTAAGGGTTTTTTGGAAGCGATATCGAGTGCTGTTAGACACAAATGTGGGGGCTTAATGTTAAGGTGTCATTTAGACAAGCTTTATATTTATTTGTGTTATAATAACAAGTGGTGCTGGTGGGATATAAAATCGGTTTAATTTTTTTTCGGACATATTGATAAAAAATCGGATTTTTACGGGGTTGTTTTTACCATGGTTTTGTTTATGATTATTTTACACATGTTTAAGCTGTAAAGCTTTTTTTACCATGCTTCATGCTATGACTACTTTCTAATGTCTGCCAAATGCTGTTTCTAATATTATTTCAATCATCATAATTGTTTTTTCTTTAAAAATACTTACAGACTTTTTATGTTAATAATTATGTAATCTTATATGACTGAATGTGTCTTTCTTTCACGTTTTCTGTAGGAATCTACATTCTTCAATCAGATATCATGACTTTTGTTTGTCTAGTTGTATTGCTACATTTTTTTTAATCAGTCTACAAATTCCCTGTAAGTTTTTTACGTGTTGCAAAATTTAGTCCCAAAACTGTCATACATCTTTGAATATCGAGAAAATTGTCCTATTATTTGAGCACGAGGTTTTAAAAAGTATCTTTTGTTAAATAGCAACATCTATTTCCGAACTTTTATGATAAATTTGTACAATTTCTGAATAAAATTGTTTTCTTTTTAGTCCGTCAGTTAGAGTATTGAAAAATAATGAACACGTTTTTTTTTTTAATCAATGAGTATTGACAAACACACTTCGAAATTTGAGAGTGGGGGCTTGTCCCGTTACATCGCCTGTAAAATTATACGGACCGAGTGTTGTTTTGTGATTTTTAGAAGCTTGGTACTCGTATCTTCGTCCATTTTGGTTCACGTAACAAAAAAAAAAAAAATACGGGCCAAATTTTTTTTTATAATCTATATTTCGGACTAATATTTTATTTATGAGTAAAATACTCTATTAAAATTAGTAAGTGATGAAGAGCAGTTACTTTTTAATAAATGACATTTCAGTTATAATGATGATTAATCATAAAAAGTCTGTAAAACTCTTTAATATGCTGCAGCAATAATTTTAAATAAATTGTTACTATTTTACACATTATTTCAAACTAAATTCTAAATGCTGGCTGTTCGGAATACTTATACAATTATTTTTAAGGCAAATTCGGTATAAACAGTAAGTGGTTGTAAATATGACAAGTTTTCCAAGCCATTGTCTTATATAATGCAAGTTATGTTTTAAAACTATGAAGCTTTACCATCCGAAATTAATAATCTCATTCCAAATAATGATTCGTTTTCTTCGACGGCTATTTCTGATTGCATATCTTAAAGACTCAAATAGGCACATTCGGTAAACCAAGTTTTTTTTTTAAACGTTGCCCCACACTAGGAATTTCTCCTTTATCGTGGGTGCGTTTACAATCATAGAAACTAACACACACAAACACCCAGACCCGGAACAACTACTTGCAGATCATACAAATATTTGTTCCGTGCGGGAATCGAACCCGCGACACATAGCGCAGGAGCCCAATTTCTCAGTACTGCGCTAAACATGCCGTCAGTTAGTTTGCCAGTAGCGTAGCTAGGCGGGGGCGAAGCGGACCCCAGACCCCGGTCTCACCTTCCTGTGAGGCTGGGGGCCTCGCGCTCAGAGAAAAAAAAAGAGAAAATATTGACAACAGCGATACTGACTGGCAGTAAACAAGTGCAACTTATCTTCTATTAAGAAATTAACATGTTGCAAAATAACTTGGTAACGTTTTATTTGTTATTGGGAACTTTAATTCTCCAAGGTCACATCACAATTACATTTTGTATACATGACCTGGGAGGAGCTCGTGGCTAAATATATACAGCCGCACAGGCCGAGGTTGGTCTGTAGATGGGTGACCATCTGTCATAGCGAGTTTCCTCCATGCCTCGGAAAGCTTGTAAAGCCGTTGGTCCCGGCTGTCATTTCTAGATCTTTGACAGTCGTTACTGTTAGTCAGAAGCTCTAAAGTCTGACAACCAGTCTTACCATGGGGTATCGTATTACCCAGTTACTGGGTTGTGGCGGTCCGACAGGCAGTCGCTCCATGTTAAATACTGATATCCAGCTGCATCTGGTTTGACTGGAAGCCGACCCCAATATAGTTGGGAAAAGGCTAGGCAGATGATGATACATGACTTGAGAGAACCAAGTCATCTTACAACAAGGGGGAATCGCGCGTGCAGCGGTTGCAAGTTATATTTTTCTGTATGAATAATGAAGGCCTCGCACATGCGTCTTGCCCCCTCCTAGATTCGGCCTCGTTACGCCACTGAAGTTTGCGACCGAGAAAGATTATTAATTTCTAGCGGCCATAATTGATTCGGGTAAACCTTTTGTGACAGAAATTGAACTCTTTAAATATGATAATATTTCCGAAATTCTATGTGTCATATTCACTTCCAGGTACCGTATTTTTAGATGCAGATGAAATCGTGAATCGGTTAATCACAACCCAATTTTTAGTTTCTTTTGCATAACGAATTTTTGAACTACTCTTATGACAATATTACACGGTTCAACCAGATTGTTCTACATTTATTTTGTTTTTTTTTTATGTCTTAATTCACCAAACAAATGGTTGGTGATCAACACAAGTCTGTGGCCATCCACGGCTTTATTAATTATAGTGTATATACAGAATAAAAGAAAAATAAATCTGTACGCTATTTCCTATTTTTTTTTTCATAGCTCAAACCTTTTATTTAAACTCTGAATCACACTCAGTTCATTTTCTTACTGAATTGAGTTTTTGAGAGTTTTTAAAGTCCAGACATTATTTTGCAGAAAAGGGTCTAAAAACTTTTCAAGAAAAACCGATTTGAATGGACCTGGTGGCCTACCACGCCTTAAAGCGAGAGTAGTTCCACTGTAGAAAAGAGACAGAGCTATACAAGTCGTCTGGCGCTATCTCGTTCTCACAGTCGAATTACTCTCACGCTAAGACGTTATGATATGCTAGTTCTATGTTCACAAAATCAGTTGAACCATGCTTTTTCTTTACATTATTCCGAACAGCATTTAAGAAAAGCTCTAACACAAACACAGATTACATTGCAATGATACATGTTTCCGTAACATTTACATGCAAATTGAAAACCCCTCGTTTACCTGAGCATTAACTCTTCATCGATATATTGCAAGAGGCTCCTAAAACAAGACATATTTACTTACACATCATACTCACTTGATACCACATAACACGATAAACGTAAACGCTCTGTAGTCTTTAATAAAATTTCAACTTTATACCAAAAGGCATAAAGTTGAAAATCGATTGAAGACTACAGAGCGTTAACGAGCGGAATAAACGAAAACGCTCTGTAGTCTTTCATAGATTTTCAACTTTATGCGCTTGAGTATAAATTAGAAAGTTTATTGAAGACTACTGGGCGTCCGCGTTTGTCGCTTGCGCTTGTCTTGATGCCATTCTACTTTGAAGGAAGAAGGCAGAGGCCTGTATGTTTCGCCAGTTATGTTGTATGTAAAAAGGGGCCTGCCTATTGCCCAAGGCATAAATACAGATTCCAGGCTAATTCCAATGTGTTGGAATAGTCCGATACTATTTTTCCCGGCCTGGGAATTGAACCCATGTCGCAGGAAGAATATCGATGAAATCAGTTTGATAAATCGTACTTGTAATTAGAGGTTGTCCGACTACGTTGGCCGACAAGCCGATTAGTCGGTACTTTTGGCCGAGTAGTCCAACCGACTAGTCGGTGTCTGTGGCCGACTTGTCGCTGACTGTCGGCTCATCTCTACTGTAGTAAAGTGTGACCCATTTATATTATTCACCCCACGTAAGAACGTTGACAACATAAAAGGGATATTTTAACGAAAATCTCGTCTTTTATTACGTAGAGTTCTATTATAATGTCTTATAATAAATATGGGCGTGTATATGTTTCACTGTTGGCTATATTTTGACTAAGACATCTCGTCAATAAGGTCCAAAGTTGCAAAACAAAATTCATTAACATGAAGTGATATTTTTTTATTTGCACTTTCTATAATGTTTTAAATCGGAGTCCGAGACATAGGTAACGAATTCCCCAGCAACACATTAATTTGTTAGGATAGAAAACCAATGTTTTTTTTTATTTCTGGTAAATTCTTCAAATGAATCGTCCTACGCATTTTTGACTCAAATCCACGGTGACCCTTCAATAGCCCTTTAAGTTCCAGGTCACGGTATCCTGATGAGAGTCACGCGACCCCGGGCATGCTTTGGTCCTCTAAGGGGGGCCCCGTCAGATGAAAAACAATGATATGCTCGCGTTTCACCATTATCTCGCCTGATGGTGAGCTATGATGTGGTTATGTTTAGGTAACATATCATTTGGTAACTACATAAAATAAACATCTACATTTATTTATTTTATTAAATCTACAAGAAAAATTATCTTGCTGTTAACTATCTGTCAACCCAAGAAACTAAAGATCCCAAGGTTTCAGGAAACAGACTGCGGCAAGGTTTTTAATCAGAATTTGTTTAAGCAACTTTAGACCTTATTTAATACATTTCAAAAACACACTGAAGGCAACAGTAGAGCGCCATAGGCAGCGAATAAAAACTTCTTACCTCTTTATACAACATGTATAAGCTTTGGCCATATTTAAGGGTGTAGGCAGAGACCATCAAACTGAAGAAAGGGCGAAGTGGAGTCCCCCTTCGCCCTTTCTTATGTTAAAATGTGCCTTCAAAAAGTGCTGAAAAATCAGTCTATCTATATGTATCTAATCTATATACATAAAACTGTTATGTTGGTTTGTGTAAGCTTCAAAAACTCAAAAAGTTCTGCACCGATTGAGCTGAAATATTAGCATGATATATAATCCGCATCGAGGATTGTTTTATCTGTTTTTGCATCAGTCACATATCGTCTCGAACTTTCAATCACAATGTGCCACAGCGAAGCGTGGCAGAGTATAGCTAGTAATCTGTATGTATCTATAAATAAATCAATAGCTGTTCGTTAGTCTCGATCAAACTCAAGAACGGCTGAACTGATTTGACTAATTTTGGTTTTGGATAATTTTTGGAAGTCCAGGGAAGGTTTCAAAGGTGAGTAAATATGATAAAAAATATTAAGACAGCAGTACGAGCAACAATTTCGTGTTCCCTACATATGATTTAAAAAATAATATTCTGAAGCGGTACGAAGTTTGTTACTAGGTTAGCTAGTTTCGAATAAAAGACTTAATATTAAACAATTTTCATCACTACTATTTTTTTAATAATTTAGAAAGGTGCGTCCAGACCTACCGCTCTAGTGCAGCCCCGGCAAGCCTCGAGTGCGGCGCGCGCGCAAATCAGCCAGTAGACCAAAAGCAGTCATAAAACGAATACTTCCATACTTGGCTCAAGTAGATATATTAACTTTTGTATGGGGTATCTAAATTCTTATAAAATTACTACAATTTGCGAATGTACGACAATAAAATTTAACTCAGTGGTATATTATAGTCTGGATTAACACATAGGTCAAAAATTATTACCTCTCATCTATAATTTAATACATTAGGTTCATTTTAAAATATATATTACATACATATATTTTATAGGTTCATTTTAATAGTATGTATGTTTATATTTCATTTATTCTTTGTACACTGTATCTAAAGTTCTTCTGCTGGAAGAAATTTCTTATTGAAATAAGCAGTGCCTTTGTGCTCTTTTATCTGAATGTTATTTCTTGTACCTATGTGTTCTGTATACATAAATAAATAAATAGGATATATTTCATTCCAATATATGTCACATTCCCGTAGGATATTTTTCGATATTATCGCGAAAGCCGCTAAACAGAAAACAATAGTTTGATAATGCTTGCCACACCCTTAAACATCCCAACATCTTTCAGACACGCTGTATAAAATATCATAGACAACAACAGCCCATCCCATAGAGAAACCGGAAAGCCAAACAGAAAACCAACGCCCAACTCATGCGCATAATCAAAAGTGTAACTATAATACTATCATTTTGTGCATTCACACAACACTCAGGGAAAAATCAAATTAAAGAAAAAAAAAAACAAAAAAAAAACTTACAAACCGATACGGACAGGTAGTGGATTAGCCATGGATAAGTAGACTTGGACAATTAAGGTGGTATTAAATCTTTTTAAGTGGTCTTTGTACTACTGACGAGGCCAAACACCTGCCGGGGTCTTGGCATTGTCTTCAGAAGTTACCGCGGCCCTTTAATGCAAAGGACAACTGAGAGAACGGATTGGTTTCCCTTTCGCTCAAATCTGGGCGGGAGGACTTTCCAGCCCAAAAAAATGAGTCCTCCCGTCCTAGGTCGAGCGTAAGGGACTGTCAAACTTGACCACGATGTTCCTTCAATTGTTCGTTGCGTTCCAAGCCCGCGGTGCCCTTTTAAAACAGTCTCGCAAAAACCTTTCTGATTTGGTCCCATAGCATAGTAAATAAAAGTAGTTCATTACAATGAGATCAATAATCCTTTAAAAGTTCTGGTTTAAAAATAAAACTAAGCTTTTATAATCTGTCAAAGTCCCTTATCTGGAGTCCAGTACATAAACTGCCCGCACTGATTCTAAAAAAACCATAAATCAAAAAGAAAAAAAAACCTTAACCACAAAATTATTAGCACAAGAAAAACCCTAACTGTTAGAAAAAAAAACATAAGAAAAAAAAAATTTGCTAATTTTTTTTAATTCTTTTTTTTTATGCCAAATAACTTAAAAGTACCTTAGACTCATTCTCATAATATCATCACCCGTGATCGCCCGACACCACTTGCTATAACATAATATATAAACATATAATAAAAAAAAAACAACTAAAAAGCAAGAAAAGTAACAAAAAAATCTATGGAGTAATAAAAATCGTTGTTTCACTTACTTTTCGCTAGAGGGCATCGTGTCTATGGAGTGATCTTGTAGAGGATTGTGCTTCGGACAACTCATGAGTGACGCTACGGACCAGTCTTCACTTGATTGTCTATGGTAGGCTGGAATGAGGAATAGAAAATAGGTAATTTGACAGCATGGATAAAGTTAAAATCTAATTCGTCCGTCATTTAGAGCATTGACAGATAAAGGATACGCATTTTTTCTTCTTTTAAATTAATGAATATTTACAACGCATCAAAATTCGAACCAGGAAGCACGCGACGTCAGGCTATTGAGAGTTATACCTTTTCCTTTTTTTTTACGTGGTAAAATCATCTAATGAGTCCTCCCACCCAGGGCAGAGCGGGAGGGACTGTCAGACTAGTACTGACTAAAATCCACGGTGTCCTTCAATAGCCCTTTACGTTACGGGGTCACGGTAATTCGTAAGTCCCGCGACCCGGTAGGGAGAGTTATACCTAAGAGTGAAGTAAGAGTCAATTTTAAAAACCACCGGATTACAACGCCATGTCAATGTCAATTTTGACATATGACAGCTGTCAAATTTAAAGAAATCACCTGGCGTTCTCAAACTACGCGTGCTATTTCAACATCAAAATAATTTTGTAAAACCGATAAATCACCGGATTTAATTACTTAAATTTATTTACAAATTTTTCGCAATTAATTATTTTGGGGACTAAGTCCCTACTGGCGTTTAAACCCGTATCTTCGTCAATTTTGGCGTATGTGAAAAAAGAAAATATATAAAAAATACGGGTCAAATATCGTCGCCTTGGATCCATTGGCCTCCAAGGCGGCAATATTTGACCCGTATTTTTTCTTTTAAACCACAATTTATGTGAAATTGAGTTAAGTGCATTACCGTACTCACAAAGAGCCATACTTTTATACAATAAATCTAACAGATACCATAACCATAAGCAGGGTTTTTTCTTTAATTTGCCAATAGACGTAAGTGTAGCTTCTATTTTCAATAAGAGTCAAAAAGTATATGCAGCTTAATTTTCTTGTGATTCCACATCGTTATTCGTTTTAGTACTCTAGGGTAAAAATTTGACTACTACTATAATATGACACTGATTTATGTTAAAAAAAATATACAGTCGAATTAATAACCTCTTTTTTTTGAAGTCGGTTAAAATACCTGTTTTTACATTTATTTTTTGAGCGTCCATAACTCAAAAGTGCAGTTCTGTGGAATAGCTCCATTACCCTTCAAGGCGACGATATTTTTTGATAATTTATCTGACGGGCTAATTAAATTTTTTGGCTCATTTAAAATACTGATAAATAACAAAAACTCACCATTCCTCTTAATAGTATCACCATCACAGCTCCTATTGACTTCCGCACTGAAGTTAATAACCTTCGGCATGGTCCTCACGCTCAGATCATCATCAGCGTCCAGATCCACTATGGGAGAGTCATCATAGAGCCCGGACCTCCTGTGTCCTCCCCCCCGCCCCTCCCCGCTGCGGCCCCGCGCGGCCGGGCCCAGGGAGGGCGGCGCGTGCTCCGTCAGCAGGCTGCGCGGGCGCAGCGGGCCGGGCGCGACCAGCGGCTGCTGCGCTTGTTCAGCCAGCACACGACGCCCGCCCCGTCCGGTGTGCTTAGAGGCTATGCGTTGTGGTACATTTGACATTGCCTGTGGATGAAAATCGAGATTTTATTAGAATTACACTTTGTTTCAGCCGCATCATCTACTTGCGGTAGCGTCTGTAAAGGATTCCGTGGAAAGTTTTCTTTTCTGGGTGGTAAAATCATCATTCAATAAAAGACTTGTGGCGACACTCACAAAACAAGGACCCACACTAAATAGTCGAATAAAGGCGTGACGCGTTAACTGTGTACCTGGCAACCCTGCGCCTGCGCAGCTCCCGCCTGGCGCGAGTCGGCGGACGCCAGTGCTTTACCTGCTCCAATGGCGATTGCACGCACAATTTTTCCTCACGCCTAATCGCTCATACTTATATGTTTTGCATAAATCTGGACTTTCTGTTGCTTTTAAAGTGCTCTAAAATCCTCCTGTAATCTTCATATCTTCCTCTAACTGTTCTGTGCTCTAAGGCTTATTAATTATTTTCCGGGGTCGCGGGACTGTACGAATTATCGTGACACCGGAACGTAAAGGGCTATTGAAGGACACCGTGAATTTTATTCAGTACGAGTCTGACAGACCCTCCCGCTCTGCCCTGGTGTTCGTAATTTACCAGTTTACTCATAACTACGCCTACAGACTCATTGAGCCGCCCTGAGTGGAGAGCAAGGGACTGCCAGACAAGTCCTGACTAATTCCTTCAATTAGAACAGAACGGAATCATTGCAGGAGTGTCAAAAACTATCGAAACATTTAACCGTGACACTGGAGGATATAATATTTTTGTTGGACGTTCCACCCAGATCAAGAGGTATGTACATTTGATCGTTTAGCAAAATGACGGGGTCCCCTTAGAGTGCCAAAACCTGCCGGACTAGCGGGACTAACAAGCAACCTTGGCCGCGGAACGTAAAGTGCTATTGAAGGATTGGATTTTAGTCAGTACAAGTCTGACAGTCCCTGCCCTGGGTGGTAAGACTTATTTGATTTGGCAAAGAAATAGTTACTGGTAACGAAATACTTACAGTATCCTCATCAGGTTCATTATTACAATGGCTGGGTGGATTGGAGTACTTGTGGAGCAGTTCTATCGCCAGTCGCTTGCTCATGTCTTGTTGGAAGAACGCGTGCTGCGAAAGAAACAAATTACATCAAAAATAGGGTATTTGAATGAAAAAAATCTAACTATCCAGTCATATAGATTATCAAAAAAAAAAATTGCAATATATTTTTACTTTTAAAATTGGTTAAACATCACAAACAAGTACAGCTTTGACTTGCTTCTGACGTCACGAACCCCAACTCATAAACGATGCGATATATTGTAAATAGTCGGTTCATCATAACTGCTTGGCTGACGGACATGCAGCATTGTTCTGTGGCATAAGAACTGATACAGTGCTGTCAAATTGCGAGCAAGACTTTTTAAACATAGTGAGTAGGCAGTTTAATGATAGAAATTCAAATAACTGACAGACTAATAAGTTTTTTCAGTCATTCATCTTGGCTATGCAGCGATATGGCTACGAAAAATAAGCGATAAATCTCAATTCCCACTCCCAGTCGCTTCCTTATCGACTGTAGAACAGATTCCAGATTGACTCGTTATCTTTTCTTCTTTTAAAATGTCTCAAAACTCTATTTTCTTCTTTTAGAATTTACCTGTAACAGTTTATCAGCGGTGGGTCGTTTCTTGGGATTCTTAGTGAGTGCCAGCTTGAGGAAGGAGTGGAACACGGCGGACCAGCGCTCGCGCTCCTTCAGTGAAGGAGGCTTGAAGCCCGACTTCGACATCAGGAACAGGACACGCATCGGGTGCAGCTCGAACATCGGAGGCTGGAGCTCGGCTAGCTCTGCAATGTAGAAGAGAACGCGATTGCTTTTATTGCGTTTTGAATCAAATAGGTGTATTTTCAATGAGACCAGGGGCCGTATTACGACGTCTTTAAACCAGGCTTGTTCCAGTGAGTGAAAGAGACAGAGCTATACAAGTTGTCTAGCGCCACCTCCTTCACTCACTGGAACAAGCCTGGTTTTAAGAAGTCATAATACGGCCGCTGGTTAGTTTTATCCTTCAACCATGTATATTTTACGTCTTAGGCTGGCAATCCCGCATCAGGAAGGCCAGTGCATGCGGAAGACGAGTAATGGGTCATCAGGTGCCCGTACTATGATGTCTTAAAGTCAGAATAGTGACAGTGAGGGAACGAGGTGGCGCTAGACGACTTATATAGCTCTGTCTCTTTCCCTCACTGGAACTACTCGGGCTTTAAGAAGGCCACCTGATCATGTATCATGCCCGGGTCAACGGCGCGTCGTATTACATGCGCGTCTCAATGAGCTGTCAGCAATCTCACGGGGGCCCCCTTAGAGGGCCAAAGCCTACCGGGGTCGCGGTACTCTTATCAGGTCGGATCATTTAGTTCCCTTCAAAATGGTTGAGCTGAATGGTGCTGATATAAGTGTCATGTTCGTGAACGGGCGCTGTCAGTTGGGACTGGTCATCTCTTAGCTGCCCCGGTCTATTTTAATTAATAATAACTTTATTTTTGAATTGTCTTTTTTATATTTACTATGGACACTATTAACTTGCCACATCGTTCTCACATAATGTACCATCTCATGATGAATGATGTAAAAAAGTTTTGTAAAAATTTTTGGCGATTGAAAAAGAGTGTCCATGGAGTTTCTTGCTCATTCTTCTCCATAGAGATCTACGCTTTGGAATGAGCACCTACGGTACTTTCACAGTTTTTATGTCTTGTGACTGGGACTGTAGCACCATAACTATTTTTGTACTAGTTTTATTTTATGTCTCTTGACAATTCAAAAGTGCCTGTAATTGGCCTAATTGAAATAAATGATTTGATTTGATTTGATTTGAGGTAACCGTGACCCTGGAACGTAAAGGGCTATTGAAGGATACCGTGTATTTCAGTCAGTGCAAGTCTGACAGTCCCTCCTGTCTGCCCTGGGTGGGAGGACTCATTGTATGATTTTAAAACGTAAAAAATACACGGACTGCTTCAAGCTGCCACTAAAGCTACGGTCTTCTACGTAAAAAACCATTCACAGAATCGCTCAAGCAGTCCAACTTCTTCGAGGCGGTCATTTACAAGTAGTTGTCGACTGCCAAGCATACACTGACTACTTTTTTTTATCGTGGTAAATCATTAAATGAGTCCTCCCACCCAGGTCAGGGCGGGAGGGACTGTCAGACTTGACTGACTAAAATCCACGGTGTCCTTCAATAGCCCTGGACGTACACGGGGTCACGGTGATTCGAGAGTCCCGCGTCCCTGGCAGGCTTTGGCCCTCTACAGGGGGCACTATACTGACACTCCACATACACTGACTACTTGAGCATTTCCGTAAGTTTAGAGGCGGCCTTAATTTCTATTTTCAGGTATCCCTAGTATATCGCCTGGCCCAGGCCTGTTGGTCTAGTGGTTAGTGACCCTGACTGCTATGCCGGAGGTCGTGGGTTCGATTCCCACCCAGGACAAATGTTTGTGTGATGAGTACGAACATTTGTTCTGTGTCTGGGTGTAATTTATCTATAATATGTATGTATTTAGAAATATATAAGTATGTTTATCAGTTGTCTAGTACCCATAACACAAGCTCTGCTTAGCTTGGGACTAGATGGCGGTGTGTGATAGTTGTGGAATATTTATTTATTTATCGTGGAGAATCATTTATATATTGAAGTTGTTGACAAGTCATCGATACTCACCGATAGCTGTGATACCGCAGGCCCAAATATCACAGAGCTGATTGTAACCACCCTTCCGTTCCACTGCTGCCACCTGAAATAGGGGAAAAATATATTGGTTAAACTACTCGTATCAATCAAGAATCAAAATCAAAGCATTTATTTCAAATGGGCCAGTTACAGGCACTTTTGAATCGTCAAAGACAATTAAAATATAATTAGACATTACAAAATTATGGTGCTACAGTCCCAGTCACAAGACATAAAAACTGTGAAAGTACCGTAAACTATGTATCACTCAGAAATAGACTTTTGGGTATAAGAAAACTTAAAAAAAAAAACTAACAGCCTCCAATAACCACTACAAAAAAGTGTAAAATAACTTACTTTTTGGAAGTCGGTGGCTTTGTTTTTTTTTTTAATTAATTTTTGCAACCGACTTTCGAAAGATAATTTAATTTTTTATGTTTCTTAATTTTACCCTTTTTAGTTCAATTATTCAACCCAAACTCATGTCAAATACGTAATTCGTTGTAGCGCTAATAACATCGTCCAATTACACAACAAAAATTGTTCATAAAATAAAGACTACTGAACTGAAAGAAATTTTATGGGACCTAATAACAGATATATTGCATCGAACAAGAAAAACGACGGTTAAAATTCTGGGAGTGCCGGCAGAAGTGAAAACTTGAATAGTAATAAACACACACGAACATTCGCGCAAGCGCCCTGCGCCGTCTTACAAATTATCGATCAGGTCACGTGTCCTGACGCGAGTTTAACATTTATTACCCATTCCAAAAAAAGTGCACAACGCCGCTAAAGAAGTTTTCACTTCAAAAAGAGTCATCAAAATCGGTTCACCCAGTCGTAAGTTAGTTAGGGGTAACAAACACAAAAAAAAATTGCAGTCGAATAGAGAACATCCTCCTTCTTTTTGAAGTCGGTTAAAAAGACCAATACTTCTAGTTTAAGGAACACTGTAGATTTCAGTCAGTAAGAGTGTCATAGTCCTATCAGCTCCAAGCAGGGTTGGAGGACTCTGGTAGATTTTACCATGTAAAAAAAACTCGGGGCCATGATTATTTACCTCAGGTGCCATCCAGTACGGCGTGCCAATGAAAGACTTCCTCTTGTTGATGGTGGCTGTGATCTGAGCTGATACTCCGAAGTCTGCCAGCTTCACGTCCCCGCATTCTGTTAGGAGGATATTCGCGCCTTTGATGTCTCTAGAATATTTTAGAAAAAAGTTACAAGCTATTTTTATTTTTTTGATAAAAAGTACTCCGAGTTTCTTAAGACAAATTACTCGATGGGGTTGCATCGGTTCATAACATCCTTTGGCCACCTTCTAGCTCCATCATCAGATCAGCTCCATGTGTTATGGTGGAACATTATCCGAAAGTTAATATTTTATGAGATTCACTTCTTAAATAAACTGGAGCAGCGTTCTTGCAAATATAAAATGTCGTCACCGTGTTATGAAGTAATGTTGATACATTATATTACTACAAATATATTACGAAGGATGTTTATAAATTGTTTGACTAAGACGATGTTTTTAATATATTAATATCCAAGCCAATAGCTAATTTGACTGGTTCCTGCCGGGGTCGCGGGACCAAGGGATTACCGTAACCCCGGTACGTAAAGGGCTATTGAAGGACACCGTGGATTTAGGTTAGGGAATAGTGTGGTGGGTATGTCCCAAATAAAAAAAAAAGTCCCTCCCGCCCTGCCCTGGGTGGGAGAACAAATTTGATGATTTTACCACGATAAAAATAAAAAAAAGCATTTGACTGGTAAGTTGAAGAAGTTTGAAACTAAAACATCTCTTATGTTTTAGTTTCAAACTTCTTGTTCGTAACTGCGTCGCTCGATGTAATTTTGCACCATGTGATTGAACAAGTCTCCATAATGGTTCATATGGCCCAATCATTACCACAGAGAAACGGGATGGGTTAGGACACCCGCAATTGAAATTTTGTTGATAGCTTCCGGCGCAATTTCAATAATTGGCTATTTGACTGAAAAATTATAATTAGTCCGTCACTTAGATTATAAAATGATACTCGACCCGTATTTTTTCTTTTGTTTCGTAAACCAAAATTGACTGAGATGCGATGCTTTCAAAATTGACAATACGTCACAATTTAGTGCAATTTCTATTGAAATCTGACGTCACGAGCCCCCACTCTCGAGTTGTGATGCGTTGTATTTTGGTGAATATTCATTGATTTTACAAAAGAAAAAATACGGGTCCGTTGTTTTTTTAAACTCTAAATGACGGACTAATTATATTTGTACTGTCAAATAGCCAATTAAAGGATGCCATAACATTAAAAGTTATAAGGAATATTAAATACTGTGCTATCTGTGATTACGAGCTCAAAACAACCTGTACACGAATAGTCTTATGTATCCTTTTATGGTGGTTTCTAATACTCTTATGACCCTAGTTTGGTCAAATCAATATATCTTCACATGACTCACCGATGCATCTTGCCCATCATGTGTAGATACGAGAGGCCGGTGAGCGTCTCGCGACACATGTAGGCTATCTGCAGCTCCGTCAGAGGTCCTGTTACGTGGTAGATATCCTGAAATATACGAGATGTTTTAGACCTCAATGTAAACATTAATATGGGGGGAAGAACTAGCGATTTCCGGCCACCATAGGTTCAGGCGTGCGGACGGCGAGTAATGGGTGAATCGCCGTCCAATCATGGACCACGCACGGGTCGACGCAGCATTGGTCCAAGCACGCCTTAAAGAGCTGGTTAATGGAAGACAATCATACAATCAGCAATCTGACGGGCCCCAATAGTGGGCGAAGCTCCTGCCGGGGTCGTGTGACGAACAGATTACCGTGACCCTGGAACGTAAAGGGCTTATGAAGGAGCACTGTGGATTTTAGTCAGTACGAGTCTGACAGTCCCTCACGATCCACTCTCGACGAAAGGACTCATCTGATGATTTTAGCAAAGCAAAAACTCCAGACATTTTCCTGTGACTAGGGAGTTAATTTTGGACGAAGAAGTGTCCGTATGTCCGTAGCCTTGTGTCAAGTAGACTAAGGTAGACTGAGCTGATTCATCATCTGTCTACTGCAGTATACAAGGTAAATTTTTCAACCGGGCGTAGGGCTATATCCGAAAATATGAGGAATATCAAAAAACGTTAAAAGGAATCCCGTGGCCGATTTTGACAAAAACTAAAACTGCATCATTGGATTTTAGAGAATTTAATAATCTTGACCAGGAATCCAACCCGCTGATTTTGGAAAAAAAAGCACATCCTGTATTATTACACATCATTCAATAGTGTTGCTATAAAGAATTAAATTCTGGGAAGTAATTATATACGGTTAAAATTTTTACCTGTAAACTCCCCCCACCACAGTACTCCATGGAGATCCATAGCTTATCCCTCCTAAGATACGAGCCATAGTATGCGACGATGTTGGGATGCCGACAGTCTTTCATCATCAGGATCTCCTGCTGGATGATGGCGAAGTCATCACCAGGCTCCAGCTTTATCACCTTGATGGCGGCAAGGTCTCCATTGCCGTTGAGTCTTTTCGCCTGTAAAGATGGAAAGGTGATGGTTAAAAGGTGAACAAAATTTTTGATAGAATAATTGGTGGTTAGAATAGATGGAAAAATTTAAATAAGTAAAGGCACGGTTGACGCAGCGGCTTAGCGATTGATATGGCACCCAGTTACTGGGTAATATGGTCCTTGGCAAAACTCTTTGCAAGAGGGCAAAGGTTTCTATAACGCTGCTCGATACATAACCTTTATAGTTTAACAAACTAACAGACATGATGGTACTAAATAATTTCCGGCAATTCTGATATCGTATAAAATATAGTCAGAAAAAAGTTTCCCTAAACTAGAAACATGACATAAATCCCAATATAATGTTATTAGCATTAATATAGCTGTTTTCAGCGATTACGTGTAATTATACCGATTATAATTATCTCAAAAATTATCCGACGGCAATAATTCCGGGATAAACGATACTCTTTATGTTATTCCAAATTATAACCTACCACAGAGACAAATTTCATCAAGATCCGTTCAGCAGTTCAGACGTGATTGAGTCAAAGACAAATCATTCATTTCAATTAAGCCATCAAAGAGGCAGTTTGAACGTCGAATAATAAAGTTAAAGGAAATGGGATGGGATGGGATTGAGTCTACACCCATTCGCAAGTAAGTAGGTTTGTATGGAGAAGAAACTCCATGTGCCTACTCTACTCCATTTAAAAATGTTTTACAATATTTTAATAACATGAATTTGAAATAAATAATATGAAAGCGATGTAATGTATCCAGAAAGTCTTAACAAATACGTTTATCACATATATATATATGAATAATGATGATTTTTTTGAGAGTAAGAAACATACAGACATCTCATACATACAAAATTTCGCATTTACGACAAAGTTAGATTAAAATACTACGATGTTTAAAGTAAGTTAATATGTTGTAGTCACTAAATCTATTTATAAGTATGTGTAAAATGAATGCATGTATGTATGAATAATTAGAAGATTAATCATCACACCGCATTACATAATTTTGTAAGTTTGTGGTCAGTGTCAGCGGCGCAAAAGGTATTTAGTTACTTGTATTAATTTAACGCTGAAGTATAGATTTTTCATTATATTCCCTTTGCTACATTTTTTCTTTTGTTGCGTAAACCAACTTTTACGGAAATACGACGCTTTTAAATTTGGGAATACGTCACAATTTAGTACAATTTAAGTATATTCAATTCTGACGTCACGATCCCCCACACTCGAGTTTTGATGCGGTGCATTTTTATAAATATTAATTGTTTAACCTCTCGGGCGCGTTACGTACACCCGGGTGTACATAAGCGAAAACGCCCCAGCGCCTTACGTACACACGTCTGTACATAACAGCCAGTCGCTCATTGGACGTTGATTTTTATCATTTTCAATTATAAATCGCCCGAGAGGTTAAAGAAAAGAAAAAATATGTCTCCATTATTTCTCAATTCATTATTCTTAATTCATTATGACACCCTTATTAATTAATAAACGTGAACTAAAGTTACAAACAGGACAATCTTTAGATTAACTATAAATTTTTTAAGGAATAACTTTAGTGTAACTTTAGTTCGCGTTTATTAATAAGGGTGAAAATGACGGACTAATTGCTTTTGCAATTTGTTGATGCTGTCAAAATGCCTATTTTTTTTTGTTTATCAATAAGGAAACTTCGAAAGGTAAACGTTTCTCCTCTTTTAGCTATCTGAATTACTTTCCCACCAAATAAAAACCCCAAATAAAATAAACATCAATCATTTGAACAGTGGCAAGTAGAAAGTTCTCCCCTTTTCACATAATCATAAAAAGTTCAACGTTCCATTGATTTAAATGGGCAGACGAGTGCAGACTGGCGGAAGCGGCGACGTGCTAACTTAGGGATCACAAACAAGCTTAAGTAACAAATGGGCTATTTTGCAAACTCATCTTCTACAAGCTTGATGGGAATTCTTTGGCCAAAAATGCCAAAGTTTCATCTCGAGAACTCATTGCCTATCTTTAATACCATTAAATGATGAATTTTCAAAAATATTTCTTTAGTAGTGCTTCATTCACGAGTGTTTCGGGCTGATTCTTTTGCTAAAGTTGATAATAATTTGAATTTTACGAAATAATTATGTATTAGGTATTCAAGATACTAGTTATTCAAATACGGATTTTTTGTAACAAAAATTATGCTTTTAGAAATCTAGATCCAGTGCTTTTGGAGACTTACGTTGTTCATCAGTCAATGCATTTCTTTTTTTTTTTTAATTACAAAATATAGACGACAGTATTTGGTTTAAGCAACGAATCAAATGTGTAGTTTTTGACGTTCTGTTTTAAGGGTCCCGTTATCGCTTTTGCGCTCAAAAAGCAGATATTTCCAATTGTTTAAGCGCAAATTTCTTAAATGCTCATTATAAATTATGAAAAACCAAAATGTAACACATGTTTTTATATAAATCTATTGTCATTGGTTTAGGCCAAGCAATTTTCGTTTCTTAAATATAAGTTTACCAAGCCTTACGGAAAATAACTATTTTTGAAAAACTCCCCAAAATGTTATTGGGTCCATTTTCCTCAACTTTTCTCGTATCCTTGTTGTTGACATAAAGTTCAATGAATCATTGATTTTAATAGGTAGACGGGACGGACAGACAGACGGAAGCAACAAGTAGCTTAGTCAAGGATGGCAAAGATTGATTCTGAAATTGCTTCTTTTATTTTCCCAATCGAACATGAACCTTCTGCTTTGGTAATAAAGTTGGAAATCTATTAAAAAGGCCCGTTACGTAATGATTTTGATTCATCTGGACGTGTACTTTGTCTTTAGATAATAAGTATTTATTTTTATTAACAAGTGGTAATAAAGATTAGTTTCTGCAATTTATGTATCTCGGTCTGGCTCGCGAGGTTGTTGACATGTGGGACGTGAATACGGCAGTGATTGTGCCGATAGTCGTGTCTGCCAATGGCTTAATTGCCAAGAGCCTCGATCATCTAAGGAGGCTCTCGCTTGGCAGCTGGATCAGGCGAGTGATTCAGAAGGCAGTACTCCTAGACACGGCGCGTATTGTTAGGAGGTTCCTCTCTCAGGAGCCCTGACCACCGGTAGCCCGGACCCTGTTCCCGGTGCTGGTGGACTATTTTTTATATTTTTAAATGTTTTTTATTTCTTTTTTATTAAAAGTATTTAAAAATGTAATTTATAAGTGTAAAAATGAATAAAGGATTAGTTTCTATACTTGTAAACTATAATTTCGCCAACCCTGGTAAGTCAATCAGCCGTCTGAGTCAAGTGTCTGCTATTGTTCCCAACACTTTGTTAATTGTGCACTTACAGGACTCAGTAAGTGTGTGTGTCGATTTTTAAAGATATTGTTTACAACAGAAATGGAGGCATTTTTCTTAATTTTTATTAGTTTTTACTTTCTTCCATCGGTGCGCAGGAGTTCTAGTTTATCTTAGGTTTCATCTTTGCTACTGGGCTAAATTGAGATCGAGAGAACATTGTTGTTTTTTTAATAACAAAATTTTCGTTCCTGAACTTATTTTCTTTTGTTAATTTTGAATATCAAAGCTGTATACCAAAATGTTTAAAGTTTTCTCAATTCTAATGTTGTAATCAGAAATCGAAAGTAATTAATTAATGAATCATACAGACAACAAAATTCAACACTTTAATCACCAAATAAAATGACAGTGTATGCTAATTAATTATTTTTATTAGAATGAAACATTTCAAGATAAGATGAAATAGATTGTTTGAGCTACTAACATACTTTCAATAGTGTTATCATCAACTGTAGGGACTACGCATTATTTCCATATTTATTTTTAGGGACAGTTGCAAAACAGGAACATGATTCCGTATATTATGGACTGTGATTCTGCCCCCAATATTTTTTTTACTAGCTTTTGCCAGTTGCTTCCGCTCGCCCCTGTGTGACATATGCAATAAACGGGTGGGGGGGGGCTTTATTGCCTATGTGACGCAGGACCAAAGCAGCTTTCAAGTGGTGAAAGAATTTTTCAAATCGGTCCAGTAGTTTCGGAGTCTATTCAGTACAAAGAAAAAATCAAATCTTTCCTCTTTATAATATTAGTGTAGATACAGGAATAGAAGATGCAATGAAAATTATTAAAATACAGAAAAAAAAATACACGTGAGCAACAAAAGATTTCGGGTAAAACTTGTACGGTGTTTGAAAGAAAATTGATTAGCCTTCACAAGATGCTAATATTAAAATTCTGTACAAGATCCGTTCAAAGAGGTTATCACAAATAATTCATTATTTTTAATTCATAACCAATCAATTGACATTCTTTTTTTAAACTTTCAAAACGCGATTATCCAGTGCATTCTATACGTAGACCTACTAAAAATCTAATGTAACTTTTTGGAAGTTAATCGGGATTGTTCTGAAATTATTGGTTAAGTGACAAATACTTAATTCTTAGATTAGAAGTAGCAAGAGGTCTTCCCACACATCCACATTGCAATATTGACGTGTGCCCACTCCTCGCACAATCACATTTAGCTTAATTGATGGGGTCAGCAGTAACACCAGAAACATACCACACACGTTCATTGCAACGATATCAGGAAATAAGAAGTAGAACTTCACGCCAGTATTCCTTTAAGGACTTTGTAGGGTTATTTCAGTGGTTCCGAAGAATATTCAGTGGTCAGTAGTCATAATTTCTTGTCGGGGCCTAAGTTACCTGATAGCTATAACTTTAGGGTCTTCAAATTAGTGAATAGGTTACTTTTAAGCAAGCGTGCAAAGAGTGTCAGCACAAAGACGGGGGGGCGTCATTGTACTGACCTAAGAATTTTCGATCAGGTCACGTGTCCTGACGCGAGTGGAAATTTTTTTACCCATTCCAAAAAAAGTGCACAACGCCGCTAAAGAAGTTTTCACTTCAAAAAACGACGGGTTGCACTCTGGGAGTGTCGGCAGAAGTGAAAACTTGAATAGTAATAAACACACACGAACATGCGCGCAGGCGTCCTGCGCCGTCTTACGAATTTTCGATCAGGTCACGTGTCCTGACTCGAGTTCAACATTTTTTACCCATTCCAAAAGAAGTGCCCAACGCCGCTAAAGAAGTTTTCACTTCAAAATAAAAATAAATAAAATTCCATCCACGCAATTCTGCCAATATTTCAAACAGTAAACACTTAGCAGTGTTGCCGCGGGTCACCGACCTTGCCGCAAGTTTTACTAATTAGCCCAATACTCGAATACCGGCTTGTTTGGGCAACCAGGTACTGTTGTTACGGGATTCTAGTCCTTATGTGGTAGGCAGAACTCTGGGGTAGAATATAAACGGCGGGTTTTTATTATGGATTGTTTTATATTGAATTAAAATCCTGGTCCTATAATCCCGTGTTTATAGGACCTACATTGTGTTGTGTTATGTTTCTCCAAGAACGAATGGACTAGACGAAATGTAAGGAAGTCCGTTTTCTGGGGTCGCGAGACAGTCTTTTTTTTGTCGTGGTAAAATCATTAAAATGAAATGATACTTATTTTTGCAAGTAGGTTATTATCAACACTTTTACACGTCGTCTTTTTACAAACTAGACGAAGCCGGTGTTTCGTACCTGACTACTCTAAGATGAAACAGCCGAAACAAACTCAGAGGTCACTGTCCCTTTTAAAGTCCAGACATTAAATTGGTAGTCATACGAGGGCCATGTAAGTTAATGTCTGATGGTCTTTTGAAGAAAGAACCACACAGATTTAAGTGGACCTGTCCAGTCAGTGCAAGCAGTTGTCAATTATCGTGTAGCTCGACTCATAATTCATTAAATAACTACTCCCGCCCAGGGTGTAACGGCAGGGACTGTCAGATACGTACCAACTAAAATCCTTGGTGATTCTTCAATAGAACTCTATGTTCCAAGGTCAGGGCTACCTGTTTGGACAGTCTCGCGACCCGGACAGTCCCACAACCCATCATGGATTTAGTCTCGCAATGGGATCACCCAGGTTTACGTTAACTCTTCAGTATCTAGAAAAACCTTGCTAATTTGACTTCTAAAAATACCACAGAGGCGTAGAGATTTGCACAAAAAACAGAGGCATATCCCGCAAAATAGGTGAAGTCTGGCTGAAGATGATGATGATAAAATCTCTGGGTTTAAGAATAAGATTATTACATTCGCAAAACCTGTTCCCAAATACAATCAACTGAGACCTCAAGAACCGGTCTAAATCTAATTTGCTGGTCTTCCGATTAAGAACATTTTATTGTTCTAGTTTCCAAAAACAGTCAACAGCGGCGAAATCTATTAACATTTCCTTAATATGATTTAGATTAAGTTTTGAACTTCAAACGAAGTATTTGGTAGCCGGAAACTACATTAGAATCTATTTTCGTCCGCATTCGTTGGGAATAAAGCGTTTGTTACCAGTCAGAGAAGATTCTAACACCCGTAATTGAAGAATTAGGGGGTATTCGACTGAAAAAATCTACTCGTAATTAGTCCGTCACTGAGATTATCAGAAAATATTCGACTCGTATTTTTTCTTTTGTTACGTAATCCAAAATTGAAAAAAATACGACACGTTTCAAATTGGCAAAACGTCACAAACAAGTAGTTTTTACTTGATTGTGACGTCATGAACGCCCGTTATTAGATTTCGATGCGTTTTATCTTTGTAAATATTTATTGTTTTAAGAAATACGTGTCCATTATTTTTGAAACTCTATCGGTCTAATCACAATTTACCTCGCAATTCTCTGTTGAATGTTTTTCATCGCGTGCGCAAGGATTTTTATTACATTTGTCTCGAGATCTCGCAAATAGTAGACCACTCACGCGCACTCGTTTTCTAAAGAATGCTCGTTATATAACGTATGAAGAATTGGAAATTGATGCTTAAGTGGAATTGTTTTAATGAATTCGTATGAAAGTAAAAGTTTTAAGTAAAAATATGTGAAGTTTATTTGAGAAGTATGGAAGAAAACACGCTAAGCCGAAATAAAACCCCAAATGAATGCCCAATTTTTTTTTCTGCTTCTCCTGCTGTTCTTTTCTAATTATTTTTGGGTAAAATCATCAAATGAGTTCTAAACACAGGGCAAGGCGGGAGGGACTGTCAGACTTGTACTGACTAAAATCCACGGTGTCCTTCAGTAGCCATTTACGGTCTGGGGTCTCGGTTACCCGATAGTCCCGCGACCCCTGCAGGCTTTGGCCCTCTAAGGCCCCGTCATTGTGCAGACAGTTCTTTGAGGCGTGTGTGGAATACGACACGTCGTTCGGAGCATGGTCCATGGTCGGACAGCGAGTCGCCCATTACTCGCCGTCCGCATGCCCGCGCCTTTGGTGGCTTGTCCTCTCCCAGTTAGAAGACGTTAAAGTTAAATTCACTCTACGGGACTTCGTCAATCTTCTTTGCTTTGGCGATTTTCTGGTGATCGCCACTGTTTATTGAATTCAGGAGTCGCAATGGTGCAGGGACAGCATTCCCTGCACCATTGCAACTCCTGGATTGCACCCAAAAAAGAAAGGCATTGCATTAATGCCCTGCTGCCCAAATTCCCAATTTCGCCAGCAGAATTGCAAAGGCTAACAGCAATTTACGCGAGCAACAACGCTCCCAATATCACAACAGACATTATCGATGCTATCTATGCTAACTCGAATAACCTAGATTACGGTAGTGATAAGCTGGTCTGCAATCAATTGATTTTTGCATTTTGTTTCACGGTAATGTATTTTGGGCATATTTTTAACGCGTTTTGTTTTAGGAACAAGCCTTTTTTGTTGCAGTCACACTTTTCCTGAGAGTCTTCGAGCGACCACGGCAGTAGTTTTTGTGGTCATCACCCCTTTTCTGAGAGAGTCCTGCAGTAATTGTAATCAGCCCCAGCGAGGCAGATCTCCACCGTATACTCCATTGTGTCCTCCTATGGACGGTCCACACAGTGGTGACATTCGGGAGTTTTCCACCGCTGAATCCGACATAGGAACCTCCCGAAACAACAGTCTCCGATGAGGACCTCCGTCAGGTGAAAGGTCCCTTCCGCCTTAGGCAGAGGACTTTCAGACTTGACTGAATAAAAACCTACCTGTTACCCTAGTTGCATTCAAGGGTTGCACTAACCCTTTAAGACCGTCAGGAAGATCCCAAGATCCTGAGGACCTCAGGGTCTCGGGTCTTCGTCTCAGGCTGAAGTTGTGAAGAATTCCTGAATGTTTTAGAAGTGACGAGTCAAATGTTCTTGTTTGAAACAAAGACGGCACGGTTAGCGCAGTGGCTGGCGATTGGACTTCTGCGCTGCGTGTGGCGGGTTCGATTCCCGCACGGAGCAAATATTTGTATGATCTACAAGTAGTTGTTCCGGTTTCCGCGTTTGTGTATGTGAGTTTATGTTTGTAAACGCACCCACGACACAGGAGAAATTCCTAGTGTGGGGCAACGTTTTTTTTTTTTATAAAAAACAAAAATTTAAACGCAGAACCTTTTAGGTCTTCAAAAGGATGATCGGATAGCCAAAAAAAGGAAAAAAAAAAAACCAGAGTTTCTAACCACCAATTCATCTGCGTACCCCACTACACACACATTACAGCAACACCCGAAGCGTATCGACTCAGACATGCGCTGCGTATAGCTTTCACTTATTTTGTCACACGACCTTGCCCGGGCATCGAACCGCTGCCATTGACAGTGTCACTTGACTAGGTAACCTTAAGTTGAGAGCAGTATGCTATGTGCTCACTTGAGACGGAGGTTGTATTACCATTGTGATGGCACAGTAAAGGCCAGAGCACAATTTCGCTCTAAGCGGTGAGCGAAGCGACGGGCGGCGCGAAAAAGTTATTAATTAGTATCTACTATCATGCTATTAATCCTCTATAAAAGAACCTATAACAATTAGCTTATTGCCAACATTAAGACACTCAATGATATTATGATCATTATATCATCCAAACCCGTGATATTATGAATTTCAAAAAAAGAACATTCTCATGCAATGACATTTTCACCATCAGATCGCTAAAATTTTGAAAAAAGAACAATACATTGTAGACTAATTCGTAATTTCGGATTCTCGTCTTATCGTGTTGTTTCCCGCCAATTTTTCACTCGAATATGGTATGTGAATATGGTATGGTATGAGAATCTTTTATAGAGGATTCACATCATGATTGTAGATAAAGTCTTGTATGCAACTGTTATAATTAGGTATTAACCCTTTAACCGCCAGAGTCGTATATATACGACAAACATTTCCGTGTCGCCCGTGTCGTATTTATCCGACAGAGAATATTCACGATTTTTGTTGATTTCTTCGGTTTTATTGCATCTATTCTATATCTCTCTATTTAAGTAGATAGACAGATAGAATACTTTTTATAGTACACCATGATATTTTACATATCGAAGCTTAAAAGAGCAGAAAGGGAGGAGAAGAGGAAAGCACGATTCGTAGCCGGGCGCTAGGGGCACGACAATAGATATTTGGCCAAGCGCTTAAAAGGTTAAAACACTCATGTGATACTATTATCACACTCGGCTACGCCTCGTGTGATAATCCCACATTCGTGTTTTAATACCCCTGATTATACAACAGTTGCATAAATAACTATTGTAATCACGCGAATTCGCTACAGGCGGCGCCTCATATCGTAGTTCAAACATTTCTATACATTTGATCTTACCGCTCGCTACCCCGCGGTAAGTTACCGCTCACAGCAGCAAGCTCGTGAACGGACCGTTAGCTCGGTGGCTAAGCAATTGACTGCTGCGATGCGTGTCGTGGGTTCAATTCCCACACGGAACAAATATTTGTATGATACTATGTTCAGGTAGTTGTTTCGGATCTGAAAGTTTGTGTATGTGAGTTTAAATGTTTGTAATGGCACCTACGATGTTTTTTTACTACGTTGGTAAATCATCAAATGAGTCCTCCCACCCAGGGCAGAGCGGGAGGGAATGTCAGACTCGTACTGACTGAAATCCACGGTGTCCTTCAATAGTACTTTGTGTTCCGGGGTCACGGTGATTCGTGAGTCCCGCGACCCGGGAGGTGAGCTGGTGTTGAATTATAAATTAACTGATAAAGCCCTGTTTCATGAATGAAAGCTTAGTGACCTAATTAGAAACTCGCTTATTGCGTTCCAAAACAATAATCTATGTATATAATGAGGTAGTTCATGTGTGGCATGTTGACGTCGCGTTGCCTATAAGCGAAAATTTACGCAGTGGGTTTAATCAGCGGAACAATGAGGGGTGGCAAAATATTATTAAAGCGAAGGTGACTTAGAGACCTAATTCAAACTTAAGCGGTATTCGCTATATCGTCTGCAGTAGAGAAAACCGAGTAGGTAAGCGGTACTATCACTGTTCACAACAAAGCGGATTTCGCTATCCTTGTATTTGCTCTTCTACCCACAACGGCAGCGAATACCGCTCAAGTCGCTCTAACCTAACTTGAAGTAAAATACCTGAGCGAAACCCGCGTGGTATGTCCTTTTTTCACAGATTACAGGCATCGAATACCGCTTAGATTTGAATAGGCCTTTAATCGATTTTGATGAGTTATGGTACAGAGATAGATTAGTATCTATCTAGTCCCCTATTTATCTAGTTCTAGCTAGTGTTTAAAGACGGTTATAGGTACTTTTTTTGCAAAAATCTTGAACTGTTGCCCTCTGTAAAACTGCGAGAAAAATGTAATTTCAAATACATAAATTACTAACGGGTCTTAAGACGTATAATATGCGCGTACAAACACATTAATTGTACAATAAGATCATACAGACATGGCGTGTTTGTAAAACAAAAACGGAATAACATGTGCTCGACACATTGTTATAAAATTATTGTTATTCGTAACGTTTGTATATATTTCCAGCTATTTTTGGATCCAGATAATTGTGAGACGGAGAGAGATTGAGAAGAGCTTTGATAATGTTTTGAAGTATAATTTAGTAGTAGTGAAATCAAGGCCTGTAGAGGGCCAAAGCCTGCCGGGGTCGCGGGACTTACGAATTACCGTGACCCCGGTACGTAAAGGACTATTGAAGGATACCGTGGATTTTAGTCAGTCAAGTCTGACAGTCCCTCCCGCCTTGCCCTGGGTGGGAGAACTCATTTGATGATTTTAACAAGATAAAAAAAATGTAGTGAAATCAGTAATTAAGTATTTAAGAATAGGATATTTGATTAAAAAAATATAATTAGACCGTCAGTTAAATTATCAAAAAATATTTAACAATATTTTTTTCTTTTGCAACGTAAATCTAAATTGACGAAGATACGACATTTTAAAAATTGATTATACGTCACAAGCAGGTCGCGGGACTGTACGAATTACCGTGACCCCGGAACGTAAAGGGCTATTGAAGGACACCGTGGATTTTAGTCAGTACGAGTCCCGCTCTGCCCTGAGTGGGAGGACTCATTTGATGACTATACCACGTAAAAAAAAATACGTCACAAGTAAGTACGGTTTTTACTTGCATCTGACGCCACGAACCCACACTATAAAATTATGATCTGTTATATGTATATCTTTATTAATATTCATTGAATCAACAAAATAAAAACTACGTATCCAATATTTTTCAAAACTTACTGACGGACTAATTTTTGCGATTTATTGATACTGACAACATGCCTATTATAGCCATGTTCAAGCATCGTACAAAGAAAATAGTCAAAGACAAACTTGAAATTGAAACACATACGAACTAAATATGGAAATTCAAAGCAAATAAACTGAATACTAAATGACATCAGCGTAAAACCGGTCATCGAAAGCCTATAGGCGTATATCCTCACTTTAGGAGGTCTCTACCTACCTACTAGCGGTTAAAGATAGACAGATAGTCGTAAACTAAGATAAGGCAGGTTTACAAATCGAGAAATCATTATAAAGATGCGATTACACGGGTGTGCGGAACTGTGTGCCACGAATATTCACTCAGGTAGCCTACGATGACGTCTGAAAGAGAGAGTATTTCCACTGTGGGAAAGAGACAGAGCTATCCAAGTTGTCTAGCGCCATCTCGCTCCCACACTGGAAATACTCTCGCTTTAAGACGTTACGACGGTAGGCCACCTAGTGGACTTACTCCAGCAAATATTAACAAATTGTGTGCGAACACAAAACCTGTACATATTAAACTTGACACGTAAGTCACTCCGCCTGCCTGTGTTCCTCCTCCGTGTGTGTTGTTAGTTCACATCTCTACCACATTGATTTGATACCCACTACCGACTTCCCAGGGTTGCGGGACTATCGGGTAACCGTGGCCCCGGAACTTAAAGAGCTATTGAAGGACACCGTGGATTTTAGTCAGTACAAGTCTGACAGTCCCTCCCGCTCTGCCCTGGGTGGGAGGACTCATTTGGTGATTTTACCACGTAAAAAAATTAAACTACCGATTTCGCAAATAGGGTATACCAATTACAAACGATACATTTAATACTCTTATCCTTGAAGACCATATTTAAACAGCTGAGAATACAAAATACGTAAATACATAAAAGAAAACTGTACAAAATCAAGAACATCATGTTTACATGAATCCGGAGTTTACGTTTCATTTCTTACCAATTGGTTTTTTCATAGTGTCGAGGAACTTGCGAAATACCCACAACTCATCGTATTGGAGTATAAATATGTAGGAAAAGACTAGGATTAATCCGGCCGGATTATCCAGAAAAAAAAAAAGCTAGTGCAGTGTGTCAATTTCTCTATTTTATTACATCAAGGCTACATCCAGTTTTCATCACTTTCCTATTTCATCAACTTAACAAAAAAAGTGCAAAAATAATTTAAAAATTAACCTGTTTTTTTGCGTCCCCGTCTTATACACTGTTCCCCTACAGACGTGATCAGTTTCCATATTTAATGGGATGGGCATCCAGTTCAGGGCATTATTAATCAAATACTTATTATGCAACACAATGCACAATGCAACTGAGATTAACTGATTATAATAATATCGGATCATTGCTACTGCGATCGATGAGACTGACTGGTCTAACGAATAGAATTATGTAGATATCAAAAGATTATGGAGAAAAAATATATATTTTCAAATAATAAATTAAACAAGGACCTGATTTCTTCTTGACATGGTTTGTATTGTTAGGAGGTTCCTTTCTCTAGAGCCCTGACTGCCGATAGCTTGGAACCTGGTACTATTTTTTAAATTGTCTTTTTCATAATTAATTTATAACAAAACCATTCCAAAAAGGTAAAATGTATCGTAGCATGATTTACACTGGTCGCGGGACTCACGAATTACCGTGACCCCGGCACGTAAAGGGTTATTGAAGGACACCGTGGATTTTAGTCAGTCAAGTCTGACAGTCTGAGAAGTCAGTAGTAAAATCATCAAATGAGTCCTCCCACCCAGGGCAGGGCGGGAGGACTTATTTGATGATTTTACCACGTAAAAAAAGCATGATTTACACTGCTTTCTTTACGAAAACATATTAAATTTTACTTCCACAAAGTGCAAATCAAATCTCACAATCATCTTACGAGGTTTATTTTTGTCGACACAGCAGATTCTTAGTCAACACTTTTATAAAACCGGAATAGTCCCAGGACACCTGTACGACACCGCGCCGCCATTCGCTATTGTTTGATTTTCGGTGGCGGCGCGGTCGCGGAGCGGTGGCGGCGCGGCGGCGGTATTGTGTACAGGAGCCGTCAAGGAGCTGTTTTATTCAAATGAACCATAAAAGTAGAATAAGCAGTTGCGTCTACAATTCCATCCCCTCCCATCCCGCCCGGGGTGGGAAGACTCATTTGATGATTTTGCCACGAAAAAAAAACGTCAACAATTTTAAAAAACCCCAACTATGTATGGTAAAAACGGATCTATGAGGGCAATGTTACGGGATATCCATTACTGTTTTCTAAAACCTCCCGAATGTAACGAACACTTTTATGAAAACCGCATCCAAATCAGTTCAGCCAAAAGCGATATAATCGCGGACAAACATACAGATTGAACTGAGAACCTACTTTTTTTAAGGCGTTCAAAAGCAGACAGGACCAGTTAAACCAGAAATTAAATAGAGGAAAACCAGTCCATTAATTTTGCCAATCACCTCTAGATCATAATTTTAATTCGATACACTTATGAGAATTTCGGAACATGGAGAAAGTTCTTGGTGCCAGCCATCTTGTTATTTGACGATTGAATGAACAAATAATTACAGTATCCGGCAGTTCGTCCGTTGTTATTATCTTGCACAAATATTGGACTCGAATTATCTTACGGAATTCGGTAATTATGTGTTGATTGTACCGCGGTCACTGTTTTTCTATATATATAAAAGGAGAACTGACTGACTGACATATCAACGTACAGCCGAAACTCCTGGGGCTAGGAATGTGAAATTTTGCACACGGCTTCCTATTATAATGTAGGGGAGCACTAAGAAGGGGTTTTTGGAAATTTAACCTTTAAGGGAGTGAAAAGGGGGAATTAGGAAAGTACGTAACCCACGCGGACGAAGTCGTGGGCACAGTGCTAGTATTTTATAAGCGAAATTACTTAAATTGGATTTTGAACGGGTGATTTTTTTTACAGCCAGTGGCGTTGATGCAAAGTCAAATCATTTATTTCAATTAGGCCATCAAAGAGGCACTTATGAACGTCGATTATTAAAATTAAAGGAAATGGGATGGGATTGATTCTACACCCATTCGCAAGTGTAGGTTCGTATGCGTTGGTATCAGCCCCCTTAGACTGGCAAGCGATAAAAAACTGAAGATTTGATTTTCGAAAATAATATCGCGGTGCAAGAATTTCAGTACTTTTTAACAGATTTCGAAAAAAGAAGGTCCTGTTCGTCGTTTCTGCGATTACCTCACGTTTGGCTGAACCGATTTTTTGTAAATTGCAAATGCCAAAAACATAGTTCCAACAAAAGAAAATGGAAACATCAACTAAGTATGGAATTTATATGTAAAACCATTTTTTTACGTGGTAAAGTCATGACATGAGTCCTCCCACCCAGGACAGAGCAGGAGGGACTGTCAGACTCGTACTGACTAAAATCCACGGTGTCCTTCAAAAGCCCTTTATGTTCCGGGGTCACGGTAATCCGTACAGTCCCGCGACCGGGCAAAACCAATAGCGTAAAAAAATGGGGCTGACTTTGAAGTAAACTCACAAATAGCTGTGACAATATTTGATAGTTCTAATGTGATTCATCGCAGTTCAATGTAACTAGAGTTCACACTAGCTTAAAACCACGGTTAACTACAAGTGCAATGAACTTAGCTAAGTACATATTTATTGTGGGGGTTTATAACCTATCATTTAGTCACGCAAGGCTGTATGGCATAGAATAGGTCAAACCATCTCTAGTTGGGGATACCAAAGACCTATAGATGCCAAGGACGGATATGAGGGTAGCCTATCTTCAAACCACGTCAGCCACGTCCGTTGGCACAGTAGCTGAGTGATTGCGCAGAGAGTCCCGAGTTCAAAAAAATTAAACTTGAAAGCTACAAGTGTCAAAAGCCGCCAAAAAAGGGTCAATTTACTGATGGGTGACCCCATCAGTAAAATGTATGTACCCTAGTGTACCCCATCAGTAAAAATCGCTTGCGCGAATGTTCGTGTGTGTTTATTACTATTCAAGTTTTCACTTCTGCCGGCACTCCCAGAGTGCAAACCGTCGTTTTTTTTTTATTTGAAGTTATTCTGCGGTTATTTTAATAACGATCGTACAGAGACACATCTATTATTTTTAATGATATCTTATGATTCTTAGTACTTATGTATGACGATACTGACAGGGCAAATGTCAAAAATAATTAAAACCTATTCGTAGAATTTATCTGTACCGTTCCTATTGTAATGATCCTCATCGGAGCGACGGCGCTTCGCCATGCAGGCCTCTAAAGAGCTGTCAGCAATTTGACGGGGCTCCCCTTAGAGGGCATAGCCTTACGGGGTCACGTTACTGTCTTAACAGGCAACCGCGACCCCGAAACGTAAAGGGCTATTGAAGTATCACCGTGGATTTAATCAGTTCGAATCTGACAGTCCCGCCCTTGACGGGAGGGCTCATTTGGTGATTTTACTACGATAAAAAAGGCCAATTTACCATACTAAATTGGAGAAAATAAATAAATAAATATTCCACAACTATCACACAACGCCATCTAGTCCCAAGCTAAGCAGAGCTTGTGTTATGGTGACTACACAACTGATAAACATACTTATATATTTCTATATACATACATATTATAGATAAATTACACCCAGACACAGAACAAATAATCGTGCTCATCACACAAACATTTGTTCTGGGTGGGAATCGAACCCACGACCTCCGGCATAGCAGTCAGGGTCACTAACCACTAGATGACTAGACCAACAGGCCTGTCAATATATAAATATACAATAAAAAGTGATCTTTGAAAACACTTCTGTTGGAAACTTGTCTATAATAAACCGTCAAAACAGCACTTTACGTTGAAAAAGGGTTGTTTTACATTTACACTTTTGGACAAGTATTCAACAGATGTTTTACTTTTTGGGGTGCGACGCCTATTGTAATGCAGAGGAAGTACAATGTAATTGAAATCAGTGTCACGCGACTCATCGACACATAACGATCTTGTAGTGATGACATATCTCGCGAGCGATGACTCAAGAAGTATCTGTTTGAACTGAATGATTGAATCATGAGGTTAATACCGATGATATATTTATTGTTGCTTCAGTTATCTTAACTAGGTACCTAAACTTGCACGGGCATGCGGGCAGCACGGGCATGCGGGCAGCGAGTAATGGGCGATTCGCTGTCCGACCATGGACCATGCCCGGATCGACGGTGCGTTGTGTTCCACGCGCGCCTCAAAGAGTGTCAGCATAGTGACGGGGCCTGTAGAGGGCCAAAGCCTGCCGAGGTCGCGGGACCAAGGGATTACCGTTACCCCGGTACGTAAAGGGCTAGTGAAGGACACCGTGGATTTTAGTCAGCACAAGTCTGACAGTCCCTCCCGCCCTGCCCTGGGTGGGAGGACTCTTTTGATGATTTTACCACGATAAAAAAAAAGGTACCTAAACTTATAGTAGCTTAGAGGTAGAACTATTTAAGTATTCTGTGCTCAGAGTCACAGTTTTGTAAGATTGTTATGACTCATTTTGGGGCTTGTCTATTAACGGCATCACATAAAAAAGAATTTCTCTTATTTTGTTCATTTTTAATCGACTTCTAAAAAGAAGAGGTTTTCAATTCAGTAGTTATTTAAGTTATTTTTACGTGAACGCAGACATCGTGAACCGGAAGCAAATGTTTTTATTTTTATCCGGAATTATACATGTCATCATCATATCGGTCGTAAGACGTCCACTGCTGAACATAGGCCTCCCCCATAGATATCCAATAGGACCGATTTTAAGCGGTTTACATCCAGCGCGATCCCATGGTTTTCATCAGATCGTCGGTCGGTGGACATTCAACACTGCGCTTGTGGTTGAATCATCAAACGAGTCCCCCCATCCAGGATGGTACGAGAACGACTATCAGACTCGTACCGACTAAAATTCACGATGATCCTTCAATAGCCCTTTTCGACCCCGTAAGGCTATGCCCTCTAAGGGGAGCCCCGTCAAATTGCTGACAGCTCTTTAGAGGCCTGCATGGCGATGCTGCGTCGTTCCGATGAGGATCATAACACTAGGAACGGTACAGATAAATTCTACGAATAGGTTTTAATTATTTTTGACATTTGCTCTGTCAGTATCGTCATTCACAAGTACTAAGTCATAAGATATCATTAAAATTAATAGATGTGTCTCTGTACGATCGTTATTAAAATAACCGCACAATAACTTTAAATATACAAATATGTGGCAGCGCGATTATCCTACATTGCGGAACTATTTGCAATATTGCATGTCTTGGGCGCACGCCACTGTAGATTTTACCATTTTTATTGGTGCCAGGTCATATGTTTCAGGAATATTATGTATGGGGATTACAATGCGGTATTTCAGCTGTTATGTAAGAGCCATGGTGTTATTTTTAAAGGTAAATATAACGCTTAAGGTAGGAGGTGTATTTTGAACATAAGTACAGGAAAAAGTGAAGGTAATATGCCTGAAGATATAATGCGTCTTTTTTTAACGTGTTAAAATCGTCCAATGAGTCCTCCCATCCAGGGCAGGGGCGTGAGGACTCGGCGGTGCTCTGCCGAGACAGTCCTGCACCGTATGATCCATCGCGTCCCCCGGGCGATCCTCGCATTGATGACACCGACAGGAACCTCCCGAAACTTCCGTATCCGGTGAGGACCAGCGTCAAGCAGAAGGTAAGGACGCCGTGACGCCTATCCAGTCACTCCTCAAAGAGGGGTCTTACCGCCGCAATTGTGGCGTGCCCGAAATATATAATGCGTCTGATGTAAGAATAGATAGGTCAATGATCTCTATCTATCAATACATGAAAACTACGTTTGGCAAAAAAAATACGTTGTGTTACATGTTTATGTTATTTTCATATAATATTGTGTATATAAGAAAGAGCAAGTGTAAAAAAAAAAGAGTGAATTACGCAGAAAATGGCGCCAATACAATTTTGTTCGTATCGTAGACGCATAGGGGCCCCGGTTTTAGACAAATATGTATAGTGTCTGAAGATTGATTGGAAGTAGATATTTCTTCATAACATCCTGCTAAACATTTGGACATAAGTAGTAAGGAATCAACCTGTTGTAAGTCCTAGAAAATCAATGTGGTAATGTCCTCAAAATGTCCCTTATTTCGATGAAAACATGAACTCATTTTAGTAAACTTAAAACGTAATAACTAAAAAATAAACATCGCCATGGCATGTTTCGAAACCATCAACTATGTGGTGGTTCATTTTTGTTAATTATTTTAAAAACTATGTGAGAGTATTTAAAGGTTTTTTAAGCCATGCAAGCAAGCCATTTTGAACAATAGGAAATACTGAACTAGACGCTCTTTACTCGTGTCTTTGCGTGGAGTTAACCGACATCAAAAAAAGGAGGAGTTTTATATTTATCATCTATTGTCTTCTTTTTGTAAACCCAATTTTTAATCCGGAAAAATCAGCTTCCAATCGGGGCAGATTTTATATTTTGTATCCCTTTGGAAAAAGTGATGTTTTTATCAGTTCAGGGCCAGATTTTTCGACAATTAATGATCTCGTAGTTATCTCTTAACCTAATATTATCAAAATAGGTACAGAGAATTCGAAATGCAAAATTACAGACAGATATACACTTTGGGATATTATTATTTAGTGCATATGACTTTGCCTCGCGTATTTAGAAACATAAATAAAAAAAAATACTATTATTCGCAAATAGTTAATTGTTTTATTGTTCTTATTATTGTATTACATTTTTCTCATTCCCAAGTAAAAGTCAATCAAGTTATTTTAATTATCAAATTCTTTGAAAAAATATTTCTATTACGCTCCGTACACGACCTCGGGTAATACGATTAGCGTTACGATTAGTTTGTTTCCTTCGCGCCGAGGAACATTCCATGTTCTAAGGAACGGATTTTATTTGTTATCTCGCTAAAGTTGTCGGCGCAAAACGCGTATCGCGTAATCGTGTAGGTCGTGGCCAAGTGATAACCACTTCTAAGTGATCAGGCTTTTTTTGTGGTCTAGTATGTGATGTACGCTTGCCTGCATTAATTGGACAGCCCTTTTGTTGGCATATTGGTATGCGAAAGGTGTACCCAATTAGCAAAGGTGAGGCTTTGTGTCGCAACCCTTTTGAGCTTCAAGTGATGAATTCGAATACTTTTTGTTACCTTTTCACTTTTTTTTTATCGTGTTAAAATCATCAAATGAGTCCGGAGACGAGCCGCGGGGGTGAAACTGCAGGGAAAAACAAGTAAATTATATTACACAAAATGGATTTCATTTAAATCGTGAGCGTTTTAAATTAATAGTGTTTGGCAGCCATGCAGACGCCTCACGAGATCATTATTACGATGATAAGAGGTTTTCTTCATTTTCAGGAGAACATTTAGTATTATTTTAAACTAGTAACTTGTGTCTGCTTCACTCGAGTGACGCTGAATTAGTCTTTTCCAGTGGAATTGCTAAATAAATCATTCTTTCCTGAAAATGGGGAAGATGACTGAAAAAATCTAATATTATATTATTAAAAATTATTTGACCCGTATTATTTCTTTTGATATGTAAGCGAAAATTCACGAAGATACGACACTTTTAAAATTCATATTACGTCACGTTACTTTCATAAGGTATTATTTTCTGACGTTACGATCTTCACGCACGATCACACGCATAAGGTATATGATCCTATATAATAGTGAAGCATAATAATGTAAGTACACAAAATATAGGCATTGAAAGGAAGAGGGAGGCCAAAGAAAAGATGGATGGATTGTGTAAAAAACGATATGATAGAAAGGGAGAAAATTAAATTAAATATTTATTTATTGCAGGCATGTCCCATAACCGGGCGGCGAGTAATGGGCGACTCGCTGTCCGACCATGGACTATGCCCCGGTCGACGGCGCGTTGTGTTCCACGCGCGCCTCAAGGAGTGTCAGCATAGTGACGGGGCCCCCTGTAGAGGGCCAAAGCCTGCCTGGGTCGCGGGGCTCCCCGACGTAAAGGGCTATTGAAGGACACCGTGGATTTTAGTCAGTACGAGTCTGACAGTCCTTCCCGCCCTGCCCTGGATGGGAGGACTCATGTGATGATTTTACCACGTATAAAAAAGGCATATATCCCATAAAGTGTTAGTATGTACAATAACTTAAACCATTGTTAGTAGGTGCTGTATATGATGCTGTGACGTCTGATAGGGGAGAATGGAAGAAAATGTGCTAAAATGGGATAAGGGCTAGAAGATGAAAAAAAAGTATACAATATTAAAAAAAAAAACTGTTGCTTTTCATCTCCAAATCATGTAAACAATTTCATGACCGTTTTTCACGTAACCGCCGAGTTCGTTTTCATTAGAACAGTTCGTAAGTGGTTGAATCACTACGGCCTTGTTATGCGGTGCATATTTTGAAAATAAATTAATGATGAGTATATATCAATCGATACATACGAGTACTTGTACTCTTTGTTGCCATTTTGGGTTATACAATTTGAGGAAAAAATAGATAATAAAGCAGGTTAATATTAATTACATTAGTTCAATCGAAATGTAGGTAAACATTGACAGAGCTTTGTGGTGTTAAATACAAATATAATTATGTGGATATAATTAACTCTATTCTTAGGGCCACAATCACATAAGTTACTCAGCTTATAATATTAGTTATCAGCCAGTAAAAGTATCGTCAAAACTAATCCAGCATCTTCGGAGGTTAACCGAAACAAACAGACAGACACAAAATTAATAATATGTTTAAAATTAATTATACCTATTTACTCTATGATCTTTCTACTAAATACATATATAATATTATTAAAACATGTTATATTGACGTTACAAATAGCTACTTAAGTTTTATTGAAGTAAAATTTTACTTCTTCAGTTTAGTTTCAAATTAATGGCAATATTATACAAATGAGTGGAAAGTCTTTATAAAAAATATATGTATTTAAACGAGCCATTGCCACATAATGTAAACAGTTACTATGATATCATCCTTGTATGATGTATCCGTTCACAAGTTCAAGATAATTCTGAGAACTCTCACGCGACTTCAGAAAATAGGTATCTTACCGCCTCTTATGAAGTCCATACACGTTAGGGTTTGATGGTTTTTAAACTTCAATGCATAACCGATAGGAAAGCCCTTTTTTTTGAGCGCGGTAAAATCATCAAATAAGTCCTCCCACCCAGGGCAGGGCAGAAGGGACTGTTAGACTTGTACTGACTAAAATCCTTTACTTTCCAGCTCCAGGTTACCTGGTGAGACAGATCCTCAACCCCGGCAGGTTTTGGCTCTCTATTAGGGGCCCCGTCATATAATCAAATCAAATCGTTTATTTCAAGTACGCCAGTTACAGGCACTTTTGAATCGTCAAAAGACAAAAGTAAAATAAAATTGTTTAAAAATAGTTACGGTGCTACAGTCACAAGACATAAAAACTGTAAAAGTACTGTAAATGCCCATTCCAAAGCGTAGATCTCTATGGAGAAGAACGGTCAAGAAACTCCATGGACACTCTTATTCAATCGCCAAAATTATAACAGAACCTTTGTTACATCATTCAACTTGAGATGGTACATTATGTAAGAACGATGTAGCAAGTAAAATGTCCATAGAAAATTAATATAAAAAAGACAATTCAATAAAATTATAAATAATTAAAATAAACCGCGGCTGCTAAGAGATGACCAGTCACGACTGACAGCGCCCGTTCACGAACATGACACATGCATCAGCATCACTCAGCTCACAGTCTATAGTTAGTAGGTATCCAAAATCGCATTATAGACATGATTTTGTAAAACAACGTTTATAGGCATAGAATATGAAATCTTTAATGAATGGTTATCATAAAAGTTAGTTAATTGATGGAATAACAATATATAAGCTTTTTAGGAGCTGTCGAAAAGCGATTCTCCCATAGAAATCTCTTAATTAAATAGTTAACTCAATGATCTTACTATTTAATGATTTCAGAGCTAAATATATATCTAATTTAATAGTTTCTGAAAGTGAATCGGGTTTTCTAACCTCAAAGTGTTTTTAGAGATATTGTATTTCGAGATTGTTGGTAAATAGTGTCAAAGTACAGAATTTTCTCACATTTGTGTTTTGATGCCGACTAATTTATTGCCACTAATCAATAACCAATCACAAATCCGAACCCAGATTAATTTTTGACGAGAAAACAACATCTATAGTGAAGAATGCAGCTCAAACATTTCAATGTATTAAAAAGGTGATCGTAAAAGAAGATTGAATTGGATTTGACAGGGTAGTATTCCCTCAAGGGACGGCCTTGAGAGAGAGAGAGGTCCGTTACAGGCATCCCGTGCCAAAATCAATTTGATAAAAGCTTACAACTCCACCGCACTATTCCTAAACCACTGCAGTTGCAGTAGTCAGGAGTTCCTGAAAGTCATAATCAGTGCCGAAAATAGGGGAAAAGTGGCACAAGGCGTAGACCCTGGAGGGATGCAGAAATGGCAAGATCAGCACCACACTAAGCTATCTATTACCCAAAAAAAAAACATCCGAAAGATAGATAATCAAAAATATTTGACCTGTATTTTTGCGGATTAGATTTTAGTCAGTACAAGTCTGATAGTCCCTCCTGCCCTGCCCTGGGTGGGAGGACTCATTTGATGATTTTAGAACGCTAAAAAAGGGCACCGGAACGCAAAGGGCTATCGAAGGAACAGGGTGACTTTTAGTCAGTTTAGTCATAGTCGCGGGACTGTTCTATCAGATTACCGTATCATCAAATGAGTCCTCCCACACAGGGCAGAGCGGGAGGGACAGTCAGACTCGTAGTGACTAAAATCCACGGTGTCCTTCAATAGCCCTTTACGTTCCGGGGTCACGGTAATTCGTACAGTCCCGCGACCTGCCTGGTCAGCTAAGTACAAAATATCCAAAATGTATGTTTTCTTTTCTAGTCATTCACCCATAAATAACTTATTTTCATTACGATTGGTTCAGTGGTTTCAGTAAGAAACATTAATACAAAATTATTAGTACCTGTGGGTGGATATCTCAGTACTTACCGATGTTCTTTACATTACTTCTGGCCATTTATATTTGCGTAAGACCTTGTTAACGTAATTTACAGTACTTAAAATTACATTCGAACAGTTTACGCAAAATTTTCTGGAACACAACTCGTAAAATTCTAAAATAAGACATCGTTGCACTGAAAATATCTTAAGTCAATATTTTCCACCAAAAATGTTAATCCTATTTTACAGCGAACATTATCAGTCAAACGAGGATTATCTTAATAGCAAGTGTTTAGCGAATGAGTATCTTTGCTCCACGTTAATACTCAAAAAATGTATGTAGTTATTTCCTAGTAAGCTATATGATTCAAAAATTCTAATATTAGTCCGGCATCTACATAATCAGCCTATGTCCAGCAGTCCGGCCGCGGGACTCACGAATTACCGTGACCCCGGTACATAAACGGCTATTGAAGGACACCGTGGATTTTAGTCAGTACGAGTCTGACAGTCCCTCCCGCTCTGCCCTGGGTGGGAGGACTGATTTGATTTAACACGTTGAAAAATTACATAGGCCTCTCCAATCGCACGCTATTTGACTGGATCGCTACTCTCCTCCATCTGCTACCGGCCACCTTGCGAAGGTCGTCCACCTTGCCTAAGGAACACGTCTGTTAGTCCTTCAATTATCAAAAAAAATTACCCGTATTTCGTCTTTTTGTTGCGTGAACCAAAATTAACGGAGATACGACCCTTTTAAAATGTTGCAATTTTTACCGAGTTCTGGCGTCACGAACCCCCATTCTTGTGTCTTTGTAAATATTCTTTGTAAAATACGTGTCCATTATTTTTCAAAACTCTAAATATTTTTTTAATTAGATTTGCAATTTATTGATGCTATCAACATAGCTATTTTCATCATCTACCCAGCCCTTTCTCAACTATGTTGACGATTTTTTTTTATTTATCCATAGGTTCGCTTTTTACCACTATCTCGCCTTGGCGTCAAGTCTAACTGTATGCAACTGAATTGCTTTATTTCTTCGTGTGAACGCGAAATATATAATTAAGTTTCATCTATTCTATAGGCGACGCTGTTCATGTATTAATTTAAAAGAGAGCCTCCACAAGAGACGATACTTAGGCACGTCCCACAAACCGGGTAGTCGGCCCCGCTGGCTGGTTAATCTTTTTACTGCTGTATAAGATATTATATCTCACTAGCACTTTGCCCGCGACTTCGTCCGCGTGGGTTACGTACTTTCCTAATTTCCCCTTTTCACCCCCTTAAAGGTTAAATTTCCAAAAACCCCTTCTTAGTGCTCCCCTACATTATAATAGGAAGCCGTGTGCAAAATTTCACATTCCTAGCCCCAGTAGTTTCGGCTGTACGTTGATATGTCAGTCAGTCAGTTCTCCTTTTTTATATATATATATATACTTAGATTAATTGTGCCGATACGAGGGCATTTGAGATGACAGACTCTTACTCTATGTTTTTTATTTATTTTATAATACACTTTCATTAAGTGATTATAAAATAAATAAAACTCAAAAGATACTTACATACTCCTTTCATTGTTTACAAATTAAGAAATCACTAGCCAGAAACTACTTTGTACTCAGCAGAAAGAGCGAGATAGACTACTCCAAGAGTGAGACCTGACTTTTCTGAATGAGCTCTCCATAAGGTCAATGTATGTCCTTCTAGGACGTCCCTTAGGTCACCAGTGACATCTGACTAGTAATTTTTTCGTGCTCGCAACATGATTAAACTCTTTGCTTTATAGTACTTTTTTTTTTACTCCTCCCACCCAGGGCAGAGCGGGAGGGACTGTCAGACTCGTACTGACTAACGGTGTCCTTCAATAGCCCTTTACGTACCGGGTCACGGTAATTCGTGAGTCCCGCGTCCGGACTGCTGGACATAGGCTGATTATGTAGATGACAGACTAATTAGAATTTTTGAATCAAATAGCTTACTAGGAAATAACTACATACATTTTTTGAGTATTAACGTGGAGCAAATATACTCATTCGCTAAACACTTGCTACTAAGATAATCCTCGCTTGACTGATAATAATGACTAAAATTCACGGTGTCCTTCAATAGCCCTTTACGTACAGGGGTCACGGTTTATCATAAGTCCCGCGACCCCGACAGGCTTTGGCCCTCTAGAGGGGGGCCCCGTCAATTTTGCTGACACTCTTTGAGGCGTCCGTGGAACACAACACGAGTTGCCCAATACTCGCTGCCCGCATGCCCGCGCCTACTGTGGTCGGAGATCATCCGCCGTTGGTTTATACCACTTTTTTTTTTTTTTGCGTGGTAACATCATCAAATGAGTCCTCCCACCCAAGGCAGGGCGGGAGGGACTGTCAGACTTGTACTGACTAAAATCCACGGTGTCCTTCACGAGCCCTTTACGTACCGGGGTTACGGTGATGGGTAAGTCCCGCGACCCCGGCAGGCTCTGGCCCTCTACAGGCCCCGTCAATTTGCTGACACTCCTTGAGGCGCGCGTGGAACACAACGCGCCGTCGACACGGGCATGGTCCATGGTCGGGCAGCGAGTCGCCCATTACTCGCTGCCCGCATGCCCGTGGTTTATACCACTTAGTTCTTTTTTCATTTCTTTCAGTTTCATCCAGTTTGATTGAGAGCGCACCCAAACATAATTAGAAAAAAAGGTTCGAAGATGGTGTACGTTTGTCTAGAGGTCCCCATTCACTCACGATTTGTAAGCTCCCAGATTATGGCCACCAAAGTCAGATCTTGTAATAATTTGAATGCATATTGCAATTTACTTGCGTAATCATATCGTGCTCTAGTTTGCATAAAAGTTACCTAGGTAAAGAGATTATTTAAGTTGCTGACAAACAAAATTAAAAGTTAAATTAATATAAGCAAAAATTTAATATCATGAAGTCAGCTAGAGTTTATAATCTACACTAGCTGTTCCGTGGTTTCACCTCCGCTGCTCGGCTCGTATTGACCGTAGCATGTTATATAGCTTCTAGCCTTGCTCGATTAATAGACTATCCAACATAATAATATTTTTTCAATTCGATCCAGTACTTCCTGAGATTAGCGCGTTCAAACAAACAAACTCTTCAGTTTTATAATATTGCTATTGGGTAAATTGCCGCAGGATAATTTTCGACTAGACGGGCGAAGTCGAAGGCAAAAGCTAGTAGCAAAAAAAATCCGTATTACATCCGTCAAAATAAAACAGACAATAAAACACCCGACATTGACCAAAAATCGACACTATCACTCTATCAGTCACATTAAAACAAAAAAATAGCAAAATCACCGGCAAGGTCGCACCTGACGTGAGGTGTCTGACGCGAGAATCGAACCGAAACACCTGTGTGACTCACTGACATTGACTCATGTGTTTCGAACTTAGCGGGCTAATCGATGTTTTGTAATAGTATTTCTGTGCTTGCAGTAAATGTTGATTTTTATAGATGGAGAATGTTTCTGCATTTTACGAAAATGGGCCGCTCCGGTCCAGCTTGTTGGCTTATGGCCCACTCCGTCTTGCAGAGTGGAAAGCAGTGCCCTAGCATTGGCAACATTATAGGCTGATGATGATAATCCGAGTTGTGGTGCTCATAATTATAGGCAGATAGTAAAATACTGCCAACCCCAAAATTTTAGGGATAAAGGCAGGCAGAGACCGGACATAACTATTGTATTTCATGCTACATTTAATCCAGGGGCGGACCGTGAGTTGGAGGAGCTACTTCGAAACCTGTTTACCGTTATTTGCCATTTTGACAAAAAACTGTTTTTGATAATGATAATGGCCATCAGAATGTTGATCAAAATACTAGATTAAAAGCAGTTGGTGCCAACAAAACGTATTTGGCAAAACCACTGTAGGTCAAACATTGTGACATGCAATACATTCTATTGTGTTACTGGTATGAGGCTGAATTCTATTAATTTACCAAGCAAGTAATTAAATGAAACAGTTTTTACCAAGTTAAACTAAATTAAATTAATAATAGTGCTTGGTAAATTAAATTGACATTTTTCTTTGTTGTGTCGATGATTCCTTTAAATTATATGTTTCGATAAAAACTCTGCCACATTCACGGCGTTGGTGGTGACAATTGACATTGAAATAGGAAGAATAAAATCTTGTTTTTTTTTACCCAACAATGGAACATGAAAAAGTCAAAGTCTTTTTTAAGCTTAATTTGGTACTGTGAAACATTTCAAGAATATCTTTATAGAAAAGAAAAATAAATATTGCCCCACGCTAAACATTTCTCATGTTTCACAAGCCAGCCATGACCCAAGCAAAGCTAAGTTTATATTTTCAGAACTTAATTATTTTTTTATAGTTATTAATTGCAAAAATTTCAGATGATATTCTTGTATTCCTTTTGCCCTTCATGCGCACCTCACTAGCTACCGTGACCTAGGAATGTTAAGGGCTATTGAAGGACACCGTGGATTTTATTCAGTACAAGTATGACAGTCTCTCCTACCTAGCCCTGGGTGGGAGGACTCATTTGGTGATTATACCATGTTTAAAAAAGTAAATAATAATGCACACCTCACTAGTTGACGATCCCCATGCTAGAGTCATAACATACTCCATTTGCTTCAACCGCATTCAGAAATCAATCAATATGCTTTTAAAGAAACACACTGAAGTATAAGATATCCATCTTATAGTAAGTACAAGACATACCATCACAACAGATGTCCATTCTGCAAGCAATACTTCCTGTCATTGTTGACTATACAATCAATCAATTGAATAATAATAAATCTTGATTGTGGCACTTTATAAATTGATACCAAGGTTTTTGCAAAATTATAAACAACATATATTTTTAATGGGTCACGCATGTTTACATGTTACCAGTAGTCTAATTATAACAAGGAAGATTTTATTTTTGTGTTTTTAACAATTAGCTCATGTTTGACTATTAACTTGCCACATCGTTCTCACATAATGTACCATCTGAAGATGAATGATGTAATGACGAAGGTTTTGTAAAAATTTTGGTGATTGAAAAAGAGTGTCCATGGAGTTTCTTGCTCATTCTTCTCCATAGAGATCTACGCTTTGGAATGAGCACCTACGGTACTTTCACAGATTTTATGTTTTGTGACTGGGACTGTAGCACCATAACTATTTTTAGTACTAGTTTTATTTTATGTCTTTTGACAATTCAAAAGTGCCTGTAATTGGCCTACTTGAAATAAATGATTTGATTTGATTGACCACTAACTCACCTGACGGTAAGTGAAGATTTGTTTGACGGTGAAGCATGCTTGCCAAGAAGTAACCTGTTCACTCTTAACTTAAAGATGTACACTGACCCTAATAGTGAGGTTCTGCAGAAAAGCCAGGTGCCCTCAACAAGCAGGCTTGTATGAACAGATGATACAGTACGCATACTCGTATGACCAGATGTATGGTTATGGACGAGATAGAGCATTAAGGATCATAGCAGATGATATTCTGCTGTTTTTGCCTACTTCAGTTTTATTTATATAAATACTGAGTCCACATTCTTTATTGTGAATATTTTATGGCAGTCTACCACTAACAGATAATTTCTTTGGCCTAGAAGTACCTCTCGACTAGCCTATGGTAATAATGTTCTAAAAGTGAAGTGACATGGTTACTGACAGCGACCACTTAAAACAGGATATTTTCTATGTTTATTATTTGTTTTCAGATTCCAATATTTTCGATGTCATATTTCCTACACTCAATAACAATATAAAAAGGAAAACTAAGTTAAAGGACAACAATGCATGTTATTTAAATTAAAATCAAAATGGAAGTCCCTTTCTATCATCTATTCACTTAGATATTAGACTTTGCAACAGATTTAAATATGGGTTTCATCAATAGACAGTGATGCAAAAGGAATCTTTATATGTTAATACATGCATATTAGGATCTATCTACAGCCATAGCAGTTAACAATAAAAATAATTTACTCCATTAATATGTAGGAAATCATTACGAGATAAATTACATTTTATAAACCTTTTAAGTAAAACCTTGTACACAAATGTGTAGGTCTGTTCTGGTAGATTTAATGTAAAAATGAAATTGTGTGGCATGTGTTTGCATTACAAAATCTCAAGCTCGAAACCAGCTCTAATTATATTTTTTTTGTGTTATAAATCTCAGGGCAAGGTTTCTATGACAGTACTTAAATTTAGTTTTTTATACATTATTCCCATGGATAAGACCACCATAGCATAAGAACAAATGGGATTATATGTTATTTACAGATTGGCTTTTAAAAGAGGGGATTTTGAAAATACTAATTAAAATTTGCATAACTTTTAAACTAAAGTATTCTGGAAACGTGAATGATATCCAGTTAATCTAAGTAGTCACTATTTGATAGTTTTCACTTGAGTATTAATAGAATTTTGCATGTTTATTGAGTTTTTTTTTTGTTTTCTTAAGGAAATGAAAATGATATCATTTATTTTTACAAAACTTTAGATATCCTAAGTAATACTGGCCTTTAAAATCTCACTAAAACTTTAGAAGATAATTTCAGACAAATTTTCTAGAAATGAGTCATATTTTAGTTGAAATTAAAAATAAATACTGGATTTAGTTGTATTACTCATGGAGATTTGCCTGTTCTGCTACAGGCAAATCTCCACTTGATAACTTATTGTGCAATTAAATAATTAATCACCTGTCAAAACTAAAACAATTGATAAGAGAAGTACCTAGTGTACTTAGTCAGCTTAATTATGTTTTTAAAACTGGTAAATTGTGTTGATATTGGTTTTAAATTATCTGATATGCAATGCAAAGGCAGTAATCCTGTATATTGCATGTTAAACACTTAGTAAAATTAGGTAATTCTTAAATAATCAACAGGAAAATTATAATTTTGAACCTGACATTAAATATTACCTTGCATATTGTTAAATAATACGTAAAGTCATCATTACTGGCAGTTATCATCAGTATTTTAAATAAAGAACAGTTACAGAACAAAGAGAAGTGATGTGTTGTGAATATCACAACACCTTTGGGTGTGTTCAACACTAATTAGTAAACCAGACTTGTCTTGCACTCAAGGTCATTTGTAACACGTGTTTTTAGTAAAAACACCGCCCCATAAACAATATATAGTGTTAAATACTCATTTTATAACTAATCTTGACGATTATAAACATTTTTTACGTCATAAAAAATATTTTGTGCGACAAACGAGATTTACAATGCCATTTTTTGTGACGAAACACCCGAGAAAGTGTTAGAATCGCGTCGATGTCGTCTTAAATAGACGTAAATTAGAGAATTAAGTATTTTAGAAAGGCCCCCTACCTTGTATACATCGCCGTAGGTCCCCGATCCGATTCTCTGAATGAGTTCATACTCATCTTGTGGATTCCTCCGTGATATATCCGAACTCAAAACACCACCACTATGCGCCATAATCACTATTGAACACTATACTAACATTTATCTACACTTTCATCTCATCATTCACATAATTATTAACACAAAACGTCGTGAAATTAATTATTTTTCTATCACTTCACTCGACATCGTCTGACGTTTGCCACAGTGCCATTCTTGGTGTTACCATACAACGTTTTTTATTTACTACTAAAACCTTTTAAAAACTGGCCAGACGAGACGGGTAGGTTGATTCTGTGATAGGTTCGACAAATATTATAGCGAGTTTTTTTTAAGTGAATACTTCTTTAGCGGCGTTGTGCACTGTTTTTGGAATGGGTAAAAATGTTAAACTCGCGTCAGGACACGTGACCAGATCGAAAATTCGTAAGACGGCGCAGGGCGCTTGCGCGAATGTTCGTGTGTGTTTATTATTCAAGTTTTTCCTTCTGCCGGCACTCCCAGAGTGCAACACGTCATTTTTTTTTCAGCACATTAATGAGCCACCAAAGCCAGTATTACTTTACTATGGAACTAGTCCTTCGGGACCTTCTGTCGCAGTCGGGTAATTTCACAAACAAAATATTTTATTATATATTATCATTAATATACTAATCTTATTTAGTGACATAACGGCTTAAGCCATCTATCATTCAGAGCGAAACTGACAAAAAATAAGATAATGTGATCTGTTTTTTGTAATTGTAATTTTTTAATCAAAATCTTTTTACTCTAGTTCTGCCAAAAACGTGTTCTTCTAGTTGTAAGCAACATTAGCTTTCACTGTCACTATTCCTTACTCTATGGTGAAACATAGTTTTTAATGTTTTTTTTATTTGGTCTTGGAACGGCGTAGATTGCTATAGTTGACGGCTGGCACGGCACAAAAATTAGAAAATTATGTGGCGATCCCCAGCTTCTCCCTTCATCAAACCAGCAGTGCATCTTTCAATGTATAAGCCAATCTGTAAATTTCTTAATCGGGCATAGATTGGCTGATAAAAAAATAATTTAGCAGAAGGGGGTATCCTAGACTTATCCTAGATACAGTGCCCGTTGCGACCCCGTCTGCAGGATATGATCCACCCCTTTACCTGTCAATTCACCGCCATTTTCTAGATCAACTCGCAAATTTTAAGGACAAACAAATGTTGTTTTCCAAGCTATTTCTTAAAGAACTCGTGAAGTCCTTTAAAAACATCTGGATAAACACGCACGCTGGTTGTTTAGGTACACAGGGTATATTTTATGTCATGTACGATCAAACGGACACAGTGTAAGCTCTTCTAGGGCATCTGCTTGCCTGCCGGGGTCGCGGGACTTTCCCATTACCGTAACCCCGGTACATAAAGGGCTAGTGAAGGACACCGTGGATTTTAGTCAGGCCTCCCGCCCTGCCCTGGGTGGGAGGACTCATTTGATGATTTTACCACGATAAAAAAAAGGGCATCTGCTTCCGGTCTGCATTTTAAGTACTTATGGCGTAATCAGAGTGCAATCACATTTTCGAACGGTCGAATTATAATTTTATACATATTCCCATGCATTTAATATTGGTTATACTAATGGAATTCGACGTAACGACTATACTAGTAGTCTGAACGAATTTGAGTATCTCTGCACAGCCTGTACCCGAATCTGTCCGAAGTATGGGCGTATCTAAAGGTATTTTCCAAGAAGGCGTCACACCTCCAGTGGTCCCGAGCTGGTGTCAAGTTTCCATGGCTTAGTCCCGTGTGAATCTAAAAAACAAGGACACCTAGCGAAGATCTATTTTTTCGCTAATTTGTCTTTATGTCACATATTTGACTGAGGATAGAAGTTAGTTTAGAAAATATAATGAGTTAATTTTTTAAGGTTTGTTCAAGATTGAGCTCTTTGATTAAACCCTGCCGTAGTGTCCCTTCTGCGCGGCCTGGCTGCCTGATGCGTTGGGCCATCATAACTTCCAGGCTTCCTATTTCAATAGCCACTTCCAGCCGTCAATAAAACAAATAAAAATTAATGTTAAAATGGTATATTTATTACAATCCAATATCTCCAGCCGGCATCCATGTAACGTCTTACAAAATTTGTTTTACGCCGACATCAATAATAACTTCTAACACTTTATTATAAAATTATATAATCTTTTGGTACAATCCATTTAAGTGCACTTTTACAAACTTTACGACTTAGTGACGTAAAGGCTACTCGAGTTAAGCATTCGGGGAAATTTTAAATTTCCGAAACAAAAAAGAATACATCGTAATACGCGTTGGCACTACGCGGTTCATACCTTTGCTAAAATCATGCTTGTCTATGGACTGGCTGTATAAACTAAGATCTTTGCATCAAAACATTAGCTATGGATAATACATCATATCAATCAAGTTTGTACATAATACATAACATTGGATTGCTCATAATCGTTTGTGAATTGCAACAATACGGATTAGTCAAGTACTTTCACGTTGACGGTTTAGTTTAAATAATACTACTTTTACTAAGATATTGGATTCAACTAGTGCTGGATGAATGTAGCAACCTATGAAATAAGCATCCATACAAAAATCTACCTACTCGGCAACTGTGAAAGTACTTTACACTAATCAAATATTTGTATAAGCTATGTATATAATATATCGGATTCGTAATATATATTTGAGCTAATATATAACAAAAAAATTCCGGGCCTATAATAAATATTATTTATTTCGTCGATTTTACAATGCAAATCATTTTAAACATAACGGCAATGTTTCGCTAAATCTTCGGGAACCTTCGTCACACACGAACATAACCGACGTTCATTGCACAGTGAGTGAGCGAGAGAGCAATGTGCTCGATCTTATTTCCGTGTAAGAACAAGTAATTTAAACGAATAACCGAAATGCATTAGATAACATTATTGTTTCAATCAGTTGTACAACTGAATTTGGCGCACATATTTGTTCAACAACAATTTGATTAAAGTTTAACAGCATGCAACAATTTTATTCTTCTTAAACTAAAATTTTCAAGTTAAAACATACAGTCAAGCTTAATCAGCTAATTTTTATAATATTTTATGATCAGTGCCTCATCGTATCACGATTGAATAGAGTATGCAAGTTCGACAATTGAGACTATTATTTTCATCAATTTAATTATAAATAATATTTTTTTATAACTCTTCCACCGAATTTGTACTAATTGCTATCATAGTATATTTACAGGGAAGTGAGCCGAAAACAATATAGTTTTTATTTGGTAAAAGCGCTTATAACGACAAAAGAATTATATTAGGATTGTTTATGGGTTGTTTAATATTTTTCTCTTTTTTTTATAGACAATAAATAGCTAGAAAGTCGTATCATAGAGAAGACCAAATGAGAAGGTGTTTTTAGATTTCAATTTTAAATAGAAGGACAGCATGAGAACTAGACACCTAGGGCAGCAGTTGATGGACGCGGGAATACCACAGACAATAGACAAAACGCTCAAAGAAAAGAAATAAAATCATAAGACCATAGATATTTTTTTATAATTTTTTTAAACAACCCCTAAACAAAATAGGAAGTATTTAATCGTGTTTTTTTTTTAAACAATTACAAATAATTTTGAACGCGTATTATATAAGCGGAATTTTCAAGCATGCTTTGGCACTTTCACCATAAATAAATTTATATTCTTTTTTTTACTTTTTTTTTGCAAAGTGGAAGAAAGAAGTATTGTATTACAAACGCCTATTATAATTATCAAAGGGAACATTTACAAATTTAACCTATTAGCCTATTCAAACAAATATACACACACAAACAAATTAATTCATTTTTATAGTTACTGAAAGAGATCTGTGAAGGATGTTTTTTTTTATTTTTTTCGTAAATTCCTCTGAGTGACGGGCAATTTTGAGTTACTCTATGATGACGTGGTTAGACGAGCGATTTTGAAATCACAACAAAGAAGCAAGATATTTTAGCGCTATGAAAGAATAAATTATAATAATTCACAAAATAATTTTACTCTCATCTACTAACAAGTGCTCAATCACACCAATTTACCTATTTTTTAATTAATTATTTATTCTATTCAAAAAATACATAATAACCAACTTCAAAGAATTAATTCTAATGGTAATAATAGGGAAAAAAAGTATCTTAAAAATTAATAGTAACATTAAATAAAAGGATTAAAAAATAAAAACAGGTCTAACGTTATTTTTTTCACGAACTAGTTTTCAGAGGCTATCTACATTTAAAAAAGGAAATATAACTTACTCTTTTTATTTCTCGTCGAATAAATAATTTCTTTCCTCTGTCGTCTATGCCTAGGCGTGAGCAAAGCGTCCATAAAATTTTATCGCATCACTATTTTGTCTCATTTGGAATTTGAGGTCAGCTGACGCCATATCGGGGGAATTTATAACTAGAATATAGTCGCAACAGTCTATGAATTGTCTATTTATGATAGTCTTAGGCTGTGATCGTGGTCGGGTCGTGCGCGGGCGCTGCGGGAGCGATTTCATCTCCTCGTGGCGCGCGCGCGGGTGGCGCGGCCGGACTGCTTCTTGGTCGCGGCCGAGGAGGACTTCGGCACCTTGGTGGCCCTCGCAGCCTTCCCTCGCGCTCGCTTCACCTTGGTCGCGGTACACTTGGCGGAGCGGTTGCTCTCGACGCTGGTGACGCGGCGGGAGGAGGACGAGAGGGACAGCTTGGTGACGTGCGCCGCCTCGGAGGGCGTCAGACTGACCTCCAGCCGTCGTCGGCGCGAGCGGGTCATGCGGACTGAGCTGTCCTGAACTTCCGGCTCCTCCAACTTCTGAGGTGCGTTCCTAGTCTTCCTAGCGCGAACCACTTTCCTTTCTTCAACTACTGGCTCGGGGCTAGCCTTGAGGGAAGACCGTCCATTCTGGCCCTTCTCTCTCAACACGGGCTTCGTCACTTCCTCATATTTCCTCTTACGCGTGACTCTTGTCACGACTGTCTTTTCATTTTCTATAGACTCTTTCGTGGCCCTATTCTTTTCAGTCACACTCTTACTCCTAAGCACGCGCTTCTCGACTTCCTTGGTCTTTCTACCGCGCGTTCCATTTTCTACTCTACTGCGGAGTTCCCTCTCTCCGTTAACCTCCACCTTCTTGGTCTGTCTGGTCTCAATTTTTCTGCGTTTCCTAGGTACTGGAGATTTGGATTTCTTAGCGCGACTAGTTTTGGGGAATGCGACCTCTGTGCCGTCGAGGCCTTGGCTGCTTTCTATATAGATATAATCGTCTAGTTTGGACCTAGATTTGGCGTAAGTCTTTTCTACTGGTTTGACCGGAGGAACTTCATCATCCATGTCTGTGAAGGTAGGTTCTGAGGATTCTGTGACCGGTGTTTCTATAGTATTAGCCTTGATAAGTTCTACGTCGTTTTCTATGGAGTTTTTGTTCATTCTGTTCTTGAGATTATTGATGGTGTCGATGAGGGAGGTTTCCTTTTCCTCTGGTTCCTCGGTGATGTCTGAGTGGGAGGTCCCGGCCTCTGAGGCGCTAGACTCCCGGTGTTTGTTCTTGTATCGGCGCTTGTAGAGGTCCGCTTTGGTCATGTCCTGAAGGCAAAGGAGTTTGGTTAATTTTGTTTGATAAAAAGAAGGAAACTGAACTGTCAGAAATGAAGAATGGACTAATGGGGGACTGTTCACGCCGTACTCGAGTGCTCCGTCACGTCGTACTTGCATGCACCATGCCTGAATGATCGCAGTCGGCCGACCAATGAGAGCGCTCCGAGGTAACGCCGTTCTTCATTGGCCAACTGGTTACCGACTCTCATTCATTCCTTTCATTCTACCCACTTAAATTTGAGATTTTTAGCTTTTGTGATCCATACTGTATATTTAAATTCAATCATATACAATATAAAGGTTAATTGAAATAACCGCATGTTCTTTGTTCCAACTTGAACAGGCACTTTTATAAACTCAGGTGGTCAAGACGTCAAGCACGGCATTTTAAGGTAATACTTGCTCGGGCCTCTCGTAGCACAACAACTCTATAAGGTTGATGCTACTTAACCGGACAATCCTGTGGTGGCTGAAAATTACCTTAAGGCCGCCAGCCAGGGCTTCAAACTAGGGTTCAATTAAATGAACGTCACTAAGGGCTCCCCCTGCGGGGTTCGGGCCTAGGCTTAGTGCGTCATTGAGGGGCAGCAAGGGTCAGGCTGGGTCCAATTATTATTAGGGGAATTTAAAGCTACTTCTAAAGGGGAGGCCTATGTTCAGCAGTGGACGTCCTATGGCTGAGATGATGATGAAAGCTACTTGCTCGGCTTCGCAGGTTGGCTTGTCGAGCAAGGGCCGAGCGGTAATATTCTATTTTGCATATTAACTCTTTAACTACACAACAGCTACAATACTCACACATAGCCGGAAGCTGTTATCCTGCGGGATGCTGACGCCGAGCGCGGCCAGCAGCTCGTCTGTCCCGAACCGTCTGAGCGGGTCCACTGCCAACAGTCCCATCACGATACGCTTGCTCTCCGTTGATATGTTCTCCCACGCCGGACCTGGGGGGGGGGGGGACATTATACGTTAGCTACATGGTCAAGATTTAATGTAGGAATATGTTCTATTAATAAGATAAATGGGGACACCTAAGCCCGGACAAAAATGTTCAACAGGCAGATAAATTTTAAAGACTTTGTTCAGTGATGAAAGTTGTGTACCAGTCTTTAAATCGCTGAAGATACTTTGCCATCATTGTATTTATACGAAATAAGTGTCTTTGTTAAGACAAATATGGAATTATTCGATAGAGTGTCAACGGTACGAGATGTAACTACTCGTAGCCAATATGTAAACTGTCTTAATAATCAGCGTTGCAAGACTGCTTTAGTAAGGAGACGTGTTAGGCATGGCACCACGCATATATAATAAGTTACCAGATGCTATGAAGAATCATAATAACACACAGTTTAAGGTAAAATTGAAAAGAATGTTGATTGAAAAATGTTATTAATCAATTGATAAATTTTTGAATGACGAATTAATGTAAACTTTGTATTAATATTATTATTTTCTTTTTTCATATAATTTTGACTAGAATGACGTTTTTTATTGTATTTATGGCTAATGTGACATTTCAAATTTGACTTTTATTTTTTATTATTTTGTAACTTCTTTTTGACATTAGTATTCTTTTTATTTTCATCTTTGACATAATAATTATTTCATTTACTGCATATCCTCAAAATATTTGTACGCCTCTTGGCATAGCATAGCGACCATGTGAAATAAAATATAAGAACTATGTATCTGCACCTATGTTACACAAATAAAAAATTGATTGATTGATTGATTGATTGATTCATAACAGGACCACTTTTCATTTAATACCGAGTCAATTATTCCCATGATGTTAGCATGCAGGTAGCAAAGAAAGTAAATTGCTGATTTTGGCTGTAACTTTTAGGATTTATTATCTGATAACAAAATTTGTATATATATTTGTATATATATACCGATAGTCGATAAGTCGACCTCAAAACAAACAGGAAAGGACTGGGTCAGTAAGTTAAAGCAGATTCTGAAGAACTACACGAGCCACTTATTTTGTCCTTCGAGCCGGATCACAATCAAAATTAGATATTTACAAATAATACTGACCATCCATAGTAAAATTGCCAATTCTGATTCTATCCATGAAGGCTGTGATAGGTTCTTTCTTGGACAGAGGCTGGAACGGGGCTTTGCCGCAAAGCATGTAGTACTGGAAAAATAAAGAGATTGGGTAAGTAACTGTGATTCGTTTGACTAAAAACAAAATCCATAGCTACATATTTCTAAATGAAGAGTATGAACAATGAATATTTTGAAAATGATTGTTATTCCTACTGTGCCACGGTATAGTTTCAAAAGTAACTGAAGATAATTAATACTATAAGCGACAATGTCGCTATCTACACAAGCGTCATCATCGATATGACAGCTTTCGCCAGTTACGGCTGCCTTTTTTTTACGTGGTAAAATTATCAAATGAATCCTCCCACCCAGGGCAGAGCGGGAGGGACTGTCAGACTCCTACTGACTAAAATCCACGGTGTTGAATGATACTCTCTTTTTTTTTTTAATCGAATGAGATTTTTTACATCCTGTTTCACATACTTATATAATTATTAGTATGTACAGCAGGGTGGTAACCAAAATGTATCTATACGTCATAGAAACTAGTGTACAACTAGGTATACTCACATATACAACTCCGAGACTCCACAGGTCGCACTGCGGACCGTACCCGGGCGCGGCCGCACTACGTGCGCGGGACACTACCTCGGGCGCTGCGTACGGCAAGCTGGAGGGAGAAAGAGACGATATTACTACTACTGTACAACTGTTGCATGTAGTATTTTTGAAGTGTAAACTTCTTTAGCGGCGTTGTGCACCTTTTTGAAATGGGTAAAAACTGTTAAACTCGCGTCAGGACACGTGACCTGATCGAAAATTCGTAAGACGGCGCAGGGCGCTTGCGCGAATGTTCGTGTGTGTTTATTACTATTCAAGTTTTCACTTCTGCCGGCACTCCCTGAGTGCAACCCGCCGTTTTCTTTCACGAAAATAAGGTACCTAACATGCACAAAACAAATTAAACAGTAACATGATTTAGAAATACAGATCGGAGCCTTGATCATGCTTACGGAAAACAAAGTTTCAGTCAAGATTTCATTTGGTCCTTCGAGCCGGATCACTATGACCGAGTAACACACTTTCGTCCGGCTGAGAACATCTTCGAATCATGATTATTATGACAGATCGATAGTAAACAAACCTGAAGCAAGGCGTCATCATGCGGGGCCTCTCCTCAGCGCAGTCGGGCGTCCGTCGCGCGAACCCGAAGTCCACCACTTTGACCTTCGCTTCGCTGAGACGAGAACACGATAGGAGAATGTTCTGTAACAAAAATATATTATTAACCAACTGTTACTGGTTTCACTCGCTGTGTTTTAAAGTGATTTAGCGTTGAGTTTCCAGTTCATAGCCTGCCTGTTTAGAGAGTCCCGCGACTCCAGGATGAAAGGCTTTAACATTGTTTGTCCTGCTACAAAGTGCTTTAGCATTGTGCCGTTGTATAATATATACAAACTCACCTCCGGCTTGAGATCCCTGTGCACGACCCTCCTGGCGTGCATGTGCCGCAGCGCCAGCGCCAGCTGCGCCAGCAGGCGCCGCGCCAGGCGCTACATTAGCATCGTGTTTCCAGACTCACCTCCGGCTTGAGATCCCTGTGCACGACCCTCCTGGCGTGCATGTGCCGCAGCGCCAGCGCCAGCTGCGCCAGCAGGCGCCGCGCCAGGCGCTACATTAGCATCGTGTTTCCAGACTCACCTCCGGCTTGAGATCCCTGTGCACGACCCTCCTGGCGTGCATGTGCCGCAGCGCCAGCGCCAGCTGCGCCAGCAGGCGCCGCGCCAGGCGCTACATTAGCATCGTGTTTCCAGACTCACCTCCGGCTTGAGATCCCTGTGCACGACCCTCCTGGCGTGCATGTGCCGCAGCGCCAGCGCCAGCTGCGCCAGCAGGCGCCGCGCCAGGCGCTACATTAGCATCGTGTTTCCAGACTCACCTCCGGCTTGAGATCCCTGTGCACGACCCTCCTGGCGTGCATGTGCCGCAGCGCCAGCGCCAGCTGCGCCAGCAGGCGCCGCGCCAGGCGCTACATTAGCATCGTGTTTCCAGACTCACCTCCGGCTTGAGATCCCTGTGCACGACCCTCCTGGCGTGCATGTGCCGCAGCGCCAGCGCCAGCTGCGCCAGCAGGCGCCGCGCCAGGCGCTACATTAGCATCGTGTTTCCAGACTCACCTCCGGCTTGAGATCCCTGTGCACGACCCTCCTGGCGTGCATGTGCCGCAGCGCCAGCGCCAGCTGCGCCAGCAGGCGCCGCGCCAGGCGCTACATTAGCATCGTGTTTCCAGACTCACCTCCGGCTTGAGATCCCTGTGCACGACCCTCCTGGCGTGCATGTGCCGCAGCGCCAGCGCCAGCTGCGCCAGCAGGCGCCGCGCCAGGCGCTACATTAGCATCGTGTTTCCAGACTCACCTCCGGCTTGAGATCCCTGTGCACGACCCTCCTGGCGTGCATGTGCCGCAGCGCCAGCGCCAGCTGCGCCAGCAGGCGCCGCGCCAGGCGCTACATTAGCATCGTGTTTCCAGACTCACCTCCGGCTTGAGATCCCTGTGCACGACCCTCCTGGCGTGCATGTGCCGCAGCGCCAGCGCCAGCTGCGCCAGCAGGCGCCGCGCCAGGCGCTACATTAGCATCGTGTTTCCAGACTCACCTCCGGCTTGAGATCCCTGTGCACGACCCTCCTGGCGTGCATGTGCCGCAGCGCCAGCGCCAGCTGCGCCAGCAGGCGCCGCGCCAGGCGCTACATTAGCATCGTGTTTCCAGACTCACCTCCGGCTTGAGATCCCTGTGCACGACCCTCCTGGCGTGCATGTGCCGCAGCGCCAGCGCCAGCTGCGCCAGCAGGCGCCGCGCCAGGCGCTACATTAGCATCGTGTTTCCAGACTCACCTCCGGCTTGAGATCCCTGTGCACGACCCTCCTGGCGTGCATGTGCCGCAGCGCCAGCGCCAGCTGCGCCAGCAGGCGCCGCGCCAGCCGCTACATTAGCATCGTGTTTCCAGACTCACCTCCGGCTTGAGATCCCTGTGCACGACCCTCCTGGCGTGCATGTGCCGCAGCGCCAGCGCCAGCTGCGCCAGCAGGCGCCGCGCCAGGCGCTACATTAGCATCGTGTTTCCAGACTCACCTCCGGCTTGAGATCCCTGTGCACGACCCTCCTGGCGTGCATGTGCCGCAGCGCCAGCGCCAGCTGCGCCAGCAGGCGCCGCGCCAGCCGCTACATTAGCATCGTGTTTCCAGACTCACCTCCGGCTTGAGATCCCTGTGCACGACCCTCCTGGCGTGCATGTGCCGCAGCGCCAGCGCCAGCTGCGCCAGCAGGCGCCGCGCCAGCCGCTACATTAGCATCGTGTTTCCAGACTCACCTCCGGCTTGAGATCCCTGTGCACGACCCTCCTGGCGTGCATGTGCCGCAGCGCCAGCGCCAGCTGCGCCAGCAGGCGCCGCGCCAGGCGCTACATTAGCATCGTGTTTCCAGACTCACCTCCGGCTTGAGATCCCTGTGCACGACCCTCCTGGCGTGCATGTGCCGCAGCGCCAGCGCCAGCTGCGCCAGCAGGCGCCGCGCCAGGCGCTACATTAGCATCGTGTTTCCAGACTCACCTCCGGCTTGAGATCCCTGTGCACGACCCTCCTGGCGTGCATGTGCCGCAGCGCCAGCGCCAGCTGCGCCAGCAGGCGCCGCGCCAGGCGCTACATTAGCATCGTGTTTCCAGACTCACCTCCGGCTTGAGATCCCTGTGCACGACCCTCCTGGCGTGCATGTGCCGCAGCGCCAGCGCCAGCTGCGCCAGCAGGCGCCGCGCCAGGCGCTACATTAGCATCGTGTTTCCAGACTCACCTCCGGCTTGAGATCCCTGTGCACGACCCTCCTGGCGTGCATGTGCCGCAGCGCCAGCGCCAGCTGCGCCAGCAGGCGCCGCGCCAGGCGCTACATTAGCATCGTGTTTCCAGACTCACCTCCGGCTTGAGATCCCTGTGCACGACCCTCCTGGCGTGCATGTGCCGCAGCGCCAGCGCCAGCTGCGCCAGCAGGCGCCGCGCCAGGCGCTACATTAGCATCGTGTTTCCAGACTCACCTCCGGCTTGAGATCCCTGTGCACGACCCTCCTGGCGTGCATGTGCCGCAGCGCCAGCGCCAGCTGCGCCAGCAGGCGCCGCGCCAGGCGCTACATTAGCATCGTGTTTCCAGACTCACCTCCGGCTTGAGATCCCTGTGCACGACCCTCCTGGCGTGCATGTGCCGCAGCGCCAGCGCCAGCTGCGCCAGCAGGCGCCGCGCCAGCCGCTCGTCCACTCCGCCCGACAGCTGCGCGGACAGCTCGCCGCCCAGAGCTAACTCCGTCACTATGTATGTGAAGGCCTGGTAACCAAACGGAAATAATTCGTTTAGAAGTCGAAATAGGCAAGCATCTTTGAGCTACATGGTCGGTCGCCTGCTCCTGCCTGTTCCCTCCCGGGCTCCGTCACCGCGATGGTGGCGCACCCTCAAGTGTTTTTTTATGTAATTAGGAGTAATCATAATCATAAATCTTTATTTATCTCCACATCAAGAAATGACAGGCACTAGTTAACTTGTACAATGTTAAATAGAGAAAGGTGTCTGAAATAGGAAGATCCTGTGTTACAGATCACCTCACCAAATTAGATAGGACATTTCAACAGTAGTTAAGTTATGATCTCACTTGAGATATGAAGGCTGTAGTTATATAAAAGACAGTTAAATATAAAACGAAACTAAGACAGCAAGGAACATTATTACATGGCAGTGGTAGACGCCCACGGCGTCGGACGTCGCCAGACGATCTCCGGCCACCGTAGGCGCGGGCATGCGGGCAGCGAGTAATGGGCGACTCGCTGTCCGACCATGGACCATGCCCGGGTCGACGGCGCGTTGTGTTCCACGCGCGCCTCAAAGAGTGTCAGCATAGTGACGGGCCTGTAGAGGGCCAAAGCCTGCCGGGGTCGCGGGACTAACGGATTACCGTGACCCCGGTACTCAAAGGGCTATTGAAGGACACCATGGATTTTAGTCAGTAAAAGTCTGACAGTCCCTCCCGCCCTACCCTGGGTAGGAGGACTCATTTGATGATTTTACCACGAGTATGAACAACTGCCGGACCGTTAGCACTTGGCAGTGTTGGTAAAGATCAAAAGTTGGAAAGCGAATTGGGAAAAAGCAACTGACTTTTAATACAGCTCTTTGAGCCCTCTCTAAATTGATCAAATGAGATTTAGAGGCACCGCCCCAGGTAGTAATGCAGTAGGTTAGAAGAGACTGGCATAATGCGAAATAAACTAATTTGATAATGGATGTGTCAGATTTATGCCGTAGGTTTTTAAATACGTAAATTAATTTGCGGATTCTTTTAACTAATGTTTCAATGTGTTGCTGGAAGTTTAATCGGTTGTCTATGGTTATGCCGATACCTCCTAAAATAAAGGCGCGATTTGAATCAATTTGGTATCAATTTAAAGTTAACAGTTAAACCTTCAAAACGGTATCATTTTTTTATTATTCATCATTATCTTCCTGCCTTTATCCCATTTTACTTGTGGTCGGCGCAACACGTTTTGTTCTTCCATTCTCCTCTATCAGACGTCACAGTATCATTTACTCCTTTTCCTTCCATATCATTCCTTAGTCAATCCATCCATCTTTTCTTTGGCCTTCTTCTTCCTCTCCATCCATTAACATTCAAACTCATCACTCTTTTTATTATTCTTAACCAGTTTTAAATTACTGAAGATCACACGGCATCAGGGTGTAAAATATTCGATACTTTTTCTCGTGAGTGTAGTTCAGAATATGTTTATTTAAAATTTTAACCGTGTTAGGTAGTTTATTATTTACTTATTTAATACATTTAGTTCAGCTTTTTTTTTAAAAATCATCAAATGAGTCCTCCCACCCAGGGCAGGGCGGGAGGGACTGTCAGACTTGTACTGACTAAAATCCACGGTGTCCTTCAATACCCCTTTACGTACCGGGGTCACGGTAATCCCTTGGTCCCGCGACCCTAGCAGGCTTTGGCCCTCTACAGGCCCCGTCATTATGCTGACACTCCTCGAGGCGCGCGTGGAACACAACGCGCCGTCGACCCGGGCTGCGTCCATGGTCGGACAGTGAGTCGCCCATTACTCGCCGCCCGCATGCCCGCGCCTACGGTGGCCGGAGATCGTCTTGCGACGTCCAAGCCATTAACACTTAATGAAATGATCCTTTCATTCTGTCTCCTCACAGAATCGCAGACGTTCTAACATTATCGTAATAATAGGAAGATGCTAATACTTACAGAATCATGGAAGACTTCATGCAGTGTGATGATGTAGGGACATCCCTGACACGCTTTCAGCAGTTCTATCTCTTGTTTTATGTCTTTCTTTTGAGTTGATATTATCTGTTGGAGAAAATAAAACACGTTAGTTTACTATTATGATACACTAACTGTGAAAAGGCACAACGAAATGACAGGTTTCATTTAAGATACATGATATATAATTTATGAAAGAAGGCAAGACACAAGAAGTCACGAACAAGTATTTTATATATATATATATATATATATATCTTAGTTAATTGTAATTCGATGAAGGATCAAGATAGATTTATAGACAAGTTTTCTCAATTTCTTCAAGTGTACTCACTTTGACTGCATACTCCTTGCCAGTCTGCCGGTGTATGCACTTCCGGCACACGGAGTATGATCCGTCTCCGAGCAGCGGAGTGCTCAGCTCCACCGCGTACTTCTGGAAGAATGGCGAGTCCTGGAAAAGAGGAGGATTAATTAGAAACAATTTTTAGAAGCTAACTCTATTTTATTTATACTAATATTATAAAGCTGAAGAGTTTGAGAGTTTGAAAGGGGGCCCCGTCACTATGCTGACACTCCTTCGCGCCGTCGACCCGGGCATGGTCCATGGTCGGACAACGAGTTGCCCATTACTCGCCGCCCGCATGCCCGCGCCTACGGTGGCCGGAAATCGTCTGTCGACGTCTGTCGCTGGAGGTATCCACCACTGCGGCTGGGGTAGAGGGAGGACGCTATCCTCTCCCTCACGTGGCGCGCGTCCTCCTTATCAAGGAAGGCGATAGGCTAACATCACGCTACGACCAATAGGAGCCGTGTAGCGGGGCTGAAGCCGCGGATAACAACTAGTCTTATATAAAAAAAGCTAGTTACCTTAGCAACCCATCCTTTGAGCCTCTCATTCTTCTCTCCGGTGGCCTGCATCCATATCTGATCAGCTATCACGTTCTCAGAGAACAGTATGCTCGGAGCCACGTACGAGTAACCTGGAAAGACATTTGAAAATCAGACTAGAGAAAGAGAATAAGCTTTTTTATAGGCACACTCGGTATTGGGGAGTTTTTTTTTTTACCGTGATAAAATCATCAAATGAGTCCTCCCACCCAGGGCAGAGCGGGAGGGACTGTCAGACTCGTACTGACTAAAATCCACGGTGTCCTTCAATAGCCCTTTGCGTTCCGGGGTCACGGTAATTCCTACAGTCCTGCGACCAGTTATTGGGGAGATAAGCTATTTTATATAGAAATAGCGTTTGCACAGGAGTGGGAAATGAATGACGGGTGTGTGTGTCTGGTGAGTTGCTACCCGAAAAATCAAAATGAACTGTAAAGTACTGTTCATCATTATTTCAGCAGTAGGATGTTGCGTTTTATGTCTTACGTCGTAGTGGTAAGGATGATTTTCACTTGCAGTTGGAATCGGTCGAATTGCGTCGCATCGCGTCATTGGGGAAGCTCCCTAAGTCTTTAGTAATAAGACGGAAAATGTCTGCTGTCTAAGAACAAACGTAATTTTACGAAGAGATATCTAGTTACGTCCTACTCTAGTTTTAAAGACCAGTACTCACCCAGGAAGAGTTTGTCGTGATGCTTAGGCGCGTGCGCAGGTGAGTCGGTGGGCGGCATGCGAGTGAACTCGTCAGCGAAGTTGCACGTGTCGGCCGCGTGCGTCAGGACTGGCACGAACGGAGCCGGGACCTCGCGACGGGCCACCGCTTCCCAGTCCAAGTCCTGTAATGTAGAAATGAGGATTAAATAATACAGTTGTGAGGTAAATGGGGAAATAAAGGCACGCCTTTTTCCCCTAAGCGAGGAATTCACTTCTCGGACATGCCAGAAGGCAAGCCTGCAGACATGCCCGCTGGACCTCGCAACTGAAGGTCTGTGCAGCATTTGCTAATTTGGAACATCAGCAGCCAATCTTTTTTTTTACGTGGTAAAATCATCAAATGAGTCCTCCCACCCAGGGCAGAGCGGGAGTGACTGTCAGACTCGTACTGACTAAAACCCACGGTGTCCGTCAATAGCCCTTTACGTTCCGGGGTCACGGTAATCCGTACAGTCCCGCAACCCCGGCAGGCATTTGGCCCTGTATCGCAGCCAATCTGGCAGAGTTGTCCGTTGTTCAGGGTATTCTGACGGACATGCTCATACAAACTGCCCGCGGACGGACATGTCTGTTCGTAGTGAATTCCACGCTTTAGATAAAAAAGCCACCTGCTACGATCCTTTTATAGTAAGGAGAGCTGTAAGGTAAACTTGACGGTGTATAGCTATCAGAAGACATGAAGCCAAGGCTTGTCATGCACACTGATAGCCATACTTTTCGCAGCTTCCAGCGTCTAAAACTTACGGCAAACTGGCCAGCATTAGTATATTCAATAAATTGGTCTTAAAATTTTTCTTTTCTTTTTTTTTTTGACAACTGTTATAATTGACAGGTACAAAGCTTTTATTCTTTTGTTCATAATTATTATATTTTATTATTATTATTTGAAAAAGCTCAGATTTATATCGAACTAACCTTGGAACATAATATCTAACCTGGAAAAACGGATGCCTCTTGAGTTCTTCGGCGTCTTCCTCTCCCCCACCGAGCCGGCGACGAGGGTCTTTTACGAGTAATCTGTGGAAAAAGATATTTATTTATTAGAGGTGCTGAGATTTCTCATTGACTTCCTCTTCCACTCCATCCATTAACATTCTTCAACTCTCATTTTCTTTCTCATTTGCATAAATATCGGTATCATTTTATTCATAAAGTTTTTTTTACGTTTTGGATTTGATTAGCTGTCATTTATTGAAAAGTTCCATCGATTTCTCCAAGATCCCATCATCAGATCCTAACCTGATTACCATGGGACCATCTGTGAAGAATACCCATTCAAATATTGTTGTCACTTTTATAGTAAATGTTGCGTATACCTGTCATATGCTTACATACTAGCACATAGCAGTGATAGCCGAGTGGTACGACCGTTGGACTGCCAAGTCAAAGGTTGCAGGTTCGTACCCCGGCACGCACCAATGTCTTTTAGAATTCATGTGCGTATTATAAATTAATTATCACTTGCTAAAAACGGTGAAGGAAAACATCGTAAGGAAACCAGCACACCTGAGAGATTTTTCAACGGTGTGTGAAGCCATGTCAGAGGCCGACGGGCGGTTTAAACTCTGACACCAGGTTGTTCATCAACCATACGATAAGAAGAAGAAGAAGCACATATGTTTTATATTTTTGTTTTGAATTACTGTTATTGTATGTTTTGCTGTTGGTGTACTTTAAATAAATAAAATAATCATTTTCCGAATCGATCCAGGCGTCATCGAGAAATAAATATTAAATGATATTTATTTTGTAACTTTGTTTAAAAAAAACACTTACACGTCACAATAATTATTTCTAAAGCTAGACGAGGCTGCTGTTTCGTACCTGATTACTCTGAAAAAAAAACAGCCGAAACAAACTCAGATGTCACACAGTCTCTTTTAAAGTCCAGACATTGTTTTGCTCAGATCATACGAGGACCATGCGGGTGTCCGAGATGGTCTTTTGAGGAAAGAACCACACAGCTATAGAAATCGGGGAACATGCATTTTTTTAGCGTGTTAAAATCTTAAAATCAGTCCTCCAACCCAGGGCAGAGCGGGAGGGACTGTCAGACTCGTGCTGACTAAAATCCACGGTGTCCTTCAATAGCCCTTTACGTTCTGGGGTCACGGTAATTCGTCAGACCCCGGCAGTTCACTATGCTGACACTCCTTGCGGCGCGCGTAGAACACAACGCGCGGTCAACCCGGGCATGGTCCATGATCGGCCAGCGAGTTGCCCATTAGAGGGGGGCCACGTCATTTTGCTAACACTCTTTGGCGAAACATGCATAAAAAAGATTTCGAGGAATTGACATCCTTTACCCTCTTTTTATCTCTTTAATGTACTCACTTCTTAATAAAGTCCTGGACCGCAGGACTGACGTCAGGAGGCACGGGGTAGCTGCACCTCACGATCCGCTTCGTGATCTCCTGCTGCGTGTTCTTCTCACCCTCCACGGTGAAGGGAGACGCGCCGGTCAGCAGCTCGTACGTCAACACTCCCACTGACCACCAGTCTACTGCCTGTGGACAATGGAGAGAAGGTTTTAGTCTTTTGAACGAACAGATGCAAATGCAAGAAAGTTTGACTAATCCTGACTTCGGTCTCATTCCGCGAAATATTTCCCATAGAAGCGTTAAGAAAGATGTTACACATAAACGGTTAAGAATTGCCGAAATTGTCTAACAGTGTTGCGGGAATATTTAAAAAAGTTACCGCGGTCCTAGAACACAAAGGAAAATTGAAGGAACAGGATGGGTTTTAGTTAATACGAGACTGATTGTCCCGTAGTCCTGTTCCGTCAAAGTTGGTAGAGTGATGATTTCCGAACTTGAAAAAAAGCAGTCAAAAATAGTTTTCATAGAGCTACGTGGAATCCAGGCATATCGCTGCAGTCTGTCGAAATAAGATCACGGGATCATGTTTGAAGAAGCCTGTAGCCGAGCAATTGGTACATTATTATCAGATAATGCTTGATCCAGATCTTGAACTAACCAATTTTCCGTTTCAAAAAACCATTCTTCTGTTTCAAAAACATTGAATTCAGCCAAATTATTGTTTTTTATCGGTTGCTATTGTATCTTTAATACATTTACCAATAGTACCTTTTTCAATTCACTTTGTTTAATAGTTTACCGCGTTTATATTAAATATCCTTACCGACATGAATAATTCCCACCTTTCTTGCAATATTACCGTTTGCATAAAAAATAAACTTCTAGCAAAACTCCATAGCAATACCCACAGCCGTGCGGTTATTACCAAGAGCATATAAAACAGTTTGATCGATAACCAAAAGACCTTCGATAAAATAAACGAGAATACAACGCGCCATTTCTAAACAATATCGAGGAATTAGCAAGTACTTGTACACATGGATGTTCACTTTTTTTTTTTAAATAAACTAGCGACGGGACCTCCTCTAGAGGGCCAAAGCCTGCCGTGGTCGCGGGACTCACGAATTACCGTGACCCCGGAACGTAAAGGGATATTGAAGACACCGTGGATTTTAGTCAATACGAGTTTGACAGTCCCTTCCGCTCTGCCCTGGGTGGGAGGACTCATGTGATGATTTTTTTTTTCTTCAGCCTACCACTGTCCCACTGCTGGGCAAAGGCCTCCCCCAAGTTTTTCCATGTATTCTTGTCCAGCGCCACATGATTGATGATTTTACCACGATAAAAAAAAAGCTCATGCCAGCCGGCTACGTTCGGTAATCGTACCGTAGGGTCTAACTAACTGGGATAAAAAGTATCCTACGTTTAAAATCCAAGTAATAAACTATCTATTTGTCAAAATTAATTGAAATCTCTACCGGTCAGGGGTTCAAAAAGATCACTAAAGCTTAATCATAAAATGAATGACGATAAAATGATTCTAAACTGGCTTTTTTAGAGCCCCTAGCTGATATTTTAGTATGAAGGAAAATTTGGTGTATTTTGCTAAACTCATTTTCGCTGGTTAAAAACAATTCCTGGTTTGTAAAACTCAATTATCTGTAATACAATTACGAGGAATAATGTTAATACCGTGAATTATATTCGGTAAAGCTACCTATTAAATACCCGCTTTTCCATTTCCCAATTTTCCCGGAAGTTTGGAGAGCAAAATTTCCAATAATTCTGGGAACGGTGGAGTCAAGGAGTCAGATAAAATTGGAGTCTATACGATGCGTTGAGGATGATTTTTTCGATGCTTTATAATAGTTTAGTTTTATTTTAATTAAGTATTTTTATATTTATGTATTTTTAACTTTTTAAAATTAAAGTCATACGATTGACTTTGATTTAATTTTGTTAACAAAGATGTGGTATGTGGAAGCTGTAAAAGGAGTATGTAAGGGTGGCGCTCTGTTGTCTAACTCTTTTCCCATAATGGAAGGGCCCTTATGGGAAGAAAGTAAATGTATGTTTAGGGTAGAAAAGTAAAAAAACAAAATGGATAAACTTCCACATTATTGCCAACACTAAAATATTCAAAAGTGAGAAAACAAATTGCAAGGAAGCTTTTCTGAAAACCGAAAAGAAGACATGACAATGGCGGTTGTCCTGAGCTGCTGTGCAGAATAAAGTCCATTTTCCTAAATACAAATGAAGACTATATCTCAGCAACTATTATGGGCTGATGTATTAACAATGCCACTTGGTCAGTAAGTTCCTCGATCACTTAACGATATTTTTACCGAAGTATTATCATATAACGAAGATGTTCGTCTTCAATAAGTATGTAAAACGTGGTGTTTTTTAAACAAATCAGCATAAAATTATATCTCCGCATCGCGACAGAGATATTAATCATATACATATAATACATCTCCTTTGTGTGTGTTCGACATTGGAATTCACGTGCAGTATTGAACTTAAAATAAACACATAGATATAGCAAAAAAAAAACACGTGCCAATAGAAAATACTCGCACGTTCAGATATAAAGTAAATATTGGACTTAAATCTCCATTTTAACACCTACCAATCATAAATTAAGGTCTAAAATAGAACAGAAATATGAAGAAAATCATTTTCCTCAGACGAAATGTATTTTTTCTACGCTCCGGACGGCCATTGCCGAGCGTTCTCGATGTTTGCCGAGCTAACACGAACGTGCGCACGAGTCGGTATCCGGAGGAACCTTGGCGACCGACATTAACATCGCCACACGATGTACTAGCAAGTATTGTAAACAACTTTTTTTAAAGTGCTTTTCATTATAGAGAAAGAATTTTCTTTTGATTGTATCGAATCAAATTACAAACCCCAGTTAATTTTTCTTTGAGATATCAATTTCCAAATTGGTCCAAAAAATACAGAATGATTACAATCTGACCTACTCAGTCACAAAATATAGGGTGTTCAAACAAGTGTCGCCAAATTGCACCCTATTTCGGTCACCCCTTTTATCATTACGACCTCTCTTCATAATTTGTCCTTTAGATAAGATCGCGTCTATATTTAGATGTGTTAATACATGAAAAGTTTATTTTTAGTGTTTGTTCATGGCACGTTTATAGCCTGAAACTGTTTTACAAAGTCTGTGTTTACCTTTACAGAAAGGTGAATTTGAGGTGTATAAAAATCAATAGTAAGTAATAATATGTTTTATAAGCAGTACTTTTGGACACAGCGCTTGTTGTTAAGACATTCCTCTCTCAAAAGCCGTTACCACCGGTATCTTGGACCTTGTTCCTGGACTTGATAGGGTAGGATACCTATATTTTTTAAGTTTTTTATTTACAAGGTAAAAAAAAAATGTAGGTATTTAATATTAAATAAAAAATATTTCAGAAATGTAATAACTATATTTGGAAATTAATAAACAAATTAATAAACTTTACTTAAAGATTAAAAAATATGCAGAATTTTAATTTGAGTTTGAACTTCTACCCATCCCAACTATATGGAAACTTCTTGAATCTTTTGATATTAAATAGGAAGTAATCAAGAATTACGATAAGGAAATCATAGTAACTATACATAGTACTGTTGTTAAGCCAGGTAAATAATACATAAATAAGCCTGCTTGTAAATTTACATTAATATGTTGAAGTATTTGTACTGTTTATGTAATCAAATAAGTTTAAAAAGGAATAAGTGATGCTGTGTGTTGCGCCGAACCACATGTAAAATGGGATAAGGACAGGAAGATCATTAAGATGTATTTAAATTAGTAGAAGAATCATTTCATATAATAAATCAATTTCTTTTTAATGTGAATTAAAAAGAAATTGATTTATTATAAATTGATTTATTGAATGTTAAATGGGAATTAAACTTTGTTTTTATTTATCGTGGTACAATCATTAATGAGTCCTCCGGGAGGGACTGTCAGACTCGTACTGACGCAAATCCCCGGTGTTCCTTCATCAGCCCTTTACGCTCCAGAGTCGCGGTTACCTAATAAGATAGTCCCACGACTAAACTTTATGATCAACATTAAATCGAAAACGTGTTTTTCTATATTTTTGTACCATGTATAAACAATATTTTATTTCTTGGGAACTTTACAATAGTTACAACACTTCAGTCTTGAGATTTTTGTGTCAAAGTCAAACTATTTATTTTTACCAAAATGTTTGTTTTTTTCTCATGTTAAAATTTGATTGAATAACTATTAAGCTGATGATTTAATTTGACTCGAAACAGACGATATGAGAATTATGGTCATTTTAGGTAACATTACAACATAATATGAATTGCAATAAAATTATTATATACACGTACAAATATCTTTTATCCGTTCTCTTGCTTGTAGTTATAGTAAATATTCCATTTTATGGAGTTGAATAAAGCGGCTTTTTTATTTAATCTGTTTTTATAAATGTCAATTAATGATATCTCTTGTTATTGCATAACTTGAATAACATTATCTTTCTATATATCATGTATTCTCCAAAGGTGTGTGCAAAAAAGTAAATTAAGCTCAAAAATGTGCCATTTATCTTCTTCATTCAACTATTTGTAAATGCAAATGTATTTTATTACTTTGACAAATGACAATTCGGATGGAACAATTAAAATTACAAGCGCCTTTGATTTGTTAATTGATCAATTATTTAAAAAGCTAATTTATTTAAAATTTTATTTTTAATTAAAAATTCCAATCAATTTGGGCAGAGTAACAGTATGTTAATGTATGTTTTATGTTTGTTTACAGGAATTTATACTCTAATTCTACCGAATAAATAAGCTTTTTTCATTTGTGTGCCCGCTAGATGGCTATAGGTTCGCTCCTATTCATATAGTATCTATTATAGCTCTGTCTCTCTCTGTGTGTGTTACGAGCCTGATATTCTAACACTATGTTAAGTGAAGAAAAATAAAGGAAATAGCAAAAAAGGCTCTTATAACGGTCTTCAAAAAGGGTTCCATTACTATGAAACCAGAGACTATTACTTAAATAAAAGTTATTTTTTTGACAGATGTCTAAATTTGCGAACCGTTACCAGCGCAATACAGCAGTTTTCTCCAAGTTCTATAAATGACAATAAACTTTATTGCATTAAATATAGAGTTTGTTTTAAATTGTGTGCAATGTCTATGTATCAAACCTTGAACGTGGAAGGAGCGAGGCCACAGCAGTAGTCTTGCGGAAGGTTACACTACTACAATACAATCATATCAAAACTATACTTTATGATTGATGTAAATAAAGTCGACATTCCTTTAAAATATTGAGTTAAACAGTTTCCGTAAAAGAATTTGAACTTTATCTCTTAGAAACTAAGGTTGGAAATAGTTTGTAGTTTGGTGGTAAAATCTAGGTCGTTTGGAAGTTTTTGGCAAGTTGGTTGGGTGGTAACAGTGTAAATTTACTTCAGCGCGGAGAATGTATGTTTCTCGAAGATATCGTTTGTTCTTTTGCTTTAATTTTGCGGGTACTTAGCATGGATGTCACGGGTTCTAAAGGGGGTGGGTAGATAAGTTGGCATGTGCTTTCAGGACAGACATTTCTGCGAGAACATTCATTGTGCGCACAGTTTTTTTTTTTAACTTTGGCTGTCAGACTTGACGGCACGGTTAGCGCAGTGGCTGAGCGATTGGACTGCACGCTGCGAGTCGCGGGTTCGATTTCCGCACGGAGAAAATATTTGTATGATCTACAAGTAGTGGTTCCGGGTCTGGAAGTTTGTGTATGTGAGTTTATATGTTTGTAAACGCACCCACGCAGAAAAAAGTCCGCAACGTATAAAAAAAAACATTTTCAGTTCTTATCCTTGAAAGCTTTTCAGTAAACATTAATAATTCAGCTGAAGAAAAACGGATATTCCTCTAATTTGCATAACTGCAGTGCATTTTATCATGATTCAGTAATAAGTGGGTACTTAAGAATTCAAATAAATATCCGTGCTTGGTACCAGTTTCAAGTTGAAAACTACTGTTTAGTTATCAAAGAAAATTATATGTGAAGTTATTAAATGCTAGATTATACTGCAATTTGATAAAGACTAGTACAAGAAAATCTAGTAGTAATATTATTTTCAAACCAAGTTTTTTTTTATATTTTAAATCGCAGATACGAGGTATTCCTCGTAGCGCTCCCGTTTTGAAGCGCTCCCATCTAAGCGCTCCCGTTTTGTTCCTCCAAGCGCTCCCAAAAGGAGCGCTTCAAGGAACGATTAAAAATATTAAAATTTATTTCCTCGAAGCGCTCCCACGTTTAAAAATAGGGAAAAGCATGAAGTAAACGTAATGAATTATATCGATAATGATTGCGATAGCAACAAAACGCAATTTTACGTAAACAAAAGTTCAGGCAATGCTCGGCTGGGTTCGTGTGAATTCGGTAAACGCGACTTTCTAGGATACAATGGGGAGGCGGGGTTACGGTTTGTATGTGTGTGTGCAGGACTCACGCGCCACGCGCGCCGCATCTTTAACTCTTAGTTAAGAAGTTAGTATCGCTATTTTTGGCAAAAATTAATTATAAAATTGTTTTAACCATTTTATCAATCGCATAGGTAGCATCACCGTTGAGCGCAATACGTTACTGGGTCCCGGCTCAGAGCAAGTGATTTTAGTCAGTATGTGGTTTTAGTCAGTAAGAGTCTGACACTCTCTCGCCCCGCCTAGGACAAGGAAAGTCATTTCTACCATTGACATAAACGATAGACACCTCATTGCCTTATTCCTACGAAAAACTTCAGACAAAACATTGAGGTGTGCGGGGAGGGGGGTAGTAATGGGAAACATAATGGAGAGAAATCATAAGCTTTCTAAACAACGAAAAATATTGTTTCGGGAGGTTCCTGTGTCTGATAAGGAGGGAGGAAACGCCTGGGTGTCACCACTGCGAAGATCGTCCGGAGGACACGGTGGAGCATACGGTGCAGGACTGCCCCGCTTGGGCAGAGCACCGCCGTGTCCTCACGACGGCGATTGGCGGAGACCTCTCGCGCCCGGCATTGGTCGAGGCCATGCTGCGGGGCGAGACGGAGTGGGAAGCGGTCGCCTCCTTCTGCGAAGCAGTCATGCTCGCGAAGGAGGAGGCGAGCCGCGTGAGGGGGAGGTCAGCGACCGCCCTCCACCCCAGCCGCAGTGGTGGACGCCCACGGCGTCGGATGTCGCAAGACGATCTCCGGCCACCGTAGGCGCGGGCATGCGGGCGGCGAGTAATGGGCGACTCGCTGTCCGACCATGGACCATGCCTGGGTCGACGGCGCGTTGTGTTCCACGCGCGCCTCAAGGAGTGTCAGCATAATGACGGGGCCTGTAGAGGGCCATAGCCTGCCGGGGTCGCGGGACTTTCCCATTACCGTAACCCCGGTACGTAAAGGGCTAGTGAAGGACACCGTGGATTTTAGTCAGTACAAGTCTGACAGTCCCTCCCGTCCTGCCCTGGGTGGGAGGACTCATTTGATGATTTTACCACGATAAAAAAAAAAAAAAAAAAAAAACAACGAAACATATGATTAGGTGCATATGTGCGCGGGCATGCGGGCAGCGAGTAATGGGCGACTCGCTGTCCGACCATGGACCATTCCCGGGTCGACGGCGCGTTGTGTTCCTCGCGCGCCTCAAAGAGTGTCAACATAGTGATGGGGCCTGTAGAGGGCCAAAGCCTGCCGGGGTCGCTGGACTAACGAATTACCGTGACCCCGGTACGTAAAGTGCTAGTGAAGGACACCGTGGATTTTAGTCAGTACGAGTCTGACAGTATGGGTGGGAGGACTCATTTGATGATTTTACCACGAAAAAAAATAGGTGCATATGTCGGCAGATTATATTCACCTATTTGGTGGACTAAAGGATTTACAATAAAACAAAAAATAAAATAAAATTACCAAACCCGTGCGAAGCCGGGACGGGCCGCTAGTTGTATATTATAACAATGTGTTCTACTTATTACCTACCTAGTTATTATCGATAATTTCAGTTAGTATAGTCCCATCTCTATCCGAAAGTTAATCATGGGAGCGCTTAGAGGAAATAAATTTTAATATTTTTAATCGTTCCTCCAAGCGCTCCTTTTGGGAGCGCTTCGAGGAACAAAACGGGAGCGCTTAGATGGGAGCGCTTCAAACGGGAGCGCTACGAGGAATACCTCGCAGATACAGGTCGCGGGACTGCGCGTATTACCGTGACCCCGGAACGTAAAGGGCTATTGAAGGACACCGTGGAATTTAGTCAGTACGAGTCTGACAGTCCCTCCCGCTCTTGCCTGGGTGGGAGGAACATGCAGAACAGTGGTGGCCTACTGGTATCGGCCCGGACTTACGAGTTGTAGGTCGTAGGTTCAAACCCAGCCAGGCGCATTACTTTGCATAATTTATTTCATCACCATAGCTCTTAAAACGGTAAAGAAAAACATCGTGGAGAAACCATCATGTCCTAGTACCAAAAATTAGTATATGACATCCACAAACACGCACTGGGCCCGCGTGTTGGATTATGGCCCACTCCCTCTCACAGAGAGGAGGCCTGTGTCCCAGCAGTGGGACATTCATAGGCCGAAGATGATGATAAAAGCAAAGATAACTACAAAAGCAATGACTGGCCAAAATCAAACGTGTCTTCAATTAAAACTTTCACTGCCAATCAAGCACTTGATATCAACAATTAAATCGAATTATCTATAATAGAGATAACGTGTTTGTCGTTATCGCACACTGCTAATGCCATGCAACCTTTATAAAAACGTGAGTGTTTGACATTCACGTGAACGCGAGGACATTGTAGTCTAAACAGAAAAGTCTCGTGAATTCTAGAATATATTATAGCCAATTAGTGTCAATTACAGTGGCAGCGGGCGGGTAGCGGAATCTGATGGAGGATAACGCAAACACATAGTTTTTGACTAAGGTGCACCAAGTGGGAAGCGGTCGCCTCCTTCTGCGAAGCATTCATGCTCACGAAGGAGGAGGCGGGCCGCCTGAGGGAGAGGACAGCGTCCTCCCTCCACCCCAGCCGCAGTGGTAGACGCCCACGGCGTCAGACGTCGCAGGACGATCTCCGGCCACCGTAGGCGCGGGCATGCGGGCAGCGAGTAATGGGCGACTTGCTGTCCGACCATGGACCATGCCCGGGTCGACGGCGCGTTGTGTTCCACGCGCGCCTCAAAGAGTGTGAGCATATTGACGGGGCCTGTAGAGGGCCAAAGCCTGCAGGGGTCGCGGGACTTACCCATTACCGTGACCCCGGTACGTAAAGGGCTCGTGAAGGACACCGTGGATTTTAGTCAGTACAAGTCTGACAGTCCCTCCCGCCCTGCCCTGGGTGGGAGGACTCATTTGATGATTTTACCACGCAAAAAAAAAAAGGTGCACCAAGTGCGGGCGGGGTAGGTGAGCGGAAATCTAGTCTGTTTCGTGACCCGCCACTCGCTCCCGCTGCCCGCCCCGCGCCGCTGTAATTGCACACTTAGGTTTTAGCCGCGGGTCCATTCGAGTTATATAGTAGAACCAGGATTATTTACTCAACAAATTGATCAAAATACGACTCAATTTAGTTATGATCAAATAATAAATATAAACAAATTAACGATAGGTACATAACAGGTATAGTAAATAGGCAATTATTCACAAAAACCGGGTTAACGGTCGCACACATACATATGTAAGTATATAATTATAGGTACTAAATGGTCAACAGACTAAATTTATTTATTTATTTATTTATTTAATAAGCATGGAAGACTTACAGCTAAAATAAATAGAATACAAACAGCATGTGTGACTGACAGCCAATTAAAAGTCTTCACTTCTAGAAGCAGATTGGAAAAGTGAGTGTGAACGCCACTAAACAATACGGCTACAAAGAGGCTGGATATCAGCAAAGCTTAACTTAATTTACATTTCGAACACAATTATAGAACAAAAACTATAGTATAGACTGAAACTTATTTGAAAAAGTCAAAACTCATGTACCTTCTGGCCGAGGACACACTTGTCAAGAAAGGATCAAAATCATGCTGTTTACACATGTTATTAAAACTACTACTTGCACGCACTATAAATGAATTTTGCCTATAATTCGTAGCAGTGAAAGGAACACGCAGGGGTGCGTTCCATCGCTTTGACCTTCCAGGAACGTTAAAATTAAATTTAGATAAAATATCAGACTCATCAATAGAATTATTGAAAATCTTAAATAATGTAATGCAGTCGGAGATTGCTCTCCGATTAATAAGGGGTAGTATATGAAATTTCTTACAGAGAACGAGGTAATCTTCAGACCGGTAGGGCAACTTCTGATGATAACATAAATACTTGATAAACCTTTTTTGAATGCTTTCTATACGATCAATGTATTTGTGGTAACATGGATTCCAGATTTCAGATGCGTACTCCAAGTGGCTTCTAACAAAAGTACAATAAAGGATTTTTAAAGTTTTAGCTTGACTGAAGCACTTGGAGAGCCGCATTATGAAACCTAGTGCTTTAGATGCTTTGGCGACTATGGCATTGACATGAAGTTCAAATGTAAGTTTAGAATCGTGATATACCCCTAGATCTCGGATGCAATTCGTTCTAGGAAGTACTTGATCACCTAAAATATACGAGGAATGTATAACTAAGCGCTTTCGAGAATATGTTAGGACCGAACATTTAGCAGGGTTAAGATCCAGCTTATTCCCGCGACAATAAGTTTCCAGGCGGCGTAGATCATCCTGAAGCGCCACCACGTCCTCGAGTGATGATATTGTGGCATAAATTTTCATATCATCAGCAAAACACAACAGTTTGGATGAAACCAGGCAAGAGTTGATGTCGTTTATGTAGATAATAAAGAGTAATGGGCCGAGCAATGAACCCTGAGGGACTCCACTGGGGACAGGCACCCAACCAGACATATAGTTGCTTAACACTACTGCTTGAGACCTGTTCATCAGATAAGAAGAAAACCATCTGAGTAAATCACCTCGAATTCCCATACCATATAACTTTGACAATAAGATCTCATGGTCAATCCGATCGAAAGCCTTACTATAATCTGTATAAACGACATCAACCTGTTTACCGTTGTCCATGGCTTCTGTTATGAAGTCATTTAGCAGAATCAAATTGGTGACGGTAGACCTTCCTTTCAAGAAACCATGTTGAAAGGTACTAATTGAATTTTTAAGCGCATTATACACCTGTTTATAGATGATTCTTTCAAAGATTTTTGCCACAATACAGAGCTTGGATATCGGCCTGTAGTTTATAATTTCGGTTTTGACTCCTTTTTTGTGAATGGGAAATGTTTGTTGTATTTTACTTTTAAATGAATATGGATTTCTTTAGCAAGTTAAGAGGAAATTTACTTGGAATGGCGGAGTTAATGATGCTTTTCTGGGCCATTTTTCATGAGAAATCTTCACGCTTGTACAGGGTCGGACTCATTCGGAAGGGCCCACAACACCGATCAGATTTTATTCAAAACTAATTTTAGGATTGGCCTGTTTACGTTCAACAATTTTCAATTGTCTTTAAGAACGAACTATTCGATTCGTTTTACAATTAGGTACTTCGAAATATTTCAATATCTATCGGTATTTTACGTTTCTATGATGTCTGCTCAATATTGCTTTACAGCAGGAATTGTAAACCAATGAGACGCCCCCTTCTGGGGCGAAAGATTCGCAAAAACGGCGTCTTTATTTTTTAAATATACTTATGTAATGTGTAATTTTACAAAATAAACTTAAACAAAGTCTGGCTGAAATTGAGCGAATGAGTGTTTATCAAATAAAACAGGTTTTTGTGTATTAAAAAAGAACAAGCCAAAGATGCTATGCTATAATAGTAGTAACTTGGGTGAGGTGCATTGAGTAAAAGATACGAAACCACTGTTTAACATTAACGAACTTTCATGAGGCCCCTCTTAGAGGGCCAAAGCTTGCCGGGGTCGCGGGACTGTCTCATCAGGTAAACGTGACCCTAGAACGTAAAGGGCTATTTAAGGATCACCGTGGATTTTAGTCAGTACAAGTCTGACAGTAATGGGTAGGACACATTTGATGATTTTGCCGCGATAATAAAAATTGTAACGAACTATAAATAATAAAAAGAATAAGAACTGAAAAGTATATCAATTGCATTTTAAAGCTTTCAGTTCAACCTTCACCTTTCATAAAAAGTATTCACGTAACAAAGAAATATTGTAAGGCATTTCTTCAATACAAAATGCAGGTAAAAACTTCGTGATTTAAATCTTTTAAAAGCTACGTTAACTTGACTGATCCAATTTATATCAACTCGAAAGTTTGACAGTTTCAAATTACTGTTTATCTCTTCCTTTACTTCCTTAATAGAAGGAGACAGCATTTTTTATAAAAGTAAAGCAGCTTTTGGTGTTTCCACCGGTTTTTTGTTATAGTCGGGCCACACTGACGGCATTTCCCGTTGATTTTCTCAAAAATGTTCGTATAAACGTCGATTAACGCGATAAATAACGTCATTTCCCGTCAGTGTGGCCCTAGTGTTTAAGGAAGGTCGCGGGACTTACGAATTACCGTGACCCCGGAACGGAAAGGGCTATTGAAGGACACCGTGGATTTTAGTCAGTACGAGTCTGACAGTCCCTCCTGCTCTGCCCTGGCGCCCGTCTCAACCTAAAAATTTTACCACGCTAAAAAAAAAGTGTTAAATGAAGACGTTTTTGTACATACAGCTTAAAAATTGCGCGATTTTAGCTCATATTTCAGTGTTAAATCTCATAAAAAGTACTGAGGGTAATTCGAAAGGCTATTTAACTTGAATAAAGCAATTTATGCGAGCATTTTGGCAACGTCCGGTGACTCTCAATGCCAGGCTATGAAATAAGAATTTTCGAAGAGGTTACACTCGAATATTATAAGGATTGGCTGTTATTCGCTGGGTATACCGTTTCGTCTGCTCATAAACATCTACCCGCCATAACTTCAGTACATCAAATATCTGAAATTCCGTCTTTTGCGGTTTTTTCCGTTTTAAGCTCTAACGATGATTGCTGGAACTATTTATATATTTAAGAATTACTCAATACCAGTCACGGAGTCTAGATTTGTGCTAGGTTAATGCAATAGGCTCCTCCTCATCATCACCGTTAGTAGCCTTGTTCCATCCCCAGCTGAGTATAGTCCTCCACATGACGCTAACCTCCGCGTATCTTAGGGGGTTGCTCCCAGCGTGCTTGCACACGATGAGCAATGTGTTACCTCGCCGTCTGATCAAGGAACAGGCCCAAGTCGCCGACGGCGCGTCTTGTAGTAAGACCAAACGTCTGAAACGTCACCGCCAATTAAATGGAACTTACACATAATTGACCAAGGGGGGGGAACTACCTACTACTGGGGCCGCGGGACTGTCTTATCAGATAACCGTCACCCTGGAACGTAAGAACTATTGAAAAACCGTGGATTTTAGTCAGTACAAGTCTAGACTCTCCCTCCTGTCACGCTCTGGACGGAAGAACTCATTTGACGATTTTACCATGATAAAAAGGGGGGTTCTAAAAAGCACACCTCTTCCTTAACCTTTCGAAATTACAAGCGTGATGTTATTTTACGAAATAAGAATATAATAGAAGTAAGACTTGACCATTATAAGGATTCGTGCCCACTGATGCACTGCGCAAATATTATACCTACGGCATACCGTTGCATAATCATGTGAACTCCCACCATAAATGGCTGTCATATTCTTTGGTTGTATTTAAATATCAATAGGAGCGATGCGAAGTATGTGAAACGTAGCAGGTGAGGTTCAATAATTGCTGCGCCTCACCCCACTCTCACCTTCTTCCCATGAGGCACCCCATTCCCAAAGCCTGTCGGGGTCGCGGGACTCACGACTTACCGTGAACGTAAAGGGCTATTGAAGGCCACGGTGGATTTTAGTCAGTACAAGTCTGACAGTCCCTCCCACTCTGCCCTGGGTGGGAGGACTCATTTGATGATTTTACCACGACAAAAAAAAACCTATGAGATATCTCTTTGAATGTCCCACTGCTGGGGCACAAGCCCATATCCTTCCTTGTGCTCTTTTTGAGTACAACTTTGGATCAGCCATCAAGATGTACATCCAGATCATGTTGCCACCCCATTGGAAAAAGGCCTAACTTTATATGTAGCGAAGATTTCCTCTTTGATCTAGTTGTCAGAAGCGCTTCAGCTTAAAACCCTGAATGAGTCAGGCATTTCATTTTTCACAATAGCAGCCAGGTCTGAACCGGTTTTTTAGGGTTGATGTCAATACTTTTTTTGTTTAACTGGGTAAGTGTGCATACCCATACTACTGTCTCAATTGTTTGGGAAAAAGTGGATTAACTACTGCCCTATACGTTCGGGAAATTGGTAAAATGCTATGTGAAATTAGCGAAGTAGGCATAGAGCTTTAACTTCCATATTATTTCTTCATGCAATCATGACACAAAGATAAACAAAGACGAGAATTTTACGACAGGCAAACGTAATGAAAAACTTCACATAGCATTGCACCAGTTATTTAATCTAGAATTTACACTCTCGCATTGACCTACTGGCCTATTTTACCTAAAATGACCAAACTCGGAATGTAGGTACTCTAAATTCACGTTGAATTCCTAATCAACAATCAAAACAGATAACGGATACAACAGTTGTCAAAGGCCTTTGGCAAATCCAAAATCGTAAAATGATTAGAATTATTTAAATAGCAAAGACGGTTTTTCCAAAAATGTAATCGTATGACCTATATTCAACCAAATATGGTTGGTCAAAATACCACTAAAGACTAAGATAGTTTAACGTGATATACCAGTTTGAAAGCAAATAATCCTTTAGACTTTAATACGAAAACAAATAAAAGAGTCCATAGCAAAGTAGCCTTTATAACAAGTGACCTAGAAATATACAGCTATGTATGCTAATATAATATAGAAGACAAACTATTCGTTTTTTTTTGTGAATGAATGCATTAATTAGTAGAATTATTATTCTGACATAGTTGTTAATTAATTGTACTAACAATACGGATTTATGTGATCTCAATATTAAAGTGATATTAATAAAAAATAATATAAAGAAGGTAATCTCTGAGACTGTGAAATGTTAAGACAGTTTTAGAAAGAGTAAAAGCTTAGAAGATGAAATTATTTCAGACACAAACAAACCCATTAAAAAATCGAGATACAAAGCACCAATTGCACCAAATTCGAATCAAGATCATTCTCTCTTCGTACTTACTGATAAAAAATCTCATAAGCAAGCAAGTTCCCCAAACATCTTCAATACTCGTGCCGTTATCCAAGCAGTGGGCGTGGCTGTAGCAATTTGCATGACATTGAGCGGCCGTGTTTCACTAAATTATCGTCATACAAGGTCAGACGTAATCACTATACGTAGACTCGTGAAACCGGTGATACTGTATTAAATGTATTTGTTTATCATTTGTTTTGGTGTTATGATTTTTAATGAGGTAAATATGAGTGATTTTACATTTTGCATGATTATTGAGTGCTGTTGCCCAAAAAGAAAAGTCACTACCTGTCTTACCAAGGGGTTTTTTGCTAAATTAGAAGGCGATCGGATCAATAATAAGAAAGGCTTAGATGATGGTGAAGAGTTTAATGTTATAGACGTAATAGAAGCTATAAATGACGATCATGATGATAATATAAAAAATAATACTACTAAAGTTTGCAAAACTGTTTTAAATGCGCAACATCATGGCAGTCATGACTTTGCTAATAAGAATACTATCAACTGGCCCGAAACGATGAAAGATAAAGAATGATGACTGGAGTTATTTTGATGACAACTATTAAATGCTTTCTCTTTATTTGTTGTGGCGATGAAATTATTCTAAATGAAGAGTTGTAGGAGAATTATAATGACTTAGTAAAAAAATAAGGTTAAAGGATGCTTGGGAATCTATTAGAAATGTTTCAAGAGCCTTCTACATTATCATTCAGTAAGGGCCTTTTAAATATGAAATATTACTGAAGGATTCAATGTTAATGAAAATATAGTTACAACGAACAACGAAACGGATGCAAATGTTCGGAAAGAAGAAATAGGTACTTCTAAAACGTAGAAAAATATTACAACCAAGTAAACAGCATGGTCTAAATCAATTGTCAAAGAATAGTAGCAATCAGGTCGTATATTTAGGACAGTCGCACAAACACACATACAGGCGACGTAATTACAATTTAATTTAGATCAGATTGGAAGTAGGTCGTTTAAGTACAGTGCTGGCAATGTGAACTAGATCGTAGCACAGTTTTAGGGCAGATTGAAGTGCAGTTTTAATTTATTTACAGTACACATGTTCGTAGACTTTGGTTTAAATAGGACAACGTTGGGGTAAGGCGTACTAAAATAAGGCGTAAAAAATATGTTTGTTGCGCAATAGTATATAAACGTAAAAAATATGTTTGATGCCTTCATCTGTCCTTCTAATTTTGCTTAGCTAAGGATCCCCAATATATCTTTCCATTTTTCTGTATGTCTTGCCTTCTTCGAGTAATATTTTAAGGAGTTTATTGTCCAAAAGAAGATATAGCATGGAAAATAAAAATATTTATGGTGCTCATACAAAACCGTATAATCCATGGTGGCATAAGATTTTTAGATACCTCCGAAAAAGCAAAATAAATACAAATTAAAGACTTAATTAATTAAATAAAGAAATCATAATTAGCGACGAGACGCCATGGTTCAAAAAGATTAATTTGTATTGTACATTACGAAATGAAAAACACGGTATTTTTTTTCGGGGGCCATTGTAATTTACCTCCCTTTGTTTAAACTTTGAACAGGTGTGAGGAAACAATCCCTTTTTGCAAAAAAAAAAAACAATACATCTGGGGAAGTGATTTCAAGACAGCACAACTTTGACTTGTTCAGGCTTCTTCATATAAAAGAATCTTGACTCCATTACCTTTTTCCACCATCATAAGCCACGTGCCTGTTCTCTGTATAAAGGTTTTGAAATAAACAGTTTTGTTTAATAAAAAAGTGCTTGCACGTGGAATCACTTACTTGGTATTGATTCGGGATGAATAAAAATAATCAAATGAGTCCTCCCACTCAAAGCGAGACGGGAGGAACTGTCAGACTTCTACTGACTAAAATGTTTGTTTTGAAAAATAATGGATACGTACTTATTTTTTCTTTTCTTGAATCAATGCATATTTACAAAGATGTATCGCGAATCGGGGTTCTAGAAGACAAGTAAAAACTGTACTTGCTTGTGACGTATTGGCAGTTTTAAAAGCGTCGTCAATTTTGGTTTACTTAAGAGACTTCTTACAGTCCACTAGCGCCGCCAATCGAAAAAATGTCATAACTCGTAAATAGAATCAAAAATACAAAATGTGGTCTGTAATTACTTTAGAAAAGGCAATAACGTAATTTTATAACACATTGTCAACACTTGAAATATAGCTGTTTAGCTAAATCGTGCATTCTAAACGTAAACGGCCGTTTTTGTTACAAATGCAACAAAACAAACAGCTATATTTCAAGTGTTGACAATGTGTTATATAATTACGTTATTGCCTTTTCTACAATAATTACAGACCACATTTTGTATTTTTGATTCTATTTACGAGGTATGACATTTTTTCGATTGGCGGCGCTAGTGGACTGTAAGAGGCCTCTTAACAGAAGAAAAAATACGTGTCAAATGTTTTTTGATAATCTAAGTGACTTATTAGATTTTTTCAGTCTAATACCTTATTTATTATATTTACTGCGTCTGTAACAAATTTACAAAATATTACATGATTCATACTACAATTTTAGGCTCCCAGAGCAAAGAGAGGTTAAAAAACAGTGAGAAAAAAAGCGTCCTTTATAAAGGACAACACACAAAACAGCTAGGTTAACAAAATTCAAGTGCAATCTATAATGTTTACAGACAAAGCCGGTTCACGTGACGGTAGCGACGGTCGTCGCCACGTGAGACCGGCACGTTGCCACACACACAGCCAATAGCTTAGTAGACCGTTTGTTTGGACGGCCGTGATTGGTCCGAATTTTGTTATTACAAACTACGCATGTTCGGATTTATGAATGGAAGTTGAGATGAAAAATATCGTGAGGAAATGTTTGTTATGTTATTTTTTTGGAATGTCTCCCTGCTTTTTGGGAAGCCTACTCCCTTTTGCGCCATGCTTCAGCTGCGCATAATATCTAATCCGAATTTTACCAGCAATCGTGTGGATATCGAACCCTTTCAGATATCTTGCTGTAATTTCTTTTTATCGTTAATTTGGCAGCTCAAATAAATAAATAAAAAGCTAAGACACATTAACGATTCCATTTCTATTAATCTATTACAAGTGCCACTTGTTAATAATTTCGGGGCTTCCCCCAACTCATTGCCAGGTCGGGAAGTTCCCGAAAAATGAACTTAACTGTTTCATTTGATAACTCTTCGAGTATATGATTTCTGGAGGACTTTTTTTTATCAGCATTCTATTTCTATCTCATAACCTCGTTCACCAAGAAATCAAATGCAGTCATGGTCTTCCTGTCACTCGTCTGCCATCAAAATTCTTAATAAAGTAGACGAACAAGGGAAAAAGAAAACTAGTAGTAAAGAAGCCGATCCCAGTATAGTTTGAGAAAAATCTAGCCAAATAAAAACACGACTTAAGTTTCATTAACTTGTTATATTTCTAGTTTCGTGTTGAATAACTAAGTTATGTTGAAACGTATCAAGAGAGCTGTTTAATATTCATTGGATCCAGACTTATTTCAAGGACCGTCTCAAGGCTGACTTTATCTTTACGATCTGTCTTAAAAGATTATGTTTTATAATGTATGTATGTGTGGTGTCTGCGTGTTGATGGCTACATATTTTTCTATATAATGTTATGTTTAGCTCATTTGTAAGTTTGCCTTTTGCGCCTTCGTATTTTAAATTAGAAATCTGCCTAAGTAGTCAAATATGATAGAATTAAAAGGAAATCTATTGAAAAATATGGTTAAATATCGTTTGACGTCGACAACGACACCTGAAAAGGTGGCCTACAATGACATCTTGAAAGCGAGACTAATGCCAGTGTGGGAAAGAGACAGAGCTATAGAAGTCGTCTAGCTCGTTCTCACACTGGAATTACTCTGGTTTTAAGACGGCATGAAAAAATCAGGGGGCCTACCCACCTGATTTTTTTCCCCCCGATCTACCGCGTCGCATCCCATCGTCAGACCGCTATTACATTTTCAGATATGATACACAAAAATTTGGATTACTCGGCTTATAATGCAAATATAATTTACAGCCTGTAATACTCAGGCATAATCTAGCTTACTAACAGAAAAAAAAACAATAGGATCATTCTCAAGTTGAGGCCAGAGTAACGGGAAATGCCGTTTTTCCCAGTAGTATGGCCTAACATTAAAAAAAAAATAGAATAGAGAACCTTCCCTTTTTCGCCGGTTAATGCTGTTTCAACAATGTTAATCAGTTACTCCATCACCCTTTCAAATAATTTGACACATGTCACAACTAGCTATCAATAGCTCCTAATTGCAGCAGAGGTCTGATCTCTGACCTAAAGTAATACAGTCAGGCAGACATGCAATCAGCTACCAGAAGTGCAACTGATTGATGGGTAGCATATACAAAGGCGGGTACTGACCGCGGCTTTAAGACGCGTAATGTAACATGTTACACGGCGAGCGTACGTGCAATACTTATGGGGAAACAAGGCACTCACAAAAGGTGGGTCTACGCTCAGGAGTCGAAAATAAGCGGAGCAGAAGCCGAGCACAAATTCGTGTAGTGTAAAACGACTTACAAGCCACGACAACCGACTTACGACCGCGCTTCGAGTCTTTGATTCGTGCCCGACTGTGCTCCACCTATTGTCGGTTTTATGACGAACATAAAGGCGTTCTAGGAGAGTGATTGTTGTAGGCTCGTCTAGTCTCTCGTCTAGCGGCTCGGCTTCGATTCACCTACAGAAAAAACAAACAGCTTGTTGCTCGCTGCGAATGGTACATTACAAGGCCCGTAACACCGGTGAGTACCCAGCTTTATAGAACGTCTAGCAAACGGTCGTGACTTGTTACAACGGACTACTTAGAGCAGGAGGAAAGTGATGCTGAAACTTTTGTTCTTATTATGAGCTGGTTTATTTCAGGCAAGATATGTTTTTTTTTCTCTCTTAAGAAACTTGTGGTTCTAGTCTTACACTTTTTAAATATCAATTAGAAATGAAAATTTAGATTTTTGTCAATCTATTTAATATACACACATCAAAAGTGTCTAGGGATCAAGCATTTTTATGCGGATTTCTTGAGATTGAGATGTGGCTTTGTAATAAATTTATGATTTTATAAATTTATATGGATCCTTTTTGGTGCATTGCATAATTTGAATCAGGAACTGTGAATCAAATTCGAGTAAAAGATGAAAATCAGCTGTCAATATTTTCCCTATAAAAACATACAACGCATTGAAGACATTATTAGTGCTACTGTTTCCCTACTACTGATTAAAACCAACGTTATTATGGAGCGGCGACGTCATTTAAGCAGGGAAGAAATGCTCAGAGCCGTGGGAATGATAGAAGCTGGTTCCCGGCAACGTGCTGTGGCTTTAGCTCTGAATACATTATAGCACACAAGATTTTACCGTTTATTTCAATTAAAAGATATTGCTTAAGTAATTAATTTATTCAGTCTGGAATCTACATAATTTATTAAACGAATTATCCTATTTCAATTAGACATCATTTTTTAATTTGATTTGTCATTAACACTAATGGTTTTTAGATACCATGTTTATTTATATTTTGAGTTTTTCGATATTTCGGCAGTGTTGCCAGTGCCAAAAAATAAACAACAGACAGTTATGTTAAGGTCCATTTCCATTATACAAGTAAGTTGTACATTTCATTTTAAGAAACTGTCTACCGAGTTAATTGGGAACTGAACAAGTAAAACTTGCATGCAATTTGCACACTCTCGAAAACATGTTTTCAATTAAAGCTACTTGTATGCAAATGTGACGTCATGCTTGTATGCAAGACTTGCCTACTAAGCCTTGCTTTTAGACTAAGACACTTTATTTTTTTATCCTGGTAAAATCATCAAATGAGTCCTCCCACCCAGGGCAGAGCGGGAGGCACTGTCAGACTCGTACTGACTAAAATCCACGGTGGCCTTCAATAGTCCTTTACGTTCCGGGATCACGGTAATTCGTACAGTCCCGCTACCAGACTAAGACTACTAATTCTTTTCACAAGTTAATATATTTTTTTAATCTCAATACTCAAAACATGTAGTGCTCCTGACTTTAAACCGATAGTTTACAAGTCAAAGTTGCGACAGCCATCAAGCACTCGACTTGCAATCGATTCAAGCCAATGTCATGGCAACAGAGAAAGTTATTTTACATTTTGTAACAAGCCGAAGTATTACAAACAAAATGTAATGAATAAATATAATGATGTGTGTATGTTAAGTACCAATACTCCATAGAATCCGCAAATTAAGGGAAACTCACGCAATACCTAATCAACATTGCATCAGCCAGGCGACAGGAATGAAAACGCTGATGTCGCACAACGTGACACACGACGGCGACCGGACGATGGCACCAATTTCCACATATTTCCTCACTTTTGATTCCAACTTCGAACAATTGTCACCTCAATTTATATTTTAATGTAATACTGTAATAAGTTTAATAAATAGTTGCAATTTAATTTCGGTTTTTTTTGCAACTTGCCCGCCGGTCTGACTTAATTGGCGCAGTCGGTAGGATCCTCGTGGATTCCTACAAAACTACCATACGATTATCCTGGTAGTTCGCGGTTCGAGGATCCGAATCTACACGTCGAGACCAGCAGCAGCAAGGGTATCCGAGCATCGATACGAGCGAGAAGGCCGAAATGAAACTGTGAGTACATTAAAATCTTTTAGTGGATTGCTCATTCCTTATCTTTAAGTTATCCTGTCTTTAAACTTTTCCAAAATTTTCCATCCGAGAGAATCGCGGAGTGTTAGGTTAGAGAGTAGGCAGAGTAATAGAAATAGTGCTTTAGACCTCAATAGACAATTAAATTCAAGTTGTAATTTAAGTGAAGATAAAATGGCCGATTTGGACCACATATTTAAGGCTCTTAGATTAGTACCCGAGTTCGACGGGAATGTTAATGTTCTAACGAGATTCATCCGGTTGTGTGACGAATTAATAGACGAATTTGTAACGAAACTTGACACCCCGAATAAACTTCATGAGATTGCTCTAATTAACGGAATACTAAATAAAGTAACGGGCCCCGCCGCACGTTTGATTAACTCTAATGGTGTCCCATCAGATTGGTCAGGCATACGTAAAGCTCTTGTCAATAATTTTTCGGACCAAAGGGATGAAACTGCGTTATATAACGATCTAGCATTATTATCTCAAGGCTCTGACAGCCCTCAGGAATATTACGAGCGTTGTCAGAACATATTCAGTACACTCATGACATATGTTACCCTGCACGAAACCATAGCTACAACCGTCGAAGCGAAGCGGGACCTTTACAAAAAGCTAACCCTTCAATCTTTTGTACGCGGTCTTAAAGATCCATTGGGCTCACGTATTCGTTGCATGAGACCTGAAAGTATCGAAAAGGCGTTGGAATATGTTCACGAGGAGCAAAATGTAGTTTATTTACAACAACGTAACAGCCAAATTCCTGATAAGAAATTAGCTCAACAAGCCACGTCACAAAAACTACCCCCTAACCAGAATTTCAATCTTCCGCCACCTAAACCGTTTATGTTTAATATGCCGGGACCTTCTAGGAGTTCTTTCGGACAGCCGATGATGTCACAGGGACCTCCACAATGGCGACCTAATTTTAACCATCAGAACCAGCCTGGTCCATCACGCACTCAACAAATATTCCGTGCTGCACCCAATAATTATAATCAGAATAATGCATTTAGATTTCCACCCCGTAACCCGGCACCGCAAGGCAACCCCCAACAGCAACGACCTATGAGTGGTGTTAGCCACTATGTGTCAAAACCGTTGCCACCCAGTAACGCTGTGAAAGGACATGACTGGTCTAGGTCGGGTAATCCCCCGCCTAGCAACTATTTTAAAACAAGAGAGATGAATTTTAATGATTTTTCCGATTATTACGACTATAACGATTATTACGGCGGTTATTCTTATTACGAACCTTATGACTATTATATTGAGAACTATTATTCTGATTATGACCAAGTGTGCTACCAACAACCGGAAATAACACACAATGCTGCCCCTACCGAGGACTCTAATAAACTCGAAAGCCCTTCAGGTACTAATAGCGAGGATTTTCAGACGTCTCGAAAGTCAGACAAACCAAAATAGAGGTCAATCTGCAAACCCAACGCACACTACCTTACTTGCAAATCAAGGACCCCCCTTTAAAGCTTTTAATTGACACAGGCGCTAACGAATCTTTTATTTGTCCTAGTGCATTAGAAACTTATTTTCCTAATGTTGAATTGAAATATGATCCGTTTGAAGTTTGTAATGTGCACGCGACGACGCGTAGTAATTACTCAGTAACTATACCTTGTTTCCCAGAAATAAATGATAAGGATGATGTCACACTATTCGTCTATAAGTTTCACGATTATTTCGATGGGTTAATCGGATCAAATTTATTAGATAAGTGGGAAGCTACCATTGATTTTAAGACTAAATCTTTAATTACTAAGAATGCATCCAACCCCATACAGGTTTACGACTCGCGTAATGCAAACTTATATGAAGAAATAATACCTGCCAATTCTTCCAAATTAGTTAGGTTACCAGTTAATTCTCAAGACGGGGAAGTTATTATTCCGGAGCAAGTTATCTCAAACTGTCATATTAGCGAATGCCTAACTACTGTAAAGAACCACAGGGGCATAGTAGAGATACATAACCCCACGCGAAACGACGTTATATTTTCTATGGATCGCCCGGTGTGTGCGCAACTTTATAATCACGAGTGCAAACGTACCGAACAAGTGCCTCAGCGCGTAAAGGAAGTACTATCGCGTCTGCGCACTAGTCATTTAAATGAAGAGGAGCGCATTAACTTGGAATTATTATGTGCGCGTTATGCGGACGTATTTTATTTAGAGGGCGAGAACTTAACGTTTACTAACCAAATCAAACATTCTATTAAAACAACCGATGAGATACCGATTCACACTAAAAGCTACCGTTATCCTTTTGTGCATAGGCAAGAAGTCCAAGAACAAATTAGTAAGATGTTAGCTCAGGGAATAATCCGACCATCCGAGTCTGCGTGGAGCTCACCTATATGGGTTGTACCCAAAAAGGCTGATGCCTCGGGTAAGACTAAATGGCGAGTAGTAATAGACTTTCGGAAATTAAACGAGAAAACTTTAGATGACAAATACCCTATCCCTAACATTGCGGACATTTTGGACAAATTAGGTAATTGTCAATACTTCACAACCCTAGATTTGGCCAGTGGTTTTTATCAGGTGGAGATGGACCCCAAGGACATCCCCAAAACCGCTTTCACTGTTGAGCATGGCCACTTTGAGTTTTTAAGGATGCCAATGGGATTAAAGAACAGTCCATCCACTTTCCAAAGGGTAATGGACAATGTACTAAAAGACCTTCAAAATAACATATGCCTGGTCTATTTAGATGACGTCATCGTTTTCTCTACGTCACTACAGGAACATATGATCAACCTGGAAAAAGTATTTAACAGATTGCGACAGTCCAACTTTAAAATACAGATGGACAAGTCCGAGTTCCTCAAACTCGAGACAGCCTATCTAGGTCATGTTATCAGCAGTGATGGTATAAAGCCAAACCCGGATAAAATATCGGCAATCAAAAATTACCCGCTTCCGAAAACCCCCACTGAGATTAAAAGATTCCTAGGACTTCTTGGCTATTATAGGAAATTTATACCGGATTTTGCAAAAGTCACAAAACCTTTGACTCAGTGCTTGAAGAAAGGCTCGAAAATTACTCTAGATCAAAATTATATTCAGTGTTTCGAAAAATGTAAAACTTTACTAGTTAATGATCCCATTTTAAAATACCCGGACTTTACTAAAGAATTTATTCTTTCCACTGACGCATCGAATTTAGCCATTGGAGCCGTGTTATCGCAAGGTACTATAGGTTCGGATAAGCCCATTGCTTATGCCTCCCGGACCTTGAATAGCAGTGAAATTAATTACAGCACGATCGAGAAGGAGTTACTGGCGATTGTCTGGGCCACAAAATATTTCAGGCCGTATTTGTTCGGTCGGAAATTCAAAATTGTAACGGACCATAGACCCTTGCAGTGGGTTATGAATATCAAAGAACCCAACTCGCGCCTCACACGTTGGCGACTTAAATTAAGTGAGTTCGATTTTTCAGTAGTATACAAACAAGGTCGATATAATACAAATGCGGACGCGTTATCACGAATTGAGTTACATAATGAAGAGACTAGTTCGCTTATCGCTAACCCTACCGAAAAGCCTCCTTCCTTAGATCTCTCAAGGACAGCTACGGTACATACTGATGCGGAGAACCCGATACTGGAAATACCTATAACGGATTTTCCTCTCAATAAATATCATAAGCAAATTATTTTTACAGTTGTCGATGACGTAAAGAGCCGCCCTTCCGTTTCAAAGCCCTTTGAATCGCATGTTAGGACACATATTCAAATTTCCAAAAATAATCTCGAAGAAGATATCGTAAACGCCGTTAAGGAATATGTTAACCCCAAGGTAAAGACCGGTATACTCATTAAACCCGCATTAGCTATGTATGAAATTATTCCCGTTATTCAAAATCAATTTAAAAGTTCATCCATGGATTTGGTATTAACAAAAGTCGAATTAGATAACGTAAAGGATTACCTAAAACAACAAGAGATAATTCGCAATTACCACGAAGGTAAGACGAACCATCGAGGGATTAACGAGTGTTACATGTCTTTATCTAGCAAGTATTATTGGCCTAAGATGAAGGAGCATATAATGAAATACATAAATGAGTGTAATATTTGTGGTCAGGCCAAGTACGATAGGAACCCAATAAAACAAAAGTTTCATATCGTACCACCTCCAACCAGACCCTTTGAGATAGTCCACCTTGATCTTTTAAGTGTCGAAACGCATAAGTATCTCACAATCATTGATGCTTTTTCAAAATATGCTCAGGCCTATCACTTGAAGGACGCAACAGCAGTCAGTGTCATTCAAGCCCTTTTAGTATTCAGTACCCATCACGGAATTCCCTTAACTATTGTAACAGATAGAGGCCCGGAATTTACTAATCAATTATTTTTAGAATTTATACGAATACATAAAATTCAACATCATAAAATTTTGGCATATACACCTAATGAAAATGGCATGGTAGAAAGACTACATTCCACATTATTAGAACACCTGCGCGTGTTGAAATTAGAGCACCGTGGGGAATCCGTAATTAACTTAATGCCATATGCGATCTTAGGTTACAATAGCTCTATTCACAGTTTTACGAAGTGCAAACCTTTAGATATAATCACCGGCCACTTAGATCCACGTGATCCGTTAGATATTAATGTTTCGGATAATATTCTACAATTATATTCACAGGAACACCGTAATAAAATGCAAAAAGTCTACGAAATTATCAATGAGTCATCGCTTCATGACCGTACACGTATTACCGAAAATCTTAATAAAGATAGGGAGCCCGAGCAAGAGTATAGCCCAAATCAGCAAATTTTTGTACGGAACCCTATGGCGAACCGTCACAAATTAGCCCCCAGATTTACGCGCGATACTGTTTTAGCCGACCTACCAATCCACATTTATACTAAAAAGAAACGTGGACCTGTTGCCAAGTCCCGCCTGAAAAGGGTCCCTAATAGTTCCCGATTGTTACAGGATAATTCCACTGATCCTGAGCCTGGCCCAAGCGGAAGAGATAATATTAAATAGTTTGGATAATGGACCTGGCATACTACCTTTCATGTTAGGAAAGACTAAAATCATTTCCCACTATCATTCATTCATCCAACCAGTTAATTTAGATGTCATGCGTAAGAATATAAATGTAGTTAAGAAACAACTGGATTATATTTCACCTGAATTCCATAATAAGACGCTATCATTATATGAACCACACATAGAGCATCTTAATAGTAAAATTTCATTATTATCCGAGCAACTAGAATTATTTCAGTCTAATCGCGTTAAAAGAGGCCTTATAGACGGATTAGGTTCTGTTATTAAGAGCATCTCCGGAAACTTAGACTACAGCGACGCCATTCGTTATGATAACGCTATTAAAACCTTACAGGAAAATGATAATAAAATCGTCACAGAACTGAATAATCGTGTGAGTTTAAACAAACACTGGATGTCTGAAAATTCGGATATTCTGCACAAATTAATAGAAAACCAAAATAAAATCAAGGACGCCGTAGATAGTATTTCAATAGGTAATTTACGTAGTGAACAAGACATAGTTAAATATGCCCATCTGGCTCAGTTCTTATTAATGCTAGCTGATAATATTGAAACATTATCCGACGAACTACTTAGATTAGAAAACTTACTAGCTTTTATACGTGCGAAGAGCACGCACTTCCTTATGTTTAAGTTAAAAATGTTTAATAGGATGATAGAACAGTTGATTGCTCTCTATGGCAGAGAACAAGTACTGAATATTAGTTTTAGGGAATATTTTGATATCATTAAGTTGGGTTATTACTATAGCGGTCAGAACTTAATACTGGTTTTCAAACTCCCGGTTGTCTTTCCCTCTACCTATGAACTATATAAATTATCCATAATCCCTAATAAAGATAACAAAGTATTAATCCCTTCCTATCCCCTCCTGGCAATTCATGACAAGGATTTTACGTACATAGAGGCAGAATGCCCGAAGTCCAGCCAATACTATCTCTGCGAGGACAACATAAACCACCGCTACAGGAATCAAGGGGACTGCATCCACCACCTGATAACTACGCAGCAAGTTGACGAATCCTGCCAGTTCACCACTACCCAACTTAAGACGGAAGCTGTGGAAGCACTCGACGATCGTCACTACGTAGCGAGCTTTCCTACACCCACGAAGATTCGTTTATCTTGCTCTGAAACACAATATAACATCGTGCACGGAAGCTATCTAATCACCATTCCAAAGGGATGCGTTGCACAAACCCCAGCGCTCACCTTGGCAAATAAAGATGACCGTATCAAGGGACAAGTACTGAAAATTATGAACATTCCATTCCAAGACGAAGCCGTCTACAACCTAGAAGCCCGAAAGTTAACTCTCAACACTGCAGATCTCCGCAGCCTCCATGTCGCTACCCAAGAAATATCTATGGAAACACCGTTGAAAATAAATCAAGCCGATATTCATAGCGTGTATTACACCATCACACCGCTATACTTAGTACTATTAGGTGCAAGTGCACTGGGCATTGGCTACGCGATACGAAGATACATAAACCAGCGCTCGCAAAAAGCGATTACTGAACATCAAACCAGTGAGATTGAATGCGGCGAAGTTTATGCTGAGATTAACAATCATACTGCTGCACCTCAGCCGAGATTATCAGCGCTATTATCGAACCTGTCAAACAATAGTCGCTGATCTTCGGGAGGGAGATGTTAAGTACCAATACTCCATAGAATCCGCAAATTAAGGGAAACTCACGCAATACCTAATCAACATTGCATCAGCCAGGCGACAGGAATGAAAACGCTGATGTCGCACAACGTGACACACGACGGCGACCGGACGATGGCACCAATTTCCACATATTTCCTCACTTTTGATTCCAACTTCGAACAATTGTCACCTCAATTTATATTTTAATGTAATACTGTAATAAGTTTAATAAATAGTTGCAATTTAATTTCGGTTTTTTTTGCAACTTGCCCGCCGGTCTGACTTAATTTGTATGCATGTGTGTGTGTGTGTGTGTGTGTGTGTATACATGTAATGATGTGTCAGTCCGTTTGACAGGTTGAAAATGTTGTGTAAGTGAAAGTAATTGATTTAGCTTGTTTTGTTTTTTGATGAGTAATTATTTGATAGATATCAAATTGATTGGATTTGTTTGTGGTTGAGAATCGAATCGAAAAATAAGCACTAGATATTTTATGTAATTATTGATGGTGAACTTTATTATACAATAGATAATAATTTAAATAATCAAAACACTGTCAAGGCAGCCTTAACTACTGCGAAAATGAACTAAGAAAAAATATAGACAATTCACCCCCTAGAGGTAAACAAATCTAAATTCCCCAAAAATAACAGGTAATCAATAATTCGTAAAATTCAAACAAAACAACCCACCAAAAAAAAAAAAAGAATTTTCAAAAAAAAAACCAACCCTAAATCGCTACCGGCATTTAAAAAACCGCCTGCACATCATGACATCATAAACACATGACATAACATAGCAAATCCCAGAGCAAGTTCAGGGCTGAACGACCGGTCGGATCCGCGAGGCACACTTACCCGTGCCCTACTGACCCGCTTGCGCCGGCCTCGTGTATCCCCCCCTCCCCCCACTGGCACAATAACAACAAACAATTATCTACTTTATTTTATAAGACCTAAAGTTCAATTTACAATGTTCAAGTAGAAGGATAACCCTGCGATGCTACATTTTAGTCTCGTTCGCGATTTTAATCAGACTTAATGATTTATTTTGTACTGAAATTTGGGGTTTTGAAGGTTTAGGTAATAAAAAAGGATATTGTAAGAAGGATATAATACATTTTATAATACCAGACGCTCATTTTGTTTATCCTTTACAATATATTTAACGAATAAACAGAACGTTTTATGCGTAAAACCGACGAGAAGTACGTACTATATAATAATGTCATTACACATTATGGTAATAACGTTGAATATTCAAGGCGTTTGAAGAAATAGTAGAGTTTACAGAATATTCATGACATATAAGAAATACCTTGGTCTGTCGTATTTAAAAGACGTTTTGATTCTTCAGTTGTCGTTACCCGACCGTGGATTAATAGGGCTGTCTACTCAACAATAACACCATCGTCATGCCTGTATCATCAAAGATTTAAGCAGAGATGTATCAATTAGTAGTAAAGCAAATTTCGTTATCATGTTAACAATAGGTTAGTCTATTGCCAAATACCAGGAATAAATCTAGACACTAGAAATTTCTGATATAACAATTAATACCACCAAATAGAACCTCGTTTGCATCAGTTGCATTTTACCAGTATACCCAGTGCTCAAAGATTTCCAGTTTCTAAAGAGTCCTGCAAACTGAGTCTCGAAACAAAAGAGGAACTACCCTCCTGACGTAAAACAGCTCATGTATTGGAACAGGGCTGTCACAAACATGGCGTCTAAAAATATATATAAAGCGACGAAAAGACAACGCCCACTGAGCAACGTCGGCCGACTGAAAATTTATATTTTATTTATAGAAAACGCTTTTATTTTCATATATATGAAATTATTTTGTTTTTGTCTCGTTTTTTTAAAACTTTTGAATGAAAAGCATTCCAAGAATATCAATTTGAAATTAAAATAGAATGCAATCTCGCCTTAAACCTAAATTCACAGAATAACCGCAATCATATTTAACCCTCACATGCTCCACAAAATAAAAACATTTCACTGAAACACTTTTTCCGAGAAACACGGCAAAAATATCGTTCCACATGAAATAACCGTATGTTTGCCACTTACAAAGTTGCACCTACGATAAACTTCGACCTTTAATAGTGAAGCCATCTGAAAACCTTCAGGGTACATTAATGGGTTGCAATATTCACTTGCTGCCCTTTCTACTTAATTTGCCAGGAAAATATATTTAGAATTTTCCTTCCTTGATACTTATTTAATTAACATTTCTTTGATAATTTTGCTGAAGTGAGAAAAACAGGAGCAAGGCCGGGGAATGTTTGAAGTACGAAGTTATAGTAATTAACAGGTTAATTGGTTGTGAGTAAACAAATATTTTGAGGGTCAGGGGAAGATTACCTATTACTTTGATGGAAACATTACTGAAAGGGGTGGAAACTTTTTGAAACGTGGCTTTGAAATACACGTTTTGCTACAGAAAAAAAAATTTAACTTTACGCTTTTAGGAAATTAGTTTTTTGTTTTTTGCCACATCAACATTCTTATGAACCCTCCCTGACTTATTTCTAGTTAATCTAAAAAACATAGTCCAGAGCCCATGTTTCTACAGTCTGTATGACACCTGACGGTATTGAAATCTAAAACCTGCTCATTTAGAGGGGTTAACTTTTTTTGACAGGTGTCAAAACTTTTCCAACAAATTTCTAGCGTTTCAAATTCTGTGCTAAACCTGTTGATCAGCACAGGTCCAGGTATTGAAAGCAAGCACCGATCAAGATTAACCTAACCCACCGCTGAGGCCCCTACTGACGAGGTTGCGACCAACTAACCCAGATACGCACGCGCGCTTCACTGTCGCCGCGCTCTCATTTGACTTATAGATGATTTATATTGTTTAAATAATTTTTATTTTTCAATTATATACAAAGTAGAGAAATGTTTAAGTTTTTAAACTGACATTATCACTCACAAAATCATTACAACTTGAAAAGAGTTATTTACTATGATTTGTTTTGAGATTTTTCAGCAATTAAAATATATATTTTGCATTGACATCATTTTATTATTTAAGTAATAATTACAGGGCCTGTAGAGGGCCAGACTGCCGGGGTCACGGGACTTACGAATTACCGTGACCCCGGTACGTAAAGGGCTAGTGAAGGATACCGTGGATTTTAGTCAGTCAAGTCTGACAGTCCCTCCCGCCCTGCCCTGGGTGGGAGGACTCATTGATGTTTTTACCACTTATAAAAAAAAGGGTTGAATGTATATAATTCTCTTAAACAATTTTTAATTAATTAAGAGGTCTCCATTCACAGTAGGAAAAAAAGTATGCCATCGTCTTGTTAAAAGATAGACTAAGGTTTTGTAACAAATTGTGATTTTTGCCTTTCTGCAATAAGTGCAAATAAAAGAAAAAGTGAATGTTAATGATACAGGTACAAATAATGATTATAATTAAGACAAAATAAGTGAAGACACAAAAGATATAAAAAGTTACCAACATCCGGTTATGTGCCATTTTGTTTTAATATTACAAAATATTGTGCAATTCGCCAAATTATCTTCTTTTACTCTTTCATTTAACACAGATAAGAGAAAACATGAGTAACAAAAACTAATGAAAAAGAATTGGATTCATAATCCCGAAATACAGAGAAACGTTCCCATAATGGACGAAAAATATCTTCCGCAACATTTTTACGAGCAAACTATAAACCAAATTGAGTTCACACGCCACAAAATACACCCTAGTTTACCCATCAATCATTCTAAAAATAAATCTAGGCTAGAAATAGCCCATGGAAAAATAGCACTAATCGTCTTAGACCTAGACTATATTATGGACCAAGGTTGAAAAAGATTCCTTTAGCGATTGAATCTTACAGCAATATTTAGAGCAGAAAATAAGGTAGAGATTTAAATAAAAGTAGGTTAATCTTTGAATACCATTAATAGTGATTGAGGAAAAGAAAATTATCCTTTCGGGGTGGAAACCCGTTTTAGAGATAATTCGAAACTTACACGAGCGGCCTACTTTCTTAGAGCGAGGAGGTAATCAAATAAAGTTTTGAGTAAAATTACACTAAAATGAGAAAACCGACGTCCAGAAGGTGTTTCCGAACAAAAACGTGAATTTGTCTTGTATGGACGAGAAATTGTGACGTATCACTTTACAGATAAGCTAACAGATAAAATGTAAACTTTTGATGACTTGTATTTGTTTGATAAAGCAAATTAGGGGCCTGTCATTCAGTGCCCAGCTCCATACACACAATGAAGATAAATGAAGAAACAAACGGTAGAATCTTCTGAAGCAGAGACCAACAACATCGCCATCAACTTATAGACAAAAATAATCTAGCTAGAGGCTAGACGAAGACATTGAGACCTTTAATGTTTTAATAGTACAGGTAACTTACAATAAAACGTACGAATGTATGATTGATTTGAAACTAAAATGATGAAAAACAGAATTAAAGCGAAGCCAGATAAGCCTAGTTTTCCAGAACTTATGAAAAGGTGGGAAAATAAGCCATAACCAGATTAAACTGTCAACCGAACACACCATGACAAGAAATGAGTGACAGGTGAGTTGTAAAGAAACTCACGTACTTACTACATCCGTGCCACATACAGGCAGTGCACAATCGATGGGTGAAATTGGGTTAGTCGACACCGATGTTATTTACTGCGGTAATGACATATTACTTTTTAGTTTAATTGGGGTTCGTGGGAAAGGGAGTTGAGTGACGATTGATTTTGTTGGAATATAGCAAGATTTGTTGAATTAGAAATGGTTATTGGAAAGTTTCGAATGATAGTTGAAGATTTGGGGGTATGACAAGTCGAAACCCTAGCAAACAACCAAGGATTTGTTGTCATCTATCGAGCGATTTCCCAACTATGCTATGTGTCCAAACTATCAAGATACAGCTGAATACCAGTTTGTTCCGAGGAGTGACAACCTATCAGACTCTCATGTCCAGTTTGGTTAGAATTGAAAGAGAATAAAACTCCTAAAGAACCTTCTAGAATAACTATAGAAAGAAAAACGCGAGACGCCAAAAAAAGTTCGCACAACAAATCTCAAGCATCCAACCGGCTGTAACCTCTCACATTTCCTCGCTCGCGATTTTTTACGCCAATCTCGAGCAAGTTGCGCCACTCTAAACCATCCGTTTCACTTTTGCCCAAGCACTTTCACTGCTAACGGTACGAGCGTACCGCGTTTGAATCACAAGCGAATAGCGACTCTAGCCAAGACACCTTCGCTTACAATCTTCATTGTCAATATTTCCGCGTTTAATACTTTACGGATTATGAAAATGATGGCAAAGGAAAATATGTTGTCGCAAGATATAATAGAGATCAGAATTAAAATGTTTATGGTAGGTAAGTATCCGATGTTAGCCGAAGACGGGCCGAGCGTGCGCCGAGCGCTGGAGCAATGGCTTTCGTGCGCGTGAGTTTGAAAGTCGAATGCGCCCCACCGCGCGGACTCGGGTACCGTAACCGCTTGTGTCATCCGTTACAGAGCGGTGAAACTCTTGTTACGTTGGTGGACCGCTATGTTACGCCTCCGAGCGGATGACGGAGTATCCAGAGCATTGTTCGTCCATGTTCTTAATGCAAACAATAAAATGGGTCACCAAAACATATGTTTTTACGGTACTCAGAAATGAGGTAATAATTTCAAGGTATGATTAATTATGAAATAATGCATAAGCTTCAGGTCAAGTTTATGTCGAGGAACAATAAACAAATGGTGGAAGCATTGAATTCAAATCAGTCGAAGACGGAAATGATAGGGATCTGCACGACACGAATAGTTTCGACCTTAGTGGACTGCGATTGTTACCGACGTTTATCACAGATGGAAAAGTATTTGAGTAGCAAGTAAATAGAAACAGTAAAGAATGATTTGCTAATGATTACCGGTTGACCCCGATGTCGGAAGACGGTCTATTGGCTTTTGATTATGGTAATTTATAAAATAATACGTTAGAGGAAGTTTATTTAAAAGTTGATAGGTCTCTCTTGGTAAAATTTTGTTGAGGAGGTCGAAATAGTAAAGATAAATTTCGATGAAAAGGAATAGATGATTATCGTATTGTAGGTAATAATAATTAAAAAGAGAAAATTCTAAAAGTAAGTATAGTATTGGCAATATTCATAAGTCTCAACCAAATAGGACAGCAATTTAAATCAAGATAGTCGCAATGTCTAAAATGTTATTATATACAATAACAACACACTATCATTAAATAATAAACCGTAATAATCTATTGAAGGTTAACACAGGAGTAAATATTCAAGTAGATAATCTATCAGTAATATTGTATTGAAATTCAGTAGCGATTGAATTACAGATGAAACGATTGAAACGACGCATAGCAACAGTGAATTTATCTAAAGTGAAGAATTACTCGACAAAGAAAGAGTTATTTTAACTGAAATACTGATAAAAGATGTGTACAGGAAAAAACATTCCGTTATGAAAAACCTGTTTAATATTTACGATTGTGTGGAATCGTGGATTTTGCCCTTAATATAATATATATTCACAATCTAAACAAAACAAATTATTTATCCTACAAGTACAATTAATAATTTACATAATCATTAAGTTCTTACTACGGAATAATAGTATGAGTTAACAAAAAAATCTATACGTACTGATTATATCAACTCGTGATTTAAATTATAATCATAGAAGATTCGAGACTCATTCTGAAGATCAAACAATTATAACTGCAAACTTAAAGTCAATTGATGTTCCAGGGTCATTAACATGATTAGACACAGAACATAAAATTGTAGAATTCCAATAAACTTGTGCCATAAACTAAAACGACACATAATCTCTTCACAAGTAAGGGCCTAGTCGTAAATTGGCAATGTAAAGACAACAAGGATTTCATAAACACCCTTTGATAAAACAGAAAAGGACTGTGAGCTTTAAATCAAAGAAATTAAGATCCAATATCAAGAAATGATCAATTCGCATGTCGTTGAAGGAAAGTGGCTTCGTGATACGGGGAAACCCGAGCTGTGGCACGCGAATCCACCGAGACAGGTTCGTTTATATTTCTGTCTCATTCTTCAGATGTGGGAGTGCGAGAGGGATGGAGGTGGCACGAGTAACGGAACTTATCAGTCTCTATTTATAATTGGTCCGATGCGATACCGGAGTAATAACAGGACCGCGAATGTGTCATTCGGGTTACCGCTTGCGGGACGATAAGCAAGATCTTTAGTGGTAGTAATGCAGGACGAAGGACAGACGATCTAACATGTTTGCACTGAAGAATGTCAAACACTTTAATGGAATTAGAAACAATAGCCACTCGTAAAACTACTACAGAATAGTAAACGTAGTTTGGAGGCTAAGAATATTGAGAAATATTCACTTATGAATTTTTACGATCCATCAAATAGTCGTCAATTCTTTTAAAGACATTACTGATGAACTTTACTATTGTGCAACGGAACTAGTTAAAAGATAAAACTGAGATTAGAAGTACAATAATATCATCGACAGGCCAAACAAGAGTATTTCAACTTTTTAAGAACTCGTTTAGATAGAAGCGGAATATCATGAAGCTCGACGAGTCCGAAATTGGAGCCCAAAACCGGAACTAAAGCCGGAAGTTTTAGACCGTACAACGAACCATCTAGGTTCAGCCAGCTAAAGAGAAAAAAATAACAGTGAAAGTACTATGTATCAAAATCGTCTTACTGACTATCAAATTTTAAAATTGGAACACGCTGACCTCATTCCGCACGCGTGTTTGGGAGAGAGCGGTTGACCGGGTGGTAGTGCAAAAATAAATCATTTTAAAATTAGCACCAATAATAATATTCATTCATTGTATCTTCGAGAGGATCTGAACTAGGGGTTTTGTCAATGAAGTACATGACGAAAAGCGTTCCGCTCTGATAAGTGTATTATTTGGTCGGCTTTCACTTCTCTTGGAAAGGAATTCGCGAACCGTTGTGAGCTGAGACCAATAGACTTGTTTGGTAACAGTATATAAATATATACATCATTAGTTCGTTGGGCAACTGAATATAATGACGTGATAAATAATGCAGTGGAACTACCAAATGAGTTGTTTACGTGCAATTATTTTGTTTAAGCGTAACGCGACCTGGGTTTCGGTACAGCCGAATTGGGACATTCCTTGTGAATGATTGATTTCCATTGTTTGACAAACATACAAGTGAGCTATAAAACAACGCTGTTAAACATGCCTATTAAAAGAATTGTACTGGGGAAATGGAGTCGAGAATTTTTGCCCGCAATTTCGCATGCATGGCTTACGGAACTGAAAAAGTGAATTGGAACTCCGTCTAGTCATTAATGTAATGGTATATTCCGAGAAAGTTTTGTATTTACAATGGAAATTAAATCAGCTTAAGACTTTGTTGCTGGACACGAAGCCGCAATTAATGTTGAAACGGTTTAATTTGGAAGATATAAAGCTGCTACAATTGTTAGACAACATTGTTACCATCGCGGGTATATCCTGGATAACGCAACAAGAAGTTGCCACGAGCAAAGAGGCCTAACTCTGGAAGTGCTTTGGATGAAGTAGGGCAGATAATGGTGATGATGATGAATCCTACATTCAGCAACAGTTGTCATGCAATGAGCGGGCTACTTAATAAGAAATCTGATCGCTCATAACCATAAAAAATATCATAAGACTATGTAACCAACAATTTTAATTAAGCAAGAAGATAATAAAATCCTCAAAGCAGCCCAGGGTTGTGTAAACAGAGTTGATGTGTGATGTGCAAATGCATGCACTTTCGCTCTCAAATACATGGGAGCTGTTAAAATTCAAGCTAACATTAAACTGTTGGTTTATGATGATTAAATAAGTTTGAGAGATCGTCTTGAAGACACATCTAAAATTCTTTGATACTGTCCACAAGTAACTGGATCTGAATTTGAGATTTACTGTTGAATGTATATCAAATATTTTAGTATTCTATTCCTGAAGTGTCCGTAATATAAGGCCTTTGGCCGTAAGAAAAATAGAATCTCTAGTCCAATAAATATGTCATGGCAATCCGAATGGTCCGAGGATACCGCACGATCGCCGGCGAATCGGCCAACCTCCTTGCCGGATTGCTGCCCTGGGATCTGGAGGCGACTGCCCTCCAGCGCGTCTACGAATGGCGCGTGGAGGCGCAGCGCCGGGGCGAATCCCCGCTGCCTCGACAGGTCGAGGCGCGGCGGGAAGAGCTCCGGCGCGATCTCAGGGCAGTATGGAGGGAGCGACTGTCGCAACCGAGGTCCGGGCACGCCGCAATCGCGGCGGTAAGACCCCTCTTTGAGGAGTGGCTGGATAGGCGTCACGGCGTCCTTACCTTCCGCATGACGCAGGTCCTCACCGGACACGGAAGTTTCGGGAGGTTCCTGTGTCTGATAAGGAGGGAGGAAACGCCTGGGTGTCACCACTGCGAGGACCGTCCTGAGGACACGGTGGAGCATACGGTGCAGGACTGCCCCGCTTGGGCAGAGCACCGCCGTGTCCTCACGACGGCGATAGGCGGAGACCTCTCGCGCCCCGGCATTGGTCGAGGCCATGCTGCGGGGCGAGACAGAGTGGGAAGCGGTCGCCTCCTTCTGCGAAGCAGTCATGCTCGCGAAGGAGGAGGCGTGCCGCGTGAGGGAGAGAACAGTGTCCTCCCTCCGACCCACCCGCAGTGGTAGACGCCCACGGCGACGGACGTCGTTAGACGATCTCCGGCCACCGTAGGCGCGGGCATGCGGGCGGCGAGTAATGGGCGACTCGCTGCCCGACCATGGACCATGCCCGGGTCGACGGCGCGTTGTGTTCCACGCGCGCCTCAAGGAGTGTCAGCAAACTGACGGGGCCTGTAGAGGGCCAGAGCCTGCCGGGGTCGCGGGTCTTACCCATCACCGTAACCCCGGTACGTAAAGGGCTCGTGAAGGACACCGTGGATTTTAGTCAGTACAAGTCTGACAGTCCCTCCCACCCTGCCCTGGGTGGGAGGACTCATTTGATGATTTTACCACGCAAAAAAAAAAAAAAAAAGTCCAATAAATATGTCATCTGTACCAATTGGGGCTTTTTATTATGAAAAATATGAGCGTAGAGTCCTAAATGTAATTTATTTCTACTCTTTTCAGCATATAAACAATCCCATTTCAAAGTATGTTTATGGCCACGAAAATAGCAGTAACAAGAAAACGTTGATTTAAGATAAAAAAGTGAAAAGTAGCTTGATGACTCATTAATGACACTTTTCAACTGCTACAATATTCAAAGATCATGTAGTAGGTGGTGTTAACGCCTAACAAGTGCGTACCAGGCATTACGACGTCTTCGACGTCGGCAACACCATTCCAAACATTTCGCGCATGGCAACTCCGTTTTTGACACTTCCGTCGCTTCCGCTCTCTCGCCCGCGTCCGCATCACGGACATTAATTTACTGTCGGGTTTTTTACAAATTGTAATAGATTCTACTGAATATAACGCATTATTCTCAAGTCTGCGTCATCATTTCACCCAAGGAAGATTATACCCAGAACATCATAAACATTTTGATCCGGCTCGAAGGACCGACGTGTCCTCCAAGCTACGGAAGTGTCAAAAACGAAGTTGCCATGCGAGAAATAGTGTTACCATGTTCGGAATGGTGTTGCCGTGTTGCCGACTTCGTAGACGTCGTAATGCCTGGTACGCACTTGTTAGGCGTTAACAGGTGGTATTCATTAGTTTTTTTGCCAAATAGACGTAAAATTATGAATTTATGTATTTAAATTTACCGCACTTTGCACACATTAAAACATGAAAATCAGATTACCATTAAATCATCTCCTTGAAATGTCAGATCGTAAAAATCTAAATAATGATTACAGTAATCTACAAGGCTTAGATTGTTTCACAGTACCAAAAACTGCGAGTCATGCCGACTGATTTCTCAGCGATCGAGAATTACAACCAAAGTCCGCGGAACTGTAACCGCAAATGACAATGAACTTCATGCTAAAATATTCTTATTTAAACACCTGCTTATGTTTAAATGTATGTTTAGCTCGATTCGGGGATGATACTTGAAGAATTCCTTCGTTCGTTTTACTTATGTCTTCCTCGTTATCAGTCTTTACTAGTCCACTGCTCGCATTGTTTCTTTGACCAACGGTAGCTACGACCAGCTTTTTCGATAACCGTTCCTTTGGAACCTCTCATATCTTCAAATTTCTGTGGTCCTGTCACCACGTAACCAGCTTTTTCTCAATTGTATCAGAGTCGGCTTCCAACGTAACCGTGCGAAGCGGAACGCCAGTACTTTACATTGAACTAATGCCTATTTGACCTCCACAACCCAGTTTTTATATTTTGTTTTTGTGTCTCCAAACTTCTCGAGGACGATCAAGTCTATTTTCACTTCAGAATTACAACTAAATAGTGAGTAGTAGTAGTGGAATGCATTCATATATCAATTTCGAATATTCTTGGCACTCGTAATATACACGCTAGTATTAGATCATTTTCAAAGAGACAGGTGGTTCTTCCCACTTACATAGTCGTTTAGGACTCTCTAGAAGTTTGGGCCTTTATCCCAGTCTGAGAAAGACTATGGCTGAGTTGGTAACACTAAAAAATAATCTTGTATCCGTTTCAAGCTCATTTAAACTCGTTTTGTAGCACAACATAACTTTAACCCGTTACTTTTCCACATTTCTCCGATAACATTACATCATGTCCTTCTCAAACAGGGCTGTTATTCTCAAATATTTTATTAAGATACATTTCAAATGCTCCGTTATGTTTTAATACATTTATCTTAAAGTCAAGGCCACGTTTTTATAGAAGGATATGACATTGAAACTATAATTACGATAAACGGTGACTGGCTAACTTTATAGCAGTTTTTCCACCAATATTTCCGAGAAGGCCTCAAATTGTTTGTTAATTTTATGAATAATTAAGCCGAAACCACCGTTACTCTCGCCCTTGACGTAGAATATTCAACACTTGAAGCAAAAACAAATATTAATCATGTCGGCTTCTAAAATAATGAAATACAAAATTAAGTAAAACATAGCAAACTTAAGTCAAATTGGTTTCGGGTTTAAAAAATTCGTAAGAGCAGCCACCGAGGCACCGATTGCCGTGACCTACATACAGCGGCAGCCATTTTGAACATTGCGCTCGCGCCGGTTTTGGTGGCACATTTCACATGATACCCGGCTTATCTGCGTCATGTTTTCTTTTTCTGTTTACTTAATGAGTTTCATTATTCCTTTCGAATGTATTCTTAATCGATGTGGGGTTATTTAAGGTAATTTGCCGTAATGCCTTTGGCGTTAAAATATGATTCACACGGATCATGATCTTGAGTGCATTAAAGCATATTAAGCCTAGTTTGTATTGTTAAATTCGGATTAATGTAGAATTTAGGTCAAGTAACGAATAACTGTTGATAGAATGAAGCGATAGTTCAAATTATAGCATTAGTTGTGCCATAACAAATATTATAATTTGGTATGACTAATAGCTTGCCCCGAATCAAATATTTAGGTTGCGTACCGAAAACTGTTGATTCAACAACAAATATTACTGATTTCATTCAGCGAATATTTTTCGTGGCAATGGCGCATGTGAAAATGAATTGCTTATCTGCCTTTTGAATTTGATTTGAGAGATGTAAGCCTATCATTAAAGGGTGTTTCTTATATCTAATCAACTCCGTCAAACATCTTTGACATACTTTCTTTTTTATTCAAATTATTCTTATTTCCGTCGTCACCGTCTTTACATCGTAGTTCTAATTCGACGTCCTATTTTATGATTGTATGGTGATTTAATCCTGTTGTACCACTTCGTGAAGGACAAGATATATCCGGACTTGATGCTCATCAATCAGTAATTGGAACAAAACCACAAGAAGTGGACCCATAGTCTCGTCCTGTTTACATACGAATAACGTGATGGCCAATGATTGCACCTAATTGGAAATTGTGAATCATACTTTGAGTGAAAATTTGTGCAAGTGCACTAGAATGGTCGCGGGACTAACGATTACCGTGACCCCGGTACGTAAGGGGCTATTGAAGGACACCGTGGACTTTAGTCAGTACAAGTCTGTCAGTCCCTCCCGCCCTGCCCTGGGTGGGAGGACTCTTAAAAAATGCAATAGAACAGCGACTGCCCTCGAGGGCGTCTATGAGTGGCGCGTGGAGGCGCAGCGCCAGGGTGTATAGCCTAGAGGGCCAAAGCCTGCCGGGGTCGCGAGACTTACGAAATACCCCGGAATGTAAAGAGCTATTGAAGGACACAGTGGATTTTAGTCAGTAAGAGTCTGACAGTCCCTCCCGCTCTGCCTTGGGAAAGAGAGAAGGACTCATTTGACGATTTTACCACGCTAAAAAATGCACTAGAACAAGGGGTATAATATTGAAGTGGGAAGTTATTATGAAATCATCAATAAAGGTCTTTGTGTGATATTGGAAATTTTAAAGCATATAACGCATTTCTAGAAAAACTTAAGGTATTAAAGGAAATATGTAGAAAATAGGAAATAACCATCGAGGAAAGACGCGAAACAGGTAACTGTTAACAGTTTTACTTTATTAAGTCACTCGATATTAATTGGTACGTGAAACTGGTTTTAAAGAAGATGCCTTCCTTTCTAGACTCTTCAGCATACTACAGTATTTTAGAATTTTTAAATGACAGAGAGTGACATTACAAATATGTTTAAGCTATTGTTATTAATTTATTTTCTATTGTAATTTGCCTACTTAATTATCAGTTTTTATAAGATAATTTAAATTTCTATTATCTATTTCTTTAATATTTTATTTTTGTATGCATTAAAGGTCGAACAAGACGGAGCTCTTTTAATACATATGAACAACCTGCATTCCTTTTATGTATACTCATGTTTCTACAAATAAATGTCTTGTCTTCAATTTTGCTCATCTATTTGAAAACATAACAGAATAATAAATAAAAGAATTCCTATAATCTATACATATGAACCAACAGATCTGATAAAAAAAGCAAGCAGGGACATCCTTTTTATCATATTGAACTAAGACTCATATTCAACCAACCGTAACGGGACTAAACATTATCATATAATCAAGGTCTTGCCAAATCATATGGACATAACTTAGGACGAATTTAGACCACGCAAATAAAGTATGCAAATACAGAGTAAAAATAACCTTATGATGGAAACAAGGACGCATGAATATTTTGATTGATTTACTGTTCACATTTCTCTTCATCGTTTTCACTAGATGTGTTTTTGAGGAATGTGGGACATATTTCTCTTCATTACACTAATAGTTTAAATAAATAGTGTGTTCTATCAAACTTGAAATGTTTAGTTTGGATCGTATCATACGTTTATTTTCTTCAGTATTTTGTTTTCTTGTGCAATTTCTAACAACTTTGATCATACTTTACTCAATTTCGGATTTTACAGGCCTATTTGGATATTGAGAGGCCTGTTGGTCTAGTGGTTAGTGACCGTGACTGCTATGACGGAGGTCGTGGGTTCGATTCCCACCCAGTACAAATGTCTGTGTGATGAGCACGATCATTTGTTCTGTGTCTGGTGGTGTAATATGTATGTATTTAGAAATATATAAGTATGTTTATCAGTTGTCTAGTACCCATAACACAAGCTCTGCTTAGCTTGGGACTAGATGGCGTTGTGTGATAGTTGTGGAATATTTATTTATTTAATAAAAAAATGCGTATCAGTAATTTTATCCTTTACAGATTAATTTCCCCTCTTTAAACAAAGCCCTTGACTTTCCGAAAGTTTTAATAACTCAAGTAGAATGTAAAACAATTAATTTGCAGTAAGGAAGCTATTACATTGAGTTAACTTGAATTGCGCAACGGATTTGAGAAAGCCTTCGGCGAGCTTCGGCTGATTCCGGAATTCACGGAGATACCCGAACTGTCGCCATTTTCCTGTTACTGGAGGTCTCTGGTTTGGCAGCAATGTAATCTCTTATAGATGACGGAAATTAAAATGAATTATTAAAAAAACACGGGATAAGCTTTGATGGCATTATTTAAACGAAAGGAAAGATAAAAAAGAACGCAATTAAGATAAACACAATACTTCTAATAATACTAACCTCAAAGAAACAGTTACTCTGAATTTCTTTGAAGAAAATATAAAGAATGTCAATGGAAATAGGCCATGCGTATTCCATGACTGCGGTAATCCAGTACATTCAGCCAGCCATCAATAACAAAGATAAATAGAAAACAATCAGCTGCATGCCATTCCGGCAGACACCGATAATACATACGTCTGTCTCTCTCACACAGTTATGCGCTAATAATAGCGTCCCGCTCTATTTTAACGTGCGCAAGAGTCCCGAAGGTGACACAATAATAAACTTGAAAATTTACGTGGGTACCTCGTAAGGTGTAGCGACTGGAGGCTCATTGATGGGAGTTTAATAGCTATTAGTCTTTGTTCTAGTGTTTCTGAAAATGATTAGTTCAATGAAGGTCTAATTCAATGTAAAATGTACCTCAGCAGAGAATTTACAAACAACTCTAGCTCTTATATCTATAGTAGGTACAAGTTTCTTAACTTTATCGAAACATCGACTGTTTACTTCTTGAAATGCTGGACTTGGAACCCAGTGGAGCCATGAATTAGCTTCATCATCATAATGCTGTCTTTTACCTATGTTACTTGGGGTCTTGGTGTACGCACTAGTTTATGAAAAATAATCCTTAAATTTCCTCTTCCTTTAAAAGGTTTTTCGTTATACTAAATTGAAAATCTAATTCTGTTACTTCTTTGAGTAGTCAACTTTGTCTGCTCAAGATTGTATTAGTTGATTCAGTAAGGATACTTTCCAGTTTTGAATAAGCTCTAATTTATTTTGACTGTATCGCAAATTGTTTGGTGGGCGTGTCACCAGTGCCAAATTCCTCTCAACTTTACCGTTAGCCTCTTCATAAATATTTTCTAAAACTTCATTCGCTGCTTGTACGAAGTATTCTATAATGTATTTTCTTTCTCTTTTATGTTCTATTCAACATGGAATTTTACTGCTAGGTAAGTAGATGATTCCCTATGGATTTGAGTGTTATTTTCCCCTCGTAGGAAACGTGATGGTAATGTACAAGTGGGTCTTTATTTCACTTAGTTTTCTCAGCCACTTTTCCATTTCAAGAAAAGCTGTGGTTGTGAAGTACATTCGTTTTTTTTTGCATTTTAATCAAACTTTAATATTACTTGCAGAATCTTAATTCCCCAATTTTAATTAAGTATAAAACATTAATTTGCCTTAACAAAAGATTCATTAGTATTATTAATTGTATTTTTATCACGAAGCAAATCATGATTCTATCGATATAAGATTTCTTTATGAAAACATTAAGGTTCAATTTTATTTGCTACTTACATTTCGGCATTGTTACCTTCCGTTCGACACGGATTTTTAAATGCTCTATAACTTGAAATCGATTGATTTTGAGCTCTATATCTATAACAATAGGTTGTGATGTGCTTATTCTACTTATTTTAGCATCAACACCGTAGGATCGGTCAATGACGTTTCCTTACGGTTGAATCGCATGCCTTCTGTATTTGTCATGCATGCCTTCTTAGGACAGTCGCAGAAAAAAAAATACTTCGTCTATACAATAACAAAGCATTGTACTTCGCCATTTAAGTACACGTTTCGAGATTTTATGTCGTAGAGATATCATGCTTATCTTTTCGTTTAAGTGAGTAAGATATGAGATAATACTGAAATAAGATGATAGAAATTTCTCTTGTGTTGCCAAGCAATACGATTTATCTTTATGTATCTGACAGCCGGCGTTATTTTACGATATCTGCTTCCCTAGTAGTTTTGTTGCGAAGATCGAAATAACATGTGTTTTGACTATCCCAAAATAATTGAGGAATAATTGAGGATTACTTAAGTTACCCAGTCATCGGTAGTTTTTGTTAATAAATCCAAAGAAAACACAAACAGATACTCGTATGTGGGTTTTTATAAAGCTTCAAGATCATTCCACAAATAGTAAGAAATTGGGAAATTCCGAGTGGAGCTTTTATATCAAGTTTTCCTCTACACTTATTACCAAGATTGGAGTACATATTGGAAATATCTAAATTAAACTGTTTCAGTTTCTATTAAAAGATATGCCTAGCTAGATATTATATTTATTTCATTTAGAGTTCCTTTTGAATTCTTAGATGGTTTCCAGATTTTGTGTCAAGTTAATCGAATATAGAATGATCTTCAACTATTCGTTAGTTAATTGACTACTGTTTGGAGTTCAAGAACATCACAGGACATTTTTGCGTTAGTTTCATACCACTTAAAACTAAGCAGATCATTCATATAAACATCTTCGTTTTTAACTCTAACCACGGTCTATAGATAATCTAATTCTATCACTTCATCATCGAATTCAATTTTATTTTTACTGTGTATTTCGACAACTTTCGAATCATGATTGTCTTTTGTCAATTCTTCTACGTCAAATATATCCATACGAACAAAGCTATTATCAGTTCTACACGGTAACACAAGTATAAATTAATTCTAAACAGTCAATGCATGGAACAGTTTCCCATAGGCTGCAGCTAGCCTTGGTGAGTAACTCACAATGTTATTGTGTAACGATATACTTAGAGATTGTAATTAGTACATATATCGCTTTGTGATTGGACTGGGTACAGTATATGATGATTTTAATACAATATGGGTATAGGAAGTTGAGTGTCTTGTAAGAATAAAGGCCTTTTTTATGGTTCAAGCCCTGGGTGAACCGAACGGGACTGTCAGACTCGTACTAACTTAAATCCACAGTGTTACTTCATTAGTCCTATCCAGTCTCGCAACCAAGAATAAGGGCCTGAATTTGGAGTTACAGAAAAACTTGAAAGATACTACAAGAGTAATTACCGAACAAAGAATTATAATTAAATCCCTACAGAAGATTGTAAATCTATTACTACTCCTGAAGACGATCAGGACACAGTAGAACATTTAGATAAAGACGCAAAAACGATTGAATATAATAGAAAGATATGGAAAGAGGGCGTTGTTTTTATAAAATACTGAATTTTCAAAATCAATTATATCAATGTTTCGAATAGCAACAGTAAATAAAACGTAATGAATGCTTTCCTAACCACTAGAACCATTATTTTTATCTTTATGAACGATAACTAAATTGGTCAACAAGAATAAATAGTCATAAATAGGTCAGTTTTGACTCCCGCAGTTTTGATCTATCCGTCAAGTACTTATTTAGATAAACTCCCCGATAGTGGAGTAATAGATGATAATTTAGATAAAGACAATGATTTTGTAATGGCAATAGGACACGTGTATGGAAATGTTGTTAGTAATCTTGGCTGGCAATTTGTGAAGGTTTTTTGTGGATACAACAGTTGGGTAGATGATAAGTCATTCAATAATATAGAGCTTAATAGAAGAGAAATAATCAAGGCTGATTGACTAATTGTAAAATAACTAAGCAAATCGAAGGACAGGTCGAGTTAAGTCCAGATCCTCACAGTTACACTTACAAACATAAATAAGATGAAGAACCAACGAAAAAAATCCATAAAAAAAAACTGAATGAATGAAATCCTGAGCAATTTCATCCAATCAAAACCTTCTCCAATAAATTTTCCAGTAGATGAAACATTATAATTCTCATTAAAATTTCTATTACTCTAACAAAACTTCAGCTAGCAAGTGAATTTCATTTTCTAGTTTAAATATAAACGAGTCTGAATCCCTGTAGAATTTTCTAGGTCCATTTTCACGGTCAAGGTCTTATATCGTCGGGTTTCAGTGTAAGCTTAGAAAATGTTATTTCTGCGACGTTAGTTTAGAGAAATTTTACTGTTATTTCTATTCTTTGTGTCAATATGGTTGAGAAGTTATACGTACGAGTTAATTGAAATTGTTTCTATTGTATATTATAGTAAATTGATTGCAATCCCTTTTAAAGCTCTGTGTTATTCCCGTAGATTCCAATACTGTGTCTTTTCACGTCGTTACTGTAGTCTTTTCCAGTGCAGTAAATTATGGACATATTCTTTAATATATATATCTTTTTATTCCTCAAAGTTCTTTATTGTCTACAGGAATTTCTATATCTATCACATTATCATAGATTTCAACTACATAGACTTTAAAAAATCGAATACTTTCATCTTCATTTGAGTCATACCGGTTAGTATCAGGTATCATAGCAGCAGTCTCCATTACTCCTCCATGATATTCCATTAAACCATCACCTCTGACACTACGCAGTACATATTTACCCGAGGCGACATTGAAAGCGAGGTCGTAGTTTCTAGATGGCACTCTTCCTCGTTACGTTGAATTCATTGCGTTTTTACTACTAATGACCTCTGTTTTATTGTATTACCTATTGTTTTGTTGATAAAGACTAGTAAAGATTGATAACATTTTTTGGCAATGCTTAAAAGGCCATGAAGTCAGGTCCATTGCCTATTTTATTTTTACATTTAACATCATGTCTTGCCTGTTCCTTAAAATCCTTTCTTTTAATTTTGTTTAATCTTATATTGACTATTTATTACTTGTTTAATTTTTTTTTTAAAGGCTCTAAAAAGTATGTTCTTTCATTACTCCAGACAAAAACCTCCAGAGATATTCTCTGGAGGTTTTTGACTGATACATGAATGCGGATGAGGGAAAACTATGTTCATGTTAATAACACAGTCTCGTGACTTTCTGCGTTTCCTGTTTGCCTAGTACCTACGAAGATACAGATCCATATATCACTGGTTTATTTTCTTTCATTCTAGTACATCTTTTCTATATCCATCAGTATGGGTATGAGGTTTCAATGTGAGCAGTCCTATCGTCCGGGCACAGTTCCAGAATAGTACCTGGGTAATTTATGAAACAAATTCAATTTCATTTTGGCTCAACACGTGAGGTTTCTCGGCGTGAGTCTGTAAGCTACGTCAAAGACTTACGGATAAGGCAGGAGGAAGGTAATGAAGTTTGATAACTAAAAAAGCCAAACATCGTTGTTGTATGTTAGCACCGATTTAAACAAAAATTAAACTACAATGGATAAGTAACACACAACACAACAAAAATACTATGGTGTATTACGCATAGAAAATCATAACATACATGTACTTCCAACAAAAACTACCAAGTCATTACCGTACGCTTCAAAAGCAGTGAAAGTTCATCTCCCTTCGACATTCATAAAAACCTTTCACAATATAATAATAAATAAATAATAATAATAAATAAATATTCCACAACTATCACACAACGCCATCTAGTCCCAAGCTAAGCAGAGCTTGTGTTATGGGTACTAGACAACTGATAAACATACTTATATATTTCTAAATACATACATATTATAGATAAATATACAAAGTACTTTGTAAATGTGTCGGTAAAAAACAGTTCCGGAATCCGGAACTAATGGAAAAAGCAAAGTCTCAACCAGCAAAGATAAAAAAACTTATTTGGAAGCCTTTCATAAAACATTTTACAAGAAAAACAAATGTTTTAAAAGTGTATCATATAATTATATATACTATTTTTTTTTTTATCTTGGTAAAATCATCAAATGAGGCAGCCTCCCACCCAGGGCAGACCGGGAGGGACTGTCAGACTCGTACTGACTAAAATCCACGGTGTCCTTCAATAGCCCTTTACACGGTAATTCGTGAATCCCGCGACCCCGGCAGGCTTTGGCCCTCTAGAGGGGGGCCCCGACATTTTGCTGACACTCTTTGAGGCGCGCGTGGAACACAACGTGCCGTCGACCTGGGCATGGTCCATGGTCGGACAGCGAGTTGCCCATTACTCGCGCCTAATGTTTGTACTAATACTGTAACTAATAGTGAGATCTGATGCCTGGATAGAAATATAGACCTTTTATAAGGTAACAGGTAGGCATAGAGAGCTATCACCGGTTCCAGATTTCATCTTTTAGTTTTATGTTAAAAATACCTAGTCAAAACGGGTATGCTTAGGTATTTCGGGACCGGGTGAACCCGAGTGATACCCCTAGACTGCCCTAGAGGTAGAACTGTCTGCTTGGAGTATCTGATCTGGATATACGAGGTATCATTACTGTTGATGGCTTTTGATATGGCCCCCCAGGAACTCAATTACTTTTTTTTTTGCAAATGGCGACTCTAGTAAACAGCTGTCTTCGTTAAATATTAGCAATAATGTACTCAACGATAGTACCAAAATTAGCGCAACATCGCAACGACCATGTAGGTCACGGTCTAAGCAGAAAGGAGACAACAGATGCGAAATTATACCTAGTTAGACAAGGACAGGTAAGTGTACAGGTTTCTGTCATGCGAAATTATTGTACCTGTTTTAAATTATGTATTTCAAATGCTTTAATTTAAAAAGTAATCATTATTTAGTAAGTTAATGTGACATTGTTTGAGTTAAAAAAACTGTGTCGGAAAAAGAGGTCACAAAATATTTACCTCGTTGTTAAAAAAAGGTCGTATTTCTAGAATTGGTCGTTGAAAAGAGGTTATACTTCGTTAGACGTCCAGGCATCAAGTAACTAGAACATAGGTATTACAACATTACAATACTGGCAACTAAGTCAGCTTCGTAAGTGGGTTACCAGTGTTTGTAGACGATAGGGCTCTTAAACAGGGTTGCCAAGTTTCATACTTCTTTTCTGACCGAGTTTCCTTGAAGGCTTGGTTGAAAACTTATTACACTAAAATTCCTTTTAAAAAATAGGTTGTTAAATTTGTCCTATTTTCACAAAAAAAATATCAAAACTTACAAATTGTTATCATCAAGGGCAAATGCCTTGATATCATCGAGGTATTCCTCGTAGCGCTCCCGTTTTGAAGCGCTCCCATCTAAGCGCTCCCGTTTTGTTCCTCCAAGCGCTCCCAAAAGGAGCGCTTCAAGGAACGATTAAAAATATTAAAATTTATTTCCTCGAAGCGCTCCCACGTTTAAAAATAGGGAAAAGCATGAAGTAAACGTAATGAATTATATCGATAATGATTGCGATAGCAACAAAACGCAATTTTACGTAAACAAAAGTTCAGGCAATGCTCGGCTGGGTTCGTGTGAATTCGGTAAACGCGACTTTCTAGGATTTAGGAGGAGGCGGGGTTACGGTTTGTATGTGTATGTGCAGGACTCACGCGCCACGCGCGCCGCATCTTTAACTCTTAGTTAAGAAGTTAGTATCGCTATTTTTGGCAAAAATTAATTATAAAATTGTTTTAACCATTTTATCAATCGCATAGGTAGCATCACCGTTGAGCGCAATACGTTACTGGGTCCCGGCTCAGAGCAGGTGATTTTAGTCAGTATGTGGTTTTAGTCAGTAAGAGTCTGACACTCTCTCGCCCCGCCTAGGACAAGGAAAGTCATTTCTACCATTGACATAAACGATAGACACCTCATTGCCTTATTCCTACGAAAAACTTCAGACAAAACATTGAGGTGTGCGGGGAGGGGGGTAGTAATGGGAAACATAATGGAGAGAAATCATAAGCTTTCTAAACAACGAAAAATATGATTAGGTGCATATGTGCGCGGGCATGCGGGCAGCGAGTAATGGGCGACGCGCTGTCCGACCATGGACCATTCCCGGGTCGACGGCGCGTTGTGTTCCACGCGCGCCTCAAAGAGTGTCAGCATAGTGACGGGGCCCGTAGAGGGCCAAAGCCTGCCGGGGTCGCGGGACTAACGAATTACTGTGACCCCGGTACGTAAAGTGCTAGTGAAGGACACCGTGGATTTTAGTCAGTACGAGTCTGACAGTATGGGTGGGAGGACTCATTTGATGATTTTACCACGAAAAAAAAATAGGTGCATATGTCGGCAGATTATATTCATCTATTTGGTGGACTAAAGGATTTACAATAAAACAAAAAATAAAATAAAATTACCAAACCCGTGCGAAGCCGGGACGGGCCGCTAGTTGTATATTATAACAATGTGTTCTACTTATTACCTACCTAGTTATTATCGATAATTTCAGTTAGTATAGTCCCATCTCTATCCGAAAGTTGATCATGGGAGCGCTTAGAGGAAATAAATTTTAATATTTTTAATCGTTCCTCCAAGCGCTCCTTTTGGGAGCGCTTCGAGGAACAAAACGGGAGCGCTTAGATGGGAGCGTTTCAAAACGGGAGCGCTACGAGGAATACCTCATATCATCAATTTGATATAAAACATCTTGTTAATTGAATTTTTTTTTAGATAAGACAGAAAACTGATCTAAGACAACCCTTATTTGAACTTAGAACAACTTAAGTGTATTTATTGTTATCTTGGCTCATACAATTTAACTTTAATAGCTTTCAATGTTCTTTATTTGGTATTTTGTGCTCTTCAATTTACAGTTTCAAGCAAGACTGTTTAACGTAGAAAATCTCGTTTATTTCAGTTACACAAAGCTCTTCTATCGATTACTAGTTCCAAAGAGTCATCATCCCCTGTCCTTATTCCAGTTCATTTGTGGTCTTCTTCCATACTTTCCTATTCCTCATCATCATCTCAGCAGTCACCTCCTTTCTATACATATCATCTTTCACACTATCTATCCATCATTTCTATGGTGCTGAAAGGTATGCCTAGGGAGTCCTGGACAGTCAGACCCGCTTCCATTTTGCTCTTTAACTCTTTTTACCGCAATATCTACTTCTATTCTACAAATACATGCCAAAGGCTATCGTGTTACCCAGGAAGATCAGATAGGTAGTCGCTCCGTCGACCCGTATTTACCTGTTTCTGGTTGAATTGGAAGCTGATCCCAACATAGTTGGGAATGCTAGGTAGCTTTCCAAAATTTAAAAGAAGCAAGTCATGAGATCAGGTATAAATTGAGGAGTCCATCGATCGTTCAATGGTGATCTTCTATTTCCAACGTCTGCCCCAAAAACTTTTCAAATCAGTCTCAAATCTTTTTACACTGTTAAGTACATTGTAATAAGAGTACAAACTATACACAAGACCCCAACCGTGAAAGAAACACATAATTGTAAGCAATCAAGCAATTCACACGTACCCATCTGCACGAAAAACCAACTTCTGATTCAAAGTATTCAAGCTAAATCAGCCTCTATTACAAACACACAAAGGTGTGAATACCGTGTGCTATTCCGACAGGTGATACGAAGAATGTGTCAGTGTTGTATACTTTCTACCGTATATTCGTTTTCGTTGTAAGAGAACAGCTGATTCCAATTTATTGTTGACAACTGTTGTAATTAGCCGCGAAAATGGAGATTGTGTCTGAACGAACTGATTAATTTCGTTTTTTGTTTATGTGATGTCAAAAACCTTATTTACTATCTAAGGGGATTTATAAGCAGCAGTTTATGAGTGTCAGCATAGAGACGGGGCCTGTAGAGGGCCAAAGCCTGCCGGGGTCGCGGGACCAAGGGATTACCGTGACCCCGGTACGTAAAGGGCTAGTGAAGGACACCGTGGATTTTGATTTTACCACGATAAAAAAAAAGGGGGTTTATAAACTTCAGACCGCCAAATGCTATGATACTTATGACATCCATACACGATCCAGTTTACCGTCAACTACATCACGCTGGAAGCGATATGAGGTAAACTTAACAGTGTCTATCACGTCTACATCTAATGTACTCGTTTCGCCTCATCCACGTTCACACATCTGGTCATACAAGAACGGCGATAATTTTACTACATACTAAATGATTTCGAAAGTTACGTTAAGAAGTACGAAAAGTACTAGCCATAGAAAAGTTTCATTATAGATAAGATACAGAGCATAGCATAGGTTTCCACCATTGGTCTCCAAAACAAAGAAAACATTTCAGGATATTTCACAACACCCATAATACGATTTCACAATATTTAACCACGCTATTGATGGATCATTATCAAGCTAAGTGCACAGATTACGAAACCATTGCAATACTCCTTTATTATTCTAAATATTCTTTCATACCTGAACAACACAGACCAAAGAGGAGTACCTAGTAGTACTCCCACATTTCCTTAGTCATTTTAAGCCTCACTTATGAGGTACTTCAGGTAAGTGACAGTCGGCGACCTAATTACCATTAGCCGGGCAAAACTGCTAATTTTTGGCTGGTATTGAGAAATTCTTGAGCGAAAAACGCAATAACAATTATCAGACCTTACGTACGAAGCATTTAGAAAATATTTTTATTGTGCTCACAGCTAAGGAGTGGAATTCCCTGCCGGAGTCTGTGATAGCTACAACCTAGGGGTCTTTAAGTCGAGAGTGAATAAGTTACTTTACCGTAGACCACATCATTACTATCAAGCGAGATGGTGTTCAAACGCGAGCGTATCGGAAAAAAAGGTCCTGCGATTCGAACATTAAGACATTGTTCAAGGAATAGTGTTTGTGACCACTAGACTAAAGACTACGATAGTAAATGATATACGTATATATTAAATACGAACATATTTAATTGCAAAACCAGTCTAAACATTATCAAGCCTAATTATAAAGCTCGGACCAGACAAACGGATGAGTCACATGCAATCACGAATCCATATCTGCACTGGTTTGTCAATACGTTGCGAACGACTGTCGCAATCCTATGCCCTTATTATTGCACGTCTTTGTTAAGGACTTCACGTAATTGTAACGATACCCTTATTTGTATAGAACTGTCCATGTAGTGGGTTTTTTGGAGTCCAGGGGGACAAAGGATTAAAGTGTTTGAAGTTATATTGAGAATTAGTCAATAATAGTTTAACAGTAGCAATACCTGTTGCGAGGTACCTTCTCTCAACGAGAAACCACCGCAAGGCGAGGTGCGAGAGCGTACAAAAGCAGCGCTTGTGTAACCTCGGTGTTTTCCGACTCGCCGTCCGATCATGGCCCATGCCCGAGTCGACGGTTTCAAAGAGCTGTCAGCAATATGACGCCCCTTACAGGGCCACAGCCTGACGGAGTTCTGGGATTGTCTTATCAGATAACCGTGGCCACGGAACGAAAAGGGCTGTTGAAGGACACTGTGGATTTTAGTCAGTACAAGTCTGACAGTATGGGTAGAAGGACTCATTTGATGATATTACCACCAAAAAAATTCTTCGGCTGTCCCTCTCGCACTCAGCCCGTCTCAGTAACAGCAGAAAAAACAAAAGAAGACAATTCGAAAGCTAAAAACTCTTTCTCCCTTTCTAATTTTTTCTCTACTAAAGTTACCTTTCAAAACATTCTACGTGAGTGTGACACATAACTATAAAGAATACAGACAGTGTTACGTAACTGATGTCCCCGTTATCCCCACCATCTAAGTTAATTATGTCCGTGGAGTAGCTGCGATAACTCAACTGGGTTAGATGTTCAATTTTATGACAGCCTAGTCCTTGCATTTCATTTTACATACATAAACTCATACATTATTTTTTAGTTAGAGTCTACAGTACACCACTTTTTATAATTCTTACACCCTTATTTCTAGGATAAGTGTTATTCTTTTTTATAAAATTATCGGTCTTTAACATTCCCACAGTTGGAAACAGGCGTCCTTTTAGCAATATAAAAGCCTAAAGGGCTATAATTCAACACACGTGTCCATGTCCAGCAGGTTAGCAAATATCAGATCACTTTGGTTTTGGTTACCTTCACCGTTTTGAGAGCAGTGGTGATGAAATAAATTACAAAGTAAAAATGCCAACATCAAACCACAGTTCCGGATTTAAATACTTTTAAAAATGAAAGTAACTTTACCCACAACGAACTTAATAGAGGTATCTATAAATTATATTGTAGGTACTGGCAGTTTTATCGTTAATCTATTTGCCTGTGGATAATGGTTATCGATCCGCTTTAAAAACCAAAACATTGTTACTAAGAAAAAACTTAGGTATCGTTATAGTACATCTTTTAACATGGTACCAAAAATTATAAGAGTCTTCTGGACTAAATCATCGCTAAAGAAGCAATGCTGCAACCGCCAACCGCAGCGGCAGAATGACAGACCGCAACGACACCGCTGCTGGTATTCTATGCGGCTTAATGAAAACGCTTCTTTAAATGATGACATTGCTATTTGTCACTGTATCCTGTTTATTTTTGTAATGCAAAAGGCAGTAGTAATACGGAAGAAACTAGTCGCAATTGTCGCAAAATCCTATAGGATCTGTTTCCATCAAGTGCACTTTTAAATAGTAGGCAGTATTCCAGGAGGTACTCAATACCTGCCTCAAATTTTAAATAAAATAATACTTATACAATACTCTTAAAACGAGCGAGACATCAAGTATAACATCTGATATCTCAACTTTGACTTTGGATCCAAAGACAGACCTCATCAAGAGGTGCTACCATCTGACGGCTAAGTCTATCATCGTGCGCGCTCATTGGTCAATTCAACTCCTACAGATACGATGGTAAAGATGTTACACACCAAAAAGTGCGTGAAGTTTTACCCCTTGGTGGAAACTGACCTTTACGAACCTTCTAGAAGAAATAAAACTGGTACTTACAATATCATGTCCCTGACTGCCGCTCCTGACGACCTCAGGCGCCATATACTCGATGGTGCCGCAGAAGGAGTAAGCCCGGCTCTCTCCACCACAGAACTCCTTCGACAGGCCGAAGTCTGTCAACACGATGTGGCCTTCCGCGTCAAGGAGGATGTTCTCGAGTTTGATGTCACGGTAGATTATGCCGAGCTGGTGGGATAAAGAGATGATATTAAAGGATTTGTAGAAGACAGCGGCTTAGTAAGTCTGGAAGCTGATCCTTCCATAGTGAATAGTCTAGGCAGGTGATGTCAAAAAAGGTAATGGGATAACAGTTGTTTAGCTGACACCTCTGGAGTTCCAATATATTTTTGATAAGCCTCAAAATTGTTGCTTATTTGCAATATTATCCCTTAAACATTGACATAAATATCAGTCACCAGGCTACGGTAAAGCCCAGAATACAAATATGCAACAAAGCCTTGACTCTATATTATTAAAATTTACATTATTAAAGTAATTCAAAAGAAACAGATACATAACTATTTAAACAAGAAAACAAAACAGCATTAACTACACAAAAACAAATAAATTCCAATAATAGATCTAGATGCTGTTATGACGGTCAAATAATTCATTTGACCTATGCAACCTCTCTTGTTATGATTCTGTTGCTATCAAGCCATTTATCCAGGTGTTTAAAGCATATTTCTTTGCTAAATAAACAAAAACTCGAGTAAATGATTAACGGGACACGTATGAAAGTTATTTTAAAATGGCGAACTAAAACAAAACTTGAGACTTGTGGGAAAATTTTACTGTTGAATTGGTTTTGCATCGTCTTCCTCTCCTTGTCCCATTTTACTTGAGAATCTCTACTAAATATCATAAAGTTAAAGAGTTTGTTTGTTTGGTTGAGAGCACTAATCTCAGGAACTACTGGTTAGAATTTAAAAAATCTTTGTGTTGGATAGCCCATTTATCGAGAAAGGCTTTAAGGCTATATAACATCACGCTACGAACAGTAGGAGACGGGCAGCGGGTGAGACCGCGGGCATCAGCTAGTTTGATTATAAAATTACTAGGTTTTTTTTTCCAAACTCTTGGACTTTTGGTCCCATTTATCTTTGTACCAAAATTTTGCGATTTAAATGTGAAAGAGTAACAAAATCTCCATCGCATTTATAATATTAGATTAGTATTGTAAATCATAACAAGTGAACGACCTTATACACAAGGAAAAGACGAGCTTTTCATATAATTTAGACTCGTTTTCCTCAAAGTTCACAGAAAGTCATTAGTTAATTATTAAAGCTGGTTATTCCGTTATATTGAGCTCTTTCCTTATTGGGCTATTAACTTTCAGAAGCTTTGGGAGGAAGATACGGTCATACTATAGACATGGCTCCCAACCGACACCTTCATATAAAACACTATTGAAGCATGTGTCGGTGGTTTCAAAGATCGGTGTCAATGTCGGTTTCATCTGTCGAGCCTCTTCCCATCTATATCAGGATCGGTTGGTCACCCATCCAAAGTACCGAACTAGACAACCCCGGCTTTACCTTTAAGATCTACTCATGCGGTTGTTTTTATTTATCTAGGAATCTGGGGTACTATTATCTAAGCACTAAACTCGTAGCTTCAGCCAAAGTTTCGGGCGCTTCCTACTCTTTATCACTTACGGATATAAGATAAGTTAGTGATACAAACTAAAAATTGGTGGCAACGTAATTTGACAGTTGTCCCGACCGATAAGTTTATGATTTCAAAACTAATAGTAAGTAGTAAAAAGTGAGGTTTACCCAGAAGTCTAGAGTTACTTTCTTTCGAGCCTGAATCTTCGTTGACGTACTAAGAAAATAGATCCCCTATATCGGCATGATTGTCCTTTCATTATATGATCTATCCATCCGTGGTACCAGGCTACCAGAAATCTTAGGATAAGAATACCGAGTTGTTTAAGAACTCTTCAGCATGACTTACCTTATGCAATTGCTCGAGCGCCAGTATAATTTCAGCTATGTATATCCTGACTTCATTTTCGTTGAAATGCTCTCTCTGATAGAGATGAGTGAACAGCTCTCCACCAGCCACATAGTCTATGAAAAAAGAAAACAACTATTACAAAATATGGCTAAAATATCAATTGAAATGAAAGACAGGAATTCTTTGAATTTTTTCGCCTGAGATTTAAGATGCAAGTTATAGAAAAAGTTGCCGTAAAAGAATGATGGGATTGACATCATTGCATATCATCATCATAGGCCTAACCATTTCCAATTATTTAAGCGTCGGCTTCCAGTAGAACCAAATGCAGCTGAATGTCAATATGTTATATGAAGCGACAGCCTATCTGACCTCCACAACCCAGTAGCTGATATATGACATACGTGTGTACAAAAATCTCTTAAATAATAATTTTCAGCAAGTCGGCAGAAGTCTAAGAACAGCTATGAACTCAAATCAAGCTGAAATGGGCACCATAAATGAAATAGAAATACCTATAAAAAGAAATACTTAGCATCACCTCAGCAAAACTTTTGCTAAAGAAGGAGTGATTAATACAATAAAGATTACGTCAAGTAAAAAACAACAAAACAAATCTTGTGGGTTTTAAACTTCTTATAACATTCATGATTAATGTAAGAGTAATTACGTGGTACAGTCAGTAGTTTCTTCAGGCATAAAGATTGCTACGTTTTCACGACAATGCGCAGAGCAAAAGGAGTGGAAAACAGGCTTTATCGGTGTAAGCTCGCTCCATCGTAGGATTTGAGCCATTCACCGTTGATCTGCACTAGAGTCAAGAGCAAGCTCATCTTAAATTAAAACAAACATAGAATTCCAATCAACACAGTAGGAGAAAAACACTTTTTAGTAATTTAGTGTATGCAAATACAACTGCTCATCACTACGTTTTAAGCAAGATTTGTGTTCTCATTCAAAACCATCTTCTAATTATTTCACCGTAGAAATAAAAAATTCAAATACTGCTAATTTCTCTTATAATTCAGCAAGTAAACCAGCAATAACTCTTCCTAGCGTGGGGTGTTCATTTGCAACCGTGCAAATAGTTGGTTCTCAACTGTATTATGAGACTGAATTACTCGAAAATCGTGACTAATAGTAGTTGAATCAGGAGCTCAAATAAATCAGACAACGGTAAACTAGCGTCATTAGAGCGGATTTCGGATTGATGACGATAATGATGTTGTTTGTCATCTTGCGTAAATACACCAAGCTTTATTAGATGACTCTAATTAATGTAAACTAGTAGCAATAGTAAGTAGATTGAAAGACGGAGCTACTATTATTAATCATCAATAGCATGTAATGATCGCACAAGGCACAATAAAAAAAATAATCAGAAAATCAAAGTGACAGTTGACAAATAGACCGGAAAAATAGACGAAGAAAAAAACGTGTTGTCCCGAACCCATATAATATTGTACAAAACGATGAAGATGATGCTTGTTGATACAATAGTATAGCAGCTGATCGTACAACTTATAAAGGATATGACACAGTAGCAATTAAATGTAATTGAACTTGAAACAGATTAAATACAAGAAGGCGTGGTGCACGTTCTAGTATATCTAGGTCGAAATACCACGTCTTTGACCTACATCTTCTGCCTAAGAGATGAATACTAGCTAGTATTTTAATATTAAAGGAGAATAACTGCTGCTCTATGATGACTGACTGACCTAATCGGTTAAAGACTATGGAGAATATCAGCATGAGAAACAGTTTGATTTCATTGGGTGTTCTAGAGCTAAATCACACCACTATTGAGAAGAAGATATATTTTAAACTGTCCATTCAGGACACACTCTTTCTTCCCATAGAGGAAGACAAGAATACAGCAGAATATTTATATATTCTAAAAACAAAACGCGATCGCCGAATGTTTTACGACAAAGGTACTTATGAAAAGGAAACCTGCCAACATAGGGTCCGATTAACACATTATGATTATGCCAAACATGCGCCTAAAGACCCCCATATAAAGAGCAAATAGAATCTCCCAGCCATGTATGGTGCATAATTTTAATATTTGTGAGCATTCGTTGATTCAATGTTTTATTACTTTTAAGTGAAAGTGTTTCAAGTGCGGGTAATGTGTTTGGACTGCTTTTTATTGCATGTGGTTTGTTCTAGATCAGCAGGTTGAAAATTGATACAAATTGAGATTTCGGATTCTTTACCAAGGATATTTGCCAGACGATTTAAGAATTTAACGCCTGATTATTCACATTTTACGAATCCGTTTAAGAGATAATAATCCCAAAGATTATTGATGAAGATGACTTTGCAATATTGATTAGCCATCTCCTCAATCAATCAAATAATTTAATTAATCATTCACCGGTTCCGATTAGTCGTATTTGACAACATAACTGCCTACAAAGAGGAGATTAATTTAATTTTAAAACTGTTATTTTCCTCAATAAATAGAAAAGACACCGAATAAATGAAATAGCAAGATCTGAAACCCAGAATCGCAGTTTTAGACAAAAACACAAAGTCATCTAGATAAGTCGCGCATTTTCATTGTATAGCGTTAATAAACTCACAGATGTAATAATTTAGTCTGGCAAGTAGGTCATAGAGGCGGCCAGAGGTCTATTATAACAAAACATTGAATATATAAATGATATTGTCCTTAAGTAAGTTCGTGAACACAGATGGGAATTCCGACCATGGACTATGCCCGGGTCGACGGCGCGTTGTGTTCCACGCGCGCCTCAGTTTCAGCACGATGACTGGGCCCCCTCTTAGAGAGCCAGAGCTTGCCGGGGTCGCGGATCGGTCGGTCGAATACCTCGAACCCGGAACGTAAAGGGCTATTGAAGGACACCGTGGATTTTAGTCAGTACAAGTCTGACAGTCTCGAGTAAAATTGTATTATTTTTTGGATAACTTTGTTAGTATTTAGTCTAAGCTCAGATGTAATAGAAACAAAGTTGACGAAGGAGTGAGCTTGGCCATACGAAGCCTGTTTACTGTATTTTTTTAGAGATTCGGGTTGAACGTGTTCAGAAACATACTCAACCCAAATGAATTCCAATTCTTTTTCGGTGCGCATTATGAAAGATGTTTGGAAGCGCTTTATGCGAATCGGTGCAATGGCAACTAGGTATGGATTGGATATTAATATCGTAAAGAAGATTCAGAGTATGGACAAGCCAATATCACTACATGGTATAAAGTAAAGTCGCTTCCCGCTGTCTGTGTGTCTGTCCCTATGTATGCTTAAATATTTAAAACTACGCAACGGATTTTGATGCGGTTTTTTTATAGATAGAGTGATTCAAAAGGAAGGTTTATATGTATAAAACACGGACACCGTGTAGCCGGGGCGGGTCCCTAGTAAGCGATAAATAAAGGAGAAGACATGGCTAGAGAAAAGTGATCAACCAGATGACTCGAATCAAAATGAAAGAAGAAGACATTGGCTAAAAATATGGGGATATGGGCAAGAAAATGATTGTCATGAATCTAAGAGTTGGTAGATTCAGAAGGATTTGGTAAGCTTTGGGAATTATCAGAAGAAATTATTATTCAAAATAGGTTACTAAAACAGGTTAAATAGGTGTTTTTTTCGACGTTGCCCCACACTAGGAATTTCTACTGTATCGTGGGTGCGTTTACAAACATAGAAAGTCACACACACAAACACCCAGACCCGGAACAACTACAGATCAGATCATACAAAAATTTGTTCCGTGTGGGAATCAAACCAATGACAAACAGCGCAGCAGTCTAATTGTTCAGCCACTGCGTGAAAACACTTGACCCACTCACTCATAATGAAAAGCTGTTCCTGGAATCACTAAAAACTCCTGGAATTTCTATATTCAGCTTCTAGGTTTATTGTGCAATTATATTCATAAATGTATTCCTGAGTTGGAATTATAGATATAATCTAACTAGTTTTACCCGCGTGGTAGTAGTCCTAGTTTCGGTTACGAAATAGGAATTAAAGTCTAACTTTCAGTTCCATATGTCATGAAAATCTATTAAGCCATTTAATCTGATAGTCAAAAAGCCACTTCAACAGAATCATAATACGAACTGCTATATAATTATCATTTTTATTTCATCACAATTCATTTTAGTATTCAGATAAAATGGCCGCTTTTATCACCAGCGTCCCTGATAAGTATGATATTTTAAACTTTGATGTAATGATAATGAATCAATGAGAGCTACCCTTAAACCATGATCATGACCTACGTCATAACTTCCATTCACCTTCCTCCGTAATAAGAATGACGAGATACGACGGTGACGTAATGCCCCGTCATTAGTGACGTCACGACTTGTCGCGAGAGCCTTGCTAAGAGTTTTGACATTTACCCGAGGTAGACCTTTTTGAGATGAGATTTTTATAAATGTCAGAGTTAAATGCGTTGAAGTATTTGAATTTATTTTAAAAGACAAAAGGAAGACTTTGTTGTTAAGCAGAAGATCTTAACTTTGTAATAAAAAATAGGAATGATAGAATTTTGTAGATTGAGAAAAGGGCGAAAGTAATAAATATTGAAGAGAAACAGATAATACTGAAGCATAAGAAAAATCAATACAAATAAATATAAATAACTTTAATGACTTTAATCATACCGTAATATTCTATTCAATTTAAAGAATGAATTCGAAGTAAAATATAAATACAATGAGTTTAAGTACGAATGTTTCATGTAATGAAAATACTACTTTTAGTATTACAGCCTGTTTTGTATAACTATTTTGTGTAGTTTTTGGTTTACAGTGTACTACTGGGTTTCAGTGGTTGTAATCCATTACCTTTTGTTAGTTGGTGGAGGTTCAGTAGTCTATAAGTATTTAGGGTATCGGGTCACCTCAATACTGGATATTGATGCCTTTTCTTTATGTTTTGTTATATTTTTTACTTGTGTGATTTAATTTAGGTCTTGGGGTTGATAAACTGTGGCAATGGTGTCACATAATTTGGTATGTCCACAAATAATTAAGTCTAATTATAACCAGCTTGCTAAATGACGTAACGGGTTACATAACCTAGGACCTGAAAGCTGATGCACAACCGAGACGTGATCAACATTTTGGAACTAAACGTATTGAATAATATAATAAAAGAAACGATACTCCTTGAAAACACGAGGAAGCTCATATCAATACAAGAAAGCAAACACAATCATCGCGGCAACCTGAGCGTGTCGAGTATCAGCTCCATTACGATATTGTATTATGTCGAGCGTTTCCCAATCTCTAGTGGAAGCTGGTGCAAGTTGTAGGATATTCAGGGTTAGGGATCCAAGGTTAACAGCAGCATATTCCTTCGTATTCGTACTGATGACTAGCGTTTGGGCCTCAAAAGTGGGTTTATGCTGATAAGATAGTTACGACTAAATCTAAATCCGTAACTCCGGATCCTAAGGCCCCAGTATAGAACAGAAATCTCCGAATTATGGCGATGTTTGGTTTCAGTATAACAAATCCTACTTACTACCAGTACTCTGAAATATTTCCTTGCAAAAACCAGCGATGCATAATAACGACTATCAAAAAAAAAAAAACTGAAGCAGAATTTACAACCAGCCATCGCTAAAATCTATAGAATTAGAACACCATAGTACAGTGGATTGTGCACGTGCAACAACTAACAATGGATTACAAACACTTCAGTAAGGGAAAAAGCGCAAACGTCCGCCGGCGTCGGGTCAAGGCAAGAAACGCTACGAAACTTGTAGTTATTACTTTAAACTGTATTGATTCTAATAACAAATTGAACCAACAAATTGAATTGGATGATGTATTCATTATATTCGACGGAAGAAACGAAATTGATAGACAGATATGACTGAAAACTTACTCGTGTCCCTCGCGCGATATGAGACGCAGTTGCGGACTGCAGTGGACCAATTACGCAACGCGACAAACAAGATAGATCAAAGTTCTCATAAATAACTAGAAGTAATAAAGCAAAATGCAGTTTTCCAACCAATTAATCAAACAAAGGACGGAATAGAAGACATTGTCGTTTCATCATCGCTTCTTTTGAAACGCCGCACAAACCAACACGTGCCGAAGAAATTACAGATATTTCATGTTCAATAACTGCAACCCTGAACTTTTGCACTACAACAAAACCTTTTTATCACCGACAAACAACTAGTGACAATCAATTTAAAAGTTTGATTGACTCCACAAACATCAGATTGATGTAACCGAGTTAATTTATACAGAGTTTAAAACTTTCAACAATAATAATTCCGTTCTGAATCAGGAAAGTTGCCAAATGTCAATTAAGACCGATGTCGACGGACTAATTAATATGAATATGACTGACCTTTTTACATACGATAATGCTGCAGGAGATAAAGAAGTAAACGATAAAGAAATGACTGCATCCTGTATCTCAATTTTAGAGGAAGGAAAAGTTATTAAAAGCAAAATTGATCCAACAATAAAACTCTTTGACGAAGATGTGTTAGATCTTGCACTTCTTTATTGGAAATAATTATCTTAATGGCACTTGAACATAGTTGACTTTTCGCACTCCCCGTGAAGACCGGTAGATTACAAAGTGCTTAGACGAAGGTCTTATAGACATAGGAATGTATAGTATAGACACTATTGTAGCGCTTGAGAATTGGCAGACGGCGAGTTTCATAACATAGTAACATTATATTGACCGGTTTTCTAACACCAGACTTACAACACACACGGGATAGTAAGCACCTAGCTACCTATTTAATCGACTATTGAGATCGGAAAGAAAACATAAGATAAAAGAAGCGTGGTAAGACAATGAAGATGCAAGCCGATATGTCAAGGTAAGAAATGCAATCAGTGGAACTGTTCTACTGTAGTTCAAAAGATTTAACTTTAATTATTAAAGTTTGAGCGGGCGTGAGCTATTAGATTCTATAGAGGGGCAGTGGGTCAAGGTGGCACAAAAGTAGGTCTCGGTACTGTTTGGCAATCACGTTCTCAGGTAAATGCTGTACTTTTTCAACTTTGAATGTGCAGAAATATTCTCTACACGTAATTATAGTATTGTCCACGGTGATTGAGGTTTTGACACGAGTACGACTCTGTAAGAACGGATTTGAATGTGTCAGGCTTCGCGTGTCGCCATTTCTATTTCGCAATCTCAACTTTGATCTTTCTATCTAAAATATGAACATGTATGGCATTCTCACTTTCTATTGTGAGTAAGATTGAACTTTAAGCAATAATGTCGTGATGGGATTATTTGAAAATAACTCTTGTGATATCTTGAATAGATTTGGAAATCAAACGCTCTTGGCTTACTTGTTGATCAAAATTCCTTGTACTTTTTATGAACTCTTAATGCAATTCGTGCTTCTAGTTATTAACTCCGCGAACTTCGATCAATAATAGTACTATTAGTGATCGAAGTCCGCGAACGACAATGAAAGAAATTTTAATTTCCACTATATTAAAACGGATTTACACGTAGAATCTCGAATTTTTCATTGGATGACCTTTAAGAGAAGCCCCCGAGCAAAGGAAGGGGACTTAATAACGACGTCAAGCGAAAACTTTACTGAAGACACTTTTATTAATTTAATCCGTCAAATGTTTAACAAAATTTGAAGTATCAGATTGTAAAAATAGGAAGAACGTGAAGAGAAAATTTCAATATCAACGGTGAACAAACAATACTAGCAAGTATTGACTTCTACCGGCTATTGACGGCAAAGGTCAAAGTAGGGTGGCAAATGACTTTGAAACATTCGTTCAACTTGAAATTACTTTAGCCTTCTTTCGATCTAGCTGTTCCCAGGTTGTTTTTAACTTGACTAAGTCATTTGGGAGGGTAATAGTTTATTGGTCTACGATCGCCCCGTGTCTAGTAATTAAGTTTCATTTCTTTCACTTTGAAAGACTTCAATGATATTGTGTTGTCAATTATCAAATGTCGACCCACAAATCCAGAAACCTTATCAATACCAATAACCGTAACTCAACTCTTCTCTTGTTACTAACTGCTGTTGAAATTATATTTTTTTAAATTTCATGCTTTATGATTAATTGCAAAAAAGAGAGAGTGACAATGAAAAAGTACTAACGCAATTTAAAAATACCTTCAGCTGCATTATGTTAATATATTTCTTTTGTTTATTTTTGACTAATTTCAGCTTTTAAATTCTTCATTGCTCTTTAACCTTGGAGATGCCACTGATTTTGCAAGAGCATTCTCGCTTGCCAGGGTCGTGGTTAAAATATACCTACTGTTAAATAATAGCTAACATACTTTTGCTAATTTTATTTTTTCTATGTATTTTGCAATAGCTCGTTGCTGTGTGCTATTTTTGTTTGGTCTTGCAATATGTTATTTCTGAATTGTGTACTAGCTTCTAGTTTATTATTTTTCATCTTCAAATATTCATTGAGTGTTTGACCCTGACACAGCATTCATTGTCAAGGTCAAGTGAAGATTTCGTTGAAATTAAGATTAGGTTGAATGAGGATAATGCAATTTTTGTGTTATTTCTAGAAACATCACAACAAATTCAAGTTCGTGACCGTGTGCGCTTAAAATATTCAATTCATGATAACATTTACTTCATTGATATGAATTCCGGTTAAGACCAGATGAACAAATAATTTGTTTTGATTTTGTCAGTTTCCTTTACAGTATCTTTCCCGTTCATTGCGTATGATTACGCGATCAAACATTCGCTAAGAATAACGAGACGCATAGGAACTGTTTACGATTCTACACTAGTATCGACCTCTAAGAAGTCTTACACTACAAGGGCAAACGTATTTGCGTGACAACTCATTCATCATTAAATTTTATTTCTTTAAATTATTTTATTTTTTACTTCTGGATAATTCTAAAATATTATATCAACAGACTATTCTAAAACATATATAGGTTTTCTTTTTAATAGCCTGTTATTCATTCAGCAGTTCGTGTTGCATTCATTCAATGATTCTATTTTAGTAAATATTTGCTCAAAATAACTGATGTTGCTGCATATCATAGTCTGGCCATCAGAGGGTTGAAAATCATACTTGTTTTAACGACTGTCTATCAAACAATTCACTATCAATGGTAATTTTAAATTAAAAGTGTCCAGTATTGGCCATTTTTTAAGCCTCGTCATCAACATTTCAATGCCCTTATCCAAATTCATTTGGGTTTTCGTCCAAAATGTCTTCTTCATCCATACATCTATATTACTCATCATCCCAGCTGTCATCTCCCTTACAGTCATATCATCCATCACGCAAGCTATCCATGGTTTCTATGGTCTTTCTCTAGTCTTATAATCATCCACATTCATACTTAAAGCTTTCCTCTTCATCATCAACTTTAAGTCTTCATTAGACGAATAACATTTACCACACCGTAACTGGTTTCCTTAAGAACAAAAATCTTCATTCCCCATTCATTTACCTCAAGAGATACATCTAACAGTTTACTTTTTATGAAGGTCAAGTACACGTATTGTATCCCCTACTTTTATCTGGACGACATCTTAAGAGCACAGGGGCATTTAACGTAGGAGTTTTAGCAAAGAAGCGGGTAGATGGAGAAAAACAAGTACAGAAGATTTGACAAACAGGATGACTATACAGTTCTTAATTGGCAAACATTTTTGTATACTCTTATAATGATGGTATCTGTTATCTGCTAATTGAATCGATGTATGTCATTGGGTGACAGATTTGCTGAATCATTGGAAAACTACGTTATTGTATTTTTAATAGTATGAAAGTAGTAAAGGTTAAAGATTGCCAGATATCGATAATGTTTCGCAAATTAAAAAAAAATGTTATTAAATCCGCATGTTTTTATGGTATATCCATAAAATGTAATTAGCAGCATATAATCAAACGTTATGTATGCTTCTATAATGTGATGTGTCAATAACAAACTTTCCTTTTCAAAGTTCATTCAACACTTTTATATTTAAATAAATGATTGTATAACATTTTACAAGTCCTCTCCAAAACTGACCTCACTACAATTTCATTCGATTAATAACCAAATAAATCGATATTATAACCTCTCGATTTCGCGAGCCGCTATTCGGATTGGAGTGCAGAGAATAAAAGACCGAATTTCTTCAACAGCAAGGTTTAAAATAAACAAATGTAGTACGTTGCGTAAGGAACGCCGGTATCCCCTTGACACGCTTATGTCCGAGTTAGATTCGTACACAGAATGAAGTCAATTAGTCATAGTATTGATGTATGATACTTTGGCAATAAATCCTTTATTAAGGTCGCTATGGTTGTGGAGAAAGTTCTTTTAGATAACTATCACGGTTGTGGTCCTCGGAGAGGTGATCAGGGGCGTGCTGACCTACATTTGCAGTGAGCCGATGTTGCTATGTGAAAGGTGATGCTATTGGTTTTTGCAAATGTTATGGAAGATAATCTGTCAAACAACTAAGCTTGGAACCTTAAGCTTAACAAATTACTGACAAAACAAAATGTCTCAATTATTATTTATTAACTTTGTAGTCTTGTACCCTATTTTCAAGACACAAAATGCTTTATACTCTACTTTCAACTTCAGAAATATATTCCATTTCGTATTCCCGTAGGATAGCTGGCACTCTAAGTTAGTTTTCTGAGCATAAAGTTCAACTATCATTTGATTTGTTACGTTGAAAATGGGAAAGAGGATAGTTAATATACTTTAGCACTTTAAAATAGAAGAAGTGATTGCTGCTTTAATTTTGGATGGAATTGTAAGGATAATTTGAAAAAAAAACGAAGTGAATGATGACGTGACATCTGACAGGGGAGAATGGTAGAAAACTTTGCTTTAATTTTAATAAAAAAATAAGTTAAAAATAACTAAAACCCGACTACGAAAAAATCGCGCACTGAAAAGTATAAAACAAGAACAAGCCGTGGTCGTATGCCACCTGCGGTTGTTTCACACAATCTTTATTGGCTAGGTGGCATACGACCACGGCTTGTTCTTGTTTTATACTTTTCAGTGCGCGATTTTTTCGTAGTCGGGTTTTAGTTATTTTTAACTTATTTTTTATTTACACTATTTTGGGGTTATATTATTCATAGTAATTTATGTTATATGTATAGTTTCTGAGTTGTGAATTTAAGATTTATCATTTGATTCCCATCTTGACACTGTTAAAAACAGAAAATTTGCTAGTAAAAGCTATATAATGTATATATATTTCAAATGTGCTCATCAAGCCCTTTAATTTGATACCCATGTCGATATTGTACGAAAAATTTTTTTTTTTCGGTAACGACTTCTCATCCCCTAGAGGGCGCCATATTGGATTTGGTGACACGTCACCTACCCTATAACCAGCGGACAACTGAGACGCTTCTAACGAGACCTCATTTGTCATGTAATGATAAGTAGTTTAGAAGTTATGAGGGAACAAACAAACATACATACATACATACATACATACATACAAACAAACATACATACCGGTCAAAATCATAACCCTCCTTTTGGCTTTGCCGTAGTCGGGTAAAAAAAGGTATCTTAATAAACGAGACGAGTGATATTTCACTGAAAACTACTATGATAGGTGATAGAGACGTGTTCGGAAGAAGACATGGTCTGTTGACCCCAAATAGATTGTGTCAAGGGCAAAGGTAGGATTATGATAATCTGACTGACAATGTGCATTTTAATAAGCTTGATCTTGAATCAGAACTACAAAGCATTACATATTTAGACATTGTAGGCAAAGAAGCTGTATAGCTAAAGAGAGGAATCTAGCAGATGACGCCTTTACAGAAGTAAGATTGATCTACATCAACAATTCAATATAAGGAGATCTTGAATCAACTGTACTGAATCTACAAAAAACAGACGCAGCTTTAAAAGAATCCGAATCCAGTTGTAACCAGACGAATTAATCCAATCTAATAGAATTTCAAATGGTCCGACTTATATGTAACGGCGTTCGAGCATCGGTAGCCATGGAAGATTTACAATTAAAAATACATGCGTTGCATATTGCATTTGATGGAATAGTCAAGCGTATATTAGAGGCAGATGATTTGTGCTTGACAGTGCTTTTTTATGGTGAAACATTAGTGAGATTTTTTTCTTAGTGCTGGTGTGTTAATTGATTGTATAGAATTCAGCACATTAATCTATCCCAATCTGCGTTTCTTTAATAATTTTCAACTTTATTACAAAAGAAGTATTGCAAATTTGGAGCTGATCAATGTCTATAAAGACATCTAGTGTGATGTTAAAATACTTCCGGCTGAACATTTCGATTTCGTTGCTAGATTAATAGTTAAATCGCATGTATTGTTTTGAAAGTTGTTTATTTCTTCATTTATATGCCAGGTTAGGAGGATTGCTGGCTTCTGCAAGTAGTTACATAACCATACTTTACAAATAGCCCATGAAGTACACTTTAACAATGATAGATCGATAGTAGGAACTAGGAAGTTCATAGAGTTTCCGACATAAGGCGGACCATTACTCTGTTCAATTTTAGTCGCCACTTAAACTACTGTGGCTTCTTCCTTCCTTGTCCAGATCCATGGCATCATCCTAACACCTAAACCTTTTTCCCATGTATTGAAGTTCTTTTTCTTTTTTTTCAAGTTACCAGTCACATCGCTTGCAAATTTAAGTGAATGCCTAATCGAATTGTTATTTGATAAATGGGTCCGTGTTAATGCCTCATTAGTGAATTTATTGTTGGCGGATTCCGGTGTGACAATTCCTCATGCAGTAAAATCAGTATCGAGTCACAAAGTTTAAACCGAAATGGGGAAGATTAAATCTCCTACACTTTTAACGCATTTACAAACAACTTCGTCTCAACAGGCTCCAGTCAATATAAATTCAAATATTGTCACTTACCTAAACAATTTTCTTTTTCCTTCACCTCTGACATATCCCCGAAAAAGATTACGCAACGAGCGACCCTCACAAGGTTTAAACCAACAAACGAGGTTGGCATGTCAACAGGATCCGTCGACCCTGCCTCCACGCGCACCCTGGCGGCCCTGGGAGCTTCGGCGTTACGCAACAGGAGCAGGTTGAAAGACCTTAAGGTCTGCGACTTGGCTGGGGGCGTGGGGGCGAAAGGACTATATGCCCGGGTGACATTGGACTAACGATTTGGACTGGGGCCTACTGTACGGTTTTTCCTAACGAATAGAATAGTCTTGAATTTGTCTGTGAGTTTAGTGCTACTTGGATGGCTGGATTAAGAGAAGATTAATTGTATTTACTTGACTTTTGATTGTTTGAGTATTTGAAGGGCAGACGGCCACTCAGGATTTTTAACAAACTAAATGGCGAGGATTTTTGTATTTGAGAGATCTGATTTGAATGTAAGAAACTGGCTGTTTGAAAGCATAATATTTATGTGTTGACTGATCATCGAAAAACTGGGTCTACATTAGCATTAAATAAAAAAAAATTAAAACGTGTCTTTGGCCCTCAGTAGGACCACTCAGGCTGACAATACCTAGTTATCAAATAATTGATAAAATTATTTTTAATAAGCACGTTAGGTAGGAACGAACCTCTTTGCGGTAAGATAACAATGGTGATAAGTTTCGAACTTGTATGAGCTTGTCGCATTCGTGAGAACTTTGAATTGAGGCGCGCGCCACTTAGACCCGGTTTCCACGAGCGGAACGATGCGAAAACGTTTGAAGATTCGACTTGTGCATGCTTCCAGTTTTACAAAAATATATCGGAAGAAACTGGGAGGTAAGTCGTTGTAAAACAGGAAATATGCCCCTGATAAGACATCAACACAGTTTTAAAAAAAAAACATTTGTCCGACACAATTTTAAAATTCCCCAACCTTTTTTTTTTCAATCAATATTGTTTTGAAATAAAACCAATTTAATAAGTTGATTTGACTTGGTAAGATTCAGGTCGGATTGATCAAATGAAATCAAAGGACGAAATTCCAAACAAGTATTGGTCAAGTACAGGCGTCAGGTCAAACCACATTCTATACAGACGATCCTGAAATTACAAAAGTTAAAAGCTAAAGAAATTTGAACATTACTTTTAACTTCAAAAGGCAGAATTTCTATTACAACAAGTCTTTTAGGTACACCCATTATAGTAATTACTATTGAGTCTAATATAAAGCCATTAGCAGAAATTATAATAGAATTAAGTCTAGCGTATAACTCGATTCAGATTCTTCAAGTCAACATGACTATATCACCAGTCACATCATTTCTGATTGTAACAATGACTAAGGAGGTATCATTGACTGAGTTAGTAGTAATAAAACTTACGCGGCCATTAAATATAAAATATGCTTACACGTGGAGCATTTGCATAGTTGTAGTCGCTGTGAATAGTTACTAGCTGAACTTTTAATAAGTGCAATAAAATCTTTTGTTGATTGAGCTATTTATAAGTCGCAATCAGATGGCCTGAAATCTGACTTCAAGATAGAAATATAGAATACTCTTTATGGTATGCGTATCATTAGTGACAAAACATGGTCTCTTATATTAAAGACTCCGCACTAGGCTAGGCTAGTTCAATGTAAAAGTGTTGTTATAGATGCAGACATATCGAGTAGAAACAATACAAAAGACATTAAATATGATATTACCAATAAGGCAGAAAGATAAAGACAAAATAGTCATAGGAAATGATCTTTGTAAATTGTAACAGATCAGAACGAACTCCCCACAATCATGTTGTCGAGGCCACACTAATCAAATTACCTGGAGGTAATCGTTTCCTAGAACCAGGCAATGTAGCTGATGCATAGTGAACGATCAATTCTCTTATTGAAGTTACATGAAGTATCAATTATTATAATGAAGATATTCCTTTCAGGCTTAATGGATTGAAAATGGGGACACAACACAATGTATGTTTAAAATCTTCTATACTATAAAGCTGTAGAATTTGTTTGAACGCGCTAATTTCAGGAACTAATGCTTTGAATTGAAAAAATATTTATGTGTTAGATAGTTTATTTATCGAGGAAGGCGATAGGCTTTATAATATCACGCTACGACCAGCAGGAGCCGAGCAGAGGGGTGAACCAACGAGGAACAGCTTTTAATAGATGATTTTGTACTTAAAGAGTGTATGACAACGATCATGCTAATCTGTCTGATCATAACTAAGTATATTTCCATATTGAACCACGATACTTCAGCTATGAATAGAAAATAAAATCAATTCGAAAACCGTGCAATTCGAACCAACAACAGCGCAGCATTTGTTTCCCATATCCATCCAGATAATCTATTTAAAGCACAATAAAGGAAAATAAACTCTACTCACCAAGTATTAGGTGTAATTTGGAGTCGGTCTGGAAGGCATAGTGCAGTGTCACAAGGAAAGGGCACGCCCTCACAGCCTCCAGGACCTGTTGAGTTCGATCCGTTTTACATACGTACGAAAGACATTTCAATTCTCTATTCGATAGAGTTCAAACACTGAGGGACCTAGACTAGATCCCTGGGACACCCCTGAATAAAGCGTTTTTATTGAAAGGAATGTCCGGTAGCACGGTTTATATATATATTTTTAGTGTCCTAGATATCCCAGTCACGCTATAAAAGAACCTTGTTTGTTGTTTCACGATTTTTTTTTTGGCTTCTTTTTTGACAAAATCTGTCATTTCTACATCTCACATTGGCAATCTTTGGCTTAGAAATAGCATTGCTTTTTAAATAACTATTAAAAAATGTACATTTACCTGTCTTTCAGTCCTAGTATGCTCAGCAGTCTTCAATTTCTGTACTATAGATGCCTTTTTCAACACCTTCATGGCATACAACTTGCCTTCGTCAATGCCAACTTTTTTCCTAACTAGAAACACTTTGCCGTATGCTGAAACAAAAGAAAAACATTTATTAGTAATTGGATACTTTGAAGAACAGGTTCTTTAGGTTCACATAAGAACCTTGCATGGTTGGGACTAGCTAGGGAATAAGACCTTAAATTATAGAAAGAATACATCCATACAAAAAGGATCAGAACTGCTTGATTATCCGAGAAGCAGTGTCTCTACTGTTTTGGAACTGTCAATAAAGTATGACAGCGTCAAATCAGTCATCAAATAATTTTACTAATTCGTACTGACCTCTTCCATCATTCATTACTATAACCAAGATTATCTTTGCCAAAATCCTCTCTATATTTCCTATCATATCAATTGTATCAAATCCCACTCCAGAAAGCCAGAGGGACATTAATTTCGTAGAATACCTGCAGTCTACGTGCAGTTCCCTAATTGCGTTAGTATCAAAGTCACGGGTCGCACATGTTGGATCAGGGATAACAAACCAGTGTAATGGTTGGAAACTGAATAACGTTTATAACCCCTGTGTACTAGGAATCCTTGTAGCGTGAGCACTTAAACTAATCTGTTTTTGAATTTTAGATTGGTATGCTTTGACTTTCAATCTAATTTTATGTGGAATTGCTGTGTTAGCTGCGTTAGACTCTGGCAAGCTTAAACGCTTATTACATTCTTTGATACCTTAATGGTATATTTAACAATCAGTTTTGGTAACGCAAGTCTCTTCTTCGATATCTTTATCAGACATCTGTATCGTAACAATAAATACATTATTTATGTCATCTTTCTCGCCCCCTATTACACGGGACTTGAATATGACTACTAATGTAGGTGTATGTAGGCCACTTACGGCCTACTCTTTATGTTTATCTTATTTATGAAAACATTTAACGAGTGATTTCTAAGTACCCTCTTATACTGCAACAACATCACCAGCTACGTTTGTCGCGTCATCTACAAGGGCCAGTAAAGTGTTACGAGAAAAGGTTATTATTATAATTGTGAACAATAGCGTTTTATGGGTCACTCTCGTGTTCCAAGTGGGTCACTTACAACAGCTACGATTAAGATACTCATACTGTAAAGTAACGTTTCGACAAAGAGTTTGTTTGTAAGTGAATGAAGTAAATTGTTTTAAGTTACGAGAATGATTGACAAAGTTGACGGTCAAAATTTTAGTGACTTCAGGGTTCCTCTTCGTATTAGAAAGCCTTTTGTTTTGCAAACAAACAGTACGTTGATATCATATATGAATCAAATAAAAAAATAATGCCATCGTATTTTTTTATTTGATTCATATATGATATCAAGGTTCCGAAAAAGAATATCAAATAAGTAACTACATATTTGCCAAATCAAATATAAATAAATGGAAACTAAGGAGATTGATGATGCAGCTACATACACATTTCATAACTACAAAAACAGAGTTGACCTCTATCAAGACCTTATAATGAAGTGGAATTCACTGATAGAAATATAATCTTCCACAAAGATGAAGCCGGTATCTCAGTAGTGGGAACATTACAGAGTATACATAACCTTGACAGAAACAAAACAACACACATCCAACAAAGGTGTTACAAACACAGATCACTTTGTTTCTACGAATTACCAGGTACGGGACCGCCATTGTTCCAAAGCTTATTGGTAGAAAAAAGAAATGCGTAAACGAAACGGTTTCCTTTCCGTTTTTAACAATGCTGTTATGGGAAGTGGGTAGGTAAGGACCACAATGGCGGCAATGCTAAACAATGATAAGATAGGTGAGCAGAATTGAAAGATAGAGGACGGAAGGCCTGTTGATTGCGACGTTAGGGACTGTGGTAATTGGTCTGCAAATGACATGTTTGGAGTATACATGACAGGAACTGGATAATCTGAGTCAGACAGGTACTTCAAGTAAAATGCAATCGAAGTCTGATAGGTAATCACTACAAGTAAAATAATGACATTCAACTAAATACAATAAGAAGCTGAGCCGAACATAGTTGAGACAAATAAAAACAAACAAAGATTGTGTTTGAATCATAGACCATGTTTGAACGGACCAAGATTATGTCTGGAGATTTAATACGAGACCGTGACTCGAGAGTAGTTAGAAACACAGGCCTCACGTAATTCTAAAAGACATTTAACAACAACTTACACAATAAACACTATTCAGGCAATGTTACATAGTAATCGAATGCATTAAATGGGAGTTCCCCTTCAATTATAAATTAGAACAGACTGGTTACAAATAATCATCTAATATGTTTACCACAGACAATGTTAACATGGATATCAATTAGCTTAATTTTGTAAAATAACTTTTAAATACTGTAGTATTAAGAACTATAGTTGCATGTCTGGAACAAAGAATAAAAAAAAAATATAATAACTTTGGCAACATATTTCGATATTTCCTTCCGCTTATTGTTTTTATTACAACTGATATTACAGTCTCTGTTTTAAAGCTGTGATCCCAAAATCCATACTCGCAACAAATATTTAAAGGCAATGCAGGTAATTCTTCCGATGCGGTATTGGGACCGGAAATGCCAACCGCTGCATTTATAGGTGCATAATGTTATCAAGTTTTGTTGCTACATTTCGATGATTATCATTAACGAAGCCTGTTTTCTTAATTTGTTTATGTCTGTTTTATTTAATGTGTCTTAATGAAGTACAATTAATTTCTATATTATTTGATTTTAATTATATTTCATTACTGACTTCTAATATATCTAGTTGTGGTTTACTGGCATACTGTTTCCACATCTGTATCGAAAACTTATTTCAAATCATTTCCATCGAATAAAATTTCTTTACCATCATCCGTGGTTTAGTTCCCTCTAATTTGCAAACTAATTACCAGTAACTGGTTCGATGTGACCGCAACCACAGAATAAATAGATACAGAAGATCATTTGCAATCAACAAGCGAAAACGCTCGCACACATAGACACGTCTCACGTACAGTGAGTGCACGCGCACTCGCAATTGGCATTATTGGCGTCCAGCGAGTGCGAGTGCACTTGTGCCTAGCATTTGTTTTAGATAGCCGTACTTACGTTTGTAAGTGTATGCGCCTCTTTTCGCTTTTGCATCGGACCTTCTGCATTTGTCTATTTATGCCACGACGATCGTTAATCATTTAATTACCACTATTTGTTAATCTGATCACAATTAAGTTCTATTACGTAAACTTTAAGCTACACTAAAATGGTGGACCGGATTTTTATGATGCAATTTCGTGGTAGACCGATTTGATTAATTGGCGCAAGAGAACAACAAAAGTAATGGTATAAAACTGGTTTGGGGACCGATGTTATGGGTATAATGATGATGGAATGAGAAATATGTTGAGAGGAATGTTATAGTAGATAAAAACATGGATGGCTCTATCAGTAAGGAACCAATGGATTGTGTGCAAGATATTGAAATCATGGTTTAGTACAGTAAAAGTCATTTGATAAGTGTTTCCATAACATAAAAGCTAGTGTTAGGCGTTTGGACTCTGAAATAACTTAAAATTTACGAAACCCTAGATTAGTATGCAATAAGAAATGCTGCACCTTTTTTTTTTACGTGGTAATATCATTACACGAGTCCTCCCACCCAGGGCAGAGCGGGAGGGACTGTCAGACTCGTACTGACTAAAATCCACGGTGTCCTTCAATAGTCCTTTACGTATCGGGGTCACGGTAATTCGTGAGTCCCGCGACCCCGGCAGGCTTTGGCCCTTTACAGGGGGCCCCGTCACTATGCTGACATTTTCTGATATAATTTACAATACAGGTGACAACAACTAGACGAAAGGTTCGAAGATCAGAAATTTTATAGGAAATATGATCCGGCTTTTATAAAAAGAATATGGATGGGAAAGGGTTGATTGCTGGTATTATGGTCGATGCTGATAGTACGGAAGATGAAATGCTGCGTCGCTCTCAAATAAATTGCAATATAGGTGACGACGAGAGAGGCAAAGATAAATTCGACGAAGTTCCAAGAAAATAAGGTTCTAAATAGCAGTACTATGTCAAACACATTTCTCTAGTTTAAATATAATTTTCAGCTTGCTTCGTTAGAATGTTGTCCAACCTGTTATAATAAGCGAACGCATACATAAGGCAGTGGTGCCAACATACTGCACCCAACGTACTAATATCTTAACCAGTTTTTAATGTTTCAATAAAAATTATACACTAATTATATTAATGAAATAATTATTGGTAAAGGTGGTATTACAGAAATAGAATAACTTAAGAATAAAGAAGACGATATTTATCAAGTTGGACTTTCTAATTCTTCATTGAGCTAAGCATTCAAAATCAAACAACAATAAGATCTCACTAAATGCAAGTGAAATCGGATATGGATGATGTAAGTATAGAATAACTGATAAAACGCCAAGCAAAGCTCCCAACAACTTATATTTTTCCTGTACATTGATAACAGAAACAATAGCACAGGATTGGTTCTTCCTTATATTGGCATGTTCATTCGGATTTGAGAGCGTTAGACTAAAATATAGTATTTGCTTAGCAACAAACCCGAACAGAAGCAATTACTACACAGATTTGGCTTTCATTCGCTTCATGTCTACGGCAAAATCTGGCATCAGAGCGACACAACTGAAGATAAGTCGAGCGGCTTATTCAATTTGCTAGGTACGTGTGTGCACCCCATGGATTTGTAAACTTATAGATATAGTGGCTATTGAAATATTGCCACAATGAAAATATTTTTCAGCATCGTCAGTATGTCATATCCATATCTTAACCATATTAAATTTTTCAAATGTCTGTTTCTTCCATTCTTCTCTATTAGTGCTTCGTCTCAGTATTTTTTACAGTTCAACTTTCATTTCTTTCATCTTCTCTTACTCTTCTACCACTTCACACACTCTCCTTCCTCCTCGGCTTCAAAGGCGGAAACGTCACCAACCATGACCAAATACTTGTCCACGACTTTCCCACATTCACCCCAAGCTATAAGGATCAGGTGTTTCCTACTAAACCGTAAGTACACACTTCGGACCTTTTGTTGGCATTAGCTACTCAGCGGCTGGCCACTCGTCGCACCGGACGTATTCTGTTACCGGCAGCTGTTGGCTTTGGGCTCATGATTTTCTAATATAACGAGACTTGTTTGGACGTAATGGGTTTTAGTTGGTGATGATAATTGTTTGTAGAATGCAAGGTGTCTTTGTCTGCCTTTTTCTTTTCTAATCAACGACTCATTTGTCTAGGCAACTAGATTATTTTTATCCAGTTGATGACCACATGATAGCGATTCCAGTAGCATCCACCTCGTCTTCAAATGCACATAAGTGGACTTTTAGGCATTAGCAACAAGAGGGTAATCCTCAACTATAGTTAAAATAGAAAATCGTTTTATGAATTATCTATGCATTATGATGATTATGCTTATGATTACCCCAAGCCATATCGACTATCGACACATTGGGACCCGTTTTTTATTCAGATTTACGTGTTTACTCGCGACAACGATGTGATCGTAAGTTATCAAAACATTTGTTACAATTAATTTTTTCAATAACCGACGACCAATTCTAGAACAATGTACTGACTGAATCCATGGTAAATTCAGTCAGTAGTGAGCATCTTAATTCAGCCTCACTACCGTTATTTTCTGCTACACAACAAGTCTTAGACGATGCACACATCGACGCTATACTTGCTCGGTACAAGCCTGTTGTCATCTGCTACCCACTATTTTTATCCGCACGATCTTGTCAGTCTAGTCGTCTCATTTCAAAGGTTTATTGGTCAACCAGTCGCATTGTCCTACTCTCGTTACGTTATTCAATTAGAGTTTAGCAATTAGAATGATATTTGCATGCTCTGAGTTTGATAAATATGTGAATGGTCTTCCAAAATGTACGAAATATTTAGGGTTAAAGATCCACAAATCTATCGCTGCTGTTTATGAATTACGACGCTTTGTTGGGAACAGTGAAGCTAGTAGTGAGAAAATTATGAGCTGATTATTACTTCGCTTACAGTAAAAGTTTTATTATTTGACCTAATTCAGAATCAATAAAATTGAAATGACGTTATATGAGAGCGCTTCGTAGAAAAATAACAAAACTGAATACACATAGTGTAATAATAATCTTTTACAACTAGGTTTAAATGAAGAAATTCAACAAGAATTAACCACAGAGAGAAATAAATCAACGATTATGAGGTGATTGAAGTAGACAGCGTAGTAAACGAAGAACTGTAACTAGCTGCTAAGTATATGGAACCGCAAAAACATGAAGAAGTAATAAACATCCTGAATGTAGAAACTTCACACTTTCCAGTTCAGAATGCACAAACGACCTAGGTAGGTCGATGCCCCGATAGCAGTCCAAGTAAATAACACGTTACTCCAAAAATATAACACCCGTGCAGAGCGTGTAGTCTTTGTTATATTATGAGTAATAGGTAGTTAATCATAAATGGTATAACTTTCATTTTGATTGCCAAATGCCAACACATTCCATCGGAATCTTTCTAGCTTTGATCTCGGTCAATCCACTTCACATAAATTCATCATCGTTACCTTGTCTTTATCTCAATTTATTTGGTGTCAGCTATGTATTTCTACTTCTTGCATACTTCTCTATTATTCATCATCTCAGCAGTCACCTCATTTGTATCCATATCATGCTTTACATAGTCCTTTCATTGTTTTTAGGTTTTCCTCTATTCTCATAACTTCTTCACATACATTTATTAAGGTCGATATGTTCAGTGAACTGAAGTTATCTATTTCTGTATTAATCAGTGGGATCTTACATCCACGGTTTGAGCTGAAAATAGTAACAAAACAAACTACTTTAATAGACATGGCCTAGTTCGACTCAGACGGCGAAAATTCCGAATTACCAAATCAAATGAGTAATGAGCGACTCGATGGCAGGTGATTATCGTAGTGTTGTTAAGAAGCCGTAAAAATAAGGAGACAGAAATAGAATACACATAGGAGCTGGAGTAACAACAAAGACGCCAAATATAAAAAATTTCTGAAAGGAAAAGTCAGCTGTGTATGATCGTAAAATTTTCGAACGAGACTAACGATACTGCCAAATGGAAAAGACACGTCATTCATAGAAAAAACAAGTTTAAAAAGTCATCGATAAAAGTATTAAAGACAATAATTACAAATGTAAACACTGTAGAATTATTGCAAATTGATAAAATTAATAAGGGTCAGTAGTCAGTAAATACCAGCAAAATATTTACTGGTGTACCCTTCAAGTTTTCTGATGATTACGTCAAAATATCGCGGGAATATGAGAATGTTAAGAATAAACGGAATCACGTTGTTTATGTTCAATCAAGAGACTTAGGTAAGAAGGTAATTCGAGGAATAACTACATTAATCCCAGTTGCGGGGAACCTGAAAGAAACTATTTCGAGAATTGGCAATACAAAAGAAACAACACAGAGCCAAATATTCCCCTAAAACCAATGATTCCATAAATAGAAGAGGAAATTGTTAAGAAAATGTACAAGTCCGTGTAATCGCAGACGTCCTTTAGTGCATTGAACTTGTAAATGAGGCGTGTCAATGTATACGAACTTCGGGTTGTTTGATTTGTTTTCAAAATACATTTATTATTAGACGTTAGCGCGAAATTCGCGGGTCAAGTTCATTCGTTGATGGACAAAGAGGCGATTGCGGTCGATAATGAATTGAATACTGAGCAAGAGGAAACTGCTGAGATTATTTTAGAACGAAACTGTAAGAATATACATGGGCGTTATGAGCATAATTTAGAGGCCGATGTTGCCAGCGAAGAATTCGTAATGGACGACTGACTGAGAATTAGCTAATAAATACATTTAAAGGGCGTTAATGCGAGGCTAACACAGTTGTGAGGCTGAAAACGTCACGAAGTCAGAATAGAAAATAAAACAAAGACTGGTCAAGCTAAAACCTATATTTACACCCATAATCGCCTTCGACAATCTAGATTACTACGATAGACAAAAACTGATAGAATATGGAGCTAAATCTTCATCGCAACAATTTGATCCTAACAGTACGAAATTCCAAGAAAACAAAGATCATCGCATAATACACGAAAAAAGATGATCTGTCACGACATTCTGGGAAAGCAATTACGCTGCCTACTGGTCCGAAAACAAAATATTGTGAAGGAAGATGCTCTTTGAACGCGGATTTGATAGGAATCCGTTTAACTGAACTTCCCGAAGGATATTATTTAATTTATAGAATTTCCCGGAAGGGTTGCATTGAAAACATTGAACTTTGTTGTGAATTTAGTCTGCCTTGATTTAATATTTATTGGTTTTATATCTTCGCGTATATCGCAGACCTTGTGTTTACTTAGATAATTAAAAACAATGCCACGTGTAGCAGTTAAAATATTAATAGAGAGCATTACTAGATTTCAACGACAACAATTCTTGCCTACATTTCGGTCTACCTACGCTATATTCTGGATAAAAACATCATTCACTTGACTCATATCCACGAGTTCAATGGAAAGTTGTAAATTGTGGCGCAATGAACGAAAATATTTGACTTTGCCAAAATTATTGAGGGTCTCTAAGTCTTTCTCAAGAATTTGTGCAAACCCAGCAATGGGACAGTGTAGGCTAGCTAAAATAAAAAGCTGAAGTCTTCGTCCATGATATCAGTTATAAATGAAGTGGAACGTACTGGAAACTCGATCAATTTATTTGTAGAAAACGTGTAATTAAAATAGATAAAAGTGGTTAAAAACACTGTGTCGCCTCGAATCATAACGCTACTAGGGTTCACAGACCCATGTCAATCGCTTAGCGAATAAAACGGTTCATTGATTCCGTTTTACGTGCAAATAACTTTAAACAGGCCACGGCTTTTTTTGTAAAAAAAACTGGTCTGTGGGATTAATACTAAATTGGAAGCTTGATCAGTTTTAAATTCGTGTAGGTCATTCATTGTAGGTTGTTTTACATCTGTGTTATACTCATTTAAAACGTTATCCTGTAGTCTTTGACTAGGGTGTCTTTCCGGTCCACATCTAACGCTTCTATCTTTATTAGGTGTTTTGATTGTATGATAGAATGTTTATTACTATTTCATGTTCCTGTGTAAGAAATTAAGAATCAAATTTTAAAATATAGTACTAGTATTTCGTCTATGCCAGCGCAGAAAGAGCTGTCGGTAGACCTGTGGATCTAAAATTGCCACTTTAGCAACGTTGTTTAGCAATGTTACGAATTAATTGAATATTCTATTCTATTTGTTCAAGCAATGGAGTAGACAATTGAAAATGACCAATTTTAGCAACATTGATTTTGGTAATGCTGCAAAAGTGGCGATTTTAGATCCCCTGGACGTGTTCTACCAGGGTTTGATTAAATCAGCGTAGGAAGAGTTCATTGAAGGAATTGGAGGAGACTGCCCAACCGTGGGACAGTTTTATATTATTTCCTTTGTCCTGGCTGTACCGTCACTGTTTCGTCTTAATTTATTAAGGAATAGCAACCTATTCCTTAATATATAAAAGTCACCCTCTTTCCAGTTCTTATTGCCATTTAATTTCGTTCTGTAATCATAAATACTTGTTTTTAGAATCAGCTGCTAATCGATATCAAGTTATAAGAGTTCACTAACTTCATCTGTTGCTACCAAACTAGTTTTATTAAGACCTCTGAATATTGTAGGCATATTTCATTTTACTAGTTATGGTCCAGTCTAGCCTTAAATGCGACCATAAATCGTTAAATTTGAATTTGGGACATTTTTGAGATTCTGTTGTCAGACTATAACCTCTTTAGTCTATGTTTAGCTTTAGTGGGTACGACATTTGCCATTCAGTGTGTCACACGGAATACGCATGGTAGTGTGTATTATATTTTTATGACAAATGGCATATTATATGTGTGAAAATATATTTTAACTGTGCCAAATCTTATACTACTCGCGTTCGATAAATTTTCCTCACAAGTTGTACGAAGATTTCGCTTTACGATTATTTTAGCGTGAAAAAAAAGGATAAATATTAAATTACTGTCATACTCGTACTGATTTAAAACCACCCTGTTCCACCAATTGTCCTTTACGTTCCAAGGCCGGTAACCTCTTTCCCACAGCCATGGATTTATTTTAATTTGATAATTACCTTAACACTTAATCAACATGATTAGTTTAAATAATTAGTGTGCGAATTTTAATAAAATCGTATGACAGAACATACAAAATCTTTTCAGTACTAAACATTATTAACTGACTAACAATCATTGTTTTATTGTACAATAAAACCAGGAAGTATTGATGTATCTGTAATTATTTATACTGTGTTTGACGACAATATATTAACATTTGACTTAAAATCACCTTGACCTATCATGGAGTGATATTATTTATAAACTTTTTATATTTCAATGCTTATTAAAGTATGAAAATGTGACTGGGAATCAACACAAATCAATCTATAGTAATACAAATAATATTATAAAGAGGTAAAGTTTGTATTTTTGTAGAAAAGTAACCTCTGGAACTATAAAACCAATTTCAAAAATTTCACCACTATTAAGCTACGTGGGGTCGCGGGACTCACGAATTACCGTGACCCCAGTACGTAAAGGGCTATTGATGGACACCGTGGATTTTAGTCAGTCAAGTCTGACAGTAAGGGTGGGAGGACTCATTTGATGATTTTACCACGATAAAAAAAGAAAAAAAGTAAGTAAGCTACGTATAGTATCCGGTTAGTTTCAGGTTAATTTTTTCAGTAGTCGGGCAATTTAATTTTTTTTAATTTTTTTTTTTTTGTTCACAAAATTTCTAATTTTTTAAAACAAACGAAAGATTTTTTGGAAGCAAAGCAATCGGCTCTTAACATTGTTCAAAGCATCACTCAAAAGTTAGCCATTCAAGCGATATCTTAAAACAATTAGCTGAACATTCAGAACTTGTGAAGACAATACGTCGCGCCGTTGATAAAATGCAAATTTAGTGAATATTAGCAAGGTTATCGACCCGTGACGCAGAAAGAACAATGAAATAATACTATAAGTACTTGGTGACAGCGATATCATAGTTTTAAAACGTTTAATGTGACGTTTCTTTGATAACGAAAACTTTGATGAGATTTAAACACATAACGTGGCGTATGTTAAATAATGCCCTAAGTTTTTCCTAAGACGGTACTTCCCGGTCGCGGGACTTACCCATTACCGTGACCCCGGTACGTAAAGGGCTCGTGAAGGACACCGTGGATTCTAGTCAGTACAAGTCTGACAGTCCCTCCCGCCCTGCCCTGGGTGGGAGGACTCATTTGATGATTTTACCACGCAAAAAAAAAGACGGTACTTCCCAAGGCAGAAATTATGCAACTTGCTGCGATTCTTGCATACTCCTTTAACAGTTTTTTTTTTCATATTTTTTTCAAATAATTAAGAAAATAACAAAAAAAATTGATAAGGTAAAAAAACCTTATTTATTTTTGTATACCTAGCTAGAATTTTCTATTACAAATTCAAGGTCAACGCTGATAATATTGCTATAGGTACATGAATATTGTTTATTTAATGTAATAAATATGACAAGTATGGGCTAAGTAATATAATAAACATAAAGTATTAACACCTCATTTCGTTTTATTACAAAAGCAATTTAAAATACAATATAAAAATTATTTAAATAAAGCGTTTTATCTAGTTTAATAAACCCATAAAGAATCTTCTAGAACTTTTTACAGTTCCGTTTCTTCTAGAAATGTGAAAATATTTAAACATTAGTTTCATTCTTTTTTTGACAAACACTACACCTGTCATAGAAACGTTTTGCTTTGAGAACATAATAAAGGAAAAAAGAACTATTTGAATGATGTCTGATATTCGGAACAGGAAAAGTTTGCCACTAAATATAACCATAGAAAAAAAACGTAATAGATTTTTGCTTATTGCAACAAATAATTATTATGAAAATCTGCAATATAAAAATAAAACAGTGTTTATCAATCATCGTTTCTTGATAAGGTAAAATGATTAATAGTATAGTCTCATTTATCATCTGCGAAATCATAATAAATATCAACTCAATATTGACGACTAAATCTTACTGTATTTTCTCGATAATAAATATTTTAACATATCATTTATAATATTTTGGCTTAAAATCAGAGTATTGACTTTAGTGAAACAAATATCGGCAACGCTAATTTAAGCCACAACAACTTTCAAAAATGACTTCTATACCAATTTTCAATAAAAATAACTTTATTTTGTGATTTCCTGCTTCAAATATAAATTTAAATTATTTCTGACCCAGATGACGTCAGCCGTCAAAGTAACGTCACTCATATGACGCTAGATTCGAGAATAACCCTTTATAAAATAAAGGGAGAATGTTTTTATATAATGGTATCCTTATTCCAGCCGCATGTTAAATTTCTTGCCTCTTATCGACCTTCAATAAATATTCTAGAACGAACTAAACGTTTGAAGGTTCGTTCAAATCCGCAGACAAACGACCTCCCGCCTAGACTAAAGGGCCTATGAACTTGAGCCTACTAAAACGAAAGTATTTAATTAAAATGTCGTACAGTTGATGAAAATTTGAAGTACACGGCATAATCCTAGTAATATTATCAACGTGAAAGTGTGTGAGGATGGATGCTTGTTAATCTTAAACTACTGAATGAATTTGGATGAAATATACAGATAGTTTTTAACCTGGATTTAACACATAGGATAGTTTTTATCCTGATTTTATGTTATCGTGAGATAATTGAGCCGCTGGCAACAGCTAATACGCCTATAAAATGTCCACTGCTGGGCTGGGATCTGTGAGAGGAAGTAGACCATCATGTGGAACCAGAGAGGTTAAATCGATGAACACATACTTTTTTGGTGAAACTTGATACTTGACTGACACACTTGACTGTCTAAAAACCACAGTTTTCCTTCAGCTGTACTTTGAGATCGAGAGTCCTTCTAAATCACAAAATCATTATTCATAAGTCTCAATTCCAAATCAAGTTTGCTCTGCGATCGAAAATCCAATCAAAACTTGTAAAGATAGTGAGTGTTCGCAAACAGTAAACATATACTTGCCCTTGCCTGCACGATAGAAGTCTACTGAACGCGAGGTAAATGGCCCCCAGAGGTGAGACATCTGCCCGTTGTAGGATAAAAAAATATGCCACCTGGTTGCGGGTGCTCGACCAATGGAAACGAAGCGTTGCGCTTATGATTTTTACGTTGAAACACATGGTTTTTGAGCTCCAAATTCTAAAATTTTGAGCGTTATCTAAAATAAGTGCCCATTCCGGGCACTTACTTATCAAACTTTTATTTTTTTCTCATGGTCTAATTAGCTGTTTAACGTTTTTTTTACTAATTTGAATAAAATAAGACACTGGACAAAAATATTAATAGATACTTTATAGTCTAAACGGGTAAAAGTGACCCTGGAATGTAAAGGGCTATTGAAGGAACACCGTGGACTTTAGTCAGTACGACTCTGACAGTCTCTTCCGGTCCACACTGGGCGGGAGGACTCGTTTGAAGATATAAACTGCTTAGTTCGTTGCTTATCCAAGATCACATTTTGTAATGTTAATTTTTGATAAAAATATAAAACCAAAGCCCACAAAACCATAATGAAATATTAATTTAAACTTTGACTTCAGAAGTATTAATTTACAAATCTAAAAAAAAAACATTGAAGCAAATACCTTTTTTTGTTGTGACAAGTACACTTTGAAAAGCGAATGGTCCTAGAACTTAGAATTTTAAGTACGTTGTTGAGATATTAAGTGAGAAGTCAAATCATCACAATTATTAACTGTGTACTGTTTGCGCTGAAGAATATTCTAGACCGTTTACTTAATTTTTAATCATTGTTTAATAAATCTAATCTTCATATTTAGAATTTCTCCTGTGTCGTAGGTGCATTTACAAACATTAAAACTCACACACACATACACTCAGACCCAAAACATCTATTTGTGGGTCACACAAATATTTGTTCCGAGCGGGAATCGAAACCGCGACAGTCAATGGCTTAGCCACCGCGCAACCATGCAACCATGCTGACCCACTTTGTAATAAGCTGTTAGATTTATGTCGCTTTAATCCTCAAAAATAGATCAAAATCGAATCTAGTTACCTGCGATTGACAGAAATAACCATTCCGAACGAAATCATTTCACATGACATAAGACCATAGATTAAATAGAAAAACTGAGGGTAAGATTTATTTCTACCAGTCTATAAGCATCTCAAAATTTCAACAAACGCTTAATCTTATTCAATGAAGCGTATTTAGAACGCCATCTGTCTTGCCACCCCGCGTTAGGTACAAACAAATTAGTAGACAGTTTTTGAGAAAAATAGTGTAAATTAACTGTCGAACTAAAACTTAACATTTACAGTTCAAAAACACTGGCCTATAAAAACCAGTCAATCTAGAATTTGGATAAACAATGAAGCAAGTTTAAAAAAAAAATCAATCATGGGCAACCCTTGTTTTGGCGCGGCAATAGGGTATTTGTCTGAGAAAAAAAACTAATTAGAAAATAGTTTTTACTAGCTTCTGACGTCACGAGCCCTCGAATTTTGATGCATTATATCTTTTTAAATATGAATTGATTAAACGATTACAAAAAAAATACGTGTCCATTATTTTTCAAAACTCTAGGTAACGGACTAAATAAATTTTACTTAATATTTACTATTACTATTTACTTAATAAATTTTTAAATTAATTAATGCTTTCAAATTGGCTATAGTGTAGTAGTAATAAGGGTTCATTCAAGTAAAAGTTCTTCAATAATCTTGAGTGACAATATGAAACATGACGGTGCGGTAGGTCAAGCAACGCTGGCTGCGCAAGCGCACAGGTGGTGGCGCGTTGCGTGCATTCCCATCTCAGACACGCAACCGGGCGGATGTGTGAATATGATCGCGATTACCGATTTTTGCACGACACATATGGTGTGTTTTAAATTACTAAATAGTGACTAAGTCGTTATAGAGTCACGTTAGTCATACTAATTTGTTAAGTGGATTTTTTTCCGTAGTTGATTGATATGATGAATAATTATGGGAAAGTTTATAGAGTACTAGGTTATACCTGCTGCTTTGACCACGTGGAGGGCGGAAAGTATGCCACGGAAAGGTACTACATGAATAAAAAAACAAGTGTACTAACTAAATTACGGTCCCCTGATCTTGCTTTCTGTGCCAAAATTGATTCAAATATTTTTACAGCTATTAAGGACTAAACAGGTAGACAATTACTTAAAACATTTATGGAGTAATCTCTACTAATACTATAAAGCTGAAGAGTTTGGTTGAACACGCTAATCTCAAAAACTACTGTTTCAAATTGAAAATTATTTTTGTTTTGAATAGTCTCTCTACGACTAATAGGAGCCGAGTTGGAACCGCGAGGAACAGCTAGATATTAAAATAACGTTTTAGTACCTATCGGAAAGTTAATAGGATATTGTATGATGCCAGGGCAGTTGATCAGTCTTACATAACTCATCATAAATAAGAGACCAATTGAGAATTAGCGTGGGAAAGCATTTCGCATAAGCCATAAAATTTTATCTGCAAATTCGGCTTTCACCGCTACCATGTGACAAATTTGGACATTTTCGTGACCAAATTAATTATTGTATTTAACGAATTTATCTAAATCATTCTAGACAAATCTCAACCCGTTTTAATTTGACTAGCTATTAATCAAGATTTTAATCTGGCTAGACTAGATTCGCTTTATATCATCAAACATCGATTACGATGTTTTTTATAAATGAGATCTACTGATTAACATCCTCTGAGATCGTGTCCTATTGTCTAATATATAATTTTTATATCATATAGGTGACAAAGAAGCATACGGCCCGCTTAATTGAAAGCAGTCACCGTAGCCTATGGACGCCTGCAACACTATAGACATCACCTGCGCGTTGCCGATCCTGCAGAAACAACTGGTGATGAATCTTATACATAGTTCGTGTTAATATGAGATAAAACCTTTGACTGCATTCCCCTTCTACTTTATACATCCCCAAAACCCTTGCAATTTAATTCCAAAACCGTTTAAATACTTCTAATCACCACAAAATTTCGTAATTCTGACCCCAAGGCAGTCAGACGCTCTTGTCATACATAAAACATTCAAATTGGGCCCCAATACCGTTCCCTCGCGTGCATCCTGTCATTTCACCTGCTTTTGATCACAAAGCTCATTTAAATTCACTGCTTAGGATGCTTGCGATTATTTTGGGAGACCCGAAGGTACATTTAAGCTCTTGGCTTGCGAATTTCATCGCCCCAAATGGACAGCATAAACTTTCGATGGTAGAAAATTGAATTGAGCTGTCCTGGGTTCCAAAGGAAAGGCTGGAATTCATTAAAAGATAGTAATCGATACCTGAAAGCAGTTAAACTGGAGTAAGCCAAAGGCTTTCATCAACTAGTCACCACGTGGCTTAAAAAAACGCTATACATAACACCATGCAGGTTTCAAGCAACTAATTTTAACTTTTAACCCCATTCACCTCGTTAAAAGCAGAAGGATCATCTATATTTATGAAGTAAGATAACAAGTCAAAGTGAAGGGGGCAGAGACAAAACAAATATATTGAAAGTTGAAAGCTCGGCTTGGGGTGAGCCTTATCTCGCATATGGGCTTACCGGTGCTCGGTGTCAATGCTCCACGCCCCCGATATGGATATGTTATGAGAATCTCTTAACTCATTTATCTAATAATTCTGCATTAAACAACGTAGGAGTTTTTGTGCGGAAGTTGCGTATGGTTGCGAAAATGTCGGGATGTCCGGATGTCCATAGCGAAGGAGGTTGTGGTAGGTTAGGTTTAAAACAAAGCTGGGGTCGTTGACAGATGCGAAAGTATATCCGTTTTTTGGAGTATCACAAGGAAGTATTGTGTTCGAAAATCAAAAAGGTCACCTTTTATGAACCTCATAGATCAATGAACTGGTAAAAATATGGAATGTTAGATCAAAGATCCTTATTCAATTACAGTTGACTTCTATGATATGAATACTGTATCAAATGGCTTTTTATTACACGGATATTTTATCGATAACAACATTGAATATTTCGCTACAATTTTTAGAATCAGTCATTTCATTATTTTGAGGTCAAAAAACGTTGACGCCCACATGAGATATAGCACGCAAGGTGTCCCAAATGTAAAGAGTCCATTTTCACAGGCGCTTGTCTCTAGGCTAGACTAGATTCAAGAACAAAATGGCGGCTATATGTAATGCAAATATATTCCGTTTTATGTAGCTTGCCCATTCAGTTTTTATTCTTCTTTTTTCGCTGAACATGTGAAAAGAAGTGCACTAGCTGTTTCTACGCCATTACTGACATGACCGATAGTGAATTCTGTCTATTGTTATTCAACAATGAAATGAATTGTTCAATTTCCTGTATCAGTAGCGAAAATACTCAATTATTTATTAACAGATTGAAAGATAGGCATAATAAGCAAGTCATTCAGAATCATAATGATGATTGTTTCACAATGAACCGTCTGAGTAATGATACTATTAATTTAACGCGTTCTCTTATCCCTATAAATTGTCTATGATAAATAGACTTCTTAAAGAGCTTACGAAACAAACGTTGATTTTCATATCGTACTAATTTTCATTTATTTATGATTTATGGATTCTTCAAATAGGTTATGGGGTTAACAACCGCCAATTCCAACGATATCAGATGTGAATAACATCGAAACTTGGCGTGAAGGTCAATCGCTTATCGCACAAACTTGAGGAAGATTAGCTAGAATTTTATTTTCGATTTCTTGTACAAATCCCAAGTAACTGAAACATTGATTCGAGTACTGTACTTAAACCACAAAATACATCAAAAACCTATAAAAAAAAGTAATAGAAAACGCGCAGAAACCGCACTGAATGTACCAGGTTAGCATAAGGTCGTGGACTATGTAAGGACGGGCGCCGGGCGGGTAACGACCGGGCACCGCTACGCGCCAGTTTCGGGGGTCGTCGACCCGCCGCGACGGACGACGTCCTGGGACGGCCTCTACATCAAACATGATGCCTTGGTACCTAATCGGAGAAACTTTTCTCATAGATTCTTTAATTGGACTTTAATTAGGTGAATTCTGAATATATTTGTTGATTTGGAAGTGGAGGATAGATCATTCAATGGATATAAACAAATCTGGAATTTTGTTCTAGTCTAATTTAAAAACACACGAAAACACGTGTGTTTAGAAAAATAAAATAGAACAATCAATTTAAAACAAAAACATAACAGCTTCATTGAATGGAACAACTCTAACCTACGCACATTCCGAGAGATCGCTCCTCCCAATTTTACAGTTAAGAACTCTCACCCCACAATGGTAACAAAAAAGTCTCCCTTTGCCAAGGGTAAGGTCGAACGAGCCCGTAGCCCTTACCTTACTTAAACATAAGCATTTTAAGAGAACACTCAATTTCACTCCGAGTTTCAAGTTAAGAGTTTTAAAATCCTCTTCATTCGTTGATGGATTGATGCCCAATGAAAAATTTATAGGAGTGTTTTTGATTATAATAACTCATTATAACAGTTCTTCTTCTTCTTATCGTATGGTTGATGAACAATCTGGTGTCAGAGTTTAAACCGCCCGTAGGCCTCTGACATGGCTTCACATACCGTTGAAAAATCTCTCAGGTGTGCTGGTTTCCTCACGATGTTTTCCTTCACCGTTTTTAGCAAGTGATAATTAATTTAACTATAACAGTTATATGTTGGGATTCCCACTACTAAGGAGCTTTTGCGTTTTAGCTTATCGAAGATAACAGTGCCAAAAATAATTTAGAAAGCAGATTTTTATCAGAAGAAATAACTTCATTGAAGCTGGATGAGTTATTTACTTTACTCTCGTTTATATTATAGCAAATATATTTCATAAATACAGTGGTGGAGTACAGCACCTGCTCTCTCGCAGAAGAAGTCTGTTTCCCAGCAATGGGGAAATCGTAAGCCGATAATGTTTTTACTTTCCACGTAGTAACCATTGCGTAATTGACCCCGAACACCGTACTGAATAAATTCTATAAACAAACTTAAATTGCATTGCAGACTAGTACAATCCAAAATAATTCCACCTAAACCGATTAAACTAATTATAAGAAAAAGCAGTAAAATGAGTCAAACAATAAGTCTGCACGCCCCAAGAATGCAGGCAGAGCCGAGAGCTAAACTTAGCAATAAAACGATACAGTCTAGACTAGGTAACTTGCGCGCAATAAAACTATGTGCCAAATTCGTAGTAAACATAACTACGTAAAAAGAAAAGCAGAAACATGTGTAAACGAAGCTTGGTTAATAAATCGCTGTGCCTTTGTACAAATCTTTAGAGAAATTTACATCTGTACACAAATAAAAACAAGTCTAATGTCATTTGGTGCCGGTGGTGTCAGGTGCAAGAAGTGATTATCTCGGCTCGGTTGACAGTTGAACAATCAAAATGTTATTATGAGTCTTTACCATTAGCAGATTTATATTTAAAAAGGACTGAAAGAAGGTTTGGATAAAAATGGACATAAAGGACGTCCTAGAAAATTCCAACGGGTATTTCGATTAGAGTATGGCGTTTGACAGGGTACATCATGTTGAATTAAAGACGATCCATTGAAAATACTATCAGAATCTCAAATAAAACAATATCTTCTCAGACATCAAAACGTAAACGTGTAAAATTCCGCCAAACATCGCACTTTTACAAAAAACTTTCATACAGCTACAGAGTTGCTTTTGTGACGTGTACGTGACAACTACATTTAGACTAATTAACGACAACATTAATGACTTGTGTCCTTAAAAAGAACGTGATGCATTTCGTATTTTCAGAACAAAGTGACATAAAGAGAACAATATCCATATCATTCACCGCATTCACGCGTATCTCTGTCTGGGTAAGAAGAAACGCAAATAATCGTATCGGTAAGATTTGTTCGACAAATATTTTAGTTTCTATGTATGGATAACGGTTAGGTCCAATTCTTTGCTATATTTGCATAAGTCACGATATATTTTCATTTGAAACTCTTTAGCACTTCAATAGCCTAATCCAATTGATTGCCAAATTAGAAACTAGATTTAAATTCGTTGAGCACTAGGTAAGATCTATTGTCAATTTAACCTGATTGTGACGATAACTGTTCAAGCAGTATTTCAAACGGTAAAAATTCGTAGATCCTACTGGTGTTAATCACATTTCCATTCACTTTAGGCGATGTAGTGTAGAGTATTACATCACAGCGATCAGCAGTATTATTCTCTATAAACACCTGACAGCGCGGCTGCAAGACTCACGCCACACTGGGACTAATGTTTGCTATTCACTAAGCTACTCGTACTAAGACCTACACTAGAGCTCACCGCTCGTGCTGAACGATCGGACGATCTCATAGATGCCTCGTCGAAGGGCAAAATGTAGAGTCCATCAATAAGATTTCATATTGATTATTATATTGATTTAAGATTGATAAAGAATATCATAGCAACAGTCTAATTACGACATACGTCTACGCGATAGAGCACTGACGAATACCTACGTAAATACAATGACGGAGTACATTCAGTAGTTGCTAACTACGTCATTAACCAAGAAGCAAACAGTTTCATTCAACTTCAAATTGATAAATTTTACAGTAAATCGTGATTCTATTGTATTAAACCATGTTTCCCTCAAGTCGATAATGTTATGCAGAATAATATCGATAATACGAACGTCATTACGGACAATGTAGCGTCACGTCACGGAGGCAATGCAACAACATGACGTAGGTTTCCGTACAAAGATTGTCTATCAACAGAGTTATTTGCCACCTTAATTTCTGAATGCGATACCGTCACACACGAGAGTATTACATAAGAAGTTACGCGGGGTTTTAATTCATTAGTAACAATTATAATAACGACGTTGGTACCAGAGTCTGTTACACGTAACTTGTTGACAATTTTTGTTACATGACGTAGGATATCACCTTCTGTGAGATCATTGGAGATAAGAACAGAATTCTAGGAATCTTTTAATGCAAATTACTAGTTATGGAATAGTTTCCATGGTGGTTTGTTAGCAGACTCAAGTTCAGTAGTAACTGATGTATTGAAAGATGACACTTGGATAATCCAATCATAATCGTATGAGTCATGATATCAAAGTTGATAATAATGATTCATTTATTATATCAGATCTGCGACATTTTATTTATGTTAAGAACACTGGAAGACATTTTGTCTTACATGTTGCACATAAAATTACCTGGTTTCTTAATTCAAAAGTTGTTGAAAAAGCTGACAAACTCCTTTGCTGTGATGGCGTTTAACCAACTTTGAAAAAGGAGGAGACCATTTTTTTTTTAAACATCTTTTCTGTTGATTATGGCACTCATCTTTTTTTGTATCCCAGTGGACTTTGGAATCATTAGCTGACTATCATAAAATCATTTGGTGTAAAGACAAACATTCATAATTATTTTCAGTCAACAGTACTCTATGACAGACTTCAGAGTTACCAACCTAAAAAAAATTAATGGCTTAGAGCCTAAAATCACAGATTTCAACAATAATAACGCAAGGGCGGTGGTAATAAATATAAACGTGTAAGTTGCCATTAAACTATCCTTTCTACTAATTATTTTACAGATAGAGTCCAGTAATTAGCCCATTTTAAAAGACAATTTTGACAGAATCTTCAATACTACCAACCTAAAAAAAAAATCATTGCTTAGAGAATTAATATCAGATTTTAACAGCAATGCAAGGGTGGTGGTAATAAATCAATGAACCTTATCGTATCCCTAGGGTAATCATAATCACTTCACTGGAAAAAAATATCCATTTGGCATCGAATAACTAAAATGATACTCGTTATCAGTAGTTTACAAAACACTTGTGTCATTTGGCATTTCATTTTAAATTAGTAGAATGTTTTTTTTTTGTTTCAATTTCTACTTATTTGGGCATTTGGGGAAACACATGTTAGTTGTATTTATTTCAAAAACAATATTGATCATAATTATCATTTGTCTGGTTGATAAACTGATTTGATTCTCATTTAATTGTGTGTTCAACACACAATTAAATGAGTGTCAGTTAAGTATGTATATTGATACCCAGATTTAACATGTTTTATTTTTTTAATTAGTTTTACACGTAGTAAAAACCATTAATATTACCGCAGTGCTATTAAGTATTCTGTGATATTTTGTCGTAAATGTACACAAAACTATCAGGAATAAGAAATACTATCCTGTCCCTTCCGTTTTATCATTTTCCTGCCCTGGTGGCCCACCATCACGTTTTAAAGCAAGAGTAATTCCACTGTGGGACTAGATTTTTTTTTATCGTGGTAAAATCATCAAATGAGTCCTCCCACCCAGGGCAGGGCGGGAGGGACTGTCAGACTTGTACTGACTAAAATCCACAGTGTCCTTCAATAGCCCTTTACGTACCGGGGTCACGGTAATCCCTTGGTCCCGCGACCACTGTGGGACTAGATAGCGCTAGACTACTTGTTTAGATCTGTCTCTTTCCCGCAGTGGAACTACTCTCGCTTTACCTGATCTCAATTCATTTCAGGTGGACACCACACGCCTATCAATTCTGCTTTATCATTTTTCTGCGCTCATACCAATTAACTTCAGGTCCACACAATGTCTTCTTATTACTCCTCATTCTTCTATCTCTAATCTTCCAATTATTACAAATTAAAATAAATCATAACTTTATTACGATCAGTTGTTTCCGTATCAAAACCAGTGCAGTTGAGTGCGCGTGCACTTAAAACATGCACCCGGTTACGTTTGCCTCTGGTCTTTACTGCTAATCTTTCTTTTGACATAACTGTTTAGCCTCATTTAACTACTCTATGCTTATTTTCAAATTATCTTTTAAGAATTAAATTCAAGTTTTTGATTAATTTAGCAATATAGTAATTAAGACATCTATGAGGCTGTGAACAGCTACCGCTATGATTAAATCGTTTAAACGAAAATTCCAATAATTTATAAACTTTACTCGGCTTTAAAAAACATTTAAATGATTCTAAATATCCATTTTAATTTTTCTTCAGCCTCCACTGTCCCACTGCTGGGCAAAGGCCTCCCCCAAGTTTTTCCAATTATTCTTGTCCAGCGCCACTTCGAACCAGCCCTCACGGTACAAGTCCAACTCATCTCGCCACCTCTTTCTGGGCCGGCCTCGGCAGCGCCGTCCATCCATAAAAAATAATAATTCCGTAGCTACCAATATTACTAATGCAGATACGAGTTTCCGACCTCCATGGGGGATGCGGATTGTATAAGTAAGCAAGATATCTTATCCATAGTACAATATCCTATCTAATTCTATTATTCCAATTCATTGGTTTCCAAGTCACCTACCACACTTGCATTCTTCTTTAATACGTTTGGACATGGTGTTGAAAGTAGTCGAGTATCTTAACAACATGGTCAAAGTCACGTTTGCCATTAAGCAACTGGTTCCTACCAAAAGTGATGCGGTTGTTTAAACAACTATAGCTTTTTTTTGATGGCTTAAACGGCTTTGTGATGATCCTGTTTATTTTGCGAATGTCGATAAACGATGAACTTGTTAAAAAGTTAAGATCATTCAATGAATTTGCATGATAAAGGGATGTCTAGTAGATGAGGTCCAAGCTTTTTAATCTATTTTCAATATTGAGCAAGAATAGAATATCTTAATTCCAGTTAAATTCTCTTCGCATGAATCAGGGTTACAGGTAACTTATCTAGACAATATTAAATAATATTCCTTCTCCACTCCAAAAGGATGTAAAGCAATAAGTAGATTTATTGGAATTTCAATTTAGACGATTCCAGAAATAAGAGTATCTATTGAAATCACGTGCAAATAATTAACGATATTTCCAAAAACCAATATTGGAATTATTTTCGGAGTAAGTATTAGAGTGGTATTTCCATGGAAAGTTGTAGGATAAAATGGAGGAATAATCATTATTTTAGTTCTTGACTTCGAAGAAAAAACCAATAGCGACGTTAAACCGTTAATTACGTTACGTGTTATCGATAAACATGACAAAACAATACATAACTGCCATATTTACTATGCTGCAATGCACAGTTACAAAAAAAAATGTTACAAGCACTACATAACAGGAAACGTAACACCCTAGGGTGTCCATTGCACTGTAAAACGGAATAGCCAAGTACGCACAATTATACAGAAAATAGTGTTGTTGCATTACATAACAGTTGCAAATGCGATGCAGAAACGCATCGATACACGCGGAAATAGTCGCGTTACTGGTTCTTTTAAAAAAACATATTCAACCATAGAGTACGATTAAAAGTGATAGAAGATCAAGTTGTACAGGTTAGCCTAAAGAATAAGTAAACTCAATAGGAGTTTGAAATAATACTTGCAAGAATTATAGTAATTCATGATCAGTTAAGAATAAGTATGATGCGATACAATATCAAGATGGCAATGAGACCTCTGGTAATATAGCAATAAAATTGATAGATGATAATGAAAGACACAATTAAACATAAGATAAAGATGTATATGCCGATCAAACCTAAACCAATTGGTGTTAGATTGAAAAAAAAAAGCCTAACATGAGGAATCTCAGCTCAGTAACTGATTTCATATCGTTTTCAGCCGTTTCATTGCGTAGCATTTACGACCAAAAAAGAGATCACAGTTGCAGCTGCTTATCTGGTTAAGTCATAAAACGAGAGAAAGGGGGTAATATTATCAAAATATTATGACTATTATCCGCTACTTCGTTCGCTGCTCATGTTTTATGGTTACGACACAATTTACCGGGACGCCACAAACAAATCCAGAATGCATACGCATAGTATCGTTTATTTGGAAGATATAATAGTAGGTGTGAAAATAAATGATGAAAAGCTTACAGAAGAAGAAAAAGGAAAAGAGTTTGTTATATTTGCCGTAAAGCGATAACCGTTGGGGTAATTATTAAGTGAAGACTGCGAATCGGAAAGAGTCGAAGATGCCTTCAAAAAAGCCAGTACGAAAAAAGTCAGGGAATAGTTGCTAGGAGTTGGATTAGAGAATGGTGATGAATAGCGTGCTATGGGAGACTCATAAATTGGTAGATTTAAAAACTGTTGAAGCTGAAAATGAAAAGGATGACATCTTGTGGTCTCCGATTCCTCCAAAACAAGACACTTAAAAAGTTTATCTTTCACTTTAAGTGCCACTTTATCTAAACTATTATTCTTCAGGGAGGCAAAAAGTTACCGAATACTTGGCCAAGAGTTTTGTAAATGTAAATAAACGAACTTTATTAATATGATGAAAGGTAGCGTTTTGGGAAACGTGATTATAATCTCTGATCAGGCTTCTATTAATTACTCCTATTGAACTTGGTAGGCTGCGGTCAACAATTTACTTGCCATTATTCCGATAAACTGTTGCTAAGGAGATTTCTGTGGTGACAAAGGCAAAATTGTGATGGACGACACCAAAAGTTTTAATCAAATACTCATCATCAATCATTTGGAGAAATATCTGTTGAGATACAAGTAGTGTGTAGATGAGTTTTTGCACTGAAAATCATTACTGTATTTTTGAAAGTGAATTCACTAAATGTAGGTAAATTCTCGCAGAAAACAAATGGTTTCAAAGTGATGTTCTTTTCGATTTTTTTGAATTTTGTATGTCAACATTCACCATAGATTACTGTAGGTTTAAAACTGGCTGCAGGCTCACCCACGACCAAAAGTAGAAACACAAAACATTTAAATACGAGATCAAAGATCAAGATGACCTTATTACAGTTCCCTATCTTCCGAATATCTGTCTTTTTGCCAAAGACTTAAAAGGTTATAAAGTGCAATACATTATCTGTAATTGCAACACCGGCCAGTTTATATAATTTATCATTGTGCAAAGTCATTGGCCTTTATTTTTATTCAAAAAAAGTGAATTGATATAAACAGGAAACAGTTAAATAACAGGTTTGTTGAGGAAACGCTATGAGAATTGAAAAGGACAAGGAACTGAACTTTTGACGTCTTGGGAGTAGATAAAATGATAGAATGTTATTTTGACATGATATTTTGTACGTTTTGTCTTAAAGGCTTTATTTTAAGTCTGAGTCATCTTTTCACACCTGCAACATTATCCCAGTGTGGTTGCTATCATTTTCAAACCACTTCTTTGTCCGTTACGAATTGCACAGATAAAAAAAAAACAAATACCATAGATAACAAAACATGCTTTCTTTTTTTGGTACTAATCTATACAGCCAGTACTCCAACAAAACTGCCACTTCGTAGCCTATAAATGAAGACTATTTTCACTATGGTAGATAGTTCTGCTAAAAAATTCGTTCGTTTACAGCTACCACTACATTCCACCGCTCCTGGCAACACGGTATGAGTATGAGTGCACCATGTACGGGGTCATTGGCCGGCTATTCACGGGGTGTTGATTGGTTAATTGTTTTAATATTGCATCTGCTATTGTGCCGTTGCTCCGATATACTATTAAATTATTCAGATGATTGTTTATGCGGTTTGTTACTTTGAGGACCAGGTGTTCAGATTCATTGAAAGGGTTCGACGATAGATCAATGATTCAATCATTATACAAAATGATTAAATCATTAAATGTAGTACAGGAAAAGTTATAAATGAAGATTTAACTAATGAAAATAACCGGAAAGGAATAGCTAAGTAAATTGTTTCAAGGAAAGCAAAACGGATATAAACTATTAACGGAATTCTTGAGTTCATTTGGACTAATAATTGTTTGAAAGGTGAACACTCAGACCAAGTCTTTCGAAACAGTCCCTTAGAACGTTTTTTTTTGGTCAGTGATATGAAGGAAAATTATCATAATTCTACTCGCTCTATGTAGAGTAGAAGATACTGTAGCTGTCAGTCTCGTACTGACAAAACCCACAGGCCGCGGTAAACTCTAATAAATTCCCGCAACTAGATACTAGGTAGACAGAAGATCAGAAGACCTTATTTCTTTTGTGTAGCATCTTAGAGATTAAATAAACAAAGGGCCCAGACAAATGATAATAGTTTTCGATGAGTTTCGTTTTTTACGACTAGTTTTATAGCTGAATCCATAAGATCGTAATATTTCGATTAGTGTAATTTCTGTTGCATGCGATTTCATAGAAAAGCCCAGTTTGGTTCACAAGGGGACGCAAAATGAGTTTTCTGTACTTTATAGGCATCTGTCTACGCGACTCACGGCTCCAAAAATTACGCTTGTTATGCTTCAGCCTATAAGATTTAGCACAAGCTTTTCAGTACCCATATTTTTGAGAATTAAACATTACGAATATCAGTTATAGATTTGTCACTTTTCTGATGGAATATGCCGTCTCCCTCTCACAGAGAGAACGCCTGATTCCCTTGCATTACTCTTTGTAAAATCAACAGTTTCAACTGCTATTCTTTACTTTAATAAATATAAATTACTTAACATTAAGGTACTTACCACCAGTGCCAAGTACTTTGAGCAGGTCAAAATGTGATATGTCCACTTTAGCGGGGCCGTTGAGATTAACTGTAACAAAATTAACATTTATTAATAAACGTGTCGACTTCCCTAAGAGACTTCGTCATAGAAGTAAGCTTTAATTTTTATAATTCATGGAATCCTGAATATAAAAATGATAATATTATATATATTTCTTGAGTCTATTCTAATTTTACGTCACGGGATACTTCGCTAAATATTCTCATCGTTTTTTTTTTATTTCGTTCAGATAGTTAAATCATTAGTTTAGCCTTATGTGTTTGAGTCCAGAAGCCGGACTGAGAATATTTTTTGGTGACAAAACGACGATGAATGTGATGATCTAATTACAGTTTCAAGTAAACTACTTGAGTTAAACATTTCGGAAGACAGTTTATGATAAAGATCCAGTATGAATTGTGATATAGTGAAAGGGGCTACAGAAGTTCCTCTATTTTTCTCAACACTTCTGCTCTCAGGTATGAGGCATTTACACGGGTAGATTTTGCCGTGTGGTGAAAATCGACTGTTTCAATAACAATTCGATTTGTTGTTTATAACTACAGGCACGAATAGGCGCCAGATCTAGTCGCCAGGCAAATCGACACTTGTAAGATAATGCCCTATTAATATTTATGCTGGAAAACCACTTATATTCATCAAGAACTCACTGTCCACTGTTAGAAGAGTGTTATTCAAAGTCTATACCTAAGTTTCTAACTCGCATAGAAAGACAAAAATAATTAAAAAAACCCACAAAAAGGTACCAAAACTAACTGTTCCAGTACATTCCGTTACGTACGAGTACATTAAAACGACATGCCTACGCGTCACAAAGATTTTCACTTTTACCGCGGATCTGCTTTGAATCCATCATGTCTCACAAATCCGTTCTACTTTTGCTGGAGAATATTCTCACTTATTGTAATCATGTTTTCTAATTTGATGAAGTACAAACGTCAGCAATTCAACCTAAAATATGACAGATTCGAGTGGGTTGACCCGCTGGCGTCTGTACTTCGTTTTTTATGGTTTTGAAAACCATGTGAGATTGTTAGATGTGATTTTTTGTTCTAGCTTTTCTCTTTAATCTAATAAATGCGTTATTTTCAAAGGTATTTCAGTTTTCCTACCTTCTAACTACATAAAAAAAGCATACATTTCTGACTCCTAGACATACTGGTTACTTACCACGCATTTTGAATACGATATTCTATGAAGAAGGTGAGCACTAAGAAAAGGTTTTACAAAAATCACCCCCTTTAGGTTTTGAAGAAAGGAACGTAATTTTACTTTAGTTTTTTTAATAGTAATACCACACCTAGTCAATACATTTTTGGGTATTTATCCCTATAAATAGACAGTTCCTATGTACGAGCTAAATGATTTTGTTATAGGAGTGTCCTACATTTTTGGATACAACATTATAGTTTCTGCGTCTAAAAATGGAATGGCATTGCCATAAATAGGTATTTTAACTTCAATTTGTCATTATTGATGGTTATTGGCACATATTAGTTTGCACTCAAGCCATCTTCGTGTGTGGGCGTAAGCAGGGTAATAAAAATAGCGCAGTTTTTAATGTTAAAGGAATTTTGTGAAAATATCCTCGTATAGAACAAAAATACAACCGCAATAACAACATCTCTTATCGTTTATATTTAAAGTATAACGATAACGATTTACATAAGAATTGGCGATAAACAAATAGACACTATGTTTTCGCTCAACAAAGTCAAAGGTTCATTGACATCCTGCTGTAATTATTTAATGTGTGACATTGATGGTGCAAAGTAGTAGCATTGAGTATTACAATATACCTACACGTTTCATTTAACACTCGTTTTTCCATCGTTTCCCGTCCGGGTGCATCGACATTAATCATGGCAATCTTCTGATATTTTTGAGTTGTAAATAACCCTTTGGGGTCAATGTAGTACAAGCTACTTAGTAAGGACCGAATTTTAAGTTTGAATTCAAGTATTTTAGGTCAAAATGCAGATTAATCAGACTTGCAAATGCCGTGCGCAGATGAAGCAACTTTGAAACTTTTGCAATCTTGATAGATCCATAGAACCTAAATAATCGATTTGGAATTATTCGATAGTTAAAGCAATCACTCGAGATCAAATTACCAGTCGATTCTCGGCTCAAATCAACCACCTGTTTCATATCTAGATACTATAGGCACGCAGTCAGCTATATCAACATTGTACAGTCTAACGAGACTTCGACAAAGTCAATGGTGCGTCGACCCAATATTTACAAAACTCATATTTTCACAAAGGTCGTGTGTTACCTAACCGCTGACATTTTTTGATGGCGTCTCAAGGTGGTCCGTACGTTTTTAAAACCGTAATTACACAACAATTCAACATAATATTTATTTTAGAAATAAAATGTCGCCGAAAAATGTTGATTGAATGTGGAAAAAACAACGCTTGCTCTGTGGTCTTGCTTGTGGTTATTTTAATTTACGTTTCTTCGTATTTGTCAGTTGTTTTGTAGTCTGTTTACAGAAATAATGTTATCAGTGAAATGGTCAGGGTTTTCTAGAATGAAGACGACAAAGAAAACATTATGTTATTTGAAAAAAACTTGGGAAGTCCCTACTGTTGCTGTATTACCAGTTTACACAAAGAAAATTGCCATATTTAATAATAGAATTCTGTGGGAAAAAGAATAATGACAAAGTAGATTGTTTGTTACTTTATTTGCTGGATTTTGCACTATGATTGATATGTAGTAGAGTATTTCTTGCGCACTGCCTGATACCCAATGAACTGTGGGCCAAAATAACCACTATGTGGAGCCCTGACACAGCCAGTAGGCGTCGCGGCAGACCTCGCAGAAGATAGCGGAATGAGCTAGACAAACCTAACAACCAGTGTATCACATTAGCCCTAGTACGAAATAATTGGAAGTCATGGGGAGAGCCCTTCGCCCAGCAGTGGAATGATACAGGCTAACAGTAACAGTTGTGTAAATTAAGTATATGATTCAGTCTGTTTGTTTACGTGATCTGTTTGTTAATAATATTTCCTAGTCCTACAAGTCAGTCAGTCAGTTACAAAACTATTTGCATTTCTTCGAAACTATTATATACAATGTACATCCCTACTCATGGGCGTAGGAAGGGGGGCTTGTGGGCGAAGTTCTCCATATAATGTGAGAAAAGACGTTAAAAACTGAACAATTTCTTATCAAAAGAGTCAACAAAGGAAGTATTGGGTTACCTATTAAATATAGTCCACTACAGATAAGGTTGACACAGTTTTCATAACCATTTCAAATACTCAAGAAAGTGTACTGAATTAGTAACCATTGTGTATTTCCCTTAAGTTTTTTTGATAACCAAAAGTTAATAATGAAGATGTTTTAATGCTTAAATGTTTTCAGAAGCTATACCAATGAAAAGTAGAAAGGTTTATTTTTGACCACATTTTGATACTATTCATTGTCACATATATTATGGTCCATTTCGGCACGTTCTTGAGAATGGCACAACCAGGTTATAAACTAATGTGTACAGACACCAGTCAGCACATACCTAACCCATTTTTTCGAATATTCCTAATCAAATATGAACCTTCTATTGTGATAAAGTTTACAATATGTTAAATAAATGTGACATTGTGATTGGGGTTCCTTTGATGTGCTGGTTCCTGTACAATATCTATGTCATCAAAATCCGTTCAGTAGTTTTTGAGTAACCAATATTTTTTGGTGGAATTGCACCCATGCCAAGCCAGGCTAGGTAAGTAATGCCTAATTAAACTAAATTTAAATGGCGAACCGGACTTGGGACACCAGTGTTGATAAGAAACTATAATTATCGCAGTTTGCGCCAAGGACTGCTGATAACAAGAACCATTAAGTTGTTCCCATAGTTTTGAATTTGTTTATGAGAAATATTATTTTTATAAAATACTAGCACTTTGCCCGCGACTTCGTCCGCGTGGGTTTCGTACTTTCCTAATTCCCCCTTTTCACCCCCTTAAAGGTTAAATTTCCAAAAACGTGTGCAAAATTTCACATTCCTAGCCCCAGTAGGTTCGGCTGTACGTTGATATGTCAGTCAGTCAGTTCTCCTTTTATATATACAGATAAACTAGCAAATGTAAATTTTGCTTGTTCATCAACTTATTCTCTGTCACATATACTGGAGTTAAGAGTAAACACATCTCAAAACCATTTCATAATAATGGTGATGCTTGTGCGTGCTGGTCTTCAGGAACACCCCTGTTTACCCATTTTGGATTACTGGTGTGATACTTGTCATACTTATAAATTGTTTTACAGTTTTGGTCGATCGAAAATAATATTAAAAGATCATTTCTATACTATAATATTATAAAGCTGAAGAGTTTATTTTGGTTGAATGCGCTAAACTCAGGAGTTACAGATTCGAATTAAGAAATTCTTTTTGTGTTGTATAGACCATTTATCGAGGAAGGCTATAGGCTACATAATATCACACTACGACCAATAGCAGACGTGTAGAACAGCTAGTTTTATTATAAACAAAAGAGAAATTTGAACAGAATCTTGTTTCTTGTTAAATAATATATCAAAATCATAATAAGAATTTAAACAACGAGAATAGGTCCAACTTTCACTATATTTTGAAGGAACTTTCACTGCAAAGACTAGATTAGAATCTAGTCTAGATTTTATTTTAAGAGCACTGTGTTTAAAATAGAACATGTTTCAAATAGAAATGTTGATATGCATTCCTGTTACTATTGTACAAGTTAGGTGAATATGAAATTATGTATATTCTTGGAGTGGGTTTCTTGTGGGTTCCTTACCCAAAGGGTAAAACAAGTCCCTATTACTAAGACTCCACTGTCTGTCCGTCTGTCTGTCAATACAGTCTAGTGGCTGTATCTCATGAACAGCATTAGACAGTTGATATTTTCACAGATTATAGTATTTCTGGTATAACAACAAAGTGAGTCACTTTCACTTTGTTTCATTTTCACACCTAAACTGTTAGACCAATTTTATCAATGACAGTGTTTAAATTCATTTTTTTACATACTTTCATCTTATTTTAACTTGGGCCAAAAAATCTCCCACAAATTATAACTGTAAGTCTTTTGCCAATTTCTTTAGGAGTAAAAAAAGAGTACATTATCATTTCCTGCCTTAGTTCTATTCATTGGAGATTGGTGAATGAAAAATATTGATTGCAAAATTTATATATTGCAAGTGGCCTTTTTAGACCTATTTCTTTTGAGATGATTGAATTGAATCATCAAATATGTCTTTCTGTCCTGGGAAGGGCAAGAGAAGGAACTGTCAGACTGATAAAAAATCCACCCTGTTATTTTGATAGCCCATTGTGTACCACTCTCACACTGTCTCTACAACCTTTTTAACCCCTGAGATATTTTTCTTTAATGATGATGATGGTTAGTTTAAGTCCAGCATTACAATAATGTAGAATATTAAACCTTCATAAAAAATCCTATGGAAGAACTTCATCATGAGTGCCATCAGAAATTTAATAGAAAATGTGTGATTTGATTTAGGCATTGAAAAGATAATGATGGTGATTGGGGTGATGTAGAGAAAAAGAGAGTGATGATTAGTGTCATAAAGGTAATTTTTTTCCCAAATGAGATCATATTTAGCTTTCAGAAAGTAAAAAGAAAATTCTCTTGCAGGCAATTTTACTCAAGTAGTAAGAAATGACTAGATGTGACATTGAAATCAATTCTGAACATGCCACATACACTCCAACCTTTGTATATACCTTATGAATATTACATAACTGGTTATTATGTTTCATATCAATTTGTATTACCAGTTTTATTTTGTAAAGGGATACTGACTATGTTCTATTAAAAAAGATATGTGGGTCTAAAATGGCCTCTTTAGGCAATATTCCTAAGGAATAACTTCATGCATTTCCAGCAACATCATTCATTCATGAAGTGAATAATCTATACTAACATAAAGCAGCAATTGTTTGAACATGCTAATCTCAGGAACTACTGTTTGAAATTGGAAAATTCATTTTGAGTTGGATAGTTTATTTATTGAGGAAGCCTTAAGGCTATTTAAAATCATGCTATAACTAATAGGAGCCGAGCAGCAGGGTGATACCACAGAGAAATACTTAATTAGTTTGGAATATAGCTAAGTGGTAGTTTTAGACCCTATGATACACATTATTTTGTACTTATGTGGTCATTCTTTACTAAACAATGAAATGTTTTTTCCTGTATTTGATTTAAGCATATTTTCCTTTTTTCAAATCATGTCAAGTCTGAGCATTTTGTCATATTAATGATTAAAAAATCATATTTGATTTTGAGAAATATTAATTATATAAAAGTATCAATGTTTTCTATGAGTCATTAATTATTAAGATCTATGCCTAATCTGAGGTCTGAAAGTCAAAGGCCACTATATCAGGACCATAGTACTTATGAATTGCAAAAAAAAACACAAACCGCCTTATTACAAAAACAGGTTTAACTAAAAACCCAGGTTTAATCTTGTTAAACTATGGTTTACACAGACATTATTACAAATCGAGGTTTTTCGATAAACCATGGTCTAACAGTAGTAGCTGTCAAAGGTGTGTCAAAGTTTCTCATAGCAAATTTTTCATTGTGTTGTAGTTTTTGTGTTATTTTCACCCAAAATGGATTGAAATAAGGTAGGTTTAATTGTTATTACTCATTGTGGATTTAATTGTTTAGACAATCGTTCAAATGGCGGTACTAAAGTCGAGGTTTTATCTTAGTTTTGTAATACGGACAAATTTAAACCATGGCTCTGCAGATAAGCCTGGACTTGATAGACCAGGTTTAAACCAAGGTTTATTTAGTTTTTGTAATAAGGCCGCTTATGTCTATTCCTATTCTATTGCTTGCCATACTAAAAAATGATCATAGATAAGACTATATTATGAATTTGATCAAAATTTAGATTGATTCTGCTAAATTAACCTTTTTAGACTACCCTGGTCATCCTTCGAGAGGGATTTCTAGACATACAGACAGAGATTTGACTTCATTTTGCTTAAGTTAATTATAATATTGAAAGAATGAGTAGTTTATGGTTTTGGCCCAACAGTGGTACAATATTTAATCCTTTTCTTAAGTCCAGCTAGTTGGCAGTTCATCAGTATAATTAGATGATAATGTCAATTAGAACATTTCATTTATTCGTGAAATGTAGTAGTTTGTAAGACATGCAATCACTATCTATAGATGAGTCATCTGGCAAACTGTTTGAAAGCAAACAAATTACTGCAGTCTCAAATACCTAGTAGTCATAATTAATAAGAAAATGGGGTAAGGAATCTAAATTAATAGATTTTAAATGCAAATACATTTCAAAAAAAAATATTCTATCAAATAACTTCAATAAGGGATTAAAAAATAACTTCCTACTTCAATCATTCATCAACATCATATATTAAATGTTAAAAATGGCACAGCTATCCTAGTTCACTGCTATTTTCCAGTTCCCCATTCAATCCACCATTGATAAACCGGTTGATATTTATAAAAACAAGCTTACCTTTGCCTCTTTTCCTAATTTTGCTAGCGTCAACCAAGTTCCAGTCAACAGAATCCCGAGCAGGTGCGGGCACAGTGCATCCGATGAGCTCCACTGAGCTGCTCCTCTTGGAGCTGGGCCCCGGCACCGGGATGATTTCCTCCAGCTTCTTACAGTCCTTCACAGACGACACACGACTACTTGAGCACTCCACTATTTCCACACTCTTGTCCAAATGTCCATTAACAGTCACACTGCAGCCATTGACCGGAGGCTCGGTCCTCGCCTTCTTGGGAGGTACCTTCTTGTGTTTGTGAGCGCTGTGACGCCGCTTCAGTTTGGTCGAGTGCGATGAGTTCCGTGAACTGACCGGCGACGGGCACCCGCACTCCATGCTGCCCTCCTGGTCGCTGCCCTCGTAGTAACCCGACTCGTGCTCAGGCTTCTTGTCAGGCAAGCTCATCTCGGCGGTGGCGGTGGCCATGGCTCAGCCGTTGACCAAAACCATGTAGACTCCACCACTTCAGAACCTCATCAAGTTTTTCCACGTAACGCCGCGTTGTGACGCGTGAACCGGCCGGTCCCGAGGGCTTGCCCGACCGCAAACGGTTATGAAAACGGTAATAAATTATATTGCAACTATTTCTTCAACTTTCAGCGAAAGTACAAACGACACGTAAAGCATTTCGCCAGTAGTTCCACCCGCGGTAACTTCACGCAGAGCTCTGTCGCAGATGGCGCTGCAATATGCTATAACCCGACCGAATTCGAAACCACCCCAAGATATGCTTGCTCCGCACACCGATATGTCAACGTGATTGGTCGATGGGAATTTCACTTGAAACTAACTTCGCTGTACTGAAACGTCAAATAATTTAGTTTTGTGTATTCCCTTTTTACTATATTTTTGTCTCTTTGCATCAATATCACAGCCTCTTCGACGTCCTGTTACACGGGGTTACAAATCCAAAACAATCCAGGTACTTTTCACTCGTATAAAATTTTCACAACACTCACTGTCAGCACAGTTCACACAGACAACAGTTCGGTATTTTGTTTCTATTCACTAGCACTATGTATAAACCGTCACCCTTTACAAAATTGTATGTTACACTATATAAATAAATTATAAAATGCACGCGCGAATGAGATACGAACTCACTCAGCGCGATAAAGTAACTGAATTTGAGAAACGCAAAATAGAAACCGTGCGACGGTGTGCGAGCGGCGCACTCCCCCCACCATTTACGATTTACGAGGCCACATAGTGCATGGCAAACGTGCAGACAAATCGACGAATCGATATTTTTTAATCATTTCCCTATGACATTTTAAACCGTTTTAGATATAAAGAAATGATTTGCATATTTAATCATTAACTTCAAATTATTTTTTTGTATGGTAAAATACGATTTTATTGCCGACAAAGATCTACAAATCCAGCGTTTACTATACGAGTCCGCGTTTCATGGACGTAAACAAAGAGAGACACGGTTATTGCTTATCTATTATGTAGAGCGAGATGACAAATGTTTGAGGGAGACACAAAATACTCGCGTCTCTTTCATGGTTCGCTGCAGAGTGGCCGTGAAGTGGTTGAGTTATAATAAACATGGATTGAGAAATTATTTCTTTTACTTACCTACAATAATTTTCGCAATTATATTTTTCTGACGAAAATAATTGAACACATCTTTATCCGCAGTACCTACTTAGCTTTTTAATTAGGAAAGTTATTCTTTCCTTATTATAGGCTCTAGCTCCTTCAGGCTTACACGTCTTCAGGCATTCTTGCGATTGTTATTATTTTTAATAGCACAACTAACTATCTATCAATAAATAATAATCAAATAAAATGAATGTTTTTCTAAGACTCCTTCAATAACCTTCCACGTGGTATTTTTACCCTTGGGGGTGGAATCTTGTAATTGCTCGACTACTTAAGAGGAAGCGTCTGTTTTTTCACCCCTTTTAATAATTATCATTTTGACGCCTTCGTACTTGAACTAGTAAGATTTTTTGTAAGATACGATAGCAACGAGATAAGGTAAAGTACGTATAGTTATTAGTTATTTATTTTCTAGTTCGATACCAGTGAACTTAATAGCAAGTGCTATGATAAGCATCGACACAGCGATACCTAACATCAATATATAAAGTCCCTAAGGTCGTCCAATGCCTGCTCCAATCTGTCCATAATGAACAGTTGTAGTTGCCAATACACTTATAATACAAAAAAAAAAACATAAAATAGTAAAATAATTTAAAAAATATGCCCAACCAAACTGGCGTCGATATTGCCCGTAGAAATTTCATTCTCCTTTCATACATGTAATGATGACCAATATGTCCATAGCGAACAGTTAGTTAATAATCCCAAAAAATGCGAAAAAAAACTCATGTTACTAAACAGAAATACCTAAAAAAATACAGCGTCAGAAAAAAATAACAATGTCAAAAAAATCGTGTAACAACATTTATAATTATCTCAAGTAAAAGCATTAACAGCTTATTTACACAAATTGATCTTGATTTAATTTACTCGAGGTAAAAACCTTGATTTCAGTTTCCGCGATTTTATCGCATGTTGGTCGGATCCTGTAGGTATAGTATAGTGTAGAAGGTATCAAATTAAGTTTCTTAACTGGAAAATGCTTTGTCTATCATTTTCTATAGCAGGGTAAGTCGTACCTAATTCTCCTTGGACTACTAAGAGTCTAAACGAATACCTATTAAATTTAGTTTAGTTAGTTGGTTTTTAAAAACTACTTAACCGATATTAAAAATTCTTTGACATATAAAACTACATGATCTGCGAATAACGTAGGCTTTATTTTTTACCTGCAACCCAAGCGAATACTGTGTGTACAATAAAATTATTCTAATAAGAAACGTGCTTAATGTGTGATGTTGTTTCCTAAAATTGTTTTATGTAGGTAATTAAGTAACACTCGTTATAAGGACGATTAGCAAAAGAATTTCCGGTAAGAATGCTAGCCATTTTACTAATCTTGTTGCCTTCATAGTGCAACTCAACAATATTCTTTTGTCTACTTTCTGATTACATTTTTATGCTAAAGATCAATTTATCTGCACCCTTGGCGAACCAAACAATAGACATGGGTCTAAATCTTGCCAGCGGCTTCATCCGCGTTTATCTCAAGTTATCCCATGGGAACATCCGGATTAAAACTATCTGTGTAACAAATTTCATCCAAAAACATTCAGTAGTTTTTGCGTGAAAGAGTAACAAACATACACATTCACATAGTTTCGCGTTAATAATAGCGTTAATTTAAAAATAAATTAACCCATCGATATTTTTTGAGGAGATGATCCCTTGTGTGAAACTACTTACTAAGGAGTTCTATTAGACCGAGATGTAACCTATAGTTCAGCTAGAAAAATATTTAACCAAAGCAGATTCTACTGCTTACTGCCATATTATTGTATATTTGTGTACAGGATTATTCTGTTAAATAATAGATAAGCAATCCGCAACCCAAGCGTGATACGAAAGTACCTATTGTAAAGCGTCAAAATCAAAAAGTCAGGCCATATTTTATGAATTTACCGTTAATCAAGCAGGTTTGTCAAAATATCTAAGCACCACGAATGTAACAACCAAATAATTACTAGGGATGGGCAATATTTTACGATTTTATGGCTATAAAATAATTTATGAAGTAACAATTTGATCAAAGAATACGGAAGACGTCTGCGCTTCAGACACGGAAGCGTTCGCGACCTTCATTTTAACATCAGAAACATTAAAAAATCACGTACTAATTTACTTCGTGTCTCGTGGAGTGTTGTGAAAACGTTTGCGATATGAACCGTTATCTTTGTGAAGATAATAATTACTCTGTTAATCGTACGGAACAGATATAACCTAGGGTTCTTGACTCCGTTGTTGGAGTAGATGCCGTGTTACTTTACCCTGAGATTGCACTTAAATATGTCAAAGTCATGTCCCCAAAATGAAATAATAATCTATTGATAAATAATCAAGTACCTAATTGCACAAATAGATACTGAGAAAAAGCAAGAAGTACGTCTCAATCTTGCATTCAAAAAATCATCTGCCTCGATCGCTACCAACGGGAAAATGCCCACAAATTGTAGTTTCAATATCGAAAATTGGATTTATAAGTCGTAACAAAACTATCTAGGCGTTTCTGAAAAACTTAAACGTAAACTATGGAATATTTTTACCGCATTGCGCAAACTCAGTCCCTCAATAAACATATGTTATCCAAAAATACATTCATTGGTACCCTTTTCGTTATTTGCGCTCATGAAGTTGAAAATGAAATGAATGAATGAAATGAATGCTAAAGACTGGTTAGCAACAAGCTATCCCCTCTGAATACAAAATCTTGGATTCACACATGTTTTAAGCCCCTTTTAGTTTTATTCTACTGTCTTTCCTGAATTAAAGTTCTTGTTAGACCTTCAATTTAGGGCGTTAACAAATAGCTAAAATAACTTTTTGTACAGTCGTGATTAAAGCGGAGTCTCTGACTTCCTCAACTTCATATTTAGATGGATATGTAACAGGCATGTTAGTATTCTGTGTATGTATCAATACATGTGTGTAGAAACGACCTCTTTGCGACTGGTGCGAAGCTTTTGCATTTAGAACTTGAGTTATCAAATAAATATAGAGATAATACTAATTCAATCATGATTCGGAAGAGACATGGCTCCATTTTGTTGTGTTATATTCGGGAACAGTAATTTTTTCGGCATGAAATGTACCCTTATGTTCATTTTTGTACATCTGACTACGTTTATGCAAAATTTCAGGATGATCGGTACAGTGGTTTTGGCGTGAAAAGGTAACAAACAAAATTACTTTCGCTACTATAATATTAGTTGGGTAGTTAGGATAGGATTCATTGGACCAATAATAATTATAAGTGATCTGGATTCGACCTCTCTTCTACAATAGAGGAAGTAGAATTGGAAGTTGCGGTAAACTTAGAGACAACGATGGACAGTGTTGATTGACAGATCCTGATTCCCCGCCAGTTATAGCTTCACCATAGTTTTTTACGGCTGTTTAACCACTTCCTGAGAGTTCTGTTAGTTCGGTGAGTGAGTGTTAGACCATGACCAATAAAACTATTTAATTTCCGATACATTTTTGATAACAATTAACAAAGTTTTCTGTTACAATCGTATCATCTATATAAGCGTCACATATCTACGGAAATATGTTGACGACAATCTTTATCTTTATAACTTAGATACAAACCAAGTGTTTGTCCATATATGGGGATTAATTGCTAATAGTATATAGAGGAAGATTTTCGCTGCAAATCAAGTGTATTTTAATTACTTTGTTTGTTGCTAAACAACACGATACGGACGGATACCGGCTTGATGTGTTGTCAGTCTTGTTTCCTTGATTGGATTTACTGAATTGCATACCTACTATTTGGTTAGTAAATGAAATAATACTCGTTTTATTTATTTTTGTTGACAATAATAAAGCTGTTTTAATTACTTAAATCTCGTCGTCAAGGTAAGTTTCGTAATTAATATTTTAAAGAGAATCTTCAAGTAGATGTTAGTGCTAAATAGTATGTTAGTTCTCAAAAAATTCAAAGGCTTCACGAAATTGTAACGAATATTCTAGAATTCTTGGCTTACTGCTCTGCCTGAACTGGTAATTTTTCTCTAAACTTCGAGTTCGTAGGCATGAAGCATGATGTACAGATACCATTTTTGTCCCAATATGGAATCTAACCGGAAAAAGAAATAGAATTGTAGTATCATTAGTTCCCCAGATAACCTCTTAAATAGAAACACAACTTTATCTCTTCTTCGTAATTTTAATATAAATTGAGAGTCCAGACTCACTTTTGTCTCTAAAATGGGGATTCACAATAATCTTATCGTCTATTTGTGTTTTATATCAATAGATATAACAGGAACTCTTTTTTATCACACTGGAAATTGCTGATATAAAATTCTGCATGTGATAATTGCAATCACAATTATTGAATACGGTTGTGTGTAAACAAAGTGGGTATCACTCCCCCATCTGTGGAGTGCTAAGGGTAAAGATAGTAAAGAAATTATAGCTTTATAATCACCGATAGGATTCATTGTTTTATCACCATAATTTCATTTCATCTTATAATCTAGTGTACCGTGGGTGCGTTTACAAAACATTTAATCACCCATCAACAAATAGCCTATAAATCAGTAGTTCTTCCTCAAATCTGATGCGCAAACTCGGGCAGCATAAAAACCTGTAGCTTGTTGAGATTTTCGTCCCAATGCGGCCATCGATTATGCAATCTGGGTGTAGAAATAGGACTTAGGAGCGCTGCGCCATTTCGGTTTGAAATGCTAGCGGTGCATTTTTTCTTAAATAAAATTAAACGGACGAAGCACTTGTTAATTAGTAAAAAGATGTGCATTTGGAAATGAGCATGAATTACTATTGCCTTAATCGGCTGCAGTGGTATTATCTTCCCTAAATTAACAGTTAATTATCTAGTGCTAACAGTATTGGGGTGCTAAGACAGGAAACCTTCACGTGCGCCCGTGGACTGGAGTTCCCTCTCGGATACGTCCGTGGGGAAGACCAGTTTTTCGGGCCGGTGCACCCTGGGATACGGGCAAAACACTTCCTTAGGCACTGTGTGCCTGAGGGGTCTCTTTGCCCGTATGCGAATAGCCTGTCGGGTGGATGCTCCAACGCGTGTCCCTCTGAATAGCAGAGGGCACAGCGGCGGAGCGGGCTTGCGGATGGCGAGTAATGGGTAAGCCCGCCGTCCGACCAAGGACCAAGCCCAGGTCGGTGGCGCGTCGTGTTTCACGGGTCACCGACGGGGCCTTACGGGGCCAAATGCCTAGTCAGTAAGAGTCTGACAGTCCCTCCCGCCCCACCCAGGGCGGGAGGACTCATTTGATGATTTTGCCACCAAAAAAAAAAAAAAAGTGCTAACAGTATTATTGTAGAACCTCGATAATCCGACATGCCTATAAAAGTGCACCAAATCACATTTACTATAGCAAGTTTTCAATAAATGCACCCATCGTTTTTCTCGACGGGGTTTATTTCTTTTCGACCGTGTTTTTTGTCGGATATTATTCCTTTAAAAAAAGTTTAGGTTTACAAAAAGGGGTCACTAGCAGTAGGTACTCTTTATTTTGTCTAATTTGATAAGCCGATGGCGATAACGTTCGCAAAACGTTTGTCGGATTTCTGAAGTTCTATTGTTGTATTTGGATATTTTCAAATTAGGTCACTTACCTGGGTATCTTGTGTTCGGCGAAATTTGGCTGGTTTCAGGTTCAATACTGAGTTTTATTTACTCAATGTCGAAGACCTTAGGTTCAATTAGCTACCCAACGCTAAAAGCTGAATACTTAGGTACCACGGGAAACTATGACGTCGTCAATATAATTTGTAATTAGGTCAACTGGAATCTTATATTTTCTAAGAGTTTATGCTAGTGACTGATAACTAAAGACTCCATGGATAACCTTCTTCTTCTTTCATATATTCGATTCTTAACAGTTTCCTTATTTTAAAGTTCATATATCTTGCAATCATCTTAATCACTATTAAATTGATCGTTAATAACTTTATTGTTGCTATTAGCAAATCCGTGTTTGAACGACCATATAGTAGGAATGAACGAACGAACACGATTATCGAGTATAAAATTATAATAAGCCAACGAAAGAGCTTATTACTTAAAAATTCCATCGGAACCCACAGCTGCGAGTCTTAAACCTTGAAAAGAAAAATATAATATCATTCAATAGTCAATAATACCTTGCCGGATCTACTTACCGTAACCTATTTCATGCCGCACAGTATCGGCCTTCACTATAACCGGTGTTTCCTTGTACGTGCTGTCATCTTCCGCACCTTCCAACTCCTTATCTTCCTTTGGCTTCAATTCGGCGAAATATTCTTCGTAATTGTGTTTGGTGAAGAAATCAAAGTCTATAGCTGCTCTTTTCATAGTTGGTGTAGCACTGCTCGCCTCGACTTCGAACTGTAGCATTCTAGCTGGCGACATGAGCTCGGCGACTGGAGACGGCTTTACAAATAAATCGTTGTCGCTTTTCTTTGATAAAGATAATTTTAGCAATGTTTGTGGTCTGCGTATCTCGGTTTTAGCCTCAAATGGTTTTGGTGTTTCTATTATTGGTGGAGACGTTTTGTTCTCTGGCGGCGGGGTTTTAACTTCAAGTGTTTCAATATCAGGAGTCTGAGCATCAGCCGATTCAATTTCAGAGGTTTGGGCTTCAGAAGATTCAATATCCGGGCTTATTATGTCGCATGTATGCTCATCAGGAGGTTCAAAATCAGTGGTTTGGACATCAGGTGTTTCCAAAGCTGGGGTTTGCACATCAGGCGTATCAATGTCAGGAGTTTTTATATCAGGCGTTTCAATTCCCGGGGCTTGTACGTCAGGTGTGTCAATATCTGGGGTTTCGACATCAGGTATTTCAATATTTGGGGTTTGTATATCAATATCCGGGGTTTCTAAATTAGGTGTCGGCAAAGGTGAACGTAATTCAATAGAAGGCGTATAAGCATTACCACCAACATTACTGTCTACTGACATCTCCCTGCCTATAGTTACATTTTCTCCAATCATAGAAAAATTATCTAAACTCATACGGAATGTATCATCAGGAAGCTCCAAGTTTTCTGGGATAAATTGATTTGAACTTGTTGACGTGTTTATTGTGACCTCGACATTTTTATTGTCCAGCATCGGCGACTCCATGTTTACGTCTCTAAAAGACTAGCTTTCGTTATATATTACTATCAGCTTACGACAATAAATCATACATTAGTCTTCACTGGTGTCCTTGAAATAATCTTGCCAATCGATAAGCGCATACATAAGAATTTCACATCACTTACACGCACACATGCGCACTGCGTTCTCTTTCGTTTGTGTGTATTCATGAGCTGTCAAACGAGTTTCGCGGCTACGTTTTCCTCAATGGGTTTAACGAAAATTGTCTTATAAGAAATAAAAAACGTATTTGTAAGACGTAAACTATAATTGGAATGTTAATGTGACACTATTACACATTTGCAGCATGTAATATAGCTTTATCGCGCCATAGGTCCGGCTATAAATAGATCGGTAATCGCCACTCTCACACTGATTTTGCCCGCCTTTTTGTTCCTTTACAATCACAGTGTTCGTCGCAAATAATGTTCAGGAATGCCTATTACTTCACAATATAACTTTCACAGTTTATGTCATGTATTAGCACAGAGAAGGAGTTGTTTACTTCGCGATATAAATGCAAGATACGGCGCGATGGCGCGTTCCACAACACAACTACATGATGTAGTAATGTCAACAAACAAGAGTTCCGTGACAGCCTGTAATCTGTTCCATACATTGCGTGACCATTTGTTTTAGCATTAATTATATGAAATTCGTCGTTGTATTCTATGGTATAAAATAAATTAATGTAGTTATTTTATTTAAAGTGCAAGAAAATGTAGATTTTTAATTTTAAATCTGTTAGAACGAGAATTTTATTATCTGTTGAACCGAATCGAGCCGGCGCGCATTGTAAACACGAAACCTGTCAAAATATTAGAACAAGTGGTTTTTGTTTCTGATTTCTCTCACAAAAAAGCAACATTTACATTAATAATTCTGAAATGGGAGGTCGTTTCCGTAGATTACAGGGTCAAGCAATATTTCCGTCATAATGTGAAAACATTGTAAAATAATAGATTACCTAAAACACCGATTTTATTGTTTTGTTACTATGATATATAACTGACAGGTTGACCTACTGACCTCCTTACACATTATTTGAAGTTATTTTTTGTAATTCACATTTCGTTTAACAAAGAATGTATTGAATACAATGAAATAGGTATGTGGTTAAAATGTTTGATACAAGTTTTAAAAAAAATTACGTTTTTTTTTAATTCAGTAAAATACGATCGGCTAAATAGATTATCAATAAATGGGATCTCCCATCACTATAAATTAATTTGAATTGGGAGGAGCTTGACATTTTAAGTGACAGTTATAAAACAACTTTAGAAAAATTAGGATGCATTCAAAATTAAATGGCTGCGTATAAATATGGATTCTTTATTCAAGATGAAACGAAGAAACAAAACGCAAACGAAAAGTGTATTTTTTTAATTTTCTGCTCGCGAATATTCATTGCAATTGTACTGATTAAAATAATAATTTATGGAATAGCTAGGAAATTGGTTTTGTACATCAAACACTTACTTATCTATGCAAAACTTTTTGCTATTGAAGCAAAAATAATTTGCCTTCGCCTTACTTTTACATCAGAAGGCACAAATGCATTGTTTAATTTCTGCTAACTTAGCAGCGGTTCACTGGAATCTGAAGGATTATAAAAAACAAATACACAGTAAAACAACAAATTAAAAACAAGATTTTATTTTACAAGTTGTAAATCACTTCATCTTCCTTTTCTTTCCACCAGCACCATCGCCTTTCCCGCCTTTTCTCTTCCCGCCCTTGTCGGCCATTTTGTTAAAACCTTTCTTGTCAGATTTGAAGCCTTTTTTGTCTGTTTTATTGAAGGTTCCCTTTTTATTTTTGAACTTTTTATTGTTTCCTTTGTTCCCTAGTATTTTTCTGTTGTAACCCTTGATCCACCTGTCTCTGTTGTCTTCCCAAGCTAGTTGTTTTGTACTGGCGTTGTCAGTGTTGGCGACTGCTTGGCTTGAACCTTGCTGTTTGTTGGTTGCTGTATCTTCTAGGAGAGTTGAGAATTCTTCTGCTGAGGCGAATAGGGATCCTAGGTCGTCTGTGCCTGTTGGAGATAATAAGTTAGTATTTGAAGTAGGTAAGTATTTAAAAGTTGAGACGGATTATGGAGAGACCTTTTTTTATTGTGATAAAATCATCAAATGAGTCCTCCCACCCAGGGCAGAGCGGGAGGGACTGTCAGACTTGTACTGACTAAAATCCACGGTGCCCTTCAATAGCCCTTTACGTTTCGGGGTCACGGTAATTCGCGAACACGGCAGGTTTTGGCCCTCTAAAGCCAAAGAGAGGGCCAAATAGCATGGACCACTTCTTTATGCCTTTATTGTTTTGTTGAAATTCCGCCATTTTTTTAAGTTACGGCCGGACTTAATTATATGACACGAAAAACGGGCGTAAATCACGAAATCTATCTAATCCAAATCCCGATTAGATTTCTTTGACGGCTGCATTACTTATTGACCAGTTACTAAGATCGAATTCAATATTTAAATCAAGATAGATTATTTATAGTGACGGGGCCTGTAGAGGGCCAAAGCCTGCCGGGGTCGTGGGACTTACGAATTACCGTGACCCCGGTACGTAAAGGGCTAGTGAAGGACATCGTGGAGTTTAGTCAGTACGAGTCTGACAGTCCCTCCCGCCCTGCCCTGGGTGGGAGGACTCATTTGATGATTTTACCACGATAAAAAAAAAGATAGATTATTTAATTACCAGTGAAATGTCTTTCTAGTAAGAATACAGAATCATAAGAAATAGTCTTATTACTCTTATTAGTGGGGATTGTCTGAGATAATAGGAGTCAGGAGGAGAATCGAATAAGAATGTTACCTTTTAGTTTAAATTTGCCTTTTCCTTTCTTTGGTTTCGTCGCGCCAGGAACATCAATTTCGTCATCCGCGTCATCACTGTCTTCAAGTAAAAGTTCTGAAAATATACAAATTTTATTATTATCAATAAAATGTAAAACGGGATATTTAATTAAATACGTATCAGAAACATGGACTATACAGGTTGAATTTTTCAATTGGGCGTGGATGGCTTAATTCGAAGCTAATACAGACTGTGATTTATTTTTTAAATCTACTGGTTCGATTCTTTTTTCAACTTCGTGTAATGTTAATAAAGGGCAGTACACAAGCAGTTTTACCAACCGTACAGTCGATAAATACTAACAACTGACTGCGATTATATCATATTAAAAAAAAAAGATTTATTTTAGTAAGCAATACTCGATTGTACCGGTAAATTGTCGGTCAACGGCCAATCTTAGTATTTTTGCATACAAGAACCTGCGTGACGTTGAAAAATTCACACTGTACAGCCTAATTATATGTATAAATTGTACAATAAGCCTGTTAAGATTTCATTCGAGTTTCCGGTATTTTATCGTGCCATGATAATTCCCATTCCCTCGTTTTTGACGGCTGCTTGTAAATCTTAAAGACTCGGATAGAAATTAGGTTGTTGATTTGTTACAGACAAAGATCCAACTAATGATAGCAACTGAGATAAATTATTAATTTCCAGCGTTATTTTAATCGTATGTATATCTTACCATCTTCCTCTCCAGACAGCGCTGGTTCGTCGTCGTCTCCAGATATATTGAGTTCACCGTCACTGTCTGTAATCATATATCAACAATGAATTTATCTTAATACTAGCCTTTGCCAGCGGCTTCGCCCGCTCCTAACCGTATAGCCTATGTCACTCAGGACCAATACAGCTTTCTACCGCTGAAAGAATTTTCAAAATCGCTGAGCAGTTCTTGAGATTACCCCTTACATACAAACAAACAAATCTAACTTTTTATAATATTAGTATAGATTATAAGTTCGATAGTTAGAGATTTCTTTCTATAAAAGTTCGTCACAAAACTTTACAACATCGAGGTTATTCTCAGACATCCGCTTATAATCGATTATACTTGAGGCTTGGCTCGCTCCCTACAAGTTTTATGCAAAAAAATATAACCATCCCCAAAGCCCCATTTATCTTTGTTCCAAAATTTTCTTAACTTATAATATTAATTAGAAAATCAATAATAGATAAATATCTTACCCCCATCATCATCACCCACATCGCCGCCCTCATCGCCAGCTTCATCATCATCATCGCTGCCCAAATGATCATCATCATCATCTTCTTGTTTCTTATTGCCGCGCTTCTGTTTTGTTGCTGTCATATCTGCTAGGTAATCCAGTTCATCATCTGATTCCGCTGTAACAATGTTATGTTTTTTTTAAGTAAATTGATATAATCATCATGCCATTCTGGAGGTATGATAGGCAAGTATGAGCTCGGGACTTGGGGCACGCCGACTCGGACAGAATAAGTTTGAAAGACAGCAATTATAATTAGTCCGCCACTTAGATTATCAAAAAATATTCGACCCGTATTTTTTCTTTTGTTTCGTATACCAAAATTGACGCAGATACGATGCTTTCAAAATTGGCAATACGTAACAATTCAGTACAATTTCTACTGAATTCTGACGTCACGAGCCCCCACTCTTGAGTTTTGATGCGTTGCATTTTTGTGAATATTCATTGATTTTACAAAAGAAAAAATACGGGTCCGTTATTTTTTTAAACTCTAAATGACGGACTAATTATATTTGTAATTTATAGCTACTGTCAAATAGCCAATTCTACATTAGCGTGCATTCGAACTACAGTTGAGATGCCGTAAATTTTTGTCGCACAAGAATGAATCGCTCACCGGTTTGTCGATCTACCGTAGTGCACTCTAAAATATGGTTTGATTTGATTAAAATATGATGATTTAATTTCTTTGTTCCAACGGTTTTTTTTTGAAGGCAGTCATGAAATCCCGGCAGGCGTTTGGCCCTATGGGGGTGCCGTCATAGCTCATTGAATTGCGCGTGGAACACGTGTGCACCGTCGATGGCATGGTCCTTGATCGGACGGCGAGCTAGCCATTATTCGCCGCTCGCAAGCCCTTCCACCAGACAGATTAGCCCAAATTGAACTATTTTTTTTTTTACTTTTACTTACCTAATGCCTTAGCGCCTGTGACTGAATCCAGGTACTGATCAAAGTCTTCACTGTTGACGGACTCCGCGTCGCTGTCGTCATCATCTGAGGCATCCAAGTTGCGACGCTTTTGTAGGAAACTGGAGGTAGAAAATTTAAATTGATATGTATACTTTGGTGATGATACTTTTGATCCCTCGCTACGCTCTGGATTATAATTTAGAATGCTTCGCTCTGCTCAGGAACCAAAAATACTCTTTCTTCTTTTAAATAGTTGTTTGCTCCCTTCGTAAATAATTTACTATTATCTCGGGCAGTGCAATTACCGAGGTCCACGCAAGCAAAGCGGATAACTTATGCCCAATTTAGTACAGATCAACCTCTACTGAATCCGTCAAATTTTACCAATCGAACATTAATCTTCCACTATTGTGATAAAGTTGCAAAATCTATTAAAGACATTTAACAGATTGAGGAAGGTTGATGTGCTGTCTGGACTTCTTAATATGAGATTTCCAGCGAGAGTTTTGATTAGGTATGTAAAGACATAAATAACTAACTGTTCCAAGCAGATTCACCCGCTACTCGGCCGGCGTAGCGTTATGTTATACAGCATATAGCCTTCGTTAACAAATGGACTATCCAATATAAAAATATTTTTTTCCATTCGAACCAGTAAGTCCTGAGATTAGCGCGCGTTAACCAAACATAAAAACTCTAGCTTTATACTATTGGGGTGCTAAGACAGGAAACCTCCACGTGCGCCCGTGGACTGGAGTTCCCTCTCGGATACGTCCGGGGGGAAGACCAGTTTTCGGGCCGGTGCACCCTGGGATACGGGCAAAACACTTCCTTAGGCACTGTGTGCCTGAGGGGTCTCTTAGCCCGTATGCGAATAGCCTGTCGGGTGGATGCTCCAACGCGTGTCCCTCTGAATAGCAGAGGGCACAGCGGCGGAGCGGGCTTGCGGTCGGCGAGTAATGGGTAAGCCCGCCGTCCGACCAAGGACCAAGCCCAGGTCGGTGGCGCGTCGTGTTTCACGGGTCACCGACGGGGCCCCTTACGGGGCCAAATGCCTGCTGGGGTCGCGGATTTTTTCTTAATCCAGGTTACCGCGGCCCCGGAACGTAAAGGGCATCCGAAGAAACACGGGTGGATTTTAGTCAGTAAGAGTCTGACAGTCCCTCCCGCCCCACCCAGGGCGGGAGGACTCATTTGATGATTTTGCCACCCTTAAAAAAAAAAAAAAAAAAAAAAAAAAAAAAAAAAAAAAAAAAAAAAAAAAAAAAAAAAAAAAAAAAAAAAAGCTTTATACTATTATTAGTTTTGTATAGATATTATTACTCAAAAAATCAAGTTTCTTGATTTAGCTCACGAGATCGTCGACATGTGGAACGTGGACACAGCAGTCATTGTACCGATAGTCGTTTCGGTCAATGGTCTAATTGCGAAGAGCCTCGACCAACACCTCAAGAGGCTCTCATTGTGGGGCTGGCTCAAGGGCTTGATGCAGAAAGCAGTTCTATTGGACACGGCGCGCATTGTGAGGAGGTTCCTCTCTCTAGAGCCCTAACCACCGGCACCTTGACCCTGTTCCCGATGCTGGTGGACTACTATTTTTTATATTTTTAAATGTTTTTTTAAAACCTTTTTGGTAAAAATATTTTAAAATGTAAACAGATAAGAAAGAAAAAAACAATAAAAGTTTTTTTTACTCACTCATATAGAAACCGCTCATCCACGGGCACTTTGCTGGCATCCTCGTTGAGATACGATGCCGACGTAACTGGTATACTCTTCAGACCTGGAACGGTTTTCTATTATATTATATTTTGTCTTACAGTCGGAAGGCGTCGCGGCAGACCTCGTAGAAGATGGCGAGATTATCCCAAAAATAGAATATTATAACTAAAGGCGGCCTTCACATACGAGTCGTAGGTCGTGGGTTTATAGCAGGTCAGGCGCATTACTTTGTATAGTTTATTTCATCTTGTATATAAAAAAAAAACTAAAAAAACACGCTTTAATAGCAATCGAACTAAAAAGTAGAAAATAATTTTTAAGTATAAGAGAGTTTATGTTACTGCAATATAAAATCCAACAATCAATTATCATAATTAACTTAGAATAAGATTAATATAAATATTAAGATATTAAGAAAAAATTCAAATAAAGTGAAAAAGCGTGGGGTGCTTGATATCGAATGTGATGATCATTTTATTAGTTACTGTTTGCAATATCAGAATTATTATAAAAATATCATTGAGCACCCCACGCTTTTTCACTTTATTTGAATTTTTGTTAATTTTGTTAATTTATTTGAATGACATTTTCATCGGCGATATCATGCTCACTAATCTAAATATATTTTTTACTATCACTCCGCCCGCGACTTCGTCAGCGCGTGTTTCTAACTTTGAACCCGAAATATTATTGAAGACAAACTGATTTTACAATGTTCTCCCGCTAGGGGTTGATTTTTGAAATATAGATAATTACGCATCCTTTATTCGATTGAGAAACTATATATGCCAAGTTTTGGGTTTGTCGAAGCAAGCAGCCTTCCCTTAAAACTTAATAAACCCTTTTTCACCAACTTAGAGGGTGATTTTCGAAAACCCCAAAAACACGTGTTGGATTATTTTTTATCTCATTTTTATATACTGAGTTTAAAATTTATCGGTTAGCGCGTTAAGATTTTCCCACACAAACTTTAACATCAGCTAGATTACCAAAGGAGGGTAGTTTTAAAAAAACGAATAATTCCCATCTTTTCATTTACTTTTACTCATATTCGTACCAAGTTTCAAGTTTATAAACTTAACGGATAAGATTTTACATACAAAGGTTTTTACCCCTTTTCACCCCCTGTATAGGTAGATTTTCGCAAAATCCCTTCTTAGTGATCACCTACATAATGAATCGCACCTACCGTCCAAAATTCAGGTTCTACGTTTAGCGACTTTAGATCCTTCCCTTTAAACTTGAATACCTCTTTTCACTAACTTGAGGGGTGATTTTCGAAAAACCCAAAAACACGTGCTTAATTATTTTTGATCTAATTTATATATACTGAGTTTTAAATTCATCAGTTAGCGCTTTATGATTTTCCCATACAAACTTTAACATCGTCTAGGTTACCAATGGAGGGTAGTTTTAAAAAACTATTAATGTCCATCTTTTTTATTTACTTATACTCATATTCGTACTAAGTTTCAAGTGTATAAACCTAAGGAATAAGATTTTTCATACAAACATTTTCACCCCTTTTCACCCCCTTAGAGGAGGATTTTAATATAAAATTTATGAGATTATTGTATTGTCATCGGCCCTTGACCCCTGTGCAAATTTTCAAGTTAATCAGACTGCTGGAAGTGGGTGAAAATGAAGTTAAAAGATTCCGTTACATACATACATACATACAGGTCAAGCTAATAAAAGCGTGTTAATAAAAATAGCAGAAAAAATAATATAATTAGTAACGTAATTATAATTTTACGGTCATCATCTGCCAAGCCTTTTCCCAACTATATTGGGGTCGGCTTCCAGTCAAACCAGATGCAGCTGGATATCAGTATTTTACATGGAGCGACTGCCTATTACACCTCCACAACCCAGTAACTGGGTAATACGATACCCCATGGTAAGATTGCTTGTCAGACTTTAGACCTTCTGCTTCAGACAGCCGGGACCAACGGCTTTACGTGCTTTCCTCGCACGGAGGAAACTCGCTATGATAGATGGTCACCCATCCACAGACCAACCTCGGCAAGCGCGGCTTAACCCGGAAGATCGGCCTGTGCGGCTGTAAATATTTAGCCACGAACTCCTCAATTACAAATTACAATTTTACGCTATACATAAACAAACCTTTAGCAGTATAATTCTTTCTGACAGCAAATTTAGGATGTGAACCCTTCACTTTCTTGACTCCCTCGTCTTGTTGAGTATCAGCTCGCTTCTTGGGGTTCTTGAATACAAAGCGGTCCAGGAAACGGATGCCCGCGAAATCTTTCAGGGGATCACCACTGTATTGGATTATTTGTTCTGGGGAAAAGAAATAAGGTTTAAAATTGTGTAGATTCTATAATATTGTAGTATTTGTCATGGAAGAAGCGCTATGTGCAAGAAGTGTTATGTGTGTCCTGCACGCGTAGCATGGCGCCGTAGAAACGGGCTTTGTCGACTGGAGAAAAGACAAAATGACAGAACGTAGAAAGATTTTTATCGATTTAAGCGCAGTAATGGTTAAAATAATGAAAATAAATGTTTATATTCTTTAATGATATACGAATGGTATCATACTTGTGCAAAAAAACAGTTGATTTGTATAGAAATAACGATGAAAAACTGCCTATTCTTGGTAGAATAGAGATAAAATTGGTCATACATACTACGCGTGCTGTAAGGTTGTCTACCTTAAAACCGCTCTCTTCAATGCCTGCTGGCTAAAGATTTATCTATACAAGTTGTTGCCGGGCTTGCGGGCAGCGAGTAATGGGCGACTCGCTGTCCGACCATGGACCATGCCCGGGTCGACGGCGTGTTGTGTTCCACGCGCGCCTCAAAGAGTGTCAGCATAGTGACGGGGCCTGTAGAGGGCCAAAGCCTGCTGGGGTCGCGGGACCAAGGGATTATCGTGACCCCGGTACGTAAAGGGCTAGTGAAGGACACCGTGGATTTTAGTCAGTACAAGTCTGACAGTCCCTCCCGCCCTGCCCTGGGTGGGAGGACTCATTCGATGATTTTACCACGTTAAAAAAAAAAATACAAGTTGTTGCCAGCAGCTACGGCCGCCTGTTTACCGAAAATTATACAAAGGGACCAGGATTAACGGTATCTTAAATGTATTTTTCCAGACTCAACAATTTCATCAAAATCCGTTCATCCTTTTGTCGTAATTGATTAAAAAACATCCATACAAATGTTGGCTTTTCTCGAAAATTATTCCACGGAAATAATAAAATTATACTATGTGTTAATCCAGGTTATAAACTGTCTTTGTAACATCCATATCCTTTCAGAGGATTTTGCGTGAAAGATTAACAGAAATACATACACACAAATTTTTGCAGTTACATTCTGACAATCGTAAGATTTAGTTGGATTTTGTGTGCGTCAAATTGAATGCGATTTTATCTTTCTTTACAAAGGTATGCTTACGATTGAGTAGCTTCTCAGCGAACAGCTTGACAGTAGGATGGAAGTGTGTCGACAGCGGCAATAGCTCCAGGTACGCGGTGCAGTGCGCGCCCGCGAACGATGGGTTGCGGGCGAACGGATTGTATTCTATAATTTCCTGCGAAAAATAAAAGTAATTTCTTTTAAGCTTTGTCTCTCATTAGGAACTTCTGTATCGTGGGTGTGTTTACAAACATTTAAACTCACATACACACACACACACGCACACTCAAGCCTTTGTCAAACAGACAGGCGAGTCCGAAGCGATAACGAACCGATTCGACACGTCAATCCGATAGTTCGGTCACGCTATCGGATCGCTTTCGCTTTTCTATGTGACTGGATTGAAACAATTCCATACATTACTAATAAAAACGCCTCGCTTCGCATTCGTCACGCCTGTCTGTTTGACAAAGGCTTTAAGCTTTGTCTCTCACTAAGAACTTCTGTATCGTGGGTGCGTTTACAAACATTTAAACTAGCTGTGTCTCTTACCCTGCCCTCTTAGCTTAGACCAAAAACATGCAACCAGACTCCTGTATTGCCACGGACAGCGCCATGGAGTTTTTTTTTTAACTAGGTAAAATCATCAATTGAGACCTCCCACCCAGGGCAGAGCGGGAGGGACTGTCATACACGTACTGACTTAAATCCACGGTGTCCTTCACGTTCCGGGGTCACGGTAAATCATAAATCCCGCGACCCGTCAATTTTAATTTACGTAACAAAAGAAAAATATGCGTCAATTAGTTTTTGATCTAACTGACTGTTAATTAATTAGAATTTTTCAGTCAAATACTCTATTTTTTGTGTGGGACAAGATTTTTATAGAAATGAACTTCCCATTAGACACTTCCGTTACATTTGAAAAAATGACTAAAACAGAAGTAATAATAAAGATGCAGATGATATCTACATTTTTATAACACAACTCACTTTGTCCAAATTAAAACTCTTCTTAAGCTGTATCTTGGCAGCTGTATCCTTGTCAATCTGCTCTTCACTCTCCGTGGGTACAGCTTCAGACTTCACCTTGGCGTGGAACCAGCCCGGGATGGCAGTGCCGTGTTTACGCTTCTTAGGCCGTATGTTGCCCTGGTCATCAATTTTGAGGTCTACGTAAGATTCCTCTTCGTCATCATCTGTAATTAATACATATTTCGTTAGTATCACCCAGTGAAAAGGAATCGTCTATCTTGGTATGGACATGTGATGGGGAGGCATGACACTCATGCGACTAAGAGAGTGATGAGTATGATTATTGATGGATGGAGAGGAAGAGGAAGGCCAAAGAAAAGATGGATAGATTGTGAAACGAATGATATGAAAGAAAAAGGAGTAAATGATACTGTGACATCTGATAGAGGAGAATGGAAGAAGAAAACGTGTTGCGCCGACCACAAGTAAAATGGGATAAGTGCAGGAAGATGATGATGAGCCTGTGTCAGTGTCAAGATAAGAACTATGGGGTCGCGAGACTGTCTAAACAGGTAAAAAGGCTATTGAAAGAACACCATGGATTTTATTCAAAACGAGTCTGACATAACACTATGGTTACGGCGTAACATATATAAAATAATTTGTCAGATAAACAGCATTTTTTTAACAGCCACCGGAACTCTATCATAGCCTTTTTTTTTTTTTTATCGTGGTAAAATCATCAAATGAGTCCTCCCACCCAGGGCAGGGCGGGAGGGACTGTCAGACTTGTACTGACTAAAATCCACGGTGTCCTTCACAAGCCCTTTACGTACCGGGGTCACGGTAACGGGTAAGTCCCGCGACACTCTATCATAGCCTAGTGCAATTGACAGATTTTTTTTATTGGGACACACCCACCCCACTATTCCCATTCAAAGAGAAGGTCTTTGCCCAGCAGTGGGACACATATTAGGGTATAAAAAAAATCTGTAATAAACTCTTACCTAACAACAGATCTTTCTTATCTCCCTTCAGCAGATCAACTTTCTTTTGTTCCACTTTGACTTCATCATCCTCTTCTACTGTACTGTTGAGAGTGTCGTTCACTTCTGTTATTGTATCTTCTGCATTCTCCTCTTGTTCGGCTTCTTGGTCAGGAGTTTCTTCTTTTATTTCCTTGTAATTGAAAAATCCATTAAATCATGTTTTAATATAAATAAATAAATATTCCACAACTATCACACAACGCCATCTAGTCCCAAGCTGAGCAGAGCTTGTGTTATGGGTACTAGACAACTGATAAACATACTTATATATTTTTAAATACATACATATTATAGACAAATTACACCCAGACACAGAACAAATGATCGTGCTCATCACACAAACATTTGTCCTGGGTGGGAATCGAACCCACGACCTCCGGCATAGCAGTCAGGGTCACTGACCACTAGACCAACAGGCCTGTCAAAATAGGGTAAAATACTTTTGAGTTTGATCTAAAAAAAAAGAGTGTCCATGGAGTTTCTTGCCCGTCTTCTCCATAGAGATCTACTTCTTGGAATGGGCACTTACGGTACTTTCACAGTTATTGTTTTGTGACTGGGATTGTTTTTTTGTCTTTGACAATACAAAAGTGCCTGTAACTTGCCTACTTGAAATAAAAACTTTAATTTTGATTGATTTTGAGGTCAAATATTTTCTCAATCGATTACAATTTTCATGACATTTCAAAGTATATTTACTGATTGAAGACTTCTAGTCTATACTAACATTATAACGGCGTGTGGCCCTATGAAGGCCCCGTCAGTTTCCTTGGGAAACGCGTGGAAGACGCGTGTCGACCCGAGGCTTGTCCTTGGTCGGACGGTGAGCTACCCATTGGTCGCCGTCCGCAAGCTTATGCCTTCGGTAGGTAATTAACCCCGCAATGTCCGAAGCCCTGGACGTCCTCGACAGTTTTTATTTTAAAATTGCAACTGTGCGAAGCCAGGGCGGGTCGCTAATTATTTTCTATTAAAAATTTAATTTAGCAAGAGTCGCGTTTCACTTCCTGCCATATTTTCATAGTACGTACGTATCTTACCTCCTTAATTTCTCTCTTAGTCCACACCAGTCTCACAGCCTCTTTCTTCTCCCCATCCTTCAAGACCTGGGAGATCAGGAACAGCATCCCACAAGCCTGCGCAGGAGTCATGTAACAACACAGTTGTAACAGACGCTTGATGAACGACGTAACGCGGGGAATATTGCTGTCTCGCTTCAACGACTTGTATATGAGGGAGAAGAGGAGAGCTGAGTGAGTTGTGTTGAAGATATCTGCGTTCGTCAGTTTGCGGTAGAGGGCGGTGTAGTAGCTGGAAATTTAGATAGAAAACAAGTTTTTAAATTGAATATGGTTACTAAAATTTGTATTAGACCTCAAAACAAGACATTTAGGTAGCATGATTATTATTTATTTAAAGTTTTTGGCCCTGTTACTGCCATAATCACGGTTTAACTTAAAACAAATAATAAATAGCTAATATCCCACCAGCCCTAGGTGGAGCAGAAGAGACTGTCAGACTCTTACTGACTAAAAACCACTTTATTTCTCCGGTTGTCCTTTGCATTACAGGTTTATGGTATCCTGCTTGAACGCCTCCGAACCCGGAATTACTCTCCTACTTATCATATTTTATGAACACAATAAAAATTGAAGTGCCACTCTTCTGTTATGCTGTTCAATTTGAAAGATATATAAACTACGACGTGCAATGAAAACTTTGAGTGGGCCAATCCCACTTTTATTAATTCATACATTTATGAAGGCAATGCAAGCTCGAAAAATGTACCATCGGACGCGAACAAGATTTTTTACTATTGTACTAAATGCTTTTTCTCTAATTCCTTTTTTTTATTACTATTTTATTCAAGAGTCTAGGGAAGGGAGACACCTGTTCCCCTCAACTTTCTCCCCTGGGTTCACCTGGCTATGAAGATAAATCAGTTAACAGATTTCAAAACGACATTCAAAGTTAACTTACCGATCAGCAGTACCCTTAGAAGCATCAGATATATGGAACAGCAGCGCTAGCGCATGTATAGCGATGTTCATCCCGGCGAGGTGCACCAGCCGATGTATAGCGTCCACGTGGGAGGTACTCTCGGTCAGACGCTCCTTGTTGGCGAACGGGTACGCACGCTTCACGCCCGTCAGGATCGCTGACATCAGGCGGGAGTCTATCTCACCCTGGGGATAGAAAAATAAAGATGGATATTCATCATCATCATCATGAAATGAGATTCGTAGACGAACTAAAGTTGCCGACATAACCAATCGAATTAGTAAGTTGAAGTGGCAGTGGGCAGGCCATATAGCACGCAGAACTGATGTACGATGGGACCGGAAGGTTGGAGAATGTAGACCACGCACCGGTAAGCGCAGTGTGAGACGTCCACCTACAAGGTGGACAGACGATCTTATGAAAGTCACAGGATCACGCAGGATGCAAGCCGCGACAACCGGTCCTATTGGAAATCTATGGGGGAGGCCTTTTTTTTTATTGGGACAAACCCACCACGGCCTTTTTTTTATTGGGACAAACCCACCACACTATTCCCTAACCACTGCAACTCCTGTAAGCCAGAATCAACAGTGGCAACCAACCAGAAAAGCGCCGAGACAATGAAGCTCGACGTGTCCCGAAGAATGAATTTACCTGCCTTGGATCCTCCAACGAAATTAAACAGAAAAGAATAGTGGAGGAGTAGGAAAAGAAAAAAAAAAAACTTAAATTAAACTACTTGAATTCGCCACAGTCGGTGATTTTTACAAAACATGTGAGATAACATTTACAATATTTTTTATATCACCTTTTTTATGGACGCCTTGAAGAACGAGAAGTATATCCTGATGAGGTTCTCAGCTATCTTGGAGTCGTCCTTGCCGAGGAAGAACTGGTTCAGGAAGCAGACGCCGTAATACTGCGCCCGAGGAGATATGTTGGTCCTGAAGTGAGTAAAATTAAGAAAGAATTTTCCGGAAAAGTTAAGCAGAGCTCATCTGCACGACTTTTTTCAGCATTAGTAGATTGAGCGTTCATATATTTTTTTTTTTTGGGTCTAACTCTATAACTCTCTTCCAAGCCACTATAACTTCTGAAAGCCAGAATCAACAGTGGCAACAACCAGAAAAGCGCCGAGACGAATGAAAATGAAAAAAGCGATGATGTGGTGGACTCTAAATTAATTATTTTTTTTTTAAATAAACCTTGCCCCACTCTATGAAATCTCCTGTGTCGTGGGTGCGTTTACAAACTTAGAAACTCACAAACACCTCATACAAATATTTGTTCCGTGCGGAAATCGAAACCGCGACATGCTGCGTAGCTGTCGATCACTTCAACTACTGCGTTGGAATGGAATAAGGACAGGATGATGATGATTTACCTGAACAACATCTTCTCGATGTCCGCCAAGACGACCGCCTTCATGTTCGGATGGTTGTACAGCAGCTGACACAGATGGTAGATCACCTTGGACGCGACCCCCTGGCAGGGGTCTCCCAGCTTGTTGATTATGTTTGTTAGGAGCATCTGTGGAAGATATTGACATATTAAGATTAGGAAAGTCGAGGATTTCATCAGTTATTTCCTGCAAACAGAAAACATAGGTGACTGCCGGGGTCACGGGACTCACGAATTACCGTGACCCCGGTACGTAAAGGGCTATTGAAAGACACCAGTCCCTCCTGCTCTGCCCTGGGTGGGAGGACTCATGAGATGATATAACCACGTAAAAAAAATATATAGTAAACAACCCTTAACGTCACAGCTCATTAGAGCCACCTGGCACCCACTCCGCACCACCTCGCCTCCTGCGGCTAGTATTCTTCATGTGGACTTGTATGGGTCTGCGCTCACTATATCAACTCCGTAGCGTCACCGGATCACCTGGATCGTAAGCCCTCCACATGCGGACGGCGGGTGGACCACTCGGTGACAACTCGCTGCTCGCACGCGCGGGTCCAGAGTGGACCGCGCGACGTTTATCGGTGATAACGCGGCGTCCACCCGTGGACCATCTATCGACAACGAGTGGACGCCGTGCGAAGAGGTGGTTAGGAGTGGGTGCCGGGTGGCTCTAATGAGCTGTGACCTCTCATCTGCAACCTGCAGCTATTTCTCTTTTTAATATTTTTGTCAAATCTAATGAAGCCTCGAATGAGGCTCGAATTCATTAGAACTAAAACGGGATAGAAATCATGTTTTTTATTGACTAGTTGTAGACAGCTGCTACTCCTGCTACAACTCCAAAATTATTCCACGGGAAGATAAAATCAGAATAAAAACTATCGTAATTTTTAATCCAGGTTATAAACTATCTGTGTACCAAATTTTATCCAAATCCCTTCAGTAGTTTATGCGTGAAAGAGTAACAAACATCCATCCATCACAAACTTTCGCTTCACAAACTCCTTTATTAGTAACAGAAGACATACTTAGTAAGTAAAATTTCCGTGATCATATTGTGGCGCTTGTAAATGTGTTGAAATTACAGAAATTCTAAAACAAATTACATTTTTTATATGTGAATTCAAGTTTTTTCAAACCAAGGTTTAAGCCCATCTTTAGCAGTGACGAAACTAACACTGTTGTACAACACATTGTTGTAGGAGCCAATGGTTATAGGCACCGTACATTAGCACTTTGTTAATGTTAGTTTAGTTATGGAGTACACACAAAGAACCACAAGTGGAGGTTTAAAGTTATATTAGAATGTTGAAAGTTAACAGACTAAAGTGGTCGTGATACCTACTCTTGACTAGTGGTTAGTCCCACAGTTATTGTCTGGCTCGATGTGCATTGCGTAAAACGTTATAATTATAGCATGATGTTTGTGACGCACGGCATTAAAGTAGGTTGCTGCGTTCACAAGTAAATGTACGGTTGATGAGACCGTACAATTGTACTGAAAATGAACAAGATCATACCTTTTCTCTCTCAGGATGGTGCATCAGCAGGTAAGACATGGCGCTGACGGCTTTCTCTTTATTTGCTTCTACTGAATCATGAGCGAACTTGTTCAATGCCTCCACATATGCTGAAAAGTAAGTAGGTGACAGAAATTAGAGATTGCTGATATTCTATGCTAAGTTCCCACTGTTGGAACACGGGCCTCCTCTCTGTGAGAGGGTGTGGGCCATAAACCACCACGCGGGCCCAATGCGGGTTCGTAGATGGCACATGTCTTGGAACGTTTTTGGTTCAAGGACATGTTGATTTCCTCACCGATGTTTTCGTTTACCGTTTTGAGAGCAGTGGTGATGAAATAAATTACACTAAGTAATGCGCCTGGCTGGGTTCAAACTCACTGGGCCACCACTGCTCTGCTAGGAAGTATTTTACGCGAACTATTCTGCCAAAGTGAACACTAGGAAGTGATGAACTGCGTGTACATTAGGGAGTTGTCTAATAAACTATCTCGGTTACTATCTTCGGTTGAATATTTGTCTATAACAAGTCAAAGACCAAACTTACCTATCCGAATCTTTAAGATGTTCAACCAGAAACAGCCGTCAAAAACAAAGGAAAGATTTTTTTTTTCTTGATAAAATAATCACATAAGTCCCCCTACTCAGAGCAGCCGGGAGGGACTGTCAGACTTGTACCTACTAAAATCCACGGTGATCCTTCAATAAACCTTTACGTTCCAGGATCACGGTTACTTGATGAGACAGTCCCGCGACCCCGGAAGGAACGATATTTGGGACGTTCGTTAATATATCGTATTGACGATCAAAAAGTTATGATTATGTCTTCATATAAAAGTTATTTTATAGTATGTGATTATGTTCAAGCAGAGATTTCTCTACACAGGCAACAAAATGATGTACTCACTGCCATACAACTCCTTGAGCTGATCCTCATAGAACCACAGCTTCAGTATGTTTCTCCTTGCTTGCTTGTTGCCGGATGTCATCTCATCCACATGTCCTAGAGGATGCTGTTCAAATGTCCGCAGCTTGACGTCAGGGATCAGTAGCTCTGATATTAGGAGTTCTGATAATGCATCTGTGAGTGAAAGTTTAAATTATAAGTTAGGAGCTGGTGGCTCAGTGACGCCTACGGCGACGGACATCGGCAGACGGTAATGGGCGACTCGCTGTCCGACCATGGACCATGCCCGAGTCGACGGCGCGTTTTTTTCCACGCGCACCTCACGGAGTTTCATGAAGGGCCAAAGCCTGCCGGGGTCCTTTTTCATTCAATCTCAAACTTGAAATGAAGTTTTGCCAGTTATTTAGGCCTCAATCAAGGACTCGCGGAGCGCCGCGGAAAACACAAACATACGACGATGTATAATGAGTTCCCGGAAAATCGTCAAATTAACAAACAATTGGCTCCGTGCAGATTCAAAGTTGTTAATAACTTACCTATAATAATAATACCATCCTTCTTTTTAGCTGGTTTCACATTGTTTATTAAATTTCTTAGTGCAGTCAGGTTGTAAATTGGGTTGTCCTGTAATACAAGAAAAACATTATTTGGGCCAATCAAAAAATACTTAAACATTAGCCTTAAAACAAAAAGATTTTGTTACTTCTTAGCAAGCGTCCTTCACCAATAGGTATCAAATAACTTACTTGTATCAATATTGTAGCAGCTGCCACTCTGTCTCCTATGGCACCTTTGTTGAGCAGTGTGCGAGCCCACTGGTGGTCCGAGGAACCACTCCTGTTGGCCTCTGAAACAGATTGAAAAACTCTTCAATAAGTTAGTTTACTGCATAAATATGTTGAAAATAAACCTAATTTTGATTTATCTAGAGACATTATAGGCTATACCTATAACATTATGCTACAATTAGTATTTAGGAAACAGCTCAAGTTTAAAATTCACGCTTCGGACATGTAGTTGCAGTTACTACTCTAAATATATATTTAAAATACAGCAGAAAAGACTCCAATTTAAATTTAAATAAATTGTTACTTACTTGTCTCATATGCCATTGTGTCTCCATGCAAGGCACTGCTAGCTTCCTTTCTTACTTCATCAAGCTGTTCTCGGGTTAAAATCTTTGTTACTGTAGTAGGTTCTTCTGGCATCTATAACAGTTTGGAATCAATTTATAAACAAGTTTGCCTGGCAATATTTAAATTAGATAAAATTACTCTATATAATGTAGGAAGAGGCAAACTGAACCTTCTAGCAATTTAAATTGATTAAGTACTATGCAAGATTTAAGTAACCCTATAGTTATTTAAAGCATTGCAGGTGGCTCACTCAAAGTTAAAATTTTAGTGAAATACAAAGAAGCAGAAGATTAATATTGTTTATTTTTGAACGGAGTTTAAACCGCAAATAGTGCTTTATTTACAATTTATTTAAGGTTATGAGTTAAAATAACATTCAATTTTTCATTTACAAGAAATTGTGCAACACTAAATATTTACGACATTTTTTCCTTATAGTAAAGCTGTAATATAAATTATAAGAGAAAGGGTATTTTACCTGATGATACCACTTCTTTTTATCCTCATATTCCAAAGTTTCAGCGAAATGCTTCGCAATACCTTGCCCTTTCTTTGTATCGGCATTTTTGTCGGGCTGGCTGTAATTTGTGTATGCCTCGTCAACTAATATGTTCTCCTCAAACCTTTTGTGCTTCATTCTCACTTATATATAAAGAATTTAGTGAATAAAATAAAGAAAAACACGTGAAAAGTGAGCACTTGCCATGCTACATTGACATATAAATGACATTGACAGACAGAGACAAAAAACAGAGACAGCGGTTGCCCTGTTACACGATATCTAGCATGGCCACCGGTGTTTGACTCACAGTTTGTTTTGTGGTTTACCAGCACACTGGCTGAGATAATAATCAAACAGATCCATCTATTTTTTTTCAACTTCATCATGAGCATGATCACCGGAAGACAAAGGTACAACACTATACCTCGAAATAGGCGAAATAGGCCATTCAGTGATAAAAGACTTGTATCCCAAGTTTATATAAAGGCGTGTCAAAATCAGGATCCATATTTTGCTATACGAGTTTGCACTGTATTGCAACTAATTAAAGTTGTTTTGTTATTGCACAAACACCGTCGATTTGTCATCTATTTAAAAAAAAAACTAGTTTGATAGCTACAGGCAGTGCGGGGGGCGCTTCGGCTGTTATTTTATTAAATATTTCGATAGAAATCTATTTTTTAAGTAGAACTAGAAGAATTTAAGCATAATGGATGAGAAAGGAAGAAAAGTTATCGTTTGCGACAACGGCACAGGCGTAAGTTTACGTAAAAAAGTGGATTTAAAATGGTGGTATTGATAAGCGCCTGAATCATCGTTTTCCTCATGATTTTCTGTCGGTTTTAGTTCGTGAAGTGTGGATATGCGGGTAGCAACTTCCCAGCGTTCATATTCCCGTCGATGGTAGGCCGGCCGATCATCAGGGCCGAGAATAAGATTGGTGATATCGATGTTAAGGTGAGTGTTGAAAGTATGTGAAGTCAGGTGTGCTATCGGAACTCGGCCGTATCCTGTCGATTGAAATATGATGTGTGTAATAGGGACAACGGATCTAGTAATACAAGGTCGCTATTTACATTAAATTATCTTTGAAATAAATGATTGAAGCTTGTTATTAAACTAAAATCATATTGAGGACACTGGTTTACCTTACCTAACATATTTCAGCTTAAAGAAGAGGTTTACAAGATAATATATTCCAAACTTCTTAAACAACAGTCAAAGTCTATTGAAAGTTTTTGAAATAACATACAATTGTGTTATTGATTCGATTCATAACATTGCTTATGAATAATCTAAGGCTTACATTATATATTAGGTATTAACATTCGAATGTAAAGTCTCTGTATAGTTAACAAAACCTTACTAAGAGTATGATTCAATAGACTCAATAATCATAGTCAAACAATTTAGTTTTTTAATTCAGGCCACAGGCCAACAGGCATCTGACGGGGTCATGGGACTCTGTGGCTCTGAACTGCAAAAAGGCATTTGAAGGAACTGGGTGGTTTCTAGTCTAGTAAGAGTCTGACAGTCCCTTCTGCTCCATACAAGGTGGGAGAACTCTTGATGACTTTTACACCCAAAAAGAGGTGGCGTAGGCAGTTTTGAGTATCAAAATTTAAAAGAAGGAAATAGAATTGATACTTAATAATGTAATAAAAATCAAATCATTCATTTGAAGCAGATCAGTTACAGGGTTACTTTAGAATTATTAAAAGACGAGATTAAAAATAGTATAAAAATATAGTCCTCCCAGGGCGGGATGGGAGGGACTGTCAGACTCGTACTGAGTCTTTGATAGTCCTTTACATTGTATCGTCACAGTTACCTTTACCTGGTGAGACAGCCCCGTGACCCCAGGTACATGAATATTGGTTTACAGATTTACATAATTCTTAGATAAATAGGTATTTGTTAATTTTATTTATTGCTACATTATATTGAAGACATATTCCATGTTACAGGATATGTTTATTGGAGTAAGTCAATTAATATTTCAGCATGTTTGACAATATAACAAAAAGTGTTGATATTGTGTAAATGTTTGATACTAATCAGTGTTTCTCTGAAAAAATGCATGAACAGTGTGAAAAATTATTTAAAAAAAAAAATAGTTTAAAGCAGTCTAAGTAGGTACAACATAAGTGAAGTTCTGAATATACAGGGTGAAATCAGCGTGGGTGACCCAATCTGAAACTACAAGGAATAGCAAGAAATATAAATATGAATTTGTTTGTACTATAATCTCCCGAAAAATACATTATATTTTGCTATTTGTACATATTATAGAAGCCCACAAAGTTTTTAAAGATATCACTGAGAGTTTAGATCATTATTTTTATGTGTTTAGAGGGCTAGTCATCTTCATGCCCAAAGTATCAGCATTTCAGCCAACATAGTACCCGTTGGCAGCAATGTGGATAATTTTTTGACACCCTGTAAATGTTTTTTCCCATAGAAATAGAATTGATGGAAGAAAATCAAACCAATTTGATGTAATATTACTGTACAATTGTAAATACCTATATTAAAACTTTGTGTGTTGTATAAATGTTTTAAATAGTAAAATAAAAAATAAACACTGTAATAAAATAACCATTTACCTTTATTATTAGAAAAAATTAACTTTAAACGATTGATGCAATCTGACCAATTTTTATATTTTATAAGATTAAAACAACATGTGTAAAATAATATTTAAAAAAAAAACCCATTTCATGCAACCAGGCTTTCAACTATGAGGATGTGGAAGTTTCGGTATGTCACAGCCATACTATGCAGTGTTTTATAACAAAAACTTCATGCTTTTATATATTTACAAGTCTATTGGGTTTAACAGATGGTTCGCTTTTATTTTCCATCTCTTTGTAATTTAGGCAATTTTAAGAATTAGCAATGCCTTTATAAACAGTAATATATTAATTCATTATATTTTATTCACTCTGCCACTTTTCATTACTAGTTAAAGCGCTTTCAAAGCCCTTATATACATAAATATATTTATTCAATAGCAATTTACTACTAGAAATATGTGTTATTTATGAAATTGTAATTTATTGGTATATCAGCCCGTAAGTATTACTGTCACAAGTATTTTTATCTCTCTCTTCTGGAATAGTTTTAATTTTGATGCTGCATAGTATAGGCATATAAATAGCACTGTAGCCATTTTATTTACTGCCTCTATTCTAAGGTAGTTAAAAAAATGATTAAATTTTAATTTTAGTTGCATTTCTAGAATTTTTTTTAGTAAAAAAGCAATACTATCTAACAAGCTTAAACTATTAGTTTTGTAATGTTTTGTGCCGTTTTTCAGATTATTTTGAATACTAAAAAACTGTCTTATATAACCACTTTGTTTACCACGCGGAAAATATGACACATCTAGTCTTTTAGAAAAGTTATACTTTAAAGAACAAACTCAGAGCATGTTGATTGCTAAGTAAAGTCTTTACACTATTATCAATCTTCATCTAATGAAAACAATATTCATATTTGTTTGAGCAAATGTGCTTGGTTGAGACAGTGCGAGATAGTGTGCAAATCAGTCTATGCAGAAGCTGTGGAGTAACTCGTATTGTGCAAACGTGTCATACAAGTTACTCGCACATGGCAACTAAGGCCTTTACTGGCAGAGCGCGACTCGCGATCTCTGTAAAGGCATACGAACACTTGAACGCGTTGCGATCTGTCGCCGGCAGTGAGAAAACACATATGGACATCCATACGTTACAGAGATCGCATGCGATCAGATCGTATCGCCGGAACGGATCGCGCTCTGTCGGTAAAGGGCTTTAGACAGTAGCTCAGATCCCAGTACTAATCTAGCAATCCACAAGACATACAACTACTCTCATCATGAAAACAGGTAAGGCAAGCTGAGCTACTGATATAACAGTACAATGCGAGTAGCTCGTTCTGTGTAGACCAGGCGGCGTTTCAGGCTAATAAAAAACAGTACAGTACTGTTACAGGTAATGTTGATATTCGTCTGAAACACATTCAAAAGTAAAATTGAATATTGCCAAATAAGTTCCTGTATGACAACGTCTTTCTTCGGCTCGATGTGTTGTATTAACCGCTAAATGCTTATAATAATTTTGTCGAGTATAAATTACTGTGAAATGCAATTTTTTTAGGACTTGATGGTCGGAGATGAGGCTTCCAAACTCAGATCTATGCTTGAAGTCAGCTATCCTATGGAAAATGGAGTAAGTCAACTAGTATTTCATATAATTTTTTATTTAAAAAACTCTCTTGTGCGTGGGTGCGTTTACAAACATTTAAACCCACATACACAAACGCCCAGACCCGGAACAACTACATGTACGTCATACATGTATTCTTATCACGCATTCAGATCTTTTTTAGTGTAGTAAAATCATCAAATGAGTCCTTCCACCCAGGGCAGGGCAGGAGGGACTGTCAGACTTGTACTGACTAAAATCCACGATGTCCTTCAATAGCCCTTTACGTTCCGGTGTCACAGTAGCTCGTAAGTCCCGCGACCCCGGCAGGCTTTGGGCGCATTCAGATTTAATATCATTTTTCCCCCTTCCCAGGTGGTCCGTAACTGGGAGGACATGTGTCACGTGTGGGACTACACGTTCGGCGAGAGCAAGATGAACATCGACCCCAAGGAGACCAAGATCCTGCTCACTGAACCACCCATGAACCCCACCAAGAATCGGGAGAAGATGATTGAGGTGAGACATTTATTTATTTATTATTTGATGTACAATGGTGGCACGTGATAACTGCGAGTTGCTGCGATACGATTTCGTGCGGCAATATATTTTAGTTTATTACCATCATCAATATTGTTTAATGCACTCGAAAGAGATAAATTAATGAATCTTTAAATGGAAAAATAAAATTGTAACTATTCATAAAATAATTTATATATGTATTTCGTTTTCCTTCCTTTAAATAGACTAAATAAATGATAGCCGACATAGAAAACGGTTCAGAAATATTATTTTATATTAATTTGGGGCGTTATTCAATAAACATTGTATTATCCATAGGTGATGTTCGAAAAGTACGAGTTTGACAGCGCATACATTGCTATCCAGGCGGTGTTAACGCTGTATGCACAGGGTCTCATCTCCGGAGTCGTCGTTGACTCAGGTAAGATTAAACAGCCTATAGGGAACATGCATGTATGTAATTTATTCCTCACTTAAATCGATATCAACTCAAGAAAGGTTCTAAAAATTAAAGTCTGCTTGTCGCCCAAAAAATATTAATATACGATGATTTTCTAGTTTTTTTTATTTTTAAATATTATGATTGTGGATGAGGCGAGAGGAGTATGTAAGGATCGTCAGGTAGCGCTCTGTAGTTTCTGCCTCCATAGGAAGAAGGCGTTATGTATGTGTGATTTTTTCTACACTTCAGACTGTCATGAAATCATGACTGTCGCGACCGCATTCATTTTTTCTCTCAACCTAAATAATTTAAATTTTTTATTAAGGTTGGTCTGTCGATGGGAGACCATATAATTATCCTCAGTATATCTTAAATATTAAGATATATAACTTTTTTTGTGATTCAGGTGATGGTGTGACCCACATATGTCCAGTATACGAAGAGTTTTCGTTGCCTCATCTGACGCGACGATTGGATATTGCTGGACGAGATATTACTAGGTATCTTATCAAGGTAAGTTATTTGACATTTAATTAATACAAATTCTTTGACCATTTTGTTGTATTCGTTTATTTTCTGACTTTTTATTTTGTTATTCAAAGCTATTTAGATACATTAAACCATAAAAAAACTAAACTCACAAGAATCTATAAAATGTTGCATTACACTAGGATATTCTCCTGTATCGTGGATCCGATTACAGTCTACATTTCTTGAAATTATAAATTATCTTTATTTAGCAAATTGGTTTTTGGCAAACTCTTTAACACGTCAAAAATACACTATTTTTAAACTACATGAGACCAGTGTTTCGTACCTGACTACTCTGAGAAGAAACATCCGAAACATACTTAGAGGTCACAGTCTTTTTTAAAGTCCAGACAATTTTGTATTATTAAATTTATATGAGAACCATGCAAGTGAGGTACGTAAAGGGCTATTGGAGAATCACCGTCGGTTTTTTTAATCAGTACAATTCTGATAGCGTCTCCGGTCCAGCCCTGGGTTCAAGACTTATTCGATGATGTTATCACGGAAAAAAAACGTTATTCTTTATTTTCAGCTGCTCCTTTTACGAGGGTATGCCTTCAACCATTCAGCAGACTTCGAGACAGTTCGCATGATGAAGGAAAAACTCTGCTACATCGGCTACAACATCGAACAGGAGCAGCGCCTCGCCTGGGAGACCACCGTGCTCGTGGAGCCCTATGTGGTGAGTGGAGCCCTGTAGTGTGGTTATTAGGAGGCCTATAAGCTATGTGCGAAGTTGGTAGTCCCCAACTATTAAATGGATCGCAGCACGCGGTGTGAATGAGATGTGAATCAATGGACGCACGCAGAAAGAAAGCTGGAAACTTATAAGTGCTTATCGGCGCTTGACAGCGCTGGTAACCCGCGCAGGAAAATATATGAACGCGCGCCGATAAGCACTGAACGGTGCCGACAAGTTCCGACAAGCTTCAACACGCGCTGGTCAGCGCTAGACGCTGCCATTTAAAATTAATAAACAACTTGCTTGGTCTGCTTCAATCTGTTTCCTTTGTGTAGTACGGACCAGCGCTGTCAAGCGCCGGTAAGCGCTTATAAGTTTCCAGCTTTCTTTCTTTATACGGCACAAGGAGTGATGTACAGACTTCAGCAGGTCAACTTTTACCAATCGAACATTTACCTTCCACTATTGTGATCAGGTTGAAAATCTTTTAAAGTAATTTTACATATTGTGGAAGGTTGATATGCTGGCATCCATGACGTGTCAAGTTTAATCTGCACTACAATCTTTTTATGTATTTTTTTGGGTTTTTTTAAATATTTGATGAAAAAAAAAATGAAAATTTGTATCAAAATATCTTGTTGGGATTCAGAACATATTGGGGTTAAAAAAATAGTGAAGATTTAATATTGTAAAAGTTGTACATAAAGAACAGTATTCCTTGAAAACTTGTATGTTAATTATAATTATATCCTATTTTTCCCAAGTTACCAGATGGTCGCGTTATCAAAGTGGGAGGTGAAAGATTCGAAGCTCCTGAAGCATTGTTCCAGCCGCATCTCATCAATGTGGAGGGGCAGGGCATCGCTGAGCTCGTGTTCAATACTATACAGGTAAATAAAAGAGAACGTGTAGGATTATTCGACTGTTATGAAAAAAATACTGCTTTTTTTTCTTCTTCCAAAATCAACGGTGTTTTATTCTTGTTTAAGTGTATTAATTTTACAAAAAAAAATGTATTAATGCAGTTTTATTTCAATCTAAATCGGGGCCTACACTCCTTTGAGTAATTTGCGCTATTCCCTATAGTTTCAAATTTGACCATTCATACTCACATATTCACTCCGTATAATAATAACGTGTTTGGTTAGTTAAAAATTACATGTCGAGTAATGTTGTCCCCACACTTTTTTTTTATCGTGGTAAAATCATCAAATGAGTCCTCCCACCCAGGGCAGAGCGGGAGGGACTGTCAGACTCGTACTGACTAAAATCCACGGTGTCCTTCAATAGCCCTTTACGTTCCGGGGTCACGATAATTCGTACAGTACCGCGACCGTTGTCCCCACACTAGGAATTTCTCAAGTGTTGTGGGTGCATTTACAAGCATTTAAACTCACATATACAAAGACAGACCCGGGACAGCAACTTGTAGATCTTACAAATATATTTGTTCCGTGCGAGAGTTGAACCTGCGGCATGTAGCGTTGTAGTCAATCGCTCAACCAGTGAGCCAACCGTACCGTAGGTTTATTTATTACGATATCTGTTTGTGTGTCCCATTACATTAGTCGGATAACATTCGTCTCATTTTAAAAGTTATGTATGAAATATCTCTGTTTCACCTCCACAGGCGGCCGACATAGACATGCGTAACGAGTTGTACAAGCACATAGTACTGTCCGGGGGCTCCACCATGTACCCGGGGCTCCCCTCCCGGCTCGAGCGGGAGATCAAACAGCTGTACCTGGAGAGGGTGCTCAAGAACGATTGCGATAAACTTGCGGTGAGTAACAGCGCAATTATACTTGGTCGTTTCCTCGAATTCTATTGACTATGGAATTCGGGCAAACGACCAGGTATAAATGAAGGGGTTTGATTACGATCGTCTTCGGAAAATATAGTCCAGCTTCATAATTTCGTTTACCAGACGCTAGTTTGCTTTTACTTCTTTCAGTGTAGGCATTCGATTTTATGATCTTCAAACTATTCGCAGTCATCATTATGTTTAAATCCTATGTAGGCTCGACTTTGACGAGTCCATATCTAACAATCCGAAGTAATTTAGCTTGTGAAAATCGATAAACCCATTCTGCGCAATTTAAGCGAAACCGCGCGGCTTTTCCCCAAAGGCAAATCACATATGAGTGTGCAGGTTGGTACAAACAATGAAAGGCCCAGTAGTGGGGGGATTTGGGCTGTGGGTGATGATGATATTCGTTGGGCACCAGGAACTAATTTGACAGCATTCTTCTCCCTTGCCAGATCAGTCATTTTTGCAACATTAAAGGAAAGCAGAGAAGGCAGATATGCGAAAGCTTCTGATTATGTACCACAAAATTTACTGAACGGATTTAGATGAAATTAGATACACAGATTGTTTATAACCCAGATTAACACGTGAGATAGTTTTTATCCCTTATTTATGTGCCCGTGGGATAATTTTGGAGTTGTAGCTGGCTATATCACTGGCAGCAGTCAGTAAATTATATAACTGACCAAAAATTTCTTTAATACCATAGAAATTCAAGATCCGGGTGGAAGACCCGCCCCGTCGTAAGGACATGGTGTTCATCGGCGGCGCTGTGCTGGCTGAAGTCTGCAAGAACAGAGACAATTTCTGGCTCTCACGGAACGAGTATTTGGAGCAGGTATGAACATACAAGGCCTATATGAAGCCTGTTGGTCTAGTGGTTAGTGACCCTGACTACTATGCCGGAGGTCGTGGGTTCGATTCCCACCCAGGACAAATGTTTGTGTGATGAGCACGATCATTTGTTCTGTGTCTGGGTGTAATTTATCTATAATATGTATGTATTTAGAAATATATAAGTATGTTTATCAGTTGTCTAGTACCCATAACACAAGCTCTGCTTAGCTTGGGGCTAGATGGCGTTGTGTGATAGTTGTGAAATATTTATTTATTTAAACAGTATTTATTTTATTCTTTGAATAAGGTCATAGCTTTTATGAAGAAGAAGGTTGTCGGTAAGGATACGCGGTCGCACATATGTATAGACACAGGTCGATACTGACTAACTGATTACCTGTACCGATTCATGCGGGTTAAGCATTTGCCGGTGTAGGATGTTCACAATTAATAACTATGTAAATTAATGAATTAAGAAAAGTAAAGATGTACCGACTATTCAGTTTCGGGGAAACTCGCTGCGATAGATGGTCACCCATCCACCGTCCAACTTAGACAAGCGCGGCTTCACCTAGCAGATCTGTCTGTGCGGTTGTTACTTAACTTTACACCCTATTTCTCAAATATTAAACATCATTTTCGACTCAACAGGTTCTTGATTGTCATGTTTTGTTGCAGGGCATCTCCTGCTTAAGGAAGCTGGGTCCACGCGCCAGTTAATGACTGAGGAACTTACTTAATTACTACTAAATGTATATAGACGATGCAATAGTGGTATAAGCGACGAACTATAGTACCCTACCGTATACAGAATCATTATTTTAGGTTGGCCAACATAGTGTGAGTTGTCCATGAAAATTATTGAAATAGACCATATTGTATAACGCTGTTCGACTGTTTCATGTAAAGCCGGGAACAGACTAGTGTAACGTGTAATGTAATCCACCATGTAATGTAACGTGAATTCTAAAGTGTGGACGACACTACAAGCATTACATGTAACGTCCTCACTTAGAATTCGCGTTACATTACACGGTGGATTACATTACGCGTTACACCAGTCTGGACCCGGCTTAAGGATCATCACTACAACATAGTAAAGTATAAAACAAAGTCGCTTTCCGCTGTCTGTCCATATGTATGCTTAGATCTTTAAAACTACGCAACGGATCTTGATGCGGTTTTTTTAATAGAGTGTTTCAAGAGGAAGGTTTATATGTATATAACATGTGTAATATAGTAGAGATTGCACCCGTGCGGAGCCGGGGCGGGTCGCTAGTTTCGTTATATACAAAAAATAAATTGACGGCGGAATTTCGTCAAAATTAATGTCATGTTTCTGAAACAGGGCCTTAAAAAATGGCCTTTTTAGTTTGATATGTGTGCTCTTGGCTCTAGTCTATGTCAGAGGTGGCAAAGACAAAGTCTACGATAGAGTGAGTTTATCCAGAAGAAGCGTGTTCTCTATAATCCTCAGGTATTGGTATTTTTGTCGCTTATACCATTTTGCTGTCAATATGATTCAAGTATTCCGTTATTTTACTTCGAAATTAAGTTTAGTTGTATAGAATCAATGATTTTATTATGTTTATAAAGTTTGTATGTCGATTTAATAATTACAGACAACTTATAATACTGCGCATAGAAAAATTTCTTCAGTGTGTGTGTATTATGTCGACTGGAAAAATTTGGAACTGGCTAAAAGAATCGTGTATGAAATATGTCTTCTTTTCCTGTAGAAGTTTTGAAGACAGAATTTGTTTATACGCAAAAATACTTATTATTATTATAAAAATTTAGAAGACTGGTTTTGCATTTAAAAATTTGTTGTGGCAATTTTTTTTTATGTATTGTATGAAATTCGTATCCGTTAAAATTCGGTCAAAAATTTAATCAATATTTTCCCAATTTATCCTTTTATTTGAAGTCTGACATAATATGCACATATTTTCTTAATGCATTTAATTAAATATAATTTAAGGCTCTCACAACCTACTTATAATTGACACCGAAGTGTAATCAAGAGATTTTTAAATTACGATATAGACTTTAGCAGACATTTTGTAAGCAAGATCAAAACTTAGTTAGTCATTTAAAAAAAGGTGAACTAGAATACTACGAGACTACTTATTTTAATATTATCGCCTAGTAAATCATTGACTGCGTCCTTATTCCGGTAGCAGTCGAAGCGGTTTTCGTTCAATTGCGTATTGCCGTACTTACGGCTAGTTTTGGGCTTCAATGCTGCCGCACAATAAATCGATTAAAAAAGGAATACTAGAAATAGATATCTCAAAGACTCTTCGCCATTGTAAAGTACTACTGTGACGTTTTGCAATTCAGTAGTGAGGTGAACGAGAATTATCGATAGTCTCAATGCAGTTGTGTACTAGTGATATTTGCGGCGTGTATCAAGCTTGTAACTCGCTTCAAGAAGCGAACGCGCCAGTACAGTCACGAGCAATAATATGTATACACTTAGCAGAATTCAAAAGTGATATTCTCCTACCATTATTGATTTACCTTTTGCGTTTTCATGAACCGTCTATTTTGAAAACCATGCTATCACAAAATAGGAATTGTATTAAAGTAAAATCCAGTATTTCATGAGAAAATCGCGTTTGAATTTTACTAAGTGTATACATGTTATTGCTCGTGATTGTACACGCTTTTAAAACTGAGCCGAAAGTACGCTTATTTGAAGCCTAAAGTCGCGCGTTTTCATTGAGTCTGATAATGTTCATGTCGCGCGTTTCCAAAGCTAACGCAGAATCGCTGCAAAAGGTCATGGTAGGTCTAAAGTCGGCTTAAGACCTAGTTCAGGCGACCACCAACACGACAAGAATGTAAATGTATTTAATACTGTATGATTTTGTAATTAATTATAATTTAACTAAACCAATGTTTGGTTTTATTTGCAATCTACCTGATTATGAAGTTTTTGTTCACATTTTTTTACATTCCAATTAATTAAATTCGTTTGGGCAATCTTGGTCAAACATATTTAAAATCTTGGCCAAATATATTTAAAAGATTATCTCACATTAATACGAGATAAACGTATTAATTAACACAGCTATACCATACATAATGTAATTATGTTGTAAATATAAAAATACTAAAATTAAATAAAACTAAACTATTATAGAGCATCGAAAAATTCATCCTCAACGCTGTCAGCTGGTAATATGCCCAAGAGACTGTCGGCGTTGCCTCTTTGTATGGCAATACTTAGCCTCTGGCCAAGGTAAAAGCCAGCTTTTGGGTCACGGGAAGCGTCAACAAGACAAAAAAGTTGTCGACGCTTTAGGACATTTTCCCCCATATTTTTTGTTTATCTAAGTGTCCAATCTTAACATATAACTTTGGTTATACTGCGCTATTCTGAAAAAAAAAAATAGTATGGCGGTCGACCGATAGAGCCAAAACCTTTAAATCCCTCTAATATTATTTGTTAAAGTCAAAGTCAAAGTCAAAGTATATTTATTGTGGGCATATGTAGGTTACAGGTCTTAACATTATTTTGAGGTATCAATATGTCCTGCCATATAGGCATACAATAATTATGTAGGTAAATTTATCAGGTACTTAATTATCATTGTAAAATAGAGTACTAATACATGTCAACAATTCAGGAAATCTTGGATCGTGTAGAATGCTTTATCAATTAAAAATGTTCGTAATTTATTTTTAAATACTGGAAGTTCCTTGGTGTCTAGAATGCCTGTAGGTATTTTGTTGTATATTCTAGATGCAATGCCAAAGAAGCTTTTGTTAAATAGAGCCGTTTTATGTGGAATATTAGAAATTTTTAAAATATGTCGTTTCGATTTGAGTTTACCAAATAGATTTTCATTTGTTTTTATAAATACAGCTACTTCATAAATGTAAATTGCTGGGAAGGTCAGTATTTTTAATTCTTTGAAGTATGGTTTACATGAATCTGGAACACGGATACCAACCATCGCACGTACACATCTTTTTTGCGCTTTGAAAACTAAATCTCTGTTAGTTGCATTGCCCCAATAAATGACTGCATATCTCAGTGTCGCCGAAATATAAGCATGGTATGCGGTCAGGAGAACTGATTGATCGACTATTTTTGATAATTTATATAAAGCATATGAGTACTGGTTAACTTTATTGCATATTGTGTCAATGTGTGTTTGCCAAGACAAATCCCTATCAATCCAAAGCCCTAGAAATTTAACGCAGTCGACTTGTTCAATTTTCGTCCCATTGTGATTTATATTGATGTTGTTATTTATAGTATTACGCCCGAAATTCATTAGTTTTGTTTTTTCTAAATTAATAATTAAATTATTATTCGTTAGCCAGTTAATTATATTGCAAAGAGTGGAATTTATCTCATTTTCAAAGGTATCTATATTATGACCAGTAAATATAGCTGTGCTATCATCAGCGAAAAGGATCATTGGATGCTGTGAAACTTTTGGCAGATCATTTATGTAGGTCAAAAATAACGAGGGACCTAACACGCTACCTTGAGGCACTCCAAATAGTACTTTTTTGGGCATGGATTTATGTTGTTGTTCGGTGTTATTTGTGATATTAATATTATTTATTTCAACTACCTGATATCTATCATTTAGATAAGATTCAAGAAGTTTATGGACATTACCCCTTATTCCATAACTGTATAATTTATTTAAAAGTGTTCCATGGTGCACATAATCGAACGCTTTTGTCATATCCATAAACATTGTGTTAGTTTAGAAATATAATTTATTCTATAGGAACTTACCGAAATCAAGAGACGCCGCAAGTTTCGAATACACACGCGGCATTTTGAGAAACGTGTTTACATTTGCCGTGCTTAAAAAGAACGAAAATAAATACATCTTAAGTACGCTGTTATTTACTTTAGGACGCGAATGATAGTCAGATGCGATGGTCAGAATAGAAATATTGGTTGTACTATGCGTACGTCGGCTTTATTTCGGTCACAGTATCACTACAACTTTTTCACTTGACGGTTACAAAATGACTGTTTCCAAATACCTGACGTTTACGAATTTCTCTCTTTCTACCCTCATTTCATTTTACTTTTCTAAACCCCTTTTATTCATCACCTTCTACCCTCTTATATCCTTTATCATAATTTACAATTGAGAACGTCAAAAAGGAACAAAATTAAAAACCAAAATACCAGTTATTATAATTACGTTTATTAAAAATCGCAAATGTAAAATTTTCTTTAATTTACAAATTACATAAAATTATTTTTATCGATATCGACTAATGCAATCTATATCGATACACATTTTGAGACTCGACAAAAATTACGTAATTACGTCCTTTAAATAATAATTATTTTAGTAAAATACACAATAAGTAATAAAGCTAGTATTTGTAAAATAAAAAAAAACGACGGGTTGCAGTCTGGGAGTGCCGGCAGAAGTGAAAACTTGAATAGTAATTGTTGGAAATATCTTGTGAACAGATTTTAGTAAAACTCGCAAAAATGGTTGACTTTTTATTTCAATAATTTTCCAATGTGACGTACATCTTTTATAAACAATGTTACCTAGCAACGAATGTCACACGAACATTCACGCAAGCGCCCTGCGCCGTCCTACGCTTTTTCGGTCAGGGTCACGTGTCCTGACGCGAGTTCAAGATTTTATACCCATTACAGAAAAAGTGCTCAACGCCGCTAAAGAAGTTTTCACTTCAAAAAAAAATTAAAAAAAAAACAGTAAGTCAGTCAATATCACATACGTATAATTGAAAAATAAACTACCATCGATAAATATGACTATAGCACACTTAACTAACACTTATAATTTATAATAAGTATAAAGTTCTTTAACTTGCGAAGATTTTAAAAATTACCCATTTTTCCTTCCCCAGAAATAAAAAAGACGTTCTGTAATAATTTTGGCGATTGAAAAATAGTGTCCAAAGAGTTTCTTGCCCATTATTCTCCATAGAGCAAATTTTTTTTTTTTTAGGCAGTTGTTTAAAGGATTTTTACATCTTCGCAATTTCCAAGAACTTTTAGACGTATAAAAATTAAAGCAAATATTTATAAAGTTACTATTAATGTTTTTTATCATCAACAGACCAAGAATCATCGAGAAAGTAGATTTACGGACATTTTCATTTTTTTTTTGGAAGTACAAATTGTAGATTGGAAGAAAGAATTTTCAGTTCTCTTTTTCTCTATTTTGAAAACACAAAATTGACGCGCACTATACAATACACAACATTGCAATAGGCCAAATATTTTGGAATAAATATTAAAAATAAAATTCGAAAAACAAGATGAATTTTTTTTTGGTGTTCAATTATTTATATCAAGAAAATTATTATTGAAAATTCTATTTTAAGTAGTAAAATTGTTTACAATAAGAGATCTAAAACCGATATAAAAAGATACTATGCGTTTGAACCAAAAATGGGACCTTGCCACCATGTTGTAATTACAACACAAAAAAAACCAAATCATTCAAAATAATTTTCAATAATATTAATTGTTTTTAATGTTTATGTATTTTCATATGATTATGGTTTATTTAAGAGCATGTAAGTATTAGAAAAGCGTGCATTAATTCACAATATGGCGTCAAGGTCACCCTATTCTTAATTCAAACGCATAGTACACATTTAAATCTAAGTCTGGCACTAAGCTTACAAAATCTACTTCAGTTTTTAACTGTAACTATGTCTAACTACATATAAAAAAGCTAGACAATTTTATAGTTAATTCTACACATAATTAATTTAATAATAAACTAGTTTTCTACGAATTATGGGATAGTAAAGATTAAAACTTAGAATCACTGTGCTATAATAATCTAGTTACTGGCGAAAAAATATTGTACAACGACCTTTAGAAAGAGACAGTCGACTAGTTTCGGTTTCATAGATCGCTATCTCTGTTGCACGAAGTACGACACCGATTGACGAACTAACGGTTCTACTATCAAAGGACGAAACCCGTAGCTTCGGCCAAAGTTTCGGGCGATTCCTGCTCTTTATCATTTACGGACATGAGATTAGTTAGTGATATGAACTAAAAACTAATTGGGAGTAGGGATCACTCAACAGTTTCGAGTTACTTTCGTACGGGCCCGTATTGACGGACTAAGAGAGTAGACTCCTGGATAAATGTTACAGATTTAGTGTGTGACAGAGACAACGATAATGAAGGTGAAACTAGCAAACGATCCTTTTCTAAAGCTCGGTGTAAGTACAGTATGATAAGAGAATACATCTCTTATCATTATTATTTCGTAATATTTTGTCTCTCACAGTCATAATTTTCAAGACAATTTATTTATATTAATTTTAATTGAAAAGTATCGATAGTTTCTAAAATTCACAGATAAATATAAATAAAAAGATACACATTCAAAAATTTACGTTTAAGAAGCTAAAACTAGTCTCAATCTTAAAAGTAACTTATAAATATTAGTTGCCTTTTCTCCTAGCAAGAACATATTGCGAAGACAGCACGCGTAGCTGTACGGTTACATCCGTAGAACGAACTTTGTCGATGAAAAAATAAACAAAATGACATAATTTAACCTTTTAACGGTTTCGGGTCCATTTCGCCAGAGTCGTAAATATCCGACTAAAATACCACGACTCATTTAATGTGCTTTGAGTATTGCACATCCGTCTCTATTTTAGGAATTTGTTTTTCGATTTATTATGCCGGGCGCTGGGGGCACGACAATTGATTTGAAGTCGGGCGGTTAAAAGGTTTCTAGTCATATGCATGGCGATGTTTATAATGCAGAAAATAGTACATTTTGATACAAGAGGCGAAAGTTTGTTTTTGCATTCGTGGCGCAATTCCCAACCGAGCCGTAGGCGAGGATGTTAAACAGAGAAATGCATTAACAAATGCCCATGTGTATCAAACGGATTTTTTCAATATCTTTCTATATAATATATTTCGTCTATTCTTTTTAGAATAGAGATAGAATTAATCATGCTACGCGTGCACTGAAAACTACAATACGCGATACTTATTAAAAAAAAAACAGTCTTATATTCACAAAATCTATAACTAAAATGAGATTTTTAATATATTGAGATTAGCTTTAAATCTAGATTATAATCTTAAACCTATAAATGCAATGTCTGGTCACTGTTCGCTTAAAAATGTACAAAATTAAATAAAAGTCGAGCGAAGCCGAATGGCAGATATAATAATTATTTTACATTAGACAATAATTGGGATTTTCACCCTACATTCCGAGATCGGGAAACTTACGTTTTTTTTTACAATATTTTTAATAGGTACTTCTCTATATACAGTCGCAAGCAAAAGTATAGAATCACTTACTCCGATAAAGATTAGTATTTAAATAGTTAAGAATAATAAAAATGATACCATTTTAAAGGATTAACTGTTACTTTAAATTGATACTTTTTTTTACGTGGTAAAATCATCAAATGAGTCCTCCCACCCAGGGCAGGTGGCGGGAGGGACTGTCAGACTTAAGAGACTAAAATCCACGGTTTCCTTCAATAGCCCTTTACGTACCGGGGTCACGGTAATTCGTGACTCCCGCGACACCGGTAAATTGATACCTTAACTAAATTCATTGAAATCACGCCATTATTTAAGGAACTATCCCGGATCAATTACAAGTAAGTGACCATACTTTCGCTCGCGAGTGTAGAAGTTTTTTCACTAGGTAATCAATTTAAATTAATATTTTTTAAAACGACTCCTTTCACCCGTTAAATGTTAAATAATAATTATTCTGAAAACTTGAAGGATAGTGAAAATCAATTTTGTAATATTGTTACATTTAATTTCAACTTTGCAGAACTAAATGAGGCAAAGTTGGCGCAGTGTCTGACGGATGAACTATTGTGTTGCGTTTCGAGGGTTTGATCCCCGCACGGAACAAATATTTTTTGACCTACAAGTAGTTGTTCCGGGAGTCATGTATGTGAGTTTCTATGTTTGTAAACGCACCCACGACACAGGAGAAATACCTAAGGTGGAGCAAATAAAAAACAAAATCAATATTAAGACACGAGTAAAGCAGTGGAAAATAACTAGGTTTCTTATATCCTGTCAATATAGAACATCACCTAATTCCTTCTAACCGAGATCAAAGTACCGGTTTGTCATTTAAATAGTACATAACTACTTAAACACTAAAAATTTCGATTCAATCAGGACGAATTATATCAATTTCTCGGACGATTAATACATAATTACTTATAAATAAAACATGGCTACATAAGTTTACATATCAGTCTTAAATTCTAGTTTTATTTACAAATTGGCAGTATCATTTAGCTTCAGATATTCTTTAATAAAGACTAGCCTTCGGGCTGAGCTGATTTTGATGAGGACAATGTGATAGATAGATATTTTTGTTTTACTGGGTGGTGGATACATTTTTTTTAAATTTGCTTTTATTTAATCTTCAAATGAGTACTCTGTCAGACTCGTACTGATTAAAACCCACGGTGTTCTTTCAATTGACCTTTATATTCCAGGGCCACGGTATCGGACCACGGGTTGATTAAACAGTCAGTTTAGTTTCAGTAAATCGTGGTTCAAACTGTTGCATTAATTTTTTTTATGTTATGATCTATACTTTGAATTAAAGACGTCTAAAAATCACACTGTTCACACAAAAATCATTATTAAAATTACTTACATTATTAAATTAAACTAAATCTAATCTAACTTGAAATAGTAAATGCATCGAAATGGCTATATATTTTCACTAAATTAAACTTAGTACACTAAATACTATAATTGATTACCGTTTTCACTAACACTGAGCAGCATCTAAACGGATGCCTAAAAGTTATTGCTGTTATAGAAAAATCAACTTCAGGCTCACCGCAGAAAGTTGAAATTCAACCGTGGACGGTCATTTATTAGAAGTTGCTTAGTGTTACTGAAAACAGATGCAGATGTCTATTAGTTTTTCATTGCAATGTCCCAGATATGGACCATTTTTTTGGGATAGTCGAAAGTTTTTGAATTTTGTAATGGCCGACACCCGTTTAAGGTAAAAGCTAATCAGTGATCAACAACTTTTAACGTCTGGCTTACGGTACGGTTTAATGTCTGGCTCTTATCGTCTTTTTTTTATCGTGGTAAAATCATCGAATGAGTCCTCCCACCCAGGGCAGGGCGGGAGGGACTGTCAGACTCGTACTGACTAAAATCCACGGTGTCCTTCAATAGCCCTTTACGTACCGGGGTCACGGTAATTCGTTAGTCCCGCGACCAGGCTCTTACCGTCTTACCACAAAAAACTTTCAACTTCAAAACGGCATTTGACGTTGATATAAGGGTCGTTTTGCAGTAAAACTTTTTCAGGCCGGTGTTCAACAGATGTTTAACATCTGTTGAACATCTGTCATCAAATCGTTAAACATCTGTTAAACAAATGTAGCTTCAGCCTAAGTGTTTCATGTCCAAAATATCCCAAATAATCGGTCCAAACTCTCACAAACTACACAGTTACCTACACGTCTGCTCGTCCTACTCTTCAGTCTTGTCGTTAGACTTCTGCGAGGTGGTCTCTGATGTGATATCTTGCAGTATGCTCTTGATCTCGTCGTAGATCTCTGTGAACTGCGGCCGGTCCGCGGGAGACTTGGACCAGCAACGTTTCTGAGGAGACGGAAGATGGTGAAGTGAGATTACGATATCTTCAAGATCGCGGGGAATAGATGGATAAGAGACGCACAGAACCGAGAGATATGGCATAAAAAGGGGGAGGCCTATACCCAGCAGTGGGTGATCCCGGGCTGATATAATGATGAAGTGAGATTATGTTGGAAGATGATGCTTTTATGGATTTTTTTACGTGGTAAAATCATCAAATGAGTCCTCCCTCCCAGGGCAGAGCGGGAGGGACTGTCAGACTCGTACTGACTAAAATCCACGGTATCCTTCACTAGCCCTTTACGTACCGGGGTCACGGTTATTCGTGAGTCCCGCGACCCCGGCAGGCTTTGGCCCTGGCTGACATTATTTAAATGAAGACAATACCCCGGGGGTCAACCACAGACTAGGTTCTTCCAACGATAATTAGTAGAATGCATCAGTTCGATTCTGTGTAGCGAAAATATGATTCCGTGATATTGGACAAGTTTTCATTTGGAAGGAAAACACTGAATGCATATTTTTTTCTTCGTGTTTAATAGGCTACCGCTGCTAATCACCCATTGAACCGCAGTTGATGTCGACGAATAATTATGATACAACTCTCTGATGTACTCTACTAATTATCGCTTTTGAAGAAATCACTGACCAAATATTGACGTGGCTCCCGTAGTACAATGTTGATACGGGTCGACGGTAAAAATGCTCATCGTTGTTCTCTACCATTTGCCAATGTGCCAGCACATAAATGATAGTACGCGCTAAAAGGGTCTTTTTAACTTGGTATGAAGATTTGAAGAGGAGATATGATACTCATGTGTCCAAAAACGAGAGAGAGAGAGATCATTCTCTTTCTTTCGTTTGGCCTGTCGACCGAAAAAGTTGTATTGTGTAAAGGAATGATATGAAGAAAAAGGAGTAAATGATACTGTGACGTCTGATAGGGGAGAATGAAAGAAGAAAACGTGTTGCGCCGACTACAAATAAAATAGGACAATAAATTAATAATGTTTTCTTGTACTGATGAGAATGTTAGGATACTTACAAGTAGCACTCCCAACGCTTCAGGCATCGTCTCAGGTATGGTCCACTCCAGTGAGCCTGTCTTCACTCGCTCTAATACCGAGTTATCGTTCAACTTCGCGAACGGCAGCTCAGCTTTGGTGTATATCTGAAATAAATAATAATTATTACATATTTACACATAAACTCAGGCCTTTTCACATGTAAGTAAGGTTTTTTTAAATGTGGTATAATCATCAATTGAGTACTACCACCCAAGGCAGAGTGGGTGGGACTGTCAGATTCGTACTGAAAAAAATTCACGGTGTTCTTCAATAGCCCTTTACGTTCCGGGGTCACGGCCGAAAAAGTCGACTCTATCTACAAAATAAGACGACGCTAACTACAAAAACAGACGACGTCTAATAAAACGACGCCAACTATAAATTAGACGACGTAGATTAAGACGACGCCAATACAACGAGGTCATCTATAAAATAAGACGACGCCAACCATAAAATAAGACGACGTCGAATATACGATGCTAACTATAAAGTAAGACGACGCCAACTATAAAAGACCCGGGACAACTACTTGTAGATCATACTAATATTTTGTTGTGGGTCTAGAATTTTGTGTATTTGATTTTAACCTCTCGGGCGCGTTACGTACACCCGGGTGTACATAAGCGAAAACGCCCCAGCGCCTTACGTACACACGTCTGTACATAACAGACATTCGCTCATTGGACGTTGATTTTTATCATTTTCAATTATAAATCGCCCGAGAGGTTAAATGTTCGTTAAGCACCCACGACACAGAAGACATTCTAACCGTGACAAAAGTAAAAAAAAATAGTAGTTAGTAATTAAAGTTTTTGCGTAATTACCTCCCAAACTGTGACAGCAAACATGTAGACATCGGACTTCGTGGAGTAGTCTCCTTCCAGCACAGCCTCCGGAGGTAACCAGCGGAGAGGAATTACCTGCAACAGATAGACAAATATAATTACCAATTTCTTAGTAGTCATTTATTACCCGTGGTGCTAGGCAACTGGGCTTCTCCCAGATGTAATGTCCCTTTGTGCCTATTGGCCTTGTTTTGTTCTGTCTCCTGCTTGACATGGAGGGAAGTAGAAACATATTTTCCTACACCTCCACTGTGCTTTTCTGATAAATTTCGTTGCAGGATCCAAGACAGGTAAATTTATTTTCCGGGACACGAAACAAACAAAATAAATAAATATTCCACAACTATCACACAACGCCATCTAGTCCCAAGCTAAGCAGAGCTTGTGTTATGGGTACTAGACAACTGATAAACATACTTATATATTTCTAAATACATACGTATTATAGATAAATTACACCCAGATACAGAACAAATGATCGTGTGATTGGGAATCGAACCCACGACCTCCGGCATAGCAGTCAGGGTCAACCACTAGACCAACAGGCCTGTCAAGAACGAAAGATACACGAAAGCTTCATTGTCTTTCAGGAGTTAAGGTGTACCTGTTCATGAAGTTTGAAATACTCGTGGGAGTCAGGTCCTCGGGTGAGCGCCGGGTATGACAGCTTCAGTTGCAGCTTCGACGTGATCACACAATTGCGAGCTGCTATGTCTCTGTAGCAAAAGAATATTTGATGTCGAGTGTTTTGTGTTAAAAAACGAGCGTCATCATCATCATCTGCCGAGCCTTTTCCCAACTATATAGGGGTCGGCTTCCAGTCAAACTAGATGCAGCTAGATATCAGTATTTTACATGGAGCGACTGTCTATCGGACCTCCACAACCCAGTAACTGGGTAATACGATACCCCATGGTAAGACTTGTTGTCAGACTTTAGAGCTTCTGACTAACAGTAACGACTGTCAAGATCTACAAATGACAGCCGGGACCAACGGCTTCCAGTCACAAGACATAATAACTGTAAAAGTCACTGTGCGTCCTAGACATTATTCTCTCCCAAGTTCCATCACAGCACTATGCTCATTGCTCATATACTAATATTTTGGTGTTATCTAAGTTCTTACGCAACCGTTTTGAAAAAAAAGATATTCTATAGATAGAGTTCTAAACTAAACACAAAAAGGTGTTTTTTTATATTTTTTTTCGAAATTCCTAAAAACGGCACACAAATTGGATTTCTTCTTACAAATTATTTTTTTGTAAGAAAGTTTTCAAGAAGTCGGATAGGTCAAAAAAAATACAATGAAGAGATCATTTTTGCGGCCTGTCAAACTGTCTGGTCTGTGGAACTGTTAAAATTTCAATCTTATCACAATAGTGGAAGGTTTATGTTCGATTGTTAAAATTTGAGATTCGGGTAGGTTGACCAGAGCTGGCGTTTATACTTACATTAAGGCCCACTTGCACCACAATCACTAAACGGGTTTAGCGCTAAACTGCCTTAGAATATCACTGTATCCCTGTCAAATTGTTCCAAGTTGACAGAGACAGAACGATGTTTTAAATCAGTTTAGCGCTAAATCTGTTTAGTGACTGTGGTGCAAGTGGGCCTAAGACTATAAAAGCTAAATATCCCTGTCAACTTAGAAACCTTTTCCCTTACCTATGTGTAAACCTGATGGCAGCGCATTTAGCAGCGGCAGCAGCCAGGTGTGCAGCCAGCAGCGCGCGGTGCTGCGCGGCCAGCGGCGGCGCGGGGCGGGGCGGCGCGGGCTGCGCGTGCGCAGCTCCCACACGAGCGATGTACTCCGCGTTCTCCTCCGGGGAGCGGGTCGCGATTAGGAACTTTTTCAGTTCACCCTGGTGGAGAGGAAATGGACGGTTAGAATGGTGAAGAGAATAACATTAATTCTACTGAAAGGACATGGCCGGAATTTGTATAGAGCAATGTCCTCAAAAAAAAAGTTCATGTACATAGACATACAGTACCTCATATTAAAGCTTACAGGTCTGTCATTATAATAGTTTAAGTTTTATGAACAGAGAAGAAGCGAGAGATACCATAAATAGGATTTTAAAAAATGTGCCTGAACATTTTGAATAGCAATAATTCCGAGGTGAAACAATGGGAGAATCGGTATTTTCAATAGATATAAAGGTCGTTTCTTCACTAGGCGCGTATTCGATTTGTCGCTTCAGAGAGAGTTGTCTCTTTCAAAAGTTTCGTGACGTCAAAGCAGGCCATGATAGCGATGAAAACTTCGTTGCCTACAAATATTTCTGAATAATTATGATATTTATGACTACCCTAGAGCGACATATCAAAAAAAAAATAGACAATGAAACACTAAAATTATATTTGTATTTTATTTTATTTATTATCTAATTGTCTGAGAAAAAAAAACGATTGGAATTAATCAGACAAAGCACATTCAATGTTTTCATCGTCTTTTAAGCCTATTCATCTGCACAGGTCTACAACGTGTTATCAAGGAAAGAAACTGGTGCCGTTATATTTATCAGAATCCATTTCATCACGTATCAATCATGTCATCATATCGTACGAATCATGTACGTACAATCCAATTGTACGTACAAACAAGTCCAATTTACACAACATAATACTATTAACTTTAGAAGCGTAAACGAAAGTCCAATAAACGATAGCGTGGAGTCGAATTTAAATATCTAAAATCAAAAACAGTAACGAACATGTGCTATGATCATTGTAAGACGGCACAGTTTTGACAGTTTAGTTTTATGCTTTAAACGTACTGACGCAGAAACGTCAAAATAACTGTAACTCATTTGGATACGCACTCTTAAATATATTGTCGATTTATAAAGTGGTACGTGGGCTGCATCAAGACGCACGTCACTCGAAAAGTGGTATCCTAATGATCGTACCTTAGCTATACAATTCTGGAAATCACTGCCGTTTTATTTTTTAATCTGACCATCAAGCGTAGTTTACATAGGTACGGCGTTTGTCTTATGCGTGTATCCAAACGTAGATGTCATTTGTATTGCCTAGCAATGAAACAAATCACACAAAACATAATTAACGCACTTATTTTTCTGGGATATTTCCTCGCCTGTTCTAGAGAAATGTAATTACTGCGATTATTTTTTATTTATTTTAGAAGTAATTTTCATATAATTGTAATCATTGTACATGATGAAATCTGGTTCGACTTTGAGGGCAGGATCCGGCCATGTCTTTTAACGGAAATGAAAGAGGATTGGTCAAATCAAATAGCGCGCGTAGTGTGGTAACAAACATCTATTTTAGTATTTTTTATTGTGATTCATTCATTCAGCAGTGATAGCCGAGTGGTACGACCGTTAGACTGCCAAGTCAAAGGTTGCAGGTTCGAACCCCGGCACGCACCAATGTCTTTTAGAATTCATGTGCGTATTATAAATTAATTATCACTTGCTAAAAACGGTGAAGGAAAACATCGTGAGGAAACCAGCACACCTGAGAGATTTTTCAACGGTATGTGAAGCCATGTCAGAGGCCTACGGGCGGTTTAAACTCTGACACCAGGTTGTTCATCAACCATACGATAAGAAGAAGAAGTATTTTTTATGGAAACTGGCACATAACCAATAAAACATTCCTAAATTGCTCATATAAAAAAAAAAAACCTAAAATTTTTCCTTGACAAACTTAAAAGAATAATTCTTTATAGTACAGTTTTTTATTTGTTAATGTCTCAATACTTTTCTGATGAAATTCTTCACATATTTTTACTAATGAACTAAAATGTAACTTTGTATAGTACAAAAAAAACCTGATTTTTATAATCTCACCCAGTCCGTATGTTCGAGCAGCATGTAGTGTGGATCAGCCTCGTTGCACAGTCCGATCAGTCGCACGATGTTCTCGTGTCGCACGCGCGTGAACAGCTCCAGCTGACGACGGAATTCTGCTAGATGGACCTGTGGACAATTCACATTCTCATTTACATCCATAATTGGCTATTTGACTGAAAAATTATAATACGGACCGTATTTTTTCTTTTGTTTCGTAAACCAAAATTGACGGAGATACGATGCTTTCAAAATTGGCAAAACGTCACAATTTCTATTGAATTCTGACGTCACGAGCCCCCACTCTCGAGTTTTGATGCGTTGTATTTTGGTGAATATTCATCGATTCCGTTATTTTTTTAAACTTTAAATGACGGACTAATTACATTTTTAATTTTAGCTTCTGTCTAATAGCCAATTCTCCAAAAGCTCCTAGTTCAAAAGCTAGTGGCCTGGCTTTTCTGCAGAACTGTGCCAATTTGGCGCAGCCATGTGTCAAACAGTATGTGCCTACATTTTTATTTAGTTTTTTTTTATCGTGGTAAAATCATCAAGCAAGTTCCCCACCCAGGGCAGGGCGGGAGGGACTGTCAGACTTGACTGACTAAAATCCACGGTGTCCTTCAATAGCCCTTGACGTTCCGGGGTCAGGGTAATTCGTAAGTCCCGCGACCTTTTTATTTGGCTTTGAATTAATTTTACATAAAAAATAATAATTTAGTTTTAAGTTCTTTTTTTTGTTTCTTTTTGTGATACTGTGTACACTTGTGAGGTGTCCCAATAAACGTTTATTTCTTTCTTTCGTTGATTGGTTACAGACAACTATCCGACCGTAGATAGGAACCGAGATGGATTTATATTAATTTAATTTTAAAATATTTGTGTAAAAGTTCACCCTGTTCTTTAGACTGCCGTTTGCGTTCCAGGGTAGGGGAGGTAAGCCTAAGACGGGTAGCCCGCCTAAAACGGGTATGCGGCGGCGTACGGCGTAATGTGTGCGTGCAGGACGCGTTACCTCTCTATGAGGCACACATTCCCTGCATGCACACATTCTCATTAGCAAGATCGACGCCTGCACGCCGCCGCATACCCGTTTTAGGCGGGCTACCCGTCTTAGGCTTACCCCCCCCCCACCCCTCTACCCTGCTTAGACATTCCAGAGTCATACCCATCTATCTAGCTTGAAACTCCTCTAAAACTCCACTGACGCGATTTACAAAGTTCCTACTAACCTCATCTTTAGTAGTAAGCGCCTTCACAAGCACTGGTTTAAGTTTGGGTTCTCCGTCGGCTTCCAACGAGTCCTTGTTGCGCAGTTTGTTCACCTGACTCATGTCGATCTTGGCCAGCATCACCTCGCCGAACTCGCCACGACCTGGCGTCGTGAAAATTGGGAAATTATGGATAAAGTCTCATTAAAGCCTCATTTAGACGATGCAAGAACTCGCACGCGAGTTGCGTTATGTTGCGGACTTTATAGGTACAACGAATTCAGTTGATCAAACAAATACCGCTATGTAGTGAAACTTGCATGCGAGTTTTTGCTCCGTCTAAATGAGGCTTGACACGTTGCAAGAAATTGTATGCAAGTTAGACTGCATTACGCTATTTGTTTGATCAACTGAATTCATTGTCCATTAATAGTTCGATATGTAGTCAAACTTGCATGCAACTCGCGTGCAATTTCTTTCAGCGTGTAATTGTGGCTTTAGACAAGTTTAAAAATAAAATAAAAAATGAAGGAAAAAAATCTCCAATAAATAATACGTAGCGTACATCTTTTATTAGTATTCATTTTATTTTCATAAGTAAAGCAAATGTACACTGCTATGATACGATAACATCGCTTCATAATTACCATAATAATAATCATAATTATAATAAATGATAATAATTATATAATATATATAATGATAATGATAATATATATTATTGGAAACCAAATGCAAAAACGAATTATGACAGATGTCATGAAAAGAAAAATCTGTAAATGAAATGAAATCGGAAGAAACGATATGTTAACGAGAGCAGCTTCACGACGCGCACGCCTACCACCTCCGGAGTCGTCGCTCAGTTCCGCCTCGCCGCCGCCGGACACCGGATTACCAGCGTCACCAGCAGCGGCAGTTGCGTCGAGCTCGAGCGACGAATATTTCTCCCCGCCGACGTCGCCAACACCTGTACGTCGGCAGGGGAGGGGCCGGCCACCGAGGAGCCTGGGACTTAGGGGCCAACCGGCCCCGAGCCGGGTCCCCGCTGCCGGTGGTTGTGTGCAGCGCATGCGATGGACTCGGTCCATAAATGAAAACGTCATGCGCGCATACTATGGGTCTACAGAGGGGGGAACTAACCTCACTGCGTACCGTGTCAGGATGCTGTCTCTATTTCAGGATCTTGAGCCAACTACTAACGTCTCGGCCCAACGACTTTCGGATCAGGTGCGGGTCATACAACGTAACCATATGTTGGATGACGCCGCGCTTGATAGGCTGCGCTCAGAGGTACTGAGCAACCGTATCATCTCAACACCGTCACCAACCGTGGCGGCTGTGTCTACTGTTGACACGGTCCCGCCGCGTTCTAGGCCTATTCCTGCTGTGGAGGAGGATGATGCGGTTGCCACGGTAAGTAGCCAGTGCAACGTCCGATTGAGGTGCGCGTTGGAGGATGCGCTTCGGGAGTTTCGATCTACTCCTACCGAACTTAGGCCCCGTTTACCACGTTTACCCATGCACAAGAAAAATAGGGCGCTGGTGTGTGCCTTGAACTCGCAACTCACGAACTTATTCGAGAGTAGCGAGAACCTCGTTGATACACATTCGATCCTGTACTGTGGGGCTGTCGCGGCATGTCGTTTAGCTAACGTCAAGTTTCCAATTTGTGACGAAGCTAAACGACCAAAACCAGCCGTACCAGCCTGGCAGAGCAGGATCGAGCGTCGTATTGATGGGGCCAGGGTACTCATCGGCAAACTATACTGCTTCAGGGAAGGCAATACACGACCACGTGTTATGCGCTTTGTGAGGCGGGCATTCTCGGGGACTGATATCAGCCCCCAAGAATATATGTCCCGCGTCACGGAGCGCATCGACTTCCTGAAGCAGAAAGTTTGTGCATGGGCGAGCCGAATTAGGCGGTATAAGCGGAGGGTTGATCGATACTCGCAGAATCGCATGTTCCAATGTGATGAAAGGTGGGTATATAGAGCATGGGAGCGACCTGAACAAAACATGGCAGACGTGTGCCGCCCGGATGATAGCGTTACAAGTTCATTCTGGCGCAGCATCTGGTCGGTACCCCAGATGTTGAGCGAGAGTGTGAAGGTATTCCAGAAATGGAAAAAATATTAATAACACCTTTAGATATAGCCAGAGCAGTCCGTTCGTTACCGAACTGGAAATCTCCGGGACCGGACGGACTGCACAACTTTTGGCTCAAATGGCTAAGTACTTCACACGCTTGTTTAGCATCTCAATTCCAATCGGCCTTAGAGTCTGGGTCGCTTCCACAGTTTCTAACAGTTGGCATTACCCACCTGCTTCATAAGGCTGGTAGTACCGCGGAACCCAAGAACTATAGACCGATCACATGTTTATCGACGGTCTATAAACTTCTTACATCCATTTTGAGAGCAAAAATTACAACACACATTGACGAAAACAACATTATGTCCAGCTCTCAAAATGGATGTCGGAACGGGTCCCGTGGTACTAAGGAGCTACTCCTCATAGACATGGCCATAAGCCAACAGGTTCGTCGATCTCGCAAGGATCTGTCCTCATGCTGGATAGATTATAAGAAGGCCTACGACTCGGTGCCACATACATGGCTCATGAGGGTGTTGGAGTTGTACAAGATAGATGCAACTCTACGCGCCTTCCTTGAGTCATGTATGAGGCAATGGAGAACAGTCCTTCGCTATCCAGGATGTCGACAGATTCAGCCGAACGATGAACCTGTATGGATCAAGCGGGGAATATTCCAGGGCGACAGTTTGAGTCCACTTTGGTTCTGCTTAGCCCTGAATCCTCTAAGCACATTGCTGGAGAATTCAGGTCTAGGCTATCGGTTGAAGAGAGGTGGCCAGGTTATATCTCACCTTCTATACATGGATGATCTCAAACTCTTTGCCCCCAGCAAATTGCAACTGATGGAGCTACTGAAGGTAACTGAAACTTTTAGTAGTGCCATCAGGATGGAATTTGGTGTGGACAAATGTGCAGTCATGCATGTAAAGCGAGGGGAGATTATGGAATCTGAAGGAATACAACTTTCAGATTCCATACACCTTAGATCCCTCTCCTCATCCGAAACCTATAAGTATTTGGGTATGTCGGAAGCGCTTGGCATTAATGTATCGGACATGAAACAATCGTTGAGGGAGCGCTTCTTCGGACGCCTCAAGAAGGTTTTAAATAGCCTTCTTTCAGGTGGAAACAAGGTGCGCGCCTTCAACGGTTGGGTCATGCCGGTTTTAATGTACTCTTTCGGCATACTCAAATGGACTCAGACTGAACTCGACGCCTTGGATAGACGAGTCCGCACACTGTTGACCGCAAACCGGATGCATCACCCACGATCATCAGTAATGAGACTGTACATCCCGAGAAAATGTGGGGGTCGAGGCTTTTTAAACGCTAAGACCCTCCACAACCGCGAGGTGTGCAGTCTTAGAGAATATTTCGTGAATATGAACGTGGGTATGCACCGAGATGTGGTCGCGGTGGACAAGGGACTCACCCCGTTATCCATGGCTAAAGAGGACTGGCGCAAACCTGTAGTAGTCACTACGGAAGATCGCAGGAAGGTATGGCAGAGCAAGGAGCTTCACGGACGTTTCTACCGGGCTCTTCATGGGCCCGATGTAGATTTCCTAGCGTCCGTATCCTGGCTACGTTTCGGTGACCTCTTCGGGGAAACTGAAGGTTTTGTCTGTGCAATTATGGACGAAGTTATGCTGACGAATAACTACCGGAGACATATTATGAAAGACGGGACGGTTGACGTGTGTCGGGCATGCCACCGTGCGGGTGAGTCGATCAGACATATTATCTCTGGTTGTTCTCGTCTTGCTAACGGCGAGTACTTGCATAGGCATAACCTAGTGGCCAGGATTATTCACCAGCAACTTGCTTTGAAATACAAACTTGTTGATTCCGAAGTACCGTATTACAAGTATGTGCCCGACCCAGTTCTCGAGAAAGACCATGTCACGATGTACTGGGATCTGCCTATCATTACTGACAGGACTATTGTCGCCAATAAGCCTGACATAGTAGTGATAGACAGATCAGCGCGCCGCGCAATAATAATCGATGTTACCATCCCACATGACGAGAACCTCGTGAAAGCTGAGAAAGATAAACAAATAAAATATCTTGACTTGGCGCGCGAGGTTGTCGACATGTGGAATGTGAGCTCGGCTATCATTGTGCCGATTGTTGTAACGGCGAATGGCCTGATAGCCAAGAGCCTCGACGAGCATCTCTCGAGGCTCTCGTTGGGTGGTTGGATCAAGGGCCAGATTCAGAAGGCAGTACTCCTTGATACGGCTCGCATTGTGAGAAGGTTCCTGTCTCTGGAACCCTAACCACCGGTAGCTTGGACCCTGCTCCCACGCCGGCGGACTACTATTTTTATATTTTTAAATGTTTTTTTATTTCTTTTTTGTAAAAATATTTAAAAATGTAACAAATAAGTTTAAAGATGAATAAAGGAAATAATGATAATATGTTATATGTTTATCATAATGATAATAATCATAATTATTATATTATATGTTAATTATTGTCATCGCTTCATAATTATTTCCGCGGGTCTAAAAAGGCTACTTGAGCAACATCACAATATGCATTTTTTTATCGTGGTAAAATCATCAAATGAGTCCTACCATCACATTCAGGGGATCTAGAAACGCCACTGACAGTCCCTCCCGCCCTGCCCTGGGTGGGAGGAATCATTTGATGATTTTACCACGATAAAAAAAAAGGTCATATCTCTCTCACATCACACGCCGATTTGATAGCCTTCAACTTCGCACATAGCGTACCGCGATTTTTTCGTACCAATGACAAATGTCTTTACAACATTATTTTTTGTTTATGCGAAACCTAATACACCTGTCTAGTATTTTTGTGTAAAGAATCTATGTACAAAATTTCAAAACTGTATCATGAAAAATCACAAAATTATAACTATGTTACCTGGTTGTCCGTTCAAAACATGCTCATTTCGTGTTAACCCCGCTCAACCCGCGCTTCCTGTGCCGTACACTCACTTATAATAGTTTGGCAATAAGTGCCTAACCATACAGTGATTGTATTGTAATTAACTGGTCATAATATTTAACTAAAACATTTTTGGGAAAAAATATAACATGGTGTTAATTGTTGGAATTGATTCTGAACAAACTATATTCAGGTTTCGCATATACTAAAAATAATATTGTATAGAGAATTATATACTACTGAATATTTTTATAAGCCTAATGCACAAGTTAAAAAAAACTATCTATCCTTAACTAAAGACATTAATTGAACTCACCAAGTGTAATCTGTTCTGTGAGAAGGGTCCGTGGTATAGACAGATGTTCAAACTGCCCAGATTTCTTCGAAGCGCGAGAAATTCCAGACACCTCAGAGTTATCAGCTCCTGAAAAAGACATATTTTTAGTGCAATCTACCATCATAATGCAATACTAGCTGTTCCCCGCAGTGTCAACGCTGCTCAGCCCCTAAGGTTCTTAGCGTGATGTTATTATAGCCTTCCTTGATAGACGGACCATGAAATACAAGTTTTTTTTTTTTTTATTACATTCGGTAGTTATTGACATTAGCGTATTGAACCAAATAGACTAACTCATTAGCTTAATAATATTAAATATCTTGACTTGGCTCGCGAGGTTGTCGAAATGTGGAATGTGAGCTCGGCTATCATTGTGCCGATTATTGTAACGGCTGATGGCCTGATGGCAAAGAGCCTCGACGAACATCTGTCGAGGCTCTCGTTGGGTAGATGGATCAAGGGCCTGATTCAGAAGACAATACTCCTCTAAGGAGTTTCTTGTCTCTGGAGCCCTAACCATCGGTAGCTTGGACCCTACTCCCACAACGGCGGATCACTATTTTTATATTTATAAATGTTTATTTATTGTTTTAATTTAAGAAACATTTAAAAATTTAATATGATTTAAAATAAATAAACGGTTGGCGCAGTGGTTGAGCAATCGACTGCCGCGCTGTGTGTTGCGGGTTCGACATAAAAGTGATACAAAACAAAGTTAAAATAGATGCGGAAAGAGAGAAAGTTTGAGGAACATCGGTATCACAAGAAATAAAAAGAGAGAATACATACCACTATCCTTATCATGAGCAAGCAGTCTGCCGTTCTGTAAGGCGGCTCCATTTACCTTCTGCTTCTCTTCCTCTCCTTCTTCTACCAGCTTCTCTCGCCCTTCTGTCATTTCTAACTCCATCTTCTCTCCTGGAAAGAAGTATACGTTATCCGTATATTATATTTATTAAGAGGTAAGGTTTAAACGTTTTCTGTCTTACCACAAAACGACTCTTATATAAACGTCAATTACCATTAAGACGATTTAAGTTTGGATGTAGGTATAATCTATAGAATAACTGAAACAATACCGATAATGAATTCAGTAATGGAGCGGTACGTTTGCGTACGCTATGTTCTTGTTTTTCTTTTCGTGGCGTGGTACTTTCATTTATAGCTGCAGTATACTGGGTTTATCACAAGCTTTATTTACAACATTCTTATGAAATCATTTTTGATGATAAAATGAGAGAATTTGTGGATAACATTGTTATATATTTAATGGGGAAGTTAAATACATTTAAGTTCCCCGTACATTTAGTTCGATTATCCCTTTTTCATGTTTAGAGTTAACATTTTAAACTAATTCTATACAAAAACAATACAATTCAAATATCTATTTATAAAGATTTTTAAATCTAATTTAGAAATATGCAAGTAATTTAAAAGAAGATTGAGGATTAATGACGTAACAATATGGCAGTGATAATCAAAACGTTAAAATTAGTAAAAAAAATTGTAAGACTTTATTTAGTAATTTACCATAGGCTTGCGTTTGACCACTATCTCGCCTGGTGGTAAGCAATGATGTGGTTGACGGTGAAGCACGCTTGACTAGAAGAAACCTATTCACTCTTGACTTAAACACCCCAAGGTTGTAGCTATCGGGAAACACAGAATCTAGTAGGAAATTCCTCTCCTCTGTTTTCGGGTTTTTAGTACTGTATTTTATTGCTACAAGTAAAGAAAATACTACATGCATATCCTCTATTAGATTCATAGTAAAACTAATTACATGGTATTTAAAAAACGACAGGGCAACAACTAACTTCTAATTTATACGACAAATGGATGGAAATGGCATGCCAAAGTTGAATTATAGCGAAGGGCGACGTTGTAAAACTGCAAAATAAACGACTAAACACACATACGGCGAATAAATATGTAGTGTAGTCATATTTAAGGAGAAATGCGAGTTTGACGAAAATGCAAATTAAATAGGGATTTCTGGTACAATATAAATTCTCATCAGAAATATTTTAAGATAGGAGATATGTATTATTGTTTTTGCTGAACAAGACATTAGTCCAAGTGCGAGCGAAGCGAGCTCGAGAACGTGACGGGAGCATCGATAGCTTGCTTCGCTCGTTTCCTATATGAAAGATTTACAGAAATAGAAGCCCCGCTAAGTGGTACTTTTTCATCACATCTTCAGTTGTATGAAACACAATTTACTGAGCATTTATCTTTTTTGGCAGGTACTTCGAATTTTTTGATAGTAAAAGGTGTTCCTTAATATACCCTCAAAATATGACCACACTTTTCTGATTCATACACCTAATGAAGACAAAAATAAAGAACACTACGGCGACCTAGGGCTTCGCACACCTGTCTCATCATGGCTCCGCGAGGGTCCCGCAGCAGGGGCCGGGGGCGGGGAGGGGACGCGCGCGAGGGGCACCTCGGGGGGCCAGCGGAAGTCCCGGAGGAGCCGCGAGATAGCGCGGGTCGCGCCCGGACAGCGGCCGCGGACGGTGGCTATAATTCAACTTTGGTATGCCATTTACATCCGTATGTTACAGAAGTGTTGTTGTGTCTAAATTAACACTTTTGGTTTATAATTATTTGGTTGTTGTTCAAACTGTTATACTCTCAGTTTCCTCGCCGCGTCACTAGTGTAGCATTAATTCAACACCATTTTTCGCAAATTTTATGACTTACAACAGCTTTTTCACCACACCACCTGCTAAAATCGCGTCCACATATTTCTGGACGAACACACACACCTATTACGAGTACTAAATTGCTGATTTTTAGAATAATACCATTAATGAGGTCTGTGTGTAGGATGTTATGGCTAGAAAAGAGGTAACTGCTGAGATGATGAGTGATAGAGAAGTATTGAAGAAGGCATACCACAAATTAATTGTATCTATTTCGATTTGTCATCAATGGCGACGAACGTAAAAACAAATCCCGATGATATGGTGACGAAGGGGAATAAACCAGTTTAAGATAAAGTCAAGTAATAATGGTCAAAATGCGAAAGCGGTAGATGGACACTCTTCATGATTCAAGAAACAGCATTATAACCAAATTTTGCCCGAGCAGTTGATATGATGTGACACAAAGGACAATGACAAGAGAATCATAGAGTTTTGACCCACAAAAAAAATCCGTGTACAATCTTACAAAATGCTGCATTCTATTGCTGGTTCATTATTAATAGCTAAAAATATGTCTAAATGCTGTTATGACTTGCGGTTTCATATTAATATAAGAAAAAAAGAATGATAATGAGTGTTCTTACCTCTCTGCCGTCTCCTAAGCCTGCGTCTCCTGCAGTAGACCATCAGAGCCAGCACCAGCACCATGTAGGCTCCAGCCACTGATATAGACACCACCACGGCTTTGCCTGCCACGCCACTCGACTCTTGAGGAGGGAGCTCTCCTTCTGTAGAAGTAAATATGATTTAGTAGCAGTTGCCGATTATCCTAGGGAAGTGTAGTAACGGGATAAACGTGATCCTATTTGTTATTTCAGACTATTAACTATCTGTTTTGTTTTTTTTTATCGTGGTAAAATCATCAAATGAGACCTTCCATTAGAATATTAGTAAGGAAGTACGGATGAATACTACAAATAAATAGCTAACTGACTTACCTTGATGAACAACCAGTGTCAGTTCGTGTCGCGCCAGGCCCGCGGCACTTCCGGCTGTGCAGCCGTAGCGGTCGGCGTCCGGTGATGACACGTTGTGGATGATCAGCGTGCCGTTGTTCATCAAGACGAATCTGGTGATGAGAGTGAAGGAGAAATTAACGTTAGTGTAATATTGTATGTGTGATATTTTGCTATAGCTAAATTCATTTTTTTATGTTCCTGTCTTTTCTTGTATCATGGGTTCGTTTACAAAAAAATAAAATAAATAAATACAAGAAAGTGTAAAATTACTTTTATTTCGAAAGATAGATAGATAGAATAGATAGAACATTATTATGCACAACAGACAAATTACAGATCCATACAATTGGACACAAATTTTGCCAATTGGTGATAAATGGGCGGTCTTATCGCTAAAAGTTTAAGAAGTCGGTGGCTTTGTTCTTTATTTCGTTGACTTTTTTGTCACTGACTTCCGACAGAAAATTTAAGTCGGTCACTAATCGGACAAGAAACCACGGAGTGATCAGTATACAATGTATATACATATAAAAAATGGCGACCACATTGAGGTCCTCCTCCTTTTTGAAGTCGGTTATAAAATTACATACACAAACACCCAGACTCGGAACAACTACTTGCAGGTTATACAAATTTTTGATCGGTGCGAGAATCGAACTCACAGCGCAATAGGCAACATTAAATCACACTACGCATTGCCCAGTACTGGTATAATGTTTTAATTAATGAAAATTCAAAATAGTATACCTGGCTGTTGTAGCGTTAACACCATCTTCTACATCTACTCCGTCTTCTGAAAATAAAGAATAAATTCATTATAAATTTATTTAACTCGACTTATGTCTCAGGGGGAGCCACTGTACTTTCTTATATTTTTTTTTATCGTGGTAAAATCATCAAATGAGTCCTACCCAAGGCAGAGCGGGAGGGACTGTCAGACTCGTACTGACTAAAAACCACGGTGTCCTTTAATAGCCCTTTATGTTCCGGGATCACGATAATTCGTACAGACCCGCGACCCCGGTAGGCTTTGGCCCTCTGGGGAGGGGGGCGTCAACGCGCCGTCGACCCGGGCATGGTCCATGGTCGGACAGCGAGTTGCCCATTACTCGAGTTATGTCTCAGGGGGAGCCACTGTACTTTCTTATAACGACCCTGGAACGTAAAGGGCATGTGAAGGAACAAGGCGGCTTTTAGGCAGTAAGAGTCTGAAAGTTCGTTCTGCTTCACCCAGAGTGGGAGGACACTTTTTTAAAGCTATTGCATAGCTTTTATCGCGGGCTTGGCACCGAGTCAAGAAATTCCGTAACGAAAATAAACCTAACACTGTCACTGTCACATCTGTCATGTCAACGTGAATGAATAAAATTTGAATGAATGATTTCTTTTTCTTGACGTTTCACTTGATTGACGTGGCTGACCATAGCCTAATTAGTAGAGTAACGATGGGATGATATTCTCGTAAAATATTTCGCGGTAGGCGATATTTTTTTCATTTTTTTTTCATAAATTATATAAATAAATAATTATAATTGCATAAGTTGATAAAAAATGCTATGCAATAGCTTTACCGTGGCAGTCACGGAGTGCCACACGTATTTTTTTTTATTTAGCAATAGTTTGACGTCTGTCCACTATCTCGCCTCGCCTGATGGACTTCACTGGAAATTAATAATCTATGTCGGTTGCTATATTCGATTAGATATTTATCTGTAACCAATCATCGACTAATTTGCCTATCCGTCTCTAAACAGCACGTTCACGACTTTGGTCCAAGCGGCGAGCGGAGCGATGGGCGGGTTACTTAGTAAGTGCGCGAATTCGTCACTAGTAGCGCCTCGTGGTGCATTTCAAACTTTTCCATACATTTGATCTTACTACTAGGTAGGCAAGGTTGGCCACTTTCTAGTAAATACAACATTATAGTATATGCGAAACCTGAATATAGTTTGTTCAGAATCAGTAACTAATTCGATTTCAATAATTTTTACACCATGTTATATTTTTTTCAAAAATATTTTAATTAAATTTTATTACCAGTTAATTACAATACAATCACCGTACGGTTAGGTACCTATTGCCAAGCTATTATCACGAGTGTATAACACAGGAGACGCGGTTTACGCGCGTGTACCGCGAAGTGAGCATGTTTTTGAACGGACAATCAGGTAATATACAAACTTATAACCTTGCGATTTTTTATGATACGGTTTTAAAATTTTGTACATAGATTCTTTACACAACAATACTAGACAGGTGTGTCGGGTTTCGCATAAACAAAAAATAATGTTGTATAGTTAACTTACGTTGCTTGCCCAATATGGCGAGGTTTCGGTCCCAGTGTGTGGTGGGAGGCGGGTCACCCGTCGCCACGCAGTTCAGCACCACTGTCTGACCAACAGTCACATGGAGCTGTTCCCCTGGCGTTGGTTGTAGGACTCGCGGAGTTACTGTGGAAAAGTAATGTATAATTTTAGTGACTAAACCTGCTGCCAGCAGTAATCCAGTAATTGGACACTGTACAACTGTCACTATAGAATTATTTTATATTAGATTTTATGCATAATTTATTAATGGTAACACATATATATCTATATATATAAAAGCTGGTTCGCCGTACCCACTTCTCAACCAGGTCCTGTTGAAAATCAGCGTAAAGCACTAGTTGTCTGGCATTTTTGCTGAACTGGGCCTATTTGGCGCAGACGTGGGGCAAACAATTTTGTACCAAATAGTTTTCATTGTTAATTTTTCTCTTCTATTTGGCATATTATTGGTTTTGCATATTAATGTTATTTCTTTTTTTCTTTCTCTCTTACACACGGCTGCACATCTAGGTATACATAACCGATATTAGCTAACCGTTAATTGTGAGGACAGATTGTTCAGTAAGGTAGGTCCACCTTCGACAAGGAGGTCGTCTGAAGAATCCAACTCGGATGGGCAGCGTTTGGGAAGCTACGTGATAGCTTCTCATCGAGAATCCCACTGTGTCTCAAGACAAGGGTGTTTAACCAGTGTGTGTTGCCAGTGATGACATATGGCTCTGGAACGTGGTCTTTGACTGCTGGCATTTAAAAGAGGAACTAGGAGTCACTCAACGAGCAATGGAAAGAGTTATGGTTAGACTTTCTTTGCGGGATAAAATCCGGAACAAGGATATTCGGCGAAGAGTCAGAGTTACCGACATAGCTCGTAAAATGTATAAGTTGAAGTGGTAATGTGCAGGCCACATCGCTCGTAGAACTGATAACCGATGGGGAAGAAAAGTTCTCGAGTGGCGACCACGGACCGGAAGACGCAGCGTAGCTCCTACTAGGTGGACCGACAACATCGCGGGCAACCGTTCGATGCTAGTCCCGGATTGTCGTTCGGCGTGACGGTCTAAGTGGGAGGCCTATGGCAGTGGACGTCTTCCGGCTGATGATGATTAATTGTGAGAAAAGATCTTACGAAACCAAGCCAAGACAAGCTAGGAAGATTTAGCCCATAACTTACCAACAACATCCAGGTTGATCTTGGAGGTGATGGACTTCTCTCCGTCCACCGCCTTGCAGGTGTACTGTCCAGCGTGGCGCTTCTCGGCATCTGCCACCATCAGCGTGCCGTTGGCTGACGTCACGCCTTCCGGGAGGGGAGCTGTGTCGTTCTGGAAGGTAAGAAGAGATTTAAGATTGACTTTATCAATCAGATGTTGCAACTGTCAAAATAGAAATGTAACTGGTATTAAAAATACCTGTAATGGGACTGATTCAACTGGCACAAAATAACACCCTAGAAACGGGTGTCGGCGGAAAAAAGTGATAGAATATAGAAAGATTTTTTTCGTTCTGAGTATGGCGGTGTCAAAAGTGTAGAAAAGAAAATAAAAATCTTCAGCTGTCTACGGGTCGTGCCATAATCGGGAAAAACAAAAAAAAGTCGAATTGTATAGATATAACTTATATTAATATTATATTAATAAAACTTACCAAAAACCATTGTACAGTTGGAGCAACACCACCAGCTACTTTGCAATGTATTTTCCCAGAAGAATTCAATTCCAACTTCTTATTGTAAGGCTCCGGTTCAAAGCGCAGCTCGCCATCTGTTGATGAGTGGATGAACGAATTAGTTTGAGTACAATGCCATCTATTGTTCAATAGGACTAATTTAATGTATTGAATACAACGCCATCTATTGGTATTAAATTATTTAAAGTTTACAAGATTATAATAATAGATGGCGGTAAAAGCGCAAAGTATATTTAAATAAAAACGTTGGATAATTAGCGAAAAATTAGGCATGTTTCGCTAATAGTAATATGCGAATAGGCAGAAACAGGAATGCCAGTCGTATTTTAAACAATAGTTTGCCTTTTATTTTATAGAAGTTTTACATTATTTGCCCGCCGTCCCGCCAATTGTGTTCGTTACGCCTGACTACGCAATTGACCTTTCCGAAGGTCTTTACTACCAGTAAGGTCGACGTTTGCCCTTCTAGAGTCTAGGACCGTCCTTGCAATGCTCTAACGTGGGCTTACGATCTGGCTATAAATGATTTTACAATGGTTTTTTCTTAATCTTCTGTTAGGTATATTATCTTCAGGGGCAGAACTTGCCATCATTACACGTTATAATCCCAGTAGAGTTAAGCAGAAAATGGCAACTGTATATCTATTACTAGCCTTTGCCAGCGGCTTCACCCGCTCCTACTCCCCCCCCCCCCCCTTTTAGCCTTTGTCACTCAGGACCAAAGGAGTTTCTGAGATTACCCCCTACATACAAACAAACAAAACCTCTTTATAATATTAGTATAGATTTATGTAATAGACTAATATTTAGTGGACGTGGCAAACTTCGTTCCATCACAGAATCATTTTTCTTTAATTTTGAACCTTCTCTGGACTTCCAAAAATAATTCAAAATCAAAATTAGTCAAATCGGTCCAGCCGTTCTCGAGTTTAAGCGAGACTAACGAACAGCAATTGATTTTTAAATATTAAGTATATAAAAGACAAAAAAACTTTCTCCTCGTCAACATAATATTATGAATTAGATACTTCTTCTAATATTTTCTTTCTTCGTATTGCTTGATGACTCATTTTGCATCGACTACAAAGGGATACGCCTAACTTGTGTCCATCGATATGCATCGTAATTACTGCCACTGAATCAGGTCGGCGCCTAACCAAAATTAGTCAGAGTCTCAGAGGGTTTTTGATCTGGACGACAGCGATTATCAGTCAATCTGTTTTAACAAAGGTTCTGTAATAATTTTGGCGATTGATAAAGAGAGTCCATGGAGTTTCCTGCCCGTTCTTCTCCATAGATATCTACGCATTGGAATGGGCACCTACGGTACTTTCACAGTTTTTATGTCTTGTGACTGGGACTGTAGCACCATATAACTATTTTTTAGCACTAGTTTTATTTTATGTCTTTTGATAATTCAAAAGTGCCTGTAATTGGAAATGAATTATTTGATTTGTTGCACCGTGCGTGCGTCGCCTTCGATCAATCACCGTATTATCAAAGCTATGCCTAAATGCCTATGTTTTGATAAAAGTTTTAATATTTACCATTGACAGCTCGATGTCGTCTGCTATTTTTATGGGCACGGATTCTGTGGGACGAGTGATGAATCACATCTGTAAAGAAAGATACAGTCAGTTTAATTCATTGATTAATATTCAGTCGATTGACAGTAAACATAAATAACATAACACAATGATTGATAATTATTAAAAAAAAAGGAAGAGTAGATAATAATTTATTGTGTTCCAATTCCAAAATATAATTAAAGAAATAACAAATATAAAGGGTAAAGTTTGAAAAATAAAAACATAAAAATTAGCAAATTATTGTTTAAAAATCATTTGTTTGTATCGAATAGGCTCCGAAACTTCTGGACCGATTTCAAAAATTCTTACACTGTTTTAAAACCGCAAAAATTTAAGTATACAGAATAGGGACCGCCTCCTTCTGCGAAGCAGTCGCAACTCGCTGTCCGGCCCTGGACGATGCCCGGGGCCCCCGGGGGGCCGATTCTACTAACTAATTTCTGTGACAATCGCAGCGTAACCGCGGCTGAATTGCGGACTTTTTAGCATTTTCTCATTCTAATAATGAATAACGATCCAAAATAAGTTACAGTTCAGCCGAACGTAACGATCGATCGAGAGAACCGCAAGATCGTATTCTACTAGCACAATCGTGGCACAGTCGTATGCAAGCGTGACATTAGATCGCATTCTACTAAAGCCGGCGCCACACATAGCTTCACTTTTTTGAACACTTCTTTGAAGACTTTGCAGAGCTTTGAAAACATATTTGAACACATATTTTTTGAACCTGCCACACATGCTTTGCAAATACTTTTCTCCACAGTTGGCTACTAGACAACAAAGACAATGGACTACGATTTTGTGGACGCAGTGTGCCTTTATTATTTATGCGCAAATAATTATTTAATTCATTTGCAACAAAATTTAAGAAAACGTCCGAGAAGAAGGCGCGAGTGGATTGTGAGTAAATTGTGAGGCAAGTGTGGCAGGGTACGCAAACAAGTGAACACAGTCAACTTTGAACGCTTTGATGTGCGTTAAAAAACCGACACCGAATGGCAAATTGCAAATGTGTGTTCAAACTTTGAACACATATTCAAAGTCTCGTGCTACACATAGCAATCAAATAAGTGTTCAAATAAGTGAAGCTATGTGTGGCGCCGGCTTAATATTTTGACACTTGTTTCGATCGCACCGTAACTGAATTGTGACGGTTCATCTGTCAAAATTAGCGGTTGACTCTAAGTTGATACAGTGAAACTTTTGTAGGACCGATCTAGAACTTTTTTCATTTTTTACATAATAATAATGATGTTCTACATGGATTTCGTTGAATTTGCCCCATTAATCTTCGTTCTGATGGGATTGACACAAAAACAAAGGTAAGTAAGCACCTAGTAATTATTAAATTAAACACTAGTATGTGGCTCACAACTTGATGACTTCTTTTTTTATATTTTCATTGTTTTAGATATTGGTTGCTCTGGCGTTTTATGCTAGTGGTTCATACCAAACACTGGTCGGACAGTCGCAGTGTCATGCTGTTTCACAACCCTCAGTTTCTCGAGCACTGAAACAAGTAACTGAGGTACTAAGCCACATATAAGTTTCCAAGCTCTAGAGAAAATCGTGATGAAATCAAAAGAGGGCAAGTACCTAATGCATCATACCTATTAATTTGTCTGTATGAAAGATCAATAGCGGATAGTTTTTCTTATTAATAAACAATTTGCTTTTTACAGGTTCTATAGAAAGTTTGGCATGTCTGGAGTTTTGGGGTGCATTGATGACACACATGTCGCTATAGTTCCACCAGCCATTCATGAAGAGCGCTATTTTAACAGAAAAGGATATCATTCCTTAAATACTTTAATTGTGAGTTATCTCCTTTAAACCTTTGTCAAATCTTATCAGCTAAATGAATAAATATTAATATCTAGTACTTGTTTCAGATTTGTGATTCAGAAGCCCGAATATTATAGTGCTGCATGGAATAACAATCCCCTAAAGGATGGATCCTAGATGAACTGATTAGCTCTACTGGAGAAGATTTTTAATTATTAGGTATTTATTTCATCAGTTATCTTATCATGGGCAAATTAAACTATTAAACTGTATACCTACAAATAGTACCATATTTTGAATAAATGTTTAGGCACATTATTTAATCTTTTATGATTGTAATATTTATATTTATTTCAAATATCTAAAGGATGATAAATAAAATTTGAGACATTATCTGAGATTGCTCATATATGAAATTTATTTTTCAGGAGATTCAGGATTAACTTTAAGACGAGCAATGATGACTCCCATACTCACTACTAGTCCAAACAGTCCTGAAGCTCACTACACTGAGATGCATATGACTACAAGAAATGTTGTGGAACGATGCATAGGAATTTTAAAAGCATGATTTAGGTATATATACATTTTATTGTACCTCAGACATAAATTGATAGTAAAATTATAATATTGCAATTATTACAAAGTACATTAATATTGCAGATGTTTACTGGTCGACAGGAGGTTGCACTACAAGCCTGAAATTGCAGCCAAAATTACCAATGCTTGCTGTGTACTGCACAACATTTCACTCAATTCTGGTCTGGAGTTAGATGATGAGGACCTAGAAGATATGGGACAGCAACTTGAAGATTTTAATGATACTGCATTAGTTTCTGAAAGACATGGATCACGGCGGCGCTCGAACTATCTTTTAGAACAAGGGCGGAATTACCAAGCAGCTTTGGTACAATGCCTGTGGTCATCTTGCAATAAGGGTTTTTTTTTTTAATAGTCTCTCTTGTACTTATAATAATTTAGCTAAATATTAGTTTTTATGTGTACACTAGTTTTACTTAATATTTTGTAGTGGCTTTATATTATACAAACCTCTATTTATACTCATATACTGATTTCATAACTTCACATAGTACATACTCTTAATTAAAATTGTATAAATTATTATTTAACAGATTCAATGATGATTAGGTTAGTATAAATTATAGAAACAAATGATTGAACTTGAATTTAATTTTAAAAACTCTGGTTGTACAGACACCAGCATCTATTTTGAAAACTAGATTTTCAACAGTATCACAAGAGGAAGGATTTATTCGATAGGAAAAAAATTAGATTGCTGAAAAGTGAGAAAGTGGTTAAATGTTGGCTTATCTCTTATAATGTATTTCTCACAAATTATTGTGTTTAATTTTTTATGTTGCAGGATTTAGATAAGTGAAAATATTAATGGTTAATAAAAAAAACAAAGAAAGTATATATTTGGAAAGGTTTTAATTAAACAATAATTGTTGAGCTTGGTTATGAATATTATAATACTTTATTTAACTTACAATTAATTTAATTTAATTCAATATATGTCCCATTAAACCTATTAGTGAAAATGGTAAATTGTTTTTATTTTATAACACTACTACAATATACTTAATTAAATGTAAATAATGTTAATTTTACAAATAACAAAGAAATACACTTAAACAATAAACTAAATCACTAAACAAAAAGAAAGAAGTACCTGTTTTTTTAATATTAACTCCCAGTAACCCTTATGATGATGGATCTGAAAATAAACAATACTTTGGTTACAATCTATAAGAACATGAATAGAATTTTTATTTTTTTAATTCTTAGCCAATTCAAGTGCGATTTGGGTCGTGTGACTGTAACCCTCAAGTGGGTCGTAAGTATTAACTCAAGGACTTGTCGCACAATATTGACTCTGTGATAAAAACAAAAAAAAAACAGCGTATTGCCATTTTTGACATTATAAATAATTATGTAATAAAACATATACTCACAGTAAATCAATCATTTTGATGAACTTGCAACAAAAGTTTTTGCTTCCCGCTGTTTAGATTTGGATATTTGACATCACCAATACGTTTCGTTTCACATAGACTTCGGCTTGCAAGATAATTACAATGAAACGTTTGCCTAAATTTTATTATTTAACCATGAAAATGTTCCAATAATGAATCAGTAAAATATTTTGTCATAGTTTGAATAATTTATTGTATTTTAAAACACTTTGGTGGCATAATTTATATTTAGTAACATTCATATTTTATACTGTGGTATCAATAGAACATACTATTCGTCATGCTGGTATCACAGGATAACGTTCCTAGCACAGTCGTAAGTTCCCGCTACGATTCAGTTACGATTTCGCTCCCAGTGTAACGTAACAAATAGTAGAATGACTTTTTAGGTTACCGTCGCTCGATGATAGGAATGGTACCGCTGCGTAATAGCGATAGGATAGGTAATTTTGTAAATTAGTAGAATCGGCCCCCGGGTCGACGGCGCGTAGTGTTCCACGCGCTCATCAAAGGGTGTCAGCACAAATGACGGGGCCCCCCTAAAGAGGGCCAAAGCTTGTCGGAGTCGCGGGACTCACAAATTACCGTAACCCCGGTACGTAAAGGGCTACTGAAGGACACCGTGGATTTTAGTCAGTACAAGTCTGACAGTCCTTCCCACTCTGCCCTGGGTGGGAGGACTCATTTGATGATTTTACCACGAAAAAAAAAACCGACCCACCCCGGCTCCGCACGGGTGCAATCTCTACTACATTATGCATGTTTTATACTTCCTCTTGGTCTTGTCCATTGCATTGTTTTAAAGATCTAAGTATACATAGGGACAGACAGACAGACAGCGGGAAGCGACTTTGTTTTATACTATGTAGTGATAATCTACCGTACCAAAAAAGATTTCGATTTTTCAAAGTGTTCGCAAACTCTTTTCTATACAACATTATTTTTTGTTTATGCAAAACCCGATACACCTGTCTAGTATTATTGTGTAAAGAATTTACCTGGTCGCTCGTTCAAAAATATCCTAATTTCGCGGCGAGGCGTAGTAGCCCCCTCAACCCGCGCTACCTGTGTCGTACACTCATTGATAATAGTTTGGCAATAGGTACATAACCGTACAGTGATTGTATTGTAACAAACTGGTGATGAAATTTAATTAAAATATTTTTGGAACAAAATATAACATGGTGTAAAAAATACTGGAATCGATTCAGTTCCTGATTCTGAACAAACTATATTCAGGTTTCGCATATACTAAAAATAATGTTGTAGGTATATAATCTACCTACTGGATCCAATCCACAATGCATCAAGTACTGAACAATGAGATGAATAGGCGATCAAGTGGTTTGTTGATACAGAGGGCGATGTTACTGTTGGTCACTTGGTACTGGCAGCCTGAACTACGTCTGATCTTCAAATAAAATCAAAATCATTTATTTGCATATATAAGGTATTGAAAGATGGTAAAATTTATAAAATATAATCTTATTCTGCCTTTAATTTCAGCGTGTAAATACAAAATGTTTAATGAGATTTTAGTTTATTTCTTAGTTGATATATAATGTCATTTGGTGCAGCACTCATTGGTCATTGCAGTTCTTGACATCATCGTTCAGCAATGTCAAATGACAAAAGTAGAACTTTTTTTATCAATATCTGAACACATGCCATTGTTTTTTCAAAAATTGCATAAAATTGCTTTTGTTTTGAATAAATTCAAGTTGTTTATTAAATTAAAATTCACATTGGTATTTTTGATAAGAATTGAAAATAACAACTATAACCATAACCGGATACTTCATGTCCCTGACAGACAGAGACAAAATACAAAAAAAAACGTAAACACAAAAATAACTGCTACGACCACATCAAAAGTCGCGCGACAACGCAGTTGTTCCATACTTAGAACGAGAACAAACGATTCACAGCACACTGTTGTAAACATAAACAGACTTGTTACTGTTCATTTTAAACGGGGGTTTAATATTAACTGGGAGGCGGAATATTAAATCAAAAATTCAACGAATATACACGCTGTATGCACGATAACAGCGGCTCTGTGACCACATAATTTGAAGACAAGATCTGCCAATTCTTAACAACTAGACATTTTGATAAACATTACCGGCTTGTTTTTCATTAAAAAATGAAATAAAATCTAAAAGAGTACTTAAAAAGACTGTGATGCATATTAAGAGGCCTCTTACAGTCCACTAGCGCCGCCAATCGAAAAAATGTCATAACTTGTAAATAGAATCAAAAATACAAAATGTGGTCTGTTTAGCTAAATCGTGCATTTCTAAACATAAACGGCCGTTTTTGTTACAAATACACGATTTAGCTAAACAGCTCTAATTCAAGTGTTGAAAATGTGTTATAAAATTACGTTATTGCCTTTTCTACAGTAATTACAGACCACATTTTGTATTTTTGATTCTATTTACGTTTACGATTATATTTATATTCGATTGGCAGCGCTAGTGGACTGTAAAAGGCCCCTTAGCATGACACGTCATTCACATCTCTGTCACATCTCGCGCTGCGACCTTTTTCTTTTAGTCCCCTCTACGGACTTTGTACATGGCCTATACACTATACAGACCTTACCCGCCTACTTACAGGCGACCAGAACCAATGTCTGTCAACACATTGGACTTATGAGTCTGATAAATACAGGTCACAGCTCATTAGAGCCACCCAGCACCCATTCTGCACCGCCTCGCCTCCTGCGGCTAGTATTCTTTATATGGACTTGTATGGGTCCGTGCTCACTATATCAACCCCGTAGCGTCACCGGATCGCCTTAATCGTAAGCCCTCCACGTGCGGACGGCGGGTGGACCACTCGATGGCAACTCGCTGCTCGCATGCTTGCCCTGCGTTAGCTGCACATGCCAACGCGCGGATCCCGAGTGGAAAGCGCGCTGCTCGCGAATGATTTACTTAGAAATTCGTTGACCACGCGGGGTCCACTAGTTAACCGCGCGACGTTTATTGGTGATAACGCGGCGTCCACCAGTGGACCACCTGTCGACAACGAGTGGACACAGTGCGACGAGGCGGTGCGGGGTGGGTGCCGGGTGGCTCTAATGAGCTGTGACCTTACGCCCGCTAGTGTCGCAATACCGTCTGTACAAGTAACCGTGATCTTAGAACGCAAAGTCAAAGTGTAACCGAAGGAAACAGGTCAATTTTTGGCCAGTCTGATAATCCCTTCCGCCACACAGACCTGTGGTGACAGCTGAGCGATCTTACTCCCAATCTAACTTTACATGCTCCCGGTGGTAGATCTATCAGGGCCGCCTGGCTAGTGATCATCATCCCATCGGAGTCTGGCATCAGACGGTTTTTTACTGTGCTCCGTCGGTGCGCAGAAGTTCCAGATGCTTCTGGGTCCATCACAGGTCTCATCTTTACTTCTGGGCTAGATTGAGACTAAGAGTAAACTCACTTTAAATAAAATAAATATGCTGAACCGAACATCGCAAATTTGAGGCACAGGCTTTGCAATTATCACCCCAAAAGTCCAGCAACTCACCACGCATATCCGAACACAGATTTTTCATCCCAAAACAAGATTACAAGACCGACAGCGTTCATTTGCGGTCCATAGTTAGAACAAACGGTTTCACACCGAGCGGCGGCCAGTAAACAAACACAGCGGCACATCAAACGAGCTGCGCGTACGCTTTTACATTTGTAGAGTGACCATCGTCAAGGGGTGTTTGGGATAGTCCACAGAATAAACGAAGTAAAAATGCTCCCACTGCTGAAACAGCTTTTCTCTTTGTGAGTTTTATAAAGAAAGGGACTATCAGATTCGTACAGGCTAAAATCCAAACAGACAGTCCCGCGACCACCGCCTCTCTGTGAGATGGAATGGTTGGCAGTCCACCACACCCGGTTTGGATGAGGTGTCTCATTCCATCTCTGACTCGAAGCCACTCAGTGCCTTCAGTTGCATTTAGAGTTAGAGGGAGAGACTCTTTCTCATTCTGAACTCGGCAGCGGCAGTGCTGCCGGACTCATTCCAAAAAAAAAACTAATCTGGGACCAATATTTTTTAACATAATAGAGCCTTTTGTGTTTAGAAGCTTATTAGACTTTCTTGGTAATATTTACTGTCAACTTTTCATAAACTAGATACAGTCATCATATGCAGTGTAATGGGCTGGGTGAGATAACTTTATCTCTTGCGTCGAACAACATTAAGTTACTGTGGGTCTGACCGACAGATAAACATTGACAACTTACACACATTATAGCCGTCTTATCTTGTTGCCACAACTCCATTAGTGAGAAACATAGTATTGTTTTGTTGATTTATAAAACAAAACAACTATACTTTTCTTTGTAAAGTGACGCATATTTTTTTACAGAATGTTAAAACGGGGCTGAATAAATGGAGATCAAATTAGTTGGCAGCTCAAAGGCACTCCTATTCACTTGTTTTGCACGTCTTCTGTTTAGCTGGCGAATCATCAATGATTGTCGGTAAAATTCCGATAATAATATTCGGACAGAAAGTCTACCAGAAACAACACCCGTCTGTTTGAAGACAACTTTCTTTTTAATGAAGTATCGAGGTACTTTGCACCCCCAAATGACAATGAACTCCAACTAACGTTTTTTTAACGAAACTACAGAAAGCCATCTTCTATGTTCCTTACATAATATCCTTTCGCCTCACCCACGTTCATGTCAAACAAATAAAACTGTATATCTAGTCAACGAATTTAACAACAGACGCAAAATACAACCAGGAATATCCCAATAACCCACCAAAATTGTACCCGCCCTACAAAATCTAAATATACGCGCGGGCAACTGTTGGTCATCACTCGCCATTGAACCCACGCCGTGAGTTCAACCTATCAGTTATCACTTGGCTATTACACTACAATCGACGAACACTAATGTGCGGGCTGTATTTCTTAGGCTGTGGTCACGACCTCAGGTGTTGAGACTTGACCAAGGATACGCGCGTTTGTCACTTCTTTTGCGGGACTCGTAGTCTTGGCAGCATTTAAGGTAATGTTTTTCAGAACCCGGACATTAGTCGAAGTGCGCACCGTGGCAAAATCTGCGTGGACGGTGAAATGTGCGTGTCGTGGGCGGCCCAAGTCTTTAAAGTTTTAAACCCGCACTACAAATGAAGCCCCCCCCCCGGATGCCCTCTAAACTAGGACTAAGCCGGGGAAACCCGGACGGATTGCAACCATAACATAGCCAGCAGTAAGGCAGTATTTCCTTCACATTTTAGAAAGAAAAAGATAGTATGACTATTCACAAAGCGAAATAAAACCCGGATGCGGAGATCAGAATTATCAATTGCGTCAAGTCTAATTGCAAGCCGACTCAAACATACTTTGAGAAAAGGCTAGTATTCTCCGCAGTCGATATGCTTTCTCCATCCATCTCGTTATCGCTACCCGCGTGTCGTTTGATCGTGTAAGTCGTGGCCAAGTGTTTAGTGCGACCGGAAGCGGCACTTAGTACGAGTGTTATGATAAATGATTGGAACTGATAGCTGATAGGCAAATAGATGGCGCTGATTGATTCGGCTTCTTTTTTATGTTGTTTGAAGTGAAAAAACCAGGTGTGGTAGAATTGGTAACGCTGCCACTATTGATGGTGTTTACTTCAGACCTATTGCAGACGTTTTTGATAGTTGGACAATAAACTCAGCGTATCGCTGGCGAGTACTCGCTGTCCGACCATGGACCATGCCCGGGTCGACGGCGCGTTGTGTTCCACGCGCGCCTCAAAGAGTGTCAGCATAGTGACGGGGCCTGTAGAGGGCCAAAGCCTGCCGGGATCGCGGGACCTAGGGATTACCGTGACCCCGGTACGTAAAGGGCTCGTGAAGGACACCGTGGATTTTAGTCAGTACAAGTCTGACAGTCCCTCCCGCTCTGCCCTGGGTGGGAGGACTTATTTGATGATTTTACCACGATAAAAAAAAAAAAAATCGCTGGCGAGTAATGGGTGACTAGCCGTCCGATCATGGACCATGTCCGGGTCGACGGCAAAAGCTGTCAGCAAAATGATGGGGCCCCCCTGCCAGTCTGCCGGAGACCCGGGACAGTCTCATCAGGTAATCGTCACCCTAGAACATCAAGGGCTATAAAGCATCACCGTGGATTTTGGTCAGTTCAAGTCTGACAGTCCCTTCCGTCCAGCCCTGGGTGGGAGGAGCCATTTAATGATTTTACCACGATGGACATAGGCCTCTCCCAGGTTGCGCCACATCACCCTGTTCTCCGCCTTCCGCATCAAGTCTGACCCCACCTCTGACCTTTTCAACGTCGTCAGTCCATCTAGCTGGCAACACACTTGCCGGTACGCGGTCTCCACTTCTTCACGGGTCATCGGTCCTACGACAAATATGGCCAACTCACTGCCTCTTCAGTTTGCTAACTCTGCAGGCTACATCGGTTACTCCGTTTCTTTTTCGGATAACTTTATTCTTTTCAAGAAACTCCAAGCATAGCTCTCTCTATACCGTGCGGAGTGATCTTGAATTTGTGGAACAGCCCAACTGTTATCCAATGGAATTTCAGCCTATTTTAATATAAAAGGGTAAAAGACCTCTTTTCTCGTTTTCATGACTGATTATCTTGCTCGGGATGTTTTGCTTGGCCATGTTGTGGCCATTTTTAGGGTTCCTATGATCCTATTACTGAGACTCGGCTGTCCGTCCGTCTGTCACAAGGTTGTATCTTATGTCCCATTTTGTCGCACCGTGGCCCGATCCACCTCCTCTATACCGCGTATGCTGACGATGCTCAACACGCTTGTGGAGACCAACCCTAGATTGGACTTCTTTGCTGATGAATGGAAGACGATCATGTTAGAATGTTTGCGGTTCTGTGAGACGACAGAGTGACAGAATATATTAATTTAGTATTAATGGCTAACGCTGTACTAAATGTTTATATCAAAATTCAAAATAAATAAATTAAATAGTTAAACAGTTGAAAAATATGAATAAAATAAATATTTTAGGGGGCTACTACTACGAGGGCTATACAACAGACATACAATGTTGAAGCCGGTTTTTTTTTGGTGTTTCTGAATTTCCTATTAAGGTACAATGATTAGAATAAAGACAGGAGTAATTATTATTCTAGCTAGGGAATTGTTGCCGTTTCTTCTTAATCGAAGTAAACTTTAAAGTCATAAGAACATACGTTACTTGTAGACAAATTGGCAAATTCAAAATCTGCCAAGATACGACGACATAATTCTTTAATCTTTACCCCGTAAACAAGCTTTAAATTCTCATGTTCTAAAACAATTACATCAGAAGAGAGAACGAAGAAAAATACCGCGTCAAAATATCACCCACCCTTTCCATTAACAGGGGTTACAAACAATTTAGCCAAGCGCTTCGCAGATCCTAATAACTACAGCAGACATTTAGAAAATGCAAAATGGCTGACGAGTTTCCTCGTCTGACTTAAAAAATAAAGAGGTTTTATGTTTAGGCACAGATTAGATATACGTTACTTTTTTAGGCGTTGTCTTTTTTAATTTATATATCTATAATAATATTATTAGGTACTGGGCCAATTTCAATGTTTTTTTTTTTCATTGATTGATTTTGCCGTCAACTTCTGGAGTGAAATACGACTTCTGTGTAAGCTCACTCTATCATAATTTTAATTATTTATTTAAATTAAATACTCTATTGTCACTGTCTATGATACACAGATAACAGAGACAATGTCTATGATAGAGTATTATTTTTTATATCATAGACATTGTCTCTATCACCTCTGGCCTAGTCGTCAAGATCAAGAGTAAACACATATAAAAGAAAAGTAAATGGACTTCTGTGTTTCAGTACGTCCCTGCCGGGGTCGCGGGACTAACGAGCTACCGTGACTCCGGAACGTAAAGGGCTATCGAAGGACACCGTGTAGTCAGAACAAGACTGACAGTCCCTCCTGCCCTGCCTTGGGTGGGAGGACTCATTTGATGAATTATAACGCTAAAAAAAACGTGCTCCAGTACATACAGTACCTAATTGTAATTACAGGTTGGTTAGAGCAATGAAGACGAGCGCTGCATTGTTTTAAGAACAGACATTTTGAAAAATCCAAGATGGCGTTCGAAGACCGTTACTTTTTCTTTCTCAGTTTCTAACAATCGTTTGTTAGTTTTGGTTTAGTGAACGTGTCTGGTGTTTCAAATGGATGTGTTTCATTAATTTATCAGTTTTGTTGAGTTTTTTTTACTGGTACTGAGTATGTTCGGACAAAAAGATATAAAAGAGAAGTTTTTTCATAATTCTGTAAAAAACTGTGTTATCAAGAATCGCAGAAGAATCTAGTAAATTCTATAGAAATTCTGCTTTTATTATCCAGAAAATTAGCATTGTGACTTTTGCTAGATATCTAAAAGACACCGTATCCAGTTCAAATACTTGCCCCACACTCGGAATTTCTCCTGTATTGTGGGTGCGTTTATAAACATTTAAACACACAAACACCCAGAATGTCAGACCAGGAACCACTAATTGCAGGTCTAACAAATATTTATACCGTGTGTGAATCGAATCCGCGTCAGTAAGCGCAGCAATCACCATGCCGCAAAAAATTAATGAACCCAGTTTAAAAAAAAATAAGAATATCTATGAGATTTATTCCCTTTATGTCGAGTCCCGTTATGTCGAGCCTGGAAGTCTATTGTTCTCCAAAGTATGATATTTTACGCTTTCTATTACCTTTATGTCGAGTTTGGTGAACGGGTACAGTCAGGGATGTAAATTAAAAGCCAATGGCATAAAAACATTGTTTTATTATTTGTTCTATTACTTATTTTCATATATATATCTGATCTTAATCTAAATAAATAACAGTATAATCATCACTATTGTTGCAAATGTTAAACAGCATGTCGACGGAGCCCCGCTTCGCGGGGCTCCTACTTCTGGGTGGTTTAAAAAAAAATAACCACGAAGAGGATGGCGGGGTCTTTCAGACCCCGCCATCCTCTTCTAACCTAAATTGTCCGAGTCGGGGTGCCAGCAAGTCCCGAGCTGTCTTGTGCATTTCATTGGACGTGACTGTACTTCTAAAATATGATATTATTAAATCGACATAAAGGTAATTAAAGCGTGGTAAATAAACTCGACATAAAGGGAATAGTAACGGGACAGAAAACTAAGCTCGACATAAAGGTAATAGAAGCGAGACAAGGTTTTCGGCTCGACATAACGGGACTCGACATAAAGGGAATAAGCCATCTATGACTCATGTGAAAATAACATTCCTTTTTTCAAAATTTCTTTTTTGTCGCAACATAACTAAGCTTTTACCGTTACATAAAAATAAAGCATCTTAGAAAATGTCTTTGACAATGTGGACGAGAAGCTTTTTGCGACGAGCATTTTGCTTGAATATTTTAAAATCGTCGCTGCATCCATTTTGGATTTCACAGAAGTTTTCTAACATAGGTGGCGGAACAGTCCAAACGAGAAACCGTGAGCGTTGAAGGACCACTATGGATTTTAGACAGTAAGAGTGTGACAGTCTCTTCAGCTCCACCCGGGGTGGGAGGACTGCCTCATGGAGTAACCGTGACCCTGGAACGTAAAGGGCTATTGAAGGAACACGGTGAATTTTAGTCAGTAAGACTCTCACAGTCCCTTCCTGCAACAACCAGGGTGGGAGGACTCATTGGATAAATTTATTATATATATTTTAAGTCAGAGATGGGTTATTATCACCTTTTTACATATAATATTATGGGTTATTATAGACTGAAATAAGAATAACACATGGAACGGTTCATTATGGTATTACATTACCATGGGATAATTTCGAGTAGGTACCACGCGGGCGACGCCACTGGCAACAACTAGTTTAGTATAGAAAGAATATTGATTACACTAGTATTCTCGTCCTATGTAAACTCAAATGAAGTGGTTAAGTTTTATCTATGGTAGACAGTCGAACTATTTGGTCGTTATTCAAATTCATAGACATTGATATTTATGGATATTTGATGTCGTCTATGAAGGATGTCTGTAGGATTTATTGCTATCGGTGACCTAACAATGTTTTAAAGTGATAAAATGAAATAATTTGTTTAGGTAGCTTTTTACAGGCCAGATATTATTTTGTTATCTAAAATTTGTCTCCTAGAGTCAAATTATATTTTTTAAATTTCTGCAATTTCTCTCTAATTACTGTTAACTTGTATTCTTGCTTTATAATTTTAAAAAAAGATCATTATTCGGTAAGATTACATGAAAAAATAATTGAAACGTAAAAGCTTTCAAATAAAGCCATTGCACAACCAACAACCATTACAGGTCTCAATTAAACCACAGATAAAATCAAAAAAAAAGAAGAAAAATAAAAAAACATTTAAAAATCGAACGCAGCGCCCCTCGCGGCGTCCCGCGCAAGTGTATAATGGCGGCGTTGCCATGGTAACCGCTCGTAAAATTTTATGACGCGCGCCCTCCGTCCCGCGCTTTCAAACGGTTACTTTGCAAAGCTATCCTGCCGCGCTAGCGATATTAGCAGTAAGTGAAATTTTTGACAAAATGAGTTAAATATTGATCCCGAATCAGCGAAATGAGCCCTACTAGATGTGCTGACACCTGTTTTGATAGCTTATCGGGAACCAGTAAATTTCGTTAAGGATAAAGGCAGTAAGTCCAATAAATGACAAATTTTCCTTAACATAACAACAGTAAGTATAGTTACCCCAGGTTACCATCAGGTGAAACAGGGTTTACAAAGAAAAAATAAGGTTTATTATTTTAACCACTTCGTTGAAATGCAGTGCAGTAAGCGAACTCAAGAAAAACGATTGTAAAACTAATGGAAGTCGATAATTTTTACAATTATATCGACCTGTCTTCGCAACATAAAATGAGGAAAGTACAACCTAGAGTGTACCTACCTTAAAGATATGGTTTTAGTCGCAAATCGAGGCGAGTTTACCCTTCAATACAAAACTAACCGTGCTGACGAACAAGTACAAAGTTTACACTTTTTACAGTTGAAGTACCTGAAATCATTTCCACATTTCCTGAATTCAGTTCAAAATTGACACCCAGAGGAATTTCAGAATATACGAAGACTTACTTACTAAAAAAAAGGTTTTGTTATTTTATTTCTTACATTATGTTTGTTCTTTTTTTGTTCTGTATTATAACTTAAGAGTTTGATCTCAAATTGTGAACGTAGAAAAACTGATTTTTTTGTTTGTTACTTTTAAATATGGCTAACTTGCCAATGTTTATATATATTTATTAAGATTTTTTGTAATAATGTACGAGATTACTACTTTTCTTTACTTACGTATTATATATATAATAATAATACGTAAGTAAAGAAATAGAGATTAATAAACATTAACGTTTTTATCTAACACTTTGTTTTTGTTCCTAAGTTAGAACCTAAACCCAGTATGAGTTGCTTATAATAACAGCAGTAACTTACGACTTACTGCTATTATTCTAAGCAATTGATATTTCAGAGGCTTCAACTAACACTAGATATAAAAGGATTTTCGTCATTTAAAACTATTCTATTATATATACAATTTTATTGAGTAAAGAATATAAAAGCGCTTTAATTGGGCTACACGTTTCAACCATCACAATTAATATAACTTAAAAAAAGACGCCCGGAAAAACAAAATTGTAACAAAAACTTTGCACGCCGATTACTCAAAACTACGCAAAACATACTTACTGCTCTTATCGCTAGCGCGGCAGTATCCTAGATTAGAGATCATTTCATTTGAACGTGCTAGGCACTTATTCCCTAGTGGTTTCGTTTATCGCCTAGATTTCATGTGGATTTTTGTCTGAGGGACTTGAGTGCGTTTGATTTTTCAGAAGTGGTTGGGTATTCTGTGTTCGGCGTTTTATGCAATGGGATTGAAATTGAATCGATTTGAGTCTTGCTGTCTGGTAATGCTGTTGCGTTTTTGGACGAAGATGAGATTGGTCGAGAATTCGAGACAGATGATGATTAAAATTGATTTTTCAATGAAAAACTAGGAATTTTTTTTTTTACACTAGCAATACTGTTGCATATAGTTTTACCGTACCTGTAACAGATATTAGGGTTGTAAGCTAGATTATAAAACTTAAAACCATTAAACTTAATTCCTGAAACTTCAATTTAAATAATTTAATAAAACCTGTGGTGAAAAGTAAAATATTTTTTTATAATCGTTGAAATATGACCAACATTGGCCCCTTTTCACCCACGCAACTAAAAGCGAGAAACTCATTATTTTTTTTAATCAACTGTCGTGTTCAATTTTCATCAAGAAGTCGCCACTAAAAACTTCAATAGCACAAACTTAATTAGACAGAAGCACTTTGTTAAATAATTAAAGTCACCCCCACCACCCCCAGTTGCCATAAACAACCCCTAGAAGTCGTAAAATAACACAAGTTTATGGATTTTGGACCCCCAATATGCTACATTTTACGTCAACGCAGTAGGGCTGGGAAACAATCTATATAACAGTAAAACTATATTGATGATTATCTAATATCGATTTTTAGTAGACATCACATTCTGTAATCTTGAGATTTGATGCTGATTTTATGGAATATTTGCACGATTCCGACTCTCAAAGGTTAACTAACGGTTTTATCGATACTAATCGGTCTTGCATTTAAACCTATCTAATTAAAACAAACGTGTATCGGTTTTAAATGCCGTATTATCAAACTTGGTAGCTTATAAGCACGACGTTCCTCCTAATCGATTTCCCTCAAAGTTTGTCGACTTAAAGCAGCACGATAACAGGATCTTTGTTTGTTTTGGGTACCTCAAGTGTGTGCTCACTTCGTTGGTTTTAAAATATTGATATTACGAGACAAGAAGATATATGAGCATAAATAATCCCATTTTCTTTTCTTTGCTTAGAAGATGCGAACCTTCCCACTTGTCTACTTCCATTCTCTCAAATTCTGAATCCAAGATTTCGCATCTGTATTTCCTTTTAATGTTACTAATTAGCTCTTTTAAAGATTTTGTTTTATCGATATTTTGCATTTATCGATAAATTACAACCCTAGCGTCACACTCATTACCTTTAATCGTAAAAAAACTTAATGGCGAAACGCAAACGAAAAGTTCGTTTAACGTTCGCGTGAAGTATATTTTTAAAAATGCTATCCCATGTTTGGGGATTTTTAAAACCTTTCCTGTAATTTATTTCGATAGGAACGCCTGGAAAATGTATGCAATCAACTTTCGGAAGTGTGTATGAAGGACGTGAATTTAAAATAAAGTCAATTGCTGTAGAGAATACAAATGTGGTGCGAAAATAACAAAACATTCCGTAATTTCGCTGCCATTTTTCCTTATTTCGCGCCGAATTCGATTCGCCTACACATTTATTTTTCTGGCAAACGGCACGAGGCAAACGTATACAACCATACATCCTCTAGTCTATGCTCTACCGTAACAAGACGGGATGACATTCTCGTCACGTAGACAATAACGTCTCGTCTGTCACTTGGACGGGAACCCGCTAATTAATTTTAGATACCTACAGATGGTGTATTTAGTTTCGCAAATATTCGCTGAAACAAACAGACAGTTGAGGAACGAACCACTAAAGTTGTTACCGTTGATTTTTCTTAGTTATAGATTGTTAACAAGAGTAGTGTTGCTATCAACAATGAGGCACAGGGAACAGTGTATAAGACGGGGACGCGAGGTATAATGGGGCATATACTCTTTAACCATACATTACACAACACTAACGTAGCGCAAGCGCCATCAAGACGTCATTTGCAAGCGGCCATTAACAAATGGCGCTTGCGCTACGTTAGTATTGTGTTAAGTTTGCCATATGTGTGTGGTTTTCCATAATACCTACCTCGCGATCCGTCTTATACACTGTTCCTATTACGCTTTATTTTTAATTACCAAAGTACTCAAACTAAAACATTTATTTCCAGTAGCATTTACTTTTTTTTTTTTTTTTTTTTTTATCGTGGTAAAATCATCAAATGAGTCCTCCCACCCAGGGCAGGGCGGGAGGGACTGTCAGACTTGTACTGACTAAAATCCACGGTGTCCTTCAATAGCCCTTTACGTACCGGGGTCACGGTAATCCCTTGGTCCCGCGACCCCGGAGTAGCATTTACTTAATAACTTTTCTTATTTTATCAAGCGAACGCAGGCATAAGAACGTCTCAAAGTTTCAAAAGGCTCGTTCAGCATAAGTTAGTTTCCAGTGAACGCTCGCTATTTTACATGCCTAATTAATTTTTATAGAAAAGGTCTTTGCGTACTTACTTTTATTACATTGGAAAAGTTATTTTTAATTATATTACGAGCAAACTTTACAAAAAAAGATGTTAGGAAACAAGTTTGAAAATAAATTCCAAGTTGTCATTACCGAGTCAGTGATCCTTGAAACTTTGTCTAGTTTTTTTGAGCTGGCAACTTTCCAGAAAAGTACTAAGACGTAAAAGAAAACTAAATACATTGATAGGGAAATAATAATTTAAATTAAGTGCAAGCCCTGAGTGCAGTCACTAGAAGTTTAAAACAGTAATAAATATTTGACAATTCAATTAGTTGGTCTGAATGTCGGGTCCGCAAACACTGACGGACGCAATCATACGAATTACTGGCAGCCAATGAAAAGCTTTACGTTTTACTCATTTCGTCGAATTGTTTGCACCGTTTTCCAATTTATGTAAATTGATTTGTGGGTTATTAATAGTCGCAGTTTGACATCTGCGGTTTTCATATTTACGTCCTTGCGGTGGAATAATTGGAGCCTGACCTGTTATGGTTTGGGAAATTTTGTTTCACATTATCGCTGCTCAAATATTAAAGGGCAATTTTCAATTATTTTTTTAAAGCAGAAGTCGTATCAAATCTTCCTGGATTGGTTCGATTTTTGCTTTATTTTTGGACTTTTGGCTCTTTTGTGTTTAAGCAACCATTTGTTTAATTATACCTCTTTGAAATGCCAAACATTGGTAAAGCCAAGCCTGTCACTTTAAAATAGCTATCTCATAGAAAAAAAAACGACGGGTTGCACTCTGGGAGTGCCGGCAGAAGTGAAAACTTGAATAGTAATAAACACACACGAACATTCGCGCAAGCGCCCTGCGTCGTCTTACGAATTTTCGATCAGGTCACGTGTCCTGACGCGAGTTTAACATTTTTTTACCCATTCCAAAAAAAGTGTACAACGCCGCTAAAGAAGTTTTCACTTCAAAAAATCGGATCAGACTTTATTGCAGACTCCATGCAGAATTACTTACTTTTTTCGACTTGCTGGATAAAAGTTGTTTTAGTTCGGCTACAACATGCAACATACTTATGCCTCTAGCTCTCAGGAATAAAGTAACTTCCTACCTAATTTTATTTACTTAATTACGCAGGAGGTCATCTACCTCCGGCATACAAATAAACGTTTGTGTGTTTTTTTTTATCGTGGTAAAATCATCAAATGAGTCCTCCCACCCAGGGCAGAGCGGTAGGGACTGTCAGACTTGACTGACTAAAATCCACGGTGTCCTTCAATAGCCCTTTACGTACCGGGGTCACGGTAATTTGTGACTCCCGCAACACCGGCAGGCTTTGGCCCTCTAGAAACGTTTGTGTAATTTGCGTTTAGTTTAGAAAGAACTATTTCAGTCGTGAAATCTACAACTGATTTGTTTTTCAAGCCACAGAAATCTCTGGTACACTTGGTACAATTATTTTCTCCTTTTTAGAACAGATATGCAACACAAATTCTTCTCATAAATATAATTTTGTAATCCATAAGTCCATTATGTAGTCCATATAATTTTGGGACCAAACGAATCATCGAAAAAAAAAGAATCTCCACCAAGTCGGTTGAAAATCATAAGGCACATTTACATCGAATTGTCCGCTTCATGTGTGGGTCACGGGATACCACTGAATCATACCACGAATCTCATCCGTCCAACAAGCCACTATACCGGTTTGACAAGCGAAACCATTGGAGAACACAATGCAGATTTTAATCTGCTGATACAGATTACGAAGCGCATATCGATGCATCTCTATACCTTATAAAATCGATATCAGAAGATTGTCTGCAGGCGTTCACGTCTTTTACATTTTGTGCTGTTTGTTGGCCGTATTTGCTACAAAGGTTTAGGCGACGAAAGCTTAATTCGCAAAATGGCAACCGAGGCGCAAAAGGACAAGTTCCAAAATGGCGAAGTTTCAAAAAAAAAACTACTGACCATTTGCCATTTTGAGAATTAGGCTCTTAGAGTTTACATATAATGGCCGCTTGCATTATAACTACACCTTTAATCTAAGACTACACCCTAATCATGTGTTGCCATTGCAAAAAATAAAAAGCCGAAGTGTAACACCTGCTAATTTACCACTTACCTAAGCTTAGAAGAACCCCGAAAAACGCAGACAATAATACTTAACCAACACAAAGTACACCACAAGACAAAACATCTTGCAAACTCGATATTTTTCCTAAGGGCGGGTACACATTGTATTCTAAGCACGTGCCCGACCCAAATACAGGGCGCAGACGCCTTGCCACCTTGCAATCATTGCGTTTAGAAGAACGTCTGTTTTATATTGGAGCTCCTAACTTAATTGACAAGGATCAAGAATGTTTGAGGAGATCGTTTATTTCAATGGCCGAAAAAAAGAAAAATTGTCTATGGTGACTTCGTGTGAAGAGCGGGAAAATTCACGAAAAAAAAGGGGAACGATATAAAAAAAAGTGGGAAATAAATAAATGTTTTCTGAAATGGAAGTAATTTAAATATAATCTGCTCTAATTATTTGTGCATAACTTATTTAATTACTCGGTTCATGTCAAGTAAACCGGTGCACTATTCCCCAAAAAATCTAGATTTTTCTTGTATTTCTTAATACTTTTTAAGACCTGTAGCTGAATTGTTAGCAAGTCACTAACTGTCCATCACATTATATGTATGACATCGCATTATATCAGTTTACTTATCATTATCAGGTCTCATAAATAAACTCAGCCCTTCCAGAAAACTTTCTACTTTCATTATTAAGTATCTACTTATTTTACATAAGTCATTAAAACCGAAAAACAAAACACCATTACCAGAAAAAATAAAACAGCATAAAAAGAAATGGACTATCTTTGCCGCATTATATTTCTGGGCACACATTATGTAAATATCTCCAGGGAGTCGCATAGATAATAGAGTTTTGATCACCATTCCTTCGCGCGCGGGTCGCAACCTAATCATATTGTGTTTGTTTCTATTAAGTTGGTTATGTTGGTAGTATGTGATAGGTAATAAATCACTGAATACACGCACGGAAATAGCAAGTCCGTCTTTGTAGATTTCTTGGTGGATATTAGAATAATTATCTACTTTTTGAAGATGGTTAAAAAGACCATCCAGAAGTGTCAGAGACAAGTGGTATTTTTTAAATGTTCAACTGACGTTTGAGAGGATCGACGTAAGCTTTGTCAATTTAATGTAGGTAATTCCATTGTGATTTTTATAGAATTACTATTTCTCTTCGATATTTTCCTTTATTGTATTACAAAGCTTTCTACTAGACTTTAAAATAAAATCGACAGCAGCCGAGTCCTTTATAATCGTCACCTGCCAGTTCCCATTTTCGTACAAAGGCTGCCGAAAATTCAATCCAAACCCAGTACAAGCTAAAAATAACTCCGAACCTGAACAAAAGTTTCACACAAAAAACTATGAAAAACGTAGAAAGGAAAACAAACATGGTTCGCGAAATTCAAGCCGAACAATTCCAGCGAGTTAGTCAAATAAAAAACTAAACTCTAATCCCTAACGATTCAGCATCGAAACAAAAAAAAATGCATAGCGGAGACTTATCAATTATTCGACGCCGGGAATTTTTGCGAATGGCAACACAATGGTCCATCAATCCTTTCGGGACAAAAAACTAGAAACACTAACATTCCAATAGGACAAAAGGCGGGAAAAAAAGCGCGCGAGTTTTTGGGGAGTTTATGACGATTTTCAAAAAATATAACGGTTTCATTGTCTAAATGACAGCAATTTGGCATGCAGTAAAAATCGAAATAAAATCTGATTAAAAAATATTCCACTCTACAACATCGTCTTAGGGCCATAGTGGATATGGAATAGTCCAAAAGAAGGTATAAAATAGTCTGACGCGATCTAAGGCTAATGTTGCAGCCTAAAATCGTTTCAACACGGTTAATGTAAGTCTGTTTCTAGTACTTTACGATAAAGGTACAGAAGTGAGTTATTTTCAGTTACGAACGATAAGATATGCATAGAGTACCTTCAAGTATTTAGTTTATTTTTTACTGAGTATTAATTACTTTGCTTGATCATTAGGAATCCTTCCTTTAAGATTGACCGGAGAAGGAAGACTGGCAAGATCAGAACACGGTGACACAAAAACGTTAGGCATTCTTATCTATGGGTGACTAATTTTCTTAGTAGAGTCCGCGGCACGACACGTCTTTTGGACGCGGCGCTAGTGTCTATGTAATTTTATCAAATTACATGAAAAAAAATGTAGTACCACGAATTTTCCGCAGGTCGCGAGTGGTGCGGACTCTAATGATTGTCGTCGAGCCTACGTCACATTTATTTTCGTCACGTTTGTGCTAGAGTCTCTGATATAAGTTACAATTTTCCATGGCAAAAATGAAAAAAAAGGAAAATAACAGGACAGCCATTAATTCTAACACATTTGTATCAACGCAACGCAAAGAGGATCATGAATATATTCACGAGATGTCCCTCTATCTACGAGAAAGAAGTCAGTAATGGCGAAAAAATAAAACAGCCAAGTGCGAGACGGACTCGTAAAAGTAAAGTTCCGCACCACCGAGCGCTATTTAACACCAGCTTCATTTAGTTTTTATTACTTATCTGTTGTTAAACGACAATGTGGCAGACCCGTTGAGCTCCTTGAGTTATGAGTCGAGCTACACGATAACTGACAAATGTTTGCACTGACTGGACAGATCCACTCAAATCTGTGTGGCAAATCTGTGTTTGTGTGTGTAAAGGCAAACTTAACACAATACTAAGGTAGCGCAAACGCCAACACGACGCCATTTGTTAATGGCCGCTTGCAAATGACGTCCTGATGGCGCTTGTGCTACGTTAGTGTTGTGTTAAGTATGCCTAAAGAGTGTATGTCCCCATTATACCTCGCGTCCTGGTCTTATACACTGTTCCCCTAGCTTTAGTGGCCCAGAACATGTCATGACGGGACTCATTGGTTCCAAATATCCACAAACACAAAAATTAATAAAGGGTTTGTCCTGCAATGGGACACATTAAGCTCAAAATATAATAGCATCCAGTGATTATAGACTAGAGTCAGCGCTAAGAATGAAATTCTTTTGACGCGGTGCTAGTGTCTATGTCATTTACATCAATATGCGTTAAAAAATGTAGACCACTAAATTTCCGCATAACTTGGAGTTGTGGCGTGCAATCTGTCAGAATTTCATATCTTTTGAACGACAAGACAGTGATAAAACGACGATTCAAAACATGTAGCCCTGTGACTGCGACAAACGGATGGACAGCTGAGTTCTCTTTGGTTACGGTACCCAAAAAAATTATACAGCCAGGCAAAGGAAGCAAGAAGTGCAGCCTTACGTAAATAATGCGTGCGTACGCGAAACTATGAATAAATTATGATGAATTTGTGTGCGAATAAGATTATGGAAAAAGAAAATATGAAACATTCATCTTGTCATGACCCTACCATGAAAAGATGAATGTTTCATATTTTCTCGATCGCCATCGAAATTATTGTACAATGAAAAATCGTTTTGGAAAGCAATAAATGCCCGATAGATATAGGACCGATTGCCAATGTGGCAAATGAAGATCTTTAGAACCATCTATTTAGTTGCCAGATACGTTTGAACGGCTTTTTTTCTTTAAAAGGGTATTTATTGCGATAAATTATTTCGTCTAGTGCAGTTTAATGGGGGTCGTTCAGAGAATTCGAGGAAATTAAAAGAACTGGGGTCGCTGCACTGTTAGTCAGACTGATTTACAAACCATGTTGTCTAGCCTAGTCAGTGTGGTTTGAGTCGTTCTCCCATACCTACAAAAAGACCAATTAAACCGAACGCGATCATCACATTTATTTCTAAACGTTTGAAGACCTGTCAGTGTCAAAATTGTTATAGAATTTTGACAGCTGTCAGTGTCACGACGCTTTTTTTTATCGTGGTAAAATCATCAAATGAGTCTTCCCATCCGGGGCAGGGCGGGAGGGACTGTCAGACTTGTACTGACTAAAATCCACGGTGTCCTTCAATAGCCCTTTACGTACCGGGGTCACGGTAATCCCTTGGTCCCGCGACCCCGGCAGGAGTGTCACGACGCTGGCAGAATAGTCGACATCGACTCAGTTGTCACAGAAGAAAAAAAGCCATAAACAATTTTGACAATGATATTTTTAAACACTGTTTAGATCAATGCCATGAGCGAAATTCGCCTAAAATAAAACAAACCGAGTGTAGAAAGTTATTTAAATACTGGCAAAACCTTCATTTATATTATTCCTCTCAAGAAACACGTATCATAGAGCTCCCCGGTCCCCAATCAAAACATCTCAATCATTAAGATACTGGAGCATCCGCGCCATTGTGAAAAGGAGGGTAGACACAAAAGAATGCTCCGACATTCATGGGAAGGCGACGAAGCGTGTTCTACACTAGTCGATGACGATGACTTAGAGATGTGCGGGTTGTCGATATCGAAAAAGAAGTAAAATATACAAAATTAAAAAAAGAAACTTCGTTTTTTCCTAAACAGGTGAAGGACTATTCAAAAAAAGTGAGCTTGGTTGAACTTTTTGTCGTTGGATTTTTCTTGGGTCTTTTAAAAATGTTGAAGAATAAATCAAATTTAAAAGCATATGTTTTTTTTTGCAGCTGGGTAAAGGCGTTCCTCAAATAATTTCAAGCCTAATCCTGGCATGACTAAGCTAAGTTTTATATGGGACAATTGGTTATAATATTGGTCCATTACGATCGTTCATGGTCCCATAAAGAACGATGTTTAGTTTGATCATACCTTTAAATATGACAACATTGCTATGATTCACGCTTCTAACGAAGTTTAGGACTTCACATGCACACTTTTACCAAATAAAACTACATTAAAGAAAAACGTGTTTCAACTTTCATTCACCACAAATAGATTTTGATAAAACTGTGTTCTTTGTCGAACTGCGTACGCGCATCGATGGCCGTTGACTACAATATGACCACTTTATGTTTGCAGTTCAAGGTGGCGCTGCTTGTCAAGAAAGATGCAACGATATGTCAAACTTGGTACATTTATTTTAGTTCTGAATTTTGCCGTCTGCACTATATGTTTGGCGACGTATGACGTTTGAATGTCGTCTTTATTGAAGGAATACACAGAAAGCTGTCAATTGAGACTTGAAGAATGCACAACAGTTTAAGTGTTGGGTTCGAATATTGCAGAACTGTGTCAGTATGATATTGTCGATCAACTGATAGAGAAGTTATTGTTAGTGCATTTGATACTTTGTTCAAGGACTTCTTAAGGTGTATTTTTAGACGACTTCAAAAAGGAGGTTTTTTTTTAAATGTTTGTACACCGATTACTCCGAGGTATCTGGTCTGATTTTCGTAAGCAGTATAGTTGCCTTTCCGAGGCAGTATAGTTTCCATTTGGTCCCATAAAAATATCATCAAATTTGGCTCAGTAGTTTTTATTTTATGAGTGTTGTTAGGTTATTGTTTATTTGGACGATGTTATTACGGGTTACCGAGTTCGCGTGTATGTAAAATTATGTATATGACAAGAATTAGGGTAAAATTTATTCACCCCAAATTCTAAAGGATAACAAAACTTAAAAAAAAACTGACTTCAAAAACAACCACAAAAAGTGTAAAGACTCTTTACTTTTTTGTGCTTTATATTAAAATGTGTAAAAAAATTCTAAGCGAGTAGTGTCCCATCCCTAGTTTCGAAATAGACATGCCACTTGATGACTCCTCCACTACCTAGCATTGAAACTGAGAACAACACTATAGGACTGCGTTTTACATAGAAATAGTTTCAAGAAAAAAATACTTATCATAACCACGTCCTATTTTTTTTTAGAAGCATCATTGAGGAACGAGTAGGCTTTAGTAGTGCAATTTTTAATTTATGTACTTCAAACATGTTTATTATAGGTACTTGCTTAGTTTTTTAATATTTCCTTTAAACAACTTCACCTTTTAACCCCTCTGGTATGTGCATAGAGAGAAGCCATGGAAGATCTTTGGCACTCCTAAGATTGGTATCTTCGTTGGTACAATCAGCAAATTATCTATTCCTTACTATCTAGATTGGAAACTTAGTTCGAGTAGTAATTATATGCAAGAAAGTGTTTAAATTTATCTTTGCGCGGGAAATACACATTTTTTACTTTTTAAAATCGTAAGCAAATTTATAAATAAAAAGAAAAAAACAATAAAGAATGGTGCATAATTTATAAAAATAAACACATAAGACTAAATAACTATTAATAAAATAGTTAGTTGATACAGTTAAACGTTCGTAGGCAAATACAATTTAAAGGAATTCACTGAAAATCACTGAAGTCCGCGGCGCTGTAGTGTCTATCTCATTACATTAAATTGCATTTTAAAATGTAATACCACGAATTTTCCGCGGGACTTCAGTCGTGGCGCGAACTAATAGTAAAATAGCGTGCCAATTAAAAAAAAAGAAAACCATCGACAATCCAGAAGATAAAGCTGCCTATAAACTTTTTGAATATTTATAACGCGTTCCATTCACTGGCCGAATGAAAAACGACAAAGGCTAGATTTCGCGGGCCAGGCCAAACAATGATTTTCGTTTCCGCTCACAATATGGCGGACTGGCGGTCTTTTCACCGTTATCCGTTGTTTCCAATTGTTCAAAGGTTTCCATTGCAGGTGCAGTTTATATTAAAATAGTTTTATAATGTTTTTATTGAGAATCGCTCGACTGTGTTTTGGAATTAATGAGTGCTGTGCTGACGTCATTTGTAAAAGAAAGTTGCGAATAAATGGGTCAATTTTAAGAACTGATTTCTACGAAACTTGTCAATAAATCACATAAAAATCAAATTAAATTACATAAATAGTGGTGGGAAAGTTAAGTGCCCGACAAATGCCGCATGTCATTGCCTTATAAGCTAGGACTATCGAATGGTGTAAGAATACAGGGTGTGATTTTTTTTCCAAATCAGCGGGTTCATCTCTTGGCCAGGATTATTGAATTTTCTAAAATCCAATGATGCAGCTTTACTTTTCATCAAAATCGGCCTCGAGACTCCTTTCAACGTTTTTCGATATTCCTCAGTTTCGGAAATGACCAGCCACGTTGAAAAATTCATCCTGTAAACACTGATTTATGGAAACAAGTATCCATTATTTTCAAAAAGTTTATAAGACGGATTAATTAGATTTGCAATTTATTGATGTTGTCATCATTAGACAAAGCCTAACACAGAAGACAGCGATGTGGACGAATTTTTTGACGCCCTAAAATTTTAATTTTTGTAAATATTTTACTTTTATTTTAGTTTTTAAATGTAGCATTTAAAAGAAGAAGAAACCGACTAGTGACGTTTTGTAATTTTTCGAAGCGTTGTATCTTCGTCAATTTTGTTTACCTACGCAATAAAAGAAAAAACATGGGTTTATTTTTTTTATTTGGATTTCGAACTAATATTTGTTTTGAGTACGTAGGCCTATTATAACATTGTAATGTAAAGTGTCATAGATTAATTATAAACTGGATCGCTTATTGCTGAATTAGCTTTTGAATTAATTAATAATTAAAGCAATGGAACCCACACAGAAGCATTTCACAAACAAGTAATTTATACCTCAATCTGAAAATATGAAACTTCTGAAACTACCAGCCAGTGCTTCAAGCTCGTAAGGCGGGTAGCAGTAATACAAAGGTCGCCGCCGGTCGCCGGTTCAAACCCGGGTCGGTACGTACCGTACTAGAGGTGAACGATGACGTCTGTGACGTAAAAGTCAAAAAGATTTATGAAAAACCTTTTTTATTATTCATACTCTGAAAGTAGGCCATTATATGCCTGATTAGCGGGTTGAAAGTTACGCATTGCAGCCCTAGGGAGAATTGCTTTCAACTGACAGCTGCCAAATAGTTATATCTTGACATTTTTATTGAACGATGTTGTAACTCTTTATACACCCAATAAATTATAGCGCGATTTAAAATTTAAATAACATAACGTTAAGTTTTTTTAGTGTGGTAAAATCCTCAAATGAGTTCTCCCACCCAGGGCAGAGCGATGTCGGAGGAGTTGGTGTGACGATCTGATCATGTTCGCGGGGTTAATATGGCCAGAAATTGCCCAAAATAGAGGTTAAAACATTTCCCAAAATGCGGGAGGGTGCGAGAAAGGTTTGGAACGAATAAATTCCAACATGGAGGGGTCCAGAATCATGTCCTGGACCCACGGTATTCGTTTGTGCGTCGATGTCCCTTACATCGTGTATACAAACTTACAATCTAATATTATAAATCCGAAAGTAACTCTGTCTGTCTGTCTTTTGTTCACGCCTAAACTACTGAACCGATTTGTGTGAAATTTGGTACAGACATAGTTTGAAACTTGAGAAAGGACATAGGATAGTTTTTATTACAAAAAATAAAAAACAAAAATCTGCCGGAAGTTACTATTCCACGCGAACGAAGTCGCGGGCAAAAGCTAGTAGGCTATACAAAGAGCAGAATTCATTGATGCTTTGTAAATGAGATTTATCTTTTTTTAATAGATCTTAAACAGGAGGTGCAAGCCTTCACTAGGTTTTTTTTCCTGTGTCGTAGGTAAAGCAAGCATTTTAATTCACGTATAGAAACCGACAGATCCGGAACAACTTATATTTTAAAGATTTTTTTTAAACATTTTTTGGTAGTAAGTATGACTTCTTACCTTCTGATCCGAATGAGTACTCGAAATCTGTAACAAATAATTTCGTTATTAATTTTTTTTCTTATTTTAAATTTTCGTCGGGTGGTCTTTATTGAGTTTGGTTTTTTTTTATGTTTTTTTTTTACAATCTTTAGATAAATACCCTGCTCATGTGCGTGAAGTCTCATTAATTTCGGTTTAATTTTTTTTTTATCGTGGCTCCAAACAAGAAATTTCTGCTGTGTCGTCGGTGCGTTTACAAACATACTCGTAGAAACATACATACAGAAACACCCGCACCCAAACAACTATTTGCAGGTCATATAAATATTCTATCCGTGCGGGGATCGAACCCGCGATACGCTGTGCAGCAGTCGTGAGCTGAAAATAAGAACCTGAAAAGTATGAATGTCTTAACTCAAGTTTTCTACCAAAGAAAATAACACCATTAAATACAAAATAACTTCCTAACGCTAGAGTTGACACGCCACTTAACATGGAGTGTCGTGGCGCGATTCGTTAGCGTGGACGCTGCGTTTTAATTGCGTTTTGACAACTTGTAGTGTGACCACTGACTGCAGTGGACCAGTGGATGAAGTTTTAATGCTAGTTGCACTTGACAGCTGCTGCTGAGTTGTAATTAGAATTACAGTGTGTTGCAGACATTTTGCGAAATATAAAAAAAAAATGGCGGCGTAATAACCCACGTTCGATTGTCGTAGTAGTAATTATTGTACAGTTTCTCTAAAGTACTTTATAATTCCATGTTTTTAATACAAGTTGACATTTGACAGTTCATGCTGTCATTGTGACTAAGAAATGCATGGAATTATTAAGTACTAAAGTGACGCGACCCACAAAGAGCACTCCAGGTCTTAGTAATAAACATGGTAGTAAAACTAAATAGTATCTTGTTTGTTCGTAAATAAACACAAGATAATTAACATTTATTAGAGTTAATGAAGGTCTTACTGCTCAGACGATACGTCGTGGCCCGTGGCGTAGTCTCGAGAGATTTAGGGAGCTTCTGAAGACGTGGTTCGACGCAATTCGACCGATTTCAACTACAAGTGAAAATCATTCTTAACACTACGACATATGACATACTAGCACTTTTCCCGCGACTTCGTCCGCGTGGTTTACGTACTTTCCTAAATCCCCCTTTTCACCCCCTTAAAGGTTAAATTTCCAAAAACCCCTTCTTAGTGCTCCTACATTATAATAGGAAGCCGTGTGCAAAATTTCACATTCCTAGCCCTAGTAGTTTCGGGTGTACGTTGATATGTCAGTCAGTCAGTTCTCCTTTTATATATATAGAAAACGTATGACATAAAACGTATTGTTATCTACGGGTAGATGAAAAACAAAACACACTCGCCACGACAACGTAAGTCAGTCGACTTGCATCATTATATCGTAGTAGCAAGGACGATTTCATGTTTAGTTAGTTGAAAAACTTGAAATCGCGAAAATCGCGTTATGAGCACGCTCCCTTAGTAATATTGTGGTGTTGACAGCAGTATGGACATACGGCTACACATCAAGCTGTATAAAACTAGCGTAAGCTGATTGTTCATTGTGTGGAATGTTCATACAAAAGCGAGCCTAGACAAACTGGTTGGGCATGCGGGCAGCGAGTAATGGGCGACTCGCTGTCCGACCATGGACCATGCCCGGGTCGACGGCGCGTTGTGTTCCACGCGCGCCTCAAAGAGCATAATGACGGGGCCTGTAGAGGGCCAAAGCCTGCTGGGGTCGCGGGACTAAGGGATTACCGTGACCCTAGTACGTAAAGGGCTATTGAAGGACACCGTGGATTTTAGTCAGTACAAGTCTGACAATCCCTCCCGCCCTGCCCTGGGTGGGAGGACTCATTTGATGATTTTACCACGAAAAAAAAAAAAAAGACAAACTGGTTGTGTTATCTTATGTGTAGCCGTGTGTACAGAAGTTGCTTATTTAAATGATTGCTGGTTCCCAATCCATTTAAGCCGAAGAAACAGGTTTTGTCGACGGAAAAATAGACAAAATTACAGAATGTAGAAAGATTTCTATCCTCATGAACATGGAGATGTTTAAAATGCTGAAAAAAAAATGACATCCTTAGTAGTGCCTACTCGGGCTAAAAAATGACGAATTTTATAGAAATTATTTACTCTATAGAAAGGTAGAATAAACATTAAAATTAAAAGGATAATAATATTGAGGTCATTGAACTTTTCGTTACTCACGAAGTTGAATAAATTCACATGACCAAATCGAATTTGCAACTTTCTGGGCTTCTGAACGAAAAGAGTGTTTTTCAAAACCATAGGTAAAGTAAAAGGCCCCCGCCGCCATAAACTATACCATAGACAGCAAATCATAACTCCTTGCAGTCTATGGGCGGAGGGGAGGCAGTGTTCTTGAGTTGTAACCACGAACCGGAACAAGTGTTGAGGGTCCGAAGACCCTGTAGAATGGAAACATAAGTTTATAAGTTGAAGATCGAACTTAAAACGTTTTTTTTTTAACTTTTCGCTATTTTAGAAACTTTGTGACATTGGCCAATTTACGCCAGAAGTTAATAATCTATCTTCGGGTTGATCTTTGCCTGTAACTAATCAATTACCGACTTTGCCTATCCGAGTCTTTAAAATGTCCAATCAGAAGCAGCCGTCTAAAACAAAGGAACGCGATGTATTGAGATGGAATATTAATTTCGGGCGTTGACCAAAAACTATTCAGTAACCGTACAGTCTAATCCAAAGGTTGTCTGGAAGCTATCTCTATCGGCGATAAGACCGCCATTGTAACTAACATAATTGGTACCATTTTGCTGTATAATAAAGTATATTCATCTCCTAATTCTCCTATATTGAAACTGTATATGTATTATGTGTGTGTGTGCTCTATTAAGTTATGATCGACATTGGGCCCCCGTTTAGTTTAAAACTTTTAAAAAATGGCTACGTATTGAATTACGTAGTTCTAACGAATCGAAAAGGCTTGAAAACTAGTCCACACATTTTTTTTACATTTTCACAACACAGTTTTTAGCATTCCGCACTACCTGGCATCAAATAAAATTTAAAAATATTCATTTCGAACGCAGAAAAAAAATTCAACCGTGTTGCAACCATTTTGAAAACTTACCGATGTGTCAAATCTAAGATCGTGGGGAAAATGAGCTTTAGTACGCGAATTATAAAGCCGTATTTAGATTGGCGAGGCAGCGATTTGCCTATGGTTTTATTCGCGGTTCAAATAATAAGCGGCGAGAGAGTTCTTTTATTCGAATTTTCCTTTGCATTTAAAATAGTTATTGGCGGGAATATTATGATAAATTCCGAGGCGAAGATTTCATTATTATCAGGGACCGCTGTGATTATTCAGAATTCTTGATTTCTTTTTTAACAAATATACATATACTTTAATGAACACTACTTGATTTATTTATCTTCAATATTTTTGTGAGTTAAGTTTTTTTTTCTTCGTTTTGGCTCGCAGGAGTGTTAAGTGTTGGTTTGAGTATTTTCCAAATCAAGTATGATTTTAGCATTTCTTTTCTTTGGTTTTACCTAAGGGCAAGCTTCAGCTGCGATTAAGCTAGGTTTTCTGTAAATCAGATTCAACTAGTGTGTTTATTTGATCGACTTTTTATTTTTGGGTTACGCAGAACTGGTCGTATTTTTAGTCCAAGCTGTATTAAGATTAAGTACAGTATGTTTTGGCCTCAAGTGTCTGTAAAAGTGCGAGTGAAAATATACAACGGAGGGTTTGGTCAGCTGTTTCGTCGGAAAGAACACTTAATTTTATATTTCCAGGAAGTGGTTGCGGTTCATTGTATTTTTGAAACGGTTTAAACGTTTTCTGTTTAGACGTTTTTTTCAACAGTTTCTTTAAAAAAGATTCCCTTAGCATAATGGTGTTTAATTCAGTAAAAAATGCATTATAGTGTTACCTAATTAAAATAAGTTTGAAAAGATACTTTTAGTAGGTTTTGAGATAATTAAGTCTCTAGCTATAAGCTAAACTAAAAAAGGATCTACGTAATTTAAAAATCATTATGACTGAATACATATTTTTTAAAGATAATTATAACTGGCCAATATTTTTAAGCCACGCTTAATACTCACTCGTTTTATTCCAATTTCCAATTCAAAAATCACCCGCCATTTCTTTTAATTTAAACCACAGACAAACTACAGTGGGGGGAGACAAAACTCGTAAATATGTCGGGTTTTATAGTAGCGCGCCCCTGGTAGGGGCGTTCGGTACAGCAGGGGTGGTGCAACCCTGAGTTTTTACTTTTCTACAATCGCAGTTTGTTAGCTCCATGATTTCTTGATTGCTTATCCGCATTAGGGATGTGCAGTCTTGAGTGGGTAATCTGTCTAACTTGGTTGGGAACCTCTTTTGGTTTTTTCGAGATAATTGGAAGGAGAAGAATTTATTCTTCGTAAAATGTTAGTCAGTGATTTTGTCAAAATAACTACGACAAAGCAAAAAAGAAGAGTTAATGTATGTTTGTACCGACCATTTTTACCAAAAAACCTACGTACCCACACTTTTTTCAGTTTTTCAGCGTGTGTAGTACTAGTATTCGTAGTGTGTGTAATACTTTTAAATGAAGGCAATGTGGAATTCAAGTTTATCGACATGTAAAAAAACATATTATTTACTTATGTCTTGTGTGCTTCAATAATACAGGTATCTACAATTCATCCCTAATCATAACCACTTCCGTAAACCACACACTAAACATTACCAAGTCAATTGCGGCCGACGAAAACCATTTAAAAGGGGTAAATGGCCATAAAGAAGCTCTATACTCTATTTACATAAAAACTTGACAATTAAACGTCTATTTTTGCTTAAGCTTAAGCAAAAACCGACCAAGTACGAGACAGACTCGAGCTCGAAAGGTTCCGTACCATTAACTACTAAACGACAAAAAAAATGTCTGTTGTGTCATTGTGTCGGACCCCCGCCCCACCTAATAATTGTTTTATTTTAATTATTTACTTTTTAAAGTGAATATCTACGTAATTAAAAATTTATGCGAATATTTTTTTATACGTGGTAAAATCATCACATGAGTCCTCCCACCCAGGGCAGAGTAGGAGATACTGTCAGACTCGTACTGACTAAAATCCACGGTGTCCTTCAATAGCCCTTTACGTACCGGGGTCACGGTAATTCGTGAGTCCCGCGACCGAAATATTATGCGAATATGGCAAACGTCAACATGTTGCTGTTGTCAATATCGAGCAGAAAACACGTTTGTTGTTTCGGAGTTTGTATTGCTTGGGAGCCCCTTTTAATATTTATAGGGAACCCTAAAAACGAGCTTCAGGAATATCTGAAGATAAATACCGGGTGTTAAGTCAGGTTTAAAAGCAGGAAGAACGGGTTTCCTTGATTATCCATTCAAGTTTGCCGAGCCGATGAAACGTAACAAGTACAAAATGAAAAAAGAAAAAAAAGAGCTTGCACATGAATACTAAGTACTGTAATTAAAGTACATTGCTCAATTAAGTTGGAATCTTTATATTTAAGTTTGCTAATTGCGAGTTTTATGTTTTAATTTTAGGGATATTTGCGTTTTTCGTTGAGCTGCCAGCCAGTCGTTTTAATTTTTTGTGGATTATGAAAGTGGATAGTCAGCAAGCATCGTCAGAAATATTTTTATAATAATAAGTAATACCATATAGAAATAAGAAGTACCCTTGTACTGAGTTTTATGTTATAATTATCCTGTGTTGTATATTGTGTGTACGTAAATAGTAAAATAAATAAAAATAATACATAGAAAGTATGATTTTCAAGAGGGAATTTTTAAAGGAGCGATAGTAGGAATATGGTAACTCATAATCATATCAGCTGTAGGACATCCACTGCTGAACATAGACCTCCATATAGATTTCCAATAGGACCGGTATGAAGCGGCTTGCATCCAGCGCGATCCTGCGCTCTATCAGATCGACTGTCCACCTTTTAGCTGGACGTCTTACTCCTCGCTTGCCGGTGCATGGTTTCCATTTGGGAAACTTTCGGATCACGATCACGTTCTGCGTGCTATATAGCCTGCCCACTGCCACATCAACTTGCTAGTTCGCTGGGCTATTTCCGGCACCTTTCGCGGGCATGCGGGAGTAATGGGCAACTCGCTGTCCGACCATGGACCATGCCCGGGTCGACGGCGCGTTGTGTTCCACGCGCGCATCAAAGAGTGTCAGCAAAAATGACGGGGCGCCCCTCTAGAGGGCGAAAGCCTGTCGGGGTCGCGGGACTTATGATTTACCGTACGTAAAGGGCTATTGAGGGACACCGTGGATTTTAATCAGTACGAGTCTGACAGTCTCTCTCTGCCCTGGGAGGGAGGACTCATTTGATGATTTTACAACGTTAAAAAAAAATGTCGGCACCTTTATCGTCTAGGAATCTACTCATTTCTGATTCGATCGAAAGAATCTGAGCATAGCCCTCTCCATAACTCATTGAGCTATCATGAGCTTACTAATAAGGGCCATAGTAAGAGAGAGAGACAACGTTTCATTAACTGAAATGCTTTTTTTTGTCGTGGTAAAATCATCAAATGAATCCTCCTGCCATGGGTGGAGCGGGAGGGACTGTCAGACTATTACTGACTAAAAATTCACTCGTTATACTTACTACTTAGACCACGAGTAAATGAAATGCTAAGAAAGCAAATTACTTTAGAGCGATTACAAATCATGTTGTATTTTTTTTAAATTAATATCTCTTAAAAAATAAAGGGCTCGTCTACGTAAAAACTAATTAAAACATAATTAAATTGAGAACAGGGGCTGTGTGCCATAAATCATTGCGTTATAGTGATAGTTTTAATGGGATTCGTCTCCCGTAGAGATGATTGGACCACTATGCAGGGGTACAAGACAGAGAGATCGCAGAAGAACCACGCTGCGAATAGATGCAGAACGATTGTGGTTGCAACCACGAACCTGAAGATTTTGTTGGCCAGATCCTCACATCATAAAATGTCCAGCGGCCGTATAATGATTCAGTTACTGTTTCTAAATCTATACATACATATATATAAAAAGGAGAACTGACTGACTGACTGACATATCAACGTACAGCCGAAACTACTGGAGCTAGGAATGTGAAATTTTGCACACGGCTTCCTATTATAATGTAGGGGAGCACTAAGAAGGGGTTTTTGGAAATTTAACCTTTAAGGGGGTGAAAAGGGGGAATAAGGAAAGTACGTAACCCACGCAGACGAAGTCGCGGGCAAAGTGCTAGTAAACTATATTCAGGTTTCGCATATACTAAAAATAATGTTGTATTAGGTGTTACGATATTAATTATTGCATTTCATAATCAACTTTTAGTTCACTACACAGCCATATTTCTTATTTTCATACAGTAAATTTGCCAAATTAATTAAAAGTTGTAAATATTTGACAGCTATTTGCGACGTTGCCAACTGTTTCGATAAACGCTCTTAATATGAGATCGTCCATTGACTAACAGGCTTATTACTAAACGAACATTTAAGCATTAGTAATTTCAAAAGTCAGCGGCCGTATTACGACGTCCTAAAACCAGGATTGTTCCAGTGAGTGAAAGAGACAGAGCTATACAACTCGTCTAGCGCCACCTCGTTCACTCACTGGAACTGGCTTTAAGACGTTATAATACGACACCTGATCCCGTGTTCATAAACAAATGTAACGTTTATCATGGAGCAGGTTTTTTATGAATGTTCGAATGAGCGCCGCACACACATAAGTGTTTTTCTTGGACAAGTTCACTTGTTTTATTTAGGAATCGAATGAAGGGGATATTTTATTCCTTTTTTGACCTCAAATTCTCAGCGGCCAACTAGTAATCTTGACATTCAATTAATCTAAGGCGAGATCTTTGTATATTTTATCTTCGTTATGTAAAATGCGTTAAAAATGCAGATAGTTTTCGAATGCCCAGTATTGACTTTTTTTATGTGGTATAATCATCAAATGAGTCCTCCCACCCAGGGCAGAGCGGGAGGGACTGTCAGACTCGTACTGACTAAAATCCACGGTGTCCTTCAATAGCCCTTTACGTTCCGGGGTCACGGTAATTCGTACAGTCCCGTGACCTCGGCAGGCTTTGGCCCTCTAGAGGGGGTGCCCCGTCATTTTGCTGACACTCTTTGAGGCGCGCGTGGAACACAACGCGCCGTCGACCCGGGCATGGTCCATGGTCGGACAGTGAGTTGCCCATTACTCACAGTCCGCATGCCCGCGGCCCAGTATTTACTGGGAATGTTGATGAATAAGTTGCTCTATAAGAGTTATATCTATTAAGTATATCGTGTATTATAACTGGCAGCTCATGAAAAGGCGACGTTTTGTGATGTGGCAAAGCATTTCATTTAATCTAATAAATTCGATTGGACTGCTACACTACTAGTTGCGTTTTGTAAGGACTTGGCCTTTTCAACGTGTCTGTGTAGTGGTTCAGGCGCCGTAGGCGGAGCACTATGGGTTGCTACCTGAACCCTCTTTTTTTTTTTTTTTTTTTATCGTGGTAAAATCATCAAATGAGTCCTCCCACCCAGGGCAGGGCGGGAGGGACTGTCAGACTTGTACTGACTAAAATCCACGGTGTCCTTCACTAGCCCTTTACGTACCGGGGTCACGGTAATCCCACGGCCCATCACGGCCAATCACGGTCCCGCGACCCCGGCAGGCTTTGGCCCTCTACCTGAACCCTCTTGGGCAAAAACATTAAACATATTTTATTTTGTTAATTAAACAAATATTTGCCATTTGCCACAGACGATTCCCGCATATGGGCCAGAATCTTCAATAATGATCGCATTTTAAAAATAAAGATACCATAGGTTAAAGACCACTGACATTTTGTTTTTTTTTCGTCGTAATGGTAGTAAAGTATGATAAATAAAATGTTTTTTAAATTTTTATAAAAAAAAAACTGATAACACTAATGTCAATTTAATTGTGTGTCTAATTAGTAAATTCTACAAGGAAAAACTTGACATTTACACCAGTCACTTATAAGATGGGGTGGAGGCAGAAAGCCTATAACTTTACATGACTACTTCATTAGAGAGAAGGAATAAAAAAAATTACACATTGTTCATTCAGAAATTAGTTCCTAATTTTTTAATGCACTGGGAGTTGCTATTGGTGATTTCATTGCAGAGAATCTAGAGAATGAGAATAAAAACATTCGAGAAATTGATTTTTTTTTGGTGTATTTCTTCCCTTCACACAGAAAAGGCGAAGGGCTTAAGCCATACAGCCTAATTGACATAGTGTGCAAAATAATGTTTTTTTTTCTTTACCAAGGGTATTACTTTGGCCCGAATTAAAACATTTGGTATTGAATCTAATGTTTGTAACTTTATAAGCACTATAATCAGTTAATCAAGAAGTATTGCTAAAAATTCACACAGGTATTTTGCATCCAATCAACAGGATAAGACCAGTTTGTAGCATGTTTGTAACTCAATAATGTTTGGATTTCAAGTCATCACAAAGCACAAAACATTGCAACCATTCAACGGTTGTAGGTAATGAGAATTTATTATCTTCAGTGAGTGATATTGTTGAGAATATCATATCTTGTGTTAAAGTTGGAATTTTATCCACACAATTAGTTTGTTGTAGTTATTTATGACTTAATTATGGCATGCTAAGATAATGTAGAAAGTGAAACTGTTTGAAGTTGTAAATAAGTGGGATCTTGTAGAACTTATTATGATAAAGCCATATGATATAATGATTATTATAAATGGCATGAATAACTGTCAGCATCATTACCACTTTACATTATTAAAAAAAGTTGATTTACTCTGGTTTTTTGACCAAATAAATTGTTGCAGCTATCAGATTGATAGGGAAATAAGATATCAAATAACTATTCTATATGATTTCAGATATGTATGATATTATCATGATATTACCAGTTTTCAATAACAAAGTGGTAAATCTTATCGTGGATCTAAGATAAACGAAATAATAAGCAGGATTGTAGATCAGATAAATACTGCATTCGATATCAAATTTTAAGTAGGAATTATAATGTAGTTTTAACATGGTTTTCTGATATGAATTCCCATTGGATTTACAAGACATTGGTTGGTATGGTCTTCGTCAAAATTTTTATTAAACCAAAAGACAACCGACAGGGGTGGCATTAAAACTAAACAATCGGTATTCTAAATTCAAAACGAGCCATAAAAACACGCGTCTCCGTTCATAATACTAACATCAAACGAAGCAAAGGCATTCTCGGAACGTCCGCACACTGTCAACATCAAAGAGTTTCGACTTCCACAGAAACGTGCAACAAATTATGTATTCTAACAAATTCCCATTAATATCTGCACGGAATGACCGTAGAGACCTATAAATAGCCCACCAAAGGGCTCAAAGGATGCGACTTACCGGATAGAAGGAGCATAACCAGCAAAAACGGACGCATCACGCACATTTTAACGCACTTTATCACATAAAATTGCAACACTTGCTAATAAAATTCGTTTTCTAACTTGCACACGTCCATTTTTTGTTTAAATTGTGTTAGGCAGGCATGTTTGGTAGTGAGAATAGGGATGTAAACAATATGCAAGGCGTACGACCGGCCTGGATGGCGGCGCCGTCGAATACGAGGAACAAAGTTGGGCAAACGAACTCGGAGGACGGAGCTTCAAAGCCGCTTTCACAGACAGCACACATTATTATAAAAGCTGTTCACGGACGCACACTAATGCAATTGAGGGATTCCAGACAGCGGCTAACTTCATTGCATATTTGACAGTTCATTCACACCGTCTTGCTTGGAAATCATTTTTAATTATTGTTGTTAAAATAATTGTATTGAAGCTAAAGCAAAGAAGAAATAGTTAATAAATTTACTGTAACAAATTACTAACCAATTATTGAGTTAATCAATCTAAAAAATTGATAACAGTCGTTATCACTGCTTCAATGTAGTTTCAGTGATTACCGATAGATGGCAATATTTAAGAAATACATATTTCTGCTACTCCACAACAGATGGCGGTAATTATGTTATTGTTATAACTACCCACAAGATGACGCTAGTAAAACAAAAACCACGATTTGTATAACATTTGCGGGACTGTCTAAAAAGCGTACCGTACGTAAGCGTAGCGTACGCAGCCCTGGAACGCAAAGGGCATAAACAAAATCAGAGCGGTTTTTAATCAGTTTGTCAGTCTGACGGTCCCTTCCTATACCCAAGGCGGGAATGATAATAATTAAAAGATTAAAAAAAAATTGATTGATAACTAATACGTGAAACAGTATAAGATTTCTAGAGATTTAAAAAAGTAAGTTAAGGAAACCGTATTTCATACGTTGAATCAGATCTTGCCCATTTACAATGTGTCGTTGTTTTAATTTTCCGCAACATATTCTTTCTACATAAGAAAAGTCTGATACGGAATTGCAACATAAAACCTTATCAGTGCAGATCTCATTAAAGATACCATTATTAATTTGTTATGATGCGTGAGGTTGGCTAGTTTTTGTTTGCATAACAGATAAGAGAATTAAATATAGCTGTTAAAATAGAATTATGTTTGCACCTTTGGGTATAGAAAAAAGTAATAAAATTAAGTTTGAAAGGCAAAATAATACAATCAAATAAATTTAAACATTCTTTTTATTGCTAAAATGGTGCTTCGCAAATGTCTGACCAACGATCAGGGGGAACACCAATGTTGCATCCGCATACAGCTTTACCGGTGTTGCATTTGGTCTAATCTTGCCCCAAGAAACTGCTTCGTCAGGCCTTGCACCAGCATCACTGCCATCAAACTCACTTGCAGTATTAATATACACGGCAAAATCAGCCCCGTTTCTCATCAAATTGGCATTACAAATATGGTGTTTAATTACACCTCCTCCTAAAATAATCATACCCGTATTATTGGCTTTGACAGCCATAGTATTCAACCTCCTTAAATCACTTAAAATATCTATGATAAGTCCTGGCCGCTTGTAAGAGTGGAAATACATCATATCGCCTAAAGAACCATCAGTCAACGCAGGACTGAAGATAGGAATATTGTTCCTCCATGCCCAATAGCATACGGAGCTTTCATCATTAATTTTCTCTCCTAATTTCGCGATTATTCTTGAAGGAGTCCAAACGGTGCCATTAGAAATTTGCTCATCAAGCATTTCGTCAAGTAACGGTGTCACCCACTCTTCAAATCTGCAGTAATTATCATTTGGAACCAACAAGTTACCAATTCTGTTAATACCGCGAGTTCTTAGCATTTTCCCGCTTAAATTGAAGTCTCCAACATATGTGGGAGCGAGGCATTTAATAAAGTCTTCTTCAACGCCTCCTGCTGTGGTCACAATGCAGTCTACCAGCTTGTTTTTCACCAAAAACCGAAGAGTATCACGTAGTCCGGACGATATCATGTTAGAAGTATATCCCAAAAATATAGTGCAGTTAGTTTTCTTCTTAATAAATATATCTTCTTCATAAGGATCGCTAGTTTCTTCAGTCAATGGAACGGAGCGACATTTCAGCATTCTGTTGATTTCTTGGACTGCGTTTCCGAAGTTAGTGGCTTGGAAACCTGATCGGACGTAACTCTCGAGAATTTTGTTGAAGTCAGTGCCATTTTCCCAATCGTAACCCGATACGATTGGTGTTTCTGCTGGGAGTTCTTGACTTGGCAGCAAAACGGCGTTTACGGCGACATTCGGAGCGAGATTACTCGGCTTAGTAATAGTAGCAGTTATATCCATAATTTTAATAGTTAATTCAAACTATGCCAGCATAATTTTTTGATAAATTGGTCGGAAAAATAGATTTTCTCTTCTATGTTTTTACGACTAATTGAACTGTCAAATTCAATTGACAGCAGATGCATGGCAGGAGCTGTCATTTAGTTTCGTTTTGTTATTTCCTCATAGCCGCAAATCGTGCGTGCGTTTTATTATTAACTAAGTGAAATTGTTATCCCGTATACATTTATCATATTTATAATCATAAAACTTTATTTGAATCCCAGACTTTATTAAATCTGCACTGTTACAATAACGGAAGCTGATCTGACACTTCTAACAAAAATAACTTGTGTGGTTGTGAACCTTTCCTGCATGCATTAGTTACACTTATTACTTACTCGTTAAAACTACTTAATTTATTAATGTGGATGTGTGATGTGTAGGATATAGCATGATTATTGTTTCTGGAAGTAGTTACCTACTTAAGTTCTGTCTCTTATTAATAATATCAGACACTGTTTTGGCCAATTTAATTGAAGCATTAAGAAATTCTGAAGAAATCACTGAAACTCAAATAGATAAACGTAATAATGTTTTTATTTGCTACAAATCCCAGAACGCCATGAGCTACCAACATTTAAATGTGATTACGTAAAGGACAACCAAAATATTTTCAAACAACCCACCTGCACCGAGTATGATTGATCCCCAACCTAGCAACCATTAATCAAGATTACGTAACGTGCAGGAAAACATTACTTAATGTTACGTTATAAAATAAGTAAGTACTCTCGGAAACTTGAATCCAATCAATATTATTACTGGCGTCACTTAAGTATTTTTATACGTCAAGGTAATCTGGGTTCCGCGTACAATATCTAGCAACTATGAACTGTTCCATTGAATTTTATTAAGAGCCCTTAAAAAGCTCTCGCATCTCAAGGAGCAGTCAGCATATATTTCATACAGATCTAACATAATTATTACAAATATGTCAAGGTTGATACACTTAAAAGGAAAAGAGTTAAATAATTGCATTCTCTAAGTCTCCGACATTATTTGGAAATACCAACCGGAAACTTGTCTATTGTTAACTGACATAAAATTAAATTCTATTCATGCACTGTCCATAAAATGAATAATTTACAACCCGACACACTTATGACATAACAAACGAAAATGACATACCAAGTGTTTGTAACTTGTTTTTACTTAATTGTCAAGCTAAGCGGAATGCATGCAGGAAATAAGTTTGGTATTTGTGAATAAATAGCCGGTAAGAATCTTAACTATCGTCCGCGTTGTGTAGACGCACGCGCTAACTGTATCCACACGTCGTTGTAGGGTTGTCAACGAGTTGTAATTTTTTTCATTGGGCAGATAAATTTAGGCACGCCTGCGCCGGACACATCGAATCAGGCCCGAGTTTCGAGATTATTGAATTTTGTAGTGATACGTTTGTATTATTGTTGACGTAGCGTTTTAGGTTTTGGCGCTAAGAGCCATTTGACAAGTCGTATATTGTTATAAATACCTGCACATAAACTGGATACACAAAGGGGCTGTGAAATGAAGACAAAGTTTTCAAATCTATCTAATCATCAAAAGTATGTGAACATTATAAAATGTGTAGGTAATTTATCTCTTGATGTGTCCAGTTTTACAGTCTGACTGAAGCTTTTTTTTTAACGTGGTAAAATCATCAAATAACTCCTCCCACCCTCAGACTTGTACCTACTGATTAAAATACTAATAAAAAACAATTATAATAGGGAATAAAATTCCTAATCTACCATTTCATCTGCAACACCAATAATAAAAAAAACTAACTCATCTCGTAACACCAACAAGTAACGTGAAGCGCATTGACAGCCCTACTATTACTTTCTACGAGTCCGGCGCTGCGCGGGCGCAAGTGACGCAAGGATAGATAATCGCAGATCGAACGCCCGCTCCTAATTACCTGATGTGCAGCTGTATGTAGGCAGGATAGAGTTGTGAGGAGATTAGATGTGGCTTTTGATTAAATATTATGCAGACACGAAAAAATTGGGTCGCGGAACTGTAAGTAGAATACCATGGTGAAGGTTCAAGGTGGAATTTTTAGTCTGACAGTAACTTCCACTCCATCCAGGGGCCGTTTTTAGACGTCTTAAAACCAGGCATGTTCCAGTGAGTGAACGAGGTGGTGCTAGAAGACTTGTATAGCTCTTTCTCTTTCACTGACTTGAACAAGCCTGGTTTTAAGACGTCATAATACGGCCGGAGGACGGCGAACTCGTTAGATGATGTTACGTCGCTTTAGATACTTTTTTTTTCAAAAAAAACGTTGCCAACACACTAGGAATTCCTCCTGTATCGTGGATACGTTTAAAAACATTTAAATTCGGATACACAAGCAGGTAAATCCGCAACGACTACCTGTAGGCGATCATACAATTATATTCGTTCTGTGCAGGATCTGAGCCCGAGAAACGCATTGCTGTTTTAAAATATCCACTTGGTATAATTTGTTTCGACAGAATCAGTACAGTCTTTGTTTGCAGCAAACCCGAATCAGTTGATAAAAAAAAAATCCGCTATGTACCTAGTCAAACTTGGTCGCGGGACTGTACGAATTACCGTGACCCCGTTACGTAAAGGGCTATTGAAGGACACCGTGGATTTTAATCAGTACTAGTCTGACAGTCCCTCCCGCTCTGCCCTGTGTGGGAGGACTCATTTGATGATTTTACAACGATAAAAAAAAGGTTCTTGCATCACCTAAATGGGGCTCTAGATCGATTTGATTCTCGATTTGAATTCAAATTATATCCAAAAAGAAACACTTCTATGACTTTCAAAGCTCTGTACAATAGCTAATCTGAACATTCCATACAATATAATAAATCGCCCCACTTACTTTTGCCCATGGCGTTGGTTGGCGTCACTTACATCATACTTATAATACAAAAAGTTAAAATACGACTTATTTTAGATTTTTGTACATTCTATTTGAACGAAGAGTAGTAGTAAATGTATAAAAATCTATTGCCCGAATAGCGACATCTCACCCGAAAAAAAAAGATAAGATTTGTGTGAAAGAAAAAATATTTGTTTTTCTATGCGCACTTCTCAATTTTTTTCAATAGTCATAAAAAAATAGGCGTAAGTGGCTGCCGTGCGAAGCCGAGCTAGGTTGCCGGGTAGCGGGGCTATCTAAACAGGGTACCGCGGCCTTGGAACTCAAAGGGCATGTGAAGACTCATTTGAAGGTTTTACACCCCAAGAAAAACGAATTGGGGAAAAAATGGTTGAGCTAAATCGTGGGGTAAAAGAAAGATACATATCACTGAATACATGTACCAATAGTTTACGCAGTTGCAGAATCATTTCACCTTATCTATGAGCACATCTTACACAGATTGCACATTCCGTGGCGCAGTGACCCGACGCCGTCGTCGCCGTCCCGTCGCATGAACTCAAATATTAGTTTCCATAGTTAATTGAGCTTACTGCAATATATTGCGGTTATCACACTATGCCAGGGGTTCTATGCGGCGCTAGGCCCAACCTACATTGTGTTTCATGATACCGTAGAAATTGGTTAACTTGCGTAGCTAGCAGGAACATTGTGTTGTGAACATTGGGTCGGCCTTCACTCGAACCAGGTGCAGCTGAATATCAGTATTTTACATGGGGCGACTGCCTATCGGACCTCTACAAACCAGTAACTGGGTAATGATACCTCATGCATGGTAAGACTGATTGTCAGACCTTTAGATCTTCTGACTAATAGTAACGAATGTCAAAGATCTACAAATGACAGCCGGTAACAACGGCTTCACGTGCTTTCCGAGACACGGAGGAACCTCGCTATGACAGATGGTCACCGAACCACAGACCAACCTCGGCAAGCGCGGCTTAACCTGGAAGATCAGCCTGTGCGGCTGTAATTATGAGAAACCCTAATACTATATAAATAAATGAATTTTGGTTTGGAAAAAATGCTGTAACATTAAAATGTGCTATAACGAGCCTTAGTGACTTCTATTTCATTTGGTAATCAATTCGTAACATAGTGGTTACGTAAGATAATGTGTTAAAATGGTTGGAATAAGTCGTGAATGTCATGTTACTTATATGAATTTCTGTAATGCATATTATTGTAGTGAAGTAACTTTCTGTGGTTTTTATATGCAAGTGAGAACACGAGGTCAAACAAGAGTAAAAATGTAAATGATTTCATTATTACGACAAATTCAAAATATGAGTAAATACGTTTACTGTTTATTTACTTTTTTACTAATATCTATTGTACATATAAACTAAATTATGTGTAATAAATATTCCAGCAGACATTCATATTCTAACAAAATAGTATTAATTAAAAGTATTTACATAACTAAAACTAGAAATTTAAGAATAAAACTAAATATTTACAACAAAATACTAAACTCCTTTAAACTAAAATTAAAATAAAATACATTTTACTCATAATAACAGAAAAAAAGAAAAACCGTTTATTGCCCGGTAATACACCAAGCACAACCCCAGTACAATGGGTAAATAAAATTTTCCCGTGGTACCACTAGATTGCTTGGCAGTAAGTACTACAGGTAATTAAAACGAGAAAAAATACCTGTAACCAAGTACAATACAAATATTTGTTCTTTTTTTAGCTATTGCATAGCTTTTATCGCGGGCTTTGAGCGCGGCGACCGAATCAAGAAATTCCGTAACGAAAATAAATCTAACTCTGTCACTGTCATCTGTCATGTGAACGTAAATGAATAAAATTTGAATGAATGATTTTTTCCTTGACGTTTCACTTTATTGACGTGGCTGACCATAGCCTAATTAGTAGAGTAACTTCCCATAGAACAACGATGAGATGATATTCTCGTTATATTCGCGGTAGGCGATAATTTTTTTCATAAATAATTATAATTGCATAAGTTGATAAAAAATGCTATGCTCTAGCTTTACCGTGGCAGTCACACGTATTTTTTTTATTTATGACTTTAATCTTGGCTTCAAACAGCAAAAAATAGGCCTAAGATGGAGCGAGGTCACTAAGGAACTAAAACTCCTGCGCATCCACGGAACATTGTAAGAACTATTTGGCGCCGGACTCCAACAGTATCATGGTCGCGAGCCAGGTGACCCAGCCTTGGTGCCTACCAAGACGTCTTGTAGCGTGGGTATTTCAGCTGTGGGAAAGAGACAGCGCTGGACGTCAGTGAGATCGCTCAGCCGTCACCGATTCTTCCCTCATTATCATAGTTCCGAATAATCCAAAATAGGTACCTACATAGTGCAGCATTCAATCGTGTTGCTGAGCCACTCAATAAGTACAAAAAGTAGGTACCTACATAAAAAAGATCCGGTTCGAAGGACACATGTGCGCAACTAGATCAATGAACCAATCAATAAAAATAAGAAACAAGTTGCCATCTCATCCGTAAAAAAACACGATTACGACCTCCAAAATGATTTCAATCACCCATCTCTTTTTACTGACATAATATTATCGTATTACTTTCAAAATTCATTCACGAACCGGTATTTATAACGGACTGGTCCGAAAATACCAAACAAAACCGAAGACTTTTGACATGCGGCGAAATTTGGTACTAAATATAAAAGTATGGAATTTGACAGTTATCTGACATCTTTCTCAACAAGCAGCGCCACTTTGACAGCTCAAAAGATACTGGGCACAATGTAATTAAAAAGTTACATCAGAGAATTCACACGCTTGTTTGTAAATAAATGTTTTAACGAATATTATAACAGTTATGCAATTCTTTTAATTGTTGTTTTTACGTTTATAACCGCCAAAGCGCCATTTTTGATAGCGATCTCGGTACGAAAGTATAACAATGTGCTAGGTTGTCATTTTGGCGCGTAAATGTGAATTTCTTTTTGGTTATATCGCTACATTCACATTCTCACGCTAAAATTACAATCTTATCTTTAAATTTTCTAAAATTCTAAAGTCTAGGAAGCATTTCCTAACTTAGGTTTATGTTTTTAACTAATCTCTAAACAGTTTAAAACGAAATTCAGTTCCCGCCGTCCGTTTGCTTAGATCTTAAACTATGCAACGGATTTTAATGCAGTTTTCATCTAATGAGTCCGAGGAGGACTTTGAGGCGCCCGTGGAACAGGACGCGCCGTCGACCCGGCCATGGTATATGATCTTACGGCGAGTCACCTACTTCTCACCGTCCGCGGGCCGCGCCTACTGCGGCCGGATATCGCTTCGCGACGTCCGATGCCGTAGGCATCTCCCACGACGGCTGGGTCGTGAGATGGACGCTGTTCTCACCCTCACGCGTTTCTGCTCCTCCTTCGCTAGCATGACTGCTTCGCAGAAGGAAGCCGCCGCTTCCCATTTCGTCTTGCCCTGCAGCGTAACCTTGATCAATGCCGGGCGCGAGAGGTCACCGCCTATCGCCGTCGTGAGGACATGGCGGTGCTCCGTGCTCCACCGTGTCCTCCGTGCGATCCTCGCAGTGGTGACACCAAGGCGTTGCTTCGCGCATACGTAGCATAGCACATCTTAGCAGCTCCCAAAGTGTGACCGTATTACGAGGCCAGTCTCTTGGACACAAATCAAATTCAACTTCTTAGCGTGTCGATGACAATCTAAATTGAGTTGAGCCCAGAACTGGACCACGACTTTAGCTCCGAAGACAGAACATTTCTACACTAGCTAGGAGGTCAAACCATACTCGTATGATACACACACATGTTGAAACCACGCTCATTAGCAATTTTTTTGAAACAATACGAACTCGTGCACTAGACCGTGAAATTAGGCACAAAACGCCGAGGTGGAATATTGCAGATGCATTGTTTTGGCAATGCAATAAAAAGATAAGGCTTAATATTGCTTATGTCATTGCCAAACCATAGTTTGGCGATTCTTTCACGACATCGCTTGTCCGAGCAGTTGGGCGGTGATGCGGATCCCATGTTGTATGACTAGAATGAACGCCTAATACAAGTACAAGAGTTATGTGCAGAGGCGTAGGTACCGCCGTATCAGCCGTATCAATTTTTACGGGGCCCCATGTGTCAAGGGCCCCGACGATTGAAATAAACATAAAAACATAAAATGTTACTCTTAAATGAAAACTTATCGCGGCCATAAAGCTCCAATAATCGAACTCTAACATAGCTCAATTTTCAAAAAGGCTGTATAGTTGTCATAAAAAAGCTACAATCAGTCGATCAGCATTCTCAATTTTTCAGCTCCATTCAACTAGCTACATCAGTAACAGCAATAGTTATAGTTACGAGTCAGGATGATTTGTCGTTATTCTGCAAAACTATACACTAAAAACTATACTTCTAGTATCCGATAGTAAAAAGACCGTCAAGCAAGTAATTTCGAGCATCACCGCAAATAGAACCACTGTATTAATCCAAGCTAAAGTTTAAAAATAGTAGTCTCGCCAAAGAAAGTAGTAGCTCTGCGTTTAGTAACCATATAGTGAGAAAGTGTAATAATATCGGGCGGTTTTCCTATAATCTAGGTAATATGACGCAGGTAGCCTGGATCTAGGGCTCATTTCATTAGGTTTATAACTCGGTACAGAAAACGTGCACCTTTTCCTTTTTTGATTCCAAAGTCATTCCTGCATTTCCAATTTTAAACGATTTCAAAAAAAGGTGGAGATTCTCAATTCGTCTGTCATGTTTCTTTTTAAGCTATTGCAAATCTTTTATCGCGGGCTTTGAGCGCGGCGACCGAATCAAGAAATTCCGTAACGAAAGTAAACCTAACACTGTCACTGTCACATCTGTCATTTCAACGTGAACGAATGATTTTTTTCTTGATATTTCACTTGATTGGCGTGGTGACCATAGCCTAATTAGTAGAGTAACTTCCCATAGAGCAACGATGGGATTATATTCTCGTTAAATATTCGCTGTAGGCATTTTTGTTTTCATAAATAAAATAAATAAATAAATATAATTGCATGACTTGATAAAAAATGCTATGCAATAGCTTTACCGTGGCAGTCCCCGAGTGCCACACGTTTTTTTTTTTTATGTTTGTTATTGTTCGATTTCACAAAGACTGCTGGACCGATTTGGAAAATATTTTTTGTTGTCTCGTTATTATCAGGTCAAAATCAGATGAAGGGATCCTGGAGAATTCGAGGGTACTTTTCAAATTATTACAGCTAATTAACGGCGACCGCTACAATCACCTGTACCTAATAAAAATGGTAAAATAAAAATGATAAAAATAAAAAAATAAGAAAAGGTCAAAAACTACGAGTATCTAGGTGCTAATTTTCATCCAAATACATTCAATAGGGTCGCGGGACTGTACGAATTACCGTGACTCCGGAACGTAAAGGGCTATTGAAGGACACCGTGGATTTTAGTCAGTCAAGTCTGACAGTCCCTCCCGCCCTGCCCTGGGTGGGAGGACTCATTTGATGATTTCACCACGTAAAAAAAAAACATTTTAATAGCTTTTAGAAAGAGATAATCACTCATCAATCTTGTAGTCTCAAGAAATTTCGATGCTGTAAGAATTCTGGTTTTAGGTCACCCTTGTATAATCTGGTATCTATTGCTAATTGCGATAAACATTCTAACATAAAAACAACTTAATTTATGGCAGTGTATCCAAAGAGAAGTAGAGTGCAAACAATGTTGCCGCCATTTCCGCGGATTTCATAGATTGCAATCGAGAGATTAAATATTATGTCTAGACTTAAATGATATAGCTATAATCTTTATTTATAAATATTAGATTACATAATTATTGAGTTACAATTTTGTTTGGTCTTACAGAAATGCAAACAAAATTATAGCTGTGAATGATCTTAGTAGTTTCGATGGAGAAAATTGAGAAAAAAATTATATTGCTACTATCTATATATATAAAAATGTTATGTTGGTTTGTGTACGCTTCATAAACTCAAAAAGTACTGCACCGATCGAGCAGAAATTTTAGCATGATATATAATCCGCATCTATGGATTGTTTTTATCTATTTTTTGCATCAGTCACATATCCGCGACCGCGAAAAAACAATTTTTTGTGCCACAGCGAAGCGTGGCAGGGTACAGCTAGTTTACTATATGTACTGATTAATATTGTTTATTCTGGCGGAAAATAACCGTGATGAGACGATGATAAAATGTTATTTTTACAATAATTTTATCAATGGGAATTTAAAATACTGTCATTTACACCCTTTTTTCTTCTACGACTACTTTACCATCTATCTCCTAACTATATCTTTACAGTATTTAAAATCTAGACCTCCGAACAAAAACTAGTCTTGAATCTAGATTATATTCTATTATATACAAACCAGGTTATACTGCATGAGAAGCGGGCCGTCCTAACCGTACTAGAACTTTCCCTTTTAAAAACCGTTCATACATGATGCGTGAGTTTTCACTGACATCTGTCAAATGTAGCCGCCATTTTGACACAGTGCCGCCATCTTTTGGCACTTAAATAACAATATTTAATTATTTATCCGGTCTTTAGGCGCTTATAATGATTTCATTGATCATATTGACACGGGAATTCACTTTTTTTTTTCGAGGTAAAATCATCAAATGAGTCCTCCCACCCAGGACAGAGCGGGAGGAACTGTCAGACTTGTACTGACTAAAATCCACGGTGTCCTTCAATAGACCTTTACGTTCCGGGGTCACGGTAATTCGTACAGTCCCGCGACCACGGGAATTCACTTAGATTAAATAATTACATTTTATAATAAAAGGAAATTCAGTATATTTGAATGATTAACAGTTTAAGAACCCATCTAGACAAGCTAAGCTTAATCTTAAAGATCTAACTGCAACTTTTTCGAAGCAAACAACTGACTGCGTAAGTGATTAAAATAAATTGTAACGTCTCACCACATTATACAAAATTTTAACTATTTTAGTACACCACAGTGAACAAAAAGTTGTAACAACCTTTTTATACCACAAAATACAAAAGTGGAAACATTTTTGTGTACCACAGTTTACATAAACATAAAAAACTAACAAAAGCGACATTTAAAGTTGTTTTTGCGAACAACATGACCACATAACATTACGATATGTTCACCCCTCAGGGTTAGGCGAGGTGACAACATATAATCACAAATTCTAACATACATATTTCTACCGGAGCATTACCCGCTATAAACAATATAATCGCAATGAAAGTAAACAAATGTTCGTATAAACATTCCTACGGTTAGCGTTGCCAGGCGTCCGGAAAAAGTCGGACACAGTCAGTTTACGATTAAATATGTGTCCGGCAAGTCTTGCTTTTGTTGGGATTTTTGATATTTTTTTTTGTATTTGTCATAATAACTTGGTTTCCGCTCCGCTCGCCTTACGCTAGCGCAAGCGAGCGGACTAGCACTAGCCGCGCTCGCTTGTACCTTGAACCGTTGCACGGCGAGGAAAACTTTGTTTATTTATTGAAAAGACACAATATACCTAAGATAACAGTTAAGACGCTTACATGTTAAAAATTTAAACATTCCATTTAAAAAAAGGAAATTTAAAAAGGATAATGGTACAAAAACATCAAAGAAATTAGTTTTTTAGTTGCATCAAACCTTCTTTTAGTTACCAACGAGCCCTGGGACTGCTTGGTGGATTATGGTCCACTCCGTCTCACAAAGGAGAGAGGCCTGTGTCCCAGCTGTGGGAACATTTATATAGACTGATGATGATGATGGTTTTAGTAAAATAAAAATACGTGGCACTCGGTTACTGCCGCGGTAAAGCTATTGCACAGCATTTTTTATCAACTTATGCAATTATAATTATTTATTTATGAAAAAAAAGAAAAGCTTATCGCCTACCGCGAATATTCAACGAGAATGTCATCCCATCGTTGCTCTATGGGAAGTAACTCTACTAATTAGGCTATGGTCAGCCACGTCAATTAAGTGAAACGTCAAAAAAAAAATCATTCATTCAAATTTCATTCATTTCGTTGACATGACAGATTTGACAGTGACAGTGTTAGGTTTATTTTCGTTACGGAATTTCTTGATTCGGTCGCCTCGCTCAAAGCCCGCGGTAAAAGCTTTAGCTTAAAAACCGGCCAAGTGCGAGTCGGACTCGCACATAAAGGGTTCTGTAGCAACAAGTAACAAACTATAAAAGTTCTTGTAGTTGGTTGTAACTTTGAATGGTAAATTGCGGTTTATGATTTATGACGTATTAAAAAACCTAATTACTTGATCTCGTTCAAACCAATTTTCGCTGTTAGTTTGCATTTAATGTTCTCTTATTTTAGAAGTTACAGGGGGGGAGGGCACATTTTACCACTTTGGATGCGTCTTTCGCGCAAACTGTTCAGTTTAGAAAAAAATGATACTAGTAACCTCAACATCATTTTTAAAGACCTATCCATAGATACCTCACACATATGGGTTTTTGAACATTTTTTTTAAATTTCAGTTCTAAGTATTGGGAACCCCCATTTTTTTTTAGTTTTATGTGAGAATCCTAATGCGGTTCACATAATACATCTACTTACCAAGTTTCAAAAGGATAGCTCTTATACTTTCGAAGAAAAGTGGCTATGACATACGGACGGACAGACAGACAGACAGACGGACATGACGAATCTATAAAGGTTCCGTTTTTCCATTTGGCTACGGAACCCTAAAAATTAAAGGCCTTTTCAGTTAAATATCCGGCTAAACTGACGGGACTGTCCGGTTTTTCGATTTTAATACCTGGCAACTCTAGCTGCGGTTGAACTGAACACACATTACCGATAGTTTAGATTGTTGTAGAGAAATGTCGTGACCGTAAGGTTAGGCTTAACTTAGAATAATGGACATTTGTTCTAACAGTAAGTATTATGAAATGCCGGGTATATCTACGCAGGATACCGCGGCCCTGGAACTCGGCTTGACCTTGCAGATCGACCAGCATTTTTTTTTGAGTGGTAAATTCATCTAATGTGTCGTCTCGCTCTTTGTGGCACGGAAGGGACGGTCAGACTCTTACGGACTAAAATACACTGTGTTCCTTCAATTGTTCTTTACGTTCCAGGGTTGTTTATACTTAGGTCTCAATCTAAAAAAATACCGATTTAGCAAAATCATAAACTTAATTGCTAAAAAACTTGTAAATTGTCTTTCTATTTATCTTTATCATTTCTTAAACAATAATATTGTTCACAATTTTTAATATTTTTTATAAAATAAATAAAAACAGTAGTCCAGGTTGAAAAATGTACTCTATTCCTTCGGTAGCCCTTTGCGTTCCAGAGCCACGATATTATTTTTTTATGGTGGTAAAATCTTCAAATGAGTCCTCCTAACCAGGGCGGGGTGGGAGGGACTGTCAGACTTGTACTAAGATCCACGGTGATCCTTCAATAGCACTTTACGTTCCAGGGTCACGGTTACCTGATGAGACAATCCGACCCCGGCAGGCCCCGGGACCCCGGCAGGAATTCCTACTTAGATAATTCCGCGACCCAGGTCGACTCATGCGGCTATTTATTATTTATGGAGCTCCTCCATCAATGATCCATTTAGTTAATGAATCCAGTGTCGCATGTCGGAAGTAGGTAATAACGAAGCAGTCACTCGGTTATAATTGTTGCTAAAGAGTTATTGCGATCGTTTCCTGCAGCAGTCATGCATTAGCGGTCAGTAGGCACATGTCCAACTGCTAGCGATTAGCGATAAGCAGAGCGAGCTATTAGAAACGGGTTAACAGGTTTGACAGGCCTGTTGGTGTAGTGGTTAGTGACCCTGACTGCTATGCCGGAGGTCGTGGGTTCGATTCCCACCCAGGACAAATGTTTGTGTGATGAGCACGATCATTTGTTCTGTATCTGGGTGTAATTTATCTATAATATGTATGTATTTAGAAATATGTAAGTATGTTTATCAGCTGTCTAGTACCCATAACACAAGCTCTGCTTAGCTTGGGACTAGATGGCGTTGTGCGATAGTTGTGGAATATTTATTTATTTATTATAGTTTTTTTTTCGTGCAGGAATAGAACTTGTGACATGCAGCACATCAGGCATCAGGCAACTGTGTTGTCAACTTCTTTTACTGACACATGGCTCATGATTCTGAATTATGATATTCTGTACCGGGTAAAACGAGGTGAATAGAAAACGTAGGGTTGAATCGAAAACAAAAATGTCTGAATCTAGACTAAAAGTTTAAACATTGAACTATAATGTACTAGTAGTGATAGCTCAATGAGTATAAAAGGGATTTTAACGTTAGATTTAATAAAATATGTTACGAAAAGTAATTACTTAACTACACCTATGTAAATGAAATGACCTTGTTGGTACGGTAGGCCATAATAATTCATCATTAAAAACCCCTTTCAAAGTTTGTTCAACCAGTTTCACAGTACCTACGTTTCTTGAGCAAGAAAAAAAAACTTAGTTGATTGCAAATCGCTTCCGTGGGCGGTGGGACATTCGCCTTAGGTAATATTGTATTATGTGCAGTTACGGATAATAATGCGCTGATTAGTTACTATTACTTGATAAGTTGGAGTATTAAAGAGTTACTATTATAATACTCTAATAGCTACGATATATATAAATACGCTAAATATACATAATATACATATTTTTATTTTTTCTTTATCGTTTACTTCATTTGTATTTAAATAATATCCATAATTATAATCATTTATATATTAATTTAAATTTTGTTTGAAGAGTAATTATAGTACACAACTGACTACCCCTACCCTTCTTATCTTAATTCATACAGTCCATCCAAAGGTTGTCTTGAAGATATCGCTGTTAGCGATAAGACCGCCATTGTAACCATAGATTAAGCAATATTATAAAGCAGTAGTTTTAAAATTTTGGTGTACTATATAGTATATTCTATTCTAAATAAAGATAAGATAAGATAAGATAAGATAAGATAAGATAATATTTTATTTGTTAAACATGTGTCATACATACAAGAAAATACATGCATGCAAGATGGTAACACGAAAAACATTATTATGTACAGCATGTTTGCCACATGATGTGACGTGCAAATGTCCAGAAGTGTTTATCCTCATAGAATAACAATAAATTAAGTAATTCAATAATAATAATATTGCAATAAAAAAATAACAAAAAAAAAATCAAACAGAATATTAAAAACAAAAATAAGTTATTAAGACTGAAAAACAACAAACATGTCAACAATAAAAATTAAAAAAATTAAATTATTCCATTGTAAATTAATAAACACAAAAAAAGACTGGTAATAATAATCAAATCAAATAAGCTGCTATGTCAATATATATCTTTCCTCTAGGAACTCGTTAATGTTATAGTATGCTTTATTAACTAAATACGTCTTAAGTTTACTTTTCAAGTTTACATTATTAAGCTCCTTCCAACTTTTTGGCAATTTATTGTAAACAGTTGGAGCCATATGAAAAACACTTTTGCGCATAAGTGCAGTCCTACAGGGAGGTACACATAGTTGGGTTTGGTCACGCCTGTTCCTGGGAAATTGATCTGCTCTGCGCGCGAATAATTTAGGATTGTTCCTGACAAACATAACAGATTCAAGAATATATATGGAAGGCAATGTTAAAATTTTATGCATTATAAAGTAGGGTTTGCAGCTGTCCGTGGTTTTCAAGTGAAACATTGCTCTAAGGCATCTCTTCTGTGCTTTAAATGCTACTTCTCTATTAGTCGAGTTACCCCAAAAGATAACACCATATCTGAGAACGGATTCAGTCAGACCGTAGTAAGCTGTTAATAACGCCTCCCTATTGACATTTCGTGACAGTAAGTACAATGCATAGGCACTACTACTAATTCTTTTACTCAGACCATCTATGTGATCCTTCCAATTTAAATGTCGGTCAATAATTAGTCCCAGAAAGAAGAAAGTTAAAGAATAATAAATACTTAGAATACCTACTATGAAGCCAGGAAGAAGGTTTTTATTTAGCGCCTAATTTCAAAATTAATTAGAGGTTTTTTTTAAAACACTCCGCACTTTTCTCACTCACTCCGTAATTTTCGTGGGTGTGTTTAAAAATATTTAATTTTCACATACAAAACGAGCACGGATAATATCTGAAGATACTAGTACGATGTCTGCCACATTGTCTTTTATAATGCGGACAGCGAAGGAGTTGTACTCCATATATTTGTTATTGAAACTCGTCAGAAGTGTCAAAGATAGGTCATACTAACTCATAGAATACCGTTTATTACAGTATTATGTTCCCGTGGAATAGCTTTGCGTTACGTGCGGGCGAGGCCAATGGCAATACATAGTACATACTACATAACAACAAAATTACTATTATGATTTATTACAATTCGGGTAGCTTCACTAAACACGGTTATAAATAACAGTTTCAGTATGTTTTTGGCTGTTAACCAATAACGGATACATTATCTTATGCTTCGTTGGGTAAGAACGTGTTAAAATTCTCATAAATTATAACGTAAATGAAGCAGAAACATGATATTTCAATTGAATTTTTTGATAATTAATAGTAAGATGAAAGATTTCGGCACACGCCACAAGTACACACAACAAAATGATGTAAGGACAAAACATAGAAATATAAAGAAAAACATAGATAATAAACAACATAAAATAGTAAAATAAGTAAATGAAATGAGAATATTGTGCTCCTTACGGTGGATGAATAAAGGGTGTAAAACACTGACCAAGTGCGAGAAGGCCCCGCATGAAGGGTTCCGTACCTTTTATTTTTATTATATGTTGTTACAGTGGCAACAGGAATACACTTTCTGTGAACATTTCAACTATTGCAGAACGAGGACAGGCAGATGGACAGCGGATGAATGTTAATTACTTTCATTTTGTTTTGTTTGTTGTTGTTTGTTTTGTTAAAACTTGAAATATACTGTTTTGCTACACAATATACGGTTTTTTTTTTTTTTTTTTGCGTGGTAAAATCATCAAATGAGTCCTCCCACCCAGGGCAGGGCGGGAGGGACTGTCAGACTTGTACTGACTAAAATCCACGGTGTCCTTCACGAGCCCTTTACGTACCGGGGTTACGGTGATGGGTAAGTCCCGCGACCCCGGCAGGCTCTGGCCCTCTACAGGCCCCGTCAATTTGCTGACACTCTTTGAGGCGCGCGTGGAACACAACGCGCCGTCGACCCCGGCATGGTCCATGGTCGGACAGCAAGTCGCCCATTACTCGCTGCCCGCATGCCCGCGCCTACGGTGGCCGGAGATCGTCCTGTGACGTCCGACGCCGTGGGCGTCTACCACTGCGGCTGGGATGGAGGGAGGACGCTGTCCTCTCCCTCAGGCGGCCCGCCTCCTCCTTCACGAGCATGACTGCTTCGCAGAAGGAGGCGACCGCCTCCCACTCCGTCTCGCCCCGCAGCATGGCCTCGACCAATGCCGGGCGCGAGAGACACAATATACGGTACGGAACTTCTCTTCGGCGATCTTTTTATTTGAGCCTAAAACCTAGACCTAACTAACTCTGGCTTAACCTATCCGTATCAATAACTCTAATACAACAAAAATATCTTTATTCTTTGGTTATTCAATAACCAATAATTTCTCTATATCAAATGTCAAAAGAAATGGATACTTAGTAAATGAAATAGAGATAAGGCATTATTTACCTTCTCTAGGGTGTTATTTCATTAAAAAGTTACCTCCACTACGTACCGAAAGGCGGGAAACGTACCTTCAAGACCAAGGCGCGATTGTATTGAGCCAGTCACTATAGCGCGTTCAAACGACACACGTGCCCGCTTTGGCGCGAAAACTTTTGACGTTTCTGGCTGAATGAGTTCGTGATCTGTGCCTTTTTTACTTTTTTTCGGATGTGACTTTTTTTGTTGTTTTATTTTTCTATTGTGGTGATTTAGTGTTGCTTTGGAAAAAAATAGGTGAGTACGCAATAAATGGAAATAAGTTTTTTTTATTTAATAATTTATTTATTTAATTATGATACAGTTAAAAATTTTGTCCGTCAAAAGTTAGGCTTGAGTCGTAATAAGTGCATTTAAAAAATCATGTGTGCGTAACATTGGATAAAAACAAAAAAAGATATATTATTAAAAATACAAAAACTTATTAAAATATTTTTACACATAAAAATATAATTTCAAATATTTTCAAAGCATTACGTTAATTAAAAAAGTAAGTAATAATTAGTAATAACCTTCCATTATTAAAATTATAAATAAATCCGGTCATATTGATGCTAAAAATATAATGCATAACAAATAAATGTACTGACATCGTCTTTAACAGCTAATTAAAGGCAGTTTTTTTAATTCTTTTTAATTTTACTTTCTACGGAAAAGTTGGTTTCATTCTACTTATCTATAAATTCAAGCGTTACAATAATCTGAATTAAAATAGTGCCCATAGAGTTTCCTGCCCGTTCTTCTCCATAGAGATCTACACTTTGGAATGGGCACCTACAGTACTTTCACATTATTATATTCCTTGGAATTTGAAAAAAACTCTTCGGTTTCGGTTTAAAGAAATTTATTCTCATAAGAACTTACAGTCCACTTATAACATCGACCACACAGCCTATAGACACCTAATACACGATAAAACGCACGAAAACTATTCTGCCAACTTGCTGAGGTATGACGTCATCGAGGGGGACGGGGTACTGTGCCCTGATTGGTCAATTCAAGGTCAGTGCATGTCACTAGGGATGGGACGGTTTTAAATCAAACAAGAAAGTATCGACATTTTTAAATTGTATTTAATAAAATATGTTTTTACATACTTGCATTCAATTACCTTCTTTTATTGTAATTACGATTGAATCATGTAGGTAAAATATAAAAATGAATAAAAACAATGTTTTAAAATTTCCGTAATTATTATAAGCTATGTTCGAAGTCTTTGGTGAGGCCTATCAAATTGAATGCAGCGCGATGTTATAGAGTTAGCCCAAAAACATGCAGCCAAACGGATCTCTTCGCCGCTACCGACAATGCGGTGGAGATGCAGGGTTTTGGGCCAATAAAATATAAATACCGTCGCGGCAGCAAAACGAAAAAGAAGAAAGTTTCCGGAACTATATTTTTTGTCTAGGAGCCAGAAAAACAAGTTCAGTAATTAAACTCACCAAAAGCGGCAAATACTTAGTTGGTACTGCTCAACTTAGTAGACATCGACGGTTTTTCATAAGAATAAAACAATCTTCGCTAAAATGACGTGAACATATTACACTTTAAGTAGATGGGACCAGTTCCAGTTCTCTCGCTTGGTTGCAATTATCCATTTATTTATTAAAACAAGATCGTGTGGGTATCTAAAATTTATAAATTAAAGTTTCACAATTTATCAGATGTACATCTGTTGTAATATCTAATTATTGAAAAAATATTTTTTGTATAAATTAATAGTTATAGGTTTTTGTTTTGCTTTATCGACAACAGAGGTGGTTGTACGATTTGGAACATCACTAATATGTGTACTTAAAATCGACGAAAAGAGATGGCGAAAAAAATACTTGCAAAAGAAAGGGACGGAATCATAAAGACGCCAAGTATGACCAGTATAAGATGAACCCCGATAAATATTGTCAGAAATTTAATCTAATTTAGATTATGGAACTATTAAGTTACCGATGAAATGTGATACCGTCTTTCAGGAAATTTGAAGTCCGGCTTTTTTTATCACACAAACGTATTGTATACGGGAACATATTATGTCTATTTTCTCGATTTTTTAAAGGAGTAATGTGGAAGTGTTTACGGCTCACAGGAGTGGTCGAAACTAATACGAGCTTGGTGAGTGACGACGGTTATAAGACATTTTTGCCTAATGTGTTGACAGACATCGGTCGCCTGTTATTAGGAGTCTATAGGCTGTGTGGTCGATGACTTATAATGAGATACAGAGTTAATAAGTATGAAAATACAGTACAATTTCCTCCAGAGTATTAGAAATTACAATCTAGAAACATGTGGTTTAAGTTTACTTTTAAATACATTTATGTTATCGCATTCTTTAATGTCGTCCGGTAATGCATTGAACAGCTGTGCTCCCTCAAACAATATGGTCTTTCTACCGTAATTAGTACGCGCGCTGATAACTTCAAGTGTGTTTTTATGTCTATTTCTCAGGTTATATGACATTGTTTTTTTCTTTATTTGTATGTTAGTTTGTATTGAATTAGCGGTTATGTTTTTAATAAGGATGCAGGTGTAGTAAATATATAGCTGTTTTATATTTAATAGTTGAGTTTTTTCGTATAAGGTCTTTGTTGGAGTAAGATAAGGATAATGGAATAGAATTTTAATTATTTTATTTTGAACTCTTTGAAGTGAATTTAAGTTTGTAATTGCTGCGGATCCCCATATTTCAATCAAATATTCTAAGTGCGATTTGACTAACGAGTTGTAGATTAAAGTGCGCACTTTATTTGGAATACAGTTTGCCACTTTCCGTAAAGCTGCCAATAACGATGTTAGTTTACTTCTGAGATGGTTGATGTGTAATTTCCAAGTTAGTTTTTCATCTACCCTTAATCCAAGATATTTTTCATTTGTCGAACGTTTTATTATTTCATTATTTATTTTAAGTGGCGAGAAGTCTGGAATACGCTTGTTTTTAGTGGTAAATATCATGAATGAGGTTTTCGACGTATTGATTGTAAGAAGGTTGTACTTTAACCACTCGTTTAATAGATCAAGGTCATGTTGAGCGTCTTTTATAATGTTATGGATTGATTTGTCGAAGTAAAAAAGACAGGTGTCGTCTGCATATAGTGTTAGGTGTCCTGTTAACCCTATTTTATTAATATTGTTTATATAAATTAGAAAAAGTAATGGGCTGATTATTGAGCCTTGAGGGCAGCCGTATGAAATATTTTTGACTGAACTAGTGTAAGTATCTCCTATTTTAACAACTTGACGCCTGTCCTCCAAATATGACTTAAACATTTTATGTGCTGTACCTGTAACACCTATGTTTTCTAGCTTCTGTAGCATTTTTTGATGACTCACGGTGTCGAACGCTTTTTTTAAGTCGATGAATATTCCTAAGGCATAGCTTTTTTGATCTATACTGGTTTTAATTTTGGTAATTAGATCTGTTGCAGCCGAGAGAGTGCTTGACTTACTACGAAAACCATACTGTTCGTTTATTAAAAAGATTTTATTTGTCAAATAATTATTTAGGCGACTATATAACACGCGTTCAAAAATTTTGGACATAACAGGTAACACAGACACCGGTCTGTAGTTGCTTGGGTCAGTTCTATTTCCAGATTTGTAAATAGGACTGACCCTAGCCACTTTGAGGGTGTCGGGAAATGTACCAAGTAGTAAACAGGCGTTTATACAGTTAGTTAACGGCTCAACGATTATATTTTTTAAGCATTTTATCGCCTTAGTACTAATACCGTCCAGACCTGTGCTAGTGTTACTATCGAGATCGTCAATGATTCTATTAATTTCTTCTGTGGTGCACGGTGTTAGTTCGTTTAGTGTCATATCATGTTTGTTGTTATGATCATACATAAGAATGTTGCCCGTGTTTGTGTGATATATGTCTGGTATTTTTTTTGCTAAGTCTCTTCATAAAACTTAGTTAAAGAAAAGCTCCATACAAAAGACATCAACGCGCTACTAAAACAGTTTGACGGACAATCGTTCAATTCATACTTTTTTTTGGGGATCGGTATGGGCTATTGAATACTCAAAAAAAAATAGTCCGAAAGATAGATTTAAAAAAAATTTTTGACCCGTATTTTTTCTTATGTTACACAAACCAAAATTGACGAAAATACGACGCTTCTAAAAATCACAAAACGTCACTCGATCGGCGTAATTTTATAGGCGTTATGACGTCACAAGCCCCCACTCCCGAATTTCCAAACGTTTTATCTTTGTCAATATTCATTGACTTAAAAACACAAAAAATACGTGTTTATTTTTTTCAAAACTCTAACTGACGGACTAAACAGATTTATTTAAGCAGTAAACTACCCTTATTACCTAACCTAACCTAACCTAACCTAACCTACCCTGGGTTGAACACAAGAGACTGTCCGACTCGTATTAACTAAAACCCACCTTGTTCTTCGGAAAGAGAAATCCCTGACACTGGAACGCAAATGGCTATTGAAGAAACACTGTGTATTACATATACAGTACTTAACTAATAATCCCTCCCGTCCCACTCTGGGTGGGTGGACTTATTTGATGATTTTACCACACTAGGTAGGGTAGGTAGCGTATTATCCAGTTACTGGATTGTGGAGATCAGATAGGCAGTCGCTCCATGTAAAATAATGATATTCAGCTGCATCTGGTTCGACTAAAAATCAAAGTCACTTATTCAAAATAGGCTGATTTATCAGCTTTTTTGAAGGTCAATTTTACACAATTCAGTCCCCCAAAGTCCTCCCCTCCTTCGAAACTTCCTAGTGTTTTGACTGGGAAGAAGAAGTGGCGGAACAAACTCCCCAGCAACACATCTGTCTGTAGGGTTATAGAAACCAAGATTTAATACAATTTAATAGAACATTCACATTAAAGAATGAAAGCCGATCCCAGTTGGGAAAAAGCAAGGCAGATGATGTACAGAACCCTTCATGCGACATTACGACTCGCACATGGCCTCAGTTTATCTTTACTACTCCTATTAAAGTATTCTCTAATTATCACATAATATGGTCGCGAGACTTATGAATTACCGGAACGTAAAGGGCTATTGAAAGACACCTTGGATTTTAGTCAGTACGACTCTGACAGTCCCTCCTGCTCTGCCCTGAGTGGGAGGACTCATTTGACGATTTAACCACGATAAAAAAAGAAAAAAAGTGTCACATAATATAAACACATGTTATGTTCGGTGTATGTGACAAAATGACTACCTAGCGTTAAAGTATGCGTGTCTCGTCTCGTTATGTGGCTCAAACTGTGACTATCTGACGTGCTGTAATGATTATATAAAGTTTAGTCTAGGTCTTACTAACCACAGATTAATGTAAAGGTAATACGCAAAGTTTTGTATCGAAAATACTGTAAAACCTGTAAATATGTAAAAAATAATCACAGTTCGACCAGAATCCTAGAATAATCTATTTACATTTCATACGAATTTATAACCTCCTCCTTTTCGAAGTCGGTTGAAAACAAAAACATCTTCTAACACATAAAACAAAGCAATAAAATTAATGCATTATCACTTAATCAAACGGAATGTTGAGACTGAAATCGAGAGCACATTATACGACCATCAACATAATTATATTCGTTTAATTACCTCACGTGTGTTGACAACACTTCAACATCAACATTCAACAGCATCTGTTAGTTGAAGTTTCTATGTTTTTTAGGGATCCGTAACCAAATGGTAAAACGGGTCCCTTTTAGTAAGACGTCGCTGTCCCTGTCTTTTTGCCACAAGGCTATATGTTACGTACCGTGATAGTAAGATATTTTTTTTAAACGTTGCCGCACACCAGGAATTTCTCCTCTATCGTGGTTGTGTTTACATACATAGAAAATCACACACAAACACCCAGACCAGGAACAACTACTTGTAGGTCATACAAATATTTGTTCCGAATATCGAACCCGCGACACGCTGCGCAGCAGTCCAATCGCTCAGCCACTGCGCAAACCAGGCCGATGATGTATTTCTGTCGCCGCTCCAACAAAAATAAAAAAAAGAATAAAAAACCTTAAAAAAAACAACCGACTTCAAAAACCACTACAATAATAATACTGACCTTCTCCAGTCTGAAGTCGGTTAAATACAGAATAAAATAAATAAATAAGGTGACTCCCACACAGCAAACGTCTTTATTTGCCATTTTTAAAGATAATGGTACGGAGCTTTGCATTCGCGAGTTCGACTCGCACTTTGCCGTTTTTTCTTTTAAATAAAATTTTGCACTAATTTTGTGATTTATTTGACAGATTAACTCGTTAATTCACGACTTAAGACGTTTATTGGTGATAAAAATGCTTGTAATGTTAAGTTGTTGACAAGATTGTATTCAAGTTTTTAACTGAGAAGCTATTTCATTGTATAGTTTTGTCGATGATTTGTATATAAATGACAAATTTTACGGGGTACTCGTCAACGACTCTCTAGCTGTCAACTGTCACTTAAAAATAACGTTTAGCAATAAAATACTTTGTACAAATATTTAATAAATAAAATATGTATATTATCATTTTATCATATCTACTCAAAACAGTTAATTTGTTCTTCGTAAATACGGAGTAAAACAGCTTTTTTGCTCCCTCCTTTTTGGTAAAAAGTAAAGGTATTTTGAATTTGGAATGTAATAGTGTTTTTTTTACTTGGTAAAATCATCTTATGAGTCCTCTCACCCAGGGCAGAGCGGGAGGGACTGTCAGACTCGTACTGCTAAAATCCACGGTGTCCTTCAATAGCCCTTTACGTACCGGGGTCACGACAAGTACAGTCCCGCGACCATATTTATAATATTAGGTATAGATGATTACAATTCACAACACTGCACTGCTAAGTTCATTCACCTCTTTAGGATTACGCGTGAAGATTGCCCGTAATAGCTCGATCTCGTATCTTATCTATTGTTTTCCATCACCCTTACTCTTGTGTTCTGTAATTATTATGTAGTGTTAATTCTTAGTAATTGCTGTCAGTGTCACGCCATGTATTACGTTAGGTTACATTGTATTTTATCCTTTAAATATTCTAGACTTTATGGGTACATCGCATTTACATTTATTTTTAAATTTGTGATATCAAATGATTGTGAAACATTTTTGAAAAGTATGGAGTTTCTTGCCCATTCTTCTCAATACAAACCTATTAACCTACCCTGGCGAATGGGTGTAGAATCAATCCCTTCCCATCCCATTTCATTTAATTTTAATATCGACGTTCAAAAGTGCCACTTTTTGGTTTAATTGAAATAAATGATTTCACTTTGACTTTGATTAGGTTGCTCTTACATCATTTGCAGGGTTCCGTACACTAAGGATAAAATGGGATACTATTAATATAAATCTTTTTTTTAAACGTTTCCCCACACTAGGAATTTCTCCTGTATCGTGGGTGCTTTTACAAACATAGAAACTCACATACACAAAAACCCAGACCCGGAACAACTACTTGCAGATCATACAAATATTTGTTCCGTGCGGGGTTCTAACCCGATACACGCTGCGAAGCGGTCGATCGCTCAGCTACTGGGCCAACCGTGTAATCAAACTAAGACTGTATTACTAAGACTTTGGTGTCCGTTTGTTACCAGGCTGTACCTCATGAAAAAAATGAGATCTACGAGTAGTTGTTCCGTGTCGGAGTGTTTTTATCAGAGCGTTTCTAAGTGAATTGAATATGCGCGCGCATGCGGGCAGCGCGTAATGAGCAACTCGCTGTCGGACCATGGACCATGCCCGGGTCTACGGCGCGTTGTGTTCCACGCGAGCCTCAAAGAGTGTCAGCAAAATGACGGGGGCCTCTAGAGGGCCAAAGCCTGCCACCAAAGCCTGACACCGTGGATTTTAGTCAGTACGAGTCTGACAGTCCCTCCCGCTGTGTCCTGGGTGGGAAACTCATTTACGTAAAAAAAAATGTGAATTGAATTTAAAATGTTTGTAAACGCACCTACGATACAGGCAACGATGAATAAAAAAAATATTTAAGTCTAGAAGTTTCAATTCCACTAATAACTCATAACCTAATTAAACCGACAAGGATCATAATGCCACATAATAAATGGGCCTGTATATACTACATACACTAATATAAAGTGTAGGTGTCTGTCAACCGAATAATTTATGTAAAACCAACACGCTATGTATATACAATTTTTAAGTCAGACTTCAAAATCATAATGGACTTTAATTGCAAGAGTTCAAGGTTGATTTTCGATTACTGCTGTTGACCATTCTGTTTAAAGCGTAATTATCTTTACACGCATTAAAATAGGGTTGATTTTGGATTGTTGCTGTCGTAGGAAATACAGGGAAATGAGGACTTCTATACGATGTTCTAGCGATTGTATTGATTTACTGATTTGTTGTGTTTTCCGGTTGTTATTTTACTAATTTGTGCCTGCGGTTTCGCCTATGTAGACTTCGGTAATCTGTCTCGCCGGATCCTACTACCAGCGCGGGTTAGTCTAATAAGATATTATGGAAAATTTAAAAACTTTTATATCTCTGTCATAATCTATCTTTGTCTTTGTCACCTTTGACTTAGACAACAGACAAGAACAATTACACATTTCAAATAAAAAGATAATAATATTACAGCTAAATTAAAACGAACTTTAAGGGCGCGTAACCAGAAAGTTGGCAACGTCGCAAATAATTGTCTAACATTTACAAGTTTTAATTAATTTGGTAATTTCACTGTATGAAAATAAGAAATATGGCTCTGTAGTGAACTAAAAAATTAGTACAGGAATGCAATTAAAACACGAAATTTGATGTTGTAACCGTTTCAGGTGTAAAAAAAGCATTTGGAAAGTTTCCAAATACTTTTTTTACGATATTAATTATGGCATTCCCTAATAATTTTTTAGTGTACTACAGAGCCATATTTCTTATTTTCATACAGTAAAATTGCTAAATTAATTAAAACTTGTTAATATTTGACAACTATTTGCGACGTTGCCAACTTTCAGGATACGCGCTCTTAACTTTTTTTTCCTAAATTTTCAGTTATCTTTTTTTTTGTTTTCGGAAGTCCGGCTTTGGTTTTATTTAATTGACTTTTTTTTCAATTCTTATTATTATTTTTTATTATCAACTCAATCATCTTTTTCAATCGACTCCATAAGAGAGCAGTGCAGTGGTATCGGCCCCGACTTACGAGTTGTAAGTCGTGGGTTCGAGCCTAGCCAGCTCATTACTTTGTGTAATTTATATCATCACCACTGCTCTCAAACGGTGAATGAAAACATCGTGAGGAAACCGGCATGTCCTAGAACCAAAAAATCGAAGACATGTGACATCTACCAATACACGTGGTAGATTATGGCCCATAGAGGAGGCCTGTGTTTCAGAAGTGGGAACATTTATAGACTGATCATGATGAACTGACTCCAAATGCGGTTCTCAATTTAATCCGTCCGGTATGTTGTATTGTATGTTGAAAAACAAAAAAAGTACGCTAAATTAATTTTAAAGGCGAATTATCAAATTCCCCACACATTATACTACAACACAACATTCTTACATCATACACACTACACAAAAATAATAAATCGTGGGACAAACTTACATAACTGAGAAAGTGTAACTTAAAACTCACTTAAGTTAACTCAAGTTGCTTCTAAGTAACATTATGCTTACTTGTAAGTAATTAAGTTAACTACTAAAGCATGGAACGCGGGAAACGTTGAGTTTATTACTTCATTTTGGTAATTAAAACTGGTTAAATTAATGAAGCGGAAAAATAAGTACATAATAGTGGATATTGTTATGAGTTATGTGATTACCTGTAATGATTTGGTTATTAGAAGATTGTAATCTGTATTTATAACTACGTTGAATTGATTTAATCATTTCATAATATACCGTAGGGACTAGGCTGAGGGCTTGTGGACGGCGAGCGATGGGTGACTTGCCGTCCGATCATGAACCACGGCCGGGTCGCGCGTCCTATAGCTGCCAGCCTCCATAGAGACCAAACCTCCATGAAGGGGCAACCACCTACCGGGGTCACAGGACCGGCTTATCAGGTTACCGTGACCCTGGAACGAAAAGGGCTATTGAAGGATCACTGTGGATTTTAGTCAGTACCATCTGACAGTCCCGCCCGCCTTGGGTTAGGACTTATCTGATGATTTTACCACCATTAAAAAAGGAGCCATTTGACTACTTACTCCATAAAGTTAGTTAATACGTAAAAAAATTACTATAATTACTTCTCCAGCATTAAAGCATTACATATTTTCACGTTCAATGCCGCTGCCGTGTTATTCTGCCATCAAAGCCATAATCAACACGTTATTGAACATTAATAGAGAGGTCTCACTTACAGACTTCATGATTTAATGTACGAAATCGTCTTAATTTCTGTTATTTATTAAAGCGATCTTCTTTAAGAGTTTTTGTAATTACTTAAGCCTTTGTCAAACAGACAGGCGTGGCGAATGCGAAGCGAGGCGTTTTAATTTGTAATGTATGGAATTGTTTGAATCCAGTCACATAGAAAAGTGAAAGCGATCCGATAGCGTGACCGAACCGATGCGAAGACGTGGCGAAGGCGTATTTGCTCTGTTTGACGTCGTTCATAAAAAGCCTGCTAATACAACTGCCACTCCTCGGTTCGCTGTATCTAGTTTGAAGTCTCGTATCGATTCGTTATCGCTTCGGACTCGGTCCGGTTTGCTATCGCTTGTCTGTTTGACAAAGGCTTTAATCCGTGGCATGAGCACACGTTGGCATTTTTCAGTATCGTATTTATTCAGAGAGAGTATCGTATTTATTTAGTTTTGAGTGGTCATGAGATTATAAGAGTAGAGGAGAATAAATGATGAGGGAAGATAGATATTTGTGACCTGATTAAGACAGAACAGTTGAACGAATTATTATAATTACTAGCTTCCGCCCGCGACTCCGTCCGCGCGGATGTCGGTCTTCGCGTGGATGGTTTATTTCTCCATTTTGAGTAACTCTGACAATGACATCTTATAAATATCTATTGGACCCAAATACGGCTAAGCCTATAATAATTAAGGAGATCGCGGTTCTACAGAACAACGTCTATGAATAAAACAGATTTTTTTTCTACGTATTTTTCCAGGATAAAAAGTATCCCATTTTATGCCCAAGATAATAAGGTATAATTATACCAAGTTTCATGAAAATCGAACCGTTAGTTTTCACGTGATGCCTGCATATACAGACAGTCAGACAGACAGACAAAAAATTTTTTAATCACATATTTGGGTTTGGTATCGATCCAGCAACACCCCCCGCTATTTATTTTTTCAATATTTTCAATGTACAGAATTGACCCTTCTACAGATTTACTATATGTATATATTAATTATTTTATTGAGTTGTCTTGTTGACACTTTTTACTTACTACATCGTTTTCACATAATGTACCATCTCAAGATGAATGATGTAACAAAGGTTCTGTTAAAATTTTGGCGATTGAAAAAGATTGTCCATTGAGCTTCTTGCCCGTTCTTCTCTATAGATATCTACGCTTTGGAATGGGCATCTACAGTACTTTCACAGTTTTTATGTCTTGTGACAGAGACTGTAGCAACATAACTATTAATTTTTTTGTCTTTTGACAGTTCAAATGTGCCTGTAACTGGCCTACTTGAAAGAAATGATTTGATTTTGATTTTTGTTTCTGGATCTTGATAAAGCTTCAGAGATAGGTCTGTAGTAGATTATAGCATAGCGATCACGGTAAATTACGTTTTTCTGGAAGCATTCTCGAGTTATACACGTGCGAAGCATCTAGCAATAAATACCTTTTTTTTTTTTCTGCGTGGTAAAATCATCAAATGAGTCCTCCCACCCAGGGCAGGGCGGGAGGGACTGTCAGACTTGTACTGACTAAAATCCACGGTGTCCTTCACAAGCCCTTTACGTACCGGGGTTACGGTAATTAGGTAAGTCCCGCGACCCCGGCAGGCTTTGGCCCTCTACAGGCCCCGTCAAAGCAATAAATACCTAAAAGAAATGTAATCGTCTATACACGTATCTAGCTCTTACTTAGTAACTATGGTAGTGGTAGTGAACGCGGGCCAGTAACTGTCGCACCTGCGCGAAGGGACGATCTAGTAAAAGCTTTTGCCAGCGGTATAAGTCAAGAGAGAGTGGAGCATTGTCTATGTAATGCATCTGCCCAGCGATTTCGTTTCTTTTGTTCGCTATCGCTCAGCAGTCTTTAATAGATTTTCAACTATATACGCTTGGAAATTAAGTTGAAAAATATATGAATGAATCCTGAGCGTTTACGTTTATCGATTGCTGTTGGGCTATAGGGCCAGGACTGCACAGGCCAGAGTCGTCACGCATTTAGTGCCAGAAGTGAGCGTTTGTTGCCGAAGAATGTCTGGAAAAGGATGTCGTACGTTCCAAAAAAAGTAACGAAACTAGCAAAATAAATCCACCTTCAGAAAATTTCGCAGTTATTATAGTAGTAAGATATAATTGAACCTTGTTGTGTTGCTATACTTTGAAACTGGTATTCAAAGTATAGCAACATAGTTCGATCCTGTGGGACAATTACCGAATGTCACGCAGATGAAACCGCTGTCATAAGGAGCAAGAAAGTTCTCAAGCAGTTAGGAAGTCCACAATAAAGGAAAAACAACATGGTTGTTTTCTTTTACCTGCTCTCGCTTAAGACATGCGCTGCCCTTTCATTGGAAAGTAGTGAGAGCAGAGCTTTAGTAAATTGTATCACATTGTCTCTAACTTACACAATACATAATATAGAACATAGAACGTGGTCCGACGGTGTACTGTCGTGATTTTAATGTTATTCTGCACACTGCTGGGGAGAGGAATTCCCTGGCGGGGTGTGTTTCATGATAGCTAAAACCAAGTCAAGAGTGAATATGTTACTTCTAGGCAAGCGTGCTTCACCGTCGACCACATCTTCGTTTACCATCAGGTGAGATAGCGGTCAACCGCAAAACTAGGTAAATGAAAATAAAATTATACGAGTAAGTCTGTAGTCTATATGGTTCGAATCCCACTTCTGTTTAATACTTTTCATGCAATGATGAAATTTGGTACACATATCTAAACTGATATTATAAATACGAACTCTTTGTGCATCAGTCCGACTCGCACTTAGTGGGTTTTGATATATTTGTTTTAACAGCGGCTTCGCTCGCGTAGTACGTGAAAATGTTTTTTTTTTCGATGCAGAATACTTGCCATTTGGTCCCATAAAAATTTCATTCAGTTTGGTTCAGTAGTTTTTATTTTATGAGCATTTTTCGCTTAGGTATTATGGACAATGTTATTACATAACAAAATTCTAGTGCACATGTAAGACAAGAATTTGGGTTCAATATTTGAACGAGAAAGGGTAAATTTTCAAAAAAAAAATGCAAAAATAATTGAACCGATTCCACAGAAAAGTGTAAAAAAATAACTTTTCTTTCGAAAGTCGGTGTCAAAAGTCGATAAAATAAAAAACGAAGCCAAAGAAGTTTTAAAACGAATTGAAATGTCTCCATTGATGGGGACAAATGTAATGGGGACAGCGGGACGGAATTTTCCCGCTGTCCCCATTACCCCCATCAATGCTAGTGCCAAGCCCCAGCTAGTTATTATGATAAGTTCAATTATATGTCTGTGTAAGAGACGCCTACAGCAGCTAGAAATGTATTAATAATTGATGTCTGTGCGTTACATAATGTTACATTGACTGCATCCGATCTGTCTCGGTTCTCTGGTTACAGACAATATGTCTATTGTTTAGAACATATCATTAATTATTTACACTCTTTTTCTGTTTGTTAATGATATAAGTGTTGATTGTATCCGCATTTTTTAAAGGTTGCTTTTAGAGACCGGATTATAAGCAACAAAATCGCAAAAAATATGCAATATAAAATTGTATAACACTGCAATTTTAGGTTACATATTTTAAAGGATGTTAAACTATAAAACTATATCTTATAATTTCGTATATCTTCAAAACTACGCAACGGATTTTGATGCGGTTTTTTTAATAGATAGAGTGATTCAAGAGGAAGGTATTTATGTATTTAACATGCATAATATAGTAGAGATTGCACCCGTGCGGATCCGGGGCGGGTCGCTAGTACTATATATATTGTACTGAAATGCATGTCAATGAGATATGTATGTCTATGTATGGACACAAAAACTACTAAATGGATTTGGATGAATTGGTTACGGTAGCGAAGCCGTTGGCAACAGCTAGTATTTACCCGACTGCGCCAGAAGGAGGGTTATGTTTTTTGTAAATTATATTATGTTTTCTTGTTTCAGTTTCCAAGAGAAGACTAACAAGGACTACGTCACATTGTATTGGGACATCATTGAACACCATGGTAGGTATTATAAAATTATTTAAGAAGTACCTAGTTGCCGGTCGCGGGACTCACGAATTACCTTGACCCCGGAATGTAAAGGGCTATTGAAGGACACCGTGGATTTTAGTCAGAAGTCAAGTCTGACAGTCCCTCCCGCCCTGCCCTGGGTGGGAGATTTGATGATTTTACCACGAAAAAAAAAAAAGCTTTTACCTTAAAAGAGAAACGGTTCACATAAGCGTAGTGAGCGTACTTTGAGCCTCTGCCTACCCCTTCGTGGATAAGAGGCGTGATGTTGCGTATGTGTAGACGGTAGAAATCAAACGGAAGTTGTTACATAAACTGTGTCTGTAATCTCAGATGAAGGAAATGCGGCAAACAATAGAATGAGACGCATTGGGATGAAAAACTAGTGAACTAAATTATAAATTGCAGTTAAAACCCTGGATTTGATGCTGTAACCGTTTCGGGTGTAAAAACGCATTTGGCAAGTTCTCGAAGCTTTCTTTACATCTAAAACTATGTATATATTCAGTGTTACGATATTCGTTATTGATTTTCATAATCTAATCTAATTTTTAGTTCACTACACAGCCATATTTCTTATTTTCAAACAGTAAATTTGCCAAATTAATTAAAACTTGTAAATATTTGACAGCTATTTGCGACGTTGCCAACTGTTTCGATAAACGCTCTTAATATGAGATCGTCCATTAACTAACAGGCTTATTGCTTAACGAACATTTAAGCATTAGTAATTTTAAAGTCAGGTCATGTCAGTAATTTTAAAGATCTCTGGCTTGTCATAATGACTGTTATGTGATGATGACATGGATGAAGTTATTGGGTCGATCTCCAGAGGCATGAGTTTTCTGATCGATATGGCTGTGATTGTTCTGTCCAAAAAGACCAGAGCAATGACATTTTTTAATTGTACGTTATAAATCTGTTTTATGTCCGGACTGTAACAATGACAAACGAAGAACTATGCATATAACCTTTAATTTATGACCTTTCCTGGGTTTCTTTGGGTAAAAATATCGTAATAGTTTGAAACTATAACGATATTTTGATATATGTAGATTGTGCGAACTTAATAAGCGGAATAGAACTTTAAGTTACTAACTGGGTGGTGTAGGTCAGATCAGTCATTTTATGAAAAATTCTGGTATTCAGCTGCATCCAATTAGACTGACAGTTTAGAAAAGGTTGGCAGATGATTTTGTTTATTGTTTAAGCATGTATTTAATCTTGAGGCCTTTGCCCAGCAGGGGGTGATGTAGGCTAACAGTATCAGTATCAGTATCAGTATCATGTATTTAATCAACATTTTCTTTTCCTTTTGTTTCCAGTGGGTCCGGTTGTGGTTAGCGGTCACTGTATCCACTGTATGCTCGCAGCACACTAACACGGTAAGTTACCCTAATCCTTATCACCTGATATTTATTATAAGTGTTTTCATGGTCACTAAAACTATCAGTAGGACCTAACACGGCCTCAAGGAGTGTCAGCATAGTGACGGGGCCTGTAGAGGGCCATAGCCTGCCGGGGTTGCGGGACTTTCCCTCAGGGCTGGGCAAAATACATGCTTTGCTTTAATTGAAATACAAATTACAAAATACAGTATCGCAAGTAATTAAAATGCAAAATACAAAATATCTTTAGGTAAGGTATTTGAAATATAAAATACAAAATACAGTATTTTAGCCATTTTTAATTGAAATACAAAATACAAATTACATAATTACTAAAACTATTTAAAAAAAATCCCGCCTTCAAAAACCATCAGACAATGAATGATGAATGACTTAAAAACAAAATAACCAACATTTTAACCCTTTGTTAGTTCAAAAATTTAACCCAAATTCTTGTCAATACCTAATTTTCTTACATGTGCACTAGAATTAGAATATTAATAGAAATCTTTGTCTACTTGGACTATGTTATTACCGGTCGTAGTAATATCGTTCACGTAAACAATAAGCGAAAAATGCTCATTCATAACATAAAAAATACTGAACCAAGTGAATGAAATTTTAATTTTGTTGAGTTTTCAAAAACCGCTTTTCCGATTTCGATAAAGTTTTATAAGACACCATTTGGAAAGTAAACCCTTTTCAACAAAAAAAGAATTTTTCAAATCGGTTTGCAAGCGACGGAGTTATGCGCAAACAAACAAAAAAATACAAACATCCGAATTGAGAACCTCCTCATTTTATTTCAGTCGGTTAAAAATAAGTAATCTAGACCAGCATGGGCTGAAAAGTTGAGGAAAACAAGAATCTATAATATACAGAATATAATCAACAGAAATTAATTAATCAATAAAACCAGAGTTTCCTTTCATGAACACTAGATTTTTAAATGTACTGTCAGATATACAGCCTCTTGTTGGAGAATGAATAAAACCTGCCAAAGAAAACAATCTTTCGCACAAACTTGTGTTAAATTGTATGAACACATTTTTTATAATATGTGGATAGCGCTCAAGAATTGAAAGCTCTTTGCTTCTATCATTTAGGAAGCTGACCAATTCTAACTCCATTTTTACCCGACTACGGCAAAGCCAAAAGGAGGGTTATGATTTTGACCGGTATGTATGTTTGTATGTATGTTTGTATGTATGTTTGTATGTATGTATGTTTGTATGTATGTATGTATGTTTGTTTGTTCCCTCATAACTTCTAAACTACTTATGAGTACATGACAAATGAGGTCTCGTTAGAAGCGTCTCAGTTGTCCGCTGGTTATAGGGTAGGTGACGTGTCACCAAATCCAATATGGCGCCCTCTAGGGGATGAGAAGTCGTTACTGAAAAAAAATTTTTTTTTGCACAGTATCGACATGGGTATCAAATTAAAGGGCTTGATGAGCACATTTGAAATATATATACATTATATAGCTTTTACTAGCTAATTTTCTGTTTCTAACAGTGTCAACATGGGTATCAAATGATAAATCTTAAATTCACAACTCAGAAACTATACGTATAACATAAATAACTTACTTCAAATAATATAACCCCAAAATAGTGTAAATAAAAAATAAGTTAAAAATAACTAAAACCCGACTACAAAAAAATCGCGCACTGAAAAGTATAAAACAAGAACAAGCCGTGGTCGTATGCCACCTGCGGTTGTTTCACACAATCTTTACTGGCTAGGTGGCATACGACCACGGCTTGTTCTTGTTTTATACTTTTCAGTGCGCGATTTTTTTGTAGTCGGGTTTTAGTTATTTTTAACTTATTTTTTATAGATGTCTGTGGTTGATCACTGTCTCTGTTCTCAAAAACAATAAATTCATCACTTTTTTACAAGTGGTGCTACTCCTGCTGCTTCCATCTATTATTTCATGCTTTTTGTTACTTGTCTCTAAGGCATGAATGGCAAGATTTTGAATTCTTTGCCTCTCCTCTACTGTGATGCTTTCTGGTAACCAACGCATTTTATAACGAGGGTGGTAGCATGACGCCAATATGGCTCCATTTACTTCAGGGGACAGTTTAAAAAACTTATCAAATCTTTTTTCCAAGCTCCCTTTTAGTTGTGGTACAATGAGAGTAAAATGCCTCAAACTGCTATCTTGCAGTCGATCTAATCTGGTTCTAAGAGACATTAAAGTAGGCAGAAGTTTGCCATACTAACAATTGTTGCCCTGAATGTAATCTAGAGCTGTAGCAATTGGTTTCAATACTTCAATGAATTCCTCCAAGTATTCTAATTCTATGGCAGAGAAAGTGTTATTCTGATCCAACTTATCAAATAGGTCATTTAATTTTGATTTGCATCTCATTAGCTGCGCTACAGAATCATAAAGAGAGTTCCATCTTGTGGGACAGGGATATATTAACTGATGTCCAAGACATTCTTTTATGACTTCAGCCGATTTGGGTCTTCTGGGCATATTCCATAACAAAGTACATTTAGCAATTGCTGAATAGTGAACTCTGCTAACACGAGCAGCTTTGATAAAATGATTCATATCTGTAGTGGCTAAAAGACTACACATTTTTTTGCGTTTTGTTAGCCAATTTCGTTCAAAAAGTTCAGCTTAAATAACAAGTGCAGTGTTGCCAACTCTAATAGCTGCTTTACCATCATTGCACTCTCGCCTCGCACTTACACTCTGACACTCACGATCGCTAAATGAAGTTTAAATGTATTTTAATGTTAAAATGTATTTTGAAGCCTCAAGTATTTGAAATACTAATTACAAAATACTTCGTCGTCAGGTATTTGAAATACGAATTACAAATTACATTTTAAGGAAGTAATTGAAATACAAATACCAAATACGTATTTGTATTTCAATTACGTATTTTAATTACAAGTAATTCAAATACTGCCCAACCCTGTTTCCCATTACCGTGACCCCGGTACGTAAAGGGCTAGTGAAGGACACAAGTCCTTCACTAGCCTGACAGTCCCTCCCGCCCTGCCCTGGGTGGGAGGACTCATTTGATGATATTACCACGATAAAAAAAAAGGACCTAACACGGGACAAATTACGGTGTTTATAACTTGTTTTTAGTGTCTGTTTCGGCACTGTGGCCAACGTACATAACATAACATTAATTTAGATGCAAAAAAGTCTAAGGCGTTTTTCTCAGTGCCCCGTAACTGTGAATTGTTTGCTTTGTCCTAAAGTTACTTAACGTTTTGGGGCACTACGACTCAGACAGGTTAGGTTTTTCCAGACCCCACCATCTACTATGTGTTTATTTTTTTAAACGAACCAGCAGTACGCCCCTTTGTACACAACGCGACGCAAATCTCTGATATCTTACGACTTTGGTATCCATTGACGCGTGCTTGTGTACAAAACTCTATAGATTTGTATTGCGATAGGTAGTCGTCTGGATACCAAAGCGTAAGGTATCTGACACTTGCGTCGCATTGTGTATGAAGGAGCTAAGAGTACAGCTAAGCGGTGCTCTGATTTTAGTCAGTACAAGTCTGACAGTCCCTCCCGCCCTGCCCTAGGTGGGAGGACTCATTTGATGATTTTACTACGATAAAAAAAAAAGCGGTGCTCTGACGTTATTAAGGGTGACATAATAAAATCATTATTAATAATCAAGGGTCAATGTGGGTAATTTCTTATTTTTAGCTCAACTTTGGGTAATTATTAATGATGATTTAGAATGATCAATAACATTGCACTGTGTAGAGTTCTTGCCATCTTATTGCAGCACCTATGTCTGTTTCATTACATACATCTTTATAAAAACACGTTACAACAAAATTACAAAAACACATTAAATTCAACAATACCAGATTTACTGTTCACATCATCAAAACATGTTCATTACATACAAATGAATGAGAACAAGTTTCATTGTATGAGAGTGAACAATACGTTGAATACATTCGTTCCATTCACTTGGACAGCCTTCCTGAGAGAAAGTTTGAACCTAAACTGTGACTAGAATTATTAGAATATCTTGTTTAGGTACTAGATTCTGAGAATTGTTATTTGGGAATAGAAAATAATGGGCCTTACCGGGCCGCTAGTATTTAATATTATAAAGTAAATTTATTTTAAAGTCAAGGTATAGTAAAGTCAGCAACAACTAAATAGATTGATTATTATTTCAATATTTATTTTTTTAAGCTTTTCTTTATTCATTACTAAACCTTTAGTCCTTAACTTTAAACCCCAAACGACGCAAATACATCAGCTTAGCTAGTAATTATGTGTTTCAGCCATTTTGGGTTGAAACTCTAGGGCCATGGGCAGAGCGGGAGGGACTGTCAGATTCGTACTGACTAAAATCCACGATGTCCTTCAATAGCCCTTTACGTACCGGGGTCACGGTAATTCGTGAGTCCTGCTACCCCGGCAGGCTTTGGCCCTCTACAGGGGCCCCGTCACTATGCTGACATTCCTTGAGGCACGCGTGGAAATCAACGCGCCGTCGACCCAACTGTTAGTACTTTAACATTTAACGTAACCCTCTCTAAAAATATTATTTGACTTATTATGAAAAAGTTGTAATATTACGTTGTAAAACTTTATGCCAAATAGAAAGAACTTTAAAACCAAATGAACATACCAACACCTTTTACTTTTACAACTTAAAAGCCTATATATAAGGTAGTTATAATACATGCTTTGTATTACATAATGTATGGATCAGTACACTAGTATGTTAGGTACTTCCGGTAGTGAAAGGCTTTCAATAGGCCACAGTTTCCTGTTTAGAGCTTTACTATAAAGACTATAAAGGTGGCTTATTGTATTTATAAATAACTAGCTGTACCCTGCCACGCTTCTCTGTGGCACATTGTGATTGAATGGTTGAGAAGATATGTGACTGATGCAAAAAATAGATAAAAACAATCCTTGATGCGGATTACATATCATGCTAAAGTTTCAGCTCAATAGGTGCAGTACTTTTTGAGTTTTTAAAGCATACACAAACCAACATAACATTTTTATATATATAGATATAGATATAGATAGATTAGCTGATTGTCCGCGACTTCCTGCTTATTTACTTACGTTTAGGTAGGGTTGCCATCGTTAAAATTTGGAAACCGGGACAAGACGCATGCCCCGGATTTTAGAGTCCAGAACCCGGACATGAGTCGAAGTGCGCACCGTGGCAACTGCGTCGGGAGAGGTGGGAGGACGGTGAAGTGTGCGTGTGTCGCGGGCGGCCCAAGACTTAAATGTTTTAAACCCGGACTACAAATGAAGCCCCTCCCGGACACTCCCCGGATGCCCTCTAAACTAGGACAAATCCGGGGAAACATGTGCATGCGGACGGCAAGTAATGGGCGACTCACAGTCCGATCATGGACTATGCCCGGGACGAAAATTCATCATTCTTGGTTCAGCAATTTATGAGTGAAAGCGCGACAAATAAACACACTTTCTTAAAATAAGATTTCATGATCATCTATCTAGCTTTTTCCCAACTTTGCTAAGGTTTATTGTTTATCCAAGTCCCAGGAATCAAACGGACTACGGAAGCGGTAGCGGCTAACAGCTGAACCAATGAGCCATTTAACCACTAAGCTTGACGATTGTTACGTGTCGCCATGTTTTATACATGTGGCTTTCAGTGATCCATCATAATTATTTGGTTTAAAGTATGTGGAAGTTATCGCTGGTTATGTATTACTAGCATTTGACTGTTCTATACTTTCCTTATGGTCTAAAGATATACTTTTAATGGCTTGGATGTAAATAATAACAATGATACAGAGATTTAAGCGTTGAGTGACGTCAACGTAAAGTAATAGTTACTGTTATAAATTGAAAATCTGTTTCGTTTAGTATTAAAAAATAATTAACATGTATTTTTTGTTTTTTAAATCAATGAATTTTGACAAAGATAAAACGCTTTGGAATTCGGGAATTCGGGGGTGACGACATAATGCCTGTAAAATTATACCAACCGAGTGAAGTTTTGTGATTTTTAGAAGCGTTGTATCTTCGTCAATTTTGGTTTACGTAACAAAGGAAAAAATACGGGTCTATTTTTTTAATAAATTATGTTTCGGACAATTAAAACAATTTTTTAGGTAAAATAGCTCATATCGGTTTTATTGCCGTTAGCCATTTATTCCTCACTATTTATTGAATTAATATAAACACCGTTCACTTTCGTGTTATTTAATAATATGCAGTACTTTACATACATACTACCTACATAGCAATGAGCCTTTCTATTGCACAACATATACCGTCTTATTACAAAAATGAGGTTTAACTAAACAACAAGGTTTAAATCTCGTAAAACTAAGGTTTAAACAAACGTTATTACTAATCGTGGTTTTGCGATAAACCATGGTCTAACAGTCGTAGCTGTCAAAGGTGTGTCAAAGTTTCTCATAGCAAATTTTTCATTTCGTTGTTGTTTTGTTTTATTTTCACCCAAAATGGATTTTAACGTGGTAGATTTAATTGTTATTATACATGGTGGATACGGAGAAGTTAAATTATCTGCAGAAAATTATCAAAATTATCCAAAGTCCAGGTTTTCTTTTGTTATAAGACCGATAGAATTAAGGTTCAACCGCCTGACTGCGTCGGCTAGTCTTAATTTCTGTCCAGAGAAAATTCTGGAAAAATTGTATGAAATTTTTATGGGGCTAAACGAAAAATATTGGACGAAGTAGAAACAAGAATACCTACTGAATTGACAGTCGGCTCGGCAAAAGGTCGCCAGAAAGTTCGTTAGAATTTTCGCAAGAATAATAATTACAAGTGAATGCTCAAGTTTATCAGCAGCTTAAATTATCTACAGATGTATATACACTAATCTTCTATACTATAATAAATCTGTAGAAGGGTCAATTCTGTACATTGAAAATATTGAAAAAATAAATAGCGGGGCGTGTTGCTGGATCGATCCCAACCCAAATACCTATATGATTTAAATTTTTTTTGTCTGTCTGTCTGTCTGTTTGTGCAGGCATCACGTGAAAACTAACGGTTCGATTTCGATGAAACTTGGTATAATTATTCCTTTTTATCCTGGGCATAACATAGGATACTTTTTATCATGGAAAAATACGTAGAAAAAAAAACTTATTTTTCAGTTTTATTCATAGACGTTGTTCTGCATTACCCGCAGTGGATTCAGCGCCGTAATATTTATAAGATGTCATTGTCAGAGTTACTCAAAATGGGGAAATAAACCATCCAGCCGCTAGCAAAAGCTAGTATTAAAATAAGAAGAACTTATTAATCTGCGACCTGTTACCACATAGCTACAGCCTATTAATTATTGCTTATGTAACGAGCGAGATGAAATGCGGTCAACTGAGATGAGATGCTGTTACGATAGTTTTACGATCGAGTACGTAAAGTAAATACGGGTAATTGGATATATGATTGGAGTATTGGGCAATAATAATAATATTCTCATAACAGTTTTTTTTTATCACGACGTAAAATCTTAGCCGGGATTAGCTATTTGCTCGGGAGATAATAGTGCACAAGTCAACTGTCTCTCGACTTTGTCGCAAAAGGAAAAAAAATTGATTCGGATAGGTTGATGGGGCGGGCTGTACTATGGGTTTCAACTAAGAATAACAAAGGATGTTTTCGGCGTTATATTGTGTTAATTGAGATTGAGATTGTAATTAATTTAAAATTAAATTGCACGACAGTTTAACTTTGCAGCCTTGCATAGCAAATAACTATTTTCAAACATAATTTTAGTCACAACACGTCGTCAGCATGCGGTGTTTTATATTTAAAAACAGAATTTCTAGCGTTGGTTCTGTTTCATTAAAATTCGTTCAGCTATTTCAAGATCATCAGCTCTTTTGTTACGCGTCGGGGGTTTATTACATTTTTAATTCTATGCGTTGGTCCTAGTTTATCTTTTGTGCCTTCTAGTCACGGTTGGGATGTAATTTCGGATTGATGTATAATGTGAATGTTCTATTAAATTGTATACAATCTTGGTTCCTCTAACCGTACAGACAGATGTGTTGCTGGGGAGTTTGTTCCGCCACTTCTTCTTCCCAGCCATAACACTAAAACACTACTTTGGGGGACTGTCTTATGTAAAAATTGACCTTCAAAAAGTGCTGATAAATCAGCCTAATTTGAATAAATGAATCTTGATTTGATTTGATTAGAATCAATCAATTCGTACATACTTTTATTTTTCTCTTTTTCAACTTTCATAACAATATACGTCAAGAATTTTCTCAAAAGATCAACGCTCCAGCCACATAACTACAATTTCTTAACAAAAACCTCACAAAACAGCACCGATCCCACTAAATTCAAGTAAAACTGCACCTCTCTATATGAATTAATACGTTCTAATAAAAACCGAGGCTCGGCCACTTTCGTTCGGCGTTTTTCCAACCGAACCACTTTTACCAAGTCCAGTTTCCTTGGACTTTACGAACATATATGGACACATGAGCCCGAGAGTGTTTCCTTGCTTCCGCGGTCCATAGCTGAGTAGATAGAAAGGTATGCTGCTCAAAAGATAAGGAAGGAATATCTGTACGTGATGTTGTTAGGCAATTGGTGAAGAAGTTTGGTTCGGTTTTTAGGCGAGGAAGTAGTGGTAAAGAATAGACTAGAATTAAAATATTTACTGTCAATTGTTATTGTCAAAATTCAATGCATGAAATGGCGGTCCTAACACAAGAGATTTTATATAGATCATTACATTACATACCAAATTTCAGCTTTCTAGCACTTCAGGAAGTAGCCAAACATTTTGATGATATATCAGTGTATGAGTGAGTGTGTCAGTGACGAAATCAATGTATTTTAAATATCAATAAAGCCTAAAATATTAGAGCTATTCAATTGAGACTTTGGATGTTTAATTAGTTTATTATTGACATCATATCCCGATAATATGAACTATCTGGTACATCGGAAACCAACTCTATGAGGGTTCAAAAAAACGACGAAACACTTCTAGAAAAGGCAGATAGTGCCCTTGCGCTTTGCTTGGCTCGTCTTGGCGGGGGCACCTCTATGCCCCCAGATCTAAAAAGAAGTAGAAATCATAGTAAATAATCTACCATAACACAAAAGATTTCGATTTTTCAAAGTTATCGCAAACATTTTTTGATGTGTGTACATGACCAACAACTTGTTATACCGTCGGTCCATTGCCCTCGGCGTCAGCCTAATAATTGTAATTGATATTATAATATGAATAATATCTATAAGACTTTCTTCTGTTATGTCAGCATCAGAGTTACGTCATGTCCGGCTAACATGGTTTAGTGATTTAGATGAATGAATGTAGAACTTGTGGGCAGTGGGTTATTTTATTATTAATTATTAAAATGATTGCATTGTGTTAAATGATTTTGCATTGGATATTGTATAGAGGAGGATATTCACATCTCATTGTTTTTAAGTATCGTGTAGCAATTAGTTTACCAATTAATGTTTGGTTGGGTTACGGAAAGATGATGGTCGTGTATGGAGATTGTTTTTGTGAATTTTTAAATAACATGTTTTTACATTTTACTTCATTTAAAAAAAAATCAAAGGTTCTCTAGAAATTTCTCCTACGTCCCATCCCACGAACACATTAAACGTAAAAACGCATCCACATGCGTTTTTCCAAACATTTGAACTTACATTCAAAAACACTTGTAGGTCATACAAATAAATATTTGATCTGCACGGTCAATCAATTGCTCAGCCTGGATTTTAGTCAGTACAAGTCTGACAGTCCGTCCCGCCCTGCCCTGGGTGGGAGGACTCATTTGACGATTTTACCACGATAAAAAAAAGCCTCTGCGTCCATCATGCCGTATTATTAAAGACTTTTTTTTTGTAATATGTTTTATCTTTTACCTACAGTTTTATAAACTCCCATTTGTGTTTTCTTTCAGCAGGGATCACAAGATGGCGCCGCGTTCGGTTGGGGGTGGCAGCTGTCACCGCTGGGGCCCGCCAGCACCGTAGGACACTACTATGTCAAACTACCACAGGTAAGACTAACTGCTCACTGATGACTATTTTGCGCTCACTCACACATTAAAACTGATTGATTAGAACAAAGAATATGGACTGACAAGGACACTATTACTAATAGTAAGGTTTAAAACGGGATATTTACCATGTTTCCGATATTACGGCACTGTTGCAAGCGCCATGATCACGGATGAACTGAATTTATTGCGGGTAGATGTTTATTAGCAGACAAATCGTCTACGTCTACCCTCCTTCTTGTCAGTTATTCGCGTTATGGTAGTGGTGTCGAACACGAACAAATATTGAACATGTTTTGCAACGTTACGTTCGAGTTTCGAATGTAATGTTGTGAGAATTTCCTACTTTATTGTCTCGTCCAGGATCAGTTCGATACTGCGTTCACTTGTGTGTAGTGAGCTCATGAACGTTATACAGAATAGCACTACCGCGCTCCCCCTAGGCTACACTACATCCCACGAGGGGGTTGGGACGCCTCCCACTGGTTGGGATTCCCTGAGATATAGGGATTGCGTGAAGAATTATGTGATGATATGATAAATAAGATGCCGTGACATCTGTCAGTAAAGAAAACTTGTTAAACCTCAAGTAGTATAGAATGGGGACAGGAAAATGATAGTGAATTCAGCTGCCTTAATAACCCTTTTTTTGAAGTATTTGACCACCCCAAAAAGGTCATCAAATATGAGTCCTGGGTGGAGCGGTGCCTGTCAAACTCTACCATTTAAAAACCCCCCTTGTTCCTTAAACTGCCCGAGTACGGGAGTCACTAACCTAACCTACTTAGACAGACCCGCGACTGCATTAATATCCATTTAACATGATTCCACATTCACTTATTTACCAGAAAGATAAACTTCTCGTATCTCTCATCATCTCTTCTCCTTTCCAGTCTGAGCAACAAGTCCGGTACGCGGCGGACGGCAGCGGGTACCACGGCGCAGTCAGCGTCAACACCAACAGTGACCACCACCAGCACACAGCCAACGTGGCCGTGGGACAGAAGGCTGTAGAGCTCAGTCATACGGTAAGAGTCCAACGATTCTTTATGATACTATGACAGGCGCGGATGCAGGATTTTTTTTCCGCTTTTCCAGAACTGTATAAAAAATGAATATGAGTGATAAATAAAGAAGATATGAATAACGTCTAATATGACGATGTCAATCATTTGGACAATGGGTCGTAAGTCAGGGGGGTGGGGGGCAAAAGTTTATTTGAGTAATTTTGGGAAACCATTTAAAATTATATGGATAAAGGTGAAGTATTTATTACAAATAACTATCGCAATTATGATATAGAGAGATCCATAATTAGGTAAAAAGATTCACCAGATTAGTTACTAAAGATAATAATGTTAATTTCAGGCACAAAGCTTCTACGACAACACGCAAACACAGAACATAACCCAGCTGCAAGCGCCGCCATCGAACAGCCAGCAACCAGTCGACATCTACCTGCTGCAGCAACAGTACCAACCGTACCAGACCAACCCAGTGCTGCAGCAACCAACGCAAGGTCAAACAACCCCCAACTACCCCGGATACAACGGCCCCTACAACCCCAATGAACCCCAAAGGGACCACTCGAACCCTCTTCAACAAGAGGACCCCAACGAGTATCGTCCTGAAATCCTACAGGTCTTCAAAAACCACAATTGCTCTAATGATGATGATAACAAAGACATACAACATGATCTGAATAAATCTAAGGAGTTATTTGCCGAAATTCCATCTTATGATATTCATGACATCAATAGCTTTGGAGCGACAACTAATCCGTTCTATAGAGGTGCAGTTACGTTTAGAGTAGAAGCTCCCAGGGCTAATGCTCGTAACGAAAGATTCTACTATACTACGATTGAAACTCCCACTGCAACTTATACTGAAAACGCTACGCAAGTTGGCATTAATAAGTTAGTGGCCTCTACCCAAGATTTGATATCGAATGAAGATTTGTTGATCATCAACCATGCAGCTGAGAAGCATATTAATGATCAGTCAGATGACATTATTAAACCGCGTCCCAGATATGTTTTCAGAAATAATAATGATCATAGCGGACAAGATTCGAGAACGAATCACATCACAGTCAAAGCTAAAATCGGTAACATTGTAAAAAGTGATGTAGAACATTTAGAAAATGATAGATTTAAAGAACAAATCTTACATTCTAACTCAAACCAATATAACTTCGCGAGGCCTATTGTAGTTCAAGATAATTCGTATAACAATTTCAAAGACCAGATTGTCGATAATCTTGTGTCTACAATGGTTCCATATATGGCGAATGGCTACCAAATAGTAGGAGTAAGAGATAATGTAGAAGAGAATAGAGAAAATAATAATAATGATAATTCCAAGCAAGATAGTGAAGGATTAGTTAACGTTACCCCTAGACCAGTTAATCAAAACTATCTAGCACCTATCACAGTAGCGTTGAGACTACTCAATGCAAACGATACAGACTCTTTCAACAGTATAGATGATCACGAAGCATCTGACAGTGAACTCATTCCTGATACAGTACACAGTCCACCAAAAGAAAGGACGATTGTTGAAGTACAGGAATCCATACCAGTTGAAATCACTCATATAAATGACGTTGAAGTCCATGAGTATATAGATTTTGATGAAGGACGCAGCAATAATAAAGGCCCTTTCGATGTAGCAAAGTCTTTGTATAACAAATATGTAGACGCTTTAAAATCATCGAAGAAGATTCAAGATAATATGAATAAGCTTTTGTATAAGTATAGTGCAATGAAAGAAGAGAATGAGAAAAATGAAAATGAGAATGATAATAATCAAGATTATGAGCAGAAAGAACAATTAGAACCAAGTGAGAATATACAATCTTCTGTAGAAGTTAGTCCAAATCAAGAGGATATAAACCCTCAGAGTAGCCAACAAGTTCATTATTACAACTATGCAAATGATAACCAGAAGATAATTCAACCTATTATCATAGAAAAAGAAGTACCTATAACTAAATTCGTTGACAGATTTATTGAGAAAAAGGTTCCATATCCTCAACGTGTAGAAGTGAAAGTACCTGTTGATAGACCTGTGCCAGTAGAAGTACCTTACGAGAAGATTGTAGAAAAACCGGTAGAAGTAACTAAATACGTTGATAAACCTTACCCGGTTGAGGTTCCTAGACCTTATCCCGTTGAAGTTAAAGTTCCTTATCCTGTACAACAGAAGGTATACGTCGACCGTCCAATACACATTCCATACCCAGTTGATAGGATAGTAGAGAAGCATATATCTCACCCCATTCCTGTACCAACTCCCGTTGGAATACCTTACGAAGTCCAAGTCCCTGTTGAACACAAAATCCTTTACCCTGTTCCCGTAGACAGACCAGTGCCGGTAGCTGTGGAAATAGAGAAACCAGTGGAAAGGATAGTTAATAAAGAAGTACCTGTACCTTATGCAGTTGAAAAGAGAGTTCCTTATCCCGTGCATTATGAAACAAGAGTCCCCGTACCCTATCCGGTAGAAAAAAGAATACCAGTACCCGTTGAAAAGATTGTAGAGAAACCTGTTACGATTACCAAGTATGTTGATAAACCAATACATATACAGGTTCCAGTACCTCACCCGGTTGCAGTCCCTGTGCATGTGCCCCAACCATATCCAGTAGATAGAATTGTTGAAAGAAAAGTTCCTTATCCAGTCCATGTCGACAGAATAGTCGAAAAAAAAGTCCCAGTACAAGTTCCTTACCCTGTAGAAAAAGTCGTTGAGAAGATTGTAGAAAAACCTGTAGTTGTTACCAAATATGTTGACAAACCGTACCCAGTTGAGAAGAAAGTACCATATCTAGTTGAGAAAATTGTTGAGAAGAAGGTTCCTTATCCAGTTCAAGTGCCAGTGGAAGTCAAAGTTCCCTATCCAGTAGAAAAGATCGTTGAAAAACAAGTACATGTTCCAGTACCAATATACAGATACGGTAATAACCAACAGAATTCAGAGACGAGGAATAACGCACAATACCAGAATTATAAAGAAGATAGATTGAAGAGACTGCAGAATCAACAGCAGATTTACATTGCGCAATACTACCAGTTGTTACGAGAAAAGCAAAGAGCCAGCCAACCAGTACAATCAACTCAATGGGGGAATCAGTACGCGTCATCCTACCAATATATAAACAATACATCAGGTAGCAAGCCTGAGGAGAGAAAACAGAGCACTTTAGCGAATTACCTCACTTATCTTACCAATGGTCAGAGTACAAGTAACCAGAACCAGTACTACGGACCAGTTCCAATGCAGAATCAAGATGATTGGTGGCAGAATAATAAAGATTACGTGGTAGAGGTTAAAATGAGGAGGGCAGATAGGGAGCCGAAGATGAGTAACTTGAGGATTGAGTACGGAGGATTCAGGCCTCCACTAATACCTAGTACTGAAGTCGATTTAGACGGGATGCCCATTCATAAAGAGACGTGAATTTATGAAGTTGTTGAAGCTTTAAATTATAATGGTGACGATTTTTTCTAAGATGAAGAAACATTGAAAATTGGTGCAGTTTCTACAATTGGTAGACTAAATATTATATTTTGAACTAATTTCGAAATGTAATATTTGAACCATTTTACAATCTCTTTGGTACCTTTAGGCGTCGTCCTGGCAACGATCGTACGACCTAACGCTGTGTTCATCTTGGTGCGATGAAAAGGTTCGTTCACCATCTACTATTCTCGCACGATGACTTGCACGCGTCGTGCGACGATGCTCGTACGATCGTTGCCAGTAAGGACGACGACGACCTTATAGGTATGGTCAAATGAGGAAAGTTTTGATAGGTACAGTAGAATGAGGCTTCCAACTGTACTGAAATAAAAATATTTATGACAAAGAAAAGTTAAATTTATTGTTGCAAGTATACGTCCCGGCTTGTAACGTATTTGCCAGCTTTACAAACAATTATTTTGTAAAAATGCTCTGTTTTAAAGTTATTTTATTATTATCTCAGTGTTTCTTTAGTTAAATGTGTCATAATTTTAGTTACTACACACGTTTTCCTGCCGGGGTCGCGGGATCCTGCCGGGGTCGCGGGACCAAGGGATTACCGTGACCCCGGTACGTAAAGGGCTAGTGAAGGACACCGTGGATTTTAGTCAGTACAAGTCTGACAGTCCCTCCCGCCCTGCCCTGGGTGGGAGGACTCATTTGATGATTTTACCACCCAAAAAAAAAAAAAAAAACTACACACGTTTTAATTGTTCTTGTGTAAAATTTAATAGTTTTAAGAATAATTTTAATACATAAGTACATAAACGTTTATTTTAAGTCTAACCTAACCAATGTACCTTATAAACTATTGCTGAAAGACGAAAAAAAATTTGATTATTCGAAAGATACAAAGATGAATAAGATCTTTTTCTAATCAGCTTGATTTAAAAATTAAGTAAATACGAATCAAAAATACAAGTTCCTTTAGCATTTAGATTAAATTTTTGAAAAACGCGATTAGTATTCCTCAAAGATATAAAATAACATTGAGGAATTAAGGGAACTGAGTATTTTCAATTCTTAAATCGAAGTATTTGTTTTACGAAGCACTCCCGTCATTCGCCTTTAAAAATGATTTGTTTTTCCCCTTAACAAAGTTCTTAACATGATTGTTGAGTGAGCAATCTTCAAATTCTTTGTTAAAATTATTTATTGTAATTTTAGTTTGTAAGAAATGTACATATTGCGAGATGGAATTGTTGATGTTTTGAGGAATTAAAAGATTTATAAATACATAATTTCGTATTTTTCGTTTATAAGAAAGTTTAAAAATACACATTGAAATTTTTGCACTTAACGCCCTTAACTAATATTACTCCCAATACAAATCCCGTTCCGTTTGTGATTTTAACGGCTGCTTCTGATTGAACATCATTTTAAATACTCTGATAGGCATATGAACTGTTTGTGTATGCGAATTAAAATGATTATAAACAAACCCACAAGTCCTGAAAAATACCTAAAGCGTGTCAATTTTTAATAAAAGAAAACCATTAATCTTTATTTTATACAAAGTATCGAGGAACTTCTTCAAACTGCACTTACTAGAAGTCATTCTTATATAGCGACGGGTGAATTAGGATTATAAAGTAAACAACAATAGTGGAATTAAAAATAAAATTTATTTTTCATTTTGAATATCTCACAAATTCTTCGACACTCGTCCACTTCGGGCAAAATGTACTACACTAAATTATTATAAAACAAAGCTCATATATATATAAATATATATAACTACATTTAAAACAGTATTATGTATTTCGGGACAACTGGTCGCATCGTCGTGGTATTTCAACAAAAGTCGAATATTTAGAAAAATCGTAATTAAAATCCGGTATTTGTAAATTACAATGTTTATATAAGTTAAAAATAATCTTAGATATTCTTGATTGTTTGTTTCTGATCATTTTAAAAATGTAGTTTTGTTCAGTGATATAAATTATATAAATATTTATTAAAATGAACTGCATAAATTCATAATTTGTTTAATGCAGTTATAATTACATCGACATGCGTTTGTTAAAAATCCACTTGATTTCTATGTTGAATTCTATTTCATATAGAGCTATAGCTGTACAAGGATATTTTGGCGTGTAGCCATAGTCGGAACTTACACTGTTATCTTAGTTTTTCAATACATTTCAAATGATTCAACACGCCAAAAGATCGGTGTTAATTTCTACAACCAGTCTAGGACATAATTTGTATTTGAGCAAAACAAAGTTGTAGTGTATTTTAAGAAATTAATAATAAAATAGTGCGTAGCTACAGGTTGCTCACATTTCGCGCAGACAACACGACAGTCGTCGCCGACACGTCAGAATTTGTGATTCCATGTAAAAGTTATAACACTACACTTAATTATATAATAGAAAAGTGAGCCGCGATCGCCCCGCCGCACACACACATACATACAACTAGTTTATTATAATTATATTTATCACCTAAAGTATGCGACAGTTCACACACGACAGAAAAAAAAAGAAAAAAACAAATGAAAGCTCACACAAATGGAAAAAACGAAGGTTTTAGTGAATCACAATATCGAAAGGCTGATTACATCGAGTAGAGATGTGACACGACCATTATGATGAACGATTATTGCTATAACTACAAGTCCGTAATACTTTGATCACAATACACGTCTAACGATTTAAGTGAAGTATATCTATAACGCGCCTAAACACAGTGTGTACCGAGCCGTGTAATGTATTACATCGTGAGCCTTTGACACTTTCTAATTCAGCCTTATAATTAGAAAGAGCAACGGGCGAGGGCGACCGCAGTGTCGTGCGACCGACGACTGCGACACGACACGACTGTCGCACCGCGCGCCGCCGCCTGTCGCACGACCACACAATCACATTATAAACATTTTATCGCTATTCAGAGACAGCCATATTTTGTATTTATATTTTGTTATATTGGAAAATGAAAAAAAATATCATTAACACTAAGCTAGATTGTATCTGTTGAGCTCAAACTCACTTTGTACATTATTACAACGATTAAAATACATAATGTAATAGTATATAAGCGATAGCACAATAACACTGCCTGGCGGGGTGTGCCGCGGACGTATTAAATAATGTCTTTTAAAAAAACACGATTTCATAAAACAGAATACCAAATATAAATTAAATAAAAAGTGCGCGGCACACCCGGTCAGACAGAAGACTTATCTACAGAAAAAAAAAACAATCAATGTAATAATAAAATTGATGACACGAGTAAAATTATTTATACAAAGATGCGCTGATTGAGAGCGTGAATAACTAGGTATTGAAGATCATTTCACTGCGACACTCGATGATAACCACTTGGCACATGTGTACGCTCCATGCATTGTCCAACACTACTTTATAAATAAAACTCTTCACTCACGATACTTTCATTTATTTCCTAAAATCGTGCGTAGAGTGCTTCAACTCGAGTCCGCCTCCAAACAGCAAATTATATAACGATAACAATCGAGTTACATTCGATACTCGACACTCGACCGGCAGACTACATTGTTTCATCTCTAAATCGAATAATAATACAAATTCGAGTTGGGTGACCGGGCCGTTTTCAAAATTGATTTCGAAGAGCGAACATTTTTCATAGACACAGGATTTTTTTTACATTTAATTTTTTTTTCTTTGTCAAATTAACACCCTACTTTTATAGTGAACAGTTTTATCATTGTTTTTCTTTTATAAGAAGAAACACTACAAACTTGTTGATATTGTTACAGGTAATGTACGTTTTTTCACCAGTTATTTTACCCCTAATCGATACCAGCGCAACCTAACCACAACCTTATCGTTACGAGAATAAAGATCATTATATTGTCGCCAAAGTGCAGAGGTAAAATAACTCATATCAACAAGTATTCAAAAAAAAATCAAAGTTGAAAACGGCAGCCGTCACGTAATTTACAAAATTCTCCTGTTTTGTTCGTTCAGAAGTCGAAGAGTTCCGGCGGCGGGATAGGCTCGAACGGGAGCGCGTCGTACACCGGCTCCTGAGCACGCGCCTGTCGCCGCAGCGTGTGCACACTGTTGTGCATGCTGTACGAGTGCGGCGGCGGCGGGTGGCGCGCGCGGGACAGCGGCGGGATCTCCACGCTGTCCACGCGCAGCGACAGCGACGAGCGCGGCGCCACGTGCGGCCCGCGCACCGGCGACAGCGGCGGCCGCAGGTAGTCGGACCGCGCCAGCGCCAGCTCCGCGGGCGTGTAGGCCGCCAGGAAGTGAGCCAGCGCGCCGGAAGGAGTCCTCGCCCCTCCGTTAGCGACCAGGACCATGTCTTCGGCGGACAGGCGGAGGGAGTCGGAGCGAGGGGGCGGCGGCGGCGGGGGCGGAGGGGTGCCCTCCTCGGAGGAGGAGGAGCGGTCGCGGCGGCGGGGGCGGGGCGCGCGGGCGCGGGCGGCGCGGGGCGCGCGCGGGGGGGAGGGCGGCGAGGGGGAGGCGGAGGGCGCGCGGGAGCCGGGGGAGGGGGGCGTGGCGGTGCGTCTGCGCCGCCGCCGCCGGGGAGGGTTCTGGGGCAGTCACAGCTTGAGCTCGTTCGCGATCTTAGACGCAATGTTCTTGAAGCCGATGCTGGTGCCTGCGGGACAAGAGTATAGTGGTCAGTCAAACTTTACTACATGTTACATAATGAAGAGCATGTCGGAAGAACTGGAAAAGAGAGCCTTTATCCAGCAACAGGATACAGGCTAACAGTAACATGTTCAGACATTGACGGATCACATTATTAACGCATCAGAAAAGTTAATAACACATGCTATAAAGGGTTAATAACATATGAGAATGATACGACAAGACACTTCAGTTGGTTTCACAGGTAGGTATGTCCTGCGGTATTCTGCTGCGGGGCAAAGCCGCTGATATCGAAAATATATCTGTTCTTCAGAAACGAATATTCATCTTATTTCTTAATGTCTTAGGGTAACGCTAGGATTATAATAAACTAGCTAATAGCTACTCTTACCAGATATTCGCTTGAAGCGCACTCCGTTGAGCGACAGTCGGGGCAGTTTGCACACTTCGATCTCCCACTGTACTAGGGAATCTGCATTAGGGTCGCCGTGCACGCACAGCAGAAGGAATCTCTCTCGCTGCTCGTAGTCACAGTTGTTCGCGTCAAGCACCTGGAGACGAAAGATGAGTTGTGATAACCGAATCTATATATGTAAATTTACTCTCGTTAGTAGGAGGAGTATAGAGGAATTAATTTTATGCTAAGGTGTTTACTTCTGGGGTGCTAAGACAGGAAACCTCCACGTGCGCCCGTGGACTGGAGTTCCCCTTCGGATACGTCCGGGGGGAAGACCAGTTTTTCGGGCCGGTGCACCCTGGGATGCGGGCAAAAACTCTTTTAGGCACTGTGTGCCTAAGGGGTCTCTTTGCCCGTATGCGAATAGCCTGTCGGGTGGATTCTCCAACGCGTGTCCCTCTGAACAGCAGAGGGCACAGCGGCGGAGCGGGCTTGCGGACGGTGAGTAATGGGTAAGCTCGCCGTCCGACCAAGGACCAAGCCCGGGTCGGTGGCGCGTCGTGTTTCACGTGTCACCGACGGGGCCCCTTACGGGGCCAAATGCCTGCTGGGGTCGCGGCTTATTTCTTAATCCAGGATACCGCGGCCCTGGAACGTAAAGGGCATCCGAAGAAACACGGGTGGATTTTAGTCAGTAAGAGTCTGACAGGCCCTTCCGCCCCGGCCAGGGCGGGAGGACTCATTTGATGATTTTGCCACCCTAAAAAAAAAACAAAAAAGGTGTTTACTTCTAGTTCAACAATGTTTTACTTCTTCTTTTCGTGTCGTGTTACATAAGTAAGTGGACACTCAAGTCATTCAAGTGTGCTGAAGTCACATTTGGGACTAAAGCAAGTGAGGCATGCCTGCCGGGGTTTCAGGACCATCAGATAACCGTGGCTCCGGACGTTAAGGGCTATTGAAGGACATTGTCAGTCCCTCCAATCCGTTCCTTGGTTCCCAGGACATGACTCATTTGATGATTTTACTACGTACTAAAAAAATACAAGTGAGGCATTGTTTTCACAGGAGCACCGCAGTCGCGCTGCTTATTCGATGAATCGATGAACCCCCACATCGCCCAATTGAACGATTTAGAGCTGTCCATATAGGCTACTGCAGTTCTCGACCTCGTGGTAGATACCGTGGTCTATCCTAGATCGCCTATGCTGAATCTTAAGAAGCTCCTGCGGCTTTTGGTACATCAAATGTTTGGCTTACATATTTAATTGAACACTACATACCTTGCGAATCTCAGCCATGATCTCATTGGGATCCCGTGAGGAGGTGGTCTTCATGCTCCACGTGAACCGCAGCACACGAGGTTTGACCTGCTCCTCATTGCCGCCTCCACCGCCGCCTTGTCTGAACACGTCAAGGACCATTTTAGAACAAGAAGAATTGAGAATAGGGACAGGTATCGGCAACAGTAGAGCAGAACTTCCATTATAGTTCTTATTATCTACGGATGTCGACACGTTCGACCCCCGTCTCCCTCAACATTTTGAGCGATATGTCCCCTAGTGAAAACGCTGCTTTAAATACTGCACATCGATCTTATGAAAGACACAATCAGCGGGTTCGTGAAGTGCTATCTCTATCGAACAAAACACCAGCGATAAACGTCATATAAGCTTCGGTTACACACTGCGACTGATCGCTGCGAATACTCGCGGGGCGATTAGGCATTCGCAGCGATTGGTTGCTGTCGCGATTAGTCGCTGCGAGTATTCGCTGCATGTGACAGGCTATTCGCTGCGACTAGATTCCTGGCCGCGAACGAGGAGCCAAAACCTAGCCCATTTTTCTTTCCGAAACTCGGTGTGTAAAATTGATTACCGGTAAAGGTTTTGAAGTCTGAGGTATTTCTGCTGTCAAAAGGGTTGGAATATTTTTGTATGAAGCTTGGCTGGCTTCCGCCATTTTATTCAATTACCTAAATGGCGGAGTCTACGCCACACTATACACTAGGTTAAGGTTTTATACCTTTAGTACAACATGACTTATAGTTTTTACTACTGCATAAATTCTGTCGCAAAACTTTCAAGGTAAAAATTGTTTTACTAACTAAGATAAATGAAATTAAAGCTCTATTAGTACGCAGTTAAGATCGATTGCTGTAATAAGCATGGTAACAGCATCAAATTTAAAATCTATTTAGTCCGTTGGTATTTAGTAGTTAGGGTATTAAAAAGTGATGGATACTTTTATTTTTATTCAAGGAAAATTGACAAACGATTATGTCAGCATTATGTAAAAGTCATATAGATGAAATGCTCATTTTATTGAACTGGGACTATTTGGCGCAGCCGTGAGACACACAACAGTTCTTTGTTTTCTTTTTTTTAAATATTGTGTGTATCGTGGTCTCTTTGCGCCAAATAAATGTTTTTTCTTTCTTAATGTATTTTGTTTTTTATAAGCATCTTTTCCTCGTCAATTTTAGCTCTGGTAAGCAAATAAAAAAATACCCAGGGTAATTTATTTATTTATATATTTATTTCCACTAATAAGATTTTTTTAAATTCTTTTTTTATTAAAATAGCCCACAAAAAAAAATTATTGTTCAGAAAGATAAGATATCCAAAACGAATTGACTCGTATTTTTTCTTTTGTTACGTAAACCAAAATTGACGAAGATACAACGCTTCTAAAAATCACAAAACGTCACTTGCGAATTTCGAAACATTTTATATATCTTTATCAATATTTATAGATTTATCAACAAACAAAAAATGCGTGTTCATTATTTTTCAATACTCTAACTCATGGACTAAACAGATTGTATTTTATTTAAAAAAAAATATCATGCTTAAAATACTTTTCTTAAATAACACATTTCACCACTACTCACACACTGAAACAATCGATTTATTGCAACACAAGTTATAAACGCTAAAATACTCAACAAAAAAACAAAACACTTTGTTTTAAAACAGCAATAGAAGTGAACGTCCAAAAAAGTAGAATATACGCAGCACAAATTGACTGAACACACAAGATAAGGCTAAAACACACCATACAGCGACTCATGATCGTAAGGACTCGGACACATAAACACGATAAACCCCTTCGTACACTAGGCGACGCGACGCAAGTCTCTGATACCTTACGACTTTGGTATCCATAACTTACTACCCGTACTTAGTCTATTATGGAACTAGAAATAGTTCCTATGATTAGAATAGTTGGCTAGGATTAGCCCGAACTAATTTGAAATACCGTCACAAAAGTGTTTGTGGCGGTATTTTTCGGGCGCGTTTACGTTTTTGAAGCGCTTATCGGGAATCTAGTACTATTATTGATCGAAGATTGGGGCCGACTTAAGACATACATACGAACGTTGTTGTGTCGCGATCGGATCGGTACACGATTTAGCAACGTGACATGATGAGACGCCGAGTATATGTCACCTCCTTAATAAAAAAACAACATAACTCAAAATTTTCATTTTTCTATTTTTAACAATATGAATTTACATTTTACTCGAGGCGCTTAACATTTTGAGTTATTTCTTTTTTTTATTTAAGGTTCGATGTGTTTTAGCCAAAAAAAAGGATAAAATGTCGAAAAAAAACTAGGATAATTACCCAAGCATGGATTGTGGACTAGCGCCTACCGCATGCTTCGGAGTTGTACCGTCCAATGGCCTAAAAACAGAAAAACATAAAACTAATGCTAAACACTAGGGGCACGGGGTGTGGCGACGAATACATTAAGTACATTGACGATTTGTTATACGCTGGTCAAACACTCAACTTTATAAATTTCTTTCACGCGACTTCAGCGATGCTCAAAAGACTTACGTTCTGATTTTTTATAGAGCCATAAAATAAAAACTAAAATAATAATACCATCAATTTAAAAATTTGAAATTTAGCAAAAACTAGACATGTTTAATTTGATATAATCACAATCACAACACAGAACTGTCTAAAAAATACTAAAATTATTTAAAAAAAAAACTCTAAGAAACTACATTATTTTTGAAATCCAGCGTATCACAAAAATAACCAATGTAAAGGAAGTGCAAACAGAAAAAAAAAGTCTAAAACAAACACAATGCAAGCAACAGAAGGCACAAATCATAAGCATGCCTGCTCTTGACTTCTTTAAGAGATTACCTATTTTTTAACTTACCGTGTAGTCTCTACAAAAAGAGGAACTTAAAAAAAAACATGCCTCAAAGTGAATTAAATACCTAGAAAATTCTATAATGGTTATAATGCGGTAAAAATGAATGTAACGTGTTTTCAGATTATCATTGTAAAAATGTAGATTTTCTAACAGAAACAGTGATTTTATTCTAAAATATCATGCAACTATGTTATATTTTTTATTATTTCATTTACCTAACCAAATTAAAAAATGTAGGAGAAATTTAAATGCAACACACGACTGGTTAATAGCAAAAATTTTGGGTCAAATTGTCAGTAAAGAAAAAAAAACAAAATCGAGTTAAATTTTGTTATTCACGAAATAGTAATCCATCCAATTTAGTACTGTAGAAATGTTAAATATTTTTTATACAAAATAAGGATCAAGTAAATAAATAAATTACATAATATAGATTTTTTAATATAATTATGTTTGTAGATAAAAAAACTAGCTACCAAATTATAAAAAAAAAATGCATCTGACTGACTGACATGCAATATTAAATTTTCTCAAAATTAAATAACATTTAAATATATTATTTTGGGGGGTAGTTCATGCTTTTATTTCGGGTATAAGTTTTAAAAGTACAAATCGGCTGGACTACATATTAAAATACACACACAAACGTTTTTTTTAATTTAAAACTTTTCGCAGAACGGTGCAGTAATATTGGTGCAGGCGAGAAAAATGTAATAATGAACTTATGTCAGTTTCGTTTGGTTCCATGAAACTTTGTTGTAAAACCAATTAAAAAATGTTCATAAATGATAATATTGACGTTTATTTGTAAAGAATGCTAGATTTTTCTATTTATAACCTTTTCTCGTAACGAGTGCAAAATTGTTTTGAGATTTTTTGTCTATCGACTACTGAAAATGTAGGCTTTTAAAAGTTGCTTATGTTTTAAAACACATTATTTTGCACAAAAATTTAGCAAATTTTCATATTTTCATCGCCCCCACCAATAAAACCTTTGACATCATTCCCGAACCACCATAACTTTGGAAAAAAAAACTTCAAAATAAAGGTTGTTGCTGATGCCTCGCGGCCTACCTCCGTTGAATGTCCAGGGAGGAAAATATACGCGGTTTGGCACGCCCAGTAGACTCGCCGAGTACTGACAGTCTGTATAATACTCACCATGTTATTATAATTTTTTATCATAAACATATATTTTATTCACCATTAGTTACCGGCGTGACCTTTTAGTTGGAGATGCCTATCATTCTTGGCAAATTTTTGGATAAAATAGTCTGTAAGACTAAACTGATAAGAGTTTTGTAAAAACAGGAAAAGAAAAAACATTCCATGAAATTTAAATTGTAGAACTAATTCGCTAACATTTCGAAAGTCTACCATAAAACACTTAAGTCCAAATACGCCATAGAACGTGACGGAAATTTTATTTTTCTGAAATACTTATACACATATAGAACTTGAAAGTATTGTATATAACCAAGGGAGTTGCTTCAAAGTATAGTGTCTAGATTCAGTTTTGTAATTAAATTTTCTTCATAATTCTTAAAAATATAAATAAGGTAATGTCGAATAAATAAAACACAATTTGTTATTAAAAACTTGATTATTTGGAGAAGCGTAACACATCCATTTATTGCGTACTGTCAAAACAAAATAGGTATTTATACTTCAATACAAATAAGTCAACTTAATTCTCTTATTTAGCAAAGTTTTAGTGTCAGTAATATTCAAAAACATTTTTTTTTCCTTTATATACTTTTTTTCTTACTAAATTTTTTCTAGTAAATATTTTTGAATTTTACTAAACCCCAAAATTAGATCACATCAATTAAATGCATCTTAAAACAATGCCCATGATTTAGAAGACTATGTATTATAATCCCAAATAAAATTAATTTCTTTAAATTTAAATGTACTGGGAAATGAAGCGAAAATAAAATATGGACGGCTGATAAAATATATATATTAATACATAACTTCTCTACATTCCCCAATGGGGTGAGCAAAGCTCTAAGAAACAGTAAAAATAACTTTAACTGTTCTAGAGTATAAACTAAAGAACTTTATCGTTAAAATAAGTAAACTATACATATTTTTTCTAATAATTATCATTTGTCGTGCTTTTTTCCCAGTGAATTTAAACTTCTAACACACTTCAGAAAAAAATGTCGCCTGAAAAAACGCAAAAAAAAAGGATGAATGAAAAATAGAAAAAATCTCGGCTGTAAAGTATTAAAATTAAATATTTAACTACGCTTAGCGAACTAAGTTAGAATGTATTGCATTGTTCCTAATCGTGTAATAGTTTCAGAATAATAATAATATTGCTTAAAGAATAAAAAAAAATGCTAGCAGAAAAAAAATGCACTATTTATGTGCGTAAAAATTATAGGATTGTTTGATATAATTGTCTATACCCAATAATATTTTTTTATGTGTTAAATTAAATGTCAAAATATTTTAGTGTCTTACTCAAAAATATTATTTTCGGAACAATATACTTTCGGATTATTGTTAGGAAACGTATCTGTGTTTAAGGTAAAAAACCACTGTGTTTATAAATACGCATTTGTTCACACATTCAATAATAATATATTTAAGTATGACACAAGACTAAGGACATCATTTTTCCATTATTGTTTTTTTTTTAATTAATAACAGCAATAAAATACCAATTTTTCACACGAGTATTCCTTAAAACAGCACCTAAGTTTTGACAAAAAATTTGTTCAGTACTCTTTCTAATGTTCAAAGGAAAATACTGGACAGATGACACTAAATAAATAAATAAAGCAAAATTATACACTTTTTTGAAAATTATAAAAGAAATACCATCTCTTTCCATCAAAATTGAAAGAAGATTGTAAAGCCGTTTGTTATTTTAAAAAATGTATAATATTGCAAAATATTATGAAATAAATACAGATTTAAGGGCCTCTAGATTAAAAATAACGGAAAACTTTATTTTTAGAGAAAAATAACTTTTATTATATTTCAATATTTTTTGTATAAAAGTATTTTTAAAGGCCCTTCAATGATATAGTAAATAAATAGAATATGAAGAAAGTACACTTATTACACCATCCAACGCAATAGTAAATTTCCCTAAAACGCTTCACAACTATATAGAACACTTATATACAGTGTAAAACGTTTAAATACTCAAGTACCCCATTATATATGATTGAAAATTATAAAAAAGTGTTAATATTAAGTCAAATTTAACTATCTAACAAAACTGCGGCTGTCACACGTATCGATATCCTTATATGATAAAACAGTGATTTTCTTCGAAGTAATTTTGATTACCTCAAACATTTATTTTTGTAATTAACTTTTCACAAGTGAGTTCAGTACATTAATACTGAACAACAATGAATTTGTCATTCAACAAAATATAGCAAAAATCTGTTTTGCCTTCAGTTTATTTATCGATACCCATTTACAAAATCCCGCTAGCTAAATAAATTTGACCCTATAAATATATATATTAAATACGCTTACATTTATGATATTATAATGGACTTTTCACGAACAATAGAAAAGTTTTTTTAGAAAAAGTCAAAACGCTACACTCGCACTCCTGTTATATTATGTACAACAATTTTATTTATTTATTTATTTAAAGATCCTACATGACATAAAAATCTAATGAGTCAAAGTATGGAAGTATGAGAGATGGTAAAAACATTAATTAATGTTTTATATTTTTCATTAATTTTCTAGAAAAATCGATAGCTCTTTTTAGAATTGGACATTTAGAAAGTACAGTATCAAAATATTGATTTGTTTTACAAGGTGTTCGATTAGTGTAGTTTTTTTTTGCAAAGCCATATTTTCAAAATTTTTGTGATAGTTTCAAATTAATTCTAATGCTTTTTTATTTTATTTTTGAGCATTGTTCGTATTTTATAACAGAAATTATGTATGACATTGAATTTAGATTTTTAAAAGATATTAGCTTTTTCGTGACATGGCGACATAGAAATTATAGTTTGTCTTAAACAACATTGATCACATTTGGTTTTACAACGTTCGGATCCGCACCAAAAGGTATAAATTCAACAGTTTGCCCAATATTTCTAACGCTTCTTTATATTTTTTTACTAGCTTGACCCAAATCTACACAATCTTTATAACACCTTGTATAAAAACAAACGTTTTTCAACAAAACTACTTTAACACATTCCCTAAATCTATAGGGTACAGTTGAGGACAAAAATATCTTATTTTTTGGCCCTTAATTAATTTGTTTTTTTTTTTATTAAAATACAGCTGCCTAAACGTGTAGTTCGTTTCTGTGGTAACATCTACTGAGTATTTGTACCAAAGCCATAGGTTCGCCTGAATCTTAATCGCTAAAAAAATACTATTTTTATGCATATTGTATAATAATAATATAAATTGTTAATTATCTCACTCACGCCTTAAATATAATCAAAATTGCGTTGTGGACTATATGAGTTGGTTTTGAAAATAATTTTAATATAGGTACACGGTAGTAGGTACTTGAGAACCTTGACATTTGTGAAAAAAATGGCAAAGAAAACTTAAAAGAGCATTTCTATATTTTTTACTGAAATAAAAAATAAAAAATTTTGACAGTTCAAAAATTTTTACTAAATTTACATTTTCCTAACATGGTCCACATCAAAAAACCCAACAATGAGATTTTTACTACAGAAAAACTTTTTACTTACACAGTAAAATATGCAATACAAATATACAAAATATTATTTCAGTCGATGACATATTTAACGATTTAGGCAGAGTTCAGAATTTAGTTAGAAAAGTTTAAATTATTTAAAACAAAAACAAGATTTGTGCTTTTTTGTGAACTTAAATATAAAATACATACGGAACCCTGGAATGTTGAAAATTCGCTCGAAAATAGAACTCTATACTTCTTATGAGCTAGTGATAAAATGCAACTCGCGACGGGACTAGTTATCCGCTACATATTATTTTAAGAAAATATTTTAATTAATTTGTAGTAACTCTTGTGTTAAAAAGTTTTAACACTTTCTAACACAAGTATACTATTTGCCAATAAGTACGAAAAAAAATCGCACAAAAAAAAAGAAAGAATTACTGATTTTTTAAAAAAAGAACATTAATTTCAATAAAATAACATGTAGACAGAAGTCGTCGCGATTTTTATAATGACATTATAGTGATTACAAATCGAATTTTTAATAGTATGTTAACTAAAAATGGATCTTCAAAGGTACGCCAATTATAAAAAAAAATGATTAACACTTATGAACAACATCTTGTTATAGTACATTCAGTGTATTAAAAATCCTATATTTTTTTACTCACATACATTCCCGACAGTCTTACTTTGATAATCATGACATTTATTGGCAAAATTACAACTATAATTTTCATAAAAAATATGCTTTTTATCGTGCTTGATAATAAAGTAAAGAAAAAAAACTAAAATATAATATTTTAATGTCATATTAGATACATTTGTTGTATCAAAAGATAGATTAAATTCTTAAAACTATTGCTTCGTCGTATAATATTTTAATACACTGAACATTTTCTTTTTGTTATAAACTCCGTCGATTGACACATCGATCGGCGAAGTGTCCGTACTGTATACAATTCCCTAGAATTTATTAATTATATTTAATCTTCTCCACACGTCCGCAGTCGCCGACGATTCATGGATTCTGATTCAACCTGCGTACAACGGAACGGGTAAGCGAATCGACCAATCAGGTGTCGAATCGCCCCCCTCTTCCCGATCCGGCTCGCTTTTTTAGGCACAAGTATTTGATTCCCTGCCACAGGTTAGGATTGCCATAAAGGTATTTATTTACACTTCAAGCAAAACAATTAGCACGCCAAAATTTTAACTGTCGTTTCACTCACTTTTTACAATAAAAAATCGCATAAATTAATAAAAAAATAATTAAATACGCAATAAATGGCAATTTTAATTGATGGCAATCCTATAAATATAGTCTCGCGTCGCAACACAAGATGCACAATACTAAACGCAACTCCCTCCGTTAAATAAAAGATATTAAAAAAATGTTTTAAAAAAAATCCGTCACGTCGCAATTAAAGGGTTGTGGAATAGACTAGAAAGCGAATAAAAACCGGTAGAGGTCGCGACCGTCGACGTTCGTTAGTAGAAGCGTACGGTTAGATAAGAAATATCGTCACACGGGGGATGCACGAGAGATGTTTTTTTTTTAAATAAAACTACGTTTACGGTTATTTTTTTGCTTTCCGTACACCTCTCAATGTCGACGAGGCACAAACCGAATACTTACATTATTCTTTCTATCGATAAAGCACTACTGACAACACACAAAGCATGTAGGCGTGTCTGTGGCCTTAGCACACACTTTTGTATAGCAAAATAAAAAAAAAGTAAAAAAAGGAAAAATATTAGGGGAGTACATCATGCTTTGATATTAAAAAACTACATTGTTTTTTGAGGGGGAACTTGAGCGCGTTTACCGGTAATACCGAGTGCGATACGAGACGAAACGAAACGGGAGGTAGGTAGCATCGTGCATCCCCTGTGTAGACGCGAGTTTCAAACAAAAATAAAAAAAGAGCTCGGAATCTTTAGAGGGAGACAATTTGATCTTAATAAATAATAATAATAATTTAATTAAAAAAAAAGAATAAATAAACACACAATGATTCACACAACGAGACACGAATGGGTTAATAAAGTGAATAGTTAAAGACAGGTAGTGTGTTTATGGTGTAATACATTATTTACAACAAAATAAATAAATAAAAGACGTCGGTTCGTGAACGGATTACATGGAGCTCGTCTGAAAGTGTTTTAATTTTTTACTTAATAAAGCATTAGATAAAGATAGAAAATAAAAAAAAATCGTGTTATGTTAGATCAAAAAAGTGGTTGCTATTCGTGTTAAATCAAAAATACGAAGAACATTACATGTGTGTTTCAAACCTATAAACCTACTTACGATTTACTAGTTCAAAAGTATTAAAAAGAAGAAAGAATAGTTTTTTTTTCTAAAATATATATCCCAATAAAACATAAACAAACAGAGCTCCTTGATAACCATTCAAATACTAAATATTCCTTAAAAAAACAATAAATTATCCAAAATATTTACGAGTCTTTACTCCACAACCCTTTTTTACAAAAAAATATCTAAAATAATTTGGTCCCACTTGGGCGCCAATATCTAAGGACACTATTTTAATATAATAAACTATATAATATGAGATGGAAATGAGATGATTAGACAAAAATGTGCGTGGAAACTGTGATCGCTAACATTGATACTTAGCAGTGACATATAGCTGAATTATGCATACATTTAAAAGGCAGTTTCGTGGCAAAATTATTAAATATTAATCAAAAATAAATATATAGAATTTCTCAAGGCCCGACACACGAGCATTCACTTAAGGTAACTGAACGCGATCAGCAGATAAACGGCGTTCAAGAGCTGTATGCAATAATGGCAATAAACGCTATTGAACACACTTCAGTTATATTGTCAATCGCGTTCAATTCGTTCAAAAAACGTTGAACAGACAATAACTAATAAAAAGAACAGACTGATATAAAATCATTCTGTTTCTATCAACTTCAAACTTTTGGTCAAAACTGAACTATACTTTAAACTCGTTTAACTTTAAACGCGTTGAATGATTTTAAGAGGTAAGTCTGAGCCTTAACATTTTTTTTAATAAATTCCTTCACATATTTATACAAAATACTTTTTTTTATTAATTTAAAGAAATGCCACAAAAACGCCTTCAAAAACTTCCGAAAAACGGACTACTTGCGAGCCAGCATCAAGCCATAGCTTATAAAGCCATAATATAATGAAAATAAATAAAAACAATTCAAGACACCACCGAAATAAAATAATGTGTAACGTTATTATCGGGTTAGTTACAAGATGGTACTGTGTTTGTTCACATAGTGTATATGTATTAATGACTAATGATCGTTGAGTTCTGACATCATTGGGGCTTCACCTCAAATATTCACTGTTTATGGCTGTTGTATAGATTTTTTAAAGCAAGGTCCTATGTCAATTATATAACACATTTCCATAATTCTCTTGTCAAAAACAAACAGGTTTTTTTTTCAGTTACCATTTGCGTTCCCGAGTCACGGTGCTCTTTTAAGTAAGTCCTGCGAACGCGGCACGAATCGGTACGTCTCATGCGCTATCGATTAGCGCATGACCATAAGTCTGTTTAAAAATAAGCGTCTTTAATAAATCATTACTTTGGTACTCTTTTTTTTTTTTGTCAAATACGTATTTTAGATTACCCATATTGTTAACATTATACATTGTCAACAGAAAAATATTCCGTTTTGTTTGAAACTCCTGTTTTTTTTTATATTTCAGGGTTCGTTTCATAGTAAAAGTTGTTTAAAACCATCAGTACTTTCAGCCCATGAAAGTTTGTTAATGTTTTACAAATAACGCTGTAAAAAAATCACCCTGTACACCTAACGAAAACCAACAACAGCCACAAACAGTTCTCAACCATATCCCAGTGCGTATAATGTACAATATACAGTGCTTCATATTTGAGACTCACCGTTTGGAGAACCGCGAGGACAGCTTGGAGAAGAAGGAAGGCCGCGCCTGGTGAGGGGAGCCACCGTCACCGTACGCGCCGCCAGACGACCCGCGTGACCGGGTCTGACCTGGAAGGGGGTTTGGCAATTTAGTACCAGTATGTCTATTATAACTAACTTAACCTACGGAGCCGAAACGTGGAACATGTTAGTCAAGCTGGCCCACCGACTTCATGTGTCATGTACCATCACCTAATGAATGATGTAAAAAAGTTCTGTAAAAATAATAGCGATTGAAAAAGATTGTCCATGGAGTTTCTTGTTCATTCTTCTCCATAAAGATCTACGCTTTGGAATGAGCACCTACGGTACTTTCACAGTTTTTATGTCTTGTGACTGGGACTGTAGCACCATAAATATTTTTGTACCAGTTTTATTTTGTCTTTTGACAATTCAAAAGTGCCTGTTATTGGCCTAGTTGAAATAAATGATTTGATTTGACATGTTACGCAGCGTGCTATGGAAAAGTCTATGCTTGGGGTCTCGCTAAGGGATAAAACCGAGGTCTGACGGCATAAGACCAAAGTTAAAGATATTGTCGAAATCTGTAGCAAGCTGAAGTGGCAGTGGGCTGGTCATGTCTGTCGCAGAACTGACGAAAGGTGGAGTAGGCGTAGGGTGGGACGACCCCCGGCAAGATGGACCGATGACCTGAAGAAGGTGGCTGGCAGTGGCTGGATGAAAAAAGCGGGAGATCGTATGTATAGGCTGAAATGATGATGTCTATTATATGCTATGTGCGAAGTTGGTGGTGGGGACTATCAAATCGATCGCAGCGCGTGATGTGAAGTAAGTAATATATTCCCTTCTTGGAAATCAAACAAAGGATCCCCAGCAGTAGTGCTTGCAACCACTACACCTAATTTAAAAAAGTTTTTTTAAGATTGTGTTTCTTTTCAATAAAAAAAAATCCAAAAGAAGAGATAATTGAATATATGCAAGGATATTGTTTTTAAAAGGTTTTTCTTTTATTATGTTTAGATACACATTAAAAATCCTTTAAAGAAGCAAGTGCGTACATATCCGTTTTGATGACTGTACCGTAATAAACCTCTGGTAATAGGGAACTAGCCTGTTACTATTGGAAGGACACACCTAACAACATCAATGTTAGTACAAATACAATCATACATAATTATAAACATAGCAGCATATCCAAATGACAACATTTATTCATCCAGGATCTGTGAATAACACAACAACATCGCTTATGGCGTATTTGTAAAAATACCCACTTTTCTTGGATATCAAAAAATAAACTTTGATGTACAGGTTGAATTTTTCGAGCGGGCGTGGATGGCTTAATCCAAAACTAAGAGGAATAGCGAACATACTAGATGGCCTCTTGGCCTCTCATTTGAAGAAAAATGAAACTACGTAGAGTTAATAAAAACAAATGCTTGATCGGCACTATGGACACCGATCGCGCCCGCTACCGAACCCGCCACCGCGCCCTCCAAAGGCCTAGTCTTCCGCACTTTCACTATGGACGCACACTTTTTTTTTTATCGTGGTAAAATTATCAAATGAGTCCTCCCACCCAGGGCAGGGCGGGAGGGACTGTCAGACTTGACTGACTAAAATCCACGGTGTCCTTCAATAGCCCTTTACGTACAGGGGTCACGGTAATTCGTAAGTCCCGCGACCCGATGGACACACATTAGGTGATTTTTTGCTAAACCTCATATTTTCGGAACTGGCCTCCAAGCCCTTTTGAAAAATACACTCTTTGTAAGATTTATTCTTTAAACCCAAGTTACGTTTAGCAAATAGTTGCATGTCAGTAACATTCAAAGCTGATTTAATTTGCCGTTAAAATTAAATGCTTTACTTTGAGTTGAGTCGTATTCGAGTTGGTGATCGGCAGTGCGACGGCTTAACTTCACTACAATGAGACATTTTAGTTTAAAAAGTATTAAAAAAAAATAAAAATAAGAATACAGTGAAACTTGGTTAGCTGGACTCTGGAGCAGTGAGAAATCTCCATAGCTGGTACTCATGTTGAATTTCTAATACTTTAGCAGTAAACTACCTCTGTTAGTGGAACAAAATATACCTCTATTTTTTGAAAAAATGTACAAAAATATAATGTAGTCAGCACCACGATGTGTTTACCCACTTTCTTTTTATCGTGGTAAATTAGTCCTCCCACCCAGCGCGGGATGGGAGTATGGGAGGGACTGTCAGACTTGTACTGACTGAATTCTACGGTGATCCTTCAATAGCCCTTTACGTTCCAGGGTCACGGTTACCTGACGATAACTGATGATTTTCAATGCGGTAACCACATCATGACGCTATCTGTACTTTATTTGATTGTTCAAGAGATTATGTATTTTAATTACTAGGAATAATTATATGTATATTTTTACATTAATTACAGTGCTTTTATAAAGATGTAGGTTGTCTATACTGGTCGGTGCAGGTAAAATAGAGTCATGCTATCTAACGCATTAGCACATAATAGACACAGGTTGTGACTTGGTAGATTTTCCGGTTTCTTTACACAAAGTTTACCTGCACCGACCTGTAGTGATCCGTAACGACCTGTACTTATTTATAAAAGTACCCCTAGAATATTGAATGAGTTGATGACTAGTAACATAATCTTACCTGAATGGAAGGTGGACCTTGAAGGTACGTTCCTAGGGAACACCAAGGGGTTGGGAAACTCCCTCCGCGCACCCGTCGCTGCCCCTCCCGTCGACACCTGCGAGTTCAGACTGCAACGAAAAATACAATAATATTTACAATATTACTCTAAATACGCTTATATTTTATAATCTGACATACTACCGCTACAACAGTGAGATAAAAAATAAATACTGTGCAGGATAAAAAAATTATATAAATAAATTACATTGAAAAAATATATTACATAAAGCTAATGAGAGGATATTTTGGGGTAAATTAAATAAATAAATGAATAAAAAAAAACATAGATGGAAATATTTACAAGATATTATATACATATTATTTTATATACCACTACCAACTACATCTACTTCTTGTAAATTGGCTAGTTTTAAAATAAAAATAAATTAGTAACAAAACATCAATCTGAAAAGAAGAAACACTAAAACCCGTTACACAAAAATATTAAAATAAAATAAAGTGTATCAAATTTGCATCTGCGATAGCTCAATTAGTATTTGTGTTTAAGCCAATCAAAAGTAAAAAAAAAAGTGATTAAATGCTGCAAATACTGCTAAAGCAAAAATATCTGTGAAAAACAAAACAGATTATCATCGTAAACTGCGAATCTTCAGCAAAACTAAATCGACGAACATCACCAAGATTAGGAAACCTCCAAGAACGGACAAGAAACTACATTACAGTACAAAGGCCGTGATATGATACTTCCGATTTTAGAAAGAGAACTGTCATACAGGTTTCATCCGACACAGACACCGCTCTATGGCTGTACCTCGGAGTTTGATTTTTCGACGTCATTTTGTCGACGTTTTATAAGTGCTCATTAAGGCCCATGTGTTATAAAAATATTTTGATATTCTATATCACCTTTCATCTAGCGCTGTATGCACTGACACATGCACACTTGATTTTACGACAGTAATTGTGAGTGGTTTTCATATAATGGAGTTGGCACCCATAAAATGTATAAAAAAAAATTGGCAAGCACTGAAGGGCCTTGTATAACTATAGAATCATTTTTTATATTAGACAAAGCTCACTGCGCGAAAACCTCTTTCTAAAACCAGATTAATCAAATCAACGACCCAGCACCGCGCTAGCATCAAGCCGAACCAAAACAAAACCCTCTTCGGAACCAAAGCTTTGAAAAAAAAAAACAAAACCAGCGCGAAGCTACTACCACGAAGCGTTCGATACTTTTCAGTACCGGTACCAATATCGGTATCTAGAGGTACCTCGGGCGGGGCTGTGCGAGGTCCCGCGCTGAGGCATTGTGGGGCTGCGAGTCGGCGCCCAGCGGTGGGGCTCCGCTGGCGGACGAGATGGACGCGCTTTTGACGTGGGTCTTCGCCCCAGGAGTCGTCCCGGTACCGGTGGAGCCGTTGCTCGCAGTTCCGGTTCCGTTTTTAGTGTCTGCGGCTGGGGCACTGTTTTGTGCGTCGGTCAAGCATGCTGTTAGTCCCGTCTCATGCGTATATAGGATATATAATTGGTATATCGGATATATATACAGTGTAAGTTAAAGATTATATAAATATATGATATATATATAGATAGATTTTACTTTAATTTGTAATGTCTTTATGGGGAGTTCGTTTATATGGTAATATACATAGAGACAGACAAATGTTTTAACACATCTTGACATAAAATTATCACATAATAAGACGAGGACACACATTTTATAGAAATAAAAAACGTAGATCCCAAGATAATATGTAAACATTTGATATATCATTCAAATAAATGCACAGCCAACAAAAACTATGCACGTATCAATATTAAAAGATATTTTTATACAACTAAATAATCCTTTGATGAAATTGATGCCCGTATATCTCTTTTGTTGACTGCACATAATGGTAAACATAAATGGTAAATGCGAATTTAAAAAAAAATATTTTGTCTTCCTAGGTCTGAGTTCCACGGCTGGTGAGAATTCTTTCTTAGAATAAATTTGCACTACAAGGAGAGTCAGTGTGTTCAGATCATCATTAGCCAATTGTATTACTGCTGGATGTAAGTGCCTTCATCATTCGTGGCCACTTTCACCCCTTCGAAGATCATCGCTTCACCTAGCTTGTGGATACAATACCTTACCTTTGCTTACCACACTGTAAGCCGACTCCAACATAGTTGAAAACAGGCTAAGCAGATCATGAATATTTGGATAAACCCAGTTAAAAAACCAAAAAGTATCGTAATGATGTTGAGGACCGGGAACCCTTTAGTTGGTAATGGGTGATGTCGAAGTATTGCACTTCGAAATCACCCATTGTTAAGGCCTGAATTCCATTTACGTTGATGTCAGTGGCATACGATCATTCGCGTGCCTTCAGTCGCGTACTTAAGGTCGCGTACTGTCAGTGGCGTACTTTCGGTCGCGTACTATCAGTAGCGTACTTTCGGTCGCGTACTGTCAGTGGCGTACTTTCGGTCGCGTACTGTCAGTAGCGTACTTTCGGTCGCGTACTATCGGTCGCGTACTGTCAGTAGCGTACTTTTGGTCGCGTACGTCAGCAAGAAATACATAGTCACGTCAGAGCCAAAATATGATGCTAAATAGAACACAATGTATATTCATACGCGACCGAAATCAACGTAGGAAAAATTCAGATCTAATGATGAATGAGAAGTATAGTAAGATAGTTGATATACGTACGTAGGCGCGTCGTGCGGCGGCGACAGTTTGGGCGGCTGCGGCGGCGGCGGGTCGTAGGCCTGCGTGCGACGCGCGCCGCCCGTCAGCGTGCGCGAGCGGGGCTCCAGCTTGGGAGCCGCGCTCGACGGACGAGACGTACTCTGTACCTGGGGAGGGAGGGAGGGAGGGGGGAAGTCAAAATTAGGCATCAATATGTTTTTTTTTTTGTTATTTTTCCTGTCAGGATATATGGCCCCTTCTGGTTTTCAAAGTTGTTTTAACCGCGTCTGGTAATCCCAAACGCCTCTAGTCTACTAAATATGCATTGAAAATAGATATACAGGGTAATTTTTATGTAGTGCGGATATTTTTTTTTTGGGATTCATGTGGTTCTATTTCAGTAATAGAACACATTACCATAGATAACTTTTATTTTTTTTCAGATACGTCAACCTCAACCAGCCTTAGCAAGTCGTATAGACATTCGGGAAAACAAACATCACTTTTCTCAAGCGCGTGACATATAAAAACGGTTTCTAAATTAACGTTGTCTTCAATAATTAATTATAAATTGAGTATTTCGTGTTCATTAATTTTCGTGAAGCAATAACATAATAACATAGGCCTGTGTCAATTTTGCCAGTTTTCAGTAAAGTGTTTGAAAAGTTAATGCTTGCACAAATGCTATGTCACTTCAATAGAAACTCCATCTTTCATGATCAACAGTTTGGTTTCACCAAAGGTCGTTGTACAACTGACGCCGGTGTTACCCTATTGAAGAACATTTTTAACTCCTGGGAGGAAGCGCAAGATGCCATAGGAATTTTCTGCGACCTCTCAAAAGCATTCGATTGCGTAAACCACGAAACGCTGTTGCTGAAACTGGAACACTATGGAATTAAAAATACAGCTCTTGATTTAATAAATTCATACCTAAGAGATAGACAGGTTAAAGTTCAGATAAACGGTGTAAACTCGTCAGGGGCTGAAATGACTATGGGCGTGCCTCAAGGTTCTATTTTGGGTCCATTCCTTTTCTTAGTCTATATTAATGATTTACCCCATTTACTAAAAAATCAACCACAGATGGTGTTATTTGCTGATGATACATCGTTAATTTTTAAAATAGATAGACGTGCACATAACCTAGAAAATGTTAATGACTCTATTTCTAAGGTTCAAAATTGGTTTACTCTGAATAATTTAGTTCTTAATGAAAAGAAAACTAAATGTATTAGATTCACTTTGCCAAATGTTAGAAGTAGCGATTGCGACGTTTTTTTGAACGGAGTAAAATTGGAATTTATTAATCAGACAGTTTTCCTGGGAATCACGTTAGACGATAAATTACAATGGGGCCCCCATATAGCATCTCTAGCGAGCCGTCTTAGCTCAGCCGCTTATGCTGTTAGAAAGATAAGACAGTTAACAGACGTCGAAACTGCGCGTTTGGTTTACTTCAGCTACTTTCACAGCATTATGTCTTATGGCATTCTACTGTGGGGCCGGGCGGCTGACATTGAATCCATTTTTATTTTGCAAAAGAGAGCCATCAGAGCTATTTACAATCTACGTCGTCGCGAATCTCTTAGGGAACTATTCAAAAAGATTAATATAATGACAGTGCCTTGTCAATTTATTTATGAAAATATAATGCATGTTAGGAAAAATCTTCATCTTTTTAATAAAATAAGCGATAGACATAATTTTAATACTAGAAATAAAGATAAAATTGATCAACCTTATTTTAGATTGTCTAAAGTCAAAAAATCTTTTATGGGGTACTGTGTTAAATGTTACAACAAAATACCTAGCGAAATTTTAACTCTAAATGAAAGAAAATTTAAAAGTTACATAAAAAATACACTTAGTAAACAAACATATTATAAATTAGAAGATTATATTCAAGATAAAAATGTTTGGAAACATGCTGGTCCTGCTCCATAGTACAATGTAGGGTTTAAACAAAATCAAGCTTGTTGAAATTTGAATGCTCACACACTTATATTATATTTGTAAAATAGCTGTAGGTAATTGCAATATTTTGTTAAAATGTGAACACGATGTACCTTTGTGCTATTTTTTTTTCTTATTCATTTTTTTTTAATAATATTTAGTGTAGATTTAAAGTACATTGCTTTCACATTATTGATGTCAAATGATGTATATAAAAATATTGTTAAACATTTTTAAAAAGAGTAAGTATGGAGTTTCTTGCCCATTCTTCTTCATACAAACCTACCCTAGCGAATGGGTGTAGAATCAATCCCATCCCATCCCATTTCCTTAATGTTAATATTCGACGTTTGAAAGTGCCTCGTTGATGGCCTAATTGAAATAAATGATTTGACTTTGACTTTGACTTTGAACATATCCACTCAACATAAAAAATAACCTGTATAAATATCCAACATATTCTCGCCCGTTTTTATTTGGGCTCCTGACATTTTAATTAGACTGTTATTAAAGGCAGAAAAATGCTGATGATATTTATGGAAAGACATTTTTTTGCTTTTTTCACACAAATACTGTACTTAACATTTTCTCATCTTAAATTCTATAATTTACGTATTTACAGTGCTGAAAAATAAAAATCCGATTTTCTGAAGCCAATTCAGGTCGCGGCACGTAGCGACGCCTCTGTTAGCTGTATGGGGCGGCACACAAGAAGCATCACGATTGGTCACGAGCGCACGCGTCGCCGCAAGTGTCCGAACCACCTAAAAACTTTTATTTAAATATGTATCTTATTTTTTGTGAAATAAGTTCCATATTCATTTGTTTATGGCGCGACGAGACGAGGCTACTATAATCAACTATTCAACTTTAGAAAGATTACTACTACTAATTACTACTTCTAAATTCATAAAGACACACCTGGAGATGGGTTTATGCCCTGGACATATTGGATGCACTCAATAAACACCCGATAAATGCCGGTAATCGCTGAATAAATTTAATGTTTATTATTTTCTGTTTTGTTATAAAAATCGTTGCCACATACTAGGAATTTCTCTTGTGTCGTGGGTGTTTTTACAAACATATGAAGTCACATGCACAAGACCCGCAACAACTACTTGCAGATCATACAAATATTTGCTCCGTGCGGGGAACGAACCCGGGACACGCCGCGCTGCAGTCGAACGCTCAGCCACTGAGCCAACCGTGTCGTCACAAATGACATTTGCCTCGGTTTTTTATCAGGTAAGTTTCTGTTTATTTTTTTACTCAAGAAATTATTAATTTGTATTCTCAGTGATCGGGCATTTATTCGGGTGCAAACTCATTTATGCCCAATATGTTAAGTTTATGCCCAATTTTAACGGAAGTTTTTGCCCTCGAACCTTCTACACACAACTGCTACTAACATTACTATTTACTTAAGTTTTTTTAAATATAAATCTCACTAGTTCTCGTCTCACCGCACTATCTATCACTACATAACTATGTATGTATTATCTATGTATTACCCGCAACCTGTAACACAATACCACACAACGGGCCAGTAATATGAAGAACATATTTGTATACCTTTCGTACCTGCATTTGAGCGATCCTCGCTGTGTTTTCCTTGATAGACGCCGAGTCAATTGTGTTCTGAAATGAAACGATCATGTTGTTAGATAAGTAGTTTTTATATATATATATATATATATTTTAAATTATGTTGCCCCAAATCAAGAATCTCTTCTGATTTATCTTCCGTGGGTGCGTTTAGGAAAATTTAAATATAATTTAAATCTCAGACCTGGAATAAATACTTGTAGATCATACAAATATTGTTTTCCTTTCCGAGAATCGAATTCGCGACACGCAGCGCAGCCACTGCGCCAATCGTGCCATCGAATTGAATGGGATTTTATTTGTGTGTCGAGGGTCCATCAGACACATTATTAAAACTACAACAAGCATGTCCTTGCGGGCACTTGAGAATGCGCATATTCTTTGATTAAGTAGCTTTTTCATTTAGTGGAAATGACTCAATATACAAAGCACAACTACGCGCCGTGGTCGCATTGTATGTCGTAGCTTTAACGCGGCAGAAAGAGACATCATCTGCTTAGTTTTATATTGTGGTCGGCTTCCAGTCAAACCAGATGCAGCTGAATTTCAGTATTTTACTATCGGACTCCGCCTATCGGACCTCCACAACCCAGTAACTGGGTAATACGATACTCCATTCTAAGACTGGTTGTCAGACTTTTAGAGCTTCTGACTAATAGTAACGTCTATCAAAGATCTACAAATGACAGCCGGGACCAAGGGCTTTACGTGCTTTCCGAGGCATGGAGGAAACTCAATATGACTGATGGTCACCCATCACAGACCAACCTCGGTAAGCGCGGCTTAACCCGGAAAATCGGCAGAAAGAGACCATCATCATCTTCCTGCCCTTATCCCATTTTACTTGGGGTCGGCGCAACACGTTTTTTACGTCCATTCTCCTCTATCAAACGTCGAAGTATCATTCACTCCTCTTTCTTCCTTATACAATCCATCCATCTCTTCTTTTGCCTTTACGGCAGAAAGAGACCAAACAACAAAATAAACAACGTACCTGTCTTTTAAAATTGGATGTGGTTGTGGTAGCCGTGGATGTGGTGTTGTTCGCAGCAGTCGTGGTCGTACCTACTGGAAGAATTTCCCTCTTATAACACAAGATATTAAGTAGTACATGCTTCTGAAAGTACTCTCAACAAAAGAGGTGGGTAACCGAACGGTCCATTTTAATTTTATAATATTTCTTTTTTGTTGAACCTTTGGATGAGTCTAAGCAAAGATGTTTATTGATATTTAAATTTTTCTGTGAGTGCAGTATATACAGAATGAAACTACAATTTTTTGTCTTCATTTGACTTTTTACTGGATTATTTTGAAGGGTCATTTGCAAGCACGTATCAGCGTTTTCGACAATCTTTTTTTAATTGTGTCTGCGTCAATTGGGTGCTGCAAAAAGACTGGTGGTTAACACGTGTATTTATTTACATCAGACACCCTTTAACTTGCGCTTGGACCCTTCACTTTACTGAGTTCCCTACTAAGTGATAGAAAGGGAAAAGAAACAAGGATCTCAACATAAAAATGAAATTTCTTCTAAACTTAACACGCACAGTATATTAGCAAAAAAGACTTTTGCAGATATTACGCGTACATTTCGCCAAAAAAAGATCTCATATTCCATTTTAAAGATCTGTAGTAGCCTGGTTACCAATCTCATTCGTTGACAGTACATTTCATAAAATGGCCTCACCACCACTTTCCTGAAAGTTTCAGTAATACAAAAATTTTGTACAGCTATATCTGTTCAGTGCAAAGCATAAGTGCGTTGTCAGTTTGTGATAATAATCGTGGTTTTAAGGCTTTGCCAAACACTGAGTTCGGCGTGGCGCGACGTTAGCGTGGCGTTTCCTTGTTATTAATATTTATTTATTTATCGGGTTTTGATTTACTAAGCTGAATAGTTTGTTTGGTTGAGCGCGCTAATCTCAGGAAGTCCTGATTCGAATTGAAACATTCTTTGTGTTGGATAGTTCAATTATTGAGGAAGTCTATAGGCTATAAAACATTATGTTACGATCAATAAGAGCCGGACAGCGGGGTTGAAACCACGAGGAACAGCAAGTGAAAGACGTCCCGTTAAATGCCACGCTAACGTCGCGCCCCGCCGAACTTGATGTTTCGCAAAGCCTTTACAATCAACATTCCACCACAAGTTTTCATGCAGATGATAATTATTATAACAGCATGCTTATTTTGGCGATTCAGCTTGAACCATGTGACGCTTTAGGAGGTTTTATATTTTCCAAATTTCAGACATTTTTAACCAATTATCTTTTTAATAGCTAACCGAGACTTAGCGGGCCAAATTTTTCAAATCTCTTTCGGAACTATTATCAACTAAGCTGAAACTATGACAACACGCCAGAATGAACATGCAGTACTTCTCCTTTTTAAAAAATTTGGACCGGTATGAGATTTTTTTCAATTCTAAATACTTATTTAGTACATATCTTGTTCATTTTGGCTTTTCAAGGATTTTACCTACTAGGACTAAGCCTTGTTAGTCCTTACCTATATTAAACTATTTTCTATTACAGAAAGTCTTCATTAAACCTTAATTTTGATAATACCAATGAAATGACCCACACAAAGGATTCGAATTTTGATTCGAATCTACACGCGTAGTATAAAAGCGGGTTTTGTCGACGAACGAATAGACAAAATATAGAAAGATTTATATCGTCCTATGCAAGGTGACATTAATAATGTAGAAAATATGTATTTCTATTATCCAATCGTCTATGGGTCAAAATTGTATAGAAATAACTTTGTCTATTCTTGGTAGATTAAACACACAATTGGTCATACTAGGCATGTCGACGCGAAATGTCTATCTATGATCTAAGCCTTAAGTAATGTTATCTTAGATTAAAAAAAGTCCAGATTGATAGTAGGCCATTGAGAATTGAAGCCAATAACACGGGGTAAAAATTTACCCCGTATGACGATTCCTACGTAAAACAAGTGAACATCTCCAAGGAAAACATTTAAATGTGTTCGTGGCGCTCACTCACACATTTACAAAAAAGTGGCTTCACTAAAAAAGTTACGTTTTATTTCGAACACGGAATCTGGACATTTTATAATGTTAGAATGTTATTATATAGCTAATAAAATGCCAATCACCCAAATGTGTACAGAATCATAATATGAATTACCATGAAAAAATGTAATAGAGAATTGAGTTTGTAACTGAGTAAATAATAGATGGAGAATTAATTTTTATTGCAATTCGTATTGTGATTATGTTAATTTTAGACTCCCAAAAAGCAGAAGCTATTAATTAAATTAAATATGCTGCGTTTTGGTTCTAAAGTATTATATTTCTCATTAAAGTGATAAGAGTGCTAGTGATTATGTGTCGAAAGATCTATGTGTGGTTGAAATTAATTACGAAAGAACACGCGTTACAATAAGCTACATAAACTAAAACTTAACTTCACTACTTTTGCTACATCAATCTATTATAAAAATACTAGTTGCGGTCGTATCTAAGTGTTACCGCGGCTAAGGAACGAAATGGTAAATTTTCGAAAAGACAAATAATAGGAAATTTCTGTTTCCATATTCAAAAAATGGTGTCGAAAATGTTGTGACTATATGAGTGTTAGATTTTTATTTAAACAATGTCGTGGTAAAAGGTAACAGCTAAATAATAAATCTACATAATAAAAGTGTAATTACCGTTACTTTTGAGTTTTAGGTATAAGTAGAAAATTGTTTTAATTATTTGTAGTCTGAAAGAGTTGTCTCTGGAGCCAAGATAGATTTTAAATGAGTTATGATATCGTATTGCCCTAGTCGTGTGGGTGTATTTGCGAGTGTAGATTGTGGGTGTGGGTGTGTATTGTGTGTGTAGTAAATTATTAAATTGAGATAAACATGCACATTTAAATATTTATTTTAAATACATGGTGAGTATCAATATATTTGAAAATGTATTTATTTAAGAACAACCAACGAAGCATAGGTACAATATTACACATGCTAATTCATACATTTTATAGCGTAAATTTCTAAATGTATGGCTATTTCAAATCGTTGGAATAATGTACAAATATATGGAAATATCTATAATTATAGACAGTGTCAAAGCTATTTATTTTTATAAACAATTTAACGAATGTGTGTACGTGTAGGGTGTGTGTGTGCGTTAGTGTAGGGGTGTGTGTGCACACAATGTATGGATAGGTTAGGATTCAATGAATGTTTGATTATTTAAGGAATGGGGGGTGTAAATGATGTGTGAGTAGGGTGTGCTGTATTTATTGGGCGGTGTGTGTACGTACATGTGGTGGGTTTCCGTGGGTTACCTTGCGTGCGCAACACCTCAGCGCCGGAGGAGGCGCGGCGCGAGGCGGCGGGGCGCGCGGACGCGGAGATGGAGCGCTGCACGCCGCGGTGGCCGGGCGACCCGCCCGCGCCGCCGCCCGCGCCTATCGGCACCATAGTTACACCATATCCCAAAGCGCCACCGATCACGACCGAGCGAGAACTACACTTCACACCCCTATTGGGTATTTATATCCTAATTAGATCCCAGATTGTATCTAACTAAATATGAGATCCTTTTTGTATCGTTTTAAAACTTATTTTCCCATTTTACTGGGATGTACAACCCTATTTAATAACTTGCCACGTTAAAAGCACAAAAGGTGATTTACGGTTTAGGGTTGACTCTAAAATGATACGTGAAATCCCAACATATGGTACAGTTAACAAGAGATTTCTGGGCGGGCAACATTTTTCTTAAGGGTTTTGCCAAAGACATGCCACGATAGCGTCGCGCCACGCTGAAATTTCTGTTTGGCAAAGCTTTAATTATTTTTCGTTGCACCATAAAAAAAAGCTAGTAAATGAGATACGTAAACGCAAGCATTTTTTTTAAATTGATTCTCGTTCGTCTATCTCGTATTATTTTTAATTATATTTAGTTCCACACTAAAAAAAATACAGGAATGCATAGATATCTCTTGTTGACTGTACCATATATCAACAAGTTATTATGCCAGATATGACCATCCCAAACTTTTAAAAGCGAATTCCCAATTGCGAAACTTAACAAACACTTTAGATTTAAATCTAGAAATGTAAAAATGAATTCCAAAATGTGATCTGCTTAGCCTTTTCATTACCTAATAATAGAGCTAGCTTCAAGTTCCACTGAGAAGTTAGTTCCACTTCGTCTCAGCAAAAATACTAAAAAGTGGCGAAGTTCGGACGCTTTAAAAGCCTGTCTTGTGTAATATTGTCGTTCCAAAAGTACGGCAGAGGTTCTAAAACGGCCCCTTAGCAATATCCCAAATGATTCACCTCCGTGAATGAATAGCCAACAGCGTTGCGGGAAATGCACGAACTTTTTATTCTCAACATGACGCAGCCTTGAATCCGCAGTTTGTCTTTAATAGAATTTCAACTGTGCACTCTGGGGAATAAAGTTGAAAATCTATTGAAGACAGACTACGGTCTCAGCGCTGTTTTTGAGAATCACTGCTATTATTTATGATATTGAATGCAACATGGAACGGCTCCCAAATGATTTAAATATATACCCATAAGATGTAATGACTACCGTTGTATGAAAATTAAATCTATTAAATAATTAAAATTATGTCTCTCGGTTGTGATCGGTTTGCGGTACGTAAAAGCACACGATACACAATAATAATAATAATAAGCAGGTATTAAAATAATTATGAACTTAATTAATTCATTGGGTAACAATATTTTGACATTTTCAAAAATTTTAGTGAAAAATTGTGGTTACATAAAATGATTTTACAAAGTGACCGCTACTGAGGAACTCCTCAATAACACACTGCCTGAACTGGGAATCGAATCCAAGGCTGTCAGATGGCTCTAATAATTATACCACAGCGTGAATTTTATAAGCGATCTTCGTTAATTTTCATTTACGTAACAAGAGAAAAAATACGTATCAAATATTTTTTTTATTTGATTTTTTCAGTAATTAGTTCCAAAATGTCATGATATTATAACCCACACAATACAAATGATAAATAAGGACGCGCTCGTACAAAAACGTACAATAATAATGACAGTGAATTACCCAGTTAGAATTAAGCTAAGCTGAATCAGTATGGTCTAAGCGCTTTCGACTGAAGACAGACGAGCGTAAGTAAGCTGTCAGTCGCGCAATTTCATGTTCTGCTATAGTGCAGACCACTGATTTTGCGTCGCAAAGTATTTTTATATGAAACCGACCGAAATAACGCGACTCACAACTGAAAAATTTACGCTCTTCTTCAGCCTTAAGTAAGTATTCCGTATAATAAGTCAGTCAAAATCAACAAAATAATCCCTAATGGGCCTACCACACGCACAAGCTTCACCACAGATTTGCTTGCGCAAGCTTCTCTCATTAAAAAACAATACACGGTCGGCAACACTGAACGCCCAACCACACACACAGGCAAGTACGCGCAGGCCGGGCTTGCGCAGGCAAAACTGTGGTGAAGCTTGTGCGTGCGGTAGGCCCATTAGCGATTATTATGTCCATAGCGATTATTTGTAGGCCCATAATGGTGATTTTGACTAGCCTATAAAGCTTAAAAAGAATGAAAAAATTCGAATGTAAGCAAGATTTGGACCTATGACATTCCGATTTAGTACATCGGACACGAGCAATCGCTGTCTTGCTCACGAGCATCGAATTTTTCATGACATTCCTGCTCTCGTATAGCCCGTGTGCACTAGCACTTCCTAACATGGTGTAATAATTTACATACGGGGATAGAAGACTACCCTACAATCTTTCAAATCCATTACAGGATATTTAATCCTATCGACATTTTTAAAACTATTTATATTTTGTCTTATTACATTTTAAATATATTTATAAATGTTTAAATATAGGAGACAGGTCCAAGTTGGGCTCCATTTTATTTACGTCATCATTACGTCTATTTATAATTTTGTAAATTCTTATTTTAAATAAAACTATTACGTAAGTAAATTAAAATATAAGAAACAATGTTATTTCAATATGACTAGCATAATTATCGCTGCATATAAATCACTTGCTTGCGACTATAACGATATAACTCAAAAAATAGTAGATGGTGTTTTTAGAAGTTACACTAAAAATGGTTTTTATTATGACAGTCAATAATTTTTGGACATTTTATCAAAAACTTTAAAGTAATTAGTAGGTATTTCATAACTGAATGTAAAATTTACTTTCGATAATTATATACTAAAAATAAATAAACACCTTCATTAAATCTTTTTTTTTTGAGTTAATGTTGTCTTTGACACAAATGAACAAATTTCACAGACGCCAGCAGGTCAACCGACCCCAAATTTTACCAATCTAATATTAACCTTCCACTATTGTGATAAGTTTGAAAATCTATTGTGGTAGATTGATGTGCTGGCGTCTGTAGAAAAGTTTTCAGAGAACTTTTCAGCCGATACTTAACCAAGAGTAGTAAGACATATTATACCTATGTGCAGTATGCATACCTGAGTGCGCGTTAGCGTTGGTCTGCGTGCCGGGCGGCTGTGTGCCGGGCGCGGCCGTGCGCAGCGAGAGAGAAGAGCCCGAGCGACTGCCGTCTGACTCCGGCTGGAACAGTTGTTGTTTTTTTTTAAGTTCAACCTTAGGTTTTGTGCTACTAAATGGGGCATTTACACGGGTCAATTTCTCGGTCTCGGTCGGTGTATAAGATATAGATAAATATATAGATAAATCGACTCGTAGGGCCGCGACACATCTGCGGAACGTTCGGTTAAATACGCTCGCAGTGCTTTCCATATGATACATCAGCCGAAATTATTTATTAACCAAACGGTCGGCGCGGTACGTTCCACAGATGTGTCGCGGGACTAACGAATACCGCGACCCCGGAACGTAAAGGGAACGTAAGGACACCGTGGATTATAGTCAGTACAAGTCTGACAGTCCCTCCTGCCCTGCCCTGGGTTGGAGGACTCATTTTATGATTTTACCACGATAAAAAAAAACAGATGTGTTGCGACGCTTATAAATACCCTATGTAACCGGATAAGCCCGTGTTGCCTTGTGTCATCTAAGGCCTACAGCGGCCGTATTATGACGTCTTAAAACCAGGCTTGTTCCAGTGAGTGAAAGAGACAGAGCTATACAAGTCGTTTAGCGCCACCTCGTTCACTCACTGGAAAAAGCCTGGTTTTAAGACGTCATAATACGGCCCTCCAGGTGGCCTACCATGACGTCAGCGAGAGGAATTCCAGTGAGGAAAAGAGAGAGCTATACAAGTTGTCTAGCGCCACCTCGTTCCCACATTTGTTAAGTGTATACATGTTACTGCTCGTGACTGCACGCCTTACGATAATTTCATACAAACTTTCAAGTTCCTGTTTTTCGAAATGATTGATACGACAAGTTGACAAGGTCTTTATTAAAGAAATGAAAGTTTAAAATCGGTCTTATTTAGCTACAAAACAATTTTTTGAAAGTTAAATAGAACATCTCTCTCAGATTTTAGATCTATGTAACATAATGTAATTTCGGAAAATACAGACTCGAAAATTTGTTTCAATTGCCGTTCGGCGAACACGCTATCAAAGACTTTACAGTATAAAAACACAAATAAAACATAAACAACTCATGCACAAACAAAACAACACCCACACCCGGAACAACTACTTATACACATAGTGTTCCGTGCGGGAATCGAACCCGCGACCCGTAACACAGAAGCCTCTGCGATAATCGAGCCGTCACATCGATATACAACATTATTTTTTGTTTATGAGAAACCCGATACACCTGTTTAGTATTTTTGTGTAAAGAATCTATGTACGAAATTTTAAAACCGTATCATAAAAAATCACAAGGTTATAAGTATGTATATTACCTGGTTGTCCGTTCAAAAACATACTCATTTTGCGGTACACTCGCGTAAACCGCGTCTCCTGTGTTATACATTCGTGATAATAGCTTAGCAATAGTTACCTAACCGTACGGTGATTGTATTGTAATTAACTGGTAATAAAATTTAATTAAAATATTTTTGAAAAAAAAAAAAATAACATGGTGTAAAAATTATTTGAATCGAATCAGTTACTGATTCTGAACAAACTATATTCAGGTTTCGCATATACTAAAAATAATGTTGTATTTGCACATTTTAATGTCGTTACAAAAGGCCTGTATGAACTCTGTTATAATCAATAAATATTTGTAAGTACAAAGAAAATCTTCATAAAAATGAAATCGGTTCCAGCTGTCTGCAAGTTAAGATCTTTCAAACTACGCAACGGAATTTAATGTGGTTTGTCAACAATAGACAGAGTGATTTAAGAGGAACATTTATATGTAAAATACATAACATATATTTCACGTAACGCTCGCAGAAATAAATAGAAGCGTACCTTTGTACATAACTTACCCTTATGTGAAATGTTATTTTAATTATATGTGTGTACAATAAAGAATAAGAATAGTGCATCCATATTTCGCCCATTACATTTTTAAGTTCTATGTGATTAGGTGGCGAGTCTACTGCCATTAACTTATAATTACTCTCAAACTAGATTTTCTTTTCATAATTTCATGAAATTGTCATTAAATTATATTGATTATTTATCTTTTAAATGTATTTTTTTTAAATATTTTTATTCGCATTAACGTCTGCATTGCGAATTGTTTAGTTTTTTGTTGACAGGACTTAAAAACTGAGATTTTCTGATTCAGTACACCAGAAGCTTTACTATTCTAGGTGATTTTATATTCCATTCTTAACACAAAAAATATCATAAATCTTTTCTCATGAACTGCTGAGCTCGTCTATAAGACTACTAGCCCTCATTGAGAAGTATTCCATGTCAGTGAGTCCAAAAATTAAAAAAAATATAGAAATCACTTCAAAAACTCAAAATATACATTAAAACACAAACATACAGATTATTTTTATGTAAAGACAATACATGGAAACATTTAATAAAAAACACACACTTAAATGGAGCCATTCATTTTAAACCGAGCACTCAAAAATTGAAAAAAAAAACCATTGAATCACGCATTTAATCTGCAAGAGATTAGTCAGAGGACCAACATCCACATTTCACCATGGCAGGTTGACACCATCAATAAATTGAAAATATAATTAGTCGGCCAGTAAAACATTTGAGAAAATGGCTATTGGACTGAAAAATTCTAATTAGTCCGCCGCTTAGATTATCAAAAAATATTCGACCCGTATTTTTTCTTTTGTTTCGTAAACCAAAATTAACAAAGATACGACGTTTTCAAAATTACAATACGTCACAATTTAGTTAAATTTTTATTGAATTCTGACGTCACGAGCCACACTCTCGAGTTTCGATGCGTTATAGTTTGGTAAACATTCATTGATGATGAAAAAATACGTATCTGTTATTTTTTTAAACTCTAAATGACGGACTAATTATATTTGTAATTTATAGTTACTGTCAAATAGCCAATTATGGAGATATATTTTTTCATTTGTTAAATCAATGTATATTTACAAAGATATAACTCAAACAAATTCAAGAGTTGGGGTAGTGAAGTCAGACGCAAGTAAAAACTGTACTTACTTGTGACGTATTGGCAGTTTTAAAAGGGTCTTATCTTCGTCAATTTTGGCTAACGTAAGAAAAAATTGTTCAAATATTTCATGGTAACCTAACTGACGGAGTAATTAGGTTTATAGGGTTAAATAACCTATTATGTTCAAGTCCCATGTAATACATAATGGGCGAGTTTTTACACTATGTGCGAATTCGGTGGTGTCGCAAATTGATCGCAGCGCGAAGTTAATTCGAAAGTCTCGGGAGTGATGTGTGTAAAGTTTAATATGCATCACAACCCTTTTTAAGTACGTTTTTAGGATGTATTTAATTTTTGAATTTAAAACCAGACGGGACTTCAAAATATCTAGTTCGCAAGAATTGGCAGATTTTTTGGCTCCTAACAATGTGGTGACTAATCCGTAACTGCTGCCGGGAAATTTCCAAAATCACTGTCCAAAGTGGGAACTGAACCCTGATCGCGGCAACTCAAAAAAAAAACACACACACACACACACATGAACGATCATTTCAGGAACCGAGCGAAAGAAAGAAAAAAAAAACCAAAAACTACACATTTAGAGAACATACAGCCAATTGTAAACTCATTAAAAGTATTTCTTTGTAATAATAACCTTTGTACTCACGTCGGTGCTTTTCCTACCGAGCAGGAGGTAGGTCGCGAACACATCGTCGTACTTCGCCTCCGCCAGTGAGTACTCGATCTCCTGTCGGTTGTAGCCAACGCATACAAGGGCCTCTGTTGATGTGGTTGAAAGATAGTGTTAGTTTCGTGTGTAGCTGGGTTTACGACGCAAATTTTTATTTAAAAAATTTTGCAAATTTTTACAAATTTTTCAAAAAATTCGGGAAATTTTTGGTTAAATATAGCGTGAGACAGTAAGATATTTATTTTAATACTCTAGATATTTTACCCTGTATTGTGGGTGCGTTTACAAAACATTTAATCTCAAATAAACCATCAGTCAGCCCCGAACATGTATCTGTAGCTCATGGCTCTGTGGCTCTGTAGCCAAATATTTGTTCCGTGAAGGGATCGAACCCGTGACACGCAACGCAGCAGCCAATAGCTCGGCGACTGCGCCAACCATGACTTTATTTATTACTTTCTATACTACACCAAGACCAAAATAAAATTCCCATATAAATTAAACTGGTATACAAGGCTTCGATAATTTCTCCATCGAAACATGTATAATTTCAGTATTCCGAAATAAGTGTTATATTTTAAACACACGTAGAATAAAAATGTTTAAAAATAAATAATATAAAAAAACGTTGATAATAAAAATGGCAGCATATCATTAAACAGATAGAAAAAGAAAAATATTAATAGTAGAGAAAAAAATGTTAATAAGAGGGACCAATAAATTAAAGTACTACCTTTAAAATACACCTCGCATGCAACACTTATTATATGTACAGTTAAACCAGAAAATGTATACGTTTCGCTAAACTTCGTAATCTGCCCCTTGTCTTTAATAGATTAACAACCGTTTTCGTTAGAAAATAAAGTTGAAAATCTATTAAAGACTACGCAACGAATGAACGCAAACGCTCTGTAAATTTTAGGAGATTTTAAACTTTGAGTCCTAAAGTATAAAGCTGAAAATCTATTAAAAACTACGGAGCACTTTTCGTTTATCGTTTGTCTCTTGTATGCCTGATTTCAGGGAATTAATAAGTAACCTGTAGACTGATGATGATTTACGAAGTAAACTATGTCATCATCTATAATTTTCCCAGTGCTGGGACACAGGCCTCCTCTCTGTGAGAGGGTGTGGGCCATAATCCACCACGCGGGCCCAGTGCGGGTTGGTTGATGTCACATGTCTTTGAATTTTTGTTTCTAGAACATGCCGGTTTCCTCATGATGTTTTCCTTCACCGTTTTGTGTTACCAGTCACTTGATATACCTTTAATATATTATATTCTGGTTGGTACACTTCTAATGCACATGCATGCACACAGAAATTTCTAGAACATGTACACATAATTTTCGTTATCTAAATCTATGTACAGAGTTATGTGTAAAACATTAACATCCTTTCACGGGCTGAAAGTACTTAAGGTTATAAACAACAGCTTTATCTATGAAACCTACCCTGAAAAAACAAAAAAGAAATCTGTTCTTTCATACATTGTTCTGCCTAGTCTTTTCCCAACTATATTGGGGTCAGCTTCCATTCGAACCAGATGCAACTGAATATTAGTATTTAACATGGAGGGAGATCGGCTTGTGCGGCTATAATTATATAATCACAAGCTCCTCACGACCTGGTGTTTCATACATTGTCAACGGAAAAATACATATTCCATTATGTAGAAAACACCAGTTTATTTTTCTTTCACGGTTCGTTTTATAGTAAACGTAGTTTATTACCATCATTTCTTTCATTCCATGAAAGTTTGTAAATGCTTTAAAAATAAACCTGTGTACTTTTCACATTACTAATAACTTTACACCCTTACCTATTTTCTTTAGTATAAAACTATTCAATTATATACTTTATTATTACTACAACTTATCCAATCATTATTATAGACACAATAACAACGATATAACTTCTAACATTTAAATTAATCAGATAATCACATGACAGAAAGCTCAAAAGAATAGTGTACTAATTAGAAATAAGCGGTATATAAATAGCTTAAAAAGTAATACATGCTTTTATTTGTACATGCGTGCATTTAACGATAAAAATTAATAATAAACATAACGCAAAAAATTATACAATTATAAATCATGTCTTGTTGTAAAACCATTTATTTTTGACATCGGCGTAAACATATTTTTTTAAACAAAAATTTCCATCATGCTGGTTTCTAAGGAAACCAAATTACTGATGGAAGAATATTTCTGTACTCCATTATTGAGACGTAATATAAAAAAGAACGGTCTTTAGAAAATCCTTGCAAATTTTGTTCGCTCACCTCTATTAAGTTTAGTTCGACTGACATACAATTTAATACGTGAACTAAATTAAATATTTACTACACGCATTAAATTGTGTGTCAGTCAGTTTGCATGCCAGGAAAATTAGACACTTCCATTTTTAAATAAATCTATTAATTGACCATAAATCATGGAATAAAGCTCCATTTAGACAATGCAAGAACTTGCATACAATTCGCACGTAATTAATAAATGCATGCAAGTTGTATGCAAATTTATAGTCTAAATGGGGCTTTAATAACGAAATTTTTGTTAGGTATAATTGAGACGCCAAAGATTCGCGTCAAGGCAAAATAGCCCTTATTACAAAGTAATACAACAAGACATGTCCCCTACAAAACACAACACACATCCCCTTGCGATCACGTACCAATTTGCGCTGTGCCGAAAGTACGCATGGAATAATAAGAAATGTAAATTTTATATTATACGGGTTAGCTTAAATCAATGTTTTTAGTTAGCTTATTTTAGCTTCGTTGTATACGGTTTGTGAAATAAAAAAACCCTATGAAACCAGACGTGGTATAAGAAATGTCTATCTCAAACCAAATTTCGATCCATTTTCTTTGACGCATAGATAAATTCAATAGTTGATTGGTACAGATTGGACGGTAAAGATCAGGTACTAGATTGCAAACGAGATAGATTATTGGTATCCAGTGTAAGCCGAAGATGGATAATATTATAATCTATACATTTATGGAAATATTATAAAGCTGAAGAGTTTGTATGGTTGGACGAGCTAATCTCAGGAACTACTGATTCGAACTGCAGAATTGGCTATTTGACTGAAAAATTCTAATTAGTCCGTCACTTAGATTATCAAAAAATATTCGAACCGTATTTTTTCTTTTGTTTCGTAAACCAAAATTGACGGAGATACGATGCTTTCAAAATTGGCAAAACGTCACAATTTAGTACAATTTTTATTGAATTCTGACGTCACGAGCCCCCACTCTCGACTTTCGATACGTTATATTTTGGTAAACGTTCATTGATTTTACAAAAGAAAAAATACGTGTCCGTTATTTTTTTAAACTCTAAATGACGGACTAATTATATTTGTAATTTATAGCTACTGTCAAATAGCCAATTATTTTTGTGTTGGATAGTACATTTCTCGAGGAAGACTGTAGGTTATAATATCACGTTACGGCGGAGCTGAGCAGCGGGAAACCGCGGGGAAAATATTATAATACAATTCATATTTTACTAATAGGATTTCAGGAAAACTTCTTTAGCGGCGTTGTGCTCTTTTTTGGAATGGGTAAAAAATGTTAAACTCGCGTCAGGACACGTGACCTGATCGAAAATTCGTAACACGGCGCAGGGCGCTTACGCGAATGTTCGTGTGTGTTTATTACTATTCAAGTTTTCACTTGTGCCGGCAGAGTGCAACCCGTCGTTTTTTTTTTTCACTGATTTCATTATTTCACATACCGTATACTGTGCTTTTAGCATGCTATGGGCATGTAGTGTGTAATACTTTACTGTTAGTAAAAAGCTGTTTAGTATTCAAAGACAAAGCGTTAGTTATATTCTTATTGTTAATTTACTTTTACTGTAAAACATATGGTGTTGATTGTGAACGAAACTTGTGTTTGAAGTATCTTGTGAATACATAATGGTCCAATCCTAAAAAAAGTGATTTAAGTGAAAGCTTATCATATCAATTTCAGATACATTAAATAATGCAAAAGCTTTGTAGATTTGATTGCATTTTCTTTTAACTAATTTGTTTTCACTAATACTTAGCGCCCTTACTCAAGACTGTTTTGCGTCGCTGACCAACTACTAGTAAATATCATCCTTACTACTCCGACATAGTGCTGCTATTCGACTGAATTACGTAATCATAGCAAGCCTGTTTACTCCTACAGACAATCGCACATTTTATATTGACAGCACCAATACACGTCATTGCAAGCGGCCATTAACAAATGTTGTCCTGTTGGCGCTTGCGCTACGTTAGTATTGTGTTAAGTTTGCCTTAAGTGTGTGATTTCCCATCATACCTCGTCTCCCCATCTTATACACTGTTCCCCTACTACACTCCTTGTGTGCGTCCATTGATTGACATCTCGGTCATATCACATGTTGAGATCTATTTGATAGTCCTCACCTCCTACTTGGCACAGCCATTTAGGTCGAAGGGGAAAAGTGTCGATGACGTCGTGATGGCGCTTGCGCTACGTTAGTGTTGTGTTAAGTATGCCTAAAGAGTATATATCCCCATTATACCTCGCGTCCCCGTCTTATACACTGTTCCCCTAGTACTTAGTACCAAGGATGGTTTTCATTTATAGTTGGTCGGAATTACGTCGCATTGCATCATGAGTACGCGCGCTTAGCGTCGTCTAAGAAGTTGCCTTCAAAAGCCGCTTGTAGGATATGTTTTAGTTGAAATTCCAACATTCGGGCAGTAAATTAATTTTCGCATTATATTAGTGAAAATGACGAAGCCATGTTGCTTTATTTGCGGATAAGCTTGAATAGCTTAATAATTATATAGGTGTGAAATCTTAGCTTATTGTTTTAATTATGATTTTGCCACCTAAGATAAACAATACTTCTTTTTTATTTCATAATGAAATCTGTAACAAAATCTTTTGAACTGGACCAATTTGAAAAGAACAATTTTTTTTTTTAATTACTAATGAGTCCTCGCTGCAGCTGGTAACATTTAATTTTTACGATATAAAAAAATATTACTGGAATTAATTACTTACGGTATTTATTTTTATTATAATATTACTTTTTTACAATTATGCAGTTAAAAGCTACAGAGTGGAACCATCTATATATATAAAAAAACCGAAGATACACAGAAACCGTCTCAAAAAAAATTGCATTCAAACTAGTATCGCGTCATACATTTTTCTAAAAACGTAACATTACTTGCACTCGCAAAAAAATAACTTGTAACTCTATGTGATTAGTGTAAGTGCTAATTTAAATTTAATCAATCAGAACTTGTATATTTATAGTTAAGTTTTTAACCCACTTCAAAAAAAAAGGAGGTTCACAGTTTGACCCGTATGTTTTTAATGTGACAGTTTTAACGAACTGTGCATCAAAGTTTTTTTTTATAAGTTGAACTTAAACACTAAAAATGACCATGAACGAAGATTCCCGAAGTGTCCCGACAATTCCCGAGCATAGCCTTATATCAAGAGGTGTGAAGTATACCTATGGTATCCTCACCTATCCGATTGTGGTCTTTGAAGTCCTGCTGCGGCTCCACGTACGGTCTGAGCTCGTCGTCCTCGTAGCCGGTGTTCATCCACTTGTCCCGCATGATGCTCTCCAGGGACGCTCGCTTGGCCGGGTTCAGCACCAGGAACTTCTTCAGAAGGTTTTCACAATCCGTTGACATGTAGAAGGGTATTCTGTGGATGGAGATTTTGGTGATTACATTGGTCGGTTTTTTTCCACAGAGCTGATTTCGTGGCTAATTAAATACAGCCGTAAAAGCCGATCTTCTGGGTTAAGCCGCGTTTGCCGAAGTTGGTCTGTGGATGTGTGACCATCTGTCATAGCGAGTTTTCTCCGTGCCTCGGAAAGCACGTAAAGCCGTTGGTCCCGGCTGTCATTTGTAGACAGAAACTCCAAAGTCTGACAACCAGTCTTACCATGGGGTATCGGATTTCCCAGTTACTGGGTTGTGGAGGTCCGACAGGCAGTCGCTCCTTGAAAAATACGGATATCCAGCTGCATCTGGTTCGACTGGAAGCCGACCCCAATATAGTTGGGAAAAGGCTAGACAGATGATAGCTTAAATCTCCAACAGTTGGTGAAGAGACAGCTTGATATTATTTTCGCGTTAGTTACAGCTTGGCCGCAGTAACAGGCGATGGGAACGGCTTTGCATTTGGCGGGGCGGCATTACATGCGGTGCAATTTTCAGGCGACTTCGCCACAGTGATCAATATAAGCCGATAAAACTAAACGGGTTTGGTTCCCACACTATTCGCGACACTACTACGCGTCACTGGTATGTCCCATATATTTTTCAGTCGCTTTTGCTCGACGAACGTCTCATTGCCAGGCTGTTAGTTTAGGCCTCGTACTTGCAGTACTTGCGGTAGTACCCACCTGTACTTGCACTAGTACCCACCTGTACCTGCACTAGTACCCACCTGTACTTGTACTAGTACCCACCTGTACTTGCCGCGCAGTACTCTCTCCCGCAGCTCGCGCAGCGTGGAGCCGTCGAAGGGCAACGACCCGGACACCAGAGTGTACAGGATCACTCCCAACGACCACACGTCCACTTCTGGACCGTCGTATTTCTTTCCTGGAAACATACAACAAAATATTAAGAAAATATTCAACATAGCGAATAATCGGTCTAATATTTTATATGGAGGGAAGTGGAAATCATATTTTTTCTTACTTATTCCAACGAAAAAGGTGACCGAAGGAACTGTTAGGTACTATCAGCCTGTGTCAATCGATTGCTGGGCAAAGGTCTCTTTCTACGACTTCCATTTCGAACTAGAACTAATGTGTTCCACTGGTCGTTAGTTTTGTCTTCTTCTGCGAGGTCCGAAGGCCAAGCGAGCTTCCCTGGAAAGCATCATGTCCGGGGACCGAAGGATCAGGGAAGATAGCGAGTAAAACTGAACACGCTTTATTCAAACCGCGGCGAATTCAACTCGCGACTAGGAATCAATTCGCGGCGAATAGCCTGTCACATACAGCGAATACTCGCGGCGTGAACGCATTCGTCGACGCGATCATTCCCTGTGTGTGACCGAAGCTTAAGATTCTGAGTGAGTGTTGTTTGATGATGTCCTACCCACCCCGGAACTTATAAGACAGACTTTGACACCTTTTTTATATCGTGATAAAATCATCAAATGAGTCCTCCCACCCAGGGCTTAACGGGAGAGACTATCTGACTTGTACTGACTTAAATCCACGATGTTCCTGCAAAAGCCCTTACGTACCAGGTTCACAAGCCTTTGGAACCTTAAAACCAGTCGTACCTTGGAACAGTTCAGGCGCAGCATATGGCGGACTGCCGCAGAAGGTGTCGAGCTTGGCGCCCGGCGTGAATTCGTTCGAGAAGCCGAAGTCCGCTATCTTAATGTTCATCTCGCCGTCCAACAGGAGATTCTCCGCCTGGAACATGAATATAAAGCATGAGAAAAATAATAATAACCAAAGATGGCCGTTCACCGAATCGCAAAAGTTCCGTCTTGGTTTTTGCCCAAAGGCCAAAAGAATGCAGCATTTTGGGTGTTAGTGAGGGAACGAGGTGGCGCTAGACGACTTGTATAGCTCTGTCTCCTTCCTACAGCCTAACTACTCACGCTTAAGACGTCATGGCAGACCACCAGGACAGAGTCCAAAATACCACGCTGCTTTCCAAAACAGGCATTTTTTTTTAGCGTGGTAAATTCATCAAATTAGTCCTACCACCCAGGGCAGAGCGGGGGGGACTGTCAGACTCGTACTGACTGAAATCCACGGTGTCCTTCAATAATAAATATTCCACAACTATCACACAACGCCATCTAGTCCCAAGCTAAGCAGACCTTGTGTTATGGGTACTAGACAACTGATAAACATACTTATATATTTCTAAATACATACATATTATAGATAAATTACACCCAGACACAACAAATGATCGTGCTCATTACACAAACATTTGTCCTGGGTGGGAATCGAACCCACGACCTCCGTCATAGCAGTCAGGGTTACTAACCACTAGACCAAGAGGCCTGTCAAATGTCAAATAGCCCTTACGTTCCAGAGTCACGGTAATTCGTGAGACCCGCGACCCCGGCAGGCTGTGGCCCTCTAAAGGGGCCCCGTCATTATGCTGACACTCTTTGAGGCGCGCGTGGAACACAACGCGCCGTCGACCCCGGCATGATCTATGGTTGGACACCGAGTCGCCCATTACTCGCCGCCCGCATGCCCTTCCAAAACAGGCATAATGGACGTTGGCAAGAACGCTGCCAGGCTAAAATTTGATTTGGTGAGTCACGTAAGTCGTATGTGGGATCGCCGTTGGGCGAAAATCTAAACACAATGGGTTCCGGAGGTGGACGGCGTCGTTCGGTCGGCCCAGAAAGAGGTGGTGAGACGACTTGGACGCGTACCACGAACGCGGCGTCGCGTCCCCGGTGAAATGTGCATCTTTTCGTGTAGTAAATAGAGTTTGATTTTGAACAGCTCTATTGAAACGTTGTTTAATTGTTCTTTGACCCTTCCTCGCGGGCGCTGGAACAACTGCCTACTGATGATGTAGTACCTTGAGATCCCTGTGTATGATCCTCTTCTGATGGCAATACTGTACAGCGGATACGATTTGTCGGAACTTGGCGCGCGCTTCCTTCTCCTTCATGCGGCCGTGTAAGACCAGGTAATCAAACACCTGAAACATTGTACAACAGATATGATTACTGACATTTGTTCATTTTTGAAGTTAAAACATTCATTTTTAGCGGCGTTGTGCACTTTTTTGGAACGGGTAAAAAAATGTAACTCGCGTCAGGACACGTGACCTGATCGAAAATTCGTAAGACGGCGCAGGGCGCTTGCGCGAATGTTCGTGTGTGTTTATTACTATTGAAGTTTTCACTCCCAGAGTGCAAACCATCGTTTTTTTAAACTTATCATGTATATTTTCAAATATTTTAATATAAAAACGTTTAAAAATATAAACAATACCCCACCGGTATCAGGAACAGGGTCCAAGCTACTGGCGGTAAGACTCCAGAGAAAGGAACCTCGTAACAATGGGCGTTGTGGCCAGAACTGCGCACTGAATGTTTGTCGACGCTCTTGGAATATTTAAGTGAACTTTGTGAGAATGGATGTATGAATGTATGTTACTCTTTCACGTAAAAACTACTGAACGGATTTGGACTTAATTTAGTACACAGACAGTTCAGAATCCTGATTAACACACAGAATAGTTTTTATACCTATTTTATCTTTCCGTGGCATAATTCTCGAGTTGTAGCGGGCAAAGCCATTGGCAACAGCTAGTTAAGAATATTTATAAATTATATTTTAGAGGAAAGAAAAATTCTAGTTAGGTCAGGACATGAATCTGCAACCTCCCGATCCAGTAAACAGGACGCTTTGCCAACTAATCCACCACAATCATGTCCTGCTGGTTCCAATCTTTGAATCCAGTGTTAATATCTTACGGTGATGTTTGGGGCCATCTATTGTTGTCAAACTTCTAATAAAATCAATGTTGTAACAGATACAGAACAGCGGTAACCGAACCCGCGACAGGCTGTGCAGCAGTCGAATGCCCAGCCACTTCGCCAATCGTGTTGTCAAATGATGATATTAGTTTTAAATTAAGTGCTGTGAATCAGTTCTTACTTCGCCGCCAGACGCGTACTCCATGACGAGATACAGCGTCTTCTCAGTCTCTATGACCTGGAACAGCTTCACGATGTTCGGATGGTCCAGCATCTTCATTATCCGGACCTGAAAACAATAATGGTATAGTGTTAATGGTAGTTAATGCAAAGGCTAAGGAACTCATGGCTAAACTACACGATAACCGACAAATGCTTGCACTGACTGGACAGGTCCACTTTTCTGGGTGATTCTTTCTTCAATAGACCACCTCAGACACCTGCATGTTCTTTCTTTTTCATGGTAAAAATAAGTTATAGATACAATATGGACCCTGTCTGGCACGCAAAAATTAGGAGATTAGAGAGGAAGAGGGCTGAATAGCAATTTAGTCAATATTATTATAAATTATTAGACATGTATTACTATGTCATAATTATATACGGTTTATATTATTTTGAGTCGCTATTACGTCGCGTCATCAGTGAAATATGTATATTTTATGAGAAAGGAGCTTTTTGGCCTCGCACAGTATTATTTTGTTTATTTTTTTCTTTGTAATTATAATTTTGTTGTTCTGTCCTGTTTGTGTCAAAAAATCTCTTTTCCTTGTTTCTTTTCGTTTAGTAAATAAAGTTTTTTTTTAGCTTTTAAAAAACATTGTCCCTCACTAGGAATTTCTCCTGTATCGTGGGTGCGTTTACAAACATACACAAACGCCCAGACCCGGAACAACTAGTTGTAGATCACACAAATATTTGCTGAATCGTACCCGCGACACGCAGCGTGAGATACATTTTGAGTGGCTCTATTGAATTGTGCGTGCAACGTCGCGTCTTGACGAGAACTTACCCTAAAGGTAGGACCTTCTTACCTCTCTGAACAACTTCTGCAATGAGCCAGGGTTGAGCTGTGTCTTGTCAATAATCTTGATAGCGACCTCCTTGCCGGTGGGCACATGCTTCGCTAGCTTCACTTTAGCGAAGTTACCCTTGCCGATTGTCTTTAATAACTTGTACTTTCCTGGAATTTAAGAAAATATTCAATTAATAGGGAACATGCAAACATACTTCAAAAATGTATAGTTACAGTAATAATATTCAAAACGATAATATTATGCTTTTTCTGCTAAGATTGTAATATGATTTTCATTTTAGGCTCATTGGCCGCCATCTTGGAAAAAGGGGGTACAGATGGTAATTATCCGGGAAACTATCAGTAACAGACCATTTTGTAAAACTTGGTTGTTGTCACCTTTATGGAAAAGCAAAAAAAAAACTTACATAAACTTTTTGGAGTGGGTAAAAATATACAGTGCCAACCTAATATAGGAACTAAGACAACTCAAACAAAAACAGTTTTACCGGCGATCTGTGTCAAGAATCGCTCACAACACAAATCTTGTGAAAGCGGAAAACAGTGTTTCGTTTTCCTTAAAGTTTCTAGTTTTCTATACCAAAGATGGCAATGCTGGTGGTGATAACCGATTTCAAGAGTGAAGACGCAATCTACCGAGTGGATTGAGAAATCTTAAAGGTGTATCTATGACAGAGGAGCCGAGCGTGAGTCGAACAAAAATTTGTGTAGTATGGACCTATTTACAAGCATCGAACGAGCGCGTTTCGAGCGTTTGGTTCGTGCTGGACTGGTCTAGGCCTCTAGTCGGTTATTTGACGAACACAAAGGGATTTGCAATGCGTTCGTAGAAGGTATCGTTGTACGTCCTCACTTGACACCACGAGTAGAGTGGCTCGGCTTGTGCTCAGCTCGTACTCGGCTCTCCACCTTTCATGTTATCAGTTAACAGCTGCACGCAACAGGCATACTCAAAAAATATTATTAGTCCGAAATATAGATAGTAAAAAATATTTTAGACCACTATTTTTCTTTTGTTACGTAAACCATAATTGACGAAAATACAACGTTTTTAAAAATCACAAAACGATACTCGGTCGGTACAATTTTACAAGCGTTATGACGTCACAAGCCCCTACTCCCGAATTTGGAAGCGTTTTATCTTTGTCAATATTCTTTGATTTAGAAAAACAAAAAATACTTGTCCATTATTTTTCAAAATTCTAACTGTGACTAAACAGATTTTCAATTTATTTATGCAGTAAAATACCCTATTCTATAAGTTGTTTCTATAAAAGTCGTCATTTTTTTCCCGATTATGGCACACGACTAAATAATAGAAACGTTTAACTTCACTAATATTATAAAGAGGAAACATTTGATTTTATTGAGTAGTATTTAAACGCAAATCAAAAAATATCCTTTTTCTATGCAATAAGATTCCGAATTCCCATCAAAATTACTGATTGCACAGCAAATATTCAACTCAAAATATCACTAAACACACTACAATTTATTTTTGCAGCGTACAGCGATTTTTCCTAAAGCAAAAGCTTTTTCATCAATGCACAGCTAATAATCTTAATGCACATTATACATGTTAACTCTTTTTCTTTTAAATATAGCTTCTATTTTTATATTATTTACAGCATTTTTTCTAAATAAAACAGCATTTTATTAGTCACAGTCGTCTTATTATTTATTAATTACCACATACCAGTAATTTATTGAACTATTAAAGCGGGTCTTGCTTTCGCGGGGCGTCCACGCTTCCCAGCATGTCGACGGAGCCCCGCTTCGCGGGGCTCCTACTTCTGGGTGGTTTAAAAAAAAAATAACCACGAAGAGGATGGCGGGGTCTTCCAGACCCCGCCATCCTCTTCTAACCTAAATTGTCCGAGTCGGGGTGCCAGCGTGTACTTACTGGTTAATATGCGACTGGGATAGTTATTTTGCTATGAAATATGGAAAAGCTGTGCAGTCAGTATTTATGCTATGTATGTAGCATTTTTGTACAAAAATAAATTTAACTGTATTGCATTATGAGAAAAAAAGTAATGTCATATTGATGTATAATTTCGAATTATCTGCAGTTTGAGTTTTGTAAAACATTTAGTTTATTTGTGGTGAAGTAAGTTATTTGATGTAAAAAAGAATATAAATTATTTATTTGATATGCAATTTATAATATCCCGATTTTATTGTTTGTTTGTATTGAAGACTCCGAAACTACATGTCCGATTTTAAAAATTCTTTCACCAGTTCAAATGTCCTGAGTGACATAGGCAATAATGGGGAGAGCGGTCGAAGCCGCTGAAAAAAGCTAATTTTAAACTTAAACTTCCTCGTGCAAAAAAACAGTCGATTCGTATAGAATCGTTCATGCTACGCGTGCTTGTCGAGAGACAACTTCCTTTTTGAACGGAGTATCGAGGAACTTTATGATATTCTCAACACCAATGACAGGCCTGTTGGTCTAGTGGTTAGAGACCCTGACTGCTATGCCGGAGGTCGTGGGTTCGATTCCCACCCAGGACAAATGTTTGTGTGATGAGCAAGATCATTTGTTCTGTGTCTGGGTGTAATTTATCTATAATATGTATGTATTTAGAAATATATAAGTATGTTTATCAGCTGTCTAGTACCCATAACACAAGCTCTGCTTAGCTTGGGACTAGATGGCGTTGTGTGATAGTTGTGGAATATTTATTTATTATTTATAATGTGATACTAACCGATGTGTGGTTCCTCGGAGGCCCGCGAACGCGACGATACCCGGGCGCTGCCACCCGAAGTGCCTCCGCCGCCCGCGCCCGCTGAGGACTCCGACGCACTCTGAAAACATAAAATTTATATGTTAATACTTAATGCTGTTGAAGGCGCGAGTCTTCAGAAGTAATGGTCGAAATTGAAAAAATCTTTTTGTGCTGGGTAGTCAGTCATTCATCGAGGAAAGCTACAGGCTATATAACACCACGATGCCATCAATTAGAGACGAGCAGCGGGGGTGAAATCGCAGGAATAGCCAGTGTAATCTATACATATAATAAACCTGTAGAAGGGTAAATTCTGTACATTAAAAATATTGAAAAAATAAATAGCGGGGGCTGTTGCTGGATCGATACCAAACCCAAATATATGATTAAAAAATTTTTTGTCTGTCTGTCTGTTTGTGCAGGCATCACGTGAAAACTAACGGTTCGATTTCGATGAAACTTGGTATAATTATTCCTTATTATCCTGGGCATAACATAGGATACTTTTTATCCTGGAAATATACGTAGAAAAAAAATCTTATTTTTCAGTTTTATTCATAGACGTTGTTCTGTAGAACCGCGAACACATGTTGCATTACCCGCAGTGGATTCAGCGCCGTAATATTTATAAGATGTCATTGTCAGAGTTACTCAAAATGGGGAAATAAAGCATCCACGCGAAGACCGACATCCGCGCGGACGGAGTCGCGGGCGGAAGCTAGTTTAACATAAAAAATAGAGATATAATAAAGAGAACATAAATAACCAAGAACAAATTGGGCTGGGCACACCGCAATCGCGACGGTAAGACCCCTTTTAGACGAGTGACTGGATAGGCGACACGGCGTCCTGACCTACCGCCTGACGCAGGTCCTCACCGCACACGGAAGTTTCGGGAGGTACCTGTGTCGGATAAGGAGGGAAGAAACGCCTGGGTGTCATGACTGCGAGTATCGCCCGGAGGACACGGTGGAGCATACGGTGCAGGATTACCCCGCTTGGGCAGTCCTCACGACGGCGATAGGCGGAAACCTCTCGCGGCCGGCATTGGTCGAGGCCATGCTGCGGGGTGAGATGGAATGGGAAGCGGTCGACTCAAGGAGTGCCAGCAAAATGACGGCCCCCCCTCTTGAGGGCCAAAGCCTGCCGGAGTCGCGGTACTTACGAATTACTGTGACCCCGGAACGTAAAGGGCTATTGCAGGACACCGTGGATTTTAGTCAGTACGAGTCTGACAGTGCCTCCCGCTCTTCCCTGAGTGGGAGGACTCATTTTATGATTTTATCACGATTTAAAAAAAATACAATTTGGGCTGTATGATTTCTATCATAACTCAACATAGATAGGTTAACCAAATCTCCCTAGCTGGTCGAATCTGGTTTCCAAGATTCAACATGGCAGACACACTAGTCTGGTCGAAAATTCGGGTCAACTTCGAATCAGAACAAGGCACTTGGGATCTAAACAGATGCATAAAAATCAATCCAAAATGTTAATTTATTGTAAACCTTCCCGTTTTATCAACTAGACAAACTAAGATTATTTAATGTCCAGATTCCGTGTTGGAAGACAAAACGTTACGTTTTAGTGCAGCCTTTTTTTATTAATGTGGGAGTGAACGCCAACATTCAAATGTTTTTCTTGAAGATGTTCACTTGTTTTACGTAGGAATAGAAAGACGCGACGACGGGAGAGATTTTTTCCGTGTTTTTTTTTTGTTTTAATTCTCAGTGGCCTACGACGAATCTGGAAACAAAATAACATCCCAAAAGTGGCGTTCGACTACTATTTTCATTTATTAATTTCATTACTTTTTGAAGTGAAAACTTCTTTAGCGGCGTTGAGCACTTTTTCTGTAATGGGTATAAAATCTTAAACTCGCGTCAGGACACGTGACCCTGACCGAAAAAGCGTAGGACGGCGCAGGGCGCTTGCGTGAATGTTCGTGTGACTTTATTACTTTTAAAGAAGTTTGTATGCTGGATACATTCGTTGCTAGGTAACATTGTTTATAAAAGATGTACGTCACATTGGAAAATTATTGAAATAAAAAGTCAACCATTTTTGCGAGTTTTACTAAAATCTGTTCACAAGATATTTCCAACAATTACTATTCAAGTTTTCACTTCTGCCGGCACTCCCAGAGTGCAACCCGTCATTTTTTTTATTTTCCGTGCTTTCATGGCCCCTTCTACGAGTACACCTTTTAGTTTGGCAGGTACAAGCCTTTGTGAAACAGACAGGCGTCGCGAAAGCGAAGCGTGACGTTTTTATTTGTAATGTATGGAATTGTTTGAATCCAGTCACATAGAACAGCGAAAGAAATCCGATAACGTGACAGAACTATCGGACTGACGTCTCGCTTCGGTTCGGTATCGCTTCGCCTTCGCCAGTCTATTTGCAAAGGCATTAGGACTATGAACAACTACTATGAAAAAGAAAGACAAAAAATAACTACTACAGATAGTTCTTTCACTAACGGAGCTAACTTTACACGTCAAAAAATAATTGGTAGGTAGGGGAACAGTGTATAACACGGGGACGCGAGGTATAACGGGGACATACACTCTTTAGGCATACTTAACACAACATTAACAAATGGCGACCTGTTGGCGTTTGCGCTACGTTAGTATTGGGTTAAGTTCGCCTTAAGTGTGTGATTTCCCATCATACTTCGCGTCCCCGTCTTATACACTGTTCCCCAATATGAATAGGAGAAACGGGATTGTATGTATAACTAGCTGTTCTCCGCGGTTTCAGCCGCGCTGCTCGGCTCCGTAGCGTGATGCTTTAGAGCCTAAAGCCTTTCTCGATAAATGGACTATCCAACACAATAATATTTTTTCAATTCCAACCAGTAGTTTCTAAGATTGGCGCGTCCAAACAAACAAAAAAACAAACTCTTCAGCTTTATAATATCATAGTACAGATGATGAAATTAGTGCCTTTTGCAACTAATTTTATAATTACACTTATAGACACGATTATCTTTATAATGCGTCAATGGATACCAAAGTCGTGAAGTACCGGAGACTTGCGTCGCCTTGTGTACGACGGGGCTAATAGTTCACAGTATAGTCACAAGTTGCATGCAACTCGCGTGCCATTTCTTGTACAGTGTAAATAAGGCTTTAGTCGTTGTGAAAGTAACGTTAGTTTTGACAACATGAAAAAACTTGCACTTTCCAAACCGCTGGATAAGTCACAGACATGCTGCAATTAAAATAAAAGCGAAGATAATTGACTAAAAGTAATGCTAATAAAATAATAACATTTGTTGCGCTTCTAAAGAAGCAGTTAAAATCGAAACACCTGGAATTCTTTGACCTGGGTCTGCATTTCCAATTAGATGGATAAGCATTCGTGCTTATACATATTTATAAACTAGCTGTTGCCAGCTGCTACGTTCGCTAATAGTCGAAAATTATCCCACAGGAACATAAAATCGGGATAAAAACTATCCTGTGTTAATGCCAGGTGTAAGTGCCAGGTGATAAATTATTTATTTCCGTTCAGTAGTTTTTGCGTGAAAGAATAACAGCCCTCCATCTATCCATACACCCCCACACACTTTCACGATTATAATATTAGTAGGACTTAGACAACATTATTTTTTGTTTATGCGAAACCCGATACACCCGTCTAGTATTTTTGTGTGAAGAATCTATGTACAAAATTTTAAAAGCGTATCATAAAAAATCACAAGGTTATAAGTTTGTATATTACCTGGTTGTCCGTTCAAAAAAATGCTCATTTCGCGGTACACCCGCGTAAACCGCGTCTCCTGTGTTATACACTCGTGATAATAGCTTGGCAATAGGTACCTAACCGTACAGTGATTGTATTGTAATTAACTGGTAATAAAATTTAATTAAAATATTTCTGAAAAATAATATAACATGGTGTAAAAATTATTGGAATCGAATCAGTTACTGATTCTGAACAAATTATATTCAGGTTTCGCATATACTAAAAATAATGTTGTATTATACGGAGGTGATAAATCGATGTAGCTAGTTCCATGTCTGTCTTTTTTGCACAGACAACTGACATACAGCACTTACTGTGTACTTCCATTCTCTATTTTATTTTGAGAGAAAAAATATGCCTTACATTGAGTATTATCGGGGCCAAGAACATTTAATAAAACACAGTTATTGAGCATTTTTAATAGCAAATGTCGTAATTTTTACGGGGTAACATCATGCAATGAGTCCCACCCTGGGTGGAGCGAAAAGGACCGTCAGACTCGTAGTGACTAAAATCCAGTCACCCTGGAATGTAAAGGGCTATTGAAGGAACAGCTAAGTAACCCGATGATACAATCCCAAGATCCCGGGCAGTGACCATGTTAAACGAAACTTCTATGGAGCCATATGCAAAAAAAAGATGAAACACGTTGTGCCGACCCCAAGTTAAGAGATGATGGTGGATGAGCCAAGCAGACGATGGTGAGTGGACCCGTCCCAGGTCTGATTCTTTAGTTTGTGTGTTCTATCAACTCCTGTTTCCCTGCATACTTGAAGCAATTTTCTGGAGTTTTACAAAACTCTTCTATTTCTACATCCTCACTAAGATCAAATCTTACCGGTCTCTTCTTTTTAGCATAAGAACCTTGAATACTGATATGGACCAAAGATGGTGGAGGCTTTGGACTAAACTCTACTGGCATAAAATATTTGGTGTACTCATTTTTACGAGCGCAGTCTATTATTTCTCCCTCATAAGTTACACACACTGGTTTGGTACAATCTAGTCCAGGTACTTCCTCTGACCAGTCACACGGGTTTCCCCTGAACTGTCTTCGTGACGGAGATGAGCCGCGTGTTTTCACTTTACAAATAAATAATTCCAGCTCATTTTCTTGACTTCCATTTGAATGTTCAATCTGTTTCGTATACGCATTATCATCTTTCCTAAAGCATACTTGAGTACCATTAGACTTGTAAACACAAATGACTAAATAAAAAGGTTTTTCTGTCATAACCTCTGACAAAAATGAAACTTTGTCAATGTTGCTTAAATTTTGGATTGTTATAGTTTCACAAAGATTGACGTTATCTTTAGATATGTTTGTGTAGCATCCTGCTTTACAAAAACATCTTAAAATGACGTTAATTTTCTTATTTGATGTAGATATAACCGGTGAACATGCATCCTTAGCAGAACAGTTAAAACCGGATGATTTATTTTTGGTTTCAGATAATATTTGGTGTGTCAATATTTTGGTTTGTTGCAGATTAACGTACACTGGTTTTTCGTCCTGAAATCATGAATAATTCTGCTGTTAGCAATTAGTGGATGGATTTAATGCTTGTCCGGCATGTCCACCGTCAGTGATAACGTCTGTCGAACGTAACTATCAGTGAATGCATATTTTTTAAAGGCAATAGTTATACGCTCGCTGGTGTAAGCCCTGATGTAAAGACACGACACAGGAGATATTCCTAGTGTGGGGCAACGTTGTTTAAACAAAGAAAAAAAGTGGAAATCGTCTCATATTTTTATGTTCATAGAATACCTAATGCATCTTACATGACTGGGGGTCTACTCGTCCAAGTCCGTTATACTGGTACGATCATGGTATGATATAGTGACTCCTTAAAGATTTTATAGTTACCTGAGCCGAAATACAAGTTACAATCTTAGTGTTAACCTAGAAAAAACAATTAATATTATGAAACTAATCAAAAAAAGACATATTATGGAATCAGAAATGTTCGGTACTTACTGCGTGCATATAGTTGGATAACAATTGTGAGAAGAAAATAATATAAAAAAACATGATTCTATTCCATTCATAATCAATAAATCATACACAAATCAACATAAATAAATAATTGCATTTTTATAGTTTAGACTTGAGCCATCGGTTAACTGCGCCCGGTCCATTGAATCTTAATAGAAAAACTAATTGGAAATGTCTTGTTAACTAATTCAGGCGTGGAAGTTATTAAAGAAATTAAAAACCGACTAACTGCGGGTCGATCTAGCACGTAGACTACACTCATTCAGTCAGATTTAAAAAAAAACGACGGGTTACACTCTGGGAGTGCCGGCAGAAGTGAAAACTTCAATAGTAATAAACACACACGAACATTCGCGCAAGCGCCCTGCGCCGTCTTACGAATTTTCGATTAAGTCACGTGTCCTGACGCGAGTTTAACATTTTTTACCCATTCCAAAAAAATGCACAACGCCGCTAAAGAAGTTTTCACTTCAAAAACTTTAGTTTACTATATCCTTAGGGGTGTTTTAATAAAGAAGAAGGCTGTCGGCCCAAACCGGTTACGCCCAACCGGATACGGCTACGGTATAACCTACACCGGCAAATGCTGAAAATATCTACTTAGTCTTAAAGGTTATTTTTTGGGAGTGCATGTATCAGCTGGGTTCCAAGTCTTAAGGTACATTTCTGGTAGTGCATGAATCAACTGGGTCCTTACCCCATGCAGTTTCTCAATGGCCTTGGCGCGTCGTCGCCTCCTCCACAGCTTGGACAGGAACACCGGAGCCAGGATTGGCAGCACCCGGTGACGCATCGTTTGAGGATTTATTTTGGCTGAGTTTTGTTACGGCGCGGTTGAAGTTACTGTCTAGCTTGGCTAGACTTGGTAGTTTGTTTGGTTACGGTTATTATCGGTATTACCTTCCTTAAGTTTTCTTTTTTTTTATTAATCTTATATCTCTTAGCTGTTTTACGTCTTGTTACTAGAATAGAAGGGACGTCTTAAGTGTTATATTATTAGTTTAAAAGATAAATAAGCTTAAATAACGTTAGTCACTTTAACCACTTTACAATTTATCAATTTTTTTTTTCTTAAAAATTAATATTTCGATTACCTCTAAATGTAAGGTTAACCGTTATTTGGGTTCCGGAATTCCGGAAACCTAAAAAATACCTTTATTACAATAATAACTAAGTACACTGAATGAAAGATATAGGTAGCTAGGATAAGCAATGACAATTTGTGATTAGCCGTTAACCTAACCATTTGTTTGGCTACAACATAGTGAAAATATCACTTTATTTATTTATGTCACCTTTTAAAACACCGGTATAAAATAATAAAGGTTTAAACTTTCAACCAATAACTACACGTATTGATCATACTGTTTTTATTCTATTATCCCAAATATTTATTACAGTAAGTACTGTAATACAGTAAAAACGAAATTAAATTTCAATTACAACAAAATATTTGTATGATCTGCAAGTTGTTCCGGGTCTGGGTGTTTGTGTATGTGAGTTTCTATGTTTGTAAACGAACCCACGATACAAAAGAAATTCCTAGTGTGGGATTTTTTCCCACACTAGGAATTTCTTTTAAATAAATAAATGTTTGTAACGATTATGCAAAAAAAATAAAAAGATTGATTACGTTTTCAATATTAATTGCGAATTGAAATCAAAATATATTGTTGTTATGTTCGCAAAATTAAATTCGTATTTACGATTTCGGTACAAAAACGGATAACCCACACTGAACTCGTTGAATAAAATAAACAAGAGCAATGATTTTGTGATTAATTACGTTGAACTATTAAACTTTTGGTGTCACTTCTAGATAACATTTGTTACTTCATCATAATAGGTATAATTATTACGTCTTTTACTGTTTATAAAAACTATCATTATTACTGTCACGAAATAATACAAAAACAATAGCTATCACGTTCTCAATAGGACTCGAGTTTGCGAGTATTTATGTGATTAGTTTTTTTTTATCGTGGTAAAATCATCGAATGAGTCCTCCCACCCAGGGCAGAGCGGGAGGGACTGTCAGACTCGTACTGACTAAAATCCAAGGTGTCCTTCAATAGCCCTTTACGTTCCGGGGTCACGGTAATTCGTACAGTCCCGCGACCAACTGGTTATTATAATAGGCTATTTTACTCAAAAAAAAAATTGATTTGTCCAAAGGATAGATTATTCAAAAATATTTGACCCGTATTTTTTGTTTTGCTACGTAAACCAAAATTTACGAAGATACAACGCATCTAAAAATCGCAAAACGTCACTCGGTCGGTATTATTACAGGCATGACATCTCAAGCCCCAGTTTCTGAATTTCAAAGTGCTTCTAAACTTTGTCAATATTCATTGATTAAAAAAAAAAACAAAAAATACGTGTCCTTAATTTTTAATACTCTAAAAACTCTAAATGACGGACTAAACAGATTCAGGTCGTGAGACTTACGAATTACCGTGACCCCGGAACGAAAAGGGCTATTTTACCACGATAAAAAAGACTCTTCTAAAATTCTGTAAATCAAAGGAACACTGCGTGGCAGAACACTAACTGAAAATATTGCCAGTCTAGTACAAAATGCTCATATTTTAAGTTAGTTCCTGATTCATCTTTTAGGAAATTCTATAAATATTAAGATCTGTCATCATCTGCCTAGTCTTTTCCCAACTATATTGGGGTCGGCTTCCAGTCGAACCAGATGCAGCTGCATATCAGTATATTTGCATGGAGCGACTGCCTATCTGACTTCCGCAACCCAGTAACTGGGTAATGCGATACCCCATGGTAAGACAGGTTGTCAGACTAATGAGAAATCTATGTATGAAGTCATGTAGTATCTTTAAGATTCATGAAAAAAAAACTTGTGGATCAAGACCGTCCGGAAAGATTTAAGAGCCAAGTTTTTGTGTTCTAATTGAACCACTCTGATTTATTACACCATTTATAACTGGACTTTTAATCAAAATCTTTTTTGTAACAAATTGCAAATTAATAGCTTTGATTTCAATAACATTATGACGGATTGGGAAGAATAAAATTAACTGTTAAGCCCACAATGATGAGGTACTTTCTAGCTTACTACTTTATCGTCAGGCGCTTGACCAAAAAACTGCTTGAATTTTTTTTTCCAGAACTATCTAACAACGCCGTCTAGTCCCAAGCTAAGCAGAGCTTGTGTTTTGGGTACTAGACAATTGATAAACATACTTGTATATTTCTAAATACATACATATTATAGATAAATTACACTCAGACACAGAACAAATGATCGTGCTCATCACCCAAACATTTGTCCGGGGTGGGAATCGAACCCACGACCTCCGGTATAGCAGTCAGGGTCACTAACACACAAGACCAACAGGCCTGAATAACGAGTGATACAGAAAAGATCAGATACAGAACATATGAAAAATAATTAAACATAGAGGTTCGTACACAGGAGTCATTCAGGCATCACATCAATGGATAACAAAGTTTCAAGGTACCAGAGAGTTGCGTCACGTTGTGTACATACGAAGGGGCCTATTTTTCAAAACGAGCAAAGCCAGCGTTAACTCCATTTTGTACCCGCTCGGTTTATATGAAAGTACTGCCAACTAATCACTCTCCCCGCTTTGCTAAGAATGTACTATCACTGTTACTAAATCATTCAGTTGGCGTGGCCGGACGTACAGCATTTTTCGGGTTGTCCCGAAATCCCGAAAATCGGCGATTGAATTGCGGTATTTGAACCTCCAAACCCGCATTTTCAATGTTGTTGTATCGAAAACCGGAAATCGAGTTGATCATCCTACATTGAATACTCGGTATCATTTTCGAAAGAAAATTGTCATATCCCAAATGTCGTCAAAGTCACTCTAACGAAACCATACCAAGCAAAAAAGCATCTAAACAATAAAATATACGAACCGCTATACTTCAATGAATGACGCTAGGGAGTCGCTGACCTGCGTCGAGCACCATTGTGCCAACCCCATTGTTTCACCGCACTGCACCACCATCAGACCATTCGATTCAGAGAACTCGAATCGGTTGTGAGAATCGATTGATTAGGCAACTGGTTTTGAATATGTTCGTTTGTCTACTTGTCATAAGCAAAAACATTTATGAACGAGATGGACAAAAACTTGGCATAAACGAGTTTAAGCTCAAATAAATCCAGTTAGCCAATGCTCTAGAAAGGCCGTGGTAGTCGCAATCGGCGTGCGTGTATGACCAGATATATGAATGTGGATGAGGCGAAAGGAGTATGTAAGGATCGTAGCAGGTGGCGCTCTGTAGCTTCTGCCTTCCTCACGGGAAGAAGGCGTGAGTTTATGTATGTTTGTATGTCACTATCAATTTTAAATTCGTAATTTTTTATGATAGTGGCAACAGAAATATACATTCTCTGAAAATTTCAACTGTATACCTATCACGAATCATGATAATATGCCCGCTGACAAACAGACGGACAGCGAAGGCATATTAATAGGCTTCTGTAAGTTAACCTTCGGATATGCAACCCCATAAAAGGGTAGTAAAAAAGGGCACTACGTTCATAAACTATTTCTAGAAAGTCAATTAACAAATCCGAAATGGCGATTAGTAAGCCAGAAATAGAAACACTATGGGAACGACAACAAAACAATGAAAGAACCCAAGGTCGTGGCGTGCCACTGAAATATTTAATAGCACGCCATCGTAATCGATATTTGTGATATGGACGTATGTCTTTTTTTATTTTATTGTGGTAAAATCATCAAATGAGTACTCCCACCCAAAGTGGGACGGGAGGGACTGTCAGACTTGTTACTGACTTGCCAGGGTCGCGGGACTAACGAGCTACCGTGACTCCGGAACGTAAAGGGCTATTGAAGGACACCGTGGATTTTAGTCAGTAAAGTCTGACAGTCCCTCCAAGCCTGCCCTGGGTGGGAGGACTCATTTGATGATTTTAAGATTTTACCACTCAAAAAAAAAAAAAACCAAAGACTCGTAGTGACTTAAATCCACGGTGATCCTTTAATACCCTTTTATGTTACAGGGTCACGATTACCTGATGAGACAGTCTCGCGGCCCCGGCAGGCTATGGTCCTGTAATTGGATGTACGTATGTCTTGAATATCCTACTGGTTTAGCAGTTACCGTAATTAACTTTTTTATAACAGTTGTCAGAAGATCGAAATTACCAAATACAAAAATTTCAACCGTGAGGATTGGTTTCAAGTGTCAAGGCCCTGAAATCCCGTGGTTCGATTATGCAAAAATACCTCGTAGATTTTTTTTATACCATAAATATGATAAGCATACGGCCTTGTGATGGTGCGCGGTCACCGTAGCCTATGGACACCTGGTCCTGCAACACCAGAGCTATCGCCTGAGCGTTGCCGACCTTGCAACATTTTCACGCCATTTTTGAGGGTGTGAAGAAAGTATGCGCTCGTGGCTAAATAATTACAGCCGCACAGGCCGATCTTTCAGGGTAAGCCGCGCTTGCCGAGGTTGGTCTGTGGATGGGTGACAATCTGTCATTGCCTCGGAAAGCACGTGAAGCCGTTGGTCCCGACTGTCATTTGGAGATCTTTGACAGTCGTTACTGTTAGTCAGAAGCTCTAAAGTCTGACAACCAGTCTTACCCCAAGGTATCGTATTTCGCAGTGACTGGGTTGTGGAGGCCCGATAAGCAGTCGCTCCATGTAAAATACTGATATTCAGCTGCATCCGGTTTGACTGGAAGCCGAACCCACTATAGTTGGGAAGAGGCTAGGCAGATGATGAAGAAAGTAGAAAGGGAAGATGTGCTGACAGTTAAAAGGACAATATTACCGATGAAATAAATGTTTACTCAGACCCTGGTTCGGGAAAACTGGAAATCATCCTTTGCCCAGCAGTGGGGTAAGGCTAGCAGCAGTAATAGAGCCGTTTCCAAACATATAAACTCACATACCATTTTCTATAGAAATAAGCAGTACCCTTGTGCTGAGTTTTATGTTAAAATTATCCTGTGTTGTATATTGGTGTACATAAATAGTAAAATAAATAAATACCACACACATACGGTATTACAATAAGTGCTTAAGCATCGGCTATGGTGACAAGATGTTGGTAGACCTTACCCGACCTACGTACGCGTACGTTACCAATATTCAATCTATCTCTGGTTGCGCCTTACTACAGATAGAAATAGTTTTTGGCTGTTAACTACATATTAAAGACTATCAGTACGTTTTACCAAAATCGACTTATTCAAGTTTTCTTAATCCAAGAGAAGTTTTACTGGCTAATAATTTGGATATAACTACAAAACGATTTTTTTTTCTAAGGATTTTTTTTCTCTTCAAGTATTTGTATTAAGTACTTAAAACGTAAGAGAACGAGAATGTCCTTGTGCCTAAATTAACATCGCGTAATTTAAAAATCGAAATTTAAATTCCAATTTTATCAACGCTTCACCACTTGAACCACAGACAATAAAAAATAGGCTGTATCTGGAAAAGACACATCACCGCATTCGAATTGTGAATTCGAATTATGGTTTTCGCGCCAACGATTCGGCAATATGGCGCCCGATTATCGAGTATTGAGTAATTCCGTTTGCAATATCGATATGACGTATCGATGAGTACGCTCCCGACGGCACACTGGCTGGTTGAGGGTCGTCAGGAGGCGATGCTATTAAAAGCATGGGAGTATTGAGGCTTAAAGCCTCCGTCATAATGCAGCCTAACCGTGAAAAAAGGTCTGATGGGCGTAATAACCCAGATACCTATTATCGATGATATAAATATAAAACACGGCTTCGGCTGTTTGTTTACGCATTGAGAATATTTTACGGTAAATCTGTAGTTGTTACAGGCTCTGTTGAAGTGCCTGAAAAATGTTTAAGTAAGTTATGTGAAACAGATTGGATGGGAGATTTGCATATTTTTATTTATTAGGTACTCGTTTTTTTTATTATACTTACACCTATTTATAAGGATGTTTGTAACCTAATTACTTCAGAATGGAAGATAGAATCTGAATGCAGATATAAGACATAGTCTGAAATAAAATAACACATATGATTCCTTTCATCCCATTTTTCGTACTGTTAACGAAATTCAGAATAGGTTGGACATTTTGTCGTGTTACTTTAGTGAAATTACAAAAGTAAGTTTATATAAATAATATGTTACGAAAGCATTAATTAATGTAATTTTATGTTTATTGTATTTTTATATTTATTGTATATTTGATGTTTATTGATATTTTATAGTTTTACTATATCATTTTTGACTGTAAAACATTCTTAAGTTAATTTTGTGTGAAGATTACATCTTATTATAATTATAAGATCGTTTAGTTATAAGTAATTTTGTATTAATGTATTGTGTAATTGTTAGTAATAGATGTTATTTCAAATAGTTAATAATTATTATAATTATTCTTAGCTATCGCATTAGGTTTGTAACCTGTAGTAATAGTATAAGAGTTCCAAATAAATAAATAAATTTTAACGATCGTGGGATGATTTTTGACACACATGCGGGCGAAACCGTACCGTTTCCATAAGTGCAAATTGCTGGCAACATCTACTTTTAAAGTGCAAATTGTTAAATCTTTACTTACTTATTTGTAGATTTAGATAACCGGTCTTTTATAATTATGCATACTTACCCATAGTCTCAAAATATAGTTTAGCTCACAGCTTCAATAATTGGTTCGATCTGATGCTTACCTGCAAAGACAGAAAGAATATTATAAGTAAGATAATTACGCAAAAAAAAATATATCTAAAAATAAGCCCTCACATTAATGACGTTAGTTTAGCATTATATAAAAACAGTCAATACCATACAAATAACAATTCTATCTAATGAGGGGGGAACGGCAGAAATTATAGTCTGGATTTAAGGACATAGTTTATTTTTTATCCCGGTTTCTATAGACATGTTGACAACATCAATAAATTGTGAATCTAATTCCGTCCGGTTAGTTTTGTTTTTTTTTTTTTCTTTTGAAAAAAAAAACAATGGACACGTATTTTTCTTTTTTAAACCGGCGCAATTTTATAGAGACATAACGCATCAAAATTCGAAAATGGGGGCTCGTGACTTCAGAAGCAAGCAAACACTGTACTCGCTTGTGACGTATTGACAATTTTAAAATGTCGCATCTTCGTTAATTTTGGTTTTAGCAATAAAAGAAAAAAAACTCGTCAAATATTTTTTGTTAATCCATCTGACTTATTAGATTTCCTCAGTCAAAGACCCTATTATAATCTCCCAGGTCTAAACGAACTCCAAGACGCAGGTATGAGCTATTAATATAGTAAATTTTGGGGTGCAACTTTGAAAGAGTATTTTCCATGATTTTTTGTGACACTACTTCATGACCTCAAGTAACCTTTCAACAGCCTTTTAATTTAATACCAAGTTTTCACGATAAACCGAGCCACGCGTATCATAAAGGTCCCATCATACCGCGGCACCCGGATTTATCCCGGGATATCCGGTTCCACGTCCGTCGGGAAATAACTTAGAAAGTGGGACGAGAGCGAGGCTTTTTCTCGCGTACGTAGGTACAAAATATTTATGTAACCCTTTCAAAACGTTTGGTGTGCTATTATGTAGGATTTGTGGGAACGTTTGAAAGTGTTAAAAAAGGACGCATACATAATGCCGATGATTCCCGATGTCCGCCAAACTTTTTATATAAAATTTTCCTTCTGTACACGTCGGAGTGGACAAAAGGAAGATTTTATATAAAAGTTCCCCCTGGCCACTACTGGTGGACAGTGAATTTTATTAAATATTACCGTTGGCTACCATGGTTTGATTTATCTATGATATGTATGTATTTAGAAATATATAAGTATATTTATCAGTTGTCTAGTACCCATAACACAAGCTCTGCTTAGCTTGGGACTAGATGGCGTTGTGTGATAGTTGTGGAATATTTATTATTATTTATTTATTTTAAGGAGTATTCCCTGTATTCACCACTGGTGGACAGTGATTACTTTTTTTAAAAAAGGTTCACTGTCTACTACTAAACTGGGGGTGGCAAGATCTATTGCTGACTATGAGGTCCTGGGTTCGATTTCTAGGTCGGTAAACATGTCATCTGGTGAGTCTCAGTAGCAACTACACCCAGTTCACTGGTGGACACATAGAATACTCATGCTTAAAATCGTATCACTGCCCCCAATGGCCAGGGAGATTTTTTTATATAAAATCTTTCTTTTGTCCACCCCGGGGTAGACAGAGGGAAAGTTTTATTTTAAAAGTTTCGCTGTCCACCAGTGGTGGCTAAAGTGGGGGTGGACATCGGGATTCATCGCCTCCTTTTACCTTTAAAATAAGAGTAAAATAAATATTTAAGAGGGCTCCCATACAACAGATATGATTTGTCTGCCGTGTTTGTAGCTAATGGTAGAGAACCCTTCGTGCTCGAGTCCGACTCGCACTTGGGCGGTTTTTTTATATTTAATAACGGTACCCTAAAAACACCACGTTAAGAGCCATTCCATTTATGTGTCTCAGCCACAAAAAAACCTCCTAACCTAAATCCCTTTAAAAGAATCTGGGATATGCTTTCAGTAAGGTGCGAGGCCTCAGGCTCTGACCTATTCTAGTTATGCTCAAGTGGGAGCCTCGTTGATGTCTCGCAGGTTTATGAAAGATCTTGACAAAATATTATGTGGTTTACAGGAGAGTATTCCGTGTTGAAATACTGTCGTACCGTGAACATGAATAAGTGTACGTTTTTAACGTTTTTGGTAGTAATTAAAAAGGGGAATTTACTACCTCTGTCTGTTTTCCGGAACGCATAAGGCAACAGTGTATAAGATGGGGGACGCGCGGTATGATGGGAAAACACACACTTAAGGCAAACTTAACACAATACTAACGTAGCGCCAACAGGACGCCATTTGTTAATGGCCGCTTGCAAATGACGTTCTGTTGGTGCTTGCGCGTCCCCGTCTTATAAACTTTTCACCTACAACCGTATCTCTTCAAAGTAAGAGAGAACAGGAGTTCAGAAAGGAAAGAGAAACAAACATACATCCATTCTCACATTTATAATGTTAGTAAGAAAGATACAAATCCCAACTTGATCCATTCTTATCAATTAACCACAAAAACTCTGCGCTGTTTCCACCACACCACATCGCGCGCAAAATATTACATTCGCCACAAAAGGAGTTCATTTTCATAACCAGGGGCTGTACTATGACGTCTTAAAACCAGGCTTTTACCAGTGAGTGAACGAGGTGGCACTAGACGACTTGTATAGTACTGTCTCTTTCACTCACTGGAACAACCATGGTTTTAGACATAATACGGCCGCAGGGCAATAAAATACGCCATGTCCCGACACGATCTCCCTTGAGCCTACGCCATCAAGTTGAATAATGTACCTCGGAGGGTAGGCACACATTATTAGTCTCCAATGCAGTCTGAATTTAGATCGAGGTGTAAACAATTTAGGTTACGGAAAGATATTCATTGTTACTCTGAGCTGAGGCGGCCCAGTGGTATCGGCCCCGACTTCTAAGTTGTAAGTTCGAACTCAGCCAGGCGCATTACTTGAAGTAATTTATTTAATCACGACTGCGGGTCTAAAACGGCTACTTTACAATATTTGTAATAATTCACTTCGTGGATGAATAATAGAATTGTCAAGCAGTACACACACGGAATATTGCTTGAAATTGCCGTTATAGACCTTCAAAACGGTGAAGGAAAAGATCGTGAGGAAACCGCCATGTCTAAGAACCAAAAAATCAAAGACATGTGATATCTACCAAACCTCACTACCGGGCCCACGTGGTGAATCATGGTCCACTCCCTTACACACAGAGGAGGATTGTATCCTAGCAGTGGAAACCTTATAGGCTCATGATGATGATGATTACAGATATTGTGCTTACTTTTAACGTGGTAAATTCATCAAATGAGTCCTCCCATCCAGGGCAGAGCGGGAGGGACAGTCAGACTCGTACTGATTAAAATCCACGGTGTCCTTTACGTTCCGGGGTCACGGTAATCCGTAAGTCCCGCGGCCACAGATATTGCGCGTTGGATTTTTTTTTGTAAACTCCACAACATAAGTCAGAAACACATTAAATGTGTTAAAGTGAAAAAGGTTAAAATACCGATAATTTTCCTTATAAGAGTTAATATAATGCTAAAGAGGAACCTACCTCGTATTTGCGAGACACGGCGTTTCTTTCCCGACTACTGAAAGGGGTTATATTTTTCGAAACCACGGACAGGTTAATGACTCCATGGAGCCTGTTTATCCTGTTTAATGATGGAGCAGGTATCCCTTTTTGTTTTATTAACAGCAAAAAATGGTTGGACACTGCGAATAGTCGGAAATTCACGGCAAAATTACTTTTTGTAGCATCTGTTGCAGAATTATTTTCTTGCTTCCTTTATATATATATATATATATATAGGATAAATATCACACGATGTCAATAAAGAATGGTTAGACGATATTTTTATTTAACCAGTACCACAAACAGTTGTGTACTGCATTTATAATATGAAAGCTTTTTTATTCAGATAAATACCATCCATGTAAGCTCTCAATTATCATATCAATGGAAAGATATCTCTTATTTTTAACCGCAGAAAAAAAAGGAGAAGGTTCTCATGGTCGAGTAGTTCCGCTCAGGGAACGAGATGGCGCTAGACGACATAAATAGCTGTCTCTTTCCCACAGCCTAAATACTCACGCTTTCATCAACCATCAACCTAGTAGTCTCACTGCTAGGTAAAGGTCTCCGCCATAACCTCCCACCTTTTCCATCGTAGTTTTATACGACCAATTTCGCATAAACGCAACACAATACAAAATCCTAGTGTAAATAGCGCGGTCGCGGGACTGTACGAATTACCGTGACCCCGGAACGTAAAGGGCGTGGATTTTAGTCAGTACGAGTCTGACAGTACCTCCCGCTCTGCCCTAGGTGGGAGGACTCACTTGATGATATTACCACGATAAAAAAAAGACTTACTCAGACGAATTTCAATAAAAGATAATTAAAAACAACACATAAACAGATACAAACATTTTCGTAAAATAACACGCCTTTCCTTACCCCTATGTAAAAGTAGACAACATTGGTTAAAAGGTAAAAAATTGTTTCAATTTTTAGGCTGGCCACATATGTAAGGATTCCGTATGTTTTCTTAATGAGGAATTCCGGTTCGAAATTCTGTAAGACTAGCACAAACGTTAGGTTTTTTATATTAGCGCAGATAAATTTCGAAACGAACCTTAGATTTTCTTTCCATGCGAAAAATATACGAACGTGTGCGCCACGTAGAAAACTTTCTATGAAATATGTGCAGTTGGGTTTACGAATCCACATTGGGAATCCGTACTTGTGTGGCCAGCCTTACGAAAACTAAGAATTCTTTTAGAAGCGAGAACCAAGTGTACCTTCACATTGGTATCTAAACCCTATGAAAGTAAGTTCCTGTACGTTATATATGTTCAGTACCTAACTGTTTACATTGAATATGTACAAGGGTCCTTTTTTTTCTGTTTTACGGTTGTATTAACAAATAAATTGAATAAAGGAAAAGCTTGCGGATTTTTTGGGCAAATCCTTTTCGCATGCTCGATCAAAAATACACTACTTGGTCGCGGAACAGTATGTTTGACACACAACACACATCTGACAAGTTTAGGGATTATGAGGGGGAACGGGATTTAAAGTTTCTGATACACGTGCAGACGACCGGTGGGGGTGTCAATTCACATAATTTTTTTCATTAACACACTTGTGTGCGTGCGGGTACTGTCAAGATGATGATTAGATGTTTGTGCCAACTGCTACCTATTTATATATTTTTTTGCGACAGTTTCGCGTTTGACGACTAATTCTCTCCTAATAGGAATCTAAAATGAACTAAATCGTGCTTTTTAGTGAGGGACAGGAATGATTTTATTTTTAAATGTTTTTCTTAATATTTCGAATTTGTAATCGATTCAGAACCATCTCTGATTTAGCCGGTCTTTGAAAACTAATCCATTATTTTTTCAAGTACAATATTTCTGGTCGCGGGACTTACCCATTACCGTGACCCCGGTACGTAAAGGGCTTGTGAAGGACACCGTGGATTTTAGTCAGTACAAGTCTGACAGTCCCTCCCGCCCTGCCCTGGGTGGGAGGACTCATTTGATGATTTTAAAACGAAAAAAAAAAAGTACAATATTTCAACACGCTCCTACTTGGACCACACTAAAACCAGTCACAAGATTTGTCACCCCCTTTAATAAAGTTTGTCTAGTCTGGCCCACACGCCGCCGGACAAACCATCCGGGCGTAGGTACAAACACGATTCGTTTATTTGGACAACCGGACAGTTCCCGCTCCGGAATAAAAGGTGGGATTTAAAACGCTTGGAGAATGTATGTTTGCTGTTTGTGTTTACTTATTAGATACATGTATTCTAAAACAACAGAAATGTAAATAATTTCAGTTCGTTTTATTTTATTTTTTGCTTTGCTATCCTCACGATGTTTTCCTTCACCAATGTCAGTGATGTACAAATGAACTTAGAAAGTACTGTTTAGATAAATGTATGGATGATTGTTTGTCACTCAAGCACGCCAGTACGGCGGAAAGGATCTGGATAGAACTTGAATAGATATAGGTTAAAGTTTAAAGTAACACATAGCCTATTTATCCCGATATTACAATCCTGTGCGATAATTTTTAACCGAAAACAAAGTCGCTATATAATCATAATAATAGAAATAGAGCTAAGTACAAATTTTCTACAAAAACAAAACATCTACGAAATCTATATCACTATACGAGTATATACTATGTACTACAAACGACTACTTTACTATCTACTACAAACTAGTGATTACTGCAATTCGAGTCGCATATTTATTAACAACAACCGTCGTTTAAAACGTGAAAACTAACCTTAACAACTTGTCAATGTCGGTCACGTACGGTCGGTCGCGTACGTCAGCCGAGAAATATATAGCAACGTACGCGCCGCTGACGTCAGCGTCGCAGTATGGTGAACCAACGATCACAATGTATTTACGTACGCGCGACCGACGTACGCGACCGACATCAGCTAAGAGAAATTCGAACTTTTGGGCGAGTTAAATGTGATCAGCCGATCTAAACAGCTATGTTTTTCGAAGTGCTGTCATAATTGCTCTAAAAACGGGCCGTCAACGAGTTCACAATATTTTCGCTTTAAACGGTGACATAGCACGGGGCGGCGAGCGATAAGGTCAAATGTATAGAAATGTTTGAAACACGCCACGAGACGCGAGTGGCGATTTCACGTACTTATAAAGGAACTAATGTCTCATTCGCGCCGCCCATCATTCCGCTCACCGCTTAAACCAGTCGTGAGCCAGCTGTTTTAACGAGTCGTTTAATCAGCATAATAATTAACCAAAATTATTGTTAAAATCATTTACAGTTTTTTTAACAAATGCTCAACTAGAACTCAAACAACTAGTGATAAGTTAACACGTGTCAAAATGACATTTCTTAAATAAAAAGACCACTAGACTAAATGCGTGTAAACGATGCTCAACTAAATCTACAAAACACTACGTAATAAAACAAACTATTCACCAGGAACTGCCTGCCTTTGACTCCCATCCTGCTCGATGTCTTCAAGTAACCATACAGTCCATGCTCACACACTTGAATTCACACATTTTGTTCAAAAACACTAATTAGGCTGCACCTCACATTTTTTTATAAAACTAGAAACTTTAAAGGAGTGATAACTTAAGTAATTGTAATTATACATTTAATCAGTCACGTTAAGATAATATTTGTATTCGGAAATGATACATCAATGGATTCCGTAAGGTTGGTCTTTGTCTAACTAACCTCACTCACATATATTTTATGGCAACTGAAATAAAAATGACTCGATAGGATTCATAAATCATTCTAAAATGTGGAATTTTCATAATTCAAGCCTAAAACGGAACGCTTTGTGGTGTAATCAATTTTCAATCTGCCTTAACCAGGTACACACGGCTACACAATTAAGCTGACCATTGAATGTGTGGAGAATTCATAAAATCGAATCGAGACCATGATTAACTAGTTATATATAGCTTGATGTGTAGCAATATGTACACGTAGTGGTAAACGTTTCTACGTGCTAAAGTTTTTGGCAATATTTAAAGATTTACGTAAGGCGCGTACGGCGCGTACGATACCGATAAATGTGCGACCACCTGAATAAAAAAACTAGGAGATCTACGTAAAAGAAACTCACAGCTTTAGTGAGATTATTTAAAGCTCCACAATGACAGATGGGCTACATCCATGCTGGATATAATCTTTAGGGATCACCGTGATGGATGGGAAAGGGGCAGTTCTCTGTTAACTGATAACATCATGTGGTTTCCATGGTCGTTGAAGCAAGAAGACAGAATGGCATTAGATTCCCAATAGTATCTGATTCTTAAAAGACTTGTGATGACCTGTTGGTCTAGTGGTTAGTGACCCTGACTGCTTTGCCGGAGGTCGTGGGTTCGATTCCCACCCAGGACAAATGTTTGTGTGATGAGCACGATCATTTGTTCTGTGTCTGGGTGTAATTTATCTATAATATGTATGTATTTAGAAATATATAAGTATGTTTATGAGTTGTCTAGTACCCATAACACAAGCTCTGCTTAGCTTGGGACTAGATGGCGTTGTGTGATTGTTGTGGAATATTTATTTATTATTTATTTATTTATTTTGGCTTCACTCGTTTTCCTAAAGTTGGTGCTGAAACCACGTAAGAAATTGAAGTAGACGAAATTCATGATTAGATTATCTTATCCTATCCTACTAGTCCTTCTAGTATTATAAACGTGACAGTTTGTGAGGATATTTGAATGAATGTTTGTTATTCTTTCACGCAGAAACTACTGAACGGATTTGGATGAAATTTGTTATTATACACATAGTTTATAACCTCGATAATTAAGAACAAATAGGATTATTTTTAACCCGATTTCATGTTTCCGTGGGATAATTTTCTAGTAGTAAAGGTGAAGTCGCAGGCAACCTACGAGTATATGATAAAACTGTACTATGCAAATATTACGTTATGATAATTTATGAAAGGACAGGTAAAAGGGACACGCATACTCGGTAGCAATTGATATTATCATAAATAATGACCGTACGATTAAACCATCGCTTGCGAATATTACAAATATCATTTTCCCACGTTACCTAGAGTAATCACGTTCATAATTTGTAGTGTTTAGGCAATTAATTTTGTTTCTGTAATAAATAAATGGGCTTGACCAGTGCATTTGCGATAGCTGTGCAGTTTTGAAACATAATTCAGATCAAATTAATCTAATCATTGATTTATGACTCGATCCGGCTCGAAGGACCGAAATATATCAGTAGGTAATTAACTATAGGCAAGCTAAAACAGGTACATTCTTGGAATTGATGAATGCAATAAGCGTTAATCGATCTCAAGAAGTCACGACTTTTTACGTACTTTAATAACAAATGCTTTTTAAAGAAAACCTTTTAGATTTGTTACTTTTCGTTGACCTCACCGCCCGCTTAAGTAAAAATCACTCGACAGATTACTGAACTAAGCACAGCCTTCATGTCTCATCTAATATTCACCCCAAAACAAAAAGATGATTAAATCAATCAAAAATTTAACCATGTTACATTTACTATTCAAAACAAAAGGGACGACTGAACACAAGGAATTGCTATTAAAATTAATTTTACCACAATATGGAGGGTAATCTCATTCATTTGGCTATAACAATGAATTGACGGTAGTAAACGATTGTAGCACACGGTAGGAGGTTTTATTTTTAGTCAACACGATACGTTACAAGCCTTGGAAATCTAAACAATATTCAGTAAGGATCTACAACAGGGGTACCCAAACTTATTTTGTCTACTGCCCACTTTGAGAATGAATCTGATGCTGTTTAATAAGTTTGTTGATATCAGGTTCCAATTTACTCAAGAACAGCCGCATGTTCACAAATTGTAGACGAGAGTCGAGTCTAAGAGTCCTCCTAGCTAGACGAAATTACAAATCGCCCCCCGAAACCTCTACAGAACGCCCCCATTTTTTTTCTGGGTCTCTTACCGCTGCCTTTAGCCCCGCAGCGCCCACGCGGAGGCCTTATCGCCCACTTTGGGAAAAGCTGATCTACAACAAAGAACTCGGTTCGACAAAATTAACAAGCCGATTGAAACACGTCACAGATAGGATAGATAATGAACGGTTTGCTAATCGGCATATGGTGATTGTTCAACAGACATTACCGAACAGAAAGCACCAACCCGACAAAATGCCACCATGCTTAGCATGTCTCTATTTCCAAAAAAAAAAAAAAGAATATTTTCTCGTAACATAAAGTAGTAACTGCCAAAGCTAAATAGAAATTGACGTAGACGTTCTCGAAAAGTCGATAAACGATATGGCAGGGAAAATTTAGAATGAAGGAGAATAGGCTATTTTAGTCAAAAAGTTTCATTAGTCCGAAATATAAATATATCCGAAAAAAATATTAGACCCGTATTTATTCTTTTGTTACGTATACCAAAATTGACGAAGATACAACGCTTTTAAAATTCACAAAAACGTCACTCGGTCGGCACAATTTTACAAGCGTTTTGGCGTCACAACTCCCGAATTTGGAAGCGTTTTATCTTTGTCAATAATCATTGATTAAAAAAAAAACAACACAAATAAGTGTCCCATCAATTTTCAATACGAGTATTCTAAATGACGGACTAAACAGATTTTCAATTTTTTTATGCAGGAAAATACTCTATTCTGGGAATACGACGGGTCAGCGCCAAAGAGTAGGAGATTAAGTGAAGTGGATAGGAATGTAGCTCAGTAACGTTGGACAAAAGGCGATTTATAAGGTTAAGTAGTGGGGTTTAAACGCCGTCCGTTCCGGGGTTGAAATATTCAAAATTTGAAATATGCGTGAATATCTTGATTCCACAAACTACTTCAACATTTATGATGATTTTTCAGATTACCTATTGCTTATTTGCTTCACTGGATACCGTGGGCCTGGCAAAGGACAATGGAAGGTACCGGGTGGATTTTAATCAGTTAGAGTCTGACAGTCCCTTCCGTTCCACCCTAGGTAGACAAAAATAGAAGAAATCCTTCTTCTACATATATAAATATCATTTCAAAACAATGAACAAAAATTGTAAGATAACAAAAGCACAAATCTATATTCTCTTTGTTATTACTTGACGGTTATCAAGTAATTTTATTGTGAAGAGATTCTTCTAGAGATACTTCAAAATAATATAAAATAAACTACTTAAGTCAAAAACTTTTTGAATCACAGCACCGTAAACTTCATTACGATATCGTAAAATATTACACGGAAAATTTTCGCGAAAACTTTTGAGTTCGGACGAATTTTAGTTCGTGCTCATTTCACGTACCAATAACTATTTTGTATGATGATATAAAGGGCTTAAAATGTACTATAGTAACTTTTGAATTACAAGTATTCTATAAAGAGCTTTCAAACTTTTCTATTTCAATAGATTCTAAAAGGGGCAAACATTTTAAAGCCGAATGGATTTAATAAAGGCAGCCTAAATGTCTGATCCTCTGAAATGAGACATTTTTGGGACCAGATTTTAATATTGGTTAGGTTCCACTGCTACATGGCTAATTGAAAAAAATCTAATTACTCTGTCAGTTCCATTATTAAAAAATATTTGAACTATATTTTTTCTTTTGTTAAGTAAACCGTAAACCGAAATTGACGAAGATACGACACTTTTAAAATTACCAATACGTCACAGACAAGTACAGTTTTTACTAGCTTCTGACGTCACGAACCCCAATTTTAATGTGTTTGATGTTTGTAAATCTTCATTGTTATAACGAGAAAAAAATACGTGTTTTTCCAAAATCTAACTGACGGCGCGGGCATGCAGGCGACGAGTAATGGGCGACTCGCTGTCCGACCATAGACCATTCCCTGGTCGACGGCCCGATCAGATAGTGCGGACCAGTGCAAGTCCGCAATTGTCTTAGATTTTTTGTTTTTCTAGGATATACCAAACTGGCACTTCACGACATATACAGTTTATTTTTTAAACCAATCATAAACTCATAGGCTACTATTTCAAAACCTAAAGGAGGCGACAGCTCTCTCAACCATCACTGACATTACCATATTTCCCATCAAATACTCAACAATAAAATCACTCTAAAACTCAAATACTTCACTCGCAGCAATCATCACTCAAATACGAACTGTACAACCAACATCATAAGGTAGGAAGTTGCATGTAATCGTTTATCAATGTAGGGTTGTGACGTATCAAAGTGAGTTCGGTTTTACACACGGCTTCACATAAAGTTATACAGACCAGTTTACATTGACCACTATTTGTTAGGTCTTTCAGCACAATGAGCGGTCAGCTTTACTGGATTAGGAAAGTCGCAGAGTCAGCTGGATCGATAGTCCAGCATTAACCCGGCTGTTTCCATGTAGCGTGAATATTGTGGGATTGTTGTCCTTCGAGTATCCTTCTTTTATTTGAGACGGGTTTGTTCTTGACTCAAGATTAGATCAGAGGTAACAGAGACAGTCTATGAAAGAGTGAGCGTACCCTGAAGACGCTCTCACTCTAACTTTGAACAGATTCGGGTTGTATGCATTCGGGAACATAAACACAGGTAGTGAGTTCCACTTTTTTGGCTTGCTCGTTGCTTGTACTTATGTAGACGAGGCGAGAGGAGTATGTAAGGGTCTTTGTAGGTTGGCTTCTGCCTACATAAATAAGGCGGAAATATATGTATGTATAATTTTGATTGAGCAATAATATTTCTAGGATGGGCCAGGTCACGCAGTGGGTGCCGCACGGACATCATTGCCGAGAGAGACCTAAAACGCTGACGTGAAGACTTAGAGGCATTTATGCGAGATTGGACCGAGAAGACTGAACATTTTTTTTTTTTTTATCGTGGTTAAACCATCAAATGAGTCCTCCCACCCAGGGCAGGGCGGGAGGGACTGTCAGACTTGTACTGACTAAAATCCACGGTGTCCTTCACTAGCCCTTTACGTACCGGGGTTACGGTAATGGGAAAGTCCCGCGACCCCGGCAGGCTATGGCCCTCTACAGGCCCCGTCATTATGCTGACACTCCTTGAGGCGCGCGTGGAACACAACGCGCCGTCGACCCGGGCATGGTCCATGGTCGGACAGCGAGTCGCCCATTACTCGCCGCCCGCATGCCCGCGCCTACGGTGGCCGGAGATCGTCTTGCGACGTTCGACGCCGTGGGCGTCCACCACTGCGGCTGGGGTGGAGGGAGGTCGCTGTCCTCCCCCTCACGCGGCTCGCCTCCTCCTTCGCGAGCATGACTGCTTCGCAGAAGGAGGCGACCGCTTCCCACTCCGTCTCGCCCCGCAGCATGGCCTCGACCAATGCCGGGCGCGAGAGGTCTCCGCCAATCGCCGTCGTGAGGACACGGCGGTGCTCTGCCCAAGCGGGGCAGTCCTGCACCGTATGCTCCACCGTGTCCTCCGGACGATCTTCGCAGTGGTGACACCCAGGCGTTTCCTCCCTCCTTATCAGACACAGGAACCTCCCGAAACATCCGTGTCCGGTGAGGACCTGCGTCATGCGGTAGGTAAGGACGCCGTGACGCCTATCCAGCCACTCCTCAAGGAGGGGTCTTACCGCCGCGATTGCGGCGTGCCCGGAGAAGACTGCACATAGGAAAATTTGGAAGTTCATGAAGGAGAGTTTTGCAAAGCAGTAAGAAATAAATGTTTACAGAAAAATGCTTGTTATTTAATCTTTTCTGGTTAGATGAGAGCCGGTTCCAATAAACTTTTATTAGACTGCCTATGCAAAACAGAGTCCCAAAAATAATTGGCCAACCAAAATTTCAAAAAGCTGTACAGATTCAAGCAATTTTGTTTCGCAGCATCATCAAATTTCCTTTTTGAACAAAACTCATTTTAAAAAACGTTTAGTACTCCACCCATTACGGCAAAAACTTTTTTTTTTTTTTTTCGGCCTACACTGTCCCACTGCTGGGCAAAGGCCTCCCCCAAGTTTTTCCAGTTATTCTTGTCCAGCGCAAGTTTTTCCAGTTATTCTTGTCTAAAACTTAAATAAAAGTGAATATTTAAAACGACAGCGCTTTTATTACTCAACCGGAAAAATACAGCACGAGTAAGGAAAAGGCTAGTTTCATTCTGTTTTTCTATGTCCTTATAATCCCATCCTACGCGGAGAATACTTTTAATTTGACTTGAAAGAACTACTTTCGATCCACTTCAAGGAGTGGAGGACTTATTTTTATAAGTTTTTAAATTGAGTTGGTCGATAACTTTATCGTTAATAGAATAGCCTTTTTTTATCGTGGTAAAATCATCAAATGAGTCCTCCCACCCAGGGCAGGGCGGGAGGTACTGTCAGACTTGTCTGACTAAAATCAACGGTGTCCTGCAATAGCCCTTTACGTACCGGGATCACGGTAATTCGTTAGTCCCACGACCTACTAGAATAGCCTAGTGCAGGAATTCTTCGCTACTGATATACTTACAAAAAAATCTAAAGAAATGTTTCTATACACAGGGTGTCCTTTGATGTAAGGATCAAATCTATAAAAAGCTAAATAAATCTTGAAATATGCAGGGCAAAAAAAAAATAGCAGCGCTTTTTCTTTTTGCCCGAAACAATCAATTTCTCCGGTATCGTGGGTGCGTTTAAAAACATAGAAACTCATATACAAAAAAAGTCAGACCGATCTCTGGAAGCGTGGATTAAATAGAAATAAAGGCATAGGCAAGGTCATTTTCAATCTTTTTGACATTGAGTACGTCAATTTTTGATGGTTCAAAAGTAATGACCATTTTCAGGCACCGTGATCAGTGCTTGCAACAGAACCGAAATATCGAAAATTCAAAAGAAATGAAAAGCTTGATAGATTCTCAAAACTACTATTGTTTTTCCCACATAAAAGAAATTGGCAATCACCGCTTCATGTACAAACTAGGCTCTTGACATATTAAAGACTTCTTTTTCCCGAGGCTCTCAAAAAACTCAACCGGCACAGGAAATTACTGTTGTCAGTCATATTTTATTGTGTGCCATCTTCAGTTGTCACGTTAAACGAACTGTGTTCCATAAAAATTGGAAGGAACTAGCACACCGTGCATCGTGACCTTTAAGCCTCATTTAGACGGAGTAACAACTCGCATGCGAGTTTCACTACATTGCAGTATTTGTTTGATCAACTGAATTCGTTGTACCTATAAAGTCCGCAATGTAACGCAAGTGCTATAAAATTTAAGAAAAGTTAAATTTTTAATGGCCGCTTGCAAATGACGTCCTGTTGGCGCTTGCGCTACGTTAGGATTGTGTTAAGTTTGCCTTAAGTGTGTGATTTCCCATCATACCTCGCGTCCCCGTCTTATACACTGTTCCCCTATCTACGATATCTAGAAATCAAAACCGCAGTACCGGAGTCAAGATACCAAGGTCACCGCAGTCTCGGATATCTGAAGTTATTGAAGTATTCCGAGTGGATTTCAATTAAATTATATTTCCCCTTGTAATGGCTGTCAATCAAGTCAAATTAGTTACATAATTGAACTGTAGTGCGCTTCAAAGTGACAGCGAATGCTTTCTCAGAAATATTGTATTACTAGCGACCCGCCCGGGCTCCGCACGGGTGCAATCTCTATTATATTATGCATGTTATATACATACAAACCTTCCTCTTGAATCACTCTATCAATTAAAAAAAACCGCATTAAAATCCATTCCGTAGTTTTAAACATCTAAGCATACATAGGGACAGACAGCGGGAAGCGACTTTGTTTTGTACTTGTTGTAGTGATATAGAGAATAAATTAAGATCAGCAGTCTCAAAATTAAATTGGTAATTGGATTTAAATGTAGTTATTAAAGCTTTACTTTTTTCGCTTGACATTCTAATAATCGATCATCGTCGGCATTCAAATAAATAATTCTAGAAATTATTTGAAAAAAAAAAAACAATATTGATTTTATTACTACTAACCTAATCTTGATATCTTATTTAAAAAAATATATGGAAATATTATTATCTGTTTCTTTATCTAATTTAGCTGATACGACTATTTTACGATATTTTTAATATTTATTCAACTTTAATTCAGACACATTGGCCATAATTTGTCAATATTACACGAATAATTACAGCAATTAATTTAAACACTATATCAATCTTCTGGACACACCCGGCAACCATACTTAAACTGCGCACAGACCATCGGTGGCCTTCAGTCTTACTATGAAAATGTATAGGACTTGGAAGAAAAGCGTGCGTGACATCACTACGGAAGGTTTCACGCCAAGCTCGGCTCAGATGGAGCTACCAGCACATAATGTCAATTTACGTTTAGTGCGCTTGTAGCGCCACTAACGGCTAAAACACGCAGTGAAACTCCCTATTATGGCGCCATCACAATTTCACCCGTTTCGTAGTCCTTATCGTACCTGACATAAATTCCTGTTATACCTTTTTTTACCGATATACCTTTCCATATCCAGGCTACCTAGCCTACCGAATCTAAAACCTCTCTCACCTCGTTCTCCAATCCCAGTTTTAATCCAAAACCGGGGACCTATCTGAGGATTACATTCGCAATTCATATATAGATTGCATTCAGAAATCTTCTGTGTTCCGCAGACAATCTCGACCAGCGGCGGAATGGAAGAAAATCATAGTAATCCGCGACGAAAGAGGATTGGGAACGACGCGGGATTGGAATCAGTCGATGTGCCAGTTTTGAAATCTGGGAAATAAAGGCTTTAAAAGCATAACTGCTCATTGTAATAATTTTTGCAAATTTATGTAGATTGTTTATTTATTTTAAGAGGAGACGTTTGAGCTACTGTTTGCTTAAGAATAAAACCTAGGAGGCTATGATAATGTTACTTTTTTTTTAAACCGGTCTGCTCAAATGATGGGAAATGGCAACCGACACTTACATGCACCTGGAGTTTATCGATGCGTTACCGTCTAGAAATGCAAAAAATAAGGAATTCAATGCCTGTAGTTTATTTTCCATTATAACCGTTTTGCCGTAGGGCATAAGCTAGTTTACTATAATAACCATTGATTCAACATTTTTTTCTGTTTATACTAGTCTTCAAAAGTCACTGATGGAACACAATAACAGCAGTTGATAACTACCTAGGTGGAAGAGCGAGATGGCGCTCAGATAACGTTTTCTTGCTTCTATATTATAACTTACATAGTATAAAACAAAGTCACTTCCCGCTTTCTGTCTGCCCCTTTGTATGCTTAGATCTTTAAAACTACGTTACAGGTTTTGATGCTTTTTTTTTTAATAGATAGAGAGATTCAAGAGAAAGGTTTAAATGTATGAAAAATGCATAATATAGTTGAAATTGTACCCGTGCGAAGCCGGGGCGGGTCGCTAGTATACTCACATTATAGAAAGTCAGAGTCAAATCATTTTTTATTTCAATTAGGCCGTCAAAGATGCAGTTTTTAACGTCAAATATTAAAATTGATGGAAACGGGTATACACTGATTATTTACCATTCTTCAGCTAGTTTCCTGATAGCTATAACTTTTTTTTTATCGTGGTACAATCATCAAATGAGTCCTCCCACCCAGGGCAGGGCGGAAGGGACTGTCTAAAATCCACGGTGTCCTTCAATAGCCCTTTACGTACCGGGGTTACGGTAATCCGTTAGTCCCGCGACCCCGGCAGGCTGATAGCTATAACCTTGGGGTACTTGTATTTATGTTTATGTCAAGAATGAATAAGTTACTTCTAGGCAATCGTCATATATACCTCGCGTCCCCGTCTTATACACTGTTTCCCTACCTACAAAAAGCTACAATTTAAAGCGAGTAACATATGCTATATTTTATTTTCAAACTGCCCCTAGCGAAGTCTTAAATATTGTGACCCCCAAGATGTAATGTTGCTTAAACAAAAGCCGAATGACCCCAAGAACATTCAAGGGTAATTGTGAGGGTAATACGGGTTCATGTAATAGATGGACATGCTTGGGGTGAACTGCGTGACGGAGGGGTTAGCTATGGGGGTAGCGTGGATATTGGACAAATTCACTAATAGACAGGATCCGCTAACGGGGTTTGTGTTTCTGTTTAGTCTACGTTTGTTAGGCAGGACGCAAACGTTAGATAAGTTTGTGTCTTGTGTCGGATACAATCTACCGATGAATATTTGATCTCTATAGAACCAGTATGAAATCATCCACTCCCTGAGCATACGTAAACAATTGTGTCCAGTTGCTTCCACTTAACACATACTCAAGAACTACCGTCTGTGATGGTGTGCCGTGTCGGCAACAAAGTGTCTACGTTTGGGCAGCGCCTTACCCAAAAACGTGAGAATTCCTGATTGAATTTTGATGAAATTTAGCCCAGAGGTAGATTACGGTCTGGATAAAAAAAGGATTCTTTCAATCCGCGTAAAATCGAATAAACGACCTACACGCGGGCGAACCCTGTGGCCTAAGCTAGACTATTACAAATATCATAAAGAGGTATAATTTGAGGCAAGTCTTTCGAACAATCCTGGAAACCTGGATAGTTTTTCTCCTGGTGGGATCCAGTGGGACTATTACTGAACTTTATACGAGCGAAGTCACAGGAATAACTGAGTAACAAATATTAATAACAGATATCTATCGATATGAATCGCTATTGTTTATAAACAGGCACACCTGGGATTGAGAACGCTTTGTTTACTTCAATGTCAATGCTGATCATCTGATATCCACTACCTATGGCACTGATTCTGCTATTCATTTATTTTGCTAGCGGATAAAATCAGGAAGCTTATTTTTATCGTGGTAAAAACATCGAATGAGTCCTCCTACCCAGGCAGGGCGGGAGGGACTGTCGGATTTGTACTAAGATAGAAGATCCTTCAATAGCCCTTTACGTTCCGAGGTCACGGTAATTCATAAGTCCCGCGATACCGACAGGCTTTGGTCCTCTAAAGGCCCCGTCATTATGCTGCCACTCTTTGAGACTCTGTGGAACACAACGCGCCGTCGATCCGGATATGGTCCATGGTCGGACAGCGAGTCGCCCATTACTCGCCGCCCGCATGCTCGCGGTGAAAGATGCGTTTGGCATTCAAAATACTTATTGCAAATCTATACTAATATTATAAAGAGGAAACCTTTGTATTTTTGTATGTTTGTATTGAATAGGCTCAAAAACTACTGGACCGATTTCAAAATTTCTTTTACCATTACTTAGAGGGATTCTTCCGAATCCGTATAGGCTATATTTTATCCCGGAAAAATTTTTTTTCAGAGAGCTTAAAAAATAAATGTCCACCTGTGCGAAGCCGGGGCCGGTCGCTAGTATTTTATATTTTCATTCATCTTAGTAATAACAATAACGTAAGGAACTAACAATAGAATAAGGTATTGACCGAATGCTGACCAAAACCCCGTTGGTTGACGATTTCGTCAGGATCGCGGAGAATAGATGGATGACAGACGCACAGAACCGAGCGATATGGCAAAAAAGGGGGAGGCCTATAGGGGAACAGTGTATAAGACGGGGACGCGAGGTATAATTGGGACATACACTCTTTAGGCTTACTTAACACAACACTAACGTAGCGAAAGCGCCATCAGGACGTCATTTGCAAGGAGCCACGTCCTTTTGGCGCTTGCGCTTCGTGTTCCCCTACCCAGCAGTGGGTGATCCCGGGCTGATATGATAATGAATCTTACTAATCTTACACATAATATTATAAATGCGAAAGTTTGCGAGGATGCATAGATGAATGTTTATTCACGCAGAAACTACTGAACGGATTAGAATAAAATTTGGTCAACAGTTTATAACCTGGATTACCACATAAGACAACAGCTAGTATTTATTACATATTTTTTACGTTATCTTCATACGATTATTATTTATTTAAAAGGCATGACGTCACAATACGGCGAGATCACAATTTTACGATTATTGTGGTCTCATAGTTTTAAATGTTTCAAATCGAAAGTACCTACCTATACATTGCATGTATAAAAAATGTTAAAGATTCAATTTTTGTAAGTAAATATTCGGTTTTGATTTTCTTCAAGGCTTGATTGGTCCATTGTTAACACGCAAGGGGTATAAAAATACTTTATGGGGTTTCCCCTTCTTGAAAAACCATGAATGCAGTAAGATTGATTGTTATTATTGGAACTATGGTTTACAAAGAAAATAATGTGGCATTACAAAAGAACAATTATTTAGTTTCATTTTGTAACAAGAAATTCATTAACACTTGTATTTTAAAATAATGAAGACTTCGATGGTTTGGTTTTAAAATAGTCAAAACAATTTGGGCTTAAAGAAAAAATATTTATTTACATGATCCAAATAAAAATGTTACTTCGAAGCTACGTTTACATTTGTTTTCATTGCTAGTAGACCTTGCAAGAGCAGTATTTATTTATTCAAAATTAAATATTTTCAAAGTGAAGGGATGCTTTTATTTTTATATCTAGAAGCCATTTTATTGTTTCAGATCAAACAAACCACGAACATTTTCTTTAATTCAGTGAAAATAATTAAATTTATTAAAAATTTCAGCAGTTTTGTAATCAATCAGCACAACTGTGATATTCTGCCTTCAAAATGTTTAGATTCAACTTCGAAACAACCCTTAAATTCAATGAAACTAAACTATTGTTATTGAAAACTTTTATTAGGGGTGAGTACAATAGACACCAAAAAGAAGGGTCGAGTTACTCGAGCAAGTCTGTGTGCAAGTATTTTTTATTAATGTTAAATGCGTTCTTCACTGAATATTTAAGTCTTTTTAACACCTGCTTTAATTTGTAACAGTCGACTAATTTAGCTTATCGTGTTATTCAAATTCGCTAAAAATCTGCTGTTAGAAGAAAACCTTGGAAAATTACGTGCACAATTTTTGTATTACGTTTTATGATTTAATGAAGGCATCATAAATGCTAATGTGCTGGTTAAGATCAGTTATTACAATCAGAAGAGCATAGTTAATTAGAATGTTTCCTTAATAGCGCACTTTGATGCAATATTGATAAAGCTAATGTATAATCTTGAGCAGGCTATAATGAAGATTATCTACTTAACTGTATTGTTGCGTAATATTATGATTTTGTTTGTTATTTCATTATTGTTTCTGTTCTAAAATATATACTAAAAATAACATTCTTTCAGCAATAATTTAACACTCGTTTCTAAGTAATTCTATTTATTTAATCTATATGTTAATTTTATCATAATAATAACAAAAGCGCTGTTAAGTATCTACGAACTTTTGTACAAATATCAAACAAGGGAGAATATAATACGCGAATGATTGATTTGCTCACATGATTGTCCAGAAGATAAATTCTCACGCTTTTTCAAAATAATCATTTTATTATAAAACAATGTGATTCTGCTTCATTACTTAAAAGAACCTTATCATAAAATAAATAAATAAATAAATATTCCACAACTATCACACAACGCCATCTAGTCCCAAGCTAAGCAGAGCTTGTGTTATGGGTACTAGACAACTGATAAACATACTTATATATTTGTAAATACATACATATTATAGATAAATTACACCCAGACACAGAACAAATGATCGTGCTCATCACACAAACATTTGTCCTGGGTGGGAATCGAACCCACGACCTCCGGCATAGCAGTCAGGGTCACTAACCACTAGACCAACAGGCTTGTCAAATAAAAGTAGATGAATTCCTTACTATCCCGTCAAACTTACAGAATACTGAACCAAAATTACAATGGCGGACCTGAGCGAGTAAGCAAATTAAGTTTCAAACTAGGACGCCAGTAAGGACTAAAATTGAACTTGCATCTTGAATTTTAAACCGTAATTAACTTCTACTGAATAAGACGTCCTTATTTGTTTGCTAGGATAACAAGACCCTTCTTAGAACATAATTAAATGCGAGTAGCAAGTAGAGTAAACAGTTTTCTTACAAACATGGCCTCAATTTTACTGAGAGCAGCAAATTAATTAAAAATTCTACAGAGATTTCGGCAGTCCGGGAATATATTTCACATTTGTAACACTGATATTATCATCTAAAATCAATCGTCATGTCAGAAAATACAAATTAGTGATCAGTCGAGTAGCAAGTCCAGCAAGCAGTTACTAACTGATATGTAAGCGAAGCATAAACATAAGCTAACAGTTTGAAAATCGATGACGAGTGATCAAACGTTTATTTAATCTACAGTAATGGGGTTTACAATCAAAGTTTACATTGGAAGATCGGAACACATTGTTATTTGAGTTTCTAGGCATGTGTAATTACATTGCAATGCTAATTTTGTAAAGGAATGTCTTTGAACTTTGATATACTCGTACTATTGAAAATAAATCAGTTAACTATCACAAAAATATTCTTTATCCTTAAAAATACCCTTTATTGCGAGACGAATATAAAATGTACCGTGACAAAGGATATTCTAACCTAACCAGAAACAACGCATTTGTAGTAAAATTTCAAAATGAAAATACAGTTCAAAAACACGATTAAATGAATAAGAACTCGGCACAGAACGCACAATGAAATTGTACTCAACACAGTAAAACCAACGATCAGAAGGCAGGGGCGCAGTCAAAACTGAATATGACGTAAATACGTAATTTTATACACAAATTCTCTAGCGAATAACCTAGCCCATTTTAATTATGTAGAACCACTCCTTACCCGTTTTCTAGCCATGTCACAAACACAAAATAAAAAACTATAAAAACACCATAATACGCGACGCCACAAACGTGCGTCCCTCACGGCATTCGAAATACGACTGACGGAAGTACAACTAGATGGGGTGGAGTATCTACCGCCCTATATTTCCAACCGAAAAATAAAACGTCTTATACAGCTGTGGACGATGAAGGAAAATGTACTCTATTTTTAGAAAGGTAAGGTTAAGTATATCGGTTGTGTATTAGTGATTTTTATTTGGTATGTCATTTGATGGTGGTTATTGCATTTACCTTAGACGTTACGTCAGTCGGTGCTTGCGTCTCTGAATTATTTGTTTTTTTAGTCTCGGTCTCGGGAGGGTCCGAGTTGGGTTTTATTAATTTTGGCCATGAGAATGTCTTTATGTTCGACATGATATTAAAAAACTCGCCGTCCGCAAAACAAACCTTGTTTTTTCCCGATATTGTTTTTTTTTTACTAAAAATGAACAAAACAAATCTCAGACTGTTGTTTGTCATAAACAAAGTATGTAAATTATATAACACGAAACACTTCCTTTCATAAACAACGTTCAAGTCGAACTTAATAATGTCCCTGACTTCGGAAACTTCCTTATATCCGACTTTCAAAGTTGTAACATCTTAGCAGGATTTGATAGCTAGAGTTTAATATTTCCTTGCATAGGAGCGTCTATTGTTTAAGTTATCAAAGTGGGGATTATTGCTTAGAAATTAATAATCTGTTCTTATCAGTTCGCTTCTGGGTTTTCCAACGACGAGTATCGGTAGCTCGCCGTCCGATCAAGGACTAGGCCCGGGTCGACAGTACGTCGTGTTCCATGTGCGCCTCAAGGAGTTGACCCCATAGGCCAACGCCCTGAGTCGAGCCTAAGGGACTGTCAGACTTTTAATTGACTAATAACAGTTATCAAATAACACCCTGTTCCCTGTGTTGCTTCAGTTCAGCATCCACGGATAATAAAACTATAATATCTAAACAACGAAAATCTGTAAATAGAGTGCTCAAAATCTACGGTACACACAAACAGTGATCAGTAAAGAAAACTGAAACTTATTACAGTCTAAAATAAGTCTCGTGATAATTAAATTAATCATGTTTATTGATATTCACACTTATTTAATATTGATAGTCTGATTGCAATTCGTTGAATTTATAATGACTCAATCATATCAAGGATATGAATTCGTAAGCCGCTGATATTGAAATTGATGTGTACGTCATACATAAATTTATTTTACAGTGGGATTGATTGACACCACATTTAGTTGGTTACAGGTAACCTGTCACCTGCCTGGATAACCCATCCCAAAAGCTTTTTAGATATTTTTTTTTATAGCGTGGTAATCATCAAAAGAGTCCTCGCACCCAGGGCACAGCGGGAGGTACTGTCAGACTCGTACTGACTAAAATCCACGGTGTCCTTCAATAGACCTTTACGTACCGGGGTAACGGTAATTCGTATAGTCCCTCGACCCCAGCACGCTTTGGCCCTCTAAAGGGGGGCCCAGCCAATATGCTGGCACCTTAAAGGCGCGCGTTGAACACAACGAGCCGTCGACCCTAGCATGGTCCGTGGTCGGACAGCGAGTCGCCCGTTACTCGCCACCCGCATGCCCGCGCTTACGGTGGCCGGAGATCTGCCGACGTCCTCCACCGTGGGCGTCTACCGCAAACTTTTTAGAGATGGAAGAATTTTAAAAACAAGTTATATGGTTTTTGATTTTTAACCGAATTGAAGGAACTGGGTGGATTATTCAACTAGTTCCAGTAGCCCTTTGCGTTCCAAGGATAAGTAACCGTGACTTTTACAGAAAGTGCCGCGAACTTAGCAGGCCTTTGGCCGTATGGGGGCCCCGTCAATTTGCTGACAGCTCCGAGAGGAGATATAAATGAAATCTGGCATGAATAAAGTTCAAATGTCATTTTATCACAATTCTATTACAAAACCGCTGACCGACCAATGATTGACCAATGTGAATTTAGCTGTTTTTTTTATCGTGCTAAAATCATCAAATGAGTCCTCCCACCCAGGGCAGGGAGGGACAGACTTGTACTGACTAAAATCCACGGTGTCCTTCACTAGCCCTTTACGTACCGGGGTCACGGTAATGGGTAAGTCCCGCGACCGAATTTAGCTGATTACAAAATTTTAGCAAAACGACAATGTGATCCTGTTGTATGACGAATTTATAAAAATAGCGGATTTGGGTCCCAGGTCTTGATCAGACGGCAAGCTACCCACTATTCCTCCGTTTCCTCACATTTATTCTGATCCATTCAAAGAGTTGCGTCTCAGTCTTCACAAGAGTCAACTGAATATAATAATAATCTTGGTCATGCAGCAGCGGTAAGGCTTCAGACCCGCGGGGCTTCGCCCACGTCACGGAGCGCTGCCGAGAGATTTACATGTGTTTAGCTACTTAGTGCAATGTGTTTATTTATGTTTCTCTTGTAGTTATACCTATATAGAAAGATTCTAACTGTTCCCCGGTTTTACACCCGCTGCTCGGCTCCTATTGTTCATAGCATAATGTTATATAGCCCACTAGCACTTTGCCCGCGACTTCGTCCGCGTGGGTTACGTACTTTCCTAATTCCCCCTTTTCACCCCCTTAAAGGTTAAATTTCCAAAAACCCCTTCTCAGTGCTCCCCTACATTATAATAGGAAGCCGTGTGCAAAATTTTACATTCCTAGCCCCAGTAGTTTCGGCTGTACGTAGATATGTCAGTCAGTCAGTTCTCTTTTTATATATACATATTGTATAATTCCTCGATAAAAGAACTATCCAACACAAAAATAATATTTCGATTCAAATCAGCAGTTCCTGAGTTTAACGCGTTTATCCAAAAACTATCGAATAATACCTCGTTAGTCACAAGCGCGACACATGCAAGAAGCTGAGTTGCAGGCGTGATGTTATGATATGTATACCCTAGAAATACGAAAAAGTATAATTGGCAGAGCTACCTACATTTACTATAAGACCGTGATAAATTACCCGAGAAGTCGCAAGAAACTTTTATAAAGAAGTAAGAATGATAAATATACATAAGGAGTCTGCCTATTGTCCTCGGGTCCGTCGTTTGGGGGTTCTTAATTAAATAATGGGCTCTAATGTCCCTTGATGTCCCGAAAACTGTGTCTCGTAATACGGGGGTTACGCCTTCTTCCTTCATTTCTTTAATTTCTTATTTGAAACGAAGATCTTGCGTATTTGTTTCTAAGTCTTTTGTTTCATGTTTCATTTACTCTATTTATAATATCACTGTATATTGGTGTATTCTCTAAAGACTGGACTTTAGGAGGACTGAACTGACTCTTTGGGGAGTGGTTGGATAGGCGTCACGGAGTCCTGACCTACCGCCTGACGCAAATCTTCACCGGACACGGAAGTTTCGGGAGGTAGCTGTGTCCGATGAGGAAGGAAGAAACGCCTGGGTGCCAGTGGTGACAACTGCGAGGATCGCCCGGAGGACACGGTGGAGTATACGGTGCAGAACTGCCCCGCTTGGGCAGAGCACCGCCGTGTCCACAGGACGGCGATAGGCGGCGACCTCCCGCACCCAGCATTGGTCGAGGCCAAAAAAAGAGTGTAGACCGTGTATGGGGAAATGTGTGAGACACGCTGCGGCAAGATGAATCGATGATTTGTAGAATGTGGCAGTAGATAGACACTACAGACTTCCTCCTGCTAGGTTCCTTACACACTCCTTTCGATTCGTCCACTATCATACACGCCAATCAATCCACACAATAAAAACCCCTCTATTACCACCTCGAAGGAACCAATCGAAAGCCTTCAAATACCCGTACATCCTCGAAAATTCCCGACGTACCCCGAAGTCGATAATACTAAAACACGTACGGATAAGACCTTCTAAGTTTACGATATGGGCAAGTTCTATGGCTGGAAGCCAAGCGTTTTTAAAACCTTATCGGAACAAGACACGTCCTAGTTTTACAGTACCAATGTTTGTACGAAGTAAGGAATAAAGTTATCAATGGATGATAGCGTACGAGGCGTGTTATTGATGTTTTGTACTTTATTTGTAGCCTATAATGTTTTCCACTGCTGGGGAAATCCTCTTTCCACCTACAGAACTCTTCCAAAAGTCCGCAAAAAAATTGGAATAACCTTCTACACATCACAATTTAACGTTTCTGTACAAATTGCTTGTCATATAGACTAGAGTACACTGTTGACCCCATTTATTTTGTTTTGAAAAATAACCTACACTGACCATACTGCTGAAGTGCTTCAGAAAAGTCGGGTGTGTAGTACTCGCAATCGGCGTACGTATATGACGAGATGTATGAATGTGGATGAGGCGAAAATATTATGTTAGGATCGTAGCAGCGCTCTGTAGTTACTGCCTACCCCCATGGGGAAAGGGCGTGAGTTTATGTATGTATGTCAGAAAAATCAACAAAACAGTTCACCCACTTTGAGTGGAGCTAAAGGGACTGTCAGTCCTGGCTGAAAAACCACCCGGTTCCGATACCCTTTGCGTTTAGCCCTGAAACCTATTAACATAGTCCAGGCAAGCGTTTACCCTTAAGTCGCTGTAGGTCCCTGACTTGGTAGTATACGAGAGACCCAGTCCCTTTTACGTCACCGCACAAAGTTACATTAGCTTGTATGCAGTAGTAATTCATGAGGCCTGGACTTGACGCCCACTCCAATGTGGGTGTGATGCCGCTGTGTACGAGTTACGTCATAACTGGGACTGGGACCCAGATATGATAATTTATAAATTATTGCTATTTCATGCGATAGCCTAATTAAGTGTTACGTATGAATATTCACTCGAACTAGACCCATGTTCGACTGTTGATTTTATTTTGGTTGTCGCAGACATATTAATACGAGGGCGATCATGACGGCACGGTTGGCGCATTGGCTGCGCAATCGACTGCTGCGCAGCTTGTCGCGATGTCGGTCCCCGCACGGATCAAATATTTGTTTGATCTACAAGCAGTTGTTCTGGGTCTGGGTATAAGTGTCATGTGAATTTATGCTTGTAAACGTACCCACGATGCAAGAGAAATACCTAGTACAGGCAACGTTTAAATAATATAATTCCAATTACATACAAGAGGAGCTCAATTAAGGAGCATCAGGCGCCATACGCTATCATTACTGCCGCAGACGACTTGCATGCAGATGAGCATGTAACTCATGTTCACTCGCCCACGCTACGAGGAGGTGGGATGCAGCATCATAATCGATGAATTATTTTAGTTTTTAGTCAGTGAGCTCCCTTTCGCTACATCCAGCACTAAAATAATATTCCAACTTAAGAATAAAGAACAATGTTGTGCATTTTGACACTAGTCTAGGATCGAGGTGTCAGAAACAAAGTCTACAATGGAGCGAGCTTACCCAGGAGCAGTCTGTTCACTCTAACTTTGAAGAGATTCAGGTTGTATTCGTTCGGGAACACAGACTCAGGTATTGAGTACATTTACTTACCTATAAATATCTCCTTCACGTAATGAAGCGACTCAAAACTATTTCCTAACAGCAATATAACACCATCATAAATAATATACGCAATCTTGACAATAATAACATGTATTACAAAATAAGGTAAAGGCAAGTACTTAAATTAATAGCTGTTGTTCAAGACAGGTTGGTTTGCGAAGGCAGATATTAGTAGTTGCGCGGTTTACCTAACCTTTTTGACGAATTACCATGTTCTCGCCAGTTGTAAGTTATTAAAGTACCTTCCGACTGAGGCAAATCCTCACCGGACTCGGTTATTTCGGCAGGTTCCTGTGTCGGAATCAGCAGTGGAATAAACCCAGGGTATCGTCACTGTGTGGACCACCTGGAGGACATGGTGGAGGTCTGCCCGGCTTGGGCGGAGCACCGACGTGTCACTGAGGCGATAGGCAGCGAAATTGTCACGTCTGGCTTTGGTTCAGGCCAAGTAAAGAAGCGAGGGGGAATGGGAAGTGGTCACTTCCTTTCGCGAGGTAGTAATGCTAGCCAAGGAGGCGACGGAACACGTGTGACACAGGACATACTGTCTACACCTCACGACCCTGTCGCCACAGGATTGCCCTTATCGTCCGGAAACACGGTAGCTTCCTACACCTTATTGCTATTACAAATACGAAAGTTTTAAGGATGGATGAATGAGTGACAAATATCGATAGTTTGATACTCTTTGACGTGAAAACTACTGAACAGATAAGAATGAAATTTTGAAGACACTATAATTTTGATCCTGACCAGTGCGATCCCATAGAACAATAACCTGGCAAAACTGAGATAACCGCTAAACAGTAATACCAGGATCTGGTCAGGTACCTACAAGAGGCACCAGATACTACGGTTAGAAGCTGTTCCATGCTTTCTTCAACCAGTCTAAGGGGTAAGTGGTCTCCTCATTACGCAATAACATTTATACACATTTTTCTACAGCTTCGGAACTCGATAAGCCACAAAAAATATTTATAGCTGTAATGCGGAGAGTATTATCCCCTCGACGCTAAATTATCCCATTTTATCTCACTGGGTTTAAGAGCTAAAGAATTTAAAGACACATTTAAATAAATGAAGGTTTTGGGAGTGACCAATTCCTTTTTTGTAACCGATGAAGTTAACATAAAGAAGATTTGTAATACATACGTAAACTCCCGCTTTTTTCCATGGTGGTAGAAAAAAATATTAATCCCCTCATACTCTTTTCGTCTCATACATGTTCATACATCTGGTCATATCATCATCATCTTCCGGCCTTTATCCCATTTTACTTGGGATGGGAGCAACACGTATTCTTCTTCCATTTTCCCTTGTCATTCGTCACAGCATCACACTCCTTTTTTATTCCTCAAACAAACAATCCCTTCATATTTTCTTTGGCATTCCTCTTCCTCTCTATCCTTCAACATTAACACTCATCACTCTCTTAGGCGCCATCTCCGAGCGAGGCAATCGCGGCGATATTATCGTCGTGACACATATTTCCACATATTCTCATCATTGCATGTCTATGCGTTAGAAGGCATCGCGGCAGCGCTCACAGAAGATGGCAGGACGAGCTTGACAGATTCAACGACCAGTGGTCCACTATGGCCCGGGATAAAATGGGTTAGCAGTGTCAGTATCAAAAATAATTAGCACTTTCATCAATTAAATAATATAGTCAGTTTAGTATGTCAAGGTTTCTGAATTGATCGGTGCTGTATCGAGTGACCTAGATTTTTAGTTTGTCACTGCTTGATGCTTGATGATAACTGTTGTAAGTTGCCATGACGACGATAAATTGTTCTAGAGGCTAGAAAAACATTATTTTAGTTATACTACAAATACGGAAAAAAAATAGTACATTGGGAGAAAATATACAGTGAAAGACGAGCACCTCATTAATCCTTTAAATAGGAGTTCCGTTTTATCATTCGGATGTACGGAACTCTAAAAAATATCGTCATTCGATAAAAAAAAAAAAACAAATTGCAATTTGCACAAAATGGTAGTGCAAACCGCCAAGTTCAATTAATACATGATAAAAAATATGGAAAAACTTTCAAAGGAATTTGACTTCATTTGCTCCGAAGCGAGAGGCAGTGAAATAAATAACGTTAGTATATTATGCAAAACGAATTTATCAAAGAGAACACCGGAAGAGGGCGACGCGAACGAACAAAATTTTTGCATGGTCCTCTCTATAGAAGAACCTAGTATCTAGGTAACTTCAATTGAACTTAGTATCATTGGAATTTATGAAATACCTGTTACAAATATATATCTGCAAGATGGGAGACAAGAAATAGTAACAATCTATTCATGGAAGATCGATATTTTCAAAGAAAAAAGGTGATTCCTCTTCGTTTAACATCTATTTCTTTGTCGTATACATACAGTATATATCGGAGAGCTGCGATTATGTTTGTTGGAGTGATACTGATCACTGATCACCGATCACCTAATAGTTTTTTTTTTAATGTTGGCTATTTGTTTTGCTATATAAATAGAGAAAATCGAACTTAGATTTATAAGACGTGTAGTATACGTGTAGCCTAGCAAATATTTTGCACGATTTCAGCTTGCATCTGATATATTTTTAGCCATGTTATGTTTGATTTATACTTCTGGAGTTTATGTGTTTATTAAAACTGTAAACAATCATTATTTTTGTGCTCCTTCTATAAATAAAATTAAATCAATATCAATGCTCACGCTCGCGTTATATAAATACTTCCTCGAAGCGATAAAATAATTTGTAGGTTAACATTTCAGTTAGTTTAATCGTTTTGGAATAATATAAGCAGATTTCAAACGATTTCCATTAACTTTTCTCTTTAATTCGGCATCATTTAATTAAAGAGTAACATTTGAATCAAAACACAAAGGAGTCAAATGTGAATTATGAATTTGTGAACTTGGCATCTTTCATATGAAGATGACGTCTTTTATCTGATCGAAAAATAAATTGAAAAAAGCAGATGAACGTCTCATAATTTTGTCAATGACGAGTGAACCATTCACTAAAGTGATCCATTCACAAAAGAAGCGTCCGACATGCGCTTGCGATTCGCATTCCGCACTCATCATTCGTACCACGTTTACTTACACAAACATTTCGATTTTGACCTTCACATATCTGAGATTTCAACGTTTCTAAAATCTAAGCGGTTTTGATTAATCTTAGCAAGGTCGTAAAACAGAATTGCTCTCATAAAATATTATAACGTGCTAAATCCATGTAGGGATACCCTCGTGGTTTGGTAATGTGGATATTAATTTTAATATGGATAGATCATTTTAAATGGTTTCTGAAATACTGAACGTTAGATGCTGAAATACGATTTCCATGAATAAAATTACAAAGAGTCAAATGCCTGAAAATGAAGTCTCATTGCTCGATTCGAACTTCTAAACACTAACACAAATCTTAAAGAATGCCATAATATATTATTGTCTTGTATATACATACATATTATGTATAGCGTCAGAAACACAACAGACAGCTTGCGTCACGTTGTGTAAATGAAAACGGACACACAATGGATTGTTGTGTGTCACACCTAATTAGGCAAAAGCCAAAACATAATAAATTCGACACCATATGATAATAATATTAAAAAGTTACCGAATAAACTTAAAAAAGTACGCGAGAATTTTTTCAGTGGGCAAAAACCTCATTTATTTATGTTTTCTTCAACCCAACCTCAACAAAAAATAGACTACAAGAATCTATTTAATCCTACTCTTCTTAATCACGCTCTATTCTGTTGAACAATTCTCTCTCTACCGTTTAAATCTCGCACTCAGCGCTAATGGCGAGGATTAATCAGTACGAAACAAAGTGCATGCCTTACCTTACAATAGACTTAGCGCTGTACGCAGAAAACTCCACCATTTTATGTATTTTGCTTTGTGCTTACCTGTGAAAATAATAAAAAGTAATTAGTACATTACAGTTTCGAGGAATAAAATGTGGAAACAAATAGTTTCTCGTCGCCTTATAAAAAACATCAAATTAAAATTACTAGCACAACCCTGCTGATGCAAAAAAAACTTATTTAACAAAGATAAAAAAAATGAAAAAGACACGTACACCATAATTATGCAGAGCCACGCTAGGTAATTCTAATTTGATATTCAAGATATTTTGTGTTGCCAGTTATCGAAAAAAAAAGTAACATATTTTACTGATTCGTGATACGTCTAACAAAACTAAGTTTTATACGTAATAACACCTGTTTTAGACATACATATTACATATCGTACCGTTAAAAGTTATATAAATCATATTTCACATCAAACACTGTATTTTTTTTATATATCTAGGACCGGCCTTTCGTGATGCCGTGTTACACGACGTGATAGGAAGCCGTCAGCTCCACGCACCATATGTTACAAATTAACTTTTTCGCAGCAGGTGAGGGGAATTAAGGTCGTTTTTTGTTTGTTAACGTTCACTTATTTTATGGTTGGCACCGTGGCTGAGCAGACTGCTGTAGCGGAATGGATGAATGATTGTTACTCTCTTACGAAAAAGTTATTAAACGTAATTGTATAAAAAGCAGATACGACAGAACCTGCGGTTCTAAAACAGCCACTGCCATGCTATAAGGCCCACTTGCACCACAATCACTAAACAGGTTTAGCGCTAAACTGATTTAAAACATCGTTCTGTCTCTGTCAACTTCAAACAATTTGACAGGGATACAGTGATATTCTAAGGCAGTTTAGCGCTAAACCCGTTTAGTGATTGTGGTGCAAGTGGGCCTTAGTCTATGTTCAGATATGAAATGCAATTCTGCTTGTGCCAGTTTAAGGATATTAGAAGAATTGCTATTGCAGCATAGAGTATATAAGGATAGAAATATTGCTAAGTTACCGTTTTAGACCCGCTGGTTTATTTGATTAGAACACAGGATACTTTTATCCCGGTAGTACGATTTCGTGGGACAATTACTACCGAACTCCACGCGGGTGCAGTCACAAGCATGGCCTAGTCATCAATATAAATAGCGTTACGTACTATAAACATTTAATAAAACTAGCCTATATGATGTAGTCGCGGGACTCACGAATTACCGTGACACCGGTACGTAAAGGGCTATTGAAGGACACCGTGGATTTTAGTCAGTACGAGTCTGACAGTCCCTCTCGCTCTGCCCTGGGTGGGAGGACTCATTTGATGATTTTACCACGATAAAAAAGTCTATGTGATGTGTCGCGGGAAATATATAGGCTTAATATTTGTAAAGTCAACATCTATCTCAAATAATAATCAAGTGTAGGATTACTGTCACCTACCTTCTGTAGAGGTTACACAAGAAAGTGTGAACAATGTTAAGTAACATGGTAACTCATGTTACCCAATACATAATACTATTTAGGAATACTCGTGTGGGTAGCTGAACACACTTAACGTCACATAAAATGTATCAAAAGGTGACTCTGTGATTTGTTTTTGTCATCAAAATATATTATTATTTAATTTAACACAGATGTACAGTTGGACTTAATGCCATAGGAACTAAATGTGACAAATGTGTTGGTTATAATCGACTTAAGAAATTTCCGCCCCGATTTAGTGCGTTTATTCTTTAAAGAAACAGTTCTTTCGCGGTAATGTTACTGTTTCTTACAACAAACAAGCAAGAAAGTCATAACTTACAATTTTGTGATACGTAATGAAATAACAATATTAAAAGTCGACCAAGTTTATTTTCTCTGTAAAGAAACTTAGTAGACCTACATTCGTCTCAATTATACCGTACACACCAAGAAATAAACATTACATCTTAGTAGAACTTGGCATGGCTTACTTCCGTGCGTCAAATGTGATTTTTTATTAATCAGCTGCATTATGTATTTTTTTTACTAGACGTTATAAAATGGACATTCACAATAGTCAAAAATATTCACCTTTACCGGAGACGACCTTGTAGTGATTGGAGAAGTGGGCGTCCTCGGAGAAGGGGGGTCCACTCTATGCTCAGCCAAGACCCTGTGCTCATTCTTCCCTGTGACAGAGTTCTTAACCCTCTCCATCCTCGCTTGAATCGCTTTTCGAGATATAACCTTAGTCTTTTCCTCCTTATTGCCATCAGCTAGCTTCCTCATCAGCCTAGCAGTCGCTGCGACTGATTGTTGTGTATCAGAATTCGTTCTAGCTAGTCGAGTAGCTGGCCTAGGTACTGGAGTAGCACCACCAGTACTGCTTCGCGTAGTTTCGTTTCGATTGAAAGGTACTACGTCGTGTTCTGTATCAGAATCAGCTGGGAGATAACCTCCACCACCGACGGAAGATACGCCAGTACGCAAAAGGTTTTCGTGTTCGGCGTATCTCACTCTTTCATCGACAGCTGCGGTGCCGTTCTGCGCTCTTTCGAGCCCCCGTTCCATTTCTCCGATTTGCCGCTCGAGTTTACGTAGTACATCGTCTGATGGTGGCATTGGTGCGGCATCATCGGGTGGTTCGGGGGCTTGGAATGATTTGAGGTGGATGGGATGAGCTCTGTTGATTTCGAGGCGTTTCGGAGCTATTCCCGAGGATGTGACCTCGTACTGGGTTCGAACTGGCGGTGGGTTTCTCTCCAACATGGCTAAGGACACCGGCGATGGTGGTGGCGCTCCGTTTACAGTCGGCTCTTGACCTTCTGGGGCGGGCGAAACCCTCGGAGCACGAAAACTTTTCCTCATGAAATCTTCGCGTGTTAACTTCCTTTCCATTTTAGAAAGAGGACATTTCACTGATTTTATCACTTGGTTTTAGTGCATACTAAATTTTATGTCTTATCACAGTTACTGTATCACTTTAAGTACTATTTATATTTTGTAGGAGCGTAAAAATATCTGAAAATAGGAAGAGAATAAAGTACGATTGCTACCAAATATAGACAGACGCCTTTAGTATATCAAATTAGATAAGATATCAGCCGTACAAAATTTCATCAATGACGTCGGAACATGACATTTAAATTCGACCTAAATACCAGCATTGAAAGCTACCGATAGGACGATACGTAGATACAGACAGAGGTAATGGAATGAGTGAAAAACGATCAATAATCTAGCTCTGACGTCAATTAAACAATAGCATATAAAATTCAGTAACCAGCACATACATAACTGACGTAGATGACTGAAGACACACAATCGATAGAATACTTAATTGTATTGGTAAACCCGATCGAAACAAAACAAGACTCTCTAAACAACGTAATTGTGTAGAAAACTGAATAGAGTAGAAAATTCTAGATACTGCTTCTGAATATTGCACCGCAATTCAAAATTGAACAAAAACTGTGTACAAAAGTCTAGACTCTTGTAAGTTTTTCGTTAGCCGAATCCATAAAAGGAACCTGAATACGGGCGAATACCGAACACAGAAACAAGAGGCAATTAAAAAAATTACTACGTGTAACAGGAAAATCAGAGAAACATAGGAAAACAAACTGAAATCTCCCAACGATCGTAACAAGCCGTAACTCGATAAGAATGGCCCCATACAAATTACAGCTACCATTCAAAACTGAACCCTATACCAAACCCATAAAGGTAGAGTTATCAGCAGGCTAATCAGAGTAACGTTAACACGTTCTACTCAAAAATGTTATTGGAAAAGCAAAACTAATGAAACAAAATTATCTGATTGTAAATCGACAAAATCTATTCAAAGACACATTGCATTGACAGTCTGATAGAATACTAATTATGGCTCGACACGTCTGTTGATTATAAATGATCACGTAATGAGATCAACCTGCAAGACTTTGTGAAACAAATATGATTATAATTCAACAGACGGTAATTATGTCACCGGTAATAATTACACAGCCATAGTAACTTGGCACTGGTTAAGGTCAAGTGTTTTAAAATTCAACCTCCCATTTCGTCCAAGGACTACGTAATTGGAGGTGTTTTCTAGCTATCAAAACTATAGACCAAAAAACACGAGTCAAGGTCATAGACATAGAACATTTAATATTCTAAAACCTACTAAATTATTGAAGCTATTAAGCTACTGTAATTCAAACATACGAGAAATTCTTCACTGTAACAAGTTAAACGCGCCATAACTCATAGTTAGCAAAATTATCTCCAAAGCGAATGACGTTACAGAAACAATTTCCGAGAAGCAAGCGGAATGCAAAACACTTCTATGATAGAAACATTCCGTTGGACGTCAGGAGGGAGACAGCAACAAAGTCCATCTGGAAAGAGAGAGATGAAACATTGTTAGTTATAAGGAACACGGAGAACCGTTCACCATAAACCCTTGTAGCGACACAAAGCTGCGGCGGCGTCTGAAAGAGAGGAAACCATCACCTGGACACTTGAGTCAACACATTACATGAAGCAAAAGACGACACATTACGAATATCGGTACTAATAAAAGGACATTCAACTTCGATGATAAATTCTTCTGCAGTAATTGGATTTTATTACGATAGCAAGTTATGGGCCTTGAAGGCTTCCTCGTTTAGCATTTTATTTCAGGTTATTATGTAAAATCGTTTTTAATATCTACTCGGATTTCTAAAATTAAAGTAAAGAGCGCTAAATTACGTGAACGTGCGTTCACAGGTTTTCAATCATACGTAGCAAAATAGGTACAAAATTAACAAAAACCTTTTTTTATAAACAGTTTGGGAGTAAAACCCATTAATTTGCAGTCAGATACCAAAATATAACATCTATATCCGTTGACAGCAGATATTGTACTATTATTGTATAAATATTGTACTATTTGCTAGTTCAACTTGTTTTAAGTTATCGTGCACGTCAATAAACGCTAAAGAATGTCTCTCAAAAGACAACGTGATATTAGGAATACTATTTAATAAAGCCGAGGCCGTGGTCCGTAGTCACGACAACGAACATATGGCGACCGAAGCACCTATGACTCAATGTTATCGCACAGAGTTAAATAATACAGACACGGAGAAATCTGTGTCAAATATTACACGTTACGAGGTAATTGTGATAAAATTGACACTTTAACGGGTAAACCCAATATGTTAGTCAACGAGGAAAAGGGATATGATTTATGATAACGAGATACAGATTAGTATAATTATATGGACGACTTTTATCACAGAACACGATACATTTTTGACAGAATGAGCGGCAAATTTTGAATAGAGTTTTTTTGAAGCTTCTTTAGCGGCATTGTGCACTTTTTTGGAATGGGTAAAAAATGTTAAACTCGCGTCAGGAGACGTGACCTGATCGAAAATTCGTAAGACGGCGCAGGGCGTTTGCGCGAATGTTCGTGTGTGTTTATTACTATTCAAGTTTTCACTTCTGCCGGCACTCCCAGGGTGCAAACCGTCGTTTTTTTTATTCGATTTTGATTTGACTTGACTGTAGTCCAGGTCAAAGGTGCCTGAGACATAGCCCACGATGGAGCGTGCTTACCCAGAAGACGCCTGTTCATTCTCACTTTGAAAAGATTCAGGTAGTATGTTTTGTACTCGCCTTTCAGTTATTTTCACAGAAGATTTAGATGCTTCTCAATCGTTCAGATCAAAGCCTTTAGACGTAACAGTTCCTCTCTCAAAGTGATTGAGGTTAGAACCATTCGAGACGTTCTTAATCGCACTTTAATTCCACAATCACACAACATTTTACGACGATTACAAAACGCAAGATTTCCAACACATTGTTAACAATAATACCGCGTAAACGTACAAAATAGAGAAGTTTCACATTTATGCAACCGTCAACAGAACCGTTTGTACAGTTTGTGAATCATATCTTTTTATACTACCGTGTATTGCTTAGATGTGAATATAATTGTAGTGTTTATGTCTATTTTGTGAGATTCTTGTGAGTCAGCCGTTATTTAGAGGTTACGTGTAAATGTAAACAAAAATAAAGTTAAGCATGATGATATTATGATAGAGTTTACCAAAGGCAACGTTGTCTTTGCTAAAACATCTGTTAACTTAAGAGAGAACAGCATTTCTTGTGTATAGGTACACACGTCATACTATTGTGAGTAATATATTGTTTACCGACATTCCTATCAACATTCAAGTCAAATGCACATTTTTATTTAATTTAATGTCTTCTATAACATAGATGATGTAATTGTAAGAATTTGATGTCATATTCATTGTTTATTTTCTTCCTCCATTAGGATACTACAAGGAAGAATGTTGAGGCCATTTGTGCATACGGTTTACAGTGCAATTTTACACGTATTAATGCTTAAAGAGTAAGAGTGAAACTAAAAGGCAAGAAAAAACATATCACTAACAGAAAAGAAACGAAATTAATACTTGATCCTACGAACCACGCACTAGCTGCAAAATAATTCGCTAACGCAAACATTCCATCGAGCCAATACGTTTGTTAGTTGTATATTTATCGCTGAAACCGAAAATAGTTCAGGCGTAGCTAATAATAGCTGGGTATTAATCTATTTATAAGGCTATGTTGAACTTGGCCACAGAGCCACTGTTATGTTATGTAATAGGAAAGTCTATGGGCTTGGCTTTGAGACCTTGAAGATTATTTTCGTTTTCGCAAATTAGGTTAATGATGGTATCATTAGTGTTTTGAAGTTTAGTTTTGTGGATATCTTTTATATTGTTAAACCAGGCAAGTTCTGGGTCATAAAAATCAGCGAATACGGCGAGAGAGTTCTAAAAAACGCTGGCGTGATAACTTAGTGTGAAAGATTGCCCGGAGAAAATCACACAGGGAAAAGTATAAGCTTACGAGGAAGACCTTTGCTCTATAGGCCAATACAGTTTCAATTAAAAGTGTGTTCACCTATAAATTATTATAAACTCAGTTCTTAAATAATTAATTCCTCCTTATTCAAAGACCGAGAATTCTAGCAACTGTAACTTCTTCGAGTAAAACGTATGAAATTCCTATTTTCTCAACTCTCAAAATTTCATAAGCTTTATGGAGTAATGAGTGCTTCGAAAGTGCCGCAACTTGTATAACAACGTCAACATAACTAGCATACCAGAACAGACTAAAATTTAGACTTCTCTAACATACGTTATTAAATCCTTGCGTTTAGTTAACTTTCATTAAAATCATTCGAATGAAATACTCACTAGCTTTTCATAGAATTTTGTGAGTTTGAAATTCTTTGGATACATTCATTAAGTATTAAAACTTCGGCATCAATACATAGCACCTTAGTACTCCAAGACCGACCATCTCAGGTTCCCTAGCTTGAAATAACTGTACGTAATTCAACTCTTTGTGAGCTGCTGCAATATTAACATCTGCAGTATGTTTAGCTTCTATATCGTCGTTTTTAAGAGCTGTTTTAGCTGATTCAGAGTTGGTTGTATCTTTGTTTGCATGGACCGCAAGCTTCCGCCATTGTGCTCGTATCTGCTTGCATGGAACTGTAGGATTCTATTCTTATGTGTGGAGTTGAACAATTGTGGCTGGGTTGTTTTGATTTTCGCATTAGATTGTCGGTAGCTTTTTCTAGAATTTTGTAAAAACAATTTTATTGGGCCACGAATTGAATTTTAGGTAGAAACTAAGCATGAATTCGAATGCCGTAGTAATATAATTACTTTCAAGGTCTGAATATTCGATTGGATTACCGTCTAACATTGAGAGACTTATGTCAATATTTGTCAGAGCCTCCCAGTTACACATTTCCATTTCTATTAGCTTTACCTTTCAAAGTAGCCTCTTCATTTCAAACACGTTTACTCAAGCCCTCTAAATTTCCCACAGCAATTTTGAGTTTTACAGTATTAGTCTAAATCAGTGTGATTTTTCATTATATCCCTTTTTTATAAACTATGAACCTTTTAAAAACCCTAGTGGGTAAGTATACCGATGCCATGGTCACAAATGGCATAATGCTAATGAATGCATTGTGAGACGAGGCAAAAATATCGGGACAAAGTTGTGGCAGTTGGCAGGCAGTTGCGAGCTGGTAAAGTTGGTTTTTATTCTGTTTCAAGTTGAAACCATGTTATTTTTCGCGTTTTTTATGTTTTTAAATGTTTGTGCTACATCTGTTAGTGGACAATGCAAGTCGGAATGAATATTCTAGTAGAAATTTTACATTTTATTGTGTGCGCTCGAAATTGGGACACTCCAAGTAAATTTTTGTAACAACATTTGAACAAGTAGGCCTTTTATTAGATTTCTTTTCAAATATTTCCTGATCTAATAAAGAGGTTTATTGAATTACCCTCATAATCAATAAAACTGTCGTAATATTTCAGCCTTAATCCGGATTAAGTCGTAACAATAGTACTTGGCCGAAACCTAACCATACTAAGTTCTAAAACTAAAATTAACGTTGTAAATTCAACCTACGCAAATTAGACGGCGTTTAAGTCGGCCATATTGGAAAAAGTTTCAGCTTCTTTTTCAAGTTGAACAATACCAATTCGTCTACACTGTTCATCCATTATAACTAAAGTTTATTCTTAAAGTATTACATAAATCTTAAAACTATATGAAGAATAATGGAGGCTGTATTTCCAAGCAGCTGGAAAGATGAAATTAATCTCTCTAGCCTGTACGTAATAGCCGTCGTAATACTCGTATTTACGTCATATATAACATACAGATCCAAACAAAGTGAACACATCCCAAGAAGACTTTCTCATATACAGTAGACACTTTATTATCAATGATATAGCGATAATAAAATCGACAGAGGAAGCTAGATAAAATGCTTCCTCGTACACAAACGATAAATTCCCAAGCAACTTCTTTGAGGCATTATTAATGGCATGCAGTTCTTTACAGTCATACTAAAGATACTTTTAAACGAACATTATACAAGCAATTTTCGTTCAAAGTCAAACGAAACAAATAAGAGTATTTGCATGTCAGGCGAACCAATCAACGATGAATCATGCAAAGATTGTTTTATCCTAGCTCCCACGAACGTAATTGATCATAACGATGCAAAAAATGTATTGCGTGTGCATGACACCAAAGTTAGTAATGATTGAATTACATTAGCGGTTCCCATCATGATACTGTAACAATGGAAAGTCTTTACAAAGTCAAAACCTCCATTTGTAGCAGAAACTGCTACAGTAAACAACTTTGCAAATTGAACTTGGGATAAGAATTAGAAGATTTTTTGCTTGCACCAAAAACAAGCAGATATACTTTAGATGACAAAAAAATCTGCAATTGCACTTCATCCGTTTCAGGAAGACAATCTTGACAGCTTAAACGGATGATTAAATCTGAACAATATAAAACATTGTCAACAGGATCTTAATACGGTTAGTAAGCTTGCAAAAAAAAGGTTGAAAAAACCATCGCGGCTGTAACAAAAACGAGTATAAACCGGTCTGTAGCGTTTAAACTAAATAGTCGAGCGTCGGTGAGTCATCGTGAAGCAAATTCGCGAGACGATCTGCCAGCAGAACATGTTTCATACGTATTTGGATGAAGTTTTGAAACTCATGTAACTACACGAACAATTTGTACGAACATGGAGTTCGGTCCCATAAGGATGTAGTTTTAAACTCTCTCATTTGTAACAACGGCTTTTACGGACTGAATCGATCTGAGTTCAAACTACGGCCTAGCTTGTTCAATGAAAACTAGTTTTTTTAAGTGAACACAAGGACATTTCAGATAAATATATTATGTCTTTAAAAACACGTACGAAGCAGATGTTTGAACAACAACTACGTAATCCTAGCAGATGTAAGCAGCCAAAAAAAACTAAAGTTACGTATTGGACTCAATGAAATCTGGGATCAATTACCAACCACATGTAACAATGTTGAAGATGATACACAATGTAATGATCACTTCTGAATTTGGCAGAATCATCAATGATGGGATATCGACAGATGTTGTTCCACCTGGCCAGTTGGCCAATGACGATTATGCTGAAGGCAAATACATCAAGTCACTTGACGACCCCGTCACAGCGGTCGATGCTTTCGTCACAGTCGTGGGACAAGGTATGAGATGTATTGAAAGATATAAAATGGTAGTTGATTCATTAGCTGTCAATATTTTCGTGATGCATGAGAGAGATTTTAAAAAACGATTGGTTAATCTGGTGGAGGGTAGTTTTAAGTTGATATCAAACTTAATAATTGGTTCATCAAAGTTGATTGGTACACCAGGATTTATACTGATATGATGAAGATTTAAAACGAAGATTCAAAGCATCTTGTGTCGGAATAACAAGACAAATTCGACACAATTGTAGATTGAAGTCAATATACCAGACAAATTATACCGATTTAAGATTTAACCCTAATTTAAAGCTTTACAAAATAAATCATCTGTACTTATAAGAATACACAAATCCGCTACATTCTGTGAATGTAGACCACAACACCAGTCGGTGTATGCGCCCGAGCATGACTCACGACCGTCGAACCGAGAGTCGTTTTCCCTCTCTTTCTAAACCTGTATTTTGCTATCGCCATCTCTTTCTTCCACTACAAAAGCCTTGCGGAGTAATACGTGAATTTGGTCGATTAGATAAAACTAGTTTGCAGGTTTATCGATGGCAATTGCATCGATAACTAAAAAGGAAACGAATGGTTTTACTATTGTAAAATTGAAGGTAAATAAGGTAATATTTTATAAGGAAGTGATCGTTGGTTGTTGGTAGATAGCGCGACGGATAGGAAACGCAGTTTCTAGTAAACATGATAAATTGCTTGAGAAGGTTAAAGGTGGAGATTAGAATAAGACTATGCTGGCTAAGAAATGCAATAGTTGCACTTTAGACAATTCTCTCTAAAGTGCAATTATTGCATATATTGCGTATATAACGTTACATAAGTGTTAATGACGACATGAATACAGTAGTTTAGTTTTTCTTAATAACAACGTCACGCCGATATTAAGTCGAAGAGTTGATTAAAAATAGAAACCGATAGTGTATTTAATAGTACACCCACACTTCAGCAGTTTAAGCCTTAGGGCCTTTAGCCCAAATCCAGGCACAAATCTAGAATACCACAGAGAAATAACTGAAGGCTAGAAACTTTTCGTTAAGTGTGTAGTAAAGGACGTGCTTGTGACCACAAAATTTCTTTTAACACTAACTCGTAGAGGGCCTTATATCTATTTTACCTCGATTGCGAGTGAAACAAGTCCAAAACTACGATAATGACAGGAAATTATACACGGAGTACATCCCCCTAATTAAACGTATTTAGCCTACATCGTCGACAATGCGTTTGACCCCACTGCGTGCTGTGGACTAATTGGATTGTGCCGGGAACAGACATTACTCCTAGCTCGGTTTCACTTTCCTGCATTTCCAATTTTATAGATATGACCAATCCTAACTTCGGCTAGTATTAAAAATGCGAAAGTGAACTGCGTTTATTAGGGGTCCTAGAAACGGTTATAGGCTTCTCTTCCGTTATTATTTTCTGATTAATTTCGTCGCTGGATTCAAGAAAGTTGAATTCATTGTCTGGGACATCGTCAAGCTTCTTTTTTTACTTTTCTGTGGGTTACTTTTGATTTTTGCTTTTGGAGTTGCGGTAGTTTGATAATAGTGGGGTAAGATAGTCCAAAAAACTAATTTAGGTTAATTATATGAATGAAGCGCATCAGATTGATAGTAATCCAGTACCAAGATGGATTCGACTAAATATATCAGACTATTTATTTGGATAAACATCTCGCAAGCAGAAGATGATTTTATTTGGAGTGTTCACGTAATATTGATAAAGCAAAACAAAATGACGTGCAAGTTCCCAAAGATTAGTCAATACGAAATCTCTTCGTTAGAAATATTTGTACATAGACGACGCACATTTCCGTTTCCGAAGAAAAACGCAACTCATTCCATAACAGATGTAATAGAAAGCAGCAAAAGTACCCATCATGGCAGTGCCGTGCCGATAGCCTTGTTATTCTGTTATGCACTCAATTTCCTCCATGACTGAGCATAATATCCCCTAAACACGAGTCCCGGTACAAAATGATACGATTTTTGGAAATACGCCGACGATTTAATCCGACCTAACACGATGCGTTTCTCGCAATTCATATCACGTACCGCATTGTGTATTCCATGAACAGTTTAACGTCATCGGTAGAAAAATATGCATCAATTTTATGATGCTTGTGTAAATTTTGTCACGTATTACTAAACTCTTTTTCTTGTCAGTTTTGCTGACAGCTACTTGAGGTGCTACTCGAACGCTCGACTCGAGCCTGATCCTCATCGATGGCGAGTTTCCTATTGTTAATATTATATCCCTAATTGATATTATAAAATGGAAACTGCCATAACGATCAGTGTAGCATATCAAATGTGTTTACAATAACTCCATAACAACAATAGTTAGCATAATTTGTTCAAGGTTAGATGCACAACAAAAAATAAGTCCAATGGAACACGCATTTGCAGTACTTCTTGTGTGGTCTTCGTGCAAGTTTTATTGTAAGGTTAAAGGTACTTTATCTGAGTATAAATGGACGTTTTGTCGCCCATAAAAATGAGAAGTAATGATTCGTAAGACTGCTTGCCTCCATAAAGAAAGCTGTCAGGTGGAAACGATTCTTTAGAAAAAAAAAGGTATATTTTGAATGGAATTGTGACGTAACTCAACGTGGGACGAACGAGTGAAAGTTTGACGACATTGTTTTTTGAGATTCAAGCATTCACGTTAACTATAAAAGAATATTATTTTTACATTTAAATGTTGATCTTCTTAATTGTTGTTGCTGTATCATTGTTACTTAAGATTGTTTTAATTTGTCTATTTGTTTTTCGAGATATTACTCACTAGCTGTTTCCATTGTATTTGCTTTCGCTCTATGTAACCTATGTAATAACAGATCTCTAGGTTCCCATCGCTGCTCCAAAACCCATCGAAATCATTCCAGCCGTTTTGATGTGAAAACGGAACTTACATATAAATATACGAATTTTCTTTGTAATATTTCAAACAAACACAAAATTTCGTATTTATAATATTAAAGAAAGACTGTATTTTGTACAACTTTTTGCTCTAAATAAAACACTGTGCATACATTGCAGTTGAGTGAGTACAAAGTCGACTTTTCGTCGACTATTAAAGTGATTTCCTCTCATTATAGAGACAGCTGTTATTACTTTAATTGCTGTGATTAAATTCACTTGAAAAGGTGGGTTTTTCTCAAGAAATGTACGTTGACAAATACCGTAAAAACCTAGAAATAGATAATTACAGTTCCTTAGTAGTGCAGAATTGCAATATTCAATTCTTGGTAAAAGATACTTCAAATTCGAATCTATAGTTTTTCTACTTTTAAAAAAATTATGACATTTAGTTAGATATAAATGTACTTTTAAAAGATATATATTTAAAAACACATTTATATCGAAAACTTCCACCTTTTGAAGTCTAACGAAAACATCGTAGGTGTACCAAAGGCGTAGGCACATAACCTATTCACATAACGACACTTACATCACATGGAATAAAGTTCAAAATCGACTGACACGTTTTAGTAATACAATTATTTTGAACCACAAGCCGAGTGAGCAATATTTTCTCAGAAATAGCGCCATTCATATTTTTCTTAATGTCAACGAATGTGTATTTAGATGTACGATAACCATATATGGAACAAAACGTGTAGTCGATTCATTATTAGACATTATATTAGTTCACCTCCGGTTTTTTTATGTCATTCCTGATACAGAGAGACAGGTGACTCTATCTTTTTTTTATCGTGGTAAAATCATCAAATGAGTCCTCCCACCCAGGGCAGAGCGGGAGGGACTGTCAGACTCGTACGAACTAAAACCCACGGTGTCCTTTAATAGCCCTTCACGTTCCGGGGTCACCGTAATTCGTACAGTCCCGCGACCAGGTATACCAGACTATCTGGTAAAATAAAAATATACTAAAGACCCTAAAAATGTGCCTAGGACAGACTGGATGCAGAAGGCGAAGGACATTACAATGTGGTGCAGCCTGGGAGAGGCCTCATTCCAGCAGTGGACTGCTATTATTCACTACTAGCTTCCGCCCGCGACTCCGTCCGCGCGGATGTCGGTCTTCGCGTGGATGGTTTATTTCCCCATTTTGAGTAACTCTGACAATGACATCTTATAAATATTATGGCGCTGAATCCACTGCGGGTAATGCAACGTGTGTTCGCGGTTCTACAGAACAACGTCTATGAATAAAACTGAAAAATAAGATTTTTTTTCTACGTATTTTTCCAGGATGAATCAGATAGTAAATAAAAGCATGTTCACATTGATCCGTTTGTTTGTTTGTAACTCGATAAATCCTAAACGACTGAACGGTGGTTCAGAAGCAATTTTTCAAATGTATACATATTCCCATATAAGTCACTGGATACTGTAGTTAGAACAACATAAAGTACTTTCCCCGAAATGCGAGAAAACCCACAAAAAACTAAAAAAAAGTATATAAATTCAATAAAGGAAATACTACATATTTCACTTTGACGAATTATCAACAGTATAAATGTTGGTAGTGAAACCAGTAACCACCTATTGCTAGGTACCGTAATAACTTGTTTCCTTAACTTATGTTGGATACCGCGTTCCTACCTAGATACCTAAATATATAAGACAGACTGACCCGGTGTACCAGTAAAGCCTAGCTCTTTGGCTACGGCTGGCCATATATGGGCAGATACTCATTTGGAAAAGAAAATAAATCTGGATACCGGATAGCACGTTGGGAGCTCATTCGTATTTTAAGGGCCGTTTTCTTTGGAATATCCGATTGTACCACATCTGGTCATATCCCTGCCCTTGCAAAACCCTGCCCTTAAATAGCCTATATCCCAGAATTGGGAATATAAAATCGATTGTAATTAAGACTACTACCGGATACACATATGCATAACACTTACGTCTGATGAAACACTGAACAATAAGTCCGGTTTAAACTAAATAGCCCCGAAAATTAATGAAGTCATTAATAAACTTTGGTAGATGTTATCCATCGATACCAGGTATAATATCATACTTAAAACAAAGCTATTAAGGTGACACATATGGTCAAATTGCGTTACCTTATTTGGCTTTAGGTAGCTTAAATATAAAGTGAATCATGGTACCATAAAAGGAACAGAGAATGTTATCGCATAAAAATCTGCCAATCTTTGTACACTTACAAAGTATTTTTGAGTTAATTAGGACGTTATTGACAAATATGGGTATACATATTTTATTTATAGTAAATTAAATGTTTATTTCTTTACATTTTAAAGTAAGTATCCTTGCAAATATGCTAATACGTACTGAACTTTAATAATGAGCCTATAAACAGTGAAATTTTGTTGAAAGAGAAACTCAGAAAAACGCTAAGATGAGATGCTAATATGTTTTTGATTGGCAACGAATTAATTATCAAAAAACTGATACTTCTAGTCTCCATCAAAACATTACTTATCTTAGAGATCTTAATCTGTAAATGCAGATCACTGAAAATCTGACAACCAGTCTTACCAAGGGGTATCGTATTTGTCAGTGCCTCATTAGAGTACTAACGCCTGTCTGTCTGTCTTATCGTGACCCTAGAACGTAAAGGGCTGTGGAAGGAAAACCGTGTATAAAAAAAGGGTATCGTAAGATCCAGGGAAGTAGAAGTCGGATAAGCAATTGTACCATGTTCAATTCCGGTATTCTGCTGAATCCAGTTGGACTAGAGCCCAACCCCAACATAATTGGACAAGGTAAGGAGGATGATGATTTGCATCATTCGACGGATATCATCATCATCTGACGCCACGTTTTCACTCGCGAGAATTAAGCAACTCGCTAGTCTTTATGCATTTGAAGGCTTGATAATTCCTTGGTCATATTTAAATCTTAAATTACAAACCAAAGAGGATACTTGGTGACTTTGGAACTATATCCATATAGTATAAAATCATAGACAACAATAGCCACAAAATGTAAAAAAAAAACAAACACACAAATTCACTCAGGCACATTCATAGTGGGACCGGATTAAAAAGTCGCTTCAGACTCAACTAGGCAATTATAAAAAGCAATTTCCTGGAAACTGGCAAATGGGACTTTTTTGTCGTCAGTTAGAAAGCTAGGCTAGACCTGACATCACTATGTACCGGTTTTATTTTACGCTGGGGTAAAGGCACATTTAAATGTACTAGGTATTACTTATGTGTCTCTATATTGCCCCAAATCTCTACATTTTTAGAAACTCACCCTCGATGACAGGAGACATTCCTGTAACTTTATTCTACAGGATAAAAAGAACATTTAAACTAACAACTAGTCGTACAAGTATTTGTTATGTGCGGGAATCAAATCCGCGGCATGCAGTGCAGCAGTCAATAGATTAACCATTGCGCCAACCGTGCCGTCAAATCATTAATCATCGTTATCAAAGATACTGAGGTTCATTGATCATGTTTTACAAGGTTTTATTCTAATTTTATAGGGTCGGCGCAGAAAGTATTCTTTATTCATATTCCTCGTTATTTCAGTTGTTACCTCCATTCCATACTCTTTAAACCCCCTGAATACTCCAAACTTTGGCAGAAATATGAGATTCATTGTAGAACAAAGTAACACCCCAAGAATTAAAAAAATATTGCATAGAAATAGTTCAGGCATTTTCTATAATCCTACTTCCCTTTTGCTTCATCCAGGATCATACAAAAAATATTTAATGGAAGGACATGTATGTATATTTTTAAGTGTTCATGTAAATCTAGCTAATGTTTTGCATGCTGGGCTGCCTAATCGAGTTTTTATGATAATTGCCATAAATATGCACCCTGTATTTACATTACGCATTGTTTTACTAAGAAAGTGTGTAATTATAATAATCTACTATATAAATAGCTGAACAAAACGGACGCCTAGTAGTATAATGAAATAACTAGAAACGAGAAGAGCTTTTTGCCCAGCGATGGGACGATGAAGGACAGAACTAACAGTAATTATAAACGAATGACCAAATGATGTAGAACACAGGATCGCGATGGATACAAGCTGCCTCTTACTCTGGAAATCTTTAGGAAAGGCTTATGTTTAGCAGTAGACGTCCTATGGTTGATAAATATGATGATGAACAAATGATTTCTAAGCTATGTGAAACAGCCCTAAGTTTCTAATGCTCGTCAATATGTCATCAAGCGTAAATTTAATTTACGATGACACAAACATCATTAAAAATAATTCCGTAGCAATAAAACGGTTAAAGTGAAAGTTTAAACAAATTCAAATAATAAAGGTGTACATAAAAGTTTAATAGTTTATTGCTAGAACAACAAAACGGCACCAGCTATAAATAAACAAACTTCGGAACTGGTTCACAGTGTGTCCAAAAAAAAATACTTTACACCAAACAAGTTTTTGTGAATCTATGTTAAATTATGTAAATAGTTTCAAAACTGTAACTTAAAGTTTTGTGATAAGATCTAAGTAGGTAAGTCAGCGACAAGTATTTTACGTACGATTGTGTTGTTCTTTAATATTATATTTTATTATAATTTCTGAGTTAATTTATACAAAGTGTTTCCGATGTTTTAAGACTAGGGCTATCATAGAGAAGCTCTATGCGTTTAAAAATTTAATATCATCTATCTACTGACAGCAGACGTTCCATGTAATATACTAATATTCAACTGCACCCGATCGACTGGAACATGATATCAATTACGTTTTAAAAGGTGGTGAATCAAAAGGCCAAGAGATCATTTTATAGACCTTTTACAAGAAGAATACAACATCAGCATCGTAAGCAGATACATCGAAACGTACTATGCTGCGTTCACCCCACAATATTTGACCAGTAAAGTATGTTTACTTCAACCAGTGTTATTACTTGCTCAACATCTGACCTTCCATACTGCCCCGCCTTCGGACTACCGTCGAGTTTAGAGCAAATATAACTCCTACCGTAAACCGCAATCAATTGCTCAATACTAAATCAAAACGCTCAATTCAACTTGGCCGACACCTACGGAACCTCTCATTAATGCTTTTAGATCACCTGTGGGCGCGACATCGTTAGACCTGTTTAGGGTTCTGTAATAGATGTTTGTAAATCCATAGGTAGAATTTGCAAGTTACCAATAACTTAGCTTTTTAACCTTTTTTAAAGCTACATTTATTTTTCAGTTCTTGCTATTATGCTGTGCCGCAGAGAAAAGGAGTTAATTTACATATAAATGACTTCCTACCTTTCCAGGATGAAAGTATTTTACTACAACTATCGGCAAAATGAACCGTAAAACGTTTTAATTGTAAGGTTCCGTGGAGCAATTAAGCCTTAACTGAGAACTTGAGATCATTAAACTTTATAACTGAATAAGCGCAGTTTGTTGATCAGCTTACTGTTATTTTAATTAATATAATTTGTAGTGTTATGATGAAATAGCTATAATAGGCAAGATTCGGTGTCGAGAATCAATCTTAGAAGGGTCAAGTTTGGCCGCATCTGTTAGGATTCCAAGCCGATGAGGTAATAACAAGACGTAATGAAGAAAATCACAGTATCAAAGCTAGCTACCTAGCAAGCCACAAAAGGCATCCAGCCGATTCAACTACGTCCATTCGAGCACACCGCAATTCTCGTTCAGACATTGCAAAAGGCAGATAATACAGTTACAGGTATCGACCATAAAGAATGCACATCGACCTTTATAAAGAGAAGGCTAGTGTCAGCTTTGTAGATAGAACTATCTCTGTCGCACGAAGTCTTAAAGCCAATGAAAGACGAATCAGTGGCCAAAATCACAATTGTAATGTGCGAGATTATGCTCTAAGAAGAATAAGCTAGCTCATCTTTTCATAGATCGATCTGCTTTATGGAAAATACCTGTACAGAGTCTTTAGTCATATGGACCCATTCAAAATGAATCAATGAGTTCACCTTCTCCTGATCACATTTTAAATAGGTCGACTGAACCCACTGCCCAATTACAATGTAAGTAGAAGTGAAGTGGTTCCAGAAGCAAAGGGGTCCAGTTGACTAAAAACTCTACAGGTAATTAGGTTACGGAGATTTATAATATTTGCAATAGTCACCAAGCTTAGTAAGCAATAATCTGCAACCTCGAAGATAACTCATATAACAGATATATCATAATGTACACCACTACAAACTTTACTATACTGTATGCTACATCGCATAGTATATCATATCCAGTTGAATTGCCTTATCCGTCAACTACACCATGTGGTAATTGTATGTCTGCTTGTCATTGTACGTTTCTGAATGTAGAATATTATAGTATCAAAGGCATTGGAATAAAAAATAACAGTTTATAGCTGATGATAGTAATCAGCCATTGAATTGAACCAGTCGGTGCATGTGATGTGGAGGATGAACAAGACGGAAAATGTAAATTACAATAAGAGAAGAGTATTGCCAGAAACACGATAGATGGACAACTGAAAGACATTGTGCACCTGCCCATAAATTTGAATAGCGGTAGCAGAAGGACGAATTCTAACACACAAATATCAGTTTAAAAAATCATCAGAGTCAAACACACGAAAATCGTGGATGATCGATAACTTCAGCCAATGGTTTATCTATGAATTTGAAGCACCTTACTCAAGCCTCAATAAATACATGCTTCTTAAACACATTCACAAACACATGCCATTACCCAAATATGTATCAAAGCATACACCGTACAAAGATCACGTGTTACGATTCGTACATACTATTATTGTTTCATCCATGTCTACACATCCGTTCATATATTCTTTTGAACCGGTCCCTCTAAGATTTAGTTCACCAAGTAGACCTAGTCCAACGTGGTAGATGTCACAGGTCTCCGAATTTTTAGCTTCTAAGATAAGCAGATTTGTTGCCGTGATTTCTTTTACAGTTTTGATAGGAGTTACATGAAATGATACATAAGCGCAGAGGCCTACTAAATACGAACAATGGTTAGACGAACTAAGACTAGAATTGGCAATGATGATGAAGATGATGAGGGTGAAATAACTATAAGCTTGAATGGAAAACATGACCAGAAATTGAACTAAGGAGAGAGGTTTTGGAAAAAGAAACCTTTGCCTAGCAGTGGACACATTATAAATAGAAACAAACCTACCATGACCAAGGAGTATGTAAATAAAAGGGGGCATTCCAAGCTAACCAAATCAAAAATGCGTAAGTTTATGTATGAAACCATAAGCTGCGATTAAAACATCATAAGCATCAACATGTACTCTTATAATATCTTACGACAAAGTGATACTATCCATCTTATTTCGGCCACAATTAATCCGTGCCGGCGAGCGCATACCGTTACTTGTACCGTTAACTGAGTGGATGCTGCGGTTGACGAGACACGAGAGGGTTTGCCGAGGTATTCTGATGGCATGTGGTCTGTTTAAGGAAGCCTGTGAGTTAAGGGCAACTTGCTTGAGGCATGTCCAAAAATTAATTCAGCATTTTCGAGATTGTTTTTTGTTTTATCAGTGTCTTGGAAGATGGAAAGGATATCATTGTCTATCATTGTCATAGTCTAACTCAATTTTAGTAAAATTATCTCGCCAATCAGGGCACTCGTCATAACAAAGACGAAGCAGTGTCTATACATCGTGTGTTTTCGTACTCAAGATGCGTAAATACAAAGTAAGAGATGCTACATGTATTTAAAGTTGTACGCTAGCTGTTTACACTACAATCACTCTCCTACCGAAGGGTATTTATGATCATCTAAATTTCTCTATTACTCCTCATTTCAGCTATCACCTCCTTTCTAGCCACACCATCGGCCGTATGTATATACGTATAATTAACTGTCCTACATCATGCAAAATTCACGTTCCAAACCAATCTATAAGATTATAGCAGACACAATAAATCACTCGGACGCTTTCCATCATAAACACGTTTAACAATAGAGAAACACTAATAATATCTTTGCGTACCACTTTTGTGCATGAGTCATTGTTGCTGCAAGAACCGCGGTTAGACAGTGGGTCATTGCTAGGGTCATTTAAATTAAAAAAGAAAAAATATATTTTAAATTACTCTTTGGTTTTGTTCAAAGCAATCGAAACATTAAAGTGTAGTCAGAGGACTAAAGGACTATTAGAATATTATCGAGATAACTTAATATCTGACAATGATGATAATTCAATTAATAACGAAAACAATGTTTTCAATGTTAATTGAGTTTCACTTACACAATTGAACAAATATACCTATGAATTATGTTATATTATCAAGTTCATTAACGATTTTAGAGGTCAGAAAAAGTATGCATATTAATGGAGAATACTAAAATGCTAGCTGATGCTAAAATAGACACAGTAGCAGAGGTTTTATTATTTAATATCTATAATAATATTATAAAGAGCAATAATATATATATTTGAGGAATTATACTGTACCGATTTCAGAAATTCTTTCACCACTTGAAAGCTGTTTAGCCAGAGTGACATAGGATTAGAGGGGGGGGGGGTTGTGCGGGGTGCAGCGGATAAGTAGCTTCTCTTGAGTAAACATAACTTTGTACTAACTACTTGACTAATAAAGAATTTAGTATGTGTGTGAAAGCATTCACATTTCTCCATAGCTTTCAGCTCTAAAGTTTGTTAGTGACCTGCAAACAATGGCAACACTTTCGCATACATTGCAATCTTTACGGAAGATCAAACAGCAACACACGTAAAGGACAATGCATGCTCTTTGGTCCCAGTCAAAGTCATGGCCTCAATGAAGAATGCTGGCGCTGAGCTTGCCAACCATCCGGATGCCGATTGAATTGAAAATAACGATTGACGTTTCATGGGATAGGTATGGCCTTTAGTGTTTTGTAAACAATATTGACTTGGGTATTGCAGAAGCGTTCTCTTCTAAAAAGAAATTAATATAAGCAAATGAATTTGTAGGTTTCGTCTTAAGATTAAAAAAAAATTGTTTGTAAACTCCTGAACATTTAAATTATCAATGGAAAATTGTACTAGTTAATTGCTGAAGCATTGTTTCATAGTGTGTGTGTCAATAATATACTATTCATAAATGCATGAACACGAGACAAATCCCATAAAACTAATGGATCTGTCTAAGCCTTTCGAATAAGAGTGTCAGCATAGTGACGGGGCCTGTAGAGGGCCAAAGCCTGCCAGGGTCGAGGGACTAACAAATTACTGTGACCCCGGTACATAAAGGGCTATTGAAGGACACCGTGGATTTTAGTCAGTACAAGTCTGGGTGGGAGGTCTCATTTGATGATTTTACGACGATAAAAAAAAAAGCCTTTCGAATAAGTCAATCACAAGTATAATTCTTTAAAAACCTCGTAAATCCTTCCATTTAATTTCTAAACCATTTTTATCATGTTCCGTATGTAACTACGTGTGTTTTATCAGATAACACTTGCAGAATTTCCTTGTACAGATAATTCGCGACACTATTTCTTGAGTCAACAGTGAGCAGAGATAACGGGTTTGACTCAGGTTAAACATAGAAATATTAGTTAGGTGTGTTCTCTTATTACTTAAATGTTTTTAAAACAAATAGCTATTTTCTTTCTGGTAACGTTTTTACCGTCGAGCAAGTTTTAAATTAATAGCTGTTTGTTTCAGCGCTGGCAATATTTCTGACCTGGCGACCCGGCAAACTTAAGAAAAGTTTATATCTACAATGGTATTTATTGGGAATGCTGCAATATAACTGCTTTTAGCAAATGAATCCTGTTTAGTGCCAGATTATACCTAGCAACCAGCTTTGCCTGCCGGGGTCGCGGGACTTACGAATTACCGTGACCCCGGTACGTAAAGGGCTAGTGAAGGACACCGTGGATTTTAGTCAGTACGAGTCTGACAGTATGCCCTGGGTGGGAGGACTCATTTGATGATTTTAACACGATATAAAAAAGGAACCAGCTTTATATGATCTGGGGGCACGGCAGTGCCCCAGCCAAGTCTCGAGCAAAACGGGCACGGCCGTACCATCTTTTCTCGATGCGATTCGCGGCTGTTTCGCCCCCCCTATATCTTCGACGTGGACAAAGCTAGGACTTTAGGTTTTCGGTGAATAATAGTAGGCATTAGAACAAGCTTAAGTTCGAAATGACATGCCAATTGAATTAATAGTTTAGGAGTTACGGTCGATCAAAGTTACACCATTTTGTCACTCACTCACTGACTCACTGACTCACTGACTCACTGACCGATCATCAAAAATCTAAGGTACTTCTAGCAGACTTAGAAACTTCAAATTTTGCACCAAGATAGGTCATTAGCCACATATAAAGGAAAAATTATAAAAACATTAAAAAATAATATACCATAGAAAACAATTTTATATTTGCGGTTTGGCAAGAACATTATGTATGGATTTTGATTGCATTGTTAACTTTGTTCGTTGTTTAAGTATTCAATTGGATGAATAAATACATGGAATAGAAAAGAATAATAAAAATGTAATACATAGACTATAATTAATTGATACATAAAGTTCATAATTCATTAAATTAATAAAGCTAAAACTCCATTGTATTGCGATAAATTTCGATTGTATGCGCGCTCGATAGATGGCGTTGTACCTGTCTGAATCGCGCTATGGTTTCGTTACCGAGCGCAGTATAAGTAGTACTTTAAAATAATTCGATAATTTTCATTTGATAGCGCCACCTACCTATGAAAAACCATTTCGAAACTAAAAAAATATTGTAGCTATATTCGGAGAACTTAAGTTAGCCGGATTAGATAGTAGATTTATTATTGTTACTGAAACAGTTATTTAGGCGAATAGTTTATTAATATAACATAGACATAGGTAGTTACAATATCTAGTTGTTTACGTGTTATTTAGTTTAGTTATATTTATTTTGTAAGTTAGTAGATTTATGTTTATTTAGCTCGTTGAAAAGAAACAAAAGAGATAGAGAATGGGTTCTAAGCAAAGCAGTAGCTGAAGTCCAAGAAATTATGAGGTCACCTAAAAAAAAAAGAAAGAAATACACTTACAAAAAATAAATGAGATCCCACCAAAAACATTAAAATAATGTAAAAAAATGCCAAGTCTCTCGATGCAGTCTTTCCATCGTAAAAAGTTTTGAGATCTCATAGAAGCCAAGTCCTATTCAAATTATTTTGTAGTTATAAATCAACATTTAGTAATTGTATCAATAGTTTTCTTTATATTATAATTATAGTGACTTGGCAATGAGCACAAGAAGAAACAAAACGGCATATTTGGAGTTGAAAGTCACACACCGCATGCGTAAACATTAATATCACAAAATTAATTTTCTTTTGGTTTATCCGTGTCGTCCCAACCGAATTTCGGCAACGGCAGTCAGTCTCATCCAAGACTAGTAAACTGCGCAGGACATAAATTATAATGCACAATTGCACAAGTGTGTACGCAAACACTAGTGTTAGTGTACTCTCGGTTCATTTACTTTCATAAAGCGATGGCCCGTAAGGTACTTATTTTTTATTATTGCATTGGAGCATGTAGTCGGTAGTGATCTGATCACAGGTCTCGTCAGTAACATTTGCACATAATTCCAGGCAGCAAGCAGCTTTTAATTGGTGCTCATTGCCAAGTCACTATAATTATAATATAAAGAAAACTATTGATACAATTACTAAATGTTGATTTATAACTACAAAATAATTTGAATAGGACTTGGCTTCTATGAGATCTCAAAACTTTTTACGATGGAAAGACTGCATCGAGAGACTTGGCATTTTTTTACATTATTTTAATGTTTTTGGTGGGTACTTCTTTCTTAAAATAGACTTTCATATTAATGACTATTATTATTTTACCGGGGGTATTGCTATATTAGCAATCTGACTGCAACTGCGTATGTCGTGTCGCCCCAGTGTTACTGTAAGTGACTAGATAGTCACTTCTTCATGTGCCAAATAAGTCACAAAAACAATAAAATCTGCAAAGACACTATTAATAGGATAATTAACACCTTATTATACGTATAGCTTAATAGCCTCACATAATTATAGAGAAATCAATTTGCCTGTTATCACACTATCAGCCGAGCGGTTATCGCACAAGATAACAGACCAATAAGTACTGAGCCTGTTTATCTTATAAACTATCTTTAGCTATAATCAGCTAATGTATACATAGAGGCACGATTACCTATGTATTTTATAAATATAATGTGTGAGTACTGCTAATTTAATTTTTTTAATCAGTAATATGGTAATGAGTGCAAAGGAATGACATCACCTTAAAAATTTATTCTTGCAATAGGTAGTACCAGATATGGGACAATAATTTAACTCCACGCTAAGTTGTCATGGTTGATTTTAACCGATTTCTTCTCATATATCATCTATGAGACACCTATCGAAGTGTCTATGGTTGAGTCCCGACAGTGGGAACATTATGTCTATGCCACCTAAAACATTCGGCATGTAACTCGAATCTGAGCTTCATACTTCTCATATCTTCTATACTATAATAAATCTGTAGAAGGGTCTATTCTGTACATTGAAATCTATACTATAATAAATCTGTAGAAGGGTCTATTCTGTACATTGAAAATATTGAAAAAATAAATAGCGGGGGGTGTTGCTGGATCGATACCAAACCCAAATATATGATTAAAAAAATTTTTGTCTGTCTGTCTGTTTGTGCAGGCATCACGTGAAAAGTAACGGTTCGATTTCGATGAAACTTGGTATAATTATTCCTTATTATCCTGGGCATAACATAGGATACTTTTTATCCTGGAAAAATACGTAGAAAAAGAATCTTATTTTTCAGTTTTATTCATAGACGTTGTTCTGTAGAACCGCGAACACACGTTGCATTACCCGCAGTGGATTCAGCGCCGTAATATTTATAAGATGTCATTGTCAGAGTTACTCAAAATGGGGAAATAAACCATCCACGCGAAGACCGACATCCGCGCGGACGGAGTCGCGGGCGGAAGCTAGTGTGTAATATAATTACGTGCCAATCGATAAATAATAGGTACAATATGAAAAATATGGGAAGTATAATAAATACAACGAATGTTCCTAATATGGGTCGTGGACTTTGCCTCGTGGGCTGGACCTAATTATAATAGCTAAACAATCTGTTATATTTGACAGTTATTATAATAATATTAAAATTCCAATCCTAACTTTATCAATTTATTACCCAATATTGTTAAAAATATTATGTTACTAGTACAAGAGCTTGCGTCTAAACTAATTAATTCAAGTGAAATATGATCCATTATAAAGATATTTAAGCTCCAAAAACTATAAATTTTGGCACGCGAACCATAATAAAGACAAAGCAATTTAGATATACGATAATGTCGCACTCCAATTACATTTTTCACATTTAACCTTTCGCTTTTTGTAATAAATTATGTCCATACCGAGAAAAAGTGTATTGTTTATATTTCAGCGGCATATATAGTATCAACTAATAAGCTTATGTGATATAACAATGGCACATAAAAAGCTTTAGGCTGCTTTTCTACCAGAGATGTGCTATGCTACGTCGCTGCAGATGCTTTTGATATCCACCAATCATATTCATTGGTTTACATAGCACAGCACTGGTGGAAACGGATTCAACTAAGATGTGTTTTTTTATATGGAAGGATGCATGCTATGGCTGCGTACCATGGAGGCGTGCTATGGGTAGTCTTCCTTACTATCGATACGTATAGCTTGAGCTGCGCATCTTTCGCAGCTACTCTGCGGCGGCGCATCTTCATAGCACATCTTACTCGCACCGCTACATAGCGTAGCATCAGTGGAAACGGTCACACAGTTTCGTAGCTCAGCTTTTACATTCTCGCAGCACAGCTACATAGCCCATCTCTGGTGGAAAGACACCCTTATGATCCACTGCTGAGACACAGACATCATCCCTTTCAGAGTCTTTGATTATTTTATTTTTTTCCTAAAGGTGTTTTCTTTAATGGTTATGAGAACAGATAGATATTATACTCCTTATAAAGCGCACACTATATAAATGAGTAGTATTTACAAATATTAATATACTAAATGCTAAAAGCGTCTTTTCAAGACAACCTATATGTGTGTGATAGTATGTGGTGTACAATTTACAAACACAATAATCGTGAAGCAAAGCAAAGAAACACCACAGAAACATAATTAAAGAGAGAGGTAGTAGTGCTTTTAAAAACACATAACAATCACTACATAATATAAAGCAAAGTCGCTTCCCGCTGTCTGTCTGTCTGTCTGTCCCTATGTATGCTTAGATCTTTAAAACTACGCAATGGATTTTCATGCGGTTTTTAATAGATAGAGTTATTCAAGGGGAAGGTTTATATGTATATAACATGCATAATATAGTAGATATTGTACCCGTGCGAAGCCGGGGCGGGTCGCAAGTAAACGAAAAAGAAAAAAACTAAGGCAGTATATCAACCGATGATCGTTAATTTAATCCTGCTTAAGCAAGTATCAGTCAAACAATAAACAATACATTTGATACACGGCATTGTGTGGACGATCAATTGTAACGTGAATCAAGGTTATAATGAACGCCTATCTGTCTGTGGAGACCTAGACCGCATATGTAAAGCAACATCTGATACTTCAGAGTGTTTATAACAACAAATATTAAAGGAATTGTTTAGAAAACATTAAAATTGAAGACGTAACGTTGTATAAATCTGTAGTCATAGTTAGGTGTTAAAACTACAACCTTCTTATGAAACACATAAGCGTTATTTGCTTATTTAACATTACTTACTTCAAGAAGCCTGTTATGCAAATTCACAGAAAAACATCACACTTTAAATATTCATTGCTATTCATAATACTTTAACGAGAACTGAACAAAAGAATAGGTGCAGTGAAACTGAACTTCAGCCGAACACTTGTGAAAATTGAATTAATGGCAAGTCTGGCTCCGAGCAGTCTTTAAAGGAAATCTTGTTTGAGAAAAATCTCATTCTTCACTAATTGGCAACTAACTCTGGCTGTTATGGAATGTAAATGGAAGATCGAAAACTAAATCAAGAGTACCTCAAAATGGCAAGAGAGTTGTCGACAAGCAAATCACATCCATTTTTAAAACAAAGAACATAAATTATCTCACAAATTATTAGAATTTCTTTGAGAAAGAACATGTCATAGCATTAAAGGTCTTGTTCAGTTAATTCACTTTAAAAAAAAAACCGGCCAAGAGCGTGTCAGGCCACGCTCAGTGTAGGGTTCCGTAGTTTCCCGTCCGTTACAATAAGTGTTAATAAATATAACTTTGGAATGCGCGAACCGATTTCAATAATTCTTTTTTTGTTTGAAAGAAGATACGTTCAGAATAATGAAATACGTAAACGAAGTTAAAAAAAATGCTTGTATATATGATTAAATAATTGATTATACTACAAACTTAGTCCAGGAATTTTGTACCACCTTCTTGTTTTTTTTGCACAAAAACTGTTCTTTCCATCAAGTTCAAAATAATTTTCCTAGAAAGTCCTTATAAAGTTCTACTTTCCAGATTTTTTTCATATTTTCTAAACTTATGGTTCAAAAGTTAGAGGGGGGGGGACACATTGTTTTTGACTTTAGGAGCGATTATTTCCGAAACTATTGACATCATCAAAAAATGATCTTAGTAAACCCCTATTCATTTTTAAATACCTATCCAACGATATATCACACGTTAGGGTTGAAATAAAAAAAAAAATCACTTTCTATTTTACATATAGGGGGGCTACCCTAAAAAAACATTTTTTTCCAATTTTTATTTTTGCACTTTGTCGGCGTGATTGATATACATATTGGTACCAAATTTCAGCTTTCTAGTGCTAACGGTCACAGAGATTAAGCGAGGACGGACAGACAGACAGACAGACAGACATGGCGAAACTATAAGGGTTCCTAGTTAACTACGGAACCCTAAAAAGAAACTACAGACTACAGCAAAGTTGTTGTTGTAAATGTCTCTTGAACAAAAAGATAAGAAACAGTACAACTGAAACCATGTATTTTTAAACAAAGACGGTCTCATATCTATAAAATCTGCGAAACTAACATAATTACCTCCGGTTGAGCAGTACACAACCTACTAGAGGCTGACCTGCGAGTTGCCATACACAAAAAAAACAAACATAATTAGGTACAAGTAAGTGCATCGTCACGGCTTACAAAGTTAGTTGCCTTGGCCGAGCGGCATTACATTGATGCATTACCTGATGGTTAAGATTCGTACCTACCTACCTACTGAACACCAGTTCGTTTCGCAAACGAGATTATAACTTGCATTACCGTTACGTGGTAAAACTTTGAAACATAGTGCGAAAATAGTGTGTTGATTTTTGATTTTTTATGATGCAAATGTTTATTTTACTTTGTATCATGGCAGTTGTGCTATTTGATTACAACGGTTACTGTCTTTTAAAGTCACTTTACACACTGTTCTAAAATTGCTCATTAAATACTTAAACATGATTTAGAAATCCTGTAACTACAACTCTTGCACTACTTTTACATTTCAAAAATAAAAACAACACTTCAAAGGACAATGAAGTTTCAAAACATATCAACACTAATTAACTTTTCTTTAATAAGACTCCAAAAATATGTCAGTGAATAAAAGCAAACAGCCTGTGATAATGAAAAACATCCAAACAAGGCCGTTACTGAAGAACAAACAAACTAGTTAATCAAAATAATCCTTCTTTCGTTTGATAAAATCATTAAACGAGTCCTCCCGCCCTTTGAGAAGCAAAAGGGACTGTCAGACTCTTACTGACTAAAATTCCACCCGGGTGCCTGTAATATCTTGCTTATGACAGTCTCGCGACCCCGGGAGCCGTTTCAGCGAATAAGAGTCACTTTGCAGGCAGTACCTAGAAGCGCGCGTGGAACCCGTCACCGTTGACCTGGACCTAGTCCTTGATCGGACAGCGAGCTACCGCAAGTAACCCTAATGAGAACCAACAAAGTCTGATTCAAAGTCACACGAATAACTACATAATTCTAGTTAGCAAATACAACAATAGTCAAACGTTAATACGTAAAGACAAACTGGTACAAGTACGACCGGTGTTCATACATATGTTTGTCTGTATATATGTATGTATGACTGTTTAATTAATATCGTACGGACGCGCGAAGCATACTAATGTGGCTGGGCTTATTACTCACTTTTTGCTAGTGGTAAATGTTGTAATATTAATTAAGGAATATGTCTGGTTTCCGTGTTTTTTTCAGCCATATGTCGGTATTACGTTACTGTACCCATTGTCTGTTTCGTAATGTCTTTTTTTATAATAATGCCGCAATATAAATGAGTTTCGGTTATCATTTGTATTTTTGATAGTCGTTACAGGTATTCAGTGACCTTCAAGTATGACAACAAGACTATCGGTTGAAGCGATCAGATAGGCAGACGATCTATGTAAAATACCACTATTCAGCTACATCCAGTTAAAATGGAAGCCGACGTTTGAATTTGCGTCCTCATGCATGAGAAGCGAGGTGTTAAACCTCCGAGCCATCCAGACAGGTAAGTACAAATGTGTTTTTTTTTTTTTCAATTCATATGCACTTTAGTTATTTTGGACATCACGGACGTTGGTGAGGAAACCTGGACTGATAGTAAGTCCAAAGCCATGTCAAATGTCTGTAGTATTCCCAGAGGTGACTTAATTAACTACGCCACATCCTCATGAGAAAGAAATCATAATCAAACATCATCTCCGTCCCTTCTCACATACATAACCAACAAATAATCCATACAATTCATCCACACCATCACTGTCGGGCACGCCACAAACCTCGGGTCGCGGGACTCACGAATTACCGTGACCGCGGTACGTAAAGGGCTATCGAAGGACACCGTGGATTTTAGTCAGTACGAGTCTGACATTCTCTCCCGCTCTGCCCTGGGTAGACTCATGATTCATGTGATGATTTTAACACGTAAAAAAAAAACACCATCACTGTAAGACCAGCTGATCGACCAAGTCACGTTAAAAACATTTCAACGGTATCATACGATACACGTGGCAGAGATAAAGGGTCGATCCCTCCTACGTTGTCTCATTAGGTAAGCTATGGCTCTGATGAAGTTGGAAAAGGATATTTGGTGTTACGACATTCGTTTCGGGTGGAATCATGTGATTGGTTGAGAGTTTTGACCCCATATTGTGATGACAATTAGGTATTTTTCTTTAAATGTACCAATAAGATGTTTGTCTGAAAAAAAAAACTAATTAGACCGTCTGCTCGATTATGAAATTTTCTATTGTTACGTAAACCATAAATTGAGGAGGACACTTAAAATTGCCAATACGTCACAAACACGTACAGTTTTTACTTGCTTCTGACGTCACGAGCCCGAATTTTGATGCGTTATAATATAACTCTGTAAACATGCATTAATTCAACAAAAGTAAAACAACGTATGCATTATTTTTCAAAACTCTTACTGACAGACTAATTAAATTTGCAATTTATTGATTCTATCAACATACCTATTTAAAAAAAATATACATCATCATTGTTTGATTCATATGTTTTTGTTTATTTTAGAGCGCGAAATTGTTAAGAAAAGCGTGCGTAATGAAGCAAGAATAACGAGAGTAAACGATATCTGTATGAAGATGAGTTGGCTAGAAAGAAACTGAATCATGAAATGACTACGATAGTATGGATTTAGAAGCCATGCTGCAAAAACAGCATAAAAATTAAGGTGACGGCTTTGAAAGATGTGCTCTAACTAATCTACAAAACAGATGCAGACGAAGAAAAAGCTAAAGAACAATTAAACACCAACTTATTAACTGGTCTACTGGTCAAATAGCATAGTTATCGGTGCTAAGGTCGGCGCGACCCACCGTTGAGGTCGCGAGGTTGTCAATACACTTTTATTTATATTTATCTTATTAAAATATTCTTGTTCACGAGTCGGTGAACGTGATTGTCTTGTGATTCCGGATATCTGAAGTTTAGTGTGTGCAAACACTGCCATCTCTATGAAACCTCATACCGAATGAAGCATGACAGATAAAAAAAATGCACAAACCTTTAGACTAAGACACTTTTTTTACGTCGTAAAATCATCCAATGAATCCTCCCTAGTGTTGGGCAATGATAATAATCCGGTTAATATCATTTGGCTAATAATCGATTAATAGCAGTTAATAGCCAGTTAATAGCCATTTTGGATGATAACCCTGCTATTAATGTTATTTGAGTGTTTGAAAATTTCCCTTCATGGTTTTCAGGTTTAGGACTGTCAGATTAGACTTCATTTTCATCATCTTTCTTCCACACGAGTTTATTCTTTGGCCTAACCATTTTATGATTATAAACACAAACCAGGAACACGCGAAAAAGGTGAAAAAAGACTTCTTCATCGAAACATATCAGTCGACGTACTGATTCCGGATTCGGTTGGCGTCGCTGTAGTACAGTTCATGCATCTCTTTCTGGCACTAATAAATATTAGCGCCAGAAAGAGATAGCACGAGAAACCAGGGTGCGGGGATGCATATTACCTACTAACCACTCGGGTATTTTCGATTGTTTATAATTTACCTACGTCGTATTCACAGAAAAAAGCTAATAAGTAACTTCCAATGTACCTTACATTTTAAAGTATCGGTTAAAATTTATTTGTAGGTATACATACACCTGCCCCAGGACCCGACGGCTTGCCTGGAAAAGCCTGGGTCCTGGCCTCGGTGACTCTTTAACGCATGCCTGGAGAGGGGCCGTTTCCGCTTCGTTGGAAGCTGGGGACACTGGTCCTCATCTAGAAGGTCGGGCGCCCTGCGGACTTTCCGTCTGTATTCCGGCACATCCTGCTGCCCGTCGAGGTGGGCAAGCTCTTTGAAAGAGTAATTGCAAATCGCCTCGTCGGGAACCTAAATCGGGTGAATCCGGACCTTGCAGAGTTTGGCTTCCGCAGGGGGCGCTCGACAGTGGATGCCATCATGTGCGTGAAAGCCCTCACGACGGGGGATGCGGTATCCCGGGGCAGGGTCGTCTTGGTGATGTCTTTAGACATCACCAACGCTTTCAACACTCTGCCCTAGAGTTACATCAGGCAAGCACTCTGGTATCACCGGGTGCTGACCTATCTCCGTCCCATAGTCGAGGACTACCTGACGGATAGACCCATCATCTACCCCGGTCACCGGGGAGAATGGAACCAGCGAGGGATGTCGTGCGGTGTGTACAGTCGCTGATAGGATCCGGCAGTTGGGACTCGAAGTGGCGTTGCACAAAACAGAGGGCATGTGTTTTCATGGCCGTCTGAACGCGCCACGGTCAGAGTCCCACATAAATTTGGGAGGGGTTGAAGATTCGACGATGAAGTACCTGGAACTCGTCCTCGACAGCCAGTGGAACTTCAGGGAGCATTTCCTGCGTTTGGCCCCAAAGCTGAACCGGGCAGCAGCCGCCCTCAGGCGACTCCTGCCCAATCTCAGCGGGCCAAACGCCTCTGTACGCCGGTGTCGTGCGGTCCATGACCCTCTACGGGGCCCCCGTGTGGGCCCTAAGCATGCGGACGCGATCAGCAAAGCCGCATGCCAGAGGGTCATGGCTATCCGGATAATCCGAGGATACCGCACGATTGCCGGCGAATCATTCAACCTCCTTGCCAGATTCCTGCCCTGGGATCTGAACGCGACTGCACTCCAGCGCGTCTATAAGTGGCGCGTAGAGGCGCATGTTCTTTCTTTCTTTAAACGCCTGGGTGTCACCACTCCGAGGATCGCCCGGAGGACACGGTGGAGCATACGGTGCAGGATTGCCCCGCTTAGGCAGAGCACCGGCGTGTCCTCGCGACGGTGATAGGCGAAGACCTCTCGCGCCCGGCATTGGTCGAGGCCATGCTGCGGGGCAAGACGGAATGGGAAGCGGTCGCCTCCTTCTGCGAAGCAGTCATACCCGCGAAGGAGGAGGCGGGCCGCGAGGGGGAGAGGACAGCGTCTTCCCTCCACCCCAGCCGCAGTGGTAGACGCCCACGGCGACGGATTTCGGCAGACGATCTCCGGCCATCGTAGGCGTGGACATGCGGGCGGCGAGTTATGGGCGACTGGCTGTCCGACCATGGACCACGCCCGGGTTGACGGCGCAATGTGTTCCACACGCGCTTCAAAAAATGTCAGCATAATGACGGGGCGGGGGGGGCCCAGTCATCATGCATATTTATAGGGCAAAAGCCTGCCGGGGTCGCCGTATCGTGACCCCGCCGTAAACGTAAAGGGCTATTGAATGACACCGTGGATTTCAGTCAGTACGAGTCTGACAGTCCCTCCCACTCTGCCCTGGGTGATAGGACTCATTTGATGATTTTACCACGCCAGAAAAAAAAGGTATACATACACCTAGGTACATATTTAGCTCGCTTTGTTAAGTCAAGTACGTAATTAACTAGGTAGATGGTTAAATCACAAAGCAATGTGTCTATAGTAATCATGGTTTTTATAGTATTGGAACTCTAAATTAACAAAACTGAATTTCCCGAAAAGGCTGTTTTTATTTTATTATTAACACTTTTTCACATTTAAAAGCTGAAAATAAATAAAAAGAATAACACTACATTGAATTAAACTGCGAACACGCACCCAATTTATGTTCACACCCACAGATTTTACAATAAAACCAAAAAAAAACATATATTTTCTTAACAAAACATTAATAGCAGGGTTATTAGCCATTGCACGGCTATTAATGGCTATTAATGGATTATAATCGATAATAACTCAAAGCAGCCGGCTATTAACCCAACTCTAATCCTCCCATCTAGGGCAGGACGGGAGGGACTGTCAGACTGGTACTGACTAAAATCCACGGTGTCCTTCAATAGCTCTTTACGTTCCAGAACCACGGTTACCTGGTAAGACGGTCCCGCGATCCTGGCAGTTATTGAGACACTTAACATCTAGAAATCAGTACTCAGCACATGTGGATCCTCCAGAAAATCCATTTGTTCAACGATAGGTCTATCTCATAGACATGAAAAACATTATGTTTATAGGATGATGATAAAGGTGTCCTGTATCATCATCTACCTAGCTTTTAGCATCAATTGTGATATAGGCATCTGTATGAGGCAAGCAAAAATGTTGATCATACTATACATTGCAGGGAAATTTATGAACAAATACTGGCAACTTCAAAAGTACACAGTAATGAACAACTGAATACAGTAACAGACAATAATAATATGCAACATGAAGGTAAGATTAACGATCGATACACTGTCGCGGAGCAAAAAACTATCAATGACACAACTGCATTGCAGCATTTCAAATTACTGCGAGTTAAAAGTAGATTGTAATGTTACTTATTCGTCATACGGTGACGATGCTTTAAAAGTATTGTTTTTGAAACTTATTCATAACTTCGCAAATAACGTACAGATTTGAGAGTCCTAAAATGAAGATTTCTTAGCTTTAGGAAATGAAGCTTTAAAGAAATTGAAAGTAGAGCAGACGCTAAGAGATTGAGATTGTATAAAATAAATAAATATTCCACAACTATCACACAACGCCATCTAGTCCCAAGCTAAGCAGAGCTTGTGTTATGGGTACTAGACAACTGATAAACATACTTATATATTTCTAAATACATACATATTATAGATAAATTACACCCAGACACAGAACAAATGATCGTGCTCATCACACATACATTTGTCCTGTGTGGGAATCGAACCCACGACCTCCGGCATAGCAGTCAGGGTCACTAACCACTAGACCAACAGGCCGGTCGATCTACAAGTAGTTGTTGCGGGTCTGGGCATTTGTGTGTGTGAGTTTATATGTTTATAAACGCACCCATGATACAGTAGAAATTCGGGACAAAGTTTAAAATAAAAGAAATCCTTTGTCTTGGATTATCCGAGTCCACCTAGACCTAGACTTATAAAATCGCAGCCAATGTTACACACAATAAATCTTTCATGTCTTTGTCTCCCTCTAATCTTACAGTAAAACCTCACGTTGCGGAATGTGCAGTAATATAGTCAAACTTGCATGCAATTCTTGCAGCGTGCAAATGAGCCTTAACACCTGTTTCTTTTGTAATATATTAGAATACCACTCAATATGATTTAAAACAAAACAGTTTAACTTATCAACGATAGCGACTCTACCATCCCTAGATTTCTCCGAACAAATTAATCGCCCTAAGCCACCGACCGGCCTACAATAATCCACCCACAGTACATGAACACAAATTATCTATTAATATAGATACAATACGTCAGTACAGTGTGGTCACGTTTGCGTTATCTAGTTCAGAAACAATGGCGGCAATCGGAGCTAGAATTATGATCAACGTGATGGTTTACGTTAAGACAGTTATATTCCAGTTGATTACGCTTGATCTGTTGCGAGTACTATCTAATACTGTGGAGTTATAGGATCGTATTTTACTCAGATGATTTCTGTTTTTTTTTTCAAGAAACTTCTCTTTAAAATGTCTCATTATCTTTTAATTTACTTCTGAAAATTAAGTAATTCTATTCTCAAACCCCTTAATTGACTCACAAACGTTGCAATTTATTTTCAGTATATTAATAGAAGCGCTATATTAATTGTTGAAAAATAAGACCTCATATCTATCTGACGGGACCCCTGTCCCTACCTACAGGGACCTCTGTCCCTCTGCAGGAACTTCCGTCTTCTGGCACACATTTTAGAACATGGATCTGACAGTTTCCTATTTCAGATGAAATTCCCTGTCTCATAGTATAGACATATATAAGTATTAATTTATTACCAACGCAAAACATCAAAATCTAGAAAAGAGAAAGAAACTTTCCCCATTCTATTACCACTCCACACGTTTTCATAAAACTATCCACGACAAAAACCGAATGACATCACCGCAACACATTTCCAAGTCATTATCTCCAGCTATCAGTATTAATCTGATAACGTGTTCCTCAACGGTATGATAACAGGCGGTGTTTTCACACCCGACGATAGTGGGCGCGAAATGGTTTGCCTGATAAATAGGTAGACTATAAGTGAACTAAGTGTATCTAGGTAGATACGATGAATCAGAATAATTATGTTTTTTTTTGTGGACTTTGATGTAGCTGGACTGAAAATTGAAAAGAAATAGAGGAGTATAGAAGAAGACCCATCTAAGCTAGCACGTAACAGAAATCATTCAATCAACTCAGCCTATCGCAGTCCACTTGTGGACATAGACCTCTCCCAGGTTGCGCCACATCACCCTAACCTCCGCCTTCCGGGTCCAGTCTGACCCAGCCACCTTTTTAAGATCGTCGGTGTGCCGATACAGAAATGATTGCACCAAATCGCTTAGATGATGGTACAAGTCCTCCACTCACTATGAACTCTATTTCAATTAATATCATTCATAATCAAAGCACTAAATGTACTAAAAATACTTCTCATATTAAAACAACTAATCAACGCATTGATTGCGTTGCAAACAAGCCGCACCTTATTAATAAACCTACTAAAGAACAAACGAATGTAAAACATAGTCAATTAACATTTAAGATATGACTTTTTTTTTTTTTTTTTTAGCGTGGTAAAATCATCAAATGAGTCCTCCCACCCAGGGCAGGGCGGGAGGGACTGTCAGACTTGTACTGACTAAAATCCACGGTGTCCTTCACGAGCCCTTTACGTACCGGGGTTACGGTGATGGGTAAGACCCGCGACCCCGGCAGGCTCTGGCCCTCTACAGGCCCCGTCAGTTTGCTGACACTCCTTGAGGCGCGCGTGGAACACAACGCGCCGTCGACCCGGGCATGGTCCATGGTCGGGCAGCGAGTCGACAGTATAATTAGAAACTGCAAGTACGTGAGAAAAACAACTAAATGACTGCATCAGTGTGAAGTATTGTGATAAAATAAATGAATATTGTGTTTCAACAAAGTTTAGAGCTAGAGATAATACTCGGCTTAACGAGAGTGCATTTAAGAAAATACGTTTCAAACCTTGACAGCGCAGAAGTCAAGATTTAAGGGTAAATGCGAGAGCGGGACTGAGCATTCAAATAATGAAGAATGCGTAAAATGAAGGAAGAAAAATGGATTATCAGATGATGGTGGAGAATTTGGAAACATGTTCCAAGAATCTCTACTTTGGTTTAGGGACGATTGCTGTAGCACTAAGTTAACCTTACAGAGAAGTTTGTTAACGAGACTTAAGAATCATCAAAATTTTAAGGTGGTTTAGAAAAAAAGGCGTATTCTATTATATTCAAAATGTTTGTAAACAACTGTACAATGGCTTACTAACTAAACACATTAAAAGTCCCCTTCATTATTAGCACACAGTTGCAAACAAATCTATTCACTCACCTGCCGTTTACCCCATAAGGAACCGAACCATGACGATTAGCCTTGAAAACACAAAAGGCGGACATCGACCCAAACTATTAGGACTTCCAAAATCATTAAATTTTAGTGTCATTAGTGACTAGCCAAAAATGTAGGTCGTTGTAATTTCACAAATGTAGCGAGCGTGACTACCGAGTTTGCGTCTTAAGACATTTCAAAATAGTCAAGTTTTTGAACAACTACTGCTCTAGTTAAAGGCTCTTTGCTGATTGGTTTGTTAGTAATTAGTTTACGTTTGCATGTGAACAGATTAGAATGTCACGAAGGCTTGAATTATGTATGTCTTCCTCTTGGATACTAAGTTTCATGTTAATAACTGTATGCTACACAATGCATGTGCATTTCAAACAATGGTTGTGTTCAAAATATGTCAGTTAAGTGCTTGTTTGGTAAAGTCGTTATTTAAACGATTTGTCGCTTTAAACCAAGCTCCGGAATAGAATGTAAACGACTTTCAAACCATGTCCATGACTTGAATTTTTGATGTCATAGTCAATGTAGTGTTAACTGAACTAGATTCTTACTTAGATTACAGTTTATCTTTAATTTCACTCCAAAAGTCTTGGAATCCACGTAATTATCATATTATATAATGTTAAAGTCCTTTACAGTACCGTCTGTGAGGTTTCCAATGTTGCATTATGTAATTCGTATCAAAAAACCTCAATAACATAGAAAATAAGTTCCAATCATCTGATTAAAGTATACAACCCACAAATCCCCAACTTGCGCCGTACACCAAAGCCGTACAAACCAATTGTGTTCTGTTGCAACTCCGGATATCAAGGTCCAATTGCCGCCGTTTCACTCCGACGAAACAAAAACCCGCTCCGACCGACCAGCCGTCTATGAAGCGTAAAAATAATGAGAGAAAGAACCTATCGTCTTTATCACACAAATGAAAGTTTATTAATTTTAAAAACTAGGACAGTCTCGCATCTCCTATCCTTTCACATCTAAGCTTTAGTCGAAACAAAAGGCTTTAATCTGTGTCAATCGTGCTTAAAAGCATTAAATAGTAGAAATAATTGCCAGAGATAAGATTCTTGTAAGAACCTTCACTTTGAGAGTAGTGACTCACTACGACAGACCAAAACTAGTTTTAGTGACAACACGAAAAACATGCGAAAGAAACGGCAGAAAAAGAACTAGAACGATGACAACCTGTTTGGAAACAAAATTCAAAGTAAAACGACCAATACTAAGTTTGACGGCTAGACCTAGAATATGAGTACTTTTTTCAATGTCCGATTAAGGTAAGTGACCTTTTCACGGCGTTAAATCTTAGCAAAGCCACTATAACACAGGCACTGTAGATCCACGAGTTATTAACCGAATCACCGAAGCGCGACGCAACGGTATCGGCTCGATCCGGTCACAGATAAAAACTCCACCTTATATCACATTAGCCAAACTGAAACAGTTATCAGTTTGAAATAATAAATCACTATCACAAACACATTCCACGTTCATATGTCACATCACTGAGATTTTTATTTTTTCGAAAACAATGAGGTGCGATACGTCCGTTCCGCGCGGCTGCCGGGAGGAGACTGAGGTGGCAGTGCTGCGCAAGCGCCGCTCCGCTTGGTTATCAGCCTTCGGTGGGGCAAAGGGGGTGCAAGAAAGAAAAGTCCGCACGTGATACTAAGATAAGACGTTTGAAATTGTGCATTCGACAGTGTTTGTTTTAGTTTCAGATAATATAATACCTCGCGTCCACTTTCATATCCGCGGTTAAATATTTGTGGAAATCTCTCATTTTTAAACAAATCTTACTCAAGTTTTTTAACAGGTTGTACGTTTTGTTGTACAATATTTTAAGGCTTAGTTAGGGAGGCACTCACAAAATTCTGCAGACTTTTATTTTTATTGTATCGGCAGATGGTGTCTGGGGAGGCTTCAGAACCGGCTTTTTGGGAATAGTTTATGTTGTTTTAGGTTCTTTTTAACACTGTATGTGAGTTTGAGTTTATGTATGTTAGTTAACCTTGAAGCCTAAGTTTTATTGTATCTTAATTAGTATATTGCAAGTTTGTATCAGTGAATGAACATCTAGCCAGAAGATACCTCTTGCGTGAATGAATCAATTTATCAATCTAAATAGATAATTGCTATAGAAGTAATACATCTTCCTCCTATTAGATCTGCTTCAATATGATATGTTTTACTGGCGATATCATCCGTTGTAAAGATCAACTAAGCTCTGGAAAACCCGTCAGTCTTAGGGTTTGTTTTCTGTTTAAAACACACGGAAGAAATGACGAATAATCTACGTCACACGATAAAATCACTACAGAAAATCTTAAGCTAGATATTGTAAAAATGAATGAACATAATATATCCGAAGAAATGAAAACATATTGACAGGCATATAACCGTCCTCGTGGCAAGAGTAAACATATTCATGAGTCATTTGACATTAAAGCCGATCACGTTTCTCTAAGACGTGTGTTTCACGCAGTTTATGTGGTTACTATAGCGAATATGATATATTTTGCGGATAAATATTATTTGTCGATCAGGTTTCGGAAATTTTATTTTGAAGAAAGTCACTTGTATCATTTTTGTATAGTTTTAGGCGCTTTGTTGCCGACACGTCACACCATCACAGGGAACCGTGGTTCATGAGTATGTGTTAAGTGGACGCAACTGGACACAAAAATTGTTTACGTATGCTCAGGGAGTAGATGATTTCATACTGGTTCTATAGAGATCAAATATTCATCGGTAGCTCGTATCTGACACAAGACACAAAAGTGTCCAACGTTTGCGCCCTGCCTAAGAGAGAGTTCGTTAAACATTTTAATCAAAACTTCCATATTAATTAGAATTGTTTTTCTCGAGGTAAGGCAAGATTTCTTCTTCGTTCTTTTTTTCTCCGCTTTGTAAAAGCTTGAGCCTCTTTTACTAGAACTCTTTTAAATCAATACAAAACGCAAGCACAAAGCTGAACTAATCAAGCCATTCCATTCAATGTTTACTGAAAGGCATTTCTACAGCGAGTTTTCATCCAACGTTTTCTCTGCAACAGATTAATTAGTTTGAAAAACTGCAGTTTTCAGGCACTCGTAAATAGTTGAGGAGTAGAATTTATAGCTGCTTCAACAGGTTAAACTCAACGTGCTGAATTGATGAAAATACTTCAGATGTTTCCTTAAACATTGTTGCTGAGGCATTGCAGGTTTGTGTTAGTTTCTACATTTTGGTATTTTGAAGACTGACTGGACTAGAATTTTAATAGTACATTTTCAGTTTGCTACTCTAGTTTAGATAGAAACTTAAATGTTGTGATTTGTTGTATTGTAGGAAACGAATAATAATAATAAATAAATATTCCACAACTATCACACAACGCCATCTAGTCCCAAGCTAAGCAGAGCTTGTGTTATGGGTACTAGACAACTGATAAACATACTTATATATTTCTATATACATACATATTATAGATAAATTACACCCAGACACAGAACAAATGATCGTGCTCATCACATAAACATTTGTCCTGGGTGGGAATCGAACCCACGACCTCCGGCATAGCAGTCAGGGTCACTAACCACTATACCAACAGGCCTGTCAAGAATGAGCTAGTTTGAAAGTGCGCTAGTAAACTAAAGCCATTCGATTCGAAACGCATACTGCAATTTGGGTAATCTGGGGGGTTGTTCTACTTATAAATTGAAGGTCATCATCGTAATCAGTACAATCACCATCCTGACGTTTTCCTGTGTTCCTCGGGATTGAAGAAACAGATTTTTCTTCCACTCTGACCTGTCAGCTGTATTATTTATTTCGTCTGCTACCATCTTTGCTTTGGTCTTGTATTTTAAAATTCACTTCGAAAAGCGTAACTAAACTAGTCTAGTCGTGCACACTGCAAAGGAATGATTCACCGGTGTGCAAGAGCATGCGTTCATTTGCATTTTAAGCGCCAACTATATACGTCAAATTAGAATGGTTTTAGAGCCGTAAGTGATCACAGTCTGAACGGTTTATTGGAAATGATTTTATCTTGTACGGATTGTTGATTAGGAGATAGATGTTTTTCAAACGGTACGGTTGGTGCAGTGGCTGCGCAATCGACTGCTGCACAGTGTGTAGTGGGTTCACACTGAACTAATAATAAATATGTGAATTATGTACAAGTAGTTGTTTCGGGTCCGTTCGTTTGTGTATGTGAGTTTATATGTTTGTAAACGCACCCACGATACAGGAAGAACTTCAGGGTGAGGGACAGCCTATATTCTTCATAGAACTAGATACAAATTTTCAAGTATTACTCTCTCAAACAGTAACAGATACTTTTTATCCGGTTAGCATGATCCCCTGGGACAATTACCAAACCCTTTTTAACTCCATAACTTCAAGAGTCAAGTCTAGTACCAAGTTGTCAGTAACCATCGCGTTAGACGCAGTTTGTAAGCAGTGACTCACCTCCAGCAGAGCGTATAATTGTTAGCGGTATGCTCCAGTGGTGCAGGAGAAATCTGTTCTTGCAGCCCTCCACTTTGTTAAAAGTACTGTTTGATGAGAACCTCGTAAAAAGTTCGTGGATACGCTTATATGGATACTTAAGTTGAATTTTGTATGCAATTTAAGGAGCACGAATCTATCTTCAAGATTAAGCCACCACTACATTCCGAGTTCATACGAATATTGGCAATTGCTATCGCGTGTAGTCAACCAGTCTTAGCAAGGGGTACCGCATTATCCAGTACTAATTGGTCATATTAGTAGTACACGTAAAATTCTGGCATTCAGCTGCATCCGGATAGATGGTTGGCCTTCATTATAACACATAGAGGGAAGGGGCTTCACCGTCGACTACTTCTTCGCTTAATACTATCTGAGATAGTGGTCAGACGCGAGCCTACATCTAAATTTAAAAAATCTGTACGTTGACCAGATAGACCAATGGATTCATAGTTATCAGCTCCACATCAACCGATTTGTGTACAAAACCGTATCTTTCTCGCAATAACGACGGAGCTCGAGTTTCCACAACCAAGCCAATGGTTGCACGCTCTAGTGGCTATGAGTCACCGGCAGCGGCGTTCAACAAACTAGTAGAGTTTATTGTTACCGATCTGTTGAGCATCAGAATTTAACGACTGTATTTGGGAAAGTACAAACAAATACTGGAACGACTATGGAAAATTTGCTATTGAAAAAAAACAACTTCTGTGTAAGTAAACGTAGTGTGGAACGCTCCCTGGCAAGATGGACCAATGACCTGAAGATGGTAGCCGGCATTAGCTGGATAAATAAGGGGAAATCGTACGCTGTGACTCTCCTTGAAGTCTCTGTACAGAAGTGGAGTGCAACAGACTGAAATGATTACTCAAATTCGTGAACTTCTGCTATTAAGAGTACAAATGTGAAACTATAAAGATTGAGCCCCGTATTAAAGAATGTCACCCAATATTCAAGCATTATAACCAGATTCAAGCCATAGCCATTGAAGTTTAATTTAGAATCTGCTAAACTGGCCTCCTTGGGCAGGCCACACCGCTTGTAGAACTGATAACCGATGGGGAAGAAAAGTTCTCGAGTGGCGACCACAGACCGGAAGACGTAGCATAGTCAGGTCTTCCACTAAGTGGACCGACGATATCGTGAGAGACGCGAGCAACCGATGGACGCAAGTGGCGAATTCTTGTTCGCCGTGGCGGTGTAAGGGGGGGGGGGGGGGCTAAGTTCAGTAGTGGAAATCCTACGGGTGAGGATTATGATGTCGAAGACAACTAGCTCACCTGATTCCAACAGTCACATCCATAGGAGCAAAGCCCCAAAAGCACAGTCAACGTATGACACGAAAACGACCGATGAATGTCAGCCATAATTGAAAAACGGTTCATTTCCGCGCGGCAACCACACTCGCATGTTTGTACGTTGCATGTACCATCACAGTTAACAATAGTAACGCGATTTTGTAGTTTCACTTTTTAATACCAAATATCTTTTACTAATCGACGATTTCTCCAATCATCATCTGCCTGGCCTTTTTCTAACTATCGCCCGAAATTTATATTCAATCTCGATCAATATCTGATTCTGGCGGCAGCTTCAGATTGGATATCTTTAAGACTTGGATAGACAAATTCGGCATTCATAATTTATAAAAATCGTGTTTTAAATTAATCAAACATGTATTTTGATTAAATCAATATTAATTGGCAGAACTGTTTCTACAAAAACGTACGCCAATCATAAGCTAATAAGGCGTAAGGCGTTCAAGTTATCATACAAGGTATCTTAATTAATTGGTCCTGCTATATAGAGCGGTTGACCTCATAAGTAATGTCCTCAGCTGTGATCTGATGTTTTACTAATACATTAGAGCCATTTTTTTTTTCTTTTTTTTTACGTGGTAATATCATCAAATGAGTCCTCCCACCCAGGGCAGAGCGAGAGGGACTGTCAGACTCGTAATGACTAAAATCCACGGTGTCCTTCAATAGCCCTTTACGTACCGGGGTCACGGTAATTCGTGAGTCCCGCGACCACATTAGAGAACGATTGTAGAAATAATCACCGTTTTGATGTATTGACAAAGGTTGTGTTGAAAATATCGCTTAAAGCGATAAGACCGCCAATTGTGTCACTCTATTAAAATATATAGTGAATTGGATATATCTGTAATTTCTATGGTGTGCATAATAAAGTGAAGTCTATCTTTCTATCTTGACGAAGTCTTTATTTGAAACAAACACAACTAATAATATAATTATATTGAAAGTTAAATTGTAAATGCATAAGTTCGTGTGGATTGATGGATGGATAGATGTTTGTTACTCTTTCGAACAAAAACTACGGAATACACAGATATTTCATAACCTGAAATAACACGTACAATACTTATAAATACCGGTACTACGTTCTCGAGATAATTTTCTAGTTAAACGCGGGCTAATCCACTTGCAACAACTAGTTAAATATTATATCAAGGCTTAAAGGTCACCACATAATGTATTATGTACTACATTATTTTCTGATTAATTATATAGAAGTAGTTCAGACATACAGACGCTTCAGTTAAGTCGTTAATCAAATATGAACGTAACACTCGTATACATAAGAGACAGACGTTTCACAATTTAGACTACATAATGAAGGTCGATGAACTCATAGGCACGTGGGCTGTATAAATAGGACCACTGGTACAAAAACTAGATATACAGGCTCGCCTACAAATGTACTTATTATCCATATTTGTCTGAACCAGCAATTAGAATTACTACTAACAATGATCATTACATTTTAAATGTAGAGTATAAGGCAGAAGAAAAAAACAAAAAAGATTTAATTAAATAAGAATCTAAGTAGACGCAACTTAAGTCATGGCCCCATTCTTCCAAGAAAAATATTAATTAAAGCAGGACCGTTCAATCGGAAAATCAGGAAACCTGCTTGACCTGTTTCAAAGTTATTTCTGTTTTGATAAACAAATGACTGAGAAACGAAATTGTCAGTAAATAGAAATAAAAAAGGAGAAGACAAGATTAGGAACAATACATCCTGAAGCCACTCATAGTTTCGATGATGATGAGATGCATCTACTAGTTCCCCTGAAGAGACTTCAACAACCACAGAGGCAGATATAACTATTATACATGTATCTGTACAACTACCACTGGGTCATGTCAACTTCTACAGAGACTGTATAACAACTACTACTGAGGAATATCGTATACCACAGAGACTTCCACAACCATAGAAGCGTCTACTACTTCCACTAAAGCATCTACAACTTGGTCGCGGGACTAACAAATTACCGTGACCCGGTATGTAAAGAGCGATTGAAGGACACCGTGGATTTTAGTCAGTACAAGTCTGACAGTCCCTCCCGCCCTGCCCTGGGTGAGAGGACTCATTTGATGATTTTACCACGATAAAAAAAGAGCATCTACAACTTCCACAGGGGAGACTTCAACAACCACAGAGATGTCTACAACTCCCACCGAGGCGTATGCTAATTCCACTGAGGCAGATAAATAACTTATATAACCTAATAAAAAAAAAGACCAGAAAATATTTATAAAACATAACCAACCAGGCTTGCTGTCACCTCCATCAGTTGACATGTCCGTCATTTGTAAAAAAAGCTGACATTGACTTCAAGTTCCCGAACTTGTACTTAATACAAAAATGTTTTTTGAAGTCCGTTGTTACTTGATTGTAACTTACAATGACTGTGTCGAGGTCATTGGCCAATCAAGTTACTATTACGTCATACGGTATTACTGTAATAATAATAGGTTTAGATTGTGAATCACTGGTAGGCACAAGTATCTATTTGTGAGCTCCTTCGAAGGAGATTATTGTTTTGCATAAACGTGTGTGATTTACAACGTTCATACATCTTGGTACTATGTACGCGTTTCAAAAAAAGAATAGGACGGCCTTAGCGCCATTTTGTCACGAGGATTACGTTCAGAAAAAAAAAATCAAAGCCTTTTTCCAAATTCGCAGCTGTGTTGCGGTCGGATTCCAGTCGAACTAGATGCAGCTGTCAGCATATCAGTTTATTACAAGGAGCGGCTGCCTATGCACACCCTGTCTAAAAACATTATATTTTACATTGCCCTTTATAAGTTAGGCACAGGAGACTTTATGATACAACCTCATTTCCTCAGATTCAGTCTTATGATAGTGGGCTAACCCATTTCCATCAATCTGGCAGAAACTCAGATTTCAATATATATTATAATAATGACTAAATTATGCTATCCATGTTATTTTAGCCCACAACCAAATATAAGAAATATTTCTCTCATCTATTAAATATTTATTTCATATTCATTAGTAAAACGAAACAATATTCTAATTCCGTCTACCCGGCACTACAGAATCGACACCAAAGCGTCAGTCAATGACAAAACGTTTCGACATTACAATAATACGGCTAAAAGCCAATGGATTGAGAATATCGTAGCTCTATATTAAACCTTAATGACTATTTCATAATAACTCAATTTTCCATAATTTCTAATTCATGAATCAACCAATCAACTGTTATTTTAAATCGACATTGAATTGTACGCTAACAATAAAAATCAATACGCAGAGAAACGACGCCACAATACCCCAGTTGCGGTTGACAAGTTAGCAACGAAGTTACAGGTAGCGCCATCTAGTATGAAGTAGCAACATTAAACAGCGCCCTCCCAAACTTTTGTGTATTATGTACCCCATGGTAAAAATGCAGCCTTAGTTTATTTTTATGGTATTTATAAGTGTGTTTGCAACTTAGAATTCACTTCAGTGAAGGATTTCTTTTTATGACATCAAAATAATTAGTTCAGCTATTCACCACTAGGTGTCGCTACGTGTTCGTTAACTAAACAGGCCTTTTTTTATTCACAAACTTATCAAACATTTTTTTACGTTATCTAAGTTGAAATATAAACAAAAACAAAGAATTTAAGAATATCGAACGAAGAATAAAAGAAACGAACGAGCCGTGAAAATTCGCAGCGAAATTTTTTCTTTCTTTTTTTCAGCGTCTGTGGTCGTTAGCCGCTCCGACGACTCTTGGGAACCACGAAACGTTTTCTGAATATTTTTTCGTCATCCGTCACTTTCTAATCAATTGTGATCTATGTGCAATGAGAACAAAACTCGTCTGAGATTGCGAACAACCAGGTGAAAATATGATCAGTCAAGCGTTTTATGTAATTTTCGTGCAGTTTGACGAAACGACTTCATTCTACTTTGATTAAGAATGTTACTGGGAGAAACATAGTCCTCATAGAATTTTAAGACGAAAGCTATTATGATTATTTATGATCCTAGCGGTATTAGTACCTGCCGGAGTCGAGGGACTATCGGCTAACCGTGGCCCCGGGACGTAAAGGGCTTTTGAAGGACACCGAGGTTTTTTGTCATGGCTATCCAGTTTCTTCCGGCCAATATACAAAGATTGTCTATCCATCTCATATTGATGTATACGGGTACTTTTACGCACGACCATTTATTTTGGAAGATTGGAAGTGACAAGGCTCGCAGTAGGCCACAGTACTTAGCTCGCCGTCCGACCAAGAACCAGGCATGGCCGATCTGCGCGTACAATATAGGAGCTGTTAGGACAACGCTGGCCCTAAAACGCAAAGGGTAACAGACAATTTCGAAAGAAGAAATATGTAGTACACGTGCATCTAATATTGGAAGGATTATAGCCATTATTAATTGCTTTTGTAAACACTACCCTGTTACACACCCCAGTTGCAGGGGTGATTTGTTGGAGGCCTGCGTTTGTAGGTCAGTACAGCCTGATGGATTGCCTGATTTTACGCCCCAGGAGTCAGCTGCAAATCGCTATGTGAGACGGGACGTATTGCAGCTAGATATAAGTCTAAATCTTACGTGATAAGATCTGTTGTATTTTTTTGTGTCGTAAAATTATCAACCCGACTGTCAGACTCGTACTGACGAAAATACCAAGATATTCATTCAATAGCCTTTTACGTTATAGGGTCACGGTTATTTGTTTAGGCAATATAAAAACCCCGGCAGGCGTTTGGCCCTCTATGTAGTCAGATTACTGACAGCTTTTTAGGCGCGCGTGATTGTGGTACCCCTTAAACCTATTACATACAACTTTCTTAGACACGGAACATAGGAACAATAGACAACATTATAAGGCTGTTAGTATTTATATTTAGACTTCTGTATTCTCTCAAAGATTTTACCTTCTAGACCGTTCAAAATCTTCGTTTCTGAACGAGCCATTAGTTAAACTTTCAGACCAATTAACAGAATCTTTGACAATTCAAAATTGCTTCTAAATGGTTTAATTGATGTTAATGCTTTGAGTTTGAAGTTTGACGGTCAAGGGCTTCTGTCATGTTTATAATTATTACCCATTGGTTTAAGTATAGTTCAGTTTCTTTAATTAAAGTCTAAGGCCCGTATTACGGTCGCGGGACTCACGAATTACCGTGACCCCGGTACGTAAAGGGCTATTGAAGGACACCGTGGATTTTAGTCAGTACAAGTCTGACAGTACCTCCCGCTCTGCACTGGTTGGGAGGAACCATTTGATGATTTTGCCACGTAAAAAAAGGCCCGTATATATATTCTGTAGAACGTCGATCAAGATTCAAGCGTTACTTAAAACTAATTTCAACCAATCAAATTGCATAAATCTAGTTTTAAGTAATGCTTGAGTATTGAGTGACGTTCTGTAATACCACACTTAGTCTTCCAGTCAACTCAACCTCTTCCTCCTTCCAGTGTCGAGCCGACCAAAAAAAAAAAATTTACTATCTCCAATGCATTTTTGAAGCTTCTCTAGTTAATTAGGTCCAGTATCAGATCCCCTCCTCATAGCTCCCTATCTCCGGGATAATACTGATGAGTGTTAGCGTGCATCGTGCTCATTACTAAGTGCTGTCGTGCAACTATGACAGTCCGCGTCTGTTGACGACTGATAAAACTGTCTGGTGTCTGATGTGACTGTGTGAGGACGTTTTTAAACTATAGTCCCTAGGTAGGTAAATGGATGGAATTTACTTTATTGTTGCTCAAATTTGCTGAGGTCTTTTTCGTTAAATAACTGACGGCACGATTGACTTAAGCACGAAACAAATATTTGCAGGATATAAAAGTAGGTGTTCCGAGTCTGGAAGTTTGTGAATGTGGGTTTAAACCCAACATTGGAGAAATTCCCATAAATGCTAATTCTATGGATATAGCTGCGGTAGTACCTCTGATAATGATAACTGCCAGACAATCCTACAGAGCGTACCTAGACTTTTAATTTCAAAATCATAGTTTCCTCTACATAGTATTTTTAGCTATTTTCTCTTCTCCACATAGTTCAGAAAATACTAGAATGACAGCGATTTTCGTAAATGAAAATTCCTGAACGAATGAATTTATTAACAGATTATTATAACCTAGATTTTAATCAATATTAATTTCCGTTGAAAGCAAGGTTTTAATAATGACGTCAACGCGTTTAATGAAAAGGACGATGGCCCAAAATAAATCTAGACAGCAACGAGCTAATTACAAAATCAGGTGGGTGTCATCGCGTGCAGAACATTAATAACTGAATAGGTCGCATGAAGGTATGGCAAACGACACCGTCTGGTTCTAGGTCTAGGCTAGTCTGAAAACCAGGGAAGCATTTTAAAAAATAATCTATTTCAAAATTACAAAGAGGTATAATTCGTTTGTATGAAAGAGATAAATCTTCGGAACAATTATCAAAATACTAAACTGGTGGAGGCTTCATTAATGTTATGTATTATAATAATAAAGCATATACATTGAATGGCAATGCAAAATCTTAGGCCAAAAAGGCCAGCATTCCGATCACATACATTTATAATCTCTGCAAATCGGTGGAGGTGTATTTGCATCTTATCCACGCGGCGTCGTGAATAATCCACGAAAAATTTAAAGACATGTCATTGAAGTTAGACAATGCTAAATCGCATATAGCCGTTAGCCTCAATCGACAGATCTAACTTTACAACCTTAAGCTAAACTTAAGTTCAAATTAATGCATAAATTCGAAGAACCTCGATAAGAAAAACCGACACACATACTAGCATATGAATAAATTTAGATAATTTATTACCTTTGCATCTTCGGTTCGTAACTTTTGCAAAGTTAAGGATCGAAGTTAGACTAAGATTGAAGATTACTGGAGTTAGGTAGGAGGATAGCTAACGAAGGTAAATTATATAGGGAAGTTGAGAATAGGTAATCGGATGCTGTACAATGTTTTGAGGAAGGGCCTTATAACTCTGAAGCATGTTCGGCTTTTTAGGAATTTACTTTTAAAAACTAACTGTGCCCCGTGGATTCAACCCCACTGCTCGGTTCCTATTGCTCTTAGCTTGATGATTTTTAGACCATATCCTTCCTCGATAAATGGACTATCCAATACAAATATATTTTTTCAAATCGAACCAGTAAATCCTGAGATTAGAGCGTTCAATCAAAGAAACTCTTCAGCTCATGTTAGTATGATGAATTAGCTCTTGACTCTAATAGTCTAAGTCAGAGGCGAAATCGACGATGGATCTACCTTACCTAGTAGAAGACTGTTCACTGTAACTTTGAAGAGAAAATACTTATTATTCAAAGCATAAGACCGGGAAAATATGGCTTGTAAGCAACCTGCGGGCGTATTATGACGTCTTAAAACCAGGCTTGTTCCAGTGAGTGAAAGAGACAGAGCTACACAAGTCGTCTAGCGCCACCTCGTTCACTCACTGGAACAAGCCTGGTTTTAAGACGTCATAATACGGCCCCTATACGCCTCATTCTTTTTGTGTTTTGAGTTGCATCCAGCTGGTCTAGAGCAGGCTGTGTATAGCTTAACCGGACAATCCTTTGGAGCCTTTAATAAAAGGCCTCCAGGTAGGGCCCCATTTAATTTGGTTGCTGATGATTCCTTAAATTGATACTTAGATTCTTGACATAAAGTACAAGGGATTTCTTATTTAATCCTTTATGGTTTACAAGATAAGATTTTTCCATCAAATAAGGTTAATATAAGGTTGGAAAATATTACACATTAGCCATTAGCGTCCCCTTTCTTTATAACGACCATGACACTAACAAGACTTTCTAAAACAAATAAACTTTATACATTTATCTTCATTATTTTCGGGAACAGTTCTTTGAAAATATTACGTTGGTGGATCCATTAATTTTCTTTCTAAGAACACCTGTGAATGTTACCAGATTTTCAGGCAAAAGTTTGACAAATAGCACCCATATGGGATATTCGCTAAAACCGGGGTTTCATATCTTCTGGTGAGAGACAATCGCTTTGTTTTATTTCTTATCTTTCTTCTTTGAAATTCGAGATTTTTGTTAGGCGACTATTTTTCTTTTTTGGCAATTTCCACCAATGAAAAGAACTCGATTAGGGCATGTATATCGCTATCAGAAACCGTGAGTGACAATACTGTAAGTTATTATGGCACCTATAAGAACTTTGAATGGTCAGTTTTATTCTTGAGCTGCGCCCACCGGTATGTGAAAATAAAGGTTTCAAAACATCGTGTTCACATTTAACCATTAAGAACAAATATTTCGCAAATATCAAACGTTTACATAACATGTCAAATGCTATCAAATCATACGAAACTTTAAATCATATTGTAACAAATTAATTGGTCATCGTCATCATTAAAATGAGATAAAACGTCACGTACTATTAAATACAACGCAAATAATATGATACAAGGGGTCATAATTGTCAGTTATCTAACCGCATATTTCATCGCAAGAGTTTCGAGTCCTGTCAAATCTTAAGCTAGTACTAGCCACCATCAGGTTCCACCAGCTTCCCGAAGCGCCAATATCCTTTTTTTTTTAAGATGGGGTGACATAGACAAAGTTGACGATGGAGCGAGCTTACCCAGAAGAAGACTGTTCACTCTAAGTTTTGAGAGTCGTTTACGTTCTGAAATTCAGACACAGGCAGAGAGTTCCACTCCTTTGCTGATCGCATTATAAAAGACGTTTGGGAACGCTTAGCGCGAATTGGTATAATAGTACCAAGGTAAACATGATATCTAGTTCAAATTTTGCTTTAAATTCAGCTTGGAACTTACAATTAAAATGCCCAAAATTATATTGAAATCAGTTGGGTAGTGTCAGAGACTAACGTACTTCGGTGTGGGCAAGATATCGAGCTAGACATAATGTATTAGCGAAGCCATGGAAGATTTATTAATTTAATTTTCTCGTAATGTTCGTACATGTTGATCTCTGAAACTTCTCAAACGATTTCGACGAAATTTGGAAATACGTATATCTAGATCATTCGTGGAACACCTTGCGGTAAGATGGACCGATGATTTGAGGAATGTGGCCGGCAGCGGATGGATTTGTACAGCCGGGACCGGGAGGGTTGGCGCTCTTTGGAGGAGGCTGACTTTTGAAGAAGAAGTGAGTGGCAATTGGTTTATATATATCACGACTCAGCTTGAAAAACAGGGTAGTTTAGAATGGGTAGTGTCCACAAGAAAAGGTAAGTCGCCAATACTTGTACCTAAAAATGGTGATACAGCCTCGTAATCTCATACTCTCAAACTCGTCAGTGTCAAAGATAAAGCCGTTATCAAAACGTATGATAAACTTGAAAACTCTACGTTCACAAACGACGTCTATTTTTATATTCAGTATTTACTTACATAGATATTTACATTTAGAGTGTTATTTGTTTTACTGTTTCTGTATGGATATAAAGACTCGTGGTGTGAATACGAAATACTTCCCGGTGGCGCAAAAGTTGATCATGTTGAATGAAATATTCAGAAAGAGAAAAAAAAATTATTAAACTTGTACCTGTAATGAACGTCTTTGGTCTTGTATTTTAGGAAAGTTTGACAACTATCTCCTTGTTCGCGTTTGACAACTATCTCGCTTGATGGTAAGTGAAGATCTGGTCAACGGTGAAGATCGCTTGTCTAGAAGTAACCTTCTCACTCTTCGTCTAGCCAAATATTAATCATTATGTTACCAGCATTAGACCAATTCAGCTTCTTCGTCACATTTGAATTTGATTGATTTGATTATGGTATTGCTATCTTAATTTTATGAGTCATATAGTCACTCGAAATAAATGCATTTAATTTTTACTTATTTTATAACGTCCTGCCACCAGCATATTACAAAATATTACAACACAAGTCATCCATTATTTTTGGTCATTTTTTTTTTTCATTATTTCATTGACATCTTGATGGAAGTCGAAGTAAGACCAGAAACCTCGTCATCATCATCGTCTGCCTAGCCTTTTTCCAACTATCTTGGCATCGGCTTCAGCCATTCGATTGAGATGCTACTCATCAGCATTTTACATGGAGCGACTGCCTATCTGACCTCCACAAGTGAATAAAAGAAGAAACCTCGTATTTTAGTTCAAAATCATTCTGGAAAATTCTCAGAAAATATGTTACCAACATCATATTCTTAACCATTATCCTTTTCCGTCACATAAATGTGGGACGCATAATTTAGCAGTTTGCTTACAAATTATGCTAAATAACTGTATAATTTGAAATTGCTGTGGGAACCAGACAACAGTAGTAGAAACAAACTAATTACGTTTAAGTTTGGCAAACATGCAAAACTGTGATACTGACTTGAATGTCTTTGGCGTCAAGAAAGAAGTAATGACAGTTTGGAATATACCATAATCGGTTTATTATTAATTAATTATTTCAGATGTAAACTACTTAGTTAGTACAGCTAAGTAGTAAGTTTTACACCAAGCATTTTAAGCTGAATACCATAGATATGAGAAAAATATACTGTAGTTTTAGTCAATAAGAGTCTGACGGTCTTCTACTAGCTAGCTACTAGCATGGGATAAGATTCTGTCTTTACTAAAAAACCTTGCTATTGCATAAATTGTGCAGTATTTACGTGTTTACGTGACATTACTCCTGCAACGATCTAGGTAGGTATTAAAGTCCATAGCTAATGGTTAAAGCAGATTTGTGTTAAGAAGATTTTCGAATGGTTACAAACTTCAAAGAACTCAATTTATATTGTCAGTTCGACAAATCTTACAAAAGACAAAAGGCTTTGTTTTAATTAAATACTGTATGAGAAAAAAACGAAAACTGTGTCCAATTTTCTGTAGAAGCACTTTGAACCGACAATAGATCTAGATTTCGCCACAGTTCTTTATGGCATTGTAGTTTCTGCCTCTTATTATGCTATGTCAAAGTATTCTTTGTGACAAATACATAGTTATCTTATGAATACTATGGACGTACTCGTAATCAACGACTTCCCACAATTAGTTGAGTAATATCGTAACAACACAAGTTTCTCTAACAACTAAGTGTTTTAAATTATACACACTATGCTTCTTTGTTTTAGTAACAATGATATGCTTCAAAATAATGTACGTTCTTACACCAAATTAATGGTTTATCTATCTATCTAAATGACTCTTCTCGCTCTGGTTGAAGCGGAAGGGACTTTCCGACTAGTACTTACTAAAACCCACCCTTTTCTTTTACTGTTCCAACGCCGATATAATTCATTCACATTCCCGGAGACCTAAAACTGTCCGTCAGTTTCACTTTTCAATTCACAAATCATTTCATATTATTTTCACAAAAAGGACAACGGTCATTTCCTATTCAAATATAAATAAAATGGTACACGATAACTCCATTATCTGACCACCACCCTAACCAACAATTTACCTAATTTTGAAAGCCCTTTCACCCGTTGAAACGCTATTACCTATGCTGCGGTTTGGCCCCAAAAAGCTGGCATTTTAAATCAGGTCTACACTTAACAAAAACCCTTTTGGAGGCCCATTTACCTATATAGGAGGCCCTTTTAACACACTGACATAGTCAATTTCGAAAGTGTTTACGTTCGCAAAGTGCAAACTGAATTTCTAATTTTCTTATCTACATTTTTGTGGTTAAATCGGAAAGTTGTTTCTTTTGTTTTCCTTTTTTGGTGAAGCCTACTACATTACCTCAATTTACTTACAAAATGTTTCGTCAAACAACAATTCTATGACGAAACATAATCGTATAAAATATTGACTTTATTCGAATCTAATAGATTTACCACACAGTGAAAATTATTACCTAAATCATAAAACCAGAAGCAAACTTTTGACAAATATCCGTGTCCAATGAAGTAATAATTAAATTAAATATGACTCTCACAGTTGAAACCTCATCAATCAATTGAAAAAAAGGCCAAAATTTGTCCCACAACAAATCGAATTACAAAAACCGATACGGGAACAAACAGAATCGTCCATACTCCGTATAAAGCTAAAAATAATGGGCGGAACACACGTGCGGGTAAATATAGTCGTTCAGTCGCGTTCAAGGAACCCGCGATATTTGTTTATGAACCGGCTGATTGTGTAACCGATTCGTAATGATTGCATGTCAAGGAGTGTATGAAGTTCTTGAATTTCAATACAAAGTACTATATTGTTGAGGATTTAAGTGCGATAAGTGGAATGCTTAGAACCATTATCGATTATCACGTGGTAAACTGGTAACGGCCTTGGATTTAGTTAAGTCATAAGCTTGAACCCAAACAGGAGTATAACTTGGTGTGATTAATTTCATTTTCTCTCAAAATGGTGATGGAAAAGGAAAAACTAGTCAATAAATCTTTGGAGACTCATGACATGATCAACAAATGCCACACAGGCACAGGGCCCGTGTAGTGGATTAAAGGCCATCTCAGTTTATATGGAGGCCCTTGTCTCAACATCGGAAACATCAGAAGCTATTTTATTTCCTTTATTTGAGATCGATTTGTTCTTAACTCTAGTCTAAATCAGAGAAGTCCAAGATGGAGTGATCTTACCCAGAAAAAGCCTGTTATTTTTTTTAAAGACAATTCAAATAAAACCAACCTATGTATTGAAATCAGCTCTTTACCAAGTAATTTGAATTTCTAAAATGTAAATGCAAGCCCTAAAGTTTCCTGTTTCGATCGAAAAGTCATCTCTTTCAATTTCTAATTAGCATATAAAACTACATCGGAAATGAACCGGTTTAAAATCAGTATTTAATTACTTTCGCTCATCCGCCGCGGTACGGAGCGAAGATCATTAATAACTGCATATTAAACAGGCTCTTTTGCATATGAGTCAGAAATGGAAATTTAATCACTCTTTCTTTCATATATCCCAGAGAATTTTGATTCGAATTGTATTTAAATCCATTACAGAACACAAATTCACGCATAAAATCCCAGAAGGCTATAGTTGACGAGTATCCGATAGAGTTCACTCACGATTCGTTTTATTTTAGTCTCAAATAAAAAGGGCCAAATGCCATTAATTTTACGGAAAAGATAATAGGTAGTTTACCCGACCTGAAAAACGAACCTAGTACCTCATTTTTTTTTTAAATCATCAATTGAGTCCTCCCACCCAGGGCAGAGCGGGAGGGACTGTCGGACTCGTACTGACTAAAATCCACGGTGTCTTTCCTTGCCTTTTACGTTCCGGGGTCACGGTAATTCGTACAGTCCCACGACCACCTAGAACCTCATACAACATACCAACAAGGCAGTCATCCACATATCCTTTAAAATTACCATTCGAAGGCAAAAGTAAAAAAAAAAAAAACTACTGAAATCCATTCTGAAACTAATCGGATTAGTCACAAACTATCACTTTTTTAATGCAAAAGTCAAATTTCGTAATGCATCTAGCATGCAGCCACTATGTAGGTATGTATGTCGACGCAAAAACTCTCGATCGCCTTTTTCGAAGTGTGCTAACGACCGATTCACACGTTCGACGTACTATCGAGTGGAGAACTGAAAAGGTATTATAAACTTTAAGGTAATCTGCGCTTTAAGTTTAAAATGTGGGTGTTATTTATACGTAATAGTTTAATAGTGTTAGATAACGTTTTGCGGATGGGAAGACCATTGTTTTTTTTTTTTTGAAATGAAAACTTCTTTAGCGGCGTTGTGCACTTTTTTTGGAATGGGTAAAAAATGTTAAACTCGCGTCAGAATACGTGACCTGATCGAAAATTCGTAAGACGGCGCAGGGCGCTGTCGCGAATGTTCGTGTGTGATTATTACTATTGAAGTTTTCACTTCTGCCGGCACTCCCAGAGTGCAACCCGTCGTTTTTCTTATCTTTAAGGTCAATTTTAAAGTAAAGGAAGTATGTTTTTGTTCACAATAAGAAGAAGTTGAAGAAAATATCACAAGAAACTACTTAAAGACGTCTATCGTTGATCTGTAGCGGGAAACATGACCTCAACAGTCAATACACTTCCCTTTTTTTATTTTATTTTGAAATAACTGTTTTCTCAATAAATGTAACAGTGATATTAATTAATATCTTTATCGAATACTAAAACGGACTGTGGTGAAAAAGCGTGGCAATTAAAAAGACAATTTTTGTTAGAGGCTAACGATGCGTGTCTAAATGCCACACGATAGTGTACTACCAGTCTTACAATAAGGCCGACAACATACTTTTTACTCCCAGAATTTATATTATGGAAAGTAGATTGATAAAAATGAAAAAAAAAAATTATGACAAAAGTTTTTTGTTGTTAATTTTTAACATGTAATTAATAAACTAAAAAAACTATTGCACCAATTTACAAAATTCATTCATGAGAAAGCTAGATTATAAGTAAGGCTTTACTTTTATTCCAATTTGCACTTATGCTAAGTCAGGGTGTGCTGGAAGAATTGTAATACGTAAATTACACAAGAATTTAAGGAAAAATTAAATACATGTTTAAATAAAGATCAGTATTTTCGGTAGGCAGATTTTTGTCAACTTTTACTATGATAATTTCATTGCATTTCAAACTATAGTCTATTTATTCTTTTACTCAAGTCTAAACACAGCCTAACAACAGAAAAACACGTGCTCTAATAAAACTTGTTTTTTCCATATTCGTGCGTAATATTTATATTATTGAACTCGTGATCATTATTTATGAATTTTAATTACAGTTTTCCTTATTTCCTGTAGCAAGTGACTGGATAACAAACCGCAATATTTTCACAAAGTTTCCTGGAATTAAAGTTACTGGTTGTGTTTTTTTTTATACGTTGCCCCACACTAGGAATTCCTCCTGTGTCGTGGGTGCGTTTACAAACATATAAACTCACATACACAAACGCCCAGACCCGGAACAACTACTTGTAGATCATACAAATATTTGCTCCGAGCGGGAATCGAACCTGCGACACGCAGCGCAGCAGTCCAATCGCTCAGCCACTGCGCTAACCGTGCCGTCAAATTCCTACTATTTAATGATGGAATCGGGAATAAGTACTTGTCTGACCGGGTAGAGCGATTGAGTATTCCCAAATCTTAATATATAATTATGACCTTTTGAGGAATTTGTACCCAAAGTAAGACAGTTGATTTTATCACAGATGACTTATATCTGTTACCGCTATAATAACAAAAACTCAAAAAACTAAATTAAATAGATATTAAAGGGGGCTTCCATGCAACACACGTTTTTTGCGGTTTTTGTACATAACTTCCTGCTCGAGTGCGACTCGCACTTGGTCGGTTTATTATCTCATATAACATTAATATATAAATATTTGGTTCATAAAAACATAAATATAGTCGTTTCTTTGTTTTTCTGTTAGATTGTCTAGATCTGTTCTCTCCTATAGCGTATAGCGTAGCGGTAATTAAGATAACGCACATGTGACGTAAGCCTCGTGTGTTCAACAAATATGCAAATGTCTTGTACTTCAATTGTTTCACACTATATTTGCCATTAACTCATATTTAGGAGTAAATTAGCAATAAAATCAGTTACAGATAAACTGTTGAATACATACGTTCTCGATTAAAATAAGACATGACTTCCTGTGTTTATAGGTAAGATTTAGATAAATTAATGATATAACGCAATTGCGCATATCATTGCAAGGATCTCAAAGATCAATATCATTTTGTCGTAATTAAGAAAACTTCAGGAAAATGATTAAGAACAGCCGTATTCGATTCTAAAACTCACCTTATGTGAATGCCGATGGTGTGGGGTCACCGGCGGTGGATGTGAAGGCGGCTGTGGCAGCTGGTTCTGTCCGGTTACGACAACCGGGAGACCGTCCACAATGGTCACCATCACCCTCTTATCACCACTGCGTCGTCGTTCCGCTGAATTCCTCCTGCGGCGCTGTTCATCCACCACGGGCCTCGCGAATACCGTTCTACGATCAAAGTTTCGCGGATCGTTTTGATTTTCTGCTGCCCTGGTAGCTGGTGTGTGACTTTTGGAACGTTTGAGGAGTCTCATGACATGAGATTTGAGAGCGTCAGGCTTGCTGACAGGAGGTGGTAGCTCTGGTTGTTTGTGTTTGTATGACTGTGAGTGCGCATGGTGGCGCTGCACGGACACCGTGTGTCCCATGCCTGGTGGTATCACGTTCGACAGGCTCTTGACTGCGTACGCAGCATCAACTTTGTTCCCGGCGACGCACGATACCTCGTACATACCGACACTACCGTTCCCGGCGGCTCTCCCTTACACTTCCACTTACAGACGCATGTTTTATCAACTTATCCTATAACACTGCAATCCTTTTTGTACTATACAGTTCACGCTTTCCGACAAAGCATCGTATAACACGCACTTTACACGGAACTGGTAACTTCGATGTGTTCGTTGCTTACATTTGACAGATTGTTCGTTATGAGTGTCGCACGTGTTCGAAGGAAAATAACTTTAACAGGTCGGACCGGTTGTGAAGAATTTTCGCGTGAGTTTATTAATTGGGCGGAGCGACGCAGTAACGTGTTGCCCGCGCGCGAGTCGGCGACCAACTGAGCAGCGGGCAAGCACGGGGAGCGCGGCAGAGGCCGTATGATAGTGATAACGAATGATGCGTCGAGCCGGCGAGGTCCCTATAATCCGCGAAAAGGTCAATGTTTCGATGAAGTCAGCAACAATTGCTGTAATTGGCGGATAATGTAACGTGAATTGGATAATGTGTGTGCTTGACGAAACACAATGGGATACAACGCCCTCTGTCTCCGTGTTGTATTGTACTTCTGTGCATAAATGTAAAATATTCACTCGCCAAACAAAGTTTGACATAAAACTTTTGTACCTGTTCTGAAGGTTGATAATTATAACTAAAGTTACCAACAATAACCCTGCCATTTATGTTATTTGTATTATGTTGTAACACTGGTAACATTCAAAACAAAAGTTCCAGCCTAATGCACTTAAAATATTTAGGTTAACAAACTTCCAACGCGTTGCCACACTTTAAAAACTGCAACGGACAATGTTGCCAGTTTTATTAAAATTGAAAACTATTCCACTTCAAGTTGAACTGGCCTGAATATCTGCAACACGTATATGAGACCGGAAACGTAGACGTGGGTAGAATAGACATTGGCTTTTGTTTGAAAATGGAACGATCGCCGCTAAAAAAGTGACATTATCTATGACAGTTCGACAGTTATGTTTCGAAATATCGCCATTTTGGAATCCAATTTTAGACACAAATATCTAACAAAACAATTTATTGAAAATTTAAAAAATATTTACTCTAGAATATTGTGGTAGACGAAACTAATTTTTCTCCAAAATATTGTTTCGAAATTCACAACTGTGAAGGTATTTCAAAAAAGGATTTTCTAGAACCCATTTTCAATTTACGAAATATCCATTTACAAATTTGAAACAACGTAATTGGTTGTTGGACTGCTAAAGGTTCTGAGTCCTCCCGCGTCCTTTGGTGCTAAACGAATATCTCATTTTAGATAGTTAAGCTATGGAATTTCCTTTGTGAGATAAGAGGCCCGCTTTGTAATGTATTTATTAACTGCGTTGTCTAACTTAACAATTTCTTTGGTTTAATTTTATGGTAGTTAGTGTTTCGAGTTCGTAATTAACTAAGAGATTAGATATTGACTGCTGAGTTTTAAGACAATGGTTTTTTATAGTTTAGTCTCAGACTGAGATCCATAAATTTTAATTGGTGACTAATAAATTACTAATATAAGATAGAGACAGGAACATGTCTAAACTTTTACAAATCTTTGTCTCAGATCAGAACTCATGCCTCGGAGGACCAATTTTAAAGCCAATATTTTTGGGGTGGATAATCATCAAATGCCCTGGGTGGAGCAGAAGTGACTGTCAGACGCTTACTGACGCGTGACGAATAGTCGACACTGTTCATTCGGTTACCCTTTGCAGTCCCGCGACCCAAGCAAGGCCCTATGTTGACCCCGTGTGACACTTTGCTGACAGCTCTTTGAGGAGCGCGTGGTACCCAACACGCCTGTTTCTCTATCGGACGGCGAGAAACCCATTTTAGCTGCCCAAGCAAGCCCTAAGTAACTTTTACAAATTTTTGCTTAGATTATGATCCTTGTGCAATGTTAAACAAAGATTATTTTTAAGTTAACCCTGAAATTGATCTCGATCAGTAGCTTGCAAAACAGTCAATAGTCATAACTGTTAAGTAATTGTACTACAGAGAGCTGAGAGCTAAATTGTTATTTATTATAGAAATATGCTCAATAGAAAGAAGAAACGGGATACTTCTAATTGAAACCGGAAAGTTTAATTAAAAAAAAAAACTAAAAAAAAACAGATTTTCAGCTAATTTGTATCATATAATTGATTTTTAGCAGGCTGCCAAATTCCAATAAACGGTCTACCAGAAATATGAAAAATGGTCGGAGTTAGACAATCTAATGTCAGAGTGGTGTGTTAGAGCCCTACCGACTAAAACCACACGGTGTTCCTCATCATCATTTCTGGCTGGAGAAACGGGGACACGTTTACCTTCCCCACTATCACCCTGACATACACAATACCTGACCTTGGTTAACCCAGGATCATTCATCATCATCAGACACGCGGCAGTAACTGTCGAATTTTTTCGATAATCTGTAATGACCTCAATATTGAATAGTTATTTGTAATAAGTACAATAACAGAATACGTGGTGATTGTGAAGGTAAGCGTTAACATTGCTACGTTTGTGTGATATGCTTCATTGGTCGCAGCTGTGCATGCGCAGCGTTAGATCTTGATTCGATTCTGAGGTCGGATATTATTGTTGAGATTCTAGTTGAAATATTCAGATTGTGGTTTAAATTATTTAGATACAATGGCGATAGCATGCAACAACAAATGATTGATTGCTCTATCGTTCTGGAAATGGTTGAACAACAAATAGTAAAAAATGTTAGGTGTGTAGGTTAATAAGTAGGTTTTAAAACCACTCGAGTTGCTACAAGTCACCTTAATGAAACCACAGTCTAATCTGGGAGAGTGCAATTGAAGACTCCAACAGTGGACATAAAACTATTATATTATAAAACTATTATATCTGAACACTTATGCAAACTGCTTACTGCAAGTAATACCACCTACAAAACGAGTCTGTTACAACTTTACAAGCGGTGGAAAGTAATCCTATCTTTATTACTGGACATAAAACAGGGCTACTAAGCAGCTAAATACATAATAGATAGGAGACAGAATGCCAACTCCATGCAACGAGCGAAAACGCACGTACACATAGACACCCCTCACGTACAGCGAGTGCAAGCGTACTCGCGACTGGCGTTTGTTTGATATCTTCACGCACAAATAGACACGCTTAGCGAGTGCAAGCGCGCTCACAACCGGCATTCTTTTGAGATCCCCACGCACACATAGACACGCTTCACGTAAACTAAGTGCAAGCGTACTCGCGACTGGCGTTTGATTAATATCTCCACGCACAAATAGACACGCTTAGCGAGTGCTAGCGCGCTCACAGCCGGCATTCTTTGAGATCTCCACTCACACATAGACACGCTGCACATAAAGCAAGTGCAAGCGCACTCACGACTGGCATTTGTTGAGATGTCCACGCACACAGAAGAAAGAATTGGCAGATATTATGGGCCCACGTAATGTGTTCACATTGAGGAGCTGCCATCGTGCACATAGCGTATGCTATGCAGTCGGCCTTCTACACTATTTCTGTGGCATACATGAGTCACTAACTCAAGTTAACAACAGCCAATATTGTGAGAGCGAGTGAAAGTCCATGACGCACCTCTGTTGATTGATACTTAGACCCTACCCAAGTGTGAGAAGTAAGAAGGTTACGATAAAGTAGAATTTCTTTTTTAAAATGGTACACAGAAATCTATTTTTAGAATATCTTGACAATCCTTCAAACACACACTGGGATAAGGTCGAAATTTCGGGAACTTCCGAAGTACAAATGGTCATAGATACGCTAAAGTTAGTAAAACAAATGAGTGGCCAGTAATAAAAAGGGGCGTGAATTAAAACGGCAATGAAGTAAATCAAGTCTACAGGGAAATACATCTATGATGTATTTATTATGCCAGTCCCGAAATTAGAATCTTTTTCAAATGAGGATACAGACAATGAAATGATACTAGAATTATTGAGGTATCAAATAACTGGGTATATTTGGAAGATGCATGAATTGAAATGAGGCCCGAGTCACTCAATAACAATAAAACTAGATGGAACATCAAAAATAACCCAAACTGCAGGAAAACGAAACACTCAAAATCCCTGTAGTGGAACTCATTGATCAGCATTTTGCTAAAAAAGACACCGATAACATCAACATAACGAAAAGCATACATGACGATGATGTTCCTGCATTGCAACAGAACACATCAACTTTTTTTTAAAAGAATTTCAAAAAAAGAAACAACTCCCGATCTAAGTCCTCAATTCAACCATGTTTACAATTGCAACACGGTTAGTGAGTAATGTTAATCATCAGGCAGTGCCTGCACAAACGCAATACACGTGGTTATACGATTAGATTTTGTAATGTTACTACTGTGGCTTATGAGAAAAGTAAGTGCCGTATTGCTCTAGATAATTTTGTAACAGTTTCAAAGGAATCAGATATGAAAGAAAACACAGTAGGTTGTTTTGATGTTGAAAATAAAATGCCACGTTTGATGTTAATAAAAATGATGAAATTATCATGTCTTCTTTGAAGACATGATCATCTTCTAGCACGCGTGACTGACGACACTGTAGGAAAGAGTTTCATCAACAGAAGAATAGATTAATAGTGATGTTCAAAATGTAGAAAAGTCTATGTGGCTACTCGTTGCCGTGGCCGACTTGGAAAACTTAGACTGCGAAAACTAGTCAACGGTATCAAAGATAGAAAATGTTTTGCAAAGATTTTGCCCTGCACGGCATGCCCTTCCAATCCAAACCCTTATCTGTACACTTGAAGATCCTCTGACTGCATCAGTGTGCGGAGTTAATTTTGGGCCAATCACAACAATTTTCCAGTTTGCTTGAATGACCCACGATGAATTAAATTAGTTTTAGTAAGAAATCCTTATTTATACGGACTACAGGATCGTACTGATAGGCAAAGTAAATCTACCGGTTTGACTGACTCAGGCCATTCGTCAATGTCATTTCCAACTTTAACGATTTGTTATCATGTTCTACCGGCTTCTGGTTTTTATTTTATGTTTACTTGGGGCACCGGTTCTATTTGTGTTAGATTATTAGATAATAACTTTCTTTAGGAATTAATAAGGAAATAATAAAATTATATCATAAAATATTTGATTTAAAGTGAACAGGTAAACTTCTATTTCGTGTTAGTGACGCGCTGGCTTCGCATAGGTGCAATTAATTATGTAGGTGCGACTAAGAATAATTTGGTATAATCCGTTCAGTAATTCCTGAGATTTCCTACATATAAATTAAATCATATTAAATTAAGGCGCAATAATATTCTGTGAAACTTGTCACAATGAACCAAACGACAAGGAATCGTCATGCATTTAAGAGGATCCGTGACGTCACAAATTAGTTGAGCTCAGATCTTCTGTCATGTACCACCTTAAAAACTGCCAGATTCTACTTATCACGTCAGTGTAAGCAAATGATGACAACGTTTAGTGTGAAAAATACTAGTACTGCGGCTGTTGGAAGCTTACCAGTGCCTTATTCATTAAAATAAGTACCGACAAACAAGACGAGTTTTCAGCTTCAGCAACATTTTCAACACTTCCTTTACGCATCTACCTTTCTATCTTAAACCCAAGTTTATTTATCCAATTAATGCACCAAACTCGTTAACTAAAATTAACACGAGTGCAGTGTTTTTTCTTTCAGCCCAATGTTTGGACAAAAAATGGTTCCGTAAACATATTTTATTTCGGTACGACTGCTTTCAGAGGAATCTCGTCCTTATTTGGAGTATTTTCGTTACGGTACACTTGTGTTTTGGATCAAAACACGTCATTTTGACTAATGTTTGTTTACTAGGTCGAAAATCAATCACAATAAATATGTGAGAGCAGTGTTTTCCCGGCCTTACGAATTGTAGGTTCGAACTCAGCCGGGCGCATTGTTATGCGCACTGCCGCGCTCTTTTAGATATTTTATAAGTATAGGATTTTATTTACCTCAAAACTGAAAAACACGTTTCTGATGAGTCAGAAATTTAATTACACAGCCAATATTCATAAAAATTCATTGCGGGTAACCGAAATAAACTTTTATTTTCATTACCCGCTACCCCGTATTGGTTTTAATAAAAAAGTTCCGATAGGATCCAAATTGTTCTCATGCTAAATGAATGCTGGGGTTGCGGGACTGTATATACAGATAACCGTGACACTGGAACGTAAAGAACTATTGAAGGAACACCAGGATTTTAGTCAGTACGAGCCGGACAGTCTTTGGGCGGGAGGACTCGATTAATATTTTTTTTATTTTGTACCTTCGTTTGTGTCCCACTGCTGGGCAAAGGCCTCTCCTTTTTCCTTCCAAACCTCACTATCTTGGGCAATTTCTGGCCATGTCTGTCCCGCGAACTTACGAATGATTTTACGAGTATGCTAAAATAATAAAAAAATATTTGTTAGCGTTCATTTCATTTAAGCGTTCATTTTTTATCAGTGCCTTATCAGTGGGAACGGGAAATAGGTTTACCCATGATTAAGTGGACTGTCAAGCGAACAGTTAATAAAGGTTTATGCTAAGTATCTGCTAGGTATCTGCTAAGGTCGCGGGACTGTACGAATTACCGTGACCCCGGAACGTAAAGGGCTATTGAAGGACACCGTGGATTTTAGTCAGTACAAGTCAGACAGTCCCTCCCGCCCTGCCCTGGGTGGGAAGACTCATTTGATGATTTTAACACGCTAAAAAAAAAGGTATCTGTTAAGAGCTGTTGTAATGCCATGTAAACAGAGCTTAGGACAGGTGCTCCTTAAAATTTTACGCTTTTGGAGGAAAAGACAAAGTAATGAGTAACTTCCTATTTTAATTGGAGTCGGCCTAACATGTCTATCACTTGCCTTATAATCCTTATCCTGGCTAATATTATAAACTAGCATATACACGCGGCTTTGCTCGCGTCCATTTAGGATTCAAAGTCAACTCGAATCGCAAATGTGTCGCCATCTATGAAAGTTATTGTTGTTTTTCTCGGGAAAAGTACTTTTTTTACGAGATAAAGGTACCCTAAGTCCGTCTCCTTTAACGTTAACCTGACAACGTATATGCAAAATTTTAAGATGATCGGTTCAATAGTTTTCACTTCAAAAGATAAAGAAAACAAAAAGACTCACTTCATATTCCTCATATTAGTAAGAATGCGAAACTGGTCGCGGGACTGTACGAATTACCGTGGCCCCGGAACGTAAAGGGCTATTGAAGGACACCGTGGATTTTAGTCAGTACGAGTCTGACAGTCCCTCCCGCTCTGACCTGATTTTACCACGATAAAAAAAGGATGCGAAACAGCCTTTGTTTCTCACCTTTTCACAGCTAATTAACTGTTATCACTCATCACATCACCGCTCATACTCAAAAACTTTCCTCTAGTCATTTTCCTCATTTTACAGAACCATATAGTACGAACAATAAAGATTACCACGTTTTACATGGAAGACCTAACATATCCCTTGAAATATAAGTTCCAAGCTTTACCAGAAATCAATCCAGCTTCATTTCCTCACACGAGCACTTCTCCCTTCTGATTTTACGAACAAAACATCGACAGACAAACGTCAGAATCCCGAAGCATCCGACTCCATAGGATGCCTTTTGTACGTCTATCAAACTTCACTCTACGCCACTTTGATGCTGCGTTCACACCTCACTGTATAAACTCAATTTTTATTTTATATTTCGCAATAAATGTTGGTGTAGTTGCATATTTAATTGTGTAAGTGTTATGCGGTAGTTTGAAATAGTGATATAATCTGTGCAAAATGCTCCGTTTAGATATGATTGGCGTGAAACAATTAGTTTCGTACGTGTTTCGATTCTATTTAGAGTGAACACAGTGCTAGTTAACTGGGTGATTCAATGTTAAAAATGCAAATTTTAAGCAATAATCCTTCAGCAAATTAACCATTGAAACTCACACAATATTTGTGTTCTATTTCAACACCAACCATACATTTTACCTATAATTTCTTAAAAACCATCTGTTTTCAATCACTCTCCGCCAGTACTGGCTGCATGAATGTAAACTTTACTGGCTGCATTAATGTAAACTTTCCCCAGGAAACTTCGCAGCTAAAAGAGTTACAGAAAAGTAAACAAATCAAAGGATTTACTATTGCTTGTGATGTCTTTATTTACGATATTGCATAGCGGGATTCTTCAAATAAAATTCTGAAAATACTGTTGGTGTTATTGTTTTTATTAATTTCATACAGGATATGGACTTTTCCTGATTTGGACAACGTTATAACAAAAAAAAAGAGCAAAAAGAATTCCCAATATATGTCCATGAATTGAATTAATTATTTAATTTGCTCTCAATATTTTACTATACTCTCAAACCTTTCTCGCATGTGATACAAACTCTTGTTTGTATCAACATAAAAAACCCAACTTATCCAAAACCACGCCTTAAAAACTAAGTCGCACATAAAATCTCATCGCCTAATAAGGTTCAACTGGACCTAAGCTCCTTAAACACACAAGACACCTATTCAAGAAAATGTATCAAAGCAAACGAGGCATGAGCGTAACATTTCACTCCATTGTGCGACGCCCGACACATTCCAAGGTCCCAGAGGACAGATACAGTCTGGTAAACTGATAATGTCGGACTGTGGTCTGTTGTGATGACACTTTCCGGACCCGAGGGGTCTCACATGTCTTTCAAGAAAGGTGTTTGTTGAAACATGTCGCCATTCAACCGCTAGTACACTAAAATTGGACACAATGGTCGATGAATACGATATTGTGATCAAAACATCAATACTGAACAGAGTTAATATCCTAAAATTGCTGAACAGCGTGTGTTATGTATACTAGATAACAGTTTACTAACAAAAGGCGAAATTTCCCGGCGAATAATACGAATCAAAAGATAAGCATCAAATTTCCTCTGTAAAACAGTAGCCGTAAAATAAAACTGTACAGAAATTCGAGAAACAACTTGGAAAAGCGCTTTTCGAGGGAAAAAACAGGTAGGAATAAAATTTTAAACCAAGTAATTAACAGAACGAAGCGTTTAAACGCAAACATAAGGTTAAAAGACCAAAGTCGGAGGTCGAAGGACCAACTTTTCGTCCGATGTCTAATCTGGGTAGAATGGCTCACAATTTAGATAACAGAATACAAACAACAGACAGGAAAAGTACTTCAAAATGAGCCCTTCATACCTTTCCCAAACCCTCTGTAATTCAAAATGAATGCGAAGAGATTAAAAAAGGTATCACAGGCAGACATCACGTGTAGTTGTGAGTTAAAAATAAATAGAGGGGAGGGAAAAATGAAAAGAATAATGGTAGGGGGGAAATGGTAGTTGCGGCTATGAGGATGTAAAATCACAATACCAGAGAACAGCTAGGATAATTACGGTGTTTTATTTCTCTTTTTGTTGAGATAATAGATCCGCAATTGTTGTTTACATGCCTTGGGCAGCTCTTCGGTTCAATGGGTAAAAGAGAAAAAAATCACAAGGAATAAAAGAAAAGTACCGTTGACTCTTTCGTCTGGTATAATGAGAGCAAAATAAAAGAAGACAGAGATACTTTTGGACGAAAATACGACTCAATTTCGAGTAACAATGGAACTGAAATATTATGAAAACGATGCTTCAGTTCGCAAATGGAAACTGCATTTATAACAGAAATGTTTGAAAGAAACAGCGTTTATTTTTACAAATATTACAAAGTTGAGGAGATCGCTGACAGCTCTTTGAGGCTCGAAAAAATTGCGTGGTGGCGGTAACGTCACCTGCAAGCGCTGGCGCAAAATTCCTTTTATTTTTTCAAATGAAGGAATATATAACAGTATGTAAATACACCAGTCTTATCTTTAAATGATGAACTGGCGCGATATAAGCTACATCAACTCAGAACAAATCAAGTCAACACGTTAAGTACAACAAAAAAGTAAAGGACATAATACTATAAACGTCGTTCTACACATTGCAGCCGATAAACGATGGTACAACTAAACTGTATCCGTCTCATTCTAAAGTATGGAGTCAGAAAAGGAGAGAGATCTAAATCATTCGCTATAAGCTTGTCATTCACGAGGAACGCACGCGCACCTGCGGTACATACGTTTAAGGTATTTGCATCTGATTAGTGTTGCAAAAGTGCTGTTTGTTTTGATGAATGAATGGAAGGTGTATGGAGGTGGCATTTAAATTGCAATCTACTGCTGTGCTTAAGTAAAAAGCAGTAAGAGAGGGAGAGAGTACAGTAAGGAGATAAGGGAATACTGGGCTGTAGAGTTCATAATGCGATCACTCTCGTTATTTGCTTGAATCTAGTAAGTTTGGAAGCAAAATGATGATAATATAGCTCAAAACGCCTTTATTTTATACGTAGATGCAGCAAGCAGCAGTCAGAAATATTATTACGGTCTACAAAGAAAATAACACATGAAACAACGAAAATAGAAATCTCGTTAATAACTAACTTCATAGCGAACAAATCTGCTCAACACAAACCTACTTAAGTCCATTAGAAATAAGGTCCAAATTATTATTCCACACGTATCACTTCGGCACGAGAATACGAACTAACAACAAAATTGTTCCACATTGGAGTTAGTGGAGTTTGCGCCTTGTAATTCCATTTGCCACTTATTAAGGAATAATGGAGCCTTAGCGCCAAATTGAGGTGTTATATGCCACATAAAGAGTTTAACAGAACTAACTTATTTATTGCCTTTGTAGTATGGTACGTAATTGCGTGAGGAAAAATGACCCTCATTTAATCGTAGTTCAAGAATAGCAAGGTTTCATAATGAAATAAAACAAGCCCCTTTGACTTTCCTGGCACGACAGTTCAAAGACCTTTATGACAGAAGGAGCATTTTCCTTTACCGCATCCGTTACTCCTTCTCTTCCTATTCTAATCCTACGGAGGAGTTCAACAACCTGAGCGACAAAAGGGTCATTTTCCTTTACCGTATCCATTTTCCCTTTCCCGCAAATAGTAGATCTAAGTCCTAATACATACACAGCAATGTCGCCTTTAGGTGAACAAGAATTCACATCTTATTCAGTATTCACGCGCGTGTAGGAGAATTTGTCGGTAACCTATGTAGATATTCTAGTTTATTCAGTGTTTATTTTTGAGATGGTATTGCAGAATAATTTTAGAGGTCATTGGATATTTACAAAGCTGATATGAAAAAAAAATGAGAAATGACACGTGCATGATTGGAGATGAACGAGCATGACATCGAAAAGTAAAATATCGGTGACGATCAAACCATGTCTCTTTTAAGTCTGTCATTACATTGCCCGAAAATACATAATTAAGTATACCAAGACTGAATGTTTAGAAATAACTAAAATAAATGCACTTAGACAATCTTTGTTAGTAAGATCTGGTTCAAAATTCATACACATATCACGAAAAGTGGAAAGAGGAAACAGAGGCTTATAATGATGATCACCTTCTTATTTTACTGATATCACATTTGCCATTGGAAGATAAAATCAGCGGAAAATGCTTAGAAACTATTGTATTAACATTACATACCCGTATAACTAACAATTTATCGTCAAGCCTCAGCGTATGTAGGTGGCATGTAATTAAGGTCACACTTCATATTCTTCCTTGAGGTTACGAGATAAAGATTAATTTTGAATAGCTAGCTAGAGAAGAATGTCTGTAGGTGGTAAACAATTTTAAGCATCATCATTTAAGGATCAAATTGTACAAGGTTACGATATCTTAACTAACTATTTACTGTTATTATTCCGACTATACCTAAGAAAATAATTTCTCGAAATTGAGAAAACGCTGATTCGAATGCTTTCAACCTCTTTCACTTAGTTAGTCTTTCTGAGACAATTCACTGGCTCGGTTACCATGGAAACCGTCCAAACGTGACTTTAAACGAACCTTTTTTAACTACCAGGTACTTGGTTGATAAAATATGAAACACAGTCTCATATACAAGAGTCCGGAGCGTTGCCAAAACGGTAGTTAAGAGGGCATAAATTTCCCTCTGGACCGTCCTAGATTTCAGTTTAAAGTTCAGAGTTTTTCTAGGGCGAGTGGAGATTAAAACTGACAGAAGTTATGGCTTGGCTGTTTTAGCGGAGAATGTGAATCTGGAAGGCGTGGTTAATCCCTCGCTATTTGGTCTTTTAAGCTATGCTATTAAGTAAGTCAAGTAAGTAAGTCTAAGTAGTCGTCGACGTAAACTACAGACTACATTCATCCCTTAATAGATTTTCAAGTTTATGATCTAGAGAGCAAATTTTTTAAAAGACAAACTGTAATTCCAATGCCGGGGCCGCGCTGAAACAAGCCCGTGTCCTTCAAGACCTAAAGTTCAATTTATATACATTTTGTTCCTAGATTTTTTATAAACAGTCTATTGACGTCAAATTCCTTTTACACTTAACACCTCTTTGCGGTTCACCAAGCCGTAAAATTCAGCGCATCTTTGCTTTCAGTAAACTAAGTCTACAGTATTTTCATGGATGAGAAAACAAAGACCAGATTTCTTGGCAAGAACGGGAGGCAACTAAGCCAAATATACTATGACAGTTTTGGATAAGGCACCCGACCGGCACACCGTAGAAAACTTACTGTACTTGTTTTAGGAATCCTCCTTTAACAATTACTTATCTTTACATAGTATATTTAAAACATTACACTACTTTTTTGGGTAGTCTTGTTGAACGAAGTCGGTAAAGTGTGTCTGTATTCACATAACTTACGAACTCCTCCGCCAAATTCGCTGTTTTTTTCGTTTTGTTCATTATTGTCAATATTCATATGTAAGCCTGGCCACACTCACGGCATCTCCCGTTGATTACGCGATCATAGTCATTAAATGTGCGTATAAACGTTCATGATAATCATCGTTATTTCCCGTTAGTGTGGCCCTAGTGTAAGAAAGTTCGGTGAAGCACAAGACAGGTCAAAAATTGAAGCCGTATGAAGCAGGGGCGAGCCGCTAGTACTAAGATATACGAACTAGCAAATCGAAGACCTTGTAATAACCGTTCGATAGGCAGATTCCATTCACATTTCGACAATGCGAAATCACGTTTCAATTCTCCTTGAAATAGCGGCGATTTTCCTCGCTCGGTAAATTGTAAACATATCTAAAAGGTCCTTTCCGAGAGGATTTTCGTGTGACCTTTGAATCGAACTGTGAATTGAAATAAAAGCTCTTTATCTTGATTAAATATAGAATTATATTTTCCATTTATTTCTTCGTCAAAACCGTGTTTGCAAATGGCAGAAAAGGGACTAAACACAATCCGATTTTGTTATTCGCTTTGTCGAAAAAATTCGACTACCCTCGAGTATAGGATCTGTGTGTGAGACCTCTCTGAGCCAGGTTTTCAATTGAATGGAGTGATCAAAGCCGTGTCACGGTGAATGCTTGGCCATATTTAGACTACTTTTTGTTTTTCTGAAGGTCAGCTCTTTTCCGCCACATTGGTTTGTCATGGAGCTGACTTGAAACAAATGAGAACCAAATGTCGCGTTGAAACAGGATTTCCTTGTTGTTATTTGTAGTGGTTACTAAGGAAGAACTGAGCTGAAATAGAACTGAAAATCCTTTGAGCAGTGATTATGTTTTGATTTAAAAACTTTACAATACCAGTACTTGGAAATCAAATTTTTCATGTTTAAAATGAATTAAACAAATACGCCACGGCACACTTACACTCATGTATCATTTTCTTTTCTGCAGTTGTCGTAGTAGTTATATATTTAACGAGCCTTTCATTCAGCGATTCATAGAAAATGGAGTTTACATTTTTCCTTCATTTATAAAACCTGGTCGCGGGACTCACGAATTACCGTGACCCCGGAATGTAAAGGGCCATTGAAGGACACCGTGGATTATAGTCAGTATGAGTCTGACAGTCCCTCTCGTTCTGCCCTGGGTAGGAAGACTCATTTGATGATTTTACCACGTTAAAAAAAAAATTCATGAAACCTATTGTTGAATTTTGGTCAGATTATTAGACGACGAGCCTGCTATGCTGTTGGTAAGCCAATCCAAGGTCATGAACCTTACTGGGCCGTGCGTAAGCACAAGTAAAAAGTATCAGCCTTCAGTACCTTAGGAACAGCTACATGCACCATTAATGCTAGAAACTCCATCTACTATCACCACGAAAAGCCTTTGCAACGGTTCAATTTAATTTCAATTAATACCGCACAACATTCATAGTTGCACTCTCGGAGTGCCGGCAGAAGTGAAAACTTGAATAGTAATAAACACACACGAACATTCGCGCAAGCACCCTGCGCCGTCTTACGAATTTTCGATCAAGTCACGTGTCCTGACGCGAGTTTAACATTTTTACCCATTCCAAAAAAAGTGCACAAGGCCGCTAAACAAGTTTTCACTTCAATAAAACGAGTAATTATTCCAAGAAAATCTCAAAAACCTTTGTATCAAACAACGGTTGGTTTCTAAGTACCGGTATTAATAACGGATGCATCATGAGTTCATGACTGTTAATCTCTTTGTGGAAGAGTCATAATGATTCAGTACAAAATAATGCACTTGGCAACAAAACACGTGTTCAAAGATAATTGGACTAGAATGATATGGAAGAAAATTCCTTTAGACATAAGTTTTTCCTTACTGAGGTCTTGGAGAATTCCAAATTGACTGTATGTATGAGTAGATAGATCAATTAAAGAACCTACGCATTTGATGAATTCAATTGTTTGTTGTATCACAGAGAAACACAATTTGGAGGCAGTAATTGTTGTTGTTGATATTGTCAAGCAAATTGCTTATTTCATAAAAGTATTAAACTTTGGTGTATTATTTGGAACCATTATACAATTAGTCTTTGTTGACTAACTCATCACTATACCACAGTTCGTGTTGCAATAAAACATTCGACCTAATGAACTCATCTTCAACAGCCAACATTAAACCCTATTGACACACAATAATCAACGATCAATTAAATTTTTCCATAAACATCCAATGGCCATATAAAACGCAACCACGTGTTTGCAACTACCAAGGCAACATAATCGCGTAGAGGTTGGCATACAGCCTTACAAACATAATTATATTACGTGTATTATTACTTGAGCCATTATTACAAACCGACTTCCTATCACCTTGCTTTTATGATATTACTTCATAAGCCATATTCAGCGTTGAACACGGTAGCATAAAGTTTGTTTTCTATTGTGACTGCATTGTAGTTGACGTTATTGGAGTGGCTAAATCGAGGGATTATTGCCGGACAATGGACTTCGTCAATGGACTGTCGCCTTTAAGAGTTTTATGAAAATTTAAGCTGTCTGCATACATGGAAGAATATGCTTATAAGGGACGAAATGTTATAAATAAGTCGTCGAACTTTGGGATGACAAAAAGTGTTGATATCAAAGTTAATAAAATGTCATGAGGTCCTTTTAATTTTTACTGAACCACGGTTAAATAAAACCAATAGAGATTACCTATTTACCTTATACGCCAAGATGGACAACAATGGGTTTATTTGTAGATAAGGCACGTAATTGTGTCTACTATAAAGCATAAAGGATTTCTTCAACGTTTGAAGTTTAACTTAGATCCATAGTAAGAATGAAAATAGTTTAGTAGAGCGGGCAGAAGAGAGAAAAACAAAAAAAGGAGTAAACAGAGAAAGACAGAAAACGCAGAAGGCGATTCACCAACTAAGAGATTTAAATAATAAAAAAAGTTTGAACACTTTCCTAATACTAAAGAAAACTTAATGTTTTCATCGCGAATGAAGCCATATAAACCCCAAACATTAAAAACACACGAGGCCTTGTAGTAGAAAGAGGTACAGCAATAAAATATAAAGTACCAGGGAAGTATAAAGCGTCAAACGTGTGTTGGCTGAACGCCAATGGGCGTGGTATCGATGTACTACTACAACTGGTTCTACTATGTGAGTACGAGACGACCATTCACTGTGTTATCGAATATGTTGGCGTTACGGCTTATGAGTTGTAATTGAATATGAGCCTATAACAACACTAGTTCTATAGTGTGTTTGTCATTCGAAATTATCAGCGGTTTTTCTAGTAAAATCTCCTATATTCTATCTAGTTTTTCATCGTTAAGACATTTCTTTGTCCACATTATTTACGCTGACTGTAACATTGATAACGATTTGGAAGATTTGTCGGTTCTATGCGTACGAATTCTTAAGAAAAACACATTCTTTTGTAGCTAGAATGAACACTTTGGTTTCAAATATCGTTTCTTCTGAAGAATCATCAATAGTCCTCACACATACGAGGAGAACATGAATAAAAACATCCGTGATCATAATAATAGCGACCGAGACGTTTATCCACTACAAAGGCGATCCGTCAGTTGCGATTTTGGACAATTTGCGAGTCTAATTGAATAATGCGAGCGATCATGTGACGGTAACACGGTTGACCGTTGGCTCTAAATGGCTCAAGAACTCGCACGTCATACATAGACACACGATTTTTTTAAATGGGGATAATACAGAAACTACCAAATACACATGCATTACGATCCTTAAATGAGGCTTCCCGCCCTGTGCGGAGCGAAAGGGACTGGTACTGATTAAAAATCACCCAGTTCCTTCAAATGCCCTTTGCGTTCTCAGGTCACGGTTATCTTTAGAATCCGTCCCGACAGCCTGCTACGGTCCTTATATACTTACTTCCCTTCTTCTACTATTATGCATCTAACCAGATGTATGATAGTAGAGATGATAGTACTCAATAATAGGCACCTGTACTAGAATAGACATAAACTGGCGTCTTTTAACTTGGCGTCATAAGCATGGTTGTACATAACATACATAACATGTTACCTTGTCCTTGTTTACACTTATCATATTGGATACCTGACCTTTAAGGACGCAAGGGCGTTTCCAGTGACATCTTCCTATAAATAAATTCACCAATATCATGTGGTTCCTGGTTACTTTAAAGAAGACGGAAGTCTGTTTGACGTAGAACAAGACCCTACATCCTGTATTTTACTAGATTCCTAGTACTTTACTCGCAAATTCACTTCCACCATGGAACAAAGTGGTTGATAATGATGATCCACGTGGACATCCATGACCATGACATCATGTTCCGGACATTTCTGACGGCGATAATGACTTGAAACCTAATATGGAAGTCTTAGAAGGAATTCTTAGAATGCAAGATTGTTTATTGTATGAATACAATTCGGAAGGCGAACTGATAACACTGAGGGACGGGATTGTAATACGAGTCAGATAGATATGCAGTTTTGCAATTCAGAATGTCTAGACTTGATGATGAATCATGTTATTAAATACCTAAATAAGTTTCAAATTATAAATGTGTACGAGGCGAAAAAACTATTCATGGATCGTGAAAGGTGGTTCTGCAATTTCAATTTCTACCCCCATGGAGAACAAGCCTGAATTAATGAGAGCATGCATGAAGTGGACAGAAATGAGGTAGTTGACAGTTAATCCAATATAACCAACAATGAATTCAAACAGAATTCGAATCCCGAAAATTAACGTGAACGAACGCTCAAATTCAATATCATTCCTTCTCCAAAAGCAATGACACTGGCTGTCAATAAAATACACACGTTTTTGCGCATTGACATCGCGTCGTTTCGAATGAATGCTTACGAACGAGCAACAAAGCTTACTTGTTCATTCGAATTTAACCTTTCATTTGTACCAAAATACGTAGTATGTTGAGCATAAAAGTTCATTGTAGTTATGAATTAACGTAGGTTTGGCAAAAGATAAATAAACACTGTAAAACTCCAAAGCAATGCAAAAAGATCCAATTTGATGTGTGCAAAAAATTTGTGAGTGCATAAAAAAGTCTTAAAAACTGACCAGAATGAAATTAATGAATTCATAGCAAGATTGCAGACGTGCTGTTGAAATAAACAAGAAATCAGATTCTGCGAACATAACCGCTTTGAGTCAGAAATGGCGACAATACACGACCAAAACCAGTCCCCTTATAACAACTCCCAACACAAATGATGAAGTAGCCGATATACTTGTTTTTCTCATTACTAGGTCAGACTATACACAAAAAAGGCATGTAAAAACTCAATTCCAGTTACCGTGTTAAGGCAAAAAACTTCAAAAAGAAATCGTTTTCATCCAACTAAGGATTTTTAATTGAAAAGATGTAACTGTTATGAAAGCTGTTTCAATTTTTGTAAATCACTTTGTGAAGGTTTTTCACTTTCCTAATTGTCTGAGATTGGTTGTTAGCGTTTACTTTGTCGAAAATATCTTTTCTTTTGCTGCCTTTAAAGGAAAGAATAAAATTAACGAACAGTTGTTTTATATCTTACAAAAGCTCAAAGAATCTAATAATAGTTTCCTGAGCTCCAAACAAACCTCTGTTAGTTTGGGTTATTTTTATAACATAGTTCCACCGCCGCTTACATTTTTAAAAGATTCGTCTGTTGTAATCTACATATTTTATATGCGAAGCTTTAGTCACTGGACCTCTAGTTTTCTGTCATACATGTTATTTTTGCAGAAATTGACCCAACTTTCCCCCTATTGTTTTTAGCAACTACGGCACCAGTCTTAACTATAAACTTCATCAACAATTTTAAGGACTACAGCCCTTTAATAGATGATAATGTCTCTAGCTTCATCGTCAATTTAACTATTTGAAACCAGTGTATATTGCTAGCCTATATTGCCTAAGATCCAACGGGCAGCGTCCTATGCTTATTCTTTGCAATTCTCAAGGAAGACATCCTATTCTATTACCGTCATATTCTTCTGTAATCAGTATGTTTGAAATAAATGCTTCCAGTTTCAGTTTATTCTCAAAACGTACTATAGTTTTTGCCCGTTGAACAGTCGGTATAGCTTCGATATCCACGTTCGGTGCGACATGGTTACCAAACAGAGCGTTAACGGCCGCACGTCCGATCGCGTATTGTCATCAGATACTTTTGGTACTTGCCGCGTTCTGGGTTCTGCAAGCTTTGTGGGTTTTTATGTAAAATGGCAAATAGAGATTACGAATTTTTGTAAATATCTTGAAAGATTTTAAGTGAGACAACAATTTTAGAAGAAGAAGATTGTCTCGTTAGATCTCATGAATACTTATACCACAAATAGTGATAAATTAAGTGAAGAGACACAATTGTAGGAGAGGACTAATTCAATCCACGATCAAAGCTTCGTTCCTCAAGTACTATTAAACCCAAGAGGACCCCCATTTGAAATTCAAATCGGTGTCGGAACTCGTTCAAAACAATGATAAATTAACTCAATTTCTCCTCAAGGAAAACCCAGATTATATTTGAAATGTTCTGTAAATCAGCGAGTATCATGAAATGCCAATAAGAAATTTTAAGAATAAGATCCCTAGTAGATTGTTTCTATCAAACTCAGATAAATTAATATTTAGAAGTAATTGAATATAAAGTACTTTAAAACACATTACACGGTTCACCATTCTCATCTTATACTTGAAACATTTGAAGCAGAAGTTCCTCTGATGACAATAACCCAAAACTTAATATAAATTTATCCGCTTCGTATATCGCCAGACATTTTCACTTGAATAAATTGCAAGTAATATTCGAAACGTATTAACTATAATATGCTCTTCTCATGATGGATACGAATAAACGGTTCTACTACTTAAATGTGTAATAATTTTATCATCCATGTATTCGTACAAGACTGAGAATTTTCTTGTCTTACCCATTCTTTATTTCGAAAAGTCAGGAATATGTCCTATTCTTAGCTGTTGTCATATCAAATCCCTTCCATCATTGACATTAAACTCGTTAAATTCAGCAAACAAGCAAGAAGAATTGAAACAGAACCACTTTTTCACTAGTGCTTAGTGCTAGGAATCGTCAGTCGTATAAAAATACAAGCGAGCTGCAAAACCAATTACTCCATTTTGTATTTCCAAGTTGATTTGGTACAGCACCGTCTGTTTCGCGGTCGCAGACAAACTATCCTACATTTGTTCCGTCTGTGGTTTTGTCTTTGCTCTTTGGTACCCAGTTGTTCTGGTGTCTAATTAATGTGCACTAGCGAATTCTTGTTTATGTATTCAATAAGGAAATAAAATTACAATTGCTCTTTTAAAACTTACTGTACTTGATCATCAATCGAGTTTTTTACAGTCCAGGCTCAGTTTTTATAATTCAGAAATAGTATTTCTTTAAATCTCTTAAAGGGCGCGTCGTAAACAGATGAACCCTTATTGTCCGCAAATTGATTTGGGAATAATTTTAAACTTCTGGTCCCTTCAATGAATTCCTTCTCAGTCTTGAGCATCCGTAGATTATTCCTAACCATTCAATTAGTTTGTGGTACCATCGCACGAAATGAACACAAATTAAGCCTGCCCTTCGGAAAGGCGACGAGAGCCAGGAACAGGACCCTAATCACTCGATACCGACAGCTGTTTCACAGTTTGGCACGCCATTTTGTCCAATAAAGCTGTAATTTTGGTGACATTACGAAAATACAAGACCCATATCACATCTTAGTTCTTTCGTCAATTTCCTACTTCTTAATTTTCCTGTCTTATCGGGTAGTTTACATAATATTGTATACTGTACAAATGTACAGTCATTATTTTGCTTGTATTATTTAGTATTATCAGCAAAAACTTACCCAGAGTAACAGACGAATACTTAGTAGTTTGTCGAACAGTAAAAAACTTGAACTCCAAGATACTTTGAAATCCATTTACTACCATATACAACGGAGAAAAGAGACTCAAAAAGAAACAGAAAGTCTCCTTACAGCTCACATAAAATTCTCACTTTGTGGTGACACTTTTTCAACGTACACGCTTGACTGGCGTCCTCTAAGGCCCGGCGAGGCCAATCTGCGGCCGTTTCCTTGATGACGTGGCCGCTTGTCACTTCACTCACTTCCTTTGCATTATTGGGAGTGGGCTTGGAGACCATCGATTTGTTAATAATGGGTCTGTAGAGTTTACGACAATTCTCTGGAAAGTTTTATCTTCTTCAAATTGGAGTTAACAACTGAGAACCTCCGATTGTATAGTTAAGACTAGCTACTTGCCTTTAACAATGACTCTTTGCCGTAAATTGCGCAAATTTCTTAGTCATCTTGGTGAATGGTCTCATTAAGCCAATCCAAACCGACCATTGAGTCTGCCGTTCTCGGGACATTCGTTCTTAGGACTAAATAATAAAATCTAAATATAATCCTTTCCTCTACTGCCGAAGGATGTTGGTGTTTGTAAATACGAGTATGTTTTTGCACCAGAATTATGAAGCAAGGTCATTGGGTAATCTCTTGGCATATTGCTCTATTTTTAATTTCGCGCTCGTCACCTACGGGTGTGCTGTGACTAATATGACGTTCGCTATGATCTAGATTAGATTTTCCTTATTTTAATTACTTTATTTCTAACCGGGAAATTTAACTGTCTTTAGTTGTTTTGTTTTGTATGTTTTCTTTTTATATTTTCATCGTTCTTTATGTAAACTTACCATTTTGAAAATCGGCAAAGTGTCACACGATTCTAAAACAACACTTAAATTAATCAACAGTTCTAACTCAAAAATCTACTGCCCTTATAATAATCCCAAAATTTATAGAAACCTCATCTAAATTCTGACTAGCTAAATAAGTCGTCAATCTGGATAGACTGAAACTAACGTAACAGTTGATTAACAAACTATCAATAGTTTGTTGATGTTCGGGTTGTGAATCAACATTCATTTCTCTGGGAATTGTACATACATACAATAATATTAGTTCAAATTTTTTTTAGAAATATGAAAAGCTTTATGAATTTGAAAACTATAAACATTTCATCAGAGTCAGTATCATAGATTAACATAATCAAAGTCAAGAGGAATAATTGTCAGCTTACAGATGGTCCCAAATCTACAAAACTAAAACATCATAGAGACAGATCCTATACTAGACAAGATACCCCCAAACATGTTTAATAGAAACCAGCTGACATTCGCAAAAGTAATAAAACAAACCCCATATGTTACGGTAAATAATTCATATAAATGGGAGATTTCTCTCTGTTTCCCCGTAGCTACAGAGGTCAGTGGAAGGTCAACATGCAGGTAAAAATCGTAAGATACCTTTACATAACATCACGGATGTTTTCCCTGATCTGGCAAAAGTGTATGTACATATTACCGTCATCAGGCAAGACAATACAATATCTTCGGATGATAAACTTATTTTGAAGACATAAACATATTAGGTCGAACAATTCCGGAGAATATAGTAATTTATGAAAACGGAAATTAAAGGGCTTTAATAGTAGTTATAGTTTACTAAAATCAAATGCTTCACAAATACCGCAGATTCACACCATAGCATCTACTTAGCAATCTTCATCTTTAATTTCCTGGCTTTTTGAAGTTCCGTCTAAATTCCTGACGAGCGAGAATTCTTGGCATGTCGGAAAACTGTCTTCTGATAACCCTAACCATGGCACGGTTGAGAAATGTGTGGGAGGAAATGTCAATACGCATACAGAAAACGTTTACATTCAAGCTTTGGTCGTATTGGGCAAGTGCGTTATTGCTAATAGCTTTATTTATGCAGAACTAACTATGTGAACGAGGAAAGCAAAGCTTATTAAGCGTGCAGTTTTATATAATAGCGTCTGAATATACAAGGTTTATTAAATTGTAGATAAAAGTAAATTATATTTTAACATTCACGTAACTAGTAGCTCATTATTGAATTTAACGATGAGCATTAAATTCTAATGCAAAACATTAGAATACGTAATTCAGTGTACAAAGTAAAACAGCACTAAAACCAAATTTTTATTAGTACAGTAAACAACAAAATAAGTTTATTCAAATAGCCATAAAACGGTAATGAGTTTTATAGAAGAGATAATTCTGAATGCAAAATGAAATTTAAAAGCTGGGTTAATTTAAACTTTTACGGTGAAAATACGAGAGAGGACGGTACTGTCACTAGTATGCTGCCTCTTGCTAGTAAGATAAAGGACGCTTTCGAGACAACAACACTACACATATGCGGGGTAAGCCTTTGTCTCTGAGCTTAAATTGCACGGAGATAGTATTTTATGAGCAAACATTCTACGGCATACTGCTGTAAGGAGATACTTGAGTTAAACTGCGTTGTTTATGTTTAAGAAGGCCGGTAATCAACAAATGCGTTGCAAAAATTCTTAGAGATCCATTTTCAAGCGTCAAGGCTTATCTCCCGAATCATTACGGTAACCGTTATCGTTTTTTTTGAACGTATCTTAATTCATTTAGAATTGAAGCATGTCTTATTTCATTAACACCTTCATTATCACCTTCACTATCATCTTCTTGGCATATCAGTTATCCTTTCTAGGCCTGTCATTTGTAACACTATCCATTTATCATTTCGATAATCACTCCTACATTAAGTTGGTCATTACCATGACTCTCATAACCAACTAAATCCGTCGTCGCAATAAGATTGGTCCAGTTACAAACTACGGCTATACCTAGATGATTAAGGCTCAAATTCGTCTCTAGCCTTTCAACCGATGCTATCGTGTCTACCAAAACAACCAATCTTACTTTTCCTTCAACGCATGCATTAACTAATGTCATAATGGAATTAGTCAAGTATTTAATTACATCTAGAAACAAACTACACAGACGTGACTTTTGTTAAGGTCGCCTGCGACATAAATATAAAGGTGATCGTTAACGGAGGCTTATGATTAAAGAGCATGGTATTCAATTACTAAAGCCGCTCAAGCGTGGTAATTATCCCGATATTAGAGTACACCTGGTTTTGAATTTTAAACCGCTGGTATTATTTAATTAGAAACTTTGTAGATTTGACTTTGAGCAATGTGATTCACATTTTGCAAAGAATTGAATCTGGAATCTTCAATCAGTCTTGAACCTGTCGAGAGCATTTAATTCTTGATTGATCCCTCATACATCTATAATTATCGAGTCTTTTACTACGCAAGACCCTTAAAAGGCCTTCAAAGTAACTTGCCAGTCTTACCAAAGTTTTAAGGGTTAGCAACACATTTTCTCCATACTGTTCTACCCACAAACATTAATTCCCAAAGTGATAAAATACGCATACGTTTCCCTTTAACCCCTTACTTATTTAGTCGTGTTGGTGGAAATTGCCGGCGCCGGTAACTAGGAAATTTCATTGAATTACGAGTAGCTTGGTACGAACCTACGAACGATCCTGAACGCTATTAGGAGATCTCTCTCACCGTTCCTCGCAGGAAATTCATTTAGTCGATTTTATACGATCAGACGCGAATTCACTAATTGTGTTTGTACGTGAAGCTTTACGTATGTTGGAATAATTATGTTTATATTGAGGAAGATTGTTTGGTTTAAGTGATTATTTCTTTGTTCTTCACATGATCTGTCACAACTACTCTAAAGGAATTATCCGCGTGTTTCTCATTATTTTTATCTAAATGTAAAACTAAGTCGTACTTTTTTTCCCGTTTACTTGCGTATTTCCAAACCTTTTTGATTAAATAAATAAATCAATTCAATCACGTTCATTCGCTTGGTCATCTCTTCAACTTAGTTCTACAATGCTATCTTCTAAAGTAGCAATCTTGTTCTACAAACTATCTGAACATCGCCATTATTATCTAGTTTAATATCTCTACATTGGTTATTGTTAGTCGTCCATTGCCGGCTACACCATTGTCATGACAGAGATCAGGCGAGGAATAGAATGTATATCAATATGCCCTTGTATCGCTACTTGAGAGTTGACATTGAAAGTTTAATAAAAATATTTATGAATTTATCTGGTAATGCAGATAGCGATAGACCAGTTCAGTTTTGGAAATTTTTGCGAGTGAAGAGAAAGCGTGAAAAGAATTTTTGAAAACCTACTATATCATTAAAAAAAGTGACAAATCATGTTGAGTAAGCCATAAAATTAAACATACGCTCGCGAGAGTAACAAAGAATTTTAATTCAAGTCTCAAATTGTCTTTTTACAGTTTTGAAAATTACGAAATAGTAAAACGTATTTAACACTCGATTACACCTTTCACTTAGACAATAAAATTAGGAAGTAATTGGAATTGAAGATTTTATCTTTGATAATAAAACATGAATGTTTAAAGGAACGTTAACAGGGGAACAAAGTGGAAGTGAACGAAATGAAATCCGAAAAATATGTAGTGGGCGTAGATCTGCAAAATACAATTCCGGGTTAGGAATTTCGAATGGGAAATGCTGTAATGTAAATGTGGAACATTTGCAATGCTCAAATAAAATGCTATTCAGCTGTGATAAAATGCAAAAAAAAAATATTCGTGACGGGGGCAACTTTATAAGACTATTAAAACTGTCTGAATGTTACAAGGTATGAGTCCAACAAAGACTAAGCGAGACTATTTAATAGATGGAAGCCATCATAACTTCATTTACCATTTCCTTCATAACAAAAGAATAAAAGTAATCTTACCGCTATATCTGATGACAATAGAACGGGCCTGTAAATCCCCTAATTCCGGTCCATTTGCTTTTTTCCGTAATAGAGGTCTCTGTAATCAAGGCACGGGATAAAAGAACAATTTTCGGCAGTAACATCACGCGAATTACTCCGTAAGGGGGACCGCAGCAGGATGCGTTGGTCAACTTGCTAAATTCATATTTATGCGTCCGGTCGGAACGATTCTCATGACCGCTATATTGTTCATTACATTTTGATTATCTAGATTCTAGAAGCATTTTGATGTGTTTTTACCCGACTACGGCAAAGCCAAAAGGAGGGTTATGATTTTGACCGGTATGTATGTTTGTATGTATGTATGTATGTTTGTTTGTATGTATGTATGTTTGTTTTTTCCCTCATAACTTCTAAACTACTTATCATTACATGACAAATGAGGTCTCGTTAGAAGCGTCTCAGTTGTCCGCTGGTTATAGGGTAGGTGACGTGTCACCAAATCCAATATGGCGTCCTCTAGGGGATGAGAAGTCGTTACCGAAAAAAAAATTTTTTTCGTACATTATCGACATGGGTATCAAATTAAAGGGCTTGATGAGCACATTTGAAATATATATACATTATATAGCTTTTACTAGCTAATTTTCTGTTTTTAACAGTGTCAACATGGGAATCAAATGATAAATCTTAAATTCACAACTCAGAAACTATACATATAACATAAATTACTATGAATAATATAACCCCAAAATAGTGTAAATAAAAAATAAGTTAAAAATAACTAAAACCCGACTACGAAAAAATCGCGCACTGAAAAGTATAAAACAAGAACAAGCCGTGGTCGTATGCCACCTAGCCAATAAAGATTGTGTGAAACAACCGCAGGTGGCATACGACCACGGCTTGTTCTTGTTTTATACTTTTCAGTGCGCGATTTTTTCGTAGTCGGGTTTCAGTTATTTTTAACTTATTTTTTATTGAATGGTTGATGTGGTTTGGCATTTTCCGCGCAATCTCTTGCAATTTTTATTTCTCATACCGTTGCTCGGTCAAACTTGTTTCTTTGCAATTTCACCATCAATTGCATCACCCATTGATGTTCCAAAAGAAAAAAAAACGCTGTCATCGACATTTAACTTAGTTCAGTGCTCTCATGAGAAATTTTCATTAAAGCCAACAAAACTTTAGACGCTGCCAAAGACTGTCTTCAAATCCAAAATTCTATTCCAACAAACACACTCGTATCTACGACAGAACCTTATAAATAACTTGCATTGTCTTACAATAGAACTAGGAGCTCATAAATTACGTTTGCGTTTTGTCAAGGAGAGAATAGATCAGTATGGCGCGTGCGTGTTACACTGCGTTAATTAAGTACTACTGTTAATAAGCTAATCAAGTGACATCATCGTCTGAAAAAGTTGCAATGTTAGATCTATTAGTGATAAATAATAATGAATTGGCCAAATGTTACTTGATGTAACTATGTTGTTGAAATCTTATATGAAAACTTTATGGAATGAATTTGATGGACTTTTGCCCGTGGGACAGGTACCAGAAAAAAAACTGTACAAAGGTGGTATACTTAAAACATTTTGGAGAGAACTTGGAAATTACTTTGCCAATGTGACACTATAGAGTACCATAACAAATAACAGTAAAAAGTCGAAGTTTATGCATTAAGTATTTATTGCTAGTCCACCTAATGATATGCAGAGACAAAACATGGCAGATGCAATGTACAACGTAGATAAATATAAAATAATAAAATCGTGATGATGATTTCTATCACGTGCCAGTAATTCTACATGTTTAAAAGCCTACCGAAGGTAAACTACACAAGAAGGTTAGTATACTGGGGTTAATATACTAGTTTCTGAGTATCATCATCACAGACTATTAACAGTGATGTTAAGACTAGTTTTACATCATATCTCTGAAATCTATCAAGCACGTACACAAATAAACAAACTCACTTTCTTTACAATACTGTGTTTTTTTTTTTTTTTGTTGCATGGTAAAATCATCAAATGAGTCCTCCCACCCAGGGCAGGGCGGGAGGGACTGTCAGACTTGTACTGACTAAAATCCACGGTGTCCTTCACTAGCCCTTTACGTACCGGGGTCACGGTAATCCCTTGGTCCCGCGACCCCGGCAGGCTTTGGCCCTCTACAGGCCCCGTCAATATGCTGACACTCTTTGAGGCGCGCGTGGAACACAACGCGCCGTCGACCCGGGCATGGTCCATGGTCGGACAGCAAGTCGCCCATTACTCGCTGCCCGCATGCCCGCGCCTACGGTGGCCGGAGATCGTCCTGCGACGTCCGACGCCGTGGGCGTCTACCACTGCGGCTGGGGTGGAGGGAGGACGCTGTCCTCTCCCTCAGGCGGCCCGCCTCCTCCTTCACGAGCATGACTGCTTCGCAGAAGGAGGCAACCGCTTCCCACTCCGTCTCGCCCCGCAGCATAGCCTCGACCAATGCCGGGCGCGAGAGGTCTCCGCCTATCGCCGTCGTGAGGACACGGCGGTGCTCTGCCCAAGCGGGGCAGTCCTGCACCGTATGCTCCACCGTGTCCTCCGGACGATCCTCGCAGTGGTGACACCCAGGCGTTTCTTCCCTCCCTATCAGACACAGGAACCTCCCGAAACTTCCGTGTCCGGTGAGGACCTGCGTCATGCGGTAGGTAAGGACGCCGTGACGCCTATCCAGCCACTCCTCAAAGAGGGGTCTTACCGCCGCGATTGCGGCGTGCCCGTACAATACTGTGTTATGATAATTCTCTCTTCACAATTTTCATTTGATCATGAGCATTTCCACATGGCGGCAGTTGTCAAATATTTTTGTTTTATAACCTAGTTTACCCAACATGTGTGAGATAATTCAATAACAAACACTTGTGTGTCTCTCGGGAAATTTCATAACGAACGAGTATGTGTAAATATTACAGAACAACTAATTAAGGAGAATATCAGCTTCATAGTTATAATTCCGAATTTCCTTTTCTATTTGGAAATGGTTGATTTTTTTACTTATTGGTGTTTTCTATTTTGTTGAATATAGTTTCGAATTCTATTTAAATTATTAATTACGAGTCTTGATTTACAGCAATTTTAAGATTAGTACAAAATATCATGTTCGCAATCATATTTCTGCTGTTTACTAATCCAGGGGTCGAAACAGGTTCAGTGTTCAAAAATACTGATTTTACTGACCAAAAATCTAAAAAAACTGACTTTTACTGACCATCTGAACTAACTTAAAATAAAAGTTTCATGTGGAATTGAAAAAAAAATATTATTTTCCTCCACCATCCCCATAGCCAACCATCACCACCTTTTTATTATTAAAAAGTTTACAAATAGTTATCAGTTTTAATATTTGTTAATAAGCAAATGACACACATCCAATCATGCAAATAATATTAAAAGTTAGAAACATTAGACATTATGATTTCTTGAAGAAGTTAGTAATCAAAGCATTTTTCTTATTATCTATAATTTTTTGTACGTTTTCTTCTTCTTTAATTTTCTCCTCGTAGTCTTTTCTTTCTTTAACAGCGGCATTTAGTAATGTCTTGGCCATATTAACGTGTCCTTAATTCCTTCTTTTAAGAGGCCTCTTACAGTCCACTAGCGCCGCCAATCGAAAAAAATTCATAACTCGTAAATAGAATCAAAAATACAAAATGTGCTCTGTAATTACTGTAGAAAAGGCAATAACGTAATTTTATAACACATTGTCAACACTTGAAATATAGCTGTTTACCTAAATCGTGCATTCTAAACATAAACGGCCGTTTTTGTTACAAATGCAAATTAGAAATGACTAGAAATTTGTTTTTTGTTGACACAATCTAAATGTATATTTAAAATGCTAATGTTAGGACGGGAAGACAGGGTTTTCTCTACGACCACCAACTCCAATCATCTCCCCTTTGGTCTGGTGAAAGTAAGGAAGTTTGGTCGCGGTTGTGGGTGGCGAAAATGTGAAAAAGTGTTGCAACCACAGAAATCTTAATAATAAGGCAATAGAAGTCGCATAGACGCGTGACCTTGTCGCCGCGCATATGACTCGTAGGACACAAGTGCACGACGAGCGTTTGTTGCGGTTATTGGTGTTATTTGAGACGCGGAGAGGTAAACTTGGTGTTTTGCAGCGTATCCAACTGCGGAAACTCGTCCAAAACTTGAAACTTAACAAATAAAGGAATAACATTTCATATGTAAGTACAAAATTTTTGAAATATTGTCGTTTTTAGTAAATATAAACAAATCAAATATTTTCACCACCGCTACTACGATTTATCACGAAAAAAGTTTTTTTTTGTCAAATCAATAACCATCAATGCTTAAGCTTGTTCATGTCTACTATTAAAACTGCTAAAAGCAGCAATGGAATTATAGTCATATGCAATAAACAATTCTTGGTACAAGCCGCATGAGTTGGCCGCAATTTAGTGACGTGCCACTACTATTCTGTATCGATAAATTAATTACGTTAAGTTTAATTCTTAGTTTTACCAAATTGGAAAGTATTATGGTTTTATGTTAAATGTTTAAATATGAGATGTATTTTTAGTTTTCAAAATCAAAATAATGTAGAAGTCCCATACTTTTTCATTTTTACAAATTATTTGCTTAATAATTGTTCAATGTGACCCATACTAGGTATGTATTTATATTTATTTATAGTAAATAATTAATATACTTACATATTTATGTATTGTTATTTATATAAAAATAAAAAAATATAAATTTTAAAATTAGTTCAACTATATTATAAACTAAATGTATCTACTTACATTTATTGTTTTATTTAATCCCTTTCTATAAAATTTGTTATCTATTGTTGCTAGATTCCTTGGCGATTAACACTCAACAGAAAATTATAATTTATCGACATGAGCTCGTAGTAGTTTGCACTTGCACTGCACTATTCCTACGTGAGAGTGAGCGCGCGATATCATTTTCTGCTTTTCGCACACGTTTTTTATTGGCTGCAGGAGTCACGTGACCTGAGATTATGTGTTTTTAGAAAATGTTGCGTAATGTCATCGCAAAAAGGTTTGGTTTTGTTGCCGCAATGCAAAGTGCATTTGTATACGTTATTGTGTATCTATTGTTTGTTTATGTGGTGGTAGCTGTGACCCGGCGACACTCGTTCCGGTATAAAATTTAGTACTATAGCATTTCTATTGCCTTATTATTAAGATTTCTGTGGTTGCAACTGATGAAATGAATGGACTTGAAAGGTGAAACCCGAGCAACGCCGGGTTTGGCTGCTAGTAGGTATACTATAAGATATAAATTTCTTAAGCAAAATCTAGAATGAAGAAGGTAGGCGTAAAAAGGAACGACACAGACAGTCAAAATTGTGTCAGTAAATGATTAATAAGGTTCCAAAAAAAATATATGGAGCAATAGATGTGTTGATCTCAAAAAACTGAAAAAACTGACCATTTTCTCAAAAAACTGACTTTTACTGACCATGCTAAAAAAAACTGACTTTTACTGATTTTACTGACTAGTTTCGACCCCTGCTAATCCTGTACGAAGTTTTCTTCTTCCATATATCACCTTCGCTTCCTATAGTTTAAATCTATGAGGAACAGAATTTGATATAAGTTTGAACATATTTTTATTGCCTTGCATTCAAATTCAACTAAGTTGTCCACCTTTTTGATGCACCTGTATGAGTCGATGTTCCTGCAGAAATCAATCATATTCCATTTCCATCAATTTTATTCACAACTGATTCCTAAAGTCAGACGTACCCATTAAATGGATTAAAGCAATACACAAGAGTGTCGCCATTTTCAATATCTCTAAAAGATTCCCGACTGCGTTCCTGTCCATTAATACTTGTATTATATTAAATGTGGCTTGAGAAAACAGTGACGGGATGACAATGCTCACTTTGTTTTTAAGTTCTAAGATACAAGTCTGTTTGTTGGTGTTTATTCTCAAAACTTCAAACACTTGAGACAAAACAATGAAATAAATATTCTCATGGAAAGAGCATATCAAGCTTCATACCTTAAGCAACGAGGGAAGTAAGTAGAACTGCAAATAAAATATCGGTATACTCTAGGGCTCATAAATATGGTCTGTTTATAGCGGAGGTTCCAACACCAAACACAATCCGGCTCGAAGGACGAAAAATACGGAAACCGCTGTCTGGTCCCTTTAACATCTTTTGTGTTTGGGATTTCAATTATAAGAACAAAAGCGGCTGTTTATGAAAATATGAATATGTTTTGGGGTTAATTATACCCTTGACGTCAGCACATTGTTTCATTCAAAGAAATCCTTCACGTTAATATCTAATCTTTCTTTGAGCTCAAACATTTTCATGTAATAAAAATTTACGAAAACGTAATTCAAAAGAGCTTCAGGCATTTAAAAAAAACCCAGATTAACTTGATATAAAACACAATTTACACTTTAACCATAAACTAATTTCATCTTCATCAATTTCAAAGAGATTTCACAAAGCTGGTCTTTTAGCTGTCACTTGCAAAGACCAGGAAAAATTGTAGGAAAATTCTTAAGATTCTACGACAAAGCTGCCAGATATTTTTAAAACTACTTGGGGTGCGGAATTGTGTTTCAGCTTAAGATTTGTAATAAGGGAAATGTCCCAACAGTCTTGGAAAAAACTGGAAGAATTAATTTGGAGGGCACAATTTCATGGCTTGATTATCGCTACGTTTTGTATGTCCTAAAAAGATTTTTTTAGCTAATGATTAAAGAATTCATCAATCTTAATTGTAATCAAAATAGTAACGAAGCTAGACACAGGCAAAGGTTTCATATGATTGTAACCGATTGATCGGAAAGAAAAATTAAGTATTATGGGCTTATACTTGTGACTATAACGTTTTTCTGAATCTTGTTTCTCGAAAACCAAGGATTACGTGCCGTATACAGCAAACCTAATCGAGTCTATGACTTCACAAGGACTTTGAGCGAAAACAAAAAAACATTTTATCAATAAAGAAGCTTGGCAAAATACCTATTAATAGATTACGACCTATGGACCGAACCAAAGACCTCAAATTAGCAACCAGACTAATCCCTCACTAATTGGGTTGCGTAAGTCCTTACAAATCCTTTGCGCACATTCAGGTTACGACGCAACATTCTGATCGTTACTCCGTCTCAATACTTCGAATTGTCCTTCATCATTAGGAACATTCTGTATTAGGGCTTCACGATATCAAAGAGCTTACAACTATACCTTTTTGCTATGACTAGGTATAAACCCGCCTACACAAGCGTGCGTCTTTCAGATAACGTTGGATTTTCATTCTGCTCATTACAAGCGTGTTAGAGAGAGAGGTTGGATGATAGTCTATGCAAATAGTCTGGGCACTTGAAGCACGCTTTAGTTTCGCTAACGACGTAGGGTGACGGTGTAAATTCGTGGGACATGAATATACATGGAGAAGAATGCAGGTTTTTTGCAAAGGGTTGTGCGCGGAGGGGTGTGGGAGATTAGCATACTGCAGTGTCAGAAGCTTTTTAAGAGGCACTATTTTCTACCAGCCCTGCGACATGGATATTGCGTAGCTATAAAGATAGTTTTTTCATGCTTATCTGCTTTGTTGGTCTAGTGGTCGCAAGAGCGACTACGGTGTAGCTAGAATTTTTGGTTTTCTAAAATTTGTCAATAGCAGCCATAGAGACTGTATTTGTGCCTGGTTGATGGTAACAGGTAAGTTCCCTATTACATGGTACTGAAGCAATACTTGCGAAATGTTGGAGTACTATTAGGTATACCTCTGCCTAACCCTTTGTTTCCCAGTTGTAATGTCCTTTTGTGCCTATTGGCCTTGTTTTGTTCTGTCTCCTTGACATGGAGTGAAGTGGAAACATACTTTTTCCTACTCCTCCACTATTATTTTCTGATTAATTTCGTTGCAGGAGCTAAGACAGGTAAATTCATTCTCCGGGACACGTCGAGCTCATTGTCTTGGCGCTTTTTTGGTGGTTGCCACTGTTGATTATGGGTTTCAGGAGTTGCAGTCGTTTGGGAATAGTGTGGTGGGTTTGTCCAAATAACCCTTCGTTTCATGTTCATACATATTTAGAACTGAAAATTAAGTTACTCATGATGTTTTTTGTGAAATTATATTATTTCTTCCCCGACTACAAACAACAAAATCTATTCAAAAAAAAGAAGCATGGCAGTCTCCTATTTTCAACCCTTCTACTGTTTAAAACACCAGACTGATTTTCACAAATGAGTTGATAATCGATTGGGCAAGTGAGGCGTTGTGATTATGAACAGCGGTCGTTGTATTAGTTGTTATTTTCAACAATTTTTAATTCAAAGTTTTACAGTACAAATTATTGATCAAGTTTGTGGGCTAGCAACAGTTGTATTAAAATGTGAAAATCTCAAATAACTAAAGTTTTGATTCAAAAGTTAGGACACTCATCTGCTCTCACCATCACTAAAATCTTTACGATTAAAAAAGTTTTCTATTTCAAAATTATGAAACTGTCCTTGACCTTCTCATCTTTTAATAAACAACAACATAAAATTAAAATTAAATTCAAAATCATAAAAGTCAACAGCAACTCCGCAGTCTTCTTTTAGAATGCTAAAAATGCACATCAAAGCGTGTACGATCAATGATAACATTTTGCGAATAATGCATGTGGGTAGATTGCTATACGTAAAATGAAAAATTGGTAAAAGAATTTATTGACGTGCTTATTTAAATACTTCAATATTTTTAGGACATTATGCGTTTAAAAGGTTCAATGTAGGTTTAAAGCAGATAAAATTACTACTGTAATTAACGAAGGGCCCAGGTGTACCTAGAAGTACACCGAACACATTTCACTAATTTATGTTAAGTCCCATGTAATATAGACTTATGGATTTATCGCCATCAACCCGACATAAGATGCGTTTTTCGCCATGAATCTAGACTCGGGTAATTATTAAAAATATCTGATGGAAAATCCGTTAAATTTGCCGGATCAAGGACTCCATGCACATCTAAATGTGTCAAGATGAAGCCAACGCCCTAAATTAATATTGTATCTCAAATTCAATTCTTGATCCATTTCCTTTGACGGGTGCTTTTCATTGGACATCTTTAAGACTCGGAAAGGCAAATTCTCACATTGACTGCTTACAGACGAAAATACACAATTGATTTCTAAAGAAGTCTTTCATTCACAAATTATTTACTATTAATATAAGAAACTATACCTTTAATAAATATAAAGACAGAACAACCTATCGAAAACTAATGAGATCCCAATTAGATATTTGTAGGAGAAAACTTGTAGAAGTTTGATTGAACGAAAACCTTTTGGGACGCGTTGCGAAGTGAGAATCTGTAAGTATTTATAAATAAATAATGTTTAGTGATCATCTGCCTGGCTTTTTTTTTAAATTATGGAGCTGAATACCAGAACTTTACATGGAGTTGCTGCATCTGTTGATTGGTTATATTGGACAATACATTATTAATGTCTCCGAAAATTAATAATGTATTGTCCAATATAACCAATCAACGAGCGAATGTTTCAATCCAAATTCAATCAGAACAAGCCGTCAAAAAAAAGGTTTTCTTCTTGCTCCGTCGAAAGTACAATACTACATCTGTATAAGTACAAAACTACGAACGAGCTGCACTTACTTAATGACAAAAGCGTCCATTCATTAGGCAGACCCAGTACAGGTATTTAGGCTACCCATGCTGGTAGTAATTACTATAATTGGTACTCCCAACACGTTACTCAGAAATATACTGTTTTTAGGTCGCTTCGTATATTTTCCTTTACGAAGATACAACTTCTGTTAAAGAGATTATTAAATTTTTGGATCCTTTTTATTTTAGGCAAGGTTTACTTTAACTTAAAATGTTGAACGTTATTTTTATTCCTTACATTGAAATCTACAATAAACAAGACAAAACAAAACTAAATTTGTCTGAGATTGTGAAAGAAAGCAATCGCAAAGAAAATATAAATAGAGAGTAATTAAACTACGAAAATAGATGTTCTTTTTCTTTCGTATCAATGACGTTTTTCTGATATTTTTGGTCGACCCACTCGAATCTAGACACTCGGCAGCGTGTCAAGCTAAGTTCAAGCAAAAGAAAATATGTTTATTTTCAGCAAACTAAAAAGAAAAATTGTCAACAAACTAAAACCCACCTACGCGAATCAAAACCGTTGACATTTCGATCACATCCAATTTACTAACAGTCAAAGTAGACCAATGTTATCCAAAAAAAAGTAAAAAACCACATTTCTATTTCTTGTTTACTTTCAATCTAAGTGGTCCAATCAAAAATAAACAAAAAATCAATTTGAGATTATTTGACAAAGAAAAGTCAGAGACGGCACTTACCAATTCTAAAATAAATTAGTTCCGAACAACAAAAGGTAGTACCAAAAAGGTAGGCGTTTGATAAATCTAAAATATCTAAAAGAGGTTGGTAAGAGGGTAAAGGTCGGAGTTGAACCTATAAAAGGCTTGAGAGAGCAAACGTTAAGGATTGAAGATCTGGGGTTATCGTAATCGTGTTTAGAATCAAGATTATTGTTAGAGCATGAATCAACTGTTTAAAAGTACTGATTCATCAGTTTCTGACTAAACGCAAGCATAGAAAATGTGCGTTTTTCAAATTAACACCGTTTAAGGTTGCACTGATTATCCAAACTTTATCCTGTCACAGTTTATTTAATAGTTACTGCGTATCCTGTCAGCCATATCTATTGGTGATATTTTTTACTAGACTGTTAATTAGTAAATCAACCAGTATGGGTGTATAACTAGAAGAATTTATGTGGACGAAGTATAAATATATAAGAAACGTATAAAGTCGCATGATATAATTTCTTCCTAGACCCCACCAAAAACTGGTTTAAATAAGAACCAGAATTATGATCATAATTAAACACCATATAGTTCTATGTTACTAAGATGATATCTTTAAACAGGGTAAGTTCTGACAAGCTGTCACTTAAGTATTAACGTCAAACTTAATATAAACTATCAAGCGAATAGCGCTAATTTTACGCCTTCCTATAGCATTAGGATCAGGGGCATGAATGCGTGAAGCATGATATGCTAAAACTTACACTACCATGCTCCTTTACTTTTGCATACACACCGCAACTTTCTGAATAATTCAGGGTATGTTACGAAAAAGCGTACTAATTGCTTAATAATTACTTTGTACATTAGTAGTCTTTGTTATGTAGGGTATGTTTTTCCCCACAACCTGTTTTGACAACGGTAGACATTTTGTTTTACGAGCGTTTCTGTTCTTATCGTTAGCAATGTTATTAAATTTCGTTTCTTCATCAAAATTGTCAGAAATTGTTTACTGCGTTGTCCCTTTTTTGTCGTTTTCCTTATTTTTAGAATGCTCGTCTTGTTTATTCTGATCTTTATAGGTAAATATTGAAACTTCGGCCCATGCCAGGGTTCGGTTTGATTTCAGTATTTTCTTTTTTTTATTGACTGGAGAGATTCTTCAAATCTCTCCAGTCAATCACCAAGCTATAATTTACTCCTTTTTTCTTAAAAATGATGTAGATTTTGCCTTTGAGAAAAATTTCCTTAACGCATTGCACCGCGGGCAATTAATTCCAATGGTTTCATACACGCAATAAGTACACAGTGAAGTAATAAATGCTTGCGACCGTATTATTTACGCGCACCTGAGCTATATTGCCTCAGAGAACACTTACGAAGTCTTATCCGGCAAAATTATCTCTGTACACACATCGCATCGTTGCTTTAAAACATGCCTAGAGATCGAACACGTTTATATTTTGCTGTGAAACCTTTCATTAAATGAAATTATAAATTTTGGAGTACCTATTGTATCATGAATCTTCTAAAGTGTTTGATATCGTAAATCAGCGTCATCAAATTCTCTAACAGCTATATCATGATATTTAGGTTAAAGCTGTACTCCGTAAACAGCATAAATCACTCTTAGAGAAAGAAATTAATGTAAGCAGGAAAAATAGGAAAGAAAAAGTAACACTCGTTACTTCATTCACATTAGTTACTTCTGTATATTTCGCTACATCATCAAAACATTTTGTGGCTTATACAGCAGAGTTGTAAGGATTTTGTTCGGTGAGTGTTAACAAACTTAAATGACAAAGTTAATTGTACCGGAAAAGCAACTTAAACACAAGAAGGACTCCTTTCCAAAAGGCTTCCGTTACATTCATTTTAATAAATTCCGTTCAGAGAACGTCTATTTATATCTAGCTAAGTTTGTCAGCATTACCATTTAGAAAATTACAGTACAGCCGTTACACCATCAATCAGTCCGGAGATTGAACGGGAAATTAGTTCGTATTGTTATGATAACAAAGCTAAAATTATCAACATTCCAAGTCAACCACAGCATTATATTAACACAATACACGTTACATCCGAAAATAGTCCACATACTTAGCAGAGCAAGGCAATAATATCAAGACACAGAACAGGTTTCCCACAAGGGCGACGGCGGACGAACGGCCTTGCGACTCCTCGCGTGAAACTCGAATCTGCTGACGTAACGAGTTCAAATTCATCAGAAGAACCCTAATCTATAAGTATAATAGAGGGTTACTTATAAGAAATATGGGGATAGTATGATTAAAGACAAAGATGGGTTGACGACGGAAAGAAAATTGTAGGTCCTTCCTTCAATTTTCCTCGTCTATTAAGGCAAAGGAAAGAAAAGGAAACTTGATAACAGGTGGTCACAATAAGAAAAGTCGTAGACAGTAATGATATTTCGAAAAAGAAAGTCGACATTTTTATAAAGAAAAACATTTGTCATACACGCACATTGGCAACTTTGATAATAGCGATGACAATTCATGTGAGGCCGATGGCTTTTTGTTCCACATTTGCCCAGCTGACACTAATGATCCATCGAAATTGGATTTCGGATAATATGGCATCGAAATTCCTCACACAATCATCTATATGTTGATTTACTTCAGAATGGAAATTAATGAATCCGTTGCCATTTCCACGCTTCGCTCGGGACAGCTAAATTGTTCACATGTCAGTTAGAATTAGTGGGCTTTATTAATTAATATCTAAATACATTCTGTCTTTTCCATTTGGAATGGAATTGTGTTTGATTTCATTATCAATGTGTTCAATATAACGTTGAATAATAAAAATTACTATCTTGGCTTCGCACGCGTGGAGTTCGGTAACTGTCCCACGGGATCCTGCTAGTTTGCTACCAGGTCAAAAAGTATCTTATGTGTTTAGCCTAGGTTATTACATAATATCTGCGTGCAAAGTTATATTTAAAAGAGTAAGAAACATCTATCTTCACATACTTTCGGCTTTATTATAGTAATAAGATTTACTTTCGTCTCTTCATTAACTCAGACTATTTTGTCGTCAGTAACATTGTATTTTTAACAAACTCATTAGTTCCTTTGTCTTCGTTTGGCCAAAATATTATTTATTTGTTTTTTATTTCAAAATTCAAAAGGCTTTTCAGAGCTCAAATTCTGAACTATTCCAAAAATCCAGTGTGTACAAAAGGCTGGGTTCGCACAAAGCATCCAAAGTATTCAGTTTCGCTCTCGAGATATGACGACGATCTACTCGTTTGAACATCAACAGAGGCGAGCGAGCCACCAAACAGGTATTTTTACTCCTGACATTTGACTGAGCTACATATGAAAATAATTTTGATACGCAATTGTTTCAAGCTTGTTTGGAATGTTCTATTTCAAGTTAGCATTATTTAGTGACCTGGTTTTGTCCGTGGGATGCAACATGTATTATCCCATCTTCACAGCACATCGTGTTGTGCTGGTGCTGCTGCTGAAAACCTCAAACGTCGCAAATATTTTGGCTAACGCTGAAAATTTAGTTTTCTCTTAGCTCTAGAATTTATTGTGATATTCCCTTTCCCTATGAATTCGTGATATTCTCTTTTAGATTCTACAATTGTATTTGTAAAGCCTTTGGTTTGTTATTTAATCATTAAACTGATAGTCTACTGTTTCCAGTATCAGTAATATTAAGAAAACATTAAACAAACAAAATTATTTGGGTAAATGTGAACACAGTTTTTCTTTTATCAAATTAATTATTCTTTAGGTTACGAGCCAGATATTTCTTCCCATTGTTTAAATTGATCTCCCAATAACGGCACGGTTGGTGACTGGCGATGTTGTTAAGCCATTGACAGTTGCGCTGCGTGTAGGGGTGAGAATCCCCAACTTTGTTACTTGACTGACCAGAATGACCTACAAGTAGTTGTTTCAGGGTTGGCAGTTTGTGTTTGTGAGTTTAAATCTTACGTGCGTTGCGTTTACAAACGCAACGCACCCACGATGTAAGAAGCAGATATCCCTATAATGCGTGCATCTTTTTGCTTAGAAAAAAGAGTTATGAGAAATATTATAGCATTGTCGTAACACGATTAGTTTTATTGAATAAAATGGATCACTACTTCCAAGTATATCGAAAGTTAAATCTAACGTTCAAGGAGAACAATCTCGAGCCTAAGATATTTATATTGGTCAAATATTTATCTAGTTTTCAGACTAGACGCTTCAAATTTGTGAATTAATAAATTGAGCAAACCGTCCTAGATCATAAGACTAAAAAGATAGTGTTTATGAATATATTAATTAATATTACTAATTGACTATAACATTGCAAGGAAACTTGAGTATTTTTACCATTGACTAAGACTTTCGTCATCAACTATATGTTTTATATTGTTTAATGCGTTTCTATAAGTTATTACTTGGCGTATTCTGTCCCGCTTGTGGACAAAGATTTCCCCCAATTCTACCTCTTGCCACCTAAAATAGTTATTATCAATTCATAGCTTAACACATTTAAAACATTTTCTATTGAGGCAACTTTGGATTCCACTAAAAATAAATCGTGATTCAACATCACTTTTGGCAATATTGCTGTTAATTTCACAATATTGCACAATTACTTTAGGTACTTGCACTAAAACATAGCTTACAAAAATTACAACAGAATAGAAGACCTCCTTTTTTCGAAGTCAGTTTAAAACCGTAATGGTTGCGTCAACTTTGTTTCATTTCTTAACGAAACTTTCAACAAGAGAAATGTTTCAACTTAACCAATCTCATAATACCCACATTTGAGACCACAAAATGAGTTCTAAATTAAATTACAAAACGTGGTCAAAATTTCAAAGTCACCTGTCACGAGTTATCAAGTAGAATAAATACCTTTTGCTCTTAACTTACGAAAAGCTTTTAAAATGAATCTGACTTTCAAAATGCGGTGACAGATGATATTATAAATGTTGGGAGGCCTATTTTAAGATTGACGTGAAAGGCTAGATACTGTCAGCACCGTTGTCGACGTCTGTACCTTTGACTAGCTTTTACCCACGACTACGCTCGCATTAATTAAGAATTTGACAATCAATTCAGCTTATGCTCTGCTTGTAATATTACAATTCAATCATTTGTTTTTCTTGGGAATAGAGGGTCTAAAACGGCCGCTTTAAGCAATATTAATAATGCATTAGTTTGCAATCATTCACGAAATGAAACATCAGGAATATTGCTAAGTGGCTTTTTAGACGCGCTGTGCTATTTTTTTCGGGATGAAAGGCACCCTAAGTGCTATTCCGTAATTTTAGGCTGATCGGTAGGCGAGAGAAGGTTATAAATAACATACTTTCGCATTTATAAGTTAACATTAGCTAGCATCTTCTCTCATAACTTTGATCATTCACTAAATATGAGCATCTAAAAATGACTTTGATGGTAAATCTTTTCAAGTGTCATCTATCCAATTCAGCTTCTATTTTAGCTACTAGACCTGTCAGCATATTCAATCACGTGAGTGGAATCTATACCTACACAAAAGCCTTCTTCGATCTTCGATCTAAGTGACAGCTGATATGTGTGGTACGCTCTTAGCTTTCGTACATTCGAGATCGCTCTGACAGGCAGACAGGCAGCTATATTCAATGCCAGAACAAAACATTAATCACGATTCCAACGCAGGCTTAAAAGTCCTACGAAAATTAATATCTCGCTTAAAATTTTCCAGTTGCGAGCTTTGTTCGAAACTAATTTGCGCGTTTCGGAACGAATTGTTTCCCAATGCCCGTTATTGTTGCTGGCCATTTCCAGAGTTGTATGATATATAGCGAATGCTTTACTCTTGACTGAGAAAGTTTTAATATGAGCTTATTTAAACAGTGCCAGCTGCCGTTTAGCCAGTAGATAGCTATTCGGATTGTCTATTCACGACAATAGCTCGCCTTAGCTGTCTACACAATACAATCATAGTAACTACTGCTCAGTTTGGTAAGTTGTCGCGGTGTTAAGTGTACAAAGAAAACAGGTTCCGCTCACAACTGTTGAGTTAACTTACTGCCGAACGCGTCCAAACGATGCAGGTGGTAACTGAGCTACTGTCACGTGCGAATAACTGCTAGGCAAGTGAAAACGAAATTTTTTAAAAGTAACTCAGATGTGAGTAATGTCCAACTTGCACATTACGTCCAAACAGTGCTAGTTAGCAGTGCCGCTACTAGTGACTCGCACGCTAGCTAGCTCCGTGTAAACTAGCCATTCAAGCTGGCGGGGGTCTATTCGAAGGATTATTCGAACAATTATTTAGGTAGGTGAATCATTACGTGAAAATGTAACGAGCGTTTGATAAAAAACAGATGTAGGTATTTATATTTGAGAACGCTTTAGGGACCCATCGGTACGTTTTGGATGTGAATAAGAACTCCAAAAACATGCAGCTGTTATTGATATTGTAAAAAAAATAGACTGACACTTATGACATCCGATTTAGACGGCGATACTTGCAAAAATTAAAAATAATATTATTTTATTTTTAGATCATTTATTTCTTGCTATAAAAAGAGGTGATAATAACCACGCTTATTTTATTTTTCATTCAAAGGCGATACGTCAACAGAATTAAAAATATTTTTTTTTTAAGGACGGACCATTTTATTTATAAAACTGGGTGATAAATTATCGCATGATTTGCAGGCATTTTCATTTGATTAAAAAGCTACGCTCATTTTACATTTCATTCATGAACATATTTTTGTGTTTTTCTCAGCAATCTACCGTAATTTTTGACACAAACTCGTGGGCGTCAAGTAATGAATCACATTACCAACCTAAGAGCATTGTTATTATCTCATCAGTGTTTACAGTGTCAAAAACTAAGAGCTGGTCTTACCGAAGCAACTAAACGCAATCAGTTCATTAGAATTTACGTTCAAAAACACATAGTGTCAAATTTTTTTTACTGCCGTTTCTATTTCTTCGTGAAATTCGTTCAAAAACGAGCAGTAATTGGAGTTTTAAAGAAAAAATCTCGTGAAGTTTAAGCTAAGATTTAAAGATGTCCGAGTTTAGAGTGCTGGCCCAGACTGGCGATTTATATTAATTATTATTAAAGACTGTACTAGACAGTGTAATAAATGATGTTTCGTCCTTGAACTAAGTAGTCGCTAATACTACCTTATTTTAAATCATTAGTCTTAATGAAAGATGGAATTTCGGAAACAGTTTTTTTTTTCTTTTCGGGGCGCTTACAAATTTTCAACTCAGATACTCAAGCAGTCAAACTAAGAACAAGTACTACACAAATCTTTGTTCGGTGCAAATTGAACCTGCAACACACAGCGTAACAGTCGATCGTTCAAGCACTACGGCAACAGTATACAAGACATATTATCAACAAAAAGCGCAGTGGCTGAGCGATTGGACTGCTGCGCTGCGTGTCGCGGGTTCGATTCCTGTTCAGAGCAAATATTTTTTTTTTTTCTTTTTTCAGTGGCCTACTAGGAATCTGGATATTCTAAGATTACAGCTTTTTTGGTGAAGAGTCGACCGATTTTTTTTTAATTAGTCTGACCTGTCCTTCTGCTAGGAAACTCCCACTTTTCCTTTCAACTATCCGTATGCGTATTACTTTTCCGGGTTAATCAATCAAGAACGTGTCCAAATTGTCAGGGCATTATGAAAAAAGGAAGAAGGTTTGATGATGACCTTGATAACGATAATTACATAAATTCAGATGGCTAAGTATGGCTTTTGATTACGTTCTTAGGCTTGGCCTTACTAAAGGGGCTTTAAAAACTTTGTTCTTTTCTTCGTTTCAAAACGATTGATAGAGTAGAAACATGAGTGAAGTTTTAAATAATTACATTTAAGTAGTAATAATAGTAACGCTTTTGGTCATAATTATATCGCGTATTAATTAAATCAATTTAAATATAAATAAATCTCTCATTTAAGGCAATTAAAGGCGACAAATGTAAACAGGCTATTGCTTCAAATATCCAATAATTTAATAAATGAATTTGTTATATTGAATGAAATGTAAATTTCCGAATCACAATTTACATAACAAAACGTTTCAACAATTCAAATAAATAGAAATGCTATCTTAGACATTAATTTAAATCAACATGGATATTAATTCTGATAGCTAACAATTTAAACTTGATATTCCCGTCAATTTTAATACGTACAGTCACGAGCAATAACATGTATACACTTAACAAAATTCAAATCCGATTTACTCGTGAAATACTGGTTTCTATTTTGAAATAAGACCTATTTCGTAATAGTATGGCTTCCAAAATACAAGTTTAATGAAAAGGCAAAAGTTTAATCAGTATGGTAGAAGAACATCGCTTTTGAATACTGCTTAGTGTATACATACTATTGCTCGTGACTGTAAATAATGACCTATAAGGCAACAATAATGATATAAAATACAATGCTTGTTTTATCTACGTCAAAATCACGTGTGTGAATAAAAAACATTAGACGGTCTACAAAAAACTAGGTGTAGTCGAATCAGACTCGGTTGATGACGTTATTCAATGATATGACTGTTTTTTTAAGAATAGGAATACCATAACATTATTATCCCTGATGATTGAGGCAGAAGTCAGAACAGTATCCCGATTTAATAGTGATGATGGAGAAGAAGAGGACGACCAAAGAAAAGATGGATGTATTGTGTGAGGAATATGAATGTAAAAGAAGTAAATTATGCATTGAACATCTAACAAGGGAGAAAAAGAAAAAAACGTGTGGCGCCGACCAAAAGGAAAAGGGGAGAAAGGAAAGAAAGATGATGAAGTATCGCCAGTTGTGTTTAAAATACCGTGTAACAGAGGTCGAGTTGCCAAGAAGATATAACTCCAGGCATTATGGCTGCTACAGAGAAATTCGAGATTAACAAATTTAACAACGCTACCCCGACTTGTGAATCGAAAACACGACCTCATGATCATCTGGCAAACAAACATGTATAAAAAATAGTGGTCGCAAGCGGTTGCAATTTTCTGGGTACGACTCCTAAATGGGACAAAGTTATTTCAAACTTTTCAATTATGAAATGCACAATGTTAACCCAAATTCAGTCTGTGGCCAGTTTATGTCAGCGTTTTCTATCCCATGGGACTAAAACATACACCTGTCGAAATGAGGGTCTACTAAACTAACACTGTATTCCCCTTTAGAGAGAGAGAGAGAGAGAATTTCAAGATAATATTTTACTACCTTTTCCGTAGTTAAAAGTTTTGCAAAGTGGTTTTACGTTATCGTCATCTTCCTGTCTTTATCCCATTATTATTTGGGGTCCGTAACACGTTTTCTACATTAAATACTCTTTCTAATTACTATCTGAAGAAATATGAAGATTATGGAGTTTTTTTAAAACAAAAAAAAATAAACTGCGAAATATCTTACATTATACCATTCTTAACAATTTTCGAACTTAAAAAACCAAAGATTTGCTTCTTATCGCGCCTAAGGCATCATAACTACTTACTTTTTTTTCTTTGATAAAAAAACAAGTTTGAATGAGTTTTCCCACGTTTGTTATATAGTTAGTGCCTCAAAGCCCGAGGCAATCTTCTGAAGAGCCACTAAAGTGTATTAAAGATTTTAAAACAACATACTTTGTATTGAAGATTTCTAACAAAAGTTTATTGACTTTTGCCGTCGGCCAAGCTTGCAAATAGAGATCTAATCAAACATGCAATAACATTAAGATTAAAATGTGAAGTAATTATAATGATGGACGGATCTTTAAATAGGGTTGTCAATAATGTCTTAAATCATTAATGAATATACCAAGCCTTACATTCGGAAAAAAGAAAACGACTAGATTATGTCTACCGCTTCACCCGAATTGAAGTCGAAAATGATCCCACGAGAATGAAATTTAAGGTCAAAAGATATTCTACGTGCTATAAACTATCCGTCTGACAAATGTTGTGTAAAATATACATATCCTATCCATGATATATTATGGATATGTATCCATAATAAATGGACCCCACAAGATGCACAATGCACATATTGGTAACATTGCTATAATGGTAACATTACTTTAAACACGTAAAACAGTAAAGATCTTATTAAAGCTTTTGTTATTACAAAGGAAGATGAAGAAGGCTTTCATTATGGTAATAAAGTTAAACTTGAGGAAGGTACTTCAGCAATTTTAGCACACATAAATAACGTAGGTATGTAAATTTAATTTTTGAGAAGCAACCTCAGGCTCCTGAAAAACATGGCATTCATTAAATAATAAAGGTTTACTTGAGAGTTCCAACATTTACAATATTAAAAAGACAACAACGTATAAGAGAAACGTTATGCTCGCTTCACACGGCGCGTATTACTAAGAACCGCGCTTCATCACGAGCCGTATGAAGTCTATGGCTCGGCGCAGCGTGTGCTGGCGCATCTTATTCTTGTATGTCGAACCGCGCTCGCGGAGGCGAGGACACCCGTGAGAAGTGTTGCGGCGAGTGTTACGCCGTGGCGTGAGAAGTCAACATTAGACGTAGATTAGTTAATTACAAAATACCAACAATAACAAAAATGATAAACAACATTATAGATCTTGGTTGTTGTTGTAAAAATACTACTCGTATAAAATAAATATTTTACATAAAGCGACCTTTTTACCCCGTGAGAGAAACTACAGACCTGCTAAGACCATTAGAATCCTAATGGTGAAAAATTGTCTGATTAATATACAAATACAACTCAAAATTAAAATTACACGATCTACCAACATTAACCCAACAAATGATACATAAAAACATTTGAGCCGTACAATATTCAAAAGGCACAAATGTTCCGAGCATAAAATTAAAAGGCACCGTGCCTTTGGGCCTTAAAGCAAACTTTTTTTTTACAATCCCATTGGCTCACGACAAGAGACCGATTCCGCTGTTATTTACCCTGGGGTGAACGGAAAGTTAAAAGGAACTGAAGAAAAGTTTAAAGGCCTCGTTAAATTATACGTTTTTTTTTTGGGTTACTATGCTACGGATGATGAAGTGGCTAAAGTTTAGTTCGTACAATCCCGCGACCAGACCCTCAACATTAGAGAAAGTGTCAAAAACAGGACATTTGTGTACTCCGATATCCATAGGATACATTTGCCGTATCGCATTCCGACAACACATAAAAACTTATCGAAGTCGCTCTAGAGTCTTAAAAGGGATGATGGCTTCCGCAGCGATGATATCTGACAAGTATAATGCAGAAGCTTTGAAAGCATCTATCTTCATTTAACCCGTTTCTACGAACACTATGCAAACTAAAAATAATCTTATCTTACTATTATAAAATGCGAAAGTTTGTGTACATGGATGTTTGCTATTCTTTCAGAGAAAAACTGCTGAAAGGATTTGTATGTTTGGTACGCAGATAGTTTATTACGTAGGATACTTTTTATCCCGGTTTTAACATCCCACGGGAAAATTAACAAAATTCATGAGTTTGTAAGCGCGGGCGTTAGTGTTAAACATTTTTGGAGTGTCGTATCACCAACGAGTCCATCCTCTCTGTGTGGAGCGGAAAGGACTGTCAGACTTGAACGACTAGAGACCACCTTGTTTCTTAAATTGCCCTTTGCGGTCTTGGGCTGCGCTGCCCTTCTAAGACAGTTCCGCGTACTTGAAAAGTACCTAAAATAATCACAGTTGGAATTACATATAATTAATTGTCTAGGAGCGAAGTCAAGCTTTTTTTTTCTACTTTTGTTGCAGGATCCAAGACAGGTAAATTCATTCTCCGGGACACGTCGAGCTTCATTGTCTCGGCGCTTTTCTGGTGATTGCCACTGTTGATTCTGGCTTTCAGGAGTTGCAGTGGTTTGGGAATAGTGTGGTGGGTTTGTCGCAACAAAAAAAAAAGTCAAGCGTTTAAAAACAGTAAAAACCTAGACGTCGTTTTTCAAGCGACTTTCAAGTTTAAAACTAGTCCTTTTAAGCTAAATTCTACTCAATGTTTATATGATAAAAGTATAATACAAAACATGTATAGTTATTTTTATTCTGTATAAAAGGAAATGCGTATTGGCAAAGACCATGTTTACACGGAAATTGAAAAAGTTTGTTTGGTGTTGTGTTGTTTTTCAAATAAGGCAAAATGGAAGAAGTGGCCAGAGGTGTTTTCCTTGGAGAGGGATAAAGAAGGGCTCGTTAAACAAATATTATTTATAGGACAGAACAAAAAACTGTCGACGTCAAAACGCCATTTAACCCTTGATATAGGGCCGTTTTGCAGTTACACTTTTTTTTTAAACAAGCGTTCAATAGATTTTTATGTTTTTGTGGCACGACGGTATATTTCAATCCAGATCCGTGTTCAAAACAAAACGTTTCTCATGAAGCCACTTTTTATATATGTGTGAGCGAGCGCCACTCTTACTTTTAAATGTAATTCCTTGGCGCGTGACGTAGGGATCGAACGAGGAGGGAACATATTCTTCCTTTGTTTGTCTTCAATTCTCAATGGCCTACTAGGATTCTGAACATTCTATAATCTAAGTTTCTATCATTATAAAATAAATATATTAAAAAAAAACCGTTGCCCCACACTAGGAATAACTCCTGTGTCGTGGGTGCGTTTACAAACGTATAAACTCGAATACACAAACGCCCAGACCCGAAGCAACTACTTGTAGATCATACAAATATTTGCTGCGTGCGGGAATCGAACCCGCGACACGTAGCGCACCAGTCCAATCGCTCAGCCACTGCGCTAACCGTGCCGTCATTGTTGCTCATCGTCATCTCGAACGTAAATAATAATTACATTTCAGACGCGCACATACAAAAACAAATATAAAAGATGGAACTTCCCCATTGAAACGTGAATGTTTACAAATAAGTACATAACGAGTACATTATATAAAGGCACAGACAACTACATATAACGTAGCTACTTATTTATTGAATGGCTTCGTAGTGCACGTGGCTCGGTCATGGATTATGATAGGTTAACAGACACGACATTGTGATTAAGTGATTAGAACTTGATCGTATTGTGCCTAAGGCTATTAAGAGGGAATTAGTAGCGAGATATGAACTGCTACTATCTATAAATATCTGCTAATTTGGATTACCTAAAGCTAAACTAAAATTATAGATACGAATACCGTTTGTTTTTGATAGATCGAAAGAAATATACCAAAAAGAAAATAAGCAAACTTTATTTTTAGGTAGTGAACGTTGTTATTACCATGATACGCTTCTTACAAATTGCTTGTAGGATCATGCACATTAACTATTTACTAATAAGATCTAATGTCGCGTAAAACACATTTGAGCTAAGTTTAAATTCGCTTTTTAGATCTCAGCTAATGACAGACACATCCAAAATGCAATATGCGACATTTACACCAGGCAGACACTGTACTATCTTTATGACGTCATAAACATAGTACTGAAAGGAGACGAGTACAGTAGTATTTCGTGACTAAAGTACTCCTTACCACCTATTGAGTATCATAAAAAATGTTTACTAGTATAGAAATTCGTTTATGACCCCTCATCTTGGCCGACCCAAAAATGGCGTATAAACCATCTTATACGGCAGAATAAAGTTAAAATAGGTCAAGTAACGGGTTAAAACGGTACAATGGCTGCAGTTTTTGGAGAAGACAGAGAAGAATATTCGTCTACCTTTGCATTGTAAGTTGGAAAAGAAGCGTTTCCCCACATTTCACTGTTAAAACGTTTTCCAAATAGGATTAAACTAGACGTTGATGTATGCTCTTGAAACTAGGGCAGTGAAATGCAAACTGGAGAAGAAAATATAAAGCCAGAGAACTTAGCTCACAAAGGTAAGTAGTGTTTGAATTATGGAAACGCAAATCCATCGTTCTTTCATAAATGATGTCAGAAGAATTGAGAAAAAGAAAGTTCAGGTATAGAAAACTGTTCTAAAAAAAAAAAAAACTTAAAATCTTTAGCTTGGAAAAAATGGATAATAAAATGACTTTATCTCTGTTATTGAAGTAACGTATGTTCCCGGGGTCGTGAGAATGACAGAGTTACCGCGGCTCTGAAACGCAAAGGATAACTGAAGGAATTGTGCGATTTTAAGTCAGTCAAGGATAACAGTCTTTTTTAGCTTCACCCAGAGTGGGAAGACTCATTTGTCGATTATCCACCCAAAACTGTTAGAATGATCGAATAATTATTTTCATTAAATATTTATGTCTTTTTCGCTCATAGTAGCGCGCTTCCGTCAAATCTACGAAATATATTATAATCTGCGGTCAATTACAATAATAAACCAGTTATGTGGGACAAACTATAATTATAGTTGTTTAAATATGCACGCTAATACATATTTATTGGTATGTATTGTTATTGGTTATTAGTAAACGATTATGTGGAATATAATATGAAATAAATAAAGAAGTTGTGTAGAAACATGTATGCGTTGGACCATTGTTTCTTACCAAGCGAAGATACTGTCGATACTAAGGTTGCAGTTCCACTGAGACGTAGTGGAGCGGTGCGGAACAGAGCTGCGCCGCGATACACCAATCACGTGTCTTGAAATTCACATGTGTCAGGTCAGCCATAGTGCATTAGCCATGTGATTGGTAAATCGCGGCACAGCTTGTCTTACCGAACTTAAACTTGAACCGCAGCCTAAGACCCGTATTACAGAACGCACCTCAAAACTCAAGTATGACTTATAACTAGTTTCAACCTATCAGATGCCTCGAATCTAGTTTTAAGTAATGCTTGAGTTTTGAATAACGTTTTGTAATACGGGCCTGAGTCACAATTACCTAGACGAATTATATCTGTGTTCCCGAACGTAGACAACCTGAATCTCTTCAAAACAACAAACTTATTCTTCTAGGTAAGCTGACTCCATTTTAGACTTTGTTTCTCTCACCTCTGACCTAAACGAAGTCAAAAGCAAACTCAACTCAAATTAATAAATTATTGGCTATCTGTGTACACGAGTTTACATGTATTTAAACGCACCCACGTCTTTTTTTTAACGTGGTAAAATCATCAAATGAGTCCTCCCACCCAGGGCAGAGCGGGAGGGACTGTCAGACTCGTACTGACTAAAATCCATCGTGTCCTTCAATAGCCCTTTACGTTCCGTGGTCACGGTAATTAGTGAGTCCCGCGACCCCAGCGGCTTTGGCCCTCTAAAGGGGGGCCCGTCACAATCGCACCCACGTTACAGAAATAATTCCAAGCCTTCGGGCAAAATAATAAAAAAAGAAAAATTATCATTTGACTTGATACCAATGTCAAAATAGATTACTCCAAATTGTTTAGCAATGAAAACAGTAGTCTTATCAGTATTAAACACAAATGAAAGGCCATCCAAATTTGAGTAGGTACTGGTCAAGTCCGATAACCTGATCCTACAAAACTTTGCCACTTGAAAACTGTCAGAGATCTGTTTGCCGGCTCAAAATGGCTTTATGTTAATCGCTCTGTCATATCTGTGGTCCAATGGGGTCCAAAACAACACAGATATACTGACAGGGACGAATTTTCATTTTTGGATTATGCGCCTAAGGTCTTGCAATGCTTCGAGGCAACGAGTTCTAGTAAAATGTTAAACTTTGTGAGGACGAATTTATGAATGTTTGTTACTTATCACGCAAAAACTACTTAACAGATTTGCATGGAATTTGGTACACAGATAAATTATAACCTCACATACGATAGTTTTAATCAAAATTTTATCTTTCCGTGGGATAATTTTCGAGTTGTAGCGGATGAATCCTCTAAATGAGAGCTTACAAAAAAAAAAGCAGGGTTCTAAAATGATCAAGCTTTTTCTCTGGCTTCTTGTTCTAGATTCACTTGATTTGCTATGAAGACAATAGTTACTTATAGTATCTTATGAACGATCAAAACATGACGTATTCGAACTAGTATGCTATGGAATTCGTTTCATTTGACACGCTTTTTCATCCTACAGTGCAGTACCTAAGTGTCCCAATAGGTAAAAAACGGGCCCTATATTTGATCAAAGCAAAAGTCATTCAGCCAGACGTGATATATCATAATACACATAATTAATTCAACTCGATCTAAAGACTCCGGGGTTAAACAAAGCTTAAACGGAGTTCAAAACTTTGAACCGTATGATACTTTCGAAGTCACGGCAATTCTTTGAAACCCTCACGTCGAGACTAGTTTTAAAATTTAATAAAAGAAAGTACATAGTTTTGTAAGAAAAACTACGACTGCCTTTCTAGACTTTTCTGCGGACGCCAAAAGGTTATTGTACCTTTGGAGCCCTAATACATCACACCTGTAATCCCAGAAGATGTAATAAAGAGAGACACCTACATTTCATCTATTACATGAAGTCCTACGTAACAGACCCGACCTTATTACCGCACAGACTTATATCCAAGGCGCGTTTCCATTAAGCAAATCTTGCATACAAGTATGACGTCACATTTGCATACAAGTAGCTTGAATTGGAAACATGCTTTGGAGAATGTGCAAATTGCATGCAGGTTTAACTTGCATAATTCCCAATTGAGTAGGTTGATACTACTTGCAGGCAGCTTGTATGCAAGTTGCAACTCGTATACAAGTGATATGTTAACGTGCCATTTGAATCCGGAGCTGTAACTGACATTTTTTTTTTTACAATCTTAAGACAAAACCTCATGCTACGCTATGGTGCTTGCGCCCACTAGACTAACAAAGCATATCGGTCTACATTACAGTTTTTTTTTTCCTGGTAAAATCATCAAATGAGCCCTCCCATCCAGGGCAGAGCGGGAGAGACTGTCAGACTCGTACTGACTATAATCCACGGTGTCCTTATATAGCCCTTTACGTACCAGGGTTACGGTAATTTGCGAGTCCCGCGACCTACATTACAGAGTTAGAAAAAAATACTGTAAAAACAGATAAATCGAAAGATTCAGGAAACAGGTCTATTTTACCAACAATTTATTTCATATCAACAATAGCTTGTAAAAAAAACATGGTTCAAACCACAAAAAGCCAATTGATGGGGCCAAAGACCGAACACAATGCAATAATTACGACAATTATAAAGTTATAATACAAGTACTTGTTTACAACAATTATTTCTAAGTAATTTGAACAAATTATCTAAGTTTTTCGTTGGGATATTATTACGTAATTACGAAATATCGGGAAATAATTTGTAAATACTATTTTCTTTTAAAGTAAAAATATAGATAGCTGTTGAAAATCTGTACAAGCCGTGGTGAAAATACTAGGTAGCAATGTTTAAGAGCTCTGGCATAACATCTAAAACTAATAAAAAACATAATGAATATTCCTCTTTGATACATATTTGTCAGCTTAGTTACCGTATGCAAAAGAGACCTTATTCACTGCCTACCTTCATGAATAAACATCGTTTATTTAAAATACCCTCCAAAAGCGAAAATTCAAAAACTTTGAACTGAGAACCAATTCGCATGGGATTAATTAGGAGTTCTTTTTACTTTTTTCTTATAAAAAGCAGTTCTTTTTTTAATTCGTGTTATTTGTATAACGGTGTTAATTAGTTAATTCATTTTATCTTTGAAGAGATTTTAGAGGTCTCTTGAGAATTCGAGATTTTCTTAGAAATATTTTGTAATTGAACACGTATTTTTAGCAAGATACTTTGGTTTATATAATACTTCATTGGCTTTAAAAAAATTTGATTCGAATTTATTCTAAAATGAACAAATTAAATCGGAACTTCTTCTATGAATCTAAATCAAATCGAATCTTAGTTATTTTAGCTTTTATTTTCACATCACGAAATTCGACAATCGACTAGCTTTCAATTTCAATCTATTCAATACGAACATATTTCTTTCTATATTGCATTATAATCTCTCTCGCTCTGGATGGAGCAGGACTCTTAAATAGAACGATAAAAACAACATTTTCTTTGCGTTCCAGGCCCGTGGTGTCCTGTGCCCACAGCAGTGGAATGGTTCAAACTAACAGAGTCAGTGTCATATTTTAAGCTCTCCGTCTTCCTGTATATAGCGTTACACACACACCCACAAGTTAGGCCCTTCGTACGCAACGCGACGCAATTCTCCGACACCTTACGACTTTGGTATCCATTGACGCGTGCCTGTGTACGAACCTCGTAAGGATTTGTATTGCGATAGTCGTCTGGATACCAATGTCGTAAGGTATCGGAGACTTGTGTCGCGTTCTGTACGAAGGAGCTTAGAGTACAAAGAACCTAATATGAATTCTGAAGGTGTATAACGTTGGAAGTGAATTCCTTGTATGTCCGAGACGGTACCGTATCCGATACGCCACTGATGGATTGTAGATTATGATATTTTGTTGTCTTCGACGCTCAAGACTACTTTGTTCTATTAGTTCATTCAGATTCATTTTTGTCAATCTAAATTGAACTGTAATTCCTTTGTTTTAAATATCAATATGCCCTTGCATTTATTTTAATGACTATTGGGTAAGTAATATTATATTGGCAATATGAAATAGTTCGAGAAGGAACATGAGAAGAGATACTGGGAAGCATTGGGGGCGGTTTAAGGCCAAACAATGACAGTACAGTATTATAAAAAAGTGAATTTCAACTAAGTTCTACATACTATTTCCATCAATGTTACTTACGAACCTCAAGTCTTTATTCTAATAGATTAATATCTAAATAAAGACTAGGTATTCTTAGACAAAACTATTTAAATCACAATCTTACACACATACAATCACTACATATTGTCTATAGTTACTTAGTCACGTCAATGTCATATAGCCATAGACACCATAATCGGACAACTGTTCGGTCATCCATACATATTTATATTCAGCGCCCGCGCACGTTAGGTTCATCGCTTGAAGCCGTTACTATGAACAATGGCGGTCTAAAATGCTTTGGTGTTAACTGCTAATTGTACTTACTAGAAAGTTTTTGTTGTGTGATCTAAGGTTCAATTTACATTGTCATAAAATTGAATGGAATCGATAAAGCATAATGAACTTTATGATGATTGTGTAAAGTTTCTTCCGGAGAAACCTCGGGCATTCTCGGGAATTTCCGCAGTAGCGATCACTGACACATACTTGCACTGACTAGGATAACTCAAATCTGAGTGGTTCTTTTTTCAAAAGATCATCGCAGACGAGAACTGGCATGGTCCTCACATGATTTGTCCGAAACAGTCTTCAAAAATGACCTTTGAGTTTATGTCGCCTGTTAGTAGTCAGGTATTAAAGACCAACGGGTCTAAACGGCTACTTTAAGCAATATTCCTAAGGATTCACTTCGTGCTTTCCAGCAACGTCATTGGCTATTCAATCACGAATTAAATCATTTGGAATATTGCTAAGCGGCCGTTTTAGACTTGCAGACCTCATCTAAGTAGTTTGTAAAAAGATATGTGTCAAAATTGCATTTAACAACCTACTTATAAAATAATATTCATTACATTTACCAGCTTCTAAATTTAAAAAGCTTTGTAAGATTTTGTAACAAAGTAAATTGAACCTAAAGATTATAAATTATTTAAGTTTGGTTTTGAAATTAAAGTTGAGATTGAGTTTCGTGATTGATTTTTGGTTAATTTTCAATGGATTGCTTTGAAAGATATTCAGATTAGGTTATAAATAATAAATACTAAGTAAGAGCTCCCCAGGATCGTAGAAGCACGGTTGCAAAGACTACGAAATTCGAGAAATAATAAATGAGAGAATGATTAACCCTTTAACCGCCAGAGTCGTATATATACGACAAACATTTCCGTGCCCCTATCGCCCGTGTCGTATTTATCCGACATAGAATATTCACGATTTTTGTTGTTTTCTTCGATTTTATTGCATCTATTATATATCTCTCTATTTATGTAGATAGACAGATATAATACTTTTCATTGTACACCATGATATTTTACAAATCGGAGCTTAAAAGGAGCAGAAAGAGAGGAGAAGAGGAAAGCACGATTCGTAGCCGGGCGCTAGGGGCACGGCAAATGATATTTAGCCAAGCGCTTAAAAGGTTAAATATTTCCTAGACCAACATCTAAGGAGACTCTCAATTGGTAGCTGGATCAAGCGTATGATTCAGAAAGCACTACTTCTGGACACGGCGCGTATTTTTAGGAGGTTTCTCTCTTAAGGCAACCGGTAGATTGAGCGCTGCTCTCGATCCTGGTGAACAATTTTTTTTATGCTTTTGTAAAAAAAAATGAAAAACGTTATGAACGTACATGATACCTTCCGATTTTAAGCAATACTTCTACATGGCCATATAACTGGATGAATATCATAAACATCATACCGAAGTACTACCCTTAATACCAAATAAACTCAGCCCACGTTCTGCTCAACTTAAAACATAGAGTATGACCATAAATCGGTGGAAATATAAATATTTCATACAAAAGGCGAATATTTGGCTTACATGCGAAGCTTTCCTGACGTGACCAGGGTACGGAATGCGCAACCCTTTTTTAGGGTTCCGTACCTAAAAGACCCTATTACTAAGACTCCGCTGTCCGACCGTCCGTTGTCTGTGACCAGGCTGTATCTCAAGAACCATGATGGTTAGTTGAAAATTTTCAAGATGATGACTGATGATGGCTCACATACAACAGACATGTTTTTTTTTTTCTTTTTTTTTTATAGATACGGAACGGACACCTTCGTATGCGAATCCAATTCGAACCTGGCCAGTTTCTTTAGTAAGTATATGAATATAGTCTTACGTGTTGGTCTGAATTTATTTTTTTCGTTCTTGAGGTGATGGAAGTAGGTAGTATCTGTCCAGACGTGACCGGCATTTTGTCTTAACTTTCAGATGTAATAATTTGAGAAAATTGAAAAAGTTCAAGAGTTCTGAACAAGACGTATTTAGGTTACTACGAGGCAAGCGTACTTGACCGTCGACTACATTATCGCTTACCATGAGAAAAGATAGTGGTGTAACTAAAGAAATAAATTTCCCTTTTTTTCTAACACGCCAGGTTTTATAAGGACTTATCACATTTCATATTGTTAACCCTATGAAGAGAGTTGTTCAGGCTAAAAAACCAACTCCGCTAAGAATATTTTTAACAAACGAAAAAAAAACAATTTAGCCAGAGGCTTAAAACAGTGGGTGTTTCTTTTCAATATAATGAAGGATTACATGTTTAAAAAAACCTCTCAATATTTTCACTCAGATTGTTATTTCTTTCTTTTTACATTATCAATAGATAATATTATGCATCTATCATTTTTTTTTGTCAATTTCCTGCGATAAATGTACTCATTTTTATCACCAAACGATATTTTCGTTCGGAAATCGTGAATAACATAAATGCTACTGGCTATAAACAAACGAATTGCCAGCAATCCGGGCATTCCTTAGAGAAAACAAACAGTTGGAATTTAGAGCCGAGACTTCGAGAGAACTTCGGAAAGGGGAAATGAAATGAAAAATGCGAGACTTCAGGAACTCTCGCAGCAATTCGTTGCACGTTCGAACTTCAGAAGAAATCTCGACGACTTCAAATTCTAGACGATAAATAATTTAGTGTATTACCATCTTACAATTAGAACTCTAAGTTAATTTCGAGAAATTGCTGTTACACCGTTGGATTACGGCCGTTTCTATGAAATAGAATGTATTGTTAAAATAAAAGGAGTTTTAGAAATTATTTATCCCGTTAAAGTTGACATGAATGACTTTCATACTGTTAACTTAACTGGTTTTCAGATTATAATGTGTGTAAGAACTGGTATCACAGTTAATATTAAACCTACTCTTAATAAAAACAAACTACGTTCACAACAACTAATGTAAATATTTCATATTTGGTGAATGCAAATGCAGCATAAAGCATTCATTAATCAATTCATCGTATACTTAAAAATACCACTTGAAGTATGCAAATGTACAGGTAATGTTATTAAAAATAAAATTACACGACACCGGCCCGACCTTGCCAAAGACGTGACGATAGAAGAATATTATAAAAGAAGAAAAAACATACAAACAAGAATACCGGTGATCCGTGCGACACTCAACACAAACTACCCTCAGGTACAAATCTTCTCAAAAAGATCGACCGAGATATTTTCACTGCACACACATAAAAAAACACAGAAAACTGCACAATTTTTCTTCCTCGAAAATTAGTATTTTCCTTATTTGGCACAAAAAGCTCAAGAATTCGCAACCACGTGAATTTGTAATTAAGTGACGCGGGTACAGACGTTCGACGCGACGGGAGACCGAATCGCGACTGGCGAGCGGGCCGGCTTACGACTAATTCACGCGATGTATCTTCTACAGCCACGCCCAAATGTTTTGATGCTGCATTGCCTGATATCAAACGTTATGCAGTAAAGTATTTGTAAACAAGCACGCTTGTAATCTGCAGGTGTAAGAAGACCTGACTAATATTGACGTACAAGAACGAAGGCAATCACGTTTATGTTTTTTCCGCAGCAGGACGGGTCGTCTTACGAAAGTATTTTGTTATTGCTCGTAAACCTCTTTTTTAAGGTTGTCTCCGTAATTTCCTATTGGCCTTTTTTACTTCGGAAATTACAATAATTTACAGTTCGGGACCAAACCTATTTAACTTGAAAGGTATCATCTACACGACGAAGATGATTGAGGTGTTAAAGAAAAATAAATCGTGTTGACTTTTTTTTAGCTTGGTAGAATCATCAAATGAGTGCTACGGCCCTGGTACTGTCAGACTCGTACTGACTAAAGTCCAAGGTAATCTTTCAATAGCCCTTAAGGTTCTAGAGTCCCGGTCACCTGTGACAGTCCCGCGACCTCGGCAGGTGTTTGGCCTCGTCAAATGTCTAACAGCTTTTTGAGGCGCGCGACGATACGATACGACGCGCCGTCGATGAGTATTGTACGACATAGGACTCCAAATTTTCCTCCAAGAAAAAAAACCATGAACCAAAATAAACATAAACATTTAGTATCTCAGAAATACCATTACCCAGTAACCAAGATAAGAACCATAATGTAATCCAGTAAAACATATGTCAACAACTTATTGACACATAATCGTCACATATCGTCCAATGACCATATGACAGTGTACATAGGCAGGTATGTATTTACAAGGTACTTATGTAAACCGTGTGAGCAGGTGCGATAGTGAGAGTAATGACACTGAATAATGATCGGGAGATTTGAATTAATTCTGTGTTTATAACGGAAACGGTTGGCAACGTGTATGAGATGGCTTTTGCATGGCAATTTAAGTTATTTTTATGATTTTGTTGTTTGAACTGTAACATTCAATGATACTTTACAGTTATTTTTTGGGTACATTATAAGTTACAATATTATGCAAGAAAATTCTGCAAATAAATGATTTAAGTTTCGACATGGGGCCAAATGCCTGCCTCAATGTCTCAAAGAGACACCGTGGCTCGGGAAAGCAAAGGACAACCGAAGGAAAAGGGTTTTAGTTGGTAAAAGTCTGACAGTACCTTTCGCATCACACAAAGTCGTTTGCGGGTGACAAATGACTCATTTGATGATTACCATCCCAAAAATGCAAAATGCTTGGGTTACGAATGTAGAACGTTTCAGTTATTTCAGAAGAAATAATAAAAATATTCTTGTAGCACATTAAATTGTCAAGGATTTCATCAAAGTCAAGCATGATTGCAAATTATCTTAATTATGAGTTTCTTCACAATATTCCACCTTAAGAACCCTTTCGAAAATTCGTCAACTAAAGAATTCTAAGCATTCCCCAAAAGGTGTCTACTGCTATTTCTGCGCATACTTAAGTTTAACGTCGTCATATTTTACGTAAGTTCAGAGCAATGTTTTAACACACAACACACCCACGCATCACTTGGGAGCTCCTAATAATACCACACAAACGAAAATGTGCCTTATATGGAATAAAGACCAAAATAAGGTCCCTTAATTGTATTTCTAAGCCTCACCCAATTATTTCGTTCGCCCTTAAATGTAGCACACCTGAATCAAATTTTACCACGAAACGACGACACGTTTAGCGCAGTGGCTGAGCAATTGGACTGCTGCGCTGCGTGTTGCGGGTTCGATTCCCGCACGGACAAATATGATATCACCATTTGCCTATTCCCAACGATATAAGAGTCGGCTTCCGTTTTAACCGGATGCAGCTTAATACCAGTATTTAACAAGGAGCGACTGCCTATCCGACCGTCACAACCTAGTTAAGACTTAGGATCATCATAATTATGTAGTTTCCTCAAATGAAAGATTCTTTCATATTTCCTGTAAGAGGTTTTGCCTATAAATAACCACTTCTTGAACAGCACTGGACGAATTCAAGTGACAATTCTGAAGACCAACTTCCATTGTATCCGAAAACAGTTGCAAAGAAGGTTATCTTCTTCACAATAACCCCGAGCGAGAGAACCATTCTGTTTCTGAAACTTTGCTCTGGTAAATATTTAATATCCCGAGGGTATCTGGATACTATAAAGCGGAGTTTTGTATGTGAAGGGGCCAGGATTATATTCGTGGTGTAAAACAGCAATTACGTGAGTTTCGTTCGTGAATGAAAAGGGTATTCCTCGTGGGATAGGGGTCGTAAGACAGAGAATCGATGGTTGTGGTGTACTGTATGCCTTTTGTATGTGTAAGGCGAGTAATATTATAAAGGTTTTTAAGCAGTACAAGTATCATTAAAATTGGTGGCGCCTTACACCATATACTTGGGCGGAAATATAAATTTTTGCGTTTATCCCAGACGCAGGGAGCTGGTTCGATTGAAATAATGGACTGTATAATTGCGGGGATTGAAAGTACGTAGGTAGGTCTGATCTTTGCAAAATGCGATACGAATTAGGACGAAGAACCTGTGAACATGGACAGAGGAATTTGGCAGGAAACATGCAGCACCACTGACCTGTAGATTCACCGTCTCCAATCTCCGCGTCGCTCGGCAGAGGGCGAGTCCTTGCTGGATTCAGGCTGCGCACGAGGGGGCACTCAGACGACTTTCTCCACATAAACGCGCACTTTCCGTAGTTTTAGACAATAGTTCGTAATTTGCAACCGTTAATTAGAATTAAATTAACAAGGGAGCGTGTTCATAGTAGCACTGCTCTCGTACAAGTCCTTGAGGGTTCTCACACAGTCACCGTCGATGGTGACAAGGACCGCGATAGTCCAGGTGTGCATGTGGGAAAAGGATGGGACATGATAGGATAGTAACGCATTTTGCAAGATATTCTACTACTACCCTACAATAAAAGTTATAAATTAATACGAAATCCAACAAAAATCTTGCGCGCAAAAATAAGCTGATTTGCAACAAATACGAGCGTATGAAATACGTCCCCAGAGGCATAATAAAATTATAAGTTTCCATTGCTGGTCTAGAAGACTCCTCTATGTAAGAGGGAGTTAGCCATAATCTATTACAAAGCTGGGCCTAATGCATTTTGGTGTACGTACACCAACCCAGCTAACCCAGAATTATGTATGTATGGATGGTTATCCATACATAGATCTGGGTTAGCTCATTTCATCGTAGACTGTCTCCTTGGGGTGCTAAGACAGGAAACCTCCACGTGCGCCCGTGGACTGGAGTTCCCCTTCGGATACGTCCGGGGGGAAGACCAGTTTTTCGGGCCGGTGCACCCTGGGATGCGGGCAAAAACTCTTTTAGGCACTGTGTGCCTAAGGGGTCTCTTTGCCCGTATGCGAATAGCCTGTCGGGTGGATGCTCCAACGCGTGTCCCTCTGAACAGCAGAGGGCACAGCGGCGGAGCGGGCTTGCGGACGGTGAGTAATGGGTAAGCTCGCCGTCCGACCAAGGACCAAGCCCGGGTAGGTGGCGCGTCGTGTTTCACGCGTCACCGACGGGGCCCCTTACGGGGCCAAATGCCTGCTGGGGTCGCGGCTTTTTTCTTAATCCAGGATACCGCGGCCCCGGAACGTAAAGGGCATCCGAAGAAACACGGGTGGATTTTAGTCAGTAAGAGTCTGACAGTCCCTTCCGCCCCGCCCAGGGCGGGAGGACTCATTTGATGATTTTGCCACCCTAAAAAAAAAAAAAAAAAAAGACTGTCTCCTTGGCTTAGAAAATAAAAAAATCCAATAACAAAAGTCGTATAACTCACCAAACCTAGTCACATTTCCCACAAACATTGAGTCCACATCTGCAAACCTGCGATAACAAACTAAACAGTGCCTAAACCCAACTCCATCCACACGTTACCGTCCCCCAATACTAACTAATGACGTAAAATGGTCGTCCATTTGTAATAAAAGCACAGTAAAGTCCACTGTGATGCACAGTACACTGCGATGCACACTAACGTATACACATTAGCACCTGTACCGCGAGTCCGCGACCTGATTTGGTTCTATGTGCATTGTAATAATGTGCCATATTTAGCACTGACATGCAAAGTTTTGGTTCAGTATAGTAGTTTATGTTTGGTAGTTTGAACTGGTTTAATGTTGTTCATTACATATTCTTATAGGTGTTGAAGTGGTGTTTAATCTTAACTAGCGACACGCCCCGGCTCCGCACGGGTGCAATATGTTTTATATTATGCATGTTATATACATATAAACCTTCCTATTGAATAAGTCTATCTATGAAAAAAAAGCGCATTAAAATCCGTTGCGTGGATTTAAAGATCTAAGCATACATAGGGACAGAGAGACAGACAGACAGACAGCGGGAAGCGACTTTGTTTTATACCATACTATCCTATGTCCTTTCTCAAGTTTCAAACTATGTCTGTACCAAATTTCACACAAATCGGTTCAGTAGTTAAGGCGTGAAGAAAAGACAGACAGACAGAGTTACTTTCGCATTTATAATATTAGTTTGGATTGCTGTTTTTTTTGTTTGTCAAGATGAACATCGTTCTTCTGTCCTGATCCTATTCTGGGGCTGACGCAGGATATGTTTACCTTCCATACTTTAGTATTACGTCTGGATATTTTATTACTTGCTAAGATTTTTTTCCTATTTTATTACTACTAATACTGATAACTACAATTTTCTTACTAAATTGCACTGGGCTATAATGTTACATTTTCAACCCACTTACACCCCCTTTCACTGGGAGAAAATCAAAGTCTCTATAGGAATATTATAAGGGATAAGATTTTTAAAGGAACCAAATTTTTTTTTTAAAATCTTTCCAGGGCCAGTTCACGATCTTGTCGCTATGAGCGTTGAATTAAAGTGGGGGGAGTGAGCAGTTAGATAAAATGTATAGAAATGTTTAAAACACGCCACGACGCGCCGCCAGTGACAAGTGTCTTGCTGCACAGCTCACTGCTAAGCTACAAAACCGTGTTAGGACTGTTACAATAGCTCGATAGCTCGGGAAGTGCCTGATTTTTTCAAACAAATATTATTACGTTTCGATTATCGCTCGATAAAACACCAAATCGATCCATATTAAAATCTTGAACAGCTTTCCCTGTACGAAGCAAACAGCGGAAGAATTTAATCGAAGTGCTCGATAAAACTGACCGAGTTGATTCTAATCGGTTCCCTCGTGTATTTAGAACGCTTCCGAAATGTTTTTCTAATTGAGTGTAAGGCAGGGCGCAAACGTTAACACTTTTGTGTCTTGTGTCAGATACGAGCTACCGATGAGTATTTGATCTCTATGGAACCAGTATGAAATCATACATCAAAAAATTGTGATGCATAAGCTGATATTTTTTTTTGTTTATGGAAAAACAATTTAACTATTTTATATTCTAAGGCCCACTTGCACCACAATCACTAAACGGGTTTAACTGCCTTAGAATATCACTGTATCCCTGTCAAATTGTTTGAAGTTGACAGAGACAGAACGATGTTTTAAATCAGTTTAGCCCTAAACCTGTTTAGTGATTGTGGTGCAAGGGGGCCTAAATGTATATTTTAAAATAAAGAAGAAATCATAATAAAAACTAACGTAACAAAAGAGATTTAAATATTCAATTAGCAAAATTTTTTGATGTGTTTATTTTAAACATTTTTTTGTGTCCAGTAGCTTCCACTTAACTCATACTCATGAACTACGGGTTCTCTGTGATGGCGTGCCGTGTCGGCAACTAAGTATCTACGTTTGCGCAACGCCTAACTCGTACTAAAATTATCACGGTTTGGTGAAGAACATAGTGTAAAACGATTCGATAATGGACATTATAGTTTGTTACGCCGAAACTGTTAAACAATAACTAATTCAACGTTCTTAGTAAGTTTAAAGATCAAAGACGTGAATATTGAGTATCGAATGTTGAAATTTTACCTTGACCTAAAACCGATTTACGTAAAACGTTTTTAAAAAGAAAGCTAATCAGACATTTTTTTTTATCGTGGTAACATCGTCAAATGAGTCCTGAACCCTAGGTGGAATGGGCCCTCCCACTGTCAGACTCGTACTGACCAAAATCCACGGTGTCCCTTCAAAAGCCCTTTACGTTCCAGGTTCACGATTACCTAATAAGACAGTCCTGCGATCCGGGCAACAGTGCCGCGACCTTGGCAAGTCCCCCGACCCCGACTAATCAGGCATCAAGTACCTTTTGATAAAAGAACATTCCTTTTCCGGATTTTCCTTAATTAAACCCGACATTTCCTTCCACAATTTCCAGGTACACGTTAATTTAAGTTTCCCCATGTTTACCTTACAAAGCAATCTTGGTAGGTAACAGAGATTTACGCTCCAAATTCCCGAAGGCATTGACCAGCAAAAATGGCGGGATTCAATTTGATCAGAGCATCGAACCGGCACCGGTGGCTACGAACGAGGGTTTACTAATTGAGCAGTTCTGTTCAAACAGAAGATGGTTTGATTAGAAAATGGCGATAGACATGTTTTTGATTTAGCTAGCTGAAAATCTGAGGCGACAGTTTTAGTGTGTTCACTGTTCACGCTTGTTGTACTAAACATTTATACGGTAGAACTAATTGCCGGGGCCGCGGGACTCATGAATTGCCGTGACCCCGGAACGTAAAGGGCTATTGAAGGACACCGTGGATTTTAGTCAGTACGAGTCTGACAGTCCCTCCCGCTCTGCCCTGGGTGGGAGGACTCATTTGAAAATTTTAGTTCTTCGTATTAGTAGAGAAAGTGGAAACGAACAAACAGTTTTCAGTAAACCTGCGAAATTATTAGAGTAGAATCATTTGTTGTTTGTGTGTTAAAGGCGTATAAAGGAAAATACTTGGAAAAAATGCTACATCACCACGCAATTGATTGATTCATTGATTCCATGGAAATATCAGAGATGATCAAAAGATTGTAAACAAAAAAAAAATCTCTACACAAAAAGACGAAAGATTAAAGTTGTCGTCATAACTAAATAAATATGTAACGTATAGTGTTTTTTTTTGACGTGGTAATATCATCAAATGAGTCCTCCCACCCAGGGCAGGGCGGGAGGAACTGTCAGACTTGTACTGACTAAAATCCACGGTGTCCTTCAATAGCCCTTTACGTTCCGGGATTACGGTAATTCCTGAACCCCGCAACCATGCAAGGTATAGTAGTAAGAAAAATATATCCCATCCAATTTTCATTAATTTTAATATTCGACGTTTTAAAGTGCCATTCTGATGGCCCAATTTAAATAAATGATTTGACTTGTGATGGTGTTCTAAGAAACGAGATAAAAGACTTTAAACATTGTCCCTTCATATCAACACTCATAATAATTCTCAATAAAAATATATGTAATCTGATACTCTGCATCTTATAAAATGCAGAATCTTATCAGATACTGTATCAGAATGTAAATATTCATCGTTGTTATGAAAAGAACTACTAAAAAACTCCTGTAGATAGATATTACCAAATTGATAACTATGCCCGCATTTTTGATCTCTGTCCAACTCACAATATTCGGTCGCGGAACTCACGATTTACCGTGACCCGGGTACGTAAAGGGCTATTGAAGGACACCGTGGATTTTAGTCAGTATGAGTCTGACAGTCCCTCCCGCCCTGCCCTGGGTTGGAGGACTCATTTGATGATTTTACCACGACAAAAAAAAACACTATATTCGAAATTCGCAAAGGTGTTAAACTCAGAAAAGTTTTGTTTTTCAGGGTAGGTGAAATCTACCTCCTAGCAATCCAGCGCAGGCAACAGTACCACAGGCTATCTGTAATCTTTTGCTTTTTTTTTACGTGGTAAAATCAAAAATTGAGTCCTTCCACCCATGGCAAGACGAATTGGACTGTCAAACTTGTACTGACTAAAATCCACGGTGATCCTTCAATAACCCTTTACGTTCCAGGATCACGGTTACCTGGTAAGACAGTTCCGCGAACCCCGGCAGGCTTTGGCCCTCTAAGAGCCCCGTCATATTGTTGAAAGCTCTTTGAGGCGCGCGTGGAACACAACGCGCCATCGACCCGGGCATGATCCATAATCGGACGGCGAGTCACCCATTAAGGCTGTAACCTGCGGAGACGGCTGAACGATCCCACTGGTGGTGGTGCACCAGGGCCGCGACTACTATCCTGTCGTAGTCCGGTGCTAAACACTTTTTTTTACTGTGTTCCGTCGGTGCGCAGAAGTAAGCGAGCTCTCATATTTGTTTGTGGGCTAAACTGAGGCCAATAGCCAACCCATTGTAAATATAAGAAAGTAAAATGATCATGATAACACAGAAAATAACGATAAAAACAATACTTACGAAGAATCCTTTTATCTAGCCTATCAGTGCGTGAATAACAAACACTCGTATGAAAAATAATATGAACGTACGTTCAATTTGGAAGAACGTGACGTTATTTTGCGAAGAGCGAATTATTTCTTCAAGGATTCACGTATAACCTTAATATGATTTATTTGGCGAATCCCATTATATTAGAGTTGAAGTTGAAATTAGCATGAATACTTACATTTAAATTAAATTACCAAGATTGTCTTTACACGTCTTTGAACAAAGAAAATAACAATGCAAAGAGCGTTTATTACTAAGTATGCCTTACAAAAAAAATACGAGTTAACTGATTGATATAATTAAATTGATCACCTGAGCAGGCGAAAAAATGAAACCAGTGAGATAATTCCATTCCTAAATTTTCGAAACTTGGCAGAAATATGTCTAAAAATACTTAAATCATATTTTTTTCTTTCACTTCCTTACCTTCAAAGTAGTGGAAATGTATAGAACGTACTCTGTACATGAAATAATTTGTACAAGCTAAGTGCAACATTGATTGTTCTGAAAAATCCATTTATCATTGTTTTTTTTTTACCCTTAATTGTCCCACAGCTGGGCAAATGTCCTTCCATTACTTCCTCTTTGGAATTTTCTCCAACCAATCCCTCATAATATTGTGCAGGTCTGCCCCGCTTGGTCAGAGTACCGCCGGTGTTCACGCGCGCCTCAAGGAGTGTCAGCATAGTGACGGGGCCCCCCTGTAGAGGGCCAAAGCCTACCGAGGTCGCGGGACTCACGAATTACCATGACCCCGGAACGTAAAGGGCTATTGAAGGACATCGTGGAATTTAGTCAGTACTAGTCTGTCAGTCCTCCCGCTCTGCCATAGATGGGAGAAGTCATTTGATGATTTTACAACGTTAAAAAAAAAACCCTCATAATATTGTATTATGAGTACAAACTTAGTATTGCAATATGTCGCCTCTGTCATCAAACTAATGGCAACCACTATGGCAGTTGCCTTCCATTTTGCGAAAGCCTGTTTCAGACTTAATACCGCTAATTACTCTGTGGTTCCTGAATGGTTTTCAGTATTGCGTAGAACGTTGTTTGGGGAAAGTTTTGGTTAATTCATAGTATTAAAAGCTGGAGGTGCACCGATAGGTTTTAATATTTATATTGTAATAAATATTAAACATTGTAATATTCCTGGAGCTTTACTCTCCAAAATAGCAAAAGAAAACCAAAACCGTCGCCAGAGTCTAAAGAACTCATTTGATCCTTTCACCCAAAAAAATGTCCCAACTATCTCAGAACCAAAATTAAAAAGCTGTAAAAGCGTTAAATTTTTTTTTTCGCAATTTTAAAAATATAATAAAGATCCTTATAATACTTTTTTCCAAAGTTAATCTATTTGTACCTATCTACGTATGTCTGTCGTATGCGTATATCCTGAGCGTTGCGCGCTCATCACGGAGCTACCTCGTGAGTCTTCTTCAGTGAATAATTGGGCCTGTCCGGTGCTACTGGCCTTGACAGCGGCTGGTTTAACGTCCACAATCCAAGATGGGAGACGTTGATGACGTCACAACAAAATTTGCGGTTCGCTTAAATTCGGATTAAGGTTGAATTGGGGAGTAAGTCATGGTTAACTGGTGTCGCAGAATAACTTTACAATCTCTGAGAAGATAGTTGAATTATCTTCAATAAAAATCCACCTGTCGATGTTCATTACGAAGAAAAGAATCTTCAAAGACAAAACATTTAATCCAATAAAGAATTCTTTTAACTTCATCTCGACTCCAATCCTCATCAAATTAAAAATTAATCTCCTCTATCGAGATTTCGTCCGAACAATTTCATTTGTTAGTGAACTAACTACAGTTCGCACTTTGCCGATATACGTCGGTGTCTATTCTTGGCGAGGGACCCTCCTAACCTTGATATGTTAGTTGAGAGTGACATTAGGGCGACGTAACACGACAGGGAACATGTATCAAGTGCGTCTGATCCTTTATTATACAACAGAAATTCATTCCACGTAGATGTAGCTGATAATAAATTTAACCAACAGCCTGATTTGATAGTCTCCAATCAATAAAACCTCTTTGTTTTCCGGATAAGAAATTCAAATCGCTGTTGCCACAAAAACGTTTCTGGCACAAATAAAAAAAAATCGCTTCTGAATCAGTGGAACATTTATGAAAGATTTGCAACGTTTCTCAAAATGTCTGACATCATTTCAATAACGTAACATTAATTTTTAAAGCCCCGTCGATCTCAAAAGAAAATTCATTGCTAACTTCGTCTGCTAACTTTTACTTAGCTGGCGTTTTCAAATTCTCTTTTGCATGTTTTACTTCTTATACATTATCAATTTGTTTTTTAGATTTGCGTAATGTCGATACAATATTTTTGCCTTAATACTTCTTTGTCTTACCTTTCCGTCTTGTTAAAAATATATCTACCTTCGTCATCATGACCGAATGATTCCTGACCATCGTTTTCCTTTCTCACTTTGCTTTATTCGACGTCAGTTAACGTTATCCTATCACGGCTACTATCTGTTTCTATCTGCAGTTGACAGTCGTCGACTTATGCGTTCTATGTTTACAATAGATAACCGTATTTACAACTCCATTTGTATGGAAATTTCCCTGTATGTGTAGATTTGATGGTATCCCTATGCAAGATGTTCAGTACACAAGTATTAAAGTGTGTGGTTTTTCCAAAATGCTAATCTAAGTATTTATTTAGAAATTACCAGTAGTTTACCTTGGTCGAATTTTATTCATATTTACTAAGAAAATATCATCAACGTCATTTTCCTCAAAACCAGTAAAAACTATTGGAGGCCATAAAAACATCCCATAAATCATCATCATTCATCAAACGATTATCTTCAGAAAATCAGACATGACACAAACTTTGTCGTAATCTCAAAAGGCCTTTTGAGAAAAACTTGCTCCAAAAATACTCCCATGTCCCGTTTTGACCCGTATCAGGATAAATGCCAGTTAAAAAGAAATCTTCGGACTCCATTAATACGTTTGTGATGTGATATCAACAGGGTACGTATTCCAAACATTTGGTTACGAGTGATGGATGTATCAGTCAATTAGTTTTACATCACTGGTTCGTTAAAGGGTTCTGTAAAAAGGATTATGCTTGGAATTTTTATGTTAAGCGATTTCAATATGAAAAGTTTTCTTTGAGTTGTTTAGAATTTATACAAAAGCGGTTAGTAAATCTGACATAATTTCTTCGTCGGCAATAAAATTTGAAAGTAATGTTTTATTCCCTTCCAAATTTTCACACTTCTACTTCAGCATGCTGATTCTGCGCGCTTCGTCAGTTACTTTTGTTCTCTGGTGAATGACTTCGTTACTTATATTTATTCTGTGTTTCCGAATTCTATCCATCGGAATAGAGGTATTTATTATTATTCATACAAAAGTGTATGTAAGTGAGGTTGATGGATGTTGTATTGATAGTATCAATACTACTACTCGATGACCGCCGTTCGTGTCGACACTTTCATCAAACGATTTATCATCTTTCCTGATATTATGTTGACTGTATTCGGAAGTAATAGGGTAGGTACCTCCTGTTGCTACGTTTCAATTTTGTATTTCGTCTATTTTGTTGTTACTTCCAATCTATACTAAAATTATGAAGCTGAAGAGTTTTTTTTTGTTTCGTTGTAAATTTTTTATCTTAGTTTATCTCAGGATCTTCTAGTCTGAATTGGATTTTTTTTTCTTGTTCGATAGTCCATTTATCGAGGAAGGCGATAGGCTTTATAACATCTCGCTACAACCCATAGGAGCTGAGCAACGGGTGCAATCGCGGAGAACAGCTAGATTACTTTAAAATATATTTCTTGAATCACGTAAAGCGGCAAAACAGTTCAAAGGTGAAATAAAAACTGCACTCAGTCGATTGTGCCTGCCAAAAAAGGGGCCAAGAACTTTTATAAAATATTTTTTACATGGATCGAGTAAAAACAGTGCCAAGACAAAACAGAAACTGCACTCGATCGATTGTTCCTCCCAGACACGGGGCCAAGTTCTCTGTCTAGTCTCCGATTTCTGTACTCTGTTGGCATAAACAAAACGTAACCGAAATGTCAATAAAATTACTAGAAGCTTTTAGGATATTTTTTCATATCGAACCAGTAGTTTCTGAGATTAGCGCGTTAAACCAAACAAGCGAACTCTTCAGCTTTATAATATTAAAAAACTAGTAAATCCTCTCCTCTATAATTTAGTATATTGTATTTATATATAAGGTTCATTCTAAAACATATATATGATATACATATATTTTATATGTTTATTTTAATTGTATGTATGTTTATATTTTATTTATTCTTTGTACACTGTGTCTAGGTTTTGAAGTCTATCTCTCTTCTGTCGCTGGTCTGCTGGAAGAAATTTCTTATTGGAATAAGCAGTGCTTTTGTGCTCTTTTATCTGTATGCTATTTCTTGTACCTATGTGTTCTGTGTGCATAAATAAATGAAACCTTATTTTTGTATTCTGGTTATTTCTCTTATTTTACGAAGCTTCTTTGTCTCGTCCTATCTCTTCCACCATATTTCAAGACGCGGTTCAATTTCTTGGATCATAAAATTGTTTAGTGATACTTGCATTGTTTTCAATCTCAACGTTGCCCATTGAACTGTAACAGTTTATGGGATAATAAATACCCTAGCCAAAACACTATTTCCTGGATTATGTAACAACTGAATTATGTATCGGAAGTTAAATAGTTTATTGGTAAAAATACATGGGATACTAAATTTTCGTGATTTTTAAATCACTATTGTTATTTACAATCCACGAAGGATTTGACAGGGATGTACTTAAAATTACACCCACTTTTTGACAGTTTATTTAAAAGCGGTCATTACGGATTAGTTGAAGCACTCTTTATCGAAAAAACTTTATTCTTCTTCTGTCTTAGACACACACACAGAACCGCTCAAGTAGTCGGACTGCTTCAGGCTCGTATAGTAAGGGTCCTCCTATCATTGACAGTTAAATACTGACAAAAATACTAATTTCTATGACGTCAAGACTGTATAAACTAGGATTTCACAGGAAAATCCAATAAGAAACTCCAAGTTCTCGATAATCCGACGTTTAATTAGATTATCCGTCGTATTCGGCCGCCATAAACGATGTTGCTAGAATTTTTATCTCGTAAATCGATAAGGGATGGGCCTGCTCGTTCGATTTCCGTCTCGATTCAACTTTTAAATTGGAAACAAGATTTTACGATATCAGTAGGGTTGGTTCTTGATAAAGTTGCGTTTTAATTTCCGTGGGGTGAAATTAGAATTTTATCCCATGCGTCTCTGGGGATAGATTATCTCATTTTACGTAACATCATGCCTGTAATCCCTAAAGGGTTATAAGTCGCGCTCTAGTCGAGCTTGCTACAACTAGACTAGAGAAGTACTTCGTTAATTATTTATCTACAGCCGCAAGGTGCGAATAAGGCTTCCCTATTTGCGTTCGAAAGTTGACGATTCTTATTTGATTATGATTTTTATTATATCGAACTCGGTGTGTCGATAATTCAGTTGTCGTGTTCTGTTCTATGAATGCAATGTAGCGTTTGTGCGAAAAATCCTACAGCGATTGATCATATGTTCAAAACGCCTACAGTTGTCCGTGATTTTTTATTAATAATATAGTAAGGAAGTCGTCAAACAAGTTTTACGATACATCAAACTAAATAACACTGGATAAAACAATTTTTTTTTTTTTTTAAAGACATTAATATGTCTCTGTAATTACTGTAGAGACACATAAGGTTTCCAGCACTCGCAGCATTACCAATTCTATCTCTATTCTACCCAAAAATAGACAAAGTTATTTGTCTCTTTGATCAAAAACAACAAAAAAAGTATCGCAATGGAGGGAGGAACAAGTGTCCTCCTCCAAAGTTACCATATTTTACAGTCAACAATGTGAATTCTCAATTTACAATTCTCTTGTTTTATGTTTAAAAACTAGGTAAAGCGACATTTTTTTTCAATTTTTCACAAACCCTTTGTAGAACCAAGCTTGCGTGTCTTCCAATCCAATTAGGTACGCTACCGTAGTTTGTATAACATGAAAACAAGCGAGCCAAATGATTGAACTTTCCATATTTTCTGTAACTTGACATTTAAACCCTTAACTTTCTTAAGGTAAACCTCATGAAACTTAAGGTTTTAAATGTACCGTATCTGTACCGTACATATTTGGCTCGTGTTATAACCTGGGTCTGGGGAGGAGTCGGGCAGAATATACCCTGTTTAATAAAAAAATACATGAATACAACATTTCATCTTCTTTTTTATATTTGGTAAATCATCAAAGAAGGCCGCCCTAGGTGGGTGAACTGTCAGACTTGACCAACTAAAAAACAACCTATTCCTTTGGCTACGGTTTGCGTTTCAGGGTCGCGATAGCCTGTTAAGACGTATCCCGCGATCCGTTAGCAACTTATACAAAAAGGCGATTATATTTTGCTGTATGCACTTTATGGTGGGGCTGTCAAATCGATCGCAACGGGTGATGTCGCAGAGAAGAGAAATAACTCGGGAGAATATTCACCACACCTTTTTTAGTACGATTATTTTTTTAATTTTTACAATTATTAAAAAATTAAGCAATGTATATCAAAATTGGCAAGAATTGACAAATCTTATAAGTCACGGAATAATGTGGACATCGCACACACAGCTACCAGCGTATACCGAAACTCCGGGTATTACTGTAAAATTCCTGTTAGAAAATTCCTCAGACGAAGGTTGCCGTGACCACTAAGCCGAACCCCTCAACATTTTAATCAAAAGCAGCGTATAGCCAATCCAAAATGGACGACCACAAACATTATAATTAGTTCATAAGGGGTTAAATAACATTGACGCTTCAGTAAATAAACTTTAAATCGAAACAAACATATTAGGAGTGGTTTTATGTGTTTAGGCAAGTGAAATATGTATTTAGGTTCACAAACAATATATTAGGACCCAGTTTAGTCTTTGAACAATGTGTACTTACATAGATTACTCTTGCAAATGTTTCATTGAACTTTGGACAGTGGTGTTGAAAAGCGTTTATATGATGACAAAAGGGTCTAATTTTTTTTTTAACATATTGTTTAGTAGTCCACCGATATCGGAAACAGGGTCCAAGCTACCGTCAGTCATCAAATGTGATACAGAGATTTGGTCAAAGTTGGTTCCGAAATCTAACTTATTTTGACATCAATGAGAGAGAAGAGAACTTGGCCCCGTGTCTGGGAGGAACAATCGATCGAGTGCAGTTTCTGTTTTGTCTTGGCACTGTCTCTACTCCGATCCGTGTAAAAAATAACCAGAATGATTCAAAGATTTAGTCAAAGTTGGTAAAATTTTCAAAATCTAATTTATTTTGACCAAATCTTTGTGAGAGCGAATGGAGCAAATGTTTTGATAATTCTTATATTTAAAGTTATACCTACTTGTTTTTGTCACGAATCATATTTAAATCAAGTTACAACTTGTCACTGATTAGCAAATTGCATAAAAAACACATGAAAATATGAATTTCGCGGGCTACTACAGAGGAATCGCCTTAAGGGATATTTATACTGTTAATCAGTAACTGGGTTGTGGAGATCAGATCGGCAGTCGCTCCATGTAAATTACTGGTATTCAGCTTCATCCGGTTATACTGGAAGAAGCCTCAACGTAGTTAGTAAAAATTGGACAGAATGTATCGTGTTAATACTATTTGCCTTTATTCCCCATTTTTAACAACTACCTTCCATATTACTCACGAAATTGCTAACTACTCTACAAAAACAAAAAGCATTCGCAATTTACGAGCCAATTGAAAAAGAATTCGGGGAACGCAAAAAGAGGAAAGCACTAGTGTGGCGTGACTAAATTACGAATTAAATTTTCAAGAATTCCTCACACGTTTTCAGATTTTATAAATGTGTACGATTTAGTGCTGAAAGAGAAGATTTATCGCTCTCAGAGTTAGTGTTGAAATCGAATGTTTTACATCATTAGTAAGAAAAATCGAAGTTGATGATGACTCTACAGTTAATTAATGCGGAAAAACAGAAACTTGTTGGTTTATATTTGATTTTTTTTTGTTTGCATTATTAATATCATGTTGTTCGATAGTTTTCAAAACATCCCACAGCTGGGACGAAGGTCTTATCTCTAAGAGAAGGCGTAGGCTTTAACCATGGCCGGTCCACACCGTCCACTGCGGGATGGTTGAGGTGGATGCCGTCCATATCCGTATCTTTTAATTTTTGCTTCAAAGCCAGGATATGCCAGTCTCTTGTCTCGAGAATACCGAGCTTAAGTTAATTGTGACATGTGTCATATAAACGAGTTTTTTTACAAGATATGTAATTATTTGTCAAGTACAAACCCAATTTACTTACAATCCACAACAATGTAAACGTCATTTTTATCGTTTATTACAAAACAATAGTTTTCGATACTGTCAAGCAGTCACCTTGACACGGCCGCAGCTCGCCACTCCCGCGCAATCATCCACTTGGCGGGAAACCGGACAAGATGGCCGCTAGTACGTCAAACGAATGTCGTTGCGTTCTGTGTTTTGTTGCATGGAAGATGCAATGACGAATTGCTAGAAGATTTCTATTGAGTGTCAATGAAGAACGAAATTTATTATTGTTAGAAACTCATGCTTTAGAATAGTTTAAAGATAGCAAAGAGGATGTTTCAATTGAGTTCAAGATGTAACGCTCTGAAGTTTCTCACCTTACCAATAAGAGTTTTTTTTTTTTTTGAAATATTCTCTAAATTGATTGTCTACGGTCGCGGGACTCACAGATTACCGTGACCCCGGTACGTAAAGGGCTACTGAAGGACACCGTGGATTTTAGTCAGTACAAGTCTGACAGTCCCTCTCGCCCTGCCCTGGGTGGGAGGACTCATTTGATGATTTTACCACGATAAAAAAAAAAAATTGATTGTCTACAGAAGGTAATCTACTCTCCGTTACTAATAAAAAGAAAACTTTCCAATTTGTAGGCAACGGTTCATGAAGAGTTTCGCCCAATTATTGTTATTGTAAGCATAATAATGCTTACAATAACATCTTACGTAAACCATAAAAACGAGACTCCCGTTACGAAAGCGATCATAACAAAAATTACAAAACCTAGCACATTTTAACAAACAAAACGAAAACACTACACAGCGCATATCAGATAAACTTAAACTTACAAGATAAAGGTTTTCAGTAAACATTAGTATCGCAAAACAATCAATATTTTATTTGAACGCGGCCAGATACGGGTGAATCAATAACGCGAGACGTTTTGAGTGCGAACGCGACTACTAGCGCCATCTCTTATGCAGTAGCGGAATTATGTAGCTTTAATGCTAGTTCGCGCCGCAACCCGTTAGGGGTCGTGTCGGTGGCTTAAAAATTCAGAAGTTCTCAGTTGCATTATTAAATTGGAACCAGTTTCATCCCACGCGAAATGCATGGGTTTATTGGCGATATTCTAGACCGGTTTTAAGACCTAGGACTCGGGAACTCCGACGTGTTGTAGTTTGAAGCGATATTAAATTGTGTTTCGCTCAACTTTGTTCATAAATGTTTTAAAGTAAACTAAGCTAGGTGTTCGACGTACATGCAAGCATATTCCATAAGTATTATAAATTAATTTTATTTAAGTTCACTCTTCCTGTTCAGAAAATATATTTTTCCTTATCATAGAAGTTCAAAACAGTGTTTAAGTAACTAAAAACAATACAAAGCTTTATAAACAGTGTATTATATTACCAAAGCATTCAGAGCAAAAAAAAACGACAACATACATAAAATATAATAGAAATAGTTCCGCTATTCTCCGCTAGATGGCGCCACAGTGCCGGCTACTTCTAAATAACCTATGAGACAATCCTGTTATATCCTTTAATACTAGATAACACGGAAAAGCTTTTAAACCAACCACTTACTGATACATTGTAATATTTATTCAGTTCCTACATAATGTTTTTAGTGGAGAAAATAATTCTAGTGTCTATTATTTTATAACCGTGAGTTGAAAGTTAACTGAAAAGCCACGTGTTGATATGGACTACGTTATTTAGAAATCTTATACGTTGTCGACTTTGCTGGTTTCCGAAAAAGATAGCACAATATTTTGCTAAGATTTTTTTTTTAAAAAACGTTAAGGAAAACTTTAGGGTCTATTTTTGTAGGGCGATAAAATTTGGATGTCAAAACATAGACCAAAACTACGTGTGGTTACTGCTAAAGTTACGAGTAACTTTATTTACGATTGCTGAAAAACTTCGCGCTAGAAATGGCGCGAATGGCGAAAATTTTGAGGGACTTATTTACGCCATTTTGAATTGCAAAAATGCAGATTTTTAAATTATCTCAGCATCATTTTTGGTATTTGAAATTTTATTCCTCTAATACTGTTAGGTCACTACCGTAACCGAAATTCACTAGAAATGGCTTAGTAGCATCCTGAATCTGTTGCCCGGCTGATACTGTCGCATCCCAAGCCTGCCAAAATCTTGGTATAGTATATTATTACGTATGCCTGTAATACTCAATGTCTAACTTTAAGGTATTACAGGCATTATGAACCAACTCGACTCTTCTAATGTCCTCAATATCCCAAGAACATTACGCTCCTGTCAACTTTTTTTTATTTAGCGATTGTCTCGCGTTTGACCACTATATTTATAATATCATCTTCCTGCCCTTATCCTATTTTACTTGTGGTCGGCGCAACACGTTTTTTTCTTCCATTCTCCTCTATCAAACGTCGCAATATAATTTACTCCTTTTTCTTCCATATCATTCCTCAGACAATCCATCCATTTTTTCTTTGGCCTTCCCCGCCTTCCTCTTCCTCCCCATCCATCAACATTCATACTTTCATAACATTGGAGTTATATTCACTACCGCTACAAAAACCCTTATCCTATCCAGTTAAGACTCCAGCAACTCATCACAGCACAGTTCTGCTCCTTCACTGTAAGGTAATTACCGTAATACCGTACTATCTAGTACATGCAGGTAAGTAATATGACTAGTACTACATGCCAGGCAACCGCAACATGTTTGACAGCTCGAACATTTGTTTATATGCACGGTTTGAAATGTTAAGTACATTTTTGGGTTAGGTAATGAAAAGAAATATAGGCTTTATTGCTGTGTGTTTAATTAAAACATTTTTCTACCTCTCGATATTAAAATTCCCTTTAGGTGCTTTGTTGATATATAGCACACTTGATCTTATGAGTGCATGAGTGAGCGAAAGCCCCGTAGTTGAATTTTGGCTCAAACAGTATTATAAAACAATTTGCCATTGACACACTTAGAACCATCCTACCTCTTTGTATTTACGAGAAATTATAAAAACCTTATCTTATCGGAACAAAATCAAGAATCCGTTCCGTCACTGAGAACGTCATAACGAAAATGCTTTAGAGCAATTCCGAACACGCAGTTTGAACCCTAGAATGGTACAAAAACCATTTCTTTTGCTACCCTTTTCTTTAGCAAAGCGAGAAAAAGTTATTGGATGTGTATAAAAAGGCCGGTTTTCGTAGCGACTGCGGAAACTTAATCGTCATAATGGAAACCGTACCACGTCATCTTTATCGTAAGAACCGCCCACTCATAGTATATGTGTTCATGTTTGCAAAAACTACCAATTGATTGAAAAAGCTTTCCGGGGCAGCCCCCGAAATAGGTTGAGTCAGCACTCAAGCTATTTTTTAAAACTACAGAAGTGTGGATTTAGCACAATATAATGTAGAGCCTGTTATCACCGAAGATTTAGACAGAGGTGACACTACAGTACTCCGATAGGAAGGTGGTCATCGGGCACGCCGCAATCGCGGCGGTAAGACCCCTCTTTGAGGAGTGGCTGGATAGGCGTCACGGCGTCCTGACCTACCGCATGACGCAGGTCCTCACCGGACACGGAAGTTTCGGGAGGTTCCTGTGTCTGATAGGGAGGGAAGAAACGCCTGGGTGTCACCACTGCGAGGATCGTCCAGAGGACACGGTGGAGCATACGGTGCAGGACTGCCCCGCTTGGGCAGAGCACCGCCGTGTCCTCACGACGGCGATAGGCGGAGACCTCTCGCGCCCGGCATTGGTCGAGGCCATGCTGCGGGGCGAGACGGAGTGGGAAGCGGTCGCCTCCTTCTGCGAAGCAGTCATGCTCGTGAAGGAGGAGGCGGGCCGCCTGAGGGAGAGGACAGCGTCCTCCCTCCACCCCAGCCGCAGTGGTAGACGCCCACGGCGTCGGACGTCGCGAGACGATCTCCGGCCACCGTAGGCGCGGGCATGCGGGCGGCGAGTAATGGGCGACTCGCTGTCCGACCATGGACCATGCCCGGGTCGACGGCGCGTTGTGTTCCACGCGCGCCTCAAAGAGTGTCAGCATAGTGACGGGGCCTGTAGAGGGCCAAAGCCTGCTGGGGTCGCGGGACCAAGGGATTACCGTGACCCCGGTACGTAAAGGGCTAGTGAAGGACACCGTGGATTTTAGTCAGTACAAGTCTGACAGTCCCTCCCGCCCTGCCCTGGGTGGGAGGACTCATTTGATGATTTTACCACGATAAAAAAAAAAAGGAAGGTGGTCATGAATCATGCGACCCATAACATGAGGTCGGAAAAGCATATAACAGATTTAGTCGTTAGCCAATCCAAAAATGTCAAATCAGTAGAAATAGGAAGAATTTCATTGGTCAGAAATCATGAAAAATCTTTACCTTTAATTGGTACTAGGAACGTGTCTACTACCATCAAAACAAACCAACACTCAAGATCTATTAAGAAAAAAAAAAGAACTCTAAATGGAAAAACCAAAACATGACGATTTGATTTCATATTTTCTCGTAAACATATCCAACGTCACATCTCAAAGTGACGTTTTATTAAAATGATCTTTAAGCCACACCCTCCCGGAATTGGCAGACACACCTACAAGCATTCCTTTACATTAATAAAACAATTAATTTGAAGCTTCCCAATTGACAACGCCACGCACATGTATGTTATACTCGCACAGTAGTCATTTCAACGATCAAATTACGTAGACGTGTGGAAGGAGTATAAAACTTCGGTCACACAGCGAGCTAAGCTAACATTACGTATAGAGCGACCAGCTATACAAGATCCACACAACACTTTTAGTTTATGCGTGATCATAGCACTTGCAACAGTGCCGAAATATACGAAATTCAAAACAAACATGGTTATTATCGCGTGCTAACGTTATTGTTAATGACCACATCAGTTTAAAAACTAACTAAGGATTCAGTTACTCAGCTTCACATGCACGTATAATAAAGTTACCGATACCATTCCTCCGCATTCTTTCTTTTTGGGCCCATCGTCTCTCCGGCCATATAATTGTGACACTAGGGCTACAAACGGAAAATGCTTTGCAAGACAAACATTTATTGCACAATGCAAATATTGTTACAAGCATAGCTTAAAACAAATTATGCTGTTAGGTCGCAGCAAAAAAAAATTAAAGACGTTTATCGCGAAAATCAACGTGTAAAGTCTTAGTGTGGCCCGGCTATGAAATGCACGCACACACTCATACAAGGGGTGAAAACGAGGGTATAGGGACACAGTGCACACACATTTAGCTTAACTGGATCGCCGAACCAACACTCGCTCGTTAATATAGCTTAGGTCTGTAGTCTCTGGATCTTGTAAGCTTAGCTTGAGTTTAGCTTAGCTTATCTCGCGGTGTGACCTACACTCAACGTTACCTGATCGTGGTAGTGATAAAACCTCTATGCTATAAACAGGCGACACATCGTTCGCAATTCACAATGGAGCAACTAGGATCATTCACCTTTTTATCGTTTACGCTATTGTTAGTAGTAGTATAACAACATACTATGCTAGCTCTATTTAACGGTTTGATTATTCTTGAGATGGAAACTTCTTAATTTTAACGGCTGTCCTGCGTGTCCTGTCAATGAATCATTTTAGGAACTGATGTACGCTTCTGATTATGCTAAACTAGTAGCCCAGTTACGGAGACGACTCAATCTAGATCTAGTCCAGATTCGACACACTAAGAAGATTCATGCCTGTATGACGTGTTCAATTGTGTCTACAGCTAGATTGTATGCCCTAATCCTCCTTCCTTAATAGAAGCTCGGTCAAACGTCTCAAATTAACCCCACCGATGACCAGGCTGCATGATACGCGCGTATTCCATTACACAACACAGGACGATACGCAGAGATCGTATTGTTACGATTCTGCTGACTTTCCAATACGCAATGTATTACGACGGGCTAGAGTTCAAGTTATCTTGTTTGGTAACTTTTAACCCTGCTTCGAAAAGGAAAGGTGATAGACTGACCAACATTTCAATGTCAGAGGGTTGAAAGCGTAAGCGGTTGATGAAATCACTGAAATTTGTAATTGTAGAAGGGATTCCACTATATTTCTGAAAAGGTTTACAGGTAAAAGGGATTTACGAAGTTAAACGTCGTTAGGGAACCAGCATATCCTATTTTTTGTGTGGTAAATCATCAAATGAGTTCAAATGAGGTACGAGTGTAAAAGCTCCTACCGCCATGGGTAGAGCTGAAGGGACTTTTAGACTCGAACTGATTAAAACCCAGTCGGTTCCTCTAAATTTCCTTTGCTCTTCAAGGCAGTTAACCTCGTAAGGCATTTCCGCAACCTTAACAACCAAGTCTTTTGGAACCAACACATGTTAACTGATCCTGCATAGTACAAATCATGGAAACCAATAACTGGATGATGGCGGTCAAATAGGCAATCGTTCATTGTAAAACACTGGTACTCAGCTGCATTTGGTTAGACTGGAAGCCGACCCCAACTTAGGACAATAGGCAAGTCGGCCAGCTAATAAATGCACCTATTTATCAAGTAAAGTGCAATTTCCTCGTAATACGATATTCCATATCCCTATCCTTTACAATTTATTACAACTAATCAGTGATATCCGCTTTGCGTAATGATTTAATGAAACGTTTATAAAATAATATCTATCGATCGATCTGGCCTACCTAACACCTTTTATTACAAACGTAAAGTGTAAAAAGGCTTAGTATAATACGAGTTTATAATTAATAAACTATATTTTTGAACACTTGTACAATCATGTTTATCAACTTGAATTTTCTAGGACATAAGGCAGCTTTCTGTAAGAAGGATTTGGGTTTAACTCACCACGTGGGCCCAGTAAAGATATGTAGATATCACAACATCCCGACTCGGTCTCCCGATTTTTTGGTTTTTAGGACATGTCGGTTTCTTCGCCATTTTGAAGGCAGCCAATTTTGTCAATAATCAAAACAAATCTTAAATGATATAAGATAATGATAAGAATCAAATGATGCATAAGAAAGACATCGAACATTTAAAAAATAACTTAACCAGAGCGAAGACCAACTCATATCATTCGCTGACAAAACTAGCACAAAATAAAAACTAAAACGCTTTAGTAAAAAAAAGGAATGCAACAAGGCGATTGACAATAAAACATCAGTCACAGTCACACAGAACGTTCAAAAGATGCGCCCGCGTCGTTCCCGCTCCGGCGCGGTGACGTCACCACGGAAGCTAAGGACGTGTGCGCGCGCAGGTGACTAACCTTACTATTGTCATGTGGGCAGGAGTTGCTGCGTGTTAGAAGCTGCTATATTTGAACGTTTACCGGTATTGGCTAACGTGCTAGCGGAGTTTGAAATATTGTTTTATACTTGGTGAAGAAAGTATTGAGAAGGAATGGAGATGGCTAGAAGATGATATGACTAGAAAAGAGGTGTCTGCTAAAATGACGAATAATAGAGAAGTATGAAAGAAAACATGCTGCGCCAATGCCAAATGAATTTGAATAACGGCAAGATGATTATGATTAGATAATGAATGATGACTTCAATAAGAGAACTACATATTATCATTATCATTTTGAAATTACTGCAATGTATTAGGCATCAATGCAGCAGGTGTTTCTCTTTCTGTGTCTGTATTAGAATTAGTCTGAGAGTTGAATTTCCTCTGAACTATACAATTTCACAACTCTTGCTTTTTGGACTGCAGTAAATATTGGTCAGTAGAATGTCAAAATTTCCTCTTTTAATTCCTAGATATTTGCGAGAGACCATCAAACGGGCTAGAACTATTTTTTAACCGTTTCCTTTGCATTGTATATGCAACCAGGAACAGGTCACTGCAACATCGTGCATTCCAAAATATACCTTTATTTTCCATCCAAAAGGTAAATATTTAAATACACTGATACAAACGTAGCCAAAGATTACTCATCATTGACATAATAATTACGAATCACCTATAAATAGTTGACCAATGTCAAGCATTCTACAAGCGTGACGTATTCACCTTCGTAACTTACAACAGACACTCGTATAATGAAAGGACGTTGTATTAGAATCTTATCTTCTCAGATGATTATTGTCTTCCGATTTTACAGTATCAACAGATCTTTGCTTTCCATATACCTTATCAACTCAATAGAGAAGGTCTGTGATCTATCTTGACACAATCATTCTAATAGCATTGTTTTCTATTTTAATTAATTTAGAGGCTTATGTTCACATCTGATCAAGTCTCATCCACATCTATATTAGGCCAACTTTGCATGTGACCCAAAGATGTCGTCATTAAAATTCTGTGTTTCCGAAGAGCACGATCCACACACCTGTTTATATATATTGATCTGAAAAGTGGCGCGATATAAAAATATAGCAATAGACTCAACGGCAAAAAAAAGTTTCAATAGTTCCACAGAGCAGTATTTAAGCTAAATTATATCAAACGAAACTTACACAAACTCGCTACAGTTCGCAAACTGAACTAAGAAGAAACCGCAGAAGTTTCAAACAGTGCTAAACTAGAACTAAACCGCGAACTAAAGCAGAGCTCTGTTAGTTTAGGACCTAATGTTGAATTAATAACATTCAATTACGTACGTTTAACTAAGGAATAAATTGTTCGCAAGATAGGTGTGAGGATAAGATTTGAATAACAATGATGACGATGACAAGGTTGCCAAGGTCGAAGCAACCGAAGAAGGAACACATGAGGAGACTAACCCTGTGGGAATCGGTACACAAAAGAAATAAATCAAATGTATATCAGCTGTCATTTACAAAGATCAAATGAAACAACCACAACAAATTAAAGACTTGATTAACTTTCACTATATCAAAAATCTGTCAATAAAAATACAATTGGAAAACAACACGACAGGCAATTAAAAGGCCGAAAACAACCAGTAGTTGGCAAACAGTGATCTATAAATATGTATAATGGCCGTCAAGAATCGATCAATTCTGGCAACAGGCTTACCGAACGTCCGGAAGATCATGACATTGGCTCCCTCGGTATTTGCAAGACACCAGCATTGAAGTTGGCAAGTTGCCACACACGCTCAGCTCAATCGTTAAGAGATTTTCATCGTTCGTCGCGGTACAAACACAACAAACCACGATTTGATACGGACGTAAATATGGGTGTATCAATGAACTATTAGGTGGGTTTACGGTGATTTAAAGTAAGTCTTGTTCATTTGTTAGGATAGTGTTTCTGTCATTGAAGATAAGTAAGTCGTTAAAGGTAAAGATAAAGCTATCGTCTACACTAAGACAAGAGACAATCCTAATGATAGTTTCATTGAAAAAGATTGAGAGATTTGAAACGAGGAATGGGAAGCATTTGCCCAGCTGTGAGACACAATAGAAGCTTACAGAAACATAAATGTAACCGTTATAATTTATAGACATAAATTAGAAGCATGTAAGTTAATAACCCAGAACGATATCCTGTCAAAAACACAATGTGCAACAAATCAATTAATTTGTTAACTCCAATCATTTCCAGTTATAATTAGGTTTGTGTTATAAACCGATTTAAAGCAGACACAATGAGACACGAGATTTATTTACTGCCTCGTAATTTTGGCATATTACATCAGGTTAAAACTGGTATTAATCAAACGGCGAGTTTTGCAAGGCAAATGGTCACAACGTGTGAACTTAAGACCTGAATAAAGGCATTTAATGTTCAACACAATAAACATTTATGATTAGAATGGATGTTTCAAAAGCTTGAGATTAGTTGAGACGAGAACTATGAATTTATAAAGCTTGTGGTATTACATGACAGCATACCTTGTAGAGAAAGGTTAAAAATTCAAGACCACTTCCTTGGAAACTTTAGCAGTTACTGTGAATTTTCGTCACAAATATAGGAAGTGGACTTATATTATTAAAGGACACAGGAAGAAGCAAACTTGAAACTTTAAAGACTTATGGCGGGATAAGTGACGAAGAAAAGGGCACAGAACTAAAAGACAAAGCTCGTAATACAATTAATAATAAGAAAAGCATCACGAAAGAAATATGCTACGATGTAGCAATGCAATTTGCTCTGTAATACTAGGCTTATTAGATTTAAGAACCCTGTATCACATCCACTAGAAAACTGAACTACCAATTAATACTACTCCAAAAGCCTCTAACAAACAAGAGAGATTACCGAACCTTTTTAAAGTTCCATTACTTCAAGAGTACCAACTAGTTCTCCTAAAGGAAACTGCTCAAGTACCAACTACGCTGATGAATCAGACGTTGTCCTTTGAAAAGTTACTTAATTATACAGCCAGTTGACGAGAACTTTATTTCTATCGCATTTGCAAGTTAACTGACAGCTGCGGGTAGTCAAAGAAAGTTTTATAAGCATCATTCATTTCCTCATAAATTACGTTTTGAAACGCCTTCTTTAGATTGAAATAACGTTTCACACTTATTATAGCTGTGAATGAAATGGAAATGGTTGTCGTTAAAGGTATGGCTTGATGATCATTTCATACTAATAGAAAATACTTACACAAAGTATTTTTTTTTGTTAAAATAACTTTCAAGTAACAGTTGACAGATGGAAGCCATTGCTATTCCTCGTATCTTAGAAGCATTGTTATTTATAGTAATTTTTTTATGAATTGAGGCATAACGTCGAGTAATTATAAAGTAACCCCAAAATATTGAAATAACGACGTTTCAATATTTGGCTCGTATCTAAAATTTTTAATATTGCCTACAAGAGACACTGGCTGATACTCTCTTAATGCTAAACTGTCTTGCCATGGACCCTCGGGAAAACCAAACTCCAAAAAATATAATCTAAAACTGATTGTTTTTCTTTTCATACTTTTTTGATACATTTTACTTCGGGGACTTAACATGGCCGTCTTTTTTTCCAAAGTCCACAAAAAAGTATTATTAAAGTTTTCCCGATCGGGATACCTCAAGTCGATTGTGAAATTCTCCTAAAACTTTTGAGACTAGAGCTATTAAAAATAAATTTAGGCAATTTCTTACTTTATAATTATTCTTCTATAGCATTTAAGTGTTGTTACACCTGTTGTGTCGGTTTTATTGGCTTTACTTAGTTCTTGTTTGCAAACCCAAGTTTGTTAAAAAATCTGTTTCATCAGTCTCTTTTTCTTTTGAGATGTATTTATTTAACGTCTGTCGTTTCTATTATCTAAATTATATGAATACACCATATACCCTTTTGCCAAAGGTCTGGGTCTGTTAGGTTAGGACCTCTACCAGTAAAAGACAGATAAATCTGGACATCAAATCCCATTAGCACGTTGTTATGTGAGTTCTGTGAGGTTCTTAAAGGAGGTTTTATGGATACTAGAGGTGTCCACATCCTCACTAAGACAAAAAGAAAACAGACCATATTACACCACGACTAGTTTTTTTGGTACACATTCAATTTATCATAACTCTGTACTGTCTGTTTCCCCAGTAATTAGTTTCTAACTAGTCCACAACAGTAATTATAACAGCGTTACCATTACGAACGCGTCAGAAAGACACCAATGTTTTATGTAATACGGTGCGCCTATTGCGTTTTGCGGTCGCATAGTGCGTTCCATACTAATATGCGCCCGCGGCTTTTCGGTAGATAATGTATGTAATTTTTACGATTTCTGACCGGTTACTGACCTGTTTTCGTGGTTGTTGTAGAACTGTTAAGATATCGACCAAAAATGTCAAGACCACACCCTATTTTTTAACAGCCTCTATTTAATACATGTGCCAAAGTACCAATGTTATATAATTGCGCTATTCATATCGCCCTTGTCTTGGCTCCGTTCCAGGGTTGTAACGTAGGCCCTGTCCTTACCACACCCCCTTATTCTGACCTATATACACTTTCCAAGGTTTTAACAAAACGCTTGGTGGTAGATACTTCTTCAAGGTCTGACGGGCTGGCAACCACGCACCAGTCGAGCGTCAAGTACCTCGTTTCCATGTCATCCGCGGATGCGAGACAACCAGTTCTTGAAAATTCATTGTGCCGATAGTTGGGGGACCCACGGTGTAAACATATTTCACCTAATGTCTCTTAAACAGTCTCAAAAACGCTCTTTCCTACTTTAAAAAGGACGCAGGCGATACCTCTGGAGTTGTAGGCGTTCATAAACTACGGCCGCATTTCATCAGGCAGGCCGTATGCTTCTTTGGCTTATCACCTTTACGGTACAAAATAGTCGCTTGATAATACTTTTCTATGTACGCTCGTGTATATAATCAATATGTGTATAGTCGGGTCGGCATTGTGAAGACGAAACAATAACATATATTGATAATACTATACATTTACACAAGTATATGACACTTATAACAGTCACCTTCCGTTGTTTCCTGTTTGTATAAACTTCCTCGGAATTGTATGTCAGAAGGATATTTGCTATTCATAATTATGTTCCTCGTCATTGTCTCCCTCTGGTTAATGGGGAGCTGTATGGGTACTTGTGGGGTGTTTTGAATATCGTAGGGGAAGCACCCTATTAGATTTTCGTTGGATATGTAGGGTTCGGAATTTCTGATGACTTTGAATTTTGCCATCCTATTCAAATATCATTATGATGGTAATTGCTTGCAGAGCACGATTTGAAGAAAATGGATTTTGGAAATCACTTCTTGTACAACGGGTACTGGTAGCTAGTTTTCTACTTCGTCTCTGTTGCATCTTGTACTGTTTAGTTTCAAGTCTTGGATTAGCGACAGTTGCCTTTGTAAGTCTTTAGGCAGTGTTTCATCCCGATTTAACCCTTTTTTTGCCCTTTAGGTGTCAGGGCAGTGTTCTTTATACTATAAAGCAAGCATACAGTCCCATAACTCAACTTTTCATCATTAGGTTGAAAAAAACTTCTAAATACAGTAAAGTACTGGTAATACGTTCCTTTAGATATGGGTGACAGTCTATTGGCTCATCACTTCCAGCCATCATATCATAGTAATCCGTTGCCCTCTGTTGATTTTTACGAGTTTCGCGGAACAATAACTTTTATGGCACCCACAAGATATTCAATGGTTACCCAAGATTTCGATTACATCATTTCTTTCATTAGTCAATACTTGTAAGGGATCGCTTTGAATCTTTGTATTATATAGAATTTGCTTCGAAGGGAAAATGTATTTTCTTCTGATCCTACTAAACTTCGATTTGAGATATTGGGGTTGGAAAGCCTGAAATGGAAGTAGGCACAGAGGTAATAACCGTAGTTGGAGAGTAGTATGCGCTTAATGGCCGAGATACGGTAGAAGAACTGACAGCAGAACTACAACCTGATTGATGGGTTAGACTTATTCAGATCAGTTCACAAGATCAGATCGAAAATTAAACCTGATTGAAACTCGTGCAATCCATGAGAGCATGACACAGGAGGTAGAAAAGACCTAAACTTAGCATTGGGTGGAATGAGACTGGCAATGATGATGATAATTTCGTCCCTAGGGTTAATAACGTTACGCTGGGCATCCATTTTATACAAATCTACATGCTAAAATTCAAACCATATAAATCACATACAGCAAGCTTTCAACAAAATATCAAACGTGAAGTGCATTTTGTAAATATAGCCCGGCACAGTTACATTAAAAAATCATAAAGTTGCGAGGGAAAACACGCACCTGAAACTTATAGTAGGAAAGCAACATTTTGTAATATTGAAATTGAAAAATGGATATTGAAAAATTGTTAGCACGTTGGCGTCCAATTAAAATGAAAATTCCGTCGAAGCTTGATTAATTTCCAGTTATATTTTAGTTAAATATTTGTAGAAAGGCTACAACTAACAATGTTGTGTGAATGAAATTATATTTTTATGAGGAAAGTTTTTAGTATGAATGTGGCTATAGAAGAAGACCAAAGAATCGATTGATGGACTGTATTAAGAATAATAGGAATAGAAGACAGTCTGACACACAACATGTTAGAAATAGAAGATGAGAAGATTATTAAGTTAGCCCACAAACGTTTTATTGTAAGCGGCTGAATTCATAAGTTAATGTACTCGTATCTTTTAATTAATAATTCTATTGGCGATACTATCAAACAAGCCTATGAGCTTTACTTGCCCTTATAACTCTTCATAATTAATAATTAATTAACTAAACAATCTGTAAACCTTATAGACTAGCTATTTGACTCGATTCATGAACGAAAATTATTAACAATCAATTTAAAATAGATTTTTGCAGCATTAATTCCTTTCTGTCTAGCCATTACAAATGCTGTGTCTCTGGAAATACGCCCAGACAGCCACGTAATGACAGTAGCTCCTTAGTCTATGGTGTATCGATCCTCATTGGTCTTGCCAAGTCCCTGTTCCAAGTTTTGACGTATTGAATGGGGAAACTGGTTAATTTCTGTTCAGATTTTTATAAAACGCAGTTCGGCTTGGCAGTATCTTTAATGTAAAAATACTAAAAAGTCTAAATGTGAGTTTTTATTAATTAGGAAAACATGCACATATTTATTAATGTGTTCGTCTACAAGGCCGTTGTTTTGTGTATTTTTAAGGAGTGTAAATTATGTTTTAGAATAAACATGTTGACGGCATCAATTAATTGCAAATCTACAAACATACAACGCATCAAAATTCGGGAGTAGGGACTCGTGTCGTCGACGACGTAAAAACTGTACTTGCTTGTGACGTATTGGCAATTTTAAAAGTGTTGTATTTTCGTCAATTTTGGTTTACGTAACAAAACGAAAAATACGTATCAAATAATATTTGATGGGTGAAAAGCTTTTCAGTTTATCCATTACAAAAGAACATACTAATTACATACCAAAAATTAAAAATATCATTAGGTTAAATACAGAGAAGTAAAAATTGGGGTACCGCAAGGCAGTGTTTTAGGACCACTTTTATTTATAATTTACGTGAATGACCTGCCGCGCATTACGAACCATCCGACTGTTTTGTTTGCTGATGATGCCACTGTTGTTTTTTCTAGTAAAGAACTGTCTAACCTAAAAGAAGAAGTAGAAAATACATTACGAATTATTATAGAATGGCTGACATCAAATAAATTAAAAATAAACTTAACCAAAACTAAAATTATGACTTTTAAAAATAGAAATTGCAAACAAACAAACGTCGATGTTTATTTCCAAGGACAGAAGATTGAGCAAATCAATACAACAAAATTTTTAGGCTTACAAATAGACTATAACTTAAACTGGAAGTCACATTTGGAAAGCTTGTGTCTTAAATTAAGTCAGCAGTCCTATGCACTATATATGCTTGCAAAAATAGTCAGTACCAGTGCGGTCTTAGCATCTTACCATGGTTACGTAGGGTCTTTGTTGAGATATGGCATTATGTTTTGGGGCAATTCTACAGAAAAAGAAACTGTATTTAAAATGCAAAAGAGATGTATCCGAGCAATATGTAGTTTAAAACAAACAGATAGTTGTAAGCCCTTTTTCCAAAGCTTAAAAATATTAACACTACCATGTTTATATATATTGGAAGTCGTAATGTTTGTAAAACGCAACTTGGTTTTTTTCAAAAATTATAGAAGTCAACGCAATAACAAAAAAATATATTTCCCTGACAGCAGTAGAACTACTTTGTTTAGCAATAGCATTTTTTGGATGGCACCTCGACTTTATAACCATTTACCAAAATGTATTATAGATTCAAAAAATGTGGACATATTTAAATGTAATGTTAAAAAAATGTTATTGGAAAAATCTTATTATAGTGTTAATGAATATTTGTGTGACAAACTCTAATAATGTTAATTGTAATCATTAATTGTTTATTATTATCAAACTTAATTTTAATTACGGTGCTATTTACTAATTCTTGACATTTTAACATAATGAATTTACTTTGACATTATTAATTTGACATTATATAATTTGACATTATTACTTTGACATTATATACTTTAATTCGCAATTTAAAAAAAGAAAAAAAAAAAAAACGTAATTTTGAACTGGAATGTATTTAATTATATTTTTTTTTTTTTTTCTTAATTAAGGGACTAACCAAGTTCCGAACTAAATGTTGCATGCCTAGTGCAGAATATGGCGACACTAACAATTTTCCTCTTTTTCAAAAATCCACCTGTATTACTTACCCATATTTGCAATAAATGAATTTGATATTTGATATATTTGATATAACAGGTTACAAACTACTTTATTCCGTTATCTTCACCTCTCCTTTCCAATATGCAGAATTGCAGAAGCATTAAAAACAACACTTATCTACGCACAGAAATTAATGCAAACTCCTCATCGCTACCTTATTCTCCTATCTCTAATCTTCACGCAACGATATGCGGCTCGTGAAACAGGCATTTGTAAGACTATTGCAACATAGGTGCGGCTATACACGACACCGGTTACGCGAGAGGCGACTTGAAAATCGCGCCATCGTATCTAGGCATGCGATGACGCGATTTGCAAGGTTTTTTTAAATGAAGGCAATGCCATATTTTACCTTCAGAACCCATTCAATTAAAAAATCATAGGGCAGTGTTTAATGCGATACCCGTCGGTAAGACTGGTAGTCAGACTTCGAACCACTGACTATTAGTAACAACTGTTAAAGATCTATAAATGAGAGCTGGGATCACCGGCTTAACGTGCTTACTAACACACGAAAAAAGAATATTGGTCACCAATGCGACCGCTCCTATGATCAACCTCGCCAAACTTTGCAAAGCGTACGTGCGGTTGTTACATTTTAGCGCCTCAGCAAAATCGCGTACTCATGTCATTAAGAATATCGAATCGATTTAACAAAACCGGCGCGGTGACTCATACGCTCGGTCAAGTTCGCGTCCCGGAGACGCGTGTGATCGTGGCATCGTGGGCGTACGCCTTTGTAACTGGCGTGACGTAGTGCCGCTAAAAGTATTACGCTAAAAGGTAATAAGCTTCATTGATAAATAACATTTTTGTTTGTACAGCGTGTTTGTGAAGCGTTTCAGTTTAATTTTATTTGGCTGTTTATTATGTTAATGAGATTGTCACTGATGAATCTTTTTTGGTATAACCGAGATTTCATTCGTTTTTATTTAGCGATTGCGCCAACAGTCCCTCCAATAGGGTATTTGACTGAAAAAATCTAATTAGTCTGTCAGTTACATTTTAAGTTCTTCCACCTGTAAAGCTACATAAAGCAGCGAGTAGCACTACTACCCGATCGAAACCGGGCTCGGTGGTACTTTTTTTTGGTTTATCGTGGTAAAATCGTCATATGAGTCCTCCCACCCAGGGCAGAGCGGTAGGGACTGTCAGACTCGTACTGACTAAAATCCACGGTGTCCGTCAGTAGTCCTTTACGTTCCGGGGTCACGGTAATTCGTGAGTCCCGCGACCAGGCTCGGTGGTACTTAAGAAAATTATTACATCACCATTATTTTACTAAAGATTTGGTGTTCAGTGGTCCACATATTCCCAGGATCGGAAGAAGTGGAAAATACTGGGACATGCATTGTTCCAGCAGTGAGATATCACAGATTAACAGTAACAATTAGCCACGAAGTATCACATAAAGTATCTCTTTTAAAGCTATCACGCAAAACCCAATTTAAAAACAGTTTAGGTATATTGAGACGGTACTAAAAAGGGCAAGACGCTTCACAATCTAAAAGAGTCCGTATAAGAGTCTGTCCTACTTAAGCTTTCAAAGAAGTCTCTGAATTATGAATATCAAAAGCGTGGCCGTTTACGAGTATAAATGAGGAGAGGCTATAAAATGAGGAAAAGGCATAAACTGTCAACTTAAATGTGGACAAATGTGTGTAGTATATCTCGCTTTTCCGTAAAAGTCATGGTGGCAATTTCAGGTAACCATCTGAAATAATGGTTATTTCTGGTAGGAGTACTTGCTAAAAGTCAAGGAGACGACAAAATTAGCACAATGATAAGTTTGTATGAAAGTAGTGGCAGTGTGTCAATTTTTTTTTTCAAACATTGCATTTACGGTGACGTTCTTGTTGCAATGACACTGCTAGTCATCACACTTGGTTTACATCAGAAATTAATATCTTGGAATTCTCTTAGATTACGTCTATATTTTCTGGAGTTGATCCATCATAAAGCCTCATTTAATGCGGAAGAAATTTCAGGCAAGTTTGACATTTACATTGCGGAATTAGTTTCATCAACTGAATTAATTGAAAAAAAAAGTTAAACTTGCATACTCCCGCAATATTTTTTTTATTTCAATAAAAGATTAGTTTTAACAAAAACATTTTTCGCTAAACGTAATTTTCAAGTGACAGTTGACAGATGGATATCACGGTTCACCGTAATCGTCGAATAGTAATTTTCGCCTGTCCCATTTCTTCTCGCGATCATCATAATAAACTGTGAGACCTTTATTTTTCCTGTCACTTCTAGAACGTTGACCCTGACCTGATATCCATACCTTGCCTCATTCATACGCAGACTAATTCCCCGCCATACTGTAATACTTACACAGTAAGGTAATGATATTAAACCTGCTACCGAATTTAATTTCACGGTGTTTTAGCTCCGTTTACCTGGGCTTTATTAAACGAGGTAATGAAGGTATATATTTACTAAAATATATAATACGCTATACCGATTCTTGTTCTGCTCAGAAAAGTAGAAAAACTGTTGCTGATTTTTTCTTGGGGTCAAAATACGTTTTTGTATTGAAAAAGGGTTATGTTTAGTGGTAGCAACAGCTTGAAGCCATTGATTGGCCTTCTATTACATGGGAATTAAACGTAACTGACTAAAAGTGGATATACTATAAGGTCACGAGTTCAGAGGTCAGAAGTCTGTCTCCTCCCTACACACCCTGACTCTTACTGACAAAAAAACCCAGTTTCTTCACATGCCCTTTGCGTTCCACGTCCTCTGCTTAGACAGACCCCGTCAGTCTGGCTCTAAGAGGACTACACGCATGATTCTGTTTAGAACAAAAATTAGTTCATTAAATAATTAAGCTCTATCTAAGCTAGTAGACCATTAAAGATTGACATCGATATCTACAGTAATACCAACTAATAATGAATCAAGCTGTCAGTCAACACTTGCTTACTGAAAGCTTATTCAAATTAATTTGTAGTCCAGAACGTTGAGTCAACATTATTTTGTTTGCTTGGTTGTGATTTTGGTCAACAAATTATAGGAATCTGCTGAATTCAACACGCCCGTCATGAATTTTAGATAGGGAGAGTAATTTTTTAAAAAAAAAAACGTGGTTAAATCATCAAATGAGTACTCCCACCCAGGGCAGAGCAGGGCGGACTGTCAGACTTGTACTGACTAAAATCCATGGTGTCCTTTAATAGCCCTTTACGTTTCGGGGTCACTGTAGCTCGTTAGCCCCGCGACCCCGGCAGGCTTTGGCCCTCTAAGAGGGCCTCGTCATTTATGGAGACCCATGGACTTTTCTGAACGTCTTTCAGTTGAATGATGCAAAATCAGAGCAGGTTTTAGTATACTTGGTCTGGTTTCCATTAACAGGATGAAACATATAACAATACGCCTGCTGTCCCTGAACTATTATGGGGGATTTACACGAGTGGATTTGTCGGTCTAATGGTCCGGAAATTCGACACGTGTAAATGCCCCAGAAGGAGCTGACGTGACCTAATACACCCAAATATCGACAGTTATATTCATATATTGTCGTCACCCAGACGCAAAAACTCAGGATCCGGGCTATCACTCAGAAATCCTGGAGCCTGGTCAAAACCGCACAATGTTGTGCTTAAGAGCAGCACTTGCGAGAAAAGAAAAAAACTATTCATCTATAATACTAATATTATAAATCTGTTTGTTTGGTTGAACGTGCTAATCTCAGGAACTATTGAAAAATATTTTTGTGTTGGATAGTCCATTTACCGAGTACTAGCGACCCGCCCCGGCTCCGCACAGGTGCAATGTCTACTATATTATGCATGCTATATACTTATAAACCTTCCTCTTGATACACTATATTAAAAAAAACTGCATCAAAATCCGTTGCGTAGTTTTAAAGATATAAGCACACATAGGGACAGACAGACAGCGGGAAGCGACTTCGTTTTATACTATGTAGTGAAGGACATCACGCTACGACTGACAGGAGCCGAGCAGCGAGGGTGGGACTACGGAGAACCGATAGTTTAGAGAAGCCAAGAAAGCACCAACTAGAGGAAAATGGATGAAACATAAAGCTTTTTTTTTACGTGGTAAATCAAATGAGTTCTCCCACCCTAGGCAGAGCAGGAGGGACTGTCAGACTCGTACTGACTAAAGTCCACGGTGTCCTTCAATAGCCCTTTACGTACCGGGGATACTGTAATTCGTGAGTCCCGCGATCCCGGCAGGCTTTGGGTCTGTAAAGGGGGACCCCGTCATTTTGCTGACAATCTTTGAGGCGCGCGTTGAACACAACGCGCCGTCGACCCATGAATCATAAAGCTGGCAAAACAATTATTTTAATGACTGTCCCCTCTTGCCTTTTCACCTGGCACGATTCAGTAAACAGCTGTTCCTACGTTTTTCTAAAAGTTCAACTAATAAGATAAATAGTCCATAAATACAAACAGTTCTATATTTATCTATGTCTCGTGTGCAGACATTATGACACCGGGCGTTGCGTGTGCGCACGTGCCAAGTTTTCACCACAATTGATAAATTAATTAGTTTTGTGACGATTAATTTAATTTTACAAGGGATTATACACATTGATACCTTGTCTACGTTTATTTTTATGCCATATGATATTGAATATCTTTCGGAGAGACACTTTATGTAGGAAACTATCGTGTGAAAAGCGGAAACCTAGATTTATTGCCCGGAAATCACCAACGAGTAGATTAGTTCTTCTAAGTGGGTTAGTTCAAATAATTATAACTGTGGGCCAGACTTCCATAGATATGTTATAGTCGAATCACTCGTTGTCTCTACGCTTTGGTCTTTCGCTAACTACACAACGGATTTTTATGCAGTTTTCATCAATAGACAGTGATTCAAGATGATGGTTTATATGTACATAATATAATTCATGAACGTGCACGTGGGAAGTCATGACGCTAGTAGTTTATACAATCCAATGTCAAACATGAATAATCTTTTCTGAAAGTATTTTCTACTTGAGATCCATTTATCACAAAAAAACACAATTAGCCCCTTCGTACGCAACGCGACGCAAGTCTCCGATACGTTACCACTCTGTTATCCAGGTGACTATCGCAATACAAATCCATAGAGGTTCGTACACAGGCACGCGTCAATGGATATCGAAGTCGTAAGCTATCGGAGACTTGAGTCGCGTTGTATACAAAGGTCCTTAGAGGTAGAAAACGCTTCACATTTATACCAAATCAGCTCTCAAAGTATCCAATACGACTAATTGGAGTCCAGCATACCTCTTACAGTATCAGAAGCGTGCAATTACGTACGGAATTCACTCAATTGAATAGTATACCAACTAATAGAGCAGTTTAGGGGCCCGTGTCGGCCGCACTATGCCAATTGATCAATCTATTTATATGATGATGGAATAGAATAAGTAATAGAATACATAGTGGGTGAATAGAATCGTCTCGAGTGTTTTGTTAGTAAATAAGGCGGCTTTTTCAAGGTTTTGCTGAGGAATATTGAATTTTGCGGTTGTTTACGTAAACAAAAAGAAAATAAGTTAATAAATTCCTGAAACAAAAGAAGAAATTGTTAAATTTTCATTGTTTGAGAATTGGTATTCCAACTTAGCAATAATTTCGAATAATAATGAAGTTAGTCTATACTTGAAATATCTAAAAACCAAAGCTAGATCAGATTTTAGAAAAACTTCTGCTACTTACTCCTTTTCGCATAAAACTTGAAAAGGGAGATTGGGGGGGGACGAATCCACGGGCGAAAAGGTTGAAAATCAATATAAGGGCCAACTTAAATATTACCCAGCCCTTTTTGGCCTAACTATCAAACTAAAATATGAATAGTATAGTCAACGGTCTGAGGCCAGCTTTAGGGAATTCAAAACCAATATACTCCACTCCCGTAATATTACAATAACGTCACATGTAGTAGCGGGTAAGGGTCATCTGAAAAGATCTTATTGATGAACTAAAGAGAAAGGTCAAATGCGTAGTTCTCTTAACAGGGAAGCGTCACACTTGTATGGAAACATGAATTACGTCACAACCACAAGATAATATATAAGACAAGGAAGAGAAGACGTGCGAGTACTTCGAACATATGTTTGGACAATCTCCTCATCTCTCATGTAGTCGATGGTGAAGCATGCTTGCCTAGAAGTGTCTTTTTGGACGTATCTTCCTTAATTTTTGCCTGGCATCATTAGCCTATAGTGTTCCCTTATTTAAAACTCAAATCACCATGCCAGTTTTTGGAACTGACATTAATGTAGGACATAGATACTTCTACATATAGTTTTCTTACTCTGTTTTGAGACTAGCGACGACAAAATAAATTACATTAAGTGGCCGGACAAAACTACACATTGGAAAAGAGTGGAAGATTTTTTATCTTACTAATCCTTTCTACTAATATTATAAACTTGAAAGTTTGTTCGGATGGATGGATGTTTGTTACTCTTTCACGCAAAAACCACTGAACGGATTTGGATACAATTTGGCACAGAAATAGTTTATAACCTGGATTAACACGTAGGATAGTTTTTATCCCGGTTGTATCATCCCGTGGGATAATTTCAGAGTTATAGCGGGTGAAATTGCTGGCAACAGTTAGTTTATAATAGATTTAGTTCGGCTTTAATCTAGCTCATAAGCTAAGATGAAGCTTGCTCACCCAGAAGGTACTGGAACTCCAGAGGACCGTAACACTGCCAGTGATATCGCTCAGCCATCACCAAAGGCTACAGGTAACCTGTGGTGCCGTTGCCCGGGAAGAACCACTAGGTGCTCAAACACAATGCGATCGCGCCCGCCACCGCGCCATCCGCCGCGCCCGCCAACGCGCTTGCCACAGGCCTAGGCCCTGGGCTTCCACTGTGGGATAACACTAGAAGATGGTGGCTTTGATCACTTGAGAAGTGTCACTACTCAGGCCTATGACAGAAGTGCGTCATACAAAAGGAATGACATAAATTGAAATGAGGTTCAAAATTACCCCTTCACACCATAGCCCTTACCCAAATAAACACACAGTTCAAAACACTAATTGGCATATTAATAACGGCAATATAATTGCGAGTTAATCATTCCATCATTAATTAGTGACGTCATGTTTGTAGTAGATCGCGATTTGTGTGTGTTTAATATACTATGTTTGTTTTAATGATTATGTTGGTGTTCCGACGTGTGGCTTCTATGATTTTAATTTTATTATTATTTATTTATTAGTTAACAACTGTTTCTTTGACAGTAAAACCTTGTAAGTATATAATGTTACAAGGACGTATTTAGTCACGCTTTCGCAAGGTCACTTTTTTACAAAACCAGGTTTATTTTTTCTTAAAATAACTACATTTATATGCCCAAATGACAGATCTAAATCCGTTGACAATGATCACTAAACGTAATTGTAATGCTAAAGATGTACAACCATAGTTGAGCCTAGAACACACATGCGCGACAACCGACAATTCAATTTAATTGAATTTCCTTTTTCCTCAAACTACAAATTTACGTTAAAATAATTTATAATTCACTAATTCATTCCGCGGATACAGCATTGAAAAATAAAAATAGGTTTTTTGTAAACAAATTAAGGAAAAAATATTTATAACAGAATGTTATGTTTATGAAATTATATCTCAAAGCAATCGTTTCTTGTGTTAGATATTATTTTATTCAACGTTATTTATGAAAAGGAGTGGCCGCGGCAAAATATCACTTATGCACACAGATTAAAGTAGCATATTGAACTATTATTCTTGACAGGGATAACAGTATTGTCCTTGTCCTGTGATGTGATAACAACTACAGCGGCCGACAGGTTGCTGTAAGAAATAGCAAATCACATAGATATTTGCAAAACTATTCATTGAAGCTATCTATATGGCCTTTTAAACATCGTTTGGTTTAGGTATCGGCACGACTTAACACAATAAAAGGTCATGACAGACAGGTCATGAAACAACACACAGTTCTGTTTATGGGGTGTTAGTTCCGCCACTTTTTATCCCAATAAAACACTGGTTATTGGCGTTGAACTTTTGACGGTCTGTCTAACATAATTTCTGACGTTCCAGAACTGTTGATTTCAGCTTAATTCGACAAAAAAATGAAATTAAAAACTTCAACCATTCTAGTAGAGAAGTTGACAGTCCACCAAGCATCAGACTTGTCGTATTTTAATGTCTCCCATAAGGGGTGGGCAGCACTATCTGTGTTTGAAAAGCAAGTGTATCACTGCCATCACTTATATCAAGTGACATCGTACTGCAGAAAGGCTATACATTTACTTACCACCACTAATGGCCGACCTGTCTTTAGTAAAAGCACGCTAATGGAATTATAACGCATTTTATCCCGATACTAGGTAGTAATATCTCGTTGCAAGATATAAACTAGTCCCTGAGGGCATCCGGTTTTCGATCAAAGTGCTTATAGTTAGTTTACACGATTACAAAATAGTTGAAAACGAATGGTCTATTTCTTTTAATAGCAAACGATACAGGTAAATTCACTTATAATAACAATAAATTAATGCAATTTTAAGTGACAACTTCGAATACAAGTGACATCTGCCTAGCTTCAAAGGTTACATCCTATTTTCTTTCGTAGAATGTATGTGTATTCGCAGTAGGAAAAATGTCCGTTATACTTAAGTAAACTCGGTACGAAAAGCACTATCAATCAATTAATCAAGTGGTCTACAGTCATTAGGCCGAACCAAGTAGTTTGGAAACTGAAGGGAAATTAAACCCTTAGATCTCTGTCAACCTCTTATAAAACAGCAGGTGTAACGATCAAGTACAGCAAGTTTAATATTCACATCATCCGTGTTGCAAGACACTCAAGTTTGCACTGAAGCTACAGGTCGTTCAAGTACTAAGTTTCAACTTTCATACTTCAACTTTTAAAAGTGATTGTATGCTGTTTTTCTACTAACTTTCGAGTACGAGATGAAAGCTAAAGTGAATAAGGACCATTTAATACAGTATGATCTTCAACGTTCATAATTCTCTGTGACAATATTGAATGACGTAATGAAGCCGCCACGCAGTGTTATTAACCTCCAGGACAGAAACCACACCGCTTAATTTTAATAACATTTAATATTCCGTGTAATAAATTAACAACGAAAGTATGTACACCAATTGTTTTTTTTTTATTTAACAGTCAAATAGCACGCCAATAATAACCCTGTAAAATGTTTGGAGAACGTAATTGAAAATCGAAATTAATTGAATGGATTCTGTGTGAACTACGCTTAACTGTAGGGTTGAAAGACGTCACTGTTCTAAAATCGAAACAATGTTTAATCAATTGAATTGGAAACTGAATAGCTATTGTAATAAAATGGGTTAAAAATATCTGGAACTCGGCGTTATAATGACTGACTATGGGTTAAAATCTTTTACAATTAAAAAAGAAAATGGATTTCAATTAATTGAATAAGTATGTCATGTCGTAAGCTTTACTTCAGTGACCATTGGAATGCCAACAATCGGTGACCGTCAGCAAGTTTACAAACGTTAATTATAGCGATTGAACAATACAAATGTTCTAACAGCACATAATATCAACACGTCATTTCAACTACAAAAATCGACCTTACTGCTACGTCATAAAGACACTGTCAATGTCAACATAATCGTGTGTTTTAACTGTAGTTTCGTGCCCATAGTTGTGGACTGTTAATAAGAAGTTATTAAAGGCAGTAGGGCGGACCAATTACTTCATAATTATGAAAGGAATTTGTAATCACAGGGACTATGAATAGCATGTAATATAAGAAAAAAATATTATTATAAGAATTAGTCGGATTCTACAAAAAATGTAAGGAAAGTTTTATTCCAATTTTGACATAATAATCTTCAATCATTAATTAGTGCCTTATGGTCTTATCCTGATTTGCCGTAATATTGACCTTTAGGCATGCCACTGATGCTGTATTTTCTTTAAAGCTATTGCATAGCTTTTATCGCGGGTTTTGAGCGCGGCGATCGAATCAAGAATTTCCGTAACAAAAATAAACCAAACACTGTCACTGTCACATCCGTCATGTCAACGTGAATGAATAACATTTTAATGAATGCTTTTTTTCCTTACGTTTCACTTGATTGACGTGGCTGGCCATAGCCTGATTAGTAGAGTAACTTCCCATAGAGCAACGATGGGATGATATTGTCGTTAAATATTCGCTATAAGCAATATTATTTTCATAAATAGGGGAAAAACCTATATTTATTTGCAATGATTAAATACACGTGAAAGAAGCGAAGTACAGGACAGTCAAACATACAGCGATGGAGATCTTTGGCCTAAGTTAAGCCTTACATCCACGTAACGAATTGAATTTCAAATTCTGGCTGCTATAACAAATTTTTCCTTAAATTAGCTTTTAAAACTTAAATGCCTGTTAAATTACTTCACTTCTGGGTAAAATTATATTTGAATACCCTATACAGATTCAATATTGTTTGTCCCTAAACCATAAATTTTAGCAACTGGTAATACTTGTATTTAGAAGGAAATATTAATTATTCTTGATTCTATGAATACCTAGCTACATGAAGTCTGCTTGAATATATTACAACTGTTACAATTTCGAGAAATTTAACTCCGCTAAGCTAGGTGGAAGCTAAATAAATTAAATCTAAGCTTACTCCAAAATCTCGAAAACTAATTATTTATTCAATTCATTACAGCCAGACTGTTGCCATTCGGAGTTAAATCAATTATTTCATTCAAATATTTTATAAATGTAAATCTAAGGGAATATTTAAAACAATTTTCCAAATGCCTGCGTATCCAAAACGATGCCGGATTTATAAGCTGTCAACTCAGTAAGCCTTTGTCAATTTGTCTTCGGTGGGTAGTATTATAATTTGCATAATTTTATTAGGTTGGCAATACTGAAGATACCGGTTGGCGCTCTTAGACGGTCGCAGGTGCTGGCCGATAATAGACGTGTCACTTTGATCTATGATGTTGGAATACCTGCAATATCGATAATATTCCTCTTTCAATATCTTTCAAAACTATCGACAGTCACAAAATTAAAAAGAATTTGTTACATTTTTGTTATTCAAAAAGCATCGTTCGTTGTAATATATTTATACTGCTCTCTTCAATACCAAATTCAATTTTAGCTAGTTGATTAAATTAGATTGTTTAAAATTCATGATGTAGCCACGCTTAGAGATTATGAAAACTCTAGTTGTAGAATATTCAGGCGCAGGGATTCATTGAATCAGAAAGATAAACACTGAGGTTGCTTGAAAGGTGCTATATTCACGAGTACACTTGTTGTTGTTGTTCTTGAGGCTTGCGATTCCAGGCTGCCCCGTTATATTTTTTTTTTTTTTTTTGTGTATGGCATCTCGCAGGTCAACCTAGAAGAGGTTGTGAGCTGCTTAACCGGACTTTTCTGTAGAGATGCCTTAAATTACTTTAAGGCCTCCAGCCAGAGCTTACAAACTAAATAAAAACTACAAACTAAGTGACCGCACGCTAAGGGCACCCCCTGTGGGGTTCGGACCTCGGCTTAGGGCGTCACTGAGAGAGGACAGCAAGGGACAGGCTGGATCACAATGGTTCATTATTTAGGGACTGATTTTTAAGACTCTACGGCTCAGCATCGCGGGCTGGCTCTTGCGAGGGACGGGGAGGGCATTGATTCGGACGTCGCGACGGTCGTCCTCGGCGGCGAGGACGGAATGACGGGATCGATCTGTGTTTGTGTTTGCGAAGTGTACTGGTTTCCCTACTGCTCTCCTGGAGGAGAGTGATGGGGTCGTCGGGGGTGACAAGAGTATGCCTTGGTCGGCGAATTTTGCTGATACGAGACGGTTCGTATCGAGCGGCCGCTGCGACTAGGGGATTGGGGTGCCTGATGGCAGAGTCAAAGAAACGCTTGGAAAGGCGTTTCATGAATTGGAGAATGGTGGGGATTTTAAGGTCGAGGTGGAGGCTATCGTTGCGGACATAGAACGGGGCTCCCGTGACTTTCCTAAGATAACGGTTTTGAAGGACCTGCATTTTATAAAGGTGGCGGGGATTGGAGTGCGCGAATATGACACCGGCGTATGTCATGATGGGGCGGATTACAGCGGTATAGAGGCGAATTTTGCATTTAAGCGATAATTTGCTTCTCGCTGTAATCATGAAGTGGAGCCTGCTTACGGCAAAGGCAGCCCGATTACGGGCTGCTTTTATGTGGGCGCGGAAGGACAGATTACTGTCGAGGATGACGCCTAAGTACTTGGCTTGCTTCTCCCAAGGGATAGGCTTACCGTACATGGTTATCGGACTGAGGGGGCGGAGGGGAAGTCTTTTGAGCGGCGACCTAAAGAGGACCGCCTGACTTTTATCAGGGTTAACCTCAATTCTCCATTTCCTAAACCAGTCGCCGAGGGCGTTGGCTGCGGATTGGAGGGTTTGGGCTATAGCGGTTGGACTTTGACCAGTGTAATATATGGCCGTGTCGTCCGCGAAGAGAGCTAACTGAGCCTTTTTGCTCTTGGGAATATCGCTAGTGAACAGCGTGAATAGGAGGGGCGAGAGGACTGAACCTTGAGGGACACCGGCTCGGATAGGGTGAGGGGAGGAGAGGGCATTCCCGATGCGATAGCGGAATGTGCGATCAGACAAAAAGTCTCGTAAGATGAGCACGAGACGGTCTGGCACACCCATTTGGTAGAGCTTATATAATAAGCCGTTGTGCCAGACCTTGTCGAAGGCCTTCGCTATGTCGAAGAATAGACCGCCAGTCATTGCACCGCGTTGGAACCCAGCGCTAATGTGCTCGACTATACGGTGGACTTGATGGATGCACGAGTGACCGGTCCTGAAGCCGTATTGCTCGTGAGGAATGAGGCACTTGGCATCGGCAAAATCTCTGAGTCGCTTATAAATAAGTCTCTCGTAGATTTTGCCGAGAACGTTCAGGAGACTGATGGGACGGTAACTCGTGGGCTCAGACTTGGGCTTGCCTGGCTTAGGGATACCGATAACAGTGGCCTCTTTCCATGCCTGGGGAAAGATGTTGTTGGTCAGAGCGCCATTGAAGATGGCGGTCATTAACATAACGAGCTGGGCGGGGAGGATTTTAAATACCTTATTATTGATACCGTCCGACCCGGGAGCTTTCCGGGGTCGGAGACGTTTTATGATGTCCTGCACTTCGTCTGGAGTGACTGGAGGCAGAGGATCATCAGGGTCTTCTACGGGAGGGAGGGAGGTCCTACGTTGGACTTCAGAGTCGACCTTGAGGAGGTGACTTTTGTCTACCGGTTGGGTGCTGGGAGAGCACTGGGATTCCAGACTGTCGGCCAGGCATTCGGCTTTTTCAGAGTCGTCAAAGGCGACGCTCTTATCGGGACGGTTGAGGGGAGGCATAGTGGCCTCTTCAGTGGCACGCAACTTCCGTTGCAGCTGCCAGAAGGCTAAGTGGGTGGGCTCGAGATCGCTCAGCATCTCATTCCAGCGGTTCGAACGAAGCTCAGCGATGCGTTTCTTTACAGCACGCTGTAAACTGCGCATGTGAGTCTTGTTCGAGTCGCATGGAAAGTTGCTGTAGGCACGGATGGCCGCGTTCTTCTCGGTTATCAGTTCACGTACGTCATCGGGAAGTTTCCAGCGATGATCGTTCATCTCTGGGACTTCCCGTGAGCAATCCGTCAGTACGGATTGCACGTGTTCTGTAAACGAGTTGATCGCGGCCGTCGTGTCCGCGACGGAGACTATGTGGTCGGGGATAGAGTCCAAGTGAGGTGACGAGGTTGATTTCAGCTTATCGCTTACTTTCTTCCAGTCAGTTATCACTTTGGTTGGAGGAGGCTGGCTGGGGTCGGAGGGACCCGAGCGAGGGATTAAGTGCAGGAGCACTGGACGGTGGTCAGAGTCTAGCTCGTGTAGTGTCTCAATAGAATGCAACTTGAGGTTGACATTCTTGAGAAGCGCTATGTCAAGCACGTCGGGACGGTGGTTGGGATCACCGGGATAGTGGGTGTGCTCAAGAGGAGCGATGGGGTCAAAGTTTAGTGAGGCGCTTAGATTGAACACTACCTTCCCTCTAGGGGTGGTAGTAGTGCTATTCCAAGCGGGATGTTTGGCGTTGAGGTCGCCCGCCATGATGACGGAGTCGCTCAGGCCGAAGAGGGCTGTAAGGTCTTTGGTGAGTAAATTGTGATCCTCTGCGCCAAGAGCAGGAGGAAAATAGGCGGATATGATAGTAATGGGCTGGTGACCGGTCATGCCTAACCGACAGACTGAAACCTCGAGAAGAGACTCGAGGGGAGGAGGGATTAGAGGGACACAATGCAGGGTCCTTTTAAAGTAGATGAGCGTACCGCCCTTGTGGCAGCGTGACCTGTCGTTGCGAACTAATTGATAGTTGGCAATTTTAGGGTCACGGTGGTGCGGTTTTAGGAAAGTCTCCTGAACGAGAAGGATGTCTAACTGGTTATCGCGGAGGAAGGTAGCGATTTCGTCACGCTGACCTCTAATGCCGTTGGCATTGAAAAAGCCTAATTTAAGGGATCGTGGTTTAAGGACATTCTTATTTTTAGTAGCCATTGGACTAACTAAACAAGGTGGAGGGCTAAGAGGGCGTCACCCACTCCGGGGTGGGCTTTGAAGATTTTTGAGTATTCCTCAGGACTACCATTGGAAGCCCTGAGTTGGGCTGCCAATTGACTTGCCTTAGATCTCAAAAACTCTTGGTGGTTGCGGACCGTTTTGAAGGCATTGATTATGACATACATGTCATTGGGATCTACGTCGGGCATAAGGCCGGAGGGTACCGCGGGAGGGATGGTTTGCGGGACTGCTGGAGCGACCTTGCGCGAAGGTGCAGGGGCAGTCACGGGAGCCGCGGGTTTGGAGGCGGGGGCTTCGAGTAGCCCTGGGGTGGGTTTTGGGGACGCTGAACCTAAGGCTGGGAAGGCCTTTTGGTGGTTCAATGAGTTCCACGGAGAGGGTCGCTGAGGGCTAAGCCTCTCGGGAATCTGTGAGGAAGGAATCTTCACAGATGGGGATTCCCTCTGCTGGCGGGCGGCAGCGCGCTTTGCCAGCTTGGGAGAAGCGGATTTGGGGGCTTTGGGGCAACCGCGGTAGTTAGCCGGGTGTCCTACTTGGCCGCATAGAACGCAGCTAGGAGGTTCGGTGCAGAGGGACTTGTCTTTAGGACGGGGACAATCAGCCGTGCTGTGGCCGCCTAGACATTTGACGCACCTGGGTGGTGCATAGCAATGGGCCTGACTGTGGCCGTATAGCTGACAGCGGTGACACTGTCCTACTGTGTGCGCTTTATAGGGCTTTTCAATTGAAATGCCCGTCAGGGAGCACACAGATTTAATTTTAAAAATGGGATGGGGACCGGACTCGACAGGGTCGCAAATTACCAACACCATGTCATAGAGATCGCCGCCCCTCGCCTTGTGAAGGCGGTGGACGGCAGAGGTGGGGACGTTCTGGGCAAGGAGGTCATCTAGGACGTCCTGGGTGGAAATCTCTTTGGGGATCCGCCTTATCACCACACGGGTGGGCTTCTCCTCAGGGAGGGAGTACGTGTGGAAGGCTACGTTCCTTCCACGAAGAAGACGGGAGAGTTCCCTGTAGTCCGAAGACGTAGGGAGTATGACTTTAATACCCTGTTGGGTATTTGTAGCCTTGGTGTACTGGATCTTTCGATCCGCACACAGTTTTGAGATCTCAGTCCATTTGGACTTTTCTTGGATGAAGATCGGGGGTGGGGGTCTAGGCTTCTTGGTAGAAGCCGCGGGAAGGATTGCCATAGGGCTGGAGGGGCGGCTGGCGGGGGCCGCTGAAGGGGTGGGGGAATTTGGACGAGAAGTCGGAGGAGAGGGGGTAGGTGGGGCCGCGAGGGGTTTCTTAGCCTTACTGGCTTGGGAATGTTTCCCCTGTTTGCGTTTCCCTATCACTACTTGGAAATCCTCATCTGAGGAGGATGCAGAGTCACTTGAGTGCTCGGGATCTGAAATGGGCACAGATGTGTCCATTTCTTCGGGTGCAGGTGCAGAGTGCACTTTCGTGGAGCCCATTGTTTGAGGAACAATGGGCTTGGGCTTGGGGACGGGAACCGATTTCTGAGAACCCATTGTTTGAGGAACAATGGGTGGATTAGGGACGGCGGGGTTGGGGGCGGGAGCCGCTTTGATGATAGCGGCTTTTTCAGAGACGCGGTCGGCGGCTTCCTTTGTCTTTACAGACAAAGGAGCCGGTTTATTTGGAATGCCATTAGAGGCGAGCGGGGGAGAGAGGGGACTGCTACGTAAGTTGTTACGTTTTTGCTGTAAAACAGCAAAACCGTCCTTGTATTTCCCGTCTAATTTCGGGTCATTTACGATGAGGGAGAGGAAGTTGAAAAGGAGCTCTTGTAGCTCCTCCATTATGGAAAGTCAGCGTAGAGCAGCCGACATGAGAGTGAAGCTCTCGGGGTCCTAATCCTAACAACCTAACTCCCCGGGTGGGTGGGCCCGGGGGTGAGTAGCCTCCCTGCCGAGGGATTGTGTATGGCAGGGAGGTGTGTACCTACGGTGTGCCCTAAGCTTGTAAACCTGTTGCCAATCTTAATGTGCAACAGGGCCCTATTTGGGTCTGGTGCGAAGGGGTAGACACTCCCAACCGACACCAGGTGTGTAGCTGTGAACGAAACCAGAGACTAGGTTTGACTAGGAGTCCCCCCAAGGCCAAGGTCCTAGCTCCCGACTCCAATAAATTAACCTCGCCCTGAAGGGGTTCGGCGGGATGGATTGGGGCACCACCCTCTTGGCTTCGTTGACACCGTAAGGTTTCCACCAAGAACCACGAAACTGTGGATTTTCCCTGAAGGGGCAAAAACACACGCGGGACGTAAGGGAAATAAGATGAGTAAGAATTGTCCTGAAAAGGACAATTTTTACTCGAGTAGTCTTGACTACTCTCTTGACACGTCGCAGCAGGACACGACGAGATCGCAGCGGAGAACACAGCACTGGCACGGAGCACACACGAGGAGACGTCCGTACGCGGCGGCGGTCGGGCGGCGAATTCTTGCTGCCCCGTTATATTCCACCGCGCTATATTTATACGCTCGACCGTAGACGGGGTGTGTGGGGGTGGATCGCCCCCACGCTATCCCTTCCTCTCGTCCGTCTACGCTCGGCGTTTGCGCACATGTGTAGCGCGGGGTGTTTTTGCCTATTGTTCTATTGTTACATCGCTCTTTTGTTTAGAAAAACACCACGTTATATTTGTCGCCGTGGTATTTTTCGCCGTGGTATTTTACACTGTTCTTATATACTATTACAAACACACAAAACACTATCAAAATATCAATGTCTAAATCTAAACTCTACGTTACAGAACTAAGGGAGGGGTAACAAATACTTAGTAACTTAAAAGGTTTTATCAATCTTACGTCTATACAATGCCTTACTTTCTGAGTACTTATTTACTATGTACAAGTGTTTTCTTAGGTTGCTGTGCTCCTGAACATCTCCACCCCCCGTATGAGGGTTCAACCGACCATACTTCCATCGGTCGGGAGCACAACAACCTTCACAACTGGTCTTCGTAGGACCCCATGGTTCGTTCGTACATCGACCACTCTTATAATAGAGTCCGCACCCGGGAAAACACTTTGCACGATCCCTTTAGTCCACTGGTTTCGTGGCTTATTCTCGTCCACTAACACTACCACATCGTTAACTTTCACGTTCGGCTCGTCAGCCGACCACTTGTTGCGTCGTTGGAGCGTCGGCAGGTACTCGCGTAGCCAGCGCCGCCAAAACAGGTCGGCCAGCGCGTTCACCCGGCGCCACATCCGCCGCGCATCCTCGTCGCGGGCGTGGCCCCTCATACACGGTGCATCCCCCGCGGCAGTGCCCAGCAGGAGATGATTCGGCGTGAGTACCACCGGTTGCTCGACGTCGCTGCTGACATAGGTGAGTGGCCGGCTGTTTACGACCAGCTCGGCCTCTAGGAGGAGGGTGTAGAGGACCTCCTCGCGAGGGGCGCGCTCGCGCAGGGTCGCCTTGAGCGCGTTTTTTATAGAGCGCACCAGTCTCTCCCAGCATCCGCCCATGTGTGGGGACGCCGGAGGATTAAAGTGCCACGCGATGCCGCGGCCTGTAGCTTCGCTCGCCACTCGTGAGTGATTCATCTCACGGAGGGCAGCGCGTAGCTCGGTGTGCGCCCCGACGAAGTTGGTACCCCGGTCGGAGTACATGTCCGATGGTCGCCCGCGGCGCGCAATCAGGCGCCGCAGGGCAAGGATTGCCGAGTCGGCACTCAAAGATGATGCCAGTTCCAGGTGCACGGCGCGGGTGGCGAGGCACGTGAACAACACACCCCACCTCTTCTCTCGCCGCCGTCCGATGGCCACCTCCATGGGGCCGAAGTAGTCGACCCCGCAGTGGACGAACGCTCGCCGTGTGACCTCCAGCCTGGAGATCGGTAGGTCACCCATCTTTGGTGCCCTTGGCTTCGCTCTCTCAATGCGGCAGCGCTGGCAGCTCGCCGTGACGGCTTTCACTGAGGACCGCAAATTGGTGACCCAGTACAATTCACGGATGCTGTTCACGACGGCCTCTTGATTCGCGTGCAGCGCCGCCTCGTGGTGATGTCTGATGAGCCGGCGTGTGAGCTCGTGCCTCCCGTCCAGGATGACGGGGTGCCTCTCACCGAAGCTCAGCTCGCTGCAGGCTCTCAGCCTGCCGCGCACTCGTAGGAGTCCATCCCCGTACAGCATCGGGTCCAGCGCGCGCAGCCTGCTGCCGGCTGGCAGCGCGCGGCCGGCTCTCAGGGCCGCGATGTCCGATGCGTAGCATTCCGCCTGCGCTAGGCGAAGTAGGTGTAACCTCGCTTCATCGAGGTCCGCAGCTGTTACGGCACACGTCTGCCGTCGTTTACGGCAGAGCGCCACGAAGATAAGTACGCGCGCCATGACGTATAGCGCGCGCGTCCAGGTCGGCAGCCGGGCGTACGTCAGCACCGGCTCAGGTGGCGTGCTCGCAACGTGCACGCACTGCACCCGCTCCAGGTCTGCCTCTGCCACTCCACTCACGTCGTCGCTCGCCGGCCACTGCTCCTGTGGACAGCGAAGAAACGGAGGGCCACTCAGCCACTCACTGCTGTTATTAGGCCAGTCTAACCTGGTTGCCTTGTCTGCTGGATTCTGCGCCGAGGGAACCCAGCGCCAGTCCGACCTCTTTGACCTGTTATCTATTTCAGCTAACCTATGAGATACGAAACGTTGAAACTCTGTGGCTTCTGAATTAATCCATTTTAATACGGTTTTACTATCCGTCCATAAGTACTTACTCCGTATGGTGGCTCCTAGCTCCCTTTCGACGGTTTCCGCGAGTCTGCAGGCCAAAACGGCTGCCTGCAGCTCCAACCGTGGGATCGAGACCACCCTTTGAGGGGCCACCCTGGCCTTGCCTATCACAATCGCGACGTTTCTCTCCCCGGAGACGTCTACCCCGACTAGGTAGACTACCGCTGCGTACGCGGATTCGCTCGCGTCTCCGAAGGCGTGCAGCTCTAGGTGGTCTGTACACAACCCGTACCACCTAGGCACCGATACGCTCGCGAGGTGCTGCAAGTTGTCAAGCCAGTCGAACCAGCAGCGCGCCTCAGTTTCTTTCAGCTGTTCATCCCAGCCGATGCCCGTGCTCCAGATCTTTTTCATTAAGATTCTGGACTGAATGACACACGGATATAAAAATCCTAGTGGGTCAAATATCGACATGATGAAACGGAGGAACTCTCGTTTCGTGGGTACCACCCGCCCTTCCGTGATCTCCTTCGGCAATCTCTTGAAGGACAGATCAAAAGCCAATTCGTCAGTGGTGGGTGACCACGTGAGTCCCAGCGTCCGTTCCACTCCGTCCTCCCCTTTGTCCAGCGATACCTTGTCTGGCATCTCAGTGCGGAGCCTGTCGCGCAGCTCCTGAGAGTTTGTGACCCACCCCCGTATCACAAATCCGCCCTCGGCGTGGATGTGGGTCACGTCCTCAATCAGCTGACCGGCTTGCCCGACAGACCACGCACTATCGAGGTAATCGTCCATATAGTGATTACTCCTGATCGCTGACACTGCATCGGGGTGACTTTCAATGTATTTATTCGCGTTTTTATTTAATATATAAATCGCGGATGTAGGCGACGATACCGCACCGAATATCATCGAGTTCATTTTATATACTTCGGGTTCCCTATCGCTGTCCTCTGCCCACAAAAACAGCTGCGCCCCGCGGTCTTGCTCCCGGACTCGAACCCGGAGAAACATGTCGGCAATATCCGCTGTGAACGCGACAGGGCCTAAACGAAATTTCAATAGTACCCCTAACAATGGGTTCAGTAGGTCGGGTCCAGTCAAAAGGTGATCGTTTAGCGACGTACCTTCGTATTTCGCGGCGGCGTCGAACACTAAACGTAACTTGCCCGGCTTGTTGGGGTTAGTGACCCCAAAGTGGGGCAGGTACCACACGGGTTCTGAGTCGATTTTACTCTCTACCTTGCTGGCGTACCCTTCCTTTAACAGTCGTTCTATTTGAGCTGTGTAAGCTTTCTCATAGGTCGCGTCTTTCTTGAACCGGCGCACTATTCCCGACAGACGTTGCTTCGCGTTGACGTAGTTGTCAGGCAACTGAGGGTTGTCCTGACGCCACAACAGACCCACCTCCCAAGCTCCACCGTTTGACTGGCGGCTAGTGGCGTCCAAAATGTGGTTGGCGCGCTCGATGTCTGCGTGCTTCCGCGGTACTTCCGATATCCCTATGGCTTCTAACTCAAACTGTTTTTTCACTAAATTGTGCAAATCCGCACTGCTTTCACTTAAACAATTTACAAATTGATTGTTATAACTAGTCGAACCTAAGGGTCCGTGCACGACCCATCCTAGCGAGGTCAAAGAGGCAACTGGCTTACCTGATTTGCCCCGGCGCATCTCCCTGCCGACGAGCAGCTCCCAATTGTCCTGGCCCAGTAGCAACAGCGGCTTGGCTCCACACATTTCCTCGCAGCCCAAGTCGCGTAGGTGGGCATGCTCCGACATGACGGCGGCGGGCACTGTTTGCGAGGGCAAGTCCATGTTTACTAACGTGCGGCACTTCACTTGATGCACTTGTCCGTTGGGTCCGCGCACTCCCACACTTATCACTCGCGATGATTTGTCCGTTATTTGTTGTCCACGCGCACTTTTGATTGTCAGCGGCACACGTTTGCCCTTTGCGTTCCCGGCCAGGGCGCTGTCGATCAGCGATACCGTCGCACCGTCATCCAGCAGAGCGTAGCAGCTTTCTTCTTTACCTTCGCTGATGACGTGCACCGGCATGATCTTGAGAAGCGCCTTGCCGTTATAATCGCTGACGTTCGTCACACTCTCGGGCTTTTTGTCGACGTGTAGGAGATTGTGATGCGCAAAGTTGCAGGTGGCGCATTTCTTCTTGCGGCACACTCTCTTCGAGTGCCTGCCTCCCAAGCAATTGAAGCAGAGTTTCTGCTCTTTGACGAACGCCCAGCGCTCGTTGACGTCCAGATCGTTGAACTGCTTGCAGGCTGTGAGCGTGTGTTTTTCTTTACACAGCTGACACGAATCTTCTCTGGTCGGAGCTCGCGTGTTTTCTTCATCGTTGGCGTGTACGTGCAGCCGCTGTATGTTCTTGGCTGTCTTCGCTGGTGGCGCGCTAGCTCGCGGTTTGCTCGGCGCGGCTGCGGGCATGTCCAGCTGCACGTAGAATGACGATGCACGTGCCAGGTGATTTAGGAATTCTGAGAGCATCTCTAGACTCGGAGACACCCTCATGTCCAGGCCTTGACTCGTCGCCATCCCCATCGCGAAGTCTCCGTACTGTGCGCGCTGCACCGGCGTGAGCTTATTCAGTAGCTCGCTCACCAGCTGCGGGTTATTCAGGTACCCGTTAGCACGCACACTCTTCAGCAGCGACACGCAGTTTCTTACCGTTGTTGAGAATCTTCTTAACTCGCGGCCGCTTTCTGTCACTCTCGGTAGTTCGCGTACTTTTTTCAACGCGCACTCTAAAATAAGGTTGGGGTGCCCGTATTCTTCATCCAGAGTCTTTATGATCTCTGACGGGCTGGCCGATGCTCGAAGTAAGTCTTCCACCGCTATTCTCGCCTCTCCTTGTAGCGATGTTTTCAATCTTGCGAGGTTCTCGTGCGGCTTGAACTCGTACATATCCGTCGTGTCGTGGTACATGTTTTTATAGGACAGCCACTCCGCCGGGTCACCTTTAAACGTTGGCAGTTCGTAGGCTTGTCTAGGTACCGGTCGCGGCCGCGCGAGGCTCGCGATCGCTTCCGCCAGCTGATCAATCTTAATGTCGCGTGTAGACCCGGCCTTGTCGTCTTCTACGGCGCCCCTGTCCCACTCGGGTGCGTCGCGATTCGATGCGCGTGCGGTGCCAGCGTTAACTGTCGGAGTCGCTGGGTACGCGGGCTCGCGGTTCGGGACGGGCGCGGGCGCACTGATCGGAGGCGCAGGTATTCGCTCGGGCTGTACCGGTGGCGGCGGCGCGTTCGCAGGCGGGCGTTGAAATACTTCACTTAATATTTCAGACACTGGTACCTGGGGCTGTGTCCGTGGCGGCATGTCCCGACACGTCGAAACTTGTTCTTGACGAGTCACGACGGGCGTCGTGTGCGTGACCCACTCTTCTACGCGGCACGCGGTTGTTTCTTCCGCTTCGGAGCACAAATCTTCCTCGGCGGCCGCGTCGATCTCTGCTAATTCTGCTTCTAGCTTCTTTTGCACTAATTTTTCTTTCATTTGAACCAACTCTTTTTCAGCCTCATACTCGGCCCGTCGTCGCAGGTACTCGGCGCTCTTGTGGCCGCTCCTTGACGAGGTCATGCTGGTACCGGATCTTACTCCTCGCGCTGTCACCGACCGCACTGACGTCGACATTTCCCGGTAGTCTATGACTCGACCGGGACTCGTCAGTGGGATGACTTGCGTTCGTTCCGGATGTAGAGTTGGCGCGATTGACGGCGAGCCTGGAGCCCTGTCCGAGGGTACGCCGGAGTCCGCTTCGAGAGCCCTCTTCCTTTGGACGTCCTCTTCTAAACGCCTCAGCTTGCTTCTCGTTGTGACGGCACTTTTCTCACTCATTTTCACGTTTTTCGCTTTTCACGCTATCTTCCTGATCCGGCTAACGAAGGACCAAACTTGTAGAATATTCAGGCGCAGGGATTCATTGAATCAGAAAGATAAACACTGAGGTTGCTTGAAAGGTGCTATATTCACGAGTACACTTGTTGTTGTTGTTCTTGAGGCTTGCGATTCCAGGCTGCCCCGTTATATTCCACCGCGCTATATTTATACGCTCGACCGTAGACGGGGTGTGTGGGGGTGGATCGCCCCCACGCTATCCCTTCCTCTCGTCCGTCTACGCTCGGCGTTTGCGCACATGTGTAGCGCGGGGTGTTTTTGCCTATTGTTCTATTGTTACATCGCTCTTTTGTTTAGAAAAACACCACGTTATATTTGTCGCCGTGGTATTTTTCGCCGTGGTATTTTACACTGTTCTTATATACTATTACAAACACACAAAACACTATCAAAATATCAATGTCTAAATCTAAACTCTACGTTACAGAACTAAGGGAGGGGTAACAAATACTTAGTAACTTAAAAGGTTTTATCAATCTTACGTCTATACAATGCCTTACTTTCTGAGTACTTATTTACTATGTACAAGTGTTTTCTTAGGTTGCTGTGCTCCTTAACACTAGTTTTCTGTGTCAAAATTTAAACATTTCTGTTTCTTAGTTTAGTTTCAGATGGGTGCTACAATTTTAATGCTTTAGAAAGTCTTACGCACATTGGAGTAAAAACTCGTATGGTGACGGGACTTCTGGCTAATAAGGCTCCACAACTCTCTCGGCGGCCCTTACATGGTAACTGGATAAGTATTGGACACATTGCCAGTAGTTTTTGCTTCGACTGTTCCACGGGAATTCAGTACGAATTGAAGAGTCACGTTTCGCTGATTTTATACTAACATTAAATTGGTTCAGAAAGTAATATTTATCGATATTTCAGTTTGAGCTTTCACAGCGGTCCCGGCGTTTGTCTTCTAAGTGTGATATATTACGTTACTTTCTGAAATAATCGATTTAATACTTGGCAATTTTTTGTTGCAAATTGTATGCAACTTGAAAAATCCTGTATACAAGCTACAATTTGAAAGTAGGTAGTTTGAACTTGTACATTTTGTTTCAAATAACTGTCAACCTACTCAATTCGGTACTATGCAAGTAAAACCTGCATGCAATTTGCACTCTCGAAAACATGTTTCCAATTCAAGCTACTTGTATGCAAAGTGACGTCATACTTGTATGCAAGACTTACATAATGGAAGCGCGCCTTTTTCACGTGATAAAATCATCAAATGAGTCCCTCCACCCAGGGCAGAGCGGGAGGGACTGTCAGACTCGTACTGACTAAAATCCACAGTGTCCTTCAAAAGCCCTTTACGTATCGGGGTCACGGTAATTCGTGAGTCCCGCGACCCCGGCAGGCTTTGGCCCTCTGGAAGCGCGCCTTTAGTGCAAAAATATGGAGACGTTCTCAAAATGTTCTGACTAGCCAGCATTTATTCGTGTCAATTTTCTTTATTTAAAACGCACCCATTTAAGCTTCCTCTTCTAAAATAGTTGTCGCCCAATCCATAGATTTACAAAGTCAAGTTATTAAGCTTATTTTCGTGAACCAAAAACATCGTATTCAATGAAATACGACCAAAAACCGTCGGCGTAAGAGGATACGCATCGGAAAACGAAAAAAGAAAGGCTTTGGGTAAAAATAGCTGTCTCTATATTAAGATTATTTCCGTGAGGTTGAACAACCGAGTATGTTTAACGTTATGTCAACGGAACATCGATAAAACTGCTTCGGAATAGATAAACCCCCATATGAAAATAATGCAGAGGGTTTGCCAGGGTGGGCTACTAGCTATATAATAACAGTCGTACGGGCTATCTAGTTAAAGCTACGCTTACTGAGGCCAGTCTAAGGATGGGCGATCATACAATCTCTCCAACACATATTTTTCCTACTCCTCAACTATTCTTTTCTGATTAATTTCGTTGCAGGATCCAAGGCAGGTAAATTCATTCCCCGGGACACGTCGAGCTTCATTGTCTCGGCGCTTTTCGGGTGGTTGCAACTTATTCTGGCTTTCAGGAGTTGAGTGGTTTGGGAATAGTGTTGGGTTTGTCCCAATAAAAAAAAAATACAATCTCTCCGTGTCTCGGAGAGCACGATTAGTTGGTTGTGGTCACGCATGTGTTCCCGAAAGTCTGAGAACCAGTATTTTCAAAAGGTAAGACTTCGTAGGAACTGGAAGGAGGACGATCGGTCGCGAAAGGAGTTGAAGGAGTAGAGTGCCTTTGCCCAAGAGAGAGATAGAGCAGGCTAGAAAAAAAGACCATGGTGTTACGAAGAAACTAGACAGTGGAGGTCAGATAGTGGCAGTCAGTCTATGTATAATACAAGCATTCTACTGCATCAGCTTAAACTGGAAGCCAAACATGGTGAAAACAGAAAATCTACGAACCAGGAAAAAATGAAAATCGTTTTTTCCTGCTTCGTAGATCGTACAAGTAACACGTACATGTTTTACATAATACAAAAAGCTTTACATTTCAACGAAATTCTTTTAACGTAACCTTCCTGAATTTCAGCTAAAAGATTTTATAAAATTTGGACGAAATTCGCTGAGGAAGGAATTACGGATACTTGCTTAAATTATATTTATTTCGGTTCTCGTTATACGTTTTAAAACCATGAGAGAAGATTTAAATTATTTCTTTATTATATTGATGGAAAACTTCGTCAGGAAATCGACATGTCCTAGAACCAAAAATTCGAAGACACGTGTCATTCTACCAATCCAATGGATGACAGCCCAGTCTCTCTTACAGAGAGGAGGTCTGTGTACCAATCGTGGGAACATAATAGGCTGATGACATCCCAATATGGTTTTGTTCAAGTTTAAAATAAAATTTAATTATACTGCTGACATTTTGCTAAGAATTTTCATTATATTGCTAAGTATTATCTTTATGTTTTCAGATCCTACTCTTATAACACTAAAAGCTCTACCGTCTCCAGAGAAGCATGAAAGTAGATACATTTTAAAACAAAATGTATACAGGACAAATTCTAAGTAGACATCATTACAATTTCTTAAATCTCCATACTTTTATCAAGTTGACATACGTACGGTAAAAGGTTTGTCCTAGGATTTCTTGTAGCGAGCATTGGAAATTATTGTAAGGAGGTATTGAAGCCTCTAACTTTTAAAAATGATTTCAATTATCGCTCTGTCGTTTCTCATTCGTTCTAATATTCGCCTACTCAAAGACCGATTTATTTAGAGTCCGCGTAGCATGTTTTATTTCTACCATTTTCCCCATAACTTCATAAGGTACAAAATACTGTTATTATAAAAATTACCATAACCATAACATTAAGTACATTTCAATTACACAATCAATCCAAAGACGTAACAGGAAAATGAGTTTAGAAATTCACAAACTGGAACTCAACATACCATAGAGGCAGGATCTTGGGAAGACGCTTGCCAACATCAGCACCACTAAGATGCTAACAAAACGGACACTGGCACAGCGCCAACAAAATGATATGATGAAGAAGAGAATTCATGAATCATTGCATTTTTAATTAGGTTAGCTTTATTTGTTTATTTTGCTGTCTATTACAACTTACATACTTAAGTGTTATACAAGTGTCTTGCGTTACACCCATTTTCCATTCATATTATAGTTGAGAAAAATCCTCTTTATAATTTTGATATAATATAAAAGGAACGGACACTGTAATGTGCAGGGGTTAGAAATTTCCCACCCAAAGTTGGACTAACGATCTCCTATTACAGTTCAAAGAGACAGCTCAACGAAATACAGTGCACTTCTGCCCAACACCAAAACATCAAAGTCCACGTTTATATTTACATTATTTAGGTTAGAATAATTGGTATAAACACATTTGCCATGTTACAAACAATGTTTGAGTCGTAGTTTCTCGCAGAGACCATTTCGACATAGCCTATAAAACGGATTCAACTAAAGTTTACCCGTGTATTGCGGAATTAACCATTCCCGTTGAAATCCAATCATGTTGCTGTATTTGTAAAGTGTCGATATTCAAAATAGTAACATTACGCTTCTCTCCCTGAAGGTTTGGGCAGAGAGACCTATAATACACCCATAGTTCGATCATATTCCTACTTCAGAAAAGGTAATCTGGCGATTAATTTTATTACGTTTGACTTGAATGTTGATCTTTAAAATCATCTAAAACAAAAATACATACAATCATCGAATATGCTCACTCAAGAATTTCACAAAACAGGCAGATGGTAAACATTGCGAACAAACAGATGTGTTGCTGGGGAGTTTGTTCCACCCACTTCTTCCCAGCCAAAACACTAGGAAGTGGGGCGAAGGGTGGGCGTTTCCGGGGACTGTCTTTTGTAATTGACGTTACAAGACCCGACTGCTATCAGCCTAATTTGAATTTCTTTTGATGCACAGTATTTCACACAGAACATGATATCTGGACTAAAGTCGTCATTATCAAATTCACGAAAAAAGTTAATCACCTAACAATAGCCCCAAAATCTCCGATTCCAATAAATTGTTTATCCCTAATTTTACAGTGATGACTCACAGGTGATCAAAGTTAAACTAATGATTTTAGTTAATTAATAAGCGAATGCTCTTTAACTCGTTCTTTAACGTTCAAGTCAGTTTAATTTTAGCGACACTTTTGACAACATCTAATTGTGATTGTTCGTTATTTTCCTATATATTTGTGAGTGTGGTGATGATCGGGATATAAATTCTGAAGGTATGTACTTTCCTTTTTTAATACTTAGTTTAAACTATGGAAATTATTTTTTAATATTTTACCTTCAAGTTGTGCACACATGTATTGTTGTTGTACATGAGTCTATTTCTTTTTTGCTTACGTAGTTAAAAAAAAGTTGTTCAAAGAATGCCTTTAACAAATATGACTGGTGTTAAATCTTCTTTTTTTGTTTCATCATTTAATTCAAGAGTTATCGTCAAGTCAAAAAATATCGAAAGCAGCTGCTTTCGATATTTTTTTGACTTGAAAGCACAGCTGTGCTTTCTACGGGAAATAAAACGTCACAAAAAATATGAGAGACAAGTGAAAGTCCTGAATCGGTCCATATAAGGAGCACTAGTTCTAGACAACTAAGTGGTGATGGACCGTTAGCTTACTACATTGATAAATTCTAAATCGACAAAAAAACCCCGAGAAATGATCTCTGAATGCAGGATTTCGCGTGTTTCTGTCAGATCACTAATCTGAATTAAAAACGCATGCATTTTGTCCAACTAGCGGGTCTCTAACACTGTGCAACTAACGTCCGAAATGAAGATGGACAAACCTATTTCTACGTTATCAAAATTAATCGCGGGACTGTCTTATAAGGTAAACGTGACCCTGGAACGTAACGGGCAATTGAAGTACTCCGTGGATTTTAGTCACTACGAGTCTGACAGTCCCTCCGGTCCTGCCCAGGGTGGGAGGACTCATTTGATTCAATAATTTGTTTAAAAAAAAGACCTTAGACACACTATACTTAATTCTTTGTAATTTCTAGGTTTGTAGTTTGATTCTCGTTCAGAATTACTTCGAGAGGTCAAAACATCCTACCGAGATCGTACCTGCGATTCCGACAAAATCATTTCCTTTATATCATAATGCGAAGGTGCTAACATCCTCTTTTTGCGTAAACCTCCTCGCATTACCGGTTGCTCAATATTCCCCATAAGTCCTAGATCAGTTACTTGCATTTCCCGTACGCGTGTCATAGAAAATTATGATAATTTATAGTAATATTTGGAAGGTGGTACAAACTGGTCGCGGGACTCACGAATTACCGTGACCCCGGTACGTAAAGGGCTATTGAAAGACACCGTGGATTTTAGTTAGTACGAGTCTGACAGTCCCTCCCGCTCTGCCCTGGGTAGGAGGACTCAAGTGATGATTTTACCACGTAAAAAAAAAAGGTGGTACAAACTCTTTTGCACGTCAAATTCTTGTCTTTTTTTTTCCCTTGTGAAATCATCAAATGAGTTCTCCCACCCACTAAAATCTTCGGGGTCCTTCAATAATCCTTTAGGTTCCGGGGTTACAATTAAGAAGAGGGGAAGAGAAGGGGGGTAGAACAATTGAACTGTTTTATATTCTAAATCTAAAGAACCTAGAAAGAAGAAGAAATCATAACATAATCTACCGTAACAAAAAAGATTTCGATTAAACAAACTGATCGTCATGTTTTTTTTTATGACTGTTAATATTGTGTCGATATTCAATCAACCACTTTGCAATTTCAATGTGATTGAACTTGAGGCCACAAACTGAACTACATATTGCCTAACACTCCTTACAACACAAGCGTAATACGATACGCTATTAAACGTCAGTTTCCACCATATTTAATATTAAGCGTTGCGTGACCTTAGTTTTTTAATCGTAGTTTGCGAGCCATGCAACTCTTGTTTGCCTTCGTTGCACAGTTCCCTTATAATCTGATCTTGCATTATTGTATAGCCTTAGTTATAATGGGTAATAATGCAAACCTTATGTAGTTGATGCGAATTGTTATGGGAGTTTTGTCCTTTTGAAATTACTAATATTATGCTTTTTCTCGGTGTTTGTGTTAAGTCGAGGTTGGAGTACAATGTGTAAATGTATGAGCGCACGACCGCATCCCCGCCAAAATGCAAGCGAAATAACCCGCATTTTGAATGTTTTTTGCAGAAAAACAAAAAAGAAATAACAAAATATGTTTTTGTCATTTACTTAAATAAAAAGCTTTATCTACTATCATGCTATTAATCCTCTATAAAAGAACCTATAACAATTAGCTTATTGCCAACATTAAAACACTCAATGCTATAATGATCATTATATCATCCAAACGCGTGTTATAATGAATTTCAAAAAAAGAACATTCTCATGCAATGACATTTTTACCACCAGATTGCTAAAATTTTGAAAAAAGAACAATAAATTGTAGACTAATTCGTAATTTCGGATTCTCGTCTTATCGTGTTATTTCCCGCCATCTTGAATTTACATAGTTCTGTACAACACCCTATGGTATGAAAATCTTTTATAGAGGATTCACATCATGATTGTAGATAAAGTCTTGTATGCAACTGTTATAATTAGGTATTAAAACACTCATGTGATACTATTATCACACTCGGCTACGCCTCGTGTGATAAACCCACATTCGTGTTTTAATACCCCTGATTATACAACAGTTGCATAAATAACTATTATCTATTGATATAACTTGCATATAAATCCATGACGAAATCTCTTAACAGTACGCGTTTAAAATTGTAATTTAGTGCCATGTCCGGAATTTTTTTTTCGAACCCATTATTCCAAATCGTGTTCCTATCTTAACCATTTACTTGAGAATATGTTCTATTTTTATATAATGATTTTTATTTATAACAAATCTCACATTTTATTAGATTTTCAGACGTTCAAAAATCTTAAAAAGTACTGCAACCTCCCCTTAAGTATAGGAGTTCAATAGCATTGGAATTTGATTGATCATCGACAATCGATTCTCTATGTGCCCGTACACTTCCTTAGTTCCTATCTTTTACATTATCCTTTTATGTTGTCTTTTAGCCATCATTGATTTGACATTTTTATCCATTATGGGCAGTTATTCTTTATTTCGTCCGCATCACAAGTTCCGTTTAGCTCTTCTTTATAAAGCTGAACAGTTTGTTTCGTTGCACACGCTAATCTCAGTAACTACTGGTTCGAATTGATAAAATCATTTTGTGTTGAATAGTCAACTTATCGAAGAAGGCTACAGGCTATATAACATCACGCTGCGACAAATAAGAGCCGAGCAGAGGGTTAACACCTTTTTTTTTGTCATGGTAAAATCATTAAATAAGTCTCCCACCCAGGGCAGGGCGGGAGGGACTGTCAGACTTGTACTGACTAAAATCCACGGTGTCCTTCAGTAGCCCTTTACGTACCGGGGTTACGGTAATTTGTGAGTCCCGCGACCCCGGCAGGCTTTGGCCCTCTACAGGCCCCGTCCATGGTCAGACAGCGAGTCGCCCATTACTCGCCGCCCGCATGCCCGCGCCTACGGTGGCCGGAGATTGTCTTGCGGGGTTAACACCTAGATACAAACTAAAATGCCACCTTTCCTAACACAGCATTAAAATAATGCTTGATTACTTTAAAACCCGCAGCAATCAATACAACCCACCTTTGTTAACCGCACAATAGCATGGAAAAAGACTATAACTCCTTTGCCTACGAACAAGGAATCTAGGCAAGCATCTAGGTCTTGTTTTACCAATGTTAAATCCATTAGTTTGTCTAGACGAAGTCACGGATTGGATCGACAAGGTAGCATGTAAATCAGAATCGTGTGAGGAATCCACTGGGTGGATTATCATTTAGACTAGTTTTAAATGTACGTGGGAGGAATTTTTCACGGATCCTTCCTCGACTATCTTCTTTAAGATTATGATCAAACCCGTATTACGAAGTAGGTTGTAGGTAGGGAATGTAACGTACAGTTCGCGTCATTATGTTGTTACGGAAACAACTACGTTCGTTTCTGGGGTAACCAATTGATGAAGGCTACTGTAATGTTTTTTTTTTAATCTATACTAATATTATAAAGCTGAGTTTGTAGTGCTATGAATTTTTTTTAGAGTTGTATTGACTCGTAATAGACTGACGAATATTACAAAAATATAGTTCTTTTACGAAGCATTAATAAAAAAAGGGACAACTGGGGAAGGTTTATTGATTTAATAATATAATCTCACGAAAATTTGTCTCGAGCCTAGAGTTGTTATTTTTTAAATTTCGTTGTAAAATCATCAAAAGTGTCCTCCCAGGGTAGAGCGGGAGGGACTGTCAGACTCGTACTGACTAAAATCCACGGTGTCCTTCAATAGCCCTTTACGTTCCGGGGTCACGGTAATTCGTACAGTCCCGCAACCGAGTCTTGTCCCGTAATTATAAAACAAACGGAAAGGTCTATTTAAAACATTTCTATAGCATGTAACCTTTCATTAACTTTAGAGGGTTCGAACAAACGCTTCAGCCGCGACCTCTATTCAGCAATTTTGAAACCCGTGTTATACGAATATTTTTAAGTACGCACTTGTTTTTAATTAAATACTGAAATCTAGACAATCTAGTTTCCTTTTTACATCTGATATTTTCAGATGACAAAGTAATTGTATCTCATTTTAAAAGTTTTCTCCTTGCAATGGTATTATAAGATTTCTTTAGACATCTTTGTGAAGGGTGAAGATTTTCTTTAAGCTTACATTTTACTTTTAAATGCATCCCGCCATTCACTTTCTTTGTGAATATTTTTTAATGAGAGAGGAAACTGATTTAGTTATCTTTCTATGTAATCCAGACTTGTTTGGCATAAATAAATTATGGACTTGGTTAAATATAAAACATTTATTGTATGCTGCATTTTGCTATTCGTTCAGAAACTGCAATTATTCGGTATTAAAGTGCGTTCTTTAAGCATATTTTCACACCTTTTTTAGTTACACTAGGACCGCGGATATGGGGTAATCCATTCTTTCTAATAGAGAGGAGGCCTATGTCCTACTAGTATAATTAAATATTAAACCTGTTATTTTTTTTAAACCTAGCCCCACACTAGGAATTTCTCCTGTGTCGTGGATACGTTTACAAACATAGAAACTCACATACACAAACACCCAGACCCGGAACAACTACTTGTAGGTCATACAAATATTTGTTCCGTGCGAGAATCGAAGCCGCGACACAGCGCAGCAGTCCAATCGCTTAGCCACTGCGCTAACCGTATCGTCGCACATTTGTTAATCATACTTGAAAATACAATATCTAATCTGGCAACACTATAGACGAAGCTTTAAAGTGGCTCAAAATCAATCTTGGCAAAAGCCTATGTCGTTTAAATAATGCAGAAATGAGGTTAAAACCTAAAATACTAAACAGCTGTTTGAAGACTCATCCTATGTACTCAACATCTATTTATATAATTATGTATTTGTAACTAAAATTACGCGTAGAAAAGTAAAACGGCATGATTACACTGAATTATATAAATATTTTCGTTGTGACTGAGCGTACGTCGATCCCCGTTTAGTTATATTTAGAACTTGGATCTTATGTGACATAATCGTGGATTAGGGAAATGCAGTTGCCGAGTTCTGAGAGTTTTAAAAAAACTTTGAGTTCGTCACTCGTCTTTGGTTTTCGGCGTTACAACAAGCAACGTAATCGGTGTTACATGTTGCAAAAAAATGTTACATAAATTAATGAAGTAATAAGACGCATTTATCTTTTTTAAGTAAAGCCATATTTATTATTTGTTACTCATGTTGAAATTCTGAGAGATGACTCATTTAAACCTGTTTAGATTATTAAAATTATTGCATAATGGTGTACAAGTATCAGGAAAACTTGTTACTAAAGTTCAGTCTATCGTATATTATTACGTGAGTTTATTATGCTTTGTAAGGTAAGATAAAATTCGATTTACTACACATATTCATAAAATCTCGATCAGAATAAAGCTAAAAACTATAACATACGGGATATGACTGCATAAAACTGTAATATTCGTATTATTCAACAATTTATCAGGTGTAACAATATAATTTTATTTATATGAACAAGAATTTTATTTATTTTAACTGTCATAAGTTAAGTTATCGTTTTTTTGAAAAGGCGAATGATTTTAGCCCGGTTTGGTCTAAAACAATATAGAGTAAATAAATGATAACGTACAAAACAACGACAGTATTAGCACCAAAGCTAAGAATCAGAAGAAAAAACATTAAAAACTCCAGTTTTTACCCGCAAAATACTGAACAATTAAATCACGCACGCTTTTAAAGCTAAACCTTTCAACAGTGAATAAAAGCTTTACCGAACCGTAAAATTATCCATTGACGCGTTATTTTACGTGTAGCTACATATGATCGATATAGGTAGGTAGTAAAGCGTCAAAACTGGGGCAAAATGAAGGCCAGTCCTCCCTTACACCCTAGGCCTGATGCTTATGCATGAGAAAACACCAGGCGATGCGTAAACAACTCCAATAATAGCATTCCCACAAATAACAAGATTTATTTGAATTGAAGTGACATAGACAAAATTTACTTTTATCCCATTTGTTTACTTGAACGTTTGTTTACTTTTATCCCATCTAATTCTATGACGAACTTTGTGGTACGTTTCAAACTTCGAACACGATGATGCAAAATAGAATATAATAATGTTTAAAAATCCATTAGATATTTTCTAAGAATAAAGTTTTTATACAGCTTTAATGATCTGCAATATATCAAACTCATTTTGCAAGGTGTATTATAAAGCCGAGATAATGCAGAATACGTCAAATATTTTGACGTAGCGTAGTAGCTCGCTGACGAATTATCCTGTTAAGAAGTAAAAAAGTCCTGGCCGCTTATAAATAACTGCAGACAAAATATAAGCTAAAAAAGACAGTTTCCAACAACATGGCAACACAAAACAATACATTTTAAAACACTTTGTATGACGAAACAGGCTCGAAGCTTCACATTGAGCATAAATTACGATTCCCCAGTCATTGCTCGCTTTTTTTACTGCTGAAATATTTAATTAAACGAATTTATTTGCGCACGTGACTAGTAACGTCACATGTGGAGATTTTTTAATTTTATATGGCAACATTATTTTTGACACATCAAGTACTTGTAGACTGATTGAAAATACTCTATCTATATTGAAATTATGTATTCAATGTGTATTAAAATGATTGATGACAATTAACAATTATAAAAGATTGAAATGTTCAATCAGTATTGTGATTATTCCAATTTATAAATGAACACAGAAAATTCATCCTAATCACATTCTAATTAATGTTTATTTTTGTACAATATTCTTTCCTATATGCTTTCAACAGCTTTGAATTATGCAAATTTGAATTAATAATGCAGTAAATATAATAAACAAAGAGAGAATGCAAGGACTTTGAAAACCATTGCTACATTTATAAAGTTATGATATAGAGATATACAAAATAGGTGATCCTATGTTTATTACTGTAATAATAAACAAGCAAGGTGTTATCATTAACAGGTGTTCGCAAGAAAAACATAAAGAAGTTTTGTTTGTGTTTTGTTTAGATCACACTGGCTGAATGGTTTACCCTCTATGTTTGGTTAACTTTTTAATGTAATTTAAAAGAGGAATACACATGGTACATAGGCTACAGTCCATAGACACTTATTATGCCTAGTACATGTACAGTACATTGATTGAATATGATTGTAGCTTTTATTTTGACAACACAAAAGCGCTTGTAGCTTGTCTATTTACTATAATTTGGATGAATTGTGTCTGTGCATTGTATTAGCAACTACAGAAAATTTTAAAATCAGTTATTAGAACAAAGCACATCATTTCACATACTTTAGAATTCAAAATTAACAGTAAAGTATGTTAATTAAAAATGACTCATTCCTGCCATTGCTACTAACTAGTTAAATTACAGTTGCACACAAATGAAATATTATTTCATGTAATGGCGACAAGTTGTGACTGAAACATGTGGTTTTTAATCATTCAAAAGATTAATGTTTAGAGTTTGTTTCATTCTTGTTTAATTTTGTACAAAACTTCATGTTGTGTTTGTTGTTGTTTTAATTTGCAACATTATTAAATGGCTTTACACAATTCTAGACACAACCATTAGCAAAACGGAAATTCCTAATTCAAAATCATACTTAAATTCTACATATTCATCTAGTTTCTAGTACAAGATGTCGAGAAATATGAATGATCAATTAACATTTTATTGCATTGAATCAGACAATTTATTTCAATTCAATCTACACAGGATTGAGTAAACATTTCTTATCAAGTACTGAATGAGAAAATGTATTTTGTTTATTTGATTTTCTAGTATGATTGTTGTGATTACTTGTGATACTATTTTTTATTTAATCATTAATCATATTCTGAGAAATATTTGTTTTATAGTAGCTGTTTTTGAAAGCAAGAATGTGTTCTATTAATAAAATGTTACATTGATTGAATATAATTTACAGAATACAATTCTATGATACAATTTTAAAACCAAAACAAAAATACTGCAGAGTAACAATGAGGGATAGTTAATTCTTTCAACAATGATTCTTTTTTCTTAGCCTAATCCCAACTATTTTGAGATCGGCTTCCAAGTCTTGCCAAATGCATCTGAATGACTACATTTTAATTGAGATACTATTTGGATTTATTAGGCTTTTCAGGGCCTAAATGTATTTCCCCTGCATACCGACTTTATCAAACTTGATACCTAATTGTCAGTTCAACAGTGAGTCACTGTATTGTCTAGAGCAGTCTGAAATCAAACAAAAGCCCTGGTTTTTATATAACATCACAATGCAAAGAGATAAGTGTAATGAATGAGTAATCCAGTACATTGTTGCTGTTTTGTGCAAGTGCTACCCACTTTTTTATTCTTTTTAATGACTCCTACTTGTTGGTTCTTACGTGCCAGTTTTTTTTTTTCTGGTTATTATGTAATTCTGTTATTGTTTAACAGAAAGGAGGTTTTAATGTGTGGAGAGGATCTTTTTTTATTTTACCTTATGCTAGGATAGGCTTCATAGATTTCAATCATTCAAAGGATGACCAATCTGAAGATTTTACTGGATAGTTCAGTTACAAGAACTATGCATTAATTAATCAAAATTAAATTAAATAAAGTGATAAAACCTAGAAATAGTTGTAGGTTTCTTTTAATGCCATGGTCATAAGTCACCTTTCTAGTCACATTTTGTCTATCAATAATTATATGCTAGTAGGGCAATTAATTAAGAATAGAAAATGGCAACTTTTTTCATGTAATATTTTATAGTTTAGATGCCATGCTACGCTGACCACACTTTCTAGTCTATCTAGGCTACCATTGCAAGTTTACACAATTATTAATTCATGTTTATTACACTCAAACACAATCTACAGATTACCTGTGTACTACCATAAATTAATCCAACCTTATCTCCTTCAATATTGAACCTCTCTGATAAGAATGTAGCAACACTTGTGTGCATAATTAAAAAAAACAAAAGGTCCAGCTATTAGTTTATGCTATCCAAACAATAAATACACAAATGAGTTTTCAGTCTAATTAAATAGTTATGTAAGGCACTTGATGTGTTTGTTATCTCATTTGTTTATCAGCAGTTTAGCAATATGACTGGGGAATCAAAACAGATGTGGGCACTTACCTTGAACATAGGTCTTTGATGCCTGGGCGCCGAGGGCGCTGCTGTGGCCGTGGTGGCCGCAGGGGCCGGCGCTGGGCTCGTCACGTGGTCAGCCGGCAACGACTCCGGGACAGTCTGAAGAGTAGGCCTCATAGTCGTCGACATTTTCACAATAACACTAGTTCAAACACTTTAACACCTTGCTAGACCACGCTCGCGCTTCGCATCCTCTGCGGCGGCCGCGCGCTCAGCCCGCCCGACCGGCCCAGGCCCTCACCAGGACGCCGACACAGGCCCCGACTTAACACCACCGATCGCCGACCAACAACGCCCATCTAACCGCATTTTCTACCAGAAAAAAACATCGCGAAGCCCTATAACGAAAACTGTGAACGATACGCGATACCTATTTCACTTTCACGTATATGTTAACGATCGTCGAGATGGAAAACGGAAATAGACACGCAAAAAACTATTAGAAAGCTTACGGTGTCTTCTCCTGTCACATAAACACTATCAAGGAATTCGGCGTTTAAGCTTTATAACGACGCGCAAAGTATTTCCGTTAATGGCACCGGCTCGTATAAAGGGTACGAAATCGCGTGGTGGACAAATATAAATCCATTTAATAATAAAATTACTAAAGAAATTCACTTAACTCCGCTAAAAGTCCTCACATTCTTGAATTCACTCTCAAGATGGCGGATTTTACCTACTCCTCGTAAATGGGCACAAGGCTGACACGAAAACATCAACCGGCTCTCTATCAATCCCTTTCTTTTGGCAGCACATGAAAAGAGATAGTGATATGTGAACGAGTTCAACGGAGTTTTGTGATACGTCACTGAAAAAACTGCCAATGGAGCATGCGCAAAACTAGCGAATATTTGAAACTTTGAACGCATCCATAGACGTTTCGTTATTGCAAAATTGGAGAGAAGGAGTAACAACTTTGGTGACAAAATTAATCACATAATTGCTTTTTCATTTTATTTATTTTTTTGTACATATTACTAGCAAGTTTTCATTTATAGTTTGTATATAATTTGAGTACTGTATATGAGCAAATTAAATAAAGTAAAATTATCACATAAAATAACAATAATATTCTTGTGTATGGATACTTGATTTTTCAGAATCATCGCTTCTAGAAATCAATACAGTACAACACAAACAACACAACACAACACAAATAAAATTTTATGAATGTTTTGTCATCTTGTGAAATTGCAGTTTTTAGTGATGAAAACATCATCACTGTTTCTATTTTGTGCGGGCAAGAAATATTAGCGCCATCTTTGTAAAAATGGCTGCCTTGTTGTTGGCGACTGTTGGGTGCTTGTTTGGAAATTAATGTTTGTTTCTTTCTTTTATTATGTTTTCAAATAATTGCATGTGTAAAATATCGCAGCTTAGGCCGAATGACATAATAAATTGGTGAGTCTACACTGTTTCATCAATGATATAGCACAATAAAGTGCTCGGTAACGTATTAACAATCTGCTCAGGGCAACGTGAGCTTTTTATTGCGTATTCAGTTTTCTTTATGTTTTTCATGATAAGTGTTGAGATTATGTATCGGAATGTTTTCTTTGCGAATTTGCATTGAGATTCAAGGTTCAAAGACCAGTGAGGGTCATATTTACATAAGTTGTGACCTTAGTTCATACAGACAACAAAAGAATTCTACCACGGATCTCTTGTTCGCAAGTAATGTTCTTGATGTTTTTTCTTATTTATAAGCGGTTGTACATTCTTTTATAATATAAAATGTGCAAGGATGTCATAAGTGCTTGCGTTGTCGCTAAATAAAGACGGTGATAAAAAGTAGGTGAACGAACCCCATTTTGAGTCCACAAATAGTATAGTGCTTTCTAAAAGTTCGAATTTTGCTTACGCATCACGACTGCTTCTTCGAATTGTGTCTACTTTTATGTCTTTTATCGTCACACAGATATTCTTAGTAAAGGTTCGTGTGATTTGCGTCACTATTTATTTTACAAGCAAAATATTGACTTGTGTTAAACTATGGAACATTTCACTATGGATCATATTTTAATTTTGTTATTAAATTAAAGTTCATAATATTTACCGTTCATTCTTGATTAGGTTTATTTTAACTGTACATATCTAGTGATACTTTGATCTAATCATTAAAATGTCAATAAACTTGTTATTATTTCAATGATGTTTTTATCTAATCATGGCAAAATTTTCAGCGGGGTTAATTATTTCTGTCTGTTTTCCTATCTACTACAGTTATAATGGCCATTTTCCATGGTTATCCATTTAATTTATTATTGGTTAGAGACAAAACCTTGAGTGATAATGTTAGGCATTAGTGTTTGACACACTTATTATCACTTTCCAAGGGTAAAACCTGAAATCTACACTAAAGCCTGTGTCAACCGAGGCGAGGAAACTTAATATTGAATTTTTAAATGTAACTCATAAATGTATGGTCTTTAAATTTAAGACTTTCTGCTACCTCTTGTTCTGGGTAAACAGCCATTTAATTTTATTCTTGTTATTGTGTTGATTAGAATCTATATCTACTCAGCCCAAAATTCGGCTACAAGTTTAGTACTCTCAGAAATGTCCATCAATTCCTGTAACAAACAATTGAACATTGTTTTTGTTTATAAATCTTTTTAAACAATAAACTGTTTTTTTTTCCCTCTATCCTAAAATTATTCCTGAACAACAAACTAAATCAATCTTCTAAAATTGTTGCAAGTGAAAAAGTATGGTTGCAGGACTGTACGAATTACTGTGACCCTGGAACGTAAAGGGCTATTGAAGGACACCGACACACAAAGACACCGTGGATTTTAGTCAGTACGAGTCTGACCGTCCCTCCCGCTCTTGCCTGGGTGGGAGGACTCATTTGATGATTTTACCACAATAAAAAAAAAAGTAAAAAAGTATTTATGAAATCACCATCTTTATGTGAAAAAATTTCCAAAATTTCTTGTTCCAGATTATTGCATCATTTCATAAGAAACCCAGCAGTTGTGCAAGAGGAAAGCATTTTTATTAATGAGCCCCTAGCTCTTGCAGCTAGTAGTACTATTGACCGTTAGCGGTCTTCTTCTGTAGTAGGGGAGATCACATAATATGTCCAAGATGTGGCCGGCATCGCAGTACTCGCACAGCAATGCTCCGTCAGCACCTGTAAATGCTGCTACGAAGAGCAATGAGCACCAGAATCAGCAGAATTTGAAGACTTTGGGCATGACCTCTGCTATTTCTATGGCAGGTATGTAACCATTGTTCTACAGCAGAAATTTCTTTAACGTTATAGTCACTTCTATACAGGCTTCTTCTGGGTAACCTTGCTCCATCGTAAGATTTGTTTCTGTCATCTCTGACCTATACTAGAGCAAAGTAACATCAAATTAAAAAAAAATTATAAGAAATTACTATATCTGCTGCCAGAGAATTTTGTTTTTAAATTCTTTGTATGCTGTCCCACTTCTAAGCAAAAGACTTATACATTCCTTCCACTTCTCTCTTGTCAATTCACAATAAAGCCGCCATTATAAACTTTATTACACCTTTACTTTAGGTCCAAAACCCATTGACATTGAGAAAACCACAGAGCTAAAAGAATCCCTAGTCCCATATGGGGTGTTTGAATCGGAACAAGAAATGCATCATCGTATGGAAGTGCTGGGGGCTCTACATCGTCTCGTGAGGCAGTGGATCAGAGAGGAGTCTTTACGCAAGAACATGCCGCCAAGCGTCGCTGATACCGTTGGGGGAAATATTTACACGTTTGGATCTTACCGTTTGGGGGTGAGTGATTTATTAATGGCTACAATTTAAACTATTAATGTTCATCAATAATTCTTTTTTATAACAAAAACTTGCCCCGAAGTTTGGTTTGGATTAAACTTAGGTTAGGTTAAAATTAGGTTCCTTTAAACCCTGCAAACAAAAATAGAAGCCCCGCGAAGCTGGCTTCGTCCCCCCTGCTTAGGTCGACTTTTTTATTTATTACAGAAAATAGGTTAATTTCTACAATACTTTATGATACACAATTTTGATTTTTGGTTTTAAAATAGGTACTTTTCTGCTACCTGTTTAAACACAAGCCTTTATTAATTATTTTACTGTGTTCTCTTTCATGCCTTTGTCCATGTTGAGATTAACACAATATGTTTCTACAGGGATTGGTTTGATAGAATTTAGTGTTTAGCAGCAACACAGGGCGTTATGTTAAATAAACTTCTTGGTCTTACAAATAAGGCAGAAAATGCAGTAAATAGTTTATGATCTATTTAAAAGAATTCAGTTACATAAGAATTGTATCATTATAAAGGTTTTTATTATGAGAAAAGATATTAAATTGCAATAACATCAAGTCGTTATTCTTCACATAAACAGTATTTTACTGCTTCAGAAGTTTACGATTTTAAAATGACACCAATTTTTATACAGTAAAATATTATAGATGTCGACTTTTTGTGAGATATTTTTCTTTAAACTAAGTGTTGTACAAAGTAACTTCATGACTTCATTCTTAAAAAAGCTATTTGTTTAAAAAACTTGTTTGGTCAGTAAAAGGACAATCGTGGAACCGTCTTTCATTAAGACAACTGTGTCACTGGAATGCAAAGGGATCATTTTGTAGTCAAATTCTTTTAGCCAGTTCTTTAAGTGATACATGAACTTAAAATATAAAACCTTAGCTCTGATTAACTACAAAAAGCAATCATTATAACGAACAAAACAATGTAAACAACTACATGTTGGTGGATGTGTTGGATATGTGGTACAACAAACGTATGTACGAGAGTAGGCTCTCCACACTACAGTGAGACGATTTTCATCAGTGTAAAATGTAGGAAACAGCTGTTATTTGTTACAAAAACCGCGACTGTAGACGTTTATCGTTAGCTAGATGAATTTAAATTCAAACTATTCTTTGTTAAGAGGTAAGCATCAGTTTTTCAGATCTCATCAATACATTTTTAAGATAGCACACAAAGAATACGTCCCACTATAAAACAATTGATGCTACCGTTTGAAAGATATGCGCATATTATTGTCGGGTGCAAAGACTGCATCATAAAAATATGCTAAATTAGCTAGTGTAGGACCGAGATATGGACACAATTGATATTTATTAGGGCTTCCTATTCTAAGAGGGGACCAAATCGATTTACGTGTTGAAATGTATCTACAAAACAGCCGATCCTCATACAATTTTAAAAGCAATGTTGTGTTTGGTGGTTTTTATCAAATACCAGCTGTACCCCGCGGCTCATTTTGGTGGTAGCGTGATGTTATTTATTTATTATTAATTTAATGACATATACGTCCACCATTCGAGAGTGTTTTAAAGCCACCAAGTCCCCCAAAGTCACCTTCCCTGGGAGCAGTAGGGACTATCAATCATACCGACTTACGGCCCAATCACGTTTATGGTCTAAGCGGCGAACAGAGTCGTGGCACGAATAAAGTATTAATTACTTTGTAAGCTCGCGAATTTGTCACTGGCGGCGCCTCGTGACGTGTTTCAAACATTTGATCTCACAGTCAAGTCACCGCTCACATCAAAAATTCGCCGTGTTCCTTTGGTTGCATTTGGCCTCAGTATGTTGCTTAGTTTGGCGATTCCGTAACATTACGGTGCATCTGTTACTGTCACCCTGGTGCCATCCCACTGGTGGGCAAAGGCGAGAGGCCTTTGATGTTCCATTACTTCCAACTATTTCGATCTAGGGTTAATGCGTGCCACTCCGGGGTCGCGGGGTTGTTATGCTCGCGAAGGAGGAGGCGGGCCGCGTGAGGGAGAGGATAGCGTCCTCTCTCCACCCCAGCCTCAGTGGTAGACGCCCACGGCGACCGACGTCGCTAGACTACCTCCGGCCACCGTAGGCGCGGGCATGCGGACGGCGAGTAATAGGCGACTCGCTGTCCGACCATGGACCATGCCCGGGTCGACGACGCGTTGTTTTCCACGCGCGCCTAAAAAGTGTCAGCAAAATGACACCCCACCTCCAGAGGGCCAAAGCTTGCCGGGGTCGCGGAACTCACGATTTAGCGTGACCCCGGAACGTAAAGGGCTATTGAAGGATCACCGTGGATTTTAGTCACTACAAGTCTGACAGTCTGTCCCGTCCCGTCGGGTGGGAGGAGTCATTAGACGATTATACCACGTAATGTCTCATTAGTCGTTAGTTTTGTCTGACTCATCTCGCCATCTTCTGCGAGGTCTTCCACGACGCCTTCGAGCGGTGCATCTGACTAATTACAAATATAATAATAAATAAATAAAATAAATAAATATTCCACAACTGTCACACAACGCCATCTAGTCCCAAGCTAAGCAGAGCTTGTGTTATGGTTACTAGACAACTGATAAACATACTTATATATTTCTAAATACATACATATTATAGATAAATTACACCCAGACACAGAACAAATGATCGTGCTCATCACACAAACATTTGTCCTGGGTGGGAATCGAACCCACGACCTCCGGCATAGCAGTCAGGGTCACTAACCATTAGACCAACAGGCCAATCATTAGACTATTATACCACGTAATGTCTCATTAATCGTTAGTTTTGTCTGACTCATCCCGCCATCTTCTGCGAGGTCTTCCGCGACGCCTTCTAGCGGTGCATCTGACTAATTACAAATATTGTTATAACACTCAATATCTTTCCTCAGGTACACCACAAAGGTGCTGATATTGACGCGTTATGCGTGGCGCCGCGTCACATCGACCGGATTGACTACTTCGGCTCGTTCTATGACCTGCTGAAGTTACAACCACAGGTAGGTAAAGCTGAAGATTGACTGATCATTTACGAGGTGTTCTTATCACGAGAATATACAAGATTGAAAAAGTCTAACTACATAGTTGAATTTATTACTTATTAAATATTTGACCTTTATTTTTTTGTTGCATAAACCTTATTTTTTAAATAAAATACAAACATTGCCCCCACACTAGGAATTTCTCCTGTGTCGAGGGTTTGTTTACAAATATAGAAACTCACATACGCTGACACCCAGACCCGGAACAAATTTGTTCCGTGCTAGAATCGAAGCCGCGACACGCTGCGCAGCAGTCCAATCACTCAACCACTGCGTTTTAAATTTTTCAACGAACATTGTTTAAAAACAAATACGCGTCTAATATTTTTCAATACTTTAACTGTTAAACAACATAATTATTTGTTTCGATTACGATTCTACGTTTCTATTCACCCCGTTTTACACTATCTTTAAATTATAAACACAGTCATAATTCTCCAGTTTCCCGTTAGAAAAACCAGCCAACGACATTTTCCCAAATAAAAATTGTAAAAACAACAAAACACGTGATTTACGCAAAAACAAAATAAGAAACATCGTCATAGAATTTAAAAATGAGTTTAACAAAGGCTTGTAAAAGTAGCATGAAAAAATCTTTTGATTCACAATTTATATGTATTCAGTAAGTTACAGCGTTGCTCAGACTTATTCCCTTTAAGCCCGCTCTACACTCGCGGCGCGAACGGCGGGGAACACTGCGAAACGCGAGTGTAGATGTTGTTCGCGTTCACGCTTCGCGCCGTTCCCCGATCATTGTCGGTTTTTGGCCCGCTTCAAAGAGTTTGCGGCGCGAAAACGCGAACGCATCCTACAAGACTGAAGTTTTGCAAGTGTGGAGGGTCGTAGTTCGCGCGCGGATCACTGCGTTATTCACGGCGTGAATACGCGGTGCGAATTCACACGCGAGTGTAGAGCCGGCTATAAATATTTCTTGGAATTAAAAGTGTTTCATTTGATTATCTAATGGCGTAGCTTACAATGTAGGCACGCTAGTCTTTTAATTATGTTAACCATTTCAGTAAAATTGTGGATGGGTTTTTATTTACAAGAAGTGCCGTTCAATGTTTAACTTATTTGGAATTTAAACAAAAATTTACACATCCTAAGCATAGCTATGTTTTAAAATGTTGTAATGTTTCTTTCTATTCTTCGGGTTGTACCACTAACACAAGTAACTTTGTGTATCCTTGGTACCTAGTATCTCTATACTAGTTATCTTATGTGAATCTAAACCTAGTTTTTACTTATTTATTCACGTACTCATAAGAACCGCTTGATGGGAGAGGGCACTGACTTCCGTAACACAGGTCTGAACCTAGCTCGGAAGTCAGGGACTTCATAGCAACTTGTACTTTTTTGTGAATAAATATATTATTATATTATATTATTATTATAAACCATACTTTATACATTAGGATTGTTTATACTACTTGTGTTGAACTAATTAGCAGATTTTTACTTATTTAACCATAAAAAACCATGCAAATGCTCATATTTCTGTGCAGGTAAAAGACTTGAGAGCAGTGGAAGACGCATTCGTGCCGGTCATCAAGATGAACTTCGACGGAATTGAAATTGACTTGCTGTTTGCCAGGCTTGCTCTCAAGGAAATACCAGGTAAGGGGTAATGATAGCGTAGGATGTACTGAATCCGGAGGTCGCAGGTACAAATCCTGCTCGTAGTCGTTTTTTGGAAGTTCTAAAAGTCTGACAGTCTTACCATGGAGTATCGTATTACCCAGGTACCGGGTTATAGAGGTCCGATGGGTAGTACAGAGCTCTGCGTAAAATACTGATATTCAGCTACATCTGGTTCAACTGGAAGCCAATCCTAGTATAGTTGGGAAAAGGCTAGGAAGATGATGAGTGATGTTTTCTGGACTTTACAATATGTCATTCAAGCGTTAATGCATTTAAATATTTAAAATTAAAAGAAGACTTATTTTGTGAAACCTACTTTTGCACAAAATAAGTCAGGAAGCAAAAAAAAATGTTTGTAGGAAAACCAGTTCACCTGTATAACTGTATGCGGAGAAGTAGGCAAATATAATAATAGAAATAATGTTTATTAAATGGTTAATTTTCCTTAAGTAATCATTAAAAATAAACTAAAGGTATTACTTGCCTTTACTTAACTTTGTTTTTATGTTTTATGCTCATTTTTACTAAATTAGTTTGGTTAGATCTTCAACTGTCTGCACAGTTTCATGGACACTGCTAGAAGTCTTGTATAAATTGATATAATGAGCGAGCGAACCGAGCTCAGGACTTAGGGCACCCCAACTCGGATAGGTTAGGTAAGAAGGGTTGGCAGGGTCTATAAGATCCCGCCAAACTCTTCGACCTTCACCTAGAAAAGAGGTTAAGAAACACCATGTTCTATTTTCTAAGACAGCTTCTACAACATCATCTGCCTCGCCTTTTCCCGCCTTTTTTTTGTATTAGGGTCGGTTTCCAGTCGAACCAGATGCAGCTGAATATCAATATTTTACATGGACTGCCTATCGCACCTCCACAACCCAGTAACTGGCCAATACGATACCCCATGGTAAGACTGGTTGTCAGACTTATGAACTTCTGACTGACAGTAACGACTGTTAAAGATCTACAAAAGACAGCCGGGACCAATAGCTTTACGTCCTTTCAAAGGAACGGAGAAAACTCGCTATGACAGATGGTTACCCATCTTTAGACCAACCACGGCAAGTGCGGCTTAATCCGGAAGATGTGCAGCTGTAATTATATATTTAAGCCACGAGCTCCTATGACAGCTTCTACAACATGATCAATAATTTAGCCCTCTTACGCTTTGTCCACAGATTCATTTGACTTGCGCGACGACATGCTCCTAAAGAACATGGACCAGAAATGCGTGCGCTCCCTCAACGGTTGCCGCGTGACTGACGAGATCCTGCGCCTCGTGCCCAACATCAACAACTTCCGACTGACGCTGAGAGCCATCAAGCTGTGGGCCAAACGTAAATATACTTTAACAGTATAGATTTATGCTCTACTAGCTTCCGCCCGCGACTCCGTCCGCGCGGATGTCGGTCTTCGCGTGGATGGTTTATTTCACCATTTTGAGTAACTCTGACAATGACATCTTATAAATATTACGGCGCTGAATCCACTGCGGGTAATGCAACGTGTGTTCACGGTTCTACAGAACAACATCTATGAATAAAACTGAAAAATAAGATTTTTTTTCTACGTATTTTTCCAGGATAAAAAGTATCCTATGTTATGCCCAGGATAATAAGGAATAATTATACCAAGTTTCATCGAAATCGAACCGTTAGTTTTCACGTGATGCCTGCACAAACAGACAGACAGACAAAAAATATTTTAATCATATATTTGGGTTTGGTATCGATCCAGCAACACCCCCCGCTATTTATTTTTTCAATATTTTCAATGTACAGAATTGACCCTTCTACAGATTTATTATATGTATAGATTATCCTCCTTTGGTGGTTAATGGTCACGATTGTGCCCGATTTCCTTCCAATCCTCAATGAAGGCATCCAGTTCGTCTCGTTTTTGGGCAGTCGTGTATAAAGAAAAGTACCCAGACAGTACAGTGTTCGCAGAAGGTATCTGCTAACCCACATGATCTTCCCTTAGGCCACGGCATCTACTCCAACACGCTGGGCTACCTGGGCGGCGTGTCGTGGGCCATGCTGGTGGCCCGCACGTGCCAGCTGTACCCGAACGCTCTCCCGGCCACGTTGGTGCACAAGTTCTTCCTGGTGTTCAGTCAGTGGAAGTGGCCGCAGCCGGTGCTGCTGAAGCAGCCTGATTCCGTCAACCTTGGATTCCCTGTTTGGGATCCTAGAGTGAGTATTTAGTATTAAAAATGCGGAAGTTGTGTGGATGGATGAATACGTATTAACTCTAACTGAACTGATTTTGATTTTATTTGTTACACAGTTTTTATAACCTGAATTAACACAGTATAGTTTTTATCCCGAGTTAATGTTCCCATGGGATCAATGTTTTTTGTTGTTGTTTCTTTTAACGAATATAAAATGAGCATGCTAATATTCTCGACCTCCTCTTCTCGATCACGCGAATATATCAATATAGCATATCCTCTTCTTCCAAAGTCTTCTGTAAATTGTCATCTAGGTTTTGAAATGAATAGATTGTTGGATGATCACAAGGCTCAGCAATGTACAGTTAAAAAGTAACTGCTAAAACTTCATGTACACAAATGATGTGAAGTTTTGCTAGTTAATTTTTCAACAGCTGAAATGTGAAGTTAAACAATTGTTTTTATTGCTAAGAGACCTCTTTTCAAGTTTCCACCATCCCAAATTTGTGTGTGCTCGTGGCTAAATAATTACAGCCTTGCAGGCCGACCTTCCGGGTTAAGCCGCGCTTGCCGAGGTTGGTCTGTGGATGGGTGACCATCTGTCCTAGCGAGTTTCCTCCGTTTCTCGGAAAGCACGTAAAGCCGTTGGTTCCGGCTGTCACTTGTAGATCTTTAACAGTCGTTACTATTAGTCAGTAGCTCTAAAAGTCTTACGATCAGTATTACCATGGGGTATTACCCAGTTACTGGGTTGTGGAGGTCCGATAGACAGTCGCTCCATGTAAAATACTGATATTCAGCTGCGTCTGGTTTCGACTGCAAGTCACCCCCAATATAGTTAGGAAAAGGCTAGGCAGGTAATGATCATCCCAAATTTTTCTGTATTAAAAAATTGTGTTTTCATCATCTACATTATATGTTCGATCCCCAGGTAAACATTTCGGATCGTTTTCACCTGATGCCGATCATCACGCCGGCGTACCCTCAACAGAACTCCACATTCAACGTCTGCGCTTCCACCAGGACCGTCATTTGCGAGGAGTTTAGACTGGGTTAGTGTCTCTTTTTTTGAATTTTTTTTCTTGTCACTGGTGCCAAAAAAAAAGTGATAACCGACCTACAAGTAAAAATATTGCATGCCGGGGTCGCGGGACTACCTTAACAGGTAACCCTGACCCTGATACGTAAAGGGCTATTGAAGGATCATGGTGGGTTTTAGCCAGTACGAGTCTGACAGTCCCTACCGAAACCAAAAAACTAAAAGTAAATTATGTTCCTTCAAGCTTGTTCCCTCGCCTTTTTGTCAATGTTCGACATCTGACTATGAATATAAACAATCAGCACATCATATTCTATGGGAGTGTATTCTTTGGCGGAACGAACGCAATATTATGTTGGATACTCTTCAGACTACACCTGGACTCATTTACTACTCGGACCTTGTGGAAACTCGAACAAACTTCCGTGCGTTTTTGCCATACCTATTATTGGAGTCAAATATAGCAGCTCACAATTTAGGAACCATTAATATTAGTGGTCATTTTTACTCATGGTGCTAGGCAACTGGGCTTCTCCCAGTTGTAATGTCTCTTTGTGCCTATTGGCCTTGGTTTTGTTCTGTCTCTTGCTTGCATGGAGGGAAGTAGAAACATATTTTTTCCTACTCCACCATTCTTTTCTGATTAATTTCGTTGCATCCAAGACAGGTAAATTCATTCTTACACGACACGTCGAGCTTCATAGTCTCGGCGCTTTTCTGGTGGTTTCTACTGTTGATTCTGGCTTTCAGGAGTTGCAGTAGTTTGGGAATAGAGTGGTGGGTTTGTCCCACTAAAAAAAAGTTCCTACCGAAAAAATACATGTATTTGTTCCACAGGTCTAGCAATAACAGACGAGATAATGCTCGGTAAGTGCGGCTGGGAGCGTTTGTTCGAGGCACCGAACTTCTTCTCCCGCTACAAGCACTTCATAGTGCTGCTGGCGTCCTCCGCCACCACGGACGACCAGCTGCAGTGGTGCGGCCTCATCGAGAGCAAGATACGACATCTTATCAGTAAGTACTATTACCAAACTCTAAAATATAAGTTAGCCATCCGGCCTGGGCATGCGGACGGCGAGTAATAGGCGACTCGCTGTCCGATCATGGACCATTCCCGGCTCGACGCGTCGTGTTTTACGCGCGTCTCAAAGAGCTGTTAGCAACATGGCGGTCCCTTCAAGGGCGAAAGCCAAAGGTAGGCAACATTTTCTTTAAAATAATAAATTGCCAGGAATATAATAATAAATGTCATCACATTAGATTAGCCACAAGCCATAATTATTTCAAAGGGACTATTTGCCAAAGTGCAGATCTCTCTAAGGGGCAAGCTCATACGTAATACGTAAAATCCCCGAAAGAGGAAGAAAAGTATCTCATAGTAATAAGTTTAAGTACCATGAAATTAGGTGGACTACATTCTCAATTCTCTAAAAATATCATTTCACATAGTCTCGTTAAATAAAACGCTGGAGTAAATAAATAGTATGACCTCACATTACTCATATACCTGCCCTATATACAAGTAATTCAGGAGTCACTGACCCAATTTTCGCGCCTCATTAACCAACGTAATGTGTTTCAATGTTAATAATTTTTGTAGCAGTTTTGTAAAACGTTCTAGTTTTTTTTTTTTTTATACGACTCAATTATGTTTAAATGACAGCCAAAAGTTTCTCTATAAATGTAAAATTATGGTGCTACAGTCCCAGTCACAGGACATAGTAACTGTGAAAGTACTGTAGGTGCTCGCCTCAAGGAGTGTCAGCATAGTAACGGGGCCTGTAGAGGGCCAAAGCCTACCGGAGTCGCGGGACTCACAAAATACCGTAACCCCGGTACGTAAAGGGCTATTGAATGACACCGTGGATTTTAGTCAGTCAAGTCTGACAGTCCCTCCCTGCTCTGTAGTCTGTGTTAAAGTAGAATACGCAGTTGCGTCTACAATTCCATCCCCTCCCATCCCGCCCGGGGTGGGAGGACTCATTTGATGATTTTACCACGGTAAAAAAAGGTACCCATTCCAAAGCGTAGATCTCTATGGACTAGCTGAACTGAAGAACTAGCTGTTGCCAGCGACTTCACCCGCACCTACTCGAAAATTATCCCACGACAAAATAAAATCGGGATAAAAATTTCATCGATATCCGTTCAGTAGTTTATACGTGACATAGTAACAAACATCCCTCTATCCAAACAAATTTAAGATGTTTGAAATTTTGAATGTTTGTCTATTGTTACAGCCACCTTGGAGCGCATCAACCACATAACCATAGCGCACGTGAACCCGGAGTGCTACAACTCGGTGCCGCTCTACATCAACAACCAGGAACCGCTCGCACTGCCGCCAGGTAACACTATCACTTAGCGCCCTTAGGCTGCGGTTCCGCTGAGTTGGAGCGGAGCAGGAGAGCTATTCACCAATCACATGGCAAGTCGCTCTCCGCTCTGCCTCAGTGGGACCGCAGCCTTACTCATGACACGACAATGTGAAAAACATCCCTACTACTACGACGTAATGATACAATTCCAGTGATTTACGTCTAAATTCGTCGTATAAACAAACAATCTTTAAAATATATCACTCTTTTATTCTCTGAATAGTTAGATTCTTCAGTTATATTTGTTGCATGTATTAAAAGAGAATTTTTTTTTATAGGAACACCCGTCCCAACAGATCCTGCGCCTGAAATTAAAAAGAATGATAAGGTAAGCGATAATAGTAGATAATGCCTTTGACGAGACCAGTATTTCATGTTATAAAACCTGACTAAAGATAAAACCTATGTGCCTTTATATTTTCATGCAAACTATCCCAATGATGGGAACCCACTGCTCCACAGCAGAAACGGACATTTCAATTACAGAAGAGAATGTATCTTCGACCATACAGGGCTTTTTAAATTAAATGACGTAATTTCACAGATATCATCTCAAAGAAACATATATTTCTTTAGTCTGTTATTAGTTATACAGACACAAAGCATAATAACTTGTAAAAGTACTGTTACCCATTCCAAAGCATAGATCTCTATGAATAAAGAATCTATGGAGAAGGTTTGTCAAGAAATTCTATGGAATTATTATCTTCATATTACAGTATTTGGTTGTTTATGTAAGCCCCTTCGTACACAACACGACTTAAGTCTCCGATACCTTATGACTTTGGTATCCAGACGACTATCGCAATACAAATCCATAGAAGTTCGTACACAGGCACGCGCCAATGGATATCAAAGTCGTAAGGTGTCGGAGACTTGCGTCGCGATGTGCACGAAGGGCCTAATTGTGTATAAAGTTTTAAACCCAAATCTATAGAGCGAGCTTAGACAGCTTAAGCTTAGCACACTGACACATTTAATATCCATAAATGAATATTTGTTCCTACGGAGGCCACTCTGATGAAATTTGTGAAATTCCATTTCATTTAGAAAAGCTTCTGTATGCTTTAATAATATAAGAAATTAAAATGGCCCTTTCCACAATTTCAGGGTGAAGTGATACCAAACTTCTGTTCAATGTGGTTCATTGGGCTGGTGTTTGAGAAGACCAGGGACCTGAATGTAGATCTGACGTGTGATATCAGGACCTTCACGGAATCCGTCAACTATCAGGCTACGAATTGTCATATATTGAGGGAAGGAATGACGATAGAGGTAATTATGAAATTTATTTAATTTGGCTACGGACATATATATCAAAAAATGAAGTGCTAAGGATTGTTTTAAATTTATTTTCGTTAAAAATGTATAGGTTTCAATTGAATAAGTTATAATCTGCCAGTTAGCTTTTTGTAATTAACAAACAGTGCAGAGTCAAAAAAGTATAGGAATGCATATTTTCAATTAACCTTTGCTGCTTACATTTATAGACATTTGCAATAACTTTTATTTCAATAGCAGCAATATAATGTCAGAAAATAATATCTAAAGATTTTTATTGAAATAAGCCGAAGATCAGTAGTTGGTTAGGTTAAAAACATACATAGACTACTAAGACCTAATTTCACCAAACACTTTGTAACCAGACATTAGATAATGTCCTTTTAAAATAAACAGCGCTGTTATAATGTTATGTGTCCCATGGTGACAATTTAACAGATCATTGCTAGATCCATCATTATTTGAATGACACACAAAACCATTCAGTCACATTATAAATCTACTAAAACAAAAAGATGAAAAACTCAACGATGCAATAGACGACTGAACTACTTTTCCGTTTCGCTGGATAATATGTCAATAATACAGCTAAAAGAAAAAAATAAGTTTGAGGTTGTTTATTTCGTTGTGTAAGGAGTTTATATTTTAAATAAGTCTGGAGTGATCGTTTTCGTGTTATAATAATATTTAGTTACTTCCTGGGTGGAGCAGAAGGGAATATCAAACTCGTACTGACTAAAAATCACGCTGTTCTGTCGGTTTTCCTTTGCGTTCCATGGCCGCGATATCCAGTTTAGATAGTCCCGCGATCGTAGCAGGCATTTGGTTCTGTAGGAACTCCGTGAGTTTTCTGCCAGCTCTTAGAAGCGCGCGTGACCATGAAGCGCATATGCCATCGACTAGGGCAAAGTCTTTGATCGTACGGGTAACCAATTACAAAACGCCCACAAACCCGCGCCTACGGTAGCTAGAAATTACCCGCGATCTGTCGTGTGACCTGAATGATTGTCTCTCCCTCACCCATTCCACTTCCTCCTTCACTAACTTCACTTCTCAGAAATAAGTGACTGCTTTCCATTACCCGCCGCTCCATAACATGGCCTGAATTGGTGCCACCTTTCGCCTCTATCTTGTCCACGCAGTGGTGACACCCGAGTGTCCATGCACCAGACACTCGGTTGCCACGACCACTCTTACACAACCTTCCGAAACAACAGTAACCAGTTAGAACCTGCGTCAGGCGGAAGGTGAGGTCGCCGTGATCCTTTAGAAGTGATCTTTTTAGTCTACTGCGTACTGGCCATCAGTAAAAACCTCCATATAAAAAAATAAACTTGTTATCTTGACAGTATTAATCGTCTGTTACCAATGTAACGGAACCATGGAGCAGTCATTAAATTTAACAGCCGATCAATGAAATTAAAGTACCATTAGCACGTGGTGGAACACTCACTAACCTTAACAGTCGGTTAACACATGTAACAGGGCATTAAACTAACTAACAGAGTCTGGCGAAACTGGCCCTAAGACCCAATTTCACCAAACTCTTTGCAACCAGACATTAGCTAATGTGCTTTTAAAATTAACAGCGCTGTTATAATGTTATGTGTTCCATGGTGACAATTTAACAGACCATTGCTAGATCCATCATTATTTGAATGACACACAAAACCATTCATTCACATTATAAATCAACTAAAACAAAAAGATGAAAAACTCAACGATGCAATAGACGACTGAACTACTTTTCCGTTTCGCTGGATAATATGTCAATAATACAGCTAATTAATATAAAAAAAATAAAATGAGTTTGAGGTTTTTCATTTCGTTGTGTAAAGAGTTTGTATTTTAAATAAGTCTGGAGTAATCGTTTTCGTGTTAAAATAATATTTAGTTACTTCCTGGGTGGAGCAGAAGAGAATGTAAGACTCGTACTGACTAAAAATCCTGTTCTGTCAGTTTTGCTTTGCGTTCAATGGCCGCGACATCCAGTTTAGATAGTCCCGCGATCGTAGCAGGCATTTGGTTCTGTAGGAACTCCGTGAGTTTTCTGCCAGCTCTTAGAAGCGCGCGTGACCATGAAGCGCGTGTGCCATCGACTAGGGCAAAGTCTTTGATCGTACGGGTAACCCATTACAAAACGCCCACAAACCCGCGCCTACGGTAGCTAGAAATTACCCGCGATCTGTCGTGTGACCTGGATGATTGTCTCTCCCTCACCCATTCCACTTCCTCCTTCACTTCTCGGAAAGAAGTGACTGCTTTCTATTACCCGCCGCTCCATAACATGGCCTGAATAGGTGCCACCTTTCGCCACCACCTTGTCCACGCAGTGGTGACACCCGAGTGTCCATGTACCAGACACTCGGTTGCCACGACCACTCTTACACAACCTTCCGGAACAACAGTATCCAGTTAGAACCTGCGTCAGGCGGAAGGTGAGGTCGCCGTGATCCTTTAGTAGTGATCTTTTTAGTCTGCTGCGTACTGGCCATCAGTAAAAACCTCCATATAAAAAAACAAACTTGTTATCTTGACAGTATTAATCGTCTGTTACCAATGTAACGGAACCATGGAGCAGTCATTAAATTTAACAGCCGATCAATGAAATTAAAGTAACATTAGCACGTGGTGGAACACTCACTAACCTTAACAGTCGGTTAACACATGTAACAGGGCATTAAACTAACTAACAGAGACTGGCGAAACTGGCCCTAAATCCATTACTTTTCGCTGTCAGGTAATAAGTCTGTCATTCTCCATTTTCTACTGTTTTAGCTGAACGAATTTCCATTTACAACGTGTCCCAGAAATCAACGTCAAGCCGAAAACGGGCAATAGGCCAAGTCCTGACAGTTATAAAAAAAAAAAACGACTGGTTGCACTCTGGGAGTGCCGGCAGAAGTGAAAACTTGATTATTAACGTTGAGCATGTTTGATATTTTGGAATGGTTAGGGAATAATTTTGCACCAATTGCTTTATCAGTATAAAAGTACTATCATTTATGTGGTAGAATACAATATTCATTTATTGCGCTATCGTACACGGTCGAGGTCGACCTCGACCTCGACCTCGATTCGTGGCACGCTGTAACATAGACGAACATTCGCGCAAGCGCCCTGCGCCGCCTAAACGAAACAGTAGGCCCAGGCATACATTTTCGCCGCGCCGTAGAGAGGAGATAGCTGTCTACTCTCCATCCGTCCTACGCTTTTTCGATCAGGGTCACGTGTCCTGACGCGAGTTTATCCGTCCTACGCTTTTTCGATCAGGGTCACGTGTCCTGACGCGAGTTTAAGATTTTATACCCAGCCTAAACGAAACAGTAGGCCCAGGCATACATTTTCGCCGCGCCGTAGAGAGGAGATAGCTGTCTACTCTCCATCCGTCCTACGCTTTTTCGATCAGGGTCACGTGTCCTGACGCGAGTTTATCCGTCCTACGCTTTTTCGATCAGGGTCACGTGTCCTGACGCGAGTTTAAGATTTTATACCCAGTACAGAAAAAGTGCTCAACGCCGCTAAAGAAGTTTTCACTTCAAAAAATATTTTAAAAAATCTTGGTCATGTACTTTTCAAATTATATGGATTCTAAAATAAGTCTCAAAAAGTGACACCATGTGATGATCTTTCAAGTCCTGTCACAACAAATATTAACTTTTCGTCTGTATTTTATCTGCGACGTAACCATGAATAACCCTTCTGTAAATTACAGTTAAAAGTTAAAACATAACTACAGCTTGGCAAAAAAGAGTATGGAAAAATTGAGGTCGCTACTACTTGTCATATGTCATTATAGATAAACAAGTAAGCACTGATCGTTGCGAATTAATGTAGAAAATCGTGAAATAACACGAGGGAATTGTTTTTTGACACAGAAGCTGCTCGTAGTTGACTTTTTTAACATGTTGCAACAACAAACGTTTCGTAGTTTCAATTGTCACCGCATCAGACTCTTTCTTGCCAAGCTGTACCTCAGTTTTAAATAAAATGTTAGATTATTGCCCAACATTGAATTCAAAATTATTACATCATCCAACTTTAACCGCGTGTGGTGTAAAAAAAATGTACTACACTATTTTGGCAAGTTACTTTAAAAGATGGCGGGTTTAGTCTGGATTTCTGTATAATGTGTGAAAGTACATAGCGAAGAGTTGCTGAGGAGTTTGTTCTTCCACTTTAATTTGTTACTTGATATTTTAATCTAATAGCAGTGGCTTGGCGACACGATTGGCGCAGTGACTGAGCAGTCGACTGCTGCGAAAGGTGTCGCGGGTTCGATCCCCGCACCGAACAAATATTTGTATGATCTGCAAGTATTTGCACCAAGTCTGGGTGTTTGTGTATGTGAGTTTCTATATTTATAAACGTACACACGATACAGGAGAAATTCCAAGTGTGGGGCAACATTTCTTTTTTTTTATGTTTCAAATAACTAACTTTTGGTTTCAAATAACAAGCATGTAAAATGTTAACGAGTCTGTTCGTGTTGCCCGTCCAGGCGCGGCACGTCCGTCGCAAGCAGCTGCCGCAGTACCTGTCGGGCTCGCTGCTGAAGCGCGAGCGCACCACGTCGGGCACCAAGCGCAAGCCGCTCGACCTCGCCAACGTCATGCCCGCGCCCAACAAGAAGACCAAGAGACTGTCTGAGAGCAGCGTACGTATTATCCTGTTCTACTTGGGAACGGCTCTATGTGTTTTCTTCCTTCGTACTTCCCTGTTAGACGTCACGTCATCATTTACTCATGTTTTTTTTTCATGCGGTCTGCATTGTACTAATACTCAAACTAAAAAAAACTCATTGACTATCATGAAAGAAAACACGAAAATATGCTATATTCTCATATGTACAAAACTAAAAACTAGTCTAAAATATAAAAAGGCTCCAAGTAGGACCAGAAAGACTGGACATCCAGTACCCGAAAATAGTTTTCATCATCACTATAAAATCCATTTGTATGAAGATATGGATGATACATTTGAATGACATGAGACACGTTATTTCATGAGTAACAATCTCCTTTCTAGCAAAAATACAGAGCTTTCTAGCTTTGGTGGAGGGACGTTTTTATGTCAGAAAGCGTTGCTTTAGAAGTTCATCAATAGCACTCTTCATTCTGTCATCTGCTTAGTTCACAACATTACGCTTAGCGTTAAAAATGTTTGTCTAACTGAGTTGACTGACCAAGAAATCCTTTCCACAGGAAACCTGTACATTCACTGAACCCATTCATCCACAGACGGACGAAGTCAGCGTCCTCTCATACAACGAGGACTCAAACTCATCCAACATGTATGAAGTCAACCTACAGAACGGTATCCTACCGCATGGAGCTGGAGAACCAAAACCCGCAGCAGACAAGCCCGAGCACCCTCCGTCAACATCAAACACTATAGCGTGTACGTAGCAGTACGAAGAATGGCGTACTCGGTTCATATACGGAACCAGTCACGTCAAGCACCTCAGAAGCAAGCGAGTGTAAGAACACTGAACTAAATAATAAGTGATGAACTGAACTATGTGATTATAGTGTGTAAGAAACTCGTGATATGATGATAAGTTTTGAACATGTTGCAATTTTAAATGGTGCGATTTGTGATTGGTGTTGCCCTGTTGCTGTAAGGACTGATGGTTTCGTTATGGTGAGTTGTTTGACAATTTATAAGCATCACATCATGCCTATATTGCCCGAAGAGTTAGATAGTGTACAGTATACCCACATTTGAATGGACTAGATTTGTTCCCAGACGATTTTTATGGGCTATCTATTACACCAAATGTTTATATGGTTATTTTATTTACATTATTGATGGAATGTGGGTATACTATAAAAATTGCTCGAAAATAGATATAGATTTTACTAGATCACAGAGTAGTTAGCAAATGGAATGATAATAAGCTAAGGTTTTCTATATGATAAAACTGCAACATCATTTTTGTGCTGGACTTTCAGTGTAATCTGGCGTTTATGAGCCTGATAGTCAATGCAGTGAGCAGTCCATTTGCTATTTACCAAATAGAAGTTTTATAGGAAATATAAAGACGTCTTAAGAACAAAAACTAATTAGATACTTTACATATCTGTTTAGGTATATAATCTCCAGATATGCCAGTATAAGGGATTTACAAAAAAAACTAGATGTATGAAAATTATAGATGGAATATAGACCATTCATGGGGACCCCAGCTGTTTCGGTTGGTATTCGGTGGGCAATTGGTCGAGCTAACGCGATACTTATATTGACGTAAGTTCTCACTGACGTTGATCTAAATTACCTTTCAAGTAGAGTAGATAATAGAGTATTTATTTTAAGAATTTTCTAGTGTAATCAGTAATTTAATCCGTAATATTCTATAAGTATATTTACCGCACGCCAAAAACTTGGCCTCGTGAATTTAAGGCCCCGATTGGCGCAGTAGCAGATTAATAAGTCATATGTCTCGATGGGTTCGAATACCCCACGTCAGTTGTTTTGTACCTAAACATATTTAGACATTGTACAAATGTAATGTGCATGTAGCATTTGAATTTGTAAATAATATCACTACTTTCGTGTCTATTTATCAAAGCCTTTTAGATATTTGGCACTTTGATTCACTATAATTACGAATTAAATTAACCATGTATATATTAGTTTTGGATCACAATTACACATGCTAAGTCTATTCAAGTATAGCGGAATCCATTTATCACATTAAAAAAATATCGCCTTTCTCAAATAACTTTCTATTCTCCATAGATGTGATACGGCGACAACGCTTCGCGGCTGCGTAAGTTATCAAATATCATTAGTATAAAGTAAAGGAAAAAGTAAAAAAAAAATGTTTTAGAGATAAAAGTGATATGACGTTGAAGGTCCGTGAAATGGACGATAGATATTCGGGTGTTGTTTATTTCCAGATGGCGATCGGGCGGGACGGCGTCATGTAAGTCTGCCTCTGTCAAACGTTAGGCTAGGGAATGTCAGGCCGTTTGCAAGAAAATATATCGGCAATGCGTTCATCGCTTTAAACATGACTGGCGAAGCTTTACCGCCACGGAATAGTAAGCAAAAGGAACGCTAAAACGTATATTTCTTCGTAGATCCAAATTCGGAGGGACGAAACGGGATCAGACGAATATTCAGCGCGTGCTACAGCGTGTTACGACGTGAGACGACTGTCACAGCGACACTCATCCATAAATTAGTACTCCATTTACTTACTACTCCTTGGTGTTAGGTTACTTGAATAGCGTATATTTTTCTTATTACTTAGCACGCCAGTTATGTTTACAGTATGGACGCAAAACATGGTTCTGTGCCTAATCTTATTAAGAACAAATTCGGTGTGTCTACTACCAGAATATTTCTATGGAAAACGTGTTTTTTATCCTAGACTTGTATTCAGATTTTAATATTGAGAGTAGATTTAATTACATATTGTAGCTGTTTTATAGCCAAATATTTAACCAATGAATTGAATTCGTTGGTTCTCAAGTAGAATTTAAATCCGCATTTACATTACACGTCTATGCTTTGCTGATTCGCAAATCGTGCATTTGCATATTACAATATTAGCTGCTTTTTTAATAATTTAGCATGATACACACCATATGTCAAAGTCAGTTTACAATTCGCTAAAAGATTGCTACTTTGGCTATGTTCTAATAAAATATTTACACGTCTTATCGTGCAAAATTATTGTAAGCATAATGCAAGCTTATTGTCACGAGTTTTACCAAGTAAACTCTTTTAAAACCGAATACATAAGTTCCTAAGAAGCCCACCAGACTTTCACCATAATACAAATAACTCCATTAAATAACAATATTTAACAATATTAATTAATATTACAAGTTTACTTCAAAAGGCAAGTACTTAATTAACCCCTTTTAAAATTATTGTTTCTTGCAAACGGTTGTTGATAGTACAAAGTGGAAGAAATTACTTGATCAAATATGTGTATTATTCTTTTTTCGTTTTGTTTTTTATTATAACTGATTTTTGCACATGCTTTTTGTTATAACTCGACAACTTCAATGGTAGCATGAGACTAACATCTGATTCAAAAAGTCTTATCAAGAATCATCTGTCACAAATCAATAATTGGCAAGTGTAGGAAATTAACCGATTAAGCTATTTCCGTTCTATTAACGTCTGATTATAGAATGAATAGTCGTATTGGCAAAATGTCACGCAGATCTCAAAAGTATTTTAAGCGTTATTTCATACGTGAAAATAAATATTTGTAGTTTTGTAAAATAAAACATTTACAAATCTACAACTTAGCATTACTCTGTTTCGACAGACAATTTATTTGAATTTTTTGAGATCTCGATTTCCGAAACTTCTCGACACTAGAGAATAATGAGACGAGTACACACTGACTCTTGCTTGGTCGTTAGCCCGCATAGCTACGGAATACGAGCAAACAACTACGAGTACTTTGAATGTAATCAAATTAAAAAATCAAACACTGATTGAACTGAAAAGACAATTGACGTCTGGTACCCGAATTCGGAACTGATGAAGGCGGATGAGATTGCCCGAAGGCAGGCCATCTCAACCCTCAACATTTAGTTGTTTGCCCGAATTCCATACATCGAAATCGGGCGGATGAACAAGTGTAATTGTGCCACTAAACTTCATTTCACTAAAAACTATGACCAGGTCAGTCTTTTACTGACCTATTTATAAGTTGTCGAGTTATAATTTTCTTAATTATTCAAAAAGTATCGTTACACGCATAAGCAGCATACTTTCTTCTGCTTCAAATTCAGGGTAAAAACTTATCATTTGCAGTTTACCTTTGACATTTATTTTGCCCAATTAACCAATTTGGTACGTTTGTGTGTGAAAATTGCATTTTTCACGTTGCGGCGTTCAACTAGTTATTAAAACGAAATGATTCCACCTAGATAATAAGACTCAATGTAGTTGTTCATAAGGACCTTCAGGATTATTGTAAGTTGTATATATTCGATAGGCAATTGATTATTATATATGAAAGTATATATCTGGTAAACGATAATTTAAAATTGAAAAAAAAAAACAATAAATGTGTATATATTAAAAAAGGGATTAATGTTGTTTTATTTGAAAAACAGGAAGTTACCAAACTGTTAATGTAGGTACCCACATTCCTACATCTTTAGACAGGAAAGTTGACAACAGTCGATAAACATACTTTTTATGATTTGCCATAATGCGATTCTCCCTTAGGGTCAATTCATTCCCTGCACAGAGCCGAAGAGTCAGAAACATAACATAGCAAATTGACCCTTATCTCCACACCGCAAATTTATAGAAAACGAAAGACACGCGCAATAACAGAATTCGGATTAGATGCAGATGAAGGTGAATTTGCAATGTTAAGTTTTAGATCGACGCTTGACTTTGCGCTAGTATGAATTGAGAACTTGTATGGCAATAGCAACTTGCAACGACACTGTATCAACTTCATACAGCTATGATTTCAACGGAAGAACGGGCAATAAACTCCAGACACTCTTTTCAATAAATCGCCAAATAATTACAGAACCTTTGTTACATCATTCATCTTCAGATGTATGTGAGAGAAAACGATGTGGCAAGTTAATAGTGTCCATAGTAAATATAAAATAGACAATACAAAAATAAAGTTATTCATAATTACAAATTAAAATTGACCATGGCAGCTTAGAGATGACCAGTCCCAACTGACAGCGCCCGTTCACGAACATGACACTTATATCAGCACCACAGAAATCTTAATAATAAGGCAATAGAAATGCTATAGTACTACATTTTATAGCGGGACGAGTGTCGCCGGGTCACAGCTACCACCACATAAACAAACAATAGATACACAATAACACCTACATATGCACTTTGCATTGCGGCAACAAAACCAAACCTTTTTGCGATGACATTACGCAACATTTTCTAAAAACGCATAATCTCAGGTCACGTGACTCCTGCAGCCAATAAAAAACGTGTGCGAAAAGCAGAAAATGATATCGCGCGCTCACTCTCACGTAGGAATAGTGCAGTGCAAGTGCAAACTACTACGAGCTCATGTCGATAAATTATAATTTTCCGTTGAGTGTTAATCGCCAAGGAATCTAACAACAATAGATAACTAATTTTATTGAAAGGGATTCAATTAAACAATAAGTGTAAGTAGATACATTTAGTTTCTAATATAGTTAAATCTCAAAGGCTCTCCAATACTTCACCTTATGGAAAAAAAGCAATGACCAAATAGGACGGACTATGTACGAACTTATATAAAAGTTGGAAGTTAGCTAGTGTAGTGGTGGACTACAAATACTTAATAAACTAAACTAATTTTAAAATAACATAATTGAAATTGTTTAAGTTTTATATAAATAACAATGCATAAATATGTAAGAATATTAATTATATACTATAAATAAATATAAATACATACCTAATATGGGTCACAATGAACAATTATTAAGCAAATAATTTGTAAAAATGAAAAAGTATGGGACTTCTACATTATTTGATTTTGAAAATTGAAAATACATCTCATATTTAAACATTTAACATAAAACCATAATGTTTTCCAATTTGGTAAAACTAAGAATCAAACTGAACGTAATTAAATTTATCGATACAGAATAGTAGTGGCACGTCACTAAATTGCGGCCAACTCATGCGGCTTGTACCAAGAATTGTTTATTGCGCCGCGAGAATGCGAGTCCGCATGACTATAATTCCATTGCTGCTTTTAGCAGTTGTAATAGTAGACATGGACAAGCTTAAGACCTAATTTCACCAAATACTTTGTAACCAAACATTAGATAATGTCCTTTTAAAATAAACAGCGCTGTTATAATGTTATGTGTCCCATGGTGACAATTTAACAGACCATTGCTAGATCCATCATTATTTGAATGACACACAAAACCATTCAGTCACATTATAAATCTACTAAAACAAAAAGATGAAAAACTCAACGATGCAATAGACGACTGAACTACTTTTCCGTTTCGCTGGATAATATGTCAATAATACAGATAATTAAAAGAAAAAATTAAAATAAGTTTGAGGTTGTTTATTTCGTTGTGTAAGGAGTTTATATTTTAAATAAGTCTGGAGTGATCGTTTTCGTGTTATAATAATATTTAGTTACTTCCTGGGTGGAGCAGAAGGGAATATCAAACTCGTACTGACTAAAAATCACGCTGTTCTGTCGGTTTTCCTTTGCGTTCCATGGCCGCGATATCCAGTTTAGATAGTCCCGCGATCGTAGCAAGCATTTGGTTCTGTAGGAACTCCGTGAGTTTTCTGCCAGCTCTTAGCAGCGCGCGTGACCATGAAGCGCATGTGCCATCGACTAGGGCAAAGTCTTTGATCGTACGGGTAACCAATTACAAAACGCCCACAAACCCGCGCCTACGGTAGCTAGAAATTACCCGCGATCTGTCGTGTGACCTGGATGATTGTCTCTCCCTCACCCATTCCACTTCCTCCTTCACTAACTTCACTTCTCAGAAAGAAGTGACTGCTTTCCATTACCCGCCGCTCCATAACATGGCCTGAATAGGTGCCACCTTTCGCCTCTATCTTGTCCACGCATTGGTGACACCCGAGTGTCCATGCACCAGACACTCGGTTGCCACCACCACTCTTACACAACGTTCCGAAACAACAGTAACCAGTTAGAACCTGCGTCAGGCGGAAGGTGAGGTCGCCGTGATCCTTTAGTAGTGATCTTTTTAGTCTACTGCGTACTGGCCTTCAGTAAAAACCTCCATATAAAAAAAATAAACTTGTTATCTTGACAGTACTAACCGTCTGTCACCAATGTAACGGACCCATGGAGCAGTCATTAAATTTAACAGCCGATCAATGAAATTAAAGTACCGTTAGCACGTGGTGGAACACTCACTAACCTTAACAGTCGGTTAACACATGTAACAGGGCATTAAACTAACTAACAGAGTCTGGCGAAACTGGCCCTAAGCATTGATGGTTATTGAATTGACAAAAAAAACGTTTTTCGTGATAAATCGTTGTAGCGGTGGTAAAAATATTTGATTTGTTTATATTTACTAAAAACGACAATATTTCAAAAATTAAGTACTTACATATGAAATGTTATTCCTTTATTTGTTAAGTTACAAGTTTTGGACGAGTTTCCGCAGTTGGATACGCTGCAAAACACCATGTTTACCTCTCCGCGTCTCAAATAACACAAGTAACCGCGCTCCTCGTGCACTTGTGACCTACGATACATATGCGCGGCGACAAGGTCACGCGTCTATGCGACTTCTATTGCCTTATTATTAAGATTTCTGTGATCAGCACCATTCAGCTCAACTATTTTGAAGCGAACTAAATGATCCGACACACGCGCCACCATCAACGAGACATTTGAGTGAGCATGACATACTCTCAACCGCCAGAGTCATTCAAGTCAATGAACACCCAATGCTGGCTATCAAGAGTCAAGAGAAGTTATGTTTTGGAAATTATAGTAGGGGAACTACCCAATATTAGGTTTACTCTCTTACCGGCCGTCACCACCGCTAAGCCGCGTTTTTCTGTTCGCTAAATTAGTCTGGTGCTTCAAAAATACAAATTATTATTGAATGTCACTTTATTTACAAATTAGAAAACATATAAAGAATCTCACTTTATTACAATGTATTTTTTATTCTAAATATGATATCAAGTCACACGAAAAAGACGAAACGTTTTAGGATTAGGTTACTAACTGTTTACAAACATATCATTAAGCTGGATGAATGAAAACAACCCAAACCCATTAACGTAATTCAGGCCATTAAAGGGCAAATTTGAGCATTAAGCTTTACACAGAAAGACTTAATTTAAGTTGCGTAATAATATTATGGAGAAACAAAAAAACATGACGCGTGTCGACGACCGCAAAATGGCTAACTGAATGAATTTTAATGAAATTTAACAAGAATAGTTTTAAGCCTGGACTAATAAGTAGGTTTCCAGTAACGAAAATAATGAGAAAAAGGCGCTAATATAAAAAAAAAGTCATAGTCACACTTAAGGGGCCTATTACAGTCCACTAGCGCCACCAATCGAAAAATATTTACGAGTTATGACATTTTTTCGATTGGCGGCGCTAGTGGACTGTAAGAGGCCTCTTAATCACATGTAAATAAATATTGTCAGTTGGGGTTCGATGTAATATCACAACATTATACACTGATGTCATAATCATCACTTATCAAAATGTTAGCACCACTAATACTTAAAGATGTCGATCACATATTGGCAGTCATAATTAAATTTCAAGACGGAGTGCGCCATTTTATGGTCCATACTTTTTTTTAAGTCATAAATCTCAAACGTGTGTAAAAGATGCACTTCTTTGCCAACAACTGCGAAACAAGTGAAGACCATCGTTTACATCCAAGCTTGACGTCTGAGCTTCTTCTCGGCAGCTCGTTGGGCCTCGAGCTTCCGGTTCCGCTTGGGTCATATGCCTTCTATTACAACTGGTACTTCCTCGACGTATGTCTGAAATTAAAAGAGAAAATTAAATTTAGAAATAGAGACCGTACTACATTACTTCCCAGAATTTGATCCTTACTAGCGACACCGCCGAATGGTCTAAAAATACAGCGTGTGATTTTTTTCTAAGAACAGCGGTTATATTACATGGCCAAAGCCTACCGGGGTCGCGGGACGCACAAATTACCGTAACCCCGGTACGTAAAGGGCTATTGGGGGACACCGTGGATTTTAGTCAGTCAAGTCTGACAGTCCCTCCCGCCCTGCCCTGGGTGAGAGGACTCATTTGATGATTTTACCACGATAAAAAAAAGAACAGCGGGTATTCCTGGCCATTGATACTGGCCTGGAACATTGATTTTTCAAAAATATAATAATGCAGTTTTAGTTTTCATCAAAATTTCATATAATTTTTTGTGTACGTTACTCCAGCAAGAAAGTATCTCCTAGAGTTATATGAGTAGAACGTATAGTTTGTGCCTTATCTGCTGTAAATGTGCCCCCACATAAAAAATGTGTGCCCCCTGACGTTTCGAAAAAAAATGGAAAAAACGATTCTTGCTGGGGTAACGTTTTTCTAGCAGGAAAATTCTAAACGAATGATCGGAGAGAGAAAAACTGTGCATGGCCAGATAGCTTATATGTGTGCCAAAATGTGCCCCCAAAAATAAAATCTGTGCCCCTTCAGATTTTCGAGATATTGCATTTCCTGCTGGAGTAACGTTTTGATGAATAGTATATCTCTAAAACCATTGCATGTGCCCCTGTAGAATAAACATACGCGAGTAGCTCTTAATGTGTGCCCCTTTGTGCCCCAATTAGATTTTAGAAAATATTTATAGTTTTCAAGTTATCGCGGTTTTATGAAAACCCGAAAAAACATCGCAGCGCCTAAATGAGATAAGGCATAACTTCGCTGAAAACTGTATTCGGTCCTTCTTGACGCTAATAATAACCATACAAAGTTTCAAAAATGTTCATGCATGCGTTTTTGAATAATCTTGCTAAAAGTAAAAACGATGGTGTCATAACTTTGACGGCAAAATACAAGGAACTGGCACAATCCCAGATGTGTAGGTGTAAACCAAAATCATGTGCCTTTAGTAAAAAATATATGGTGAAAATATTGAGCTTCAAATGGTACGCATTAAGTAAATATAAACAAAAAACCAAAATATGTAAACAACGGCTGGTTATCCGACTAAATCTGAATGACTACTAAAAAGCGACGGATTCATACATATCGATGACCTTCTTTACTTTACTCACTAACCGGTTCACACTTGTTGTGCCTGAGTACACTGAAGTAGAAAAGTAATAACTAATAAAATAAAGTTATTACACATGATTAAGTACATTTATAAGAGCCATTTTCAAATAAAATGTACATGTGACTAACATGCTCAAAATCGTGACCAAACTGTTTTGCGACATACCTGTATTTTTATACTTAACTATGTCCTACTGCTCAAATTGAGCAGGGTCCGGCAGGGAGCTAAAATGCAGGTTTAATGATCAAATTCAGCATTTATAATTAATATATTTATTATGTGTTTTCGGTCCTCCGATACTCGACCTTGTGTCGGTCGGTAGAATGAATATCCCGTCCCGCATCCCGCAGAAAAAAAGATATCCATTTCCCCCCTACCTGAGTGTTCTTCTTCTTCTTCGTCTGATATTTATACTACACACATCAAAAGTGTCTAGGGATCAACATATATTTTTGCAATAACTTTTCTCCTGATTGATATTAATTAAATCTTTTTTTAAGGATTCATCAAATAAAGTGTTTTCGTTTGTCACAGTAACGATAAACCAAGTCACCTTTGCATTAATAAAGAAATTTGCCATTTTCCTAATAAAGGGATTTTTGACATTTGAACCACTAACACAAAAGTTCGAAAAAAAGACTGAAATAACAGTTTTCTTTAAAATTTTATTGGGTAACTTAAACAATTAATAATCCGTGTTTCTACCGCGAACACTAACAACACAAGAACATCGGTTTGGCATACTCAAAATGAGTTCATCCAAATCACGCTGTGGAATGGCCGCCCATGTTCGTTGCAACAACAAAAAAAGGTCTTCTTGCGACTGGATACCCTCCATATTCGGCAGAGCTCTTCTCTGTAGCATATCCCATGCATGCTCAATCGGATTCAAGTCTGGCGACTGAGCAGGCCAGGGCAGGACATTGATGTTAGCTGCGGCGAGAGTCTGTCTTACAACTCTTGCGGTGTGCGATCGTGCATTATCATGCATTAACTGAAATAAGGGACCGATTTGCACTTGTAGAGGAACGATGACGTCTGATACAATCGTCTCAGCATAAATTTGAGCGTTGAGGTTGCCTCTGATCCAAATCAACTCAGTTCTTCCGCCGATCCAAATACCCGCCCATACCATGATGGTTCCACCACTATAAGGATGGACTTCCTGGCAGGATTTTAATCGCTGTTGGCGTCCAGGGCTTCTCCAGTGTCGTATACGTCTTGTATCCGGTCTCATACCAAAACGAGACTCATCCTTATAGTGGTGGAACCATCATGGTATGGGCGGGTATTTGGATCGGCGGAAGAACTGAGTTGATTTGGATCAGAGGCAACCTCAACGCTCAAATTTATGCTGAGACGTTTGTATCAGACGTCATCGTTCCTCTACAAGTGCAAATCGGTCCCATATTTCAGTTAATGCATGATAATGCACGATCGCACACCGCAAGAGTTGTAAGACAGACTCTCGCCGCAGCTAACATCAATGTCCTGCCCTGGCCTGCTCAGTCGCCAGACTTGAATCCGATTAAGCATGCATGGGATATGCTACAGAGAAGAGCTCTGCCGAATATGGAGGGTATCCAGTCGCAAGAAGACCTTTTTTTGTTGTTGCAACGAACATGGGCGGCCATTCCACAGCGTGATTTGGATGAACTCATTTTGAGTATGCCAAACCGATGTTCTTGTGTTGTTAGTGTTCGCGGTAGAAACACGGATTATTAATTGTTTAAGTTACCCAATAAAATTTTAAAGAAAACTGTTATTTCAGTCTTTTTTTCGAACTTTTGTGTTAGTGGTTCAAATGTCAAAAATACCTTTATTAGGAAAATGGCAAATTTCTTTATTAATGCAAAGGTGACTTGGTTTATCGTTACTGTGACAAACGAAAACACTTTATTTGATGAATCCTTAAAAAAATTTTTAATTAATATCAATCAGGAGAAAAGTTATTGCAAAAATATATGTTGATCCCTAGACACTTTTGATGTGTGTAGTTGATGGCTGATTTTGTGTGTTTGTTGTGTATGTGGTAGATGAATGTTGTGTGATAGATGATTGCTGTGAGGGTACTATGAGTGATATTTGTTGTGTGGCTGGTAATGACGTGTGTGATGTTTGCTGTGTGTCTGGCGTGGGCTCCTGTGAATTTGATGCGCCGGTCACAAACACTGTGTTTCCCAACACTTTGTTTAGTATAATAGTTGTGTGGATGGCTGCTTGTTTTTGCAATATTGTTATGTCTATTGTTGTGTTTAATTGATCTATGTACCTTTGTAGGCTTTTGCTTATTATTCCAGTTGCTCCCACTACTACTGGGATCACGTTGGTTTGCGTGTCCCATAGGCGCCGTATCTCGGTCTTTAATACGTGGTATTTGCTTAGTTTTTCTATTTCTTTGGCTCCTATATTATAATCTGATGGTACAGAAATGTCAATCAAGTGGGTTATATTATTGGTTTTATCTACATATATCAAGTCTGGTCTATTATGCGTTACTGTAACATCTGTCTGTATCGGTATTTCCCACATGAGTTTAGCCTGTTCATTTTCTCTAACCTGTGGATGTGTCAGTGTTTCTTTCCACCACAGATTCGACACCTCAAAGTTATGTTTCTTTGCCAGACACCAATGCACATACTGAACCAAGCTATTATGTCGCTTGACGTAGTAGGAGCCCGCTAACTTTTCGCACCCCGATATAATGTGTTGAGTTGTTTCATCTTTGCTATCACATAGGCGGCATTTGCCGTCAATGTTTACTTTTAATATGTCACGCTGATGCTGGCGTGTCATAATAGCTTGGTCCTGTATGGCAAATATTGCTGATTCTATAGAGGATGATATTTGTTGCTTTTTCGTCCATTTAAACGAATTTTCTTTATCTATGTTAGTTTGGTCCAAAACTGCTTTCGGAAACTGTCCATGTAATTGCTTGTTGCGCCATTTATCATAATGCTTCTTGACTATTGCTTGTTTAATTTCTTTATCGGTATGTATATTATTTCGTGGTAGTTGTAGTTCTCTTTCTATTCCTTGTGCTTCTTTGAATATTGAATATGTATTCCTATTTTTATCATGCTGTACTATAATTTTAATCAAATCGTCATATTCTCTTTCTAAATATTGTTTATATTTAAGTATCTGTGTTTTATACATATCTTCTACATTTATTAACCCCCTACCCCCCTCTATTATAGGTAAGTACAATCTTTCTATATCTGCTTTTTGTCGGTGTGCTTTTTTAATTGATAATAATTTCCTAGTTTTTATATCTATTGCTTTTAGGTCACTGTTCTTATAATTAATTATTCCAAATGAGTACAGTAGAACTGGTATTGCATAGGTATTTATCCCTTTAATGACATTTCGCGAATTTAAATGTGTATGCAGTAGCTTTTTAATCCTCTTAAAATATTCTTTAGTAACCTGTTCCCTAATCTTGCTATGTTCTATTTTCCCTGATTCGTGTATTCCTAAATATTTATATGTACTATCTATTCCCAGTTGTTCAAATGCTTCTCCGTTTAGTAGTATATGTCCCTCACCTACTGTATTTTTTCTACATCCTGATTTAATGTGTATTGTATTACATTTATTCAAACCGAAACTCATACCTATGTCATTTGTGAATATTTCTACACTATCTAGTAAATTTTTTAAATTATTTTTATTGTTAGCGTATATTTTTAAGTCATCCATGTATAATAAATGATTGACCCAGTAGTTTTCTTTAAGTTTGTACCCTTTCATTTCATATTTGCTTAAGATGAATGAGACTGGATTAATTGCCAGACAGAACAGCAGCGGCGACAGAGAGTCTCCTTGGAATATGCCACGTTTGATGGAGATCGGTTCAGTTGTTAAAGACTCATTGGTTCCGCGAGCTGACATGATCACTTTCCATGCGGGCATAGATATTTTAAGGAAAGCCTTAATCATGGGTTTGTAAATATCTAGGATTCTCAGAAGCCATTCGTGGGACACACTATCAAATGCCTTTTGATAATCTATCCACGCCATGCTCAAATTCTTTTGGTACTGATGAGCGTCCTCTAAAATCGCCTTGTTGACCATGAGGTGATCCTTACAACCTCGGGCTCCGCGACGGCACCCTCTCTGTTCTATCGCCATGATGTTGTTCTCCTGACAATGTTTATACAGTTGGTTGGCTAGTACAGATGTCAATAGTTTGTAAATGCTAGGTAAACAAGCTATTGGTCTCCAGTTTTTAGGATTTTCTGTGTTTTGGTTCTTTGGAATTAAAATAACCTGTCCTGTAGTAAACCATTCTTCTAATCGCTCCCTACCTTCTATAATATTTGTAAATACTGTAGCTAAATATTTATGTGTAGCAGTAAGATATTTTAGATAATAATTATGTATTTTGTCAATTCCCGGTGTCTTCCAGTTATGCAATTTTCTGATGGATGTTTTTATTTGCTCTTCTGTAATTTCTTGTGATTCTTCTGTGATTATCTTGTCTGATGAAACTTCTATTTCCTCTATCCATTTTGCATCTTTATTGTATTGCATGGGCTTAGAAAGTATTGACTTCCAAAATTCTTCTACACTATCTTTGCTGGGTAGCTTTATGTCATCAGTGATGCTAGATTTACCTAAGCTTCTATATAATCTGTGCTCATTTTCATTAAATAATCTATTTTGTTCTTTCCTATTGCTGATTTCCTCATATCTTTTTATTCTACCAGCAAGTGCTTTAATTTTTTGTTTCAATATCTCTTCAGTGTTATTTCTTTCATTTTCACTTTGTATATTGTATTTATTGTATAATTTAGTTTTTAGATTGCACATTCTACGAGTGTTTATGCCTCTTCCTATTTCTACAATCTGACCTAGTTCTTTTCTCATTATTTCTATTCTATTTTTTATTCTTTTCTTCCAAGGTGGCTCTGTTATTGATCTAATTGTATTTTTAGGTACAAACGGTATTTGTTTATTGTTCATTATTAAGGTTTTGGCAGTAGCATAAATTATATTATTTAGTTCCCTAAGTGTATCTGCAGTTATTAATAAATTTGGTAAATAATTGTTGAGTTTATGTAGGTTTTGTAAAAAATGCCTATTTATTTTTGCTTTGGGTAATGAGTGTCTGTCCTTTATTAGTGTTTCCCTAGTTTCGGCTAATACTTGTAAAAAGTTTAATATTAATGGATCTTGATCATCAGTAACTATTATGTTTCTAGTAAGTTGGTCTATTAATTCAGTTTGTTCTAGTGAAGGCTGTGTATTTTTGTTCGAATTATACTGTGTATGAGATGTGCCAGTTACTGAGTTTGTTTCTATTATATCCCTCATGTTATGTTGTGTATTGAGCGGGTCTGTTGCTAAGTTTAGTTCTGTCGTGTCATTTGTGATTTCAGTGTTTTCTATTACCGCTGCTTCATCTCTTATACAGTTGAGTAGTTCTTGCGATAATACATTTTGTTTTATTACTCTACGCGCCTGGTTTGATAGTGTATTGCCGTTAAATTTTTGAATCTTTGGGTTGTTAGGATTTCTGTCTCTAAATAATAAGTATAATTTGTTAATATAGCCAGGCCCTTCGGATTTTGCTTTGAAGAAACAGTACATTAACTCCCTCAATTCCTCTATCGACCATTTTCTTCTTCTATCTGCATTAATTTCTTGAATGGTCTCCCCAGATGAGCCGGCAGAGTGTTCAATAGGCGTGGAAGCCCCACTTTGCAAAGCATCACCTGTTCCTACCCCACCCCGTTGTTCGGCTGTAATATCTTCGGGTTCCCCGACTCCCGCCCGCCTGTTCAGCAGAGAGCCGCTGACGGCCCGTATGCTGTCACGTCCAGCGTCAGCTCCAGACGTGCCCCGGCGCTCACCCCCGGGCAGCGGCCCTATACGTGTACTATTATTAATTCTCTCCATAATGAAGGTAGTGCTAGTGCTTCGTTTGTCATCAGTGAGTATTTTTTGCTAAAAAGCGCTGATGTCCGCCCCCCACGTGGCCTAGATGTTCTGGCCGGACGTGAAGTTAGACTTGCAGGGGGCTGAAGTTAGACTTGCAGGGGGCAATATATTTATAATAATATATTATATATTTATAAATTATATTATTAATATAATATATTAATAATATAATTTCAAATTTTATATTTTTTTTTACACAATATTATTCATAAACTTAATATTGATCTGTGATTTTTTGTGATGCAAATTTACTAATTATAATTATGTTAGGCTATGAAAAACTGATCTGTGATTTAAAGAACTAGACTACATTATAGGTAGGAAATTTGATCTGTGATTTGATGCAATAATTACTTTAAGAATTAAAATTAAGGGAATAAAAATAATAATCTCCACATCAACAAGCTGTTTCATTTATATAGTCACAAGGTGCATTTAATATATTTTTTAATTAGCCCTCAAAACTTTTGAACGCGACTGTGCGGACAACAGCTTAGGTATAATACGTCCAATAAAGAAGGTCATCGATATGTATGAATCCGTCGCTTTTTAGTAGTCATTCAGATTTGGTCGGATAACCAGCCGTTGTTTACATATTTTGGTTTTTTGTTTATATTTACTTAATGCGTAACATTTGAAGCTCAATATTTTCACCATATATTTTTTACTAAAGGCACAAGATTTTGGTTTACACCTACACATCTGGGATTGTGCCAGTTCCTTGTATTTTGCCGTCAAAGTTATGACACCATCGTTTTTACTTTTAGCAAGATTATTCAAAAACGCATGAATGAACATTTTTGAAACTTTGTATGGTTATTATTAGCGTCAAGAAGGACCGAATACAGTTTTCAGCGAAGTTATGCCTTGTCTCATTTAGGCGCTGCGATGTTTTTTCGGGTTTTCATAAAACCGCGATAACTTGAAAACTATAAATATTTTCTAAAATCTAATTGGGGCACAAAGGGGCACACATTAAGAGCTACTCGCGTATGTTTATTCTACAGGGGCACATGCAATGGTTTTAGAGATATACTATTCATCAAAACGTTACTCCAGCAGGAAATGCAATATCTCGAAAATCTGAAGGGGCACAGATTTTATTTTTGGGGGCACATTTTGGCACACATATAAGCTATCTGGCCATGCACAGTTTTTCTCTCTCCGATCATTCGTTTAGAATTTTCCTGCTAGAAAAACGTTACCCCAGCAAGAATCGTTTTTTCGATTTTTTTTCGAAACGTCAGGGGGCACACATTTTTTATGTGGAGGCACATTTACAGCAGATAAGGCACAAACTATACGTTCTACTCATATAACTCTAGGAGATACTTTCTTGCTGGAGTAACGTACACTAAATTTTTAAGCCCATTTAAAACAACTTGTTCAACATGCCTCTTCAGTGACCCATCACTGAAGAAGCAAGGTGAACATTATCTATATATATAAAAGGAGAACTGACTGACTGACATATCAACGTACAGCCGAAACTACTAGGGCTAGGAATGTGAAATTTTGCACACGGCTTCCTATTATAATGTAGGGGAGCACTAAGAAGGGGTTATGGAAATTTAACCTTTAAGGGGGTGAAAACGGGGAATTAGGAAAGTACGTAACCCACGCGGACGAAGTCGCGGGAAAAGTGCTAGTTGGACCATGGCAGAACAACGTTTGGGAAACACTGGGCTAGTTAAAAAAACCTGTCTCACCCATGCCTGGTCCTTGTTGGCAGCCTGCAGCTCCAGTATATCGTTCTGTATCTCCACACTTAGTTCCTGAACGGGAACCGTCTTCGTTGGCCAGAATACGTTCTGATGCTTAGTGACACGGTTACGACGCTTGTGCTGTTTTAAATGTACCTGAAACGGCGAGACATTAGTATGAAAGCATAGAATTCATTAGAAAGAGAAGGTTTAAATTAAAAGGGCCATTTTAGCTGAATCTTAATACATATTGCGATAACACCAGAACATTTTTCATTACTAATACTCTGAAAGTAGGTCATTACATGCCTGATGAGCGATTTGAAAGTTATCCATTGCAGGCCTAGGGAGAATCGCCTTCAACTGACAGCTGTCTCTGGTTCGCCGTTCGCTGTGCTTGTTGCTTTGTGCGACAGAGACAGCGCTCGAAGTTGAAACTAGCCGATTATCTCTAAATCTCGATGCGCAGTATTTATTGCTGGTAAAGTGTAGTTCTAAAATATTAATTTTCTTTCGAACCTTATCTTGACTAAATAAGGTTCAAAGGTCCACACTAATGGTCTACGTATTAAAAGATCTCACCTTCTTGACGTGTGTGTTGACCATGGACCGCAGATGGAAGAGCGCGGGACACAGCGGGCAGCGCCGCGTGGGCGCCGTGTGTGCACACAGCGCGTGCTGGTTACGACGGTTCAGGGACACGAAGCTACGTCCGCAGTCCTGGGGATGTCGGTAATGATATACAGGTGTAGTAGTCACAGTTAACATTGACAGAAGCAACCGTTGAAGTAAACAGCGGGTTTAAAATCGCTACTTTATATCGACGTTGGTAATATCAATCTGTTCTTTATAAATTATACTCGATTGTCTGAGCAAGTTTGATAAAATACGTACTCGAGCAATAGAGTATGGCTCACGGGACTGTGTCATCAGCTAACCGTAACCCTCGAACGTAAAGGGCTATTGAAGGATCACTGTGCATTTTAGTCAGTTCAAGTCTGACAGACCCTACCGTGCCGCCCTGGGTGGGAGAACTTATTTGATTTCACAAAGATAAAAAAGCAAGCCAAGGCGCTGCCCGCAGCGCTGAGTCTTTAAAGAGTAGAATTATAGCATCTGTACTATTTTATCACAATTGACGCAGCATAAATACTCACATTACAAGTATACGGTCTCTCGTTGTTATGCAGTCGTTGATGCCACAGCAGCGCGCGCTCGTCCACAAAATAGCGGCCACATGTAGAACACATACAGCGCTTTGTTACTAACTTTCCCTTCTCAGTTGGATTAGTTTCTTTCTTTTTGTAGACATTATGCCTGGAAATATTAAAGGCAACATGATTTATAAAGCCAACTCAATGCAATCTCTCACTTTCAGATGCTAAAAGGACGGCAATCTGATCAGGCGTATCAATGATACTCCAGGATTTATACATGACTGGCTGTACCCTTGGTTTCACCGCCGCTGCTCTGTTCCAACTGGTCATTGCGCGATATTATATAGCCTAAAGCCTTCCTGGACAAACGAACTACCCAACATGAAAAGATTTTTCAATTCTCAACCAGAGTTCCAGAGATCAGCGCGGTCAACCAAACAAACTATTATAGATCCCATTCCTACTAATATTGAAAAAGCAAAGGTTAGAAATTTTGGATGGATTCGATCTGGATGAAATTTGGTATTTATTAGGCTTTTATCCTGAGATTTGACCTGGTTTTTTTTTATCATGATAAAATCATGACATGAATCCTCCCACTCAGGACAGAGCGGGAGGGACTGTCAGACTCGTACTGACTAAAATCCACGGTGTCCTTCAATAGCCCTTTACGTACCGAGGTCACGGTAATTCGTGAGTCCCGCGACCCCGGCAGGGGCTAATTCTGGATGAAATTTAGTACTTATTAGGCTTTATCCTGATATTATGACCTGGCAGGATAATTTTCGACATACAGTCACGAGCAATAACATGTATACACTTAACAAAATTCAAACGCAAATTACTCGTGAAATACTGGTTTCCACTTTGAAATAAGACCTATTTCGTAATAGTATGGCCTCCAAAATAGAAGTCTAATGGAAAGGCAAAAGTTTAATCAATATGGTAGCAGAAAATCGCTTTTGAATACTGCTTAGTGTTTACATACTATTGCTCGTGACTTTACATAAGGTCGAAGATGCTAACAACAGCTAGTTATACATAAAGCTTATTAGAACTTTCAATCAGATCAATTTCCGGTTGTTAATTAGGAGTAAAAATAATGTGTGGTACCTATATTTCCCGGTCTCCATATTATCCTCATGTTTCTTAATGTGCATCTCAAAGCTGGACTCCCCCTTGTACATACGACCGCAGTAGAAGCAGGTGTACTTCTTGTGGTGTTTGCTCTCATAGTGCAGGCGGAGCGACTCCTCATTTTCCAGGATCTTGCCGCATTGCTCGCAGATGTGGGCGTTGTCCGTCTGTGAAAGTAACATCATCAGCACCAGCATAATTAGACTAATATTCCCAGTACACGGAAATTTTGTAAGCAGGAATACACTACACGATCAGAATTTTCGATTTTAGGAAGTTGGTATGCTCGATTCCTCTCGATGTTTTCGTTTACGGTTTTGAGAGCAGAACAGATGGCGTACCGTGACTTCTGTCTCTTTCCCACAGTGGAAATACCCTCGCTTTAAAACGTCACGGTAGGGCCCCTGAAAGAAAGACTTAGACAACCAACAGCTTGTAAGTCTTTACCTCTGGGCTGCCGCTGCTTTAAGCTAGCAGCATATTTTATTATTATAAATAAATATTCCACAACTATCACACAACGCCATCTAGTCCTAAGCTAAGCAGAGCTTGTGTTATGGGTACTAGACAACTGATAAACATACTTATATATTTCTATATACATACATATTATAGATAAATTTCACCCAGACACAGAACAAATGATCGTGCTCATAACACAAACATTTGTCCTGGGTGGGAATCGAACCCACGACCTCCGGCATAGCAGTCAGGGTCACTAACCACTAGACCAACAGGCCTGTCGAATGTATTATATCAGCCCATTGTATCCTACTGCTGAGTAAAGGCTTCACTCCACCCTTATGACATGATTCTGAACCCCAATGAATGCAGCAGTGCCATCGACGATATACGAGATTACAATCCGTTGCAAAAGAATGCAGCGACAGCACAGCTAGCAAGGTCTGCTGCTGTCATGCTCGGAATGAGAACGGCAGCCGTTACAGCTACACAGCACTGACAGTACTGCTCATTCGCGAGATCAGAACAATACCTTTTCAATTAAGAATTCCTCAGAAATCTCCAATAAAATAAACTCACATGAACAATATTCTTCATCCTCTCATGTCGTTTGAGATGTTTGATAATGGTGGTCCTCTTCTTGAAAACCATGTTACAGACATCACACTGATGTATGTTGGTGTGGGTTCGCAGGTGGCTGTAGTACTCCTGTTCATCTTCTGTAAGAGCTTTACATACCTGAAAACAATGTATTATAGTTTTAGTATTTTTCATTGTCGTGTGGATACATTCTTTCTTCTGCTTCTCATAATCTATTTAAAGTCATAATGACATCTTCGTATAGCCAGCCAATCGTTTTTTTCATTTGTGTTATTAGGTAAGCTTCAATATGAATAAGTTTTCAATTGGGAGGAAATGACTAGGTACACGCAAATTTCTTTTCTTGGTTTTTGGAAGGCTATTGCTGCTTATCCTACCAACTGAAACGCAGCTGACATCCATGAAACTTAATGAAACAACGTTCTGGCACCAGTATCTACTAAGCAAAAATTAAGCAAATTGGGTGTGTTCTTGGTATGTTATAACATACCTTACCACATGATTTGCTAAGATCCCCACACACACCATGGTATCATGTTGTGTAGTATGTTAAATATTTGTCACTGTATAAGTTTGTAGTTAATATTATATCTCAGTAAAATAATATGTAGTGTTAGTTACATAACAATGTTATAGTTGGTATCTAAATAAAGTTATCTTGCTTCCTGTGACATATTTACTGACACAAACGAGACAAAAAAAATTGCTTGTTCAAAGTTCAGCACAGTTGGTGCAGTGGAGCAATTGACTACCGTGCTGCTGCACGTCGCGCAGCATGTCGCGGGTTTAATCCCCGCATGGAACAAACATTAGTATGATCTGCAAGTAATTGTTCCAGGTCCAGGTGTTGTACATGTGAATTTCTGTTTATAAATGCACCCACAAAACAGGAGAAATTGTTAGTGTGGGTCAATGTTATTTGAAAAAGAAAAGAAAGCCTGCAGTAATATAGTTTAAAGTTAATGGAGCCGAAAGCAAAAGCAACTAATTACATAAACATACCTCACAAGCATAAAGCACTATATTATGCTCTAATCTCATGTGCTCCTTCAGTTTAGCAATAAACCTGTATTTTACTGGACAACGAGAGCACAGCTTGTAAGTCATCGGTCCCCTCTTCCTCCCTCGTTTAGCCCTCTTCTCCACCTCTTTAGGAGGCTGAGGGTCCATAGAAGCTTTAAACTTTTTTGTGTATTTTCTAGCTTCATTCTCACCAAGGGCAGTCAGAACTCCATCAGGTTTTACGCGGAAAAATGAAGGCATACCATTGTCTTGTATAATAACCACTACCTTATCATCTTCTTCCTTTTCAATAACTTCAGTTTTAACTTTCACACATTTTGTAGACTCATCCATCATATCTTTGCCTATTGCGTGTAAATTATAGTCGTAAATTGGAGTTTCTGTAATAACCTCAGGTAGGGAAATACATAATGTGTTGGTTTCTTCAGGCAACTGTATCTGGTCTAAGTTGCTGAGGAGCTCGTTGGTATAGAAGTTGAGGATTTCATGTGTCCGTTTGGATAGCAAGAAGAACTTGTAAGCCATAGATGCCATCATAAAGCAATCGACGCAGACATTGTAGTTATCTGCTTCTGAAAACTGCAGAGCAATATTTTTTTAAATATACATACCGATCTGCCAAAAAATTTCTTAATACCGAAAAAATTATGTCTACCGATAATATGTTATTATAGGTAACATTTAAGGGTCTTCTTTAAATCCGCAGCAAGCTAAAAGGTTAAGTATGGCAAGGCTAATATTGGTAATAAGTGGTGGTCTGTAAGTATAGATAAACGGCACTTTTTAGACCTCTAAACGCACCTCAACACCGCACATTATTTGAAGAACGTCTGCAATGCAATACTCCTTGTCATATTTACAAACTTTCGTAAATATATTCTCATATCGTTCCTGAAGCGGCTTCAGACAATTTATGCATAAGTTTTCGCCTAGCGTACAATTTGAAAGATGTTTTAACAAGAGCTTCAAGTCCAAGGTATTTTCCATGTTCTCAGATCACCATTACAGCAACTCCTGCCAAAAAAACAGTTTAAATCACACATTTTCTCACAATTCGACACGAGAGGTACAGAATTCAGAATTTACCACCAAATTAACTATAGATGCGTTCTGTGAAATTATACAAAAGCGATTTACAAAAAGATCCGTTCATTTTTGCTTTTCTGACGCCATATTTGAAGTTTCAGGATACTAAAAATAAGGACTGTTTAGTCGATTTTAAAGGCATGTCCAACCCTAAATATTTTGAACATGTCAAATGTCAATTAAATTATTTTTTATTACATCATATCATTACATCATATTAAATTGAGAATTAAAAAAAAACTGAAATAAAATACTACATTTATTTTTTACTCCCTTTTGGTCGGTGTTCACTTTAGAGCAGCCTTTCCCAAAGTGGGCGATAACGCCCCCTTGTGGGCGATAACGCCCCCTTGTGGGCGCTGCAGGCCTAAACGGGGTTGGTAAGAGACCCAGAAAATGGGGGCGTTGTGTAAAGGCTTCGGGGGCGATTTGTAATTTCATCTAGCTAGGAGGACTCTTAGACACCGACTGAGTTCTCGACTCCTGGCGAAAAAGAGAAATCGTTTGCATGTTACTGAACGTGGCGGCTATTCTTGAGTAAATTGGAACCTATTGGTCTGTTTGTTTGTTTGTTGACTGGCCTGTTGGTCTAGTGGTTAGTAACCCTGACTGCTATGCCGGAGGTCGTGGGTTCGATTCCCACCCAGGACAAATGTTTGTGTGATGAGCACGATCATTTGTTCTGTGTCTGGGTGTTATTTATCTATAATATGTATGTATTTAGAAATATATAAGTATGTTTATCAGTTTTCTAGTACCCATAACACAAGCTCTGCTTAGCTTGGGACTAGATGGCGTTGTGTGATAGTTGTGGAATATTTATTTATTTATTATTTATTTATTATCAACAAACTTATTAAATAGCATCAGATTCATCCTTCACATTAGTTTTTACATAAGAATCGAATTTGTTTTTTTTTTATTTTGAATAAAAGATACTCTGTCTGAATACTATAAAGTTGCGTCAATTATCATTCTCATTGGCAGGTGTAGCCCGTGAGAGGTAACTTGAGACCTGAGCGCCGTTGTGTACTACCTACTGTGCTCAGGTCTCAAGTTAACTCTTGTGGATTATAGTAAAAGTCTCTTTTAGAATGAATGTTTAATCTTCGCTTATAAAGCTCACAACAATTAATTAATTAAATTTGAAGTTATAGTGGTTTTTAGTGTAGGTAACAAAATGGGGGGGGGGGTAAAAATTAATTTAATCTCAAAGTGGGCAGTAGACAAAATAAGTTTGGGAACCCCTGATTTAGACCTCTCCATTAATTTTACAGGTAGGTACTGTTAGTCACAAAATCCTTTTATCCGTCATCTCCTCTCAAGAAATATTAATTTAGAGAGGTTTTGTAATGATTTTCATCCTAAACTATCTGCGGAGGCGTATGTTATCAGTACATAGTTTACTAGAGACTCTTAGTTTACTAGTCTAGCAGGTATGCGCTTTCTTGAAACTGGTTCCTCTAAACGATGTATTTTTATTTACACGTTTTTGCGCGATCGTCCTTCTATTGGGATACGCTCTGAATATCAGGACAGCAACCATTCAGATAAAAACTCGTAGCAAGCTAGCAGGCCCATCTCAAAATTTTATATCAATTTTTCTCAAACCTTTGTAAAAATCTATCTTTAGGGACTTCTTAGTAGTAGCCATGGAGTCTAATTTTTTTTTGCCTTGATAGCAATGGGCTTACCCCTTTTTCATGGGACTTCAAAGGTAACTGGTGAAATGTGGGTGTACTATAAAAGTGCAGACGAAAGTACATACATCAACCTACCTCAATCTGTTTTTCTTTGATAGATTATCACAAAAGCGGATTATATTCGATTGGAAAGAGACTGATCTGGTGGCGAAATGTTGTTCGGAGTGGCGGTCTAAGGCTGATAATGATGATGATTTTCTGGCGTCGTACGGGGAACGAGCAGTGAACCTTTATTTCTTCAACGCATTCACGAAGACAACGTCGCGGGCAGCAGTTAGTTTTATATAATTCGATTTTTGAATAACTCGTTTTAGAACAAGTGGCTGGCCAAAATAAATAAATTATTAGTAAGTAGGCAAGTTTTCAACTTTATTTACATATAATAATATAATCCTATAATTACTTAAAACTTTATTTGTTATTTAAAGTAATAATACTTATACATAGGTAACACATCCGATATATTAAAAACTTCCAGTCGACTGCTAGCAGTTTAACGACCACTTCTTACATTCATTTGAATATCGTGATTAATTCTCCTCTGATTTAATTTGTTTACATAAAATTCATGCCACACTGTTCGATTGCTCTTTACAATAACAAAATAAACATTTAATAGGCAGGGATTGAAGTGATGTAAGAACATTTGCATAGAAAACAATGCAAAGCTACTTACTGTCGCTATGTAATGGATGTACTTCAAAACATACACAGACAACAGTAAGAGGTCGCTTAGCATAAAGATAAGAGTGGAAATGTATAAACGACGCCGCTTGTCCGCAGCTTCTTGACCACTTACTTCCGAGCTACGAAAAAGTGAAAAAATAATTACAATGTATAATATGCAGTTTAATATCACAGGTAAACTTATCATTATTAATATTATATTAAGGAACATTGTCACCGATACAGAAACTACTAAATTAACATAAGTATTCATAACAGTTATTATCGTCGTAATAAAGGCCACACCCCAGCCAAAGAGACTGGTTTTTAAATATTTCTTTCGGACATGTCCGTTGAAAACTTTTGCGAGGTCTACGTAAAACATATAGCATATAATGATCAGCCAATGATGTCTCACTGTTATTGCGTATATTACTAGAAATTGACCAAAGCTGGAGGACCAAACATTGGTTTTGATCAATATCACCGTAGAGGGTAAAGAATAAGACTGTAAAGACACTACAATGCCAAAGATATTTGCTATCATGGTGTTGAAAAACACAAAATTTGTGTAGTTTCGAAACTGCTTTACAAGACACCATGATATCACTCCGTATAATAACGTAGCCGTTGTCAGTACCAGCATAATGGAGTGAATAGTCATCTCACTGTTATAGTATAATTTTGCACTACGGATCTCCGTTTTTATGTTATCGTAAAACCTCTCAACACTTGCATTAAGTTCAGTATCGTTGACAGACATAATGAAAGTCACTCACACAGCTTAGATTCACTTTTGCGTGCACAAAATTTGCTTTTATACAGAAGTCCGTCAACGTTCGTTGTTCCCTGAAATATCGCAATACTAAGAAATAACAATTCATTTGTCAACGCGTATAAATTGCTGCGAAGCGAATTAAATGATTTCACTCAGTTCTAATATTCACTTTTCCGCATTCATTATTTTTTTCCTGTATTTCGTTGATATTGACTCACAATGACTTCCAACTGTATTATGTACTGTTGTATTTATATTTGTAATTACCTTAAACTTATAAAGTGTTTATTTTCCCTATTACTATGAAGGGATATCCCGGAAGGAATAAACGGACATCAATATTAATACTTGTAACGTTTACCTCTAATTATGTGATACGAACGATACGGATGAATAATATCTTCCTTCTTTACATACATAAATACACAGTTTTTTCTCATGGGTTTAGACCTAAACTGTACAATTTATAATCATCATGCCTATGTTCTAAACTAGCTTTTCCGCATGGTTTCACCCCCTTTGCACGGCTCCTATTAGTCGTACTGTGACGTTTAACAGCCTATAGCCTTGCTCAACAAATGGACAACACAAAAATACTTTTTCAATTCCAACCAGTACATTAAAAAAAGAGAGAGATAAGATTCTAATCTCAGGAAAAAATATCCATCTTGTTAATTGCTTAAATATGTATAATTAATAGCAGTTGCATCAGTGACCTAAAGTATTGTAGCAATTTTATATCTGTCACAAAAAATGAAGGAAAAACTACTTTGAGTACTTTGAATTAGAAACTCAAACAGTTGAACCCGGAAGAACTTCCATACAAATGTATCATGAATTCAACAAGCACGAGCACTCCTCCACTGATGTAGTTTTTAACATTATTTATAACTCTCTTCTCGTTGAAAAAATACATTTTTCTTTACAAAAAAAAAAAAAACTTCAAAAATAAAAATTTCGGTTGGGAAAATTTGGCAAATTGTGGTAGGTTGCTGTGCTGGTATCTGTACATAATGCTTACTGTTGTTGAATTTAGATATTATGAATTTTAGATATCAAGTTTTGCGTATGGGAGCCTCCTATGTATTTGTTTTATTTTTATTAAATTATTTATTTATAAAGTGAATATATATAACTAATTATTCTGTGAATATACAAGGCTCTACCTGTTTCCGTTATCAACTCAAAATTGCATGATAATAATCGAATAAACGTAATGCTCTATCCTATTAGTCGATTATTATAACTACAAAAAAGTCTATAGATAAAAAATAAGAAACACTATTATCTGTCTGTATCTGTCAAAATTATAGTGCAAAGTGGATGGAATGTTTAGATTTCAATATTTTGTACTTTTTTGAAAATTTAATTGTTTTATTGTAATTTGCAGTGTTACAAATGAAGCACACGACCTATTGATATATATATTGAACTTAAAAGACCTATTAGCAGCTTGTGAGACGTAAGCATCAAAGTAATTTTCAGAATAATCAGCAGTGTTAACTAATTAGCGATTCCTGTATTAAAATTACGTTCAATAAGCGGCGACTGAAGATAATGAATCAATGTTCCGGTCATGCATTTAGCCGATGAAATGAAAATAATACTTATGTTAGGCTGTTCAATCTGATAATATTATTTGATCGAAGTTTTTAATGGATACCTGTGATACTGAGATTGAGTGTATGCAATCTATTTCTAATAAGTAAGTACGACCTTGAGGGTCATATATAATTTTATTACTGTTTACGGCTTACCGCTCATTCAGTATATAAGTCCATACTTAAATAATTATTGTAAATTTATGTGTTCAGCTCCAAGAATTCTGTTTACAGTGAGAAACAAACATATTGTGTCATACATCCTCACTTTAAAAAATGTAGTTTAAGCCACTGCCTTGTATTCAGTAAATATTTGCAAAGTTTTCTGAACAATTTATGTTCATTATTATTATTTTATTTTATACATAATTTGAACATGTAAAGAAAATATGAATAAAAAAGTATAATGCTAATAAGAAGCTGATAAGGGTGGATAAGATTATCTAAAAAGGAAAGAGGAATGCAAAAGTTTCTTAACTCAATCTTTCATAGAATTTTGATGAATTTTGAACCTTAGAGCCATTTTCTTCTTTTTGCATAAAACTTTGCATAAAAGAGAGAAATTGGAGGGGAGGTGCAGTATAAAATTTATGTCATCTAATTTGCTTCAAACTTTGCAGAAACATTGTTTATACCTAATAATTGAAATTTACATATTTTTTTTTAAATTTCCTGAAAAAAGGAGGTGAAACAACAGACCAATATTAATGCAAGCAAAACCTCAGGCAGAACATAGTATTTTTGGTGAAATAAAACCTTAACCGAAGCAACCTGATACTAGCAACAAGGGACATGCCTAAGGAAACATCAACACAAAGAAAAAGACGGCTTGCAAAAGCTAAACTTAAAAGGTCCCAAAAGCTAATCAATGAATCTCCAGAAGACAGAGAAAGAAGATTAAAGGAACGATCCAATAGAACGAAAGGGCAACTTAAATCTTGTGTCAATGCTGCACAAGAATTTGGACTAGAACCAATGAGTTTGTTGCAAGTCAGATCTGTGGCTTGTGCCAAAGAAATACATAATATGTTTAGTCATCAAAATTATGAGGTATGTATAAAAAAGTTTCTCCCCATTGCTATGAAAGTGGTGAAGGATAACATTGGAATATTCTAGAACTTAAACTTCAAAAACTTGTGATACCTAGCAATCGGTATTGTGGCATTGCGGTAGAATAAGGACCACTCTTTCGCACCGAGAGTAGGCCTGTGCACCGGCAAAGATATATGCAACTTATACACCTAAAAGACAGCTGATGCTCGAGATAATATTTACAGGTGTATTTTTACTTAAAAGCATTCCCAAGCAGCACTTGTATTTTACAAGTTAGAAAGCCTTTCACGAGACAATAGCCAGACTCAAATCCATTACTGAGAAATTCCTATTGTTTAAATATTATTTTTCTAAATATTTTGCACTGTTCTTGCTAATGCTTCAGATAACTACAATACATAATTAGATACTTGTTCAATAAATATCGTATCTCATGAAAACTTTTGTTCCAGCACCCAAAAATGGAATCAACAGGCTTCCCCACAGTATCTGAGATAGCAGATCTACAAACAGACACAATCATAAAAGAAGAAGATGACTTAGACCTTGGAATCACAGAAGACATACCACTTGATATAAAATCAGAACATGTTGATGATACAAGCACAGAAGAACATCCAGATGACCCCTTCACTCATGTACAATTAGAAGTTAAACAAGAAATATCCATAAGTATAGAAAGAGAAGAACCCGATTATCAAAATGAAGATTCCATGCCAAATATGGAAGATTTTGATCACGAAACTAACGAAGATTTAGTCCATTATGCAACAGTACCTAAATCTGAAATGGATTGTGATGAGAAAGCTGAAGTTAAGGAAGAAAAGGTGGTGGGAGATGAATCTCTAGTGACATATGATTATCCAAACTTTGATGATGTTGGCAGCATGGACAGCAATGAGGCAGTGGCTTTGAATCAGGTGGAAGCTTGTCTGCAGGATGATATGATTAAGTGTGAGGAGTATGATGAGGTAACAATTTAAATTAAATGATTAGTTAGTTACTACTTTTTCTCTATTGTGGTTAATAAAGCTATTGCCATATATGCCAATCTAGTTGAAAGGTATGCATCACCAATTTTAGTTGCTAAATAAATTCTAAACTTATATCTGCTTTAGCCTTTTCTAATGTATGGTTTCAAATTGTGGGGGACACAACGTTGTTTGAATTTCCATTTCAAAATTACAAAGCGACACGTTTTTTTTTTTTTTTTACGTCACTCAATATTCTGACTACCCTTGATTACTTGAAATCGGAGCCATGATAACCGAATTCAAAAACTGCTTAAAGGTTGATTAATTTTTTCAGCATCATCATAAAGAAGAATACGACAAAATGAACATAAAAGAAGAATCAGAAGTCACAGTAACAGAAACAAATTTAATATCAAACAAAGTCATAAACACAACATCCACAATAACAAACCCACACGACGGCCTTATAGAGTCTAAAACAACTAAGACTGTAGTCATGGAAATACTTCCTATGTCCCAAACCAATATGGCATTCTCCAAACTTGGTAACCCAGAAGAAATCCTACCAACTACATACAATAATGACGAGGACTATATGGATTACGAAGAATCTTTCCAATTAAATTCCATCACTGGAAATGTTTTATCCCTTGAACAAGAAGCTTACGGCCTGCTCAAAGCGAAAGGAAAGCAAAAAGAAATAGGGGATACCCTTCATGCATGCCCAAAATGCCCCAAAACATATAGACATAAGTGTTATTTGAAAAGGCATCTAACTGTCCACGATACTATTGAAAAACGCGCCCAAGGACACATTAAAAGTCAGATAACCAGAAAAGATAACAAAAACACAAAGTTGAGAGCAGAACTTGAAAGATTGACAGTTAAAAAAGAAGAAAAAGTAAAGAAAGAAGGTTACGAATGCACTTGTGGCCAATCTTTCCAAAGACGGAGCAGAATGGAGACTTGTTTGAGGTCCCACAATCTGTTTTGCGACACAAGTACTTACCCTTGCATGTCTTGCAACAAACAGTTCAAAGATAAAGAGGAATTAGCTCTTCATCGAAAAAGATTACACAGAAAGAGATTCCCCTGTAAATTCTGCCCGACAGACTATCACACGCGAAAAGAGCTCTTCAAACATTTGCAAGTCCATCAAAAAGTTCAGTTGATGGAGTACAAAGTTATTTCGGAAGTCGTCAAAGGGAAGCAGAAGCTCAAATGTTTCATGTGTCCAAAAAGTTATATGGAGCTTTCGGATTTAAAGTGCCACGTTATGGATGATCACAAAGAACCATACAGCTGTCCTAGGTGTAAGAGAACTTTCCCGAAGATCATAGATTTCGGAAATCACACCAAAACTTTTCATCCGGAAGTTGAAGGGCAATCCGTCTTAGATGTTCTAGAAGCGTTCTCAAAGTTAGTGAAAGCTTGGAAATGTGAGGATTGTGGCCTACAGTTCCACGAGGCAGATAAACTGGCTATGCATCAAATTGAGAAGCATAGTCCGGATTTGAAAGCCGAGATGCAATTCCAATGCACAGATTGTCGAAGAGTTTTCATTAGTCAGAAAGGTCTAACGTCTCATAGACGCATACATCATAGCACGGAACCTGTAGAGGAGACGGAACCTGTTGAACAGGGAGTCATGTGTCTAGAATGTCGAAAAATATGCAAAGATATGAACGCCTTAGTCTCCCACATGCGGTTCCATTCGCCAGATAGAAAGTTTCCTTGCAAATTCTGCGATTTTCGCTTCGCTACACAAGAAAAGCGGAAAGCGCATTCTGAAATTCACACAGGCGATATGAAATACGTCTGTTTCATTTGCGAATACCAGTGCAGCTCTGAAAATCGATTAAAACAACACAAATTATCGCCTAAACATATTAATATGAGGGAGTTTCTGCTGACTGGAAAGCCTTTGGTGCAGGAAGCTCAAAGTTCTTCTAAAAAGGAGAAGATAAAAGAGACTTTGAAAAAGAAAGAGTGGCAGGTTAAAGAGAAGAAGAAAAAAGAGAAGTCGCGGAGTAAATCTCCTTGTGAAGTGGCTTGTGATATTTGTGGGGACAAGTTCCCGAGTGAGAGTGAGATGTTGGAACATAAACTGACTCATCCCTTCATAGAGTTCCCTAATGAAGACACCCCGAGTAGGATATTTTTTAAGTAATGGTTAATCTTGCCTATTTTATGTTCTGTTGTAGTGATATTGTTGGATTTTTTAATTATTTTGAGGGTAGGTACTCTGGTAGCTGAACTGAACAGGAAATGAACAATTAATAATACATTTTAAGTCATAATAATAGGGGATATCTGACATACACTGTAGGTATATGCCTAAATGGGAGATGAAAACAAAAATGCCTTAGAATTCGTACAAATAAAAAACACAAGCTATTACTAATAACAAAATGTAGGAAAAGACATACAAAATCACAAATATACTCCCCGCAAAATAAGATGTTCTTACACTCACTATTTTAAATATTTCTAATGTCATTGTTTAACACACTTTATAATCAGTATCATAAGGTGTAAATTTCAACATCGACGACAACATTAATGGAGTATTTCACCTTGCAGTCGCGTGAGCTAATCTTCACTTTAAGTAACTGAAAATTAGGTATATTATTTGATGACACAAAAAATCTTAGCCCAGTGCTGAATAACAACAATATCACTACAACACGAACATAAATTAATAGAATTAAGTAATTGTTAAAGTCATTGGCTTGTGTATTGTAAGTTTTTGTTAAGCATTTATTATATAATTATGTTGGGGTATTTATACGGTGCCCGGGCTACCAATTTGAAAGCTAGTCTATTAATAATAAACTCTATTTTAAAGCAATACGGTTGAATACGATTGTTAAATAAACAAGTCACAAAAATTTTGTTCGGTTGTAAGTTTTTGATGTGTTAAATTGAAAAGAATTAAAAGTGAGTCGCATCAAAACCCCACCGTCCTAACTAAAGCGATTTAGATCGACGCATTCATCTTATAAATTTCATACAACGCCATCTTACAACATTTTAAAATAACATAAGTATCATAAAAAATACGAGATGGTGCTAAAAGTTCGGATATCTATAAAAATATAATTTAAAACTGCGGTCTTACAAGAAACACATAAGAAGAGTAGTTCTTAAAATATATAAAAAAACTCACATCCATATCTTAAAGCTATTTTCGAAATACGCGAAATTATTCTTACAAAAATTTGGAAAGCGCCCTCTGTCAGAAAAACACATTCATGTTCATTAAATAAAATGAACCGTACAGTCGCGTACAGCCGTTCACTTTAGTTAGGACGTGGCTCAACATTAAAGTATTCCTTCAATTTGCATATATTATTAAATATAAATGATCCGGTTTATTTTCGTTGCAGCGTTGCGATGGTTATCGCTTGCTTTCGCTAAACTTTATATGCGTTAAAGATTTTTTTTACGTGGTAATATCATCAAATGAGTCCCATCCAATGGGTGGGAACCCAGGGCAGAGCGGTAGGTACTATCAGACTCGTACTGACCAAAATCCACGGTGTCCTCCAATAGCCCTTCACGTTCCGGGGTCACGGTAATTCGTACAGTCCCGCGACCACGTTATCGAAAGTTAGGAAACATTTGAACTTACGTGTTATTTATGGTTGTAAAGCGTGACGCGATTTGGAATCGTTTCCTCATTTAACGGCTAATAAAATGTAGTTAAATTCAAGTACAGAAAGCTGTCTTCATTATGTTGAGATAATTAAACTGTTAAACTAATGTTGAATTAAATAAATATGTTGAGCAATTAACAGTTGAGCTGATAATAGAAAATATCAAAGTTTATTTGTTGTTAAAAATTATCATTTCGCATATACATACACCTAAAATAAAATCCTAATGCCCATTTTGACTAAGCGAGCTCGTTCATGACGCGATTCATGCGATTTGCAATTTCTACTAAGGGTCGGCTCAGACCAAGACGCGGACATTTCAATGGAGTTACTCAAAATCTAACTCTATTTCCTACACGAAAAGATACACCTTCCGCAACGCAAGTTACACATTTGCAGTATCTTTGTCGCGCCGCGTCTCGTTTCGGTGTGTACTGACCGTAAAAATGAAAATCGTCCTTGCCACTACGATACGGATAGCGAGCGTGTTTTGTTTTTTTATTTACATACATGGATGGAACGTTGGAAAATCTCTTTTTCGTCTAACCGTAGATAGCCGCACGTTTTATGTCATATGTCGTGGTGATAAGGATGATTTTCACTTGTAGTTGAAATCGGTGGAATTGCGTCGCATCTCGTCCTCAGTAAGGTAGCTTAAACTGCGACTTATCTGTGCTGCGACACTTAAGTGAAGATAGGTAATAAAAATGCGTTTTTGTATTTTATTAAAGTGGTGTGCAGTTCTAGGGGTATGAAGGTGCCAGTTCGTGCCGGAGACCGCGACGGGAGTCAGAGACCGGAGACCGCGACCGGAGTACTTAACATTAGGCAATGTATGAGCGGCAGTTCGCGAGCGAGACACAGACAGTAGACAGATACGGTAGCAATCTCCGGTCGCGGTCTCCTGTTGCGGTCTCCAGCGCGAACTGCCACCTTAAGTTGGGCTAACCACTCTAGCTAGCGAGCAAGAGTATGGAATCACGTACTTGTAATTAATCCGGGATAGCTCCTTAAATAATGGCGTGATTTGAATGAATTTAGTACCAATTTAAAGTTACAGTTAAACCTTTAAAATGCCTTTTTTTTACGTGATAAAATCATCAAATGTGTCCTCCCACCCAGGACAGAGCGGGAGGGACTGTCAGACTCGTACTGACTAAAATCCACGGTGTCCTTCAATAGCCCTTTACGTTCCGGGGTCACGGTAATTCGTACAGTCCCGTGACCCCGGCAGGCTTTGGCCCTCTAGAGGGGGCCCCCTTCATTTTGCTGACACTTTGAGGCGCGCGTCGAACACAACGCGCCGTCGACACGGGCATGATCCATGGTCGGCCAGTGAGTTGCCCATTACTCACTGCCCGCATGCCTGAGTCTACAGTGCCTGGAGATCTTCTGTCGACGTCCGTCGCCGTGGGCGTTTACCACTGCGGCTGGGGTGGAGGGAGGATGCTGTTCTCTCCTTCACGCGGCCCGCCTCCTCCTTCACGAGCATGACTGCTTCGCAGAAGGAGGCGACCGCTTCCCACTCCGTCTCGCCCCGTAGCATGGCCTCGACCAATGCCGGGCGCGAGAGGTCTCCGCCTATCGCCGTCGTTCAGGACACGGCGATGCTCTGCCCAAGCGGGGCAGTCCTGCACAAACCTTTGAAATGGTACTGGTAGTTTTTTTTTTTTTTTTTTCTACAGCTATCACACAACGCCATCTAGTCCCAAGCTAAGCAGAGCTTGTGTTATGGGTACTAGACAACTGATAAACATATTTATATATTTCTAAATACATACATATTATAGATAAGTTACACCCAGACACAGAACAAATGATCGATCGTGCTCATCACACAAACATTTGTCCTGGGTGGGAATCGAACCCACGACCTCCAGCATAGCAGTCAGGGTCACTAACCACTAGACCAACAGGCTTGTCATATTTAGTACAGTTATTAAGTACGTACTCAAGATCACGCGGAATCGGAGTAAGTGATTCAATACTTTTGCCCGCCAGTATAGTTAGGAGGTTATTTATTTTTCCTTTTCTTTAGTAAGCTGTTTATAAGAAATAATGTTGATTGTTATGAAAAGCAAGTCACATAATGTTTTGGTTGAGCATTGATTGCTAATTAAGGCTCAAAAAATATCTCTCAAATTTTTATATTCTATTATTGCAATACAAAAAATAGTTTAATCATCGTGTCAGAGTTTTATAAATAATTATTTTATATTAAACTTGTTATTTTGAGTTGATTGTATTATATTAACTACTTTACAAAAATGTACTTACCAGGCGTAAGAAAAGAAAACCTTTATAAAGAATGATCCACAAATTTGATCCATCTGGGTTTAGTGTTCTTGCAGATAACATAATGTCCTCCAGATAACATATTAAACATAAGACAAAACGCCCCGTCATTCTAGCATTCAAAATTACTGGGGGTACTGTGGGAAAGAGACAGAGCTATACAAGTCGTCTAGCGCTGCCTTGTTCCCACACTGGAACTACTGTTCGCTTTATGACGTCATGGTAAGCTACCTGCTCGGAAACAGGCGAGGGTGACCGCTGTTGGTGTACAACATGGCCTCGACCTCGACCATGTGGTTCCGAGTGCCCTCGCGTGAAGTTCCGAGCAGTAAGTTTAAGAAACAGTACAATTTCATCGCCAAATGAGTTTTACTTTTACTCACTTATTACCTGTGTTTTATATAAAGTATTGTATCAATCGTAAATAACTGCTTCGTGGTTCTAAATATTTTCGTCAGCGAAAGCGAACCGAAGCGAATCAAATGAATCAACATAGAAAAACAAAATTCGCGAGCAATTTTATAGATAAAATACCGTCCGTCACTTAGATTGTCAAAAAATATTCGACCCGTATTTTTCTTTTGTTTCGTAAACCAAAATTGACGGAGATACGATGCTTTCAAAATTGGCAATACGTCACAATTTAGTATAATTCTATTGAATTCTGACGTCACGAGCTCCCACTCGAGTTTTGATGCGTTGTGTTTTGGTGAATATTCATTGATTTTACAAAAGAAAAAATATTTTTTTTTGAACTAATTATAAACAGACTAATTATATTTGTAATTTATAGCTACTGTGAAATAGCCAATTACAAGCGAGTGAGTGATTTGAGCAAAAGTATGTAATCACTTGGAATTGATTCGAGATAGCCTCTTAAATATTGTCGTGATTTGAATAAATTTCGTGTCAATAAATGGTCCCATTTTTATTATTCTTCATGAACTAAAGCGGATTCCGTTCCACATTAACTAGTAAAGTAGTTTTTCCATCCTTTTTCGCATTTGTTTCGGTTCGCTTTCGCTTTATTCTGCGAAAGCGTAATATAAGTTGTTGTGTATTTCGGTGCCTGATATATTATTTTAGTTCTCAAAGTAGTGTATTGTGTAAGAGATGGAAATATATTGTATGTTGAACAGCAGTATTTTTCTGGTTTCTTTTATATCTTAAAACCCATGGCTTTTTCCACTTTGCCCCACCAAACCGCCCCACTCTGGTGGGGCAGTGCTTTGGGTTCTTGAATTAACGTTCGCGGTGGAATCTGCCCTACTAAATAGATTCACTGGGCAAAAGAAATTACAACTTGGGGCGCCTTATAAACCTCCAAGAGTATTTTATTTTTGCAAGAAAATTCACCCTTATGTTTACAAACGTAATGATTATATTTCTGTGAATGCACGCGTCATGTCTATGTCGCTGGAAATATGTGCATTATGTTGTGGAGGAGATAAGGGTGAATTTGATATGTTACATTTCAGATTGACTCTTGACTGACCCTAAAGCCTTTAGACGATGCAAAAATCGCATGGAAGTTTGACTACATTGCGGTATTTATTTGATCAATTGAATTCATTGTCCATATTGTCAAACTCGCATGTAGCGTGTAAATGGGCCTTTAACAGGAAACTACAAATAAAAAACAGTTATTATTAAAATTGTTTTTATTATCACATACATACGATAAAATTCTTCGTTACCTCTTACCCGTTACAAGTTGACGCACAAAATAACCAAACGTATATACGACACATCGGCCTTTAGAACGAGACAATCACACAGGAGTGAAAGAGACAACGCTCTACAAAGCCGAACGTGCTTCTAAACCCCGATGTGCTATATTTACGGTCGCGCGAATATGGTATTATACCATAATTCAACTAGTTAATGATACAATTTGATAACTAACTGCTACGATATGGAATATAATACATACTGGTCATAACATTATTTAAAAAAAAGACTCTTTTTGTTCAAGAAATAAAAAAAGCCAAATTATTTTTCTTTTCTACGAAAATATGAACAACCGTGTAAATACTTGAAAGTATTGTGAATGTTAACATACAATAATCATTGTATTAAAAACATTATAAGGTAGGTATTAAAAATCTTACGGAGCGATGAAAATACCCTAAGTGTACTAAATACTATAACTATAGGAATTAAATGTTACACAAACAACATACTATGTTCACTAAGTGACGAAAATCTAGAAAGAAACTCTCCAGATGATAATTCTTGCAGATTCTGGGGAACAAAAAGTTACTAATTTCTTCAATATGGTAGTAATTTCTTGGGTAATTTACTGCATCAATACATTGGAAATCTGTAAAATACTGATATCCAGTTGCATCTGGTTTGACTGGAAGCCGACCCTAACATAGTTGGGAAAAGGCAGGCAGATGATGAATACATTGGAAATCTGTTTAGTCCATCAGATAGAGATTGAAAAATAATGGACATGTATTTTTTGTTTTAAATCAATAAATATTGACAAAGATAAATCGCTTCGAAATTTGGGAGTGGGGGCTTGTGACGTCGTAACGCCTGTAAAATTATACTGACCGAGAGACGTTTTGTGATTTTAACAGCGTTAATTTTGCTTTACGTAAAAGAAAAAATACGGGTCAAATATATATAGATAATTTATCTTTTGGACTAATTATAATTTTTTGTCAAATAGCCTATTTGCAGTAATCTAGTGGATCATTTTAAGAGTCTCAATACAAAATTGTCAAATAGATGAATTGCGTGCTAAGATTTGTGCGCAGTAACATATTTGCCCCTTCTAATTCAATGGACTCAAGGTAAACCAACATAATATCGTTTGTGTAACACTACAAAAAATGACTGATCACTGAGTTTACAATACACTGAAATGTTGTCCTTACTGTTTCGTTATAGAGTTGCATTCGTTTTGACACTGTTTACCATCTCTCTTCTTAGCATAGCCCATAGACGTAGAGAATGGACTGGGAGGAGAGTTTGTACAAAATGTCATGCATCTAGACTTAGCGGTTTCAGCTGTGCGATACATAAGTCAGTTTCTTTTTTTTATAGCTTTTGCCGAGGGCTTCGAACGCTCACTCCCCCCCTTATTGCCTATGTCACTCAGGACCAAAGCAGCTTTCAACTGATGAAAGAATTTTTGAAACCCGTTCAGTAATTTTAGAGTTTATTCATTACAAACATACACACAGAAGTACAAATCTTTCCTCTTTATAATTAGTGTAGATAGTATATATAGATAGATTAGTGTAGATAGCTGTATAGGCAATTTCATTCCATTCATAAGTCCATTTTTAGGGTTCCGTACCTCAAAAGGAAAAAAAGGAACCCTTATAGGATCACTTTGTTGTCCGTCTGTCCGTCCGTCTGTCAAGACCCTTTTTCTCAGGAACGCGTGGAGGTATGAAGCTGAAATTTATATCAATTACTCAGGTCTACTGTCCCTTGAAGCTGTGAAAAAATCAAACTTCTAAGCCAACGCAATCAAAAGATACAGCCGTTTATGCCGCAAATTTTCGACACTTGCAAGGGAATCAAAACCTACAGGGTGCTTCCCGTGAACTCAGAATCTTGAAATTTGGTACGAAGCAACGTCTTATAGCATAGATAAAGAAAAAATTACGAAAACCATAAATTTTTAGTTACATCACATAATATATATTTTTTAATAATTTTAAACTTACTACCCATTTCCTCATAAACGCGTAGAGGTATTAAATTGAAATTCATACCAAATACTCAGGTCTATACCTTTAAGCTGTAACAAAATCAAACTTCTATGTCAACGCAATCAAAAGAAACAGCAATTTCAGCTGCATATTTTGAAACTCGCAAGTACTCGCAAGGGAATCAAAACCTAAAGGGTACTTCCAGTCGACCTAGAATCTTGAAATTTGGCATGAAGCAACGTTTTATAGCACACATAAAGGAAAAATTCCGAAAACCTTAAATTTTTAGTTACATTACAAAATATATAAACTTATTACTTTTTTCCTCATGAACGCGTAGAGCTATCAAGTTGAAATTCATATCAAATACTTAGATCTAAATGTCGGCGCAGTAATTACCTGGACTAGAATGACAGTTAACAATAAAGAGATCTTTGTCTTAAATTTATGCTCCTCCATCTTTCCCCATTGTAATGTTATGAATTTCATTTTGCAATAAAAATACCATAGTTATGACTCGATTGTCGTAATGAACGAACTTTGTAAACCTTGCAGGTTTGTACGGAACCCTCGGTGCGCGAGTCCGACTCGCACTTGGCCGGTTTTTTTTTATGTCTGTGGCGTGGGCAAACTATAGACAAAGCTCAAATACTTTACAATTAAATATATTTTTACTCTGTGCGCTAGAGTTCATTATAATTTAACGATATTTTGTCAAACCAATCACAGATTTAGAAAACAAAAACAGTGTCAAAAAGAATACAATAATCTTGGTTATTCAACTGTATTATAAACCACTGGATTTATATGCTTCATCTTATGTACAGAGAGCTGTTAATATTTAGCTATCATTTTCAAAACTGGTTGATTTTGCACCACTGTCAAAGTTATATTGATCTTTATTCTAGTCACTTGGTTGGTAATATAAACCATATATTTGGTTGTCACCGTGTCTGTGAATTACTTTTAGATAATAAATATAAACTAGCTACCCGCCTCGGCTTTCCATGACTTTCCCGGCGGGATTACCATGTTAACAACAAAAAAGGGTAATTCATTTAGGTATAGTTGGTCGAAAGTATTTTTTTGAAGTGAAAACTTCTTTAGCGGCGTTGTACACTTTTTTGGAATGGGCAAAAAATGTTAAACACGCGTCAGGACACGTGACCTGATCGAAAATTCGTAAGACGGCGCAGGGCGCTTGCGCGAATGTTCGTGTGTGTTTATTACTATTCAAGTTTTCACTTCTGCCGGCACTCCCAGAGTCCAACCCGTCTTTTTTTATATTTAGCGATAGGCTCGTGTTTGACCACTATCTCGCCTGATGGTAAGCGATGATGTGGTCGACGGTGAAGCACGCTTGCTTAGAAGTACCCTATTCACTCTTAACTTGAAGACCTCCAAAGTTGTAGCTTTCAGGAAATCCCACTCCTCAGCCGTTCGCATACATTTCGAAGAAAATGATAACTAAATTCAGTGGTTTAAACACAGTTAAATTAAACCCGTAACTCTCGTATATTAGTAGACAAAGTGAGTTTACTTAAAGTTCCTCTGTCCCGTTCTATTCGAGATTAGCGATCTATATGATATCTTTGATGCATAATGAGCCTTTATCATTTACAAAGTTAAATAAAACCACGAAACGGCATTGTGCAATAGAATGCCTTTAGAAAGAAGCAGTTTGTCAGTGCAGTAAGATCGGTACGAGTCGGTGCAGGCAATATAGACTCATGTTATCTTATGTGCTTGCACATAATAGACACAGGACGAAACTGCAGATTTTCCGATTTTTTATACAAACCTGTACCGAACTGTATCCAACCTCACTGACATGTCTGGTGGCTTACCATGACGAGTAGTTCCAGTGAGGGAAAGAGACAGAGCTATACAAGTCGTCTAGCGCCATCTCGTTCCCTCACTGGAAATACTCTGGCTAAAGCCAGAGTATCAGACGTCATGGCAGGTCAACTGTACTGAAAAGTTGCTTATTTATGAAGGCATCATTACCCACCATGCGGGCCCTAGTACAAGGTGGTAGATGACAAAGTAAAGTACCTACCTTAAACACCTCGCGCTCAGGCTCTCGCTCGGGCTCTGATCTTCTTCGAACGATCACTACTAGATTTTGGATACTACATTACGTATTTAATCGAACAAATTAAGTAAACTCACTACATCTACAATACTCAACTTTAAACCTTACAAACAACGAATTAAGGTTGAGTTTTTGAGAATCCTAGCTAAACTTAATAACTAAACGTTATCTTCCAAGGTTGCGACATACTGGCAGCAGGTTTCCTCACAACCAGTACATCGTTACCTTTGTGTAACGTCATCTGGAGGGCTGTCTGCTTCCCTCCCTGTGATAACTTGGCAGTCTTGGGAGGGGACTTGATGCCCGCGATCACAATGCGCTCTACCCAAGAGCGGGTCGGGTAGCTGGCGTTTTCATCGATGAATCTGTGACAATACAAAAAAAAAATATGAATATATTTTGCCGTATAATTTTACTTTAGAAAGAAACTGCTGAACTGGTATGTGATGTGCTCGGCTCTATAAATTTATTTATTTATTATTAAAGGTACACCAACAGCTGTATATGAATTAATAAATAGTGTAGGTATTTACGAGTAAAAGGCTTATTATACAGTTGCCAATAACAGGTGAACCAACATTCACGAACATAAGTGGTAACTTTTTATTTTTTTAACCTGGTAAAATCATCAAATGAGCCCTCCCACCCAGGGCAGAGCGGAAGGGCCTGTCAGACTCGTACTGACTAAAATCCACGGTGTCTTTTAATAGCCCTTTACTTACCGGGGTCACGGTAATTCGTGAGTTCCGCGACCATTAGTGAGTCACGCGATCATAAGTGGTTACTTAAGCTAAAAACTAAATAAATGTACTTAATAATGAGTGGATATAAACTATACACTAAAATTATGCTTGACTAAAATTTAAAATAAAAAAAAAACATGAGATCAAAATTGTATAAATATGAGGTAACAAACATAACAAAAAATAATACAGTCGAATTGATACCCTCTTCTTTTTAAATGAGGCAGAGGATTATGTAGAGCTACTCACGAATAAGTCATGGCGCTGGGCTCGAAGGTGAGTTTCGCATAGATGTGTTTGTTGTTCAAGTACTCGTAGGTCTCGCCGTCGTCGATGTACAGCGAGCCTGAAGCCGTGCCCTGGAACAAAAACAGTACGTCAATCTTCGATCAATAATAGTACTAGATTCTCGATGAGCGCTTAAAAAACGGCCCGGAAAATAACGCCACAAACGGTTTTGTGACGGTATTTCGAATCCTTGTTGCTTAGATTTTAAGTATCGTTTTAGAATGAGTACTTTTGTACTGATGACATTTTATCTTCAAGAAACAGTTTTTAATAGTTTACGTTAAACCTAATACATATTGCAATGGTAAATAAACTGTATGTTTGAGTGTTATGGTTTATAACAAACTGAAGTTGTTAATACTATTGAACATTTTTTTATGAAGTTTAGATGTTAACATGTGTGCAAATGTGACCGCTTATGCGACTCCTTTTTGTTCCTGATCCTTAATCTAGAGCTATTATTGATCGAAGATGTCAATTAATGGGTGACGCTTACTTTCGTAACAAAGCCGGCCATACTATTATCTATAAAAAAATTCAATTTTTATGGGAGCGCTATTAAATATTTATGAAATACATTGTACATCACATTGAAGTTTATTGTTGGTAAGTATGCTCTTTTATATTAACGTCTCAAGTTATTGATTACCTAGCGCTATGTACTACTTGTATGCATTCATTTATAATTATTTAGATATATTATACTTTTTCAATGGAGCAAGCAGTAATCTTCTAATTTAATACCTGAACCTTCTACATACATCTCAACATGCCTGACTATCGCGATTTATGAGATACAGCCTGGTGACAGACAGACAGACAGACGGACAGCGAAGTCTTAGTAATAGGGTCGCGTTTCACACTTATTTTTTATCATGGTAAAATCATCAAATGAGTCCGAGTCAGACTCGTACTGACTAAAGTCCACGGTGTCCTTCAATAGCCCTTTACGTACCGGGGTCACGGTAATACGTAAGTCCCGCGACCCCAGCAGGCTTTCGCCCTCTAGAGGCCCCGTCATTTTGCTGACACTCTTTAGGTAGGATTCCTTTTTTTTAATCGTGGTAAAATCATCAAATGATTCCTCCCACCCAGGGCAGGGCGGGAGGGACTGTCAGACTCGTACTGACTAAAATCCACGGTGTCCTTCAATAGCCCTTTACGTACCGGGGTCACGGTAATTCGAAGGTCCCGCGACCCTCTTATCTCATTGGCATAAATATGAATAAACTCACGTTAACATCGAGTGCCACGACCAGCGTGTAAGGATCGTCGGCCATGAGAGCTGACGAACGACGCACGCGCTCCTTGCGCGGGATTATAGTACCGCCGCGCTGGAACACTGGGATCTGGAACAAATAACAACGTTTATTAGTTAGAAATCTGCAGTATGTAATATTCATAGTGAATTTATTTATTTTTAGATTGGATAATACACAAGACAGAAAAAGCCCGTATCAGTACGAATATTCATTATTCATCTAAACTCTAAATTCGGAGGTTACAGATTTATTGATAGTAGAAGCTGAATGCTGGAAGCTTACCATTTACCGTTGAGCTAATATTTTTCTGTTTTCTTTTTACATTTCAAATGTGTAAGAAAACCCAAGGAGTCAAAGAAAATACACGGTGAATTTCAATAGTCCACATTTAGTTTTTATCAAAATCGTCGTCGCGAATCCAACGATCATTTTTCGCTTATTCCCCATAGTTTCGGATTCGACCATTCATGCCCAATTGGAAAGGTCACCCTGGGGCCGTACTATGACATCTTAAAACCAGGCTTGTTCCAGTGAGTGAACGAGATGGCGCTAGACGACTTATATAGCTCTGTCTCTTTCACTCACTGGAACAAGCCTGGTTTTAAAACGTATACGTAACCAGCAAGTGATCCACATTTTCATCGTCCACTGCCCAGCCGTGGGACTCACCTTGGCAATGGTGACGTCATACGTGAGGTATCCGTTGGCGTGGTGTGCGTGGTAGGTGTCGACGTCGTACCAGAGCGTGCGGGACGCGGAGCCCGGCAGGTACACCTTCACTGACGTCACACCCGGCTCCACCACTGGACGAACTAGCAGGGAGTTGCCTGGGAACCAAGAACAATACGTGTGTTGATGATTGATGAATTTACAGCCATGATAATGCAGGGTGACCACTATTTTTATTTGACAAAAAAAAACGACTGTTACGAGAGTTAAGTCTCGAACCCTGACCAAAAAATTAGCAGTCTTCGACCGTATTCAGTTAGCTACGTAACGTATTGATATAGTAAAGTATTTATAGTTCTTAAGGTGCGCTGGAGTAAGCCCGCTTGAGCTTTCCTGGCCTCCTTTAAATTTCCCTGACAATTCTCTGACTTTTCCATGACTAGCAAAATTCCCTGACTTTTCGCGGTTTTCCAGAAAGTGGCCACCCTGTAATGTATACGTAAGGATCGTAGCAGATGGCGCGTGTGATTCTAAAAAGCATGAGTTTAGGTATGTAAAACATATGTTTTTTTTAAAGAATTAAATTATTATAACATCATCTTCCTGCCCTTATCCCATTTTACTTGGGGTCGGCGCAACACGTTTTTTTCTTCCATTCTCCCCTATCAGAAGTCACAGTATCATTTACTCCTTTTTCTTCCATATCATTCCTTAGACAATCCATCCATCTTTTCTTTGGCCTTCCTCTTCCTCTCCATCAACATTCATACTTATCACTCTCATTTACAATCACAATAAAAAAAAACTAATGTCACTAAAATAACAGTTCCATTAAATTTTATTTTTTCGTTTTTAATTTTTATGCATTCCCCACGCATATAAAAACTCGGAAAGTTATCAAATATCAAATATCAAATTCATTTACTGCAAATATGGGTAAGTAATACAGGTGGATTTTTGAAAAAGAGGAAAATTGTTAGTGTCGCCATATTCTGCACTAGGCATGCAACATTTAGTTCGGAACTTGGTTAGTCCCTTAATTAAGAAAAAAAAAAAAATTATAATTAAATACATTCCAGTTCAAAATTACGTTTTTTTTTTTTTCTTTTTTAAATTGCGAATTAAAGTATATAATGTCAAAGTAATAATGTCAAATTAATAATGTCAAAGTAAATTCATTATGTTAAAATGTCAAGAATTAGTAAATAGCACCGTAATTAAAATTAAGTTTGATAATAATAAACAATTAATGATTACAATTAACATTATTAGAGTTTGTCACACAAATATTCATTAACACTATAATAAGATTTTTCCAATAACATTTTTTTAACATTACATTTAAATATGTCCACATTTTTTGAATCTATAATACATTTTGGTAAATGGTTATAAAGTCGAGGTGCCATCCAAAAAATGCTATTGCTAAACAAAGTAGTTCTACTGCTGTCAGGGAAATATATTTTTTTGTTATTGCGTTGACTTCTATAATTTTTGAAAAAAACCAAGTTGCGTTTTACAAACATTACGACTTCCAATATATATAAACATGGTAGTGTTAATATTTTTAAGCTTTGGAAAAAGGGCTTACAACTATCTGTTTGTTTTAAACTACATATTGCTCGGATACATCTCTTTTGCATTTTAAATACAGTTTCTTTTTCTGTAGAATTGCCCCAAAACATAATGCCATATCTCAACAAAGACCCTACGTAACCATGGTAAGATGCTAAGACCGCACTGGTACTGACTATTTTTGCAAGCATATATAGTGCATAGGACTGCTGACTTAATTTAAGACACAAGCTTTCCAAATGTGACTTCCAGTTTAAGTTATAGTCTATTTGTAAGCCTAAAAATTTTGTTGTATTGATTTGCTCAATCTTCTGTCCTTGGAAATAAACATCGACGTTTGTTTGTTTGCAATTTCTATTTTTAAAAGTCATAATTTTAGTTTTGGTTAAGTTTATTTTTAATTTATTTGATGTCAGCCATTCTATAATAATTCGTAATGTATTTTCTACTTCTTCTTTTAGGTTAGACAGTTCTTTACTAGAAAAAACAACAGTGGCATCATCAGCAAACAAAACAGTCGGATGGTTCGTAATGCGCGGCAGGTCATTCACGTAAATTATAAATAAAAGTGGTCCTAAAACACTGCCTTGCGGTACCCCAATTTTTACTTCTCTGTATGTTGTATGTTTGATGAGTATGTTATTTCTCTTTTAGTCTTAGCACAAATCCTTGTGATCTGAGTCGATTGTCTCCTGTTATTTAAGTAGGACTTTACTAGATCATAAGCACTGCCTCTAACACCATAAGCATACAATTTTGATAACAGTATATTGTGATCTACATTATCAAACGCTTTGGTAAGGTCCATATATAATGCACAAACATGATTCTTGTTATTTAAATTACGCATTACTTCATTTAAAAAATTATAGACTGCCATATCAATCGATTTATTTTTCCTAAACCCCGATTGTTCATCTGCAAACAAGTTATTATTATCGAAGTAATTGTAAATATTATCATGTATTGCTTTTTCAAATACTTTTGAAAACACTGGTATAAGAGCTATAGGGCGATAACAATTTACGGACAGTCTATCTCCCTTCTTGAAAAGTGGTTTGATTATTGTTACCTTTAATTTATCAGGAAATATACCATGAGTAAAACATAAATTTATAATATGACTAAGAACAGGACTAATTTTCAAGGCTACATGTTTTAATATACTTGTACAAATATCATCATATCCAGTGCTTTTGGTATTCTTAAGATTTAATATCAATTTAAGTACATCACCGGGAAGTATTGGATACATATACATAGAATTAAGCTGAGTATCAAGACTGCTTGGCATACTGTGTTGCAGCTCTGGATTTATATTGTCAATAAAAAAGTCATTAAAAGAATTAGCAATAGATGATGCATCATTTATTAATTTACCATTAACAGTTAAATTGTGTATTCCGCTATCTGGTATATTGCATTTAGAGTCATTTATTATGTCCCAGGTAGCTTTGCATTTATTGCGAGCTGTGTGTATGTAGTGGTTGTTTTGTGCTTTTTTTGTTGACTTGATAATGCGATTGAGTCTAGTTGAAAGAACCTTAAATTTTGATTTATCGCTATGGTTTTTAGTAATTCGATATTGCCATAGTAGTTGCCGCTTTCGTTTACAGCATGATCGGATTCCTTTAGTCATCCAATTCAGACGTCTTCTAGTGTCAATTTTAATATTAATTAGTGGGAAACATAAATAATAAAATAATTTAAAAATGTCATAAAAATTGTTAAATGCATTATTGGGGTCATCATTTGCGAATACATCATGGAATGATAAAGAACTAATGCATTCTTTGAATTTTTCAATGTTGTCTTGACTATAGTCGCGTCTCTTAATAAACCAATATTTGCAAATACACGTTGCTTTAACAGGGCAGGTGAGCAATTGCGCTGTGTGATCAGATAGTGCTAGCTCAAGAAGTTCACCTTTACAACCTCGAAAATTAACCATAAAATTGTCCAAACATGTTCCACTAACTATTCGTGTAGGTTCTTTAAAAATAAAAGTAAAATTAAAACTCTTAAATACTCTAGCAAATTCCATAGATGATGCATTTTTTATCAATGTATTAACGTTAAAATCCCCACATAAGATAATTTTGCCTTTGGTTGCGCACAGGACTCCAAGTAACTGACTCAACTGTTCCATGAAAAATATAATGTTTTCCCGATTCCGAGTTACTGGAAAAAGTTATGAAATTATTCAAGTTATAGATTTGAATAACTTTTTTTTAAATTAAATTATGTCAAAATATATATGTATTTATCATAAATAAATACGCAAAGTAAAGACTAGCTAAAAAAAAAACGAGAAAAGTTTTGAGAATTTTTTGACAAGGATCGGTAAAACCTAAAACCGGATAATGTCAACTTACCAAGCATGTACTGATCATCAATGGTGAAGGTGTCTTCTTCAGCGGGGAACTCCTGGAACAACGCGCGCATCACAGGCAGACCGTCGATGGAGTGCTCGTAGAACAGTGTGTACCTGGAGGAGGACATTGTTATTGTTAACACGGTGTCAAATACCGACTCGAATACACCCAGGGCAGGACAGGAGGAACTATCAGACTTGTACTAAGTCCACGGTGTCCTTCAATAGCCCTTTACGTTTCAGAGTCACGGATTTCGTTAGACCCGCGAACCCGGCAGGCTTTGGCCCTCTAAGGGGGCTGTCATTGTGCCGATATACTCTTTGAGGCGCGCGTGGAACACAACACGCCGTCGACCCGGGCTGGGTCCATGGTCGTATTACCCAGTTACTGGGTTTTGGAGGTCCAACGGGCAGTCCCTCCATGTAAAATACTGATATCCAGCTGCATCTGGTTTGACTGGAAGCCGACCCCAATATAGTTGGGAAAAGGCAGGCAGATGATGACTTGAAGGCAAATTGAAGGAATCACTTTTAACAATTGAACATCTTAAGAAGGGGTTATGTTATTATAGTTACCAGAAGTCAATGAGTGCGTATCTGCGCCTGTTGGCGTCCCGCAGCAGCGCGGTCGTGGCCGGCTCGTACAGCCAGGGCTCGCGCCGCTTGGTCTCGATGTGAGAGTGAGCGCGGAAGAACGGCTGGAACGCTCCCGCCTGGGGGGGGGGGGAATATAGGCGTACAAACAGAGGAAGAGTAACAATTTAAAATAAAAAAAACAATGCCCCACACTAGGAATTTTTCCCGTGTCGTGGGTGCGTTTACAAACATATAAACTCACATACACAAACGCCCAGATCCGGAACAACTACTTGTAGTTCATACAAATATTTGCACCGTGCGGGAATCGAACCCGCGACACACAGCGCAGCAGTCCAATCGCTCAGCCACTGCGCTAACCGTGTCGTCAAACGCTAAACGTGTCGACGACAATGTAATAATATTGTCTCAATATTATTACATTGTCGTCGCTTGTTTTTAGTTTGTCTAACAATAGTTTAACTGCTAACTGTGGAGCTTTTAATGGCTGATCGTTGATCGTCTCATTATTTACTTTTGTATTGTTAGCTGTAAGCCACCCAAATACAATAAAATAAAATAAAGAAGGTAAGGCTACAGTATAGGCCAGCTCGTGGATTAACTATAGCGACATATTTCAGGTCTGAAATTGCGCTGTCTCGAGACTGTCTTAAAAAGTTACTGCGGGCCTGGAGCACAAAGGTCAAGATTAGGTCGGTGTCGTAGTTGAACCAAGCAGACGTGTGTTTGGTTGTTTTTCGAAATTGTAATTACTGTGTTGCTCAATTATCAGCACTAAGTTGGAGAACATAAATTCGATACTTCAATACGTGTCTAAATTATACTTGTGACCTAATAATACGGATCGTCAAGAACTATACCGTGCAGAAGCGCCGCTCACCCCCGCGGGTAAAAGAGACGACCTCTGATTTTTGATCCCGCTCATCGTGACCGCGCTCGCTAGGCGCTTACACCAGCTAAAGTCCTGCAGTGACAGCAACCTAGGCGTGTGGTACAAATCATGAACTTACAGCGATCACCGCCCCGCCCAAGCAGCTCCTTAACAAACTTACCATCAGCAGTTAATGAATCTCCAATGGATCACCAAGTAACGAAAAGAAAGCGTAAGCAACCAGAAGAAACTTGTAACTGTGCAAATATACTTCAGGATTTTCGGAAAGATATCGCTGCTATGATACAAAAATCTACTAGTGCCCAAGAAGCAACAATGATGTTTATGCGTGAAAACATTGCTGAAATAAAAACTCAGCTGGATGACATTAAAGCGTCTACCGAATATCTAAAAACCGAACAGGTAGCTATGAAGGCTCAAATATCAGACCTTACTCTTAAAGCGAAGACAGCGGACAGTAAAATTCACACAATTGAATCAAAACTTTCAGAAATACAAAATGGTACAGTGGCAAACGAGTCTGGGTCCCAGTTCGATGAGAACATTATACATGAGCTGCAGAATCGAGCTTCTAGAGAGAAAAATGTTATCTTAGTAGGCTTACCAGAATGCAAAGAGGCAACTGACGACAAAGGCCACTCATATGATACTAATGAGGTAATTTCTTTGTTAAATAGTTTGACACCAGATTGTCCAAAACCCTTAAACATTTTCCGGCTCGGTAAATATAACCCGACTAAAGACCGTAATATCAAGGTTTGTTTCGAAACTTCGAATACAGCTAAGCTGCTGCTTCGGAATAGGAATAAACTTCAAAGCAATATAAAGATTTACTCCGATCAAACACCCGCACAAATGAATTACCTGAAGGAACTGAGGAATTTGCTCGCACAGAGAATAGCAAATGGTGAACATGGGATTTCGATAAAATATGTCAAAGGAATACCAAAAATCGTCACAACCAGTGATACAAAAAACTGAAAACCTCAAGCACTACTACATTAGAAAAAAACACACAGGACAGCGACACTTATCAAGTGCTTAATGATTACCAAAATATAATCACCACTAAATCGAGCCTTAACTTTTTCTACGCTAATGTCAGAAGCATATGTACCCCAGGTAAGCTTGATGAACTAAACTGCATATTGCGATCGTTCAGAAAATGCATACATATTATCCTATTAGCTGAAACATGGATAAGATCGGACGAACAGGCTAAACAGTTTCATATAGAGAATTATACTCATTACTACAACATTCGACCCAATGTTATCGGTGGCGGCGTATCAATCTATGCGCATAATAACCTAAATCATGAACTACTAACGTCATCTTATATCTGTGGAAACAACTACTTATGCATACATCTACCCAAATACGCGGTGAACATTGGGGTTGTTTATAGGCCTGGGCACTCAAATTTTGGTGATTTTTTATCCACTTATGAGAACCAACTGCTGCAAAAGAAGAGGACTATCGTTTTTGGGGACACAAATATAGACCTAATGAGCTCTGAGAGTACAACTAGACGATACAGTGCCATGATGAAGGAATCTGGCTACAAGCTAATCAACAAAATAGATTTGGAATATTGTACTCGTGACTCTGAAACCACAAAAACTATAATAGACCACGTTGCTACAAATTTGAAGCAAAGCAATTTTCATATGGCTATAATCGAGTCATCTTTGTCGGATCATAAGAATATCTATATGGAACTGAAACGAGTACTACCTCCACAGAAACAAAAAATTCAATACGAGGTCACTGATTATGAGAAATTGTACGCAAGGATTGCATTGTCAAACTTTGATGATAAGTTCAATGACTACTACAGCTTAGATAAGTTTATTAAAAAAGCCATTATCGAAACCAAAACAAAAAAGTGTAAAGTATTAAATCAGCCACAAAAGGAATGGATTAATAAACAAATAATTGCCGGAATCAATGAAAGAAATAGATTATGGAGCAAACTAAAACATGACTCGGAAAACATAAACCTGAAAATAGAGTTTAAAACCAAAAGAGACAGTGTAGCAAGCTTAATCAAGAGTACAAAACAGGCATATTTTTATGGAGAGTTTAAGAAATGCGCAAATAAACCCAAAAAAATTTGGAAATTAATAAATACCCTCTCAAACAATAACATTGTTTCTAGTTGTGCTCCTCCAAAACTAAAAATCGAAAACGGTAACATAGCAACGGATCCCAGTGAGATATGCGAAATTTTTAACAGTTTCTTTGCGAATATAGGAACACAACTAGCAAGCCAAATAACAGGTACACACATACAAAACAAAAATGTATACACTTTACCGAACCTTAGCCCGCACACCAGACACTTTGAACTATCTCAATTTAAACCATGCACAGCCTATGAGGTATCTAAAATAATAGACAACTTGGATCCCAATACAAGCACGGGAATTGATGGTATTAGTACGAAGGCACTGAAATGCATAAAAAACTTCATTCTTCTGAACCTAACAAATTGCCTAAATAAACTTTTAATAGACGGATCTTTTCCAGAAAACTTAAAAATAGCAAAAGTTACCCCGATTTACAAAGCCGGTACCAAATCAGATCCTGGGAATTATCGTCCAGTTTCGGTCCTACCAATTCTATCCAAGATATTAGAAAAAATCATATTTAAAAGACTAGACGAATACTTGACCGAATTAAACTTCATATACGATCAGCAATACGGCTTTAGGCCCAAATCTAACACGCTTGGTGCAACTATTGACTTGATAACCACAATCAGAACAAAGATTGACCAAAAACAAATAGCACTAGGAGTCTTTATTGATCTAAAGAAGGCGTTTGATACGGTCAGTCACTCACTTCTATTGCAAAAACTGGGAAGTATTGGTATTACCGGAACTGCTTATAAAATGCTAGAGTCCTATTTGAGTGGTAGATATCAGGTCGTGAAAATTGGAGCTTACCAAAGCACGTCTAAACCCTTAACATGTGGTGTGCCACAGGGTTCTATTTTGGGTCCCTTGTTGTTCCTAGTATATGTTAACAACTTACACCAGGCAGGCCTACAAGGGCACCTTGCCCTTTATGCAGACGATACATGTCTGTTTTACTTTGGAGACAACATAAATTATATCACAAAAAGTGCCCAAGATGACTTGAATGTACTACAAAATTGGTATCAGTGCAATCTTTTAACTGTTAACGCTACTAAAACATCTTATATAATATTTAGAGCAAAAAATAAAAAACTCCCTAACTACCCTAATCTACGCATAAATGGGGAAATACTGAAAAATACTGATCAGGAAAAATACCTTTTTTTTTTTTTTTTTTTTAGGGTGGCAAAATCATCAAATGAGTCCTCTCGCCCTGGGCGGGGCGGAAGGGACTGTCAGACTCTTACTGACTAAAATCCACCCGTGTTTCTTCGGATGCCCTTTGCGTTCCGGGGCCGCGGTATCCTGGATTAAGAAAAAAGCCGCGACCCCAGCAGGCATTTGGCCCCGTAAGGGGCCCCGTCGGTGACGCGTGAAACACGACGCGCCACCTACCCGGGCTTGGTCCTTGGTCGGACGGCGAGCTTACCCATTACTCACCGTCCGCAAGCCCGCTCCGCCGCTGTGCCCTCTGCTGTTCAGAGGGACACGCGTTGGAGCATCCACCCGACAGGCTATTCGCATACGGGCAAAGAGACCCCTTAGGCACACAGTTCCTAAAAGAGTTTTTGCCCGCATCCCAGGGTGCACCGGCCCGAAAAACTGGTCTTCCCCCCGGACGTATCCGAAGGGGAACTCCAGTCCACGGGCGCACGTGGAGGTTTCCTGTCTTAGTACCCCAGGAAAAATACCTTGGACTAACTCTTGATAGCAATTTGACATGGAAGGCACACGTTCAACACATCAAAAATAAACTCACATCTCTGTTGGGCTCACTACATAAAATTGTTAGATGTATCCCTAAAAAAGTTCGGCTAGTAATATACAATTCCCTTGTTAAGCCTCATTTATTATACCTGATTGAAATATGGGGTAACTCGTGTAAAACTAGTTTGAAACCGCTCCAAATACTCCAAAATAAAATAGTCAAAATGCTATACAATTATGATTTCTTAACCCCATCAAAAACTGTTTACAAAGAGACGAAGTTATTAAACATCAAACAGCTTTATATATATAACACATGCATACTTATCTATAAACTCATTCACAAACATATTCATTCATGCATTACATTCACAACTGAAGGCGAAATAAGTAAATACTCATCACGTCGAGCTTCTCACTTGGTGTTGTCTAGAATAAGAACTAACTATGGTAAAAACAACATAACCTATGGGGGAGCACAGCTTTATAATAAACTTCCAAATAATGTAAAAGAAGCGACTTCACTCAACATTTTTAAAAATAAGTTATCCACTTTCATTTTCAATGACGAAACGCTACACTAATTATTGTGATGTGTTTTTTGCCAAAAGCAGCATAATCTTTTAACTTGGGCCAACACTTTATCTTAGGAATGCGGCGAACTCGCTTCTAAAATACTTTTGTTGTTCATCTACCCACACTGATTCAATTATAATTAGTAATAAGCTATGTTCTCATGTAAGTGACTATGTCTTAATGAGAAATAAAGTTCTTTAAACCGAAAGGGAACTCAAGAAACAGATTGCTTTACAACCGATTTTAAAAAAATAAGGAGGTTCTCGAATTGAGAACCTCCTTATTCATCAATAAATTTAAAAAAAAAACCAGCCAAGTGCAAGTCTGACTCACCTATAAGGGTTCTGTAGCAGCAATTAACATAATATAGTTGGTTGTAACTTTGAAAGGTAAATTGCGGTTTACGATTTATGACTTATAAAAAAAAAACTAATTACTTGATCTCGTTCAAACCAATTTTCGCTGGAAGTTTGCATGTACAATATTTACATCATGTATTTTTTTAGTTTATCATTCTCTTAATTTAGAAGTTACAGCGGGGGGAGACACATTTTACCTAATTGGATGTGTCTCTCGCGCAAATTGTTCAGTTTAGAAAGAAATTATATTAGTAACCTCTATATCATTTTTAAAGACCTATCCATAAACACTCCACACTTATGGGGTTGTTGCATTTTTTTTTGAGTTCATTCTAAGTATGGGGACCCCTAAATTTAGTTTTTTTATTTGTATGAAAATCTTAATGCGGTTCACACAATACATGTACTTACCAAGTTTTAACAGGATAGCTCTTATACTTTCGGAAAAAAACGGCTGTGACATACGGACGGACAGATAGACATGACGAATCTATAAGGGTTCCGTTTATTGCCAATATGCTACGGAACCCTAAAACACTAGGGTTTTTAAACACAGCCGTGGCGCTGACATTTTTTACTTGACGCAGTTCAATTTAAACGGTGTGTTGTACAGGAGTATTGATGAAAACCTGAATATATTATTACCTATCTAGTAATACGACGATTAACATGAACAACGACAGCCACCTCTTGGCACTGTCTCGTCTAACGCAGTTTCTAGTGGGTAATCACAGTGTAAGGTTCCTAGATACTCCGTTGAAATAGGTCACGGTAGGTCGTTGTCCCGCGAACCTGGCAGGCTTTGGCCCTCTAGAGAGGAGAGAGAGCCCCGTCATATTGCTGACATTCTTTGAGGCGCGTGTGGAACACAACGCGGCGGTTGGGTCGTGAGGTGGACGCTGTCCTCTCCATCACGCATCCCGCCTCCTATACCAAATTGATACCGTCCTCGGCGAGATACCAACATACCTGGTACCAGCGCGTCATGAGCTCTGCTTCAGGATACTTGAAGAACCCTCCGACGTCGGAGCCACAGAAGCTGATCCCGGCCGCGGCCAGCGACAGACACATCGGTACTGACACCGCCAGGAAGCCCCACTCGGCAGCGTTGTCACCTGTCCATACCGCTGCGTATCTGAGGGGGGAAAAAAGGGGGTGACGCAAGTTATAACACTTTCTCAAAGGACCAAAAAGTAAGGTAAACCCACAATACAAGCATATTTGCATAACTGACTTTTCTGGCAAAAACGAAACGGCTAAATTTTCGCTAATTCGTATAGAATGTTCTTGATCGGACGGCGAGCTACCCACTACTCGCAAATCCAAAAGGTTCATTAACGATTCATTTTCCAATGTAATTATTTCCTGACATTCAGGCTCTATCTGCTAAAAATATCAACGTTACGGAAAATGATAGTTTGGCTATAATCAGTATGCGTGTATGCCCAGACCTTACAGCCGGGTCACGACTTTGGTCTAAGCGGTAAGCTGAGCGGCGGGCGGCGCATATAAGACATGAATTACTTTGAGTACGCGAATTCGACATTAGCGGCGTCTCGTGGCGTGTTTCAAACATTTCTATACATTTGATTAACGCTCGCCGCCCGCGCTAAGTCACCGCACCGCGGCAAGGTCGTGAACGGGAACATCGCAGTACTTTCCAACTACCCTCAACGGTAAAAAAATATGATTTTATGCATTTTCTTCTTTATTATAGGTTAGTTTTCTTATAATCAGTTCTAAAATCATTGTCTTACCTCTGTGTACCCGCGAAGGCAGATCGTGTGAGGATGAAGGGCCTGTACTTGCTGTCAGCTCGCTGTAACATGCCCTCGAAGGTCGCGCGGATGTTCCATAGACCGTATTCGTTGTGGACGTGTCTGTCAAAGAGATAATTATGTAGATCAAACAACTTAAGACCGTATAAAAACTAAATCAGGTGGCCTACCATAAACTCATAAAGCGAGAGTAGTTCCACTGTGGGAACGAGATGGCGCTAGACGACTTGTATAGCTCCGTCTCTTTCCTACAGTAGAACTACTCTCGCTTTAAAACGTCATGGTAGGCTCCCAGGACGGTCTTTGCACCAGCCTTGCGCCAAGTCACCAGTCACGTCGCTCTCACAGTTTAATAACTTGCGGCCTAGCCAAATTATCATTAGACAGTCGATTTCACCGCATGGCTAAATCGAGAAATCGACCCGAGTTATTTACCCATTATAGCAATAAATGTTATGACTTTTTCTTTTAAATTTCTGAGACGTGTCTAGATAAAAACTATCTGTAATTATTACCTGTTTTAAAATGCTCCACCGACCAACGCGTGTCGTGTTTGGTTAGCCACTGCCCGACAGTAGATGTGGTATTTTAAGTTTTGTTTTTTAAATATTTCTTTTAATTCACCAATAAAAAAAACATACTAAGAATTTCTCCTGTATCGCGGGTGCGATATATGCAAAAAGCGATTCGATATTAGTTCTTCATTTACGTTTAGGCTGTATTAAGTCGCTACAAACTTAATTATAGTAGTTATAATACCTGTGTTCCCAGAAAGCGGCTAGTCCATCATTCCCATCCTGAGGAGGCTTGTAATGACGACAATCCTTAGGCATCGTGATCTCAGGACCGTTGAATACCTGTGGGAGATAAACAAATTTTTTAATAGCCGTTTATGTCCCATTGCTGGGCAAAGGTCTCCCCCATATCCTTCCAATTTTGATAGGCCTGTTGGTCTAGTGGTTAGTGACCCTGACTGCTATGCCGGAGGTCGTGGGTTCGATTCCCACCCAGAACAAATGTTTGTGTGATGAGCACGATCATTTGTTCTGTGTCTGGGTGTAATTTATCTATAATATGTATGTATTTAGAAATAGATAAGTATGTTTATCAGCTGTCTAGTACCCATAACACAAGCTCTGCTTAGCTTGGGACTAGATGGCTTTGTGTGATAGTTGTGGAATATTATATTATATTATAAGTTTATATTATATTAATTGCCCTTTCCTAGTGCCACTTCGGACCAGCCATCAAGGTACGCGTCTGGATCGTCCTGCCACCTCTTTTTGTGCCGGCCTCGGCGGCGTCGTCCATTCTCAGGCACCCATTGAGTGCATATTTTTGCCCAGCGACTATTGTGCATGCGGATTACTTGTCCCGCTCAATCCCATTTAAGCCTGGCAGCCTTCTAACCTACGTCAATTATACCTGTTTTAGAGCGCAGCGTGATGTTCCGTACTTTATCAAATCTTTTTACACCCAGAATGCTGCGCTCCATTGCTCTTTAGCACAATCCAAGGCGGAACTTCTGCGACTCGGTGAGCGACCTAGGTCTGAGCACCGTAAGTTAGCACGGGCAGGATACACATATCAATGAGTTTCCGCTTTAGGGAAATCGGCAGATCTCCCTTCATTAGCGTCTTAATGGACCAGTAGCTCTTCCAGGCGTTGTTGATTCGGCGATCGATCTCCTTTTCCTGCCTGTTTTCGAAGGAAACTACCTGGCCCAAGTAGATGTACTCATCGACATATTGTATTTCCTGCCCATCTACCTCAACCCTACGTTTCGTGCTATTTTTCATTGTCCCACCTTGAGGCTAGCCGTGCTCAAGTCTTCGAGCATAATTTGTAGTTCCATAGCTGTAGGTGCAAAAAGAACTATGTCGTCGGCAAATCTAAGGTTTCTCAATCTTTTTTCGCCGATTTCAATGCCTTTGGTCATCCATGTGGCTGCCAGTCTTAAATATCTCCTCAAGTGTGCTCGTGAATAGTTTTGGAGAGAGCGGGTCACCTTGTGTTACACCCCTTTGTATTCTAAAACTAGGTCCCGTAGTGTTAAGCTTTATGTTGGTGGAACTTTTGTGGTATATGTTTTTAATAAGATACTAAGATTTTTTTGACGTTTACCCACTATCTCACCTGATGGTGAGCAATGATGTGGTCGACGGTGAAACACACTTGCCAAGAAGTAACCTATTCTCTCACTCTTGACTTACCCCAAGGTTTTAGCTTTCTTTTTTCTGTTCTTTTATTCCAACTACGAGTGAAAATCATCCTTACCACTACGACACATGACATAAAACGTGCGGTTATCTACGGGTAGATGGAAAACGAAACACGCTCTCCACGACGACGTAAGTCAGTCGAATTGCATCATTATATCGTAGTAGAAATTGCAAATTGAATCACGTCATGAGCGAGCTTCTTTAGTCAAATGAGCATCCGTGTTATACTCACACTAGGTTCATTCATGTCGTTCCACACATGCACATCCTTGCTGGTACCGGGGAAGTTGTCAAACTGGTACCTCTCTGAGTAGTACTTGCTCACAGCCGGGTTGAAGAAGTCCAGGTATGAGGAGGAGCCGGGCCAGCACCAACCTGAGTAGAGGAAGTGAGTTTTGAAAAATGATGTCTGTCTTTTAGGTATTATAGCTTCACCCCGCGGTTTCATCTGCTGCTCGTCTCCTGTTGGTCGTACAGTGACTTTATATAGTCTATAGCTTTCCTCAATAAATTGGATATCTAACACAATAATAATATTTTCAATTCAAACCAGTAGTTCTCGAGATTAAAGCGCTCAACCAAACTACTAAGATTGCTTATCAGAAACCATAGCTTACCATAAGCCGAGAAAATGGTAAAAATACGAGATTACCATAAATAAATAAAAATATTCGCTCTATTGATTTGGGTCTAAGAGATAAGTGCAGAAAGGTGTGCAACCTTTTTCTCCACCTACCTTCATAATCCTTCCCGTCCTTATCCTTAACATAGTATCCAAGTTCCGTGGCGTCCTCGTGCAGGAAGTAGCCAGCCTCCCTCTTGATGTGAGGGTCGATGATGGTCACCAACTTGCGACCCTTGGCCGTGAGGTTCGCGACCATCTCAGCGGGGTTGGGGAACTTTAGGGGATCCCAGGTGAAGTACCTGTGAGACAGAAAGATTTAAGGTTTTACTCATCACTTTGCTATGGTTTGACTTTTTTTTTAAACGTTGCCCCACGCTAAGAATTCCTCCTGTATCGTGGGTGCGTTTACAAACATAGAAACTCACATACACTAACACTCAGACCCGGAACAACTTATTGCAGATCATACAAATGTTTGTTCCGTGCACTGCAGCAAACGTGTCGTCAAACAACTAGACTTGGTGGCTCTCTTTTTGGCCAACTCGGTTTTACTGATCACTTTTCTGTGGTTTGATTTTTTTGTTTTCTTTAATAACCGGGCCAAACTAACGCCATTTCCCTTTGATTTTGGCAAAAATAGTCTTTAAATGTTCGTAGAAAAGTCCACTAACGCGATAATTAACTGCATTTCCCGTTAATGTGGCTTTAATGCGAGTCAGCTTGGTTTTAACTCATTTATCACTTTGCTATGGTTTGACTTTATGGTTTTCTTTTTGGGTAGCTTCTTAGGTTCGAAGTGCGATGTTAATAGTTAGGTCTTTAAGTTATGCTATAGAGTACAAAAAGAGGTTTTAAATCGAACTGGTTGTTGCATAGATAAAACAACCGGGTTCAAACAAACTCTTCAGCTTTCTAAGACGGTTGTTATACGCAGGACAATTAGACGAAAGGGGTTTAAAAGGACGAAACCAGAAAAATATACAATTAGAAATCCAGAAATGCATAGTGTGACCTCTGAGTTTGTTTCAGCTGTTTCTTCTCAGGTACAAAACACCGGCCTCATTTAGTTTAAAAATAGTGTCTTTTTGACGTGTTAAAAGTTTTCCAAAACCAATTTGCTAAAAAAAAGATCGTTTATCAATGTTCATACTAACTTCTTCCTGTCGGTGTACTCGATGTCCAGCCAGATGACGTCGGCGGGTATGTCGTGCACGTCGAAGTTCTCGTCCACGCTGCGCACGTCCGCTTCGTCCACGTAGTTCCAGCGGCACTGGTGGTACGCTAGCGAGAATTTCTGAAGGGGACATTTTTAGAAATTAATTTTACCATACAGAACCCTTATTTTTTAATAACTATTAGGTTTTGTCCGCTTTTTAATACACATTTCTTCAGTGAATTAACATTTTTTTCGGTATAGCACGCACATAGTTCTCCACACAATGCTTCACACCGATTTACCGTGGGTACGATTACAAACATTCAAACTCACTGAATCATCCAGCCCTGGAACAACAACCTGGTCCGACAGGTCATAATTGTAAAGTTTTATTGTTATGTTTTATATTGTTTATTTTCTTTTATATTGTAAGTAATTTTATTTTAAGTAGATAAGCCACACTATCGCATTAGGTACCTAAAAAACTGTAATGATAGTTGTAAGGCAGATTTTAAATAAATAAAAAATAAAAAAAATATTGAGTGCCGGGATCGAACCCGAAACATGCTGCGCAGGAGCTAATTCCTCGGCTACTTTTGTCGTACCGACAAAGAGTCATAATTATCTACAAGTAGTTGTTCAGGGTCCGGGCGTTTGTGTATATGAGTTTATATGTTTGTAAACGCACTCACGATACAGGAGAAATTCCTAGTGCGGGGCAAAGTTTAAAAAAAAAAACTTACAGGAGGTAGAGGCGCGGTCCCAGTGAGAGCGGTGTACTGGCGGAACAGATCAGCGGGCTTCTCACCCAGGAATACAAACACATCGATGATACCAGACTCGCTCATGAATCTGGAACAAATGTTATTATGAACGTAATGCTGTAATACGAGTGATTAGGTAAGCGTACCTTAAAGTTTACCCACATTTCTTAAGTTATGTTACATTTTTGACAGGCCTGTTGGTCTAGTGGTTAGTGACCCTGACTGCTATGCCGGAGGTCGTGGGTTCGATTCCCACCCAGGACAAATGTTTGTGTGATGAGCACGATCATTTGTTCTGTGTCTGGGTGTAATTTATCTATAATATGTATGTATTTAGAAATATATAAGTATGTTTATCAGTTGTCTAGTACCCATAACACAAGCTCTGCTTAGCTTGGGACTAGATGGCGTTGTGTGATGGTTGTGGAATATTTATTGTGGAATATTTATTTGGTCGCGGGACTGTACGAATTACCGTGACCCCGGAACGTAAAGGGCTATTGAAGGACACCGTGGATTTTAGTCAGTACGAGTCTGACAGTCCCTCCCGCTCTGCCCTGGGTGGGAGGACTCATTTGATGATTTTACCACGTAAAAAAAAAATGTTACATTTAATGTCAGGAGGTTAACTTATTGTTTTTAAACCAGGTGGTGCCGTTAAAAAAATCATGATGTTAAAATCCAATAACAAAGCTTTTCTATGAGTAGAAAAATTCTACCGCGAGCAGGATTTAAACCTGCGATCTTTGGATTCAGTACATCCGACTATCTTTAAAACCTAACCACCAAGGTTGACGCCTACTACCTACGTTGAATTCTTCAATCAATTTGTCCGTTAGCGACGCATGCGTTAATTCGTATCATGTTTATAAAATCCAATAACATTTTACCCTACCTGGGAATCGAACCCGGAAACTCATTCTCAGCAGTCGCGTTTCAGTGCGATCAACGACGAGGCACTATCATTATATTAATTTCGGTAAAATTCAAGCTAGAACGCGAAATACAACTGAAAGAACAGCGTTGATTTTTAGACTCGCTGCGAATACCTACTCGCTGCGAGTATTCGCTGTATGTGACAGGCTATTCGCAGCAAATAATCGCCGCGGTTTAAATTGAGCATATTCAATTTTACTCGCAGCGATTACTCGCTGTGTGTGACCGAAGTTTAAGAGGTCCACAGTGCCTTCCTTCCTTCCTTCCTTCAAGGAGGGAGGAACCAATTGATGATTTAGCCAAAAAAAGGGTCAATTAAATAAATAAATATTCCACAACTATCACACAACGCCATCTAGTCCCAAGCTAAGCAGAGCTTGTGTTATGGGTACTAGACAACTGATAAACATACCTAAATACAATAACTAAATACATACATATTATAGATAAATTACAACCAGACACAGAACAAATGATCGTGCTCATCACACAAAAATTTGTCCTGGGTGGGAATCGAACCCACGACCTCCGGCATAGCAGTCAGGGTCACTAACCACTAGACCAACAGGCCTGTCAATTAAGGGTTAAAGCGACTTACCTAGCGTCCACACGACGTTTTTGTCCACCCGTGACGAGGTTGACTAGCGAGGAGACCACAGTACTGTCGGCGTAGTTCACGACGTCCACCCAGGTCTCGGCAGAGTTGTGCCAGAATACACCGGCGCTGCGTTTTGGACTGAAAGAGATGGAAGATAATAAATTACTATGTCAGAATCTATCTATATTATATATATATATATATATAAAAGGAGAACTGACTGACTGACATATCAACGTACAGCCGAAACTACTGGGGCTAGGAATGTGAAATTTTGCACACGGCTTCCTATTATAATGTAGGGGAGCACTAAGAAGGGGTTTTTGGAAATTTAACCTTTAAAGGGGTGAAAAGGGGGAATTAGGAAAGTACGTAACCCACGCGGACCAAGTCGCGGGAAAAGTGCTAGTAAAATATAGGGCTCTTAGGAGCTAGGGGCTAAATAATAACATCCACATAGATCGAGTTCCAAGGTAAAGCTACGCTTGCCGAGATTGGTCTATGGATGGGTAACCGTAGCACGGTGTGTTAGAAAGCCCGATTTTGTTGCATGCCCTTTTTATTACAGAAATCGATAGTATTTATCATTTTAAACACTACAGTCAAAGTCCGGCATCGATACGACTTGTAGATGTTTTTTAAAAAAATCTCAAAGTTGCTGTATAACTGGGTCATGAAAATAATAAAAAAAATTATATAAAAAAAACCAGCCTACATATTTAAATTTCCATTATAATTACTAATCAAACTTATAATACCTAATTATCTGACAAGTTTTCGTGTCTGTATTGCAAATAGATCGCGAAATATTAATATTTTTATGTTTTTTACTTTTTATTTAATTTCTTGGTAATAATGCGGTATTAGATGGAGATATTTGACCAGACGATTGTCAATATGTATGTCTATCGACATTATTAAAACCACAATCTAATTCAGCGTTATTTAGAAGTTATGAGAATTTTCAGTTACATCCGGATTTTTTTGTACTAGGGTTGTCACTTTAACCAGAATTTTAAATTGATATTTTTTTATAATTTTGAGTTTAGCTAAAAGAAGTCGTATATATTATCGATTAATTATCTTTAAATGTGCATTTACCAATAACTGAAACTATACCCATGGGCACTGTTATTCTTTGATTCTTTCGCTTAGTCCGCCTGGGTGGGTACCACCGACTCGTATATTTCTGCCGACAAGCAGTATAGGCGACGATGACCGCTTAGAACCAGGTGGCTCGTCTACTTGTTTATCCATATAATTAGTGTAAATAAAACTATGACCTTGCAATAAAAAACACATTCATGCTAAAAGGTAAAAGTTGGAGATTTGACGGTGATACGACTTAAAATCTTGTCAAGATTTGTTGAAAATGTTTACTAAACATCAAACGAACATTATTTAGGTCTTTGTTTTAAAGATGGTCCTGAAAGTTTCATATGTATTTTTATACCATGTATTTCGATGATATGCTACATGTGACTTGGGAAGGAGTCCACCCTCGAAAGGTATTAGCTGAAACCCCAAGTTATTACATGTAGCATGGAGAAACGGGGTTGAGGCATCATGGAGCCGTTCCAGACTCATGATGCCACTTTGCCTCAGCAGGAATTGACCCACCCTGCTGGGGGATGTCCATCTGGGCTCCGACCAGAGGACTTAGTGCGAGGAGGGCATGAGGGCGCCAACCCTCATGCTGGTCAACGAGCGGCAATTAGTGAAGTTGTGGATAGCGCCACAGCCAGCACTCTTCAACCTCCGGGAGTGTTTGCAAATACACGAGGAGATGATTGTGAAAGCGGTCCTTCAAACACTAAGGTACTGACTCGATTAGACGCCTTTAAGCTTTTTAAGGGAAAAGCTAGAGACTTGGCCGTAGAGAAGCGGATAAAATTGGTGTTTGATTATTTTGGCCCTCAATACCAATTATCGCAGACCAGTGAACAGTTCAAAGGTGTACTTGCAGCGTTTCTTACCAAAAGCTCAGACTTACTAAAGCGCTGTAAAGGAAACGAACCTTTTTTTCTAAAAAAACACGGAACATTGCTTAGTGGAACACTTATAAGTGGTAATTTGAACATTTCTGAAGGAAGCGAAGGTATTTTGTCTCCAAAATCCAAAAAGTTTAAGACATTAAGTAGAACTCAACAATATAGATCCAAAAGAAAACTGCAGGAGGGTCTGGAAGACAGTCCGTCTTCTAATAAAATCAAGGCATTTATTGGATCGCTTAAAATTAATGACAAAGCACTGTCTCATACATCAGCAAAGAGTTTAGAGACTATTATTTATGTCTTTCATCCGATACTGCTTCTACCGAGATTTTGAAGAAAATAGAGCATTCCGTCCAACCATATACCCCAGAGGAAGCTCTTTCTATTCTTATTGATCTATCGGTTGAAACTTATAATAAGTTTCATTTGGACATGAAAAATCGTGGGAATGACATATACCCGCCGTATTACAGAGTACAAAAAAAATGTGCTACCCTGATCAGGTACAAGTATCTGAAAGAGAAGCTTTTGTACCTGTAAAAAATTTAGTAAGGCACACTTTTGATCGCATTCTGTCATTAACAGACGCAGTTTTCATCAATTTCTGCACACACAAGGACATTCAAACAGTAGAATGCATTTTAAAGGGAATTTGGGGATTTGATGGATCTACTGGTCAATCATTGTACAAACAGAAATTTTCAGATGCAGGAGTTGATGAAAATTGTATGTTTGCAACAACTTTTCTCCATTACAAATTTCGACAAATACTGGTGACGTAATTTGGATGAACCCTTCGCCACAGTCATACCGATATTGTAGGCCATGTGCATATTCAATATAAAAAAGAGTCACAGGATTTGATTAATTCCGAAAAACATCTTGTTCAAAACCAAATTGACAATCTCACTCCCATGCTCGCCAAAACATCTGAGGGCCATCAAATTAAAATCAAATGTGAACTATATTGCGCTGCTATAGACGGAAAAGTGTTAAATACTCTTTTAAATACTAAATCTCAGTTACGTTGCCCGTACTGCCAGTTGACCTCGTCACAGTTTAATAATTTAGATGCAGTATTTTCCAGCTCTGTTGACGAAAGCCTTTTGCGTTACGGTGTTAGCCCATTGCAATTTTGGATCCGAGCCTTAGAATTCGTTTTAAAACTTGGATACAAAGTTAAGGTGAAACAATGGCGAATTACGCAAAAATCTGCAGAACACAAGTTAGTTGAAGACCGCAAAGCCAAAATTCAAGATGAAATCAGAGATAAATTGGGCCTCTTGGTAGATGTGGTACGCCCAACTTCAGGCACCACAAACGACGGAAATACTGCCAGAACTGCGTTTTCTGATCGACATCGTGCAACGTTTGCGGAAATTTTAGATATTGAGAAATGGCTTTTGGATGATTTATACATTATTTCAATTGTTTTATCCAGCAATTTACCAATAGATGTTGATAAATTCGGAACATTTTGTAATCAACTGGCACATAGATATGTCGAAAACTATAACTGGCATCCAATGTCAGTTACAATTCATAAAGTTTTAGCTCACGGTGCACAAATAATAGCAGCATCGCCATTGCCAGTTGGAATGATGTCTGAACAAGCAGCTGAATCAAAAAACAAGTTTTGGAGGTTTGATAGGGAGTATCATTCCCGAAAAGTTAGTCGTGAAGCTACAATGTTCGACCTGTTCCACAGAGCGCTTATTTCCTCTGACCCAGTCATTTCTGACTTTCATTTAAACGACAGAAATAAAAGTGCAAAGAGGATCCCATTACCAGTAGAAGCTTTAAGTTTGCTAAAACCAGTTAATGCGAAAAATGTTCTAGTGGATGATCATTCGTCATTCACTGAACATGATGAAGATACTTTAATTATTCAAAATGAAAACCGAGATTTATAATTTTTCAGTTTTTTGTAAATATTTTTAGTTTTTACAACCCGGATAAAACTTGACATTTTCGAATGTGACAACCCTGGCTAAAATAGAAAAATTCTCATAACTTCTAAATAACGCTGAATTAGATTGTGGTTTTAATAATGTCGATAGACATACATGTTGACAATCGTCTGGTCAAATATCTCCATCTAATACCGCATTATTGCCAAGAAATTAAATAAAAAGTAAAAAACATAAAAATATTAATATTTCGCGATCTATAGTTAGGTATTATAAGTCTGATTAGTAATTATAATGGAAATTTAAATATGTAGGCTGGTTTTTTTTATATAATTTTTTTTAGCATTTTCATGACCCGGTTATACGGCAACTTTGAGATTTTTTTAAAAAACATCTACAAGTCGTATCGATGCCAGACTTTGACTGTAGTGCTTAAAATGATAAATACTATCGATTTCTGTAATAAAAAGGGCATGCAACAAAATCGGGCTTTCTAACACACCGTGCGTAGGTCGTACAGATCTTCCTCCGTGCCCGTGAAAGTCCGTAGTAAAAGTTAAACAAATGGTGAAATATTATTCGTGAAACATAAACACATTTGCACTACAAGCTAGAAACGTCTGCGATCATATGGATAGCGAGTAATGGGTAACTCGCCGTCCGATCATGAACCATGCTCGGGTCGACAGCACGATCAGGATCGCGCGACTGTCTAAATAGGTAACCATGACCCTGAAACGTAAAAAGCTATTGAAGGAACGCCTTGGATTTTAGTAAGTACCAGTCTGACAGTTCCTTCCTCGCCATCCAGGGCTGGAGGACTCATTTGGTGATTTTAACACGCAAATAAAAAAAGCTAGAAACGTCTATAAATCTGCAACATAACAGGTTGTTCTAGCTTCATAAAAGCTGTCTCGAATCTTACCGGTCAATCAACGCCTAGAGTTTTTATTTTATTTTTTAGCGTGGTAAAATCATGAAATGAGTCCTCCCACCCAGGGCAGGAGGGACTGTCAATCTTGTACTGACTAAAATCCACGCTGTCCTTCAATAGCCCTTTACGTTCCGGGGTCACGGTAGCTGGTTAGTCCACGGCAGGATAAAAGCTGTCTGGAGTCTTCCAGGTCAATCAATGTCTAGATGAAAGATTTTTAGCCACTTACCCGTGGGAATACATGACGGGTACTGCTCCGTAGATGGCCATGCGGCTGTCGAGCTCATACTCAAACACATCCAGGTTGAACAGACGGTAAGGATCGCCGGATGTTGTGGTGCGGAGTGCGAACTTGTCGGTGTGTTCCGGTATGCCTGTGGAAGAGAAATGGGAATATATAATAATATATTTACGTTGCTGGTGACTTAAAACCTTTTTACCCTTTTTTTTTAATCGGTAAAATCATCATATGGGTCCTCCCACCCAGGGCAGAGCAGGAGGGAATGTCAGACTCGTACTGACTAAAATCTAAGGTGTCCTTCAATAGCCCTTTACGTTCCGGGGTCACGGTAATTCGATCCCGGCAGGCTTTGGCCCTCTAGAGGGGGGTCCCGTCATTTTGCTGACACTCTTTGAGGCGCGCGTGGAACACAACGCACCATCGACCCGGGCCTGGTCCATTGTCGGACAGCGAGTTGCCCATTACTAATTCGCCGCACATTTTATACCCTTACCATAAACATTGTCGGCCTCAGGGAAGCTGAAGTCCAGGGAGACAGCTTCGTTACCACGTGGCTTGCTGTCGTGGTGAGATTTGAAGTTCTCGCCCCAAGTACCTTCCTCCTCCTGCTGCTGGGTGTGAAAAAGAACATTATTAATATGGTCATGTAACTTATTTATTACAAGATTTGTTGTTCCGTTGTCTGTCTGTAATCATATGGAGTTTTAAGAAGGCTATAAGAACAAATTTTACAAAAGTCTGGACTCGTTTGATTCTTCTCGACGTATAATTTGTTTTTTTTAAGTAGTTATTCTTAATAACAAGTAAAAAAGCGTGTTTTCTCTTTCAATATTAAAACTATAACATAACTAACAAACAACAAAATAAGTAAATATGTTTTTTTGTTTAATTTTTTTTTTAATACGTTGCCCCACACTAGGAATTTCTCCTGTATCGTGGGTGCGTTTACAAACATATATTATAAACTCACATACACAAACGCCCAGACTCGGAACAACTACTTGTAGATCATACAAATATTTGCTCCGTATTATTTATGTTGCAACTGATCTAACTGTAATCATTTATTGGTTTACAGTTTCCGAGATTAGTAGACAGATAAAAGAGAGTTATAATTTTGGGTTGCGTATCGATTGGCTCATAATCTGAGCTACTGAGTTGCATGTCGCGGTATCGAATCCCGTGCAATACAAGTTTGTCAATTCACCTAGTCACTAGGTCCTAGTGCAATGGTTACCATTTAAAGTACATTGTACGGCACGTTTAGCGCAGTGGCTGAGCGATTGGACTGCTACGCTGTGTGTCGCGGGTTCAATTCCCGCACGGAGCAAATATTTGTATGATCTATAAGTAGTTGTTCCGGGTCTGGGCGTTTGTGTATGTGAGTTTATATGTCTGTAAAAGCACCCACGATACAGGAGAAATCCTAGTGTGGAGCGACGTTTTTTTTAAATAATTAAGTCGCATATTATCCGGTCTCCACGTAATAACCTGCATTTAAATACCTATTAAACTGCGACCGACCGATAATACCTAATTACGAACTCATAACATATAACAAACATGATGTATTAACGCAAAAATAAACGTATGACCGCGGTGGATTGACCTCACGTAGACTATAAACGGTTATCTGTGAAGACCTGTCAACTGGCGAACAGTTTCGATTGTGACTAAGCGATGGATAAAAAAGACTTTGTTTATGGGACAAAGACTTTAGATTCCAGGGCCGTATTTCCCAATGGGTACACTTTGCAATTGCTTAAGGCCCCGCATTTCTTGGGCCCCCGCTGAGCATCTTAGCTTATAGAATACCTCTAACTTATCCCAATGGCTTATCTGTGAAAACCTGGAATGACGAACAGAAACGATTGTGACTAATCCGCGAATAAAAAAGACTGTTTATGGGACAAAGACTTTAGATTCCAGGGCCGTATTTCTCAATGGGCACACTTTGCAATTGCTTAAGGCCCCGCATTTCTTGGGCCCCCGCTGAGCATCTTAGCTTATAGAATACCTCTAACTTATCTCAATGGCTTATCTGTGAAAACCTGGAATGACGAACAGAAACGATTGTGACTAATCCGCGAATAAAAAAGACTGTTTATGGGACAAAGACTTTAGATTCCAGGGCCGTATTTCTCAATGGGCACACTTTGCAATTGCTTAAGGCCCCGCATTTCTTGAGGGCCCCGCTGAGTAGTTAGCTTATAGAATACCTCTCACTTATCTCAATGGGGTCATAAAATTTTAAAGCTTTTTATTATACCGTTATGGCGACAAACATACAGTCCACCTGATGGAAAACGATCGCTGTAGCCTATTAACGCTGGGAACACCTGAAGTATCGTCTGCGCTTTACCGATCATTTTTTTTTAACGTGGTAAAATCATCAAATGAGTCCTCCTACCCAGGGCAGGGCAGGAGGGACTGTCAGACTCGTACTGAATACAATCCACGGTGTCCTTCAATAGCCCTTTACGATTCGGGATCACGGTATTCGTTAGTCCCGCCACGACGCGTTGCCGACCTTGGAGAAAACTTTTTGCACCCTTTTTGAACAAGGGTGTGAATCACCCTTTTCTAGACACAAAAGGAACCCGATATGTAATGCCACTGATCGTTGCCCTCAATACTACAAAGTAAGTAAACAAAGAGAGATTAAGCAAATGACGTCACGATGCATTCATTAACTTAATCAACAAGTCTATTATGGATCTTTTGTCATTACGGAAGAGCTAACTAGTGACTTGATAATTTGATATAGGTTTTATTATCTACTAGTTGCTGCCAGCGGCTTCGCTCGCGTATAACTCGAAAGTTATCCCAAAGGATCATAATACCCACGGCGACAGACAATCTCCGGCTACCGTAGGCGCGGGCATGCGGGCAGAGAATAATGTGCAAATCGCTATCCGACAATGGACCATGCCCGGGTCGACGGCGCGTTGTGTACCCCGCGCGCCTCAAAGAGTGTCAGCAAAATGACGGCCCCCCCTCTAGAGGGCCAAAGCCTGCCGGGGTCGCGGGACTTACGAATTACCGTGACCCCGGAATGTAAAGGGCTATCGAAGGGCCTCCGTGGATTTTAGTCAGTACGAGTCTGACAGTCTCTCCCGCTCTGCCCTGGGTGATGATTTTAACACGTAATAAAATAAAAATAAAAAAAAGAATCCGTTCAGTAGTTTTATGTGAAAGAGACACCATCAAGCAAGCATCTCTCACAAAGTTTCGGATCTTACTAAATTATTACGAAAGTTTGTGTGTGTTTGTTACTCTTTCAGGCAAAAACTACTAAACGGATTTAGATGAAATTTGGTACACAGATACTTTATAATCTAGATTAAAACATAGGATGGTTTTTAACCCGATTTCAGAATGGAATAATATTTATTTGCACAAAAACATGGTTTATGATCTCGTTGGGTAATTTTCGAGTTAAACGAGGTAAGCCGCTAGCAACGGCATATTATAATATGAGTTAGATATAGACAGATATTTTATCTGACTCTTATATCACAGTAGCGCCAAATAGTTTTATTGGCGCTTTGACGACGAGTCCCCACTTCCGGTTTTATATTTTTCTTCTAGTTCTAATAATATAAGTACGTTCTTAAAGCTGAATCATAGACCTAGAACTAATTTTAAACAGTCAATACGACATTTTTTTTAAATTATGATTCAGTGTTTCTATGTACCTACATTATTGTTAATTTTACCACCTGAATTGCAATGAGTTATTTTTGCTTTGTAAAATCATCAAAAATAAGTCCTGATGTGGGTTGAGCGGAAATAACTGCAGACTAAAACACTCTGGGTCTTCGGTTGCCCTTTGCGTTCCAGGTCCACGGTATTATAAGCAAAGTTAGCTTCGCGACCTCAGCAGGTACTATGAGCACCGAATTGGTTATAGGTAATGTAAAATGGCCTATAAGGTTCCATCGAATTCGTCATTCGGTCGTGAAGTCTACCAAAATTTGACAAAAAGCTAGGCAGATGATTATTATCTTATTGATTTGGGTACTCTGATGAAGAAAGATGTGACTGCGGAGCCTCATCACAAACGATGGCTCACCTCCTCAATTGTACTCTGTGTAACTGCACCTGCACTCTAAGGGAACTGTCCGAGGCCACCACCAACGCCGTGAATGTGGCAGAGTTTTGGTCGAAACATATAATCTAAAGGAATCATCGACACGATGAAGAAGAAGATGATGATTATTGCCGTCGAGTGTAGTAATCTCTTTACCTAGTCTAAAAAGAGATCATTCATCAAGATGGGAGGCGACACACAGATAGTATAAAAAAATAAATCTGCTATCTGTCACGTATTACTGATAATTCAAGATCAATGACATGGCTATTCTGCGTATGTAGGTAAGGCGGTCAACACCAAGATTAAAGTGATTTCAACTAAATATGAGTGTCATCTTGGGTTTCAGAATCTTTAAGGAATTAAAGCTGGTCATACATGGACTGCTTGAAGCAGTCAATACCGACTGCTTCAAGCTGCGAATGCATTGAAAACCTCTGTCTTATTCGTACACCCATGTACGGACTTCTCGAGAAGTTTCACTGCTACAGAAGCAGTCTGCCGGAGTTACCAATGGAATCTTTAACCAGTTATTTAGTAATTTGACTGCTTGAGCAGTCTGTTTATGTTGATCACTGGCTAACTGCTCGAGCAGTCCGTGTGTATGAACCTAGGCAGTTGATAGTATTAGTATATTTGAAGATTATGTTGTTTACTACATATTGTTTGTAAATAGAATAGACAGGTTCATCTTGTCTACGATTATGATTTTATCTAAATTTCGTCACGAAAATAGTAAAAATCAATAAAGATAGGATATTCCTTATAATGTTTACCATACAAATGTTATAGATAAATAACAAATAAACATTTATCAGTCACGTATGTAGATAACGGGAGATGAATGACATCTTCGATTTGCGCGTGCATGCGTGTAGAATTGTAGATAATGCGTACGTGAATTATTTGCAGTTTTAATGATTGACATAAAAAGTTATATGGCAGAGTTGTACCTAAAGGTGCTTATGAACGCTAGACGATATCCGGCCAACGTAGGCGCGGGCATGCCGGCGGCGAGTAATGGGCGACTCGCTGTCCGACCATGGAACATGCCCGGGTAGATGGAACGTTGTGTTCCACGAGCGCCTCAAAGAGGGTCAGCAAAATGACGGGGCCCCCCTCTAGAGGGCCAAAGTCTGCCGGGGTCGTGGGGATTACGAATTACCGTGACTCGGGAACGTAAAGGGCTATTGAAGGACACCGTGGATTTTAGTCAGTACGAGTATGACAGTCCCTCCCGGTCTGCCCTGGGTGGGAGGACTCATTTGATGGTTTTACCACGATAAAAAAAGGTGTTTATGAACTTGAGCATTCACTTGTAATGAGCATTCTTGCGAGTAGAAAAACAAATAAATAAATATTCCACAACTATCACACAACGATGGATGCCATCTTCGCTATCCGCCAACTGTGCGAGAAATACAGAGGTGCACATAAAAACTTGCACATGGTGTTCGTCGACCTCGAAAAGGCATACGACCGGGTGCCCCGTGAGGTTCTGTGGTGGGCCCTTAAGGAGAAAAGTGTACCTGGGAAGTATGTGCAGTTGATCCGTGCTATGTACAGTCGATGCAGTACCCAAGTCCGGTCTACAGCGGGCACTAGCGGCAGCTTCAATGTGGCGGTTGGCTTGCACCAAGGGTCGGCTCTCAGCCCGTACCTCTTCCTGATGATAATGGATGCTCTGACGTCGGACATTCAGGAAGAGGCCCCCTGGTGTATGCTGTTTGCCGATGACATTGTGCTTATTGCCGAGAGCGGCCTAGAGGTCCAGAGCAGATTGGAGGCGTGGTGGCAAAGACTGGAGAACGTTGGCCTGAAATTGAGCAGAACCAAAACCGAATATTTGTTTTGCGATTTTGGCGGTCTCTCCAGTCCTGTGCCCATTACACTTGCCGGAACGCCCATACCAGTCTGTTCCGACTTTCGGTACCTCGGGTCGCTTGTCCAAGGAGATGGCGATGTAGACCGGGATATAACACACCGGATTAACTCGGGATGGATGAAATGGCGACAGGTCACCGGAACAACTTGCGACCCACGGATGCCCCTCAAATTAAAGGGGAAAATATACAAATCCGTGATTAGACCTGTCGTATTGTATGGATCGGAATGCTGGGCTGTGAAAAAGATGGATGAGAAACGATTGCATGTAGCGGAGATGAGAATGTTAAGATGGATGTGTGGAGTGACAAGAATGGATAAAGTAAGGAATGAGTTTATAAGGGGAAGTTTGAAAGTGGCGCCTGTTACAGAAAAAATTAAAGGGAATCGTCTGTCTTGGTATGGACATGTGATGAGGAGGGATGACACTCATGTGACTAAGAGAGTGATGAGTATGAATGTTGATGGATGGAGAGGAAGAGGAAGGCCAAAGAAGAGATGGATGGATTGTCTAAGGAATGATATGGAAGAAAGAGGAGTGAATGATACGGTGACGTTTGATAGAGGAGAATGGAAGAAAAAAACGTATTGCGCCGACCCCAAGTAAAATGGGATAAGGGCAGGAAGATGATGAACTATCACACAACGCCATCTAGTCCCAAGTTAAGCAGAGCTTGTGTTATGGGTACTAGACAACTATAATAATAATAAATAAATAAATAATAATAAATATTCCACAACTATCACACAACGCCTTCTAGTCCCAAGCTAAGCAGAGCTTGTGTTATGGGTACTAGACAACTGATAAACATAGTTATATATTTCTAAATACATACATATTATAGATAAATTACACCCAGACACAGAACAATGATCGTGCTCATCACACAAACATTTGTCCTGGGTGGGAATCGAACCCACGACCTCCGGCATAGCAGTCAGGGTCACTAACCACTAGACCAACAGGCCTGTCAAACTGATAAACATACTTATATATTTCTAAATACATACATATTATAATGCGTTTTAGCGAGCATTCTAACGAGCGTTCTGGCGAACTTTTTGCCGAGTCGACTGTCAATTCTGACATCCTCAGGAAGAAAAATTGTTATCGCCTGGAGTGTTCAATAGATCGAGAAGTGTAGCGATATCGCTTGGCTCTGTTCGTTGTTCAGTTCGACAGACGGTATACGGATTGTTTTTTTTTTAACGAATTCACTACAAATTCAAATGGAATGTTGATATTCTCGGGGCCCCTTCGGAATAATAAGTTAAGCGATTGGTCTGGATAAATATCTGACAACTCGACAAATAGAATTTCTATACAAAATGCAGTCAAAACAAGATTATTGTGCCGTTTGTCTCAATTTATCTGATTACTCGATTTATGAGATACAGATATCAATCATCTCTTTATAGATGAGTTATCTTTAAGATTAACTAGCTGTTCGCGCGGTTTCATATCCTCTACTCGGCTTCTTTTAGATGTAGCGTGATGTTTTATAGTCTTTCTCGATAAATGGGCTATCTAATACATTTTTTTCTCATACACTATAGGGCTTACGAATTTGACTTGTCATCCACGACAAAGCATTTATCCGTTCAAGGGTCAGATGGGAAAAAGTGCCATTGGCCCCTTTCTCGGAGGCGTCGAAAAGCAGATAAGTTTTAATCTGATATGGTCACTAACTCAATCATTAAAACTTGAAATATTGGAAACCCAAAACAAAAAAAATAAACATGACAAATATCCTGTTTTAAAGTTCTTATAAATTGTTGTTATAATAGTGTCTATAATTTTTTAATCATAAATGTTTGTTTTTTTAGGTATAATTTTCCAATGATAGATAGTATTTTATCGACAGACGTCTGGCTATGAAACCTAACCTGTGGAAACAGACACGGTAACGACATATAACATAAACTTTCACCGGTATTACTTTACGGCAGGCATTTACAAACTACATGCAGACTCTAGATTTTATAAACACGAATATAATCCTTATGACGATGGCGTGACAATATTAAAGAGCCATAATCGCTACTAATTACTCACACCTAATCAAAGTAGTCTCTAAACGAGTGTTCTTAAAGCCGCGTCGCTTAGCTTTATGTATGAGAATTCTCGCCGATATCGACAGTCCCGCAGACATGAACAATCAGCGATTAACTAAGGACAAAGGACCTACGTTGATTCCCGATGTCCACCACGTGTTTGTGCCCCACTGGTGGCCGGTGACACGAATCTATCTTCGATAAGGTTGACAGAAACGATCATATTTTTATGAATTCTGTCACTTTCCACCAGAGGGGACCTAGCAGGTGGTGGACATCGGGAATCAGGGCCTACATCTAAAATGCGTTTCTTAAGCCAGATAATAATTTGAGACACAATCTCAACTCAGAGTAAAGCATTGAAATACGAGCTTTATGACCAATCGTAAAGCTCTTTGTGAAAATCGAATACACCCCATATACCAGTCGACAAAAATCGCATGTGACTTGTTCATTTCCGAAGAAAAGGTTGAGCAGTGCGGGTGTTATACGTCCCGGCGAATTTATTTCGCAGTTCAAAAATGATCAAGCGATTCCTTGAGCACTGACCTTTTACATAGTTGATTTTAGTCACTCTCCGCACACGACAAAAGTCGATTGGTATCAAACTTTGGGGCTTGAGATTTTAGACACTTTTAGCCCAATAGGCAATTTTACTAAAAAAAATATTACTCCGAAAGTTAGATTATCTAAAAATATTTGACCCGTGTTTTTTCTTTTTTACGAAAACCAAAAACGACGTAGATACAACGCTTCGAAAAATCACAAAACGTCACTCGGTAGGTAGGTATAACAGCCGTTATGACGTCACAAGACCCCACTCGCGAATTTTGAAGTGTTTTATCCTTGTCAATATTCAGATTAAAAAAAAAATACGTGTCCATTATTTTCATAACATAAGCAGAGCTTGTGTTATGGGTACTAGACAACTATAATAATAATAAATAAATAAATAATAATAAATATTCCACAACTATCACACAACGCCTTCTAGTCCCAAGCTAAGCAGAGCTTGTGTTATGGGTACTAGACAACTGATAAACATAGTTATATATTTCTAAATACATACATATTATAGATAAATTACACCCAGACACAGAACAATGATCGTGCTCATCACACAAACATTTGTCCTGGGTGGGAATCGAACCCACGACCTCCGGCATAGCAGTCAGGGTCACTAACCACTAGACCAACAGGCCTGTCAAACTGATAAACATACTTATATATTTCTAAATACATACATATTATAATGCGTTTTAGCGAGCATTCTAACGAGCGTTCTGGCGAACTTTTTGCCGAGTCGACTGTCAATTCTGACATCCTCAGGAAGAAAAATTGTTATCGCCTGGAGTGTTCAATAGATCGAGAAGTGTAGCGATATCGCTTGGCTCTGTTCGTTGTTCAGTTCGACAGACGGTATACGGATTGTTTTTTTTTTAACGAATTCACTACAAATTCAAATGGAATGTTGATATTCTCGGGGCCCCTTCGGAATAATAAGTTAAGCGATTGGTCTGGATAAATATCTGACAACTCGACAAATAGAATTTCTATACAAAATGCAGTCAAAACAAGATTATTGTGCCGTTTGTCTCAATTTATCTGATTACTCGATTTATGAGATACAGATATCAATCATCTCTTTATAGATGAGTTATCTTTAAGATTAACTAGCTGTTCGCGCGGTTTCATATCCTCTACTCGGCTTCTTTTAGATGTAGCGTGATGTTTTATAGTCTTTCTCGATAAATGGGCTATCTAATACATTTTTTTCTCATACACTATAGGGCTTACGAATTTGACTTGTCATCCACGACAAAGCATTTATCCGTTCAAGGGTCAGATGGGAAAAAGTGCCATTGGCCCCTTTCTCGGAGGCGTCGAAAAGCAGATAAGTTTTAATCTGATATGGTCACTAACTCAATCATTAAAACTTGAAATATTGGAAACCCAAAACAAAAAAAATAAACATGACAAATATCCTGTTTTAAAGTTCTTATAAATTGTTGTTATAATAGTGTCTATAATTTTTTAATCATAAATGTTTGTTTTTTTAGGTATAATTTTCCAATGATAGATAGTATTTTATCGACAGACGTCTGGCTATGAAACCTAACCTGTGGAAACAGACACGGTAACGACATATAACATAAACTTTCACCGGTATTACTTTACGGCAGGCATTTACAAACTACATGCAGACTCTAGATTTTATAAACACGAATATAATCCTTATGGCGATGGCGTGACAATATTAAAGAGCCATAATCGCTACTAATTACTCACACCTAATCAAAGTAGTCTCTAAACGAGTGTTCTTAAAGCCGCGTCGCTTAGCTTTATGTATGAGAATTCTCGCCGATATCGACAGTCCCGCAGACATGAACAATCAGCGATTAACTAAGGACAAAGGACCTACGTTGATTCCCGATGTCCACCACGTGTTTGTGCCCCACTGGTGGCCGGTGACACGAATCTATCTTCGATAAGGTTGACAGAAACGATCATATTTTTATGAATTCTGTCACTTTCCACCAGAGGGGACCTAGCAGGTGGTGGACATCGGGAATCAGGGCCTACATCTAAAATGCGTTTCTTAAGCCAGATAATAATTTGAGACACAATCTCAACTCAGAGTAAAGCATTGAAATACGAGCTTTATGACCAATCGTAAAGCTCTTTGTGAAAATCGAATACACCCCATATACCAGTCGACAAAAATCGCATGTGACTTGTTCATTTCCGAAGAAAAGGTTGAGCAGTGCGGGTGTTATACGTCCCGGCGAATTTATTTCGCAGTTCAAAAATGATCAAGCGATTCCTTGAGCACTGACCTTTTACATAGTTGATTTTAGTCACTCTCCGCACACGACAAAAGTCGATTGGTATCAAACTTTGGGGCTTGAGATTTTAGACACTTTTAGCCCAATAGGCAATATTACTAAAAAAAATATTACTCCGAAAGTTAGATTATCTAAAAATATTTGACCCGTGTTTTTTCTTTTTTACGAAAACCAAAAACGACGTAGATACAACGCTTCGAAAAATCACAAAACGTCACTCGGTAGGTAGGTATAACAGCCGTTATGACGTCACAAGACCCCACTCGCGAATTTTGAAGTGTTTTATCCTTGTCAATATTCAGATTAAAAAAAAAATACGTGTCCATTATTTTTTAACACTAACTGATGGCCTAAACAGTTTTTCAATTTATTTATGGTGTTAACTTCTCTATTACTCGAATTATCATGTACTTAGTTAGAGTTTAGATGATTGATTTTCGCCGGCGAAAATTGATCCACGTAAGCCCGCCATTACCATACGGCAACGGGTTTTAAGTAAATATTGAAACTGTATTACTTAAAACCAGTAATCAAAACCCTTAAAGCTAGACAAACACAAAAGCACACTCACAACTTCCACCGCGTTTCCATCCTCATCATCTATCCTTTCCTTTTTAACCCTCAGCGGCTCGACGACCATCTGTCCATTGTCATTCAGGACCACCGCCACTTCACCTTCCAGGTTTACAAACTCGATGACCAGGGGTTCGGCTTTCACGATGACCTTGTGTCCTTGGCTGTTCGCGAGGGTCAACTTCCCGTTCTCATTGGATAAGAGCTTGATGCTGTAACAAAGGTTAATGTTTTATGTCATGTAGTCTTAAGCGGTGAATTCAAGACAGACTTGCCCGCGAGCAGTTTGTACGGGCATGTCTGTCGCCACAATACGCTACACAGACTGATCAGGTTGTTATATGGACACACACGCGCAGTTAAATTGAGATCGCACGAATGAATTACGGGCAAGTCTGCCAGAATGATCACTACGGACCTGCATCAGCAAAACATTGCACAGACCTATATTAGCGAGGCCCGGCGGGCATGTTCGAGAAATAAATTCCCCACTTTACCAAGGAGTATTACCTAGGAACAGGTCAGGTAGGCAGGCTCTGCCATGTAAAAGAATGTCCCTGCCTATTCTTCTCCATAGAGATCTACGCTTTGAAATGAGTAAGGCCTCATTTACGGAGACGCGGGGCGTCGCGCGTTGCGTTGAGCGGCGCGGCCCGCACTGAATTCAAATGCATGGCGTTGTATGAGAACGTTTACGGAGAAGCGATTTTAGACGCGTTTGTTTGAATTAAGGGCGTTTTTTGGGGCTGAGCCCGTGGATGGCACCGACGCGTCCCACGCGGCCTTTATCGCGGCGGCGCACGCATCGGCAATTCTCGATGAAGTTATGTCCGAGGCGGAATCTTCTGTCAATCTTATTTAGAAATCGCGCAACACAAACATAGTCACCGTCGCAATGGAGTATGATATGATCGACTTTTTTTAGAAGATGCCTGCCGCGTGCTTCGCTACACGCTAGAGGATTCGCCGCGGGCGCCGCGGCGGGCACCGCCACGCTTCCCGTCTCGCTTCTCTATGAACATGGTTGTATATTGCTATAAGTTTGTGTTTACGCGTGCGATGATGCGTGCCGCTTCCACCGTACGCAGACCGTAAGACAGTACCACCGTAAACAGAAAAAACGACCGATGCGCCGCGAGACGCCACGCCACACGCGACGCGAGACGCCCCGCGTCTCCGTAAATGAGGCCTAACAATGTGCAGTACTTTCACAAGTAATTATGCCTTATGACTGGGGCTGTATATTCAGCAATACATATTCTATCTGTAAGTTTAGAAGAAAAAGGATTATTTAAAATCTCGCATCACTGATGTCGCTAGCGTCCCAGGTCTGCGGTGCGTAGTGTTCCAAGGTGCCTAAAGGAGCTATCAGCAAACTGACTGGGGTCCTCATACGACCAAACGCCTGCCAGGGTCGCGGGACCGCTCTGAAAGGACACAGCGGCCATGGAACACAAAAGGGAACCAAAGGAAAAAAGTGAATTGATAGTCAATAAGTCTCAGTCCCGTCCGCTAAATCCAGGACGAGAGGAATCATTCGATGATGTTACCACCCAAAAATAATGATGATGTTGCTAGTAATTTTGTTTGAGTTGATTATGTTCAATTATGCCAATACTAGCTGTCCCCTTGGTTTCACTCCCGCTGCTCGCCTCCTATTGGTTGTAGCGTGATGATATATAGCCTATAGCCTTCCTCGATCAATGCACTATCCAACACAAAGAGAATTTTTCAATTCGAACCAATAGTTCCTGAGATTAGCGCGTTCAAACAAACAAACTCTTCAGGTTTAGGTTTTCGCAAACCCTTTTACAAGTCAAAACACTTTTTTTTATATCTAGATGAGGCCGGTGTTTCGTACCTGACTACTCTGAGAAGAAACAGCCGAAACAAACTCAGAGGTCATCGTCTCTTTTAAAGTCCAGACATTAAATTGTTTAAGTCACACGAGGACCCTGCAGGTTTGTGTCTGAGATGGTCTTTTGAAGAAAATATAGATTTAAGTTAGATTTTTAACAATACAAGTATTCAGTAAATCACACTAATAGCCTCGAAGTACAATTGAACTAATTGTTTTGATAAGGATTGAAGTGTTCTAAGTGGGCTTATCAAAATGAACGAAAAATAGTTTTTATTCCATTCGCTACACATGCTTTGCATGTTAGACCAAAAAACCAACTCTACTCCTTTGTAAATTAAGTTGATTTTTGAAAATCTTTTATTTACAGAGAAAGTACACAAAGGAATTTAAACCTTACACATTATGCATTTACGTTAGATTTTCAAAAACACAAACTCTAGATATTAAATGTAGACTCACCTGTCAGCCTTGGGTTCTCCCTTCAAAGCCAGCTGTGTCCTGTACCTAGGGTACAGCGGATCCGCTTCATCGATCTCAACCCTGAAGGTGCCATCTGCGAGAGCTGACAGTCTCATAGCATAGTGCCACTGTTTAAAACAAAAGAATAAAACTATGAACAAAAAAAACAGAAGGTTTCTCTGTCAATTACAACATTACTGGCAACACTATTAATTAAATCAATACAAAAGCTATAAAAATTCTCCACAGAGACATAAAAAAGTTATTGTTCATTTAATTATTCTGTTTATTGTTCTGGCCTATACACTTCAGACTTAGTAATTATAATTTATATGTAACTACTCAGGAACTGATGATAAGGTTGGAAACTAGAAATTAAAATAAGCTCTTCCATCAGATTGACCTCATCATCATCATCAATCTGTGTTCATCACATTGACCTGTCTTAAATATATCTTGGTACTGGAGAAAACTCCTGATGTTGTGGTGAATTTAACTGCATCTACGAAGTTTAATACAAAAATAGCTTGGCAGACGCCCAATCTCCAATGCAAATTGTAGATGTTTATGATCTAAATCAAAATATTAAATTTCCACTTACCAAAACGGTTTTTTGAGGCGTTGATATGTCCACAGTGTTAACTTCGGCCGACAGGACATTGCCGTGAACCATAACAGTATCTAAATTAAGCGTATACTGCGATTTTTCAGGCTTGAAACCACGCAATCTTTTACAAAATCCAGACTGATCGCAAGTCTTAAAATTGTTCTTATCCACTGCATAGCTGCCGCTTAACGCCAAAGCGGCGACCAGGAGAAGGCCCAAAGTCTTCATACTGCAATACAAATAGTTATTTTAGTGCAAAAAAAGGTGGTATCAGTAACAAAGACCGGTGTCAAAGTAAATCCGTAAAGTAACACGAGTTGTAACTCATTATTTTACCACATACCTGGCCAGGTTTATATATTTAACGCCTAAATAACGTAGTGCAGTTATGTGGCAATTTTTCTATATATTCATCGCCGCGGAAATAATATTATTTAATTAATTGTGATGAGAAAACACTAGAAACGCACGCACACGTTACGTGGAGATCATAGATTAATATACTATTATAGATGGGTAACTTCGGCTTCGCTCGAGGTCGCGAAAGTGCTGCCGTGTAGTGGTTGCTTCATGAACTAAAGCCACTGCACTACATAGATACATATAGGTATAGTGCAGCCTTACTAGGGTACCCAGCTTTTATAGATATTATTGTTATTGCATTGTTTTCATAAATTTGTGATTTCAGGGTGACACAAATCATGAAAACAGTGCATGACATTTTTCTTAAAGGGAAAAAGAAACAATATGATAGGTTATTAGTTTTTATTTCTGGTTTTATGTGTTACATAATAATTATGAGCTGCCACTTTCATCTCATCACTTTCATCAAAAAACGTGGTTTTTCCAGATATTATCTGGTTCATATCCTTGCACCAATTATTTAGGAAGAACAAAATTAGTTTTTTTATCATAAATTTTATAGATAAATTTCAATGATTGTTGCATGTTATAAAATTGTAGTTGATATTTATTGTTAACACAAGTTCTAAATAAGCTTTTATATTTTTGCTATGACATTTTGTCTTTAGGACTTCTGTAACAATATTTTCTGAATTAAAAAAAAATGAAAATGCTTCACGACTTGGGTAAGAAAGCCAAGTTTTTGTGCTATCATATTCTTTAATTTTAATATATTTATGATAGTCTTGGATTTCTTCAGACTCGAAATCATGTCTGCAGGTTTGACAATCCATAAAAATATTTTTTTTTTAAAGATAGATGAGCCACCCGCTACAGTATGCTACTGCTGCGCATTTTTCTTTATTTTCGGGATTTGATAATAAATTTTCTACATCTGCGTCCCCTATGCATAAGTGCTCCTCCGCTATTTCATAGTTAACATTAATTTTATCTGGTTGAGGCTGGTTTTCAGTTAAAATTTTCTTTAATGAATGTAACAATTCAAAATTGTCTTCTTCACAATTTGCCCCAACCGATTTGTATGATGTAATATTACATATCAGTAACGATTTATAAGCGTGAATAAAAGCGTGAGCACTTGGCATATTATTGCGGAGACCATGTGCTCTTATTGCCCCAAAGAAATTTTCTAAGGGGTCTTGATTAATATGGCGCAGCAGTATCGATTTCAAACCTGCAGAATGCAAATCCTTTGTCAAGGCGAGAAAAGCTTCGATAGTTTTTACCCAACTCGTTAAAGACGGCACAGTTGCTCTGTGACCAGTTTTTGTGATGAACGTCATGGATTTCAATATTGGTAAACTTCTATACCACAATCTGTGATGTGGAGATTGCCGAGTTACAGCACATCTATAAATTTTTCCTATGTCAGGTCTATGGAAATTGCCATTGACAGAATCGAACAATTTATCAAAAAATAGGATGAGATCGGCTGTGTCCATACTTTTTTTCGGGAGTCTCCCTTCATCTGAAAAGAAAAAGTTTTTAATTAACTTTGATTTTTTCCATCAATAATGAAAGATTCACTAACGATTTGGCCAGACTAAGGTTTAACATACATACATAAACTCACGCCTATTTCCCATAGGGATAGGCAGAAACCACAGAGCGCCACCTAAACCAGTATGGTTTAATTAACGTATCACTAACGCAGAGCCTACTACTGAAGCTACAAATGATTATATTTTTTTTACAGTAAGTTCCTTTACTATCAAAGCAGACACTAAAAATATTTTTTGGAAATTCCACCTCCCAAAACCTATGTTTAGTATTCTCACTTAAAACACCAATAAAGCTTGATAAAATTATCACAGAATTTAAGTCAAATACTGTTAGTAAAAATGTTCAATGTTACAAACCTGCCATGTACCCCATAGTCAGGCCAACTGTATTGCTAAACACTTGTGTGCAGTGTTTGACTCTCATTTTTGGTATTAGCTGTGGATATACATGCTGAGCTGTTAACTTTTGCATAAGCTTGACTCCTCTGTATCTTGGTCCTCGTTTATATAAAGCTTCTATGTGTGACCAGGAAGCTAACTTTATTTTACCATCTTCTTTGAATTTTAAATCTTTGGTAAGCAGGTTATTTCTAACGCCCTTCATGAGATGAGGTGGGTCATAAATTGGGTATATTTTTTTTGAATTTATCTCAAAAAAGCCTCCAGGATAATTTTTGCCACACCTTAAATAGTCTCCTTCAGTTGCCTTCATCAAAAGGTTAAGTGCAGCCATATTGGTGGCTCCTTGGTCACACACTGTAGCAACCACATTTAACCCAATTTCATTTAAAGAATGAATGATATGTTTTATTTCCTTGCATAAATCTGCCGTTTTAGTGCTTCCTTTGCAGAATGAAAATGATATGGGTTGTTTGTATTTTTTACAAATACCCCTTATCATGAAAACACACACATGGTCACAGAATGTCATTGATCTCTCTTCACCATTATCAAGAAAACCGTGGATAATATCAGTGGTTTTGTCATAGTATAAATTAGGTGCTATGGCCATTTCGTCAAAAATCAGGCAGCAATACTTGTGACGGGCGGGCATTTTTTCTACTTTTTTTTTTAAATGTTGATATATTATTTCGTTGAATCCTGGCTCTAGATTTATTTTGCAAAGCAATTTCTCCAAAGTTTTTCGCTTGGGAAGTATGCACATTTGACTTAGTATTCGGTATGCTCTAGGGGAAGGCTTGTATAAAGATAAACAGAGAACTTTCTCATCTAGAGTAAAACGCCTCCCTGCAGGTTTCTTTGCAAACTGCTTGATCTGCATTGCGAAAAATGTCTGAGCTGCTGGTGTCATTTTTTCTTTCACCATTTGATAGGCAGATGATTTCATAATTTTTTCTGCCATCATTATTTCCATTTTTAGCTTTTTGTTTGTATTGCGAGCTTTGCGCAATTTTGATTTGACTTCAGATATTATGTCTTTCAGCTTCTTTTCTGTTGCAGTCAAAGGTATGGAAATCTTATAACGACCTGAAAAATAAAAACAAAGTTATGCATTGGGTATTAACTATACTAATATTATATTGGTAAAATTTGCTTGATTGTTTGTATGTAGGGGTAATCTCTGGAACAAATTATTCAATTCCAAATATGTTTTCTTCTGGTAGGAAGCTACAATATTCCTGACTGCTATAGGCTATAAATTAAATTTATTACATCATGTTTATTAACTGAGCTATCACATTTTTGTCCGGGCGGTGGGATGCGACGCGGTTGGTCGGGGCCTAAACATCACGCAAACGAGAACGAAAAATTTGCGGGTAGAAGCTAGTTTAAAATATTATTATACAGTATGTATAGAATATTTATTTTGAACATCATTATTTGTTTACAAGTGTTACATCAATATTCATTGCTCATAGTACATAACATCACGCCTGTAATCCCCGGCTGGTTAGGCAGAGGTGTAAGTACCTAATAGTACACCCACATTTCGCGAGTTATGTTTATGTCCCATGTATTAGGCGGCGAACCTATTGCCATCAACTGGGCACAAATCCGGACTCCGTGGCTGCTACTGAGAAATTCCTTTAAAAAAACCCAATAACACTTTGCCCGATCTGGGAATCGAACCTGGGACCTAATGCTCAGCAGTCGCGCTTGCTACTAGATAAATGAGGCATTCTACTTATAGTATTTTAATAATTATTTTGTTTTTTATTTACCTGGATTTGAAGATACTTCTGTGTCCATTTGAACTGGTCTGGTAGAGGCCATCTCCATTTGAAGTAAAGCAGATGGCATTTCAATATTCATTACTGTAATCACAATAGCAAAACCAAATTAAAAAATTGTATTTTTTATCGATTACCAACTGCAAAAAATCTATCAGCAAAATTGGTCGACACTATCTTTGGACTACTGTATAATATTTACCTGGCCTCGAAGATATATCTGTGTCCATTTGAACTGGTCTGGCTGAGGCTGTCTTTATTTGAACTGAAGTAGATGGTAGTTCAATATTCATGACTGTAAGAACATAATAAACATAAATTAACATTGGGTTGTTTATTAATTATTAAAGAAAAGTGCGAGTCGGAGTCGGACACGAAGGGTTCTGTACCACTGTAAAATATTTAACTAATTATTTATATATTTAACTAGCTGTTCCCCGCGGTGTCACCCGCTGCTCAGCCCCTAAAGGTCGTACCGTGATGTTATATAGCCTATAGCCTTCCTCGATAAATGGACTATCCAGCATAAAAATATTTTTTCATTTCGATCCAGTAGTTGCTGAGATTAGCGTGTTCAACCAAACAAACAAACTTTTCAGCTTTTAATATAAGTATAATTTAAAGAAAAAACCGGCAAGTGCGTATTAGACAATGCATAATGAAGGGTTCCATAGTTGGGGTGAATTTATTTCAAGAACAAACATAACATTGTAGTTGATGAAAACATGTTGATTGGAGATTTACCATGTTATTTTAAGACCATAGATTTGTTATAAATTTACCTGTAATCTATAGGTATAGAACTATTTTTGTATTGTTTTCTTTTTGACTGCTCTAGCCAAGCGCAACATTTCATACTCACAGATACAGTCAACATTAGCATGTCAGTGGCAGTGAAGCAAATATAATATAATAGGTAAGATTTACCCTTGCCAAAAATCGCTAAACTCGCCTAAACCTTTATATTTCACAAATAATATTAAGTATTCTATTAAAATTATAAAACCCTCACAATAATTTCACTTAGGAGGCCTTGATGCTTTCTGTTATTATAAATTTCCATTAAAAGTTTACGTAGTGAATCATTTACCTGGCCTCGAAGATAAATCTGTGTTGATGGGAATGGGTCTGGAAGAGGAGGTTCTCGTCATTTGAATTGCCGTAGATGGCAGTTCAATATGCCTGTGCTCACCAACATGTACACCTGAAATTTATAGAGTTATTATTAATAGGGATGAACACAACCTTTTGGGATAAAAGGATTTATTCATAGAAAGCCGTTATCATCATCAATCAAAATTTAAAGACCATACATCTACTTTTATGAAAATATAATATTTTCAGACACAATTTCTAATAATAAGACTGCGTAATATTAATCTGCTTAAAAAACTTCTTCATGAAGTAAGTTTCAATTTTTAAATTGCTTAGTATTTCACAAAACAAGACATTGTTACATTATTTACCTTTACTTTTTACCATCAATAAAAAGAGTAGGTATAGTGTTTTAAAAATTAACAAATTTTACCTGGAATTTCAAGTGTTGGAATTGCCAGTGCAGTTAGTTTCATATTTGGAAATGTGTAAACTTCTTCAAAATGTTTATGACACACTTTTCTGTTATTATATATAAATTCATTATTTTCTCCAATAATATCTCCTCCAATTTTCATTACCCAAGTGCGAAAACGTTCTATTTGAGCAGGATTGTTTGGATTTGGAAACCGATGCAACGGCATTCCTAAAACATGATAATTAAGAACTTGTTACAAGATGTTCATCAAACATAAAAAAGAAAAGAAAATGTAACACTGTTTTTTGTTCCATTATAAAATAAACTTGTATCTTGGTTTAGTAAAAATAATGAGTGGTCTGGAATCAAACACATAATACTACTGACATAATTATATTATGTTTAGATATTTGTTACTCAACCACACTTCAACAGCTGAATAGGTTCGGGCGAACACAGGTACACCATGACCTGGATTAACTTAAAGGACATTTTTAATCCAGGAAACAGGTTTCCATGGAGTAATCTCCCATCACTAAGCAGACGAAGAATAATAAGAATGTGAGAATTGGCTAAGTAGTATGTTTGTTGTTCAATTACATACTAGCTTATGCCCGTGTGAAGTTGGGTAATTATCCCACGGGAACGTCATACTGGGATAAAAAGTATCCTGTTTTAATCACGGTTATAAACTATCTGGGTACCAAATTACATCCAAATCCGTTCAGCAGTTTTTGGTTGATTGAGTAACAAACATCCAAAAATCCAAACACCCACACTTTCACATTTATAATAATAATAGTAGGAATAAATCGGTAAGAATTACAAGTACATAGGTGGGTAATTTCAGCAATAAAAGTAGGTAGTAACTTTGAACTAATACAACTTTTAAGTAGGTACCAGTTACTTAATACGTAAGGAATAATGTTATTCTAAGCCGGAAAACGGGAATTCTATAAAATGTCGAAATTTTACACATTGCCGGTGATACGAATAAAAAATATACTCAGACTGAGATAACTTAGACTTACCGCCTCCAAGTTTCATGGAACAGCCGGGAACACAACAGGACCTTTGAGCCATCTTAAACTTATCGGTTAAAGTAAAGCCGGAGGAACAAAGTTCAACTACACGTACTCTAGGAAAACAAAAGCGAGAAAACACGAAAATACAAGAAAATTAACAGCATAGGCGCATACACACCAACCGAAAAAATCTTGTGAAAAATTCAAAACAGTGTCAATGTCAAATCAAGTCAAATGTCAACGTCATTATAGTGTCATCGTTTTTTCATAGTGCCATCTAGTAATAATCCTTTTATAAAATTACAAGCAGCCTTTCTTTTCTTGAAGCGGCTAATAGATGGCAGTGCTTACAGCGTACCGTGCCGTTTGTTCTAAGATACCACGGCATGGTGGAGATATCCCGTTTGACATAGTGTTGGACGTATTGAGTTTTCTAATTCAAGTAACTCGGGTCAGACCGTAAGCGAGTCAGCTTGAGTCTTTATAACTGCAAACCGAGTTGACTCGAACTCTACTCGTTGTTGTGTTGCAGTTTTATTAGTTTAAGTGTTGTTTTGTTGATCTTAAAAAGTTTAGAATGCTCCTGGAAGTAAAAAAACTGTTGCATGGGAGTTTTTTTTTAAATAGATGATATTACTAAACTAGTTTGCAAATTATGGTCCTGTCAGAATAAACATCGAGTCAGCTCGAGTTGGTAACCGGGTATGCGAGTTAACACTAGTTTGACAACTGTGAGTTACCAGCATATAAAATTCCCCTTCCATTGTTTTGCTCTAAAGTGCCTACTCGATTACAAAAAAAACTATTAGTGAATCAAGATATTTTGTTTACTAATTGAGTCGACTAGTTTCAAAGACGGCAATCTGTGCATTTTTCAAAAAATGAGTTATTAATGTGGTAACACAGATAAATTTGAATAAAATCGTTTAAATTAGAAGCTACCTAACAAAAACGGTAATCTGCTATACAAAAATTGGGTTAAGATCTGGGTTAGGATCAAATGTGGCATTCTGTTCATATCTCGAATTCAAAATCGGCCATCTTACGTCATCGACCAATCGGAAGTAGGAGTGGGTAATATAGCTTTTTTACAGTATCAAATCGAAACTATATATTGATATTTGATATCGGATTTCGAAACTATATATTTTCTGAAACTATATATTTACAGATACGCGTAATCCGTCTCATGATGTTGTATCGTTGCATAAAGCATATTGTGAGAACCACCTAGGTATGCGATATTATAAATATCGTAATACGATTTATCTTTAGGGAGCTAAATTACAAACAACGGTTTTGTCTAGATACTTAGCTGAAGTTTCCAAACATCACTAATTTCACGGGATGAAAAAGCCTATTACGTAGTTAGTAACATTCGTAAATAAGAAATAATGAGGAACAACATTACAACAATAATGCGCTCACTCAATAATTGCTAGCACGAAACTAAAAATAGATTTTTAAAATTTCTTCGCTCTCTAGTTCAAGGCCAGAGGACAACAAGCGTCATGCGCGAAGTTAATAAATCGTTGCATAATATTATGTAAAGTAATATGCATCAATACTAATTTAGAATAAAGTTGAAAGTTGAAATTCCTTTCACAATCTTGCACAAATACTAAAACAATTCGTCAAACAGACTTATTGCATGTGACATAAGGTTCAGAATAGTACCTACGGATTACTATGCTACGTTGGTTTTATTAATCACGCGCTCCCTCTCTCGGCCGGCTGCTAAGCTATTTCGTCGGTAGAGATCGGGTCATATCGTGTATACTCTGTGTTTATTCGGTAAATCTGATACGATTAGCATCATATCATACTCGCCCTCGGATACGCGATACGGAGCAATATAGTGTTTCGCCCGATATATAGATTCAGATTAAGCCGATATCGGATTTTAGATATTGCACCAATATATAGTTTCAATATCTATATACGTTTTGTATCACCCACTCCTAATCGGAAGCGAGCGTTTGAAAGCGTGGTGTAATGGCCGCTAGCACATTAATGTACGGAGATTTTAATACGTTTTTAGTGTTTTTCTAATTAAAATTCAGTGACTGAAGGTGAAAAGTTATAATGGAGTCAAGTCCCAGCGTTGTTACTAATAAATTTGCAAGAAAACGCAAAAGAGATCCCGAAAATTGGTCAAGAAACCAAGCTAAGAAATTGAGGTTAGTTTGAAGCTAGGGCTGTCATGAGCTGGCATGCTGTTTGGGATAACTTTGGTTTTATTGGTGTGCTTACTGCTAACTTACCTGCTTACGTATTTTCTATTTTTTTAGATATGCCCCAAAATCAATGCCTGAAAAGGTATGCAACCATAACACTAAGGCGCTTCAGTGTGATACCCTAACAATGTCACAATTGAAAAAATTGCATGATAAATTTTACAGCTATAGAACTAAAAAAGATCAAGATTCAATTATATTAAAATACTGCACAGTGCAACCTGTCAAGCAAAGGGCAGGTTTCAAAGGCAAGAAAGTCACCACTATAAAGTATGGTGTTTTTGTGGGTGGCAAAAAAATACCAATATGTCAAAAATTTTTTTTGAAATTATTTGGTATTACAAAACACAGGGTACAATATGTCATGAATAGATATTTTCATGCTGGGGATTTAATAATAACTGAACACCGAGGTAAAGTTATTTTTTTGCTTTTTTTTTCTCTATTTCAAAGAATGTACCTATTCCACTCATCCAATTTCTTTTGCCCATCTTCTTTTCAAGCTGTTTATTGAATGCCATTTTAATCTTTGTTTTCAGGTGGAAATCGTAAAGAGCGTTTATTTGCTACTCAAAAAGAATCTGTTCATAATTTTATACAGCAACTACGTTGTATCGAAGCACACCATTGTAGAAAAACCAAGACTGCAGAAAGAAAGTACTTACCCTCAGATTTGAATATAAATAAACTATACAAAATTTACAAAGACAGTGAGTATTCAAATGCTGCTGTAAAAAAATCATATTTCCGTCATATTTTTAACACGTCCTACAATTTGGGATTTGGTACTCCAAAAACTGATGTCTGCTCCAAATGTTTAGAGCTTACCGGAAAAATCTCTGCTGAAACTGATCCCCAGAAGAAAAATTTATTAATTATTGAAAAAAGGGCTCACTCATTGAGAGCCAAAGCTTTTTATGATAAACTAAAGGATGCTTCAGATAATCTCAAAATATTGTCTTTTGATTGCCAAAAAAACCTGCCACTGCCAAAGGTTCCGGACCAAACAGCATATTACTCTAGGCAGCTATACTTCTTTAATTTTACTGTGGTTGAGGGACCATCTAATGCTCCTCTTGTAAAGGAGCGGGTGTTTACCTATTATTGCACAGAAAATGAATTTAATAAAGATTCAAACTTAGTAGCTTCTGCAATAACTCACAGGCTTAATAATACAAATTTGACAAATATATCTACAGTTCGATTGGTCGCAGATGGATGTGGGGGGCAAAATAAAAATTGCATTCTTTTGGGCACGTGCTCTAAATGGTTGTTGGATCACAAAAATATAAAAACAATAGAATTGGTCTTTCCAGTAACGGGACACTCATTTATGCCAGCAGATCGCCAGTTTGGGATTGCTGAAAAAAAGCTACGAAAAATGGACGTAATTTTACACCCGGATAAAATAAGAGATGTGCTTGGTGAAACGTCAACATTGATAAAATTGGGCAATGATTGCCCAGTTTTTAACTGGCGAGATGCAGTAAAAAACGTTTTGAAGCCTACAGGATCTTGGCGGATGAAATTTAAACAATGCAAAAGATTCGTCCTAAGACGCTCTAAAATTGCGGGGAATGTGCTGATTAAAGGCGAGCTGTACTATAATTCTGACACGGCACAGGCACAGAATGTGTGCCAAAGAAATAAAAATATAATAAATATTGTTCCAGAACAACTCCCGAGTATTGTAGCGGTTAATAAAGATAAATTATCGGACGTAAAGAAGCTGTTGTGCAAACATTTTGGTGCTGAGTGGAAAGAAATTCCTACTTTGTCATATTATTGTAATATTTTTGATGAGCAGGAGTCGCTTGATGCATCGACTATCCCTCCTTCAGATTATTGCGAAGAGGCGTTAGAAGAGGTCCCAGATCTCCGAATTTAAATAAAACTAGTGTAAGAAGTAAGTGCTATTAAAAGTCTGATTCTATGAGCTCATTTTTTATTTATAAGTCCCATTATCAAATATCCCCCATATTTTAGGTCATCATAAATTTTTATGCTATTGTGACAACCCTGATTTTACAAGCAGGTATTTGGTATCAAAAATGGCAATCTGCACATATGTCAATTTCAAACCCGGCTATCTTAATAACTTAATTTCAAATCCGGCAATCTGCAAAATTAATATTTAATTTATGACTTATACTTAGTAAACAAATTTAAAATCCATGACTAATTAGTTTTGTTTAATATTTAAGAAAATTTCAAAAGTAATTTTGTAATCCTAAAGACTATTATCACCAAGTTAGGCGTTTTTTTGACTTAACCAAAAAATTACTAAAAGTCAGATTGCCGACTTTGAAACTAGTCGACTCAATTGTGCTAATTGATAGCATTTTATAAAAGATAATACTTGGTTACTGTAGTCTTCAGTGTAAATCGTCTGTAAACCTAGAAAACACAATGGAAAATTATAGTAAACCTTGTGGATTTCTTCAAAAAACCATTATGTTTCAACTCGACTAGAAAAGACCTACAGCTTGGCAAAAAAGAGTATGGAAAAATTGAGGTCGCTACTACTTGTCATATGTCATTATAGATAAACAAGTAAGCGCTGATCGTTGCGAATTAATGTAGAAAATCGTGAAATAACACGAGGGAATTGTTTTTTGACACAGAAGCTGCTCGTAGTTGACTTTTTTAACATGTTGCAACAACAAACGTTTCGTAGTTTCAATTGTCACCGCATCAGACTCTTTCTTGCCAAGCTGTAAGTCAAACTGTCAAAAATGAAAACTTACTAATGCAACGCGCAGCCCTGCGAAAATGTTATCACCCGGTTTTCGCAAAGTTCTTGATAAAATTATATTCATCTGTTCAAATACCGGAATTTATAACAATTATTATTGCTCTCTAATTAAAATGAGTGAGCCAAAGTGGCAAATTGAGAAGTACAAGTTACTTAAAATGACCCCAGATGATAGGAAGAAGGCTGGTATGTACGATAATAAAACAATAATAACTGTGAACATGGTTGACCCTTGGAAAAACTACGTAATAAGGAATAAACACATTGAAAAAGAAAGGAAACATAACATGGACGATCTCACGGAGTTCAAAAAGATCAAAATAGACCCCGAACAGAACAAGGAATTGTCTCAGAGAGTTTCTATTTATAAGGGGGATATTACCCAGCTCGAGGTATGTTTAGCTGTGTTAAGAAATTTTATTTCAATTCATAATATCTTGCTAGTTAGTGGCCTTCTTAAGTCCCCCTAAGACGACCCACTGACCCCCTAAACAAGTAAACAGATGCATAGAACACTAATGTTACTCACCAGTAATCTTTTCTTTAATGTTGTGTAAGCTGGTTTTTAATGGAAACTCCCAGTAATATTGCCATTCCAAGACATACATTATTTTATTCCTTTATTCATTTTTACACTTATTAATTACATTTTTAAATATTTTTAGAAAAAAGCAATAAAAAACATTTAAAAATATAAAAAATAGTAGTCCACCAGCACTGGGAACAGGGTCTGGGCTACCGGCGGTCAGGGCTCCTGAGAGAGGAACCTCCTAACAATACGCGCCGTGTCTAGGAGTACTGCCTTCTGAATCAAGCGCTTGACCCAGCTTCCGAGCGAGAGCCTCCTCAGGTGTTGGTCGAGGCTCTTGGCGATTAAGCCATTGGCAGACACGACTATCGGCACAATAACTGCTGTATTCACGTCTCACATGTCAACAACCCCGCGAGCCAGATCAAGATACTTGAATTGTTAATTGTTTATCTTTTTCTGCTTTCACGAGGTTCTCGTCATGCGGGACCGTTATATCAACAATTATTGCGCGACGCTCCGATCGATCTATCACCACAATGTCAGGTTTATTGGCAACAATAGTCCTGTCAGTGACGATAGGTCGATCCCAATACAACGAGATATTGCCATTTTCGAGAACTGGGTCGGGCGCATACTTATAGTACGGCACTTCCGATTCCACAAGGTTGTACTTCAAAGCAAGTTGCTGGTGGATAATCCTGGCAACGAGGTTGTGTCTATGCAAATATTCGCCGTTAGCTAGACGAGAACACCCAGAAATAATGTGTCGGATTGATTCTCCCAGACGGTGGCATGCCCGACATATGTCAACCGTACCATCCTTCACAATGACATACATTATAATTGTTATGGTTCTTTTTTTCAATTAAAAAATAATTGACATGATAAGTAACGGTTACAAAAAAAAGAAAAAAAAATTGCAGCAGTTTTTATAAATTTTGTCAAAAAAACTTCCTTTACTACATATAGATAAAAAATCCTATCACAGTTTAATAAAAATTATATTTCCAGGTCAGTGCTATTGTGAACGCTGCAAATTCCATGTTGAAGGCTGGAGGTGGTGTGGATGGAGCCATACATCGAGCAGCTGGACCCCTTCTGCAGGTAAACCGTTTGTTTTAGTTTCAATATTTTACTATTCAGAGTTCCATATGCAAAGGGTAAAATGGGACCCTAAAAATACAGACTACCTGTGTACTGGCTATTCTTTTTAAAAAAAAAGTTGCCATACTCTAGGAATATCTCTTGTGTTGTAGGTGCGTTTACAAACATGAAAACTCATATACACGATCACCCTAGCAGTCTCTTTCCCTGTAATCCGTTCATTAGTTATATTTTGACGGCACAGAAAGCGCTGCACAGTGGCTAAAGAATTGGACTGCTGGACTGCATGTCACAGGTTCCCTTCCCGCACGGAACAAATATTTGTATGACCTACAAGTAGTTGTTCTGGGTCTGGGTGTTTATGTATGTGAGTTTCTATGTTTGTAAACGCACCCACGACACAGGAGAAATTCTTAGTGTGGGGCAAGTTTTTTAAACACAAAAAATTAACTTTTAAAATGTATTTAATAATTATGCAAGTAGATAATTGAAAAGAATTGTCGGGTAGACAGGAAAGTGTTAACAGCAAATTTGAGCTCTCTTTGTTTTTAATTAAAATAAAATAGTATACTTAATATTAATGATATAAAATCTTACCAAGTTTACAAGTTGACTTGTCACCGCTATTTTTCACCAATTATCACACTGTTTTAACTATCTGCACTTCAACAACAATCATAACAATGGATAACACTGCACTCCTTGCAAAGAGTATGGACGAGCTTGCTGCGTGGATGGATTCCCGAATGACTGAGTTCGAGAAGAATCAGCAGGCGACATCTTCAACAGGTACACCTACTGTAAAGGTTCTCTCGGCAGACTACCTCAGTTTTAAGTCGATTGTGCTGACCACCTTGGGCATGTTGAGATCGCAGCTAGAATTGTTGGTGAATGGATTGGACCGCTTGGAAACACACTCACGACGAAAAGTCCTGTTACTTCATGGGGTTTCAGAGGTGAACGCTGAAGATCTTTCGCAAAAAGTGAACACCATACTACGCGACCAAATGAAGATGTCGTCCTTCACTCCAGATGCGGTTGAAACATGTCATCGTTTGGGCGTTAAAAAGGACAAAAACCGTCCTATTCTGGTCCGCTTCTCCACTGCAACGCAACGTTCAGCCGTATGGAATGCCAAAACGAAGTTGAAGGGCTCCAAAATGTCTATTTCGGAGTTCCTTACAAAGCCGCGACAAGACGTTTTCTCCGCGGCCAGAGACCATTTTGGCATGAAGAACTGCTGGTCGTCGGACGGTGTTATAGTGATTTTACTGCCAGACAAGACACGTAAGAAGCTAGTGACAATTTCTGAGTTACAGCAGCTAATCCAGGAGTATCCAGACAAGTATGTGAAGGAAACTGGAAAGTAAATTACCTAGTGTTTTCTTGTCTGAGTGTTGTTCACTAGTACTATTTTTCTCACTATAATGTAGTTCTTATGTGCTATGTTCTTGTTACTTATTTTGCGGTGGGGTAGGCTAGGCTCAAAATTGTAAATAATATTTGGGGTAGAACTTTTCCTTTTTGGATTGTTTATTTTCTTTGCAAGCTGTCAATGTCAAGTAGGGATGTCAAATATGACATACTGTTTGACATTTTCTGATTGACCGCGTTCCATTTCATTGTTTAAGTAGCGGCAATTTTTAGCTTAATTTTTCTGAACGTAAGAACGAGGTTACTTTAACATTCCGTTTTATGAATTGTTTTTTTTTTTTTTCAAATTTTAAATGTTGTTTTTAAGTTGTTAAATTTTTTAGTTTTTTACAAATTTGTGTGATTTTGATAATATCTCTTTCAGTCAACTTGTAACTGGTTAACGATACTCAAAAGGTATTTGTAGTATTTTTTTATCATAAGTAAATTTATGTAGATTTATTGTAGTTTATTTATATGTTGAATAATGAATATTTGTCTTGCTCTTCATCTGATGATGAATATCTCAGTGCTCATAGTATTTCTAGCTCGTCTCTTTCTGATTCTGAACCTCTAGAGGAAAAACTTTCTTCTGTTTTTCACCGTAGCTCGAAATTTCTATCCTTGGTGCACATCAATGCACAGAGTGTTCCAGCTCATTACAATGATCTTCTCACATCCTTTAGTAACAAAGTAGTTGATGCAATTTTAATCTCTGAAACATGGCTTAAGCCTTCTCTTCCTTCAACATCTTTCGGTCTGCCAGGATTTCGGCTTTTCCGTAATGACCGTGTCGGCGCGGGTGGTGGCGGCGTAGGTATTTACCTCCGCGGTGACATCCCAGCCACACTTATTAGTAATTCTCCCCCTCAATATTCTGGATCTCTTGAACATCTTTTCCTGGAAATCATCCTTAACCATAAAAAAGTCTTACTTGGTTGTGTATACAGCCCAAATGATAAGGTGATTTACTTCTCTGCGTTAGAGTCCCTTCTGGAACAGTTTAGTACTCTATATGAGCATATTATCATTATGGGTGACTTGAATACATGTATCTTGAGGGATGATTCCAGGTCACAGAAGCTTCGTTCTTTAACATCTTCATTTAATTTACACATTCTCCCAGTTTCAGCTACACATCATCTTCCCAATTGCAGGCCATCATTACTCGACGTTATGATCGTCTCCAAGCCGGAGGCTGTCATCACGCACGGACAAATGGTGGCCCCTTTCTCTTATCATGACTTAATATTTCTTGCATATAAAGTGCGACCTCCTAAAATCAAGAGTAAAGTAATTTTTCAACGTAATTTTCGTAACATGGATCTGGGCCGTCTGAGAGATGATGCTGAGGATATCGACTGGTCGCCGGTTTTGACAGCTGATAACATTGATGCCAAAGTTGCTGCTTTTAATTTATCTATAACTAAGTTGTTTGATACTCATGCACCAGTTAGACCAGTGCGTGTAAAGCATGCTCCTGCTCCCTGGCTAACTCTTGATATTAAAAGGGCAATGGCAAGAAGGGACAAAGCTAAGTGTAAACTTAGGAAGGATCCTTCTGTCGAAAATAAAGCTGCCTACAAAAAACTGCGTAACATCTGCAACAGATTGTGTAGGGATACTAAACGTCGCTTTATTCATTCTAAATTAGAAAATCTCTCTCAGGCTCTATCCTGGAGATTCTTAAAGTCATTGGGCGTGGGCAAGGCCATGGATGCCACTAGTGGTACCATGAATCTAAATGCACTCAACAAATTCTTCACTACTCCACCAGTTTCGTTCGATACTATTACAAAAACATCATCTCTTTCTTATCTTTCCAGCCTTGACCCACCTGACTGCCCTCAATTTATATTTCATCCGGTCACTGAGGACAATGTTAAGAAGAGTATCCTTTCTATCTCAACGAAGGCTGTGGGCAGTGACGATCTCAGTCTCGACATGCTCCTCCCTGTGTTAGGAAGCATTACGCCTACTATCACACACATTATAAATTTTTCATTGTGGGCTAATGTCTTTCCTTCTGTGTGGAAAAAAGCATTTGTTATCCCTCTTCCCAAAACCTCCAATCCAACTTCTTTTTCTCAATTCCGTCCAATCTCCATCCTTCCTGTACTTTCGAAAGTTCTTGAAAGTGTAGTTCACAAACAACTCTACTCCTATCTTACTTCCAATAATCTAGTCTGTCCTTTCCAGTCCGGTTTCCGTCCCTCTCATAGTACAGTTAGTGCGTTGCTGAATGTCACGGAGGATATTCGCCATGCTATGGATAACACCAAGCTGACTGTTATGACTCTGCTTGACTTCAGTAACGCATTTAATTCAGTTGATTTTGATATACTCCTTGGTATCCTAAGCTCTCTTAATATTGCTCCTTATGTGATCGATTGGTTTCGGTCATATCTTCATGGTCGCCAGCAGTGTGTGAAAACCGACGACTCGACATCGGACTGGGTGAATCTCACTGCTGGTGTTCCACAAGGCGGCGTTCTTTCTCCATTGCTTTTTTCCATCTTCATAAATAATATTTCTCAAAACATTTCTTCTCCCTTCCATTTGTATGCAGATGATTTACAAATTTACAGACATTTTTCATTGGATGAATTCTCCGAAGCGGTTGAAGCAATGAATTCGGATCTTTCAGCCATACAAACTTGGGCGGAGAACTTTGGGTTATTGGTTAATCCCAGTAAGTCACAGGCTTTGATTATAGGTAGCAGTCGACTTAGGAGTAGGCTTGCAAATATTGACAACAACAATATTTATTTTAATGGTACCTGTATCCCATACACGGATAAAGCAAAAAATTTGGGAGTAATATTTGATTGTCACTTATCCTGGTCAGCCCAGATTAGCGAGGTGAGCAGGCGCATGCACTATTCTTTTCATTCTCTCAAACGACTCCAGTCCTTCCTGCCTTTGCCAACTAAAATCATGCTTGCACAAGCACTTCTCCTTCCTACTCTTGATTATGCTGATGTGTGTTACTTGGATGTGACAGAGGAGCTACTAAATAAACTTGAGCGACTACAAAATCTTGCTATTCGGTTTATATTCGGACTTCGCAAATATGACCACATCTCGGAATTTCGTGCTCAGTTAAAATGGCTCCCTATCCGACTTCGTCGTGATGTGCACATCCTATCTGTTCTCTACAAAATCCTCAAAGACCCGTCCACTCCTGACTATCTCCGTTCCCGTTTCCGCTTACTACCACCTAATCCACGGCCTAGGCGCGCATGTAACACAAAGGTACTTGAGTGTCCTAGGGCGAACACAAAATTTTTCCTCAATTCCTTTACTTATCGAGCTACGAAACTTTGGAACAATTTACCAGAGGTAATCCAAAATTCTTCCTCTGTTACATCTTTTAAACAAAAATTGAAAGAGCACTTCCTTTCACAACAACCTTGATATTTATGTATAATATATATGTATATATTATTTTTATGTATTTTATATAAATATTTTATATATTAATATATGTATATTTATTGTGTGTAGGTATATTTTTTTTTTGTTTGTTTTTCTTATAAAATTATTTGTGTGTGCAATCTTCTTGTCCCCGTATTATTTATCTCGTTTATATATCAGTTTTACAGGTTGGCTGGAAGAGATCTCTTTTAAGAGATAAGCTCACCTTTGTGAACTAAATATTTAGTAAATACTTTTTATTGTATTTTTTTTGTACACAATAAAGAATAATTAAAAATTAATACCATTTCATTTAATTTTGTGGAGACTTATGATTTATAGACTCATTTATATTTCCACAGCACGAATGTAACACGCTCAAGGGATGTCCAACGGGAGAAGCCAAGATCACATGTGGTTATAACCTACCCGCTACATGTAAGTTTTTTTTTTAATTTAGCCCATATTGTCCCACTGCTGGGCAAACGCCTCCCTTCATTCCTTCCAATGGTTACGGTTATGTTTGTCCTGCCATTTTTGTTATATTATCTATATTATTTAAACTTTGGTTATTTATAGACATTTGTAATCAGTACTAAATTGTAATAATAACCTTTATTTTAAGCTCGTAGAAATGTTTTTTTTTTGTTTTAATATTATCTACTAAATGTCAGAAAGTTATCAGCTTTGCAGATTGTGATGTTAGTCTAACTCGCACTTGTTTATATATTTTTTTTTATTTCTCATTACAGACGTAATACACACAGTCGGTCCCCAAGATGGGAATGCAGAAAAACTAGCTAAATGCTACGAGAATTCCCTTGCTTTCCACAAGACACACAAACTGACATCCATAGCATTCCCATGCATATCCACTGGCATCTATGGCTTCCCTAACCGTCTGGCAGCCCACATCGCTCTCAAGACTGCAAGGAAGTTTCTAGAGCAGAATCCGGAGATGGAACGCATCATCTTCTGTCTGTTCATGCCTATAGATGTTGAGATCTACGAGACTTTGATGCAAATTTACTTCCCTGTACATGAGTTGAACTTTCCTGATGATGTTAGGTCCGAGTAGATTTTTAACTTAGATTGTAGAATGTCCGGATTCCTAGTAGGCCACTAAGAATTGAAGCCAAAAAAAGGAAGAAAAATTACTCCCTATGTTCGATCACTACGTCACACGCCAAGGAAGGAATTACATTAAAAGGTGTTCGTGGCGCTCACTCACATTTTTTTAAAAAAAGGTGGTTTCTTCGATAAATGTTACATTTTGTTTTAAACACGAAATCTGGACATTTTATAATCTATGATTTTTACATTGGATATGGCAACTCGAATATCTCATTATAAATGAAGACTGCTTTTAAAATGTGAGGCTTAGATCTGTAAAGCGAAATTAAACTTTACTCAAGCTTATGTGGCGTTTCATCTAAAATAAACCTTATTAATATAAATGCATTGTTCATATTCCCACAAGCAACTGTAAGCAAGCTTATTGTTATGAACTGGGTTTAGGATAAATTATTAAAAAAAAAATTAAGGACGCGAGAGGCGTCAAGAGGCGCGGTGCGCGAAGTGGACCGCACAAAACATACATACGGCGATGTAAATAGCGTTCACGGAGAAGCGGCTTACAGTTGGCGCCGAAATCCGCCTAACGCGTCCTTATTTATTTAGTCAGAATTCACTTCGTAATCACACTTATTCACTTCTCAATCAAAAACCCGATTGTCTTGTCTCCTCGGCGACCCGCTTATAATTATACCCCGACCAGTGATAGAAGTTTCTAGAACATCGTCGAATTTCTCTAGAATCTAGAAACAGCTTTGACCTTCTACTAAGTTCCAAAGGAGAAAACTCTTGAAACGCGCCGAAACACCTATTAATACCTTCTGGAATGTTCTAGCAACGCGGTCAACGTAAGGCCTCGTACAAGCACACGCGGGGCGTCAAGCGGCGCGGTGCATTAAGCGGGCCGTCAGAAACAGAAACATAAGGCGATTTAAAGAGCATTCACGGAGAGGTGATGTCTCAGCCCGCCCCGCCCGACGCGTCGCGTGTGCTTGAACTAAGCCTAACAATATTTCGTGTGGGAGCGGTTGCTTATAGCGTGTTTGTGCTTAAAAGTGTGGTTTGTAAGAATGTCCGTTCCAATTTAAAATATTGATTGCATAATTATAATGTAATGTAGCAGTAAGTTTATTTTGGAATATTTGCTATAACATGGCAATCTGCGAACATTGTAAAACTAAGTTTATGTCTTTTTTTAGGCATGATGATACAGAGAAGAGGAGTTTAGAAGCCTGGGAGATTACTCAGGCACTGTACGGTGTAGGCATCACTGGTGTCCCTGATATGACTGGAGAATGGGTGGACCTTCATCATCCTCAACGCCAGCCTAAAATGTTACCACTGCTGGAACACAGGCCTCCTCTCAGTGAGAGGAAGGAGGTTGGTCACATTTCTTGAAGTGAAAACTTCTTTAGCATCGTTGCGACCTGAAAGTCGATGAAACGAAAAAGCGACAGACACAAAAAATCATAAGATTTAACTTGGGAGAAGATGGGGACGTATTATACAGTAGATTTTTTGAGGAAAGAAAAATTCAGCTGCGAACGGGGCTCGAACCTGCGTTTTCTGGATAAGTACTCCAGACGCTTTAGGCTATCGCAACCACTCGTTTTGAAGCTGAATCTTTCATTACCTTGTTTTTTTGAACGCTTTACGCTTTGCGCCATCTATTGAAAGTGTCTCAAACTACTTACCAACCAACACGTCTGACATTACATTCAAATCAATGTTGTATTACATACGAGTATCAGTCGGTATTGCGTATAAATATATAAAACGGTTTTTTTTTTTTATAAAACTTTGCCCCACACTAGGAATTTCTTCCTGTATCGTGGGTGCGTTTATAAACATAGAAACTCACATACACAAACACCCAGACTCGCAACAACTATTTGCAGATCTTACAAATATTTAACCGTGCGGGGATCAAACCCGCGACACGCTGCGCAGCTGTCGATCGCTCGGTCACTGCGCCACCTGTATCGTATTATAATAGTGTTTCTAATGTTCGTGGTTCTCTTTTGATACACATTTTTTTCAAAAACATTGCCCCAAGACAAGATGGCTGACAAACCTAATTAGGGTCAGCTCAGACCGAGACGTGGCGCTGCGTGCACATTTCAATAGAGCTACTCAAAATCTAACTCTATTTCCTACACGAAAAGATATACCTTTCGCAACACAACGCGGCGCCCCGCTGCGTTTTAATGGCAACTCAAAATTTAACTTTATTTACTAGACGAAAAGATACACATTTGCAGTATCGTTGTGTTGTGTCACGTCGCGCCGCGTCGCGTCTCGGTGTGAACTGACCGTATTAAAAAAAAAAAACTTGTTACGTAAACCCAAAATTGAGAAGATCTAAATTTGTAGCAAATACAGCTTTTACTTGCTTCGATGTCACGAGCATCAAATCTCGAGAATGGGGGTCTCGAGTTTTGATGTATTTTATCATTGACTAGCACTTTGCCCGCGACTTCGTCCGCGTGGGTTACGTACTTTCCTAATTCCCCCTTTTCACCCCCTTAAAGGTTAAATTTCCATAAACCCCTTCTTAGTGCTCCCCTACATTATAATAGGAAGCCGTGTGCAAAATTTCACATTCCTAGCCCCAGTAGTTTCGGCTGTACGTTGATATGTCAGTCAGTCAGTTCTCCTTTTATATATATAGATAGATTAAAGAAAAATACGTGTCCATTATTTATTTTATAAACGTTGCTCCACACTAGGATTTTCTCCTGTTTCGTGATTGCTTTTACAAACATAGAAACTCACATACACAAACACCCAGACACGGAACCACTACTTGTAGGTCTTAGAAATATTTGTTCCGTACGGGGATCGAACCCGCAATACGCTGGGCAGTAGTTGATTGCTCAGCCAATTATTACTGTTTTCTTTTCTCTTACAGCTGGTAGCCATTGTGAAAGAGGTTGAGAAAAATGCTGTCTCAACTAAATCAACAACTAATTCACCACCATCATCACACCTGTGGGCTATTTCTTCTCCGCCTCTTATGTTTATAGAGGAAGAAGTTCGAAGTGAGTTAAAAAACCAACTTTAAAGTATACTTAAAGTTATATTATATATATTTATTTATATAATAAAGCTGAAGAGTATGTTTGGCTAAACGCGCTAATCTAAGGAACTACTCGTCCGAATTGATATTTTATTACTGTGTTAGATAGTTCATTTATCGGTTTATAGACTAAGACCTATGAGAGCTAGTAGCAAAATCAAATAATTTATTTAAACTAGGCCAATTACAGGCACTTTTGAATTGTCAAAAAACATAGGATTAAACTAATACAAAAATAGTTATGGTGCTACAGTCCCAGTCACAACACATAATAACTGTGAAAGTACTGTAGGTGCCCATTCCAATGCGTAGATCTCTATGAAGAAGAATGGGCAAGCAACTCCATGGACACTCTTTAGTCGCCAAAATTATTAGGTACAAAACCTTTGTTACATCATTCATCTTCAGATGAGATTAAATGAGAACGATGTAGCAAGTTGATAGTAAATACAAAAAAGACAAAAAGAACATGGCAGCTAAGAGATGGCCAGTCCCAACTGACAGCGCCCGTTCACGAACATGACACATATATCAGCACCAGTCAGCTCAACCATTTTGAAGGGAACTTAATGATCCGACACACGCGCCACCATCAGCAAGACATTTGAGTGAGCATGACATACTCTCAGCATAGCGGAAGTGAAACCACAGAGAACAGCTAGTTATTGATAATTTATTAACTTTTATTATATTTTTTATAGAGTCGAGCCTGCTCTACCCAACAAGACCTACACTTAAAAACATTGAGTGTACCCAAGTTGTTCAGCCAGAGCCCAAGCAGTCTGTGCAAGTTACTTCTCGTCGTGCAAGAAACAGGACTCGAAGACATTCTCGAATAAATTTTAAAGAACAACAGCATCGAGACAATATGAACTTATTAAAAGAGAAGAACAGAATTAGGACAATGAAGATACAGGCTCAGATGGACTGGCAGGCAAATGTCAAAAAAGCTTTAAATGTGATAGAAAAAATGTGTAAAGGTCGTGGATAGAGAAAACCCTAGATGGCTTGATAACTTCCTTCCTTCTCTTTCTCTTAAGACAGAAAAACAAATCTACAAAACGTACAAGTAGAAAAGGAACAGCATAGCTATCTCCATCTCTCAGCGCGTGCCAGTTTATTCAAGGCTAGCGCAAAAATTTTGCCAAACAAATTGGACGTTTAGGGCCAGGCATTTTATTTCCGGGATAATTCGGTCTGTAAGTACAAAAATATACGAAAATTGATAATATTTTTTTAGCAAAAATTGATGGACGGAGAGGAACAGGAAGGCCAGAGAAAAGATGGATAGATTGTCTAAGGAATGATATGAAAGAAAAAGGAGTAAATGATACTGTGACGTCTGATAGAGGAGAATGGAAGAAAACGTGTTGGGCCGACACCAAGTAACAGGGATAAGGGCAGGAAGATGATGATTTTTAAGCAAACATTCTACGTGTTATTTACAGGAATTGTAAACCACAAGGGATACTAAAATATTTGGTTAGGAGATTTTTTTTATATAGCTCTTTCTTGATATTGAAAAATACTTTTTTTGTCAATTTGAGTTGTCCGCAAAAATTAGTGAAATAGGCGAATATTTCTAAAATTCCAGGATAACCTATCATTTCATTAATAAATATTTCTTTTTTTTTGTTAGCTTAGCTCATCATTTTAGTATCATCACATCATCACCATGTTAGTATTACGGACCCTGTGTTTCACTAAACACCAGGATTTATATGCATATAATAGTTTCTGTGAAAATTAACATTGCTTAACCTTGTTTGAATTATTTTAAATTAAGTATATTTACTGGGTGCAAAAAACTTCACAACATACATAATGGTCTTATTCAACGGTTAATAAAAATCTTAGTACAGCTTGGCAAGAAAGAGTCTGATGCGGTGACAATTGAAACTACGAAACGTTTGTTGTTGCAACATGTTAAAAAAGTCAACTACGAGCAGCTTCTGTGTCAAAAAACAATTCCCTCGTGTTATTTCACGATTTTCTACATTAATTCGCAACGATCAGTGCTTACTTGTTTATCTATAATGACATATGACAAGTAGTAGCGACCTCAATTTTTCCATACTCTTTTTTGCCAAGCTGTAAACAAATCGTTTTTTTTTTCTTCAAGCTTTTATTATATTGCTCAAACGCGAACCTATAGTTAAGATTTTTTTAAATCCATTTGCGGGGATATAACATCGATACAATAGATATTTTAATAAAATTACTATGTATTTTTAAAGTTGGTTTAGAGGTAACGCGCTATCCTTGGCGTTTCTTTGGCGTTGCCCCTGGACATGTCGTTTCGCCGTTAGCCCGACCGTTGTTTAATCACTCAATAGTGCTTTATACACTTAAATAAAAAGTAGTGTAGCATGAGGACCCTGCACTGTGGTCGCGGTGGTTCTTGGCAGCAAACTGGCCGCTCGCCACCATTACTTTGCTTTTTTAGCTTGGTAAAATCATCAAATGACTCCTCCCACCCAGGTCAGGGCAGGAGGGACTGTCAGGTTTGTACTGCCTAAAATTCACGGTAATTCGTTAGTCCCACGACCCCAGCAGGCTTTGGCCCTACAAAGGGGGCCCCCGTCATTGTGCTGACACTCTTTGAGGCGCGCGTGGAACTCAACGCGCCGTCGACCCGGGTATATATAGGCCGTTTGCCAATTGTTTAGACCTCAGAGAACAAAACCCATTGACAGAAACACACAACTCTATTCGTTTTCAAAATTAAACACATTTTCTATTTCATAGACAAGTGTTACATAATCTGTGTCCTACTGTCAATGTCAAAATCAGAAAAACATAAACATCATAGACAAAAATACTGACAGTGTATGTCATTCGTTCTGATTGTTGATTTGTTTTGTAAATCAAAAATATCTATTTATTAGACGAGAAGCTATCAAAATAACTATTATTGAACATATTATTTAACAGAATATACTGCCCAGAAAATAAGTTTGTCGCTACGTAAAAGAAATGGAAAACTGTGTACATCGAATGTTTTAAGACGTAAATATCATCATGTCTTCAGCCTTGGAACATGAAGATCTGGAGAATGTGGCTCTGGTTAGAATGGAGGACGTGCAGCCTTCTCGAGCCAGGATAGATAGGACCTTAGACATACATATACCGCCTCCAGACGAAGAGATTTTCGAGTATATCGATGAATCAGTAGATTATGGAAATGAGTGTGAAATTGATGATGATTGTGACTCAAATATCGGCAGTATGGTTTCCATACACTCGGAAGAAATTATTGAAGAAGAGAATAGCGATGGGGAACTGATTGTTCCGGAGGTTTTGGATGTTCCAATAGGAACAAATGAACTTATGGTGAGCTCTTTATTTCCATTTAAGCCATTAAATTCGTAGCCTTATTTAATTTCTTCAGCTTTATTTCCTTCTTTCATGATTTTTTTGCAGCTAAATTACTATACTTGAATGCAATGTAAATATATGCAATATTTACTAATTATTTAATTATACATTTTTTTATTTCATTTTTGATTTTCTATATAATTTTATCACCATTATAGTATTTGTTTGCATATTATGTTATAAATATGCACATCCAATTAATTACCATCTTATTCATAAATCCTTTCAAATAACTATAATCCATAACTCTTCTTATCAGAAAGCCGGAAACGTCAAATCCGAACACAAACCACCGCAGTCAGACAGTTGGCCGACACTAGAAATATTACCTGGTGGTGTTATAAAAAACGCTGTTGATTGTGAATCGTCCCCCGTGAAGCAGGATGCCAAGCCGTTGGAGAAGGGAGACATGATGTATGCTTGTGCCAAATGCTCGCAGGTGTTTAAATACCTGTACTGTTTGGTTAAGCATGTTAAGTGGCATGAGGATCAGAATAAAAAGAGCAAATCTTCGAATTTAAGAAAAATGAGTGAGTTTTTGGTTTTTGAATTTTTGCTTATAGTGTTTCACTGTGGTAATTATTTATTTTATTTGCGGAAAATGACTTTATAGTATATTTACATAATTTTGAAATTTAAAGGTTTTATTACAATAGGAGACTTAAAAAAATTAAATATTCTTCTTTGTAAAGCCATATTGTGGTAACTGTGGGATAAAAACAAATACAAAATAAAAGGTAAGTAATATAAACAATATTTGTTGAATATTTAAATAATTTATAGATCCACCAAACTGTGCAGTTGCCAAACTTTTTGGTTCAAATAATATTTTTAAATTTAAATTCCCTGTTGCCACAGTATGGTTTTTGGTTGGTCTATAATCTTGTAAATTTATTAAGAAAAGAAGTCAGTTCTAAAGACACATCCATAACACATGATCACAAAATCTTAAAATCAATATCTCTGAATTTCAATAAAATATTCACCTTTTAATTTCTATATAAATTATTAAGCCTCAATGTGGCCATATCAATCATTGCCAAATTACATTTTAATTTGTTTTTGATTAAACATATAAAATTTTATTAAGAGTTTACCAACTAAAAGTAACAGAAATTTAAAAGTAAGGAAAAATATGATTTCATTTGTATTTAATTTTTTGTATATATTTACAGTGCATTTCATTTATTTATATTCCTAGTTTTAATTATTTAGTCATTTATTTAAATAAGAAACATGTTTATATTTCTGCGAGATAGCATTATACCAGTAACCTTAAACCAACCTAATTTGGATAGGAATAGAGCTCATTCTTAAACACTTAAGTAATCAAAAAAGAATTTAATAGTAAGATTTTTTAAAATTACATTGTTAAATTACACAGGTATTTTTTATTTTTAGCCCCATTGGAAAAAGAGCTAGTTTTAATAAAAAAGGAAAGAAATGAATTGGATCAGAAATATAAAATGCAGAAAATTGAAATTTTAGCAAGGTGAGTACATCACCCTTCATCTACCTGCCCTTTATTTTATGGGTGGAGTGGAAGAGATTGTCAGACTTGTACTGATTAAAATTCACAGTGTTCCTTGAATTGCTCTTTACGTTCCCGGCAAGCTTTAAGCCCTTAAGGAGGCCTACTAACAGCTCCTTGAGACGCGCGTGGAATACGCACTGTCGGCAAGGTTCATGATCAGACGGCGAGTCACCCATTACTCGCGCTCCCGTAAACCTAGTGAAGTAAAATTGACTGATACAATGATTCTTTTATTTCAGAATGGCGGTAGCAGTAGGAAAAATTAGAAATGCAAAAGAGTTTTTTAATAAATAGTTACAAATATAATTCTTGGTTTTATTTTACTACAAGCACTCGACCTCTTGCCACGCGTATTTGTATGAATATAAAATACTGCCTATATTACTCACTAATTATGTAAATTGTTATAAGTGAAAATATATATAAATATGTATACAGGCTGTATCAAAAACCCTGTTGTTCCTTTTAGGGTCGTATACATATACCTATAAGCACAACATTTATGAAAGTAGAATTTAAAAAAAAAAACAATATTTACTAGTCCGTTTCTAAAAATCAAATAACTATTAATATCGACATATTCAAAAAAATGCTTACATTATCTGACTTAACAAGTACATCTTTAATACTACATATCCAACGAGCTCAGCGGCTTTCTTTGACATTGACAAAAATGCCGACAAACGCTACCGCGGGCGGCGCATAATCCTTTACACTTTGCACTTTTTTATATTTATTTTGACGTAATTTGGGGACATAACGTAGTCGCTAGGTGGCGCTATCATCGCACAAACAGCATAAATCAATCGGAAAATGAGAGCTCTCTATTGGTTGCGGGCTTCCGGGAGGGCACATGCCCAGAGAACCCAATCGATGCATGCCATTGCCAATATACATGTATTTGAAACCAGTTCTTTCATCTATTTCAGAAAAACCCGTACCTGAAGAATACATCTGCCTACACACAGGTAAGAAAAAGGTAATGTTACCAGAAACAAAAAAGACTAAGCGGAAACAACCAAAGAGGTTAAAGAAAAAGTCATAAACTTAAGTCATGGTTTTTTTTTTGAAGAATTGTTATTTTATCCACATTACAATATTATCGAATTTGGTGTTTTTAGGGATGAAACTTGAAACGGGATTTTTACCATGTTTATAATTTTTTCGAGTTTTCGATATTTTGGAGTTGTTACAAGCTCCATAATAATTACGGATGGACTGACGTTGCTGTGAATTACCGAGGTCGTGGGAGTATCTAAACAGGTAACCGTGGCCCTGGAATATAAAGGGCTATTGAACGAACGCCGTGTATATTAGTCAGTACAAGTCTGACAGTCCATCCCGTCCCTACTTATTTCGATAATTAAGATGGAAAGTAAATAATGTTGCTATGAACTGTAAGTGGATGTTTAGAGCAAACTGATAAAGTTATCTGCTCGCCGGAAGGCAATCACTGCATACATTTTATTTTAGATACCGCACGCTGTAAGAAATGACAGGCCTGTTGGTCTAGTGGTTAGTGACCCTGACTGCTATGCCGGAGGTTGTGGGTTCGATTCCTACCCAGGACAAATGTTTGTGTGATGAGCACGATCATTTGTTCTGTGTCTGGGTGTAATTTATCTATAATATGTATGTATTTAGAAATATATAATTATACTTATCAGTTGTCTAGTGCCCATAACACAAGCTCTGCTTAGCTTGGGACTAGATGGCGTTGTGTGATAGTTGTAAAAAAAAAAAGAATCCTGACGGATTTTCCGCGTCTGATGTTCGCTGGACGGCATTCGATGCATACATTTTTCAAATTTCTGATAGTGTGCGTGATGCGTCTAGCCACCATCAGAATTTTTCTGACAGAAACTTATAGTATGTGGTCGCGCTTATGAGGAGACGAAACGGTCTTCTCTCTTTCTTATCAGTTTCTTCGGTTCCTTCCGCGTGTCACTCGACACTTGCAACACGATCGGAAAAGGACAACTCAAAGTAAAAACATGGTAAAAATCCTGATTTTATTTCTAAAACTAGTGATAGTGATTAAAATTAGGGATTCAAAAGACGTTTTCAATTATTTACGAGTATACACATTAACGCATGCGTCGTTTTTTGAGGAATGATAAATTCCTGCGAGTGGGCCTCGTACTCGCGTCTTCTGGATGAGTACTCCAGACGCTCACCAATGTTGAAAGCATCAATAAATTGCCAATTTAATTAGTCCGTCAGAAGAATTTTGAAAAAGAATGGAAACGTATTTGTTCTTTTCTTGGATATATGCGTTTGTATTTACAAAGATGTAACGCATCAAAGCAATCGAAAAAACGCATCGAGGACTCGTGACGTCAGAAGCAAGTAAAAACTGTACTTATGACGTATTCGCAATTTTCAGTGTTGTATCTTATTCAATTTTGGTTTACGTAACAAAATAAAAAAAAGTGTCATAATAGTTTTTGATAATCTAAATGACGGTTTAATTAGAATATTTTAGTCAAATATCCTATTAGGTCATCGCAAGTCTATTAGTCGAGACCGAATTTTTCATTCCCTTGCTTTATTCAGAGGACGTGTGATCGAGTTCCACTAACAGCTTAATTTTTGGGAGGTCATTTAAAAATATATAACGGCTCGTTAACGACTTTGTTTTAAGCGGGGCAGCGGGCGGCGCGAATAAGATTGTAATTACTTTGTAAGTAGGTACACGAATTCCGGAGTGGGAAGCGGTCGCCTCCTTCTGCGAAGCAGTCATGCTAGCGAAGGAAGAGGCGGGACACGGAGAGGACAGCGTCCACCTCACGACCCACGGCGACGGACGATCTCCAGCCACCGTAGACGCGGGCATGCGGGCGGCGAGTAATGGGCGACTCGCTGTCCGATCATGGACCATGAAACGGGTCGACAACGGCGCGTTGTTCCACGCCCCCCCCCCCCCCCCCTTAGAGGGCCAATGCCTGCCGGGGTCGCGGGACTAAACAGCTACAGTGACCTTGGAACGTAAAGGGCTATTGGCTATTAAAGGGTTAAGGCTCTGCCCTGGGTGAGAGGACACTTGCCACTGGCGGCGCCTCGTGGCGTGTTTCAAATATATGTGCGTTACCCAGGCAAAATGTTTTGCTTTAGAGAGATGAGACTTAAACAAATAATTAGTGTATCATGAGGAGCAATTTGTTTACTAATAGCAAAATTTGTTTGAATTGTAGTTTTTAAGTTATTTAAGAAAAACAAATTTTGCTGGAGTAACGTTTGAAACGTTACCCAGGCAAAATCGTCTTTCAAAAATTAGTTTCAGCACGGAACCAAATACATGAATAGATAGCTTTTGTTGAGTAGTAAATGTTTATAAATAGCAAAATTTGTGTGTGGTATAGTTCTTTAGTTATTTAAGATTTTGCTGCGGTAACGTTTTGGGATTTCCCAGATCTCGAAAACGGCTCAACGCAGAAGTTTGAAAAAAATACCAATAAAAGACCTCAATTTGTTTAAATTTGTTTAATCATTAGTTTTTGATTTGGTTGACGTAAACCAATGTAATTAAATGGTTTCAAAAATCAGAAGAAACGGGTTTGCAAGTAAACCAATACACTTATAACCAAATAAACAGCTGTAAAAAATACCCGTGGTTCGACGCTTGTTTACATCAGAAATATTAGATTTCATACTTTACACATTATGAAGATAAAAACAAATTTGATTTATTTTAGACTGGTCGTACTTTAGCGATCAAATACGCAGTTCCCATAACATTAAGAAACATGGCATACTTTAAACAAATTAAAATGATTCCTGAAAATTCCTTCCTGTTAATTGCAGCTTTGAATTACGGCTCTAATGAAAGTTATCTCAAAAACAAGATTATGTCAGCAATTCTCTAATGAGCCGACCAAATTGAAAAGGTCACATAAAAGCGACCGCACCATACATAAGCGCAACCATCTGAAATGAACAGGATAATATAGATGTTTTGTTAGTACAGTTGAATACAAAAGTTTTCTGGTCAGGTTAGTTAAAATAATAAAATGGTTAAGATTCATTATTTTTATTTAAAAAATCAGTCTCATACAAATTATATGTATTGCTTTGCCTTAGCATCAACATTTTTAGAGAAAAATCACAGATAAATTATAACCTACTTACTTAATTTTAATATTTGGATACATTAATAGTTTGTTCAATTTTCCTTAGGAGGTACTAATAACGTAGGTTGATAGGTGGACTCCATTTCACCTCGACTCACAGTATGGCATTTTAATATGAGTTTTGTTACGTGTTACTTAGAGTGAATATTTTAACATTACATGTGACTGCCACAGGTGGATAACCCGTGAACCAATCATTGTCAAAGCGTCGTAACCTTCTTTTAACTTAATGTTGAAATATCCACTCTAAGTAACACGACATAAAGCTCATATTTCAATACCACAGTGTGACTTGAGTTGGAATTGAGTCGGCGTTGTGTGTGTAATGTGCAAAGCACATTTAATGTTTTTTTTTACAAAATATGTATTATCGGCTTGCCTATATTTCTTGCCCTTATGAGGGACGGTTTCGAGCATATTCTATAAAAAATGTATATAATCATAAAACTTTTAAATGAGAAAACAACAATATAATAAAAATCTTCCAACAATTATATAAAAAATAAACAACTTTTACACTTATGTACCTATTTAAAAATATAGGAAACAGTACAGTTTTTATCATTAATAACTACTAATATCACTCATAATCACAGATTCGTACCTAATTCAATAAAATTTGTGTGGTCATTGGGACCGTATAAAATTATGTGTTTTATGCTTCCAGTCTCTAACGTTTTAATTACCTACACTAATGAATATACAGCCTGTTAGTGTAATCAGTCTTAAACTTGAAACCAGTGGTTTGGTATCACTTACAGAACGTAAATTCAATAAAAAAATAAAACCTTTTTTTTTTCAATAAAGTCTCCATTTTTCCCCAAAATTATTTCACCCTATTACGCAAAGGTAAAGAACACTAAAATAAGCCGCGAGCGCCGCGGAGTCGCCCGCGGCGCGGGGAGACTGAGGTATGCGCGGGCCCCGCGCATACCTCAGTCTGCCGGCAGTGTCGTTATCGAACGTACGTGTGTCCCGTAACAAACGCTCGCAGCGCAGCGCACGAGTGCGCGCCGCCCCACCGTTAATTTTTCGCGCAAGTGTTAGTGTTTAGTGATTATGTCGTACACAAACGAACAGTGGACAGAAATGGTTCGGGTTTACGCCGCGTCGGGTGATAACCTAACTTACATCTGGACTCGTCACGCAACAAAGGTAGGTATTTTTGCCTGTCCTAAGCCAGGAAAAGTATGAAGGGAAGTTAGTTACATCACAGGTTACCTGTATTTTATTACAATGATGTAGTTAGTTAAAACTTATGTAGGTATGTAGTTAAACGGACGGCGTTAACCTGCCGCACTGGCAGGTTAACGCCCTTTGCAGTGAATACGTAACTCGGGCGCATAGTATCCATGAATTAACGGACGGTGTAGGACAGAAACATTTTTCATTTTTTTAAAGAAAAATTCGTTTATTTATTTTTAAATTCAGACAAACATTTTTATAATTAAATCAACTACCTATGGTTTCAAGGTTAAGACTGATTACACTAACAGGCTGTATAATCAAATGTGGCATTATGGAGTTTTTGCATTTCTGTAGTTTACAGTACAGATCATCGTAACATTCATATTGTTGAGTTTTCGTTCTGTAACAGTATGCTCTGTAATGTCCAATCAATGTGGAACTTGATGGTGGGTCAAAATCAATTACTGCCAAAATCATATACTGTTGGCCATTTAACTCTATATTAATGGGTATATCATTCAGGTTAACAGACATGTCATGTAGTTCGAAGAAAAGTAATGGTTTTAATTCATATGTAAAATATACATTTCCTGTCTCGCATACAGGACACAGTGAAACATTATCATTATTAATACACGATGTGGCAGATTCTTCCAAGAAGTCAATACCCTTTTGTGTTATAATATTTATATTTAAAGATATATATTTACAATCAATTTTCTTTGGTTGTAATGCATTTGAGCATGTGTCATTTGAGCAACACCTCTGTCTGGTGGCAGAAAAGTATATGTTGCTCATGAATACCTGTTCTAAAATCATTGTTATATTATTACATTCACAACTGATAATATTTTGCTGTGACTTTGTTTTATCAAAAAGGTCAATCAATAGTTTGTCACGAAGTTCATATAATCTTGAAATTGTGTAATATGGTACTGCACTTAAAAAATATTAAAAAATCGGCTTCACGAATAACGTTTTTCTGCTTAACTGTACAAAACATCGGTTACCAAGCTGCTAATTTGCGAAGATTACCCGTACGTACGGTGCAGTCGCTTTTACGTGACCTTTTCAATTTGGTCGGCTTATTAGAGAATTGCTGACATAATTCTTGTTTTTGAGATAACTTTCATTAGAGCCGTAATTCAAGGCTGAAATTAACAGGAAACAATTTTCATGAATCATTTTAATTTGTTTAAAGTATGCCATGTTTCTTAATGTTATGGGAACTGCGTATTCGATCGCTAAAGTACGACCAGTCTAAAATAAATCAAATTTGTTTTTATCTTCTTAACGTGTAAAGTATGAAATCTAAAATGTCTGCTGTAAACAAGCGTCGAACCACGGGTATTTTTTACAGCTGTTTATTTGGTTATAAGTGTATTGGTTTACATGTAAACCCGCTTCTTCTGATTTTTGAAACCATTTAATTACATTGGTTTACGTCAACCAAATCAAAAACTAATGATTAAACAAATTTAAACAAATTAAGGTCTTTTATTGGTATTTTTTTCAAACTTCTGCGTTGAGCCGTTTTCGAGATCTGGGAAATCCCAAAACGTTACCGCAGCAAAATCTTAAATAACTAAAGAACTATACCACACACAAATTTTGCTATTTATAAACATTTACTACTCAACAAAAGCTATCTATTCATGTATTTGGTTCCGTGCTGAAACTAATTTTTGAAAGACGATTTTGCCTGGGTAACGTTTCAAACGTTACTCCAGCAAAATTTGTTTTTCTTAAATAACTTAAAAACTACAATTCAAACAAATTTTGCTATTAGTAAACAAATTGCTCCTCATGATACACTAATTATTTGTTTAAGTCTCATCTCTCTAAAGCAAAACATTTTGCCTGGGTAACGCACACTTCAAATATTTGTATACATTCTATCTTATTGCTTGCCGCCCCGCGCTAAGTCACCGCTTACAGCGGCATTATTGTGAACTGGCCGTAAGTATGGGTATTTATAAAAAAAAATGTCCAAAAAGTAAATAAGGTTTTCTGAAAATGAAAAAAAAAAATACGGAAATATTTTATGTTTAGAATATTGTCTCTAGTTTGTATGTATAATAATTTTAATAAAGAATCGCTACAGTCCATAATTGGCTATTTGACAGTAGCTATAAATTACAAATATAATTAGTCCGTCATTTAGAGTTAAAATAACGGACACGTATTTTTTCTTTTGTATAATCAATGAATATTCACCAAAATACAACGCATCAAAACTCGAGAGTGGGGGCTCGTGACGTCAGAATTCAATAGAAATTGTACTAAACTGTGAGGTATTGCCAATTTTGAAAGCATCGTATCTCCGTCAATTTTGGTTTACGAAACAAAAGAAAAAATACGGGTCGAATATTTTTTGACAATCTAAGTGACGGATTAATTATATTTTTTCAGTTAAATAGCCAATTATATAGGCATCAAATCTAGTTGAAAGCCAATATTGTTAAAATGCGTTCAAGTGTGTTGTGTATCGCTCAAAAATACATACTGATTTTGTAAAAATATGTCTTAATTTGTGTATGAAGTGTTTTTGTTTATTAATGTTATATTTGTGTTGTGTCTATTCATTATTTATCATTATTTTTGTTATAATTTGAAGAGAGCATCAGCTATTTATCTATGCTTTTATTGTTCTAAAAAATCTAAGTGTCAGTTAAAAAAAAATAGTAATAGTTGATGCTACCTTCAGCATATCATACATATTTGAAAAAATATTGTGTAAATAAAATAAAATGTATTATTTTGGTTCCGAGGGGCCAATAATTTGTTAGTCAATTAATAGTTAAAAGAAATCTATCGTATGTTAAAACATTTTATTGAGTTTTTTAAACAATAAACTTTTTTATTTGAAACATTTGTAATTTATTTTAAAACAAACAAATACCTAGAGATCTAAAAATGCAATTTGACAATTCTATATTTTAAAACATAACAAATTATAGATCTACAATGCAATTTAGTTTTAAACAGGAGCAATTAAGGATTACATTTCTCTAAAATGCGTCCTTAGTCGTAGTTAATTTTATAGAATCATGTTTCAACTTCATACTTATATTTTGCTACGATAACATGTCAAATACAGATTTATTTTCGACTTTAATTAGACATTTCTTAAAGGTCATTTTTGTATCGACACAAATAACAGTTTCAAGTTACAATGTTAACTTCAATTCTTCTATAAAATTATTTTAATAATACAAGTGCGGAATTCTACACGCTTCGGAATTGCAATCCTTAATAGTAATTACATGAAAATATTGTCCCATTTTTCGGTTACAAATATATATTTTTTTACACTCGCAATCTCATCATTTATGGCTCTAATGTCCACCGCCATTTAAAAAAAAATTGTGCGAGGCATAAGTATTAACTCCAAAATTTCAAATAAATACATTTTACATAATAAATACGAATTTGGTTTTAAATTATTAATTAAATATCTTCTATTAAGTAATTTTGAACAAACAACAATTTTACTAAAATATTCAGTTCCGTCTGCCTATTTTCTTCCTAAAGCTATTTTAAAACTACATCATCAGTCTTCGCAAGCCCTCTATTTCCTTTTTCTTCAAATCAATTTTTTCTCTGTCACTAATTTGAACCCACTGCGGCGCATTAGCCAAGTAATGTCCACTTGAAAACTTCGCTTCTAATTTCGATAAACTGTCTTGTAGCTTCGTGATTTTCTTTTCAAGTTTAGCCCTAGCTGCAAATATGGCCACCTCATGATCTTCGCCAAGCAGTTCCACCTTTACTTCAGTGTTTTTATCCAAAACAGCTCTAACATAGTTTTTCGTCGGGTCCATTTTATACTTCAAGTCGCTGCAACGCGTCAAATTCTTAAATACAACTACACTACTTTTTATATCATTCTTTAAAGAATCGTCAACACTGTCGATAACAATGGAGGGCCTCAATTTATTAGATATATTATATAATCCCTTTACTTCTCGGATCAGATAGATAGTGTTCAAATATTTATCTACTTTTTTTTCTAAATATACATTCTTCCACTGTTTGAAGTCTTTATGCTGTGGAAAATCATAATACTTGTTATTGGTGTCTTTAAAATCATAAATGATGCTGTTTGAGAATGTGGGCACTTTTGGAATCAGTTCTTCTGACAAATAGATCATGAAAGGTGCGAGACACCTGAGGGACGTGTGTAGAACAGCTGATAAAGTATGTGCATGCGCAAATGCCATCGAACAGTCTTTACCATCGATCCCTGGCTTCGTAGCCTCCAAGTAGACGTCACAGAATTCGTTATACATCAACCTCCGTATCGCTTTGGTTGCTAAATGAAAATCATACTTCTCCATAGAATTATTGACTATTTCTACCATATCTGCCAACCTGCTTAGGATCCATCTGTCGAAGAATGTTAGATCGCTGTGAGACAATTCGAACTCTAAATTCAACCGGGAAAGTTCTAGTTTTGAATAAGACATCTGGGTATATCTCACGCTTTGCCAGATTTTGTTGCCGAAGAGTTTGTTCGCGTGGCACATTGCAATGTCAAAGTTCACGTAGTGAGATTTGATATCCTGAGAGAGCAATGTGAACCTCAATGCATCAGCTCCACATTCAGGGATCCCTTTTGTTGCCGAGAAGTTATCTTTGTGATATGTCAAAGCCTTGTCCACTTCATCTAAACTCAGAATTCCGTTTCTATGCATTTCTTTGGTCTTTTCCTTAAGGTTCTCCATACTAATACCGTCAATAACGTCCAATGGATCTATAACATTGCCTCGACTTTTGGACATCTTTGCCCCTCGTCCGTCGCAAATAACTCCATGTAATAGAACCTTTTTGAAAGGCAGTTCTCCAGTTAATTCTAAGCCGAGAATCACCATTCTATGAACCCAGAAACCCAAGATATCGTGTCCAGTGGCCATTAGATCCAAAGGATAAAATTGTTCGAAGTCTTTATTCGGTGGCTTATTAGGCCATCCTAGCGCCGCAAATGGATATATTCCTGAAGAGAACCAAGTATCAAGAACGTCAGGGTCTCTCTCAGCAACCACCATGTCTGGCAATGTTCTTAAGACCTTCGAAGCTTCTACTTTGGCTTCTGCTTCACTATTGGCGGCTATCCACGCTACATTGTGATTGTACGTGCATTTATACGCTGGGATCTGATGCCCCCACCAGAGCTGCCTAGAGATACACCAGTCGCGAGCATCTCCGGTCCAATCCAGCCAGTATTTGACATACTTTTCGGGTTCAATTACCAACTGGCGAGTTTTGACCATAGTTTGTGCTTTTTCGTTAAGTTTCTTGCAGGATATAAACCACTGCTCCTTTAGAAGATGATCAATGATGCAGCCGGTTCGACTGCAGGTTGGTAAGGTCATAATATGTTGTTTGATCTCTTTCATGAGACCTAGAGCATCTAAGGCATCGACCAATGCTTCTCTGCAGTCATACCGTTTCATATCAGTAAAAGTTTCAGCATTCTTCATGTACCCCTCTTCATCAATTACTTCATAAAAAGGAAGGTTATGAGATTTCCCTATTTCGTAGTCCGTTTTGCTGTGCGCTGGGGTTATTTTAACGGCACCTGTTCCAAAACTTGGGTCGACCTTTTCGTCAAATATTATAGGAATCTCGACGTTTCTAAATGGATGCCATGCTTTTCTGCCTTTCAGATGTGAGTACCTGTAATAAAAGACAAATTATTTAAAGAAAAACTGAAGCGTAACACAATAGCACTACATTCAGAATGAGGATGGTGTACTTATGGAAGTACCAATAATTTCCTTTACTGACGTCCACAGTAGAGGGAGCTGCGGATAGGAGAAATGGAACTCGCGAGTGTAGATTCGTAGGAATTATAGAAAAGAAGAACATTTGTGGACCGGGGAAAGAAAAGAATGCATTCTTTTCCATCCGAATAAAATAAAGGAGGGTCTGGAGTGAAACAAGTACAGGGCAATTTATAATCCTTTCCGGGCGGGGATTGCGCAAGTGAACCTTTAGCCTCGGCATAAGGCAGAAGAGGACGCAATGTGTTTTCAGTGAAGTTTGACATACCCCTCCGCGTTCCACGGGCGGGGAAAGTCGATGAGGATTTTCAAACAAAAAAAAATTGTAATATAAAATAAAAAAACTTGTGCAAAGTGAGTCATACAGTTTTTTTCCACTGATAGGCAAGGCCTCCTCCAATTCCTAGTTTTATTTAAGTTCATTTCATTGTTATAGAACCCATAGTAATCTGTAATACACTCTTTTGGAGCAGATTTAAAAAATTAAAACCATAATTAAAAAAACCAATTACCTTTCATCCTTAGGATGTACAGCAATCGCAGCATCACCCAACATGGTCTCTGGCATAGTAGTGGCAACTACAATTGATTCAGTACTATCCAACAAATTATAAGCAAAGTGATAAATCAATCCGAACTTCACTTTTTTCTCATACCCTGGTACCATTAAGTCTTTGGGTCCATTTATAGTGACATTTTCGACTTCTATATCAGAAACTGTTGATTTTAATGCACTACACCAGTTGACTAGGGCCTTTTTGCGATATATGAGACCTCTTTTATACAATTCTATGAACGCTGTGTTGACAGCTTTTGTGTGTTTTTCATCCATTGTGAAGGTTTGTCGGGACCAGTCTAAAGAGCAGCCGAGGGTCTTCAGTTGATTCTGTATATTAAGACCGTGTTTGTCCTTCCATCTCCACACTTCTTTGAGAAATTTCTCTCGTCCTATGTAGTGGCGTGTGACATCTTGTTTTGTTTTTAGGTATCTTTCTACTACTCCCTGAGGGAATTAAATGGAAGGGATACCATTTATTTTGCGTTCAAAAGTATAAAAACAAAATAAAAAGTATCACATTATTGGAAGGAAAGTCAGTCTAAATCTTTTTCACTATGGCACCAAATCTATGAAACCTGGATGAAATATCCTTGGAAAGTTTTTTTTTTCATAATTTTGTATTTTGTTTCTTAGGTTCAACATTTGTAATTTTCATAGCGCTGCCCTAGTTCAACAGTAAGATATCTTAAAAAAAACGCAACCAAAGTGCCTATTTCAAATGCTTTGGTTGCGTTTTACAAATATCCGATTTTTGAACCAGACAGAAGAGCAATTTTTTCACATGAAACAAAACTTAACTCAATTTTGGTTTTTTTTTTTAAGATATCTTACTGTTGAACTAGACAGCCTATTAGGAGGTATTCAAGTATGTCAGAAACTAAGTACTAAGACATTTTGCCTCTCTCTCTCTTTATTGATTGTATTGATACCAGATAAGATGAAGGGTCACTGTCTCTATTAAAGTCCAGACAATTTTTTGGTCTTTATGAAGGTTCTTGTCTGAGGCGGTCTTTTGAAGAAAGAGAAATACAGATTTGAGAGGATATGTTCAGTCAATGTAAGCATGTGTAGCTCTACTAGGAATTTAAGGAGTATCTAATCAATACCTGAGTAGCAATCCCAGCATGGTCTATGCCCGGCAACCATAGTACATTGTGGCCTAAAGACCTCTTGTGCCTCACAATTACATCTTGGATTGTACAGGCTAATGCATGGCCTGGAATCAAATATGTAATAGGATTGAAGCAGCAGATTATGAGAAGATGGCAAGTTTTTAAAAATTTGAGTTGCTGTTTTAAAACAAGAAGCATTAATTGACAGGCCTGTTGGTCTAGTGGTTAGTGACCCCGACTGCTATGCCGGAGGTTGTGGGTTCGATTCCCACCCAGGACAAATGTTTGAGTGATGAGCACGATCATTTGTTCTGTGTCTGGGTGTAATTTATCTACAATATGTATGTATTTAGAAATATATAAGTAAGTTTATCAGCTGTCTAGTACCCGTAACACAAGCTCTGCTTAGCTTGGGACTAGATAGCGTTATGTGATATTTGTGGAATATTTATTTATTTAATATGACATAATCGATAATATATCATGCAAGACAAACCTTAAATTACAAAACTCCAGCTTAAAATGTTGACAAGATGGTTTGCAGGAAAATAAAGAAAGAAAAAAAATTACATGGGTTTGCTGTACTGTAGTCAGGTCAGAGGTGGCAGAAGAAGCCTGTTTACTCGTAACTTTGAAGAGATTCTAAAATGAAATTTCTAGATCGCAATATCGGAGCAACAACTGTCAGACAGGGTTCCACCAAAGGCTAACAATTTGGTAGTTAATCCTGTCTTTTCTATCCGGCAGGAGTAAATGAAGACTTGTTCCTCATTTCTTTTTACAGTTGAACAAGCTGTCAGGGGTATACACGGAAAGGCATCCAGCAAGTGCCAGTGTTTATGGCAACCATTCTTTCTAATAAATATTATTTTTCCCAGTATGTGTGTCATATGAAATAATGGTCCTTAGCTGTGTTCAGTTAGTCTACTAGCCAACCTTGATATTTGAAATAAAAGCTGTTTATTAGAATAGATGATGAATTTCACACAGAAAAAAGCTATAGCAGACTTTATAGTCAATACATGAAGTAGTTGATGCCTTAGATATAAGTTCTATTTTGAAAAAAAAAAAACAAATACTACTTTAAAAAAAAAAGAACTAACCTAAATGAAGATTTCCAGTGACGTTCGGAGGAGGCAGCACCATACTAAACTTAGGCTTTGGAGTGGTATTTTCAGCCGTAAAAAGCTTAATCTTCTCCCATCTATCATATTTCTGCTTTTTTTCTACATTTTTAGGCTGATAGGCAGCGGCAACATTTGGTTTCGGAACTACACTTGTAGTACATGTTTTATACCTTTTTTGTAAGCGCAGGAGCGGCACTTGAAAATTTAGAATACGAATCATTTTGATGAATTTCCAAATATATCCAAAATTCGACCTTGGTCGACAATCTTTCATCTAAATTTTAGCCATTTTTTAACAAATTTTTGACAGAGCAGAGAGAGCGTATACTGATGCTTCAGGAAAATTCCTCTCTCTCCTTTTAATCCGTTCATAATTTGTATTTCTGTTTCTTTCATGCATGCATTAATTGTCACAAACGAGAAAGAAAGGTTGAAGCTGGAACGAGTAATTTGCAAATAGTATAGTACGTTCCTTTGAATGAAGAGATATTTTTATTTATTTAGGTATTTATTTAAGTAAAGTCCATTAAAATTAAATGAGAAACCATTTCACTTTGATGGACTTTTAAAGCTTTTAGTAATAGTACTCTCGAAATGTTTGCTCACTTTTTCGAGTTAATTAAACATTAACTTTTATCGAGAGCTGTTAAATTTTCAGTAGTAAATAATAATACGTAAAACGAATCGAATTAGACATAGTGTTGCCTGATTATTATTTTACCGTACATGCTGGGAAATTACCTTTGAACCCTACTTGACATTGAAGTAGTCAGTACCTTTTTTAACGCTACACGAGAATAAATAGAGGGGAATTTCTCTTTTTCCGAAATGGGAGTCCATTCCCGAAGTGAAGCATCCCCACAAGAACTGTCAAATTTCAGAAACGGGTAGTATCCGTAGTATCTGTCATTAAATACGTCGTATCTTCGCACTATCAACAATAACAAAAATAAATTACATTTTCTGACCTCCATCGCTTATCAATAATTAATCTCCAAGCATCCGTGGTGCACTGCGTCATTTATCACGCTTCTATCAAGTATCAACAAAGCGGACTTAACCCTTGTACTAACGATATGCACTATCATCACTACATTTTTATCTACCCTCGATTAAGCACAGACAAGGTTCCTTCGCACAAATAATAAAAAATGTTTGAAAAAAGTGTGTTGCGTTATTTAAATCCTTTCTTAGTAGTGCGGGAGTATGTTCGGAGGCCAATCGAAGCATTTTTTGTGACTCAATACGAAGGATATAAGAAAAAAACTGATCAAAGTTTAACCAGTGCGAAAGAATTGATGTACAGGGTTGCTGTAGTGATCTTATTCTTGACTGTTATACTGTGGCTTTCGATTTTTTTGTATGTGGGCTTCTATAATATTTATATGCCCAATGTCACCCATGTGCGGCCGGTGCATTTTCAGTTCAAGTAAGTATTTTTTTTAAATGTATGCTACCTTCTTAGTGACAGTAAATTGGCAAAGAGATTTCTCATATTAGTTATGCCTAGCTATAATTTGTACATGTTTCAGAAATAATGCAATTTTAGTAATACATGTCAAGTTGGCTGCGGGAGGCATATACAACGCATGATATTGATCAGTAAGAATCCCATTGTTGCCGTCTAAAGTATATTACCAGCCCATTACAGATATACTAGGTGGCCGCCCCTAAGACGACCCACTGACCAGGCTTCTTTTCTCATAAATTACCATGCTTATCCAGGAATGGTTGGCAATTTCAGAGTACAATTAGTGTCCTTAATATGTTTGCCTTCCTTGCATGAAAGGCAAAATCAGAGCCATCACAACATAAAAAAAATAAAATTGTGACATATTAAATTTAATTTCAGACCATGCGAAGACAAAGCAGGAATATGCTCTTACCCGTATGCTTACGTGCAGTTGACGAAGGCCAGCAATATATTGATGCCAAAGCAGCCTTATCGGATCAGACTTATGCTTGAAATGCCCGAATCTCAGGTCAATAAAGACTTAGGTGGGTACACTCCAGAAATGTTTGTGACATTGCAAAATAAAAAAAAACATTTAAAAATAAATAAGTTTAGCATTGGTTTTCCTTACTACTCTTAGAAGAAACCGCATGCAGTAGTACTAAGGGACAAAACACCAATGCTAAATTATTAAAGAAACCTAGCTAAATGATTACTAATGGAAATATCCATAATTTCCTCAGACTGTGTAAGTCATGAAGAGAGCAATCACCCTTTTAAAGGTCAGCAGAATTCAATCATGCATAGATAAAAAAGACCTTGTTAATGCCTTATCTGTGACTTATCTATTCTATTGGTTTTCTATTAATTACCTATACACTTTGTTGTATACACACACAAATCAAGATTTAATGACTGCCACAGAATCAAACTATCAAACCTCTTTCTTCATCTTTGATGATTGTATTTTTAATTGGAATTCTGATTGTATTTCTAATTGTATTTTTGGAAGTCTCTGAAAGTTAGAGGTTTTTGGTAGTAGCATGAAATTGGCGGTATAGATGTTATGGTGTGTAAAAAATGTATGGTAAATGGTATGTAAATAACATAATTTTTAATAAATAAATAAATCTAATATCTTTATATTTCAGGAATGTTCATGGTGTGCGTTCAAATGCGCGCAAAAGGCGGGTACTTAGTCTCCTCTTCCTGCAGATCTGCTATGATCAGATACAGGTAAGAATACTTCATCATCTCTTGGCCAAAAGATTCGACCTGACTTTGCGATCTACTCCAGAAGTCCAGATGAGGCCTACGATGGACCGACCCCATACAAAAAGAACTGGAACTCCTGCGCAGCGACAGTGCACAATAAAAACTGCCTTTGGCGGACTGCTTAGAGGTGGATCCCATCCACTCCAAAATAGGCTATTATACTCAAAACAAATAATTAGTCCGAAAAATAGATTATCAAAAAATATTTGACCCGTATTTTTTCTTTTGTTACCTACTACTTGTATAAACCAAAATTGACGAAAATACAACGTATCTAAAAATCATAAAACGTCACTCGGACGGTATGACGTTATTATGACGTCACAAGCCTTCCACTCCCGAATTTCGAAGTGTTTTATCTGTGTCAATATTGATTGATTTAAAAAAACAATAAATACGTGTTCGTTATTTTTAAATACTCTAACTGACGGACTAAACAGATTTTTAATTTATTTCTGCAGTAAACTAATTGTATTGAAATGCTGTCGCGGAGAGTCGCCAACGACCCTACTTAATGCCATTTATGATGTCCATTGTTCTGCAGATCTCTGCTACATCATATAATGAGGACGTTCGTGTATTCCCCGCTGTACCTCGGAGGCATGGATGAGGAGAAGCAACAGGTGAAAGTGGAACTCTTCAGTGACTTTGAAGATGATCCGGTTAGTAGGAACAGCATGCTTTATTCTCCTTTTTAATGTGTCGATGGCGATCTTGGGATCTAAAAAGGCCAGTTTAGTCTTTTGACCCTCTGAATGGATTTGGCCAACAGTTTGGCCACTAATTTGGCACCTTCCAGCGTCCATAATTTCTTGTAATTAAAAGGTCAGGACACGCAGGATACGATATTAAGTATCCTATCTTTCATTAGTAGTTAAAGATCCTAAGTAGTACATCTGTGCCCATATCTTAATTTTAATATTATTCCTAAACGCGAAAGGTTATGAGGATTTATGGATGGATGGAGTGATGTATGTTTGTGAGGTACTCTTTCAACCCAAACAGACGTAACGGATTTTGATGAAATTCGGCTTTTACATTTTAAAACTGTTCCCTTGGATGCTGAGTTCGATTGATTGTCAATTTTCCTATTAGGAATTTCTCAGTGGCAACCCGCAGCCTGGGCTTAACTTTTTTTGGCAGAACATTATCATTCATATCGAAATGTGTGCACGTAACCAAGCTATACAACGTTACTTTTTGTTTTCAGGATAAACCCGCAACGGACGCCTACGTCGAGCTTCAATCCCGATTCGCTGAAGTGTACTCGAGTGAGTTGCAGGTGCAAGCACACTTCACAGGACTGCGGTACCTCATGTTTAACTGGCCCAAGATATCTGCCGTGTTTGGTGAGTTGTGTAAAGCGCAAGTCCGGTAAAGCGTGGAGTACTACTCTCACTCCTGGGATGGGTCTGCCAAAAACCAACTTAATGCACTTAAGTCGATTGATTGACAATGTTCTGGTTGATTCAAAGCCTTGAACATCGACGCCGAGTTGCCAACCTGTCGGTTTTTATCGGTTACATTTCGGAGGGAGTGCGCATAACGTAGTCGTCTCCGTTTTATAGACTTTATGTTCATGTACTTTATGATTCATCATCTGCCTAGTCTTTTCCCAATTATAATGGGGTCGGCTTCCAGTCGAACCAGATGCAACTGAATATCAGTATTTTACATGGAGCGACTGTCTATCGGACCTCCATAACCCAATCACTGGGTAAAACGATACCCCATGGTTAGTCAGAAGTTAGCTTCTGACTAAAAGTAACAACTGTCAAATAACAGCCGGGACGAACTTTTTTACGTGCTTTTCGAGACACGTGTAAACTCGCTAAGACAGATGGTCACCCATTCACAAGTCAACATCGGCAAGTGCGGCTTAACCCGGGAGATCGGCCTGTGCGGGTTTCATTATTTAGCCACGAGCTCCTGAAGTATTTTGTGATTACAGAATGTTATTTTATATTAAAGAATATATTTGTTTCAGGTATCTGCACAAACTTATTCTTCGTTACGTTGGTATTCGTGCTCAGTTGGTACCACCTGCAAGACGGGTTACCCGACTTTATCAAAGTGAGTATGTCATTGATAGTTAACATTTAAAAAAAGAAATGAGAAATTATAGCACGATGGGCGCAGTGGCTGCACTGCGTGTCGCGGGTTCGATTCCCGCACGGTATAATTATTGTATGATCTACAAGAAGTTTGGGGGTTGGATGTTTGTGTATGTCAGTTTAAATGTTTGTTAACGCGCCAACGATACAAGAGAACTTCTTAGTATGGGGCAACGGTCTGATAAAAGCTTTTTTTTTGTGTCTGTTTGAAATCTCAAAAACTGCTTAACCGATTTTAAAAATTCTTTCACCTGTAGATAACTACAGTATCAGCGAGTAACATCGCAACTAGTATTACAAATGCGACTGTGAGTTTGTTTATTTATTTGTTTGTTCGTTTGTTTCTTACTTCTAAATCTCTGGACCGATTTTGATGAATTTTGGTACAGAGGTAGATGGGAACCTGGTGATGGTTATAAAGGTGGCGGGAAAAACCTATCTGTCCTCTCTCTCTCACTTTCTCGTAGAGAGAATGCCCTTGACACACTGGGGTTGCAAATTGTAAAAAAAGATATGTGCTTAAACTGGCATGTTCATTAATAAATTTATAATCATCTACAAGTGTTTTGAAGTAACATAAAATGGTTTCAGAACAAGTTTCGTTCGGAGATAAAGACTGAAGAAGATAGCAAAGCATTTATTGGGAAAGTCAAGTTGGAAAGGGAAGGTAAGAACTAAATTTATTAATGGAAGGCTTCAATATCCAAAATAGTTAAGTTCATTCTCCGGGACACTTCGAGCTTCATTATCTCCGCGCATTTCTGGTGGTCGCCACTGTTGATTCTGGCTTTCAGGAGTTGCAGTGGTTTGGGAATAGTGCGGTAAGATTATCCCAAATAAAAAAGGTCATATATAATGGAATACAACACCTAAAATTAACCACTCTTTAGAAAGAGAGTAGTCTCTTACTATAGGTCTCATTAGCAAGCTCAAGATAGTCAAACTAGCTATGGAGAGGGTTAAGCGAGGAGATTCTTAGACGAACCAAAGTTGAAAACATAGCTAAACGCATTACCAAGTTGAAATTGCAATGGGCAGGCTATATACCACGCAGAACTGATGGACATGTAGACATTTTAACACTTGGACAAATGTTACCATAAACCTATAGGCTGATTAAACTAAGGCAACTATTTTAATTTTATTTTCTAGACTCAGCTTCGTACTTCGAAGAAGATGCGCTTCTAAAAGAGTTCCAACAAATCGAATCGAAGGAAGAAAACAAGAAGACTTAATTGTGATCTATAAGATTATATTATTTTAATAATTAAGTACCCTAAGGGGGTGAATAGGGATGTAGGGTTGAATCGGGACTTTTTGAAAGGATTTTTTTCATTTTACTACCTGTTCCATTGGTGTCACGCTCGCTGCTCGGCTTCTATTGTTCTTAGCGTGATGCTATATCTAGTCTTCCCCGATAAATGGTCTATCTAACACAAAAAGATTTTTTAAATTCGAACCCTACTGGTTCCTGAGATTAGCGCGTTCGACCAAACAAACAAACTCTTCAGTTTCTTAATATTTGTATAGATTAAATATATCTTGCCAATATAGTCTCCAAATATTTACGCATAAAAGTAATTTAAATAATTTAATACAACAGAATACTTGTCGGTTGCCGGGGTCGTGGCTGTCTAAGCAGGTTATCATGGCCCTGGAACGTAAAAGCAATTGTAGTAAGACGGTGGATTTTAGCCGGTAAGAGTCCAGTCCCTTAGGATGGGAGGAGTCATTGCATGATTTAAAAAAAAAGTGTACTTGTTAGTAAATTATCATATTAGTTCAACGAACGCAATGATCCGTCAAACATTTGTCCCGATTCAAACCCGCGTCTGTCCAGTGTCGTTATTTTACTGTAGATATAGCTATAATTTAATTAATATATAATCTATGGATGAGAAAGGGGCAAAAACTGAGAACACTCTTGAACAAAAACAAAATATCTTGTAGTACAAATATTTTTAAACATAAGCTTTTAACAGATTTTTTTTACAAACCAGCTAATTCAATAGATGATAACAGGTGACAACTGTGCCATCTACCGGGCCATGGGGTATCGTATCACCCAGTTACTGGGTTGTGGAGGTCCGATAGGCAGTCGCTCCATGTAAAATAATGATATACAGCTGCATCTGGTTCGACTGGAAACCGACCCCAATATAGTTGGGAAAAGGCGGCAGAGGGATGATGGTAAAAATCGCATCAAAGTGTATTGCAAATACAGGAAAAGCGGTCACGTAATGAATGAGACACCACATGTGACTTTACTTTATAATAATATGTATAAATATAGAAGTTACTAGTGTCTTAAATAATTGGAACTTAAACATCTACCTACCCCTTTGGAAATCAAAGCGAGATGTTTAGTTCTTCGGCACGGTTGGCGCAGGTGCGGACAGATTGACTGCTGCGCTGCGTAGCGCGGGTTCGAATACCACACGAAACAAATATTTTTATGATCCACTTGTAGTTGTTCTGAGCCTGCATATGTTTAAGTTTACTTGGCGGGATTAGAAGACATAACTAAAAGTAACTAAAACAAAAAAACGACTAGAGTCCAAAGAGATGTCGTTCAAAGAGATTCATAGCTTCACATAGCTACGTTATTTTTCTTTGTTTAGACAGCATATGTGTGTTTAAATGTTTGTAAATGCACCCACGATACAGCAGAAATTTTAATCATGTCAGCAACGATTCTTTTTTTTTTTGAAGTTTAATAAACTCAGTGTGACGATCTGATCATGTTCGCGGGACAGCCATGGCCAGAAATTGCCCAAAATAGAGTGGTTTTTTTTTTTTTTTTTTTTTTGCGTGGTAAAATCATCAAATGAGTCCTCCCACCCAGGGCAGGGCGGGAGGGACTGTCAGACTTGTACTGACTAAAATCCACGGTGTCCTTCACGAGCCCTTTACGTACCGGGGTTACGGTGATGGGTAAGACCCGCGACCCCGGCAGGCTCTGGCCCTCTACAGGCCCCGTCAGTTTGCTGACACTCCTTGAGGCGCGCGTGGAACACAACGCGCCGTCGACCCGGGCATGGTCCATGGTCGGGCAGCGAGTCGCCCATTACTCGCTGCCCGCATGCCCGCGCCTACGGTGGCCGGAGATCGTCTGGCGACGTCCGTCGCCGTGGGCGTCTACCACTGCGGGTGGGTCGGAGGGAGGACACTGTTCTCTCCCTCACGCGGCACGCCTCCTCCTTCGCGAGCATGACTGCTTCGCAGAAGGAGGCGACCGCTTCCCACTCCGTCTCGCCCCGCAGCATGGCCTCGACCAATGCCGGGCGCGAGAGGTCTCCGCCTATCGCCGTCGTGAGGACACGGCGGTGCTCTGCCCAAGCGGGGCAGTCCTGCACCGTATGCTCCACCGTGTCCTCAGGACGGTCCTCGCAGTGGTGACACCCAGGCGTTTCCTCCCTCCTTATCAGACACAGGAACCTCCCGAAACTTCCGTGTCCGGTGAGGACCTGCGTCATGCGGAAGGTAAGGACGCCGTGACGCCTATCCAGCCACTCCTCAAAGAGGGGTCTTACCGCCGCGATTGCGGCGTGCCCGGACCTCGGTTGCGACAGTCGCTCCCTCCATACTGCCCTGAGATCGCGCCGGAGCTCTTCCCGCCGCGCCTCGACCTGTCGAGGCAGCGGGGATTCGCCCCGGCGCTGCGCCTCCACGCGCCATTCGTAGACGCGCTGGAGGGCAGTCGCCTCCAGATCCCAGGGCAGCAATCCGGCAAGGAGGTTGGCCGATTCGCCGGCGATCGTGCGGTATCCTCGGACCATTCGGATTGCCATGAACCTCTGGCATGCGACCAGCTTTAGTGGTCGCGTCCGAATGCTCAGGGCCCACACAGGGGCCCCGTAGAGGGCCATGGACCGCACGACACCGGCGTACAGCCTCCGGCTGGAGGCGTTTGGCCCGCTGAGATTGGGCAGGAGTCGCCTGAGGGCGGCTGCTGCCCGGTTCAGCTTCGGGGCCAAACGTAGGAAGTGCTCCCTAAAGTTCCACCGGCTGTCGAGGACGAGTCCCAGGTACTTCATCGTCCTCCCGACGCCGATGCGAACCCCAAAATAGAGTGGTTTGGAAGGAAAAAAAAAAAAAAAAAAAAAAAAAAAAAAAAAAAAAAAAATGACCAGATTCCGTGTTCAAAACAAAATGCTTTTAGTGAAGCTACTTTTTTTTTTTTTATAAAATGTGTGAGGAGATCTTCACTTGTTTACCCTACGGGGGTGATTTTTCAACCATGTGTTTGTCTTCAATTCTCAGTGGTCTACTAGGAATCTGGACATTAGATTTGATCTAAGGTCAAGAAGAAATTCTAAACGCAAGCCTCGAAGAATTCTAAAAAATCGTAATTTAATGCACCCAGTGAACGAAAATTAAATTGATATATTACTTAAAATGGATAATGCTTAATTTTATCTACTTATTAATAAATGCACTTCTATGTATGTAAGCTGTTTTATGAAAATATGAACGACTGACAGGCAACGCACAATTATAGTTGAACATGGGTCTTTTGACTAATTAAACCCGCCATCTTGTTTTTTTTTTGTTTCAATGTCACTCGACTGTTGAAAGATCTTTGTGAATATGATGAAATAATAAAAATAGATTTATTGGTGGGAATATGAATTAAGTTTTTCCAAATTCTACCCCCTGAGGGGGTGTCATACACAAAGCATTTATTTCAATTAGACCTTTACAGGTAGTTTTAAATTGTCAAAAAAATTAAGGTGCTACAGACCCAGACACAAGACGTAAAAACTTATGAAAGTACTGTTGCACTAGTTGCACATTCCAAAGCATAGATCTCTATGGAGAAGAAAGGGCAAGAAACTCCATAAAATAAACAGATTATAAGTTAAAGATGTGATCGTCTTTAAAAATATATATAAATAATTATACAAAAAAGTGCTTATGCCTCAATTTAATTATAAATAGTCTATAATATTCTTAATTGTGTAACAAAAAATCTGTCCCTGTATCATAGATTTTTGGATAATTAGACTTTAAAACCACTTTCATCAAAAAATGGCTTATTGCAATTAAAATATATTTTATTAAATGACCGTTCATATATAGAAAATCCCAAAATGTAGAATAAGTAGTGTGGCTGACTCTGGCTTGGCCACCATCAGGGATTTTAATTTTGATAACACAAATATTTAGTCGCTAATTAGTCGAAATTAGTCGCCAAATATCAGATTTAGTCGGTCACTGGTTCAAAAGTTAGAAGGGTTTATAGGTGGCCGATCTGGAGAGAGTCTCCCCAGCTTGGCCACATTTATATCTCAAAAACTAGGATACCTAACGAAGATCTGTTTTCTCCCAGATTTAGTCGCTGATTAGTCGAAATTAGTCGCCAAAAATCAGAATTAGTCGATCACTGGTTCAAAAGTTAGAAGGATTTATAGGTGGCCGATCTGGAGGGACTCTCCCTGGCTTGGCCACATTTATATCTCAAAAACTGGGGCACCTAATGAAGATCTGTTTTCTCCCAGATTTACTCGCTAATTGGTCGAATTTAGTCGCCGAGTCACAGATTTAGTCGGTGTGTTATTAAAAAGATATTAAAGTAATAAATTTCTCCATACATTGGTACAAGCATGTACAAAACACTTTAAGTAGTTTCTAGACAATACGTATTATGTCTTAAGACGCTACCCCGACCAAACGACCTTGAGTATTCGGTCCTTCTCTGTCCCGTTGATAAGTCTCGCTCTGTCTCGCTCACTCCGCCCGCGCATTTATCTCAAAATCCACAAAAAAATTGGAATTCTTTTAATAAAAAAAGATAAGCGATCTTTTCAAATAAAATAAAATGTGGAATATTTAGATTTTTAAATTATCTATCCATTGGTGTAATTCTTAAATTAACAGAACGTCAACTTTAGCAAAAGAAGCATGCTATCAATAATTTTAGAACATTTTTTACAAGGAGATTTTAAATGTATTTATAACACATAAAAATAAATTAAAATGTGCAATAAACTAACAAATAAATTGCTTTTAGATATAGTTAATTACGCTTCATTACTGAGTTAATAGCCTCTGAATAACGACAAAAAACGCGGTTTTGCCGCGGGGATCGCCTTAAGGTGGAATGTTTGTTTCTAAATAAACCTAAATATATAGTTATTCTTTGTTATTATATATCTACCAAAAAAGGAAAGCAAGCATTACCTAGAAACAGATCTACAATTAATTTTTTTTTTGTAGCAAAGGTTGTTTGCATCAATAAAGTTATTATTATTATAGAACAAAATGTGGAAGTCGCTAGCAGCAAGATCGCTGCGCTCCTGTGCGCTCCGTTTCATTTATGTATGGTAAGTAAGAAAGAGATAGATGCGCGTGTACAGATGAACTACGAGTACATAGAGCGAGTTGCCCGTGACGTAAATTAAAGTCAGCCAGTATAAAGTGGAACTTGTTAAGAATAGTTATGAACTCAAATAATACCGGTTTATTTACCAATGTGTGAGTGTAGATAAAGCAGTGTATGAAACTGCACATAACTAATTATATCTGTGTAAATATGGAGAAGTCAGAAGAGAAATAATTTTATATTTCGACAACAGAAGTTTTATTATACTAACCTTAATTAGAGCCAAATGGTGTCATATTAGGTATTAGATACCTAATATATATATACAGATAGGTATATACATCTTTGATTTAAGAGCGCTGGGTTCCCGTGCTAGCATAGTATTAGGTAGATACATCATATATTCGTATTTGGAAACAGAAGTTTTATTATTCTAACGTAATTTAGGCCTTAACATTATAATTTGGTAAAACAGTTGTATGCGACTGTACATCTTGACACCAAATAGGCCAAGAGCCAGGTGTAATGTTTTCAAAGAAAATTAACCTACTCTAACATAGCAATTTATAACATAAACAAAATTATTTAATTGAGAATTTATATCTCTCTGACATTTCTAATGACTTTAGACCGATAAAACGAGAAGTATATTACACATATTAACAGAAATATTTTTATCTTGGCAATTTTTCGTTATCTTTTCGATCTAGCTCTTGGACTATACCTTAAAAGTTGAACTCATTTTATCTTCTAAACTAAGACCCGACTAAATCTGTGACTCGGCGACTAATTTCGACCAATTAGCGAGTAAATCTGGGAGAAAACAGATCTTCGTTAGGTGCCCCAGTTTTTGAGATATAAATGTGGCCAAGCCGGGGAGAGTCCCTCCAGATCGGCCACCTATAAATCCTTCTAACTTTTGAACCAGTGATCGACTAATTCTGATTTTTGGCGACTAATTTCGACTAATTAGCGACTAAATCTGGGAGAAAACAGATCTTCGTTAGGTGCCCCAGTTTTTGAGATATAAATGTGGCCAAGCCGGGGAGAGTCCCTCCAGATCGGCCACCTATAAACCCTTCTAACTTTTGAACCAGTGACCTACTAAATCTGATATTTGGCGACTAATTTCGACTAATTAGCGACTAAATATTTGTGTTATCAAAATTAAAATCCCTGATGGTGGCCAAGCCAGAGTCAGCCACACGAATAAGTAGCATTCATGACAAATGTTCTGTACAAAAAAATAGCTGAAAAGTAAAACCAAATAATCACAAAATCTGATTGAAAAACAGTAAAATTAATTAAAAGAAAAATCTAATTAGTCATTCATATCAGCGGTCGGCAGCGTGCTGCAGAGCTACCCCTTTGCAGCCCGTGGCTGTTTTGTAAACTTTCATAAATCAGGTTACAATTAAATAAAAATAATTTTCGTTTTTAATAGTAACTTGAGTTTGTTACTTTGACGCCCTTACGTAACGAAAGATGGACGACCGCTGATTAAGATTATAAAAAAAATTAAGACACGTTTTTTTTTGTTATTAAATTAAGACGAAAATACGATTTTAAATTTCACAATACATTACGCGCCGTGTTATATTTTTAGTGCGTTCGAGTTCAGATGTGTTATTTTTTAATACTCTGACGGACTAAATCGATTTGCAATTTATTTATTTGAGACGCTGAGTTTATATTTTGGGTTTTTTTCTATATCATATGACTGAATAAAAAATATATATCATAAAATTATATGTTAGTGCCTTCGAAATAATGAGCAAATGTGCATTACACTTCAATCCTGCTTTTGATGTTGTGTAGATAAAAATATATATATAATATTGGAGGGAATTCAATGTGATAAAAGAGAATATAAATAAAGATAACTGTAATGTATATTGCTCATTCGTGACACGGTTTGTATCTTGTATTACAGAGAGTAGACCTGTGTCCCAGCCGTGGGAACCTTATAGGCGATTTTCTGAATCGAAATATGCTCACTTTTCTAGTAAATAAGACTTAAAAATAACAAGCGGTTGTGGCTTATACCAAGGCATATTTCTGCGTATCTATCGGGTGGTACAGATGTATCAATAAAATAAAAAAATAGATCTAATTAATTTTTGTCACAAATGAGCAATCTATATTTTACGTGTATATAATATAGATAAAATATTATATAAATGTATTAAATGCATGATATTTATGGAGATGTAATAATACGTGATAAATATTTTTTACTTTGGAATTAGAAAATAAATATTGATGTTGTCTATGACTTTGTTTTTTTCCCCTTTTTTATTTTTAGGTTTCGTACCGTTCTGTCCGTCTGTCTTGTACTCTTGTAGAACTCAATTCAAAGAACTAATACCAGCCTTGTGCTTTTGTAGAACAAATACCAGCCCTGTACTTTTGTAGAACTCATACCAGCCTAGTAAAGACAATTATTTTACACTTTATAGAGGTGATTTTTAAAGTCAATAAACCTTATTTTTTAAGGTAATGAAATGAAACAAAATTGGGTTTTGAATAGTTTTTTTTAATACAATATAATGTTTACATTCGTTATGAGCGTATCATATTTACAACCAAGATTATTCGACATAAAATGTAACAAATTAGGCTACAAAAAAGACAAGTTTTTTTTTCGTTCAAAAAAAAAATCATCAAAAGATATCTCCAGCCTTATGTGGAACGGAAGAGACTGCCGGACTGCAGGATTGTCGGTTATCCCTAGCGTTCCCGACTGCGGTACCCCGTTCAGACAGTGACCGCGACCCCGAGAGACTCAGGGTAAACTTTTTTTATAACATAATGTGTTACATTTACGGCTGTTAAATTACGTACATGATCTTTTAATTTATTGTGGCCTCAATATATTGGCATGTCTTTTCAAAATCAGACTGAATTTTAGCCTTTTTGCCATTCAGTCTAATTAGACACCAGGTATTAGGGGCGAGGGGTGACAGGGGACAAAACTATGAAAGGGATTTAACGTTAATTGTATTTTATTTGTCACCCAAAATATTTTTTTTTATTGGCAAAAAGTAAAAATTGTTATATCTTATTAGGAACAAATTATGTGAATTCAACGTTATTGCCTTGATTCACCCCATATACCCTTTTCACCCTGTTACCAATACCGACTGAATAATCTAATTTTAGAAAATATATTTATTGCTGGCATCTATTTTACTAATTTGGATTAAAATACAATTGATTTAAACATAAGCGTAGTTCTACTAAAATGTACTAACCCACATCGACATTTATGTTTTAAAGTAATCGTAATGATTTTAGAAACACTGATTAATTTAAATACTGTTTTTATACGACTGATTTTACTGAATAGTTATAAACCACTTTGAAATGTTAATTTTTTTTGGCATATTTCACTGAATGTGGGTTGGTTCATTATTGCAGAACAAATTCTTTATTTATTGCTACGTATATTTTTTTAGATAAATATCATTCTTGGTATATTATGCACAACATATAAACGGTTATGTATAGCACCAATTCGTGGCAGTTCATGATATGTACGTACATGAGTATGAAGAGTGTTTGTGAAAACGAACTAAATTGACCTTCAGAAAAATGCTAAAACAAAAATTTAAACTTTTTCAGGGCACTATTTTAATTCGCAATTTAATGAGAACGTAAGAAAAAAATCTTTATCTTCAATTACTTAGTAAATTAACCGTTAAGCAAACTGAAACGAACCGAAGGAATTCGATTGAGCCGATTATGATTGAAGTTTTGAACTTGTGCGAAGAATTTAAAATGGGGTATTTGCCATGTTTATTATATGTTTTGAGTTTGCGATTACCACGGCACTGTTACGAGTGCCATAATCACGGATCATCCCATTTTACGTTCTAATGCTAGTGGCCATGTCAGTTTTTTATTTATGGTGTGTGAAGGTATTCAAATGTTGCGATCATAAAATCAATTTGGTTTACCACGTTCGTATTCCACTTATGTGTCTCGTGACCGTTGCTTAAGTTTTATTTTATTGACCGCATAATTATGTACAGTCACGAGCAATAACATTTATACATTTAACAAAATTCAAAAGCAATTTACTCGTGAAATACTGGTTTCCACACACAGTTGAAATAAGTCCTATTTCGTAATAGTATGGCTTCCAAAATAGAAGTCTACTGCTTAGTGTAGGTATACATACTATTGCTCGTGACTGTACAAGCCCACATTTTTTTAAAAGTAAAATTATGTTTTTTGTTAAAAACCATTCATATTAATTCCTAAAATAGTATTTGTCTTTTCCCAAAACCTCCTTGAAAAAAATTTAATATTCTATCTGCTAATTTTTATAATGAACTTAATAATAGGAACCGAAAAGTGAAAAAATGAAGTTTTAACAACCTTTAACTATAGTATAGACGCCAGCACCGCAACCCACCTCAATCTGTCAAATTTCTATTAATAGTTTTTTAACCATAACACCATAGTGAAGGTTAATGTTCAATTGGTAAAATTTATCAGATTTGCGTAGCTTGACCTGTTGGCGTCTGCACATTATTTATAACAAAAAATTAAAGTATTATTTACTTTCCTTTAAAAAAATAGCATCTCTTTTTCTGAGTTTCATTATATTTTCATGTTATTTATGCGTCATGATTTTTTTATGTTGTCAACCAATCAGAAAAGCTCATATGTTTTACAGTTTTAAATTGACAACTCGTTCAAAAACATGGAGTTTCTAAATGAATAAATCAAAAACGAATACACAGGCTTTAAAAATAAGTTTACACGCATTTTATGCCTTGGCTAACCAAACAATTTTTTTTAATGTATTAAAACATGGTATTTACTATGTAATTCTCTACAAATTCGCTCCATATTTTCTAAAACCCTAGTCAAGTTTTTGATATTATTTAGAGCCGACATAATTGGTTGACAAACACATTTACAATATTAAGTAAAACAATATACTTCAGAATCGATGGGCTTTCATATAAAGGGGACGAATTGCATACTAATATACAACATGAAAATACAAAATATATATATAAAAATATGATTGTATACAAACTCTATACAGGATGGATAGTTGAAGCGGGCCCTGAGGGTGAACATCCGATAATGGCGTTGCGTTCATATTTTGTTCAAAGTAAAACAATCTAAAGTAAACAGTATTCATTTATTTTGTAAAACCCGCATCCAGGGCGCGGATCAACTTTCCGTCTTGTATATTTTAATTAAAAGCAACATATTTTGCAAATATATTTAACTTTTATTGCTATGTTTGTGCTTGGCGGAATAATTACATTTTACATGTTTATTACATGAATGAACATGAGGAACGTTCGGTTAAAATATACATAATTATATAAAACTTTTAAAAAGGGATTTTTACATAGGATTTGCTGCGGTATGAAGCTACCACAATGTAGTAAAGAGTAGAAGGTAACGCATGCAAGTATTTTTTATGTTATTTTTGACAAAAATCAGTAATAGACAATTTAAGACATCTTGAAATTATTATTTTTTAATAGATCTAACTGGGTTTCCCGGGAACTAAAGAATAAGTATTCACTTTTGAAGTAGGACGGGGTAAGTTTCCCAAATACAAAGAAACTGAGTCCCGGATTGGAACGGAACATAACTTACTTTATTTTATTTTAGTGATAAGTAACGTAAATTATTTTAAGTGCTTGTTAAACAAAATAAACATGTAAGGGACAGAATAATAATTTCTTTTTAATAGTCTATCAACGTGATTTTCTAGTGACAAATATTTTAAGCCTAATTTTATGGCTGTTATTGTCTGGCTACCCATATGTTTACCTTAAACTTGACCCCTTAGAGGTTTAGGGTAAACAATTATGTCTGTGTGTTTTTCCGCAGAAATTTAAATAATATGTTACAAAAAAAAAACGGCCAACATTATTGTTTGTTTCTCTTTCATTGTATAAAGTGTAAGAATGTATGTTTACAATTATTATAATTATTACATTTTTCGATAATTCATATTAAATATAACTTGGCAGTTTCAATATTAATTTAGAATACATTTTTAATTCCCTATTGCTTATAATTTTGTTATCAACCAGTTCTCTTATATTGTACATTTAAGTTTAAATTCAGAAGGCGTTTTTAAACTTACGGAATTTTCCTCAAGATGGCTGATTTGCCGCCATTTTGTTAATTCTTCATTCATTGTTTGGATTCAGCTCGCTGTGGACGCATATCGGGATAATTCTGGTAATACCATGCCAACTGCCTGGAAGAATTGAGCAATCTAACATGAGCTTATTAACAACACCGTCCGGTGGCAGGAAAAATTAATAGGATGGGTAATAAAGGAAGGGTAAATGAGGACTTAGGATTTTAAATAAAAATATCTGGGGTAAGCATATTATTAAAGTAATATAGGTACGTCAAGTACATTAAAAAATAAACAAGTAAAGGCATGGATTTAAAAGAAGTAGGTTTTGGCTGATGATGTCTGTCTCAAAGCTTGTTTTTCTAGCTGGCATAATAGGATCAAAATCAATGATGAACTCATAATAGTAAGGCGAATTTGAGATGAAAAGATGGGAATAGGTACATGGCAGTGGCTGGATGGCAGGAAATAAGGGCCAGGGTAATTTAAGAAAGGTTATAAGTACCGATTTGATTCGGATATCCGAAAGATTGGCGAGTGTAATAATTGTTTGTCATAAAGACACCGCTGTCTATCATTATTTCTTTGGTTAGTTTGTGTATAGAAATCGAGTCATGTTTGAATTACTAAGGCATGTTTAAATACCTAAATGTAACTATAATAATTTGCTGTATTAACCATTCTAATATTTTAAATGCTATGTTAATCCCGGCTATACGTAGAACATACTTCTTTATACTCCAAATAAATTTGAAGTAAAGTTTTAAACGAACTCTCTTTAGTTTATAAAAAAAATATCCTCTTTTATTATAAAGATACATGAAAACGGTTGTCTTAAAAAAAGGCTTGAGAGTGTTACTAAGAAGTTTTATTTCCAAGTTTAAAAACCGAAAAGTAAACCTTCGATTAATAAAAATCTTAGCGTAATTTTGGCAGCAAAGCCACTGCTGCCTACAATTCTATTATTCATTAAAAAAATTAAAGCGATGGTCATCATTGAATAGTATAAAAGAACAGAGTAGAAATAGAAGTAATAATATAGTAGCATGACAATAGTTATAATGGTAGATAATAGACTAAATATTGAATCTAGTTTGATTACCTCATTTTCCGCGCGTTCCTCGTCGCTTTGGTATTGAACATCTAATTCTGAACTGTTGACGCTGTTTTCCCAATCTTCTGAGGATTCTATTGATGATGCGTCTAAGTCGATTTCAGCTGAAAGAGGAAGAATATTTCAAACTCCTGAATTTTAAACTTTGTAGGTATTTTATGTCAATAAGTTGTGTAAATATGAGTTAACCCACAAAATTTCATAAATTCGGTTTAAAATGGCAAACGAATTGTCGTTTGACTGAAAAATTCTAATTAGTCCTACAGTTAGATTATCAAAAAATTAAAAATCAACCCGTATTTTTTCTTTTGTTGCGTAAACCTAAATTTAAGGAGATACGATGGTTTCAAAATTGGCAATATTTCATTATTTAGTACAATTCTTTTGAATTCCGACATCAAAGGGGGCCTTTATCTATTTTTACCTACTTACTATCGAGTCTGATCTACAAAAGAAAAAACACGTGCCCGTTATTTTTCAAAACTCTTAATGCCGCACTAGTTTTTTTTTTTATCGTGGTAACATCATCAAATGAGTCCTCCCACCCAGTGCAGAGCGGGAGGGACTGTCAGACTCGTACTGACAAAAATCCACGGTGTCCTTCAATAGCCCTTTACGTTCTGGGGTCACGGTAATTCGTGAGTCCCGCGACCCCAGCAGGCTTTAGCTCTCTAGAGGGGGGCCCCGTAATTTTGCTGACACTCTTTGAGGCGCGCGTGGAACACAACGCGCCGTCGACCCGGCCATGGTTCATGATCGGACAGCGAGTTGCTCATTACTCGCTGCCCGCAAATAAAATTATGAATAAATGACGCACTAATTAGATTTATTATTGATACTGTTAAATAGCCAATTCAATATTTTATCCACAAATCTGTATTCAGACCCCAACATAGTTGGGAAAAAGGCTAGGCAGATGTCTTAGGTCTAACACTTACCAATGACCATAGGATCATTATGCCTGTTGGGCGGGACGGCGGGCAGTCGTAGCGCCGTCGCGTTGATGGCCAGCGCCTGAGCTCCATGTCGACTGCTGCTTGACGGTTGGAGGGACAGGTCCTGGAGAGTCACGTCCGGGACTGGTAGGTCTTCGGCGTATCTTACTAGGGGGTGTTCCTGGGGGTGAGAAAGAAAAATTGAAATTAATCAAATAAAAAAAATATTTAAGGATCGTTGCTTAGCTCTAGGAATTTCTCCAGCATTGTGGGCGCGCCTGCCGGGGTCGCGGGACTTACCCATTACCGTGACCCCGGTACGTAAAGGGCTAGTGAAGGACACCGTGGATTTTAGTCAATACAAGTCTGACAGTCCCTCCCGCCCTGCCCTGGGTGGGAGGACTCATTTAATGATTTTACCACGATAAAAAAAAGCATCGTGGGCGCGATAAGATTTATGTTATTTTGTAAGGTCTATAGACCAAAGTAGCCTGAAAATAAATAAAAATATTTGTAAAGGGTGGGAATCCCAGTTCCCAGTTCAAAAAAAAGGCACTGCGCTAACCATACCGTAGATTGAAATTGCGAGTACATTAAAAATGTGGCATTATCATTCAATGAAATTACGAGTTAAACAAAACACTTACAGGATGGGATAGTTCACAGATGGGGTTCAAACGAAGATCGATCATCTCGAGGACCGCAAGGTAGCCTGTGTCGAACTCGGGCGGGAGGTATGATATCTGAAAATAATAAAAACAGTTAAATTAGTCCGGCACCAAACTGCGTTCTGTTGGTGTGCAGAAGTTCCAGAACCTTCTGGATGATGGATGAGCTCGCTCCATCTTAGCCTCTAGGCTAGATTCGGGCCAAGAACAAACCAGGATGCATACATATGCATGAATTTTAGGAGACATGACAGCTAGACTACCCTTCGGTTATAGTAAACTGGACGTGATGACGTCAAACGGCGGCCGCGCGGAAAGTTGCTAATGCATTATGTGAGACGTTATGGTTTATTTTATATTTTTGTTTATTTGATTACAAGGTTACAATAAATGCGTTTGTTTTATTTATGCGGTTTTGTGGTAGGGTAGGCTTGGCCTAAATCACAAACCTGTTTTAAAGAAAATATTTAAAAAAAAACACTAAGAATTTAGGCTTAGACTCGCTACTTTTTCACATGAGTGTAAGCAGAAATTACAAGACGCCACCCGTTACGTTTCTAAAGGTAGGTCTACGCTTAGGAGCCAAGCACCAATCCATGCAGTGTGCACCGACTAACGAGGAACGAACGTGGCCGGCCGTCCGTTTTTAGACAAACGCAAAGAAATTTGCAATGCAAATTTCAAACTTTATAACAAAAAGGTGTCAAGTGTGGACGTACAACTGGCTTACGCTTGTTGTATGTACGTTCATACCTCGAGTAGAGTGCCTCGGCTTGTGCTCGGTTCTCTAGCATAGACTCAACTTGAAATTGCACTTTCGCCTTATCCACTTTCAAAAATTCGTTACGGTTAATATATTTTTTTGGTATAAAATACTTATTAACCCGTGTGTTGTACACCCACCTTTAAATATTCGTTTTGCCTCTTCCATGTTCATATTTCGGAACGGTTAATGAATCATTTTTATTTATTTATTTTCAATATCTTTAACGATCTGTGCCTAAAAAATTACGTAAAAATTACGTAATTTGGGTGTAAACAATACTCACACTAGCCCTAATTGGAGCAGAAGGGACTGTCAGACTATTGCTGACTAAAAACTAACCCGTTCGTTCACATGCCTTTTGCGTTTCAGGGTTGTGGCGCCCTTCTACCGACCCCGGGAATGAATCTTCCTACAATATAATTATAGATATTTTTCTTTCGCGACTAGCATCATTTAAAAAGAATTCGTAGGTGTAGTTGATACAGTAACACACATTATAATAAACCAAAAATATATCATAAATGTGATAGTATAATAATAGCTACAAATCAATAAAAAGGTTATCATTTGAAACTGCCTGGGATGATAACTCGTTTTATAAAGAATCAGGTCAATGCACTGACATATTAATGTTTTATAACAAATCCATTTATATTTAAGATTCCCTATTATCAGCAGAACTCCACGACCTCATCCCGCCAGCCCCCTTCTATCATCGCACATCTAGACGCACGGCAAATTACCATCTTTACCTTATTGCTATTCCACCAATTCGCACTGAGAGCGTTTCCAAACGTCTTTTATAATGCGGACAGCGGAGGAGTGGAACTCTCTGCCTGCGTCTGTGTATCCGAACGCATACAACCCTAATCTCTTCAAAGTTAGAGTGAACAGGCTTCTGGGTAAGCTCGCTTCATCGTCGACCTTGTCTTAGTCACTCCTGACCTAGACTAAAGGTCGAGGGCAAACCGATTGTACATAAAGAACTTTCTACTGCGATTTTTTCCTTTGCCTTGGTCTTCATTTATTTATTTTATTGCGCTGGACTATCATCTCGCCTGATGGTAAGCGATGATGTGGCCGACGGTGTAGCACGCTTTTTTTTTAGCGTGGTAAAATCATCAAATGAGTCCTCCCACCCAGGGTAGGGCCGGAGGGACTGTCAGACTTGACTAACTAAAATCCACGGTGTCCTTCAATAGCCCCTTATGTACCGAGGTTACGGTAATTTCAGAGTCCCTCGACCCCGGCAGGCTTTGGCCTTCTACAGGCCCCGTCATTATGACGGTGTAGCATGCTTGCCGAAAAGTAACCTATTCACTCATGATTTGAAGACCTCAAGGTTATAGCTATTGGTAAACGCAGACCCCAGCAAGGAATTCCACTCCTAAACTGTGCGCACAATAAAAGTATTGGCAAAACGTTTTGTACGTATCGGAGGGATGTCCACCATTTGCCTAGCCTCACACTATTGGGGTCGGCTTCCAATCTAACTGGATACAACTGAATATCAGTCAACCAACACATTTTCATGGCAGGGTTAGCGCGGTAGCTGAGCGATTGATGCAATCGATGTAATATTTAATTCCGCACGGCATAAATATTTTTATGATCTATCTAGTCGGAAATATTACGAGAATTATTTGGGACAAGGACAGCAGAATGAATAGATGATATTAGAACTAATTAATATCACTGAAAACGCTAAGAATAAGGGAGTTTCTTGCCCATTCTTCTCCACGAACTATTACAAAGCTACCCTTGCGAATAGGTGTAGAATCAATCCAATACCATCCCATTATCTTTAATTTTAAGAAATACTTCTTTCATGGCCTAATGATATAAATGATTTCACTTTGCCAACACACTTTTAGTCAAATTCTGGCCGAGCGAACTCGACATTTAAATGAAATAACGTTTAAATTACAATTGATACGTTGAGAAGATATCACATTGATCCTTACCTGGTTTAAAACCCAGATTCCTGTGGCCTAGAGGTTAGAGGTGCTTTAGCCCCCTTGACCTCCAGGCCATCACGACATTTTATGTACAAACAATATATAATTTAGTCCACAAAATTATATTATTTAAAAGCCCCATGTCGGTGAGTCCGCGACCAACGTGAAAAAACTAATTTGGATAACTCGGCGAGGCTTGGCGAATCGTCTGTCTTTTGTTTTTAAAATGTTGCTGCATTATAAAGATTTCTACAAAGCTAGTTTTAGTCGCGTTGCTTGCTGACTACTGATCATGAGTTCCTAAATTCGATACTCCGGCCTGGCAGTTTTATTTGTTGATTTCTAATTAGCAATCACAAAGTCTGGATGAATGGGCCCTTGATGGTAACAGAATCGCCCCTTATTACATGGTACTGAATCATAACTGGCACACAGGTGTAGGAAACTTTAGTTTAACCCTTCAAAGATCCCTGCCTATCTCTGGGCGTAGTTCTGCCAAAACGAGCCAACCCACAATCTTATATTAATTCGGTTAGATAAGTGAAACTAAAAAACCTAAGTGGTATAATTAGCCTCCTACACAGTGGATTGGTACATTTTTGCATTTTACATTTTTTTAGACGACACTGACATGGGTGGTAGTGTTTTCGGAACCGGTATTCTTTTTGAGAACCGGGAATTTCGGTACTTTTCTATAACGGAACCGGGATTTCCCGGTTCTTTCGGTATTTTCGGTTCTTGCTAGTTTTTGTTGTAGAAAACAAGTGATATGCTTCAAAAGTAAACTAAAATTTAGTATTCAAGTAATTTTAATTCGATTTTTTTTTCTTCTATTCTCTATTCTCATACTTAGTAGTAGGTAATTATAAATAAATCAGACTATAATCAATCGCAGTGTTATTGTTAGGTACTTATGTAAGTATTTACTGGCAAAAAGAGTTCAAATATGGCAGTCATCTTAGATTCCTTAACATTAAAATTATCTTAAACATTCTTAAAGAAAACAAAATTAAACTATTTTTTATTCTCACACCTAGTAGTAAGTAATTATACCTATATAAATCAGACTAAAGTCAATCACAGACAGTGTTATTGTTAGGTTCTTAAGTAATTATTTACTGTCAATAAAATGATAAAAATAAGGCAGTCATCTTAGATCCCTTAAATATTTAGAATTTACTTAAACATTTTTCAAAGGCAACAAAATTAAACTATTTTCTAATCTCATACCTACAGGGGCGGTCTCTCATAGTACTGATTTAGGCCAAGCCTACCCTACCACAAAATCGCATAAATAAAACAAACGCATTTATTGTAACCTTGTAATAAAATAAAACAAAAATATAAAACATAACGCCTCACATAATGCATTAGCAAATTTCCGCGCGGCCGCCGTGTGACGTCATCACGTCCAGATTACTATAACCGAAGGCAAGCGGTCCTGTGGTCTCAAAAATTCTAAAATTCATTCAATAATTCATGCATATGTATGCATCCGTGTTCATATTTTCGTGTATATGAAACCGCACACATGTATAAATTACTACGCAGCTCCTTACGCTGTAGCTCACGAGTACGCGTTTTATGAATGAAAACGCACGGGTAAAATAAACAGAGTTGCCAATTCGGGAAATAGATTACACACAGAAACGACAATTTCGTAAAAGACTAATAAAGACAATTAAAAAAACAGAGTAGTATTGTCAAATCTATACATTTCAAATTAAATGTTATATTTTAAGGAATAGCAAAGACCTATTATAATAATTAAAAACTGTAAGAATTTTATTTCGAATTTGGTTTTTGGGGAATTGTGTAAATTAATACTGGCAACTCCGTGTGCAAGTGTCAGTTTATGCCGGCTAAAATTAGTTATTGTTTTGCACTTTTGTTTTTATTTAATCATATTTAGCTATAAGTAATACATTTTGAAACAAAAAGTAGTGTAAATATTAAAGAAGATTCGTTTGTTTACTTAAAATGGTCCTAGTTTGTGTGACTTGTGCTGACAATGTGTGTTTATACTGATTACGATAGTTGTGAAAACTTATTTTTCACAACTCTTATGAAGAACTACTAATATTTTCGTTTAAATTTCAAGTTTTGTCTAAATGTTACGAGAATTAATCCAACAATTTCAATCTTCGAAAGTTATTCTTGCAAGTGACGTGTTTTGTAACTATCACCCACTTGGAAAGATATTTGAGGTGACAGATCTTCTATTTGAATCGTCAGAATATTGTGATTATTAATCTTACGTGAAGAATGTGGTGAGTGTTTTAAATTATAATGTTTGAAGTGGGCCGAAGCTTTCTTCCATTCGCATCGTCAGTATTGAGAATGTAGTTTTTTTTTTTTTCCTGGCCTACCCTTAGTCTGGAACCACTGCACGCTACTGCATACCTAGTAGTAAGTAATTATATACCAATACATAAATGAGACTATAAGCGATCACAGTGTTATTGTTAGGTTCTTAAGTAAGTGTTTACTATCAATAAAATGGTAAAAATTAGGCAGTCACCTTAGATTCCTTAAACATTTAGATATATCTTAAACATTTTTCAAAGAAAACAAAATTAACCTTTTTAACAAAAAATATTTAAACATAATATCTCCTTCCGAGTATTCGTAAAATATGGCGTAACCAAAGTTTAGATTTTTAAGAGCTTTTAGCTCTCTCTTCTCTATAATAGGATCTTAAAAACAACAGTGCATCTGGACTTTTGTCACTCAAACGAGATCTTATTTTGTTGCATAGCAAACCAGCCGAAGAGAAAACTCTTTCTGGCTCAACACTGGTTGGCGGAATGGCTAATAGATGGTCATATGCCTGAGACAAGTAACGCCCACGATCTCCTCCATTCTCAAAGAGAGTCATTTCAATCCTAACATTTGTAAAGAGATCTTCATGAGCAGAAGATCTTACGCGTTTTTCACTAACAACTTTTGCAAGCTCAGCATTTAACTCATCGCCTTTTGTCAAAGCAATGTTTTGAACTTCAAGCACATCAGAGTCAAATTCACGTTCTCTCGCCTGTTCATCTTGGGAGGTTTGTATTTGTGGGGGTTCAGCTTGAGATACAGGAGTTGTTGAGGATTTGGTGCGACTTAGCCTTCCTATCCTAGCAACAGCGAGCGAGTGTAGGTAGTTATTGGTTATAGCGTAGCGAGTGCACCATTAATTTCGCGCGTTATTTCTTTTAACGCTGAATTGTTCACGTTAGTTTAGAATGTTTGAATAGTAGAAAGTGTGGAAAAGTAAAGTAAGCGTAAATAAGTAAATAGTAGTGTGAACTAGTGTGAAACGCGTAATAAAAATAAAATTCCCGAAAGTACTGAAAGAACCGGGAATCAAATTTGATTTCCCGGTTCCATTTTCCTGACAAAAGAACCGGGAATTCCCGGTACTTTCGAGACCGGGATTTCCCGGTTCTGAACCCTAATGGGTGGAGGAACACAAAATTTATTGTTAAAAGTCTGCAATCAGCAAACCCTGATCAAGGGTGATGATTTATTGGGTCGAAGGCGCGTCATGTTCCACGCGCGCTTCAAAGATCTGTCAGCAATCTGACGAGGACCCCGCCCCCTAGAGAACCAAACTCCTGCCGGGATCGCAAGACTGTCTAAACACGTAACCCTGGAACTAATGTGAAGGGATATTGATGGAATACCGTGAATTTTAGTCAGTATGAGTCTGACAGTCCGTTCAGCTTCACCACGGGCGGTAGGACTCAATTGATGATTTTACCGCAAAAAAGGGTGATGATTTATTCCTCATGCATTCGCTGTAACGAGAAAAGACCTTTGGCGAGCAGCTGAACGGTAACCGGCTGGTATATTTTATTATTTCCTGTACCGAGACAATTGGGGTGTTTACAAACACAAAACTCAAAACAATACTACAAGAAACATGAGTATATGCATAATAATATGTAGGTGATGCATATTACTATCCGATCATGGACCATGACCGGGTCGACGTATAAACCTAGTAGTCCAGTAACTTACATGAGTGCTTGCGTCAAACTTTAACTTAGCTATTACGTGATTAGATTAACAACAAAAACAATCATTCGAATGCGGAAGACATAAGTGTAAACTATAAACATATTCTAATCCGTGAGACAGAACATGTTCCGACATTGTAACAATTATGTAGAGTGAAGGTCGCATGGAGGTAAATTCATATAAAAAATTGAGGACAATCATAGCTAGTTATTAGTTACATAAGTATTAATCTTAGTCAAATGGACTGTGGACTCGTATCGCTCATAAAATATGTTTGTACGGCTTACAAAAGGATTTGCGATGATTTTCTGGAAAGTGGGCGGTACGGGACTCCCAGATATTCAGGGGGTTAGGTTCCGACCCCACATCGATAAAGCTGAAGAGTTTGTTCGGTTGGTTGATTGCGTTAATCTCAGGAAGTGCTAGTTCGAAATTTAAATATCTTTTTGTGTTGGATAGTCCATTTACGGTAAATGGACTATCCAACACCAACCTTTAGTTTTCCTCGGTAAATGATTTACCGAGGAAAACTAAAGGCTAAAGGGGAAAAATCTAAAATAATAATGTCAAAAGAATTGAACAAGCTACCTCCTTTTTAAGTCTGTTCAGGACGAGAACTCTGCACACGACATGAGCGGGATTTTCGCACATAAGTGTCAAGTAAATCGGTTGAAACTTAAATTCATTTTTTTATACACACTTCCTATTTTTAACGCCCTTAGGGGAGGAATTTCCTAAAATTCTTTCTTAGTGCACACATACGGCCGTGACCCCGGAACGTAAAGGGCTATTGAAGGACACCGTTTTAGTCAGTACGAGTCTCACAGTCCCTCCCACTCTGCCCTGGGTGGGAGGACTCATTTGATGATTTTACCACGTTAAAAAAAAAGTGCACACATACGTTATTTAAGAAACGTTTTTATGGAATAAATTATGCTTCCAGACTCATCAGTTACAGCTGTGCGTTGATCAATCAATAAGCCAGCTAGTCAGTTTCTTCTTCTAAAACCCGCGGTGCGTCAGGCGGAGCGTGCCACGCGAAACACGTTACTGAGCGTTTAAGGAGAAGCGGATTTAAAAGCGTTTTTTTTTATTTCTGGTGGAAAACGCCGCGTTCGACACCGTGGGACACGCCGCGGAAACCATAAACGGAGAAAACAATTGACACCGCGCGGCTATGCAATCACTACATAGTATAAAACAAAGTCGCTTCCCGCTGTCTGTCCCTATGTATGCTTATATCTTTAAAACTACGCAACGGATTTTGATGCGGTTTTTTATAATAGATGGAGAGATTCGCAGCACGTTTCGATAGTGTCGCTGTCAGTAGCTTAGAACATATCAAACTTTAGTCCCAGCGTGGCGTGAGCGCTGCGGCCGAGCGGTCACAAGGCTGTGTTAATAGACTGCAGCACGCTCCGCCGGACGCGTCAAGTGTCCTTACACGCGGCCTTATGCAGACAGAAAACAGGGTTCCCTACTTGAAATCGAATGACGTTAGATATTTTGAGCTTAGAGTTATTCGAGATTTTGATGCACCGAGGTAATTAACGATATAATAATCAATTTCATGATCTATCGAACTAACTTTTTCGAGTAATTGTTATTCGATCATAACTCATTCGATTTCAAGTAGAGAACCCCAGAAAACACTAGCAAAGTCATGGGCAAAAGGTGGTAGGCTTATACCAAAAAATGTCCAGATTCCGTGTTCGAAACAAAACGAAACGTTTTAATTGAAGCCACTTTTTTATAAATGTATGATTGAGCGCCGTGCACACATTTAAATGTTTTCCTTGGAGATGTTCACTTATTTTACGTAGGAATCGAACGACGGGGTAAATTTTTACCCAGTGTTTTTGGCTTCAATTCTCAGTGTCCTACTATCAATCTGAAGTTGGTAGGTATAAAAAAGGGCATGGTACCTGATTATTATTGAGCTGCAAGAACATGAGGTCGATGCACTTGAGTATAGACATAGGGAACTCCTTGATTCTGTTGTTCTTCAAGTTGCAGTGTACCAGAGACTCCAAACATTCCATATTGCTTGGCAGTGTTTCTATGTAGTTGTTCTCTAGAGTCAGCCATCTAAAATTATATGTAAATCTGACTATAAAGGAAATTTAATATATCTATCTATATTAATATTGTAAATTATGCAAATGTTTGTTATTCTTTCATTTTTAAAGTGAATCATTATAGATTCTGAATGAGTTCATAAATAAATTCTCTAAATATTATTATTGAAATTAGAACACAATGTCTCATTGAAAATTTTCTGTGAATTACTTTAACACTACAAAACAGCTGAACTGTTTTGGATGAAATTGGACAGTTTTTTTTTTTAGATTTGGATTTTTGGTTTTGGATAACGGGCTTATTATCCGAAACCAAAAATCCTTAAAAACATTCAGCTATTATTACTATGTACTTACAAACAACTACTTCTGTATAATGTTAGTACAGAATCAGATATTTTAAATAAATATTGACAACTAAATAAGTATTCAAAATATCACTTAAAAAAAAGGGCAACGCAACTTTTTGGCATCAATTTTTTTTTTCTTTTGCCAGTGATTAAATGTTGGTCATTAGTAGACTGCAACCTAAGAACTTCGTAAAAAATAATAAAAATAATCTAAACTGCAACCAACCAGAGATATAATGGGTTTTATTTTGTTCTAATCAGGAGTAAATCAATAGTTCTATAGATTCCTACAATAAATAACTCCTGATTAGAACAAAAACGGTCATATCTCTGGTTGGTTACGGTTTAGAAACTTATTTTTAAAAGAAAGAAAAAAAATTGATGCCAAGGTCCATACTAAAAGTTGCATACTCTTTTGTGCTTCAAAAGATTTGTTTTGCAGAAACTAGTTCCATAAGTAGGAGTAAGATACAGTAAATATTCATCTAATTTTCCATGAAAAAAAAAACTTCTCAGGGCCAATAGCTATGGCTATTTTGACTTACAATATATTAACAGTATTTTATACAGATTTTTGTATGATAAACTGTGTCAAAGCTACAGCCTTGACAAAAAGCAGAAATATAGGATTGAAAAGGGATGCTTTTTTCTCTATACTTTGGATTTTCTATAACCCTATGTCTATGTTTCTAAAGTATCAATATACTTTAGAGATGTATTTATTTTAATCTCAACTAAGGCTCAAGAAATCTGTGCCAAGGTATAATTTAGATAATGCTATTGAAAACATTTGACAAATCATACATAAAAAGTTGGTAAGGTCAAATTCAAGGTTCTATCTAAATCTACACAGTGACCTTGACCAGAATGCCGAGAAGCAGTCAGCTAATTTTTTTAATGACACATTGTATGAGATCATTGTTTATGCCTGCAAAGATTTCTAATTTTAAATAAATAAAAAAAAAACACTTACCTTGTATTTTCTACAACATATTTTTAAGGCAAAAAAAATCCAAACTTAATTTTATCTATAAAATTTGAGTAATATAATATTACGTTTTTAATATTAATACTTATTGAACCTTACCTTAGTTTAGTTAACTTGGTTATTTCCTGAGGTAAGGCAACAAGCTCATTTCCTCTTGCACCAAAAGTGTCCAATTTCTCCAACTTGCCAATTTCCTTCGGGATCTCTCGCAGCCCTATCCTGTTGCACCAGAACGCCTCGAGGTTCTCAAGCTCACCAATTTCGGGAATCAATACATTTAAAGGATTATAGCTTATGTTTAAATTCACCAAGTTTTTTAAATGACCTATCTCCGGCGGGAGGTGCGTAATATTATTATAGTCTAATGTTAACGTTGTTAAGTTTAATAGCTGGGTTATTTCCTGAGGAACCACTGTTATTTTATTTCTATGTAAGTAAAGATGCTCTACATCGGCACAGGTGTAAAGTAAATCGGGTATTTCAATGATTTCGAAAGCGTTCAAACTCAGCCGGGATTTCTTTTTGACTATGGCCTGTTCAATCAGGGCCAGTATGTGGTTTTCACGGATAAATTTTAATATTGCACTCATTTTTTAATCTATTTCTGATTACATTTCTATTGCGTTTTTGAATTTGTTGTAAATCTGACAGGTGTGTCTGGTTCGCGAGAAAATGATAAATAAACATCTGCGCCTGCATGCAAAACATTAGAAAGAGATGTCTAGATTGAGTTGCTGTTGCAAGAGGGAGATGAAATAAAAACATCATAAACATTGCACTCGTGAGCTGGAACGATTTTTGACATTACATAATTAACTGTGTTGCTATAAGTTTAAACAACATTTCTACTAATCTAAGAAGTTTAACGTCAGAGTAAAATAATTGACCATGAAATTGACTGTAATATAATAACTGAAAGTCAAGTACTTCAAAAACCATCGCTTATAATATCTTTCATACATTGAAATCAGCTAGGTTTAGAATCACTTATATAACTATAGAAAGTACAGCCGTGTAATGGATCGCCACTACTGTATCGATTTTCCGCGGTAATTGCGAAAATGGCTGACTTTTATCGCCGCCTAAATAATTAAGTTGATAATACTATAATATCAATAATATAAGTGGATAAAAATATGGAAATCGATTATTTTCTTTGAGTGTTACTATCAATTGATGTCATGTTGAGTTAGTTTTACACAAATGCGAGAGAAATATTTATTTAACATGCAGTCATATGTTTTTAAATTAATCTTTTTATTAATATTAAGTGTACAGTGTATTTCTGTAGATGCCAACGGTAAGAATGGATAAGTTTTTACTTGTAAATATAGACGTGACGTACATCCAAATAAGCACCATATTTTCTTTGTTTATTTGATCCACAAATATACTTACAAATACTACAATGACCTTGATTTAAGTCACGCTAATAGGCTATAATTAATTAGTACAATTAATTTGATGAATTAATGTTCTAACTCAACAACTACATAATGTAAGCTGCGGCCTTTTCACTTTTATTGTTGTATAGTTCAAAACAATTGAGCAAATTGGGTCGGTTATTTTTTGGTGAGGGGCAATAAGACTGATTGTTTTATTAATTACTAAGATATGATCAACTAGTAATGGTGATGAACTGACAACATTGAAATATGTGGTTCTTTCAATAAATTACTATCTTAGACGATTCAGACAGAAATACCTATGGGTTTGTTCTCAAATAGCCTATTATAATAATATTTTCAGCCTCCCAAAACAAGAGTTCACATCATCTCCGAAGGCTAGGTGACGATGGCTACTTCAAATCGAAGCCATCATACCGCTCTTTTCAGCCAGTATCTATCAGATATCATAAATCGACGTATCCAAGAGCTGATGACCGATCCGACTATGATATAAATTCCTATGACACAGAGTATGGAGGAGTTGTGTCGAATTTTACGTCTTCAATTTATGATGACAACCCCCAGTTGTATCCTAATCCGGAGTTTGTTTCTAGGAGTAATCAGGGTAAGTCATACATTTTATCTCCATTGTCACTTTATCAAACTATTGACTCAAAAGCAGCAGTTACCTTGGCGGGGGGGTAGTAAGAGTCTGATTGAGAATTAACTAGCAGTCTTGCTGCAAGATACTTGACTTTTGGCAGGATAAGTCGTTGTAGCGATGATGACCGGTTACTACAGTTATGTCTGGTAGTTGACGTCTTTTGGTTAAATAGTGAGGATCGTGATGATCATGGTCAAAATAGCTCTTATCTCCAGTCCTTAGCTATTATAAGAAATACATAGCGCTACAAACAACGTGTAAAACAAAGTAAATCAGTTTAATGCTGTACGAAATGTTTTTTATTCTATTCGGCAGTAATAAGCAAAACTGCAGACAACAAGGTAGATACGGATTCAGAATTACCAGACGACTCACTAGCCGATGCAGATCTGAAGGAGCACAATATTATAGACAGCGTGACTTATCTGTATGGATTCAACAACTGCCACGGAGTCAGGAACGAATGGATGATACTGGTGAGTTTATGTAGCCACTTCACTTCTCTCCTACATATAAGATTTTTCTATGTTTAAGGTTTTTTTTTATATTTTGTCTTAAATTCGGTTTGCCTATGAAACTAATCATCAAGTAGTAATATAAAGCTATGCATATGCAGATCTTCATAACAAGCGGCATAGCCGTAGTTCTGCTCATCAGTGCGGTCATGTGGCTGATGTGGAGCGAGTATGCAGCTGAGTTCCGTCGGAGCAGCAAGTTGTACCCCATTAATATCAACTTGTGCTGCTGTTTAGCTGCCTGCACTATTATTTATATACAGGCTGTCATGGTCAGTATCTATTCTTATCCTATGTGTCTGTTCGATATGATAACTTTTCGTAACATTTAAAAATGGATGTATTAATTGAAGTTTGTATTCTTTAGCCAGTAATTGATTACTCGAGTTGTGAAATCAGCTAAGTGAACAACGTTTTTATGCATGCGTAACATTCCATTTCATGAAAATTGGGGGAATCTTGCAGAGGCACATTTCCGTTGCAATAAAACTTCTCTCCTTCCTCAGGGTGTATCATCTCCTTCTCAATGCGAGAGAATAGCTCTTCTCCTGCACTATACGCACGTCTGTTGCGCGATGTGGATAGTGGCACTAGCAGCGGCAGTCGCAGAGTACTGTGCATGTGATACCCTACTACCGCTTAAGTACAATTACCTGTTGGCTTACGGTGTGCCAGCGGTAGTTGTAATGGTAAGGGAATTCTTTCATAAATTCTTTAGCAATTAGCCATAACCAAGGCAATACCCGGTATGAGGTAAGCTTTTGCTAAGCAGTGCCATAGAAAAGGCTAGCAAAAATATTACTGAAAAACTTAGTCACAAGCTGTATGCTCAAGCGATACATCAATTTCCACAGCAATGTCAGAAAAATTATATCACGAGTCATCATAGGGCGACAAAAGTCACTTCATGTGAAACTTTAGTCCTACTACATCTAGTTTTTGCAAGGGCTTAAACAAACAGGAACACTATTCAATTCAGTATTTGTAGTTGTTGTAATGTATTTAACGATTGTTGGAGATGATGAGTAATAAAACTAGTCTCTTCCTGGATTCCGTTAAGGACCCACACCATTTTTTGTTCCAATACCAATCTACTAATTAAAACGAAACTTCTTTCAGTTCAACTACGCTCTATCAATGGAGCACTATGAAATAAAGCACTACTGCTGGATGTCAATCGAAAAGGGTATGGTAATGGGTTTCATGGTACCAGCCATGATATTAATCCTTATAAACACGACCATAATTATCTTAGGCCTACAAAGCGTAAATAAGAAGCAAGCAGAAACTTTAACGGCTAAAATACAGGAGTTAGTGGATCACCATATAGCTAATTGGCCTAAAACAGATCAAAATATGGATGATAAAAATGGTAGTATTGATACGTTGGATAATATTTATACGCCAGGCAGTAGTAGGAAGAATACAGATAGTACAGAAACGCTGGACAAAGATTACAATGGGAGTGAAGACGACTGCCATTACGTCAACATGGCAATACCTGGGGAGAACGTTGAAGCCGGTAGTGAGGCGAGTTGCCATACAAAAATTTAAAAGCATGCTTTGGTACTTTTTAGTAGACTATCGCTTTATAAAATTTTACCTTTTCAGCCCAACTTAGCTCAAGCTGCAAAAGCCTTGCATGATAAGAGCCTTCTAAATATGTTGTACATGGACAATGTATCTTGGAAATGGACCTGGAATACTGAAGGCAATGAATTGAAGACATATTTGAACTTATGTCTCGTGTTGGAGCCATTCTTTGCCATCAACTGGGTGATGGGTGTGGTGGCTATAGAAAATGCAGCACATTGGTCAACACCAACGATTTATTTGATACTCGTCGTTGTTATGGTAAGTTAGGGTCTATCTTTGAAGAAAATATAGATTCAGTTGTAAATATTTCAGTTTGAGATGAGTGTTTTTTCGTATTGAATTATACTGAGCTGAGGCCATTTTGACAGCAGAACTTAGTTTCTTTTTAAAAAAACCTTAGCTTTTGCCAGTCCAGGGACTCGCAAAAAGAAAAAACCCTACCCTTATGGGGTAGGTTTTTTTTCTGTTCTCAGGTGTCATCAGTTTCAGTCCCAAAATTTTTTTGCTTGCAGTACATTTACCTAACTACGACGATATGTACGACGCTGCCGATTGTGAAGCCCAAGACCACAGCACCGTGTTGCGAAGCCGTCATCACTGAACCGACACTAACAAGAAACAGGTACCTATATTTACGTTTCATGTATAGTAGAAATAAGCCTAAATTTTTACGGTATTCAACTTTTTATCCATACTTTATACTTTAATTAGTAACACGGGAGGTAAAAGGTTTCACTGTTATAAAATTATTCCCTATGAGTCATTAACTCAAAAAACCTAACCCTCCATCTGGCGCAGTCGGGGAAAAATACATGTATGTGTGAGTTACCCAAGAATGTGCCAAGTAGTAACCAAAGATTTGCTGGCTAGTTAGATCTGGTCGCGGGACTTACGAATTACTGTGACCCCGGAACGTAAAGGGCTATTGATGAACACCGTAGATTTTAGTCAGTACGAGTCTGACAGTACCTCCCGCTCTGCCCTGGGTGGGAGGACTCATATGATGATTTTACCACGATAAAAAAAAAGAGCTAGCTGGATCTGAGTACTTTTGCGTCAAATTTACGCACACACACGATTGCGGGGATGGTATTAGTTTTTAATTTTTTTCTTTGTATTTAGTAAGAAATACATCGTATCAATCACATAAAATAAAATTCTACCTACCTAAGTATTTCTAAAAGATATGGAAGGGCAACACTCTAGAAAGTATTTGCTTGATAGATTAATAAACCATTTTTATATTTTATTCACAGAACAACAGACAGTATTCCACTACTGGACCCAACAATCCAGCAGCCAATCGTGACCCCAGCGCCTGCAGACACCATAAGTACCATTAGTATTTAACTCGGATATATCAAGAATTGGTAATAACAGTACAGTCGCAAAACCGACTTTACAAGTTACAAAATAAGTTTGAAAGTCGTTGAGAAGATCGGTTGAGAAATTGATTAATTGTTTTGCAATGGTTCATAACGAAAGCGATTCGTGAAGATCTATATATTGCCATTGCAAAATAAATAACAGAAATGGTAAGAAAAAATCATAGTTGGAATGTTGCAAGAATGATAAGGAGAAAATAGATTGGTGTGTTTTTAGTTGGGTTTAAACTATGAATGGCCCTTTTTGCATTTCAATTACAAAAAAAATCACATGCAATATTAATTTTACGACTCAGCTAAAACTTATTTTTGAAACATCCCAACGTTTTGGCGCCAGCCGCTGAGCATTTAAAATGCCTTACCAATTTAAGAGTCTTGTTTCAGTAAGTTTAGTTTTTATCTGAAAAGAAGGTGAAACGAGGATGTTAGATAGTTGGTATTTTATAGTAAATTAAATGTAAAGAGCCTAAATTACGGCGTTTTTCGTCACAATGTGACTTTTTAACTGATAAGGTGAGTTAATGCAATGGTGTTGCATAAAAGAGCAAAAATGTGGTCAGCCTCAGTTCATACCATTACGACAGAATGGAACGATAGGTTATCAAATAATTTCTTTCCATAAATAAAAAATACTGTAAGACTATACCTACATTTAAAAATATGACAATCGCAGTGATGTGAATTGGGGTTTAATTTTTAGGGCCCACTGAATTGAGGAATTGTGTCTTCTTATCTTAATAACTAAAATATTTCTTATTATTCATATCTATAGTGTTATGTAGGTACTGAACCCTGAAAAATTCAGAACAGTATAATTCTCTCCCAAGAAATGCATCTAGAATTTAATCATTAACTGTAATTCAACTTAAATGTGATTCATAAAAAGGAATTTTAATAAAAATAAGTTGTTTAGATTATAAAATATTAAGCGTGTTAAAAAAGTTAATTCAATTCCATTTCAAATATTAGATGATAAAAATGGTGTAGTTTCAGAATTTATATGCTTCTGATATATTTCTGTGGGTTTCATGCCTAATCGTGATAAAATATAATTGTATCAATACGAGCAGTGTCAAAATATAACACGCACAATAATAATTACCTAAGTATTTCAGAGGCGAATCTCTACTGCCGGCTCTGCAACTGGATTTATGAATATTAATTCTTAAAAAGAGCTATGAATTAAACTGCCACTGCTTTTATTGGTAAATATTAGGTTACCGACTCTAGATTTTATAATATAATATCTATAAGAACTTTTCTACCGCAAAGTTTACTAGAAATAAGTTATAATTCTAGAGGTCTACATTTTATTGAAATTTCATTCGCAAAACAATTTCAGCCATTGTCATGGTCAGAGCGCTGACAACACAATATTTATAATTCTACGTTATTACCAGTAATGGGCGCAGCAAGGTACGAAAAATCTTCCTCCTAATTAAGAACGATATTTATTTAAATTACCACTTTACCAGAGATCTACAATTGACAATAAATGATAAAAATAATCACTGCCCACGGAACTACAAAGTTCTCTACTAGCTACGCCTATGTTCAAATAAATTTATAATTTATGGAAAATGCTTAGTTTTTACCATCTTTAACGTCGGTTCAATGTATTTATAATTAACTGGAAGGGAAAAATGAAGTTCACTCAGGTCGCATCGGGACCACCAGTATTAGCCCCCATTCGCACGACAGCCTTTTTTTCGGTTGTTAAAAAATCTCTGACTTTAACAAAAAGGTAAATTGAACTTAACTGTCACCGCCCAGCATTTAAAATCAAATGTAGTTCGAAAAAAACGCCGCTTTTGAAAACCGTTGACTTGTGAACAGATACATGGGAATGCATTTGTTCTATTTCCGGCGCTTTTTTAACGCCTAGAAAAAAACGCTCGTGCGATCACTTAAGAGCTAAAGGTCTACTTCAACTTGCGTATTGCTATAAATTCATTTCAACAATATTATGCCGAGAGTTGAATAATATGAGTAGGGATCACAAAATCAGTGCAACATTGGCACAAATTACATTGGTGCAAATCGGCCTATGAATCTGGATATTAATTTACAACACTATTATATTGAGACAATAGATGGCGCTGCGCTAGATTATTAATTTTAAATGTTGCCAGATAATAATAATTTATTACCAAATCGGGGTAAAATGTAAAATATTTTGCTAAGATCCAATGAAATATGGAGTTTTAACATGTAAAAGAACTGCTTGAATATTGAAAAGCTTGTTCATATCAATAAGTATGAATATTTGGTATACATTTTAATTTATGCTGTGTTAGTTATAATTACAAATACCTCTGATATTGTTACATGTCTACGGCAATAAAAATATCAAATCTCGTCAGAAATGAAATGAAAATGTTTGAAACTTACTACTTTGATTGTAGTTATGGTTTCATTTTGTGATAGAAGATAGTGTGATAGCAATATTGTTGCCACGACGAGTTATAATGAATGTTTTAAAATGTGATTATTTTGTTTTATTTGACCTACATGGTTACACCTTCCTTTCAAACCTAGTTCGAATTAAAACATATTTTATGTGTGATAGCACGCTTCGAACAATAAGAGCCGAGTAGTGGGTGGAACCGCGAGGAACAGCTAGTTCCATAATATGAGCGTGTGTAGGTACGCCAAATGCATAGTGTTCGCATATCTCCGGAACTACAAGTCCGATTTAAGTAATTCTTTTTTTGTTGTACTAGGTATTGTTCAACTTAAAGAATACGCAAGTTTCATCAAAATCAGTTCTGTAGTTTTTGAGATAGTTGCTACTTGGAAGATTTTCAAAGTCGATTGCAGGCGGTTCAATCTTAGTACAAAAAATTGGGGAAGGTAGTAATTACAATGATACTAAATTACGAAGTGTATAATAGTTCTGAAGCATGTAAGTTGAGAGATAGTTTCTTAATTTTGCCGGGTTATAGTGTGAATGTTTGCCAACTATTGATAAGAGATGGCAGCTGTGCGCTACTGTTCACTAAAAGTCCTACAGATGGCACTGAACAATATCGAATATTGGTACTTTTGTATGGGTGATTGCTACTAAAATAGTAGATTTTGTTAATTTGTGACAATCATTATTGATCAATTCCAAAGATTTTATTAGTACCAATCTGTTATCAAAACATTTGATTGTTTTCAGGCTATAATAGCAAACATTCTTAAAATGTTTTAACTATATCTATCATAACTTTGCTGTAGTAGATTGGAATAATAGCAGATTTCGCTGGTGGTTTATTTTTCAATAAACTGGTAACCCCAAATACAAATGTCTGCTGATACCTGACGTTTGCGCCGGTTTCATGCGATATTTTTGTGATCTTTCTGTGTTTCGTTGTGCATTTTGTCGTCGAGTTGAGCTAAAGTTCCTCCGGCTAATCCATAATTGTGACCAGAAAAGAATAGAATTTTGTGTGTTGTGTTTGAGAAAGGACTCTTTTAGTATCTGTTTCATTGCATCATGTCTTCGGACAAGCACTGCTGTGTTCCAGGGTGCAAGGAGAGTGGAGGTATGTCACACTTATTTTTAGTTATTTTACTTAACACATTGACATTAACTACCAGGCGGTTGCCTGGCATACAGTAAATCAATAATTTCCGTACTGTAGGTAATATTTATGAAAGTTATTACTCTTTAGTTTTAAGCAATGGACTATCTCTATTGCTACTTGGCCAAGTCATACTGATAACTGTACCATTTGCACCCATCGGCCCAAAGTAAACCAAAATCTTAGCAAAGCAATCTATTGTTCAATGAGGATACATAGTATAGTGCTCTCGGATAATGCTATTGTTTATGAATGGTTGAGATCACCAACTTTTTTATCTGACAGTATAACAAAGTTGGTGTTTGTAATTAACATTTTTTTATTATTTTCCAATAATATTAAGGAATTCATTATTTATTTTAGGTATGCATCGAGTGCTCCATGGGTTTCCAAACCCTGAAAGAGATAAAGAACGCTTCAACACATGGCTTTATGCAATTGGCGATGATATCTTGAGCTTGGAAAATGAGCACATATTTAAGTACCGCCGTGTGTGTCGCTCACACTTTGAAGATAAATATCTATGTCGTAACAACAAAATCAGCAACATTGCTGTGCCAACATTAAATATACCAGGTTTGTATAAATCATAACTGTACCTAAAGGAATATACACCACTGTGCTGTATGTATTTGGATTTTATGTTGATAAATTGGTGGCTCTATTTAGATATGTTCATTCTTTCAGCACCATTGTCACTAAGGAGATTAACATCTGTTACTAGAAAACCATTACAACAAATTTTGGAACTGCCGTCAACATCATCAGGTGCCTATTTTTACTTTTTAATTTATTAATTTGTATAAAGCATTTATTAATAAGCAGTTTTTGCGTCTAGTTCGCCAGCATGGGAGTCAGATGACTACAAAATAATGTTAAAATTATCCCAAAGGAATGTATTACGGGAGCAAATCTATACTATGTCCCAGTCGAGGTCATGGTCACTCTTTCGCCACTCACCAGAGAGAGATAGGTTAAAACCAACTGATATCCAGTACTAAGTGCTTACAATATTTCTTCCAGATCCGATTTCAAATTTTGAACATGTGCCGCATATATCAATGAACATTGGAAAGGACATAGTACAAAAAGAAAATATTGGTAAGTTTTTATTATTTCTGATTTAAAAACATATTTAGTATTTTTGATTATTATTTCCTTTATTTGTTTAGGTATATTACATATTTTGTACATTTTTAAGTATTTGAATAAAAAAGGAATATAAAAACATTTAAAAATATAAAAAATAGGTCCAAGCTGCAAATGGTCAGGGCTTTTGAGATAGGAACCTCCTTACAATACACGCCTCCTCAGATGTTGATTGAGGCTCTTGGCCATTAAGCCATTGGCTGAAATGACTATCGGCACAATGACTGCTGTATTTACATCCCAGATGTCAACAACCTCTTGAGCCAGATCAAGATACTTGAATTGTGTATCTTTCTCTGCCTTCACGAGGTTCTCGTCATGCGGGACCGTTATATCTACAATCATTGCGCGACGCTCCGATCGATCTCATATGAAATCTCATAGGGGATTGAAAGAATTAATAAAAAAAAACTTCATAAAAGTTTCTTAAAGGGTCAAATCACAGTATGATTATACTATATGAGATTTGATCTTTTAAGAAATCTGAAGAAATTAAAGGTAAAACAAAGACCTAACCACTTTAAAGAAAACATCATCAAAATATTTTTTTTATCAGTAATAATAATAAACTTCCTTTGTTTGCAATAATTATTTTGATCTCTTAGAAAACTGACCATGTTACACACTACATGATTAAAATCGTTGAATATTTAAATGTAAATATATTACATTAATATTTGTAGCTTATGTTGTCCCACTGCAGTCTTCTATTCTTCCAGTATTGTCTAGATTGTTAAAATAAAATATCCCCATATTTCAGATCCAGACACTCCAGTGCATGAGAAAATCATACCATTTGGAAATCCTCCAATTCCCAAGAAAAATATAAAACAAAATCTTGGTAAGTTTTCATTTTAATTTAAGAAATGGATTATTTGACTTTTGACTTCCCCAGAGATGGGTTAAGATGAACTTATATTTAGCAAAAGTTCTGAGAATTTACAATTTGTGCGCACAACGATATCATTTTCAGTATAAGCTGACCTCTCATTGTACAAAAAGCCTATTCCATACAAGGTCATCTAAAACTGGAAATGTATCGTAGTGTGCACATAAATCTTCATTTGTTAAAGTAATCATTATTATAATTATTAAATAAAATAATCCATATTGTGTAAAATAATTAACATGTTTTGTTTCTATTTTACAGGAAGAAAAAGAGTTGTCAGGAAAACTATTAAAAAAGTATTCCTTACTAATGTAGAGAAAGAACTACACCAAAAACTTGTTGCTGCAAGAATAAAAATAAGCAAAATAAAAAATAAAGCAAGACAACAGTCAGCCCACTTGAAAACAGCAAAAAAAATTGCGTCTAGTCCTGCAGTCTTAGAAACACTTGAAAATTGCACAAGTACTGCTAAATTATTAATACGAATGCAATGGCGGGAGGACCGGAAAAAGGGAAAAGGGCGACGTTTTACATTGCAGGAAAAAATTGCCGCTTTATCAATCTTCAAGCAAAGTCCTAAAGGATATAGATTCTTCAGGAAAATTTTTATTTTGCCTGCTCAGCAAACTCTTATTAAATTAATTCAAATGAGTAATCTAAAGCCTGGGATTAACGAAAACATTTTCTCTCAATTAAAAGCCAAAGTTCAGTTTATGAAAACAGAACAAAAACTGTGTGTATTACTGTTTGACGAAGTCTCATTGAAGCCCAATGTCACATACCAGGAGCGGAAAAATAAAGTAACTGGTCTTGTTGACAATGGGCAGGAAAGAAAATCTGAGTTTGCAGATCACGCCCAAGTTTTTATGGTGCGTGGTCTAATTTATAATTATAAACAGGCAGTTGCATACACATTTTCTTCAAGTGCAACCAAGGGACCAGAGCTAGCAAAACAAATTAGAGAAGTAATAACAGGCTTGCAAGAAGCAGGGTTGATAGTGGTTGCTTCAGTATGTGACCAGGGAACCAATAATAGACAGGCTCTCAAACTGTTGCTTAATGAGACCAGAGGAATTTATTTAAGAAAAGGAGAGGAATTGAAGGAAAACATAATTCTATTAAATGACCAAGAAATTATACCTCTGTATGACCCCCCACACCTTCTCAAAGGAATTAGAAACAACCTTTTAAATAAAAATTTGGAATACACCACAAAAGAGGGTATTACAAAAACCGCAAAGTGGTCTCATTTAAAATTATTGTATGACGAAAACCCGGGTTACAAGGGCATTAGATTGATCCCAAAATTAACTGAAAATCATGTCAACCCTGAAAAACTAAATAAAATGAAAGTGAAATTCGCCTCACAAATATTCAGCTGCACTGTGGCATCTAACATGGGATATCTAGCAGGTAATGTTTGTCTTATTTCACATATATATGACTCTATTTTATATTATTATCTAATTATAAAACTTTGCTAATCCAAATCAATATTATTCTATAAAGATTATATAGATTTGGATTACCAAGTGAAGTTACAGTAACATTTGGTATGGTATTTTCCTTACTATACTCAAAATAGAATAGAATAATTATTTATTTGCAGAGAAAGTAGGTACAAGATACAAATGTTAATTCAGTCAGTTTAGGATATTGAATAGTGAAAAAATCTTGATTAATTGACTTACTTAAATAAGCGTTTACAACATGTGAAAACTTTAAAATGAATGTAATTAAATGATCATTTAAATCAGAAACTCAAAACAAATATAAACATGGTAAATATCCCATTGTAGGATATCGGTTTTGTGCGTGGACGCGATTAACAAAATGCGTGACCGTTAGCGGCGAGGGCGCGAGCCGGACTGCTGAGCGGGGTGGGGTATCGCGCATCGAACGACCGCTGGGAGCGAGAGAGAGGCGCGGGCGCGGTTTGCACATATATACCCCGCGCGCGTTAGTACATTATGTACTGCTTCCTACATGCTCCCCCTTTTGACCACACCAGTGCCCTCACGGTTGGTCAAACAACAACTACTACTCCTAGCCCCCTTATTTCTCTTTACGCGGCCTACCACGCGAACGTTTAGGAGCTACCGGTTGTGGGACCTCAGGACATTCACCCTCCCGCGAATGATATCTCTTTAAATCGGAGATATGATACTTCCCAATGACTTCATCAGGAGTTCCAGGGAATGTTAAAAGATAAGTGGTTGGGCTCACCTTCTTATGCACCCTATAAGGGCCATCCCTCTTAGGCATGAGCTTGGCACTAACCCCCTTGGCAGAGCTGCTCAGGACGTGCGATTTCAGGAGGACAAGGTCTCCGACGGCGAGTTCCTCAGCCTTTCGAGTCTTGTCCTTTTCAGCCTTACGAAGGTCCTGTTGATGCTCGATGCACTCCTTACTACTGCTGAGTGTCTCCGCTAGCTTCAGCAGATACGGCGTAATCTGTGGAACATAATTTTCAGCTTCTATCACAGCACGAAGATCGCTCTGTACTGCGATGGGCGAGCGAAGTTCACGAGCAAATGTCAGATAAGCAGGCGTCTGTTGAGTTGCCTTGGTTACAGATGTGTTCAATGCGAAGCGGATGAAAGGCAATACTTCTGGCCACTGTCGATGGTGTCCTTCTACCAGAATGGCCAACTGAGTCTTGAGGTCGCGATTCTTGCGCTCTACTGGATTGGCCTCCGGATGGTAGAGAGGCACCAAACTCTGCTTCACACCTAGTGTGAACATCGCTTGTTGCATGACATCGGCAACAAACTGTACGCCATTATCGGAGATGAGACGCCGTGGAACACCGAAGCGTAGGAAAACCTCTTCAATGAGGACCTTAGCGCATGCTTCAGCTGTAGCTTCGGAGAGGGCAAAAAGCTCAACCCACTTACTTGCTGTGTCTTCTAAGATCAGCACCCACCTCTCTCCGTTAGCTCCTTTGGGCAGCGGCCCGAAAAGGTCGACAGCTAATACTTCGAAGCGTTGCGCGGGAACTGGAGTCTGCAACAGTCCTGATGGTTTTTCATTTGAAGGTTTGTATCGCTGGCATTCTATGCAGGTTTTCAAATAATCAGCTATATAACGCCGCATGCCAGGAAAGTAAAATCTTTGACTGATACGGTGCAAGGTTTTGTCTAAACCACCGTGACCTGAAGTGGCAGAGTCATGACATTCAACGAGCACTTGTTTTCTACGGTTTTCCGGAACAACGAGCTGCGGTTCTTCAGTCTCTGCTTCAGTATACCGGTAAAGTACACCTCTGCACGTATGATAGCCTCGATCCGTCCATCGGGTAAGTTCTAATTCATCTTTACCTTCCAGAGCCTTGATGATCTTTGCCACTTCAGGGTCTGCGAGCTGATCTTCACGAAGCGTAGCGGCATCCCAGCGTGGCGGGTCGACAAGCACCGTGCTGACTTCACAGGAATCGCGAGCCTCCTCCTCACACGGCGGACGGCTGAGCGAATCAGCAACAACGTTGGACTTCCCAGGAGTGTAGTCGACTTGCAGATCGAAGGATTGGAGCTTCATGGCCCACCTTACGAGACGACCCGTAGGGGCCTTCAAGGTAAGTAACCATTTTAGAGGCTGATGGTCGCTGCCGACGTGCACCGGATGGCCATCGATGTACCCGCGGAACTTCTCGACTGCCCAGACGACCGCCAACGCTTCGCGCTCGGTGGTAGAGTAGTTCTGCTCCGCCGTGGTAAGTAGTCGACTGGCGTACGCTATGGGTCTCTCTTCTCGCGGCGACTCCCCCTGGAGCAGAGCCGCACCCAGTGCGTAGTTACTGGCATCAGTCCTAAGAACAAATGGCTTATTATAATCAGGCTGAATAAGAATTGGGGGTGAGGTAAGTAAACCTTTTAGTTCAATAAATGCCTTGGCCTGTTCTTCACCCCATAACCAGCTCTGATCCTTGCGCGTCAGCATTGTCAGCGGCTGTGCAACTTGGGAGAAGTTCGGCATGAATTTACGGAACCAAGAGCAACTCTGTAGAAAGCACTTAAGCTGTTTGACAGTATTAGGCTCCTTCATATCCATTATTGCAGCAACCTTATCCGGATCCGGGGCCACTCCATCCGTGGTGATAATGTGGCCCAAGTATTTCACACTCTCTCGAACAAATGCGCACTTAGCGCGATTGGCATGGAGATTAAAGACACGTAAACGGTCGAATACCGCACGTAAGTCCTTTAGATGCTGGTCGAATGATCCGGATATCAAGATCAGATCATCGATGTAACCCAGCAATGTCACACCCTTGAGAGATGACGCAGAACGGAATCGATCGATTAATCTTTGAAACGTCGCGGGCGCATTGCGCAGCCCGAACGGCATACGTGTAAATTTATGTAATCCAAAAGGTGAGATAAAAGCCGTCTTATCTTGATCTTCTGCTCTCACTTTCACCTGCCAGTACCCGGAACGCAGGTCAATAGTAGACATGAAACAGCTCTTACCAGTATACTGAAGAAGGTCATCAATTACCGGCAGCGGGTAGGAGTCACTCTTGGTGGCGGCGTTCAGCTTGCGATAGTCCACGCAGAACCGGTAAGTACCATCCTTCTTTGGCACCAGTAGAGCTGGAGCTGCCCACGGAGATTCGCATTCTGTGATGACACCTTCGCGCAGCATCTTCTCAATCTCCGCTTCCATGATGGCTTTCTTGGCAGGCGTGAGGCGATACGGCGGTACAGCAATCGGCGGATGGTCGCCGCAATCGATGCGATGCTCCGCGAAAGGCGTGGGTTCTCCCCCTTCTGCGAAGATATCTCCATACTCTTGGAGCAGCTGGGCGAGACATTCCTTCTCTGAAATTGACAGCATCGTACCTTCATTATCACGTAAGATATCCGCGGAAGCGCACCCTACGAACTCACGTGAAGTCTCACACCGTAAAGGGTGAATGACCTGAGGCCGATCAGCTGTGAACCATGTATTGTTCGAAACATTAATAACAATACCGGATTTACGTAAGAAATCTATACCAAGTAATGTGTCATTGTTCAACGCGTCGGGAAAAATCACGAAAGTTATGGGCACTGCCGACCCCATAAGAAGTACAACTAAATCCACTAATAAAACTTTACGGTCCCGTACGTTACCGTCAGCTAGTTTTACGGACATGGTAGTGTCACGAAACGAATAATTTAATTTACGTAAAAGGGCGTAGAGAGTCGAACCTGCGACACTACGTTTGGCGGCCGTATCGATCAACCCGGTACCCCGGTACCCGTCAACCTCTATACTTAATATCGGCCGGCCGTCGGCTTTACATGTTTGACTCGACAAAACATCACTCTTAGCCTTAATATTACACATACAACTACTCATTACAGAACTTGACATTTTACATACTTCCGTTTCATTTACTAAATTACGCTTAGAGTCATTAAAATTAAAATCACAAGCGTTAAAACTTTCATTGCGCTTAGAACATTTCGCACAGTTAGCGCGAATTACGCCACTAGCCCCACAACCATAACACTTCACATTATTATTTGGGCTTGGCGTTGACGCAGAATTTGCACTTTTTTCTTTCACATTTTTCAACTTTTTGCACTCTTCCCGAGTGTGTCCACTTTTACGACAATAAACACAAAAAAGTTTGCTTACTTTGTCCGTTACTGGATTTACCGTAGTTGGCGGGGGCGAAACACTATCCGTTGAATGCGTCGCGTTGCTCGCAGCGACGCTCGAAGCGATGCTCGTGGAGGCGGCGCTTGCGGACGGCGGCGCAGGCCGGGGCTGCGGCGTCGGTGTCTGCGGCGCATGCGCGCTAACGGCGGCGCAGGGACCGCGCGCATCGCACGACACCTCGGCTAACGAATCTTCTATGTTTCGCGCCTTTTCTATCAACATATCCAGATTTTCGATAGACTCCCTAGTCACACGTTTTCTTATACGCCTATGCAGTAATCCGTACACTATGTCGACTGCCATAGCGTTTTCCACCGTGTATGGAAGCTTGGACAAAAGCGCACGAAGACGACCGACGAAAACTTCCGTGCGTTCGTCGGTTTGTTCGGCGGCAAATATATCGCGAAATAGCTTGTGGGGGGCGCGGGGTACGCCAAACATGGCTCTTAACTTCTGTAGCGCGTCTTCCCATGACGTCACTGAGGATTTTATGCCCCGATACCACACTGCTGCCTCTCCTTCTAGGAGCATAGGTAAGCCGCGAAGCGCATGTTCGTCACTGATACACGTACACTCTTTATATATTTCGATTGAGTCGACGAATGCTTCGAGGGCCTCTGAGTCACGGCGTGCTCCGCTGAATCGGGCCGTACAGCGAGCGAAGTTTCCTTGTTTTGTTGTAGCTAGCGATGGCGTAGGTGAAGCTGCGACGTTGACGGCTGACGTGGCTAGCAGGCTCTGAACCAGTTGACGGTTCGACTCCGCTTGAGCCTTAGCGAACGCCTCCATGAACGACGAAAGCTGCTCTCCCGATAGTGACGCGGGCGTCGGCGCCGGCGTCACAGACGCTGGCGCGGGCACGTCACTCATGGAGTCCTCATCGTAGGTTTTACTTTTGCGGCGCGGCATTGTAGGCACACAAAAGTCAACTAAACACTAAGGAAAACACTGTTCTCGTTAAGTACGACGCGTAATATGTTATTTTCTCCACTACACAAAACGTTATGAGTTCGCGTCGCGTCGATTAATGTACGCGTGCCGCGTTGGAGCGCCAGTTTGTAGGATATCGGTTTTGTGCGTGGACGCGATTAACAAAATGCGTGACCGTTAGCGGCGAGGGCGCGAGCCGGACTGCTGAGCGGGGTGGGGTATCGCGCATCGAACGACCGCTGGGAGCGAGAGAGAGGCGCGGGCGCGGTTTGCACATATATACCCCGCGCGCGTTAGTACATTATGTACTGCTTCCTACACCATTAAATAAGTTCTAATGATAGTGATCATTAATTAAAATACACAAAACACCATTTAGATGTTTTATATGCAAATTTAGATAAACAGACGATGTACTAGATAATTATAATATGCCAAAATATAAGGATTCAGTTAGGATATTAGCATTTTAATTAAATAATATACCTTAACTTTTTAGTGTATGCCGCATTGCCTGCGGTTATGTTAATTAGGTGAAAAGGACAATTTTCATTTCTTAATTGATTGTGACCAATTAAACATGAACTTTGCTATATTGCACTTTATGCTATTGAGAGTTAGTAATACCCAAATATAAAATGTATTTTTTATATTGTGCTTGATGATCAATTGATCACTTAAAATGTCAAATACAACAAATCCCACCCTGATTCATTTTTTCTGCTGGGATATTTCCCTTGTTTATTGAGTATTGTGTTTAATTATTTCTTTTTTTGTTTCAGATAAGAACATCCTTCCTAAAGAATGCAAGGAAACTGCGGACCTGCTGCTTTTTATGGACCAAATATTTGACTCTGTAAATGGAAGCCACATGAAAAATAAAAACGCCAAACCCCTACTTGGCCCAGCAACGCCGAACTCTGTGCACCATAGAACATGGGTGGAAGGCATAAAAATATTTAACTCAATGAAATTTATAACTTCGACTGGTAAAAAGGAAACTGTTCCCTCTGTAACCAATTGGGTGTGGACACTGAAAGGAATACAAACTTTATTAAAAAAATTAAGAGTGGATTTTTTCGTGTCATCAGTATGGTTGCGGCACCTTAATCAGGACCCCTTGGAGAATTTCTTTGGCGCAGTGAGAAGCCAAGGGTGTCGCAACACTAACCCCACCTGTGACCAGTTCGAATCTGCATTCACCACTCTTTTAATAAATAATTTAAGCAGTGTTCACACCCGTGGTAACTGCGAAGGAGACTTTTGTGATGCATTGCATTCTCTCATCATCAACGAAAATGTAAAAGCAACGTCGACCTGCTCCTCATTCGATTTTTCAAAAAATTTCGAATTTAATTTTACCCCACTAGAGGTAAAAGAAAGGGATCCCCGGATTATTGCTCCCATACAATATATGAGCGGATATTTTCTTAAAAAAACAAAATCCCGTATTTTTAAATCTTGCTCACATTGCATCAGTGATTTGTCATCAAAAAATGAAATCGAGTACATAAAATATAGGGAATATGCAGGTCGGCGATGGCTTTGCACTCCCAGCAAAGAATTAGTACAACTAATTTCAAATATGCAAGACATAATAAATGAAATAATGAAAGAGAACATAGAAAAATGTAATTTAAAAGAAATTATTAAAACTGCAATTATTATATTTGTTGATTTTAAATTTATAAAATGCAATACACACAAAAACAAATTAGAAGATTATTTGATTAATATTGTCATTCGTTGCATGATTTTTAATTATTGTAAAAATATTAACAAAATATTAGCTGGGAGAAAACAGGTTGATGATGATGAGGACAATCTGCAAATAAAAGCCAAGAAGTTAAATAAGTGCTATAAAAGACACAAATAAACTTGTTTTGATTAACAAAATGTTTTATTTTATAAATCCTTTATAATAAGATATCAACCATCGATGAAACTACATAACTATACGTACGTACGTATGGCGTGTCTATAGACATTTACATATCTATAGTTATAGTTATGCTGAGTAATGACTCTTACTAGTGATAACAGATGGCGTTAGTGGGCTAGACGTAAGTGGTTTCCCATTTTAAGGCCGAAGATTGGTCTCTATTTCAGTATAATACAATGTACTCTGTGGTCGATTGTATGTTTTTCCGCGATTATGTTGCGTTTGACTGAACCTATTTTGATGCAGTTTCCAGAAAAGTGTTCGTTACATTTTGGAAAAAGTTTTAGTATATAACAACAATGGATATCTCGTGATGCTGGCCGCATAGATCCGTTTTTGTTGCTTACTTGGATTGTAGATTTTCAAAGACGCCGATTACACGAAGATTTTTGTTGAATATCTGAACTAAAAAGGGTGATATAAAAACCTAAATATAAACGGTACAGAGAGTAACAAATAAAACAACTAATATTCTCTTATATCGAGTGTATTTCTGGATAAATTGGTTACAAAATACTTATCCAACGCCCGCCATGTATCGAGCCGGAGCTCAAGCTTACATCCTTTAGCAAGATGAATCTCAAACGAAACTAGGTGACAGTATAAAATCGTACATTCTTTATATTACAATCTAAATAGTATAAAAGCCGACCGGCGTTCGCTTACCAGTGTTTACAATTAAAAAAAGATCGACGCGTACGATGGATTTTAAATTTAGTTTGAGCTTAACTTACTCTTTAGTTATTTTATAGGAAAAAATATATATAATAATTAGTATAATTTAAATTATTACATAAAGATTCCTTAATTGCTTTAATAGAGGCTGTCGCGGAGTCGGCCGTGGGTTTACAGTTGACTGTCCGACTATGGGCCGCCCCGGAGTAGAATCGACTGCAAAAGCTTAAGGATTGAAACGATATATAAAAAAAACCCATGCGAAACTGTGGGTAGCACCGCGGGCCGCCTGACAATACTGACTAAGACCACAGTGTAGGAGCTTCGTGCAGTGGTGCAAGGTCGTGTGACGTTGTCCTACTGCAGGTAGGTGTTCTGTGGCGGTTGGAGGTTGTTTTCTTGAGCGGCCGCGACGCGCCGCACGTCGGTCGAGTGATAAATGCTGACTTATTGGCGGTCGGTGGCGCGCAGCTTCTCTTCAACAGCCTCCTGTGAGGCCTCGGAGAGGTCGGTCGCTTGGATGTACTTCTGTACGCCGACCAGCGACTTCTTCAGTGCGTCAAAAGAGCTGTGAACAATGGGACATCAAATTAGAATCAATAAAATGAGTATGTCGAGGAAAAACGCGTACAAGGATCGTAAAAGGTGGATTGTGTGGTTTCTGCCTACCTCCACGAGGAAAAGCCGTGAGTTTATGTATGGAAGTAGAAATAACTAAACGACAAAAATAAATCCATGCTTTTCCCCCTTGAAGTTTAGGTAGAAACTACAGATATTCAACAATTTACATGGTAAATACAACATTATTCTTTTTCAGTAGGGTATCAATTCTTTAAATCTCAAATAAAAACGAAACGAGCATGACAACATCATATAAATCTTTGTTTACGCATAGCCATGTCTTTTTCGGCGCTACAATAATGTGACACCAACAATTTGTAACGCCAGAATTATAGCCCACGAAAACGAATTCCAAGGGTACGGGCACGCCGCAATCGCGGCGGTAAGACCCCTCTTTGAGGAGTGGCTGGATAGGCGTCACGGCGTCCTTACCTTCCGCATGACGCAGGTCCTCACCGGACACGGAAGTTTCGGGAGGTTCCTGTGTCTGATAAGGAGGGAGGAAACGCCTGGGTGTCACCACTGCGAGGACCGTCCTGAGGACACGGTGGAGCATACGGTGCAGGACTGCCCCGCTTGGGCAGAGCACCGCCGTGTCCTCACGACGGCGATAGGCGGAGACCTCTCGCGCCCGGCATTGGTCGAGGCCATGCTGCGGGGCGAGACGGAGTGGGAAGCGGTCGCCTCCTTCTGCGAAGCAGTCATGCTCGCGAAGGAGGAGGCGTGCCGCGTGAGGGAGAGAACAGTGTCCTCCCTCCGACCCACCCGCAGTGGTAGACGCCCACGGCGACGGACGTCGCCAGACGATCTCCGGCCACCGTAGGCGCGGGCATGCGGGCAGCGAGTAATGGGCGACTCGCTGCCCGACCATGGACCATGCCCGGGTCGACGGCGCGTTGTGTTCCACGCGCGCCTCAAGGAGTGTCAGCAAACTGACGGGGCCTGTAGAGGGCCAGAGCCTGCCGGGGTCGCGGGTCTTACCCATCACCGTAACCCCGGTACGTAAAGGGCTCGTGAAGGACACCGTGGATTTTAGTCAGTACAAGTCTGACAGTCCCTCCCGCCCTGCCCTGGGTGGGAGGACTCATTTGATGATTTTACCACGCAAAAAAAAAAAAAAAAAAGGGTGCATTGCCAAAACGAGTCAAATTCGGCGACAAGATGGGCATCAGACTAAATTGTTTTCATCGAGAAAAACTTTACTTGAAGCTGCTAGAAGAATGTGGAGATGGACAAAAAAGATACAAACGATTCGAGCTCTTTTAGACCTAATCACTGCTCTAAAATTTAGAGTAGTTATTTTTCTACAGTATGGTAATTCAGGATGTAGATGATATTGATTGCCAAAATACTGGTCATGGTCAACATTTTAGGCATAAAGTAAATATTACTTTTTTCTTGAATCAGCATAAAATCGGGATTTTTTTAGCGGATATTGATACGAGTTTGACAAATACTTTTTGTATCATCCGTTAAAACATCCTACTTTTTTTTTACGTGGAGTCTTCCCATGAGTCCTACCACTTTGGGATAAACGGAAGGGACTGTCGAATCTTACTGACTAAAATTGACGGTGTTCCTTCCATACCCTTTACGTTCCAGGTTAACCGTAAAGACAGCCTTGCGATCTCGGCAGACGTAATTTTCCGTTGAAAAGTAATATTATTACAAAGAGAAAGTAACAATGAAAATCTAAAATTCTTATTCAAAGCATGACTTTGACAATAAAGCTACGTCATCATTTACAAATAGCGTTTCCAACGATTAGTTATCGTTGCGATAAGTATATCTTGGTTCTTACTAAACATGATTCGATCCTATGCGTCATCACTAATGATTTGAACGTAGGGCGCGGCCGTTTATGGATTTCTGCTAAGTTTTTTTAGCTAAACCGTTAAGTTTTTATCGTTGGCATCGCAATTTCATGTTAACCGATGTGCTCCCACTTTAGCGCTAGCGTTAGCGTTCGTATTTAGATAGCGTTCATTTGCACGTTATTTTGAGATCGTATCGCATTTGTGGAGTAACCGAGACAGCCTGTATAGTAAGTAAACTGGAGTGGTAGTAAAATAGCCATGTTTGTCGAAGGACCGATAGCCAGTGGGGAAATCGAATCCTGGACTAGAGATCTGGTATCAGCAAACGTATTGTGGGACACCGCCCAGCTAGATGAACCAACGACTTTAAGAAAGTGGCTCGGACAGACTGGATGCGGAAAGCAAGCGGTACGGGGTGATGTAACGCAGTCTGGAGGGAAGCCTATGTGTCTAGTAGTGCATTGCGATAGGCCGAGTTTATTTTGATCGCAATGTGATTAGAGAGTGATGGGTATGAATGTAGATAGATGGATGGAGACGAAGGGGAAGTTCAAAGAAAAGATAGGATTGTGTATAAATTATGAATGAAATGAATGAAAAAGGAGTAAAGAATTTTTTATAACTGCTCCTCTACTGGGAGCTAGCGCAATCGCCGTGTGAGGTCCCAGGTTCAATTCCCAGGTCGGGCAGAGTAATTAATTTTTTTTATCAAGAATTTACCCAGTAACAGCAATGGAGTCTGGATTTATGTCCTACAGATGGCATTACGGCCTAACCCTTGCGGGGATATTTTAAAAGAGTGACCATGGAGTTTCTTGGCGGTTCTTTTCCATGAAAACGACCAACTCGAACCGAGCACCTGCTTTTTAGACGTTTTACAAGTGCCCACATGGACCTATATACAGGGTGTCCCAAAACTCAACGTCAAGCCGAAACGGGGTGACAGGATTGATCATAACCATCACGAGAAAAATCTGAAAAAAAATCTATCCCATGCAGTTTGAAAATTATGGGCATTTTAAGAAAAACCTAGAAATTTGATCAAACTGTACCATTTTTCGGTTATTGTGGTTATTCTTTTTTATTTTTGTTCATTTGAACTTTGGAAACGTAATCCTAAATAACATTTCTAGAATCTCAATAAAAAATAATGACACAATTGCCTCAAGTTTCCGAGAATTGAGACTATTTGTAAAACTACGAATTTAAAATTTTCAAGATTCGTCGACTTTGACAGGCCCTCCTATAAAAAAAATGTACTAGAGTGCCTTGGCAAGTGGCATTAAAAGTTGGCGCATTTAATCAGAATTCTAAAATGGTACAATACTTGTTAGTTCCATACAATAGAAAAGAGTAAAAAAATTAAAACCTCAAGTATCCCGATTTTTGCTATCACATTTTACTCAGTTAAAATGTTTTTAATTCGCACAAGCTCTAGGTAGGTTCTTAATTTTAAGACAAAATTATGAGAGAGATGGATAATGGGTATGTTTGCCATGAGTGAGCGAGACAGATAGTGACGCCACTTTTATCAAAGTGAAAAAAAGTTAGTAAAATTTGTAAAATAATTAGGTTTGTTGGAATAAAAGTCAGATGGAGAAATAACATTTTTTATTACAATAAATGTTCAAATTGTTTACCATCAGCCTCAATACAAGCCCTACATCTTCTTAAAAAAGATCTACTTATAAGTCGGGCATATCTTCGAGAGTTGATCGCCTCAGCTGCTTGAGAAATGCGTTCACGCAGGTCGGCTACGTTCTCAATGGGCTTTGAGTAAACTTTTTCTTTGAGAACTCCCCAATAGAAAAAATCCAGGGGATTTAAATCTGGTGAACGGGCGGGCCACGAGATAGTGCCTGAACGTCCAATCCACCTTCCCGGATATTCCTGGTCAAGGAAATCTCTTACTTGCACTGCGAAATGCGCTGGGCAGCCATCTTGTTGAAACCACATGTCGCGAAGATCTGCTAGTGGTACGTCCTCTAACAGGGTTGGTAAATCTTCTCTTAAAAAATGTAGGTAATTAGTTCCATTCAAGTTCTCAGGCAGTTCAATAGGCCCAATAATTTTACCGTTTAAAATTCCGGTCCACAGGTTTACTTTAAAACGATACTGGGATCTATCTTCTCGCATTAAATGTGGATTCTCCACATGCCACTCGTGATAATTGTGCAAGTTCATGTAACCATCTTTTTTAAATGTCGATTCATCGGACCAGAGAATTTTTTGGATGAATTGGGGATTCTCATTATGCCTCTGTAGCATTGTTCTACAAAAAGAAATCCTTTCCTGATAATCTCGAGGTAGAAGACTTTGAACTCGTTGTACGTGAAACGGATGCATTTCGTTTCTTTGTAAAATACGATGAGCAGTGCTTTTGGGTATTCCCGTTCTTTCTTCAATTCCACGTACGGAAATACTTCGGTCACCTGCGACCTCTTGCAATACTTCTTCCTGGAAAGGAAACACAGGTCTACCTCCAGCCTGTATTTGATTCGGGAAATGGCCGCCCTCTGTGAGTGAACGGTGCACATTAACAAACACTCGGTGATCCGGGTAGCGCTCTAAATTTGGATATCTTTCACGATAAAGTCTAGCGGCGGCACTTGCGTTGCATCTGCATTCCCCATAAATGAGGTGCATGTTCGCATATTCTTGTGAAGTGTAGCGCGTAGGCATGGTAGATAAAAAGGATGCCAACACAAAAGTCCAGAGAGAAGCCAAAGTTGCCGGTATGTTATCAACAAGTCCAATTTACAAAGATTCAAGTCCAAAAAGAGAAGCCAAAGTTGTCAGTACTAAATCAACACAAGCGAATACGAACGTGCGCAGTAGACGAATGAGCGAAACGTACTAACTGGTTGGTGTCGGACTGGTAGCGTAGCCATTTGCTTGGCTGAAACTAGTGCGAATGAAACAGATAGATGCCATAGCATCTATCTGTTTCATTCGCACTCGTTTAAACGACGCATCTCCGTCTCAATGCGTGGCGTCACTATCTGTCTCGCTCACTCATGGCAAACATACCCATTATCCATCTCTCTCATAATTTTGTCTTAAAATTAAGAACCTACCTAGAGCTTGTGCGAATTAAAAACATTTTAACTGAGTAAAATGTGATAGCAAAAATCGGGTTACTTGAGGTTTTAATTTTTTTACTCTTTCCTATTGTATGGAACTAACAAGTATTGTACCATTTTAGAATTCAGATTAAATGCGCCAACTTTTAATGCCACTTGCCAAGGCACTCTAGTACATTTTTTTTATAGGAGGGCCTGTCAAAGTCGACGAATCTTGAAAATTTTAAATTCGTAGTTTTACAAATAGTCTCAATTCTCGGAAACTTGAGGCAATTGTGTCATTATTTTTTATTGAGATTCTAGAAATGTTATTTAGGATTACGTTTCCAAAGTTCAAATGAACAAAAATAAAAAAGAATAACCACAATAACCGAAAAATGGTACAGTTTGATCAAATTTCTAGGTTTTTCTTAAAATGCCCATAATTTTCAAACTGCATGGGATAGATTTTTTTTCAGATTTTTCTCGTGATGGTTATGATCAATCCTGTCACCCCGTTTCGGCTTGACGTTGAGTTTTGGGACACCCTGTATACTTCTATTATAAAGCTGAAGTTTGTTTGATTAAACGCGTTCTAAAAACTACTGGTTCAAACGGGATCATTATTTTTGTTAGGTAGTACATTTATCGCGGAAGGTTAACATCAAGCTACCCGCTAGCTCAATAAGAGCCGAGAAGCGGGCGAAACCGCGGGGAAAAGCTAATGTGATAAAGATTTCTTTTTTTTTGTCATTATAAGCGTAATGTTATCTTAATATTGACAGCTACAGTTCACAGCGGCTCATAAACCAAATTTCCGCACAGAAACGCGTTGTAAACGATCTTCTATATTTATATTTTTGTGTTTTTGGCAGCTGCGGCAAGGACTCGACTTTATTATCACGAGATTACGTCTGGAACGATCAGAGAACTCGGTTACGATATGTAATATTTAGCGTGCAATACTGTCATGGCGGACAGAATGTGCATTTCAGTGATGAAATTACGCGTGTCGTATGTTATAATTGGTTTGGGGTGATGACGCGTTTGTTGATACGTGCGACCGCCCACGGCTTAGGGAATTGCTAGCTTTTAGACCAGTTATTGGCATATTATTTAGTGAAAACTACTGGAGACGGTTATCATTTTTTAAAGGTTATCTGGTGTGAAAACTACGCGTTATTAATGCACAATTAGCTTCATAATTGACGATTTCTGTTGCCTTTTTGTATTATTAACATTTCTTAATCGATCGAAAGGCTTATCAAAATATATCGCTACCCTCTTGTAGGAAAATAATATAATGTGCCTAAGTCTACTTACTAGACATATGATTTACCGTGACCCCGGTACGTAAAGGGCTATTGAAGGACACCGTAGATTTTAGTCAGTACGAGTCTGACAGTCCCTCCCGCTCTGCCCTGGGTGGGAGGACACATTTGATGATTTTACCACGTTCTACTAGCCATAACATTCTTCCATCACTGGACAAAGGTCACAAAGCGACTATAATGTGTGCAGGCGGGACAAATCAATCATAACATCAATTCAATCTCTATTCCTCCAAGAATAGAAGTTTTTTTTTTTAGCGTGAGAAAATCAGCGTGGTAAATGAGTCCTCCCACCCAGGGCAGAGCGGTAGGGACCGTCAGACTCGTACTGACTAAAATCCACGGTGTCCTTCAATAGCCCTTTACGTTCCGGGGTCACGGTAATTCATAAGTCCCGCGACCGCCTTAGGGCTCACCTTAGTAATGAACCTGGGTCACCCTCATCTTTTAAGCTAGTGATATTTACCTGGAGTACAACATCTTCTTCTTGACCTTAGCGGTGTCGGGGCACCATGACATGAGGAAGAGCTTCTGTTTCTTGCTAGCCTCCGACGTGCCCTGGCACTGGTGAGTGTACTCGAAGTCGAAGAGGCCATATCTGAAAATTTACAGAACAACGTTACAGTAAAAATATTAGGTAAGAACAGAATTAAATGTTTCATTGATATGTAGCTACTTTCCTTTTGTGGGAGTGAAATGTAACAGAAGTGGAACAGGATTGGTTAAATCAAATAGAGCGATGGTATTTTATTTGACCAATCCTGAACAGTTAATGGTAGCAACTCTTGCCGAAGTCTGTTTTTGGACACGTGAGCTAAGCAACGCTTGTCTTTGGTTGAGTCACCAATATGGATGGGACCCGGACATAATTGTGGGGCGCATTGAATAAACGCCTGATAAACGCTCGTAAACGCCGAATAAATGTCAGTATATCGACATATACTAGAACTAAAAAATTGAATACATCACATTGACCGACCCGCATTGGGCCCGCGTGGTAGATTATGTGGCCCACTCCCTCCTCACAGTGAGGAGGCCTGTGTCCCAGCAGAGGGAACGTTATAATCGGATGATGAATAGGAACACTTAATTACCTGCACTCTCCAGTGCCGCCCTTCTGCAGATCCTCAAGGAACTGGTCGTACTCAGCGTTGCGCTCGCCGACGGTCTCGACGTCGATCTGTTTCTCGTCGCGGATGTAGAACACCACGTAGCGGTGTTTCTTATCCTTCTTGATTTCCTCGTACGTCGTTTTACAAGCGTCCGATACTGTCACGCCTGACGCCTGGAAACAAAATGGAGGATAAGTATGGCAAACTTAGTTTTGAGTAGGTATTACTAAGACACCTTCAGAACTCCGGGATATTTACCATGATCGGACGGGTCTCCGTATACGGATCAGGGTTCCGTATTTTTGATCAAAGCGTTAATTTTCAAAATATACTATACAAGGTAAATTAAGTTCTAATGATAAGGTATAAATTATAAATATAAACATTTTTGATATGAAAAAAAATGAACTAGTTGAACCACAATGCGTAATGACTGTAGTGGGGCTTTCAAAGTATTTGTATTTCCGCCCTGGGTGGATCGGAGAGGACCGTCAGTCTCTGTTTGAAAATCCACCTTGTTCCGTCGGTTACACTTTGCGTTCTAGGGCCACGTTGTCCTGTTTAGCCAGCCCAGAGACCAAGCGCAGATATCTATGGTCAATCTTTCTAAATACATTATTCTACGATAATGATACAACTAAAGATATTTCGAGTGGTAAATTACGAACAGCGGTATGTAATAGCGGGAGCATTTTCTTTAAAAAGACTGATGTTAAGTGATCATTGCCAATAGTAATCTATTATTTAATTATGCCAGCGTAGTATGCCAATTAATTTCCGATCAGTTCACAGCTTCTTATTTAAAAACATTACAGGAGCGGCAATAAATATTGTACATCGAGCTTTAAAAAGAGATAGGTAATATACTAGTTTCAGCTTCGTATATAGCGTTATCTCTGTCGCATTAATTAAGCAAGAAATTCTAACCAGCGACAATCTCACCTCATTATTCCCAAAGCAATGCAACTCCTTAAAGCCAGAATCAAAAGTGGCGACCAGAAACGTGCCTACACAATGGAGTTAAACGAAAAAAATAAATAAAAAAATAACAATTAATAAAACTTCTAATAACAATCATCTAACAAATAATAAAGTCTTGAACCTCGCAACGATATTAATTAGAAAAGAATACCGGAGCAGAAACATGTGACAAGAATCACTTACAAGTGTGTTTTGTGCAATATTATTCACTGGCTCTATATAATCTTATATTAAAATAGACGCGTTTTAAAATTAAATATCTACAATACCTTTTTACGCAAGAAATATCAAGAGAAAATTTTCATACATCGTTATAGCAAGGTAATGAAATTCCCGAAGAGTTTGCCGACGAGTCGAGAGTTCCCGAATGCAGAAGAATCCCTTTCAATATGCACACCCCTACATTCTTTTAGGTTTAATTAAAATTTTCTGGCTATGAACAATGCTAACGATTGTGAAACGAGTACCCTTGTTCGTCCTTGTATTGTCCCTTGCCGTCCTTAAAATACGTAAGTGGGCATTGCCAAGATATTTCTAAACTTTTGCTATGAATTACGGCTTACTCCGTGTTTGGCAGTTTCCTCCGAATTTACTGTCTTGCACATTAAATCTGCCTAGCACTTCTCGAAGTCGTCGGCTTCGTCTTAAATCCAAAGTGGCTGCCTGCGCTACGCCTTCGAATTCGGAATAAATTTTGTCAAGAATCGAATAAAAATTGTATAACACAAATATGAGACTGCAATACTTGTCTTGTTGGCAGACTACCTTTCTTAAGGGGCATTAGGATTTTGAAACCCTGTTACAGATATTTTAAATTATAAAGCTTATTCATTTATCATCATCCTACAATGTCACACAGTCCTCCTCCTTGTGAGACGGAGTGGGCCATAATCCAACACGCAGGCCCAGTGCGGTTCGGTAGATGTCACATGTCTTCGAATTTTTGTTTCTAGGACATGTCGGCTTCCTCACGATATTTTTCGATCACCGTTTTGAGAGCAGTAGTGATTAACCTCTCGGGCGATTTGTAATTGAAAATGATGAAAATCAACGTCCAATGAGCGACTGTCTGTTATGTACAGACGTGTGCACGTAAGGCGCTGGGTCGTTTTGGCCTATGTACACCCGGGTGTACGTAACGCGCCCGAGAGGTTAAATAAATGAGAAAGTAATGCGCCTGGCTAGGATCGAAGTTACGAACTACAATTGGTAAATCGGGGCCGTTAGCACTGCTCCACCAGTGTTCCTAAAGCCTAAAATTAACTAACCCGAACTTAGTGTAAGCTTTACAAAGCTGTAAGAGGCTTTGAGGGTTGAAGATGTGAAACGCTGGTACTACAGAAGCCAAATGATGCATGAATGTGCTACTTACAGATGAATGCACGATCAATTACAAGTAGGGCGTTCCCTGGACTCTTGCCAGGGAAACGGCGACATCAAGAAGATGTCTCGTAGTTGGAGCATCGTACTAAATGCTTATGCTATTCGTTCCCATGTAATAAGGTCATTGGGCCTAGATGTGGATCCTGTGGATCATTTCAGGTAAATGTTTGTTATTTAACTTAACATGGATATTATCTGCTTGACCTTTTGTTTTTGTTTGGGGACTTGTTGTTGATATTCAATGTGACAGTTGGGTTGCACCAAGGGTCGGCTCTCAGACTCTTCGTATTGTTGCTGGCCGATCTTGCGTAGGATATTCGGTAAAGTTCGATAATCCGATTGAAATATTGCGAATGTAGAATGATATTGTCTTTTCATAAGCAATTTTTTGATAAAATAAATTAGACTAGCGGAATAGCAAGTTCTAGTTGCGCAAGCACACTGAAATATCAGTGAAACCACGATAGTTAAATATTCGGTTTGCTATCTATCATACGATACGTTCAAAAAGCTTAATCGTATCAAAATCCACTTCCAAAAAACCAAAATTCCTTTCACAAAATGCCTATTCAAAATGCCAAAAGCACCATTTCCTGTGGTCCTAATTCCTAAACCCCGTTTGAACGGAACTTATCAATAGGCATGAAATGGACGTCTATTGTCTCAGGGGACTAGCCAACGAATTTTAAATAGACGACTAGTGTTAGACGTAACATAGATGTTATAGTAGAGATATCTATGATATCTAATGAAGTTGTAGGATTATGTGAAGATATTAGTGTAGCTTTATTTTTGTTTCACAGTAGAGATGTTAAAATGTTTTAATAAAGAACTAGAAAATAGAATTCAATTTCAATGTCAATGAGACTTAACTTTTTTTTTAAATCATTTGTTACGCATCTGTAACTGACTACATTTTGTTCCAGTCTAAATCATTATCCTAATTTTAAAATGCCACATTTTTTGGTCCGTAATTGACAGATTGCAGAATTTTTGAGCTCATTTGTCACTCGTCACTAAAGTCTAAAACATTAACTTGTTATTATTGTTCATATATTCGCTACTACCTTCTTTTTACAATTTTGTCAGAGACGCGGGTCACTGCTAAATAAACTTTGCAAGTTGTATGTGGGTAGTCTGAAATAATCTACGTTATATACGGAGACAGCTGTTGTCACATTTTTTTTTTTTTTTTTTTTTTTTTTTTTATACAACTATCACACAACGCCATCTAGTCCCATGCTAAGCAGAGCTTGTGTTATGGGTACTAGACAACTGATAAACATACTTATATATTTCTAAATACATACATATTATAGATAAATTACACCCATTTCATTCAGTTCTATTTTAAATTAACACAAGGTTGATGCAGTTAGTACTAATTTATGTACCTAACTTTAGTTTTGACTGCATTGTAGTATTTATTGTTTAGAATAAAATGTATTTTCTTTGCCAATTTAAAATGGATTAAACGTAGGTAGGCACACTTTGTTGTAAGTAGAACAAAGAGAATTTCGGATGCGTGAACAAAACCAATGATTAGTGCTATTAGTTTTAAATTCAAAAGAAAATTTGAAACAATCTTTGTCAATTTTACGGCTCATTTTATCAGCCTCAGCTCATTTAGAAAAGTACATTTCCATTTTTCATTTATTTATCAGAGGGAACGATCGCTACGATCTACCAATGCTGAATTAATCTTTATCATAATGTTTCACAGTACATTCTTTTGATGTAAATGTATTTACATTATATATTTACATTTCCACAAGCATATTATTATTACATCAAGCACAAAGTCATTGTACCTTTGACATTTCGATAACAAAATAAAGGAAGGAAATATCAAACTTCCTTCAAAACTGTACCAAAGAATAGCAGACACCTTTCACAATTTTGCAAACTACCCACGTGCGAAACAAAATCTTATTTCGATACGATAAAGTCTATTTAGACATTTCGTTAGTGTAAATACCATCTCATGACTCACTGGGAATGTTATCATCGTTTATCTGAGGTCGGGCGCAGGAACTGTAATGTTTCCATACATTTAAACGAGTGTAATTATTGTTCTACTCATTTGTTTGTTTCCGCAGGTGCTTCTCGGTTCAATGAGTAACGTTTTATTGCGAGATCAAATGGGCTTGGTCTTGAGTGCCAGAGTTGTTTAGTCAACAATCCTGTGTAATGTTAGACTAGTCTGGTTTACGCCTTGACCCAGTCCGAGATAGACCTTGTGGTCGATCGCTGGCTGGAGTCACACGTAATAAATACTGGTAGACTTGGGTTACATTTCAAAAACATATCATAAATTCAGACTTATTTCGGGAACATGACAAGAATTTTGGGTGTAGAAGAAACAAACGTGGATGACAATTGCCAGTTTTAACGAAGCTTCCGGAGCATTATTTTATCTGGCATACAATGCTTCATTATCACAGTAACATTTTTATGAACGAACTTTGTTGTGTCTAATCGTCAGAGCATAAAATGCCGATGATTCACCGTTGAAAAATCTCTAAACGAACCATTCAACACTTAACAAAACCGTAACATCGCTAGAGGGATCTAAAAACGACAGTCCCCCGCGTGGTGCAGTAAAAATAGCCCTAGTCCACACCCGCCTAAGACATTGGCCGTAGCACAATCTAATAATACGACCGCGACGGTGCATGAACCAACGACACGTGCGTTCTCTTATCCTTTGGTAGATGTGCACATGGTTCAATGTAGCTTAGGCTTTAAAAAACTTTCGAAGGTAAAATAAGTTTTGAGAATATTTGGGCAGATTAGGTATTCCATTTTAGATTGCTTTTAATGTCTCTAAGATTCAAGTTTCTTACGGTTTTCAACGCATAATTAACACATTTTGATGCCCCTTTGAGGATTCTAAAGCGATATGAGTAATTCACATTCTTTTAATCCAGGAGGATTTTAGAAATTTCTAGAAACAGCGTCAATAAAACAAGTCCCTGATAGCATTTGAAGAATGATTGCAAACTGTGAGCCGTCCATTCTTTACTGACGACTACAATGAACGTATTTATATCGCAGTATAAAAGCGAATCTATTTCTATTTCAGTATCTAATATCTGAATGATTTCATTGTTATTGCATTTCTTAACATATATCGTGTAAACATCGGCACATTTAGATATTGCTTGAATGTCATTGTAATAAACGTAAATGTCAGTTTCACTCGTAAGTCTGAAATCTGCCAAAAAAAACTTCCGGGCGAATGGATTGGTGATCTCACAGCATGACGTTATTTCCACAAAGAACATTGCAATTCCATCCTATTCACTCATAGGTTTTCAATAAGCTTATTTTTTTATTTTTGAAGTGAAAACTTCTTTAGCGGCGTTGAGCACTTTTCTGTAATGGGTATAAAATCTTAAACTCGCGTCAGGACACGTGACCCTGACCGAAAAAGCGTAGGACGGCGCAGGGCGCTTGCGTGAATGTTCGTGTGACTACGACGTTGCTAGGTAACATTGTTTATAAAAGATGTACGTCACATTGGAAAATTATTGAAATAAAAAGTCAACCATTTTTGCGAGTTTTACTAAAATCTGTTCACAAGATATTTCCAACAATTACTATTCAAGTTTTCACTTCTGCCGGCACTCCCAGAGTGCAACCCGTCGTTTTTTTTCTTTACGATTTGGCAGTCTCACTTCATCAAAAACTCTGTATACTTCATGCGCTGGATGCCAAAATATTTCTTAAAGAACGAAGGGATGGTCGAAACGTTTCTAATTTAGCAATTGCCTTTTGAATGTTAAAAGGTCTATAACTTACACCACACCACCTTGACCTTTGCAAGCTGGGCTATTTTCATCTTGTGGCGTTGTTACACAGCTGAATTTTAGGCCGAACTGAGAATATTAAACCAGTAGACCGGTATAACCGTGGTGATGAATATATTCAGATTGCTCATTAAATTCCTCATAATTCTGTGAAAATCTATGAGCTAAGCCAGTGACTCAACTGTTTTATCGAACGACTTCCGTCACTTCCCATTCCCAAAGAATGAACTCAACATAAAATCAATTTTAATGTATTCACAGCACGTTTAGTTAATCACCGTATACCTGCATTATTTCTGCATGAGCGAGTGCATATTCCAACCCGCACCATTTTGCCGCATTAAGCAAGATTATCGTCATGCAATCCTACGGCACTACGGTAACCCAATCGATTGGCCGTTCGGTACTGCAATCCAGAATTCCCGGCAAGCTTCTGAATTATTTATTAGCTTCTATTCATTTTATGTATGGCCTTTGAGGAGCCTTCAATTTGTGAGGCCAGTTCCTTGAAGAAGCTTCTGTATTTTGTAGATCGTAGACGATTTGAAAGCTTTGGTAATGCCGGAACGATTCACCGAAGGCTATATAAGACGAGCTTTCAAAGATGAGTTAAAGATCGCAATTTTGATAGAATTGTTTATGTGTCTGGACTTAAGCCGATGTAACATCTATTACAGAAAATGTCTGCCCACTAACTCAGCCAGAAAATGAGGATTTACTGAACATAAGAAAAATAACGTTACTTTAAGCGAAATAACACGATTCATCAAAACTGTTTTCAATTAACGCCAATTTTCTTCAACTTAAAATTAGAAATTGCTCTACGAGAGAAATGTGAATTTTGTCCTAGTTACAATTAAATTGTTAGAAATTCCACTCTCACACAATTAAAACTATAAGATAACGCTACTAATGCTCGTTTATTGTTCATGTCATGTTTCACACTTGAATTAGTTTTATTGTTCATTACATTCATTTGCTCTGAAACTGAGCATTCCAGTTTTTCCGATACTGCAGAAGCCGCGGATAGAATTAATGTTTTTCATTAGCACGAATCTTTCATTGTTAACAGCAATAAATTGGAAAGAAGACGTTATCTGTTTTATGAAAATAGTGGTAAAAGCATTTTTTATGAAACTACCCTGCAAGAGACGAACATAAAATATATCTTTAGGAATCAACACGATATATTTAGCAATCTTAGGTACAATAGACCAGAGTAATGTGCCCTTTCTCTTCACCGACATTTCAAATGATGCGGTACGATTAGCATCTAAAAATTCTTTGACTTGCCTGTAGCTGGCATTAAACACATTGGGATTTGTAAAAGCAAAAGCAGTATTTATAGCTTAAAACAGTGAGTAAACCGCTAGTTGAAGCATATAGCAGATCAGGAAAGTTATGTCGAAGTTTCTCGTCATAACCAACGAATTATGTTTTACACAATCTCATACGTAATCACAGTTCTGACGCCAATTGCGACAGAAAAAATATACAGCCCACATCAATTTATTGTCGCCCGACCATCTCCGCTATTCCTGAACATTTGATTAATTTTATTTAAATCCTGCTTTTGCTCGGCTACGTGTTTTTGGAGCAACGCACACATAATTCAGCTAACATTAATCTTTTAGAATATATTTCGCAGTTACATAAGAATGGTGGATTAGGCGTGTTGGAGGTCGGTGCGTAATTAATTTTAAAAGATACTATTATAGTGTAATCTGCCCAGCAACGCTTTATTTCAATTTTCTGGTGGTCGCCTTTCATTATTCTAGTTAATTCTATTACATTTCTGCGTAAAATGTTAGAAGATTTGGAGTGATAACCTTCAAACGAACCCACTTGACATAGAAGATATTTAAACTATCTACTTTACATAATACGATTATCGATTTACATAACTATATATATAACTATAGATAATTTCGCTAGAGTAAGATCGTTTTTAGAAGAATTTTTACCGTTGTCATTTAAAAACCGCCATTATAATTTCAAAATGGAATTATTTATTCTAAACAGAAATACTGATTAACATACAAATTAGGCACTATTATGAGTCAGTAACCGGAATGCGTCTACTGTTTCCTTATATTTTATAAATAGTCGTTTCAGGCTATATATCAGGAAAATATTACGCGGTCGTATCGTCATAAATATGAGAAACATACCAACACGTAAAATATACATAAAGTAACGCCTGTAATCCCCGAAGAATTTGCAAGAGATGTATCACACCAAATGAGTCCTCCCACCCACGGCGGGACGGGAGGAACTGTCAGACGCATACTGACTAAAATCCGCGGTGATCTTCCAATACGAGAGAGACAGTCTCGCGACACTGTCTAAACAGGTAGCTATGACCTTGGGACGAAAAGAAAAGGAGTATAAGAAATACCGTGGATTTTAGTCAGTACGAGTCTGACAGTCCCTTTGGCTCCACCCAGGCCGGGAGAATTTATTTGATGATTTTACCACCATAAAAAAAGGGGCACATACATATTGCTATCATTTCATAAAAAAGTTATTTCTATTATAACATTTTCAAATAAGAAACGAAGCCTGTCACGATCTCACGATCGAATAAAATCATACAGTAAGAACAAATTGTTATCGATTGAATTGAAAGGCGGACGCAACTGAAATGGATCAATTTGATTTGCCAATAAATTGTTTACACTGCAATAAAAGCCTTAGAACTATAAAATATAAATCCATACATTACAAGATTTTTTTTACCTGGTAAAATCATCACAAGAGTCCTCCTACCCAGGGCAGAGCATGAGGGACTGTCAGACTCGTACTGACTAAAATCCACGGTAATTCGTGAGTCCCGCGACCACATACATAAAGAGTATGTTAACTATAGATTTCCATACCGTCTCCTTACAGTCTGGCTCATTATATGACAATCGTCTTACATCCAACGCGGGCGGCATTGTCCTATAAAAAAAACTGTTGTGAAGGCCATTGACCTTAATGTCAGTCGGTTAAGTATAAAAGTATGCGTCACTGGCTGACTCAGGTGACTCGCGATTGTACTGATGATTAAGTTATGGTTGACTGGACTAGGTATGCCATTTTTCTTCACGTATTTCATTAGCAGTCAGACGATTAGGACTTTGGCGGTCACGGTTTGTGGGTGATCGCTGTATGGAAATCTGTCAGCTGTTTGTTTTGGGATAACCGTTGCCTATAGTTATTTTTTGGAGACCAATAGTTTCTAATCATGGTATTCCTGTCCTAAATCCATTTTACTTGGGGTAGGCTCAACATGTTTTATTCTTCCATTCTGCCGTTAGACGTTAAAGTGTCATTTACTCCTTTTATATTCATAAACATTGCTAACACAATCCATCTTTACTTTGGCCTTCCTCTTCCTCTCCATCCATCACATCAACATTCATTACCATTACTTTCCTCACATGTTCATACTAGGCCAAAAATTGATGGGATTAAGAACTTCTACGTAGCATTCCGGTGAAACATTCAACTTTTACATGTTTCATTTTGTCAAATGGGAAAAATTTCATCTCGACGATTTCATTGACTTCGAGTAAACCTTCCATTTTAATTTTACGATCGAGCGAGATGTGTAGCAGTAACTTCAGTTTTCGCCCCCGGTGATCCCCCTTGTGATTATTTGCAAAACTCCGAAGGGGAGCTTCGGCAGGGGACGAAGAAACTTGAACGTAGCGATTCATTCTGCTTATCCGTTACGAAATGTGTTTTTTATAATGAATGAAATGTCTGCAGCTGAAGTTGACCAGAATCTGCCGTGAAAATGTTCTTTCTTGTACATTTTGGGTATTCAGTCCAGTATTTTATTCAATTAAAATATTTTTCTCCTCTTTAAACATTACTAATAATTCATCTAATTGTATGAAGATCGCAATAGTTTTTGCACAAGCGGTCAAATAGTAAATGTACGAGTATTCCATATCTAATTGAAATTCAAATGATCTTTATGACAAGTATGGTTTAAAAACCTGTTTGTAACTAGTCTTGCCTTATTGTGCCATCGATTTTGTTGACTTTTAGCTTGGCTTAAAATCTTAGTCATTATAGATTCATTAGTGTCAGACTTTAGGTCTACGCTGGACCTTTTTTATTCAGAAACTGTTAAGACAGTCGCTAAGACAGTGGGCTGGAAAGGCCTTTGGTGGTTTAGATTTCCAGGGCTCCTTCTCAACTTGATCTGTGTACTTTTCAACATTCAAACATTTTTAATATAGCAACATGATTACAGCCATCTAAAGCGGTCGATGACTCAAACGGCAAATTATATTGAATTATAAACATTCTTCATATCAATAGAGCGATAAATTATCGATAAGCGGACGTTATTATCGTAACTAATTGATTTTACATAATGGAATTACCCTTAGGACTCGATTGAGCTTTGGATACTGGCTATTTCGTCAACTCAATGAGATTTTAGCAGACTCATGGCAGACAATAAGACTCTTTGAACTTTGCAAGACTTTACAGCATTAAGAAGTATTTGAAAAGGATCCAAAGCGATCACGCTGTGCATGAATATACAAAATACTTTTGCTATCAGCTTTCGTAGATAATAAGATAGGAAGTGTGTCTACAATAACATTTCAAGTGCAACTATGAATCGTCATTACTTGCATGTTTTAGTAGATGATAACAAAAAAAGCAAATAATGTACAGTATGGAATATAGAAACCAGAATAGATAAATGATTACATTCAAACGAAAACAGATGAGACATCTGTCATACAGGCAATAAATTGAATACTAAACAACGTGCGGAGAAAGTCTAGGCTACAACATGGGCTAAACACTACGGCATGACTCACAAGATATATGGTGACTCATAGTACTAGTTTTTATACACTACTAGCCTTATATGACAAGAGAAACTTCGTTTGTCAATGGAGTTAAAAGGGTTTACTTACAAGCTTTTTCCATAAGAGGATGAAATTCAGTTTTGGTGATGTCTTTATATTTTGTTTAGTTATACATCTACTATAGTAACTTTGAAAATTGTAAATTATTTTCTGTTATGCATTTGCGACTTTGCAGCTAGTTTATTCATGTGAATTTGGGTAGGTCAGTGTTTTCTGATTATTTTCAAGAGTCACGTAACGTGGAGGGGAAATTGGTGGTTGCATGCAAAGGCTCTGAATTATTTTATTACGATGAATCCCTGTAATGCTGAGATGACCGAGTAATTGAGTAGTATCGAAGACATGGTACGGCCGATCCCAAATAAATTAGGACGGCAAAATGATGATGATAAAATAATTCAAACCAATTTTCCTATATCTAACTATGAAAATATTGATTGCTGAATACAAGTCCTCGTTATGACGAGTCCAATATAAAAATTATACATTTTGTGTTTTCAAAATCTATGCTTTTACAATCGTCTTTCCAACCCTTTAAAAATTCGAGTAGCACAAGTTTCCTCTACGAAAAGATGTTTGTCTCTGTATTGTAGATAGACATCAGCAATTCTTATCGTATTCTTCTTCTCCATCGCTTCCTCAACGCTGAGGTTCGTGATCAGATCACATACGTCACGTCTCCATGTCTTCTGCAGGGTAGACCGTTCCGACCGTCATACTTATAATACTAATATTATAAAGCAGAAGAGTATGTTTCGTTGAACGCGCTAATCTCAGGAACTACTGATTCTATTGAAAAAGACCTTTTGTTTTGGATAGTCCATTTATCGAGGAAGGCTGTAGGCTATATAACATCACGCTAAAATCAATAGGAGACGAGCAGCAGGGGTGAAACCACGGGCAACAGTTAGCTTATTCATAATCGAAAAGTGCAAATTCGTCATTTTCGTCCTTACTTATTATTTATTAGTAATCAATGACCAAAGTAAATGACTAATGGATCCTTGAAAATTGACTCATGACTAACTTTCTAATAGTATTTTGTGAAAAATGGAAAAGGGATGACAGGTAGACAAGGTCTAACAAGTAAATTATCATCTGACGACTGATAAACAATGAATGAAAACATGTTTAGCGACGACCCAATTAACATAATTGTGACAAGGGCAAGAAGATGATGAGGTGGACAAAATATTTATCATCTGTTTAGCCTTTTCCCAACTATATTATGGTTGGCTTCCAGTCGACCCAGATGCAACTGAATATCATTATTTTACATGGAGCGACTGCCTATCGCACCTCTACAACCCAGTAACTGGGCAATACGATACTCCATGGTAAGACTGGTTGTCAGACTTATGATCTTCTAACTAACAGTAACGACTGTCAAGATCTACAAATGACAACCGGGACCAACGGCTTTACGTGTTTTCGGAGGCACGGAGGAAACTCGCTACGACAGATGGTCACCCATCCACAGACTCACCTTGGCAAGCGCGGCTTAACATAAAAACATCAAAGTGTGTATTCGCGGGTAGCCAAATTTTCTTTTCCAAGAGCTTAATTATCGCCTTTGACCAAAATTGGGACAAAATAGGAAACTTGTTTATAGGTTCATAAAGCATAATATTTATGAGCTACAAAAAATACTGGGAAGTGTAGAAACATCAATATTTCTAAATAGAAACTTGCAAGTCACCCCTCGAACATTGATGGCTCAAAAAAAAAAAACAGACAGCTGTGTATTTTAAAACTACATAATCAATGGTAGTCTGTGGGACTTGTAAACATAGGTGTTGACATACTGTCAAGTGTTAGAGAGAGATAGCAAGTCACGCATACCCTTCTGTTTTACATTAAGAGGGAAAGAGTAAAAGCAATTAATGAAAATGTTGAGTTTAGAATCTTGTGGTGCCTATTTAATGATTTGTGTCCCAAATAGAGAAGGGCCATCGTTATCAGCCTAGCTTATACTCAACTATGTTTAAGTCAGCTTCCAATGGAACTAGAAACAGCTGAATATCAGTATTTTACGTGAAGCAACTGCCTATCTGACCTTCACAATCCAGTAACTGGGTTATTCAATAACCCTCTTGGTAAGACTGGTTGTCCAATTTTCGAGCTGCGGACTAACAGCAAAGACACAAATATATACAAACTAGCTTTTGCCCGCGGCTTCGCTCGCGTAGAATTTGGTCTGCCTCATTAAGTTACGTGACATTTTTTTTAATACTTATATTTTTTTTATGTAACTTCACATCGTACATCCCAAATTTCTAACTTCAAAATTAGTTTCCATACAATCTTTGAACACCTATACCTAATATTTAGAGGGAATCTCTTGAGGTTGGAATTATTTGAATTCCTTTCTAATTGCTCATTATTTTAGAGGGCCAAAGCCTGCCGGGGTCGCGGGACTTACGAATTACCGTGACCTCGGTACGTAAACCGTAGCACTGGTAATAACATCCCTCATGTACACAATAAGCTAATAAAATTCCCTATCTCAAAAACTACTGAACCGATTTTGATGAAACTTGCAGTATTCCCTAAGTTGAACGATACCTAGCACAAAAAAAAATTTAAATCGGACGTGAAATTCCTGAGATATGCGAACAATGAATCAGTCGATGCCTACTCCTTACTGTTAAGGAGTTGTACCTTCCATCATCAGCTCAGCTACATAAGATGATGATTACCATACGCAAGTACTTAAATTACTTCATAAAATTTACGAAAAACGATGCGTGGGCCTATAAAATCTGAGGGTTGCCCTCGATTTCTCCAAGATCCAATCATCAGATCCTGATTTGGTGACAATGGGACCACACGGGAAGTGCCAGATTAAAAAAAAAAAGAATCATGAAAATCGGTTCACCCAGTCAGTCGTTATTCGGTAACAAACTATTGTTAAGGAGTTGTACCTTCCATCATCAGCTCAGCTACATAAGATGATGATTACCATACGCAAGTACTTAAATTACTTCATAAGATTTACGAAAAACGATGGGTGAGCCTATAAAATTTGAGGGTTGCCTTCGATTTCTCCAAGATCCAATCATCAGATCCTGATTTGGTGACAATGGTGGTCCCACGGGAAGCCCCAGCTTTCAAACAAAAAAAGAATCATGAAAATCGGTTCACCCAGTCGGTCGTAATGCGGTAACAAACATAAAATTGATAACCTCCTTTTTTTGAAGTCGGTTAAAAACTATCCTATGTCCTTTCTCAAGTTCCAAACTATGTCTGTACCAAATTTCACACAAATCGGTTCAGTAGTTTAGGCGTGAAGAAAAGACAGACAGACAGACAGACAGAGTTACTTTCGCATTTATAATATTAGTTTGGATGTCAAGAGGCACGGAGGAAACTCGCTATGATAGACAGTCACCCATCCACAGATAATCTTCAAGGTCAAGGTTCAAAGACCTCAGATAATCAACCTTTGGAGCCATTATTTGGCCACAAGTTCAGTTTGTAGTAGAAAACTTACAGCAAAACAATGTTTGTCTTCATAAATTAATTATGATTAGATTTATGAATATGAATAAGGTGAAAGGAGTACATATAAATTTAGTGAGGCATTCTGCAGTTTCTGCCTACCACCATAGGAAAACACTGAGGTATACCTAGTTGCTGTTACAGGGTCATTATTCAATACTCTCCTCAAAATACCCTCAGTTTTGGTATAAAATTGATGAAAATTTAAAACCTGAACTCATATTGTATAAAGTCAGGCAAATTGTCAGTTAATACATTAAGCGCAGGAGCAAAGCATTAGAAGTGAATTAACAGTAACAGATATAACAAGTTTTGTAGCCTGCATGACACAGCAATATTTTAAATCTTTTAGCAATAATATTACAAAGGCTTGTGCTGAGCGACATGGTGGATATAGCTTTAGTTTTAACAGTAGTAATTTGGAAACAGTAAATGTTAATACCTACTAGTCTATTCTAATAAAAGTGGATGGTATATTATGGTCTTTGTCTGACCGAAACAACCTTCCCCTATCTGTTTACTGGATTGCCTGCCGGGGTCGCGGGATGGGATTGTAGCGGGATGTCATTTAGCGTTCCTGGATAAATAGACTATCCAACGCAAAAATATTTTTTCAATTTGAACCAGCAGTTCCCGAGATTAACGCGTTCAACCAAACAAATTCTTCAGATTTATAATATTAGTTTAGATTCAAATCAGAATGTATTCTTATTAGAATAAGGATAAGTGAAGAATTAATTACTCAGAATAAATTATCTTGACAGTTATAGTTAATTAATTAGAATCTTATTTATTGCCTCAACTTGATAGGAATGTTTTCAATTCTTTTGCTGGAAATACTGGTCAGTAAACTGTGATTAAAATGTTGATAGCACAATTAGTCACAAGGCAAGTTCATATACAGATCCGTATTAGCATTCGGATCTTACTCAGGATGATTTTACATTTATTTTCTATTATTCATTGTACTGAATTAAGGACATACACAGTCATTTAATGTTTGCAGGAAGTTGTTGACAATTATTTTCCAATATTACTAGTTTTATCCTAATTATAAGTGGTGAGATAATTTCTGCTGGATATTTTCCTTGACCAAGTCACTTCACACATTTTGTTAAAGGGTTTTTATCAATGTTCAGTACCGTTTCAACCAATGAGCTGTGTTATTAGCAGGAAAACTACAATGATAAGAAAATTAATCCTTTAGTACAGTTTGATATCAGCAACACAGTTTGGCATAATGCCACCTTGTTGGACCTTATTGATTGGCCGTAAAGACCAATTTTGCGCGTTGCAGGTACCTGTCAAAAAGTCTGATACAGCTAGATTTTCGTCAATAGAATTGAATCAGCAACGACCTTGACATTGCCAGGCCAATACCCCCGGCTCACTTCATACTGACGTATTACCGGCTGCGGTATTCGGACGCGCCTATTCGCCCCAAAATAGACACGAAATGTATGTGACAAGCCGTGCCGCGATCACTACGCCTTATATGGTCAAACGCAAGTGCGATTGCGCGACGATGCATTCCCTGTAAAGTTCGTTGCCCCCGGCACGCTACACACCACTGATAACTCATCTGACCACTACATCTGGCGCCACAACCCTCAAATATCAAACATCACCCCATACGGCACTTCTGACTCGTCAAAAAAGGCGTTGCAGGAATAACCTTTCCAACGTACGTGAAATCCAATACCGGCCCATCGAGGAGCAATGGACACTCTTCATGACGCCGCAGCCTGACATCTCCATGATCATTAACTCAAATACACAACACGTGGCATCAAATCACTGAACGGTGACAACGATTTTTAGGAAAAGGCGTGCAAACTCAGCGGTGGGATGTGCGAAATATGGCGGCACCGGTCACTGAAGAGCGATTTCCCGTGAAACTGCGGTACTCCGATTCGTAATTCACCACTCTCGTAATGGAAAAACACAACGCGGCTTTTATGCACTGTAATTTATTTTCTTCACTTACCATTTTTTGATGTTATACACGTAAAAATTTCACCACTAACTTCACCGACACCACGACAACGGCGACCGGAACGACACTGTTCGGAATGTTGGCTAACTCTTTTTTACGACAACCAATGAGCGCATGCGTCAAACTGATTGATAAAATCAATACAATGTCCTTTTATAACAATGATGAATTCTTATGACAGAACACAAACAGAATAATTTTATATTACTCTCTTTTATTTTTCTATTAACTTTTAGGTACTGAATGGAACTAAATATTAAAATATAATTTTCAAATAGCAGCAGCAAGGTGACAACTTTCCGAAAATTATACTAGCGACTCTGTTGAGCTACTCGATAAAACTACTGAGTGCACGTATAAAAATGTTATTGATAAATAAAAGTCACTCCAATGTTGGTAAGATTAGATATCACAATACATGACACTTTATTGAGCCAAGGATAAAAATACTTAACTAGAATCAACTTTAAAAAGTGAGTCACTGATGACGACAGCGTGTCAGCCAATCACAATTTAGTATTCAACAAATGCCCATATACGGATAGGCGGAAACAGCCGCAAAATCGTAAATGACGTTTGAATTTGCGCGCGGTTTTTGATTTACAAATAAATTATTTTGTAATCAAATTGTATTTTATTGTGTACACGTGAATTTACTTTTGACTTTCTCACTCGCTATCTCATGCTGAACATAGTTGAAGTATACGTAGTATCTCTAAGTAATCTGTGGTTGAAGTTTTGTTTTTCTTACCATGGTAAGTATTGATGTTTCGCATGACTGTTGAAAACATTATCAATTTCACACTCACAGTTCGGTGATAATATTCTGGCAATTCATGTTATTCACAGAGATTTATGTTTGTTTAGGTATATAGAGAAAAAATCATAGGGAATTACCAGTACGGGCAACTGTACGAGTTTGTAATTTTATTACTTTTATATTCTGTAAAACTGAAGCATGACTGTGATTTTTTTTTGTTAGAAGTTCGAACCATTATTTATGTACTTACGAAATAACACAACAACTGATTATCAGTATTTAGGTTTTGTAGAAGATGGAAGTAACAATATTCATATGCACAAGCAAAATAAAAAAACTTTTTTTTTTTAGTTTCTAAAAGGCTGTTTATTAAATTCATATTTTGGGCATGACAGACAGATATTAGGATATGACAGGCTTTCGGCTAGAATGAGGTTGGATTTTTTCTAGATAGTAATTTTCAACCAACTTCAAAAAAGTAGGAAGTTGGCAAATCCATACCATTCTATTTTGATGCTACCCGCACCTATTTTGATGATGATTTTTGCATCGATAGGAAATGGCAGTGCCAAAATAATAATTCTTTGCGTGTCGATGCGTGTGACCCGCAACGATCTGTCATTTGCCTCATTCAAATCCTGGAAGGGGCAGGATTAAAATAATAGTTAAAACTCATAACTACTTGTACTCATAAAAATAAGTTTATTTGTTACGAATATAAAAACAGTTCCCAAGACTTTATTAACAATTTATTTTCCTTAAAAATAGCATTTATTTACAAGGTCAAGACTTATAGAACATTCAATAAGGGAATTTAGACGTCAAAATAAATTGTAGGCTAATCGCGAAGAAATAGTAGATAACTGTCATACAAAATTTTAAAACTTGGCTGGTTTAAATGTATGAGGTATTTTTTTCTATTCTATGGAGAAAGTTGTTTTAACTAAGCACCTTCCTTTGCGCCGAATTAGAAAAATATTGCTAATTATGTGTAGTAAGATTGATACGTGAATTTTCTGAAAGATCAATCCTTTTACCATACTTGGTTATCTACATAAATGACACGATTATTTCGCAATCCATTGCAATAGAATTTTGTGCTTTGTTTATGCTGATTAAATTATTTTTGGATGAATGTAAGGCCGTATACCGAAAGAAAGCTGACAGCCTACCAGCGCTTATAGTAACCCTTCCATAAAGGTAACCGGCGCAGGCATTTATATGAACAAGCGCCGATAAGCGTGGAACGTCGCTGACAAGTTCCAAAATTCTTCGAGACGCGCCAGGCAGCGCTGGCGCAACCCACTATTTAAAATTAATAAACAACTCTGCTTCAGTCTGCTTGCTTTATGTAGAAGAGCTGTCAGCAAATTGAAGGGGCCCCTTAGAGGGCCAAAGCCTGCCGGGGTCGCGGAACTGAGTAACCGTGGTCCAGGTACGTAAAGGGCTATTGAAGGACACCGTGGATTTTAGTCAGTACAAGTCTGACATTCCCTCCTGGACTCATTTGATGATTTTACCACGTAAAAAGAATGTAAATGTTACTAGAATGGACCAGCATCGGTAAGCGCTGGTAGATCGGCGCCGGCTACCAGCTTTCTTTTTGTATACTTACATATGGCCTTAGGCTATTCAAATTAAGAATAATGGATTAGTAACCTATTTCTGTTTAAGTTGGTTCATCACGGCAGAAATAAACCCAATTTTTTTTTGATTCTACAAAATTGCCAAACATCTTTATTTTTATTTATCTACGAATTTCCCATAAACTTATGGTATCTCTTATACATAGTATACAGGTTACTCATGGTCATTTGTCCCACATAGCCAACTAATCCCCTCTTTAAGAACGACATAGCATAAGTGCTGTCACATGCTTGTATTAGCAGTGCTACTGAATTTTCCAGGTGCTGTCGGACCATCTTTGTTGGAGCATTACGTTCTAGGCTTGTGCAGAGGTCAGCTACTGTGTATGCTGCGATTCTGGAGACGTGCTTCTTTCGCTTGCTTATTGATTGGGTTAATCTGTAATTATAGAAATGATAATTAGTTTTCTATTACACATTACCCTGGAATGTAAAGCGCACTTGAAGGACCACGGTGGATTTTAGTCAATAAGATTCAAACCCCAGTCCAACCAAGACGGGAGGGTTTGATAATTTGACTACATAAAACAAAACTCCACACTAGAATTTTTTCCTGTATCGTTGGTCAAAGAGTGTCAGCAAAATGACGGGGCCCCCCTCTAGAGGGCCAAAGCCTGCTGGGGTCTAGGGACTTACGATTACCGTGACCCCGGAACGTAAAGGGCTATTGAAGGACGCCGTGGATTTTAGTCAGTACGAGTCTCACAATCTCTCCCGCTCTGCCCTGGGTGGGAGGACTCATTTGATGAATTTACACGATACAAAAAAAAAATGCGTTCCACCATGGGCAACCATAGGCTATCTGTAAGGGTCAGCTCAGACGGAGACGTGACGCTGCGCGCATATTTCATTAGAGCTACTCAAAATCTAACTCTATTTTCTACACGAAAAGATACACATTTGCAGTATCGTTGAGTCACGTCGCGTCTCAGTGTGAACTTTCGAAAGGTACCAGTCCTTTCTGGGTGTGCTTACATCTCTGGGCTAGATTAAGGCTAAGAACAAACCCATTATAAATACTTACTTCTCAATAGAATGCGCTATTTCGGCTAGTTTCTCTTCTATACTCCTTTCTATTTGCACGTGTGTTGTGGATCTCTCACATAGCGCTGATATGAGCGCCCTGTAACACTGCATGTAGCATGGCCACCTGAAAGAAGAAATGGTTACGTATAAGCAAGCTTGCTGATGACGCAATTCGACCGATTGCAACTACAACTGAAACTCATCTTTACCACTACGACATATTTATAGCATAAAACGTGCGGTTATAAAGAAAGAAAGAAAGAAACTTATTTATTTTGACACAGACATGCATACATACAACAGAGACAAAAACATATTAAAAAACAGAAAAAAAAAAACTACAAATGAAGTCAAAACCATATTAACAAAAAAAAGAAAAAATACATAGTTGTACGTCATGACTGTGACAAGAAAGGCGACCACTCAGCATAAAGCTGTTCTGTGGGGGACCCACAGCACAGCGCTGATTTTCAGTAGTCACCTGAAGAAAGAAGAATAAAGAAAAGTGTACGGAAATCAAGCTAGGATCATGATAAATAGATAAAAAGACAGACAAAGGTACAAAATACGAACAACGTTATTAATAAAATGTGAAAAAATAAATAAATAGGTTAATAATTATAATAATATTGTTTACCGACGGTCTATAAAGTTCTGACATCCATTCTGAGAGCAAAAATTTCTTATCATATTGATAGCAATTCTGTTATGTCTGCCTCTCAGAATGGATGTAGGAATTGGTCCCGCGGTACTAAAGAGCTGCTCCTTATTGACATGGCCGTAAGCCAACAGGTTCGTCGATCCCGGAGGGACTTGTCGACGTGTTGGATAGATTATAAGAAGGCCTATGACTCTGTACCGCATACGTGGCTCATGAGGGTGTTGGAGTTGTATAAAATAAATGTAACACTTCGCACCTTCTTGTTGTCATGTATGCGGCAATGGAGGACGGTCCTTCTCTATCCAGGACGTCGGCAGATTCTTGGGAACGATGAACCGATTAGGATTGAGCGAGAAATATTCCAGGGTGACAGTTTGAGTCCGCTTTGGTTTTGCTTAGCCCTGAATCCTCTTAGCACACTGCTGGAGGATTCAGGTATAGGCTATCGGTTGAGGAGAGGCGGTCAGGTTATATCTCACCTCCTTTATATGGATGACCTGAAACTCTTTGCCCCCACTCATTCGCAGCTGATGGGGCTACTGAAGATTACTGAAACCTTCAGTAGCGCCATTATGATGGAATTTGGTGTGGACAAATGTGCGGTCATGCATGTAAAACGAGGGGAGATTGTGGAATCTGTGAGCACCCAACTCTCAGATTCCATAAACCTTAGATCCCTATCAGCAACCGAAACCTATAAGTATTTGGGTATGTCGGAATCATTGGGCATCAATGTAGCTGGCATGAAGCAATCGTTGAGGGAGCGCTTCTTTGGCCGCCTGAATAAAGTGTTAAATAGTCTTTTATCAGGCGGAAATAAGGTGCGCGCCTTCAATAGTTGGGTCATGCCGGTTTTGATGTATTCTTTCGGCATACTCAAATGGACTCAGACGGAACTTGACGCCCTAGATAGAAAGGTCCGAACACTGCTGACTGCAAATCGGATGCATCACCCACGGTCATCGGTAATGAGACTGTATATCCCGCGGAAGTGTGGAGGTCGTGGCTTCCTCAATGCTAAGACCTTGCACAACCGTGAGGTATGCAGTCTCAGGGAATTCTTCCTTGAAGCCGACGTGGGGATGCATCGAGATGTAGTCTCAGTGGATAAAGGCCTTACCCCGCTCTCCTTGGCTAACGAGAACTGGCGCAAACCTGTGGTATTGGATACTAATGATCGCAAGGAGGTATGGCAGAGCAAGGAGCTACACGGACGGTTTTACCGGGCCCTTCACGGACCTGACGTAGACCTTTTGGCGTCTGTGGCCTGGCTACGTTTCGGTGACCTCTTCGGGGAAACCGAAGGTTTTGTCTGTGCAATTATGGATGAAGTTATCATGACGAACAATTACCGGAAATATATTGTCAAGGACGGTACGGTTGACATCTGTCGGGCATGCCACCGTCCCGGTGAGTCGATCAGACACATTGTTTCCGGTTGTTCTCGTCTTGCTAACGGCGAGTACTTGCACAGACACAATCTAGTAGCTAGGATTATCCACTAGCAACTTGCCCTGCAGTACAACCTTGTGGATTCTGAAGTACCATACTACAGGTATGTGCCCGACCCAGTTCTTGAAAACGGTCATGCCATATTGTATTGGGATCAATCTATCATCACTGACAGGACTATTGTAGCCAATAAGCCTGATATTGTGGTGGTAGATCGCCGAGAGCGCCGTGCAATGATTGTTGATATCACCGTCCCTCATGACGAAAATCTCGTGAAAGCTGAAAATGATAAAAAAATCAAGTATCTTGATTTAGCTCGCGAGATCGTCGACATGTGGAACGTGGACTCAGCAGTCATTGTACCGATAGTCGTTTCGGTCAATGGACTCATTGCGAAGAGCCTCGACCAACACCTCAAGAGGCTCTCGTTGTGCGGCTGGCTCAAGGGCTTGATGCAGAGAGCAGTTCTTTTGGACACGGCGCGCATTGTGAGGAGGTTCCTCTCTCTAGAGCCCTAACCACCGGCACCTTGGACCCTGTTCCCGATGTTGGTGGACCACTATTTTTTTATATTTTTAAATGTTTTTTTTTTTATTTCTTTTTTGTAAAAATATTTAAAAATGTAATAAGATAGGAAAAAAAAATGAATAAAGAAAATAATAATATAATATAATAATATAATATATAATAATAGACACAAACATGATCAATATTTCAAATTATTAATACGAGGGTATTATCACAACAAACCACAGGAGTATTAGGTGTTGTGTCTCGCTCATACCCTCACTTTCGCGTCGACCGCGCTCGAAACATTAAATACCCAAATCGTTGAGTACGGTTGCACTTCCCTATCGGGTCTATTAGAATGATGACGCGTGTGAGTCATCGAGTCGGGCGCTCGGTCAGCGCGCGCGCTGCCGCGCCGCCGCCGGCGCCGCTGTGGAGCGGGGGCTCACGAGACCGAGAGGTCACGCGACGCGTCCCGCTCGCGTATCTGTTGATAGCGACTCAACACCGGCCAAAAACGAAATACAAGACTGTGGTAAATATGTGTAGTGTACTGTGTTTGCGCCCCAGTAGACGCTTGATTCACGTTATGTGTATAAAAAAATAAAATACATAAAAGCCCCTTAAAGAAAAAAGAAAAACATCACTATCGGCATGAAGGAAGACAATAGAATCGTCCGACGCATCGCCATGCCACTATGCCGCTGCGATCCGCTGGGATAATGATACCTTGCCCATAGATGATAAACCATTATGTAAGTATTTATTGGTATGGTATTTGTTGCTCATGCTTCTGTTTTTCTAATAGGATTTGTTTCAGGTGTGACTTAAAATTTTGTTTTGTTTTCAGGGATCTTATTGGGGGTGGTAAATCGTTCCAGCAGCGAGAAGCGGCATATTTGAAACATCCTCTGAAGGCTGTGGTCCTATGTCGAGGCATCGAGATCGGTACGGACGTGGAGCGAGCGGAGTAGCCGTAGTGCTCGTGCCTCCAAGTAATTTTATTAAACAGGTATTCCGGTTTGTGCGTTTTTATAATACCGAACATTAAAACGGCCAAATGTAGTTTGCGTCGTGCAGCCATTTTTAAAACATTATGTTCGTTTAAATACGGTGTGACATGATGTCTCCGGGGTATGCCAAAGCAATAGCGAGCACACGCATTTTGTACACGCTGGATAAGACGTTCTGTACGAGAAAGGAGGCACGGTCCGTATACAGCGTCACAATAATTAAATTTAGAAAGTACTAGACTATCCACCAATCTCTTCCTCATGACGATACTAAGGTAGTCTCGTACCCTATACAGAACCTTTAACCTATTAAAGCAGTTTCTTACCACCTCATTGATGTACTCCTCAAAACGAAGTTCTGGGTCAGTGATTAGACCAAGGTTACGTGCAACTCCAACCCCCTCTATGCCTACTCCCATGATTTTAACGTCAGGCTTCAAAGTTAAAATTGATTTAATTTGATTTCTGCTCCCCATTATCATAAACTTTGATTTTTGAGGGTTCAGTGCCAGTGAATTGCCTGAAGACCACGCAGCTATTCTATCAAGTTCCTCATTTAGGGCACGTACAGCGGCTGTTGTGTTACTGGCGTTAAACGAGACATACAACTGAGTGTCATCTGCGTACACATGATATTTACAGCTCCTGATACATGTAGTAATGTCGGCACTATACAATATATAGAGGAGCGGGCCAAGCAGCGATCCCTGAGGAACTCCCCTTGTTATAGGTTGCGGGGAGGAAGACACTGTGGAACCGTCTTTCGTTCGTATCTCCACTCGTTGCGTTCTACCGGTTAGGTAACTCTGAAACCAGTCCGTTGCCCCGCTATCAAATCCGTAATACTCTAGTTTGGACAACAATAAATATATATTTATTGAATCGAAGGCCCGTGAATAGTCGAGCAGTACCAGAATAGATCCCTCACCACGATCCCGAGCTTCAAGAATATTACCTATGACGTCTGCCAAGGCGGTTGTGGTTCCGCGTCCCTTTCTAAAGCCCGACTGTAGTTCAGGCAGCACATCATGCTTCTCGAGAAAATCGGTAACCTGCTTAAAGACCACTCTCTCCAACACCTTAGACAAGCACGGCAATAAGCTTATTGGGCGAAGATCTTTGAAGCTTTGTGGGTTATTGTTTTTAGGGATTGGCCTCACAATTGCATTACGCCACAGGTCAGGAAATACCTTAGAGGTAATGGATCTATTTACTATTGCCGTGATCGCATTTAATGATTGCGGGAGTGTGAGGGCTAACATTTCTATCGAAATACCGTCACTCCCTTTCGCATTTGTCGATATAGATTTTAAGATATTTAAAACTGTTTCCGGGTCTGTTGGTTTCAGTGTGAAACTTTCAGTCCCATACCGGTTCGTTTGAAAAAATGATTGTTGGGAGGTGTTAATGTTTGGGTCGCCCGGGACATCCAGAAAAGCCGAATTTATCCTATCTGGGTCATTAAATTGCTCTAAGGGCACATCATCGTTGTTACTCGCTGGAAGCACATGCTTTTTAATGTTGTGCCATAACGATTTAGAGTCGCAGATATTGTCATTGACGAACTTGGTGAAGAACGCCTTTTTCTCGTTTAATAAACCAACGATCGCTTGGTGTTTAAGGTCTAAATAATACTGTTTGTGTGCTTCCAGCTTTGTTTGACGATAACGGCGGCGCGCACTGTTTCTCAATTTAAACATTAATTTTATAGTGTCCGTTATCCAAGGTGTAGGTCGTGTACTGAGAACTTTAGTCTTTAGTGGCGCGTGAACATCAAAAAGCCTGACAACATGAGAAGTAAACGCATTGACCATGTCGTTTACATCCTGCAGTCCACAGACTGAGTCCCACGGAATTGCCTCCAAATCTCTCCGGAAATCGTCAGCTGAAATGTCTCTAAAAGGACGGTATGTTATCTTTTTACGTACCGGTTTTTCTTTTTTAAAAACGATTTCGCATGTTATGAATGAGTGATGGCCGAGTTCCGGTATATGGTCCACAACAACGTTCCTATAGCGTGCATCCGTACATATCACATCGATCAGAGTAGAACTGTCTCCTACGAAGTGAGTAGGTGTGGGTACGATCTGATCCATGTTGCAGTATTTCAAAAAATCCGTGAGCCTTCTTGATTTAGAACTGCTTGTGTCGAGCATATTAACGTTAAGGTCACCTAATAGAATAATATTATCGTATGGAGCCAGCGCGCATATGCTGTCCGTTATCGCATCTAGGTATATGTCCAAATCTAACCAAGGGGGCCGGTATGCTGTTCCTATTAAAAGTTTTTTATTTTTAGCTGCTATGTTAAGCCACATTTGCTCCACCTGTGGATGATGCGGGTGTGCTCTTATTCGAGCGCTGGTTCCAGTTTTAATATAAAAGGCGACCCCACCCCCGCGCCCTCCACGGATTGTTACCGGCCGCGGTCTATGTCGTAATTGATATCCAGGAATTACAGGCGCCCGGCCCTCTTGCCCCTCCCTCAACCACGTCTCATTTATTGCCATGATATCAACGGAATGATGATTCATAGCAATGATAAACTCATCATGATTCGTTGATAGTGAGCCCGCGTTTATAAGTCCAAACTTAATATGTTTATTGCACGGCATCTGGGCATGAAATATTAAAATTATTGGAACCACACCATACGGCTGAGTAACAAAAGTAACTAATATAGATAATTATTATTAGAATTATATAGATGGGAAAGAGTGACACAAAACTGCGGTGAGTTGTTAGTATAGATGGTTTGAAAAATAGTATAATAATATAGCACATATCATGATATCCGTTGGCTGTAGTTACTAAACATAAACACCTGTTCCTGTCACAGCCAAGACATACAGTGCCGAACATAAATTTGCCGTTTAAAATAGTGACAAGCCGATTTGAACACTTTATCAACACACACAAAACATAAACAAAAAGAGAGGCGAAGAAAAATACAAAAAACAGAAAAGTAAAACCAAAACTAAAATTAACATGAGCTTTGAGGGTGTTTATTTGCGTCTGGTCCAAAAACCTCCAACAGATCCGTGTCATTGCGAATGAGCCTGGCCTTGTCACCAGACTTTTTTCGAGCAAGAATGCGGCCATGTTTTGTCCAAACAAATTGCCAGCCGAGTCGCTGGCCAACCTCACGCGCTTGCCGAAATAACTGCCGGTTTGTCGTAGTTAGACGCTCATTGATGTAGTACCTACGCGGTGGCCCGGGCATCCCGAGGTCCGTAGTGTTAGCCCCGCGCCGCACTCTCGCGGCGCGCAGCAGCTCGTCACGCAGGTCGCGACGCACAAGACGCACGACCACAGTACGCGGGCGTGTCTCGATTGGGCCTGTAGCACTCGTAGCATTCACTTGCCTGCCGCCCATGCGGTCCACGCTTACCAGGTCACAATCCTCAACTTTTACGCCTAACTTACCGGCTATTAATTTCACTGTATGCGTGAGGTTTTCTGACGCGGTCTCGGGCAAATTTGTTATTTCTAAATCGTTTGATAGTAGTTGTTGGTCCCGGTCATTCAACTCGCGCCTCAATTGAGAAATTTCATCTGCCGCTCCCGAACCTCTAATGTTATTAGTTGATTCCTCAAGAACTTTAATTTTGTTATGTATGACGTCTAGCTGCCTGTCGTACTGCTCAAACGAAACTCTCATGCTGTCTCTGTCCGCCTGGAGCTGAGCCAGATCTTTACGTACGGCCTGGAATTCGCTATGGAATTGGTTTCGCATCACTTGCAGTTCTGCCCGCAATTCCTCCTTGAACATCTGGCGAAGCTCGGCTTGCAACTCCTCCTTAAAGCTGCGCAAGACGTCAGATAAACCAGAAGCATTATTAAAAGTTTCACCCAGTGTGCTGCAGCTCAGACCACTGGTATCCATCGAATCTTCCACTCCACAAGCTTCCAGTGGTGAAGCATCTGGCTTGCCCTTAACCGTTGTATTTTTACAACTCGGGCAGATCCAGGTTGGTTGGATAGGACCCGCCAGTGGCAATAAGGCACATGAACGATGAAAGAGGGCGTTGCAAGTGCAACACCTGGCGGCCTCTAGTGGCGATATAAATTTTGCACAACCACCACACTTCGCTGCCGGCATGATGAGAATTGGGTCGATCTTGCGGATGTAGTACCCCGGAGTGTCAAGAGATGGCGCTGTATTAACAAATTGCGCTAATGGTAGTCGTAATATGGGAAATCTAATGGTGTGACAACACCATTTGAATCTGCACTACTGTAGACGCAAAACACGCACACACCGGATACTTTTTTATATTTGGATTTTAACTAGTTTGTAAATTGATGTTAATAATGTTCACTTTCTGAATTAGAAGGTACTCTTCCTGCACTTTAGTTTAAGTTCTATTATTTTGCACCTCTCTCGTCCTTATAATTCACTGATTCACCATATAGTATACTATATTGTTAACTGATTGTCTCTGTGATAACTTAAATTATTAAATACTTGTAATGGATCACTTGTTTTATTTTTAAATTCAAAAATAAGGAGACTTAGTTGACACTAGCTTGACGTCCGTACGTCGTCAAAATCGTCGTCTGTTATCTAAGAGTAGATGAAAAACATAAGACGTTCGCCACGTCTACGTAAGTCAGTCGAATTGCATCATTATAATTATCGTAGTAGCAAGGGCAGGCCACACAGGCCTGTTGGTCTAGTGGTTAGTGACCCTGACTGCTATGCCGGAGGTCGTGGGTTCGATTCCCACCCAGGACAAATGTTTGTGTGGTGAGCACGATCATTTGTTCTGTGTCTGGGTGTAAATTATCTATAATATGTATGTATTTAGAAATATATATGTATGTTTATCAGTTGTCTAGTACCCATAACACAAGCTCTGCTTAGCTTGGGACTAGATGGCGTTGTGTGATAGTTGTGGTTTTTTTTTAAAAAAAAAGGGCGATTTTTATTTTTAGTTAGTAGAAATTGCAAATCGCACGAATCGCGTCATACGGAAGCTCCCTTAGACAGAATCTTGTGTCTAGTCTCAAGTCTTACGAAGGGGATACCCAGTTATTGTGTTGTGGAAGTCAAGTCAGTAAAAGTATTTTCAATTTTCAGTATTTTCCTCCACAAAGAATATTCAGCTGAATCCAATTCGACTGTGAGCCGACACCAATATTAGGAAAAGGCTAGGCAGATGACGATGAAGTGGCTTTGGATTCAAAAAAAAATCTTCTCAAATTGAAGAAATCATCTAAATTATTCTTTTTTCCTGCTGTAACTTGATCCCCTAAATACCTGTCTTCCAAAACCTCCTCTCTGGCCAGCAGCAAGTTATTGAGAACCGCTACACAGCCCTCGAACAGCATGAAGAAGGCCTGCCAAGATATTTCGCACTTCACGCCGCTCTTGGACGCCAGGACGTAGTGGATCAAGTGCTGCACCTCGAATGTTATGTCCACGAAGTTGTAGTCGAGGGATATCTGAAATAGGGTATTTGAACCACCAATCAATTGACATACTTTTTTTGAGCTCTCAAAACGCGATTCTTCCATAGATTTTGTATACCATTTTTTTTTTGTCGTGGTAAAATCATCATATGAGTCTTCCCACCCAGGGCAGAGCGGGAGGGACTGTCAGACTCGTACTGACTAAAATACACGGTGTCCTTCAATAGCCCTTTACGCTCCAGGGTCACGGTAATTCGAAAGTCCCGCAACCCATTTTGTATAGCTTTACAAATATGTGATGTCACTAACTTGTTGAGTGAACTGACTATTTATTGATTTCAAAGCTACAATCTAATTTTAGAGTTTTTAAAAAGTTAACTAGGTTTTCGGGTCTATAATGAAGTGTATTTTTAGTGAATTTGTGTTTTCTATGGTTTTTATTGGATATATTGGCTAAAAGTGCCAAATATCCAATTGTTGCGTATAATATATATGAGACGCAGGACAATAACGGATTAACTCAAGGAGGATAAAATCGCGACGAGCTACAACTCGAATATCTTGCACCCCATAGATGCTCATTAGGCTTTTTTTAATGACCTACTCTACGGCAACGGCCTCCCGCAATGGATACCTTCTAGAAGCTTTTATTTTGTGCCTTTTCGAATCAGCCCCCGTAGTATGCATCCAGATCGTCTCGCTACCTCTTTCTGGGCCAGCCATTGCAGAGCCGTCTATCCTCATTAACTTCTACACTTACCCAAAATATGCGCTTTGGGATAAAGTCGACACAGATTCTCAAAAAAATAACTTACCTTTTTCGCCGCCAAAAGTATTTCAGACAGCGAATCCAAGTCCAATCGAACAATTTCACAAATATCATCGTCGACTTTTATAACTTTCACAACAGTGTCTTCGGTAGAAACTTCTTCGTTTATTCTGGAAACACTGTCTTCGAACTCGTAGTGTTGCCGCATCCAATTCCTCAAATTCTTACAAGAACGGTGCATTAATTTTGACATGGCAACACACTTTGGGCCGACTATGTTGGCTTTGAGGCATTGTGCAAAAAGGTATTTGAATACTTTTCGAGATGATATTTCTGTTGTATTATCTTTTTGAATAAGTGATGGTTTCTGAAAATATAAAAGAAAAAAAATCAGTCCAGTGAGGACATTTTTCGTTGGAAATGATGCTGGTAGGGTTATGCTGAAACTTAACAGAAGTTTATTTTTTTAAATGGATGGCCATACGCTGAAATAAACGCAATATTGTCATGCTTTTCATGATTGCTGGTATCTTCGCAATCATATCCACAAAAAACGTAAGTTGTACGTAACAAATTATGGTCATTTCTATGTTCAGTAAATAAAAGAAAAAAGAGTAATTAAACGAACAAAGTATGTTTGACGACACGATTGGCGCAGTAGTTGAGCAATCGACTGCCGTACTGCGTGTCGCGGGTTCGATCCCCGCACGGAAAAAATATTTGTATGACCTGCAAATAATTGTTCCGGGTCTGGGTGTTTGTGTATGTGAGTTTTTATGTTTGTAAACGTACCCACGATACAGGAGAAATTAATAGAGTGGGGCAACGTTGGTTTATAAAAAAAAAAATCTCAAGCACAAATAATTGTCAACGGCGCGTCTGTCCACGCGCGCCTCAAGGAGCTATCAACAATCTGACGGGGCCCTACTAGAGGGCCAATGCTTGCCAGGGTCGCGGGACTGTCTTAACAGGCAACCGTGACCCTGAAACGTAAAGGGCTGTTGAAGGAACACGGAGGATTTTTTTTGCCCTTTCGCTCCACCCAGGGCGGGAGTACTCATTTGATGATCTTCCCACAAAAAAAGCAGAAATAGTTGGTAAGAAATGAAATTGAAAATTACCTTCAAAACCACCAAATTATTCAGATCACCAACAAAGTTCGTCACATAGCATTCCACGGACGACAACTCACATACAAACTTCAACGTTGTCCCCATCTCTTCTAAACAACTACTACTTAATTTTTTCCTTTCTTGCTTCAAAATTAACCTAGTTTTAATACTTCTCCATATTTGAAGGAATAATTTGTCTTTTTCTTGGAATATTGAGTGTGTTTCTAGTTTCTTTATACGTCTTAGGACTACGCTTAGCAGTTGGATTGCAGAGTCAATGTGTTGAGGTTTGGAGTTTGGATTTTCAATTGTTTTTATCTGTGGAAAAAAAAGAACAGGTTAATGATATTGTAAGTCGCATAAAATAAGAGTCGTTTCTTAATATTGCTCTGAAGAATAATAACAAGAAGTGTGATAATGATGGCTGACAAGTGAGGTAATCGGTTGACATGGTATGACCATGTTACATGGAGGACAGAGGAAAATATTGTGAAAGTTTGGAGTATGAATGCGCCCGTAAAAGAAAACACAAATGCGATTACGGAGCGAGCTGAAGAGTTTCGTCTAAATTGTATAGAAGCAGTTACCCTAGAATAGGACAGAGAAGGGTAAGAAGTCGCGGGAATTGCAGTCAGGCTCCCTTATTCCTTGCTGTCTGGTTAGTTTAATTCATTATGGCATGAGCTATACTTATGCTTAATTACATAAGTTTATACAGATACGAGAGCAGGATCAAGAAACAGATCAGACAAATCAGCTAGGTTAGTTATTTAAAAAAAGAGTTTATACTTACAGCATTTTGTACGAAGAACTCCAATGCTGTCAGCAAGCATTCCAAATTCTTGACATCATCTCCATCGGCAGCATCGCAGTATCTCGACAGAGTCAAGGAATACGCCACCATAGCGTTCAGGGTTGCCACGCTACTCTCACTTTCTACCACACTGTCTTCAGTGTTGCTAACATCATTTTGTGAAAAACTACTATTACTAAAATTTATATTTTTAAACGAGTCTAACAGTGATTTGTGTAACTTTTCTTGTAAATCTGCTAAAATTGATCTGAACGCACTAGCAGTTATTGCTTTTTTTTGTTTGACTATCGAAGGTAAAATTAAGCAAGTTATCTGGAATACAGGATCGTTGAATGATTCCATGTCAGAAATAGACTTCTTATTTTTCTTCAACAGCTTTTCTACAATGTTTTTGACTTGCTCACTGTCAATACGAACTTTTTTCACAGCCAATTCAAGAAGACTTTTGATGATTAATAAACTGTTTGGTGTTTTTATTTTCAAGGTTAGCAACTCCAATAGAGAAGTGTCTTTGAAATTGAAAATAGAATCTGCAGGGAATATTTGATATAAATCCGGCCTTTGTAGACTCAATTCGTATATGCTTTGTAGGATATAGTCAACATTGCGTTTTAATTTCTTTGCGCTTGAACATTTCTTGATTGCCAGCATAACAAAAATTGCTACCAATTGGTAGTTTTCTTCTAAATAGTGGATTGGCAACTGCTTTAATATATTCACAGAGTTTTTAATCACATCTTGTGCTTCAGAATTTACAGTTATTTCATTGAAATAATCAACTATGGCTACTTCTTTTGCGTACGAAGCCATATTAAAATCAGCTTTGCCTAACATTTTGCTGAACGATTCTCCGTTTTCAAAGCATTTTGCTATATTTTTAGCTGTTTCTAGTACTAGCATGTTCAATAAATCTCTGTTGGAGCTTATGGCATCAACTTTTAATACATCTAAGTCTGGATCAGATAAGCAAAGTTTGATCAAAGATTTTGCCAACAATTTTATATGCGATTTGTCGAAATCTGTGAACAATATCTTGCAGAAGTAAGTGTTTTGTAAAAGGGATGGGTTGGCGCTGATTTGTTTGATCAAATGTGTTTTAGTTGATGTTATAGTTGGGTATTCCTGTTTGTTTCTTATTGATAGTAACTGGAGTGCTAGCGTTTTGGCTAAGAGAAGGTTGTCCTGAAATTACACACGACATATTAAGTTTTAAGAAAAAGAAATGCATTTCTTTTATTGACAGAAGTTATCATAATGAGTCTCTTTTGTCTTTCTTCTGACTGTTACCAGTAATTATCATAACAGCTGAAAACTACACAGATGGAGTGTGACCTTTATGGGATAGAAGATATGTATTTTCTCGGTAACAAGTTGTTGTGCAATGGGCCGTTAGACTATTGCTAAACGGGCATGCGGACGGCAAGTAATGAGGGACTCGCTGTACGACCATGGACCATGCCTGGGTGGACGGCGCGCTTCAAAGAGAGTCAGCACAAGCACCTTAGAGGGCCAAAGCCTGCCGGGGTCGCGGGACTAAATAGCTACCGTGACTCTGGAACGTAAAGGGCTTTTGAAGGACACCGTGGATTTTAGTCAGTACAAGTCTGAGAGCCCTTCTCTGCCCTGGGCGGGAGGACTCATTTGATGATTTTACCGGGCTAAAAAAAAGTGTTAGCCAAAACTTACCAACAGCACCACAGCTTCATCGTCCTGAATTTTGGCAGCGAGTGCAATCCATTGTTTTCTATCCAAGCACGGTAACAACACACTAAGATCGAAAACCTCCGTTGTATCACTGCTAGGAGTTATATCCAGTTTGACGTTGCTGTATTTTATGTTCAATAGCTTTAGTTGGGCGAAACTTTGACATAGCTTGAGGAATGATGTTACTAGAGGAGCATTCTGAAATGTGAGAAATGTATGGTGAGTGCTATTATGCTGCAGTGAGTCGTTGTAAGGGGTCAGTTTGTAGCATATATAGTAATTTTATTTCAGATGCTGATATCGTGTCCAGTAAAATCGGAATTTCGATAGACTGAAGAATGGTCGACGGCCGCCATGGCTCTGTGCGACGATATTCTTGAAGAGCTAAGTACGTAATTTGAATCTGCTCACATAGACCAAAGAATCATCCTTAATACTCAGTCTCTCGACAAGTAGGACTGTTTCAGCAAAAAGTCTAATTTAATTTAAATAAATTATACTTACATAGCTCAGCTTCAATATACACATTCCGAACTTAGCCAAGCATTCCTTCTCGAACTTGGTGTACATATCCCAAAAATCTTCCGCTATATTCATAGGCACTGTGTGATCCGCCATCTTGTTGTGTTGCAAGAACGATGCCAAAATTGCCGACAGTACTTCTGTTAGTACTATGATTGATGGACCTGGAAAATTAGATAACTAATTTTACTAAGCAGTTAAAACAGAGTTGGAACTATGACACTACCTTGGTGTACACCCTTGACAGTGTAACTGTATAATTTAAAAAGAAATTAACTGCCAATTTTTTTAATAGTTTGCCGTATTGTTCTTATTGTTACAAGCACTATTGCTGAGCATGAGGACCTTGCTTTGATTCCCAGATACAGGCATAATATTATGTTACAAAAGCTATACTTACTAACAAACCCTTCTTCTAACATCATCAAACAATGTACTTCTAAATCCTTCTGCAATGACTCTAAAAGCTCCTTATTTTGTCTAAACATCAACTCAGAAGTCAGCTTTCCATACAAGGCAACAGATTCCTCAGGAAATAAGTCAGAACCTGTTATTATTTTACTTTCTATCTTCTCATACTCCACGCCATTTTCTTTCGCCTCTTTCATCTTCTGTTTCAATTCAAACTGTTCAGTGTTGCTAACTTCCAAAATATTTTTTACTGATGGTAGAATTTGGTTTAAAAATAGTGTTCCTCTGCTTAGTTTGAAAAGTATTTCTAGTAAACAGTTCATGGTTTCTGTATATGATTCTATTATATTTGAGCTGTTTTTCTTTGCTGTCATTATAGGAGGTAAGATTGAATCGATTTTTTGCTCAATTAACACTGGATCTAATTTCAAAGCAGTTTTTATTATTTGTAAGGTTGTCTTGTCTAATTTTCCTTCCAGTTTTAGCTGGCCCATCATAACAGCTTGCAGGAATGATGTGAAATTCTTCTTTATTTCAACTTTAGATATTTTTTCACCAAAAGTATCAGTCAATCTCACATTAATATCAACTTCATTTTTCAATAAAACTTCAAGCATATTTAGAAATAGTGTCCTCTTAGTTTTAGCATCATTTTCTTCTAAAATGGCAGGAAGATTCATAGCAGGTACTATAAAATTTTGTTCCATATTCAAAACATTTGTAACCATAATGAAGAAAGCAAAGACAATCTGATTCTCTTTATGGAATGAACTCACGAACACATCAATGAAGTTGTGCAAGAATTTTGTTTCATTTACAGACCTGTTTTTGGGAAACTCAAAGAAAGTGTTCATTATTTTTATTACAGATTGTATGTTGTCCCCTTTTTCAGCTATCAGTTCTTCAATATTGTCTTTACGAATTAAAGTTTGTAAGAAACTGATGAAAAAAGATTTTTTATTTATAGGAAACAAAATGTTTTGACACACATCTACAGCAGATTTTCTGCATTCTGTGTCCAAAAAACTGAATATAGTTTCTAGATTTTCGCCATTCAACAATTTGATGATAAATTCTAATTTCTTCTTTGATTCTTTGTAGTATTTTACCAAGTTGGTGAGAATTTTTTGACTTAATTGTATGTTTGTGTTATCGTTTCTCAAGAACTGTAGTAATGTGATTGTTATCGTGAGGTAGTCATCAATTTGTAGACTCAATTGCGTAGAGATTTTAGGGTTTTCTAAGAATGTTGAAATGTATTTTATTTCAGCATTTTGCAGTGGGTTCAGCTGTATGTATTGTGATACAATCTGAAATCAGAGTACCTAGTTAATTTTAGTTATTCAAATATTTATAGTTCCTTATGTAGTTCCTGTTTGCCTTCAATGAACATTGATCACACGATCATGAGTGCCCATAGAAGTGTAGAAGGGTAGAGCACAGGTTTTTATATTTATATATAGATTCGCCAATAAGAATCTGAGGCCTAACATATTTTTGCAGGATGGAACCCCCATTCCTTAAGCCATGACTGTGGTCATCAGATAGGGTCACTGCTTGGAGTGTCAACAAGCTGCTTTAGCAGAATAATAATAAAATATTACTGCGCAGTCCACAGCAGAATAGACTGTTCCATTTTACAAATTATTTTATCACAATTCATATAAAGAAAACATTAGGGACTGAACTGGTTTTCAGATCATATTAACCGATTACCGCTCACTGTACACGCATGTGTATGCTTTGTGTGATGAAATTACTATTTGGTGGGCGGTAATGGGTTGAAAAGGAGTCAAACATACCTGAATCAATTTACTTTTCAGCTCGCTAGTCAAGTCATCAACCGCTGATAGCCAATCAAGTATACTCTTTAATTCATCACTATTAAGCTTATTTTTCTCTGTCAAGGTATGAAGCCATTCTGCCACTATCCTCTCTTTGGGAGCCGTAGGGAAGTGGTGGGATTGCACCACATTTTTTGCAAGACAGAGCCTTTTTGGTAAGGGTGTCTTATCATCGTCTAGCCGACGCTTTAGTTCTGAAAAAGAGAATATGCCATATCAATAAGAGTTTTCTATACTTAAGAGCGCGTATTCTGAAAGTTGGCTATGTCGCAAATAGTTGTCAAATATTAACAAGTTTTAATTAATTTGGCAATGTTAATGTATGGAAATAAGAAATATGGCTCTGTAGTGTACTAAAAAAATATTAGCAGCTATTTGCGATGTTGCCAACTTTCTGGTTACACACCCTTAATATGAATAAAAATGAATGTGTGAATGGACCTATTGGGCTAAATCTTTTTTTTGTTGCGTTTTTAATTGACAAGTTTATAAGATCTAAAAATTAATATCTCACTCACAAAAAAAAGTTTTAAAAAAGTTTTTTTTTTATTTATTAACGCTTATCATTAACTGTGTAGCGTGGTGTAGCTTTTACTTTAAAATAAACAGAATAGAGGAACTGTGGTTTCAATAAGGTACAAGCAAGTGTTTGTATGAATTATCATCAAAAATTAAGCCCTATAATAAAGAAAAAGGCTGTAGAAACGACTCTAATTATCATTTCTTAATAGTAATTACTGTAGTAATGGGTTGCATTTATGGCAGAAATCAGAAATCTAAATCTTTTTTATGCGTTGAGGTTATGGTTAACAAAAAACTTTTATAAACATGTTAAGACTAAAATCTTACCATTCAGTGGATTTAAAGACATTTTATATGAAAGACATTAACTTTAGAATTCTCAGTTTTTTAAATAACACGTATTTTAATTAAAAAAAGAACAACGTTCCTTTCGCATGCTCTATTGTTGTTGTTCCACGTTTTGATATTGCTCCAGCTGCATCACGTTGTCAGTGTCAGTTTTCTCTGTTTTCAAAGGTAATGATTCTGCTAGTAGTAGGACACAGTAACGGGTGAAGAATTTTAAAAAATAAAACAAGTTTTTGTGCAGCTTTAGAAAAGGTATTTCTGTAAAATAATCTGCAGATAATAAGATCTGCAATTAATTATCATTGATGATTTAAGAGTTCCGTTGCAAGAAACTAAACGTAATTAACATTTCGGAACCATAGACCTTTTTTTTTTTTTTTTTTTTTTTTTTATCGTGGTAAAATCATCAAATGAGTCCTCCCACCCAGGGCAGGGCGGGAGGGACTGTCAGACTTGTACTGACTAAAATCCACGGTGTCCTTCACTAGCCCTTTACGTACCGGGGTCACGGTAATCCCTTGGTCCCGCGACCAAGACCGAACCATAGACCTAAAGCATGGACCGATCATTAACAACACAAAATAAATCGCCTACTCTCTGGGAAAATAGTTGAACCATCTATCTTTTTCCTGTAAGACATAGACAATTATATCATAATGTAAAGGAAAGAGACAGATGCTCCAGAAGACAGTTTTTTATTTTTGTTTGAAATTGGGATAGGATAGGTTAGTCTATGCACAGACTAAATAGTTGGTCTATTATAGGATCAACCAATAAATTATAAAACCAACTTATTAGTCTGCACAAACATAATTATTTATTATGTTTGGAAGTTTGGAACAGGTAATCTCCATTTCCATATCTTCGGAAGCTACAAGTTTCATCTGCCATAATCAATACATCACGCATCCTATATAAAAAAGTCACTTTTGGCAATTAATTCTAGTAAAGAAATACGATTTATCTTGAACGGGTGCTTACCGGTCTCGGCTTGTCAGTACCTATATTATTATTGTTGTTGTCGTGTCGGGCTGTTGGTTTTAGTGTAATAGGATATAATAGATAGGATTATTTCGTTTAACGCAATTTCAGCATTTAAAATGCTTTTTTTTTTTTTTTGCGTGGTAAAATCATCAAATTAGTCCTCCCACCCAGGGCAGGGCGACAGGGACTGTCAGGCTTGTACTGACTAAAATCCACGGTGTCCTTCACTAGCCCTTTACGTACCGGGGTTACGGTGATGGGTAAGTCCCGCGACCCCGGCAGGCTCTGGCCCTCTACAGGCCCCTTCAATTTGCTGACACTCCTTGAGGCGCGCGTGGAACACAACGCGCCGTCGACCCGGGCATGGTCCATGGTCGGGCTGCGAGTCGCCCATTACTCGCTGCCCGCATGCCCGCGCCTACGGTGGCCGGAGATCGTCTGGCGACGTCCGTCGCTGTGGGCGTCTACCACTGCGGCTGGGTCGGACGGAGGACACTGTTCTCTCCCTCACGCGGCACGCCTCCTCCTTCGCGAGCATGACTGCTTCGCAGAAGGAGGCGACCGCTTCCCACTCCGTCTTGCCCCGCAACATGGCCTCGACCAATGCCGGGCGCGAGAGGTCTCCGCCTATCGCCGTCGTGAGGACACGGCGGTGCTCTGCCCAAGCGGGGCAGTCCTGCACCGTATGCTCCACCGTGTCCTCCGGACGGTCCTCGCAGTGGTGACACCCAGGCGTTTCCTCCTTCCTTATCCGACACAGGAACCTCCCGAAACTTCCGTGTCCGGTGAGGACCTGCGTCATGCGGAAGGTAAGGACGTCGTGACGCCTATCCAGCCACTCCTCAAAGAGGGGTCTTACCGCCACGATTGCGGCGTGCCCGGACCTCGGTTGCGACAGTCGCCCCCTCCATACTGCCCTGAGATCGCGCCGGAGCTCTTCCCGCCGCGCTTCGACTTGTCGAGGCAGCGGGGATTCGCCCCGGCGCTGCGCCTCCACGCGCCATTCGTAGACGCGTTGGAGGGCAGTCGCCTCCAGATCCCAGGGCAGCAGTCCGGCGAGGAGGTTGGCCGATTCGCCGGCGATCGTGCGGTATCCGGATTGCCATGACCCTCTGGCATGCGACCAGCTTTAGTGGTCGCGTCCGAATGCTCAGGGCCCACACAGGGGCCCCGTAGAGGGCCATGGACCGCACGCATTTAAAATGCTTGGAAAAACTAATATTCAATTAGTTTTATTGCGGAAGTATCCTTTTTGATCAATTTAAATATGTTTGACAGCTCATTATTCGTAACGTTTTACTAGGTTTTGCCTCTCTACGTTTTATGTTTGTATTGATGTGATCTATCGATTTATGAATGTTTCATGCGTGGCCACCATTTTGAAAAATAAAATAAATGGCGGATGGCTACTGGTACACTCCCCATACAAAAATGTTCAAACCCCTTATTAGCCTACGATATTCATTTTCTGTTACGTTTTCTGCAATTTTATTAAAGCTTTGCGTTGCGTTTTGTGACCTGTACAAATTATGGTTTACAATGTAAACTTATGTATGCTAATGTTTGATTATGTGGTTGATGAACGCGCTAATCTCGGGAACTACTGGTTCGAACTGAAAAAATATTTTTGTTTTGGAAGGCTATAGGTTGTAAAACATCATGCAACGACCGATAGGGCCGAGCAGCGAGGGAGAAACCACGTGGGAAGCTAGTATGTCATCTACTTCCCTATTGTTTCTCCTCTTTTTTTTTATCGTGGTAAAATCAATAAATTAGTCCTCCCACCCTGGGCAGAGCGGGAGGGACTGTCAAACTCGTACTGACTAAAATCCACAGTGTCCTTCAATAGCCCTTAACGTTCCGGGGTCACGGTAATTCATGAGTCCCGCGACCCCGGCAGGCTTTGGCCCTCTAGAGGCCTCCCCACATTCTGTGACACTCTTTGATTTTTCTTCTCAAAAATAAAAAGAGACTAACGTACACTTACAGGGAGTCTAAATGGTCACATTAGGATAATCATAATATGAATTGCAATAAATTAAATATTACAATCCTGCTAAAGTTGCTTTTTAGATCCCCAGATTTGAATAAGAAAATGTGTACTTATTAGTTTTTTTTTACATTTTTTTAAAAACGTTGCCACACACTAGGAATTTCTCCTGTGTCGTGGATGCGTTTACAAACATATATACATACACAAACGCCCAGACCCGGAACAACTACTTGTAGATCATACAAATATTTGCTCCGTGCGGGAATCGAACCCGCGACACGCAGCGCAGCAGTCCAATCGCTCAGCCACTGCGCTAACCGTGCCGTCAAAGATTAGTGATTGCGGGCAAGGTTTACATTGAAAAAAACTTCAGCACTAGGCATGGACGTTTTGTTGTTACGTGCCGGTATCCGATTTTCCGTTTAGTAAACGTAACCGAACCGGATGCGAACCGGAACTGCCGTTCGTGTTTACCGGCCCTAACTCCCTTTGTTAGGGCCTGTCAACTATACAAATACGATACTGATTGATTGTAAAAGTGGTTAGTTAACCTCTCGGGCGATTTATAATTGAAAATGATAAAAATCAACGTCCAATGAGCGACTGTCTGTTATGTACAGACGTGTGTACGTAAGGCGCTGGGGCGTTTTCGCTTATGTACACCCGGGTGTACATAACGCGCCCGAGAGGTTAATAAATACTAACTTGATTGGTATATATATTTGTAAAGTTTAATCAATATTTATGTATTTGTACACTAATTAAAATATATATTCTATATTGGCAGATCTCTGAAAATATAGCAATTCATATAATGATTCTGCTGAAGTGACTTTTATACCCCAGGTCCTCAAAATCAGCGTAAGAATCAATAGTGTTGCTGTCAGTAGCTTAGTCCCAATGTGGCGTGAGCGCTGCGGCCCTGCTGCGCGGCCTCAATGTTTTCTCCATTTATAATGTCTGCGGCCGGCGTCACCAGCAGCGTTCATCATGGCGTCAGAAATCGAAAATCCGGTTTTCCTTGAACGCTTTGTGTTTTGCCCGCTCCGTTCGACACACCACCCGACGCGCCGCGTGTCTTTCCACGAGGCCTTACATTTATAAAATCAATGAACACAACCAATTGACTGACAAATGCATTTTGTAGGTATTCTAAGTTTGTATTGGCGTTATTTCCAACCGTATCATTAACTGGTTATTGCTTTTATGCATGCAGATTGCAGGTCTATTTTTAGGCAAAATGGCTTCACACACGGCTTTGGTACCAGGTAATCTTTGTAATATTCTGTTTGATTATGAAAATTGCTACCTATGTAAATTTAACATTTCCACATAAAAGCTACTCTTCTCCATGCTTTCACACCCGCTGCTCGTCACCTATTGATCGTAGCGTGATGTTTTATACATATTTTTTTTTTAAATTTGCCCCACACTAAGAATTTCTCCTGTATCGTGGGTGCGTATACAAACATAGAAACTCACATACACAAACACGCCCAGACCCGGAACAACTACTTGCAGATCATACGAATATTTGTTCCGTGCTGGGATGGAACGCGCGACACGCAGCGCAGTAGTCCAATCGCTTAGCCACTGCGCTAACCGTGCCGTCTATTGGTCGTAGAGTGATATTAAATACATATATTATTTTTTTAAACGTTGCAGATCATACAAATATTTGTTCCGTGCGGGGGTGGAACGTGCGAAACACAGCGCTGCAGTCCAATTGCTCAGCCACTGTGCCAAACATTTTTGTGTATAGCCTTCCTCAGTAAATGCACTATCCAGCACAAAAATATTTTTTCAATTTGAACCAGTCGTTCCCGAGATTAGCGCAGTCAACCAAACAAACTTTTCACGTTAATAATAATTGCAAAGTTGTTGGTGAGGACTAACAAATTGATCGCAGCGCGTGATGTAATAGAGATGTGTATTAATGAGCACACAAGGAGTGAGGTTACAGTTTAATATGAACCATAACCTAAAAGCTAAAGCGACCCGCCCCGGCTCTGCACGGGTGCAATCTCTTCTAATTATGCATGTTTTTTACATATAAACCTTCCTCGTGAATCACTCTATTTGTAAAAAAACCGCATCAAAATCCGTTGCTATGTTTTAAAGTTCTAAGTATACAGAGGGACAGACAGATAGACAGCGGGAAGCGACTTTGTTATATATTATGTAGTGACATAATAATATGTTTCAAAATGCCTATTGAAAGAATTTTATTTTATTTTTATTACTTGACTGTACCGATCAGGTCCCATCTCCGCCCAGTTGGAGAAAATAGTTAGAGCACGTCACGTAAAATCATCAAATGCGTTCTTCCACCGAGGGCAGAGCGGAAGGGACTGTTAGACTCGTACTGACTAAAATCCACGGTGTCCCTCAATAGCCCTTTACGTTCCAGGGTCACGGTAAATCGTGAGTCCTGCGACCCACGGTTCAAAGTATAGCAAATAGAATCAGTAGAACATTCTACAGTTACTCTTTACCCAAATACCGATACAATTATGTAACGCAGATCAGGTTTAAATGTCAAATTGAAAAGTTTGACATTTCAACATTATCTGGCTCCGCCTATACTTTTACCAACATATTTAGGAAAAGGCTAAGGTCGTATATAGCGATTGCCTATCTGATCTCCAAAATAGGGTAATTTACTGCATAAATAAATTGAAAATCTGTTCAGTTCTTTAGTTAAAATATTGAAAAATAATGGATACGTATTTTTTGTTTTTATAAATCAATGAATGTTGACAAAGACCAAACGCTTCCAAATTAAAGAAGAAAGAAAAAAAGAAGAAGAAGAAAGAAAGAAAGAAAAGTTTACGTACCTAACAAAAGAAAAAATACGGGTGTGATATTTTTTTTAAATCTGTATTTCGGACTTATATTTTTTTTTGAGTTAAATAGCCTATTGGATTACTTAATTACAAAATTAAATAATTTGACGGCACGGTTACCGCAGTGGCTGAGTGTTTGGCAAGCTGCGCTGGGTGTTACTGGTTCGATTTCGCACGGGGAAAATATTTGTATGATCTACAAGTAGTTGTTTCGGGTCTAGGCGTTTGTGTATGTGAATTTATTTGTAAACGCACCCACGACACAGGACAAAATTCCTAGTGTGGGGCAACGATTTAACAAAAAAAAAACTCCTTGATAAGAATGGTTCTTAGTCTTTAGTCTGTGTTTCCTGATAGCTACGGATGTAGCTATCAGGAAATACTAAACCTACCTAACCTACCTAAAGACCCCACTTTAAGTCAAGAGTGAATAGGTTACTTTTATGCTAGCGTGCTTCATCGTAGACTGCATTGCTTACCAACAGGTCAGATGGTGTTCAAACGTGAGTCTATATTAAACATATAAAAATAAAAACCAAGATCATACACATTAACAAAAAACATTCTAGTTTGAGACAATGGATTTTAAAGTTAAAAAAAAAGTATTGTCCGAACTGATGGTTGTTGTTTTGGGGTGGTATTACCTTCATAAGTCCAGGAGTACTCTTGAAGATATTACCACATTTGGTCGGGAGTCCTGGGTGGAACAGAAGTGACTGTTGGCCTCTTACTGACTAAAAAACTCCATCCTGTTTCTTTGCGTTCCAGGGCCATCGCAGGTCGCGGGACTGTCCAAGCCTTAGACAGTTCCGTGATCCGGAATTAATGACTTGACAAGCTCTCTAAAGCACGGGAGAGTCTCAATATGTAATAAATGGTCACCCATCCTTGGACCAACCGTGGTAAGCACTGCTTAACTTTCAAAAAATATCTTAATGACTGTTAGCTTTAAGCCAAGAACCGAGCTTAAATATCATGAAACCTAATGTATGTACAACATTCGACACTTAAGACAAAGTTCTACACTGTTATCTTAAAAAATATAGTAAAAGGGCTTTCGCATAAATAGGGCTGTTTTAACCTTCTACAACTTAAACCTTTTTCAATCTAAAATAAAACTCCAAAGCGTTCAAATCTAATCAGGGTAAGTAAATATCATAATAGGAAGTGAATGAGCACAAACGTTTCATTCATAAAAATTACAGCCATTTTGTGAAAGGTCACTTTTTTAAAACGAAACACTGTCATGCTTGGGATGCGTCCCTATATAGGCCAAGGAGAAAATTTGCGCATGCGCTAAAGGATTGATTTTCTTCTTTATGACGTCACAAATACAAGATGTCTGCCGCCTGAACGAGCGAAGCTCAGTATAAAACATTTTAATATAAGAAACGGGAGATACTGTTTGTAAAAACACGTTAAATGTAACATATTTATGCCAAATTAATCAGTGTTTAATGATAAAAGGGTTCGTTTTACACTAGTTCGTAGATAGATGATATAAAATCGTGTGTGTTTAGTTAGAAGTGATACCGTAGCTAAGGAGATGGTTTATCGTATAGTACCGAGGAGTCTCCTGACGATGTTCGACGTAACTACCGCGATGCTGGTCAAGTTTATATGTTTATGTGAGTAAAATATCCTTATTTTTTCCTCTTATATTTAAAGTTTAATCATTTACTACTTTTTTAACCGAAATGTGTTACTTTTCATTGTTTTTTTTTTGTCTACGAGATAAAATATACGACGAAAGAATTTGCCGACGGAATTCAAAATTGCTGTTCTTTCTAAGGATTAAAAAAGTATTCCCTTTTTTTTATAAACGAAGCAACATGGTATTTCAACATACAGCCTGATACATATTTTAATTCGTTTAGTGTTCGTTTCAAGGGTGAATAATTAACAAGTTCAATTAGCGTCAACATACATTACACGTTTTCCTTTGTTACGCTTTGTACGTGTTTTTATTTTAATTAAAATCAAATTAAGATTTGCGCTATCGCGTGTTTTCTTCGAGTAAATTAACGTGTCGAAAGAGTATTGTTACAATTAGCTTTTTTATTTTTCCATTATAAGTATACGGCCTCCATGGTAATTAGTTGTTAGAAAATAACATTGGCTTTTATACTTAATACTCAATTGTATGAAATTAACTTAATGATACGTGTTTTAGCTTTATCATTTATTTTATTATCAGCTTTTTTAAATTAAAATACAAGAAGAGTTTTACAGTATTATGCTTTGTTTTTGGCCGCGTAATTTTTATCACAAAAGTGACAGACAGTTCAGAGGCTCCAAAATGTTAACCACCACTCTATAATCAATAGAAATCGGTTTACCCAGTAACTGGGTTGTGGATATCAGATAGGTCGTCGCTTCTTATAAAATACTGATATTTAGCACCTGTTTAGACTGGAAGGCGACCACAACATTTTTTTTAGCGTGGTATAATCATCAAACGAAGGGCTCGTTTGATGATTGTAGACGCCCACGGCGACGGACGTCGGCAGACGATATCCGGCCACCGTAGGCGCAGGCATGCGGGCGGCGAGTAATGGGTGACTCGCTGTCCGACTACGGACCATGCCCGGGTTTTACGGCGTGTTGTGTTCCACGCGCGACTCAAGGAGTGTCAGCATAATGACGGCCCCCCCTGTAAAGGACCAAAGCCTGCCGGGGTCGCGAAACTCACGAATTACCGTGACCCCGGAACGTGAAGGGGTATTGGACACGGTGGATTTTAGTCAGTACGAGTCTGACATTTCCACCCGCTCTGCCCTGAGTGGGAGGACTCATTTGATGATTTTACCACGAGAAAAAAAAAGTTGTATTTCAAATATCAAAAGTCAATGAACAGATGATGTCAAAACGATGATGATTATTAAACGACCGTTTTTCCTTGGCCTAAATTACTTTCATGTTAATAAAATATTACCCAAGTGGTATAACTGCCCATTCACCTTGTATAATCTTTTAGCATATCACGGGACCCTTAGGGAGAGGGACAGTCTTTGTAAGGATCTTACATTAAGCCTGTAGATTCCTTCGTAAATTTTTGTTACAAATTCTTTCGTAATATTAAATGGTGAAGTTTATTTTTAAGAGGATTTTCTTCGGGTCAAGGGACGCTGGAAGAGGTCTTGGATTTTATCATGGATGGATACATTTACTATTTATTATGCACACCGTACAAATTACAGATATTTATTGGTCATACCGTGATTTTATATAACCTATATCGTTCCTCAATAAATGGACTATTCAATACAGACAATGTTTCTACACGAATCAGAAGTTTGGGAGACTAGCACGTTCAAACGAACAAATTCTTCAGCTTTATAATAATAGTATTGATTCATACGGTGTTATCGCTAATGCCTTTGTCAAACAGACAGGCGAAAGCGAAGCGTTTCCGAAGCGATACCGAACCGAAGCGAGACGTCAGTCCGATAGTTCTGTCACGCTATCGGATCGCTTTCGCTTTTCTATGTGACTGGATTCAAACAATTCCATACATTACAAATAAAAACGTCACGCTTCGCATTCGTCACGCCTGTCTGTTTGACAAAGGCTTAAAAGCGATCTTTTCAAGACAACCTTTTTTTTTAAAATCATCAAATGAGTCCTCCCACCCAGGGCAGGGCGGGAGGGACTGTCAGACTTGTTGTAGGAGAAAAAGTGGTCTTTGGTGTACCCACCAACAATAGTTACAAATTATTTTAATATAATAAAACTAGGTTCCGTCCGAACTGGAAAGAGGACGCTCTGTCTAAAAAAAAGAGATAACTAAAAAAAAGTGAAAAGTGTCATTTAACCCAGTTACGGGGTTATGGAGGTCAGGAGGCAGTCGTTCCATATTAAATACTGTTATTCAGCTACATCTCGTTAGACTCAAAGCCGACTAGGTAGATGATGGTGGCTACGGTCTACGGGGCTAGCAATTGGCTACGAAAAACTCAACTCACAGTACAGGTTTTGTTGTGTACTTCAACGACAGTCGTAGATGTTCGTAGCTACTGTCTAGAGATTCTTATGAAAAATGTTAATTAATACGGTATGTGTGTAAGTTGTATGGAGTCTAAAGGTTTTCAGTTTGCTACGCACGACGCGTAGAAATTCGTAGCAGATGTCTACGGATTATCCGTAGCGAAATATTCGTAGACGCCTACGAAATCATGCAGTTATTAGGTTTCTTTTCCTTTTTTTTTACATTTTCATTTCAACAATTTTGGTTGAAACTGACTTAAATTAAAAAGTCGAAATAACTGGCATTTAGTAATTTTATAAGGAAAATAAAAAAAATACAGTAAATAATTAATAATAATGTGTTTTCATAATGACAAAAGAGATATTACAATCAATGTTTTACTGTCCTTTATTGATACTTAGTAGCAGATAGAGTCAAGTATTGTGCATATAGCAATAGGTAGCCCCTATTACATGAGACTTTCACATAATTGGGTTCCTAATTTTCTTCACACCCCCAAAAAGGACCTGAAAAAGGATGTAAAACTTTTTTTGGCCTTTGAAAAAGAGTGTCCATGGAGTTTCTTACCCATTCTTCTTCATAGAGATCTACACATTAGAATGGGCACCTACGGTTCACAGTTATTTTGTCTTGTGACTGGGACTGTAGCACTATAATAATTTTTGAACTATTTTTTATCATTTTTGTCTTTTGACAATTCAAAAGTGCCCGTAACGTACTTGAAATAAATGCTTTTATTTTGATTTTGATTATGGTGACTGCGCACCATCACAAGGGCCGTATGCTTCATTGTCACCTTTATAGTAACAAAGCAAAGAAAAAACATTAGCCAGCCCTCTGCCTAACCCTCTGAGAATAACAGGCTTTTATTTTTACATGGTAAAATCATCAAATGCGTCCTCCCACCCAGGGTAGAGCGGGAGTGACTGGCAGACTCGTACCGGCTAAAATCCACGGTGTCTTGCAATAGCTCTTTATGTACCGTACAGTCCCGCGACCAAAAATTACAGGCTTTTTTTTTATCGTGGTGAAATCATCAAATGAGTTCTCCCACCCAGGGCAGAACTGGAGGGACTGGCAGATTCGTACCGACTAAAATCCACGGTGTCCTTCAATAGCCTTTTACGTTCCGGGGTCACGGTAATTCGTACAGTCCCTCGACCAAGAATTACAGGCTTGATTATACTATTTCTAGTTCAACGACACAAAATCCTCAAATACTCGTAGGTATCGATTCAATTGTAATTATTAAGGAATCAATCTATCATAGAATTCCATTAGATATTAGTTCGTTGGCCGTGTCGGTCACCTTCGGAATCAATTACTAATGGATTTCTTTATTACTTCTTGATCGAGAGTTCGACATTTACCGTCTCTTTCATAGTGTAATTTATCACTATTCACTGAATAGATTAGCTTTTTTGTTTAATCTTCAAGTGATCGCGTGGGATCTTACAGACTTCAGCACATCTTCAAATAGTTAAGAACTTATGAAATTATGAATTTTGAAATACGTGCAAATATCGCGGCTTTGTAACGTAAAGATATACCGAAGGTATACTCGTAGCTTGGTTTTTCTCTCTACCAAGGTTTTTTTTATTGTTGTTCAACCATTAAATCAGTGAGAGGGACTGTCAGACTTGTACTTACTAAAATCGACGGTGATCCTTCAATAGCCGTTCCAGGGTCACGGTGACCTAATGATACAGTCCCGCGACCCTGGCAGGCGTTGGCCCTCTAAGGGTGCCCCGTCACATTGCTGACAGCTCTTTGAGGTGCATGGAACACAACGCACCGTCGACCCGAGCAGGGTCCAGCAAGGATGGAAGGATTCGTTTGATGATTTCCGCTCAAAACTATCTTACAAACAATTTCTTGATAAAAACAACCAATCATCAATCGATGGGCATTTAAGAACTTAGTAACAGAAGATTTATAATTTCTAATTATTTTTTTTATAAATTCAGGTAGAGCTCACTCTTTATGGTAAAAATATCTTTTGTTAACAAGTGAAAACAAATTATAGTTTTTAACATGGAACATGCTTTCAGTGAGCACTGGAAAAGAAGCAAACATTTGCTCTGGGCTGTGCTATCGGAATCTAAAAACGCCACTTTAGCCATTGCTAAAGTACACTGCACACTTTACAGCATTCTGTCAATAGAATTGTTCTTTTTCAATCTACTCTATAATTATTATTTTTCATTCATCTACTCTATATTCGGGGTCGCGGGACTAACGAATTACCGTGACCCCGGTACGTAAAGGGCTATTGAAGGACACCGTGGATTTTAGTCAGTACAAGTCTGAAGTGGGAGGACTCATTTGCAGATTTTACAACGAAAAAAAAAATAGCTCTATAGCTTCAGTAATAGAAGTAATAGAGAGTAAGTAATATTCTATTTTACGATTTTTATCGCAATGAAAAAAGCTTAGCTGTTCAGACACGCTGATCAAAATATTTGCTTGGCAACAAAATGTAGACTCGGCTTAAAAATACGTAGATGAGTACACGATAAAAAAACAGCTACTTTTTAATTAAAAAATAGATGTAGACAGCCAGTATCATAAAGAACAAAAGACAGTTGAGTCCAACACGATCGGTTGTTCTTGCTACTTCAAAATTGAGTCATGCCCCAGTTATTACACAGTATATTACAGTTATCATACTGCGTAGATGAGTACCCTACTCAGGTTCTGATTTGAAACCAGCTAATATTAAATAAACATATTCTTTATTCATTTTTTTAATTATTACGTACATTTTTTTTACATTAAATAAACATTCTAAAATATAAATAATAGTGGACCACCGGTATCGGGAACAGGGTCCTAGCTACCGGAGGCGGTCAGGGCTCCAGAGGAAGGAACCTTAACAATGCGCGCCGTGTTCAGAAGGACTGCTTTCTGAATCAGGCCCTTGATCTAGCTGCCTAACGAGAGCCTCCTTAGATGTTGGTAGGCTCTTGGCAATTAAGCCATGCCGACACGACTGTCCGCAGAATGAAGATATTATTACGTACTTTTTTTTTTACTATTAGGTTTTTTAAAAAAGGAATTCTCAGTAGCTGCTCGGACTTTGGAAGTTGGCGGTATAGTACCCCCATGTCTCGGAAAGCACGTTAAGCCGTTGGTCCTGCGTCTGATCTCTCTCTGGTCGGATTGCTGCCCCATCGGTCAACTATGAGAGTAAAGGAAAAGAGAGTGCACCTGTGCCTGCGCACACACTTGTGCACTATAATATCTCCCCCGCAGTTGGCTAATTTCCGTTGAGATTGGCCACCGTTGCCGAAATCGGTCAGGAGGACTATTATATACTTTTAATTATTTTTGTTTAAGATATTTGTTAAGAAGTTCTTATTGTGCCTACGATGTTCTCTTGTGTTTATGTATTACCAAAATGTAAAAAGAACATTGTTAAAACAAATCGTATTTAAAGAAATAACCATGGAGTTTCTTGCCGGTTCTTCTCCATGGATATAGCTTTGCCCTCGTGGTAACTGAAAATAATTAAATGGGAACAGTAATTAAAAAAAGTCGATAAAAGACCGTGTTACTTGTTACACAATTTTTATAATCTTGTATGAAGTTTTGCCCTAGGAAAGCCGAAAATGCGGAACTATATCATACAATAGCTTTTGAAATGTACTTTAAAAACATCTAAATCACTAGATTTTTTTTTAGCTTGGAAAAATCATCAAATGAGTCCTCCCATCCTGGGCAGGACTGTCAGACTCGTACTGACTTAAAACCACGGTGTCCTTCAATAGCCCTTTATGTTCCGGGGTCACGGTAGCTTGTTTTTGAGATCACTAGATAGTATAAAACAAGTCGCTTCCTGCCGTCTGTCTGTTCCTATGTTTGCTTAGGTCATACAAACTTCGCAACGAATTTTGATGCGGTTTTTTTAAATAGCTAGAGTGATTCAAGAGGAAGGTTTATATTCAACGTGCATAATATAGTAGAGCCCGTACGGAGCCGTGGTGGATCGCTAGTTTCAAAGTACGTTTTTAAAGTAATGATTACGCAAGCAATATCCATGAAACACTTACATTGCGTCAGATATGTTAAAGTTTAAAGTTATAGGATAGGAAATGCACGGGTATCGACCGCTACAAGCTAATGCAGCGCTTACTGAGGTTCGTCTGTGGATGGATCACCATTACTGACATTCTCCGATGGCGATGTCTCCATGTTCTGGATACCATATTCTTTATACGGCTTAGAAGACATTAAGTTAATGTCTTCTATGCAATCTACATCTTTTATTAAATCTATTGTATGAATGACGGCACGTTTGGCGCAGTGGCTGAGAAATGGGGCCCCTGCGCTATGTGTCGCCGGTTGGATTCCCGCACGGAACAAATATTTGTATGATCAGCAAGTAGTTGTTCCGGGTCTGGGTGTTTGTGTATGTGAATTTCTAAGTTTGTAAACACACCCACGTTACAGGAGAAATTACTAGTGTGGGGCAACGTTTTTAAAAAAAAATGTCATTTGTAGATCTTCGAAAAATAAACCAAAAGTTTGACAACCAGTCTTACCTGTCACCCAGTAACTGAGTTATCAAACTGCATAGAAAACTTCTTTATTAAAGTGTCTATCTCAGTAAAGAAAAATATAACTTACAGAAGCAAACCATTTTGCAGGAAACTATGATGAAAGTTGGATCCAGCTGTCGCTACTTTGAAATTAAATCTTTTGCGCTCATAGAAGTTTCCTTATTTATCGTCGGATTTCTGTTTTATTTGAGAACTCATTCTGGTAAAACTGCTTCTTGAATACGATTGCGCAGTTTTGTATGCCGTTATTTTAACGGTGCTATTACACTTGAGTATTTACTTATAACAGAACATCGAGCATTTGCCGTTTTTTTTGCCGAACTGAGCAACGAAAAGGGCCGAGTATAGAGCCAACACCGCTTTTTTTTTAGCGTGATAAAGTCATCAAATGAGTCCTCTCACCGAGAGCAGAGCAGGATGGACTGTCAGACTTGTACTACTGACTAAAATCCAGTGTGTCTTTCAATAGCCTTTAATGTTCTGGGGTCACGGTAGCTCGTTAGTCCTGCTACAAGCCAAACACCGCTACGAACATTTTTACGTTCTTTCTAGCGAACGCTCTAGTCGATGGATGGATGGATGGATTTTCGTTATGAAGATGGTAGACTTGACAGTCGGCTCGTCGAAAAGTTTGCCAGATCGTGTGAATGCTCGCTTAAATGCTCTCGTTTGTTCTTCTGTAACGTAACATTCGCAAGAATGCTTGTTAAAGCTCAAGTTTATCAGCAAATAGAGAGGGAACTTTGTATACGAGTAATAGGCATATTGACTTAAAAAATCTTAATAGACTCGTTCCCAGCATCAATCAATTGCAAATCTTCACGGTAGTGACGTCAAGACGCACTAAAATACCACGGTGTGACGTATCGAATTTAAAAACTTTGGTTTCATCGTTAATGTTATGTACCAAAATAAAAAAAATATACGTGCCAGATATTTTTTGAAATCTGCATTTACAAAGTGGTAAAAATAATAAATACTTGTCATAAACAAGAGATATTACGTTTTATTCATATAAAAATACGGGGAAAAACAGTCAGTTTTTTTAACAAAGCAAGGTTGAGTCACCAGCACACTATTGTTACACTTTGAGATTAAACCACGGTCCAGATGTCACGCTGTTTAGAATAAATGTTCATCTCTTGTATTATACTATGTTTGTTATCATAGTGTATGATTTAACATGTATTGTACTGTAACTTCGTACTTTTCAACTAGTTTATCTAAACGAAAATAGTAGAATGGAATGTACAGTAAATGTGATTATTCATTACTAGTGTTTGGCGGCGGTTTCGATCGCATTCATTTAAAATTTGCGAGACGTGGCGCCATCTATTATAGATCATTTTGTCAAAACTATTGCAAAATCAATTGCGGTTAATATACTGTTATTTATTGATTGAAGAATTCCCTCGATTTTTCTAAGAGCCCGTCATCAGATCCTGACCTGATAATCAGGAGATCACTTAGGAAATATGCATATAGGGGAACAGTGTATAAGACGGGGACGCGAGGTATAATGGGGACATACACTCTTTAGGCATACTTAAGACAACACTAACGTAGCGCAAGCGTCACCAGGACGTCATTTTGCCTTGAGTGTGTGATTTTCCATCATACCTCGCGTCCCCGTCTTATACACTGTTCCCCTACCCTTCCAATCAAAAGAAGAATTTTTCAAACCAGTCCAGGCGTCTTTGAGCATCATCATCTTCATCATCATTTCGGCCGGGGATCACCCATCGCCTCCCCCTTTGTTTGCCATATCTCTACGTTCTGTGCGTCTCTCATCCGTGTTTGAGCAATTGAGTAACAGTTTTTATTAATAGCCAAATTCTGTGCCCGTGTGGGCAAAACCTTCCCTTTCTCCTGGCAAACCCCTCTATTTTAGGCAATTTCTGGGCATGTTATCCCCGTGTACAAGATTAACGTACAAAATGAAACATACAGTCGAATTGAAAACCTCCTACATTTTTGTAGTCGGTTAAAAAATGTCGGTCTCCTCACGTTTCGCCTTTGAAATAGAATCACGTTCCACAACCCAACTCTTTTCATCCGTCAGTTATTCTTGTAGGTACATACTACATAATATTACGACGCGAACGTGACAAGTTCTTTTTGATATATTTTTTGGTGTTTCTGAACGTTTTGACAGCTGTCATATGCTCTTAATATTTTAAAGAGGTATTTGTTTGTATGTAAAAGGTAATCTCTGCAACTAATGATCCAATTATATAATGAGCTGTTATAAAGCTGCATCAGATTCGACTGCAAGCCCAACCAAATTTAGTTGGGAAAAAGCTAAGCCGGTGATTATTATACAGGACAACTCACAATTGACTAAAAAAAGAAAAATGGCAAAATGTATAAACAATGCATAAGTAGATATAAGTACATATTGTGTGAGAGCAAATGCCGTTGATTTGGTGTAATTTTTAAGGTGAATTTATTGGTCGCGGGACTGTACGAATTACCGTGACCCCGAAACGTAAAGGGCTATCGAAGGACACCGTGGATTTTAGTCAGTACGAGTCTGACAGTCCCTTCCACCCTGCCCAGATGGGAGGGCTCATTTGATGATTTTACCACGACAAAAAAAAAGGTGAATTTATTGAAGAATTCCTTCGATTTCTCTAAGATCCCGTCATCAGATCCTCACCTGATTACTATAGGAACCATCTGTGAAACCCTTATAAATATAACCTTTTAAATAAAAGACGACCTTTTTAATTCGATGATGAAATGAAATAATGTTTATTTATACAAGTAGGTTATATCAACACTTTTACACGTCTTTTTATAAAACTAGGAGGGGTCGGTGTTTCGTACCTGACTACTCTGAGAAGAAACAGCCGAAACAAACTCAGAGGTCACAGTCTCTTTTGAAGTCCAGACATTATATGTAGATCAGGCTATACGAGGCGATTCAGGCCTCATCGAGAAATCAGGGAAAAAACATTTAAAAAAAACTGGCGAATTGTGAACCTTCTCAGTTTTTAGAAGTCGGTTAAAAAGAGCTCAAGTCTCGTAGCAAAGTCTTTTCGTATATGGTTTCGGATTTCCTTCGTTTGCCCAACTTAAAACGTGACTTTTTTTTTTTAAAACGTTGCCCCACTCTAGGAATTTCTCCTGTGTCGTGGGTGCGTTTACGGGTGGGTGCGATAGTGCAAACATATAAAGCCACATACACAAACGCCCAGACCCTGAACAACTTCTTGTAGATCATACAAATATTTGCTCCCTGCGGGAATCGAACACGCGACGTGCAGCGCAGCAATCCAATCGCTCAGCCACTGCGCTAACCGTGCCGTCTATTCCCTTCTGTCTTCTCCTTCAGGGATTAAAAGCATGATATTATGATGTAAGCCTTCTTGTAAGTCTGTCAACGTTTCTCGTCTGCCACGCGACGCCATTTTAAATGAGCAACGACCAGACTATATTTAATCTCCCCAGCACTTTATGCGGCAGGAATAATTAAGCAGCTACTTAATTATTACGTAGTTCCTGGTAAAGACGACGCTGCTAATGCCCGTTTTCACTAAGATTACGCGATGCCTAAGAAAGTAACATTTTTACATAATTTATTTCGCATTTTTTGCAGTCCCTCCTAATACAGGCTTTATTTTGCTTAAATGGAGGTTCTGGTCGCGGGACTCACTAATTACCGCGACCCCGGTACGTAAAGGACTATTGAAGGACACCGTGGATTTTAGTCAGTACGAGTCTGACAGTCCCTTCTGCTCTGCCCTGGGTGGAAGGACTCATAAGATGATTATACTAACTAAAACAAAAAAAAATGGAGGTTCCAATAATGTTATACTTGTTATGATAAAAAAAAATGATTTTAAATTTAATTTAAAATGTTCTCCGCAGCGAGTAATGGGCGACTCGCTGTCCGACCATGGACCATGCCCGGGTCGACGGCGCGTTGTGTTCCACGCGCGCCTCAAAGAGTGTCAGCATAGTGACGGGGCCTGTAGAGGGCCAAAGCCTGCTGGGGTCGCGGGACCAAGGGATTACCGTGACCCCGGTACGTAAAGGGCTAGTGAAGGACACCGTGGATTTTAGTCAGTACAAGTCTGACAGTCCCTCCCGCCCTGCCCTGGGTGGGAGGACTCATTTGATGATTTTACCACGATAAAAAAAAAAAAAAAAGGTGTAGAACCGCCCAAAACATCAAACGAATAAGTCAATACTTCAAAAGTTCGTAGCACCGTAGCACCCGTAGCACCGTAGCACCGTAGCGTTTCGTAGCTGCTACGAATTGACTGCGCACGAGGGAAATAAAGAATAGCGCCATTTGTGAAGGGAAATGAGTGTACTTAGAGTACTACCGTGATAGTTGGACAAGGGAGCTTTGGAGTAATGACATAACATCACGCCTATCTGTCTTTGTAGGGTAAGGCAGAACATTTTGCCAAACATTTGTTTAGGTTCTACGTAAAAGAGTGTTTATTTTTTTACTGCTGAGGTTTTGAACCCAGTCAGGTACATTTTATTTTGTCTATGTTTGTATTGTTTGTACGTTTAAGAAAAGATCTGTCTATTTTACTTATTAATTTTTGCAAGGATGATTGACGGGTCGCGGGACTGTACGAATTACCTTGACCCCGGAACGTAAAGGGCTATTGAAGGACACCGTGGATTTTAGTCAGTACGAGTCTGAGAGTCCCTCCCGCTCTGCCCTGGGTGGGATGACTCATTTGATGATTTTACCACGTAAAAAAAAAAAAAAATTAAAAGGCCCACGTGGTGGTTTAAAGACCAATCCCTCTCCAGAGAGGAGTCCTGTGTCCCAGCAGTGGGATAGTTAAAGACTGTGATCATCCTCACACTTGTGTTTATTGCATAGGTATAGGTTGATATTTTCCAGTAAATCTTTCCACTTTTTAGGCCCCATTGGCAATTCTAACGAAGAGATATTTATTGATGTTTTAATATTTGTTAATTTTATCCTACACTCGCCTTTTTTTTTACATTTTTACATTCGCCACCTTCTGCGAAGCAGTCATGCTCGTGAAGGAGGAGGCGGGCCGCCTGAGGGAGAGGACAGCGTCCTCCCTCCACCCCAGCCGCAGTGGTAGACGCCCACGGCGACGGACGTCGCAGGACGATCTCCGGCCACCGTAGGCGCGGGCATGCGGGCAGCGAGTAATGGGCGACTCGCTGTCCGATCATGGACCATGCCCGGGTCGACGGCGCGTTGTGTTCCACGCGCGCCTCAAAGAGTGTCAGCATAGTGACGGGGCCTGTAGAGGGCCAAAGCCTGCTGGGGTCGCGGGACCAAGGGATTACCGTGACCCTAGTACGTAAAGGGCTATTGAAGGACACCGTGGATTTTAGTCAGTACAAGTCTGACAGTCCCTCCCGCCCTGCCCTGGGTGGGAGGACTCATTTGATGACTTAACCACAATAAAAAAAAAATACTCTAGGAATTTCTCCTATGTCGTGGGTACGTTTACAAACATTTAAACTCACATACACAAACACCCAGACCCAGAACAACTACTTGTAGATCATGCAAATATTTGTTAAGAGTTGGAATCGAATCCGTGACACGCAGCGTAGCAGTCTATTCACTCAGCCACTGTGCCATGCCTTTCAAAATAAATATGTATCATGTTTTTAACGTCACAGGAATCTTTACTTTTGTTATTATTTAGTTGTAATCTTTCTTTTTTCATTAATTATATCTCCAGTGCGTGTTCCAAATAAAATATATCTTGTTTCTAGCCATTATTTTTTTCATAATAACAATACTATTTGACCTTTACAAGTTTCTGGTAATTTACTTTTTAATTAAAGGTATTAGGACGACATTACAGTTATTTGTAAGACCTAGATATGTCTATGTCGACGGTTTGTTGTGTTCCACGCGCGCCTCAAAGAGTGTGCAAAATGACGGGGCCTCTAGAGGGCCAAAGCCTGCCGGGGTTGCGGGACTCACGAATTACCGTGACCCCGGAACGTAAAGGGCTATTGAAGGACACCGTGGGTTTTAGTCAGTACGAGTCTGACAGTCCCTGCCGCTCTGCCCTGGGTGGGAGGACTCATTTGATGATTTTACCAAGTTAAAAAAAAAGACAAGGTGGAGCGACGATCTTCGCTAGGTGGCCGGTGATCGGGTAAAATGGCGTTCGATTGGCGAGGCCTATGTCCAGCAATGGACTGCTATGAGCTGATGATGATGATGATACCTTTCATTGTGGTATTACGATCCTTTTCAGAGTTTGTACAGTCATCAAATGAGTCTCGCCCTGCGTGGAGTGGATCACGTTAGTGTGGGTTAAAGTTTGACCTCTGGTAAATGCTTGTAGTCTCTTAATTGAGACCATGAATAATATTTTAGGGGTCAAAGGTCACCGCAGTGCGTAAGAAGTATCTTCCTACAGGTTACAGATAGTGTCTTGTGACAGTTGTGACTAGTTCATAGCTTCTCTTTAGTTACAACCTGCGTAGGCTGTGCGAGCGTACTCTTTAGTCAATATAGACACAGTAAACAAGAACGTCTGTGTACTGTTATTCAACATAGCTTTCGCCCGCGACTCCGTCCGCGCGGTTGTCGGTCTTCGCGTGGATGGTTTATTTCTCCATTTTGAGTAACTCTGACAATGACATCTTATAAATATCTATTGGACCCAAATACGGCTAAGCCTATAATAATTAAGGAGAGTCGCGGTTCTACAGAACAACGTCTATGAATAAAACTGAAAAATAAGATTTTTTTTCTACATATTTTTCCAGGATAAAAAGTATCCCATTTTATGCCCAGGATAATAAGGTATAATTATACCAAGTTTCATCGAAATCGCACCGTTAGTTTTCACGTGATGCCTGCATATACCGACAGACAGACAGACAAAAATTTTTTTAATCACATATTTGGGTTTGGTATCGATCCAGCAACACCCCCCGCTATTTATTTTTTCAATATTTTCAATGTACAGAATTGACCCTTCTACAGATTTATTATATGTATGTATAGATTTTCAATGTACAGAATTGACCCTTCTACAAATTTATTATATGTATAGATATGTCTTTATGTGTTTTTATAAACAAGTAAGTTAGGCGGTAAGTACAGGTTCGCCCGGCCTGGTCGTACTGGTCGGTGCAGGCAAAATAAACCCTCAGCCATATTTGCAGTCTGTGACTAGGATTTGAATCTGTCTGCCTTCAGATTCAGTACACCGGACGCCATACTAACTAGGCCATCGCAATCATGCCCAGCAGAAGGCTTTATTGGGGAATAAAAAATCCTCGTCGTCGGACAATTTGACAGCAGGATTGACGCAGTGGTTGAGGGATCGATTGCTGTGTAACGTGTCGCGGGTTCGGTCCCGCATAGAATAAATGTCTGTATAATCTGCAAGTAGTTTTTGTGGGTCTGGGTGTCTGTGTATGTGAGTTTGTATGTTTGTTTACGCACCAGGAGAAATTCCTAATGAGGACAAGGTTGTTTTGTGTTAGTGAAAATTTTCGTACCGACGTTTGGCTGTATGCTTGGCTCTGTTAGTTGTTCAGTTCGATAAAATACAAAACAGCGAATGCTCGACGTTCCTTAACAAGTGAATGCTCAAGTCTATCGGCACCTTCACAAACTTCGTACACAAAATCGCGGTTGTTAATAGAAAATCACGGATAGCGAGAATACCAATTTTCCCAAATGTTCCAGTCATCCAATATTGGCTCAGCGTGCCAAAAAAGAACAAACGACTATGTCAAACATTCGTCGGACAACTTTTTAAATTGAATCACGCACTGTTTTTTGTAACGCGGCGGCGCTTGGCGCTTCAGTGTGGGACTATAGCTGTGCATTATGCTGAACATTTATGTATTTGTTTGTTGGTCTTGAAAGACATTGTCCTGTTTTAACGATGCTTATGAATCACTACATAGTATAAAACAAAGTCGCTTAATACCCGGTCAAACAATTCCATACATTACAAATAAAAACGTCACGCTTCGCATTCGCCACGCCAGTCTGTTTGACAAAGGCTTAAATAATTTTAATCAAATTGTCTGCTTACCTGTCGTTAGCGCGATAGTCAGATATGTAAAACGCTATAAGGTTACATTAGAAAATATAATAATTATGCTCTTTATGTTTGGTCTTAAATTTTCTAGTTAGACAAACAACAAAAAAGATAATTATGTGTAATCGGTCCAGACGTTTAATATTATATTAAAATATATTATATTTATTATTAAATCTATATTTATAGTATTTTAATTGGTTTTAAATTAAATTAAATAACTATTACATAATTATTAAAAATAAACAAATGCCTATATATATACATACTACATTTAAAAAGTAAAATATTTACAAAAAATACTAAATTAAAACTAAAACTAAAAATGTTAATGATTTAAATATACATATATGTTATCACGATATCCCTAGAATGTTATAGAAAATGGGGTTTAAAAAATTATCCTACGAATAATAATTAATGAATTTACTCTCTTCACATTTAATCTTTTGTCCTTTTCTACAATAGAGAGTAACAGTAAACAGTTGGGAACTGAATGAGGACATTCAATGCCATTCTGCCCTATTGTTGTGAGTGTACCAACAAGTAAATATTTCATGAACTTTTCCTCTTTGAGTAAAATTGTGTCTTATGGTGACTGTACACTGTCGACTGAGAACTCTCTCTCTCTACGTCTCTACCGAGAAATCTCGGAATAAACCGACACGGGGCGAATAGAAAACGAGGAGCACTGCTGTTAGGCTAAGCGCGCACTACGAAAATAAGTCGTTGCGAAGAAAAATCGTCTATCTGTGAACAACAGAAATGTACTACAATTCGCGCACTGCGAAAATAAATCGTTTGTGATTTCACAAACTAGTTCGCGATTTATTTTCGTAATATAAAAATCTCAACGATTAAATTTCGTAGTGCGTGCATAGCCTTAGACTATCGCTGCAATAATAATGATGTAGCGATAAATATATGTATATTTCTTATTTAGTAAAGTGATTAATTGGAATACGTATATGTATTTTCCAGATGGGATAGGATTCTATTTTACAAATTATAAAAATAATAATAATATAATGGATTCAGAAAGCAGTTCTTCTGGACACGGCGCGCTTTGTTAGAAGGTTCCTTCCTCTGGAGCCCTGACCGCCAGTAGCTGCTTGGACCCTGTTCCCGATACCGCTGAGCCACTATTGTTAAATTTGTAAATGTTTTTATTTTATTTCGGTTTTGTAGAAATATTTAAAAATATAAATAGTGAGGAAAAAACAATGAACAAAGAAAATAATTTTACTCACACTAGTAAAAAAAAGATTTTTACTAGTGTTTTGTTCCTGTTCTATCCCCTGTGTCCCAGCAATGGGGAAGGGGATTTTATAGTCTGATTATGCTATTACGCTTATGCGTATTATTATCTCTTGCCCTCGCCCTGTCCCGGCGAGAGTGTACAACCACCATTACCTTTTCCTCGCGGTCCTAGGACGTCTTTTGTTTTCCTTTATAAACAGCGCATTGTTATTCTTTTGTTCCTAAATATAGCTTCTATGTTGACCAACCCTTTCATGAAAAAATTGCCGAAATGTTTTTAAAGCTGTTTCATAAATTTGCAAGAAAACGGTGCGAAGTGTTTCTGTTGAAATTACGGGATTCTCGTCCGTAGTTTAAATTTGGGAGCTTTATTATTATAGCTCTAAAACTGTTTAAAACTTCCTGCAACCGTCTTTGCACATGACGGGGCCTGTAGAGGGCCAAAGCCTGCCGGGGTCGCGGGACTTACCCATTACCATGACCCCGGTACGTAAAGGGCTCGTGAAGGACACCGTGGATTTTAGTCAGTACGAGCCTGACAGTCCCGCTCTGCCCTGGTTGGGAGGACTCATTTGATGATTTTACCACGCAAAAAAAAAAAACCGTCTTTGCACAACGGTATTGTGTACTTACGTAACTTGAAACACGAAACAGAAATACGGACTTTTCTAATCACTTGAAGTATTCTTTCAGTAGTATTTTGAGGAGCTCGTGGCTTAATAAATACAGCCACACAGGCCGATCTTCCGGGTTAAGCCTCGCTGGCCGAGGTGGGTCTGTGGATGGGTGACCATCTGTCATAGCGAGTTTCCTCCGTGCCTCGGAAAGCACGTAAAGCCGTTGGTCCCGGTTGTCATTTGTAGATTTTTGACAGTCGTTACTGTTAGTCAGAAGCTCTAAAGTCTGACAACCAGTGTTACCATGGGGTATCGTATTACCCAGTTACTTGGTTGTGGAGGTCCGACAGGCAGTCGCTCCATGTAAAATACTGATATCCAGCTGCATCTGGTTCGACTGGAAGCCGACCCCAATATAGTTGGGAAAAGGCTAGGCAGATGATGATTGAAGTATTCTTTCACCTAAGACATTTTTGCTAAACCCACATAAGTAGTTTTTTAGATTTGCTCAATAGAGATTTCGATAGTAAATCCTGATTAATTATTCCATCCTCTTAGAGTTAATTAGGCCACCTCTGTGAACGCCACAGGTTCTGAAAATTTTCGTAAAATAGTATAACACCTACTTTAGACTGATTTTAAACATTCCATATAAACAGAGATTTCCAATTATCTTTTCTTTAAATAAGACATTTAGAAAATGACATATCGAAGTAAAATCAGGACATTTTATAGAGATCAGTCAGCAATTTTTGTCTGAATTGATGACAGAACTACGTCCAAGAGGTGTAGACTTTTTTATTGAGTCTTAGTCAGCATTTTTGCGCCCTAAAAATCCTCATATTTTGTCAGCCCATATAAGAATACCTACGCATAAATATGACCCCAATTTGATATGAAAATATGGCTGAGGAGACTGTCTTTCATATTCGTTATATAAGCGTATTAGAATCAATAAGGAACGGTCCAACCTTCCCTTTGTTTTTTATGATGATTCTGATTCAGATATTTGAAGGGTTGAAAGTTATTATGTAGATTGTGATCTAGTTACGTTTAGGCTTCAAAGAATATTTATTCGGGTCTGTGTGCTCTTAAACGTGAGTTCTGGAAGTTACGCAGGCACTCCATGTTAAATATTGATGTTCAGTTGAATCGTTAGACTGGAAGCCGACCAAACTGATGAAAAAGGCTAGATAGACGGATGTTGTGTTCCTAAAGCCGCGTTTCCACTAGGCTAAATTTGGCGCGCGACACGTGAAGCTCAACATGTAAGGAAACGCTGCACAACAGCGCGCGACGTTGCAAGCTGTCGTGCGACATGACGCGTGGCTTGTTGTTTATTTAAAGAGCATCGTTAGTTGAACATCAATTGTTGTCGAGTGAAGACGTGACGCAACAAAAGTTCTTCTGGCGACATGTTGTCGACGACTGACGTAAAGCAGTAGATGCGTAGACAGACAACGTTGTTCAACCAAAGTTCCGCGCTGACTTTCAACATGTTGGGCAACTTATTGTGCAACATGTTGCCTGTTGTCAACTGTTGCCTGGTGGATTCCCGGCTTAAATGTAAAAAAAAACAAGCATTCATAGACAATATGATCTGTCAACCAGCCCTGAATTCGCGTAGTGGATTATACTTGCAGAGAGGAAGCTTTGCCTCACATAAAATTTGCGTTGACGCAACGACTCATTCATTCTGCATTGTGGTGAGGTGTTATGCCGTAAACAAAACGCAACTGCATAAAGTTGTAGCGTCACTTTGTCGCTGCGATATGGTTGCGTTATGGCTATGGTTTACGTTAATCCACACTCATAAATTTACTTATTGATTTTACTAGCTGATAGATTTCAAAATAAAATGTAAAAATTTATTTTATATAGTTACCAAAAGATGTGTAAACTAAAACTTTAATAATGTTTGCATGCCATTTTTATGGCGAAATGTGTTTGAATTTATATTTATTTTACCATCTTTGTACATACCACATTTAAAGCAAATAAATAATGTTGACTTTGACTTGACTTTATATACCAATATTTAATATAAAAACGATGTAATTTGATGATGACACCATATGAGTTACAATAATGATGAAAATACAATCACCTTGATGAATATTTCATGTCCCTCGCAAATGATATTTTGATAAGGATTTTTCCCATTAGGTGATATGGATTAATTTGTTCGTGGAGCATATTATGAAGTTACTGGTTTCATAAGTTTTTTAATGTAGATAATGGATCACTGGACTGTTTTTTTTTAATTTTAATAAATACATAAAATAATAAATAAATAAATATTCCACAACTATCGCACAACGCCATCTAGTCCCAAGCTAAGCAGAGCTTGTGTTATGGGTACTAGACAACTGATAAACATACTTATATATTTCTAAATACATACATATTATAGATAAATTACACCCAGACACAGAACAAATGACCGTGCTCATCACACAAACATTTGTCCTGAGTGGGAATCGAACCCACGACCTCCGGCATAGCAGTTAGGGTCGCTAACCACTAGACCAACAGGCCTGTTAGTTTAATCTTTACCTAATCCATTTTTCTGTAAAAGTCTTTTTGAACTCTTACTTGTAACGTAAGTAAGGGGTGGCCCGGGTTGAGTTGCCGTGGCCCTGGAACGCACAGAGTAATTCAAAAACACCGTGGTTTTTTGGATGACAAGTATGACAGTCCTGCTCCAACGAGAGCAGGATTAAATTGCGCAGCGGATGAAATATCAGATGATGCGTTACGTATCGCGGATTCGAGTTAATCAATATATTTATTATCAACAAGTAGTCGTTCCGGGTCTGGGTGTTCAATTAAAAAAACAGGAGAAATTCCTAGTATGGGACAACGTTTAAAATAAAATAAACTTATTAGGTACCTTTAGTCTACACAGAAAGCCATTACATTCTATATTTTTTTTGTAATGTCGAAACGTGTTGAACTTTCAGGTAATTTCAGGCTGAAGAACATAAAATTTTATTCCTCCGACGTCTAGGCCACCTGGTTCAATACTTATATTTCAGTTTCAATAAAGATAATGTCTTTAGAGCAGGAAAAGGTATGGAGCGGATGATTTGTTGTACGTGTCGAACCTTATGGGCACATTACTTTTTTTTTTTGTCGTAAATTCATCAAATGAGTCCTCCCACCCAGGGCAGGGCGGGAGGGACTGTCAGACTTGTACTGACAAAAATCCATGGTGTCCTTCAATAGGCCTTTACGTAACGGGGTTACGGTAATTTGTGAGTCCCACGACCACGGCAGGCTTTGGCCCTCTACAGGCCCCGTCACTATGCTGACACTCTTTGAGGCGCGCGTGGAACACAACGCGCCGTCGACCCGGGCATGGTCCATGGTCGGACAGCGAGTCACCCATTACTCGCTGCCCGCATGCCCGCGCCTACGGTGGCCGGAGATCGTCTTGCGACGTCCGACGCCGTGGGCGTCTACCACTGCGGCTGGGGTGGAGAGAGGACGCTGTCCTCTCCCTCAGGCGGCCCGCCTCCTCCTTCACGAGCATGACTGCTTCGCAGAAGGAGGCGACCGCTTCCCTCTCGTCTATTTCACACAAAAACCACTGAATGGATTTAGATGAAATTTGGCACACAGATAGATTAAAACCTTTATTAACACATAGGATAGTTTTTATCCCGATTTTATGTTCTCGTGGGATCATTTTCGAGTAGTAGCGGGGTGAAGTCGCTGGCAATAGCTACGAGTAGTTAATTATATAGTAAAAACATCGGGGTATCAATCTAAGGTGATGTATACCTTAGATTAATACCTCCAATCCATACTGACCTTTTATTGCCATCTAATAATAGATTTATGAACCGTTAAGTACGTCAGTAAATTATTTATCAGCCTCGACATAATAAAATGTTTATTACTCCTACCTGGTGTTGTGTGGTTTAAATTATAAAACACTTTGGTGTCATTTTCATTCAAAATAGTTAAAGGAAACATGGTGAGGAAAGCGGCATGTCGTAAAATCATAAATTCGAGGATATATGACATCAACGAAGATCTCGCGTGGTAGATTATGGACCTCTGTTTCATAAAGAGAGTAGGTCTGTGTCTCAGAAGTGGGAACCATTATAGGCTGATTATGCTTGGTGTCATTTTAAGGCTTTACGTATAAAACTAGCGTAAACTGTGGTGTATAAATGTTTTCACGGCTGTCTCTTCTGTAACAGGGATGGGCCATAATCCATCACGCGGGCCCAGTGCCGGTTAGAGGATGTTGCATTAGAGATCCATTGCAGGCGCGGGCATGCGGGCAGCGAGTAATGGGCAACTCGCTGTCCGACCATGGACCATGCCCGGGTCGACGGCGCGTTGTGTTCCATGCGCGCCTCAAAGTGTGTCAGCAAAATGACGGGGCTCCCCTCTAGAGGGCCAAAGCCTGCCGGGGTCGCGGGACTGTACGAATGTACAGCGAGACTGTACCGTGACCCCGGTACGTAAAGGGTTATTGAAGGACACCGTGGATTTTAGTCAGTACGAGTCTGACAGTTCTTCCGCTCTGCTCTGGGTGGGAGGACTCATTTGATGATTCTATCTCGTAAAGAAAGGATATATTAGAGATAGATTTCCTCGCGATGTTTTCCTTCAACGTTAAGAGAATGCCTTTGTACCTGTCTGGGTTCGCACCTATCATATACAACTCGTAAGTTGGGGCCGATACCACTAGGCAACCGCTGCTCTATTGTTTTCGTAAAAAAGAAATTCTTTTCAGTCAAATGCTACGGCTTTATGAATAGCTATACTTAAAAAAAACTTCGGTGATCGATCACTAAATTGTCAGGCAAAGACATTGAACTCCATTCAGCCTGTGCTTACGTCATTCAGCCTCGTACGTCACATGGGAAAAAGGTTGTCACAGTGACGTCACTGATCGTCTTAATTCCCGCCACATGACGCTTGATAAAACCATAAATTATTACTGATAATAAAGTGGTAATAATAGTGATCACGTGGGTTTCATTCAACGTCAGCCACTTTAAAAATAGGTATCAATTAAAATCGAGCCAGCTATTTCTGTTCGTTCGATCTAAAATTTTATTTTTGTTAGTTTATTTTGAGCGAATTGGATCTTTTGACGGAGGCGTTGTTATATTTGTATGCTGATGACGTTTATTTTGTAGATTTTGGGAACTAATTTGAACTTTAAGTTACCGGTAAACGGTAACCCTGTTTTTGAATTTCTTGAATCATGTGGTAAATCTTTGAATCATGTGGTAATTTTGATAGTTAAACTACTTATCGACATAAAATTGCAAATTGCGTAAGACGGAACAACTTTTAGTCGATTTTTTTTTTCGGATTACAAATATGGTAAACTGTCACAATCCTTTTTGTGGGTGCGTTGGTGATGGCACGTCGTTTCGTGCAAAAAAGTTAAGTTTTTTATCAATACCTTTTCTTTCTGTTTTTGTATAGTTTATTGGGGCTATTTTCAGATTCTATGTTAAAAACGGCGGGTTCCAAAGTAACCTCAGAATAATTTTACCTTTTTTTTTTATCGTGTTAAAATCATTGAATGAGTCCTCCCGCCAAAGGCAGAGCGGGAGGGACTGTCAGACTCGCACTGCCTAAAATCCACGGTGTCCTCCAATAGCCCTTTACGTTCCGGGGTCACGGTAATTCGTGAGTCCTGCGACCATCGTAGAGAGCCTGCAATATTTTAACTAATGTTATTACTTTCCTTGCCTTTTTTGTCCTATTCTTGGTCTCAGTCGTAACGTTGGATACTTACGACCCTTTTAACCCTTATGTGGTTAAGAAAGTAGGGTAGAATTAAGGAAATTCAGAAAAATACTAACTTATAATTCGTTTTGAGCTGAGGGGTTAACATTATTAGAAAGCTTTGGTATAACGTATAGAAAAATAATTTCTAAAAATAGAAATTTTATAGATTTCTTGCGTAAGGGCATGGTTTTTTTTCCTTTAAAGCCTAGCTTTTGTACGTATTTTAAGTAGCAAGAAATTGACATGTCTGATTATACGTTTATTGATTTGCCTAAAGATGATTTAATTGAAAATTTTTTTTACTATTATAAGTATTTGCAAACATATTTTGCATATTCTGAAATATTTCTTACAAAACCAAAACAAAAGTAAAAAAAACGACGGGTTGCACTCTGGGAGTGCCGGCAGAAGTGAAAACTTGATTATTAACGTAGCATGTTTGATATTTTGGAATGGTTAGGGAATAATTTTGCACCAATTGCTTTATCAGTATAAAAGTACTATCATTTATGTGGTAGAATACAATATTCATTTATTGCGCTATCGAACACGCCTCGACCTCGACCTCGATCTCGACCTCGACCTCGACCTCGACCTCGATTCGTGGCACGCTGTAACATAGACGAACATTCGCGCAAGCGCCCTGCGCCGCCTAAACGAAACAGTAGGCCCAGGCATATATTTTCGCCGTCCTACGCTTTTTCGATCAGGGTCACGTGTCCTGACGCAAGTTTAAGATTTTATACCCATTACAGAAAAAGTGCTCAACGCCGCTAAAGAAGTTTTCACTTCAAAATAGTGATCCACTGGTATGGGAGCAGGGTCCAAGCTACCGGTGGTTAGGGTTCCAATCATCTTGGGAGAGCTTCGAAAGATGTTCGGCGAGGAAAGATGTATCTGAATACAAATTCCGTTCTTTTGTTTTTGACGGCTACTTTTGATTGGACATCTTTAAGTCTCGGATAGGTTAGGTGGCAAATTCGGTTGTTAATTGGTTACAGACAAAGATCCTACCGCAGATAGCATAAACATCTTTTGAACGTTTGTCTAAAAAAAGTGTAACTGCAAAACGAACTTTTTTTTTACGTAGTAAAATCATCACATGAGTCCTCCCACCCAGGGCAGAGCAGGAGGGACTGTCAGACTCGTACTGACTAAAATCCACGGTGTCCTTCAATAGCCCTTTACGTACCGGGGTCACGGTAATTCGTGAGTCCCGCGACCTGCAAAACGATCTTTACTTTCATCAACGTGAAATGTCGTTTAGACATTGACAGTTTTTTTAGACATGTGTTCAACAGACGTTTTTTTGTGGTTAGACGGTATTTCCAGTGTTAATGGGTAAAATATGCATATTATATAGTTATACCTACACGATGGTCTTTCTCAAAATGTCTGCGGCCTGAAGCTTAAAAATAATCAGCATAAAATATAATAAACCTTTTAACAAAAAAACTTACTTCTTTTCTAATAATAAAGTTTAGCCATAAAATTACAATGCAAAACTTTAGTTTTTGAATTAATAAAATGGCTCATTTTAAGTTCGCAACGGACGAATATGCTTTAAAGGTTTTTGAACGAAAAACTTCTTTATACTGAGCACTTTGTGGAGTGAGTCACCTCAAAATGGTTTCCTGAAACCATTCCACCAAATTTTCGCGGAATTCGGAACCTTTTCAGTAGACAGTAATCATAACCTGATATAATAAAACGTTACGATCGAAACCTTTTTATACTTCTGGGCCATTTTAATACTGGCAACCCTTTTTAGGGTTACGTACCCAAAGCGTAAAATAGGACCCTATTACTTAGGCTCCGCTGTCCGTCTGTCTGTCTGTCACCAGGCTGTATCTCATGAACCCTGATAGTTAGACAGTTGAATTTTTCAAAGATGATATATTTCTGTTGCCGTTTTTACAACAAATACTTAAAAAAACAGAATAACATAAATGTGTAAGGGGGCACCCACACAAGAGACATGTTTTTTTTCTGTTTTTAATAATCGGGACCCTTCGTGTCTCGCTCTTAGCTGATTTATATAAAAAAAAACAAAGTAAGTTTTCACCTCACACGCTTTTTTCAACATTGATAGGCCAGCCGGCCCCACTGCATTTCCTCGCTGTAGAAGGTGAAAAGTTGTGTGTTGCGCTCGGCAGCAAAGTTATTCTGCGTCTCGTACCTTTAAAAACTTCGCTACGCTCAACATTCTATATTTGAAACGCGAGCTATCTTCTGTGGATATTTGACAATCTGTGATAGCGGAAGCACATAAAAGCCGTTGGTCCCGGCTGTCATTTGTAGATCCTTGACAGTCGTCAAAGACTAGAGGAGTTACTGTTAGTCAAAAGCTCATAAGTCTGACAACCAGTCTCACCATGGAGTATCGCTTTGCCCAGCCTGGGTTGTGGAGGTCCGATAGGCAGTTGCTCCATGTAAAATACTGATATTGAGCTGCATTTGGTTCGACTGGAAGCCGACCACGAAATAGTTGGGAAAAGACAAGGCTGATATACAGCGTACTTGAAGCATTTACTGTGTTTATTGTTTGGAAAAATGAAAGGAAATTCTGATGGAAAAAACATAGTTCTTCGTTTGTATACTGTACGTATCTAGTTAACAAACAAGGAACTATATTTTTTCCTTCAAATTAACGTTAAAGTTCCAGTTTACTTTAGGTCACAAAAAGTCATCTTAAAGCCTCATTTTCTGAGAAAAACACCATAGATGGCGCCACATGAACGATCAAAATGAATTGTCAATTTGATGTCAAACCGCGGTTAAAAGCTATAAATTGCTTATATTTTCAGTCAGTTCTCAACGCTCCATGAAACTGTGGTAGAAAGCAATTTACAGACTGACATGAATAACCAAACAACCGCGCGGTTGGCGTGGTTGCCAAACCCGTTAGAAACTGTGGTTAGAGCAACGATTCGGTCCGTTCGCGTCAATTAACGTTTTGGAATAGCTAATGAAACAGAACAGGGAATTGGTAACGAGATGAAACGATCTCTTTTGAATTTCATGAGTTCGGTGATTAGAATTTCATATTTGGGTGATACTATAGTCCAACGCTTAAAAATTCCGACTACCACTCTTATCAAGGGGTTTAGCTTACGATCTCCGGCCACCGTAGGCGCGGGCATGCGGGCGGCGAGTAATGGGCGACTCGCAGCCCGACTATGGACCATACCCGGGTCGACGCGCGCCGCACAGGGGTATAGCTTTTTTTCTCAAAACACTACAATCTCTGACAGCCAGCAACAACAGTAGCGATCACCATAAAATAAATTAAAACAGTTCCGAAGAATGAGTAGGGTATTTTACTGCATAAATAAATTGAAAATCTGTTTAGTCCGTCAGTTAGTGTATTGAAAAATAATGAACACGTATTTTTTTTTTAATCAACGAATATTGGCAAAGATAAAAAGCTTCGAAATACCGGAGTGGGGGCTTATGACGTCATAACGCCTGTAAAATTATACCGGCCGAGTTACGTTTAAGGAGGAGGCGTGTGCCGCCGTGAGGGAGAGGACAGCCTCCACCTTACAACCCAGCATCCATGGTATCGGACGTCGCGAAGCGATTTTTTTTTCTTTGATTTTAACAAGTAATAAAAGAAATGGCAAGTACTTTAAAAAAATCTCACAGGAAATCCAATGACACTTAGCCCGACCGGGGAATCGGCTCTAGGACTGTGCCAAGTAGCACTTCCGATAAATAATCCAATGAGCATAAAGACGCATTAGATCCTATATCCAACTTTCTAGGCCCACTTTGATTCCTAAAACCTAGTTTAACTCACAAAACACGTCGCTAGGATCCATCGAGGTCCTCGTTAGATGGTGTTAATGAAATCTGTTTCTGAACGGATCGAACCGCACGTGTTCGAGACTAATCGGGTTACTAAACGAACAAACTTTTGGATTTAAACTTTTTCTCGAAATACACGTTTAGCCTTTGATCTCGCCGGGGTTGCGGGGCTATCTGCCGGGGTCGCGGTAGTGTCTCATCAGGTAACTGTGACCCTGGAACATAAAGGGCTATTGGAGGATCACCGTTGTTTTTAGTCAGTACAATTCTGACAGTACCTCCCGTCTCGCCCTGGGTGGTAGGACTCATTTGACGATTTTACCACGTTAACAACGCCTTTGGTTTCGGCTGTCATTTGTAGATCTGTGACAGTCATTACTAATGAACGCACGTTGACCCAGTGGCAGAAAGTGACTGCGTGTCACGGGTTCGATACCTTCACGGATTATACCTATATTTGTTTTGCCTATAGATACTTGTTCTGGCCTACTGGTAGCTGGATCCTGTAAGACGGGAAGCGGATCCCAACAAAGCTGAGAATAGGCTAGCCAGATGATGATCATCATTCCTCATAAATCCGTCCTTTCGCCTTTTTACTTGTAAAATCAGCAAATGAGCATCTATAACCCCATCAGTTTACTGACAGCTCCCTGAGGCTTTCGAGGAACACGATGCGTTGTGGATATGGGTACTTGATCGGATGACGAGCTACCCTTTACTTGCCGTTCGTAAGCCCATTTGTGCTTCGTTTTCCCCATCTATCTACCTCCATGTATAGTAAGTTCAGGTGGCCTGACGTGATTGTCTTAAAGCCGGAGTAGTTCCAGTGTGGGAAAGAGACAGAGCTATACATGTCGTCTAGCGCTATCTCGTAAACACACGAACATTCGCGCAAGCGCCCTGCGCCGTCTTACGAATTTTCGATCAGGTTACGTGTCCTGACGCGAGTTTAACATTTTTTACCCATTCCAAAAAAGTGCACAACGCCGCTAAAGAAGTTTTCACTTCAAAAACAATTAGAACACGCAAATACTTCGTACATTTATACAAAGTTGAATCAATCTAGATTCTGTGCATCCCATAGAATTCGTCATTGAATCGAAACAGACTCGCGTCACTGCTCCAGTTAGCAACTGCAAACAGTCAATTTTTTTTTATTTTTCCTATTGGAAATTGGTTTCTGACCTTTGAAAATAAAAGGTGTAGGTAAAGGTAGGTGGTTCGATGGCTCCCTTCATTTTTGTTTTAACGATGAACCCAGGCATCGTATTACCCAGTTACTGGGTGGTGGAGGTCCGACAGGCAGTCGCTCCATGTAAAATACTGATATCCAGCTGCATCTGGGTTTGACTGGAAGCCGACCCCAATATAGTTGGGAAAAGGCAGACAGATGATGATGAACCCAGGCACAACTCTTTTGTTTTTCATTTTTGATTGGTCTCTGGACAATAGAACGTGAATTTAAATATTTGTCGGCATATTGACGTTGAATTAGGAACTTTTTGGTGACGAACTGATTGATAATAATACTATATTGTCGTTTTGATTGATTAGGTAGTCTATGGCGTTATAGAATTAACCCAGCTTTTAAAGCTTTCTTTTTTTTATAGATTCTTCCTTACTCTTTGTGAATGTGAGAACATTGTAAGTCGTATATATATATATATATATATATATAAATCTCGTGTCACAATGTTTGTCCTCAATGGACTCCTAAACCACTTAACCGATTATAATAAAATTCGCACACCATGTACAGTTCGATCCAACTTGAGAGATAGGATAGTTTAAATCTCAAATTATAGTTATATTTTTAATATATAAAATATAATAAGTGAAATGAAACTAATGAATAAAGGACATTTTATAAACATTTTGAGCTATGAAGTAAATTTAACCTTTAAGGGGGTGAAAAGGGGGAATCAAGAAAGTACGTAACCCACGCGGACGAAGTCGCGGGCAAAGTGCTAGTATATATATATTTCATTTTTTTGTAGCACTAATTTTAAAAAGGACTTCCCCCTTGTTACCAGGCTTACGTTTTTCTCACATTTCTAATATCCAAAAATTGTAACAATCTGATTGTAAAACCATACCATATTTTAAAAGAGTAACCATGGAGTTTCTTGCCGGTTCTTCTCCATGGAATCGACCAACCCAAACCGAGCACCTGCTGTCGATGTTTTATAAGTGCCCTCATGGGCCTATGTGAAATAAAAACTTTTGATTTTATTTTGTTAGTCGAACAATGTCTTTATTACGTAGCATAAAGCAAAGTTGCTTCCCGCTGTCTGTCTGTCCCTATGTATGCTTAGATCTTTAAAACTACGCACCGGATTTAGATGCAGTTTTCTTTTAATAGATAGACGGGTCGCTAGTATTTAAAATACGAGTAATTATCAGATTCAAGAGGTTCGTTTCCAAATTATGGTTGGACTATGTGAAAGAAAATGCAGATACTTAGAAGGAATGCCAAAGGTGATGATTTATAGAGAAGTTAGACCATGACACATAACCGCCAAAAAATGGAGAGATTTGGAAGAGATCTACACTCTACATTAGACGTCTAATAGTTGAAGAAGAAATAGAGAAAAGAGAAATGTGGAAATAGGAGACTTAGTGTGATCCTTAACAGATTGCCATAGAGACACCGTCAGATCAGAGACCAGTTGGGCTACCATAACGTTTTAAAGCGAGAGTATTTCCAGTGTGGGAAAGAGACAAAGCTATACAAGTCGTCTAGCGCCATCTCGCTCTCACACTGGAATTACTCTCGCTTTAGACCACCAGGCCCCAGTCGACGATGACGGTGTGGCGTGTTTTAGACGGGCCTTAAGGAGGAAACTAACGGCTCCTCTTGGGGATTGGTAATGGCTTAAAAGATTACACACAGTTTCAAAACATTATTTTATAAGAGCATCCCACAAGTTTCATAAAAATAAGTCTTGAAAATGTATCTGTCAGAATAATCCTGATTAAGGAGTGGAATCTGCGATGTTTTTACGTAGAGATATGGTATGCTTTTAATCTTCTGTTCCGAGCATGTTCTAACGATATTTTTCAAAGTAAATAATTTTTATTTTTGTAATGAAGTTAGTTGATTTATCGATACAGGCGAAACTGAACTGGTTCGTTTCATAAAGTACTGAAATATGCAAATCTTTTAATATTTTATTTAAGAGTTCATTTGTTGAATCAACGCGTTTTTTATTTTATTCATGCTGTTTCCTGTATTGGTATTTATTATTCATTCTTTAAAATTCAGCATTTTCATTAAGGATATGTTATTGGTTTATTTTTTCTTACAAAAATATATTGACTCCGGTCATCATTTTTCTGCGGTAATTAAATAATCATGATTTGAAAAGGGTTGTAAAATTGAATCCCATTTCTTACGATTTTAATATTCGACGTTACGACAAATATAAACATATTTACCTCTCAAATTATTAGTATAGATGTATGACATACATAATACTCGTAAACTGAATTGTTAAATGACTCACAGCTGTATGTAAGCCATCAATCTGTTGCTCGTTCTGCCTAAACTTTTCCACAATGGATTAACAAGCGTAGTGATGTGCAAGTTGTGTCAAAATATCGATATTTTTTTTTCAAATATGTTTTTGTTTATGTGATTCACATAATGAACTTTTTGTTTGTCAACTTGCTTATGTAAGTTTAAATAAACAATACAGTTATTAAATAAAGACATTGAGCATTTTTCGCATAAACTTGTTGTCGCGTGCCATTTAATAATAAATTAATTTTAAATATGTTTTTTGTGCATTTAGTTTACTTTGTTAATAAAACGAAAGATTAGGTAAAAAAAAAATTAAGACAAGCTTAAATACCACCTATTGTATTACATATAGACTAACAATTTCATTTACTAAAAATATTTAAGTTATACATAGTTGATAAGCTTCTTTTTTTTGGATGTTTGAAGTCGGTTAAAATGTTACGAAAAGCGGGTTACATATAAATTACAAAAGTACACCTTAACCACGTCCAAAAATAACCTTAAAACGCCTATTTATTACATAGATGACGGAGCATTTTTGCTAATTTAATTAATTTCCTTCAACACAAAGATATTTTGTACTAAAACCGGGCCAGTATCATTAATCATTTACTTCTGAATATGAGGGCTTGCACGGAAAGTGTAAAGGCCTTCGCACATTACACAGACTCAATGTTGACTTCTCTCATACTCAACTCTTTTTTTTTTGTGGTGGTACAATCATCAAATGAGTCCTCCTACCCAGAGCAGGGCGGGAGGGACTGTCAATCTTGTACTGACTAAAATTCACGGTGTCCTTCAATAGCCCTTTACGTACCGGGGTCACGGTAATCCCTTGGTCCCGCGACCCCGGCAGGCTTTGGCCCTCTACAGCCCCCGTCACTATGCTGACACTCTTTGAGGCGCGCGTGGAACACAATGCGCCGTCGACCCGGGCATGGTCCATGATCGGACAGCGAGTCGCCCATTACTCGCTGCCCGCATGCCCGCGCCTACGGTGGCCGGAGATCGTATTGCGACGTCCGACGCCGTGGGCGTTTACCACTGCGGCTGGGGTGGAGGGAGGACGCTGTCCTCTCCCTCAGGCGGCCCGCCTTCTCCTTCACGAGCATGACTGCTTCGCAGAAGGAGGCGACCGCTTCCCACTCCGTCTCGCCCCGCAGCATGGCCTCGACCAATGCCGGGCGCGAGAGGTCTCCGCCTATCGCCGACGTGCGGCGGTGCTCTGCCCAAGCGGGGCAGTCCTCGCAGTAGTGACACCCAGGCGTTTCTTTTCTCCCTATCAGACACAGGAACCTCCCGAAACTTCCGTGTCCGGTGAGGACCTGCGTCATGCGGTAGGTCAGGACCTCGTGACGCCTATCCAGCCACTCCTCAAAGAGGGGTCTTACCACCGCGATTGCGGCGTGCCCGTCATACTCGACTCTAAGTAAAGTATTGAAATGAGAGCTCTATTTCATGTTCTGTGATTTTATGGTCATTTCATTTTCAGATGACCATTTATTACAAGCCAAGTTTCCTCCATGCTCCAGAAAGCACCCAGCTCTCATTGCAGTTTCTGACAGTAGTTAAAGGAAGTCAGTGGTCCGGTCCTTGGGTCACAGGAGGCGTCGACTGATTTTTTTAAATGAAATTGGCTGTGTGCTCTCATGTTTCACATCGACATGATAATTTTTTTGATTTTTTTCAATGCTACAGTGGGGCTGTGGGTACATAACACGAGCTCAACGCCAGTTCTATTCTGCTTCCACTCACGGTTAATCATTGAAATGTGAACTTAATGTCGTGTTCTTTATGGCGAACACTTTTTAGAGTACACTTACTTATTTTTTTAAACAAGTCGGTAAATTCTACCATAAGAAGTACAGTATGAAGCTCACATTTCAATGCTTTACTATGAGTCGAGTCGAGTCGGACTGGAATCGACACCCGTCGAGTCGTATAATGTGCGATGCCCTTTGATCTCACGCTAAGCTTCTTCTTGAATCAAATCTAGGTCAGACGTATGTATAAGACAGATTATGCCCTTTCAGTGCGGCAGACATAATGAAAAGAACATTTATTTTTGTCTTTTGACGTGTAATATCTTGGTTGTGTAAGGAGTAAATAGAGGTTGTATTTCAATGTTGAAATGCTTTGCTATGTTGTTGTTAGAAAATTTAGATAAAAGCCGTTTTTGTCAAATACTGTATGGAAAATATCTCGTTTCATGTTCGTAGGATATTTATTATTTTGTTACTAATCAAGGCTACCATGGAATTCAGACCACTTATTAATTCATTCAAATACCTCAATCAATCCAGCGTGATAAATGTGGTAACAGATTAATAAACAATAAGTGAAAACTACCCAAAACATTTTTTTTTATCGTGGTAAAATCATCAAATGAGTCCTCCCACCCAGTGCAGGGTGGGAGGGACTGTCAGACTTGACTGACTAAAATCCATGGTGTCCTTCAATAGCCTTTTACGTACCGGGGTTACGGTAATTTGTGAGCCCCGCGACCCCGGCAGGCTAACCAAAAACAATAGTTTAAATTTGGGAAAAAGAAGTGGCTTATACAGCCTGTTAGTGTAATCAGTCTTAACCTTGAAACCATAGGTAGTTGATTTAATTATAAACATGTTTGTCTGAATTTAAAAATAAATAAACGAATTTTTCTTTAAAAAAATCAAAAATGTTTCTGTCCTACACCGTCCGTTAATTCATGGATACTATGCGCCCGAGTTACGTATTCACTGCAAAGGGCGTTAACCTGCCAGTGCGGCAGGTTAACGCCGTCCGTTTAACTACATACCTACATAAGTTTTAACTAACTACATCATTGTAATAAAATACAGGTAACCTGTGATGTAACTAACTTCCCTTCATACTTTTCCTGGCTTAGGACAGGCAAAAATACCTACCTTTGTTGCGTGACGAGTCCAGATGTAAGTTAGGTTATCACCCGACGCGGCGTAAACCCGAACCATTTCGGTCCTCTGTTCTTTTGTGTACGACATAATCACTAAACACTAACACTTGCGCGAAAAATTAACGGTGGGGCCGCGCTCGCGGCGGGCGTACGTTACGAGACACGCGTTCGATAGCGACACTGCCGGCAGACTGGTATGCGCGGGCCCCGCGCATACCTCAGTCTCTCCCCGCGCCACGATCGACACGGCGGCGCGGGCGCTCGCGGCTTATTTGATCTACTTTACCTTTGCGTAATAGGGTGAAATAATTTTGGGGAAAAATGGAGACTTTATTGAAAAAAAAAAGGTTTTATTTTTTTATTGAATTTACGTTCTGTAAGTGATACCAAACCACTGGTTTCAAGTTTAAGACTGATTACACTAACAGGCTGTATATTTATTGTTCAACAAATATTTCATTTTAAAATATTTTTTATGAGTCAAATGAAGTGTACGATTATCGACATTTTCTAAGTTATCGATAGTTGGGAAAGCCATCACTAAGCAAATCAACGCATATTATATGCACTTGACCATCTTTTCTTGTACCCAGTGTCTAAGAATACGTTTCTTAGAAATATTCTGTATAATATTGAACTAAAAACTAATAATTTATTCGGTGAAAAGTGTATTTGGAAATACAGATATAACTTAGGAAGTTCATAGTGACTGTTTAGTGATATTGTGCGAATTATCTAAATATTTATCATAAAATCACCTCGTATGTGACCTCAACCAAAAATGACCTCGTTTGAGTGTTTAAGAATTGGCAAATTAGTCAGTCGTTGCATCAATTAAATCAGTGTGTTTTTTTGTGTATTTTTAGAGTAATACAATCGAGTTTATCGAGAAATTTTATAAAAATAAAAGCAAATAGCTGTGTGTGACTATTTAGGGAATTGGAATAAAATAAAATTGATAAATTGGATAAATTCGTATAAAAAGGGTTATTAAACGAAACAACTATGCGAATAGGGTTACATAGTTAACTGAAAAGGGTTATTGTGTAAAGTGCAGTGTGTTTTGGCATACCTATGCGTTGATTTTTAAATAAACCAGTGACCATTTATTGAATTATTATAAAACAAGTAAACAAATTGGACAACGTCGAAAAAAATACAGACAATTTATAAAACAAATAGAGCAGCTATGTAAAAAAAATAGGCTCATTGAATTTAACTACAATGCAAATAGGGTTACCTAGTTAACTCTATAGGGTTATTGGGTAAAGTGAGTGTTTTTACATTTATGCGTGTATGATGACTGTTAAACAAACCAGTGACTGTTTAGGGAGATAAATAGGGCAACATCGTATAAAATAGGGCGATTCAATCAAACTACAATGCAAATAGGGTTACCTAGTTAACTCTATAGGGTTATTGTGTAAAGTGTATTGTGTTTACATCTATGCGGTGTGTGTTGGCAGTGCTGCTGGTGTGCTCAGTACAGAGCCTGCAGCTGGACAGTCAGGCCTCCACGAGAAGGCCGAGGGTCACGAAGTACAGCAAGACTACGGTCGCGCCGGGGGGGTCTACGGTAAGCATCTTTATTCTTTTTATTGTTAGAATATTTTAACTGTGTTTTAGACCCCATTTCCACTAAGATTTCAATAACCTGCACATATTTGTTGTCACTAAATAAGGAACTGTAACTGTATTGCTTTTAAGTTTGAAATTGGGGACCTAAAAGGTACGTGGGGATTTTTCCGCCTGATGGAAACGGATCATCATTATTTTCCTGTTGCTATTGCTATTTTGGGTCGGCGTAACATATTTGAACTCCTTTTTCACTTCTCACATATGAATACGCTTTTTTCTTTGGTTTTTCTCTCCCTCTCCAAATATCAACATGTATTTTTAAACATAAGCTTAATCAGCCTTTAATGTTCCGCAATGATGGATCACACTGCCTCTTCTCAGTGAGAATGGGGTGTGTCTGTGTAATCCCCCACGCGTGCCTAGTTCGAATTTTCGGTTCTAGGACTTGCCAGTTTGTTTTGATAAAAATCATTACGTTAAATAGTTTTTCTTGAACTCGCTTATCTGTCGAAGTACCAGTTGGATTTCAGAAATATATTATACCTTGGTTAGTCTAATTTAAGTGAAATCTTATAGTATAGGCTATTTCTCTTTAGGGGTTTGGTAAAAAAGAGAATCGGTGAATATTTGACAGCTAAAATTGTACAAATTAAAATGTAAAAATCTAATTCCAGGAAGCGGTAACAGAAAGAAGTCTGAACACGGCAACATATCGACTGCTGGGCAGGGACGGAGAGACCTGCATCCTGCTGATGGTGGACGCGCTTCTCGACATATCTTACGTCACCAAACTCAATGAGCGAGCCGTGAGTATTATATTTCTACGTATTTTTTTTTCTTAAACTCTATCAGTAAGAGTAAGAGAGATCTCTCTCTCCCTTACTCTCTCTCTCTCTACAAAAGCAGCCTTATTCTACAAGCGAATAAATAGGGCAATTTTTTTATCATGGTAAAATCATCAAATGAGTCCTCCCACCCAGGGCACGACAGGAGGGACTGTCAGGCTTGTACTGACTAAAATCCACGGTGTCCATCAATAGCCCTTGACGTTCCGGAGTCACGGTAGCTCTCGTGATCCCGGGGTAGCTTGGTAGTAGAGTAGAGTTTTGCACACGAAAATTCAACCATAAAACCAAAACCCACCAATTCATTCTTTTCCAGTCAACCAAGAGCGGAGGAAAGAAATAATACTAATCTACTATGACAATAATCTACTATGAATATTGTTTCGTATTCTTCTAGGCTATAATATAGCGTTCCTGTGAGAATCGTAAAATAATTTTATAACAGTCTACTACAATAATACTGCAATGTCTGGGCATGAAATTTTCTGAGAAAAAAATTTGGATAATTACTCGTATCAACAGAGTAGTATGTTTCAAAAAATATACTTTGTGACATAATTTACGAGGAAGATTAGATACCGCCACATTTCTTAGAAAAAAAAGTTACATTATCATCAATTGAGTGGTTTGTTTTAGAAAAAAATACTCTTTTTATTTTTTAGTCCTGATAGTCATAGTGGGTCGCGGGACCAAGGGATTACCGTGACCCCGGTACGTAAAGGGCTATTGAAGGACACCGTGGATTTTAGTCAGTACAAGTCTGACAGTCCCTCCCGCCCTGCCCTGGCTGGGAGGACTCATTTGATGATTTTACCACGATAAAAAAAAAGTCAAGTGTGAGTTGTTAATAAAAATTAGTGAGTTTAACTTTTTTTTTTAAACCTGCTAGGTATTTATCAGCTTCGCCCGCTACAACTCAAAAATTATCCCACGGGAACATAAAATCGGGATAAAAATTATCCTATGTGTTAATCCAGGTTATAAACTATCTGTGTACCGAATTTCATCATACTCCGTTCAGTGGTTTCTGCGTGAAAGAGTAACAAACATCCAGCCATCCAAGGAAATAAGTAAGATAAGATATTAAGAAGTAAGATAGCAGGATTAGTAGGACAGGACAGAAGTGAGGACATTCGTTATTACAAAAAAAAAAACAGTACCATTATTAATATTAACCTCGTGCGTTTATGTAGGGGAACAGTGTATAAGACGAGGACGGGAAGTATAATGGGGACATACACTCTTTAGGCATTAGTGCAAGCGCCATCAGGTCGTCATTTGCAAGAGGCCATTAACAAATGGCGTCCTCTTGGCGCTTGCGCTACGTTAGTAATGTGTTAAGTTTGCCTTAAGTGTGTGATTTCCCTTCACACCTCGCGTCCCCGTCTTATACACTGTTCCCCTAGTAGCATACATACTTTACACCGCACACTCGTGGCAAAGGCATAAAGAAAATCCAGTACTCAGTAGGTACAAAATTGAATTAAGTAGACAGTTGCAAAAGTTTCCTTAAATCCTAAAGCATAAAATTAAATGTGTGAACTTTGAACGTAAATCAAGTACTGTGTGCTCTGTAGGTGGTTGTAAGTAATTAACCTTACAGCTTAAAGTTCAGCAATATTCTAATTAATTAGCATGTTGAAACTTCTGTTGTTTCTTGTTTGGGCGTTTGTAGCTGTGGCAAAGGTTATGATAGCGTGTGTATTTAAGAGAAAATAGGTTTTTTTACTCCAAAAAAATATTACTCCGTAATTTTATTACAGATTATTAAAAATTATTTGACCACTCTTTTCAATTTATTTATGCAGTACTCGTAAACTACCTCAATTGTGTCAAAGAATTAACTGCTCACATTAATTTTTAAGATAATCTTCCACGGATCGCGGGACTAACCAACCAGGCTACCGTGACCGTGGAACGCAAACGGCATGTGTTCGTGTCACGGCGGGACATGTTTTTTTTTTACCTGAGTTGTCCTGTAGGGCAAAGGTCTCCCCCATAACTTTCCACTCTGACCTGTGTGCGGCTTTCTCCGGCCAATTTGTCATGAAGGTGTCTAGGTCGTCACGTCAGCGTTTCCTAGGCCTCCCTCGGCAACGACGCCCGTCCGACACCCACTGCGTAACGACCCTAGCCCATCGATCTTGATGCATTCCATAGACATGGCCCGCCCAATCCCACTACAACCTGGCAGTCTTGTTGCCCACATCAGTGGTTCCAGTTTTGAAGCGTATTGCAGTATTTCGAATACGATCGCTCAGCTTGATTTCCAATACGTTACGCTCCATCACTCTAGCAAACCTTGAGTTTGGACTTTTGCGACTCAGACAGGGATTAGGTTTGAGCATGTAGATTACTTTGAGTAAATTGATGTATGTTTCATCTAATTGTTGATTTTGTAATGAAGCAAATATGGCTGAATGTTTCACACTATCGAATGCCTTTGTATAGTCCACGAAGATGATGACTTAAATGACTTTTAAACCACGAAAAAAGTTTCCAACAAATATAACTCTGCCAACCAGTCCTACCAAGGGTTTCAGGGCAATATTGAGTAGAAGGCAGAAAGCCTACGTTACAGTAGAGGGTGGAACAGGGCTGGCAATGATGACGATGATGACATATTAAATACTATTGTTCAGCTGGATCTGGTTGGCTTCAAGTCAGACTTGGGAAAAGGCTAGGTTAAGTGATGAACTTGTTATCTTGAAGGCATTGGCTCGTTGGTTTAGGCTTTGCAAGCGATGTGGCCCTCGATTCGATACCGAGGTCGGATAATGTGTGTCAGAACAGGGTAATTTACTGCATAAATAAATTGAAAAACTGTTTAGTCCGTCAGTTAGAGTATTGTTGTATTGACAGTTGAGTATTGAAAAATAATGAACACGTTTTTTTTTAAATCAATGAATATTTATGATTTTTTTTTATATTGAGTGGGGAATTATTGTAGCGTCATAATGCCTGTAAAATTATGCCGACCGAGTCACGTTTTGTGATTTTTAGAAGCAGTGTATCTTCGTCGGTTTTGGTTCACGAAACAGAAGAAAAAATACGGATCAAATATTTTACATTGCTTTACATTGCTGGCGAAATGTAGGAGGATAATTTTAATTACACCTCTACCTTACCCATCGGGTGTTCTAGCCATGATTGTTAATGGTAATTTTCTGGTTCCAGGATGCGAATACCTTCGTCCCGAACAACGCCAACGTGGCCGGCGTGTGTAAGGAGAGCGATGCGGAGACACTGCTCCTGACCTTCAAAGATTTCGCCTTAGAGTTCTCGTTTTCAAAAGTAAGTGTTTATATGTGCTTATTATATTCTTAGTATGTCTCTATAAGACCATTACTGATGGTGATGAATTTCGTGGGTAAGAGTAAATGAAGGTAGATAATAAAGAAGAAGTGGAATATAAGTTCCTAAGTTGGCTCAGTCTCTGTTGGTGAGTTTAAGTCTTCTATCAGTTAGTCCTCCATTTTTTTATAATTCGATTTGCTCTGGCCCTCAATCAAGCCTAGAATTGAAAAAATGTATTCTAAGATGAAAGGATCTTACCCAGAAAGAACTGGAACTCTTAGTACCGATGGAACTTAATAAAAAATATTTGGCGCCGGATTCCGATAGGATGGATCGAATTGGATCGAAAAAAAAACATTGCACATACTTAAAGTTGCGAGGTCTGGTGGGCATGTCTGAAGACTTCTCCACGTGAATTTCCCGCTTAAGAAGGTGTTAGGATTTCATTTCAAGCATTAATTTCTCTCTTTCAGACTCCCGGTGGAGAGCGCTGGTACGCTGACAGTCTTCGCCTCACATACAACTCTAGCGCCCGCATCCTCGAGCACGCAGCCAATCAGGGTCGGAAGGTCACCCTCAGCACGGACTCCAGGGAGCTCCTGTTCCCCACACCTGTCGGGAAGTCTTACACATGTCCTGAAGAAACTGTGGTTGAATTGGCGGAGGAAGATGCCAAGTGAGTACTGTTTTTTGCTTTTTCATTTTAGAGAACAGAAGAAAGCTGTATGGGACATTTTGAGTCTTGACTTCCTGCAATGTTGGGCTCCACACCAAGTCAGAACCAGATGCAAGTTAATACCTGATAGTGGAACTCAGTCCCTGCGTCTGTCTTCCCGAACATACAGTCCGAATCTCTTCAAAGTTAAGGTGAATAGCGGCTCTAAAACGGTCACTTTAAGAAAAATTCCTAATGATTTACTTCGTGCATTTCCAGAAACGTCATTTGGTATTCATTCACGAAGTGAATCATGTGGAATATTGCTAAGTGGCCGTTTTTGACCCGCTGTCTTCATCTCGGTATGCTCACTCCATTGTAGAACTGGTCTCAAAAATACGTAACTTTACAATTTACATGGAGTTACTGCCCATCTGACCTCTACAACCCAGTTAGTATTGGGTTAGGTGACACTTGGTCACACTGGTTAAGTGACTTACCGTACCGTACCGTTCACTGAGTATCGTTACAGACTGGGATAAAATGGCCCAATATGTTACTGAGATACTGGAGGAATATGTTGTGAATTCATTGGTTACCCATCTCAGGCCCAACCTCGATAAGAAAATCTTAACCTTGAAGATTAAACTGTGTGATCATCAAATGAGTCGTCCCTTTTCGGGTGGAGCAGAAGGGACTGTCAGACTTTTACTGACTAAAACTACACCCTTTTCCTTTGCCACCTTCTGCAGCCATATCCTGGTTAGACAGTCTCGAGAACCCGTCAGGAACCATGCAACCTCAAACCTCAGTTTTTATGTATTTAAACGCAATCTGGAAGTAAATAATCTCTACTTTCCAGTCCCGCCACAATCCACCGCGCAAAGCTCTACCTCCGCGAGATGCGCTTGCAAGCGTTCATGTACAAACGTGGGGGCGAGTTCGGTCCGCCGTGGGCGTGCGCCCGCGCCTCCCGCGCCCGCACGGAGACCGCGCCCGTCGCGGTGGGCGCCGCGCTGGCGCTGGCCACGGCAGCCACGCTCTGCGCCTACGCAGCCTGGCGCTACCTCAAGGTCAAGAAGGTACAGTATGACACTATGGAGTAGGGACAGGGAGTGTTAGGCTTCAACAAGTATATTAAGAGATTCGGGTTCTCACCGATTCTTTCAAAGTACTTGTTGAACTGGGAGTAGTCAGGCTGATCTGTCGTTCTGTCACTAAAAAATCATAATGATTTTGGGAAAATCGCAAAAGCAGTCGTTGTTTTAAAAAAACTAGTATTTGTTAAAATATTTTCTATTTTTAGAATTTAAAACGAAATGTTTATTATGTTTATTATTTGTTTTGAATTTTCGATATTTCGGCACTGTTGCGAGGGTCATCACGATCACGAGTAAACCATGAAAAACATTAAATTTTAAGTTCTAATGATAGTGTTACTTACCATATTTGTTGCAACATTAATTAATTTTGAAAAAAAAAATGTAAGGAAATTTGAACTCTATCACCTTGTGTTAAAAATTTTAATAAAATATCATTTGGGGATCTTCGGCTCTCTAGTGATGGGACGACAGTGACTTTATAGTTTAAATCGTGCAAATTAAATCAGCCTCAAGCTTTTTCTGGGTTCGAAATATTGTTCTGTAATTTTTGGTAGTAAAAATAAAGTGGTAGATTTTTTATGGGTTGTTTTTAGTAGTTTATTCAATTTGTTTAAAGTAGTAAAGTTTGTTGTCACATAGATTCTCAGTTGTAAGATTTAATATATCTATATGACATTTGAAGTAATGTACGTGATTTGAAGATAATAAATAAAAGAATGCTTAACATCATATTTAGATAAATTGACTAGATAGAACTACTAAATTCACAAGAAAAATCAATAATTAATCTAATTAAAATATTTTCTCTTTTCAAGGTAAACTTCTTTACACTTAAATGAAAGTGTAAATATATATTTAAAATTAAAATTTTCCTTCTATTCTTAATTTGAATCTTTTTTATTGTTTTCAAATCGAAAGAGACTTTTTTAACTTTGGATTTAAACCTTCATTCTTTTTTTATTTAGAAAAATAAACTTTTTTTGGAAAACATATTTATGTAAGCGCGTTTTGATGTAGATCGTTGAATAGTGAGATCTATAAGGATTGTATTGTATGCCAAGTGGTTAAATTTCTTAGTATGGTAGACCAAACTGTTGTTATGTGTAAGAACTAAGAATCAAGTGAGATTTATTAATTATATTATGCATTGTTTAAACTTTTGCACATATTTAGGGGAATAAATGAAAAAAAAAATACCTACATACAATGGTAAAATCATAACCCTTTTGAAAGCTTTGCCAAAATCGGGAAAAATACTATTAATTTGCAAAAATATATTTTTTTTACACATAAAAAAGTATCTTCATATGAAATAGTAACATATCCAAGAAACATATTAAAAGAGAAATAAAGCTAAAGACAATTTAAAATGGTCCCCTACATGTGGTCATGAGTGTTTTTCACGAAAATAATTGTGTAAAACTTTTTTGTAATAATTCTAAAACATTAAATCCAATGTGTCATATTTTTGACAATTTGTAATTACAATAAAAATTAACGAAAAGACAGTAAATACTATGGATGTTTTTCTAATATTACGAGTAATATTAATATAACTGTTTTAAGAACAAAATGTCTTAAAGTCAAAAGAAACATTAAAAACTCTAAAAAAGTATAGACTTATTACAAAAAACGTAATTCGCGCGCAATTTAATTCACTTTGTTCGACTTAAAGTGACGTGCGCGGCCTATCGACAAGGTTGCTCGAAATATCGACATTATTAGAATAGTAACAGTTACAGCTATTGATGGAATAACTGTTTTATATTTATATATATTATGTATGTTCAAGGAATCTCTCAAATAATCAGAAATTATTAAGTGATTGTTTAAAGGTGTTGTTAAAGGTTGGTACGATGTATGTAAAAATGTATTTACTCCCCATGTAACCCCAAATAATCTAAATAGGATAGTTTTGTGAATTGTAACTTGTGTTAAAGAGAAAATTGGCTTACATATAATTTGAAATATTGTTAGAAATAGATTAGAATAATTTTACCGTGGGTGTAGCCAGGATTATTGTGATAATAAGAATTATTTCGATGCAAAAATCAAAATGTTTAACCAGTGACCAATAAATCAAATCAAGAGATGTGAAAATCTGGTTTTATTGCATATGTTTTTTACGAAAATGAAATCGTACAAGAAATATATTTGTGGACTTGTAGAATGTGGAAAATATGGTTTGTAATTAATAGATAGGTTATGAAAACGAGTAATTATGCTGAAAAAAAATTAAATAGAAGAACTAGAGTAAAAAAACCATAACATAACATCACACCTGTTGTAATATATGAATGGTTATTGTACCTACCACATTTTCACAACCACATTTCGCCGATTGGTTCTGCCATTTTCCGAGGCCTGCTGGTTGCCACCTACTAACTTTTGAATTAATCCTGGCTGTGCGCATATAAATCATACATTAAGTTAAAAACTCGAATTATTTAAACATGTAATCATAGTTTTATCGATCATTACTCATAAATACATATCAAAGGATAATAAAATATACTTTTGAAAAATGTCATTGTAATTATAATTAAAATATATTAATTTGTGATTGTTTGCGGTGTAGTTTTATACTACGATCGTTATTACGTGTACAAGCAATAACTACGTTTTTATTGAATGCCGTCGTTACGACATTATGGCTGAATAGATGTTGTATTTGTGCGCAAAACTTGGTATTCACTAGTGTCTTTTATAGTTTTAAGTGCTTAAATTAAGTAAACATGTATAAATACAAATTGTATTAATTTTTAGCTGGTAAAGGATCTTTTGTGTATATTTTACTGCTAAATGCAACTTTTAGTATAACGTTACATTTATTTGTAAGATAAAAAATAGCATCAATATGCGTTTAGTAAGTTTCTTCAACTTGGAATAGGTATCCATTGTCGATCTACCTCTACAATCTCCCATACTATATTTTTATCTAAACTTTTTAGTTTTCTACAGCTTGCATAGAGTATAGGCGTATATTTTAATACTATACCTTATAGTGTTTAAGTTTGTATAGGAAAGGCATATTTTAGAGTAATGGAGATATTTTTTAATGGTATTATAATCTGTGACACTAGTACCAAGTTTTGCTAGTTAAGATTCGCTGTGTGTTACGCTTCATGTAAAGGTCGAGAGACTTTATATAATTTACTACTAATACTCATCAATTACTACACATATCGTTTATTAATAATGTATAAGTTAATGTGGAAATGCGTTTGTGATCATTGTTGTATCATAAGTTATAATTTGTATGGAGTTAGGGCTAGTCTAAGTTAGTCTTATAGTCCCTTGTAATCGCCTAGCTGTACATAGCTTTTGTTTGACAACGGCTCCTTGCTTTTTTTTGTATATTTAAATTTTTCCAAATATTTATTACATTACAATAGCTTTTCTCATTCTATTGTATTGTATATATTTCTTGTCTAAGTAAGCCACTTTTCGAATTTTACGATTTGGATAGCACTATTTGGTCTTCAAAGATTTTACTCTTATATAGAGCTCGACATGAGATCGCTTTGGGCTCGGAGAGGCTTACAGAACCTTAAAATGACCAGTTCCTAATTATTTTTATGCACAGCAAACAGAAATGCAATTTTACCAACTTAGATGATTTTTTTTTGCACCAATGTAAATGAAACACAGAAAATATAATATATAAAGAAGAAAACGTCGGAAAAAGCCATGTTGGTCGGGCTCTAACTATCTTATATAATATAAATTTAAATTCATTTTTAAGAATTCTGATGTTTCTGAAAACTTTTTCTACTAGATGAGAAAAAATAAATAAAATATAATTCTATTTTCCTAATATTTTGTATTGTACTCCTGTAGATTTTTTTCCTCAATAGTTTGGTAGCATAACGTACATATCGGTGCATTTGTATTAAATGATATTGTACTAAAATATTAAAAGCCATACGATTTGTCTTCCAGTAACTGATCTATATTATCAATAGCGAGTATTGTAGCTTATTATATACATAATTATGAATATAACGCAAAGGTGGTGAAATTATGAATTTATTGTTCCTCTCTAACTCGTGTCTCGAGATTATACTTCATTTCAAACATAAATATTCTGAAAAATCTCTTAAAAATGAATGAAAAAAACACCAAAATAAACATTACATACCTATTTGATAAAACCATAATGATCACCACCGATTAATATGTAAGTGACATATCTCAAAATTATTGTAATTTAGTGCGTTCATTTATTGAATTGTCTTTATGAATAAATGACGACAAAATATAATGATGGTTTTAGTTTTTATTTGAAATGACCCACTATTAAACGCTACGTAGTAATTTATCGATATATTTTAAATAATCCTGCAGCTTACGCACCTCACTTCCAACAACATAGTTGTATTTAACGCCATCTAGTGACATTAAAAGATAAAGGTTACTGTGGTTAGTAATTTATCTCAAGTAAAGATGGAGCTGTACATTCCACGTGGATTGCCAACTCCTCAGATTGTAATCTGACTCCATGGTACGCGCATTGATCGTACTTGCTTACATTGAGTAATGGAAACCAATTTCAAATAGTTGGTTTGATACCGTCTGGTTTAAATTGAGTACTATTTAGTAACTGCATTGGTCAAGCAATACTAGACACAAAAAATCATCAAATGAGTCTTCCCACCCAGGGCAGAATGGGAGATTTGTACTGAGTAAAATCCACGGTGTACTTCAATAGCCCTTTACGTTCCTGGGGCACGATATTTCGTTAGTCCCGCCACCCCGGCAGGCTTTGGCACTCTACAGGGGGGCCCCGTCATTTTGCGAACACTCTTTGAGGCGTTCTTGGAACACAACGCGCCGTCGCATGGTCCATAGTCATTTATTAGAGCCAAGTACAAATATTTCAATTGTGTTAGAAAATACATGAAAAATTTTAAAAGAAGGTTGCCCTAGATTTTAAGTTTTTTCTTTTTAAAGGAGCTCGTGGTGGCTACATAATAACAGGCTCACAGAGATCTTCCAGGTAAAGCCGCACTAGCCTTGCCTAGGTTGGTCTGTGGATGACTGTCTGACATAGTTACTTGGTTGTGAAGATCAGATAGGCAGTCGCTCCATGTGAAATACGTACTGATTTTCAGCTGCATCTGGTGCGATTGGAAGCCTTGGGGTCAGCTTAGTTGGGATAAGTGTAATAGCTGGAGAGCTTTGCGATTTTTTTTGTCTGTCTGTCCGTCTGTCTGTCACCAGGTTGTATCTGATGAACCGTGATAGTTAGACAATTGATTTTTATACAGGTGATGTACTTCTGCTGCTCTTGGCTGTTTTTATTCAGTCGGAACAGAAACAGGTGACTCAATCAGAAATAAAAGTCCAGAATCAAAACAAAATCCTTTAAAACACAATTATTTTATTTAAAAAAAAACTTGATGTATCTCTTTACAATGTCCAATTTGTCACAGTCATCACCTGTAGCGACTTAGTGAGGGGACAACAAATCACTAGGGATGATCCCAAATGATTTGTTTTTCCCCTTTGCCTAGTTGATTAAGGGTAATTTTACGCGCGCTTAGACATATGCTATAATAACCATAGAAGTAAGGGTGGGTAATTGTAAATTAGGCGGAAAATTTCGCGTTTTATTCTACTATAGTTTTTTTTGCTGCATGCTTTTTTTGTCATACGGCCGTCGTGTAACATTGGTTGGACATAATGTTTCTCTTGCAAAATTTTCAGTGATCAGGATATTGATCTTCAGCAATGAACTGTCGAGATAACCACCCCTTTTTATCGTGGTAAAGTCATCTAATGAGTCCTCCCACCCAGGGCAGAACGGGAGGGACTGTCAGACTCGTACTGACTAAAACACGGTGTCCTTCAATAGCCCTTTACGTTCCGGGGTCAAGGTAATTCGTACAGTCCCGCGACATTGGCATTGTGCTACCGATTACTTGAAAGCTTCGGAAAGTAGTTATAGTGCGAAGTAAGCATCGGCATAACGCGACGAAACCAGTATGACGACACATTGGTATAAAAGTTGCTTGAATTGAAAATAACACAATCTGCAGTTCAAATAACCTACTAGTGACTTGTAACTTGTAGAATGCAACATGTCTACTTTTTATTTTTGTCCAATTTCGTCGTAGTTTGCCACCTTTATGAAATGTTCATTCTGTCGATATCGTTATGCCTATTTTGTTACAGTCTTACAAAAAACTTACCAATTTCTTTGAAAGCTTCAGAAAGTAGTCATAGTGCGAAGTAGGCTGGGCACGCCGCAATCGCGGCGGTAAGACCCCTCTTTGAGGAGTGGCTGGATAGGCGTCACGGCGTCCTGACCTAACGCATGACGCAGGTCCTCACCGGACACGGAAGTTTTGGGAGGTACCTGTGTCTGATAAGGAGGGAAGAAACGCCTAGGTGTCACCACTGCGAGGATCGTCCGGAGGATACGGTCTTCTTCTTCTTATCGTGTGGTTGATGAACAACCTGGTGTCAGAGTTTAAACCGCCCGTAGGCCTCTGACATGGCTTCACACACCGTTGAAAAATCTCTCAGGTGTGCTGGTTTCCTCACGATGTTTTCCTTCACCGTTTTTTAGCAAGTGATAATTAATTTATAATACGCACATGAATTCTAAAAGACATTGGTGCGTGCCGGGGTTCGAACCTGCAACCTTTGACTTGGCAGTCCAACGGTCGTACCACTCGGCTATCACTGCTTTTTGGAGGATACGGTAGAGCATACGGTGCAGGACTGCCCCCCGCTTGGGCAGAGCACCGCCGTGTCCTCACGACGGCGATAGGCGGAGACCTCTCGCGCCCGGCATTGGTCGAGGCCATGCTGCGGGGCGAGACGGAGTGGGAAGCGGTCGCCTCCTTCTGCGAAGCAGTCATGCCCGCGAAGGAGGAGGCGGGTCGCGTGAGGGAGAGGACAGCGTCCTCCTTCCACCCTTAACAAAAACACGCCTTATTTAAACATGTATTTTCATCCTCTCTAAAATTTAAACACAACTATCAAAGCGACGCTCTAATAAACAAATACAAAATCATTAAATCTAACAAAAAGCTAATTCAGAGAGACTAATAATAATTTATGGCAACACCGCCGTCCCTGGAGAGTCAATTAAATTCATTAGCGAGCACAGATTAAATTGCAGGGGTCGGGTAACAATGTAGCCATACCAAATAATTGTCGTCAAGTAATTGCGCGTTGTTGGCAGCAAATTGGGATGCTATTTTGTTGGTTACCCCTTTTTGTTTATCTTCTCTTTCCTCGAGAAATAAAAATCAAAATAAAAGTTTTTATTTCACATAGGCCGATGAGGGCACTTATAAAACGTCGACAGCAGGTGCTCGGTTCGGGTTGGTCGATTCCATGGAGAAGAACTGGCAAGAAACTCCATGGGTTGGTTAAACCAAAGGTTAGGCTGGAAGAGTACACAAAAAATAGGTCGAGGTGTTCTGCCGAATAGGTTGATCTTTATGGGTAAGCCGCGCTTGCCGAGGTTAGTCTGCGGATCATATATCACAGCGAGTTTCCCCCGTGCCTCGGAAAACACATAGTAAATCCGTTGGACCCGGCTGTCATTTGCAGATCATTGATAGTATTGATAGTAGTTGTAGAAGTCAGAAGCCCGAAAGTGTAACAATCAGTCTGATAAATAAGTTATGCTGATGTAGTGGTTAACGTGCTTAATTAGTGCGATCGCTGGCGAGCCGTGGGATCAAATCATACTTTCTTGCCGGGGTCGCTGGACTGTCTAATTAGGTAACCGTGAACCTGGAACGTTAAGAGCTATTGAAGGATCACTGTGGATTTTAGTCAGTACAAGTCTGACATTCCCGCCCTGGGTGGGAGGACGATTATACCATGATAACAAAAAAAATATAGGTATTGTATTACTAACGAGGTCAAATAAACAGTTGCTTCATGTAATATACTGATATTCAGCTGCATCTGGTTTGATTGGAAGCCGACCCCAATATGGTTGGGAAAAGGCTAGACCGATTGTTTTTTTACTTGATTCAGTGGTGTCTATTCTATGGGTTTTTTAGTCACAAAAACTGTAGTTTTAACCTTTAATTAAGTAAATTAACCTAGCGAGTGTAATGTGCGGTGTCGACTAGCGACATCCCGCGACTTTGCCCCTGACAGATTTATTACCACAAAAAAGACGTGTACACTTTCTTTCTATGAAAGAACTGTGTGGATGCGAAATTTTCTTGTTGATTTAGCGTATGCCCGCGCAAAGTTCGGTTATTATTCCATGTTAACGTCATTCCGGGATAAAAATCCATTGTTTTAATCCAGGTTGTAAACAATCTCTGTAACAAATTTCATCTAAATCCGTACAGTAGATTTTGCATGAATGAGAAACAAAGATCCATTATAGATTTTTTTTTATCGTGGTAAAATCATCAAATGAGTCCTCCCACCCAGGGCAGGGCGGGAGGGACTGTCAGACTTGTACTGACTAAAATCCACGGTGTCCTTCAATAGCCCTTTACGTACCGGGGTCACGGTAATCCCTTGGTCCCGTGACCTCGGCAGGCTTTGGCCCTCTACAGGCCCCGTCACATCCATTATAGATAGATAAAAGATTTATTCAGTGCAATAGAGACACAAAAACAAGTAGGTACATAAAAGGATCCACAGTAAAAAGAAAAATAAATAATTAGGTAAAAAAAAGTGACCGATAACAAAAAAAAGCGTGACCTACAGATATTAACATAATTCAGACGTGACACAAAAATGATGTGTGGTTTGTGTCTCAGTATTGCACTAAATGGGTATCCAGCTCAGCATGTGTCAGGTTAATACCTGACGCTGATATTCTACTGGATCCCTGTAGTGACACATTAATCCATTATCCCAAACTTTCGCATTTAAAATGTATTTAAAACCTCTCGCTACGATTAATAAGAGCTATGTAGCAGGCGAATCTGCGGGAGACAGTGATGCTGAAAGAAAAACCTCGGCTCTATCATACATCTGCTTCACCAATGCTTGTTTTTTCCTCTAAGATGTCTTCAATGTGTGTCGCGAGACTATGTAAACAGGTAACCGTGACCCTGTAACGAAAAGAGCAATTAAAGAAACACAGTGGACTTTAGCAAGTACTCACGAGTCTCACAGTCCCGCTCTCTCTATTCTCTCCACCAGGGCACTAAATGATTCATTTGATGTTATTACCACCAAAAAAAGAGAAAAAGGTCTTCAACTGTACCTCTCAAACTCTCAACGCGGGGACACCGCGGGACTACTGAATGAACAGGGTGGTTTTTAATCAGTCAAGTCTGATAGTAGCTGCCTTCCGCTTTATCCAGGGGGAGGACTCATTTAATGACAACCTCCCAAAAAAAGAGATATCTTCAAAAATGATTACGTTGATATCTACAGGAATAATTTCACGTCGTATCCACTTTATGCCAAAGTTCCACCCTTCGCCATTGATTTTAAAAAACGAACTCAGTAGCCATAATGAGGTGTCGTGTGACAAAAAATCCAAAATAAATACTTGAAACGGTTGCATTTTTAGTCATTCAACAAAAACTTCAGGAATCCGTGAGGAATATGTTCGTTCATTTTTGTCGCCAATTTGTCATATTTGTGTCGTAAGTGTTTTGACTAAAATTTTTGGCTCTTTTTTGTTAAATTCTGTGTTGGGTTGGATATGTCACTTTATTACTTTGCATTGCTTTCGTTGAAAAAAAAAACAGATTGTTTGCTTTTAATGAATACTAGGTGTTGCCAACAGTTTCACCCGCTACAACTCTGATATTATCCCACGGGAAGATAAAACTGGGATTAAAACTATCCTATGTGTTAATCAAGTTAATAAAGGGCTAGTGAAGGACACCATGGATTTTAGTCAGTACAAGTCTGACAGACCCCCGCCCTGCCCTGGGTTGGAGGACTCATTTGATGATTTCAACTTTAAAAAAAAATAGGTGTTAATCCAGTGACAAGGCCCCCCTGTAGAGGGCCAAAGCCCGCCGGGGTCGCGGGACTCACGATTTACCGTGACCCCGGAACGTAAAGGGTTATTGAAGGACACCGTGGATTTTAGTCAGTACGAGTCTGACAGTCCCTCCCTGATTTTATCACGTTAAAAAAAAAAAACCAGGTTGTAATCCATCCATCCAAACAAAATTTCATGTTTATTATGTTAGTAGGATATTAGTACGAAGTAGGATAGGATAGGATAGGATAGTAAGGCCGGCAAGGCAAGAAATATAAACGATTGGAAAGGTATGGGGGAGGCCTTAGCCCAGCTGCAGGGCATCCCACCCTGCGTTTGCCCACACGCGGTGTCCACTCTAACTCATATTTGCTCCATCGCCCGTCTGTGCGTCTGCAGAAATGGCCGACCGACTTCCACTTATTATTTTACATTCAGAACATTTTTTTTAGTAGCCTATTGTTCCACTGGAAAAGGTCTCCCCTATCTCCATCCAAACATCTCTATTTCGGGCAAAGTCTGGCCATGTTTGCCCCGCGAACATAATCAGATCGTCACACCACCTCCGCCGCGGTCGACCTCGACGGCGATGTCCTCCCTCAAGCGTTCAGTGAGTGACGATCTATGCCCACCTCTCCTGATGCATTCGTTCAACGTGACCCGCCCACTCCCACTTCAGCTTGGCTGTTTTAACTCCTTCATCAGCTACTTTGGTAATGGCGCGCAGGGTGGTGATTCTAACTCGATCCGTTTGCTTCGCACCGTCGTACCATCGTTTTATTCTGCGCTTGCTCAACATTTAGTCACAATTTATTAATACTTTGAAACAATAGAACAGGTAGCACGCTCGACTTACGAGCGACGTCGCGTGAAATGTAACTGTCACTTTATTAGCTGCAGAATATGATATGGAGACATGCTATTTATAATGTGAATGATGATTCTCATTTTAGGAGATGCAGAAGTAATGGGTAAAAGATTTCTAAACATAAATGGGCGATTTCAGACCATGCAAGCGCAGGCTTATGGACGGTGGGACAGGGTACCTCACCGTCTGATCAAGGACAGCCAGGCTCGAACTGTCAGCAAACTGACGAGGCACCATAAAGCCAAACGCCTGTCAGGGTCCTTTTCGCAGGACATTCTAACCTATACCCTTTTTTATCGTGGTAACTTCATCAACTTGATTCTTCCATACAGGGCGGCACGGGAGGGACTGTCAGCCTTGTACTGAGTAAAACCCACGATGGCCTTCAATAGCCTTTTACATTCACGGTTTCCTTACAAAACAGTCCCGCGTCCCGTGTCCCCGGCACACTCCATTACATGAGTCTTCAATATAACTGGCGAAATGTGCTTATGCATACTTTTCTAATAGCAATACGTTTGCTATTTGCGCTTTCCAGGTGTGATATTTATGTTATGAAAAATACATGTAGGGCACAATTTATCCTCATATTTGTAAACATTAATGCGGTACACATTTTTTTTTCATAGGACCTAAACATTGTTGAAGAGATGTGTGTAGCACGTAGGTGTTCTAATAAAAACAGTTCAGCGTTGTGGTTCGAGACCGGTCAGCGGCCAGGCGCCTTACTTTGTATAATTGGCTATTTGTCTGAAAAATTATAATTAGTCCGTCACTTAGATTATCAAAAAATATTCGACCCGTATTTTTTCTTTTGTTTCGTAAACCAAAATTAACGGAGATACGATGCTTTCGAAATTGGCGATACGTCACAATTTAGTACAATTTCTATTGAATTCTGACGTCACGAGCCCCACTCTCGAGTTTTGATGCGTTGTATTTTGGTGAATATTCATTGATTTTATAAAAGAAAAAATACGTGTCTGTTCTTTTTTTAAACTCTAAATGACGGACTAATTATATTTGTAATTTATAGCCACTGTCAAATAGCCAATTTATTTCATCACCACTGCGCTCACATGGTGGGTTACTGCCTGTTCTTTCTCACAGAGACGAGGCATGCGTCCCACCAGTGGGAGCATCTTAGACAGATAATGCTATGCTAATTCCTCATGGATTACAGTCATTACATCACAAGACATTCCATCTAAAAGATTGAAGGAAGACATTTTATAATCGTCGCCATCTTGGAGTTCGTATTACAATAGTTCACTTGAATGGTAGAAATAATGGCGACACCAGAGACTGTTTATCTCACGAGTCGGGTTACATGACAGTGCCTTGTCGTTACAACACGAGGTGGGGTAAGCAGGCAAGTAGGTAGAGTGCAAATTATGAGGATTGTAACCTGTTGCTAGCGACTTCGACCACTACAACTCGAAAATTATCCCACGGGATGAAAAAATCGGGATAAAAACTATACTATGTGTTAATCCAAGTTATAAACTATCAGTGTACAGGTATAAAAACTTAAAAAAAAAGAACCGACTTCAAAACCAAACACAAAAAAGTGTAAAATAACTTTTTTTTTTCAAAAAAAATTCCTTCAAAAAGTTTGAGTTCCCTAGAATATCCCGCGAGATCGGGAACTATGTGGGTAAAACCAAAAATCTGCTGGAAGTCACTATTCCACGCGAACGAAGTCGCGGGCAATAGCTAGTCTTCTATAAAGGTAGGTTTAGACAAAATGAATCTGCTTCTGAATAACCCCAAGGATATAAAGCGGATTATCACACATTTTGCGACATCTGTTGAATGCAATGGGCTGAACACTCGTAAGATAAAAATCATGAGATGTTTGTAGAAAAAAGTTCCAATGTATTAATGTCTTGAGAATTCTTGACACGAGTGTATTGTAATAATATGTAATTTAGCATGAATTTGTTATAATTTTATGGTTATGATTAATTCCTCTATCCAAATTCCTGTTTAGTTAGGGAGTGTAGAGAAGGAGCTTTTATAAAACAATTATGAGGTAAGCTTTTGACTGGGCACAAAAATATAAACATCTTTGCTGCTGCTCAGAACTTCCAGAAAAAAAACCCATTAAACTGTGCGCCATAGAATTCAAACCCGGGACCTCAAGCAGTCTCTCTTGCAACCACTAAACCAACGCCAGACAAAGGCCAGCTAGTCCAATTATAACGATTTTACGCCCTTCCAAATTCAAACTGCAATAAATCTCCATCGTGTCACGCTAAACTTTTTTTTCCATTTTTTTCTACTCCATTCAGTTGGGCAAAGGCGTGACGCTGTTAATCCTGTGTTAGGCTAGTTACACAATGGCGGGGTTGACAAATGAACACCCCCATTGTTACTACGCAACTGATTGTAATAGTGATTTTATCGGAATTTATTGGAATATGGTAAATTGAAATAGAATAATGGAATTTTGTAGATTATTGAAAGATTAAATGTTGTAACACATTATTGGAAGCAACGAAGTTCTGGAAACTTTGTAATATTGATTTGTTACAGACACTAAGAAGAAAACTTGTAAATTGAAACATTGAACCACCTTTGCAACGGGAGCTTGTCTGACCAAATGTATGTGTTTATGTGTTGTATGACCACATTAACGTTGACGAGTAGAAAGGAGCATGTAAGGATCGCTGGTGACGTTTCATGGTTTATGTATAATTTGTCTATTTGTAGGTATATAAATAAATAAATAAATATTCCACAACTATCACACAACGCCATCTAGTCCCAAGCTAAGCAGAGCTTGTGTTATGGGTACTAGACAACTGATATACATACTTATATATTTCTAAATACATACATATTACAGATAAATTACACCCAGACACAGAACAAATGATCGTGCTCATCACACAAACATTTGTCCTGGGTGGGAATCGAACCCACGACCTCCGGCATAGCAGTCAGGGTCACTAACCACTAGACCAACAGGCCTGGCAAACGTTATTAAGTCTATTGCCCAAAGCAATCTAGGTTTTGTTTAAGCAAAATAATAATTATATGAATCGTTAACTTTATGAAATTCATTTACAGTACATCTCGACCTTTTTTTGTTACCATAAGTTTTTTTTTCTACTTCTTTTCTAAACATCTTGATCCTGTTGGGCAAAGGCGTGCCAGTTAATCCTGCTGCGAGTGTCAGGGGGCGACACAAAGCGACAACAGACCGCGGGTGCAAATGAACAACCCTATTGTGAACACTTGTGAGCTATGCATTAGGGTTGACCATTTAGTTTTCTTGCATTTTACATAATTTATTTTTACCTGGGACTTCGCTTTGCTTAGAATTAACGTTGTTATGGTAGCACATTATTATGTCAAAAACAAACTAAAATACGTACATACAAGGATTAGTTAAATTCTAAACGTTTTTTCCATAGTCGGGTAAAAGAGACTTTGACGACCTCCCAATAAATGTAACATTTTGAAAAGATAATTGGAATGCGAATTTTTTATTATAGCTCTATAAGATAGGACAAAAACGAATAATGTATCTTTTATCATCTATATGTGCCCATATTGATTTATTTAAGAAAAAGTTATATCATTTTTACAACAGCTTACTTACATGATCAAATAATTCCTTCAGTTAGGGCAGTTCGCACAGCTGAATTCTGAACGAACATTTCCAGTTTTTGACTTATTGAACCTCCACAGAAGTGTCAACCCTACATTCAAATCACTAACAATGAGCATTACATCGCTAAATCTAACGTTAACAATAAACTATTGCGCATTTGTCCCCCGCGGACACGGCACAACACCAGTGTCAACTATCCCGCCCTTTTGACGTACTTGACGTAATGAAGTGGAGGAAAAAAATTGATTAGGATGTTGAAGCGATGTCCTGAACGCGATTTTGTGAGATATTAAAAAGGTTTTGACGCTATATTTGATTCCAGTTGTGATTTTCTGTAGTATGTGAAGTTCGGTCGCGGGAGTTACCCATTACCGTGACCCCGGTACGTAAAGGGCTAGTGAAGGACACCGTGGATTTTAGTACAAGTCTGACAGTCCCTCCCGGCCTGCCCTGGCTGGGAGGACTCATTTGTAATTTTACCACGATAAAAAAAAAAGTATGTGAAGTTCTGTATCTACTTTGTACTAGGGTTACGCATGTTTCCTAATCAATTAAAGTCGTTTATCGTCAAATTAGTTTTTTTCCAAAAGACCCCAAAAACACATAGTCTTTGCCACTTGTGCTTCATGTCTGTATTTTATGTGAAAAGAACTTGATCAAACTTAATTGAAGATATATTTTTTATCGTGGTAAAATCATCAAATGAGTGAGCAGAGCGGGATGGACTGTCAGACTCGTACTGACTAAAATCCACGGTGTCCTTCAATAGCCCTTTACGTACCGGGGTCACGGTAATTCGAACAGTCCCGCGACCCCGGCAGGCCTTGGCCCTCAAGAGGGGGCCCTGTCATTCTGCTGACACTCTTTGAGGCGCGCGTGGAACACAACGCGCCGTCGACCCGGGCATGGTCCATGGTCAGCAGCGAGTTGCCCATTACTCGCTGCCTGCATACCCGCGAACTACAATAAATAACAGAATTTCACACCTCCCTCACTTAATCCCAAAAAAAAGCAGCTTCCTTCACAATTCTCCCGTATCGATCCATCACGTGAGAACATTTCTGAGTGGGGACAATCCGTTATCAGTGCTCCATATCAAATAAATATCTTCATGTTTGTTGAAACGAATGGCGATCGGATTTAGATTGCCATTTGTTACGTTTGATAAACGCTCCTGTTATGGGTTAATCCGTTGGAATTCCGTGTGTGCGGGAAGGTTTTTGGGCTATGGCATATAGGAATAATCTTAATCTTCTATCTATATATATAAAAATGTTATGTTGGTTTGTGTACGCTTCAAAAACTCAAAAAGTTCTGCGCCGATTGAGCTGAAATTTAAGCATGATATATAATCCGCATCAAGGATTGTTTTTATCTATTTTTTGCATCAGTCACATATCCGCGACCGTGAAAAAACAGTATCGTGGGTGCGTTAACAAACATAGGAACTCACATACACAAACACCTAGACCCGAAACAACTACTTGCAGATCATACAAATATTTGTTCCGTGCGGGGATCGAACCCGTGACACGCTGCGTGGCAGTTGATCGCTCAGCCACTGCGCCAACTGTGTCGGCAATATGACCAGCCCAGTTCCACTTCAACCTTGCTTTTTGCGTAGCAGGATCAGTTATTTGTGTTTTAGAGCGAAGTATGGAGTTGTTTAATTAACATAGGTACAGTAAATACAAAAGTTATAAAAAAAACAACATAAATGCATCATTGTAAAATGGTCCAACATTTTTACTACTCCAAAAACACTTTTGATACCAATTCTAATCCCGAAATCACTTTTTTAAGCATCCGTTAAAGTAATTCAACACCTAAACGCACCTGAGGAAATACTCCACCCTCATTGGTCGATATTTACGAGGGGGTGAGATTGTCGCTCGCTGATTGGCTGTTTGCTAACGGGGGTGTAACCGTCGTTTGGTGTCAGATAACAGACCCTTATTAAGTGAGATTCGAGTGATTTAGGGATTTCGATGTAGAAGGGTGCTCGTTCGAAAATGTTAGTATAATTAATTTTAATTATAGATAGCTTGTTATTTTAATTCCCCGTCGTTTTAGGAAGATTTCAAGAAATAAGAAGTAGAAAAAGATTTGGAAGTTAAGCGATTATATCCACAGGATTGTCCGTTTCGAAGCTTTATTAATCAAAATTAACCATTTAACCCAACTAATGACTTGTAAAATCATCAAATGAGTCCTCCCACCCAGGGCAGGGCGGGAGGGACTATCAGACTTGTACTGACTAAAATCCACGGTGTCCTTCAATAGCCCTTTACGTACCGGGGTCACGGTAATCCCTTGGTCCCGCGACCTAAGAAAATTAGGTGGGTAACGCAGCCCCAGGCGCATTACTTTGTGTAATTTATTTCATTAATTACCACCGCTTTCAAAACGGTGTAGTAAAACATTGTAGGAAACCATCATGTCCTAGAACCAAAGACTCGAAGATATGTGATAATCTATCAGCGAGCACTGGGCCCGATTATAAGCAACTCCCTCTCACAGAGAGGAGGAGAGTGTCCCAGAAGTAGGAATTATGTTTTTTTTTTGCAGTCTTAAACCTATTAAGCATTAAAAATAATATTGATTTCTTGAGTGTTGTAAGAAATATTCCAATTTAGACCCGGCCATCTACCGCCACAATGATGTAGACCTTTTTTTTTTTTTTTTTTTTTTGATATGTTATGTTAATATTATCAAATGAGTCCTCCCACCCAGGGCAGAGCGGGAGAGACTGTCAGACTCGTACTAATTAACCTCTCGGGCGATTTATAATTGAAAATGATAAAAATGAAGTCCAATGAGCGACTGTCTGTTATGTTATGACGTGTGTACGTAAGGCGCTGGGCCGTTTTCGCTTATGTACATTGTACACCCGGGTGTACGTAACGCGCCCGAGAGGTTAAAATCCACGGTGTCCTTCAATAGCCCTTTATGTTCCGGGGTCACGGTAATTCGTACAGTCCCGCGACCGATATACATATATGTTACCTTTTTTTTATCGTGGTAAAATCATCAAATGAGTCCTCCCACCCAGGGCAGGGCGGGAGGGACTTTCAGACTTGTACTGACTAAAATCCACGGTGTCCTTCAATAGCCCTTTACGTACCGGGGTCACGGTAATTCGTACAGTCCCGCGACCGATATACATATATGTTACCTGCGATATGTTTAATCCACGTTACGACGATTCTTCAGCGTTTTCACTATCAAGAGGTTATCACGACGCCTTGACTGAAGCACCGATCGATTTTTAAGGGAAAAGTTACACTTGCGAAAGTTAGCCATTGAAAAGTAATTGAAAAAACAGAAAATTGGTCATAACTTTTGAACCGTAACAAGATGCACCGACAAACTCAGGGTTAAAAAGTTTGGAATTGACCTTGCCCTGAAACCTTGCATAGTCCAGATTTTCTAACGATGTTTCCCTTCACCCATGTTAATATTATTCAGATTCATAAATACTTCTGGACGCTATATTTGCAAGATAGACTCCAGTGGCCAAAAAGTGCGTTTGCGTCGCGTCTGTTGTGTGACGCAAATACGACAAACGCGGAGACAAAAATGCTATCGCTGACTAACAAAACGTGCGACAGTATCGCTTTTCGATCAATAATAGTACTAGATTCCCAATGAGCGGTTCAAAAACGGCCCGAAAAATAACACCACAAACGGTTTTGTGACGGTATTTCGAATCCTTGTTGCTGAAACCTTAAGTATCATTTTAGAATGAGTACTTTTGTACTGATGACATTTTATCTTCAAGAAACATTTTTAAATTGTTTACGTTAAACCTAACCCTACTTTGCAATATTCGTAATACTATTGAACATTTTTTCATGAAGTGTAGATGTTTACATGTGTGCAAATGTGGCCGCTTATGCGACTCCTTTGTTCTTGATCCTTAATCTAGAGCTATTATTGATCGAAGGTATCGCTTCAAAAACTCCCCATGACGTAAGCCCTCAAACAAACAATAATAATAAAGAAATCAATCGACACAACAATAATTTCGAATGGCGCCAAATCTAACCTAAAAGACCGCCCGGTGTGACAGCGAAATTGGCGACAAAAGGCGCCGCAGTGAGCTTGACACCATGTTTTTATAAACAATGTATTTGTTACTGTAAACTAATTGTAATCTTAGATACGACGAGTAGGTTATGTGCGGTCATTTGACCTTTTTAGTTTGTTATTTTTATAAATTGATAGGTACTTAATATTGTATGAATTTATAACAGTATAGGCTGTGTGCACTTGGTAGATATTGAATGGGATGTCTTAAGAGTTGAAAGCGGAATATCAATTAATCAATCATACTTTTTATAAACACATGTATTTTTTTGTAGTGGTAAAATCATCAAAAGTGCCCTCCCACCCAGGTCAGAGCGGGAGGGACTGTCAGACTTGTACTGACTAAAATCCACGGTGTCCTTCAATAGCCCTTTACGTTCCGGGGTCACGGTTATTCGTACAGTCCCGTGACCCCGGCAGGCTTTGGCCCTTTAGAGGGGGGCCCCGTCATTTTGCTGACACTCTTTGAGACGCGCCGTCGACCCGGGCATGGTCCCCTAAGCAAGACTGGTTGTCAGGCTTCCAAGCTTCTGACCTTCAGATCTACAAATGATAGCCTAATACATAACATAGGTGTATTTAGAATTATATTTTTACTAGTTATTCCCGACTTGCGCGACTCGCTGTCCGACCATGGACCATGCCCGAGTCGACGGCGCGTTGTGTTCCACGCGCGCCTCAAGGAGTGTTAGCATAGTGACGGGGCCCCCTGTAGAGGGCAAAAGACTGCCGGGGTCGCGGGACTCACAAATTACCGTGACCCCAGTACGTAAAGGGCTATTGAAGGACACCGTGGATGTTAGTCAGTACGAGTCTGAGAGTCCCTCCCGCTCTGTCCTGGGTGGGAGGACTCATTTGATGATTTTACCACGATAAAAAAAAGCTATTCCCGACAGTTACTTCTCATTCCGCCCCCACATATAGCTTAAATCTTCAGATAATTGGTTCAGTATTTCCAGAGATTATTCCCTACATACGAACAAACAGACATTTTATCTATTTATAATATTAAGTATAGATAAATATAGGTGACAATGTGATAACTTAGGTATGTCACATTTTCTAGAAATAAAACAATTGTTTATTTTGAAATAATAAACCAAGTTAATCAGGTGAATAGGTAAATAAACTGTATGTTTGGCATTATTTACTTAATGCGTATATTTCTTTACTTAAAAACCTACTACCTAACTACGTATTATAAGTATTAAATACCTACATAAATACATACGTATGTTTAAAAAATATTAAGGAGCTCGTGGCTAAATAATTACAGCCGCACAGGCCGATCTTCCGGGTTAAGCCGCGCTTGCCGAGGTTGGTCTGTGGATGGGTGACCATCTGTCAAAGAGAATTTTCTCCGTGCCTCGGAAAGCAAGTAAAGCCGTTGGTCCCAGCTGTCATTTGTAGATCTGTGACAGTCATTACTGTTATTTAAAAAAAAAAAAAAGTCATTACTGTTAGTCAGAAGCTCTAAAGTCTGATAACCAGTTTAACCATGGGGTATCGTATTACCTAGTTACTGGGTTGTAGAGGTCCGACAGGCAGTCGCTCCATGTAAAATACTGATATCCAGCTGCATCTGGTTTGACTGGAAGCCGACCCCAATATAGTTGGGAAAAGGCAGGCAGATGATGATGTTTAAAAAATATTGACGTCATAACTACCTGAACAGGTACTGATGGATTTTTCCAAATACCTATTCTATTTTGCTCATCAATCGGCCATCGGTGAACGGTTGCTAAATTGCTCATGTTTTTGAATCGTAATAGGCTCCATGTGCCTGCCAGGTTCGCGGGACTGTCTTATCAGCTAAACGTGACCATGGAACGTAAAGAGCTACGAGTATTGAAGTGTCACCGTGGATTTTAATCAGTACGAGTCTGACAGTCGCTTCTGTCCCGCCCTGGTACCGAATCTGATACGTTACATGCAACACTGCGTAGTGAATACCCAGCTTTTGGGATCGTCGAGTCCGAACGCTCACCGTTCGCGCTGCATGATTGGGTGTCGCTGCAAGTAGCTAATAGCATAGCTAACTTTAGTACCAGCGTGGCGTGAGCGCAGCGGTCGTATCGTCACAAGGCTGTATTTATAAAAAATAGGACTGCTGCAAGGAGCAACCAGTAAACGGACGCCGACGGGGACTCCCATAGGCTCAAAAGCTTGTCGGAGTCGCCGGGCCATCTAAGGGAAATCATTTGATAACTAGCTGATCCCCGCGGTTTCACCCGCTGCAGTTGGTCGCAGCGTGACGTTATAACACAAAAATAATTTTCCAATTCGAACCAGTAGTTTTAGAGATTAGCGCGTTTTAGCAAACAAACTTATTGGCTTTATAATATTACGTATAGATTTTATCAAAAAAAAAGCATAGTAGCAATTTGCGTTCTGTAGTTTCTGCCTACACCATGAGAAAAGTAAGTAAAACAGCATACATAAGACCATCGTGGGAATTGTCCTGATACAGCAATAAGTTATAAGTATTTCACAACGTTCAAGTTCAACTTGGTGCTTATTTCACTTACTTTATCAATGGTAAAGTTATTACTTAGCATAAATACAGGAAACGTCATGTGAATGAACGCTTGTTTACATAAGTAGAATGAATATATTTAAAGTGCTTGGAAGGCAGTTTTGTATGTTTTAAAAGACGTAGTATTGACGTGACCTAATCAAGAAGTAGATTGCAATTATATGCCTCGCCTTTTCTCAACAATTTTGGTTCGACCTCCGTTATATTTTTTTTAACAAGGCATCATTATTTTACATGAAGTTGCTTTACTAACCTCCACAACTCAGTAATGCCTCTGTCAAACAGACCGGCGAAAGCGAAGCGTTTCCGAACCGAAGCGAGACGTCAGCGAGGCATCAGTCCGATAGTTCTGTCACGCTTTCGCGTTTCTGTGTGACTGGATTCTGGTTCAATTCCATACATTACAAATAAAAATTCGGTATCGCTTCGGAAACGCTTCGCTTTCGCCAGTCTGTTTGACAAAGGCTTAAATGGGTAACGGCCCGGTATCAGCGGTGAGCGGTGCGATGGCAAAAGACTTACTTTATAAGTACGCGAATACGCGAACTGGTGGCGGCGTCGCGTGGCGTGTTTTAAACATTTCAATACATTTGATCTTACCGCTCGCTGACCCGTGCTAAGTTAGCGCTCACAACGGCAAGCTCGTGAACGGTTAGTAAGACGCTACCTCTTGTTAAAACCGTCCGACTTTCGAGCTTCTGACTAAAGTAACGACTGTCAAAGATCTACAAATGACAGCCGGGATCGGTTGGTCTCGGTTAAAAAAGACAAGCAAGTAAAGCGGTTGCTTTACGTGGAGGTACGGAGGAAATTCGCTATGACAAGCCATCCTCGGCCAGCGTTAATAGCCATGACTTCCTCGAAAAATTATGTATTAGGTCTAGTAAATAACTTATACATATAACTCACATCGTTTTTAAATGGTAGGCAGAAACTTCAGGTCGCAACCGGCTCCTAACACACTCCATTCGCCTTATCCACGTTCAATATTCAATATTCTGGAAAGTAAGTAAATTATTCATTCAAATCTGGTCATAAAAGCTTAAAAAAATAAATAAGCTGAGTTCAAACCCACAAGTTAAGAGTTGTAACTCGGAAGTCAGTGACAGTGGTGATTCAATGTCGGCATGGTTGGTGCAATTGCAATGGCTGCGTGATTGGACTTATGCGCTGCTTGTCGCGGGTTCGATTTCCGGACGGAGCAAATATTTGTATGATCTACAAGTAGTTGTTCCATTTGTGTATGTGAGTTTATATGTTTCTATAAATTCCTAATGGGGAGCAAAGTTTATTAAAAAAAAGTAATGACCCAAAAACTTTATAGTTTAAGTCCTAAGTAGACTTGATCTTGCTTTCCAAAATGTTCAGCAAGTTAAACTAATTTTTTTTTATCTTTCTTTAAAATTGTTGCCCTGTATTTCCCCCCGTCTCTACCGGCGGCAAGTCGTGAACATATCACCGCCAGTTCGTGGTACATTAAGTGTACTGTTCCCACGACTGGATTCCAGGTAAAACTGCCGTAAGACACATGACACCCGGGAAAATGACAATACTGCATCAATGCGTATTACATGGTAACGCCATTTTTTTTTCAATTGTCACAAGTGTTGACTGATTTGTAGTGCGGTGAATTGTTTTGTTTACTATGAAAGTAAAGTACTATGAATAGGATGAAATATTGTGACTATAAGCACACTTTTCTAATTCATTTATTTATTAATTCTGAAAACAACTAAACAATCCCAAGATCCCAAGAAACATTTAAACAATAATGTAAATTACAGAAAAAAACTGTGTTTTTTTTTGTTAAACGTAATTCAGTCAGTCACCATTACAAAATGGCGTCAAAGTCATCCTATCTTTAGTTGAAATGCATACTTAGTAGGAAATATCTTTTGGTTGTTGATTGACTGAAAAATGAATAGAGTTTGACTGATAATTAACTACTAAATAATTCTTCTTTCTATGCGCTCTACTAACGCCCGAAATTAATAATGTGCAGACGCCAGCACATCAACCTACCTAAATCTGTCAATTTTGTAAGAGAGAATCATATACATATATTTGCGGCAGGTGCGCCGAATTTTATCAGCGTGATATCGCAGGCTTTTAGTAACCATTCATCTACATTAGTAGTGTAAGGTTCATTATTTACTGAGAAAGGAGTTTCGTTGTTAAATAAAAATAACCTCTAAGGAAAACTTTTTAATTTGTGCGTGGTGCTCACTCACACATTTATAAAAAATTGGCTTCACTGAAAACGTTTATTTTTGTTTCAAACACGGAATCTGGACATTTTTCAATCTAAGGGTGTTGCATATGGTGTTCAAGGGACGAGGGTGAAAAATATTATTTACCCGTACCTAAACATACATTTAAATAAGGATAATTCATTACAATTAACATTGTTGGACGCAGCTGTATGCACGCCCCCAGTTGCGCGTTCAAGCCAAGTTTAGTTAAAAATATATATTTATTAAAAAACTGCATTCAAAGTAATAGTGTGTTTCGTTTTTGAAACCTTGTGACGAATTCAGCATATTGTATCTTTTTTTTTTGTTTTTTCTCGTGGAAAAATCATCAAATGAGTCCTTCCACCCAGGGCAGAGCGGGAGGGACTGTCAGACTCGTACTGACTAAAATCCACGGTGTCCTTCGATAGCCCTTTACGTTCTGCGGTCACGGTAAATCGTGAGTTCCGCTACACCGGCAGGCTTTGGCCCTCTAGAGGGGGGCCCCGTCATTTTGCTGACACTCTTTGAGGCGCGCGTGGAACACAACCCCGTCGTCGTCGACCCGGGCATGGTCCATGGTCGGACAGCGAGTTGCCCATTACTCGCTGCCCGCGCAGCATGTTGTATCTAGGACCGAAATTAATGAAGACCTCTGGCAACTTGCACTGGGTCTGTGTTGTGAGTTATAGCTCATTCTGTCCCTTAAGTATCGAAAAGGTTTACATTATTATAGTATTTTTTTAAGTTTCTGTCTGTCTGTCCGTCTCAGATGAAATTGCCACAAATAATGTATTTCTGTTGCCGCTTTAATAACAATACTAAGAAACAGACTAAAATATATATTTTAGGGAGCTCCCATACAAAAAACGTGTTTTGTGAAGAATAGTACGGAATTCTATGTGCGCGATTTCGATTCGCACTTGAACTTATTTGCACTTGAAAATATTTGTTGTAAAATATAAGTTAGATCTTACCCTTCGGGATTACAGGCGTGATGTTGTGTTAAATGTGAGTGTTGGCAACAATCAATGCCCCAGACTTTAAAAAATAAAACACTAGGCTCTACCAAAACTTTTCCACCGCCATTTTGCAAATCACACAGACCCGTGTCGTAAAATCCCGCCTTTTTAGAGGTCAAACGTTAAAAAATAAAAATAAAGTTCAAATATGGAACACCCGGCGATGCTCCGCCCCGTGTCCCGTCTCCCTCGCACATTTGTTGTCTCTGTCTTGGGGCTTTGAAATGCGAGATACCTTTTGTTACTCGAACCCTCGGCTTCGCCTGGCGAGGGTGTCTATTTAATTATAAAAAGACATTATTAATATCTATTAAATCTTTATTACTTTGATATTTTTAGTGAATAAGTGACAGTTATTTTTAATAAGTGTGTTTGGACTGTGCTAAGGTGAGCGTTGCATTTTTAAAAATAATAATTAAGAAGTGAATAAAAAAAGAATGAAAATTGTGTTTTGGTGTAAATTATCGTGAAAAAGTGCCGCGCATACGAGAAATTTAATTACTGTAAAACTGTTCGTAACGGTTATTTTGAAAAATCCGGTAGGTAGGTTTGAATTTGCTTGATTTGATCAAATAGTGTGTTAATCAGTTATTAATTACCTATTAGAAATAAAGGTCTGTGGGTCGTCTTAGGGGCGGAGTGAAAGAAAGATAGGAAATTTTCATTATGTTTACTACACCACATTAATTACAGGTATGAGAAACAATATTTCTTTGGGTGGCAATGGCCGGTATTTTCGCTCAACAAACCGAAAATCATGTTATTTACCAAAAGATTTATTTTGAGAGTAAATTGATACAATTATATTTTACGTATCCAGTAAAATGTCTTAAATAGTCTTCTTATGAATTAACTTACAACGCAAAAAATAAAGAAATGTAGTACCTTTGCTTGGTTCTAAGAGACTGTAAAAATAATCATGCTGTTTATTTAAATTTTTTTAGATTTTTTTTTTGCTCTAAAAAAAAACTTTTTTAGAGCAAAAAAAATCTTATCTATCTGTACTATAATAAATCTGTAGAAGGGTCAATTCTGTACATTGAAAATATTGAAAAAATAAATAGCGGGTGGTGTTGCTGGATCGATACCAAACCCAAATATATGCTTAAAAATTTTTTTGTTTGTCTGTCTGTCTGTCTGTTTGTGCAGGCATCACGTGAAAACTAACGGTTCGATTTCGATGAAACTTGGTATAATTATTCCTTATTATCCTGGGCATAACATAGGCTACTTTTTATCCTGGAAAAATACGTAGAAAAAAAATCTTATTTTTCAGTTTTATTCATAGACGTTGTTCTGTAGAACCGCGAACACACGTTGCATTACCCGCAGTGGATTCAGCGCCGTAATATTTATAAGATGTCATTGTCAGAGTTACTCAAAATGAGGAAATAAACCATCCACGCGAAGACCGACATCCGCGCGAACGGAGTCGCGGGTGGAAGCTAGTACCTATAATAAAAATGAATCGCTAAATGTGTTGGTAAGCGCATAACTCAGCAACGCCTGGACCAATTTGAACAATTTTTTTTTAGTTGTCTTCGTCATTGTGAGGAGAATGTTAAAAAAAATGAAAATTAAGGTAGTGTAGGGTAGAGTAGCTTTATTTTAGAAACAAGCGATAAAGGAACCTCACGCGGGCGAAGCCGCGGGGGTACAGCTAGTTATCAATATAAGCTATTTATTATTATTTGTGAAAACAGCTGAATTTTTTGCAAGCGAAGCCGCATGACCCATACAGTTTTCTTTACGAAATTCAAAGAAAACTCGTATTCGAATATCCGTAATCCCTATCCTTTTCTGCCTAAAGAGGTTGTTTAAAAGCTGTAGCGAACATAATAACTGTCAAACAAAAAAAAAACGAAACTAGCGCCATCTCTGCAACGACGGAAGAACTACATCAGAAAGATGTCTACATCGCGCAATCAAAGTTATCCGCGAGTTTAGAAGACATAAAAAAAAAACATTCCGACAATGAATGTCGGGCAGAAAGCCCACCAGACACAACAGCCGTCTGGTCGGAAGGTACCTTCCTTTTCACCGGGGTAGTGAGGAACTTTCCACTCTGTTCCTCCTACCCCCATAACTGGTGACCCCGACGTGATCGTCAGCGCTACCTTCCTTGTCACCACGGTAGTGAGGAACTTTCCTCTCTGTTCCTCCTACCCCCAAACTGGTGACCCCGAAATGGACGTCAGTGCATCCTTCGAGCAACGTGACGTCATCATCACCTGCATCACTTCCTCAAGCTTTCGAGCAACGAGTACCACAACCAGCCAGCCAGCTTCAAACGGGCATACCTGACCATCAGCATGCGCAGAAGGCGCATACCTGGTCAGCACCCTCAACCTCATCGAGCGACCATGCTCCTGCACTAAGGCACATCTCAGCCAGTCGAGTGCTTATCCTCCTGGTTGTTATAGCCTTCACCTCGCGGCGCTTCCTCATCCGACTATGATGAATGCTACTCAGCGCCGGATCCCGACTCACTGGGATCTCGCTTCACCGCAGCAGACTGTTCCGACGCACCGTGAACCCTGCGGCAACTCTTCACCGCAGCAGACTGTTCCGACTCACCGTGAACCCTGCGGCAACTCTTCTCCGCATCGAATTGTTCCGACTCACTGTGAACATTGCGGCATCTACGACGACTACAAATTGGCTTGGACTACTACTATCGACCTCCGATCTCCGGAGGGGAGTGATGTAGCGAACATAATAACTGTCAAACAAAAAAAAAACGAAACTAGCGCCATCTCTGCAACGACGGAAGAACTACATCAGAAAGATGTCTACATCGCGCAATCAAAGTTATCCGCGAGTTTAGAAGACATAAAAAAAAAACATTCCGACAATGAATGTCGGGCAGAAAGCCCACCAGACACAACAGCCGTCTGGTCGGAAGGTACCTTCCTTTTCACCGGGGTAGTGAGGAACTTTCCACTCTGTTCCTCCTACCCCCATAAAGCCATGTAAGTAATAACACTCGAGTACTTATTAACTTTTTAACAATAATAAAAATGGTTGCCAAATTCATTCAAATCACGCCATTATTTAAGGAGCTATACCGGATGAATTCCAAAAATCATCAAATGAGTCCTCCCATCCAGGGCAGAGCGGGAAGGACTGTCGGACTCGTACTGACTAAAATCCACGGTGTCCTTCAATAGCCCTTTACGTACCGGGGTCACGGTATATCAGTATTTTACATGGAGCTACTGCCTGTCGGACCTCCACAACCCAGTAACTGGGTAGTACGATACCCCATGGTACACAGACTAGAGTCAAAAGCTACAAATTATATTTAAATGCGAAAGTTTGTAAAATGGATGGATGGACGGATAACTAGATAGATGGATGTTTGTCACTATAAATCTACCCCTAAGATGACCCACTAACCACTTTTTTACACCAAACTACCGAACGCTTTTGGATGTATGTTTACAAATAGTTTTTTTTTACTTGTATTATTGCATTTTTTTTTCTTTTTCTTTTTTATCGTGGTAAAATCTTCAATTAAGTCTCGTCTCCTCCCATCCAGGGTAGAGCGGCTAGAGCGGGAGGTACTGTCAGACACGTACTGAAATCCACGGAATAAAATCCACGGTGTCCTTTAATAGCCCTTTACGTTCCGGGGTCACGGTAATTCGTAAGTCCCGCGACCAACCTGGTGTAATGTATTAAACATAGAATAATTTAAACCTGATATTACGTTTTCCTGGGATTATTTTTTAATTACATGCGGTCGAAGTCGCTAGCAACAGCTAGTCTGTAAAAAATAAAGACAACACTGCTTTTTCAGCGACGGCCATTCAATGATAATATTGTTTCACCCTTTGTGGTACTTTCAGGAATTATAAGAACTTAATATTTACTGAGTGTGATTGTAATATTACTTTCAAGAACATATCTAAACTAGCCGTTCCCCGTGGATTTACTCCCGCTGCTCGGCTCCTATTGGTCATAGCGTGATGTTATATCCAACACAAAAATATTTTTTCAATTCGAACCAGTAGTTCCTGAGATTAGCGCATTCAAACAAACAAACAAACTCTTCAGCTTTATAATATTAAGTATAGATGCGGGAGGGACTGACAGACTCGTACTGACTAAAATTCACGGTGTCCTTCAATAGCCCTTTACGTACCGGGGTCACGGTAAATCATAAGTCCCGCGACCCGGGCATGGTCCATGGTCGGACAGCGAGTTGCCCATTACGTTGCCAAAACTAGGAATTTCTCCTGTATCGTGGATGCGTTACCAAACATACAAACTTACATACACAAACACCCAGACCCGGAAAAAACTAGTTGCAGATCATACAAATGCATGTTCCGTGCGGGGATCGAACTCGCGGCACAATGCGCAGCAGTCGATCGTTCAGCGACTGCGCCAACCGTGCCGACTAATCCACCCTGTTCCTTCGGCCGCCTTTTGCGTTCTAGGTACGCGGTGTACTTTAAGAAGGTCCCACTACAGATGTGATTTGAGTTCGGTGTCGTTTTTAAAATAGTTATACTGATGGAATCCGACGGCGCGACGGGCGGTCAGTTCTGTATTATTTTGTTAATAATAAAACTTGATGAATGTTTTGCGAGAATCTAATTAGGTTAGAGAAAGAGCCAAATCTCTCTTTATGCGAAGTGTCGACAAGACAGCAAGAGACTGCCCTAAAAAGATGTTGATACAGACTCACGGCATAACTCTTCCTCTCTTCTCTTCTTCTTCAGACTTCAAATATAGTAAAAGAGACGTAGATAAACCTTTCACATTCATGCTTCTCGGATGTTCTCGGGGTTTCTCGCGTGAGTCTGTGAGCTTATAAGGACTCATCAAGAAGTCACGCGAGATCCGATTCACCCCGAGGCGTCTAGTAAAATAAATTAAAGTTAAAACACGTAGAAACACCTTTCGAATTATAAAATAAAATAAAAGCATAGCGAAATTCATCCTCAATGCTGTCAGCTGGTAATGTGTCCAATAAAGAGACTGTCAGCGGTGCCTCTTTGAATGGCAATGCTTAGCCTGTGGTCAAGGTAAAACCCAGCTTCTTGGGTTACGGGACACGTCATAAGTTGTTTGAATTTCTATCTATAGAGGCAGTGAGCATTAGGACCCCACGGGCCTAGATTTCCAACCCCAAACAGCTTAAAAATATAGTTGCCACTAAGGTTACTCTATAGAATAGTATAGATCTGTAGATAATAATAATTTAAGTTTAAATCTGGGGGTCTAAAACGGCCAATAAATGTAATTCATCTTAAAGTTTCATTTAGTAAATTCCCAGCAAAATCATTAGCAAGGTTTTCAAATATTTTCAGTTCGCCACGCCCTTACATGACCTCACTCTGAGCGAGCGAAACCACGGGTGATAGCGAGTAAGTATAATAAAGGTCATCTAGTATTTCAGCCTAGTTGACACCAACAATGAGAAAATCCAGTTATTTTTCTTCAAATTTCTAGGAAAGTCGCGCGGTTCACCGAATACAAATGTTGTTATCGTCTCATGTCCGCCCGATGTCATGTTTTGAAAACATAACTTCGTATTTTTACCCGACACCAACGAAATTTCTTATAAATAACTTGTAATTGTCGCGGATATACAATATCCGCTGCATAGTTTGTATAAATGTTTGTATTGTTTTAATTTCTGTGACGAAAACAAACAAAATTATTATAAAACTTTTGTGCGGAGTTTTGGTAAATAAACAGTTAATCGATATAGAATTTCTTTCTTTTGTATGTGCTCTTGAGTGACTAGAATGTCTAAATTTGACTGATAAACTCCGATCACAAAGTGAACCTTTGAGATAAAAAATAAGTTGAAAGATTACAATCTTCTATTAACTGTTAAGCAATCATTAACGTTTTTTTCTCGTAACGAAAATAAACTTAGTATACAACAACAATTTGTTCCAGATTCCTGCAGCGACGGAATTAGCAAGGTGCTGTGATGAAATCCACAAATATGGAGTCATGTTCTGACCGTCTAAGTCCATCCAGCGACTTGACGAGCGAATCAGAAACATCACTTCCGCCATTTCCCTATGACAACCAAAATGGAAACTTCTATCAAGCAGAATTGAACGAAAAACAATACTTCTCTTGCAAACAAAAAACTAGAAACGATGAAAAAAGTCCAAAAGACATTTACTTACAAGAAAGCAACAAAATGGCATTCGAAAATTACCTTTCCCCGCCAAGAAACAAAAAGTATTTGAACTTCGAACTCAAATTGCCGCCGACCAGCGACAACCTCTTTTCTCAAATCGAAGGCGAAGATCGGATGCGTTCAGGATACTTCAACGAAGTCCAAGATTTAAAAAGTTGCGTTCAAAATGAAAACAATCCTAGTTTGGAAATGAAGTTAAATCAACAGATTTTTGATACTGTTACTGTGAATAGTGAAAGGGAGAGAGTACCGCAGACGTATTTTGCTGAGAGTGAGAATAGTAATTTAAGGAGGTGTTTGAACTTTAATTCAGAACAAGTGCAGTGTGTTTGTGAGGCGTTGCAGCAGAAGGGAGATATTGAAAAGCTGGAAGCTTTCTTATGGAGTTTGCCGCCTACTGAACTGTTGAGAGGACATGAAACTATATTAAGGTGAGTTTATTTTAGTGGTACACTCATCGGTCTATTGGTATCAGGCGCTACTTCTTATAAAGAGGTACTAGGTTCCATTCTCAGCATAGTATAATTGTTTTTTTGGGAGATACAGAATTTTGTTAAATATACCATTGACTCCCCTTTCCTTTTCATTTAAAGTTCGTTCATCGAAAAGTTGTCTGGAACCCAATAGCTTAATGAATATTATCAAAAGTTATGTTATAATTTTGGTTTACAATAAAGTACATGCAGTTTTAAACTGTGTATAACAATATTTTCTCCATTTCTTCCTAACTTCCTCAGGGCACGAGCACTGGTGGCGTATCATAGAGGTGTATACCAGGAACTATATGCAATACTAGAGGCACACTCGTTCCCGCCAAGACACCACACCGCTCTACAGAATCTATGGTTCAAAGCGCATTATAAAGAGGCCGAGAAAGTACGAGGAAGAGCATTAGGTGAGAAAACTTTTATCACTCGGCAATCGCTATAGGCTCGCCGATAGAGTAAATGGCGCGAGACTTTTTTATTCTAATTGATATTAATTTATTTGTTAAACTGGTGGCTTTCACGATGTCTTTCCAAGTACTCTTTTATTAGCATCACCTAGTCAAGTCATTGAAGTTTGTGACCAGGCCAACTCGTCGTCTACCGTCTTAGTATCGTCGTTATGGGATTTAAACTCTCATAATCGTTCATGTAAAAAAAAACTTTTTTATTTTAACTTTTTACGTGGGTACAGGCGTAATATTATGTTGTGTGATTATGTACGTAAACTATGCATAAATACCTACGCGATAGATCGTAGCAATCGCCGGTGATTAGCTGCCATTCGTCGAAGAGTACCCTCGATTTTACCAAGATCCCGTCATCAGACCCTAGCTTGATTACCATGAGAACTAAAACATGGTAAAGTATTTTAAAACTATTTAAATAAAAAAATAAGATTATTTAAAATCGGTTCAAGCGTCATCGAGAAATCAGGGAACATACAAAAAAGGTCCCCACGAATTAAGAACCTTCTCCTTTTTTCTGTCGGTTAAAATAATATTATTCAAATGCATCTGATGTCACTGGATAGTTAGGGAATCTTCTCTTTTATTGGATTGAATCCAGTTTAAAAAATGGTAACTGTTAATGACCATGTGATTTATGATTTTTATGAATATGTCAGTCTAAAAACTTATAACAGATTATTATTTGTCCATATTACCTTTTGGAGTGTCGCAAGGGACTATACTAGGTCCAACTCTGTTCCCGAACTGTTTAGGTGACTTAAAGAGCTTTTTGTTTAGTAAACTGAAAATTTATATTGTTTTCGCTTTCAGGTGCTGTGGACAAATATAGGCTGAGGAAAAAGTACCCACTGCCGAAGACGATATGGGACGGAGAAGAGACGGTGTACTGCTTCAAAGAAAAGAGCAGAAATGCTCTGAAAGACTGCTATTACAGAAATAGGTAAGATATTACAGATACTTACAAGGGAAAGCATTTAAGCATTTGCGTGGAGGCAGTCACTAGGCACACGTAGTGTAGGGCGCCCGCCCGCCAGGTGGAGCGACGACCTGCGAAAGGCTGGCAGAGGCAGGATACAACTGAGTGCAATGAGAAAGCAATTTGATGTAATGACATAGACTCTAGATATCTGATAGTCGTGGCGCGGTCTCTAATTGTCCGTCGGAAAGATTTTGACGTTAGTTTCGTTCGTACAAACGCCAGCAGGTCAACCTACACGAATCTGACAAATTTGACCAATCAAACATTAGCCTTGCACTATTGTGATAAGGTTGAAAATCTATTAAAGTGACAGATTGCGGTAGGTTTATGTGCTGGCGTCTGTACATCCACATCCGTACACGTGTCTTCGTAAACGGACTTTGAAAGTAGACCTCCTGACTCTGAAAAGAAACAGCCGAAACAAACTCAGAGGTGACAGTCTCTTTTAAAGTCCAGATTTTTTGTTGTCAACTCATGTCATAGTTATTTAAACCTTGCTACCCCAGGTATCCGACCCCTGACGAGAAGCGAGCGCTCGCACAGAAAACAGGCCTGACTCTCACGCAGGTCTCCAACTGGTTCAAGAACAGGAGACAGAGAGATCGCACCCCGCAGCAACCGAACAGACCGTGAGTTTCTGGCTTTACTGCTGCAGACCCCAGCAGGTCAACCTACCTGAATCTGTCAAATTTTACCAATCTAACATTAACCTTTCACTGTTGTGATAAGGTTGAAAATCTATTAAAGATTGACAGATTGTGGGAGGTTGATGTTCTGGCAACTTCCCAGAATTTTGATTGTTTTTAGCGACACTTTCGAATGGTGTAAATCAATACAGGATTTGATTTCTTTCCAAAATCAACTGGTTAGATTCCTTTTTTTTATCATATTAAAATCATCAAATGAGTCCTCCCATCCAGGGCAGAGCGAGAGGGACTGTCAGACTCGTACTGACTAAAATCCACGGTGTCCTTCAATAGGCCTTTACGTACCACGGTAATTCGTGAGTCTCGCGACCTGGTTAGATTCCTGCCAGGAATATTGTTATTTCTAAAATCCAATGATACAGTTTTAGTTTTCGTCAATTGGTTCTCGATACTCCTATTTATTTATCGTGGTAAAATCATCAAATGAGTCCTCACACCCAGGGCAGATTAAATAAAAAATTGGCGATATCCTCACACAAAAAAGAACAGAGCTATGATTTGAAGCATATTATCAAAATAACAGCATTAATAGGGTTCTTGTCTGAAATAATCTAATTAGTCCAGCAATTAGATTATCAAAAAATATTTAACACGTATTTTTTCTTTTGTTACGTAAACTAAAATTGACGAGGATGCAACACTTTTAAAATTGGCAAAACGTCACACTCAAGTACAGTTTTTACTTGTACTCCACTCTCGAATTTTGATGCGTTATCTTTGTAAAAATATGCATAGTATTAACGAAAGAAGAAATACGTGTCCAATATTTTCTTAAACTGACTGACTACGGGACTAATTAAAGCAATTTAGTGACGCTGTCAAATTACCTGTTCCGCTCTCAGTTAAATAAGCAACAAATGGTCACCGATCCACTGACTGACCTCAGCAAGCGTAGCTTAACCTTCAACCGTGCGGCTGTTATGACTTGCGACCTCTTAAATATCCATAAACCAAACCAGACTTGCCCACACTCAAACTTGGTACAATCGAAAAGTAAATAAACTATAACAATTTATTGTTTCGACTGAACGACCCCATTGTTTGGTGACGGCTGATATTTCGTCTGAAGGTTACCATGGTACCAAAGTACAGGTACGAACATAAGTCTAATCTAAATTTTTTTATGTGTTTGAAAATTTGTATGAAATTTGTATGGGATGGATGTTTGCTACCCAATCAATTCGGTAACTTTGAACAGATCTTCATGATTGATTTAGGAATAGCATATAGTCTTGAATAATACATAGGATACCGTATTTACGTAGGATAATTTCTAGTTGTATGTACGTTATAATTATACGTTTTCTCTTAGTTTCCCGTATATGATCACTTCCCAGAATTTGATCCTTATTAGCAACACTATCAAATGATGTAAAAAGACAGGATGTGATTTTTATCCAAAATCAGCTGATTCTATTCCGAGCCTGGATTATTGATTTTTCTAAAATCCAATGATGCAGTTTTCGTTTTCGTGGAAATCGGCCTAGAGACTCCCTTTAACATTTTTCGATATTCCTCATAGTTTCGGATAGAGCCATCCATGCCCAGTTGAAAATTTCACCCTGTATATGTTTAAGTAGGTACTTAACACCAGTAGCAAGTGGTGTTCTATAGTTTCTACCTATCCCCATGGGAAAAAAAATCGTGACTGTATGCATGTTTGTATAGAAACACCAAAATTATAAATCACCAAAATGTACGTTAAATTTCAGTGCTTTTAATTTTTTGCCGTTGACTGTACCTGTGTGTTCAAATTATAATGATTTTGTGTAGTATAAACATTAGCTAAAGTCGATAGGTGCGGGGTTTTTGAATTCTGAGCTTTGAAACTTTATCCTATGTTTAAAACAATGAAGAATCGAATTGTCGAAAATTCTTAGAAAATAGGCGCGTCCACACAGAGCGAGCCTCATTTATCAGCAAGGCATTTGCCACGCGAGTCTAGTTTTAGTACGACTTAAAAATTTGTCTTTTCACTCAAATGTCCGGCTTTTCGGTTTTGAGACCTGACAATATTTATTCTATGGGATTCGAACCGGTCGCGGGTCTGTACGAATTGTAGACGACTATGACGGCTGTAGAAGGGCTATTGAAGGACACCGCGGATTTTAGTCAGTACGAGTCTGACAGTCCCTCCCGGTCTGCCCTGGGTGGGAGGACTCATTTGATGATTATACTACGTAAAAAAAGGGATTCGAACTAAATCAGACTGCCAATGACATTTTTTTTTAAATAAAATCGTCAAAATTTTTCGTTTCACGTTCAAATTGTTACATCGCCAGCCACACACATGTTAAAATTTTGCGCTTCGAAATTTCAAAAAAATGTTTTTCTAGTAATAAAAGTATAATAAAAGCTGTTTTTGTGAATGTCCGTGCATTGTCTTGCCATAAACCCTCGTTAGTGGTCATTAATCAATTGGGAAGTTTGGGACAAGGGTCAAAAACAAAAACTATGCACATGTGGTCAATGGGTGCAATGTCACTACAGTCTGTTCAATTTCATGGGTTTAACACTCTCACTGCCAGCAATATATAGTTTGGTTCCGGTTCAGCAAGCTATGGAGTCCGCCGGCGGGTGCCAACAAATCTGTTGTGGTAGGCCGTCACTTAAAATGAAAAAATATTACAGCAGGCCATGGGGTCCGCCAGTAACTAGTTAATAATGCATTGAGCACGCCGTGGGATCCGCTGTGACCCCCTAAATTCAAACAGATTTTTGTAGTACTGGCCTGCTTACAAGGAAAAAATATGTCTAGTATTGGCATGCGCATACAGTGAGCTACATGTTGAAAAAAAAATCAGTCACAGGCAAATTCTAGAAAATTACAAACGGCGTGACGGACAAAATGTTTTGGGGGCGGCTGGCGACACCCGCGGCCTGCTGTTAATGTTTCTTTAAAATAAAAACGGCCCTTTGCACTCAAAAACTTGGGGCCCGCTAGTGGATCCCATGGCAGCGAGAGTGTTAAAAGCGTGATCTTATATTATAAAATGTCCAGATTCCGTGTTCAAAATTAAACGTTACGTTTTTAATGAAGCCATTTTTTTATAAACGTGTGGGTGAGCGCGATCCACGCGTTTAAATGATTTTCTTGGAGACCTTCACTTGTTTTACGTAAGAACCAGTCGTTTGGTTGGAGGTAATTTTTTTTTAATTCTCAGCTGAAAAAAAAAAGTTTTCAAATCAATTTTCATTCAACAATCTTAGGTGTCAACGTGTTTTGCCTGGAATGGCTAACAAATACAAGAATAATGTAGTTTAGAACACAGAAATTATGATCAAATGGATAAGATAGTTCAAATTAATGCAACATTATAATTAATAAAAAAAAAATTAATTCTAAGTGCATTTATTAACAACAAAATTCATGAATTTTCTTTTTTGTGTGAAAAGTCCTCTGGGACCTCCATAGACCTGCAAATTACCTACTTCAAAAAATCATGAGTGACTCAAATGTTTAATACTTTTCTTGTTACAGTGAAATGTTAGTGCCTGCCCAGTACGCGGGACCTCAGGGAGGATTGGCACAAGCATTACTACCGAGTGCCTATTATCATCAACTTCAAGACCCAACGCACTACCAGGGTTGCCAGATGTGATTTTTAATTTGCCCTAAAAAATAAAATCTTTTAACAGAAATTCGCATTAAAAAGTTTCGAAAATCAGAATAGATAGATAAAATTTTAAATAATTTCCTGAACAGAATTGTAAAAGAAAGGACATTTAATTTAATTTTACACATAACATTTATTTCCAGTGTTTGTTTTGTTTAGAAACACTGCTGCTGCAATAAATAAAACAAAATGTTAAATAGATACCAGAGTTAAAAATCTAAGTTACTTTTAATTTATCTTTTTAATTAATCAATTCTGTTTCTACTGTTACAGAATTGATTATTTTATTAAATGTAGATATATTATTATGTTGTGTTGTTTGAAGCACGTAGAAAATTGTAAATAAATAGATTACTATTTTACTTTAAGACTCAAAAGATTTATTATTTTAATTTTAATGTTTACGGTTTAATTACCGCAAGGATACTTCCTTTTCTATGGGGGATTGATAACTTTATAATTATCTTGTTTCTCATAACCCTATAAATTATAAAATGTCTAGATTCCGTGTTCAAAACAAAAGGTAATGTTTTTAGTGAAGCCACTTTTTAAAAATATCTGAGTGAACTCGCTGTCCGACCACGTTCCATGCGCGCCTCAAAGAGTGTCAGCAGAGTGACGGGGCCCCCCTCTAGAGGGCCAAAGCCTGCCGGGGTCGCGGGACTGTATGAATTACCGTGACCCCGGAACGTAAAAGGCTAATGTAGGACACCTTAGATTTTAGTCAGTACGAGTCTGACAGTCCCTCCCGCTCTGCCCTGGGGTTGGAGGACTCGTTTGATGATTTTACCACAATAAAAAAGGCATGAAGGAAGGTTATAATTTTTCTTCATTTTTTTTTAGTTTCAATTCTCAGTGGTCTACTATGAATCATTTTTTTTAGCGTGGTAAAATCATCAAATGAGTCCTCCCACTCAGGGCAGAGCGGGAGGGACTTATTTACTATGAATCTGGACATTAATTCTTTAAGCTAAGCCTATATCTAATTAATTAAAATATAACCCGATAGTTCCTAGATTTCATGCATTTTTAGTTTAATTAATTTAGGATGAAGCTGATGAATGTTTGTAATCTCACTTTTCCTCAATTTAAAATAATTATTTTGTTGTCTTGTGCTCAAAATCGTGTATTGTTTTACGCCTTTGTAATTCTAAGGTGCTGTTTTAGTTTCAAACCATTGTATTCTAGTCTTGAAGCGAATTAAAGTTCTATAAGAATTGAAATTTTAGTTTTATTTATCCAGTTTTGTGTAGGTAATTGTAAACAAGTGGTAATTCACGACCATGTGATCCTAGATGAATAGAATTTCTTTCACGACATAGGTTTTATCGGTGAACGAAGCGACGGGCAGCGCATGCCTGTGTACGAATCTATATGGCGATTATTTTTATTGCGATAGTCGCCTGGATACCAAAGTCGTAAGGTATCAGAGACTTGCGTCGCCTAATGTGCGAAGGGGCTTATACATTCTTTACATAATACATTTCTATACATTTGATCTTACCGCTTGCCGCCCGCGAGTCACTGCTCAGAGTTAATTATATACCTATTAAAAAAAATATTAGGTAGCGAGTACCTACTACCTATTATTTCTTTTCATTTTCGCAAACATAGTGACCGACAGACACGGCGGGGTTATAAAATATTTAGTGATGATGATGTCATGGTTAGGATTAGGATTTGGCAAGGACTCAACTAACTGCTACATTTTTTTGTATGGCATCTCGCAGGTCAACCTAGAAGAGGTTGTGGGCTGCTTAACCGGACTTTTCTGTGGATACCTTAACTCTTTACTCTAAGGCCTCCAGCCAGGGGCTTAAATCTAAAAACTACAACTAAGTGACCACACGCTAAGGGCACCCCCTGTTGGGTTCGGACCTCGGCTTAGGGCGTCACTGAGGGAGGACAGCAAGGGACAGGCTGGATCACAATGATATCATTAATTAGGAGCTAATTTAAAGCTACAGGCTCAGCATATCCGGCTGGCTCTTGCAAGGGTCGGGGAGTGCATCTAACTGCTACAATAATATATTCTTTTATTTATAGTTGATCGCTGACTATACTGCGCGGCGAGGTCTCGCTCCACTAGTTATCGCTGAAAAGCTACAAAATATAATACTCGCTCTGTGATTCTCGCTTGGCGGTCAGCGGATCTAAAACGGCCACTTAGCAATATTCCTAATGAATTCTTGAATTTCTAGCAACGTCATAGCAATTCTTCTGATATTCATAAAAAGGTACAAGCAGAATTGCATGGATTCACCCTTCCTAACTAGGTAAATGTCAAATATTTTTTTTATTATTACTCAAACACTGAAAGTACCTAGGTCTGAACAAGCCTGAGGAGCGGGTTGAAAGTTATACTTTGCAGCCCGGAGAATAGCTTTATGTACAGTCAGCCAAAACACACATGCAGCTCCGCAACTCGTTTTCAGTTGCTGTCTACTCGCTAGTCGTAAAACGGTGGGACGCTTTTTTTATCCTGGTAAAATCATCAATTGAGTCCTCCCACCCAGGGCAGAGCGGGAGGGACTGTCAGACTCGTACTGACTAAAATCCAGGGTGACCTTCAATAGCCCTTTAAGTTCCGGGGTAACGGTAATTCGTACAGTCCCGTGACCCCGGCAGGCTTTATCGCTCTTGAGGCCCGTCATTTTTGCTGACACTCTTTGAGGCGCGCGTGGAACGTGGTGGGTATCAAATAAGTACAGTTAGTAAATTAAAAACACACTTTGAGAACAATCATCTCACACAGCAAGGTTTTGTTGTTGAATTTAAAGTACCAAAACAACAGGATTAATTCGATGTTCACAACATTGAATATCAGCTAATGCCTTTGTCAAACAGACAGGCGATAGCGAAGCGAGTTCGGGGCGATACGGAACCGAAGCGAGACGTCAGTCCGATAGTTCTGTCACGCTATCGGATCGCTTTCGCTTTTCTATGTGACTGGATTCATACAATTCCATACATTACAAATAAAAACGTCACGCTTCGCATTCGCCACGCCAGTCTGTTTGACAAAGGCTTAAATGAGTCGCTAGTGATCGCTAGTCAGACCTAAGCCTGCTAGTTTGTAATGAAAGAAAACTCTCATCGTTTGGTTGACACTTCGCGCTATATACTCTATGAAACACAGCCTTGTGACGGTGTAGCCGCAGCGCTTCCGCCAGATTGGGACTAAAGTTTGCAATTCATTAAGCTACTGACAGGTGGCCAGGACGATCTCAAAGCTATCTTGTCGAAGAGCACATTGTAGTGTCCAGCGATGATATTTATTTATTAGCATTGCTATACGCCACTCAACGTGGCAATGCTGCTAATCTTCTGGGCACGTTTCTGTTGCGGAGGAGTACTTTGACGCCTTCGTCCTATTGTCTTTTTGTTTTTTCATAATCAATTTAATTTAAGTTTTGATTTAGTCTCTTTTGTGAATATTTAGTAGATCTATTTCTTGATTTTAGTTCGTAATTGAGATCTGTATATATTTTACTCAATAAGAAGTTAGAATTTAGAAATCACAGTTAATTTCATTTTCAGTATTTTATAACTAGGACGACGCATTTCTAGTTTTATTCTGGTTTCTCTTTTTTTTATTCTTGTTCACTGCGCTCCACTATCATACTATGCTCTGTAGATTAATCTGTTTTTTGTTTTATGAGTCTTTGAACGTAGAACTGTATTTTGGCCAAAATATACTCCTACCTTATTATTTTGCTCTTTGGCCTAACTTGCATGACGCTACGTTAGGAGTATATTCACATGATATAAATAATAACACAGTTCATAATACTAGCATTGATCCAACGATTTGATTTTCTAAAATCTAGGTAATAATCACTACTTAGTCTTAAAATGTAGCATGAAATATTATTTACTTTCAAAAAACGTTTCTCAACAAAAAATACTTAAAATAGTCGATTTTATTAGTCCTTCACTAGTGAAGTAAGTTAGTAAGTTCTTGCGTTGGTACATCCCTTCAAATGTCAATTTCACAATTACAAAATAAATCAGATCGACACACATCAATGTTCTTGGAGGGTAGGCTGATTGTTTGTGGCGAGTACATGTGGTTTTGTTTCTCGCACCGATTTTTGGCTATTTCTCTGCTTTTTCTGGTGGTTTTGGGTGTATTTTACGTGTTTGTGCTCGTCCTGTGTTTATTTGTGTTGTGTACCTACGTGATCTTACATCTGGTAAGTTTTTAATTTTCTACTGGCCTATGCTGTGTGACGATGGCGGTTGACGAACGGCCTCCTGGCCGCCCTCCAGATCCTCCCCATCCCGCTCAGCTACAATCGCAAGACCTTTTTTCTCATACGCCTATTCTGACGGCTCCACTGTCTCAATTCGAGACAATGGAAGTTGAAGTAGCTTCTCAAAAGAGGAAACTCGTAGAAAACCATCTCCACAACGACCCTACGAAGGGCACAGACGAAAATGCTCCAACGACTAAACGCGACCGGGTCACGGCCCCGTCGTTGATCTCACGCACCAAGTACTCTAATTTAGATAGACAACCATTTTTAGTCTATGCATCTCTTCGTGAATCCGACCCAACCTCTGGCACTACCCTCGATCCTATAAAATTTGGTAAATTATTACAGAAACTGAATGTTGTGAATATAATAGAGGGGGGTATAAAGAGAATAGGAAGAAACAGGGTATCAGTAGAGTTCAAGGGCCCGGAAGATGCCAATGCATTTATCGACAATGAGTCAATCAAGCAAAAAGGTTTCACGCTGATCATTCCCACTTTCAACATCACCAGGATGGGTGTTGTGAGGGGCGTCCCTATTGATTGGACTGACATTGAAGTCTTGGATGCCCTGAAGTCTCCACTTGGTAAGGTGTTGAAGGTGAGGAGATTGAACCGCAGAGTTTCCAATAATGGGAAATCGGAATGGATTGCTACATCAAGCGTAGTAATTACATTTGATGGTCAGAGCCTCCCAGATCGAGTTTTCTGCTGTTTCAATTCCCTCCCAGTAGAGATCTATAATTTTCCCACTGTCCAGTGTTTCGGGTGCTGCAAATATGGACACACCAGAACTCAATGCCGGTCAAAGCCACGGTGCTACCGCTGTGGTAGTGGTGATCATTTTGGAGATGGTTGTACCATTGAAGAACCCAAGTGCTTTTATTGTACGGGTGCCCACCCTGCGAACAGTCGTCAATGCCCGGAACATCTGCGTCAGCGGAACATCAAGTCCACCATGGCCAAGGACAATATATCTTATTCTGAAGCAGCCAAACGTTTTGCCCCCTCCTACCGATCTTTTGCAGACATTTCGGCGTCAGCCCCTCCTGCACTGACTATCCACCAGACTTTTAAACATGATCCCCGCCCTTCCCGTCCCCCTATCCCTAATTATTCCTCCCATTCTCAACCCTCTACTTCTTCCACCAGTAAAAAAATTGTTACTACCCGTCCAAAAACCCACACACCCCTCCATCCTGGTTATGACCGTAGAGCCCACCAGGATATTATTAACAGTTATTCTTTCCCCCCCTCTCCTAATGGTTGTGCTCTGATGGACCACCCTCCCACTCACAATGAGAATGAAGAGACTATTAACATTATTATTACGTTGCTTTCCACCCTACTTTCAAATTACTCATTACCAGACCACGTTGCCGACAACATAGTCAATAAAATCAAAAACCGTAACATTCCATCTCATGCAGTGGAACACCAGAAGTGCGCTCCCCAAAAAACATGAAATCTGCTACCTTATTAATTTGCATAATCCTGCAATTTTTGCAATCTCAGAGTCATGGCTAACTCCACGACTCAATTTTAATATTCCTAAGTATAGCACTCTCCGGGATGACCGCTCTGATGGTTATGGCGGGGCTGCTATGCTAGTGAACAATCTTCTTTCTTTCTCCCCTCTATCCTTTCCTCCCCACGGAGATGAGATTAATGCTGTAGGTGTTAATATCCTTGGCATTAATTTTATATCTGTCTATATTCCCTCCCCTAATCCCTCCTGCTTTCAATACATTCATAATATATGTTCCTCATTGAATCCTGTTATAATTTTGGGTGATTTTAACTGCCATCATTCTCTATGGGGCTCTGACCATTCTGATTCCCCTGGTTTGGAGTTGGTTGATCTGTTGGAAGATTTGGGTTTATGTGTTGTCAACGATGGTTCCGTCACTCGTCTACCTAGACCTGGCCTGAGTAGAAGTTGTGTAGACCTTACCCTGTGTTCAGCTAGTTTGGCCGCCCAGTTGGAGTGGAAACGACTAAACCTCACGTATGGTAGTGACCACTACCCAATATGCACTACTCTGATCAACAGGTCCTTACCCCACAGGGGTAACCCTCCACTTTTAAAATACAGGCTTACAGGTGCGGACTGGGACTTATACTCTCAAACTCTTGAGGATATAGTTTCCACTTTGCCCCAAATTTCCCCAGCCAACATAGATGACTGTATATCGAAATTTTCCGATTCAATTTCTTCAGCCGCGGATAACAGCATTCCACTTAAAAATTCAGCCTCTGGAAAACTATCATCTCCCCCCTGGTGGGATCGGGAATGTTCTAACATGATTAAATCTCGAAAAGAAGCGGAACTCAATTATGCTCAAAATATGTCCACTGAAAACTTGATCGAGTACAACCGGATTATTGCGCGATCCAAACGTCTATTTAAAAAAAAAAAATATGAAGGATGGAAGAAATTCTGTTCTTCACTTTCCCCTTCAACCCCTTCCTCTCTTGTTTGGCAAAAATTCAAACAATTTAAACGTGGTTGCTCTGTCCGAAACTCTTCATCTATGCATAGCGACATTACAGAATCTTTCCTGAACAAACTGGCTCCCCCTTTCGCTCCTCTTTTGGGAGAATGCCCCTCCCCTTCTGAGGGGGGCGAAATTTCCAATGACACCTTAGATGCCCCCTTCTTGTTAAGCGAACTGGATGCAGTGCTCAAACACGTACACGACTCTGCCCCAGGCATAGATGGCCATCCATATTCATTTTTTAAAAAATTGGGGTCCCGCAGTCGCCAATACCTTTTATCATTAATCAACACATGTTTTAGTCTCTCACATATCCCTGATTCCTGGAAAACGCAGCTTATAATTCCTATTCTAAAACCAGGGAAACCTCCCGATTGCCCCGATAATTTTCGACCCATTGCTCTATCACCTGTAATAGCTAAAATATTGGAACACCTTATTAAAAACAGATTGGAGTGGTTTGTTGAAGGCCGAGGTCTTCTAGCCAAATCTCAATTTGGTTTCCGAAAGGGGGCTAGTACAATGGACAGTATTGGTAGTTTGATGACTGATATCCGGATTGCTTTCAGCAAAAATGAGTCTGTTCTGGCGGTCTTTCTTGACATTTCAGCAGCTTACGACAGTGTCCTTCTTTCGGTACTCAGAAGTAAATTACGCCAGCTGAGTATCCCTGTAAAGATTCTTAACTGTATCTGTAACTTGTTGGCTGGTCGTAGTGTTAAACTCCACGTCCCAGGAGAATCACATGACCCCAGAACTGTTTGGCGTGGGTTACCCCAGGGTTCAGTACTAAGTCCTCTTTTATACAGTATTTACACCTCTGATCTTCACAAGTCCCTTAATAGCGACTGCCAGATTTTACAATATGCAGACGACCTAACCTTATATATTCCTACCTCATCCGTCGAACTTGCTACAGAATCCATGCAAATATCCCTTAACTCCCTTAACCAGTGGCTACTCTCTCATGGCCTTAGCTTATCAGCCCCTAAAAGCTCCGTTGTTGTTTTCTCACGGAAACGCTTAACTCCATATGTCCACCTTGAAATTGAAAGAGCCCCAATCAAGGTCGAGGATAAGGTGAAATTCCTTGGGGTCATTTTAGACTGTAAATTATGTGGTGTCTTTCATCTCAATTATATAATCAATAAATGTGACAAAAACCTTAATATGCTACGTGCTTTAGCGGGAGTTTGGTGGGGTGCTCATCCCTTTACTCTTAAACTCATATACAATGCTACAATAAGAAGCTTACTGGACTATGGGTCTTTCCTCCTGGAACCCTGTGGTAAAGTTGCGTTGGCCAAGCTGGAAACCATTCAGTCGAAATCCCTCCGCATTGTGCTAGGATGTATGAGATCCACTCCTACCAACGCTCTGCAAGTTGAGAGTGGCGACCCTCCCCTTCTTCTCCGTAGACAATACTTAGCTGATAAATATATGTACAAGGCATATTTTCTTAGTAATCACGTTGTTCTTTCTAAGCTTTCCATACTAGATAATCTATGTAGACAAAGCAATTACTGGAAGCATAAAGACCCCCCTTTGATCCTTAATTCATTTAGGAATATCCGGAATGTGGAAATCAATTCTCCCATTCCTCAGTGTAATAAATTCCCACTCTACACATGTCCATATGAAATTCTAAATTTTGTTCCAAAAATCTCTTTTATCGGAATAAACAAGGACACCATCAATGCTAATGACCACTTTCTTTCGACTGTTAATAACAACTGGCCTGATCACTACAAATTTTATACTGACGCTTCTAAATTGACCACCGACGGTAAAACAGGCGTTGCTGTATACAATTCCAACTCCCAGATATTCCTCCAGTTCCAGTGCCCTCCCGAGTCTTCAGTTTTTACTGGGGAATGCATTGGAATTCTGGAGGCGTGTTTATTTATTTCCTCTCATTCAGCTATCACAAAAGCAGTCATCTTCTCTGATTCCATGAGTGCTCTGCAGGCAATAGTTAAAAATTCATTTAAAGATAACCTACGTAGCCCAATCATCGTTGAAATCAAATCTGTCTTACATGCTTGTTTTAAAAAAAATATTGAGATAATATTAGTATGGATTCCTAGCCATGTGGATATTACGGGCAATGAGGTGGTAGACAAAGCAGCTAAGAATGCGATCAGCAGCAATCTAGCAGATAAAAAACATTATGTTGTTCAGGTCTATGACTTAATTCACAAGGCCAAAGTAGATCTTTTTAAATCCTGGCAAGACCACTGGTCTCAATCTAGCAAGTCAAAGGCTAGCTTGTTTGCATCTATTCAACCATCCATTCCTTCCAAACCTTGGTTTTATAAATACAAAGAAACATCCAAATCCGTTACATCCGTTATATGCAGAATCCGTATTGGCCACTGTTGTACCCCAGTTTTCCTCCATAAAATTAGAGTCCGGGACAGTTCTTTGTGTGAGTGTGGGCTGGATGATGGTACGTTAGATCACATATTTTTAAATTGCCCTTTGAATAATGTTTCCTCTTTTGATCAGGTTATTACAAAATTGAACATCCAAAAACCCACTAATGTTCGCCACCTCCTCTCATTTTTCCCTAATCCCCAAATTATACGTGCTTTTATTAAATTTATTTCCAATAACAATATTAAACTATAATAATCAGACATAGTCTAATTAATAATACATATATTATTGTCTAGACGTATATATTTTATGTTACTAACTACTATTAACTCCTAGGTTTTGTGTTTATTTCAGGGCTAAAAGAATTGCCACAAAAAGCTTAAGTTCATTATTCTCTTGGTAAACTTAAATTTAATAAAATACCCATGTATAGTCACTTCGTTGCTTACCCTGTGGTCACTACAAGACACTGGCAGGAATTGCCTACGGCAGTTGCCAATAATTAAAAAAAAAAAAAAAAAAAAAAAAAAAAAATCAATGTTCTTTGTTTTCATTAAATTTTGTTCAAATTTAAATAAAACAAGTAACTAAACAGTTTAACAGTGATCAAATACAATAGTCTGCAAGCTTTAGTGCCACATCTAAAGACAATTTAAGTCTAATTTCGTCAATGACGTAACGGGGAAAGGCAAAGTAATAATGAGTGAAACGAAATCTTTCGTAAATTTCTCGTGTCAGCGATGTTTGCAGCCTCTGAAGCTCGACGAGTCTCTTCACAACCTTGGTGAGCATACCATCGCCGACCTAACCCTCCAGATTCGTCGCAACAATGAGGTTGACTTGGATATGCAATCTACAAGTTTGGAACACTACGTCCCACCATTCCGCATGTCAGAATCTGGTAACGGCGCAAATGGATTCATGGTTATCTCTGACGGCTGGGAAACGACTTCATTGGGTCACCAGTTGCATGTTAAAGCTACTCTGTTCGATTTATTATCAAATAATTCAGATGTTGACCACCCTCTTTGTGATGAATGCACAGACACTTTATTAGAGCTAATGGACAATCAGCTCAGGCAGACAGAGGCTGAATGGAAAGACTACAACGACTATTTAAAAAAATTAGAAGATGACAAGGAAGATTTAAATTTGGAAGGTCTTGAAAAGGAGTTGGAAGATTGGAAAGAAGAACAAAGTAGGTTATTACAAGAGTTATCTGCATTACAAAAAGAGGAGCGAGCTATGAAAGAGGAGATTGAAGTGCAAGAAAGAGAAAAAGAGAGATTAGAAAAGGAACAAGATGTTTATTGGAGGGAGTACACGAGATACCGGAAGGATTTGATGACAATTGAGGATCAAATGAAATTTTATGAATGTCAACTTGCATACACGCAGTCACAACTAGAAAAATTAAAAAAGACTAACGTGTTTAAAGCTACTTTCCATATTTCTGATTCTGGCCAATTCGGTATCATAAATAACTTTAGACTTGGGCGATTGCCTTCAGCTCCAGTGGACTGGTCCGAGATCAACGCAGCTTGGGGTCAAACAGTCCTTCTACTAGCATCGTTAGCCAGAAAAATAAGTTTTAATTTCCAACGTTACCGTCTTGTGCCATACGGTAATCATTCATACATAGAAGTGTTGGAGGATCAGAAAGTGTTGCCTTTGTACGGTTCGGGAGGTTTCCGGTTCCTCTGGGATACAAAGTTTGATGCAGCTATGGTAGCTTTCTTGGACTGCCTTCAACAATTTAAGGAGCAAGTAGAGAAAGGGAATACAGGGTTCTGTCTGCCATACCGTATAGATAAAGGCAAGATAGAAGACACAGCATCACCACCACATGCTTATTCAATAAAGATACAATTTAATTCTGAAGAGCATTGGACAAAAGCTTTGAAATATATGCTGACAAATTTAAAATGGGCGTTAACTTGGATTTCTTCACAATTTAGTGAGGATAAGATAGAAAATCAGTAAATAATTGATGCTCTCTCTTTTATATTTTAATATTCAGGGTCATTCTTTTAAGTTGGCCAACAAAACGAAATCCGGATCCGTAAGAGACGAGTTTTTTTTTAAGGAGAATTTTGTTATTTTTTGATGTAAACAATTTATTTGGCATATGTGGCCACGTGTGAGTTGTCCACAAGTTAAATAGGGCAACTTTTTTTTAATGTCTTTCGTTTTGTATGGAAAAAAAATAAATGCCTAAATTGTTTACTTGTAAAAGGAACTAAGTCTCTCAAAGTTTGTTTCTATCTCTTAGTTTTGAATTTCCCACTGATGGCGAACTTAAAACAATAACTCCATGTGTTACTCTACTGGCTAAAAGATATGCACTACTTAGTAAAAATATCATAGTAAATGTATAATAAAAAATATTCAAAGAAACCATATCTGATTCGGAACTGACACTGTAAGGTATTTCAATAAAATAAAAAACCTAAAATTTTAATTAAAAAAATGGATCTTAAATAACATAACAATCTGGAAATATATTTTTTACTTATTTGAAATGGAAACGTCATTATAGCTGTTCCTTTACTTTTGCAGTCTTTGATTATGTTGTTATTTAAAATGTATTGATAATTTGAATTCTTGCTAGAAAAATAATAATTGAGTATTTCTTTTCAAATATTCAGTGCAATGCTGTGATTTCGTCTTAATACCCAATTTGTATATAAATAAGTAGCTGTAGTCAATATGTACATAATATAACGTTATAATAAATCTATTGTGTTATCTTTAAATAATAGTTATTACTCGTTTTCCTTAAACTGATACCCTATATTTTATCATTGATAAAAGTAGGCGGTAGCGCCAACTATCGTACTTAATTAGCAGTATTGAAAGTTTGTAAATTAAAAACAGCGCCATCTCTTGATAATATTGAGAACTAACAAAAATACTATTCGTATTAGTTCTAAATTTTATGAATAGATGGCGTTGTTCAGGAGTTTTTTCTTTGACTCTGGACTCTAGAACGTAAAGGTTAGGGTAGTTTTTAGTCAATACGACACTGTCGACTGACAGTGACCTTTCGCTCCACACAGAACAGTACAGGTGTCATAGGATATTGATTGACTGCCGGGGTCGCGGAATTATCAGGTAACCGTGGCTTCGGAACGTAAAGGGCTATTGAGGGACACTGTGGATTTAAGTCGGTACAAGAAGGACTCACTCGATGATTTTACCACTTAAAATAACGACGGGCAACTCAGCGTCCGTGTTCACGGCTCTGAAGCTTTTAGCCCAGCAATGTAACAATTATAATAAGTAAACTCAGTTAATTTGTGTAGAAATTTATTTGGTTTATATAAATAGTAGGTACAGATTACAGCACATCAACCTACCCCAATTTGACAAATTTTCCCAACCAAACGTGATCTTTCTAACATTAATAATAAAGTTCAAAATGTATTCAAGTTTGATAGATTGGGGTAGCTTGATGACTTTGGGGTATTTACGTTGTGTAATAAAATTATAGTTCCCGCCACAAGAAGCTATTTTTGTAAATAAAGATCTTTTTACTGAGTAACGGAACGACTATTCAATTAAAAACAAATAATTCAAAATTCAATCAACTCAAATGATTCGAGTTTCGAATTCATGAATTTTTCTATTCTTACAAGCCATATTAAAGTTGCGATCCCTTATTATGTGTATCTTATTATCTTACAAGAAATGGCGGGAACTATAGGTATACTATAGACACTGAGAATGAACTGCTGGCCTACCATGACGTCAAGCGAGAGTAATTCCAGTGTGGGAAAGAGACAGCTATACAAATTGTCTAGCGCTGTCTCGTTTTCACACTAGAATCACTCTTGTTTTAATACGTCACTTTGGCCACTTGCGCTCTCCTTATCCAACAAACGAAAAGTTAATGCGGAAAAAAGTGTGAGAGAGATAAAACTACGATGCGGACAGTTCTTTCTCACAGAAGTACAAACGGGACCAGAATTCGCCGCACGAGCGCTTTCTCTTTCTTTTTATAGCGTGGTTAATTGATACAACATTATTTTTAGTATATGCGAAACCTGAATATAGTTTGTTCAGATTCAGTAACTGAATCGATTCCAGTAATTTTTACACCATGTTATATTTTGTTCCAAAAATATTTTAATTAAATTTTATCACCAGTTTATTACAATACAGTCACTGTACGGTTATATACCTATTGCCAAACTATTATCAATGAGTGTACGACACAGGAGACGCGGGTTGACCGGGGTACCGCGATATTAGGATATTTTTGAACGGGCAACCAGGTAACATAACAAGCTTATAACTTTATGATTTTTCATGTTACAGTTTTGACATTTTATCCATAGATTCTATACACAAAAATACTAGACAGGTGTATCGGGTTTCGCATAAACAAAAAATAATGTTGTATAGACTATTGCCCACTTTTATGAGGGATTGGCCTACAATCGCACTAGATCGCGGAAGTAAAAGTAAAAAGTGGAAGGAGGGAAGGGAGGCCTTTATCCTGCAGTTAAAGATAGAGATATTTACTCGTAGAATAATGGTAGGTATACAGGTGTTATACATGGTTAGTACAACATATCCACCGCATAAAGCGGCATACGAATTTTTATGTTTACAATGAAGTAACATTTAAATTTAGCTCGACTTAAAAACGATAGACATTTATATAATGTGTAAATAAAACTAAATTAACTTAAACTATTGCAAATAAGGGAAAACAATAGCAGGTACAATAATAAAATTTAGTTGCATATCTATTAAATGAAATCAAACAATAAAACTATATAATATAAAATTAAAAAATAAGACTCAATAAAATTAAACAACTTTGGCACGTGAAACTTACATTAACTAATACATATTTGTATTTAATCAGTTAATCTCTAGCTAAACTCCTATCTTCAAAAAAAATCTTTTACGGGATTAAAAGTCTTTTGGAGTAGCCACGACTTTAGTTTTTGAAGAAGTGTAACGGTGATTCTCTAATAGTTTTTGGAATATGATTATAATAGTGAGACGACACAGGCTTATAATAGAGGAGCTCGTGGCTAAGTAAATACAGCCGAACAGGCCGATCTTCCGGGTTAAGCCGCGCTTGCCGAGGTTGGTCTGTGGATGGGTAACAAGCAAGCAAGTTTCCTCCGTGCCTCGGAAAGCACGTAAAGCCGTTGGTCCCGGTTGTCATTTGTAGATCTTTGACAGTTGTTACTGTTAGTCAAAAGCTCTAAAATCTGCCAACCAGTCTTACCATGGGGTATCTTATTACCCAGTTACTGGGTTGTGGAGGTCCGACAGGCAGTCGCTTCATGTAAAATACTGATATCCAGCTGCATCTGGTTTGACTGGAAGCCGACACCAATATAGTTGGGAAAAGGCTAGGCAGATGATGATGACACAGGCTTATAATAAGTAATAGTTACCTACTTTGCCCAGTCCATTGTCTATGTCTATGATTCTATGAATCACCGTGATCTACGACTGAATCAAGATAGTAATACTCAATTTAACATTATAAGTATAAAAAAGGTACTGACGCAAGCAGGTCAACCCACCCAGATCCGTCAAATTTTACCGATTGAATCTTTCACTACTTTGATAAGTTTGAAAATCTATTAAAGAAATTTGACAGATTGTGATAGCTTGATTTGCTGGCGTCTGTACAATTTATAAAATTAAAATAAAATTACATGGGTGTGCTCCTGACTTTGGTCTATGTCAGTGACGACAGAGACAAATTTGAAGAAAATTTGAGTAAATAAAAGAACAGAAAACATTAAAAATAAATAAATCTTATGGGCCTACCACACGCACAAGCTTCACCACAGTTTTGCCTGCGCAAGCCCGGCCTGCGCGTACTTGCCTGTGTGTGTGGTTGGGAGTTCAGTGTTGCCGACCGTGTATTGTTTTTTCATGCGAGAGGCTTGCGCAGGCAAATCTGTGGTGAAGCTTGTGTGTGTGGTAGACCCATAACGGAATTCCTAGACATTTCTGTTACAGTGATAAATCCGCTTATAATATTATGTATTAAAAAGTTTACCATATTTAAAATTGTGATCTTTTTAAATTGTGTGATTTATAAGAAAAAAAAAAGATAATTAAGTTGGCCAACAATGGGAAATTCGAATCTTTATGGGATATTTAAGTACGGGTAACTTTCTCAGGAGAATAGCTCTTTTTTGATGGACACTATTTTGGCATATTATTTTTTTTGGACAAGTGTGAGTAGTCTTTAAAACTGTGAAAAGGGTTAATTTTTTTTAAGCACTTTCATTTTAATTTGGTCAACATATTTAATACATATTTAAGCTAAACTTACGATAACTACTACTACTTACTTAAGATAAAAAATCATTTAGATACTGTAACCGAGATTTTCATGTTTTTTAACGCATTGGGAACTCGACTAATAGGTAGTCCACCAGCACTGGGAACCGGGTCTAAGATGCCGGTGGCCAAGGCTCTTGAGAGAGGAACCTCCTGCTTAAAAAAAATGGCCCGTACCTACATTTGTATAAAAGAATAAATATAAGGGATTTTTGATGCAGTGCGTACATTTTTTTACGTGATTGTGACACTTTAAAACGTTTTATTATGGTTTGGTATCTGCGTAGGTTGATTTAAAAGTGATAAAAAGACTTGGATAAAAAAGTAAGCGAGCTTGCTGATGTCACAATTCGACGCATTTCGACCGATTTTAACTACAAGTGAAAATTATCCTTACCACTACGACATATGACGTAAAACGCAGTTATCTACGGGTATATGAAAAACAGAACACGCTCGCCACGACGACTTAAGTCAGTCGAATTGCATCATTATATCGTAACAGCAAGGACGATTTTCATTTTTAGGAAGTAGAAATAGCGAATCGCAAGAAACCCGTCACGAGCAAGCTCGCTTAAGCCGTTGGCTACGCTAGAGCGACGCGACCTGCGTCTACGACCAGCGGACGACATTGTTTGTGTTCGTGCGACTTGCGGATTTTTCAAATTGTGATGAGTTTTCCACGGGATTTGCTATATCAATTACGAAAAACATAGACACGGATACATATATTAGTGAAATAATGTATCGACTTGCAATATAGTGTAGTAAAAAAGAAGGCTACCAGAATAAAGACTTAATTTTTTTTATATGGTTCATGTTTTCCTATTTGCGTTTTGTATGTCCTGTCCAAAAAACACACTTTCTTGTAAATACGATTGTTGTATTTTGAAATAAACTCTTTTTTAATAGAGAGAGAACTAGAGCATGTTATAGACAAAGAAGCGTCACGCAGTCGCCTCAACGTGACGTATTGTAGCGGAAAACTCAGCGTCCTCACCTCGCCCGCCCGCTGGTCGCCGCCGCTTTCCGCAGTCGCTCTAGCGTGGCCGACGGCTTAAGAGCGCGTATTCAGAAAGCTGGCAACGTCGCAAATAGTAGTCAAATATTAACAAGTTTTAATTAAAATAGCAATGTTACTGTATGGAAATAAGAAATATGGCTCTGTAGTGCACAAAAAAAAACGATAAGGCAATGCAACAACAAATATCTTAAGACTGAAAATATAGTTTCAGATGTAAAAAAAGCATTTGGGAATTTTCCAAATGCCTTTTATATACCTGAAAAGGTTACAACATCAAATTCAGTGTTTTAATTGCATTCCTATATCGATGTAAATACAGTACTGTAAATTTGCCAAATTGATTAAAACTTGTAAATATTTGACAGCTATTTGCGACGTTGCCAACTTTAAGAATACGCGCTCTTAAAGTAATGTTCTTCATTATGATAGTATACGAGTGTCGCACTATAGTTTCAACGTTTTCGATAGAAAGGTAACTGACTATTATCACTAATCACAACTTGACCAAATTCATAATGGTACTGAAACCATTCTCCTTCATACGCCACGGGGGCAGCCCATTTCGTGTCTTCAAAGCGTCCATCCAACCACACAGGTTTAATAAGACCCAGAAAAGCATCATAAAAGAAATCTAATACAGGATAATTATCAACTACAGTGAAATAGTGGACTATTTGCTTTGATCTGAGTTTAAGAGAGAATGCGCAAACTCCTGCGAGTCCATCGTAACGCCATTTGTCGTCATATCCTGAATTCATACCACCGCCCGAGTCAAATCCAAGTTTTGCCCACAACTCGCCCATGATGCAATGATACCATTGCCAATCGCTCTGTAAATAAAATTATATTGTTACACAAAACAATCACATTTATTTCTTAACTCTCTTATGCGATTAGCGAGGAACTGAAAATGAGTTGGCGAGCAATGAACAGAAATGCCTTTGTCAAACAAACCGGCGAAAGCGAAGCGTTTCCGAAGCGATACCGAACTGAAGCGAGACGTCAGTCCGATAGTTCTGTCACGCTATCGGATAGCTTTCGCGTTTCTATGTGACTGGATTCAAACAATTACATACATTACAAATAAAAACGTCACGCTTCGCATTCGTAACGCCTGTCTGTTTGACAAGGGCTAAAGTGTGTATTCGAACGTTTTGGCGCTGAGCTATACGCAAGTGTCCGATTGCGACGGACGATTACTTGCTCTACTGGCTCGCCTGCTCAACACTCTCGAATTTTGATGCGTTATATCTTTGTAAATGTGCACAAATTTAAAAAAAAAAAATACGTTACCCTTACACTATAAAATGTCCAGAATCCGTGTTCGAAGCAAAACGTTACGTTCTTAGTGAAGCTACTTTTTGAAGTGAAAACTTCTTTAGCGGCGTTGTGCGGGGTGCTAAGACAGGAAACCTCCATGTGCGCCCGTGGACTGGAGTTCCCCTTCGGATACGTCCGGGGGGAAGACCAGTTTTTCGGGCCGGTGCACCCTGGGATGCGGGCAAAAACTCTTTTAGGCACTGTGTGCCTAAGGGATCTCTTTGCCCGTATGCGAATAGCCTGTCGGGTGGATGCTCCAACGCGTGTCCCTCTGAACAGCAGAGGGCACAGCGGCGGAGCGGACTTGCGGACGGTGAGTAATGGGTAAGCTCCGCCGTCCGACCAAGGACCAAGCCCGGGTCGGTGGCGCGTCGTGTTTCACGCGTTACCGACGGGGCCCCTTACGGGGCCAAATGCCTGCTGGGGTCGCGGCTTTTTTCTTAATCCAGGATACCGCGGCCCCGGAACGTAAAGGGCATCCGAAGAAACACGGGTGGATTTTAGTCAGTAAGAGTCTGACAGTCTCTTCCGCCCCGCCCAGGGCGGGAATGGGTAAAATATGTTAAACTCGCGTCAGGACACGTGACCTGATCGAAAATTCGTAAGACGGATGGAGAGTAGATAGCTGGCGCGGCGAAGAAGAGGGAGTATCCCCCTCTCTTTCTACGGCGCGGCGAAAATGTATGCCTGCGTCTGCTGTTTCGTTTAGACGTTAATATTCAAGTTTTCACTTCTGCCGGCACTCCCAGAGTGCAACCCGTGGTTTTTTTTTACGAGTAAATGTTTGAGTGAGCGCCATGCACACATTTAAATATTTTCCTTGGAGATGTTCACTTGTTTTACGTAGGAATCGAACGACGGGGGTAATTTTTCTACAGTCTTTTTAGCTTCACTTCTCAGTGGCTACTGACCACTGAGAAGACTAGAATCTGGACATTCTATAATCTAAGACGTAACCATTCCGGGGTCGCGGGACCAAGGGATTACCGTGACCCCGGTACGTAAAGGGCTATTGAAGGACACCGTGGATTTTAGTCAGTACAAGTCTGACAGTCCCTCCCGCCCTACCCTGGGTGGGAGGACTCATTTGATGATTTTACCACGATAAAAAAAAAATGACGTAACTATTATTTCTCAATACACTTACTGACGGACTCATTAAATTTTCATAATGCTGTCAACATGCCAATCGTCAAGTTGACGATGAGGTCATTGTCGTTTTCGTTCTTATCGTGGTCGTTTATTAGTTTACATAAATTAAATTACTGGTTTACCTTCGGACAAGGAAAGACGTAGGCTTTCGTAAACACGACATATCTGAACCAAGGCATCGGGCGGCGTTTGTAAGACTTAATAAATTGAAATCCTGCCACAATACTGTTATCATGGACTCGTGGGATGGTCGACACATACTCGTGTCTGTAAGTAAAAAAGATTGCGTATAAGACTATTTTTTACCTCAAACCCATGACCTTTTCAGTTTTTGTGACGTAAATTAAATTGACAGTTTGACGTTAATTTGCAGAAAAAAAATAGATTTTTCATTTATCGCTTTTTCCTTTATCCATAATTATAATAAACGCAGTAAACACTCCAAGTACACTGTAAATTAAAAAAAAACAGACTTTTCGTGTCTAAGGATTCAGGTGACTAAGGCCGTTTACAGAAAGAAAGCTGGAAACTTATAAGCGCTTACCGGCGCTTGACAGCGCTGGTAACCCGCGCAGGAAAATATATGAACGCGCGCCGATAGGCACTGAACGGTGCCGACAAGTTCCGACAAGCGTCACTATGCTGACACTCCTTGAGGCGCGCGTGGAACACAACCGTCGCCTCGTGGAGTTTCACCCCTAGGATAACCATGTACTATTTGTGTTGGATAGTTCATTTATCGAGGAAAGCCATGTATTCAATTACATCACGCTGCGACGAATATAGCTATATAACAGCTAGTAAATAAATAAAGCATGAATTTATCATACCTGCCGGATCCAGCTCTTCCGCACAACATAACTTCGGTGCTTGGCCACCATCCTCTGTAGAAAGTGTGCGTACCAGCCCAGATAGCAAGATCATACATAGCTGGGATTGGATGTGAGACATTCACCTCATGGGGAAATGTGTACTGAAAATGAAAAGCAGCGGTTAACAACATACGGTATTTCATCATGTACTTATTTTTAGAAATTATGAACTGAAAATGGGAACTTAGGTATGTCTAAAAAAAATATCAGAGAACATTTTGAAAAATGGTAGAATAAGTTATTATTATTTGCAGTTGTAATTCTTTTGTTAATTAAGACTTTTAAAATCAAAAACCAACTAGGGTAAAACTAGGTAATACGCCCTAGTTGACAAAACGCCCCATCATTCTAGCATGTTAAAACTTACTGCTCGAAATTACACGCGAGAGTGACCGCTGTTTGCTTATAACAGCCCTCGACCGCGGCCATATTGTACTCCAACAGAGGCATCACTCGCGTATGGTTCCGAGCAGTAAATTTGAATGCTAGAATGATGGGGCGTTTTGTCAACTAGGGCGAATTACCTAGTTTTACCTCACTTATACTTACTTGAGGGTGAAAATGTATTCTAGAAGGTGTAAAATACATGCTGGAATTGAAGTTATTAATGTCGATATCGTACCAGCCCCCGAGAATGTTTTCTAAATGTTTAAGATGTCGATATGAATTAACAATCAGAAATGTCGATGTCGCTGTAGTCACGACGTGCCGGCTCGTGATAACAGCACAAGTGGCAAGTAATGTTAGCCTTTTATAAACAGTGCAGCAGTAACAACCCATTTTATACATCAATAACTGTGGAATATTAAAAAAATTAATAGATGGAAGTAATTTGAAAGAAACAAAGAAAGAAAATACGTTTATGTGACATATAGGTAAGTCAGAGCGCGAGGGCCTTTATTTTTGGACGCCCGTAGTGAGTGGAATAAAAGATTCGACCTTAGGGTCAGCTCACACCGAGAACGACGCGGCACAACGTGACGCAACGATACTGGTGTATCTTTCAGTGTAGTAAATAGAGTAACATTTTGAGTAGCTCTATTGAAATGTGCGGGCAGCGTCGTGTCTCGGTGTGACTTGACCCTTAGATTATAAAACGTCCAGATTCCGTGTTCGAAACAAAAAGTTTTTAGTGATGCCACTTTTTATAATTGTGTGCGCGGCGCTCACGCAATTTAATATTTTTTACTTGGTGATGTTCACTTGTTTTATGTAGGAGAATCGAAAGACGAGGGTAATTGTTGGCTTCAATTCTCAGTGATCTGCTAGAAATCTGGACATTCTTGAATCTAAGGATTCGACATTGTTGAAAATGACTATGTTTGTCTAGTTGCTAGGGTTTCTTGCAGGTATACTGGATCAGGTGGCCTATCGTGACTTTTAAAAACTTGAGTAGTTCCACTGTGGGAACGAGATGGCGCTAGTCGACTTGTATAGCTCTGTCTCTTTACCACAGTGGAACTACTCTCGCTTTATGACGTCATAGTACCCACCAGAAGATTGCAGGTCACAGTCCTACCCGCAATCGATTTTTCCCCCACAAACAACTTGTTTTGACAACTTCTTGTTTGGCAGTTACAGACGCCAGCACAGCAACCTACTTCAATATGTGAAATTTCTTCAATAGATTTTCAACCATATCACAATAGTGGATTGGACGGTATTTGAAAATTAGTGTTCGATTGTTCAAATTTGACTGATTGGAGTTGGTTGACCTGCTTTTGTCTGTACAATACCAAGGAGAACTATTAAGAAATACTACTAGAAACGCTTCAGTATGTTTGATATTTCCTCCATCGTGTCAGGCTCACACTGTGTTTGAGCACTGAGAGGTAATGAGAAACGGGAAGCGGGTAAGCACAAAAACTAGTAATTAAATAATCAAGCAATAAAACTAACACTTTGTGAACCATAACCACGTTTTTTAAAAATACTAAATGTTTTATGAGCTGGAGAATTTCTGTATGGTCTCTCGTGTTCAAGGTATTTGAAGGAGACCGGAACGAAATGTGGTTCTTCAATACGATAGTCGGGAGTGTCACCACGAGGCGCAATCTTCGTGTCTGTGCCATTGATAAACGGTGTCATTTCCGTGGTGAACCGACCCGGATAATGGTATTTTACTATCCATGGGTAATAGTCCAGGTGGTACAATGTTTCAGTTTCTACGAACAGGCCCACAATGAGCGATGTTACCCTGAAATCAACATAAATATATCTATATTGACAGGGGCGCGGACTTGCTTCACCTAGTTTGTCCACCTGGGTGGAGCACGGAGACTATGAATTTGGATTTGGGTTCAACTAAAACAAGTTTATGTTTCACTGTACAACAACGTCATTAGTTGGAGCACGGTATCCAAGTCCATATTGATAGTGCTATATACCCGTGCTGTATACCCGTGCTCCACCTAGTTTCTCCAACTGGGTGGAGCACGGGTCCGCCCCCATTGACAGCATGAATAAATTACAAAGTCCGTTAGTATGAGTTTTGAAAAATTATGGAAATTATTTTTATTTTGTTGATTAAATGCATATTTACAAAGACATAACGGCTCGTAACGTCAGAAGCAAGTGAAAACTGCACTTGCTTGTGACGTATTGGAAATTTTAAGTGTCGTATCTTCGTCAACTATTTTGGTTAACGTAAAAAAATAAAAAATAGGTACCTACGGGTCAAATATTTTTTGATAATCTGATTTTTAGATTTAAATACCCCATTATACATCGTGACTTTTTTGTCGTCGACAAAAGCGGTCCACTTAATGTATCCGACATGAAATACCACTAGGCGCGATTTTTTTTATCATTAATAATAATTTTCATTATTAATAAATAGGCACATTAGAAATATGAAACACCCGGTTAAAAATGTGTACGTATCAAACTGTAGAGAATTGCTAATGACAGTGTTTGGAATTCATGTTGTGAATTACTTTTCGTGTGAAGAAAGTGGCCATTTTAGATATATGGACAAATCAATACATATAATAAATCTGTAGAAGGGTCAATTCTGTACATTGAAAATATTGTAAAAATATATCGATACCAAACCCAAATATGTGATTATAATTTTTTTTTGTCTGTCTGTATATGCAGGCATCACGTGAAAACTAACGGTTCGATTTCGATGAAACTTGGTATAATTATACCTTATTATCCTGAGCATAAAATGGGATACTTTTTATCCTTGAAAAATACGTAGAAAAAAAATCTACCATCCACGCCAAGACCGACATCCGCGCGGACGGAGTCGCGGGCGGAAGCTAGTTCTGAATAAAAACGGTAACGGTTAGAAACAATCTTAATTTAACTGACTTAGAGACAGCCCGTTTAGTTTTAATTATTTATTTCCACAGTGTGATATCATACGGAATTCTGTTATATCAGATCTGAACAGCGCGTTGTGTTCCACGCGCGCTTCAAGGAGTGTCAGCAAAGTGACGGGGCCCCCTGTAAAGGGTCAAAGCTTGCCGGAGTCGCGGGACTCACGAATTACCGTGACCCCGGTACGTAAAAGGCTATTGAAGGACACGGTGGATTTTCGTCAGTACGAGTCTCACAGTCCCTCCCGCCCTGCCCTGGGTAGGAGGACTCATTTGATGATATTACCACGTTAAAAAAAAGGGTGGCCCGGCTATTATAGATTATTAAACTTTTTATTCTTTTTTTTACTTATTCGTTACATTTTAAATATTTTTACAAAAAAGAAATAAAAAACATACAAACGTATAAAAAATATCCACCAGCAAGTCCACCAGCATCGGGAACAGGGTCCGGGCTGCCGGTGAGCTCCTGAGATATTATCATCATTAGATTAGGCACATAAATACATACCACAAAATTTTCATCTTGAAACCTTGCATAGTTACACATTAAATGTTTACAAACATCTGGAAAGAACTAAGACTCGCGAAACAACTTTTGCTTGAGAACTGTATGGTATACTAGCGATACAGATGACTTTTATACGAATTATATTCAACTTTGTGTTGCCATCGTCAAATTAAAATTCCCCGTGGTCTTTCACTATCGGCCTCATCCCAAAGCTCAAAGTCGCTCAACGAGCTATGGAGAGAGCTATGCTCGGTGTTTCTCTACGTGATCGAATCCGAAATGAGGAGATCCGTAGACGAACTAAAGTCACCGACATAGCCCACCGGATTAGCAAGCTGAAGTGGCAATGGGCAGGCCATATTGCTCGCAGAGCAGATGGCCGATGGGGTCGAAAAGTACTAGAGTGGAGACCACGGACTAGCAAGCGCAGCGTAGGACGTCCACCAACAAGGTGGACAGACGACCTTATAAAGGTCGCCGGAAGACGCTGGATGCAGGTCGCTTCCAACCGTTATATGTGGAGATCTAAAGGGGAGGCCTATGTTCAGCAGTGGACGTCCTATGGCTGAGATGATGATGATGATGATGATGGGGTTAAAATTTCAGCAAGGGTACACTTTCGGACACCCTGCAATTGCGGCGGTAGGCTCTCTTTGATGGACGGCGGATGCGGACGGCGAGTAATGGGCGACTCGCTATCCGATTATGGACCATGCCCGGGTAGACGGTGGCGTGTGGTGTTCCACGCGCGCCTCGAAGAGTTGTCAGCAACATAACAGGGGCAAAGCCTGCCGAAGTCTCGGGACTATCAGGTAACCGTGGCTCCGGAACTTAAAGGGCCATTGAAGGACATCATGGATTTTAGTGATTACTAGTCTGACAGTCCCTGCCGTCCTGCCGTGGGTGGGAGACACATTCGATGATTTTACGACGTAAGCTTTGAGCTCCCTTTGTGACTGAATGCACCAGAGAGTTCTCATCTTCCGCTTGACGCAGATCCTCAATTGATATGGACATGGACAACCATATATGGTAATAGTATTCTTAGCCCCTTCGTACACAAGGCGACGCAAGACTTCGATACCTTACGGCTTCAGTATCCAGATGACTATCGCAATACAAATCCATAGAGGTTCGTACACAGGCACGCGTCAATGATTGTCAAAATTCCTTCGTACACTAGGCGGCGCAAGTCTCCGATACCTTACGACTTTGATATCCATTGACGCGTGTCTGAGTACGAACTTCTATGGATTTGTATTGCGATAGTCATCTGGATACTGAAGCCGTAAGGTATCGGAGACTTGCGTCGCGTTCTGTACGAAGAGGCTTATTCTACACATACTTTCAAGTCAAAAATTATTGAACCGATTTTGATGAAACTCTGTACGTGTTTTCCGATTTAAAGAGTTTTTTTTTTCTTCAAAAAGAAACACAAGAGAATTTCTTAGAGTGGGGCAAAACAAGGAATTTCTCCTGTATCGTTGGTGCGTTTATAAATATAGGAACTCACATACACAAACACCCAGACCAGGAACAACTAGGTCATACAATTATTTGTTTCGTGCGGGGATCGAACCCGTCACACGCTGCGCAGCAGTCGGTTGCACAGCCGTTACACCAACAGTTAGAGAATAATAATATGTCGAAATACGTTATTTAAAGATGATAATTGGAAATCTGGTTGCTTGCATTATGCTTGCGTCGAAATCTGTAACGTTTCGTGTACTACAATATAGTTAGATTGGCGCGTTTGACCTTGTTGAACGTATACAACCCGAACCTCTTCAAAGATAGAGTGAACAGGCTTCTTCTAGGTAAGCTCACTCGATCGGTGGCTTTGTCTCTATCACCTCCGACTTGAACAGAGTCAGGAGCAAACCACAGCTTATTTCAGAAAATAAAAATAAATACAAACGTTTAAAAATACTGATGAAGTGAAAACTACTCTATTTCATGCAAGGTTAATTATTTTTCACTGGCAACATTCTAGGTCTTTGTTTATGCATTTTTTGCTTCAATTACACAGTATTTATGTCATCTCAAAAATTCGTGCGAGCACGCCTTTATGAACAATGGAAGAGTCAAGTATCTGTAGCACGCATTTGTTTTCTCGAAATACTTGGTGATTTGGGAAAATATTTATAAATTGTTGATAAACTTAAAAATGTTTCAGGGTGTTAAAACTGGGCTTGCGGGCAGAGAGTAATGGGTAGCTTGTCGTCCGATCAAGGACCAGGCCCGGGTCGACGCGACGGTGCGTAGCGTTCCACGCTCGCTTCAAGGAAGTGTCAGCAAACTGTCGGAGGCAAACGCCTTTGGTGCGGAACCATCTTAAAAGGCCACAGTGGTCCAGGAACGCAAAGAAAGAAGAAATAGGGTGAGCTCATAGTTAGTAAGACTGAAAGTCCCTTCTGCTCCAACTAGGGCGGAAAGATTCATTTGATGATATATGTACCACCAAAAAAATGCCTGCTGGAGTGGCAATGGGTAGTTGACATCCTTCGTCGAACTGACAACTGATGAGGTAGGGAGTTTTCTGTATTTTTTTTTGTTTTGTGACAATCCCACCACAGTATTTCCAAATTACTGCAACTCCTGAAAAACGAAATCAACAGTGGTGACCACCGGAAAAGCGCCAAAACAATGAAGCTCGACGTGTTCCGAAGAATAAATTTAACTGTCTTGGATTCTGCAAAGAAATTAATCGGTAAATAATAGTGTATGATTAGAAATATACGAAGCTTCTAATTCAGAAATGGAGACAAGTTCTCGAGTGGCAGCCACGAACCGGAAGACGTAGCTTAAGGGTCGATTTCCACCAAGGACCAATGAGAGTGAGATTAGTAGGCAACCGAGGATGCAAGTGACGGATTTTCATTCGGCGTGGTGGTCAAAGGACCCTTTGTTTACCAGTAGAAGACCTCCAGCTGAGGATGATGATGAAACTGAGTACCTACGACCACCATAGAAGGTAGGAATTTCTTCTTAGAAAATATTCTTAAGTCATAATCACATCGGGCACGCCGCGGCGGTAAGATCCCTCTTTGAGGAGTGGCTGGATATGCGTCACCTCGTCCTGACCTACTGCATGGCGCAGGTCCTCACCGGACACGGAAGTTTCTGGAGGTACCGACGATCTAGGTATCAACGTAGGCGCGGGCATGCGGGCAGCGAGTAATGGGCAACTCGCTGTATGACCATGGACCATGCCTGGGTCGACGGCGCGTTGTGTTCCACGCGTGCCTCAAAGAGTGTCAGCAAAATGACGGGGCCTCTAGAGGGCTAAAGCCTGCCGGGGTCACGGGACTCACGAATTACTGTGACCCCGGAACGTAAAGCGCTATTGAAGGACACCGTGGATTTTAGTCAGTACGAGTCTGATAGTCCCTCCCGCTCTGCCCTGGGTGGGAGGACTGATTTGATGATTTTACCACGCTAAAAAAAAGCCATAAACACAGGCAATGCAATTCCTCGAATTCGTCACGTAATAAAACCATTTAATACACAGATAGTGAATCCAATTTAGTTTACTGACCACTCCACGTCAATTAAAACGTGTAAAATGAATAAACATTCAAAATTAATTCTTGTTCTCATGTTCTTAACGTACAGTTTCAGTTTTGCGTTTTCTCAATCTTATATCGAGCCAAAAACTGTATCTGCACCAAGGAATTACGACGTTAGGAAAGCTTTGCAACGTTTATCGACGCCTAAAGAAAATTTCTTGAAGGACACTCAGGATCTGCTTCAAAATCTTGGGATCCTCGCTGGGGTTCGGGAACTGCCAGCATCAGCAGAGACGAGGCCTAAGGTGGATACATTGCACCAATTGATATTGGTATGTAAATCTACACTAACATTATAAAGCTCCTCTCGCGCCGGGCATTGGTCGAGGCCATGCTGCGGGGCGAAACAGAGTGGGAAGCGGTCGCCTCCTTCTGCGAAGCAGTCATGCTCGCGAAGGAGGAGGCGGGACGAGTGAGGAAGAGGACAGCGTCCTCCCTCCACCCCAGCAGAAGTGGTAGACGCCCACGGCGACGGACGTCGGCAGACGATCTCCGGCCACCGTAGGCGCGGGCATGCGGGCAACGAGCAATGGGCAACTCGCTGTCCGACCATGGACCATGCCCGGCTTGACGGCGCGTTGTGTTCCACGCGCGCCTTAAAGAGTGTCAGCATAGTGACGGGGCCTGTAGAGGGCCAAAGCCCGCTGGGGTCACGGGACTAACGAATTACCGTGACCCCGGAACGTAAAAGGCTATTGTAGGACACCGTGGACCTACGGACCTACTAAATATAAATAAACAAATTTTTCCTCTTAATTAATTACTTATTAAGTTTATTCTTTTTCTGTTTTAGAATACTGCGCCGGAGTCGGGTTTGAGATCGAAACCACAAAACGGTAGTGAACGCTGTGACGAAAAGGTAATTAATTAAGGTTTTCAGAGCATTTCCACATACAGGGTATTTTTTTATGTGATGATTTTACCACGATAAAAAAAAAAAAAAAAAAAGTACAGATATTTTGGTATGTTATTGCTCAATCAAAATTATGAAACAAGTATTTTTATTAAAAAACAAAAAATATCATTTTGTTTTGAAACAGTTATTCGTCACGCGCTTGTGACAAGTGAAATGTGTTTTCCCGAATCCGTATACGATTTATGCTAGCCGAGGGGTAATAGAAGCAACGCTGTGGATTTAAGTCAGTCAGTATTGGGCCTACCACACGCACAAACTTCACCATAGTTTTGCCTGCGCAAGCCCGGTCTGCGCGTACTTGCCTGTGTGTGTGGTTTTTTTTTTTTTTTTTTTTTTTATTTATTCTCTTACTCCACCAACAAAGCTGGCGCCTATGTATAACAACCTCATTCATTCCAGTTCTCACTTTTATGCTTCTCGTACTATCATTCTACATACTATATCTTTCTTGCTTTCGTCTTCTTTCGCTCTTATGGGTGGGATGCCCATATATACTATCTATTCTTCTACTTTAATATGCCTTTATTTATTTTGGGGGAAATAACCTTTTGCAAAAAGTTTTATTCTTTTGTTTACATTTTAGTTCATTTATACAATCTTATCTACTATCTTACATTTTTAACTTATAGTATACAGTTTGCTTATTGCTATTTTTATAGTGTTCTACATGTTATTAATAATACATTTTCTTATTGCTACTTTCTTAAAGACTACTTACATTTCCTTTACTCTAATACACACTTATTCCTATGTTTACATACAAATATCTTCATATATTTTATGAAACATAGCTTAAAAACTAATTTTTGTTTCTCTCAATGACTTTAGTGGCGATGTTTATGCAGTAGTCTATGAATTGTCCTCTGTTTTTCCCTCTCATAATGTCTCCTATAATTTCTTTGCGTAATTGTACTTGCAGTTCCTGCTCTAGACGATACCGCTCGGCGAGGTGTACGGGGCAATCCAAGAGCAGGTGCGGGATGGTCTCACTCACTCCTGGATCGCAGATGCACGATGGGCTCTCCTTACACCTGAAACGGTGTAGGTATTCAGAGAACCCACCGTGCCCCGTCAGAACCTGCGTTAGTACACCCGTTGGCTGCACCTGTTTTACAATACGGAAAGCTGCTTTGGCATCCGGAAGAAACATTTTCGTCACTGAGGCCGTCTCGCCAGACACGTATCTCCGATTCCATTCATCGATCGATCCCATGCGGATCTGACTTCGTATGAATGAAATCGGACACAGGTCATAGTCCGGCTTCCTCCGTAACGACAATGCTGCCTTCTTCGCCAACTCGTCCGCGCGCTCATTCCCCGGCAGATCCGCGTGTGCCTTGACCCAAAATAAAGAAATATCTTTCCTTTGGTCCAAAGCCTGAGCCAAGTTGGCTCGTGCGCGGACCGCCAGGGGATGGAGAGAGCCATGGTTTGTAAGCGTCTGCAATGCTGACATTGAGTCGCTATACAAACCATAGCTAGTTTCTTTGCGCTTGAGGACCACGTCTGTCGCTCTGCAAATGGCCAAGAGTTCCGCCTGGTAGACTGTGCAGTACGCGGCGAGGCTAAGTTTGAGGTTCTGGATTTCGCCTTCATTATCCCACAGGGATAATGCTGCTCCAACCTTCCCCTCAATCTTGCTGTCGTCAGTGAAGATTCGCACTGCCTGCACATTATGTTCGTCTACCTGCTGTTGGTCAGCTAGGCACACGAACTCCAGGGGCATTTGCATTGCTGGATGATGGGCTTCTGCAAACCTTACCATACCCTCAATCTCTCGGTCTCCTGGCACAATCTGGGTCGACCCTCTCCTCGCTTCATACAGGGCGGCTGCCTCTTGTATGCGCAGGTCTAGAGGAAGTATTCCAGACAGTACGAGTGCCGAGTTTAGAGAGACGGTACGGTAAGATTTGCAGAGCTTCTGGACGAGGCCTCTTTGGACAGAGCTAAGCTTCTTCCGTATTCCCAACTTTTTCGTAGCGGGAGCCCAGGCGGCAGCCGCGTAGGTTACTATTGGCTCGATTGTAGCTGTGTAGATGACACGGATAACCTCCCTGTTTAGACCCCAGCTGACTTTGGCCGCCCTAGATAGCTGCTTATAGATCTCGGCAGCTCTCCTACAGACATTGGCCACGTGCTCATTAAAGGTGAGCCTGTCATCTATTATCAAGCCTAGTAGCTTCATGTTTTTGACGAAGCCAATGTCGACCCCGGCCATGCTCAGAGCTGGAGTGTCGTGCTTGAGCTTATTGGTTATAAGCATCGCACTGGTTTTGTGCGGTGCAAACCTCAGCTTGTTCCTGACGCCCCAGCTCTGGACATGGGCGAGGGCTGCATTGGTTGTCCTAGCTACCTCGCTGGCTGTGTCTCCGTCTACCACCAGAACTATGTCGTCGGCAAAGGCTTGTATAAAGAGTCCCTCCTCTTGTAACTTCTGGAGCAATGGGTCCAGCAGCCCTGTGTGTGTGGTTGGGCGTTCAGTGTTGCCGACCGTGTATTGTTTTTTCATGCGAGAAGCTTGCGCAGGCAAAACTGTGGTGAAGCTTGTGTGTGTGGTAGGCCCATAAGAGTCTGACAGTCCCTTTTGCTCCACCCCAGTGTGGGAAGACTCATTGGATGATTTTATGACGTAAAAAATGGCGGAAACCTTGGATCCCCAGAGGATGTGTTTTGTTAATGCCAGTATACCATTATCGTCGTGTCGTTGGCGTATCTGAATACCAAATAAACAGTTTTTTCATCAAAGAGTAACAAAATATCTATCCATCTTTACATAGGTATTTTTGATTTTATAAAAGTACCTAGTGAGATTTATATTTTATGTGTTTTTATTTTGTTCAGTGTTTTAAACCGTCATGCCATGTCGAAGTAAGTGATTTTATCTTGTATCTATTCTTGTTTTTTATCTTTATGTTAAATTTCCTCCCTTCTTTTTTGTTTTTTTATCGTGGTAAAATCATCAAATGAGTCCTCCCGCCTTGCCCTGGGTGGGAGGACTCAAATGATGATTTGTCAGACTTGACTGACAAAAATCCACGGTGTCCTTCAATAGCCCTTTACGTACCGGGGTCACGGTAATTTGTGAGTCCCGCAACCCCTGCAGGATTTGGCCTTCTACGGGCCCCGTATACTTCTTCACTTGTAAAAATATGGTATTAATACTTCATTAAAAAAAAAAGAAAAGGTGATTAGAAAATACGAAATGGAAAAGTCTAGAAATAAACGGTGGTACCTTACCTTAGATTATATAATGTCCAGATTCCTAGCAGGCCACTAAGAAACTTCCACTTCTTGTGAATCTTCGCGTGTTTCATTAAAGTTCTGACGGAACCAGTCCATTCTGTCTGGCCATCTCCTTCGTTTTATTTTTCGTTTTCATTATTAATAATAATTGCGAATTGATTAATTTAAGTGTTCAGGTCGCGAATCTTTAGCAGCTGTAAGTGATCCTAACCATTTATTTCTAAATCATAATATAATCTAATTTTATTGCAAATTAATGACATTGTTCTAAGTACCTGTCTCAGCTCAAGTCAAGCTCGAGACGCCTTAAATCCTACATAACGGACCATAGAGAGATATTTGATGAAGCCCTTATGATTAATCAGAAAAGAATAGCGGAGGAGTTAAAGAACAGCGCAAAGAGTCCATCGTCGAGTTTCATTTTGCTTTGTCATTTTTATGGTAGTCGCCACTGTTGGTTCCTTGTCGTTAGGAGTTGCAATGGCAACTCCAGAATTTTGGAACAACATCGCGGAACTAACCACATTGGAAAGAAAGAAAAAAAAAACCCACTATTATACGACGCTGTCGCCACAAATACACCGATTTGTGGGCACCAAATCGTATGCTCAACTTAGTCGCATTGACAACGCTTTTAAACGCCCGTTTAGAAGCGTTGTCATGGCAACTGAGTTTAACTAAGTTGAGCAATTAACTCGGGTTTTGGAATACGAGTGATAGACACTAGCTAATATTTAAAATTATTTAAAAAAACCTTTAAAATCAAATAATTAGGATAATTTTAACTAATTATTTTCAGTGCAAGGCAATTAACTGCGAATCTGTGGTATGTAACTTTGTAACATAATTAAAAAAAAGTTATAGTATGGAATTCAAGAGAGTTCAAAGCTAGGCAAGTACCAATATGCGGTCGCGGGACTCACGAATTACCGTGACCCCGGTACGTAAAGGGCTATTGAAGGACACCGTGGATTTTAGTCAGTACGAGTCTGACAGTCTCTCCCGCTCTGCCCTGGGCGGGAGGACTCATGTGATTATTTTACCAAGTAAAAAAAAAGTACCATTGTGTGATTTCCAAGGCCGCCATCAATTTTCTATGGAGAGAAAAATTCCAGCTGCGAGCAGGATTTGAACCTGCAACCTCCGGATTCAATAGATCTGACGCTCTATTTGCGTCACAAAACGTCACCGTAAGACGTTAGAAATGGGTTGAAGAATTAGACGCTTGTAGGTAGAAACCTCGGTGGCTCGGTTGGAAAGAGCGTCGGATGTTCTGAATCCGATGATCGTAGGTTCAAATCCTGCTCGCGGTTCGAACTTTTCTTTTCATAGAAATTATTTAATAAACTTATTTTAGACTTATTAAAACTTAAAACTTAACTTATTTAAACTTATGAACCAATGAAAAGAGGTGTCCAGAATACTACTACGTCAGATGTATCGTTAAAATTATTGCACATCAGTCACAGAGGGTTAAACAGTCTTACCATGGGGTATTGTATTACCCAGTTACTGGGTTGTGGAGGTCCGACAGGCAGTCGCTCCATGTAAAATACTGATATCCATCTGCATCTGGTTTGACTGGAAGCCGACCCCAATATAGTTGGGAGAAGGCTAGGCAGATGAGTCACAGTGGGTTAAAATTTGTTTGAAAATATTACAGACCCACGGTGCAGATTCAGCGTCCTTGGTAAGGATTTAGGTTTCTTTTAATTTGGTTCATCGTGGCTATACTGCACTGTTGTGACCACGGCGAATGCGTCGAATGAAAACATTGTGAATTTGATTTTTTGGATAAAAAGGAGTTTTAATTCCGCGAGACAAAAAACTAGTGTTTAGGGTGCTAGTTTTAGGTTAGTGTGCTCAGATAGTCCAATGACTGGCGAATAAAGGGTTTAAATCTAACTTGTTTTTACCGCGGGCCATGCGGACGGCGAGAAATGGGTGACTTACCGTCCGATCATGGACCATGCCTGTCATCGACGGCGCGTCGAGTTCCACGCGCGCCTGAAAGAAATGTCAGCAATCGGACGGGGCCGCCCTTAGGGTTAGAGCCGGCCAGAGTCTGGGGTCTGGGTGATTTTAGTTAGAACAAGTCTGACAGTCCCTTCTGTCCCACACTGGGGGGATGACTCATTTCATGATTTTATCACGTAAAAAAACAAACCACATTTTTGTGTTATTTTAGAAGAAGGTTTCATTTGTTCAAAAAATTTCTTTCCCTTACATTTGAATGTCATAGATTCTCGTAAAGTAACGCCTGATTCTATAACTTCTGAATTAGGACCATAAATTCTAAAACATGTGTTGAGTGCTTTTTTTTTCGTGGTTAAATCATCAAATGAGTCCTTCCACCCAGGGCAGAGCGGGAGGGACTGTCAGACTCGTACTGACTAAAATCCACGGTGTCTTTCAATAGCTCTTCACGTTCCGGGGTCACGGTAATTCGTACAGTCCCGCGACCCCGGCAGGTTTTGGCCCTATAAAGGGGGGCCCCGTCATTTTGCATTTTGCTGACAGTCTTTGAGGCGCGCGTGACACAACGCGCCGCCGCCGTCGACCTGGGTATGGTCGACAGCGGTCGGACAGCGAGTTGCCCTTTACTCGCTGCCTGCATGCCCGCGCGTGTTGAGTGCTAATATTTTAAGTTGAACGTTATTTTTTTACAACCAGTCTTACTATAGGGTATCGTATTACCCAGTTAATGGGTTGTGGAGGTCCGATAGGCAGTCGCTCCATGTAAAAATACTGATATTCATCTGCATCTGGTTCGACTGGAAGCCGACCCCAATATAGTTAGGAAAAGGCTAGGGAGATGATGATGTTATTTTTTTTTTACTTTACAGTGTGCCGGATCACGTTGCATAGCAAAGGTAACTCAATTACAGTAAAATTAAATCTAAAAAGCATTTTTTATTCAAAAAGAATGTAAGATTCAAAATAAATTGTGATAACACTAATACTGTCATTAAATCTATATTTAAAAATATATGTTTCATTTTCAGTGCATCAAGAAGAATTGTATGGCAACGGTAATGTATTATATTTATTTTCATGATTTGTTTTGGATACTTCGCGAAATGTAAGAAGTGAAAGACATATTTTTTAGCGATATACTCGCGTTTGACCACTATCTTGCTTGATGGTAAGCAAAGATGTGGTCGACAGTGGTCCCTTTCGCTCCATGTCAGACAAAATGTCACCTTATTCCTTCAGTTGCCATTTGCGTTTTAGGGCCGCGGTAACCTCGACATTCCCACAACCCAATCTAACTAGTTTTTGGCAAAAAAAAACATCTCTTAACTTTAGTGAAACTTAAAAAATACATTATTATCCTAGGATTGAAAGTACTTATTTAATCCTGAGACCGGGTTTGGCGCTCAAGCGGAGTGAGGGCACTAATACACGCTGTATTAGTATGAGTTTTAGTCTGTATTAGTATGTCTTAGTAATGTTTTTCTTTTCTTTTTTTCTTTATAACTTGTTTATTACACATTTGTGTTAGTTTTAAACTACTTAGGTCATAATCTTTGTTTAAAATTTGCATGCCATTGTTATGGCAGAATGTGTCCTGCCCTAAAATATTATATAACACCTTTTTATACCACATTTTATGCAAATAAAGAATACTTACTTACTTACTAAAAAAGAACTAGTCTTTTTTTATTTCACAACATTCAGTTAAAAGCGATTTTCCCTAGGGCTGAAAAGTTTTACTTTTAACCCTCTCCTCAGGCATGTATACATACTGGGTATGAGTAAATAAAAATATTATTTTACAGTGCGATGGATCAGGCTGTACTGGAACAGTAAGTTTCTCTTTTGTAAATTTTACAAAAGAAAAGATTTTACAAACCGGAGGTCGGGCAGCAGCGTCCTCCGTGTACTGCACATCCTCACTGCGATCGCCAACCCGCCTGCCAAGCGTGGCGATTTAAGGCAAATTACCCCCTCATGATAAGAAGCATAAAAACCAGGCCCCCAGTCCCCGGCAGCTCCGCTATCCCTGGCGCGGGTAGCAGTCAAGGTAACGGCGGAGCAGGGGGTGCGAAGAATCTCCGGAAGAGATCCGGCTACCCACCCCGACGACGACTGGCCCTGGTAACACACAACATACGCACAATGAGGACTGACGAAAAGATCTGCGAGCTGGAAGAGGAGCTGAGCAAATTACACTGGGACATTATAGGGTTATGCGAAGTCCGTAGAGAGGGGGAGGACACCGTAACCCTGAAGTCTGGTAATTTGCTCTACTACCGGGAGGGCGACCAACAGTCCCAAGGTGGTGTCGGGTTTCTTGTTCACAAGTCCCTCGTAAACAACATAATAACCATCGACAGTGTGTCGAGCAGGGTGGTATACCTAATACTCAGAATATCCAAAAGATATTCGCTGAAGGTCATTCAGGTATACGCACCGACCTCGTCACACTCCGATGATGAAGTGGAGACTATGTATGAGGACGTAAGTAGGGCCATACATAGTTCCAAAACCCACTTTACTGTTGTTATGGGGGACTTTAACGCAAAGTTGGGCAAGAAAAGCGGTGATGAGTTGAGAGTGGGGCAATTTGGATATGGGCAACGGAACCCTAGGGGGCAGAGGCTGGCCGACTTTCTGGAGAAAGAGGAACTCTTCATGATGAACTCTTTCTTCCAGAAGCCGCCTCACAGGAAATGGACCTGGTTGAGCCCCGATGGTTTCACGAGAAACGAGATAGACTTCTTCATGACCGACAAGAAACGGATATTCAGTGATGTCTCTGTGATCAACAGGGTAAAAACCGGTAGCGATCACCGAATCGTAAGAGGCTCACTGAATATCAATGTTAAACTTGAAAGGTCCAGCTTGATGAAGTCTACGCTCCGACCTACTCGGTCCCACATTCAAAACCCCGAAAGCTTTCAACTCGAGCTCTCTAATCGCTTTGCTTGCCTTGAGAACTTAGTTTCAGTGGACGAGATCAACGACGGGCTAGTGGAAACTGTCCGCACGGTAGGGTCTAAGTTTTTTAGACCCTGCCGTAAAGATAGACCTCAGAAATTGACCGAGCAAACCTTAAACCTCATGGCTGAACGACGTTTGCTACAGTTGCAGTCTTCCGATGACGCGAAGTCATATAGGCAGCTCAATAGACGTATATCTAAGTCCTTGCGACACGATCTGCGTCTCTTTAATACGAATCGTGTTAAAGAGACCATACAGCGAAACCAAGGCTCCAAAGTGTTCGCAAAGGACAAGTCTATTGGGCAAAGCCAGATGACAAAGCTGAAACGGGAGGATGGCAGCATAGCGTCGACCAAAGCAGAGGTTTTAGGCGAGATCGAGAGGTTCTATGGACAGTTATACACTTCGGTCGCAAAGCCCGTTGACAGCTTGGTAGGAGATCCAAGAGCCAAGCTGTCCCGACATTATACCGAAGATATCCCGGACATCAGTCTGTACGAGATTAGGATGGCCCTGAAGCAGCTTAAGAACAACAAGGCGCCGGGCGAGGACGGAATCACTTCAGAGCTTCTGAGAGCGGGTGGAACACCGGTACTTAAAGTCCTCCAGAAGCTCTTTAATTCCGTCCTGTCCGAGGGCAAAACGCCTGAAACGTGGAGCAGGGGTGAGGTGGTGCTGTTCTTCAAAAAAGGTGATAACAGCCTATTGAAGAACTACAGACCCATCACGCTTCTGAGTCATGTTTATAAGCTGTTTTCAAGGGTTATCACGAACCGTCTCGAACACAGACTTGATGACTTCCAGCCTCCCGAACAAGCCGGTTTCCGAAGAGGCTATAGTACCATAGACCACATCCATACGCTGCGGCAAGTTATACAGAAGACCGAAGAGTATAACTTGCCATTATGCTTAGCGTTTGTGGACTATGAGAAAGCCTTCGATTCGGTGGAAACATGGGCGGTGCTTGAGTCACTCCAGCGATGCCGTATTGACTATCGGTACATCGAGGTATTGAAGTGTTTGTATAATAACGCCACCATGTCGGTCCGAGTACAGGAGCATAGCACGAAGGCGATTCCATTGAGAAGAGGCGTAAGACAGGGGGACGTTATCTCCCCGAAACTGTTTACTGCCGCAATGGAAGACGCCTTCAAGCTCCTGGAATGGCAAGGACTTGGCATCAACATCAACGGCGAATACATCACTCACCTTCGGTTTGCCGACGACATCGTAGTCATGGCAAAGTCGATGGAGGAACTCAGCATGATGCTCGATGGCCTCGACCGAGTTTCACAACGGGTGGGCTTGAAAATGAACATGGACAAGACGAAAATTATGTCAAATGCCAATGTTGTGCCCACCCCAGTCTCTGTTGGAAACTCGGTACTCGAAGTTGTTGACTCATATATCTACTTAGGACAAGTAGTCCAGTTAGGTAGGTCCAACTTCGAGAAAGAGGTCAACCGCCGAATCCAACTCGGTTGGGCAGCGTTCGGGAAACTACGCAATGTCTTTTCGTCCGACATACCTCAGTGCCTCAAGACGAAAGTCTTCGACCAATGTGTGTTACCAGTGATGACATATGGCACCGAAACGTGGTCCTTCACTATCGGCCTCATCTCAAAGCTCAAAGTCGCTCAACGAGCTATGGAGAGAGCTATGCTCGGTGTTTCTCTACGTGATCGAATCCGAAATGAGGAGATCCGTAGACGAACTAAAGTCACCGACATAGCCCACCGGATTAGCAAGCTGAAGTGGCAATGGGCAGGCCATATTGCTCGCAGAGCAGATGGCCGATGGGGTCGAAAAGTACTAGAGTGGAGACCACGGACTAGCAAACGCAGCGTAGGACGTCCACCAACAAGGTGGACAGACGACCTTATAAAGGTCGCCGGAAGACGCTGGATGCAGGTCGCTTCCAACCGGTATATGTGGAGATCTAAAGGGGAGGCCTATGTTCAGCAGTGGACGTCCTATGGCTGAGATGATGATGATGAAATTTTACAAATGAGTTATTGTCCCAAACCACCGAAAATCCTGAAAGCTAGAATAAACAGAAAGTGAAGCTCCGTGTATCGCGGAGAATGAATCTGGGGCACGGCAGTGCCCCAGCCAAGTCTCGAGCAAAACGGGCACGGCCGTACCATCTTTTCTCGATGCGATTCGCGGCTGTTTCGCCCCCCCTATATCTTCGACGTGGACAAAGCTAGGAGTTTAGGTTTTTTTTTATAATATAAAGAAAACTATTGATACAATTACTAAATGTTGATTTATAACTACAAAATAATTTGAATAGGACTTGGCTTCTATGAGATCTCAAAACTTTTTACGATGGAAAGACTGCATCGAGAGACTTGGCATTTTTTTACATTTAATGTTTTTGGTGGGATTACAAATAATCGAATGAACTACTCGTAAAAAGGACTAACAGTAATGTAAAAAACTTGTCCTTGATCGGACGGCAAGCTCTGCAGCGACCAACTGGTGGTAAATAGTGGCCACTAATTAGCACACAGCTCATTATAAATCTTATTTTCAGTGCAAAGGCGAACGTTGTATAACAGTAGTAAGTAACATAAATGAAACCTACTTTCAGCGTCTGTAGATTTAGAAATTTTTCAGTTTTGGGAGAAAAGTCTTCGGAAATTTAATATTTTTTTATATTTTTGGGGAAAAGCTTCCCTAAGGATCGGGTTGTGCGCGGGCATGCGGGCAGCGAGTAATGGGCAACTCCCTGTCCGACCATGGACCATGCCCGGGTCGACGGCGCGTTGTGTTCCACGCGCGCCTCAAAGAGTGTCAGCAAAATGACAGGGCCCCCCTCCAGAGGGCCAAAGCTTGCCGGGGTCACGGGACTGTACGAATTACCGTGACCCCGGAACGTAAAGGGCTATTGAAGAACACCGTGGATTTTAGTCAGTACGAGTCTGACAGTACCGCGCGCTCTGCCGTGGGTGGGAGGACTTTAACACGTAAAAAAAAATGATCGGGTTGTAAAACAAAAAATATCAAGAGATAAGGCAAGCAGATGCACGTAGGCCTATTATAATATGCATATCTTGAATATAATTAAAAATAATGTAGAAAGTTGCTGCAAAAAGTATCATAAATTTGGAGGATAAAATACGGAATTTTGGAGAAACGCCTAGGCTTATTTTGTATTATGAATAATCACGTGTAATGGGTCTAACTAATTTATTTTTTTATCTAAATTGAGTTTGCTTTGTGTTGAGGAGTTCGTGTCTAAATAATTACAGCCACACAGGCCGATCTTCCCGGTTAAGTTGCGCTTGCCGAAGTTGGTCTGTGGATTGGTGACCATCTGTCATAACGTGTTTCCTCCGTGCCTCGGAAAGCACCTTAGTAATAGCCTCCCGTTTTACCTTTTAGGTACGTAACCCTTAAAATGTCGAATGTTAATATATATTTTTTCTATCAGGCGACAGGACAGCAGGCTGCATCCAAGGTAAGTTTTTACTTTTCATAAATTAGTTATTTTATGTATTAGTTATATTAATCCCGTAATCCGTAAGCGTATCTATTGGTATTATTTTAAACGCATTAACGTTTGTGACGCGCATCAAAACTCAGCTGCGAGTGGGATTTGAACCGAAACAAACCTCCGTTACCGTAAAACGTTCAAACGAGGGAATAGAAGATTGTGGTAGCTAATTGGTAAGGTCTCTGTAGTACTTATCCAGAAGACGCGGGTTCAATTTCCACTCGCAGCCGATTTTTTTTCCTCAATAATCACCATTGTCATACCCGCATTTTACTTTGGTAACTGTAAAAGTAAATTATTTTCCTTCAAGGTTGTTCCCTCGCCTTTTTGTCAATGTTCGACATCTTTTTTTTTTATCGTGGTAAAATCATCAAATGAGTCCTCCCACCAATGAGTCCTCCCACCCAGGACAGAGCGGGAGGGACTGTCAGACTCGTACTGACTAAGATCCACGGTGTCCTTCAATAGCCCTTTACGTTCCGGGGTCACGGTAATTCGTACAGTCCCGCGACCCCGGCAGGCTTTGGCCCTCTAGAGAGGGGCCCCGTCACTTTGCTGACACTCTTTGATGTCGAACATTCGACACCTGACTGTGAATATGAACAATCAGCACGTCATATTCTATGGGAGTGTATTCTTTGGCAGAACGAACGTAATATTATGTTGAACACTGTTCAGACTACATCTGGAGTCATTTACTACTCGGACCTTGTGGAAACTCGAACAAACTTCCGTGCGTTCAAGCGTTTTTGCCATACCTATTATTGGAATCAAATTTAGCAGCTCACAATTTAGGACCCATTAATATTAGTAGTCATTTTACCCGTGGTGCTAGGCAACTGGGCTTTTCCCAATTGTAATGTCCCTTTGTGCCTATTGGCCTTGTTTTGTTCTGTCTCCTGCTTGCATGGAGGGAAGTGGAAACATATTTTTTCCTAATCCTCCACTATTTTTTTCTGATTAATTTCGTTGCAGGATCCAAGACAGGTAAATTCATTCTCCGGGACACGTCGAGCTTCATTGTCTCGGCACTTTTCTGGTGGTTGCCACTGTTTATTCTGACTTTCAGGCGTTGCAGTGGTTTGGGAAAAGTGTGGTAGGATTGTCCCACAAAAAAATAAAATACCTGCATTTAGGCAAAGATCTAAATACTAGTATAATGAAATGTTACATATTTTAATTTCAGTGTATTAAACCTCACTGCATGGCTTCCGTGAGTTTCTTAGTTCTTCTGTACATAATATTACACAGTACGTCCAGATTTCAAAGTTACCGACATAATCCAGCGAATTAGCAAGATAAAGAGGCGGTGGGCAGGTCACATTTTAATTTTATTTAACGTGGTCAAATCATCAATTGAGCCCACCCAGGGCAGGACGGGAGGGACTGTCATACTTGTGCTGACTAAAATCCAGGGTGTCCTTCAATAGCCCTTTACGTTCCGGGGACACGGTTGCCTGATGACACAACCCCGCGACTCCGGCAGGCTTTGGCCCAGTATGGGACTATCATAGTTAAGTTTTTTTTACGTTTTTGTGGTAACTTTTACTTTTTTACAGGTAAGGGGAAAACAAAGTGTGTCAAAGGTTATTATTAATTTATGTTTATATTTAAAAAGTCCGCAATATGGATCGCATTAGGCTCGCTCCTTATTAATTAAAACTTTTTTTGTGTTCCAGTGTGAAGGGAACGCTTGTAAAGCAAATGTGAGATGACTTATTATTTTTGAATATTAAAAAGAAACCCTTTTTTAAATGTTTATCATTGTCTTATCAAAAAGCTATTTTACTCAAAAAAATATTAGTACGAAATATATATTTTTTTTCTTTTGTTACTTAAACCAAAATTGACGAAGATACAACGCTCTTAAAAATCACAAAACGTCACTCGGTCGGCACAATTTTACAAGCGTTATGACGTCACAAGCCCCCATTCCATTTGGAAGCGTTTTATCTTTGTCAATATTCATTGATTTCAAAAAAATACGTGTCCATTATTTTTCAATGTTCTAACTGACGGACTAAACAGATGTTAAATTTTTTAAGCAGTTAATTACCCTATTAAGTTTTTTATCGCCTAAAATCTTTTTGATTTTACTATTTCAGTGCGCGGGAAATAAATGTATTGCAACAGTAAGAGGTTCTTTTTTTACGAATTTATGAGCTTTTTTCTTCATCTGCCAAGCCTTTTCCCCATATATTGGGGTTGGCTTCCAGATCCAGCTGAATATCAGTATTTTACATGAAGCGACTGCCTATCTGGTGGCACTGACGTGAGTAGTTAGGTTGTGGGAAAGAGACAGAGCTATACAAGTTGTCTATCGTCATCTCGTTCCTTGAACGGAACCACACACGCTTTAAGATGTCATGGTAGGCCATCTGACCTCCACAACCGAGTAATTGGGTAATAAAATGACGTTTGAAAAAAAAGTTTTGCTTAAAAAAACTTGTGTAACCGTGCACTCGAAAGTCTATCCTCCAGAGGATAATGACAATTTGGTTCATATCGTGGTTGCTTAGTATTTTACACGGAACGTATAAGTAAAGCCTTTGTCAAACAGACAGGCGAGTCCGAAGCGATAATGAACCGATACGAGACGTCAGTCCGATAGTTCGGTCCCGCTATCGGATCGCTTTCGCTTTTCTATGTGACTGGATTCAATCAATTCCATACATTACAAATAAAAAAGCCTCGCTACGCATTCGCCACGCCTATCTGTTTGACAAAGGCTTAAGAGGCCCTTACCACATTTTAAAAATGCTTTTTTTATATTCGCAATTTTTTTTTAGTGCACTGGAGCTAAATGTACAGCTGCGGTAAATATCTATACTAATATAGTGGAACAGTATATAAGACGGGGACGCGAGGTATAAAGAGGACATACACTCTTGAGGCATACTTAACACAACACTAACGTATTCTAAGCGCCATCCGAACGTCATTTGCAAGCGACTTGCCTTAAGTGTGTGATTTCCCATCATACCTCGCGTTCTCGTCTTATACACTGTTCCTCTACTAATTATATTTACATAAATATATACTAATGTTATAAAGCTAAAGAGTTTGTTTGTTTGATTGGTTAAAAGCGCTAATCTCAGAAACTACTCGGTCGAATTGTTTTTTTTTTTATCGAGGAGGGCTTTAGGCTATATAATATCACGCTACGACCAAAATATACCATGCAGCGCCAAAATATATCATGCAGCGCCAAAATATACCATGCAGCGCCAAAATATATCATGCAGCGCCAAAATATATCATGCAGCGCCAAAATATACCATACAGCGCCAAAAGATACCCGCGAGGAACAGCTGATCTATGATAATTAAATGATGATCAATAGTCATTGACTGTACCGATCATCAGTTGGAGTAGATACGGACCTTTACACCTTATAGGTAGGTCCTGTGCTCCACCCAGCTGGAAAAAAAAAGGGAACACAGGTATCCATCCCTTCTCAGTTTGAGAAGAGATTTTGCAACCCAGCAACCCAACTACGATTAGATATTTGGGCCGTTGGACGATCTCTTGTTAATATATTAATTTAAAGCAAGTGCGACAAGCGTAGCGTTGGACGTCCACCCACAAGGTGGACAGACGATTTGATAACCACAGGATCGCGCTGTGTTTAAGCACCAGAAACCATTCCTATTGGAAATCTATGGGGAGGCCTATGATCAGTAGTGGACGTCCTACGGCTGATGTGGTCATGATTAAGTTACGGAAGAACACCAGTAGCTGGATCCAGCGTCAGTGGTGCTGAAGATTGTGGGGTCTTCCACATCGGGCATGACAACTGCGACTGATTATCTCTTTTTTTCCCGCTCTGTCCTGGGTGGGAGGACTCATGATAAAATCATCAAATGAGTCCTCGCACCCAGGACAGAGAGGGAGGGACTGTCAGTCTCGTACTGACTAAAATCCACGGTGTCCTTCAATAGCCAATGGTTATAGCAAAAAAAATAAAGTCGCTATCTACTGTAACTGGTTGGTGCTGGTTATGTCAAAAAAAAAATTCTTCTCTTTTACAGTGCCAAGGAAAAGACTGCGTAGCACAGGTACAGTCGGCTTCAGAGAAAACGAATCCTCGTTTAGTGCAATAATAATTATTTCACCTCAATCGTTTGGAAAGATTCTAGTTGTCTTCGAAATCTGAGCGCACAACTCCAGTTTCCGCGCTAGCGCGGGAAGTGTTTTCAAAATTCGAACACGTCTTCAATTCAATTATTTTCTACACTGACATTATGGACTCACTGCATTTCCTCGCTGTAGTGAGGTGAATAGTTGTGTGTTGCGCTCGGCAGCAAAGTTATTCTGAATCTCGTACCTTTGAAAACATCGCTACGCTCAGGATTCTATATTTGAACCTATATTTCAATCCTAGATTCCTTCGCTTGCTCAGTTTTCAATTCAAGTTCCTTCGCTTGCTCAGTTTTCAATTCAAGTGCGCCAAAAAAACAACTTTGCAGCCTTGCATAACAAATAACTATTATTTTTGACTGCTATGGAAAGGTCTATGGGGCCGTTCAAATGTAGACAATGTAAGCAGATCTTTTATTTTTAAACTAAATTTAATTTTGATAGAGCCAAACTTATATTTAGTAATAAATATAAATCAACTTCGTTTTTTTGTCCTTCCAGTGTACAGGCATTGGTTGTAAAGACTTACAAAATATAGCGCCTCAGAAAGTATGCTACTTTATTTTTATTTGTTTTCACTACAACACATACATTTTAAACAAGAACTAGGCCTTTGACACCATCTTTTGCCTCAGGCAAAATGCTTAATACTAAAAAAGAAATTACATACCGTCAAACGGGGTGAAAAACGGGGTCAAACGGGGACGCAGGGGTGAATCGGACCGAAACTTTATCAGGGACTTTAATACTGCATTACTGTGATAGGTTACCTACAACTACTGAATTTTATGTATTGGATAATACCACATTATTTTGTGACCTTGTTGGCAAAATACCATCATAATTTATCGTTAAAATCCCTTTCAAAGTTTTGTCTCGATGACACCCCAGCGTCCCTATAAACCCCGGTTGACTTAGATTCGGTGTTTATTCGGCTTTTCAACGGGATTTTTAAATTTGGAATAGCACGTGTAGTTAAAGAATGCCAGGTATTTTTATTATTTGGTAGCTCAACCTCAAAACGTCAAAATTGACAGCCGATTTGCGTTTGACGGGGTAACGTATTTGTTTACTGGTAGCATTGACGACCATAGACAAAGCACACACATAGACACGGTTGGCGCAGTGTCAGAGTGATCGACTACTGCAAAGCGTGTCCAAGGTTCGATCCCCACTACTGAACCTTTTTTTTATAACGTTACCCCACACTAGGTATTTCTCCTGTATCGTGGGTGCGTTTACAAACATAGAACATAGTTTTTATGAACTACAAGTATAATACACACATCAAAAGTGTCTAGGGATCAACATATATTTTTGCAATAACTTTTCTCCTGATTGATATTAATTAAAAATTTTTTTAAGGATTCATCAAATAAAGTGTTTTCGTTTGTCACAGTAACGATAAACCAATTCACCTTTGCATTAATAAAGAAATTTGCCATTTTCCTAATAAAGGGATTTTTGACATTTGAACCACTAACACAAAAGTTCGAAAAAAAGACTGAAATAACAGTTTTCTTTAAAATTTTATTGGGTAACTTAAACAATTAATAATCCGTGTTTCTACCACGAACACTAACAACACAAGAACATCGGTTTGGCATACTCAAAATGAGTTCATCCAAATCACGCTGTGGAATGGCCGCCCATGTTCGTTGCAACAACAAAAAAAGGTCTTCTTGCGACTGGATACCCTCCATATTCGACAGAGCTCTTCTCTGTAGCATATCCCATGCATGCTCAATCGGATTCAAGTCTGGCGACTGAGCAGGCCAGGGCAGGACATTGATGTTAGCTGCGGCGAGAGTCTGTCTTACAACTCTTGCGGTGTGCGGTCGTGCATTATCAAGCATTAACTGAAATAAGGGACCGATTTGCACTTGTAGAGGAACGATGACGTCTGATACAATCGTCTCAGCATAAATTTGAGCGTTGAGGTTGCCTCTGATCCAAATCAACTCAGTTCTTCCGCCGATCCAAATACCCGCCCATACCATGATGGTTCCACCACTATAAGGATGGACTTCCTGGCAGAATTTTAATCGCTGTTGGCGTCCAGAGCTTCTCCAGTGTCGTATACGTCTTGTATCCGGTCTCATACCAAAACGACACTCATCCTTATAATGGTGGAACCATCATGGTATGGGCGGGTATTTGGATCGGCGGAAGAACTGAGTTGATTTGGATCAGAGGCAACCTCAACGCTCAAATTTATGCTGAGACGATTGTATCAGACGTCATCGTTCCTCTACAAGTGCAAATCGGTCCCTTATTTCAGTTAATGCTTGATAATGCACGACCGCACACCGCAAGAGTTGTAAGACAGACTCTCGCCGCAGCTAACATCAATGTCCTGCCCTGGCCTGCTCAGTCGCCAGACTTGAATCCGATTGAGCATGCATGGGATATGCTACAGAGAAGAGCTCTGTCGAATATGGAGGGTATCCAGTCGCAAGAAGACCTTTTTTTGTTGTTGCAACGAACATGGGCGGCCATTCCACAGCGTGATTTGGATGAACTCATTTTGAGTATGCCAAACCGATGTTCTTGTGTTGTTAGTGTTCGCGGTAGAAACACGGATTATTAATTGTTTAAGTTACCCAATAAAATTTTAAAGAAAACTGTTATTTCAGTCTTTTTTTCGAACTTTTGTGTTAGTGGTTCAAATGTCAAAAATCCCTTTATTAGGAAAATGGCAAATTTCTTTATTAATGCAAAGGTGAATTGGTTTATCGTTACTGTGACAAACGAAAACACTTTATTTGATGAATCCTTAAAAAAATTTTTAATTAATATCAATCAGGAGAAAAGTTATTGCAAAAATATATGTTGATCCCTAGACACTTTTGATGTGTGTAGTTGTTTCTTTCCGTTTTTAGGTAGCCGTTCAAAGCAATAATTTACGCGAAGGAAAAGACCAATTACAAGAAATGAACGTTAGAGGACGGAACGTTTCTGAACTTCGAAATGGTGTGCGCATACGCAACCAAGATAGAGACGACAATGTAACGTTCCAGTACACAGTAGCTATAGCATTTAATAAGAGGTTGCAAGAATTTATAAAAAAGCATGCAGCCGTATATAACAATCTGAAGACTTGGTATTCGTTACTGGTGTAATATGAAGTAAAATGTTGCTCAATATATAGATGTTTTTTATTAAATATTATGTCAAATATCTTGTTTTAATTTCGCGAAAAAAATCCAGGCTTGGATTGAAAAACTGACAACATCAAAAATGCATTTCAGTTTGATATAAAGGTTGTTTTGCAGTTACACCTTACAAATTAGCATAGTTGGTCTCACAACAGACGCAATGTATAGTGCGGTAGACCCCATTTCCTAAGCGTAGTAATTACATAAAAACGCAGACAAGATAAAACGCAATTTCACGAAAGAAAATCAATTTGTATACCGTGAAATAAAAAGACACTGAAACCAATCCACTTGTATTGTACTGAGCGTAAAACCGCCCAGCATTAATGACAAATAACCTCAGACGTACACAAAAGAATCATGGTTATTTTGAAATGCATACACACTTACACACTCACGTGTCATAGGTACACACAACTCACGACCAAAGCTCAAGAATGGCTGAACCGATTTCGCTTCTTCTTTGGAACAATACCACCGCACTGTTTCTAAACCACTGCAACTCCTGAAAGCCAGAATCAACAGTGGCGACCACCAGAAATGTGCCGAGACAATGAAGTTTGACGTGTCCCGTAGAATGAATTTACCTGTCTTGGATCCCGCACCGAAATTAATCAGAAATGAATAGTGGAGGAGTCATAAAATACGTAGTTTCCACTTCCCTCCATATCAAGCAAGAGACAGAAAAAAACAAGGCTGAAAGGCACAAAGGGACATTTATATCTGGGTACTACTTGCTTTTTTTAGCGTTGGTAAAGTTATCAAATGAGTCCTCCCACCCAGGGCGGGATGGCAGGGACTGCCAGACTCGTACTGACTAAAATCCACGGTGATCCTTCAATAGCCCTTTACGTTCCAGGGTCACGGTTTCCTGCAGAGACAGTCCCGCGACCCCAATCCTACTTGCCTAGCACTATGTAACGATGATATTTATTTTTGCAAATAGTTTTTAACAAAAAAATTAGCACGCCGTTTCGTACCTGACTACTCTGTGAAGAAAGAGCCGAAATAAACTCTGAGGTCACAGTCTCTTAAAATCTGTATAAATTATACTGGTTAGTCATAGAAGGACCAAGCAAGTTAGAATATGAGAGCGGTGGTGGATTAGTGGCAACCTCATTATGATGTAGGTTTGTATCCAGACTTAAAAGACAAAACGGTAAAGGAAAACATCGTGAGGAAACTTTTAGGTATGTCCTAGAACCAAAAATTCGAAGACATGTGACATCTACCAACCTGCACTGGGCTTGCGTGGTGAATAACAGCCCAATCTCTCTCACGGTGAGAACGCTTGTATTCTAGCAGTGGTAACATTTAGGCTGATTCAGTCAGGAAAAGGTTTGTATGAATGACATTTTTTTTGGGCTGGTACTCGTAAATCCATGAGTTTCCGCTTTAGCAACAAAGGAAGTTCTCCCTTTATCAGGTCTTGCATCCTTCCCACCTCACGTACGGTGGACAAACTTGGTCTTTGACAAATCTTCATAAGTCCACATTCGCGGTTTGTCAAACTTTCAGACCGCATAAGAAACACAGTACTGCGTTCATTGACACAAATTGCCGATGTGGGAGAAAAAGCTGTCAAGCTGAAATGGGGCTGGGCGGGCCACGTATTTCAAATGCCTTATAATCGCTGGGCAAAACATACATCTGATTGGGTGTCAAAAGGGAGAACTCGACGTCGTGGCAGGCACAAACGAAGATGGCGAGATGATTTGGGCCGCTTCATGAAGGACTGGACAGCTCACACCGTGAACTGACCCTAACGTATCGGCCCGACCTGCCGCGTTAGATGTTTCATAACAAAAAGAAAACAACTTACACTGACATTAAATTATTTATTAACATTACTTACATCTTAACATATTGACATTACGTTACGCGGTTATCACACGATAAGATAGGCATGACATGTTCTGTAGGCCCAGGATGGGAGGACTCATTTGATGATTTTACCACGATAAAAAAAAACCTCTTTTCTAATGACAGCGTTAGTTCATCGAAAATGTACATTTTGGGTTACATTAATCAGAGGGTGCAATATTATTTTTTAGATGGCATACGACGTACTTGTGTGTATTTTGAGAAAAACATTAGAAGAAAAACTACTCATTGGCCAAATTAACTAAAATATTATTACTTTTCTCTCTTCTCATCTCAACTGCTGTAGTAATCTTCACCGACTCCAGCGCCGCCTTCGTAATATTCTCTTTCCCGTGCAACGGGGACCTGGTTTTGTTGCTGAAAAGGGTTAGGCTGCGCATGACCGTACTGTGGGTACACCTCGTCCCAGGTGGTCTTGCCTAGACGTGTTTGGCCGTTCACGGTATATGAACAGGATACTAGTGAACACTGAAAGATAAAACATAATATCAAGGTTGTAAGTGGGGCCTCATCATCTGATTCCTCCTGACCAATAGCCTCGATTCCCTTGCGTTCCACTATGGTGTCTTATCAAAACCCACACAGCCTGTATAAACAGTATATGGACCACCCTATTGTACTCAATCGTCATCATCATTATTTCAGCCTACTTTAGTCCACAGCTGGACTTGGACTTGGGCCTCCTTCATATGGCTTTTCCATCCAACTACATCCTGCTACCTTCTTCAGGCCAGGGGACGTCCCACCCTACGTTTACCTAATCACGGTCTCCATTCGAGAACCTTTCTACTCCATCTTTCTTCGGCTCTACGAAAGGCATGACCAGCTCACTGCCACTTCAGCTTCCTACAGTTTTGAATCATATCTATTACTTTGGCCTTATGCCGTAAGGCCTCATTCCCGTAGCGAGATCCCAAGCACAGACCAGGGGCCGTATTATAAAGCCTTAAAACCAGGCTTGTTCCAGTGAGTGAACGAGGTGGCGCTAGAAGATTCGTATAGCTCTGTCTCTTTCCCTCACTGGAACGAGCCTGGTTTTAAGACGTCCTTTCTACTAAACGCTTTGGTCGATAGTCGTCAAAATTTTTTTCTTCATGTAGATATCAGACTTCAGTCGGCTCGGCAAAAAGCTCGCCAGAACGCTTGTGAGAATGTTCGCTAAAACGCTCTCGTTGGATTTCCTGTAATGTAACATTCGCAAAAAAGCTCGCTACAAGTGAGTGCTCAAGTTTAACATCACCTTTACAGAGTCACTTTAAAGCTTTTGTCAAACAGACAGGCGTAGCGAATGCGAAGCGAGACGTTTTTATTTGTAATGTATAGAATTGTTTGAATCCAGTCACATAGAAAAGCGAAAGCGATCTGATAGCGTGACCGAACTATCGGACTGACGTCTCGTATCGGTTCGTTATCGCTTCGGACTCACCTGTCTGTTTGACAAAGGCTTAACCGAAACATTTTGTATTTTCTTCAAGATGAAGGTAAATATATCGAGAATTCTGGATCACATAAATATTTGACCAATATGATTTTTGGTTGCATGTTGTCTCAGCTGTTTTACGATAGAAGATATTGGTATTTGATTTTAGAATTGCTTTTTTAGAAATACATAAATATAAGAATACCGTCCAGGAAAGGAACCGTAGCCATAGATACATGAAAACGGCTTTTTAAATTAATTCAATGAAATCACGTAATCGGATATACTGAATCCGAAGATTCAAATCCCGCTCGCGGTTCGAATTCGTCTTTCCACAGAAAATGTTTTTTTTTAAATTCCTTTTTTTTGTTTCTGCTTTAAAAATACTATCAATTGAGTAGACAAAACTTACTGTTGCGCTACAATCCTTGCCCCAACACTATCAATAAAAATGAATAAAGTCATGAGTACAGATTATTTGCACTTAGAGTTTGGTCTCAAAATAAAAGCTGATTTCCTTTGATCCAGAAGCTGGATCCAGCGTCTCTGGATTGAAAAATAGAGATGTGTTCTATATCGATCCAGCTCTGGATACAGGACGCTGTACTGGATTGAAACATGTTTACATAATGCCAGTCTATCGCTGACATTCAGCGGCACCGGATCCAGCTACTTTTTTTTTTATCGTGGTAAAATGATCAAATGAGTCCTCCCACCCAGGGCAGGGCGGGAGGGACTGTCAGACTCGTACTGACTAAAATCCACGGTGTCCTTCACTAGCCTTTTACGTACCGGGGTCACGGTAATTCGTAAGTCCCGCGACCGGATCCAGCTACTGGATAATCTTTAAAAAACAAGAAGGCGTTCAGTGGAATCGAACCAGTGACACTGCGCAACAATCGTGCCGTCAACGTAACATAAAACATTATTTTAAAGTTGCTGGATCAGGAGCCTTCGCGTGTCATGTAACGTTGCAGATTCAATTTTGTGCGTTACATTACAATGCTACCAGAGACTGACGAGATTTCGTGTGTAAATGTAAGTGTACAATTACAGTGGCAGCGGGGTTGCCGGCGGAATCCGCTGGCGGGAACGCAAACACATAGTTTTTGACTAAGGTGTACCAAGTGCCGTGGATTTTAGTCAGTACAAGTCTGACAGTCCCTCCCTCCCTACCCTGGGTGGGAGGACTCATTTGATGATTTTACCACGTAAAAAAAAAAGGTGTACCAAGTGCGGGCGGGGCGGGTGAAATCTAGTCTGTTTTGTGACCCGCCAGCCGCTCCCGCTGCACGCCCCGCGCCACTGTAATTGCACACTGACTCATGCGGATGCGATGTTACAAGTTGTATCAAGGTGTTACACATTGTATCATTATAAGATGCGCATTGTAATGCTCAGTTCTCGTCCTTCACTTATGAAATGCTCCCAGTGAGGGAGCAATTTTTTTTTTATCGTGGTAAAATCATCAAATGAGTCCTCCCACCCCTTACTGTCAGACTTGTACTGATTAAAATCCACGGTGTCCTTCAATAGCCCTTTACGTACCGGGGTCACGGTAATTCGTTAGTCCCGCGACCCCGGCAGGCTTTGGCCCTCTACAGGCCCCGTCACTATGCTGACACTCTTTGAGGCGCGCGTGAGGGAGCATCTTACAACAAAATAAAGTACTGAACCAAAGTGTAATTTGTAAGTACATACCTTGGACTCGCAATTCAGTCCTTCGCACTGAAATGCAATAAAAATGACCAACGTATAGAAAACCATAGTTCAACATTGTGCAATACACTTCAACATTGCGATACTCTCTGTGGATTCTGCGGTATGCAAGCAATAATTCTCTGTGTGTATTTTCGTGGGGAATATTTTTATTTTAAAAAGAAATACATTTGTTTGTATATATTTTTGTTTGTGTGCCAATTCAGTGGATATGACAGACAAAAAAAGAAGTCCGATAAAAAGATTATTAAAAAAACATTGACCCGTATTTTTTCTTTTTTTACGTATACCAAAATTGACGAAGATTCAACGCTTGTAAAAATAACAAAACGTCACTCGGTCGGTATAATTTTAAAGGCATTATGACGTTACAAACCCCACTCCCAAGTTTCGAAGCGTTTTATCTTTATCAATAAGCATTGATAAAAAAAAACAACTAACATTATCAGATTTTCAATTTATTTTTAAATTTAAAATAAAATAAATACCTTCGCAGTACACTGATCGCCGATGCACTGGAAAGGAAAGCAAACATTGAGATTTACACACTAGTATCAACTTAAATAACTTTGTTCATATGGTTTTAAGATCGATTCCCACAACACACAGTATGATTTTTACCCAAAAAAGCCGTGATGTATTTTTTATTCAATTTATTATTCGATACGGTAAGCTATTATGAATTTAAGAAAAGGGCAGTTTTAGTGAAATTATAGTTTTTGGACTAAAAATGTCTGCTGTTAGTAAAAAATTTGCGTTACTTTCCGGGGATCACAGACGAGGTATTTTATTTAACTTACCATGGCATTACATCCGGGTCCACGGCACTGAAAATATGTACATTAATATACAATGAATAAATGTTTCGGACATAATAAGAACATAGACGGCACGGTTAGCGCAGTAGCTGAGCGATTGGACTGCTGCGCTGCGTGTCGCTGGTTCGATTCCCGCACGGAGCAAATATTTGTATAATCTAGATGCTTCGGGTCTGGGCGTTTCAGTATGTGAGTTTAAATGTTTGTAAACGCATCCACGACAAAGGAGAAATTCCTAGTGTGGGGCAACGTTTATTAAAAAAAAAAAAAATTGAGCACCATGTTGGGCATCTCACTCTGCGAACGGGGGTGAGAAACACCGAAATTCGTAGAAGGACGAGACCTATAAACGTAGAAACTCCTAACTAAGTTAACTCGGCGACACCAGTACCCGGTATAGAACACAAGCCTGCCACACATCGTGGCACGTCATTCCATCTTCTGGACAACGATGCTGATTGCGACAGCGTGTCTCATGTGAGGTTATAGTAGGTCAAATAATCACACCATAAACGTAAGTTGTTCTGTACATCTAATAACTGTGAACTGATTGTGTTCAACGAGTCGAGAGAAACAATAATCATTAAGTTGTATTGAGAGACCGCATGTCAGACTTTTATTTCACTGACACCTCAAGCGAAAAGCCCCATATTGTCTCATGCAAGTAATACCGCTGGAGAAGCAGATTTTTCCTTACTCACCGAGTAAGGAAAAATATAACCTTACAGGGTGATAGCAAAGAGAAAGTGGAAGTAGCCGTTCCATATATGCAGTAGAATAGATGGCCCTTCGCATCATGTTGATGGAGTCTTTACCTTTGAAAGACAACGTAAAGAAGAGCTCGATGCTAAGCGAGATGAGCTTAAGGCCGGGCCACCCGCGGCCATCCAATATAATTGTATCGGAGGGGTGCTGACTTGCAGTCACTGTGGACGTACCTTTACTGCAAAAATTGGCTATACCAGTCACCTGAGAGCACACCAGGGTTGTTCTCAATAGGAAGATCCAAGTAGCTGTGGCCGAAATCGGTCAGGATCATCTACAGGGTATAAGAGACATCGACGCACAAACGGATACCATGGGTTCAGGACATGATTCTGGACCCGTCCGTCCGCGTGGAATTTTTAGGTGCTATGGACTAGATGGAAGATGGGGCAAGAAAGTGTACCACGAACGGTAAAGAGTAATGTAGGGAGACAACCGACTTGGTGGGACAATCGCTCCGCTAGTCAAGTCAAGTGGCCGGAAGAAACTGGATAGCCATAATACAAAACCAACAGAAGTGGAAAGATTTGGAAGAGACCTATACTCAGCATTGGGTAACTAAAGGTCGAAGAAGAAGATATGTTTCGGAATGATTTTAGCAGAAAAGGGATCATTGACATGTACAAAACTATCTGTTCTTGAATCCCTGCTCGGCTCCTATTGGTCGTAGTGTGATGTTATACAGGGTGTAAGTGACATCGACGCACAAACGGTTACCATGGGTTCAGGACATGATTCTGGACGCCCCGTGTTGGAATTGTTCGTCGGTTTCTTTCTAATTTTTTTTATTTCTAATTTTTTTTTTAAATAGTTTGCTGCGCATTAGGTACTACAGGTACTGCGGTACTGGACACAGTATTTAGGTATACGATGACCTTTTATTTGAACTTTTAGAAACAGCTGAGAAAACACCTATTCCTAGTATTATTTACATTGCTACTTTTAGTGAAAGTAGCAATGTAAATAATTCCGTTTGTGCGTCGATGTCTCTTACACCCTGTATAGAATATTGCCTTCCTTGATAAACGGACTATTCAATACAAAAATATTTCAATTCGAACCGAAAAAAGTTCCTGATATTAGCGCGTTTAACCAAACAAACATACTACTCAGCTTTATAATATTGGTATAGTGTAGATATACTCACAATAGCATTACAGCCCATACCTACGCACTGAAAATAATTGTAAAAATAATTTAGAAGGATTAGAGAATGAAACAGACGTAGTGTGAAACGGATGTAAATGTAGGATTCGAGGGTGAAGAAATGAAAAGTCTTCATACACTTTACAAATAATGTACAGTTATTTATGCAACTGTTGTATAATCAGGGGTATTAAAACACGAATGAGCCGAGTGTGATAATAGTATCACATGAATGTTTTAATACTTAATTATAACAGTTGCATAAAATACTTTATGTACAATCATGATGTGAATCCTCTGTAAAAGATTCTGGCGATTAATGGCGGGAAATAACACGATAAGACGAGAATCCGAAATTACGAATTAGTCTACAATTTATTGTTCTTTTTTCAAAATTTTAGCGATCTGGTGGTGAAAATGTCATTGCATGAGAATGTTCTTTTTTTGAAATTCATAATATCACGCGTTTGGATGATATAATGATCATAATATCATTGAGTGTTTTAATGTTGGCAATAAGCTAATTGTTATAGGTTCTTTTATAGAGGATTAATAGCATGATAGTAGATAAATATTTTTAAAACATCTTTTACAATTGCATATTATGTCAAAGTCGTAATTGGCGACTGCCCCTCATTCAATCACTCTCTCATTCTCTTGCTTTCCCTTTCACTCATGACATATCCCTCCGGAATGTTCCAAATTCCACATAAATATCTTAAAGATGCTACCTCACCAGGAGCATTTGTGTGTAATGTAACATTGTAGATTCCACTTTGAACATTACATTCAACAATACTATCTCCCTAACTGACGAACATTCGTGTGGAATGTAACGTATGCATGCGGCCTGCTAGACACTTAATTAGAAGTGGAGCGCATTGATTTCAAAAGTTGTATCAAGGAATTACACATTGTTTCATTACATGGTGCGCATTGTAATGCTCGATTTTTCTCTATTACTGATTTAATGCTCGAATCTGTAGCGTTACATTACAAACAAATGCTTGCAATAAGGGAAAAACCTTAAAATATTCTTACAAAAATATAATAAGTATTGATATTTCAGGTGGTCACATACCCCAGAAGCACAACTATCGCCTTTGCACTGCAATTAAATATAGAATTGGTTAAGAAGGTCGTCAAATCAAGCGTAGACTTAATAAAAAAATATGTCTTATTCTATTAAAAAAAGGCGTATTTGGTGCAATTACGAAGCAAACATCACAATCTATGTTACTAATATTATCATCATATGCCTTTTCCCAACTATATTGGGGTCGGCTTCCAGTCAAACCAGATGCAGCTGGATATCAGTATTTTACACGGAGCGACTGCCTGTCGGACCTCCACAACCCAGTAACTGGGTAATAAGATACTGACCGGTGACTACTACTGGTGACTTCAGCAGGGACACCCCGAGAAGCCCCGCTCCGCGAGGCTTCTATTTTTAGTTGCAGGGTTTAAATGAAGCTGACCAAACCGAACCTTGGGGTGTCACATCAATCGTTATTTTTTGGTTTAAAAACACAAAAATAGACAAATACCGATACACCGTCGTTACGAGTATACCGTCTCGTAACTTAGCACTTTCTAGTACCATTCGTCTCTGAGCTATGCTGCGGACATACAGACGGACGGAAGGACATGGCAAAACTATAAGGGTCCCTTATTTACTACAGAACCCCAAAAACCTAAATTGTCGGATGATGGAACATCATAAATTATTTGTCAAAAATATACTTACCGCGCCATCGCAAGCAGCTCTGCGACACTAAAATGAAAAATAAAATCTGTTCATTATTTTATTCTTACAAATATTTTAATTGTTAAAGTTTGAGAGTATGGTTGGATGGATGATTGTTACTCTTTCTTAAAAAAAGGATTCTGAACGGATTTAGATTACATTAATTTGGTATATTGACACAGAATACGAGTATTTTTTATCCCAGTGGCATAACTTCGGCAGACGATCTCCGGCCACCTTAGAGTAATGGGCGACTCGCTGTCCGACCATGGACCATGCCCGGGTCGACGGCGCGTTGTGTTCCACGCGCGCCTCAGGGAGTGTCAGCATAGTGACGGGGCCCCCCTGTAGAGGGCCAAAGCTCGCCGGGGTCGCGGGACTCACGAATTACCGTGACCCCGGAACGTAAAGGGCTATTGAAGGACACCAAGGTGAATTTTAGTCATTCGAGTCTGACAGTCCTTCCCGCTCTGCCCTGGGTGGGTGGCCCATACGATGATTTTACCATGCTAAAAAAAAAGTGGCATATTCCAGGTGATAGTTAGAACGAGTATGACAGTCCTTTCCGCTCCACATAGAGTTCCGGGAGGACTCATTTAATGATTTTACTACGGTAAAAAATTTTTCGATACAACTGATCCCTTTACCCCATTAAGATTTTTTTATCCACAAAGGTACCACGAGGGTTGGTTCAAGGATGCACAGCATAGAAGCTCTTGTTTTTATTGGGGGAGAACTTTGCCCAGCAGTGGAGCAGCATGGGCTAATAACAAAAAAATGAAAGTAAGAACTTACTCTTGATTGACAGCCTTCGCCATTACACTAAAACAAAATATCATACATTAATTAAAATAACATGTTTTCTACTGTTTTTCTAAAGAGACCGAACTAAGAAGCTGTTGAGAGTCCGCGCCACCACTCATAACTTTCAAGGGCAAATTTATGATACAGTTAAAACTATGACATGGACACTAGCGCCACTTCAAAAGGACTATAGTCGTGGAGCGGTCTCTAATGGGCCTACAACACGCACAAGCTTCACACAGTTCTGCCTGCGCAAGCTTCTCGCATGAAAACCTGTACACGGACAACGGAAAATACATCTTTAATGTACGAACGATGACACATGCATCAGCACAATTCAGCTCAACCATTTTAAAGGCAACTAAATGATCCGACACACGCGCCACCATCAGCGAGACATTTTATTTTTAAACGCACTATACATTACATTTTGCCCCACACTAGGAATTTCTCTTGTATCATGGGTGCATTTACAAACAAAGAAACTCACAAACACCCAAATCCGGAACAACTACTTGCAGATCATACAAATATTTGTTCCGTGCGGGGATCGAACCTGCGACTCACAGCGCAGCAGTCCAATTGCTCAGCCACAGCGCCAAACGTGTCGTCAAAAACAAACATTCGAGTGAACATGACATATTCTCAACCACCAGGGTCATTCAAGTCAATAAAAGTCGTGGATATGTAGTCATTGAAAGCTTTGAAGTACATGGGTACTCACACAAACAAGCTCTTGAGTTTTTTAATATAAGTATAGATTCCTTACCTCTGGATCGTAATCATACTTGGATCCGAGCACAGTTTCGAACACCAACCAGTCCTTTTCATCTGTGTAGTTCAGGTTCATGGACCTCATCACCACTTTTATCGAATATTCATCTATGTTCGGTCTGGTTGACACTTCTATGAGCGCTGCCTTGTAGTTTTCAGTCTGTGGGTTTAAAGAAAAATGGTTTCTAAAATATCTAATGAGTTATGGACCAAAATAACCATTTGTGTAGCCCCGACACAACAAGAAGGCGTCGCGACAGACCTCGAAGAAGATGGTGGGACTAGCTTTTTGTAAAATCATCAAATGAGTCCTCCCACATACTATCAGACTTGACTGACTAAAATCCACGGTGTCCTTCAATAGCCCTTTACGTACCGGGGTCACGGTAATTTGTGAGTCCCGCGACCTGGCGGGATAAGCTTGACAAAACTAATGAGTCCACCAGTGGTCCACTTTGGCCCTGGATCGTGAATACTTGAAGTCTTGGGGAAAGGCATTTTTATGCTCGGAGTTCCGGAAAATTTATTGTGCAAGTTGAAGTGATAATGGGCAGGCCACATCGTTCCCAGAACTGATAACCGATGGGGAAGATAAGTTCTTGGGTGGCGTCTACGGACCTGAAGACGCAGAGTAGACAAGCCTCCCATTAGGATCGAAGACATCGTGAGAGTCACGGGCAACTTATGGATGAACGTTGCAAATTGTTGTTCAGAGTGGCGGTCTAAGGAGAGGCCTTTGTTCAGTGGACGTATTCCGGTTGATGATGAATATGCATAATTGATTGCTAGTACTTACCGACCAACCTAATCTAGCCATACTTTCATCCACAATTGGCACGTACAGTTCTCCCTGTAAAATTGAAATTAATTATTGATCATATTAAGTGCCAACACCCTTGACCGGCACCTCATTAATTGAAGCCTCTCTTTAATTAGCTAGTTTCATTGGAAATCGCTTCGCGGCGTTCGTGCCGTGGGCGTCTCCCGCGACTGGGTCGTGAGGTCGAGACTGTCCTCTCTCTCACGCGTCCCTCCTCCTTCGCTAACATGACTGCTTCGCAGAAACAGGTGACTGCTTCCCATTCCGTCTTACTCCAAAGCGTGGCCTCGACCAACGCGAGCGCGAGAGGTCGCCACATATCGCCTGCTTGAGGACACGGCGGTGCTCTGCCTAAGCGGGGTAGACCTGCACCGAATGTTTCACCGTGTCATCTGGGCGATCCTCGCAGTTGTGACACCCAAGCATTTCTTCCTTTTCAATCAGACACAGGAACCTCCCGAAACATCCGTACCCGGTGAGAACCTGCCTCAGGCGGAAGATGAGGACGCCGTGCCGCTTTCTCCTACCGCTGCAATTGCGGCGTGCCCTCCAATTATGTAGTGGGATTAAGGACCTGATTATTCATACCTCTATCACATACTGTTGATTCCGATGAGTTTTTGGATCCTATAGGACATAAAATAAAGTGATTAAACACAGCAAATTATTATTCAGTCTACAAATCAGACTTGACTGACGAAAAAACCACCCCGTTACCTCAGTTGACATTCGCGTTTCATATTTAAAAAAAAACTTGTACCACCGGGATAATCTTTGTGCTAAGGTTTCATCTAAATCTGTACAGTGATTTTTCAGAATGAGGAAAATAAACAAAAATGCAAAATATTATGTTTTAATAGAACAAAAATCGGATAAGATACAAACTGTCGTACCACAAAAAGTTAAGCATCTATTTCCACACTTGTCTAAAAAAAGTGTAACTGCAAAACAACCCTTATAGTAACGTTAAATGCCGTTTAGACAAGTGTTCAATAGATGTTTAATTTTTTTGTACAAAGACCAAACATTTTCAAATTACAAAACTTGAATACTTTACCGTTAATCGGGCCAAACCATCTTTTGTGTCGGGCTGTAATTAGGTAAAAGAGCGACTCAAAATCTAACTTTAAAAACTACACGAATAGATTTCCAATATCGTCACGCTCGCCGTCTACCCGGGCAGCGAGTCAGCCAGTACTCGCCGTCCGCATGCCCGAAACAACTGGCCCTAAGATAAATTTTATGAACTCACCGAGTTTAATTTGACCCAGCGCACTGGCGCATTGAAATCATCCTGAAAGGTATAAAAATTGCTTATTAAAATCAAAGGAGCACTACTGTGAAGTTATATTGTAATTATTTTACTTACTGTTTGTCGTAATCCTTTCAGTCTTTCAGCTGCTGATGGTAGCTGTAAAATGATCAAAGGTACTCAAATGGTTTAATATTTTACCTGGGCAATAATAAATAGGTCACAGTATAAACATATACTGGACCAATCTAAAACTCATTTGTGGCTCTCCTACAAATGACTTCATTTGTAGGAGAGCCACACATGAGTTTATATTATAGTTTATGTAATTATATTTAATCTGTTTGGGTGATAAAGCAAACTGTAGTTCTGTCTCAAACTTAAATAAAAAATAATTAAATTAAAGCTGAAATCTCATAAAGAAATGCGCAGTCTACAATGAATTTTCAACATGCAGTTTGAACTGTATACTTTTGCAATGTTCGTTTGGGTCATGCGTCTATCACCCGAGATAAATAGATGGAATATACTTTACTAGCACTTTGCCCGCGACTTCGTCCGCGTGGGTTACGTACTTTCCTAATTTCCCCTTTTCACCCCCTTAAAGGTAAAATTTCCAAAAACCCCTTCTTAGTGCTCCCCTACATTATAATAGGAAGCCGTGTGCAAAATTTCACATTCCTAGCACCAGTAGTTTCGGCTGTACGTTGATATGTCAGTCAGTCAGTTCTCCTTTTATATATATAGATTTCACACCAAAGGAATACATAGCTATTTAAAAATTGATATACCCATTGATGGGTACAATTTATTGATTGATTTATTACTTATTGAAACAGTAAAATTATAAAAATACGTACGTGTTCTGTTGTTGGTCCCTATGAATAAATATTGACAACAAAATAAATGAAAATAAAGCTTAATTTTAGGTTTTTTTTTTAGTTTTTTTTTTAGTATATTTTGAGGTAGTTAGAATATTTAGTACAAAGTCTTGGTAGCTGGTAGGGCAAGGTAAGAGAACGTTTAAATTAGGGTCAATACACACGGGACGTGACGCTGCGCGTACAATTCAATAGAGCGACTCAAAATCTAACTTTATTTACTACACGAAAAGATACATTTCCAATAAAGTTGCGTCAAGTCGTGTCGCGTCGCGTCTCGGTGTGAGTTGACCCTTATACCGTAAAAAGATCCGAAGTGGAGACCTAGGACAGAAGCTCGCTTGGTTTTAAAAAAGGGGTCAGAAATTAAAAAATGCCTTTCAATCATCGTTTGACCTTTGAACCGAGCCTACTAAAACAGGTGTTTCTCGAAAATATTGAAAGCTTTCACTAAATTAATTAATATTGAGTATTCATTTAAAATCGAACAAAGGACATGGGGTAAAACAGCAACATTTTAATTAAAGTTCAACTTTATGATTGGAATATGATGACAGGCCTGTTTGTCTAGTGGTTAGTGACCCTGACTGCTATGCCGGAGGTCGTGGGTTCGATTCCCACCCAGGACAAATGTTTGTGTGATGAGCACGATCATTTGTTCTGTGTCTGGGTGTAATTTATCTATAATATGTATGTATTTAGAAATATATAAGTATGTTTATCAGTTGTCTAGTACCCATAACACAAGCTCTGCTTAGCTTGGGACTAGATGGCGTTGTGTGATAGTTGTGGAATATTTATTTATTTATTTATATTTATTTATATGTAAATGAACAAAATATTGTATTTACTCAAAATAAATGAATCAAAGTTAATTAATAAATTGAATAATTTGACAACCTTAACTACGACAGCTGTGTTATTTCAGTCAAAACAGATCCTTAACTACGAGTTCCATTCGTTTTAAACTCGAATTAATATTTAGCAAAATGTTTGAGGGAGATTAACGTATTATTAAGGTATCTTGGAATAGGTACAGAAAGCCTAATTCTCAAAATGGCAACCTAGGACCAAAAGGACATGTTCTTACAATAGAAAATTCTCTAAAAGGCTATTCTCAAAATGGAAAATTAATAAAACGGAAAATTTTGATATAACTTAATTAAATGGAAGAGAATCTTTTATTTTTGCACGCTTCATGAAAAGCGATCGAAAAACAAAAATGGCTACCATTCAGAAGTGGTTGGTTTCCGACCACACCGTTTACTGTCCCAGAAGAATAATTTTATTGACAGAATTGCCATCTCCCTTTTAAGTTTGTACATACAGAGACTGCAGCCTCCGTGCCTCGGAAAGCACGTAAAGCCGTTGGTCCCGGCTGTCATTTGCAGATCTTTGACAGTCGTAACTATTAGTCAGAAGTTCTAGTCAGAAGTTCTAGTCTGACAACCAGTCTTACCATCGGGCATCGTATTACTCAGTAACTGGGTTTTGGAGGTCCGATAGGCAGTCGTTCCAAGCAAAATACTGATATTCAGCTGCATCTGGTTCGACCGGAAGCCGACCCCAATATAGTTGGGGAAAAGGCTAGGCAGATGATGATATAGAGACCGCAGGATTGCGCTGATGCAAGCCGCTTCCAACCTGTTCCGTTGGAAGTCTATAAGGGAGGCCTATGTTCAGCAGTGGAAGTCCTACCGCTGATAAATGATGATGATGATGATACTGAAACCGGACAAATTGTATATTGTCGTTCTCTAAGTAACAGCAGTCATTTGCGAAAGCGTAATCTTTGTGCCACTACGTACTCTCAAATCTGTTAGGCCACTTAGTTTACGATTTGCGGTCACCTTTAGATTTGCAGTTTCACATATAGATTTTTCGAGTTCTGTAGTAACTATGTACTTACTTGTTTAAACTGTACTTTGTCCATGCGCTCCTGGAACTGTGTGAAGATAAATAAATTAATGTCGGCTAGTGCACTCAGTTGGAGTGAAAGATTCGACCTCGACGAGCGGAGTTGCGATAGCCCAATTGGTAAGGCGTCTGGAGTACTTATCCAGATGACGCGGGTTCGAGTCTTACTCGCAGCTAAATTTTTGTTTCATCAAATAAGTATTTCTATTAGAATTTCTCAGTAGCAGGTCAAAGTTTGGAAGTTGGCGGTATGATACCCCCGAGGCTCGAAAAGCACGTTAAGCCGTTTGTCCTGCGCCTGATCACTCTCCGGTCGTGTTAGATTGTCGTCCCATCGGACTATGAGAGTAAAGGAACAGAGAGTGCACCTGTGACTGCGCACATACTTGTGCACTATAAACTAATATATCCCACACCGATAGCTAATTTCTGCATAGATTGGCTGCCGTGGCCTAAATCAAGCAAAAGGTCTATTCATACAAAATTTGTGGTATGTGCCATCATTATTTTTTAATTGTATGGTACACGATTTCTCGATGACACTTGGACAAGGGGTATATATACTTCCGGGGTCGCGGGACTCACGAATTACCGTGATCCTTGTACGTAAAGGGTTATTGAAGGACACCATGGATTTTAGTCAGTACGAGTCTGACAGTCCCTTCCGCTCTGCCCTGGGTGGGAGGACTCATGTGATGTATAATCATCACATCACACGTAAAAAAAGGGGTTATATACTTCACAGGTTGTCTCGTGGTAGAAAAGGTAACTCTTTAACAGATATCAGTAAATCATCGTCGATTGCTGTACACCATAATATTATTCTGTCCCCACTAAAAAGGGTGAAAGAAATAAACTTAAAAAAAATGCAACCCACTTCTAAAAAGTACACAAAACGTGTAAAAAAACTTCTTTCCGGAGTCGGTGGCAAAAAAGTCAAGGAAATAAGAAACAAAGATACACTTCTGAAAGATTTATTTCAATCTTTTTGCTAGGACGGTAAGAAAATTGAAGGAAGATTTAAAATAACACTGCGACAAGAGATAGTGGTACTTTTTACAGATTATAATACCTGCCTGTATTATATTACTTATCTACTTATAATAATTAAATCCCGCGTGGTTGAAGAAGATACGAATTTCAGACTGTTTTCGTATCAAGTTAAATTTCAATTCATAATCTATTTGTCGGTTGGTGCCTTGTGTAATCTAAAATATCTGTTTTAGGGCCTTTATGATTTTAAACGAAGACGAGAATTTTAAAGCACAGTGAGCTTTTGACGGCTGCTCTGCTTGTCATAGATTTAATTCCTGAACGATTTAAAAAAAAAATGCTTGTTCCAGCCGCTGAAGAGTTTGCTTGTTTGGTTGAACGCTCTAATCTCAGGAATTACTAGTTTGAATTGTTTTTTTTTGTGTTGGATTTACTATTTATCGAGAAGGTTATAAAACATCACGCTATGAGCAATACAAGTCGAGTAGCAGGTTTGAAACCACGGATAACAGCTAGTAAAGATAACGTACCTATTAAAAATTAATTGGCACATAGTTTTATTACTAAACGGTTATGCCTTTGTCAAACAGACAGGCGAAAGCGAAGCGTTTCCGAAGCGATACCGAACCAAAGCGAGACGTCAGTCCGATAGTTCTGTCACGCTATCGGATCGCTTTCGCTTTTCTATGTGACTGGATTCAAACAATTCCATACATTACGAATAAAAACGTCACGCTTCGCATTCGTCACGCCTGTCTGTTTGACAAAGGCATTAGGGATCAGTACCAAGACGCGACGCTGCGTGCACATTTCAATAGAGCGACACTAAATGTAACTTTATATACAACTCGAAAAGATACATATTTCCAGTATCGGCGTGTCACGTTGCGTCGCGTATTGGTGTGAACTGACCCTATAAGTGACAGTTGACAGATGGAGGTCAATGACCTAAAAGTTGTGTCACTTGAATCTGTCTGTCTTGAGAGGAGAAGAATAAGTCATAAGAATAATTCTTTTTTTATAATTACTTACATCAATCTTCTTCTGTGCTATTTGCATCAATTTGAATCCTGACGCCTGTGAAATAATTCAATTTTCTAATTATTGCGCACTATACAGAGTGACCGGGTAGTGACCGTATAAATCGACACGGCGGCGGCGGCGCTTTTCAGGTACACAGGGCTTGTACACACAGGGCTTGTACACACAGAGCATATTAGTATTTCCAGGATAGTTTTTAACAGATCCGTCGCTACTGGAGGGTTCACGACTTAGGTTACAACTCATCCGCAAAGTATTCCAACCGCGGATGAAACGTCACCCTTCAAAAAATGTAAGTCGTCGACTCATCCGCAAGTTCGGCTCCGCGGATGAGTTGTCACCTAAGTTATGTTCACACTGCATTTACGGTACCATAACGACTTTTTGTTTTATTTATTAGACACTTGCAACACAAATGGTACATAAGCGGACTTAATGCCTGATTTCTTTTCATAGGAAAATCTCACCGAACTATTCCTAAACCACTGCAAATTCCTGAAACCCTGAATCTACAGTGACGATGACCAGAAAACCAGGTAATGAAGATTGACGTGACCTGGGTCATTCAAGGAAATCAAATTAAAGAATAGTGGAGGAGTAGTAAAATATGTAGTTTCCACTTTCCTCTATATCAATAATAATGACTGTCTAAGATCTACAAGGCACGGAGACCCTATGAAAGATGGTTCACCATTCACAGATCAACCATGGCAAATGCGGCTTAGCTTACGAAAGAAAGATCGGCCTACGAGCTCCTCATATAAGATGACTTAAAAAAAGGATTAATAAGTTTTTTTTGCTTACTGTTCCAGATCCTTGCTGTGGTGGACCATAACCCGGGGGACCAAGTGATCCTTCTGGAGGCATTCCGGATGGAAACCCAGATATAGCCGGGGGTCCTTTAGGTTTTTCATGGGGTACAGAAGGTTCATCCCTATTCATACCAGGCTGTGGCCCGCCTTGTATGAAACCCGATGGATTGCCTCCATCAATTTTAGAGTGCTGTTTTCCCTGCTTGTATTCAAGAGGAGGACCTCCTCCCATTCCTGGAGGCGGTCCTTGCATGTAATCTGGGGGAGGACCCTCTCCCATTCCTGCGGGTGGTCCTTGCATGTAATCTGGAGGGGGGCCGTCTCCCATTCCTGGGGGCTGACCTCCCTGCATGTATCCTGGTGGACCATTCATGTATCCTGCCATTCCCGATGGACGACCACCCATACCCGGCGGCCGTCCTCCTCCCATGAATCCCGATGGAGACCCTCCTCCCATTCCAGGTGGCGGTCCTCCACTCATGAAGTTGGACGGGGGTCCTCCTCCCATTCCAGGTGGCGGCCCGCCTCTAATTCCAGAAGGTGGCCCTCCTCCCATGCCAAACAGTGGCCCTCCTCCCATGCCAGGAGGTGGTCCTCCTCCCATTCCAAACGGTGGTCCTCCTCCCATTCCAGGCGGCGGCCCTCGGCTCATTCCAGGCGGTCGCCCTCCTCCCATTCCAGGCGGTGACTCTCGTCCCATTCCAAAAGGTGGTCCTCCTCCCATTCCAAACGGTGGCTCTACTCCCATTCCAGGAGGTGGCCCCCCTCCCATTCCATTAGGTGGTTCTCCTCCCATTCCAGGCGGCGGTCCTCCTCTCATTCCAGAAGGTGGCCCTCCTCCCATTCCAAACGGTGGTCCTCCTCCCATTCCAGGAGGTGGTCCTCCTCCCATACCAGGAAATTGTCCTCCCATCCGCAATGCTGATGAAGGGTCATCTTCCATTCCTAGAGGTTGTCCACTCCTCATATTAAGTCCTGGAACAGGATTTTCTTCCTCTTCTTGGGATTCTTCTCCCTGCAGTATGCCCTCCGCTTTCTCGAAATTTTTCATTAACTGGTTCATACGAAGAACGTTTTGATTAATTACTGTGTAATTTACTTTGCCTGTGGGATCATGCACGATTTTTCTACGAGTTGGATTACCTGAGATGAGTTTGTAATGTCCATCAATGGTATTCTGCAATATATATAAAAGTTAAAATATATAAAAAATGATGATAAAACGATTAAAATAATATTAATACCTTGTTAATAAAAAATCATACAGGATTACATGTAATTCGACGTAGTATATATCAGGTAGGAATTGATAGAGGACCCTAAATGCAACAATTAGAACCCCCTATATTTTGTAAGGTCATTTAATAGTTTTCGAGATTTGCAAAAACAAACCTGTTGATTTGTATAGAAACAACGTTGATGATTTTAAAGATAAAATTTATCATTTGATATTTCATGCCTTTCGTACGTTTATATTCAAATATTTAATTAATAACATTTGTTTGTCAATTAATAAACACTTTCTTTCTAATATAAGTAGGAAGAGTTTTATTTCGATGGTAGTATAGATCAATAACATTTAATTTCATATTCGAGCAATTTAATTTTAACACCATTGAGGTGCAGGCCCGGACTAACGAGTTGTAGATCGTTTGTTCGAACTCAGCCAGGCGCATTACGTTGTGTAACTCTCTCATTACCACTGCTCTCAAAACAGTGAAGGAACACATCATGACTTTTTACGTTTGTCAGATCTACTAAACAGGAACTTTGACGTTAATTTGAATTGTTAGTCGAACACTAGATAGAGGTTCTTTTCCATCTTTTCTTTAAGCTAAAGCGGAATTAATTTCCTGTATGCTTTTTATGTGTAAATAAATAAATAAAAAAAAAATTACATTGTCTAATGATCGCCGTAATCCTCCTTCCGTTCCTGGGGAAGGTCTTCTCTGCAAAAACTTTGAAGGACGCCCTCGTTCTATGCCATTTGGCTGAACACTCTGCATGAATCCTGAAGGACTTCCTACCATTCCATGTGGTGGTCCTTCCAGCATGAATTCTGGAAGAGGTTCTTCTATAAAACGTGATGGTCCTGCCTGCATGTGTCCTGGAGCAGGTACAACCATTCCATGTTTTCCCTGTGTAAACCCTGGAGGAGGTCCTCCCATTCCATAAGGTTGTCCTCCGTGCATAAATCCTAAAGTAATGCCTCTGTTCTTTTCAAGGCGTTGTCTTCTTAGCGTAAATTCTAGAGGCAGTGCTCCTCCCGTCCCAAAAGGAAGAGGTTCCCCTCCCATTCCAGGTGGTAGCCGCATTAATCCTGAAAGAGTTTCTTCTCCCATACCAGGGTGCCGTCCTGTGTTCATAAAACCTTTACGAAGACCTTCTCCTGCTTGCATGAACCCTGCTGATCCCGAAGAACCGACTCCCATAAATTCACTGTCCTCTTCTTCTTGCATAAAACTCGGAAGAGGGGATCCTCCATCCATTTCTAAGGGATCTCCCCCTCCTCTTTTCTCACTGTCAAATTGTTGCATCAACTGGTTCATCCGGAGAGCGTTCTGCTTAATTTCTGAGTAATTTACTTCCCCTGTTGGGTCACTCAAGGCTTCAAGGCCGGCAGACCAAGATTTTCTACGTGCTTCATTTTCTAAGACCAGTTCGGGAGACTGATCTCCGTTAATGGTAATCTGCAAAAACAAAAGGCTAAATGGATTTTCAGTTTTTAAGGTATTAGTAAAATCTGACAATTGAATGTCAAATGAAAAAAAAAAAGGATTATACAAATTTTTTAATAATACTTAAACAGAGTCAATTTTCCAACTGGGCGAGGGTAGCTGAATCCGAAACTATAAAGAATAGCCAAAAATACAAAAGAAGTCTGGAGGCCGATTTTGATGAAAACTAAAACTGCATCATTAGATTTTAGAAAAATCTGTATTCCTAGGAATAAAACTCGAATCGGGACTGTCTTATCAGGTTACCGTGACCCTGGAACGTAAAGGGCTATTGACGGGACACCATGGATTTTAGCCAGTACGAGTATGACAGTCCCTTCCGACTCATTTGAAAAAGGTAGTGTCCTAAGAAAAAAAAATATTTTGTGTATTATTTGTAAGAAACCTGAATGTCCTTAATGATAATCATTAGTACACTATTTTCTGTGTTTTCATTGTTTGTTATAGACCAGGGGTGGCCAACCGGTCGATTGCGATCGACCGGTCGATCGCGACTATTACTCCAGTCGATCGTGGCAAAGCAAAAAATATAAATAAGTAGATCAGACTGCGCAACGTAATTACCAACTACTGCAGCATCATCTTGTATCACTTTTCAATCGCTGTTCCGTCACGGTTGGTAGATCGTACAGGGTTTCGTTGGTAAACAGTAGATCTTAAGTCTAATCAAGTTGGCCACCCCTGTTATAGACCTTAGACATGTCAGTGGAATAATGAAATTATTTACATTGTCAAATGACCGTCGATGTCTGTAGTACGGGGAATAGTATGTGTCTTGAGAACCACCTCTTACTGGAGCCGTGGTTGCTTCTTGCTTGAATCCTAGAGTATAAACTGTTCCCGTTTCTGGTCGTCTTCCAACAAACCCTGGGTCTCCTGGCGTGAATTTCGGAAGAAAATTATCTTTCATTACTGGGTGTCCTCTAGCCTCGTGGCCCGGAGGCGGTGTAGGAGCGCCTTTCATTCCTGGCGGTAGTTTCCCTTGAAAGTATCCCGGCCAAGGCTCACGAGCTTCCGTCTTTATTCCAGCCCAACCTGGTGGCTGCTGCCCTGATCGAAGCGCAGGATTATTATCTTGGTAATACCCTGGGTCTGGTGGACCTCCATAATCATCCATCTGCGGATTTCCTTGACCCTGTCTGAGCGCGAGGGAATGCGGCAGTGAGGGTTCCATTTCATTTGGGTAACCTGCTTGGGTCCTCCCAGGATTATTAGGGTTCTGAAAGTCAGCGAAAGTTGGTCTGTAACCGTTAGGGAAGTCAGCTTCAGAGCCCGGTCCAGGAATTTTATTTTTCTTACTTTGAGAACGTGCAATATTCATTGAAGCCATTTGCTCATCCGTGAACACGAAAGACCCAAATGTGTGAGGCTGGTGTGACAGAGAAGTCATTAAGTCAGTTGGAGTTTCTTTTCCACTTAATACAGGAGGAGCCTTAAAGCCCAAGATTGCCAGAGCATCTTTGTGTTCAGCTGCTTCCTCCATGCGCTCGTCCATTTGAGGTGCCATTTTATCAGGTGATCGAATAGGACGTTCAGCTACATCAAGGGATGCTAACATAGAGGATCTATCTTTGCCGTGTGGGTTCTGCAAAAAAAGATATACTTCATCAAATTTAATTACCATCGAAATAAATTAAACTTCATCAAATTAAATTAATTACGAACAGTTCGACGAATTATGACTGGTAAAAATAAATTATCAATTTTTTAAGGTAACCCTTGCTCCCACAATAGGTATCTTGAGTGCCTTAACAAAATTTAAATTCAGATTATCAAACAGTTAGACCCGGAACTACTACTTGCAGATCATAGTATATATTTGTCCAGTGCTGCAATCGAACACGTGACACTCTGCGTAGCAATTTATCAGTCAATCAATTATCACAGAACTTTCTTCACATTAATACATTAATTTTTCCACACGATACAATTTTTCGAATCGAGTGGAAAAATTCGATTCAAAAGTCATATTGGTCGAGTTGTACGTCAAGTCGTATGAGTATAAGTAGCGTTTAAGTCATCGTCATCCTTAAAAACATTAAGAGGTTTTGGAATTCAGATAAAACTAGGTTATGCAGGCGGCTTGACTCACTTGGAGGTTGGTAAATATCCCACGGATATCAGATTCAGGTTTAATCCTATATTCTTATTCAGATTAAGTAAATAAAAAACCAAAAAAAAAAGATCCGACCGATCCAAGCACTCAAATACATCTATTCTATTTTACGCAATTAATATTAATAAGATAAGATTACTTGGTCTAATTTGCGCCGATGATGTATTGGTGGTCCACCTTGTCCTGGTGGTCCACCTTCTTTTGGAGGCTTGTCTTCATTCTCAGGCTCGCCTGCACCCTCAGGGTCGCCTGGTAATAGTGGCCCAGTTGTCGATTGTGATTCACCTGCACCTTGCGACTTGTCTGCCGCCGGAGGTTTTTCTGCCTGCGGTTTTCCACCTACCCCCTGTGATTTACTTGCTTCTGTAGGCTTATCTGATGATGATGGCCCACTTGTCCCTGGGGGTATGGTTTCTGCTAGGGGCCTGCTTGTTGAAGATGTGTTGTTTGCTCTCTCTGGCATATCTTTTCTCGGTGGCCCGTTTGATCCTGGTTGTTTGTTGGTCCCTGGTGCTGAGTCTACCTTCGGTAGCCCATCAGCTTTCGGTGGCCCATCAGCTTTCGGTGGTCCATCAGCTTTCGGTGGCCCATCAGCTTTCGGTGTTCCACCTGCCACTGGTGGTTTGCCTGGTTCAGGACCTATTTGTTGGGCTAGACCTGGCCCTTTTCCTTGTCCTATTCCCGGTCCCATACTTGGCATAATTCCTGGTCTCATTCCTTGTCCCATTGCTGGCATCATTCCTGGCATCATTCCTTGACCCATTCCTGGCATCATTCCTGGCATCATTCCTTGACCCATTCCTGACATCATTCCTTGTCCCATTCTAGGTCTTGCGCCAGCGGGGCCCCAGCCACCCCCCATACCTACTGAACCCCCAGGGCCGCGACCCATTCCCGGCCCTTTAAACATTCCTGGACCCATTCCAGGGCCATTTTCATCTAGATTGATTTCAAGACCAGTTTCTGGATCCGTCATTAGAGGCATACCTGAGTCCATATCTGGACCCATACCAGGATCCATACTTGGACCTATACCAGAGCCCATACCCGGACCCATTCCAGGGCCCATTCCTGGATCCACTCCATATCTTCCGCCTGGACCCATACCAGGGCTTCTGGCTGGACCTATTTCAGTTCCCATACCTGGATCCGTTACGTGACCCATTCTAGGACTCATACCACCAGGATCCATGCCAGGACCCATACCAGAACCCATACTAGGTCCCATACCTGATCCCGTACCAGGACCCATCCCAGGTCCCGTATCAGAATTCATACTAGGACCCATGCCTGGACCCATTCCCGGACCCATACCAGGAAATATACCAGGAGCCATACCAGGGCCCATGCCAGGACCCATACCAGGTCCCATACCAGGACCCATACCAGGACCCATACCAGGACCCATACCAGGACCCATGCCTGGACCCATACCAGGCCCCACCCCAGGACCCATGCCATGACCTTTTCCCCCACGACCTCTGCCCCAACGGCCACTTGAGCCATTTGGTCCAAGAGGTCCGTTGCCCATTCCTGGACCACCATGCATTCTTGGCCTTGGACCTACACCGTTGCCCCAAACTCCCCCTGGACCATGACCGACACCTTGTCCTCGACCACCTCCTGGAATCCAACCTCCAGCTGGTCCCGGTGGTCCCACGGGACCATACCCTCCATTTGCTGCACCCATGCCGAAGCCGCCAGGGTTACCACCCGGACTTTTAACATGGGCCATACCCGGAGGTAAGGGACCACTCATACCGAAATCATTAGGCCCTTGACCTTGGGGCATGGCCATGTCTAATCCATTTGGGCCACCACCAGGGTCCCCCCCAGGTCCGCCTTGTTCCTCTTTAAGCCACGGAAATGGTTCCTCTTCATCAGGTCCTGGTTCTTTCATGTTTGCAATGGCGGCGCTTGGTCCTGCGCCTTTGCCCCATGGTACCTGGACATGAAAAGAATATGAAAGCATGTTATGCCACCCTTAATATTTTTTTTCTTGAATATTGGTCAGCCCTTCTCTTCTATGTGTCAGAGTTAATTAAATTATTGAATTGTATGTAATAAAAATCAGTGTATCTTGTTTTTTTCCGAAAATTTAACGGTAAGCTTATACTAGTTTTGCATAGTTTGCATGTGTAACCGTGTTTATCAATACCAACATTTGTATCCTCCGACTGCACATCATGAATTTTAAGGTTTTAAAGACTCCTCTGTATTTTTTTTTTATCAATCTTTTTAGTTGGGTTTTTACGCCATTCGAACGTCTTTTTCAATATCACAGATCTCTATTGTGTAAAAAAATAATAAATTAAACTTACCCCTGGACCTACTAATTCAACACTTTTCTCCTGTAATAATATGAATATGATAAATTAAAAACTCCAACTGAAATTATTTAAAAATAGATCCTCGGGAACTCATATCCAGCTATCGCCAACCTTTTTTTTTAATGAATCCTTCCGCCTTGGGTGGAGCCGAAGGGACTCAAACTGTCAGTCTCGATCCAAATAAATTCTGAACCTTCAATAGCCCTTTACGTTCCAGGGTCACAGTTACCTATTTAGACAGTCCCGCGACCCCGGTAGGCAGCTACTACCAACCTTAGGCTGTTCCACCTTACGCTTCCCGATTCGTGGTCTTGACTGAAGGACACGTCTATCTCAGTGACTGGTTTGTATATAAAACAAATGCTTGAGTAAATACCTGATTGTAATGATTACCTCATTTCCTTGATTGTCTTTGTCTTCCCAATAAGGCGACAACTGGAGTAAAAACAAAAAAAATGTTTAAAAAAATCTTCATTGACTGACCGTTAGAACGTAGCTTCTTTGGAGTTAAAAACACTGATTGCTTCAGGAATTTCATTCAAATTCCTCTGTCATCATGCCATTTAATTGGAGCACAATATGTCTTCTTCCATACCAGTTTTCTTTTTAGAAAATCATCTCAGTAGACACGTCTTTTCTAGCCACACCTTCACAGTTAGTATAATTTCTTACAAATGGCTCTGTTAAAAATAAAAGTCTTTTTTCCTGCTTTCTTTTACTGTCAGTCTATGTCGTTCTTTTGCTGAGCAAAGGCCTCCCTCTCCCCATAACTTCTAACGATTCTGCTCATCCCGTCTTCTTCTACGAGGTTTCTGCCGCGACGCTTTATGGCTGTGTCGGGGCTCCAAATAGTAATTATTTATTGGGCATTAGGAAAACGTGACCAGCCGCTGGGCTGGCTCGCTTCTGTTTAGCACGCTTGTCAATCTGTACATAGTAAACGTCTATACGCCTATAGCTTCTGAACTACTGCAGTAAATTCATTATCTTCATCAACCGGAAGGCGTCTACTGCTGAATATAGACCTCCCCCTTTTTTTTTTTTTTTTTTTTTTTTAAGGTGGCAAAATCACCAAATGAGTCCTCCCGCCCTGGGCGGGGCGGAAGGGACTGTCAGACTCTTACTGACTAAAATCCACCCGTGTTTCTTCGGATGCCCTTTACGTTCCGGGGCCGCGGTATCCTGGATTAAGAAAAAAGCCGCGACCCCAGCAGGCATTTGGCCCCGTAAGGGGCCCCGTCGGTGACGCGTGAAACACGACGCGCCACCGACCCGGGCTTGGTCCTTGGTCGGACGGTGAGCTTACCCATTACTCACCGTCCGCAAGCCCGCTCCGCCGCTGTGCCCTCTGCTGTTCAGAGGGACACGCGTTGGAGCATCCACCCGACAGGCTATTCGCATACGGGCAAAGAGACCCCTTAGGCACACAGTGCCTAAAAGAGTTTTTGCCCGCATCCCAGGGTGCACCGGCCCGAAAAACTGGTCTTCCCCCCGGACGTATCCGAAGGGGAACTCCAGTCCACGGGCGCACGTGGAGGTTTCCTGTCTTAGCACCCCTTTCCTGTCTTAGCACCCCATAGACCTCCCCCTTAGGCCGTCTCGCCGAACGACACTTAGCCATTAGCATTCAACGGTTGGCTCACGATGTCGTCGGTCCTTGTGGAAAGCCTGCCTATGCTGCGTCTTCCGGTCTGTGGTCGCCACTCGAGAAGTTTTTCTTCCCCAACAGTTATCAGTTCTACGAGGGATGTGACCTGCCCATTGCCATTTCAACTTGCATATATGAGCTGTCGGTGACTCTGGTTCTTCGGCGAACATCTTTGTTCGGGATTATAACCCGTAAAGGAACTCAGAGTATAGCTCTTGCTGTTGCTCGTTGAGTGACTCTTGGTCTCTCTAAAATACCAACTGTCAATGACCAGGTCTCAGTGCTATAATAATGTCATCACTGGCAACACACACTGGTTAAAGCTAAATTAGATTTTCTTTTTTTTTGTGTTCATAATCGCAATGGGAAAAAGAAAAAAAAAAAAGAAAAAAAAGGTGAAGAAAAAGAAAAAGGTGGAGAGACGACCTAGACGCATACCATGAGGGCTGGTTCGAAGTGGCCCAGGAAAAGAGTTCCTGGAAGGAATTGGGGGAGGCATTTGCTCAGCAGTGGGACAGAGGAGGCTAATTTAAAAAAAATAGCAAAGGAAATGTTTTTTATGGAATGTTTTCGGAAAATCCACCAGGTAGGTCGACTAGGTTTAAATTTATGCATAGCCAAGGCGGTTCTAAACTTTATTATAAAACTAGCTCTTCCTCGTGGTTTCAGCCCCGCTGCTCGGCTACTATCGGTCGTAGCGCGATGTTATATAGTCTATAGCCTTCCTCGATAAATGCACTATCCAACACAGAAATATTTTTTCAATTCGAACCAGTTGTTCCTGAGATTAGCGCGTTCAAACAAACAAACTATCCAGCTTTGTGATATTAGTACCTATATATAGATATAAAATGATTAAAAAAAAATAGAACTTACACCAACGTTTGGATTGTAAAATTTTTGTTGAGGTTTATTACGCTGGAAAAAAAACACGCACCTTATATTACTTGTTCTAATAAAACTTAGTATCATTTCTTGCTTGTTATGACCTCAGTTTAACGGCGCATTCATGACTAAGCTTTTGTCAAACAGACAGACGTGGCTAATGCGAAGCGAGGCGTTTTTATTTGTAATGTATGGAATTGTTTGAATCCAGTCACATAGAAAAGCGAAAGCGATCCGATAGCGTGACCGAACCGATGCGAAGACGAGGCGAAGGCGTATTTGCTTTGTTTGACGTCGTTCATAAAAAGCCAGCTAAAACAACTGCCACGTCTCGGTTCGCCTCGGATTCGGTCCGGTTCGCTTCCGCCTGTCTGTTTGACAAAGGCTTATAGTCTAAGCGGTGAGCGGTGCGATAATGAAGCATGAATTTCCTTAATTTGTAACATCTTTTAAATGAATACTTACCAAAGCTGCCTTCCTATTCTGTAGAAAATCAAAATAAAATATTTTACGGCCAAATGTTTTTTTTTTTATAAAATGATTTTATTAAACTGGAGAACTGGGTATAAATAAAATTTAAGTAAATAACGGGAAATAATGATCTTAAGAAATTTGGGACATGGGGAGTAACTTTTTATTTTCCCTTCTACCCTGGGCAGAGCGGGAGGGTCTGTCAGGCTCGTACTGACTAAAATCCACGGTGTCCTTCAATAGCCCTTTACGTTCTGGGGTCACGGTAATTCGTGAGTCCCGCGACCCCGGCAGGCTTTGGCCCTCTCTTTGGCCCCCGTGTTGCTGACACTCTTTCAGGCGCGCGTGGAACACAACGCGCTGTCGACCCGGGCATGGTCCGTGGTCGGACAGCGATTTGCCCATTACTCGCTGCCCGCATGCCCGAGCAACGTTACTCTACACTGGGAATTTCTCCTGTATCGTGGGTACGTTTACAGACATTCAAACTGATATACACAAACATGCCGTCGAACCATCAACGGTGTCGTGGAGGTAATTAATCTATATGATTACTAAACTTACTTCGCGTGCCGCTCTTTTTAGAAGATTTCTAGAATAACCCTGAAAGTAGAATAACTTTTATTTATCTTGAAAACACTAATATTAGTAAAATATTTCAATAAAAAACTAAAATAAAAAATCTTAAGCGGGAGGGACTGTCAGACTCGTACTGACTAAAATCCACGGTGTCCTTCAGTAGCCCTTTACGTTCCGGGGTCACGGTAATTCGTGAGTCCCGCGACCTTCAATTTATTAGGTGGAATGATTTTGAAAATTATTGTATTTTTTGCTTAGACTATTGACATCGAAGGACTAAAGAGAGACTAAAGAGAAAGAGTCAATTGTTAAGACTAGGTACCTACTATTAACAGTAATTTAAAATTGCATTTCTTTTTTTTACTTTTGTAAATCTCTTTATTAATCTTTAAGGATGTCTTTCCACCAGAGATGTGCTATGCAGCTATGCTGCGAGAATGTGAAAGCTGAGCTTTTTTTTTTTTTTTTTATCGTGGTAAAATCATCAAATGAGTCCTCCCACCCAGGGCAGGGCGGGAGGGACTGTCAGACTTGTACTGACTAAAATCCACGGTGTCCTTCACTAGCCCTTTACGTACTGGGGTCACGGTAATCCCTTGGTCCCGCGACCCCAGCAGGTGAAAGCTGAGCTACGAAACTATGTGACCGTTTCCACTTATGCTAAGCTATGTAGCGATTAATTATTAAAAAAAAGACTGTCACTGTTGACTATTTTCTGCATAAAAAATCTAGATGAAATAGTCTACTTAACGAAAGAATCCACGTTTTGTATACATATATAATAAGACAATTTGAAAACAGCTTTGTCTAAACTTATGTTTTTATATCAAGACCTTTATAAATCAATAAATCTATCAATCATAATCAGGAATACTCACAGCCCATAGGTGTGCGTTTTCTTCAAACTGTAATACGAAAAAAGAAAAGTTTTTTTTCCTATGATTTTGCTGTCATGATGGCCCGTAAGTTTAGCATTTCACTTATCATGCATGTCGAGGTTGCAAGAATTTGTACGCCTACACGGCAAAACATAGCGGCCAAATATTGTTTACCTAACACCATTATGTAATACATATGTTTTACAAATAAATCTATTCTATTCTATTCTATTCAAGTTCACACTCAGGCAAATACCAATGTGTCTTTATCAATGTACAGCTGAAGACTTTGTTTGTCTGGTTGAACGCGCTTATCTCAGGAAATACTGTTTCGAATTGTTAAATTCTTCTTGTGTTAGATAGCCCATTTATCGAGGAAATCTTTAGGCTATATAAAATCACGCTACGATAAATAGGAGCCGAGCAGTGAAGTTGAAACCACCGAGAACAGCTGGTAGTCTATGTAATTGTTCTACTGGGAGAATAAAATAATAAACAATACAACTATAAGCTAAATACTTACTTTATCTATAAGCTTTTGTCTATAATTTTTCTGGAAAAGAAAAGAAAAAATAATCGTATCATTAAGGTAAGTATTAAGGCTGCTCTTCTATCAGAGATGTGCTATGCTACGCTGCTATGGATGCGTTTGATATCCACCAATCATATTCATTGGTGCACATAGCGTAGCACTGGTGGAAACGGATTCACCTAAGATATGTCTTTTATACGGAAGGGTGCGTACTATGGATGTGTGCTATGGATGCGTGCTATAGATGCCTTCTATAGGTCGTCTTCCCTACTATCGATACTATCGCATAGCTTGAGCTGCGCATCTTCCTAGCGCAGCTACTTTGCGGCGGCGCATCTTCATAGCACATCTTACTCGCACCGCTACATAGCTTAGCATCAGTGGAAACGGTCACATAATTTCGTAGCTAAGCTTTTACATTCTTGCAGCATAGCACATCTCTGGTGGAAAGGCACCTTTATGCGTATATTTCGATAGGTACGGTTAGTGGCCCTAGCACGAATTCTACGTTCTTGAACTTCAATCAAATAATACATAGTATTAGATTTCTGATGAGCGCTTCAAAAACGGCCCGAAAAATAACGCCACAAACGGTTTTGTGACGGTATTTCGAACCCTTGTTGCTTAGACCCTAAGTATCATTTTAGAATGAGTACTTTTGTACTGATGACATATTATCTTCAAGAAACATTTTTAAATTGTTTACGTTAAATCTTATAAATTTTGCAATGGTAATTAAACTGTATGTTTGAGTGTTAAGGTTTATAATAAACTGAAGTCGTTAATACTATTGAACATTTTTTTATGAAGTTTAGATGTATACGTGTGTGCAAATGTGGCCGCTTATGCGACTCCTTTTTGTTCCTGATCCTTAATCTAGAGCTATTATTGATTGAAGTTTTTGAAGTATGTAAACAAGGCTGCACATCAAGCTATAGAAAACTAATTTATATTGGCCTCGCTTTACATGCTCTTTTCGCACAAAGTATGGTCAGCTGATACTGGTTTTGTATAAGTGGCTGTGTACGACGAAAAAAATGGAAAATAAAATAATTTTGTAAGTAGAATAAATTAACTCTTTCACCTTTGGATCGTCCAATAATTTGTTGAACTCGTCCCACTGAAAAAAATAAAACAAAACTTTAGCTTACGTATTTAGCAAGTATAATGTTTTGTCTTTTAAAAAATCTCTTTTTTTTTTATAAGGAACCGACTTCAAAAACAAATAAAAGAAGGTATAAAGGAACTTTGTCTTTCGGAAGTCGATGGCTTTTTATTTTATTTTATTGACTTTTGCCACCGAGTTCAGATATTCAACAGAAATCGACTCAGGAGTCTTTGTGTAATCAGCGTCTCTAAATTAAAAATTCACCAAGTAGCGGATCCATGAGGATGACGACCGGGATATACATTATTGTTCTATACCAAAACCTCTAGAATGTAACGAACATTTTTCTTTAGAACTGTGCATTAAAATTGTTTGCGCGCAGTCGCAAACAAACATAAATACATACAAACATACGGAAAACCCCCGTCTATTTATAATAATTATTTTTTGAGCCCATAGCGCCATCTCGTAATATTTTATGAAACTATTGATACCTCAAAAATTCTAGAGATGGCGTTTTATGTCATTTTGTTCGAAGAGCTAAGTTCAGCCCCCTAATCTGATATGTTTGACCGGATGTTGGTCAGTTTGTTGTTTTGGCTTTCCATAAAACGACTTAATTTTTTATTTATTTTTTAATTTAGTCATTTTTGTAATATTTTACTTTTAGTTTTTAAATGTAGTATCTTTTTTTTTGTAATAATCTATTGCTTTAAGTTCGGACTACGTTTAACAGATTTCCAAAAACCTATTAAAGCTGGTTAATCCCATCCTCCCATGTCGTGGTTGCATTTACAAACATATAAACTCACATACACAAACGCCCAAACTCGTATCAATTATTTTTAGATCATACACATATTTGCTTCGTGCGGGCATCGAACTTGCGACACGCAGCACGGCAGTCCAATTGCTCAGCCACTGTACCAACCGTGTCATCGAATTGACGCCGACTTACCTTATTTGTGTCAGTTAATCTCGTGGCCTGAAAACGAGTCACAAGATAAGTTTTCTTGAACACATTTAGAAAAACTCATCGTCTTTTAAGCTGTCAACCGATAAATGTGCCCAAGTGGCATTTTTAAAAAACGAAAATCCAGCATTACATAATGGGCAGATATCGTGTATGAATACGCCGCTAGAGGCCTTAGTTTATCGTGGGGTTTCCAAAATGTCAAAACTCTTTGTTTACTAAGACAGTGGAATCATAGTAATAGGGTCCCAAATTAAGGGAAAATTCAGAAAACCAACCAGACACAGGATTCATCTGGTCGGAGGATCCTGTCTTTTCATACAGTTCGAAACTTCACGCCCTGTTCCTTAAGGGTGCTTTTCCACCTAAGATGTGCTATACGACTTTGCTATGGGCGCGTTTGATAACCACCTATCACATAACTTGGTACACATAGAACATCACTAGTTGAAACGGATCCAACAAAGTTACGTTTTTAAATGGAAAGATGCGTCGAGCTGCGTAGCTTCCTCGCTCAGCTACCTTGAAGTGGCACATCATTTTATCATATTTAGCTTAGTAAAAATAGTTTTGTAGCTTAGCTTTCACATTTTCGGAGCACAACTGCATAGCGTATGCAGTACAATTTGCAAAGCGCAATTTTTTCATAGGTTTGATTTTTCAGTTTTTTAGTCAAGTCTGACAGTCCCTCCCTACTCATTTGATGATTTTACCACGTAAAAAAAAAGTTTATTTATTTTTTTATTTATTACTGTCTTTTTTATTCTAAATGCCTTGGTGATTGTTGTTGTGTGTGTCTACACTTGAATAAATATCTTCCTATTCTATTATATTCCATACAGCTGCATCTTGTGTGAAAATAAACCCTTATACTTCTAAATTTATGATGTAAAAGTTTAAATATACGTTTTATGTACATACCAACTCATTCAAATCATTTTTATCATCTTCATCATACGTTTTACCATCAGGTTTAGGAAATACGGAGTCGGAGTCTTCATCATCGTCAACATAATCTTCATCATTTTCTGGACCGTACTGAAAATGCCACATTTTATTACCATACAGGGTTATTTGTAAAACATTAACAACTTTTCATGGGCTGAAAGTATTTTTGGTTGTGAACAACTTTTACTATGAAACCAAACCTGCTCGGCTCCTATTGGTCGTAGCGTAATGTGATGCCTTCTTTCATAAATAGACTATCCTTAGTTACGTATGCTGAAAAGCTTTTCAAAGTTGTACAAAAAGTTATACTGTACCCTTCCCACCAAATTCTGGCCGCCATATTTACCGGGAATCTGTTTAAAAAAAGGAAGTTTGTTTTAAAGACTATCACACCCAAAAGCCGTGGTTTAAAGCAAATGAGTGAGGGTATAATAGAGGGCTCAGTAGACCAATACAAAATCTTACTTTATTTACTACACAAGAAGATACACATTTCGCCAGTGACGCGACACAGCGCGACCTAGTGCGGGGCCACGTGCACTTTTTAATAGCGACTCAAAATCTAACTTTATTTACTACACGAAAAGATACACTTTTCCCGTACCGTTGCTGTACGTCGCGTCGCGTCTTGATTTGAACTGACCCATATTGGTGAAATGTGAGCTTATCGCTAAAATATTTAAAAAAAATGTGCTATTTCAAGCAAACTTTAAAACTAGCTTTAGCCGTGAGCAAAACCTGGTGAATAATAAGTATGTATCTACTTACATTCATTCGAATATCTTTGTTCTAGAATAAAAAAAAACACAAGTATTTTAGATAGAATATGTTTAAACATGGACAAACTACCTGATCGACTACCTCTGTTCTGTTAGAAATAGAGAAAACTTAAAAAAAAACGGGAAATTTGAAAAAATCCAACAACAAAGCTGGTGCTTGAACCATCATTCGTCATCGGTCATCAACAAAGAAGGCCAACATGGTTGGAGGCAGCAGAAATTTTCATCAAATCAATAGTAGAGCCGTTTTTGAGAACGCGAAAACATTACACAAATATTTATCGTTGAATAGTATAAAATAAAACAAGTTTACTTACAATCGTATGAAATGGCCGATCTCTTGGCTTTACAGGCTAAAGTAAATTTAAAAAAAATGTTTTTACTAACAATTCAATTTGCAAATATTGTCCATTGTAGCTGGAGAGTTGTAAAAGTGATCGAGCCACGCTGAAAACTTGCTCAACACTTCTTCAATAATCCCTAAATACAGAAATGCAGACCTGGCTGAGAGAAGCTGGTATTGAACGAATCCAGGTGTATTAAAGATGCGATTTTTTGGGACCAAAAAGAGTGTTTTAGGCATTTCAAAACCTTTATACCTTTAAAATTGAAATTAAAGAGTGGAAAAATTAATACTCGTAAGATCATTTTGTTGGGATTTAAATTTTTAATTTTGTAAACAATTCAATTTCCTACCATATCTTTTTTAGACTGGTATATAATATAATAGGTGCTAAGTGTAGCGCTTGAATGAAATACGAGTACATCACACCCCATGAACCTTTCTGATTTTCTATTTAAATAAAATACTTACTCTCGGCAGTCCGTTGGGGGGTATGTATGTATCTGATGCAGGATCAGGCAGGCGTTGTTTATCAGGTTTCCATTCGCTGTCCTGAAATTTACATTAGCTGTACAACATTACTTCTCTGGGTAGGCACCCTTTGGGGCATTCGGACGGCGAGTAATGCCCTTTTTACACAACGCGACTCAAGTCTCCGATACCTTACGACATTGCTATCCATTGACGCGTGCCTGTGAACGAACCTCTACGGATTTTTATTGCGATAGTCACCTGGATACGAAAGTCTTCGGCGAGTAAAGCCCTTTGTACACAACGCGACTCAAGTCTCCGATACCTTACGACATTGGTATCCATTGACGCGTGCCTGTGAACGAACCTCTACGGATTTTTATTGCGATAGTCACCTGGATACGAAAGTCTTCGGCGAGTAAAGCCCTTTGTACACAACGCGACTCAAGTCTCCGATACCTTACGACATTGGTATCCATTGACGCGTGTCTGTGAACGATCCTCTACGGATTTTTATTGCGATAGTTACCTGGATACAAAAGTCTTCGTCGAGTAAAGCCCTTTGTACACAACGCGACTCAAGTCTCCGATACCTTACGACATTGGTATCCATTGACGCGTGTCTGAGAACGAACCTCTACGGATTTTTATTGCGATAGTCGCCTGGATGCGAAAGTCTTAAGGCATCGGAGGCTTGTGTTGCGTTGTGTACGAAGGGGCTAATGGATGGCTCGCTGTCCGATCAGGGACCATTATATTATGAGTAGCGTTGAAAAAGAATAGGAAAAAGTCCGTTTGTTTATTCATCAAGGTTATTGTTTCTTACCAATTTGGGTGGTTTTGTTTTTGGGTGATGATGGTGTACTTTCAACCCAAGCGTCTGAAAAGTAAACATTTTTGCTATGGACACATATATCTTAAAAAAATACTATGGTTACTTTTATCTTGCTTTATCGTTCTCATATAATGTATAATCTCAAGATAAATTACGTAAGAAAGGAATTGTAATAATTGTTGAATGAAAGAAGAAGATAAATAAGTAAGACTGGACAATAGTAACGACTGTCAAATGTCTACAAATGACAGCCGGGACCAACGGCATTACGTGCTTTCCGCGGCACGGAGGGAACTCGCTATGACAGATAGTCACACATCCACAGACCAACATCGGCAAGCGCGGCTTAACCCGGAAGATCAGCCTGTGCGGCTGTAATTATTTAGCCACGAGCTCCTCTCTTAAGTATTGTCTATTTATTCAATATGTAATTTCAACCGAAAGTCACGGGTAAAAATCTAGTAAAAGGTACTCACATCTACATTATCATCATAAAAAAACTCAGGCAGTCTTCCCTGAGGATGACCCCGGGTGAATAAATTGGCAAAAATAAATATTACTAGTAGCCATGTTGTTTGACTCATTTCAGGGACATACTGAATTAAAAATCCATTAATAGATGGTTAGCGGAGCTAATACTGTGTGATTGGAATTAGAAATGAAGAAAAGATAATTTATGATGATTGATTTTTAGAGTTCCGTAGATAGAATATTTTATTTAGTGCGACAAAATACAATTAATTAGATATACAACTGAAACTTGACGGGAAGATAAGATTACGAAGCTTCTGCACGAAATCTTAAAAATAATAAAAAATGGCGTGACTTTATGTACTCGTAATAACATAATTTCTACTAAAAATTACACACAGACAGAACAGAATTATTAGAACGACAAGCTACATGAAAATGAGTCGAGTTAACAACGAAAGCGGATGTTAAAATGAAGCAAAAATGAAGCACTTTTAAACCTCTTTTGCTTGTTTTAACAGTCGCCCGGAGAGGAAATTCGGGTAAATCACTGATTGAAGTCCATTCTACTCGATAGCTACGGAAAGAATTGAAAAAGAAAGATGATGAGTTGATGACAAAGGAGGAAATGAGGGCAAAAGGGAGCATCAATTTGGTCAATGTACAACATGAAACAGAAGATCTAGTCTGAATAAAACTATTTGAATTACACGCGCGAGCAAAAATTTGGAATCACTTACTCCGATTCCGTGCGATTTTGAGTACTTAATAACTAGTTAATTGTGAATAATAAAAATGGAAAAATGTGAATATGAAAGTAGCTACCCCGGATCAATTCCAAGTAGGTAATTCCACACTTTTGCTCGCTATTGTAATAGAACCAGTTGTGTTTTTTTTTTTTTATCGTGGTAAAATCATCAAACGAGTCCTCCCACCCAGGGCCGGGCGGGAAGGACTGTCAGACTTGTACTGACTAAAATCCACGGTGTCCTTCAGTAGCCCTTTACGTACCGAGGTCACGGTAATCCGTTAGTCCCGCGACCCCGGCAGGCTTTGGCCCTCTACAGGCCCCGTCACTATGCTGACACTCTTTGAGGCGCGCGTGGAACACAACGCGCCGTCGACCCGGGCATGGCCCATGGTCGGACAGCGAGTCGCCCATTACTCGCTGCCCACATGCCCGCGCCTACGGTGGCCGAAGATCGTCCTGCGACGTCCGACGCCGTGGGCGTCTACCACTGACCAGTTGTGTTTAAGTTCCATGTAATAAGGGGCGACCCTATTACTATAAACTGGGCATAAATGCAGTCTCCGTGACTGCTACCAAAAAACTCCTCATAGAAAAATCCAGTACCGTTTTTTTATCGTAGTAAAATCCAGTACACGCGAACACATCAACCTACCTCAATCTGTAAAATTAAAATTCTTAATAGATTTTAAAACTAACGACAGTAGTGGAAGGTCCACAGATTCGGGAAGGTTGACCTGCTGGCGTCTGTAACTAACAGTAATGTCCGGACTTGCCCGAAAGCGAACCTAAGACCTCAAGCTCAGTAAATTACGCTTACGACTACTTCACCTTAGAGCATTTTATTTGATGTTAGCCTTCTGCTTTATTTTGTTTAGTAGATTTCACCTGTTAAACAATGGCTAACTCAAAATTTTGAAGTAAAAGCTCTGGACGTCGCCCGAAAGCTTAAATAAAAGCTACAACGCTCAGCGCTGTAAATTAGAATTCCGATAGAAAAATGAATACCTAAATTCTTAGATTATAGAATGTCTAGATTCTTAGTGTCTGTAGGCCACTGAGAATTGAAGCCAAAAATTGAAAGAAAATTATCCCCTTTGTTCGATCCCTAAGTCACACGCCAAGGAATTACATTTATTAGTGTGCGTGGTGCTCTTTTATACTTAATTAAAACAGTGGCTTCACGAAAAGCGTTACGTTTTATTTTGAAAACGGAATCTGGACATTTTATAATCTAAACCTATAAAAAGTAGGTCACATTGTTGTAAAAAATGTAAAGGTACAGTTGGTGTGGTCGCTGCGTGGGTGCGATTCTCATACGACACAAGAACTTTTCGTATGTTATCGATGATGCCTTATGATGAGTTGGCGGATCGAATTGGACAAAACAAGCGAATCCTTGGCTCTGGATCAAAGAATCTGGAAGCCAGGGCCAGATTAACCCTGTCAGGACCCCAAGGCAATTTAATACTCGGGGCTCCTTTTCCCACTGAGGTGAGGTCTCTAAGCAGTTGTCTACTTTGCCTTATGGTTAATTTGGCTCTTTGATCAGCAGTAAAGTAGTAACTGATAAATAAATAAACAGCAAGAACCTACACTAACATAGTCGAATCACAAAACAAAACAAACCTGAAACGAAAAGAAATTCAATCTTCGCAGCCCAAAACGCAATCGTGTAACGTTAAGGTGCTGATAAACTTTAGCATTTACTCTCAATGAGCATTTTTGCGTATGTTACATTACAGAAAAACAAACGAGAGCGTTTTAGCGAGCATTTTAACGATCATTCTGGCGAGCTTTTTGTCGAGCCAACTGCATCTTTGACGACCATCGACCAAAGCGTTCGCAAGAAAGATCGTGAAAGTGTTCGTAACGATGTTTGGCTCTATGCTTGGCTCTGGGGGAGAAGGAAAGAGACAGAGCTATACAAGTCATCTAGCGCCATCTCGTTCCCACAGTGGAACTACTCTCGGTTTAAGACGTCATGGTAGGCCACCTGTTTGTTGTTCCATTCGGCAAAATTAAAAACGGCGAATGCTCGCTGTTCTATTACAAGTGAGTGTGTTTATCAGCGCCTTAACGTTAAAAGTTCAGCATTATCTTAATGGCTTGATAAATATCGCTTAATGCGTTAGTATATCGCTGATAGGAAAACGTTTAAGTACGCTTACGTTAGCAAAGAATTTAGTTTATCTCATGAGCAGTTATTTTCTCGGGAAAAATAGCCGAGGAAAACTTTTGGGACGAAAGGAACAGTTTAAAAGAAGCTAAGGTGTGATAAAATGTTTTTAAAAGAAAAACAATGGATGTATATTTTTGGTGTGGTAGCTCTGTTACAAAGTTTTGATAAAAATAAATGGAGAGGAGATGTGTCTAGTGGGGGTTGTCAGATTTTATCATAGCATGCAGACATAAAAAGTGGACCATGTGTATTAGGGGTTTACTCTCTTAGTTTGTCAACGAAAATACGGAAAGATACTCGAAACTTTTGAGTGATCCCGACTCCCGATGTGATGTCAGCACTTTTATTTGAATTCATCAAATAAAAATTCTGACATCAAATCGGTAGTCGGGACAACTGTTTTCACCAATTTTTAGTCCATACCACTAACTCATCTTATGTCTGTAAGTGATAGAGATGGAATGGGAATCGGTCGCCTCCTTCTGCGAAGCTGTCATGCTAGGGAAGGACGAGCTAGGACGCGTGAGGCAGAGGATAGCGTTCACCCCACGACCCAGCTGCAGTGGGAGACGCCCACGGCAATGGATGTCGCAGGACGATCTCTGGCCACCGTAGGCGCATGCGGGTGGCCAGTAATAGGCGACTCGCTGTCCGATCGTGGATCATGCCGGGGTCGACGGCGCATCGTGTTCCACGCGCGCCTCAAAGAGCTGTCAGCACAATGACTAACGAGCTACCGTGGCCCCGGTACGTAAAAGGTAATTGAAAGACACCGTGGATTTTAGTCTGTACGGGTATGACAGTCCCTCCCGCTCTGCCCTGGGTGGGAGGACTCATTTGATGATTTTACCACGCTCAAAAAAAAATCTTTACGTGATAAAGAATATGAAACACCTGAAACTACGGCCGAAGCTACGGGTTTCATGTTTAGATAGTAGCACCCGGTGTGAAGCAAATCCAGCGAATAACAGAGGGATGGTCTTGGAAAACGTAACTATGAAAAATAAACATGGTATGGCATGAAGATGGCGGTAATTCAGATGGAAAGAAAGCTAAGATGTCACTGTACTGTAGTTCTAAATGGATTATTCCTCCAGCTTCAGTCTTCAAGTCTTTTGTATGCAAAAGCGAACATGTGTATTGATAAAATATGCAAATTATGTGGAAACATACGACTGAAGACAAATACCAGAGTCACCAACTTTCCTGGTAAAAATTACAAGTTCAAGTGGTAATGGGAACAGGCAGGCCACATCCCTCGTAGAACTGATAATCATTATCTGCCTAGCCTTTTCTCAACTATATTGGGGTCGGCTTTCAGGCGAACTAGATAAAGCTGGATATCAGTATTTTACATGGAGCGACTGCCTCCACAACCCAGTAACTGAGTAATACGATAACCCATGGTAAGACTGGTTGTCAGACTTTCGAGCTTCTGACTGTGATTAACGACGGTCAAAGATTTACAAATCACAGCCGGGACTTACGTGATTTCCGAGGCACGGAGGAAACTCGCTATGACAGATGGTCACGTAGCCACAGACCAACCTGTGCAGCTGCTTAACCCGGAAGATCGGCCTGTGCAGCTGTAATTATTTAGCCACGAGCTCCTCGCAGAACTGATAACCGATGGGGAAGAAAAGTTCTCGAGTGGCTAACACGGACCGGACGACGTGGGCAGGCCTCCCTATACATGGGCCTGCGACATCGTGAGAGTCGCGAGCAACCGATGGGTGCAAGTGGCGAATTATCATTTGGCCCGGGGGTCTATAGGGGAGGCCTATATTAAGCAGTGGAAGTCCTCCGGCTGTTGATGATGATGATAATTCGGCTGAGATGGAAGTGGGCGGTATATTCGCAAAAATAAACATATCGGGCATATAATAATCCCCAAATAATTAGAGGAATAGGGTCATACCCAATATCCACATTTCATTAGTTAATTTAAAATTCCATAGAACAGGGAATGAACCTATTGCCATCAACTGAGGACAGTTTCAAAATCGCGGCCATCTCGCAAATGGCGGTCATTTTAGTTTTTTAACGGCCGAACTGGGGTACGCACAAAAATATGTCAATATTTTTTGGCGAGGTGTTTGTTGGGTTAGGTTTATTTTTTACAAGCAATTTTCTTGACAAAAATGAGTATACAATGTGTCCAATTTCGGTCTACACAATGCTCAATTCTGTAACTATAGCCTACCAACATCTGGGGTCTTCCGACTGGTACATGGTGTGGTCCCCACATGAATGGTGGCCATTTTGGTTAATCTGCGCTCAGCCTAAATCGAGGAAAAGCGTATACATCCAAACCGCAGATCGGTATGTTCTCAGTCACATATTGAAGTTAAAGACAAGTTCACACGCGTGTCTTCTCCACTGCGCGTTGGATCATCGCACGAAAACAGCAGTTCAGTCGATCGCTGTCTTGTGAACTAGGGATCTAAAGCTAAAGCAACTATTTTCAGCGATGCAAATCGCACTTTTGGATCGCTATAGACAAGATGTCTGAAAAAATCCGTTAGTCCGTTAAAAAAAAAATGACGGGGCCCCGTTTAGAGGGCCAAAGTCTGTCGGGGTCGCGGGACTTATGATTTACCCTGACCCCGGTACGTAAAGGGCTATTAAAGGACACGTGGATTTTAGTCAGTACGAGTCTGACAGTCTCTCCGGCTCTACCCTGGGTTGGAGGACTAATTTGATGATTCAACCATGCTAAAAAAAGTCCGTTAAAAAAATAATTTGACTCGTATGTCTTTTGTTATGTAAGCCAAAATTGACGAAGATATGACGCTTTTATAATTTACAATACGACACGCAGATATTCCTTTAGTTCTGACGTCACGAGCCAACTCTCGAGTTTTGATTCTGTCAATGTTCATTGATTTAAAGAAAAAAAAGTGTCCTCTATTTTTCAAAAGTCTTAACTGACGAAATAATTCGATTTGAAAAGGATTTGGTTAAGAATTATTATAGCAAGCAAGTTAACTTTACTGTGGAAACTTTTTGAGGTTTATCTTTGATTTTCACCAAAAACCCTTTTGTTTTTTGTCAGTCGTGACTTAAGTTTAAGCTTTTCAAAGATAAACCCTTTTTAACATTTCCACACCCCTTATGACAACAGACAAGATTAAGGTGATTTTCATACGAACCGCTCGTTCATGCGGGAGGAGGCGGCGAAAGGTTTTGTGCACGTGTGCCGTGCAAATCGGTATACGTCAAAGGGACACGATGCGTTCTAGAAGTCATTTTATGCCCATATTTTGTTCTGTCTCCTGCTTGAAAAAATTGGAAGTGGGAATCTTTTTCCTACTCTTATTCTTCATTTTATACCCTTCCCGATAAATTTCGCTGCAATATCTAACACAATTCATTTTCCTTCATCGAGATTCATTTCCTCGGTGATTTTCTTGTAGTCACCACTGGTAATTCCCTGGTAATAAACTAGTATTGACAAAATAGTCCCAATAAAAAATGTGAAAGCGACATGAACTCCGATTACTGGTAAACCGCGCGTTCAAGCCGTATCGTGTGAGACTCGCCTTACGAAACGTCCAAAAAGTTTTTAATCAATTTAGCTTAGCGTACTTTAAACAAGGGAGCTGTTTAACCAAATTAATCGTGAAGGATTACGCCTTTCCCTAAACCCAGTTATTTTTAATCCTATTTAATAATATAGAAAGGTTAAAGTGAGTTTATGTGTTGGCCACGCCTAAACGGAATTTGATGTTTGGTATGCTGATAGATTAGGGCATAAAGGTGCTTTCATCGACCCTCTCGAAAGATAAAACATGTAAACAACTATGGTCTCCGGGATTTCGATGTTTACTTTATTTTCATGTCATTAAAGTTGCTTTTAAACTGCAGTAAATCAATTGTAATGTAATAGTAGTAACACGACTGTATGTGCGTCTCACGTTTCGTGTCGAGAATCGAATCGCGTTAAAACTGATTGTCGTTCATTTAGACGAGACACATAAAGCCCATTTACACTGTACGATTTTTCATTAATTTTAATTTTTTGCAGATAAAAATCCCTTTTTTGATCATTACCTCTGTGAGTCACTTGGGTATTAAGATACATTCTTTATATGTATAAAAAACGCTTATGCACAATTTTCTGTTTGTTCGTGCGTTCTGTTGAGCATGCCTTCTCTGTTCATCCTCTATGAATCGAGTCGCTTTTAATAAAAATATATGACTTATTATTACCTCCCGGTGTTTTGATTACTATTTTAATCTGTGCAAGTCTTATGTCAAAATGAGCGTTCAAATCATGTCTATGTAGATTCCAGTCTGTGGTTTAAATAAAAACTTATTTATGCATAATTATATGCTTTGAGTTATTTAATTCCAAATATTAATAATCCTCACGACTTTTCAAATGGTGGTTGGCCTCACCAGGTTTGATTTGTTCCTGACCTCCATTCTGTCGGAGTTAGGCACCAAACAGTTTTTACTGTGGTTCGCTCGATTTCGACTTTGATTATTCTGCCATTGCGCATTGCCATTTTATTTTCTGTCTCTTTCTTTAGCGCGGAAGTATACCTATGTTCAGACTGGTAGAACTGACAAACTTAATCCTAAAGGATGATTCACGCTACACCGTGCCGTGTCCGGGCTGTGTCCCGTCCGTACCGTGTCCGGGCCGGGGCACAGTCGAACATTGTGGTGAACTTTTTATATGAAGTGATTCATGCTTGCGGCCCGGTCGGGGCACGTCAAGGGCACGGACGAAGCACGGTTAAGCATGAATCACTTCATACAAAAAGTACATCGGGCGCGCTTCGTAACGTGAGTGGTGATTTAGCGTCGGGCGACGAGCGGTAAAATTAAATTTAAAGAAATGTTTGATACACTTCCCGAGGCGCCGCCAGTAGCAAATTCGCGTACTTACAAAGTAACTACTGTCTTATTCGCGCCGCCCGTTCCATTGCTCACCACTTAGACCGTAGCCGTGAACGCGCCGTACACGCGTTTTATAAAACGAATAGAAATTAGTTAAAACTCAAATACAACAACAGAAAGTTCCGTTTACCCTAACAATAGATTAACTTCCCCACACGTATTCGCAAACAGGATTTGAAATCAATACAGTCAGGTGCACAGAAGCCAATGATACGAAATAAGAAATGGATCTGATCGGTAGAACCGAACCCCTTTTGTCAACAATACTGAAAGTGATTCGTCTCCAAACAAGGCAGTAAAACTTCTTTGATATGAACTCATGCGTAAAAGAAAAGTTTATTCCTCAAGAATTGTTAGGCTGTGTGTAAACTCGAGCTTCTTTTTTTTTAGGAGCAGAAAACGGTGGTGAGGACTCGTGGCTAAATAATAACAGGCGCACAGGCCGATCTTCCGGGTTAAGCCGCGCATGCCGAGGCTGGTCCTCCGTACCTCAGAGAGTACGTAAAGCCGTATCATTTCTAGATCTATAACAGTCGTTACTATTAGTCAGAAGCTCTGAAAGTCTGACAACCAGTCTCACCATGGGGTATTGTATTACCCAGTTATTGGGTTATGGAGGTCTGATAGGCAGTCGCTTCATGTAAAATACTGATATTCAACTGCATCTGGTTCGACTGGAATTCGACCTCAATATAGTTGGGAAAATGCTTTTTTTTTTAATCGTGGTAAAATCATCAAATGAGTCCTCCCACCCAGGGCAGGGCGGGAGGGACTGTCAGACTCGTACTGACTAAAATCCACGGTGTCCTTCAATAGTCCTTTACGTTCCGGGGTCACGGTTATTCGTGAGTACCGCGACCCCGGCAGGCTTTGGCCCTCTAGAGGGAGGCCCGTCCTTTTGCTGACACACTTTGAAGCGCGCGCGGAACACAACGCGCCGTCGACCCGGGCATAGTCCTTTGCCACATTATTTAGCCAGGAGCTACTCACATTCCTCTTTTAAGAATACAAGTCTCTTCTTTTTCTCATACACTACCGTCTATATTCCCTTCAAATTTCTCCTTAGGGATTTTGCTGGGAGAAATTTCTAAAGAAAGAAGCCGTAACTTTGTACTGTATGTATTTGTATTAAATCTATGTAAATAATTTCGTTTCAAAAATATAAGTAGAAGCTCGTTTCTAATCATATTGATATAACGAAATTGTCCAGTTTGTACATATCCTAAGAAAATTCGCATTTGTATGTATCATCGTTCCCATCTTTGGAAACTTATCCGTCTCCGATATAACTGAACGCTTTCATTGTTCAAGTTTTCTGTATATTGTTTTGTTCATATGAATTTAGAAAAAAATATAAAATATAGCGCACTGTCGGCTAGAGTTTCGCTTGGAAACTAACTTTAACACTGGAGTTTTGTTGAAATCACTTTCTTCTACTTTGATTCCTTTTTATTTTATCTATTATCGTACTTTGTCGTAAGCTCAGAGCCAGTTTAAATACGTGACCTGCGGACGTTACGGGACTATCTTAAAGGGCCATTTGACCCTGGATCCCAAGAGACACGAGTTTATTTTTTAGTTAGTAAGCGTCTGGGAGGTCCCTTCCGCTCCACTCAGGGTGGAGGATCTCAAAAAAGTGTAATTACAAAGGTGGAGTATGCTAAGTCGAAGTTGTTGCAAAAATAAATGACTGTCGCGAAAAGCTTTGCCAGTCATCCGGGTAAAATCAGAAAAAATAAGGCTTTTTGGTTGCGTGTCTGGCTAAAAAAGATCGTGTCCAGCCTGTCCAGCTTTTGTTAAGCTCTCTTAAATTTGACGCTCCGTCCGCCTTATCCTTATATCGCTAATGCAAGCGAAAGGACTAGCACTAGCCGGCTTCGCTTGTGCCGTTGCACGGAACGTTGAACTTTTTTTTTTACGTGGTAAAATCATCACATGAGTCCTCCCACCCAGGGCAGAGCGGGAGCGACTGTCAGACTCGTACTGACTAAAATCCACGGTGTCCTTCAATAGCCCTTTACGTACCAGGGTCACGGTAATTCGAGAGTCCCACGACCACGGAAGGTTGAACTTTCTTTCTTTCTTTCATCCCAGTAACAGATTCATAGCCATCGCATCTCAAAAGTCGTGCCGTGTAAACGACCCTTCAGTTTAACAGTTTAATTTCCTCGAAACGAGGTTGTTGTCAATCTCGCATCACAGGCGACATCTCACCTGAACAACTGTGGAACTACTAATTGTGGAGTCTGAGTTTCAATTGGGAACTTACATGAATATACATATAGTAAAAGCTGTGCCTGTAGCTTTTCTGATAAGCGGATTGGTAATTATGAAAATGATTATCCATACCGCGGGACTGAGCCGGTGTAGCGGGACTTTTTTTATCAGGAAACCGTGTTACCCGGGACATAAAATGATATTGAAAACACACTCAGAACGAGTCGGACAGTCCTTTCCGTCCCACCCTAGGCGGGAGGATTCATTTGATGATTTTACCACGATGAAAAAGGAAAGGAGCTCGTGGCTAAATAATTACAGTCACACAGGCCGATCTTCCGGGTTAAGCCGCGCTTGCGGTTGGTGTTTGGATGGGTGATCATCTTTCATAGCGTGTTTCCTCCGTGCCTCTAGAAGCACGTAAAGCCGTTGGTCCCGGCTGTCATTAATTTGTAGATCTTTGACAGTCGTTACTATTATTCAGAAGCTCTAAAAGTCTAAGAACCAGTCTTAATGGGGTATCGTATTACGCAGTTACTGGGTTGTGGAGGTCCGATCGGCAGTCGCTCCATGTAAAATACTGATATCCAGCTGCATCTGGTTTGACTGGAAGCCGACCCCAATATAGTTGGGAAAAGGCTAGGCAGATGTGAACATGATAAAAACACCCTTTACATATCTGATATCCAAAATTTTGTCTCTACTTGATCTTTAACAAGTGACAACCGAGTTATTAATGATATTACCGCAAATTAACTAGTGTCATAATACCAGGCGCGCACTGACATGTTCAGGTAATTCGCATCAACCACATCAGTTGAACATTGATAGGAAAACCATGGTTTTTGTGTAAAATATTGGACTCTATGGGACTACGAAAAGTCAATTTTTAATACCTTTACGAATTTGGAATCGAAATCCATAGAGGTTCGTACACAGGCATGCATTAATAGGAAATTGAGTTATTGTGTGTGCGAATTTGTTTCGTTCTACCGTACTTGTCTTACCTTCCCGGGGTTGCGGTGTTTACACAGTTACCGTGATTCTGGTACCTAAATTGAAAATCTGTTTAGTCACAGTATTGAAAAATAATAAACATACGTATACATATGAATTTTGACAAAGATAAAGCGTTTCGAAATTCGACAAAATTATACTAACCGAGTGACGTTTTGTTAAGCCGGCGCCACACATAGCTTCACTTATTTGAACACTTATTTGATTGCTATGTGTAGCACGAGACTTTGAATATGTGTTCAAAGTTTGAACACACATTTGCAATTTGCCATTCGGTGTCGGTTTTTTAACGCACATCAAAGCGTTCAAAGTTGACTGTATTCACTCGTTTGCGTACCCTGCCACACTTTTTTCTTTTTTTTTTTTTTGCGTGGTAAAATCATCAAATGAGTCCTCCCACGGAACACACATCAGACACAGGAACCTCCCGAAACTTCCGTGTCCGGTGAGGACCTGCGTCATGCGGAAGGTAAGGACGCCGTGACGCCTATCCAGCCACTCCTCAAAGAGGGGTCTTACCGCCGCGATTGCGGCGTGCCCGGACCTCGGTTGCGACAGTCGCCCCCTCCATACTGCCCTGAGATCGCGCCGGAGCTCTTCCCGCCGCGCCTCGACCTGTCGAGGCAGCGGGCATTCGCCCCGGCGCTGCGCCTCCACGCGCCATTCGTAGACGCGCTGGAGGGCAGTCGCCTCCAGATCCCAGGGCAGCAATCCGGCAAGGAGGTTGGCCGATTCGCCGGCGATCGTGCGGTATCCTCGGACCATTCGGATTGCCATGACCCTCTGGCATGCGACCAGCTTTAGTGGTCGCGTCCGAATGCTCAGGGCCCACACAGGGGCCCCGTAGAGGGCCATGGACCGCACGACACCAGCATACAGCCTCCGGCTGGAGGCGTTTGGCCTTATTGGCCAGATTGGGCAGGAGTCGCCTGAGGGCGGCTGCTGCCCGGTTCAGCTTCGGGGCCAAACGTAGGAAGTGCTCCCTAAAGTTCCACCGGCTGTCGAGGACGAGTCCCAGGTACTTCATCGTCCTCCCGACGCCGATGCGAACCCCCTCCACCGCAATGTGGGACTCTGAACGTGGCGCGTTCAGACGGCCATGAAAGCACATGGCCTCTGTTTTGTGCAGCGCCACGTCGAGTCCCAACTGCCGGATCCTTTGAGCGACTGTCGCCACCGCTTGCGTCGCCAGGTCGGCAGCCGCCTGGTGCGACTCTCCCTCCGCCAGGACGAGCGTGTCGTCGGCGTAACATATTACGCCGACGTCGTCAGGGAGGTCGCCGCGCAGCACCCAGTCGTAGCCGATGTTCCACAGGAACCCTGCCACACTTGCCTCACAATCCACTCGCGCCTTCTTCTCGGACGTTTTCTTAAATTTTGTTGCAAATGAATTAAATAATTATTTGCGCATAAATAATAAAGGCACACTGCGTCCACAAAATCGTAGTCCATTGTCTTTGTTGTCTAGTAGCCAACTGTGGAGAAAAGTATTTGCAAAGCATGTGTGGCAGGTTCAAAAAATGTGTTCAAATATGTTTTCAAAGCTCTGCAAAGTCTTCAAAGAAGTGTTCAAAAAAGTGAAGCTATGTGTGGCGCCGGCTTTAGAAGCATCGTATCTTCGTTAATTTTGGTTTACCTACGTAACAAAAGAAAAAATACGAGTCCAATATCAGGAATCTTTCAGAAAAAGATTGTCCGTCAAATTCCGCCTGCATACGTAACCTACTCGTAACTGGTTTGTCGTCACCGGTTGGATCCAATCAGATGCAGTTATGAAACGTCACAAGAGCTAATGTTATAAAGTCTAGTTGAAACTATTGTTGAGTTTAACCACACTGTTTTGAAGTAAAGGTAAAATAAACAATATTACAAAAAGTATGAAGAGTTTACTCTGCTTTGTTATTTTACTACCTTACTATTATGGTCGCGGGTCTGTACGAATTACCGTGACCCTCGGTAATATAACTTTTTATCCTCGATTAATACATATAATACTTTTTATCCAGGTTAGACATTACCGTAGCATTATCGAATTTCAGAAGGGCAAAATTGCGTCATCGCTAAAAATTAGATAGGACTCCACCGTCCCCTTCATGATATTTGTTTTTACAGCACCCAGAAATAGGAACCCCGTAAAGCGGGGCTCCTGCTTTGCCCCATTTGCCTTCTGGCCTATTTTGTTTACACTGGCTAATTTGTTATTAAGAAATTCAATTGTTATTTGCTAAAACCTTGGACACCCTACACAAAATCGTTCTTCAAATCGTCAAAAGTCAAGCGATTAACGGAATGGGGATAGCGGGTGTAAGATCATATTTAATTGAAAAATCGTTTTTTTTTTAATGGCATCTCGCATTTCTACCTTTTTTTTACGTGGTAAAATCATCATATGAGTCCTCCCACCCAGGGCAGAGCGGGAGGGACTGTCAGACTCGTACTGACTACTGACTAAAATCCACGGTGTCCTTCAATAGCCCTTTACGTTCCAGGGTCAAGGTAATTCGTACAGTCCCGCGACCATCTCACAGGTCAACCTAGAGAAGGTTGTGTACTGCTGATCCTAGGGTTGCCAACATTTTTTTTGTCTGAATATAGTTTTTTTACAGCCATGAAAAATATTGTACGCTAAAAAAAATTTGTATTTTAGTTGGGAAGAATAAAAAATAGACTTAAGTTATATTTTTTAGTTATTTTATTTTTTATAAAATCTGTTTCTTTGCACTGCTTGCATTTTTAATAATTTCTTGTCCCGAATAATACTGCTATACGATCTATCACACTCAAGTTTTAAATTAATATAAATCAAGAGCCCATTTTCGCTAGAATTTTCCATTATTTTACTACGTAATTTAATGCCTACTACTAAAACCGTGTAACTCCACTATCTCAATAAAATTAATGAAATCCAGAACATACGAAAAAGGCAAGCAAGATTAGAATAAATAAACATTAGTTTGATGTTGTCAAGTTTGACATTGACGTATCAATTAGAAGCGAAAGTTTTTTTTTTTTAATCAGAACGCACGATTACGAACGTTTACACACAAGTTTTCGTCGAATGAAAGACGCGTTTAAAAATTCCAAGAAGTTTTTATTTTTTATTTTACAATTTTAGTATTGCAAAATATAAACATAGAGCTATTGTACTGAAATGTAGTATTTTCGCGTACTACAAGAATCTAGTACGGAGACCCTAAATACAGTACAATATTATAGTACGGCAACCCTAGCTGAACCGGACAATCCTATGGCTGCCAGGGGGAAATTAACGATCGACTGAGACATAAAAATACTTTATTTTACTTGACAGATCCATAGTTCTTTCTGCTGATGAAAGATGTCGCCACCAACGCGTCGCTTCCAACTTTGCCTCCGCAAGCCAATGTCGATAGTACGCAGTCTGGCCAACAGATGGCGTTACATGTAATTAAAACACTATGTATCTAGGAAAGGGATTTAGGGTCAGCTCACAACGAGACGCCACACGGCGCGACGTGACGCAACAATGCAAATGACTGTGTATCTTTTCGTGTAGTAAATAAAGTTAGATTTTGAGTAACTCTATTGAAATGTGCTCGCAGCGTCGCGTTTTGGTGTGAATTGACCTTTGTGGGAAAGAACATGCTCTTGCTCGTTCGTATAGTAGAAGAAAGTGCGATTGCTAGGCGTGAGGCACTGGATTCGAGTCTTGGGTCGGTCAAAGTTTTATTCGGTTTTTCTTTCGAGAATTTGTCTGTAGCAGCCAAGGTGGCCTTTTGACCTTGTGACCCCGGAACGGAAAGGGCTATTGAAGGACACCATGGATTTCAGTCAGTACAAGTCTGACAGTCCCTCCCGCTCTCCCCTGGGTGGGAGGACTCATTTGATTATTTTACCACGCTAAAAAAAAGTAAAATAGCAACACAACCCGGAACAACAAACTAGTATCCACTATAATCTTTCATGAAACAAGGGGTCGACACTCAGGAGTATCTTCACGCGACCAGGATTACTCCGCGTTACGAGGGCCCTGTCACTTATGTTGTGTAGGATTTGTTCAACAGATGATGTGACGAATTGGGCAAGTATTTATTATTGTTTTTTCCTTCCTGTGTTGTCTATTTTTCCAGAGAACATAACGACTTTTTTATTTAATGACTAGCTTCCGCCCGCGACTCCGTCCTCGCGGATGTCGGTCTTCGCGTGGAACTGAAAAATAAGATTTTTTTTCTGCGTATTTTTCCAGGATAAAAAGTATCCCATTTTATGCCCAGTATAATAAGGTATAATTATACCAAGTTTCATCGAAATCGAACCGTTAGTTTTCACGTGATGCCTGCGTCTCGCCTGATGGTAGACGGTGATGTCGTCGACTGTGAAGCGCGCTTGCATAGAAGTAACCTATTCACTGTTGACTTAAAGACCCTCCCAAGGCTGAAGGTATTAGGAAACTCAGATCACAGCAGGGAATTCCACTCCTCAGCTATGTGCGCAATTTAATTTTGAAAAGTCCAGTAACACATTTCCAGCCCTTTTTTTTTGTTTTTATCGTGTTAAAATTATCAAATGAGTCCTCTTACCCAGGGTAGAGCGGAAGGGACTGTCAGACTCGTACTGACTAAAATCCAAGGTGTCCTTCAATAGCCCTTTATGTTCCGGGGTCACGGTAATTAGCGCTGGGAATCAAAAGTAGGACCGCATGCTTTACTACTAATCAACCAGTCTAACAAAATAAAAGTTCTTTTCTTGTGTAAGAAGATATTATAATTCGTGTTTAACCAATAACAGATGGAACAGTCTTCATGTTTCTTGCATTATTTTGTTCATTAATGCCTCAATAGCTTAACCAATTCTATTGAATTTTGGTACAGAGATAGATGCATCTCTGGAGACATTATAGGTTATTTCCTTTTGCGTTAAAATTAGAGGTTGATGAATGAGGGGTGTGAATATTGTCTGAGGTTTCCAATTATGTCTGATTTCCTTCAAACTATGCAGAAATATTGCGAATTGATATACAAAATCTACATTAAAGCGAGTGGATGTACACCAAACCTGGTCCTCAATTCCCTGCACAACAAGTTACTGCATATTGTACGAGTATGAAGACGAAATACATAATAACTTGCGACCAGCTTAGAACTTCCAGAACGGTCCATTTCCTTTACAACTTGACACACAATATCCAGACTTCTACCTACGACTTAAGGATGTCAACTGTGTGGACTTTAAGAACGAAGAAATCATCACGATCATCTTCATCTTTTCCGTCGAGGTCAACATCTGTTAAGCCTAAACTGAAAGGCAACTGACAGGACATAGCGAACCGGACCGAGTCCGAAGCGATACGAGACATCAAACTGGGTGCAGCGAACCGAGGCGTGACAGTTGTATTAGCTGACTTTTTATGAACGACGTCAAACAGAGCAAATACGCTTTCACCACGTCTTCGCATCGGTTCGGTCACGCTATCGGATCACATTCGCTTTTCTATGTGACTGGATTCAAACAATTCCATACATTACAAATAAAAACGCCTCGCTTCGTATTCGCCACGCCTGTCTGTTTGACAAAGGCTGACTGTCATTTGTAGATCTTTGACAGTCGTTTATCACAGTCAGAAGCTCGTAAGTCTGACAACCAGTCTTTCCAGGAGGTATAATCTCACTTCCTGGCAAGATGAACCGATTACATGAAGAAGGTAACTAGCAATGCCTTGAAGAAAAAAACGGGGGTGCGCTGATTGTGTACTGTGGCACTCCTTGGGAGCGACCTATGTTTAGCAGTAGACTGCATCACCATCAGCATAGCCTTTTCTCTAATGTTGGATTCGGCTGCCAGTCAAACCAGCTGTAGCTAAATACCAGTATTATCCGTGGAACAGCTGCCTACCAAACATCCACAAACCAGATATTGGGTATAAGAAAACTCTTGGTCAGAATGTAAGTCCTACAGACTCGTGACTCTTTTTGTAACGGCTCGTAATGTATGGTCATCCATCCAAGTATCGACCTCAGCAAACCGTCCGGCTATTATTATTTAATTAACGCATTATTTTGTTTGTAATTGTTGTGAAAATGAGAATACCACTACAAATTCCTATTAAAGTACTTGTTCTTAGGAAACTATGTTATTTATTAGGTATTTTCCATCTAGCAACCCTAGTGAGTACAATGTCGTCGCCAAACTAAAAGTCTACTAAATCATTCGTAGGATACAGGGTCGCCGTTTTTAGAGAGCACTCTGGGGCACTTGCTCATTGCCCCCGCAATTCTTAGGGGCCCAAAATTTCTGCAAGCAACATAGTAGGTGGTCGCGGGACTGTACGAATTACCGTGACCCCGGAAAGTAAAGGGCTATTGAAGGACACCTTGGATTTTAGTCAGTACAAGTCTGACAGTCCCTCCCGCTCTGTCCTGGGTGGGAGGACTCATTTGATGAATTTATCACGATAAAAAAAGAAACAAAATAGTAGTCACTTTCTACTTATGTAAAAAAACTAATTTGGAGGACTTATTCGGACGATTGAATAAATTTGAATAAATTTTTTGAAGACCTTGTAACCTTTTTCTATTAGTTAAACAAATTTTTCGTTATCTAATTAAACGAATGTTATTATATCTTGAGGTTTGTGTATTAACTAATTTAAGGTGTATATTAGACAATTGAAGTTTATAGGTATAGATAACAGTTTATTCTAAACGTCGAATTACTAACTTATCACAGCTTACATATTTGTATACTACCTACTTTTTTTTCATTTATTACTACCTGCTGTCGCTAACGCATCCTACATTTAAATAGTTATTTAGCTTTTCTATGTAAGTCATAACGTATATAAATATTGCATGACTAGTCAAAAAAAACATGCACAGGTGGTGCTGGGCCCTTTCACTGAAAGTGCCCAGGGCCACCAATACCGACTCGCTGTCCGACCATGGACCATGCCCGGGTCGACGGCGCGTTGCGTTCCACGCGTGCTTCAAGGAGTGTCAGCATAGTGACGGGGCCTGTAGAGGGCCAAAGCCTGCCGGGGTTGCGGGACTCACAAATTACCGTGACCCCAGTACGTAAAGGGCTATTGAAGGACACCGTGGTATTTAGTCAGTCAAGTCTGACAGTCCCTCCCGTCCAACCCTGGGTAAATAAAAAAAAGGGCCACAAATACGGCTCTGGCAAGGGTACGAAGCGGAACGCTAACGCGTATATCATATGAATTTATTTCTACACTTAGTAACCTTTTGAGAAAAAAATGTCGTATAAATCATTGACATTTGTTCAGTTGCTACAATCTCATGATCCATCATTTATATAGATGGGAAATAAATTGGATAATGTCTTTTTTAACAAAAGGCTCGTAAGCGGAAATTGTCTTATGACAATTGGATAGCTGATAATGCCATGATTTCCAAGACATAAATTCTGTAATAAAAACATTTTATTTCAGACCTGAAAAGTGCCTTTTTCCCAGGGACGGACAGGAGACGCGTAGGGCCGTACTCCATTACAGGACGAATTCCGGCAACTGTAGACTTGACGATGATGGACAGAACCGAATCGATGGCGCAACGTTTTCCATGCGAGCCTCGAGCAACTGTCAACAATTTTTTTTAATTATACTAGAAATTTCCTTTGTCGTGGTTATGTTTACAAACAAAGAAACTCAAATACACCAACCTACTACTTGGAAGTCGGAGCTGATACCATAAGGCCACCACTGTTCCTCGCTTTTAGCTTTGGCTTTGTTGGTAGACGCCCACGGCGACGGACGGCGGCAGACGATCTCCGGCATCCGGAGGCGAGGGCATGCGGGCGGCGAGTAATGGGCGACTCGCTGTCCAACTATAGACCATGCCCGGGTCGATGGCGCGTTGTGTTCCACGCGCGCCTCAAGGAGTGTCAGCATAGTGAGAGGGCCCCCAGTAGAGGGCCAAAGCCTGCCGGGGTCGCGGGACTCACGAATTACCTTGACCAAGATACGCAAAGGGCTATTGAAGGACACCGTGGATTTTAGTCAATACGAGTCTGACAGTCCCTCCTGCTCGGCCCTGGGTAGGAGGACTCATGTGATGATTTTACCACGTAAAAAAAAAGCTTTTGCTTTGTAATAAATACTTTTAATTTCGATTACGTATCTTCATTATTTTCGATCAGTGATCTTACGACGTCATAACTTATGTAAACCTTGACATAGGATCTGTTTACAAGAATCAGATCACAGCCATAATAAAGTTTGTTTTGTTAAATTACGCCATCACTCTCAGGCAGATTGCTTATCTTGACATCCGATCTTTATTATTCTTTCTCTCTGTTTTCCTCCCTCGGGGGCTAATCAATGTGAAAACGAGAGAATTAAATGAGAGGCGACGATGTTCAGGATGACTACACGAATGGCTTTTGCGCAAAGCGTCACGGGTTCAGAGACCGTCCTGAAAAAAAAAGCATTTATGTAACCTAAAGTTAGTTCCGGGTTTGTTTATTAAATGTCTGTTTTATTTTAAACGTTGCCCCAAACTAGGAATTTCGACTGTATCCTGGGTGCGTTTACAAACATAGAAACTCACATACACAAACACCCAGACCCGGAACAACTACTCATAGATCTTACAAATATTAAGTGCTCCGTTCGGCAATCGAACCATCCACACGCAGCGCACCAGTCCAATCGCTCTGCACTGCGCCAACCGTGTCGTCAATTCTAAGTCCGTCAACGAAAACACGAGAATGGATACAAATATACAAAAGTAACTTACGTCAAAATCAAATTGCGGACGGGTATCGCCACGATTGAACTCATTTTGACGCCGCGCTAGTGTCTAAATCATTACTTCAAATAGCATTAATGAATGTAGTACCTTAAATAAATTTCGGCAGGTCTTGAGTAGTCAGTGGTAGGCGCCCACGGTGACAGACGTCGGCAGACGATCTCCGGCCACCGTAGGCGCGGGCATGCGGGCGGCGAGTAATGGGCGACTCGCTGTCCAACTATGGACAATGCCCGGATTGACGCCGCGTTGTGTTCCACGCGCGCCTCCAGGAGTGTCAGCATAGTGACGGGGCCCCCCTGTAGAGGGCCAGCGCCTGCCGGGGTCGCGGGACTCACCAATTACCGTGATCCCGAAACATAAGGGCTATTAAAGGACACCTTAGATTTTAGTCAGTACGAGTCTGACAGTCCCTCCCGCTCAGCTCTGGGTGGGTGGACTCATTTGATGATTTTTTTACCATGCTAAAAAAATCTCATAATAAAATTCGTCAAAATCACATTTGGTAATCAATTCCAAAATCCTAGACAAACAAACCTATAGGTATCAAAGTGTTGGAAAATTCTCCGAATCTTGTCTGGGACTACCCACTTCAAGTTGCTTATATAACGAATAACTTTGAAGGTAGACTTCGAGTAAGTTTTAGATTCTAGTACTTAAATAAACACTATCTGGTGGCCTAACGCGAGAGTATTTCCAGTGTGGGAACGAGATGGCGCTAAATGACTTGTAAAGCTCTGTCTCTTTCCCACAGTGGAATTATTCTCGCTTTAAGACGTTATGGTAGGCCACTAGGACTGTGCTGTAAAGGGCTATTGAAGGACACTGTGGATTTTAGTCAGTACGAGTCTGACAGTCCCTCCCTCCCTGCCCTGGGTTGGAGGACTCATTAGATGATTTTACCACGATCTGTTTGCTTGTTTTCGCTCTGTTTGTCTGTATGTATGTCCGGGATATACTCAAAAAGTACTGCATGGATTTACTTCGGTAAGAATTATTATCACCTTTATACATTTTTTTCCTATCTGTTTACATTTTTAAATATTTTTACAAAAAAGAAATAAAAAAATAACATTTAAGAATATAAAAAATGGAGGTCCACCAGCATCGGGAACAGGGTCCAAGGTGCCGGTGGTTAGGGCCTTAGAGAGAGGAACCTCCTCACAATGCGCACCATGTCCAAGAGAACTGCTTTATTAAGAAATCGGGTCAACATATAGGCTACATATTATCAAATTTAACATATACGCTATCACCTACGGGAAACGAGCAGCGAACCTTTATTTCTTCAACGCAATGACGCAGACGACGTCGCGGGCAGCAGCTAGTTCCAAAATAAAAAAAAAAACGACGGGTTGCACTCTGGGAGTGCCGGCAGAAGTGAAAACTTGAATAGTAATTGTTGGAAATATCTTGTGAACAGATTTTAGTAAAACTCGCAAAAATGGTTGACTTTTTATTTAAATAATTTTCCAATGTGACGTACATCTTTTATAAACAATGTTACCTAGCAACGAATGTATCCAGCATACAAACTTCTTTAAAAGTAATAAAGTCACACGAACATTCACGCAAGCGCCCTGCGCCGTCCTACGCTTTTTCGGTCAGGGTCACGTGTCCTGACGCGAGTTTAAGATTTTATACCCATTACAGAAAAGTGCTCAACGCCGCTAAAGAAGTTTTCACTTCAATAAAAACAAAACACATAAAAAGATCCAACATCCTATGACACCTCACGCGAGGAACACCAATTCATTGCTGAGTAAACATCAGGAAAAACGGAGGGTAAGTTGCAAGGTCGCTGGGGGCATCAATTCTGTCCTGATGTGCACTGAAATTTTTCCGACAAGACGTCAGAGGGGAATGGGGGAATGGAGGGGGGGGGGAATCAACAGTTTCAGCAGGCTCCGAAACATCGCGTTAAGCCAGTCAGTCCCCGACGTTAGCCGCGGACGGTCGTACTTCCCTCCCGCGTGGCCGTGATATTACGTCGCCAGAAATTATGTAAAAAATATGTGCTTCTCCAAATTCAGTGCGTTGTAAATTTTGTGTGTGCGTATATTTTTTTCTGAGTCGTGTTTTCTTGCGGCATAAATTTTGGTTGTTTTGTTTTTCGTATAACTTTCATGTCAAACGAGCCCAAGGGGAAATCGTGTGTGATATTTTCTGTTGTTTATTACAACGTTTTGTTTTTTAAATTAATTTTGTTTTGGTTTTTAAATTGTGGTTTTCGAAGCAGTTGTGTTTTGGATTCAAAATAAGGAGGTAAGTTAGAATTATTATCATAAACAATTCCTTTTTCTGACGACCTTAATATTTAAGGCGATGTGAATAAAAAAAAGAATACTTTTTTAATACGCGTAAAAAAAAACCATCTTATCTTTGCGCAATGAATAGCTTTTTTATAAGCCAATATCAATCATCCATCCATCACTTCACATGTATGGAAAAAAAATCTCTCCAATTTATTAAATAAAAGAGCAATATAGACAAAATTACGAAACGCCCCTAGGGATATAAATCCCCCAATTTGTAACACATGGGTGTTACATGTGAATTTCGAATAATGTCTTCAAGATCATTATTCGTTATAACATAAAATTGGTTGTAAGCCCCTTTTTTGTTTATCTAAGTTAGAACTTTTTCCTCATAGAATACGGAAATTGGAGCTGGTTTCTTAGTAGTAATTATCATGTTTTCCTCGTTTTCTAAGATTGGGGTAGGAACATAGAAAATCAAGAGCTTAAATGTTCAGTTTTTCTTTACTTTTTTCTTTGAAAAGAAAAATATGTGTAAATAATTGTTTCAAATGCCGCCGAGGCCGACCCAGAAAAAGGTGGAGAGACGACCTAGACGCATACCATGAGGGCTGGTTCGAAGTGGCCCAGGAAAAGAGTTCCTGGAAGGAATTGGGCTCCCCCAATTCCTTCCAGGAACTCTTTTCCTGGGCTGGGACTCTTTTGCTGAGCAAAGGCCTCCGCCTTTGCTCAGCAGTGGGACAGTGCAGGCTAATTAAAAAAAAAAATGTTTCATAACACTTCATTAAAACCGAATTATTATTTGTTTAAGTTTATACATAATATATAAAATGCGATATAGATGTAGATATATTTACCTATGTAATACTCGTATTAAGATACAGTTAATAAATGCGTAATAAAATAAGTGGGTTATCTATACATAATAATACGCAAAAAACAAACGATAAACTGTGACAGTACCTATTGTATTATCTGTGCTCTTAGTCATCAAAGAAAAAAAAGATCTTTCAAAAGCATAATCTTTTGATGAAACTTAAGGGCGCGTAACCAGAAAGTTGGCAACGTCGCAAATAGCTGTCAAATATTTACAAGTTTTAATTAATATGGTAAATTTACTGAGTGAAAATAAGAAATATGAGATTTAGGAATGCAACTAAAACACTGAATTTGATGTTATGACCATTTCAGGTGTATTCTGTAGTTTATAATAGTTTCACTATGATCGTCCGTCCGTCTGTCGGACGGACATATCCTATCTATCTACGACACACAGACAGACGGACGGATGAACTTCGCGTTACCAAAAGCAACAAAAAAAATGTAAAAGAAAAATACGGCTCAAATATTTTTTTGATAAAACTGACGGATACTGACTAAATATTCAGAATTATTCAGTGGAGTAGCCTATTGGACTAAAACAATATGTAGAATAGTTGTATTTTCAATTAAAAATCTTTCATATTTATCTTACACACGCCTGTGGTAACCCGAATCTGGGACGCGACATGTTTTTCTTTCGCAAGAGACGGATATCGTATGTTTTAACTCGCTTTCAAAGAAAGTAGTCGATATTTTTATTAACTATGCCAAAAAACAAAACTTTTTATTCCAATTTGCACTGAATTGAATGGGATTTTTAAATAAACAGTAGTGTTCGTTTTGATTGGCTAGTTTTTACGTTATTTCGTTAGAAATATCACAGTAACAGCTTTCACACGGAGGCCTTTGCCTTCCATGGTCAATTAAAGACCCGCCAACATGGGACCTAAACTGGATAAAAATTTGTGTAGTATATTAGGTACACCACTGCTTACCTAAGATATTTGGAGAATTCACCACTGACAGTTAACTTACCTACATATAGTTAAGTATTTATATTGTCAGAGCCACAGTTTTATGTGTCAAAGCGGAAGTAATATCTTGCACCAGTCAACCAATTTTAATAATAATTCACCAGTAGAAAACTACATTATTAAACGACTTCGAATAAATGTGAAGATCCTCAATTATTTTTCATATGCAGATCCTCGATTCTTTTTCGTATGTTGTAGGTTACCCGATTTCTCCTCTCCTCTCCCTGGTAATTCCTCTTTTGTTTGTAAGATTATTCAGAGATAGTCCCATACAGATAGGTCCCTTCACAGATAGTCCCATGGGAATCAACTCAGGATCTGATGACTAGATAAACTACCGCAAATTAAAGGCGATCGGCGATTGCTGCTATCTCAATAATCTCTGCTATTTCTATGCATTGTTTACGCAATCACACCTAATGCCTTTGCAAACAGACTGGCGAAAGCGAAGCGTTTCCGAAGCAATACCGAACCGAAGCGAGACGTCAGTCCGATAGTTCTGTTACGGTATTGGATCGCTTTCGCTTTTCTATGTGACTGGATTCAAACAATTCCATACATTACAAATAAAACCGTCACGCTTCGCATTCGTCACGCCTGTCTGTTTGACAAAGGCTTAAAGGATTAGCAAGTGTCTATAGGTTTTGGTGACCGCTTTCAAACTGACGGCCCGTTAACTTCCGCCTGTACCCACCAAAAAGGGTGAAATAAAAAATTAAAAAACAGTCTTCTAAATAGGGTGTACAACAACTTAAATAATTTTTCATTCAAAAGCTATTTTACACTTTTTAGTGTTCTTCAGAGAAGGTTTAATTTTTTTCAGAAAGTTATTTTTGAAGCTATATTTAATTTTAAAATCACCCCCCTGTACGTAAAGGGCTATTGAAGGACACCGTGGATTTTAGTCAGTACAAGTCTGACAGTAAGGTGGGAGGACTCATTTGATGATTTTACCACGATAAAAAAAGGGCGGATCGTCAGTACTTTAATATTCAAATACTCAACCACTACGCTCCTATCTAAATAATTAATATCATGTGCCGTTTTGGTATAACTCTGATATCAAAAAACTTTTCTCATATCAATATTAGTTTGAAAAGTGCGGTGAATACACAGAGTTAGCGTAGTTAATTAATTAAGGCTGCGGTCTCCTGTTAAATGCTAGCGTGCTCCTGTTAAACGCGGCGTCCGACTTCAGCGTTAACGTTTTAGCGTCAGGCGTAGCGTCAGGCGTAGCGTCAGGCGTAGCGTCAGCGGTCGACACATCTCACGCGAACGACGACGTCTCGTTCATAACAGTAGGAATTGCAACACCATACTCTTAAGGTCCGTGTCACTTTTATTGTCTAATTAAAAGCTTCGGTAATAGATTGCATTGGCTATTCTAAACTTTAGAATTGGATATTTGACAGTAGCTATAAATTACAAATATAATTAGTCCGTCATTAATAGTTTAAAAAAATAACGGACACGTATTTTTTCTTTTGTAAAATCAATGAATATTTACCAAAATACAACGCATCAAAACTCGAGAGTGGAGGCTCGTGACGTCAGAATTCAATAGAAATTCTACTAAATTGTGACGTATTGCCAATTTTGAAAGCATCGTATCTCCGTCAATTTGGTTTACGAAGCAAAAGAAAAAATACGGGACGAATATTTTTGAAAATCTAAGTGACGGACTAATTATAATTTAATATCAAATAGCCAATTCCAACAGGTATTTAAATAACAACGGTCATGGTTGGTTGACAGGGTAACTTGGTAATAAAGGGTCACAACTTTGAACCTTCTATAATATAATTTTGATCGCGTAGCATGACACAACGGAAACGGGTTTGGTCGACAGAAGAATAGACGAATGGCAGAATGTTTGTAATGTTGACTTCTATCGTCACAAAGTTGGTGATGTTTAAAATGATGAAAAATGTCTATTCTACAGTCGCCTATGTTTCTATTCTACAGTCGTATATGGGACGTGTATACTGAATTACACTTGAACGATATATGTAGATAGGCTACAATGACGGCTTTCTACCGGGCGGGCAGTAAGAAGCTTGTTCGGAACCTTTATCGTATAAAAAAGACAATACTTTCAGTGCTTACACCATGGGCGACTCGCTGTCCGACCATGGACCATGCCCGGGTCGACGGCGCGTTGTGTTCCACGCGCGCCTCAAGCAGTGTCAGCATAATGACGGCGCCTGTAGAGGGCCAAAGCCTGCCGGGGTCGCGGGACTAACGAATTACCGTGACCCCGGGTACGTAAAAGGCTATTGAAGGACACTGTGGATTTTAGTCAGTACAAGTCTGACAGTCCTCCCGCCCTGCCCTGGGTAGGAGGACTCATTTGACGATTTTACCACGATAAAAAAAAATGGGTACCCCCATCTGTCAGCATAATGGTGCTTCAAGAGCTAGCTCGCTCGCAATCAAGGATGAAACGTGGACGGGCTACTTGGCGCCGGACTTATGCGTATGGGCCGTCGCTTACCGGACTATTCCCAAACCACTACAATTCCTGAAAGCTAGAATCAACAGTAGTGACTACCAGAAAAGCGCAAAGGCAATAGCTTGACGTGTACCGGACAATTAATTTAACTGTCTTGGATCCTGCAATGAAAGGATGATGCAAATTTTGGTCCCACCCTCTAATAGCAACATGTAATACGTCATTGGATAGATATTTACAAACTGAATAATTTAAGTATTTTTTATTCAGCTTTCAAATACCTTTTCAACGATGTATTACACATAGCTAATGGAGGGTAGGTCCAGATTTCATACAAACCCTGGCATCATCCTTTATCAGAAAAGAATAGTGGCGGTGTAGGTGTAGCAAATACGAAATTTCCAGTTCGGCCCCCAGCCAGTGAAAGGGTACCACTCTACCAATAAACCCTCTGATTCATAGGAAAGATAATGCTATTCTGGACGTACTTAAAAATACACTAAAAACTTGAAGTCTGTACTAATTTTTTTTGGCAAGAAAACAAAAACATCGTTTTTGTTAGGCAAACTCATCTTTTACCAGTTTTTCTGCTAAGTCTAAGCAAACTTCGTTAATGATGTCTCCTACTTTGCAAAGTTCACAAAATATTGTTAAGTAGGACTGCTTAACACTTTTTGAAGTTTGTCAATGAGTAACGAATAAATGGAGTTGATTATACGCAAGTGAAGCCTTGTTTTGCAAAAGGGTATGGAAAAAAAACTGCCAGGGTCACGGTAATTCGTGAGTCCCGCGACCCCGGCAGGCTTTGGCCCTCTACGCGTGGAACACAACGCGCCGTCGACCCGGGCATGGTCCATGGTCGAACAGCGAGTCGCCTATTACTCGCCGCCCGCATGCCCGCGCCTACGGTGGCCGGAGATCGTCTGCCGACGTCCGCGGCGTGACCACTGCGGCTGGGGTGGAGGAAGGACTCGTGTCGTCTCCCTCACGCGGCCCGCCTCCTCCTTCACGAGCATGACTGCTTCGCAGAAGGAGGCGACCGCTTCCCATTCCATCTCGCCCCGCCGCATGGCCTCGACCAATGCCGGGCGCGAGAAGTCGCCGCCTATCGCCGTCGTGAGGACACGGCGGTGCTCTGCCCAAGCGGGGCAGTCCTGCAGTATATGCTCCACCGTGTCCTACGGACGATCTTCGCAGTGGTCACACCCAGGCGTTTCTTCCCTCCTTATCAGACTCAGGTACCTCGCGAAACTTCTGTGTCCGGTGAGGACCTGCGTCATGCGGTAGGTCAGGACGCCTATCCAGCCACTCCTCAAAGAGGGGTCTTACCGCCGCGATTGCGGCGTGCCCGGAGTGAAATTCCTTGCCGGAGTTTTTGTTCCCTGATAGCTTCAACCTTGGATTCTTTAAGAGTGAATAGGTTACATCTAGGCCAGCATGCTTCACTGCTGAATATATCATCGCTTACTATCAGATGAAGTAGTGGTTAAACGCGAGCCAAAAGACAAAAAGTTTTTAAAAAAAAAAAAATTGTTCGTACCTTAAATCTTTTTTTCGTCTGTAGATAATAATCCAAACCTACACGATAACAACGGTCATTATCTGTTCGGTTTTCTTTCTTTAAGACGCATTTTCAACGTGTTTCTAGTGTAGCCTTAAGGTTACAAAGCCATATATTTTATGGTCAGATTAGTTCGTAGTCTAGCTCGTGCCATGATTGCCTATCCATAAAAACCCAAAAACAATACAATTAAAATGACAGGAAGAAATATAAAATGTTATGACAGACGCCAGCGGTTCAACTTACCTCAATCTGTCAAATTTCAAAAGATTTTCAAGTGGAAGGTTACTACTTGAAAATCTATTAAAGAATGTGCTGGCGTCTGTACAATCGACAAATTTGAATTAACACCCACCATGAGCTTATTTTTTTACTGACCTTTAAATACAATTAGGTCCATATTCGCATAAAAATACATATCCATGGTAACGTCCTTGATCTTTGTTATTTTTACGGATTCAAACGATTTATTGTCAAAATGGGTTATGATTCAACTTGATCGATTGTTCCATCTGTATTATTTCACTACTCTGTGGTCGCGCCCAACCCAATAAGTGCTTGATGGGCATCGAGCCCTTTTGACCCGGAAATCTGAAACTTCAGGAACACTTTCAGGGGAAGATTGTCGGTATTTTAAGTGGGCGTGGATGACCAGCAGTGGAATAATTAGGAATAATGAAAAAATATATTTTGCGTTTGTAAGTTCTAACTTTGGAAACAGCACAAAACTCAATTTATGTATGGGAGCCGCCTTCAATATTAGTTTTTCTTTATTCATTTTCTTAACTTATTATATACATTTTTAAATATTTTTATAAAACAAAACAAAAAAAAACATTTAATAAAATAAATAATAGTGGCCCACCGGTATCGGGTCTTATTTTTATTTATATATTACTTTTATTTTTATTTCGCTTTTTTATTATTTGTTTTTAATATATATGTATTAAGTGAATATTGTCTAATACTGTGAATATTTCAAGCGTCTGCCTGCCGTTGCCATTATTAATATCGAAAAATGTTTGCTAAAAATCAAGGTCGTTGTATTGGATTCCTCTTAAAAAAAAATTAACATGTTTTTAGTAACAGAAATATATCGTCTGTGAAAATTGCAACTGTCTGAAAACGTTTCATAAAATACAGCCTGGTAACAGACGGACGGACAGACAAACAGACAGACGGGTGACGTTTTACCCTTTGGATAGGGAACCCTAAAAAGGGCTATATATAATTACTATTTTTATTTGTATGTTTTGCTAAAACATACCTACAATTAATTGCCGTCGTTCATCAAAAATATTGATATGACTGCACCATTCATATGCACCAAATTGAATTTTAATCGTAAAATATAACGAGAACTATTCGTTGAATATTTTACGAGTATGTCCGAATGGTGTTTGTTTAAAATATTCGTTTCGGTAATTTACACCTGAACGAAAATGGTTTGTTCAAACGGTCGGTGAATTTGGAACTAGCATTGTTTTAGTTTGCAATGGACCTTGGATTGATTACACTATGTAAATAGTGTTAGTTTTAATAGATAGGAAAAAATAAAAATGAATTGGTATACTTAATTATTATAACCCCTGTGTCTATCAAGGGAAATAATGTGGCTTGAATTACAATGTTACAAATTGGTAATTTTTTTCCCAATGAGTAAAAGTCTTGGTCGCGAGACTGTACGAATTACCGTGACCCCGGAACGTAATAGCCTGAAGAGCCTAGAATAGCCCTTCTATTGAAGGACACCGTGGATTTTAGTCAGTACGAGTCTGACAGATACCATGATAATAAAAAAAAGTGTAACACGAAATAGCATAACTCAACGGGAACCAAACCTAGTAAGTGTCCGTTGAAGATTTCAAAGTGACACGCTAAAATACACATATATGCAAAAAATACTCTATCATTGGCTAACGCTACAGCGCGTTGTGTTCCAGGCGCGCCTCAAAGAGTGCAGCAAAATGACGGGGCCTCCCTCTAGAGGGCCAAAGCCTGCCGGGGTCGCCGGACTGTACGAATTACCGTGACCCCGGAACGGAGGGCTATTGAAGGACACCGTGTATTTTAGTCAGTACGAGTCTGACAGTCCCTCCCGCTCTGCCCTGGGTGGGAGGCCTCATTAGATGATTTTACCAAGATAAAAAAAAAACATTCGCTCACGGATAAAAATTGGTTGTTGCCCTATTTTCCTTTGTCTTAAAGTTTGAGGAAAATTACCTGTGTTCCTTATGTAAGATAATCTTTAGTAGCTATTCACTGTCAGTCAGTCTCGCTAAGAATAACTTTTACATAAAGGATTACTACTAGAGATGTGGCCAAGTTTCGGTACTCGCATTCGCGTTGTGTTTTTTATTGAATAGAGTTTTCTTTTCGCGGGTATCTCTAAGCAGAAATAAGTTCGTCATTTAAAAAAACTATTTCCTTTTTAAAAACAAGCATTCATTCATTCAAGTACTCGTCAAGACGCACAAAACGACTCTAAACTCGATGAGTTTGTGGTGTTTCATTACAGAGTTCCTATGGCCACCTTCCAGCTCCATGTTGTAATATTGCATTGTCACGCGATATACATATACGTGCAAAATTTCAGCTCAATCGGAAACCAGGAACTGGAAAATTAACTTGCAAGATTTGATAACAGACAATTGGATAGGTGAAAGTAAATAAAAGCTTCTAAATGAGGAAGCAAATAGCATGTGAAGGAACGAGGTGTTTTTAATCAGTAAAGCCTTTGCCAAATAGACAGGCGAGGTGATTGCGAAGCGAGGCGTTTTTATTTGTAATGTATGGAATTGTTTGAATCCTGTCACATAGAAAAGCGAAAGCGATCCGATAGCGTGACCGAAATATCGGAATGACGTCTCGTATCGGTTCGTTATCGCTTCGGACTCGCCTGTCTGTTTGACAAAGGTCTAAGAGTCTGACAGTCCCTTTCTCTTCACCCAGGGCAAGACGACTTATTTGAGGATACTTACACCTCAATATAAAAGGATTTACTGTCATATAATATGAGGCAACATTGGAAAATTAAAGGGAAAACATAATGACATAAAGATTAACTTTTCAATATCAAAACCAACGTTACCTTATCTAAAATCATTTAAATGACTTCGGAAACTGGGAACTTTGACTTTCATCGGTAAATTTTCAAGTTCGAAGACTATAACCGCTATCGGAACTCACGATTCGCGTTCTTCCCATCCCTAATTCCAAGCTAAAAGTCTCACTCGAACGCGAATTTTCTCCGAAACCGTTTCAGTTTGTACACCCCTTTCTATATGGGGTGCGATTATAAAAGGGGAAAGAGGGGTGAACGAGTTTAATCTTAAAAAGGGGAAGATTTAGTTCCAAAGGCGGTGATAATATAAAAGTAATAGATTATACCAATAGATTCAGGTTTCAAATAATATCTTTAGACTCTTTTAGAAAATCGATTTAGTTGGATTAAAAAAAGCTTTTTCTGTAACAAGATCGGCACATTATTTTCAACCATTAATCCTGAAAGCCAGAATCAGCCGTGGAGATCGCCGGCACAGTTCTGAAAATTCGCAAGAACTTATATTTAATCGAACTTGAATTAAGGTTTTTCTAGAAAAAAGGGTTATGTTCCACAGATTAGCTGTTACTGCTATTGTTTCAAAACCAAATTATTTATTTATATGCACAGCCATGGAGTAGAGTTCTGATCTGACCTTGGAATCTTTAAGTCAAGAGTAAATAGATTACTTTTAGGCAAGCGTCCTTTACCGTCAACTACATAATCGCTTATCATCAGGCGAGATAGAGGTCCACCGCGAATGTATTCTAAAAAAAAGTTTACTATTTCGAGAGCTGGCTTACATTTTTGGGTAGATGTTGGGAGCACGTTGAAAACTTATCCAAGACTTCTCCAATGATATCAAAACACAAAATATAAGCTGGCTGAAGCAGGAAGTATTCATCCTATGTTTTTTTATAAAAAAACGATTATTTGGTCCTTGAAAAAGGTTCTTGAGGCATTTCGAAATGTTGTACAGCTTTTATTTGAATATTTAAAAAGTGAATAAATAAATAAGCCCGATCATTTAGTTGGGTTTTAAACTTTACTTGCTTTCAAAGTTATATGGAATCCGTTTATTAGTATCAATTTTCTTAAGTTTACCGTATACGGTGTTATGGTTTTTCAGTTCTTTATTTTATACCACGCTATAGTCCAAATATATTTTTTGTCTTTCTTTCTCTTTATTCTATTCCAAAACTGCATCTGCTTCAGCATTTGCATTTTTGAATTCAACAGTGAAGCATTGCAAGACTTTTCTACCAACCCTACTTTATATGTATGCTCTGCGCTAGTAATATCTCACCCCGCCAGCGAAGACTGATTAAATTTTTCCGCATTCTTAACTTTTATTCATTCGTGGCCACATTGTATTCTCAAACTAGAAAGAGTTTAACAAAATCGGTTTAAAAAACAACCATAAAAACAGAAAAACCACAAAAAAAAACATTTTCAGTAACGTCCTAAAATCCGGCTCGAAGGACGAATTTCTTTAAGACAAATTCGTAAAGAAGGATCAGATTTTATAAGATTTCATTTTATGTGGCTGAGTAACCAAATTCTTACCTAACGGGCATAAAGCAGTCACTTTATGTCCTAAAATGGCATCTTTGCCCGCCTTTTGCCCACACCGACGTACCCTATATAGAGCTTTGCCCTAAATTTTGTCCAAATTTGCATTAAACGGGTTTCAGAGTGCGAAGTTCTGATTTAATTATCACGTTGAACATAAACGTGAGATCTAATAAGACACCAGGAACTTATAAGCACCTGCATGGAACTAGCATTAAGAACCACGCGAAGCCTCAATTAAATTGTTCCTAACTTTTGAGTATGGATAGTTCTGTAGAGCGCGCTGTTTATTTTTCTTACTTATAATATGATCTTCCTGACTTAATCACTTTTGGTCGTAACCAAAAGTGAGTTTGTGTGTTTGTTACGTTTTTGCTCCTAAATCGATAAACCTTATTTGTTGAATTTTGCTGCAGTTGTAGTTAGGATCCTGAAGGCGATTATTCTTTACTTTTAGATCATATTAGCGGCCCGGTACATGCTCCGCAATTTTTTTTTTAGCGTGTTAAAATCATCAAATGAGTCCTCCCACCCAGGGCAGGGCGGGAGGGACTGTCAGACTTGTACTGACTAAAATCCACGGTGTCAAAAAAAATGAAAATGTCTCAATTTGACAGCAAAATCCCCATGAACCGCCATCCAAATGATCCGCCATTTATTGAATTCATTTGTTACAAAAAATGTGATAAATGAAGAACCGCGATTTTGTGCAAACTTCACATAAACCATCTACTAAATAGTCCGAACAAAGCCTAAACATTATTTTGGATAGGTGAGTCCGTTCTTGAGTTATACAAATTACAATGAAAAGTGGCATGGATTACTATATATTCAACATTATTTTTAGTATATGCGAAACCTGAATATAGTTTGTTCAGAATCACGGACTGATTCAATTCCAATAATTTTTACACTATGTAAATATGTGTTTTTTCAAAAAAAAATGAAATTAAATTTTATTACCAGTTAATTATAATACAATCACCGTACGGTTAGGTACCTATTGCCAAGCTATTATCACGAGTGTATAACACAGGAGACGCGGGTGTACCGCGAAATGAGCATGTTTTTGAACGGACAACCAGGTAATGTACAGACTTATAACCTTGTGATTTTATTATGACACGGTTTTAAAATTTCGTACATAGATTCTTTACACAAAAATACTAGACAGGTGTATCGGGTTTCGCATTAACAAAAAATAATGTTGTATATTGATTTGAACTGAGAGAAATGGTGAGAGGAGTAGGCAACAGCTAGTATTTTTATAAAACTAAAACAAGGATATTGCTGCTTGAATAGAATTATTTGTTAAAACTTTTGACACTTTTCTCCTGGTTGGTGCATTTACAAACATTCAAACGCACATATAAAAGTAGGTATTTGTTCAATCCCAGAATTGAAACCGCGACACGCAAGACAGTAGTCAATTGCTTAACCACTACGCTAACCGTGCCTTCGACAGACGCATGATGTTTAGTCTCAATTAAATTGTTCCGAGCTCGTGAGTATGAATACTTCTGTAGAGCGCGCGTCGTTACTAACACGCGTCTTAAACAACCTTACTTCTGCACAGTAAACTAGGTTTGTTCCCATAAGTTACGAGTATGTTTGTTTAAACCCACAACTTTACAACTGTTAGTGTATACAGAAGTAACACAAATAAACCTATAGTATAATTAAATATAGAGTCCTGTTTGGAATTGATGTTTCCATAATTAAACTGTAGGTTCTTTTAACTTTGAAGCTTTATTAACGGTTTTACAATAAAATAACGTTCTCTTTTTTTTTAGCGTGGTAAAATCATTAAATGAGTCCTCCCACCCAGGGCTGGGCGGGAGGTACTGTCAGACTTGAGTGACTAAAATCCACGGTGTCCTTCAATAGCCCTTTATGTACCAGGGTTACGGTAAATTCTGAGTCCCGCGACCCCGGCCGTGAGAGCGAGTCTACAAAATTAACGTGCGATTGAACGTGACGTCATCAATGGAAGCTTGTTCGGGCGAACGACAAAAACTTGGTTCGGTTTGTATCCGGACTCGGCCAGTAGAAACCGTTTTTTGTTTGAAAGTCGAAACGGACTTTGAGGGATGTAGCGTAAAAAATGAAAGCAATGGGTTTGATTAAGTTCAGATGGACTGGCGATTTCTGGGATTTAGTTATTTCTTTTGTAGTGATCAAGTTTTGTACAAGTAGGATACTTTTTGAGAAAAAAAAAACATCCCTTCTTCTTGCGATTGCATTATATCATCCTATGTTAAAAAATAGTGTACATCATATAGGTTTTTTTCCTATATACTGACGCCAGCATATGAACCTACCCGTTTTTATCGTTCTAAAATCATTAAATGAGTCCGGGACCCAAGGCGGGACGGGAAGGATTTTTAAACTTGTACTAACTAAAATCCACGATGTTCATTCAATAGCCCTTTACGTTCTAGGGTCACGGTTACCTGATAAGATAGTCCTCGCGGGATTATCTTATCACAGCAGGCTTAGATCCTCTAAGGAAAGCCCCATCAGATTGCTGACAGCTCTTTTAGGCGCGGAACAGGACGAGCCTTCGACTCGGGCATCCATGACCGAAAAGCGAGTCACCCATTACTCGCCGTCCGCATGCCCGAGACAATGGAACTGCTGGAGCGAGAAAAGAACAGAATTGAACCTGTGGCCGTATCATGACTTCTTAAAACCAGACTTGTTCCAGTGAGTGAAAGAGAGAGGGCTATACAAGTCTTGTAGCGCCACCTCGTTCACTCACTGGAACAAGCCTGGTTTTAAGACGTCATAATACGGCCCCTGGAATATTTTAACCTAGTTTTCGAACTCTTCGCCTCGCTGATGTTATAGAGGTCGACTTTCTTTTATTTCCCAAAGGATATCCATTCCGAGATTGCACAATTCCAATTCCGATCTACTTCTGAGAATTGAAATGCCTCATTGTTTCCCAACTATGACACATAATATCTTTGGTTGTTTTAACTGACACCCGCTTCGCATCTTGTCCATGAGGTTGCGAGTTCAAACCCAGGTAAGTAAAAATGTGTTTTACTTACCTTTTCAATACATTGCATGTACTTCCTAAGTTTATCTTGGACGACAACGTAAACGCAACACACAACTTCAGTTTCGCCGCGATATCGTTTTATAATTCCATACAATCAAGATTTAACAAAAACTCTACGCTTCGCCTTCGGTTCGCTTTATATTCGGCACTGGCCATACAAAGGCTCGGTTCGCTGCAACCAGTTTGACGTCTCCGCCTTCGGTTCGCATTCGGTTTGGTTCGCTTTGCCTGTCTGTTTGACAAAGGCTTAAAGGAGCCTCACTCAAAACAAGCTCGACATTTTATTCTAAAACGCAGTTGTGTTGGGTTCATCGAGAAAAGTTTGATATATTTCGTTCGGATCTCCCGTATTTTGTCTGTAAAGGTAACAGTAAGGTACCCTTACCCTGAAATGCAAAGTGCAACTGAAGGGACAGCGTGGATATTAGTTTAAAAAATAAATTATGATGGTAATTCTAATTGTATTGGAAATAAGCACAGTAATAAATAAATAAATAAATTGTTCGATTTTTTTTGTGCTTTTGATTAGTCGTTTGGTTTGTCAGTCAAACAGCAGGGATTTTTCTTCTGGAACTTAAAGCAATAAAGTTCATTAATTAAAGGTTTCATTTTTGAAGTGAAAACTTCTTTAGCGGCGTTGTGCACTTTTTTGGAATGGGTAAAAAATGTTAAACTCGCGTCAGGACACGTGACCTGATCGAAAATTCGTAAGACGGCGCAGGGCGCTTGCGCGAATAAATAAATAAATAAATAACCTCTCAACTAAGTATCTTCTTCTTAGATTTTTAATTATTTTTCATCAGCGTTTTATTTTACTTTTAAACTAACAGGTAAGATTATATCTCAGCTAAGATCGTTAGCCGCCATCTTAGAAAACTAACTTTTATTCTTAGTTCAAAACAATGTGCTGCACGAAAAAATTAATTGATTAATTTATAACGAAGTTTACTCTGTCTTAGACGATTAAGAAAATTAGAAAAGAAAAGGATCTTTTTTGTGAAAAAAGATACGCTTTCAATTCGAGCATCTGATAAACGTTGGGTGTTTAAAAAAAGAAAAGAAAAAGATAACAGCTGTTGTGTTGACGGTTCAGAAAGCAGAAAGTATTTTTAAAAACAATCAAATGAATTATTCCTTTTTGATTTGACTTGAAGGATTCTGGGTTTATTTAAAATTTGATCTTTTGTTATTTATAACTCGTTTGAAAGAGATTGGATTAGTAATTCTGCTAGCCCGAGTTGGTGACGTAAGGCTGCTTTTCCACCAGAGATGCGCTATGCTACGTTGCTGCGGATGCGTTTGATATCCACCAATCATATTCATTGGTTTACATAGCACAGCACTGGTCGAAACGGATTCAACTAAGATGTGTTTTTTTTATGGAATGATGCGTGCTATGGCGGCGTGCTATGGGTCGTTTTCCCTATTGTCGATATGTCGCATCTTCCTAGCGCAGCTACTTTGCGGCGGCGCATCTTCATAGCACATCGTAGGCTCGACTCACACCAAAAGAGCGGCGAAGGGCAACGAAGCGGAGCGCAGTTTCAGTGTCATATGAATTTCAACTTTATTTTCATTAAAATAATATTTATTATCGCATGAGAAACTCGAACGAGTCGCGGGAATGCCCGCGGATCCGCGGGCATTCCCGCGACTCTTTCGAGTATGAGTGCGATAATAAGAATGAGTATTATAGTAATGAAAATAAAGTTGAAATTCATATGACACTGAAACTGCGCTCCGCTTCGTTGCCCTTCGCCGCTCTTTTGGTGTGAGTCGAGCCTTACTCGCACAGCTACAAAGCGTAGCATCAGTTGAAACGTTCACACAGTTTCGTAGCTCAGTTTTTACATCCTCGCAGCACAGGTACATAGAGGTGCACATCTCTGGTCTAAAGGCACCCTTATTAATAAACGCGAAATAAAGTTATTCCTTAAAAAATGTATAGTTAATCTGAAGATTATCCTGGTTGTAACTTTAATTCACGTAATAAGTGTGTAACGGTTAACGTAAACATTTTGACAAAAAAAAAAATTGAAAATACTCGGTTCCTATTTATTTACTAAATGTAACAGATTTATTATAATACTGACTGTGCCCCGTGGTTTCACCCCCGCTGCTCGGCTCCTATTGGTCATAGCGCGATGTTATGTAGCCTATAGCCTTCCTCGATAAATGGACTATCCAATACAAAAAGAACTTTTCAATTCGAAACAGTAGTTCCTGAGATTAGCGAGGTCAATCAAAAACCTCTTCAGCTTTATAATATAAGTTTTAATAAATTGAACCTAAATTGTGTGAAGTAAGCACGGGTTTGACGCAGATTGTGCGCTTCGCAAATTGTGCTATTGACGCAAATTGTGCACTTGACACAAAATGTGCACTTCGCAAATTGTGCACTTCTCAAAGCACATCAAGAAAAGTTCAAATTTAAAAACAAATTAACGGGTTATGCTAGTGTCCACAAACTTTTTTTGATGTATGTAGGTGTCGGGATCACTAAGTAGTTTATACACTTAGTTTCTACATTAATAATTGCAGCCTTCTAACTTTTATATAACTTGTATAAAGAAATTCTTTGTAGTCGTAACTAAAGTTCTGTAAGGGCAGTGTCACACTTACCTATGCCATCTAATTCGAATTTATAGGTATTAGAACAAACAGGTATGGCAGTTCTAAAAAAGGAATGTAGGCGTAATTATCATAATGCGCTCTACCATACGAAAACGTATGGTAGAGCGTAGGTGTGGTTGACGCCCACGGCGACGGACGTCGCTAGACGATCTCTGGCCGCCGTAGGCAAGCGGGCGCCGACTTATGGGCGACTCGCTGTCCAACCATGGACCATACCCGGGTCGATGGCACGTCGTGTTCCACGTGCGCCTTAAAGAGTGTCAGCATTATGACAGGGCCGCCCTGTAGAGGGTCAAAGCCTGCCGAGATCGCGGGAGTCACGAATTACCGTAACCCCGGAACGTAAAGGGCTATTGAAGGACACCGTGGAATTTAATCAGTACGAGTCTGAGTGTCCCTCCCGCTCTGCTCTGCCCTGGGTGGGAGGACTCATTTGATGATTTTACCAAGCAAAAAAAAAATGTTAGCGCGTCGGTAAACGTAGGTTGGGACGTCAAAGGCTTTAAGCCTTTGTCAAACGGACAGGCGAGTCCGAAGCGATACCGAACCGAAGCGAGCCGTCAGTCCGATAGTTCTGGCACGCTATCGGATAGCTTTCGCTTTTCTATGTGACTGGATTCAAACAATTCCATACATTACAAATATTAACACCACGCTTCGCATTGGCCACGCCAGTTTGTTTGACAAAGGCTTAAGAGATAAACATAATCACACATACATTAAAATGTTGACTCACTCTGTTAATTTAACATTTTAACGTATTTATACATCAAATCAAATGCAGTTCATCCGTGATCCACTTGTAAATAGTGCCGAATTATCGGAAATTCAAAACAGATAAAAAACATGGTAAGCTAACGCTGCCAATATTCGGTATTGAGTTTATTCGGCTACTACTACAAATTTTTTACTATTCGATATTGCTAACTATTTGACCTAATCATCATCTGCCTGCCTTTTCCCAACTATATTGGGGTCGGCTTCCAGTCAAACCGGATGCAGCTGGATATCAGTATTTTACAGACTGACTGCCTATCAAAATCAAAATCAAAAGTTTTTATTTCACATAGGCCCATGAAGGCACTTATAAAACGTCGACAGCAGGTGCTCGGACCTCCACAACCCAGATACTGGGTAATACGATACTTTATGGTAAGACTGCTTGTCAAACTCTAGAGCTTCTGACTAACAGTAACTACTGTCAAAGATCTACAAATGACAGCCGGGACCAACGGCTTTACGTGCTTTCCGAGGCACGGAGGAATCTCGGTATGACAGATGTTCACTTATCCACGGAACCTCGGCAAGCGCGGCTTTCCCCGGAAGATCGGCGTGTGCGGCTGTAATTATTTAGCCACGAGCTTTTCTAACTAACGATTTGACCTAATATCGAATAAAAAAACCCGAATAAAAAAAAAAGATCACACTTAGAAAGAACACTCCTATTTCTTAACACATGACACTACTTGATTACTTACACACATCAACCGCACCCCACCGCGTCAATCTAACCAATCCCTAACTCTGACGTCATCTAACGCATGGAACATATTGTATGCACTTTACGATCACTTTTATCGACAAATAACCGCAACTTGAAAGCTTGGACGACCTCTACCATGTGTCAATTAAGGTTGATAAATAAGTGGGTTTATGGGGCATCTCGAGTGGTTGGAATTGTAAATGTAAGGCTTGGTGCATGCGTTTCGAATTAATCATATAAATGTAGGTGCCAGCCTACATTTACCAACCTACATTCGTATTTTTTCTGGTCTTATTTCATTTTCATTGAGGTCGGTGTAGCATGTCTTTTTCTTACATTTTTTTTTATCGTGGCAAAATCATAAAATGAGTCCTCCCACCCAGGGCAGAGCGGGAGGGACTCTCAGACTCGTACTGACTAAAATCCACGGTGTCCTTCAATAGCACTTTACGTACCGGGGTCACGGTAACTCGTACAGTCCCGCGACCATCTTTTTTTCACATACAAGAATTATTATTGTCAATGGTGTTCTTATATTTCCGCTTTGTGCTCGGTTTTTTTTTCGGCAAAAGTTGGATACGTCATTGAGCGCACATGAAACTGTAGCATATCAAAGCTCTCAACTACTTTAAAAAGTCATCGATTGCAGTCGCTGTGGCTCATCATCAGTATTATTTTGGATTCGGAAATGAAAATTCGTTTTGACCACATGAGAATTGGTGCAATGGTTCATCATCGGCCTATAAATGTTCCCACTTCTGGGACATAGTTCTCCTCTTTGCGAGAGTAAGTGGACCATAATCCACTACGCGGGCAGAGGAGCTCGTGGCTAAATAATTACAGCCACACAGGCTGATCTTCCGGGTTAAGCCGCGCTTGCCGATGTTGGTCTGTGGATGGGTGACCATCTGTCATAGCGAGTTTCCTCCGTGCTTCGGAAAGCACGTAAAGCCGTTGGTCCCGGCTGTCATTTGTAGATCTTTGACAGTCGTTACTGTTAGTCAGAATCTCTAAAGTCTGACAACCAGTCTTACCATGGGGTATCGAATTACCCAGTTACTGAGTTGTGGAGGTCCGATAGGCAGTCGCTCCATGTAAAATACTGATATCGAGCTGCATGTGGTTTGACTGGAAACCGACCCCAATATAGTTGGGAAAAGGCTAAGCATAATCATCTGCCTAGCCTTTTCCCAACTATGTTGGGGATGACGATCATCAGATGATGATGATGGGCCCAGTGCGGGTAGATGTCACATGTCTTCGAGTGTTTAGTTCTAGGACATGTCGGTTTCCTAACGATGTTTTCATTCACTGTTTTGAGAGCAGAGATCATGAAATAACTTACACAAAGTAATACGCCTGACAGGGACTGTCAGACTCGTACAGACTAAAATCCACCGTGTTCCTTCAATTGTGCTTTACGTTCTAGAGTCGCGGTACCCTCTTTATACAGTCCCGGGACCCGTGTAAAGTACGTACAAACAAAGTAGAATCGTAATTGACTGTCGTATCGAAATACCGGCGCCATATTAGGTATCGAACAAGTTACTATCGAGATCTCAGTTATCAGTGATTGACATCAATGTTAAGATCGTTATTTATTTGTCTCTTTATCGAATGAGCATTGGAAAGGATTCGTAGCTAGATAATAACAGGTCGGGGATCGATCTCCAAGGTTAAGCAGCGCTTACCGAGGTCGCTTTTCTGATGGGTGACCATTTTGTATGACGTTTGTAGTGTGCGTAATAGGGAAGAACATTTTGTCCGACGTAACTGACTAAAAACCAATCTGTTTCTTCAGTTACCCTTTGCGGTCCTAGGCCGCGGTATTCCCGCGATGTTATTTATTTATTTACTTTAGTTTGTATACAGGGTGATTTTTTCGAGGCGTGGATCGCTATACCGGAAATTTAAAGGAATATCGTATAATACTAATAAAACAATAAAAGAGTCTGCAGGCCGTTTTTGAGGGAAACTAAAACTGTATCATTGGATTTTAGGAAAAAAATTATAATTCTGGCCAAAAACTGAACCCGCTGATTTTGGCTGATTTTTTTTCTTTCGCATAGCTAAGGAGTGGAATTCCCTGCCAGGTCTGTATCCCCTGACAGCTATAACCTTGGGGTCTTCAAGTCAAGGGTGAATAGGTTACTTCTATTCAAGCGTGCTTCACCGTCGACCACATCTTCGGTTACCATGAGGCGGGATAGTGGTCAAAAGTGAACATATAATTAAATAAATAAAAAATACGTGTGGCACTCGGGAACTGCCGCGATAAAGCTATGGAATAGCATTTTTAATCAACTTATGCAATTATAAGTATTTATTTATAAAAAAAGAAAAAAAAATATCGCCTGCCGCGAATATTTAACGAGAATATCATCCCATCGTTACTCCATGGGAAGTTACTCTACTAATTAGGCTATGGTCAGCCACGTCAATCAAGTGAAACGTCAAGAAAAAAAATCATTCATTCAAATTTTATTCATTCACGTTGACATGACAGATGTGACAGAGACAGTGTTAAGTTTGTTTTCGTTACGGAATTTCTTGATTCGGTCGTCAGGCTCAAAGCCCGCGATAAAATTTATGTAATAGCTTAAAAAGTTTTAAGCAAGTTGAAAAATAAAATAAAGTATATTTTGTTTTCATCTCAACATTTTATTGTTTCACCAATAAAATAATAATCTTTGGAGTCTCCTTTTGCGATCCCTTCTAAGAAATAGAGGATTATTCTTATCCCTACACCACACAACTTGAATTAATGCTACTACCCTACTAAAGCTCCGTTAGATTAGTTATTAGGGTTCCACAAGCGGACCCGAAATCCCAACGGTATCGTCTTAATTTTAAATGTGGGGGCCGAAGTTACCTAGGTAGGTAAGTTATGATTCCAATAGTGTTATATTTTAAACCAATTTATTTATGAAATAACTAAGTAATCGCGGCGGTAAGACCCCTCTTTGAGGAGTGGCTGGATAGGCGTCACGGCGTCCTGACCTACCGCATGACGCACGTTCTCACCGGACACGGAAGTTTCGGAAGGTATCTGTGTCTGATAGGCAGGGAAGAAACGTCTGGGTGTCACCACTGCGAGGATCGCCCAGAGGACACGGTGGAGCATACGGTGCAGGACTGCCCCGCTTGGGCAGAGCACCGCCGTCCTCACGACGGCGATAGGCGGAGACCTCTCGCGCCCGGCATAGGTCGAGGCCATGCTGCGGGGCGAGACGGAGTGGGAAGCGGTCGCCTCCTTCTGCGAAGCAGTCATGCTCGCGAAGGAGGAGACGGGCCCGCGTAAGGGAGAGAACAGCGTCCTCCCTCCACCACGGCTGCTGTGGTAAACGCCCACGGTGACAGTCGTCGGCAGACGATCCGTCCACCGTAGACGTGGGCGTGCGGACAGCGAGAAATGGACAACTCGCTGTCCGACCATGGACCATGCCCGGGTCGACGGCGCGTTGTGTTCCACGCGCGCCTTAATCATCTGTCAGACTTGTACTGACTAAAATCTACTGTGATCCTCCAATAGTCCTTTACGTTCCAGACCAGTTACCTGATGAGAAATTCCCGCGTCCCCGGCAGTAACGACTACCTGTAGGCCATACATTATTTCCATGCAGGAATCGAAACCGCGACACGTATAACAGTACTAAGTAGCTCAGCCACTGCGCCAACCGGACCATGAAGTTATGACCAACTTATTTCCCTAAAAGAACCTCATTTCTCGGTACAACACACACTTGCCCCATTTCTTTAATTCATATATTCTTGATGAACGATGATCGATGGTCTGACCTTTCCACCTAAAAGTCTTCCTATCTCGAAAACAAATCTGTGGCGATTAATCATCTTTAGTTATAATGAGTGACTCAGCTTTTATAAAGCACTACTTGTTGAATGTTTTGTCAACATAGACTGTTTGCCAGGGAATGCGGGTTGAGGCCTGTGGCAGGTACGATGGCAGGCGCGATCGGTGGGCATGCGGACGGCGAATAATGAGCGACTCGCTGTCCGATCATGAACCATGTCCGGGTCGACGGCGCCGTGTTCCACGCGCGATTCATAGAGCTTTCAGCAAAATGATGGGGCCAAACCTGCCGGGGCCGCGGGACTATCGGGTAACCGTGACCCCGGAACGTAAAGAGCTGCTGAAGGACAACGTGGATTTTAAGTACAAGTCTGACAGACCTTCCCGTCCTGCCTTGGGCGGGAGGACTCTTTTTGATGTTTATATCACGAAAATTGTTTTTGTTGCGGCGACTTAAGGTGTTGCAAATCGGGGGTCACACATAACATTTTAATTTCTTATTTTTAATAAGTTATTTAGGATTGAATACCATTGAATTATCAACCATTTTACATTAATCTACTCAGGCTCTCGTTCCATCAACTATTCATTGCATCTCAAAGCGATCCACAGACGCATTCACCGAGAAATATGTCCGAAGTAAGTGAGAATGCGATCCTCAATTTGTAACCGAAATTCCGGATACAAAATCACGTTATAATGTCAAGTTGCCATCACATTTACACAGATTTTAAATCCCGGACGACGCGAACAAACAACGCAGATGTGATGAGTAGACATAAATATGTACTTACAACGCTTTGTAAATTTTTGGCTAATTAAAACAAGTTATGACTTGTTCCGAACTTTTCGGGTTTGAGTACGGTCGACAACAAAGTTGGACCTTGTTCACAACCTCGGGCGATGGGACTTGCTTCAAGTGTGTGTCTCTTTTGTTTCGATAGTCGCTTGGTATTACTTGGCAAGCCACATCGTGTGATTGTAACTTGTGGTACATTCTAAAAAACTGGGAGCCTACTATGACGTAGTAGTTCTACTGTGGGAAAGAGACAGAGCTATAAAAGTCGTCTAGCGCCATCTCGTTCTTACAGTGGAACTACTCTCGCTTTAAGACGTTATGGTAGGCCACCTGTAGTCAAACAGTAACCTTTTCTACCCGAAAATAAAGATTTTCATGAGATTGAAAGAAGTCAGTTCTTAAATTCTTTTTTTTTCAAATCTTTCTTCCTTTTTTCTTACACATCCATTATCATGATCATCTCCATCTTTTTCTACTTCGACCTCCTTGAACCAGCCTTCGTGGTCTGGGTTTAACTCACATGGAATCGACGGGGACTTTTGGCACGTTATTTAGTGGCGTACCAAGGCGGGGGCGAAGCAAACCCTAGCCCATGGTCTCACACCCGAAAGGGTTTTGAGCTCAGAGAAAAAAAGAAAAAAATCTTGACAATGACAATCATAAGTTTGCAACCAGTGAGAAAAGCAGTATAACTTAAGAAATTAACATTACGTACAATTATTATACTAATGGTGTCCGATGACTGGGAATTCAAAGAACCTAAGAGGCCTCGCAATGCTGTCGTCGCGAAGAACTCGTTTAGGTTTAGCGCCTACACTACTTGCGCGAGGCCTCATGTTGCTCGATAACTTGGGTACGTTTTATGTGTAACTGGGAACTGAAGGAATCAAAAACGCCACGCAAAGCTGATGTCACTGACAATGAATAGACTTGGGAGAGCCAAGTCATCTTACAACAAGGGGGCCTCGCGTTAGAAGCGGAGGCAAGTCATGTATAGCGTCCTGGAAAAAAACGGGCCTCGCAAATGCGTCTTGGCCCCTCCTAGATTGGGTCTTGCTACGCCACTATCGTTATTTCTACTAGTGTACCTGCCCAGGGCATGCGGGCAGCGAGTAATGGGCAACTCGCTGTCCGACTATGGACCATGCCCGGGTCGACGGCGCGTTGTGTTCCACGCGCGCCTCGGAGAGTGTCAGCTGCCCCTCTAGAAGGCTAAAGCCTGCCGGGGTCGCGGGACTGTACGAATTACCGTGAACCCGGAACGTAAAGGGCTATTGAAGGACACCGTGGATTTGAGTCAGTACGAGTCTGACAGTCCCTTCCGCTCTGCCCTGGGTGGGAGGACTCATTTGATGACTTTACCACGATAAAAAAAGTGTACCTGCACAAGGTGTCCTACCGAAATATATATACGAATCAGCTGTGTCGGAGTTTTTCGAACAAAAACCTCACTGTTTTAAAGAATTTTCCTTACCAATATTCGACGTAACATATTTATTATTGCACGTCAGCGTAGCACCTAGACTAGTTGGAACATGATCAATCAATGTGTCAAACACCGGAGTTACGAAGCACACAAAACGAATACTGTCACTGTATTTAGGCCACCACATTTTCATATTCCGTGGTAATAAAAAAACCGGCAATGTATGAGTCTGTACCAATACTATTTAACTAATGTTGTACAACAGTTGCTCAAATAATAAGTAAAGATGACTTCTATCCAGTAGTTTGAGGTTGTAATGCCTTTATCAAACAGACAGGCGAAAGCGAAGCGTTTCCGAAACGAGACGTCCGTCCTATAGTTCTGTCACGCTATCGGATCGCTTTCGCTTTTCTATATGAGTGGATTCCAAACAATTCCATACATTACAAATAAATACGTCATGATTCGCATTCGTCACGCCTGTCTGTTTGACAAAGGCTTAAATGTTTACAATTGTAGTAAAACTGCTGCACTCCAGTAAAAGTATTTGTTACAAAGACTTCATTAATCCAAACATTAAGTTCATTAAACATTAATGAAATATTAACATGATTCTGTACTATACTAAATTCTTCAATCTTAGCGCGAATTAGTAATAATTTTTATATTTTATGTTATCCATGAATTGTGCGTCCAACCTCGAATAACGCCAATCGAACCAGCACGTTCTTTTTTCTAAATCCCTATTTGGCGCCATCACGGCACACTGCCTGCATTTTCTATAATATTTAATAATACAACCGCTTTGGTGTTGCTATCACATTTGGTCAATTACATTTTATTTATTATCAATTATTTTGTCGATATTCTTGCGCCATCTCATCTTCCAAGTTCATCGTGCTCTGCTGGCGCTGCTGCTGCGGTTGCTGAGAACCTCAAGCGGCGTAAATATAGCAACCTTAGTGGTAACTATATTTTTGAGCTGTTTGGGTTGAAACTATAGACCCCATGTGTGAGTGCTCACAGGCTCTACAAAGAAATTTCTAAAAGACTTGTTGATTCTTCCTGTGACCCAAGAGCTGGCTTTTACCTTGGCCAGAGGCTAAGTATTGCCAAACAGAAAGGCAACGCCGCCAGTCTCTTGGCCACATTACCAGCTGACAGCGTTGAGGATGAATTTTAATTTTGTATTTTTATATTAAACACCTTAATTTACCCCTATTTTAAAAATAAATTAAAGCCTTATTCACAATTGACAATGATGGCAATAACTTTACCCCTTATACCTTAACGTAACAAGCCTCTTTTGACAACTGAACTTGCCTCTGTACATTGCCAAGAATGTCAAAACTACCAGAGGCCCATAGGTACTTAAGAATACACTTCAAAGTACGTCTGGAAACTTGTTATACGTTCCAATTAGCTCATTGTCAAACTTAAGCCTTCTGAAAGAGTCTCAAAGCTGGGTTCGTGTCATTTTGTGTATAATAGAAGGTTGTTCGGTCAAAGGCGCCAGGACAGCAGACATTTTAGGGTAAGGTGTAATTATTATGTGGGGTATGTATGATTTGCGTCTTAGAATAGCAACTTGGTTTAATTATAACTACATGTTCCACGCGGTTTCAATCCTTCTGCTCGGCTCTTTTTGGTTGTAGCGTGATATTATGTAGCTATTAGCTTTCCTCGATAGATGAACTTTCCAATAAAATATTTTTTCATTACTCATATTCTGAAAATAGGTCATGCCTAATGACCGGTTTAAAAGTTATCCATTGCAGCCCTAGGGAGAATCGCTTTCGAGATTCAGAGATTAGCGTGTTCAAAAAAATAAACTCTTCAGCTTTGTAATATTAGTATCTAGATATATCAGAAAGGTGGGAATTCGCTACTAAAAATATCGGCTTAAGAATCTATTGGTTACGGCGATGTGCAAGGGATCCACCCATAGCAAGAGAATTCATTTGATGATTTTCTTCCAATAAAAAACAACGGTTTTTTATACCACTCTTCACTATTATTTTCTAAACAAATCCATTTTGGAATCCAAGACAGTCACAATTTTGACACTTTATAACGTCTGTCAATGATGGCTTTTGGGGCCACGTGGCCTACCATGACGTTTAAAGGTGATTCCTCCGGAGTAGCCCGCGAAATTCAAACTTTCATGTGTTTTTTTGCAATTTGCTTATCAGTGATAAGTTGTAACTTGATCAAAATATGATTCGCGACAATAACAAGTAAAACTTTAAATAAAAGAATGATCAAAACATTCGCTCAATCTCACAAAGATTTGGTCAAAGTTGGTAAAATTTCCGAAATCTAACTTATTTTAGAAAAACTTGTAACTAAAAACCAGATTTTTTATTTTCATCCGAAAATAGTCACTACTATGACTTTTTTGAGTATAACGTTAGTCTCTTTTCAAGTACATCTTTTGTTAGTGTTCTATTCAATCCTTTGATTGTCCTCTATTCAATAGAACTGTCTATTTCTGACAGATGAATAGACTTTCCTTTTGATAATGTTTTTTACCGTCACAAAATAAAAATGTTTTTTTCTTGTCTAAGGAAAATAAATAGAATTTTTTAAAGTTTATGAGTTATTCAGTCTTGTCACAGTCATTCGTCTAACGTCCAAAATTAATATTCAATCTCAATCCAAATCCCGTTATTTTGTTTTTGACAACTTAAAGACTCGGATAGGGAAATTAAGTCGTTGATTGGTTCTAAGCAATGATCCAAGCGAAGATAGTAACGGAGATAGTTTATTAATTTCCAGCGCTAGTGGATTGGTGTTAAATATTGGCCAAAAAGGTAGTTAAGTAAGACTGCATAAATAAATTGAGAATCTGTTTACTCCGTCAGTTAAAGTACTGAAAAATAATTAATAAGTATTTTTTGTTTTTTTTTTTTTATTCAATGAATATTGACAAAGATAAAACGCTTCGAAATTTGGGAGTGAGGGGGCTTGTGACATCATAACTCCTGTTAAATTATACCGACCGAGTGACGTTTTGTGATTTTTAGAAGCGTTGTCTCTTCGTCAATTTTGGTTTACGTCACAAAAGAAAAAATAAGGTTTCAAATATTATTTGATAATCTATTTACCGAACTACTTGATTTTTTGAGAAAAATAGCCCCTTATTTTTAATAGGCTTATCCACTAGTTAATCAGTTTATTAAATCAAAAAAATAAATTAACGATCAAAAAAATATTTGATTCGGTATTTTGTACGTAAGCCAATATTGACGAAAAAAAGACGCTTTTTGAATAATTCCGGGCCCCACTCTTGAGTTTAAATGAATTTTATTAATTGTATTATTCATTAAAAAAAACAAGGAAAACTTTTAAATGAGTGCGTGGCGCTCACTCACACATTTATAGATCTTCACTAAAAACGGTACGTTTTATTTTGAACACCGAATCTGGACATTTTATAATTAAATGTAGTTATGTAGGTTATCGCGGAATTAACGAATACCGTGAGCCCAGAACGGAAAGGGCTATTAAAGGACACCGTGGATTTTAGTCAGTACAAGCCTGACAGTCCCTCCTGCCCAGCCCTGGGTGAAACGACTCATATGATGATTTTACCACGCTAAATAAAAAAGTTATTTAGTTTATTATTTCGATAAAGACAGAATGATGATTAAAAATAAACTTTATCGAACCCCTTGAGAGTTTATCAGAAAACATGAAGAAATTGACGTTAATCTCTTGCCTTCAAACAAGTCAGGTGTTGATGTGAAGAAAATCAGTATTTCGGCGAAAAACAGCTGTTGTAAAGAGATTTGATATCAGATGATAACGTGGTAATGTTAGCGAGAGCGATGGATGACATCCGACACATGGTACTGCTGATCACATAATAGTTATGAAGGCTGAAAAGATCTAATCCGATCCGATGATCAAAAAATATTAGATCCGCATTTTTTTTGTTACATAAGCCTATAGTCGATGATACGAAGCTTTAAAATTCACAATACGTCACTTCTAGATATAATTCTTACTAGTTCTGACGTCACGAGTACCCGAGCTCTTGAGTTTTGAAGCGTCTCATTTTTGTCAATATTCATTGATTTGAAAAAACAAAAAGTACATGTACATGTTACTTTTTAAAACTGATGTGACGGAAAAATAAGATGTGCATTATATTGATGCCTTTTATTATTTATTTCATGTATACTACCTAGTAAGAAGCATACCGAATTCACACGGGTTTATTATACAAATTTAGAGAATTAGAAGTGAGCTAAATACAATTTCATACAAACCATATCTTGGCAAATACAATACTGAAAAAAAAACTGTGAAGATGAAATTAGTCGAGCTGTTTTCGAGTAATAATCCTTCGTGTCTTATCCTTTACATTTTATCCATAATTCGATAATAGAAACCATTACTGCGCTGTTTTCTTTTCCCGAATTTGAGGTAGTTCATAATCAGGAACAACATTTACGATCACTACATCAACAAGTGAGTTCCCTAAAACATGATAACAAAACACACAATTCCGCAGCATTTTTCCCCCACATCATTTTATCTAAATCTAAAACAAAAACACTTTTGCTAGCGAGCGTACCTGCTGATAACGCGCGGCTTATCTAGATTACATATTGAAGTGGTCCACGTTTAGTGAATAACGTAACCGGCACTTTTGGTAGCGGCTGTACTTTCAGTACATTAGTACTTGACAGCGCTAGGATAAGCGTGAATCACAATAAAAAGCGATGCGAAAAAAATACAATAGTGTGTTACGGTTAGTTCACACCGAGACGCGACGCAAAGCGACGAGAGCCTTTTTTTTTACCGTGGTAAAATCATCAAATGAGTCCTCCCACCCAGGGCAGAGCGGGAGGGACTGTCAGACTCGTACTGACTAAAATCCACGGTGTCCTTCGATAGCCCTTTACGTACCGGGGTCACGGTAAATCATAAATTCCGCGACCCTGACAGGCTTTGGCCCTCTAGAGGGGGGCCCCGTCATTTTGCTGACACTCTTTAAGGCTCTGTGGAACACAACGCGCCGTTTCCGGGGTGACTTGACCCTTAGACTCGTACTGACAAATCCCCCGTATTCTTGGAATTGTCCTTTGCGTTTCAGGATCACGATTACCTGTTTAGACAGTTCCGCGATCTCGGCAGGCATTTGGCCCCGACAGATTGCTGACAGCTTTTTGAGGTGGAACACGACACCCCTTCGACCCGTGCATGGTCCATGATCGGACGGCGAGTCACCCATTACTTGCCGTCGGCATACTCGCGCCTAAGGTGGCCGGATATAATTTCGCAAGCAAGGGGGTCCCCGCGGCTGCTGTGCTGTGAGGTGGAGAATGTACTCTCTCTCGCATTTCGCTTCCTCCTTCGCTTGCATTTCTGCATCGCAGAAGGAGGAGACGGCTTCCCATTCCTCAACCTATCCTTAACCTTTAAGAGTCTAGAGGACCGACATGAAGAACATCAATTTAGGGATCGTTTCGACCACAATAAATCGTTTCTCGTAAACAACACGCGACCACGTATCTAAAGAGGTTCCGTATAGATGGACATTATCTAAATGGCATCTTGCTCCCGAATAACTTTTTAAGCCTACGCAGGGTATAAATATGGCAACTTTTTGTGTTTTTGTAGATTTTTTCCAGAAAATACAGATTATCGAGTAAAGCATAGTTACTTAAACACTGCCAAACTTTAGCGTAGAAGAAAGATTTTACATAAAACATTAAATACAAAATTAAACTCAAAAAAATAGGGGTCAAATATGCATTACCGCATTATATTTGTAGATTTTTTTTTTATCGTGGTAAAATCATCAAATGAGTCCTCCCACCCAGGGCAGAGCGGGAGGGACTGTCAGACTCGTACTGACTAAATAAATCCACGGTGTCCTTCAATAGCCCTTTACGTTCCGGAGTCACGGTTATTCGTACAGTCCCGCGACCATTATATTCGTAGATGGGGAAATTGTAACTGCCTGAACCAGCCTTTTACTAGCCAAAAAGTGCGTATGCGCTTTTGTAAGTAGGTTTTTATGTAACTTGTCCTGCAATCTCTAGTTCCATTTTACTCTATTCCATTGTTCGATGCACTTTCAACGCCTGACCATGCGACTATACTTACAACTAAAAGTGTACTCTATTCCCCGTATTTATACTCTAATATTTCTTGTACCTGCTGCTTGATCAATTTAGGGCTGATACACACCGGAACGGCACTGGGCGGCAGCGGCTGGCAGAGTTGCTTCTCCTTTACTTTTTTTGGTTTCTTGCTTCTTTTTCTTCAGAAATAAGTGCAATAATAACCAATTACGATTCTCACAAACACACGCATTTTTTTCTTAATGTAGTAACTGGTCAAGAAGAGACTGAGCCGGCTGCGCTATAAATTTACCATTTGAGAATCGGTAATTTTGAGAATTAGGCTTTTAGAGAATTTGCCATTTTAAGAACTTGTCATTTTGAGACTCGTTTGCCATTTTGTGAATTAGGCTTTTTGCGCCTAAACCATCTTTTCGAACTTTTCAATAATGAGTGAACTGGCTTCTTCTGGGTAAGCTCACTTCATCGTAGACTTTCTCTATGTCACCTCGAATCTAGAGCCACAAGCAGAGCCATCTCAAATACGTACCGTCTTTTAGTCTTTCTATCGTGGTAAAATCATCAAATGAGGCCTCCCACCCAGGGCCGAACGGGAGGAGGAGGGAGAGGAACTGTTAGACTCGTACTGACTAAAATATACTGTGTCCTTCAATAGCTCTTTACGTTCCGGGGTCACGGTAATTCGTAAGTCCCGCGAACCCGGCAGGCTTTGGCCCTCTAGAAAGGTCCCGTCGTTTTGCTGACTCTCTTTGAGGCGCGCGTGGAACACAACGCGCCGTCGACCCGGGCATAGTCCATGGTCGGACAGCGAATTGCCCATTACTCGCCACCCGCATGCCCGCGCCTACGTTGCCCGGAGATCGTCTAGCGAATACGTACCGTCTGATTACAAAAAGTGAAACATCTGTTGAACTCTTGTCTAAAAAAGTTTAACTGCAAAATGACCCTTATATCAACGTGAAATGTCGTTCTGACGTTGACAGTTTTTTTAGGCAACTTTTTTGTAGTAAGACAGATATGGTTTAAAATTATTTAACACTAGCGGGCGCCCGCGGCTCCGCCCGCGTGAATGTCGGTTACCGCTGCAAAAAGCCTACTCAGGAAAGACACGGTCAGCAACATGATTCCCAGGTCTATTCACAGACACCGACACTAACATCGAAGACGCAGTCAACACAAACACTCGCCATAGATAGATGTGTCGCGGACTTTTTTGTAGATATTTATAAGATCAACAATTAATTAGAACATTTTATGGTTCTATCTTTTATAGTTTAGGCAGCGTACGCAAAATAAGTAACTTTTCTGATTGATTTTTTACACCTTGTGGCCGAAAAACCCAAATATGTAGTTTTTGAGCCTATTCATTACAATCAAACAAACAAACAAAGTTTTCCTCTTTATAATATTAGTGTAGACTGAAAATACTCTACCCATTACCGTGACCCCGGTACGTAAAGGGCTTGTGAAGGACACCGTGGATTTTAGTCAGTACAAGTCTGACAGTCCCTGCCGCCCTGCCCTGGGTGGGAGGACTCATTTGATGATTTTACCGCGCTAAAAAAAAAAAAAAAAAGACTGAAAATACTCGCCACGCTGCCGCTTTTGCCGCCTGCTTCTGTTTCAGTGTGTATCAGTCCTAACCAGTGTTTATTGAGTTACCTCAGAGAAATTGCCTGAAAAACTAACGCTAATGAAGACCGCTTCAGGGTAAATTTATCAACATTTTACCTGATTCATTAGAACGATAAGATTGGCTAGATTGTTTAGATCTCGTCTATTTTAGGACTATTTTGCGTTTATTATAGGCAAAATTCGAGACGGTTTGTTGTTAATGAGAAATTTATTGTTACATTTTGGTAGTTTGATTAATTAATAGTAATTCTGAGAAGATATTTAGGGCTATAAATAATAACAGACACACATGTTTATCTTAAGATTAATCTGTGTTTGGTGATTTATCGTGGTGAAATCATTAAATTTCTGGTGGTTGCCACTGTTGATTCTGGCTTTCAGGAGTTGCAATGGTTTCGGAATTGTACAGTGGGTTAGTCCCGTAATCATTTTGTGTAGGCCAGTAGTAAAAAGATTTTCTATTCAGAGACCAAGGTGCGTTCGTAATTAAACGCCTTTTAAGGCTCTTAATCCACCACTAACCAAGATGAATACCCCAAACTTATCCCAATTAACTCCCAAATCTTACGTAATTGTACACCATTTGTTTCAATACGAAAGCATTTCATTTCTACCGGAAATTTTGAAGAATCAATCAGTTGATTGTACCTGACAAAAAGATTTTTCGCTGTCTCTTTCAATTATTGCAATAAGGGTGGTTTTCACGTCGGGCACGCCGCAATCACTGCGGTAAGAGCCCTCTTTGAGGAGTGGCTGGATAGGCGTCACGGCGTCCTGACTTACCGCATGATGCAGGTCCTCACCGGACACGGAAGTTTCGGGAGGTACCTGTGTCTGAACGTAAAGGGTTACTGAAGGACACTGTGGATTTTAGCCAGTACGAGTCTGACATTCCCTCCTGTCATGCCCTGGGTGGGAGGACTCATTCGATGATTTTACCACGTAAAAAAGGGAAAATCTTACCGGGATAAAAAGTAACCTACATGTGTTAATAGATAGATATATAGAATACACTTTATTATGCACACCATATAAATTATTGGTACAGAGTATATCGTATACATAGGGTGACACAATGGGCGGTCTTATCGCTAACAGCGATCTTTTCAAGACAACCTTTGGATGGATTTATGAGAAAGGAGAAAAAAATACTGTTGGTAGTCTGAGGTGTACAATTTGCACATAAAATACATACAAACAAACATTTTAAATATATATATATACAAGACATACTACATATAAAAATAATAAACAAAGAAAGATTTTAGCCACACGTTTAAGGAGAGATATAGTGTTTTTTTACCAGATTTTTAAACGTGGACAAGGTTTGAGCCCGCCTTACTGACAAGGGCAGGGCATTCCATAGCCGTACTGCTTCGACTGTAAAAGATTTGTCGTAAAAGCTGTCGTTAATCATTCCGTTCAAAAGTTTTTGTAAGAAAGAGTAACAAACAAAGAGAAAGAGTAAGAGTATCCATTCATCCATCCCCAAAAACTTTCGCTATATTAGTTACATTGGTCGCGGGACTCACGAATTACCGTGACTCCGGAACGTAAAGGGCTATTGAAGAACACCGTGGATTTTCGTGAATCAAAACTTTTGACTGTAGGTACTGTCCTACTCTTTCCAGTATATTTTTCTCTCTCACTCCTGTTCAATCCACTTTCCAATATTATGATTTCATTTCCTTATTTCACGGATTCAGTATTTACTTTCAACTTCCATGTTTGTTCGAAATTCAAACGTCTTGTTTACAAAGACTGTGGTTGGTCGAAACAATTCCAAAATTGAATTCTTTTCTTTGATGTTTTTTTTTTCTTGAAATAAGGTTTTATTTCTTATTGGTTTAGTGGTGAGTGAACCGTTGGTGTAGTAGTTGTGAGTTCTACTGCTCAGGAAAAGTAGTGAGTTCAATTCTCAGGTCAGGCTAAGTTTGATTGGTGATTATCGAGCATAATGTCAGTCCGAAAAAAGATAATTTGTAATTTTAACGAACAAAGTCATGCATATAGCCTAACATAGCTACGAACATTCTCATGATGTTTTTCGCGAACGCTCTAGTCAATGGTCGTCAAAAATATTCTTCATGGAGATGTCAGAAGTCCACGGTTTCGCTCGATAAAGCCTTTGTCAAACAGACAGGCGAGTCCGAAGCGATAACGAACCGATACGAGACGTCAGTCCAATAGTTAGGTCACGCTATCGGATCGCTTTCGCTTTTCTATGTGACTGGATTCAAACAATTCCATACATTAAAAATAAAAACGTCACGCTTCGCATTCGCCACGCCTGTCTGTTTGAAAAATGCTTAAATGCTCGTTAAAGCGTTCTCGTTTTTTTTTATTTAAAGTAAATTTTGCAAGAACGCTCATTACAAGTCATTGTCAAGTTTATCAGCGTCTTTAAAGACAATGTTTTATACATTCGTGTACAGACTCCATCTTTCATACTCTCATTAAAACTTTTCTTTTAACACTAATTAATTTCATTATTTGACTGTAATGGCAAGTACGGTCACTAAAAGAGACATGTATCCAGACAGCAAATTTAACTAAACCTTGCAAGCAAAAGGGTCATAATACTTTTTTTTTACGGCAATATTATTAAATGGGTTCAAAAGGGTGACGGGAGGGACTGTCAGACTTGTACTGAATAAAGTCCACGGTGATCCTTCAACAGCCGTTTACGTTCCAAGGTCACGGCTACCTAATAAGCCAGTGCCACCGCGATTGCATCGGGAATTTCAAAGAGTTTCTATGGAAAGAAAAATTCGAACCACACGCGGGATTTGAACCTGCGACCTTGGGATTCAGCACCTCATTCCAACCGAACCACTATAGATAAACCCTTAAAAGTAGGTTTTTTTTGAGTTCGTATTGTGATTGTTAAATATGTCGTGTGTATAATATGTGTGTGACTAAACAAACATATTAAAATATATTTTATTTTATTTATTTTTCCTGTATGTTATATGTTGTTCAATTTGGTTGTAATGTACCTATGCTACATACCGTCAAACAGGTCGATGGATGTAGACGCACTGTTATTTTTCTAAAATTTTTGTCCCACATTAGGAATATCTCTTGTGACGATTGTGCCTTTACAAACATAGGAACTCACATACAGAAACACCCAGAACAACTACTTGTAGGTCATACTAATAATTGTTCCGTGCGGAAATCGGACCCGCGACACGCTACGCAGCAGTACAATTGCAAACATTGGAAAACTGTTTCGAATTTTCTGTCTGAATACTTACCTGTTTTATTGACTGTACATTCACAGTATAATAGGACTTGTCAACTTAATTTTGCTTAAGTTGACATCAAACTAACAAACTTTTGATTAAGTTTTGAATCGAGATATTGTGATGAACTTATCCGTTGGAGTCAAAGACAGAACGATAAGTTTAAGTTAAGTTTCTTAACTTAAAATTGGTATTATGTTGATGATATAAGCTGTACTGCTTACATACTTAGATCTGAATGAAATCTGCAAGTATTTGATGAAAAACCTCTCTTTTTTTTGTTGTGGTAAAATCATCAAACGTATATTTTTTATTTAAGTGGTAGAAACATTAAATGAGTCCCTGGTGGTGAGGTAAGGACTGTCAGACTTGTGCTGACCGAAATCTACGCTGTAACTCCAATAACCAATAGACATAAATATTTTATTTCGTTTTTTCTTCTTGTATTAGAATTAAGTTTCCTTCTTTTTTGTGTTTATTTTATTTTAAATGTGTGTCTGTCTATCGTCCCTTTACGCCAAATAAATGTTTTTTTTCCTTTTCAGCCCTTTACGTTCCAGCATCACAGTTTCTTGTTTTGACAGTCGAGCAGCTTCAGCAGGCGTATCAGGTGAGTCCTTCCACTCTGGGTGGAATGGATGGACAGTCAGACTGTTGCTGAAAAGTGGAGTGAAACTGGGGAACCCTGTTCCTTCAATAGATCTTTGCGTTTCAGGGTCACGGTTACCTTTACAGAAGGTACGTGGCTCTTGTAAGATGAATAAAAACAACAAAGGAAACAAAATATATGAAAGAAAATCGGTAAAAGGTAAAACCAATAAAAAACAATTGAGTCCTGGGCGAGGCCAAAAGGCTCCTATCTTAGCATGTGCTGCGACATTTTTAAAATTGTCACACGGGCACTACTATATAAGCACGAAACCCGTAGTTTCTGCCGACGTTTCGGGCGTTTCCACTTTATACACTCTTACAGACATAAGATTAGTTAGTGATACGAAGTAAAAATTGGTGAGAATATGATTTGATAGTTGCCTCGACTCCGTATATGTTGTCAGCACTTATGAATTTAGAAATAATAGGTAGTAGGGTTCACTCAAAAGTTTCAAATTACTTTCGTATCTTCGTTGACGAACTAAGAGAGTGGATGCCCTTATCGGACGGCGAGCTACCTTTTACTCGCCTAGAGAGGAGGCCTGCGGCAGTATTATGAAGTCTTAAAACCAGGCTTGTTCCAGTGAGTAAAAGAGACAGAGCTACACAACTCGTCTAGCGCCACCTTATTCACTCGCTGGAACTAGCCTGATTTTAAGACGTATAATACGGCCCCTTTGTCTTTGTTGTTTGTTTTTTCTATTTTTTTTTTTTTTATTATTTAATGATAGGTACGCGTTCGACCACTATCTCGCCTGATGGTAAGCGAAGATGTGGTTGACAACTAGTTCCTTATTATACTATAATTTTGCCCGAACACAGAACTAACATTTTATCTATATTTGCTTAGGCATAGTTTACACAGTATTTCCATTTAAATTTCCACATTCCAGCTCCGTATATTCTAGGCTTTACAGTCGTGTGCCCTGCAATAACATTTAACATTCGGTTATTGTAGTCGCATCGTTAAAATCGTCTGCTTCAATATGGTTCTGCTAACGATGGCTAGTATTCGCTTTCGGCGAATGTTTCTGATTGGTGTAGTGTTTTTAAAGTGCTACTGTTCAGTGTGGGGTCTTTTTTATCGTGGTAGAATCATCAAATGAGTCCTCCCATCCAGAGCAGAGCGGGAAGGACTGTCAGACTCGTACTGACTAAAATCTACGGTGTCCTTCAATAGCCCTTTATGTTCAGCGGTCATGGTAATTCATAAGTCCCGCGACCGACCGCGATCTTTGAGGCGCGCGTAGAACACAACGCGCCACTGACCCGGGCATGGTCCATGGTTGGACAGCGATTTGCCCATTACTCGCTGCCCGCATACCCGCGCTTACGGTGGCCGCAGATCGTCTGCCAACATCCGTCACCGTCTACCACTGCTGTTGGGGTGGCGGAAGGACGCTGTCCTCTCCCTCACGCGGCCCGCCTCCTCCTTAGCGAGCATGACTGCTTCGCAGAAGGAGGCGACCGCTTCCCACTCCGTCTCGCCCCGCAGCATGGCCTCGACCAAAGCCGGGCGCGAGAGGTCTCCGCCTATCGCCTTCGTGAGGACACAGCGGTGCTCTGCCGAAGCTAGGCAGTTCTGCACCGTATGCTCCACCGTGTCCTCCGGACGATCCTCGCAAGTGTGGGATCCTTGGTTCGATACCTAGTTCGGGTGAAGACGTCAGTTGGGGTTCTACCTAACCTCCAGGGTTTATGTACGTGATATTCTATAGTACATTTTTAAATTGTATGCTTCTTTTGTTACAGATCATTATAAATAATCCTCAAGCAGATAAGGTAAGCTCTCAAATATTGTCATGTTATACAGCTAGCCTGGATTGTCCCACTGTTGGGCTTAAGCTGTCCACTAACTAATATAATATAATGTTTACTCTTTATATCTTTATTTTACTCCAAACTAGGAATACTTAATCAAACGAATAAAAGTTTATAATATTTGAAAGTGGTACCCAGTTACCGCAAGCTCCTGTGGACGACGAGTATTAGGCTGCTCGCCGTCTGATCATAGACCTAGCCTTTGTCAACGAACATTATTTTCTACTCAGGCCTTGATGTTAATGTACAGTTTGCTGACAGATCCTTGAGGAAACTATGTAACGCTCTGCTCTGAAACGTAAGTACAGAGCATGTGAAAGAACAGCTGCCGTATTATGACGTCTTAAAACCAGGCTTGTTCCAGTGAGTAAAAGAGACAGAGCTACACAACTCGTCTAGCGCCACCTTATTCACTCGCTGGAACTAGCCTGATTTTAAGACGTATAATACGGCCCCTTTGTCTTTGTTGTTTGTTTTTTCTAGTTTTTTTTTTTTTTATTATTTAATGATAGGTACGCGTTCGACCACTATCTCGCCTGATGGTAAGCGAAGATGTGGTTGACAACTAGTTCCTTATTATACTATAATTTTGCCCGAACACAGAACTAACATTTTATCTATATTTGCTTAGGCATAGTTTACACAGTATTTCCATTTAAATTTCCACATTCCAGCTCCGTATATTCTAGGCTTTACAGTCGTGTGCCCTGCAATAACATTTAACATTCGGTTATTGTAGTCGCATCGTTAAAATCGTCTGCTTCAATATGGTTCTGCTAACGATGGCTAGTATTCGCTTTCGGCGAATGTTTCTGATTGGTGTAGTGTTTTTAAAGTGCTACTGTTCAGTGTGGGGTCTTTTTTATCGTGGTAGAATCATCAAATGAGTCCTCCCATCCAGAGCAGAGCGGGAAGGACTGTCAGACTCGTACTGACTAAAATCTACGGTGTCCTTCAATAGCCCTTTATGTTCAGCGGTCATGGTAATTCATAAGTCCCGCGACCGACCGCGATCTTTGAGGCGCGCGTAGAACACAACGCGCCACTGACCCGGGCATGGTCCATGGTTGGACAGCGATTTGCCCATTACTCGCTGCCCGCATACCCGCGCTTACGGTGGCCGCAGATCGTCTGCCAACATCCGTCACCGTCTACCACTGCTGTTGGGGTGGCGGAAGGACGCTGTCCTCTCCCTCACGCGGCCCGCCTCCTCCTTAGCGAGCATGACTGCTTCGCAGAAGGAGGCGACCGCTTCCCACTCCGTCTCGCCCCGCAGCATGGCCTCGACCAAAGCCGGGCGCGAGAGGTCTCCGCCTATCGCCTTCGTGAGGACACAGCGGTGCTCTGCCGAAGCTAGGCAGTTCTGCACCGTATGCTCCACCGTGTCCTCCGGACGATCCTCGCAAGTGTGGGATCCTTGGTTCGATACCTAGTTCGGGTGAAGACGTCAGTTGGGGTTCTACCTAACCTCCAGGGTTTATGTACGTGATATTCTATAGTACATTTTTAAATTGTATGCTTCTTTTGTTACAGATCATTATAAATAATCCTCAAGCAGATAAGGTAAGCTCTCAAATATTGTCATGTTATACAGCTAGCCTGGATTGTCCCACTGTTGGGCTTAAGCTGTCCACTAACTAATATAATATAATGTTTACTCTTTATATCTTTATTTTACTCCAAACTAGGAATACTTAATCAAACGAATAAAAGTTTATAATATTTGAAAGTGGTACCCAGTTACCGCAAGCTCCTGTGGACGACGAGTATTAGGCTGCTCGCCGTCTGATCATAGACCTAGCCTTTGTCAACGAACATTATTTTCTACTCAGGCCTTGATGTTAATGTACAGTTTGCTGACAGATCCTTGAGGAAACTATGTAACGCTCTGCTCTGAAACGTAAGTACAGAGCATGTGAAAGAACAGCTGCCGTATTATGACGTCTTAAAACCAGGCTTGTTCCAGTGAGTGAAAGAGACAGAGCTATACAAGTCGTCTAGCGCCACCTCGTTCACTCACTGGAAAAAGCATGGTTTTAAGACGTCATAATACGGCCCTAGGATGGATTTAATTCACTTAGTGTCTGACAGTCCCTTCCGCGACACTCAGGGCAAGGAAGACTTATTTGACGACTTCCCTACCTTAAAAAAACAATGGAGTCCTCTCCAGAACTTCCGCTCTAGTAATGGGAAGTTATGTTTTTCCCGAGTTCCATATGGTTTATTTGAAATGTTTCCGTGGGATCACTTCCGTCCTTAAAAGGAAAACCATGTTAAACGTAACAGCATTCTTCATTTTCTCAAAATAACCTTTGGCACATAAACCGCGAACCTCGTACTAATTAGCAAACAAACTAATTACAATACGTAAACACCGCATCACCCTCTGCAAAGTAGGTTAATGGTAAGAAAACAGTTGTTTTGTTTGGTATTCAATCAAGAACAGATTGTTTATTCAAAATATGGGTTTCTATTTGGAAACAATGATAGAACTGTAGCCATTTTGAAATGTGGTATTTTCATCGCGGAATTGATATTGAACAGAACATTGTGATAACATTACGTCTCAAATGAAGAGATTTGTGGACGAATCAAAACTGCTGAAGTAGCCCATAGCCCGGGGGGGCAATGATAGATTTACATGACCAATTTCCACCATGGTATAGCTAGCTAATTGATTTTTAAGCTATTGCACAGCTTTTATGGCGAGCTCTGAGCGTGGGCTCTAGAATCTAGAAGTTCCCTTTTTTATCGTGGTAAAATCATCAAATGAGTCCTCCCACCCAGGGCAGAGCGGGAGGGACTGTCAGACTCGTACTGACTAAAATCCACGGTGTCCTTCAATAGCCCTTTACGTTCCGGGGTCACGGTAATTCGTACAGTCCCGCGACCCCGGCAGGCTTTGGCCCTATCTAGAAATTCCCTAACGAAAATAACAACGAACACCCTGCATCGTCTACGTCGTTTCAGTCCGGCAGACTATAAAAACATCCGTCATAAAGATAATTTACTTTTTCTTACTTATTCTAAACAGCCAGCTACAAAAGAAGGTTTTCACAAGCGACATCGCTCCGGCGCCGCGCCGCGATCGCACCGTACCGTTTTTTAAAGGAGACCACGGACTGGTAAGAGCCGCGTAGGACGTCCATCTATCTACAAGGACAGACGATCTGGAAATATATTGAGGCCTGTGTTCAGCAGTGGACGTTCTATGAATGATGTTGATGATGAGACATACATACATAGACTCACGCCTTCTTCCCATGGGGGTAGGCAGAAGCTACAGAGCGCCACCTGCTACGATCCTTAAATACTCCTTTCTCCTCATCCACATTCATACATCTGGTCATACAAGCACGCTGATTGCGAGTACTACACATCCGACCTTTCTGAAGCACTTCACCAATAAGGTCAGTGTAGGTATTCGAAGGACGTTTCCGCTCACCTCCGCCAACGATGATGATGATGATGTTGATGAATACCACGATTGTGTGTGACCCTCGAATGATCAGGCAGAGATGTACCTAATAGTGAACTCACATTATTCCAGTTATGTTTAAATCCTATCTAATTAGGAGCGAGCCTATTGCCATTGTTACGTCGACCAAGTTACTAGAACATTCCAGAATATTACATGGTTCAGTTTAATAATTTCCCACTCAGGAACTTCGTAGAAGTGAAAAGCTGTTTCTAAACCTTTCTAGAATATTTCGATGACTTTCTAGAACCTTTTCAGTTCGAGTTGTAATTAAATGAATATTACAAACCGTGGTTTCAATACCTGCTAAAAATTTTAGTCATAAGATGTCCTCGCGCTATAATTAGTTCACGCAAAGTAGTTTAAAATGAGAAGAGTTAATTTACACTTGTAAGTAGCTTTAACTGTAATTTTCTGCTTATGTTACCAAGACGGCGGCGTAGAAAAGCACCCGCGGGAAGGTAGTTACATAAACTTTGGAGTAACAAATCAAGAAGATCATAATATCTCATGAGCCCTCGCTGTCCGACCATGCCCGGGTCGACGGCGCGTTGTGTTCCACGCGCGCCTGAAGTAGTGTCAGCATAGTGACGGGGCCCCCTGTAGAGGGCCAAAGCCTGCCGGGGTCGCGGGACTCACAAATTACTGTGACCCCGGTACGTAAAGGGCTATTGAAGGACACCGTGGATTTTAGTCAGTACGAGTCTGACAGTCCCTCCCGCTCTGCCCTGGGTGGGAGGACTTATGTGATGATTTTACTACGTAAAAAAAAAATATGAGCACGTAATTCCGATACCCTTGTTTTTAGGGAGGAAAATCATCACATCACTTAATTATGCTTAGTCGTCTGATAGGAGAGAATAGAAGAAGAAAACGTGCACCGACTTTTTTTTTTTTTTGCGTGGTAAAATCATCAAATGAGTCCTCCCACCCAGGGCAGGGCGGGAGGGACTGTCAGACTTGTACTGACTAAAATCCACGGTGTCCTTCAATAGCCCTCTACGTTCCGTGGTCACAGTAATGCGTGAGTCCCGCGACACTGGCAGGAAGTATTACGTACTTAAGTAGATTTATTTCAATTATTTACCCTCCCTTCTCCCTCCATGCTTACGTAATTATTGGTATGTTTATTTTTTTTTTCTTTTAAATGCAACTTATGTTTCTTCAGTTGTCCTTTGTGTTTCAGTGCCGTGGTAACCTGTTTAGACAGTCTCGTGACCCAAGAAAGACCGCTTGACTTTCTAGTCCTTCACTTAAACTTTAAATTACCATAGTTCTAACAAACAAACTTATAACAACAAACATCCCATCATAAGTGGCAGCGAGGATGTTAACCACACCGTTCAACCCCCAAAGGGATTAGCGACTAACTTTCAACCCTTACAAAGTTAAATAAGCACCCTCAATAGAGTAGAAACTCGCATGGGGGTTGAAAAATAAATACTTGTTGGACATATGGGGTTATTATGAAGTGACTTAATTATTTTGAGAGCATATCTCACTTCAAATCAAATTTGCCTAGCCTTTTCCCAACTATATTGGGGTCGGCTTCCAGTCAAACCAGAAGCAGCTGGATATCAGTATTTTACATGGAGCGACTGCCTGTCGGACCTCCACAACCCAGTAACTGGTTAATACGATACCCCACGGTAAGACTGGTTGTCAGACTTGAGAGCTTCTGACTAACAGTAACGACTGTCAAAGATCTACAAATGACAGCCGGGACCAACGGCTTTACGTGCTTTCCGAGACACGGAGCAAACTCGCTATGACAGATGGTCACCCATCCACAGACCAACCTCGGCAAGCGCGGCTTAACCCGGAAGATCGGCCTGTGCGGCTGTATTTATTTAGCCACGAGCTCCTGCGGCTGTATTTATTTAGCTAGAGCATATCTCACTTACATGTGTTTAATTATCACTCGTATTTGTTGTGAAAAGGTTGGTTGAAAAGTCGTGTGGTAATCGGTTTTCATAATATGCACACAAAGCAGCAATCAGTCGCAGCGTCGTTGCGTCAATCTTGCCACCAATTGGAACAACTTATTTTAATTTTTAAGATTACATCTACAAATAATAAAGCCCAATAATTTGAGTCATAACAAAAAATAAATCACTTTGGGAATTCCCTCTATAATTTACAAAGGGCATTCTTCCACTGAAGGGTCTTTGGAGGTCACAAAAGCCCAAGGAATCTCTTAATCCATTGACGGGGTTATGAAAAGATTCCCTTTCATGTTTTTTGACTGAAGACATCTTGATAATTGGGTCAGAAGGCATTAATTAAGCCTTTTTATTTACTTTATTTTTTTAATTGTTAAAATTGGCACTTCATTGAAGAATAAAAAGTTATAGACTTTTTGTAGTCTATTTTGTCGTCAGTTTAAATAAAAACTCATCTACTATTATTTCTATAACTAGCACTTTGCCCGCGACTTCGTCCGCGTGGGTTACGTACTTTCTTAATTCCCCCTTTTCACCCCCTTAGGGTTAAATTTTCAAAAACCCCTTCTTAGTGCTCCCCTACATTATAATAGGAAGCCGTGTGCAAAATTTTACATTCCTAGCCCCAGTAGTTTCGGCTGTACGTTGATATGTCAGTCAGTCAGTTCTCCTTTTATATAAATAGATTAAGATTATAAAATATATAAAAAAACACAATCGTTTCACGCGGTCTCCAAGGGGAAAACTGCTTTTTTGGGGTTCCGCAGTCTACGAGGAACCCTAAGCCCCTTCGTACTTTAGGTGACGCTAGTCTCCGATGCTTTACGGCTTTGGTAAAAATTCAGTCCAAATTTTCCAGTATGACTACTGGAAAATTAATGACTACTGGATACTTTTTTTTTTGATATTTAATATTATTATTTGCATCAAACAGTACCAGTTTCTATTCGATAAACTCTGTATAAAGATAACACTTTTGTTTTAACGACTTATTTTTCAATTAAGACCTTATTTCTAAAGGAGATTACCCAAAAAAGGGTTGACGATTAATTTTATCAATCTCTTTGTCCTTTTTTCGATTATTCGCGATTCCCTCCGATAAATATTTTATTATAAACCCTCAGGGATTGTGTGATCAATCGAAATTAATTAAAGGATTAGTAAAATGGACCTTAGGCATCATAGATTTTGGTGCTAAATTAGAAGTTGAAATAATTGATTGAGGCGCCTATTCAATCAATTAAAGAGGTTTTTTTTAGCATTGTAGAATCAACAAATGAGTCCTCGTACTCAGGGCTGAGCAGGAAGGACTGTCAGACTCATACTGACTAAAATCCGCGGTACCCTTCAATAGCCTTTTACGATCTGGAGTCACGGTAATTCATTAGACCGGCGACCCCTCTGAGGGGGTCCTGTCATTGTGCTGAGACTCTTTGAGGCGCGAGTGGAACACAACGCGCCGTCGACCTGGGCATGGTCCATGATCGGACAGCGAGTCGCCCATTACTCGCTGCCCGCATGCCCACGCCTACGGTGGCCGGAGATCGTCTTGCGACATCCGTTGCCGTGGGCGTCTACCACTGCGGCTGGGTCGTGAGGTGGACGTTGTCCTCTACCTCACGCGTCCCGCCTCCTCCAATGCTAGCATTACTGCTTCGCGGAGGAGGCGACCGCTTCTCACTCCGTCTTGCCCCGCAGTACGGCCTCGACCAGTGCTGGGTGCGAGAGGTCGCCGTTTAACGCAGTCGTGAGGACAGGGCGGTGCTCTGCCCAAGCGGGGCAGTCCTGCACCGTATGCTCTATCTACCGTGTCCTCGCAGTGGACACATACCACAGCCACGTCACATCACCGCGACGAACTGTGGTGAAGCATTAGTTTTGTCTAAATAGCGTAGCATCTTTTTGCAATTGCACTGTGGTACCGAGAAAATGTGGTTGCGAATTTCCAGCTTGTCATTCTGCAATTTTAGCTCGAAACCAAGTTTTAAAGCCAATTCCCCGTTTTTTCACACTCTGCGGAAAAAAAGCGGAAAGCGCTTTAAAAGACCCGAATGGAAACGGAATGGAAAAAGGATTAGTGGAGTGGAAAAGGTGACGTCAGTTAGCGGAGTGGATTAACAGTACTCATCAGGCGACTTAGCGACGACTGTTAAAAAGGTGTACTGTTAGAGACAACATAAGGTGCAATAAATGGCCAGTATTCTTTATTTTTATTGAACTTCTAATTTTGCAGTAATTTTACCTTTATTTAAGTGACTATAAGGTTTATATCTTACTACCACGAGTATTATTGTACTATGCGAAAAATGAGGATAGATTGTTCTTTTGTTAATCTTTTACGCAGAATCTATTATACTGATATGAATAAAACTTGGTATCTCTAACTTGGTTAACTTTTTATCGTGGTAGAATCATCAAATGAGTCCTCCCACCCAGGGCAGGGCGGGAGGGACTGTCAGACTTGTACTGACTAAAATCCACGGTGTCCTTCACTAGCCCTTAACGTACCGGGGTCACGGTAATGGGAAAGTCCCGTGTCCAAACTTGGTACATAGAGAATTTATAATCAGGTTCATTTTTTAAAAACTTTGCCCCACATTAGTAATTTTTCCTGTCTCATGTATATAAACTATAATAAAATCAAATATAGAAACTCACATATACAAACACCCGGAACAACTACTTGTAGGTCATACAAATATTTCTTCCGTGCGGGGATCGAACCCGCGACATTCTGCGCAGCAGTTCAATTGCTCATCAGCTGAATGGAATAACATTTTAAGCTCAAAATTTGGTTAGATATAAAATATGTCCAACCATACCACCTCATAAAATTTCGCATTTTTTCGCATTTATAAAGGTATAACATTAGTAAGAAAATGATCACCCATCTACGTTCCAACCTCGGCTAGCTTAACTTTCGGCCAACAGTGCCCAATATTATTTACTCACGAGTTTTATATGGACACAAAAACAAGATACTAATTAGCACAATACTCAAAAAGGCGCAATACAAAACACCATTCAATTTGTTGTCGTAAAGTTTAAGAGCGCGTATTCTAAAAGTTGTCAACGTCGCAAATAGTTGTCAAATATTAACAAGTTTTAATAAATTTAGCAATGTTACTGTATGGAAATAAGAAATATGGCTCTGTAATACACTAAAAAAATGACAAGGGTATGCAAAAATTAATAACGTAACACCGAATGGGAATGCAATAGTTAATATCGTAACACCGAATATATAGTTTTAAATGTAAAAAAGCATTTGGGAACTTTCCAACACTTGTCTATTATATACCTGAAACCGGTACAACATCAAAGTCAGTGTTTCAATTGCATTCCTATATCATTTTTTAGTGCACTACAGAACCATATTTCTTATTTTCAAACAGTACATTTACAAAATTAATTAAACCTTATAAATATTTGACAGTTATTTGCGACGTTGCCAACTTTCAGAATACACGCTCTTAACAACAATACACAGATGTTTTTGAGGTGCTAACTACAACAAAAGAGTGTCGTGTCAAGGGGCTTTATAAGTACCTCACGAGACAGAACAGTTACAAAATATTATGATTCATTTTTAAGGCGGGTTCACATCGTTCTGAGGCTTTGTCATGACTTTTCCCGTTTAAGTGACGTTTTTTTCATCGTGGTAAAATCATCAAATAAGTCTTCCAACCCAGGGCGGGGCAAAAGGGACTGTCAGATTTGTACTGACTAAAATCCACGGTGATCCTTCAATAGCTCTTTACGTTCCAGGGTCACGGTTACATGATAAGACAGTCCCGTGACCCCGGTTTTGTATGGCGTAAAGTGGAACTTTGACGTTAATTTGACGGAAAAAAATAGTTCCTCGTTTGTACACTTTTCCAATGTTTCATACAATAAGCAGTCAATACTTCGAAGTACGCTGTAAATAAAATATAGAAAGCTTGTGATAATTCGTAAGTCCCGCGACCCCGGCAGGCTTTGGCCCTCTACAGGGGGCCCCGTCACTATGGTGACACTCCTTGAGGCGCGCGTGGAACACAACGCGTCGTCGACCCGGGCATGGTCCATGGTCGGACAGCGAGTCGCCCATTACTCGCCGCCCGCATATCCGCGCCTATGGTGGCCGGAGATCGTCTGCCGACGTCCGTCGCCGCGGGCTATACCACTGCGAGAGAAGAGAGCCTAGCGGGAAAAGATTGTGTACTCCACCGGTGTGGATGAAACTTTAGATTTTACTCAGGAAGTCGTGATTTTTTTGTCACGTATTTAGACATAGTAATGTAAATGTCACGTTTGGCGATACTAGGAAGTAATGTGACGAAATCAATAATGTTAAATATGATAGTTCTGTCATGTCTGTCACAGATTCGATTGTAATAGTCACGACAGTGTCATTGGAAAGTTTGCAAAAGAATGGACTTACAAAATATCGCGTTGGGTGGCGTAAGTAATTAATAAGCATTTTACTACAATGGGTTTTAACTAAATATATGACGACTTAAACGCCACTTTGGGACTTCATCGATACTTTTCTAATAATTTCACTTTTTAAATAAACAATTGCATGAGAAAACAACATGGACGGTACGATTGACGCAATGGCTGAGCACTCGTCTCCTGCGCAGTGTGTCGCAGGTTCGATCAAAGTACAGAACAAATATTTGTATGACCTACAAGTAGTTGTTCCGGGTCTGGGAGTTTGTGTATGTGAGTTTCTATGTTGGTAACGCACCCACTCTACAGGAGAAATTCCTAGTGTGGAGCGACGTTTTTTTTTAATGTTTACACGGATAGTTTAATGTGATAATTAAATAAATAGTTTAAATCTTTTCCAACTACAATTTGCCCGAATTATGATAATCAAATAATTATAACACAAAAAATAAAAACTAAATCGAGTTCCCAGAATTACAAATTAATTATTGACTTAGTTAATAAGCACGGTTTTATTTACGAAGTTGTCGTCTATTTTCAGTTACGTATAACTGGGACTATTTACATAACTAAATCAACATTTATATTAATGCTAAATTAAAGCTAACGTGAATTTCAGGACTTATTTACTAAGCTATTAAATGAATATACAGTGAATGCCAAACAGCGTTCAGTTATTTATAGTTCTGTTAAACAGATCATAGTTTGTTTAACGAAAATAAAAAATGACGGGTTGCACTCTGGGAGTGCCGGCAGAAGTGAAAACTTGAATAGTAATAAACACACAGCAAAAAGTTTTTACAGTGAGTTTTTATCTCCAAGTTCGCAAAATGACATTGGCCACTGGCTGTGTGTTGGATGGTGATGGGCTGGCAGTGCGACCCTGCGGCGGCAGGCAATTTGAAAAAAGAACATATGAAAATTGCAGACGCCATTTTCAATTTGTGTGTTGTTTGAGAATTCAGTTTTCGTAGAAAATAAAATAAAAATGATAAGTAGTGATAGTGATGATGAAAATTTTTTTCCTCGTAGGTGTAGTATAAAGCACTATGTATCACTCGAGAGAAAGTCGATTCCAGATCTCGGGTGTTTTAAAGCAAACGACACCCTCGACGGTAATCGGTCACTTTCACCTCTCGGTAAACAATGTACTATTCCCTTCCTACAACAAAAAGTTAGACATCTATTGAACACTTATCTAAAAAAAGTTTAACTGCAAAACAACCCTGATATTAACGTCAAATGCAATTTTGCAGTTCACAGTTTTTTTAGATAAGTATTCAACAAATGTTTAACTTGGAAGGAAACACGTGGGTTTCACCATTGTGTGGATCACTCGGAGGTTAGCGGGATGGTGCTATAAGGCCAAACGCCTGCTGGTGTTGCGGGACAGTCTAAGTAAGATAACCCAAAGGAACAAGGTGGTCGCGGGACTGTACGAATTACCGTGACCCCGGAACGTAAAGATCTATTGAAAGACACCGTGGATTTTAGTCAGTACGAGTCTGACAGACCCTCCCGCTCTGCCCTGGGTGGGAGGACTCATTTGATGATTTTACCACAATAAAAAAAAGGAACTAGGTGGATTTTTAGTCGTTGAAATTCTGACAGTTCCTTTCGATCGTCACTGTTGATTCTGACTTTCAGGAGTTACAGTGGTTTAGGAATAGTGCAATGGGAATGTCCCAATCTATACTTAATACCAGTATCATAAATTTGAAGAATCTGTTTGATTAAACGCGCTAATCTCAGAAACTACTGGTTCGATTTGGAAAATTCTTTGTGTGTTAAATTGTCCATTTATTGAGGAAGTCTATAGGCTGTAGACCATCACGCTGCGACCAAATGGAGTCGAGTAGTGGATGAAACTGCGTTGAATTAAAAATAAAGCTCCCGCTCCACACACTCATTTGATGACTTTCTTTTGACTTTTTTTATATCACAAAAAAAGGTATGAAGGAAGAGTTGATGAATTATTCGGCTTCGTATTTACCTTACCTCTTCAAAAAACAAACAACGAAAAGCCAGAAAAAAGAAACACAATTAATCACGAAACAGATACGTGTAAAATGTTTTCTGTGTAACTCGAGCCGACATTTTAATTACACTACTCGTTTTGGTTAAGCACGTTCTCCTTTAAAACCACTAAAAACTCCGTGTTGTGGGTGTAATTAGGTCAGACCGTTGGAACGCACGTGTGTTGCAAATGTGAGGGCAAAAGGCTCAGGATTTTGTTTTTTTTTTCACTTTTTTGACTTTAATTAACGTAACATCATGTTTGTAATGGATTAAAGGTTTAAAAGAGGCGTATTTAAATAATACTACCCCTACAATTTTGCCAGTATTAAACGTTTTTACAATAATTATAAAAATGTTCAATCATTATTTTATATTTTCAAGCACTAATTTAAAAAAAAACCTTTTCTTGCAAACTTTAAGATTTAATTATTCAAAAAAATAAAGCTGTCTAAAAATAAACGATTCTAAGACCAGTAGTTTGATTAGTGGTTAAGTAAAATTGTAAGTTAAAACCGTTTTACTGAACTGCTGGCGCAAGATCTCATAGACTTCAAAATTATTTAAAATACCAAACTCCTTGGACCTTCTGCCCTTTCCATTGCAATGGTTCTTAACCCAGGTATCTCCTTGCACAACTGTCATTAGTTAGAAGCCCCGGAGACCTACGAAATAATAAAAAATAACAGCATATTTGTAGAGCTCATGGTGTCAAAGTGTTCGTCTAGTTCATGCACAAGGAAGGATACTACGTAGAGATGTTATGTGAGTTAAAGTTCCGGAAGTCATAGCCCCTATTGGAGTATTTACCTATTGACTGCAACTAGTACCTATTTTGGAGGGGTCGACGGCGCGTCGTGTTCCACGCGCGCCTCTAAGAGCTGACAGCACAATGACGGGGACTACTACCTATTTTAGGCAGGCCTGTTGGTCTAGTGGTTAGTGACCCTGACTGCTATGCCGGAGGTCGTGGGTTCGATTCCCACCCAAGACAAAGGTTTGTGTGATGAGTACGATCATTTGTTCCGTGTCTGGGTGTAATTTATCTATAATATGTATGTATTTAGAAATATATATGTATGTTTATCAGCTGTCTAGTACCCATAACACAAGCTCTGCTTAGCTTGGGACTAGATGGCGTTGTGTGATAGTTGTGGAATATTTATTTATTATTTATTTTTATTTATTTGTCCATACCGTCGTGTTCCACGCGCGCCTCTAGATCTGACAGCATAATGAGTGGGGCCCCATAGAGGGCCAAAGCCTGCCGGGATGTCAAGGGGCTATCGAGTAACCCTGGCATAAACGGCTATTGAAGGACACCGTGGATTAGTCAGTACAAATCTGACAGTCCCTCCCGTAACCCTGGGTGTGAGGACTCACTTGATGATATTACCACGTAAAAAAAGTACCCAGTTATCTCGAAATTGTATTTAAAATACCTTACAACTTTAAAAAACTTTTAACATGACCACCTTTACATACATATCATGTAGGTAAAGGTGCTGATAAACTTGAGTGTTCACTTGTAATGAGCATTTGCGAATGTTACATTACAGACAAAACAAACGAGAGCGTTTTAGCGAGCTATCGAACGAGCTTTTTAGCGAGCCAACTGTCAAATCGGACATCTTCATGAAGAATTTGACATCCGTTACCTAGAGCGTTTGCAAGAAAGTTTTTTTTTAACGTGGTAAAATCATCAAATGACTTCTCCCACCCAAGGCAGAGCGAGAGGGACTGTTAGACTCGTACTGACTAAAATCCACGGTGTCCTTCAATAGCCCTTTACGTACCGGGGTCACGGTAAATCATAAGTCCCGCGACCTTGCTAGAAAGATAGTGGAAATGTTCACACCAATGTCTGGCACTGCGAAAGTGGCCCAGTTATATCGGCCCTGATATACAAGTTGGAGGTAGGACTTTGTGTAACACAGGAGCATAGCACGAAGGCGATTCCATTGAGAAGAGGCGTAAGACAGGGGGACGTTATCTCCCCGAAACTGTTTACTGCCGCAATGGAAGACGCCTTCAAGCTCCTGGAATGGCAAGGACTTGGCATCAACATCAACGGCGAATACATCACTCACCTTCGGTTTGCCGACGACATCGTAGTCATGGCAAAGTCGATGGAGGAACTCAGCATGATGCTCGATGGCCTCGACCGAGTTTCACAACGGGTGGGCTTGAAAATGAACATGGACAAGACGAAAATTATGTCAAATGCCAATGTTGTGCCCACCCCAGTCTCTGTTGGAAACTCGGTACTCGAAGTTGTTGACTCATATATCTACTTAGGACAAGTAGTCCAATTGGGTAGGTCCAACTTCGAGAAAGAGGTCAACCGCCGAATCCAACTCGGTTGGGCAGCGTTCGGGAAACTACGCAATGTCTTTTCGTCCGACATACCTCAGTGCCTCAAGACGAAAGTCTTCGACCAATGTGTGTTACCAGTGATGACGTACGGCACCGAAACGTGGTCTTTCACTATCGGCCTCATCTCAAAGCTCAAAGTCGCTCAACGAGCTATGGAGAGAGCTATGCTCGGTGTTTCTCTACGTGATCGAATCCGAAATGAGGAGATCCGTAGACGAACTAAAGTCACCGACATAGCCCACCGGATTAGCAAGCTGAAGTGGCAATGGGCAGGCCATATTGCTCGCAGAGCAGATGGCCGATGGGGTCGAAAAGTACTAGAGTGGAGACCAAGGACTAGCAAGCGCAGCGTAGGACGTCCACCAACCAGGTGGACAGACGACCTTATAAAGGTCGCCGGAAGACGCTGGATGCAGGTCGCTTCCAACCGGTATATGTGGAGATCTAAAGGGGAGGCCTATGTTCAGCAGTGGACGTCCTATGGCTGAGATGATGATGATGATGATGATTTCGTTGATTTTTGCCACCGACTTCCGAAAGAACTTGTTTTTGAAGTCAGTTATTAAAGAACCGAGACGAAACCTTTTTACCCGACTTCAAAAAAAAACAGTAGTTCTCAGTTCGACCTGTATGTTTGTATAAATGTATGTTCGTCCGCGATTATCTCACGTTTGGCTGAACCGATTTTCAGGAGAGGGTTATTGCGTTACATTTTAGTATTCAACAATAAAGGTGTGCCCGAAAACCAAATCAAAATCGGTTTATCTTTTTTTTATTGTGGTGTAATCGTCAAATGAGTCCTCCCACCCATTACTGTCAGACTTGTCCTTCAATAGCCCTTTACGTACCGGGGTCACGGTAATACGTAAGTCCCGCGATCCCGGCAGGCTTTGGCCAACTACAGGCCCCGTCACTATGCTGAAACCCTTTGAGGCGCGCGTGAAACACAACGCGCCGTTGACCCAAATCGGTTTAGCTTAACGCGAGATAATCTCGGACAATTATACAATACATACTAACATACATAGAGCCGAACTGAGAATCACTTTTTTTTTTAATCGGTTAAAAAGACCCACTAACAATATTTATCAATTGCTCACGTTCAATTCCGTCAGCAAATATTGTAGTTCAAGCCACAATTCTTCTTTCTCTAACACTAAACATACATTTCTACGTGACCCGAGTGCCGCCGGAAACTGCCGATGTGACCGAAACATGTTAGGACGTGGTGGAAGTGCTAAATAGGACAAATTAGGGGATGAGTGTGCGAGGAAAGTGTTTCAAAGTATTATAGTCTTTATTATTGTGGTGGATTGGTTCATTTTATCAAAAATAGAATACTTTTCTTTTTCTTTTTTTAAACGTTGCCCCACACTAGGAATTTCTCCTGTGTCGTGGGTGCGTTTACAAGCATAGAAACAGACATACGCACCTGGAACAACTTGCAGGTCTTAAAATTGGTCGATCGTTGTTGGTTCTTAATGTTTCTTGCATACAAAATCAAATAAAATTGACAATTACGGACTTTTTTAATTAAATGATTATTAAAGCACGGTATACAATCTATATTTTCGTGTTTTTAAATATTTTTCTATATTAAATATCATTTATTTAATGGTATAGTATGGTGGTGGTGGGGAAAAAAAATAACAATCAATATCCAGATTTTTCTGTAATAAATCTTATTTTCGAGAATATTGAAAAACATTTCTCCTGATTTCTAAGATGCAACAAGTCGGACGTAACCACCTAAAAACGTAATATTGACAAACAATTTACAACGGCACGTGTGTAGGCACGGTCCCATTGCAAGCTGAGCGAGAGGAATTTGGAAAAACACCAAAAGCTTCACTTGTTTGTGCATGTGACGGCACGGTTAGCGCAGTGGCTGAGCGATCGACTATTTTTATGACCTACAAGTAGTTGTTCCAGGTGCGTATGTCTGTTTCTATGTTTGTAAACGCACCCACGACACAGGACAAATTCCTAGTGTAGGGCAAAGGCAAAGTTTAAAAAAAACATAAGGCTCATCCAATAATGTTGCTTCAAATGACAACGGCTGCAGTATATTTCTTCTTACATACTTTTTTAAAATTCGCCAACGATTCATTGTTAGTTTAAACATTTGTAAATGCGCACATGATTTGGTAAAGAGAGAATGATGGCAATATAGCCACACCAGCAATAACTACTTTGTCTTACCAATACTTCTTCCTTGCAGGAATGTAACCTGCATCACGTAGTGTAGCAGCCAATCGTCCAAGCGACTGCATCAACCACTCTGAGCTCATTGAACCCCGATATTTGGAGACCTTTGTAAAAGGAACTTTTTATGTTCCAGTAACAATTGGCGATTCCGCTCATCTCACAGTGCCACCTCGCCCTCACAACCTAAATCGCCTTACAACTCCTAAGCCCGACCTTTGTTATTGCAGCCTCTCTGAGGTCCTGAGAGGTCAAGATGGGATCCTGCTATTGTGCCTTATAATCGGATAGGTGGGGACTCTGGGACTCGAAGGACTGAAGGGTGTGTCATGTTGGACTTGTGGTGGATTGGGGACATAACGATGGGGACAAGTGTGTTGAGGTATTCCAGTTTAGGGGCTCATGGCTAACAAATAAATTAAGAGTCGGTTTTCAATAATGTGGATTGGGATATTGTGGATAGTGGGTTTTCTTCTTCAAACAAACTTCTTTTAAATTTTTGAGTGGGTTTTTTTATAAATGTATACTACAAAACTATTTTAAATATCGTCTTTTACACGTCCACTCCGTTCGCTCTCTTTTATAAGTCATCTTTCCGTTCCTTTTCATTCATTTTATTCTTCCCTTTCACTCATTCGCCTGCGTTCCGTTCCACACTCGTAAAAAGTGTTTTGCACCAATCCTAGTATCTATACATATAATAAATCTGTAGAAGGGTCAATTTTGTACATTGAAAATATTGAAAAAATAAATAGCGGGGGGTGTTGCTGGATCGATACCAAACCCAAATACGTGATTAAATAAATTTTTGTCTGTCTGTCTGTCTGTATTTGCAGGCATCACGTGAAAACTAACGGTTCGATTTCGATGAAACTTGGTATAATTATACCTTATTATCCTGGGCATAGAATGGGATACTTTTTATCCTGGAAAAATACGTAGAAATAAAATCTTATTTTTAAGTTTTATTCATAGACGTTGTTCTGTAGAACCGCGAACACACGTTGCATTACCCGCAGTGGATTCAGCGCCGTAATATTTATAAGATGTCATTGTCAGAGTTACTCAAAATGGGGAAATAAACCATCCACGCGAAGACCGACATCCGCGCGGTCGGAGTCGCGGGCGGAAGCTTATAAATGTGTTGGTAAGCGCATAACTCAACAACGCCTGGACCAATTTGGCCAATTCTTTTTTTGTTGTCTTCGTCATTGTGGGGAGAAGGTTCTTATGAACAAAAAAATGAAAATTAGGGTAGAGTAGGTTTATTTTAGAAACAAGCGATAAAGGAACTTCACGCGGGCGAAGCCGCGGGGGTACAGCTAGTATTTCAATAAACACACTAGTACCTATAGTATTTTTTTTTAACATTTAGCGTTTACAATCATAGAAACTCACAACACCCAGATCCGGAACAACTACTTGTAGGTCATAAATATATTTATTTCACGGACTTAAAGCTGCTTGAACGTCATGTAAATATTTTGTTGCGAGTGGCAATCGAACCCTCACACATTGCGCAGCTGTTGAACGCTCAGCCGATGCGCCAACCGTGCCGATTTTTTTTTTTTTTTATCGTGGTAAAATCATCAAATGAGTCCTCCCGCCCAGGGCAGGGCGGGAGGGACTGTCAGACTTGTACTGACTAAAATCCACGGTGTCCTTCAATAGCCCTTTACGTACTAGGGTCACGGTAATCCCTTGGTCCCGCGACCCCAGCAGGCTTTGGCTCTCTACAGGCCCCGTCACTATGCTGACACTCTTTTACTACACTTAACTATAATCTATCTATTTATTCAAACATGAGGAGAGGAGAGGAGCTCGTGGCTAAATAATTACAGCCGCACAGGCCGATCTTCCGGGGTAAGCCGATCTTACCGAGGTTGGTCTTTGGATGGGTGACTATCTGTCATAGCGAGATTCCTCCGTGCCTCGGAAAGCACGTAAAGCCTTTGGTCCCGGCTGTCATTTGTAGATCTTTAACAGAAGTTACTGTTAGTCAGAAGCTCTAAATTCTGACAACCAGTCTTACCATAAGGTATCGTATTACCAAGTAACTGGGTTGTGGAGGTCCGATAGGCAGTCGCTCCATGTAAAATACTGATATCCAGCTGCATCCGGTTTGACTGGAACTCGACCCGTATATAGTTGGGAAAAGGCTAGGCAGATGATAATGATTCAATGAAACATAGATATGCGATGGACAGCATTATCTGGACGACTAAAAGGAGAACTGACTGACTGACATATCAACGTATAGCCGAAACTACTAGGGCTAGGAATGTGAAATTTTGCACACGGCTTCCTATTATAATGTAGGGGAGCACTAAGAAGGGGTTTTTGGAAATTTAACCTTTTTTCACCCCAAAAGGGGGAATTAGGAAAGTACGTAACCCACGCGGACGAAGTCGCGGGAAAAGTGCTAGTTAAACAATATTGCAGTTAGCAATAGTGCCAAGGCTGTATGCCTTACTGTATGCCGTTACGGGAATAAAACTCAATGTATTAGAATTGAATGTGTTTCTATTACTGTCAGTACTCGATAAAATCTACGCATTACTGTTTACAATAACTGGTTTGCTGGATATGGTAGTTTTAATAGTACTAGCTTGTTTTGCTAAGTACCAGTAACTGGGTTATTCCGTTTCTGTGCAACTGTGGGTCAATTGGTCGTATCTGCATAGTCAGTCTATAACGTAACAACTTGTTTGTAAATGTTTTTAAACCGATATGGTCATTGAAACTATCATTAGAAGTTAAAAACTATGCTAATTATCTTCTCGTTTTAAGTTAAAACTACGAATGGTTATAGATATAATAAACCTTATTTCAGGAGTTACTAGTTATCGCTTACGTTTAAAAGCGGGTTCAAATGCAGAATCCAGAACCAGAGTTCCGGATTCTTTATTTGAGCCTGCTATCCGCAATCCTGATTTTGGCCTTAGTTTTTTTTGCCCCACACTAGGGATTTGTTCCTATATCGTGGGTGCGTTTACAAACATAGAAACACATATACACAAGACCCGGAACAACTACTTGCAGTTCATACAAATATTTGTTCCGTGCGAGGATCGAACCCGCGACACGCTGTACAGCAGTCGATTGTTCAGCCACTGCACCAACCGTGCCCTCAAGACGTTACGGTGCCGTTACGGACGTTTTGTACACCCCAAAACTCGAGTCCGAAATAAGTATGAATGATATTACAATTTGACAGATAGCTACTTGGAGTCCGCGCCACCACATATGACCTTTTTTAATCGTGGTAAAATCATCAAATGAGTCCTCCCACCCAGGGCAGGGCGGGAGGGACTGTCAGACTCGTATTGACTAAAATCTTCGGTGCCCTTCAATAGCCCTTTACGTACCGGGATCACGGTAATTCGCCGCGACCGTACTTTACATAACTATTTCTAATTAGTAGATTTTTCTTTTTGATGGTTACAAATAAATACCTGGTTATCGCTCATAATATTTAGTACATTTCTATACAAAAAAAAAACATGTTTTGTCCATATTCTGGATATTTTATTTATACATTTGACTTTACGCTGTATTTTTATGGGCCAGTAATATTTTACAGTTGACTTTAAGCTGTATTTTTTGTGGGCCACTAATATAATAAAACGACCAACTGTGCATAAACAAGTGGACGTTTTGCGGTGTCCCTCTTTCTGGCAGCGCCTTAAGTTACCTAAACAAAGTTAACGTCAGATTAATGAACGATCAGAGAATAAATAACTAAAACAGAAGTTATATAAGAAAAAGAAACATTCTACTCTGAGTACCTTTAACCAATAATCAGAAAAGTTCTCCCCATATTGGCTCAAGTTTATTATCAATAAACTTGTGTTTCGTCACGCTAAGGTATAAGGGATAGCAGATTTAAGGGTCGTCGAAAACAAACGCGGTTTTTCTTTAGGAAAAAAAAATAACCGCGAACAGGATTTGAAACTTTTCTTTCCAAAGAAAATCTGCATTCTTTAATGCGTATAATATTTATAAAATCATCATCTGCCTAGTAAAAGCAGTGATAGCCGTGTGGTACGACCGTTGGACTGCCAGTTCAAAGGTTGCAGGTTCGAACCCCGGCACGCACCAATGTCTTTTAGAATTCATGTGCGTATTATAAATTAATTATCACTTGCTAAAAACGGTGAAGGAAAACATCGTGAGGAAACCAGCACACCTGAGAGATTTTTCAACGGTGTGTGAAGCCATGTCAGAGGCCTACGGGCGGTTTAAACTCTGACACCAGGTTGTTCATCAACCATACGATAAGAAGAAGAAGATCTGCCTAGTCTTTTCCCAATTATATTCGGGTCGACTTAAAGTCAAACCAGATGCAGCTGGATATCAATATTTTACATGGAGTGACTGCCTGTCGGACCTCCACAACCAAGTAACTGGGTAATACGATATCGCACGGTAAGATTGTTTGTCAGACTTTAAAGCTATATTTATAAAATGTTTATATATAAACCCAGTTTCTTTTTGCACCAACGACTTTCAAATTGGTGATTTTTGGATTTTTTTTTCGATTAAATTTGTCTCGCGGGTTCGATCCAAGCACGAAACAAATATTTGTATGACCAACTAGTAGTTGTTCCGGGTCTGTTTGTATATGTGAGTTTATATGTATGTAAACGCACCCACGCTCCAGGAGAAATTCCTAGAGAGGGAAGAAGTTTTGAAATATAGTTACTTGCGTAAGTATAATTAACCTGGTTGCGGGACTGTACGAATTACCGTGATCCCGGAACGTAAAGGGCTATTAAAGGACACCGTGTATTTTAGTCAGTACGACAGTCCCTCCCGCTCTGCCCTGGGTGGGAGGACTCATTTGATGAATTAAACGTAAAAAAAAGGACGTTTTACAATACAAATGAGTATTTCTTCGGAAGTGATGTGTATTGACTGTTTCTTAGTACTCCAAGCTATTAACAGCGCTATTAACATTACATTAGGAATCATATTCGCATTAAAATTCGATTATTGAGTGTTTGAATTGCAAGCGATTCGATTTTGATTGCAAAACTGGCTTTTGATTCAGACGATAGCTTGGATAAGGTCTGGTAATAATATGCTTTTTTTTTTACTTGGTAAAATCATCAAATTAGATCTCCCACCCAGGGCAGAGCGGGATGGATTGTTAGACTCGTACTGACTAAAATCCACGATGTCCTTCAATAGTTATTTACGTGCCGGGGTCACGGTAATTCGTGAGTCCCGCGACCCCGGCAGGCAGTATGGAATCACTTACTTCGAATTGATTGGGATAGCTCCATAAACGATGGATGATTTGAATGAATTTGGTATCAATTTAAAGTTAATATTTACCTTTAAAATGGTGTCATTTTTATTACTCTAAACTAGTTATCAAGTAGTCAAAATTGCGCGGAATTGGTATTAGTGATTTAATACTTTTGCTTGCGAGTATAGTATCAAGTTTCACGTCAAAAGCTATAGCCTACCATGACGTCTAAAAGCGAGAGTTAATCCAGTGTGGGAAAGAGACAGAGCTATACAAGTCGTCTAGCGACATCTTATTCCCACACTGGAAATGCCACTTGAACGGTATTCGCTGCTGCTGAGGGAGAGTGCATAGTTGTTTATTGGTTTATTATGCCCCCACTGATAGCGAAATCCGCTTAATGTGTCAATAATATTACAGCGTATCGGTTTTATCAACCGCAGACGGTAGCGTTTAGATTTTAATAGGGTCTTATGGTACAATTACAGGCAAATATTCCCGTTGAAGAAGCGCTTTAACGTAACCTACTCATCAAAGGTTTACGTCAACCGAATCGTATCAAAGATTTGGGTCGGCGATAACTTGCGAGGTAACAGTAAAACGCAGAGATAATGATCGTTACTGCTTTACCGACAACCCCATAAAACTGCTTCGATTTCTGGTGTTACGGAACACTGGTTTACAGGGTGTTACGGAAATGGTAGATTACGTGTAGGCACAAATTTATAGTTCAGTTTTTTTTTTGGCTGGTAAATAAATAAAATGTGTTCACCCGTCCTGGACGGAGTTGTGAGACTCCGTAAAAAATACACCTTGTTCTTTTACCACCTTGACTGATGCGTTCAAGATTACCTTTAAAGACGATCCTGTGAATGTAGTATACATGTACTATGCGATTCAATTAAGAAGGAGAACGTCAATTATCTCCATCTGTCAATTGCCACTTGAAATAACTTAAAAGTTTTGCAATAAAATACTTTGTGCAAATTAATTTTTAATGGTGTACAATTATTAGCTTTGATTCATTCTTCTTCATAGTTGAACTGCATAGTACTTTTATTTACAATCAAATACATTACAGTATGTGTTGAATTTTTGTTAAGAACAGATTATTGCATTCATATCCTAGAATTTTTCGCGATTGTTTATAGTTTCGACTTTGGACCATCCACGCCTCTGGAATATACACCCTGTATATAGAATAATTATTAAATCGTTCAGTTTAATGGAGGGTTTCATGTAATACCTTGTTATATTACCGATTAATAACGATCTTCGATATTACGACGACCCTAACATCAGCTATAGACCTAATACCCGGGTAATTTAGTTCGAACCCGGATAATAATCCTTTAATTCGCTTCATTACTGCCAAACGTTGTGTGTAGTACTTTGTAAGTAATTGATAGTTGAACACGTTTGCTAATATTCGATATTTAGTGGGGATGACTTGACTGTGACTTTAGACGACAAGCCAAATAGTCGGCGAAACCCGTGGTGTTGTAAAGTTCGGTTTATGTAGTTTGCTATAATGTTCCCACTCTCTTCAACCAATTGCCGCCCACTGTTGGACGTAAGTCTTCCTCAAAAGAACGCCAACCATCCCGGTCTTGGGCAGTCTACATCAATCAATTGCCTACCACCTTTTTATTGAGTATTAAAAGCCTGTAACGTTCCCACAACACTTTGTGGCGCGCGTGGAATTCGACACGCTGGCGACCCGAGCTTGGTCCATGATCGGATGGCGAGTCACCAATTCACTCTGACGGCTTATTCGCGCTTTAAATATGGCTGACTCGGTTTTATAGGCTAGTCAGCAATCAGTTGGCATATCTCTAATATTTAGTAAGTAATGATTAATTTTATTTAATGATGTTCTCGTACGGTACGATGGAAATTGTAATGTAGTCCTTTAGTATAAAGTGCTGGATCGAATATCAGCAGTAATTAGATGCATTATGAGAATAATTCTTTGTTCAGGCGATCTTCCTCTGGAATGAGCTCCCTCTGAATATCAGGACGGTAACCAATCGTTTCTCGTTTAAGATAATGGCTCGAGAATTCTTACTTAAGAAGCTGGCAGATTTGACTGGCAGTTAATTGGTTGACGGTATTTCTATTGATATTTCTTTTCTCTGCATAAAGTGATTGTATTTATGTGTATGTATTTTTTAAATATGTATTATATATTATAGGTATGTAATATCTGTAGTGAATGGTACTTTTTTTTTTTGTTGCACCTACTATGTTTTATCTCTGCATCACCCAAAGGTAGACTGGCAGAAAATGCCTACTGCATTAAGTCCGCCTGCTGCGTAAAGTTTTATAAATAAAAATAAATAAATAAAATTAATGTAATAGATTGAATAGATTCATTAAATCTGCTGCATGTGGTTGGACTGGAAGTCGACCATATAATAAGCTGGGTGGATGATTATAAAGGTGGATAATATTTCAATATTTTGGAAACTACTCGTATCGCACCTGAGTTCACTATAAACCGGGGTCGCGGTACTGTATCATCAGGGCTCAAAGGGTTACTGAAGAATCACCGTGGATTTTAGTCAGTACAAGTCCAACAGTATGGGTGGGAGGACTTTTAGAGACACGGGCAGAAGAACGCTCGTGCTCCTTTACTTTGGAGACACGATCTGAATATGCCCGTTCTCCATTTGTAAGAAATGAAATAGCGCTTACTTCAAATAGTATATATTAGATACGGCCGTGTATTTATAATTAATACATAGTTATTAGATCGCTGTAATGCTAACAAAGAATCTATCTTAGACAGTCGCAAAAGTCAATCATAAAATAAGAGTAAACAGTCGACCATAAATTCTTAGTGGCCAGGAACGCCACACCACCCCCCCACGGAGAAAGATGCACCGGTTACTCAAAATCGGAGAGATCTTTAAACTTGACTCGTCTACCGGAGCGCGTGGTATACGGCGGTTTTGGGGCCGGATTGACGTTTTTAAGTTTTGTAGTTGACTTTGGAACGTCACGGGTCGTCAGTGTTGCAGGTTCTGTGAGCCCCTTCAGGAGATCATGGCTGTTTTGGATTGAGTGATCCATGTGTGCCGGTTTAACGCGATCTACACTCACAGTCACGGTTTTGCGGTTCACAACCAGGGTTATAGTTTTACCATCACTGACGCGACCTACGACCTGGTACGGGCCAGAATACGGTGGCTGTAATGGTCGTCTAACAGAATCGTCCCGTAGAAATACGTGCGTTGCTGATGGAAAATCCTTAAATATAAATATGGATGGCTGTGAATGCCGGGAAGCCGGAATGGGTCGCACGGTCGACATTTTACGTCGGAGCTGTACGACAAAATCTGCCGGGTCATTTAAACTGTGTGATTCGTCAGCCGCTACAAGCAATTCTCCGGGCAATCGAAGAGGTTCCCCGTACACCATTTCGGCGGCAGTGGCTTTCAAGTCCTCTTTGAAGGCTGATCGCATGCCGAGGAGAACAAGGGGCAGCGCGCGGACCCATGAGTCCTGATGGCACATGAGAGCAGCTTTGAGCTGGCGATGGACGCGCTCAATCATGCCGTTAGCGCAGGGATGGTAAGCCGTTGTCCTGGTTTTCGTTGTGGCGAATTGCGTCATCAGTCGGCGGAAAAGGTCAGATTCAAACTGTGTACCTTGGTCGGTCGTAATGATTGACGGCACACCGAAACGGGCAATCCACTCCCGTGTCAGGGTTTCCGCTACCTCTTCTGCGGTAATGGAGCGCATTGGCCATACCTCAGGCCATTTAGTGACTCTATCAATGGCTGTTAGACAGTACCGGTATTCATTGCAAACCGGCAAGGGACCGACGATGTCGATATGGACATGTCTGAAACGACCGCTTGGCAGATCAAAATTACCTAAAGGGGACGAATTATGGCGCGATACTTTAGCACGCTGACACGCTACGCATGTTCGTGCCCATTCTTTGCAGTCACTATTAACAGAAGGCCAAACGTAGCGATCGGTTACGAGACGGGTGGTAGCTCGAGCGCCGGGGTGGCTTAAATTGTGCAGCTTGTCAAATGTTGTTTTTCGGAAGGAAAGGGTCAAATAAGGGCGAGGCTTGCCTGTAGACATATCACAGGTGACTGCGATGTTAGACCCCGGAATGTTAATTTTGGATAATTGAAGGCTAGTGCCTTGCTGCTGCAGGTTTAATAACTCCGGGTCTGCTTCCTGTGATTGGGCAAGTGCTTGCCAATCCTGCTCAAGAGCAATGGCATCAACACGTGACATCGTGTCAGCGACAACATTGTCTTCCCCCTTGATATATTTTATGTCAGTGGTAAATTGGCTTATGAAAGACAATTGATTTAATTGTGCAGGTGGGAGTTTTTCCCGGCGCTGTACGAAAGCATACAGTAGCGGCTTGTGGTCTGTAAAAATAGTAACATGTTGGACCTCGAGTATGTGGCGGAAATGCTGTACGCTTTCATACACCGCCAGTAACTCGCGATAATAAGCGGGCCACTGTGCTTGCTGATCGGTCAACTTTTTGCTGAAGAAAGCAAGAGGCACCCACTCGCCGTCAATCTGTTGTTGAAGGCACGACCCGATGTGGACGCTGGAAGCATCAGTAAACAGTCCGAGAGGAGCACCGTTGACCGGATGATGTAGCAGGGTGGCAGTCGCTAAACTCTTTTTGCAGGCTTCTAATTGTTCGAGGAGTTCAGATGTCCATATAAATGGTTTTGCACCCTTGCCTTTAGTAGCAATCACAGCTTTAATTAACGGTGCCTGGAACAATGCAGCCTTAGAAAGAAAACGGCGGTAGTAATTTAACATACCGAGAAAGCGACGTACTCCCTGGACGGTTTTAGGGGGTGGGAAATCGAGGATGGTTTGAACACGATCTTGAGGAGGCTTAGTGCCCTCAGAGCTGATGCGATATCCTAAAAATGTTACCTCACGTGCGCCGAGCACCAACTTGGAAGGATTTATCACAACCCCATAGTCCCGCAAACGTCTAAAGAGGATGCGCAGATGCTCGCAGTGGAGAACCTCATCTGTAGAGTGGACGAGGATGTCATCCACGTATGGAAAACAGAAATCAAGACCCCGTGTGACCTCATCGATAAAACGCTGGAAGGTTTGGCCAGCATTGCGAAGACCGAATGTCATGAATGGGAACTCGAAGAGGCCAAACGGAGTAGTGATGGCGGTCTTCGGAATATCCTCTTCAAAAACTGGGATCTGATGGTATGCCTTCACAAGATCGATGGTGCTGAAGATTTTGGCACCGGTGAGGTTGTGAGCAAAATCGTTTATGTACCTGACTGGATACCTGTCTGGTACAGTTCGGGCGTTGAGCGCGCGGTAGTCACCGCAGGGACGCCAAGTGTTATCTTTCTTTAGGGTCATGTGCAATGGAGATGACCACGGGCTTTTAGACGGTCGTGCTGTGCCAGACTGCACCATGTTCTCAAATTCCTTTTTAGCCGACATCAGTTTTTGAGGTGCCAGACGGCGAGGACGACAAGAAATGGGGGGCCCATCCGTTGTCTTGATAAAATGCACAGTATCGTGCTTAACGATCCTGATAATGCCAGGAGGACGAGTTATTTCAGGGAACTCTGCTAGCACTTGTGCGAAAACAGAATTCGACGGAGCTACAGCCTTGACACTAAGTTGTTCTGACGTCGCGGTACAGGCAATTGCTGAAAGATTAGTTACGCCGTCTATTAACCGCTTGGTGCGGCAGTCTGGTAGCAAGTGATAATATGCCAGAAAATCCGAACGAATAATCGCGTTATTGACATCGGCGACGACGAACGTCCAGGTGAAATTGTGACGGAGACGAAAGTTAAGCGTCAAAGTAATTGTACCGAAGGTATGTATGCTGCTACCATTAGCAGCACAGAGGTCATAATCCGTAGGCTTTCTTCGACTAGAAAGCCAGCGATGAGGGTAACAGCAAAGGTCTGAACCAGTATCTATTAAAAATTGTCGTTTAGTAACCTGTTCGGTTATAAAAAGGCGACGGCTGGGGGAATGGCTGCAATCAGTCGCCGTCGCTACTGATTGGTCCCTATGTTTTCCGTTACCCAACTGCACGGTGTGATACACTTTTTTGCTTTTACACCAAATTTCTGGTGATACCAACAGCGTTTTTTAGACCGATCCAGAGTGGAGCTGCGCGAAGAATGTCTGCTGCTACTCCGAGATCGGGATCGTTCGGATTTCAAGGCAGCAACCTGATAGCTTAGCTCTTCTAACCGCTCCATCAGGCTGGAAAGCGTGGGTGCGCTTGTTGCAGCAAAAACATTTGCGTGACTTGGCTGAACCTCAACAATTTTGTCAGCAATATCGGCTATCTTGTCCAGGGCGAGATCAGCTTGGGCTGCCAATATTCCTTGTACATGCTGGGGCAAGCGGCAAAACCAGAGTTGCTGAAGGACGTTGTCGTCAGACAATTCATTCCCTGCCAGGGACCGAAGGTGGCGAAGGAACTGGGATGGTTTTCTGTCCCCAAGTTCCTCGTTATTTAGCAGTTGTCTTACCCTCTGCACTTTGGTCGTGGAGAACCGTTTGATCAAAGTGTCTTTCAAAACTATGTATTTTCCCTCTGCCGGCGGGTTGATCACAATCTCCTCAATTTCCCCGGCTATGTTATGGTCAATCTGGCTGAGAATATAATTATATTTGGCGGCATCAGTGACAATGCCAGCCAAAAGAAATTGTGCTTCAGCTTGAGCGAACCACACCGTTACCCGATCGGGCCAAAACGGTGGCAGCTTCACAGCTACTTTACATGCAGCGGCCGCCACCTCAAGTTTAGGATGAGAATCAAGTTGTTCATGCTGGGCACGCAAGGCAGCATTCTCAGCTTCGAGCATTTTTAGACGTGCTTGAAGTTCATCAGTCATGGTGAGTGAACGTGCAAGTTCTCCGTAAAAGAACTCAAGCGACCACACAAAACCTCAAACCAGGAGTAATTACCTTAACCGTGGGAATGTGGTGAGGCAAACTCACATGACCATGCAAATACTGGGTACATACACATGCAGAGACAAGATAAAAAATACATTAAAGGAATAAACATAGACACCAATAACAATAAATACCTAAAAAAAATAAAAAATAATATATGCAACAGTAGAACAGTAAACACATAAATGTCAATAAAAACCTTTTTCTCTTCTCTTCATCACTCGCAAGTATGTTCGCCGGTCGCCGGGCGCACTGTAGGCACTGATGAATGGACAGGAAACAACACGATGACTGATGCAATATAATGTGCCAAAGTCCCGCAGTCCACAGGTCAGCTCGTAGTGCAGCGGCAGTGTCCGTAGTGTGTCGCGTCGGCCGAATTCACCTCGAGTTCGCGCAATGAAGCAATCTTGTGAAAATCACGTCGGGGTCACCACTTTAGAGACACGGGCAGAAGAACGCTCGTGCTCCTTTACTTTGGAGACACGATCTGAATATGCCCGTTCTCCATTTGTAAGAAATGAAATAGCGCTTACTTCAAATAGTATATATTAGATACGGCCGTGTATTTATAATTAATACATAGTTATTAGATCGCTGTAATGCTAACAAAGAATCTATCTTAGACAGTCGCAAAAGTCAATCATAAAATAAGAGTAAACAGTCGACCATAAATTCTTAGTGGCCAGGAACGCCACAGACTCATTTGATGATTTCACCACGACAAAAAAAAAGGATACAGAAATAAATACAATACTTTCTTTTATGGTTAGAAATACAAATCAAATGAGCTTTATTGATGCAATGTAACTTGTGTTTGATTAAATATCACGGACAACAGTAGGTGTTTCGAACAATATTATCGAAGTAACGATCAATTACTGTAGGGATTTTCGCAAGGGATTTAAGAAAACATCGTACAACTGAATTATGGACACACCGAGAACGATATAATAGAAATCGAATCATCAACTTTCGAAAACAAGTATAGTTGTTTAGCACGTAAAGGTATCCTTGAAAATATTTTTAGCCCTGAGACTATCTTGGAACCCTCATGAAAGTCTAAGTACTAACAAATTGACTTGCACTGTTTATTCCGCCTACAGTTGATTTATATTATGTACCCATCTATTGAATGTATAATCAATATTTATGACTGTTATTCATGAATAATTTGAAATTCTATTGGAAAGCATAATTTAAAGTGAGGCTTTTCATATATTTATTTATTTAACTGTAACAGTTTTTTTTTGTTTAATTTATGTTTTCCCACGGCTGGACGTCTTTCCCATAACCCTCCACTCCTCCCTTCGAGAGGGTGAAGATAGCCCCCACTACTTCGGCCAATCCTTCATAAACGCATCGAAATTACGCCGACGTTTTCAAGGTCTCCTTCGGCAACGTCGCCCATACAGCAACCACTGTGTGAAGACTCTGGTCCATCGATCCAGATGCATTCTGTACACTATTTTTCACAATATATTTCATTAACTTTCTTTGGTAAAAGCCTCGTTTGACAGTCGCGGATCAATCGTTGTGGGCACGATTGGCATGCCCACAACCCTAAAGCCTTTGTCAAACAGACAGGCGAGTACGAAGCGATAACGAACCGATACGACACGTCAGGTCGATAGTTCGGTCACGCTATCGGATCGCTTTCGCTTTTCTATGTGACTGGATTCAAAAAATTCCATACATTACAAATAAAATCGCATCGCTTCGCATTCGCCACGCCTGACTGTTTGACAAAGGCTTAATAGATTTGTAATATTTCACACTTTTTTTTTAACGCCGTCGACTCGGGCTTGGCCATGGTCGGACTGCGAGTTGCCCATTTCTCGCCGCCCGCATGCCCGCGCCTGCGGTGGCCGGAGATCGTCTAGCGAACATTTCACACTTTCATGGTCTTTTGAGGATGACGTGCTGCCGTTATTAAATGCAAGGATTTTTGTGGAAAGGTAAATTACTCGAGTGCGATCAGGATCAGAACCTATGAAAAATGGTCTTTTCATAGTCCACGAAGCTCAAATTATTCGAGGTCGCTGCGCTCGCTCTCCTACAATGATTTTACTTGTCATGGTAGAGGATTTTCTAACGTAGATAATTATCCAGTCTGCTTTATATATCTACTATATTTTGTAAACATCTCCTTTGTATTAATGTACCATACTCCGGGCCCGTACTTGGCCGCGCCCACAATCTTTTATGAAGGCTGGATTCCCTTATATTTACTGAGTCAGAAAGTTCCAGGTTAAAATCCTAGTATTATTCTAACATTTTGTACATAACTTTAGAAGCTAAATTCAGCAGTACATGTAACGATCAAGTTTAAATTTTAATTACTATGTCACTGGCCATTCGCGAACGATTTTCACTAAATTGTTACACAATTTCATTTAGAAACAGAAGGTTAGTTCTTTATTTTAATTAAAAAACGTTGCCCCACACTAGGAATATCTTCCTGTATCGTGGGTGCGATTACAAACATAGAAACTCACATACACAAACACCCAGACCCGGAACGACTACCTGCAGGTCATACATTATATTGTCGGGGTCGCGAGACTTATGATTTACCATGACCCCGGTTCGTAAAGGGCTTTTCAAGGACACCGTGGCTTTTAGTCAGTACGAGTCTGACAGTCCCTCCTGCTCTGCCCTGGGCGGGAGGACTCATTTGATGATTTTACCACGTTAAAAAAAAGGTCATACATATATTTTGTTCCATGCAGCAGTCGATCGTTCGGTAACTGCTTAAGCCTGTCGTCTTTGAAATGTTACGCAAAATATTAAGCATTAATTCTGAAATTTGATACACACTGGGAAACAGTACCTTATTTTTCTGACTGTCAGATTCTTACTGACTAAAAGTCCACCCTGTTTCTTCAGAGGCCCTTTGCGTTCCAGGGTCACTGTGTCGTTGTAAGACGTGGGGAACAGTACTCCCTCGGGTCCGCCACCAGTTTTAAATCAAATCATTGGCATAACATACTTTTGGAGGATGTCACAAAAAGTTCACAAGGTACGCCGTATTATGTAAGGTGTGCGTTGCAACTTTTTATGCAATTTAAGCAAATTTTTACTGCGTTCCGTAGGTGCGCAGGAGTTCCAGTTGCTGTTAGTTGAACTATACACCATCTTGGTCTCATCTTTGTTTTATATGGCCCGGAGGCCATAAAAAAAGAAAACCTTTTAAAAGAGAACTAGATTTTCTGCAAATTACCTGTTTATTGTTCATAGTTTAGTTAGTCTACGAAATGACTATAAAACGTTACAAATTGTGTTATAAATACTTTTAAATTAATTAGTTTGCCGATGACATTTTTGTTAATTATTATTTTGTGAGCCTAACTAAATAGTTTTTTTTTTATTAATTTTGTATCGATATTCAAAAACTTAATTGGCAGATTTTTATTTTTCATCATTAAAACTTAATACTAGGATATTTACTATGTTTATTTGTTTTGAGTTTTCGGAAAAACGAAGCCGTGACTCCGAGAAGGTAATGGGTGGCTTGCCGTTCGATCAAGGATCAGGAATACTCTCTTCTTCGACTCTACGACGGGTTTGTCGACAAGTCCAGCAGGAGCCAATACAGACTGATGATGATGTAGATTGGTTAAACAATCATTTTGCCCTTTACAAAGTCCTAAATAACTAACGAAATAAACGCAATGTTATACGCAATCGTCTCAGTAATTTACCCAAAACTACTTGCTATTAATAAAATCTTTTTCTACGTTAAAAACAAGTTGTGTAGTTGCTAGAGGTGTACCTACAGACTATTAAGTAGAAAATGGGAGAAATTAGAGACTTGCCAGACGAGTAGAGATGTAAAACTAATTTTACCAGTCGATAAAAATAATGGAGGATCCAATAATTAAAAAAAAAAAACAAGACGAGACAAGATGTCGAGACGAAACGAGACGAGACATGTCTAGATTCTTAAAAATAATTTCACTAATCGGTTAAAAAGTCGTGAAAATTAGAGACTTGCCAGATGCAAAGAGACGTAGCGGGACGGGACACTTGAGCCTCAAAAATAATTTTACCAGTCGATAAAAATAATGCAGGGAATTGGAGACATACTGGACGAGACGAGATATTGTTAGATTTTATTTAAATATATTTGGACTAGTCGGTAAAAATAATGAAATAAATTAGAGACTTGCTATGCGAGACGATACGAGTCGTCAAGACAAAGCGAGACTTTGTGCTATATTTCGACTAGTAAGAATAACGAAGAAAACTGTAATCCTACCATATGAGACGAGCCATGGCGAGACTTCAAAGATGTTCAAAGTTTGAAAATCGCACTTGCCCCATCTCTAATAGTTGCCAGCCATTATTAAAATCGTCTACTTCGGAGGGTAGATAACCATCTTAATCCGTGTATATTTTGATTTATTTCGATTACTTCGTCTGGCACGTTACTCTACGATTAAGTGGCACGCAATCTTGAAATATTATAAAGTTTATTAGTAATCATGTAATATTACTTTGTTTTTTTTTCTGGCAACATACTTTAGTGCCAAAACGATCTTTGACTAGATATTCTCCGTGGTTTCATCCCCGCTGCTCGGCTCGTAATATTTTTAATGGTTATGTTTTTTTTTGTTCTTTATAACAGTTTTTTTTTATCGTCGACTGGACATCACTATCTAGTAGGTAGATACTCGTACATCACATACAATACCCATATTTTTCCTTGATATTTTTTCATCATAAAATCCGTAGACGCTTCCATCTCACGAATTGAGCTATCGGCTACACATTCCGTTATCTATAAGACGTATTCAATCGTTACTTTATTCTGTTTTTCCTTGAAACATACAAAAAACTGTTATTCGGTACTTTTACGCATGAGCGAATGTAAAAAGAATATGATGCGTGAAGGAAAAACAGTTTGTTTTTTTTTTCTTTTTTGAGAAAAAAAAGGTGTTTTTATTTACACTAAGTACTGGGAATTTGGTCGCGGGACTTACGAATTACCATGACCCCGGTACGTAAAGGGCTATTGAAGGACACCATGGATTTTAGTTAGTACAAGTCTGACAGTCCCTCCCGCCCAGCCCTGGGTGGGAGGACTCATTTAATGATTTTGCCACGATTAAAAAAAGTACTGGGAATTTATAGCAGTGGTGGCCCTGTGGTATCAGCCCCCACTTAGGAGTTGTAGGTCGTGGGTTCGAATTATGGCTCACTCTCTCTCAAAGAGAGGAGGCCTGTGTCCCAGCAGTGGAAAAATTGATAGGCTTATGATGATGATGACTAGCAATTTTACGTAGGTATGAAGTCGCTCCAACATAAATAATAGTACAGATGTTACATGTAGAAATAATATTCGCCATCAAAGTTACGTAGGGAAGAACTACCTAGTTACGTATTGTATTACGTGTTTGTATGATCTGCAAGTAGTTGTTCCGGGTCTGGGTGTTAGTGTATGTGAATTTCTATGTTTGTAAACGCATCCACGATACAGGAGAAATTCCAAGTGTGGGGCAACGTTAAAAAAAATGGCTATAGTTACGGCACCAGCTAGTATAAATATAATTTCGGTATTTAAATTAAAGCATTTCTAGTAGCTTGTCCATTTTGTTCATCATCATTCATATCAGCCCGGGATCACCCACAGCTGGGTATAGGCCTCCGCATTTTCCGCCATATCGGTTCTATTCCCCGCGACCTTAACAATATTGTCAACCCAACGGGCTTTTGGGCGGCCCTGGTTTGTTTGGCCGCACCTTGGTCAGCATTTGGTCAAAACCTGTTCCATGTTCTATCGCCGCGTCTAGCCAGATGCCCTGCCCAACTCTACTTGAGGCGTATCGCCCTATCCCCAACGTCATCCGTCCGACGACGGATTTCAGTGTTACGCTCTCGGGGAAAAAAATGCCGAGCATGGCATTTTGTTACTTTCCCAATTTCAAAATATACACGTAACAAAACAAGAAAATACAACAAATCAAATTCCGTTTTCCACGCGTTTTCACATAACCTTTTTTGTTTCGTCGTAAAATGGATATTTGAGCAGAGCAGTTCCGATCTATCAATTCGATAACATGACGGATTTCCTGAAATGTTCCAATACATTCCTGTTTTTTTTTTCATATAGCTTTGGTTACGCTAGACTTTGGGTTATTATATTAACATTTTTTGTATATGTATATTTTTCGCGGGCATGCGAGCAGCGAGTAATGGGCAACTCGCTGTCCGACCATGGACCATGCCCGGGTCGACGGCGCGTTGTGTTCCACGCGCGCCTCAAAGTGTGTCAGCAAAATGACGGGGACCAAATGACCCCCTCTAGAGGGCCAAAGCCTGGCGGGATCGCGGGACTCACGAATCACCGTGACCCCGGAACGTAAAGGGCTATTGAAGGACACCGTAGATTTTGGTCAGTACAAGTACAAGTCTGACAGTCCCTTCCGCTCTGCCTTGGGTGGGAGGACTCATTTGATCATTTTACCATGATAGAAAAAAAAATGTATATTGTTGGTTTTACGACAAATAAATTATGTTAATTTTCGAGTAACCAAAGGGTCTTTCTTTAGCTAAATAATAAGCATTGCCATTTGCTATTGAATGTGGCAATGCTGCTAATCTTCTGGGCATGTTTCCGTTGACAACGATTGGAGGATTTAGTGAGTTATTTTATTTTATGCACTTTTTAAACCTCACCATATTTGGGACGATAGTTATCTTTCTACATTGTGTCTATTTGTCAATTCTTCTGTCGGGCCGTACTTTACGCGGTGTCATAATGACTTTATGCCAATCAAAGTAATCATGTCTTAGTGCGCCATAATATGCTATGCATGCCAGTAAAATGAAATGAAAAACTGAATTTCGGAATATACAGATTCTTTCGATTTCAGTAACGGTGTTTTCCTCAATTTAAATCAAATGTACCTAAAAAAATCTAATTTGACATCTTTTCCCTGTACAAAACCATTCAACCATATCTTTACCTATTTAGATAATTATATTATTCACACAAAAGGATTTCAAATTAGAGAGCCCGCAGCATGCCCCGAGGTAATTTATTAAATTGAAATTCCTATTTCCTAAATTCACCGTTTATCTCAATTCACATTGACCAAAATGGTGATATTATGATCATTATCTAACGAACGCTTTGGGCTAAATATATTTACATGATATAACATAAAGATATACTGTACGTGATGATATTTTAGGGGCGTGTAATAATTTAAACCCGTTTTGAAAATAGTTTTTAAGCTATTGCATAGCTTTTATCGCGGCGCCCGAATCGAGAATTTCCGTAACGAAAATTAACCTAACACCCCGCATCGTCTAACATCGTTTCAGTTTGGTAGAATTCGGCAGTCATAAAACCATCTGTCATAAAGACTCTTTACTTTTTCTTACTGATTCTAAACGGCCAGCCTTTACGTACCGGGTCACGGTAATTCGTGAGTCCCGCGACCCCGGCAGGCTTTGGCCCTCTAGAGGGGGGCCCCGTTATCAAAGTTTACGATGGAGTGAAATTATCCAGAAAAAACAAGGCTACTTTGCAATTCTATTAATGATTCACTTCATGAATGAATAATAGAAAAATAGCCACTGACGTTACGAAGTGAATCATTGGGAATGGTGGCCGTTTTAGACATTGTTAATTTACAAGTACATAGTTGTTCCGGGTCTGGGCGTTTATGTTTGTAAAACTTACCCGCGACACAAGAGTAACTAATGCATATTAGGATTCAAATAGTGCGGTATTTTAGGCTCCAATAACGGAAATCTGAAGATACATGCAAAAAAAGTTAACGTATTCAATTTTCAAGACCCTGTATAAGCTAGCAACAGGTTACGAAAATCTAGACTTAGAAAAATACAAAGCTGGCTTTCTATTGTATAGAATAACTCAGTTATAAACTCCGCAAGCGAAGCGTTTGAAAGCGATTTTTCGCTTCAAAGGCGAAAGCTTAGGTGACGAAAAATGAACACAAAAGGTTTTGTCAAAGAAATTCGTCTTCAAAGAAACTATTTGGTCGAGATACTAATATACTGTACTTTTAGTGGCTTTAAGACTTACTAATTTAAGCCTTTGTCAAACAGATAGGCGTGGCGAATGCGGAGCGGGGTGTTTTTATCTGTAATGTAGGGAATTGTTTGAATCCTGTCACATAGAAAAGCGATAGCGTTACCGAACCGATGCGAAGACGTGGCGAAGGTGTATTTACTCTGTTTGACGTCGTTCATAAAAAGCCAACTAATACAACTGCCACGCCTCAGTTCGCTGCACCCAGTTTGACGTCTCGTATCGGTTCGTTATCGCTTCGGACTCGGTCCGGTTCGCTATCGCTCGTCTGTTTGTCAAAGGCATTAGTGTATTGTTAGTATATTTAGGGTAATTCTTTAAAGGAAATGAGCAGTGCTGGTGCGGTCGTATCTGTTCAGTCTTACTGCTTTTAAAAGGGATCCGAAAAATGATAATGTTAGTTTAAAAAGGAGTTTGTGATAGTGATTGGAGTCTACTGATAAATAATTCCCTTTTTCTCAATGCCATTATCTTTTATTGTGTACACAGCTAAGGAGTGGAATTCAATGCTGGGGTCTGGATTACCTGATAGCTACAGCGCCAGACTCCGACAGAATCACACTATTTATATTTCCTACAGATTGTACTTCGGAGAGTGTGCCCAAGAACTCCACGACCTCATCCCATCGTCGCACATCTAGACGCACAGCAAATTACCATCCTTACCTTATTGCCATTCTACCAATTCGCACTAAGCGTTTCCAAACGTCTTTTATAATGCGGACAGCGAAGGAGCGGAACTCTCTGGCTGCGTCTGTGTTTCCGAACGCATACAACCCTAATCTCTTCAAAGTTAGAGTGAACAGGCTTCTTCTTGGTATGCTGGCTCTATCGTCAACCTTGTCTTAGTCACTCTTGACCTGGACTAAGGTCAACAGCTATTGAACATAAAAAAAGGATGGCAGTTGCAAGCCAGCCATCATCACAGGTTACAGGTAGCCTATGTTGTCGTTTCCCGGGATGGACCGCTAGGAGATGATCCCATCAACCATTTTGGAACTTTTTTGGTTCGGAATGCGTATCCAGGGACTGACTTTTCCAAAGTGCTGCTTAAACTAGACCATAAAGAGCATTTAAAAAATAAGAAAGCACAAATTACAACTTTCAACCTAACTGAAAAGGTAAATAAGAACGAAAGTTGCCCAAATAGTCACCTCCAGGTTTTGTTTTACTTTTAAACACCTTTCATCGCCAAAGTTACGCTGTTTGGTGTCCGCTAATGTGTTCTGTAACGTCTTTTGGGCTCTTAACAACTGTTTGAGGATCCCTAAACAGACGATATAAGTGGTTAAGTAGTTTGAGGACCGCATTAGGAGTTCAGGAGTGGAACGTATTATGTGTGAACGTGGACGAGGTGAAAGGAGTTTGGTAAAGATCATAGACCACGCGTAGCACGACCAATAATTAAATAAATAAATATTCCACAACTATCACACAACGCCATCTAGTCCCAAGCTAAGCAGAGCTTGTGTTATGGGCACTAGACAACTGATATACATACTTATATATTTCTAAATACATACATCCAAACTAATATTATAAATGCGAAAGTAACTCTGTCTGTCTGTCTGTCTGTCTGTCTGTCTGTCTGTCTTTTCTTCACGCCTAAACTACTGAACCGATTAGTGTTAACTTTGGTACAGACATAGTTTGGAACTTGAGAAAGGACATAGGATAGTTTTTAACCGACTTCAAAAAAGGAGGACTGTATTTTTTTAAATGTTTGTTACCGCATTACGACCGACTGGGTGAACCGATTTTCATGATTCTTTTTTTGTTTGAAAGCTGATGCTTCCCGTGTGGTCCCATTGTCACCAAATCAGGATCTGATGATTGGATCTTGGAGAAATCGAGGGCAACCCTCAAATTTGATAGGCTCACCCATCGATTTTCGTAAATCTTATGAAGTAATTTAAGTACTTGCGTATGGTAATCATCATCTTATGTAACTGAGCTGATGATGGAAGGTGCAACTCCTTAACAGTAGTTTGTTACCGCATAACGACCGACTGGGTGAACCGATTTTCATGATTCTTTTTTTGTTTGAAAGCTGGTGCTTCCCGTGTGGTCCCATTGTCACCAAATCAGGATCTGATGATTGGATCTTGGAGAAATCGAGGGCAACCCTCAAATTTTATAGGCCCACGCATCGTTTTTCGTAAATCTTATGAAGTAATTTAAGTACTTGCGTATGGTAATCATCATCTTATGTAGCTGAGCTGATGATGGAAGGTACAACTCCTTAACAGTAAGGAGTAGGCATCGACTGATTCATTCTTCGCATATCTCCGGAACTTCACGTCCGATTTAAATAATCCTTTTTTTGTGCTAGGTATCGTTCAACTTAGAAAATACTGCAAGTTTCATCAAAATCGGTTCAGTAGTTTTTGAGATAGGGAATTTTATTAGCTTATTGTGTACATGAGGGATGTTATTACCAGTGCTACGGATTATATTATATGTATTTGGCAAGAATTTGGGTTGAATATTTTAACTAAAAACGAAAAATAAAAAACTTTTTCAAAGTCGGTGGCAAAAAAAAACAATGAAATAAAAAATAACAAAGCCATCGACTTCCGAAATAAAAGTTATTTTGTAGATTATTTTACCCTTTTTTGTGGTTCTTTTTGAAGGCGGTTACATTTTTATTATAGTATATATTTTTACGGGTTAAGCTGCGCTTGCCGAGGTTGGTCTGTGGATGGGTAAAAAGCACTCGGAAAGCACGTAAAGCCGTTGGTCCCGGCTGTCATTTGAAGATCTTTGACAGTCGTTACTGTCAGAAGCTCTAAAGTCTGACAGCCAGTCTTACCATGGGGTATCGTATTACCCAGTTACTGGGTTGTGGAGGTCCGACAGGCAGTCGCTCCATGTAAAATACTGATATCCAGCTGCATCTGGTTTGACTGGAAGCCGACCTCAATATAGTTGGGAATAACGCTAGGCAGATGATGAACGGAGTACAAATAATTCTATTAGTACTATATGTCGAGTGGTCCTTATGCTCGATCGATAGATGGCGGTGATCGCGCAATGATGTCGATCGTTACACGAGTTCGATCGTTACACGGGACAAAGAAAGCTACTTTGTTTTATACTATGTAGTGATTAAATGCAAGTAACATTGGTCCGACCTGTTTATTAGTCAGTGTTTAGTAATCCGTTTGTGCTGGATAGTATCCTATCCAGCACGCCTCTCTCTCATCTCAAGCCCGGGGAAGGACATAGGGCTACTTTTTATAAACACACCATACAGGTAAAGATTGATGAAGAAACCACTGGTAGAATTTTGAAATTTGCTGAGTTCTATTATTATTATTTTTTTATCGTGGTAAAATCATCAAATGAGTCCTCCCGTCCAGGGCAGGGCGGGAGGGACTGTCAGATTTGACCGACTAAAATCTACGGTGTCCTTCAATAGCCCTTTACGTACCGGGGTCACGGTAATTCGTAAGTCCCGCAACCCCGGCAGGCTTTGGCCCTCTAAAATAATGAGCACTTAGAAAGGAATTCAGATAATTCCACCCTCAAGAGATTCCCTCTAAATATTAGGTATAGGTGTTCAAAGATTGTATGGAAACTAATTTTGAAGTTAGAAATCTGGGATGTACGATATGAAGTTACATAAAAAATATAAGTATTAAAAAAAAATGTCACGTAACCTAATGAGGCAGACCAAATTCTACGCGAGCGAAGCCGCGGGCAAAAGCTAGTATTATAGATAAATTACACCCAGACACAGAACAAATGATCGTGCTCATCACACAAACATTTGTCCTGGGTGGGAATCGAACCCACGACCTCCGGCATAGCAGTCAGGGTCACTAACCACTAGACCAACAGGTATTATATCTCAATTTTTTGTTATCGTGGAGAAATCATCAAATGAGTCCTCCCCGCCCGGGGTGGATTGCAGGGGACTGCCCGACTCGTACTGTCTTAAATCTACCGTGTTCTTTCAATAGCCGTTTACGTTCCAGGGTCGGTGGGGTTGTAAAGCTAAAGGCTTTTCTACTGGAAAGCTAAATGTTTTACAACGAGAAAGATACTGTGCGACCGAGAAATCTCTGACTGAAAAACCTTCTAACACATTTTTCCGACTTGTGTTATGGGAATCAAACCGCCTTGCTGAGCAGTCTGCCGGAGTCGCGGGACTTACGAATTACCGTGACCACGGAACGTAAAGGGCTATTGAAGGACACCGTGGATTTTAGTCAGTACGAGTCTGACAGTCCCTCCCGCTCTGCTCTGGGTGGGAGGACTGACTTGATGGTTTTATCACGGTAAAAAAATTATGAAAATATACTTTTGTACTCGTAATTTACGACTGAGTGAATCCATTTTTGTTCGATGTAGTATAGCTGTCATGTTGTCATATAAATTTATTTCAGTTCAGTCGTTTTTATTTTATGAGCATTTCTTGTTGTGTATATGTATGATTCTACAATTATTTAGTTAATTTGTTTTTGGAGAAAATGGAAGCTATTTAATATAAAAATATACAATGTATAAGTTTGAATAGACAGAAATGTGGGTAGTAATCTTTCGAATTACGAATCCAAATCAGTCACATTCAATGAGTGTGTATTAAATACGTATCATTTGGGACAAGTTATTGCTGTTCATAAAGCGACGGTATTTATTTAGTAATTTTACGAATGCGCATGTCTGCTCAATTAATGTTAGTACAGAGATGAACGGGTCCTTACACACGGTTTAAGGCTATACAGAAAATGGTGAGTGAAAACTAATTTAAAAAATAATTATTGCAATTTTCTTATTTCTTTCTATTCATGCTTGGTAGGTAAATATAAATAATAATAAATATTCCACAACTATCACACAACGTCATCTAGTCCCAAGCTAAGCAGAGCTTGTGTTATGGGTACTAGACAACTGATAAACATACTTATATATTTCTAAATACATACATATTATAGATAAATTACACCCAGACACAAAACAAATGATCGTGCTCATCACAAAAACATTTGTCCTGGGTGGGAATCGAACCCACGACCTCCGACATAGCAGTCAGGGTCACTAACTACTAGACAAACAGGCCAGGCATATGTTACAAGCCTATTAATTTCTTTGAGGTCGATAAGTTACGTCTCATTTAGTTTATTAAGAACCTGTGTTGTAGGTCTATAACACAGGTTTTCAATAAACTAAATCAAGTATCAGCTCTCATTTTTTTTAAAATGTTAAAATCATCAAATGAGTCCTTCCACCAAGGGCAGAGCGGGAGGGACTGTCAGACTCGTACTGACTAAAATCCACGGTGTCCTTCAATAGTATCAGCTCTCATAAAGCAAATTCAATGTACTTGAAAACTGTTAAGTTTAAAACCATTCTGAAAGTAAATGAAAACTTATTTATTACACTGTATCCTTGGTGACTGCTAGGTATTTCGATCACTGACCTTTTTCAAGTTATAAAACGGAATCACTTTCGTAAACAAAGAACAAATAAATGTTAAATGTTTACACCCTGTATATTTTACGAGTTGGATAACAATAAACTTTGGCACACACACATAAAATACAATTCAATGCTTTATTGTGTCTATATGGTGTGCCCTAAATGCTACTTATGGGAAATGGAGCAACCTATATAAGGAAAAAAAATACATATCATTTTCTTACCAGGTATTTTTCCGCTGTTTCCTCGTTTTCATATGACTACTGGGATATACATATGTTCGTAAGACATGTATATCCTCGTAGACATACTAACATTTTTCGCAACCATCTGCACAACAAATAAAAGAAAAGGTAACATAAGTACGATCGTCTTTTTATCTTATGTAAAAGTTTTAATTTTATGTAAAACTAGCTTCCGCCCGCGACTCCGTCCGCGCGGATGTCGGTCTTCGCGTGGATGGTTTATTTCTCAATTTTGAGTAACTCTGACAATGACATCTTATAAATATCTATTGGACCCAAATACGCCTAAGCCTATAATAATTGACGGGGCCTGTAGAGGGCCAGAGCCTGCCGGGGTCGCGGGACTTACCCATCACCGTAACCCCGGTACGTAAAGGGCTCGTGAAGGACACCGTGGATTTTAGTCAGTACAAGTCTGACAGTCCCTCCCGCCCTGCCCTGGGTGGGAGGACTCATTTGATGATTTTAAAATTTAAAAAAAAAAAAGCCTATAATAATTAAAGAGATTCGCGGTTCTACAGAATAACGTCTATGAATTGAATTTTTCTACGTATTTTTCCAGGATAAAAAGTATCCCATTTTATGCCCAGGATAATAAGGTATAATTATACCAAGTTTCATCGAAATCGAACCGTTAGTTTTCACGTGATGCCTGCATATACAGACAGACAGACAGACAAAATTTTTTTTAATCACTTATTTGGGTTTGGTATCGATCCAGCAACACCCCCCACTATTTATTTTTTCAATATTTTCAATGTACAGAATTGACCCTTCTACAGATTTATTAAATGTACCTACCTACTGCTATGAATTAAACTGAAATTTCTGCGATCATATACCAAGTACATTGTATCGAACAAAACATTACGGACCAACTCAGTGTACAAGAGTCCTCCTCTTCTCTCGATGGCCAATGAGAACTGGCACTAATGACTTCAAGGACGTATAGCAAAGCAAGGACGTTCACGGACGCTTTTACCGGGCACTACATGGACCTGCGGTCGAATTATGACGTCATAAAAACAGGCTTGTTCCATTGAGTGAAAGAGACAAAGCTATACAAATCGTCTAGCGCCACCTCGTTCACTCAATGGAACAAGCCTGGTTTTATGACGTCATAATACGGCCCCTTAGTAGACTTCTTAGCGTCCATATCCTGGTTGCGCTTCGTTTTTTCTGTGCAATAATGGACGAATTTATGATGATGAAAAACTAACGAAAATACATTATGATTGAAATATAATCCGGGAGAATCGCGCATCCAGAAATGACGTATCGGATCGATATACGATACCTAATTTCTAGGTGCTTCTGCCAGTTAAAAAATTACTTGCATAAACAAACACAATTTTACAAGTTCAATCATGTCACTGTGCTTTTCCTTCTCTAGAAGGCACTGAAACCACGGCGACGGACATCGGCAGACGATCTCCGGTCACCGTAGGTGCGGGCGGGCATGCGGGCAGCGAGCAATGGGCAACTCGCTATCCGACCGTGGACCATGCCCGGGTCGAGGGCATGTTGTGTTCCACGAGCGCCTCAAAGAGTGTCAGCAAAATGACGGGGCCCCCCTCTAGAGGGCCAAAGCCTGCCGGGGTCGCGGGACTCACGAATTACCGTGCCCCGGAACTTAAAGGGCTATTGAAGGATCATAGGTTATAGTCATTACGAGTCTGACAGTCCCTCCCGCTTCCCTGGGTGGGAGGACTCGTTTGACGATTACATGACGCTAAAAAAATATATCAAGAAATAACATGTGTGAATGTCATCAGGAAATCGAGCAATTTCCTATATGGACCTCATTTGACAATGATGAGTTTATTTAAGCAACGTTGATTTTGAGGCAAAAATAGGACATATACATAGATATAGGATTTTGTGTTTTCAAAGAAGAATCTAAAGTCTATTTGAAGATTTCCATCATCTTCATAATATTTTGTTGACATTCTTAAAAGCTATGGATCTGATTTTCTTCTAATGATGATGATGCACTAATTACAAAAATGAAACAATACCTGACACTTTGCATCAAGATGATTTTTGAGGAAAAATTCAGCTGCGAGTGGCATTTGAATCAGCAACTTCTGGATAAGTACTCCAGACGCTTTACCAAATAGGCGACCGCAACTCAAACTCAGAAGCTGAATCTTCTATTCCCCCGTTTGAAGGTTTTATGGTAACGTGGCTCCATCTCTTGGATTAGTTTCTAACTACTTCCTAACAACACATTGACATTACAGCCAAATCGATGTGTAAAATAATAATTTTGTCACACTGTAGCCCGATCCACCTCCCCTATACCGCGAATGTTAATGATGCACAACGCGCTCGTGGAGACCAACCCTGGATTGGACTTGTTTGCTGATGAATGGAAGACGATAATGTTAGAATGTCTGCGATTCTGTGAGGAGACAGAATGAAAGGATCATTTAATTTAGTGTTAATGGCTTTTTAAGCTGTACTCAATGTATTAGATAAATAAATAATAATAAATAAATAATGAAATAGCGTCTACCATACTAATTAACTATTTTTAAACGCAATAACGCATGCGTGATTTATGAGTAAAGAAAAAATCAGCTGCGGGTTTTTAACCCGCGTCTTCTGGTTTACTACCTACTCCAGACTTTTCACCAAACTAAAACTTGTAAAAATATCCTAAATTAAACTCGGTCAAGAAAAAAATAGAGCGCAAAATCCCTATCATAGATTGAATGTCATATTTCGACGTTCCATTTCGTCGCATCGACGTCAAACGTTCCATTCCGCTCGTGTAGGCTGACTCTATTGTTAAAGATGTTTTGGTGCCGAAACTCGAGAATTTAGTGAATTTACGGACTTCAAGATTAAATCAACAGTATTTTAGTAGTTTGGGGATCGGCTTCAATGTGAGTTATTTATGCTGGAGCAAGATTAAAGTATTTTTTTAAATGTTTGCTATAGTGAGATTACGTATAGGGCTATTGAAGGACACCGAGGATTTTAGTCAGTACAAGTCTGACAGTCTCTCCTGCCATGCTCTGGGTGGGAGGACTCATTAATTTGATGATTTTACCAGGCTAAAAAAAAGGGTCAAAAATTGTAATTAGATGTTTTGTTATCATAAAACTTAATTTGTATTTGTAATGAGTTTTCTATTTCTGGCAAATTGTTACGAAGAAGAGCTTTTTTATCGTGGTTAAATCATCAAATGAGTCCTCTCACCCTGGACAGAGCGTGAGGGAGTGTCAGACTCGTACTGACTAAAATCCACGGTGTCCTTCAATAGCCCTTTACGTTCCTGGGTCACGGTAATTCGTACAGTCCCCCGACCACGAGGAAGAGCTAGAACAAGATGAAAAAAAAAACCACCATTGTTGTAACTTCTGGGAAAATTATAGGAAATCCAGATATTTAACCTGAAAATAAAACAAAAATATGAAAAAAAATACAGACCCAGAATAGTAATTTAAACAACAACGGTAGCAAATAAACGGTTTAGAAATATATTTAACGTTTAAAATCTTAACAATACAAAAACAAAATGTCGGTTGTTCTAAGCGAGGTTTGAACTTGAACAAAAAGAGTCTTACAAAAGTTTCGGGACACTCTGTTTGCGGTCAAGCCGACCCTGCAGTGCTGCCGAATGCCAAAGGGTGGTAACTCAGCAAATCTAAGTTTTGTGAAAAATAAAAATACGTGAAATATAAATTAATGTTCAATTCATATTCAGTGCAATCTTCTTCTTCTTCGTCTTGTCGATGACTTCTTTAAATTTTTAACGAGCTTCGACCAAAACTCTGCCACACTTACGGCGTTTCCCTTTTTTTAACGTGGTATAATCATCTAATGAGTCCTCTCACCCAGGGCAGAGCGGGAGGGACTCTCAGACTCGTACTGACTAAATTCCACGGTGTCCTTCAATAGCCCTTTACGTTCCGGCGTCACGGTAATTCGTGAGTCCCGCGACCCGGACAGGTCCCTTAGAGTGCAGGTGGAATTATTCAAAGTAAAAGTGAGGAGGTGGGTCATCGTTTGTGCTGAGGCTCCGCAGTCGCATCTTTCTTCATCAATTATGCAATAATGATCATGGATGATTCTTTTTTTGTATAACAGAACAGAACTCCCTAAACAGGTACACATTTTAGAGTTTTAATTAATTTCTTTTCGTATTATAGCATTCTATAATAAGGCGCTTGCCGGAATAGGATATTGAGTTTAGTACCGTACCACTACCAGTTTGAACATAAGCTTGCAACAACATTATCGAAAGAAAAAAAATAGACTAACAACCCAGAATGAGTGCGAGCAGCGTCGATGTAGAAAGATAAAATTACTTGGCAACATATACGTGTTTAATTTACATACATTGACAACCACGCCTCTCTGGGTCGACGCACTCATTTTTTTACTTTTTTGGGATACTGCGTTTTAGCGCACGAAGGCCAGTAACCCAGTATTAAATTGAGCCAACCCTGTTGTAAGTTGAAACGGTGTGCGTGACTTTGTTAACCTGGGGATCAAAACACGGAAAATGCGTTTTACTGGATACACTTGGGGTTACACGGTTGCGAGAAATCACGTTACAACTTTAAAAGTGTTTTTCTCATACTTACTACGCTTGTTTTGACGGCGCGGTTGGCGTAGTGGGTTTGACTGCTGCACAGCGTGAAGCGGGTTCGATTTCCGCACGAAACCAATATTTGTATGACCTACAAGTAGTTGTTCCGGGTGTGGGTGTTTGTGTATGTGAGTTTCTATGTTTGTTAACGCACCCACAATAAAGAAAAAATGTCTAGCGTGGACGAATAAAACACAAAAAGGAAAGTTTAGGCAAAGGTATTTACCACCCAGATTTAGCCAGTAATATTTAAAGATCATGCTGCAATAGAGGGCGATCCTATTGCCATAGTTAGATGGCAAAATGGCTCGTTTTTATAGTATTTCTTTTAAAACATACTGTTATAGGAACCCCACTAAGCAGGGCTCCGTCGAACGAGTTTACCTCGGAATGTCTGCTTCTAAACGCAAACTAATAATATAATGTTAAAATTATATTAAAATAATATAATTTTAATTTTACTTATACCTTATTAATTCAAAACAATGATTGATTATTAGATGAAAATTATATATTGTACTAGCACTTTGCCCGCGACTTCGTCCGCGTGGGTTACGTACTTTCCTAATTCCCCCTTTTCACCCCCTTAAAGGTTAAATTTCCAAAAACCCCTTCTTAGTGCTCCCCTACATTATAATAGGAAGCCGTGTGCAAAATTTCACATTCCTAGCCCCAGTAGTTTCGGCTGTACGTTGATATGTCAGTCAGTCAGTTCTCCTTTTACAGATATAGATTTTACAGCACTTGTCCGTGTCTATTCATAAGTTAACATTATTATCTAAGCCAAATAAATGGGAGAGGGCTCTGGCTCCTGACATACAGGTACTCCTAGTTTAGGAGTCAGAGGTTTCAAACAAGTTTAAATGTGACATATTATGTCAATAAAGAATTATGAATGTGGAACTAGTGTTAATAGTATTCAACACCAGTTTCATTATTTTATTTTGACCTTAAATGGAAATAGTGTTCCCTTATATAACTTGGAATGGTAATACAGTGGCAATGAACCCTGCCGCTGCCCCGGACTGGTGCATACCACGTCCCTGGAGGGAGAGAGGCATAAAATACAATATCTAACCTTAATTCTTTTCTGTTTCAGGTAAGTTGTAACACATTGCACTGAATCTCGCATTTAGCAGTGAGTGCACCAAAGTGCCTCGCACCTGAATCAACGTGCCCTAACAAGGTAATTTACTAAAATTTTGGGGAAATATGGCCTTTGCGTGACAAATTGGTTTTCGTTTCGGTTATTAAGTATATATTCTGTGTGTGAACACACACAGGCCGAGTTTCCTCCGTGTCTCGGAAAGCACGTAAAGCCATTGGCCCCGGCTGTCATTTGTTGATCTTTGACAGTCGTTACTCTGAAATGGTGGCAACCAGTCTTACCATGGGGTATCGCATTTGTGGAGGTCTGACAGGCAGTTGCTTCATGTAATAGACTGATATTCAGCTGCATTTGGTTCGACTGGAAGCCGACCCCAATATAGTTGGGAAAAGGCTAGGCAGATGATGATGTACATAAATAAATAAATAAGCTGGGAAGAACCATGGGAGAGGTCATTTTCAATATTTTTACTTTTGAGTATGTGGGTGCTATTTTTAATCAGTTTATCAACAAATGTTGACGTGTTTGAACGTGTTTGCAACTGTTTATAAACATGGCCGTAGTGTGGAATTATAAAGTAATGCACTACATCCTCGAGCAACATTTTAAAGCAGAATGGCGTGTGTGGACAAATCATATTGATTTAAACAAAGATTCCTGCAGCGTTCTCGCCGTTCGTCAATAACGTTGATCAACTGACGACAGGGTTGTCGCAACGGCTGAATGATCGACTGCTGCACAAGGTGTCGCGCGTTCGATCCCCGCACGAAACAACTATTTGTATGAACTGCAAGTAGTTGTTACGGGACTGGGTGTTTGTGTATGTGAGTTTCTATGTTTGTAAACGCACCAACCATACAGGAGAAATTCAACGTTTTCAACGTTTTCTTTAAAAAAATATGGAAAGAAACAACTCCCTAAAAAAAGGGAGCAAATAAAGTAATTTATTTAAATAAGAACTAAATATGTTATAGCTGAAGAGTCTGTTTGGTTGAACGCGCTAATCTCATGAACTACTGGTTTGAATTCAAAAGTTCATTTTTATTATTTAGTCCAATCGATGTAAGCTAAAAGCTATCTGGCATACCGTCTAGGTGTTTGTAAATTTCGATGTTTGTAAACGCACCCACGATGCAGGAAGAAATTGCTAGTGTGAGACAACGTTTAAAAAAAACCATTGCTAAAACCATGAATACGAGGCTTTACTGCTCAAAAGTTACCACTTTTCCATATAGAAATGCTGACGTGACAAAGTTTTATAAAAAAAATAATCTAAATGTAACAAGAATAGTTCTAGTATTAATACCAATATTCTCCTGTAGATATTTATCTTCCGTTCTCATTGTATTACTTCCGTTGTATTAATATCCAAGTTATTATAACTCGTTGGAGACCAGAGCATTGTTCGTATATTTCTGGAGGCTATAAATTCTAGCGAGCAATAAATAGCACGGATTTGTTGTTTTTGTATAGCTACTGTTTTATCAACACGACTCGTTATAATGTCGAGCGTTATTACATGGGTTCTCCATTATTTAAAAAAAAAAAACTTGTAGCACTCGGGGACTGCCGCGGTAAAGCATAGTATTTTTTATCAACTTATGACGGCACTTTAGCTTTTGACGGCACGGTTAGCGCAGTGGCTGAGCGATTGGAATGCTGCACTGCGTGTCGCGGGTTCGATTCCCGCACGGAGTAAATATTTGTATGATCCATAAGTAGTTGTTTCGGGTCTGGGCGTTTGTGTATGTGAGATTATATGTTTGTAAAAGCACCCACAACAGGAGAAATTCCAAGTATGGGGTCAACGTTAAAAAAAAAATTATATTTATGAAAGAAATAAAATATTATCGCCTACCGCGAATATTTAACGAGAATATCCTCCTTTATCTTTTTAAACTAATGAGTCTACAATAGGATAAAATAGCCTACCAAATTTTTAGTTCGAAATATAGATTATCAAAAAATATTAGACCACTAATTTTTCTTTTGTTACCTAAACCAAAATTGACGAAGATACAACGCTTCTAAAGATCACAAAACGTGACTTGGTCGGTACAATTTTACAAGCGTCACAAGCTCCCACTCCCGAATTTGAAAGCGTTTATTCTTTGATAATATTCTTTGATTTTAAAAAACAAAACATACGTGTCCATTATTTTTCAATACTCTAACTGACGGACCAAACAGACTTTTAATTTATTTATGCAATAAACTACCCTATTGGTTCTGAAAAAATAAATGTAATTAAGTCCTTTGCCTATTGATTACAGGAAGATTATAAAGAAGTCCATGATTTAACATTTTTTTCTAGTTTCAAATAAAGAACGGCACGGAACATTCTGTGCATGAGTCCGACTTGCGCTTGCCTATTTTTTTTATAACTGTTCTGATTGTAATAAAAATTCATGCACATAAACCGGATACATACGTACCTAAATATTAATCAGACATTTTGATAACTAAAAACACGATAACAGTAGCTTAAAACACATTTTAACCACAAAATATGCAATCCAACAAATATGACACAGAATAAACGAGATGGCATGTAAGCAAGGAAGGCAAACCCAGCTTCCGTGAAGGCAGCTTAACTCCACAATACGCTGCCCGATCAAACAGCATATAAACCAGACTTGCCGGAATAAATTACAGCGTCAACAACCTTCAGGCCATTACAGGCTTTGCATACTGGAAGTTACAGCTGAAAATTGCTCGTAGCTGCTGAAAATCGAGTTGGCGATGATCTAAACTGAATCAACGTGTTGCAGGACGGGTCAACTGTTACTACTGTTCAGATTAGAGATGTGCCTGCTATTTCCGACTAGTCGGTTTTATTTCGTCGTTTGGGATGATTATTAGGAATTAATCTACATGGCCTACCATACGCACAAGCTTCACCACAGTTTTGCCTGCGCAAGCCCGGCCTGCGCGTACTTGCCTGTGTGTGTGGTTGGGAGTTCAGTGTTGCCGACCGTGTATTGTTTTTTCATGCGAGAAGCTTGCGCAGTAAAACTGTGTTGAGGCTTGTGCGTGTGGTCATCATCATCTCAGCCATAGGACGTCCACTGCTGAACATAGGCCTCCCCTTTAGATCTCCACATGTACCGGTTGGAAGCGACCGGCATCTAGTGTCTTTCGGCGACTTTTACAAGGTCGTCTGTCTATCTTGTTTGTGGCGTGTGGTAGGCCCATTAATCTATGTCGATCACAATTTTGATCCTAATCTTTGTCTGTAACCAATGAACGACCGAATCTACCTAATCAGCAGCTGGCAAAGAAAACAGATTAAGATTTGAACTGAGATAGAATATTAATATTTATGTGTAGCGATATCTGTAGAGACATATACCTCAATGATGTTTTCGAAAGCCCTGTATTCTAGCCGTCGATACGCAGTCGGACAAAGTCACATTCAGCCCATCACTACTGTTTATGTCTCTGGACGTATGTTTGAAACTATTTACATCCACAGTTAAAGAAAAACATAAAACAGATTTAGTTTTTGTATACATGTTACTGGTGTTAAATTCTCCGTACTGAGGTGGTGTTTTCTTTTTTACTTCTCTGTTTACTAAATAATAACGGCACGGGTCGGTCTTCAAGGTTAAGCCGCGTTTACCAAGGTGAGTCCGTGGATGGGTGATCGTATTTTTTTATTTAACGTTCTAGGAATAATTCCTGTATTGTAGTTCGTTTCGTTTACAAACATTTAAACTCACAAACACCCAGACATGGAACAACTATCTGTAAATCATTCAAATATTTCCTATTTAACGAACCCGCGGTACGCAGTGCAACTGTCAATCGCTCAGTCACTGCACTAGTCGTGCCGTCTCAATTAATTACACACCGATGACGGACTCTTAGAGGGTCAAAGCCTGCCGGGGTCGCAAGACTAACGAATTACTGTAACCCTGGAACGTAAATGGCTATTGAAGGACACCGTGGATTTTAGGCAGTACTTGCCCTGCCCTGGGTGGGAGGACTCATTTGATCATTTTAAAATGAAAAAAAAAAACATTACACACTGAGTTTTCTGGGTGACTTCCAAAGCCTGTTGAGCCGTATTGGTCCAGGTTTTTTTTTATCGTGGTAAAATCATCAAATGAGTCCTCCCACCCAGGGCGGGAGGGACTGTCAGACTCGTACTGACTAAAATCCACGGTGTCCTTCAATAGCCTTTACGTACCGGGGTCACGGTAATTCGTTAGTCCCGTGACCCCGGCAGGCTTTGGCCCTCTACAGGCCCCGTCACTATGCTGATACTCTTTGAGGCGCGCGTGGAACACAACGCGCCGTCGACCCGGGAACAGAATACAATACAAGAACTGTTTGGCACGAACTCTTGAAACATGAGTCTGACTCGTACTTGTCCAATTTTTTTGTCTCATATGTTATTGTTAAGATCTTGAGTTGACCAGACCTATTAATGAAAATTTTCTACAAATTAATCGAGTAGGTAAAACGTGTGAAACCGGGGCGGGCTGCTAGTGTAGCTAAAGCTATCCAAATTTTTCAGTTTCAATATTCCTGCACGATCTAATAAAAATGAAAATTTAAACGAGATTTTCTTTAGCAAACAAGTTTTTTTTTGTTAAGCTTCATGAAGTTTTCAACTTAATTTTCAGTTACGTTTCATTTACTACGCTAACGTTTAGAATATCAGGGAAAACTGAAAATGTAACTTACGGAGAATACGGAAAGTTTAAATTGTAGTTAACATTTCAGGTTTTTATTTTTAAACCTCTGACAGTTCTACTGAACTGATGTTATGTTTTTAATAATTCTCTTTAAGTTTTGTTTTATGTTTATAAGACGATTTATTAAAATCCTTGGGAAACTTGTTTCTTGGGATTGAATCTTATAAATGGTTATGAAACAAGTCCTACTTGTAAGCATTATGTATTTTTATTGCTTTGCTAACTTTTTCCCGCGACTTTGCGTGCGTTAATTTACAATTTGACAATCAATTTGGATCGTACTCGTGGCGCCACCTTATCATTATGAACGTTAATGTTGATTTTCTTTTGTCCTTCCTTTTCCCGCTGTCTGTCTGTCCCTATGTATGCTAAGATGTTTAAAACTATGCAACAGATTTTGATGCGTTTTTTTAATAGATAGAGTGATTCAAGAGGAAGTTTTATATGTATATAACATGCATAATATAGTAGAGATTGCACTCATGCGAAGAAGGGCGGGTCGCTAGTTTGTTATAAAACGTTAATAGGGGAATAGTGTCTAAGACGGGGACGCGAGGTATGATTGGAAATCATACACTAAAGGCAAACTTAACACAACACTAACGTAGCAAAACCGCCACCAGGACGTCATTTGCAAGCGGCCATTAACAAATGGCGTCCTGTTGGCGCTTGCGCTACGTTAGTATTGTGTTAAGTTTACCTTAAGTGTGTGATTTCCCATCATACCTCGCGTCCCCGTCTTATACACTGTTCCCCTACGTTGTTAGGTGTATATATACGTGATCACGCTCGGCTTTCTTGAAAGTCAGTGTCTCTGATCCGTTATGTTGACTATATGTATTAAAATTACGTATTTCACCTTGATACCTCCACGCGTTCCTGAGAAACAGACAATGAAGTTATCCTACATGTCCATTTTTGTTCGTTTTAGTTACGGAACGGAACCTTAAAAAAAATTATTGGTAAGATCCACATTTCATTGACATATTAGTACAACGAATACGTTAAGGGCACACCGAAAAAAAAACATGTGTCAACAAAAAAAAAAACAATAGATACGAACCTCTATGGACAGATTTTGGTCATCAATTTTAAGTGAGAAATACAATAAATTGAGGTCATCGTGACAAATTCAGGGTGGGAGAAAAGAGGACGTTAAAATTGTGTGTCCTGTCAGATCATTTTCCATCAAATTGGGTCACAGAGGTCTACTGACCTTTGATGTTCAAACGCCCTTTTAACATTTAAGGCCGGTAGTAGTGCTAATAAAGAAACTGAGTAATGACTCAATTTCGATCATTTCTATTTTCACTTTAAAAAAGGAATCTCGACTTTTTAAGAGAAACTTGCTATTTTATACTATGTTTAGATATCACGATATTTTTTTTATTTAATATTCCACAACTATCACACAACGCCATCTAGTCCCAAGCTAAGCAGAGCTTGTGTTATGGGTACTAGACAACTGATAAACATACTTGTATATTTCTAAATACATACATATTATAGATAAATTAACACTTAAGATATCGTAGAGTCCATGTTGAACCCCTTAATGTTGTCCATTTTCAACATTAACATTTAAGGCCAGTATTAATAAATAAATTGAGTAACCACTCAATTTCGAAATTTTAAATTCAATTTCAAAATAAAAAAAGGAATAAAAAAAGGAATCCGGTCCAAGAAAGTCTCTTGTTTTAAAGTGAAACTTGTTATTTTAAATAACTTTAGATATATTTGCTTTAGAAATGCTCCATGTTCAACCCCTCAGGGATATATGGAGTTCTATTTTTGTAAGTTTTTAATTTACCTTCAACACTGAAACCTTTGTCAAACAGACAGGCGTGACGAATGCGAAGCGTGACGGTTTTATTTGTAATGTATGGAATTGTTTGAATTCAGTCACGTAGAAAAGCAAAAGCGATCCGATAGCGTGACAGAACTATTGGACTGACGTCTCGCTTCGGTTCGGTACCGCTTCGGAAACGCTTCGCTTTCGCCTGTCAGTTTGAAAAAGGCATAAAAGACAAAAGTTTTTCGATTTGATGGTATAACTATTTTGGAAGACCTAAATTATAATAGCCGCACAGGTCGATTTTCAAGGTTAAGCCGCGGTTGTCGGGGTTGATTTGTGAATTTTTCGAAAAAAGTTACCTTGGTACCTTAGAAAGCACGTGAAGACGTTAGTCCCGGCTGAAGATCTTTAATAGTGGTTACTGTTAATAAGAAACTCCAAAATTTTAAAGACAGTCTTACCTAGGGTTATCATGTTTGTGGAGAAAGAAAGAAAGAAAGAAAAAACGTTTATTTGGGTAACCATTACCGGACACACAAATTAACAAACAGAAATGAGAAAAAAAAAATATAAAAAAGTAAATAAAAAAACATCAACGAAATAACAAATAATATAACATTGTGTGTCCCACGGCTACGCCAAATGGGTCCAGTTCAGCAATTTGTCGAGCAGCTAAGTGCTCGACGCTGGTTTTCAACTGGACCCGATAGGCTGGTTCAGATAGGCAGTCGGGTTAAAAATTAGACATATGCAATATCATTATTAAGTGTCTCAATTACATGATGAAAAATATGCTGTAATTACATTTATTCTAATTTAAGCTATATCTCATTTTTGAGAATATTTTATCGATTACACCTGGACAATAAACACACGCACCACAACGCAACCACATCGCAATGACAAAATACGGTCGAGATGTGGTTACGTGTGAACAGCTTTATGACGTTACGTATAGTGCGGTTTTTTTTAGCATGGTAAAATCATCAAATGAGTTCTCCAACCCAGGGCAGGGCAGATGTGTCCTTCAATAGCTTTTTGCGTTCTGGGGTACGTTCAGTATAGTATTCGTTCGTCCCGCGACCGCGGCAGACTTTGGCCCTCTAAGGATTGTCCCTCCGTCAATGTGCTGACACTCTTTGAACTCTTGCTGCTTGCTCTTTGACTTGGGCATGGTCTATGGTCGGACAGCGACTCACCCATTATTCGCCGCCCGCATGCCCGCGCTTACGGTGGCCGGAGATCGTCTTGCGACGTCCATCGCCGTGGGCGTCTACCACTGCAGCTGTGCTCTCCCTCACGCGTCTCACATCTTCCTTCGCTAGAGTGACTGCTTCGCAGAAGGAGGCGACCGCTTCCCACTCCGTCTCGCCCCGCAGCTTGACCTCGACTAATGCCGGGCGTGAGAGGTCGTGAGGACCCGGCGGTGCTCTGCCCATCGAGGCAGTTCTGCATCATATGCTCCACCGTGAACGTACAAAGCTTTTTGCCGATACTGTTATTGTGCGCACAGCTAAGGAGTGGAACTCCCTGCATCTGTATTTCCCGACAGCTATAACCTTTGAGTTTTCAAGTCAAGAATGAACAGGTTACTTCTAGGCAAGCGTTCTTCACCGTCGACCACATCTTCGCTTACCATCAGGTGAGATAGTGGTCTAACGCGAACCTTTAATTAAATAAAAAAAGCTTGACCACATTTTGTGGTTGTCTAGTAGTTGCGGTAAGTGTGTACAGAACCTTTATAAGGTAATTAGTACTATGTTAAACACACGATTAAACTTTTGCATTCAATAGTTACAAGTTAAGTAAATTACTAATTTGCTAATTCCTAATTTTCAATTACTTTGCACAATAATCAATTAGTTTTCATAATCACTAACAGTTATAAATAGCAGTTAGTTATTAATGAACTCTTGAATATCTTTTCTGCAGCTCGGTGTTATTGTGTCACCATGAAGTTTTTGCAAGTTGCGTTTTTATTAGTATTTGTGATGCTGTTTGCAACAGGTAATATTACGGAAGGCCCTGGGGATCTAAAAATGCTAATTTAGCAACGTCGGTGATATAAATGCAATGAAATTGTTCTTTATTAATTATATTTTCAGTTACTTGGGCAATAGAATAGAGGGTCTATTCAATTTTATGCATATTTTAGCATTGTATATGATTTTGCTAAACTAGCTGTTTTAGACCAGGAGGAGTTCGTGGCTAAATAAATACAGCCGCACAGGCCGATCTTCCGGGTTAAGTTGCGCTTGCTGAGGTTGGTCTGTGGATGGGTGACCATATGTCATAGCGAGTTTCCTCCGTGTCTCGGAAAGCACGTAAAGCCGTTGGTCCTGGCTGTCATTTGTGGATCTTTGACAGTCGGTACTGTTAGTCAGAAGCTCTAAAGTCTGACAACCAGTCTTACCATGGCGTATCGTATTACTAAGTTACTGGGTTGTGGAGGTCCGACAGGCAGTCGCTCCATGTAAAATACTGATATTCAACTGCATCTAGGCAGATGATGAGCTGTTTTAGACCAGTGTAAGTTATTGGAAACAAGTTTTTTAAGTTTCTTTTTTTGGTATGGACATTCCTCTAGAACCTAGTCTAGATCAAAGGTGACTGAGACAAAGCGTACGATGGAGCGAGCTTACCCAGAAGAAGCCTGTATATCCACTTAAAATAATAAACATAGGTACTTGCTCAGCTTCCAACAAGCAACCTCATTCACGCGAGGCAAGTTGTTTACCTCTAGACCATCACTACATATCATATCCATTGCTGAAAAACCCAACATTAATACTTAAGAAAAGTATAAACAATTTCGATGGAAAGAAAAATTCGAACCACGAGCGAGATTTAAAGCTGAAATCTCTGGATTCAGTACATCGGATGCTCTTACCAACCGAGCCATCGAGGTTCTTGCCTACAGTATCAAATTCTCCAATAGATTCCTACCGTCTTACGCGGTCATCCTTGAAATTCGCGACGCATGCGTAATTAAAACTAAGATGATAATTTTATTTATTTTTTAGGTTATACAAAACGATGTATCGACAGAAACGACTGTTCTTTGGATCAGTACTGTAAAATAATGTTTGGATCTTCCAGAAAGGGTTACTGTAAGAATAAATTCCTCAAAATATAATAATTATAATATACCGCACCTTTCAGTCCAGTGTCAGAATGAACATATCATGTAACTTTAAATAGTTGTGGTATTTTTTTGTTTATTGTCCATTCTACCACAATATCTGAACTTGTAAGAAACAATTTATAGCTTGAAACCGGATATAATTTTTTTTTAATGCTGAAATATCAAAATCACAAACAAATAATACCTAAACATGGTAAATATCCCGTTTTAAGTTCTTATTTTAATTTAAGTGACCATGTCAGTTTTGAAACTTATTAACTTTTTGTAATAAGCTCTTAATTGATCGCGTCCAAAAAGTTACGTAAACGGTAACTTTGGGTACGTGACACCCCTGTCTCAGAAGTAAAAATTCATAAAGAATCATGGAAATAAGCTCGATACGTCTAGATCATAAAATACACATGTGGTTTTGTAGAGTTTCTACACTCAAAATTTTAAATGTGAATAGTTGTGGTCATTCAAAGATGTGCCCGGGTGTATTACACCCCATGCGATCAATTGAGTTCTAGAAGCGGTAAAGTTTGTATAAAGTTACCAATTTAAACGTCATGTATGCTAAAGTGCTAGCACATCATATATACAGCCTGTTAGTGTAATCAGTCTTAAACTTGAAACCAGTGGTTTGGTATCACTTACAGAACGTAAATTCAATAAAAAAATAAAGACTTTTTTTTTTCAATAAAGTCTCCATTTTTCCCCAAAATTATTTCACCCTATTACGCAAAGGTAAAGTAGATCAAATAAGCCGCGAGCGCCCGCGCCGCCGTGTCGCCCGCGGCGCGGGGAGAGACTGAGGTATGCGCGGGGCCCGCGCATACCAGTCTGCCGGCAGTGTCGCTATCGAACGCGTGTCTCGTAACGTACGCCCGCCGCAAGCGCGGCCCCACCGTTAATTTTTCGCGCAAGTGTTAGTGTTTAGTGATTATGTCGTACACAAAAGAACAGAGGACCGAAATGGTTCGGGTTTACGCCGCGTCGGGTGATAACCTAACTTACATCTGGACTCGTCACGCAACAAAGGTAGGTATTTTTGCCTGTCCTAAGCCAGGAAAAGTATGAAGGGAAGTTAGTTACATCACAGGTTACCTGTATTTTATTACAATGATGTAGTTAGTTAAAACTTATGTAGGTATGTAGTTAAACGGACGGCGTTAACCTGCCGCACTGGCAGGTTAACGCCCTTTGCAGTGAATACGTAACTCGGGCGCATAGTATCCATGAATTAACGGACGGTGTAGGACAGAAACATTTTTGATTTTTTTAAAGAAAAATTCGTTTATTTATTTTTAAATTCAGACAAACATTTTTATAATTAAATCAACTACCTATGGTTTCAAGGTTAAGACTGATTACACTAACAGGCTGTATATCACAAGGCAGGCGGATTAAATAAATTGTTTCGAGAGATGATCACGCCTTTTATTTTAATCATTTTTATTTTTTAATTTACGTCATCATCGACCCTGCCTTTTTCGAGGAAAGCCACTATTTATAATTTGTAGATCTGTTTTTTTTTACGTAGTAAAATCATCAAATGAGTCGTCCTCCGACCCAGGGCAGAGCGGGAGGGACTGTCAGACTCGTACTGACTAAATTCCACGGTGTCCTTCAATAGCCCTTGACGTACCGGGGTCACGGTAATTCGTACAGTCCCGCGACCATAATTTGTAGATCTGTGACAGTTTTTTGTTACGCCCCGTTAGAGACGTTGTCGCTGTGAGCGGTATCTTAGAGTTACCTTTAGAGCCCATCGCACCGCTCACCGCTTAGACCAAAGTTGTAAACGTGACGTAAACTGGTAAACAGCTGTAAATGATTTTAAAGCCAAGGAAGACAATGACTCATAGTAACTCCCCAAAAGGACTATTAGTTTTCCAAAAATCTTAAATTATTAGGGTTGATTACCCAAAGGGTGAAACGGGACCCAGTTACAAAGACTTCGGTGTAGATGGATAAGAACTTATAGGAACAGATTTGATCATTAATTTTAAGTACGAAACACTTGAGGTCATCGTGACAAATTAAGGGTGGGAGAAAAGAGAACGTTAAAATTGTGTTCTTTCAGATCATTTTCCATCAAATTGGGTTACAGAGGTACTGACATTTGATATACGAACACCCTTTTAACATTGCATGCCAGTACTAATAAATAAATTGAGTTTGAATAATGACTCAATGTCGATCGTTTCTATTTTCACTTTCAAAAAGTAATCTTGACTTTTTAAGAGAAACTTGCTATTTTGTACTATGTTTGGAGATCACGATGTATTTGTCTTGCAACACTTAAGATATCGTAGAGTTCATTATCTTTACCCCTGTCCTGTATAGATAAATCCTTTTTTTTCTACCCATAGAGGCCGATTTTACTTTTGAAATTTAAATGAGACCAACTATGAGGTATATACTCTTTCTATTGTTGGAAAAGTTATGCGTATTTATACAAGCAAATATACAACCTAATTAAGTACCTAATCCTGTTTTTCGTCGGTTGAAAATTGTCGGCTTTTTGAACCAGAAATGGTCCTTTTGTTAAGTATAATAAGTCATCATCTTCCTTGCTCTTTGCCAACCATGTTAGGGTCAGTTTCTAGTGTAACAGGATGCAGCTGGGCCCGATTAGGGTGCTTTTCCACCAAAGATGTGCATTAATCCTACGTTGCTATGAATACGTGTGATATCCATCAATATTTTTTTTAGCGTGGTATATGAAGTGTTGGGAGCACACGGGATGTCGGGATACAGAGTCCAGGAAATAAACAGCTGTTCACGGTTACAAGTATTTAATCCGACTGACACTCACAAGGACGAGAGCGCTCGGCTACATTTTGACACCTACCTACATATTCATAATAATTCTTAACAATAATTTATATCTACCTTAATCCTAATACATCACAGTATACTCGTAGGTTTTTTTTAAATATTGATTAGTAAGAAGGTCAGGCCTCACACAAGAGTATTCTAAACCCCTCTCAAGATACCAAACAAGATTCGAAAAAGACAAAGCAGTTTGCCCAGAAACTCAGTGGTTGTTTCTTGCACTACGTATCGTCAAATTCGAGCCCCGATTAGAGCGAAAGGGACTATCCGACTCGTACTGACTAAAATCCACAGTATTCCTTCTATACCCCTTTTCGTTTCAGGGTCGCGGTAATCTATTAACCTTTTGACCGCCAGTGTCATGTATATGTCTTTTGACCGGGAGCTATTCCTGGAAGCCTCGATCGTGCAGGCCTGGGTGTCACCACCGGACAGGCCTGCCGACATAAACGACGAGGCGGAGTGGTTCCGGGAGGCCATGTCGGAGATCTGCGACATGGCCATGCCCCGGGTCCGGCAAGGACGCGCCCGGCGTCAGCTGTACTGGTGGTCGCGCGAGCTAACATCGCTGCGCGAGGCGTGCGTGGCCGCGCGACGCCGGTACACCAGATTCCGCAGGCGCCGCACCCGACCTCCGGATGCGGCGACTGTAGAGGCGGAGCTGTACGAGGGCTACAGGGCAGCGAAGACCGCCCTCCGCGACGAAATCTTGCGGGCCAAGGAATTGGCCCGCAAGGAGATGCTGGAGACCCTGGACGGGGACCCATGGGGCCGGCCCTATAAGTGGGTGAGAGAAAAGCTCCGCCCCTGGGCTCCCCCGTTGACGCAGAGTCTCCAGCCTCAGTTCGTGGAGGACGTCGTGAGCGCCCTGTTCCCATCGCGGGGAGAGCACACTCCCCCGCCTATGGCTCCGTCTCTGACGGATTCTGACGGAGAAGCTGACGCAAACGCGGACCACAGCGACGACGACGTCTACGATGCTCCAGAGGTGACCGAGGTAGACCTGAGAGTGGCGGTACAACGGCTCAAGGCCAAAAATACCGCCCCAGGACCCGACGGCCTGCCAGGAAAAGCCTGGGTCCTGGCCTCGGGGGCTCTCGGGCCTCGACTGGGGGGGCTCTTTAGCGCATGCCTGGAGAGGGGCCAGTTCCCGCTTCGTTGGAAGACGGGGAAACTGGTCCTGATCCAGAAGCCCGGGCGCCCTGCGGACTCTCCGTCCGCATTCCGGCCCATCGTGCTGCTCGACGAGGTGGGCAAGCTCTTTGAAAGAGTAATTGCAGACCGCCTCGTCGGGCACCTGAATCGTGTGGGCCCGGACCTCTCGGAGAGCCAGTTTGGCTTCCGGAGGGGGCGCTCGACGGTGGACGCCATCATGCGCGTGAGAGCCCTCACGACGGGGGATGCGGTATCCCGGGGCAGGGTCGTCTTGGCGGTGTCCTTGGACATCACCAACGCCTTCAACACCCTGCCCTGGAGTTGCATAAGGGAGGCACTCCGGTATCACCGGGTGCCGACCTACCTCCGTCGCACAGTCGAGGACTACCTGACGGACAGGGCCGTCATCTACCCCGGTCACCGGGGAGAGTGGAACCGGCGAGAGATGTCGTGCGGTGTTCCACAGGGATCGGTCTTGGGGCCGCTCCTGTGGAACATCGGCTACGACTGGGTGCTGCGCGGCGACCTCCCTGACGGCGTCGGCGTAATATGTTACGCCGACGACACGCTCGTCCTGGCGGAGGGAGAGTCGCACCAGACGGCGGCCGACCTGGCGACGCAAGCGGTGGCGACAGTCGCTCAAAGGATCCGGCAGTTGGGACTCGACGTGGCGCTGCACAAAACAGAGGCCATGTGCTTTCATGGCCGTCTTTTTTTTTTTTTTTTTTTGGGACAAACCCACCACACTATTCCCTAACCACTGCAACTCCTGTGCGCCAGAATCAACAGTGGCAACCAACCAGAAAAGGGCCGAGACAATGAAGCTCGACGTGTCCCGGAGAATGAATTTACCTGTCTTGGATCCTGCAACGAAATTAATCAGAAAAGACTAGTGGAGGAGTAGGAAAAAAATATATGTTTCCACTTCCCTCCCTGCAAGCAGGAGACAGAACAAAACAAGGCCACTAGGCACAAAGGGACATTACAACTGGGAGAAGCCCAGTTGCCTAGCACCACGGGTAAAATGACTACTAATATTAATGGGTCCTAAATTGTGAGCTGCTAAACTTGATTCCAATAATAGGTATGGCAAAAACGCTTGAACGCACGGAAGTTTGTTCGAGTTTCAACAAGGTCCGAGTAGTAAATGACTCCAGATGTAGTCTGAACAGTGTTCAACATAATATTACGTTCGTTCTGCCAAAGAACACACTCCCATAGAATATGATGTGCTGATTGTTCATATTCACAGTCAGATGTCGAACATTGACAAAAAGGCGAGGGAACAAGCTTGAAGGAAAATAATTTACTTTTAAAGTTACCATGTCCCGTGAGAAATTGGGCAACACAGTGATCCACCTCCAGCCACGTCCTAGCCAGCCGCTCACGAACGGATGGAAAGAACTGGTGGAGGTGCCGCCCCTTGATAGAATTATCCCACCTACTTTGCCATTCGGATAAAAGATCCTCCCAGACGTCAGTCTGGGGTTTGAACAATCTAGATATCTTATCACGGTCACGTTGAGGTAGAAAATCAGCATCAGTGGTCTCCCGTGTGGAAAAGTACTATCGCGGACACTCCCGCCTGACCACCACTAAGCTCATTTTTGCTTGCACTTACAATATAGAAACGCTCTCTAGCCCCGCCCCGTTTCCTTTGTGTAGAAATATGAATGAAATACAATACCGATCGGCTGAGCGCACTGACGACGCACGCCAAACGAGTTTTTTTTTAACTGCTATTTGAATTATAAAAATACTTTAACTTAAACTGGCGTTACTGATGATAAGTATGTGAGTGTGTTTTTTTTTTAACTTTGTTGAAACTGGCCTACGTTACGTTATGTGTTTGCGTGTGTCGGAAATTCGGAATTCACCGATTTCTGTAATTATCTTTTAATATATTATAGTAATCTTATAAAATCCTATAATATTGACAGGCAATAGGTAACCTTTTTTTAGCGTTGTAAAATCGTCAAATGAGTCCTCCCACCCAGGGCAGAGCGGGAGGGACTGTCAGACTCGTACTGACTAAAATCTACGGTGTCCTTCAATAGCCCTTTACGTTCCGGGGTCACGGTAATTCGTGAGTCCCGCGACCCCCCGGCAGCCTGTGGCCCTCTGGGGGGCCCCGTCATTTTGCTGACACTCTTTGAGGCGCGCGTGGAAAACAACGTGCCGTCGACCCGGGCATGGTCCATGATCATTTACCTGTGTAAAGTATGTTATGATACATACATTTTGTCGTTGAATTATTTGTTTGTTTTGTTTGTGACAAGTAAATCTCGCGACAAGCTTTTATATTATACTTAAGTTATATGTTTGATTTAATTTAAAGTTTATTTTGTCCTTTTTAGAGCATTTAAATAAAAGCTTGTTTTTAAAATTGTTTTTTTACTGTTATTTTATTTTTAAATTTTTAGTTTTCGTTGGACATATTTCGCAGTCTTTCCATTTCATTTAGTGCGTCATTGTTGCATGGTCGTTTACCTGTTAATTTCGTACAGTCAAGTTCTTCAATAAGGAGACCTTCTAGCGATTTGACTCTACTTAAGGCCACGTATGCTTGGCCAGCAGCGAAGAGCTTTGAGCCTAAATAGACGACAAAATAGTTTTTTTTTATCGTGATATAATCATCAAATGAGTCCTCCCACCCAGGGCAGGGCGGGAGGGACTGTCAGACTTGTACTGACTAAAATCCACGGTGTCCTTCAATAGCCCTTTACGTACCGGGGTCACGGTAATCCGTTAGTCCCGCGACCCCGGCAGGCTATGGCCCTCTACAGGCCCCGTCACTATGCTGACACTCTTTGAGGCGCGTTGTGTTCATGGTTGGATAGCGAGTCGCCCATTACTCGCTGCCCGCATGCCCGCGCCTACGGTGGCCGGAGACCGTCTGGCGACGTCCGACGCCGTGGGCGTCTACTACTGCGGCTGGGGTGGAGGGAGGACGCTGTCCTCTGCCTCACGCGGCCCGCCTCCTCCTTCACGAGCATTACTGCTTCGCAGAAGGAGGCGACCGCTTCCCACTCCGTCTCGCCCCGCAGCATGATAGATTAATATAATAATTAATTTTATTAATAGCCTAAATAGATTTCATTGTCGTTGTGACCATATTCTATCGGGAGCAGCTGATCCTGGCTGCACGACCAAGACACTGTCACCATATTATTGTATTATTATTTGGGTTGCCATATATTATGTTCAATGTTATAGCTCGGTACTATTATCCATTGAGGAGTTATCTCGTAAGCAGATGTCCCTGGCTGCACCAACAGGTTGTTATCATCATATTATTGCATTGTTACCGGGTTTCCATATATGTTTCAAGTTTTAGTTGTGTACTATTAACCTTTCAGGAGTTCTCTCGTGAGCAGACGATCCTGGCTGCACCACCAGATCGCACTTATCATATTATTGCATTGTTATCGGGTTTCCATATATATTTTAAGTTTTAGTTGTGTACTATTAACCATTGAGGAGTTCTCTCGTGAGCAGACGATCCTAGCTGCACCACCAGATCGCACTTATCATATTATTGCATTGTTACCGGGTTTCCATATATATTTCAAGTTTTAGTTGTGTACTATTAACCATTGAGGAGTTCTCTCGTGAGCAGACGATCCTGGCTGCACCACCAGATCGCACTTATCATATTATTGCATTGTTACCGGGTTTCCATATATATTTCAAGTTTTAGTTGTGTACTATTAACCATTGAGGAGTTCTCTCGTGAGCAGACGATCCTGGCTGCACCACCAGATCGCACTTATCATATTATTGCATTGTTACCGGGTTTCCATATATATTTCAAGTTTTAGTTGTGTACTATTAACCATTGAGGAGTTCTCTCGTGAGCAGACGATCCTGGCTGCACCACCAGGTCGCTGTCACCATATTATGGCATTGTCATCGGGGTTCCATATTAATACCAAGTTTCAGATCGATTGAGTAATTAGAAGTCATTCTAATTTGACTTGCAAGATTTGATCTAAACAAACATACAAACATTGCAAGTTAAATAAAAGCTTGTAAAATAGGAAGTTCTGATTTGTCCGAGATATTAATTTCATTTTCCATTAAAACTAATCTGAAGCTCATTCGAAATAGATACGAATGATCTTTTTTTTCTATTGGCATTAAAAAATATAAGACTTATAATTTCGTTTCTTTCTGTCTGGACACAACAAACAAAGTTGTAGTGCGTAAATAGAATAATAATATGAATTACATTACAATTCGTAAAATGGTCACAAAGTGACAATCCATAACATTAATTGCGTTTGTATCTATTTTAAGAATGTTATTAACGTGATTCATAGTAGTATCCAATTGATTCTGCTAAAGCGCTCATCTTATCCCTTGGGTATCATCTATAGCTACGTATAACGAAGACTCGGGAGGCAGGTTGTGGGCTGACGTAGAAGTAATAATTGTTTGACCCATATGCTAGGTCGTGCTTGGCACCGTAAGTTTTAAACAAGATTATGATATTTACTAATGAAATACCTAATAACTAATGAATTACTTATAAGATGCAGTGGCAAAGATTGTTCTTTGAAAATCAACAACAGAAATAAAAAATCGTGTTAAAAAAACAGATGAGATATTAGTGCGTGTCTTGGCGAGGAAAAGGAAAATAAGTATTATTCTATGTCGCGAAGTAATATTCTATTTGTTTCTAGTTTAATCTCATTTATCTAATACTTTTACTCTTTATATAACGAGCTAAATAGTTTTTAATTATTTACACAAGATGATAATTATTTGCATGAAACACTTTAAATCGTTTGTATTAAAAAAAAAATCATTGAAAATAACAAAATGTATCATAATAATAATTATTAATAATGATTACCTTTGATACATAAAAATCTACAATATACAGTAACGTTTAGGCAATCAAAGGTCAGGTAAACAGAGCAATGGTAAATATTCAAAAGGTCCGGTGAGCGCGCCAAACTTCGCGCGTAAAATTCGCAAAAAAGTGTACAGAGGACACGTCAGTAACCTGCGTAGAGCACATTGCAACTAATAACGTTGACTCTTTCCTAATAGGCCGAAACTGTAAGGGGGCGGGGCTCGGCGGATCCGCATGATTTAAGCGAAAAAAATTTTAACTGGTCAGGCGGAAAAGTCCGCGATAGTACATTGCAGCACGTCGCTGTACTTCAAGATCGACTGGAAGAACACCAGCAAGTACCGGTAAAGCCTCAGTACTGACGGTTCTATACGCTTTACTTAAGAATAACAAAGCCAAGCGCTGGCTTTGAAGCAATTTACGTCGTGCCGCTCCTATGGTGGCCCTATCGGCCCAAACAGGTGCTCCGTAGCACATACAGCCCAAGTAAGTAGCACCATAGATAGTTTTTAAGGTTAAAAACGACAAACCCCAAGTAGATTTGGATATTCTCGTTAGGGCATAAAAATTATTTTTAGCTTTTTCACCAACTGTTTTTATATGTTCTATGAATGTGAAATTCCTCTCTAAGACTAAACCAAGATAGCACACCGATTTCTTTCTTTTAACGGGAACATTATTGAATTTAATACTAGGCCACGATTTAAGGTCACCTTTTAAAATGAGTTGATAGGTTTTTTGTGGTGCAAAGGTCAGACGGTTTCGATCACCCCACTGTGATATTAAGCGTAGGCAAGTGTCAGCCAAATTCTCGAGGCCAGCACGAGTACTCGACTGAATGAGCAGAAGGCCATCGTCCGCATAACCAGTTAAAGAACAACCACTTGGTAGTGGAATCGCGAGGAAATCATCGAAGCCTAGATTCCATAAATAAGGACCGATAACCGAACCTTGAGGACAGCCCATGGTGAGAGGTTTCGATATGGAATGATGTCCGAGTTTAAGTTTCGCGGATCCATTAGAAAAGTACGAACAAAGAAGATTAAATATATTATTATAGCAACCACGAGCTTTTATTTTAAGTAGTAGCATTGGCCACCACGCGTTATCAAAGGCCCCGGAAATATCTAGAAAGATCCCAACTACGTACTTGTGTTTAGAGGTATTAACCATTTTTCTAACAGAAAGTGCCGCGTCAACGGTTGATTTCCCGATAGTAAAACCGAATTGATTTTTATGGAATTTGGGCCCGTCCGGTAACAATCGTGGGACGATAAGACGCTCCAAGAGCTTTCCCAAAGATGGTAATAAAGTTATGGGCCGGTATGACTTAGGGTCATCTGGAGGCTTGTCGCCGCTTTTAGGTATTATTCGTATAAAGCCATGTCTCCATATACGAGGAAAAACGCCTTCAGAAATACACCGGTTGTAAACAGTTAATAACGCGTCACCCGCTGTTTTACACGCTTCTTTTATCATACGATTAGATATTTTATCTTCACCTGATGATTTGTTAAGGGGCAGTCTCCTAACAACATTCATTAATTCGTCAGTGGATGGAAGGTCTGACGCTGGTGATTCAGGCGGGACTGTTGCCCATGCTCTAATTTGTTGGTGGTAGTCATTATCATTAACAGGTGAATCATCAGGGATAAGAGTATTTAATAAAACTTCCGTTGTTTCTTCAATACCGGCGGTGTGTTTGTTATTTACTTTAATATTCTGAACATACGCTAGGTCAATCGATCGATTGGCTTTAAACTCATGATATAAAGGAGACCACGGACCTTCTTTTTCTAATTTATCGACTACTTTACGCAACAAATTACCCTTAGATTTTTCAACCGATGCTCTGTAACGGGACTTGGCAACTCTAAATGTATTTAAAGCAATGGTTAGCGAGTCTCCGGTGACTTGACGTTTTTTAAGCTTATTAAGATGTTTACGCGCTCGACGATAGGTTTTACGCTGTTCGGTTAGGTAGTCACACCACCAATCACATCTACGTATATTGGTCATAGGTCCGCGACCAATGGCAATGTCAGCACAGTAAGTGAAGGTGTCTGACATAATTTCATGGCCGTCTGAACGCGCCACGTTCAGAGTCCCACATTACGGTGGAGGGGGTTCGCATCGGCGTCGGGAGGACGATGAAGTACCTGGGACTCGTCCCCGACAGCCGGTGGAACTTTAGGGAGCACTTCCTACGTTTGGCCCCGAAGCTGAACCGGGCAGCAGCCGCCCTCAGGCGACTCCTGCCCAATCTCAGCGGGCCAAACGCCTCCAGCCGGAGGCTGTACGCCGGTGTCGTGCGGTCCATGGCCCTCTACGGGGCCCCTGTGTGGGCCCTGAGCATTCGGACGCGACCACTAAAGCTGGTCGCATGCCAGAGGGTCATGGCAATCCGAATGGTCCGAGGATACCGCACGATCGCCGGCGAATCGGCCAACCTCCTTGCCGGATTGCTGCCCTGGGATCTGGAGGCGACTGCCCTCCAGCGCGTCTACGAATGGCGCGTGGAGGCGCAGCGCCGGGGCGAATCCCCGCTGCCTCGACAGGTCGAGGCGCGGCGGGAAGAGCTCCGGCGCGATCTCAGGGCAGTATGGAGGGAGCGACTGTCGCAACCGAGGTCCGGGCACGCCGCAATCGCGGCGGTAAGACCCCTCTTTGAGGAGTGGCTGGATAGGCGTCACGGCGTCCTTACCTTCCGCATGACGCAGGTCCTCACCGGACACGGAAGTTTCGGGAGGTTCCTGTGTCTGATAAGGAGGGAGGAAACGCCTGGGTGTCACCACTGCGAGGACCGTCCTGAGGACACGGTGGAGCATACGGTGCAGGACTGCCCCGCTTGGGCAGAGCATCGCCGTGTCCTCACGACGGCGATAGGCGGAGACCTCTCGCGCCCGGCATTGGTCGAGGCCATGCTGCGGGGCGAGACGGAGTGGGAAGCGGTCGCCTCCTTCTGCGAAGCAGTCATGCTCGCGAAGGAGGAGGCGTGCCGCGTGAGGGAGAGAACAGTGTCCTCCCTCCGACCCACCCGCAGTGGTAGACGCCCACGGCGACGGACGTCGCCAGACGATCTCCAGCCACCGTAGGCGCGGGCATGCGGGCAGCGAGTAATGGGCGACTCGCTGTCCGACCACGGACCATGCCCGGGTCGACGGCGCGTTGTGTTCCACGCGCGCCTCAAGGAGTGTCAGCAAACTGACGGGGCCTGTAGAGGGCCAGAGCCTGCCGGGGTCGCGGGTCTTACCCATCACCGTAACCCCGGTACGTAAAGGGCTCGTGAAGGACACCGTGGATTTTAGTCAGTACAAGTCTGACAGTCCCTCCCGCCCTGCCCTGGGTGGGAGGACTCATTTGATGATTTTACCACGCTAAAAAAAAAAAAAAAAAAAAGTGTCATGTATAGATGACAAGCCAAAAAGTGCTCAGCACGCCACAGTCGCGCGTCGCGACTACACGAAAGACTTTTAAACGTCAATATATGTAGCTTATTAAAATATCTCTAAATTCACTACTGTTTTTTATGTACTTATGTATTTATTATGCTTAGCTTGGCGCTGAGAGCACGTTCTTGTTTTTTTGACGTGGCGGTCAAAGGGTTAAGACAGTCCTGAGAAAAAAAATACAACCCTATGACAGATGAACTATCAGCAGTACCTTAGTCATAGGGTCTCGTTGACCGTCACATGCGGAACCCCAAAAAATACCATTTTTCTTGAGAGAGATATAAGACCATTTACGGTACGGTGGTTCTGAGTGCCGGTGTACTTGTATGTTGGCAAAGATTACGGTGAACACGCGGGAAAATTTAGTCATATCATGTACGCACACATAATTATGTACATCTTTGTATATTTTGATATAATGTACGGATGGTTGAGTTTTTTATCTGTTTTGTAGAATTTGTGTTATGTTTTCTGTTGTGATTGAAAGAAAGAATGAAAAAGCGTTCATTGGCGTGGACACATTTTTATAAAGGCTTTGCTAAACAACGATCTCGGCGTAGCGCGACGTTAGCGTGGCATGTCCTTGGCGTGTTTAATTCCTATGGAAATATATGTAAGTCGCCCCCCGCATAGTGACGGGGCCCCCTGTAGAGGGCCAAAGCCTGCCGGGGTCGCGGGACTCACAAATTACCGTGACCTCGGTACGTAAAGGGCTATTGAAGGACACCGTGGATTTTAGTCAGTACGAGTCTGACAGTCCCTCCCGCTCTGCCCTGGGTGGGAGGACTCATGTGATGATTTTACCACGTAAAAAAAATGGCAAAGCCTTAAAGCCTGGATAAATCTTGCCTTGCGCAAAACTTCCAAATGACTCTGGATAAATTGTATAGTTCATTTTCTGTTTTAAAGTCATTCCGGGATGAAATGATAATGATGATTACGCTTCAGAAAACAATAAATTCACTTTAAAGCTTTCACATTATCATGTCGTTAAATGATGAAGCTTGGATTTCAGCGATTAAATTGCTATAAAATCAACATAACAGTAAAATGAATAAACGAAACGTAAATTCTAAAGTGAAAAGATCTTATCTTTTAACGTTAAACGTCAATCAAGAGAAGATGGAGTTTCTAAACATAGTATTAAGGTCATCAGCTCATTAGAGCTAACCGACTAGTTAAACTATTCTCTAAAAGACTCTACGACGAGCTCGTGGACGAACTAGTAGTAGATTTACAAGGCATTCAAGATAGATGGTAGTTTCAGCACTGTCGCAGTACTGAGTTTTTAAACAATACCACTACAGCCGACTCACAGTTAGGCTACTACTTTAACACTTATCTCGGTTACTATCTTGTTCCCGATCAACGACCGGATATCCGTGCAGTCATCACGTGCAGTGTGCTTGCGGTGCGGCGCCGGAACGCACAATCTGGCATACTCGTATCATTGATTTTCATATGCAGGACGCCGCAGCGACATAGCTCCGGCGCTGCGTCGTGAGTGCACCGCACCGTGTGGCTTATCCCTTAGTCGATAGACAACAAATAAACCCTACCCCGTTGTCGATGAATTTCGTAGTAGTCTCTTAGCGAGTGTCACTTGTATTCTTCTCCTTAATTACTGCCAGGTCGCGAATGTCACCGACTTAAAGTTACCGACCTGGGACTTGACCAATAGAAAGATAAGAAAGGCATTTAATATTAGTGTTACGTCGATCGAAATGTACTTTTGCGAGTTTTATTTTGACGTTTTATGTTCGTGCCGCACTTACATAAACTTTGCTATATGATCCATCGTGTTATAAATATTATGAGCTACTTGCGCTATTTAATATAAGAGAATGAGACAGAAAATAAAAGGTCTCACATTTTTTAAAAATTGTAGCTTGGTAAGTATATGATTATGAGTTTATGTCGTGGGTTTAAACTCAGACCGGTACATCATACTGTACTGGAAACAGGTTTTGTCGACGGAAGAAAAGACAAAATGACAGAACGTAGAAAGATTAATACCGTAATAAGATAAGCATGGAAATGTATAAAATATAGAAAAGAAATGTTACTATTATTCAATGGTGTACCAATCGTATCATACATCTGCAAAAAAACAGTCGATTTGTATACAAATAACGGCAAAATTACTTTGTCTCTTCTTAATAGAATAGAGACAGATATGGTCATGCTACGCGTGCTGTAGCCTGATCCAACTCCCCTATACCGCGAATGCTAACGATGCACAACACGCTCGTGGAGACCAACCCTGGATTGGACTTGTTCGCTGATGAATGGAAGATGATAATGTTAGAATGTCATTTAGTGTTGATGGCATTTTAAACTGTACTAAATGTATTAAATAAATAAAAATCATTTTGTAAGAAATTTCATCACCACTGCTCTTAAATGGAACAGGAAAAAACTACGTAAAAATCATTTCAACGTCAAAAGTATTTCTTAAAAAAAATTAAATAAGGAAAATCGCGAGGAAATCTGCATCATAAAACTAATAAAAACATTTTTTTTTAAAGAGAACCGACTTCATAGACAAGCTCAAACAAAAAGGTGTAAAGTAACTTTTTCTTGTTTTTTTTTTTAACGTTGCCCCACACTAGGAATTTCTCCAGAATTGCGGGTGTGTTTACAAACATATAAACTCACATACACAAACACCCGGAACAACTACATGCAGATCAATATTTGTTCCGAGCGGGAATCGAACCCGACACGTTTTGCAGCAGTCGATCTCTTAGCCACTGCGCCAAACGATTTGTCATTATCTTATAAACTTTTGCCACTGACAGATCTTTCGCTTGACACAAGACTACACTAGACACGGTTGTTCCGAGACTATTCTGGAGGTTCTTGTTTCGGATTCGTTGTTAAGTTACGCTCCGGAAGACACAGTGGAAGCATACGATAGCGAAAAGTAAAAACTTAGAGAGTTCAAGTAAGGTACGGTACTTAGAAAGCGTTTTGTCAATATTTTTAAGCCTTTGTCAAACAGACAGGCGAGTCTGAAGCAATATCGAACCGATACGAGACGTCAGTTCGATAGTTCGGTCACGCTATCGGATCGCTTTCGCTTTTCTATGTGACTGGATTCAAACAATTCCATACATTACAAATAAAAACGCCTCGTTTCGCATTCGCCATGTCTGTCTGTTTGACAAAAGCTTTATTGTGCGCACAGCTAAGGAGTGGAATTCCCTACTGGGGTCCGAGTTTTCTGATAGCTACAACCTTGGAATTTTCAAGTCAAGAGCGAATAGGTTACTTTTAGTCAAGCATGCTTCACCATCGACCACTTCTTCACTTACCATCAGACGAGATTTTGGTCAAACGCGAATTTTACGTTACAAAATAAAGAAATAAAGAATTCGATTTTATCAATCAATAATTCTGAAGTCTATATTTACATTATGCACTCATGATAGTGCCTCTATGAAAAATCAAACAAAATCTCCAAACACGCGACGTGACCTTCCGAGCAATGGCCGAAAAATAAACAGAATAAATCTTTAGAAATAACTCTGCATAAATATACGTATACGATTTCAACGAAAAACGCCATGGAAACGACGGGAACCCATAAAAATGTGTAGCAACAAAACATTTTATGATTTTAACTCGAGGAATCGTACACAGTTTTTATAATTTAGAAGAAGAAGTAATGACGTAGAAATATTATGCCTTTCCATTTATAGAGTTCCGTAAATCCATGACTTAAAACCTCACATCATTATTATCTGCCAATTTTCGAGCTTACCCGAATACAGATGAATAAAAGTATTTGGATTAACTGCTTTTCTGACCTGCACAGCAAGATTTTGCTTTACCGTCAAATTTTAACTACTCTTAGCGATTTTCAAAGATCTAAAAATGACAGCCGGGAGTAGCAATCTTTAACCTGCTGTGACGACTGAACGATCCCAAAGGGGTGATCTGGCTAGCGACCACCATTACCGGAACACATGCGCGTGCATAGTTTTAGCCAGCCAGTCTGTTTCTTAAAGGGCTGATTTTTTTAATTCTTAGCTTGAATTCGTCCAACCTCTATTTTTCACTTTTTTACAAATAACAGCGTACAACCTTCTCCAGGCTGAATATAGATTCATGCTTTCTTAGAGCAAACAAACAAGATAACTATTTTTTAAGATTTTGTGGTACGGAACTTAGCACGCCAGACCGTTTCACACGTGGCCGACTTTTATTATTATTTGCAAGTAACGACGCGTAAATATTCTTTTCCATTTTTCCAGTTAATTAACTTGAATACGACTGTATAAATGTTTAATGGGTTATTCAAATAGTTGGGTAACGACGTCCGACATTAATGTCAAGGTAATGTTTGATTCTAGAAATGCACACATTAATAAAGTCACGCCTATTTCCCAAACTGATAAAACATTTCGATTATTCTCTACGATAACTTTTTAGACCTATGTATCGTGCTTTTGCGGGTGAAGTTTCATTAAAATGTGTTCAGTCATTCGAAAAATAAAAACATGAAAGTCAGTACCGTGCGCGGCGTACACGCCTGCACGCTTTTTTTTTTTCGCTCTAGGTGGGGCGGAAGGGACTGTCCGACTCTTACTGACTAAAATCCACCCGTGTTTCTTCGGATGTCCTTTACGTTCCGGGGCCGCGGTATCCTGGATTAAGAAAAAATCCGCGACCCCAGCAGGCCCGAAAAACTGGTCTTCCCCCCGGACGTATCCGAGAGGGAACTCCAGTCCACGGACGCACGTGGAGGTTTCCTGTCTTAGCACCCCACGCCTGCACGCTTTTTTTTTGGTTTTTTATCGTGGTAAAATCATCAAATGATTCGTCCCACCCAGGGCAGAGCGGGAGGGACTGTCAGACTCGTACTCACTAAAATCCACGGTGTCCTTCAATAGCCCTTTACGTTCTGGGGTCACGGTGATTCGTACAGTCGCGCGACCCCGGCAGGCTTTGGCGCGCGTGGAACACAACGCGCCGTCGACCCGGGCATGGTCCACGGTCGGACAGCGAGTCGCCCATTACTCGCTATTGCTTCGCTCTACATTCGGCATTGGGTTCATACAAGAGTTCTACAGAAGCTCGGTTCGCTGCACCGAGTTTGATGTCTTCGGTTCGCATTTGGTTCAGTTCACTTCGCCTCTCTGTTTTATAAGGCCTTCTAGCAATATTACTAAAACAAATGCCCATCACATGAAATCAAAATATATCATACTAGCTTTTGCCCGTGACTTCGTTCGCGTGGAATAGCGACTTCCGGCAGATTTTTGGTTTTACCTACATAGTTCCCGATCTCGCGGGATTCATTTTATTTTTTTGTAATAAAAACTATCCTATGTCCTTTCTCAAGTTCCAAACTATGTCTGTACCAAATTTCACACAAATCGGTTCAGTAGTTTAGGCGTGAAGAAAAGACAGACAGACGGAGTTACTTTCGCATTTATAATATTAGTTTGGATTAATTTTCAGTAACACACACCACCAGTGTCCGTATGTCATATTTACATAACGAACCGTGGGGTAAATATCAATTTCCTGTGAGGCCATTTTGTGACGTCATTTGAAGTTATCCCATACGTCTATGGACGTTGACGTCTACTGACGTAAAGGGGTGTAGATTTAGGGTGTAAGGGATGTGTGTGGGGAGTAATCTATTTTTATCGTGTGTTCCGAAGAACCTGGTAAGGTTTGATTAATTTTGAAAAGGCCAGATAAGTTTGATCTTTTGAAATTAGGAGGTTTACATACTATATTAACACGCCTGCAATATTCGAAGGGTTTGACGATAAGAGGTACATCCCTATTTCCAGTGGGGCTAGTCTGTTGCCATCAACCGAGCACAAATCCAAACTCCGTGGTTACTACTGAGTATTTTGTTTTTAATTATTTTTTATTCCCATACCACTGCAACTTCTGAAAGCCAGAATTAACAGTGGAACCACCAGAAAAGCACCGAGACAATAAAGCTCGACGTGTCCCGGAGAATGAATTAACCTGTCTTGGATCCTGCAACGAAATTAAACAGAAAAGAATAGTGGAGGAGTAGGAAAAAATATGTTTCCACTTCCCTCCATGCAAGTAGGAGACAGAACAAAACAAGGCCAATAGGTACAATTGGACATTACAACTGGGAGAAGCCCAGTTGCCTAGCACCACGGGTAAAAATAACTACTAATATTACTGGGTTCTAAATTGTGATAAGTGTATACTACTGAGTATGACCTCATTTGGACAATGCGAGAAACTGCATGGGAGCTTCATGCAAGTTTGCGGAACTACATTGTGGTATTTTTTTGATTAACTGTCTTTATTGTCCATGTTTAGTCCATAATATATATAATATTTAAATGGAAGTACATTTTTGACACTGGCCTTTGCCTTTAGTTTACTTTTTTCGATGCGAACAAAGTTATAGGCAGATGCTAGTTAAATTAGGTAATCTTCTTAACCTAAAATAAAACAATAAAATAAAGTTCTAGGAAAGACTAATTATTATAACTTGTAATACTAAATTGCTTTTGAACGTAAACAGCTATTTTTATTGTTAGTTTTCGCAAATTGGACCGTTACTACAATTTATTAAGAGCCGCCGCGAGCAAAGTAATTTTTTTTCGTCTAGCATTTTGAAAACAATTTTGTATTATATTGAACAGAAAATGAACTATGTATTCAGTCGACGGGCATGCCGTAATCGCGGCAGTAAGACCCCTCTTGGAGGAGTGGCTGGACAGGCGTCACGGCGTCCTGACATGACGCAGGTCCTCACCGGACACGGAAGTTTCGGGAGGTTCCTGTGTCTGATAGGGAGTCAAGAAACGCCTGAGTGTCACCACTGCGAGGATCGTCCGGAGGACACGGTGGAGCATACGGTGCAGGACTGCCCCGCTTGGGCAGAGCACCGCCGTGTCCTCACGACGGTGATAGGTAGAGACCTCTCGCGCCCGGCATTGGTCGAGACGGAGTGGGTCGCCTCCTTCTGCGAAGCAGTCATGCTCGTGAAGAAGGAGGCGGGTCGCGTGAGGCAGAGGACAGTGTCCTTCCTCCACACCAGCCGCAGTGGTAGACGCCCACGGCGACGGACGTTGCCAGACGATCTCCGGCCACCGTAGGTGCGGGTATACGGGCAACGAGTAATGAGCAACTCGAAGGACACCGTGGATTTTAGTCAGTACGAGTCTCACAGACCCTCCCGCTCTGCCCTGGGTGCGGGGGGGACTCATTTGATGATTTTACCACGATAAAAAAAAAAGTCCAGAAACATTCTTACTAAAGTTATTAAAGGTTATGTGATTATAAAAAACAACATGAAAGCTAAACAGTGTTTTTTTCGAAATCATAAACCTCGCAAAATAAGGATTAACGCGAAAAAAAAATAACTTTCATTTCGATTCAATTTTTATTTTATAAGGAGTATTAAAGGCGGTTTGATAAAAACAATTTCAATGTAGATCTTGTTTTTCATTTTCAGTTTTTCCGAGACTGTTAAACATTCCGGTTTTCTACGAGCCAGATTTTAAAATATAACCGTAGCTTAGGTAAATCATAAAGAGATCCTCTTTCTTACCTCAAAAATGAAGGTTCAATTCCTCACGAACAATTACCCTCCCTCCCAAGACGTACTTCATTATAGACCACGTTAGGGTTGCCACACAAAGGTTGAACTGAGTAATTTTCTTTTCCGTAAAAGGTTGGTAAACAGGCTAGCGGGGTACGTAATGAAAAATGTTTACGCTGTCTTTTGTCACCATATAAGGGGTTGGGCTGTGTCAGCCTATAAATCAAGTCTACACACACATATATACTCGTACATAGTCCTCCTGACCGTTTTCGGTCACGGTTGTAAATCTCGGCGTGGATTTGCCCTTGGCGTGAGACATTTTATAGTGCACAAGTGTGTGCGCATGCACAGGTGCAGTCTCTGTTCCTTTACTCTCATACTCCGATAGGATAGCTATCCAACACGACCGAAGGAAAGTCAAGCTTAGGACTAACGTCATAAATACTTTTCTGCGATACAGGGGTGACATAACTCCCAGAGTAAAGCCTTTGTCCAACAGACAGGCGATAGCGAACCGGACCGAATCCGAAGAGATAACGAACCGATACGAGACGTCAAACTGGGTGCAGCGAACCGAGGCGTAGCAGTTGTATTAGCTGGCTTTTTATGAACGACGTCAAACAGAGCAGATACGCCTTCGCCACATCTTCGCATCGGTTCGGTCACGCTATCGGATCGCTTTCGCTTTTCTATGTAACTGGGTTCAAACAATTCCATACATTACAAATAAAAACGCCTCGCTTTGTATTCGCCACACCTGTCTGTTTGACAAAGGCTTAAGGGCTGCTACGGAGAATTTTGTCATGCAAAACGCAACATTTCTATTTGCCTGACCTGAAAATTGAATCCAGAAACCCACGCTAAGCAGTACCGCTTGCAGGTGTGAGAGCAAGAGGCAGTCAGCCTAAATAATTAAGCCCCTGAACTAGATGAGACAAAGAGAAGTAAACTGAACTAGAAGAACAGCTGTTGCCGATACCAAAATTAAATACTTTTTTCTATGGCGGTACAATGATCAAATGAGTCCTCCCTCCCGCCCAGGGCGTGACGGGAGGGGCTATCAGACTCATACCGACTAAAATCTACAGTGATCCTTTAATAGCCCTTTACGTTCCAGGGTCACGGTTACCTGATGAGACAGTCTCGCGACCCCGGCTGGCATTGGCCCTCTAACGGGGGCCCTGTCAGATTGCCTAAAGCTTTTTGAGGTGTCAAATTAAATACATGGAGCGCGATGTGTATGCATGTACATAATTATGTGTCCGCTCCTCTTGGGGTCAACAATTTAATTTTTTGTCTAAAAACTATTTAATTAATAAGGGACGAATTTATTTTTATCAACCGAGTTCAAATCTTGACTGCTTTTTTGACCCAGGACAGAGCGGGAGGGACTGTCAGACTCGTATTGACTAAAATCCACGGTGTCCTTCAATAGCCCTAAAAATTCTCTTCACTACGACTATCATTGCATTTTGATTACATTTAGGTAGAGTTTCAGACCAGTCCATTTAAAGGCCATCTTTTCTGCCCAGCTTCTCGATAAAGTAAAACAAGCCTACCATTAAAAAGGCGAGTAAATCAACGTTACACGATACTCTGACCTACATTTTGATATTTTCCTCAAAGAAAATTCAATTACAATTTCTTTGACCAGAGTCCTTTTATATTGGGCTTCTCCGCTTGCTGTCATTAAAATTATGGAGGACATATTAATTTTAATGTACCATATTTTTCGTAGCTTGACATTTTATAACGACTTTTATTTTGTGGCGAAAATCGAATCGAACCAATCGCAGTGAAGGGCGCTCGTAGTCACGTACTCGGTAGACGTTATATTTTAATTTAAAGTACCCATAATTATAAAACCTAGGCATTACTTTACGCCCAATCTGACATGGCAACCTCCTGAAACACCTGTCTGTTACGGAACTGTGTCAGGTGGAAGGTGAGGACGTGGCGCCTCTCCAGCCCCTCCTTAAGGAGGGTTCTTACCGCCGTGAATCCGGTATGACAGATAGCCTTTAGCTTTCATCCAGTAGTTCCTGAGATTAGCGCGTTAAACCAACCAAACAAACAAACTCTTTAGCTAGAAAATATTTAGTTCTTATTTAAATAAATTACCTTATTTGCTCCTTTTTCTTTAGGTAGTTGTTTTTTCCATATTTTTTTTAAGAAAACGTTGCTTCACAGCCCACACTAGGAATTTCTCCTGTATCGTGAGTGCATTTACTAACAAAAACTCACATACACAAACACCCAGACCCGGAACAACTACATGTAGGTCATATAAATATTTGTTCCGCACGGGAATCGAACCCGCGACACGCTACGCAGCAGTCCAATCGCTCAGCCACTGCGCTAAACGTGCTTTCAAATTATTTTTACTTTCTTCAACCTGTCAACCCTAACATACAGCGCAGTTTAGCCCAACTGTTTGCGGGAGCGTATACTACCCGGACGATTAAACGCACAATTGCACACAGCGAGAACCACCCGCGTGCATACGTAGTAACTGTTCAAGATGGCGACGTGAGCGGCCATTTTGTGACGGAGCATGGAAAATATTATCATATCGCACATTTAGAGGCTTCGTATATTTTATTAGACTGTTTACACTATTTGCCTGTATTTTTATTTATTTTATTAAAAACTTTATGCATAAGTTACCAAAACATGTACAGTGGCGGTCTTAATGCCTTTTTTTTTTCGCGGTAAAATCATCAAATGAGTCCTCCCACCCAGGGCAGGGCGGGAGGGACTGTCAGACTTGTACTGACTAAAATCCACGGTGTCCTTCAATAGCCCTCTACGTAGCGGGGTTTTTTTTTTTTTTTTTTTGCGTGGTAAAATCATCAAATGAGTCCTCCCACCCATGGCAGGGCGGGAGGGACTGTCAGACTTGTACTGACTAAAATCCACGGTGTCCTTCACTAGCCCTTTACGTACCGGGGTCACGGTAATCCCTTGGTCCCGCGACCCCGGCAGGCTTTGGCCCTCTACAGGCCCCGTCAATATGCTGACACTCTTTGAGGCGCGCGTGGAACACAACGCGCCGTCGACCCGGGCATGGTCCATGGTCGGACAGCAAGTCGCCCATTACTCGCTGCCCGCATGCCCGCACGTAGCGGGGTTACGGTAATTTGTGAGTCCCGCGACTCCGGCAGGCTTTGGCCCTCTACAGGCCCCGTCACTAATGCCCCGTCTTAATGCCTTGGGCATTATCTATCAGTCTACCTTAGGGTGATGAGGAGGCAAATAAAAAGTAGGTGCAACATAGTAGACAATTACTTAACAAGAAAATAAATGAATAGGTACATACATTCACATATATACATACATACATACAAACAATTAGGTAATACATATATAGTATATATAATACAGAGTAAAGAGAAATAAAGTGGAAAGTAACAACCACTTTTTTCTAATACTTTTAATACACTTTTAAACACGGAGAAGTTTCTCAATTTATCGGATTTTTTATACATAACCTCCGATTTTTCAGACGCTTGGTGCGCTTTTTTTTAAAGGGCACTTTCGGTGGCACAAAAGTCAATAACATAATTAAAAATGTCGTTTCAGAGGCCGATTGGTATTCCTTTTAAGGTTGCTCGTTAGTGTAGTGTTTTGTGAGCATTAGGTTTCGGGTTCAATTTCCAGTTCGGGCAAAGTGTCATTGTGTATTTTTATAAGGCATTTTTCAGTTACAGCCACAGAGTCAAGATTTTTGCTAGTTTGACGGCCATAGAATCGTCAGATAGACTACCTTTTTTTACGTGCTAAAATTATCAAATGAGTCCTCACAGCTAGGGCAGAGCGGGAGGAATTCTCAGACTCGTACTGACTAAAATCCACGGTGTCCTTCAATAGCCCTTTATGTTTCGAGTTCACGGTAATTCGTAAGACCCGCGACTCCGGCAGGCTTTGGCCCTCTAAAGTGGGGCCCCGTCACAGACTACTTTTAAATGTTTTTCACTTCAATTCATTTTGAGGCTCAATACTGTTGTACGTCATTATTCCTAAATAAGTTATCCAATTTTCCATTTGTCGTACAGGGATACCTCCTATTTAATGTCATATTTTAACACACTCCACGTTCTTGCATAAAATGGCGCCTAACGTAATACTCGACTCAATGTCCAAAACTAGACTAACACAATTTCCTTTATTCAATCTTTTTCCTTATTGTTTACATTTTTTTTAAATTACACAAAACTAAATAAAAAAATAAAAATAATAATGATATAAACAAAATCGGCTCACCGTTATCGAAAACAGGGTCCAAGGTCCAAGTCAGGGCTCCAGAGAAAAGAACCTCTTAACAATGCGCGTCGTGTCCAAAAGTACTGCTTTCTGAATCAGGCCCTTGATCCAGCTGCCTAACGAGAGCCTTCTTATATGTTCGTCGAGGCTATTGGCAATTAACTACACAATGATCGCTGAATCCACATCTCCAATCCATCTCATATATCGACATCCTCGTGAGCCAAATCGAAAAAATTTGTAACCCAATTTTCTTTATTCATTATTTTCACTTACTAAGTATATTTTAAAATATTTTTATAAAAACAAAAAACATTTAAAAATATAAATAATAGTGTTCCACCGGTATCGGGAACATTAACCCAATTATTATTACAATTCTATTGCTGCTCTCTTACACAAATGTCAAGCAATAAACTTAAACAATCAGTAGTCTATAGATTTTCAACTCTATGCACTAGGATATAAATAAAGTCCTTGTACTTACGTTCAATCGTACATTTCATTCAATCAAATTATTCGTTCACTCGCTCCGTACTCTAAAATTCAGTCATTCGAAATTCCTTAGCTTTAACATGACATGGTATGCTTTCGGAATGAATGGAATTCCTCACGAATTTGATGTCGACATGTACATACAAAGTTATCGCTGCGTTCGCTTTAAAGAACTGAATTTAGGAATGAGTTGAAGACGAAAGCGCTTCAATGTTGTAATGAGTTAAGTGACTGCTTTTAAGATGAAGATCTAGCTTCTGTACGCGGTTTCGTCCGTGTAATTTATGACAGAGAAATAATTTCATTTTTAAGGGAGAGGACATCCTCTTCCTCACGAGCCAGCCGCAGCATTAGACACCTAGAGCGTCAGACATACGTGGTGTTAAGGCGGCGAGTTATGAGTAGCTAGCCGTCTGATCAAGGGCCACGGCGAGTAATTGGCGACTCGCTACCCGATCATGGACCATGCCAGTGTCGACGGCGCGTTGTGTTCCACGCACGCCTCAAAGAGCTGTCAGCATTATGGCGGGGGGCTTAGAGGGCCAAAGTCTGCCGGGGTCGCGGGACTCATCAGGTAACCATGACCTCGGAACGTATTTTTTTTTTTTTTTTTTTTTTTGCGTGGTAAAATCATCAAATGAGTCCTCCCACCCAGGGCAGGGCGGGAGGGACTGTCAGACTTGTACTGACTAAAATCCACGGTGTCCTTCACTAGCCCTTTACGTACCGGGGTCACGGTAATCCCTTGGTCCCGCGACCCCGGCAGGCTTTGGCCCTCTACAGGCCCCGTCAATATGCTGACACTCTTTGAGGCGCGCGTGGAACACAACGCGCCGTCGACCCGGGCATGGTCCATGGTCGGACAGCAAGTCGCCCTTTACTCGCTGCCCGCATGCCCGCGCCTACGGTGGCCGGAGATCGTCCTGCGACGTCCGACGCCGTGGGCGTCTACCACTGCGGCTGGGGTGGAGGGAGGACGCTGTCCTCTCCCTCAGGCGGCCCGCCTCCTCCTTCACGAGCATGACTGCTTCGCAGAAGGAGGCGACCGCTTCCCACTCCGTCTCGCCCCGCAGCATGGCCTCGACCAATGCCGGGCGCGAGAGGTCTCCGCCTATCGCCGTCGTACCTCGGAACGTATAGGGCAATTGAAGGATCACCGAGGATTTTATTTTACATCCTTTATTCAAAAATAAAGGATGTTCCAAAAAACAGAGATCAAAATATTACGGTAGCAACAATATTTTAGCTTTGAAATTTTCAGTATAATTCTGTGAACTTTACAGTTAATATTTTCAACGCACGTTTGCACCGGATTTAGTACGAAAATCCGGTGTGATTGACACCGGACAGCCTGTTTTCCAGATCCGTTGTCCATTTTAAATATATGGAACTAATTACTGACCACAGTTTTTTTTTCTTTGCAGGTTTATTTTACTTTGCTGGTGAAAGTTTGGATTGGGGAATAAAGGTAAGCGAAAAAAATACGTAGGTATTGATTTATTTAATCACAATAGGCTATTTTATTCAAAAAAAAGTTTATTAGTCTGAAATATAGATTATAAAAAAATATTAGACCCATATTTTTTCTTTTGTTATGTAAACCAAAACTGACGAAGATGCGGCGCTTTTAAAAATCACATAACGTCACTCGGTTGACACAATTTTACAAGCGTTTTGACGTCACAAGCCCCCACTCCCGAATTTGGAAGCGTTTTATCTTTGTCAATATTCTTTGATTTAACAAAACAAAAAAACACGTGTCCTTTATTTTTCAATATTCTAACTGACGGACTTAACAGTTTTTTAATTTGTTATGCAGTAAAATACCTTATTACTTTTCATAATTCGTCATGAAATTAAGTTGCTTAAGCCTGTATGTAACTTTCGAAAGATTACACCAAATTGAAAATAATTCTTATTGCTGAGTTCGATGGTCTCAGGAAAAAAAAAACTGTTTTTTTTTTTGAGAAAAACCAACTCAAAAAGATTAGTTCGTTCAATCAAAGAAACAAAAATGTTTTTTGTTATCATTTTTTTTTGTACATATTACAAGTAACTTTTTATTTATAGTTTGTATACATAATTTTAGTACTGTCGAATAAATATTAGTTATTATAAAGAATCGAAAGTCGTAAAAAAACGAAACAAAAGATCAAACAAACTCTCTTTTTTTTCAGCCTACACTATCCCACTGGTGGACAAAAACCTCCCCCAAGTTTTTCCATTATAACTAACATTATATAAAAACTAATTGATCCCCATGGTTTCATTAGTCGTAGCCTTCCTCGATAAAATAACTGCAACACAATAATATTTTTTTAATTCGAAACAGTAATTCTTGAGATTAAGGCGTTTAACCAAACATATAAACAAACTCCACATCTTTATAATATTAGCATACATTCTACGGAATACCAAATGAATCTTGTTGCAAAAGTACTTATATAAACATTACTTACTCATGTTAAAGGAAGTTGCTCGCTCGCGACATCGCGAATAATTAATTTAAACTTATCTACTTCGCGCATAAACAGAAAACACCGACTTAGTGCTTCTGGCAGTGATAAATGTGTCTAAGCTTTGAAGTTGCCTAGATGTGAAGTCTTTTTTTTATCGTGGTAAAATCATCAAATGAGTCTTTCCACCCAGGCAGGGCGGGAGGGACTGTCAGACTCGTACTGATTAAAATCCACGTTGTCCAATACCCCTTAACGTTTCGGGGTCACGGTAATTCGTAAGTCCCGTGACCCTAGACGGCTTTGGCCCTCTAGAGGGGGGCCTCGTCATTTTGCTGACACTCTTTGAGGTGCGCATGGAACACAACGCGCCGTCGACCCGGGCAGATGAGAAGTCTTTAGAAACTTTACTACATTATCTTCTTGCATATGCATGATAATTTTCCCTTTTTCGTTTATTTTTTCGGTCCGAACTCCTCAGATAATAACAACCGCAATAGTCTTTCTTCAAGGATAAGACGTGCTTTTCAAGGTTGGTTAATGGATGGGTCACCATTTTCTTGACACTGACTACCATTTTTTTTTTTTTGCGTGGAAAAATCATCAAATGAGTCCTCCCACCCAGGGCAGGGCGGGAGGGACTGTCAGACTTGTACTGACTAAAATCCACGGTGTCCTTCACTAGCCCTTTACGTACCGGGGTTACGGTGATGGGTAAGTCCCGCGACCCCGGCAGGCTTTGGCCCTCTACAGGCCCCGTCAAGCAATAACTTTTGAAGATCCACTAACGACATCCACATAGCATGTGCAACGATTAAATATGCTGTTCGGTAAAAAATAAACACTGTATGGATAGTTCCCCACCCATCTACAGACCTTGATAAGCGTGGCTTAACCTTGGAAGTTATTATTTATCTGCTGCAGCAAATAGTTTTCGACAAAAATAAATAGTTCCGTATTTTTGTGAAGTCCAGTTTTTTTTTCAAAAAAAAAGTAAAACAGTTTTCTTCCAAGCGGGTCCATTTCAAATGAAAATTTTCTAAGTTGAATCCATCAAAGTTGCTCGAAGCCACTTGTGAGAGCTCTTTTAAAACTTATCGTGACCTGATTCCGCTTTGAAAGTGAACTCATACATGTGTTGAAAAGTCGAGAGGCGTTAGGACCAAACAAAAAATGTAAAAAATTGTTTAATGCATGTTTAAGAGATAACCTGAATTTCACAAAAACATAAACTACAAAATACTGCATTTGCCGAAGAGGCAGTATAGTATAGTATTTTGTATTTTCAAACTCTTTCCATCAGTTTAGAATCCTCAAAATTCTAAAACAACTTAATAAATAGATACATTATAAATAATGAATTAATTCAATGAAATCACAAACATAAAAAAGTAAATATGGAATTCCCGAAAAAAAATTCCCAACACTAGTACAAGACTTTATACTTCAAAGAATACGAACCTCTTAGAATGCCTGTAGGAAGCTGACCTTTGAAATTGCAGGATTTCACCTTCCCAAGTTTTCTTTTAGCTATACTTCAGGTGTAAAGAAACTTCATGAAGCAATCAAACTTACACAAGTATACTTCTCGTCTGGTCGCGGAACTCTCGAATTACCGTGACCCCGGTACGTAAAGGGCTATTGAAGGACACCGTGGATTTTAGACAATACAAGTCTGACAGCCCCTCCCGCCCTGCCCTGGGAAGGAGGACTCATTTGATTATTTTACCATGATAAAAAAAAGTCTCCTAAGTAGGTACCTCATGTTGGTTTGATGAATATTTTTGAAGTTAAATCGTGCTAATTTGAAGATATCCTTTGGCTAATAATGCTTGTCGGACTTTTGGCTTTTGATTATATCTAACGAGTGTCAAAGATGTGAGTGCCAGGACTAGCGTTTTACTGTGCTTTTCCAAATTTCTATAGGTTAAAATTGATCACCCATCCGCAGGTCGACCCTGGCAAGCTCTGCACAACCTTAAATCTCGCCTATACAGCTGTTATTAAGTAGCTACAAGCCAATTTGAGCCTAAAGATTGCATTTGAAATGTTTATCTATCGCACAGAGAGCGGTAAGAAATCTAAACTGTCGTTAGAGGTAAATCTCGCGGATTTGCAAGCTCTTCAAACTTGGGTTTACGGCTTGCGTTTAAGATCCATCCTTTAATGGTAATGTCTGCCTGAATGGGAACCCATTATGTGGGTTAGGTCGTTTTATATCTTATTTTACATCGATAAAAATATTATGAAGCTGAAAAATTTGTCTATTTGATTCAACGCGCTAATCTGAACTGAAACAAATGTTTCTGTTGAATGGTTCATTTATTGAGGAAGGCTTATAGACTATGTTGCGAGACTGTCTTGCCAAGAAACCGTGAGCCTGGAATGGAAAACGCTATTGTAGAGACATCGTGGATTTGAGTCAGTACAAGTCTGACAACTCCTTCCGCTCCACATGGGGAGGGAGGACTGATTAGATGATTTTACGGGTTGTTGTAAATTTGCCACAATATTAATTCCCCACGAACAAAAGTATTGATCCTGTTCTCCTGGTACTTTCTGTTTAGATTCCAAATTGTGTCCTCGTTTTCGGTAGTTTTGTGCTGGATTTTATTATTTAATTGTTCTGTTATCCGTGCGGAAAAAGAAATGGGGCGAATTTGTAATACTCAAAATTTAAAAAAATACTAGGCTAATTTATATTTTTTTTTTCGTGGGGAATTTATTTGTGGCAAATTTACAACAACCCGATTTTACCACGTAAAAGAAAATGGGTTTACCTAATACCCAGTTACTGGATTGTGGAGTTAGAGAGGCAGTCGATCCATGTAAAATTGCATCTTCAGACTGGGAATTTTCTCAGTCTAGGTAATAAAAAAATACTTCGACCGTTAACGCTTTTTCCATGTCAGAGTTACATCAAATGTATTTTTATCTTTTTATTACTTAGCTACATAAATTAATGTTGTGGAATAATTAATGTAAAAGAGGATTATCATCTTTTAGTAATAACAGAGTACGTATCTAATGAATGTTTTAAGTAATCATTGTTTATTCTACTTACGTAATGGGTAGGTAACCTTTGAAAACATCCAAATAAATAAAATTACAATGTAACCCATATTTTGTTGGGTTTACGCCCTTCTCTTAATTATATGTATTTAATGTGAAGTTTGGATAAAATAGATATTTGTTAATCTTGACGCAAAACTGAACTAATTAAGATGGAACTTGGTGCCCAGATAGTTTCATAACGTGGATTAACAAATTAGACAATTTTTCTTCCAATAGTAAGATTCCGTGACAAACTTATCCAACGCGACGCGGGTGACGCCTCTGGCATAAATGTTTTATCAGTCTTAAGTCACCCGTCGTAGCAACAACACAAGACTTAATTAAGCCTTTGTCAAACAGACAGGCGTGACGAATGCGAAGCGAGGCGTTTTTTTTGTAATGTATGGAATTGTTTGAATCCAGTCACTTAGAAAAGCGAAAGCGATCCGATAGCGTGACCAAACTATCGGACTGACGTCGCGTATCGGTTCGGACTCGTCTGTCTGTTTGACAAAGGCCTTAAGGCTAACTTTGTTTAAATTAGTTTCAAAATGGCTATGCCATGCCGACAATGGACGATGGGCAGTAACTTTTGACATCTTTATGACCCCGACGACAGGTCATGCCTTGTGTAGGCATGTTTTCAATAATATTACACTAAGTCTTCGTATTTCCCAAAAGAATAAGCAGGTGTGTTCAATTGGGACAGCTAAAAAAGGCGTTTTAGAATTTAATGAAATAATTAATTGGTGTTTAAAAACAGAACGCCTGAAATCTCCGAAGAGAAGGGCAGACATGCAGTTTATAGTACCTATATTACATCCATCATTCGCCAGTAATGATTAGTCCCAAAGGGGGCAAATATTGCTCGTCTAAAATACTGATTCCGTCCTTTACTGAATTTCCCGATAAAAAATCTAAAACAACATAAAACATTTCTTAAATCATGCCATAATTTTCCTACCTTTTTATCAACTATGTTGACATAGGGTTTCAAACCCAAATGTCCTTAAAATCTAAGTTAGATACGTGTAATGACAAATGCTTGTACTGACTGAACATGTTCACTCAAATCTGTATGGGTCTTTCTACAAAAGACCGCCTCAGAGGAGAACTCGCATAGTTCTCACATGAATTGACCAAAAAATTTGACTTTGAAATCTGGACTTGAAAAGACACAGTGCTCTCTGAGTTTGTATCGGCTGTTTCTTCTCTGATGAAAGATCGGCCTCATCTTGTTGTAAAAGTGTATTTAAAAACCTACTTAGATAAATAAATAACATTCATTTTAAATGGATGCAGCTACCAGTATTTAACATGAAGCGATAGCTTATCAGAACTCCACAACCCATTAAGTTCTGGGTAAAAAAAAAATCGAAATTAACATCCTCCCTTTCATAGTATTATTAAATCAGAACAGAAATCAATGAAGCCATTTCTAAACGGAAGACGAAAATAAATTCAGTCACAAATCATTATTAATATCATCCAAAATATAGATCAATTCACAAAATGGCGTCAATTTCTCAAAGGAATCCCTTTAAATCACACGCCATGTCTGCCAATACATTAATTTCGTTATCACTTGCAAAACCGGCGTTATTGAAGTGAATTAACATGTTTTATGGGATTTCATCTCCATGAGATTAAAATGGGCTTATGAAGATCTTTACCGAATTCATAAATCTGACATACTTATATGATGTTCATACATCTTATATTTATATTTATTTATATGTGGATTTATTATAATAATTAGATATGTATGTTCATTTAAATTATGTTTTTTTTTATATTCTGTCTTTTGATCTTTCTATTTTATATTTTTGTGTACCTGCCTTATTATCACTTCACAACCCTTGGTTGACTGCCGAGGTCGCGGGACTGTACGAATTACCGTGACCCCGGAACGTAAAGGGCTATTGAAGGTTACCGTGGATTTTAGTCAGTACAAGTCTGACAGTCCCTCCCGCTCTGCCCTGGGTGGGAGGACTCATTTGATGAATTTACCACGATAAAAAAAACCCTTGGTTGACTGGTAGAGAATGCATCAGGCTTAAGTCCGCCTATGTTCTCGTACCTTTTGTGTTGCATGAAGTGTTAAATATATAAATAAATACATTGTCTTCTGCAAACCTTTTTTCCAACTTCTTCTACTTATTACTATTTTTGTTTTTTCGTGGTGAAATTACCAAATAACTCCTCCCACCTGGGGCTGGACGGAATGCCAGTCTGCTGGATAAAGACCTGCTCTCTCTGAGAAAGACTTCTATACTATAGAAAATTCAGAAAATCCCATATTTTAACGTCACAAGTATTCACAAACCCTGGAGTTCAATGAAACATGAAGGAATTCAGTACATTATCGCTGGAATTACCATAATTTATTCCGATTATAGGATGGGGGAGCACGCAGGTGTTTGGTGTCAATTACGTAGATAGCGGATTGCATGTGCCTTTATATTTTTGAAATGGGTTTTCTTTTCATTCTACATTAACCATTAAACATTGGAACGTGCGTGTTTTCTTAAAATTATCCCACGGGATTGTAAAACCGAAATATAAAGTATTATATGTGTTAATCCAGGTTTTATGTTATCTGTGTACCAAAATTCGTTCAAATCCGTCGAGTAGTTTTTGTATAAGAGTTATGGACATTCTTCCAAAAACTAACTTCAAAAGCTTGTAAATATTTGACAGCTATTTGCGACGATGCCAACTTTCAGAATACGCGCTCCTAAGCCCAAAACTACTACCACTAGACTATCTATATATATATATATATATATATGTATAAATGTTTTGTTAGTTTGTGTACCCTTAAAAAACTCAAAAAGTTCTGCACCGATTGAGCTGAAATTATATATCATGCTAAAATTTATTAGGATTGTGTTTATCTATTTTTTGCATCAGTCACATATCCGCGACCGCGAAAAAACAGTTTTTTTTTGTGCCACAGCGAAACGTGGCAGGGTACAGCAGCTAGTCTATACATATATAATAAATCTGTAGAAGGGTCAATTCTGTACATTGAAAATATTGAAAACATAAATAGCGGGGGGTGTTGCTGGATCGATACCAAACCCAAATATGTGATTAAAAAATTTTTTGTCTGTCTGTCTGTCTGTTTGTGCAGGCATCACGTGAAAATTAACGGTTCAATTTCGATGAAACTTGGTATAATTATTCCTTATTATCCTGGGCATAACATAGGATACTTTTTATCCTGGAAAAATACGTAGAAAAAAAATCTTATTTTTCAGTTTTATTCATAGACGTTGTTCTGTAGAACCGCGAACACACGTTGCATTACCCGCAGTGGATTCAGCGCCGTAATATTTATAAGATGTCATTGTCAGAGTTACTCAAAATGGGGAAATAAACCATCCACGCGAAGACCGACATCCGCGCGGACGGAGTCGCGGGCGGAAGCTAGTACTATAATAAATCTGTAGAAGGGTCAATTCTGTACATTGAAAATATTGAAAAAATAAATAGCGGGGGGTGTTGCTGGATCGATACCAAACCCAAATATATGATTAAAAAATTTTTGTCTGTCTGTCTGTCTGTTTTTGCAGGCATCAAGTGAAAATTAACGGTTCGATTTCGATGAAACTTGGTATAATTATTCCTTATTATCCTGGGCATAACATAGGATACTTTTTATCCTGGAAAAATACGTAGAAAAAAAATCTTATTTTTCAGTTTTATTCATAGACGTTGTTCTGTAGAACCGCGAACACACGTTGCATTACCCGCAGTGGATTCAGCGCCGTAATATTTATAAGATGTCATTGTCAGAGTTACTCAAAATGGAAAAATAAACCATCCACGCGAAGACCGACATCCGCGCGGACGGAGTCGCGGGCGGAAGCAAGTTTTAAATAAAACTCTCATCTTACCTTTCACTTGGAAGTAGAACAAGTCATTCAAATAATTTTTTTCGTTCGTTATTGTGTTCATTTATTTTTCGGTTCCACTTTCCGCGCAGTTTCTACTTCTCTCAATGCTCCTTTTTTCCGGAGCGTCCGCTTTTTAGGACTCGCCTACATTGTTAGCAGGAGGTTTATGAGGATTACTGTGTTCTGTCAACGAATATTGGACTATTTAAAAAAAAAACCTACTGGGGAGTGGGCAACTACTTGTGTTGTGAATGAATGTGGGTTTATGAACGTGCATGATGCGAAAAAGGTATTTTTTTTTGTGAGTGAGGCCAACCCAGCCGGGGAATTGTGTGTTGCTTTTAACCGGACTATCCTGTGGTGTGCCACCGTAAGGCCACCGACCATCGACGCGTGGTTTCATCTATGTATTATCATAACGTTAGTGTTGGTTTCAGAAACATCTACAATGTGTCAGGAAAAAAAGAACCTTGTGGCTGTTTCTGTCCGGAGGCTGTACACCGGTGTCGTGCGGTCCATGGCCTTCTAAATGGCCCCTGTGCGGGCCCTGAGCATTCGGACGCGACCACTTAAGCTGGTCGCATGCCAGAGGGTCAAGGCTATCCGGATGATCCGAGGAAACCGCACGATTGCCGGCGAATCGGCCAACCTCCTTGCCGGATTGCTGCCCTGGGATCTGGAGGCGACTGCCCTCCACCGCGTTTATGAGTGGCGCGTGGAGGCGTATCACCGGGGCGAATCCCCGCTGCCTCGACAAGTCGAGGACATTTTTTACCGCTTAAAAAAAAAGAATATTACGTCACAAACCCAACCACACATGAACAAGCCTTAACGGATCACACAAGTAGATCCCATTCGAAGATATCTCGAGCAAAAAAAGTTGGAAGTTACGTCTCATGACGAGTGTGAAGAATGAGAGGACATATCTACGTGATGCGGGATTCAATGGTCAGAACAGCTTTGTGTAACTGTCAGTTAATTCCAGACGCATTGTGATATTTTTTAGAAGGACTTTTTGTTATTTTTTTGTTGAAATAGAGGTGGGACTGTAAAGAAACTTTGTGAATGAGCTTTAATGTTATTTTTTGTGTTCTCTCGCCCTTGGTGAGGTGGTAGGACTCGTACTACCTAAAATCCACCGTGGTCCTTCAATTTTTCTTTTTCGTTCCAAAGTCATGATAAACTGCTTAGACCGCCCCGAGAGTACAGCAGGCGTTTGGCATTATAGCCCCCCCCCCGTCAGTTTGCTGACAGCTCTTCGAGACGCGAGTGGAACACGATGCGCTGTCGACTCGGTCTCTGATCGGACGGCGAGCTACATATCGCCGTCTGCACGCCGCGATTACTATGGCCAGAAATCGCTAAACGACGCCCTGGGTGTCTCCCGCAGCCGCTGCACAAAGATTATAATTATTTTATGTTGTATGGTATTTCATTCATTTCAAATTCTTATTTTCACAAATGACTGAATTGCTTATAATTAAACTTTACACATAATGTGCAAGATCATGGTCTAAATGTTGATAGAAAACATTTTACCCAGTTACTGGGTTGTGGAGATTAAAGATTCTAGTACTAATTTTAACGAATAATGCGTCCCCACGCTTTCAATTAAAAAATACAGAAGACCTCTGATAGGTCGTCACTCTATGTAAAATACTGATATTCAGCTGCACCCGGTTCTACTGGGAAATCGACCTTGGCTAGTCTGATGACTAGTCAAAAGATAGTCTGATGGCTAGTCAAAAGATGAAACAAAACATTTTTGCATCCTACTTATCATAAATTTCCCGTTGCCTACCATAACGTTAAAAGCCGCAATACATTTCCTGTATTAATACCAATACTTACAATAAACTATCTAGCAGAAACTGTTCACATTATATTAAGGAAAAAACATGACATTTTATGGTGCATTTCTAACAAGAGTAATGATGCTTTTATCATAAATATGGAATATGCTCCAGCTGGTGGCTAAGCTAACTATGATAAAATACTTTCCTCAATTCTGTTGCTGTGTTCGAAGACTGGACGTAAACTATACAACATTATTTTTTGTTTATGCGAAACCCGATACACCTGTCTAATATTTTGTTGTAAAGAATCTATGTACAAAATTTCAAAACTGTATCATGAAAAATCATAAAGTTATAAGCTTGTCATGTTACCTGGTTGTCTGTTCAAAAATATCCTAATTCCGCGGCGAGGCTCGGTACCCCCCGCTCAACCCTCCTGTGTCGTACACTCATTGATAATAGTTTGGCAATAGGTACATCACCGTACAGTGATTGTATTGTAATATATCGGTGATAAAATTTAATTAAAATATATTTGGAACAAATATAACATGGTGTAAAAATACTTGAATCGATTTAGTTACTGATTCTGAACAAACTATATTCAGGTTTCGCATATACTAAAAATAATGTTGTATAAAATCATAAGATAGAGTAAGCATCTGAAATATTTGAAGACAGATTACTATTTATTATCACAAAAAATGACCATTTTCATTTTACTGCAACTCAATCTTTACTCTTTCGCGACCCAATCAAACGATATACCAATACGCAAGCAAACATTTGAACACCAATGTTTATAACCAATCTCGTTGACCAGACCTTTGTTGGCCATGACCATTTGAACAATGAATTGTATTATGTGGGATTGAACCTGCAAATAAACGGTGGGACGAATAAATTGCATTATTGAATCTGTTCAGGGATATTTTGGTGTGGTTTTTTAGGGACATTGAATAGACGACGGAGGTACGGTTGGCACAGTGAATAATAAATAAATAAATAAATAAATATTCCACGCCATCTAGCCCCAAGCTAAGCAGAGCTTGTGTTATGGGTACTAGACAACTGATAAACATACTTATATATTTCTAAATACATCGTATTATAGATAAATTACACCCAGACACAGAACAAATGATCGTGCTCATCACACAAACATTTGTCCTGGGTGGGAATCGAACCCTCGACCTCCGGCATAGCAGTCAGGGTCACTAACCACTAGACCAACAGACCTGTCAGAATGCTACTAATACCTAAATACATATTTAGGCGCAGGATAGCGCCCAGTTTGTTTAATGAAAGACTGGTCCAGATTGTTTATGTTATGTATTGATTCCACAAAAGTGCTTTATGAATAATTGACACACAACATAACACGTTACAGTGACGGTCATAGGAATTTGTATCCACGTTACAATAATGTGGATTATTTACAGACTAATAATACACTTGATGATTTGTTGTGTTTTGACCGGTAACGACAAGACTGAAGAGCGGTGTGTCGGGCATAGACAAAACATAACCATAGTGTTGTCACTATGGGTTATGTTTTGTACTACCATAGATAATATAAGACGAAATTAGTTCGCCACACATACTCTACTCTCTTCCACAAAACATGTTCAACAAAGTTTCCAAATAACATAATATTTATATTCATGAAATGAAATGCTCAAAGCACCAGAATAGGAACAGATTATGAATATTAAAACATTAGAACACGAATAAATGTTTATGTTCATAAACCGACTGGAAGACTTTAATAATCTCTTCAGAAATGTTCAATTGTTCAATTAAGATTTTGAAGGTCAATGGCCTTTACAGATGGATAATGGGTATAATAAAATTAAGCCAATTCATTATTCACCTAGCTTAATCCCAATCCAATTGGTCGCGGGACTCACGAATTACCGTGACCCTGGTACGTAAAGGGCTATTGAAGGACACCGTGGATTTTAGTCAGTACGAGTCTGACAGTTCCTCCCGCTCTGCCCTGGGTGGGAGGACTCATTTGATGATTTTACCACGATAAAAAAAAAGCTTAATCCCAACCACGTTGAGGTCGGCTGCAAGTCGTCAGCGTAAAATCATTATTTTAGATAAAGCCTGCCTGCCTATCTGACCTCCACAACCCAGTAACTGGGTAAACGAAATCCGTTGGTAAGACTGGTTGTCGAATTTTCTGGCTTCTGATTAAAGCCTTTGTCAAACAGATAGGCGTGACGAATGCGAAGCGTGTCGTTTTTATTTGTAATGTATGGAATTGTTTGAATCCAGTCACATAGAAAAGCGAAAGCGATCCGATAGCGTGCCAGAACTATCGGACTGACGTCTCGCTTCGGAAACGCTTCGCTTTCGCCTGTCTGACAAAGGCATAACAGCAACGACTGTCAAGAATACGAATCACGAAGCTGGGATAGCTTCAATACTGCAATAGAATAACATTCCCACTGCTGGGACACAGGCCTCTTCTCTATGAGATTTTTCTCAATCCACCACTCGGGCCCACGTCGGGTTGGTGGATGTCACATGTCTTCGAGTGTTTGGTTCTAGGACATACCGGTTTCCTCACGATGTTTTCCTTCACCTTTTTGAAAGCAGTGTTGATGAATAAATTACGTAAAGTAATGTACTGGGTTCGAACCCACGCCCCGCATGCCGGGGTCATTTACCACTGGATACCACTGCTCTCGGAATAGAAGCACCAATAAAAAAAACGAATATGTGGCTGTAAATGGACACAATAATTGTCAACTTTCATGAAATACGCATAAATGAAAGCTTTTCACGCATTAAATGTGAAATATGGGATAATACGGAACGGAAAATTGGATTTTTCGAGCGTAATTCTAGTTGGTCCTTTTAAAAGAGATTTTTATATAATTATTAAACTTTATGCACAACCCTGTACTACAACTTAATGACGTAGGCATTTTTTGCCAGTCTACCTTGTGGTGATGCAGAGATAAAACTTAGCAGGGGCAATAAAAAAAGGCCACCCGTTTACGGCGCGTAGGTTGCTCGTAAGCGGCGCGCGGACTGCGCAAGGGCAGCTCGCGAGCGGCGCATTCGCCAGGTCTGGACGCACCTGACATAGTTATTTGTGCAATTGCTATGCATCAATTGACGATTACATATTGTGATGGTCAATGTCAGTAGTACAATTATTTAATTATCATTGTCAAAGTCATGAACATGGACCTTGTGCCTTAGTAATAATAACATTATAGTCTATCGGAGGTTAAGCTGCATTTGCAGGGATGGGTCACCAACTTTTTTTTTTGTCAATAATGTTTCCCCCGTGTCTTCGTTGAATGTATCGTGGGTGCGTTTATAAACACTCACAAACACTCAAACTCCAAACAACTACTGTAGATTCTATAATTAAATAAATAAATATTCCACAACTATCACACAACGCCATCTAGTCCCAAGCTAAGCAGAGCTTGTGTTATGGGTACTAGACAACTGATAAACATACTTATATATTTCTAAATACGTACATATTATAGATAAATTACACCCAGACACAGAACAAATGATCGTGCTCATCACACAAACATTTGTCCTGGGTGGGAATCGAACCCACGACCTCCGGCATAGCAGTCGGGGTCACTAACCACTAGATCAACAGGCCTGTCAATTATTTTTTCTGTGGGGAAATCGAACCTGCGGCACACAGCGGAGCAGTTAATCGGTCAGCCACTACGCCTACCGTGCCATTTATTACACGTGGAGACCCTTTAGACCCCAAACAGGGTAAGAGGCTGGCCTCGACCTTTTATAGATCCCCGAAAAACTCGAGACATAATAAAGGTTTCAGAATTACTGAACACATGTTCTTTATTTTCATTTTTCTTTCAAGATGTCATTGTGTCTCGTGTTTTTCATAAAATTCGATATGAGTACCATTTTTTATAAAGAATATCATCATAATATTCAGTCTTCATTCAGTCGCTATGAAAACAATATGTTACTGATTATGTAAAATTGAATTTAAATTGGACAGTTTTCATATCGATGCCTTAGTTCACAATTGCACTAACTACGAAATTTACATTTTTGAGGAGAGAGCTTTAAAGTTTTTTAAGGTTTAGACGAGAACAGAAGAAAATCCAAGTAAAATAACAAAAAAATATGCATATATTCATAAGACTAGTCCTTTTACTCCATCATATCTCAATATTGTAATATTAGTTTAAACGTAACCTTTTCAAAATAGCCAAATAAACATAAAACCCCCCATTTAATACATTTGTGCACTAAGATTGATTATGGTGACCGGCATTAAGTGAAAAACTCAAAAATATTAACAGCTTTACCAGGCTTGTTCAAGGTCCAAGAAGAAGGATAATAATAGTTATGGATATTGCATTAAATAGACAAAAGAATAAACCAGTGATCCATATTCATAATGTTTATTTTTATTATAAAACACAAACGGTTTTTATCCACAATCAAATAAAATAAATTTCAAAATCACAACAAAAAAATTAAAAGGACTGAAGCCCTATAATTGGGCTTCAGTCCTTTTAATTTTTTTGGCCAATCTTTAACTATTTCACAAAACAATAACTAATTAGTTTCTGAATTATTAAAATATTTTTTTTAAAAGAATATTAATAAAGTCAGTCTTCAGTTTCAGAAAACAATTATTCATTTTTACTACATAATTGGTAATTAAAAATTGAATCAAAACTTAAATTTCTTCAACAATGGACTCTTCATCTGGATCATCTTCAACGGTTTAATGTATTTGTGCACTTAAAAAATTGCCAAGCCCTTCCAGTAAAAGTACTTGGCACACTTGTGCATCAAACTTTCTTGATCCTTTTGTACTACCAACACTGCTAAAAAGTATGAGCAGATATTGCAAATGTATATAATACGTTTGTGTTTTGAAATTTCTTGCAGTTGAGAAACTTAAAATCAGTTAAAGTATATCTTGATTGGTTTTACAAAAATAAAGACCATTAGTATAATACCACATTCATGGAACATTAAACGATCTCAGTTAATACAACTGTGACCCATGTTTTTGGTAGAAAGAGACGGAATAACGGTATTTCGATGCGCGGAAACGAAAGAGCATGACATTTAGTGTATTTGGCATTAAAAAAGTAAAAATTGAAAATTTTGTAGTTAGTGCAATTGTGAACTAAGGCATCGATATTTATAGTGACTTAAATTGTATTATTTCAATTTAGAAATGCCATTTGGTAAATGTTATGTCTGTAGAATACTAAAAGTAATTTCTTTTAAAAGTACTTATTACTTTTTCGAACTTCAGTTACACCGAAAAGACAATACAATTCTGCGGTCACTGGTGGTCAAACTTTTTGTCAAAATGTTGAATAATAAAGATTTCTTTTTTTATTATTAAAAAAGAAGAAACTGCAGTTTGAAATAACGATTCTTTATTCAAATTACTTTGGACTTGAAGTTGTCTGTTTTTTATTGCACTTTTAAAAACTTTTATGTTAATGATTAAGGGAAATGCAGCTTTTGAACTGGGCACGATAAACTTAAGTAAAATATTTACGCAGAGAGAATAATTTAATTTAAATGGAACAAAACTTTGATCGTTCAATCAAATTATGAAGAGAAACTTCGGGCACTTTAATTTAATAGGTAACCTTGTTAGGAGTTACAATAACAGTAAGGTAGTTTTGTAATTTACTTATATACACAAAGTATTTATATTTATTGTCAGAATGTAATCAAAATAAAAAGAAAAACATTTAATCTACTAAGGACATGTTGTTTGCTTTTCTTAAAATCCATTATATTTTTTAACCATTAGTAAAAATTGTAAGATTTTAACTGACGGTCCTAAGTTTTAGATCAAATTGACATAATTTTTAGACGATAATATTGCCCACTTTAAAAAGGATGACACCTTTTTAAAAGATATTGTAAATTTGGAAATACCTGATATTTATAAGGTGTTCATAGTAAAGAGTCTATAGTTAATTTTTAGGTACATTTTCAAAATAGTATTCTACTTATTTAGTTTTAACCGTGTCTAAGATCAATAAAAATGTCTCGTAATATTTGAGAAACGCTGGAGCACGTGCGTAGCGCTGTCAAATTACCACAGGTGTACTGTTGTGATTTATTACGCTAAGTTTGCCGTATATAACTTTGTATTTGTATCATTTCACTCCATCAGATGTGGTTGGAGGCCTTGAACCAGTATTTCGATTACTTTTTCTGTTTGTTTTAGCAAAGATACTTCTTTGCCGTCAGGAACAAAATGAATCATATACGTGTTGAGACGGTTGAGAGCATATTAAATGATACTTACTCCCGAAAAGTTCCGAAAAGTTTGAGAAGCTCTGGCACATGTCTGTAGCGCTGTCACATTAGCACAGGTGTGCTTCTGTGATTTATTGCGACGTGGTTGGTGTACGTAGCTTTATGTATGTATTACATTTGTTTTTTAACGCTTCATTGGATATACGTATATCATTGAACCGATATATTATTATTCTGTGATGTCTCAGCTAAAGATACTTTTTTTTCTGTGATCATATAAAACTTGAAGGTATCAACCAGAACATATATTATTTCACGAAGCGTGCAAAATCAAAAGTTATTTATTCAAATTAGTCTGACAGTCAGTTCTTTTTGAGAGATAATATTTATGTAAAACAGTCCCCAAAGTGCGGGCGCTTTGGAGGACTAGGGGCGGGCCCCTCGACGATCTTCGATGCCCCCTAATGCTCCCAAACAGTTTGAGAAGCGCTGGGACACGTGCGTAGCGCTGTCACATTAGCACAGGTGTGCTGTGAGTTATTGCGTCGTGATTGTGGTACGTAACTTTATGTATTGATTTGTATTTAACGCTTCATTGGATGGTCTTGGTTTTGGGAGACAATTTTATTACGGTTTTTATTTGTATGAAATAAGAGCATGCTTGTAGTCGTTTAGTTTTTAGTTCTCTGCGTCTGGACTACTGCCTCCTCGTGTCTGTCGAGGTTTTTTGACAATTATAGTCGACCGATCTCTTAGAATTAAAGATTTAGATAGTAATTATAAAATTTATGTCTAATAGTTTATTTATTTGTGTGCTATCCTTAAATTTATAGACAATCACCGACCGACTGTATTAATAGAGAATTTGTGATCGCTTTCTACTAGTACTTTAGGTAGAAATCCGATATCGAAATAAGCAAAAACTGATCCATGCGGGCAACGTCACGAGTTATATATTTTTATTGTATACAGTAACCTTCTACAGAATGTAAAAAACACTTTTCTGAAAACCGTTTCAAAATCAGTGCAGCCAAACGCGAGATAATCGCGGACAAACATACAAACATACAGGTCGAACTAAGTTATTTGTTTAAGTGTGTTGAAACGTACTCGTACTATGTCACTGATCCTGCCGGGGTCGCGGGAGTGGCTCATTAGGTAACCGTGACTACGGAACGTAAAGGGCTTTTAAAGGATCACCGTGGATTTTAGACAGCGCAAGTCTGAAAATCCCTCCCGTCCCGCCATAGATGGGAGGACTCATTTGATGAAATTACCACGATAAAGAAAAACAAACGATGCCACTGATCACGCCCTCATAATCAAGGACAATCCCTCGTCTAAATTCTAAACAACTAAAATAAACAAACATTCAAAACTTGTATCCATAAAGCGAGCGTTTCTCAAACTTTTCGCACAAACATTGTAACTCGACAGATAAAGAAGAAATTTCGACGCGTTATTCATTAAACCTGGTATTACGAGAGGCCTGAATTAATTAGATTAAGATAATATTTTTGCTTTAACTCGTGTTAGTTGATTATGCAGGATTAGGGAGATCAGGCATTAAATTTTCGTGTTGGGGAATTTGTATTATGATTATGTTTTTGAAGCTCAAAATTATATGAAGATTTTGTTGGCGTTTTGGGGTATTTGGGATAACAGAGTGGGATTACACCTCCTCTGTTGTCTCAACCTCTTTCCTTTTGGATCTATATCGATTTAAATTTTTGAATATTCATATTTCGAATTTCATTCTATCATTTGTGTCATCTTCAACTCATTTTTGATCAGTACTACTTTCGATAATCTATTGAAATTAGAGGATTTTCTTACCTTACGCATGTTATATCTGGTGGGATTCTGCTCCAGAATTCGTGTCGGGTTTTTATACGTACAAGAAAAAATCTGTGTAGTTATTTTTTTTGTTATATTTTCGCGGGACCGTTCTGTATTATACAACCGTGACCCTGGAATATAAAGGGCTACTGAAGGAACAGGGTAGAGATTTTTAGTCAATAAAAGTTTGACAGTCTCAACCGCTCACTCAGGGTTGAAGGACTCATTTGATACACAAAAAAGATTTTTATATTATGTTCTCAAGTCGCTGAGAAATGTATTGTAATATGCCGTGATTCAGAACTAGCAAATTTGATTTTCCTTAATTCATAAAAAAAACATTAAATTCGTCGGCACGGTTGGCGTAGAGGCTGAGCAATTGGACTGCTGTGCATCGTTTCGCGGGTTCGATTCGATCCCGCACGGAACATATATTGGTATAACCTACAAATAGTTGTTTCGGGTCTGGGTGTTTGTGTATGTGAGTTTCTATGTTTGTAAACGCACCTACGACACAGGAGAAATTCCTAGCGTGGGGCAAAGTTTATTTAAAAAAAATGGTTTCAAAAGGGAGAACTCGACGTCGTGGCAGGCTCAAGTGAAGATGGCGAGATGACTTGGACCGCTTCATGAATTACTATTGGACCACAGTCGCAGAAAGCCGTGAGAAGAGGAAAGAGACAGGCCTGTTGGTCTGGTGGTTAGTGAACCTGACTGCTATGCCAGAGGTCATGGGTTCGATTCCCATCCAGGACAAATGTTTGTGTGATGAGCACGATCATTTGTTCTGTGTCTAATTTATCTATAATACGTATGTATTTAGAAATATATAAGTATGTTGTTCAGTTGTCTAGTACCCATAACACAAGCTCTGCTTAGCTTGGGACTAGATGGCGTTGTGTGATAGTTGTGGAATATTTATTTATTTGTTTTTTATTTGACATTATTTGACTGGCTGATATTGTTGTAACGGCCAATGACCTGATGGCCAATAGCCTCGACGAACATCTGTGGAGGCTCTCTTTGGGTAGTTGGATCGAGGGCCTGATTCAAAAGGCAGTACTCCTCGATACGGCTCGCTCGTCTCTGGAGCCCTAACCACCGGTAGCTTGGACCCTGCTTCCGCACGCGGATCACATTTTTTTTTTATTACTTTTATTTAAGAAATATTTAAAAATGAAATAATATGTAAAAAAGATAAATAAATAACACCCCTTTACTGATGTTTTAAAAGTCACAAGACATCAATCTATTTATTTAAGGCACTCCAACATCCTGTTCATTAATAATATTGGGGTACCTTCCTACCGGGGGTAATCCATTTGTAATCTGTACGCATGGGTAGCTGCCAACATTCTTCCAAACACGAGGAAGGGAGAGGGAACGATCTTCCGTACATATCGTATTAAAGTCTTAATTTATTAAGTGTAACGACAACTCTACGTGATCTGATGCTGAAATTGAGGCCCAATTTTGCTCACTAGGCCATGACCTGGCATAGGACAGGGTGGCATTAATAATAATAATGAAATTCTGAAATCAATTTCACTGTTTGTTATTAAATTAGGAGGGTATTTTTTTGACTCATTTAATTCTATAGTGAGAATTAAAAGAGAAAAAGGCGTTATAATACAGAAAATAGTTTTTATACTACATGAAGAGCTCGTGGCTCAATAAATATAGCCGCACAGGCCGATCTTCTAGGTTAAGCCACGCTTGCCGAGATTTGTCTGTGGATGGGTGACCATCTGTCATAGCGAGTTTCCTCCATGCCTCGGAAAGCACATAAAGCCGTTGGTCCCGGCTGTCATTTGTAGATTTTTGACAGTCGTTGCTGTTAGTCAGAAGCTCTAAAGTCTGACAACCAGTCTTACCATGGGGTATCGTATTACCCAGTTACTGGGTTGTGGAGGTCCGACAGGCAGTCGCTCCATATAAAATACTGATATCCAGCTGCATCTGGTTTGACAGGAAACCGACCCGGAAAAGGCTAGGCAGATGATGATAAAGAAAATAGTTTTTACCATTTTTATAAAAAACCCCGAAGGTTTAGGCACACAATTCTGTGCCTATCGAATTTCATTTAAGTTTAATATAATAGTGTTTTTTTGTTATCAACCGAGCATACTCTCTTAAGCTACCGAAAAAGTCCTTAAAACAAAATCATTCAACAAAAAATAAATCTGAATTACTTGCAAGACTAAACCTTATTTATTCGGTCTAGGAATTTAGAAAAACCTCTTTAGATTCAACTTCGTCCGTCTAATGTGACACGATAAATATGATACGTATAATATATCTTTATATATAAATCTATATATTTAAAAATGTTATGTTGGTTTGTGTACGCTTCAAAAACTCAAAAAGTTCTGCACCGATTGAACTGAAATTTTAGCATGATATATAATCCGCGTCAAGGATTTTTTTTATAAATTTTATGCATCATAAAAATAGTTCTTTTGTGCCACAGCCAAGCGTGGCAGAGTATAGCTAGTATTATATAGAAAAATAAAAATTACATACAAAAAGTCACCAAAAATATTGAAAATTGGCCTACGTCCCGATCATTCGAACAAAATTAAATTTAACGCCTCCTTTGGTTCTAAATGGAGGCCTCGCTCGAATTGTAGGCCTTAAAATTCATTGGGAAAGCGAACACGTGACAGACAATAAAAAGGTTTTCATGTCAGATTTTATCATCAAAATTATATTGTACAGCCTCGTGAGACGTGCAAATTAATTATTTACATTTGCGCGCGAACGTGTTGGTGAAAATCTGATTGGTAGATTTTGTGGCCTGAGATAGCTGAATTATATATACGCTAGCTTTCCACCCCTTGGAATTTTTTGTTCAAAAAGTACCTTAGAACCGTCTCCAAGGTCTTTTATTATACGTGTACAAAAATTCATGAAAATTGTTTGAACTTACTTTCACATTTATAACATTAGTTAGGGTTGTTTGGTGCCGACGTGCAAATTGATTATTTACATTTGCGTGCGAAATATCTTGGGGAAAGAAGCTTTATTGCAAGATTTTGTGGCCTGAGGCGGCTAAATTATTTAAGCTTTCCTCCATATAACTGCGCAGCCAAACAAACATACAAACTCACGCATTCATAAAATTATGGTTATTTGGTGCAGACTTAGAAATTAATTATTTATTTTGATTTGCGCGCGAGGGTCTTGGGGAATGATTGGTAGATTTTGTGGCCTGGGGGACCTGAATAATTTAAGTTTGAGAAATTGTGCCTGTGGCTAAATAATAAGAAACACACGAATAGATCTTTAGGGAAGACGGTTTGCAATTGTAATTTTATATGTTTCATAGACACCTTTTTTTACCGTGGTAAAATCATCAAATGAGTCCTCCTCCCCGGGCAGAGCGGGAGGGACTGTCAGATTCGTACTGACTAAAATCCACGGTGTCCTTCAATAGCCCTTTACGTTCCGGCGTCAAGGTAATTCGTAAGTCCCGCGACCCCGACAGGCTTTGGCCCTCTACAGGGTCTCTACAGGCCCCGTCACTATGCTGACACTCATTGAGGCGCGCGTGGAACACAACGCGCCGTCGACCCGGGTATATATAGGCCGGGTATATATATTCTTACACATCTACGTTACGTAAGTAATTCCTAGCGAGGAGAACCGATAGAAAAAGGTACAAGAATTCATCATCTGCCTAGCCTTTTCCCAACTGTATTGGGGTCGGCTTCCAGTCAAACCAGATGCAGCTGGATATTAGTATTTTACATGGAGTGACTGCTTGTCGGACCTCCACAACCCAGTAACTGGGTAATGCGAAACCCTATGGTAATACTGGTTATAAGACTTTAGAGCTTCTGACTAACAGTAACGACTGTCAAAGATCTACAAATGACAGCCGGGACCAACGGCTTTACCTGCTTTGCGAGGCACGGAGGAAACTCGCTATGACAGCTGGTCACCCATCCAAAGACCAACCTCGGCAATTGCGGCTTAACCCGGAAGATCGGCCTGTGCGGCTGTATTTATATAACCACGAGTTCCACCAAAGAGGTACAAGAATTCAAAAAAGTTATTATTCTAAAAAATTATTAATTTTTGGAACTACGAAATTAACAAAATAAATACATTACCGGGAAACAACATTATAATCGAATCCCTCTGAGAAAATTAAGATCAAAACACGACCGAAGCCGAAGCATAATCTAGTTAATTACAAAACTATTTAAGCGTCGTTGAACATGTAAATAAATACGCGTTCACTTCCCGAACGTTAACTAATTAAATTTTAAACCTTTAATTCAATCGAGCCACTGAATACATTGTTTAATTTCATTAGTTCCATTTCGACTTCTTCGAATTGGGAAAAGAGTAAATAAATTAATTAAATAGCGATCACGCGGGATATATTTGGAGAATTTCTATTTAATCCGCTTCAAAAATGAATGGTATATAGCATTCTTTTTCTTTTGTAGGGTGCATTCGTTTTATGTTTGATTTCTTAAATTCATAAAATACTGTGTACCTATTTGTAATGGGTCATACTAACAGGAAATTCTGTTAGTATGGTATTTGGAATAAAAATCTAATTAGTCCGTCACTTAAATTATCAAAAACTCTTAATAAAAATAAAATTAAAATTTTGTGTTCAAATGAACTGATTAAGTACAACTTCTAAACCAAGTTGTTATAAGCAAGACCACTGAGAGTAAACTTTTTAGTTAAATTTCAAGCTTAGCCAAACATCATTAAGATTTGTAATTGCATTTGAATATTAATTGCTCATCTAAGATTTTCGTAACGAAGGGAATCTTAACACAATCTTATCTTACTATTTTACTATTATTATAATTACGAAAGTTTGTCAGGTTTTTTATTGTTAGTCATTCACACAAAAAATGCTGTACGGAGTTAGATAACACTTATTACAGTTTATAACTTTGATTAACACAATAGAGTATGTGTATACTTAATATACTACTGTTTGTTTTCCCAATGGAAATAAATAAATAAATAGAGTATCTTTTATCATATTATGACATTCCCATGAGATAATTATCGAAGTTCAGGCGGGCAACGCCGGGGGAATGAGTTAGTGCTAAAGTATTTTTAAAAAACTGTCATCTACCCTACGTCTTACATCCACGAGGACTTTGGACTACCAGTTTAATTGAAAGCTGACCTCAGTTGCCCCTTGCATTCCAGACGACGGCAACAACAGTCAGTTTGGTAAAGCTTGATTTTTAGTCATAGCCACATACGTTATAATTCAATTAATCAATCAAATCAACGTCTATTCAAAATGGCGGACCACAAAGTCGACTCGAACTAAAATAAACATAACTTTCCACTCAAATAACAATATAAGCAATAAAAGCAAGTTTTACTAAATCCAAAAACTACTTAAAACTCTCGCAAAGTGTATAAAAAGATAAACAAAACATGATACGAATTATAAGTACTTAAAACTTTACTAAGTTGTGATCCCTGTATATTTGGGGCCCTCATTTATCGCATAGAACAAATAAGAAAATAAAAGCTAAAAATTAAAACGTTCACACATATAGACAAGCTTCACGTAAAGCGAGTGCAAGCGCACTTGCGAGCGATATTTGTTTGTGATAAACACGCTTCTTGTGGAGCGAGTGCAAGCGCGCTCATGACCGGTATTTAGTTTGAGATCTCCTTGCACACATAGACGCACTTCACGTACAGCGAGTGCAAGCGCACTTGCGACCGACATCTGTTTGTGATATACACGCTTCATGTGGAGCGAGTGCAAGCGCGCTCATGACCGGTATTTAGTTTGAGATCTCCTTGCACACATAGACACACTTCACGTACAGCGAGTGCAAGTACACTTGCGATCGGCGTTTGTTTGTGATATGCAAGCTTCTTGTGGAGCGAGTGCAAGCGCGCTCATGACCGGTATTTAGTTTGAGATCTTCTTGCACACATAGACACACTTCACGTACAGCGAGTGCAAGCACACTTGCGATCGGCGTTTGTTTGTGATATGCAAGCTTCTTGTGGAGCGAGTGCAAGCGCGCTCATGACCGGTATTTAGTTTGAGATCTCCTTGCACACATAGACACACTTCACGTACAGCGAGCGCAAGCACACTTGCGATCGGCGTTTGTTTGTGATATGCAAGCTTCTTGTGGAGCGAGTGCAAGCGCGCTCATGACCGGTATTTAGTTTGAGATCTCCTTGCACACATAGACACACTTCACGTACAGCCAGTGCAAGCACACTTGCGATCGGCGTTTGTTTTTAATTTGACAGGGCGGAGTACTTAAAAAAAAAACGACGGGTTGCACTCTGGGAGTGCCGGCAGAAGTGAAAACTTGAATAGTAATAAACACACACGAACATTCGCGCAAGCGCCCTGCGCCGTCTTACGAATTTTCGATCAGGTCACGTATCCTGACGCAAGTTTAACATTTTTTACCCATTCCAAAAAAGTGCATAACGCCCCTAAAGAAGTTTTCACTTCAAAAATAGAGAGCCAATGCCAAAGCTTTGTTTGAGTGGCGGCCAAGATTATGTCAAAGAATCTAGGACCCTCTCAATTTAAAATCATGTGGGTGACGGACATTCGGTTGGTGGTAGTGAAGACCTTTTATATCTTTCCAGTTCACGTTTGTGATTTGTCAATTCCGTGGCCTACCCTCACCTCATATTAAGGTAATTCGCAGTTCAACGATACACAATGCTAATTGGGTTACAGTGAGTTTATACAAATATTTGTATAGCAGTTACACTGGCTTTGTTTGCTTTGAATAAAGTCCTTTGCATATGTATTATTTGAGGGATACGTAAGCTTTTGAATAAACAGAGCAATGAAAATGTAACAAGCCTGTCTTTTCGGTCCAGTGTGTTTCGGAAATTCTCATACATATGTATACAAACGCTTTCTATTGTTATTCTAAAGCTGACTTTACACGGCGCGTAATATCACAAGTCACACCTCGCCTTTTCCGTGTGAGAGTAATTGCTCTCCGCGACTCGGGCTGATATGTCCGATCAACAAACGTTGGATGACTTTAGCTGACACGTTTAGCTACCACAGTGCGTTTGAAAGTATTGTTACGCCTGGCATGGATTTATCCGCCGGTATGAGTCAGTCGTACGGCCTGCTGGTCGCACAGCAAGTGATACTTTTGTTTTTATCGTGGTAAAATCATCAAATGAGTCCTGAACTCAGGGCAGAGCGGGAGGGACTGTCAGACTCGTACTGACTAAAATCCACGGTGTCCGTTTAATAGCCCTTTAGGTTCCGTGGTCACAGTAATTCGTAAGTCCCGCGACCACAACAAGTGATACTAAATAATATAAAGTATGAAAACTTACTGACTCCCGATGAATCGGGCAGCATTTTACCACGACAACAGGTAGGTTTCATTGGATGCGATGATTTCCACGGACTCTCGGCTTGCGGCGTGATCTTGCTTGCGAACAAATCAAGCGGCGGCGCGAGCGCGTTCGTGGGCGCAGCGTGACTCGTGATATCACGCGCCGTCAGAAGCAAGCTTAAGAGGGTAGAATTTCCAAGAAATTGTACTTTGTTAGTGAATACTGAAAATGTAACATAGTATCACTGACGTAATTTGGTGATGAGATTGGTATTGCGGTTCTTCCTTTAACGTATACAACACGTTTATATTTCACATTATATACATTACATCATTTTAATCAGTTTTGTGAAACTGTGTAATGTAAAGGAATGTGCGTGTATTGAAACAATAATTTTCTAAACCTAATAACCTAATTCTAGATCATTCGACCAATTAATTAGAACATCAGTTCAAACTAGATTAGCAATTATTATAATTAGTTGAACGCAATTAATTCGCTCTAATTCAGATTTCAGCTCAGTTAAAAATTTGCTCATTTCATGTAATAGTAATAATACTTATTTATTTCTGGATTTGTACCCAGATAATCACAAATAACGACGGTCAAAGACCTACAAATGACAGCCGGGACCAACGGCTTTACGTTCTCTCCGAGGCACGGAGGTAATTCGCTGTGACAGATAGTCACCGATTCACAGATCAACCGAGGTAAGCGCGGCTTAACCCGGAAGATCGGCCTGTGTTGCTGTAATTATTTAGCCACGACCTTTTCATCTCTAGATCTCTTTTTTAGATCTCCTGATATTCCCTAAATTATGAGGCCACGATGACAGTACCTCCAGGTCCTACCATCACCCGTACAGCTTATAGACTCGACCTTATTATACGGGTCTTTAATTGAACTACCAAAATGTGGGTAAACTATTTAAGTACACCTCTGCCTAAACATTCAGGGATTACAGGAGTGATCTTAAGGGTCGCGCGAATTTCTAAGCCGTGTCTTATAGTGACCCTGGAGAGTACAGGGCAATTGAAGGAGAAGGGTGGATTTCAGTCAGTAAGAGTCTAAAAATCAGTCCTGCTCCATCAAAGGCCTCTTTGGAGGACTCTATTGATTAACCCAATCTTCGACCGAATTCGCACCGAGTCTTTATGATTTCAAAAACAAAGGAAAATGGTTTGTACTCGTATTGAAATAGAATATTAATTTCAGGCGTTAATGAAATGAAATGTTCGGTCCAGTGGACCACCGTAATAACCTTAATAGTTATCTATTCAAAGTGCATACCAGATTATTTACTTAAGCCCAACACTTAAAGGATTAGGGTGGACCACTGCTTCTAAATCGTGCGAGTAATTTGGCTCGCAGCCAAATAAGGTCATCCAGTTTTATACGTTGGTTTGAAGGTGTATTTGTACTTAAGCTTCTAACTAAATTACATACTTGAACATTATCCAGGTGATCTTCAAATAATATGTTTTTACTAGCACTTTGCCCGCGACTTCGTCCGCGTGGGTTACGTACTTTCCTAATTCCCCCTTTTCACCCCCTTAAAGGTTAAATTTCCAAAAACCCCTTCTTAGTGCTCCCCGACATTATAATAGGAAGCCGTGTGCAAAATTTCACATTCCTAGCCCCAGTAGTTTCGGCTGTACGTTGATATGTCAGTCAGTCAGTTCTCCTTTTATATATATAGATTTTGTGAGACTAAGATATATATGTATATGAGAATATACAAATCATCTTAAAAAATGTGGTGTGTTAGAATGTTAGTAAGGGGTGACTAGCCGTCCTATCGTAGACCACGCCCGGGAGCTGTCAGCAAACTGACGGGGCCCCCCTTTGAGGAGCAGAGCCTGCCGGGGTCGCGGGACTGTCTTATCTGGTAACCGTGACCCTAGAACGTAAAGGGCTATTGAAGTCCAAATCTGACAGTTCCTCTCATCCCGCCCTGAGTGGGAAGACTCATTTGACAATTTTAACACGGAAAACAGAAGCGTAAAGTTTTTCGCTTGAATCTGTTCAATCCACTTCACCAACCACAAAATGCAACTGATTTTCAGGAAATATCAAAGCTCAAAAAACCGTAATCTATTTCAAATGATGCTAAAAAATTAAAAGAAGGGGAACGCCCGACAAGGAAATGCCGAAAAGGTTTTTAACGATATCCTTCTCGTTTTTGCATGAATGTAAATCCTTTGTGAAATTGTGGACGACTTTTTGTCGTTTGGCTACTAATAAAAAACTGAAGTTGTAACTCATTTATTTTTTCATTTGAAAAACAGTACCTGGTGAATATTTTTTTGGTTCGGTCAATTTTGCTGTATATATCATTAAGCTCTTGACTTTTTTTTATTTGCTAGGAATCGAGGGATAAATGAATATAAGGATAACGGCTAGGAAAGCAGTAATTATGACTTCAGAAGTTCTTTTCTGCAACAACGAGCAGACGATACCTCTGATGTTGCAGGCGTCCATAGGCATGGGGATACTGCGTGGGGACAAAATAGACAAATGCAGAAGCTCAGATTACAAAACCAGTGAAATCTCACACCTATACACACTTCACGGAAAGCAAGTGCAAGCGTTTTTTTTTTATCATTGGCATCTGGCAGGTCATCCTTGAGAAGGTTGTGAGCTGCTTAACCGAACTTTCCCTGATGCCTTAAATCACTCTAAGGCCTCCAGCCAGGGCTTACAACTAAGTGACCACACGCTAAGGTTACCCCCTGTGGGGTACGAACCTCGGGTTAGGGCGTCACTGGGGGAGGACAGCAAGGGACAGGCTGGATCTGAATGATACCATTATTAAGGTGCTAATTTAAAACTACAGGCTCAGCATTGCGGGCTGGCTCTTGCAAGGATCGGGGAGGGCATTGACTTAGTGGTCGCTGCGAGCGTCTTCTGCGGTGAGGACGGAATGACGGAATCGGTTTGTGTTTTCTAACTGTGCTGGTTTCCCTACTGCTCTCCTGGAGGAGAGTGATGGGGTCATCGGGGGTGATTAGGGTATGCTTTGGGCGGCGATTTGAACTTATACGCGATGGGTCGTAACGGGCGGGCATGTGCAAGCGCACTCCCCGCCGGCATTTGTTTGAGATCTCCACCCACACATAGACACGCTACACGTAAGTATAGCATTCTCTCCTCGTTTACGTGTGCAGGCGCCTGTTTCCACTCATTGTTTATGGCTAACCTTCTGTATCTACTTGAGTAACTTTGAACCAGTTTAACTCGAAAACACTCAAATTATCAACTAAGGAGATTTCATATTTTGACAAGAGTTCTTGGTGGGCGAATAATTTTATTATTTAAATTGGTATTTAATTAAAGTTAAACCACTTTAAAACCAACGCAGCCGAAGATTGGGACTTTTGAATTTTGAATGCTAATCAAAATTGCGAATGAAATTGTTTTATCGGAAGTTTAATAAAGCTTTAACAGCCCACTTATTTGTGTTCAACGACGACAACAACTTAGATTTATATTAGAGTGATTGTAGCTTTAATGTCATGATTCTTGTCTAAGTTTTAAAACAAAAGGCATGGTTATGAAAGTTAAAGATGAATGTAAAATGTGATCAATCAAGTAGGCATACATGGCTAAACCTAACTCCAGTCTGTCCAATCCTGGTAATTAGATAGCGCTGACTATAAAGCCTTTATCAAAAAGACAGGCGATAGCGAACCGAACCGAGTCCGAAGCGATAACGAACCGATACGAGACGTCAAACTGGATGCAGCGAACCGAGGCGTGGCAGTTATATTAACTGGCTTTTTATGAACGACGTCAAACAGAGCAAATACGTCTTCGCTACGTCTTCGCATCGCTATCGGATCGCTTTCGCTTTTCTGTGTCTGGATTCAAATGGATTCTGTTTTATGTATTCTGGATTCTGTATGTGACTGGATTCAAAAATTCTATACATTACAAATAAAAACGCCTCGCTTCGCATTCGCCACGCCTGTCTGCTTGACAAAGGCTTAAGACCGAAATGGTTTGATACACCTACGATGCGCGCGTTGCATCGCTTGTTGTCTAGCAACGCGCTAGGCTCGCAATCTCGCTCATAGCCACCACGCTAGGCTACCGCCTTAGTCACTTAAGTATGGCCGCGAGCGGCGATTACATATGTATGTTAGAATTTACCGCTCCTGCCGCCACCACCGCGTTATGCTCGCAATGTGTTTGAGCACAATCACGTGAGAACGACTGTACAGATATAGATGAACATTGGCACAGAGACAGTTTACTATGTAGATTAACATAAAGGATAGTTTTGATCGTAGTAAAACGTTTTCGTCAGATATTTTTTGACCTCCAGATCTAAAAAAAAGTGGTTCTATTTCAAGGTCATTCCATGGCCTTTTTTTATCGTGGTAAAATAATTAAATGAGTCCTCCCACCCAGGGCAGAGCTCGGGACTGTCAGACTCGAACTGACTAAAATCCACGGTGTCCTTCAATAGCCCTTTACGTTCTGGGGTCACGGTAATTCGTACAGTCCCGCGACCAAGGCCATTCCATGGCCTGGCAACGGTTATCAGGCCACCCTCTCTGCCTCTTAAGTGTCGATTTAATTGCTAAGTAATTTCCTAGCCTGTGTTTTATTACCTGCAATTCCAGGCATTTTATTTTTATTAGCAACCTGGTGTTACGTACGTGCGTATGGCTTTAAATGTTCACTTTAATTTAGAGAGATTTGTAAAAGTAAGATTGAGTTGGTTTTGATGGTAATGAGTGGAATTAATGAGTGGGATTAATTATTTTTGCTTACCGTCCAATCAAGGACTTTGGTTAAAGTTTCAGGCGTTTCCTACTCTTTATCATAGATCAAATTAAAATTGTTTATTTGCTGTAAATGTGGTATGTACTTACAAAGTATGGTAAAACTAATTTTATTTCAAACACATTTCGCCACAAAAATGGCATGCAGACATACGGACATAAGAGTTGTTTCTTGTACTCTCTCGGGCATGCGGGCAGCGAGTAATGGGCGACTCGCCATGGACCATGCCGGGTTGACGCGGCGACGGCGCGTTGTGTTCCAAGCGCGCCTCAGTGTCAGCAAAATGACGGGGCCCCTCCCGCTCTGCCCTGGGTGGGAGGACTCACTGGATCATTTTACAACGCTAAAAAAAGCCTGTACTGTCTCACTGCTGAGCAAACGCCACCCCCAATTCCAGGAACTCGAGGTAAGCGTCTAGGTCGTCACTGCCACTTTTTTCTGGGCTGGCGCCGTCGATCTCCCGGCATCCAGCACACACCGGTGTGGAGATCTTTGCCCAGCGGTCCTCTTGCATGCGACAGACGTGTTCCGCCCAATCCCATTTAAGTCCCACTTTCCTGCCAACATCTATTGTGCCATTGAAATGCTGTGTAGTGTTTCGCACCCTGTCATTTCTTTTCACATAATGCTGCGTTCCATTATCTGTTGGCAAACTCCAAGGCGGGACTTTTGCGATTCGGTGAGTGACCACGTCTGAGCACCCTAGGTTGTGCGCACAAAAAAAATGTTGGCAACATAATTGGACAGCTGTATATGAATTCAAAAGTAATAGGGAGTAGGGTACACTCGAAAGGTTCGAGTTCATTTCGTACGGGTGCGTATCCTTGTTGATAGACAAAAAAGTAGAGATGGGCCTCGAGTCATCGATACACGACTACAGCTCCTATAGGCGCGCCTGGAATACGACGCGTCTCTAGAAGCTGTTAGCGTACCAACGGGGCCAGACATGGCGAAATGCTGCGAAAATTGATTATCATGTTACCGCGGTCCTAGAATGCAAAGGGAGTAGAATTGAAAGAACAGGTTAAAGCGAGAGTAATTCCAGTATGGGAAAGAGACAGAGCTATACAAGTCGTCTAGCGCCATCTCGTTCCCACAATGAAGTTACTCTCGGCTTGTTGGTCTAGTGGTTAGTGACTCTGACTGCTATGCCGGAGGTCGTGGGTTCGATTCCCACCCAGGACAAATGTTTGTGTGATGAGCACGATCATTTGTTCTGTGTCTGGGTGTAATTTATCTATACTAATATTATAAAGAGGAAACCTTTGTATTTTTGTATGTTTGTATTGAATAGGCTCAAAAACTACTGGACCGATTTCAAAATTTCTTTTACCATTACTTAGAGGGATTCTTCCGAATCCGTATAGGCTATATTTTATCCCGGAATTTTTTTTTTTTCAGAGTGCTTAAAAAATAAATGTCCACCCGTGCGAAGCCGGGGCCGGTCGCTAGTCTATAATATGTATGTATTTAGAAACATATAAGTATGTTTATCAGTTGTCTAGTACCCATAACACAAGCTCTGCTTAGCTTGGGACTAGATGGCGTTGTGTGATAGTTGTGGAATATTTATTTATTTATTTATTTATTTATTTACTCTTGCTTTAAGACGGTTGGTTTTTAGTCAATCTAGTCTAACATCTCAAAAAAAGTAATATTCTTAAAGTGATGGAATATATTTTAGTAGGTCATTCCTCGCTAGTACCTAATGAAATAAAAATGTTAAAGAACGAAGTCAATTCCCGAATCGATTTCTAGGTAAAACCGAATATTGGCGGGAGCAATAATATATCACAGTCGACCAGTTTTATTGTCACAAAAATGTAACCCTAACTATAACTGCAGAACCCGGGTACGGATCGGGGATTTTTTTCCAAGCCTCAATATGAAGGTCGGTTATAATTGAACGCGGGTTCGATATAATTAGGGTGAAATTGACAGCTATATCGTTGGTGAATACGACTGGCAGTTTATTAGAGGTTTTGCCAATTTTCTGCTTTTCTGCGAAGCTCTATTTTTTTTTCGTGGTGAAATTATTGAGGTAATGTAGTCAGCTATGCCAATCAGTTTTAGGGTTGTTATATAAATTGGCTATTTGACTGAAAAAATGTAATTAGTCCGTCACTTAGTTAATCAAAAAATATTCGATAAGTATTTTTTCTTTTGTTTCGTAAACCGAAATTGACGGAGATACGATGCTTTCAAAAGTGGCAATACGTCACAAATTTTGTACAATTTGTATTGAATTCTGACGTCACGAGCCCCCACTCTCGAGTTTTGATGCGTTGTATTTTGGTGAATATTCATTGATTTTACAAAAGAAAAAATACGTTTCCGTTATTTTTTTAAACTGTAAATGACGGACTAATTATATTTGTCATTTATAGCTACTGTCAAATAGCCAATTGGGACCCCAGACTACGCCTTTGATGCCCCATCGCCACCGATGATATCATTTCAAAACTCAGATTTTAGTTGCTACTCTTGAGAATGCGATACCTACCACAATCAAATCCTGGGCGAACATGGTGTGTGGATGGGTGACAACTCATCATAGCGAGTTTCCTCCGTGTCTCGAAAAGCAAGTCTGAGAACTGGTCCTGCCAAGGGGTATCGTATTACCCAGTTCCTGAGTTGTGGAGATCAGATAGGCAGTCGCCCCATGTAAAATACTGATTTTCAGCTGCATCCGGTTTGACTGGTGACCAAGGTAATTGTGAAAAGACTAGGCAGATGATGATGCTTTTTTTTACGTGGTAAAACCATCAAATGAGTCCTCCCAGGGCAGAGCGGGAGGCACTGTCAGACTCTTACTGACTAAAATCCACGGTGTCCTTCAATAGCCCTTTTCGTTCCGGGGTCACGGTAATTCGTACAGTCCCACGACCAGATGATGATTCTGGATAAAGATGTCTCCCATATCTTCCCACTGTTTCCATTGTGCAGTTTTCTCCAGCCAATATTGTTTTTTTTTAAGCGTGGTAATGCCAATATTGGATTATTGCGCTTAATTTCATCCACTGCTGAACATAGGCCTCCTCTATCAAAATTCCAATAGAACGGATTGGAAGCGGCTCGCATCAAGCACGATCCTGTGATCTTCAGCAGATCGTCTGTACACCTTGTAGGTGGACGTCATTCGCCACGCTTGCCAGTGCGACTAGCCCTTTGTGAACAAGAAATTAATAACTTTTCGCTACACTTCTAGTTTCCCCTGCCGTCATGAACAACAAATACAGACTCTGTATTAACTTACACGTAGTTTAGCGCTAACCTCGGGACTTAGTGGTGGAGATTAGCGGTTAGCGAGTAAACGCCATTATTACTTTAGTTTCTATGTGTATGTGTAGTTGTGTGTGGCAGGACATACTGTGCTTAGGAGGTCTGCTCCACTTCATACTCTTAGGCCTACTTGCACCACAATCACTAAACAGGTTTAGCGCTAAACTGTTTTAAAACATCGTTCTTTCTCTGTCAACTTTAAACAATTTGACAGGGATACAGTGATATTCTAAGGCAGTTTAGCGCTAAACCCGTTTAGTGATTGTGGTGCAAGTGGGCCTTAATAAGGTGATTTTTTTCTTTATTCGAGATATTTTCGTGGTTTTTTACTCAATGTTGCCCCACATTAAATCTTCAGTATCGCGAGTGTGTGTACCAACATTTAGACTCATATAAATGACTAACATTTGCCCAAGGGTTTCGCTTGCGTAAGTTCAGTATGATGTAATTTGCAACTCATTTTCCACCAAAATGACGCCTTCTTTTTAACCATCGCCGTAGTATACATGCATTTTCATCACATCATTTTCGGATGAAGACAGAAATTACAAAATAACACCTACTATGAACCTTTTCTTAAGGTGGAATATCTTTAACCCCTACAAAACTCTTTGCTAGCGGACAATTTAGCGACAGCACGCGCAGCCACGCAACGGGCAGCGGTTAAATACTACATCTCAGTCTCTTCGTGCACTGGGCGACGCAAGTCTCCGATACCTTACGACTTTGGTATCCAGGTGACTTTCACAATACAAATCCATAGAGGTTCGTATCAATGGATACCAAAATCGTAAGGTATCGGAGACTTGCGTCGCCAAGTATACGAAGGGGCTTATTAGCCCAGGTTTAGCAAGCGTTCGACAGGTTAAATGAGTCCTTAGCTCTAGGTATAGTGAACGGGACTATCGGGTTATGCGTTCCACGGCTGCAGTAACCTCGGGCACGCTGCAATCGCGGTGGCAATATCTTTTATTCTTTATCTTTGAGGAGTGGCTGTAGAGGCGCAACGGGGTATTCACCTTCCGCCTGACCCTGGTCCTCAAAAGACACGGTTGTTTTAGGAAGTTTCTGTGATTTCAGTAGGAGGATACACATACCAGGCGTCACCACTGTGTGTGGCGCCTCAAGGATATGGTGCACTACCGTGTCCTCAAAAGGTTTGGTAGCGGATATGGGCTTGTGGGGTTCTCATGGGCGTCTCCGTAACTCCAGAGGGCGACATACGCTAAAAATAAATTAAAACCTATTATAGTTACATAAAACAAAGCGACTTTACGTTCAACAAGCCAACAAGTAATGTCATGTTCCTTTAATTCCGAACTGGCATTTGTTCTCGACGTTAAGCGGTGACCTTTGACCTTTGACATTTACAATTGCATCAATAATAGGTCGCGTTCGAATAATTGTCAGTGTATTGCGCTACTGACCCAAATACTCGTAGTATAATGAAAAGTTTTATAACACTTATGTTTTTTTATTAGTGGTAAAATCATCAAATGAGTCTACCCAGCCAGGGCAGGACGGGACTGTCAGACTTGTACTGACTAAAATCCACGGTATCCTTCGATAGCGATTCCGGGGCCACGGTTACCCGATGAGTCCCGCGACCCCGGCAGGTTATGGAACTCTAAGGCTTCATCATTTTTATGTTAGGCTCACGTTTGACCCATATCTCGCCTGATGGTAAGCAATGATGTGGTCGATGGTGAAGCACGCTTGCCTAGAAGTAACCTATTCAATCTTGACTTAAAGAATTCAAGGTTGTTGCTTTATTTTTCTCAATTTCTTTTAAATAATCATATATTTTCCCTGATGTTGGTTGAATCTGAAAAAGGAGGGTAATTGATATATTGTAATATTACAAGACAAAACAACGAAATTACTTCACTCTATTCAGCATTATTTAATCATCACATTATTAAATCACATTATTAAATTTATCACATTATTAAATCTTAAATTACAAATGCTAACTTAAAATATTTAATTTACAAATGCTAACTAAATCAGGCAACTTTGAACTCTAAACCTGAAATAATTGGGTCAGAAGGTACCTTTCTATTTCGCGAACTGGTACCAAAAGTACCTTAAGTGATAAAATGACACTTTTAATTATAAAGTGATAAGGGTTAATTACTTTTACGTTTGACATTTAACCCGTGAATACTGCAGAGTGGTACTTTTTTGTTTAGCGTACCGTTTTTGAAAATTGGTAAGTAGGAAGTGACAATAGAGATTAAGGGTAAGCCTGGATATGATAAGGTCGTATGTTTAAATGTCTGAGATCATAAGGGTCACATTTTGTCTATACTCAACTTTCTTTTTTCATCTACTCCTCATTATTAAAAACTTTTAGCATACAACCGAAAGAAACTGCAAAAAATGTGCTGTAATACTATTTTAAGAAGATTTATATAAACAAAAAATATCATGGGGCAGCTGTTTTTGTTGCGAAATCAGATTTTGTATATTATTGCAATGACGACAAAGTTGAGAATAGCTTGACAGTGAAAAATGCTGATCGCTGGGTTCCGCCATATTCTTAAGGGCGCCGGACGCCGGTCCTAAATATCCGCGTTTGTATTTCTGAAGCCTTACTTTTTGTAATTTCTACTTAAACAAAACTATAAAGGAGGCTTCTACATATATTATACTAGCTTTTGCCCGCGACTTCGTTCGCTTGGAATAGTGACTTCCGGCAGATTTTTGTTTTTTTTTGTAATAAAAACTATCCTATGTCCTTTCTCAAGTTCCAAACTATCCCTGTACCAAATTTCACACAAATCGGTTCAATAGTTTAGGCGTGAAGAAAAGACAGTCAGAGATACTTTCACATTTATAATATTAGTTTGGATTATTTTCATCCATCTAATCGGGGTCAATAGCGCGGTCACAGAAACCAAGTGGATTTCGTTGACCCTCACGTACAGTTTCCGCACCCTTAGTTACCCTTTATGACCCCTCTATGATCTTTCGATCTTATCTCTTGATCACAAACGACCTTAATTTTCTTTGAGAAATTAGAGAGTCGGTACAATTCGTATAAAGGCAGTCTGCCACAGACATTTTGTCTCTGCGATCAATTTAAAAACAACCTTATAGTGATCGTAGTAAATGTCATTTTAATGTAGACGGTGTTGTCAGTGATAGCAAGCTAATATAAACCTTTTTGTTACGAAAATAAAAGTCACTTTTATTAACTGTTACAGTCGTACAACTAAACAAAATGGCATCTAAGTTTTGATGAAATGAAATCGATGATCAAAAGCCGTTTTATCCAGTCTGCTAGTCAAATTCAATTCCTTCCATTTTTACCTATAAATCCTTTCACGTATTATTAAAAAAAAAAGAAATCCGTTCAATAAAACTTCCAATATTCCAATTACGATTTTTAAAATTCCTTCATATCAATAATAAAATCTCTCGCTTCAACTCATTCTAGATTCAATATCGTTCACTAATCAAATATGGAATAGTCCATTATTCGCCTTGAATATAGTTCTGCGAACAAGAGCGCGACGACTGAACGACGAACGACATCATTCATTCATTCGTTCAATGGCGAACGAGTCGAACGGTTGATTGGATGTGACAAACTTACTCGTTGGAATGTAGTGGAGGAAGTTCTTATGAGTACTGTAATGATTATCTTGTTTGCGTCGATTTTCGATTAATTAGTTCGTAATTTGGAATTGATTGGGGTTCAATTTAACTACAGATTAAAGGGGATAATTATTATTGTATAATGAAATAATTTGATCTGAAATTGGTATTTTTACAAGAGATTTAAATCGTATCGGATGTGAAAATTTTATGAGAAGCCTGGCCTGTCTAACTCTCACCGAGAAGGGGCCTGTGTCCCAGCAGTGGGAACATTATAGGCTGATGATGATGATTAAGGAAAACATGAGGAATCGTGATAAATCTATTGGCATAACATCAAACAGTATAAGATACAGAGACTATAAAATATATTTTTATAAATTCTCAAAAAAAAAAATTTAGTTTTAATTTTAAGAAGCCAAAAATATATAAATTTAAAAATACAAAATTAAAATAAAACTAGACTAAACTATTATGGCGCATCGAAAAATTCATCCTCAACGCTGTCAGCTGGTAATGTGCCCATGAGACTGGCGGCGTTGCCTCTTTGTATGACAATAGATAAAATAAGGAATAGATAGAGAATTTCGACGCTTGTGAGGAAGACCGCGATGGCTCGATTGGTAAGAGAATCGGTGGGTATACTGCTCGCAGTCAAATTTTTCCTTCCACAGAAAAGAGTAAAACCTTTTTCAAAAACCTTCATTTAACGTGTAATAAAACTCAAAAAGAGAATAAATTAACTTAACAACTCGACTTTACATAATTACTTGAATTGCTTCTACAATATTTGAAGCACGTAAATATACGAATAAAATAAATGTGTTCGGCCTCTACATTACCGTTTAAAAAGGTACCCTTAGTTCTAATGAGTTTTTAATGTTGCTAAATTACTATTTACGAGACCTACAGTAATCATGTAAATTAACTAATGATATATCTTCCTCACATAAACGAAGAATTATAAATCCTAAGCAAAATGGACAGGCCTGTTGGTCTAGTGGTTAGTGACCTGACTGCTATACCGGAGGTCGTGGGTTCGATTCCCACCCAGGACAAATGTTTGTGTGATGAGCACGATCATTTGTTCTGTGTCTGCGTGTAATTTATCTATAATATGTATGTATTTAGAAAATACATAAGTATGTTTATCAGTTGTCTAGTACCCATAACACAAGCTCTGCTTAGCTTGGGACTAGATGGCGTTGTGTGATAGTTGTTGAATATTTATTTATGTGATGTTTGTGTGATGAGCACGATCATTTCTTCTGTGTCTGGGTGTAATTTATCTATAATATGTATGTATTTAGAAAATACATAAGTATGTTTATCAGTTGTCTAGTACCCATAACACAAGCTCTGCTTAGCTTGGGACTAGATGGCGTTGTGTGATAGTTGTGGAATATTTATTTATTTAAGACATTCATTTTTCTTTTAATAATAAAAAATAATAAATAAATATTAAAATAAAAAATAATTTTTTTTTTGCCAAAAACAGCTACAACCAGCTTGAAGGAATTATGAATCCGACAGCACGTCTTATTCTTCGAGTTCCCAACGAGACGCCGGGATGTTTACCGGGCTAAGTAAAATTAAAGCAATCTATTGCCCCGGGGACAGCCAATTTACTTCTGTTGCTCTAGGGTTGTCTAATACTTATTTATTTCATAAAAAAAAATAAGAAAAAAAAAACGACGGGTTGCACTCTGGGAGTGCCGGCAGAAGTGAAAACTTGAATAGTAATTGTTGGAAATATCTTGTGAACAGATTTTAGTAAAACTCGCAAAAATGGTTGACTTTTTATTTCAATAATTTTCCAATGTGACGTACATCTTTTATAAACAATGTTACCTAGCAACGAATGTATCCAGCATACAAACTTCTTTAAAAGTAATAAAGTCACACGAACATTCACGCAAGCGCCCTGCGCCGTCCTACGCTTTTTCGGTCAGGGTCACGTGTCCTGACGCGAGTTTAAGATTTTATACCCATTACAGAAAAGTGCTCAACGCCGCTAAAGAAGTTTTCACTTCAAAAAACGTCGAAATTGTTATGAAAAGGTAAATATAGTACATCCACATTTTTTTCCAGTAATATGAACAACTATCAAAGCGAGATTCCTCCGTGCCTCGGAAAACACATAAAGCCCTTGCTCCCGGTTGTCATTCTTTTTTTTATCGTGGTAAAATTATCAAATGAGTCCTCCCACCCAGGGCAGGGCGGGAGGGACTGTCAGACTTGACTGACTAAAATCCACAGTGTCCTTCAATAGCCCTTTACGTACCGGGGTCACAGTAAATCGTGAGTCCAGCGACCGGTTGTCAATCTGCAGATTTCTGACAGTTGTTACTGTTATGCTGTCAAACAGGCAGGCGAAAGCGAAGCGATTCCGAAGCGATACCGAACTGAAGCGAGACGTCAGCCCGATAGTTCTGTCACGCTATCGGATCGCTTTCGCTTTTCTATGTGATTGGATTCAAACAATTGATAAAACAGCTGGGATTCCAAATGATTTATCAAATTCTTTAGAGCAGACGAAAAAGTTATAAAAGCGTTAGACAAGTTCTAAGAGAAATACATTAATGATGGAAAAGTTTCAAAGACTTTCCTGTCCCGTTTATTTTATGTCCCGAAAACCTGAAAAGTCATGATTAATGAAATAAAAAAAAATACTAAAATTTTTGATGTTATCTAGCCTATAATAAACTTGTCTTGGGCGGTGTCCTATTTCTGCAACTTACCTCGATGGTGTACTTAACCTTTTTTTCTACTTGGTAAAATCATCAAATGAGTCCTCCCACCCAGGGCAGAGCGGCAGGGATTGTCAGACTCGTACTGACTAAAATCCACTGTGTCCTTCAATAGCCCTTTAAGTACCGGGGTCACGGTAATTCGTACAGTCCCGCGACGATGGTATACTTAACCTTGCCAGATTAAAAAGAGCCAAAAAATTTAAAACTTTTCTGTGGCAGCCCTAAGTTGCAACGCGGACACCAGGTCAATTCCGTCATTTACTTATTTTAATAAAACTCCGCAGACGTACAAATTTCATCTTATTAGCGCTCTCAGAGAAATATACACAAGTTACGTAATAAGGCGTGACCTATATACATACATTATATATAGTTCAAGTGCTGGGGAAAGTTTTATGTGTATACTAGAGACCCGATCCTTCGCGGAAATTAAATTATTTATGTACTAATTTTAACATGTACTTTCATTTCATCAAATAGAAATAGTATATCACAATATCTATTGAACAGTTTGTTTGTTTCGTTGGTTGAACAAGCTCATCTCAGTAACTGCTAGCTCTACTTGAAGCGTCCTCCCTCCACCCCAGCCGCAGTGGTAGACGCCCACGGCGTCGGACGTCGCCAGACGATCTCCGGCCACCGTAGGCGCGGGTCGACGGCGCGTTGTGTTCCACGCGCGCCTCCAAAGTGTCAGCATAGTGACGGGGCCTGTAGAGGCCCAAAACCTGCCGGGGTCGCGGGACTAACGAATTACCGTGACCCCGGTACGTAAAGGGCTATTGAAGGACACCGTGGATTTTAGTCAGTACAAGTCTGACAGTCCCTCCCGCCCTGCCCTGGTTGGGAGGACTCATTTGATGATTTTACCACGCAAAAAAAAAAGCTCTACTTGAAAAATTATATTTGTGTTGCATATTCTAATCGTCGAGAAGGCTATGGCTATATAAAATCACGCAACAACCAATAAAGCCTTCGTCAAACAGACAGGCGAAAGCGAACCGGACCGAATCCGAGGCGATAACGAACCGATACGAGACGTCAAACTGGGTGCAGCGAACCGAGGCGTGGCAGTTCTTTTAGCTGGCTTTTTATGAACGACGTCAAACAGAGCAAATACTCCTTCGCCACGTCTTCACATCGGTTTGGTCACGCTATCGGATCGCTTTCGCTTTTCTATTTGACTGGATTCAAACAATTCCATACATTACAAATAAAAACGCCTCGCTTCGCATTCTCCACGCCTCTCTGTTTGACAAAGGCTTAAGAGTCGAGCGGTGGGGATGAAACCACGGGGAACATTTAATCTATAATATCTAAGATGCGAATTTCTTTTCCGTGATATTGCGAGCAGGATTTGAAGCTGCGGTCTTCAAATTCAGTACACCAGACACTTTTACCACCCGATACATCGCAGTCATGCTCAACACGTTTTTTTTCTTTCCACACAAATGCCTTGAATTAGTGATGCTTTTATTTTACGTGGTAAAATCATCAAATGAGTCCTCCCACCCAGGGCAGAGCGGGAGGGACAGTCAGACTCGTACTGACTAAAATCCATGGGGTCCTTCTATAGCCCTTTGCGTACCGGGGTTACGGTAATTTGCGAGTCCCGCGACCCCGGCAGGCTTTGGCCCTCTACAGGCCCCGTCACTATGCTGACACTCCTTGAGGCCCGCGTGGAACACAAAGATTCGTTGGTGCTTAAAAATATTTAAAATTCTTTGACTTTTTTCGTCTCCATGTATTACAAAACCTTTAAATAAGTCTAGAACTCAATAGTACGGCAAGCACGGTCCGTTAAGCAATAATATGTTCCAAACGAACGTGCTGTCTTCAAAAGTCGAAGTCGCGACTTCAAACGACTTTTAAAGTCGGTCTTTTAGGTGCATCATCCATAGCATTGGCAAAGTGAACTGTAGAGTGAAACTGTCTTGTGAAAACGTGTTTCGTTTTATATTGCAGAGGAATTTAATTTCTATTAGAGTTGGATAGATTTGAATCTTCAGTGTGTTTCTTAAAATCGTATTTACAAGTTGTACTTACTGATTTGACTATTAAATTATTCGAACCTATACATAACTTTGTGTAATTTATTTCATCACCACTGCTCTGAAAACGGTGAAGGAAAACCGGCATGTCTTATGCCTTTGTCAAACAGACAGGCGAGTCCGAAATGATAACGAACCGATACGAGACGTCAGTCCGATAGTTCTGTGACGCCATCGGCTTATCATCTTTTCTATGTGACTTGATTCTAACAATTCCACACATTACAAATAAAAACGCCTCGCTTCGCATTCGTCACGCCTGTCTGTTTGACAAAGGCTTTAGAAGTAAAAATTCGAAGACATGTGACATTAGCTAACCCGCACTGGGTCCGTATGTTGTATCACGGTCCACTCCCTCTCGCCGAGAGGAGGCCCGAGTCCTAGCTATGAGAACATTAAAGGCTGATGTTGATATAGCGGCAGCAGAAATATATAATTAGTGGATATTGTAAATGTCTAACTACTCGTATCACGTTTCATTAGATATAACTTGGTGACAGATAGACAGACATAATAAATAATTAACTTTATTGGTTACGTAAAAAGACGAACCTTACATTTATAGATATTACAATGTTGAAATGCACTTAATCAGTAAGAAATATTATTTTTTTACGAACTTCGGAGTGAGCGGTCGTTTGATTCAGTTTCGCACTGGCCTCCGTAGTAGTGAAGACTGTATCACGGCAGGTCAGTCTTCCTCATTCACAAACACACTGTACACAGTTACATACTTAGTCACTAATCAATATCACTATCAACTAACACTAACTATATCTAAAAATATAATCTACATTGATTCGAGTTCAATTACGAGTACAGCTTAAAGAAATACAGATTACCAAAGTTACCCACTTCTTATGTGTATTTCATCAATTTGGTCATTTGATCACAATAATAGTGTGGTAATCGCAAAATGTTCTGTGTATATGCAAAAACTTAAGATACTTTTTTTTTTATTCATTCCTTCCTTCAGGTAGACGGACGAACAGCTGAGACTTAATAATAGAGGCTCGTTTTATCTTATGAGTACGGAATCCTTATAAAAAGTAAGTACCTATGTCAGCATACATCTAATCTTAGTCAATATTCAATTAACTAAACCTCGAGGTATGCAATAAACTAACTTTAGTGACAAACTTACGGTCGACTTGACGCACCTTGATCAAAGTTGGGTTCAAATTGATCCTTGAAACTGTGTGGTTGAATGTCTTTAGTACCTCTTGACCCTTAATTGGGATGGAAGATTGTTGGGGTTGGATTTGGAATTGATGAATATTTTTTGTATCTAAAAGCTACATTGAGTTTGTTTATTGATTTAAGTATCTGTAGATTTTTTCAAATCGGTCGGCAAGCGACTTTATGAGCGAACAAACATAAAAAAATACAAAAATACGAATTGAGAATCTCCACTTTTATCATATTTAAAAACTCATGAACAGCTAAACACCAAAAAAACATAACAGGCACATTATGTAATACATAAATCAAGTCAAAAACAACCATTTCATTTTTCCGCCCCTAATATGTTTTAAAATACAGCCGCCGATGCCGCCGCCATTATGATTCAACCGCTAACACAAAATGGCCGACTGAGATTAAAAACAACATTTCGTAAATCGAATATAATGAATACTGACGATCTAAAATTACTTTTTTTCGATTGCCCAAGGGTGATGTTAATTTAAAATGGAAGTCAATTGTCAGGAAAATATTGTCAATTTAATATTTTTATTGTTTTATATTGAAGGTTGGAAGAGTACAAAATAACAGTGTATTAATTGAAAAGTAATATTTGTTTTTGTGACTTTTGTTTGATAGGATTTTTTATCAATTGATTGTTTTAGGGTTCCGTACTCAAAGGGTAAAACGGGACCTTATTAATAAGACTTCGCTGTCTGTATGACGGTCCGTCCGTCTGACAGCAGGATGCATCTTATGAACCTTAATAGTTAGACAGTTGAAATTTTCACCAATTATATTATTTTATTACTGCTGCCACTGTAACAACAAATACTAAATTATCCCTTAAATATAATAAAATAAATATTTAAGGGATAAACGTGATTATTTCGCTCGTTTTGGCTCGACATTGATAACGGCAACAGGTAGATGCTAGAAATATTCACAAAATACTTAGTTATACATTTATTCACTTAAAATAATAACTAAATTAAAATAAAACAAAGGGAGGTTTCCATACCAAAAAAAAATATTTTTGCTGTTTTTATTATATAAATGGACGGAACCTTTCAAGCGCGAGAGCGACTCGCACTTGACCAGTTTTTTTGTTTAATGGCCGCATTTCTGTGGTAACAAAAGCAAGACAGACTGGCCGGTTAATATTTTATAGAAACTGTGTTTCGCAATTTTACTTACGGTTGCCTGGAGACCAGTTAAAAATAATAAGAAGAAAAAGAAATCTAAAACAGTGATTTTTTTTAAATTTATCACTGGCCTACCAATATGTAATACATATTACATTAATACACATATTTAAGTAGGTTATTTATTGTTTAACAAAAGTAATTAAACACGTTTTCTTTATTATTCTAAAGATAAAACAAAATGTTGATAATTTATTCAAAAGAAAATAAGAAACATGTTCATATGAGGTAAACGTGACAGTAATAAAAACAAAATTAAGCCCAAAAACACAAAAAAAGATTAAGTAGCGGAAAATATGCGTCACGCGAAACTGCCATCGCTCAGTATGAGAAAAACGTGTGAGTTGAATTATATCACAGAGACGCGACGTTTTTGAAGTGTTACACAATTATGTTACTATATGTTTTTTATAACTTTGCCCCACACCAATGTGGGGCAAAGTTTTAGGCACAAGAAATGAGAATTTCTCAAGAAATTCTCATTCCTTGTAGATCGTTTCCACTAAACTCATAAGCCTTTGTCAAACAGACAGGCGTGGCGAATGCGAAGTGTGACAGTTTTTTTAGTAATGTATGGAATTGTTTGAATCCAGTCACATAAAAAAGCGAAAGCGATCCGATAGCGTGCCGAACTATCGGACTGACGTCTCGTATCGGTTCGTTATCGCTTCGGACTCGCCTGTCAAAGGCAATAAACACAAACAGCCAGATAAAGGTCAATTAACACCGAGGCGTGACGCTGCGCACACATTCCAATAAAGCGACTTAAAATCTTGATACACGACACAGTGGGTGAGCAATCGACTGTTGCGCAGCGTGTCGCGGGTTCAATCCCCGCACGGAACAACTATTTGTATTTGATCTGACCTTTTTTTAACGTGGTAAAATCATCAAATGAATCCTCCCACCCAGGGCAGAGCGGGAGGGACTGTCAGACTTGTACTGACTAAAATCCACGGTGTCCTTCAATAGCCCTTTACGTACCGGGGTCACAGTAAATCTCTAGAGGGGGGCCCCGTCATTTTTGGGTGACACTCTTTTATTTGATCTGACCTACAAGTAGTTGTTCTGGGTCTGGGTGTTTGTGTATGTGAGTTCTATGTTTGTAAACGCAACCACAACACAGGAAAAATTCCTAAAGCGGACCAACTTAAAAGCAAAAAAAACTAAAATAAATTAAGTTCGTGTTTCATAATTTCGTCGCCCCAATCGGCGTCTCGGTGGCCGATTTGTTACATTGACTTCTATGCCGATGATAGCATCGCCAGATTTAAACAGTTTTTTTTTCTATTCTTTAAGTTGTATTCCATTTTTAAATGTTTTTTTTTTCTTCTTTTTGTTTTAGAATGGAGTTCGGTCAATATTATGCAGCATATACGAGTAATGATATAAGATATTCATTCAGCAACTTGGACTCTTTATACTGACCGTTAAAGTTGAACTAAAAGGAGGTGGTACCTTGTACCTACTAATGGGTATCGTAAAAGCTGTCTAAGAGGTTATTTAAGAGGACGGGAGGAGTTTCCTTCTTACCACTTACCCTACATACTCACTCTTTTTCTCATGGGGATAAGCAGAAACCACAGGTCTCTACATTCTACGATCCTTAATATTCTTTCGTATCAATTAAATTTTCGTTATTGTTCTAGTTAATATTGTTTCCTTAAGATATATTTGTTTTATTTAAGAGCGAGAAAGGGCTTGATGATATAATCTTTCATGATGCGCAACATGGCGCCTGTCACAGAAGTTTGATTTTCTTTTTCTTATAGAACTGTTAACACTTTTATAGTACCTATGCCAATAAAAGTATTTTTTTCTTTATTTTTTATATTCTGTGTGCATTTTAGTCTATACCTTACGCTTAACAACTAAACTAAATATTTCATTTCCGCAATCAAGAATTTGAACGTGCTAAGCTCAGCGGCTAAATGTTCGTCATCTATCACAGAGTTGTCAAACTCAAGACAACGAACAATTACGACTCCATTGCTTTCCTTCCTCAAAATCAAATCATCCAGTCAACTAAACAAAGAAATACTTTTTTTTCTTCTTATCAAATAAAAAAATAAAACGCTGCATCCAGCTCTAGCTTATTACTAAATCATTCGAGCGTCTAACGCGATTAAGCGAAAAAGTGCTGCAAGTTACAGCGACCGGCGCTTAATCCTCGGAAATCTATGGTAATTTGTTTGGACAGTCGCGTAAAAAACTTCCATGTTAGCAAACTGGAGTAAATTGTGTTAGTCTGTGCAACAGATGCCGAAGGAATTCTCTGTTTGACTGTACTTTTTCTTATTTCTTTGTTTTAGTTCGGATTATCGTGATGGCTATCTTTGGTTCTAGAGTTTAACGGCACTTGCTTTTTATCGATATAACACAAACATATCAATGTTTTTATTTTTAAAGTTTTTTTTTTTTGGTGGGCAAAAGTATCTCCCATAACCTTACACTCTTCCTTATAACGTTGCTTTCGCCGGATAATCCCAGAAAAATAAAGTACCGGTTATATATATATATATGCTATATATATATATATACCAACAGCATATATATATATATATATGCTGTTGGTGTACCTTTTACGGGAGACAGAAGAAATGTTTTTTTTTTTAATATATATATAGATATAACAAATAGAGTAGGTAGTTACAAGTAAAAGGCCTATACAATTATCAGTAATACGTAAACCAACATTAACGAACATAAGTGGTAATTTAAGCTAAAAACTTAATTAATGTACTAAATATTAAATGGAAATAAATTAAACTATATGTTAATACAGAATTACAAAGAGAATAATAAAGTTAGAATTATGTTTAACTTAAAATACAAACATGAGATCAAAATTAGATTAATGAGATCAAAATTTAGACTTACGAGTTACTATACAAAATTTCTTACAAAAATTACTTACAAAATTTTAAAGGAAGAGGTTGCAAGATATATCTAGGCAAAGAGATACATCTAGGTATCTCTTTGCTGAGCCTATTGAGATATGACTGACTAATTTTACGTCACTAAGGCCTCTGCCTCGAATCTTGCGGGCAGCGGGGCGGCGGCGGCGGCGGCGCGGGAGCGGCAGGATCTTAGGCATACATTTAAATGGACCGGCCCTCGAAAACAGCGGCGCGACAGCGGGGCGGGCGCGAACTGCGAGCGCCGCCGCCGCCGCCGCCCCGCTGCCCGCAAGATTCGAGGCAGAGGCCTTAAACGTGAAACGTCATGCTCTGGTTCCGGGGTCGCGGGGCTTACGAAGTACCGTGACTCCGAAACTTAAAGGGCTATTGAAGGACACCGTGGATTTTAGTCAGTACGAGTCTGACAGTCCCTCCCGCTCTGTCCTGGGTGGGAGGACTCATTTGATGACTTTACCACGATAAAAAACGGGCCTCTGGTTCGAACTAAAATATAAGCAAGTATCGAATTCGTGTGTATCGTTACAAAACATTGATGTATCGCTTCTTATATCGATACTAAAAATCAGACTGGGTAGTGCATCACTAATTTGTTCTTTTTTTGCATGCATTTGTACTTTCGCTAAGCGATTTAAGACGATTATTTTTCTTTTTTTGTTGAGTAAATTGCTGTATTTTGAATCGAAAGATTTCAATGTTTTTTTCTTGTTCCAGTTCGCTTTTTTTCGTCCAATTCGATCCAATCCTCTCAACCAACAATAAGGTAAGTGTTTTTGAATGTTTTGTATATTATGTCATTATTGTAGTATTTTTCTGTAACTTTAAGGTTTCTATCCGTCGTACCACGAATAGATAAACATCTGTTGAACACTAGTCTAAAAAAAGTCAAAACTACCTAAAGGTTAGCGTTAAAGCCTTTGTCAAACAGACAGGCCTGGCAAACGCGAAGCGAGGCGTTTTTTTTGTAATATATGGAATTGTTTGAATCAAGTCACATAGGAAAGCGAAAGCGATCCGATAGCGTGGCCGAATCGATGCGAAGACGTGGCGAAGGTAAATTTGCTCTGTTTGACGTCGTTCATAAAAAGCCAGCTGATTCAACTGCCACGCGACAATTCGCTGCACCCAGTTTGACGTCTCGTATCGGTTTGTTATCGCTTCGGACTCGCTCCGGTTCGCTATCGCCTGTCTGTTTGACAAAGGCTTAACTGCAAAACGTCAAATGTCGTTTTGCAGTTGACAGTTTTTTTAAACAAGATTTTAAACTATTTTGCAGTAAAACGGAATGCGTCTAAAATAAGAATAGGACGACCCTGACGCCATATTTTGTGTTCATGTACACTTTTCTAATACTTATACACGCTCAAACAATAATCATATTATTATGAAAATAAGAAATATATAATAATACAAAATAATAAAATTATTTTGTTAAAAACAACCGTCAAGTTTTTTTTTTTAACATAATAAAATGGTCGTTACAACATGGCGCCAAAGTCATCCTATTCTTAACTGAAACGCATAGTCCACTGAGAGTTAACGAATAGAACGTACAAACGCTCTGTAAACTTTAATAGATTTTTAACTCTATGATTTAGGGTATAAAGTTGATAATCTATTAAAGACTACTGAGCGTTTACTTTTATCATTTGCAACTCTTATCTACAAGGCTAGACATCGTATAAGGCTCAGTTAATTTTAAATCACTGTAAATTAAATAAATTTACGAGTTAATATAAACAAACAATAAATATATTGTTATCTGTCTTTGTATTACAAATTACTATACAAAGTCACACAAAAACATTATACCTACCTACTGAAACTTCGAAAAAAACAAACACATTATCCTTTTGCATATAAATACAATAAATTATTAAACAGTTAGAACAACTGCGTACTAACCTAAAAACAAAGTTTCTCGATGTTCGATGAATATTGAAAGAGGTTTAAAGGGATATCGACTTTAGCTTCAAAGTAATAGGGTTCTGTTTTAGTATTTTGCTATTTATGTTTTCTCTAGACTTGCAATCATTTTAAGGGGATATAGACTTTAACTTCATACTAATAGGGTTATATTTTAGTTACATGTTTTCTAAGGTAACAGTAATTTATTAATACGACTTGCAGATCAGATGTTTAACAGGGATTACCTAAGCGTATAATCGCGTTTTAATGGGTACAGTCAACTAAAGAGGTATTTTGACGAGGAGGTTCCTTCAAGAAATACCCATAATCAACCTATAAGCCTTTCTCAAACAGACTGGCGTGGCGAATGTGAAAGCGATCCGATAGCGTGACCAAACTATCGGACTGACGTTGCGTATCTGTTCGTTATCGCTTCGGACTCGCCTGTCTGTTTGACAAAGGCCTTTGAATATTTTTCTTATATTTAATTTTTTGTACATATTACTAGTTAGTCTTTACCGACCTCTTTCAATTTAACGATTGTCAAACATTTAAAGGTAAAGATTGTTTCTAAAATTCGAAGAGCTGTTTTTACAGTTGAGGACTGTTACTCAGGGTTATATACAACATTATTTTTTGTTTATGCGAAACCCGATACACCTGTCTAGTATTTTTGTGTAAAGAATCTATGTACGAAATTTTAAAACCGTATCATAAAAAATCACAAGGTTATAAGTTTGTATATTACCTGGTTGTCCGTTCAAAAACATACTCATTTCACGGTACACCCGCGTAAACCGCGTCTCCTGTGTTATACACTCGTGATAATAGCTTGGCAATAGGTACTTAATCGTACGGTGATTGTATTGTAATTAAATGGTAATAAAATTTTATTAAAATATTTTCGAAAAAAATATAACATGGTGTAAAAATTATTGGAATCGAATCAGTTACTGATTCTGAACAAACTATATTCAGGTTTCGCATATACTAAAAATAATGTTGTATAAAACACTTATCTAGAGATATTACTCAAGAGAACAAATCCAAATAAGTGGACAGTCCTGTCACATGCACGCACAAAATGGCCGCTGTCACACAGTCTCAAGTGTCTTAGAAGAAAACATAAGTATCTTAAGTTTTTTTTTTCGCTGTCTTAACGCCACTTTTGACAAGTAAAAAACAAACCTTTTGAAATCGAAGTTTGTGTGCTAACCTGTCCAATATTTTTATTTACAGTGAAACCTGGTTAAGTGAGACATCAAGGGACCTGCAATGTCGTTTCACTTATAGAGGTATTCCACTTACCCAGTGTCTCAGATATACAGTGCCAAAGTGTTGGGACCTCAGCATGAGTTCCAGTTATGGAGGTTTCTCACTTATCCAGGTCCCACTTAACCAAGTTTCACTGTATTTTATTTTACTTTACAAAATATAGAACATTTACGCTATCGTACTTTGTGTCTTTGTTTAAAAGAAGTTTGCGGCACCAAGGTATTACCGTGACCCTAGTACGTAAAGGGCTAGTGAAGGACACGGTAGATTTTAGTCAGTACAAGTCTGACAGTCCCTGCCGCCCTGCCCTGGGTGGGAGGACTCATTTGATGATTTTACCACGATAAAAAAAAACAAAAAACAAAAAAAAAAGTGACAACCAACAGGTAAAAAATGCCTACTATAATTAAAAAAAAATACTTAGCCTTTAATTTATTTTATGGGACCAAACGACATGTATTCTGCATTGAACAAAAAAAACCACAGAAGTCGGACACCTGGGAGTAACTGGTGTACACTGTAACTGCACTTACATAAACTACCGGCCGATTTGAGAACCTTCTCCTTTTTAAAGTCGGTTAAAAATTAATAACTTCAAAGCAATGAGAATTATGATTGCACTTTAAGGGGGTTGTTGTAAGTTCACCACAAAAAAGTATGAATAAATTAGCCAATAGTCTTTTTTTTATTATTGTCAATGCGCCCCATTTCTTTTCCGCACGGATAGCAGAACAATTAAATAATAAAATCCAGCACAAAACTATCGAAAACGAGGACACAATCGAACAGAAAGTACTAGGAGAACAGGATCAAAACTTTTCTTCGTGGGGAATTATTTTTGTGGCGAACTTACAACAACCCCTTTAAGGAATAATAACGAAATTAAAAAGTGGAAACTTCTTGATGCACCTCATAATACACAAGTTTGCCCGGAATTTGGTTCGCAAGTGTGGCTCTTTCCGTGTAAGATCTCATATTTTTTGGTCGCGGGTCACAAATAGGTAACTGTGACACCGGAACGTAAAGGGTAATTGGAGGAACACGGTGGATTTTAGTCACTGCGAGTCTGACAGTACTTTGCACTCCATCCAGGGAGGGGGGACTCATTATATTATGAACTAGCTTCGGCCCGCGACTCCGTCCGCGTGGATGTCGGTCTTAGCGTGGATGGTTTATTTCTCCATTCTGAGTAACTCTGACAATGACATCTTATAAATATACGGCTAAGCCTATGATAATTAAGGAGATACCTCTATTGAGCTACTGCTGTTGAGCTCGCGTTCTGTAGTAACTGAAAAATAAGTTTTTTTTTTGATATTTTTCCAGGATAAAAAGTATCCTATTTTATGCCCAGGATAATAAGGTATAATTATACCAAGTTTCATCGAAATCGAACCGTTAGTTTTCACGTGATGCCTGCATATACAGACAGACGGACAAAAATTTTTTTAATCACATATTTGGGATTTGTATCGATCCAGCAACACCCCCCGCTATTAATTTTTTAATATTTTCAATGTACGGAATTGACCCTTCTACAGATTTATTATAAGTATAGATAAGACAAAAAAAGATCTCACATTTTAGCTTTTGAACTAAATTGAGCCAAGAAGAGTAAAAGATCTCCGGCCACCGTAGGCGCGGGCATGCGGGCAGCGAGTAATGGGCGACTCGCTGTCCGACCATGGACCATGCCCGGGTCGACGGCGCGTTGTGTTCCACGCGCGCCTCAAAGAGTGTCAGCATAGTGACGGGGCCTGTAGAGGGCCAAAGCCTGCCGGGATCGCGGGACCAAGGGATTACCGTGACCCCGGTACGTAGAGGGCTATTGAAGGACACCGTGGATTTTAGTCAGTACAAGTCTGACAGTCCCTCCCGCCCTGCCCTGGGTGGGAGGACTCATTTGATGATTTTACCACGATAAAAAAAAAAAAAATCTATACATATAATAAATCTGTAGAAGGGTCAATTCTGTACATTGAAAATATTGAAAAAATAAACAGCGGGGGGTGTTGCTGGATCGATACCAAACCCAAATATGTGATTAAAAAAATTTTTGTCTGTCTGTATATGCAGGCATCACGTGAAAACTGACGGTTCGATTTCGATGAAACTTGGTATAATTATACCTTATTTTCCTGGGCATAAAATGGGATACTTTTTATCCTGGAAAAATACGTAGAAAAAAATATCTTATTTTTCAGTTACTACAGAACGCGAGCTCAACAGCAGTAGCTCAATAGAGGGATATCCTTAATTATTATAGGCTTAGCCATATTTGGGTCCAATAGATATTTATAAGATGTCATTGTCAGAGTTACTCAAAATGGAGAAATAAACCATCCACGTGAAGACCGACATCCGCGCGGATGCAGTCGCGGGCGGAAGCTAGTGCACAATATAACGTAACATCACGCCTGTGATCGCCGAAAGGTTGAGCAGAGGTGTAATAGTTTACTCTTTCGGCTGTTTAGTTTTTAAATCCCAATGAATAGGGGCGAGCCTATTGCCATCGACCGGGCACGAAACTAGTTTTCGAGGGTGTTACTGAGAAATACATAACTTTGCCCGACATGAGAATCGAACGTGGGACTCATCACACGGCGTATCATATAACTGTGTTGTCGAGGATAAAACAGTCTAATTATTTTTTCATAAAATTAAAAATATATCATTACTTTTTTTTTTTTTGCGTGGTAAAATCATCAAGCGAGTCCTTCCACCCAGGGCAGGGCGGGAGGGACTGTCAGACTTGTACTGACTAAAATCCACGGTGTCCTTCACTAGCCCTTTACGTACCGGGGTTACGGTGATGGGTAAGTCCCGCGACCCCGGCAGGCTTTGGCCCTCTACAGGCCCCGTCACTATGCTGACACTCCTAAATATATCATTACTTCCCAGAATTTGATCCTTATTAGTAACACTATCGAATGGTGAAATAATACAGGGTGTGATTTTTTTTCCAAAATCAGCGGGTTCGATTCCAGGCCAGGATCATTGCTGATGCTGATCACTTTTCTAAAATCAAATGATGCAATTTTATTTTTCATCAAAATCGGCCTCGAGACTCCTTCAACGTTTTTGTTATTCTTCATAGTTTCGGATAGAGCCATCCACTCCCAGTTGAAAAATTCAACCTGTATATCAGTTTATGCACTGGGTTTGTGTACACAGAAGATAATCACAGCCAAATTCGTTCAATTATGGACCTGATTCGGAAAACTGGGAGTTAAATTCATCACCTCACTCATTAACTATGACAGCCTACGAGCTACGGCGTAGCCACGTAGCAAGCATGCCGCGTAGCAAGTATGCTACGCTGCAGCTTAACGCAAACAGAAATATACTAAACTACGAAATGCCTTTACCACATTCAATGCTGGTGGTCTGAAAATCGGCTTTCATAGACTTAAGGTTTTCACTGCCAGATTTTTCGCTGGATGTTTCTTCTATTAGTTATTACTATAAACAAAAATGACACCAAAGTTACTTCTCCTAAAAAAAAGAAAGAATGGAGCTAGTTCAAAAATCGAATTATCTCTGAAATGATAAGGATAATCGTAATTTCATCACAGGTGGTAATAGTACTATAATTACTGATACTTTTTTATTAATTTTTAGTAATTTCGCAAACTACTAATTTTATAAATTATAAAATGTTATTATAATATAATAAAAATCGTGGTCTTTAAGTTCGTATGTCTATCACTCAGTAGTGTGGCTCTAGATAATCAAATAAACGTATTTTCAATCTTTTTTTCTTTCAGTCACGCTTGCGTCAAGTAAACGTGAGATAGTAAACTGAAATCAATACCATCCGCATTAAAAATAAACAAACAAACTAAACCAAAACTAGTTAGACACCACTGCTTAAACAAACATTACAACACTAAACACAAACAAAATGAAACCTAAACAAATTAGTCTAGACTTAAGCAAACACTAATTTAAGACTGAACAGCCTAGATTTGGTACAGTCAGTGGTTTCAAAGAGCTCTTCAAAGAGTTAGAGACAGACTGGTGTAAATTATCTGGATCAATGCTTAGGTACAGTCAGCGAAACAGTTAGATATACAAACAGTAATTTTTAATCTTTCCAATGCTGTGTTCTAAATTTCAATGTGTCTGCATACCAAATCGTTAGTGCTCAAACACACTGCGAGCCTAGCGAGGTGGCGGCAGCGTGTGCGGAAATATCAAACATATGAAATCGCCGCTCGTGGCCACACTGAAGTGACTAAGGCGGGAGCCTAGAGAGCGATCTTGCGAGCCTAGGCGTTGCTAGGCGATAACCGATACAACGGGCGCGTGACAGGTGTGTCAAACCATTTCGGTCTTATAGTCAGCGCCATCTAGTTACCAAGACATGCACTAAAGTACTAGCGTAGGAGGTATTTGTACATATTTATTTATTTTTACTGTACTTGAATAAAATAATGAAGAATAGTTACTAATTTAGTTATATACAATCCTAAATAAACTATAAAACGTTTTAAAAAGAATTTCTTTAAACAAGATTTATAGAAAGTTCTGGGTACCTTCGGTTTGTAACACCTGAACTCGCCGCAACAAAAACAAATGCTTGATCGACAGTGTGGACACAGATCGCGCCCGCCACCGCGCCCATCACAGGCCTTAGGCTTCCAGTGTCACACTTAGGCTGCATGTAGCATACAGCTAAAACATGCAAACATACAGCATATAGCATGCATATAGTATTCAAATAACCGTTTGAAAATAGTTGCTTGCATACCGTACTGTGTTGCTGACTGTACCTACTATGTAAAGCTGCTGCTATTTAAAGTCGCTTTGTTCATTCTTTGAGAGAAAGTAATTTAGTGGTAATTAAATATGGCCTTTTGTTTCTTTTTAGGGTTCCGTAAAAGAGTAAAACGTAGTAAACGTAAAGTAGGGCTATTACTAATACTCGGCTGTCCGTCCGTTACAGTCACCAGGCTGTGTCTCATGTACCGTGATAGTATACAGTTTAAATTGTCACAGATGACGTATTTCTGTTGCCACTATAACAACAAATACTAAAAAACAGAACAAAATAAATATTAAAGGGGCTCCCTTACAACAGTTATGATATTTTTGCTGTTTTATGGATAATGGTACGGAATCCTTCGGAGGAGCTCGTGGCTAAATAAAACAGCCGCACAGGCCGATCTTCCGGTTTAAGCCGCGCTTGTCGAGGTTGGTCTGTGGATGGGTGACCATCTGTCACCCATCCACATACTGTTAGTGCTCTAAATTCTGACAACCAGTCTTACCATGGGGTATCATATTACCCAGTTACTGGGTTGTGGAGGTCCGACAGGCAGTCGCTCCATGTAAAATACTGATATCCAGCTGCATCTGGTTTGACTGGAAGCCAACCTCAATATAGTTGGGAAAAGGCTAGGCAGATGAGATGGTACGGAATCCTTCATGTACGAGTGCGACTCGCACTTGGCCGTATTTTAGTAAATACAAGTCTGACAGTCCCTTTCGCTCCACTCGAGCAGGACGAGTCATTTTGACAACGGACGTCGCAGGACGATCTCCGGCCATTATAGCTGGTGCATGCTCTCCGGGCATGCTGACGGCGAGTAATGGGCGACTCGCTGTCCGATCATAGACCATGCCCGGGTCCACGGCGCGTCGTGTTCCACGCGCGCCTCAAAGAGCTGTGCCCCCCCCCCCCTTTAGGGTGCCAAAGCCTGCCAGTGTCACAGAACTAACGAGCTACCATGACTCCGTAACGTAAAGAGGCTATTGAAAGATACTATCGATGTTAGCCCTTTTTTTTACGTGGTAAAATCATCACATGAGTCCTCCCACCCAAGAAAGGGCGGAAGGGACTGTCATACTCGTACTGACTAAAATCCACGGTATCCTTTAATAGCCCTTTACGTACCGGGGTCACGGTAATTCGTGAGTCCCGCGACCATCGATCTTAGCCCTGGGTGGGAGAAAATATTTGATGATTTTACCACGTTAAAAAAAGGACGAGTCATTTAATGAATATCCACGTCTAAAAAAGGCTATTATTTCTAACTTTAACTGTTACCTCACCAAAGTAATATAAAAGAAGAATAAGGCTTCACAAAGTCAGGTGTCAATGCAAGTAGTACCGAGTGATTTATGGTCACATTTCCAGCTCTTGGCTCTTCGCCAAAAACTTTGAATTAAATTCAACTTGTATTTCGTAACACTTGCAAACTTTGCTTACCTATAGTAAGCTAAATATAAGTGTACGCTTTTTGAATCGACTTATTTCCAACTAAATTATTCTGTATGTTCAAAAATAATGCAATATATGCGAAGGTAGTTTTACATTATATTAATCCATATTTCCAAATAAATACGTTAATCGTCATAAGTATTTCATTTTGAACAAAATTGTCCTTGACATCATTTGATTTCAAAATAATACCGCAACAAAAAAAAAAAAAAATACATACAAACGTGCCTATAGTAATCAATTCAAGTTGATTTACTGCTTTGCTCTACTCTGTAACTACTACCTAGACTTCGCAAGTTTTGGCGCGCGTGTCATCGCGCATCGTAATTCATTACGTATCCGCTAGTCCTTGCGGGCGCTGCGGTAAGCGTTGAATGCCTGCGGTGCTCAGGAAAACCTCGCCTTAAATGATCGTGGTTCTGCCAAATTATACCAGTCCCGTTTTTTTTTTATCTTGGTAAAATCATCAAATGAGTCCGCCCACCCAGGGCAGGGCGGGAGGGACTGTCAGACTTAACTGACTGAAATCCACGGTGTCCTTCAATAGCCTTCACGTACCGGGGTCACGGTAATTTGTGAGTCCCGCGATCGTCTTTTTTAAGGAACTTTTTTTGCGCACTAGCATTTTCTGTTCGGTATATTTACGTTATGTACTTTCTACGTTTATCTTGGAGGTCTATGGCGACGGTGAAGAACAACATCGTGAGGAAACCTGGACAATACCCGTCTTACCACATAAGCTCTTGTCAAACAGACAGGCGAAAGCGAACCGGACCGAATCCGAGGCGATAACGAGACGTCAAACTGAGTGCAGCGAACCGAGGCGTGACTGTTGTATTTGCTGGCTTTTTATGAAAGACGTCAAACATAGCAAATGCGCCTTCACGCCACGCTATCGGATCGCTTTTGCAAACTTTTACTACATAAAGTTATTTCCTTGTATTTTTTTTTGTATTTATTGATCTTCAAAATTTACTGACAAGCGCAGCGTATGACGTCCACCTACAAGGTCGACAGACGACAAAAATAATAAATTTGGAAATCTTTAGGAGATGGCAGGTCTATGTCCGGAGTGGACGTCCCACGGCATATATGATGATGATGGTCATATTTAAAGTCAGCTGCTACACCAACGGAGCATTCACATTTACAACATGTCGGTACGGTAAAAAAGCAATAAAACAAAAGTAAAAACTTCCTCAGATTAACGACACTTCTCGTGATATACACTGAGTTATATACCTATATATTATATTTAGTATATTTATAATATATAGCTTACTTAGTTCGTGATCGGCTTACAACACATAAAATTATACCAAATCTCTAAATCAATGGCCTTAATATTAAACTCATGTAATATTGGCCCAACCGCGTCATAAATCAAATTATATTATATACCATCATGTCACATGCTACAAGCCAAAATAGCTTTTATACTCATACAGGTAAGTTGGAATCGTTCCAAAACCACGAAACGATAACATAAAATGTAATTTTACGTTCCACAAATACTTATAAATGTGGGTAATTCTTGCAGAATGAGGGAACTGGTTGTGAACGTAAAATGTTGCTGTTTTCAGGAATTTTCAGGAAAGTTTTCATTTGACATTTCGTTTAACCGTGTGTGCGGAACCGCGTTTACTGGAAAACCGCTTTTAAAAGAGCAATTGAAAAGTTCTATGAAGATTTTTTAAAGGCTTCTTTGATGTAACGATGAATATTAAAAACGAAATCAGGTTTTCCGGCATTTTTTTTTTTTGCGTGGTAAAATCATCAAATGAGTCCTCCCACCCAGGGCAGGGCGGGAGGGACTGTCAGGCTTGTACTGACTAAAATCCACGGTGTCCTTCCCTAGCCCTTTACGTACCGGGGTCACGGTAATCCCTTGGTCCCGCGACCCCGGCAGGCTTTGGCCCTCTACAGGCCCCGTCACTATGCTGACAAAGATAAACCGATGACTTGAAGAAGGTAGCTGGCAGTGGCTGGAGGGAAAAGCAACATATCGTGTGCCATAGCGCTCCTTGGGGAGATCCATGTCCAGCAGTGGGCTGGATGAACTCATATCCCCTTTCCTGAAACACAGGCCTCGTCCCTGTGAGAAAGATTGGGCCACCACATGCCCCAGTACGGATTAGTAGATGTCACATGTCTTCGAATTGAGATCCAAACTAATATTATAAATGCGAAAGTAACTCTGTCTGTCTGTCTGTCTTTTCTTCACGCCTAAACTACTGAACCGATTTGTGTGAAATTTGGTACAGACATAGTTTGGAACTTGAGAAAGGACATAGGATAGTTTTTATAACAAAAAATAAAAAATCTGCCGGAAGTCACTATTCCACGCGAACGAAGTCGTGGGCAAAAGCTAGTGATTAAATATATTGGTTAATTAATTGGTGTACATTAATTTATCCAATACCCAGCTCATTACAGTACTATTAAGCATACCTCTGCCTAAGGCCCTTCGTACACTGGCAACGCGACCCAAGTCTCCGATACCATACGATTTTGGTATCCATTGAGGCGTGCCTGTGTACGAACATAGATTTGTATTGCGACAGTCGACTGGATACCAAAGTCGTAAGGTATTGGAGACTTGCGTCGCGTTATGTACAAAGTGCCTAAGAGTAAACAAAATAATCATTAATTACTATATAGCCCTTTGGGGATTTAAGGAGTGATGTTAAGGTACCGTAATGGGCTTTGCAAATCAGCGAGCTAGGCGTGGCGGGACGCTACTTTAGCGTCTTTACTAACTGTGAAAATAGCACCGATGACGTCCCGCTAAACGTGTCTGCCAACTTCCGTGTACGTGGCGTGTTTTATGTAACGACTCACATAATATATTTTAATAGAAAAACCCTTCGTACACTAGGCGACGCAATCCCCTATACCTTACGACTTTTGTATCCAGGTGACTATCGCAATACAAATCCATAGAGATTCGTACACAGGCACGCCTCAATGGATACCAAAGTCGTAAGGTATCGGAGACTTGCGTCGCATTGTATATCAAGGGCCTAAGTCACTCAGCGACTGCGCCATTTGATTATTATGTTTATTTAAGAGCGTGCAAGTGTCAGAAAACCATCCATGACATTATAATATGGAGCATGTACAACTTTACCCTTACCGTGGTCGCTAGTAGGACTTGCGTCGCCTAGTCTACGAAGGGACTTAGTTAGCACGCCAAGGGCACGCCACGCTAGCGTCGCGTCGTCGTCGTGCCGTTGTTGTTTGGCAAAGCCTTAAATGTAATCCATATCCAAACTTCCACCCACTTAAATATTAAGTTACCGTGTTCATTAATAATTAATCAATCATTCAATGTCCCGTACATTGTACAGGTAGGTAATCATATTACCTATTAAGTTACAAAAACTTAGGCATGTAAGTAAATAATTAATTAAGATTTATGCTCCGTTATGTAAAGTTTGTTTGTAATTATAGTAATAGGTAAAATGTTGAGTTCACTGTCTAAGAATTTATATAATTATATAAAATAATGTGGGAAACAGTGCGTTTTTCTTTTTCTAGGCTAGAAGACCCGGTTTATTTTTAATAAACTAATAGAATACATGTTTATAAGTCGTTCGATGCATAATTGTCATTTTCTTAAAAATTTTAGTTAGGCCAATTTAATTCTAAAGGTGCGATATGTAGAGACATGGTGGTCCAGTGGTATCGGCCTCGACTAGAAACTATAGGTCGTGATTTCGAACCCTGCCATGCGCATTACTTTGTGTAATTTATTTCATCACCACTGCTATCAAAACGGTGAAGGACAACATCGTGATGTGTACTCACTGCCATTCAGGCAAAATAAAATGTTGCACGTAAAATACTAACCCGGCAAAGTTCAAGAAAGCGCTTTTGCAAGACAATCATAACGTAAGATGTCTCTGCGAGCTCGGTGAACAACAAATGACCTGCTCGCTACATAAAGATAGCAATTTGTCTGGTCGTACCGCCAATACACTGTAACTTAGAAATAAAAGCCTGTTTCCACCGCGAAAGAGTAATGAGCTAGAAATGGCTAAGCGGAGCGGACTTCGTTCCCTTAAGTTTGCATTTTGACCAAAAAAGAGAGCCAGCTCATTTTTACTCTTTTCGCTCGCTGCGCTCAGTCATTTCCACTCGACTCTTTATGAATGGAAACATAGTCATGTAAGCAATTTTCTCTTTCGAGGTAAAATAAGTCAATAATGATTTCGATCCGAATTGGTGAAATCGCCGTTCACAAATCTCAAATTTAATGTGTCTGTTTGTTTTGATAAAACAATACGCCTGTATTTATTTATTAAAGAATCAGGCAGAAGCCTGCCGGGGTCGCGGAACTCACAAATTACCGTGACCCCGGTACGTAAAGGGCTATTGAAGGACCCGTGGATTTTAGTCAGTACGAGTCTGACAGTCCCTCCCGCTCTGCCCTGGGTGGGAGGACTCATGTGATGATTGGCCCTCTACAGGGGGCCCCGTTACTATGCTGACACTCCTTGAGGCGCCTGTGGAACACTTCGCGCCGTCGACCCGGGCATGGTCCATGGTCGGACAGCGAGTCGCCCATTACTCGCCGCCCGCATGCTCGCGACACATTGCCCCTGAGAATCGAATCCTGGACCTCGAAATTAGAACTGTAGAATAATGTTTTGTACGTGGTAAAATCATCTTATGAGTCCTCCCACCCAGGACACTGGGGACTGGGGACTGTCAGACTCGTACTGACTACAATCCACGGTGGCCTTCAATAGCCCTTTACGTTCCGGAGTCACGGTAATTCGTACAGTCCCGCGACCGCGAGAATAATGTTTAACGAGTCAAAATGATAACGTCCTTTATTTTTCAAAGTCGGTTAAAAACAAAATTGTATGAATCAAAGCTCAAGAAAGCGCTTACCATTACATATAAGCTAACATCTTTGTGCGAGCTCGGTGAACAAACGACCACATTTGTCTGGTCGCGTAGTCAATACACGACGAGCCTGAGAAATTGCGCTGGAGTATAACTGAGATGGAGTTTGCTGTCTAGTTTATAAAGAATAGTTGTTCATAACGTAAATAAAAGCTTCTTCTAGTATTTCTGAAAGGCTGTCTAGATTATTTATATTTACCGAGGTCTTGATAGCATTATTCTTTCGGGGGTCTACAGACATGAACCGTCAAAAAAAAACTGTAAGCTGTAAAATGCCATTTGACGTCAATATAAGGGTCGTCTTGCAGTAACCCTTTTTTTAGATAAATATTCAACAGATGTTTAACATTTTATAGTAAGATAGTTGGTGTTTATTTACTATTATTTATTTTAAAAAATCCCACTCACTAGATATTTATCCTGTAACGTGGGAGCATTGACAAACATAGAAGCTTACATACAGGAACACCCAAAACCGGAACAACTATTTTGTAGAATTCTGTCGACAGACTTAACATAAACGATTTCAACACTTAAACCTCTCAACAAGCTATAAACCGCAATGTTTTTCAACCTTTTACAAATTAACAGTTTATCTTCAAAAACAAAACGTAACTACATAAAAAAGCTGTTATAATGAACCTATCCGTTATTCGCAGCGGTTTTACTGCTTTTTAACAGTATTGACTGAATTTTAGAGGATAATAATATCTGGTTTACGCAGGAGTCGTCAAAAATTACGAGTGGACTTGAATGCCGTTGTCAAACAGACCGGCGAAAGCGAAGCGAGTCCGAAGCGATACCGAAGCGAAGCGAGACGTCAGTCCGATTGTTCTGTCACGCTATCGGATCGCTTTCGCATTTTCTATGTGACTGGAGTCAAACAATTCCATACAATACAAATAAAAACGTCACGCTTCGAATTCGCAAAGCCTGTCTGTTTGACAAGGGCTGAAAAGATTCGGTTGACGTAGATAGGGAGTGAGTCGTGGTCGTGTGCCTCCTAGCCATTAAAGATTGTGTGAAACAACCGCAGGTGGCACACGACCACGGCTATTACTTAAAAAATTCTGTAACACGGATTGTTATTTTTTTTTACTTTTCAGTGCGCGATTTTTTCGTAGTCGGGTTTTAGTTATTTTTAACTTATTTTTTTATGTGTGTACGTGCCTTTTCTATACCCGTATATTTACGCAGAGAAGACAGAAAGCTGCATTTTATTTTACAGCGTGATAATACAGAATAGGCGGTAACAACGTAGATCAAACGGACGAAAGATTTTATTATTTTTGAACGAGCACTGTAGAAAGACGAGATTTACTTTGAAACGTTTGACGTTGAACAGAATTGTTACAATTGGTGAAGAACTTAAACTTTGCCAAATAAATCGGCCATTTTCCCAACAATGATGGGTTTGATCTTACTAAAAACCAACATTACACATAGAAAGACGACCATGGCGTCATAAAGCGAGTATAATTTCAGTGTGAGAAAGAGACAAGTAGTACTTATAACGCCACTTCCTTCCCACACTGGAATTACTCTCGCAGGAGCTCGTGGCTAAATAAATACAGCCGCACAGGCCGATCTTCCGGGTTAAGCCGCGCTTGCCAAGGTTTGTCTGTGGATGAGTGACCATCTGTCATAGTGAGTTTCCTCCGTGCCTCGGAAAGCACGTAAAGCCGTTGGTCCCGGCTGTCATTTGTAGATCTGTGACAGTCGTTACCGTCAGTCAGAAGCTTTACAGTCTGACAACCAGTCTTACCATGGGGTTTTGTATTACTCAGTTACTGGGTTGTGGAGGTCCGACAGGCAGTCGCTCCATGTAACATACTGATATCCAGCTGCATCTGGTTCTACTGAAAGCCGACCCCAATATAGTTGGGAAAAGGCTAGGCAGATGAATTACTCTCGATTTAAGACGTAATGATAATCCACCTGACCTCCCTATTCCAAATACTTAGTAATCAGTTGTAACTCAACTTTGGTAAGCGTTTTTATAATTACCACAAGTACCTAAGCATTTGGGAGACGCCCACGGCAACGGACGTCGCGGAGCGATATCTGGCCATCGTAGGTGCGGGCATGCGGGCGGCGAGTAATGAGTGACTAGCCGTCCGATCATTGACCATGCCATGGTCGAAAAGAGCTGTCAGCAATCTGATGGGGGGGCCCTAGAGGGCCAAAGCCTGCCAAGGTCACGTGAATATCTCATCAGGCAACCATGACCCTGGAACGTAAAGGGCTATTGAAGGAACATCATGGATTTTATTCAGTACAAGTCGGACTCATTTGAACCTTTGTCAAACAGACTGGTGTGGCGAATGCGAAGCGTGACGTTTTTATTTGTAATGTATGGAATTGTTTGAATCCAGTCACATAGAAAAGCGAAAGAGATCCGATAGCGTGACAGAACTATCGGACTGACGTCTCGCTTCGGTTCGGTATCGCTTCGGAAACGCTTCGCTTTCGCCTTTCTGTTTGACAAAGGCATTAATGATTTTACCACTATAAAAAAATGTCTAGGCTAGATGATCTTTTCTTCATTATATTTCTTTACTTTTAAAATGTAGAAAATCTGACTTTACCCTGCACTAAATAGTTGCAGCACAGATATTAATAACGATTATATATAAAAAAACATACAAGAACAGTTTACAAAAACAGCGTTCTAAAATAAACTAGTTTTATGATGTTCGCTCGCTATTTTAATAATCCCGTGCACTGTGTATTTTTCTCCGCTAATAAGTGTTATAGCTAGAACTTCTAAATATTAGTTTTATAGACTAAATGTATAAAAATAGTTTTGACATGAGTCGGGAGTTGAACCTTGAGAAATGAGTATGATCTGACGAATAGTTTATTAAAGCAGTACTAGTAACGTTAGCATATAAATGAAATCAAATCAAAAGTTTTTATTTCACATAGGCCCTCATACTTATAAAACGTCAACAGCAGGTACTCGGTTCGGGTTGGTCGATTCCATGGAGAAGAACCGGCAAAAAACTCCATGGTTACTCTTTTAAAATATGATATAGTTTTACAATCAGATTGTTACAATTTTTGGATTAATGAATGCAGGTACTTTGTTGATTTATCGTTTATTGGGTTCCTCATTTGAAGTATCCATATTGGGCACCCGCTGAAATGGCACTGGAATTAATGGCACCTTAACTACTCCACATACGGCTACTATCAAATTTTTTCATAGGTGCCAGGTGCCCAATATGGAATACCTCTCTCTTTTATAAGCTTCGTATGCCTAGATTTATGACGGGGCCTATTTATGTAGAGGGCCAAAGCCTGCCGGAGTCGCGGGTCTCACGAATTACCGTGACCCCGGAACGTAAAGGGCTATTGAAGGACACCGTGGATTTTAGTCAATACGAGTCTGACAGTCCCTCCCGCTCTGCCCTGGGTGGGAGGACTCAGTCGCTGCAGAAGGCCCAAGAAAATGTAACTAAATGTTTGTTTTTGGAAGATAATGCATTAATTATGTATGTTTAAAGTGTGTTTATGTGCATGTGGTATCTGTGTGTGTGAGAGGGGGGTTAAGTGTTTAAAAAAGATTTAGTTTTAAAAGATAAAGTATTCAGCTCTCGCCTTTTCCATCGGCCACTAATAAAGCTATATAAATATCTACGAAATAAACTATTATAACTCAAAACTAGTTAGAGCAGTTTAAACAGGGTTTTATTTAAGTTAAGAAACTATAAGTCGTACTTTAACAGTTTCGAATTTAATTCTGATATGCCAGAGTGCCAGCTGGAGTCGAGTTTTGAGCGTGGAGTGGAGCGGAGCGGGTAGCGTATTGTTGCGGCGCGGGGAGCGTGTATGTTTCCTTCGCCACTTGCACGCTCCGCTGAACGCCCGCTCGATGTTTTACCTCCGTATCCAAACATTTAACGTTTTACCACCCTGTTTCTACACTTTGAATTAAATTTTAAGAAAAATAAAAACTATTTATTTTTCGAACAAGCCTATCCTTTCTCGCGAATCAATGTTTTAGCTCCCTCGAAATCGTGGTACTATTTTAACTATTTATAAATCCTGTGCAATTCTTATAAATGAGAAAGTTAATTTATAAATATGTATATATATATATATATATATATATATATATTAACTCAGACCATGGTGTCCATTTTGTTAGTAACTATGCTTTTATAGACGAATGTTAGTAAAACTTAGGCTACACACAACAAGACATAAAAATGGATGCAAAGACTACAATCACCGCTCTGCCATCCCATGACAAATGGAGCAGCAGTGACTGATGTAACTGCAGTCCACCTGACTAGCGATCATGCTAAGGATGCTGTTGGCGCTGCCACGTACTCTATGCACCAGGGAGGCACATCTTTTCTGCATAGTGGCGTAAAAGCAGTCTATGCGATTTTCAAAAAACATCCCAGATGCACTACAGAATCGCCGCAGCCCCAACAGCACCCTGAATGCATATACGCCTGATATAGAATTGTTTGTTACGCTTTCGCACCTAAATTTCAGAAACGATTATGACGAATTTCGGTACTAAGATGAAGTTTGTGTATTAAAATTATTCATTTTAAAATAATAGTCGCATTTTAAACTCTCATTAAAAATTTTATACTACTTTATTTGCCAACAGTACATTGTTTACATCTCTGCTGACTACCCGAGCGATTGACGTGAACCATTAAGCAAATAACCTCGTTTCTAATCGATCGATCAAGGTTAAACTGCGTTTAAAGATTTTCATAATTCTGTACATTTCATCCGTGACCGCATTGTAAGGACATGGAGTAGATTAGCGTGGCTTACGAGCATAAATAAATAAATTATAATGACCGCAGCAGCAGTCGCATTGGTGGCTGAGTTGTAGGTCGTGGGTTCGAACCTAGCCAGTTGCATTACTTTGTGTGATATATTTCTTCACCGTTGCTCGGATACTCGTGGCTAATAATTACAGCCCCACAGGCCGATCTTCAGGGTTAAGCCGCGCTTTCCGAGTTTGGTCTGTGGATGGGTGACCATCTGTCCTAGCGACATTTATCCGGGCCTCAGAAAGCACGTAAAGCCGTTGGTCCGTCTGACAACCAGTCTTACCATGGGGTATCGTATTACCCAGTTACTGGGTCGTGGAGGTCTGATAGGCAGTTGCTCCATGTAAAATTCTGATATCCATCTGCATCAGGTTTGACTGGAAGGCGACCCCAAAAAATTGGGAAAAGGTAGACTGCTCTCAAAAAGATGAAGGAAAACATCGTTAGGCAGTGTGGTGTTAAAAAATCTTTCAGTATCTTTAATGACTTTGTCAAATAGACAGGCGAGTCCGAAGCGATACCGCACCGATGCGTCAGTCCGATAGGTCTGTCACTGTGCTTATTAGATTTTTCTTCCTTTTCATGGAAAGAGTTCTAGTTATTAGAGGTTGGATTAATTTATCTATAATATGTATGTATTTAGAAATATATAAGTATGTTTATCAGTTGTCTAGTACCCATAACACAAGCTCTGCTTAGCTTGGGACTAGATGGCGTTGTGTGATAGTTGTGGAATATTTATTTATTTATTATTATTTATTATTAATAATCTAGTTTCTTTGAGAAAGATTGTAGGAACTCTCCAGTCGTTCTTTTATGTTTTGTGGGGTTTTTCATTTTAAATCAGTTTATTAGAATGAGGAGCTAGGGGTTAAATATTAACAACCGTAAGCTTTTTATTTTAAGCTATGCTTGCCTTCTGACGGGGCCTTCCTTAAAGGGGCCAAGCCTGCCGGGGTCGAGGACAATCGGGTAACTGTGACCCCGGAACGTAAAGGGATATTGAAAGACACCGTGGATTTTAGTCAGTATAAATCTGACAGTTACTCCCGTCCTGCCCTGGATGGAAGGACTTATTTGATGATTCGACCATGTAAATAAAAAAAAGCTGTGCTTGTCTGGGACTGTCTTGGAATCGGTACGCCAATTTTGTTCTTTTTTTTTAACACACTAGGGTCGACACGATACCATAATTTATTAAAATTGGAAAATAAATGTTTAGCTTTGAAACACATAAAAATATGGTTTTTTGCCTATTTTATGGAGCCGACTCGCACTTGGCCAGTTTTTTTTACATTTTAATGAGCGATAAAATGCAGCATTCTCTATGTATTTACATTTCAAAGACTACTAACTAGACTCTAAATGATGTAAATGTACATTTTATAGTTTTCAGCAACGTTCAGCTGAAACTGACTGAAAATGTTCAAAGAGAAGGAATGCTCTGCTGAATTTCAGTATTTATACATTCAAAGCTTTAATTAAAACAAACTACGAGTTCATACACTGTCTGTTTACTGAAAATGCTTGTTTGTTTTTTCTTAATGAGACAAATGAAGTCGACAAAAACGGCAACTTTGTCTGTCTAGTGAGCGATTGTCGACACAGTTTATGCAATGTTTGAGCGAATGTCTGTTACGCTGCGTGTCGCAGGTTCGATTTCCACAAACATTTGTATGACGAGACGTGAGCTTAAATCTTTGTAAACGCTCACTCAATATCAATATAGTGCACTAAAAAAAGAGATAAATACATATTTCTCTCTATTTAATTCCGAATGGTTGGAATATGACAAAAAGACACCCATAGTAGCAGTCATATTGGGGTCGGCTTCCAGTCAAACCGGATGCAGCTGAATATCAGTATTTTACATGGAGCGACTGTCTATCGGACCTCCACAACCCCCATGATAAGACTGGTTGACAAACGTTCGAGCTTCTGACTAACAGTAACGACTGTCAAAGATCTACAAATGACAGCCGGGACCGACGGCTTTACGTGCTTTCCGAGGCACGGAGGAAACTCGCTATGACAGATGGTCACCCATCCACAGACCAACCTCGGCCTGTGCGGCTGTAAACATTTAGCCACGAGCTCCTCAACCCACAGAAGCAGTCTTGCTCTTAATTTGATTTGACTCTATTTATTTGGTTAAAATTGTATTCCATCTGTCAGCCTCTCTACGTATAACACTAGAAACTTGAAATCGATAATCTGATTCAACAAACAGCACTCAAACATTAGGTAATGTTACAACAGAACTCAAACATTAGGTAATGTTTGAGTTCTGTTTGTTATTATATTTAGGATAAAAATTGACCAACTTCACCAAAAAAATCATCTAAAACAAAAATGTAGGTTTTAGTAGCATGCATTTTGTGGCATAGAACTTTCTAACTTTTAGAAGAAGAAAAACAATAATCAAAAATCATATTTACGTCCTCCGACAAATTCAATTGATTATACTCTCATTACAGTGATATTGATTGGGATTGGGACTTCCCAATTATTTGTCCTCATATCGGATTCCCCATGAGGTCCTTCGTATAAATTGGTTGGATCCCTTCATCATCATTCATCCTTCCCTTGGGCTTAGAATAGCGTAGGCGAAATTTTTTTGTTATTGCGATTTATCGGATACGGAGTTATCGGCATCCGATTTAAAAGTAGGTTACTATTGCAATAGGTTTCTTTCCCTTAGCCTGTACTGTCCCATTTTTTACGTTACACTAAGAATATCTCCTGTGTCATGGGTGCATTTACAAACATATTAACTATAGAAACTCTCATACACAAACACCCGGATCCAGAACAACTAGGTGTAGGGCATACATGTTTTTTTGTTCCGCGCAGGATCGAACCCACGATACGCTGCGCAGTTGACGTTCGCTCAGCCACTGCGCCAACCGTGCCGTTGCTAATTGCCAGGCAAAGGCCTAGCCCAATACCTTCCAACAGCTCTTTTTCAGAGCCGCGGTAACTCTTTCGAAAAAACCGTCCTGAGAATTGAACTCCCTATCCCATGATTATCCAACACTAGCTGTTCGACTCCTATTGGTCGTAGCGTCATTTTATATTATAGCCTGTAACCTTCTTCCCTAAATGTACGGTAAGCTTCAGAGAAATCTTGGCGCGGGCGGCGAGTAACGAGCGACTCACTGTCCGACCATGGACCATGCCGGGTCGATGGCGCGTTGTGTTCCACGCGCCCCTCAAAGAGTGTCAGCATAGTGACGGCGGCTCTTAGAGGGCCAAAGCCTAACGGGGTCGCGGGACTTACGAATACCGTGACCACGGAATGTAAGCCTATTGAAGGACACCGTGGATTTTAGTCAGTACAAGTCTCCTCCTCCTGCCCTGCTGCCGTGATTTTAACACGCTAAAAAAAATCTTACCCCCTTTGTTATCCATAAAACATTTTAATGTCGAACTTTATCTAGCCTGCGGGCAGCGGGCAGCGAGTAATGGGCGACTCGCTGTCCGACCATGGACCATGCCCGGGTCGACGGCGCGTTGTGTTCCACGCGCGCCTAAAAGAGTATCAGCATAGTGACGGGGCCTGTAGAGGGCCAAAGCCTGCCGGGGTCGCGGGACCAAGGGATTACCGTGACCCCGGTACGAAAGGGGCTAGTGAGGGACACCGTGGATTTTGGTCAGTACAAGTCTGACGGTCCCTCCCGCCCTGCCCTGGGTGGGAGGACTCATTTGATGATTTTACCACGATAAAAAAAAAAAAAAAAAAAAACCCCCTTTGTTAGTGACATAACTGGCAAAGGGGGTGAATTTTCTCTGATGCTGACTGTACTATCCGATAAAAATTTATTATTCAATGTTTGTATGTATGTTTTTTTTTTTCTATGTGCAAATTGTACACCTCGGACTACCAACAGTATTGTTTCTCCTTTCTCATAAATCCATCCAAAGGTTGTCTTGAAAAGATCGCTTTTAGCGATAAGACCGCCTATTGTGTCACCCTATGTATAAGATATACTCTGTACTAATAATTTATATGGTGTGCATAATAAAGTGTATTCTATCTATCTATGTTTTTTTTAATTCGAACCAATGGTTCCTGAGATTAGCACGTTGAAGTAAACAAACTCTTCAGCTTTATAATATTAGTATAGATTCAGGGTGACATAATGTTCCCGGCACCACATCTGCATAACTGGTATTGAATTTCACAAGTATAATAAATATTTCGAATATCCCGTATTGAATGAATTTAATAGGAGGATTTTGGCAACCATAGAAATATGAAATTTCATTCGATGCATCACCCGATATTCAGTGTTCGTAATAATTTTGGAGTTCCAGGTAAATGTTCAAATTACAGCTTTGTGCTGTGTGCGATTTACGATTCAATACCTACTTGTCTTCACCAAACAAGGGTGAACCCGTAGTTTCGGCTGGTATCCGATGCGCCCTACTCTTTATCACTTACGGACATAAGATATGTTTGTATTAAATTAGGTCGATAGTAAACAGAAGCCCGGAGTTTGAAAAATTAGTCGAATTATCATTTACACGTTCGATTTTTGCCGCACGGATGGGCTAGTCAAAAAGCAAAACACCTAAAAATCGACAAGTAAATACTCCATCATAGCTTAGCAGTTTTTTTTTATTATCGTGGTAAAATCTTCAAATGAGTCCTCCTACCTAGGGCGGAGCGGAAAGGACTGTTAGACTTGTACTGACTAAATTCGACGGTGATTCATTACGTTCCAGGGTCATGGGATGAGAGAGACCCGCGACCCCGGCAGATCTTAGCAGCTTACAACTAACTTTTTTGACTTCCATCTAATCAAATTCAAATTATAATTGGTCGAACTGGCCGAAAACATCCCATCGTATTGCCCAACGGACAAATAAACTTTAAAACACATTCTATTTTTAAAAATCCAATGTAAACACCCAGTGGCTTCCTTGATTAAATTTTAAATTAAACTTTATTATGGGGGAAGAAAGTTCATTTAGTCCATGTCAACGCAAGTAGAATGCAGAATGGAAGATGGCGAACAGATTATCGGAAAATTCTTGAATAGATTTCCATTTTTTCCTTTTTTTTTTAAATCTGCATACCACACGGGTGATAGTCACGGATAGTCATGGAAAAGTAAAAAGTTAGACTACCTAATAGTATTATTTTTGCTGTTCTTGTCATTTTCATTTCGATTTTTTGCTCGAACTTTTTTTTTTACTGGCGTTTACTAACTTTATCATGCTTTTGACACGTTTTGCCAGGTTTATCCATGTCCTAAATTGTGAGCTCGTGGCTAAATAATTACAGCCGCACAGGCCGATCTTCCGGGTTAAGCCGCGCTTGCCGAGGTTGGTCTGTGGATGGGTGACCGTCTGTCATAGCGAGTTACTTCCGTGTCTCGGAAAGCACTTAAAGCCGTTGGTCCCGGCTGTCATTTGTAGATCTTTGACAGTCGTTACTGTTAGTCAGCAGCTCTAAAGTCTGATAACCAGTCTTACAATGGGGTATCGTATTACCCAGTTACTGGGTTGTGGAGGTCCGACAGGCAGTCGCTCCATGTAAAATACTGATATCCAGCTGCATCTGGTTTGACTGGAAGCAGACCCCAAAATAGTTGGGAAAAGGCTAGGCAGATGATGCCATGTCCTAAATTATATTGTGTGTTTAATATAAATTCCTTAAGTTGTTTTTGTGTGAAACAATAGAACATACATCGATACTCACAAACTTTCAATAATGATTATAATTATTATAAAATAACGTAGGACGTAGCAACAGATTTTTAACTTTTTCTACAATGTTTTTGTAAAAGTAATACCTACCTATTTAATTTGTACGAAAAAAGTCCTCAAGCCATATTTTATTTCACTTAGGCAACAAGTTTTCATTTTTAATTTATTTAATCTGAAACCAACGAAAAAATATTGTTAAAACCACAACAGTCGTAAAGCAATTTAAATTATTCAAGATTTAATAAAGTTAAATAAACTTATCACTCCACTATAACACGGCCTTGGCCTGAGTCACATAGGTCCAAAGGCCATAAAATAGTCCGCGAAATTATTACTCGGAAAAGTAAAATAAATTTCGTAAAAATATTGAAGTAACGTCGAATAAATTACCCTTTGTCCCTTTGGGGTAAAAAAGCGTTTTTACAATACTTATAAATCTTTTTTACGGCTTGTCATTTCTATTGTTTTAAGAGCGAGTGTGTACGAACGGCTTTTCATACGAACTTTCAAATTCTTATGCCTTTGTCAAACAGACCGGCGAAAGCGAAACGTTTCCGAAGCGATACCGAACCGACGCGAGACGTCAGTCCGATAGTTCTGTCAGGCTATCGGATCGCTTTCGCTTTTCTATGTGACTGGATTCAAACAATTCCGTATATTATAAATAAAAACGTCACGCTTCGCATTCGCCACGACAGTCTGTTTGACAAAGGCTTTATTCTTGTACGACGTACCGATTTTACTGAAACTTCATACTCATTAGTAGAATACATATGTCTTAGAAATTACTGGCAAATATTTTCGAAAAATAGTGTTAGAGCCGTTAACAGTTAATTTATTTAAATAAACTATTTCAAAAATCTCTTGTGATAACATTTTATACTTATGTATTTTTAATGAATATTCGAACGGAATTATAAGTTCGTCAAAACGAAAAACATTAACAGAAAGAGAAAAATACTTACTTTTCAATTTTGCTAAGTGCACGCACATGCATTATTGCTTATTTCAAACATACTAATTACAAGTTCCAAATCTAAGTACATATACATAAACATTTTTTTATCGTGGTAAAATCATCAAATGATTCCTCCCACCCAGGGCAGAGCGGGAGGGACTGTCCGACTCGTACTGACTAAAATCCACGGTGTCCTTCAATAGCCCTTTAAGTACCGGGGTCACGGTAATGGGAAAGTCCCGCGACCCCGGCAGGCTTTGGCCCTCTACAGGGGGTCCCGTCACTATGCTGACACTCCTTGAGGCGCGCCAGGCGTTTCTTTCCTCCTTATCAGACACAGGTACCTCCCGAAACTTCCGTGTCCGGTGAGTACCTGCGTCAAGCGGTAGGTCAGGACGCCGTGACGCCTGTCCAGCCACTCCTCAAAGAGGGGTCTTACGGCCGCGATTGCGGCGTTCCCGATTGCGGCGTGCCCGTTAATGCGGCACTTTTTTTTTTTATCGTGGTAAAATCATCAAATGAGTCCTCCCACCCAGGGCAGGACGGGAGGGACTGTCAGACTTGTACTGACTAAAATCCACGGTGTCCTTCCCTAGCCCTTAACGTACCGGGGTTACGGTAATGGGAAAGTCCCGCGACCCCGGCAGGCTTTGGCCCTCTACAGGCCCCGTCATTATGCTGACACTCCTTGAGGCGCGCGTGGAACACAACGCGCCGTCTTCCCGGTAATGCGGCACTTACTGATAAAATATAACACTTATATAAATAATCAGTAAATATATCAGTATGTGTAACCATCTCTAAGTGGCAATAAGACAAAACGTTTCAATGTGTGCAACCGTCCCCCATGTCAGATAGACACAGGGTGTGTCTCAAGCATTTATGTAATTGATTCCAAGAAAGAAGCCCGGGGAAAGAAGTTTATACGGGAAGCCATTTTCATTTATTTTTAGAACTGGCCGGAAATTAAAAAGTTTTCTTTTTATTGTTTGCGCTACGTTTGTTACTCGTGTAAATACACGTGCCGTGCATTTACAGAGTCGCCAGTAAGAGCTTGGTTTTTTTTTATCGTGGTAAAATCATCAAATGAGTCCTCCCACCCAGGGCAAGGCGGGAGGGACTCTCAGACTTGTACTGACTAAAATCCACGGTGTCCTTCAATAGCCCTTTACGTACCGGGGTCACGGTAATCCGTTGGTCCCGCGACCCCGGCAGGCTTTGGCCCTCTACAGGCCCCGTCACTATGCCGACACTCTTTGAGGCGCGCGTGGAACACAACGCGCCGTCGACCCGGGCATGGTCCATGGTCGGACAGCGAGTCGCCCATTACTCGCCGCCCGCATGCCCGCGCTTACGGTGGCCGGAGATCGTCTTGCGACGTCCGACGCCGTGGGCGTCTACCACTGCGGCTAGTAAGAGCTTGGTAGGAAATAACTGAAAAAATACACTATTATTATGGGCATTAGTGGCAACACCAGGAGAAAGGAGCTATAGAATTATAAAGGACAAGTGCATAGTACTCACAACTAGTGTACGTAAATGACCAGATTTAAAAAAAGACGGGTTGCACTCTGGGAGTGCCGGCAGAAGTGAAAACTTCAATAGTAATAAATACATACGAACATTCGCGCAAGCGCCCTGCGCCGTCTTACGAATTTTCGATCAGGTCACATGTCCTGACGCGAGTTTAACATTTTTTACCCATTCCAAAAAAATGCACAACACCGGTAAAGAAGTTTTCACTTCAAAAAAGAATAAGTGTATTTAGGTACACTTGTGTTTTTTTTCTATTATATGACATTGCCTGCTGAAATTCAACTCTGAGCTGACTTAAAGATGCAAACTTTATTCCATCATGATGATCAACATTTTAACCCAAAAATGTCCACTGCTGGACTGAAACGCCTCCCACGCATCCACATACTACGTTTTTTTAATCGCCTGATCTACGATCTTCTGAAACAGAAAGTTTATTAATATTATTTGAATAGACTAAACAAAGTATCTAAAATAACCCAGCCATAACAAATCCAGGCTCAAACAAAAAAGTGAAAAAAAAAAACTATTCACACCAAACATGTTTGACATCTGACTGACCATCCATTGCTGACCCATCATCCCTTCAAATACAGAAGAGATTTATTTTAAAACCGCGGCTCTATGTAAACTGGGTAGTGAAATATTTTTATCTTTCAAAGTCACTGGATTTTGGTATTGGATTTCAGTAAAAATATGAATTCTTTCGTGACCAGCTCTATTGACAGAGGAATCTAGATGGATTAAGTCTTTGTAGTCTAGGTCAAACATGATTCGCACCGAGATAAATAAGGTTTTAAACGTTTTTCATCGAGTACTGTGGCTTTGTTTATTTTTCTTTCCTTTATTTTTTAGCTAGTGTTTGGACTCACAAATTACCATGACCCCGGTACATAAAGGGCTATTGAAGGACACCGTGGATTTAGTCAGTACGAGTCTGACAGCCCGCTCTGCCCTGGGTGGGAGGACACATGTGATGATTTTACAACGTAAAAAAAAAGTGTTTAAATAACATCACCGACATAGATAAATTTTCAAGAATAACTCCTTTCCCTGGTGTACTACTCTGTAAGCACGAAACTCGAAGTATCTGCCGAAATTTCGGGAATTTTCTACTCCATAATTATCACTTACGAACAAAGGATTAGAGGCACCAACTTAAATGGGTCGCAGGAATGTCTTATGAGGTTATCACGACCCTGGAACGCGAAAGCCAATTGAAGGAACGGAGAGGTTTTTAGTCAGTCGGAGTTTGCGGCCCCTTCCGTTCAACTCACAACGGGAGTACTTGATGATTTTAATAGGACTTGATCATTTCGTAAAAGTTAATTCAGTAAAACAGAAACACGAAAACAAAAAACCAATTAAACAAACGGCAAACTCACTTTCACATTTATATTATTAGTTAGAATTCTTCGTACCTGCGTTTCTCGACATTATTGTTCAACTTCCACTTATTAACAAACGTCACTAACATATAACTTCAATGCTTTAGGGAATGATTGACATCTAAATGACATTGACAAGGGGTGTTTTTGATAAACTGTTGGAGAATTGTATTAAAAAATAATAATGGCCAAGCGCCAAAAGAGCTTTGTACAGCTATAAGTAACTTATGCATTCTTATTTATTCACAGGCGTTAGAAAGGCAGCCATGTTGAAAAACTATAGAGCCAAGACTACTCCATAGACGATCACAACCCAGTCTTATCCCCTCAAGCTGAAAGTGTGTCAACAATCTTCTAATCCCTTGATCCAGACTTCGAACACAAACTACATAGGCACAGAAGCTTAGCTTCATACGAACGCACACATAGACATGCTTCACGTACAGCGAATGCAAGCGTACTCGCGACTGTCATTTGTTTGAAAACTCCACGCACACATAGACACGATTCACGTACAGTGAGTACAAGCGCACTCGCGATTGTCATTTGTTTAAGATCGACACGCACACATAGACACGCTTCACGTACAGTGAGTACAAGCGCACTCGCAACTGTCATTTGTTTAAGATCTCCACGCACACATAGGACACGCTTCACGTGTAGGGATTGTACCTATTTTTCTGTTTTGTACAGAAATAATTAAAGGTAGTCATGCATCTTTGCATGGAAATGTGATGAAGAAGGATCATGAAATATAGAAGAGCGATAAAAAATCGTAGTGATGATAGAGAGGGAGACGAGGTGAAACAAAAGATGGATGAATTGCATGAGGAATCAAATGAGAGAAAAGGAGAGCGTGATTGATAGCTTGACATATTAACTGTGGTCACCCAGTTGACAACACAGTGTGGGCCCAGTGTTTGAGCGTTTGTCTGGCTATTTGTGTATTTGAGTTTCAATGTTTGTAAACGCACCAGGGTTTTTTTTAACATGCGATAAGATGATGTTATCCTTCTGTAATTATCTACTCTGTGTTTCGTCAGTAACGAGGCTCTCGTCTGACAAGTATCGAGCCGGATACAATGGACTTTTAACAACGGATTAATATTCAAACCCAGTCCCTTGTGGGTGAATGTAATTTAACCTACATTTTGTAATGTTCAACTGGGATAGAACGTGTTTGTCTGCTGGTATATTATACGGATTATTAAGAGTCGGTGGTAGTTATTTTCTATTTGAAAGGAAATGATCTCTTTTTAGAATTAATGAACACTGATCACCACTATTCCTTATTGGGATTTGTTATAAGTATTAAAAACGTAAAAGGATCATGCTGCTGCATTTCATCTGCCTAGCCTTTGCCCAACCATATTGGGGTCGGCTTCCAGTCAAATCAGATGCAGCTGGATATCAATATTTTACATGGAGCGACTGCCTGTCGTACCTCCACAACCCCAGTTACTGGGTAATACGATACCTTATGGTAAGACTTGTTGTCAGACTTTAGAAATTCTGACTAACAGTAACTACTGTCTAAGATCTATAAATGACAGCAGGGACCAACGGCTTTACGTGCTTTCCGAGGCACGGAGGAATCTCGCTATTAAAGATGGTCACCCATCCACAGACCAACCTCGGCAAGCGCGGCTTAACCCGGAAGATCGGCCTGTGTGGCTGTATTTATTTAGCCACGTCGATAGTCAGGACAACTGCTCTATTTTCAGTTCGTATCACTAACTAATCTTATTAACTTATTATATTGATAAGTAGTAAGAAACGCTCGAAACATCGGCCGGAGCTATGGAGGTTTCGGGATTAGGTAGTAGAACCCCATGCGCAAAATAGCTCCTCTGCTTAAGCCTCATCGTTTTTAAGTTTTATATTTTTCGTGAACCATTTCTAATAATAAGTACAAAAAAACCATACCTAGATAATAACACGACATAACATCGTTAAAAATCTCCGGCCCACAATTATCAACTTCATAAAAGTAGAATCATTACCGCGAAATCTCTGAAACGAGATGAAAAACTTCCTTTGAAAAAGTTTTCCGGGAAAAATTACAACAAAATTACAAGTTTGTAGGAACACGATGAGCGATGGGACAAATTACAAAAAAAGTCTTTGTTATTTAATATAAAGTAATATACAACATTATTTTTAGTATATACGAAACCTGAATATAGTTTTTTCAGAATCAGTAACTAATTCGATTCCAATAATTTTTACACCATGTTATATTTTTTTTCAAAAATATTTTAATTAAATTTTATTACCAGTTAATTACAATACAATCACCGTACGGTTAGATACCTATTGCCAAGCTATTATCACGAATGTATAACACAGGAGACGCGATTTACGCGGGTGTACCGCGAAATGAACATGTTTTTGAACGGACAACCAGGTAATATACAAACTTATAACCTTGTGATTTTTTATGATACGGTTTTAAAATTTTGTACATAGATTCTTTACACAAAAATACTAGACAGGTGTATCGGGTTTCGCATAAACAAAAAAAAATGTTGTATAGTAATTTCTAACACGGTCGTGTTCTTCTTTATTTTATTTTTAAACGTTGCTATACACTAGAAAAAATACTTCATGCAACAAAAAGGTAATAGACAGACTTAAGGTGCAGTTACACACATCAGTCACCGTCATGTCACGTCACCGGCCCGGTTTAAAAAAAATTGTTTCCACACGTCTGTCACCGGTCAGTCACCGGTGACAGCTGAAGAAGTATTGGACAAGTTTTCAGCGTGCTTCAAGCACATTTCCAAAATTTCAAGTAGCTCTTAGGCTACTATTTTAATATGATAATAATAAATAAATAAATAAATATTCCACAACTATCACACAACGCCATCTAGTCCCAAGCTAAGCAGAGCTTGTGTTATGGGTACTAGACAACTGATAAACATACATATATATTTCTAAATACATACATATTTTAGATAAATTACACCCAGACACAGAACAAATGATCGTGCTCATCACACAAACATTTTTTTGGAATGGAACCCACGACCTCCGGCATAGCAGTCAGAGTCACTAACCACTAGACCAACAGTTCAATAATTCTTTATTTAAAATCGTGCAAATGTTAAAAAATCATGCACGTTGTCACAACGTGACGTCAGCGAACCTTCCTTAGAAATTGTACTTGCTTACTAAATCACCTCATAATTTAGTACACAAATTTAACTTGCTTACCTACTTACTAATGGATGTGTAAATCGGTAAGGCTGCCTAAAGCTGCGGTTCCACTGAGGCAGAGTGGAGCGGTGCGGAGTATAGCTGAGCTGTAAAAAGAGGTAGGTGTTTCCACTGAAGCGGTGCGCCAAGGTAGGAGCGACGGGGAGTGGAGAGGGAGCGGGACGGGGCAAAGCGGAGCCGGGCGGCTCACTCACGTGCATATTCATTCATTTTAGTTAACAAGGATAGGCAAAGCAGCTCTACCCAGCTCCGCAACGCGGCCGCATGAGGGAGAGGACAGCGTTCTCCCTCCACCCCAACCGCAGTGGTAGACGCCCACGATGACGGACGTCGGCAGACGATCTCCGGCCACCGTAGGCGCGTGCAAGCGGGCAGCGAGTAATGGGCAACGCGCTGTCCGACCATAGACCATGCTCGGGTCGACGGCACGTTGTGTTCCAAAGAGTGTTAGATAAATATTTTTATTTTATTTAATTATTTATTTGCCCTTTTCAGTGGAACCGCAGCCTTAGGCTTTGACACATTCCATCTGATATATTCATGTCTACCCGCAACTCATCAATATTTCGCAGATATACCTCCTGTCATTTGCAAGAAACCGTTGAATCGTTCAAAGTAGAGGAGACAGCGTCGATGTTGGCTTTTGAAATATTTCATCGTAACTCGGGACCAATTGAAATGGATTTTCTTCATCCCTTTTTATGATGGACTAGTTTTTTTGAGCTCATGTCTAAATAATAGTTATTGATGAAATATACTAGATAACTAGGATATGAAAGTAAAAAAGTTGTTTGCACAGAGAAGACTTTTATTCAAGTGAATGACACAAGTCATTATCAAAAAACACATGTTCGAATATAAATTTGAAATGTTGTTTCAACTAAAAAGTTTCCACAATAGTACAGTTCAACTTCAGAGAAATCTCACCCCCTTTGGTAGTGATGTCGATACCAACAGGGGTGAGTTTTCTCTTAAGCTTACCATATCTGAACAGGTAAGTCGTGGAGAGCAGAGGTGGCTCAGTTATATCGGCCCCGACTTATGAGTTGTCAGTCGTGGTTTCGAACCCAGCCAGACCCATTACTTTGTGTAATTTATTTCATCACTACTGCTCTCAAAACGGTGAAAGAAAACATCGTGATTAAAATGTCATGTCCTAGAACCAAAAATCCGTAAATATCAGTCAGTCACACATGTTGTTCGTATTCTATTTATTTTAGCTGTAGGTCTTCCGCATGGAAGATACATACATACATATTTATTTATTTAATAAGCATTTATTAAATAAATAAATATGTGACATCTACCAACCCATACTGGGCCCACGTGGTGGAATATGGCTCACTCTCTCACAAAGAGAGGAGGCCTGTGTTCCAGCAATGGGAACATTAAAAGAAAAGAGATTTATTAGTTGTTAGTCAACAAAGTTGATGATGATGAGGTAGGTCTTCAACTTTCTTTTTGAAGTTAGTCAGGGGACGGGTGTCCTAGTGTCATATCCAGTTTCCTCAGAATAGAAGAATTCATTTATTTGTCAGAATATTGTACAAGGTTGTTATGTGCGTTATGTAAGTATAATTACGATCATAATATTCTGCCATTTCCGGCGTACAAATATGGTTTATAGGGTCATCAATTTATACTACACTAGCTTCCGCCCGCGACTCCTTCCGCGCGGATGTCGGTCTTCGCGTGGATGGTTTATTTCTCCATTTTGAGTAACTCTGATAATTAAATCTTATAAATATTACGACGCTGAATCCACTGCGGGTAATGCAACGTGTGTTCGCGGTTCTACAGAACAACGTCTATGAATAAAACTGAAAAATAAGTTTTTTTTCTACGTATTTTTCTAGGATAACAAAAAACTTTTTGGCTTTGTTATTTTTTATTTCATTGTTTATTTTTTGCCACCGACTTCCAAAATAAAAGTTATTTTGTAGATTATTTTACCCTTTTTTGTGGTTCTTTTTGAAGGCCGTTAAATTTTTTTTTTAAAAGTTTTTTATTTTTCTCTTTTTAGTTTAAAAATTCAACCCAAATTCTTGCCAAATACATATGATATAATCCGTAGCACTGGTAATAACATCCCTCATGTACACAATAAGCTAATAAAATTCCCTATCTCAAAAACTACTGAACCGATTTTGATGAAACTTTCAGTATTCCCTAAGTGGAACAATACCTAGCACAAAAAAAAAGAATTATTTAAATCGGATGTGTAGTTCCGGAGATATGCGAACAATGAATCAGTCGATACCTACTCCTTACTGTTAAGGAGTTGTACCTTCCATCATCAGCTCAGCTACATAAGATGATGATTACCATACGCAAGTACTTGAATTACTTCATAAGATTTACGAAAAACGATGCGTGGGCCTATAAAATTTGAGGGTTGCCCTCGATTTCTCCAAGATCCAATCATCAGATCCTGATTTGGTGACAATAGGACCACACGGGAAGCACCAGCTTTCAAACAAAAAAAGAATCATGAAAATCGGTTCACCCAGTCGGTCGTTATGCGGTAACAAAATTTAAAAAAAAATACAGTCGAATTGATAACCTCCTCCTTATTTTGAAGTCGGTTATAAAGTATCCTATGTTATGCCCAGGATAATAAGGAATAATTATACCAAGTTTCATCGAAATCGAACCGTTAGTTTTCACGTGATGCCTGCACAAACAGACAGACAGACAGACAAAAAAATTTTTTATCATATATTTGGGTTTGGTATCGATCCAGCAACACCCCCCGACTTTTATTTTTTCAATATTTTCAATGTACAGAATTAACCCTTCTACAGATTTATTATATGTATAGATTAGAATTAGATTAATAATGAGAATTACAATAATTTATTAAATTATTAATTACAAATATTTTTAATGAATTGAACGACATAAATTAATTTAGTCAAGGAGATACAATATAATTTATAGATAATAATGTCAAATATTTAGGAAATTTTTTCGTTCATAAAATCTTCAGTCGAGTAATCATTTGCTTAAGAGAAAGTTAAATAATTTAATTTTAAATGCTCTGAGGTTGAGAGATTTGAAGCCGTCAGGTAATTTATTATAAACAGTAATCAGTATCTTGAAAATTACATAAACGGCTGGCTTTTTTATTTCATTGACAATCGTTACTCTAAAATCAATTTAGTTTTCCCTCATGTATTGGTTGTCAATTACATTGTTCTATTCCACTCTACTTTTTTATTATGACTGTTCTATCTCTTACTGACAATGTTAGCCTGAGTCCTCCCATTGCTGGGCAATGACATCTTCTCATGATTTCCAGGTCCAGATTCTGCCGCGTTGCCTTCTTTTTTTTTTATTCGACGATAAGTTGGCGTTTAACCACTATCTCGCCTATAGTAAGCGAAGATGTGAAACAGGCTTCTCTAGAAGTAACCTATTCACTCTTGACTTTTAATCCAAGGTTATAGCTGTCAAGATATACAGACCCGAGCAGAGAATTCCACTTCTTAGCTGTGCACTCAATAATGCCTTTGTCAAACAGACAGGCGAAAGCGAAGCGTTTCTGAATCTATACCAAACCGAAGCGCGACGTCAGTCCAATAGTTCTGTCACGCTATCGGATCGCTTTCGCTTTTCTATGTGACTAGATTCAAACAATTCCATACATTACAAATAAAAACGCCTCGCTTCGCATTCGTCACGCCAGTCTGACAAAAGCTTAAAAGTATTGGCGAAATGGTTTATAGGTATTCGACTAAATAGGTAACCTGCTTAGACAGACTCGGAACGCCGGCAGGCGACGCGACGTCTTGATTCTAGATAAAGGCTTTTTGTCCTCTCTCGACGTCCTTCAAAAAACCTTAAACCATCATTAACCATATTAATATTATCACGACGATTCAATAAAAGCCTATTAAGGCCCCATAAACGTAACTTTACGGCCTATCCATATTTTATAGGCATTTTATTACGAACCGTTTTATGAACGTACGAATAATATTGTGACGTAACGCCTACGCGCTGGAATACGTAAATCAGAGTGACTGATGGTTGCTCGAAATAGGAACGTATCGTTCGTTATTTGAGTTATTTCTATGAGGTAATCGCATTGAGCTCACATGATACTCGTATGCTGAGCGGTTAGTTGATGATATCTATAATCTTCTATGGAAAGAAAAATTTGAACCGCCAGCAGGATTTTAATCTGCTACCTCCAGATTTAGTACATCCGGCGCTCTTTCCAACCGAGCCACTGAGGTTCCCACCCACTCCACCCGTACAAGCGTCCAATTCTTCTATCCATTAATTTTTTTTAGAATTGACGGGTGGCGTGTAATGAGCGACTCACTGTCCGACCATGGACCATGCCCGGGCCACCGGCGCGTTGTGTTCCACGCGCGCCTCAAAGAGTGTCAGCATAATGACGGGGCCTCCTGTAGAGGGCCAAAGCCTGCCGGGGTCGCGGGACTCACTATTTACCGTGACACCGGAACGTAAAGGGCTATTGAAGGACACCGTGGATTTTAGTCAGTACTAATCTAACAATCTCTCCTGCTCTGCTCTGGGTGGGAGGACAAATTTGATGATATTACCACGTTAAAAAAAAGGTGTCTTTCTATGCGTGCAGCACGTAAGTATCCCATTCTTTCTTCCTCTAAATTTTAGTATGGACAGGGTCAAGCTACGGGTGCCCGGACGATTGCTTAACGGATTTGAAGCCTTATTGTTCCCGTCCGAATGTTAATGCGTCCATTGTTATTCCGTGAGAAGTGTTGGGTTTGAATAGGTACCCTCCTATCTTTATTATTATCCCATGGGGTAACTCAAGATTCAGGGAGACTCAAGTGACTGAACAACATCTAAAGCCGTGTACTGACCAGCGTTACGGAGTAATATAAAAATGCAATTCCACCAGTGTGCTACATTGTCGTGTCACACAAGCAAACACGAATAAATTGTGTACGCACATTCTAAAAATGTCTAGGCATACCTGGATAATTTTGTACGCGCACACACGTAAACAGTAAACTTGCGTTAACGCATACACAATAAAATTGTTGTCTGCGAACTTGCTTCCACTACCGGAGTGGAAACATTTATTTGTACGCACACATTGCTTAACCTTTTTCAGTGAATGTGTTAATGCACAAATATGATGCACTGTATGTGAATAAAAGTTACGCACAGCCTTGTTGGTGGATCCAGAGGCTTAACTGGATACCAACAAAGCAGCCAGCGAATAAATGTGCAAGCTTACTCATCATCATCATCCACAACCCGTTTTCACTCACTGCTGAGTATAGGCCTCTCTTTGCTTGTATCAAGCTCCACGGTCTTGAGCCAGCCTCATCCAGGACACCCCGCAATGGTAAAAATGTCGTCTGTTTCTTTTTCCACTCTTTGGACGCCACTCTGCCACAGCCTTACTCCACCTGCCGTCACCGCACCTTGCCAGGTGTCCTACCCAACTCCTTTTGAGTTCCATAAGTCACACTCTAACACACTATATTGGTGGAATTGTACCATAATTTCGGATTACACATCATGAGTGCTCGTGCAGTCAGTACGGGGAATCATGGTGCTCGAAAATAGAAACAGTCGTTGCTCGCTGCGAATGTTACATTACGGCCCGTGACAAAGGTCAGTACCCAGCTTTACCGTCCTTTCTGAGGTACAAAGGTCATAACTTTTTTTGCGTCAAAAAGAATTTGGCTTTTCTCCAATTCCAAGAACCCTGTTTTGCCTTAAGTTTCTTTGTTTTCCAGTGCTAAATCAACCGAATAATGTCTTCGTAGTAAAACTTTTGTTCTTGCTTTTTTGTTGCGAAAAACAGTAGTATAAAACGGGAGTAATTAATCATTGTTAGCGACAAATGTGAAAACAACCTTTTACTTTTAACGGCGCTTTTTTAGTTTCTCAAAATAAAAGGGTAAAAAAGAAGTGGTTGTGAGATTTTTCTTGTCTTTACAAGTAAAGCTTAAGTGAATTGGGGTCTTGGGAATTTGTTGTTTAAAATAAAGTATTATCATCTGCCTAGCGTTTTCTCAACAATGTTGTGGTTATCTTCCAGTCTATTATGTCACATCTGAATACTAAAAGGTTCCAAATTATTACTTAGAGTGACTGCTAGGTAAAATAGCCCTTGGCTGACTGACAAACGGATCTGTTAAGTAACTAAACAGAGTGTATCATTGACGGATGGTCGCGGGACTAACGAATTACCGTGACCCCGGAACGTAAAGGGCTATTGAAGCACATCGTGGATTCTAGTTAGTACGAGTCTGACTGTCCCTACCGCTCTACCTTGGGTCTGAGGACTCATTTCACAACTTTAACACGATGAAAAAAATCATTGACGGACAATATGTCAAATGTAAACGCACTTGTACCAAATTGGTATAAACTTCTAAAGGAAAACAACTTTATAGCCAATTGAGATTCTTTTAGTAATTTAGGAGGTTGTTGAACTCCTAAGAACTATATAAAAAAGCTTTAGTAAAAATGTCGTGATTCAAAACTTAGATTTTTGATAATATGACCAGAAAAAATTGACACCTGACTGTCCTCTCAGACATTCATTTAGTTCCCAGATTTTTTCTAGGGAGGGTACGATAAGGGGTCTACATAAATTGGTCCTCCCTCAGCATATATTTTACTACAGACTACGTTCTGCCAAGTCATCGTTATGGAAATAGGGTAGAATATGGGAAAATAGAATATTGAACGAAAAAATGTGAGTATGAGGAAAATTATGCATGGCACTAATATTTATATGGGGATTTTGGTATGGCAATAAAGTAAAAGGGGCTTGTAAATCGAATTTTGCAGATGGCATATTTTAGGTATTTTTATTTTTAGTGGTGGCCCAGTGGTATCGGATTCGAACCCAACCAGGCGCATTGCTTAGTGTAATTAATTCTATCACGATTGCTCTCAAAACGGTGAAGAAAAACATTGTAAGGAAACCGGCATGTCCTAGAATCAAAAATTGGAAGACAGGTGACATCTACCAACATACCAACCCGCACTGGGGGCGCGTGGTGGATTATGGCCCACTCCCTCTCACAGAAAGGAGGCCTGTGTCCCAGCAGTGGGAACAGCTATAGGCTGATGATGATGATGACCACATATCCGAATACAAAAGACCTAGCATGATTTATCACGTTTTTGTGATCTAAACTGGAATTGTGACGTAAATTTGATGAAAAAAAAATAGTCCTACGTTCGTACAGAAGAGGCGCTACTAAAATTTTCCAAACAAAAATGCCTTTGCCAAACAGACAGGCGAAAATGAAGCGTTTCCGAAGCGATACCGAACCGAAGCGAGACGTCATTCCGATAGTTCTGTCACGCCATCGGATCGCTTTCGCTTTTCCATGTGACTGGATTCAAACAATTCTATACATTACAAATAAAAACGTCACGCTTCGCATTCGTCACGCCTGTCTGTTTGACAAAGGCTTAAATGCAGTAAATACTTCATGTACTCTGTAAGTAAATCTATCTTCTATATATATATATATATATATATATATAAAAGGAGAACTGACTGACTGACATATCAACGTACAGCCGAAACTACTGGGGCTTGGAATGTGAAATTTTGCACACGGCTTCCTATTATAATGTAGGGGAGCACTAAGAAGGGGTTTTTGGAAATTTAACCTTTAAGGGGGTGAAAAGGGGGAATTAGGAAAGTACGTAACCCACGCGGACGAAGTCGCGGGCAAAGTGCTAGTTAAATATAAAAATCATTATGATAATGCCTCAGATGTAGTCTCTGGCGAGGTGCAGAAATTTTAGTGCTTTTCGAAGAAGTGGAAGAATTAGAAGTAAACAATTGTTTAAAAATACACTTGTTGAGTAATCTAAACAAGTATTTTTTTAACGACTTCAGTTGTGCATAAAACCAGACACTCTTCAACACCAAACCTATAACGACCTGCTAAAGAAGTTAACCATTAAACACAAATACTCTTTCATCTGAAGTCGGTCAAAAAGCTATAAAATCAAAGAATGTACTGGATGTTATGCAAGCTAATAAACAGCCATGTTCGTGAATCTAATCTGACTTTTATCACGTACGTGTGATGAGTACTATCGCGAACATCAATGATGTTTACTCTTAAGCTTCTTCTAAAAGTTATTTTCTTCTAGGGTATTGAGTGCGAATTCATTTGTTAGAAACATATGTTCATTTGGAACGTACACATCATCATCTATATTTTTTTTATCGTGGTAAAATCATCAAATGAGTCCTCACACCCAGGGCAGAGCGGGAGGGACTGTCAGACTCGTACTAACTAAAATACACGGTGTCCTTCAATAGCCCTTTACGTACCGGGGTTACGGTAATTTTTGAGTCCCACGACCCCGGCAGGCTTTGGCTCTCTACAGGCGCCGTCACTATGCTGACACATTTTGTGGCACCACAATTGATTTGATTGATTGATTTAAAAATAATTGCAAAATTAGCATTTGCCTGTAAATTAACGTTACAGGGTGTCTAATATCTAAGCACGAAATCCGTGCTTTCGGTCTTAGTTACGGGCGTTTTGAGAACGAGCCTGAACTAAGAATGAATGATATTACGATTTAACAGATAGGTCGTTAGAGTCTGCACCACCACTACTGACACGGAAATTTCATGGTCTTATTTATAATTTATTTATTTCCAATAACAACCATTTGTACAGTATGAAGGGTACTAAATGTATATGAAACATGGAGGTTAAAAACAAATCTGTGGGTGTAGTTCTGTTCTCCTAGCTAAGTTGCAGCGCAACCTGTGTTTAGGAGAAAAAGTGCCTGCCCCATATTTGGATTTGGAACAATGACATGTTACAAATTACAATAAATGTTAAAGGTTATAAGTAATTTCCAGTTTTTTACAATAGACTTAAAATAAGACTTAATCTAAATGTGTGTATGTGTGTTTAAATGTATGAGTGTTGTGTTCTTAATATAGACACTAGTGCCGCGTCAAAAAGACTTCAGTCCTAGTGGTATTATTTTGACATTACTTACGTTCGTACGCCTGATCCGTTCCCGTGTCGTCATTGACGGATTTAGAAAGTAGACACCCAGTTTTGAAGTGGACGAATTGCTCCTTAACCCCACAGTAAACATTTTGTATGAAACGATATTTCCTAAAACTGTCATCTTGTTCCATACCCGGTTTCAAGCTCAAGCGCATAACCTATGCAAAAATCTTAAGAAGTTATTTTTAACTCTAAGATATGCTTGTGACTGTACGTAATTCCTGGATAATGATTTGACGCACATTTTTAATACTTTGTTTACAAATAGATATCAACAGTAATAAAATGCTATAAGTAACATTAACCACGCTGTTGGATTTTAAATGCTCAGCTTAGTGGTGAAAGTCGAAATTAAATAGTACGATCAATGAATATTATGGAATTTCCTAGTATCGGTACTTGAAAGATTATTGCGTTATTTTTTAACGTCTGTTGAAATTCTCCGTGATTGACGCGTTTGTGTGCATTAAAAATCGAACATTTCAAAATAGATTGCGATGAGATAACACTTCAACTTTTAGTATAGACCTTGGCATCATTTTTTTTTCATTCGCCAGTATTTAAAGATGGCGAACAAAAAACATCAATTTTGGGCATAATTAGACTACCACCTAAGAAGTCCATACAAAAAAAAACAAGTTTCTAAGCCATAACCAACCAGAGATATGACGGTTTTTATTTTGTTCTAATCAGGAGTTATTTTTTTTTTGGAATCCATAGATGTATTGATTTACTCCTGATTAGAACAAAATAAAATCCGTTATGTCTCTGTTTGGTTACGGTTTAGAAATTTTTTATTTACTTTTAACGAAGTTCTTAGGCTGCGGTTTACTAATGACCAACATTTCATTACAGGCGAAAGAAAAAAAAATTGATGCCAAAAAGTTGCATAGCCCTTTAGAATGTTTATTTTTTTTAATCGTAAAGTTGCTGATAATCTAATGCAAATGAGGTGGCATTCACTTGTAATGAGCATTTTTGCGAATGTTACTTTACAAATAGGCAGAACGAGAGCGTTCTTTTTTTTATCGTGGTAAATTCATCAAATGAGACCAACCCTGGATTGGACTTGTTTGCTGATGAATAGAAGACGATAATGTTAGATTGTCTGCGATTCTGTGAGGAGACAGAATGAAAATATCATTTCATTTAGTGTTAATGGATTTTTAAGCTGTACCTACTAAATGTATTAAATAAATAAATCAGCACCGTAAGCAGAAACTCAGGCTGGTTGGGAAATATGAAGGTAATATACTTCACATTTCTACCCACTCTCTTAACTTAAACATGTATAATGTTTCCTCACGTAAAACACCTATATAAACAGACACCATTAAATAATCTAAAGTTACTCCTGTTTACAAACCAAACGTTTCCAATCCCGGGCTTACTAAACACGCGACGTAAACCCTTTCAAAGTTCCCGGAGTTCCGGGAACTATAATCCCGGATGTATAACAGCCCTATAGATTTCATATGAAGCTTTAGAATTTATGGACTTAGTAACTGTTGAAAGATTTATACGAAACTGTAATGGAGGATTTAAAATATTGCTTTGTATTATGTGTTTTCTTGTCTGTTCATGAAAATAAACTATTCGGTGAGATTTATTGGTTGTTATTTGAATACATTCACAAAATGTTGCTTGGGAGTTATTCCGTTACTTTTTCTTTCCATATAATTTTAGCCTGCCGGGATCGCGGGACTGTACGAATTACGTGACCCGTGAAAGGGCTATTAAAGGACACCGTGGATTTTAGTCAGTACGAGTCTGACAGACCCTCCCGCTCTGCCCTGAGAGGACACTTTACCAAACCAAAAAAAAACTCGTGTTTGACCACTCGCATCTCGCCGAAATATTCCACCTTCTCTCGAAAGCATCGGTAAACTGCGAATCGTACTACGGTTTCAGCCCGTACCAATTAATCATAGATACCACTCTAGGTGGAACATAACAATGCACTTGATACTACATGGAAATAGATTGGCAGTATGTACGTGCTATCATGGATCTCCAACATCCAACATTTCTCAACGACACCGGACAGACTGCCTGAAGAGAAATGTTCAGCAGAAATGACGCCAAACAAGTTCTGTTCGGTAACATCAGCCTATTAGAATTGAATAGAATTATCTTTATTCAAGTATCATGACTCAATATGTTAGTAATACTTAAAACTATAGGTATTAATAACATGGAAAACACGTGGGCGAAGCCGCGGGCAAAAGATAGTACATCAATTAATATTATAGATTTCTACAAAAAATAACTCCAGATTAGAACAAAATAAAAACCGCCATGTCTGTGGTTGGTTACGGTTTAGAGACTTTTTTTTCTATTGTATGGTAGTCTAATTGTGCCCAAAATTTAATCATTGGCGAAAGAAAAAAAAATTGGTGCCAAGGTATATACTAAAAGTTGCATACCTCTTTTTAAAAATCGGTACAATTCTCGTGTATAATTTATAGTTTATTTCGTGAAAATAAACTTAAATTCTTATAATATTTTTTTTTTTTAATTTTACATAATTAAATTGTGGATATATTGTGCGAGTACGTATACATCATACATATACCCTTTTTAGTGCATTTTTGCATACATATTTTGGCATTTTGTTAGTGCATATAAACCGATGTCTATTCATAACGTGCATTTATGTTTAAAAGAACGTTGTGTGTTTTTCGCACGAAGTAAACTCGGTATCTATGCATTCTATATCTATCACCCCCATCCGTAATCGTAGCTTGACCGTGAAGATTGACTCGTGGGGGTTTTATTTTTTAGCAGCAAGCTCCTAAAAAAAGTTATAACATATGACCACACATTTATGATACGAAAATCCATCTTTTCTTCACAAAATATAACATCACATTCGACTTCCACATCATCTCAAAAATATTTCTTTCGATAAATATCCATCCTTCAAAAACCCACTTTCTATGATAGTAGGATAAAAAGATATTCTCGAACGTAGGGTTACCACCCCTCCGGATTTCTCGAGACATGTTCGATTTTAGCAATCTATTGTGTGATTCATGGTATGAGCAACGTTTGAGCAACAATTTTCAAGGCATCTTAGTTAAGAGCAACTATTGTATTCCCGTTTGAGCTACTATCAATATTTTAACCAGTTGATTAATTGGAAACAGAAATAAAATTCAAATCTTTTCCCATTTTTTTTACGCGGTAAAATCATTAAATGAATCCTCCCACCCAGGTCTGAGCGGGAGGGACTGTCAGACTCGTACTAAAATCTACGGTGTCCTTCAATAGCCCTTTACGTTCCGGGGTCACGGTAATTCTTACAGTCCCGCGACCAAATCTTTTCCTATTAGAGTAACTACGATAGCTTTTATCGATGGGGCATATTATAAAGAGCAAAGGTTCAAGGTGGTTTAGAAAGTAGAGTAACCTTTAAACAATTTTGCCAGGAGTTTTCAAAAGGATTTAAATAATTGCATTTCTTAAAGTTGCGGCCACGTATGTATAATATTACCTATTTTAATTCATAGTTGGTATTCAAAATAACAAAATCGCCTCACTGTCACGTTTCCAAGATTATGATATACATAAGGCTCTGGCGCCTACGAGACAGGACTGCCACGAGACTTTCTATCAGGTAACCGTGACCCTGGAACATAAAGAGCTATTAAAGGATCACCGTGGATTTTAGTCAGTAAAAGTCTGACAGAAAAAAAATGAGGTCATAACCAAAGCGGAAAGTCCAGAAAAAACATGGCGGATGTTCGGCAGGCTCGGTTTTAGGAAAAATCTTCTAAGCCCTTTGCGAATGGTGACCCTACTTGAAAGGGTGCTTTGAATTGACAGCTCGGTCCGTACTCCTTAGGCGAGGGCACGGAAATACCATAACTGCCCGTTTTGACAATGTGTTTGAGAAGGGCGGTTGTCAAGCGTGTTGTGGAATTAATCTTGGTTCTGTAGGTATTTTATTTGATTTCTTTAAAACGAGGAGATTGACGCCATTTCTTTTTTTTATGTAAAAAAAGCATGGGAAGTTACAGGTACTACGCCGAATATTGGCATTCTCTTTATTTTTTGCTCGAGTAGTTTCTATACTTTGCATTTTGCCTTACTTATATTTGTTGATGATTTTGTTTTTTTTTTTTTTGATTTTTTAATCGGCTGATTCATGACCTTATTATTATTGCATTTTATGCAACAGATAAAAATATGTACGGTATGTCTTTGTTTCCTTGGAAGATGGGTAGGCCTCTAGTGTGGGACGCAACCTGTGTCGATACTCTTGCGCCATCTCATCTTCCAAGTTCATCGTGCTCTGCTGGCGCTGCTGCTACAGTTGCTGAGAACCTCAAGCGGCGTAAATATAGCAACCTTAGTAGTAACTATATTTTTGAGCCGTTTGGGGTTGAAACTATGGGGCCATGGGGTCCGAGTGCTCACAGCCTCTACAAAGAAATGTCTAAAAGACTTATTGACGCTTCCCGTGACCCAAGAGCTGGCTTTTACCTTGGCCAGAGGCTAAGTATTGCCATACAGAGAGGCAACGCCGCCAGTCTCTTGGGCACATTACCAGCTGACAGCGTTGAGGATGAATTTTTCGATGCTCTATAATATGTAGTTTAGTTTAGTTTTATTTTAATTTTGTATTTTTATATTTATGTATTTTTAAGACCAGTTATTTGAAGATAATTTGTCATAAACATTTGAAAGATAAAAATATTGTATATATATAATAGTGATGAAAGGGAAGGATAGGGGAAGACTATTGCCAAAAAGTGGGAACGTATGATTAAAAACTATAAGTTAAAATTATGATTTATTTTTTCCTTTTTATTATTATTATGAGCCTACGTTGTCCCACTGCAGGGCAAAGGCCTCCCTTCCCTCCTTCCATCTCTCGCGATCTAATGCGATTGTAGGCCAACCCTTTAAAACTGAATCCAGCTCATCTCGCCATCTCCTTCTGGGCCTGCCGCGTTGACGTTTCCTGCCCGTTGGTTTCCATAGAGTGGTTATTTTAGCGCAGTGCTCCTCCGGCATGCGGCAGATATGGCCAGCCCAGTTCCACTTCAATCTTGCAGCTGTGAGGCCAATATCAGCTATTTGGGTTTTGGAGCGAAGCATGGAATTTCTGATGCGGTCCGAAAGTTTGACACCCAATATACTTCGCTCCATAGCTCGTTGGCAGACTCCAAGTCCGCACTTTTTATTATTACAAAAAAAAAACACAACTATCACACAACGCCATTTAGTCCCAAGCTAAGCAGAGCTTGTGTTATGGGTACTAGACAACTGATAAACATACTTATATATTTCTAAATACATACATACATATTATAGATGAATGTAACTATAGATTATCTAATAAACAATATAATACAATGCTATTATACATGACAAACTATAAATAAAAACTTAATACGAATATTATGTACAAAACATAATAACAAAATAGTACCTATAATTACAATATATTGTTTTAACATTAATCGCCATGACGAGCCCAGTACCTATAGATAACTCATTATACTTCATTCAAATGATAAAATTATATCAAACGTTTGTTATTTATGCCTCATTAAACGAGCACAAGTAAATTATTTCTGCCTCATTTCTATACATAGACTGTTAGGCACGCTAAATTGAACGCACGAATTAATCCAGACTAGTATTTCAGATTCTGTATTTGAACTGGTGATAATTACGATTTGTTAAAATTAATGATGATGACGTTACACATTGAAAAGGTCATGTGACAAGAATGGATGAAGAATGATTTTAGTCAGAAGCTTTTAAAGTCTGACAACCAGTTTTCTAATGGGGTATCGTTTTAACCAGTTACTGGGTTGTAGAGGTCCTATAGGTAGTCGCTCCATGTGAAATACTGATTTTTAACTACATCTGGTTCGACTGGAAGCCGACCTCAATATAGGTATGGTCCATGGTCGGACAGCGAGTCGCCCATTACTCGCCGCCCGGATGCACGCGAAGAGCACCTGGCACCCGAAAAATTTTGACAGGAGCCTTATGTGGAATAGTTAAGGTGCCATTAGCTCAGGTGCCATTTCAGCGGGAGCCCAATATGTGTAATACCTGAACTGTTAATTTTAGCATTTTTCCTGTTAGAATTTTAAGGCAAGCCCCAAGGCAAGTATTGCAAGGCATCTTTATCATATCTACAAAAAAATTTTTCCCTAACGACTGAGAAATCCATTAAATTAAGAAAAACCTACCATTTACGTACTTCCTATTCAAGTCTATCAAGAAACGTTCACCACACAATGAACCTTAACATCTGTAAAAAAAGAAAAATTGCCATTAAAAATAATGAAAAGAAAGCTAAATAATACCATTTAGGGGTATTGTTGTGTTTCAAGAGCGAGCGAGCAAGGAAACACGATTTTTATTAACATCGTAAAAGCCGAGCTTTCTTCAATTTTAACCGAATGGCTAATAAAATCTTTTACACCCTCTTTTCTTCTTGCAATCTCCAGTGGCGTTTTAAATATGAATTGAAAATATTCTTTATTAGGTATTAAATTTAATAAATTTTTGTATTGGTTAAAATTTAATGAATAATTTATTCTTCCTACCACGGTAGGCAGCGCTGGTGCGAATGTTGCAGAAGTTAAAAACTTTTAACTGGGCAAATACTATCCAGTAATTGTGTAAGTACCAAAAAATCTAACTGGTTCGTCAGTTAGGTTATCAAAAATATTTACACCCGTATTTTTTTTTTGGTACCTAAACCAAAGTGACGAAGATAGAACTTTTTTTTTTTAAATTCACGTCATGCCGTGTTGTAATTGTAGTGCGTTCCACGTCACAAGCTGTAAGTTTGTGACTTCAGCAGGAATGTCGAATTTTAATGAGTTTTAACATTGTCATATTCACTGATTTAGCGAAAGAAGCAATACGTGTCTATTATTTTTCAAAATAGACTATATTACCGTATTAGTTGCTAGTATTGAAGCTGTTATGAGGTTGAAAAATTTTGAATCTTAAGGTCTAAATTCCGACCTAATACTTCGGGGTATCACCAAGTGGTTAGTCAACTTTGCAGGTGGAAAGAGATTGTTTTATTTTTTAGGCCCAGAATCAGCTTTGCCATGCAACAAGGCATTGATTCCAGCATTTTGAGCAGTTTTTGATGGCCTGTGTTTTTGCCCTTTTTGATATATTTGACGACGAATGAGATATGTTAGCGGCACAGCCGTCATCAGTAGGGTTCTCTTGTAGAGGGTTCATGGCGTAGGTTTTAAATATAGTCCACACTTGTCACAATCACTTTTAATTTTAAACAGGTAATTTAATTGAAACTCACAGAATTATTAATAGCAGAGCGTACCAGCGATCTCGTTAGGAGGGTCCGAAGTCTTCGGTGGCTTCCAAAAAGGTGAGACTGACTCTCTCAGTTCTAACCGCAACCGTCCCTTCGTCCCCTCCTAACGATTCCGCTCACGTGACTTGTGATGTCACGGCGTAACTCTGCTTCCGTTATAATGTTATCAATTGAGCGTCTTATTATAACAAAATTATCACCATCGCCGACACGGCCATACTGACAAGTCACACGTCCTCGTGTGTTGTATTACCTGGCGACAAAACAAAATGCATTTGTAGACAATATACGGTAGCTCGGCCTACCTGACCTTAAACAATGGACTTGCATTTGAAGTGACACAACAAGATTTAGAAAAGTCAAATGAAATAAACTAGATCACAATATCAATGCACCAAGTAAAAAAAACAAAATAGTCGACTTATCATCAGTCCTTCTCGCTGTTAATGTCTGATGCATCACACACAGCCCTTCTCGCTGTCGTGCCCAACATACATGCGACAGTACCAGTCCTAAGACCTGGCAAGCGCAGTACCAAAAAGGTCAGTAACAGTCCTTCACACTGATAAGACCCAAACAGGATGCATGTTACCGGGCCTTCTCTCCGGTAACTCGTCCGTCTAAGACATACTTTGTGCATTAACATTAATCGGAACGAGTTGATGGGCCTTCACCCGCATCATCTAGATCCAATTCTTCACTAATTACGTCTAATTCGCTGGGGACATAACCTTGTGGCATCCTTCTTATGCGATCATGAGCATACTTGTATGTTCTGTTGCCAGTTAAAGATTTTAAAATATAGCGATCACCTTCGAGCAATTCGATAACCTTAAAAGGACCTTTGTATTTTGGATCGAGTTTAACTTGATTACGTTCCTCATTTTTAATAAGAACTAAATCACCAACATCAAACTTTACTAGTTTAGCTTTATTTTTATCAAAACGGGACTTTTCATAGCTAGCACTTTTTGTGATATTCAGCGCCGCTTGTTCTCTCGCGTTTTCTATGTCAATGACGTGTTCACTATCATCGGCACACAAAAGACTAAGTGGTCTTGCTACTTTTCCAATAAAAAGTTCTAAAGGACTCGACCTAGTCACACGATTAATGGTGCAATTTAATGCTAATTGCACGTCCTCTAAACCATCCTGCCAAGACCTATCTGAAGCTTCGACAGATGTTAACAAGCCCTTTAAAGTTCCCATCACTCTCTCAACCTGCCCATTGGCTCGGCAAGAACCCGTCGCGATTAAATGTAGAGCAATACCGTGTGATTCACAAAAATCCTTAAAATCTTTGCTAGCAAAACATCGCCCTTGATCAGCTATTACGCGGCTGGGAGCACCAAAGAGAGATATGCTAGATTTTAACGCCTTAATTACGCTAGGAGCATCGATTCGCAACGTATGGTATAACAAAATAAATTTTGTAAAGGCGTCTATAAAAACGATTACATATTCCTTGGTATCGTTTTTACCACTAAGTTTACCTGTTATGTCCACGTGTAAAGTATGCCATGGGACACGCACTTTTGGTATAGGATGTAGTTCTGCTTGCACCCTACCCGAACCTGACTTAGACACTTTACATGTAATGCAGTTGTCTACAAACTTTCGTACATATTTAGACATGTTTTCGAACCAGTAATGTTCATAAAGTTTTTCCACCGTTTTCTCCCAACCAAGATGCATTACTGCCTCATGAACATGATTTACTATGGAGAATCGAAACGCACGAGGCACAATAGGTAAACAACGCGTGCGATTGTTTCTTTGGATCTTACGAAATAAAACTCCAGACCGAATCTCATACGTTTTAGCATCGTCGAGCGGTAACTGATTCTCTTTAAGCTTAGAGACAAGACTTATAATTTCAGGGTCACGAAGTTGTTCTGCTAAGAGCCAATTTTCGCGTAAATTAGCGATATCAACGCGTTTTTGCTCTACTTTTTGGACACTAAGTTTTGAAGAGGGTTGGACAGGATTGCGAGACAGGAAATCTACGTGACTCATTAATTTCCCAGGTCTATAAACTAGTTCAAAATCAAAGGCTTGGAGAAAAGCCCACCAACGGTGTACTCTAGGTGTTAGGTCGAGTTTATTATGGGACGACTTCAAAGAATTGCAATCGGTTACGACGGTAAAATGACGACCTTGCAAATAATGTCTAAAATGCTTTATAGCGTTCACCACGGCCAAGGTTTCCAACTCATAAGAGTGGTACTTTGCCTCGATAGAAGTGGTGCGCTTGCTAAAGTATTCGACTACATGTAATTTACCATTAGCCTTCTGAAAAAGAATTCCACCGTAGCCTTCAGCACTAGCATCAGTATGCAATTCCGTGGGGAAGTCAGGGTTGAAAATCATAAGAACAGGCTTACTAGTTATTAATGAAATTATTCGCTGTCTAATTTCCTCATGTTGAGGTTTCCAAACGAACACTTTCGATGAAATAAGCAGAAACAATGGAGTCATAATTTGTGAAAACCCGGAAATAAACTTTCTAAAATAAGACGCTAGTCCAATAAACTGCCTCAGTGTGTGTATATTTTCAGGAGGTGGTAACTTGGTAAGAGCTTCTGTTTTTCGCGGGTTAGGCCTAACTTCACCGGTAGAAATTTCATATCCAAGGAATTCAACACGACGTTTTAAAAAGGAGCATTTAGAGGTATTAAGTGAAAAGCCAGCTTTAGTCAAAGCTTCTAACACCTCACGCAGTCTTTCCAAGCCCTCGCTTTCATCACGTGATGGAATTAAAATGTCATCCATATACAAAACAGCGTAGGAGTATACTAGATTGCCCAGAGCATTTGAAGCTGCACGTTGAAAAACGCTAGGTGTATTACGCAACCCGAAAGGCATAGTAAGAAATTCGTATTGGCCGTCTGGAGTTACGAATCCAGTACGTTCAATACTCTCTACACTAACAGGTATTAAATTAAAACCACTAGCGCAGTCTAAACAACTAAAGAAATTGGCCCCAGACAACCTCGTAATCAAATCCGAAATTAAAGGCAAAGGGAAACGATCGGGTACAGTATTCCTATTAAGTTCGCGATAGTCTACGCACATACGATCACTACCATCGCGCTTTTTGACTAATAGGATGGGACTGGCAAAAGGCGAACAACTAGGACGGATAATTTTAGCCTCTAACAGTTCGTTAATTTTTGTACGAACGATTTGCCGTTCATCTGGACTTAATCGGTAAGGACGACGTTGAACGATGCGATTTGGATCTATTAACCGAATGTTTAATTCACCAGTAGTAACACGTGTCTTTGGTAAACCATTTACAAAATAGTCCGAATAACTATTCAATAACATCATTAACTCTCTATTATTGTCAGAAGAGATATCCGTATCAACATCATAAAAATAATTTTTAGAGGGTACTTCACAAACATTAATTTCCTTTAATTTTGCTATTGTCAAACTAGAACCGGTCATCGTAATAGTAAAGCCTAATTTTAAAATATCACGACCTATCATTACGTCATGCTTTATTGTACAGTCGGGCAGAATGTGAAACAAAATTGAAAGCTTATTCCCATCAATAATAACGCTACTCAGAATTTGTTCGGTACAACAAATAGTGGAATTACCAATGCCAGTTATGTGAACAGAATTGTGATATCGTGTGCCGTGTAACTTGTTAGCAATACTGAACTTTACGAGAGAACATTCGGCTCCGGAATCGAAATAAAATGAATACGACTCACCGTGATGCTCCAGTTGGCCCGTCACACCTCGCATCTCGCAGTACTCGACTCGACGCCGTTGTGATGTGCCTCCAGCACCTGCGTCGCCACCACCTGTCCCGGTCGCAGCGTTCTTACTTTGTGATCCAAACTTGGGGCATTGGACAGCAATATGTCCCTTCTCGCCACAAGTGAAGCAAATGACGTTCTTCTTCATGCTGGGATTTGTTGCTGACGAAGAACTTGCTGGATGACTACGTGATGTCTTCGAAGGGTCATGTGCAGTGGGCATTAGACTGGACTTTCGTTTGCGACAATCGATCAGTTTGTGACCAGTTTTTCCGCAATAGTGGCATGTCACATGTTCGGAAGTGGGTTTGGAACGTTTGTTTCCTGATGCACTGGTGTCATAGTCATTGTGTTTTCGCTTTAAATACGAAAAAGACTTCAATTCTTGCAGTAATCGACTTCTGTTAGGGATTTCGGTTGTATACGCTAACCGATGAAGTCTATTGTCGAACTGTGAAGTGTGAGCAAGCACATACGATATGGCGATTTCTTCAGCTGTAAGATTTTTCCATTTTGCAATCACTGAAGTCATTAATCGGCTAGCATATGCAGCTAAACATTCTCCTTCCTTGGGGCGACCATTGTTGATGTTAATAAGAGTAGCCGCCGTAGTTTCCGCACAATCATAGCGAGTAAGAAATAACTCCTTGAAATAATTCCACGTCATACCCGAGTGCGACACTTGCGACAACCACGGAGAGGCACTGCCTTTCAACGACTTGCTGAGCACAATTATTAAGGCACCTCCTTCCAACGGCTGTTCTTCCATGCAAATATCAACGGTTGAGCACCAAGAACGTGCATCTGCGTCGCTAGAGTCAGGATTGAACTCTGGGAGTGTTGGTGTACGCTGACATGGTTTAATGGCTTCAATCAGCTCCATCATATTCCGTTGCTGGAGTTCAAGCATTTTTTGCCACTGATTTTCCTGCGTAGTCTGTTGTTGTGGAGCCCGGGTTAATCCCACTTCTGATGACGACGAATGAGATATGTTAGCGGCACAGCCGTCATCAGTAGGGTTCTCTTGTAGAGGGTTCATGGCGTAGGTTTTAAATATAGTCCACACTTGTCACAATCACTTTTAATTTTAAACAGGTAATTTAATTGAAACTCACAGAATTATTAATAGCAGAGCGTACCAGCGATCTCGTTAGGAGGGTCCGAAGTCTTCGGTGGCTTCCAAAAAGGTGAGACTGACTCTCTCAGTTCTAACCGCAACCGTCCCTTCGTCCCCTCCTAACGATTCCGCTCACGTGACTTGTGATGTCACGGCGTAACTCTGCTTCCGTTATAATGTTATCAATTGAGCGTCTTATTATAACAAAATTATCACCATCGCCGACATATTCATATGTTTTTATTATTTAAAATTATTTTGATTATACAATTCTTTAGACACTTCATTTATTAAACTAAACACATGATTATCTTTATAACTTTCTTAAGTCCTTGGTAAACCTGTGGTCACGGGACTCACGAATTACCGTGACTCCGGAACGTAAAGGGTTACTGAAGGACACCGTGGAATTTAGTCAGTCCGAGTCTGACAGTCCCTCCGCTCTGCCCTGGGTGGGAGGACTCATTTGATGATTTTACCACGATAAAAAAAAAGATAGATGATGATGTGTTCCAAATGAACTATGTTTCTAACGCTCACTTGATGATTGTACAACGCTAAAAAAGTCCTTCGTAAAATACAATTTATATGACCTTTATATCAGAAAAAATGGCATCATATTACCAAAATGCTATGAAAACCTGAAAACTCTAACTTTTATTCAGGAATATTTTCATCTACGATTCACTGCAAAAGTTACGGAAGCCAAACTACAGTTATTCCGAGCAAAATCCTGAAATTCAGCCACAAGTGTAGTGAAAGCAAAAATAAAAAGTCTTACATGACGAATAGTTTCCTTACGTTCCTGCGGAACTCTAAAAATCTCGAACTATGTTTGGTATGTGCATTAGCCACAGAAGCGAGATTTATGATATTACACTGTGGGTCAAAAAGCGTGCACTACAGTGTAAAATATAAAGCATATAGTGTAATACACTGTAGGCCATGAAAACACAACATTTTACAGTTTACCCTGTCCATTTTTTAACAGCCGCTGGATAAAGCTCTCCGTTGTATTTTTTACATTTTCGGCTGAATGGTTATTTTTTAGGCTTTCTATTTTCAAACTCCATTGATGCATGGCTGACATTTTGTTTATTTATGAAAGAGGATGTTTTAGCTGAGTTTGATAAATGGAAAACTAAATGTAGTGTGAATTCCACGGAATATTGAATAAACATCGGTGAATTGTGTTTTTGTAATGAACGGAAACTTTTACTGTATTTCTAGGAACATTTATAACAATTAACAAACCTCTGTTTGTATGATAGCCATATAATTTTTATTTTAAATACAGTACGCCACTGACCGTCACGCCGACGTCGCGGGACTCACAAATTACCGTGACCCCAGAACGTAAAGGCCATTGAAGGACACCGCGGATTTTAGTCAGTACAAGTCTGACAGTCTCTCCCGTCCTGCCCTGGCTGGGTGACTCATTCGATGATTTCACCACGTAAAAAAAGCTTTTAATAAATAATATTATTTCTCAAACCATCTTGCAGTAGTTCATATTTTCATGCAACATCTCCCGCAGGGCGTAACAGAAATGATCCAATCAACCAGCGGGGTGTTTATTACATCTCTGTGGTACTTACATGGTTATGGGCTGGTCATAATAACCGTTATGGTTTATGATGCGTTATTGGATAAAGGACGGGGAAATTGTTCCGTTATTTATGGGGTTAACTGGACCTGTTGTGAGAATGTCGGTCTACAACTTCATCATAATTAGTCTGTAATGTGCCCACAGCTGGGACACAGGCCTTAACTCTAAGGAAGGGAATTTACTGGCTACCAGACGATGAGTGATGGGTGACTCACCGTCCGATCATGGAGCATGGCCGGGTCTAAATTCAAATTCAATTCAGTTATTTCAATTAGGTCAGTTACAAGCACATTTGAATTGTGAGAAGACTAATTTTTTTTTGAATATTACACAATTAATTAAAAATAAAGAACTTTGTATAAAATTGTGTCCGTATCAACTTCCCATATTTCGCAAATAAATGAAATACATAACAGAATGTAAAAGCTATTATACAATAGACAGCGCAGTATATAATGACTCAAAATAAACACATAGCGCCGATTCTATTATTACAGAACCATCGATATTGCTCAACAGACTAAATTTACATCGTCCGAACAGAATCAGAGAGACAATTGATTTGCTAGACTCATCGCTTTTGTAGCGTATAAGGTTAAACCAGAGTGAGAAGCGTGAGCGGAGGCGGTGGCGGGAGATATCGTCCCAAATTAAAATTCTATCTCAATGTAAATGGTCGCGGCACTGTACGAATTACGTACCGTGACCCCGGAACGTATAGGCTATTGAAGTACACCGTGGACTTTAGTCAGTACGAGTCTGACAGTCCCTCCCGCTCTGCCCTGGGTGGGAAGACTCATTTGTAGATTTTACCACGTAAAAAAAACTCAATGCAAATATCGTTCCCTTGTTTTTGACTACTGCTCCTGATTGGATATCTTTGAGCCTTTCGTACACAACGCGATTCAAAGTCTCCGATACCTTACGACTTTGGTATCCATTGACGCGTGCGGGTACGAACCTCTATGGAGTTTTATCGCGATAGTTGCCTAGATAGCAAAATCGTACGGTATCGGAGACTTGCGTCGCGTTGTCTAAAATGGGGCTTAAGACTCGGATTATCAAATTCGGTCATTGATTATTTACAGACAAAGATATTAGTTCCAGCGTCAAGTCCTCATCAACTGCCTAGTTTTTCATAATTATATTGAAATCAGCTTTACTACATTAGATTGGTGTTGGAAAATCATCAAATGAGTCCTCCCTGTCCTGTGTGGATCGAAAGAAGCTGTCAGACTAGAATCACTTTATAATCAAATTTCTCTTTCGGTTACCCTTTGCGTTCGTTCTGCGTCCCCAACACGTATTTTGGCCCATCAGGCAAGAGAGAGACGAACGCTGAAATTAGTATTGTAGCTCAATCCAATTCTGAACAGCGTTATGTAACGGCTGCTCGTGATTAGACATCTAAAAGACACATACACTGTCGTAACATATAAAGGTCAGGATAAGTCGCGCCCGCCACCGCGCGTTTTCCCTGACCGAAGCCTTAATCTGACGGATTCTGCAGCATTTAACCTTCGCACTAAAAATAACGGATATCTATTTCATTCAGTTAATAATATATTATATTATGCACGATAGTGAACTGGCTAAAGTTGTCGAAAATACAGTTACGATTAAAAACAAACCCCCAATCGTATGGGAGCCTCATCAAATATTTCTTTTAACCTGTTTTTTTAGTATTTGTTGTTACAGTGGTAATAGAATACATCTGTGAACATGTCAACTGTCTAACTGTCACGGTTCATTAGATACAGCCTGGTGACAGACAGCGAAGTCTTACTAATAGGGAACCGTTTTACCCTTTGGGTACCGAACCTAAAAAAAGGTACATCCCCACCCAGAGTAGAACACGGATGGAGTTTTAAACTCAGGTTTCAAAAAAAAAGATTGGCTGATTGACTGATTGACTTCGACTAAGACTCCGACTTCGACTCCGACTCCGACTTCGACTTCCCATTTGTCACATTACGTTGTCAATCTATTTTCTGTCTCTTACTGCAGCATAGCGTTGCAATCTTATGTTCAGACTGTTAGCGGTATGGAAATACGTCAGCTCCTAGCCTAACCCAATATCTTATTCCGGTGCGCATCACATACGTGTATAATGTTAAAATAGAGTTAAAACTTCAATTACCTTTAAAACTCGCAGGCGAACCCGGGTAAATAAATAATACTCAATAAAAATGCAATATCGTAAAAATATGCAAAGATATGTACCCTTCTTCACTGCTATAAAAGTTGGTACTATACTAAGGTAACAAGAATTTATGACTTTGAAAGACTAGTTTGACGTCAAGAAACCTATAGCGTCTAGGGACATCTAAAGAGTTATTGACTTTACTAGTTTTCCCCGCGTCTTTGCTCGTAACTTTTATGGTTGCTAAAGATACTGTGGCGAGGTATGAATTTATAGTTTTATTGGCAGTTAGTCGTAGAAAGATGAGCAATGGTGGTTCAGTGATCCAGGTCATGGTGCGGAGCGAGGTTCTTGGAAAGCAATCACCTCCTGCTGCGAAGCAGTAATGCTAGCGATAGAGGAGGCGGAATGTTTGAGGAAAGAGGTACATAATCCTCCTCCTCACGCCTCAGCCACATGAAATCGCCCAGAGCGTTGAGGATCGGAAGACGATTTTCGGCCAACGAAGGCGCGGGCTTGCGGATGGCGAGTAATGTATAGCGTACCTACCAATCATGGACCAAGCTCGAGTCGACGAAGCGCTGTGTTCCACCCAAGCCTCAAGTCACTGTCAGCAATCTGGTGGAGCCAAATACCTGCCGCCACCGATCATTGATCAGAAATGAGATGGTTTTTAGCGACATAAGCGTCACCCAAAATGTCACCGCAGCTGGCGTCAATTCAAAAGTCTCCAGTGGTGTTTATGAGGGCATGCAGGCGGCGAGTAATGGGCGACTCGCTGTCCGACTATGGACCATGCCCGGGTCGACGGCGCGTTGTGTTCCACGCGCACCTCAAAGAGTGTCAGCATAGCAACGGGGCCTGTAGAGGGCCAAAGCCTGCCGGGGTCTGACTAGTCTGACAGTCCCTCCCGCCCTGCCCTGGGTGGGAGGACTCATTTGATGATTATACCACGATAAAAAAAGTGGTGTTTATGAACCTTTTTGACAGATTTTTGACGTTGAGCACCAAAGGCCCTTTGTGACCAAAGTGGTTCTTCAGTCACATCTAACCGTTAAAATACTTCAAACCGTATTTGATAACTTTTCGAAACATGCCAAGCAACTTTAGTAGACAAATAACTTAATCTCCTTAATACATTTTATAACAATGCCGGTTTCTGAAGTACATATTCACAATAACAAATCTGTCAGATTTGAAATCAAGATACATATTTGAAACTATCAAGAATACTGGACTAAAATACTAAACCAACAAACAACCAGTGTTAACTCAGTTAGACAGCTTTCATAATAGTTCCAATGCTAACACTAGTCTCAAATTTAAGCTTACGGTTTGATTTTCAAACCTAAGATTAGAAGTTAGGGTTGAAATTACAACATCAGTGTAATTTTAGGAATTTAGCATAATTTTGGTGATAACAGGCATGAGAATTCACAGATTTTGTCAGGCGACTGTCAGAACTGAGGCCCTAGAGTTAGGCGTTAAGATCAAAAATGTATTTTAATGTTTGAAACACGCCACGAGCCAGTGGCGCATTCATATATATATATAGTCAATACTTGCAAAGAAATTAAAGGCTTAGTTACGCCGGCCGTCACAACGCTTAGACCAATGTCGTAAATTAGTCGTAAGACGTAAATTGCACGCCGTAATCGATATAAAAAAATCTATCTTGTCAAAATCTCAACAGGAAAGTTGTTTTACTTATTTCAAATAAATGAATAGCCTACGGGCGTATACAAGTTATCATTCATTGTAATTGTTTTTATAACTTACTTTTTATTTATTTTGTTACACAGAAAACTCTTGACATCTTTTGAACAGCTCAAAATGGCAACGTGAAAGACGCTACAGGCATTTATTATTTACACAAGATTTAAATTATACAGAGGTCTTTGGATATAACTGTTACCTTCCAGAAATCGTTTAAAGCTACAAAGAAATACCTTAAGGCTATTTTCCCACGATAACACAGACTTATACACAACTGTAATAATTTGAAAGTCGTGCTAAAGAAAATCGACTGTAATGTTTTTTCCTTTTTATTTTAATACAAACAAATATACGAGTATATATTTGTAAATAAAGAACTTCTACTAAATTACGTTGCGACAATTTAATCAACAACAAATTATCCAATATATATTTTTTTTACGTGGTAAAATCATCAATCAGTCCTCCCACCCAGGGCAGAGCGGGAGGGACTGTCAGACTCGTACTGACTAAAATCCACGGTGTCCTTCAATAGCCCTTTACGTACCGGGGTCACGGTAATTCGTGGGTCCCGCGACCATATTATCCAATATTCAATCAAATTAAAGTAACACACATGTAATACGAACGTTAAGAGCAATTTCAATCATGCACACCACGGTTTTTAAACGCGCCTTTGACGCGTGTTTTAGAAACGCGCGTCGACGGCGCGCTTGCGTCAACGGCGCGTTTAAAAAACGTGGTGTGCATAGGCCCTAGAAGTTGCCCTCTGAAAGTATGTTTACAAAAATGATTGCTTCTCGTAAGTCTTTTCTCAAGTATATTGTAAACTTCGTCAGTTACTAGATACTACCACAGTAGGTTTAAAGACTGTACTACCATGTCCCCTGGTAAGACTCGTTGTCAGACTTCGGGATTCTGAGTATCCATAACGATTGTCCAAGATATTTTTTTTAGCGTGGTGAAATATTCAAATGAGTCCTCTGAAAGCAGGGCTCACTCTAAGGGAGCCCCGTCATTGTGCTGACAGCTCTTTATAGCGTCCGTGAAACACAACGCGCCGTCGACCCAGGCATGGTCCATGATCGGACAGCGAGTAGCCCATTACTCGCCGTTGGAATGCCCACAGTCAAAGATCTACAAATGACAGCCAAAGTGGCTTTCTAAGACAAAGACATGGATGGAACACGATGAGCCATGAATGGTCAACCATCCACAGACTGACCGTGACAAGAGTTATTTAACCTTAAAGATCAACCTGGTTTTGCTGCTATTATCTACGATCCGTAAAATATAAAACCTACATAAGTCGCTATTATAAACGTGTGTAAAATATCTTTGTATAAGAAGCATTGCTATTCATTTATTTTCTTCGTTGTATGAAGTCTCGAACCTATTTCTCTTTGATGCGAAAGCTCTGAAAAATAATATGTTATTTTTTTGTTTTTTTTCCGTCATTATTGTACTCAGATGACAACAAATCCCTTGAAATAGATTCCTTGCTTTGCGAATATTATGTCTAAAACAAAAGATAATCGACTCTTCGTATATAATTATGTTATATATAACTAGCGACCTGCCCCGGCTTCGCACGGGTGGACATTTACTTTTGGATGGATTGTCCGATTGGAATAAAATAAAAAGTAATTTATAGCTATAGAAACAATCTTGCGCAATAAATAGTTTATTTGGATAAGGATTAGTATTTGACGATAATATGATCAATAAACATAGGCTAATAATTTTGATTACTTTTATTCTATGGAAAAGTGGTTATAATGGCTAAAATATAAATGTTTGGTTTATACTATCGCGGACGTTTTTGTAGGATATTATTGAGTTCTACAACTTTTCTATAGAAGTCAACCATACATCTCTAACCATTTAGGCAGCGTTCGCGAGAATCGTTAACGTACGGCAGTTTTTTCGACGCCTTACTCCACAATTTTCACTACCTCGAAAAATCCTATCTATTTTCCGGGATAAAATATAGCCTATACGGATTCGGAAGAATTCCTCTAAGTAATGGTAAAAGAAATTTTGAAATCGGTCCAGTAGTTTTTGAGCCTATTCAATACAAACATGCAAAAATACAAAGGTTTCCTCTTTATAATATTAGTATAGAAGTATAGATTATGGTTTCTTCGTGTTATTTTTTTTTAATTTCGGGTCAACTTTCTTTTTTGCCTTTGTCAAACAGACAGGCGAGTCCGAAGCGATAACGAACCGATACGAGACGTCGGTCCGATAGTTCTGTCACGCTATCGGATCGCTTTTGCTTTTCTATGTGACTGAATTCAATCAATTCCATACATTACAAATAAAAACGCCTCGCTTCGCATTCGTCACGCTTGTATGTTTGACAAAGGCTTTTCTGAGTATTTTTTCTCTTTCTCTCTCTTGCAGTTTGTGTGTTTTTATTTTTTTTGTAAAATACGAAATTGATAGAGAATTTATTCCTAAACAACGTTTCTCTGCGGTCCATGGCCCTCTACGGGGCCCCTGTGTGGGCCCTAAGCATCCGGACGCGACCACTCAAGTTGGTCGCATGCCAGAGGGTCATGGCCATCCGGATGATCCGTGGATACCGCACGATCGCCGGCGAATCGGCCAACCTCCTAGCCGGATTGCTGCCCTGGGATCTGGAGGCGACTGCCCTCCAGCGCGTCTATGAATGGCGCGTGGAGGCGCAGCGCCGGGGCGAATCCCCGCTGCCTCGACAAGTCGAGGCGCGGCGGGAAGAGCTCCGGCGCGATCTCAGGGCAGTATGGAGGGAGCGACTGTCGCAACCGAGGTTCGGGCACGCCGCAATCGCGGCGGTAAGACCCCTCCTTGAGGAGTGGCTGGATAGGCGTCACGGCGTCCTTACCTACCGCATGACGCAGGTCCTCTCCGGACACGGATGTTTCGGGAGGTTCCTGTGTCTGATAAGGAGGGAAGAAACGCCTGGGTGTCACCACTGCGAAAATCGTCCGGAGGACACGGTGGAGCATACGGTGCAGGACTGCCCCGCTTGGGCAGAGCACCGCCGTGTCCTCACGACGGCGATTGGCAGAGACCTCTCGCGCCCGGCATTGGTCGAGGCCATGCTGCGGGGCGAGACGGAGTGGGTAGCGGTCGCCCCCTTCTGCGAAGCAGTCATGCTCGTGAAGGAGGAGGCGGACCGCCTGAGGGAGAGGACAGCGTCCTCCCTCCACCCCAGCCGCAGTGGTAGACGCCCATGGCGTCGAACGTCGCAAGACGATCTCCGGCCACCGTAGGCGCGGGCACGCGGGCAGCGAGTAATGGGCGACTCGCTGTCCGACCATGGACCATGCCCGGGTCGACGGCGCGTGTATTCCACGCGCGCCTCAAGGAGTGTCAGCATAATGACGGGGCCTGTAGAGGGCCATAGCCTGCCGGGGTCGCGGGACCAAGGGATTACCGCGACCCCGGTACGTAAAGGACTTGTGAAGGACACCGTGGATTTTAGTCAGTACAAGTCTGACAGTCCCTCCCGCCCTGCCCTGGGTGGGAGGACTCATTTGATGATTTTACCACGATAAAAAAAAAAAAAAAAAAAACAACGTTTCTCAACTTTAACGCTGGAAATTAATAAAATTCTTCTTGTTTGCTATCTTCGGTTGTAACTGTATCTGAAACCAATATAACGATTTTTCCTATTTGAGTCTTTAAGATGTCCAATCAGAAGCAACCGTCAAAACCAAAGGAACGGGATTTGAATTAAGATTGAATATTAATTTCGGGCGTCAATGTACTACTTTGTGTTTTTAAATCCTTCTAATTTCTTCTTTTTTAACTAAACATTGCCCCACATCTCTAATTTAACACACCCACGATACAGGACCTGCGTTAACAAACATAGAAACTCACAAACACAAACATTGGGTGTTTGTGAGTTTGGAACCACCGGAACAACCACTTGGAGATCATACAAATATTGGTCCCTACGGGGATCGAACTCGCGATATGCTACGCAACAATTGATCGCTCAGTACCGACCGTAAAACTATTATGCAGGAAAAATTCTATAATACATAGGTATAAGAAAAATGAACATTGAAAAAAAACAACAAAATCACGAAATACGAGTAAACTTATATCCCACTAGCACTTTGCCCGCGACTTCGTCCGCGTGGGTTACGTACTTTCCTAATTTCCCCTTTTCACCCCCTAAAAGGTTAAATTTCCAAAAACCCCTTCTTAGTGCTCCCCTACATTATAATAGGAAGCCGTGTGCAAAATTTCACATTCCTAACCCCAGTAGTTTCGGCTGTACGTTGATATGTCAGTCAGTCAGTTCTCCTTTTATATATATATATATATATATATATATAACATATATATATAGATTTAATTGTACGGGCGCTGCCCTCAGCCGAGGGCCGTATCCCAAACGGGGTGCCCTTAGCGTGTGGTTGCTTAGTTTTTAACTAAGTCAGTTGCCCTGGCTGGAGGCCTTAAATTTCTTAAGCCATCCACAGAAAAGTCCGGTTGAGCAGTACACAACCTACTAGAGGTTGACCTGCGAGATGCCACAAAAAAATGGACTGGCACAAAAATAGCTGAATTCTCATTAAGAATATTCTTCAGTCAGCAACGCCCAATATTTTCAACTGACTTACTTTCAGTAATGTTTTCTTTGCTGAAACCTTTTTAATGATCTCCCATTATATATTTTTTGCTGAAATAACAAGATTGGTTTCGTTCGGTATGAGAAATTATGGCGCGGAAATGTTTTAAATCAACCTTATTAGCTTTTGCCAACGGGTTTTGCTACCCACCATTCAATTTTTCCAAACCAGTTCAGCGTTTACTTTTACATTTAAAAATAAAGTCATAGAGTAGAGTATATGATAATATGTTTAGTATTATTCTGTTAAAAACGTTTGACGCCCAACGAGTAAAGAAAAAAAAAAAAAAAAAGTAGTATACTTATACTACTTTTTTATCGTGGTGTCATCAAATGATTTCTCCCACCTAAGGCAGAGCGGGAGGGACTGTCAGACTTGCACTGACTAAAATCCACGGTGTCCTTTCAATAGCCCTTTACATTCCGGGGTCACGATTGTTGTTCAGTCCCGCGACCCCGGCAGGCTTTGGCCCTGCTACTGCTACTACTGTAACTTTTATTCGCGCACAGTGCAGCACAATTGGACGCGAACATGTTCAGAATACTCGCGCACAATTAGTTCGTGTTTGCTTCAGCGAACATTTTGTACCTTACAGTGTACTACTGTACTTCACAGTGCCACACACGGGTAGAATCGCTTGTTAACACGCTAATGAATCTGACATAATTGTTATTAATTTAAAACATTATAAATCCAGTCAGACAGTCTAAAACAATCAACCTTTAGGAAACTGACAATTAAATAAAGTAGAGCAACTTAATTACCGAAACGCTTGCCACGCGGAAAAGTGAAGTGGAGCATACTGGAACGCTTGCTGCTAGAAAGAGAAAGAGTATAATTAGCTGTTCGCACTCTTCATTTGACTTGGATGTACTTAGCGAGTACTCGAACATACCCTTCAGTGTGGTGCAAGGTATGAACGTTAGCGGGTTCAAGTCTTTATTTATTTTTATAGGGTATCTTGACGTCGGCAGACGATCTCCGGTCACCGTAGGCGCGGGCATGCAGGCAGCGAGTAATAGGCAACTCGCTGTCCGACTATGGACCATGCCCGAATCGACGGCGCGTTGTGTTCCACGCGCACCTCAAAGATTGTCAGCAAAATGACGGGGTCCCCCTCTAGAGGGCCAAAGCCTGTGAATGCCTTGTTTCATGTCAATGATGATTTGCCATAACAAGCGTTGAACAGAACGCACACAGAGTTAGCTTAAGCAACAAGTGAATTAAGGTAAAGCCTTATGCTATAAAAGAAAACAACGTTTCCCAGTTTTTATTTCATTTTCTCTTAGATAGCACTCAAAAAGTCGAATCTTACTAATTCAATTATAAAATGCGTGCGTGTGTTAATGTAAGTTTTTGAGGATGGATTTGGATCTAAAAGACCATGAACATTTCTGCCCCAGTAGTGCCCAGAATGCAAACGTTTATCTTGTAATTAGCTCTATAACGGTATTTTTAAAATATCTAGATTGAAAGTCATATAAAGCACTGGTTCAAGAGTTGTGAAATACCCACTTACACAGGTATTTTATAAGATACGACACGGTTGGCGAGGTGGCTGAACGATTGACTGTTGCGCAACGAGTGGCGGGTTCGATCCTCTCACGAAATAAATATTGTCCTACAAGTAGTTGTTCCGGGTTTGTGTTTGTGTGTTTCTATGTTTGTAAGCTCACCCACGACACAGAAGAAATTCCTAGAGTGGGGACAACGTCTTTTTAAAAGAAAATGAAAACTTATCTCGGTATGTGTATCAAAAGTCACGTAGGCAAAGCCACGGACATAAGCTAGTATGATTATAATACCCAACCCATCCCAACCCTTCGGGTATTTCTAAATTGATGGTTACTATCGCCGTGTTATTTTTTGTTAAAAGTTACCCCGCGTCAGCTCAAAACTTAGCACCAAAATCACATCCCCGTCTCTTTAAGTTGATAAAGTAAATATTAGTGTTCAATTTGCCGTGTTGTCCCTGTCTCTGGTTACTTTCCCGAAGATATCTAGGGAGTACAGTCGTAATGACTGAATCGTCCGTTTATCAGCTTTGGGGTTCTGTTTGGTGTTTATTGTATGCTAGGTGTAAAAAAAACCCCGTGCCGGAGTCGTGGGCCTGTCTTATTAACCGTGACCCTGAAATGTAAAAGGTTATTGAAGGAGAACCGTGGATTTTAGTCAATACGAGTCTGATTACTTCTTTCGCTCCACCGAGGGTGGGACTCATTAGATAATTTTACCATTTAAAAAGGGGTAAAAAATAAAAGTGTGAACCTTTACATTTCAGGGTGACGGTTGATAAGACAGGCCCACTGTCTTATCAACCGTCACTCTGAAATGTAAAGGGATATTGAAGGAAAACCAAGGATTTTAGTCAATACGAATTTGACTGCCTCCACTCACGGTGGGACTCATTAGATGATTTAAAAAAAATAAAGGTGTGAATGAGTTCGAAGCGGGGTTATAAAGGTATGAAAAATTTTTGTTGGACGATAGTGCTTTTTTTTTACGTGGTAAATTCATCAAATGAAAAAGAAAGAAAAGCAAATTCCCCGTCATTTTTGCTGACACTCTTTAAGGCGCGCGTGGAACACAACGCGCCGTCGACCCGGGCATGGTCCATGGTCGGACAGCGAGTTGCCCAGTACTCGCTGCCCGCATGCCCGCGCCTACGGTGGCCGGAGATCGTCTGCCGACGTCCGTCGCCGTGGGCGTCTACCACGGACGACAGTGCTTTTTTTTTTTTTTTTGCGTGGTAAAATCATCAAATGAGTCCTCCCACCCAGGGCAGGGCGGGAGGGACTGTCAGACTTGTACTGACTAAAATCCACGGTGTCCTTCACTAGCCCTTTACGTACCGGGGTCACGGTAATCCCTTGGTCCCGCGACCCCGGCAGGCTTTGGCCCTCTACAGGCCCCGTCAATATGCTGACACTCTTTGAGGCGCGCGTGGAACACAACGCGCCGTCGACCCGGGCATGGTCCATGGTCGGACAGCAAGTCGCCCATTACTCGCTGCCCGCATGCCCGCGCCTACGGTGGCCGGAGATCGTCCTGCGACGTCCGACGCCGTGGGCGTCTACCACTGCGGCTGGGGTGGAGGGAGGACGCTGTCCTCTCCCTCAGGCGGCCCGCCTCCTCTTTCACGAGCATTACTGCTTCGCAGAAGGAGGCGACCGCCTCCCACTCCGTCTCGCCCCGCAGCATGGCCTCGACCAATGCCGGGCGCGAGAGGTCTCCGCCTATCGCCGTCGTGAGGACACGGCGGTGCTCTGCCCAAGCGGGGCAGTCCTGCACCGTATGCTCCACCGTGTCCTCCAGACGATCCTCGCAGTGGTGACACCCAGGCGTTTCTTCCCTCCCTATCAGACACAGGAACCTCCTGAAACTTCCGTGTCCGGTGAGGACCTGCGTCATGCGGTAGGTAAGGACGCCGTGACGCCTATCCAGCCACTCCTCAAAGAGGGGTCTTACCGCCGCGATTGCGGCGTGCCCGGGGACGACAGTGCTAGCAATTTTGTTGTTAATGTGTACACATTTACAATGTGTATGCACAGTTTGACGATGTTTTTCAAGGACTAGAATATTTTATGAGATACAGACAAAACCAATACTTGATAAATAGTCAGCTATCCCATTAATTTGGTTTGAGTAGATAATGTTTATATACACACTATATATGACTCAGTACTCGAAAAACATTATGTGTTACAACACTTCATATATTTTTATAAATGGTTAACTAAAGTTATGGGAAACAGTATAATTTTCTGCACTACGCTTTTAAAATTTAGATTGTAAATCGCTTGTTGAGACATACATATTTTCAATTATCTATGTTTATTGTAGGTATGTGTTTGAAACAATATTTTTACTGACTGACTGACAAAGGCCCATGCAACCTTTAGTATGGACCTTGGCATCAATTTTTTTTTTCTTTTCGCCAGTGATTAAATTTTGGCCACAATAAGACTAATACCTAAGAAGTCCATAGATAAATAAGTTTCTAAACCGTAACCAACTAGAGATATGGCGGTTTTAATTCTGTTCTAATCAGGAGTGATTTACTCCCGATTAAAACAAAATAAAATCCGATATATTTCTGTTTGGTTACGGTTTAGATTTTTTAAATTATTTTTTACGAAGTTCTTAGGTTGCGGTCTACTAATGACCAACATTTCATTACTGGCGAAAAAGAAAAATTTTCATGCCAAAAAGTTGCATACACCTTTGTACACTTACATATTATAGTAATATGTATATAATTTATTTTAATGGTTGCGTAGTCTAAAAGGACTCGTTATAGTTTCACCATGTCTGTCCGTCCGTCTGCAGCTTAACTCAGATACTCTCAGTTCTAGAAAACTGTAATTTGGCTAGAATATATAGAGACGGCATGGTTGGCGCAGTGGCTGAGCAATCGATTGCTGCGTAACGTGTCGCGGGTTCGATTCCCGCACGGAACAAATATTTATATGATCTGCAAGTCGTTGTTCCGGGTCTGGGTGTTTGTGTATGTGAGTTTCTATGTTTGTAAACGCACCCACGATACAGGAGAAATTCCTAATGTGGGGCAATGTTTAAAAAATACAGCCTGTTAGTGTAATCAGTCTTAACCTTGAAACCATAGGTAGTTGATTTAATTATAAAAATGTTTGTCTGAATTTAAAAATAAATAAACGAATTTTTCTTTAAAAAAATCAAAAATGTTTCTGTCCTACACCGTCCGTTAATTCATGGATACTATGCGCCCGAGTTACGTATTCACTGCAAAGGGCGTTAACCTGCCAGTGCGGCAGGTTAACGCCGTCCGTTTAACTACATACCTACATAAGTTTTAACTAACTACATCATTGTAATAAAATACAGGTAACCTGTGATGTAACTAACTTCCCTTCATACTTTTCCTGGCTTAGGACAGGCAAAAATACCTACCTTTGTTGCGTGACGAGTCCAGATGTAAGTTAGGTTATCACCCGACGCGGCGTAAACCCGAACCATTTCGGTCCACTGTTCGTTTGTGTACGACATAATCACTAAACACTAACACTTGCGCGAAAAATTAACGGTGGGGCGGCGCGCACTCGTGCGCTGCGCTGCGAGCGTTTGTTACGGGACACACGTACGTTCGATAACGACACTGCCGGCAGACTGAGGTATGCGCGGGGCCCGCGCATACCTCAGTCTCCCCGCGCCGCGGGCGACGCCGCGGCGCTCGCGGCTTATTTTAGTGTTCTTTACCTTTGCGTAATAGGGTGAAATAATTTTGGGGAAAAATGGAGACTTTATTGAAAAAAAAAAGGTTTTATTTTTTTATTGAATTTACGTTCTGTAAGTGATACCAAACCACTGGTTTCAAGTTTAAGACTGATTACACTAACAGGCTGTATATATGTTATATATACAGATTAGTCACCCTGACATGTGGTAAAATAAAATAAGGTTTTATTTTTGTGGTTACCCTTTCTCTAAATATGTGTATAGTGGCGTAGTTTTCTTTTCTACCTAATATGCACTTAGACAAAACATCAAGGAACTTTTTCCGCCCAAGGCAATGTTCAATTTGATACACACTTTCCGTGACACCCTGTATAAGTAAAGACAAAGAGTTCATGGAAGGAACTTGGGGATGCCTTTGTTCAGCAGTGGGGCAGTAGGTCTTTTTTTATCGTGGTAAAATCATCAAATGAGTCCTTCCACCCAGGGCAGGGCTGGAGGGACTGTCAGACTTGTACTGACTAAAATCCACGGTGTCCTTCAATAGCCCTTTACGTTCTGGGGTCATGGTAATTCGTGAGTCCCACGACCCCGGCAGCCTTTGGCCCTCTAGAGCCCCCCCCCCCCCCCCCCGTCATTTTGCTGACACTTTTTGAGGCGTAGAAAACAACGACCCGGGCATGGTCCATGGTCGGGCAGCGAGTTGCCCGTTACTCGCTACCTGCCCGCAATCATGACACCCTAGAAACGAGTTAGGAGTGAAAAAAAGGACGTAAAAAGTTACACGGTTAGTAACGCGCTGGTTATACTTCTGGTATTGCAGGCATCCACCACGTGACTGCTTTCCAGGAGGACTGTTTGCTTCTTTGTCACTGTCACATTAATTTATAAACAAGTCTGATCAATACTGCGGGACTTTGCACGTTAAAAAACAAGACACCATCCGCTTTATTACCACACAAACATAAACATCTGTTGAAGGTTTATCTAAAAAAAAGTGTAACTGCAAAACGACCCTAATATCAACGTGAAATGTTGTTTTGACGTTTAAGCCTTTGTCAAACAGACCGGCGCGGCGTAGCGAAAACGAGCCGAGGCGTTTTTATTTGCAATGTATGGAATTGTATGAATCCAGTCACATAAAAAAGCGAAAGCGATCCGATAGCGTGACCTAACCGATGCGAAGACGTGGCGAAGGCGTATTTGCTTAGTTTGCCGTCGTTCATAAAAAGTCAGCTAATACAACTGTCACGCCTCGGTTCGCTGCATCCAGTTTGACATCTCGTATCGCTTCGGACTCGGTCCGGTTCGCTATTGCCTGTCAGTTTGACAAAGGCTTTACAGTTTTATTAGACAAGATTTCAACACATGTTTAACTTTTTGTGGTAAGACGGTATAAGTAAATACAGGCACTACTACCAATCTACGACTAACTTCCCCAGAAAACAATAACTCTTACCCCGACAAGCAACATAACTGTTTGCATAAGGCTAATTACACACAGTGGCAGCACGAGATGGATCGACTTAGTTGTACAACTCGCTTTACCTGGTAACTGGCAACTGGGCCAAAGTTCAGCCGAACTTGCCAGGAATTATGGCAAAGGTGATTAGGAATGTTTTTTTTTATAACCTAGTTGTAGAATAACTAGTAACTTAACGTAACGTTGTAAATTCTCTGTCTTAAGTTATGTTGTTTTTTGCTGTTATTATTTAATTTAAATTTTATTGATTATTCCTTTACTGGGATATCTAATTATAAGTAAAAGAGTGAACACCTAGCCTTTGTCAAACAGACAGGCTAAAGCGAACCGGACCGAATCCGAGGCGATAACTAACCGATACGAGACGTCAAACTGGGTTCAGCGAACCGAGGCGTGGCAGTTTTATTAGCTGGCTTTTTATGAACGACGTGAAACAGAGCAAATACGCCTTCGCTACGTCTTCGCATCGGTTCGGTCACGATATCGGGTCTCTTTCGCTTTTCTACGTGACTGGATTCAAACAATTCCATACATTACAAATAAAAACGTTACGCTTCGCATTCGCCACGCCAATCTGTTTGACAAAGGCTTTGAGGTCGATTTTTGAGGAACAACTCATCTATTTTTAAGATGTAAAAAAATGTACCAAACGTCACACTAATGAATTGATTTGAAGGGAAAACAAAGTTTGTAATGGGAAAAAGTAGGTCGTGTTTTTCAAAAAAATAATCAGATTACATTACAAAGTCTACAACCCAATATCTGGGTAATACCTTATTTCTAGGTATGACTGGTTGACAGACTTTCGAGCTTCTGAGTAACAGGAACAACTGTTACCGATCCACAAATTAACAGTCGGGACCAACGGCTTTACGTGCTTTTCGAAAAAACGGAAACTATGATACTACTCGTATCATAGTTGATTCCAAAAACCACCTTCAGCAAGCTAAAGTTTGCGGGTATTTTTTAAACTCTTGCGCTTTAAATATTGACAAAACTAGCTATTATTACTTAACAATGAGCCCATAACAGCAAGTTGCCTCCACGGTTCGGAAAGCGCAAAGCCCTTGTTCCTAGCTTCATTTATAGATCTTTGGCAGTCGTTACTGTTCGCCAATAGCTCGACAGTCTGACAACCAGTCTTACCAAGAGGTATCGTATCACACAGTTACCGGATAGTAAAGGTCACAACTTCTGTAATCACGAGGATTTTTTTAATCACCAGGACATTTTTTTTTTTCGTTTTAGCGTTGTAAAATCATCAAATGAGTCCTCCCACCCAGGGCAGGGCGGAAGGGACTGTCAGACTGACGTACTGACTAAAATGCACGCTGTCCTTCAATAGCCGTTTACGTTCCGGGGTCACGGTAATTCGTGAGTCCCGCGACCCCGGCATAATGTTGAGACTCCTTTTAGGCATGCGTGGAACAGAAAGCGCTGTCGATCCGGGGGAGGTCACAGGACATAGCATGACATTTTTACGTTTTTGTGACATAAAGTAAAAAAAAAAGAGGAGCTCGTGGCTAAATAAATACAGCCGCACAAGCCGATCTTCCGGGTTAAGCCGCGCTTGCCGAGGTTGGTCTGTGGATGGGTGACCATCTGTCATAGCAAGTTTCCTTCGTGCCTCGGAAAGCACGTAAAGCCGTTGGTCCCGACTGTCATTTGGAGATCTTTGAGAGTCGTTACTGTTAGTCAGAAGCTCTGAAAGTCTGACTACCAATCTTACCATGGGGTATCGTATTACCCAGTTACTGGGTTGTGGAGGTCCGACAGGCAGTCGTTCCATGTAAAATACTGATATCCAGCTGCATCTGGTTTGACTGGAAGCCGACCCCAATATAGTTGGGAAAAGGCTTTTTTTTTTTATTTTTTTTTTTATCGTGGTAAAATCATCAAATGAGTCCTCCTACCCAGGGCAGGGCGGGAGGGACTGTCAGACTTGTACTGACTAAAATCCACGGTGTCCTACACTAGCCCTTTACGTACCGGGGTCACGGTAATGTGAAAGTCCCGCGACCCCGGCAGGCTATGGCCCTCTACAGGCCCCGTCACTATGCTGACACTCCTTGAGGCGCGCGTGGAACACAACGCGCCGTCGACCCGGGCATGGTCCATGGTCGGACAGCGAGTCGCCCATTACTCGCCGCCCGCATGCCCGCGCCTACGGTGGCCGGAGATCGTCTTGCGACGTCCGACGCCGTGGGCGTCTACCACTGCGGCTGGGGTGGAGGGAGGACGCTGTCCTCTCCCTCAGGCGGCCCGCCTCCTCCTTCGCGAGCATGACTGCTTCGCAGAAGGAGGCGACCGCTTCCCACTCCGTCTCGCCCCGCAGCATGGCCTCGACCAATGCCGGGCGCGAGAGGTCTCCGCCTATCGCCGTCGTGAGGACACGGCGGTGCTCTGCCCAAGCGGGGCAGTCCTGCACTGTATGCTCCACCGTGTCCTCCGGACGATCTTCGCAGTGGTGACACCCAGGCGTTTCTTCCCTCCTTATCTCCCGAAACTCCCGTGTCCGGTGAGGACCTGCGTCATGCGGTAGGTAAGGACGCCGTGACGCCTATCCAGCCACTCCTCAAAGAGGGGTCTTACCGCCGCGATTGCGGCGTGCCCGTGGGAAAAGGCTACGCAGAGATATGACGTAAAGTAAATGGGAAGTTTGAGGATAATTTGATGGAAACAATTAGTTCCTCGTTCGTACACTAGATACGCTTTTTCTTTTTCACTGTAGGTAAATTAATCTTGTGCTAAGGCTTCTGATTTCCGTATTTTACCGTACAGCGTCATGCTCGGACTTCTTGTTCTAGGCCTTTTTTTATCAAATGAGTCCCCCCGTCCTAGGTGCAACGAAAGGAACTGTCACGCTGGTACTTACTAAACTAAACTAAGCTAAGCTACTGCTTGTCCAGGCTCTTGTGCTCCCTATTATTGTTTATGCGGATGTTTGTTACTCTGATGTTTCCCAAAACCTCCTAAACAAATTGGATCGACTTCTGAATAACTGCATTCGTTTTACATTTGGACTTCGAAAATATGATCACATTTCCAGTTACCGTTCTCAGCTTAAATGGCTGCCTATCCGCCAGAGTAGATCCCTCCGATCACTCTGCTTGCTTTTCTCCATTATCAACGATCCTTGTGCTCCTAATTATTTAAAAAGTTCTTTTCAGACCCTGGGTAGCTCGCACGATCGTAACCTTCGTGCTGCTGAAAATTTGCTCCTTCAGATACCTTCTCACCGTACAGGTTTTATTTCCAATTCCTTCGTGGTTACGGCAATTAAACTCTGGAATGCGCTTCCCCTTGACATTAAAAAAGCTAAGAGTAAATTTTCTTTTAAACGCCAAGTTCGGGAATACTTATTGAAAACACTCGTTCCTTAGGTTCCCATTTATTGATATGGTCGTCGTCATATTATATATCCATTTATATCTAAGTTCATTGTTATGATTTATTTATCAAGTATTATTTATATATGTATAGTATAGGTATATATTTTCATATTATGTATTCGTATATATTATTTATGAATAGCCATAGTTAGATGTAGTAGTTTTGTTTCGTATTGTATTGTTGTACCTATTCCAACTGCTTCTCCTTTTGACCCAAAGGTTGACTGGTAGATAATGCCTTGTGGCATTAAGTCCGCCTTATGTACCACAATTGTACGTAAAAGTTTAAATAAATAAATAAATAAATACTCCATCATGTTCCAGGGTCATAATTACCTGTATAGAAAGTAACGCGACCCGAGATAGGCAGTTGCTCTATGTAAAATACTAATAACCCGCTGCATACAGTTTCAAGTCGACCCCATTTTTTTTTACGAGGTAACGTCATCCCACACAGGTCAGAGCGGGAGGGACTGTCAGACTTGTACTGAATAAAATCCACGGTGTCCTTCAATGGCCCTTTACGTACCGGGGTCACGGTAATTCGTGAGTCCCGCGACCTGACCCCAACATCTTGGAAAAAACTATGCAGATGATTATGTCTGCCATTATTACTGTAAACTACATAACATTGAAATTCAATGGCGTGTACGGCGTATACCACGCACAATAGAATCCATACATTGCTGTGAGTGACAAGGCAGATAAGGGTCAACCTATTTGGGGTACATTAGACCCCGGAGAACAGTCATTTGCAGCATGAGTGTTAAAGTACCTTTATTTTGTGTATATTGTGATGTCAGTATTTGTGGTGATTATTTGGTTATGTTCGATTTCAAAAGGCATAGTTATTGTTTTAGGTAATGATAAGTTTTTCGTAGGAATAAAGAAAATGATATGAGAAAAGTTTAATATTAAAGTTTATGTGTATACATGTGGTGTCCAATGAGATTATGCTATAGGGGTTAAAGGTATCTCATGTGTTCATCCAACTAGTTAGAATCGAGTAAGAAACACAGAACAACTATCATAATAAACTATAGAAAAATATAATATAACTAGCTTTTGCCCGCGGCTTCGCTCGCGTAGAATTTGGTCTGCCCCATTAAGTTACGTGACATTTTTTTTAATACTTATATTTTTTTATTGTAACTTCACATCGTACATCCCAGATTTCTAACTTCAAAATTAGTTTCCATACAATCTTTGAACACCTATACCTAATATTTAGAGGGAATCTCTTGAGGGTGAAACTATCTGAATTCCTTTCTAAGTGCTCATTATTTTAGAGGGCCAAAGCCTGCCGGGGTCGCGGGACTTACGAATTACCGTGACCCCGGTACGTAAAGGGCTATTGAAGGACACCGTAGATTTTAGTCAGTCAAGTCTGACAGTCACTCCCGCCCTGCCCTGGGTGGGAGTATGGGAGTACTCATTTGATGATTTTACCACGATAAAAAAATTATAATAACAGAACTCTGCAAATTTCGAAATTCTACCAGTGGTTTCTTCATCAATCTTTACCTGTATGGTGTGTTTATAAAAAGTAGCCCTATGTCCTTCCCCGGGCTTGAGAATATCCTATCCAGCACAAACGGATTACTAAACACTGACTAATAAACAGGTCGGACCAATGTTACTTGCATTTAATCACTACATAGTATAAAACAACATAGCTTTCTTTGTCCCGTGTAACGATCGAACTCGTGTAACAATCGAAATCATTGCGCGATCACCGCCATCTATCGAGCATAAGGACCACTCGACATATAGTACTAATAGAATTATCTATACTCCGTTAATCATCTGCCTAGCGTTTTTCCCAATTATATTGAGGTCGGCTTCCAGTCAAACCAGATGCAGCTGGATATCAGTATTTTACATGGAGCGACTGCCTGTCGGACCTCCACAACCCAGTAACTGGGTAATACGATACCCCATGGTAAGATTGGCCGTCAGACTTTAGAGCTTCTGACAGTAACGACTGTCAAAGATCTTCAAATGACAGCTGGGACCAACGGCTTTACGTGCTTTCCGAGTGCTTTTTACCCATCCACAGACCAACCTCGGCAAGCGCAGCTTAACCCGTAAAAGTATATATAATAAAAAACTTTTTCAAAAAAAAATATAACCGCCTTCAAAAAGAACCACAAAAAAGGGTAAAATAATCTACAAAATAACTTTTATTTGGGAAGTCGATGGCTTTGTTATTTTTTATTTCATTTTTTTTTTTTGCCATTGACTTCCGAAATAAAAGTTATTTTCGTTTTTTAGTTAAAATATTCAACCCAAATTTGTCAAATACATATAATATCATCCGTAGCACTGGTAATAACATCCCTCATGTACACAATAAGCTAATAAAATTCCCTATCTCAAAAACTACTGAACCGATTTTGATGAAACTTGCAGTATTCCCTAAGTTGAACGATACCTAGCACAAAAAAAAATATTTAAATTGGACGTGAAGTTCCGGAGATATGCGAACAATGAATCAGTCGATGCCTACTCCTTACTGTTAAGGAGTTGTACCTTCCATCATCAGCTCAGCTACATAAGATAATGATTACTATACGCAAGTACTTAAATTACTTCATAAGATTTACGAAAAACGATGCGTGGGCCTATAAAATTTGAGGGTTGCCCTCGATTTCTCCAAGATCCAATCATCAGATCCTGATTTGGTCACAATGGGACCACACGGGAAGCACCAGCTTTCAAACAAAAAAAGAATCATGAAAATCGGTTCACCCAGTCGGTCGTAATGCGGTAACAAACATTAAAAAAAAATACAGTCCTCCTTTTTTTGAAGTCGGTTAAAAACTATCCTATGTCCTTTCTCAAGTTCCAAACTATGTCTGTACCAAATTTAACACTAATCGGTTCAGTAGTTTAGGCGTGAAGAAAAGACAGACAGACAGACAGACAGACAGACAGAGTTACTTTCGCATTTATAATATTAGTTAGGATAGTTAGGAATTAGGAAATTAGGATTAGGATTAGGATAGTTAGGATTAAAGAAAAACTGATTAAATTAAATATAATTAAAGAAAAACTGCAAAAATAAGCAACAGTACTACACAGTCAGTAATAACAGTAGGCTACACAAAAAAGTTACAAACACAGCATTTGTGCTGGGCAAAAGACACCCAGCACTAGTTTTCTGACTTGATTTACTCACTGGCAGGTAGGTATATGTAGTAAGACATTCGTACCTTTATCTTAAGAAGTCAAGATCCAGCACAGATTCTAACTTTAATGAAAACAAACAAACAATAATAATCACTTAAATTGAAAACAAGAGAACAGTGTTCAAATTTCCTGAAAACAGAAAAGCAATATCCAATCGCTTGGCATCGAATTGTTTGTTCCGACTTCCGAGTAAACTAAAATACGGGACTTTGGAACGAGGTTAATCAGAAGAGAATTTTATTGAAGCCATTTTTTTTTATCGTGGTAAAATCATCATCGAGTCCTCCCACCCAGGGCAGAGCGGGAGGGACTGTGAGACTCGTACTGACTAAAATCCACGGTGTCCTTCAATATCCCTTTACGTTCCGGGGTCATGGTAATTCGTACAGTCCCGCGACGCCGTAGTAATAATATGAATAGTGGATGGTCAGAATGATGGTATAGCTAGAAAGGAGGTAACAGCTAAGATGATGAGTAAAAGAGAAATGTGGAAGACGAGAGACCAAATTGTTACGTTGTGTATCCGAACACAATGCAGTAAAAAGGAACCGACTTCAAAAACAGACACTATACAGTGTTAAAAGCTTTTGTTTTAGAAGTTAGTGGCGTTGTTTTTTATTTAATTGACTTTTACCACTCAGTTTTTTTTATTGTAGGTTATTTTATCTTTTTTTGTTGTTGTGTTTTATTTTTACAAACATACACAAACACACAGACCCGGAGACAACTACTTATAGATCATACAAATATTAATTTGTTCGATCGAACCCGCAACACGCTGCGAAGCATTTGGTCGTTCAGCCACTACGCCAACCTTGCCGTCAATAACAACATCATCATCTGCCTAGCCTTTTCCCAACTATATTGGGGTCGGCTTCCAGTCAAACCAGATGCAGCTGGATATCAGTATTTTACATGAAGCGACTGCCTGTCGGACCTCCACAACCCAGTAACTGGGTATTACGATACCCCATGGTAAGACTGGTTGTCAGACTTTAGAGCTTCTGACTACCAGTAACGACTGTCAAAGATCTACAAATTACAGCAACCAACAGCTTTACGTGCTTTCCGAGGCACGGATTAAACTCGCTATGACAGATGGTCACCCATCCACAGACCAACGGAAGTTCGGCTGTGCGGCTGTAATTATTTAGCCACGAGCTCCTCAACAACAATAAATAATAACAACAATGATGTACATAATCAGGGCTCAGAAATAGTAATCATTTTATTCAGGTACTAGGTAACGTTCGCCAGAGATAATAGATACTCTTCGCAAGCAGAGCTGAAAGATAAAACTAGTCAAAACTTACTGCCTATGAAATCGATCTTCATTTACTCCAATACATATAATATTCTCAATTATACGTTGAAATGTAACGGTATTACTTTGGCAGAACAAAAGATATTGTTGTTATCAGATCCTCGCTAAGTTTTCATTAAGTAAGATGTCGGTAACTTGAGGTATCTTGAAAGTTTTGGAAGTCGATTTCTAAAGCTGAAGTCTATACAAAGTGTTAATTAAATTACATGGCCAGCTCGGGAGCGGGTTTAGAATCTATGAAGGAAAAAAACTGCTAAGTATTTTGTGTGGGAAAAGAGTTAAGTATTTAGGCAGCAAGTTTTGAAGCGGTTTTCCAATATAGTGTTATATAAGGTTCAATCTGTAATTATGTATGTATACCAACTTTGGCTACATGTAGTATACAGACAATAAGTGCATACATATTGTCACCGGTGCACGAATTTAGCACCACTTAGCGTTCGAAACTTTACCGGCTCTGACCGCTCTAATTAAAATCAAATTTTGTTACAAAACACTTGGTTTTGGATACCATGGCGATCCATAAGCACTGAAATAAAATTGAAAAATCTATGCAAAATGTACTCTGTAAATAAAGATATTAAATACAGGATTTAAAACCTTTGTCAAACAGACTGGCGTGGCGAATGCGAAGCGTGACGTTTTTATTTGTAATGTATGGAATTGTTTGAATCCAGTCACATAGAAACGCGAAAGCGATCCGATAGCGTGACAGAACTATTGGACTGACGTCTCGCTGACGTCTCGCTTCGGATACGCTTCGCTTTCGCCGGTCTGTTTGACAAAGGCATAAATGAGGATAATGACATTATTTACTACGGAATGTAAAGAAAAATTGACAGATCACAGAGCTGAATGTACTCTGAGACGTCATTATTCCTAGTTTTTGCCACCACGAGCGCTGCAATCGTTTCTGATACCCCCACCTAGTACAGTCAACAGCAGTCGATGATCAAAACCAGAAATTCAATACTAATCAACGAAATTCGCGTCAGAACTGTGTGGCGTCGAAGTGATTCATGTATGTGATTATAAATTACCAAACATTTACTACTAGTTCATCTTCAGAATACTTGGGGTGTGATCTACAATCGATACCGAAGCCAAACATATAATTTTTGACTGTTTGTCTGTATGTATGTCCGGGATAAAGTCAAAAATTACTGCATGGATTTACTTCAAATTTGGCACGAATATCATTAAGAAGTTGGGTCAACATATAAGCTACATATTATTACGCTATCACCTACGGAGAGATCGCGGGACTGTTCACATTACCGTGACCCCGGAACGTAAAGGGCTATTGAAGGACACTGTGGATTTTAGTCAGTACGAGTCTGACAGTCCCTCCCGCTCTGCCCTGGGTAGGAGGACTCATTTGATGAATTTACCACGATATTCAAAAAAACACCTACGGGGAACGAGCAATGAACCTTTATTTCTTCAACACATTCACGCAGACGACGTCGCGGGCAGCAGCTAGTTACCATAATATTTAAAACTAGCTTTTGCCCGCGGCTTCGTTCGCGTGGAATGGTAACTTCCGGCAGTTTTTATTTTTATTTTTTGTAATAAAAACTACCCCATGTCCTTTCTCAGGTTCCAAACTATGTCTGTACCAAATTTCACACAAATCGGTTCAGTAGTTTAGGCGTGAAGAAAAGACAGACAGACAGAAAGACAGATAGACAGAGTTAATATTAGTTTGGATAAAATTCTATCCTAAATTTACGATAAAATTTATCTTGTTATTTTCACCCCTACAATCAGTGTACCGTATCGCAGACTAATGTTATTTTGTTTTATTTCAGGTAATTAAAGCCGATTCTGTCTGGAAGGTGGAGTCAATGCTCCGAGAATAGCTAAAACATAGACAAGGTAGACAGTATTAAAATATACAGCCTTTTCAAAGTTATTTTACCTCTACAACAACTCAAGCAACAAGCCACTTTCAACTTTACTGCATAGGAAATAAAGAATAATATTATTTGAATGCCTCGCTGGTGTGATAGTCTCAAGTAGCGAATGTAAATTCTGAGGTGTTGAGCTCGATTTTTAGATCGGGCAATGTGTTGTTGGGGTTTTCCATTAGTTACCCAGTAGCAATGGATGTATGGCCCACTCCCGCTCACAGAGGGGACGCCTGTGTCCCCGCAGTGGGAACATTTAGGCTGATGATGATGACTCAGTGGCTACCCGTCAGCTGTAAACTTGGCTAACTGCGTTAGTGAGCGGTCTTCGCGTCAATAATGTTTGATTTTTTTACCATCGATCTACAAGAAAAGGCAATCAAGGGGTCAGGATTTGTACACGATTGTTGGTTACCATACCAGGGATTAAAATATAAACGACACGAGACAACAAACAACACTTACGGGCGATTTGACGGTTATACATAAGGGGTAAAATAACTCTGAATGAACTGTACTCAATGTGCTTGCTTTTTGCTTCTTCGTCATAAACGTTTAAAGAGTTTCGTAAAAAGGTTGACGATCTCTTTGGTTTTAAAAAGATAGTCTAGGTATATACTTCGTCTGGGAACGATTTTCATCTCAGAAAATTGAAAATATCTTAAGATATTTTCTTGAAAGTTTGTGTGTGATTTTTCTTGTTTTTGTCTTTATTTTTCTTAAAAACGGATTTAATAACTGTTAAGGGATTTATTAGACCTTCTAATAGTTGACTTGTCTATTTCTCGTAGCTCAGGAATGGACCGATACGGTCTTACTACATTAAAGTTAAACATCTGTTGGACACTTGTCTTTTCGTGGTACGACGGATAAACTCCGCGTCGTGATTGAAGTCTTTGACGCTGCGTATTACGTCAAATTCCGTTAAAAATAATAATTTGTATTCTTTGACACCCTTTGAATGTATATCGTTTTATTTTTTGTACATATCCTTATGTTACTATTAAGTTTATATTTATTAGTTTTGTATTATGGTTAATTAGTGCATAATAGTAAATAATCATATATTATTTTACTAAAATTAATTTTGAATGAATATTCATAGAACCGTTAAAATTTACAATGTTTAGTCTAACTTATTATATTATTTTTTACGTCGTAAAATCATCAAATGAGTTCTCCCACCCAGTGCAGAGCGGGACGGAGGGACTGTTAGATTTGTACTGACTAAAATCCACGGTGTCCTTCAATAGCCCTTTACGTACCGGGGCCACAGTTACTCGATAGTCCCGCAACTCCGACAGGCTTTGGCCCTCTAGAGGGGGGGGGGGGAGCTCGTCATTTTTGCTGACACTCTTCGAAGCGCGCGTGGAACACAACGGACCGTTGACCCGGCCATGGTCGGACAGCGGGTTGCCCATGTTATTATGTCTTGAGTATTTTTTACAAAACACATTTTTTTGTCCCTTTTTTTAACTATATATTTTCTTTCTATCCTTCCTTGTCAACTCAACTCTTCGAAATCCCTAATTCACCCAATTCCTTACCCAATTCAACTTTCTACTTCAACGACTTCAATCATGTTTCCACTCCCTTGTCATTTGTGCTACTGTGACCATTCTTTGTGTGGTCTCGATGTGACAGTTTGATTATACCGCTAGGATATAAGATTTATTGTAGTTTACTCATCTGTCTCTTTGCATTAGATACGTTTGTAAGCAGAAACGTTTTTATACACGAGGGTGAGAGAAGAAACTTTCTTCTTTTTTAGATAGGGTTTTTTTTATGTGATAAAATCATCAAATGGGTCTTCCCACCCAAGGCAGGACGCGTGTCCTTCAGTAGCCGTTTACGTACCGGGGTCACGATAACGCGTGAGTCCCGCGACCCCGGCAGTAATGACATCAGGTTTAGCATTAGTTACACGAGTCAGGATGCTATTGTTTTTATTCCGCAAAACTATACACGTAGATTAGAAGGGCCCCAAACAAAAAAAACTTTTTAAACAGCCACTAAATTACAGCGCGATTAATACAACATAAAGTTAAGTATTAAGAATAATATAATATAATTAAAAATAATATAATAAAAATAATATAATATGCTGTTTAAAAAGTTTGAACATGGTTCAATAGAAATGTCAAAATAGAACAAGTTTTTTATTTTTATTTTGCAGCTGTCAGTTAAAAGCGATTTTCCCTAGGGCTGCAATTCATAACTTTCAAACCACTTATCAGGCATGTAATGACCTACTTTCAGAGTATGATTAATGAAAAGTATTTTTTTTCCCGAGTATCCCGGCACAACCCGTAGACGATCACTATGCTGAAGACGATCAAAATCTTTCTACATTCTGTTATTTTCTCTATTCTAAAACTCGTTTTTATTGTGTTATGCCACATGTGCAGGAATGTCTCTTTTGGGCCGAACGTATGTAATCAACGAAAGGGTTTGGCCAGGTTCTCTAAAATAACATAGATTTCGGCAAAATATTTGCCATTTTTATGATTCTGAACATGAAAAATACTGGCTGTATAGTTGCACGACCACTGGACAAAAAAAAACAAAATAAACGGGAAAGCGACAATCCGATCAACAGTCATTCTTCCTTAAGCTAATAATTTATATTATTTATTTTTACTTTCCTCGTATTCGTAATGAAAAGCACATTGTTTACCTCGTGAAAATTACTTATTTAGTCCCTTGAAATAGTAGCACTAACTACGTCTCGGGACGTAAATAAGTACAATGTACTATTGTTTATTCTTGGTAAAATCGAGATAGGGCCAAGATATGCATGCTTGCATGTTGGAAAACTAGCCTGTCTTATTAAAACCCTATCAAAAACATTCTAGCACCCAAATTAAGTTCCTAATTAGCAATAAAAACAGTAGACCCGACAGTAAAACTAAATGATCATGAATTAATTCCTCTAATATGCCCGGATGATACTAGGCACAGACAAACGAGAGAATCCTCCATTGTCAACGTTTCCGGGACAAGTCTGTAACTGCCTTTGTTTTATAGAATATTATCTTTGGTATACAGTTAAATGCACAATGGTATGGCTGGTCTAGTTGGGTGTGAATTTAAGATAGTGATTTATAATAGAATACTCTTTATACACACCATGAATTACAGATATCCGAATTTATAAATAGGGTGCCTCAATTTTGCTTTTTTCTTCGACTTCTTTTACGTTAAATTTTAGCCCCCCATCACGTTGCATTTAATTCAGAGCCTACAGTCGATATTACTATCTATTTCCCACTTGATAGAAATTCCTACCAGTTCTTTTTGTTGTTTATAATTGTACCATTAGGTTCGGAGATTATCCCCTACATAGATTATACGGGGTTATTGGTAATTGGCTGCATTACTTGTAATAAGTGATAGTAGACTTAATTTGCAGCATTTGTGAGACGTCAACTTCTATGCGATGTACAAAAATACAAAATGAGCAGCTTCATAATATTTGTGCGACTCAATATTTGTTTAGGTGTCAACGTTACGTCCTGCATTTTTTTCAATATTTGACAAATGTATTTTTTATACTGAGCGGCATTTTATCTTAAATGAAGTGTTTCGAATACAAAAACCACTTTGAAAAATACACTAATGAGCAGAGTATAAGGAGCTCACATTGGCAGTAGCATATCGACAGACGACCCACTCTTTAAAAATATTCCAAATTCCATTGGTCTATATGTAGTTATTCCAGGTCTGGCTGTTAGAGTATGTGTATTTCAAATGTTTGTAAACCCACTGACGATACAGAAGACATTCCTAATGTTGAGCGATGTTTAAAAAAACATAATCTTGGGGTATTCAGAGTTCGATAGTTCTTCGCCTTTAGATAATTAAAATTAATTAATCCCAGGATCAAAACAGTTGATAAGTCTTAAGATATTGAGTATCTCGAAGTAACCCTTTACCAACTATTGTGTAGAACAGTCCAAAGTTCAAGTACTATGATTAACAAAGTTTCAGTAAAGCATACTTGTACTGTCGAGGGGTTAATATTCGAGGCTAAGCTTTGTTTGACTGTTGTCTTGTTAACTCACTTAAATTGATGCGGGGGCTTGTTGACTAAGCAAATATAAGTTTTTATAAACAGGGATTAATTCAAGGCTCCTCCGTAGGGTAGTTTACTGCATATATATATATATATACATTGAAAACAAAGTAACTGAATACTAGGTAAGACTGATTGTCAGACTTTCGAGCTTCTGACTAGCGGTAAAGACTGTCAAAGATCTAAAAAATTACATCCTGTAGCAACGGCTTTACGTGCTTTCCGAGGCAAGGAGGAAACTCGCTATTATAAATGATCAACCTTCCACAGACCAACCTCGGTAAGTGAAGTTTAACCTGGAAGATCGGTCTGCATGGCTGTTATTATTTAGTTGTAATTAATTATTTATTACCAATTATGCTTACAAAAAATGTTATTTTAAAGAAAAGCTCCGCCGTCTTCAAGACTGTCCCGCATTGTCCTCAAAGCGTTCTCACCCCAGCATACGAGTCATGTCCTCAAGTCCTCAAGACCGAGAGAGAGTTGATTAATACCCTGGGACGGGCACAAACGAACTACCCTTGAGATAGTGTCGCACATAGACTATAGATGGCGCCAGTATTGGATGTGGCAGCTTTCTTATAAAGACGACTTATATTTTAACTAGCTAGCATTTTGCCCGCGACTTCCTCAGCGAGGATTTCGTATGATCCCATATTATTTGAGCACGTTTTCAGTGCGCCTCAAGCACTTTTCCAAAATTTCAAACAGCTCTTAGGCCAAAGCATGCTTGCCTAGATGTAACCTATGTCACCTATATCTATCTATCTATAAATATAAAAATGTTATGTTGGTTTGTGTACGCTTCAAAAACTCAAAAAGTTCTGCACCGATTGAGCTGAAATTTTAGCATGATATATAATCCGCATCAAGGATTGTTTTTATCTATGTTTTGCATCAGTCGAATATCTGCGACCGTGAAAAAACGAAAAGTTTTTTTGTGCCACAGCGAAGCGTGGCGGGGTACAGCTAGTTATTTATAAATTGCAATTTTTGATGTTCAGCAAAAGTGGGCACGGGTCAGCTAATCTCATTGTAAAAAGAGCACTGTGTTCTTGCGAAACTGTAGGTCTATAAAATACATGTACTTTTCTGTATTAATACTTTTCTGTACTGTCAGTTTTTGTTAATCATTTCTTAATCATCACGAATGATTAAATATGTACTTTCTCATTCATCATAATATCTGCTTACTAGTTATCATAATCCAGTAACTAGGTAATACATAGCTCTTGAAAAGACTAGTCTTGTTATTAGAATTTCGATAATAATTATGATTCAATAAAATGAGCCACCTCTTCTGCTATGCGTTTTAAGTCCTGAGTTGACGGCAGAAATATATTTACAAAAAAATACGTTTCCTGAAGAACTCTTTCACAAAGAACCTTCATGGTTTCTTGCACTTATCTTTCTAGCTCTTTGATCTTAGTAACTATCACGGTCGTTCGTCAACCCCGAGGAATCACAACTATCCACAAAATTTATTAGCCAAGCTTCAGTGCTTCAGTTTTACGATATCCTACGTGTAATACGATTGTGAATTTAACTTGTTCACTGCACTGCGTTTCGATTGGGAAATTTTCGTATTGGATGGGAAATTATTTCCATTTGATACGCTGCCACTCTATTTGATGGATTTGGTTATGTGATTGGTGTTGAAGTATGAATTGTGTACGAAAGTTTAATGTTTTTTTGATACAGCCAGATGAGAAAAATAATATTTGTACGAATGTAACAGTGCAATATCATCATCATAATGTTCCTGCCCTTCCCCTATCCCTTTTACTTGGGGTCAACAAGTTTTCTTGTTTCATTATTCCTTATCAGACGTCATGGCATAGTTAATTACTCCTTAACAATGCAATAATATATGCTACAAATTATATTATTCTTTGTTGCACATACACAAAAAATATACAAACAAATCGCATTAGCATTATAACACGAGTACAGAAGCGAGTTTATCCCGGAAAATAAGAAGAATTATTTATTTCTATTTTGTACAACCAAATGCCATAAACGAAAGAATAACTTTACTCATCTTCCAACTTCCTTAAGCTCCTTAAGTCCTCACAGACGACCTATTATTACACTCTTAAAAGAAACGCAAAAAAAAACACGACCACACTAAGCGAAAAACAAATTCCCCGTCGCAAAACTGTCTACTCTTCATCCTAATCGACTTAAAGAAGGACTCTCAACGATCTAATCAGAACTTCAGTCGATTTAGTCTTTGTAAAGCTAATACTGGGAATTTCTTAAGTCCATTTTCCCAACACGGCGTACCGATTAGTATTCTTTAGATGTACTCAAGAAACAGTCAAAGAACTCTTGTTGTAATAGACGTAAGTGTTGTTTTTATGTGTTCGAGTAAAAAGTTTTTTGTTTTATGTGATGAGTGTCTTGGGAATTTTTGTGGGTTGGAAATTTGTGCGGTTTTCAAGACCATTGTTTTCTAGCAGAAAAATATTCAAATGCCGTTCGATATTTGTATTCTAGACAGTGTTCACATTATTTTTGCTGTTAGCTTGCGATATCCGTCTGTTGGGCAAATACCTATCCAATGATTTCCAGTTCTTCTGATCCAAAGCCAGTGTAAATCCAATACTCTGACAAACTAAGTACCTATTTTTTTTTTGCAACAGTATCTTACCTCTTATTCTAGAACCCATTTCTTGTTATTTCTTAGTCGACAACATAATAATCATGCATACACAATGTACACATTTTACCACCCAAACTACTTGGTCTCAATAGCTGAATTATGGCATCAGTATCGTATCCAATTAAACTAAGTACACCACTATTCTGAAGTCACATTTGTGATGCCGAATTCAAAAGACACTCAATTTGCATGGCATTGACGTCCAAATTCAATTGGTATAGGCGGTACCCATTCAGAGTAGTTTCGAAGTATAGAAGGTTGGATAATGAGGGTTTTATCTAGGAGCGTGGTAGACCCATTAGATGTTAGAACAAAAGGTGGACCGTGAATAGCTGCATGGCTCTCTGGGCGCTTTAAACGGTTGTACTGGCTTTTCTCATACTCGATGAAATATTGATGTTCGCATTGTTTTCTACGACATTTTTGAAGTTCTGTTTAAGCAGCGGTGGACCATTGGTAACCGCCTCAAATGACGGATCGTATGTCGTGGGTTAAGCCAGCGAGGCACATAACTTTTTTTATTACGTGGTAAAATCATCGAGTGAGTCCTCTCACCCAGGGCAGGAAGGGAGGGACTGACAGACTTGTACCTACTGACTAAAATCCACGGTGTCCTTCAATAGCCTTTAACGTTCCGGAGCCACCTCATATTCTCCACATAGTCTCGCGACCCCGGCTTTGGCTCTCTAAAGGGCCCGTCATTTTGCTGACAGCTCTTTCACACACGACGCGCCGTCGACCGAGGCATGCCTCGTTCGAATGTCTCGGACGGATCGACGGCGTCGACTCGCTGTCCGATCATGGACCATGGTCCATGATCGCGAGTCGCCCAGTAGACACCGTCCAGGTGCATAACTTTGCGTAAAATTCATTTCATCACCACGCTCTCAAAACATCGTGAGAAAACCAGTATGACCAACAATTCGAAGACATGTACTAACCTACACGTATGGTGGATTACGAGGGATTTTTTTCCCGTGGTACCATTAGTAGTACAACGGGTAGTACGAGCAATAAACGTTTAGCAAGCGGTGACTTCTTCGTATTACCCGTTACTGGGTTGTGGAGGTCTGATAGGCAGTCGCTCTTTGTAAAGTACTGATATTCAACTGCATCTGGTTCGGCTGGAAGCCGACCCCAATATAGTTGCGAAAAGGATAGGCAGATGGCAGATGATGAAGGAGATCACGAGTAGTAAAGAAGTATGAGAGAAGAAGATATGCTGTGCCGACCACAAATAAAAAGATATTACCGTCTGTATATTCTGAATGATGACGGTAATAAAGGCGCTCAGCATTTTTCCCCCACTTTTATTTCATTTTGTCTCCTAATTACACATCAAATTAGTCTTAGACGACATAATTTCCACAATTAACACACTTAATAGGAAGATAAATGATCACAATTCTAATAAAGACGCTACTACTTCTCATAGAAAGCCTAGTTTACGACGTACTAAACCAATGTTGTTTTCTACCACTAAAAAGATATCATAAAATGGACCACTTTCTTCCATACACGCTTTAATAAGAAACAACGCATTTGTGAAAGGAGCAAAAGCGTTTACAGAATCCTGAATAATGTCTACAATAAATTGTTCTCAGAAAAAAAAGCCGTTGAGCAGAGTAAACAGGGAAATAAAATTGTCTGGAATCTTCTATAAATGTTCTTGTCATTATTGAAAAGAGATTTTTCTAAGAATCTTGGTTGTATCGACCTCATTTTTTACACATTAAAATGAGGTCGATACAACCAAGATTCTTAACTTGGTAATAATATCCATCCATTTCTTTAGTCCTGACACACACTAGAACGAAAGAATAAGTTATGGGACAATATTCAAGGTTAAAAATTGCTTGTGTGTTCAGTACTAAGATGGGTCTCATTTATCCTGGAAAAAATACGTAGAAAAAAATCTTATTCTTCAATTTTATTCATAGACGTTGTTCTGTAGAACCGCGAACACACGTTGCATTACCCGCAGTGGATTCAGCGCCGTAATATTTATAAGATGTCATTGCCAGAGTTACTCAAAATGGGGAAATACACCATCCATGCGAAGACCGACATCCGCGCGGACGGAGTCGCGGGCGGAAGCTAGTTTATAATAAGTTAGCTCTGTGCTTCGGAAAACACGCTAGCCGTTGGTCTCAACTGTCATTTTGTGATCTTTGATAGTCGTTACTACCCAGTTACTGGTTTGTGGAGGTCAGATAGGCAGTTGCTCCATGTAAAATACTGATGTTCAGCTGCATCTGTTTCGACTGGAAGCCGATTTCAACATACTTTTTTGATTTTATTTGGTAAGCGAAGTTGTGTTTGACGGTGAAGTACGCTTGCCTAGAAGTAACCTATTCACTCTTGTTTAAAACACTCCCTGGTTGAAGCTATCAGGAAATACAGACTCTGGTTGAACATTCAGGCCTGTTGGTCTAGTGGTTAGTGACCCTGACTGCTATGCCGGAGGCCGTGGGTTCGATTCCCACCCAGGACAAATGTTTGTGTGATGAGCACGATCATTTGTTCTGTGTCTGGGTGTAATTTATCTATAATATGGATGTATTTAGAAATATATATGTATGTTTATCAGTTGTCTAGTACCCATAACACAAGCTCTGCTTAGCTTGAGACTAGATGACGTTGTGTGATAGTTGTAAAAAAAAAATCCACTCCTTAGCTGTGCGCCTTTTTTTACGTGGTAATATCATCTTATGAGTCCTCCCACCCAGGGCAGAGCGGGAGGGACTGTCAGACTCGTACTGACCAAAATCCACGGTGTCCTTCAATAGCCCTTTAGGTTCCGGGGTCACGGTAATTCGTACAGTTCTGCGACCTAGCTGTGGAAAAAGCTAGACAGATAATGAAAACCTTTATAATATCTCCCCAAGATCTTTCAACCGGGTCGACGGCGCGTTGTGTTCCACGCGCGCCTCAAGGAGTATCAGCATAGTGACGGGGCCTGTAGAGGGCCAAAGCCTGCCGGCCAAATTACCGTAACCCCGGTACATAAAGGGCTATTGAAGGACACCGTGGATTTTAGTCAGTACAAGTCTGATAGTATGGGTGGGAGGACTCATTTGATGATTTTACCACGAAAAAAAAAGGTCTTTCAACCAGTAATATTGATCCATTTCTAAATTCAGAACCTTAACTACCTATTAAGTTTGTAGTAACTCGGATCGCAGATGCATTCCGTACACAAAGGCAAGCTCTCAAACACCGAACACAGCAAACAGACCGTTTGTCTGTATTGTCTAGTTTAGGTCTCGATCAGCTTACGCAGAAGCGAATTCTCAAGCACTAGCTTAACCAAAAATTCAAAGACAACTACAAACACCTTAAATACTTCAATTTCCATGTTGGTAAAATACGGAAATCTTGTGCTAGGGTTTCAGGGCGCCTGCCTGGGTTGCGGGACTCACAAATTACCGTGACCCCGGTACGTAAAGGGCTATTGAAGGACACCGTGAATTTTAGTTAGTCAAGTCTGACAGTGTGGGTGGAAGGACTCATTTGATGAATTTACCACGATAAAAAAAAGAGTTTCAGGGCAGCCTGCCGGAGTCGCGGGACTCTCGAATTACCGTGACCCCGGTACGTAAAGGGCTATTGAAGGACACTGTGGATTTTAGTCAGTACGAATCTGACAGTCCCTTCCGCTCTGCCCTGGGTGGGAGAACGCATGTAATGATTTAAAAAAAAAGGGTTTCAGGGCACCCGTGCGAGCCTTTTCCGCGTGTTTCTACAACTGACGATATTCTCTGGTCTTTCATCGCACCCGCTTCAGTCCAAGTCACCGCGCTCACCCTGACCTCGCCCTAATCGGAGCCATAGAACAAGTTAACAGATAACTCAGAGCTTACTGTTGCGGATAGTTCAATAGTTGTGCTTTGTACGACGTTATTCATGGTATATCGTTGACTTGTATCAATAGATTGAGCATTTGAAATTTACAAGGTAGTCTGTATTGTTTTAGCCGACATCAAAAAAAAGTAGGTTCTCAGTTCGACCTGTGTTTGTTTTATGTTTGTATGTATGAATGTTTGTCCGCTATTATGTCGCGTTTGGCTGAACCGATTTTGATGCGGTATTCAGAACAGTGTTTTTTACAAATGGAAAAGGTTTTAGTATTTAATAGTAATGGATATCCCGTGACGTTGCCCGCATGGATCCATATTTGCTTACTTGAATTGTAGATTTTAAAAGACGCCGATTACATGAAGAGTTTTGCTGAATATCTGAACTTAAAGTCGATAAAATAAAAAAAAACAAAGCCACCGACTTCCGAAAGAAAAGTTATTTTACGCTTTTTCGTGTTTGTTTTTGAAATCGGTAACTTTTTATTCAAAAGTTTTTCATTTTATTATTTTACCCTTTTTACAACACCGGAAATATGACATTTTGAGTTGTAACTAAGATAATGATGTCTATGAAAAACATTATCCGCCATACTTAATTTCGCGAGTTTTTTGAATTTTTCGACCAGAATTTTTTTGGTAGCTGCTTTTACCCCGGATCAGTGTCCGATAGATGGCATTGTTACTCACCCTCAATCAGCCTACAATGACCACTGATGGCCTGTGACCCACAGCTGAGACATACGCAGTTACTCTGGAGGTAGTCTACCTCTGGGGTCGTATTGCGAGAAATTGTGGGATAAGTATCCATACTTCCACCTAATCCTTTACAAATAGTGCTGAATTATGGTTATTATGAGTGGTTTAAACTAAACAAACAAAGTGATGCTATAACTGAACTGACCTCGCACTAAAAACAGACACATTTGTACACAAATTTGAATGTTTTGTCATAAGTCGTAAACACTTCCAGATTAGAAGTTTAAAGTTATGCATCTGAATATACTGGAGCTAGCTCAATGTTATGACTTCACAAGCTGAGCTCCTTGAGTTATGAGTCGAGCTACACGATAACTGACAAATGCTTGCACTGACTGGACAGGTCCACTCTAATTTGTGTGGTTCTTTCTTCAAAAGACCATTTCAGAGACTGACCTGTATGGTCCTCGTATAGCCTGATCTACATAATGTCTGGTATTAAAAGAGACTGTCACCTCTGAGTTTGTTTCGGCTGTTTCTTCTCAGAGTAGTCAGGTACGAAACACCGGCCCCTCCTACTATAACCTACTTGCATAAATAAACATCATTTCATTTCAAGTACATATTGTGTATTTGTAGTTGGAATCCACCTAATATCAATCCACCCCGGGCAACAGAACCTGTACCCTCCACGGTCGCGTAACTCTCCGACGGGTAACTGTAGCCCTGGAACTTTAAGGGCCATTGAAGGGTCATAATGGATTTTAGTCAGCCTGAGTCAGTCTATCCCGTCCTCCCAGGTTAAGGACTCATTTGATGATTTTAACACGATAAAACATAAATACCCGCACCTGTGGTGAAATCTGGAGCCAGGAGCCGTATTATGGCGTCTTAAAGCCAGAGTGAACGAGGAGGAGCTAGACGACTTGTATAGCTCTGTCTCTTTCACTCACTGGAACAAGTCTGGTTTTAAAACGCCATATTACGGCCCCAGGTCCTAAGTTGTTAGATATAAAAGCAAATAACCGTCTAACATTTCCTAGGTAGTCAACTTGCTGACTAGCTAAACCTTTTACTACATCGTAGCGCTTTGGTGGCGCTGACACCCGATAAGGTGAATAAAGGCTTTCGCCCACCGATGCAAATGCAAAATGGCCGCGATACTGGCGCGATGTGACTACATGGTTGACGTAATTGCTTAGCGATCGACAACTGCGGTGTGTGTCGCGGTTTCGATTCTTTCACGGATCAAATATTTGAATGACCTAGAAGCAGTTGTAAGATATAGTTGTTTGTGTATGTTAATTAAAATGTTTGCAAATGCACCCACGATACAGGAGACATTCCTTATGTGAGGCAACGTTTTATTTAAAAAGAAGAAGCTTCTTTGTCTATCTTATCTAAGCACACGTAACCACGGTTCTTCGCTATAAAACTTGATGTTGTTTTGATGCAAATGCATCTAGCTTCCGTTTCCCACTTCGAATGAATTCCCCAGACATCGTCGGAAATAACATTTTACGCGTTTGTATCAATTCAGTAGCAATGCTATCCGGGTACACAAATTCGCATTGTCCGTTCTCTTATGCCTTTGTCAAACAGACTGGCGAAAGCGAAGCGTTTCCGAAGCGATACCGAACCGAAGCGAGACGTCAGTCCGATAGTTTTGTCACGCTATCGGATCGCTTTCGCTTTTCTTTGTGACTGGATTCAACCAATTCCATACATTACAAATAAAAAACGACGGGTTGCACTCTGGGAGTGCCGGCAGAAGTGAAAACTTGAATAGTAATTGTTGGAAATATCTTGTGAACAGATTTTAGTAAAACTCGCAAAAATGGTTGACTTTTTATTTCAATAATTTTCCAATGTGACGTACATCTTCTATAAACAATGTTACCTAGCAACGAATGTATCCAGCATACAAACTTCTTTAAAAGTAATAAAGTCACACGAACATTCACGCAAGCGCCCTGCGCCGTCCTACGCTTTTTCGATCAGGTCACGTGTCCTGACGTCCTACGCTTTTTCGATCAGGTCACGTGTCCTGACGCGAGTTTAAGATTTTATACCCATTACAGAAAAAGTGCTCAACGCCGCTAAAGAAGTTTTCACTTCAAAAACGCCTCGCTTCGTATTCGCCACGCCTGTCTGTTTGACAAAGGCTTTAGAACGAAAAACATGTAGCAAAAGTCACATCTGCACTGTCACCGATAACGCTATCGAAATGGTGAAGTTTTAGACTACAATATACATACTGTCATTCCAGCAACACCGAGAAGATTGCGACAATCGCGCGATTTTATGAAACGCGCGACAGACTCGCTTCTCGTAATATAAAGTCACCGTGGGTGGAGACCTTAACCAACAAACTATGCACATCCATTTATAACGTTAATAGTGTTGTGGAAGTAAACACTTACCGGCCACGAGATGATAAATCTTGTACCCTTTCCCCGCAGAGATTTAACGAGCCAAGTTCAGCCATTATAAGGGAAAGACCACTCCTACTAAATATCTCCACCTGAAATTAAAACGTTGAGCACTCCAGAATACCCATATGTCACTTCTTATTATATAAACGTGAGAGTTTGTGAGGATATTTGTATTTATGTTTGTTTCTCTTTCATGCTAAAACTGCTGTGAAGGTTTTGATGAAACTTCGTGGGAATAAGCGTAGACATGAAAGGGGTAGTCCTATAAGTGCTTATTTTTTAAATTTTAAAATTATACTATTTGGATTTGAGGTACTCCCGTTTGTGCAATGATTTTTAAAGCAACTAATTTTTTGTCTTCATATTACACAAAAACAGTTCAACCTATTTGGATAGAAACCAAGATAATTTATAGTCAAAAAGAAGATATACTTTTCCGGAAAATAAGACTACTGCTGGCTTGAGCTACTACAATTAATTATACATGTGTAAAAGAAAATATATTTGACGAGTGATGTCAGGCGCGGAAGCAAGTTTGCAATAAAAGTGTTTAGTTTCTTCAAGATGACGGTGTTGTTAGATTAAGAATTTCCCATTTGCTCGTAAGCACGTAATTTAGAAATTCCCGTTGGTCGTATAGGCTATTAAAATTCCCATTTGTTTGTATATTCCCATTAGATACGTAAGATACGTAAGTTTGGGCCCTATCAGAAGTCCAGCGCTGAATGACAATTTTAAAAATGTCGCAACACATGCTGAGATAGGAGCCTTTTGGCCTCGCACAGGACTAAATTGTTTTTTTATAGGTTTTACCTTTTTTCGTTTCTCTTGTATATATTTTGTTTCCTTTGTTGTTTTTATTCATGTTTTTTTTTGTTCTGTCCTGTGTGTGCCAATAAATCTCTTTAATTTCTTTCTTTTTTTTAAGATGAAGTTAAGATGCAGTGGAGGTTTTCAAAGCAAATGGAACATTAATTTTGTGTATTTTATAGATAATATTTGCTTATTCAACTCTTATCAAAAAGTTTGCCCTGGCTTAGAAAATTATGCATGTAGAGATTAGTCATACTCATTTTTTTTTTATCTTGGGTGGCCAATTGGTTGTATTACTTATATCTTTTGCATGCGGCTTCGCCCGCTCACTCCCTACCGATTTCAAAATTTAACCCCCCCCCCCTTTGTGGCTTAGTCACTCAGGACCAAAGCAGTTTTCAACTGGAGATAAAATTTTGAAATCGGTCCAGTAGTTTCGGATGCTATTCAATACAAAGAAACAATCAAATCTTTCCTTTCTTTATAATATCAGTGTAGATCCCGACCCTTTTTGGTCAGTCACAACAGCATTTTTCTAATTCCCATCAAAAAAATTGTTGTCAAATTCTTTTGGGTTTTATAACACCAGTATATTTACTTTTATTTACTGCGGCCATATTATGACGTCTTAAAACCAGGCTTGTTCCAGTGAGTGAAAGAGACAGAGCTATACAAGTCGTTTAGCACCACCTCGTTCACTCACTGGAACAAGCCTGGTTTTAAAACGTCATAATACGGCCCTTAGTCCATGTCAGTCATTTTAAACTGAAACGCATGAACGAACGCGTTGTATCTAAAATATGAAACAAAGGGAATCCATTAATAATGGTTTTTCATTAATAATCAAGTAGGTTGTTACTTACCTACAGTAACTATAAAAGGCCAGATGGTACTCAGAAATTATTATAAATTCACTCTGCTCAGCAAACCCGATAAACGATTTTGCATAAAATTTTAGATTCTCATGAAAAATGGTTTTAATTTGATATTATCCCGGTATCTTTTCCTGAAAATTCATAATCAAGGGAAGCTTTATGAAAGTCGTGGACTGAAATTAGAGAATTTCTAATAACCTTGTACTCTGAATTTGTTTAATTATATTATTTGTTTAATAATAGACTAGCTTTTTCTCCTGACTTTAGTATGGGTCTAAAATTCCCTTCCGTTTCAAAAGTCATTTAATGATTTGTCACCTGGGTTGGACAGAACTGTGGCACAGTAAACATATGAACAGTACGGAAACTACGTACTGAACGTTCGAAACGGCACACTCACACAAACACGCGAATCGACGAGACCTCTAAGCGGACATCGCGGTGCTGTCAGACGTGAGTGCCGCGTCAAGACTGTATCGTCGTATGTATAGCCGTATACTACTCTTTGAACTCGGCTTCATCAAAACCGGAGCTTTCGTTTTTTTAAACTCTCTGCTGATTTTGAAAAATAAGAATATTTTATCGATATCGAGTAATGATAGTAAGTACGCGTGATCGATCAATAAATTCGTACATTTATTTGTAAAACCAACGTGGTGGCTGCTAAATATTTCTCATTGGGTGTCTTTTCATGGTTTTTGTCTTCGAGGGTGTTGAAGCCGATTATTGCTGTCGAAATAGAAATCCAAGATGGCGGCTGCAAAAATATCAAGGTTATCGTCATGGGTGTTGTTTTCATGGTTTTCGAGGGTGTTGAAGCCGATAGTGCTGTCAAAATGTAAATTCAAGATGGCGGCTGCAAAAAATATCAAGGTTTTTGTCATGGGTGTCGTTTTCATGGTTTTCGAGGGTGTTGAAGCCGATAGTGCTGTCAAAATGTAAATTCAAGATGGCGGCTGCAAAAAGTATCAAGGTTTTCGTCATGGGTGTCGTTTCCATGGTTTTCGAGGGTGTTGAAGCCGATAGTGCTGTCAAAATGAAAATCCAAGATGGCAGCTGTAAAAAATATCGAATTTTTCGTCATGGGTGTCATTTTCATGGTTTTCGATGGTGTTGAAGCCGATAGTGCTGTCAAAATGTAAATCCATGATGGCGGCTGCTAAAAATATCAAGGTTTTCGTCATGGGTGTCGTTTTCATGGTTTTCAAGGGTGTAAAAAATTACGCGATATCGACAAAGCTGACAAGTTGTTGTGTATTAATATTAAACTGTTCCGTGTTATATAAACGATCTTCTTTTACTAGTACTGAAGCCACGAGATTACCTATTTAGATTTTATTTGTAAACTAGTTATTTTAACTCGATTGTTTGATCACTACAGAACACAGAATCAGATCTTTTAATAAATACAGTTCAGTTTCAAAAACATTAAGAGTGACAACCCTAATGCTTCAGTGGAGCGTAGGTATTTATTTCTACAAATAGGCCTAGTTTCCATACTGTTCATATGTTTACTGTGACTGTGGTGTAATGTTCGCCTATGGAAACCTCAAAGGCCTTTGACCTGTACTCTGATATCAGAGAAAAAAAAAACTGACTGTTGACAGCTCAATGTCAACAAAAACTAAACTATCAAGCCTTTGTCAAACTGACAGTCGTGGCGAAAGCGAAGCGTGACGTTTTTATTTGTAGTGTATGGAATTTTTTGAATCCAGTCACATAGAAAAGCGAAAGCGATCCGATAGCGTGACAGAACTATCGGACTGACATCTCGTATCGGTTCGGTATCGCTTCGGTTATCCTGTCTGTTTGACAAAGGCATCAAAGTTAAACTGAACTATAACTTCAGCGACTGAAGCCTCTCAAAGCATAAATTGATTAAGACCTATATACTTGAGAAGTGAACTCCAAGAAAAACTATTTCTGCACTATTCATCGACACTGTACTATAGAATGATGTTAGTTGAAAGCTGAAAAGTTAGCCAGTTCATTTAATCCTTTGTCAAACGGACAGGCGTGACGAATGCAAAGCGTGACGTTTTTATTTGTAATGTAAGGAATTGTTTGAATCCAGTCACATAGAAAAGCGAAAGCGATCCGATAGCGTGACAGAACTATTGGACTGACGTCTCGCTTCGGTTCGGTATCGCTTCGCTTTCGCCTGTCTGTTTGACAAAGGCATTAACGTGTTCTTTCTAAATGCATTTTGGAAATACTTCATTGTGCGCACAGCCAGGGAATAAAATTTCCTGTCACAGTCTGTGTTTATTGATAGCTACAAACTATGGGCCTTTGAGTCAAAAGTGAATAGGTTACTTCTAGGCAACCGTGCTTCACCGTCGACCACATCATTGTTTACCATCAGACGAGATAATGGTTAACTAAGAGACTATCTAAATCAATAAAGAATGAGGACTGTAACAGGGTTGGTAAAGCTGATATCTTCGAAGTTCATATTTGGTATAACGGCACAACTGACGTAACTTTTTTCAGTACGATAATATAAGCCTTTATAGCCTGATAGATAAATAATCAATGACGAACAACGTTTTTAGGACAGATAGACAAACAGAGAAGCTGTTAAAATTAGAAGAAATTTAACAAAATAGCTTCCAAATTGTTTATACAATAATATTAGCCATATTTTTATTAATATTAATAGACTTAAGGTTTTAGCAGTAAGAATTAAGTATCTAGAAGTTATTACATTATAATTGTTTTGTTTTGCTCTCGTAAAATATTTTTAGACAATTTTTATAATTATATATTGCCATACTGTTATAAAATTACTACAATTATATTAAAGGAACTATCATATTAGGGACTACCCCGTTGGCAAACGCACAAATCCACTGACCAATCTCGGAAAGCTCGGCTTAACCCGGAAGATCGGCCTGTGCGGCTGTAATTATTAAGCTCGATTGATAAGTTTTAAACATAAATTGTCCCTGGGTCGACGTACTCATTTTATATACAGACCTACATATTTTGTTTGTCATGTCGCCGTGAGTTCAGCTACAATAAATATTGGGGGACCTTTCATTATAAATATACTAATCATGCTCCTTTTGCAGACAAATTGCTATTCGCAGTTTGCTTTTATTAGCCAAAATGATTGATGTGCTGCCTTGATGGGCGTTTAGTATGTCAAATATACAAATATAACGCCTGAAATTGAGAAAAAAAATATGTTTTTAACACTGTAAAATGTTTTTTTTTTTAATATGGACGATTATGGATGTAGCATGAAACATGTCATTTATCTGTCTGTAAATCTCAATTGATTTATTTGTTGATACGGCTATACCCCGTTTTATCGCTTTCTCGTGAATGTTGTTAGTAAGTAAGCAAAAACTACAAAAGGACCAGGTGAACCACGTTCATTCATTCTGTCTAGTTCATTTTTAAATCAAAAATGTTCAAAGACAAAGACAAAGACATTTATTCGTTGAATATGGTAGGGACAGAGATGTTACAATCATTTGGATCAGCATATCCACCGCACAAAGCGGCATACGAATATTTACAAGTAGTTATACATTTTATAACCATTATACCTATATTATACCTATATTACACCTAAATTATACCTATATTAATTTTCAAAATCAAAACATAGAGAGTAACAAAAATAAAAACAGCACAATATTAAACTAAGTAAAAACAACATCAAATAAAATAAAATACAGAAATAACAAATTTGGCATGAATATAATAATATAAGTGTAACATTATAACTAATATTTAAATTGATTGCACGTCTTCTAAAAATTTTTTTACTGAGTAAAAAGTATTTTTAAGAAGCCATGATTTCAAGTTTTTTTGGAATTTATGTAGTGGTGATTCTCTTATTTTTTGTGGAATATGGTTATAATTTTTTATGGCCATCAGGTAACTATTTCGATATTGAAGGGTACTATTGCAGAATTGGTGTTTTAATTTTGTTGGGTCTCTTTTTGTGAATCTATTGTTTTCGGCTACAGTGGAAAAGAAATGGGAATTTTTCTTAACAAATATACGTATTTCTAGAATATATGTACATGCTAGACTTAGAACCTTTAACTTCTTGAATATCGGTCTACAGCTCTCATATGGAGGAGCACCCGTGATTTGTTTATCCATTTGTTTTGTTTTTTTTTCATTTGTTTATCCATTTTATTTATTTCTCTGACTATACAAACACGCTGGTTGTCAAAATACCGATCAAAATATAAAATAAACAAAGTACAAGAGTACTCAGTTTCTGTCAATAAATATCTAGAATTGGCATCGTTAAAACTTGAATAAAAGCTCTACGTACTACAGAGACCGCCATGTTCAAAATTGGCTTCAAATATACAGTCATATTTGATTCGATAAAATATTATTTCAAATTCAGAATATTGCCAGTCGCAATTTAATTATTCTGATTGGTAGATTTTGATTAGTATTGCTTTCATAACGTTTGTTTTAATCAATTTAATTAGACGTGTTGCTATGCCAAGTTACGTGGCAATTATAAGTGGGAAAGGCCAAAAGCTACTAATGAATATTCTAATGGTAAACCATGTAGGTCTTCAATCACTTACTTGACGCCAACTCGATTTACAGCAAATAGTGAACTTTAAACTGTGTTACTTTATAATTGATGAATTGGTAGAATTTTCTACTCAGTGGGAGGAAGTGAGCCATATCCACCACGCGGACCCAGTGCGGGTTGGTAGATGTCCCATCTCTTCAAATTTTTGGTTCTAGGATATGCCGGTTTCTTCAGATTTTCCTTCACCGTTTTGAGAGCAGTGGTTATGAAATAAATTACAAAAAGTAATGTACCTGGCTGGGTTCGAACCCACGACTCGTAAGTTGGGACCGATACCACTGGGCCACGACTGCTCACTTACACAGTTTTCCGTTTATTACCCGTGGTACTACCGGTTGTTCTACCAGTAAAACCACTGGTAAAAAATAATCCGTGGTAATACCGAGCGATCTAGTAGTACCATCATCTTCCAGCCCTTATCCCATTTTACTTGGGGTCGGCGCAATACGTCTTTTGAAGTGAAAACTTCTTTAGCGGCGTTGTGCACTTTTTTTTGGAATGGGTAAAAAATATTAAACTCGCGTCAGGACATGTGACCTGATCGAAAATTCGTAAGACGGCGCAGGGCGCTTGCGCGAATGTTCGTGTGTGTTTATTACTATTCAAGTTGGCCGGCACTCCCAGAGTGCAACCCGTCGTTTTTTTTTCCATTCTTCTCTATCAAACGTCACAGTATCATTTACTCCTTTTTCTTCCATATAATTCCTTAGACAATCCATTCATCTTTTCTTTGGCCTTCTTCTTCCTCTCCACCCATCAACATTCATACTCGATCTAGTAGTACCACGGGGATTTTATCACCACGCAGTTCTCTGCGTAGCTTCCCAACACGTACGACAATTGAATGGCATATTATTGAAATAAGTTTCACAATATCAGCCCGCATGTTTCCGCTACTGATAATGACATATCTGTTCATTGACCTGGTTACAATATCACGACGTTATCACTAACTACTGTAACCCTAGAAAGCTTAGAAGATTGATAGATAGATAGAAAACATGCACACCATGTAAGTACAAATATATCTTGCCGCAGTGGTAGACGCCCACGGCGACAGACGTCGGCAGACGATCTTCGGCCACCGTAGGCGCGGGTATGCGAGCAGCGAGTAAAGAGCAACTCGCTGTCCGACCATGGACCATACCCGGGTCGATGGCGCGTTGTGTTCCACGCGCGCCTCAAAGAGTGTCAGCAAAATGACCGGGCCCCCCCCCCCCCTGGAGGGCCAAAGCCTGCCGGGGTCGCGGGACTCACGAATTATCGTGACCCCGGTACGTAAAGGGCTATTGAAGGACACCGTGGATTTTAGTCAGTACGAGTTTGACAGTCCCTCCCGCCCTGCCCTGGGCGGGAGGACTCATTTGATGATTTTACCACGATAAAAAAAAGTATATAAGTAGACAAAGAACACATTTTCAAACACATAAATAGTATTTCTCCTTTGACCAGACACATCTGAAGTCCACATAATAAGCGTTGTGATAAAAATCAGAAGCTCCGTACGTGCCGTGGATGCAATCAGACGTGACGCGCGTATCAAATGGAAAAAATACAAGATATTGGGAAAATTCCCATTCCATACGAAAGTGATTCTTCATACCACAGATAAAACAAGCGAATCCAGTAGAGGGGGTTCTGTACGATGTATATTATTATACAATCTACCATGATCGTTTAATTTTAATATTAATGTACTAGCTTAACGCTAACGGTACTAAACGGGTGGCAACGCTCGCTGTCAGTCTCTTGGGTAAATTACCAGGTGACAGCGTTGGAGTGTTTTATGCACTTTTACAGTTTAACACCACCTTTAAATAATCATAATTTATAAGAAAAAACACATTTTATATTCTTCCCTCATGTATTATTATCAACAACAAAGCGACCGCATTTTTCAAAATACCGTTTTTTTGGGTTAACATCTGTGTTTTGAGCATTAAATACAGTTTTGTGGTGTACCCAGTATACCTATTTGGAGTAAAATGGTTGTAATAAACAAACCCACGTGTAATAAGGGTCTGTTTGTGTATTTAACGCACCCACGATACTCGGAACAATTCCAAGTGTGGGTTTTGTCGTTTGAACGTACACGGAACCCCAGAAAGTAATTTAAGTCATATTAAAAGTACCGTAACTCTCTCGGCTTAACGAACTATGCTGTATGCCATATTCGTACCTTAAAGCCTTTGTCAAACAGACAGGCGTGACGAATGCGAAGCGTGACGTTTTTATTTGTTGGAATTGTTTGAATCCAGTCACACAGAAAAGCGAAAGCGATCGTGCGACAGAACTATCGGACTGACGTCTCGCTTCGGTTCGGTATCGCTTCGGAAATGCTTCGCTTTCGCCTGTCTGTTTGACAAAGGCATTAATGTTACTTAAAGTTTTTGTTTACTTTCAGTAGCGGAACTAATTTAAGGTTTGTAATCATAAGCGCGTGATCGCAGCGAAGCCCGCCCGTAGCATAGAAAACACGACTTATTTCCAATAGATACAGACAACAGTTTTTCTTTTTCAAAGCTGCACAGTAAGCCTCGTCCTTAGAGGATAGAGAACAGAAACTGTTGATTGTGACTCTCGCTAGTGACTGGTGAAAATTTACATAAACGGGAGTTAATTTATCCTCGGCATTTTTTATGCTCCACACTAGGAATTTCTCCTTTGTCGTGGGTGCGTTTACAAACATAAAAACTCACGTACATAAACGCCTAGACCCGGAACAACTACTTGTAGATCATACAAATATTTGCTCCCTACGGGAATCGAACCGTGGCGTGATGCAAGCATTGAGCTGAACAAAAGTTTATTTAGCAGCTGTATTAAAACAAAGTTACAGATTGACTGCCAATCCCCTGCCTAGATTTATCCCAACTTAGCTTTTAGTGTAATCGAATGCATCTAAATACTCGATAACTCTATTGGACATACTTGTATGAGCAGATGACTGTATGAACGTGGACGAGGCAAAAGGACTATGTAAAGATCGTTGCTGGTCGCTACCTGATAGTGGTAGATGGTGTTCCGTAGTTCTGTTTCTGTAGTTGTGAGGAAAGGACTTTTTTTATCGTGGTAGAATCATCAAATGAGTCCTTCGATCCAGGACAGAACGGGAGGGACTGTCAGACTCGTTCTTTCTAAAATACACGGTGTCCTTCAATAGCCCTTTACGGTGTCCTTCACTAGCCCGGCAAGCTTTGGCCCTCTAGAGGGGGCCCCGTCATTTTGCAGACACTCTTTGAGGCGCGAATGAAACACAAAGCGCCGTCGACCCGGGCATGGACCATGGTCGGACAGCGAGTCGCCCATTACTCACCGCCCGCATGTCCGGTGAGGAAAATACTTAAATTACATGTACCTGTGTGTATCTTCACAACGCTATCCTACATTAAAACAATTACAAACATAAACCGCTCCACTTAACCGCGACAAAGCGCCGCGTCAGTCAGACTCGCCCCTAACCCAGTATAACTTTGTGCAATAAAAGAGCAATATCTCACGGCTACGTATTTATTCTGTGGCCTCTATCGATGCGAGAAAAGTGTTGTCACAATACAGTTTAGTACAGAAGGACCACTAACACCACAAAAAGGACAAGTGCCAGGAAATTGCAAATGGCTGACATGAGCATACTAAAGATGATGCACGCAGAACTTTGTCGTTAATCCTAGAAAAGTTGGGCAGAGTTCACGAGCAATAACATGTATACACTTAAAATATTGAAACTCATGAAATACTGGTTTCCACTTTGAAATAAAACCTATTTCATAATAGTATGAATTCCAAAATAGAAGTCTAATGAAAAGGCAAAAGTTTAATCAATATGGTAGCAGAACATCGCTGTTGAATACTGCTTAGTGTACACATACTCGTGACTATACAATCGACAAATTAGAATCGTGATCCATTTTGACAAAGAAATCGTTTGAATGCGTCAAAATAACAAAAATCAAGGTCGTTAAAATGGATGTGTATGTCTACACGAATGTGGTTATAAAGGAGGGTACTGCTGTAATGATAATAGAGAAATATGATAAAAGAAAACATGATCAAACGAACCCAAAGACACTTTTTTTTGTCGTGGTAAAATCATCAAATGAATCCTCCCACCCAGAGCAGAGCGGGAGGGACTATCAGACTCGTATTGACTAAAATCCACGGTGTCTTTCAATATCCCTTTACGATCCGGGGTCACGGTAATTCGTAAGTCCCACGACCCAACCCAAAGACACTAGAACAAGAAATAATAATAAATCCTTTATTTTCAGGCTACTTTGGCCCATAGATAAATACCTTACAGACTAACATATATATCATAATAGTACAAAGTGTGTTAGTGTATAAACTTAAAACTATGTTAGTAAAACACACTTCACTCAAGCACTGTCTTTGTGCGATCATGTGGCACTTGTCCGCGGAAACGACGGAACATAACACCTTGCGGCCAAAAGTCCTCTGCCATGACGAGGTGCAGGTAGCAAGTAGGTACTCGCACCACGAACGCCTTGAAGTTGACATTGCGGCGCGATTCAAGCAACTGCACTCTCGGCCTGTATTTGGTCCTTTGGCATACGTACTCCACAATGTCCTCGGCCTTAGTGGTATAGTGTAGGCGGGAAATATACACGGGAGTGTTCGGCTGGGCGGCTCGAACAGGGATGTCGGGCTTGATAGGAGCTGTGCCGCAGCGGTTCTTGTTGGTTCTTTGTCGGCGCTTCTTCCTCTGCACCGTCACAAAACCATCATCATCAGCCCGGTTCGATGCCTTTTCAGGCACGGGCTTCTTTGCGGGAGCGTTGGCGAAATCGTTAACTCTCACAGGCGCTTAAGACACAGAAATTGTGTCAGCGGGTCCGGTAACTCGAGCGGCGACACGAGGAGCAGCCGCAGGGGCGAGTGCAGGGTTGCGGGGCGCGCATGACGCACGCTCTGCACGCTCAACATTGTTCGGCGACGACGAAGACATAACTGCTGACGCGAAACTTGCCCCCGATAAATTGAGGCACGCTCCGCGACGCATGTTGATATTAGATGCACTCGATGGTGACCCAGATACCGCTTCAGTTTTACGAAACTCTGTTAATTCGTTACGCAAATCAGCAATGGTGTTTTGGGATGCATCCAATCTCTTCTGCACATCCGCTAGGCTGGCCTTAAGAAAAACGATGTCTTTCAATAGGCTCGTAACGTCGACATGGTCGAAAGTGACGGGAGGAAGCTTGTTCAAGTCCTTCGCCACAAACGTCGGCACGTCGTCAGGGTCGGTCTCTTTCAACAGCGTGATAATATCTTGCAGGCTTTTCTTAGTCCCGTCACGCCGGCGGGACACCATCTGGTCAGCTTTGTTTACCGACCTGTACAGAAGCAGCTTGGAAGCAGCTATATCTTCCTCGCTGAAGTTGGTTGAGCAGATCTGGATTGCGGACACCTCGTCCATCACGTCCAGTTTCTGTTGCAGGAACGACAGCAATTCATTCGCCACAAGTTGACTACTCATGGCGACAAAATAACTACGAGCGACGGCTTGCGCCGCGCTGCTCGGTTTACACTAATTTAAGCGTCAGCAACACGTCCGCATCGATACGCGGTCAAACTGGAACTATGATGATGGGTTTGAAACTTCTGCCCTTACCTGTTTTGTGGTGTGGTATTCCTGCATTTGAAACGTCACTGCCGCCAATATAAACGGAGAATTTAATGCCTTTTTACGGATGAAATGTGTTAAAGAATACAAAGAAAATGGGTGCTTGGAATTTTGTAGCTTTTTACCGATAAAAGGCCAATGAACTATTTTCTTTTATACATACACACATGTGAATATTAAATACTTACCTATTTATTCTGATATGACGTTTCCTTGGGATAACTTATCATGGGCAACTCACTAAGCAAAGCTGGATTCGCAACAAAATACAGCCCATGTTACTTGTTGATGGTGTTGCTATTGATAAGTGTTGCTCCTAATCCCACTGCTGGGACACAGAACTTGTCTCTATGAGAGGGAGTTTTTTTTTTAAATCCTTGCCCCACACTACGAATTTCTCCTGTGTTGTGGGTGCGTTTACAGACACAAAAACTCACATACACAAACACCCAGACCCGGAACAACTATTTGTAGATCATACAAATATTTTCTCCGTGCGGGAATCGAAGCCGCGACGCGCATCGCAGCATTCCAGTCGCTCAGCTACTGCACCAACTGTGTCGTCAAAGTTTATGGCCATCAATCTGATCCTCCGTTTGCAAAGCCTTCTGGATTGTCACTTTTTGAAACTTTTCCAAATTACTTTTTCTGAAAAAAAAAACAGTGAAGAGGTTTGTTGGAAACTAAATTGCTTGCCAGTCTCTTTCAAATGAATTTAAAGGTAGATTTTTCCTTTTACCATTTATTTTAATTACTTTTCTGAGAAGTCTTGGCCTTAATTGATGTGACTTTTCATGTTTTATTTTTAATTCTGTTACAAGATGTAATTTTCTTTATTCATTTTTTTTACTTATTGTTTATAATCTTTTATTCATTTCCTTTACTTATTAAATACATTTTTAAATATTTTTACAAAAACAAAACAACAAAAAAACCATTTAAAAATATAAATAATAGTGGCCCACCGTTATCGGGAACAGGGTCCAAGCTACCGGCGGTCAGGGCTCGAGAGAAAGGAACCAATTGTTTATATTTGTACGTATTTTGACAAAAAAAAAAAACAAATTAAAAAAACATTTAAAAATATGAAAATATCAGCCCACCAGCATCGGGAACAGGGTCCGGGCTACCAATGTTCAGGGCTCTTGCGAGAACACACGCTAGGCACGCGTGGTGGATTATGGCCCACTCCTTTTCACAGAGAGGAGGCCTGTGTCCCAGCTGTGGGAACATTTATAGGTTGATGACGATGAGCGCTAGTTAAAAAAAAAAGGTTATCGCACAAACTACGCAGTAACATCTCTACCAATACCCCCAACCTTAATACAATTAATTATTGATCTAAATTTTGGCCAAGAGGTGGTAGTGTTCCAGCGATTCCAAGGCCAGATACCTATGACAGCGCGCGACACACGACGCCGATGCTTCGTCCGATGATGTGAATTAATGTTATTATCGTATTATTTATGTATAGTATTATTATATTAGCCAAGTGTCATATTATATAGGCGACTCGCTGTCCGACCATGGACCCTGCCCGGGTCGACGGCGCGTTGTGTTCCACGCGCGCCTCAAACAGTGTCATCATAGTGACGGGGCCCCCTGTACAGGTCCAAAGCCTGCCGGGATCGCCGGACTCACGAATTACCGTGACCCCGTTACGTAAAGGGCTATTGAAGGACACCGTAGATTTTAGTCAGTACGAGTCTGACAGTCCCTCCCGCTCTGCCCTGGGTGGGAGGACTCATGTGATGATTTTACCTGGGTATAAAATGGGATACTTTTTATCCTGGAAAAATACGTAGAAAAAAAAAACATATTTTTCAAGCTCAACAGCAGTAGATCAATTGAGGGATCTCCTTAATTATTATAGGCTTAGCTTTATTTAGGTCCAATAGATATTTATAAGATGTCATTGTCAGAGTTACTCAAAATGGAGAAATAAACCATCCACGCGAAGACCGACATCCGCGCGGACGGAGTCGCGGGCGGAAGCTAGTAAAAAATAAAAGGGTCATATTGTATTGTATTATAGTATCTATGTTATATGGGCCCTGAAGCTTGAGTTAAATAAATAAAATACGCTTGATATTTTCCAATGAACCACCGTCCAGACAGACGCGAGGCGTCGCCACAAATTGGCTGAAACCTAACGACTGCCATCAATATATATATTGAACGACTATTGACAATTACCGCCAGCGATGATGGAAATGTTCTGTTGGTATTACTGTGCCGGGTTGGCTGTTTTCTGTGAGATAAAAATGCCTTACCATTTTACGTACTTTAATACCTATATTAAAGTACTATTTTAAACTCTAATTACGAGAATAGGGTAGTTCACTACATATTTAAATTGAAAATCTGTTTAGTCCGTCAGTTATAGTTTTTTTTTATCGTGGTAAAATCATCACATGAGTCCTGCCACCCAGGGCAGCAGAGCAGAATATGGTGACACTAACAACTTTCCTGTTCTTCATAAACCCACCTGTATAACTACCCATATTTTCAATAAATGAATTTGAATTTATATTATTGTTTTTTTTTAATCATTGAATATTGACAAAGACAAAACGCTGCGAAATTCAAGAGTGGGGGCTTGTGACGTCATCACGCCCGTAAAATTATACCGATCGAGTGACGTTTCATGATTTTTAGAAGCGTTGTATCTTCGTCAATTTTGATTTACTTCACAAAAGAAAAAATACGGGTCAATGATTTTTTCCTTATCTATATTTCATTGACGGGGCCTGTAGAGGGCCAAAGCCTGACGGGGTCGCGGGACCAAGGGATTACCGTGACCCCGGCACGTAAAGGGCTAGTGAAGGACACCGTGGATTTTAGTCAGTACAAGTCTGACAGTCCCTCCCGCCCTGCCCTGGGTGGGAGGACTCATTTGATGATTTTACCACGCAAAAAAAAAAAAAAAAAACTATATTTCATATTTTAAAAGATTCACCTCTTACTATCCAATACACAAATCTTTAACATTGTTTTCCGCATTTATAAAAATGAAAAAACGATCTATTTTCAATTAGCTCTAAAAATGTATCGTAACTCAAAAATATTATCCGCCCGGAGCTAGTACAATAAATTCGACAGCAGTCGGCTCCCAACTTGAACGGCATGGCTCGAAGCCAACTGGCCTCAATTAAAGCCTTTCGAGCAAAAAGCGACATTTTTAATCGGCAGCGCTACAAAGCGCTGACTGCGCTTTTGTCTGTTTCAACTTATTATTAGCCGTAGTGTGTGGGATTGCGGAGATGAGCCTTTTTGTTGTTGTACTTTTGTGAAGAGTTATGTATTTTATATTATAAAGCTGAAGAATTTGTTTGTTTTTTTTTTGTTTTTTTTGAACGCGCGAATCTCAGAAAGTAATCAACCTGTAATTTTTCCACTGCTGTACGACCGTGTGTTTCATTGTGACCCCGGAACGTAAAGGGCTATTGAAGAACACCGTGGATTTTACTCAGTACGAGCCTGACAGTCCCTCCCGCTCTGCCCTGGGTGGGAGAACTCATTTGATGATTTTAGGAAGTAAAAAAAAAAACAAAACAACGAGGGCTGCATCCAAACAATATTGTGAAAAATTATAATTTCAAAGCAAACCATTCGGGTCGCCAGAGCGCTTACAAGCTGCCGTGACACCAGAATGTAAAAAGCTATTGAAGGACACCGTGGATTTTAGTCAGTACAAGTCTGACAGTTCCTCCTGCCTTACAGTGGTGGGAGGGGTCATTTGATGATTTTGCCACGCTAAAAGAAAACCTAGTACCATTCCTTGAAGTCGTAATGCAATAACCTTTGAACGGCATAACTCGCACATAAAACCGTTGCGTCTACTGTCATCGCAATAAAAATAGTTCTGTCGGCCACAAACTGTAGATACGCAGTCGTAAAAATGAGATTTTTCAGAAGAAAAATGACTTCCTGAATGTGCTTCTGAGAATTTTGATAACGTAGCGGTTTTTCTGTATAATTGTTTGCTTATAAAAGAATAGAAAGTTATGTTTCTATTCAATTGTTCAGAAGGAATTGTAATCACGTCGTTCATAATTATTAAAGACAAACAGACTGGCATGACGAATGCGAAGCGTGACGTTTTTATTTGTAATGTATGGAATTGTTTGAATCCAGTCACATAGAAAAGCGAAAGCGATCCGATAGCGTGCCAGAACTATCGGACTGACGTCTCGCTTCGGTTCGGAAAGGCTTCGCTTTCGCCTGTCTGTTTGACAAAGGCATTAAGGTTTTAAAAGTTTTTAAGTAAGTTCGTGCTAAGAGGTTAGATCCCTTGGCTAAGTCCTTGATCGGACGACGAGCTATCCAATACTCGCTACCCGCAAGCCCACGGGGCCTGAAATAAAAGGAAGAAAAAATACAGAGATGAGTTTCATATTTATTTATAGCACAGTTTGATCTGAATAAGGGCGGACAAAGTTTTGATGACAAAAGTTGTGAACGAAGATCTCAAGAATAGTTTATTCAATCCTTTTCGGATTATATTTGGTTTACCCTTTGAGTATCAGTATTACGTTTTTTCCTGGAAAGGTTATACAGACGCGTGGATTATTTTTTTTTCAGTCACGTAACTTAATTTTATTTTTAATCGACTGCAAAAATAACGTAGGCTGTTCGACCTATGCCCGGGTCGACGACGAGTTGTGTTCCACGCGCGCCTCAAGAAGTGTCAGCATAGTGACGGGGCCTGTAGAGGGCCAAAGCCTGCCGGGGTCGCGGGACTTACGAATTACCGTGACCCCGGAACGTAAAGGGTTATTGAAGGACACCGTGGATTTTAGTCAGTACGAGTCTGACAGTCCCTCCCGCTCTGCCCAGTGTGGGAGGACTCATTTGATGATATTACCACGTCAAAAACTCGTCACAACCTGTATGTTTCTAGGTATGATGTATGTTTGACCGCGATTATCTCGTGTTTGGCTTAACCGATTTTGATGCGGATTTCAGAAAAGCGTTCATTACATTATAGAAGTTTTAGTACAATAATAAAACACTAATGTAAATCCCCTGACATTGCCTGCATCGATTCGTTATTGCTTACTTGGATTGTAGATTTTCAAAGACGCCGAATATACGAATTATTTTTGTTGAATAACTGAACTAAAAAAGGGTAAATTAATAAAACTAAGTCGGTGGCTTTGTTTTTTAACCGACTTCTTATTTTATCGACTTTTGCTACCGACTTCCAAAAGAAAAGTTACTTTACGCTTTTTTTAAAGTCGGTTCCTTTTTTTGCAAAAAGTTTTAATATTATGATAATTTCATTAAATTAGTCCTCTCACTATGAGTGAAGTGGAACGGAGTGGATACTGAGTCTATCAGACTCTTACCGCTTAAAAAAATCCACCCAGTTACTTGGTTGGTTGCTCTTTCCGTTCTAGGGACGTGGTGTACATTTAAGACAGCGTCCTAGCAAAGGAATATTATAAGATGATTTATGGTTTTTATAAGTATAATGATGACTAGTAAAAGTCCGGTACGTAAAGGGCTTGTGAAGGACACCGTGGATTTTAGTCAGTACGAGTCTGACAGTACCTCCCGCTCTGCCCTGGGTGGGAGGACTCATTTGATGATTTTACCACGATAAAAAAAAATGGGTACAAATAATCCCTTAAGAGATACAGGGTAATATTTTTTATACAAAGTTTGATAAATAAATATCTGCCCTAATTGCCCCAACCTCCGGGGTTGCGGGACTCACAAATTACCGTGACCCCAGAACGTAAAGGGCTATTGAAGGACACCGTGGATTTTAGTTAGTACGAGTCTGACAGTCCCTCTCGCTCTGCCCTGGGTGGGAGGATTTTACCACGCTAAAAAAAAACGTAAAGGTACTTAAAAAAGTATCGCTTATTATAAACATCATTTTTCTTTGTTATGAGATTTTTCCTTCAAAATATACCGAAAAGAATTATTTATACGTCGTACAAAAAATTCTCTTTAATTAAAATAATGGCATTCTAAATATTCATGATCTCGTACCTGTTTTCTATGTCCTTTTTTTAAATTCAAAGCCGTTTTTTTTCTTTTTTGGCAAAAAACGATGACGAAGAAATGTCTTTTTCCTTTTATATTTTTATACATTTATAGAAAATACAAGGAAAAAGACTGCGAATTTTTTTCGTGATTTTTGAACTTGTTATTAAGAAAAGCTTTCAAGAAGATTAATTATTTAGGCATTTTTATTTCTTACTGTTAAAAGTGTTTGAACCACCTACACAAAAAACTCAAAGATATCTTGATTTTTAGTATAAACAAATGCGTTTACCATGAATCTACTGTGTTATTTTTCATTTAAAAAAAGACATATTCTCAGTGGTTGTCAATAAATCTCTTTTCTTTCTCAACTTGAGTTACTCCCTCTACATCTTTGGGAAAAGACTGTTCTAGTCACGAATAGCGGGGAAAATATGTCAAAAATGACAAAAAGGAAACATCACCGAGATCCGAGGGAAATGTGACAGCGGCTGCGACGAATCTCAACGCTCAATCGATCAGTTTTGAAAAAGGGCGATGAAAAAGACGGGTACAATGCAGTAATTCCAAATTCTAATACCCCTTCCTCCGCTTATTCAGCTGTTCATATCACTTTTTTCCTATACTATTATTAACGGTGCCCTACATTAAAAATTTCTTTTCTACTGTGAATTTACAAATATTTAAACTCACATACACAAACACTCAGAACCGGCACAACTAATTGTAGGTTTTCTTTCACGTTGACATGATAGATGTGACAGTGACAGTGTTAGGTTTATTTTCGTTACGGAATTTCTTGATTTGGTCGCCGCGCTCAAAGCCCGCGATAAAAGCTCTACAATAGCTTAAAAATACTTGCAGATTTGAAGCGCTAAGACTTCGAGGTCCACGACTATATTCGTTTCGAATGCTATGGGCTAAGCCAAAGTTTCAAACCCCAACAATTTACATAAGTGTCGAACCGTGTGTAACACATATTACACGTGGACTCAGTTTCCGCTTGAACGGAGCTCGCAATCTCATGCATCTGTTGTTAACAGATTTCTATAGAAGCGGTGTGTTGTGTTTATGTGCATACCCTGTATATGTGCAGGTATTGAAGTCTCTACTAATTTTGTTAAGCGAAAACTACATATAAAATTTTTTTAGAGAACACTCTTCAATTTTTTCATCCACAGTTTCTGCAACAATAAAATGAAAGTTTAAAAAAAATATACATTAATGCAATGAAAATCCACCTCTAAAATTTGTGAATAACAAAGCATGTGGCGTTCTACAGTTTCTTCTAGTCCCTATACCATAATAAGGCGTGCACTAGAATACTAAACGGCTCGAAGATATAGTTTCCACTAAGGCCCGGTTTCCATCAAAGTGGAGACGAGCGGAGACAAGCGGAGACGAGAGATGTGTTTTGAAAAGGCTGTGGTTCCACTGAGGCGCAGCGGAGCAGAGCGGAGACGAGCTGTGCCGCGATTCACCAATCACATGACTGATGCACATTGGCTGACCAGAAACATGTGGATTACAAGCTATGTGATTGGTGAATCACGGCACAGCTCTGTTCCGCACCGCTACACTCCGCCTCAGATTTCCACATCTCGTTTCCGCTTAACTTCGGTGACAATCTAATTCGTAATTCAAAACACATCTCGTCTCGTCTCCTTTCCTCTCCTCTTTGGTGCAAATGGAACCTAAGCTTTTTTTTACGTGGTAAAATCATCACATGAGTCCTCCCACCCAGGACAGAGCGGGAGGGACTGTCAGACTCGTACTGACTAAAATCCACGGTGTCCTTCAATACCCTTTACGTACCGGGGTTACGGTAATTCGTGAGTCCCGCGACCGAATGGAACCTAAGCTTACCATATTATACGCTTGGGATTCTCAGCGACAGCACCAGCACTGCATGATAAACTTGGAAAATGTGATGACGCATGAATATCGACACAGATTGCATACCCCACTAGAGGCCCATCTTCCACGGAAACAAAAACGATAGGTCGATTATACGTATAAATAGATTTCGTATACATACTTCACGATTACCCCTAAATGGAGTCTTTTGAAAATAAAGTTGATTACGTATTGATCACGCTTGGCATCAGTTGCGATGGAAATGAGCAATCTTGAGACAAAATAGCTTTTTTGACACCTATTATGTCTTAATACTCTAGGTACAGTCAATCCCACAAAGATTATTGTCTGGATGGGATGAATAGATGGATGGAATGTTACTTAACTGTATCAGAACGACTGAATGTAGCTAAACTCAGAGATAGGTCAGATATTAGGATAGATCCGGAGTTATATCTAAAATAACGTAGGTATATCTCGGTATTCGGTCTTCAATCGGATATTTGGAACCCCGCAAAGCAGGGCTTCACTGATATTTTGAATAATTTATTGCATTAATCGATTCTAATTGCATTATTAATAATCACCTTATACATGTGATTTTCTTACGATTACCTTTATTTGCTGTAATTACTAATGTTAATATTAATATATAAATTTAATAATTAATTATGTATTTGAGGGTAACTGTACGGTGTGTTAGGAATCAGATACCATACAGCACAAAATTAAATTGAAATGTGACTTTATATTGTTCGTAAATTGAGTTTTAGTGATAGTACTCGTAAAATCTTTTTAATCGTTTTCCTAATATTATGTTGAAAGAAGACAGTATCAATATACAGGGTGTAAGAGACATCGACATCGACGGAATTTTTCGTCGATTTCTTTCCAAATTTTCTATCTGGGGCGTCCAGAATCATGTCCTGAACCCATGGTATCCGTTTGTACGTCGATTGCTCTTACACCCTGTATATTGATACTTTCTTCTTTCAACATAATATGTCCCCCTGTATGTCATTAATTCATTGTTATGTTGACAATAGATATTGACGGTGGATGCTGCGTGTGACAAGCTCGATTTCTCGCAAGGAACTGTATCACATCCATCCATCCAAAGCATTTATTTAGTTTAGTCTAGTTAAATGTTGTCTAGACTAAAATATCGATAACCATACTTGCGTAAAAAGTCACAACAAAATTGCAAACACCTTTTCGTAGAAATACTTTATGTATCAATATTATAAGTACCTAATATGTATAAAGTATATAAAAACCTTTAAAAGGTATCAAATCCTGAGAAGGGCGTATAAGTAGGATTTAAAAAGCAATAAGTTTATAAATATTTTTATCCCTAAAATATTGTGGAAGTTCCAAACTAATCCACTTTGTTTTAGCTTTATGTCTTGTCAACTATATGATAAAATAAGACGCGGGCCGTTTCAGAGTATTGAGTTTGAAAGCTTCAAGCCGACGCTTTTCACAACAGAGTGGGTATTCAACCTCCTCTGTTGTCTCAACCTCTTTCCTTTTGGATCTATATTGATTTTTAAATTTTTGAATATTCATATTTCGAATTTCATTCTGTCATTTGTGTCATCTTCAACTCTTTTTTGGTCAGTACAATTTTACCAGCTACTGCTGTTCTGCATCTGTTGATTATTTTTTTAAAACTGCATATGTAAACTAATCTAGTAAAGTAATGTGTTATGTTATGTACTTCCTACAACTGGAATTAACTTTTAAAATACTGTTGTAATCCATCGAATATTGTCTACCCTGATAAAGGTTCCCTCGGGGCTGTGCAATAAACGAAATACAAACCTGTAGTGGTTTCTTTACTTAATGTCCCATAACTCTTCCTATGTTTATATTATTGCGGCATCGTTCATGAGGGACGTGAACGATTGCCACACTACTACTAGTCTGAACATAGGCATGAACCACCGAGTCATAGAAAGATACAGGAAATAGATTGATCACAGGCGCTACCCTTAGCGCTTACAAATTGTTTACCAGTCTAACACACGGGGGCACCAGTTGCCATGAAAATAAGTGTAGGAATTCGTTTTTTTTTTTTAGTTGAAAACTTCTTTAACAGCGTTGTGCACTTTTTTTGGAATAGGTAAAAAATGTTAAACTCGCGTCAGGACACGTGACCTGATCGAAAATTCGTAAGACGGCGCAGGGCGCTTGCGCGAATGTTCGTGTGTGTTTATTACTATTCAAGTTTTCACTTCTGCCGGCACTCCCAGAGTGCAAACCGTCGTTTTTTTTACATTTTTTTTGCGCCTGGCGAAGTGTAAATTCCAACTAAATGAACGAGCTTATTAATTTTTCCATTCTTTAAAAAATCAATTTTAAAGGTTTCAAAATGCCTCAAACACTTTTTTTGACGACGAAATAAATCGCATCTTTAAATACGCCTGGCTTTGTTCAATACCAGATTTTCTACCAGCCAGGTCTTCATATCTGTGTTTAGGGATGATTGAGAAATTTTAAAAAACACTTTTCCAAAATTTCAAGTACCTAGTTCTTTCGGTAATACAGGCTCGCGAGAGATTTTTTTCATGAAAATTATTTAAGAAAGTACACGAGTGGTTATCTAATAGCATCTCATATTATTTCTTATTCAAACACACCTGAGGTTTTCAAATGGAATCATTTATCATGTCAGTTTTTTTAACGTAACCACTCAATCTTCTCTCAAAGACGGCACGGTTAGTGCAGTGGCTGAGCGATTGGACTGCTGCGCTGCGTGTCGCGGGTTCAATATTTGCTCCATAGCCGTATGGAGCAAATGTTTGTATAAATAAATAAATAAAATAAATATTCAACAAATATTCAACAACTATCACACAACGCCATCTAGTCCCAAGCTAAGCAGAGCTTGTGTTATGATACTAGACAACTGATAAACATACTTATGTATTTCTAAATACATACATATTATAGATAAATTACAACCAGACACAGAACAAATGATCGTGCTCATCACACAAACATTTGTCCTGGGTGGGAATCGAACCCACGACCTCCGGCATAGCAGTCAGGGTCACTAACCACTAGACCAACAGGCCTGTCAATAATGTTAATGTTTGTATGATCTACAAGTAGTTGTTTCGGGTGTAGGCGTTTGTGTATCTGAATTAAGGCGCAACGATTTTGTTAAAGAAAAATAAGGAACTTCGTCTCATCTGAAGGTTATGCATGAAGAATTGAAACTGGCGTACTTCGATAACCTTTGCGAGGACTGGTTCTCAAACATTCAATAAACTTAAAAGTATCTTAACGTTCGTCTTGAAAGAAAGACAAGTTGTTCCAAAAATTTAATCGAGGAACATCAATAACAAACGAGTTAACGTTTGTTCAAATGATTGGAATACTTACCAACTAATAAAAGTTGGAACGCCATTTTGAACGAATCGACTTCAACCCTCAAACCCTTACAAAAGGTAAAGGTATGCCAGTTAAAACAATAGAGATCAGAAATTCTTTTGAACAACTAATCCAATTATTTCAAACTAGCCTTTGCCAGCGGCTTCGCCCGCTCCTAACCCCCCCCCCCCCCTTATAGCCTATGTCACTCAGGACCAGTACAGCTACCTACTGGTGAAAGAATTTTCAAAATCGGTTGAGCAGTTCCTGAGATTACCCCCTACATACAAACAAACAAATTTACCTCTTTATAATATTAGTTTATATAAAAAAACTTTAAGCTTTTACTGCACTTTTTTGGCGTATGACGTCATCAGATGTAATCTTCGTGTTGTTGTAAATTTACCACAAAGTTTATTCGTCACGAAAAAAAGTATGTGTAAATTAGCCACAGTTTTTCTTCTATCAATTTTGATAACTAAGAGAGTGATGAGTATGAATGTTGATGGATGGAGAGGAAGAGGAAGGCCAAAGAAGAGATGGATGGATTGTCTAAGGAATGATATGGAAGAAAGAGGAGTGAATGATACGGTGACGTTTGATAGAGGAGAATGGAAGAAAAAAACGTATTGCGCCGACCCCAAGTAAAATGGGATAAGGGCAGGAAGATGATGTAATTTTGATAACTGTAATTCGCCCCATTTCTTTTTTCCGCACGGATAGCAGAACAATTAAATAATAAAAAAACGACGGGTTGCACTCTGGGAGTGCCGGCAGAAGTGAAAACTTGAATAGTAATTGTTGGAAATATCTTGTGAACGGATTTTAGTAAAACTCGCAAAAATGGTTGACTTTTTATTTCAATAATTTTCCAATGTGACGTACATCTTTTATAAACAATGTTACCTAGCAACGAATGTCACACGAACATTCACGCAAGCGCCCTGCGCCGTCCTACGCTTTTTCGGTCAGGGTCACGTGTCCTGACGCGAGTTCAAGATTTTATACCCATTACAGAAAAAGTGCTCAACGCCGCTAAAGAAGTTTTCACTTCAAAAACCCAACACAAAAGTACAGAAACCGAGGTCACAATGTGGAGTCTGAACAGAAAGTACTCGGAGAACAGGAGCCTGGAGGGGTGGGTACCGCCGTCTTAAGTAAAAAAATGTGAAATGAGGATATGTGGCAAATTTACAAGGACAGAATCTAGCTGTGGCGAATTAACTTTCAATGTATGAGGTTTTAAAAAATGGGACGAATTAACTGTATGGTAAATTTATAACAACCCTCATTTTCCGCTCTGTACGGAGTGGAAGGAAATGTCAGACTTTTAGGCCTTTGTCAAACAGACAGGCGAGTCCGAAGCGATAACGAACCGATACGAGACGTCAGTCCGATAGTTTGGTCAAGCTATAGGACCGCTTTCGCTTTTCTATGTGACTGGATTCAAACAATTCCATACATTACAAGTAATAACGCCTCGCTTCGCATTCGTCACGCCTGTCTGTTTGACAAAGGCTTTACTGACTAAAACCCACCCTATTCCTTAAAATGGCTTTTGCTTTCAGTGTCACAGACATTACGTTAAACATCCCACAAGCTTGAAAGGCTTAGCCACGATTTACTAGCTAGGAATATAACGGATTACAATTTTTTTCATATTGTTTATATGTACTAAAAAGTACGTACTTATACCATTGCCTAACCTTCTGAAGATTACAGGGGTGATGTTTATGTTGTTGTATTTTTTTTTTACATTTTAGTCAATTTATTATATTTAGTCGTTTATTTAGTCAATAAAACGAAAATAAAAAAATGCTTGTGAAATGAAAAGTATTAATCGGCTTCTTGAGTGAAATTACCTCTATTGTTATTTATACCATACACATTTTAGGTCGCGGTACTCAAGAATTACCGTGACTCCGGAACGTAAATAGCTATTGAAGGACACCGTGGATTTTAGTCAGTACAAGTCTGATAGTATGCACTGGTTGGGGCACTCATTTGATGATTATACCACGCTAAAAAAAAACAACCATACACATTTTAAATAATTGACAATTCCTGTTGCTATTTCATAACTTCACTTCAGAAAACTGAAAAATGTACGCTTCTGAACTCGTTAGCACTTGAAAACCCCTTTCAATTCAATTATGTACTTTACTCCTAGTTAGAGAACTTTGTAACAAACCTCAAATGCCAGAACAACCCCCTATTTTAACCAGAAAACCCTCACCATTCTTTCCAACAACATTAATATATCCAAACAGCTATATTTCACCTTCGGAAGCACGCAAAACCAATTCATCTTAGTCCTTCCTCACGCGTCCCAAACTAGGTTCGCGAAACTCTTGACAGATCTCCCCCCGCTGTCAAAAGTTCGTTAATATCTAAATAATCGTAATCGAAAGATAGAATCGAAATAGTCGAAGTAAGAATCGATTCGCGTGGAAACGTCAGGTGGTTACGACAGAACAAGGTCCTGTGGAGATGATAAAGTTTCGCTAAGTTTTTTGTATATGTGTGGGTGTCTTAAGACGTGGTCACGATATTGGGTGATGCGATTTGGAATGAGCAACTTTGATGCGAATTGTTGAAGTGAAAACTTCTTTAGCGCGTTGTGCACTTTTTTTTGGAAGGGGAAAAAAATGTTAAACTCGCGTCAGGACACGTGACCTGATCGAAAATTCGTAAGACGGCGCAGGGCGCTTGCGCGAATGTTCGTGTGTTTATTACTATTCAAGTTTTCACTTCTGCCGACACTCCCAGAGTGCAACCCGTCGTTTTTTCGTCAGTGGTGGTTCAATTCCAATTCAGAAGTTGTTGGATCAAAACCCAAGCAGGTTGAATTATGGATGTTATTTGTTTAAGAAAACGGTGACGAAGAATATTAAAAGCAAGATTGACGAAGTGTCTAACTGAGCGATTGATTGCTGCGGTGGGTATCACGGGATCCATTGCCACATGGCACAAATATTTTTATGATGTACAGGTAGTTGTTCCGGATTTGGCTCTTTATGTATAAGAGTTTGAATGTTTGTAAACGCACCCTCGATACCTTTTTTTTTACGTGGTAAAATCATCAAATGAGTCCTCCCACCCTGGGCAGAGCGGGAGGAACTGTCAGACTCGTACTGACTAAAATCCACGGTGTCCTTCGATAGCCCTTTACGTAACTCCAAAGAGGGATCTTACCGCCGCGATTACGACGTGCCCACACTCGATACATAAAGAATTCCTAGTGGGTATTAATGTAGGGATAAAAAAATGTTGTCGCAAGACGCAAATTGTTTGAACATGAATCGTGGCTGAGAGATTACGAGTCCACATACTCGAGAGACTTGGAGTCGTTTTTCGACTTAAAAGTTTTTGATAGACATCAGTTTTTGCCATTTATGTGAATTGTTTATTGAAGTAAAAGTTCAAATAGAAAAACTTGAACCAAAAATTCAAAGACATATGACAGCTGCCAACCCTCAAAATAACTCCGGCCCCCGAATATTTCAATAACACTTTACCCGACCTTGTAGTTGAACCAAAACCCTTAAGCTCAACATTACCGCTTGCAACCAATATACCAACGTTCCAAATATAGCATTCCTTTGATATGACTAAAACATTTTTACCCAATCATAAAAAAAACTCATCCTTTTTCAAATCTAACTAAAAACAAGGTCAGACCCGCCATCAAACCCTTAAAATATGACAGTAAGAAACCCTTGTTCCTTTACATTTTCTTGTTCTAACTCGTCCTGGCATATGATTGGTTCGACACGTCAGTTCAATGTCACTACCCAACCTACTTCTAGCCGGTAGAACCAATATATTTGCAAATGGAACACTCTACGAGATTGTGAAAAGAAAAATGTTTTTTATGTTCGTGAGCTGATGGAGTCTATTTTCAGCCTGCCTTAAACTACAGGTTTTTGACTGGTGCTTTGACAGCATCATCATCAATATCATCATCAGACAGACGGAGCCCACTGGTGAATATAGGCCTCCCCCTTAGCCTCGATATTTCGCAACTTGTGAACCATCTGTTTTATCTAAATATCCACGATGTCCTTCGATAGCCTTTACGTTTCTGGGCCGCGTTAACCTGATGAGTCCCGCGACCCCGGCAGGCTTTGGCCCCGTCAAAATGCTGACAGCTTTTTGAGGCACGCGTGTAACACGACGCTCCATCGACCCGGGTATGGTCCATGATCGGTCAGCGAATAGTCCATTACTAGCCGTCTGCATGCCCTACTTGCCTACGATTGCATCCATCTTTGCGATTGTGTTACCCGCGACTCTCACGATGTCGTTTATCCACCTAATGGGAACCCTGCTGAGTCTTCCAGTCCATGGTCGTCACTCGTCCATGATTGGTCAGCGTCAGCCTATAATGTTTCCAAAGATCAAATTATAAAATAATACAAGGTTTTTTTCTTTCTTTCCAGATTGTCATTGTTACCTGCCCAGCTTTTTAGAGGTAAGTGTCACCAATTTTTTACTTTTCTTCGACCTTTTTCCATTTTTCCACTTCTTGATAGTCGTACACTCTTGATAGAGTGGTCGTGGTCATTATATAAGGGGTGGAGTCATTTCAGAATGTGCCGCCATTCCTCTCGCACCGCTGCGTTCCTAGTACATTGTAAAAGAGACTTTGTACCTAAACATAATACAGTAGAATCACACTAGCATTGCAATGCATCCAATAATCTGGCACCCTAAAACGGCGAGATATTTATAATTCTTCAAAACACCTTAGTATTATTTATTTGAATACTGTTAAGACTAATAAGTAAATTTTAAGATGTGTTATAAGCATGTTAAAATCAGGGGGTGATCTTTAATAGCGCCAGATTAATGCGATTATCCTCTATTTTTATAGTTTTGTATGTTTGTATTTTCTCCTGTTTGATATAAAGGAAAGTGGAGACTACGTGTTTTATTACTTCTCCACTATTATTTTCTGATTAATTACGTTGCAGAATCCAAGACAGTTCAATTAATTCTCCGGGTTTTCGTCAAGCTTCATTATCTCACTTTTCTGGTGGTTGCCACTGTTGATTCTAGCTTTCAAGAGATTCTTTTCTGGTGGTTGCCACTGTTAATTCTAACTTCCATGATTTGCAGTGGTTTTGGAATAGTGCGGTGGTATTTTCTCAAAGGCATAACATACAATAAAAAGATTATAACCTTGACTTTACAATGAATAGCAACCCATCCAGAGTTGGACCTTGGTATTCGTAACATAACTTTGGTAATCGAGCCGTAGAAATCCCCTTGAGTACTCGTAACCTAGTAATTCCATTAAATAAAATAAAAGCTTTTAAAAAAATTGGCAAGAATTGCTTTAAAAATGAGGAAATGGAAACTAATCGAAAAAGTTTTTCCTCAACATTAAGATGCCTATTACCTTAAGATGTGGCATTTATTACTTACAAAAATCCAAAAAGCCTCACCAGGAACTGCCTGGTTCGCGACCTACATCTTGTCGGAGTACGGCGCCAAATAGTTTCTACTGTGTTCCATCAGTGCGCAGGAGTTTCACTTCATCCTAGGTCCCATCTTTGCTTCTGGGCTAGAGAGAGGCTGAGAGGAAACCCACGCTAAATAAAAAGAGATGATAATGCGAACTGTTATTGATACAGTTGGATAATTTAAGACTAATGCCTTTGTCAAACAGACAGGCGAAAGCGAAGCGAGTCCGAGGCGATACCGAACCGAAGCGAGACGTCAGTCCGATAGTTCTGTCACGCTATCAGATCGCTTTCGCTTTTCCATGTGACTGGATTCAAACAATTCCATACATCTATCTTCCATACATTCTATCTTCTATACTATAATAAATCTGTAGAAGGGTCAATTCTGTACATTGAAAATATTGAAAAAATTAATAGCGGGGGGTGTTGCTGGATCGATACCAAACCCGTTTGTCTGTCTGTCTGTCTGTCTGTTTGTGCAGGCATCACGTGAAAACTAACGGTTCGATTTCGATGAAACTTGGTATAATTATTCCTTATTATCCTGGGCATAACATAGGATACTTTTTATCCTGGAAAAATACGTAGAAAAAAAAATCTTATTTTTCAGTTTTATTCATAGACGTTGTTCTGTAGAACCGCGAACACACGTTGCATTACCCGCAGTGGATTCAGCGCCGTAATATTTATAAGATGTCATTGTCAGAGTTACTCAAAATAGGGAAATACACCATCCACGCGAAGACCGACATCCGCGCGGACGGAGTCGCGGGCGGAAGCTAGTTACAAATAAAAACGTCACGCTTCGCATTCGCCGCGCCAGTCTGTTTGACAAAGGCTTAATTGTGCCCCGCAGTTTTACCCACTTGCAGAGTGAAGTCTGGTATCTCTGGGTCGCGGGACTGTCTTGTCAGTTAACCGTGACCCTGGAACGTAAAGGACTGTTGAAGGATTACCGTGGATTTTAGTCACTACAAGACTCAAGGCGGGACAGGAGGGACTTCTGGCCCGCCCTGGGTGGGAGAACTCATTTGATGATTTTACCTCTTTTTTTTGTTTATCGTGGTAAAATCATCAAATGAGTCCTCCCACCCAGGGCAGGGCGGGAGGGACTGTCAGACTTGACTGACTAAAATCCACGGTGTCCTTCAATAGCGCTTAATGTACCGGGGTCACGGTAATTCGTAAGTCCCGCGACCGATGATCTCTTCAACTAAAATGTTTTCTTGATGTCAATATTATGATGTGTTAAAACCAGATGTATGTGAGGACAAGATAGTCTGCCATCTGAGAGTCCTTTCCACTCCACGTAGGGCGGGAGGACTCATTCGATGATTTTATTAAAAAAATAAGTGAGTTTGAGTATGTACGCATTTCTTTGTATAAGTTTTTCACAGCTGAGACACAAGACCCCTCTCTCTGCATAAATAACTTAATCTAAACCAAATCACGGCAGTTATAAAACAAATATTGTGCCAAATTGTTGCCATTTGGCAAAATGCCGGCCAAAGTCCGCCATTTTGGCAGGAGAGCTTTCCAGGGGTAACAAAGTTAATCCGTTACATGATATAACTGCCTCGGCTGTGTTACACCTGGCTGATGGATCGCTTTGTATAAACATATTTAATTATTTTACGATTTTAATTTAAAATAATGGATATCACCACGTATTCTGTATGTTGATTGTGGAATACTTTTTGATTCAGATTTACGAGTACCTACGTCTTTCGTATTTTGGCACAGTGTATGTACGTATAATAAATTGAAGTAAGCTTTTATTAAAGCGGCGGGACTCACGAATTACCGTGACCCCGGAACATAAAGGGCTATTGAAGGACACCGTGGATTTTAGTCAGTACGAGTCTGACAGTCCCACCCGCTCTGCCCTGGGTGAGAGGACTCATTTGATGATTTTACCACGTTAAAAAAAAAGAACTGTATTAACTTAAAATAACGTGTGGATTGGAAAAAATCAAGTCCTGCGTTTCTGGATGGAGCGTAAAGGTCTATCATACTTGATTAACTAAAAACCATCCTGTTCCTCCAGTTAGCCTTTACGTTCCAGGGTCGCGTCGCCCTCTTAAGAGTGTCCCGCCACCGCAAAAGGCGATAACTAAATAGGCAATAGTCAGTTTTCTGACAGCTCCTTTCATACCTGGTTCTTGGTCTAACGGCGAGGTACCCTTTATTTGACGACCGCAAATCCGAGACGCTTGGTGGCCAGAAATCGTTGCGATAGCCGACAACCTGGGCGTCTCGCACGGCAGCTGGGGCGTGAGGTGGAGGACGTCCTCTCCCACCTTTAACAATCGAAATAAAATACTCAATTTTTCTCCAAAGAAGTGTTTCTCGTTCAATAATACTATTTACAACTTCTAATTTACGTAAATGGAGTAAAGTGTTGTACAACGGCCCTCAGAAGTTTTGACTTCATTGTAACTGACGTTTGAACTCGTTAGCTAAAACTTTTGTTGCGTACTGTACTTTACTCTCATTTTGTTTTAGTTTATTACGTTCATTGTTGCGAAAAGTTTCGCTAATTACTTTGTTTTTGAGGTAAAACAGTGACAGACAGTGTGACTTTTTTTCACTTTTGTCCTTTCCCGGTTAGCGTCTTTACTCATGAATGCCTTTGTCAAACAGAGAGGCGAGTCCGAAGCGATACCGAACCGAAGCGAGACGTCAGTCCTATAGTTCTGTCACGCTATCGGATCGCTTTCGCTTTTCTGTGTGACTGGATTCAAACAATTCCATACATTACAAATAAAAACGTCACGCTTCGCATTCGCCACGCCTGTCTGTTTGACAACGGCTAAAATAATTGGAACGATTTGCGTCGCCGACTAACAAGAAGTGAAAATCATGCTTACTACTACAACATAATGATGCAAATCGCCTGATTTATGTCTTTGTAACAAGCCTGTTTCTTTAAACTATCTACTCACAGACAACCTCACGATTTACATTGGCAGCGGCTTTATGTCGTAGGAGTAAGGACGATTATCACTTGTAGGTGGTCGGCGACGCAAATCGGTCGAATTGCATCGCATCGTGTCGTGAGCAAGCGCGCTAACAGCTCGTTCACGACTTTGGTCTAAGTGGTGAGCGGTGTGGTTGGTGGCGCGAATAAGACATTACTACTTCAAAGTACGCGAATTTTTCACTGGCGGCGCCTCGTGGCGTGTGTCATACATTTCTATAATTTAATCTTACGAGCTCATGTACACGAAGGTATACACTGCTAAGCGGCGCGGTGGCGGAGCGGTGGCGGCGCGGCGGCGGCATCGTGTACAGGAGCCAAACCGGTCGCTCGCGCCGCCGCGCGCTAAATCACCACTCACATCGATAAGGTCGTGAAGGGGCCATTAAAAGATCTTCGTTTCTGTTTACTGACAAGTCTATCAAAACTATACTGAACTTTATTTCCATGCTTATAAAGTCGTTGTTGGAATAATAAGTAACTGAGCAAGAAGAGCAAACAAGTAATTCCTAGTCTTCTAACATCAAAACAAAGTAATTAACGCAACTTTTGACAACAATAAAATTGATCCTGGTTTCCATCACTGACAAGCTATTATACTGAACTTTATATCCGTGTCGATAAGGTCACTACTGGAATATGCCTGCTAGAAATAAGTGACTGTAAAAAAACTAGGTAAAGGAAAATAAGCCACAGTGACAGTCTTACAACCCGTTCAGGGTCTTGCGGACGGCGAGTAATGGGACTCGCTGTCCGAGCATAGACCATGCCCGGGTAGACAGCGCGTTGTGTTCCACGCGCACCTCAAAGTCCTGTCAGTAACATAACGGGGCCCCCTTATAAGGAACACGAATTATCGTGATCCCGAAACGTATAGGGTGAAGGAAACCGTGGCTTTTAGCCAGTACGAGTCTGACAGTCCCTCCCGCTCTGCTCTAGGTGGGAGGACTCATTTGATTTTAACACGTTAAAAAAAATCCTCCCTGTCAAACTTCACGATATCATTTTCTTCAAGATGTACAGCAATGCGCTATCGAATAGTGAACATCCCTCCGGTAAATACAAAGCGTTTTGCCAATGATTTAATTTTGCACACAGCTAAGGAGTTGAATTCCCTGCTGTATTTCCTGACAGCGATAACCTTGGGGTCTTCAAGTCAAGAGTGAACAGGTTACTTCTAGGCAAGCATGCTTCACCGTCGACCACATCTTCGCTTACCATCAGGCGAGATAGTGGTCAAACGCGAACCTATAATTAAATAAAAAAAAAACCTCTGTATATTCATGCCATAGCCTTGAAAAATTGACTGGCCTGTTGGTCTAGTGGTTAGTGACCCTGACTGCTATGCCGGAGGTCGTGGGTTCGATTCCCACCCAGGACAAATGTTTGTGTGATGAGCATGATCATTTGTTCTGTGTCTGGGTGTAATTTATCTATAATATGTATGTATTTAGAAATATATAAGTATGTTTATCAGTTGTCTAGTACCCATAACACAAGCTCTGCTTAGCTTGGGACTAGATGGCGTTGTGTGATAGTTGTGGAATATTAAAAAAAAAATATTAAAAATTAAATTAAAAAAAATATTCACAATAGTCAGAAATTAATTTGCTGACGTTAATTCAACTGACCTAATTACGGCCGGGGGGACCCAACCCGATCGGAAAGCGCTGGGATTAAGTAGGATCCCAATGAAGTTTGTACTACGGTGGGTCTACGACCACAGACCGTAGACACTACATAGATAGATACAAAAGTCCAGCACCATAACATAAGGCTATTTGACTCAAAAAAAATATTTTAGTCCGAAATATAGATTATAAAAAAAAATTAGACCCGTGTTTTATCTTTTCTTACGTAAACCAAAATTGACGAAGAAACAACGCTTTTAAAAATCACAAAACGTCACTCGGTCGACACAATTTTACAAGCGTTATGACGTCACAAGCCCTCGCGAAATCGGAAGTGTTTTATCATAATAATATACATAATTCTTCGACTTAAAAAAAAAGTGTCCATTATTTTTCAATATTCTAACTCACGGACTAAACAGATTTTAATTTACTTATACACTAAAATATCCTATTCAACTGGACGATTCGACACAAGACGTTGGACGTTCCATAGTACGTTGAGTCCTGCTAGGACACTGTACAAGTCTCTTATAAGAGGCCTATGCCAGGTGCTAAGATGGCCTCCTACTGAAATATGAGTCCACCACGTCGCTCGGTCTTACTTAGGTTCGTACTTAGATGTCGCTTATCTTCGAATTTCTTGTTGTAAAACATCGTTGCACGGAAGGCAAGTCTGAATTCTTAGTCGGGTTAATATTAAGTCAGTAAGAGTCCGACAGTCCGCTCTGCTGCGCACCATCCAGGACGGGAGGACTCATTTGATTACTTTCCCACGTGAAAAATAAAGGACATCGCAGATAATTAATACTAGTCGCGAGTACGCTCGCAATGCGCTTTACGTGAAGCGTGTCAATGTGTGCGTAGTGATCTTAAACTTTAATGTCGGTCTTGAGTGCGCTTGCACTCACTGTACGTGAAGCGTGTCTAAGTGTGCGTGGAGTACACAAACAAATGCCGGTCGTAATTGCACTTGCACTCACAGTACGTGAAGTGTGTCTGTGTGCGTGCGTTTTCGCTCCTTGTATGGAGCTGACCTTCTAGTCCAATTAATTTTGTATCGTATTCATTGGTAGGAAGGTTTAATAGGTGTTTAACCTAATCCAGCCTAAGTCGACCTTTCTCGATCTGTGGTCTTTGATTTTGTAGTAATAGATACCTATTTATTGGATATACACCTACTAGAATTATTTGCTGCTAGAATTATGATCTACAATATCGTGTGCTGAAAAAGTGCTAGCAAATATACCATTGCCTTTGGACCATAAGAATTGATTTGTTTATCAAACAACTTTATCAGTAGAGTAGGTACGGATACTATGAACGGCGGACAGGCGGACACACGAGTGATCTTATAGGCCCCTTCGCACACTAGGCGACGCAGTCTCCGGTACATTACGACTTTGTTATCCATTGACGCGTGCTTGTGTACGAACCTTGTGGGTTTTTATTGCAACAGTCGCCTGGATACCAAAGTCGTAAGGTATCGGAGACTTGCATCGTGTACGAAGGGGCTTAGGGTTCCGTATTTTTTATTCAGACGTAAATAACCCTAAAAATGATACTAGGAGTTTTCAGCAAATGCGTGACAAACAGTCTCTTACCTTTCTGTTTGAAAAATGGCCACCAATTCATTTTACTTTATCTGCCAAACGTTTTCAAAAGAGATAATTCACAAAAAATGCCCACAAGCTTAAAAAATTACCTCTTTCAGTTTCAGCTCCTTTTTTTTCAACAATTTCATGACCAATCCAAAACCAGATAGCGTTCACACGTACTAACGATATCTCGAACAAACTTACCAAGCAATTTATATGCTGGACAGTTTTAAGTATAGAAACCTGTCTAGACACGGTACTATCGACCACTGAACTGCTGCTACTTCGCTAGGGTTTCCAGCAGTTAGGGCTTTTGTGGACAGTCTTGCTACTGCGCCGCTGCAGCTGCACCTCGTCGTAAGTTCATCGAATGAGTCCACCCACCCAGAGCTAGCCAGCTATTGAAGGACACCGTGGATTTTAGTCAGTACGAGTCTGACAGTCCCTCCCGCTCTGCCCTGGGTGGGAGGACCCATTTGATGATTTTACCACGTAAAAAAAAGATGCAATTGTAGTATTCCGATAACTTATTTACAAGGATACTCGTATGAAGCAAAAAACTTTGATCGCAACATTAGCAAACAATTTTCGGTTTTCAGCATTGAAAACCACACCAGTAAGTCTAAATCCTCCCGCCCTGGGGGTCTCCTGCAGCGTCTGGGGTCGTAAGGTGGAGGATGTCCATCCCTCACTTATTTCAGTTCCCCCTTTGCTAGCATTACTACTTCGTAGAAGAAGGATTTTTGGTATCTTAGACTGAGACACCACAATCTCCACGCGAAACTGGAGCATCGAGATCGAATTTAATTCGCCAAGCTGCCGGAATTACCGTTACCCCGGTACGTAAAGGGCTATTGAAGGATACCGTGGATTTTAGTCAGTACGAGTATGACCGTCCCTCCCGCTCTGCCCTGGGTGGGAGGACTCATGGGATGATATACCAAGATGCACGTAAAAGATGTATTGTGTGTAAATCACCTTAACAGAAGATGAATACTTAGACACTTATTCAGTCATATAAAAACATTTTTCAGTGCCTTCCTACATTTCTCTCATGTTTGATTTAACACTTGCTATTAATAGCAACGACTCACACAATAACGCTTTCATAAAAAGAATGTAGGTTATTCCTGAACATAATATTTTATTTAATCTGAAGGCGAAAACATCGTTCTAAAATCCTCCACCATTACTCCTGAAACGTTACTGAAATTATTCAAGAAAAACATATTTCTTTTTAAAACATTCCAAGCCCATTCTCTACAATGGGAAGAAAACATTAACATTTATTTCCCAGCCCTGGGAATAAGTTGACAAAATCTTCCTATTTACAATTCTAATGTCTACAATGTCTCTAATCAAATTCTTTGGACAAATTGAATGTAAATGTTTCATTTTATTTTTTGTAAGAAAGAAAAATGAGAAACGGCGTTGTTTCTTCTTTTCATTCTTACAATAATGACCTCTTTGGTCTAGTAGTTGTGAGAGCAATTGTTCCGCTGGAGGTCCCAGGTTCCATTTCCAGGTCACGCAAAGATGGCGACACGATTGGCGCAGTGGTTAACCGATTGACTGCTGTTCTGCGTGTCGAGGGTTCGACTAACGCACATATTATTATTTTGTATGGTCTGAGTCTGGATGTTTGTATATACGAGTGTTTTAATGTTTATAAACGCAATACAGGAGAATTTCCGAGAGTTGGGCAACGTTTTGTAAAAAAGTGCCATTGCTTTTTCTATTAGGAATTTGCTAGTAGCAGCCTTGGAGTCTGGGTTTATGCCCAATTGATGGCAATAGGTTCGCTCCCTATTATATAGGAGTTAAACCTTACAGACATAATCTGGTACTATTGCTTTTTCTTTTAAAAAAACGTTGCCCCACACTAGAAATTTCTCCTGTATCGTGGGTGCGTTTACAAACATATAAACTCACACGTACAAACACCCGGAACAACTACTTGCAGATCATTCAAATATTTGATCAGCTCAGCCACTGCGCCAAACGTGCCATACACTGCCTAACCCTACGGTGATGGCATAGTTTTGTAATGTTATGGAGGCAGATGCTTTAGAATGTTTACCTGATTTGAATGGTATTTGAATGGTGGAGTTAAGAGCATGGACCACGTCCCTGAATACTAGTATTAGTTGTTAGTATACTCACTAATAGCGTCGGATGAAGGGTGTAAAATTAAACTATGTTAAATCAATGAATCATATATAAATATAATGAATCATATATGAATAAGTAAGGATCTTCCTCATGAGAATTTTTTTTATACACGCTGCCCCACACTAAAGCCTTTGTCAAACAGACTGGCGTGGCGAATGCGAAGCGTGACGTTTTTATTTGTAATGTATGGAATTGTTTGAAACTAGTCACATAGAAACGCGAAAGCGATCCGATAGCGTGACAGGACTATCAGACTGACGTCTCGCTTCGGTTCGGTATCGCTTTGGAAACGCTTCGCTTTCGCCGGTCTGTTTGACAAAGGCATAAGAGTTTCTCTTGTATCGTGGGTGCGTTTACAAACAAATTAATTCACATACACAAACGCCCAGATCCGGAACAACTACATTTAGATCATACAAATATTTGCTCCGTACGGGAATCGAACCCGCGACAGCACAGCAGTCCGGCCACTTCGCCAACCGTGCCGTCAGTTCCTTTTTCTGTGGTGACTGCTCTTGACTCTAGTCTATAGGTGACAGAGACAATGCTTTCGATGGAGTTAACTTCTGTTATATGAGCGTAAAAAATTAATATTTCACTATATTTACACCCCATAAAAATCATATTCCAAAAAGCAATGCGTAACAAAAAGACATATTATCATAAAAATAAAACTTACACTTAAATAAATAGTAATAAATATGTAAATAGCTGACATAAAAAAATACATAAAAAAAGAAGTTTCCTGAAATCGGAGAACATAAAACGAATATTTTTGTCGAATGAAACAAGGTATAAAAGGAAGGTTTTACATAAAGAATGAACAAATGACTGAATCTGAATAAAGGCTGTAAATAGTACAATAAATATAAGGACCATTGCCATTGTTATTGCTTCACATATACATTACATTGGTTAACAACTTTATTATAAGGTCTTAAGGTGTAAATGAACTCTCGCGGTAACCGCTCCCCAGCAGGCCTCGACCAGATTACACCCCCAGGTCCCTCTCTCCGGTGCGGCTGTTCATTAAAGAGATGCACCGGTCTACTCTCCTCCTACTCGCCACTTGATGGCGAGTACTGGACACGTCGCTACCGTCTCGGGTCTGTATCTAGTCGTATGGCCGGAGAGGACGCAGATCTGTTTGCGCTCGTCAGCACCCAGTCCCCGCAGACAGCTCGGCAACGTGCTCTCGATTTCAACCATTTTTTTTACGTGGTAGAATCATCACATGAGTCCTCCCACCCAGGGCAGAGCGGGAGGGACTGTCAGACTCGTACTTACTAAAATCCACGGTGTCTTTCAATAGCCCTTTACGTACCAGGGTCAAGGTAATTCGAGAGTTCCGCGACCCCGCGATTTCAACCATGGCCGTAACGAATCAAGACATCGCTCCTACCGACGGCTGTGATCAGGTCACGCTGCGATGTCCACGCTAGGCATCCATTAGCGTGTGCTACGCGGTGTCTTCGAAGCAGCCATTGCAGTGATGACTGATGTCTGCTCCTAACACAGTGGGTCACAGATACTTTTAAAGCAACCGTGTCCAGAAAGTTGTTTTTTTTGGGACAAATCCACCACACTATTCCCAAACCTGAAAGCCAGAATCATCAGTGGCAACCACCAGAAAAGCGCCGAGACAATGAAGCTCGACGTGGCTTTGGCCCTCTACAGGCCTCGTCACTATGCTGACACTCTTTGCGGCGCGCGTGGAACACAACGCGCCGTCGACCCGAGCATGGTCCATGGTCGGACAGCGAGTCGCGCATTACTCGCTGCCCGATAGTGGAGGAGTAGGAAAAATATGTTTCCACTTCCAGAGAGTATCTCCGTTATTCGGAATCTAAGGCTCTCGTGAAATGCGAAGCAGCCAGTCGTTTTACTATCACAGCTGCTTTACAAGTCCTGGGTCCCGAGAACAAATCCTGATTTTTCTTTGTCGCGGGACTACCTTATCAGTTGACCGTGACTCTAGAACGTAAAGGGCTATTGAAGGTACACCGTGGATATTAGTCAGTACAAATCTGACAGTTCCTGCCGTCCCGTCCTGCTTGGGAGAACTCATTTGATGATTGTACCACGATAAAAAATGGTTTCGTGAAAAAAAAAGGCCCTCTTGCTTCCTACTTTTAAGGGCCTTACCGCCACATTCCCAGAGGATATAAAAATAATGCTGTAATACAATATCAGTCAGAAATAATTCATTTGTAGGTACTGTTTTCATTTAATTAAAACGAAACAACCAACAAGCGAATAATGAGGCACCATGAGCAATTATCATTGTTTATTTGTTTAATAATTCAGACCACAAACATTGTTTGCAAGTACTTCATGTGGTAAACAAATAATTACGATTGTATACATTTTTGAAATTGAAGAGACTAAACAAACATAAACTCATGTTTTTTTCCCATGGAGTTAGGCAGAAACTACAGGACGCAACCAAAATCAAATCATTTAGTTGAACTAGGCCAATTACAGGCACCTTTGAATTGGCAAAACATAAAATAAAACTAACAACAAAAATAGTTATGGTGCTACCAGAAGACATAATAACTGTGAAAGTACCATAGGTACCCATTCCAATGCGTAAATCTCTATGGGGAGGAATGGGCAAGAAACTCCATGGACACTGTTTTTCAATCGCCAAAATTATTACAGAACCTTTGTTACATCATTCATCTTCAGATGGTTCATTATGTGAGAACGATGTAACAAGTTAAAGTGTCCATAGTAAATATAAAAAGACAATTCAAAATAAAAATTAAAATTAACCTGCCCTACTGCCTTTCATCTCGTCCACATTCATACATCAACGGGTCTAAAATGACCACTTCATGAATTTACAGCAAGTTGGTTGCGTACGTCTGTCAATAATACATTGTTTTCTATATAGTACCATACTGCGATGCTGATATCAGCGGCGCGAACTATCAAAACGGTAACTGACAGGTTAGCCCGATATACGTACCGCGTACAGACGTAGGCGTACGCGATCCCTTACATTGAGTAGGCCTACATGCCATTGTGACGTAATTATTCAATGTTTTAAATTTATTTTATCTAGTGGTTGTAATGTGCTAACATAAGCAACATGTAAGTATAAGTTTTTGTTGTATACTAACCCTATGGACACACTGTCTGTAATAAAAGAATTTGATTCATTCGATTACGTCCCATAATCTGTCTAAAGTACGCGACCGACCGCACGTGACCGACGCGCGTCAGCGTAATGGAGGCCATACACATTAGGGTTTGCATGAGTGTTTTAACCGTGCACGCATAACGGACCACACTTATTAAGCAATTTTAACACATACACGCTATCGGCTGTCGGTTATGCACGCAAGGTTAAAACCATCATGAAAACCCTAACGAGTATGGCCTCCATAATAGAAATTCAAGCCTCAATACTCGCTACGCCAACCATGATATTTTTTAATTTAATTTTACGTAACATTACCTCCACGCCTCCATTGCCAATTTCATACTTAATCATTAAAAGTATTGACTCAGTAAATATGGCGTGAAAAGTATCACTCTGGAACCTAACTATGCGTGTTAAAAGCACATTATGTTTCAAACACGTGCCACTTTACCATCCTCGTTGAATAAACATTAAGTACGCACTTGGCAAACTAGCTTCGTTACTAACAAGTTAAATATTTAGTACGCGAAACAGCGTACTGAAAAGTTCTGGAGTATTTTCCCAATGAGTACGCAGAACGCGGCGTAGTCAATGGGAATGATTTTAATAAAACCGTTTTAGTTAGAGTGGTGTTGTATTGCGAGGTAGTAGCAGTTATTTAAATGAGTTGGTAGAGTTTTCGATAGAGGAGCTCGTGGCTAAATAAATACAGCCGCACAGGGTGATCTTCCGGGTTAAGCCGCGCTTGCCGAGGTTGGTCTGTGGATGGGTGACCATCTGTCATAGCAAGTTTCCTCCGTGCCTCGGAAAGCACGTAAAGCCGTTGGTCTCGGTGGTCATTTGTAGATCTTTGACAGTCGGTACTGTTAGTCAGAAGCTCTTAAAGTCTGACAACCAGTCTTACCATGGAGTATCGTATTACCCAGTTACTGGGTTGTGGAGGTCCGATAGGCAGTCGCTCCATATAAAATACTGATATCCAGCTGCATCTGGTTTGACTGGAAGCCGACCCCAATATAGTTGGGAAAAAGGCTTGGCAGATGATGGTAGAGTTTTCGATAAGAGTATTTATACGATGTAATAGACATCGATCATTGATTGTGAGCGTCTGTCTATTACATCGATCGATGTAATAGACAGACGCTCACAATCTCAGAAAGATAGGGCAGAGGTGTAATACCTAATTAACCTACTTTTCACCAGTCTCATGATATAGAGGGTCAGTCTATACGCTATTTTACTAAAACAAAAATAATAGTCCGAAATACAGATTATAAAAAAATAAAATAAACCCGTATTTTTTCTTTTGTTACCTACGTTAACCAAAATTGACGAAGATACAACGCTTCTAAAAATCACAAAACGTCACTCGGTCGGTATCATTTTACAAGCGTTATGGCGTCACAAGACCCCAATTCCGAAATTTGAAGCGTTTTATCTTTGTCAATACTCATTGATTAAAAACAAAAATACGTATTAATTATTTTTCAATATTCGAACTGACGGACTAAACACATATCCAATTAACTTATGCAGTGAACTACCCTATTACACTGAAAAAACTTTAAACTTCTTAAAGTCTAAACTAATTTAAACAAAAGAAAATTAGTCTTCATCTAGTTAGCGAGAAACAGACTTAACAACGTGATCTGAAAGTCAACTTGATTAGTTTGTAAAAGTCTAATTGCTTGAGGTGCTTGTAATTCAGTAAAATAGCCTTTGAGTATTAATGCGGCAAGGTCCAGTTTAGCTTGGAGTGGGTCACAGTGAGCTTCACCTCCTACCGATCCACGGTACCTGCGGTGACAGCTTTCATGCCTCCAATGGTGGTAGCCTACCATTGGTAGGCCTCACCAGGGTCGACTAGCTCGCTACATCCTTCCTATAATGTAAAAAAGTTCTGTAAAAATTTTGGCGATTGAAAAAGAGTGTCCATGGAGTCTCGCTCATTCTTCTCCATAGAGATCTACGCTTTGGAATGAGCACCTACGGAACTTTCACAGTTTTTATGTCTTATGACTGGGACTGTAGCACCGTAACTATTTTTGAACTAGTTTTATTTTTTGTTTTTTGACAATTCAAAACTGCTTGTAATTGGCCTAGTTATTTTATCGTAGTCCCGCACCAAACAGCCTTTACTGTGTTCCGTCGGTGCGCAGGAGTTCTAGTTTCTTCTGGGTAAGCTCGCTCCATCTTAAGTCTCTTTGCTTCTGGGCTAGATTGAAGCCAAGAGCAACTGTCATGCGGACGGCTAGTAATGGGTGACTCGTCGTCCAGTCATGGACCATGTCCAGGTCGACGGCGCCTCGTGTTCCACGCGCACCTCAAAGAGAACCTTCTAGAATCTGACGGGACCCTTATAGAGCACCTATCGCCTGCCAGGATCGTGGTACTGTTTATGTAAATAACCAAAACTCTGAAACGTACAGGGCTATTGGAGGAACTCCGTTGATTTTAGTCAGTACGAGTCTGACAGACCCTTCTGCACTACTCAGGGCGCGGCAACTCATTTGAGAACGTTACCAAAGTAAAAAAAGGCCAAAGCAAAACCCATTACTGTATTTTTTTTTTCTTTTTTTTTAAAACGTTGCCCCACACTAGGAATTTTCTCCTGTGTCGTGGGTGCGTTTACAAACATAGAAATTCACATACAGGTTTCTGTTGGTGTTTACCCAGACCCGGAACAACTACTTGTGGGTCACACAAATATTTGTTCCGCGCGGGAATCGAACCCGCGACACGTTGCACAGCAGTCCAATCGCTCAGCCACTGCGCTAACTGTGTGTTTTTACGTAACGAACTCGTGCCACTTCACTTTTAGAACAAAATAACCACCTAGACCTAGTCAAAGTAATTGAGATGGTGGTCACGTCATTCAAAAGTTTTGGGCAAAGAAATAGGTATTTTGGGCTCAAAGGAGTTGATTGGAAGAAATACTTTCAGGTCTATTTTGAAGTTAAAACTTAGCCAACAATTTATAAGGTGCGAACCTTTGATGTGTTCAAAACAGAACGGAACTTTTTTCGTGAGTTCACTTTTCTATAAATGTGTGAGTGAACGCCACGCACACATTTAAATATTTTCTTTGGGTATGTTCACTTGTTTTTGTAAAAAATTCTTTGATTTCTGAACTAGGTTCATGTACTCGTATGTCCCTATAATTATATCAAAAGCCGGAAAAAACTTAACGTCAAAAGTATTATTTGTACAGTGGTAAAACATATTTTTAAAGAACAATTGAAAACAAAAACCGCAACATGAACTATACAAAAGTTATCCAATCTGGAAATCTCAAATTCCTAAGGCTGCGTTCCACTGAAGCGGAGTGAAGCGGTGCGGAGCAGAGCTGAGCCATCTAATTGGTGAAACGCGGCACAGCACGTCTCCGCGCTGCTCCGCTCCGCCTCAGTGTTACCGCACCCTACTTGTATTTATTTGAATAATGTAATATTCCTAACTTCATCTTATTAATATCATGGTAGCTTTAATTTCACGGGCACTGAGAGATTTAAAAAAACAATATATATTTTTTAAGAACAGTAAAGTTTTTAAACATCTAATCAAAAGTTAAATATTATTTGGGATTTCAAAAAATTGCATACATATTTTGTAGCCAAAATACACCGTAAAGTCCGTTTTAACTCCGGCAACGTTTCATAAAAAATAAAAACTTTTGTATGAATTATGGAGAAAGTTAATAAGTATAAATAAAAAGTAAAAATTAAAACATTCATTTACGAAGAAGTATAATACTTACCTTTACAAACGGTGCTGAAAATTAAAAAGTCGTTGTAGCTAAAAATATTTATAACGAAGTCCGGAAATGTACCGTAAATTTTTCCTGAAAATCTCGTAACCCTCCCGTTACCATACCAACGGATCGAAGGGTGGAATTTTCCATATAAAATTGACTTAATTAAAATCTATTTCTGATATTTACTTTCTTAAATTGAACCATGAAGCTAAAAAAATACAGCAGAAGGTTCGCTTCTTTAAAGGTCTAAAGTGAATCGTGTCTAAGTATGCGTGGAGATCTCAAACGAAGGCCAGTCTCGAGTGCGCTTGCACTCGCTGTATGTGACGCGTGTCTGTGTGAATCGTGTCAATGTGTGCGTGAAAATCTCAAACTAAAGTCAGTCGCGAGTACGCTTGCACTCGCTATATCTGAAATTTGTCTATGTGTGCGTGGAGATCTCAAACATATACCGGCCGTGAGCGCGCTTGCACTCGCTGTAAGTAAAGCGTGTCTGTGTGCGTAGAGATCTCAAACGAATGCCGTTCGCGAGTACGCTTGCATTCGCTGTACGTGAAGCGTGTCTATGTGCGTGGAGAACACAAACAAATGCCGGCCGCGAGTACGCTTGCACTCGCTGTATGTGAAGCGTGTCAATGTTTGCGTGTCATTTTCATTCGTTATACGTAAGAGGCAAACCTTCTTGTACTTATCTATTTTGTGGTAAAGCCCTCGTTTATCATAAATTAATGTTTACTCCGATTAATAAGTCAGCTGGCTCTAATTAATTTATCTGTAACGAAGAAGTCGAATTAATGAGGTTTTGTTGTTTACATATTTTCGTTATTTTTGGAATATCATTCGATGATGAGGTAATTGTACAATGCAGGGTATTAAATAAATCTCATAATTTTAGCCTATTGCAGTCCACTGCTAGTATTGTATTGTATTGTATTGTTAAGGGCTCCCTTTTCCGCATTTGGACTCGTAGGTGGTCCGTTATGCGTGAGGTGGGACGGTTGGCTATGTGAGCCAACCCAGCTCCTTCCAGAAGCTCAGAAGTCTCCTGGGACGTTCACAGGCTTCTTGGAGCGACCTTGGAGTGCCAAGGTTTTGTGCCCGTTGGTTAGCAACGCCTTCGCATTCCAGGATTACGTGGGTTGCCGTTTCATCCGCGTTCAGGCAGCCCCTGCACAACGGGCTGTCTGTCGCGTTGATAGTAAACAGATGTTTGTTGAGTGGGCAGTGACCGGTAAGCATACCCACCACAACTCGTAATTCTGTTCGTTGGAGGCTGAGAAGTCTGCTGGTCAGTCGCGGTGTTAGTGCAGGTACCGCTTCTCTAGACTGTCTGCAGTCGGTTGTAGATGCCCATCTGGCATTATGTTTTGTTTGGGTTTGCAAACGTATCCAGGTCCTGAGTTGACCGGATGGGATTGGCAAAAAGGGTGTGGGGCCGGCCACATCCATACCCGAGCCTCTCCTTGCAAGTTCGTCTGCTGCATCGTTACCCAATGATCCACTATGTCCTTTAATCCATTGCAAAATGACCCTGTTGCGGTTCGAAATTTTTTGCAATGCTAGATGACATTCATAAATTAGGCTGGACGACATAATATTGCCGTTCAGCGCCGTTAGTACAGCCATACTATCGGAGAGAATTCTAATCCCGTAGTTAGATATGTTCCTTTCCATGACTGCGATGGCAGCTTGGGTGATTGCTACACATTCACATTGGAATATAGAGCTATGTTCCCCTAGTGGTAGAGATATTTTTATGTTGAGATCCATTGAGAATACACCAGCACCTGTACCGGTTGCGGTTTTAGAGCCGTCCGTGTAAATACGGACTTCGTTGGCTCCTGATTGATCTCGCTCGGTCTCTGATAGTTGAATTCGATAGAGCTTATCGAACACGTGAATTTTGGGGATTCTATCACAGGGCGCTTCAATGTATGGTACATCGTTTAGCGCTCTTTCCCATATTATGGTGTGATTGCCCCTTTGGTTTTTCCACATGCCGGAGTGTTTTAACCTGATTGCCGCCATACTGGCCTCCTGTTGGATAAAGAGGTCCAGTGGCGGCAAACCAAGCATTATCTCCAGGGCATTAGTTGGTGTTGTTCGCATGCATCCTGTGGTGGCTGCGCAGGCCAACCTCTGGAATGTCTGCAGTTTTTTACGGGTGGTTATTAGTTCAGTTCTGGGCCACCAAACTACCGCTCCGTAGGTAATTATTGGTCTAATAACGGTCTTATAGAGCCATAGTGTTATTTTTGGCGAAAGGCCCCAGGATTTCCCCAGAAGTCTTCTGCATTGCCAAAATGTTATGCTTGCTTTGTCAATCTTGTGGTCCAAGTGTTTGTTCCATAACAGTTTGCTGTCAATGATGATACCCAGATATTTGACCTCATTAGTTAGGGACAGCTCGGTGCCAAACAGTTTAGGTAGTTGTAAACTGCCAAGATTGCGTTTGTGAGTGAACATGATAAGTTCCGTTTTTGACGGGTTCACTGATAGTTCGTGCTTCAAGCACCATTGTTCGACGATCTTCAGAGCCTGTTTTGCCAAGTTGCACAGCACATTCTCAAAAGGTCCCGTTATGAGAATGGCTAGATCGTCCGCATAGCCTACCGTATAGTACCCAGTCCACTGCTAGACATAGGGTTCTCCCAGGGAGTGCCACAACACACGCTCTCCCGTTTATTTCATCCAGCCACTGCCAGTTACCTTCTTCAGGTCATCGGTCGATCTTCCCAGTAAGCGCCCAACCCTGTCAAGACTATGCTGCGGGGCGAGACGGAGTGGGAAGCGGTCGCCTCCTTCTGCGAAGCAGTCTTGCTCGTGAAGGAGGAGGCGAGCCGCGTGAGGGAGAGGACAGCATCCTCCCTCCAACCCAGCCGCAGTGGTAGACGCCCACGGCGTCGGACGTCGCCAGACGATCTCCGGCGACCGTAGGCGCGTGCATGCGGGCGGCGAGTAAATGGCGACTCGCTGCCCGACCATGGACCATGCCCGGGTCGACGGCACGTTGTGTGCCACGCAAGTGTTAGCGTCACTATGACGGGGCCCCCTGTAGAGGGCCAAAGCCTGCCGGGGTCGCGGGACTCACGAATTACTGTGATCCCGGAACGCAAAGGGCTATTGAAGGACACCGTGGATTTTAGTCAGTACGAGTCTGACAGTCCCTCCCGCTCTGCCCTGGGTGTGAGGACTCATTTGATGATTTTACCACGATAAAAAAAAGCGTCCAACCCTACGTTTAACTACGCGCGGTCTCCATTCGAGACCCTTCTTACTCCACCTTGCGTCGGTTAAAACCCATTGCCACTTCAGTTTGCTACAGTTTTGGACAAAATCTATAACTTTGGTGTTATATTGTAAGACCTTATTCAGGGTTTTATCCCTTAGCGAGAACACACTTGTCCATAGAACGCTGCGTGACATGAAGTCGGTGGGCAGCTTGACTATCATGTTCCACGTTTCGGCTCCGAACTCCATTGGTTAGGCCTGGGAGGACGCATTGATTGTACACCTGACTTTTTAGGCACTGCGGCAAAAAGAAAGAATTAGAATCTAAATAAGATTTACTATCACTACTCATTATTTTTGTACAACATTATTACATGCAAGTATAAAATATCATGGAACGAAACATACAAAAAATTATACAGTTAAAACTTGAGTTTATTTTTAGTTATGGTTTTATATATTTATAAAGCTTATTTACTAATTACTTTATAACATTAACATACACAACATAAGGCGCCTTTCACACTAGAAAAAAGAAACGCGCATGCAGGGAACGTAACCTATTAATTAAAGAAAATCCTTTCCTAGAAAGGCTTTTTCTGTAAAGAACATCGAACATTCTTAGAAATATTATTATTTGTAAAATTTATGTCTGTGTGTGATTGCCTTATTTTATTGAACTTTGCAACTGATTTTTATGTAATTTTGATTACCATGTAACTATCGTGATTAAATAAGCTTTTTTTACATTTATTTGGGTAGAGTTCGTATTTATTATATGAGTTCTGGATATATTTTTGCAATTAATCGTCATTGCAAAAAAAAATGTTGGTTTCTTAAAGTAAGTTATTAATTTTACCGCACTTTCCTGATATACGCTGTATAGATATGCTGAAGTTCGTGAGAACGTATGGATATAGACAGTATACACAATAATACACATAAAAAAGATTGCGACCTTTACAAAATCGAAATCTTTTTTGTTACGCTAGATTTTATTATGATTTCTTCTTCTTTTTATAGATTCTTTATTTAAAAATATATATTTACAATATACAGGAACAAAACAGTTACTTTGTAATTACATAAAAATTAAAAGAATATCAACTTATGCTAGTGATCATAAACATTTTTTTATGTGAAAACGAGTAAAACGGCGCAAAAACGGCTGAATATATTTTATAAGCTAGTAGATAATAATCCTGTGTTAATATAGGATTACGGCTTATACGTTACAATTTCGTGGTATAAACAGGTAAAAGCTCATAATAAATCAAGAATTGTAAAGTCGTTAAAACCACGCGAAGCAGGGGCGGATTACTAGTGCTGCATCTAGTAAATTACATGTACATTTTCAGCATAAAACTTCTAAAATTCTTGGAAATATAATAAATAAGCACTACGGTAACTTTTCCGCGAAGTAACTGGTTACTTTGAATTTTAATTAATGGTTAGAATTCAAGCAGAAAATTAACATTGACCGGTTTAAGTCGACCAGTTTAAGTAAAACTACGATCTAGTCATAGTTTTACTTAAACTGGTCGACTTCACACTTAAAGTGATTAAAATTTGACCGTTATTCATTTTATTTTAAGTCTGAATAGTATTAGGTCCTCAACTCCTTCACCTCTCTAGTCCTCAACAACTCACTCCTTCACTCCTCCTCCACATAAGATCTCTCAAACACCAAACAAACTATCAGCTGTCAAATCTAACAGAACAGCCATTAAATTATTTTTGACATTTTGGTTTAGGGGCAATTTGCCAGTGGCGTTTAAAAACTTTTGACAGTTATGATAGCTATTTGGCGTTTGGAAGCAAAAGCCCCCTTTGGCAGGTAATGCACTGCCAAAGACGCCTATTTTTAACTTGTCTGTATGTTAACACATTCACATTACTAATTGTTCTCATCATTAACTCACGCACAATTTTAGTCCGATTCGTATTTCTTTTAGTAAGTCTGTTGGCAGTAAGAATTAATAAGTATCTTTATATTATTATAACTGTGTAATTTTCCTGTGTACCGGTGGCCAGCATTAGCTGACCCAGTTTAACATTATGTAGCCGTATAAGATGGGTCTTAGTAATAATGGGCACTAACTGTACTATGCCACAAACTTAAGGGTGAACACGTCAATAAACTCCATCTATCAAATACCACTTGAAGATTGCGTTACGTAAAAAAATACTTGATGCAAATTACTTTTTATAGCCTTAGCCTTTTCCCAACTATATTGGGGTCGGCTTCCAGTCAAACCAGATGCAGCTGGATATCAGTATTTTACATGGAGCGACTGCCTGTCGGACCTCCACAACCCAGGAACTGGGTAATACGATAACGCATGGTAAGAATGGTTGTCAGACTTTAGAGCTTCTGACTAACAGTAACGACTGTCAAAGATCTACAAATGACAGCCGGGACCAACGGCTTTACGTGCTTTCCGAGGCACAGAAGAAACTCGCTATGACAGATTGTCACCCATCCACAGACCAACCTTGGCAAGCGCGGCTTAACCCGGAAGATCGGCCTGTGCGGCTGTATTTAATTAGCCACGAGCTCCTATCTCTTCTATTATTTAAGAGCGTGCATGTGTTAAAAAAGCATGCATTATTTCACAATATGGCGAAATGACACCTTCGCAGTTAATTTTGGCACATTTTAGATGGTAAATAAATGTCTAAAAAGACAGGTTTGGAAGCTTTCATCAATTCAACATACTTTCACATATTTCCGCATTATTATTTCAAAAGCGGTTCAGCAACTCACACAAACATACACTTAAAAGTAAAGGAAAATATTTTAATAAGCAAACATCACACATCATTACCCAAATGAACACACGACACCAGAAATGATAATCAACGGAAATTAAATCTCAAAAAACAGCACGTTACTCAATTCCCGTTACTCAGTTTTAAACTTTAAAGAATGGGTAGAAAGGTTTACATTCTGTTTGCATTTTATTTCATGGCTTACAGAAATAATGGGACTATGAATGAGATTTCATTAGCTGTGGTTGAAATGTATTTATTCTAATATTGGAAACGTGATCAATAATGTTATTAAAACTGATAATATTAATATTCACAGCAGTAAGGCTATTCTGTAACGTTCACTCGATTTCAAATCTTGAATACTCAACGAGACACCGTACGAATTTCGAACGTAGTGTTTAGTAGTAGATAGAATTGGGTTGTCATCTGCGACGCCTTTTTTCCCCTTTTTTTTGTAATTTCTCAGGGTGAAGGAAACTATCAAGTCGTCTATACCTTTCTCTGTCTATGAAGTACACATTATTGGACGCCATAAAATCTGCCAATTCATATTCATCAAAAAAACAGTATAATGGCTACTGTCAAATGACAATGACATAAATATTTTCGTTAAAAAATTGGAGATATCATAAGGGTCCGTTTCACTCTGCATCCGTTTCATTGCATATTCCCTTGTCATAAATAATAAAATAGCAAATAAACTTAATGATGTTTTTTCATAAGTTTCTTTTAATTTCTTTATATTTTTTTTATTCTCGTATACTGTGTCTACATTTTGATGTCTATCTCTCTTGTTTCGTTGTTCTACTGAAAGAGATTTCTTAATGAAATAAGCAGTGCCTTTGTGCTCTTTTACCTGAATGTTATTTCATGTGTTCTATGTATAATAAATAAACTTTAATTTCACGGTTCATAAACATTTTAATAAGAGCAGCAGAGATGGCAATTAAGTGTATTTTTCAGCTCGGTTTCCATATTAATTAGCGGACGTTGTTTGAGCGATCGCCAGCCATGCGACGAACAATATGGATGGCTGGACACCTTATCGTTCGTGTTTTTAATATCACCGTACAGCGAAATTGGTGATGTGAATTTTATACACTAGCACTCCGCCCGCGACATCATTCGCAATTTTCCCCTATGTTTTTCAATGACCCTTTCGTGGTTGGAATTACTATAAAAACAATTTGGTGTTGAACACATCAGGTATTTCTCCCATGTCGTGGGTGCGTTTACAAACATATAAACTCACATACGCAAACACCCAGACCCGGAACAACTACTTGTAGATCATACAAATATCTGCTTCGTGCGGGAATCGAATTCGACACGTTGGCAACAGTCAAATCGGTCAGCCATGTCACCGCGCTAATCGTGCCGTTGATAAGTCTACAGTCTACAGTTGTCTAAAGTTTCAAGTAAATCGGATGAAATTAAATTTATTTTTACACTAATTTTTAACCTTCTTTGGGTAGAATTTTGTAAAATCCTTTCTTATTGAATGATTCCGTCATACTTGACGGCACGTTTGGCGCAGTGGCTGAGAAATTGGACTCCTGCGCTATGTGTCGCGGGTTCGATTCCCGCACTGAACAAATATTTGTATGATCTGCAAGTAGTTGTTCCGGTTCTGGGTGTTTGTGTATGTGAGTGAGTATGTTTGTAAACGCAGCCACGATACAGGAGAAATTCCTAGTGTGGGGCAACATTTAAAAAAAAAACTTGAAGAACACACTCAACACACTCTCTCAAGTTACAGGTCTTTACGATCAATGGTTTAGGCTGTGCGTTGATCAGTCAGTCAGACAGTCATTCAGGACAAATCATTCTATATGTATAGACTAGCTTCTGCCTGCGGATTCAACCGCGTCATGGAACGGATTTCTCTATTAATGCCAGCAAAACCACGATTGGTGAAAACGCATATCGTACCGTACGTACCTTTACGGTGAACCCGCACATTTCGTAACATTAAGTAGGTTAAGCTTACTCATTGTTTGCATACGTGCGATCATTTAGTGAATCGGCTAAGTTAAATAAATCATTGTATTTACCACATTCAACACGGGCGGTTTTATTCATAATCTCCGGGTTTATATCGTATCACAAGTGTATAGAACAATCATCATACACTTGAACAAGGTGTATCGACTATCATCATTCAATTTTTGTGGTCCTTCGAGCCGGATTCTGTGATCACGCGTAACAATCCATTGGGTGCATAGATCAAGTTGTGTTGGTGGTATACAAATAATGCATAGGTACGTGGTATTCGCTATCACACAACATGATATCACGCCTGGTGGCCTATCATCACGTCTTAAATCGTGAGTAGTTAGGCTGTTGGAAAGAGACAGAGCTATACAAGTCGTCTAGCGCCATCTCGTTCCCTGAGCAGAACCATTCACACTTACGTACCAAGAAAGGGTAAAATAAGCCAATTTACACATCTCGTTGGTTATTTTCTAATAACTACCCGTTTTTAAGTCCTTATTATAATTTAGTCAATAGCTTTAATGATCACAATCATTTTGTATTATCCAGAAAAATACATTAACAAAACAAAACTTACTCTCACACAAAGTAAAACTCAGTTTTCCAGCTAATCTCATCAGAGGTTAAATTGAGTCCGCCATTTTGACGAGTCCGGATAGCACGGAGTTGAGTGAGTCGATCGCGTTTGGTAGACCAATCAGCGAGCAGCATTTTCTTTTTAAAGCACGGTGCTATTAGTTATACTGCAATCTACTGCTGGACTGCCTCGAGCGTAAATATACCACATCTATTTTTGACACAAACTTTACATAAAATACAGTTTGTGGCAAGATATAGTAAACTTAATTTTCGCTAAGTTAATACTTCCGTGACGAGGCCCCCTGTAGAGGGCCAAACCCTGCCGGGGTCGCGGGACTCACGAATTACTGTGACCCCGGTACGTAAAAGGCTATTGAAGGACACCGTGGATTTTAGTCAGTACGAATCTGACAGTCCCTCCCTCTCTGCCCTGGGTGGGAGGACTCATGTGATGATTTTACCAAGTAAAAAAAAAGTTAATACTTCCGATTTTTTTTTATATAAAATCAGGTTATTTTAACGTAATAATATCTTGCTGAGGAATCTGTTGCCCCACTATTTCTAGCTAAAAAAAACTAGGAATATGTTGTATTTAATTGAATGTCAAAAAGTACTAAAATCTACGGTCTAACTTGAATAAATCACTTGTCGCATACAATTGGATCGATTGGGTAAAATAAATTAAAATGTTCTATTTCTTGGTCACGGGACTGTACGAATTACCGTGACCCCGGAACGTAAAGGGCTATTGAAGGACACCGTGGATTTTAGTCAGTACGAGTCTGAAAGTCCCTCCCGCTCTGCCCTAGGTGGGTGGACTCATAAGATGACTTTACCACGTAAAAAAAGGGGGGATATTTCTCAGGGGTCGCAGGATCGTCTGATCAGGTAACCGTGACCCTAGAACGTAAAGGGCTATTGGAGGAATATCGTGAATTTTAGTCAGTACGAGTCTGATCCTTTTACCACGATAGAGAAGGGTGATACCTATTTCCGATAATTTCTGATACCTAACGTATTTATTTATATTCCTGACTGCACTGTACTGGGTTACCATTCCAAAATACTATCCTCATAACATCCTAAAATAGAGATTCTTTTATATAAAAGTCCCACGTCTGTGCTTAATTTAGTCCCATTCGGCCTTATTACAAAAACTAAATAAACCTTGGTTTAAACCTGGTCTATCAAGTCCAGGCTTATCTGCAGAGCCATGGTTTAAATTTGTCCGTATTACAAAACTAAGATAAAACGTCGACTGTAGTACCGCCATTTGAACGATTGTCTATACAATTAAATCCACAATGAGTAATAACAATTAAATCTACCTTGTTTCAATCCATTTTGGGTGAAAATAACACAAAAACTACAACACAATGAAAAATTTGCTATGAGAAACTTTGACATACCTTTGACAGCTACTACTGTTAGACCATGGTTTATCGCAAAACCACGATTTGTAATAATCTTTGTTTAAACCGTAGTTTTACAAGATTAAACCTGGGTTTTTAGTTAAACCCCTTTTTGTAATAAGGCGGTGTGACTTTAGGTACACCCCTAGCACGAGTATCGACAATATTAGCGATGGCACTAGAGCTGAGCGACAAATTGGGTGGTAGTTACGTAGTGAAGAAATTAATGATGAGACTTGACTTCTTTTGTGAAACTAGGAACACTGTTTTGAGCTTGTTATTTTTGTGAATAGCAGTAGGCAATATGTTTTCTTTTCCTTTGTGTTGCGAATTTGTGCGCTTTCAGTTGTTGAGCGTTGTTGTAAGTAGGTATCATTTATTTTAACTAGCCTAGTTCTTCAGTACTTTTGAACATCATTTTATTAAAGACTAATAGAAATACAGACCCCATGCGCCAGTATGCTTATAATTATTTAAAACTTCACGAATCTGTCAAATATTCCCAATCGAACAGGAATCTTCTGATACTGTAATAAAGGAGAAAATATATTTACAAAATTTGACAGAAGTTAAACAGATGTACGATTCATACTTGTACAAAACTGTACTGTGGCTCACTGTAGTTCGAACGCACGCTCTTGCGACACACGACATCACTACTGCGACAAGAAGAATGTTTTATAACCAATAGTAAAATTACGTTATACTGGCGAGTTACAGAGCCCCGCCCGGCCGGGCTCCAACAGGTCACTTCTGGAGGGTTTAAAAAAAAATAATATGGTGCTATCCCCTTCCAACCTAACCTGTCCAAGTCGGGGTGTCCCAAGTCCCGAGCTCGCTACGCTCACGCTTGCGTCGTAAGTTTTCAGTGACTTTTTCAATCATACCGCCTTTGTCGCACTACCTAGTCTCTAACTACCTTTACCCTAGCGTGATGTCGAATTATTGCGTATCACATTAGCGTGCATTCGAACAATAATGAGTCGCAGTACAGTTTTGACGCACAAGTATGATCCGCACATCCGTTTGTCGAACTACTGTAGTACACCCATTCGGATGGATTGATGTACTGGCGTGTCTGTACACACATTTTGCCAGTTTCATTTGAAAACTATGTAACCGCGCATGAAACTAGAATCCGTATTTGTTATTGAGATATTCCTGATTTACTACAATAGTTCAATTCTAATTTCGAACGGACACGTTCAAAAACAAAACTATTAGGTACCTATCTCCAGCCCTTCAATACAAAGCGCATGCTAAAAACACATTTATTCCAGAATTGTCCAGAACATTTTGTATTTAGCTTGCAAAAGTAGTTAATTACTATGCTAAAAGCGTCAGTACTGCGTGAGATTGGTCTACAAGATGCCAGCAATGCCAGAGGAGGCCAATTCGCCATCACATTATACAGTTAGCGCGGGAAATTGCTGTTGGCATTCGTTTTGGCGCCAAAACACAGGGTTGCTAGCGTTTAATTTTCGTGACGTACACAAAGTTAAAGGAGCTTGTAATAGGGAACTTGTTTAATGGAGTCTGTTATTTTAGAAGCTGTATTGGAGTTTCATTCAGCTAGGTCATTAGAAAATGAATGACTATTAATGAATATTATTGTTTTTGGAAACTATATTAACGTTGACATTTACACAAACTTGAAGTGTGTCGTATAAATTACACAAGGTCCATAAAAAATTGTCTCCATCTTGTCCCTCCATTTACAACACAAACGAAAGGATGTTTGTGTTGTTGTATCATCAAAATCAGAGGCAAATTCAAACAAACAAAATAAAAACATTTTTGCTGGCGGCATCCCTAATCCAGAGCAGTCGTTAATGACCACAGATTATACTAAACAGTTTGCGCCCCGCATCGATATTAGAACATTATGACTCGACTTAAAACCTTATGGTTTCACGAGGTTTTTTTTGTGAATTTGTGTGTAGCTTAAAGCTGTTGCTATTTTTGAGATTAACTATTTTTTTTATTGAAAAAAGAGAATTTTTTTTTCTTTTCTTGTTGCATAAACTAAATTGTTTTTCTTTTATAGTGGTAAAATCATCTAAATGAGTCTAGGGCAGGACGGGCGGGAGTGTCGGACTCGTACTGATTAAAATCCAAAGTGATCCTTCAATAACCCTATACGATCCATGATCACGATTACCTGTTAAGACAGTTCATCGACCCCGGCAGGCGTTTGGCAGGGCCTCCACTCCATAGAGGGTATGGAGTGGAGGCCCTGTCAGATTACTGATTGCTCTTTGAAGCGCGCTTGGAAAACAACGCGCCGTCGACTAAGGCAAGTTTATAAATTTTATTTAATTTTATTTTATCCTTTATTTCAGGCAACTAAAGGCCCATAAAACACAATACACATATAAATATAAAACAATAATAAAGTAATACATATTTTAAACAATATACTTAAAAACTACTGCACACGAAGTGACGGCGTCGTGTTACGCTGCGAGGTGTCGCGTGGCCGGCCTCGGAATCCCCGATAGAGCACACCTTGCTAGCGCCAGCGCCAGTTTCTAAACCATTGCTTTGAAAGCAGACTTAATTTAAACAAAATAGAATCAACTCAAAAACTAAGATAAGTTGCACTTTAAACCTAGTTTTAACTTTAAACAGAGCTTCACGTTCCTCACGTTTCTTGACCAGGAAACCCATTTACACTTCTCCCGGGTAACTAGTTAGCAGTCGGTTAGGCTAAAGTCTGGATACCCAAAGTTTTAGATCTGAAGTTGGCTAACTTTGATCCTTATTGCAATGGAGAACATGGTGTAAGTGGCTTGCAAGTTAGGAATTGAGTACATACCCTGTTTGATATGAGATTGGTGCTTTAGTTTTAAAATTTAATCTCCTGTGTGAGATATAAGTATGACCTCATTTTATTACCGGAAAAATCTTAAGGGGCCACTCATATTGGTCGAGTGACTGTCTTATTAGGTTATCGTCAACCTGGAACGTAAAGGGCTGTTGAAAGAACACCGTGGATTTTAGTTAATAGAAGTCTGAGTCCTTCCTGTTCCGCCCTATATATCACCTACATAGGAGTCATTTGATGAATGAAGGGGTCACTCTATAGACGCGAGCTTGCGGACGGCGAGTAATAGGTAGCTCACCGTCGGATCAAGGGCCAAGTATGCTATTCTCTATAACAAATCTCATCGCTGAACTCTACGATACGCTTTACGATGAGGCGTCTTTGAGATTGTCCGATCGTGCAGTGCGAGCGGTGAGCGTGAGTGTCGCTATCAGTGGCTTATAGTAATTAGTTTTAGTCACAGCGTAGCATGAGCGCTGCGGCAGCGCTGTCACAAGGCTGTATACAACATTATTTTTTGTTTATGTGAAACCTGATACACCTGTCTAGTATTATTGTGTAAAGAATCTATGTACAAAATTTTAAAACCGTATCATAAAAAATCACAAGTTTACAAGTTTGTATATTACCTGGTTGTCCGTTCAAAAACATGCTCATTTCGCGGTACACCCGCGTAAACCGCGTCTCCTGTGTTATACACTCGTGATAATAGCTTAGCAATAGATACCTAACCGTTCGGTGATTGTATTGTAATTAACTGGTAACAAAATTTAATTAAAATATTATTGACAAAAAAAATAACATGGTGTAAAAATTATTGGAATCGAATCAGTTACTGATTCTGAACAAACTATATTCAGGTTTCGCATATACTAAAAATAATGTTGTATATATATATATAGAATAGCACTGCTAACCCAAGTCGGCGGCGCGTCATCGTTCACCACACGTGGAGATATCAGAACTCACTGGACCCGATAGAGCCAAATGCCGCATTCTAAATTCAGTAAATAAAAAACTACAAAAAAGAAAAATAATTTGCATAGACAAAACGATGTTAATAATTTAAATGTTCGACGGTAAAAATTCAAAATACAATTTGTAACACGCGTTCCATTTATTTTAAATTAGGATTCAGTCATGCATTTAGACATTAGTTACACATCAATAAATTTTATTGTTTGCTTCATAATTAAATCAATAAATGGCAATTAAAATTTTTAAAAACATTTTAGTCCGTGAATGTTTACAAAATAATTTAGAAATCAATCAATTGTCAATTACGAAGTAAGTGGTTAGCAAACATTGTAACTTTTTATTCGATTCCAATTTTGAAATTGGTTTTAAATATTTATGAACCAATTCGAATGTAGGTTAGAGAAAAGTTTGCATTCAAATAATTTGAATTCATCTTGGAACTCTGTTCAAATATTTTAAATAAATAAAATAACTTAGGAATTAATAAGTAAAAGCGTTATAATTTAATCGTGTAATAATGTAGTTTTATATAAAAAAAAACATACATTTAATTTAAATTCAAATCTAAGAAATATTTGCTTTGAATATTTTAATAAAGTTTGGAATTGAAAATTAATGACAACACATATTTTTATAATAAATAACAAGTACACACATCAAAAGTGTCTAGGGATCAACATATATTTTTGCAATAACTTTTCTCCTGATTGATATTAATTAAAAAATTTTTTAAGGATTCATCAAATAAAGTGTTTTCGTTTGTCACAGTAACGATAAACCAAGTCACCTTTGCATTAATAAAGAAATTTGCCATTTTCCTAATAAAGGGATTTTTGACATTTGAACCACTAACACAAAAGTTCGAAAAAAAGACTGAAATAACAGTTTTCTTTAAAATTTTATTGGGTAACTTAAACAATTAATAATCCGTGTTTCTACCGCGAACACTAACAACACAAGAACATCGGTTTGGCATACTCAAAATGAGTTCATCCAAATCACGCTGTGGAATGGCCGCCCATGTTCGTTGCAACAACAAAAAAAGGTCTTCTTGCGACTGGATACCCTCCATATTCGGCAGAGCTCTTCTCTGTAGCATATCCCATGCATGCTCAATCGGATTCAAGTCTGGCGACTGAGCAGGCCAGGGCAGGACATTGATGTTAGCTGCGGCGAGAGTCTGTCTTACAACTCTTGCGGTGTGCGGTCGTGCATTATCATGCATTAACTGAAATAAGGGACCGATTTGCACTTGTAGAGGAACGATGACGTCTGATACAATCGTCTCAGCATAAATTTGAGCGTTGAGGTTGCCTCTGATCCAAATCAACTCAGTTCTTCCGCCGATCCAAATACCCGCCCATACCATGATGGTTCCACCACTATAAGGATGGACTTCCTGGCAGGATTTTAATCGCTGTTGGCGTCCAGGGCTTCTCCAGTGTCGTATACGTCTTGTATCCGGTCTCATACCAAAACGAGACTCATCAGAAAAGCACACGAAACGCCATTGTTCTTCTGCCCAATTTCTGTGTTCAAGAGCCCATTGATATCGAATCCTACGATTGTGCATTGCTATAGGTGGTACCCGTAGCGGTCTTCGGGAATGAAGGTTCACTTCATGCAAGCGGTTTCTGACAGTTTGGTCGCTAATTAAGTTCCCTGAAGAGTGATGAAGCCTCACGGCTAACATCATGGCGGTTATTGTTGGAGCTCTTCGAGTTAAGATTTGAATGTATCGGTCTTGTCTCCGTGTGGTGCAGCGATACCGTCCTCCATGGCGCTCAGCCACGGTACCAGTGCTTCGGTAACGTGTCCAAAGTCGACTGATAATACTCTGACTTGTATTCAGAGCTAAAGCCACAGTACGTTGCCGGGAACCAGCTTCTATCATTCCCACGGCTCTGAGCATTTCTTCCCTGCTTAAATGACGTCGCCGCTCCATAATAACGTTGGTTTTAATCAGTAGTAGGGAAACAGTAGCACTAATAATGTCTTCAATGCGTTGTATGTTTTTATAGGGAAAATATTGACAGCTGATTTTCATCTTTTACTCGAATTTGATTCACAGTTCCTGATTCAAATTATGAAATGCACCAAAAAGGATCCATATAAATTTATAAAATCATAAATTTATTACAAAGCCACATCTCAATCTCAAGAAATCCGCATAAAAATGCTTGATCCCTAGACACTTTTGATGTGTGTATTATATTACTTTTGGCTCGTTGCTAAATACCTAACCACCAACCAGTCGTTATTGTTAAACAAATATTGGACTGCTCTACTGAAAAGTTGTCTTTGTGCAGAACGGACAAGTTAATAGTGGCCATCGAAATATAAAAAAAGTTACGGACTAAACACACAGAATTCTATTTTATTCAGTCCACGGAACTCCCAAGGCTTGTACACGTACAGTTTACGTACAATATACGCCCTTCACTCTGAACTGGCGTGAGAGGGCCACGATAAAAAAAAACCGTCACACATATATTTTTTTTTTACAAACCTATTTATCCGCGTTTCGGTATATTCGACCTTTTATGCGTTTCTGATGTGGCTATCAACTACATAAACTTTCGTTTGACCATAATTCGGTTTTCATAATCATTTTTTTTTAATTATTTCTTTAAGGTCGCTTTTCAACATCTAAGGTCATTAGCGACCGCAAGACGATCTCCGGCCACCGTAGGCGCGGGCATGCGGGCGGCGAGTAATGGGCGACTCGCAGCCCGACCATGGACCATGCCTGGCGGCGCGTTGTGTTCCACGCGCGCCTCAAGGAGTGTCAGCAAAATGACGGGGCCTGTAGAGGGCCAAAGCCTGCCGGGGTCGCGGGACTTACTCATTACCGTGACCCCGGTACGTAAAGGGCTAGTGAAGGACACCGTGGATTTTAGTCAGTACAAGTCTGACAGACCCTCCCGCCCTGCCCTGAGTGGGAGGACTCATTTGATGATTTTACCACGATAAAAAAAAGGTCATTAGCGACCACAGTTAATAATATATTAATTTACGTACATAATACATAATCATTTTGTTTAATACTGTAAATAAAAATATTTTTCATCATTTCTTTTACATGTAAACTTAACTCTACCAATATTTTTGATGTTCAAAATGAAGGTATCGAAAAAATTGTGTAAAATGCATGCTCTTCACCAAAATGTTAAATAAAAATAAATAATGTTGCTAGCTGTTACCGCAGATTCCAAGTTTTAATTTTCCGGCATGAAAATGTATCCAAAATATGATACTCAAAGTTACAGCATCATTAAAATTGTGCTTGTAAATAGGTCGCCGGTTATTTTTAGAAATAGAATTTTCCTGTGTTATCATTTCAAGAGTATTTTCAAATATTACTTTAAAGATTAAACACTAATTATGGTGGCAAACGGGAGATCGACGTCTGCCGCAAAACCGATAAAAGGTGGAGTAGTAAGGTTCTCAAATGAAGACCACGCGTAAGTAAGGGTAGTGTGGGTCGCCCCCCGGGGGGCAGTGGGTTGGAACCGACGAAAGGTGGAGTAAGAAGGGTCTCTAATGGAGACCGCGCGTAGGAATACGTAGGGTTGGACGCCCCCCGGTAAGATGGACCGATGACTTGAAGAAGGTAACTGGCAGTGGCTGGAGGAATAAGCGGGAGATCGTGCACTGTGGCGCTCTCTGGGAGAGACCTATGTCCAGAATTGGACTGCAATAGTCTGAAATGATGACGTTGATGAGCTCGACGTGGTGGACCGCTAGCTTGGCGTGTCCATGTCGTGCTTACTTACTATGAAAGTATTAAGTAAAAGACAAAGCATGCCACGCTAGCGCCAATGTTTAGTAGAATGACACACGACAAGGACACGCCACGCTAACGTCGCGCCACGCCAAGCTCGTTGTTTGAAAGCCTTTACGTTGTGTAATTTATTTCATCACTACTGCTGTCAACGGTATAGGAAATTATCGGGGAGGAAACTGGTATGTCCACCAACAAAATTCTAAGATAATCATCCATAAATCCAGGCCGGCGTGCTGGTTTACAGCCTACTCCCTATCTTAGCGAGAAGGCCTCTGTCCCAGCAGTGGGAACATTGTATCGAGCCCTTTAGTTCGGCAAGCAAATTATTTCTATCTTTTAAAACCAATATAAAAATCTAGCCCACTGTACCTATTTCAACAGAACTTTACACAAAACGACCGGAGATAACTTAAACCTAACATCAGTGTCTATGCGGTCCCCATTCGCTTTCAGACTTGAACAACTCTTGACGATGTTTCATCTAAGGCTCATCGCCCACTTCACCCCTTTTGTAGCGATGCAAACGCAAACGACCGCGATAATAGTCGCGATGCTATCGCTGGCTTTTTACCTTTGCTCACATAACCATGACTTTTTATAGCAATGTTGTGATGCTGTCACACGTTTAATAACCGTCCTTTTATACTATAGTTCGCAAGTCGCATGTTAAGATGCGATATAAACGCGCGTTAGCCTCGATGTAAACGCGCGACTGTTTGGGGCAAACTGTGATAAAAACATCAAATTATTCCTTTCGGTCTGGGTGGAGCGGAAAGTATTGTCAGACTTAACTAATTAAAGACTTCGTTCGTCGTTCTTGTGTTCCAGCACCGAGGTGCCCTTTTAAGGCTGGTTTTATTGTTACGCGTTTCGGCTGAGCCGCTGGTCCGCGCGCGTTTGGCGATGTATGGCGGGTAGTAATTGCGTTCCAAAGTCGCGTGCTTTAAAAGCGCCATTCAGTAAACCTTCTCTGGTCAACAGCGCACCCAAAGCGCGCGCTTCTCGTGCGCTTCTACTTCTACGTTTTAGTGTGACGCCATTGAGACACACCGTAAGATATTTGTTAACTGACTGTCTCACAACAGCAAAACGTGCAGTACTAATCTCACAGTACAAAAGCTGTTCAAGCATTCATCTAGCGGCGTCACTATAAGACCAGCCTTGAACAATACTGTGATCAGCTATACTATGCTCTATAAGAAATCATATCGCTGGACTCTACGATGTGCTCTTCGACGCGACAGCTTTTGCGCCGCACGATTGGTTAGTGTCGCTGTAAGAAATCTATGGGGAGGCCTATGATCAGCAGTGGACGTCCTACGGCTGATGTTTATGATGATAGCTGTAGCGTTCAAAGACATTTCTTCAAAAAGTCGCTGTGGGCGAAAAGCTTTATACCCAAGCGAGTTCCAATACTAGGTATTCTTTTTAAAAAGTGCAATATTTATTGTACAACCTTGCGGTTCCACAAACTTGCGTTTTAGTGGCGCAGTCAGTTTGTAAAGGTAAGTGCTCATGAATGTAGCACTTTGCTTCAATGTGTGCCAAATACGAGCGGTTCGTAAGAATTGAGTTGGTATTTTGTAAAGCTAAAACTTTCTGGTTTCTTCTTTTTTTTTCGTATCGCGGGCACGACGGTATTTATATTTTACTAGACTATGCCAACAGCGTTGGGCATGCGGACGGTGAGTAATGGGCGACTCGCTGTCTGATCACGGACCATGCCCGGGTCGACCGCGCGTCGTATTCCACCCGCGCCTCAAAGAGCTGTACTTAGAGGGCCAATGCCTGCCGGGGTCGCGAGATAACTGTGTACCAGGTAACCGTGGCTCCGGAACGTAAAAGGATATTGAAAGACACTGTTAAGTTGTCAGTATAAACTTTGGTAATAATTTCACGGGGACATTCGGGATCCTAGTTATAAACTGTCTGCGTGACTTCACCCAAATCCGTTCAATAGTTTTCTCTCACGTGCTTCTTTACTTGTAATTTGTATGATCTGCATAATAAACAGTATTCTATCTGTCTCTTTTTTTATAATGAGTCCTCCCACCCATGGTAGGACGAGAGGGACTGCCAGACTCGTACTTACTAAAATCTGCTGACAGCTATGTATGTCAGTAGCTTAGGGAGTTTGTGTGACGACAACAATCTCGTCAAAGCGAAGAAAAATGTACGGCGTTAGGTTTGAAAAACGAACAACAAAACAGGAAAATCAACAAACATTTTCTTAAAACCGTCCCAAAGCGCAACTTTGAACGCCATCAACAGAATACGTTCAAATTCTCTTTAAAATATTCAAACAAGTCTTCAAACTATAAAACTGTGTTGCCAGATAACATTTATCTACGTGTGAAACTGTGTACCACAAAGTTACGTATAAAGGATCGCAACACTCCACTATCTGGCTTCCAACTTCAAATTCCCAAGCGTGAAATGGAACGTTGGGACATAGACTATAGAATGCTGTTTCAATGGCGGAAAGTTTTCATTTTGTGTTACTTGCAGACGGATTTTAATGGTATTAAAGTGAAGTGGTATTTTATTTGAGTGCTTGTGCGTGATATAAGTATGATATTTTACAGAAACTGTCAATTTCTTTTTTTTTTGTTCAAGAAACCTCATACACTTAATGAGGATGCATAGGTCTAAAAAGTTATCAGAAAATGTTTTCGAACGAAATGACTCATCTAAAAAGAAATAATTGAACAATAAATGTTGTTCTGTTTTTATGGAACAATTTTTTTTTGAAAATGGAGTAATTTTTTTTTGTTTTTCTTAAAAAGATATCATAATTGTGGAATCCAACCTCAATTATTTCAGGCTCTGACATAATAATGTTCTCACTGCCGTTCATTTTAAAAACTCAGAAGTTTTTAAATAAACTGCGATAAAAAATCACAGTTTTACCCAATCTAAAAAATAAGGGCAACACGACTGATCGTAATATTGCCCCAAATTTAAAGGCGTGACCCCATGACCCCAAAACGAAACTATCCGGGTGAGGTGAAGATATTATTCTGAAACACAACAAATTAAACTGCTTTATATTCCGAGCCAGTCTCGAGCTATTTCGAGCCATCTTTCAGGCCTAGGACGATTGATGTGCTCGAATTTCTATTAACTACGGTGCCTGTGAATTTTGATAGACTTATTTTAGGTTAGTGGAGTTATTTTGTTTTTAGTATTTTTGGATATTATGATTTTTTCTCTTTTTATAATTATCTGATTAAATTCTTGTAAAAACAGATGGTAGTTTTTTTTTATATAACACGCCTTTTACTCCTGAAGTATTGAGTAGAAGTTTAACTAATAATACGTAAGTACATCTACCATTCGTTCGACGTACGTACCTTCCGCCCATCCGCGCGCACGAGCGGAGCTTTCCGCTTCTCCGCGCGGCGCATTGTTCACTAGAGTCCGCGTCCGCATGAAATCCTTCTGACGCAGCGCTAGTGTCCATATCATTGCATTACAGAAATGTAGTACCTCGAATATTCCAACACCACACAACACAACCACGCTGTCATACGCTGTTGTATGTTTTCTTTTAAAAGGTCTTCTTAATGTGTTTCAATTCATAAAAACCCAAACTTTCAGTTATATTACGTCTCCCAAGAGAAAAATAAAAGGGACTCGGCAAACATTTATTGAATTATCTCACATAAAAGTTTGAAACTAATATAAAAATTGGGTTACTACCTGCTTACTGCCCTTTACAGTCGAGGAGTCAGCCAATTCAGATATTTTATGTTCTATTGCAATCTTCAACATACATAAAATGTAACGACAAAACGTGACGCGAAACTCTAAGGAAGTAAGTAGTTAAAGAGTCGCGTTAGCTTTTCGAACCAAAGAAAGGTAAAGATAGAATATGTTCTTAAGTTAACATGAGATAAAGGATAGATACTGGAATTGGTCAAACAAGATTTGAATATAAAAAAATCTGCGTTAATGTGTTTGGTTCTGCTCTATACAGTGGTGATAGATATAAATTTAGTAATACTGCATTAATATAGCATTGACATTTACATTCAAAGTTTGTAAGGGATTTTAATATTGAATTAATAATAATTGGTTACCAACAAGTAGTCAACAGGCGCGTCCACACAGAGCGAGCAGCCTCGCGAGGCATTTGCCGCGCGAAGCAGCTCGGTTAGAGTTTTTTTTAAATAAAAAAAATGACTTCAAACCTGCTGGTTCCGTCCCGTTCCGTCTTATGCAGGAGATTATTGGTTCTTTAAATAGAAACCAAATTGGCTTACCCGCTTCATATTTATTACTGTTTAAGGTTCAATGTTCTTGAGGAAACCTTCCTTTTGCCCGGGGCCATAATGTCCCATAGGGAATGGGGCATTATGGCTTGAATTTATCTCACAAGAATGTTCTATATGTCTAGTCTATGGCACTCGAGAGTAATGTATCTTACCATTAGGGTAAGAATTTTTGAGATCGTAACATTACTTCTGAAGATTTTCCTCCTTATTTTTTTTAACGTGGTAAAATCATCAAATGAGTCCTCCCACCCAGGGCAGAGCGGGAGGGACTGTCAGACTCGTACTGACTAAAATCCACGGTCTTTGTTGCGCGCGTAGAACACGACGCGCCGTCGAAGCTCAAATGTCTGACAACCAGTCTTATCGAGGGTAATACTGGTGGTCAGACTTTCGAGCTTCTGACTAACAGTAAAGATGACTGTGAAAGATCTGCAAATTAATACCTGTTACCAACGGCAGATATTTAAAAGACTATTAAAGCATCATATTTTGAATGTGTTATCCTAAGTTTTTTATAACTTTAATTTTATTATTTCCTCATAGAAGTGAATATGTATATTCTTGTTGAGTGAAATAAAGTATCTTAAACCGTACATAATAGGTACTCATTTTAAAACATGCAACAATAAAAAGTTAAAAAAAATGCGTGAATAAATTCATGCGTAAACTTTTATTTGTTGTATGAATAATTTTAGTACTTTTCCTTGTTCGAACAAGTAACAAGTACATCGCTCGAAGTTTTTTTTTACGAAAATATTACCCAGAGAAGCCTGTTCACTCTTTGAAGTGATTCTGGTTGCATGTATTCGGATTATTATTATTTTTCACCTCACATGCTCGGAAAGATTCTACTTGTCATTTGAAATCTGAGTGCAAAACTCTATTTTCGCGCTAGCGTGGAAAGTGTTTTAAAATTCGAATACGTCTTCTATTCAATTATTTTCAACACTGACAGGCGAGCCGGCCCCACTTCATGTCCTCGCTGTAGTGAGGTGAAAAGTTATGTGTTGCGCTCGGCAGCAAAGTTATGCTGCGTCTCGTACCTTTGAAAACTTCGCTACGCTCAGGATTCTATATTTGAACTGCTCGCCTCGCTCGCTATTCAATCCTAGAACCCGTCACTTGCTCAGTTTTCAATTCTCTGTACTCGCGCAAAAAAACAACTCTGCATAACAAATAAATATTAAGAACAAAGGAACAGATAAAACGTTACCTACCTAACTATAAATCTCTCAATTGTCTGACTTAACTCATTAATCTGCCTTTCATTAATACAATATCGGATGCTGCGGTTGTCAACAGTACTTTTACATGGCATGACACTTATAATCTCTTGTGAAATTAATTAAATAGTCATTATTTGTTACGAGTACCGAGAAATAGTCGACAGAAAACATATTTAATTTTATTGTCTGTTGCTGTTGAATAAACAATCTACGCCGCGCAGCACGCTTCCCCCGACGCAACGCTGTGCCCGACGCCCAGCGTGTCCTTGAATGAATGAATGGTTTATTCACTTAAAATTCTTAATACAAAGTACGACAGGACGATCTCCGGCCATCGTAGGCGCGAGCATGCGGACGGCGACTAATGGGCGACTTGCTGTCTGATCATGGTCCATGCCCGGGTCGACGGCGCGTCGTGTTCCACGCGCGCCTCATAGACCTGTCAGCACAATGACGGGGCCTCCTCAGAGAGCGAAAGCTTGCAGGGGTCTCGGGACTGACGAACAACCGTGACCCCTGAACGTAAAGGGCTATTGAAGGACACCGTGGATTTTATTCAGTACAAGTCTGATCGTCACTCCATACCCTGCCCTGGGTGGGAGATCTCATTTGATGATACCACGCAGTTTAACTCTGGGATCATTAAATCTCTCTTACAATAACATAATTATTACATTATCAGGTACATCTATGACCTATATGCGGCCTATGTGCATATGTGATATATATATATATTATGCTAAATAAAGGTTCTCCAAAGTCTTCCTTCGAAACACACACCTACCCACTTAAAGCCTTGTAACACGACGCACATCGCAAACAGAACAGCTGCGTCACGCACCACAAATTTTAAACTACCGTGACAAAATTGAGAGCATTTTGCAGCTGTTCAGAATTTTAGATGAGAGTAAACGGTTTGGCAAGTTCGGTTTCTCGTGTGGAGGGGGTCTTAAGTGATGAAGTTTTTGTGAAGATAAAATATGCTGGAATAATGTATTGGACACGATTTTGTTTTTCTGTTATTTTGAGGATTTATGAAAACAAAATAATGATAAGTACTTTTTTTTTCTTTTAGGGAGATAATTTTAGATGGTCAGGTGGCCTACCAACAGGTAATATGACGTCTTAAAACCAGGCTTGTTCCAGTGAGTAAACGAAGTGGCGCTAGACGACTTGTATAGCTCTGTCTCTTTCACTCACTGGAACAAGCCTGGTTATAACACGTCATAATGCGGCCGCTGGTCTTTGTATTGGGTGTATACCTGTAATAATAATAATCAATTATTTGCAGACATTGGACTCAATAGTATAAGATTAGTAGACATAACATACAAAATAATTAGTACCTATTGAAAATACAAAATAATTAGTAATTTACATATACATTTTTAAATATTATTACAAAAACAAAAATAAAAAATTTAAAATTATAAATAATAGTGGCCCACCGGTATCGGGAACAGGGTCCAAGCTACCGGGTCAGGCTCCAGAGAAAGGAACCTCCTAACAATGCGCGCCGTGTCCAGAAACTGCTTTCTGAATCAGGCCCTTGATCCAGCTGCCTAAAGAATTTATTTACTATTAATACGGAGATCTTCCATTCAAAAACTACTGAACAGATTTGAATGAAATTGCGTACACGATTAGGTTAGGATATTTTTTATCCCAATATCGCGTTTCCGCTGAAAAAAAATACAGAACTTCATGTGGGCAACGCTGCGAGCTTATCCTAGTATTTCTTTTCTTTTTTATATAAAACTTATTACAATAAACAGTCTTCTATGTTATATGATAGTCGAAAAACTCAATAGTATCCAAAAATAACTCCCTTTTATTCGGTTTTTATTAAATTTTATTACTTGTGCGAAACGCAAAAAGACGAGTTGATTTGATACCTCTCAAGAGACCCAATCAGAACGTTAATAAAGTTATAACCAGCTTCAAAAAGATAAATCTCGTTCAATGTATGTACAGTCACGGACATCAACATGTTTGTCACGAGTAATACAAATATGGCCACACGTTTTCCGTATTCGTTTTCCTAATGTGGAATTCTTATTCGAAATTCCGTGAGACTAGAGCAGACGTTAAGTTTTATTTATTTTATTTATTGTTTCTGGCCAACCAACAATTGTATATACTAATACATTATTTCAATAATTCTTATATCTATAGTTAGTATTACAATTTCTTATAGGTTAGCACCGCATGCCCCATAGAAGTTATTTATATTTTGTATTAGTGCGGCTGATTTTTGAAACGAACGTTAGTTTAGTTAATATAAGCCACGTGGTCGCGGGTCTGTACGAATTACCGTGACCCCAGAACGTAAAGGACTATTGAAGGACACCGTGGATTTTAGTCAGTACGATTCTGACAGACCCTCCCGCTCTGCCCTGGGTGGGAGGACTCATGATGATTTTACCACTTAAAAAAAACCCTTATTATTAAGTTGTAATTCTTGATTAATCTACATTTATGTAATATATTTTCTTGGGAGGACTCATTTGATGATTTTACCACGATGAAAAAAAAAAGGTTAAGCCACGTAAAACACTTTGCATGAAATATGTGCAGTCAGGTTTACGAATACGGAAAGCGAAGTCGGAAATCGAATACGGAAAACGTGTGTATACTGCCAAGCACTTCTTTTTACTTTTAAAAAAACCTTTTCACAAAAAAAAAAAAAACAAAAAAATGCATTAAGAAAAGGTTATGCCTTCATAGAAAGGAGATGTTTTTTTTCCCGTACAAATTTGGCCCCGGCGTGTACTTCAAAAACAAAAGTATCAAGTTACGTGAAAAAAATCGTAGAATCTGGAAAAAAATATATTGGATTTATTTGCGCATTTGTACCACCCGTAATTGTCGATCGAAGATGTTAAAACCTGCAACCCAAGAATTTCAGTCTGGCAATGTCATGATTTACTTCTTCGATAATGCGTTTCGTCGCTTCATTTTATGAACCTAAAAATGTTTTATTAAGATTTTTTTTCTGTGTTACAGATAGTTTTTTTTCTAGTTATATTTGTCGTGAATTATAATAGTAATATATATATAATAGTACTTATAAGTATTTCCAAAAATACATTTATTTCACAATTCATATCATTTTTTGCGTTTGGTTATCTACCGGGCAAAAAGACAGGGCACCAAAGCCAAGGCCGATACTGTCAGTTGTCATTCAATTCAAATCATTCCGTTTCGGTTAGTCGTCTCTGTATTTCGTTTTTATGACTTGGCTATTCTTCCCTGGACTTTTTCTTACAACTTGTTGACCTGGCTTACGATAACATAAATACATCAATCTATTCACAACATCAAACAAATACTTTGACAGAACAGATTGACAGCTGACGACGCTGTCATGAACGTTTCTTTTTACGCAGTAACGTTGCAAGGAAGCTTTTTTTCATATTCTTTTATTTCTAAATCTATGTGACATTAAAGGATTTTAAATACTGCAAAAAACACAAATTATTGGAAGGATTTTTATTAGTAATTTGTACCTAGGTACAGGTTTGAGCCAGAAAAAAAACACCTCCTTTCATTGACCAGTATAAGCTGACAGTTCATTTTGAGGAAAGATCATGCAAAGGAGGCCAAGATTAATTGGTTATGTATAACTTGATATGTAACCGAGTGTTTAAGTACTTACATTGGAAGGCGCCATATTGTTCTTCGTCATAGAGTTCGGAACCTCCTCTTTCTCCGATTTATTATTAAAGAAGTACAGAGAATTCACATTTATAGTTTTACTAGCTTTTGCCCGCGGCTTCGCTCGCGTAGAATTTGGTCTGCCCCATTAAGTTACGTGATTTTTTTTTTTAATACTTATATTTTTTTATGTAACTTCACATCGTACATCCCAAATTTCTAACTTCAAAATTAGTTTCCATACAATCTTTGAACACCTATACCTAATATTTAGAGGGAATCTCTTGAGGGTGGAACTATCTGAATTCCTTTCTAAGTGCTCATTATTTTAGAGGGCCAAAGCCTGCCGGGGTCGCGGGACTTACGAATTACCGTGACCCCGGTACGTAAAGGGCTATTGAAGGACACCGTAGATTTTAGTCAGTCAAGTCTGACAGTCCCTCCCGCCCTGGCCTGGGTGGGAGGACTGATTTGATGATTTTACCACGATAAAAAAATAATAATAACAGAACTCTGCAAATTTCGAAATTCTACCAGTGGTTTCTTCATCAATCTTTACCTGTATGGTGTGTTTATAAAAAGTAGCCCTATGTCCTTCCCCGGGCTTGAGAATATCCTATCCAGCACAAACGGATTACTAAACACTGACTAATAAACAGGTCGGACCAATGTTACTTGCATTTAATCACTACATAGTATAAAACAACGTAGCTTTCTTTGTCCCGTGTAACGATCGAACTCGTGTAACGATCGACATCATTGCGCGATCACCGCCATCTATTGAGAATAAGGACCACTCGACATATAGTACTAATAGAATTATCTATACTCCGTTAATCATCTGCCTAGCGTTTTTCCCAATTATATTGAGGTCGGCTTCCAGTCAAACCAGATGCAGCTGGATATCAGTATTTTACATGGAGCGACTGCCTGTCGGACCTCCACAACCCAGTAACTGGGTAATACGATACCCCATGGTAAGATTGGCTGTCAGACTTTAGAGCTTCTGACAGTAACGACTGTGAAAGATCTTCAAATGACAGCTGGGACCAACGGCTTTACGTGCTTTCCGAGTGCTTTTTACCCATCCACAGACCAACCTCGGCCAGCGCAGCTTAACCCGTAAAAATATAAGTATATAATAAAAAACTTTTTCAAAAAAAAATAAAACCGCCTTCAAAAAGAACCACAAAAAAGGGTAAAATAATCTACAAAATAACTTTTATTTCGGAAGTCGATGGCAAAAAAAAAAACAATGAAATAAAAAATAACAAAGCCATCGACTTCCCAAATAAAAGTTATTTTGTAGATTATTTTACCCTTTTTTGTGGTTCTTTTTGAAGGCGGTTATATTTTTTGTTTGAAAAAGTTTTTATTTTTCGTTTTTTTGTTAAAATATTCAACCCAAATTCTTGCCAAATACATATAATATAATCCGTAGCACTGGTAATAACATCCCTCATGTACACAATAAGCTAATAAAATTCCTTAGCTCAAAAACTACTGAACCGATTTTGATGAAACTTGCAGTATTCCCTAAGTTGAACGATACCTAGCACAAAAAAAAAATTAAATTGGACGTGAAGTTCCGGAGATATGCGAACAATGAATCAGTCGATGCCTACTCCTTACTGTTAAGGAGTTGTACCTTCCATCATCAGCTCAGCTACATAAGATAATGATTACCATACGCAAGTACTTACATTACTTCATAAGATTTACGAAAAACGATGCGTGAGCCTATAAAATTTGAGGGTTGCCCTCGATTTCTCCAAGATCCAATCATCAGATCCTGATTTGGTGATAATGGGACCACACGGGAATCACCAGCTTTCAAACAAAAAAAGAATCATGAAAATCGGTTCACCCAGTCGGTCGTAATGCGGTAACAAACATTAAAAAAAAATACAGTCCTCCTTTTTTTGAAGTCGGTTAAAAACTATCCTATGTCCTTTCTCAAGTTCCAAACTATGTCTGTACCAAATTTAACACTAATCGGTTCAGTAGTTTAGGCGTGAAGAAAAGACAGACAGACAGACAGACAGACAGACAGAGTTACTTTCGCATTTATAATATTAGTTAGGATTAGGAAAAGTTAGGAAATTAGGATTAGGATGTAGCGACTAGTTTGTACCCGTAGCTTTTTTCGGGCTATAGTCACAATTTCCTATCTATAAATCTTCTTTTTAAGCACTGTAAAAAAAAATAACAAAATAAATAAATTCCCATTCGCAACGCAATTTCCCAAGAGCTGGTCTATTTGGATAAATTAAAAAGTTATAAAAGGATAAAATATATCATTATATTACGTCGGGTTTTACTAAAATACATTTTGTTTTGTAAAATGGGGTTGCCATTTTACTTGACAAAGACAATAAGAAAGGTAATTTATTGTGAAAGGAGCGTATCGTCCTCTATCTGTGAAACTCGACCAATTAAATAATCATAAAGCTCCCATCTCGTCCGTTTACTCGTCCGTTTCTTGTAATTTATTATTGATAACGAAAGGCAAGGACAATACATTTCCCAGCTTTAGGGACTTTACCAACATAGATAAATGCGATCTGTCAAAATGCGAGTTGAGAATCATCAATACTGTCTTTTTATGAGGTGTGAAAATCATCAAATGAGTCCTCTCGCCCTGGGTGAATCAGAAGATACTGTCAGATTCTTATTGAGTAAATACTGCCCTATCCCTTCATAATGCTGCTTGCGTTCCAGAGTCACGGTATCCTGCTTAGATAGTCATGTATCTATTATTACTGTCTGTCTACAAATGATAAATGCATTGTCTCCGTAAATAAAGACTCACTGATTTCCTTCGAACAAGTTGTTTTTTATCGAAGAAAAGAAAAAGCAGTATGAATTCAGCTTGACCGATTTTCTACCTAGTAATTGGAGTACTAAAAAAGTTATGTAATTTTACAAGCAAACTTCCAAATTTATATGACACCACTCAAAACTCCATTCCACAATCCAATTTCAGCTTCACTAAATTAATCCAATATTATGAGTCCATTAACAAACAAAAGCTCGAATAAAAAGCGAAATAAAAATCCTCGTTCATTACAAGTTTTCCCAAACTATCGTAGCCAATGGGAATAAAATTTTACTACTTTCCCATTAGCTACGCGTTGTATTGTAAAAAAAAGTTGGCTGCCCAATGGCTCGGAAAATGAATGGAGCCAGTGTCTCATAACTTTCGAAGTTTATTCATACTTTTTGCTCATTTGTTGACCGCGTAATGGGTTTTATGATCGAACATTGAATTTTATCTTGTATACACAGATTACGTCGTAAGTTGCTGAAGTCATTTGTATGAATAATAAGTCACGTCTTGAGGCTTTTGCTCACGCGTTAGTCGCATTTCCAACGCATGACAGAAGGTGCCCCCTGAACAATTGATAGACTTTCGATTGATGACATCCATGCCTTTTTCAGACGGATTGATTTCGTTTTCGACAAATAAACTGGTCGAGTGAACATTGATCGAGAGAGCTGAGAGACGACGACTGAAAATTCGATATCATCGAAAATGGATTGGTTGGTGTGGTGGCACCCTAAAACTCGATAATATGGCGATGTTAGCGATGTAAAATCGTGGGTACATGAACTAAGGTACACAGATCGCACTACAGTACCGCGGCAATTGTCTACGTACTCTTAAATGTAATAATAGTTATTTTTTATATGCAGACCACAAAACTGAATAAAGAATATTGTTCATCAATATTATAAACCCAACGGACTGCTCTGTCTGCCAAGATACTTAATTATAATAAATTGGGGCACTTGGGACTCATCTACATTATGAGTATTTAATCAAATAGAGAGATTCTAAGTAAAATTGATTTTATCTCAATATACGAAATAAGATACAATGTGTACCGTGTATCTTATTTTAGTTTATGATATTTCTATTACATGTTTATTTTGCCAATACTAGAAATTTGCAGGGCACACAAAATTTTTGTGTGCCCTGCCGGGGTCGCGGGAGTGTACGAATTACCGTGACCCCGTCGAAGGGCTATTGAAAGACACCGTGAATTTTAGTCAGTACGAGTCTGATAGTCCCTCCGCTCTGCCCTGGGTGGGAGGACTCATTTGATGATTTTACCACGTAAAAAAAATATATTTTGTGTGTGTTTCCGAACCTTCTAACTCATATACCGAAACGCTCAGACCCAAAACAACCACTTGTAAATTATACAAATATTTGTTCCCTATGGAGCTTGAGACCCTGACAGGCATCGCAGTACGCAATTGCTCAGCCACTGCGCCAATTGTGTCTTCATATGGGTAATGCCTCGTCAGTCTAAAAGTGGCATTCGCGACTGCAATCAAGTATTTGAGTAATGGTTTTTGCAAGGAATTTCTCAGTAGCAGGCGAAATATGACTACCCCATTTAGTTACATGTCTGCCTTTCTCTTCAGTCTTTACAGATAACAGATGTGATGTTACATTGTCGCCGTAGTAAATTCCCCACGACAAGTTTCATCTATTGAATTAGAACTTAAGCTGATGTCATCTTTTCCTCGTTTATAGTTTATTTTCGCTTTGTTGTTATGCCGACAGTATTAGTTTGGTTAAGTAATCGTAAAGTCAGCTTACTACTAGGAGCGTGTTATTACTTATTACATATAACATCACGCCTTTAATCCCAGAAGGTTTAAGTAGATGTGTACATAATACTACACCCCACATTTCGCCAGTTACGATCAAGTCCCACGAAGTAAGAAACGATCTCATTGCCATCAATTGAGCACGATTTTACTCTTTGTGGTTGCTCTTAAGTAAATTCAATGCATTGACGGCACGGTTGGCACAGTGCCTAAGCGATCGACTGCTGCGCAGCGTGTCGCGGGTTCGACCCCACAAAAAAAATTGTATGACCTACAAGTAGTTGTTGCGTGTCTGAGTGTTTTTGTATGTTTGTTTCTATGTTGGTAAACGCGTCCACGACACAGGAGAAATTTCTAATAAGGTTTACGTTTTCTTAAGGAAAAGTAAACCTGGGAATCGAACCTGCTTAGCATCCCCGCTTGCGACTATTAGACGGTGTTCTTAAAATTTAATAATGTATGAATATTATTTTATAGCTAATATTGGTGAATGGGAATCTGAATATATAAGTCTTTAACAAGCTATCACAAGCGGCTTCGCCCGCGCGTATTTCGAAAATTATTCCACAGGTGCTCAAAACCGAGATAAACAGTATCGTATGTGTTATTACAGACTATAAATTATAGCCAAATTTCATCAAGATACATTCAGCCGTTCGGACGCGATTGAGTAACAAATACCCAAACGTCAAAACTTTCCCATTTATAATATTAGTCAGAAAACAACGAGGATTTTTAAATCGTCAGACAGCATTAATGTCGACAGAGATAACTTTTATTAAAGCTTTCAAGAGAAAAGCTTTGTTTGTGTGACCTGACCAAGGATCTTTTGTAAGAAAATATGAAATGTTCTTGCATTTTCTTGGAAAAGGGGAATGAAGAGTTCAACTGTCATTCATTTATATTTTTACTTTGTTACTTTGCTGGCAGTTGCTTATTTTAAATTGAATGATTTTAAGTGGCTGTTACGCTCATACTGAATTTAAGTTGTAGTATTTTACAATTTACTATTGCAATTTTTAGACACATAGGCGAAATAGCATGTTTCCCATCAAGAGAAACATTATACGTTATATTATTACATTAAAAGCCTATCTTCTCTTTGTGTGCTGATAATTTTTCTAGCACCTTTTACAAATAAATTAGTCTTAAACAGCATAGTGAAATCAGGTGGGACACAGTGCTTTTCTCTGTAAGAGCGAATGGCGTATAATCTACCACGTAGACTCATTGCAACTTGATACATTTCAGATGTCTTCAGTTTTTTTACTGTAGTTCATGCCAGTATCCTCACGATGTTTTCCTTCACTGTTTTGAGAGAAATGGCAATGAAATAAAAGAATTACACAAAGTTATACACCTGAGGTACTGACTAACCTGAATACTGACCTCCTGAAGGGCAAACGCTTTTTCTCAAAAAATAAGGCACGAGTATTGATCACCACGATTACTCAATTCGGATTGACATAATATTAGGTGAAAACAATATAAAATACCCACGTATCTATAAAAGACCAAACCATTAGTTGTAAAATGTCTAGTCTCATTTATAATAGCTAATAGAAATAAACTTTTATCGTTCCCATTGACTACGCTGCTAATATAAAAGTACGGCGTAGTCTTTGGGAAATATGGGAATAGTTATTGAGTTCCTAACAAAAGAATGTCGTTTTATTAGTGCTTGAAGAAAAATACCATTTCAATAAAACATTGAATATAAGTGTGTGGATATTTAGGTCGTACATTACTCTTTTGATATTATTCATTTGTTTGTGTTTAGATACAAATATAAAAGAAAGGTAGAAAGGGAATTCTTCGAAAAATAATATTAACGATACCTGCCGAGCAAAATTGATCTTGAAATTGAACCGATATAACAGTGATATTATTCTTAGAACAAAAATAATAGTTATAAGCCCATATGCTAGCCTATATCTGGAATAGAGGCGTTGGGTTCTAAATAAATATGAGTGGCGATATAATTCTGATAAATTCGTAACATGAAATCTGCTACTCTATTGTTCAGCAATAGAAGAGATGACAGATTCATAATATGACAGTTAATAAATCTTTTACTGGCCTATTTAGACCCATTCGTCTTTCTAGCACTCAAAATCGTCTCCAATAACACTAGGCGAGTATCTGAGTGTGGTTTCAAATTATTCCAAATCTTTTCCGTTTTGGCGATTTGGTGTTATAGCTATCTCAGTTTATTTCTCACTTCATTATTATTAAGTATCAATTCTTGATTAATCTACATTTATGTAATATATTTTCTTATTTTGTTACAGGAACAGAATTGAAAACAATCCAGCACTAATTCGTAAGTATTTAAAAACATTTCCTCAATTTTCGGTCAGAATTCAATTTCAGATTTCCACGAAACAAAAAAGAAATGGTTTCAAATTACATTAAAAAAAACGAGGTTAAAACAGATTCCCAAAAAACATGCACCATACTAATTTGAAATCCGAATTTTATTACCAATATCCAATTAACAGCCACTTTTTTCTTCTTTTGAAATTTAAATACGATAAATTCCCAGTGTAAATAAATTCCCATTGCAAAAAAAAAATCAAAATCCACAGAGCAGAAAAATTCTACATTAAACGAACATTTTCGGCCAGTTAAATTAATTTATGGTGGTTGCCCAAAAGAATTCTAAATAAAATATTTACTGTCTGTCCGTCTGTAAGATCGTAAAACTGGTGAAATCGGTAAGAAAACGAATTTAGAAAAACAACGGTATACTAAATTAGTAAAGAAAGATTGATGAACAGTTTTATGTATGAACTGGTATACAGTTTACTTAGTCGCTATTTCAAGATGGATTTTTAAATAGATTAACGTTTTAAGTTTTTTTCTTTTAGGATGATAAACAAAAGTTTGAGCTGTCTGGTTTGGGTGCTTATCTTACTTGATCGAAACCTGACACTTGAAGATAGCGCCAAACCTTCAAACCCCTTTTTTTAGCGTGGTAAAATCATCAAATGAGTCTTTCCAACCTGGGCAGAACGGGAGAGACAGTCAGACTCGTACTGACTAAAATCCACGGTGTCCTTCAATAGCGCTTTTCGTTCCGGGGTCACAGTAATTCGTAAGACCCGCAACCCCGGCAGGTTTTGGCCCTCTAGAGGGGGGCCCCGTCATTTTGCTGTCACTCTTTGAGGCGCGCGTGGAACACAACGCGCCGTCGACCCGGGCACGGTCCATGATTGGACAGCGAGTCGCCTGTTACTTGCCACCCGCATGCCCGCGGCCTTCAAACTCTTTTTGAGAATACTTAAAAGACAAACTGCAGTTCCGACGCTGCGTGGGCGTCATTAGAGAATAGCATCAGAGGACCAAAGTCAGGCCCGAAACGCGTTGTGTTCCACACGCGTTTCAAAGAACTGTCCAGTAGCTCGATCCAGTGTCACTGTATTCCAGTAGTAATCCAGCGCTGGATCGGAATAAATAAATAAAAAATAATAAATATTCCACAACTATCACACAAGGCCATCTAGTCCCAAGCTAAGCAGAGCTTGTGTTATGGGTACTAGACAACTGATAAACGTACTTATATATTTCTAAATACATACATATTATAGATAAATTACACCCAGACACAGAACAAATGATCGTGCTCATCACATAAACATTTGTCCTGGGTGGGAATCGAACCCACGACCTTCGGCATAGCAGTCAGGGTCACTAACCACTAGAGCAACAGGCGAGGCAACAGGCAGAATGGATGACGTTCTATTTTTTTTAATCCAGTGACACTTGGATCCAGCCCTTGGATAAGTGTAAATCAGCCTTTACTCTGTTCAATAGTTAGAAATCTTTCCATTAGACACGATAACATAGATAGATGAAATTATCTTACATGATAAATCTACGCTCATCGAAATTCGAGCGCGTCCCACAAGATGGCCGAACAACAAATTAATTCGTGAACTTTTCAGATTACTCACAAACTCCATCGAATCTGATTTTATATCGAAAGTTTTGATTCAATTTCCAATACTTTTAATGTGTTTCATTAAATTTTGATAACGGTCTCGTTTCTCATTGATTTTTTAATACCTTACATTATTTTTGGTTTATAAGCTGATTTAAATAAAGTTTTAATGCTGCACTTAAATTTTAATACCCATTTTAGAAATTATTTTAAGGTTTTCGAAATGAATTCTTGCTCAAAAGCTTACTGATTTTTGAATAATACTATTCAATAATTTTGGCAAACTAAGGTTACATTATTGAAAAGTAACATTTATACTATGTATTTTAATGTTCTAAAATACTTGAGCATTCACAAACATCGAGTAATCAATTACCCATTTTTAACGAACAAAATTTTGACGAACCGAACATCGAACAGAGCCAAGCTCTATGCTTGGCATTGAGTATCGCTACGAACAAGCCACGGTCGGCTCGGAAAAAAGCTCGCCAGAACGCTCGTTAGAATGCTCGCTGAAACGCCTTCGTTTGTTTATCTGTAACGTAACATTCGCAGGAATGCTCATTACAAGTGAATGCACCTTAGAAATGCTATAAATGTTACAATGACTGATACGAATATCAAATGCACCGTGAAACTTGTAGCAATTAAGATTTTATATTTATAATTTTGTATTTTTAGCCTCTCATTCAGTAATAAAAATATAATAGTGAGCTAATAAAACAAAAAAAAAACGATTGAGGCAATAATAATTTAAAAATTGTAATTATTTTTCATCACAATTGATTTTTCTTCTAGTTTTTTTTTTTTAATATCTTTTACAGTTAATTTCTTAGAGCCATGTATAAAATTAGAACATTTGAAGGTCAATTTTACATAAGACAGTCCCCCAAAAACGCCCGCCTCTCGCGATTTTTTACATACCCCTTTCTCCTCTTAATATCGCGCGTCATAAAAATAAAAGCGGGTTCCGTAAAATCGGTCGAACATAATATACGTAAATGTTGGGTTCAATGCCTTCGCAAAAGGTTGTGATAACTATCTTGAGGTCTATTTGAAAGAATTTATCGATAATAAGGGAGTAGACAAAAGGTATATTTTAGACTGTGCCTAAAATTGGAACAACTTTTACCATGGGACTAACTCATAATATATAATATATCTTTAGTTAATTGTTCTCTTTTTTTTTATTGCACCTGCTATGTTTTATCTCTGCATCACCCCAAGGTAGACTGGCAAAAAATGCCTAAGGCATTAAGTCCCCCCGCTGCCTCGACAAGTCGAGGCGCGGCAGGAAGAGCTCCGGCGCGATCTCAGGGCAGTATGGAGGGAGCGACTGTCGCAACCGAGGTCCGGGCACGCCGCAATCGCGGCGGTAAGACCCCTCATTGAGGAGTGGCTGGATAGGCGTCACGGCGTCCTGACCTACCGCATGACACAGGTTCTCACCGGACACGGAAGTTTCGGGAGGTTCCTGTGTCTGATAGGGGGGGAAGAAACGCCTGGGTGTCACCACTGCGAGGATCGTCCGGAGGACACGGTGGAGCATACGGTGCAGGACTGCCCCGCTTGGGCAGAGCACCGCCGTGTCCTCACGACGGCGATAGGCGGAGACCTCTCGCGCCCGGCATTGGTCGAGGCCATGCTGCGGGGCGAGACGGAGTGGGAAGCGGTCGCCTCCTTCTGCGAAGCAGTCATGCTCGTGAAGGAGGAGGCGGGCCGCCTGAGGGAGAGGACAGCGTCCTCCCTCCACCCCAGCCGCAGTGGTAGACGCCCACGGCGTCGGACGTCGCAAGACGATCTCCGGCCACCGTAGGCGCGGGCATGCGGGCAGCGAGTAATGGGCGACTCGCTGTCCGACCATGGACCATGCCCGGGTCGACGGCGCGTTGTGTTCCACGCGCGCCTCAAAGAGTGTCAGCATAGTGACGGGGCCTGTAGAAGGCCAAAGCCTGCCGGGATCGCGGGACCTAGGGATTACCGTGACCCCGGTACGTAAAGGGCTATTGAAGGACACCGTGGATTTTAGTCAGTACAAGTCTGACAGTCCCTCTCGCTCTGCCCTGGGTGGGAGGACTCATTTGATGATTTTACCACGATAAAAAAAAAAAAAAACAAAAAAAAAGGCATTAAGTCCGCCGTTGTACAGAGTTGTGCAAAAAGTTTAATAAATAAATAAAATAAATAATAATAAAGAGTACATTGACCCTACAGAGGATCATAAGCTACACGATGTCATAGAAAAATATATATTTTTTTACGAGAATATCATTCTACGCCATTTCTTTCATTGGAAAATCATAATGATACCATTTAGTATCTACTAAAAACGTTTAAAAGTCAACCCTTTAAACATCCTCATTACGTCTGCACCAGACTAAGAGCAAGCCTAGCCTCCATACGCCATATATTTTTCTGAAAGCAAAGGTATTCCTTTATTATTCCTCAGTTGTCAGAGTCAGGGTTGTTCTTGCGAGCCTCTTTTGTTTTCTATGCGCCTAGTACTTTAAATATTCAAGCTACATGGCAAGGCTTTGAAAAGTTATGATTAGTGGAATATTCTTAATGGTAAATGATATTTATACAGCCTGTTAGTGTAATCAGTCTTAAACTTGAAACCAGTGGTTTGGTATCACTTACAGAACGTAAATTCAATAAAAAATAAAAACTTTTTTTTTTTCAATAAAGTCTCCATTTTTCCCCAAAATTATTTCACCCTATTACGCAAAGGTAAGATCAAATAAGCCGGCGCGCGGCCGCGACGCCGGCGCCGCCGCGTCGCCCACACTTCAGTGATCAGTCAGCCGGCAGCGTCGCTACGGAACGTACGTGTGTACGCTCGCAGCGCTCTCGCGCGACTCCGCGCCGCCCCACCGTTAATTTTTCGCGCAAGTGTTAGTGTTCAAACGAACAGTGGACCGAAATGGTCCGGGTTTACGCCGCGTCGGGTGATAACCTGAACGAGGCTCGGAGAATGTACGCTGACTTATTCCCTGGATCTGGACTCGTCACGCAACAAAGGTAGGTATTTTTGCCTGTCCTAAGCCAGGAAAAGTATGAAGGGAAGTTAGTTACATCACAGGTTACCTGTATTTTATGATGTAGTTAGTTAAAACTTATGTAGGTATGTAGTTAAACGGACGGCTATTGCGGCAGGTTAACGCCCTTTGCAGTGAATACGTAACTCGGGCGCATAGTATCCATGAATTAACGGACGGTGTAGGACAGAAACATTTTTGATTTTTTTAAAGAAAAATTCGTTTATTTATTTTTAAATTCAGACAAACATTTTTATAATTAAATCAACTACCTATGGTTTCAAGGTTAAGACTGATTACACTAACAGGCTGTATAAGCTTTTTGAACACAATTATGAATTGTTCATAATATAAGTCTATAACAATAATTGTAAGGGGACATGGTCGACCTAACCTTTTAAGTTTATTTTTCGGAGTAAGCACCTTATGTAAGTACCTAACCATAACATTTGCGTTGAGAAACAAATCAAATGAAATTCTTCTTTTTATAAATTTTCTGCAACCTATTAATAGGTTTATAAAATAAACAAAAAAGTGGTTTTAAGATTTTAGCCCTAACAGTCGCCTGAAATTTTCTTTTGTTTTTTTTTTCAGAAGCGTCAGGTTTAAAAGTTATTCGCTGAAATATATGTCCAAAACTCATCATCTGCCTAGCCTTTTCCCAACTATATTGGGATCGGCTTCCAGTCAAACCAGATGCAGCTGGATATCAGTATTTTACATGGAGCGACTGCCTGTCGGACCTCCACAACCCAGTAATGGGTAATACGATACCCCTTGTTAAGACTGGTTGTCAGAGTTTAGAGCTTCTGACTAACAGGAACGACTGTCAAAGATCTACAAATGACAGCCGGGACCAGCGGCTTTACGTGCTTTCCGAGCCACGGAGGAAACTCGCTATGATAGATATTTACCCATCCACAGACCCACCTCGGCAAGCGCGGCTTAACCCGGAAGATCGACCTGCCTGACCGACCTGTCGGCTGTATTTATTTAGCCACGTGCTCCTCAAATATAAGTCCAAAACTGAACCTCGGAAAAACAATATTATGGTGTCATAATTCAACATGCATACTTAAAGGGAGAAAAAAATCAAAAAAGTTGTTATCGGCTAGCTATTCCTCGCACTATGGGATGACGATAATGATGGACTATCCTACAGAATACGATTTTTTCAATTCAAACCAGTAGTTCCCGAGATTAACGCGTTCAAACAAACAAACACTTCAGCTTTATAATAGTAGTACAGATATATGGCCAAAAACAATTTCCCTGGCTGTCAAAATTAAATTTATTAACGACAAACTACTAAGCTACTTTACGCTTACTTAACCAAACCAATAATGTCGGCATAGACAGAGAGAAAACAACTATTATCGACATACAGATAAGTCCGGCTTATGTTACACTGAAATAGCTGAAACTAGGTAAACGAAAAGTTACTATGGCAACTTTTATGCCTTTGTCAAACAGACAGGCGAAAGCGAAGCGTTTCCGAAGCGATATCGAACCGAAGCGAGACGTCAGTCCGATAGTTCTGTCACGCTATCGGATCGCTTTCGCTTTTCTATGTGACTGGATTCAAACAAATTCATACATTACAAATAAAAACGCCTCGCTTCGCATTCGTTACGCCAGTCTATTTGACAAAGGCTTAGCTTCTGATCCCTGCTAGCCTACTTTGTCCTGCTCCTGAGCAAGGGCCTCCCCCTACTCCTTCCACTTCTCTCGATGCTGTGCCTCTTCACGCCACTTCACAAGGAAGACCAATCCAGAGCGCCCTGCCATCTTCTTCTAGGCCTGCCGCGACCCCGCCTGGCTGGCTCAGGGCAAACAAAAAAAAGGCTGCCTGACACTTTTTTTATCATGGTAAAATCATCGAATGAGTCCCCCACCCAGGGCAGAGCGGGAGGGACTGTCAGACTCGTACTGACTAAAATCCACGGTGTCCTTCAATAGCCCTTTACGTTCTGGGGTCACGGTAATTCGTACAGTCCCGCGACCTCGGCAGGCTTTGGCCCTCTAGGGACCCCGTCATTCGGCTGACACTCTGAGGCGCGCGTGGAACACAACGCGCCGTCCGCCCCGGCCACCGACCCGGCCATAGTCCATGGTCGGACAGCGAGTTGCCCATTACTCGCTGCCCGCATGCCCGCGACACACGCGGCCTTACTGAAGCACTTCACCAATAAGGTCAGTGTAAGTCTCCTAGGGCGTCCCCTCCCGGCTTAAAACAAACTTACTTTTGCATTTATATGATTAGTTAGTATTCTATGCCTTCCACCGTATTATTATTCATGCCTTATCTTGAAACCAATGGTCCCATGCCCCATAAACCCAAAAATAGGGACAGTGCTTCATAAAAGGCCCCGACCCACATCGCACAGGAGACTATTGGGACGACAGATGCTAGTAATCGTTATTGACACGCTTTAAGTATATGTATACATTATTAGGAAGGGTCGAATGGCACGAGGGACAGATGGGACGATACCTTTGTACGTTTGCTGTATTTTTGTTTTAATAAAGTTTGTTTTGTTTACTTCTAAAATTTTCTAAGAAACATCTTCGAGCTTTATTGTCTAGGCGCTTTCCTGTCGTTTACCACTTTGTCATTTTTTTTCGCATGTTTTTTATTCTTATTCAGGGGTCTTTTTTTGATTCCGTCGCCTCGCTTAAAGCCCGCGATAAAAGCTATGCAATAGCTTATAAATAAAGAAAATCTGAGCGTGGATTAAGACTTACAATACTTTTATCCCTTATAGACATTCTCGTGAAATAATTATAGAACTTCACGCAGGCGAAACCGTGGGCATAAGCTAGTCAATCAGTAATCAAGTTATCATTTAAAATATCTGCAATGAAATGATGAAAATTAAATCTAAAGCTTTATCATCTGTATGGATGTGCTTGTAATCCGCGCCGATCGCAATGTTCATATATTATGAAGCCCCGATAATCCTCATACCTCGAGCGATGGTACTCGCGTTCGGAAATATGATTGATGAATGTAAACGGGTGAAAGACTAGGTTCATACTTTGGAGATGTTTGGGGTGCATAGTTTTTAAGAAAAAAAATATTGGGATTTTTTTTACGTCATCAAATGAGTCCTGTAACCCATGGCGGGACAGGAGGGAATAACAGACTCGTACTGACTCAAAAACACCATGTCCTTTAATAGCTTTTTACGTTCCAGGGTCACGGTTACCTGATAAGACAGTCCCGCGACAATTTATGCCAGTCTTGATAAATGAGATTTCTTAAATAGATTTTCAACTTTATCACAAAAATACTACTTATTTATCATTCAGTCCTTCTGAATAATAATGTAATAATATAATTCCTTCCCTAGTTACCCAAAGATATAAGGCGTCACTAAAATAAATGGATATTACAAAAAGACAGATGTATTGTTTTTTTTTTTGTTTTTAGCGTGGTAAAATCATCAAATGAGTCCTCTCGCCCAGGGCAGAGCTGGAGGGACTGTCAGACTCGTACTGACTTAAATCCACGGTGTCCTTTAATAGCCCTTTACGTTCCGGGGTCACGGTAATTCGTCAGTCCCGCGACCCCGGCAGCCTTTGGCCCTCTAGAGGGGGGCCTCGTCATTTTGCTGACACTCTTTGAGGCGCGCATGGAACACAACGCGCCATTGACCCGGGACGCGCCTTCGACCGGGGGATGTATTGGTTTGGACAACTTTGATGTCCTCAATTCACCTCGGAAAAATGTATATGAATTGAGTAAACTTATTTGGTACCCTTTGTTCATCCCGGAAAAATATCACCTGAGTGAACAAAGACTTTTCTTCTACGATCTTGTGGACTTTTATCACCCACGTCAAGCATAACAAAACCAAAAAAAAAAACAGGCGAAATAATATTTATTGAACTTAAAAATACAATCTGATCAAGATTGTCTTTATAGGGGCCATCACCCAGGTGATATTTTTCCGAGGTTGAGGACACTAAAGTTGTCCAATTTGTTCACCCAGGTGAACAGTAGAATAAACCGATTTATTTTAATTACAGACAAAAAGAAGAACTCAGGTACACGTGTTCCTAAGTGATGAATAAATGGGCATAGCCACTATTTTTGACGTCAGACTTATTTTAGGATAAAGAAATACGAAGGTACCAGGTTTTTCAGGGGATACGCGTATTTTTGCTTTTGAGATTGGGTATTTTTGGAAAAGCCTATCTTTTTTTTCTCTTTATTTTTAAGGGACTTATATCCTACAAGGCAGGCTCCATCGTATCCTAAACTACTAAACTATAAAATAAATTATTAAGAGCAAAAAGTAGGGGAAGTCAACGAAGTAATTATAACCTATATTCATGCCGTTTGTTCAAAAAGAAAGGTCAAATTCTTTATGTTTTCTCGGGGTTCTTTACATCATTTCAAATGACGTTATATCAAAACACTTCTTCATCATCATCATCATCATCAGCCTATATTATGCCCACTGCTGGGACACCAGCCTCCTCTCTATGAGAGGGAGTGGGCCATAATCCACTATGTGGGCCCAGTGCAGGTTGCTAGATGTCACATGTCTTCGATTTTTTGGTTCTAGGGCATGCTGGTTTCCTCAAATCATAATTCTGTAACTAACAGTTTATCACCAATACTGCTCTAGTCCAATGAAGCGACCTGTTTGATCCAATTCTGAGAATCAAACTCAATTAGAGATACTACCTGGCTTTAATTGGAGACACGATATTGACCCTAATTCGCTTATAGTTTAAGCCTGATTTCTCCGTAGGGACACCTTATCTGATATCTGTAGTTCACCTACCAGACCGGTTTCCACCGCGAGCGGAGTGGACCCATTAGTGACTTATTTTACCTCACAAGAGAAAACTGTTTACCTTCTTTTCTATCGTGGTAAATTCGTCTAATGAGTCTTCCCACCTAGGGCGGGACGGGAGCGACTGTCATAATCGTACTGACTAAAATCCACGGTGTCTTCAATAGCCCTTTACATTTCAGGATCACGGCAGGAGCACGGCAGGCTTTGGCCCTATTTGGCTCGTCAGATTGCTGAAAATTATTTGATACAAGCTTGGAACACGACATGGCGTCGACTTAACCCCTTTCCGGTTGAAACCGGGCTTAAGGTTGAAATTACATTTTCACGCACTGGCACCTAGAGGGCACTTTAACAGAAAATGGTCGCTAACGCAGTTAATATTGTGAATTGTTATTTCGTAACCATTTTACGAATTAAAACGGAACATGTAAAAATAAAAACGTGATAAAAATTTAAAATGTTAACAAAAATCTTACTAACCATTGCAATCAATCTTTAGAAGCTTATCTCAAAAAACTTAGTACTTACAGTAGAGATTTATTTAATAGTTTAAAGCTCTGAGCAAACCAAGGCGAAGCCCGCGCGGGATACGGGACAAAATACGTACGCGCTCATTGAAATATAATTTTTCCTTTTTTTTTAAGTACGGTAAAATCATCACATGAGTCCTCCCACCCAGGGCAGAGCGGGAGGGACTGTCAGACTCGTACTGACTAAAATCTACGGTGTCCTTCAATAGCCCTTTACGTACCTTGGTCACGGTAATTCGTGAGTCCCGCGACCCCGGCAGGCTTTGGCCCTCTACAGGGGGCTATGCTGACACTCCTTGAGGCACGCGTGGAACACAACGCGTCGTCGACCCGGGCATAGTCCTTGGTCGGACAGCGAATCGCCCATTACTCGCTGCCCACATGCCCAGAAAATTCTTTGTATGCACGCAACTAACAAGTTTGGATAGATGGATGTTTGTTACTCAACCTCATTATAATAACTGAGCGGATTTTGGTGTTATTTGGCTCAGAGATAGCTTATATCCTGGACATAGGATACCGTTTATCTCGGTATTAAGTTCCGTGGGATAATACTCTAGAAACACACGGGCGAAGCTGCTGGCAACAATAGGTACTTTTTTTTGTATGTGGTCTTTTTTAAAGAGACGAACCCACCCCACTATTCCCAAACCACTGCAACTCCTGAAAGCCAGAATCAACAGTGGCAACTACCAGAAAAGTGCCGAGACAATGAAGCTCGACGTGTCCCGGAGAATGAATTTATGTGGTCTAAGCTAGACGCTGTAATCATACCCATCGTACGGCGCTCATCTACGTTATTTTTGTACGTTTCCATAAGTTATTTTTCAATACTATTTCCATTATGGAAATACACTTAAATATGGAAATTCTATATTAAGTGTTCCAATACTTCTGTATATTTGGTCAACTTCTTATAAATAAATAAATATAAATATTCCACAACTATCACACAACGCCATCTAGTCCCAAGCTAAGCAGAGCTTGTGTTATGGGTACTAGACAACTGATAAGCATACTTATATATTTCTAAACACATACATATTATAGAAAATAAAGTCCAAGTAACTTGTATGAAAGTGTTAAAATAACAGCGGTTACTCACGTAACAGCCTTACCATTAACACAATTACCGCTGGCTGGTAAATCCCGCACGGGAATCGACTCAGTTTTACCAGACCTTTATTCTAAGTGACATTGTAAGATATATTATTGGCGATTTATCATTTTACTGCGACTTATTTTTATCTTGCTTTAATACTTCGTTATTTATTCACCTTGAGAACCTTTAATCTGCACCTGCGGACCAGAATGTTAATAAAAACAGAATACATAAAGTCTTGGACTTGTAAAACTTATTAGTCAAGCATACAACCCTAATTTCTTCAAAGTTAGAGTGATACAGTGGTAGGGTAACAGTGTATAAGACGGGGACGCGAGGTATTATGGGAAATCACACACTTAAGACAAACTTAACACAATACGTAGCGCCAGCGCCAACAGGACGTCATTTGTTAATGGCCGCTTGCAAATGACGTCCTGATGGCGCTTGCGCTACGTTAGTGTTGTGTTAGGTATGCCTAAAGAGTGTATGTCCACATTACACCTCGCGTCTCCGTCGTATACACTGTTCCTCTACGCCTTCTCCATAACTTATCTATGTCATCCCATGACTTAGTTTTATTCTAAGAAATCTACCATATTTCAATTCGAGTTATGATAGGAACAATACGTCGGGTCACGTAAGGAATAAGATTAGGTGCGTTCGGAACAAATATTATAATTTTTCTCAAGTTCGTAAACCTTATTTGTAACTGGGTTAGGATTTCAGGTCATATTCGGAATGATAAGTTTTTTTTTTATGTAACACGAATTTGCCACAGAGGCAAACCTGTAGTTAAAGTAAATGTCCCGAGTTTAGCCATAAATCTGGGTAAACTCGGGACAAAACCTAAAGGTAGTACAGACGCTAGCACATCAACCTAGCTCAATATGTCGTTATTATTATTTGAGGTTAATGTTCGGTTGGTAAAATTTGACAGATTCGGGTAAGTTGACCTGCTGGCGTCTGTACATATACTCCAATCAAAATTCCTGGAATTCCGAAACAATTTCAACTTCCACTGAACTCGAAATATTGAAACACAGTTCAGCAGAATTCACTTGAACATTATCTGAAGTTATCAAAAGGCAAATAGTCACATATGAATTTCTGTTTTTCCAACACATATAGAAAATATTTGTAGGACAATTTTGTGGAATCCTTTCATTTCTTTTGCTGTCTGTTACCATGGCAACTGAAGAACAAGTTTTCCGTAATTTACGTAAAGCGTACTTGAAGTATATACATGGAAAATTACGCCATATTGTGTAGGACTGAAGAACTTTTTTCCATCAAATTAACATCAAAGTTCCCCGTTTACGGTCAGTTCACACCGAGATGCGAGGCAACGCGACTAGACGTAACGGTACTGCAAATTTGTATCTCTTCGTGTAGTAAATAGAGTGAGATTTTGAGTAGCTCTATTGAAATGTTCGCGCAGCGTTGTGTCTCAGTGTGACGTGACCGTTACTTAACGTTAAAAAACGTGAAATCTGAAAGACTGCTACGAATGCAATTCATTGTACGTTGTAGTATGTCCACATTAACAAATAAACGAGGAACTTTTACATATTTTTTACGTTGTAATATCATCAAATGAGTCCTCCCGTCCTGGGTGGAGCAGAAAGGACAAGATTCGTACTGACTAAAATCTACGGTGTTCTTTCAATATCGGTCACCCGTTCAGACATGAGAGACGGGGTTCTAACTTTTGGGCCATCACGAAACTTGACGACTTTAAGATTTGTAAATTTTCCATCCGCAATAATTTATTTTAACTTATTCAAATAAAAACGTGTGCTAAATTGCCGTTTAAATTCTTTATATCTTCCAGCATATTTTTACATATTTATTCAATGTTCTCTTTAGTAAAAAAACCAAAAGATATTATCTTTCTTTCAGACAATTATAAACTCCTCAAGTTTATGCATCTGCTGATGATTTATTAATGTTCTCGTTTAGTCTTATTTTTTACTAGCCTGCGGCTCGTCTAGCTTCAAAAATACTCTATTTCAATGCACAATCGGGCACGCCGCAATCGCGGCGGTAAGACCCCTCTTTGAGGAGTGGCTGGACAGGCGTCACGGCGCCCTGACCTTTCGCATGACGCAGGTCTTATCGGACACTGATGTTTCGGGAGGTACCTGTGTTGGATGAGGAAGAAACTGCGAGGATCGCCCAGAGGACACGGTGGAGCATATGGTGCAGAACTGACCCACTTGGGCAGAGCACCGCCGCCTCACGACAGTGATAGGCGGAGACCTCTCTCGCGCCCGGCATTGGTCGAGGCCATGCTGCGGGGTGAGACGGAGTGATAAACGGTCGCCTCCTTCTACGAAGCAGTTATGCTAGCGAAGGAGATGGCGCGCCACGTGTGGGAGAGGACATCGTCCTCTCTCCAACCCAGCCGCAGTGGCAGGCGTCCACGGCGACAGACGATCTCCGGCCACCGTAGGCGCGGGCATACGAGCGGCGATTAATGGGCGACTCGCTGTCCGACCATCGACCATGCCCGAGTCGACGGTGCGTTGTGTTCCACGCGCGCCTCAAGGGGTATGAGCATAGCGTTGGACTCTAGAGTAGACTCCCGAGCGTAGCGAGGGATTTTAAAGTAACATCCAGAGCGCAGCGTGACGTTATAAGACTTTCACTCGAACTTAAAAGTGTTTGTCCCGAGGTGGACTCTCTACTTTTTATCACTCTCTATGAATAAATAAGTCAACTCAAAGTCGGACTCAGAGTACTCCTTTGAGTCTGACTCTGACTATGACATAAAGCTGACTCTGACATTGAGATAATGGACTTACCCATGGAACTCACAAGGCACAAGCAATTTTGAGCATTTTTCAGGGCTCTACTGCTTATGAAAGTAACGTATCATCAAAAAGGAAAACATAGAGGCATAGTAGAAGTAAATATTTATTATCGTGTAAAAAATCATTGATGTATTACCAGTATCCAGAAAGTAAACAGGCGAGAGTGTTTGTATGGAGAAATACCAACCGCATTTCCTCTTAAATATAGTAAGAGGATTGCGACGTTACGATCTTGACCTTTGGAACAAATCCTATTTTAGATTCCACGAAAGGTTTTTTTCAGGTACCTGTTTTTGAGTACTTCGGTTTATTTGTAGATCTTTTAGCCGATTCGGATGTACGTTCTGTAAGTCTATGTTTTAGGAGAATATTTCATGCAACCACGATAAGAAACAAATTATGATAGCGCCATTTTGTGACGTCATGCATGCTTTAGTATTTATATGAATACTAGGTATTAACAGCGGCTTCGCCCGCTTAAACTCGAAAATCATGCCACAGCAGGAACATAAAAACTATCCCATAAGTTAGTCCAGGTTATAAACTACCTGTGTACCAAATGTCATCCAAATCCGTTCAATAGTTTTTGCGTGAAAGAGTCGACATCCATCCATCCATACTCACAAACATTTGTAAGGCCGTATACAGAAAGAAAGCTGGAAACTTATAAGTGCTTACCGGCGCTTGACAGCGCTGGTACGTTCTACACAAAGGAAACAGATTGAAGCAGACCAAGCAAGTTGTTTATTAATTTTAAATGGCAGCGCCCAGCGCTGACCAGCGCGTATTGAAGCTTGTCGGAACTTGTCGGCACCGTTCAGTGCTTATCGGCGCGCGTTCATATATTTTCCTGCGCGGATTACCAGCGCTTATAAGTTTCCAGCTTTCTTTCTGTATACGGCCTAATGTAATCCAAACTAATATTATTAATGCGAAAGTAACTCTGTCGGTCTGTCTGTCTTTCTGTCTGTCTGTCTTTCTGTCTGTCTGTCTGTCTTTTCTTCACGCCTAAACTACTGAACCGATTTGTGTGAAATTTGGTACAGACATAGTTTGGAACTTGAGAAAGGACATAGGATAGTTTTTATGTGGGTAAAACAAAAAATCTGCCGGAGGTCACTATTCCACGCGAACGAAGTCGCGGGCAAAAGCTAGTATTATAATAAAATATTAGAAAAGATACATAAACTAAGTATCGGTTGACCTTCCTCTACTCTTTACAGTTATTTTCATTTTACTTAATACAACATCATCTGATATTATTTTATCTAATATGCAAAGTACATTATATTGTTATAAGTAAAGGTTTTCTGCTATTTTCTTTATGTAATTTAGCATCAAGATATTTTTATAGAAAAAGGGTTCTCTTGGGTTAAAAAAACTTCATTACTTTGTCGGTTTTGTGGTTGCTAACGCAACTCCTGAGACTGTGATCATCGGTTTGATTCTTTGCATACTAATTGATCTTACACAATGTTTGTCTTAAGCCATTGCTACGATAATACTGTCATCGAATGTTTATTATATCGACGTGCCAAAATTTCACGCTTCGATGCCCAGCAGTTTCGGCTGTGTGTTGATCTATCAGTCAGTCAGCCAGTCGGTTACTTCTTTATACAGGATTTTTTTATGTAGTTGGGATATTTTTTCCTGGGGTTCTATTTCAGTAGGTAATCGAACACATGTACACCATTTTTGTTTAATTATTTTATTTTACCTTTTGTTGTGAAATTTTATTGAAGCCTCTATTTTATTGTCTCTATTGTATATAAACTTCTATTAGACTTTTGTCTAACAGAAGATTAAGGACAGTAGAAACAGAAGTTTGAAATCAACTGTTGAGGCATTATGTGAAAAAGAATAAATTTTTATCCAAAATGGCGGTTAACGCAGACACTCCTTGAAGTCGAAAACTTACATTTTTCAGGATTAGCAATATACACGTATTATATATAATTCATCATCTGCCTAGCCTTTTCCAAACTAAATTAGGGTCGGCTTCCAGTGAAACCAGATGCAGCTGGATATCAGTATTTTACATGGAGCGACTGCCTGTCGGACCTCCACACGCCAGTATCTGGGTAATACGATATCCCATGGTAAGACTGGTTGTCGGATTTTGAAGCTTCTGACTAACAGTAACGACTGTCAAAGATCTACAAATGACAGCCGGGACCAACGGCTTTACGTGCTTTCCGAGGCACACAGGAAACTCGCTATGACACATGGTCACCCATCCACAGACCAACCTCGGCAAGCGTGGCTTAACCCGGAAGATCGGCCTGTGGAGTGTGAGTGTGTGGTGGAATTAGTGTGTGAATGTGTGGTGGAATTAGGCAATACTACTAATAAAAAAAAAACACCTAATGCAAGGTAAAGCCTCTTTTTCGTCTCCATTGACTGGATTACCACATAATACACATACGCCAACCGCTTACTAACATTCTAAAGTATAAAAAGACTTTCAGAGAAACTCTGTATGCTAAATATACTAGCTGAAATCCTGAAGTTTCCCACGTCACAAGTGCAATGTATAGAACTCGAACTTCGAGCTCTCCAGTTATTGACTCAACAGTATGTGTGTTCTCGTCGAGCGATTGCATTCAATCCGCCTTCTGCGCAGAAGAGATCGACATTTTTAAACTTTACATGTATTATAAATTATAATATCAAGTATTTTCCCCTCCATTATCTAGTTCAAAAGAAATTTTACGGGTGAAGTGTTTTTTTTTTGTGTTGCGAAGTCTTTAAATAAGTCTTCCCGCCTTGAGTGGGGCGGAAAGAACAGTCAGACTGTAACTGACTAGAAATATCACCCTATTCCTGCTGCTGCCCTTTGCGTTCCAGAGTCACAACACCTTACAAGAGAGTTAAGTGGGCTTCTTTTTCTTTGTAATACACTTTTTTTTAAATCCGTCTTACCACAAAAAAATAAACATCTGTTAAACGCTTGTCTAAAAAAGTGTAACTGCAAAACGAACCTTATATCAACGTGAAATGCCATTTTGACGTTGACAGTTTTTTAGACAAGTGTTCAACAGATGTTTAACTTATTTGTGGTAAGACGGACTGTGTTTGTTTCGGAAGTTTTAACGATTCTGACACATCACATTTTTTTGTTGCGTCGTATGTCGTACTGAAACTGTGAAAATGAAACTTTCAAGTCCTTATTTACTTGTATGTGTGGTTTTAAACTGTAAATTCAAGTTGGTTATTATAATTTTTTTTTTTTTTTGAAATGACTAAACTGAATGTAACCCTTGCTGCCTATAGCCTATAGTCTTCTTCGATAAATGAACTATCCAATACAGAAATATTTTACAATTCGAACTAGTAGTTTCTGAGATAAGCGCGTTCAACCAACCAAACTGATTAGCTTTGTAAAATAAAGTATAGATCAGTAAACCAAATTTTTTTTTTTTCAATTATGGAATTTTTATCCACAGGGATACGCCATTTTATCTTATCGACTATTACACATAACAAAATTGATTCAACCTATAGATTAATACGAATATATCACCCAAAAACTCTGCCAATCTTTAACCACAACCTTAATTATTTATTTATAATAATTTAAAACTGAAACCGCAAATTTAATTCCATATTTTATAAATATCAAGTTATCAACCCGTGCACTGCGCACAAGTTAACTTAATTACCCTGTTATGTATTTACCGTCGCTTTGAGGGTTAATAGGGTAACCCTGTTACCGTCTTGGTGCTTTTTGACGAAGCTGATACAATTTCCTTGTTCAAGTTATTTTGTTTAAGTATTCTAAAGGTAAATGTGTGGGTGGATGTGTATAATATGCCGCCGTCGTTTGGTTTCGAAGCGTTATTTTGTTTGTTAATTTTTAAAAAATACAAGTACTCAAATTCCAAATGTGAAAATACTTTGTTTTTTATTTTTTCAAACCTAAACGGGTGAATGGAATTTGATGAGATTTAGCTGGCAGATAGACTACGATCTTGGACATGAGATTTTTCGTATCCCAGTGATATACTATACCGCACACTTTTTACGACACTTTTAAAATTTATGATAGTGCTTTTTGCCTTTTTTTTTAATTTAGTTGTTTGTGGGTTCCGTTTCCAGAGTCCGTCCGTCTGTCTGTCTGTGACCAGGCTTTATCTCCTGTACCGTGATACTTAGTTAGTTATTTTTGTTTACATAAATGATATATTTCTGGGTCTTTTTCCGCCATAGCAACAAATACTAAAAAACAGAATAAAATGAATAATCAAGAGGTTGTACGGAATCCCATTCTAGTTTAGTCTGAATAAAATATATATATGTTTTATCAATCTATGTATATAATTCTGTGGGATACTTAATTGCTGAGCGAACAGTCCCTAATTTTACTTTTAAATTACCATTATTATAAGTGAAACATCGGACTTTTATGTGATGCTATAAACTGAGTAAAGTACTTAAAAGACACCCAAATTGGTTCATTATAATATAGGTAAAAAAAATTGGTTGCCTGTAAAGTCGGTATACGGGCGAAAGTTTTACGTGACAACGACTTTGAGTGGTAAAATAATTTTAGGCTAACCATGCCCGAGTGAAAGGGACGCGTGCCTCTCACTCGCTCTCATTGAGAGCGCATAACGCGAGCGGAGCGTAACGCAGTTTCTTGAAGTGTCACCCGGCAAACCAATTTATAAGACGTTGTCACGTCAAAAAATGTATAAAGATTTAAAACAATTTCGTACAACATAAAACAGGCGAATCACATTTTCTTCAACATAATTCCAGAACAATATCTTGAGTGGCATTATTAAATTGATATACAGACTCATCTGTTTATTCAAAATTCTTTGGGTAGCCATCTGCTTAGCCTTTTCCCAACTATATTGGGGTCGGCTTCCAGCCAAACCAGATGCAGCTGGATATCCGTATTTTACATGGAGCGATTGCCTGTCGGACCTCCACAACCCAGTAACTAGGTAACTGGGTAATGGTCTTTGGGTAGCCAAAGAATGTAAAAAAACGTAGGTACCCGCGTTTAAGGAGAAATTCATATTGTGGAGCAAAGTTTTATAAAAAAAAAACATACTCCTGTTGAGAAAACACTCGTGGAAAAATATAAAAACACTTTGTCTGACCCGGAAGCGAACATTAGACTTCATGCTCAAGCTTGCAACCTCTAAACCAGCGTAACAGTTAATTTTTATAAAACCAAAATAGCTCCAGTACAAATTCGTTTTTGGGGTGTTTCATTTAATTTCGAAACTCAATTTTGAAACCCTCTTCCATATCGTCCAATTTGTGTGTAAGTAGATTATATTCATTTAAAATATTTTACGCTTTAACGCCTGCATCGCTAATACTGAAGCTTTTTTTTAAGTTATTGAGCAGGACTGCGTCTTTCTGGATTTCTACTTTAGACCAGCGGTTCCCATTTCCCGGGTCGCGACCCAGCACCGGGCCATCAAAATAAAATACTGAGTAGCAACACTCCCGCGTTGTTGTTCTTTTAGTAAAAAATTAGCATCGGCTCCATAATTCGCACATGATTTCGTGACTAAATAGGCGATACCAAAGTATTTATGTAGTATTAACCGAACCTTATTCTATTAATAAATGTGTAAAATAAAATTATGTGTAAATTAAATGTGCAAAATTTTTTGTTTTTACCTTACAGAACTAGCTTGGGTTTAAGACTAAGGTCGAGATAAATAGTCGTTGCTAAGCATCCGTCAAAAGTATTACTTCAGGAAGTACTACTTCGGCTAAGCGAAGCCAAATATCTGATTTGGGATAAATAAACGTTATGAAATGGATGCTTAGAACGTCGCTAAGCACTGACTTTTACTTGGCTGTTGCTTAGGTACGACTATTTATCTCGGTCTAAGTATTAAGTGGGTCACGTAGGAGCTGTTCGAAAATTACAGGGCCATAGCAGAACAACATTCGGAAAACATTGCTTTAGACGTGCAACCAATAAAGCAATCGCAGCCCTGCTCCACGTGGTCCAATCTTTCATTTTAAAGATTTTTGTTTTTTATGAATGTCGGTTATCCTAAATTTTCAATTAAAACTAAGCGCAAAATGGCTAACACAACATAATTCTACAACATATACACAGAAGATACACGTATGACGCAGGTTATTTTTTTTTTTTTCAGAAAACAAAATTAAGCAAAAATACTAGGTCCTTAAAATGAAATGCTGTAAGACTACGAGTACAAAATTAAAGGGGAAAAATCGTTTTAAAATTTTAGGCTTTTTTTTATCGTGGTATAAACCTCAAATGAGTCCTCCCACCCAGAGCAGAGCGGGAGGGACTGTCTTACTCGTACTGACTAAAATCCACGGTGTCCTTCAATAGCCCTTTACGTTCCGGGGTCACAGTAATTCCTAAGTCCCGCGACCCCGGAAGTTATTAGGCTTAGATTATAGCATGTTCAGATTCGTAGTAGGCCACTAAGAATTGAAGCCAAAAACACGAAAGAAAAATTAACCCCATCGGCGTCGTTCGATTCCTACATTGTAATAAACACACACGAACATTCATGCAAGCGCCCTGCGCCGTCTTACGAATTTTCGATCAGGTCACGTGTCCTGCACGCGAGTGTTAAACTCGTTTTTTACCCATTCCCAAAAAAGTGCACAGCGCCGCTAAAGAAGTTTTCACTTTAAAAACTGAACATCTCCAAGTGGAAAGAGGCTGGGATGTTAGGTAATTTTAATGCGAATTTTTAGTGAGTACAAGTAGTACAGATCTCATATTTGTAAATAGAATGTATAGATCTATTTTTTTAATAGGGTAGCATTATCAGTGTGTGATAAAACCCAATAAATAAAGAGAAAATGTGCGTCGCGCTCACTCACACATTTATAAAAAAGTGGCTTCGCTAAAAACGTTCTGTCACAGTATATTTACTGAGGTAACGTTTTGTTTCGAACACAGACTCGTCTGTCATGAATTCTGGACATTTTATAATCTAACTTATTAGAAATATTCAACGCATAATACACGAGAACAATAACAAATCTTTTTTAACAAATAATACTAGACATTCTACTGTATGAATATGTTTTTTTTTAATTTCAAACTACTATGAGCGACTTAATTCGGCCAGTATTAAAAAAACACGACGGGTTGCACTCTGGGAGTGCCGGCAGAAGTGAAAACTTGAATAGTAATTGTTGGAAATATCTTGTGAACAGATTTTAGTAAAACTCGCAAAAATGGTTGACTTTTTATTTCAATAATTTTCCAATGTGACGTACATCTTTTATAAACAATGTTACCTAGCAACGAATGTATCCAGCCTCTATCCAGCATACAAACTTCTTTAAAAGTAATAAAGTCACACGAACATTCACGCAAGCGCCCTGCGCCGTCCTACGCTTTTTCGGTCAGGGTGACGTGTCCTGACGCGAGTGTCCTGACGCGAGTTTAAGATTTTATACCCATTACAGAAAAGTGCTCAACGCCGCTAAAGAAATTTTCACTTCAAAAAAACAGCTAGAATCTATTGAAGGTTTGTTCACACAATAAAACCTTCACAATAGTATGAACTCGGTTAAAAAAGGAAATATTTGAAAGGGTAAAAACATCTTCTATTCTTAGAACCCAATTTAAAAAGGTGTTAAAAGCTACGTAAATATTTAAGCACTTTTATTTAGCTTTATTCGTACCGCTTTAACGCTAACTGGATTTATCCAGTTAAATCTAATGTGTACGGATCTTATTAATATTAATGACTTTTATAATTCTGTATTATTACATTTTTGACAAAAACCAGAGCAAGATAACGATGAAATATATTTCAAACTTTAGAATAATCTATCTAATATTACAATTAATGCGAAAATAACTGTCCTTATGTGTGTCGGTCTGTCTATTTATTTAAAGCACAAGATTTATTGTAGAGTAATTTCTTGTCGGATTAGCCGATCTTCCAGGTTAAGCCACGCTTGCCGAGGTTGGTCTGTGGATGGGTGACCCTCTGTCACAGAGAGTTTCCTCTGTGCCTCGGAAAGCACGTAAAGCCGTTTGTCATTTGTAGATCTTTGATAGTCGTTATCAAAGATCGTATCTTGCATTAATCACAGTGAGAAGCTCTAAAAGTCTGACAAATAGTCTTACCATGGGGTATCATCTTACCCAGTTACTGGGTTGTGGAGGTCCAATAGGCAGTCGCTTCATGTAAAATACTGATATCCAGCTGCAATTGGTTCGACTGAAAGCCGGCCCCAATATAGTTGGTTGAAGGCTAGGCAGATGATGACTTTCTTGTTGGATATTGTTGAAACACCACCTTGTCTAAAGCCGCGGGAAAAAAGTTAGAAATAAGCATTATGTCTAAATTTGAAAAACTGTTTTATAATGTGTCAAACTATCGACTACACTCGCGAGAAAAAGTTTGGAATCAGTTACTTCGATTGCGCGCGATCTCGAGTGCCTAATAATTGGCTATTTGACTGAAAAATTCTAATTAGTCCGCCACTTAGATTATCAAAAAAAATATTCGACCCGTATTTTTTCTTTTGTTTCGTAAACCAAAATTAACGAAGATACGACGCTTTCAAATTGGCAATACGTCACAGCAATTTTTATTGAATTCTAACGTCACGAGCCCCCACTCTCGAGTTTCGATGCGTTATATTTTGGTAAATATTCATTGATTTTACAAAAGAAAAAATACGTGTCCGTTATTTTTTAAAACTCTAAATTGCGCACTAATTACATTTGTAATTTATAGCTACAGGCAAATAGCCAATTAGTTAAGAATAATAAACGTGGTACCATTTTAAAGGTTTAACTTTAAATTGAGACCAAATTCATTCAATTCACGCCATTCTTTAAGGAGCCATCCCGGATCAATTCCAAGTGACCATACTGCTCGCAGAGTATTTCCTAATTAAAAAAAAAGGTTTTTTCTAAACTAAAAGAAAATAAAAGGTTTGTTAAAAGTAACTCTTTAATTTTTTTGTGCCATGCCGTCTGCTCATGACGTCTGCGATTATCAATGGTACACATAGACAAATGTAATAAAAGTGCCGCCATTCCCTTCTAAGAATTTATTCTTTGATCCTCTTATCATGCATTTTTCTAAGAGTGACAATGATGTAGGATTCCAGGCATAAATAAAACAATACGTCATATTCCTTTTATTTCCGAGTGTCATTGAAGACTGTTTTTTTTTTATTCTTTATTTAAGAGCTTTGTCGCTGTACGATAATGCCGCCCCATAGAAGTATGTTATTAAAGGATTATTTTACGTGAACTAATAAAAGGCAGTATATTGTACCTGTGAAAATAAACAAAAGAACCTTAGAAACAAAAATACTCTAGATTGACCAACTGATATATTTATGTTTTGTCGGAAAAATTATTGTAGGAATCGTATGATTGGAAGATACACCGCTGATAGTTTAGCGTTTTGGTCGAATTATATCACGTGAGAACTTTTCAAATACAAAAAAATTCACTCAAAGATAATGTATACCAGGGTTTCTCAAACTTTCGGCTCGACGAATCCCTTTTAAAATCCCCAAAATAAAATAATTAAGTTGACTGTTGAAGAAAATAAGGTTTTTATTTGAATAAAATAAAGTGCCAAAAGAAATATCTTTTTAATATTAATGTGTGTGCTTGTTTCTTGTCGCAAATGGATTCAATTTTAGGAGTAATTTTGGCGTACCACCATGTGTGCCGCGCGCGCCTGCTAGTTATCAAGCCACCATTAAGTAAATCTTGTCGCGAACGCCCTGCTGTCGAATAGCAAATCCCTTGGGGTTCGCGTACCCCACTTTGAGAAACCCTGATGTATACTATCTCATTGTTTAAAGAATTTCCGGAATTAGATTAGTAATTCCGACCTTACATTATTTAATACTTAAAAAGATTAGTATGAACTAAGTTTTGTTCTCGGCTTGACTCGCCTTACTGAACAAAATTATTCCACAGGAACATGGTAAACAGCATCAGGAACAGAGTCTTTTTTTTCTTTGGCCGAAAAAATGATGTCCTTTACGAAAAAAAAATATAATTTAACCACAACACTACACAACATTAACTTAAAAATCTAAAAAAATTAGGGAAATTGTAGAAAAGATTTGAACTGACATTTCATAAAACCTCTACTCTTTACAATTTACCCTAATTCCCAGAGAAGCAATTAAAGTCATAACCCAATTAATTAAACATTTCTAAAAATAACCTCAAAATAAACAAGAAATTTGTTCAAAAGTTAGTAAACAAAATGTTTCCCTCCGTAGAAAAGTTAAGTAAGTTTTTAAGAATTCGGTCTATAAAGGGAAAAATGGAATCTTTATAAATCCACTCTAAAGTTTACAAGCAGCTGTGAAAAACACAAATTTGGTTTACAAAATTGTTCGAAACATTAGTTATTTAATTATTTTGTATGTTCGGATATTCATCCCATATTTTTGTACTAGGTACACATAATTTTCTTACATACGCATAGGTAGTCCGTAGATTCTCTTATAACATCATCCACAATGATATTGATCTCCATCGGTCGATGGAGTAGACATGCGCTGAAGTGGAGACCACGAATGGCCAAACGTAGTGTAGGACGCCCTGCCTGCAAGATAGGTCGATGATTTAAAGAATGTGGCTGGCAGCGCTGGGTGCGGACTGCCCAGGACCAAGAGTATTGGCGATCTTTGGGGAGGCTTACGTTCAGCAGTGGACAGCAACATGCTGATAATTTATAATCATCCACAATATCAGTACGGGTTGACGGCGCGTTGTGTTCCACGCGCGCCTCAAGGACTGTCAAGATAGTGACGGGGCTCTCTGTAGAGGGCCAAAGCCTGCCAGGGTTGCGGGACTCACGAATTACCGTACCGGTACGTAAAGGGCTATTGAAGGACACCGTGGAGTTTAGGATTTTAGTCAGTACGAGTCTGACAGTCCTTCCCGCTCTGCCCTGGGTGGGAGGATTTGACCACGTAAAAAAAATTACATCAGTACACGTTGACCACAAAATGCAAATAAAATAAAAACACTCGGCAGAACTCAATTAAATTATTTTATTTTATTTTTGCTTTAAAAAACGTTGCCCCACATTTTCTCCTCGTGGGTGCGTTTACAAACATATAAACTTACATACACAACTATGGCCTAACTATAAATTATGGGACTATAAATTATAGACTAACTATAAATTATGGAGCTAAACAAAAATTTGACAGCATTAAACAAAAAAAGAATAAAAGAAATCGGACCAGAAACGTCGTAGTAATCGGTGTACATTTAAAAATTGAAAAAGAAACAGCTGAATCGAGAACCTCCTACCTTTTGCAGTAGTTGAAAATAGCGGCCAAGATGATTTGAATTAGACTTTTTTACCTAGTTTTATTTAAATTAAAAGTTAACCACTCTGCACGACAACATTTTGACACATGACACATCAGCTGAGTCGACCGGGTGATTCGAAATTTGAGATAATATTGAAGATTTTTGTCAATTTTCAGCATTCGATTTTTTTATCAAAAATATGTTACTACAGTTATTTCATACGATAAGTTTGTGAACAATATCTTCAAGAACGTGTTGAGATCACTAAAACTGCGTCATTCCACTGTAAAATGTGTGTAACATACAAAATGCTATGTCGTTCCAAAAACTATGTAATTTAGATGTGCTGAAAATATGTACATAAACAAGCTTCTCACGTGATAAAAAATGGTTAAACAGTGAAATAAATGAAGTAACTTACTACATGCATTATTAGATTTGCCAGTGTTCATACATAATTTCATAAATAATAACGATCAAAGACTTGTTAAAAATTACCAAAAACTATGTTGCAACATGACACTTCTTAGTGCTGACCGCAATCCCAATGTTCATATAACGATTGAAAAGGTTCATTCAGCCTAATCGATACTCGCAATATAATCGAACATGGAAAAAAAGTAGTACAAAGACATGGACCGATTTATCTGCTTATTTGACTAGAGAAGGTTTACTCCATGCAATAAATCTATAGAACGGAATTTGTAGACTCTTTGGTATAATATTTCAAGTATTATTTCGTTTTGAAAATATTGTTTCGTTGGATAGGCGTCGACATGATTTTTTTACTAGGTACGCAGTTAATAATTTATTTTTTTAATTTTGGAGGCCAAACGTGTGTGTCTTTTAAATTTAAATTCAACCATATAGTTTTACCCATATTGTGTCTTCTTTATTTAATTTCATTTTACCTGATTATTTCACTTTATAAAACGAATCTCAACAACGTGAAAAGACAAACACCGGGTTCGGATCAAATGCTGGAGGGAGAGATATAGGAGTACTTCCAAATGATTCCTTGCAGTAATAAACAATTTAAATTTCCAACGCGCCGTGGATGGCTAAATTCGAAACTATGAGGAATTGCGAAAAATACTGAAAGAAGTCTCGTGGCCGATTTTGATAAAAAATGTAAATTAAATTGCATAAAATTAAATTTTTGAAATATCAATTTCTAGTAATCAAACCATTAATGTTCTGTGAAGTAATTACATGCGTCAAACATAAAGTAAAAGGGTTTTTTAATAAATCGATTCAAACTTTAGTCGATGGCCGTAGCTCACTACATGTTCACAACATCGTGTTCTCATTTCAATTTTTTTTAGTTCGCGGTACAAATACAATAACGAAATTTTTGAAATTCGAACTTTAAGTGAATTGGCGCGAATTTTGATTTTGATCTGCGTACGATGACTGTATTATTGTTTAAATAATATTAGTTCATATTTTACCAAATTAATATCACTTTACTGTTGTTTGTCGTATATCATTACGAATTTGATCCTTAACAGCGACACTATCAAATAATATAAAAATATAGCACGTTCTTTTTTTTTCATTTACAAGCTCTATTCCTGACCAGCAAAAATCTAAAGACGCAGACTTAATTTTTGCGATTGTAGGTGCGGGCTTGCGAACGGCGAGTATAGGGTAACTCACCGTCCGATCAAGGACTAGGCCCGAGACGAATGCGCGTCGTGTTCCAAGCGGGCTTTAAGGAACTATCAGTGAACTGACGAGGCCAAACGCGTGCCGGGCTCACGGAATTGTATTAAAATCATTAAAAGGGTACTGCGGTCCTAGAACGTAAAAGGCATATGAAGGAGCAGGGTGGTTTTAAGTAAGTAATAGTCTGACATCTCCTTCCGCTCCACCCAGGGAGAGAATCATTCAAAGATTTTTTTAACTTATAACAGTGTGTTTTACTGGAGTTAAGTCGCGAACTGCATCACGAATAAAGTATCCTTAACAAATACCTATATAAAAATATTATTATACTGGTGTCAATACTGACGATTAAATATCTGTACGCACGGCGGCAGATCAACCTACCCAAAACTGTCAAAATTTACCAATCGAACATTAACCTTCCACTATTGTGATAAGGTTGAAAATCGATTGAAGATTTTACAGATTGAGGTAGGTTGATGTGCTGGCGTCTATACTTAACATGGCCAAACCAATGTTACGAAACAATTTTGAAAATATAATAATTTACATATCTATCTTTTATTTGGTGGGAAACAAACTCATTTCTAATAAGGTAATAAGCCTATCAAGATCCAAAGCATTCCATATTCATTCAACCTTAATTATATTATTGTACAAAACAAAATGTACATTAAAAATTAGCTAATAAATTAAAATTTATTATTTTGAATAGCGAGTACCACAGCGAGCGCATTCCAAATCCAATTTTTGGAATTAATAATTGGCGCGCATTCAAACATTTATTACTGACATTGTTCTATTGTCTATTATTGTTTTTTGGGAATTACAATGTACATACGTAAAATTATTATAAAAGCTTTAAAAAATATTATAACAATTAATAATTGTTTTCTAAGCTTAAAACAAATTTATTTTAATTTTTATTAATCGTTTTCTTCAATTCCTTGTTTTTTTTTCATTCGAGTTGACGAAAAATTCAGTTATGGAATCGATTAGAATACTCGCTTTCACACATCATTACGATTAAAAAAATAAGCATGGTTGTCGATTATGAATACAAATTGAGTAGTGGTAATGAAAAATACGTGTTATTGGCTCTGTATTAGAGAATTACGCTAAGATCTGGGCTTTTTTACGTTATTCATAATATTTGACATGATATTTATCGTAATTGTTATTGAGTATAAACGCATGTGTGTGATCCAAGTGAAAAATAAAAATGTAAACAAACACGAGTGGCGCGAAACTTCGACTTCAGATATCAAATTCTTCATTACCACTGCTAATTTATGTTGAATAATGTATGAATTCGTTACAATACTAAATGACGAGTTATTCATCCCTCCTATAATGATCCCTTAGATGTCCCGAAACCACATTTTTTATGATTTTTAGCCCAACCCAGCACTGCCATCAAAATGGCGACGATCGTATTTAGACTTCTGGATTTTGTTATGGTAAATTAAGAAAATGCGCGCTAAATGTAGAAATTTTAATGGCGTGAACAAATCAGATTTTTATTTAACATTCTTAATTAATGCGCACTCACAGGATTTAACGCTCAGAATATTATTATTTTTTAATTTAAAATTAGGATGTCGTATGACTACAACGTCTGCCCCTTTAGGACCCGCTACTGAGCCGGCGTAGGTCTATGTGTTCGGGTCCTTTAGGACCCGGTACCGAACTATACGGTTAAAAAGAAAGAAAACAGGCAGGAAACAGTGTTTTTTTTAGATAGGTCCTTTGTGTCAACATTATCTTCCATTGTTTATAAAATCAAATGAACCCCAATAAATATTAATTACGTTAAAAAACGACATTGATAGCCTTTAAAAACATTACGAGTACTAAATCAACAATTATTAAATTTACCCTAAACGGGTAATAATAATAATGGCCCAGCGATCAAGGGTTATCTGCAAAAGTTAGCAAAAATGAAAAAGTAATAAAGAACATTTGCATTTTTATATTAAAATCGTTTTTGATGAATGAGGGTTATAAAAAAGGTTTTTTATATTCTAAACTGAGTTATGACTTTTGCTGATCGTGAAATTTAATATTGGACTGTATGAAAAAATCATTAAATAGTGAAAAAGTTATGTTTAGTTTGGCGAACGTTCTTGCAAAAATAATTTGTGCGCTTCGACGTTCAAGTGATGTAGGTAAATTACTAATTAATAAAAACGTAAAACGACAAATATAATTATGTAAAAAAAGAATAATTAAAAACAGTTAAATATATCCACCCGCCAGTTATTATTCATTATAATTCATGCATTACTCACTATAAATAAAAAACAAACACATAACAATCAAAATAAAGGCAGTATCTGTTTAGAAAAGTTGTCCAAGTAAACAAAAAATATTAAAAATATTGTCTTTAGAAAAATTAAGAAGAAAAGCACATTAAAGTTCCAAAAAAATAATCAAATACACGATAAGATGCTGAGTGCACAGAAATTTATTTCTGAACGAAAAGTTGATAAACTACATGACAGATTGTGTTGACAGTTGACAGCTGACAGAAAATTGTGAAAAAGGTAAACAAACGTGATTGCAAAAATGATTTTGAAGAACAATTTTAAAAAAAATGGATTAAATGACAACGATAGGGTACAACTAAAACACTACTATTCCTACCAGGACGCTGAAAGCAAGAAAATACAAAGTGCGCCCACGCACATTTTTTTCTTCAGCAATATTCTTCTTCACAGCAACATGCCGAGCATTATTTGGCGCCGGTGATTGCGTTGACGACGACAACAATGCCGATGCGATGGGATACAGCTTTGCTATTGACCTGCTCGAAGTTATGGAGGTCATGCAGTGAATTTACTCGAATTCGCGACCCATCAGTGCCAAGAACACAAGTGATGCCCTGCTTTGTACAGAATTTGCTTTTACCAAGTCTCTCGTGCGCTCACATGAAGAGCTGATGCCTCATTCTCGGCAGGAAATCAGACAGCGTGGTAGCAGTGACTACGAGATAAGCAATTTATACTCATCATATTATGAACAACTTTCACCATGGGACCAACTTATAATAATGAGTAGCATTGACCCTATAGATGATCTTAAGCTATACCATGTGATAGAAACACACATAACATCAAAACATAATGTAACATGATAAAATCATTATAATTATGAATCCTCCCACACAAGGCTAGACTAATATCCACAGTAATCCTTCAATAGCCTACAGTCCCATGACCACGGCAGGTATTGGCTCTCTTATCTAAGGGGAGTCTGACACCATTGGCCTTTAACTTAATCTTGGCAACCCAGACATACACTTGCTTCCCGCAGTTTGCAGAGAACAGGCCTGGGCATACTACGCACTTGTCCACCTATACGGTGACACCACCTGATGTCAGCAGCTGTGAAGTCATTCAACTTCAGCTGACGCCACACAACCCCTGCACTACATTTGATGTTTCTTCCTTGGCCTACTTGGTGGCACTATGAAGCAATAACATATTCAGAGGTCCACACATCTGGAGGTTCTTAAGTCTGTACTTCAAAGCCTCCAATTGTCTTTGAAGACAGCTTACTGTGCCAACTATGAACTTCCGGAAAGAAATGAAATACACTAAGAAACTGTCTGTGCCACCAGATGCTGAGGGATTGTTCCCCAATTAAATATTTAAAATATGAGTAAGATTTTTTCCAACTCTCCTGACAACTACCCACAGGGGAAAATACTACTATTTTAGAAGAATTGCTAATGATAATAAATAAATAAATAAATATTCCACAACTATCACACAACGCCATCTAGTCCCAAGCTAAGCAGAGCTTGTGTTATGGGTACTAGACAACTGATAAACATACTTATATATTTCTAAATACATACATATTATAGATAAATTACAACCAGACACAGAACAAATGATCGTGCTCATCACACAAACTTTTGTCCTGGGTGGGAATCGAACCCACGACCTCCGGCATAGCAGTCAGGGTCACTAACCACTAGACCAACAGGCCTGTCAAAATATATAATGCTGAAAGTTCACTAAGTGAAACAGTTTTAAAAATACTGCTTCAAGTGACTGTTTTAAACCCGCAGTCATTGAGCTGACTTTTCAAATTAATCATGGAATAATATTTTTTTTTTGTTTAGATTTTCAAATAATCTTTTGATAGTTACAAATTACAAGTCCTACTGGGGTAAATGTGTAATATCAAATTAATTTTAGTGTACTTTATTACAGATGCATAATAATACAATGGCCACTAACACAATCATTAAAACTAAAAAAATACCAAAATTATAATTAATTGTTTTGAGTTTCATATAATATTTTATTTAATATTTCGGCACTGCAAATGCCATAGAAAGTAAAAAAGAAATATAGGTAAGTTTCAAATGTTGAATTACATCCAACCTAAATCACACATTTTAACTTTTCAAAAACAATTGGAACAAATTAGACATTCTATTTTCAAATTTAATGACATCAACTTTCCTCTGTATCACTTTGGTTTCCAGTACGCGACGGCCTTATTCTGAATTCTCCATACCGTGCACAAGATGCGTAGATGATATAAAATGTATGTGTAAAGTCGATCTGGCCAGGAACAGGTTTATCCTTTAGCATATTCAGTATAATATTGTCGTCACTTTCATTCTCCTTTAAACGAGAAACTAAAGCCTCTACACGCTCTGGATCCATACTCGTCGAAAAGTAGTGAAAAGTATCGGAGTCTCGCACGAAAAGACGTCTCATGTGGTCCAAATTCCTCAAAAACATCTTATGTTTTCTGATCTCGTCTTGCATCTGTTTCGCGCATGATCTCCAGTTATTCAAAGATATGACGTCGTTCCATTTCCGATACTCTTTCCCCCAGTACACTTTATTATTTCTTAGCTCTCTGATATAATCAGGTATGTATCGTAGTTTGAAGGTATCCAGTTCAGCATCGGGTATCTCCTGTGAGAGCACATATCTGAAGAATTTTTCGTGTTTGTCATCTGATTCCAGGTCGTCGAAATCAGGCATTAAATATAAATTCATGATTTCGCACTATTTCTAAAATTTTTAATTGAACTTCACGTTCACCTCTTAGCAAGTACACAGACTTCAAATGTTTAACGGATACTATTTCAAAAACCTTATGATGTTATATTTTATATGCTACAAGGACCCGGATTGTGAAAAAGGGATGGCGCTATACGTCTTTTGTAGCCCCATCTCTGTTTCGCTAAAGGACAATGGGCCCACGGGGCTCAGGTATAAGCAACTGGTTTCTGAAAACAATAATAGTAAACAAATGAGGCGATTAACCATGATGTTCTATAAATATCCATTGTTTTTTAAATCCCTGTTGGTGAATTGTAAACCAGGAAAAAAAACAGTAATGTTTTTGCTGTAATCTTTATTTATTTTATCTTTAATATTATCCGAGTAGTCTAGTTAATACTAAATGCCAATTAGGAAAATTTAAATTCTATATACACATAGTGAAAATAGTGTATGTACTAATCCGTATTAATAACAAAAATGGGAAGGTAAAATTCAAAGAACCGTTTTGCCAAAAGCCTCGTGTTACAGGCGTCCAGGCCATAGACTTAAAAAGATGGAGTGCGCCTTCCCTAACTAACTACCAGATAAAATTGACCATAATCTAGAAGGAGAGCCACAAACTATCTCTTTCCCGTAACAGAGAATAGCACCAGCTCTACTATTCCTCTCTTCCTAGTTGAGTGGGGTCAATTTTAGGTAACTATTGCGTACTCCGTACTTTAAGTCTATGGTCCAGACTATGGTGACCATAACAAAATAAAACATTACAAACAGCGGGTTTTAAAAGCGATATTCACAAATCATAATCCCTAAAATAATCAATAAATTGCCAATTTGTATTTCAATATAATTTATTTGTTTGATAACTTTGTATGAGTCGTAAAATGGTCCATAAAATACATAGACTTAAAGTATGGACTGAGACTTCTCCAGCCAAATGTGAAATTAAATTCAATACTCTTCTTAGAGAGAGAAATCAAAGTGTAGGTTCACTTTCCTGTATGACTTTTGTAATTTCTTTGGTCTAAAAACACAAAATAGTATAACTAACTTTTGAATGAAAAGTTATTATTGGAAGTCAGTGACTTTGTTTCTTATTTACCACCGACTACCTATAATAACTGTCTAAAAGTTATTTCACAGTTTTTTGTGTTTTTTCTTTTAAAATTACTGTCATTTCTTTGGTCAAAAAGTTTTTAATTTACCCTTTTAGTTGGTACAAGCGTAATATTTTGATATATGATTGCGTAAACCATACAAAGATATGCAATAGCAGAAATCATCGCCGTTGATTTGTTGTAATATATTGAAAAGCTCTCTCGAATTCTCCAAGATCTCATCAGATCCTGACCTAATTACCATGGGATCATCTGTCAAACCCCGATTGCCATACGTATTTTTTTTTTATGTGTGTAAGACGGCATTGATACGACTAAGCCATCACAGCTCCCCTCCAGCCCCTATCAGACGTCACAGTATCATTTACTCCTTCTTTCCATCCTTTCGTCATTTTTTTTTTGGCCTCCCTCTTCCTCTCCATCCATCAACATTCATACTCATCAGTCTCTTAGTCATATGAGTGTCATACCTCCTCATCACATGTCCATACCAAGACATACGATTCCCTTTCATTTTTTCTGTAACAGGAGCCACTTTCAAACTTCCCCTTATAAACTCATTCCTTACTTCTTTCTTTCTTGTCACTCCACACATCAATCTCTACATCTCGTTTCCCCAATGATTTTATAATTAAATTCACGCACTTAGTTAAGTTTTCGTGTTTTAACTGAAAAGTCTACAGGGTGCTCTTAAAAGGGTTTTGTACTTCGTCTAAAATAAATTACGTTAATGGAAATCAAATAAGGCTTAAAGTGGGAGCCTTAAGTGGCATTATAATTTGGTTAGTCAATTTTAGTTGAACGATTTTTAACTTTGCAAGGATGGAAAATAAGGTATATTAAATATTGGTAATGAAATCAGTAACATTGGAGTCTGATTGTATTTTATTCTACACTAAATCTTTCAAGCGACTTCGTACGCGTAGAATAAGGTAATTATCCCACGGGGTCTTACTACTGGGATAAAAAATATCCTTTGTGTTAATTAAAATCATAACCTATTTTTTTTTTATTGAAATCAACCTGATGTACAGACGACAGCAGGTTAAACTACCCGAATCTGAAATTGTTTTACCAATCAACATTAATCTTCTACTATTGTTATAAGGTGGAAAATCTATTAAAGAAATTTGACAGATTGAGGTAGGTTGATGTGCTGGCGTCTGTACATAATAAATAAAATAATATATTAATAAGAGTAAAACCTATGTATAACCGAGCCTTCCGAATAAGAAACACTATATTAGGAATAGGAATTTAATAAGAGCATACCTGATTAACCGTTAAATCAAAACGCAGATTCCGATAGACAGAACAGGTATCTTTATGAGGTAAGTTTCCCCGCGTTCGGAATTCCCAACTCTTCCGATTTTGATCCCGAGTAATTTAATTTATAAGCACTAATTTATACAGCGTGAGATAGGACGATTTAGTGTACTGAATCCCGTACGGTTTCAGCGAAAACACGGGTATCGGTTTTGGCCAAAAAACGGGTTTTCTGTTTTGGCAACACAAAGTCTCCGAAAATTAAGCAATATGTAACTTCTTCTGTCTTATACCTGTTTTGTACAAAACCTATAGATTCTTATAAGCAAATACCCAACTTTCTTGATCTGAGTGTATAATACGAGTAATATTGCATTCCAAGAAAAGTTTTTCATGAAAATTAAGACTCATTTTCCAATCATCCTCTATTTCCATTTGTTTTAACCGAAAATGAGATTTTTTCTTCGCACGCAATGAAATTATAATAAAATTCCGTTGAGCATAAAAAAACTTTTTATGATTAACCTAAATATGAATAACCAAAAATATGCTGCATTCAAAGTTTTTTTCAAAGAGCTATTGTTTCAAAACATGCTTCCGGGAATGTATTCGTAAATCCCAATCATGTTCTTCATAAAACAATAAAACGCTATTAACAAGAAGGACCCAAAATCAAGAAAAAAAGAGTATTTTACAAAAGATCAACGTATTTTAAACCTCTTTACTATTTACAGACTACTAAAACAAAATACTTTTTGTTTCGACGAATTAAGCAAAGCTGAAACTTACCTCTGCCGTAAAAGATCACAATAGCTAATCTGTTCACCTTAGCCGCTAAGTCAGCTTCTAAATTGGCATAAAGGCCTCGAAGCCATGCCAAAAACATTTCAAAAAAAAAGGCAGCTTCAAATTTTTTATCTGTGACCGTTGGAACCCTCAATGCCATTGTCCTTAAGTGAAAGAAGGATGGAGTTATACGAGGCGTATATTGCTGTCACTTTTTAGAAGGCCTCTTGCATTTTAAAAAACAGGATACGGTCTGTAATTTTGTACCAGTCTCCTTTGAAACTTTAATATGTTCTCGTCGATTTAATAACCTACAAAGTTTACTTAGTATTCACAAATCAAGTTAATCTAAGTTTTTGTCAATAATGGAGGACATAACGTGTGGCCTTTCTGAGTTGGAATTAGAGGAAAAAGAGAAGAGCTTCTTTCAACTTCTCGGAGATTTTCTTAGCCTGCGTGACCCAGAATGGAAAAATCGTGAATATAAAAAAAGCGAAATTGAAGATATTGATAGAGACGCAGTTGATACAAAGAACGAGATTGATGATCGAGATAAATATGAAGCGAAGGTATCGAAATCTGAGCTTGAAACTGTTCAACTACAATATATCCCTGACTACATACGTGAGCTAAGAACGAAAGAAGATTACTGGAAGAAGGAGTACAACTACTGGGGAGACGTTATATCAAAGAAGAATTGGGAAATGTACAATAAAAAAGTGGAAGACGAAATGGTTAGAAACAAAACAGTGTTACTGAATTTGGACAAAAATGTAGCAGGAGTATGTCCTGAAAAAGGTGAAACATATTTTTCGCGATCACTCGAGCCAGAACGCGTGCAAAGATTAGTTGATTATATAAAAGAAAAAGAGAGCGATGATGTGAGGTTTACAACTTGGAAAAGGGCATCTCTTTACACAAAGCAATACATTAACATTTTTTATCAAGTCTACGCAGTATTCGCGAGATACGGGGACTTTAGGGCACGGCCATCTCGCTTAAATCTTTCGAAGCTTGCAGAAGAAGAGTCTAAAAACTTGTCACAGAATTAGACTGATGAATGTTACATGTTTTTTCTAAAGTTATGTATATTTTCTTGGCTTTGTAATCGTACTACATTTTTGTTTTTGAAAAATAAATTAATTATTTTGAATTTGTTTGTTTTATTTTGTGTCATCTTTCCTGACATAGTGTATCCTTCATATTATTTTATGATACATTCTTCAAGATACCTGTAACTTTACTCCATGTATTTTAATCTATACTTATAATAAATCTGTACATGAAATATATTTAAAAATAACTAACAAGGGGTGATAAGGGATCGCTACTGATGTCAAAAATGCAATCAGTAAAATTTTTGCCTGTCTGTCTGTATGTTCATTATAGAAACAAAAACTACTCGACGGATTTTAACGAAATTTGGCACAATTATTCTTCATACTCCTATGCATGTTATAGCATACTTTTCATTTCGCTACGATCAATAGGAGCAGAGCAGTGAAGGGAAATATTGGGAAAACGGGAGGAGTTTCTCCCTTTTCTAAGCTTCCGTCGCGTGTGCAGCCTTAATGGTTAAAGCTACATAGAAATCATATATAACGGAAATATTCTCCTTAAAATTATATAAAAATATTCCATGACAGCATATGTCTATCTTTTATGGTTGACTCACAATAACACGTGGAATATCACGCGGGCGAAGCCGCTGGCAAAAGCTAGTAAAAAAGAATGGTTATTTATAAAACATGTAAGTGTAAATTGACCTTATTTTTTATAAAGTCTATGATCATGATAACAAGCTAAAGATTGAGCATTAAAAAATTATACACCCTTATATTCATATCACATAGTATCACTTCCTCTCTCACACACACATCCGTATCCTTTCATTCATGATGCTTGATTATTTAAATATCTTTTTAAATATTTTCTGCATTTGTATTCGTACAAAGTAAGTAAACCATACTTGTTTATATCATTGAGAGTCTCCCAACACTATTTAATGTGATATTTTGCGGTTCAAAAGTGATGACCACTTTTCGTGTTCAGATAGAACAAATGCCGAGAGATTACAATTCAATTTAATATGGCTAGCGAAGGCTTGGGCAGGACGCGTGGAGGAGAGGACAGCGTCCACCTCACAGCCCAGCCGCAGCGGTAGACACCCACGGCGACAGACGTCACAAGACGATCTCCGGCCACCGTAGACGCGGGCTTGTGGGCGGCGAGTAATGGGGGACTCACTGTCCGGCCATGGACCATGCCCGGGTCGACGGCGCGTTGTGTTCCACGCGCGCCTCAAAGAGTGTCAGCACGAGGGCCAGAGCCTGCCGGGGTCGCTGTACTAACGAACACCGTGACCCCGGAACGAAAAGGGCTATTGATAGAAACCGTGGATTTTAGGTAGTCAGTACGAGTCTAACAGTCCCTCCCGCTCTGCCCTGGGGGACTCATTTGATGATTTTATCAGGATAAAAAAGTATGGATCTGTCTTACACTGCATTCCAATACAAGTCTTTTGTAAATCTCAAACTTACCAAAAGAGGTAAAGAATGTGAGCACGTTCGATAATTTTAAGGAGAATTTAAAAAACCATAATAATTCTTAATGACCGAACGTTGTTACAGTAGGGCAAACTCGTCCTACTGTACATTTTTCTTTGTTGTGGCACCGAGTTTGCATTCCTCATCTCTAATTCGTAACGAGCCAACACAAAAGTTAGTATTTTGTAGGTAGATTGGTAAATAAATAAATTAGGTTTTATGTTAAAAGTTGCGGAACTAAGTGAAATAAAAGTAATGTTTGTATGCTTATACGATTGTCAAAGTATCTTAAGTTTTTTATTAGTTAAATTTTTTCTCAAATAAATGCAATATATGTTATTTCTTATTGATATTTATTATCTTTAACCATATAAACGGATTTTTTAAAGATCGGTATTTCCTTTAATATTCGTGATTTCTTTTTATATCTAGGTAGGTACCTACCTAATACCTTCATAAGTTTGGGTTTCGGCCAAAACCGTAAGAGGTGCCAAATATTCGGTAAAGGGTTTCGGTCTCGGTTTCGGCTTCAAAGTTTTGATTGGACTTTTTACGACTAGTTTTTTCTTTCAATACAAAGAAATAATTTATAGTTATATGTAGTTATTAAAAAAAAAACGATGCCGTTTTATTATTTTTTATGGTATAGAGAATAAACATTGAAAAATAAAAGTACGCATTTTTTTTTTCAAAGACTTAAATTTCCTAAAAGTTCTTCCGATTTTTATACATAAAACAGTCACTCAAATATGTCCAGAACAAAAGAGTAATTTACAAAAGATCCATGAACTAAATACTTTAAACCTATTTACTACTACTTACCGACAACTAAAACAAAATACTGATTGTTTTTGTTTCTACGAATTAAGCAAATCTGAACCTTATCTCTACTGTGAAAGATCACAATAGCTAATCAGTAATCCCCTCAGCCGCTTAGTCAGCTTGTAGCGTTATTATTACTTACTACCATTGTCCTTAAGTGAAAGAAGGATGGAGTTATACGAGGCGTATATTGCTGTCACTTTTTAGAAGGCCCCTTGTATTTTATAAAACAGGATATCGTCTGTAATTTTGTACCAGTCTCCTTTGAAACTTTAAAGTGATCACGTCGATTTAATTAGTAGCAAAGTTTACTTAGTATTAACGAGGCAAGTTATTCTGACAACTATGGAAGACGTAACGTGTGGTCTTTCTGAGTTGGAAATAGACGAAAAAGAGAAGAGATTCTTTCAAGCCCTTAAAGATTTTATCAGCCAGTATGACCCAGAATTCAAAAATTTTGAATGGAAAAAAAATGAAATGGGAGATGTTGATAAAGACGCATTTGATACAAAGTACGAGATTGATGATCGAAATAAATATGAAGCGAAGGTATCAAAATCTGAGCTTGAAACTGTTCAACTACGATATATACCTGACTACATACGTGAGCTAAGAACGAAAGAAGATTACTGGAAGAAGGAGTACAACTACTGGGGAGACGTTATATCAAAGAAGAACTGGGAAATGTACAAGAAAAAAGTGGAAGACGAAATGATTAGAAATAAAACAGTGTTACTGAATTTTGACAAATATGTAGCAGGATTATGTCTTATAGAAGGCAAAACATATTTTTCGCGATCACTCGAGCCAGAACGCGTTCAAAGATTAGTTGATTATATAAGAGAAAAAGAGAGCGATGATGTGAGATTTATAACTTGGCGCAAGGCACCACTTTACACCAAGCAATGTATTAAAAAATTTTATCAACAGTATGCAGTATTCGCGAGATACGGGGACTTTAGGGCACGGCCATCTCGTTTAAATCTTTCGAAGCTTGCAGAAGAAGAGTCTAAAAACTTGCCACAGAATTAGACTGAAATGACAAACAAACTGAAACGTTTCATGTTTTTTCTAAAGTTATGTTTATTTTCTTGGCTTTGTAATTGTACATACCTACATTTTTGTTTTTGAAAAATAAATTAATGATATTGAATTTGTTTGTTTTATTTTGTGTCATCTTTCCTGACATAGTGTATCCCTCATATTATTTTATGATACATTCTTGAAAATAGCTGTAACTTTACTCCATGTATTTTAATAAAAATAATGGTGATTTATAATACATATAAGTGTAAATTGACCTTATTTTTTATAAAGTCTATGATCATGATAACAAGCCCTAGATTGGGCATTAAATTACACACCCTTATATTCACATCACATACTATCACTCCCTCTCTTACACACACATCCGTATCCCTTAATTCATGATGCTTGATTATTTAAATATCTTTTTAAATATTTTCTGCATTTGTATTCGTACAAAGTTAACCATACTTGTTTATATCATCGAAGAGTGGAGTCTCCCAACACTATTTAATGTGTTACTTTTGCGGTTCAAAAGTTATGACCACTTTCCGTGTTCAGATAGACAATGAATGCCTAAAGATTACAATTCATCAATTTAATATTTCTTTACCTTAACTTATTAAAATAGTCAAATGATTGAGGCTAAATACTGGATCGTCACTCAGATCATCTTTATCTGTAATGTTCCCACAGCTGGGACACAGGCCTCCTCTCTGTGAGAGAAAATGGGCCATAATCCACCAAGATGGCCCAGTGTTGGTTGGTAATAACAAGATAATCATCATCATATCATCAGTCTATAATGTACCCACTGCTGGAAACCTCCTTTCTGTAAGCGGGACATAATCCACCAAGTGGGCCCAGTGTGGGTCGATAATTACCCGGTAATAACCTCAGATAATAAAGCAATTTTATATTTTGCCCGTTATTCCGTTCATTTTTTTCCGTTCTCTTTGAGGAGTAGCTAGATAGGCGTCACGGCGTCCTGACCTACCGCTTGACGCAGGTCCTCACCGGACACGGAAGCTTCGGGACGTACCTGTGTCGGATAGGGAAGGAAGAAACGGCTGGATGTCACCACTGCGAGGATCGCCCGGAAGACACGGTGGAGCATACGGTGTAAGACTGCCTCGCTTGGGCAGAGTACTGCCGTGTCCTCACGACGGCGATAGGCGGCGACCTCTCGCGCTCGCCATTAGTCGAGGCCATGCTGCGGGGCGAGACGGAATGGGAAGCGGTCGCCTCCTTCTGCGAAGCAGTCATGCTAGCGAAGGATTAGGCATTACGCGTGAAGGAGAGGAAAGCGTCCGCCTCACAGCCCAGCCGCAGCGGTAAACGCCCACGCCAACGGACGTCACAAGACGATCTCCGGCCACCGACGACGCGGGCATGCGGGCGGCGAATAATGGGCGACTCGCTGTCCGGCCATGGACCATGCCCGGGTCGACGACGCGTTGTGTTCCACGCGCGCCTCAAATAGTGTCAGCACAAGGGCCAGAGCCTGCCGGGTTCGCGGGACTAACGAATACCGTGACCCCGGAACGTAAAGGGGTATTGAAGAAAACCGCGGAATTTAGTCAGTAAGAGTCTGACAGTCCCTTCCGCTCTGCCCTGGGTGGGAGGACTCATTTGATGATTTTACCAGAATAAAAAAAAAAGTATGGATCTGTCTTACACTGCATTCCAATACAAGTCTTTTGTAAATCTAAAACTTACCAAAAGAGGTGAAGAATGTAAGCACGTTCGATATTTTTAAGGAGAATTTAAAAAACCATAATAATTCTTAATGATCGAACGTTGTTACAGTAGGGCAAACTTGACCTACTGTACATTTTTATTTGTTGTGGCACCGAGTTCGCATTCCTCATCTCTAATTTGTAACGAGCCGCCACAAAAGTTAGTATTTTGTAGGTAGATTGATAAATAAATAAATTAGGTTTTATGTTAAAAGTTGCGGAACTAAGTGAAATAAAAATAATGTTTGTATGCTAATACGATTGTCAAAGTATCTTAAGTTTTTATTAGTTAAATTTTTTCTCAAATAAATGAAATCTATGTTATTTCTTATTGATATTTATTATCTTTAACCATATAAACGGATTTTTTAGAGATCGGTATTTACTTTAATATTCGTGATTTCTTTTTATATCTAGGTAGGTACCTAATACCTTCATAAGTTTGGGTTTCGGCCAAAACCGTAAGAGGTGCCAAATATTCGGTAAAGGGTTTCGGTCTCGGTTTCGGCTTCAAAGTTTTGATTGGACTTTTTACGACTAGTTTTTTCTTTCAATACAAAGAAATAATTTATAGTTATTTATAGTTATTAAAAAAAACGATGCCGTTTTATTATTTTTTATGGTAACCCTACATTAGAATAAACATTGAAAAATAAAAGTACGCATTTTTTTCAAAGACTTAAATTTCCTAAAAGTTCTTCCAATTTTTATACATAAAACAGTCACTAAAATATGTCCAGGACAAGAGAGTAATTTACAAAAGATCCATGAACTAAATACTTTAAACCTATTTACTACTTACCGACAACTAAAACAAAATACTGATTGTTTTTGTTTCTATGAATTAGCAAAACTGAACCTTATCTCTACTGTGAAAGATCACAATAGCTAATCACTAATCCCCTCCGCCGCTTAGTCAGTTTGTAAAGTTATTATTACTTACTACCATTGTCCTTAAGTGAAAGAAGGATGGAGTTATAAAGGCCCCTTGCATTTTATAAAACAGGATATCGTCTGTAATTTTGTACCAGTCTCCTTTGAAACTGTAAAGTGTTCACGTCGATTTAATTAGTAGCAAAGTTTATTTAGTATTAACGAGGCAAGTTATTCTGACAACTATGGAAGACGTGACGTGTGGTCTTTCTGAGTTGGAAATAAAGGAAAAAGAGGAGACACTCTTTCAAATCTTCAAAGACTTTCTCGGGTTGCCTGACCCAGAATACAGAAATGATGAATGGGAAAAAAGTGAAATTGAACGAATTGATACAGAGAACGAGATAGAAAAACGCGCTGAATATGAAGCGAAAGTATCAGAAGCTGAGCTCGAAACTGTTCAACTACGATATATCCCAGACTACTTACGTGAGCTAAGAACGAAAGAAGATTACTGGAAGAAGGAGTACAAGTACTGGGGAGACGTTATATCAAAGAAGAATTGGGAAATGTACAAGAGAAAAGTGGAAGACGAAATGGTTAGAAACAAAACAGTGTTACTGAATCTGGACAAGCATGCAGCAAGAGTATGTCCTGAAGAAGGTGAAACATATTTTTCACGATCACTTGATCCAGAACGCGTTCAAAGATTAGTTGATTATATAAGAGAAAAAGAAAGCGATGATGTGAGATTTTTTACTTGGAAAAAGGCACCTATTCTCACCAGGCAATTAATTAAATCTCTTTATCAAGATTATGCAGTATTCTCGAGGTACGGGGACTTTAGGGCACGACCATCTCGTTTAAATCTTTCGAAGCTTGCAGAAGAAGAGTCTAAAAACTTGCCACAGAATTAGACTGATGAATGTTTTATGTTTTTTCTAAAGTTATGTATATTTTCTTGGCTTTGTAGTTGTACATACATTTATGTTTTTGAAAAATAAATTAATGATATTGAATTTGTTTGTTTTGTTTTGTGTCATCTTTCCTTCATATTATTTTATGAAACATTCTTCAAGATAGCTGTAACTTAACTCCATATTTTTAGTAAAAATATTGGTTATTTATAATATATGATATGTATATTGACCTTATTTTTTTAAAGTCTATGATCATGATAACAAGCCCTAGATCGGGCATTAAATTACACACCCTTATATTGACATCACATAGTATCACTCTCTCTCTCACACACGCATCCGTATCCCTTCATTCATGATGCTTGATTATTTAAATATCTTTTTAAATATTTTCTGCATTCGTATTCGTACAAAGTAAGTAAACCATACTTGTTTATATCATCGAAGAGTGGAGTCTCCCAACACTATTTAATGTGTTACTTTTGCGGTTCAAAAGTTATGACCACTTTCCGTGTTCAGATAGACAATGAATGCCTAAAGATTACAATTCAATTTAATATTTCTTTACCTTAACTTATTAAAATACTCAAATGATTGAGGCTAAATACTGGATCATCACTCAGATCATCTTTATCTGTAATGTTCCCACACTGGGACACAGGCCTCCTCTCTGTAAGAGAAAATGGGCCATAATCCACCAAGATGGCCCAGTGTTGGTTGGTAATAACAAGATAATCATCATCATATCATCAGTCTACAATGTACCCACTGCTGGAAACCTCCTTTCTGTAAGCGGGACATAATCCACCAAGTGGGCCCAGTGTGGGTCGATAATTACCCGGTAATAACCTCAGATAATAAAGCAATTTTATATTTTGCCCGTTATTCCGTTCATTTTTTTCCGTTCTCTTTGAGGAGTAGCTAGATAGGGGTCAAGGCGTCCTGACCTACCGCCTGACGCAGGTCCTCACCGGACACGGAAGCTTCGGGACGTACCTGTGTCGGATAGGGAAGGAAGAAACGGCTGGATGTCACCACTGCGAGGATCGCCCGGAAGACACGGTGGAGCATACGGTGTAGGACTGCCCCGCTTGGGCAGAGTACCGCCGTGTCCTCACGACGGCGATAGGCGGCGACCTCTCGCGCTCGCCATTAGTTGAGGCCATGCTGCGGGGCGAGACGGAATGGGATGCGGTCGCCTCCTTCTGCGAAGCAGTCATGCTAGCGAAGGATTAGGCATTACGCGTGAAGGAGAGGAAAACGTCCGCCTCACAGCCCAGCCGCAGCGGTAAACACCCACGCCGACGGACGTCACAAGACGATCTCCGGCCACTGAAGACGCGGGCATGCGGGCGGCGAATAATGGGCGACTCGCTGTCCGGCCATGGACCATGCCCGGGTCGACGACGCGTTGTGTTCCACGCGCGCCTCAAAGAGTGTCAGCACAAGGGCCAGAGCCTGCCGGGGTCGCGGGACTAACGAATACCGTGACCCCGGAACGTAAAGGGGTATTGAAGAAAACTGCGGAATTTAGTCAGTACGAGTCTGACAGTCCCTCCCGCTCTGCCCTGGGTGGGAGGACTCATTTGATGATTTTAGCAGAATAAAAAAAAAAGTATGGATCTGTCTTACACTGCATTCCAATACAAGTCTTTTGTAAATCTAAAACTTACCAAAAGAGGTAAAGAATGTAAGCACGTTCGATATTTTTAAGGGTAATTTAAAAAACCATAATAATTCTTAATGATCGAACGTTGTTACAGTAGGGCAAACTTGTCCTACTGTACATTTTTCTTTGTTGTGGCACCGAGTTCGCATTCCTCATCTCTAATTTGTAACGAGCCGCCACAAAAGTTAGTATTTTGTAGGTAGATTGATAAGTAAATAAATTAGGTTTTATGTTAAAAGTTGCGGAACTAAGTGAAATAAAAATAATGTTTGTATGCTTTAACGATTGTCAAAGTATCTTAAGTTTTTTATTAGTTACATTTTTTCTCAAATAAATGAAATCTATGTTATTTCTTATTGATATTTATTATCTTTTACCATATAAACGGATTTTTTAAAGATAGGCATTTCCTTTAATATTCGTGATTTCTTTTTATATCTAGGTAGGTACCTAATACCTTCATAAGTTTGGGTTTCGGCCAAAACCGTAAGAGGTGCCAAATATTCGGTAAAGGGTTTCGGTCTCGATTTCGGCTTCAAAGCTTTGATTGGACTTTTTACGACTAGTTTTTTCTTTCAATACAAAGAAATAATTTATAGTTATACACTTATAGTTATTAAAAAAATAACGATGCCGTTTTATTATTTTTTATGGTAACCCTACATTAGAATAAACATTGAAAAATAAAAGTACGCATTTTTTTTTCAAAGACTTAAATTTCCTAAAAGTTCTTCCGATTTTTAACACGCTTTTATTAGCTTGACCTGTATGTATGTATGTATGTATGTAACGGAATCTTGTAACTTCATTTTCACCCACTTCCAGCAGTCTGATTAACTTGAAAATTTGCACAGGGGTCAAGGGCCGATGACAATACAATAATCTCATAAATTTTATATTAAAATCCTCCTCTAAGGGGGTGAAAAGGGGTGAAAATATTTGTATGAAAAATCTTATTCCTTAGCTTTATACACTTGAAACTTAGTACGAATATGAGTATAAGTAAATAAAAAAGATGTACATTAATAGTTTTTTAAAACTACCCTCCATTGGTAACCTAGACGATGTTAAAGTTTGTATGGAAAAATCATAAAGCGCTAACTGATGAATTTAAAACTCAGTATATATAAATTAGATCAAAAATAATTAAACACGTGTTTTTGGGTTTTTCGAAAATCACCCCTCAAGTTAGTGAAAAGGGGTATTCAAGTTTAAAGGGAAGGATCTAAAATCGCTAAACGTAGAACCTGAATTTTGGACGGTAGGTGCGATTCATTATGTAGGTGATCACTGAGAAGGGATTTTGCGAAAATCTACCTATAAAGGGGGTGAAAAGGGTAAAAACCTTTGTATGTAAAATCTTATCCGTTAGGTTTATAAACTTGAAACTTGGTACGAATATGAGTAAAAGTAAATGAAAAAGATGGGAATTATTCGTTTTTTAAAACTACCCTCCTTTGGTAATCTAGATGATGTTAAAGTTTGTGTGGGAAAATCATAACGCGCTAACCGATAAATTTTAAACTCAGTATATAAAAATTAGATAAAAAATAATCCAACACGTGTTTTTGGTGTTTTCGAAAATCACCCTCTAAGTTGGTGAAAAAGGGTGATTAAGTTTTAAGGGAAGGCTGCTTGCTTCGATAAACCCAAAACTTGGCATAAATAGTTTCTCAATCGAATAAAGGATGCGTAATTATCTATATTTCAAAAATCAACCCCTAGCGGGAGAACATTGTAAAATCAGTTTGTCTTCAATAATATTTCGGGTTCGAAGTTAGAAACACGCGCTGACGAAGTCGCGGGCGGAGTGATAGTAAAATATATATTTAGATTAGTGAGCATGATATCGCCGATGAAAATGTCATTCTCTGTCTTTTGCCGCTGATTGGCTCTCTGCTGCATACGGCGTGTTCCTCTCTCTGGCTTCTCCCACTTTCAAAAGACAAATTTCTTTATTGGTCGCTGCTGACGATTGCTGCGCGATCATCCGTTCTCAATCCTCGAATTTTATTATAATTAGTCACTGCTACCGAAATAGTGCGCGCGCATCCGCGCTTGCGTATTTTAATTTTTGAAGTGAAAACTTCTTTAGCGGCGTTGAGCACTTTTTCTGTAATGGGTATAAAATTTTAAACTCGCGTCAGGACACGTGACCCTGATCGAAAAAGCGTAGGACGGATGGAGAGTAGACAGCTATCCCCTCTCTACGGCGCGGCGAAAATGTATGCCTGGGCCTACTGTTTCGTTTAGGCGGCGCAGGGCGCTTGCGCGAATGTTCGTCTATGTTATGCCGGCTGTACACACTCGCCGAGACACACCAAGACAGGCCGAGAACGAGTATGTACACGGTGCATACGACTTGTCTCGCTTCCCGTGTCTCGACTCGGTTGTTCTCGGTCACTGGTCGAGAGCCTCTCGACGAGAGGCTCTCGACGAGTGTGTACAGCCGCCATTACAGCGTGCCACGAATCGAGGTCGAGGTCGAGGTCGACCTCGACCTCGACCGTGTACGATAGCGCAATAAATGAATATTGTATTCTACCACATAAATGATAGTACTTTTATACTGATAAAGCAATTGGTGCAAAATTAATCCCTAACCATTCCAAAATATCAAACATGCTCAACGTTAATAATCAAATTTTCACTTCTGCCGGCACTCCCAGGGTGCAACCCGTCGTTTTTTTTTTATTTGTTTTATTGTCGTCTTGAGACTAAAAATTCAGAAAATAAATTATAGTTTAAAAAAACTAAAAAAACACGCTTTAATAGCAATCGAACTAAAAAGTAGAAAATATTTTTTAAGTATAAGAGGGTTTATGTTACTGCATTATAAAATCCAACAATCAATTATCATAATTAACTTAGAATAAGATTAATATAAATATTAAGATATTAACAAAAATTCAAATAAAGTGAAAAAGCGTGGGGTGCTCAATGATTTTTATAATAATTCTGATATTGCAAACAGTAACTAATAAAATGATCATCACATTCGATATCAAGCACCCCACGCTTTTTCACTTTATTTGAATTTTTGTTAATATCTTAATATTTATATTAATCTTATTCTAAGTTAATTATGATAATTGATTGTTGGATTTTATAATGCAGTAACATAAACCCTCTTATACTTAAAAATTATTTTCTACTTTTTAGTTCGATTGCTATTAAAGCGTGTTTTTTTAGTTTTTTTAAACTATAATTTATTATACATAAAACAGTCACTTAAATATGTCCAGAACAAAAGAGTAATTTACAAAAGATCCATGAACTAAATACTTTAAACCTATTTACTACTTACCGACAACTAAAACAAAATACTGATTGTTTTTGTTTCTACGAATTAAGCAAAACTGAACCTTATCTCTACTGTGAAAGATCACAATAGCTAATCAGTAATCCCCTCAGCCGCTTAGTCAGCTTGTAAAGTTATTATTACTTACTACCATTGTCCTTAAGTGAAAGAAGGATGGAGTTATACGAGGCGTATATTGCTGTCACTTTTTAGAAGGCCCCTTGCATTTTATAAAACAGGACATCGTCTGTAATTTTGTACCAGTCTCCATTGAAACTTTAAAGTGATCACGTCGATTTAATTAGTACCAAAGTTAACTTAGTATTTACGAGGCAAGTTATTCTGACAACTATGGAAGACGTGATGTGTGGTCTTTCTGAGTTGGAAATAAAGGAAGAAGAGGAGACACTCTTTCAAATCTTCAAAGACTTACTTGGGTTGCCTGACCCAGAATACAGAAATGATGAATGGGAAAAAAGTGAAAATGAACGAATTGATACAGAGAACGAGATAAAAAAACGCGCTGAATATGAAGCGAAAGTATCAGAAGCTGAGCTTGAAACTGTTGAACTACGATATATCCCAGACTACTTACGTGAGCTAAGAACGAAAGAAGATTACTGGAAGAAGGAGTACAAGTACTGGGGAGACGTTATATCAAAGAAGAATTGGGAAATGTATAAGAGAAAAGTGGAAGACGAAATGGTTAGAAACAAAACAGTGTTACTGAATCTGGACAAGCGTGCAGCAAGAGTATGTCCTGAAGAAGGTGAAAGATATTTTTCACGATCACTTGATCCAGAACGCGTTCAAAGATTAGTTGATTATATAAGAGAAAAAGAAAGCGATGATGTGAGATTTTTTACTTGGAAAAAGGCACCTATTCTCACCAGGCAATTAATTAAATCTCTTTATCAAGATTATGCAGTATTCTCGAGGTACGGGGACTTCAGGGCATCTCCATCTCGTTTAAATCTTTCAAAGCTTGCAGAAGAGTCTAAAAACTTGCTACAGAATTAGACTGATAAATGTTTCATGTTTTTTTTTAAAGTGATGTATATTTTCTTAGCTTTGTAGTTGTACATACATTTTTGTTTTTGAAAAATAAATTAATGATTAAATTAATGACATTGAATTTGTTTTGTTCTATTTTGTGTCATCTTTCCTGAAACAGTTAATCCTTCAGATTACCCACGAATTATAAAAATAATGTTTATTTATAATATAAGTGTAAATTTACTGATTTTTACAAAGTCTATGCTCATGCCCTAGATTGGGCATTAAATTACACACTCTTATGTTCTCATACCATCACTATCACTCTCACTCGGGCCAAAGCCTGCCGAGGTCGCGGGACTGTACGAATTACCGTGACCCCGGAACGTAAAGGGCTATTGAAGGACACCGTAGATTTTAGTCAGTTCGAGTCTGACAGTCCCTCCCACTCTGCCCTGGGTGGGAGGACTCATTTGATGATTTTACCACGTAAAAAAAAAATCACTCTCACTCTCACACATATTCGTTTTCCTTCATTAATTATGCTTGATTTTTTTTTTACATTTCCTGCATTCGTATTCGTACAAAGAAAGTCAACCATACTTGTTTATTTCATTGAAGAGTGGAGTCTCCCAACACAATTTAATGTGCTTTTTTGCGGTTCAAAAATTATGACCACTTTTTGTGTTCAGATTCAGGAATACCTAGAAATTGCAATTCAATTTATTTCTTTACCTTAACTAATTAGAATTTTCAAATGATTGAGGCTTAATACTCGAACCCCAGATTATCGTCTATTAATTTTCCCAATGCTAGGCCTCCTCTCAGTGAGACGAAGAAAGCCATATAGGTTGGTAACAACCACGTGATAACCTCAAATAATTCAGCAATATTATATTTTGTCGGTTAATCCGTTAAGTGTTCTTCTAAATATAGACCTATCGTACACTGCATTCCAATACAAGTCTTTTGTAAATCTAAAACTTACCCAAAGAGGTAAAGAATGTGAGCACGTTCGATAATTTTAAGGAGAATTTAAAAAACCATAATAATTCTTAATGATCGAACGTTGTTACAGTAGGGCAAACTTGTCCTACTGTACATTTTTCTTTGTTGTGGCACCGAGTTCGCATTCCTCATCTCTAATTTGTAACGAGCCGCCACAAAAGTTATATTATATTATTTATATATAGGTATTTTGTAGGTAGATTGGTAAATAAATAAAGAAGGTTTTATGTTAAAAGTTGCGGAACTAAGTGAAATAAAAATAATGGTTGTATTATGTTTATATGGCTGTCAAAGTATCCTTTTAAGTTTAATATAGATAAAAATGTTCTCAAATTATTGAAATCCGTGTTATTTCTTATTGGGAAATAAATTTCTTTAACCATATAAACGGATTTTTTAAAGATCGGTTTTTTGTTTAACATTCAAGGTTTGATTTTTGTATCTAGGTACTCATACCTACATAGTTTTCGGTTTCGGCCTAAACCGTGAGAGGTGCCAAATATTCAGTAAGGTCCGACCGAAACTGGTTTTCCGGCCGTAACCGAAATCGAAACCGAATATTCGGCCGTGGCTTAAGTTTCGGCCGAAACCGAAACCGAAACCGAAACTCACGTGGTCAAGTATAGTATTCCTTAAAATACTGAAATTTGGTGCATTTTACGTAAAACTTGGAATAAGTTTACCTATGCAACGTAATTTAACGAGTTAACAATTCACATTTTTCATTTAAACAATCTCTTTTTACATGTGACTTGATTTGTTAATAACAACAAAACAAAGTTACTGACTCAATATTTATTTAATTTAATTAACTAAATAAATCATTCAAGTGCAGAAACGAAACAAAAACTTACATTCAATAATCAGTACCATTAAAACATAACCTCTAAAGAATGTTTGCGTCGCGTCGGGCAAAAATGCACTGACTAAGTTTTGTTGCTACGGAGCTATCTGAACGGCGCACGACAATTCCCGAACAGGGCCGCGAGTGCGAGCGTCCGCCAAAGCGTTGCCGCGAGAAACGAAGTTAGGCGAGCGTGCACGACTACTTCCGAAATCAGTTTCGGTTTCGGCAAAAGTTTCGGTCTATTTTGGCCGTAACCGAAACTGCCGCCGAAACTTGATTTTTGGCCGAAACTAGGCCGAAACCGAAAATAAACCTTCAGTCGGACATTAATATTCAGTAAAGGATTTCGGTTTCGGCTTCAAAGTTTTGATTGGACTTTCTACGACTAGTTTTCTCTTTGAATACAAAGCAATAATTTATAATAAAGAAATTTAAAAAAAAAACGGTGCTTTTTATTTTTTATGGTAACACTACAATAGACTAAAAATTTAAAAATAAAACTACGCATTTTTTTTTCAAAGACTAAAATTTCCTAAAAGTTCTTCCGATTTTTATACATAAAACAATCACTGAAATATATTCAGAACAAAAGAGTAATTTACAAAAGATCCATGAACTAAATACTTTAAACCTATTTACTACTTACCGACAACTAAAACAAAATACTGATTGTTTTGGTTTCTACGAATTAAGCAAAATTGAACCTTATCTCTACTGTGAAAGATCACAATAGGAAATCAGCAATCACCACAGCCGCTAAGTCAGCTTCTAAAGTTATTTATACTTTTTTATCTGTGACCGTTGGAACACTCAACGCCATTGTCCTTAAGTGAAAGAAGGATGGAGTTATACGAGCCGTATATTGCTGTCACTTTTTAGCAATACTGCCGCTTGCATTTTATAAAACAGGATATCGTCTGACAGATGTCGTCTGTTATTTTGTACCAGTCGCCTTTGTAACTTTAAAGTGTTTACGTGATTTAATGATTAAGTAGCAAAGTTTACTTAGTTCACGAAGAAAGTAATTCTAAGTTTTTGACAATTATGGAAGACGTGACGTGTGGCCTTTCCGAGTTGGAAATAGACCAAAAAGAGAAGAGATTCCACCAATTCTTTATAGACATTCTCGCCCTGCATGACCCTGAATACAGAAATCATGAATGGACAAAAAGTGATTTTAAAGAAGTAGACGAAGACGCTGTTGATGCAGAGCACGAGATAACAAATCGAGCTGAATATGAAGCGAAAGTATCAGAAGCTGAGCTTGAAACTGTTCAATTACGATATATCCCAGACTACATACGTGAGCTAAGAACGAAAGAAGATTACTGGAAGAAGGAGTACAACTACTGGGGAGACGTTATATCAAAGAAGAATTGGGAAATGTACAATAAAAAAGTGGAAGACGAAATGGTTAGAAACAAAACAGTGTTACTGAATCTGGACAAACGTGTAGCAAGAGTATGTCCTGAAGAAGGTGAAACATATTTTTCACGATCACTTGATCCAGAACGCGTCCAAAGATTAGTCGATTATATAAGAGAAAGAGAGAGTGATGATGTGAGATTTTCTACTTGGCTAAGGGCATCTATTTACACCATGACATTAATTAAAGCTTATTATCAAGTTTATGCAGTATTCTCGAGGTACGGAGACTTTAGGGCACGCCCATCACGTTTAAATCTATCGAAGCTTGCAGAAGAAGAGTCTAAAAACTTACCACAGAATTAAACTGATTAATGTTTCATACTAAGATTATAAAATGTCCATATTTCGTGTTCGAAACAAAACGTAACTTTTTTAATGAAGCCACTCTTTTATAAATGTCAGAGTGAGCGCCACGCACACATTTATTTTTTTACGTAGGGACCAACGATGAGTGTAATTTTTCTTCTGCGTTTTTGGCGTCAATTCAGAGTGACCTACTAGAATTCTGGACATTCTATAATCGAAGGTTTCGTGGTTTATGTCATAATGGTGAATTGAATGTGACATCTTTTAAGCTGATTTGGAAATGACTTAATTGTAATAGTTATTCTAGGTTAGTTAAGTACTGAATTGCTTTTATATGTTTTTTTTTTTATAAATAAATACATGATTTTGTGATTTTATTTTGTCTCAACTTTTCTGGTAAAACTACCTATAAAAAAACTTAAAAAAGAAAACTAACCGCATTCAATATAAACCACAAACATTTTTTTTTTGGTTCTTTTCGTCCCTCTTTGGGACAGGCAAAGGGAGCTGAGCCCATACAGCCAATAAACCACAAACAATGTATCTTATATCTTTCGGAAGTTTGATGGCTTTGTTTTTTTTTTAATTCAATTTTGCCACCAATTTAAAGTTAAGTTAATACACATTTGTTGTGGTGATTTTTGAAGGCCCTTTTTTTTATTTGATCATTTTTTAGGTTTAATTTACCCTTAGTAGGTCAAATATTCAACTCAAAGTATTACATATTTGATACGTAATCCTGTAGTAGTATCGATAATACCGATAATAGAGTGTCTCCTCAGGTAACCGTGACCCTGGAACGTATAGGGCTATTGAAGGACACCGGGGATTTTAGTCAGTAGTTATGAGTCTGACGGTCCCTTCCATCCCGCCTTGGGTGACAGAACTCATTTGATGGTTTTACCACGATAAAAAAAAAACCTATGACGTTTGCATCATCATTACATAGTATAAAACAAAGTCGCTTCTCGCTGCTTGTCTGTCCCTATGTATGCTTAGATCTTTAAAACAACGTCACTTGAAATAAATTTTGATGTAGGTTTTTTTAATAGATATAGTGATTCAAGAGGAAGGTTTATATGACTATGACATGCATAATATAATGCATAAAGACGGAGGGTCGCTAGTGCGTAATAATTAGAATAAAACAATTAGCTGTAGTCAGCTTATTAGTTTTTTTTTTCAAATGTTAGCAACACAAAAATATTGTACTTGTACCTGAATCTGTTCATAATTTTCGTTTCTACGTAACATTGCTATTAAATATTAACTAGGCGCTTGACTTGATTATTTTGCTGGCGTGTTTACCGATATGATATCTTTGTGGCTTAACCACTTTATTCACCCATACTCTGATCTTCTGAGCTAAGAATTTCGGTCCAAATATTCTCCATTACTTTTTCTTTGTTATTTCAGTCCATAAATTATCAGGTACCTAAAGACTTAGCCTATCAAATATGCAAGGTCTTCAAGACGTTATTAATTAATTCTTGAAATATTTACTCCAGGATTCTGTAGCCGAAGTTTGGGTTAGGGATGGCACTTTTCTGAAATGATAACATCAATTTTTGAATGAGATTATTTAATATTTTCATAGATGTTACTCATTATTGTACTGTATACTACGTACTGTTTCTATTTAAAACTAAAGAGTTTTTAATGGAAGAATCTCCTCTGTCTAAGTAATCCTTTTGCTAGGGCCACATTTATATGAATATTTATAGACTATTATCGCGAAAATAACGGCATTTCTCGTTTAGAGTGGTTCCCGGATTTAAGTTTAAAAAATCTAAAGCGAAGAATTCAAGTATTTTATCCGATCTGCGAGGTTGTTGTCATGTGTCTGCCAATGGCATAACTGACAAGAGCCTCGAACAACATCTAAGGAGATTCTCGCTTGGCAGCTGGATTAAGCTCCTAATTCAGAAGGCAGTACTTCTGGACACTCCCCGCCTTATTACAAAAAGGGGTTTAACTAAAAACCCAGGTTTAATCTTGTAAAACTACGGTTTAAACAAAGATTATTACAAATCGTGGTTTTGCGATAAACCATGGTCTAACAGTAGTAGCTGTCAAAGGTATGTCAAAGTTTCTCATAGCAAATTTTTCATTGTGTTGTAGTTTTTGTGTTATTTTCACCCAAAATGGATTGAAACAAGGTAGATTTAATTGTTATTACTCATTGTGGATTTAATTGTATAGACAATCGTTCAAATGGCGGTACTAAAGTCGACGTTTTATCTTAGTTTTGTAATACGGACAAATTTAAACCATGGCTCTGCAGATAAGCCTGGACTTGGTAGATCAGGTTTAAACCAAGGTTTATTTAGTTTTTGTAATAAGGCCGAGAGCGTATTGTTAGGAGGTTTCTCTCTCAGAAGCTCTGATCACCGGTAGCCCGGACCGTGTTCCCGATGCTAGTGGACAGCTATTTTTTATATTTTTAAATGTTTTTTTTTATGTATTTATGTAAAAATATATAAAATAAGTATAAAAAAATTAATAAAGGAAAATAGTCTCAACAAAATATAGCGCCATCCTTGCCCGATATTAAAAATGTAAAACTACTGGCATCCCCTTAACGAGTGGCTAAGTTACAGAACAAACTAACTCGCAACCATTATTGAGTTGAAGGTACGCGCCATATTGCTTTTTTTCAACTGTTCCTTAATAACTAGAGTCGTAAGGCTTCTTTTCCACCAGAGATGTGCTATGCTACGTTGCTGCGGATGCGTTTGATATCCACCAATCATATTCATTGGTTTACATAGCACAGCACTGGTGGAAACGGATTCAACTAAGATGTGTTTTTTATATGGAAGGATGCGTGCTATGGCTGCGTCATATGGATGCGTGCTATGGAGGCGTGCTATGGATGCTTGTTACGGATGCGTGCTATGGATGCGTGTTATGGATGCATGCTATGGAGGCGTGCTATGTTTCGTCTTCCCTACTATCGATATATCGCATAGCTCGAGGTGCGCATCTTCATAGTGCAGGTACCTTGTGGCGGCGCATCTTCATGGCACATCTTAGCTACATAGCGTAGCATCAGTGGAAACGTTCACTGAGTTTCGTAGCTCAGCTTTTACATCCTCGCAGCACAGCTACATAGCACATCTCTGGTGGAAAGACACCCTTACTCTTTGGTAGGTACTACTTACTTTTTTATAATGCGGTTTGGAGTAACATGTGATACTGTATAATTGTTATTTGGTTATACTCACTTATGATTTTTTTTATTTTTATTAAACTATAGGCTTGGCTTTGACCACTATCTCGCCTGATTGAAAAAAGAGATTGAAATAAAAAAATAAAGCATTTATTTCAAATAGGCTTATATACACTTTTAAATTGCCAAAAGACAAAATATAATTAAAAAGCATTAAGGTGCTACAGTCACCGAGGGCATGCAGGCAGTCGCGGGCATGAAGGCAGCGAGTAATGGGCATCTCGCCTCAAAGAGTGTCAGCATTATGACGGAGGGACCTCTTTAGAGGGCCAAAGCCTGCCAGGGTGGCGGGACTCACGAATTACCGTGACCCGGGAACGTAAAAGGCTATTGAAGGACACCGTCGATTTTAGTCAGTACGAGTCTGACAGTCCCTCCCGCTCTGCCCTGGGTGGGATGACTGATTTGATGATTTTACTACACTAAATAAAAAAGTGAGGTTCAATAAGATACTCAGCTTAATTCACCAATTATTTTACACACATATCAACATATGTTAGATAGAAGTAATACCTCACTAAAATGAATCAAGTTTACAACTTCAAATTCTCCAAGTTATCACTCGTTACTTCAGACAACTCAAGTTTAATGATAAAATTCCTCAATTACAGTGTTTCTCAAAGTATGGAGAAGGTCCTGGACAAATAAGACGATACCTATTTAAGGCGGCATTTTCGGTTAATATTAAAAATAAATACTGAATTCAACGTGTAGAACACGAGCTTGCTGAAATAAATCAGTCATAATCTATGACTGATTTATTTCACTACTAGGTATGCCATCGAAATATATTTAGACGGCACGTTTAACGCAATGGCTAAGCAATTGGACTGCTGCGCTGTGTGCCGCGGGTTCGATCCCCGCACGAAACAAAAATTTCTATGATCTACATGTAGTTGTTCCGGGTCTGGGTGTTTGTGTATGTGAGTTTCACAAAACGTCACTTATGAAACCTCACTTTTTTAATTTAGCGTAGTAAAATCATCATATGAGTCTTCCCACCCAGGGCAGAGCGGGAGAGACTGTCAGACTCGTACTGATTAATATCCACGGTGTCCTTCAATAGCCCTTTACGTTGTGGAGTCACGGTAATTCGTGAATCCCACGATCCCGGCAGGCTTTGACCCTCTAAAGGTCATAATGCTGACACTCTTTGAGGCGCGCGTGGAACACAACGCGCCGTCGACACGGGCATGGTCCATGGTCGGACAGCGAGTCGCCCATTACTCGCCGCCCGCATGCCCGACTCGCCGCCCGCATGCCCGGGAATCATCTTAACTTAGATTAAAACTGACAGGTGCCTTCTTAATCACTTAGTACTCAAGATTAGCCAGACATCTGTCAGATTTATGACCTAGATTGGTCATAACAGCCATGTTATCTAGCTATGTGACAGCATTGTGCTGATTTAGGCCTCTGCCTCGAATCTTGCGGGCAGCGGGGCGGCGGCGGCGGCGGCGCTCGCTGTTCGGCCCCGCCCCGCTACCGCGCCGCTGTTTCCGAGGGCCGGTCCATTTGAATGTATGCCTAAGATCCTGCCGCTCCCGCGCCGCCGCCGCCGCCGCCCCGCTGCCCGCAAGATTCGAGGCAGAGGCCTTAGTGTCCTTCGCACAACTCTATTGAATTTTCACCTTCATAAGGTTTTCTTTTCAACATTAAGTTAACAATGTAGAATGCCATAAAATAATATACCTACGTGATAAATTAAAGGGCTTAACATAATCAAAGTCGCCGACTTACAACAGCAACTTTTGTCGGCGGGCTGTGTCGGTTTGATGTGAACTGTGATTTACTAGAGAAAGGTAACAATGTAGAAAACCATAAACAATAAACAATAAAATGTTGGTCTTGGAAAGATCGCTTTTAGCGATAAGACAGCCCATTGTGTATAAGATATATCTGTTAATACCCGTAATTTGTATAGTGTGCATATTATATAGTATTCTATCTATCTATCTATTGGGAAAACTGTGGACCTACCTACCTATGTCGGTGACTTTGTTGTTGATAACTGACTAGTATAGTTCGTGGTTTCTAACCATAGATAGTTCGATGTCTGCAATCTACTCTTTTGGACGCGTAGCGTGACATCCTAAACGGGTCTTGTACGCGGAAGAGTAGACAAAATTACACAATATATAGAACGAATTTTAGGGTCATAAGCATGGTGCTATTTTTTTGTATTCTTCAATACAAAAAAATATCGGGTCGGGTCGGACCATACTCGGACAAAAAAAAACATCAAGTTTTATAGAAATAGTTTTATCTATTCTTTGAGAGATAAATTTACCCATAGAAATAGCTTTGTTCACTTTTGATTTATTTTTTACGCGTGCTTCAGGTTCAGTTAATTTAAGTGAGAAACTTACCTGATAAAAGCCCAGAGATAAAGAACTAAAAAGTAGCTTATTGTCGTAGACGATAGATTGCTGTGAAGCAGAAAGAGAGATAAATATATTGTAAAACTTCGTCGGTACTTTGCGCGCAGCCCGATATGAGTAATGGAGGCCATACACGTTAGGATTTGCATGATGGTTTTAACTTTGCATGCATAACCGAAAGGCAAGCCCTTTTTTTTGTAACATGGTAAAATCATCAAATGAGTCCTCCCACCCAGGGCAGAGCGGTAGGTACTGTCAGACTCGCACTGACTAAAATCCACGGTGTCCTTCAATAGCCCTTTACGATTCGGGGTCACGGTAATTTGTAAGTCCCGCGACCACGGCTGGCTTTGGCCCTCTAGAAGGGGGCCCGTCATTTTGCTGACACTCTATGAAGCGCGCGTGGAACACAACTCGCCGTCGACCTGAGCATGGTCCATGGTCGGACAGCGAGTTGAAAGGCAAGCCCTAGCGTGTATGATAAATGATATTTATTTTGCAAATTGGTTTTTACAAACTCTGTTACACGTCAATGTGTTAAAACCAATGACAATTGGTTAAAACTGTACAGATATCGGTGCATGTATCGGTTTTGCGTGCGGTCTTTTATGCCTGCCCGGTTAAAACTATCATGCAAACCGTTGGTCCCAATAAATTATACACGTTTCTGTATAATTTATTTGGACAAACTTTTGTATTGATTTTTCTTTAGATCGTACTTTAAAAGTCGTCTAAGTTCTCGAATGATAGGTAGATACAGTCTGCAATATAAGTCTAAATCCTGCTTAATAATGAACATCTAATCTAAACTTTATACTCGTAATGCCTACTAAACCACAAAAACACCCTTTTCGGAATAAACACGACCTATTTAAAATTTAATCAGAATTTAATCCATTACTTACAAAGGTACTTTGCACCTGAAACGGGGTGCGATAGGGTTCATAAATTAATATTACCATAAAAGGGTTGGACAACATTATTGAGAGACATTACACGCTGGATTGATGAGAGATTTTTTTTTTTTTTATCGTGGTAAAATCATCAAATGAGTCCTCCCACCCAGGGCAGAGCGGGAGGGACTGTCAGACTTGTACTGACTAAAATCCACGGTGTCCTTCAATAGCCCTTTACGTACCGGGGTCACGGTAATCCCTAGGTCCCGCGATCCCGGCAGGCTTTGGCCCTCTACAGGCCCCGTCAATATGCTGACACTCTTTGAGGTGCGCGTGGAACACAACGCGCCGTCGACCCGGGCATGGTCCATGGTCGGACAGCGAGTCGCCCATTACTCGCTGCCCGCATGCCCGCGCCTACGGTGGCCGGAGATCGTCTTGCGACGTCCGACGCCGTGGGCGTCTACCACTGCGGCTGGGGTGGAGGGAGGACGCTGTCCTCTCCCTCAGGCGGCCCGCCTCCTCCTTCACGAGCATGACTGCTTCGCAGAAGGAGGCGACCGCTTCCCACTCCGTCTCGCCCCGCAGCATGGCCTCGACCAATGCCGGGCGCGAGAGGGGATTGATAAGAGATAATAAATAATGTAAAGCTGTATTTTAGAAATGAACACGGTTTTGTAATATTTGATAAAAATGGAAAAAGTCCACGGAATTGACAATATCTGGACAGCAAGCCTTTAATCCATATTTTAAAACGAATTAAAAAAAAAAACCGGCCAAGTGCGAGTCGGACTCGCCTTTAAAGGGTTCCGTAGCAGCAAGTAACATTATATAAAAGTTGGTTGTAACTTTGAAAGATAAATTGCGGTTTACGATTTATGACGTATTAAAAAAAAAATGTAAGTTGGTACGCACAATATTGAGTGATTTACCATGTTATTTTAATATCATGGACTTCTTATAGGTTTTCCTATAATCTATAAGGAGAAAACTAATTTCTGTATTTTTTTCAAAATTTTAGGTTCAGTAGTTTCGGAGATAAGGGGGGGGGAATGGTCAATTTTCGTCTATTTTCTTGAATAACTTGGAAACTATTTATTTTAAAATTACAAAAAAATACATTTAAGATCTTCTCAACAAGACCTTTCATTTGATATGCCACACGATGCAGTTTTCAGATTTTTTTTTTTTAATTTTCCCCTTCCCCCCCAAAAATGACCCCCCATATACAGATTTCATCTGCTCACGTCACACCTCTGTGTTTGGGTCACAGGAATTGATATGTGTACCAAATTTCAACTTAATCGGTCTTATAGATTCGGAGAAAATTGACTGTAAGCGACGGACGGACAGACACACGAGTGATCCTATAAGGGTTCCGTTTTTGTATTCAGACGTACGGAACCCTAAAAAGTAGGTCCTGTTCACCCTGTGTTTTTGTATGTCCGCGATTATCTCGCGTTTTGCTGTATCGATTTTGATGTGGTTTACAAAAAAAGCACATTACATTTACATCCAGATTTTCAAAGACGCTGATTTTACGAAGATTTTTTTGTTGAATATCTGAACTGAAAAGGTAAAATAACTTTTGTTTACGAAGTCTTTGGCAAAAGTCGATAAAATAAAAAACAAAGCCACCGAGTTCCGAAAGAAAAGTTATTTTACGTGTTTTTTGTGTTTGAAATTGGTTCCTTTTGTACATTTTTTTTTTTTCACTAAATAATAACTAATTTATTAAACTATAGGGCCATGGGGTCCGAGTGCTCACAGCCTCTTCAAAGACATTTCTAAAAAACTTGTTGACGCTTCCTGTGACCCAAGAGCTGGTTTTTACCTTGGCCAGAGGCTAAGTATTGCCATATAAGGAGGTAACGCCGTCCGTCTCTTGGGCACATTACCAGCTGACAGCGTTGAGGATGAATTTTTCGATGCTCTATAATAGTTTAGTTTAGTTTTATTATAATTTTGTATTTTTAGAATATTTTAGTAATATTGTTATTAACGTTTCATAAATAAAAATGTAACCCTTTTATTAAATAAATCAAGCTTCAGAAATACAATATCTCGTAATATACGAGTATGTATAGTATTTCTCATCGCGTCGGGTAATATTTTTTATTATACTAGTTTTTCTTGCGTTTTACTGTGGCTCAGCGATAAAGGCATTAGAACGCAGTCATAAACTAAGGGCTCGGATTACCTTAATAATTTACACACTTCTCGAAATCTCGAGAAATAGTACCAGCTTTGGGCTATATTTCTAGTTGATTGGCTTAGTCGAGATTGCAGAAAATATTATTTATAAGCCTGGCAGCAGCAGAGCAGTGGTGGTTCAGTTGGGTCGGCCACGATTTACGTGTTCGAGGTCGTGGGTTCGAACCTAGTCAGTCGCATTACTTTGTATCATTTATTTCATCACCACTGCTCTCAAAACGGTGAAAGAAAACATCGTGAGGAAACAATGGCATGCTCTAGAAACAAAACTTCAAAGACATGGGTCGTGTTGGAATGACAAAATAAAAATAGCAGACTTTTTACCCCGGGAATCGAACCAAGGTCTTTTTTTTAGCGTGTTAATATCATCAAATTAGAACTCCCACCCAGGGCAGGGCAGAAGCGACTGTGAGACTTACTGTACTGACTAAAATCCACGGTGTCCTTCAATAGCCCTTTACATTCCGGGGTCACGGTAGGTCGTTAGTCCCGCGACCCCGGGATCCAAGTGCATAGCACTAGACCAACAAGGCAGTTTTAAAACTCAGTGTGAAATAATCACAACCGATGCGATTAATCATCGAAATTGGTTTACCACGAATAGTTTAATTTAAGCATTAATTGAGTTATGTTAATAGTTCTTCATTATTTTCGAATTAACTGATCCAATTTGTAGAGCAATGATAAAACTCACTCACAGTATTTTCATTTTGAAAAAATGTAATTAATTGATAATTCAGTGACGTTAACAATAACGGCACGGTTAGCGCAGTGGCTGAGCGATTGGACTGCTGCGCAGCCTGTCGCAGGTTCGATTCCCGCAGGGAGCAAATATTTGTATTACTTACGAGTAGGTGTTCCGGGTCTGGGTAATTGTGAGTTTCTATATTTGTAAACGCACCAACGACAGGAGAAATTCCTAACAATTTTTATTAAAAAAAAAAATGAACGTAGCTAGTGGTAATAGGACAAAAAAAACGACCAAGTGTGAGCCGCACTCTCGCACGAAGGGTTCCGTATCATTAGCTATAAAAACAACAAAAAATGTCTGTTGCATGGGAGCCCCCTTAAATATTTATTTTATTCTGTTTTTGAGAAGGCTGTTGTTGTTTTGGCGGCAACAGAAATACATCATCTCATAAAATTTCAACTGTCTATTAATATCAAGGTATAATTATCATGAGATACAGCCTGGCGACAGACGGACAGACAGACAGACGGGCGGACAGCAGAGTCTTGGTACTTAATAGGGTCCCGTTTTACTCTTTGGGTACGGAATTCTAAATCAAGTCCTAGAACAAAAAAATCAAAGACACGTGATATCCACTAACCCGAGGCTTTTAAAAGAAGGCCAAACGGCTTTTCACGTTTTTATGGTGTAAAGTAAACGGGAAGTTTTATGGAAAAAATAATAGTTCCTTGTACGTACACTATTAGGAGCGCTTTTTCATTGTCCGTACAATAAAAGAACGCTTATCGTAGGTAAAATACGAAAATTTCGAAAAAAATATAACAATATTGAAAATGAATTGTTCAATTTGACATAAATTGCATGCTACCTGGAAAAGTTAAGTTATTAATTGTTGGAACATTTTAATGATGCCTGAAAACAATAATTAAGAACAGAGTTTACGGCCTCCGAATTATAATTAATAATGATGTAACTGAATAAATGGTGTTCGGAAGTAGCGAAGACTTAATTATTCCATTTAATAATTACCACAGCTTCCTTAAAAATGTTTTCGTAATTATGTCTTTGCGAAAACATATTAACAAAGATTTACGTTCATACTTTCATAAAATTACGCTTTTTTTCCCATAGAGGTAGGGTATCCCACATCACCCTGTTTTTTTTATCGTGGGAGGGACTGTCAGACTCGTAATAACTGAAAATCCACATCATCATCTGCCTAGCCTTTTCCCAACTATATTGGGGTCGGCTTCCAGTCAAACCAGATGCAGCTGGATATCAGTATTTTACATGAAGCGACTGCCTGTCGGACCTCCACAACTCAGTAATTGGGTAATACGATACACCATGGTAAGACTGGTTGTCAGACTTTAGAGCTTCTGACTAACAGTAACGACTGTCAAAGATCTACAAATGACAGCCTGGACCAACGGCTTTACGTGCTTTCCGAGGCACGGAGGAAACTCGCTATGACAGATGGTCACCCATCCACAGACAAACCTCGGCAAGCGCGGCTTAACCCGGAAGATCGGCCTGTGCGGCTGTATTTATTTAGCCACGAGCTCCTCCGAATAACTGAAAATCCACAACCAGTGTCCTGATAAAACAGTCCGCGGACCCGGCAAGCTTTGGCCCTCATTAAAACTAAGAACGTTAAATTTCAATTGAATTCCAGAATTTTGTGGAAAAACGTTTTCTTTTTTGTTTCAGTAACTTTAATCTACACATGTAGATTTTCATAAAACGTTCCTTATAAAACATTCAATAATAAATAACCGAAGTACCAGTTTTCTTTTACATTTCAACGTAATAATATTCTATTTTCCCTTGTCCACAGATAACACAAAATGACGTAACAACCAACATGTCAAAATCAACAAAATAGCGCGAAAATTAAACAAGATGGCGGACAAAGACTGGGTCGACTATTTTGGGGACTTCAATTCAACGAAACAAATTGTAGATGGAGATAGCACTGATCAGGATATTTCAAAGATAAATAATAATTACTATGACAATCAGACGGGGTATCCTGGATATTCGAATTTTACCGCCGACGACTTCTGCCAATCGAATCATTCGCATTTCTATTTGAATGTGACCTGCGAGTTTCCGATCAATTATGCTGAACCTATGTATGGGTAAGTAACTCTTTTAATACCTACTTTCAATCACAGTAAGGGTTAAGTTGTACGTGCGCCATATTATGACATCATGGATGCTTTTCTGACACTTACACGCTCTTAAATAAACAATAATCAAATGGCGCAGTGGCTGAAGCCCTTCATATACAATGCGACGCAAGTCTCCGGTACCTTACGACTTTGGTATCCGTTGACGCGTGCCTGTGTACGAACCTCTATCGATTTGAATAGCGATAGTCGGTCGGCTAAAAAAAAGGCTACCAATTATTGTTTTGGGTCTGGGTTTATGAATTTAAATGTCTGTAAACGCGCCCACAATACAAGAGAAATTCAAAAAGCGAGGTCAAAAACGCACGGTTACCGAAGTGGTTGAGTAATCGAGTGTGTCGCGAGTTCAAACCCCGCACGAAAAAATAATGTATGAACTACAAGCAGTTGTTACGGGGCTGGGTGTATGTGTATGTGAGTTTCTATATTTGTAAACGCGCCCACAATACAGAAGAAATTGAAACAGCGGGGCGAAACAAAAAAATGGAATGTGGGCAGCAGAACGGCTCTGACATAACCCTATTTCCTCCACAGCTACATCGCTCCTTTCCTCCTGGCAACAACGACGGTAGCCAACACCCTCATCGTAGTGGTGCTGTCCCGGCGCCACATGCGGACCCCCACCAACGTGGTGCTGATGGCGATGGCTCTCTGCGACATGTTCACGATGCTCTTCCCTGCGCCCTGGCTCTTCTACATGTACACCTTCGGCAATCACTACAAGCCTCTAAGTCCTGTCAGAGCATGTCAGGCTTGGAATTATATGAATGAGGTTAGTTATTTTCAAATTGAAGTAACTTTTACCTGTTTCAGAAATGTTCGCATTTTCTTTTTACTTTTTTACTCAAGTTTTTACTTTAGAATCATATAAATTTTGTCTCTGTACAGTCTGGGTCAATTATATGTATTAGGTAATTATTACTATTCAATAAAATCTGCTTCCGTCTAACGTTCAAAAATACTGAGATACTATTAAAACCATTTTTTTTTATCGTGGCTATATCATAAAATCACTTCCCCCACACAGAACGGGACAGGAGGGACTGTCAGACTTATACTTACTAAAATCCACGGTGTTCCTTCAACTGCCCTTTACATTCCAGGGTCACGGTTACCTGATGATAGTTCTGCGACCTCGGCAAATTCTGACGGAATTAATAATTATGTGAATTCATTTTCTTTCGTCTCCAGCTGCATCTTTTCAGCATCATTATGTTGAAGTTTTGTTCTTTATAATCATGCACAATAATACGTATTAATCGCTTCCACATCGAATACATGGGCTCGCGCGGCAGCCTTAATGTGTGGCTCGCGAGCTTGGCCTCACGAGGCATTTTCAATCCAGTAAGCGAGGCTGGCCTTGCGAGGCAGCCTCAACAGTTTGCCCGCATACTAAGAGACAAGGCTCGCGAGGCATACGCAGCCTTCAGAAGTCCTCGAGCAACCAAAATGGACAATTAAACTGTATAATAGCCTCGCAAACTGAAATCAATAAGCAAGCTTCCACACCGAATGAACAGAGCACACTGAGGCGCCTTTTAAGGCGTCTCGTTTACTGAGAACGGGCACACAAAAAGACAACAAAAAAGTGCTTTTTGATTTTCCGCCTAGAAATTCCCACCACGATCCAAGTCAAAAGAATCGTGTCCCTTAGCCTGTTCACTGAACCCTACAGGATATACTCACTATGTTTTTTAACAACAACGTTTCTCATGCATATAACATTATTTAAAACCCCAGCAAAACCTTGGCGATTGCTATTTGTGATTAATTTGATCCATAGTCGCGAACAGTTGTGGTAATGTGCCCTTTACACTCAATCAAAGTTTTACCCCACAGTTAAAGAAGCTATTTATACAACATTCATCCAGGGCCCTCGCTCTTATTGAGCACATGGGCAGTGGGCACTCTGGGCATGTGCCCGAGTTCCTTTAGCCCAGTGAAGTTCTAAAATATTTAAGCACGCTACGCACGTTGTCAATAGTGACCAATGACTCACTAATATTATACCTTGTGTTACGTATTAACTTCATAAATAAATAATGTTTTTACGTTCTCTAGACTTATTTGATTAATTTAGATACAAAGATAAGACCCTTTTTTTTATCGTGTATAATCATCAAATGAGTCCTCCCACCCAGAGCAGGGCGGGAGGGACTGTCAGACTTGTACTGACTAAAATCCACGGTGTCCTTCAATAGCCCTTTACGTACCGGGGTAACGGTAATCCCTTGGTCCCGCGACCAAGATAGGACCCTAGAGACGATTATAAGTAAGAAGGGCCCTAATTCTAAGGTTTCCCTTTTGTTTTTTGTCATATAAACATCGAATGGTATAAACCAAATAGCTATATCTAACTTTTAATATAAAAAAAAAAAACGAAAAAGATTTTTTTCTTGTAAAGCGCTGTTTGAAATCGCCAAAAGATATCTTTGATATTCCTCAAGACTTATTCCAATTAACTTAATTATTTTTGGCTTAGCAGGGCAGTCTACAAGTGCCCAAGGCCTCCACAGACGGCCCTGCATATTTCAGACTAGCATGTTACACGCAACATAGACCTAGTTCTTAACTGTTATCGGAGCTAAACCTAGAATTTTAATTAAACTTTCATAAGTGCAATTTATTGCCTTGTTAAGATTCGCATTTTTTAGATTATTTTTCACGGCACACGTTCTATTTAAAGCCGAGAATTTTAGTGTTGTAATCATAATCATAAATCATTAAGTAAAACTTAACAGTTGTTTGCCCTACTGAAAAAAAGTAGACTACATCTTTAAATCAAATCATTTAGTTTTTCCGAATTTAAGTTACATCACATGGAATAGTTAGATAAGAGTGAGCCATGTACATGGCTCAAAGCGCAAGCGCGCTGTGTGTTTTAGTCCGCTCGCTTGCAAGACGAGGCGGGCAAAGCGAAACCAAATCATAACAAATTAAAAAAAAACCTAATAAAAGCCGGACAGGCCGGACACGGTCAAACTTGACCGGTCACGCAACCAAAACTGGTAACGCTAGATGGGTTTTATGCCTGGACATACGGAGGGTGTTGAATAAATTTCCTATATATGCCCTTAAACCTTTACATTTGTAGCTAATGCCAAGGATTTCTGCCCAGTTAAGTTTGCTGCTTCCGTTTTTACTAAACAAAGTTAGTTTTTATGCCCAGTGAGTATCATTTGACGTAAACTCATTTATGCCCAGTATGCCCATTTTGTTCACAAATGCTCTTGCCCTCGACCTAAAACTACAGGCGACAATTTATAATTCCAAATACAGGGTGTTCAAGCGTGCCACGAACACTTTGTAGGCGGTTATTTACAGTACACTGCAATATCGACTATCAGCTTATTGCATGAGAACAACCGAACCGTGATAAATATGTGCGAATAATTATCAGAAATTGGTGTAAAATTGGAAATAGGAGGTTTTTGTATGAAGTACGGGCTTTGGCCCTCTAAAGAGGGCCCGTCAGATTGCAGACAGCTCTTTGAGGCGACCGGCAATATGTGCCCCTGACGTCTTCTCTCAAAGGCACCAACAACTCTTGGGCAGCCCAAGGTTCGGTTTGGTTAGGTTCCTTTATTATATATTTGAATACATATTATGTCCTATCCTTCAAAAAATTTCCATCCGAAGGTACGACCATCAACAATACGTTAAGGGTTTTTCACAACGATAAAGTATTAGTACAAATTCTATCAGCACAGAGCAAATAGTGCGAGGTTGATATCCAATATGCAGTACAAACGATGGCCTCTCCCGATTATACTGGAAACTAGGGATGGGGTCACTATCGATAAATGATATTTATTTAGCAAATACGGTTTCGCAAACACTTTTACAAGTCAAAACACTTTTTTTATAGCTAGATGAGGCCGGTGTTCCGTACCTGACTACTCTGAGAAGAAACAGCCGAAACAAACTCAGAGGTCATCGTCTCTTTTAAAGTCCAGACATTAAATTGGTTAAGTCATGCGAGGACCCTGCAGGTTTGTGTCTGAGATGGTCTTATGAAGAAAGAACCATACAAATTTGAGTGGACCTATCCAGTCAGTGCAAGCATTTGTCAGTTATCGTGAAGCTCGACTCCATAACTCAAGGATCTCAACGACATTAATACTTCGGGGTAATGTTTAATCGATGAGTTGTTGAGAACTTATTGAGACTTTTCACTATAGTCGATAAAAGTTATTTTTAACATAAATTCCGTCACTAATTACTAATGTACTGTTCTCAAAATATTTTTATTCCACGTTGCCTATGAGGGTATTTGTAAAACCTCGACAATACCTAAATATGAATAAAATCAGTAATTAAAATTATAAAAATAAAAACTAAAGTTGTCAACACCAACTTCAAATTTTAATTCAAATTCTATTTTTATAGATAAATCGAATATTTGAGTCCCATCACTATGAACTGTTGATTCGTGTCGATGGTTGGTTATAAAAAATGTTTGCGATCCCTTCCTTTGACCCGTTCCGCTGGAATTAAACCAAAGTCAATATTGCCACTACCAAATGGACCTGCGATGGCGTTTTTTAACCAGGTACTACAGTATTTTTCCGTGAGCTGCAATCTAATTACAACCTTATTGTAAGGGGAATAGAGCTGTTAGTCATCTTGGCAGATTTACTAACACAAACCACATAGTGACTATGGTACACAACACCTACATTTTACTACCTGCATGTTTAGCATGACTTTATACTACGAAGCTTTATTTTCTTTTTCGTGTGAGAATAAATCCAACCCCAAGCGGCCTCTGGGACCCCACAGGCCTCCGACATGGGAATGACGAAAAACAAAATTTAAAAGTGTTTATTTGGCACATTAATTCAATTTAAAACATTTTACTTTTGTCAAACTACATAGCATAGCAGTTTGTTGGCAGACGTAGCTCGATACTCTAAATTTTAACGTATGTACATGTACATTCACTTATCCATTAACATAACAAAATAACAACAACAAAAAAACTACTCGCAACTAGCCACTAAATTACTAAAGTTTTTTCCATCACGATCACAATTGCCATCACGAGTCACGACGTTATCATTTTGTTGGTTATCACAAAATTACGTGATAGATTTAAGAAAAAATAGTAAAAAAATTAAAATTGTTTATGCCGAATGGCATTTCATTTCATACAAACTTTCAAGTTCTTATTTCTTTAAATACCTGAACCTATTTTGATGAAATTACGGATCTATGCATAAGTAAGCAAGATATACTTATAAATCAACTCACTTTAATTTGAAAGCAAATTCATACAAATATTTTCATCTGATATTTTAGCATTGGTCGGGACCAATAATTTCTATCGAAAGACAACGATAATTTTCAGGAACATTAAAGTCAAAGCTTTGTCACATTTCCATCACCAATTCTTTTAACAAATCCGTACACTCGTACAACAGACCAGCAGAGCTAAACGCTTTAGCTCCACAAAGCAGATATCCATTTTCACCAACTCAAATCGAAATTTCAACGAACGCTTAAATACTACTACAGTGTTCGAATTACCACTCTACACAGTGCACTCAAGGTTCAAAACCCAATAGAAGGCTTTTAGGTATCCTTTTAAGTGATGCTGAAAACAGGTTCTGTAAAAGAGCACCAGATGGTTGAAAAAGAATTGACTGGAATGGCTGATACTTCACAAAGGGATGTCCGACATGCTTAGGATTGTTTCACACTCCAATTCATTTTGTTTCAGTCTTTCTTTTATTCAGGGCCGTCTTTCCAATAGGGCGCTCGGAGAATCGCCCAGGGCCCCACTATCCTTGGGGGCCTCGAGTTCGTATTAGCACGAATCTAACTTATTTCAGAGGGTTATATACCATTTTCGAGCTCGGTATACTCGCTTTTGTTTCCCACATTCTTATAATTCTCTAGCTTTGATTCGGGAGGGTCTTAGCGGCCCCTAAGGATAGCGGATCCTTTGGCAAATACCCAGTGTGACCTTTTGAAAGGACATGAAGTGAAAAAAACTATAAGACTCGTACTGACTAAAACCTATCTTGTTTCTACAACTGACCTTTACGTTCCAGAGCTTTAACATTCTTCGTCGTGTATGCTGACATTAAACAAAACTTGACAAAACGGAATCGGGTCTGGTTTTTATCGGATGCTAAACCCATGCTTGTCATCCGAAAGACCGAACTCGTGGAACCTACGGATAGCGGGGCCCTGGGCAATGCTTAAAGTGTACATTTTCCTAAAGTGCCATTGTCCGAATACAGCCCTGTTTTATAGAATTAACTATAAAATAGTTCTCTTATCGAGTAGATGTGGAATGTCTGTAGTTTGCCTTATTGCTGGAGTACTACTCTTGTGAAATTGGGTTTTTTTAAAGCTTCTAATTAGTAATGGTTGATATTACTAACGAACTAATTAAATTTGCATTTTATTCATGTTGTCAACATGCCTATTTCTTCCATCAGCCATATTAGATAGCCCACATTCATAATAATTTCATTTAAGCCTTTGTCAAACAGACAGGCGTGACGAATTCGAAGCGTGACGTTTTTATTTGTAATATATGGAATTGTTTGAATCCAGTCACATAGAAAAGTGAAAGCGATCCGATAGCGTGACAGAACTATCGGACTGACGTCTCGCTTCGGTTCGGTATCGCTTCAAAAACGCTTCGCTTTCGCATGTCTGTTTGACAAAGGCATTAAATGTGGTCACAGCGGGTCGTGGGACACCCAAATTGATACAATGCGAAAAAATGAGAATAAATTCTAGCCACAGCTTAGATTCAATACCCTTTGAGCATTCGAAAGCACTAGAAAATCCGATATTTTCTGCACAGAAATCCGTTTGCAATTTGCCGTACTTGCAAAGGAGAGAACAAACTTATCTTGCAGTTTAAAAATGCTCTTTTCCGAAGAAAATGTTCGGGTGAACTTTTCTCTTGATGGTAAAGATAAGTTGGTAACTTTTGTATAATCGGTCCACTGGTGTTTGAGATTTCGAAAATTGAGTTACAAAAGAAAAGGAAAAACTGAAATTGTTTGAGAACACGGCTTAATTTTACAATTTGTTACAAAGTTATAGAAATGTTTTTATTTTTTATAAGATAAGTTAAGTTATAGAAATGTTTTGACAGGCCTGTTGGTCTAGTGGTTAGTGACCCTGACTGCTATGCCGGAGGTCGTGGGTTCGATTCCCACCCAGGACAAATCTTTGTGTGATGAGCACGATCATTTGTTCTGTGCCTGGGTGTAATTTATCTATAATATGTATGTATTTAGAAATATATAAGTATGTTTATCAGTTGTCTAGTACCCATAACACAAGCTCTGCTTAGCTTGGGACTAGATGGCGTTGTGTGATAGTTGTGGAATATTTATTTATTTATTTTTTTGGAAGAAGGTTTTTGCTGGATTGATTCGATTCTTAGCACTGTAAGTGCCAAAATGACAGGACCGCCCCTTACAGGGTCAAGGCCTGCGGGGGTCACGTTACTGTCTCATGAAGTAACGGTGACTATGGAACTCTTATGAAACAAAGATGGCGAATTTATCTTAGAGAAATGACTGACGCAATTACAAACATAGAAATTTTCAGAAAAAAATTTTCAGGACCTCTCCTCCTTAAAAATATATTTTAGGTAGTATATTTTCGGGGTCGCGGGACTGTACGAATTACCGTGACCCCGGAACGTAAAGGGCTATTGAAGGATCACCGTGGCTTTTAGTCAGTACAAGTCTGACAGTCCCTCCCGTCCCACCCTGGGTGGAATGATTCATTTGATGATTTCACTGCAAGTGCAACTCCTTGTTTTTTTTACATTTCGTTATTTAAATGTCTGTTGGTGTTGTCGTCATTACTTGTTGAGGTTGTAGGTCCGATTCCTAAGTCCGCCAAAGTGTTTTTTTTTAATTTTTCTGTGTTGAAACTTGGATTTCCCATTAGCAGTCACTCTTCGGGGTCGCGGGACTCAGGAATTACCGTGACCCCGGTACGTAAAGGGACACCGTGGATTATAGTCAATCAAGTCTGATAGACCCTTCCGCCCTGCCCTGGGTGGGAGGACTCATTTGATTATTTTACCACGATAAAAAAAACAAAAAAGGCACTCTTGAAGTCCATATTAGGTCCTAGTTAATGGCAATAGACTCGTCTCCATTACACGGAGCTTATGCAAAATTTAAAAGTTTGGATATACTATACATACAGGTACGATTAATAAATGCTCGGCTTCCTGACCTGTCTGAATTTAGGAATAGTGCGACGAGCGATTTTACAAATAAATAAAAATAGTAACACGAACGATTTTACAAATGAAATTAGTTTACACGAGCGATTTTACAGATAAAAATAGTTTCTACAAGTGATTTAACAAATAAAAATTATTTCCACGAGCAATTTCACAACTGTTTTTTTTTAGTGTAAATCAAGCCAGTTTATAAATATTCTTTCAAAATTTGGAGGCTTATGTACTTATATACAAGCTTATGTAGGGATTTGGATCAAAATATTTTCATCAGCTTTATCAAAGCACGCCATAATCATGATAATATTAAACCGTACATAATATCTCCACACAATATACTATCATCCGGGCTCCTGAGGGTTCCGATATAGGCTGTCAGGGAATTATAGGCTCTATAGACATCGTCTTTGTGCCTCAAGTTTAGCTCAGCTGAATGCGTCGCAGATAAGACATAATCTGGCTTGAAGGCTGAAGCTGTAGGCCGTATACCCATATTTGAATATTAATTATGCAATATGTCTCTCAAATAGTTTGAGTAAGGGATTCAAATTATTTGAAGTGTCTTTGTTTATTATTGTTGCGATACCGGAATAAGGATATCCTTGATTTTACATCTGTATGTGTTTACAACCAAAATTTTAACATAGTGTACAGTCTGACCCTACAAAAATTCGGCTAAGTGTGAGTGGGACTCGGGCACGATACCATTATCCATAAAAACATCAGAAAAAATAGTTTTTTTTTGTTTATTTGTTTTATATTAATTCATCTGTCTTTTTTTTGTCTGAATCGACTGCTTCAAGCAGTCTGTGTGCGTATGAAATAATTTGGATATTACTTTATTAACGTTGCATATTACTATGGTGGTTGAGGGCGAACTTTACAAATTTTGACTTCTTTAAGAAGACGAAAATCTAAGTTTAAATAAAACGTAAAAAGTAAAGTCGTGAGTCTGACTAGTCAAGTACAAATTGATTAGTTCTAGCAACTGAATGGAAGATCGTAAGAAAGTACTTGACATTTATTTTCATCTCGTCATAAAATGGAAAAAGGGTACGAATTTTCCAATTTTTCAAAAGGCGGTATCTACCGATAAATGGCAACGAAGTGTAGTGTCACAAAAATTAAATGAACCACAAAACCCAGTCGTCGGCACTCGTTACCTGAAAATGTAACTAAACGGGAGCTACTCGCGTCAAATGCACAATTTCCTTCAGGAACGCGTCGTCTCGACGTACGGAAATAAGTGTCGACCCTACCTGTGACGTCACACTGACGGTATCTTGTGGTTACTGGTTTAAAAGGTAATTTATTAAGTAACTAGCTTTTGCCTGCGACTTTTTCTACATAAAATAACATCACGCGCGTAGTCTCCGAAGGATCAGTGTCACGATGCCGTTACCCCTCTAAGCGTAGATACTACTAAGGCATTAGTAACAGTTCTAGTTTTATTAAGTAACTAGCTTTTGCCCGCGACTTCGTTCGGAATAGTGACTTCCGGCAGATTTTTGTTTTTTTATTTTATTTTATGTAATAAAACCTCTCCTATGTCCTTTCTCAAGTTTCAAGCTATGTCTGTACCAAATTTCACACAAATCGGTTCAGTAGTTTAGGCGTGAAGAAAAGACAAACAGACGGACAGACAGAGTTACTTTCGCATTTATAATATTAGTTAGGATTGTATAAAAACAGGATGCGTTACTGTCATAATGTTGTGTATATTTTTGCCAGGCGAATTACCGTGACCCCGAAACGTAAAGGGCTATTGAAGGACACCGTGGATTTTAGTCAGTACGAGTTTGACAGTAACTCCCGCTCTGTCCTGTGTGGGAGGAATCGTTTGATGATTTAAGACGTTAAAAAAAAGAAAGGTGTCTGGATAAAGCCGAACATGGTCACGCTTTTCGGTGTTGTGTGTGAGTGCGGGCAGGACGCGGGTCCAGCCTGGCCGGCTTTTGTAAGGTTTTTTAAAGATCATATTTTTCATGATTCGGTTTCTGCTCCGTCGCTAGTGCAAGCGAGTCTACTAGCACTAGCCGCACTAGCTTGCGTTCTTGCAAGGCGATAGGAATCTTCTTTACTTGAATATAATATTGCTTTTGTTCAAAAAAAATGGTCGTGTTATACTATTATCTATCTATATATATAAAAGGAGAACTGACTGACTGACATATCAATGTACAGCCGAAACTACTGGGGCTAGGAATGTAAAATTTTGCACACGGCTTCCTATCATAATGTAGGGGAGCACTAAGAAGGGGTTTTTGGAAATTTAACCTTTAAGGGGGTGAAAAGGGGGAATTAGGAAAGTACGTAACCCACGCGGACGAAGTCGCGGCAAAAGTGCTAGTCTATACTATTCGTGAAAACTGTATGCAAATCCGTTTAGTAGTTTTCAAGTTTATCGCGAACAGACACACAGATGCTACGGTATATCCAAACTAATATTATAAATGCGAAAGTAACTCTGTCTGTCTGTCTTTTCTTCACGCCTAAACTACTAAACCGATTTGTGTGAAATTTGGTACAGACATAGTTTGGAACTTGAGAAAGGACATAGGATAGTTTTCACTATTCCACGCGAACGAAGTCGCGGGCAAAAGCTAGTAGTTTTATAAAATGTAGCGATGATTGTCATGAACAAGGTGTGTCAGACAGTTCGTAAACTAAAACAGTTGCTAACTTTTCCCTCCCAGCATTTACATGGAGGACGGAATAAAATGAAAACTATCAAACTATGTTGAGAGAACTTGTTTAAACTTTAAACGACACCTAAATTTATGTTGCTTAAATGTTACGTAAACGGCACGTAAATTATTCTGTTTGGCAACTGTCACGTTCTCTTTACTTCTGCGTGTTATTTTATGAGATTGAGTTCCAAACATGTTAACAGTAATATGTAATTTTGAATTTTTGAAGTGAAAACTTCTTTAGCGGCGTTGTGCACTTTTTTGGAATGGGTAAAAAATGTTAAACTCGCGTCAGGTGACACGTGACCTGATCTAAAATTCGTAAGACGGCGCAGGGCGCTTACGCGACTGTTCGTGTGTGTTTATTACTGTTCAAGTTTTCACTTCTGCCGGCACTCCCAGAGTGCAACCCGTCTTTTTTTTTTAACTTTGCCCCACACTCGTTTAAAAGTATATGCGTGTGACCTTTTCTCCATACTCTCTCGCCTGTTTTCTTTCTGCATTTTGTCCATACAGCAATAATGTACACTAATATTATGAAGAGCATAAGATTTGTTTGTATTTAATAGGCTTTGAAACTACAGGACCGAAAAAAAATATCTTAAAAAATAAAAATTCTTTCACCAGTTGAAAGCTGTTTTGGTCATGAGCAGGCATAGCCGTTAGCGAACTAGTTTTTTTTAGAAAATAATAAAAATTTACTCCTCACCTCTATGTTTTCCCTTTTGATGATACGTTATTTTCATAAGTACTTGAACCCTCAAAAAATGCTCAAAAAAGTAACGTGCATATTGTTTCGTCTCCAGGTGATACCAGCGATGTTCCACACAGCAAGTATCTGGCTGACGCTGGCGCTGGCCGTCCAACGTTACATCTATGTCTGCCACGCTCCCGTAGCTAGAACCTGGTGAGTTTAATTAATTATATTTTTCAAGTGGGGCCTCACTAACGAGAAATCCCGTCATAATAGACCTCGTATGTTCGTTTAAAAGTTCATCATCGCGATTCTTAACGGTATTTCCCGTTACAGTGGCCCCAACTTTAGGAAGTATAGAAATAGTAAGTCTGGTCGGGATGTTCTTTTACAACTTTTTATATTTTTGGTTCTACGACAATAGTTATGCGTCCAAAGAGATTTGACTTTGACCTCTCTTTCTGGTTTTTCAAAACACATCTACAGTACTCCCAAATTAATAATGCACATGCAAATCTTCGCTAATTGTCGTATTCCCGGAAAAACCCGAATCATTGAATCGGAGAGAGCCCTAAACAGTGCACTTGCATTTTGCACTTTGTTCGAAAGAAACAGGAGTCAATGTCAAATGTCGAATCATGTGAAACAATTGAAAACAATTCGGACGGTCGGCGGCTGTCGCCGGTCAGTCAATGGTCCGTCAGTCGTCTTTATATATTGGTGGTGACTGCACGTGTTCTCTCTGTGTGGATATAGAGCTGCTATTACACACCCTTTTTGGTTTTGTTTTCAAAGGTAAATTCGTTTTCCTCGCTATTTACTTATATCGAATTATCGAATCAATTTCGTCACTGATAAATCAACATTTATCTCTTCTAGCACAAAACACATAATTCTACTAAATTATGCATGAAGAAAATGCACTTAACCACTCTATATACATATCGTCTTCCGACGCTCGGGGAATACGACCGTTGCCGAACAGTGACGAAGATTTCTATGTGCATTATTAATTTTGGAGTACTGCACTCTAGTATCCGCACATCTCCGCTTCGGTGGAGCCCGGGCCTTAACACTTTTCAGCTGAGCATCTGGGTATTCAATTGTTTGTTGCGCGGCGCACTAGTTTCTCTGAATGTATGCGTAGTTAGAATGTATGTGTGCGAGTAGCCTTATAAAGTGCACAAAAAGACTAACCTGAAGTGGCGCTAGCAGTCCCAAAATTTAAACTGATACGGCGCGATGACGTAGCTTGAAGAAATTTGTATAAGCCTCAGCCGTTTATACACGTTCTTTGAAGAAAGACATATTTTTTACTGACGTGATTAAACGTTGTATCAAATAGTGTTTATCAAATTTTACGTATTATAACGTTGCTCAGCTCAAAGTGTTAAGCAAGTACAAAACTATACTCCTAAGTTGATACTTTCAGAACTAAAATTCCTTGTCCAAAACGGGACATATCCAACGCTCAATCAGAAGATTGCCTAACTAACTGAACCGGAACAAAGCTGAGCCATTCACAAACAATGACATTATTCGCAAAGCGGCCATTCACAACTTGATAAACCTATACATAGATGTATGTAGAGACATGTTTGAGTAGCCAAGCTTCAGGGAATAAGATTAAGATTAATCCTATCCTATCTTACCCTACCCTATACTATTAAAAGAGCAATATATATTGTCAATATATTTTTCGGTTCTCAAAAACGACACGATTTCGCAGAAATTTGGAATATAGGGGTTTATTGGGTCGAATAATTAATTTAGAGTTAATTTAGATAGGTCGCATATCTGACAAAATTCGTTTTCTCTGTACTTACCCGAACAATATTACCCGAATAATATAAAGATTTATTTTTGTTTTCATTTTCTTAATTTTTTTGAGTTTCCTCATTTCATTTTCGTTTGTCTATTTCCTACCGAGCAGGGCTCGGTCGACCAGCTAAGACTCGAATAAGAAATTATAATTCATACAATGAGTTTCTAGTAACATACATATGAAGGTTTGCATGTTTTTTACACAATCACTATATCAATACATACGGATTGACGGAATGGTTGGCGTAGTGGCTGAGTAATTGAACTGCTGCTCTGCATGTCGTGGGTTCGTTGCCCTGACGCAATAAATAATTGTATGATATACAGGAAATTATTCCGTGGCCGGCTGTTTGTGTATTTGTATTTATAATATTTGTAAACGCATTCGTAACACAGGAGAAATTCCTATTGAGGAGCAGATTAACTGATAGAGCAAAAGAACATTTCTGCCTCACCCTGACCTTAATGTTTGGCAATTGATATCTCAACTTCCGACTTGCTGTTAAAAGCTACTCTCATGTTCCCGCCACCCTTTGTAATGTTCAAAGCTGTTAACGTAACAAAGCCTAGTTATCTTTGAAGTCAGCCAACCGGCAATGATTCGCCATTAATTATCATAATATTATAAGCTTTCCTTTGAACTAGTAGTAGTCTGTAACAGGTATCATCGCATTTCTGTACCGCCTGTCCCTGTTCCAAGTAAATAACAGGTCAAAAAACCTGTCAAAGAATAACAATCTGTTATTTCATGCTTTTACGAAGAAGACGCTAGACTGATACCAATATACCAATGGGTACTTCTCTTTTTAATAAAAGTATTGAATCAATGCGAGATAAGGATTAAGCTTCTTACATTCCAGGCCTAAACAAGGATTCCGTCACACTCCTTTCAGATTATGAAAAATCATATAACTCCGACCCATTTTCCGAACAGACACTGGAACTCGGTGAGGAACTTATGCGCGAAATAAGCGATAGCCGTAAAAAGCGATGGATGTCATTAGTTACTGAGATAGATATGACCCACAACAGCAAAAAAGCTTGGAACACACTTCGAAAACTAACCGACAAGCCCCCTCTGGCATCGAATCCAGGCCAAGTTACCGCTAACCAAGTCGCCAGCCAGTTGCTCCTTAATGGTAAGCCTCCACATCGCTTAGCCAAAAACAGAAAGCTGTCTGAAGGGGCAAACAATAGTAATGTCACACAAATTACTAACGATCCATTTACTTTAGCAGACGTAATTTACGGCATTAAAAAAATAAAAAATGGTAAGGCTCCCGGTTTCGATGATATTACTGTTCATCAATTAAAACACCTCGGACCAGTAGCTATATCATGGATCCTATCTCTTTTCAACTCGTGCCTTAAAGACTCTAAGATCCCTAAACTGTGGAGGCGTGCCAAGGTGATTGCTCTACTTAAGCCAGGTAAATGTCCAAAAGATCCAAAAAGCTACCGACCTATATCTCTTAGTTGTCATACATTCAAACTTTTTGAAGGACTTTTACTCAATCGGCTTACGCCTTTAATCGAACCGAAGCTTATCCCTGAGCAAGCTGGCTTTAGGCCGGGAAAGTCGTGCACCAATCAGATCCTAAACCTTACACAATTCATTGAAGACGGTTTCGAGGCAAATAAAGTAACAGGTGTTGTATTTGTCGACCTTTCGGCAGCCTATGATACAGTCAACATCAAACGGCTTTTACTTAAGGTGGGCGAGCTCACAGCGGATAGGGGTTTCGTGAAAATACTTAGCGCTATTCTAAATAACCGCCGATTTCAAGTTTATCTGAACAACAATAAGAGCAGGTGGCGCTGTCAGAAAAATGGACTCCCACAAGGTAGCGTGTTGGCTCCGGCCCTTTTTAATATTTACACCAACGACCAGCCTTGCTCGCTGTCGACAAAACGCTTCTTATATGCAGATGACCTTGCTCTAGCAGCCCAGACACCTTCTTTTGAGGAAGCTGAAGAAAAGTTGACGGAAGCTCTGGAAGTACTGGGGAAATTTTACGACGATAACGCTTTGCGACCAAATCCATCCAAAACTCAGTCCTGTGCGTTCCATCTCCGCAACCGACAGGCAAATAGAGCTCTCAGTATTTCGTGGCGGGGTGTCGACGTGGAGCACTGCTCTCAACCACGCTACCTGGGGGTCACCCTGGACAGATCCCTCACATATAGGTTCCATTGCCTTACAACCAAAAAAAAGGTCGGGACTAGAAACAACGTTCTTCGTCGCCTTACGTCCACCAGTTGGGGAGCATCTCCACAGGTTCTCCGCACCACCGGCCTATGCCTTTCTTTCTCTGCTGGTGAGTTCGCATGCCCAGTGTGGCATCGTTCAGCCCATGCCAGGGAAGTTGACATAGCGCTGAATGACACCTGTCGGATCATAACGGGATGTTTAAAACCAACGCCTCTTGCAATGATATACACTTTGGCAGGTATAGCTCCACCACACGTTCGGCGCGAAATAGCTAGTCGCATTGAAAAGGGGACACAGGAGCGAGCTAACCGTCATCCGCTGTACGGGCATCAATTACCTCCTCCACGCTTAAAAAGTCGTAAAAGTTTTCTGAGACTTACAAATGCCTCAGATGAGAGATGCGAACTGTGGAGAGAAAGTAACCCCACCCCTCCTTATTTCCTCAACCCAGCAGAGCACCTCCCTCCTGGTTCTGAACTGCAGTGGCCGATCTGGAAATCTCTCAATCGATTGCGAGCCCAGGTTGGCCGCTGTAAAAATAATCTGGTCAAATGGGGTATTCTAGACTCATCCCAAACACAATGCCAGTGCGGAGCCTCTGTACAAGACATGTCCCACCTCCTTTCGTGCCCATCCTGCCCAACCACCTGCACTTTCCAGGATTTGAATGAGGCAAATGACAGGGCTGTGCAGGTAGCTACGTATTGGTCGGATGCAATTTGAGTACATCGACACGCAAAGAAGAAGAAGAAGCTTGTGACGACCGTTACATGATCTCATAGTGTAACAGTAGCATTTTTATCTTATTCTAACAAAGATAACTGTGATAATTATGTATGAATAAAAAAATCTTGTGTCTGTTATGAAAAGGATTTGTTATCTTGTGGAACAGGAACTGTTCCTATTTTGTGCTACGATATTATCAGATACCTGTTATATTTAACTGTTACGATAAACGCGTCGTACTCCCACTTTAAACGTGTCAACTGTCAACGTACTCGTAGTTACCTACTACCTAAATATATTGCGTAATTTATCTGATAAATCAGCTAGGGACGGGATTAATATTCGGCGTTATTGTGGTATTCGGTCTCAATGTTGCTAAGCTATTCGGCTTAGGTGTATCTTAGCTTAGTTATCTTTCGGGGAATTCATAGATCTTAAAGCATAGAGAATAAATTAGCAAAACATAAAGGGCTATGCAACTTATGGCATCATTTTTATTTTTCCCTCGCCAGTAATAAAATGTTGGTCATTAGAAGACAGCAACCTAAGAACTTCGTAAAAAATAATAAAAAAAAATCTAAACCGTAACCAACCGGAGATATAACGGATTATATTTTGTTTTAATCAAGAGTAAATCAAATTCCTACAAAAGATAACTCCTGATTAGAACAAAATAAAAACTGTCATATCTCTGGTAGGTTACGGTTTAGAAACTTTTTTTTTCTATGAATAATTAGACTTCCAAGTCTAATTGTGCCCAAAATTTAATGACTGGCGTAAGAAAAGAAAATGGATGCCAAGGTCCATACTAAAAGTTGCATACCCTTTTATTATTTACGTCCATAATGTATAAAATATATCGTTAAATCTGCTAGGCATATGATTGATATTCTGTGTTGTGGTATATTTGGTTTGGGTAATTCTTAGCTTTTCGGCTTAGATATAACCACTTCAATACACTCTTGAAATACTTTCTTGGATCTAGAAGAATGTAGATTAAAGCTGAATAACAAGGTATTTACTTTGGAGATTATACCTCGGTTATTGTTAAATGTTTTAGTTTTGCTTCGTTATTTATTAATTCTGGGGACTAGTTAAGTTTAAATAAAATTATAAGATTCCCCAAATATTGCTATTTAAACCCTTTAAACATCTCGAAATATTTATTATACCCCGTAAATGCTACCATTCCATCCAATCAAGATTTTAAATAAAATTTGATTTCGACGAAATGGAATAGACGCTCCAGCATTCCCTGGCAGGTAATTGTAACAATCCAAGATTCTTTCAGTACATCTCGTTTCATTAACTAAACAAAAGATGTACAAAAAAAGTTAAAAAAAGTGCCGTTTCGCCACTATTTTATATTTATTCTTAAAAACAAATCACCATTACAAATTGGTATGCTAAATGAAGCCAGCTTTGCAAGCTGCGGTATTTTCGTTATTTCCAATATGTATTTTGAGCCGAATTCTCGGCTAGCCGCGAAATATTCGGCTTATTAGCGAACATATTCGGCTTTTCCCTCATTCCTCTACATCCCTACGGAACGCTGAATGTGAAACATATTCGTGTAGATTTAGTAATTAGTATCTAGTGGAATGTTAGGCATCCTGGATGGACGTTCTAGATATTTCAGATTATAGTACAATACAGCTTCACACTAGTACTGTTATGGATGTAGGCAGAGCGTGGTATAAATATTTTGTCAGTGATTAAGTTGTGCTATTTGAAACCTTATGCTTCTTTAGTGCCTGCCGGGGTCGCGGGACTGTCTTATCAGACCCTGGAACGTAAAGGACTATTGAAGGATCACCGTGGATTTTAGTCAGCACGTTTCCCGTCCCATCCTAGACGAAATTGAACATTTGATGATTTTACTACAACAAAAAATATCTTAGGGCCAAGTATTTGATCATTAGTTAAGCGTTTTTCTTTATCTTAACCACTGATTAACTACCAGCCCTTAACAAGCATTTAAATTAATAAGTATTTTAATAAATATTTGAATTACAAACCTCGAAATAAAATATTTGAATTACAAAATTCGTAAAGTTCAACTATTTTAACACTTAAGCGCACGCGTTTATAGCATTTTCTTTATATCCTCCACCATTTTATGATATTACGTCACCCTTTTCACTTTGAAAGAAAGAACAATGGCGGCCGGAAGTAAGGACCCTGTATGACACTCAACCTTCCTTTGTAACCAACTCATGTAGTACGATATTATCACGCCATTGTGACCTAGTGGTGTCGGCCCCGCCTTGCGACTTGTAGATCGTTGGTTTGAACCCAGCCAGGCCGCATTACTTTGTGTAATTTCTTTCAACTTTGCAATCAAAATGGTGAAGGAAAACATCGAGAGTAAACGGTATGTCCAAGAACCAAAAATTCGAAGACACGTCGACATCTACCAATCCGCACTGGGCCCGCGTGGTGAATTATGGCCCAGACAGTCCAGTCTTTGACAGAGACGAGGCCTGTGTCCCAACAATGGGAACATTTATAGGCTGATTATAATGATCCGTTATTGTATATTCTGAAAGTTTTATTTTTTTATAATAATAATATGATTCACTAAAAGCCAGATACCCAAATAAGTAAAAGTATAAACATATCATAAACTCTAGTCTATGGGTACTGAGAAGTAATAAAACATTCGTTTAGTTTGGCGGGAAATGCCGTAAAAATAACATAAAAGTATTTATAGTTCATTTACTGCCCATCTTTGCGTTGCGTACTAAGCAGGTAGATCGGTTTGTTTATATGGTTAGACTTGAAACGTTGATGTCGGTCGCGTACGGTGTTGGTCGGTCGCGTACGGTGTCAGTCGGTCGCGTACTTTAATGAGGAAAAGCAACGTAATACGCGCCGCTGACGTCAGCGTTGCAGTATAGTGTTACAGACACACATAAAAAAAAACTGGTGATCACTAGCATAAGCTAATAATTATTTAACGCAAACAATTGAACTGTTTTATATACCAAATCTATATTTTAAAATAAATAATCTAAAAAGAAAAAGAAATCATATATAATCAACCGTAACAAAAAATATTTCGATTTACGACCGACGCCGACGTAAGCGACCGACATCGACATAACAGGTATTCGGGTCGGAATTCAATTACGTAAAATGTAGAGCATTTAATTTGTGTCCGAGGGATTGTCTGACTATTTTTACTGCAGTTGTAATAATATTCTTTTTTTAATTTGTTTAGTATTAGCCAGGTATCCAAATCTGTGACGGAGCCCCCTGTAGTGGGCCAAAGCCTGCCGGAGTCGCGGGAATTTCGAATTACCGTGACCCCGGTACGTAAAGGGCTATTGAAGGACACCGTGGATTTTAGTCAGTACGAGTCTGACAGTCCCTCCTGCTCTGCCCTGGGTGGGAGGACTCATGTGATGATTTCGCCACGTTGAAAAAAAAAGGTATCCAAATCTGAACTGTCTTGGATCCTGCAACGAAAAAATCAGAAAAGAATAACGGAAGAGTAAGAACATAAGTAATTTCCACGTCCTTCCATATCACACGGGAGAAAAAACAATATACAGCTTTCTATTGGTGAAGATTTTTCAAATTGATTTATTAGGTCCACAAAAACTATGCACTCCAAATTTCTCCTCTTTCCCCTTTATAATTAACTAGCTTTTGCCCGCGACTTCGTTCGCGTGGAATAGTGACTTCCGGCAGATTTTTGGTTTTACCCACATAGTTCCCGATCTCGCGGGATTTCTTTTATTTTTTGTAATAAAAACTATCCTATGTCCTTTCTCAAGTTCCAAACTATGTCTGTACCAAATTTCACACAAATTGGTTCAGTTGTTTAGGCGTGAAGAAAAGGCAGACAGACAGAGTTACTTTCGCATTTATAATATTAGTTTGGATTATTAAAAATTATTTGACCAAAATTGACCACTGTTTTCAATTTATTTATGCAGTAAGTACTCGTAAACTACCCTATCGTGTCAAAGAATTAACTGCTCACATTAATTTTTAAGATAATCTTCCACGGGTCGCGGGACTAACCAACCAGGCTACCGTGACCGTGGAACGCAAACGGCATGTGTTCGTGTCACGGCGGGAAATGCTTTAGGGCAAAGGTCTCCCCCATAACTTTCCACTCTGACCTGTATGCGGCTTTCTTCGGCCAATTTGTCATGAAGGTGTCTAGGTCGTCACGCCAGCGTTTCCTAGGCCTCCCTCGGCAACGACTCCTGTCCGGCACCCACTGCGTGACAACCCCAGCCCATCGATCCTAATGTATTCTATAGACATGGCCCGCCCAATCCTACTTCAACCTGGCAGTCTTGTTGCCAACATCAGTGATTCCAGTTATGGAGCGTATTGCGGTATTCGAATACGATCGCTCAGCTTGATATCCAATACGTTACGCTCCATCGCTCTTTAGGAAACCTTGAGTTTGAACTTTTTGACTCAGTCAGGGATCAGGTTTGAGCATTTATATTACTTTGAGTAAATTGATGTATGTTTCATCTAATTGTTGATTTTGTAATGAAGCAAATATGGCTGAATGTTTCACACTATCGAATGCCTTTGTATAGTCCACGAAGATGATGACTTACATGACTTTTACACCACGAAAAAAGGTTCCAACACATATTACTCTGCCAACCAGTCCTACAAAGGGTATCAGGGCAATATTGCGTAAAAGGCAGAAAGCCTACGTTGCAGTTAGGGCTTTCAAAATTACGGAAATATCAATTACGTAACTAATTACGCAACTTTTTTCTTCAATTCCGTAATTACGTAATTTTTCCCTAATCGACTATGAATTTTTGTAAATATTGTAGTTACAGTTTACAATTATCTTTTACTATCTCAAATTCAAGGTATTATCAAAATAAACAAAATAATTAAGCAAAAAATTAAAATTTAAGAAGTTTAGCATCGTAGTTTTAATCAGTTTCCGTCGGGATCCCTTCTTTTCGTATAATGTTCTTTGTCCTAACATACTTCGGCATAACGATTTTGGCACAATTTGTTTTGGCATAATACTACTTTGGCATACATACTTTCGCACTGTCTCTGTAAGCAGGCGTATTACAAACTGAGCGACTATATCGCTGATAATAATGCTTGGCTCCATCCTGGTCCTGCTCCATGAGACAGTGAATGTATAAATAAATTGATATATAATAGAAGTGTACTTAATACCATTGTTGGAGCTGCTGAAGATTGTACAACAGTATTTGCATTATATAGATTCAATCTTCTTTGTATTATATAGTTTCATACCCGACATTGTGTGAGTGCTATGTACTTCAGAGCTGCGATTCACTGGGCACCTACGTCTCTTGTTGACTTGAATGACCCTGGCGGTTGAGAGTGTGTCATGCTCACTCAAATGTCTCGCTGATGGTGGCGCGTGTGTCGGATCATTTAGCTCCCTTCAAAATGGTTGAGCTGAATGGTGCTGATACATGTGTCATGTTCGTGAACGGACGCTGTCAGTTGGGACTGGTCATCTCTTAGCTGCCAAGGTTTATTTTAATTATTAATCATTTTATTTCTGAATTGTCTTTGTTTTATTTTTTACTATGGACACTTTTAACTTGCTACATCGTTCTCACATAATGTACCATCTCAAAATGAATGATGTAACAAAGGTTCTGTAATAATTTTGGCGATCTAAAAAGAGTGTCCATGGAGTTTCTTGCCCGTTCTTCTCCATTGAGATCTACACCTTGGAATGGGCATCTACGGTACTTTCACAGTTTTTATGTCTTGTGACTGGGACTGTAGCACCATAATTTTGTAATGTCTAATATTTTTATTTGCTTTGACAATTCAAAAGTGCCTGTAACTGGCCTACTTGAAATAAATGCTTTGATTTGATTTGATTTTGCATAATTTTTTTAGGCTTACTGTTTATGTTGGCATAATCACCTTAAAGACTAATTTGTTTTGGCATAAATTTGATTCGCATAACGTTAGTAGGCCTAATGACTATTAGCTTAGTAATATATAGTAATATTTATTCTTTTCTAGTAGATACGAGCCACTACATTACTAAGTGAGTACTTAACTGATTTTTTTAAACCACCCATAAGTAGAAGCTCCGTCGACAAGCTACTATAATAAATTTATGCTTTAGGATATTATGCTTAAAAAAGTTATGCTTTAGAACTTTATGCTTAATCATTATTATGGTTAGAGAAATTATGCTTAAAAAATTATGCGTAAGCTGTTATGTGTAATTATATTATGCGAAAATATAATTATGCCGAACAAAATTATGCTAAGTTATATTAGATCTTAAATTTTTATGCAAATGGATAGGGAACCGTTTTCGTCTCATAAAACAGCCGACAATTTAGCAATGAAATTAGACTTTCATTTTAGTTAAGAAAGTGAAGTGCATAGTAGTTCCCCGTAGTCGTAGGGACTTTTCGCCAGGGACTCCCCGGCCCTACCGACTCGCCAACTTGATATATTTGAACTCTATTCTGTACATTTTAGAATTATTTTTTGCAAGATTTAACAAACGATTAAATAAACTGCGGTGAATCCCCTGTTTGTATAGTTTTGATGTAGATATATCGTAAAGTGTTGCCGCATTATAAATGGTACGTAGTAGATTGCTTTTTTATTGGTTGACTATTTTGATTGATTTATGATACCAACAATTACGTAAGTACGGAATTGACATTTTCAGTTACGGAATTTAAAATACTTTAAAATGTGTTCGTAATTACGTAATTGCGTAATTACGTAATTACGTAATGAAAGCCCTAGTTGCAGTAGAGGGTGGAACAGGGCTGGCAATGATGACGATGATGCCATTACATATTATTGTTCAGCTGGATCTGGTTGGCTTTAAGTCTGACTTGGGAAAAGGCTAGGTTAAGTGATGAACTTGTTATCTTGAAGGTATTGGCTCGTTGGTTTAGGCTTTGCAAGCGATGTGGCCCTCGATTCGATACCGAGGTCGGGCAAAGTGTAATGTGTGTCAGAACAGGGTAATTTACTGCATAAATAAATTGAAAAACTGTCTAGTCCGTAAGTTAGAGTATTGTTGTATTGTCAGTTGAGTATTGAAAAATAATGAACACGTTTTTTTTTTTAAATCAATGAATATTTGTGTTTTTTTTTTTATATTGAGTGGGGAATTATTGTAGCGTCATAATGCCTGTAAAATTATGCCGACCGAGTCACGTTTTGTGATTTTTAGAAGCAGTGTATCTTCGTCGGTTTTGGTTCACGAAACAGAAGAAAAAATACTGGTCAAATATTTTTTGATAATTTAACTTTCAGACTTATTAAATTTTAATTTAAAAATAGCCTATTTTCTCAGTTGATGGCAATATTTTCACCCCTTATTATATCGGACTTAACAGCTGGCGGAATGTAGGAGGACATTTTTTTTAAGTACATCTCTACCTTACCCATCGGGTATTTTATTTTAGTTTAATCTATATAAATATATCTATATATATAAAAATGTTATGTTGGTTTGTGTATGCTTTAAAAACTCAAAAAGTACTGCACTGATTGAGCTGAAACTTTAGCATGATATGTAATCCGCATCAAGGATTGTTTTTATCTATTTTTTGCATCAGTCACATATCCGCAACCGCGAAAAAACAGTTTTTTTAACGATCTGGTCTGTACCAGTGACCGCGCCATCTACCGGAAGCGAGGATAACACTCGCTGACAACCGCAGTCGTAATGACGCAGTCACATGAGAAGAAATTTTAGCATGATATATAATCCGCATCAAGGATTGTTTTTATCTATTTTTTTTTGTTGAAAAACAGTTTTTTGTGCCACAGCGAAGCGGGGCAGGGTACAGCTAGTTATTTATAATTTTACTAGCTTTTGCCCGCGGCTTCGCTCGCGTAGAATTTGGTCTGCCTCATTAAGTTACATGACATTTTTATAATACTTATATTTTTTTAAATATAACTTCACATCGTACATCCCAGATTTCTAACTTCAAAATTAGTTTCCATACAATCTTTGAACACCTATACCTAATATTTAGAGGGAATCTCTTGAGGGTGGAATTATCTGAATTCCTTTCTAAGTGCTCATTATTTTAGAGGGCCAAAGCCTGCCGGGGTCGCGGGACTTACGAATTACCGTGACCCCGGTACGTAAAGGGCTATTGAAGGACACCGTAGATTTTAGTCAGTCAAGTCTGACAGTCCTTCCCGCCCTACCCTGGGTGGGAGGACTCATTTGATGATTTTACCACCATAAAAAAAAAATAATAGAACTCTGCAAATTTCAAAATTCTACCAGTGGTTTCTTCATCAATCTTTACCTGTATGATGTGTTTATAAAAAGTAGCCCTATGTCCTTCCCCGGGCTTGAGATTATCCTATCCAGCACAAACGGATTACTAAACACTGACTAATAAACAGGTCGGACCAATGTTACTTGCATTTAATCACTACATAGTATAAAACAAAGTAGCTTTCTTTGTCCCTATGTATGCTTCAATTTTTAAAACTACGCTCGGCGATGAGGCGATTGCGAGCAATAGCGAATTGCTTGGATTGCATTGTTCGCCGCGACGCCGTTTCGCGCTCCGCCCGTGCTGCCGCCGCCGTTAGGCGCTCCGTTCAAGTCAATCATATCATCGTTAGGGCTTTCATTACGTAATTACGTAATTACGCAATTACGTAATTACGAACACATTTTAAAGTATTTTAAATTCCGTAACTGAAAATGTCAATTCCGTACTTACGTAATTGTTGGTATCATAAATCAATCAAAATAGTCAACCAATAAAAAAGCAATCTACTACGTACCATTTATAATGCGGCAACACTTTACGATATATCTACATCAAAACTATACAAACAGGGGATTCACCGCAGTTTATTTAATCGTTTGTTAAATCTTGCAAAAAATAATTCTAAAATGTACAGAATAGAGTTCAAATATATCAAGTTGGCGAGTCGGTAGGGCCGGGGAGTCCCTGGCGAAAAGTCCCTACGACTACGGGGAACTACTATGCACTTCACTTTCTTAACTAAAATGAAAGTCTAATTTCATTGCTAAATTGTCGGCTGTTTTATGAGACGAAAACGGTTCCCTATCCATTTGCATAAAAATTTAAGATCTAATATAACTTAGCATAATTTTGTTCGGCATAATTATATTTTCGCATAATATAATTACACATAACAGCTTACGCATAATTTTTTAAGCATAATTTCTCTAACCATAATAATGATTAAGCATAAAGTTCTAAAGCATAAATTTTTTAAGCATAATATCCTAAAGCATAAATTTATTATAGTAGCTTGTCGACGGAGCTTCTACTTATGGGTGGTTTAAAAAAATCAGTTAAGTACTCACTTAGTAATGTAGTGGCTCGTATCTACTAGAAAAGAATAAATATTACTATATATTACTATGCTAATAGTCATTAGGCCTACTAACGTTATGCGAATCAAATTTATGCCAAAACAAATTAGTCTTTAAGGTGATTATGCCAACATAAACAGTAAGCCTAAAAAAATTATGCAAAATCAAATCAAATCAAAGCATTTATTTCAAGTAGGCCAGTTACAGGCACTTTTGAATTGTCAAAGCAAATAAAAATATTAGACATTACAAAATTATGGTGCTACAGTCCCAGTCACAAGACATAAAAACTGTGAAAGTACCGTAGATGCCCATTCCAAGGTGTAGATCTCAATGGAGAAGAACGGGCAAGAAACTCCATGGACACTCTTTTTAGATCGCCAAAATTATTACAGAACCTTTGTTACATCATTCATTTTGAGATGGTACATTATGTGAGAACGATGTAGCAAGTTAAAAGTGTCCATAGTAAAAAATAAAACAAAGACAATTCAGAAATAAAATGATTAATAATTAAAATAAACCTTGGCAGCTAAGAGATGACCAGTCCCAACTGACAGCGTCCGTTCACGAACATGACACATGTATCAGCACCATTCAGCTCAACCATTTTGAAGGGAGCTAAATGATCCGACACACGCGCCACCATCAGCGAGACATTTGAGTGAGCATGACACACTCTCAACCGCCAGGGTCATTCAAGTCAACAAGAGACGTAGGTGCCCAGTGAATCGCAGCTCTGAAGTACATAGCACTCACACAATGTCGGGTATGAAACTATATAATACAAAGAAGATTGAATCTATATAATGCAAATACTGTTGTACAATCTTCAGCAGCTCCAACAATGGTATTAAGTACACTTCTATTATATATCAATTTATTTATACATTCACTGTCTCATGGAGCAGGACCAGGATGGAGCCAAGCATTATTATCAGCGATATAGTCGCTCAGTTTGTAATACGCCTGCTTACAGAGACAGTGCGAAAGTATGTATGCCAAAGTAGTATTATGCCAAAACAAATTGTGCCAAAATCGTTATGCCGAAGTATGTTAGGACAAAGAACATTATACGAAAAGAAGGGATCCCGACGGAAACTGATTAAAACTACGATGCTAAACTTCTTAAATTTTAATTTTTTGCTTAATTATTTTGTTTATTTTGATAATACCTTGAATTTGAGATAGTAAAAGATAATTGTAAACTGTAACTACAATATTTACAAAAATTCATAGTCGATTAGGGAAAAATTACGTAATTACGTAATTACGGAATTGAAGAAAAAAGTTGCGTAATTAGTTACGTAATTGATATTTCCGTAATTTTGAAAGCCCTAATCATCGTGATAACTTTTTAACTGTTCCGCCAATTACTTATTGTGAAAGACAAAGTTTATCTAAATTAAATACTTCATGCGAGAAATGTATTCATTTTGATAAGAGTTTGATAATTATAAACTAACAACGCCATCTATCAAGCATAGTGACAACTCGGATTATATACCTATACTGCGTTCGGGCATTTTCTTTGTACTAAAAGTTTTATTATATTGATATTATTTTTTTCATACCTTTTTACTATTTGTTTACATTTTTTCCGATGAATAAAAACAATAACATGAACCGAACTCGTGTAAGGATCGACATCATTGCGCGATCACCGCCATCTATCGAGCATAAAGACCACTCGACATATAGTACTAATAGAATTATCTATACTCCGTTCATCATCTGCCTAGCCTTTTTCCCAACTATATTGGGGTCTGCTTCCAGTCAAACCAGATGCAGCTGGATATCAGTATTTTACATGGAGCGACTGCCTGTCGGACCTCCACAACCCAGTAACTGGGTAATACGATACCCCATGGTAAGACAACCAGTCTTACCATGGGGTATCGTATTACCCAGTCAGACTTTAGAGCTTCTGACAGTAACGTCTGTCAAAGATCTTCAAATGACAGCCGGGACCAACGGCTTTACGTGCTTTCCGAGTGCTTTTTACCCATCCACAGACCAACCTCGGCAAGCGCGGCTTAACCCGTAAAAATATATATAATAAAAAACTTTTTAAAAAAAAAATGTAACCGCCTTCAAAAAGAACCACAAAAAAGGGTAAAATAATCTACAAAATAACTTTTATTTCGGAAGTCGATGGCTTTGTTGTTCTCAAAAACTACTGAACCAATTTTGATGAAACTTGCAGTATTCCCTAGCACAAAAAAAAAGAATTATTTAAATCGGACGTGAAGTTCCGGAGATATGCGACAATGAATCAGTCGATGCCTACTCCTTACTGTTAAGGAGTTGTACCTTCCATCATCAGCTCAGCTACATAAGATGATGATTACCAAACGCAAGTACTTAAATTACTTCATAAGATTTACGAAAAACGATGCGTGGGCCTATAAAATTTGAGGGTTGCTCTCGATTTCTCCAAGATCCAATCATCAGATACTGATTTGGTGACAATGGGACCACACGGAAAGCACCAGCTCACAAACAAAAAAAAAGAATCATGAAAATCGGTTCACCCAGTCGGTCGTAATGCGGTAACAAACATACCACCTTTTACCACATAACACCTTTTTTTGAAGTCGGTTAAAAACTATCCTATGTCCTTTCTCAAGTTCCAAACTATGTCTGTACCAAATTTCACACAAATCGGTTCAGTAGTTTAGGCGTGAAGAAAAGACAGACAGACAGACAGAGTTACTTTCGCATTTATAATATTAGTTAGGATTAGGATTTTAGTATAGACGAAGAGCTCCTCCCTTTTTTTAATCATTCACGGATCCGAATACCCGTACCATATCTCGTAGATTAATTTTAAAACAAAAATGTTATTTCACGTAGGTACGCTTGAAAAAGTAAGTGGGTCAAATTAAAATAATTATATTAATTCGCACTTCTGCTGAAACCGTCTGTCTTCTACTGAACTTTACATTTCAGAATGGTTTATACCTACAGTTCAAAAATGTATTAATAACTATAATACCCAAGTAGTTTCCGATACACGGGCGATTTACTGTATGTAGTAGCAGAGTTGAGCTAACGGCTAAGTAATTACAGCCGCACCGGCCGATCTTCCGGGTTAAGCTGCGTTTGCCGAGGTTGGTCTGTGGATGGGTAACCATCTGTCATTGCGAGATTCCTGCGTGTCTCGGAAAGCACGTAAAGCAGTTGGTCCCGCCCGTCAATTGTTGATCTTTGACAGTCGTTACTATTAGTCAGAAATTCAAAAAGTCTGACAACCAGTCTTACCTACTATAGGATATCGTATTATCCAGTTACTGGGTTGTGGAGGTCCGATAGGCAGTCGTTCCATGTTAAATACTGATATTCAGCTGCATCTGGTTTGACTGGAAGCCGACCCCAATATAGTTGGGAAAAGTATGGGAAAAGTTGGAGTAGCAGAGTTGAGCATTTTTTTTCAATGGTAATCAACAAAAAAATAAAAGTCAATTACTCGTAACTCGTAAGTCAGTGCCAATACCATTGGGCCACCAATGCCAAACGTGTCCAAAGAATATAATAGTTGCCAGGTGTTGCTCACAGTTGGTCAACTTTAGTTGCTCGTGTGAACACAATATCAAACATACTGACAGCACTTTCGGAGGCTCGCAAGCTTTCAATTAAATTACATTTTGTATTGATGCCAGCTACAGATTTGGGTCAAACTCTATATATTGTTGTACGAGTACTCAGTTCTGATATTTCTAAATGGGCTTCATAGATATTTGAATCACGTCTTATTTTCGTTCGTGTGTTTTTTTATTAAGTTTTATTTCTATTTCAGATAGACCTTTTTATTATTTTTTCGGTTTTTATTTCTTCTAGTTTTTATTGAAGAGACATACATAGTATAGACATGTTATAATTGTTGTAGATAAATGTAATGAATCCTTGTGCAAGTGATAGTTTTTAAGGTGTAAAGATGTTTCCAACTCAAAATTTGTTGTGAAATCATACGAGTAAACTCGCTCTGAGTAGGACAGAAGAGACTGTTAGACTCTTAACAACTATAAATCAACCTGTTTCTTTTCATGCCCATTGAGTTCCAAGCCACGGACAGTCTGCCTGAGGTATGTTGAGACGGGGGAGTTCAAAGCACGCTAATTCAGAATTACTACCGTGTTCCACGTTGCAAGTCAATTGCAAAGTTTTGCTACACGATTTTTACCTTTATTCAAAGGAAATTTTAGGGTTGTTATGGTACGATACGATAAAAGTATACGGCACATATGTACGCAAACTTCAGCAGTGCGCGTACTAAACTAGTATCGCGTTTAGCCTCTGTGTCGCCATGTTTTATATTAAGAATCCCCTTAAAAGAAAACCCAATACCCATAATTTTAGATGACTATGTGGTCAAGCATGGTTTTTTTTTATCGTGGTAAAATCATCAAATGAATCGTCCCACCCAGGGCAGGGCGGGAGGGACTGTCAGACTTGACTGACTAAAATCCACGGTGTCCTTCAATAGCCCTTTACGTACCGGTGTCACGGTAATTCGTGATTTTCGCGACCGGTCACGCATGCTTGGCGTCCATAAGTCACTAAATCGATCTAGCAGAATATCAGCGTCATCAAACTGACACATGCCGAGCTGGATACCTATTTAGCGCAATCCTGAGACACACACCGCACGATTTGAATGTCACATCATAGTTATGTGGACACCACTTCTTTTTTATCAGTTTTTGTCTTTCCTTTTATGTATGTACTCGTATTTGTCGCTGTTGCTCTGAATAAATATTTTTTCTATATATCTATGAATAATACGGTTCAGGATATGAAGCCCAGAACCTCTTGCTTGCGACCAATATACCAAAGAGATATTTAAAAAAAAATGAGGTCAAAATAGCCTTTATTTCCTCCCATTTCAGAGCCAGTTAACGTACATTAAAATGAAAAATAGCCACAACGACTTTTTAAAAATACATATTTTTTCCACTCAATTTAAATCCCGTAGGACAGAAATTAGGCTTGGTCCTTTATTCTACATTCATTCTGAAGGGATTTAACAGCTTGCTTAAATTAACACTTGCTGAAAGACTTACAGTGAAAATTAATTCGTATATGAAAGTGTGACTCCGGCCGAATAATATTAAAGCCCGAGCGAAGCGAACTCTTTAATGCCTTACTTTAACTCTCAAGAGAAAACTGTTTACATGTGTTTCCACCAAGTAAGAGTCAAGCGAAAATGACTCAGCGGGCAAAGAGAGTAAAAGTGAGCTTTCTCTGGGAATCATACGACTAAACTCTTTCTTGGTGGAAACGCAAAACGAAAGGTATCGGTTCCACCTATATCTCGCACATTACCCTTTCGCAGTGGAAGCCGGACCTTAGTCTTTATACCCGTAAGTCTTCTTATAAGGCTAATTTATTTAATTACTAGCAGACACGGCAAACTTCGTACCGCCTCAGAATTTGATTTCTGAACGACTTTTTTTAATTGATTGAACGAGCGACGGGACGAACATTGAATATTTGACAGGTTTTTTTTTACGTGGTAAAATAGCAAAAGAGTCCTCCCACCCAGGGCAGAGCGGGAGGGACTGTCAGACTCGTACTGACTAAAATCCACGGTGTCCTTCAATAGCTTTAATTTACGTTCCGGGGTCACGGTAATTCGTACAGTCCCGGGACCAATATTTGACAGGTAGGAATAGTTTCTAAGGGAAAACGAAATTGTTGCTTTTACTATTTTCCTAATATTTTTATCATATTTACTCACCTTATAAACCTTTGCTGGACTTAAAATACTTCAAAACTAAAATTAGCCATCGGTCCAGCCGTTCTCGAGTTTTAGCGGGACTAACGAACAACAATTGATTCTAATAATTCCTAGATCATTGTTTGACTGAATGAATCTTCAATATATAGATGGCTGGAATATGACTGACCAATAGCAACCTTTATACAATGCCTTGAAACATTTTATATTAAAAACTTCCTTTCAAAAACAAACGGATGTTTTCACAAAACAAAATCAACGACACTGCTCTAGAGGTCGCACAGATTAAACTTTTCAGTTTTCGGACAGCTAAAAAAAAGTTGTATAGCTCAAAATATTATGCACTCTCTCTCGCCTCTATTCACTTCTCCCCACAGGGACATGCCGGGCGAAGCGTTGTTTAAAACTGAATTTATTATAAGTAAGCTTCTCGTTTTAATCAAGTCAAGTTTTGTTATGAAGTCTGTTTCGCTGTCTGTTTCGCTTGGTAGGTGAATTTTTAAAATCGACTTTAAAATGTAAGACTTAGTACTTCATTTCCCTCAAGTCTTAAAGAGCTGTCAGCAAACTGACGGGGACTTCATAATACCAAACGCCTGCCGGGGTCGCGGGATTGTCTAAGCAGATATCCGTGACCTTGGAACGTAAAGGGCTGTTGGAGTAACACGGTGGATTTTAGTCAGTATGAATCAGCACCACCCGAGCGTAGAGTGATAAGATCAACTGTATAGAAATGTTTGGAACATGCCACGAGGCGCCGTCAGTGGCAAGAGCGCGTACTTACAAACATCAGTCACCGTCACGACACGTCACGTTTAAAAAAAATATGTTTCTATACTCCTAGTATAGCTTTATCCCACACGTCAGTCACCGGTCAGTCACCGGCACGTGATCTATCAGTGACGTCACCGGTCAGGCACGTCAAATAATATTTCCATACAATTTTCATACTTTTATCCCCACACACCCGGGATCGCCACGTCTCAGTTCAGTCAGTGTCGTGCTACCGTCATTGCTACACGTGTGACCAACCCGTAACTTGACTGATGTTATTGTTCAATGATTCAGTCAAACCGGCGACGTGACGGTGTCTGGTGTTTGTGGATACGTACACAAACCGTCACCGATCCGTTGTCGGTGACGTGACGGTGGCTGATGTGTGTGAATGCACCTTTATTCGCGTCACCCGTCACTTCGCTCACCGCTTAGACCAAGGTCATCACTTTCATCATCAGACGAAAGACGTCCTCAACACAAAGACCTTCTATTCTTCTATTCCCCTTAGACAACCACTCCGGACGACAACGTGCTACTTCCATGCCACATATCTTAAAAAAAACTGTCACCCATCCTCGGGCCGTCCTTTTTTCTTATCGTGGTAAAATCATCAAATGAGTCCTCCCACCCAGGGCAGAGCGGGAGGGACTGTCAGACTCGTACTGACTAAAATCCACGGTGTCCTCCAATAGCACTTTACGTTCCGAGGTCACGGTAATTCGTAAGTCCCGCGACCCCGGCAGGCTTTGGCCCTCTAGAGGGGCACACAACGTGCCGTCGACCTGGGCATGGTCCATAGTCGGACAGCGAGTTGCCCATTACTCTCTGCCCGCGCCTACGGTGGCTGGAGATCGTCTGCCGATCCACGGGCCGTCCTAAATAAACGTTGCTTAACTTTAAAGATCGACCCATGACATTGTTAATTTGATGCACGGTTAGCGCAGAGGCTGAGCGATCGACAACTGCCAGCGTGTTGCGGGTGTGATGCGCATGGACCAAATATTTGTATGACTTACAAGTAGTTGTTCCGGGTCTGGGTGTTTGTGTAATGTGTGTTTCTTTGTTTGTAAACGCAACCATGATACCAGAAAGTCTTACAGCAGGACAAAGTTATACAACAAAATTGCCACGAGCTCCTCCATGCTCTCAGTAAAAACGACGGCACGTTTGGCGCAGTGGCTGAGAAATTGGAGTCCTGCGCTATGTGTCGCGGGTTCGATTCCCGCACGGATTAAATATTTGTATGATCTGCAAGTAATTGTTCCGGGTCTGGGTGTTTGTGTAATGTGTGTTTCTATGTTTGTTAACGCAACCATGATACCAGAAAGTCCTACAGCAGGGCAAAATTATAAAACAAAATTGCCACGAGCTCCTCCATGCTCTCAGTAAATACCACTTTTGTACACTTGCAATTAAAAAATAAACAAAGAAAGTTTGTTGTTCAGCTACATGACGTTCAGAATGCACTAATTGCCGTGTGTTTTTAATGCTTTGTTAGTGTACCTTTCGACAAACGAACAACTTTTATTGTTTGATCATTGTGTGTTATTTACTGGACCATACTTTAAATTACTGTTATGTAATTTTCTTTTTTTATTTAGCGACTAGCTGTCTCTCACGCTTTCATACTCTGCTCGGCTCCTATTGGTCGTAGGGTACTATCCAATACAAATGGCCTTTTGTTTATATTAACCTTATCTATACATATAATAAATCTGTAGAAAAACCCGAATATGTGATTAAAAAATTTTTTGTCTGTCTGTCTGTCTGTCTGTATATGCAGGCATCACGTGAAAACTAACGGTTCGATTTCGATGAAATTTAGTATAATTATACCTTATTATCCTGGGCATAAAATAGGATACTTTTTATCCTGGAAAAATACGTAGAAAAAAAAATCTTATTTTTCTGTTTTATTCATAGACGTTGTTCTGTAGAACCGCGAATCTCCTTAATTATTATAGGCTTAGCCGTATTTGGGTCCAATAGATATTTATAAGATGTCATTGTCAGAGTTACTCAAAATGGAGAAATAAACCATCCACGCGAAGACCGACATCCGCGCGGACGGAGTCGCGGGCGGAAGCTAGTATATAATTATTTTAAATATTATATCTCGTTCGTTCGTTTTGTGTGGTCAAGTGAGCTTTCACAGTTTGAATAATAACTCTTAAAAGCCTTTGTCAATCAGACAGGCGTGACGAATGCGAAGCGTGACGTTTTTATTTGTAATGTCTCGCTTCGGTTCGGTATCGCTTCAGAATCGCTTCGCTTTCGCCTGTCTGTTTGACAAAGGCATTAAAGAATAAGGACAGAATCCTCCCACAAAGGGTTCTAACGCCACACTACATCGTAAAATAAAAATGTCCCCAAAAATGCCAGTCTTCTTTGTATTAACAAAACATTTTAGTAATTTTGCTAAAATACTTTTTTTCCTCTTCAACAAAAATGAACTCCTTCCAATAAAACTCGTATGATAAAAATAGAAAATGTTATTAATTTCCTACTTCAACAGCCAGACTGCCAGTTGTGTACAAAGGCGAATATTAGCAATTTTAAATTAATTGAGCGTGTTCACTTTGCCGCCATTTCTCCGCCATTTTGCCACCGACATTTGCCGCCGACGCACGGTGGGCTGAAATCAAGCTCTAATGGACTTAGGGATTCACGAAAATTGATAAGCAATTAAAAAAAAAATAAAGACGGCTTGGTGATCTACCACTAAATACAAGAAATTTTTCTTCTGCGATTTTTGTATATACTTAATATTTTAAAAGTTATAACGATTTGAATTTATTTTTGTATGGAGAAATTTGATTTTATATGAATAACTTTTAATTCTCAAGAGTTCTCAAATAACCGCTTTCGGTATTCGATTGCGCTATTTTTTAGGCAAATTATCCGATATAGCACTTGCTTCGATTTTCTTCGATTTTGGAGAAAATTGTTTTTCATTCCCTTTTCCACACCACCTTTGAGGTAGAGAACTAAGCGCGTTTTTTTTTATCAGTGGTGTCTCCAGGAGGCCTAATCCACTCATACGCACACTCACAAACTCACTCACAAACACACGCACTCACAAAATTATCACTTAGACAATTTCATCAGATTCAGATTCGTTCTCTAAATGTTCCACATTAACAAATTTTCCCGCTCATCATCTTCAAATGTTGTAGATAAAAGAAGCATGGCTTTCGCTTCTTCTGAAAATGGTTTGTGTTTCCGTATCATTTTATGACGTTTTGATGATATATACTAACTGGGTCTGAACTAATTATTAAATTATTTAAAATATCCTCATTATTAGCTCTTCTGCAGACTTTCCTTGAATGGTGTTGGCGATATCGCCTAAAGTCTTTATTTCTAGATTCAGCCGCTTCTTCATTAATCGCTAATTTCTGTTTCCTTCAATTCATTTATCTCCGTTTCAATTTCGGTTTTCTCTCTTAAAATCGTTGATTTATTCTCTTTTTCAAACTTGAAAAATATTGGACGACACCAATATGAAGAATTTGGTGAGTCGTTTTCCCAGATAATTTGTTCCTCAGAAATAATTTTTATTGGTACTGAACTACCCATAAAAATACTTGAATCATATGTCGAAGCACTGTCCAATTTGTCCTCCGTTGTCATTTTTTGCTTATAGTTTGCTTGATTCGAGGCACCATCCATTCCCCATTTGCTTATCATTGTCATCTCCTTAAAGTCTGTGCTATCAATATTGATTGCTTTGAATAATATCCTTTTGGTGGTTATATCTAATAGACGCTGCAATTTTATTCCAGCAGTTGTATCTGTTAAGGTGATATCATCTTTTGGCGGGTAGCATTCTTGTTTTGCATTTTGCACCTTGTAGTAGGAAGGGAACATGTCGACATTTTTCTCTTTGATACTTTTTCTTAAAGTATTATATTGCCACTTTGTTAATTTAAGGGACAAAACAAGTCCCAAAGTTTCATCTGGAGTAAATTTAGGTTTTTCATTTTTACCTAAAAGACTATCTTTCGCTTTTTGCACATCCTGTGGATTTTTAAGTAGGTGTTCGAGGATTTTAGATATTCCTTGATTACCATCCTCTCGTAATTTCATAATGTATGCATGAGATATTTCCTCTGTAGTCATATTTGTATGAATATGTTCTGTACGTCTCTTTTTTTGCTTAGGTCCTAATTCACAAAATGGTTTTCTGGGACTTACATTCGTTGACGTGGCAGTAGACACTTTTGCTGGAGATTCATGTTCACTTGATGTACTAGGAACAGAGTCTTGGTTTCTTTCAAATGCACTTACAATGAAATCAGGCCACTTTATTTCCGATGATAACCATTCACTATTATTGTTGCTGAACAATTCCTCTTTGCTATGAGCATTTTGCCGTCTCCTTTGCAGATATATAGCAATATTTTGCACAAAACGCTTTTACCGCTTTATCGTTTTCAGCACTTAACACAGTGGGGACTAATCTAGATTTAATAGCACTATATAAAACACTATTATTTTTAAAACTTCCACTTTCCTTTAATAGCACAACAATATCAATATTTGACAACAAATCGAACATTTTTACGTAATAAATAGTATTAGTATTCCGAAAATGTGAGATAGGATAGTGCGTTTATTACGATGTGTAACAACGTACTGAGGATGGTTGTTTTTCAAATGTAACCGTATCATTTTTTACCTGCTATTCATCATCCTATCACATAATGACACGTCATCATTTTGCTGCGCTCAATGGACGATGCGTTAATGAGGGTCACGGCACTATTGAGTATTGTTAAAAACAAATGACGTAATAAGGGTGATGTAGAATGTTTACCAATAATTTGTTTTTTGCTATATTTCTGTAATACAATATTAAAACATGTCAGATTAAACCAAAAACCGATTAATATTTCATACAAAGTTTAGGGGTCTATAACTCGAAAAATACTAAGTATAAAAAAATTACATATAACAAAAAATATTTGTATTAGTACATAAAATTCAAAAATACTCATTTTAATCCTTAAGTCCCCACTTGACGATTCCAGCCCACCGTGCGACGTCCCGCTGTGGGCTACATTCTAACATGCTTGTTATTTGTAACACAAGCTTGTGTGTACTGTTATGTAACAAAGATGGCGAATTTATCAAAGAGATATGACTGACGCAATTACAAACATAGAAATTTTCAGAAAAAATATATTTTTCAAGACCTCTCCTCCTTAAAAATATATTTTAGGTAGTATATTTTTTTACCGTGACCCCGGTACGTAAAGGGCTAGTGAAGGACACCGTGGATTTTAGTCAGTACAAGTCTGACAATCCCTCCCGCCCTGCCCTGGGAGAGAGAACTCCTTTGATGATTTTATCACGGAAAAAAAAGGTAGTATATTTTATTAGGTATAATATGCTTGAAGTTGTAGTGTCTCATGGATCATCGTCGAGAGTTGTGAATTTAAATTCCGGGAGTTACTATTTTTTAAACGTGAACTAACACGTCCGCCTTCCAGTTCTGACAGAGCTTCCCAGTTCGTCCTACCATCTCCTTCATTGCAGGAGCATTACTTTGTGCAATATTCATTTCACTACTGACTAGTCTCAAAATTATGAAGGAAAACATCGTGAGGAAACCGGCATGTCATAGAACCAAATATTCGAAGACATGACAAATATTAAACCGAACAGGACCCACGGGGTGGCCCACTCCCTCTCACAGAGAGGAGGCCTGTGTCCCAGCAGTGGGACGGTTAAACATATCACACATCTCTATCTAACAAGTATTACATTCATGCATGACGTGATGTTCAGCGTGTCAAAAAAACCGTTAGTTATATTTTTTTTAAATCTCCAAAATATTAAAAATAGATCTACAGAAACATCGAGTTATTAGATTGAGTACCTCCTAAACTTCATTTAAACAGCTTTTAGGGCTTTATTTTATAACATTTCTCATCCTTTTTCCTCCCACGATAAATTATATTTCTTACGTACAATCTTGTTAAGGCTATTTTATTAAGAAGAAGATAAAAATAATACAGTGATTCAGGGTTCCGTACCCTAAGGGTAAAACGGGATCTTATTATCAATACTTCACTGTTCATCTGACTGTATGTATGTACGTTTTTTATAGATACCTAGCTTTTGCCAGCTGTTTCGCCCGCTCAACCCCCTACCCCCCTCCTTAATGCCTATTTCACTCAGGACCAAAGCAGCTTTCAACTGGTGAAAGAATTTTTGAAATCGGTCTAGTAGTTGCGGAGCCTATTTAATACAAACAAACAATCAAATTTTCGCTAATGACACATGACACTTGTTTTCCCGATAGCGCGTGTCACATGCTGTTGCCTACCGGGGTCACGGGACTGCCACTGCGCCTATGGAACACAAAGGGCAACTGAAAAATCAAGTTGGTTCAGTCAAGTCTCTTCCGATCCACCCATTACGGGAGGACACATTTAAAGATTAAAAAGAAGAAATGGAAATATGGTCCCGTTTTAACCTTTGGGTAGGAAATCCTAAAAATCACTTTTACTTGTATTTTTCTTTTTTGCAACACTTGTGCTTCTAATTTCACCCGATATCCTTCTCCAAACGCCCCCCAAAACATTAAAAAAACACAATTTATGGACATCAAACTAAGTAAGTGACTTCTCACACGAAATTCTCTTTAAACCTTTGCATCGGAGAGAAAATACGTCATCATTTATTCATTTGATGAGGTTTGATGTGTCAAAGAGTACGTGATATAGGAAAAGTGTTTAAAAGTGCGGAGCTTGTATGTGACCGACAGGTACGATATTTTATGTGGTCTTAAAAATAGGTAGGTAAAGAAAAATAGGTAAGTCTCGTGGCTAAATAATTACAGCCGCACAGGCCGATCTTCCGGGTTAAGCCGCACTTGCCGAAGTTGATCTGTGAATGAGTGACCATCTGTCATAGCGAGCTTCTTACGTGCCTCGGAAAACACGTAAACCCGTTGGTCCCGGCTATCATTTGCAGATTTTTGACAGTCGTTACTATTAGTCAGAAGCTCTAAAAGTCTAACAACCAGTCTTACCATGGGGTACTACCCAGTTACGGGGTTATGGAGGTCCGATAGGCAGTTGGTCCAAGTAAAATACTGATATTCAGCTGCATCCGATTCCACTGGAAACCGACCCCAATATAGTTGAGAAAAAGGCTCGGCAGATGATGATATACTCGTAAATAGTTTGGGCTTTGTTGAACTTTAAGTACGACTTCTTAGAATTTTATAAATCTTTCCGGAGAGTGCCAACAGGACTCTATTACTTAAACCCTACAGCCCGTATGTCTGTCTCAACCGTTAATTTTGGGTGACTTGTCTTCCGGTCATGGACCATGATCGGGTCGACGGCGCGTCTTGTTCCACGCGCGCCTCAAAGAGAGGTCAGCAATGTGACGGGTACCAAAGAGGGCCAAAGCCTGCAGATTTAGATCCATACTACTTATAAATATAATGCATGCGCATTCGTAAACGAGGCAAGAAATACATCATAACGTCGAGGTATATTTTAAACGGTACGTTGGTACAGAACCCAGTACTGTGTTTGGCGCGAATCGCACTTGGCACATGTTTATAATACGGGGTTGTTGTACATTTGCCACAAAGTAAATTCGCTACAAAATAAAGTAAGTGTTTAAATTCGTCACAATGTTTACTTATCCATATTGATAACTGTAAATTCGACACAGACCTCCATCCGTTTATGAGATTTCACTCTCATCTTTGAGGAAATCAAATGTCCCCAGCTTCATCTCAATCCCTAAAGTAATTTAATACGGTCAAGAAACGAAAATAATTTTGAAACGAATTAATTACTTTTCTTATAGGCTTTGTCTGTTACATTTTCCTACCGTCTTTATCATTTCATTTTACCTCGACATTTGTGGACCAATAATAAAATTAATAGTCAGCGACCCAAAAGTCTGGTAATAAGCTTCACTGGGTTTAAGTCTAAGATCCTTCGCACACAACACGACGTAAGTCTCCGATACCTTACGACTCTACTATTTATTGACGCGTGCCTGTGTCCGAACCTTTATGGATTTGTATTGCGATACTCACTTGGATACCAAAGTCGGAGACTTGCGTCGCGTTGTGTGCGAAGGGACTACACTGGGCCGCGATGCGATCTGCGACAAATGATGATAAAAAAAATCGCACATATATGGCTACACCGTACATCAGCTATACCAACCATTATTGATTTCGCTCTTCCAGTCGCATTGCTAATCACAGCCTAATGTAACCTCTGTCTTAAAGGTCAAAATGCCATGTAAATATGGCATATGGCTGAGCGATCGACCGCTGCGTGTCGCGGTTTCGATCCGCGCACGGAACAAAGTAGTTGTTCCGGGGCTGGATGTTTGTGTATGTGAGATTATTTGTTCGTAAACGCACCCACGATACAGGATAAATTCCTAAAGACCTACAAGCGTAGCAAGTAAAAATAAACAAAATGTAGAAAGATTAATGTTTCACTAAACTTTATTAAAAAATAGAAAATAATTAAATGGACGTATGTTTCTGCAATCGTCTACAAAGCGTGCCATTCAAAAAAAGTCTATATGATTTGTAGAAATAGTATATTCTTGGTAGAATTAAGTCAAAATTAGTTATTCCAAAACTGCAGTAACAAGACAAGCCGAGAAGATCATAAAATGGAAAAGAAATACCAAATTATGACGAAGACCAAATGGCCAATATTTCTCCTAATAAACTCATTAAGATCGCAATAAAAAATTGACGTAAATCCGAGCCGAGCTGCTGACGGTCCAAATATTTTATGGCCCATAAATCCATAAAGTATTGGCCAAATAAAATATCTCGCTGAGTGGTGTATCGTCCTGTTTACCAGTTTATGAGCATCGTCAGAATTTGAAGCAGTTACCAGGCAGTTGTAAAAATGTGTGTGGTTTTCAGAGAATTTCTGAAAGATGATGTAAGAAATAAATAAATGAAGTTCGTGTCTATAAAATGAGAAGCCAGTAAGTGTGTAATAAGTATTGGGTTTTTAACCGACTTTGAAAAAGGAGAGTTCTCAATTCGTTTTTATTAATGTTCCCCGATTTCTTGATGACGCGAAAAATTCTTGATGTGTGTGAAAGGATATAATTTACAAATGATCCAATGGTTATCAGGTTGGGATTATATGACGGGATCTTGGATAAATCAAGGGATATCTTCTATCTTCAATAATTGACAGCTAATCATCAGCAATTACTGCTATCGCATCACACAATAAATCGAAATTGCAAAAATAAACCACACCTGCACCCACTGAAAATATTTCATATTATTATTATTTTCATCACTACTGCAATCTAACATTTTTGGGTACAGTTGGGCCAACCAACAAAGCCCAATATGGTCGCGGGACTTATGAATTACCGTGACCCCGGAACGTAAAGGGCTATTGAAGGACACCGTGGATTTTAGTCAGTACGAGTCTGACAGTCCCTCCCGCTCTGCCCTGGGTACGAGGACTCATTTGATGATTTTACCACGATAAAAAAAAAATATGAAGAAGTAGCATTACGCCTACAACCTTCGAAGGGTTGGGCAGAGTTATATCTAATAGTACACCCACATTTCGTCTGTTTGGAGGCGAGAAATAATAACAAAAGTTTCAAATCCACGTTTCTAAATTTCGTAAGAAACTACGTAAACTTGACAGACGTAGTACAACCACACGATAGAAACACCCACATAATACTATCAACTTCATTTTTGGGGTTCTGTATGCAAAGGGTAAGACGAGACCCTATTACCAAGACTCCACTGTCCGTCCGTCTGTCACCGAGCTGTATTTCATGAACCGTGGCGATAGTTAGACAGTGATGATGAGATGATGCATTTATATTGACCCTGTATTATTATTAATAAATATTTAAGGGACACAACCAGTTTTTTTGTTTGAAATGATCGCTATCCCTCTGTATATCTGGTCGCGAGACTAACGGATTACCGTGACCCCGGTACGCAAAGGGCTATTGAAGGACACCGTGGATTTTAGTCAGTACAAGTCTGACAGTCCCTCCCGCCCTGCCCTGGGTGGGAGGACTCATTCGATGAATTTACCACGATAAAAAAAATCCCTCTGTATATCTGTCCGTCTGTCACCAGGTTGTACCTCATGAACTGTGATAGTTAAACAGTCGAAAATGTTCACAGATGATGTATTTTTGTTACTGCTTTAACAAATACTAAAAAAAAACAGATAAAATCAATGTTTAAGGGGCTTCCCATACAAAAAAAGTGTATTTTTGGCAATTTTTTTTTCGATATTTATGACGGCAACATGTAGAAATATTCACTGAATGTTTAGTAATGCTTTAAAAATAAAATCAAAATCAAAATGAAACAAACATTTAAGAGGGATTCGGGGTACGGAACCCTTCCTGCGCGAACCCGACTCGCACTTGGCCATTTTTTTTATTAAAACCGCCCAAACAGAAGCCATTGTTTATCAACAAAATCGAAATCTTCTACCCGTAAACAGAATAAATTACCGGAGAAAAAACCCTCAATAATTATATCCGACCTCTACGGCCTTCAACATAGGGATCATCTTTCAATTGCGTGGGATGTTCGACAAGCCCACGCAATCCTCGATTATTTAGGTTGCTCAAAAGCGGGTCGATAAAGAAATATATCGAGTATTATAATGAGGCCTTTTAAGTCCTGTTATGCCTTCAAACCTTGAAGGTAGGTGGATGAAATGTGGGCTGGTTGCTCACTTGTAAGCCTTTGTCAAACAGACAGGCGTGACGAATGCGAAGCGAGGCGTTTTTATTTGTAATGTATGGAATTCTTTGAATCCAGTCACATAGAAAAAAGCGAAAGCGAACCGATAGCGTGACAGAACTATCGGACTGACGTCTCGTATCAGTTCGTTATCGCTTCGGACTCGCCTGTCTGTTTGACAAAGGCAGTAGGCCTTGCTTTAAAGGGAGTAAAAAGACAGTTCATCATCAATCAGCATATACTGTTCCCACTGCTTTTTTTATCGTGGTAAAATCATCAATTAAGTCCGCCCACCCAGGGCGGAGCGGGAGTGACTGTCAGACTTGTACTTACTAAAATCTATGATGATCCTTCAATAGCCCTTTATGTTCCAAGGTTTCGGTTACCTGATGAGATAGTTTCGCGATCCCGGCAGGCTAAGGTGCCAGACAGACCGGGCATGGTCCATGATCGGACAGCAAGTTACCTATTACGCCCGCGCCTACGGTGCGTGACCGGAAATCGCCTCGTGACGTCCGATGCCGTGGGCGTCTTCCAAGGCGGCTGTTGAGGCTGTCTTCTCCATCACAGCACCCACCTCTTCCTTTATTAACGGGCGTCTCCCGCGGCGACATGCCGTTGTCCTCATGATATTTTCTGTGACCGTTTTTAGTCAAAAACTCGCCGTGATGTCCATAGGCGCGAGCGCAGTCTTGCCGAAGCGTTCCGAGGTATTCCGAATGCTACCGAAATGGCATGTATCTAAGCTTTGTGACATTTCTTTTTTTACTGATTTTGTCAATGAAATTTCAACTTTATTGTGGTGCTTTTAAATTATATTGTTATTCATCTCTTGCCATATAGTGCCGTCAGTGAGCACCGGGCCTGATAGGTAGGTATTTGGATCGTAGGCTGTTTATACACCCACTCAAAATTTGTAAGAACTGGTATGTGGGTGTAAGAAATGCCTTAAAAGCAAATCTGAAGACGTTTTATTCAACACCAAAATAAAAAAATAAAAATATAGTGTCATCATCATCATCATCTCAGCCCGGGATCACCCACTTCTGGGTATAGGCCTCCCCCTTTTTATGCCATATCTCTCGGTTCTGTGCGTCTCTTATCCACCTATGAAGTGTCAAAATATGGGTAATTTAATATTATGTTTTAAATATTCAGATCTCCTCTTATCCCAGTTTATACCTATTATTTTGAAGACAATGTAGCGTGGCTTCTTCTATTCTTCACATCACAGCTCTTTGAGGCGCGTATGGAACACGACGCGCCATCAACCCGGAAATGTTCCTTGCCTTCCGCATGCTCACCGTCATCAACGCTCTGGGCGCCTCCTGCGGCGTTTGGGTAGTGAGGTGAAGGCTGCCCTCTCCCTCACGCATTCCGCCTCCTCCTAATTAGAATGTTTCAATTAGCATATTGTAAAATTCATTTTTTTATTGTTACAGAGCACACTTTTCTTTAAAAGTTAATCATAATCGGTCAATCTCATATCGCCAGCTTCACTTGCCGTTCACCTCACAAATCCGAAAATTCAAAAATAATTTTCTTTTCCTCATCCTAATATTATTTCGCTTATTGGATCATTCCATTTCAATTACTCCCAGACTTCTCCTTGTCAATCAGGTAAAATGTCAGATTCAAGACATTCTTGACCCTTTTCCATTTGCCAAAGAATTATTTTTCGAAGTAGATTTATATTGGCGTATTATTGTAATACTTTGAGCTAATTAGGGTTATTTTTACGTGGTATAATCATCACATGAGTCCTCCCACCCAGGGCAGAGCGGGAGGGACTGTCAGACTCGTACTGACTAATATCCACGATGTCCTTCAATAGCCCTTTCCGTACCGGGGTCACGGTGATTCGTGAGTCCCGCGACCAGCTAATTAGGGCTAAGGTTTGACCACGCCGCAATAGGGAAATGTGCATGATTTTTTTCTTAATTTATGTCGATAGTAAATACTAAATAGTACTACAAAATCAAGTAAATTTTTGAAAAATAATTACTACATAACTACAACACAGTTTTTTTTCTTGTGGTAAAATCATCAAATGAATCCCCCACCCAGGGCGAGACAGGAGGGGCTATCAGACTTATACTGACTAAAATAGCGATCCTTCAATAGCCCTTTACGTTCACGGCTACGATTACCTGATGAAGTTCCGCGAAACTACAACACTGTGGGCGTATAACGGCCATGTTGTACGCTAACAGTGGCCACACCCGCGAGTGGTTCCGAGCAGTAAGTTTGAATGCTAGAATGACGGGGCGTTTTGTCAACTAGGGCGTATTACCTCAAGGGTAGACGCCCACGGCGACGGACGTCGGCAGACGATCTCCGGCCACCGTAGGCGCAGGCATGCGGGCGGCGAATAATGGGCGACTCGCTGTCCGACCATGGACCATGCCCGGGTCGACGGCGCGTTGTGTTCCACGCGCGCCTCACGGAGTGTCAGCACAGTGACGGAGCCCCCTGGAGAGGGCCAAAGCCTGCCGGGGTCGCGGGACTTACGAATTACCCTGACCCTGCTACGTAAATGGCTATTGAAGGACACCGTGGATTTTAGTCAGTCAAGTCTGACAGTAGGGTGAAAGGACTGATTTGATGATTTTTCCACGATAAAAAAAGGGCGTATTACCTAGTTTTACCCTACTCTATAACCTCAGACCTGCACTACTCTATTGAGTCGACCACAACCCGGTCTCAAGTTCTCAAACAAATTAACACCCTATGTAGGGTGTCCAGAGTGTGTGGTCACTTTGCGTCGAAGTGAGGTGCAATAACGAGTGGAAATAGTGTTGTGTACCGTGTCACACATGATGCCGAGAAGAGAAAGAAAGTTTTAAGTATGAATGTGAAAAACCAGATTTGGACATTCTAGTGGGCCGGTATTTTCTGAACTGGGACTATTTTGCGCATCCCTGAGTCATACAATATTAACTGTCTTACTCCTTACTCTTTGTTTGTGAATGTGAGAACATTGTTTGTCGTGTGTATATATTATATATATATATATATATATCCCTTTTGTAGCACTAATTTTAGTAAGGACTTCCCCCTTGTTTCCAGGCCTACGTTTTTCTCACATTTCTAAGTATCCAAAAATTGTAACAATCTGTTTGTAAAACCATACCATATTTTAAAAGAGTAACCATGGAGATTCTTGCCGGTTCTTCTCCATGGATTCGACCAACCTGAACCGAGCACCTGCTGTCGACGTTTTATAAGTGCCCTTTAACTTTTGATTTTGATTTTACGAAAAGTTAAACATCTGTTGATAACTTGTTTTAAAAAAGTGTAACTACAAAACGACATTTGACGTTGACATAAGGTCAATTTTGCAGTTACACTTTTCTTAGACAAGTATTCAACAGACGTTTAATTTTTTGTAGTAAGATGTAATGTTTAGTTTTAAAGTTTTTTTGATTTTTGTCTTTTTCTTTGTTTGTGTTGTGTATACTTAAAAGTTCAAAATGCGGATCTTTGTGTCAATCAATCAATCAATCAATCAATCAATTCATTTATTTGCATAACACAGGTAGGTATAGGCAGATGTTACAAATATAATATAATGTGCGCTGTATTATTACCAGTTACGGTATGCAAATGTTCATGTGTATATTATAATTAAAATATTAACATAATGATAATTATCACAAAATTTATCCTTAGAGATAAAAAAAAAGGAAATAGAAATTTAAATATAAGTTCAGAGATACATGTCACAATAAAGATATTCGAATGTTTTATACAACAGTTAGATAAACAGACAAATTAATTAATAGATTAAGCTAGTATATTGGGCAAAAAAAAAAAACATGTCAATACTTAAATCTAATTTTACAGTTGTCAAACAATAATAAAACAATGTCACGCTATATATATTGTACTGTCATAATATTATTCTATGTCAAAATACATATCTATAGTTTTATCTTGTAGGTAATCTTTGACGTTGTAATAACATTTATTGACAAGAAATTTATGCAGATTCGACTTAAACTGAGGTACAGGTAATTTTTTGACATTGTCAGGCAACTTCCGAAATAAAATTATATTATTATTATTTAACTATTAGAAAATGAGATTCTTGCCGGTTCTTCTCCATGGATTCGACCAACCTGAACCGAGCACCTGCTGTCGACGTTTTATAAGTGCCCTTTAACTTTTGATTTTGATTTTACGAAAAGTTAAACATCTGTTGATAACTTGTTTTAAAAAAGTGTAACTACAAAACGACATTTGACGTTGACATAAGGTCAATTTTGCAGTTACACTTTTCTTAGACAAGTATTCAACAGACGTTTAATTTTTTGTAGTAAGATGTAATGTTTAGTTTTAAAGTTTTTTTGATTTTTGTCTTTTTCTTTGTTTGTGTTGTGTATACTTAAAAGTTCAAAATGCGGATCTTTGTGTCCGAAATAAAATTATATTATTATTATTTAACTATTTGAAAATGCATTCACGTAATATTTCTAGTGTGTAGCTTTATTCCGAACCTGCAGCAACTCCTGAAAACCCGAATCAACAATGTTGACTACCAAAAAAGCCCCGAGGCAATGAAGACGAAGTTAATTGCCTGTCCAACAAACGCAATAACTGAAATATAAAGTTTCTCTAGGACTGCCCCGCTTGGGCAGAGCACCGCCGTGTCCTCACGACGGCGATAGGCGGAGACCTCTCGCGCCCGGCATTGGTCGAGGCCATGCTGCGGGGCGAGACGGAGTGGGAAGCGGTCGCCTCCTTCTGCGAAGCAGTCATGCTCGTGAAGGAGGAGGCGGGCCGCCTGAGGGAGAGGACAGCGTCCTCCCTCCACCCCAGCCGCAGTGGTAGACGCCCACGGCGTCGGACGTCGCAAGACGATCTCCGGCCACCGTAGGCGCGGGCATGCGGGCAGCGAGTAATGGGCGACTCGCTGTCCGACCATGGACCATGCCCGGGTCGACGGCGCGTTGTGTTCCACGCGCGCCTCAAAGAGTGTCAGCATAGCGACGGGGCCTGTAGAAGGCCAAAGCCTGCCGGGATCGCGGGACCTAGGGATTACCGTGACCCCGGTACGTAAAGGGCTGTTGAAGGACACCGTGGATTTTAGTCAGTACAAGTCTGACAGTCCCTCCCGCTCTGCCCTGGGTGGGAGGACTCATTTGATGATTTTACCACGATAAAAAAAAAAAAAAAACGCAACAGTGTTGCTACAGTAAAACGGTTATTATTGCGCCCCGCACTGCATGCTACGGGCAATTTAATTGCTCCTGTGGGCGCCTTTATAACCACATGCAGCGACTCTCACGGGGTAAACTACAATTTCTAGGAAGAATATTAAACAAACTATTATTAAAACTAGTTTAACATAGAGCTAGTTTTCCGCGAAAGGATAGGGTTATGTTTCATTTTTGTTTAAAAACATAATGTTGGCACAAGTAAGAGATATCTTCCCGTTAAGGTATATACAACGGTCGCGGGGCTGTACGAATTACCGTGACAACAGAACGTAAAGGGCTATTGAAGGAAACCGTGGATTTTAGTCAGTACAAGTCTGACAGTACCTCCCGCTCTGCCCTGGGTGGGAGGACTAATTTGATGATTTTACCACATAAAAAAAAATGTACATACAACAAACACCGGGCACACCGCAGTCGCGGCGGTAAGACCCCTTTGAGGAGTGGCTGGATATGCGTCACAGCGTCCTGACCTACCGCATGACTCAGGTCCTCACTGGACACGGAAGTTTCGGGAGGTACCTGTGTCGGATGAGGCATTGAGGGTTCTTAAGGCATGTTTATCAAAATCTGTTTAACCTTTTCAAGGTCACTAGCTCTTTTATTATACCTTCCTAGCTAAGCCGACAAACTTCGTGCCGCCTCAGAATTACATTTCTGAACGACTTTTAAATTTAATTGATTCTGAACTGACGGAACGAACATCAAATATTTGACGGGTAGGAATAGTTTATAAGGGAAAACGAAATTGTTGCTTTTACTATATTCCTAATATTTTTATCATATTTACTCACCTTTCAAACCTATGCTGGAATTCAAAAACTAATTCAGAACCAAAATTTACCAAATCGGCCGAGCCGTTCTCGAATTTTAGCGAGACTAACGAACAGCAATTGATTTTTATAATAGACTAGCTGTTCCCTGCCACGCTTCGCTGTGGCACAAAAAAAAACTGTTTTTTCGCGGTCGCGGATATATGACTGATGCAAAAAATAGATAAAAACAATCCTATGCTAAAATTTCAGCTCAATCGGTGCAGAACTTTTTGAGTTTTTGAAACGTGCACAAACCAACATATAACATTTTTATATATATAGATAGATAGACTAGCTGACCCCGCGAACCTCGTAGCGCCATGGAATCAATACTACTACACTACTAATACTAGTTCTACTACATCATTTGTTACAAAAAATGTGATAAATGAAGAAACGCTCGACCAATTTTGTGCAAACTTCACATAAACCATCTACTAAATAGTTCGAACAAAGCCTAAACATTTTGTTTGTATAGATAGATGAACCCGTTCTTGAGTTATAAAATTACAACGAAAATTGTCATTGATTTTTATATAAATTGATTTATTTTAAAGCAGGTTTTAAGTTTTGTTTCTTTAGACATTTTTATCAAAATCTGTTAAGCCTTAACAGGGTCATCAACTCTTTTATTATGCGTTTGAATTTTCTTCTAATTTTTAATTTAATCTTTAAACTTCGAAGCACAGATGTCACTGCAGATGACAGGTTAATTTCATGCTACATAAAAAACGAATTTCTTCAATAAATCTTAGCATTTGTATCAGACAGATTATCTAAAATAATGATTCCAAAGAATCATTCATTTAATATTCTAGATATAAACACCACCTGGCTAGGTGATTCAGATTTTAATGTTCATCTAATTTCAATGATATCTAGACTTTAAATTTTACTGTGAAATTAATAGTATTAGATATTTTGAGACGTATTTTATATTTAAGAATCTATTGAGAAAGGATTATCATCATCATCATCGTCATCAGCCTATAATGTTCCCACTGCTGGGACACAGGCATCCCCTCTGTTGGAGGGAGTGGGCCATAATCCATCCATCCTGTAAATACCTTGCTCTGTGTGATCGAACTATAACTGTCTGCATACATATCTCTTTTGTTGATTGTACATGTGTAGTTGTAGTTGCGGGGCCATCTTATCTTCTTCTTATCTTATGGTTGATGAACAACCTGGTGTCAGAGTTTAAACCGCCCGTAGGCCTCTGACATGGCTTCACACACCGTTGAAAAATCTCTCAGGTGTGCTGGTTTCCTCACGATGTTTTCCTTCACCGTTTTTAGCAAGTGATAATTAATTTATAATACGCACATGAATTCTAAAATACATTGGTGCGTGCCGGGGTTCGAACCTGCAACCTTTGAACTGGCAGTCCAACGGTCGTACCACACGGCTATCACTGCATGGCCATCTTATCAGACCCTGGAACGTAAAGGGCTATTGAAAGAACACCGTGGATTTTAGTCAGTACGAGTCTGACAGTCACTCTTTTAGCTGCTCTCTCCCTACGGAGCCCAAGACTATAGGGGAACAGTGTTTATACACGACAGTGTTTATACACTGTTCCCCTATAGTGTACATATACACTCTTGAGGCATACTAAACACAACACTAACGTAGCGCAAGCGCCTTTAGGACGTCATTTGCAAGCGGCCATTAACAAATGGCATCCTGTTGGCGCTTGTGCTTTTTTTTTATCGTGGTAAAATCATCAAATGAGTCCTCCCACCCAGGGCAGGGCGGGAGGGACTGTCAGACTTGTACTGACTAAAATCCACGGTGTCCTTCAATAGCCCTTTACGTACTGGGGTCACGGTAATCCCTTGGTCCCGCGACCCCAGCAGGCTTTGGCCCTCTACAGGCCCCGTCACTATGCTGACACTCTTTGAGGCGCGCGTGGAACACAACGCGCCGTCGACCCGGGCATGGTCCATGGTCGGACAGCGAGTTGGCGCTTGTGCTACGTTAGTATTGTGTTAAATTGATCGTAAACTTTTTTTGATATGTGGACGGGCCGTCAAAAATTAAATGTTCTCCTAGATACGAAAACAAACAAGTATTAATCCAAAGAAAGCAATTTCCATGTCTTTTTTCGCCTGAATCTAACCATTAACTTTTCACTCCCCAGGTGTACAATGCCCAACGTGATGAAGTGCCTCATCTACATCGGAGTGGCTGCCTTCCTGCACCAACTGCCCAGGTTCTTTGACCGCCGATACGTGCCGCAGATCACCGTCTGGCGAGGACACTTCGAGGAAGTCTGCAGTGTAAGTAGACCCTCATGGTTTCACCATCATCCAACAGCTGTCTACAGTTGACATGGACCCCCCTCCAGCTGTATTAACTCGTTGTTCCCGATCCAGTTGTTTGTGCAGGTGAGTTTAGGGGGAAGAGAAGAAATTTTAAAATTGCATGTTTAACATATTAAAAAATATATATGGAAAGTCTTTCATGGACAGTAATCGTAAGATATTTAAAAAGCATAACACTCCTTTTTTTGAGTTTTTTGGTCTCCAACCAAGAAGTTTCTTGTCAGTTCTTCTCCATGGAAACGACCAACCTGAACCGAGCACCTGTTGTTGACGTTTTATAACTGCGCGCATAGGCCTATGATATTTTTTTATGATTTTAGGGAAGTGGTTAAAAAAAAACTGTGACATTCAAGCACAATTTTGATAAAAATAGTTTCCAAATTTTTTCAACAACATCCTTCCATTATCATCCTCCATTTTGAAAAACTAAAACCTCAGTTTACCCGGTCACAGACATCCAATTATTAAAAGAATACAATCTTAAATTGTAAAATGTCCAGATTCCGTGTGCGACACAAAACGTAACGTTTTAGGAGGTATTCCACGTTGGACACCTGGCATCTGCCAAAAATGGTGACAGGACCCGTATGTGGAATAGTTAAGGTGCCATTAAAGCGGGTGCACAATGTGAAATTTATGTCTTTGTCAAACAGACCGGCGAAAGCAAAGCGTTTCCGAGGCAATACCGAAACGAAGCGAGACGTCAGTCCGATAGTTCTGTCACGCTATCGGATCGCTTTCGCTATTCTATGTTACTGAATTCAAACAATTCCATACATTACAAATAAAAAAGTCACGCTTCGCATTCGCCACACCTGTCTGTTTGACAAAGGCTTTAGTGTGAGTGAGCGCCACGCACACATTTTAATATTTTTTTGGAGTTGTTCACTTGTTTTATGTAAGTAGAAATCGAGGAGGTTAGATTTTCTACCGTGTTTTTGGCTTCAATATCAGTGGCTTACTAGAAATCTGGAAATTTTATAAGTAATCTAAGAATAAAAAACGACGGGTTGCACTCTGGGAGTGCCGGCAGAAGTGAAAACTTGAATAGTAATAAACACACACGAACATTCGCGCAAGCGCCCTGCGCCGTCTTACGAATTTTCGATCAGGTCACGTGTCCTGACGCGAGTTTAACATTTTTTACCCATTCCAAAAAAGTGCACAACGCCGCTAAAGAAGTTTTCACTTCAAAAATATTCCCAACACGTTCTAAGTCAGTGATTGAGGTTAGAAGGAGATACGTCAGTCAAGTGTCTTCTCTATTTTATTAGGAGCTGCTAGATTGTGATCGATTATAGGACACCCTAATATTGTCTAATGTTGGGGAAAATTACCTTTTTTATCTAGATGGTTTTTTTTCTGTTTTCAAGTTAAAGTTGACTCAAAACTTTTGACCGATGAATAGCGGTGTTTTATAACAGCAGTATGCGACCACGTTAGTGTTGAAACTCTGATACCGCCATATTTTGACGTCATGCATGTTTTCTTGCACTTGCACGCTCTTAAATAAAAAATAAACTTATTTAAAAACTATTCACAAAGATAATAACGATTACGGCTATTAATGAAAATTTATTTACACAAAATATAGTATATATTTTTAAGTGACATATGACGGTTGGAGTTCATTGACACATTCACTCTTATCGTGGGTGGATAATGCATGGAGTGACTGCCTATCAAGCTGATCTCTTCCAATAAATTGCAAACTGATAACACAATTCATTGACATTGCAGATCCCAAATCTCAACAATATCCAAAAAAAATAACTTCTAATCAATACTTACTTATTATTTTACACACTTTTGAAATAAATCTGATAGCTGACTCATTTTGACTGCACACAATTCACCAACATTTTTTTCTTTTTTCAGATCGAAATGGCTCCATGGGTGCACGCGATAACTCTGGACGCGTACTTCATAACATACTACGGTTTTAGAGTTCTCTTCGTTCACCTGATACCCTGTACCTCTCTGGTGGTCCTCAATGTCCTCCTCTTCAGAGCTATGAGGACAGCCCAGATTAACAGGCAAAGACTCTTCAAAGAAAACAGAAAATCTGAGTGCAGGAAACTCAGAGATTCGAACTGCACGACTTTGATGCTTATAGTCGTTGTAACCGTCTTTCTTTTAGTCGAAATTCCTGTGGCAGTTGTAACCATTCTCCATATTATATCTAGCACTATAGTTGAGATTTTAGACTATTATATAGCTAATATCTTAATACTTATAACTAATTTCTTTATCTTAGTTTCTTATCCCATCAATTTTGCTATATACTGTGGCATGTCGAGACAATTTAGGGAGACTTTTAAAGAACTTTTCATACGAGGCGCAGTTACTAGTCGGAAAAATGGTGGCTCCAGCAGATATTCACTTGTCAACGGGCCTAGAACATGCACGAACGAAACTGTGCTTTAAATTTTTGTAATTATTCTTAAATGAATGAATAGTTTAAGATTTTGAAAATTTTATTATTTTGTCTATATAATTATGTACTGTTAGGGACATATCAATTATGAGGTTTCGTTTTTTTTCTGACTTTCAACTCTTTCGATCAATTTACCTTTTTAATAAATATTTTTGTTATATTTGTCTCGTTTAGTTTATACAAAATTTTAGAAGGGAGGCACTAAAGTTTAAACGTAACAGATAAGTGTATAAAAATAATAAAAAAAAAACGTCGATTTTTTACGAAATGTGTAACATTTGTACAAAACCGACGCATACTAGTGTTTTTACAAAAAAAAAGTGTTGTAGAAATGTAGAATAGCGATGTATAATTTGCATTTATAGTTTTGCTTATTGTATAAATATGAAGTGTATAATTTCCGGGTACTTTTTCGTGGCTGTGAGGTTACCTGATCAAAAATATAAGAATAAAATTAATTTTGTTATATTTAAATAATATTTTATATGTTGATTGGCTGATCACATGGCCTTTAAATGGTGAGCCCCCATTTCGGAAAAGTATCAATATTTTGTAAATAATAATATACAAACAGTTTATAACAATTATTTAGTTCTCGATGTGCTTATTGTATAATTTTAGGATAAAAAACGATTCATGAGGTATTTGTAAATTTATATAAAAAAAAATAATGTATAATTAAATTATAAAAAAGTAGATAAATGTGTAAAAATGTGTAAGTATTTATATAAAGTCAAATGGTACTAAATATTTATGTTGTGACTATGTTATCAGTGTACGTAACGCTTCTTTGTTTAAACGGTAGAAATATTTGAGATTAGGACGAAATAGAATTTAACGTAAGGACAAAAGATAAAAAAAAAACTTCAAATAGTTGCGTCAAAGTGGCGCCACAGTTGCCACTCCAAGATTTTATTAGTAAAGTCCTAATCTAAAATTTACAGCGACATTAATAGGCCCTAATTTTAAATTTAAACAATTGTCAAATTGATTCGGACCATGGCGAATTGAACATTATTTTAGGCGCATATTATTAAAATAAATAAATAAATTGTATAATTTTTGTTGTTTTATTTCATCAAATCCTTTTTGTAAATTTTTCACAGGTTAAGAATGCACGCCTGTAATCCGTAAAGGGTTAGGCAGACGTGTACCTTTTTTTATCGTGTTAAATCATCAAATGAGCCCTCCCACCCAGGGCGAGACGGGACGACTGTCAGACTTGTACTGACTAAAAGCTATGGTGATCCTTCAATAGCCCTTTACGTTCCTCGATCAATATTACCTGTTGAGACATTTCCGCGAAACTACAACACTGTTGGCCATGTTGTACGCCAACAGTGGCCACACTCGCGTGTGGTTCCGAGCAGTAAGTTTGAATGCTAGATTGACGGGGCGTTTTGTCAACTAGGGCGAATTACCCTGTTTTACCCTACTCTGTAACCTCAGCCCCGCACTACTCTATTGAGTCGACCACTAGTCCGGTCTCAAGTTCTCAAACATATTAACACCCTATGTAGTATGTGTGACCAGTCTCAAGACCCCGGCAGTCTTTGATCCTCTAAGGGGTCCCCCGTCAGTTTGCTGTCAGCTCTTTGAGGCGCGCGTGGAACACGACGCGCCGTCGACCCAGGCATGTTCTTTGACGGACGGCGAGTCACCCATTGCTCGCCGTCCACAAGCCCCAGAGATGTAACTAAAAGTGTACTCATTATGCGTGACATTTCCTGCATGCGGGATAAACTTGCATGCGTTATGATTGTATTGATGTAGGTGAAGTTGCATGTAGAAACTAGTCATATAAAGAAACACGATACTCCCTAACACTAACTGAGGAGCACAGGCCAATCTTCCGGGTTAAGCCGCGCTTACCGGGGTTGGTTTGTGGATGGGTGACCATATGTCATAGCGAGTTTCCTCCGTGACTCGGAAAGCACATAAAGCCGTTGGTCCCGGCTGTCATTTGTAGATCTTTGATACTGATTACTGTTAGTCAGAAGCTCTAAAGTCTGACAACCAATCTTACCATGGGGTGTCGTATTACCCAGTTACTGGGTTGTGGAGGTCCGACAGGCAGTCGCTCCATGTAAAATACTGAAATCCAGCTGCATCTGGTTTGGTGGACTGGAAGCCGACCCCAATATAGTTGGGAAAAGGCTAGGCGGATGAGATGATAATACTCCCTAAAAATCACACCAAAATAGCTCTGAATAAAAATCAGAACAATGGCGCCGTCACCCAGTAATTTAGCGACCCGTACTTCAATTGTTTTAGTGCCTAAATTACAGAGTGCCTCGCCCTGACAGCACTGCAGCGCTTTGTATACGATGTGGAAAGCGTTAAAGCGTTTGCTGTAAGCTGTATTGTTAACTAGCACTACGCCCGCGACTTCGTCTGCGCGAATTTCGGACTTTTCCCTCTATGAATTTCAACTCCCGGCCACTGCCTTTAAGGGACACTTTTGGAAAATCTAAATACCTACATACTGTGACCTCTTCTTATATGATTTAAGGTTTTCAAAATTAAGTCGAATAACCCATCCACAACCTTTACAATACTAAAAGAAAATTGTGAGAATTTTGAATGGTTTCTAGAACTTTAAACCAAATGAATAAAATATTTCATTGAAACAAATTTCACGATTTTCATCCCGCTAGGGGTTAATAGTTGAAAAATATATTATAACGCATCATTTAATTGACTGGTATATTATTTATGCCAAGTTTTGCTTGTGTTGGAGAACGCAGTAAAATCCTTCCCTTAAAACTTAATCACCCCTTGTCACCAATTTAGCACGTGATTTTTAAAAAACCCAAAAACACGTGTTTGTTTATTTTTGATCTAATTTCTATATACTGAGTTTCAAGTTCATCAGTTAGCGCGTTATGATTTTCCCATACAAACTTTAACATCATCTAAATCACCAGAGGAGGGTAATTTTAAATAACGAATAATGCCAATCTTTTATATTTACTTACGTTCGTATTCCTGCCAAGTTCCAAATTTATAAACCCAAGGCATAAGATTTTACAATCAAAGGTTTTCACCCCTTTTCACCCCCTTCGAGGTGGATTTTCGCAAAATCCCTTCTTAATTCTCACCTACATAATTATCGGCAATTAACCATCCAAAAGTCAGCTTTCTACGTTTAGCGTTTAATATTCTTACCTTAAAACTTGAATACCCCTTTTCGCTAACTTGAGGGGTGATTTTCGAAAAATCCAAATACACGTGTTTGTTTATTTCTGATCTAGTATAAAAATACTGATTTTTACATTCATCAACTCACGCGTTATGATTTTCCCATACAAACTTTAGCATCGTCTAGATTATCAATGGAGGGTAGTTTAAAAAAATTAATAGTGCCAGTCTTTTTTACTTACTTGTGTTCTTATTCATGGCAAGTTTCAAATGTATAAACCCAAGGAATAAGATTTTGCATACAACAGTTTTCACCCCTTTTCACCCCCTTAGAGGAAGATGTTCGCAAAATCCCGTCTTATTGCTCCCCTACACGGTAGACTGCAACTGCTGTCCAAAATTCAAGTTAGTGCGTTTAGCGGTTTCGGCTGTAGTCGAGTCTTAATAAAAACCCTGTTCTTTTATATATATAGATGGTGTGATTAGTTGGTTTTGTTTGAGTAAACGGAGAGCGCTTTAATGAGTGGTAGAAGTTAGAGCGGCTCGAGAAATTGACGTCATGAGTTTTATTCTTATGCTTATATCAACTACATCTAGACTTCTGAATGTGTCGTGGCAAAATGGTATTTTACTGCATAAAAATGTTGAAAATATGCTTAGTCCGTCAGTTACGGGCACGCCGCAATCGCGGCGGTAAGACCCCTCTTTGAGGAGTGGCTGGATAGGCGTCACGGCGTCCTTACCTTCCGCATGACGCAGGTCCTCACCGGACACGGAAGTTTCGGGAGGTTCCTGTGTCTGATAGGGAGGGAAGAAACGCCTGGGTGTCACCACTGCGAGGATCGTCCGGAGGACACGGTGGAGCATACGGTGCAGGACTGCCCCGCTTGGGCAGAGCACCGCCGTGTCCTCACGACGGCGATAGGCGGAGACCTCTCGCGCCCGGCATTGGTCGAGGCCATGCTGCGGGGCGAGACGGAGTGGGAAGCGGTCGCCTCCTTCTGCGAAGCAGTCATGCTCGTGAAGGAGGAGGCGGGCCGCCTGAGGGAGAGGACAGCGTCCTCCCTCCATCCCAGCCGCAGTGGTAGACGCCCACGGCGTCGGACGTCACAGGACGATCTCCGGCCACCGTAGGCGCGGGCATGCGGGCAGCGAGTAATGGGCGACTTGCTGTCCGACCATGGACCATGCCCGGGTCGACGGCGCGTTGTGTTCCACGCGCGCCTCAAAGAGTGTCAGCAAATTGACGGGGCCTGTAGAGGGCCAGAGCCTGCCGGGGTCGCGGGACTTACCCATCACCGTAACCCCGGTACGTAAAGGGCTCGTGAAGGACACCGTGGATTTTAGTCAGTACAAGTCTGACAGTCCCTCCCGCCCTGCCCTGGGTGGGAGGACTCATTTGATGATTTTACCACGCAAAAAAAAAAAAAAAAAAAAAAAAAAAAAAAAAAAAAAAAAAAAAAAAAAAAAAAAAAAAAAGTCCGTCAGTTAGAGCATTGAAAAATAATGAACTCGTAGTTTTTTTTTTTTTCAAATACAATGAATATTGACAAAGATAAAACGCTACGAAATTCGGAAGTGGAGGCTTGTGACGTCATAACAACTGTAAAATGATACCGACCGCGTGACGTTTTATGATTTTTAGAAGCGTTGTATCTTCGTCAATTCTGGTTTAAGTTACAAAAGAAAAAATACAGGTCAAATATTTTTTGATAATCTATCTTTTGGACTAATTAAGTTTTTTGAGTGAAACAGCCTATTGGTATGAGGGCGAGCGAAGCCGCGGGTATAATCTAGTAATTTCATAAAAAGTGTCTCATTTAGGACTAGGTGTAAATTATTTTACACGAACAAAGTCAGGGGCAGAGCTTATCATGAATATAATAAAGTTGAAGTTACGACTTGAAGCCAGCTTATCAGTCACAACCGCCACTTCCGTTTCCTTACGACTGTTATTTTGATAGAGATAACAAGATAATCATACAGACGTAAACTCTTGTTATATACTACCGAGCCTTTGTTTTTGGTACCTACAATTAGTAATCCAACAGAAGCTTGTGACTTAGTAAGTCGCACAGGCAATTCGCTCTTCAATCACAGCACGATTGGCGCAGTGGCTGAGCGAATGGACTGCTGCGCAGCTTATCGCGGGTTCGATTCCCTCATGGGACAAGTACAAGTATGACCTACAAATAGTTGTTCCGGGTCTGGGTGTTTGTGTACCTATGTGAGTGTCTATGTTTGTTATCGCACCCACGACACAGGAAGAATTTCTAGAGAAGTGCAAAGTTTACAAAAAAATTAACAAAACAAATACAATCTTCTGTGGATAGGTGACCATCTATCATAGCGAGTTTCCACCGTGACTCACAAAGCCGTTGGTCCCGGCTGTCATTTGTAGATCTTTGAAAGTCCTTACTCAGAAACTTGTAGAAAGGAAACGCAAGTGTTCCCTTGGTAACACTGCCTGGTGTATACCCAGATACTGGGCTGTGGACCTCCACAACCCAGTCAGCGACAGTCTTACCTCAGATAGACAGTCGCTCCCATGGAAAATACCATTCATTCAGCTACATATGGATCACTGGGAGCAGTCTCGAACATAGTTAAGAAAAGGCAGGCAGATGATGATGAATTAGTATTCCAACGCCTGTGGTAACAATGGTACCCTTTTCGTTACCCTTCCGATTAAAGTCGTGTCCCAGCAATTATTTGTCCCGGAATGCCTGGATTGCCTAGGAACAGTGCTGGCCGAGTTGTTATCAGTCTTACGAGTCGGTCGGAGGAAAAGGACTTGAAGAAGTCAACATTTGTCCTAGAACAAAAAATTTGAAGACTTGTAGAAAGGTCTGCTAGACTCCTACAAACTAAAGCGACACGATGTTCCTCTTAATCCTCATCACTTTTTTTGGAATTGGGGACTCACTTGCATTATCCATAGTAGTGTTATTTTTTTCGGAGCGAACTACGAACGGCACCGACAAATCTCCCCCCACTATATGACAACCCTCCACAAACCCATAACCCTCCCCCACACAGTTCAGTTCACAGTTATCGAGTACTCATAAACCGTCATTTACGAGTACGCTAATGAAAAAAGGTGCGGCCCATGATTGCTTCTAATTCAATACACGATGTTATTGTCCCATGGGGAGGGGTGTACGTCTAGATCTTCTAGGTCGAGCCATAATTCAATATGGGGGGGCATATAAAATTGTGTTGTAGGTAATAAAATTGTTAGTTGGTCTTTCTGGGGGTATGTTGACCTTGAGATTTGTAGCAAGATAATGTTCTATGGCTGTTACTGTGACATAAATGTGTGACCTTGATTATTTTTGAAGACATGACCTTGAAACAATTTTCTCTTTTTTAATAAACGAAACTTTAATACTATTATAAAGCTGAAGTTTGTTTGGTTGGACGTGACACTGGTCTGAATTGTAAAATTATTTTTGTCCAACACAAAATTAATTTTTCAATTGCATTACACACGGTCGCGGGACTCACGAATTACCGTGACCCCGCTACGTAAAGGGCTATTGAAGGACACCGTGGATTTTAGTCAGTACGAGTCTGACAGTCCCTCCTGCTCTGCCCTGGGTGGGAGGACTCATGCGACGATTTTACCACGGAAAAAAAAATACATTACACACAGTTATTATGTATACACTAATATTATAAAGCTAAAGAGTAAGTTTCGTTGAACGCGTTAATCTCGGGAACTACTGGTCTGCATTGAAAAATTATTTATGTGTTGGATAGTCCATTTATCGAAGAAGATTAAACGCTAAATTATTATAACATCACGCTTTAACCAATAGGAGAGGAGCAACGGGAGTGAAACCGCAAAGCACAACTGTAAATTAAAATAATAAATTGAACTGAAGAAAGCACTGAATAATTGTTGATGCTCCTTAGGGAGGACAGATATGTATGTAAAATGCCGTATATAATATTATAAATGCATACTTTAAGTGATTTGGTGAAATTTAAAGGAAGTGTGTAGTCGCTCCAAAATAAATGAAAGTAAAGATATTAGACATAAAAAAAATTGCCTCAAATGTTACAGGATAGCACATGAGTTTATATAACTGTGTACGTGTATATCTCTCGCAAATCAGGCAGCTAACAAGCAATAAATTGACTCCTTCATCCGCGTAAATTCGTGACAATTACATCGAGACGTGACAACCCATACGTAACGCAATTACTTTCGCTTCATTACGACATCTTATTGAAACGATATTACTGACTTAACATCACACATATAAGGTTGCTTTTCCACACACGATGCTATGCTAAAGATAGGTACGGATACGGATACTAGCTGAAGAGCGGTTATGCGAACGAAATTAACGTTAAAATCAACGGAGGGACAGACCTCGCCATGACAAAAGTCCTTTTAACGCGGCGCTAGTGTCTTTGTCATTACATCAAATTCATCATCATTATCATCATCAGCCTATAAATGTTCCCACTGCTGGGACACAGGCCTCCTTTCTGTGAGAGGGAGTGGGCCATAATCCACCACGTGGGCCAAGTGCGTGTTGATGGATGTCACATGTCTTAGCATTTTGGTTTTAGGACATGCCGGTTTCCTCACGATGTTTTCCTTCACCGTTTTGAGAGTAAGGTGATGAAATAAGTTACACAAAGTAATGCGTCTGGCTGGGTACGAACCCACGACGTACAACTCGAAAGTCCGGGCCGATACCACTGGGCCACATCAAATTGTAATACCAAAATTTAGTACCACGAATTTTCCGCAGGTCCACCCTACGACGGACTTTTAGGAACTATCTGTCAAATCTAAATAGCTCGTTGTTAAAATATCCGTAACTAAGGTCGAAACCACAGGTTTCGTGCCTAGAAATTAGACCCCCTAGTTCCACTGGATGCCGACCCCAAGATAGTAGGTAAATGCTAGGCTAAATGATAACTAATATACTGATTATTTCTCGGCTTGTCGCGACTGACAGGCACCATGGCACATAATAAAATTCATACTTACAGCCGTATCGCCTTTATTATCGTATTCACTTCAATAAAGTGATTGTAGTAATCAAATTATACGATTCCCCGAATTCAAATAGTGATGTGAAAGGTAGGTGAAAGGGTTATTATACTGAATTAAAACTTCAAAAACTGACAAACGCTGGTCGCAAACTTGATCCAGATCTTCATAAACAATCAACGACCGAATTATCCAATCCCAATCATAAGGAATCAAAAGCAGTCAACTCCTGCGAAGCAGTCATGCTAGCGATGGAGGAGGTGGGACGCGTGAGAGAGACGGCAGCCTCCACCTCTCTCTTCTCTTATCGTATGGTTGATGAACAACCTGGTGTCAGAGTTTAAGCCGCCCGTAGGCCTCTGACATGGCTTCACACACCGTTGAAAAATCTCAGGTGTGCTGGTTTCCTCACGATGTTTTCCTTCACAGTTTTTAGCAAGTGATAATTAATTTATAATACGCACATGAATTCTAAAAGACATTGGTGCGTGCCGGGGTTCGAACCTGCAACCTCTGACTTGGCAGTCCAACGGTCGTACCACTCGGCTATCACTGAGCCTCCACCTCATGACCCAGCTGATGCAAAAGATAACGGACGGCGAGTAATGGGTGACTTGCCGTCTGAACCATAACCGTGTTAACGGGGCGTCGTGTTCCTAAGAGACAGCTCTTAGCTCGCAGCAATCTAACGGAGCCCTGTCGCAAAGACGCAGGCAGCGAGTTCCACTATTTCACTGTTCGCATTAAAAAAGACATTTGTTAACGCTTAATGCGAATTGGTGGATTAGCAACAAAGTAAGGATGATAACTTGTCTTGCGTCTAGATGTGCGATGATAGATAGCTGCACCGAAGTACAATCTGTAGATGAATAACTTGTTAAAAATATTTTTTTATTACTCATACTCTGAAAGTAGGTCATTACATGCCTGATGAGCGAATTGAAAGTTATGCATTGCAACCCTAGGTAAAATCGCTTTCAACTGACAGATATAAATTAAAAAAAAAAATGTTCTATTTTGACATTTCTATTGAACCATGTTCTAACTTTTTATATTTTTTATATTACAGCCACTAAATTACAGCGAGAATTAAAATTAAAATAAAATAAAGTTAAGTAATATTATGATTTAATATAATTTTTTGCAACTATTTCTCTAAAATAACATAGCTTTCGGCAAAATCTTTGCCATTTTTGTAATAATGAACATGAAAAATACTTGTTGTATAGCTGGACAACCACAGTACGAAAAAAAAAACACAAAATAAGCGTGAAGGCGACAATCCGATCAACATTCATTTTTTCTTAAGTTAATTTAATTTAGGTTTTTATTTTTACTTTCCTTGTATTCGTAATGAAAAGCACAATGTTTACCTCAGGTAAATTACTTATTTAGTACTTCAAACCCCGTCTCGGGACTGAAATAAGTAACTTTCACCCCTCGGATAACAATGTACTATTTTTGTTTATTTTGAGGCGTGCAGGTGTTAAAAAGCGTGCATATCGTCAGAACTTGGCGTCATTAAACGCATAGTTCTGTAGCAAAACTACAGTTCAATACTTTACAATTATTTATTCGATTTCGGCCACAGCGACTGCAATCGATGGCTTTCTAGAGTGGTTGAGAGCTTTGGTCGCGGGACTGTACGAATTACAGTGACCCCGGAACGTAAAGGGCTATTGAAGGACACCGTGGATTTTAGTCAGTACGAGTCTGACAGTCCCTCCCGCTCTGCCCTGGGTGGGAGGACTCATTTAATGATTTTACCAAGTAAAAAAAAGAGAGGTTGAAGGCTTTGATATGCTGCCCTTTCATGTGCTCACCAGTGACTGGTCTATCCAACTTTTGCCGAAAAACTCCGAGCACAAAGCGGACATGTAAGAACACCATTGATGACATTTATTGAAACAAAAATGGTTGACAGTTTTCAGGATGGTTTAAAATTAGAACTTGCAGGGCGGGCCGCTAGTATATTGATATTTACGTTAAACTGAGATTATGCGACGTTGCCAGCTTTATCAAAGGAGGACATAATCCGATTTCCCTCCCTCTACATTCATATTTCCTATATTAACTTTGATACAAATTAAATATTGATGTTTGTTTCTTGGAATGGAAAAGATTACGTTACATCGAATTTCACTGGGAAAAAAATTCATTTGAATGATTCTGTTTATCTTTTTGTAATAATATCGTCATTCTTTTCTTTATCTTTGCTAGACATAAATCCGGGTAGACACAAATTTGATTTAAGCCTTTTGCGTTGGATCGCGGGACTCACGAATTACCGTGATCCCGGTACATAAAGGGCTATTGAAGGACACCGTGGATTTTAGTCAGTCAAGTCTGACAGTCCCTCCCGCCCTGCCCTGGGTGGGAGGACTCATTTGATGATTTAACCACGATAAAAAAAGCCTTTTGCGTTCCAAGATCAGGTAGCTCTTTTAAGACAGTCACGACCCTGGAAGAGGGTGCCGTCACACCGAATTCTCGGCAAATCTACCCTCATAAAAAGCCTTAGGGGAGGGGGATCCTTAGAGGGCCTAAGCATGCCGGGGTCGCGGGGCTGTCTCTTCAGGTCACCAAAACGAACGCAAAGGGCTATTGAAGGGTCACCGTGGATTTTAGTCAATACAAGTCTGATTGATCTGATGTTTTGATAGTTTATACCACGATAAAAAACGCACCCTATCTTACGCTTACCGAGACGCGGTCTCCACTCAAAAATAATTATGTCTACTTTAACAGTCATCGATTCTATTTCTATTCGAAAAATATTACGAACAAATAAGTAATTGAATTACAACAATAAAGGTCAATTAGCACCTAAAATGGCCGTTCTCATTAGTAAATCTATCTGTACAGTAATAGTTTCTAATTAGAAACGCGAGGAGCTCATTGAATATCTCATAGAGACCGCTACTTGCTTATCAAGACGTTTAATCTATTGTGTTGTCGTACCACAGAGGAACATCAAATGGAGTGCTCATGTGAGCTTGCTTCCTTGTCATATCGATGATTCCTTTAAATGAGCTCCAACTCGAACTCTGCTACTTCAGCGATATTGCCAGTGATTTTGTTAACATCCCTAAGGGTGTAGAAGGAGCCTGCCGGGGTCGCGGGACCAAGGGATTACCGTGACCCCGGTACGTAAAGGGCTATTGAAGGACACCGTGGATTTTAGTCAGTACAAGTCTGACAGTCTCTCCCGCCCTGCCCTGGGTGGGAGGACTCATTTGATGATTTTACCACGCAAAAAAAAAAAAAAAAAAAGGTGTAGAAGGAGTTCAATTAAGAGCAGAACAATGAACACCTTATTTTCATGTGGCTCCCTGCAATATGAAAATAAGTTGTGACTTGTGCTCCCGAACAACACCTGCTATGATCCTTACATATGTATATGTACCTAACACTTCATCCACGTACATTATTAGTGTCTATTCTCCGGTTGCGAGTACCACACCCCTGACGAATGTATAACCTATAAGAAAGCTTCACCTTAACCCTCCATTATCACCATACTCCAGCCACGAACACATCGTCTAATTACTTAATTCACACAGAATGTAACTAGGCGCGGCCAAATGACGTCACCATTAGGTACTACCATAAACCGATGGGGATTTACAGTTATTGAGCAGTCCCCTTAATAGACATGCTGTAGATTGAATTTTATGAGGACAGGCTTGTATTAACGATTAGTAGTTCATGTTTTACATTTAGGCCCACTTGCACCACAGTCACTAAACGGGTTTAGCGCTAAACTGCCTTAGAATATCACTGTATCCCTGTCAAATTGTTTGAAGTTGACAGAGACAGAACGATGTTTTAAATCAATTTAGCGCTAAACATGTTTAGTGGTTTGTGGTGCAAGTGGGCCTTAGTATCGTAGGTTTTTTTTACAGTTATAGACAGCCTTAGATAACGCAAGAGCAACTACTTCGCGTGCCAAAAATGCGTGCTAGTTTACGTACAAAAATCTTAAGGGTCCACTTTCGCACTCGTCTAAATCGGTCCATAGCGTTTGTTAGACGTCAGTTATAATATTAAAATGGTTAATGGCTAAGTGGGGTGAGAGGGACACCGTACGCGTCGTCTTTGAATCCATTTGGTTTTCCCATCACTAAATAATTCTTGTGACGTCATAATAGGTAGTCAAAAATTGGCACGCTTGGTTTTCATACAGATCGTGATAGTTTTTTTTTACGTGGTAAAATCAAAAAATGAGTCCTCCCACCCAAGGCAGAGTGGGAGGGACTGTCAGATTCGTACTGACTAAAATGCACGGTGTCCTTCAATAGCCCTTTACGTTCCGGGGTCACGGTAATTCGTACAGTCCCGCGACCCCGGCAGGCTTTCATTCTGCTGACACTCTTTAAGGCGCGCATGGAACACAACGCGCCGTCGACCCGGGCATTATCCACGGTCCGACAGCGAGTTGCCCATTACTCGCTGCCCGCATGCCCGCGATATCGTGATGCTTGCGTTATCTAGGTCATATCTATATCTTTGTTTTTTTTTATACTGATTTAGGTATTTTGTTTTAAGTATATCGTAAATTGGTCTATCGAGGTTATTAACGTTAGCACATAAATATTATTATAGTCCGGTCAAATAAGACATGAAAATAATGATCAAATAACAAAAAATCCGCCACGGCTGAATTTTGATAGAAAGCTTGGGTGCACCAGTAAAAATAACGTACCAGAAGTCCCCGTCGAAAATTTTGCTACCTTCCGTCCATTCCGGGTCGACGGCGCGTTGTGTTCCACGCGCGCCTCAAAGAGTGTCAGCATAGTGACGGGGCCTGTAGAGGGCCAAAGCCTGCTGGGGTCGCGGGACCAAGGGATTACCGTGACCCTAGTACGTAAAGGGCTATTGAAGGACACCGTGGATTTTAGTCAGTAGAAGTCTGACAGTCCCTCCGGCCCTGCCCTGGGTGGGAGGACTCATTTGATGATTTCACCACGATAAAAAAAAAAAAAACCTTCCGTCCATTCGAACCCAGAACTCACAGCTGGGCAGCCAATAGCGCGGCCACTTCACCAACGGTGCCGTCAAAATTACTTTAATTCATATACAAAAAGACATTATTTACTTCCCGATTCCATCCCGTCCAATCCTTATTCCGGTACACAACTATCACAAAACTATAGAGTACAGTCACAGCGTATATTCAGTATTTCAACTTCGAATATATGTCGTGCCTTTTGCAATTTCTACTAACTAAAAATGAAAATCGTCCTTGCTACTTGCTACGTATAATCATATAATGATGCAATTCGATTGACTTAACGTCGCCGTGACGAGCGTGTTTTGTTTTTCATCTACCTGTAGACAACCGCACGTTTTATGTCAAATGTCGTAGTGGTAAGGATGATTTTCATTTGTAGTTGGAATCGGTCGAATTGCGTCGCATAGCGTCTTGGGGAGGCTCCCTAACAAAAACAAAAAGAAGTGTTTTGTTTTGCTTCTGTTGTGAAACACTTGTAGCGTGTTTCAAATAATTGCATTTTCTTTCTATTTATACTAATATTATAAGCCGAAGAGTTTATATGTTTGTTTGGTTGAACGCGCCAATCTCGGGAACTACTGGTTCGAATTGTTTTTGAAGTGAAAACTTAGCGACGTTGTGCACTTTTTTTGGAATGGGTAAAAAATGTTAAACTCGCGTCAGGACACGTGACCTGATCGAAAGTTCGTAAGACGGCACAGGGCGCTTGCGCGAATGTTCGTGTGTGTTTATTACTATTCAAGTTTTCACTTCTGCCGGCACTCCCAGAGTGAAACCCATCGTTTTTTTTTTTGTTGGTTCTTTTTATCGAGGAAGACGACGACCAATAGGAGCCGAACAATCGTTATTTGATTAAGTTATATTACTGATTATCGGCACACTGTGGTACTGTTATAACTCAATTAACGCCTCAGAGACGCAACTTGAACTGATTAAAAGTATGGAATGAAGTTGGCACCACTGTGCAATATAAATTAGTTTTGTTTAGTTGTTGCGTTGTTAGTTTCTACGGAATATCCTTGATGCGTAATAGAAGTTTTATAAATAGCGATACAGATACAATCAATACGCCTGAGGGAATGCCACATTTTCACACATATTTAAAGGGTGTAAAATCTCCCTTAACCAAGCCTCCTCTCATCATAGCAGGGAATATACTTATTACACTATACACTTACAGTTAAATTTTTAACTGGACGTGGATGGCTATATCCGACACTATGAGGAATATCGAAAATCATCGAGAGGAATCTCGAGGCCGATTTTGGCGAAAACTAAAACATTACATTTTAGAAAATTAATATATAATAATTGGCTATTTGACTGTAAAAATCTAATTAGTCCGTCACTTTGATTTTCAAAAAATAATCGACCCGTATTTGTTCTTTTAAACAAAAGAACAAATACGGGTCGATTATTTACGGGTCGGGTCGTAAACCAAAATTAACGAAGAAGTAAAATTTTTATTGAATTCTGAAGTCACGAGCTGCCATTCTCGAGTTTTGATGCGTTGTATTTTGGTGAATATTCATTCATTTTAGAAAAGAAAAAATACGTGTCCGGTATTTTTAAAACTCTAAATGACGGACTAATTATATTTGTAATTTATAGCTACTGTCAAATAGCCAATTCCGGCCAGGAATCAAACCCGATTTTGGAAAAAAAAATATCATACTCTGTATCATTACACCATTCGATAGTGTTTCTAATAAGGATCAAATTTTGGGAAGTAATGATACACAAAAACCCTAGCGATGGTTTTTAGATTATGTTTCATCAAAATTAGAAAATAAATGCATCAAATGAAGAAAACTCTTTTAAATCGTGTCATTAGTTTTTGATAAGAACCTAATTTTTGCGTAAAGGTTTAAAATGATAGATACGTTCAGATAGCATTTTCAGACATGATACCTATTTTCTCTCAAGTGTAATAATTAGGTCTAAAAACGAAAGATTTAGGTTGAGAGTGATCCGGGTTCAAAACTGCGAAAGGTTTGCCTCGCGGGCAAAAAGGATAAGTGGAAGGTTAATAAAGGGATATTTTTGGGTCAAATTGAAAGGTCGTTGAGATACCGAGATTATTTTTGTAACGTCCTTCAAAAAAGGTTAAAAGATGGACTGTAAGGGACAAAGAGTTGAAGTGGCTCGGATGTTGAAGTACCCTCTTGTGGAGTATCGCGTCGTGGGTTCCAAACCTGGCTTATTAATGCGATCGTTTTGAGTTAAGGCTGGGTTGCAGTGTTTTATTTAATATTGTTTATTTAGACCACCATCCTGTTGAAATCCGGCGACAAATAGTTTGTACTGTGTTCTCACTTCTACTTGTGTGAGATACTTTGGGGCCAATAGCAAACTTAACTAATCCTTACTACTATAAAAAATGCGAGGAGTTCGTGGCTAAATAATTACAGCCGCACAGGCTGATCTTCCGGATTAAGCCGTGGTTGCCAAGATTGGTCTGTGGATGAGTGACCTGTGTATCTGTCATAGCGAGTTTCGTCGGTGCCTCGGAAAGCACGTAAAGCCGCTGGTTCAGGCTGTCATTTGTAGATCTTTGACAGACATTACTGTATTACTGTTAAGAGTAGTCAGAAGCTCATAAGTCTGACAACCAGTCTTACAATGGGTTATAATAGTTTGTTTATTTGTGTTTATTACCTTTTCACAAAAAAAAACACAGTTCCCGATTAAAACAACAATAACGTTCTTATGATAAAAGATGTCACCATGTGCCCCGGAATTTTCTATCAAAGTCAAAATTAAGGCGAACTGAACAGCAGGCAAAGGTACCTCACGCGTGCCACAAAGAGCTGACAGCAACCTGACAGTGCCCCTTTAGAGGGAGAAAGCCTTCTGTATTCGCGGAATTGTCTCATCAGGGAACGTTTTGAAAGATCATCCATCACCAAGGATTTTAGTCAGTACAAGTTTGACAGTCGCTTCGCCCCGCCCTGGGTAGGAGGACTCGTTTGATGATTTTAACATGATACTTGAAGACTAGAATTTCTTTGGCTCAAACTCTTATTCAGCCGATCATTGACTATGCCGATGCCTGCTATTTGGATGCTACTGAGGAGCTATTAAATAAGCTTGAGCGCTTGCAAAATCTATGTATTCGATTTGTTTTCGGACTCCGTAAATATGATCACGTCTCTCACTTTCGCAAGGAACTCAAGTGGCTCCCAATCCGCCTTCGCAGGAACACTCGTATCCTATGTCTCCTTTTCAATATCCTTCACAACCCTTCCTATCCCTCTTATTTGCGAGAACGTTTTAGCTACGCCCGTCCAAACGACGCACCTTGTAGGTCGCACCTTAGATCCTTACTTAAATCTCCTCCTCATAAATCCAGTTACTATTCATATTCCTTCTCCGTCCATGCTGTAAAGTTGTGGAACTCACTTCCGCCTAGCATCCGTGACTTAAATACAATTTCACTGTTTAAAATCAGAGTAAAAGAGCATTACTTATCATCACAATTGTAATTTATATATATATATATATAGATATATATATATATGTATTTATGTATATATTTATTATATTTTTGCATTATATATTTATATAAGTATTTATCATGTATTCGTATATTATAGGTTAGGTATCTACATATTTACAGTTTTATTCCTCGTTTCACACACTGCAGTCTACATTTCTTATTAATTTCTCCTTTTCGCGGGTCTGCTGGCAGAAATTTCTATAGAAATAAGCAGTACCCTTGTACTAAGTTTTATGTTATAATTATCCTGTGTTGTGTATTGTGTGTACATAAATAGTAAAATAAATAAATAAATAAATAAATGATAAAAAAAGACAAAGGTACCCCCATGGGAAGAAAGCGTGAGTTTATTTATGTCTGTATGAAACCTGGGGGAAAGTATAAAACAAGAACAAGCCGTGGTCGTATGCCACCTGCGGTTGTTTCACACAATCTTTATTGGCTAGGTCGCATACGACCACGGCTTGTTCTTGTTTTATACTTTTCATAGCGCGATTTTTTCGTAGTCGGGTTTTAGTTATTTTTAACTTATTTTTTATTTACACTATTTTGGGGTTATATTATTTGAAGTAAGTAAGTAATTTATGTTATACGTATAGTTTCTGAGTTGTGAATTTAAGATTTATCATTTGATACCCATGTTGACACAAAACGCTACCTACCCCGCACCCACAAACAGTCATGAAGATCTTTATGAATAGCCCGTCAGGCGTATGACGTAGATATAGGTCAGTTGCACGCCGCCGGGAACTGCATAATTAATGCAGTCTCGTTCGTATGCAAACGGGCCAACTTGCTCCTACAATTTGTTGGCATTTAAGTTATTTTTATACTTTTGAAGACCAGACAACAAAAAGCGGAGAGTTATAAGTTTCATTGCTACTGTGTATTTTTCTGTAGCACCATAGCTCTTAAAAGGGTGAGCCGGTTAATAGTTTTTTATTACTTGGTCAAAATCATCAAATGTTTCGGTTTTAAGGGACTGTCAGACTCGTACTAGCCTGACAGTCCCGGGCACGCCGCAATCGCGGCGGTAAGACCCCTCTTTGAGGAGTGGCTGGATAGGCGTCACGGCGTCCTGACCTACCGCATGACGCAGGTCCTCACCGGACACGGAAGTTTCGGGAGGTTCCTGTGTCTGATAGGGAGGGAAGAAACGCCTGGGTGTCACCACTGCGAGGACCGTCCGGAGGACACGGTGGAGCATACGGTGCAGGACTGCTCCGCTTGGGCGGAGCACCGCCGTGTCCTCACGACGGCTATAGGCGGAGACCTCTCGCGCCCGGCATTGGTCGAGGCCATGCTGCGGGGCGAGACGGAGTGGGAAGCGGTCGCCTCCTTCTGCGAAGCAGTAATGCTCGTGAAGGAGGAGGCGGGCCGCCTGAGGGAGAGGACAGCGTCCTCCCTCCACCCCAGCCGCAGTGGTAGACGCCCACGGCGTCGGACGTCGCAAGACGATCTCCGGCCACCGTAGGCGCGGGCATGCGGGCAGCGAGTAATGGGCGACTCGCTGTCCGACCATGGACCATGCCCGGGTCGACGGCGCGTTGTGTTCCACGCGCGCCTCAAAGAGTGTCAGCATAGTGACGGGGCCTGTAGAGGGCCAAAGCCTGCCGGGATCGTGGGACCTAGGGATTACCGTGACCCCGGTACGTAAAGGGCTATTGAAGGACACCGTGGATTTTAGTCAGTACAAGTCTGACAGTCCCTCCCGCTCTGCCCTGGGTGGGAGGACTCATTTGATGATTTTACCACGATAAAAAAAAAAAAAAAAGCCTGACAGTCCCTCCCGCCCCGCCCTGGGTGGGAGGACTCATTTGATGATTTTACTACGTTATAAAAAAAAGCCCTGACCCCGAGTTACATGTTTAAAATGTGACGTCAAAGTGATTCAAGATTATTATCTACAGAATAAAACAATTTATTTTCAATGAAAGTGTAAAAAATCCCCATTCAAGGAATCTTATAAATTTATTCAAAATATTCTTAATTAAGTAAGATTGCCCGCAATAAACTGAAAATACTTGAAAAGCGACAATTTAAGAGTCATTACGTAGGCTAGTTTGCTACGCCGCTACGCTGCTACGCCGAATAACCGTAGCCGCCGCTACGCTCGTAGCTGTTGAGACGGTTGTAGCCAGAGCTACGCTCGTAGCATTTAAATTGTACTTACGGTTGAAGATAATTACCTTTCTGGTTTTCTTTGCAAATGTAATAATTTACAAAGAAGTTAGTTTTTTTTTAATATGCACTTTTCATTTAAGTTAAGTAAATTTTATAAAACGAGGGGAACTTTAGAAAAATAATTTTGCAAGTTAACTGGATGAAGAACTGTCAAAAGTAGTATTTTTTTCTTTTGTTAAATCCACGAATATTTACAAGAGAAAAGACATCAAAACTCGAGAGTGTGGTCATGACAGCAGAAGCACGTAAAAATTGTACTTGATTGTGTCTTATTGCCAATTTTAAAATTGCATCTCTTTTTTTTAATCTTTGTTGGCCGCCATCTTGTCGTCCAGCTAAAATCAAGATGGCGTCGTTATAACAGTGTCATGGCGTCCATCTCCCAGACTATCACAGAACAAGAGCCACAACGCGACGGGCCTTCATCAACTAACTTTGCAACAGTTTGTTATAAGTTCTCCTTGTTGGGCTTTGAAAACTGCGGGGTACATTGTGTAGAAATTAATAGAAAATAAATAAATTAAGGGATTTCGATTTTTGGATTTGGACACAGGACAGAACAAACAGAATTATACAAAACAAAAACAAAATTATATAAAAATAAAGACAACAAATAAAAAAAATATATAAATACTCATGTGCGAGGCCAAAAGGCTCCTATCTCAACATGTGCTGCGACATTAAAAAAAAAATCACGTCGTTGGTTTTCTGATAGAGCCCAAAGTGATGTCATAGTCACAAGACATACATTACCACCCTATCCGCCTTATTACAAAAAGGGGTTTAACTAAAAACCCAGGTTTAATCTTGTAAAACTACGGTTTAAACAAAGATTATTACAAATCGTGGTTTTGCGATAAACCATGGTCTAACAGTAGTAGCTGTCAAAGGTATGTCAAAGTTTCTGATAGCAAATTTTTCATTGTGTTGTAGTTTTTGTGTTATTTTCACCCAAAATGGATTGAAACAAGGTAGATTTAATTGTTATTACTCATTGTGGATTTAATTGTACAGACAATCGTTCAAATGGCGGTACTAAAGTCGACGTTTTATCTTATTTTTGTAATACGGACAAATTTAAACCATGGCTCTGCAGATAAGCCTGGACTTGATAGACCAGGTTTAAACCAAGGTTTATTTAGTTTTTGTAATAAGGCCGTAAGAGTCCTAATCATACTAAAACCGGCGAAGTCACTGACAAAATTAGTATCATAAATACAAAATTGAGTTTGATTGTCTGTACCACTGCCGTCACGGGAACAACTGATTTTAATATACGGTGCGGTGGCTGAACGATGCGTATCGCGGGTTCGATTTTCACACGAAACAAATATATCTATTTGATCGGTAAGTAGTATTTCCGGGACTTGGTATTTGTGTATTTGAGTTCATTTTTTTGTAAACGCGCCCATGATACAGGAAAAAATACTTGTTTGTTTTAAAAAAGAAAAACACTAAAAGATCCATTTCAGACCAAAAAAATATTCACCTTGTTTGACCAAAGCTCCGAGCTGACCACAACATTAATTCTGAAATGATTTTATCGTCGGTCTATAGAATTGTAGACGATTTAGGTTTACGGTCGAATGGTCTGCGGTCTCCACTTTGAGCCGTTCAGACTAATCAGGCAACTCGCCAACCTAAGGGCCACACCACAGCCCGCCCACGCTCACAAATATGAATAGATCCATCTCACGGTACTAACCTTTCGCCTATAGGGTTCCAGCAACCAATACCTAGACTACTTGTCCAATTGTGGGCAATTTCTTTAAAGGATGACCCATTTGTGGTCAGTGGTTACGAAAGCGTCTGCCAAAACGTGTCTGACCCCTGACATTATCAAAGAATTTCATCAAAATATCGCTTATAGGTTTAATTGTTGAAGTGTCATTAATTCCGTAACATTGTTTTGTAAATTCCTGAACCAGAAAATTCGTATTTATTGGCGGGAGTGATGAAGTGTTTTAAGTTCCCACTTTTGTAATAACTTTTGTTCGTAGTCTTTGTTGCACGGAATACACTTTATTTTTATTTAACTTGTATTGTTTGTGAGAAAGTTTCCTTAATAAACTTTCACTATTTCCTGTGCAATTGTCTCGGTCTAGTCTCACTTTTTTTTTTAAAGGTTGCCCCACACTAGGAATTTCTCCTGTGTCGTGGGTGCGTTTACAAACATATAAACTCACATACCCAAACGCCCAGACCCGGAACAACTACTTGTAGATCATACAAATATTTGCTCCGTGCGGGAATCGAACTCGCGACACGCAGCGCAGCAGTCCAATCGCTCAGCCACTGCGCTAAGCGTGACGACTTACATCCATGTAAGTCGTCACGCCAGCGTTTTCTGAGCCTCACAATCACCTCCTAGCGGTTCACTCCTTACAAGGGCATCACAGCCTACTATCTTCAGTCTCATCGTTGCTTCTGGGCTAGATTAAAGCCAAAAACAAACCCATTGGATGTAAAAATAGTATAAAGGCAAGTCAAACGCCACTTATAAATAAAATAAAACCAAAACAATGTCGCACCAAGTGAACATAAAACGGACAGTATGTAAATCCAATACAGTAATGTTGCAATAAATATCAATTGGATACACGAAACGGTACAGGTCGTAAAATGTACGAGAATCTGTTCAACGACAGTAGCACAAGCGCGCTGTGTAAACGTATGTATAAAATATTTTAATGTCTTTTTTGATCCGCAGTTTTTTTTAATTAAAAATAGTAACTGTCTTTTATCCGAAGTAAACACTGTGCTACAGCGTTACATTAAGAATAAATATTATGACTTTAATATAATTCAGTTTCAACTATTTCTTTAAAATAACATAGATTACACGTAAAGCCGTTGGTCCCGGCTGTAATTTGTTGATCTTTGACAGTCGTTACTGTTATTCAGAAGCTCTAAGTCTAACAACCAGTCTTACCATGGGGTATTGTATTACCCAGTTACTGGGTTGTGGAGGTCCGACAGGCAGTCGCTCCATGTAAAATACTAATATCCAACTGCATCTGGTTTGACTGGCAGCCGACCCCAATATAGTTGGGAAATGGCTAGGCAGATGATGCGATATAGAATTTTATGATTGAATATTTATTGACTTCGGTATTGGTAAAGGGGGTTCAATTACCAACAACAATTTTCAAGAAAACCTCCATAGAATAATATTAATATTTACAAAGCCTTCAACAATATCGTAACGCCTAGTTCAAAATAATAAAGAAAAGTTACAATATCAACGCCCAACCTACGGTACCCTTTTTCCGAGAAATTAGTTCTAAATCTATATTTAATCGGTTGATTATGCAAGACGCGTGTAAGGGATGAAGCACATGGCGCATGTTGGCACATGTGACGGACCGAGGTCCAGAACTATAAAGGATTCATTACGGTTGGACGGTGTGTACAAGCATTATGGCTGGATGGATGGAGGAAAAGATCTTTAATATTTCATATGCGAAATATTTTTGACGTTTCTACTCAATGGAAATACGAACGGCGGAACAGATTTTGATGAAATTGCCTTAGAGGTGATTTATAGTCTTTTTTTTCGTAGTAAAATCATCAAATGAATTCTCCCACCCCCTACTGTCAGACTTGTACTGACTAAAATCCACGGTGTCATGACTAAAACTATGTAACATATACGATATCGTTTATGACGGGGCCCCCCTTTAGAGGGCGAAAGCCTGCCTGGGTCGCGGGACTCACGAATTACCGTGACCCCGTAACGTAAAGAGCTATTGAAGGACACCGTGGATTTCAGTCAGTCCGAGTCTGACAGTCCCTCTCGCTCTGCCCTGAGTGGGAGGCATCATTTAATGATTTTACCACGCGAAAAAAGTTAACACTTTTTTAGTTAAGTTAACACTTTTCTCCAGGTTATAAACTATTTGTGTGCTGTTAGGTAGTTGTTGTGTGACAGAGTAACAATATCCATACATCCATCATCACTAACTTTCACATTTGTAATAGGGATAAAGGAGTAAGACAAGAATGTCCAATAAAACATTACCAAACCCTTTACAATATGTACATTCTGTACAACAACTTGTCAAGTAGGAAAAACCAACCAATAAAATAAACAGAACATCCTCACTTGGTTCGGAAAAGAGGCACAAAGTGTATCCCGGGGCGATACTAACATACTTGCCATTGACGGCACTTCGATAGTCCGGGGCTATATGAGCTTATTTTGAAATCTATATACATAATGTATTTGACTGCCACGTTGTTCGAGTGGTTGCAAGCGCGACTGCTGAGCGGCGGGTCCTGGATTCGATCCCTGGATCTGGGATAAAAGGATTATTTTATTATTTAGTCCGTAATACTTGTAATTTTTAGTTTATTTTTACAATTCGTATTAGGTACTGCTTGTAAAAGAAAAAAAGGAAAAAGTATTATTGGGTTTTTTCTATTAGAATCACTACATCGTATACAACAAAGTCGCTTCCCGCTGTCTGTCCCTATGTATGCTTAGATCTTTAAAACTACGAAACGGATTTTGACGCGGTTTTTTTATTAGATAGAGTGTTCTAGAGGAAGGTTTATATGTATATAACAGTCATAATATAGTAGAGATTGCACCCGTGTGGAGCCGAGACGGGTCACTAGTGTCTATTGAAAAGTGCCTCGGTTTGTAGTTCTACCCCAGGGATAGAAAAGGATACAACTATCTAACCACGAAACCCGTAATTGGCCAATACCCGGGTGTTCCCTAATTTTTTTTACTCTTTTACCTGGTAAAATCATCGAATGAATACACTGACCCAGGGCTCGACGGGAGGGACTGTCAGACTTGTACTGAATAAAATCTACGGTATCTTTCAATAGCCCTTTACATACCGGGGGCCATGGTGACTCCTTAGTCCCGCGACCCCGGCAGGATTTTTTTACTCTTACGGACATAAGATTAGTTAGTGGTAGGAACAAAAATAAGTGACAACACGGCCCCAAGATATCCCCGACTCCCGATGTGTCTACTCGTAATAGAGAGTAGACTCCTGATCTCTCTCCGGTCCTGTCGGATTGCCGTTCCATCAGACTATGAGAGTAAAGAAAAAAAGAGTGCACCTGTGACTGTAGAGATTAGGCTAGACAGATGATGATGATGGCTCGGGCGAAGCCGATGGTAATACCTAGTGTAACATAATAATTATCCGTAGATATAAGGATGCCTTTCCACCAGAGATGTGCTATGCAACTATGCTGCGAGAATACAAAAGCTGAGCTACAAAACTATGTGACCGTTTCCACTGATGCTATGCTTTATAGCGGTGCGAGTAAGATGTACTATAAAGAACGCCGCCGTAAAATAGCTGTGCATCCATAGCACACATCCATAGCACGCATCCATAGCAGCATCCATAGCATGCAAAAAATAAATAGCGGGGGGTGTTGCTGGATCATTATCCAGCAACACCCCCCGCTATTTATTTTTTCAATGTTTTCAATGTACAGAATTGACCCTTCTACAGATTTATTATATGTATAGATTGACGCGTGCTTGTATACGAACCTCTATCGATTTGTGCTGCGATAGTCGCCCGGATACCAAAGTCGTAAGGTATCGAAGACTTGCATCGCATTGTAGACGGAGCTAATGGCGCCTCCCTCAAACACGTGCGCCACGGTGAGACAGCGCCTTTATCATAAAACGTAGACACTACAATTACAATTTCTATTTGAGATAAAATTCAAGCCTGAAAAATCAGGACCTTCACAATATAAATTATATTTTTCGTACCTTTTTATGTATTTTCAGTCTCAAAATTATTCCACGTGTATCTTTTGTATCAAAATGAGGGTAGTCTCACAAAGCATTGTATAAATATTGATACAGGGACCGCATTAGCACATCAAAGAACATTTTGTTATAGCTTATTTTGGCTGGTGTAGTTTCATTTCCTTCTCATGTAGTAGTGTAAGGCCTACCCAGAGATTAAAACTTCGCTTCTCATGCACGTGGTTTTGAGTTCAAACCCGAGTTTTTTTTCAATACAGATGTACTTATCAGTCTAATTACAAAATTAAATAAACCTTAATATGTTTATACAGATGTATTTTCTAAGTTTATCGCCGACATGTGTGAAGAAAAACATCGTGAGCAAACATGAATGTAAGTACATAATAATAATAATAATCAGGCGTAATAATAAATCACTACAAGTACAACCATATCAGATACCTGTGGGGTTCCCAGAGGCAGCATTCTTAACGCAACCAGAGAGTAGACACTCTCCATTTTTTTATTTCTCTGTGACTGCCCCCGCAACGGTCTGGAAATGGGTCGCGGGACTGTCCCATCAGGCAACCGCGACCCTGGAACGTAAAGGGCTACTGAAGGACACCGTGGATTTTAGTCAGTACAAGTCTGACAGTCCCTCCCGCTCCGCCCTGGGTAGGAGGACTCATTTGATGATTTTACGACGATTTACAAAAAAACTGTTTTGTATATGTACCAGTAACTGTTGAAACATGGGTGTACTATTATTTACACCTCTACATAACCCTTCGAATTTACAAGCGTGATATTATGTTACCTATTTAAACAGAACAGTTTGTTGATCTTTGACAGTCGTTACTGTTAGTCAGAAGCTCATAAGTCTGACAACCAGTCTTACAATGGAGTATCGTATTGCCCTGTTACTTGGTTGTGGAGGTCCGATAGGCAGTCGCTCTATGTAAAATACTGATATTCAGCTGCATCTGGTTCGACTGGAAGCCGACCCCAATTTAGTTGGGAAAAGGCAGCAGATGATGAGTCAAAATGGCCGCTTTACAAAATACCAACCAACACTCATATTTCCTTTAACAAGATTGCATTTTAAAAATGCGGTATACATTTAAATTTAACGTTCTTACGTTACTAGAATAGAATGGAATAACATTAGCATAAGTAGCTAAGAAGGAATTTATGTTTTAATTTAACCAGGTTTCTAGAATTGTATGTGGAGTACGCTAAGAACGCGTGCGGTATGTTTATAAGACTGATTTACGAGTATAAGTAGGACAAAGTTAGGACGTAAACAGAAAGAAAGATGGTAGCAGGCGCCGATCTACCAGCGGTTATCGGCGCTGGTCCGCAGATTGAAGCAGATTTGTACATTAATTTTAAATGGCAGGTGGCGCCAGCGCTGACCGGCGCGCATGTCGAAGGTTTTTGGAACTGTTCGCCCCTTTGTCTCCAATACCTTACGAATTTGGTATCCAGGCGTCTATTGCAATACAGATTCATAGAGGTTCGTACACAGGCACGCGTCAATGGACTTGCGTACGAAGTTGGCTTCGGCGACACTCGGCGCTTATCGGAGCTTGTTCATATAAATGTCTACGCCGGTTACCTTTATGGACCTAATTAATGATATTGTGATCCAGCCTGTCCCTTGCTGTCCTCCCTCAGTGACGCCCTAAGCTGAGGTCCGAATCCTACGGGGGGTGCCCTTAGCGTGTGGTCCCTTAGTTGTAGTTTTTAGTTGTAAGCCCCTGGCTGGAGGCCTTAGAGTATTTTAAGACATCCACAGAAAAGTCCGGTTAAGCAGCCTACAACCTCTTCTAGGTTGACCTGCGAGATGCCATACACAAAAAAAAACGACGGAGGCACTCTGGGAGTGCCGGCAGAAGTGAAAACTTCAGTAGTAATAAACACACACACAAACATTCGCGCAAGCGCCCTGCGCCGTCTTACGAATTTTCGATCAGGTCACGTGTCCTGACGCGAGTTTAACATTTTTTACCCATTCCAAAAAAAGTGCACAACGCCGCTAAAGAAGTTTTCATTTCAAAAATACCTTTATGGACCGGTGGACTACAAGCGCTGGTAGGCTGTTAGCTTACTTTCTGTATACGGCCTTACGTATTACACACGCGTCTCAAAGAGCTGTCAGCAAACTGTCGACGGCACGTTTGGCGCAGTGACGGCACGTTTGGCGCAGTGACGGCACGTTTGGCGCAGTGGCTGAGCAATTGGACTGTTGCGTTGCGTGTCGCGGGTTCGATTCTTGCACGGAACAAATATTTCTATGATCTACAAGTAGTTGTTTCGGGTCTGGGCGTTTGTGTATGAGAGTTTCTGTTTACGCGCCCATGACACAGGAGAAATTCCTATTGTGGGGCAACGTTTAAAAAAAAAAACTGGCGGGCCCCCCCTTAGAGGACCAAAGCCTGCTGGGGTCGCGGGACTATCTCATCAGGGACGATGACCCTGGAACGTAAAGGGCTATTGAAGGATCACCGTGGATTTTAGTCAGTACAAGTCTGACAGTCCATTTAAGGGTTTAATCACGATAAAAAAGGTCAATAAATGCTTTTGGCGAGTGGCAACGGGAATCATACATATCAACAATTTCATATAACCCTTTGAAAATTAAATTTAACAAAAACGTGGGAACGCTATAATATATTTGATGACACAATAGGCTATTTTACTCAAAAAAAACATTAGTCCGAAAGTTACATTATCAAAAAATATTTGACCCATATTTTTGTCTTTTGTTGCGTAAATCAAAAACGACAAAGATAGAAGCGTTGTTCTAAAAATCACAAAACGTCACTCGGTCACCGGTCGGTATAATTTTAACAGGACGTCACAACCCCCCCACTCCCCATATTCGAAGCGTTTTATCTTTGTCAATATTCATTGTTTAAAAAAAAAAACAATAAATACGTCTCCTTTATTTTTCAATACTCTAAATAACGGACTAAAAAGATTTTCAATTTATTTCTGCAGTAAACTACCTACCTATTGTTTAACCCAAGAAGATCCTGGCAAAACTGTTCTAGTTCTATCATGTCCAACATTTTTATCCGCTGAGTAATCTTAAGCTTACGGCCCAAACCTTTACAATTGACATGCAATACTCCTGAGAGGGAGCCGAAGCGCAAATAGGACGGTATAATACAGTAGAACAGTTCCGTACAACGAACGAAAATGCACGCACATCGTGCTTCATGTACGAGTGCAAGCGCACCGGCATTTGTTTGAAGTCTCCACACACACATAGACACGCTAGGTATCGGATGGCGAGTAATGGGTGACTAGCCGTCCGGTCATGGAACATGCCCGTTCGATGGCGCGTCATATTCCACGCGCGCCTCGAAGAGGTGTCTGCAATCTAGCGGGGCCTATCACATTTTACCAACCCAATATTAACCTTCCACTATAGTGATAAGGTCTAACAATCGGTCTTATAATGGGGTAATATAAAAATAAAAACAGTTGTATTCTTCAAATCAAAAAGAACAACGTAGATAGCCAATCGATGCATGTAAAATACTGCATTCAGCCTTACCCTTCTGTATTTATTCTTTATGGTAACACCGAATATCTCGATACCAACTGACGCGAAAAAAGGTAACAGAAAAGGAGGTTTTCGTACTCAAAATACCCGCGGGCACTATAACAGAGAGGTCAAATTGATTGCCTGTGTATTTTACTGTTTTGCAATGTTCTTTTTAAAGATAATATAGGAACATTTTTAGTCTTATAAGTGGTTAGTAAGAAACTAGGTTCGTTTGGGTAGTACGACAAGTTTGTGTACATGTTTCTTAAGAAACATTTTTGACAGAGTTTTATTTAAGGTAATTTATTTGAAGATCGTTTGTATATTGTCCATATTATATTATACTTTTTTTTCTATCCCTCTAAATACAGCAATCCTACGTGGACATTTAGCTACTTGTCTGTCTGACTCATGTCTCTTTCTCAACTCTTACTATCTATTGTATGGCTAAATTATATAATATGGAGAAATTGTCTACGTTCTACTTTAAATTCAAGCTTTTTGGTCGCGGGACTGTACGTATTACCGTGTGTTGAAACGATTATAGTATTATTTTAACACTCACATCCCTATTCTGTGTCACATCACTACCCTTTCTTGCTGTGTTCTGTGGTTCATAATCTTAACACAAAATGTCTGCCTTTTATATTTTAACTAAAAATATGTGTATCTTAATAAAATAAAAGATCTTATCGTATCTAAAGAAGTTTAATTAAAAACACAGTTAATTGAGTTACACTCTGCGATCAGGTTATGTGCGCCAGCTAGATCGAAAATGGCATCCAAAATGCATTCGACGATTGAACCGCTCCAAAAGGGAAATTACGACACGTGGAAAGTGCAAGCTCAAGCTGTATTAATTAAAACCGGATTATGGGATTGCATAGAAACAAGCGCCGAGACGTCCAAAGACAAAAATCAAGACTTGTTAGCAAGATCGGAACTACTTTTGTTGATCGCCCCATCTGAACTAAAACAGGTAAAATCATGTAAAACAGCAAAAGAGGTATGGGAAACTTTAAAAACAGCATATGAAAGCAAAGGCCCTGCCCGAAAAGCTACACTATTGAAAAAGTTATTACTTACAAAAATGACAAATAAAACTGATGTTCGAGAACACATTACAGAGTTTATTGACCTGGTAGACAAACTAAAAGACATGGAAATAGACATAAATAAAGATCTATTAAGCATAATGCTGTTATATTCATTACCAGAATCCTATGAAAACTTTAGAATTGCGATTGAGTCCAGAGATTCACTACCATCACCCGATGACCTAAAAACAAAAATTATTGAAGAAAGCGAAGCTCGAAATAATTATAGAGAATCAAATGATGAAGCATTCTACTCAAAACAAAAAGGTAATAAGTTTAAAAATAAAAATTATAATAAAAATCAAAACAAATGCAAAATAAAATGTACAAATTGTCAAAAATCTGGTCATAAAACAGAGAATTGTTGGTACAACAAGAAAAAAGAACAAAATACAAATAAAAATGAGACAAATAATTATTGTAAAGAAATTTGTTTATCATCAAACATTCCAAATAAAGATTTCCAAGAAAAGAAATGGATACTTGATAGTGGATGCACTTCGCATATGTGCAATGATCAAAATCTATTTGAAGAAATTATTCCTGCGAAAGCAAATGACATCTTAAAATTAGCATCTGATAAAACTGAAAAAATAGAAGGCAAGGGAAAAGTATCTATAATATGTGGAAAAATGAAAATAAACTTATTCAACACATTATATGTACCAAATCTGAGCATAAATCTAATATCTGTTGTAAAATCCACTGATAATGGATACAAGATTTACTTTAATAAAAATTATGCCATAATGAAAGATAAAAATGGAAAAACAATATTAACAGCTACAAAAGAAAATGATTTATACTATGTCAATACAAAGGAAAATAAAACAAATAAATATGAACAAAATGAAAAATCAAACTTAATAAATACAAATGGAATTGACAACTGGCATCAAAAGCTTGGACATATAAATGAAACAGATTTAAAAATGGCTATGAAAAATGAGGCTGTAAGAGGATTAAACTTCAACAAAAATGAAAATATGAAGGAGTGTGAAATATGTGTGAAAGGAAAATTTACACGTTTACCGTTTCCTGAAAGACAAAAAGAAACTATGGCTACAGAAAAATTACAAACTGTACATTCAGATATATGTGGACCTATGCCTGTAGCATCTACAGCCGGAAACAGATTCTTCATAACATTTATAGATGAATACAGCCGATACTGCAGAGTATATTTCCTGAAACATAAAAATGAAGCAATCGAAAAATTTAAAGAATACAAAAATGAAATGGAAAGATTTACAGGAAATAAAATAAAATTCTTGCAATCAGATAATGGCAAAGAATACTGCAACAGAGAATTTGATACTTACCTAAAACAAAATGGTATAATGAGAAGACTAACAGCAGCATACACGCCACAGCAAAATGGCATTGCTGAAAGAAAAAACAGAACACTAGTTGAGAAAGCCCGTTGCATGTTAATTGAAGGGAACATTCCTGAAAAATTTTGGGCAGAAGCTATATTTAGTGCAAATTATATAACAAACAGAATCCCAACAAGAAATACAGATAATAAAACGCCATATGAAAAATGGGTTGGATATGCTCCGTCTGTAAGACATTTCCAAATATTTGGATCAAAAGTATTTGTACTAAACAAAATGTACAAAAGAAAATTTGCGCCAAGAGCACAAGTAGGCATATTCATGGGATATTCTGAAATAACAAAAGGTTATAGAATTTGGCTGCCTCATAAAAATGAAATCACTGTTAGTCGAGATGTAAAATTCTTAAGCAATATGTACTTCAAAGAAAAAGAAGAACAACAACTACCTCCTGCGAAAATTCTCATAATAGAAAATGAAAATAATAATAATAATGATACTTACCATGAAGAGCATAAAGACACTTACCAGTCTGATGAAGAACAGGAAGAGAATGAAACTCCATCCAGAAGAGAACAATCTGCAAATGAAGAAGATGAATATCTATCACCTGAAGAAAGTGAAGAATCACCTGAAAATGAAGAATCACCTGAAAATGAAGAATTACTTCAAAAAGAAGAAATAAATAAAAGAACTAGAAAACCACCCACATGGATGAGAGACTATGATATGACTGGATATTGCTGTGAAAGTGAAGATGAAAATGAAAATGATGATGAGTCATGGGAAGAAGCAATTAAAGAAGAAATAAAAGCTCACCTTAAAAACTCAACATGGAAAATAGTACATAAAGAAAAGGGAGAAAATAGTATTACAAGCAAAATAGTATTAAAAAGGAAAATAGGAATAAATGGTGAGGAGAAAAGAAAAGCAAGATTAGTTGCCAGAGGATTTTCCCAAAGACCTGAAATCGACTACAAAGAAACATTCGCACCTGTATCAAAAATGAGCTCAATCAGAACACTACTTGCTACAGCTATAGAAAAGGATATGAAAATAAATCAGTTGGATGTGACTACAGCATACTTAAATGGAACTCTAGAAGAGAAAATATATATGGAAATTCCCAAAGAACTAGACATATATCTATGCAAAATAATGACAGAAGATGATGATGAAATCAGCTTACTGGCAAGAAATATGTTAATAGACTTAAAAAAGCATGGAAATAGTGCTGTCTGTCTTTTACAAAAGGCTATCTATGGTCTAAAACAAGCTGGAAGACAATGGTTTAAAAAGCTGGATCTGAAATTAAAAGAATTAAAGTTCACTCCATCTACTGCTGATCCTTGCGTATATACAGCATCGATAGGGGGAGAAACTGCCCTTATTAGTGTCTATGTTGACGATATCCTGCTGATGTCAAAAAATCTGAAAAATATAAAATATATTAAAGGTAAATTAATGAAAGAATTCAACATGAAAGATATTGGAGAATTAAAAAGCTGTTTGGGTATAGAATTTAACTGCAGGAAAGATTATATAACAATATGCCAAAGTAAATATATAAGTGAAATATTAAAGAAATATAATATGCAAAAATCAAAACCAGTTAGTACTCCAATGGAAGTTAATTTAAAACTAAAAAAGGAAGAGACAAAAGACATAAACTTACCTTATCAAAATTTAATTGGAGCATTGCTATACTTATCTGTCTCTACAAGACCAGATATAAGTCACGCCGTCAGCTACCTCAGCCAATTTAATAATGGTTATAACAAAGAACATTGGACAGCTGCAAAAAGAATTCTACGTTACCTGAAAGGTACCATAGACCTGAAACTGTGTTATAAGAAATCTGATAAACCTCTGATAGGATACGCTGATGCTGACTGGGCAACATGTACCATTGACAGAAAATCGTATACCGGTCAATGTTTCATAATGAGCGGAGCTGCTATTAGCTGGGAATCACGCAAGCAAAAGACAGTTGCATTATCAACAGCTGAGGCGGAATACATGTCTTTGACAGAATGTGCAAAGGAAGCTATACACTTAAAACAGTTGCTTGCTGATATAAAATTGAAACAAGATTTGATCCCCATCTACAATGATAACCAAGCAACACAGAAGCTCTGCATTAATCCTATTGTGAGTGCAAAATCTAAGCATATAGATATCAAGCAGCACTTCATCCGGGAAGCCATTCAAGAAGGCCACATCGAAGTGAAGTATATGTCCACGGAGGAAATGCCCGCTGACATCCTCACAAAAGCTTTACCATCAAACAAGTTCATACAATGTCGTGAAAGACTTGGGTTAAATAAAGTAAATTAGAATAGGTATGCTCGTGAGGGGGAGTGTTGAAACGATTATAGTATTATTTTAACACTCACATCCCTATTCTGTGTCACATCACTACCCTTTCTTGCTGTGCTCTGTGGTTCATAATCTTAACACAAAATGTCTGCCTTTTATATTTTAACTAAAAATATGTGTATCTTAATAAAATAAAAGATCTTATCGTATCTAAAGAGGTTTAATTAAAAACACAGTTAATTGAGTTACACTCTGCGATCACCGTGACCCCGGAACGTAAAGATCTATTGAAGGACACCGTGGATTTTAGTCAGTACGAGTTTGACAGTCCCTCCCGCTCTGCCCTGGGGAGGACTCATTTGATGATTTTACCACGTAAAAAAAAGCTTTGGCATTTTCACAAGGTTTTAAGTTTTTATCCATACTTAAGTGTGTGTCATGTTTATGATAGCAAAAATAATATATTACCGTCTGTTACATGAATCGTGTCTATGGTGGACCACCCCTTAACTTTTTTTTTAATTCTCCCACTTCATGATTGTGTAGTATTAACTAGAAGATACCAATTCTCCTTAATAGTGTAGAGCCAACAGTTTCAGAATAAAATGCCATACGAATAATAATTAATTACTGTAATTCTGCTTTTGATTAAAAAAAAATAATTTATAACTCTTTATAAAGAAACTAATTTAATATTTGAAAGTGTAACAAAAAACAAGAATTTACTTCACGACCACTTGTTCCGAAACCACTTTATATTTTCTAGAGGTATTTTAACTGAAACAAATTGTCCTGGGAAATAAATGCAGCGTTATTGCACCGCTTATTTTGTACCTGGGTTACCTTAGCTTCAAAAGAAACCCCTTCCTTAACTGAGTCGGTTTTGTGTAAAAATGTGGCAACTTTTTTAAAAGTAAAATGTAATTTGTGTTCTTAAAAAATTGGGAGCCTTTTCGAGTTGAAGCCCATTAGTCAATGAGCGCGATTGCTCGCAGTATCTATTAATCTTGCATTTAGTACCCACACTCTTTACAAAATAAGTGATTTCTTTCTTCTTTCACCCATCCACGGACGAACCTCGGCAAACGCGGCTTAACCCGGAAGATCGGCCCCTGCGGCTGTAATTATTTAGCCACGAGCTCCTCTTATCTTTAACTAGTATCTATAAAGCTTTTGTCAAACAGACAGGCGATAGCGAACCAGACCGAGTCCGAAGCGATAACAAACTGATACGAGACGTCAAACTGGATGCAGCGAACCGAGGCGTGGCAGTTGTATTAGCTGGCTTTTTATGAACGACGTTTGGTCACACTATTTCAGGCAACTAAAGGCCCATAAAACACAATACACATATAAATATAAAACAATAATAAACTAATACATATTTTAAACAATATACTTAAAAACTACTATTTACTACTATTTTAATCGACCGAAAAAAAAAGAAAACTTACCTGACCAAACACTGGCAACCAAGAAATTAACTTCGAAACATTTTGACAGTCGAAACACGTACCAAGCTCGCAACGAAACTTAATACGACCATCGGGAGCACTCACTCGATTCTCATAATCGGTTCCCAAATCGATGTTACCAGTCATTTGTTTCTTTTTTCTTGGCACGTGCAGTTGGCAACCCCTTAAGATGTCGCCAGGACGGTTTCATTTCAAATAAGAAACTCTTTCAAACACGTGTTCGCAATTTAAATTGTATTAGTAATAGAGTTACCATTGTAAAGGATAGACATTGTGGTGTACTTATTGTATGAAGTGATTCATGCTTGGGGCCCGGATGGGGCACGTCCACGGCACGGACGGCATGAATCACAAGTACACCACAATGTTCGATCGTGCCCCGGACAGGGCTCGGACGGTTACGGGCGGCCTGGATACGGCGCGGTTGTGCTTGAATCATCCTTAATGCTGTTCGTTCATGAGGTCGCTTCACATAGGTGACCGAAAAATCGAACTACTTTTTTTAAGGCTGTGCGTAACTTTTATTTGAACACAGTGCAACACATTTGTTCGCGAACGTTTTCACTGAACTGAGTTTAGCAATGTGCGCACACAAATAAACGGTGTGCGCGAACATTATTATTTATCCGTGTTTGCTCGGGTGAGTCGAACAGAACGAACAATTTGTACTGCACACCCAGGTGAAATCGAATCTGTGACCACTTGACCAATAACCCAACGAGCCAGTCAACCAACCCACATAAGAAAAATCTTAATATCTAAAATCTTATTTAAAACCTTTTAGAAGTTCCTTTTATGTAATAAATAGGTGGTCATATTAAATAGGCCTATAATTGTGAGAGAACGGACGGTAAAAGGTGTGGCCCTTTTTGTTTCGGGGATCCCTTGTCCCTCGTAATGTTATTACGGGTGGCATGAGATAGGATGTCGCCTAATAGAGTAGGCACCTATTGTTCAGTAGATTTTACCGGAGAAATGAGGAATATTTTCATGCTTTGATTCTGAAGGGTTCCTTGTAATTTCCGATTTAGTGTTTTGTCTACAGAATAGGGGAAAGTTTGCAGCATAAATGAATTGCGAATCTGTTTAGTCCGTCTGTTACGTTTTGAAAAATACTGGTTGTGGATATGTGAGCAAAGATGGCAAAGACTGTCGAGATTTGACCTTGGTTGGTGAACAAAGTATAGCGAGGCTTCCTTCCCAAAATCTGAAGCCAAAATTAAGCGGTGAGATCTCAGATGTTACAAAAATTATGCGACTACTGGAAGACTCGCTTTTTTAAGTAAAAAAATCCTTTCATGTTGTATTCTCTTATGGCTAAACATAACACATAACCGTATTTTCTTTTCTCAAAATCAAATTATTATAAATGGGCCTCAATAGGGACATATAAAACGTCGAACAAAATGGCACAATTCGCGTTGGATGTTTCCATTAAGAAGAAGCGGCAAGAAAATCCATGGTTACTCTTTTAAATTCTTAATTAGGTACTTTCGACCACTTGAAAGATTCCTGGAATCCAAAGCCAAAGCAACGCTTTAAACTTAATACAAGACCCGAAATGTCAAAGCCCATACAATCCCACATGAGACTGCGACAGTTGTATACCACATTGTGTAGGCAGGCAGTGTAGGCACCTTCTAATTAATTCACTGCCTCCGTTCACACTACATTATTGTACAGTCAGCAAAAGAGATGCTAAAATGGTCGCGGGACTGTACGAATTACCGTGACCCCGGAACATAAATTGCTATTGAAGGACACCGTGGATTTTAGTCAGTACGAGTCTGACAGTCCCTCCCGCTCTGCCCTGGGTGGGAGGACTCATTTGATGATTTTACCACGTAAAAAAAAGGCTGTACTAAATAGCGAGCTTGACCCACTAAAATTCGTGTGTTTTGTGTAATGGAGGCCATACCCGTTAGGGTTTGCATGATGGTTTTAACCTTGCATGCATAACGGACAAGCAAGCGTGTATGTACTGTACAGTTATCGGTACATGTATCGGTTATGCGTGTGGTCGAGTTCGTGCACGGTTAAAACCATCATGGATACCAATATGCATACCCTAATGTGTATGGCCTCCATATGGCCTCCATTACGACATAGGATATATTTTTAACCGACTTCAAAAAGTAGAAGGTTCTCAATTCAGTCGGTTTTTTTATGTGTCTAAACCGAGGTTTCTGGTCTGATTTGTGCGACTCTTGTTTTGTTCGATTCAGTATACCTGCCATTTGCTCCCATAGCCGTTGACAAAAAGACACAGCCTTGAAAAACCGTTTAAAATTCGCTGTCTGCATACCCTACTCTTTTGCTGACTGTACTCGTCTACCTGACTCTCTGTAGTTACTGCGTCTACCCAGTGGGCATAACTTATTGGCTAAGAGCGAATACCAGCCAGTACCGAATTTGCCCAAAAGCCAATTAACCAATAGCCAAATCCACTGTAAACTTAATTAGTTCAATAGCTAGGAATTTCTCCTGTATCGTGGGTGGGTTTACAAACATAGAAAGTCACTGACATAAACACCCAGACCCTGCCAGACCAGATTGAACCGATTTTTATATTTTATATTTATATCCAAAATTGACGAAGATACGACACTTATCCTACGAATCCTACTTAGTAATATTATAAACGTTTAAGTTTGTTTGGATGGATGGATGTTTGTTACTCTTTCACGCGAAAACCTGTGAACGGATTTGTATGAAATTTGGTACACACGTAGTTCATAACCTGGTTTAACACATAAGATATTTTTTATCCCAATTTCATGTCCTCGTGGGATAATTTTCACGTTATAGCGGGCTACCCGCTGGCAACAGCTAGTAAAAATATAAATCATAAATAATGTTCGCGTAGCTGAATTTTGGGCGTCTGACTGACAACTATATGCGAAAGACAACTTGTTTGTTTATTATGCTATCAAGCCTAAACCACTGTACCGATTTTTATGAATGTCGGTACATATCTGAGAGTCTTTTTTTTATCGTGGTAAAATCATCAAGTGAGTCCTCCCACCCAGGGCACAGCGGGAGGGACTGTCAAACTCATACTGATTAAAATCCACGGTGTCCTTCAATAGCCCTTTATGTTCCGGGGTCACGGTAATTCGTGAGTCCCGGAGTTCTGGACACTTTTATAGATTAAGTACTTACAGGGTTAAAAAGCTAGAATGTTAATTTAAAAAAACAATGCCAGACTACAACTTCACAGTGAGGCGTAAATTGGTTTTGCATCAAGTAGCCTCAATCCGACACTACCGACAGACTAATGTTCAGTTCTATGCTTGAGCGCTCGACGATACAGTCAGCTAATCCCGCAAATTGCCGACTGTGAAGACAGCTTGTAGTTAGGTATAGGTAAGTAGTTAAAAGAGACTTAACTTACCGTAAACAGTTTAATTTTGTGTCAAATAGTTTAAAAGAAAGATCAAAGATTCACGCAGGTCCAAGCACTTTGTGCAAAAGGGTGTCTTCTTTGTGAACTGGAAACTAGTAACTATCAGCATAATTTATAGAATTTCTATCTAAATTCAAACAAAAGAATGGGCGACTCACTGTCCGACCATGGACCACGCCCAGGTCGACGGCGCGTTATGTTCCACGCGCGCCTCAAGGAGTGTCAGCATAGTGACGGGGGTCTCTGTAGAGGGCCAAAGCCTACCGGGGTCGCGGGACTCACGAGCTACCGTGACCCCGGAACGTAAAGGGCTATTGAAGGACACCGTGGATTTTAGTACGAGTCTGACAGTCCCTCCCGCTCTGCCCTGTGTGGGAGGACTCATTTGATGATTATACCATGTTAAAAAAAATGCAAATAAAATGCAGTGGTGGCTGAGGCGGCCCTGTGATTTCGGCCCAGACTTACCAGTTGTAGGTCATGAGTTCCAACCCAGCCAGGCATATTAGGTACTTTGTGTGATTTATTTCATCACCACTGCTCTCAAAACGGTTAAGGAAATCATGAGGAAACATGGCATGTCCTAGACCCAAAAATTCGAAGACATTATGACATCGACCAATTCGCACTGTGCCCGCGTGGTCGATTATGGCCCAATCCCTCTTACAGGGAGGAGGCCTTTTTTTACGTCCTAAAATCATCTTATGAGTCCTCCCACTCAGGGCAGAGCGGGTGGGACTGTCAGACTCGTACTGACTAAAATCCACGGTGTCCTTCAATAGCCCTTTACGTTCCGGGGTCACGGTAATTCGTTAGTCCCGCGACCCCGGCAGGCACTCCGTAAAAGTCTTAAAGTATCTCTTTATTAACCTACATCTTTCATTTCATTTTGGGAAAATTATATGAGAAGGCAATTCACGAATCCATGATCCATAAAATAGCACCATTCACTTTATTTCTTCATAACAACCCCGGCTCATGATCCCTTATATCCCTTCTAATGAAACTAGCTGTGATTGTTTACCATTAATCAAAGCCCTTTCGCCGTAAATAGGCACATCAATAAAGTAAAAGAACCTGAAAGCTTTTTATTAGTTCCATAAATATTGAAAACAACGCCATCTACTACCGCTTTTGAGAACTACGAACATGGTGGAATTTATTTGATTTTGGTTGTTGTAACTAGATGGCACTCTTGGTATTTACTTTTTCTATTACAAGTGATTATTTTCTTTGCTATTATTTTCTTCTACAGTTATAAGTCCGCGTCAAGACTGAAGTCCTGCGGAAAATTCGTGGTCAATTCATTTTTTAATGCGCCGAGTCAAAAGAACTTCAGTCGTGGTGCGGACTCTACATATATTCAGAGAGCTGCCTGAGAGTTTTGGGTATGTGAGCAACGCTGAAAACTTATCAATGATCTCTCCAATATTATCTTCAATAATCCGCAGTTAATATTGCTCACTCGAATAAAGTAGACTCATTATGATATTGAACAGCCTTTTTGGATAAAAAAATCCTCAAGAAATGAATTCGGAAATGTTTCTTTTCAAGTCCAACGGCTAGTTCCAGAGATAAGCTTATTCAAACAAACAAAAAACTCTTCAGCTGTATTATATTAGTAGTACACACAGATTATTACACAGATTCAAATCTCATTCTCTTTATTTAACCAAATAAAACAGCCATTTTCATAAAACCTATTTATTAACCACTATGTTAACGTATCCTCGGACCGGATGTACTCTCCAACATCAGCCTGATGGAACACAATAGTAGCTAGAGGGTCCGCATGCCTGCATTCTGCCGTTGTTCGAGAAGCTACTCCAAATCCTATGGGGATGTCAGACATCGTGTGGACTACTACTCCATGGTGTTTTGGGGTGTTTTCTGTTATGCGGCCAAGACCTGGAAAGATAGAATTATGATTTGAATGGTAAGACTGAATAAAACTAGCGTAAAGCTGAACCAAACAATAGAAAAAGTTTATGGGATTATTCATCATCAGCTGGAAGAAGTCTACTGCTGAACATCATAATTCTGCCTCCCCCTTAGATACTATCATGCTGAACAATAAATCGCCACTTGCATCCATCAGTTGCCGATGACTCTCATGAAGTTGTCAGTCCACCTAGTGGGAGGCCTTCCTACGCTGAGTCATCTGGTCCATGTCACCACATGAGAACTTTTTTTCCCCATTGGTTATCAGTTCTACGAGCGAGCTATTATCATGACATCATTACTATCCCAAAAAAAATATTTTACAATAATGGACAAGATTGTGCAAAATTCAAACAGGCAAACAATTGATAAAAATTACCAATACTGATACTGGTACCCTGCATCATCTCACTACTGGGTTAAAGCTTATGCCGTAATAATAATATCCATTTTTTTGACAGTTTTAGTGGTTCATACAGTTCACGGCTATCCAATTTACAGAAAATCCTTACCACTTTTAATGATATGATGTCCATATAGAAACTGTTGCTCAGCTGACGGCTTCACCCAAATCTTGTATGGTGCATAAGGAGCAATATAAGTCAATGCAGTAATATGTAGCCTAAATTTATTCGTTTTTGTGAACTTTCCGAAGCATGTTCCAGCAGCTATTAAATTATCTGGCTTTATTGTTTGTGCTAAGTGCAGGAGGCGCTCTGAGATGTAGTATACTCGGTCTTTCTTCTCTCTGAAGCAGTATGTACCGTCTGGCCTGTCGATTAGGAGTTTAACGTTCACTCCGATGCTGAAAACGTAAAGTTTTAAGTTGATTATAGGTTGGTATTCGGTTGGTGGTTTTATGAAGGAAAAATGGGGTGGAATGCATGGTATAATTATCGTAGTTAGATAGTTTTAAAGTACTTTATGACGAGTGAGAGGTTATATCAGTGTTTATCTAGTGAAAACTGTGGTAGGGACACGTTGCTTCAAGCGTCTAAACGGGAATTGTATTTCATGAATAAATGGCTGAAAGTTTACAAGATTACTCACTATTTAGTCAGTTTCTCGAATAAAATTCGCGTCCTTTCCTCCGATAACACTTTCATTTTGATTTTAAACTATTTCCTAACAATAATAAAAACACGTGTGTCCACCAGTGTGACAACTTCAACGTAATGTAATGACACTAATGACAGTGACAGACTGATAGAAGAGAGTGCCTGCCAATTTTGACATCGTTTCGATCGTTCAGAAACTATACAAACTACTGTGAGTTTGAAAAATTTGAAAGCCTATTTTCTTTAACGTGTAAAACAATTATTATGGCATTCATCAAACTATACAAAAAGTTAAAATGAGTATGTATTTTTATAACTTATATCAATATAACAAATATAGCGTTTCTTTCTATCGAAGCCGAAATCATGTTTTCGAACGATCTAATTTCTGCACTCATGAATGAACCTTGAAGTTCACAGTTCACAAATCACTCGTTCCAAAATCTGATTCATTCAAGGAAATCGTTCACATCTTGTAGCCGGAGAGAGTGGAGGTAAGTTTATTTTGCGAATTTTCGCACTCATAATTTGGCCAACAATTTTGTGTGTTAAATATTTATTGTGAACTAAGTCGCGTTAAAATGACTGAAATAGGGTTAAGTAAAACGTAGCATTCTGTCAGATTTAAATTGCACACCATCTGTTTTTGTTTTAAATAAATGCCCCTGAAATAAACAAGTAAGCGGTTGTATACTGCACGTGACGACAACAAACAAAAGTTTTAGCAAACCCAATTTTGTTTCTTATTATTAATTGATAAAAAAGGAACTTCTTAATGTTTATTTCTAAGAATTAACATACCTAATCGGCAAACAAAAGGTGAGTCATTTTAGTTCGCCTGTTAAATCTAAAAGTAAATAAAAATAGGTCTTTTTTTGATTGATTCATAAAAACCTGTTTTGTATTGCTTTAGTAACCAACTTGTAATTTTTATCTTGTTTGTATTTCTTATCGCACAATAAGCACTTATCGTGTGATGCACTAAATTGGGTGTTTAGTATCGGTTCATAACAAATAGAGTTACCAGTTTTTGAAAAACCTTGAATGTTTTTTGCATGTAAATAGGTTATGGCATTGATGAAAAAAATATTAATTTTTCCAACTTAAAAATTGATGAATTGTTCATATCGTCGCATGTTTTTACCGATAATAGATAATCACTCAATCGTGTGTCTACTTATGTACCTACTGGTTACACGCTAGTTTTCCCTAGATGATTTTCAGTGGTCAGTGAGCCACCCTTTCTTCCCTAATAAGGTAAATAGGTAGGTATGAGTCTCCTCGATCAAGTAACATTGACCTGGCGAACCAGAAACGTTATAATTACAAGGTCGGTCGGTAACCGGCTAGTTTTATTCACCGCCGCGCAGCTTAAATTCTGGATTGTCCGTAAAATAGATCCATACTTCATAGTTGCCTTACTCAATATCCAAAATAGTTTATGATATTGATATTACTCTTGACCAGATTAGATGTGAAACTCCCAGTGACCGTAATTCCAAAGTTTCAATCTTCAGTCCGAAATAGGCAAATAAAATAAAACGTAGTCAAAAATAACTTGGCCTACCACGACGTCTTAAAGCGTGAGTGGTTCCGCTGAGGGAAAGCGACAGAGCTATACAAGTCGTCTAGCGCCATCTCGTTCCCACAGCTGAACTACTCATGACGTCAAAGTATGGTAGGCCACCAGGTCAGTTACTGTAACAGATAACAAGACAACAGAGAGCATGTTTGTACACGTGAATAAATGTTTATAAATAAGTACCTAACGATGGTATATGCATACGGCTTCATTCCCTATGCAATTCTGCACACATTTGAATAAACAAATGAACTCGGTAGATTTCCTTACAACTAGAGAAGTAAATTTTATCCTATTTATGTGTACCTACTCTACTGGCGCTCTACGGTAGCATTTTCTACCGAGAATAGAAGATCATGATCATCATTACGGCTCCACACGCTGCGGAGCATTAATAGATTTCCTCCTCTATTGTATATTTTGTGAGGAAAGTTAAAATACTGGAAAATAAACAACGATGTCCGCGAAAGTTTTGCTTGTTGGCGTGATTTTCCAAACACAACGCAAGCAAAGCAGCGGGCAAAAGTGGCAGGAAACATAAAAAGTTAGTCGATAGGTTCTTATAACTCTTAAGAGTTTATTAAATGAGGAAATAAGTACCACTTTTGTAATGCGATCTCACATTTAGTAATCTAGTAACGCTCTATAGTAAGTCATTGAGCTCAGTCATGACTTATTCAGACAGGAAAACTAGGTACTGCAAAAAAAAATCCATTTCACAGCGCATGCTCTGTGAAGTTTTCAGTGTACATTGTCACGGTCATCTTCACACACGATTCATTAACCTTATCCTCGCGTAAATAGAGATAAAATCGATCCTGCTTATTCCACATGGAAAAGTTCCCTACCTTGCCGTCTAAAGCCTGCCGGAGCCGCGGGATTGTCTCGTGGATTTCAGTCAGTATAAGTCTGACAGTCCGTCCAGTGGTTGGTGGGAGGACTCATGGGATGATTTTACCACGATAAAAAAGGCCGCCTATAATATTCCACCCTGGCTGAAAACATTTTCAAGAAGAAGATAAAATATACCTTTCAATAATACATGTAAATGCACTTGTAAACTAAATATGTTAATCGATACTTAAAATACATTCAAAACCGTATTGATTTTGTTGTAAAAGATTGAGAGGCGAACAACATCAAAACTTTTCTGTGTTAAAAACACTTTCTGTTACATATTGCACAATATTTGAACTTGAAAAAAACAATAGCGTATTCCTGAGACTTAATAGTCCAGTTTCGTAAATCATGGAACTAACTTTACCGTACATTAAAACTATTCTGCAATATTTTATTTGCAAAAAAAAATGGCTGCCACAAATTACCAATGTTATTAAATGCAGACAAACGTGTGAATCCCTAGGGTATCTGTAACTGCACTTCTGCATACAAAAGAATGAGTAAACGCTAAAGACAGGGGTCACTGCATGCCAGTGGTCTTTATTATACTCAAATATGACTGATAGTGTAGTAATATGACTTCAGCTGCATCCGCGCCGTCTCCAATAGTTGCAAAATAGTTGAGAAAAGGCTAGACAGATGATGATATGATGGCCTTAGATACGTCATCGAATGATTCAGAAAGATGACGTCGTGTGGTCAGAATCTCAAATTATAATTCATGACGCATCTGTGAAGTAGAGATTATAATATAATACTGTTAAATGCCTAATACGATTATAAGGCCTGGCATTTGCAAGGTCGATATGGACGAGGCATCTGTAAAATGCAACGGATGGCTGTGTTCATAGAAATATAAGTAACGATTTAATTAAACATTTAATTGCAATTCATCAATCGTCAATCCTTTGCAAAGCTTTTCAATATTTTGTAAACATCAAAGCTCCCACGGAGGTTTTTAATAATATATTTTTGTCCAACTGTTTTTATTACGGGCATGTCAAATCTAAATCCTATATTAGATGGATTTAAGACCAGCATGTTTTGATTCAGTTTGTATTGACTACTTCTCGAAATGGCAACCGAAGCAAAATGCATACTTCTTAGAATGCCAAAGTCGCAGAATGTCGATTTTGCAAAAGTAGTACCTACACCTCAGTCTAACTTGCTTGATATTTCATTCGTGTATCTGTTTCGTACAATCATAAAATTACAGTGCGGGTCTAACGTCATCATTCGTCATTAAAATGACGTTAAGTTACGTTTCAAACGAGATTTACATATTGCAAAACAGGAACTGTCTTTTGGGAAAAACTATAATGATATATTACAGATAATCATGATTAATTACAAGGCAACATCAACATTTTATAGAAATTCATCGAAAAATTCAGTTTGCATAATTATCAAGAAAATATATTTTGCCATTAAGAAAAAACTTAGTTGTACCAAAATAGCTCGAAGAGCGTTGTTGGGTAATTCTGGGTACATTTTGGTGAGGATAATGATAGTCATGATTACTGAAATAATTTGTTCAGTAATAAAATTACAATATGTGTACCAAAATACGAGAAGCATGGAGTGACACACATCGTATGTATGAGAAAAACCATTTCAGGCGATTTGTGCAGCTTGAGGAAAATGTATCACTTAACACAGGTACTGCTCTTCTACTGTTTGATCCCAAAGTCGACTCTTTGTTTTCTCGTCGTACAAATCTGCAAACACGTAAAAAACGTAATATTCGTCACTACTCTCTGTAATTGAAACATTCCATACACCTACATTGTGCGTCATTAGTATCAGTTGTTAATGACTGCATTAATTAAAAGATAGGCCAAAATTACCATGATTATGACGACTGTTCATTAATGCTGTCATTTAATAGAACAAAGCCATTTTATAAGCTAGTACACAAACGCTATGGGGTACCCTTAAGAGACATAAACTAGAGAATATACCATTTTATAGTTTTAATCCCAATAATTAAAGCGAACGCTCCCTAGAGCCTATAGCAAGGAGGTCACGATGACGCCATGTTTACGTGCAAAGGGAGTGGTCTAATTTCGGTCTCTTTGTAAACTACAACACACCTTAACCATGACCTCGTAGTACTTACACCTGATATTTTTTTTTTTTAGTTTATTTTTATTTAAATTAGTATGTAGGCTACACGCAAAAATCTGTTGGCCATGTGATTAAATTAAAACTCGCAAACCGCTCCTGCTTTACACGTTTTATATAAATTTATAGGTTTGCTAGAACAGCCTTTGATGATCCGGGTTCATTTATTTTTAGGTAGGAACAATTTTATCGCAAGGAAAGCTTAAACGTAATTTACTACTAAATAGTCAGCACCGATCGTAAAATTGCGAGTAACAAATCTTGAAGATAGAATAGGGAAGAACAAAGATTAACCATATTACGCAGTACTAACTAGATTGTAAAGGTTGTAAGGTAGTCGCTCTATGTTAAATACTGTTGTTCAGCTGAGTCCAGTAAAACAGGAAGCCAAAATGCTTGGGAAAAGGCTAGCCAGGTGATGATATGGGAAAGAAACCATAGGATGGACTGTGTGATGCTGATGATGGTATGGCTATAAGGAAGAACTTGACTACGATATAATGACGAGTAATCGAATAAAATGCTCTGTTCAGAGCAAAGAAATAAGGAAAAAAGTTTGAGAATGTAATTATGATGAAATCCTTATTTATGACAACAGTGTTTCGTAGAAAAATATTATTAACGTTTGAAATCGTCTATATTCAGGAGATTAAACCTAAAGCTTCTTACACACTGATATTATGTAGCTATTTAGTTAATTAATAGGTAAATTGTTCTAACATTGAAGTTGAACAGATTTTCACAACACAACTTCCAAAAATAAATTGTTTATATTTCAGCAGTTCGTTTGCACTAGTAACACTTTCGAAGTTTGCCTGCAGTGCATTATATAACTCGTATATGAATTTTTACATAACTTTTGTACAATAATTTTCATGAGAAATGATAGCACATTATCGTGTTATACAAAAAGTTTTAAAAGTTTTAACACTTTTTGTAAAAGCTACATCACAAAATTTCGATATTCGAGGTGATGCTCTTTTTTTATTACCGCATTGCCGAAAGTGAACTAGCGGAAATGCAGGGCCGCATTTGGTATCAGATGCATAATGTTTCTACTCATTCATTTTCTTATATAAATATTGAATAGCTAACAGTTTTATTATATCTTTTGAATTCAAATTATATTATAACTGTTTTAATATTATTTATAATTCTATCAAGTAATGTAAAATAATTTTAAGAAAAGTTTTCTTTTAATGTAACATCCATGCGTCTTTTCGATATTTCGTAGCCTTTTTTTCACAGTTAATTTTATCTGGTGGCCTACCACGACGTTTTAATTTTTTTTTACGTCTTATGTCTAGTTTTAATATTATTTATTTATTTTCTGATAGTGTGTTTATTTTATGATATTTGATTTATTAGTATGGTTTGATTTTATTTTAAATTTATTGGATAATTTGTTTTATTTCTATTCATTATTATTATGATTTAATTTGTTATTTTTTATTTTATTGATTTTATATAATTTAATTTAATTTGTTCGTTTTTATTTTATTGGTTTGATTTCACTGCATTTTGTTTATTTATTTATTTCTTTTTTGGTTTGTGTCATGGCAATGGGTGTATTTTACCTGAGAATAAATGAATGTATTTTTTTATTATTTAAAGCGAGAGTAATTCCAGTGTGGGAACGAGATGGCGCTAGACGACATGTATAGCTTTCTCTCTTTCTCACACTGGAATTACTCTCGCTTTATAACATAATGGTAGGCCATCTGATAGTAAGTTTACATAAACCACACCAGATTTATTCATGGTAACTTGCTCAAGGACATTGCGTCTGGTACCTATCTCAAAATAAATAAAAATGTTAAACATTCTAATTTCCAGGTAAACCTAGGACCTACCTACTGATAAGCTTTAATCAGATAATGCAAGTCTTTATTACGTACAAGGACACTGGATGCATTTTTGTCAATTTCGAACGCAAGTTGAAGCAACATAAACAAATTCGTTGTTAGGTACGGTAACTAAATTAACATAATGTTCGGAAAACTACTAATGATATTTATTGATTTTTCCGATAATCCTAACCCTAACTTCGTAATTAATATTATAAATGCGATAAAGAGCTTGTTGATATCTACTTTCACGCCTAAATTGCGGGACCGATTTTGACGCATTTTGGCCCAGTGACAGACGCGACCCTTTTTTGGTTCATAAAAATCATCAAATGAGTCTCCTTGCCCTGGGTGGAGCGGAAGGGATAGTCAGATTCTTACTGATAAAAAATTACGCTTTTCCTTCACATGCCCTTTGCGTTTCGGACTTTAGAGTCCTTTTGAAATTATCCCATGACCCATAGGACCCTGGGGACGACTATAGGCTACTTATTTTGCCATAAAACTTGAAGAAGAAGGGAGTCAAGACGGCTGCAAAAGCTGGTGCATTATAAATTGAGTAAACAATTCTAAACTGCACAACGAATTCCGTCTAAGAGTAGCTATTCGGAGGGGAAATTTAATCACGTTTCAATTGCATACAAGGTTAGTGACTCAGTGTTCCCTATCTGTAGTCACTGCATGTTGATTCTATCAAGCTAAGTTGCTAGTAAGGTCTTTCTTTATGTAAGTGATAGAGAAAAAAAAATGGTAACCACTCCTTCTAGAATTGAAAATATTCACACGATCTTCACCAGCAATTCTTTTCACTAAACAAAAAGCGCGCGAAGCATAGAAACTACAACTTCCTACTCAATAGATTTTCAACTTTATTCTTGGAATGCGCTGAAAATCGACTAGAGACAAACTGCAGTTTTAAATATCATTGCAGATTGTTGGAGTTCTATAATGGTGTGGCAGCTCTGAAAAATTATAGGTTCATATCTCTTTTCGTAGAGTATTTTAATCCTTACAGTGTTTAGGATACTATATTTCTATTTTGTTTGTTTGTATTTTCGTTTAAACTAGACTAGGAGCTTTCCCATAAATCCAAAGTTCAAGATCATACAGAACGTCTATGAAAGGCAGATTGAACCTAAATTCCTAGTGCACCGAAAGATCGAAATTGCTTCAATTAGTCTGACGTCAATCAGACGGTCACGCACGAATGATAGAATATAACACTACAAGGTTGATCGCCTTTTGATTCGCACAATTAAACTAAAATGACTAAACAATGCATGTTTTATTGTTTTTACGTCGGGTTTAATGAGATCCTGGTTTTTTGGTTGTTTTAAACGACAGACGTCTGAAAAATGACACAAAAGAAACAACTACGGTTAATTAAAAAGGATAGGGTATATTTTTTATATATTTTTATTTTGAATAATCAAGTTTCACAAATTGATAAAGCGTTACTAAAATACTGTTGTCTGTCATGTTTATAGAGAACAAGTTTCAGTAACATTTCTTCGATAATATAAACCCCCTGGGATTGGGATTGTAGAATGTGACTTTGTAGACAATTTGACAAAAAATATTCTTTGAATCAGTCTTCCTCATAAAAAAATAAACCTGTGTTTCCCACAATGAAACAATCAACCCTAAAATTCAGAATCATGATTCACTAATGGAATAAATTTCTTTGTTACAGATTTATAACATAAACAAAAACACGAGACAACTTCATTCGCCGTCGATCCGCTGCGAGGTGAAGACGCGGATAATTTCGGAACATTAACCCCTGAACGTTGTGTGCGAAAGTTTTGCTGTGTAGTGCAGTGAAGTGTTAATCATGTTTAATTACTACCCGAAAAACTTTAAAGCCAATGGCTGGGGTTGGCATCGCGGTGGCAATGCTGCTACTGCTGTCAGAGGCTTTCTTAGAGGAGAAAGAGGAGAAGGGACGGAGCCTTTGGTTGGGAATGGAAGTCTCTACCCTAAACTTCCTTCTGAAGATGATACCATGTTCATGACCAATATGAAGCTCTACCCTGCCCTGCCTGCCGAGGAGTATGAAAGTGGAGCCGTCGAAGAAGTGATAGAAGAAGCTTGTGCTGCTGTGAACGTCAATGCTGTGGTGAGTACTTAAACCGATAAAACTTTCATCAATTTTATCGGTTTTAGTGTCCATATAATCTTTACGATGCTGTTAAAACCATGTGTTTAGTTTTAGATCCATGCTAGAAATAAATATTTATGTCTAGCATGGGTGGAGAACTGAAGAGTTCTATCTATAGGAACAAGGAAATGACGAACAAAATCTCTCCCAGATGTTAATAGTCTTCTTCTTGGCAAGAGCTTAACTTTTTCAATGCAACACTTTCCTGTAATTTCATTTAATTCGAGAAATAAACCCACAGATTTATGAACACGATCATCGCCTTTCATAAAACAAAAAATGAAGTAATATATCTTTAAGATAATGTTTACGTTGTAGACACAAACAAAACTACTTTCTGGCTAACAATACTATGTAATGGTAACAACTTATAAGTTTCTATTAATGCTAATTTATGCTACGCTCTGTTGTCTTGAAAGTCATGCAGAGTTCAATATATTACCTTGGACTAGCCAAAATAGGACGTGTTGGACTATACCTTCAATAGAACCTTGACTTAATAAGAATCTTTCAAAAGCTACTTGTATAGCACGTGAGCTTTTACGAGAAATATTTAGAAGCCACACTTTTTGTTCATTATTTTTTTTAATTTAGTTATATCTGTCACAATTACAGCCAACAAGCTTTTTTTTAAATGTCCTCTTTGGAGTACTTTTAAGTATCTCGTCCATATAATTTAAGATAAAATAACTTGTGCCAAAATCGGTAATTTAAAATCGTCCTTATAAGGTAGTGAAACAGCATCAGGCTATTTTGGGCGTCGTCGTTTACCGGGCCATTGCGACGAAACTGGCTGCATTTAAAAAGTGCACCTTTCCAATTGAAGCCGAAACAAAATATTACCATAAATGATAATATTACTTTTTTATTTACAAGCGTACAGTGGAAGTGACTAACGTAAGTATAATTTTAGTACTATTCGGCCAATCGTAAAATTGTTGATTACAAACAGGAACAAATAATGACTCTAATTAGTCATTATCGTTAGTCTTACGATGGTTGCGTTATCATGTGCAAACGTTTATAAAAGTTTACTAAGATACTGTGACTAACACGGGTTTGTTGAACATTAGATCTGAATCATTTCGTGACGTAGACGATAAAATTTTAGCGCCGTTTTGACTTCGTTGACATCAATAAGCTCCCACGCTTGCTTAGTCATGTCTTTCCTCTTAATTTTTTTGATAACACAGTTTTTTGGGTAATTTGATTGTTGAAATTCCAAGTTTCCGAGCAAGATTTTCGAATAGTTTTCCTTACAAAAAATGAAGCACCCACGTTAAGAAATAAGGCAAACAACTCGTTTACATCGAGCTTTTTCATATATTTTAGTTTGAACTGCTTCAATTTCGTAGCATATACAAAGGTCGGGCACGCCGCAATCGCGGCGGTAAGACCCCTCTTTGAGGAGTGGCTGGATAGGCGTCACGGCGTCCTGACCTACCGCATGACGCAGGTCCTCACCGGACACGGAAGTTTCGGGAGGTTCCTGTGTCTGATAGGGAGGGAAACCCACCACACTATTCCCTAACCACTGCAACTCCTGTGCGCCAGAATCAACAGTGGCAACCAACCAGAAAAGGGCCGAGACAATGAAGCTCGACGTGTCCCGGAGAATGAATTTACCTGTCTTGGATCCTGCAACGAAATTAATCAGAAAAGAATAGTGGAGGAGTAGGAAAAAATATATGTTTCCACTTCCCTCCCTGCAAGCAGGAGACAGAACAAAACAAGGCCAATAGGCACAAAGGGACATTACAACTGGGAGAAGCCCAGTTGCCTAGCACCACGGGTAAAATGACTACTAATATTAATGGGTCCTAAATTGTGGGCTGCTAAATTTGATTCCAATAATAGGTATGGCAAAAACGCTTGAACGCACGGAAGTTTGTTCGAGTTTCAACAAGGTCCGAGTAGTAAATGACTCCAGATGTAGTCTGAACAGTGTTCAACATAATATTACGTTCGTTCTGCCAAAGAATACACTCCCATAGAATATGATGTGCTGATTGTTCATATTCACAGTCAGATGTCGAACATTGACAAAAAGGCGAGGGAACAAGCTTGAAGGAAAATAATTTACTTTTAAAGTTCCCATGTCCCGTGAGAAATTGGGCAACACAGTGATCCACCTCCAGCCACGTCCTAGCCAGCCGCTCACGAACGGATGGAAAGAACTGGTGGAGGTGCCGCCCCTTGATAGAATTATCCCACCTACTTTGCCATTCGGATAAAAGATCCTCCCAGACGTCATTCTGGGGTTTGAACAATCTAGATATCTTATCACGGTCACGTTGAGGTAGAAAATCAGCATCAGTGGTCTCCCGTGTGGAAAAGTACATTGCAGCACGTCGCTGTACTTCAAGATCGACTGGAAGAACACCAGCAAGTACCGGTAAAGCTTCAGTACTGACGGTTCTATACGCTTTACTTAAGAATAACAAAGCCAAGCGCTGGCTTTGAAGCAATTTACGTCGTGCCGCCCCTATGGTGGCCCTATCGGCCCAAACAGGTGCTCCGTAGCACATACAGCCCAAGTAAGTAGCACCATAAATAGTTTTTAAGGTTAAAAACGACAAACCCCAAGTAGATTTGGATATTCTCGTTAGGGCATAAAAATTATTTTTAGCTTTTTCACCAACTGTTTTTATATGTTCTATGAATGTGAAATTCCTCTCTAAGACTAAACCAAGATAGCACACCGATTTCTTTCTCTTAACGGGAACATTATTGAATTTAATACTAGGCCACGATTTAAGGTCACCTTTTAAAATGAGTTGATAGGTTTTTTGTGGTGCAAAGGTCAGACGGTTTCGATCACCCCACTGTGATATTAAGCGTAGGCAAGTGTCAGCCAAATTCTCGAGGCCAGCACGAGTACTCGACTGAATGAGCAGAAGGCCATCGTCCGCATAACCAGTTAAAGAACAACCACTTGGTAGTGGAATCGCGAGGAAATCATCGAAGCCTAGATTCCATAAATAAGGACCGATAACCGAACCTTGAGGACAGCCCATGGTGAGAGGTTTCGATATGGAATGATGTCCGAGTTTAAGTTTCGCGGATCCATTAGAAAAGTACGAACAAAGAAGATTAAATATATTATTATAGCAACCACGAGCTTTTATTTTAAGTAGTAGCATTGGCCACCACGCGTTATCAAAGGCCCCGGAAATATCTAGAAAGATCCCAACTACGTACTTGTGTTTAGAGGTATTAACCATTTTTCTAACAGAAAGTGCCGCGTCAACGGTTGATTTCCCGATAGTAAAACCGAATTGATTTTTATGGAATTTGGGCCCGTCCGGTAACAATCGTGGGACGATAAGACGCTCCAAGAGCTTTCCCAAAGATGGTAATAAAGTTATGGGCCGGTATGACTTAGGGTCATCTGGAGGCTTGTCGCCGCTTTTAGGTATTATTCGTATAAAGCCATGTCTCCATATACGAGGAAAAACGCCTTCAGAAATACACCGGTTGTAAACAGTTAATAACGCGTCACCCGCTGTTTTACACGCTTCTTTTATCATACGATTAGATATTTTATCTTCACCTGATGATTTGTTAAGGGGCAGTCTCCTAACAACATTCATTAATTCGTCAGTGGATGGAAGGTCTGACGCTGGTGATTCAGGCGGGACTGTTGCCCATGCTCTAATTTGTTGGTGGTAGTCATTATCATTAACAGGTGAATCATCAGGGATAAGAGTATTTAATAGAACTTCCGTTGTTTCTTCAATACCGGCGGTGTGTTTGTTATTTACTTTAATATTCTGAACATACGCGAGGTCGATCGATCGATTGGCTTTAAACTCATGATATAAAGGAGACCACGGACCTTCTTTTTCTAGTTTATCGACTACTTTACGCAACAAATTACCCTTAGATTTTTCAACCGATGCTCTGTAACGGGACCTGGCAACTCTAAATGTATTTAAAGCAGTGGTTAGCGAGTCTCCGGTGACTTGACGTTTTTTAAGCTTATTAAGATGTTTACGCGCTCGACGATAGGTTTTACGCTGTTCGGTTAGGTAGTCACACCACCAATCACATCTACGTATATTGGTCATAGGTCCGCGACCAATGGCAATGTCAGCACAGTAAGTGAAGGTGTCTGACATAATTTCAGCACTTTCTTCGGCTGACAGCCCATCACGAGTGAACTCTTTGGCGTGACATGCAAAAAGGGATCTAAAGAATTCCCAATTAGCACCTTTACTTTTGTACCTAAAGTTACCAGTGACATGTGAGGAACCCTGAATAGAAACCGGAACAAACTCGTAAACGATCAAGCGATGATCACTACAAGACGCGTCCGGTAGGACACGCCACCTATCCAAGTGTACGTCTGCACTAGAAAGTGTGACGTCAATACAAGATTCGCCCATTTGGCTGCAAAAAGAAGTTGGTGCGTCGGGGGTGTTGTGAATAGTTAGGTTCATTTCAGCAATGAAGTCTTCAACAGCGCAGCGCCGTTCGTAATCCGTGGACCGAACTTTGCCATACCACAGGGACGAGGACGCATTAACGTCTGCGCCTACGATAACTTTGCAGCCCGCGAGTGACCGCAAGACGTGACGGAGATTATGTATGTGAGGATTATGTATGTGATAGGGAGGGAAGAAACGCCTGGGTGTCACCACTGCGAGGATCGTCCGGAGGACACGGTGGAGCATACGGTGCAGGACTGCCCCGCTTGGGCAGAGCACCGCCGTGTCCTCACGACGGCGATAGGCGGAGACCTCTCGCGCCCGGCATTGGTCGAGGCCATGCTGCGGGGCGAGACGGAGTGGGAAGCGGTCGCCTCCTTCTGCGAAGCAGTAATGCTCGTGAAGGAGGAGGCGGGCCGCCTGAGGGAGAGGACAGCGTCCTCCCTCCACCCCAGCCGCAGTGGTAGACGCCCACGGCGTCGGACGTCGCAAGACGATCTCCGGCCACCGTAGGTGCGGGCATGCGGGCAGCGAGTAATGGGCGACTTGCTGTCCGACCATGGACCATGCCCGGGTCGACGGCGCGTTGTGTTCCACGCGCGCCTCAAAGAGTGTCAGCATAGTGACGGGGCCTGTAGAGGGCCAAAGCCTGCCGGGGTCGCGGGACCAAGGGATTACCGTCACCCCGGTACGTAAAGGGCTATTGAAGGACACCGTGGATTTTAGTCAGTTCAAGTCTGACAGTCCCTCCCGCCCTGCCCTGGGTGGCAGGACTCATTTGATGATTTTACCACGATAAAAAAAAAAAAAGCATATACAAAGGTTGGGTTGTGCCAAAATCTCTTGAATCCGGTTGGTGATGATAGGCTGACCCTGACCCTCTATTACATGGGGTTGGTGAAATAAGTGTGTATAGGTTCATACCATTAACGAAAACGCTGTTTTTTATCCTCCCGACGCCATCTGAGAGTTGTAGGTCGTTTGTAGTCATAACCTGACATTGTTTGCTATAATAATTTATGATATTGTTCTCAATATTCATGTTTTCTCACACTCCGTATCTCTTTCAAGACCTTGAAGGTCGTTCAGCCACTTTCGCGCGAGGTCAACGGTCAAGAAACTGCTTGAATAAAATATATCTCAACATCTGTTTATCATAGTTTATAATACAGCTATGAACTCATAGTCAATTACGTCTTTATTTAAGTAAATAGAAATAGAGGATAGTGAAAAAATAGAGTTCATAAAAACTGATTAATCTTTTAGTCAAATTAGGAAATTGTTATGATTTTGTCGACCATTTAATATTTTGTAAAACCTCTAAGTAAATGTAAAGAAATTATAAAAAAGAACAGGTAATGTCTGGCAAAATGTCCCTTAAATGTTAAATGTAGGTTTCACAGTAAAACAAGTTTTTTATAAAATAAAACAAGTGAACTTAAAGTAGTTTATAGCAGTTCATATTTAACTTATCATGCGTTTTTATGTCAAGGACGCATGACATAATAATATGGTAGGACGACTACATAATTTCGTAAATAGCGCAAGCAACAAGTAATTACTGGACAAAATGTAAATGCCGTCACCTTCTGGTGGAATTAGGACAACTATGGCCGGTTAAACTGTAATTTAGAATGAACATTGAACCCAGTTTAGTTAGAAGACAAGTTGGCAAGAGAAGACCTTACTTATTAGTTATGGTCTTCAAAAAGATAATACGTAGGGGAACATTGTAAAAGACGCGGACGCGAAATATAATACTCCACAACACTAACCAGCAAGACGTCATTTGCAAGCGGCCATTAAGAAATGGTGTCCTGTTGGCGCTTGCGCTACGTTAGTAGTGTGTTAAGTTTGTGTGTGATTTCCCATCATACGTCGCGACCCTGTTTTATACACTTTCCCCCTAATACTCGCAAACAGGGTAGATATCAACCAGATGTAATGTTATGTCCAGCATTCTACTGCTGGAGATAGGCCTCTCAAAACGCACACCATTTTATTCGATCACCGCGTACTCTCATCCAGCTGTTACCTACCATCTTGCGAAGACCGTTGCTCCACCTTGCTTAGCATGAGCATATCCGAGGCGAAAGAGGTATTTAAGGATCATAGCACGCATTCAGTTATTTACTGCATTAGGTGACAAAGTTCATATTTTTTTCATATGGGCCCATTCTTTAAGAGCTTCAGAATTTTCACAAAAGCTTGCATCTTCTTGATGTAAAGGAATAACATGAGCCTGCCTCTAACTAGTAATATCTCTGGGTGTAATTTATCTATAATATGTATGTATTTAGAAATTATATAAGTATGTTTATCAGTAGTCTAGTACCCATAACACAAGCTCTGCTTAGCTTGGGACTAGATGGCGTTGTGTGATAGTTGTGGAATATTTATTTATTAATTTATCCGCTAATAATTTTAATGGCACCGAAATATAGAATAACTAACGACCAATTTTTAATAGAAAATTCTCCGACATAGAGAAATCAGAACGCAGGGCTCCGGACGTCACATGTTGAGAATGCGACTAGCAAAATAAAAAGGGAATTTATTTTTAACTCTTGTCTGTTTCTGTTCTGCCTTGTGTAATACCACGGAGGTAGCAACCGTGGGAAATACATTTAATTTGGGTTCTTTGTGTTTTAAAAACCAAGTTTTTTGCATAGGTATGCTCAAGCAAGAATTTACCAAAGACATACTTACCTAGTTTTGGTTTAAATCTAAAATGACGCAGTTTAATAACGATTTCTTCTAGAGCAAAATAGTAACCACTAGTGTCTTTTGAATTAATAATCATGACATCACTTACCTTTAGATAAATACATTTCACCAGCAACACAGTGGACGGCGATCCTACACATATATTAGACTGGGCCGCCAGAAGACATCCGTATGTAAAATATGAGGACCAAGTTTTGAGTTTTGTTATTTATTCTCAGGATTGTAAAGATGTATATTTTTCATGTTGCCAGCAATTATCGTGGTCCAAAAAATTTACGTGTCACACACTGGTCTCAGATCAACGTTACAGACAAACGTTGGTATTTGTGGTTTTGATCTGAAAAAAATCCATTTGATAGGGCATTACATACTGATTATACTTTATTATGACGAGACTTTGAAGAATCATTTTGATTAAAAAATATAGTGATGCGATGAGGGGGCTGGGGTGCCTAACAGCAGAGTCAAAGAAACGCTTGGAAAGGCGTTTCATGAACTGAAGAATTGTGGGGATTTTAAGGTCTAAATGGAGACTATCGTTACGGACATAATACGGGGCTCCCGTAGCTTTTTGAGGAAGTGGTTTTGTAGGACCTGCATCTTATAGAGATGGCGGGGGTGGGAGTGGGAAAAGATGACACAAGCGTATGTTATAATGTAACGGATTACAGCGATATAGAGACGCAATTTGCACTTGAGTGGCAATTTGCTTCTTGCTGTAAGCAAGAAATGAAGCCTACCTACGGCAAAGGCAGCCCGATCGCGAGCTGCCTTTATATGGGCATGGAAGGCTAGGTGGCTATCGAGGGTCACATCTAAGTATTTGGCTTGCCTTACCCAAGGGATAGACTTGCCGTACATAGCGATGGGGTTCTAATCATACGGCGTCCGAGGGATGAGATGTGGGAGGGGACGGGACCACACCAGCGCGTGGCAACACGCGATTTTAAATAGTCCTTAATACCCATATTTGCATACTTTGTAAAACAGATTGCGGTCCTCATATTATGCAAACGAAATGTCTTCTGCGACCTGCACTATATCCCAATCCTGATAGAAAATTCCAATAAAAATATTGCTCAGAACTTGAACAAGAGACGGTCGGTTTACCATACATACTAAAGTTTCATTCTGCAACGTACTGGTATTCAAATTGTTCACACATGTTCATTGTCTACTCTTAATTATTATCTTCTTCGAACGCAAATTCTAAGATAGTTAAGAATTCCTCGAAATGCTTTTAGATTTGTTTGTTTTAATCCATCAGACATTACCGCGATTTACAGTGAATCTTGTTAAATTACTGATTACGAAACTCCCACATCGATCTCTTTGTAATGTTTAGTCTCTATATACAGACGCTAGCACATCAACCTAACTCAGTCTGACAAATTTCAACCTTATCACAATAGTGGAAGTTTAATGTTCGATTAGCAGATTTTTTACAGATTCGGGTAGGTAGACCTGCTGGTGTCTGTACTCAGATCTTCGTTAATGTTTGTGTCATCGGTTATTGCCTTCCTCCGATGTGCAATGCAAAACTGAGAGCGTTGTCCTAAGACTAACTTTACATTTAAGTTTCTTATACTTATACTTTAAGGGCAATATCTTGCGTTGGGCACACTGGTTATATGCTCGTAATTCTCGGGGGAACTGCATTCCTGTAAACATTACAGCATTATATTAGTTCCTATGGTTCACTTGATTTTCTGCATGTTGATAATTCCGTATAATTACTTTTGTATGAAATGAGCAATCATAAGAAAACCTAGATCCGAGACATGAATTTAATTCATTTGGCCCGCTTTTACATTTTTCATGGGCTATCTAGGACTGTGGGGATAGGGTCAGTCCTTCAAAGCTTGTAATGGGATAAAAACGACTATAGGTACTTCTATTTACCATCCAAAACAAGGATCTTTATTCTGTTAACTAATACTATTGTCGAAGCCAAAAGAACCTTCTTAGATAAAATGTTTTTCTCCAAAATATTATGTCGTAAAGTTATAATAGAAATTAATACTTCTATTATAACTTTACGACATAATATACTCAAAACATGGTTACCTACAGCCACCCACATCATTCCAAATACGGACTCTAACACTAGTAGACTTAAGATCATAATTAATTATCCGTTAACATTCCGTCATCAGAGTTCAAGGCTGATAGACAATTTTCGGTCTTTTTGCGGTTACCGCATCCTGTACTAGTCTTTATTGATTGTGTCCATTATGGAGGAACACGTCAGCTATTGTAAAATAGCTGGACGTAATTCAGAATTGCGGCCATGGCAACCTTGAGCCGGTTATAGGAAATCTATGGATAAGCTAAAAACAGTTTATGTCATAACTGAGAAAGCTTACTGAATATGAAAAAAGTACCAAAAGCCAAAATAGTGCCTTTTTTATGGTGGCCCTTAAAGTACTGGATACGTATGGATAAATAAAATAATACACGCAAAGCTGTAAACGGTTCTAAACCTCAAATCTGAGTCCGGAACTGTCGACTGAGAAATACAAAAAGCATGACAGATCCATAGCCATTTTGGTCATTGTCCTTTCATGACATACACAGAAAAACTGACATTATATTTTTTCCTTTTTTTAATTAGTAATATAACTTTAAGTTGACCATTAGACTAGTAGTCTGTGACGGAGATAATCATCATTTAACGGCAACAGACACGGCACGTTTTGTACATTTTCGTCAACAATTTCCTGCCATAATAGGAAGCTGGTCTCTCAAGGCGAAATGACGGTTATTCCATTTGGGTCTAGAAAAGAGGCTTTAAATCGTAACACGTAAATTACCCGTATCATCAAGATTTTCATGAGATAACCTTCACGCCCCTTTACACAGTAGTGAAACAGAGGTGTAGGTAAGACGTACTACATGTACCTTTATGATCATAGTTCTACCGATTATCGGACGTCCAATCAGCGTCATAGATTTTGATGAATTTTGGCAAGAGATATATAGGGCCCGGGGACAATTGAAGGTTGACAGGACAGTGTAAAACATAGAGACAATGAAAAAATAATACCGTTTAAAATGAAATGTTTGAAATGAAAAATGATATACAGGGTGGCCAAAAAGTCGTGGATCAAACGAAACAGGAAGATAAAGGAGGTAATTTCCAACAAAAAATCTTTCCCCAGCATGGCCATAACTTCATTGCACGAAAAGATATGAATTATTTTAGTTTTTTCAATGAAACTACCGAGTTTTTTTACAATTGAATCAGTAAAAAATTAAATTGATTAAAAACAATAAAACAAAAGGTGTTGTATTATGAGTCGATAATGTATCAATACTACAAAAATTGGATTGCAGCTCTTGGTATCAAACTTAACGAGCAATGATTTTTTTCCGTAAATTTTGAAGCGTTACAAAAAATTACTTCTCACTTTAAGAGCACCATTTGAAAAAAAAATGTATTACGGAAAAGTGACCCTGTATTAAAAAAACTTGCTGGTTTAATGCTGATTCAAGTGAGATACAACACTTTACTCTTTGATCTTTAGTTTTGGATTTATGGTCGTTTTTTCGTATCAAGGTGCAAATTTAACAAAATGGTAAATTTAAGGAAAAAAAGATTTTTTCTCATACATACTAGGTAGTAATTTCAGAAGCCATCATGAAATAAAAGAACGATTATGACTTAGTAATTTTTATTAAAATACAATTTTTTACATTAAATGTTCAAAGTTCCTACCTCTGACCATAATGCACAATCTGCACCGCCTAATAAAATTCGCACGTAATCGGCGGAATGCACGTCTGTTATTTTTGCGAGCTTTTGTCGTAGTTCTTGTTCGGTGTTATTCTCACTTTGATACACTATTTCTTTAAAATAGCCCCAAACAAAAAAGTCTATGGGATTTAGGTCGGGCGACCGGGGTGGCCATGCAATAGGTCCGCCTCGACCAATCCACCGGTTAGGGAAGCGCTCGTTCAAATGTCCTCGAACTGCTCTAGCGTAATGAGGCGGGGCGCCATCTTGTTGCAGCCACATTTCTGCCACTCTATCTTCAGGAATCTCAGCTTCGTTCAGTATTTGGTTCAAATTATTTTGTAAAAAATTCAAATACTCAGCACCATTCAGCCTTGGTGGCATTTCATGAACCACAAGCTGCTGGTCAATTATTCCAGCCCACATGTTTATGCCAAACAGATGCTGGAATCGATCATTTCTGATGATATGTGGGTTCACTCTGGCGTAGTAGTGTAAATTGTGGATGTTAAAAATTCCCATTCTTCTAAAATTTGACTCATCAGTCCATAACACTTTGTTGAAGAACTGCGGATCCTCTCTGTGTCTTCTAAGCATCTCTCTGCAAAATCTGACTCTAGGTTCATAGTCAGCTGGCAGTAAAGCTTGCACCCTTTGCACATGGTAAGCGTGATATTGATTCTTTTAATAATAAGCTGCACCGTCGATCGTGGGATACCGAGATTTCTTGATATTTGGCGTTGGCTAATACCAGGATCCAATCTTAGCTGTCTCAGTATTTGCTCTTCATTGTCAAATCGTACTACTGGTCTACCTGCTCTTGCAGCATGCTCCCCGGGTAAGGTTCCCTCCATGTACGCATTATGCACGCGCATAAAGACCCTGTAGTCCGGGAAACGGTCTCGGTTAGGGTATCGTTGTCGATATTCTCTGGCAGCAGCCCGAGCATTGCCGTCGCAAAAACCATAGAGTTAAAGAAATAGTGTATCAAAGTGAGAATAACACCGAACAAGAACTACGACAAAAGCTCGCAAAAATAACAGACGTGCATTCCGCCGATTACGTGCGAATTTTATTAGGCGGTGCAGATTGTGCATTATGGTCAGAGGTAGGAACTTTGAACATTTAATGTAAAAAATTGTATTTTAATAAAAATTACTAAGTCATAATCGTTCTTTTATTTCATGATGGCTTCTGAAATTACTACCTAGTATGTATGAGAAAAAATCTTTTTTTCCATAAATTTACCATTTTGTTAAATTTGCACCTTGATACGAAAAAACGACCATAAATCCAAAACTAAAGATCAAAGAGTAAAGTGTTGTATCTCACTTGAATCAACATTAAACCAGCAAGTTTTTTTAATACAAGGTCACTTTTCCGTAGTACATTTTTTTTTCAAATGGTGCTCTTAAAGTGAGAAGTAATTTTTTGTAACGCTTCAAAATTTACGGAAAAAAATCATTGCTCGTTAAGTTTGATACCAAGAGCTGCAATACAATTTTTGTAGTATTGATACATTATCGACTCATAATACAACACCTTTTGTTTTATTGTTTTTAATCAATTTAATTTTTTTACTGATTAAATTGTAAAAAAACTCGGTAGTTTCATTGAAAAAACTAAAATAATTCATATCTTTTCGTGCAATGAAGTTATGGCCATGCTGGGGAAAGATTTTTTGTTGGAAATTACCTCCTTTATCTCCCTGTTTCGTTTGATCCACGACTTTTTGGCCACCCTGTACAAGAAACTTCTATCATTTGTCAGAAAACTAAATTTAATATTATATTGGCACGTCAAAAATTACTTAATACGGTCCTCAATAACACCAGTCTTTCACTACTTCCTAATATTTTAGCTGGGAAGAAAAAGTGGCGAAACAAACCCCCCAAAAACCCGGGACTAACGAATTACCGTGACCCCGGTACGTAAAGGGCTATTGAAGGACCCCGTGGATTTTAGTCAGTACAAGTCTGACAGTCCCTCCCGCCCTGCCCTGGGTGGGAGGACTCATTTGATGATTTTACCACGATAAAAAAATGCTACAGGTAATAAAGAAAACTGTGTGTAAACAGGGTCCCCATTAGTCATTGTTACTTCTCAGCTCATATTCAGCGGAAGAACTAGAAAGACAATTTCTAACAATAAACAAAGTACCTTTCGAAAATCTATAACAATCTGTTAATACAAAACAGAATTTGAGTGTTTATTTTTGTACAATAGACTTATTATAGTGCCAAATGAGTATCCAATGTTAAACAGAAAACCTTGAGCACAGAGCAACCCTGGGGGGAGATTCTTGCTTCTGTGCAACAAGGCAATGATTTTATTGGATTAACATTCATGTAGGTAACTACGTGGCATGTCTTTACTAGACTTATTATGTACTTCCTTATTCAATATGAGTAATATAACTATTCTTTTAAATGACACCACCAAGTGTATGCATCATTCCAATATGTGTTTCCTTAATCCAGCCCTGGCATGCAAATTATGCAAAATAATGACGCGTAAATTCAACAAAGTTTTACAATCGATTTGTAAATGAAGAAAAATGGTTATAGTACATACATAATATTTAACGCTATAGGCAGCTTTTAAGTTAATAATGTGATAAATTTTTATTTTACATTTTTTTTTTCAAGTTTTTTTTTTTATTGAAAATTACCATTCCTGTTCAAGGTCATAGTAACCAGTGTTACAAGGTAAAAATATTGATAAGATTTCATGATTATCTTTATAATATGATTTAAGTAGACCTTTTTCTTGAATTTCCCGAAGATTTATTTAACATAAACGGAAACCTAAACATGTAAACAGTAGAATAGAATAATCAAAGAAAATCAATGGTCCCCATTTTAACGGGTGACGTCAGTCTCCGCGCTGGCAATAATCTTGCCGGTTATGCGACCAAGTTTAAAAGGCCATGACTGGACCGCATCTCCCACGTAATTAATAACTCTTAGATTTAGTCGGTTGAATTTATGTCAGTTTCTGTGAGACAGTTTTGGGTACGGTTGTTCTCTGATTTTAAATCTTATTTTTAATGATATTTTATTTAAAAAATAAGTCAAATCCACGTGCAATATGTAGTAGATTATATTACTGTGCTGTGTGTTTATTAGTTTGTTGTTAAAGAGTACAAAAAAGCGTTTGTTTGTGTGATATTTGTTAGAATCTTGCGTAGAACATTCCTTCGTAGATTCTTACGATTTTTCAGTGAACTTCGGCTTTTTGATGACCTCACCTAGTTTGATGTAACAACACTTATTTTTCTTGTTCTAAAAGTGCCGAAAAATATCGTTTGTCGTGAAAAATAGCTACGTTTATAGATTTTTATCATAACTTCGAAAGTGCACCAGTGACCTACATTATATTTACTTCTGGACCAGCTTCTGCAGTATTTAGTCATCGGTTGTCTTAGAATGTGATCTTTAAACGTTGTTAATGTGGGTACTGCACAGAGATTACATTGTTTTCATAAAGTTACTGTGTTTTGAAGAAAAAACTCAACCATGCTGTGTGAAAAAGAGGTTGCTTGTAAGTCTAATCGAAAAAATACTCTACATAAAAACTATATAATGTATATAATGCTCTGCAGCATCATTCCAGTCCACATATAGTATATTTAAAAAAAAACTAGTTTGATAATACCAGAATAATCAATTCAAATTATTAGCATAATCGTTATGTCAATTTGGTTCACTGTAGTCATGTTAGACTATTTTTATTTAAACACCATCAGTGTTTTATGTTGAATCTATCAAATACAATTTGATCTATCAATTTCTTCTAGAATTTATAGAAAAATACTGCTACAACAAGTGTATACTTTATTAATTATTAATATTGTTGTAAAATCTTAAAAACTTAAATATTTATCATCTATTATGTAAGTTCTACTCCATGCTCAATTATGTCTATGAAAAAAACTATGAAGTACTTTAATTAGCATGCCTATAGATGACATCACTATTGTATGTCTATTGTGGCCTCCATGCAGTTTCCTACTCAGTATTGTGATCACACTGCTATGAATGACTGTGTCCAGTGCCTTTATTTTCAATTTTGGAATGTTGTGAAAGTTTGTTTATGTTTTTTTCTATTTTTAAATTTACTATTTTTATTTTTCAATTATTCCAAGATCACTGTGCATTTAAATGTAAATTCATGCTATTAGTACTATTTTAAATTGGTTCACTGGCAATAATAATTTAAAATAGGCAACTTTATACCGTTTAAAGTTACTTATTTACACAGCATGTGTTAGTTATGAACGAACTGTAGTACTGATTTTTAACTGAATTATTTAATTCATAAACATATTATCCTTAATTTGTTCCACTGAAGAATTATCTTTCTTCAATAATAGCATTTTCTTCATGATGTCTACATCATGTTGCCCTGATTCTAGACAAAGACTAATTTTCTATTGCGATTTATTTGAAGTACTTATACACACAGCACGGTAAAATAATGTACTCCAATTTCCCACACAGCCAACCCCAAAATGTCCTAGCAGTGAAAAAAAAACACCATAGAGAGTAGTCAGTGAGTGTGTGTGACCTCGCCATCATGGCGGGCCAAAATGGCGGCGTCGATTTTGGCGCCATGCTATCAGGCGCGGGAAAGCAGCTATTCAACCAAGGAGGCCAGGCGCTTATGCAATATGGCGCCCAGGCCCTAGGCAACATCATCAATGAAGTTTTCCAGAAGAAAGAGGTGGAACAGAAGAGGTTCTTGCCGAGCATAAAGAATTATAAAGTGGTAGGTGTAATTATTATTTACCATACTTAAATTAAGATTGTTGATCATCAGTCTACAGCAGTAGACATTGCCATTATAGTGAAAGAAAGAAAAGATATTTATTGAATCGTATAGGACAGGAGAATCAACATAAATCGGCAGAAACAAATTATATAAAAAGGAAATAGGTAAAACAAATAAACAAAATTAGTTCTATATCAGGTCAAAAGCACATATCTCAGCATGAGCTGCGACTTCTGTAAAAAAAAACCACACTGGTTTCCTGATAGTGTCCAATGATTACTATACTATTTATCTAGATTGTCTAGACTATTATCCAGCTGGAACCAGCCACTTCACAGATGGTTGCCCCATGTAGCCTTAGGGTCTCCTACCTAAGTTAATGAATATCTTCATTCTGAAAAGACTATCTGGAAACAACTGGAAATCTTACAGGAAAAATGGTATTAGTTTTCTCTGCATTTGTATTTTTAATTCAATATAGTACAACCTTTAACAAAAAATTCAAGGCTTCTTACATTCTAAATTCATTACTCACTAGGTGCATGTACTCCCAAATTATCTTTACTCATATTATATTAGTGTGGGATTAAACAAAAAAGATAAGTCATCCACCTACACAGTTTATTGACTTGTTCAATGAAGCATTTCTTATGAGTAAATGTTTGGTACTGAGTTCCACACTTGGCAAGTACCAAAATATCAAGGCCCGTGAAGGCTACGCTATGTACTATCTAAATTGAAGCACGGTGACGACCGAAGGATCCTATTGGCCTCACCAGTCAGAGTCTGGAGTCTAGCGCCCGAGCTGGCCCATTCTTGGATCCCATCTTTGCTTCTGGGCTAGATTGAGAGCAGATGGAAACCCATTTTTACCCATTAAAAAGCAACTGCTCTAGAATTGTGTAGTTGACATGTATGTATAAATCTGCCATGCATTGTAGATTCCTATAAAACTTTTTTGTATATGGTGATCTCTGAAACGACTAAGATTATTATTAGTTCCAAAGATTACCAGACAAACAATTCATGATAGTAGTGTCTGCCAATGGCTTAATTGCCAAGAGCTTTGAACAACATCTGAGGAGGCTCTCACTTGGCAGCTGGATCAAAGCCCTGATTCAGAAGGCAGTACTTCTGGACACGGCGCGTATTGTTAGGAGGTTTCTCTCTTAAGAGCCCTAACCACCGTTAGCTCGGACCCTGTTCTCGATGCTGGAGGACTGCTATTTTTTTTATTTTTCTTATATTTATCTTACCTTTTTTTTTATGTCGTGGTAAAATCATCAAATGAGTCAGACTTACTGACTAAAATCCACGGTGTCCTTCAATAGCCCTTTACGTACTAGGGTCACGGTAATCCCTTGGTCCCGCCACCCCAGCAGGCTTTGGCCCTCTACAGGCCCCGTCACTATGCTGACACTCTTTGAGGCGCGCGTGGAACACAACGCGCCGTCGACCCGGGCATGGTCCATGGGCGGACAGCGAGTCGCCCATTACTCGCTGCCCGCATGCCCGCGCCTACGGTGGCCGGAGATCGTGGCCGTATTTATCTTAGCTAGGCTATAAATTAATATAAAGATCATGCTTTTATTCGGGCCATCACAATGTTTGTCTTGCAAGCCGCTTCAAACTGGTCCTGTTGTAAAACTATAAGGGACCCCTATGTTCAGCAGTGGACATCCTACGGCTGATATAATGATAAGGTCAGAAAAAGTCGTAGGTCGGACGATGGGATCCAACGCGGTAGATCACAGAAACAGAGTCGCAGGTTGAAGTTAGTGATTAATAAGAAACTAACTGGTTACTGCACTATTTTTAAATTTCTAATGGCAACTGTTGCGCGCCAACATTTGTATTTCACTTTTGCCCGCACTAGAAATTAAACTAGTGTCGCGTTTACAACGATTCCATATAATTATCAAAACAGCCATTCGATGTTTGAATTTGAACCCGCGACGCACATCTCAACAGTCGATCGCTCTGCCACTGCGAAAACTGTGCCGTTAAAAACGTCTTTGGACATTGCCACTATTCCACGATCTTTGAATTCTTCCCGCCATCGCCATACTTACTGGCGACATTTTTACGACTTTTATTCATCTGACAAGTAGATTTTTATTAGTTTGCGAACGTAAACCGGTTGTGTTTGAATCACGTTTCAAAACATAGATACGGCAATGAGTAGGTAGGTAACTTGTTTTGTTTCCGGCGCTAATTCGCATCAATGACAATGTATAGGTTAGGTACGTGTTATTATATTAGCCATGTGAAAATGATCAAACCGTAATATTCATACCTACTTCATTGTTTAAGTAACTCATGCTGTCCTTGAAAAAATATTTTACTTCGAGTGATTAAGTTGGCTAACCTGTGTAATTTGTAATAATATTATCTTATTCAGCCAAACCATTTAAAGCTCACACAGTAGCCAACATAATATCGGTGAAGTAAACTGCGGGTTGTTGAAACATAGTAATATGGTAGAACCACAGATATAGAGTGTGGGCTGAGCAAAATCTGCATAACATTGGCCACTCTCTACAAAGGGTAAAAGCTAATCGGAGGCCTATACTGATCTCTTTCCTGCAAGACACAGAATGACGAAAATAACATGAACAATTTGATAGCGGCGATCGCTTGTTTCTAACACTTTTCTGCCCCTGTCTCTACCTTTCTACGTCTATGAGTAGAACCTAAATCTGTTATGCTAAAGATATAAGTTATTGTTCATTGATATTTTACCCCAAGGGGCCAACGATTTTATCAATAAGTTCAAACAACAAGTCTTAATTCATAGGTCATCTGAATCTGAGCTTGGCCAGTTCCGATTGGAATCTCGAACTTCCTACTTGAAATCTGACACAGCGGAACATTCAACTCTACCAATGGTACAGATATGGCATTTGATATCCACGACAAAATTTTCACTGTTCCTGGAGTTCTCAGATCTCTCTAGTTACAACTGAGAGCCCGCATTGCGTGTAGGTGAACGCAGATACATAGTGCAGACGACACAACATAATCATTATTGATGATAAAATTATAAAAAGCACTCAGCTATGCTAACGATGTGTCCCAGAAGTCCTAGTATGGCTTTTTGCATTTAAATTAATCAGCATAATTACATGTTTGATTACATAATTAATAGTATGGAAACTTTACTTGCACATAGCACACCTTTTATGGCGATAGCACAGTCGTTTGCTCGAATGCACGTGCATGATATAAGCGAAATAGACCAATTTCAAATACTTCATGCCTGTCTGGGCGAATTCGTCGAGCTTCGTTTTTCAATTCCATAGACTCCGTAATTCCTCAAGGAATTAATTATGCAGACGTCAGAAGTCGAGTAAACGCTTTCGGTAATAACCGAATGCCGGCAAACGACCAAATCGAACAAAAATACTGATCTGACTATTGGTATTTTTAGTTCTAAAACTGTATTTACATGAGCCACAACTTTTTCAAAGGATTCCCAAGATTACTATGTAAATGGCCCGATAGCGGTAATTGTTTTGTTAGACACGTCACTAGAAATACTTCGGTGCCAACTAAATTGTAATGAGTGTTTGTTTGGTGCATGCCAGAGATATTTACTCTCACTAGTCGTCCCCTTGACTTGATTTATTGAAATTCTGATAGGAATTGGATGGTTTAAAATCTACTGATGAGCTCATTACAGATATAAGTCGTTAGAGCAAAACGTTTAAAAATGTTTGCACGTAACGTTTACTAATTTAGAAGAAACACACCAACCAACAGTACATTCAGTTTACATTCAAATATGGTTAATCGTGAACGTGATAGTACTTTTAAGGCATTGCAGGAAAAATATGAATTTTATTCTCGCATCGTTGTTAACAATTTCAGTTTACCACTAATCCGAGACTAAGGTTAATTTAAATACTGACTCAATGCTACCATTACTGATTTATTATTAGCATATCCCGTCGGTAGTATTATAAATCAGTAATTACAGAAATTATTCATCATGTTGGAAGTTGGAACTGGCTTGAATCAGTTGGATTCTTCCGCTTTGTGTAAGAGGCCATAAAGTACCAATTCCAGCCCATTTGGAGTTAATTTACACTCTATACGAGCTATTGTTAGCTCACCATTTTCAAATTTTGTAGTTTTTAATAGTCTATTGACCTCCTCGCTACTTCGCCATGATAGATTCTAAAACAAGGAGGTTAATGGAGGATGATAATGCTCAACTCTCTATTACGACCACGCTGTGAATACACATTATTGTAATAGATACCGTTTCCGGTCTCCGGATAATATAAATACGATCTTTCTGAAATACAGATAGAAGAGAGAGAGGTAAATGCAACAGAAAACTAACTAGCAGAGCACGAAGAAATTGCAATACCAATTGGAATAATGACAAATTCCTTTGACAACAACAATGAAATTAAAAGACAAAATAAAATGGAACGTGGTATATTCCCAACAAAAAATAGTAGAAGAAACAAGGAAAACTGAACAATTTCATCCTAATGCCAATAATTGAACGGAAGGAAATCTTCAATACAAGCATTAACTAAAATGGACTCGCGCTGCCCGCTTAATAACTGTGGGTGCGTACGATCGGTGATTCAAGTGGAGGGCGCCGATGCCAAAAATAGACCGCGAAATTTATTTCAAAGCTGACAGGATGTGCTACCCATAAAATGTAAAGGAACCGTAATTTAATGTTTTTCAACGAATACAACATACATTAGGAATATCTACTTGAACCAATGCTGTGAAATTGTTGGACTATGTTTTTATTGTGATCTCCCATTTTCAGGGATTTTTTATTTCTGATTTAAAAAATGACATTCAGCAAATTAAGAAGATGCACTTGTCTTCTGAATCCGATTGGATCACATCAGACTAACTATGCAGTTCCCCTATGCATATGTATTTTATTGCTAAACATTATTTTCAAGTAACAGTTCACAAATGGAGCTCATTGACCCTCTCTTTCTTAGTTGAACCGCAATCTATTCTTAAAAGCCTTTATTTCTAGACCAACAAAGTGCTTCTCGGTCCCAGTAGACTTCGATTTTGGAATGATTGCGATTCACCATCTTTGTCTCTGCACTCTGAACACTTCGCGTCCTTGTCTTATCTTGTTTATAGCATCAGCTGCACCGAGCGAAGTCAACTAGTTAATTCTCACATGACCTTTGTAGACATACAATTGTCCAATTTAGAACGCCGTCTTATCATTTGATCCGGTATACATGGCCAGTTCTTTATCTCGTCACTAGTGCATCTTGACTCACTTGCGTTGGGTTTCAGTCCTATTATCTGGGCTAGGTTTTGTCGTTATGGTTATGCCTAGGCTTTTTTTCATATGGTCGAAAATTATTCCAAGAGAATGGCAAATATAAGTATATGTAGGTCAAAGACTATATTTATGTACTTATTTGCCGTGAATGTATTTTCCTACTTGTATTTTTTTTCTGAAATAGTTCAGCAATTCCGAAGATAATACTCATAATTTTAATAATTTGAGGTACAACAATAAATAGATATTCTAGAAACCAGACCACAGCACTTGCAGTGATGAAAAGGGAATAGAACAAAATGTTAAAGATACAAAAATAATACTCAAAGGTAATGATCCTATTAACGTCGCCGTTTCGGTTTTTGCCAAAAATTGAGTTGTATTCTGCTTGCTATGTAATTCCTAATAATATACATATACATTATACGAACAAGCTAAATTACTCATAGTCCATCAAACAATTCCGGATAGAGATCAAAGCCACGCCACGGTCACATGAAATGCGAATGTGAGAAATAGTTTAGCCAGCCATTGCATTCAAAGATCATTCAAAGATGAAAGAGACTTTGACAAGCAAACAAAAGCTAAATCAGAAAAATACTTTCAAAATAAATATGAGACAGTCTTTATAAACATTATAGTTGATAAGTGAAAACAATTTGCATTGATATTCAAAGAACATCTTCAACACGACGATAATGATTTCAAAGCAGCAGTTGACGAATTATAGGTTGTCGGCCCGTTGTTTCACAATATTCATATTATTTGTTGCTTTAAATAAATAAATATTGACTGAATGCCAAATTTTGATGTAGAAATTTCTACGTACATCATAATTTACTAATCTCTGTAGTACCATATCGTTTACAAGCTCGAATTGATCGACATTAATATTGACTGTTCTGCAAGCCGGTCGATAAAAGTGATGTCATTTTAGGTCAAATAAATAATTTGGTCTAGTGGTCTTTTCCATTTACATCGTTATAGGCATTTCATTAAATAATTCATTGATTCGGTAAATTGAAAACCGCGAAATATTACTGGTCAACTTAGGGTATGAGTCATCTGGATTATGAAAAAATGAAATGAAAGGAAACATTGACTCTTATTATTGATTTCGTTATGAGAGTAGCAGAACGAAAGACCGACGAAACAACACAATTATTTAAGAAATGCTAATGCCCACCAGAAGCATAAATTCCATGAAAATAAAGATTTTTTTTGTTAGACGTTGTTAGTGGTAAAATCATCAAATGAGTCCACCCCAGGGCAGGGCGGGAGAGACTGTCAGACTTGACTGACTAAAATCCACGGTGTCCTTCAATAGCCTTTTATGTACCGGGGTCACGGTAACAGTTCGTCCCGCAACCCCGGCAGGAAACTAAATTACCTTAGCATAAGCATGATTTTCTCCTTATAATGTTTCCAAAGATAGGAGATAGGCCTCCACTTTACCAATGTGGATTGTCAAGTATCATGTCTCCAATTTTTTGTGCTACGACATGTCGGTTTCCTCACGATATTTCCTTCCACTGTTTTGAAAAACAATAACCAAACAAATTGCCTAATTCTGATATCTGATTAGAACATGATAATTATTATGTATACAAAATATTGTTATTGTTTACAAGCCAGATAAGAAACGTTGAACTTTGATAAAAGATAAGTTATCGCAATGGCCTTGTATTCGGGGTCGCGGGACCAAGGGATTACCGTGACCCCGGTACGTAAAGGGCTAGTGAAGGACACCGTGGATTTTAGTCAGTACAAGTCTGACAGTCCCTCCCGCCCTGCCCTGGGTGGGAGGACTCATTTGATGATTTTACCACGATAAAAAAAAAATGGCCTTGTATTATAGTACTATATTGACTTTCACTCAAGATTATGCCATAATCTTTGAAGAAGCAAACTAGAAGGAAGAGGTTACCACTACAGTTAGTCCTCAAATTGTAATGTAAAGAAATAAAAATTAAGAGTATGAACAAATGCTGATGATTAGAGGGAGAAACCCATACCAAGCCAAGTAAACATGAAAATATTTTATGAGGATATGATATAATAAATGAAAATGTAGTGAATGTGACAACTGATATGGAACCACGGAAGGCTTTACCTTAACTGCAACAGCATAAGATAGAACGCTCTTAAGATTTGGTATTGGTAAGCTGTTCATTAAATAAACACGATTCAATAAAACCATTCATGTTCATATTCTGATCGTCATTCAATAATATTGTGAACACACAGCTACAATTCAACTTTTTTTTATCGTGGTAAAATCATCAAGTGAGTCCTCCCGCCCAGGGCAGAGCGGGAGGGACTGTCAGACTCGTACTGACTAAAATACACGGTTTCCTTCAATATCCCTTTACGTTCCGGGGTCACGGTAATTCGTACAGTCCCGCGACCAGCTACACTTAAGCTAGATAAAAATCCAGAGTAAGCTGATCTTTAATTTTTCCGAAAGATTATGCAGATCGAAGCCAAGATACACCTCGTTATGTAAAGCTTTATGTGTAGCTGTATGTACACGCTTGAACACTGTCATTCATAAATTGCTCTACGATTACCAATCGGATGCGGGTTCAGTGGTCGCATTGTAAATGCAAATATGTGCAATCTTACAATCAGTAGGTAAACATTAGTCTCTGGGAACCACTAGGTACAATCGATTCTTGAACGTTGAGTAGTTCATTGATTCACAATAGGAAGTCTGTGCCAGTCTATGTAGTGGGTGTCTGGCTGCTATCTTTGTTTGTAGAGTAAACGGAAATCTTGATCTTGAATTATCACACCTTTACATAATAGTACTGATGTACAGTTAAATTTGATATTAAATTTATGCAGTTATTGCTATTAGATCAGAGGGTCTAAAACGGCTACTTTAAGCAATATTACTAATGACATCGTGCATTCCAGCGACGTCAGTGGCTATTCATTCACAAAGTCTTTATAACGGATCTTGTCAAATATAAGAATTTTCTGTATTAATTTCCTTTACTTAATTTTGCATCATTGCTTTTATTTTTAGACTTTATCAACAATAAATCCAAAATATATTTAAGAGAACCTTGAATGCCTTGCGTCTCTACTTATCCAAAATCAACATCATTATTCCTACACAGTAGAGCCAATAACCAAGCCGTATCAACAACTAGTGCGTCATCACTACCACTCGAAGTGTCTCCCTAACATCCATCAATCACTTCGTACACAACACGATGTGTGTCTATTCCAACATTACAGTCACATGTACAATCAACCACGATCATTACTAATACTTTAACAACGAAAACTGCCCTTATTGCTTCTAAATGACACTCTTCAAAATTAAAACTGTTGTCTTCCACTTTCAATTGACTGTATCAGTCATAGGTACCGGCGCCGAGTACAACGAACGGTAATTACACGTGCCAAAATTAACACAGCTTTTACGATCTGCCATATGGCAGTTTTTTATTTCTTGTTGTGGGAATGTAAGTATAGAAAAATATTGTTTAATGAATCATGAACGACGAAGATTTGTTTTTAGCAATGAATCTTCATATTTAAAGTTCTAAAACCGTGCACAATGAAATATCTAAAAAAGTCTTAATTAGTTCAAGTTCAATGACGCTACTGAAATAATAGCTACAGTAGAGGAAATAAGGAAGCCAACACTTCTTAGAAAGATACTGAATCGTTTGAACTCAAATTTAAGGCATACCTAAACTGTCAACATGAAATTAAATGAGTCTCAGAAACTTTGTACACAAAGAAAGACGAAAAGTAAAGTAATGAGTGATCTCGAGATTAAAAAACGAAGCATGAATTAAAGAAATTAATCATACGGATCTCAACACATATCCTCGTTTACAAACAACGTTGTATAAAAAACATAATTTTCATCATATTTCAACTATTCCTGAGAAGTTTGATGACGATTTTCATACACGAATACTGGTTACTCGGTTTGTTCGTTGGCAAGCAGCCAATAAATACATAAGACGCTAGGTTCATTGTAGATGTGAATTATTATAAACATTTGAAATAGTATGACGCTCTGAAACTGCTTCTGTCATACTTTCTTGTTATACTAATCTGGGATACAACTACTGATTTTTGTTAGCCCCTAAATGTTTTGGGTGTACGAATAAAAGATTACAAGATCAAGCTTTTACAAGATTCTTTAACAATCGTAGATCTATTGCTTTGTCTCCAACTTCTTAAATGGTGGAAATCGTTTGTTCTTCTACGGAAATATTCAGAGGGGTTATTGAACTTATTATTTACGTAATTGTGGCACAAATTCTTGATCAATCAATTTAAATCCCAACTGAACATTGACCGCCCGATAAATTGGTTTTGTGATCTATAATTTACTACACTTACGTCAAATTAATTGAAACGATTTACGCTTCAATATAAATTGAAAGAAGCCCAACGGAAGACTAATGGAAAACACTTGTATCACTATCACAACTTGTCACATGACATAGAAAGGCTTTTATAGTAGTGAATATTATATCGTCCACAATTTTCAGACCAGAATACATTGTTGGAAAAGCTACAATGTAAATCTGCTTTTGCTGAAGGGATTAATTTATTGAATAAATGGAATTTGTTTCTGATGAATTTATAAATATCGTTACCAGATCTAACAGCCTGAATACAAATTAAATTATTTTGTAAGGAAAGATAATATGATTGAACAGAAATAAATACAGTTGACAGAGAAGAATCGAAGACAAAAACATTCCCAAGTCACAAGGAACAAGACCAGGAAGACGATGATATTGAAATAAATGGTAGAAGAATTTGATACTTGACTTTTTAAACCAGATAAATTATGTTTTGATCTTGGCCACACACAACAAACAAACAACGTACCAGACGACACTTAAGATGAGTAATACGTTGTAAGCTTCCAAAATCTCGAGACAGACAGTATCCAGACACAGGGGAGAACCCTAGTCTAGACGTTCGACCTTTTTCGCCCCCGTATCGATCCCACTAAATTATTTAATGTTCTGTTTTGAATATCGTGGCGTTGATGTCATGTAATTGGTATAATTGTATTTGTGCCTAGAATTTAAAATTATACGGCTAATGCTAGTTAACACTAGTTTAGAGCGAGACTTTGTTTAGGATGAACACTCGTTACCTTGGTAGTCACTGGTACAGCCCCTTTAATTATTAATTTGGATACAAAAAGGGGAAGGAAAAAGAAGACAGATTGGCAGCAAACAATAATTTAAATAAAACAAAACATAATGAGCTTAAATTATATAAAAGCAATCAAATAAGCGGTTAATTTATATGAGTTAATTTAAAAATTGATAATATGTTAATTATGTTTAATGTAATAAATCTGGTTAACCGAGAGTGTACATTCGAATGAAAGTAATGTTCGTTTGTTATCATCTAATAATATATGATATAGCCATAATACTAATGATTTAACAATTAATGCAATAATTTCTATAAATAGCTAAAAGGAAATAACAACACTGATTTGTTAGTTTCTGGTGTGTTAAATGAAACCTTTGATCTTTGTATGTTGTGCCATTGTTAATGTCATGTTTAAAAGTTCTAACTAAAGCTTGCCTGTCTTGTTGGCTTTGATACTCATTCTCCATCTCTAGATTGAGAATATTTTAAAATATTTCACTTCAAAGTTTCATCAATATCTACCCAGAATCTGGTGGCATGTTGGTAGCAATGGGCTTGTGACTTTTATCTACATTGGACTTACTTTTACTTAAAATGTTCGTAGATTTACCTACCACTATCGCGGAAATTGGCATTATTTTGGATAATAAATCACTCATTAATTTTTCCTTAACGAATGTTTGATTGGTCGTTAGTACGGTGTCGGTGAGCTTCAGAGAAAACAAACACCCTTTGATCATCACTGCACAAGGGGATTAGTTTTCTCTGAAGCTGACTGTGTACAAATGTGTAAACCTTTGCGTAGAACAGTTACGTATGAGTCTGTCATGTAATCTGTAATCTCATTTCATTACGAAACATTGAGATAAATCTTTGCATCATACACGTGGATTGCATAAAAACACTATACGCTTGTATTACGCACGGATTTACTACTGTAGTAATTGAATTTGTCAGGTTGGTTGCATCAAATCATCGTCGTCCATTGTTCGTTGTCAAAGCAACGAAAAGAGATACGCGTGTTCATAAGTTTAAGTACAGCTATAGTTTGTAATCGTCATGTGAGTGACAGTAATTCACGTGAAGCGTGATAAATTTATTTTATGCGTTTGTAACGTAAGGCTCGTGTTTGACCCCTGTCTTGCCCTGTAAGGGATAATGTGGTCGAAGATGAAGTATCCTTGACTAGAAATAAACTATTCACTCTTGACTTAAAGACCCCAAAGTTTTAGCTATAAGAAAGCAAGGACCCCGGCAGGAAATTCCACTCCTTAGCTGTGCACACTATGAAAATGTATTGGCAAAATGCTTTGGGTTTGTACGTATGGGTGGGATTTTGATGCATGACCTTGAATTTGCAAAATTCATATCTTATCATTAAAACATTCTGTTTATTTATCAAAATGTCAACATACCACTTAACTTTTGATAAAAAAATCCTTATCACTCCTTAACGACTTAAAAAGTTCAATAAAAGAAGACACTAACCTGCACCGTTTCGGTAAATCGATTGATTCTTCAGGTGTTGTGCAAACACTGATGTGTACCAACAACTTAAATTGAACTAATGAACGTAGTCAAGCCTTCGATACTGTACACCATACCTGTTATACCTTATTAAGTTAAAAGGCTTTGTCCGAACTACTAACAAAACAGTAATTATCTTTTTATGTCACCGTAGATTCGATGGGTTGATAAAAAACGGTCTGTCCTACACCACTCCTATGTCATGACGCGGTGTCTCTAAGGGATCTACGTTAGGTTCTTAACTATTCTAATTAAAAATGCTAAAAATAGCTTTGGTGTAGCTTTTAGTCTGCAACATCCTAATGAATTGTTATTGTAGTCTGATGTCATGTCAGTCATGTAGAGTACAATAAAGCAAAAGTTTATTTTCATAGATTGCAGGTACAATACAGATTAGATATGTGTAACGGTTGGACTTAATTGTAGGAGTAGATAAGTAAAATAAGGCATTTATTTACTAGCTCCTATGTTTATGTTGTGATTATGGTCAAGTTACACAAATATGAGTATAAATAATACTACGACAATTGTAACAGTATTAACATCGTTTGACTTTATATCAATCTTCATTTTATAATCGTCTAAGAGCCCTCATAACATTTTCAAAAAGGAAAGGTTTCAAACAAAAAGCTTTACAAACAACATTTTCAGTTATCGCTTCGCTTTTAATATGCCACAAGTTCCATACTACCATAGTTTACACCATATAGCACAATTATTCTCTATGGGTTTCCGCCACACACACACACACGTCGTCCTTATACCTTCCCATTTAACAAACTGTTATCAGTCTTGTGTCGGCAGTCAATATTTTCAGTTATTGCTGTCATGTAGTGGACACGCGTTATTTAATTCAATTTGTCTTTATTTTTATTGTGCAGTAGACGTTTTTAGTTTGTGAACGGAGTGTTTTAAGTTTATGTTTTGTAAGAAAGAGTCATTTAAAGTTTGCTGATGGCTGACGTAAACTAGTAGTGCAAAATAGTTGGTATGGCTATTTTAGGGCTTAAAGTTCATCTATTCTAGTTCTACTTTGTTGTTCTTATTGCCTGATAAGCATTCTTTTAATCTCGATCATGCATGCGGTATTTGATGGAACGAGCGTACCCAGAAGGTGCCTGTTTGCTTTGAAAGAGTTTTAGGCAAAAGTAACAGTTTAAAAATCATTCAAATCGGACTACTTCTTGCACCGCTCAAGCTATATTTTCAAAGCATTTTGTCTTCGGAGAATAGGTTACGTAGGTATAATTTACAGTCGTCAGTAAAATCGATTGACAGTTATTTTTATCAAGGACGCGCGACATCTTAAATAATAAACTGATTTCTAACTTTCATTAAGAACTAGGCTTTAAAATTAAGTTATTCTTCTGGTCATTTTAAATTTATTTCGTGTAACTTTTAAAACGGTGGTTGAAGTTTTGTACCTATTACTATTTACAATCCCGTAAACATTGCAAAAGGAAAAGTAATAAATATATCCATTACGTTATTTTTTGCTATTGTTTTCCATCAATAATATAATAGGAAATTCTCTACACCATATAAACCGCATTATTTTAATTAGCATTCGAACAACAAAGCATTACTTGCCAGTCTAATTATCCTTTTACATCAATCAGTCAACCTTGCACTAGAAACACTGGAAACCGAGTTAACAAAATAACATCAATTTAAATAAATTGCTGTAGAAAAATCAGTTACTTCTTAAATTTCAACGCATTAGCACAGAAACGCAAAAATGGCCGCTGAAGTTACAGAAGATAACTTTGTGAAACTAAGCAAAGAAGAGGTTGGATATCTGAAAACATTCTATACAACCGCTAATGTGTCCAACGCCGCCGAAGCCTGGAAAAAGAAATCAGTTTCCATTATGTCTCCAAAATCAGGGAGAATTATGAGAAGCAAAAAAGACTCGGAGAAAAAGCCAGGTAAATCCGAGCAAAATGCCAAAGAAGGTAATTTCTTCAAACGACTATTCGAAGATTTCAAGAAAGCCAAAGTTTCTGATTATGCGTATCAACAATCTAACGTTCGGCAGAACAGTAGTTACAAACCTTTTTGGGCAACCAAAGTGGTGGCACCTGTTGCGAAACCTGAAATAGAAGAACCAGAAATAAGTGCTAAAACAGTTGAAGTTGTTGAACACTCAAGCAATGCGGTTACTAACCGCAGTATGATTTTCAAAAAGGAGGTTATCGGATCTCCTAAAGTGACCCTGAGTGATGTAAAAGCTAGTAGAGAAAGTACTCCAAGGAAGAGGCTCTCGACTGTAGACTATCATACGGAGTACAGGCTGAAGATGCCTCCGAGTTACAGAGGAAGCAAAATGTATATGCCCACTGGTGAACAACTGTTTTGGGTTTGTGACTTTTGAATTCGTTAGTCTGCCAAAGACTTTTATCGATTTGTCCATTTTGATAGTAATTTTTTAGTTTTTATTAATTCTTTCAAACTCTTCAACTAAACCGATATCGATGAAGGCAGATTCTGACCAGACCTTATTATTAATTACTTTTAATTTTTTTCTGATATTAGATACGCTAGGTGTTTCAGGGTTAATTAATTTAATTTCCGTCCTGCTATTCTCTAAGGCCCAGGCAGCGTCGAAACTAAAGTTTGTCAAGACGACACTATTACGAGGTTCTGTCTCGTCGAAGATGTCGTTGTAGCGAACAGCCTAGAAATTGTCTTTAGAGAATATCATAGCTTCACGTCGCTGATACGGAGAGCCTTTTGTTCCATTAACGTTATTGTTCTTAATAGTAATTTATTCATCTAAATCTGTATTAATATCTTTCCATCTTTCGTTCTTATAAAAAGATTTATCTTCGTTTCTAAGCAATATAGTTAGTGCTTAGAATTGATTCGTGTTATTTTTCTATCCCAAAACCTTCAGGAAAGGGAATCTTGCCAAAAAGGTCAGATCTAGGCTTAGACTTGCCGTCGCCGTCGCTAAAACTTATCTAATGTGCCAAAAAGCTATATACATATATTTATAGTTCAATGTCTTCTACTTATAGTGGTATTCGATAGTTCAGCCACTGCGCCAATCGTGCCATCGTGCTGGCTTCCATACAACAGACAGGATTGTTTTGCCGTTTTGATTGTTAAATTTTACAGAACCTTTCATACGCGGATCCGGCTACCACTTTGCCGGTTTTTTATCTCCGTAGAGATATGTGCATTACGTTGTGGAAATAAAGGTGAATTCGCTATGTTTAGTTGTAGATGTACGCTTTGGCCCTGCACTAGACCCTAAAAACCTGGACTTATGTATAAATGACTAGCTGTACCCCGCGGTTTCACCCCCGCTGCTCGGCTCCTATTGATCGGAGCGTGATGGTATAAAGCCTTCCTCGATAGATGGGCGATCCAACATAAAAAGAATTTTTGAATTCGATCCAGTAGTTCCTGAGATTACCGCCTTTAAACAAACACACAAACTGTTCAGCTTAAAATATTAGTATCTAGATGTAAGTCTAAAGCCATGTCAGAGGTCTCTGCGGCTCAATTAACTCTGATACCAGAAAGACAGTTTTACAAAGAAACTTCGTATAACTAATAATTTTCATGACTACGTTTTTACAGTGGGTGTGCAAGTTGCGAACATCAGGTCGATGCCCACACATTGCACGACTGCCGTGAACCCACTTCTATTAAAAACATTGTGCATTATTAAACATTAGCGACCCGCCCCGGCTTCGCACGGATACAATCTCTACTATATTATGCATGTTATGTACATATAAACCTTCCCTTTTTTTTGTGGTAATATCATCACATGTGTCCTGCCACCCAGGGCAGAGCGGGAGGGATTGTCAGACTCGTACTGACTAAAATCCACGGTGTCCTTCAATAGCCCTTTACGTACCGGGGTCACGGTAATTCGTGAGTCCCGCGACCATATAAACCTTCCCCTTGAATAACTCTATCTATAAAAAAAACCGCATCAATATCCGTTGCGTAGTTTTAAAGATCTTAGCATACATAGGAACGAACAGACAGCGGGAAGCGACTTTGCTTTATGCTATGTAGTGATTGTCGGGCACGCCGCAATTGCGGCGGTAAGACCCCTCTTTGAGGAGTGGCTGGATAGGCGTCACGGCGTCCTTACCTACCGCATGACGCAGGTCCTCACCGGACACGGAAGTTTCGGGAGGTTCCTGTGTCTGATAGGGAGGGAAGAAACGCCTGGGTGTCACCACTGCGAGGATCGTCCGGAGGACACGGTGGAGCATACGGTGCAGGACTGCCCCGCTTGGGCAGAGCACCGCCGTGTCCTCACGACGGCGATAGGCGGAGACCTCTCGCGCCCGGCATTGGTCGAGGCCATGCTGCGGGGCGAGACGGAGTGGGAAGCGGTCGCCTCCTTCTGCGAAGCAGTCATGCTCGTGAAGGAGGAGGCGGGCCGCCTGAGGGAAAGGACAGCGTCCTCCCTCCACCCCAGCCGCAGTGGTAGACGCCCACGGCGTCGGACGTCGCAGGACGATCTCCGGCCACCGTAGGCGCGGGCATGCGGGCAGCGAGTAATGGGCGACTTGCTGTCCGACCATGGACCATGCCCGGGTCGACGGCGCGTTGTGTTCCACGCGCGCCTCAAAGAGTGTCAGCATATTGACGAGGCCTGTAGAGGGCCAAAGCCTGCCGGGGTCGCGGGACCAAGGGATTACCGTGACCCCGGCACGTAAAGGGCTAGTGAAGGACACCGTGGATTTTAGTCAGTACAAGTCTGACAGTCCCTCCCTCCCTGCCCTGGGTGGGAGGACTCATTTGATGATTTTACCACGCAAAAAAAAAAAAAAAAAAATGTAGTGATTGTAAAATGTAACCCTCGTTGTTTTCAGACTAGCAAGGTTCAAAATATCATGAAATTTTTCCAACACCATTCCATTTCTTGTAAAGCTTATTTATATCCATTTTCCTTACAGCTAGGCGAGACCCGTCCATCATCCTTCGGTCCGGCAACCTACCAGGACTTCAAGGAGATCAGGTCTCGTTGCGTAGCCGAGGGCAGGCTGTTCGAGGACCCGGAGTTCCCCGCAGTAGACCGCAGTCTCTACTACAAGGAGAGGCTCGATAGACCTATCACTTGGCTTAGACCTGGGGTGAGTACTTTATCTTCAAATTATGGAATCAGGCGTTACTTTGCCAAAATCCATAACACAAAATATTGTGTTTCTTCTGCGTTCATGCCTGAAACTTTGTGCGGAACTTAAAGTGCTACTTCACCTGGAACATTCGCCTGTAATGTAACGTTACAGATCGAGCATTATATCAGCAAAAGAGGAGGACCGAGCATCACAATGCGCACTTTGTAATGATACAATGTGTAATACTTTGGTACAGCTTGTACCATTAATTCACTCCAATTCTTATTAATAGTATTTTGATGCTCGTCGATGCAGTCATGGACGTGGTATTATAATGTTCAAATTCGAATCGTACGAAGAGCAGAAGTTATGTCTCTCGTACTGACAAAAATCCACTATTTTCTTTCAACAGCCCTTCACGTTCGTTTGAGTCCCGCGACCCTGACGGGTCGCGGGACTCAAACTGGGACCGGGCCGATTTTGGCAAACATACCATGTCAGTATATTTTATAGTGGTGATGTGGTTGTTGCTATTGTATGCTATTTTAAACCGTAATATTTTATAAGGATGGTCGTAAAAGCGATATAACACGACACTGAATTTAATAATTAAAAGAATACTCGGATGACACCGCGGAGTAGGTAATAGACAGCTATTAAAGTCCATTGTTGCTTAGTAAATTAATAATTGAGTTGTAGTAACCAACACATAAGACTGCCTCGTTGGACATGTCGCAAGCACGACTCCTGAGCTTAAGGGTCCTGGGTCCTTAAATTCTCTATTCGAGCTTTGTTAATAAGGGTTCACTTTAAAAAAAAACAGTCGTTTTAGTAACTGCTTCGGAGACTGGCTTTTGTCCAGTTGATGGCAATAGGGCAGTCTCCTATTACTTAGGATTTAAATAAACATTCATTTCAAATGTGGGTGTACAACTGTACAGTACACCTAGCCCTTCGGGGATTACAGATATGATGATATTATGTATTTATTGAACTATTTATGTACACATAATAAACAAAACAGGAAAATAACATAAGTACAATACTAGAGTATCAGCATGTAACTGCTTTTTTATACCTCTACGAGTACTGGTATTGTAAGTCTGTGTTATCCCATAACTGAGGCTCTTTTCCGATTCAGGGCCAATGTGAGTCGTCAGGCCATTGGTCCATTACTTCTGTCCACCTTCTACGAAGTGTGCGACGCTGGTGGTATCAAGCCTCCGCATAGTGGTTATTTTGATCCACAACCCACAGTTAATCAGCAGTCCTATTTCAGGTGGGTTGGTCAAGAGCAACCCACCTAAAGTGCAGTCTGAAAGCAGGAGGAATTTCGTACATTGACCTATTATTACCTGTCTCTGTCGCTCCCTCGTAAATATAATGAGTCTCGTTTGCACAGATGTCAGCCATAGCATCTCATCATCAGCGAGACTCATTATATTTACGCGGACTTTAGACTAGACTAGAGTCAATACTAGACTAGGTTAAAGGTGACAAAGGCAAATTCTACTTACCTCACAAGGACTTGGTACCTTTAGTCTGACCATTTTTAATTTTATTTCAGGAAATATGCGACGATCCTCAACTTTTCGTGGAAGGCTACAGCCGCTTCGACGTGCAACAGGGAGAGTTGGGCGACTGTTGGCTGTTGGCCGCCGTCGCCAACCTCACGTTGCACAGAAAGTGAGTTATTTGTGTGTAGTGTATGTCCAATGTTGGCCACATTTGGGTATTTGATATATAAGGCTTCTGCCTCGAATTTTGCGGTGAGCGGGGTGGCAGCGTCAGCCCGTTGCCGTCGAATCAGCACGATTTTATACATAGAATCAAATCGACCTGTTCTCGATAAAAGCGATGCGGTAGCGGGGCGGGAGCGGGCGACGAGCGGTGACCCTCCCGCACGTCTGCATTGACAGTGTACATCTTTTGCCCATAATAAATCGAGCGTTAGCAATCAATTTGTATCAAAAACTTGTTGTTGCCGTTGTTCAAATATTTCGTTCGCGAACAAAAACAAATTTCTCGACGACAAAACACTACGCTGCTGTGTGTGTGTGTGTGTATAAGGTCGCTTTATAGAATTAACTTCAAAAAGATTTTATCAGCTTATTGTGTGACTTCATAATATTTATGACTATTGATTTTTTTAATAAAAAAAAATTTACTCGAACATAAAAATTGCACCATGCAAGCTAGATAAGATAACTGAATCCAGCTGTGCAAATGTAATGTTACTTAATATTTATACAACATTATTTTTTGTTTATACGAAACCTGAAACACCTGTCTAGTTTTTTAAAACTGTATCATGAAAAATCATAAAGTTATAGGCTTGTTATGTTACTTGGTTGTCCATTCAAGAATATGCTAATTTCACGCCGGGACGCGATACCCCCGCTCAAACCGCGCCTCTTGTGTCGTAAACTCATTGATAATAGTTTGGCAATAGGTGCCTAACATTACAGTCTTTTTATTGTAATTAACTGGTGACAAAATTCAATTAAATTATGTTTGAAACAAAGTTCAAAATGGTGTGCATTATTGGAATCGATTCAGTTACTGATTCTGAACAAACTATATTCAGGTTTCGCATATATTAAAAACTTACTTTTTCCAGCAGCTTCGCCCGCTCACATTATTGAGATTTTTTCTAAAATAAAAGTAGCCTTATTAACTCCTTATTACATCAACTATCTGCCAATAAAAGTCCCGCCAAAATCGATCAACCCATTTCAGAGATAGCTGTTACAAACAAACAGAAGACAAAAATTGGAAAAAAATATAAATATATTTTGGTCTATATACCGTATATATTCATATGCATGTAGTAAACAACGGTTATTTCAATATTACAAACAGACACTCCAATTTTATTTAAATGTATACATAATGCTGTCTATATGATAGCGCACACACCTGGTCCACTTGTTGAAACAGGACAATGATGCATTCAGTTTGACATTGACATTTTCCTTGATGATATCCTTGAAAGCTTATCAGAAAATGTATGATACCGAAAATAGCTCAATTCCACTCTACCAACCAAAACTGTACAATAACACAAAGGCATTCAAATATTTTCCTTGAATACGAATTATATCATTTTTCCGATATAAAAGTCCATTCCATAATAGCCAATAGCTCAACTTTAGGTAAATAAATAAAAATAAATCATAGTGATCAATAATTGTTAAAAACTATGTTGTTTGTGTTCCAGATTGTTCTTCCAAGTAGTGCCAGATGACCAGAGCTTCGATGAGGATTACGCAGGTGTCTTCCATTTCCGGTAAGACAACGTTTGACTACAATAATATATTAGATATGTTTTAGAAACTACTAAATTTACAAGTCATACACATCTGTGTATGACTAGTAAATTTAGTTTGTCTAATGTCGTGTTGATGAGATTATCAACAAGTCAAAAAAAATGTTACATAATGTCCATTATTAAATTGTCTAGCTATTAGTGTCTTTTTTTTTTCATCGTGGTAAAATCATCAAATGAGTCCTCCCACCCAGGGCAGGGCGAGAGGGGCTGTCAGACTTGTACTGACTAAAATCCACGGTGTCCTTCAATAGCCCTTTACGTACCGGGGTCACGGTAATCCGTTAGACCCGCGACCCCGGCAGGAGCCATTAGTGTCTGGAGCAAACTTAAAATAATGTTACTTCACGAGGAGATCTTTTAATTTCTTATTTATATGTTTTCGTTGAACGGAGATTTATTAATAAAACACTACTTATAGAAAAGAAAACAATATCTAACATTATGGAATCAAGAAAGTGAAGAAATTTGATGTATTTTTTTTTTGGTAGGTATTTCTTTTAAATAGCTCTCCAAAACTACCCAAAAAACGACCCGCTCGGCGTTTTGGTCGTACATGCACCTTAAAGTTTATGTAAAAACGTCTTTAGTACCAAAGTAATAAACATCAGCTTCTGTTTCCAGTTTCTGGCAGTACGGTCGCTGGGTGGACGTGGTGATCGACGACCGTCTGCCCACCTACAGAGGGAAGCTGGTGTTCCTCCACTCCTCGGAGAACAATGAGTTCTGGAGCGCTCTGCTGGAGAAGGCTTATGCCAAGTAAGTTTTATTCTCCTCTGTCCTTTTTTAACTGACTTCAAAAGAAAAAGGAGGATTGGTGCGTATAACCTGCAGAAGTTGTAAATTTCAGCTAAAATCACACGCGGATTGAGCCTAGATTATTAGAGCAATCTAGGCTATAATTGCTGATTCTGTCATAAGAAGTTGAAGGCAAAAAAAAAACTACGCAATCGGGAAGAAAGGCACAGGAGATCGTCCAATTCATTAATCGTACCACATACCTTGACCAGCGGTCCCAAGCGCGCGCAGGCGACGGCCACGTGTCCGCTTTCGGGATGAACAGCTCACCGGTCTTTTCTGGATACACTATGCTGGCCAGCAGTACACAACACACTATCATAGGTCTGGGGTAGGCTGATTACAGTTTATATAGGTTCAGTTCAGGGGTTTTAGGGCGCGATGGGACTAATTAGTGTCACACATAGCATGCGCATCCATACGATCCCAAGGTTAGAGCGAGACTACCTATGTCGGCGCGGCGCGACATGCGCGCGCGCTGCACAGCACGATGAAATCACCGAATCAACGATATATGGCACAGATTAAATAAATTAGAACAGTAAACCAATGCCTCTCAATCGCCATTAGCTGATGTAGAAAGATATAAAGAAAACTATAAGTTACGAAGCGTAACCATTTTCCCCGGCTTGAAAGTTCCCACTTTCGAAACACCAAGGAGAAATAAATAAAATTGCATATCATCACAACTCAACAAAAGCTATAAGAACGGTTGCGACTCTAGATAATAAGTAAGAATACTTAACTAACTATTCTACGCGGTAACTAAATCTAATACTGCACATTGGTGCACCGTAAGACTTAATATTAAGGTAACTAAACTTATTGCGTTGGCAAAGGGCACAACTTTACTACCGGGCGACTCCGAAGGATCCCGCTTTGAGTCTTAACAGATGCGACTCTACAAACTCCGTTTTTATCGGGAAATATTTCGTGAATTACTCCTAACGGCCAATGCAGAGGCATCACATTGTCCTGCATGGAGACGACAACCATACCGACCCGTATTGGATTGGCAGGAGTGTTCCATTTTTGTTTGGATTGTAGGGTGTGCAAGTACTCTTGGCGCCACCGCTTCCAAAACGATTGAACCATCTGATCAGTCAATTCATATCGCGAAATAAGATGTAACCGTTTTTCATTAACTTCGCGAGCGGGAAGAAATAAAAGAGGTTTCGTATGCAAGAAGTGCGCCGGTGATAATGGAGTGGGCTCTGACGGATCTGAGCTGATCGCATACAGAGGCCTCGAGTTTAGTAAAGCTTCTACTTGAGTTAGCATAGTGTTAAACTCGTCAAAGCTAAGAATTTGCTGACCGATGACTTTGCAGAGATGCGTCTTGACACTCTTCACTTCACTTTCCCAACAACCACCAAAATGTGGAGCTCTACAGGGGATGGTTTTGAGTGTGATTCGATGCTTTGCAAGTTCTCTTTCCCACAAGGGGTGATACTCTTTAGCCAAGAAGTGGTACAGATCTCGGAGATAGGATTTGGCTCCAATAAAATTGGTAGCATTATCCGTGTACAGACACTGAACCGGACCTCTACGCGCCAGGAAGCGTTTCAACGCAGACAGAAAGCTCTCAGTGCTAAGATCTGAGGCAATCTCAAGATGCAGAGCGCGAGTTGTCAAGCATGTAAAAAGGCAGATGTACGCTTTCCTGGCCCTTTGGCCTCTAGCACGCACCGACGTGACCAAGAAGGAAGGGACTAAGCCGTTGTACTGGCTTAGAGCACAACTCATTGCGGGCTAAACGATCGAGATCAGATTCAAAGTGAATCCTCTGCACCGATCGCCACACAATAGCTTCAGCGAACTCTAAATCAGACGCGGTAACGGGCCCGCTAGGGAGCCGTTTGATAAACTTATAAACTAAGCAAATAGTTTTTAAATACTTAAACCAGGACGAGAACCTGGTAGAGCAAACGTACAAAAGGTTGTCGGAAGGAGGACTTCTGTCAGAGCATTCGTGCGAGAGAACAGGTAAAGCCACGGGCTTCATTTCTGGAAGTTCTTGCGACTCACCTGAAACGAATGGTTTTATCGGCCATTCAGCGCGGGGAAGTTTAAGCCATGACGGCCCATTTAGCCACAACGGATGATGCACTAATTGGGCAGGCGTTAAACCGCGAGAGAGGCAGTCACTGGGATTTTCAGACCCTTTCACATGGTAGAAGTGATCTGCCGAAAGATTCTCATGAATCTTAGCAATACGATTGGCTACGAAGGTGTGCCATCGATGCGGTGCGGAATGAATCCAACTCAACGTTACAGTTGAATCCGAAAAAGCTACGACTACCTCAATGGCGTGTCGAGCTGCGGAAAGGTTATATACTCGCTTTATCACATTTGATAAGAGGAGTGCGGCGCATAACTCGAGACGAGCTAGCGAAACGACTTCAAGTGGCGCGACTTTAGATTTCGCACACACCAGCGAGACCACGATACTACCATCAGGTCTAACAACGTGGGCATAAACCGAACCACCGTAAGCCTTCTCACTAGCGTCGGCAAAACCGACGAGTGAGAGTCTACAGCGTTCTACGACGCCAACATGTCGCAAAAATCTCAATTCAGAGATGATTGGCAGTTCAGATTGAAACTGTTCCCACAGACGAACAATGCGAGGTGGTGGGACGTCATCCCATCCAAGTTTGACAAGCCAAAGCTCTTTGATGAGAAGCTTGGCGTATAAAATTATCGGTGCAACGAGGCCCAAAACGTCGAAAAGACGTGCGATGGAAGAAAGAATATTCCGTTTAGTGCAAGTGCGAACATCAGGGTTAACCTGGAATACGAAACAATCCTCGTCAGGGAACCAACGAAGTCCCAGTATTTTCTGGGTCGGATCTTTACTGAGGTCCACGCTCTGTGAAAGTCGTAATGACTCTGGAATAGTCCGAAGAACATCGACACTGTTGCTAGACCACTTCGTCAATTGAAAATCACCGAGAGAGAATATTTTTATTAGTTCACGAGCCGAGTCTATAGCTAGCGCACTGCTAGGTATAGAACTAACTATGTCATCTATATAAATATCTCGCTGCAAAATGTCCCTAGCGAGAGGCAACCGTGCTCCTTCATCCTGACATAACTGTTGGATAGTGCGAATAGCTATAAAAGGACTACACTTTAAACCAAAGGGAAGCACTGAAAACTGATAAATTTGAAGTTCTTCTTCCTCGTTAAACCGATATAAGATACGTTGTAGTGAACGATCTTGCGAGCGTATACCTATACGTAGGTACATAGATTTGACATCTGCGGAAATAGCGACACAAAAAAGCCTAAAATTTAATAAAATGTTGAAAAGGTCAGCCTGAAGGACTGGACCTGCGTACAGGATATCATTGAGCGAGGTACCGTTATCTGTACATGCACTGGCGTCTAGAACCACACGCAATTTGGTGGTCACCTTATCCTCTCGAATGACAGCATGGTGAGGAATATAGTATTCCATTTCTCGCTCCTTACAATTTCGTTTGGGCAACATACATTCAGGTACGATATTCTGCACCAAAGAAATATAATTGTTCTTTAGATAATCCCGTATGACGTCATCATAAAGAAGCTTCACGTTAGGAAGTGATTTAAGTTTACGTTCAAGACTATAGAATCTCTTGCGAGCCATATTAAAGGAACTTCCCAAGGCTGACGCGTCTGTTTTTAGTGGTAAAGCTGCAACATACTTGCCATTTGAAGCACGGGTAATTGTGTTACAATAAAACTCTTCACATTGTTTATCATCCATACTCCCAATGGCTGAAGCAGTAACATCTTCAATCTCCCAAAACTTACGAAGATCGAAGTTGTCGACAGAACTTGCAAAGAAAGACAGAGTGTCAGTTGGAGGTTCGATGATAGGTGCTTCTCCTAGAAGTATGTAGCCGAGCACTGTCTCCAATGCGTCGGGACAACCGGGTATGCTGGTCACTTGACCAGGTCGCAATAACTTAGCGAACAGCTTGACCCCAAGTAACATATCAATATTACCTGGCACACCCCAGCTGTCATCCGCGAGTAGTTTAGGATCAATATGATTTAATACGGACGTATCTATAGGACCCAGTGGAAGCTGTCCGGTTATTTGATCCAAAACTAAAGCGTCTATTTCATACTTAGGCTGCGAGCAAAACCGTGAGCTGAACGTAAGATTCACCGAGCCGCGAACGGGCTGCGACGTGCCACCAATACCACGAACGGTAGTTATCGAGTCAGTATGTATAGTTAGACCAAGCATACGGCAGCAACGCGATGTCATATAATTCTTTTGTGACCCAGGGTCCAAGAGACATCTAACCACCACGGCCTTACCCTTCCTACCCGCCACCAACACCTTGGCAGTAGCCAGCACCTCCGTACTACGTATGGCCTGGACTTGAGCAGAAGAATGCGTACACAACGCCACACGATCGGAAGCAGCTGGACCGGCCGCAGAAGCGGAGGTGGGGGCGCTAGCGGGCGTCGGCGCAGGGGCTTGCGTCGATTGCTCGAAATGCAATAAGGAATGATGCTTACCGTTGCATTTCCTACATGTTGACTTAGATAAACACTTAGAGACAGTATGTTGGCTACTTAGGCAATTACCACATCTGTTATTGTCTTTTATAAACTTAAATCTATTATCGACGCTCAACTTTTGAAACGCTTTGCACATAAACAAGTGTTTATGCGTGGAATGACAAAGCGAACATTTAGTTTCAGTAGCCACAAACACCTGCGATTCTTTAGATGAGGCGCGGAGGCTACCTGCGGGTGCGGACTTACTAGCCGCATGAGAGGTGCGATACAAGATTTTTACTTGTTCACGAACAAACTTTACGAAATAATCATAATCTAACTCCTGTTGATTACGAAGCGACATTTCAAAATGTTTTGCGATATCAGAGTCTATTAACTTAAGACCCAAATGAATAAATATAAAATCATCTAAGTTATTTATTTTCAATTGTTTCAGTCCCGCAACAGTAGAAGTTAATTTATCGAAACCGTTTTCAATATTAGCGGGTGTCGATCCGAACGATTTCAATGAGAACAGCTGATTTAGATAATTAGTAGCGAGCGCGCGAGTATCTAGGTACTTGGCGATAAGCGCCTCCCACACAACAAGGTAATTATTGCCAGAAGGTACAATACCTTCGGCCACATTCCTAGCCTTTCCCTTCAAACAACTCAACAGATAATGAATGCGATCCGAATCTGAGAGATCTGCGTTAGTATGTATAATACGTTTGAACGTCTCATAAAAGAACGGAAAGCTCTGAATATCACCGTCAAAGGTAGGCAACTCGATTTTCGGAACCTGTATATGGTGAGCAGTAGGGCTCGCTGACGGGCTAGGTTTCTGGAAATCATTTGACTCAGTTAATGAAGATAAACTAAACTTTATTTCGCCGACCAACTCATCAAATGAATGCAATGCGCCATAGCTTACTTCACAGGTTGGATCCAATGTCAAATTGAGCATATTTATCTCGTCCATTAGTCCATTGAATTCACTACGCAATCCATCAATTTGTTTTGCCTGAGCGATGAAAGCCTTGCGTAATCTTTCAGTAGTTAAAGATTTAGTTGAATCCAAAATCCTTTGAACCCGCGCAAAATATGCGTCACGTTTACTTTCCAATAATCTAAGTTTAACCTTTTCACTCATTGTCACAAAATAATAATATTAAACCAACTTTTATCTTCTACGGAACCCCAGTGAGTGAGGTAAGGGGCAAATGAAATCGATAACTCAATTAAGATAAGTAACTTAAGATAATAGTACGGAACGAACTTTCCGTACACGCGAAACCCTAACAATATTAAATTGAAAGGTAAACAAATATAAACTACCAACGCTTCAACCGAGTGCACGTAACAAAACCTAATATAAATTAAAATAGTAAGCACGCCAAATATCTTATGAACGTACCCATCTATACTATATCTATGATTAACTCAGATATACCTACAACCCGATAATAGCATTTATGTTGGATGCGACGCGATAAACTTGTCTGCACTAACTTCTACTTGAATGAGATTAACTTACTCAATACAAGTAATATGAAGGTTCATACAGCTTCTTAACTAACAATAAGTTAAGTTTTGAACTTAGAAAAAAAAATATAAACTTATTTTCGTAAGCGATGCGAGTGTATTCTTAACGAAATAACTTCGTAAGAAACAGTAAGTTTCCTCACGTTATATAATAAGTATATTTTACGTTTATAAATGTGAGGTGCGGGTGTGATATGTATAATTATACGGCTATTTCCATTGAGGAGAATTAACGCGTAAAGTTTATACACATCTGTTATTTTACCTGAAGGTTTCTATCAAGAAATCAAGTTACCTTACAAAACAAAACAACAAGCGACGCGATGATAATATGGTTAATTGCAATAATTAATCATATGCGGTTGAGTCTCGCTATATAAGCATACCTGCTCGTGCAATACGAATATAACAGGCGTAAACCTAACGAACCTATACATGTGTTATTGTAAACAATCAATGTTATTCATTTAGTAATTTCGATTAGTACCAACATAATAAGTATGTAAAAGTTTCTAATGCGTAACTAAATTTAATCGTGGGTACGCGAACAAAGTTCAGAACTAGAACATTCCACAGTCAACGTACGACGATTTATACCCACTACCCACAATTTTTACAACCGATCAAAAAATATGTAATTACGCCGAAAACGAACAGATTTATAAAATAAACGTATTTAGCGATATGAATTAACGTTGATATTTAATTAAATGTATTCTTCGGAGCTTTAAATACTGAGCTTCAAGATTTAAATTAAGAAATGATTTGACGGTTGACCTATTGCAAACGCAAGGCAGTTTGAACCTTATTATCAAAGCATTAGAGATGAGAGTTGTGTGACGATATGCAATTAACATTGAAAATTCCTAACTTTTTTTTGCTCAAAATCAGACTTTTAGGACTTAAAAATAGGCCGTAAAAAGGCCCAAATTTAATAGATCCGGCTCGAAGGACCAAAATGGTGCGTATAACCTGCAGAAGTTGTAAATTTCAGCTAAAATCACACGCGGATTGAGCCTAGATTATTAGAGCAATCTAGGCTATAATTGCTGATTCTGTCATAAGAAGTTGAAGGCAAAAAAAAAACTACGCAATCGGGAAGAAAGGCACAGGAGATCGTCCAATTCATTAATCGTACCACATACCTTGACCAGCGGTCCCAAGCGCGCGCAGGCGACGGCCACGTGTCCGCTTTCGGGATGAACAGCTCACCGGTCTTTTCTGGATACACTATGCTGGCCAGCAGTACACAACACACTATCATAGGTCTGGGGTAGGCTGATTACAGTTTATATAGGTTCAGTTCAGGGGTTTTAGGGCGCGATGGGACTAATTAGTGTCACACATAGCATGCGCATCCATACGATCCCAAGGTTAGAGCGAGACTACCTATGTCGGCGCGGCGCGACATGCGCGCGCGCTGCACAGCACGATGAAATCACCGAATCAACGATATATGGCACAGATTAAATAAATTAGAACAGTAAACCAATGCCTCTCAATCGCCATTAGCTGATGTAGAAAGATATAAAAAAAACTATAAGTTACGAAGCGTAACCAGAGGATTTTATCAATTCGACTGTATTTTTGTATGTTTGTTACCACATAACTTGCGACTGGGTGGATAAATATCTGCCATTTAGTTTCATGAAAATCAGTTCAGCTTGGTTCAATAGTTTTTATTTTATGAGCATTTCTTATTGTGTATTTGGAGGATGTTATTACCGGTACTACGTATTACGCATTTTTTTTATCGTGGTAAAATCATCAAATGATTCCTCCCACCCAGGGCAGAGCGGGAGGGACTGTCAGACTCGTACTGACTAAAATCCACGGTGTCCTTCAATAGCCCTTTACGTACCGGAGTCACGGTAATTTGTGAGTGCCGCAACCCCGCCAGGCACGTATTACGCATTTAACAAGAATTTGGGTTGAATATTTGAACTAAAGAGAGTAAAATAAAAAAAACTTCTTCTTCGTGGACTCAGGAGCGAAGCAAAGGTTGTCAAATTATAGATTTGACAGTCATTACTGTTAGTCAGAAGCTTAAATTTCTGACAATCAGTCTGGTCGGGGTATTGTATTATCCAGTTCCTGGGTTGTGGAGGTCAGATAGGCAGTCGCTTCATGTAAAGCACCGACATTCCAACATAGTTGGCAAGGCTAGCCAGAAGAAACCTCGGTTGTGAACCATTCAATTGAGTGACAGCCTTCTGGCTTAAAGGTTTTCTTAACAAAATACCGCTATACAGGCTGAATTTTAAAGTGCGTGTGTATTGTCAAATTCAATAAAGAATATGGAAAAATGGGTACTTAAAAGAATCTCGGGTCCAATTTCGATAATAACTAAAACTGCGTTTTTGATTTTATACTATAGTTTATACTATTGATTTCTCAACGGCCCGAAGCAATCATAAAAACTCTAAACATAATATGTTTTTGTTTTTTTTTTTGTTGTAAGAGTCATGATCACTGATAAAAGTTAAACTCAATGTGGTTAATATCCCGTTGTAAGGTCATAAAGTGTGGGTCACGGGACTGCCTCATCAGGTAAATGTGACCCTGGAACGTAAAGGGCTATTAAAGGATCACCGTGGATTTTAGTCAGTACAAGTCTGACAGTCCTTCCCGTCCCGCCCTGGGTAAGAAGACTGATGCCTAATGATTTAACGACGATAAAAATAAAGCTCATAAATGAGAAAGATAAGCAACTCAAGTATCTTGATTTGGCTCACGAGGTTGTCCATATGTGGGATGTGGATTCAGCGATCATTGTGCCGATAGAAGTGTCGGCCATGGCTTAATTGCCAAGAGCTTCGACTAACATCTAAGGAGGCTCTCGTTAGGCAGCTGGATCAAGGGCCTGATTCAGCGGTTCTTCTGGACTCGGCACGCATTGTTAGGAGGTTCCTTCCTCTGGAGCCCTGACCGCCAGTAGCTTGGACCCTGTTCCCGATACCGGTGGGCCACTATTTATTTTTAAATGTTTTTTTGTTATTTTGTTTTTGTAAAAATATTTAAAAATGAATGATGAATAAAGATAAAGGAAATGAATAAAAAAAAAGCTAACCATTTATATTTCAGACTAGTGATAAAATGTGCTAACATGTTTTATTTCTAATACCAATTCCAGGCTGCACGGCTCATACGAGGCTCTGAAGGGAGGCTCCACGTGCGAGGCCATGGAGGACTTCACGGGCGGCGTCACTGAGATGTACGAGATCGGGGATCTGCCGCCCAACTTCTTCACCATCCTGCTCAAGGCGTACGAGAGGAACTCACTCAGTGGATGTAGTATTGAGGTGAGCTGGACTTGTGTGGTAGATAATGGCCCACTTTCTCTCATCGAGGTGCCCTAATCCCATCAATGGGAATGGCATAAGCCAGGGGTTTCCAAACTACATAATGGCTGAACTAAAAGTTTATTCCTGCAATAGTTACACACAGTGTTTACAGGCCTGTTGGTCTAGTGGTTAGTGACCCTGACTGCTATGCCGGAGGTCGTGGGTTCGATTCCCACCCAGGACAAATGTTTGTGTGATGAGCACGATCATTTGTTCTGTGTCTGGGTGTAATTTATCTATAATATGTATGTATTTAGAAATATATAAGTATGTTTATCAGTTGTCTAGTACCCATAACACAAGCTCTGCTTAGCTTGGGACTAGATGGCGTTGTGTGATAGTTGTAGAATATTTATTTATTTATTTAATCTATTCCATCTACCTGTTTTGTTTTCCAGCCGGACCCAAATATCTTAGAAGCGGAGACCCCGGTGGGTCTGATCCGAGGTCACGCCTACTCCATCACCAAGGTGAAGTACGTGGACATCGAGACGCCTGGTCGCGCCGGGAAGATACCTCTCCTACGTCTGCGGAACCCCTGGGGGAATGAGGCGGAGTGGAACGGACCATGGAGCGATAAGTACGTGTCTGATCTAACTTATATTATGCATTTACACGGTTCAATTATTTAGCAGTTGCATCGTTTGAAATGACTAGTGGATTATCATTTAGACGGTCGATTTTAGCCCCATGAAGGCTACGGCTAGTCTTCTTCTTAATAAATACGAAAGTATGGATCGATGGATGTTTCTTACTCAGTCGTGTCAAGACGACTGAATGAAACTTAATGACATTTTTACATAACGTTCTTTAATGGTTTTATGTAAAAAGATATATTCAATTGTGAGCATGACTTGAACCTGGCGTTCTCTGATTCAGTACTGACGTCTTACCAACTAGGCCGTCGTAGTTATGCTCGACGAGGTCGTTTTACGGTTACGGTGACTTTTTTTTCTTCTCACAAAAAATTATACGGTTGGCTATTAGACTAAAAAATTCTAATTATTCCGTCAGTTAGACTATCAAAAAGTATTCGACCCGTATTTTTTTTCTTTTGGTACGTAAACAGAAATTGACGGAGATACAACGCTTTCAAAATTGGCAATACGTCACAATTTTGTACAATTTCTTTTGAATTCTGACGTCACCAGCCCCCACTCACGAGTTTTGATTCGTCATGTATATCTTGATAAATATTCATTGATTATTACAAAATAAAAAATACGTGTTCATTATTTTTCAAAACCCTAAATGATGGACTAAGGTTTGTTATATATCGATACTGTCAACTAAGCAATTCACGACGCAGGCGTTAAAAATATTTAAAGAAATATGTTTCTGTTTGCAGATCTCCTGAGTGGCGATTCATACCTCAGTCTGAGAAGGAGGAGATGGGTCTCACCTTCGATGACGACGGAGAATTCTGGATGTCTTACAAAGACTTCACCGATCACTTCTCAAGGTATCTATATTTTTCAAGCAAGCAACCTTTTTTTAAAATTTAATCTTCACATCAAATGAGTCGTCCCGCCCTGGGTGGAGCGGAAAAGACTGTCAGACTCTTAACTGACTAAAACTACATCCTTTTCCTTTAAATGCCCTTTCAAGGGCCGCGGACCTGCTTAGACAGTCTCACAACCCCGGCAGGCCTTGGTCTAATAGGCTCCGACAGTTTGCTGACAGCTCCTCGAGGTGTGTGTGAAACATGACACGCCGGCGACCCGGGCATGATCCTTGATCGGACGGCGAGCTACTCTTTACTCGCCGTCCGCATGACCGTACTTTAATGACCTTCGTTTTAAAATTTTATATGACCCTGAATTTAACTCCAAGTGCGGTAACTTTGGTCGCGGGACTCAGGAATTACCGTGACCCCGGTGCGTGAAGGGCTATTGAAGGACACCGTGGATTTTAGTCAGTACTAGTCTGACAGTCCCTCCCGCCCTGCCCTGGGTGGGAGGACTCATTTGATGATTTTAGTGCGGTAGCTTTATCAGTCCACCTTTCCCGTGAATAACTTTGTCAAATAAAATTGTAAATTTGTTTCAGAGTGGAGATCTGTAACTTGAACCCCGACTCACTGGACCCGGAGGAGTGTCCCGAGGGATGTACTAAAAAGTGGGAGATGTCCGTCTTCGAGGGAGAGTGGGTCAGAGGTAACTACACTATATGCATTACTGCTGTACTTCGATAATGTAAAAGCTGAGCTACGAAACTGAGTGACCGTTTCCACTAATGCTACGCTATGTAGCGGTGCGAGTAAGATGTGCTATGAAGATGCGCCGCCGCAAAGAAGCTGGGCTAGGAAGATGCGCAGCTCGAGCTATGCGATGTATCGATAGTAAGGAAAACCACCCATAGCACGTATCCTTCCATAAAAAACACACCTTAGTTGAATCCGTTTCCACCGGTGCTGTGCTATGTAAACCAATGAATATGATGGTGGATATCAAACGCATCCGCAGTAACGTAGCATAGCACATCTGTGGTGGAAAATCAGCCTAAATGCTGTCGCATAGTAGATGTAAATACTTTACATGTACAGATGCCACATAACAACTTACCCCATTATATCAAATTCCTTTAATAGATTTTCAATTTTATCACAAAAGCAAAAGGTTTAAGTTCGTATTGGAAAAAAAAACTTGTGATGACTTCCGTACCATACCATTACACTTGTAATCACCAAAAAGTTATATTATATTTGGTATCAAGTAGACTTACTTGATACCAAATATAATTCAAGTCCTTCCTTTTTAATCAATCAAGTATTTCGCCAGTTATTTTGAAGTTCTTATCCCAGAGAGCCTAGACTTTCTTTTCAACTTTATTCTTTGGAGCATATAGCCGAAATTATGTTAAAGAATGCAGAATTTTATCGTTGGCCACTTGTTTTTGAGTACGGCAGCGAATAATATTTGTTTAATTCTGCAGGTGTAACGGCGGGTGGTTGTAGGAACTTCCTGGAGTCATTCTGGAAGAACCCGCAGTATACCGTCACCCTCACAGACGTGGACGAGGGAGACGACGACAACAAGTGCACCGTGAGTACTGGTTTTCGAATAAAATTGTATTTTGTTTTTTTAAAGTGTCAGTTCTCAGTTCACACCGAGACGCAACGTGACTCGACGATGCTGGAAATGTATTTATTTATTATTTATTTATTTAATCATTTATGTACACACAATATAAAATAAAGGACATACCAAAACTTAAAAGACCTGCGACAGGAAGAGTGAAAAACGAAATGTAGACAGTAGTGTGTGAGAACAAGAAAATAAAATGAGATAAAAATGAATGTATACCTAAATCAATATTAGTACACATATAAATTATAAATAATATATAAGTACTTATATAAATACAAAATTCGAAAATGTATATAAATAAATGAATGATAAAGGAATATAGTAGTCACTATTGAGAGGAAAGGTCTCTCTTTGACTCTATTTTTAAAGACAGAAATGGATTTCGAGTCTCTAATACTAGGCGGTAGCGAATTCCACAATCTTACAGCATGGACAGAGAAGGAATAGGATTAATAGCTCGTTTTATGAGGATGGGATTTAAGGAGGGATCAAAGGTGTGATCTACAAAGAGCATCGCTGGGACGAGCGTAAGTAAATCGCTCACGAAGATATGAAGGATATGCGGGATTATTAAGAATGTTGAAAAGAAGACATAATAACCAAGTGTTCCTGCGAAAACGGATTGGGAGCCACTTGAGTTCTTTGCGAAGATGAGAAACATGGTCATACTTACGAAGACCATAAACAAAGCGAATACACAAGTTTTGCATGTATATCTTTTTGCGCATTATACAGGGTGAATTTTTCAAATGGGCGTGGATGGCTATATCCGAAACTATGAGGAATATCGAAATACATTGAAAGGAGTTTCTAGGCCGATTGTGACGAAAACTAAAACTGCATCATTGGATTTTAGAAAAATCAATCCTGGTCAGGAATAGAACCAGCTGATTTTGAAAAAAATCATATCCTGTATTATCACATCATTCGATAGTGTTGCTAATAAGGATAACATTCTGGGAAGTAATCGTATGTGGAAAATCAATGTTTTTCGATAATCTTCATAGTTTCAGATATGGCTATATCTGAAATTATGAGGACCATGCCCAGTTGAAAAATTCGCCCTGTATAAAGTTAGATTTTGAGTCGCTCTATTGAAATGTGCGCGAAGTGTCGCGTCTCGGTGTGAATTGACCCTTAGTTGAGTAGCTTCTGCCCCCAGCTTCGTCTGCGTGAAGTTTTTTTTATCACTATTTAACCGCCTTCAAAAAGGAGCTCCTCAATTCAGACTCACTTTTCGGACTTGTTTTATATATGTAAACCAATAACTAGGTTTCACTAGAAACCTATTTATTTATTTATTTATTTATTTATGTACACACACAGATATATACAGGAAAATATTTTAAGAGGAATAAAAAGTACAAAGGCACTAAAAGATTTTTACACAAATAGAACTATCTATTTATGTAAAAATCTTAATTTTTTTTTCATCCTGTAAAATTTCAGTTTGGATGACATTATTAGTGTTACTACGGATTACAAAAGTGTAGTGCGCATGTAAAAAAAAAGTATTTACTTAAATAAATGTAGTCAAGTTACACCTTATAATGTTATCAGCTTTCTGCCAAGATAAAATCGGTGCAGTCTTTTGGGAGATTATGAGTACAAACAAGAATTAAAAAAATATATATCAAAATAGATATTGTAATGTTTTTTTTTTGTTATATACTACTAGCGACCCGATCTTCGTATTACTGTATTATACATACCAACCTTCTCTTGAATTCAGCAGGCTGTTGATGAAAATCCGCATAAAAATCCGTTGCATAGTTCAAAAGATCCAAGCGTACACGGAGGACATATTATTTAAGGACACATTATTTCATGCCACATAAAGATCTTTTTTTATAATAATTTCAAAGAATAGCAAGAAAAATATATAAAGAGAAAAAAATCGTTATTTTCCGTTCGCAGATCATAGTAGCCCTGATGCAGAAGAACCGTCGCTCCCAGCGGCACCAGGGCCTGGAGTGCCTCACCATCGGGTTCGCGGTGTACCGTCTGCCGGACTACGGCCACGTGCCCAAGCCGCTCGACGTCAACTTCTTCAAGTACAACGCCTCCGTCGGACGCAGCCAGGCCTTCATCAACTTGAGGGAAGTTAGCGCTAGGTAAGGAACGTATATATTAACATCATCATCTGCCTGCCTTTTCCCAACTATATTGGGGTCGGCTTCCAGTCAAACCAGATTTAGCTGGATATTTTACATGGAGCGACTGCCTGTCGGACCTCCACAACCCAGTAACCGGGTAATACGATACCCCATGGTAAGACTGGTTGTCAGACTTTAGAGCTTCTGACTAACAGTAACGACTGTCAAAGATCTACAAATGACAGCCGGGACCAACGGCTTTACGTGCTTTTCGAGACACGGAGGAAACTCGCTAGCAAGCACAAGCAAGCGCGGTTTAACCCGGAAGATCGGCGTGTGCGGCTGTAAATATTCAGCCACGAGCTCCTCATATTACAAAACAAAATATATAAGGAATATATACATACTTATGGGCCTACCACACGCTCAAGCTTCACCACAGTTTTGCCTGCGCAAGCTTCTCGCATGAAAAACAATACACGGTCGGCAACACTGAACGCCCAACCACGCACACAGGCAAGTACGCGCAGGCCGGGCTTGCGCAGGCAAAATGATCTTCCTGCCCTTATCCCATTTTACTTGGGGTCGGCGCAACATGTTTTTTTCTTCCATTCTCCTCTATCAGACGTCACAGTATCATTTACTCCTTTTTCTTCCATATCAATTCATTTTCAAAAATGAATGAAAGTCTAAAATTAATCCATCTGCGAAACCCAACGGGAAACGGGACCCTCTATTACTAAGACTGCTAGCCGTTTTTCTGTCTGTCTGTCCGTCCATCTGTCACCAGGCTACATCTCAAGAAACAATAGTTACAGTTGAAATTTTCACAGTGATGTTTTTTTGTTCCTGCTTTAACAATAATTACTAAAAAACAGATTAAAATAAATATTTAAGTGGACTACAACAAAAGTGAGTTCCTTTATGTTCAATATTGATAACGACAACAGGCAGACATATGAAATATAATATTTACTTTAAAATCGTTAAAAGTGCGGTATAAAGAAAGTAAAAAAATCCAATGAGATCAAGAATTTTTTTAATACAAGTTTTATTTGTTACATTTTTCATCATATTAAATTCCAACCATAAGAAGTGATTTTTCAACGGTTCTTATAAAGCTAATTGGTTCCAGGTTCAAGCTGGACCCTGGCAGCTACGTGATCGTACCATCCACCTTCGACCCCAATGAGGAGGGAGAGTTCCTGCTCAGGGTCTTCTCCGAGAAGAGCAATAATATGACGTGAGTATAGGCATACTTACATTTACACTAATATTATATATATATATTTTATGTGGTAAAATCTTCAAATGATTTCTCCGATACCCAGGGCAGAGCGGGAGGGAATGTCACACTCGTACTGACTAAAATCCACGGTGTTCTTCAGTAGCCCTTTACGTACCGGGGTCACGGTAATTCTTACAGTCCCGCGACCATGATAAATAATATATACGTATTTTTTCTTTTGTTAAGTCAATGTGTATTTACAAAGATAAAGCGCGAGTGTGGGGGTTCGTGACGTCAGAAGCCAGTAAAAACTGTACTTGCTTGTGACGTTTTGTTAATTTTAAAAGTGTCGTATCTCCGTCAATTTCGGTTTACGTAACAAAAGAAAAAAATACGTGTTAAATATTTTTTGATAATCTAACTGACGGGCTAATTAGATTTTTAGAGTCCAATATCTACTTATATCGACTTATTTGTTAATAAGACATTAAGGGATCCTAAGTTGTGGAGCTTTTTTTTCACGCTAAATGGACTGGGAGAGACTGTCAGACGCTTACTAAGTTGTTGTTGTTATTTCTTCGGATGCCCTTTGCGTTCCAGGGCCACGATGTTATTTTTAAAACAACTAATTGTAGATATTACAAATTATTGTTACGTTCTGGAATCGAACCTTCAACACGCAGCATAGCAGTTAATTACTCGGCAACCGTGCTGCCAAATGTACTGATTTATTTTTCTAAAATCTTTTCTGATATTCGTTTTGCAGAGAAAACGATGAAGACATCGGTATGGGAGACATTGATGATCGGGTAAGTCAAATTAAAAGCTAACTGAAAAGAAAAAAAATAACTAATCGAGCTTGCCCATGACGCGATTCGTGCGATTTGCAATTTCTACTAACTAAAAATGAAAATCGTTCTTGCTACTACGATATAATGATGCAATTCGACTGACTTACGTCATCGTGGCGTGTTTTGTTTTTCATCTCCCTGTAGATAACCGCACGTTTTATGTTATACTAGCATTTGCCAGCGGCTTCGCCCGCGTGGAGTTTCACGTGTTATTGTGAGTCAACCATAAAATATAGACATATGCTGTCAAGGAATATGTTTATATAATTTTAAGGAGAACATTTCCGTCATACATGATTTCTATGTAGCTTTACCATTAAGACTGCACACGCGACGGAAGCTTAAAAAATGGAGTAACTTCTCCCGTTTTCCCAATATTTCCCTTCACTGCTCTGCTCCTATTGATCGTAGCGTAATGAAAAGTATACTATAACCTGCCCAGGAGTATGAAGAACAATTGTGCCATTTTTCGTTAAAATCGGTCGAGTAGTTTTTGTTTCTATAATGAACATACAGACAGACAGACAAAAATTTTACTGATTGCATTTTTGGCATCAGTAGCGATCCCTAATCACCCCTTGATAGTTATTTATTAAATATATTTCATGTGCAGAATTGGCCTCTCTTCAGATTTATTATAAGTATAGATGTCTTAGTGTTAAGGATGATTTTAATTTGTAGTTGGAATCGGTCGAATTGCATCATTAGCAAGCTAGCTTAGTCTATCTAAGCTCCACATAAATCCTCCCTCCCTCCATCACTCCAATAAAATAATGTTGATCTTTGTTGATTGTGTATTTGGCGCCAATTCAATACTTAGTTTAAGGAAAAGGAATTTAAAGGTTATGCAATAATCAACTTGATGATTTATATTTAAAATACAAGATTTTCTAAATTGGTATATACAGGCCTGGCCAGGTCCTTAAAGTTGGCCAACAGGGAGAAATCGACATCCATAAGAGATACTGTAAAACTTTCTAAAACACCTTCAGCTCCCTCTTCTGTTGCCCAAATATTATTATAATTAAATTTACCTTACATGACACTTAACCAAATAGCATCATAAAATACGATTCGTATGATTTTTTTCTTCCCTTACGATGAAATAATCCGTAACGAGCTAGTCTCATAACAAAGTTTTTTCGTATTTTGTTATGGATTCGGATTTCCCCCTGTTGGCGAATTTAAAGACAATTCACGCACTTTTTTTCCATAATTTCCTGTGCTATCGAAGATTAAACAAATCAACTCCTGCCCAGGTAAAAGAAATAGCCCCCGCTCCCGAACCAGCAGACCCGGTGCGAGACTTCTTCAACCGCTTGGCGGGAGACGACGGTGAGGTAGACTGGCAGGAGCTGAAGGAGATCCTCGACTACGCCATGAGGGAGGGTAAGTGATTCTCACCTTTATAACGTACATAATAAGAACCATATTCGAAAAAGATTAAAAAAACCTTGTAACTTAACAGAGAGGTCTAGAAGCCAACGTTCGATACAAACACGTCAAAAAATAAAGTGTAGTAGGATTTCAAACTCTCACTTCTGAGCATTGAGTTGACAATTCAATGCACAACAAAAAAATAGCACGTGCAAGCAAATGCTAAAGGTTTGTTGTGCAACTTCTTTCTAGGTAAAACACCAGAATGACTAGCTTAGGCTAGGCATTTTCTGGTTTTTTTCTTTTACAAAATTCTTAATCGAAGGCTAATTTAAAAGAAAACTGTATAGATTTGATCTCTTTATCTCTTTATTATTATTTTTTATAGCCTAGTTTGTTTCCCACTGCTGGGCAAAGGCCTCCCCTTTTTCCTTCCAAACCACTCTATTTTGGGCAATTTCTGGCCATGTCTGTCCCGCGAACATGATCAGATCGTCACATCACCTCCGCCGCGGTCGACCTCGACGGCGATGTCCTCCCTCAGGCGTCCGTTAATAAATATAAAATAAAATAAACATGTGGCTCTGAACAAGGTCACAAATTATTGGAGAATCGTGCCTCCCTGCTATGATGTTCAGAATGGAGATAAATAATAAAAATCATGATAGAAATGAATATTGGGTAAAAAATATGACCATTATCATAATAATGGCAAGAACTAATAAAGATAATAAATATCTACTAAACCACCTTATTTGATTTGATTAACACAGTTCTCAAGAAATACTAAAAATATCAATTGTGTTTGTCTAAATAATAAATACATACAGATTTTGCTTTTAGATTGAATCTAATTTATTTAGGAAGGCCTTATTTTATTGATTTTTTTAGATAATGCCAACATTCTACAATTGAGGAGCAATATTTTAATACATTTATTGTCTTAAAATTTTGCATATACATACATACCTTAAGTGTATGGAGTTGTATCCTTGATTGTAGAAACAAATTTTCATAAAGTCAATTATTATCCCATCACACACTTATACAAAAATGTAAAATCTTGCAATAGAAAAACTAACCGTTTCGTAGTGTGATGGGATAAAAATTTACTCCACGGTCCTTTCGCAATTATTTTACCTTTGATTTTTTAATGAAAAAAAAAATAACTTATCTTCATTTCCTGTCATCAATTGTGTTGCTTCCACTTACACTCTCTAAAAATTAAACTAATCTTTATTTTCTTTACTGTAAGGTAAATTTTATCAAAGGTAAATGTAACTATGAAAGAACAATATAATAAGCAGGCCAATATATTTTTTTATCTATATTTTTATCATATACTGTTCTAAAATGCCCATTTTTTTGAGCTTGTCAATGTATTTAATGCTTTGTGTCGAGTTAAACGCAGCTTTCGTTTCGTTATGCTTTCCGTGCTAAGGTATAGTATATGTAAGTATGATAATCTATATTTTATTAGTTTCTAATTATTATTTTTTAGATTAATTATTTAAATATTTACTTTTGGATTCGCTAAAATTAATGTTATTTTTTTTTTGCTCCTTCGGATCTTATTTACCTACTGTGTATAATTATTTCATTATTTTCTTATAAAGTTATCTCAAAAATAATGATTGAGCTTTTTAAAGTTGTGTAAATGAGAAAATTTTCTTTATTTATATATTTTTTGCATATTATAATGATTGTAATTAATATTTTATCTAACTGATGAATATAACAAATGACTAAGACATGAATATGAAATTATAATGGATTATTATTATAATGGAGTATGTACTTAAATTACTAATGTAAGTTTATCCATGCAGTCGTGACCGCTGTTTTAATATTCAAACAGCACGTGTTTTTAATATGGAAAATATGCTTTCTTTTTAAAATTAAAAAAGTGTATTTTTCTTTGGCAAGTGATCTCATAATTTGGCGTTATTAGTTCCTCTGGTGTTTAAGGTGATTCCTTCATATTAGCCCGCGAAATTCAAAGGACATCATTTTTGGGCCTTTTCAGAAAGTTCGGCCAACGAAAAAAATTGGTACCTATGGGTAGTACTAGTCATTTAGATCAATAGTAACTATGGCACAAAAGTTGTAAGATTGCTCTCGGCCAAGTTACACAAGTTCGAAGATTCGTCATTTTCATACATTTGTTGATTTCTGAAAGTCCCAATACTGGTCCCACCATCAGATTTAATATTTTAAAATGGTTTTGTTCCTTGTAACAAAAAAAAACAGATTATTATTCATTTTAAGTAGGTACACCTCTGCCTAACCCTTCAGGGATTACAGGCGTGATGATATGTGATATTAAATTGTTTGAGGTCACTAGTTCTAACAATCTAACTTATCACTATTTTGTGTTTCTCGGCACTTTCAGAAATCAACAAATGTATGAAAATGACGAATCTTCGAACTTGTATAACTTGGCCGAGAGCAATCCTACAGCAATTGTGCCATAGTAATACTTGCTCCAAATGACTAGTACTACCCATAGGTACCATTTTTTTCGTTGGCCGAATTTCAGAAAAGGCCCAAAAATTTATGGAGCGTGAATGCTGTCCTTTTATTGTGCTTTTGGCAATTTGCATATCAGTGACAAGTTCCATTCGCTCTCACATAGATTTGGTAAAAATAAGTTAGATTTCGGATTTTTTTACTTAATCCGGACCATTTAATCTATGTGAGAGCAAATAGAGCGAATGTTTTGAACATTATCATATTTAAAATTATACTTGGTAGTGTCGCGAATCATATTTTGATCAAGTAACAACTTGTCACTGATATACAAATTTGAAAAACACAAGAAAATTTGAATGTCGCGGGATACTACGAAGGGATCACTTTAAGAGGCCTTACAATTTTTGTTTAATAATCAGGCTTAAATATCACTTTCAGTATCACAAACCTTTGCACTCCATAACCATTAAAATACAATATGGATAACCTCTCAAAATTAGTTTTAATTTACAATAACAAACCAAAAAACAATAGGCCACCTAACCTCAACAGAGCTAGCGATGCGTCACGGCGCCGCGTACGACGGCGGCGGGGGGCCGGTCCCCCCGGGGGGCGCGGCCCCGGGGGGGACCCCGCCCAGCTGTCTGGAGCAGCTGCTGTGTGCGCTCTGCACGCCCATCTGCAAGGAGATCGGAGTGGACCTGCAGCAGGTGCAGGCGCAGAACAACCAGGAGGCGGTGCATCTCACGCAGCCGCAGCCCACCACAGGTATGGACTTTGCATGGGGCGAAGACTGCTTCTAAGGAGCCTTTACCTGGACGACACAAATTGTGCAAATCTGGGTAGTTTTAATTATTTTGTATGCGTTTAACCTTGCGTCGTGCGTTTTAAACAACTTTTTGGGAAGAAAAATTTGATACCGAGCAGGACTTGTACCTGCGACACCGAACCTACTGGGTCATCGCAGTCATGCTCAAAAAGGTTCAGTTAACACTCAAATCAATATTGAAATAGATGACTTTTTCCATACTAAATCGTAAATATTTTGTAGTCGACGAATTAGATGATCGCAAGTCAGGAGTGAATAGATTACTTCTAGGCAAGCGTGCTTCACCGTCGACCACAAAATCGCCATCAGGCGAGATAGTGGTCAAACGCGAACCTATCGTTAGCCTAAAAATAGAGTGAACATGCTTATGGGTGAGCTCGCTCCACCTCTCACCTTTGACCTGGACTAGAGTTGAGAGCAAAAAATAGCCAAATTAAAAAAAAACTTAACAAAAAACTGACGGAAGTTAATATTTTTAGCTGACTGTGGGAGTCAGTTTAAGCCTTATTATTCTTAGCTCCGGCTTAGCCAATTACTGGTTTGCTAAGTTAGGATTCATCCGAAAATAAGCCGTGGTTAAATAAATAAATAAAAAGTTGATCTGCATATTCCTGTAACAGACTTATGTGACAAAGCTTTTCATACGAAAAAAAATAAATTTATTTATAGGCAAGTTAGGTTAATTTTCGGATAAAGTACTACTGAGCTCTAAACTAAGACTTGTCTTTTGGAATTTTTAATTTATGTTCTCAGAACATAATGCAGAGGGTAATTTATTCAAGAAGTAATGTTTTATTGTTTGAATAATTATACGAACATGTATATAACGCATAAATAAACATTTATTTCAGAATCGCTTCGATAACAATGAAAACTTATAATGCCTCTGATATTTCTTTCAGGTTTCCAGAGACAATGATGCATGCACCGCTTTACTTTATAATATCACGTTTTATAGAAATGGAGGGCACAATTTAAAATGTCTGTTTTTGTTATTATATTCTCTTGTAAATATATTATTTTCCCCTTTTGTTTTTTTATGATTTTTATTTTACAGGTGACCATGGACAATATTTCTTATTTTTAATTTTTGTACTGTCAACTGTCAACGTCAAATAATGCTGGATATTGTATTCTCTATGGATCTATAACCAATATCCTGCATTATCTGCTTATCGCTACTAACATCAAAAATGCAAGAATTTTCAAAAATTTATGTTTTTGGAAATTTTTACGTTTTTATGCTTTACGCATGTTATTGTACATTGGAAGTGAACGAAAATGGGCATTTTAAATTTATTGTTTAATTTAATATTAAATTCATACTAGGTAGTTAAGTCACCTCCATTTCCATAAAATTAATTTTAAGTTTCTTTTTAAACGTGGTATTGAATTTAGATGGTATGGAAAAGAGTTTTGTTTTTTTTTGTAATTGGAAATTTACTTAACTGACATATTATTGCATATCTGTAAGTACTTTTGCAAAGGCCATCATCTTTATATATTTGAAGTAATATCATTATTTACAGTTATTATAACACATTATATACTATCCAAAACAGCAATTAAACAAGATTGTCTTTAGACCAACCAAAGTAAGTCCTTTTCGATGAAACACAAATAATCTTGTAAAATATTCCTTGAAGACATTCTGCAGAGAGGCAGTAACTTAGCAGTTCAACAAAGACCGAAACATAAGTTTCATTTGTTTCGCCATTATTGTATAACTTTACCCGAGTTTAAACCTCTAAAAAAGCCACCAGAAAAAGTTATAGCGCATCAGGATGCCACGCGATTGGTGGGCACAGAGTGGCAGAAGCTAGCTAACAATAAACTAATGCTTGTTCAAATAAATATCCGCTTTGAAAATCTACTTTCACAGTCACTTTTCCATAACTAATAAACTCAGTACCATGTCCCACAGGTTACCTTCAACCGTAATTTCTGTGCTAACATCATGAAAACGTTACAGAGCTGAGAGGACAGGGCTTCTCCAAGGAGGTGTGCCGCAGTATGGTAGCCATGCTGGACAAGGACGGCTCCGGAGGACTCGGCTTTGAGGAGTTCAAGGGCTTGTGGATTGATCTAAGGAATTGGCGGGTGAGTAACTGAAGAACTCCGCCTTGTTGCCAAAAGATATTTGACACGTATTTTGTCTTTTGTTATATAAACCAAAATTTACGAAGATGTCGTATCTTCTTCAAATTGCCAAAACGTCACAAGCAAGTACGGTTTTTACTTGCTTTTGACGTCACGAGCCCCCACTCTCGAATTTTAATGCGTTATATATTTGTAAATAGGCATTGGTTTAACGAAAGAAAAAGTACGTATCCATTATTTTTCAAAACTGTAATTAAATTTGCAATTTATTGATACTGTTAAATTTCCTATTATGTTCTACTCTGAGGTATGGGCAGAGGTTCCATTAACGGCCTCACAATTACAAATATTAGCTACAACCTTCGGATCTTTAAATAAAGAGTGAATAGGTTACTTCATGATTCACCGTCGACCACATCATTGCTTACCATCAGGCGAGATAGTGGTCAAGAGGGAGCCTAGAATAAACAAATTAAAAACTACACACCGCTAAATATCATATTAGAAAATCTTGGTGTTATGCTTGTGGCCAACCTGCATCAACAATAAATGAATTCTGTGCGTAAAGTCACAACAACTCATTTACAAATTAATTTTATGCGAATTTTCGTATACATTTTTTGGCGCCTACTCTCAATCTCATTCGATCCTGTTCCAAAAAATTGCAGACCTAATAATGAATTTCAGCTTGATAACTCCACACTTTTCTGAAGGATCTTGACAGATTCTAGAACGTCTGACAAAAACTTTTGCCGTGTGTGTGATCCTATAAGAGTTCCGTTATATCTTTTATCTACTATCATGCTATTAATCCTCTATAAAAGAACCTATAACAATTAGCTTATTGCCAACATTAAAACACTCAATGATATAATTATCATTATATCATCCAAACGCGTGTTATAATGAATTTCAAAAAAAGAACATTCTCATGCAATGACATTTTCACCACCAGATCGCTAAAATTTTGAAAAAAGAACAACTCGTCTTATCGTGTTATATCCCGCCATTTTTTCACTCGAATATGGTATGCGAATATGGTATGTTATGAGAATCTTTTATAGAGGATTCACAGCATGATTGTAGATAAAGTCTTGTATGCAACCGTTATAATTAGGTATTAAAACACTCATGTGATACTATTATCACACTCGGCTACGCCTCGTGTGATAAACCCACATTCGTGTTTTAATACCCCTGATTATATAACAGTTGCATAAATAACTATTAAGACACGGAACTTTAATACGACATCAACTGACGACATAACCTGGTTTTCTTCCGCAGGCTGTATTCCGTCTGTACGACACGGACGGTCGCGGCGCTATCCCGGCCCACCACCTGCGCGACGCGCTGCACTCGGCCGGCTACACTGTCAACGCTCATGTGCTGAACGTACTGGCTCACAGGTAACTTGTTGTGGATAATACGGTACGGTTCAGCGGGTGTAAAACTGCCACTTAGCAATATTATTAATGATTCATTTTATACTGAGCAGCTCGTGGCTAAATAATTACAGCAGTTAAGCCGCGCTTGCTGAGGTTGGTCTGTGGATGAGTGATCCTCTGTCATAGCGAGTTTCCTCCATGGCTCGAAAAGCACGTAAAGCCGTTAGTCCCTCCTGTCATTTGTAAATCTTTGACAGTCGATACTATTAGTCAGAAGTTCTAAAAGTCTGACAGCCAGTCTTACCATGGGGTATCGTATTACCCAGTTACTGGCTTGTGGAGGTTCGATAGACAGTCGCTCCGTGTAAAATACTGATGTCAGCTGCATCTGGTTCGACTGGAAGCCGACCCCAATATAGTTGTTATTCACAAAATAAATCATTAGGAACATTGTAAAGTGGCCGTTTTTAGACCGTCTTTCAGGCCATGCTGCGGGGCGAGGGGAAAGTCGCCGTAATCACCTCCTTCCGCGAAGCAATACTGCTGCGAGTGAAGGAGGTGGGCGGAACGTGAGGGAGAGGCTATCCTCCTTTTTTTGAATGCTCCTTTCTCGTTACGTACAACAAGGGAAATCCGAATCCATGTGAGATGCTGGAAAACTAAATTCTTTTTTTACCTAAACATGAATGATGAATTTGACCATTTCTTTTAACTTTCAACTCTGCTTCTTGTAAAGATAATTTCATTGAATGACAAGATAAAAATGGGGTCGGCGAAAAATTCTTCAAACTTTGCAAAATATTTATTCAAAATTTGCAAAAAATTACCATTGTTTTTGCTTCAACAGATATTCCTCTGACGGCTACATTCAGTTTGACGACTTCATTATGTGTTCGGTGCGATTGAAGACCATGATCGGTGAGTTTGTTAAATAAATTATAAAAATATAATATATTTTAAGTAATTTAGTATCTTTATTATTGAATGGTAGTTAGACAATGTGAAAGTGAATTTTAGATTTCAGTAAAGTATGTAACGAGTGAAGTTTCTTTCAAGTAATTATTTCTGTTACTTATTGGCACAATTAGCGCAGTTTTGTTGCTTGTCGTGGGTTCGATTCCCGCATTGTATGGCTTATAAGTAGTTGTTCCGAGACTGGCTGTTGTGTATGTGATTTTATTTGTAAGCTCGTCCACAATACAGGAGAACATCTTAGTGTTTAAATTGATAAGTATATTATTACACTAAGTTCTTAAAGTAAATAGAACCAAGTTTTAGAAAACATCTAATAAAGTTAATCTTAAGGACAATAATAATCATCGAATTTCTAGTACTTTTTCGTGATATCCATGAAAATACTTTAAAAGCTTATATAATCTTTTTAAAATATTGATTGCATCCATTTTCTAGTGATTTTTATTACTTGCATACTGCATGATATCTCTAATTAATTTGTAAAATTATTTCGTATTAATTTGCAATCTTTTCTATTTATATTCTTTTATTATATTGATGTTAATTCACTTTCTTAGTCATGTAAATTAAAACTAATTGCTCTATCTTCATTTATTTAAATATATAATTTATGAGTGGCTTTTAAATAATATAATTTAGTATTTTTACATTCTTATTATTTTGTGAAATTGGTTACTTATCGCTCGTAGTCAGTATGGTCCTGATAACCATGGTATGTTGTGTCATAGGTAAGCAGCAGATATAACTAGATTTTTCAAATTAATGTACATAGGTACTAGGTACTATGTAGATATATTGTACAGTCAACATCGGAATTTATGAGCTGGTTATTTTAAATGTTTGTACAAATAACTTAGGTAATCTGTTTCGAATAATAAAAGGGTGATGCTTTTTATTTCCAAATATTTTTTTAAATATAATATCTCAGTCAACGTCAATAAGAATTATCAAGGAATATTTACTACATTCATTTATTTAGGCAAGTTTATCCGTATTGGCACTTGCAACAATACTGAAATATAAAAGGTAAAGTTTGTTTGTCCAAAGTAATATCTGGAACTACTGAACCGATTTTGATATTTCACAGTACATCTTGAATGACACCCAAACTAATATTATAAATGCGAAAGTAACTCTGTCTGTCTGTCTTTTATTCACGCCTAAACTACTGAACCGATTTGTGTGAAATTTGGTACAGACATAGTTTGAAACTTGAGAAAGGACATAGGATAGTTTTTATTACAAAAAAATAAATAAAAAAAAAACAAAAATTTGCCCGCTAGTAGCCTATAATTTTATTTTCAAATTAAACCTGGTCAAAGCCAGGGCGGCTCGCTAGTAAGTAAAAAACCAAAAAATGCTCAGTTTAAAAACTTATAAAGTAAGTTAATGAAAAAATACCTACCAACACTCAAAATGTTGACTGTACAATGTTGATCTTGTGTTGAACAACAAAATTGTAACAACAACAATGTAACAACAGCGAACAACGAGCCTCTAGAGAATCTGGAGCGCGAGCTGCAGTGGAACAAATGAGCGACGCGGGCGACGCCGCGCTACACGTAATATATACAGGATAATCGACACTATGCCGCTCTCTCACCTGCCATGGGCTGTTCCAGGAAATGTACTATAACTTGTAAAAATATGGAAGTTCTAAATGTGTTGTGGGAAGGTCAAAAAGTTCTAAAAAATTTATAAAAAGAGGATGTTTTGTTAAAATAGAATAATAATAATCACATTCACGAAAAATATGAAATAAAAATCTGATTTGTGTGAAATTAAAAAAGTATGTTAAGGAGATTTGGAACTGGTTATTATAATACCAGTAGTTTCAATTTGATAGAAGAACAAAAAGTTTAAAATATTCAATCATTTAGTAATATTTGTGGAAAGAAAAAAAAATACGATCAGGCTGTACCATCTTGGCCATCGTAGTCATACTCAGCTAGTTCGAATTTTTCATTCCTTTTTTAAAGTCTTACAGTGAAGTCATATTCTCTTGATATTATCTTTAAAAAGAAGTGTCTGTCAAACTACAAAATTTAAATTTTTATATTAATCTTTATGAACTTTTTGTCCAAAGTCAACAATGTTTTAACTATGATAAAAATTTTGTAAAAAGAAATACGTTTCCTACACAGCCTTCTACATAAATATTATTGTTTGCGATAGTATTTTACAGAATACATATTTTTTACTTTTGAAGTTGCTAAAATATACAATAATTTACTATCAAATTATTTTTGAAACAAAAAAACTATTCGCAGACAGTAAAATATCAATTTCTTTCGGATATTTTACAAGTATAAAATTTTTATTAAAAGTATCAAGATCCATAATGAAAAATCCATTACCGAAAAAAAAATACTTTGTAAAATGTCCCCCGCACTACAAAAGCTTAACTAACTGTTAACTTTCGCGCCAAAACAGATATAAATACTAATATGAACAATTCGTTTTACAGATACGTTCAAAGGGAGGTCATCGGGCGGTGACTACGCCACTTTCTCCCTCGAAGAATGGCTGAATCGCACAGTCTACTCATAAACGTCAAGCCTAAACATGCCTTATTGTTATAAAGCTAAGGCCTATTTACGCAAAATGTACATTGATTATATCCTACTAAATGTTGCCGTCATTTTTATAAGAATTGTTACACTTCCATGCATAAAAATTAAGATGTTATTTAAAATTTATAGTGAGTACAATCTTTGCAAGTAAGTGTATATGAAATTCATATGTCTAAGTCACAAATTATATTTTACTAATTAAGAATTAATTAATGGTGACTTAATTTTCACTCTATACGGGTATTAAATCTGTCTAATTGACTAAAATAACTAAAAAATAAAATCATGTTTTTATATTTCGCTCACTATTTTGTGTAAATGTTATGAATAGTCAATTCATTGTTGCAAAATAGTTTTTAATTTAAACAGTATTTTCTTTATCCACCGATTGTTCATTCCAATGTGCTAGCGTTTTGTCTATGGATCATCTATGGTCAGGACGTCCGTGTTTAGTTCTGTGCGATTAGCTACAACCTACAGCTTTTTTTACATGAAAAAATATATATCTGTTATAAATATTACAATTTATTGCACTATGTTGCATTGAATATGCATTTTTATATACGCAATACATTTATTTATTTTGACATTTTTTCTGATTTTTAAAGATCTGAAATAAAACATTTATTCATAAATATTTTGTTTATTTTATTGTCTGCCGAGACTGAATTGACCAAACTAGCTAAGCCCCGCTTCATGCCAAAAAAACAATCCTCTACAACAGGGGTGGCCAACTTGATTAGACATAAGATCTACTGTTTACCAACGAAACCCTGTGCGATCTACCAACCCTTGTATCACTTGTATCACTTTTCAATCGCTGTTCCGTACAGCGATTGAAAAGTGATACAAGATGATGCTGCAGTAGTTGGTAATTACGTTGCGCAGTCTGATCTACTTATTTATATTTTTTGCTTTGCCACGATCGACCGGAGTAATAGTCGCAATCGACCGGTCGATCGCGATCGACCGGTTGGCCACCCCTGCTCTACAAGATACTGTCATCAAACGCATCACAAGAATAAAATCATTGGCATTTTGACTAAATCCAAATAAGGTCCAATTTAGTCAAATTTGGAGTTAATCAATAATCATAAGACTGAATTTTGCTTCATTAAACTTAAGTTCGCATGTCTGAAAGGAACTTCCAAAACCTAGTCATTCCTCTATGAAAGCTGTCTCTTCCTCTAATTCTGACCAGGGGGCGTATTACAAGCTCTTAATTCCAGTCAGTTAACGCCTTAAACTGAACTGCCTTGCTTAGTTGTATTACGAACTCTTATTGCCAGCCAGTCAGCGGTCACGTGATATTTTACCAACTTTGCCTGGAAATTTCGTATTACAAGCTACCTAATGACATTTCAAGGCCTGATAACTGTCAAAATTGACATCTAAACCGTTCAGTTTACGCCACTGTTTATAAACTTTTACTGACTTGTTTATTTTTTGTGTGTAAATGAAACTTTGATAATCTAAAATAAATATGTCAGACGAGTTAGTGATTTTTGAATTCACTGAGAGTGATAACGCACAAGGAAAATATAAAGCAAAGTTACAAAGAACACGGCTTAGAGATCGTAGTGATCCCTTTGCTATTAACGACATACAGTTTACTAAGCGATATAGGCTTAGTAAACAATTGGTTCACAATTTGTGTGATGATTTAAGACCGTTTATGGCTGCGCCCTCAAGAGCATCTGATTTATCACTTGAGAGAAAGGTACCTAGCAATTCTTATTTTAATAAGTAATTTGTTAGGATAAGTTTTAACCAATAGTAAAGTGTACTTTTATGCATTATGTAGGTATTATATATTTGTAGGTAAGTATATTAAATAAATAAATTTGAACAATTATTAATATTTTTGCAGGTTTTAATTACATTATCTTTTTATGCTACGGGGAGTCACCAACGGCTCGTTGGTGATATATCTGCTCACTGTGTAGCTCAACCTACAGTGTCTGTAGTAATAAAACAGATGACTGAATTGTTAAACATGCCCCACATGAGGGCTAAATACATAAAATTTCCAAGAACTTCTGAAGAGAGAAATGCCAACAAGATACGGTGGGTGCTATTTTTTTGTTTGTTTCCCAATGTGTATGCTTAAAGTTATCTGATACTAGCTTTCACCCGTGTGGGATACCTACTTCTTATTCTTCTTCGTATCCCAAACTATGTGTATGCTAAATTTCATGAAGATCCACCTACATATATACTTACAAATTACCAATGTAAACATTACTTTGAATCCCTATTTGTAATGATAAAAATCTAATAATTTAGAAAAAAATGTTTTTATTTAAAGGTTCTTTAATAAGTTTCAAATGCCAGGAGTATTGGGCTGCATTGATTGCACACATGTTGCAATAGTACGCCCCATGGAAAACGAGGAAAGGTACTATTGTCGAAAAGGGTATCACTCTCTAAATGTTCAACTGGTAAGTAATATTATTTAATTAAAAAATATTCACTGTTTAACAAAATATATTTATTTCAATACAAACTACATAAAGTGTAAGCAATTGCCAGCTGAGTATGTCCTTGTTTCAAGCCAATTCTTTAATTTCTTTGATAAAAAATTAAACAATTTCAATTTTAGATTTGTAATGCAGATATGCAAATTTTAAGTGTGGATGCTAGCTTTGGTGGAGCAACCGATGAATCCTTTATCTGGGAAAACCATCCTCTAAAACAGCACATGGAGCTTATTAGCAGAAATGAAGCAGTATGGTTACTTGGTACGATTTTTTTATAAACTGAAATTAAAATAATCTTTTAACTATATACTTGATAACACATCTGTTACATGTTATACTCATCTCTTACAGTTTACGCAAAAAAATTAACCATGGTGATGTTTTGTTTCTAGGTGATTCAGGGTATCCTGTAAGAAAGTACATGGTGACTCCAGTAACTGATGTCACCCCGGAAACTCCAGAAGCTCACTATAATAGTATCCATGTCCGTACAAGGCATGTTGTTGAAAAGACAATAGGTCTCATTAAAGCTAGATTCCAGTCTTTACTTGTACAGAGAGTACTGCATTATTCCCCACATGTTGCAGCGTCTATTGTAAATGCTTGTGTAATATTACACAACATTTGCAATCACGCAAATGTCCCCGTACCAGTACTCACTGATGAAGAATTAATGTCAGAGGCCTCAAGACAGATAAATACAACACACCTAGAAAATCAGCCTTCTTCTTCTACCTCCTACACCAATCTAGAAATGAGTGATGGCTTAGAAGTTAGGCGAACCCTCATCTCTCGTCTCTGGTCTTCTCGATCCTGAGCCTACTAGAGCTGCCCCGTTCCTGAAGATGAATATTTTAATACAAAGTTGTTCCCTTTTCTTTTAAAAATGTAATTATCACTGTGCAATGCTGTTTTAATTTAATATTAACACAGATTTTGAAAACTAGGGAATCGAAAACCGGTTCTTGTTGGAAGACTCGGGATTTTCGGGAGAGGCATCCAAAGACCAGGGAAATCCTGGAATTTTCGGGACAAAAATGTATTTTTTCCATAACATCAGAAAACAACAAAGAGAATAAGATAACTTTAAGGCATAGTATTTATTCTCATAAAAATCATACAGCCAGCTTAAATCTGTCTCTCTATCATCGTCAGAAGAAGCTTTCGGGAACACGGACGACGTAGTGAGTTTTACTATTTTGATGTGCGCAATATAAAGAATATTTGGAATCATTAGTGCACATTAATGCAGTGGCCTCGAGTGAGTAGTGGTGGCTCAGTGGTATCGGCCTCGACTTACGAGTCCAGCCTGGTGCATTACTTTTTATTTCATCACCACTGCTCTAAAAACTGTGAAGAAAAACATTGTGAGGAAATCGGCATTTATGGTCCTTTCCCTCTCACAGAGAGGACGCCTGTGTCCCAGCAGTGGGAACATTATAGGCTGATGATGAGTGCAAATTAGTGGAATGGCAACCAGGGATGGATGGAAACTTGCAGTTCATCTAGAGGTCCGATGCTGGACCTTTTACAATTAAGATGCACTTCGATTGGGCCGGTGGAATGAGGTTGTGGATTTCCGGAGCTCGCTCCACTTTACCTGCTTTGCCAAAAAGCGTTTTTGCAAAGCATACATAAAACGAATGTTGCGATGATGAGATGAGCTATGCTGTGAACTTTAGCATCCACCAGTTTCACGTTGCTAATGAGTCTAAGAAGCTCTGCGTTGGCCACTGGGTCAAGTGCAGCAAGTTGTTATTTAACTTGCTGCACTTGACCCAGTTTGCGCAAGTTCAATGCTGCATCCATGCAGAATTGAACTTGCGCAAAAGTTATCCAGGTGTAAGTTAACGCTTCATTCTATTTAGGACGCCCAGTTTTTTGGCCCCAGTTTGTGCTTTGTGCTCAATATTGGGCCCAAAGTTTACACCATCCAAGGTACACCATTTGCTACACTATTCTACTTAAGGCTACATAGGCTTGGCCTATTGCGAAAGTACTTTTGCCTAAGTAAACCACAGCTTTTTCAACTGTCATCCCTTGCAATTTATGTGCTGTAACCGCCCAACTAAATTTTAAACTTTCAAAGTTACCTTGACGTCATAAGCGTACGGCTGACCCTTATGACGTCTCAGAACGACTTCTATACAAGTCTATGGCGCACGGAGCCCTGACAACCGACTATTTTATTGAGATGAGAATATGATTATCAACATGAAAAAACTAGTCGGCACCCTTTTAAAGATCGAAATTCTATTTTCCCTTTGTTATGAAGTATGTAACTAAGATCATTTTACTGACCTCAAATAATTTTCCAAATAAGATGAAATTGATAAAAGGTTTATAAATATTTTATCGGGCAAAATCAAACAGTGTTAACAATCGCGTCACATCACTAGTTGATTTTTATAGAAGTGGAAAACGAAGTGGGGCTGGACGACTTGTATAGCCCTGTCTCTTTCACTCACTGGAACATGCCTGGTTTTAAGACGTCTTAATACGGCTGCTAGAGACATCAAATATGTTGAGAATTTTTTGTTTTTACCAAGTTTAAGACAAATAAGGGCTTACTTTGTGTGGAAAAATAAAAAAAAACAGGGCACTTGACAGTGTTATTTCTAAGAATAAAATGAAAGTAGCTGTTAAATCCAGTAAATTTATTTTTATAACATAATTAAAATAAAGACCTTGAGTGGAAATCGTGACGGTGATGGCACGAAAATCGGGAACTTCTATACAAGTCCGTAGCAGTAAAAAGGTCTATTTCACGCAAAGCAACTTTTTTTTCTTTTCCATGAATGCTATTTTATTAACAAAAAAAATAACATCTTATTATTATTTTTTAGAGGTTTTTGACCTTCCCACAACACATTTAGAACTTCCATATTTTTACAAGTTATAGTACATTTCCTGGAACACAGCCCATGGCAGGTGAGAGAGCGGCATAGTGTCGATTATCCTGTATACATTACGTGTAGCGCGGCGTCGCCCGCGTCGCTCATTTGTTCCACTGCAGCTCGCGCTCCAGATTCTCTAGAGGCTCGTTGTTCGCTGTTGTTACAATTTTGTTGTTACATTGTTGTTCAATACAAGATTAACAATGTACAGTCAACATTTTGAGCACAATGGTTATTTTTGATAGGTCCTTTTTTCCATTGAGTTGCACGTACCATTTCTTTTAAGTTGCGCTTATTAATTTATTAATTAATAACAAATTGGTTAATATATGGTTCATTTCTAATGATGTTGACATACACATTATATTTTAAAACATAAGACGCATCACACTTTGTTATAATAATATGATGTTGATAAAAAATATGTTGTTGACTGTGCAATTTTATATCTAATAATACCATAATATCTAGTACATACACTTGAAAAACCTCTAGTTACGAGTATATCTGCTGCGTACCTATGATAAAACTATTATTCCAACTACACTGACAACATCCGACATTTTTTTTTACCAATTTCGCAAAATAATAAAAAAAGTGTATAACAAGAGCAAAATGGTATAATAAAAAACCTTTAATATATATTTTTTTTTCATTAAAGAAAGAAACTAAGCGATATAATAAACAATAAATTATAATTTATATTAATAAGAAAGCGAATTAAAACCAATATCACAAAAAATATAAATAGAAAAGATCGTAAATTAAATACGAAATCATTTTACACGTTAATTTGAGATATGTATGATATCTCAAATTAACGTTATATAAATTATCAATGTTTTTAAAGATAATGTAAGCTTATACTGTTATTTTAAAGAAAGCACAAAAAGTTAGATTCTATGTACTTCGAAAATGTAATGCAATAATATATCTATTTATTCTTCATGATTATATGTTATGAAAACATTGTCCAATACTAGGAATTTCTCGAGTATAGAAATAAAATCACATACATAGGTACACAAAGCACGAAGCACAAGACTTGGAACAACTACTTAAAAGCCATATAAATATGCGGGAATCGAACCCGCGATACACAGCACCAATGCTCCAATCGTGCCGTCTAATAATCGAAACAACCTCTTGGAAGAAACTTCTCCTTTTACATACTTTACTGAAATCTAAAATTCACTTTACAAACGTAGTCTAACTACCATTTAATTATATAGTTACTAAATTATCTAATATTTATTAAAGTTATATATAATTTATATTACGTAGTATATAACTCACCGATCATGGTCTTCAATCGCACCGAACACATTATGAAATCGTCAAACTGAATGTAGCCGTCAGAGGAACCGCATCTGTTGGAACAAAAAAATATTGGTAAATTCAATCGACTTTTTCACTAATTCTATGAAATGCTCTAATTATGCTGCTACGCGCTGATAGTTTTAATAAATAAAACAAAAGAGTAAGCCTAGAGAATTAAAGGCAAAAAGGAAGAAAAATTAACCCCTTCGTTCCATTCCTATGTAAAGCAAGTGAACGTGTCCAAGGAAAACATTTAAATGTATGCGTGGCGCTCACTCACACATTTATAAGAAAATGGCTTCACGCGATTTGTTTTTAACACGGGATCTGAGCTTTTTATAAACTTAACAAAAAAAAACTTAAAGTGAACAAGATGTACTCGTAGAAACGGTTGATAGAATGAACGAGGCGTGGCGGAGCTTCGCGTTGGCTCGAGCCATCTCACGAGGTCGCTTGTAACATTGTAAATAAAGTTTGTCATGTCTTCTTATTCAAACTGGCTGTCACGCTGCCAATTCAGTTAGGTTTGAGATGGTTACGTTCACTTAATTTTATGGATCACTCATTTTTAATTCTCTCTCAGATTTTTGTCATCACACAATTTTAGAGAACATCTTACATAACTCATAGTAGGTAGTTTTGCCATAAAGTCCAAAAAAGAAAAAATATAGACCGAACTTTGTATTTCATTGAATCGTGTTTTAATTTTTGTCACAATTTATATCATATGGTCAATAACTATATTCCAAGTTGTTAGATCTCTAGTCCAGATATGTACAAAGAAAAATAAAAAATAAAGACCGTAATTGCACTGACTTATAACCTTAAGATGGATTTCCGGTATCTTTTACAGATACGGTTTTACCGTGTTATCCACCTTGAAACAGTCCTTTATAGAGGTGACCCATCCAACTTGTTACCTGTGAGCCAGTGCGTTAAGCACATGAGCGTTGACGGTGTAGCCGGCCGAGTGCAGCGCGTCGCGCAGTTGTTGGGCCGGGATAGCGCCGCGACCGTCCGTGTCGTACAGGCAGAATACAACCTGCGATTGAAAAGGATTCTTGTCAGTTTATTAATAGAAACAATAAACCATACACATATAAAATGGCCTATCGGCTAGTGTTATCTCTGCCAATCGCAACTATTATGACGTTTATCGCTGGTTTTAATACTTTTTCATTTCTTTCTTGTTGAAGACGATACAGGAAGAAATTCCTAGTGTCCCCCCACACTAGGAATTTGACTCATCCTTCAGGAATCTCTCGAGACAATGAGTCGGTACCCGCACCACAAAAGACTTGAAGTTTTTCTCACATATCTAAGCATCGAAAAATTGTAACAATCTGTTTGTAAAACTATACCATATTTTAAAAGAGTAACCATGGAGTTTCTTGCCGGTTCTTCTCCATGGAATCGACCAACCCGAACCGAGCACCTGCTGTCGACGTTTTATAAGTGCCCTCATGGGCCTATGTGAAATAAAAACTTTTTGATTTTGAAGTTGGTTTCATGCCGCGGCTCCATCCTCTCGACCCTCAAATTCCAGGAGGTCTTTACTCGCAAATACTTCACGGCATCCTCTACCTTCGTTGAGTGATGTAGCTGGGACAAATACAAAAACGTCGTAGGTATTGCAGGACGAAGCAGCATGCTTGGCCCAACCAGCGCGGAACCACACTGGTTCTGACTCTTCTTCATCTTCTTCTCCACCTTGATGAACCCATCCTTGCCCGTTAACCGCTGCTTCAATTCCTTATTGGAGACTGAACGCACCCACATTTCTTCCTGTATCGTCTTCAACAAGAAAGAAATGTGGATGCGTTTACAAACATAGAAACTCGCATACACAAACACCACTGGAACAACTACCTACTTGCAGATCATATAAACATTTGCCTTCTTATATATGTATTGTATTATTTTATGGGCCTTAGTTGATAAAAGCAAATTCAATTAAATATATGTATATTACTCACCGACCAATTCCTTAGATCAATCCACAAGCCCTTGAACTCCTCAAAGCCGAGTCCGCCGGAGCCGTCCTTGTCCAGCATGGCTACCATACTGCGGCAGACCTCCTTGGAGAAGCCCTGTCCTTTCAGCTCTGTAACGTTTTCATGATGTTAGCACAGAAATTATGGTTGAAGGTAACCTGTGGGACGTGGTACTGAGTTTATTAGTTAGGGAAAATTGATTGTGAATGTAGATTTTTCTGTTTGAAAACAATTTCAATTAACGTTGCCCCACACTCGGAATTTCTCCTGTATCGTGAGTATCTCCTGATGAGACAAACATAGAAACTCACATACACAAACACCCATACCCGGAACAACAACTTGTAAATCATACACACATTTGCTCCGTGAATCTAAACCGTAAAACGCAGCGCAGGGTTATCGTGTATTAGTTTCTGCCCCAACTGTCGCGTTGCATCCCATCGCCCACACGTGCTATGACTTTTTCTGATGGCTTTTTCAGAGGTTAAAACTCGGGGAAAGTTATACAAGCAGCAAAATGCTTCTTTAGTATTTAACATATAGGACTAAACGTTTTATAGAAATCTAGTAGACGCTTTAACTCGGACCACTGACCCTACTGAAAACTATAAGTACTTTCGATCCTATCACTTTATAAACGTTAACAGAATTATTTTCCCTGACTCTTATTAGAACGTGCAGTCTTATAAGCGCAAGTTATAAAACTAATTAGCAAAGTGTGACTTTTGATCCGATAAACGTATTTACTAAGATTGTTCTCCTTTCATTCTTCTGTAAGACATGCACTTCTTATCCAAACTAAAATTATAAATGCGAAAGTAACTCTGTCTGTCTTTTCTTCACGCCTAAACTATTGAACCGGTTTGTGTGAAATTTGGTACAGACATAGTTTGGAACTTTAGAAAGGACATAGGATAGTTTTTATTACAAAAAAATAAAACTGCCGTAAATCACTATTCCACGCGAACGAATACGCGGGCAAAAGCTAGTAAAATATAAATGTCAAAAAATATAGCTGCTAGAGGTAGTGTCCGTTACCCCAGTGAGATGTTGTCGAAAATGGTCATTGGAATCGTATAGATAATTAGTTGTGCGGCTTCTGTAATTGTTGCGCACATTTTTAAATTTTGTTGCGCTTATAGTTTTTTAATTATTTCACAAAAACATTTCCTGCTGGCGTAACGTTACTCCAGCCAGACCTTTTTCTTTCTAATGGGAATCTATACATATAATAAATCTGTAGAAGGGTCAATTCTGTACATTGAAAATATTGAAAAAATAAATAGCGGGGGGTGTTGCTGGATCGATACCAAACCCAAATATGTGATTAAAATAAATTTTGTCTGTCTGTATATGCAGGCATCACGTGAAAACTAACGGTTCGATTTCGATGAAACTTGGTATAATTATACCTTATTATCCTGGGCATAACATAGAATACTTTTTATCCTGGAAAAATACGTAGAAAAAAAAAACTTATTTTTCAGTTACTACAGAACGCGAGCTCAACAGCAGTAGCTCAATAGAGGGATCTCCTTAATTATTATAGGCTTAGCCGTATTTGGGTCCAATAGATATTTATAAGATGTCATTGTCAGAGTTACTCAAAATGGAGAAATACACCATCCACGCGAAGACCGACATCCGCGCGTACGGAGTCGCGGGCGGATGCTAGTATTTGAATAAATACTAGTTATAAAATTTGTTGTCTAGATGAAGTAAATGTTGTGCCTCGTTTTGTATTCGTTCTTTCTTCGGTTGCAAAGTTATTCGAGATTTTGCTGGGGTAGCGTTTTTGGTTTTGCTAGATCTTTGAAACGGTTAAGCGGATTCTTATTATATTTTGTACAAGACTTCTAAGGAATAAGTTTAAATTAGTCGTACCCTCTCTCATGGCGAAGTCGAGGATCTCCTTCAGCTCCTGCCAGTCCACCTCTTCGTCGTCTCCCGCCAAGCGGTTGAAGAAGTCTCGCACCGGGTCTGCTGGTTCGGGGGCGGGGGCTATTTCTTTTACCTGGGGAGGAGTTGATTGGTTTAAACCTCGATAGCGCAGGAAATTACGGATAAAAAAATAAAAAGTGGGTTGTTGGATTTTCTTTGAGTTGGCCAACAGGGGGAAATCTCAATCCCTAAGCAGAGCCGCTTAGTCTCCAATAAGGAATTATTATATAAGGCAGCGGCAAACGGGCAAGGATCGGTTCATCAAGGTGGAGGAGAAGATGAAGAAGAGTCAGAACCAGTGTGGTTCCGCGCTGGTTGGGCCAAGCATGCTGCTGCGTCCTGCAATACAATACCTACGACGCTTTTGTATTTGTCCCAGCTACATCACTCAACGAAGGTAGAGGATGTCGTGGAGTATTTGCGAGTGAAGACCTCCTGGAATTTGAGGGTCGAGAGGATGGAGCCGCGGCATGAAACCAACTTCAAGTCTTTTGTGGTGCGGGTACCGACTCATTGTCACGAGAGATTCCTAAAGGACTAGTCCCGGCCGAAAGCTGTCGTGTACCAGCATTTTCGTGGTCAACTGCGAAACACGCCTATAACCTAAAAAATTTGCTTGGGTTGTTGCGCGAGGCCCCTGTAGGAGCGAGGCCCCGGGTGATTGCCCTGTTCGCCACCATCTGTCATATTAATAGGTCTTGTGGAGTTCGTCTCTTGAATGGTTTTGTTTACATCAGGTTTTATGCCAGTCTATTTGGATGAGCAGCAATCCTATCCCTGTAAGCATTGGCAGCCTGCGTGACTTGTTCTATCAGCTTTGGTTGCTAAGTCCCTAAGTAACCTATTATTGTTCATGTACCATGGTGCATTAGTTATAATCCAAAGCATTTTTGACTGAAACTTTTGGAGTATGTCAATGTTGGAATTGGCTGTGTCCCACAGGTATATATATATCCCATATGTCCATATAGGCATTATTGAATTGGCGCCAAACAAACAATCAACAAAGAACAATTTACATAAAATCATTCTACACTTTTTAATTTCCATTGTTTGCTGCCGCCTCATTTGAGATTTATGTGGGGCTTAAATAGACTAAGCGAGCTTGCTAATGACGCAATTCGATCAATTCCAACTACAAGTGAAAATCATCCTTACCACTACGACTTCTTGACATAAATCGTGCGGTTATCTACAGGTAGATGAAAAACAAAACACGCCACGACGACGTAAGTCAGTCGAATTGCATCATTATATCGTAGTAGCAAGGACGATTTTCATTTTTAGTTAGTAGAAATTGCAAATCGCACGAATCGCGTCATGGGCAAGCTCGCTTAGTTATTTTTTTTACATTTCAGTTAGCTTTTAATTTGACTTACCCGATCATCAATGTCTCCCATACCGATGTCTTCATCGTTTTCTCTGCAAAACGAACATTAGAAAGATTTAAAAAAAAAAGATTTATTTGGCAGCACGGATGTCGAGTCGAGAAATTGACTGCTACGCCGCGTGTTCGATTCCAGCACCGAACAAATATATGTATGATCTACAAGTAGTTGTGCCGGGTCTAGCTATTTATGCATGTATATGAGTTAAAACATTTGCACCCACGTTCATTTAAAAAAAAAAAAACATCGTGGCCAAAGAAATAACAAGAACAACATAGTAAGAGTCTGACAGTCTCTTCCAATTCATCCAGCGTGAAAAAAAAAGGTCCACAACTTAGGACCCGTTTTGAGAGCTTAATAACTAACTTACCTAGATTTAATAACAAAATAGAATATTTGACTTAAACAATTGAATTAGTCCATCAGTTAGATTTTCAAAAAATATTTGATGCGTATTTTTTCTTTTGTTACATAAACCAAAATTGACGAAGATACTTCCCTTTTAAAATTGCCAATACATCACAAGCAAATACAAATTTAACTTGCTTATGGCGTCACACCCCACTGAATTTGGATGCGTTATATCTTTGTAAATATACACAGATTTAAAAAAAGAAACAATAATACGTATTGTTTTTTTACCCATTATTTTATGAAACCCGAACTGACGTGACCCGTCCCGGCCTCGCACGGGCTAGGTTACTCACGGTAAATGTATCTTTCTAATGGAAAAATCGACACAGTAGTTTTCGAGATTCTTCATTACAAACATACACATACACACACAAAAAAATACAAATTTCCATTACAAATTTCCTCATTATGATATTTGTGTAGATGTAGATGTGAGCATGCCTATACTCACGTCATATTATTGCTCTTCTCAGAGAAGACTCTGAGTAGAAACTCTCCCTCCTCATTGGGTTTGTAGGTGGACGGTACGATCACGTAGCTGCCAGGGTCCAGCTTAAACCTGGAACCAATTAGCTTTATAAGAACCGTTGAAAAATTACTTTTTATGGTTGGGCTCACTGAAAGCGAGCTTGATCATAACACGAATCTTGCTATTTCAACTGATTAAAAATGAAAATCGTCCTTGCTACTATGATAAAATGATGCAATTCGACTGACTTACGTCGTCGTGGCGAGCGTGTCTTGTTTATCATCTAGCCGTACATAACTGCACGTTTTATGTCGTATGTCGTAGTAGTAAGGATGATTTTCACTTGTAGTTGACAATATTAATTCTAATGGGCCCCCCATAGTGGGCCAAAGCCTGCCGGGGTCGCAGGACTGCCAGTTAACCATGACCCTGGAACGTGAAGGGCTATTGAAGGAACACCATTTTGCTACGCTAAAAAAAGGGCATGGTCCTTGACCGGACGGCAAGTTATCGATGACTCACCTAGCGCTAACTTCCCTTAAGTTGGTGAAGGGCCTGCGTCCGACCACGCGGTTGTTCTTGAAGAAGTTGTCGTCGAGCGGCTTGGGCACGTCTCCGTTGTCCGGCAGACGGTACACGGCGAACCCGATATTGAGGCACAGGCCCTGGTGCAGCTGGGAGCGACGGTTCTTCTGCATCAGGGCTACTATGATCTGAGGAGGAAATTGAAGTACATTTAGATGAGATCATCATCTGCGCAGAATTTTCCCAATTATTGGGTTGGCCGGATGTTCTTTTTTTTCACGGTTTCCTTCAATAGCCCTTTACGTTCCGAGGTCACGGTAATTCGTTAGTCCCGCGACAGCCGGATGTACTTTACTGAATATCAGTATTTTACATAGAGCGACTGCCTGTCTGACCTCCACAACCCAGTAACTGGGTAATAAGATAGGCCTTGGTAAGACTGGGTCTCAGAATTTCAAGATTCTAACAGTAACGACTGTTAAAGATCTACAAATGACAGACGGGACCAACGGCTTTACGTGCTTGCAGAGACATAAAAAAAAAACAATCCTTTATTCGTCAAATCAAAAATAACAACATAGCACAATTTGTCTGAAGGTACATTTATATTGTTGTTAGCACTAACTGATTCACTCTGATCCTCGTACTAGTATAAACTGTATTACGGTGGAACAGCTGTCCTCGTTCTCTGTAATCTTCATTTTTTAAGTAGCAGCATTGTGACAAACATATGATCATAATCATCATCAATGATAGACTGGCATAATGAACGATACACTAGTAGACACAAATTTGGTGGACAAACCACTGACATGAAGAAACCACTCTATGATAGATTGTGAACCCATTCACAAAGGCACAGTCTTGTTGTCATAGATAAGGAGGTCTGTGTCGCAGCAGTAGGAACATTCATTTAGTAAGAATGCAATTGGTATTTTCTGGGATCTATCCAAAGCCTTTGATTGTGTACAGCTTGAAACACTTTGCGAAAATTACATCATTACGGAGTCCAAAACGAAGCTTTTAATGTTATAGAATCGTACTTACGTAATAGATTTCAATGCGTGGATGTTAATGGTTCGAAATCTTCTGGTCAACCTCTTCAGCTAGGTGTGCCTCAAGGATCAATTCTGGGTCCGTTTTTATTTTTGGTATACATCAATGACTTGTCATATCTTTTAAAGGACATTTGTGACATTGTACTGTTTGCAGATATAGATACCTCTCTTATATTTAAAGTAGATAAAAATAGACAATGTTTTAACGATGTTAACACCGCATTATTTTTCAAGTGACATTTCTTATGGGAAATAAAGATATTTCAAACCCATTATCTTAGGTCACGGATTGATTGACTGCTTACAACCTGGTTCTCAATGGCAAAAAAATGAAATGTATAAAGTTCGCCCTGCCAAATGTTACAAATATAGGTCCAAACATTGTTTTAAGTAATGAAGAACTTGAAACTGTTGACTCAGCTGTGTTTCTGGGTATTAAAGTAGATTCTAAAATTCAACGGAGTCCGCATATAACAAGTTAAGCGGGAAGACTAAGCTCGGCAGCCTACGCTGTCAGAAAAGTAAGACAGTTCACGGACGTTGATACAGCTCGACTAGTTTATTTTAGTTATTTTCACAGCGTTATGTCCTACGGCATTTTATTGTGGGGCAAAGCGGCTGATATTCAAAGCATATTTGTCTTACAAAAACGAGCTGTTCGGGCAATTTATCAGCAGAGTTTGTTACTGAGGGATTTTTTTTGGGAGATTGGCATTCTGAGGGTGGCATCTGAATTCATCTTTGCGAACATCGATTTTCACACTATTAACACGAGAAATAAACACCACCTACGTGTTTCTTTTCATCGGCTTTATAAGGTTCATAGCTCATTTGTTGGCCTTGGTATAAAATTCTATAATAAATTGCCTTTGTCTTGTGACTGGGACCGTAGCACCATGACTATTTTTGTACTAGTTTTATGTCTTTTGACAATTCAAAAGTGCCTGTAATTGGCCTAGTTGAAATAAATGATTTGATTTTGATTTTTATTATCATTGACTAAATACATATTAAGTTTATGCATAGTTCCTTCTGCTGGCAGAAGCAGTGACCGCGGAAATGATTTCTTATGTTCTAAGACCTTTCACAAGATTTCTGTTTTACTGCGTATATTGTATGGGGAATTGAAAAAGCGCTTCTAGTTTACGAACGAGGAACTATTTTTTCCATTAAATTAACGTTTCAGTTTCCAAAAACTGAAACAGTCATGCTACGGCCTCTCGTGTGTACATAATGATAAAAGAGGACAACTAAAAATTGGTGATGGACAATCCTACAAATTATAAGCGTGAATGTTTGTTTGGATGGATGGAAGTTTTGTCCTCTTTCACGCAAAAACCTCTGAACGGATTTGGACGAAATATGGTACACATACAAATATGATAGTTTATAATCTGGATTAACACATAGGACAATTTTTATCCCAATGTTATGTTCTCGTGTGATCATTTTCGAGTTGTAGCGGGTAAAATCGTTGGCAACAGCTAGTATGTGCGTTAAGTTTGTTTAAAAAGAGCCAGTACTCACGGTGCACTTGTTGTCGTCGTCTCCCTCGTCCACGTCTGTCAGGGTGACGGTATACTGTGGGTTCTTCCAGAATGAGCCGAAGTTTCTGCAACCACCAGCCGTTACATCTGCGAAAATAAATAAATACGTTACATATATTTCTAAAAATATCTATTAACTGATTACTTCGAATTTTTAACAGTCCTAAATCAAACATTGGGGTTGATGCTGGCGTCAAGTACTTATATGAAAAGACCTCAAGTACTGAACATTAAGTTTAGCAAAAATCTAAAAATACTGGGGGTAAATTAATTTTTAGGCCCCCTTGCACCACAATCACTAAACGGGTTTAGCGCTAAACTGCCTTAGAATATTACTGTATCCCTGTCAAATTGTTTGAAGTTGACAGAGACAGAACGATGTTTTAAATCAGTTTAGCGCTAACTAAACCTTAGTGATTGTGGTGCAAGTGGGCCTTAATCATATTTTTTTATTTATTTATAATTTTTTAATGTTTTTTTCTGTTTGTTTTTTTATTTTAATAATATGGTAATAATAAAATTATTATATTTTTTAGTTAATTTCCTACGTGTTTAATGGATAAATTAATAATTTTTGTATTTAGTATCTGGTTTATGTTATATTCATATGATTTTTTATTTAATAAAAAGACGAAAGAGAAAGAAAAACACTTGCATGTGTTAGAAAAGTGTGTATAACGTCACAATGAGACGCCGTGCCATCACATTTTCACTCATATCTTTGTCTCAAAGTATAATGCATATGGTGTAATTACCTCTGACCCACTCTCCCTCAAAGACGGACATCTCCCACTTCTTGGTGCATCCCTTAGGACACTCTTCCGGGTCCAGTGACTCGGGGTTCAAGTTACAGATCTCCAAGCTAAAACGAATACACATATTTTTATTTCATTGGACAAAGCTATTCACAGGGCAGGTGGACTGATGAAATTACCGCACTTTTTTTTAGCGTTGTAAAATCATCAAATCAGTCCTCCCACCCAGGGCAGAGCGGGAGAGACTGTCACACTCGTACTGACTAAAATCCACGGTGTCCTTCAGTAGCCCTTTACGTTCCGGGGTCACGGTAATTCGTAAGTCCCGCGACCCCGGCAGGCTTTGGCCCTCTAGAGGAGGGTGCCGTCATTTTTGCTGACACTCTTTGAGGCACGCGTGGAACACAACGTGCCGTCGACCCGGGCATGTTCCATAGTCGGACAACGAGTTGCCCATTACTCGCTGCGCGCATGCCCGTGCCTACGGTGGCCCTCACGCGGCCCGCCTCCTCCTTCGCGAGCATGATTGCTTCGCAGAAGGAGGCGACCGCCTCCCACTCCGTCTCGCCCCGCAGCATGGCCTCGACCAATGCCGGGCACGAGAGGTCTCCGCCTATCACCGTCGTGAGGACACGACGGCGCTCTACCCAAGCGGGGCATTCCTGCAAGTTACCGCACTAGGAGTCAAATTCTAGGCCATATAAAAATCTATCAATTAAAATGGAGGTCATTACGTACGGTCTTGCGGACGGCGAGTAATGGCTTGCCGTCCGATCAAGGATGACCCTTGAAGGATGAGCCGGGGTCGACGGCGTGTCATGTTTCACTCACACCTCAAGAAGCTGTCAGCAAATTGTCGGAGACTATTAGGCCAAACGCCTGCCGGAGTTGCGGGACTGCCTAGCAGGTTACCGGGGCTCTTGAACGCAAAGGGCATTTGAAAGACCAGGGTGTAGTTATAGAGGAGCTCGCCTAAATATTTCCGCACAGGCCGATCTTCCGGGTTAAGCCACGCTTGCCGAGGTTGGTCTGTGGATGGCTGACCATCTGTCATAGCGGGTTTCCTGCCTCTGAAAGCACGTAAAGCCGTTGGTCCCGGCTGTTATTTATAGATCTTTGACAGTCGTTATAACTGTTAGTCAGAAGCTCTAAAAGTCTGACAACCAGTCTTACCATGGGGTATCGTATTACCCAGTTATTGGATTGTGGAGTTCCGATAGGCAGTCGCTCCATGTAAAGTACTGATATTCAGCTGCATCTGGTTCGACTGGAAGCCGACCCCAATATAGTTGGGAAAAGGCTAGGCTGATGATGGTGTAGTTTTCAGCCAGGAGAGAGTCTCACTGACTCTTCCACTCCATCCAGGGCGGGATGAATCGTCCGATGGCGTCGTTTGATGTGGATTTACTATCTAGGCACTTTTTTTTTTGAGCGTGGTAAAATCATCAAATGAGTCCTCCCACCCAGGGCAGGGCGGGAGGGACTGTCAGACTTGTACTGACTAAAATCCACGGTGTCCTTCAATAGCCCTTTACGTACCGGGGTCACGGTAATTCGTTAGTTCCGCGACCACTATCTAGGCACTAAAAAAAGATTGCTTCCTTGAAAAACATTCTCTTATAGCAGAAACGTGACATACTATGAGAAGTGAAAGATGAAGTCTTCGTAGTTCATCCAGAATTCTCCATCGTTGTCGAAGGTGAGACCCATCTCCTCCTTCTCAGACTGAGGAATGAATCGCCACTCGGGAGATCTGCAAACAAAAACATATTTCTTTAAATATTTATTATTGCCTGCGTCGTGAATTGCTTAGTTGACAATCAATATTACAAATCTTAGTCCATCATTTAGAGTTTTGATAAATGATGGACACGTATTTTTTATTTTGTAAAATCAATGAATATTTACCAAGATATACATGACGAATCAAAACTCGAGAGCTTTTATATCCAAACTTTTGCCTTTATAATGGGTTATTTACACGGGTCAATTTTTCGTTCGACTTGTTTGAAGACTAGCCGTGCAGCCTTTCATGCGGTTAAAATCGACCGTCTAAATGACATCAATCTCAACAATCCACTAGTCATTTCAAACGAAGCAACTGATAAAAAAATAAACCATGTAAATGAATAGTATAAGTTAGATCAGACACATACTTATCGCTCCAGGGTCCGTTCCACTCCGCCTCATTCCCCCAGGGGTTCCGTAGACGTAAGAGAGATATCTTCCCGGCGCGGCCGGGGGTCTCGATGTCCACGTACTTCACCTTCGTTATGGAGTACGCGTGACCTCGGATCAGCCCCACTGGGGTCTTCACTTCTTGGATATTTGGGTCCGGCTGGCAACGGAAATAAGTTGTATTAATATCTGAAACATATACAGGTGAATTTTCCAAAGTGAATGCTAAAATCTAAAAATATCGAGGCCGATTTTGATGAAAACTAAAACGGCATCGTTAGATTTCTGAAGAATTAATATTCCCGGCAAGGAATCGAAATTAAAATACCTACATGGACTGACTTTTCTAATATGTTACGTTACCTGTCTATTGAGCCAATTAATCTGATCAAAATGATAAAATTTCATTGTTTACAATGTTTCACAGAATTTGACGTCTCAACATATGTTACGTATGTTTTTTTTTAATCGTCTTTTCTATAATGGATGGTCGACTTTATACATTAGATTAGAGCTAAGTTGAAAATCTATTAAAGACTATTTCGTTTGCCACTAGTCTGGGGGTGCTGGTCAGAAGTGACAGAGACAAAGTGTCGACTTTGCCTCCATCACCTTTGACCCTCCTCCTCCCTTTGGCTCCTGAAAGTTGCAGCTCACCTCAATACCACACCCACAGAGTGAGTTCCTCTCGTACGCCTTGAGCAGGATGGTGTAGAAGTTGGGCGACAGTTCCTTGATCTCGTACATCTCAGTGACGCCGCCCGTGAAGTCCTCCATGGCCTCGCACGTGGAGCCTCCCTTCAGAGCCTCGTATGAACCGTACAGCCTGGAATTGGTGTTAGAAATACAACATGTAAGCACATTTTCTCTTCTTTACACTTCAATCACTGTACGGTTAGGTACCTATTGCCAAACTACGTGTACGAGAAAGGAGGCGCGAGTTGAGCGAGAGCATCGCACCCCGCCGCGAAAATAGCATATTTTTGAACGGACAACCATAGTAATATAATATGTTACATAAATAACAGGGTTATTGTAAATTCGCCACTAAATTAATTGCCCACCAAAAAAAATATTGATCCTGTTCTCCTAGTAATTTCTTTTCAGATTAGACATTGTGTCCTGTAGTCCTTTTGACTAGTTTTGTGCTGCATTATATTATAACTAGCACTTTGCCCGCGACTTCGTGCGCGTGGGTTACGTACTTTCTTAATTCCCCCTTTTCACCCCCTTAAAGGTTAAATTTCCAAAAACCCCTTCTTAGTGCTCCCCTACATTATAATAGGAAGCCGTGTGCAAAATTTCACATTCCTAGCCCCAGTAGTTTCGGCTGTACGTTGATATGTCAGTCAGTCAGTTCTCCTTTTATATATATAGAAGATATATATAATTGTTCCACTATATCCGTGCGGAAAGAGAAATGGGGCGAATTTACAATAATCAAAATTAAAAAAAAACATAAACCTTTGGCTAATTTATACATACTTTTTTTCGTGGGGTTTTAACTTTATGGCAAATTTACAACAACCCAAATAAACATATATATATAACCGGAGTAACATAACAAGCCCACTCGTATAACTTTATGATTTTTCATGGTAAGTACTGTTTAGAAATTTTGTACATAGATTCTTTGCACAATAATACTAGACAGGTGTTTCGGGTGTCGCATAAAACAATGTTGTATACCTATAAAGGTGTTTTGTTAAGATAAGCCTCAATACTGAAGGCTCATTATGTCACTCAATTTAATGCTTCGTAATTCTTCTTCTGCCTAGCCTTTTTCCCAATTATGTTGGAGTATCAGTATTTTACAAGAAGCGACTAGGTACTTATCTGACCTCCATAATCTAAGTAACTGGATTATACAATACCCCGACCAGACTGATTGTCTGTCTTTTAAGCTTCTGACTAAGGGAGCTTACTCATGAATAACGCGACGCGATACAGAATTGCATCGATTGACGATATCGGTCAGATATCGCACAAACGTCCAGCCGAAGAAAAGTTTTTGCTAATGGAGTCGGACGTATTGGCGATATTGCTCACAGATCTGCTCGATATGGAATTGCATGTACGTGCTAATGACGATCCACATGATAATCTGTGCGAATTACGATTGCACAACTCCTCGTCACTGGCGACATCTTTTGTCTTTTGTTTGCAGCGCCTTTATGTAGTACTAGTAAGGTGGATTTTCATAGTTTACAGTCAAATTGCATTGCCTCGCTCCCTTAGCATATGTGTGCGATTTGAATCGGCAATCGATTCGATATCGCACGAGTCACGTCGCCCCATCAGTAAGCTCCCTAACAGTAAAGACTGTCAAAAACATACAATTGACAAACGTTGCTTCGCTCCTAAGTTCAAAAGAGAAGAAAACGGATAATAAAACTTACTTGGCATAAGCCTTTTCCAGCAGAGCGCTCCAGAACTCATTGTTCTCCGAAGAGTGGAGGAACAACAGCTTCCCTCTGTAGGTGGGCAGACGGTCGTCGATCACCACGTCTACCCAGAAACCGTACTGCCAAAAACTGGGAGAGGAAACTGATACTTAATACTTTGATATTAAAGAACGTTTTACATGAATGTTGAAATAGGCAGTAGGGTATTTTACTGAAAAATCTAATAAATCCGTCAGTTAAATTGTCAAAAATATTTAACAAGTATTCTTTGTTTTGTTACGTAAATCAAAATTGACGCATTGAAAATGCCAATACGTCACAAGCAAGTACAGTTTTAACTTGCTCCTGACGTCACGAGCCCCTACTCTCAAATTTTGTTGCGTTTTATATCTTTGTAAGTATGTATTAATTCAACAAAAGATTAAATACATATCTATTTTTTTTACTTCTTAATGACGATCTAATTAATTTTGATGCTGACAATATGCCTGTACTCCCACTGCTGGGGACTTAGTGAGTAAAGCGAGCAATTAAAAAAAAAGTTAGCGAGTAGCGAGTGTATAGTTCCTGTATATATTTTGTTTCTGAACTATCAGCGAGTTTCCGAGTGTGACGGGCCTCGCACTACTCGCTCGCCAACGCAACAGTGCCCGTGTTTAGTATCTCGGTGTCAGGGGCGGTCTCTCATAGTACTGATTTAGGCCAAGCCTACCCTACCACAAAACGGATAAATTAAAACAAAAATATAAACCATAAAGTCTCACATAATGCATTAGATAAAGATGTGTAGGTTTCTTAATTTGAAACCACTGAAATGACATCAAACATAATTATTGCATTCAAACGATGTCTTACCGGAAATGGAAGACACCTGCGTAATCCTCATCGAAGCTCTGGTCATCTGGCACTACTTGGAAGAACAATCTGTAACACAAACAACATAGTTTTCAACAATTATGACCACTCTGATTTCATTTTATTTATGTGTGCGTCTGTCTGTTTGTCTGTCTGTCTGTGGCATCAAAGAGCCCGAACGGATGAATCAAGTTCAATTTATGCCTAATGACTATCAAGGCGACTATCAATTTTGCGGTGGGTGGGGCGGCAGCGCGGGTATCGTAGACCGGTTCTCGAAACCAGAGGGTAGATTGAAATGTCGGAACAACGGCAACGATGTATTTTTTATATTAATTAATCGATTTATTGTGGGAAAAAGAAAATGTGCACTATCAATGTAAACGCAGCGGGGCACGGCGGGGGTTCACCGCTCGCCACCGGCTCGCGCCCCACTCACCGCAAAATTCGAGTTTGAGTTCGAATTATATATAAAATCCCCAAATGTGGCCAACATTAGACATACACTACACACAAAACTCACTTTCTGTGCAGCGTGAGGTTGGCGACGCCGGCCAACAGCCAACAGTTGCCCAACTCTCCCTGTTTCACGTCGAAGCGACTGTAGCCCTCCACGAAAAGTTGAGGGTTGGGGCACATTTCCTGAAAAAAAAAAAAACACTAGTATACAGATTTCTTTTGAGTAAGCTCACTCCCTTTTTTTTATCGTGGTAAAATCATCAAATGAGTCATCCCACCCAGGGCAGGGCGGGAGAGACTGTCAGACTTGTACTGACTAAAATCCACGGTTTCCTTCAATAGCCCTTTACGTACCGGGGTCACGGTAATCCCTTGGTCCCGCGACCCCGGCAGGCTTTGGCCCTTTACAGGCCCCGTCATTATGCTGACACTCCTTGAGGCGCGCGTGGAACACAACGCACCGTCGACCCGGGCATGGTCCATGGTCGGACAGCGAGTCGCCCATTACTCGCCGCCCGCATCCCCGCGCCTACGGTTGCCGGAGATCGTCTTGCGACGTCCGACGCCATGGGCGTCCACCACTGCGGCTGGGGGGGAGGGAGAACGCTGTCCTCCCCCTCACGCGGCTCGCCTCCTCCTTCGCGAGCATGACTGCTTCGCAGAAGGAGGCGACCGCTTCCCACTCCGTCTCGCCCCGCAGCAAGCTCACTCCCTAGTAGAATTTTCTCTGTCGCCTCTGACCTAGCAATAATGATGAAATAACTTTGTCTATTCTTGGTAGAATAGAGATAGAATTGGTCATGCTACGCACACTGGATCCTTTCTTTTCTGTTCAATGACACTTTACGTTTCGTTCGATGATTGGCATTAGTTACGTCATCAAATGTGGAGTGTGAGCACTTTTCTCAATACAAACAATGGGTCATCATTACAACTTTTGATTTATAAGCTTTGATATACTGGTTAGTAGAATTTAAAACAATATGATTCTGTTTCTTTTTTGTTTTTTACTTTAGTGTGGGTCAGAGGTGACAAAAAAAACAGTCCAAAATATAGATTATTAAAAAATATTAGACTCGTATTTTTTCTAAAAATCACAAAACGTCACTCGCTCGGTATGATTTTTCAAGCATTATGACGTCATAAGCCCCCACTCCCGAAATTGGAAGCGTTTTATCTTTGTCAATATTCATTGATTAAAGAAAAAAAAATTGTTCATTTTTATTTTTCAATATTCTAACTGACGACTTAATGCTCTATCTATATTCTATAACGTTACGTTACAAGCGAATGTTCCAGGTGAGGGAGCACTTTAGTTCCACAAAATGTAAATCAAAATCCCATAGCGTTCCACAAAGTAACGCCCTTCATCTGAATACAGCTAAAGTACTCACCCCAGGTCTTAGCCAAGTGATAGGTCTATCGAGCCTCTCCTTGTAGTAGAGACTGCGGTCTACTGCGGGGAACTCCGGGTCCTCGAACAGCCTGCCCTCGGCTAAGCAGCGAGATCTGATCTCCTTGAAGTCCTGGGTAGCCGGTCTGAAGGTCTCGCCTAGCTGTTAGGAAAAAAAATATATTAGCTTGACAAAAAAAAATATGATATTTTGAACCTTGATACTCTGAAAACAACGTCGGTTACATTTTACAATCACTACATAGTATAAAACAAAGTCGCTTGCCGCTGTCTGTCTGTCTGTCCGTATGTATGCTTAGATCTTTAATTTTTTTATTATAGATAGGTAGTGTGATTCAAGAGGAAGGTTTATATGTATATGTATAACATGCATAATCTAGTAGAGATTGCACCCGTGCGGAGCCGGGGCAGGTCGCTAGTTACTTATAAGTCCAAGTTTTTAGGGTCTAGCGCAGAGCGCGGCTTCATTGGCCGACTTGCCCTGGGTGGAAGGACTCATTTGATGATTTTACCACGATAAAAAAAAGCACTAACAGTATTGCTTTAGGAAGAAGATAAATCTTTATACAATAACGAAAGAAGGAAAGATATAAATACAGATTTAGATGAATAAATTACTAGCTGGAACAATAATCTTAATAAGCTCGAGCAATCAATAATAAGCAAAGTGTCTCCGACTTAGACACAAAGTATGAAGATCTTACACTTGAAATAAACGATCTCAAAAATTCGATCCAATTCGTCAGTGATGACCAGTCCGATGTTTCAAATAAAGTTGCCAACTTCAGTAAACTTGTTGACCAGTACACCGAATCAAGGAATACCATACAGGAAGTTGCTGCTAAAATCGACTCTTTGGAGCAGAGTGCCCGGAATTGTAACATTGAAATATGTAACGTCCCTGAAAGGCGTAATGAAGACCTGGTTACGCTTATGATAAGCATTGGTTCTGCCATAAATTGCAACATAAAACAGAGTGACATAATATCAATTCACCGCGTTCCACATGCACATCGAGATAACAAGAAACCCAAGAATATTATCGTAAAAATGACTACACGTATATTACGGGATAATATTCTCAGCGCGCATCGCTTAAAGAAGGGTCTAAACACTGAACAAATTGGTTTGTCAGGTACCTCTTTCCCTGTTTATATGCACGAACATCTTACTTTGAAAAACAAAAATTTATTTCGTGAGTGCCGCGATGCTGCAAAAGCGAATAATTACCAGTTTGTATGGGTCAAACACGGAACAATTCTCGTGCGTGAAAAAGAAGGAGCTAAATCATTTGCAATTAAATATCACGAAGACATCGCTAAAATTAAGCGTGGCTCTGTGTCCGAAATCACAGTTTAAGGATATCCTCGTAAATGGCAATGATTGTTTTTATAATACGAGTGTGACAAGATCTATATATTCATTTTGGTTCTATGTAATCAACATATTATCTCATACTAATTCATTAATGTTCGTTATTATTAGTATATTTAGTTATGGCGCATGGGCAAATACCTGTATTTATATTTACATTTGTATGTTGGTTCTGACAGCATTGGCAAACTTTACTGTCCTTATAAAATTTCTCACTGTTGTTTTGTTACAGATAATGTATAGGTTAATAATTGAAATAATGTTTAAAATATGTCGTCGATATTCAGATGTTCAATATTTCGGTAAAAATTATATATTAGAACTGTTATGCAGTCCTTTTTATACTCTAAGTATTTGGTTGTGGAGATATTTGTTAGTATTTAGATATGTCTTAAAGAATTATGTACTAGTGTGGCAGGAAGACGTTACCTGCCCATTTGGGGGCAGCCTGGTAATAGATCGAATGGGCTGCAACGCTCAAGAAGTCCGCCACCAAAGAAAGAAACTCTTACCTTCAGCCACGTACGTCTTGTCCAAGGGGTAGGTACTCTTTGGGGTACCTCGCTGGGAGCTCCCACGTGCGCTTCGTTTTTACTAGGTCGCGCGTTAGTTTTGGAAAAAGTTCTTATCCTGGGCTTCGAGGATCACAAATGATGTTCAGAACATGTTCACACACACAAAATATTGAGAAAGTTCCTTAGATTTTGATTTTTTATTACGATCGCACGTCTCGCGTGCGGCGGCGAATCTTGCACACACCACGCGCCAATGAGGGCGCAGGAAGCGCGGCCAAAAGGCCTGTGATTGGACAGACGTATGAACGTTGTCATAACGCTCTGCCATTGGTTCAAGTTTCTACTCCGGAAACGGAAAACTCGAACGCTGCTATTTATTCGATCTTTACAGCTAGATTTTAGAATGGAATACGATGTTGTTTGAATTTAAATATGAATTCGAATTAATGATTACGAAACATACCGCCCACCAAAATACACTTGTGTATTTTCTAACTTAATATAAAAATGGAAATTAGTACTTAGAAACTTGAATGCATACGAAAAGAAAAGCTAAAATAGATACTAAATTTGTGATAAAACTAAGTTGCTAAAACTAACGAATAACGCATTAATCGATGAGGTTCGGTAAAGGACACAGCTTTGCCAACGGTCTCGTTAGTTGAGCACCATCAACTGAGCGAACGGTTGCAACACGCACCACTCCATCCGGGCCAGGGTGAAGTTTCTCGACACGCGCAAGAGGCCAGTGTAATGGAGGAGCGTTATCAGTTTTAAGAATGACAACCGATCCTACGTCTAAGGGTTTTGAATGTTTGGTCCACTTTGCCCGCTGAGTTAGGGTTTGGAGGTATTCCCGCCTCCAACGATTCCAAAAATCTTGTTGGAAACGCTGTATTAGCTGCCAACGACCGAGACGGTTTATATTGATGGAAGTTAAGTCTTCATCAGGAACGGACGTTAACGGTTCCAGCGTTAAGAAATGACCCGGAGTAAGTACATTTAAATCATTGGGGTCAGAACTCAATGGACAGAGGGGCCGCGAATTCAGCATGGACTCGATTTGAACGAAAACAGTATCTAATTCCTCGAAGGTAAGTGCTTGTTCGCCTATAAGACGATACAAGTGAGATTTAACAGATTTGATCTGGATTTCCCATACTCCACCGAAGTGAGGACTTGAAGGTGGATTGAAGCGGAATTCAATATTCTCAATATGAGCAGCAGATTGCATGAGCGAATGAAGTTGATTACTCGCGCCTACAAAATTGGTGCCACAATCGGAATGGATAATGCTAACCCTACCACGACGACCGACAAACCGACGAAGTGCGGCGAGAAACGCGTTAGTTGAGAGATCCGAAACTGTTTCGAGGTGAAGTGCTTTTGTGCTAAGGCACACGAATAGACATAGATATGCCTTGCCGATTTTGGCACCACGATGCTTCCCTAATTTAATACGGAATGGACCCCCGTAGTCCGTACCCACAATAGAGAATGGCTTCACTTGATTTACACGAACGGCAGGTAGATCGCTCATAAATGGTTCGAGAGGAGTGGGATGAGTTTTGTAACACTGCAAACATTTTGACAAGCAATGTCGAATAGCGCGTTTTGGAGAAAGAATCCAGAATTGCTGAGTTAAAAGATACTGCATGGTATTAACGCCGGCGTGGCAATTTTCACGATGAAGCGCTTCGATTATCATGTAGGTGAATTTTGACTTACGAGGGAGAAGAGCGGGATGTTTATGTTCAAACTCCAACCCTGATCTCGCTAGCCTGCCGCCCACCCTAAGTACTCCCTGTGCATCCAGGAATGGGTTTAGCTTACGCATCTGCTTCGATAGGAGAGTTCCAGCCTGCAGCTGTTGAATCTCGTGAAGGAAGTAACGAGACTGAATGTATTTCACAATAATCATAAGCGCGTTATGAAGCTCTGTACGATTTGATGCAGGATTACAGCTGCGTGTACGTTTGCTACGAAGGTAATCGATGAACTTTGTCCATACGCACAAAAGGCGTTGGATTTTGCGAATTGACGAATAACGTTCGAATAAGGTATCTATAAATGAAACCGGAGAATCATCATGGGTGAGTAATGAATGCGGACCCCTTTCTTCTATTTCGAGTGCGGTTTGATCAAGCGTTTCGATAGACCGAGGCCAAGAGAAAACCGGTTGAGAGAGCCACGAAGGACCCGCCCACCATAAAAGGTTGTCGACTAGAGCTGACGGAAGTTGACCACGCGAAACTACGTCCGCCGGATTGTCTTCGGAAGCCACGTGATTCCAACGAGCACCTGGAATGACATCAAGAATATGACCTACACGGTTCGCGACGAAAGCCTTCCAACGTGAAGGGTGAGAGCGAATCCATGCAAGCACGACGGTGGAGTCAGACCAAGCGAAGACACCGGTGCAAGGAAAAACTGGTAAGTACAATTCCTTAACGAACTTCAAAAGATCAGCGAGAAGGGCTGCAGCACAGAGTTCAAGACGAGGCAACGACGTAGATTTAACGGGAGCTACTCGTCCCTTTGAGCAGACGAAGAAGACTTGAATATTATTGTCTACATCAATCGTTCGTAAGTATACTACAGCACCATAACCAGTCTCCGAACTATCTGAAAACCCATGTATTTCGCAAGATACAATGTTTTTTACTGATACACAGCGAGGGATGCGCAACGACTTTAAGAGGGGAAGCTGTTCTAGATAACGGTTCCAGAAAGTAGTGATATCCTCCGGAGCATCCTCGTCCCATCCTACATTGAGAACCCAAAGACGCTGTACTAGTACTTTGGCGACAATTGTCAAGGGCGAAAGAAAACCCAAGGGATCAAATACGCGCGCAAGTTCACTTAGAATGTTCCTTTTCGTACATTTCTTTTGCTGTGGAACAACGGAAAAGAAGAAGCAGTCACTGAGTGGATCCCACCTTAGACCCAGAACCTTGAGGGTAGGATTTTCTTTATCGTCTAGAGTGACTGAAGCGGATAAGCAGTGATCGAGAGGTAAATCAGCAAGTAGCTCAGGAGTATTAGTTGCCCATTTCCGCAATTCAAAGTTTCCTTTCTTGAGCAACTTGATAACCTCATCCCGAGCTTGCAGAGCGGTATCAAAACTGTCAAAACCGGTCACAATATCGTCGATATATACATCTGAGGATAAAACCTTACTAGCGAGTGGCAGATCACGACCCTCATCGGAGATTAACTGTTTAATAGTACGGCATGCGAGAAAAGGAGCGGAAGACACGCCGTAGGTTACGGTGTTAAGCTGATATTCCTGAACGGGTTGATCAGTATCAAAGCGCCAAAAAATGCGCTGGTAATCGCGGTCAGATCTGGCCATCATGATCATGCGATACATCTGCCGCATGTCTGCGGTGAACACAACGAAATGTGTTCGAAATTTGAGGAGAATCTCAACGATATTTGTTTGTAATTTAGGACCGATTAAAAGGGTATCGTTAAGAGACACGCCGGTTGCATCCTTCGCCGAAGCATTAAACACCACACGTAATTTAGTAGTAGCGGAATCCGGGCGAAGGACACAATGGTGAGGAATATAATATTTTGCGGATGTTAGCTCGTCGATCGAAACAACACTCATATGACCACGGTCTAAATAATCCTTCATAAATTCCTTATATTGTTTATATAGATCCGGGTCCTTAACAATTTTCCGTTCTATTGAATGAAAGCAACGCAAAGCGATGTCGCGAGACCCTGGAAACGACCGATCTTGGTTTTCTTCCTTAAACGGTAAAGTAACAATGTATCTACCCGTGGGATCGCGAGTGTGTTGATTTGTAAATATTTCTTCACAGCGTTCTTCATTGGAAGTAAGGCGTCGAGTTGTTTCGAATGATTCAAGCTCCCATAAGCGTTTGACTTCTTCATGAAGGCAGTCATCTTCATTAACGAAAAATGACTGTACCTGATCCTTGCTACCGGCACCGCCGAGCAAGATCCAACCAAATACAGAATTGAGCGCCGCTGGTTGCTTTGATCCTCCGCCTACACTACCAGGACGCAATAATGAGGCGAAGATCTCAGCTCCAAGAAGAAGGTCGATGGGCGCAGGCTTGCAACAATCCGGATCAGCCAGTGTAAGACCCTGCAAGTGATGCCATGAGGAGTTATCAATGCGAGTAGATGGCATTTTGCCACAGATGCTAGGTAACGTTAGCGCGTTGACCTTAAAGAGACACCGGCCGTTGACACCAATTTCAATCTGGACTGTTCCTGAAACAGCAGCAGATGACTGGGCTATACCAATGACACGGCGTGAAGTTTCACCACGAATCGCACCAAGTCGCTCCACTGCACGTTCCGTGATGAAATGAGCCTGGCTTCCCGAATCTATAAGGGCGCGAAAAGACTGAAAGTTGCCAGAAGAGTCACGAACTTCAACCTTGGCTGTAGAAAGAAGCACCATCGGCTGAGCACGGAGACTTGTAAGTACTTGAACTTGATTGCCGCTTGAAGCACTAGAAGCATGCTGAGTTGATGAAGTAGGTTGAGTTGATGAAGCAACAGGTTGAGTTGACGACGAGGTTGCGCTGTCAGATTGATCGAGATGAAGAAGAGTGTGATGACGCTGACGACATTTTTGACACCTGAAAATAGATTTGCATTCTGTGATACGATGAGAAGGCCTAAGACAGTTGAAACACCAACGGTTAGTTTTCGCGTGCTCAATGCGTTTAGCGACGGGAATCTGTTCAAACCGCTTACAATGGCTGACAGAGTGATTTTCTGAACAGAATGAACACTTAACGGTTGGGCTTGCAGATGACGAAGGAGGCGATGAAGATTTCGAAGTGGCAGATTGAGGCGTCTGAGGAGTAGACTTTGACTTATCTTCTGTGTTGGAAAGGAATACTGTGGTTTTGGGTTTTGACGTATTACTATTTGATTTTGTCTGATTATGAGGCTTCTCTTGACCACGATTACCAGGGGTTTTTGAGCGATCCTGAAGGGAGAAGTGTGTGTCTCGTACGAGCGCCTCACACTTAGTGTGCAAGAATGCCAACAACTCCTTGAAGTCTGGTAGCTCTGTATGGATATGTTTTCGTTCATATGCGCACCGCGTTTGCGAATCTAATTTGGATAAAAAATGATACGAAAGAACGAAATTCCATTCGTTCGTGGGTAATCCAAGGCCCCTTAAAATATTTAAGTTCTCTGTTGTATAATCAAGAGCACGACGGAGTTCGTCAGGCGATGTAGATTTTAAGTTTATTTCGAGTATTTCCTTCCAGCAAGTAAAAGCTAATTCACGCTTATCTTGGTATCTTTGAGTCAATGTTTGGTATGCCTCAAGATACAGTGTGCCTTCTGGAGGATATGTGCGAATAAGAGAAAGAGCATCCCCAGAGAGACTTGAAAAAAGATAGTGCATGCGTTCAGCGTCCGAAAGCGATTTGTTGTTATGAATTAACGAATTATAAAGACTATAGAATCTTGGCCAATCTTTTATTTTTCCACTAAATGTGGGAATATTGATTTTAGGCAGCTTCACGTTAGAAATGCAAGAGTGGTCGATGGCGACTGTGTTTGTTTTAGATTCTCCTGCATCGGAGGGAACTAACTGCCTGTGAATGGTCATGATGTCGAAATATATCTGATCGAAGTCTTCTCGAATATTATCTTCCTGTTCTTCGGACTCGCTGTCCACAATGCAGAGAATATCTGAATGTGCCTCTTCAAAGCTCTTACTTAATTTTTGTACGACGGAATAATGAGCAAGAAACGCATTCAATTGAGAAGGTTTCTCCTGAGCCAACTCAGCGACTTCCAGCGTCTTCCTTAAACGATTTAATGCGAGCGTACGCTTACGTCGCAAAACAGGTAAGTCCCGAACGGTAAGTGCAGGTTCATCATCAACCACGGTGAAAGATTTACGTTTCTTTGATGCAAGGTCTATTTTTGACTTGCGTCTAGTAGGGTAAGACATTTTGTTACGATTCAACAACTAACGATACAAAGAAAATAATGTATAGCTTACTTAATTTACCTAACACAATAGTAGGTAAACCACGGATGAGAACGAAAGCGAACAACAAACGAAAAGTGTAGGCAGTAACTTATCGAGCAACGAATAAGTGCCACAATACAATGAGAACACAGAAGGTAGATGCAGCGCGAGAACCCACGTTTTAATTATCAAATCGGAAACGAAAAGGCACCATACAAGAGAAAGAAAACGAATTGTTGTATAGTACAAGAAGTCCGAGTCTAATAAATAACGTAGAACGAATAGGCACTGTACCCACCCACTATCACGTTGTAATATGAATCACAAAATAAAACGTAAATAGTTATTGTAGAAAAATACTTCGAATGAACCTTCTGCGATGCCACCTTACTATGGACGGTTTATAAAAAGTGATAATAACACAAAAGATCGTTATAAGTACCTACGGAGATAAATTGGTATACTAACCTATGTACGTATGCGTAGGTACCCACACGGATATAGTTATTCGGCGTTAACGTGTTAATTCAATAGCCTTTAAGGTATCTTCCTATTTAATATATAATTTTATCGATAGGTACGAAACAATAAAATCTAAAATAAAGGAACAAACAAAGCAGTGAGATTTGCACTTCGGGGAATGTTGCTAAAACGAGTAGCCGATGCGAAGCGCAAGCGAATGTGAGTCTTAGGTAAATGACATAAGGTCGATGTGATCGAGTGAATGTTACCTAAGCACGATACGTTGACCGTTTTGTTTGATATATTTTAAATTGTGCGTGTGAGAAGTCGAAATACGAATCTGAAAAAGCGTCAAAAAAACACTAGCCCGGACGGAATGTGAAGTTTTATACAACAATAAAATAAAATATTCCGAGTTCGAACTAATGATAACGCGACTAAATTATGTAGTGCTTCTGCGCAAACTTGGAAGTACGGTACACGGAGCGAATCGTATGGAGCGTGTATAACCAACCTTTTTTGGCGGATTATACTAAATGCGTTTTTCGTTATTTTGCGAGATAAATGAATTTCCACACAAGGAACACTAACGAAAATCAAAGAATTAATATCATATTATGAAAATATTCGTTTGCATTCGAGAACTGAATAAGTATTTTACATTTATCACAATAAATAGGTAACTTTTACGTAATGGCGGTAAATTGAAGTTTAGAAGAAACTGTCTACCTCCTACTACTGAGAATAGTTGAAGAATATTGATGAAAATTGCAATTTACTGATTTAGATCGCTAAATATATCTAAAAACGTGTAAAAATAACGTTGTGTGGGGAAATTAGACTGATTTGAGTGAGCTATATGTCTAAATTCCCGGGTTTCGGCACCAATAAAATGTGGCAGGAAGACGTTACCTGCCCATTTGGGGGCAGCCTGGTAATAGATCGAATGGGCTGCAACGCTCAAGAAGTCCGCCACCAAAGAAAGAAACTCTTACCTTCAGCCACGTACGTCTTGTCCAAGGGGTAGGTACTCTTTGGGGTACCTCGCTGGGAGCTCCCACGTGCGCTTCGTTTTTACTAGGTCGCGCGTTAGTTTTGGAAAAAGTTCTTATCCTGGGCTTCGAGGATCACAAATGATGTTCAGAACATGTTCACACACACAAAATATTGAGAAAGTTCCTTAGATTTTGATTTTTTATTACGATCGCACGTCTCGCGTGCGGCGGCGAATCTTGCACACACCACGCGCCAATGAGGGCGCAGGAAGCGCGGCCAAAAGGCCTGTGATTGGACAGACGTATGAACGTTGTCATAACGCTCTGCCATTGGTTCAAGTTTCTACTCCGGAAACGGAAAACTCGAACGCTGCTATTTATTCGATCTTTACAGCTAGATTTTAGAATGGAATACGATGTTGTTTGAATTTAAATATGAATTCGAATTAATGATTACGAAACAACTAGTATTTAACTTTTCCTTACTAAACATCAAACATCTCAAAAAATATTATACGCTTCGTTCGTTATCTCATTGTTGTGAAATTGAAACTTGTAAAGCTGGCCTATTATTATTATGTTGTAAAGCTTCCTACTTGAATGGCGGATAATTTGGTCGTTTATTATCAAAATTGTCGTGGGATTCGCACTAAACTGCAAATGCTATACATGAACATACTGTCAAATTGTTATGATATTTTAATACTCACGGAAACCTGGTTAACACCTGAAATATCTGATAACGAGTTCATTGATTCCCGGTATGTGGTATATCGATGTGATCGAGATCGTACTGCCACAAATAAAAAGGACGGAGGGGGTGTCCTTGTAGCTGTGTTGAAGTGTTTGCGTTCAGTTAGAATTGTTACTCGATTTTCTCTAGAAGCGAACATGGAACACGTACTACTAAAATTTCCCAGCCCAACTAAGGGAATGATCCAAATCATAGGTGCGGCTTATATTCCACCTAGGACACCTGAATCAGTTTTCTTACAATATTTCGATGTTGTTTTGTTACAGATAATGTATAGGTTAATAATTGAAATAATGTTTAAAATATGTCGTCGATATTCAGATGTTCAATATTTCGGTAAAAATTATATATTAGAACTGTTATGCAGTCCTTTTTATACTCTAAGTATTTGGTTGTGGAGATATTTGTTAGTATTTAGATATGTCTTAAAGAATTATGTACTAGTATTTAACTTTTCCTTACTAAACATCAAACATCTCAAAAAATATTATACGCTTCGTTCGTTATCTCATTGTTGTGAAATTGAAACTTGTAATGCTGGCCTATTATTATTATGTTGTAAAGCTTCCTACTTGAATGGCGGATAATTTGGTCGTTTATTATCAAAATTGTCGTGGGATTCGCACTAAACTGCAAATGCTATACATGAACATACTGTCAAATTGTTATGATATTTTAATACTCACGGAAACCTGGTTAACACCTGAAATATCTGATAACGAGTTCATTGATTCCCGGTATGTGGTATATCGATGTGATCGAGATCGTACTGCCACAAATAAAAAGGACGGAGGGGGTGTCCTTGTAGCTGTGTTGAAGTGTTTGCGTTCAGTTAGAATTGTTACTCGATTTTCTCTAGAAGCGAACATGGAACACGTACTACTAAAATTTCCCAGCCCAACTAAGGGAATGATCCAAATCATAGGTGCGGCTTATATTCCACCTAGGACACCTGAATCAGTTTTCTTACAATATTTCGATCTCCTACAACCTATACTTGCTGACACTAATGTTGAACAATTTTATATTCTTGGTGATTACAACCTGCCTGATATTGATTGGACTCCGTGTAATAATCACGTGTCATTGTCAGGGGTAATATGTAGTGGCAACTCCTCTACTTGTGCGCATCTTGGTGCATTTTTGTCTTACCTTAATGCTTGTCAATACAACACTGCCAGGAATGCGAATGGAAAATTATTAGACCTGGCCATAAGTAATAATGTATGTTCTGTTATTCCCGCCACCGACTATCTACTGCAACTTGACAATTACCACCCACCTTTCTGTGTTTTAATACCATACAAATTGCTGCATTCAACTTTGATCCGAAAGTCCATCAAAAGATTTAATTATTATAAAGCTGATTACGAGAAAATAAATGAGGAATTAAGTAAAATTAATTGGAACGAGCAGATCGGGTTGACACAATCTATAGATGAAGCAGTTGCTAGTTTTTATAACATAATTTTTAGCTTAATAAAATCCTACGTGCCTCTAGTTAATTCAAAATCCCCGAAATTTCCGGTGTGGTTTTCACCATCTCTGGTACATATGTTTAAAAATAAGGCAAAGGCATGGGTGAAATGGAAAGTATATCGCAATATCTCTGACTATGAGCAGTTCTCACTGTACAGATCTAGATTTAATATTGAATGCAAAAACTGCTACAAAAAATATATGGAGTCTGTTGAGGATAGCATTCGTAACAATGTAAAATATTTTTGGACCTATGTTGCTAATCGGAAGTCTTGTGGTGGCGTCCCTTCAAACATGAAATACCAAGATAGGGTTTCTGACGACCCTGAAGAAATTTGTAACTTTTTTTCTGCTTTTTTTGAGTCTGTTTATGAAAAATCGTCCACGATAAATGGACCGTTGAGTGAGAATTCTACTGAGCATAATTGCCTATTTAGTAAGATAGAGTTGAGCACGACTCAGATATTGAGGGCACTCAAATCTTTAGACGTCGCAAAGGGTCCGGGTCCTGATGGTCTCCCAGTTAGTTTTCTTAAAGCTACTGCTGAAAATATTTGCGCTCCCATAAGTATTTTATTTAATAAGTCACTGGCGCAGGGAATTTTCCCGGAGATATGGAAGAGTGCGAATATAACACCAATTTATAAGTCTGGCTCTAGGCAGGATGTGGAGAACTATCGTCCCATATCCATTATGTCAGCCTTGGCGAAGCTATTCGAGAGATTAGTCCACGATTCAATTTACCCTGTTCTTCATCACAATGTGATACAGCAACAACACGGATTTGTCAAAAAACGATCAACAACAACTAATTTAATAGCATTTATGGATTATCTTTTTAATAATATGGACTCTCGTATTCAAGTGGACGCCATCTACACTGACTTTCGAAAGGCTTTCGACAAGGTAGACCATGAGTTGCTACTGGAAAAAATTTCGTTTAATGGCATACGTGGTGATTTGCTCCGGTGGTTCTCTTCATATGTTACGAACAGAACTCAAAGGGTTGTAATTAATGGTTTCAGATCAAGTACTGCGGTAAGCGTAACTTCTGGCGTGCCTCAAGGCTCGATTTTAGGACCCCTTCTATTTATTTTATTTATAAACGACATCAGCACTTGTTTTATAAATTCTAAAATCCTGCTTTACGCTGATGATCTCAAGGTTTACCGGCCCGTTACAAAACTTGAAGATAGCAGATTATTACAGGAAGATTTAGATCGCTTTGGTGAATATTGCAGGCGTAACAAACTACAACTGAGTATTCCTAAGTGCTCTTGTATCAGTTTCACGAAAAACAAGAATGCTTTTAAGTACCCTTATTCTCTGGACAAAAGTATATTATCAAGGGTGTCACTAGTTCGCGATCTTGGGATTCTGCTTGACGATAGACTTCACCTAGATGCCCACATTAATAAAATTGTTAATAATGCATTTCGATTGTACGGCTTCGTGATGAGATCTGCAAAGGAGTTTGTACGACCCTCCACTTATTTATACCTGTATAAGTCTTTAATAAGATCTCAGCTAGAGTATGCAGTACCGGTGTGGAATCCCTTTTACAATAAATACTCTGAACTTATAGAAACTGTTCAAAAAAAATTTCTTAAAGCCATGCATTATCGTTGTTTTCACACAACAGTGTCATATGATCATTTACTCAAAAAATACAAATTGATTGATTTGAAGTCTAGACGTACGCTCCTAGAGACTGTATTTTTGTTTGACTTGTGTAATAATGTTTATGATTGTATTGATGTACAGAATAAAATTTGTTACATTGTGCCTAGAACAACAGTATGCCGAGAGGTTCGCACGAGGCCAACTTTTGCTGTAAGCTCTTGTCGAAGTAACGCAGGTTTGCGAGCACCTCTGCGTCGACTTACTAGCAATTACAACAAACACTTTCCGCATGTTGATATGTTTTGTTTGTCAGTTGGTAAATTTAAAAATATTATTATTAATACAATTACTCAATAGAAGAAAAAAAAAAGAAAATTATTATTAATTGGATAATTTATTGTAGCTTTTGGATTTATATCGCATAGTTAGCAAATAAAAATGTTTAATGTATTTTGTGGAAAATGCTATTGGTAACACATTTGCTCATGCTAACTTGTATTTTTATCATATATATAAAATGTAATGTGCACTGTTTATTTTCCAAAATAAATAAAATAAAATAAAATAAAAATCTTAATGGAACAAAAGTCTCTCGGTATCAGCGACGTGAAGCTATGACATTCTCTAAAGACAATTTCTAGGCTGTTCGCTACAACCACATCTTCGGCGAGACAGAACCTCGTAATAGTGTCGTCTTGACAAACTGTAGTTTCGCCTGGCCCTTAGAGAATAGTAGGTCGGAAATTTAAATTGAATTACCCGGAAATACCTAGCGTACCTAATATCAGAATAACAAGTAATAACTAATAAGGTCAGTCCAGAATCTGCCTTCATCGAAATCCGTTAAGATGAAAGTTTGTAAAAAAATAGAGTTTAAAAAAATAAAAAAAATGGATAAATCCATAAAAGTCTTTGGCAGACTAATGAATTAAAAAGTCACAAACCCAAAACAGTTGTTCACCAGTGGGCATATACATTTTGCTTCCTCTGTAACTCGGAGGCATCTTCAGCCTGTACTCCGTATGATAGTCTACAGTCGAGAGCCTCTTCCTTGGAGTACTTTCTCTGCTAGCTTTTACATCACTCAGGGTCACTTTTGGAGATTCGATAACCTCCTTTTTGAAAATCATACTGCCGTTAGTAACAGCATTGCTTGTATGTTCAACAACTTCAACTGTTTTAGCACTTATTTCTGGTTCTTCTATTTCAGGTTTCGCAACAGGTGCCACCACTTTGGTTGCCCATAAAGGTTTGTAACTACTGTTCTGCCGAACGTTAGATTGTTGATACTCGTAATCAAAAACGTTGACTTTCTTCAAATCAGTCAGTCGTTTGAACGAATTACCTTCTTTGTCATTTTGCTCGGATTTCTCTGTTTTTTTCTCCAAATCTTTTTTGTTTTTCAATTCAGCGGCCATTTTTGCGTTTCTGTGCTGATGCGTTGAAACTTTGGATGCAAATGATTTATCTATGGCAAATTTATTTAAATTGCTGTTATTTTGTTAAGTTGGTGTCCAGGTTGACTGATTGATGCAAAAGGATAGTTAGACTGGCAAGTAATGCTTTGTTGTTCGAATACTAATTAAACTTATGCGGTTTATGTGGTGTAGAGAATTTTCTTATCAAACAGGTTGTTACAAAATTAACTGCAGGATTTTCGTGTACGTACTCGGTATCAAAAACCAAATATATTAAAAAAAAAACATTTTTCTCAAGCATTTTTAGTTTATACGTAAAAAAAAATTGTAAAACGTTTTGATGTTCACTGTTCGTAAAGCACGGTACTGTATTTATTTATTATGGCAAATAGAATAAGTTATCTTTGAAACGGATCGTTTTTTCGATAAAAAATTTTCGTGATTATTTTTTATTTCTGATTCCAAACGACTGCTCAAGTTTAGGTATTGATTTTGAGTTGAGTTTGATGAAATACTATAGCAAAAAAAATAAGGTATTGTCCAAAGACAAAATGCTTTGAAAATATAGCTCGAGCGCTGCAAGAAGTAGTCCGATTTGATTTTTTTCTGAGTCTATTACTCTTTTGCCTAAAACGCTTTCAAAGCAAGAGTAAACAGGCCTTCTGGGCACACTCGTTCCAACAAATATCTCATGGATGATCGAGAACAAAAGCATGCTCATCAGGCAATTGGAACAACAAAGCAGAACTAGATTAGATAAACTTGAGCCATAAAATAGCCATACCAACTTGCTTGCACTACAAGTTTACTTCAGCCGTAAAACTTTAAAGTATCTTCCAAAACATAACATTAAAACACTCAGTTCACAAACTTAAAACGTCTACTGCACTATCAAAATGAAGGCAAATTGAATCAAATAACGCGCATCCACTACATGACAGCAATAACTGAAAATATTGACTGCTGACACAAGACTGATAACAGTTTGTTAAATAGGAAGGACTAAGTGTATGTGTGTGTGGTGAAAACCCCCATAGAGAATAATTGTGTTATATGGTGTAAACTTGGAAATATGGAACTTGTGGCATATTGAAAGCTAAGCGATAACGGATAATGTTGTTTGTACAGCTTTTTGTGTGAAAGCTTTACTGTTTCGAAGTTTATGTTGCGTGTTCTTAGACGATTAAAAAATAAAGATTGATATAAAGTCAAAATATGTTATTAATTTAACTATTGTCGTAGTATTATTTATATTCGTATTTGTCTAACTTAACCAATAACACAATATAAACATGGGAGGTAGTAAATAAATGCTTTATTTTACTTATCTACTCGTACAATTAAGTACAATTGTCCAAGAAAAGAAAAAGTGCTATGATTCTCTATGAATGTCGGCAAGGTGACATCTATCAAAATCTATCTATTGTTTTTTTTTTTTTCATACAGTCCACAAATATAAGATTATTTTACAAATATGCTTTTTTTATCAATATTACTATTTCTCACTTAAATAACGCAAACACACTAAACATATTGGTCCAAAACGAGCCGGATTGTGTTCAAAACTATGAGAAAATCGACAACTGTGAGAACAAAAGAACACATTCTTTGGAGAGATTGAGTGAGTAAAATATTTGAGAAAAAGGCTGATAAACTTATGGAGTGATTAAGGTACCGTTCTTGAATAATAAATACAATGGAGGTGCATGTAACATTACAACAAGAGTTGATGAACAATTTGATTAAAGCCGAACGGAACTTTAAGAAAACGCCTAAGGAAAGGATAAAGAGATCATATTTAGAAACACGATTAGAGGTACTTGAGCTACAGTATAAAGAATTTAAAGAAGAACACAAAGTTATCCTTTCAAAGGCTTCGAAAGAGAAGAAGGAACCATACTTCACCGAAGGCTGTTACGAGCAATTTGAGGAACTTTACGTTCAATATAAAACTTCTTTGCGAGAAGCTTTGCAGCCGCTTTTGACACCGCCATGTACTCAAACACCAATCACTACGAGAGCAGATATTAGTAATGAGAATAATTATGGTGATATTAGACTACCGCGAATTACACTACCTACGTTCACAGGAAGATATGAAGAATGGCAAACTTTTTATGATATGTTTTCGTCATTGATTCATAATAACAAAACCATAACGTCAGTTCAAAAACTACATTATTTAAAAAGTAATTTAGCGGGTGAATCTTTAGATCTTTTACGTAATTATTCAACTACTGAAGCAAACTATGAGGAGGCGTGGCATCAGTTGATAAAACGATATGATAACAAGAGATATAATTGCAACGCTATTTTGAAAAACTTGTTTTCTCTTAAGAAAATAACTACTGAGTCGGCGTCTGCAATAAAACTATTACTAGATACTACATCCACGTGCCTGAAGTCATTTAAGAGTATAGGAATAAACACGGACGGCTGGGATGTTATTATTGTTTATCTAACCGTCGCAAAGTTGGACAATGAATCAATAAAACAGTGGGAACAAAAGCTTAGTGCATTAAGCGACGAACTACCTACCTGGTCACAGTTGAGAGATTATTTAGAGTACAGGTTTAGGTCTTTAGAGATGATTGATTCGAATACTCAACGATCGACGCAAACAGTGAAACCTACACTAAAGTCAAAAACATTTCACACATCAGTTGAAAACAAACCTAAAACTAAAGAGGTTGAGTGTGCCATGTGTAAAGAAAACCATTACGTATATCACTGTAAACGTTTTAGTCTTATGACGACCAAAGAAAGATCAGATTTTGTGCAGAACAGCAAGTTATGCTTCAATTGCTTGTCGCCCACACATAGTGTAAACAAGTGTCGTCAATCATTGAGCTGCCGAAAATGTGGTAGAAGACACCACACTTTGCTACACTTCGAGAGAGAATACCAAGAGACAACCAAACCAGCAAGTGAGTTAACAGTGTCATCGAGTGAACAACATGAGAAACCGAGCACATCACGAGGTGACACACGCATTACTACTACGTTTACTAGGAAGGAGCTGCAACCCAACAGAGTGCTGCTCGCCACGGCTAGACTTAAGGTATTTAATTCAAATGGTTGTAAACAAATTATTCGAGCTTTAATAGATCAAGGGTCTCAAGCCTCTTTAATTACCGAGGCTACTGTTCAATTACTTGGGTTAACGCGCATACCTGTAAATGGTTTTGTGTCAGGTCTGGGAGATGGTCATACGAGAATAAAACACAGAGTTTCACTTCAAGTGGAATCACGCTATAATCCAGTCGACATAATTCAAATTAACGCTTATGTTATGCATTCTTTAACGTCTTTGCTTCCCACAGCCAATCTGAGTTCTCATGAATGGGTTGAAATTAATAATTTACCTTTAGCTGATCCTACATATGCAACACCAGGTAAGATAGATATACTACTAGGTGCAGAAGTGTATGGTGAAATATTGTTTGATGGAATGGTTAAGCAAACTCAAGGTACTTTGATAGCACAAAACACAGCTTTAGGATGGATTGTTTCAGGAAAAGTATCAAAGGGATCTAATTCGTCAGCGGAAACTAATCTTACTAGTATGCATGTACATTTGGAAGAGAATGATTTACTTAAGAAATTTTGGGAAATGGAAAATGAACCTAACACAATACGAAAAGAAATGACTAACAGCGAGAAGAAGTGTGAGAGTTTATTTGATTTAACTACTATTAGAGATGATAGCGGTAGATTTATAGTAAGATTACCTTTCGCCACCGAAGATCCGAAGTGTCAGTATGGTCATTCAAAGGAGAAAGCTATCAAGATGTTGGAGTATTTAGAGAGACGGTTAACACGAGATCCAAAATTGAGAACAGAGTATAACAAAGTACTTGAAGAATATTTAAGTATGAATCACATGACAAAACTGAGTGAGAAAGAAATAGAGAATACTCGAGCTGTCTATCTTCCTCATCACGCTGTTGTGCGGGAAGACAGGGAAACAACAAAGGTGAGAGTGGTTTTCAACGCGTCAAGCAAAGGAAACAACAAGATATCATTAAATGATGATTTACTTGTTGGGCCAAAATTGCAACAAGACCTGAGGCACATTCTAATGAGATGGAGAAATCATAAAATATGTTTGGTAGCAGACATTGTAAAATTTTATAGAATGGTGCGAGTCGCAGATGCAGACGCTGATTTTCAGAGAATCGTGTACAGATTTGATCCGTCTGAATCCATACAGCATTTTAAGTTAACGAGGTTAACGTTTGGTACAGCATGCGCGCCATATTTGGCAGTAAAATCATTACAGAGACTAGCCGAGGTTGAGGAACATAAGTACCCGTTAGCTGCAAAAATAGCCAAACAGGATTATTACATGGATGATCTAATGTCAGGAGCCGACACAATAAAAGAAGCGTTACAAATACATGAGGAGATGAACAAATTGATGAATTCAGGTGGGTTCGAACTTCAAAAGTGGAACAGTAATAGTGACGTATTTCTGAATAAAATTGGTAAGAATGAAAAAGATGAACAAAAAACGACCATCAAGGTTAACAATTTGATAAAAGTACTTGGAGTAAGTTGGTGCCGGCAATCTGATAACTTTGAATATATGCTTAACTTACCTCAAACTGAAGAACCGGTCACTAAACGACACATATTGTCTGTTATAGCAAAACTATATGACCCATTAGGCTGGATTGCCCCAATTGTAGTTATTGCTAAAATCTTCATACAGAACCTTTGGCAATCAAAACTTAAGTGGGATGACTGCTTAACAGATGAGCTACTTAAACGATGGTTCATGTATAAGAGTGATCTTATGGACTTAAAGGAAGTTACCATTCCGAGATGGTACAACGTTACGCTAGGTTCTAAAACAGAATTACATGTTTTTTCAGATGCCTCAAAGTCAGCATTTGCAGCAGCAGTTTATATAAGAGTTACTGATGAGTATAATAATGTACATGTACATTTAGTAACTGCCAAAACTAAAGTCGCGCCTATTGAGAAACAAATTTCGATTCCGAGATTAGAGCTGTGTGGGTCAACTTTGGCTGCTAAATTGATATTTGAAGTGTCTCAAGTAATGGAGATACCCAAGGAACATTTATACGGTTGGACAGATTCCACTATTGTTTTAGCATGGCTCAAAGGAGGTTCAAGCAGATGGACTACGTTTGTGAGTAACCGAGTGTCTTCTATTTTAAATATTTTAGATTATGAGCAGTGGGGTCATGTGACTACGGATACAAACCCTGCAGACTGTGCGTCACGAGGTTTACAAGCACGAGATTTAGCAAATCATGTATTGTGGTGGAGAGGACCGCAATGGCTAGCAAATACAATAATACAAAAAACAGATACAAATATTACAGATACACATGAAGAAGAAAAAGTCAATTCTCTAATGGTTTCAACTAATATTCAAGACTGTGTTTCGTTAAGGTTTTCATCATTGTCGCGATTATTAAAGGTGATGTCATACTGTAGAAGAATATTGAATTTTAAGTTACCTAAAAATGAACGTCCGAGTTTATCTAAATTTATTACCAATACTGAACAAAATGAAACTTTATTGTCATTTATTAAATTAATTCAAGATCGCGAATTTTCAGATGATATTAAACAACTTAAAACTCGAGGATGTGTACCTAAAAAAAGCCCTTTACGAACTCTTTGTCCGTTTTTAGACGAAAAAGGGATATTAAGAGTAAGCGGTCGTATAAATCAAGCAGACGCGTGTTACGATACGAGACATCCAATTATTATGCCTGCTAAAAACCATTTTTCCATGCTCATAATTGTCGATGCTCATCACAAAACATTACACGGCGGTCCACAGCTTATGTTAAATGTCTTGAGAACTAAGTATTGGATTCTACGAGCTAAAGAAAGAGTTAAAAAGTGTTTTAGAGAATGTGTAACTTGTCTAAGATACTCTTCAAAGAAGTCTGTACCTTTAATGGGTCTACTTCCAGAGGTGAGATTAAAACCCAGTAAACCATTTAAATCCACTGGAGTGGATTATTGTGGACCTGTGAGTATCAGATTCTCACCAGGCAGAGGAGCGAAGTCATACAAAGGATACATATGTCTTTTTGTTTGTATGGTAACCCGAGCAGTACACTTGGAAGCTGTCACTGATTTGACTGCTAAAGGTTTTATAGCAGCGTTCAAGCGTTTTATAGCTAGAAGAGGTCACTGTCAAGACTTGTACAGCGATAATGGGACAAATTTTGTTGGCGCTGACAAACAATTGCGAGATATGTTCAACAGTGCCAAATCAGATCTTCCCAAGGAAATAGCGGAGTTGCTGACGTTAGAGAGAACGACGTGGCATTTTATACCACCACATTCACCAAATTTTGGAGGGTTGTGGGAGGCTGGCGTTCGTAGCACCAAAACACATTTGCGAAAGGTAGTAGGAAATACTACACTGACGTATGAGGAAATGGCGACAGTTTTAGCTCAAGTGGAAGCGTGCTTAAATTCGCGACCTATCACTTTGCTTAGTGACAACCCAAACGACCCACTCCCTTTGACACCAGGCCATTTTTTAGTAGGTGAACCGATAGTTAATGTAGCTGATCAAGATTGTTCTAAATGTAATGTAATAGGTTTAGACAGATGGCGACTTACTCAAAAAATTGTAAATGATTTCTGGAATCGGTGGTCAACAGAATACCTTGTAAGCCTTAGTCAAAGGTATAAATGGAATTCGAAAGGTGCTGAACCAAATATCGGTGATGTTGTCATACTCAAAGAGGATAACATTTCTCCTGCTAAATGGATGCTAGGTAAAATTGTACAAAAACATACAGGCCCTGATAATATAACACGTGTTGTGTCAGTTAAGTGTAAAACTGGAGAATTTAAGCGTCCACTTAGTAAAATTTGTGTTATCACAAAATAAAATGTACTTTTATGTTCTGTTCGTAGAGATTTAAATATTTTGTTTGTTTACTACTGTTTTCATTGTGTATAATATCTTTTTGTTAGATATTCCACCATTGTAAGTACTTGAGTTATATGAATATTGTGTTGAGCTATTAATACTTATGGTTAAGAAAATGTAACTTAGTTTAGTTTTCATGTACTGTTGTGTGTTTCATGTAGAGTTGTGTTATTTTTTATCAAGACACGCGGTAGCGTGTCAAGCCAAGTGTGTTTAATTTAAGAACTATGTTCTTTGGTGGGCGGAATGTCCAAGAAAAGAAAAAGTGCTATGATTCTCTATGAATGTCGGCAAGGTGACATCTATCAAAATCTATCTATTGTTTTTTTTTTTTTTCATACAGTCCACAAATATAAGATTATTTTACAAATATGCTTTTTTTATCAATATTACTATTTCTCACTTAAATAACGCAAACACACTAAACAACAATCATCAAATCTGATATAATCAGTATTGTGCCTGCAATGTATGCAAATAATTTTTTACTTTACTGTACTCGACATGACATCAAACTACAATAATTCATTATGATGTCGCAGACTAAATGCTACACAAAACTATTTTTAATTAAAATAGTTAAGAACCGAATGTAGATCCCTTAGAGACACCACTTCATGTACTGCACCACTCGTATGTTAGTGGTGCAGTACAGACCGTTTTATATCAACCCATCGATCTTCTTTGAAATAAAAACATAATTACTGTTTTGTTAGTAGTCCAGACAAAGCCTTTTATCCTAATAAGGTTTAACAGGTATGGTGTACAGTATCGAAGGCTTGACTAAATTCATTAGTTAAGTTATCCATGTTGTTTGTACACATCAGTGTTTGCACAAAACCTGAAGATTCAATCGATTTACCGAAACGGTGGTTAGTGTCTTTTTTTATTTAACTTTTATATAAGTCGTTAAGTAGTGATAAGGACTATTTATCAAAGTTAGGTGATATGTTGACATTTTGATAGATAAACAGATTTTTTTAATGGTAAGATTAGTATTTTTAAAATTTAAGGTCGTGCATTCTATCATCAATTCATCAGACATCATCATAAGTTGCATAGCAATGCGCCATCGGTAACTGGTGGATATCCTACTCATACGTACAAACCCAAAGAATTTTAACTCCAACTTGAATAAATTTCAATAAATTAATCCCTTCAGCAAAAGCAGAGTAAGATTACCGTGTAGATTGTCCGACAAAGTATTCTCGTCTGAAAATTGTGGACGATATAATATTCACTACTATAAAAGCCTTTCTATGTCATGTAACAAGTTGTGATAGTTATACAAGTGTTTTCCATTAGTCTTCCGTTAGGCTTTATATTGAAGCGTACATCGTTTTAATTAATTTGACGTAAGTGTAGTAAATTATCGATGACTGAACCAATTTATTGGATGTACAATGATCAGTTGGGGTTAAAATTTATTGATCAAGAATTTGTCTCCTATAAATACTACCATAGAAGAGCAAATGATTTCCACCATTTTAGAAGTTGGAGACAAAGCAATAGCTGAAGATCTACGATTGTTAAAGAAGCTTGATATTGTAACCTTCTTTCTATTCGTACACCCAAAACAGTTTTAACATGAAGGGGCTATGAAAAATCAGTAGTTGTTATTCAGATTAGTAGATTACAGGAAAGTATGACAGAAGCAGTTTCAGAACGTCATACTAGTTCAAATGTTTATAATAATTCACATCTACGATGAACCTAGCGTCTTATGTATTTATTGGCTGCTTGTCAACGAACAAACCGAGTAACTAGTATTCGTTTGTGAAAATCGTCATCAAAATTTTCAGGAATAGTTGAAATATGATGAAAATTATGTTTTTTATACAACGTTGTTTGTAAACGAGGATATGTGTTGAAATCCGTATGATTAATTAATTTAATTCTTGTTTCGTTTAAAAGCTGTTTTTCTTTTGTTGAAATCTTAAGATTACTCATTACTTATCTTTCATCTTTCTTTGTGTAGATAGGTCGTTTCAAAAACTTTAATTTAATTTTGACAGTTTAGGTATGCCATAAATTTGAAGTTCAAACGATTCGGTCGCTTTCTAACAGGTGTTGATTTCTTTACTTCCTCTACTGTATTGCTACTCTACGTCTACAGTAGCTATTATTTCAGTAGCGTCATTGAACTTTACCTACCTACTAATTAACTACTACCTTCTAATTAAGAATTCTTAAATAAATCTCATTGGGCACGATTTCAGACTTAAAAATAAGAAGATTCATGGCCAAAAACAACTCTTCATCGTTCATGATTCATTAAACAATATTTTTCTATTCCAACATTCCCACAACAAGAAATAAAAAACTGCCATATGGCAGATCGTAAAAGCTGTGTTAATTTTGGCACGTGTAATTACCGTTCGTTTTACTCGGCGCCGATACGTGATCGATACAGTCAAACGAAGGAAGAAGACAACAGTTTTAATTTTGTAGAGAGTCATTTAGAAGTAATAAGGGCGGTTTTCGTGGTTAGTGTTACTGATAGCCGTGGTTCAAAGTGATCGGGTATAAGGGAGACACTTCGAGTGGTAGTGATGACGCACTGGTTGTTGATACGGCTTGGTTATTGGCTCTACTGTGTAGGAATAATGATGTTGATTATGGATAAGTAGAGACGCATGGCATTCGAGTTATAGCAGATTAAGTCTGAAAATATTAGCTATGATAAAATTAATTAAAGGAAATTCATAGAGAAAATTCTTATCTTTGACAAGAACCGTTACAAGAATGTTGTGAATGAATAGCCACTGACGTCACTGGAAAAGCACGAAGTCAATAGAAATATTGCTTAAATTAAGGGGTCATTTTAGTTCGACCCTTTGATTCTGATAGCAATAACTACATTCATCATTCAATATCATATTTAATTGTACTACAACAGTACTTTATGTAAAGTTGTGGTAATATTTTTGATGCCTAAATATTTACAGTCTCACACTGAGTCGTATCCATCGAATTTTCCATGCAAAAACTTCAATACTTACTGTATTGAAGTTTTACTGTGTGGAAGTCTGTGCAAGCATATGTAGAACTACCATTACAATCGATTCTTAGACGTTGAGTAGTTCATTGATTCACAATAGGAAGTCTGTGCAAGTCTATGTACTGTGTGTCTGGCTGCTATCTTTGTTTGTGGAGTAAATCGTAAACCGGTAATTTTTATCGTCTTCATACTGTATTGCATAGAGGTTGATCAAGATTAAGGTTTCGGTTTACTGTACAAACAAAGATGGCAGCCAGACAGTTAGTACATAAACTTGCACAGACTTCCTTTTGTGAATCAATGAACTACTCAGCGTCTAAGAATCGATTTAGTGGTTCCGAAAAATAACGTTTACCTACTGATTGTAAGATTGTACATATTTGCATTTACAATGTGAGCACAGAACCGCATCCGATTGATAATCGCGAAACAATTTATGAATAACAGTGTTCAGGCGTGTACAGTAGGGCAGGGCCGAGCCGAGCCCTGGCAGTGCCTGTGTGCAAAACTTAAGGCTGACCCCACATTTGGCGTGCGCGATCCTCGGGCAAGCGAGTAGCGCGAGCGCCGCGTGCGCGTTACGCGAGCATCGGGTGTTGCCGCCGTGTGACATGCATGCAGCGTGCGCGGCGCGCTCGCGACGCTCGAGTCGCGTTCTAACCCCTTCGCCCGCTATCCCCGCCGCTCGCCGCCGCACAGTGGTCCGGATTTACAAAAAGGTGGACATAGAATCGAAAATGCATATTTAACTTAACAAAAAATTGTTTCGTATAGGAAATTTAACGCTGATTAATACTTATTACTACAACTTTTCAAAAAAACTGCTCCTTCACGTCAAAAAAAAATATTGAAAATAAAAATGTATGGGAGAAAATCTATTTTTTTTTCTCCGTTCAGTATTAAAGTATAGCAAGCAAACCTTATATTCTGGTAAACACTTATTGTCCTTAACACGACGACATATAAATTGTTTGCGTATCCCTGCGGCCTTGACGCCTACGATGCTTCAAAGTTTAAAATTTTAATTGCGATTTTTTTCTAATTATTATCGAGTTTTTCAATTATGCTGAATTTAAAATATCATTTTTTTAATTATATAAGAATTAAAACATACGCATTCAAGCATTTGGCAAGTATTTGTTTAATTTATTTTAATAAAAAATAGCAATAAAAGACACGTGCTGATTCGTTGTCTATTTGTAACTGACTGAAACGACTCCTGTGATAAAGGAATCATTTACCCCCACCACCGGAGATATCGACGACGCTGATTGGCTGTTTAAGAAGTTGGGTACTAATTTTGTCAGTCACTACTTGCGCGCATGTGTTTGTTATTTATATCGGTGCATGATTGAGGAAGCAACATGGATCGGCCCGAGGACGCCATCCAACAGTGTTTTCGCCGCGTACCAACCTAGTGCAGTGCAGTGTTGTGAGGGTACTACGGAAAAACATTTTGACTGCCCGGACCGCTTTTTATTTTATCGTTGTTGTTCCTCCGTTGTGCCCGCGCGAGTGCTTAGTGTTCGTGTGTGCACAGGGGGGGAGCACTCCCCGCTGCCCGGCGCCTACGACGCCGTTGCGGTCGCGGAGCTCCTCGCCCAGCAGTGATGCCGAAGGCAGGCGCCCGTGGCTCACCCGAGCCGGGCACCAGCTCCGCACCGGACCACGCGGGGGGCCGGGCGACGCCGCTCCCACACGTGGGGGCCTCGCCGCCGGGCGCCCCGCGCCCCGCCGGTACACAGGCCGTTTCGGCCTCACCAACCGGACCGACCGGCTCCAGCCCACCGACGACGCTGGCGACTGCGCGCGTTTCGCCGCCGCCGCCGTCGGGCCGCCAGCCGGCAGTCGCCGTCCGCCCCCCGGCCTTTCGCCCCGTGCCTATCCAGGCACCGGGGCCCGCCGGGAGTTCAACCCGTGCCCAAGGCGTGCGCACCGCCCCGGCCCGCGCTGCGGCTCACACGCCGCGCGCATCCACCTCGGCCGCGCCGCCGCAAATTTCGCCGCACAGCGCGACAATTAACGTCGCACCACCCAAACCCGCGCCCCGCGCGGCAGCCGCGCCGCCTGCACCGCCGGCTCAACCGCGCCCGGCGCGTGATAAGCGCCCCGCTCCACCTGCCGCCACCCGCCCCACTGCCGCCGCGGCCGCGCCCGCCGGCGCCGCGCGCCCAGTGGCGCACGCGCGCGCCGCCGCCGCGCCTACCGCCGCCGCCTCCACCAGTGCCGGCCGCACCGCGTCGCCCGTCCCGCGCCGCTTGCTGGCGGGCTCGGCCACCCCAACCATAACGACTGGGGACCCAGCGGCGCTGGGGCTCCTGTCCCCTCCCCCGCCTCGTGGTTCAGCCCAGGACTCCCCGGCCGCCATGACGCCCTACTCCTCAAGAGAGGCGAGCGACCTCTCAATGCGGTCGTGCGGCTCGGAGGAGTACTCCCAGCTCGACCTGGAGCTGGGCCTCGAGCTGGAGCAGCTGCTCGAGGCTAGGCCCCAGCGCCGCCCCCGCAGCTCCGACGACGAGGCAGCCGACGAGGCGAAGCGCGTGTGCGCCGGCTCCCCGCTCCCGCAGCGTGAACCGCGCGGTCGAGCCGGAGCCGGCTCGCCCACGTTCGCCGAGGCGGCCCGCCGCTCCCCGACGACGACCTCCGCCGCAGCCGCCGCAGCCGCTGCTCCGGACAACCCGGTGAGTACCCAGGCCAACAATGGCAAAAACGCGGGTGCCACCGGCAAGAAGAAGCCCCGCTACCCTCCGCTGGTAGTAGAGAGGTTGCCAAACTGGGCCGCCCACTTTAGGGCCGTGAGGGATAAGCTGGGCCACCCACCCAACGCTCGGCCTTACCAGGGGGGGATCCGCTTCCTCCCCGAGAGCGAAGAGGAGTACCGCGTGGTCCAGCGGTACCTCACAGGCCTGGAAAGAGAAAGCGGCCTAAGTTGGTTTTCCTACACGCTGCCGGCGGAGCAGAGCGTGAGGGTGGCCATCCGGGGCCTGCCTGCGGACACTGATGTCGACGAAATCAAGGAGGAGCTTCACCGCATGGGGTACCAGCCGGAGTACGTGCGCAACATCAATGCGCGCGGCGGGCGCCCCGGCTGCCTCTTCCATGCGGTGATCACGCGGTCCGCAGATTTCAGGAGGATCTACGACACCACGCAGTTTTTAAACATGCGTGGTGTACGGATCGAGGCGTGGCGGAGCAAACGCGGGCCCGCCCAGTGCCACCGGTGCCAGCAGTTTCGACACAGCTCGCACCAGTGTCACCGCCCGCTCGCCTGTGTCCGATGTGGAGAGGGGCACGCCGCCCGCGACTGCCCACGTCCCAAGACGGAGCCGGCCACCTGCGTAAACTGCGCAGGCGCCCACCCGGCGTGCAGTAGCGGCTGCCCCGTCTACCAAAAAGAGGTCAAGAACAGGCGAGCGGGCACTGTCGCAATATCGCGACAGCAGCAGCGCCAGCCATCGACGAACGCTGAGGAGCACGAGACCCCCAGCGCGACGTTGATGGCGGCTGCTAACGGGCCCGCACGCAAGGATGCTCCCGCCTCGGGGCGGAGGAAGAGGAGGAACCGGAGACGCGGGGGAAGGAAAGGGGACAAGCCCGAGCCCCCCGCGCCCCCACCACACGGGGCCCCTGCCCCTGTACAGGCGCAGGCTAAAAAGGGCTCCACTCAGGAGCCCACCGACGCCGCTGCTGGCGCCGGCAAAAAGGACAAGCGGGCTTCGAGGCCCGCACAAACATCACAAGTCCCAGAGGCGGCAGGCCGAAAAGCGGCCTCAGCCGCCGCCCCCTCCTCCTCAGGCACCGCCGGCGCCCGCGCTCAGCAGCGGCGCCGCGAGCCAGTCTCCGGCTCTCATATGGACGAGAGCCGGAAGAGGAGATTTACAGCCTGCGCCGTTAAGCTGCTGGTGGACCTGCTCAAGGCCATCAGGCAGGGGCAGGACGTGGAGGACCTGATCCTCGACGGGCTCCAGACATTGCTGTCCCTTTGCAATGGATAGCCCGTTGAGGATCCTCCATTGGAATGCCCGCGGCCTTAAATCCAAGGTCGCCCCCCTCCGCCTCCTCCTGAAGGATCAATGCATCGACGTGGCGCTCATCAGTGAGACGCACCTGGGACCGGCGGACAGAGTCCGCTTCCCAGGATACCTCCTGTACCGTAAGGACGAGAGATCATCGGCCGGCATCACCTACCGCGGTCTGGCGGTACTGGTGAAGCGAAGAGTCGTCCATCAACCGCTGCCACCCAAATCTCCGGTGAGTTTTTACGCGCTGGGTGTCCAACTGCACATCGCCGGCGACGACATTGACATCTACGCGTGCTACCGCCCTCCCCTGGCCCGTCTCGACTTAGCCGAGCTAAGGGAGCTGCTGCACGCGTCGCCGCATCCCACTGTCCTCGCCGGCGACTTCAACCTGAAGCACCCAGCGTGGAACAGCAAGACCGCCAATGCCGGTGGTCGACGACTCTTCGCTGACGCTGAGGCCTGTGGATACATCGTTTCCGGCCCGGAAACCCCGACGCATTACCCGGACAGACAGGGGAGCGCACCGGATGTGCTGGACTTTGTTATCCACAGGGGACTCAAGTGCCAGATCGCCCAGCAGGTAGTCGACGACGAGATGCAGTCGGATCATCAGCCCGTTCTCGTCGTCCTATCTGAGATGCCGACGAGAGTCTCTCCTCCAGCGCCGCGTCGTCGCATTGACTGGACCGCGTTCGAGAAAGAGATGGAGACCACCACTCCGACTTGGCCCGTAAGTACCCTCGCGGACGTTGACGGGCTAGCCGGGGAAGTCACCGCTTGCATCCAGCGCGCCCTCGATAAGGCGACCTCCACCGACCAGCAGCCGCATCCACAGGGGCTGCAGCTCAAGCCCCTGCCTCCGCACATCAGGCGTATGGTCACCGAGAGGCGGCGCCTGCGCAAGCGGTGGCAAACTACAGGATGCCCCCGGATGAAAGCCGATCTCAACCGTCTCGCCGAGAAGGTAAGGGCCAAGCTCCAGGAGTTCAACACCGTGAGCTGGGAGGAACACATCGACGCTGCCGAGGGGGACTGGCCGTCGATCCACAGGCTGTGCAGGCAGCTTGTGGGCACCCCAGCTCCGGTGCGCCCGCTGCTCCACAGCGACGGGGCGCCGAGATACGCTGCAGCAGACCGTGCAGAGATCTTCGCCGAGCACCTGGAGGGTCAATTCCAGCCAAACCCGACTCGCGACGGGGAGCATGTCGCAGCAGTCGAGAGGCACCTTGGTGAGTACTTTGCCTCACCGATAGCTCCTGATGAGGCACCCATCTTCTTCTCGCCTTGTGCAGTGAGACGCGCCATCCTTAAAACAAAGCTAAGGAAGGCGCCCGGTGCGGACGGTATCACCAACCAAGCGCTGCGCCACCTGCCCTACCGCACGGTAGCGGCACTGGCGCGGCTCTTCACGGGGATACTGCGCACCGGGTCCTTCCCCGCGGCGTGGAAGGAAGGGCGCGTCATTATGCTGCCCAAGGCGAACAAAAACGTGCTGCAGCCTGAGAGCTATAGGCCGATTACACTCCTGGCAACTACCTCCAAGGTGTTTGAGCAACTCCTGCTGCGACATCTCAGCAAGTTTGTCACACTGCGCCCGGAACAATTCGGTTTTCGCGCGGAACACTCCACGACTCTCCAACTGTCGAGGGTACTGCACCTGCTCACCGCTTCACTCAACAAGAGGGAGCAAGCAGCTGCAGTACTCCTCGACATGGAAAAAGCGTTTGATCGTGTCTGGCACGCCGGTCTGCTGTACAAACTGTCACAGACAGACGCGCCCCGTCGACTGATCAAGGTGGTCTCCTCCTTTCTCGATTCCAGGACATTCAGGGTGGTGGTCGAAGGCGCGCTCTCAAGCGCCCGGCCCATAGCGGCGGGAGTACCGCAGGGCAGCTGCATCTCGCCGCTGTGCTACTCATGTTTCACCGACGACATCCCCACGACGCCCGACACCACGCTCGCGCTGTACGCCGACGACGCCGCGTATTTTGCGACCTCGCTTAACGCGAGGCACGCGGCCGTCAAGCTGCAGCGCGCGCTCGACTTGCTTCCCGAGTGGCTGTCGAAATGGAGGTTGTCGGTGAACGTGAGGAAGACGCAGGCGCTGCTCGCCGGCGCTGCCCGCCTCCCACCACCCCTCCAACTGCAGGGGGCTGACATCGCATGGTCGCCCCAGGTTACATACCTCGGGCTGACCATCGATCGCCGGCTCTCTATGAGCCACCACGTCCGCAGGATCGTAGGTAAGTGCAGGGCAGCCCGCGCCCTGCTACATCCAGTGCTCTCCTCCCGCCTCCCGCTGCGAGCCAAGCTGGGAATCTACAAGACCTACGTCCGCCCGCTGTTAACATACGCGGCCCCAGCTTGGTTCGCCCTCACGAGCGAGTCGAGCAAGAAGTCCCTCCGCGCACAACAAAACCTGTCGCTGCGGAGGATCGTTGATGCCCCTCGTTTCGTGAGGAACGCAGTTATAGAGCGGGACCTCAAAATCGAGAGCCTGGATGACCACATCCGCCGCCTCGCGTCCAACATGTTCGCGCGTGCCGACGCTTCTGCTTGGCCCCACGTCAAGCACCTAGCGCCGTGGCACGCGCGGCCTCCTGACGCGAGGCGCTTACCGCGCGACCTCACCCTTGCGGACGTGCAAGGCGACCCCCCTGCAACCCACCGGACTTGACGACACCAGGGTAAGCCGTACCTACCGCTACACGCGACTTACCCAACAATAATACTCCGCATGCACGACATACACTGATGCGCGCCGTGTTCTAAGTTAATATAGGCACGACGCGCGTCACTACTGACACCCGCTACTCCACAAGCGCTCTACTCACGCGGTGACTGTGTGGCTAAAACGTGGGCCCACCCTCACTCGCACACATGGGCGGTGTTACACAATACAATGCCGCCCACATACACACGCCGGCTCTCTGCCTGCGCCGCTACCGGCTCGCTCTGGAAAACGGGGCAGGCGAGAGCCGCTCTTCCTTTGCAGGTGCGTCGTAAGTCTGCGCCCCTGTCGCTGGTCGCTTCCTGCCGGGCCTCCTCCAGGTAACTGGGGGTCTCACCTGGCAGGGGCAGACCGCCGGGACGCAGTGAAGCAAGCGGTTACTGTCCGACAGTGCCGTGGCGCGCCTGCAAACAACAATAGCAGCTACATACCCCGGCGCGCGTCTCTAGCGCGCGCGCCCGTAGGATTTTATGGCTATACGCCCACCCAGCGCGTGTGCTCGCCGTCGCGAGCACAACACCCGAACCCGCGGGAAAAGGGCCCAGCCCATACCCCGCCTGCCGCGTCCCCATGCGGGGACGCTGCGACTACTACTGGGAAGCAACATATCTAATTATCCGTGCTGTGTGAAAGTTTAGTGAGTTTCGTTATGGCTGCATTTGTAACAAACTTGGACATCTTTATGTTCCTCCGTGTTGAAGGAGACATGAAAAATTGGGCAAGACTCTATGAAGCTATTATTCAACATATCCCAGTTGAGACATGTTCAGAAGATTTAGAAATAATCAAGACCTTTTTGAAGAACTACATCAGTAATATCAGTCGCAGATGGGCAAGTGCTTCTAGAAATCAAAAAACTTTCATGAATAGACATGCTGCGTGGTTACAATCAAATATTAGTTGGCCAAATTGCACTACTGTTAATTTATCCGAGATTTTTCAAGCCCAAGATGAAGTTATCGAAAACATATCGTCAGAAAATACTTCAGTTGACATCGATACTACAGCAGCTGTGATTCCGTCGACATCTAGTACAACGACTGTGGGCACATCTACCGAAGTTCAGATTAGGAAGCCTTTTGTTGACCTCAGCAACAAACAGAAGAAAAGACGTTCAGAGTCTCTTTTGGACTATTCGCCGGAAGAACTTACTTTTGCATTAGTCGAAAGACTTAGGATCGACAAGAAGAATGACTTAGCTTGTGTTATAGACCATGTAACGAAGAACCCTGATAGTGTTGCTATCGTTCAAGCCACATTGTTTAAGAAAAATAGGAAAAAAACTTTTGATGAAGATCATGCTCTTGGTCATTATACATCACTGAACCTGTCAAAATGGAAATACTTGTGTTTAAGGAAAGCGCTGTTAGATTGTGAAGTTCCAGTGTTACCATCGTATCACAAACTCCTTGAAGCTAAAAAGAGATGCTATCCACATGATTTAGAAATTACTGAGAGAGGAGCCAGAGTGAAGCTTCAAGCCCTATTGGATCTAACAGTCCAGAAGATTCTTCAAATTACCGGTACCCACATTGATTCGTCAACTGAAGGATTGAAGTTAATTAGTAAATGGGGTTTCGATGGAGCTTCTTCACAAAGTACCTACAAGCAAAGGAGTGAAGATGTAAAGTTCAGTGATTCATCGGTTTTCATGTCAAGTCTTGTCCCTCTTAAATTAGTTTCTAATAATAGCACCATATGGGAAAACTCAACACCTTCTTCAACACATTATTGCAGACCCATTAAGTTCGAGTTTTGTAAAGAGACCGCAGAATACATCAAGCAAGAAGAAGCTGCATTGAAGGAAGAAATAAAAAACATCGATTCTACAAAATGGGCAGGGCTAGAGATTAGTCACGAGCTTCATATGACAATGATCGACGGAAAAGTGGCCACTATTATAACGGATACTTCATCTGCATCTGCCTGCAATATTTGCCTTGCTAAGCCGACTGAGATGAACAAGCTGTCAGAAGTATTTTCAAGACCTGTTCGAGAAGATGTTTATAAATATGGTCTTTCTACTCTTCATATGTGGATTCGTTGTATGGAGTGTATTCTACACATATCTTACAACATGGACTTTGAGATGTGGACTGCACGAGGTGCTAACAAGCAACTAAAAGCTGCGAAGAAACATTCGACACAAGAAGAATTCAAACAGCAAATGGGAATACTTGTGGATTTTGTGAAGCAAGGCTTTGGAACCACAAACGACGGAAACACAGCCAGAAGGTTTTTTAGAGATTATGAGAAATCTGCCGAAATAACCAATGTTGACAAAGACCTGCTGAAGCATTTTGCGGTTATTCTTCAAACGATTTCATCAGGATGTGCCATAGATATTGAAAAATTCAGGACTTATTGCAGAGAAACAGCTGAGATCTTTGTTGATCTATACCCATGGTTTTATATGCCCGCAAGTGTGCACAAGCTACTCATACACGGTGCAGACATTTGTCATCACTTTGGCCTCCTACCAATTGGCATTCTTTCCGAAGAAGCGGGAGAAGCAAGAAATAAAGAATTTAGAAGAGTTCGTGAATCTCACACAAGAAAATTTAACAGGATAAAGACCAACGAGGACTTGCTCCATAATTTTTTAATTAGTTCAGACCCATATTTATCCCATATTCGACCAAAATACAGCAATTCAAAGCAATTCGATTTTTTTTCAGATGTTAAAGAGCTTTTGTTGTTGCCTGAGGTAGTAACAGAAGAAACCGAAAATATGGATCTACAGGAGTTGCAGTCTGAACATGATCCGTTAATGTAAACGTGACAGATTTAGTGATGTTGTTATGTTAGAATTGAGTTTGTTAGTGGTAGTAGTTAAGTTGTGGTCGTTTGCGGACTACTTAAAATAGTCGTTTTCATGACTTCAGAAAAAGCCCTTTTCAGGGCTAAATCTATTTTTAATTGTTTCTTTTAATATGAGTCACGCTAGTGGTATAACACACAACAATATCATGATTTATCAATAGGAAATATCAACAGATGACAGAATAATCAACAGAAGATTATTTTAAAAAAAAAAATAAGCAAAATGCTTATTTTATCATAATATCACGCTTTATATTCCCCGAGCGGTTTGGCAAAGGTGTATAGTACACTGTAATTTCGCCAGTTATATTTAAGTCCAAAGTGATAGGGGGCGAGTCTAAAACAAGGATGGGGCGCGCGGGGGGCTTGTTTTATTAAATTGATATTTTGGATTAATTTTAATAGAAAAACTCGTTAATAATATTAAGATAATTCAACATTAAAATTTTAAACTTTAAAGCATCGTAGGCGCCAAGGCCGCAGGGATACGCAAGCAATTTATATGTCGTCGTGTTAAGGACAATAAGTGTTTACCAGAATATAAGGTTTGCTTGCTATACTTTGATACTGAACGGAGAAAAAAAAAATAGATTTTCTCCCATACATTTTTATTTTCAATATTTTTTTTTGACGTGAGGGAGCAGTTTTTTTGAAAAGTTGTAGTAATAAGTATTAATCAGCGTTATATTTCCTATACGAAACAATTTTTTGTTAAGTTAAATATGCATTTTCGATCCTATGTCCACCTTTTTTAAAATCCGGACCACTGTGCGCCGCCGCCCGGGTTAAACGCCAAGGCGAGCGCCGCGCGCGCGTTGCGCGCACGCTGCATGCACGTCACACGGCGGCAACACCCCGACGCTCGCGCTACTCGCTCGCCCGAGGATCGCGCACGCCAAATGTGGAGTCAGCCTAAGAAGCGCCTCTTTTTTTGGTCGTGTTTTGTCCTTTTTTTAACACGCTTTTATTAGCTTGACCTGTATGTATGTATGTATGTATGTATGTATGTATGTAACGGAATCTTTTAACTTCATTTTCGCCTACTTCCAGCAGTCTGATTAACTTGAATTTTTGCACAGCGGTCAAGGGGCGATGACAATACAATAATATCATAAATTTTATATTAAAATCCCCCTCTAAGGGGGTGAAAAGGGGTGAAAATGTTTGTATGAAAAATCTTATTCCTTAGGTTTATACACCTGAAACTTAGTACGAATATGAGTATAAGTAAATAAAAAAGATGGACATTAATAGTTTTTTAAAACTACCCTCCATTGGTAACCTACACGATGTTAAAGTTTGTATGGGAAAATCATAAAGTGCTAACTGATGAATTTAAAATTCAGTATATATAAATTAGATCAAAAATAATTAAACACGTGTTTTTGGGTTTTTCGAAAATCACCCCTCAAGTTAGTAAAAAGGGGTATTCAAGTTTAAAGGGAAGGATCTAAAATCGCTAAACGTAGAATCTGAATTTTGGAAGGTAGGTGCGATTCATTATGTAGGTGATCACTAAGAAGGGATTTTGCGAAAATCTACCTATAAGGGGGCGAAAAGGGGTAAAAACCTTTGTATGTAAAATCTTATCCGTTAGGTTTATAAACTTGAAACTTGGTACGAATATGAGTAAAAGTAAATAAAAAAGATGGGAATTATTCGTTTTTTAAAACTACCCTCCTTTGGTAATCTAGACGATGTTAAAGTTTGTGTGGGAAAATCATAACGCGCTAACCGATAAATTTTAAACTCAGTATATAAAAATTAGATAAAAAATAATCAAACACGTGTTTTTGGGGTTTTCGAAAATCACCCTCTATGTTGGTGAAAAAGGGTGATTAAGTTTTAAGGGAAGGCTGCTTGCTTCGACAAACCCAAAACTTGGCATAAATAGTTTCCCAATCGAATAAAGGATGCGTAATTATCTATATTTCAAAAATCAACCCCTAGCGGGCGAACATTGTAAAATCAGTTTGTCTTTTTTTTTGCGTGGTAAAATCATCAAATGAGTCCTCCCACCCAGGGCAGGGCGGGAGGGACTGTCAGACTTGTACTGACTAAAATCCACGGTGTCCTTCACTAGCCCTTTACGTACCGGGGTTACGGTGATGGGTAAGTCCCGCGACCCCGGCAGGCTTTGGCCCTCTACAGGCCCCGTCAATATGCTGACACTCCTTGAGGCGCGCTTGGAACACAACGCGCCGTCGACCCGGGCATGGTCCATGGTCGGGCTGCGAGTCGCCCATTACTCGCCGCCCGCATGCCCGCGCCTACGGTGGCCGGAGATCGTCTTGCGACGTCCGACGCCGTGGGCGTCTACCACTGCGGCTGGGGTGGAGTGAGGTCGCTGTTCTCTCCCTCACGCGGCACGCCTCCTTCTTCGCGAGCATGACTGCTTCGCAGAAGGAGGCGACCGCTTCCCACTCCGTCTCGCCCCGCAGCATGGCCTCGACCAATGCCGGGCGCGAGAGGTCTCCGCCTATCGCCGTCGTGAGGACACGGCGGTGCTCTGCCCAAGCGGGGCAGTCCTGCACCGTATGCTCCACCGTGTCCTCCGGACGATCCTCGCAGTGGTGACACCCAGGCGTTTCCTCCTTCCTTATCCGACACAGGAACCTCCCGAATTTCCGTGTCCGGTGAGGACCTGCGTCATGCGGAAGGTAAGGACGCCGTGACGCCTATCCAGCCACTCCTCAAAGAGGGGTCTTACCGCCGCGATTGCGGCGTGCCCGAAATCAGTTTGTCTTCAATAATATTTCGGGTTCGAAGTTAGAAACACGCGCTGATGAAGTCGCGGGCGGAGTGATAGTAAAAAATATATTTAGATTAGTGAGCATGTTATCGCCGATGAAAATGTCATTCTCTGTCTTTTGCTGCCGATTGGCTCTCTTCTGCATACGGCCTGTTCCTCTCTCTGGCTTCTCCAACTTTCAAAAGACAAATTTCCTTATTGGTCGCTGCTGACGATTGCTGCGCGATCATCCGTTCTCAATCCTCGAATTTTATAATTAGTCACTGCTAGCGAAATAGTGCGCGCGCATCCGCGCTTGCGCATTTTAATTTCTTTATTTCTTTTATTGTCGTCTTGAGACTAAAAATTCAGAAAATAAATTGTAGTTTAAAAAAACTAAAAAAACACGCTTTAATAGCAATCGAACTAAAAAGTAGAAAATAATTTTTAAGTATAAGAGAGTTTGTGTTACTGCAATATAAAATCCAACAATCAATTATCATAATTAACTTAGAATAAGATTTATATAAATATTAAGATATTAACAAACATTCAAATAAAGTGAAAAAGCGTGGGGTGCTCAATGATATTTTTATAATAATTCTGATATTGCAAACAGTAACTAATAAAATGATCATCACATTTGATATCAAGCACCCCACGCTTTTTCACTTTATTTGAATGTTTGTTAATATCTTAATATTTATATTAATCTTATTCTAAGTTAATTATGATAATTGATTGTTGGATTTTATATTGCAGTAACACAAACTCTCTTATACTTAAAAATTATTTTCTACTTTTTAGTTCGATTGCTATTAAAGCGTGTTTTTTTAGTTTTTTTAAACTACAATTTATTTATACTGAAAAATAATATTTTCTACACTTTTATTTAATAGTAACTGTTGACAGGACACACCCCCACGACTATATTTTAATGTCACGGATTTCCGCAAAGTAACGCCTGATTTTATAACATAATACATGTATAATTTTTTTAACGTTTCCCCACACTGTATCATGGGTTGACAATCATTGAAATCACATACATAAACACAATTACTTGCAGGTCATGCAATATTTGTTATGTGCGGGAATCGAACCCGGGTCACGCAGCGCAGCAGCCGATCGCTCGATCAGCCACTGCTCCAACCGTGTCGGCTATATTAAATATTGCTCGTATAATTTTTTATAAATGATAACAGCTTGCTTTATTACGTATGTATTTAAAACTCAGAAGGAACATCAGGGCTTTTATAACATATTGTATAGGAAATTACTTAAAAATTACATACCCCTGCCTGGTAGTAGAAGGTAGAGCCGTGAAATACTTATTTACTTATTCAAGTGTTTTTAACACGTACTTCCTCCCGTCTTCTTTTCTTCAACAAACTCTGGTTACCAGATAATCTCTTTTTTTTTTTGTTCACTACCACTCTTCGTGAAAACACTTTAAAATTTATTGTGAATCCCACGTGCCCTATGTATATTCTTGTGATTGTTATTATGTTCTTGGGATTCTTGTGTTCTCGTGTAAATTAGTATCAGTTTTAAATAAGTAGAGTTAAATGTCCATTCTAAAGTTGTGTCAATCGATAATTAAAAGTGTTAAAACGTCGAAGTGTTTGATTCCAAATAAAGTTCCTTTGCACACGATAAGTAAAGAACAATCCTGAGCTATCGAAGAGAGGGGAAAAACAAATCAATACAGTCCACTCCATAACATACGACCTTCTATTTTAAGATACACATGCATCAGCAAGTACTGATTGCATTGTATTCATAATTTCAACGTTAAAATAATATGTGCCCAGTTGACTTAGTGATTAAACGTTTACACTGCAAAAATGCGGTAATCAGAGAGGTGTGAGTACAAACCTCACGGCGAGGATAATCTTTTACTCAATTGTTAAATATTGTAATAGGACAGAAAAGTTACTAGGGCCCACACTAGGAATTTCTTCCTGTGAATGAATGAAGTGAAGTGAATCGTGAGTACGTTTACAAACATACAAAAAAAACCGGCCAAGAGCGTGTCTGGCCACGCTCAGTGTAGGGTTCCGTAGTTTCCCGTCCGTTACAATAAGTGTTAACAAATAGCCTTTTTTTAAACTTAAATAATTGATTATACTACAAACTTAGTCCAGGAATTTTGTACCACCTTCTTGTTTTTTTTGCACAAAAACTGTTCTTTCCATCAAGTTCAAAATAATTTTCCTAGAAAGTCCTTATAAAGTTCTACTTTCCAGATTTTTTTCATATTTTCTAAACTTATGGTTCAAAAGTTAGAGGGGGGGGGACACATTGTTTTTGACTTTAGGAGCGATTATTTCCGAAACTATTGACATCATCAAAAAATGATCTTAGTAAACCCCTATTCATTTTTAAATACCTATCCAACGATATATCACACGTTAGGGTTGTAATTAAAAAAAAAATCACTTTCTATTTTACATATAGGGGGGCTACCCTAAAAAAACATTTTTTTCCAATTTTTATTTTTGCACTTTGTCGGCGTGATTGATATACATATTGGTACCAAATTTCAGCTTTCTAGTGCTAACGGTCACAGAGATTAAGCGAGGACGGACAGACAGACAGACAGACATGGCGAAACTATAAGGGTTCCTAGTTAACTACGGAACCCTAAAAAACACAAACTCACCCAGACCCGCAACAACTACTTAATTGCAGATCATACAAATATTTGTTCCGTGCAGGGATCGAACCCGCGACACGTTGCGCAGTAGGCGATCGCTCAGCAACTGCGCCAACCGTGTTTGGTCTATTTATTTGGTTTGGGTTTCTCCCCCTAATCATCAGCATTCGTTCATCACTATTTTCCTCATACTTATTTAAAAGTTCTTTCAATTTGTCGACTATCTGGAGTGGTAACCTCTCTTCAAATAATATAATGTTTATGACATAAAGCAAACTGGAATGAAAAAGGAAGAGGTTACCACTCCAGATAGTCGACAAATTGAAAGAACTTTTTCAGTGAAAGTCAATATAATACTCTAATACAAGGGCATCGCGATAACTTATCTTTTATCAAAGTTCAACGTCCCTTATCTGGCTTGTAAACAATAACAATATTTTGTATACATTATAATTATCATGATCTAATCCAGGGGTCACCAATTAGTTTCGTTCGGGGTCCGTTTTAAGACATGAAGTAGAAAAAAAATAGTTAAACACATGTAATTACGGAATAGTTATAATTATAATAAAGGTATTTTATCACATTTCTATGAGAAAAGTGTCATAATTATTTTATTGCGCGTTTGATATTAAATCCAGAAGATGTTCATCAATAAGTAGAAATCAAAATTAATAAATAAAAGTTTCTTCGAAAATGCTGCTTAGCTTTACACCCAAGCACTTCCGCATGTTTGTGTTTTCTTGAAAATCGATCATAAGATCGACTCTGTAGTGCAAGTCGCTGGTGTTCTCGCGGTCCGCACGAAATATCGATCGGGGGTCCGGATACGGACTTGAAGACCCCTGATCTAATTAATCAGATATCAGAATTAGGCAATTTGTTTTATTATTGTTTTACAAAACGGTGGAGGATAACATTGTGAGGATATAGGTATGTTCGACCAAACGAAAAAAAGAAGCCAACCCCCTTTGGATCCGTCCGCATGGTGGATTACAGCCCATTCTTTTTTAGAGAGACACAGCAGTGGAAACGGAGGGAGAACTTCCAAAACCTAGTCATTCCTCTATGTTTGTCTGGCAGCCGCAAGTGCTACTGTCGAGCATCAGGTCCTGGAAGAGATTCCCAGGATAGAAACAGTGATATTGGTCTTCTATTTCAACGACTGAAAGTTAAAGTTTGAAGTTCTGCTGTTATAAATAAGTACGAGACGATACCATTATTTGTTAGCTAGAAAACGTCTCATGCCTGTAAGCTTTCTTCTTCTTCGCTTGGGCAGTCCTCGCGACGGCGATAAGCGGCGTCCTCTCGCACCCGGCATCGGTTGAGGCCATGCTGCGGGGCCAGACGTAGTGGGAAGTCGCCTCCTTCTGCGAAGCAGTCATGCTAGCGAAGGAGGAGGCGGTCCATATGAGGGGACTTATGATTTACCGTGACCCCGGTACATAAAGAGCTATTGAAGGACACCGTGGAGTTTAGTCAGTACAAGTCTGGCAGTCCCTCCCGTCCCACACTGGGAGGGAGGACTCATTTAATGATTTTACAACGATAAAAAAGGTAGGTAGGTCTGTATGCTGTTGACTTTTGTTGAGATAAATTATTAATCTGTTCGAACCAAAGCTGGAATACCATAATTAAAAACAAACAAAAACGAGTTTTAAAAACTTATTTTATTCTTATACATAGTTCTCACGTCAACACACACCAGACATTGACAGACAATCCATAAATTATAATCTAACTTAATTTCCACTCACCAGGACATAAATTAATGTGCCAAACTCTAGCTTGGAGAGATAGAGATATTGTTACAAGTGTTGAGTGACAGAGACAACGCTCTACAAAGGCAACCTTTAGCATAAACTCACATTTAGTTGCCTTTTATGCGGAATCCAGGGGCGTTTACGTCGCAAACTCGTGATACCGCCTCAAGAGGTATGTATATAATTCTAGATATAAATGTTGTATATTGTATAAATCTAAATGTTGACAGCATCAATACAATGCAAAGATTATTAGTCCGTCAGTAAGAGTTTAAAAAAATAATCATCATCATCTGCCTAGCCTATTCCCAACTATATTGGGGTCGGCTTCCAGTCAAACCAGATGCAGCTGGATATCAGTATTTTACATGGAGCGACTGCCTGTCGGACCTCCACAACCCAGTAACTGGGTAATACGATACACCATGGTAAGACTGGTTGTCAGACTTTAGAGCTTCTAACAGTAACGACTGTCAAAGATCTACAAATGACAGCCAGGACCAACGGCTTTACGTGCTTTCCGAGGCACGGAGGAAACTCGCTATGACAGATGGTCATCCATCCACAGACCAACCTCGGCAAGAGCGGCTTAACCCGGAAGATCGGCCTGTGCGGCTGTATTTATATAGCCACGAGCTCCTCCTTCTTTGAAAAATAATGTAGACGTATTTTTCTTTTGTTCATTTAATGCAGATTAACAAAGATATTATAACGCATCAAAATTCGAGAGTGGGAGCTCGTGACGTCAGAAGCAAGTAAAAACTGTACTCGCTTGCGACGTATTGGTAATTTTAAAATTAGCATATCTTCGTCAATTTTGGTTTACGTAACAAATTAAAAAATACTTATCAAATATATTTTTATAATCTCACTGACGGACTAAAAAATACCCTATTCTTATAACTATTATATTAGGTATGTAAAAAGTCTGTTAATTGATATATTTCTACATCATTTCATTCCAGTCATCATCTCCATCCTCGTCCATGACGTCATCAGGCTGTACCTCCTCGACAGCATTAGGGTTGTTAGTGAGGATCGCTTCCGACACTTTGAGGACAGGCATATCTGATGACCGAATAACCAATTTTGCACCGTCTGTGAAGAAATAATTTGTTTTAATATTTCTTAGTGTAACAATAGAAGTGTATAACGTTTTTTAAAAAAAACTCTTTGTAGTAATTTATTAAAAAAAACGTCGAGTTGCACTCTGGGAGTGCCGGCAGAAGTGAAAACTTGAATAGTAATAAACACACATGAACATTTGCGCAAGCGCCCTGCGCCGTCTTACGAATTTTCGATCAGGTCACGTGTCCTGACGCGAGTTTAACATTTTTTACCCATTCCAAAAAAAGTGCACAACGTCGCTAAAGAAGTTTTCACTTCAAAAATGTTAAGTTTAGTTGGTTGAAGTTTTGTATAAACAATAATCATCTCATTTAAAAAAGGTTATAGGAAAATTAAGAGTATACAGTTTTTAATTACATTCATTATGCTTTCATAAAGGAGTAAGTTATTAGCACAGATAGAACGGTAGGTACTGGTCGGTGCAGGACAAATCGGGAAATGTTATCGTTTGCGCTCGCGCATAGTAAGTTAATACTTGGCAGATTTCTTTATACAAGTTTCTCACCCATACCGAAAACCTGCCTCTTTATAAGTGCATCTTAAAAAATAAAAATAAATAAATATTCCACAACTATCACACAACGCCATCTAGTCCCAAGCTAAGCAGAGCTTGTGTTATGGGTACTTTTTTTTTTTTTTTTAGGGTGGAAAAATCATCAAATGAGTCCTCCCGCCCTGGGCGGGGCGGAAGGGACTGTCAGACTCTTACTGACTAAAATCCACCCGTGTTTCTTCGGATGCCCTTTACGTTCCGGGGCCGCGGTATCCTGGATTAAGAAAAAAGCCGCGACCCCAGCAGGCATTTGGCCCCGTAAGGGGCCCCGTCGGTGACGCGTGAAACACGACGCGCCACCGACCCGGGCTTGGTCCTTGGTCGGACGGCGAGCTTACCCATTACTCACCGTCCGCAAGCCCGCTCCGCCGCTGTGCCCTCTGCTGTTCAGAGGGACACGCGTTGGAGCATCCACCCGACAGGCTATTCGCATACGGGCAAAGAGACCCCTTAGGCACACAGTGCCTAAAAGAGTTTTTGCCCGCATCCCAGGGTGCACCGGCCCGAAAAACTGGTCTTCCCCCCGGACGTATCCGAAGGGGAACTCCAGTCCACGGGCGCACGTGGAGGTTTCCTGTCTTAGCACCCCGTGTTATGGGTACTAGACAACTGATAAACATACTTATATATTTCTAAATACACACATATTTTAGATAAATTACACCCAGACACAGAACAAATGATCGTGCTCATCACACAAACATTTGTCCTGGGTGGGAATCGAACCCACGACCTCCGGCATAGCAGTCAGGATCACTAACCACTAGACCATCAGGCCTATCTTAAAGTAAAGCAGAGGTTATCACAAGATTTCTGTATTTAATTACATCGTAATTGAAGTATTTACTGCGTTTATTGTATGGAAAAATGTAAAAGCGCCTCTAGTGTACGAAGGAGGTACTAATTTATCTACAAAATTTATTTTAACTAATTTGAACTATTTATTTTTCTGTAAGTTTTATTTTTATAATTTAGTTATTGCAAGTGTAATGTAGTTTATTTTAGTTTTAGTTAAAATTCTGATCTGTCGCATTAGGACAAACTGCCCTGTAACGATAGGCTAAGTTGGTGAATAAATAAATAATCAATGTATCGTCTCTACCGTTTACGCAACAATAACCTGAAAAGTCCTGCTAAGGGTACAGGAATTGGACGCGGGTCTGTACGAATTACCGTGACCCCGGAACGTAAAGGGCTATTGAAGGACACCGTGGATTTTATTAAGTACGAGTCTGACAGTCCTTCCCGCTCTGCCCTGGGTGGGGAGGACTCATTTGATGATTTTACCACGTTAAAAAAAAAGGGTACAGGAATTATTTTAAACGCCCGCGTATTTAGTGTTGAGAAGAATACAGTGTATGCTACATACTGAGTACAGTCCCATCCATGGCCATGAGCGAGGCAAAGTGCTGCGGTGGCACGTTGAACCGCAGACAGTTGAACATGCGCTCCACTCGTACGACGCGCATCGGGTTGTAGCGACGGACGAACGGATCCATCGTCTCTTTGTTCGGCAGGAATGGCTCGCCATAGATCTATAATAATAAAAAAAGTAAATTAATACATATAATTCTCCTGCCTTTAGCCATGGTTGAAAAACATTTGTTGACAATATCTGCGTCTTACGAGACAGGGTAAGACGGTGAAACAATTGTTTACCTGTTTCTAGAAAATCAATTTTAGGCAAGTAATGTCCATGCTCTATGTGTACACGTGCGCCTCAAAGAGCTGTCAGCAATCTAAGGGAGCCCCCTCCAAGGCCTGCTGGGATCGTGGGACTTTAGATTGCACCATGGATTTTAGTCAGTAGGAGTCTGAAAAGTCCCTCCCGTCCCGCCCTGAGCGGGAAGAGTCTTTTAACCTCTCGGGCGATTTTTTTTTTTTTTTTTTTATCAGCCTACACTGTCCCACTGCTGGGCAAAGGCCTCCCCCAAGTTTTATAATTGAAAATGTTAAAAATCAACGTCCAATGAGCGACTGTCTGTTATGTACAGACGTGTGTGCGTAAGGCGCTGGGGCGTTTTCGCTTATGTACACCCGGGTGTACGTAACGCGCCCGAGAGGTTAATAATTGTATCACGTAAAAAAAAGATTCTATTTTATATTTCCTCTACTTTAACTGATGATATGTGACAGTCTCATCTTGGTGCCAATTTCGTTTTTTATCTTACTCTAAAATGTTCTTTCTAAAGTGGGACAATGTTTTCTCTAAAACAGTAAGTATCAACTCACTCTAACTTTCTGGACACCCTGAGCAGTTCGAGGAACAAAGTGCTTCATCACCACTTGCTTCACTATCTGTAACAAGAAATAAACAATATCAATATTTTTTTTTCTGAATAATGATTATAAATAAGAGCAAAACCATTTTAAAACAAAAAAATAGGCGTACCAATGGTAAGAATGGCGTCATCTTCTTCAATTCTTCTCGAACTTTCTTCCTCACGATTTCATCCTCCGTGTCTGACTCTGTCACATCTGACTTTAAATTCTTCACATGTTCTGTTATCTAGAAAAAACATTTATTTGTTACTATCTTTTGCCAGGGAGCTTGAAAGTGTGTATTTATCCTATGGAAAGATCATACCAGGGTAAAAAGTTTACCTTTTCCCATAATAAGATAAAGGTTAATATGTTATATAAATCCAGGTAATAAAATATACATGTACTAAATTTGTTCAGTACATTTTGTTTGACCTTTGCATGTAAAAATGTAAAGAAATATTACCTTCTTGATAATCCTTTCAGAATACTTATCACAAGCTGCTTGCACCTTGCCCACCGGTATGTTGTCCAACACTGAAATAATAAGTACAAGATAATATTTTGAATTGAAATTCAAAAAGAGTTGCCGCCACTGTTTGAGGATGCAGTGGAAGTCTGGCCCGCTTGAACGGAGCACTACGTGTCCGGGAAGCCCGAAGCAGACACCTCTTTTTGCGAAACAATAATGCTAATAGCGAAGGTGGAACGCGTGAGGGAGAAGACCTCCTCGATTTCCCGATGCTATACGGGATATATCGGCGTCGGCCGTCGCGGGGCGATTCCCAAGCACAGCAGGCGCAGTTTTACGGACGGCTAGTAATAGGTAGCTCGCCGTTCAAGGACCCAACTCAAGTGCATCGTGATTCACGCGTGCTCCAAGGAGCTGTCAGCAAACTGACGAGGCACCTATAGGGCCAAACGCCTTCCAGGGATTGTGGGTCTGCTTAAGCAAGTTCCTATAGAATAAAGAAGGAAAGGTCCTCTAGGGTGTGAAGCGTGCTCAGAACAGCTGGAAGTCTCTTGTTTAGAAATAGGTTTATGACCTGGACATATTGGGTGCATTGAATAAACACCGAATAAATGCCCTTTGCCTAGGCTTTTCGCCCAGTTAAGTTTCTGTTAAAAACAAAGTTATTCGTTTTTATCCCCATTGACGCAAACGTAAACTCATTTATGACCTTTATGCCAAGTTTATGCCCATTTTTGTTCATAAAAGTTTTTCTTTTTGCCCTCGACCCATCTTTACCCTTGTTGCGTTCTGCGTTCACTACACAAACTAATACTCACTTTGAGGTTGCGGCGGTAACGCATCAATATCAGACTCCTGCAGCTGAGTCCTGGGCGTGCCCGCCGCGTCCTCCAGCGCGTGCAACGTGCTCAGTACCAACTGGAAGTCCCCAAAGTGAGGGTGCATACGCCGGTACCACTGGCTCAGCTTGAAACAGGACTCTGTCACCTCTATGTTGTTGTCGGCGATCACTTTAAGGCGTTGGTAGATTTTCTGGGAATTACAGATTTGATAACATTCCAACTGGCAATAAAAATTAAAAATCCACCTGAAGAGTTTCAGGTTTCTTAGAGTGTTATGTCCATCGTACGAAGCCCTAACTAACCATAATGAGTGTCGAAAACATCGGCAACTACTGGGTCCAAGTGGTTGGACCCGGTAGTACCCACTTCCACTTGTACGACACGATTGGCGCAGTGGCTTGAGACATAGGCTGCTGCGTTGCATATCGAGGTTTTGATCCTCATATGAAACAAATATTTTTATAGCCTACATACAGGTAGTTCTTCCGAGACGGGTATTTTGTATATGAGTTCAACTTTTTTTAAATTCACTGATTGGCTCATGTTTGACCACTATCTAGCCTCATACAGGGTGACCACTATTTACTGACTTTTCCCGGTATTCCAGGCGCTTTTTCAAGTTTTTCCCTGACCATAATCTTAAATTTTTTACCATAATTTTACTTCAAACCACGAAATTGACAACGAAAAAAAAAAACCCTGACCAAAAAATTTGTCCCAGTTTTCCAGAAAGTGGCCATCCTGCTCATAAGCGAAGCGAAGAGGTGGAAAAATGAGGCAAAGCTTAAAAAAAAAAAACTGGCTCATACATTCCAAAAATCTCATCCACATCAGTTCTGCTGCACAGGAGTACATGGGTCCATACAGAAAAATTATACCATGTAAAGATATGAAGAATATATTTTACCTTAGCTATCTCCTCCAACAGTTTATGTTTGGACTTAACACTGATATCTATCAGCCGAGGATACTTGTACTGCAGCTCACACAAAATTTCATTAGTTGTCAACGTTAGTTTGACCTGAAAAAGTATGTCAAATATTTTTAAGTCAAATTGACATAAAATATCATTGATTTTGTCATCTTCTGCCAATACAGGTAAAGGAGAAGGCTGTGGTTCGACTGAGGCAAAGCGGTGACGAGCTGTGCCGCGATTCACCAATCACATGGCTGGCTGGCATGTGACACATGTGTATTCAAGCCATGTGATTGGTGAATCGCGGCACACCTCGTCTCCGCTCTGCTCCGGTCCGCCTCAGTGGAACTGCAGCCGAAAAATCTTTGAACATTGAATAAAGATAAAATTAACAAAAGGTATTTTTTACACCCATATAACTTGCTTTGATATCTACTCCTGACAAAAATCTGTTTAAAAAAGACAACATTATTAATTTCAACTTTATGTAAAAGTTTTAAAACATAGTATTGTTGGTGGCTTACATTACTTGACACTACCCATCATTCTGATGAGTATAATAAATGAAGTTTCAAGAAGGATGAACAAAAAGGATGAACACATGGCATGATGTACATGATGATAGATTTACACTAATATTATAAAGAGGAAAGATTTAATTTGTTTGTTTGTATTGAATAGACTCCAAAACTACTGGACCGATTTCAAAATTTCTTTCATCAGTTGAAAGCTGCTTGACATAAGCAATTAGGGAGGAGGGGGGTTGCATAAAATGATAGACAGACTTAATGCCTTGAGCATTCTCTTCCAGTCTGCCTTACCTTACCTTGAATGGTACATTTTCATCAGGTAACTTAAGTGCACGGCGCATCTTCTTAGGCATCGTCTTAGGTTTATTAGCCAGGGGAATCTAAAACAACTCACAAAAGTTATATACTCAAGACTCTTTTATTTAATTAGTTAATAAAACAATTTTTCAGGAAACCAGTACTTTTCTATGCTGTTGAGGTTTTTTTCCAATTTAGAACTTTTAATACGACTCCCAAGTCGTCAACCCGAATTTGAGTTAAAGCAATCAAAAACTAACTGAATGACTTATTGACAATTTTTTATTCAACTTTGATAAGAAATAAATGTACTTACGTCAGGTATATGGTCCGGGATAAACGCAAACGGTCGAAATTGCTTTGGAAATGATGCGCTATTGATTTTCTCAATGACACGGACTGGATCCAACTTCTCAGAAAGACGTAAGTAGCAGATCTTTGAAGTCTGCGTTCCCTTTACATTCTGGAAGTTTAGCGCATCAAAGTTACCATTTATTACTTTAGCCACAATCTTCACGACGTTCATCAGCGACCACTGTAAATTAAATAAAACGTAAGTTGTAAAACTCACTTTTGATAACTGAATTTTGTAAGTTACCAAGAAACTTATCCTCATAATACCTTCATTGGTACCCCTTTTAGGGCTATTACAGACATTGTGCTATATGGATATTATTTTATTGTCTTAAATTGACCAAAAGCCCGCAGACACCTACAAAAGCTGAAACTCACAAAGATAACCTGAAAATAAACAATGTTTGTCACTTGTCTGTCAGTCGCTTAGGTCAGTCGTCAATATTAGCGATGGGTAGCTATAGCCATAACTAGCCAAATACCAGCTATGAGCAATATAGCTACGGCTATGATATCCGTCAACACGATAGCTAGCTAGTGGCTACTGGTTGGCTAGATAACCGTCAGGTTATGACATAGCCGGTAACTGCGTAGCCGCGTAGCCGCGGCAGCCGCGTAGCCGCGGCAGCCGCGTAGCCGCTACAGAGTATAGCTAACTGCTACGTTTTGTAGCCGCCCCGGTATTCGGTAGCCGGGTAGCGTGAGTAGCCAGAATAGCCGATAGCTGTGTGCGCGCTCAATGCGCTACGTGAGTGCGACCTTAATTCGTATCGTACGTCTCTTTCTCACAAAATAGAGTAGACAAAGAGATAGTATTATACTTTCGTTCATTTAATAAACGAATTTACGAAAAGCGATTATTGGAAAAGTAGTTTGTTACCGTCAGATATAAAAGTAAACACAAGAAATAAAGATCTGATAATTAGTATTTTTGATATTAAGACAAACTAGGGGAAGTTATTTCTTTTAATGATTAAAAAAGTAAAAATAAAATTAAACGAAATCTATAATCATCTGGACTTTTTGGCGCGAACAGGGTTGAATTCGGATCGTGTAGTTGATGCTGCGTTACTTAAGTCCTACCTAAGTACCTAGCTTCACCGGCGCTGAGTCGCTGCGTCGCTAACGCTAATAGTCATTACTGTTCAATAGCCAAGTAGCTAAAATTGCTGGCTAGCTAGCTGGCTATTCCACAACCAATAGCCGGCTAGCTAAGCTATTGAAATTTCGGCTAGTTACCCATCTCTAGTCAATATATATGTTCTGTGGTCGTCATAGACCATAAACATTTTTTTTTATGGTAAATCTTTCCTTTACGCGGAAAAGGTTAGGTAGGAAAAAGGTTCTTAAAAATACATTTATACTCAGTAAAAGAATTTTTAGAAGACGTGCAATCAATTTAAATAGGTATTAGTTACACATAAATTATTACATTCATGCCAAAGTTGTTATTTCTGTATTTTATTTTATGTTTGTTTTTACTTAGTTTAATATTGTGCTGTTTTTATTTTTGTTACACTATGTTTTGATTTGGAAAATTAATATAGGTATAATTTAGATTTAATATAAGTATAATGGTTATAAAATGTATACTTAACTACTTGTAAATATTCGTATGCCGCTTTGTGCGGTGGATATGCTGATCCAAATGATTGTAACATCTCTGTCCCTACCATATTCAACGAATAAATGTCTTTGTCTTTGAAGGTATTAACGACAAATACCGCTCAGTTTTTTTAAATTTCGCCCTGCACTGGAAATTTCTCCTGTGTCTTGGGTGTGATTAAAAACATAATATACGGCCTTATTACAAAAACTAAATAAACCTTGGTTTAAACCTGGTCTATCAAGTCCAGGCTTATCTGCAGAGCCATGGTTTAAATTTGTCCGTATTACAAAACTAAGATAAAACGTCGACTTTAGTACCGCCATTTGAATGATTGTCTAAACAATTAAATCCACAATGAGTAATAACAATTAAATCTACATTGTTTCAATCCATTTTGGGTGAAAATAACACAAAAACTACAAAACAATGAAAAATTTGCTATGAGAAACTTTGACATACCTACCTTTGACAGCTACTACTGTTAGACCACGGTTTATCGCAAAACCACGATTTGTAATAATGTTTGTGTAAACCGTAGTTTCACAAGATTAAACCTGGGTTTTTAGTTAAACCCCTTTTTGTAATAAGGCGGAATAACTTACATATACAAACGCCCAGACCCGAAACAATTACTTGTAGATCAGACGAATATTTGCTCTGTGTAGGAATCGAACCCGCGACACAAAGCGCAGCAATCCACAGACTACTTAGAGTTATTGGTGCAGACTTTCTCCTGTTGGCCAAATTAAAAGAAAGACTCTGTTTAAGTGGAAAACGACTTAGGCTTATCCATGTCAAAGATTTATTTTATGTTTACTACTATAAAAACGGATATTTAACAATAGTATTGTAGCTACCACTCACAATAAAACTTCAGTTATTCAGTTAAGGAAATATTGAACACAACAGCTCTGTAAAGAACTTTTGGGTGGTTTGACGATTTCTGATAAGGAAATAGTGTAATAAATAATCCAGCAAGCGCGGACGCCACATGATGCTACAAGTCTGCGTCCCATGTTCAGCGTCGCGTACAAGCACTTCACATCATCTGCACTACACGCCGATTAAAGGTGCATTCATACGCATCAGTCACCGTCACGACACGGGCCCGGTTTAAAAAAAAAATCTATACTCCTATTATTACTTTGTTCCCACACGTCTGTCAGTCACCGGCACGTGATCTATCAATGACGTTTCCGGTCAGGCACGTCAAATAATATTTCCATACAAGTTTCATACTTTTATCCCCACACACCCGGGATCGTCACGTCTCAGTTCAGTCAGCGTCGTGCTACCGTCATTTTAGTGTGCAATTACATCAAACCTGTTTTCTTATTACTTAGTCTATTTGTAAATTTAGTATTTATGTAGAAACATTTTGCTTACAAATCAATTATTTTTCTACAATCTGGAGAATGAGTATCATTTACGTATCCCCACAATACTCCTCCAAAGTATTAAAACAAAAATCAATATTGCAGCAGCTTTATTTTGCTTACAAACCTAGTATTAAATTACTTCTGCATGAATAATATGCTTATAACTCTGAAAAAAGAATAAAAATAATAATTTACAATCACAGTCAAAGAAAATTCTGAAGTTCTTTTTATTTTATCTAACAGTATATGTTTCTGCATTTAGATAAAATAATACAAAAATGTCACTTTTACATAATTTTTTGTATAATCAACAAAATAAAGAATCTTAACATAAGCATAAATTGTGATAACATGATTAGATAAAATTCTGAAACTTGAAAATATGCAACTAACATAGTCAAGCAGTCTCGAAAATCAAATTTATAACAATATTTCTATATAATGTGTCTCTATCTTAGGCTAATACAGCAAAAAGTTACAAAAATAATTTTACTTTTACATAGTACCTACTTTGAAAGTAGTAATAAAAAAATATTCTTCAGCTTACATGATTAAATAAAACTTAGGAATATATATTTCAGCCAAAGCAGTCTCAAAATGGATTTCTTTTTTCTTATTAATAAGAAAATTATAAATTTCTTAAAGCATAGCTATAAAAATAATTGGGTATAGACAAACATTAAAAATCACATAATAAAAATATAGGACAGGCAGCTAAGGTGACGAAGTTGTAAAATTACTCTTAAAATATTTGTTACGGTCCAATGGCATAATATCATGGATGCTTTTGCATGACCTTTCAGCCCACGGAAGGAACTCTTTAGTCGCAACCACACATTCCAAAAGCATTAAACAGTCATCTTCAGCTCTATGTGCATTGTAAACCTCTTTTTTCATAATCCTTTTATAAAGATTCCCTAGAGTGTAAGATATTTTCTCCGTTTCCTTTTTTTCTGTTTTTTGTGGTTCTTTATATTCATCAGAGTGTCTACTTGATTTTGATGCCTCAATTGGCATGTCGGAGAATGAAGAGCACAATGAATCTATTTCCTTCCAGTCATCAGTGCTTACTTCTAGATCAGGCCAGTCCTCGCTTATTAGTGAATCTTCACTTATCAAGGAATTATTATCCTTTGCTAATGAGTCTTCTTCTAACCATGAGTCATCCTTAATTGAGCTTTTTGATAATGAATCATCTCTTCTTGTAATTGACGAGTTTGATATACTATTTTTAATGATATGTTGAAACCCAGTCAGCGAGTCTATGCACAGCAACTCTTGTGGTAATGAAACATTGACATCTAAAAATTCAGCCAAGAGGATTTTGTAGTCAAATCTGTCACCATTGTGAGCAACCAGGCATATAGGCTTGGGAAGCGTTGACAAAAATGACATAATTATTTCAATGTTATCTTTGAAAGCTGGTGCATTTTTCAGTGACTCATTTGATAAGCCAGTCATTTTGGCGGCAACAGGATGTATCTTTCGTTGCGGATTAAAAAGTAACGTCAACTTACTAACATAGGGAACAGCACCAAAAGGTGCTACCTTGATATCTTTTCCTAGAGCTGCTACAAAACTTAGTTCTGTGATCTTAGTTTGGTTTCTCTCTTGGTGCGGTAATCCTGTCGTTTCTAGGTCAAAAAACACGTAAGTTGCTATTTTCGCCATGCTTACAAGTTTATGTTGTTGCTGTCTGTACCAAACTCTACGAAGTTCGAGGATCCTAAGACCACCCACTGACCGAATGGACTTTTGGTTTGGTTATATTTACACAATTACATATTTTATGATTCACAGTCAGAGATGAAACTAGATAACTTAGAATATTATCATTTTGAAGTGTTTTTCTTTTTTTTTTTAATTCCGTTTTCCCTTTTGGGAAGGCAAAGGGATCTAGCCCATGCAGCCTGTTTTTTCTTTTCTTTTGTCACTTGAAATGGAAAACTGCCTTAATGTTACCAAACTAAGAATATTATTTGCCCACACATTATTTTTCAATATTAATCAAAATGTAAATAAAAAAACAGAATGGAGCTGTTTTCTAAGTTTTAAACAAAAACATTTTCAAGTAAATATCACTTTTATTCATTTCCCAGAGTCAATTAAAAAGCACAAATTTATTTTGTTTTTTAACTTGCAATGTTGAATATTAAAGCGAAATTTTACGAGTATCTTATGATACCATATCGCTCGCCATACAATTCAATGGACCATCACACACGACGAAGATATTAAATTTATATTTCATATTTTGGTATCTTAAGATAGAATTGTACGGCGAGCGATATGGTATCTTAAGATAAAATATTATAATATCTTAGCCGTGTGTGGTGCGCATAATTCGGTGACTCACCAGTTTTGGTGGTATTAATTACCACTTTTTTTTTATCGTGGTAAAATATATATATTAATACAGCAGGCCCGCGCCTACGGTGGCCGGAAATCGTCTAGCGACGTCTGGCGCCGTGGGCGTCTACCACTGCGGCTGGGATGAAGGGAGGACGCTGTCCTCCCTTACGCGGAATATAAGTGGTATTACCACTTCAAAAAAGGTTTTTTTTCTCGGAATATTATCATGATTCTTATTGTGTGATTTATTCCCCATTATTTATGCTTTCTTTTCGGATTTTCACTGGACTCTGGTCTGCTCTTGAAGAAACTAGGGTTATTTTTTACTTGCAAATCGGGGGAACTCCCGTAAAAAGCATTCATGCCAATAGGGGTTTACAATACGGGAAATGGCGTTATTGGAAGTTTAAACGATTTAAAGACTTGTCGCGAAAGTTGGTGCGGCCCTCCCTAATGTGAGGAAGAATGAGTTGAAATCCACAATACATGCCTACTGTTTGGTGAATGTATTGATAATCATAGAGAAAGGACGGAGCATTCCTGATACTTATATCTGTTGTTGCTGGGGAGCTCCGCGTATTTTTGCAAAAGTGCTTGAGGTACGCTGAAAACTTGCTCAATACTTCTTCAATTATCCCTAAACACAGGAATACTGACCTGGCTGAGAAACTGGTTTTGAACGAAGCCATACGTATGTAAAGATGCGTTATTTTTTTGGTCCAAGTGTTAGAGGTACTCGGAAACCTTTTGATAAGACAGTCCCGCGGCCCCGACAGGCGTGTATGGTTGGCAATTCAATTTTTTCTCTGTTGTAGTTTTAAAACTTACCAGTTTTGTCATGGCTCTTCACAGTTTCCGGGAGCAATTTTGATGAAATAAATTACACAACATAATGTCTGCCTCTTTATTTAGAAAAATCAAAATTACATCTTGATATTATATCAACACTTATTAAAATAATAGTTTTTACTTAATAAAAATTCATGCAATTTTTCCATTACCTACCCGGCAGACACTACAGAATCATCTTCTGCTGCCATTGTACGTCTAGAAAATCTTTATTGTTTTGAGTTAGAATAATTACATTCCTGATGTAAAGATTTGTCTATTTATTGTACGAACTGCATTTTTCTGATACTTAGATTTGTACACTGATAAAATAGTTAATTAAAAAAAAATTTACCCCGAAAGTTCTTGGTGTACCTTAAAAAACACCCACATTTCGCATTTAGATTCTATTGTCTTAAATAAAAAAAGTAATTGATTAGCGCAAACTACCAAAATTTTTTTTTGTTAGTATCATTTTATCCAGGCGGTGTTTCAGAAAATTGGATTATTACAGGTTAAGTTCTTCAATATTACACAGAAAGAAAATTAAAGTGAGGTCAGACAGATCTACAGCGACAGCTTAGATAAACGTCACCAGTCTTCTAAATCATCGTCATTCAGATCATCCATATCTATTTCATCAATATTTGCTTTGGTATCTTTCAAAACCTTAGTATTAACTTTTGAATCAGATTTTTCTGCTTTAAATTCATTCATGTCTTCATTGATTTTGAAAGAATCTGTTTCTTTCTTGATATCTGGATCTTTCGTAAAATCTATGTTATCTTCAGGTGCGTTTTGAGTATGTTCATTATTGTCAACTTCGGTATTGTCATTTTCCTCAGCATTTTTCTCTGGATTAATTTCTGATTCAGCAGCATTTTCATCATTGTTGTCTTCTTCTTCATTATTTTGTAATTTGATGTTTCCATTGGTATCTTCATCTTCGGCTACTTCTGTATCTTTGAAATCGTCTGTATCACCAGTTTCTTGATTTTCATCATCACCTCCTTCATCATTATCTTCTTCGCCTTGGCCATCGTCCATTTCTTCAAGAGTATCATTATTCTTACAGACCGCCAACCAATCTCTATCGTAATTTATTTTCATAGCTCTTTTCTCAGATTTTCCGGTCAGATGGAATGGCTTTATGTTCACTGTACAGTCATCTGAAATATAATTTTGGTATAAGACAAGATTTTTTAGTTACGGAAAACGAATGAAAAGTAGGGGGGGATAGAGGCCTATACTTTTAAGTCCAATATTTGACATATGGCTAGGGCAGACAGTCCATGCTCTAGGTCTATGTTTTCAGCCCCATGTGCCCAGCCTTTCCCCAACTATATTGGGGTCGGTTTCCAACCTACATACCATACCAGATGCAACTGAATACCATTATTTTACATGGATCAACAACAACTGGATACCCTTTGGTTAGACATAGTTGTTAGATTTTCGACTAACCAAATTATAGCCGGGACCAATGGCTTATCTTGCTTACTGCAAGGAGGAAAATAAGCACTTGGATGCATGTCGTCGTGATTTTCCCAAAGGTTAAGTTCACTTCTCATGCACTCAGGTTTGAACTCGGTGTGAGTTCAAACCTGGGCACCAATGTGTCTTTTACAATACATGGGTACTTTGTAAACTTATCTTGAAAACCATTATCATAAACTTGGATTTGATGTAATCAATAATTTTCTATCTGAAGCTATGACAAACACCGGTGATCCCAGATATAGCTAAATTAATTTTACAATAGAGTGGCGACACCACAAATGAAGAAAAAAAAAAAGGAAAATCACTTAGATCTTAGCCGATGGACAAAAATATGCACGCAATGGATGCCTGATGGACGACGTGGCTGAGATTGGCCCAAAGAGGTGAAAAGATGATCTGGACTCACAATGTGATGATTAGTCCGAGGTGGTGCTCGAGAACAGCTCTTGGAAGGATTTGGGGAAGCTTTGGCACATTAAGGGCTATTAAAAAATAATCTTACCAACAACAAGACTGTCCATTTTGCACAGCCTATCATGGTCATCATAGGTCTCGCAGGTACCATAGTATACTGGTGGTTTCTTCCGCTCTGACTTCCTGAGGCTTGTGACGCCATATGGGATGAGGGCTGGAGCCAGCGTGGTCCTGGATAAGGTCTTGGGCACCGTGTATATTCGTAACATTATTGGGCCTATGTTCAATAGACGTTTTCCGAGGTTTACTGATATCATCTGTAAAAATAATGTGAATTTGTAATTGTATTTGTCTGAAAATATCTAATTAGTCCTTCAGTTAGATTATCCAATAATATTTTACACAAGATTTTAAATCAAAATTGACAACGATAATGATACGACAACGATAATTACTAATATGTCACATCCAAGTACAGTTTTTACTTGCTTCTGACGTCACGAGCTCCCTCGACTCTCGAATTTTGATGCGTTATATCATTTTAGGACTAATTAAATTTGTAGTTATTTGTGTTCAACATTGTCCTGACAATTACAAACAGTAAAAAATCGGCCAAGTGCGAGTAGTACTCGGCCATAAAGGGTTCCGTAGCAGCAAGTAACATAATATAAAAGTTCTTGTTGTTGGATATCATTTTTAAAGACCTATCCATAGATACCCCACTCGTATAGGTTTGGTGAACAAAAATAAGTTATAAAATTAAAAAAAAAAACTTTTATTTCTAGGATTCTCAAATAAATTTCGGGAAACCCCGAAATTTATTTGAGAATCCTAATGCGGTTCACATAATACATCTACCAAGTTTCAACAGGATAGCTCTTCTACTTTCGAAGAAAAGTGGCTGTGACATACGGACGGACAGACATGACGAATCTCTGTCCATTCGGGTCCAATCGGGTTCCGTTTTTTGCCATTTGGCTACGGAACCCTAAAAAAGAAAAAGCCGAATTGGACCAGCTGTTTTCAAGTTTTGTGCATAGCAACATGTTTAGCAATTCCTTTTAATATTGTATTTAATTCTTTTTATTTTTGTCTCAAAAGTCTAAAATTATAAATGGAACAATATCCGGGCAGTTTGTTAAAAAACAAACTGTGCGAAGCCCGGGCATGTCATTAGTTATATAGATTAATATAGTTACAGCATACCTTCTTACAATCGTCAACCAAAGAGGGAGCCTTATGCTTCTCGTTAAATTCTTTGTACTGCTCGCTGACTTCAGCCTCAAACTCGCTGGCAATCTATAATTTAAAGGGTTATTGTTATCATCAAAAAGCATCATCCTGATAAAAAAAAAACGAACGAATAGAACAGTTTTGTAAATAATTCGTGAAGGGGGAAAAATACGCTAGTCAACAACTGGTATTTCGAGAGCCAGTGTACAGTTACTTCTAATGTTTACTCCTGGGACACAGACATCTTCTCTGGGAGCGGGAGTGGTCTATAACCCAGCACACGGGCGATAGTTGGCGGGAAGAAAGTCCACTGTGACCCGAAATCGCCTCGCGACGTCCGTTACCGTGGGCGTCTCCCGCGGCGGCTGTGTCGTGCGGTGGACACTGTCCTCTACATCATGCGTCCCGCCTCCTCCTTCGCTAGCATGACTGCTTCGCAGAATGAGGCGTCCGCTTCCTATTCCGTTTCGCCCGGCAGCATGGCCTCGACCAGTGCTGTGCGCGACAGGTCGCCGCCTATCGCCTCCGTGTGGTCACGGCGGTGGTCTGCCCAAGCGGGGCAGTCTTGCACCGTATGCTCTACCGGGTCCTCAGGGCGATCCTTGCAGACCCAGGCGTTTCTTCCTAATCAGACACAGGAACCTCCCGAAACTTCCGTGTCCTGTGAGGACCTGTGTCAAGCGGAAGGTGAGGACGCCGTGACGACTCTCCAGCCACTCCTCAAAGAGGGGACCTAACGCCGCCATCGCATCGCGCATCTTTCTTGTGGTAAGACGGTATAACAGGGTGAATTTTTCGACTGGGCGTGGATGGCTATATCCGAAACTATGAGAATTATCAAAAACGTTGTAAGGAGTCTCGAGGCCGATTTTGACGAAAACGAACACAGCATCATTGGATATTAGAATAAGCAATAATCCTGACCACGAATCGAACCCACTTATTTTGATTACTTCCCAGAATTTGATTTGATAATACAGGATGTGATTTTTATCCAAAATCAGCGGGTTCGATTCATGGTCAGGATTATTGATTTTTCTAATATCCAATGATGCAGTTTTAGTTTTCGTCAAAATCGGCCTAGAGACTCCTTTCAAAGTTTTTCGATATTCCTCATAGTTTCGGATATAACAACTTCAACTTCCAATATTTTTCCAACTATGTTTGGGGCTGGCTTCCAGCCAACTAAATTATATTAGTATTCTACTATAAAAGCATACATGGGAACTTACCGCTTTACCCAATTCGTCCATTTCGGCGATCACCGCTTTCTGCATGGATGGATCCATTTTTGAAAGCAAAACTGATTCATCTTGGAATATATGAGAGTTGACCTTCTTAGTGACTGCAATAATACATTTTAATTATTGTTATATAGTCCTTTATAATGTATCACAAAAGATATGATTAATTATGTTATAATTCAACTCACCCTTATTTGCCCTTTTGTCTGAAAAGAAAAAACAAATTCAATTATTTTGCTTGATTTGCAATGTCAAACAATTTAATAATATTTTGCTTAGTTTAGCGTTTTATGTTCCACGGCTGGGCAAAAGCCTCCATTTAAAAAGTTACTATATTTAAAAATTTAAAGATATTTTTTTTAAATTATTGTTGCTTTTTTTCCAAACTACCCGCAAATGTAGACATAAAAAAAATAACTTACCTCCATGTGGATAGCACGGAATAGGCGCGGGAATACCACCGGTTTGTTTCGGGGCTGCAGGTGCCACCTTAGTCGGAGCCTTAGTAGGGGTGACTTTGCTCACTGGCGCTAGAAAATATAATATTATGGTTTAGCAAACATATATATTAACTCTGTTCCATGGTTTTTTAGAGCTTCGTCTGTCATCGAACGAATCGAGAATATTTTAAGTGGGTAAATTCACAAATCTGGTAACATTGTAAATAATTTTGGTGTTCTGATTATTTAATCAACATTATTTTATATCGCTGTGTTGCATTAAGAATTGCAATAACCAATATAAGTATTTAGTTTTCTAAACATTTATAAAACCTCTGATCGCTGGAGATCCTTGGATGAAGATCACTTAGTTGCAGATTACACTGCTAAAAAATGTAAGCATAGAAATATGCCAATATGTTTTGTTATTTCGATTACGTAAAGAAAAATTTCACCGAAAAACCGCAAAATTATACTTTGGGGTTTCATTGTGGCCATTCATCATTTCGCAGAGAGAAGGTGTACTTTTCATACAGCTTCACTCTGTTAGTTATGTTCAAGGCCACCATATGCGAACTCATTGGAGTAGTCTTTATCGTCTGCTTCATTCTGCGACTGCATAACAAACACATCTCCGTACACAAATACACGGAACCGCTCGAACAGTTGACCTACTTTGGCGGTCGGACTGCTTGAATCAGTCGCCAGGCATACACTGGCTGTTCAAGCAGTCCGTGTATAAGCGGTAGTCTGATATCGACCCTTATGGTCGAGCCAAGTGCCATAAATAGAGCTCAAATCCAGATTCCGGGCTGATATCGAGAAATTCCTGATAGAAATTCGTCCGACCTCGGAATGGTATCCAAGAAATGAGCATGAGGCTGAGAAGTAGTGCTGCATTACGACCACGAAAACCTTATTTCTAAATGGCATATTATGTTTGTTTTGGGATTCCTCTAGATCAATATGCTTCAACATGAAGATAGAATTGAATCCTGCTGTATCGAGAGTTCCGTCTCTCCCGAAATGTCTCGCATAATAACTTCATGATGCAGAGGAATTCAGATACCGACGCTAGGCGAGTGCTACTATGCAGCGAGAAATTCCTAAGAGTTTCTCGTTGAGAGCCATCAAAAAAGTAGTCAAGATAAGCTAGAAAGTCTGACATCTTGTCTTACTTAATTATATTATCTACTCCCAGTACCAACTGGGTTATGACAGTATTCAGGTTCGACTAGAAGCCAACCCCAACATCGGAAAAGGCTGACATTAACGCCAAGTTGCCAGCCTGTCGGTATTTTATCGGTAACATTTCGAGGAGTGAGCGATAGAACTACACAATTTGATTCGCCTGGCCCTTCCACCATCGGCTTCAAGACATAGTACACACATCTATTGGTACATGGTGCCCAGCCATAAGAACAAAGCGTTCTGCGAACACTCATTGTGCGCACAGCTAAGGAGTGGAATCCATACTGGAGTCCTTGTTTCCTGATAGCTACAACTTTGGGGCCTTTATGTCAAGAGTGAATACGTTACTTCTAGGCAAACGTGATTCATCATCGACCGCGTCATCGGTTACCACCAGGCAATATAGTAGCCAAACGCGAGCCTATTCGCTAAATAAAAAGGCTCTGTATAAGCCGATGAGATTTTAAAAACTAAAATCTCATCGGATGGTACATTAGTCATTGGGCATCTCAAATATCAGATACATCACAGATGCATTACCACGCCCATTAGACAAAATTGAAATGACTCATGCCTGTAATACACACCGACCTGCGGATCACAGAAACGCTGCTTGAAGTCAAAAATAGGTAAGGTGGGACTGGTAGCAGTTAACATAACTTCACCACTTCGAGAGGTTTATAGGCGTTGGTGTACTAAACTAGTATACCAAAATTTCGTCAGTTATGTTAAAGTCCCAAGTAGTAGAGCGTAGACAGCTCCGTTATATTTGCATTATTTGTCCATCGATAATGCGCAGAAAATTATAAATTGATGACATGTAATGATAAATCGGTGAATGTAATTGACTTTCACCGATTTATTATGGTATGCTAAAAGTGTTCAGTTGTTTCGGTAATAGTAGATTGACCAACAAAGCCGACTCGATGTGATCACTACACATATCCGACTTTGATTCGGCTGCATTGCGTCAACCGGTAAACTCAAACGGAGTTTTTGGCCTGTCACAATGTGTGCTAAGCCGTGGATCGGCTTAGCACACTTCCCGTCTTACCACAAGAAAGATAAACATCTGTTTAACACTTTTCTAAAAAGCTGTCAACGTCAAAACGACATTTCATGTTGATGTAAGGGTCGTTTTGCAGTTACACTTTTTTTTAGACAATCATTCAACAGGTGTTTATTTTTTGTGGTAAGGTGGTTCTTGTTATAGCACCATTTTTTTCGTCATGAGTCGATTGCATAAGAAAATATTATATTGCCAAAAGCTTCAAGTCTAGTGGACCGTTACAAAACATATATGGTATTAAACACTAAATTGAATCTAGATACAGAAAAAAGACGGAATTTAATCACCAGCAGTACACATTCCTATGAATACTACTTAGGTTGTTTTTTTTTTAAAGGCATGGAACTAAATAGTATTCTACCTTTGTAGAATACTATTTAGTTCCATGCCTGTGTCACTTTTTGGACAAAGGTCCATGCCAATTAAAAAAACTGCAAAAAGGGATCAGACACTTTGGACGGGACGATTGATACTGTGATCGAGCGAGTCTAAATCAATGAATGGGAAACACTAAATAAAGCGTTGCGAGACATTTTACGACGTACAGACGAACTTACACAAGCCGTACAGTGCTATCAATTTTTTCGCACTTCCAAATACGTATAATTGCGGAAAGCTGCAGGCTTCACGAGATTTGCCATCTCATTTCTTGAACAAGTGGTCGCAAGAAAATACAGACAAAAGTGCATAGCAGTGGCTATGCACTTTCGACTGTATTTTAAAAGTTATTTTTCAAGTGTATCAGACACTTGAAGAATACACAAAATTATGCTAAAGTTACCTTTTGGTTTGTAGTCATCTATGTTCGGTACATTGGTCTTTACCTCCTCCTTGACTTGGTTGAAGAACGCAATTTCCTTGTTGCTATCAAACTTCTCTCTGTAAATCCTTAACATCTCGGGCATAAGAATTTCATAATCGTTGCCGAAAAGCTCTTCTAGTCGACACCGTATTCCACGCTTCAGCCCCGCTATTAACGGTTCCCGTGGAACATCCACAATATATTTCGGAATACTCAAAATTTCTTTAGAAATTAAAGACGCAATCTGGTGTCGCCAAGTGGCAGCCTTAATCGGCATATGATCCAGGTTACCATCTGGTGTCTTTTTCTGTGCGTTGGCTTGTTCCTGGTCTTTATTAGCCAAAGCGGCGATCCTTTTTGAGCGTTTCGAAGGAGGAGCGGAAGGAGGATAGTTACTCTCAGCCTTCTTTTGTTTTTGCTGAGGTTTGTTCCAAGGTTGGTTAGGCTTGGATCCATCTCGCTGTTGAGAAAATGTTCTCATTTGCGACGACGACGGATTAGTGACGTGTTGGCCGTATACTGATGGTGGCTTAGTGGGAGCACGAGATGAATCTTGATGAGTTTGTCTTCTGTTATAAAGTGGTTGTCCGTGATCGCGTTGAGGTGCATTACGGACTGGCGGTTCACGAAACGGGGCGGAGTTACGAGCCGGTGGCTCGCGACCGCGGTCCCGCGCCGGCGCATCTCTGCCGCGATCACGGCCCTGATCCCGGTAGCGTCCTTGGTCACGATCGCGTCCTTGGTCGCGAGGTGCGTCCCGGCCACGATCGCGTCCGAATTCACGGGGAGGGCCATCGCGCCCACCGTCACGCAAACGTGCGTCGTTTCCGAAGCGTGACGGCCGGTCTCGACCGGAGTCACGATCGGGCTCGTCACGACGCGGACGACCGCTGCTATTGTCAGTATTTTGCCATCTTGAACCAATTCTGTCCTGATGGGAACTTTGATTCCCAGCAGACGCATTGCTAGCAAGATTCCAATCGTTCTGATCTGACCAGACACTGGATTTGTTGCCATGGTTACTGAATCCAAGAGGAGCCTGATCAAAGCCGACCATAGGCTGGCCCATCAGTTGCTGTGGAGTTGACTGATACTGCATTTGTTGTGGATAGCCATAGTTGGCGGATGCATTCTGTGGAAGAATTTTGATGATAGTTACTAAATGTAGGCTATACGAAACTTCCACAATCAGGTAAATACGAGTGAAAGGAAAAAAAGAAAAGAGAACAAGGGTCTATTAGATTTGTTCAATTGCTTGCGTTACATGAAGGGGTTGAAGAACTCTGAAGATATGTGCTAGAGGGGCTCCATGATAAATGGCAAACAGTTTGGTTTGTCGAAAAAGGCCCGAGTCGTAATGACTATAGTCCATTTTCACCCACTTCTTGGTCGCTTTGCAATAAGAGCTACTTGTGTTAGTTCAAATCCTTCTGCACAAATACACATCAAATGCTCAAAACAACAACAAAGTTTAGCGCAGGCAATACTTGGAAAGCCGAGTTACTTAATTGATTTGAGGAAAAACACACTAATCAACTTTCGCACAAATATTATCGAAAGCCCATTTTTTTTAATTTGCCCATAAGCAAGTGAATGACCAAGTATAAAAGAACCATTTATTGCAGATATTCATTTTAATAATATGTAGAAGAAGTGAAACAATTCATTTTTTAATTACTCTAATTACCGTGACCCTAGTACGTAAAGGGCTATTGAAGGACACCGTGGATTTTAGTCAGTACAAGTCTGACAGTCCCTCCCGCCCTGCTCTGGGTGGGAGGACTCATTTGATGATTTTACCAGGATAAAAAAAAAACCCTGCATTGCATGGTTGCAATTTTTGTCATGACGATGAAGCGTAAAAGCTAAAAAATCTTACATACAAACCTTAACCCTGGTAATATGTACAATAATCAAGTCAAAACAAAATCCAAGTTTAAATGATGATTTGAGTTACACAGTATACTTTTCAGTTTGACAATGAAGTATCTCTACATGGATAAATTGGAAAAACTGTGGAAGTTTGCTTAATCCTAACTAATTTTATAAATGCGAAAGTAACTCTGTCTGTCTGTCTGTCTTTTCTTCACGCCTAAACTACTGAACCGATTTGTGTGAAATTTGGTACAGACATAGTTTGGAACTTGAGAAAGGACATAGGACAGTTTTTTATTACAAAAAAATAAAAATAAAATTTATGAAATGCTCTAACGGAGTATAGATAATTCCTTAAATGCTCAATAGATGGCGGCGATCGCGCAATGGTGTCGATCGTTACACGAGTTCGGTTCATGTTATTGTTTTAATTCATCGGAAAAAAGTAAATAAATAGTAAAAAGGTATGAAAAAAAAACGACGGGTTGCACTCTGGGAGTGCCGGCAGAAGTGAAAACTTGAATAGTAATTGTTGGAAATATCTTGTGAACAGATTTTAGTAAAACTCGCAAAAATGGTTGACTTATTTCAATAATTTTCCAATGTGACGTACATCTTTTATAAACAATGTTACCTAGCAACGAACATTCACGCAAGCGCCCTGCGCCGTCCTACGCTTTTTCGGTCAGGGTCACGTGTCCTGACGCGAGTTTAAGATTTTATGCTCAACGCCGCTAAAGAAGTTTTCACTTCAAAAATATTATCAATATAATAAAACTTTTAGTACAAAGAAAATGCCCGAAGGGAGTTTAGATAAATAATCCGAGTTGTCACTATGGATCGATAGATGGCGTTGGAATCAAAATTGTATTGTCGGTTCTATGATAGTTTATGTGGACTGGTCCTGTTTCGTAAATTTTAAATTGTTCCGTTGTATAATTGGTGTTCCTGTGATGCTTATGAGAAACTATATAACTAGATCCACCAAGACTATATAACGGCATACGGTTACAAATAACCTATTTAGGACGGAATGTCATTAAAGCCGTTATTATGACTGGGATGGCAAAGGGCGAAACTTTTATTATTCCCCACATTCCCATCATTCCAACTGATTTGCCATTCCAATTCAAAAGAGTTCAGTTTCTGCTGAAAACTGCGTTTGCAATGACCATAACTAAAGCCCAAGGGCAAACGCTAAAAGTTGCAGGGTACAGCTTGAAAAAGACTGTTTCTCCCATGGACAACTCTACGTTGCGTGCTCAAGAGTATCGAAACCACAAAACCTTTATATTTTTGCAAAGGATGGCAAAACTAAAAACGTGGTAAACAGAAATGTCTTGGTGTAAGAAACTTTCATAATCTCTAAAGCCTAAAATAATAGAAAATTTGTCAAGGGAGAAACAGTCTTTTTTTTCCTTTTGGACTGAAATGGCAAATCAGTAGAATGATGAGAAAAAAAAGGGAAAAATAACATTTTCGCCTTTTCGATCGGCAAAACGGCTTTAATGCCCTACGTGAGTATACATCTCTCAAAGCTCATTATGTTGATTTTTGAAGAGTTCCTAAGAATATCTTCCACATTTGAAGAGATCCCGCGAGATCGGGAACTATGTGGGTAAAACCAAAAATGTGCTGGAAGTCACTATTCCACGCGAACGAAGTCGCGGGCAAAAGCTAGTGTTGCATAATATCAGTATATTTTTACTGATCTTGGGAATTGTTGCAGAATTTGTCGTCATTTTAGGGAGAGAAAAAAAGGAACTGGGAATTCTATAGATAATAAGCCACAAATAGCTTATTGTTGTATATATTATAATCTGGCTAAACTTTATAAGCACCTTAACTTTTGAAGTTAAAAGTTATCACAAATGCAAAGATTGTATTGTACAATGCAAAATAGCCATTTTTGTTTTATTGCAGAAATTGAAAGTCCATACAATATACTAACAAAGCATACAGGGTTTTTGAAAGAAATGTGATTTAATCAAGTTTTGCATCTGACAAAATCAAAATTGCAACTGCAATCTAGGTACATGATTTGCAGTTTCAATACTGTTCATAGTCATAGTAAATTTAATTGTTGACCAAACTATTTCTTAATGCTCTATGATTATTTTTGAGGTTCACTAATGAAATGAGATCCTTACCTGGGCCATATTACCATAAAGTCCACCGTAACCTACAGGTACAGCACCCAAAGGTTGAGCTCTACTTTGTTGCATCTGGGCAAAGCTTAACTCGTAGTTAGGCTGGAATCTGTTCTGCTGGTAATATGGTTGTTGCAGCATTGGCTGCTGCTGTTTCTGACCATCACCCATATCCATCACAGTTGATGGTGCCTGTTGATGAAAATTTTGTTTAGTTACAGACAATTTTCTTTTTTTTGACAGCGTCATGGCCCTATACATATCCATTGGTGCCATATATTTTATTTTTAGAGCACTTTTCTCCTAACCTCAGAATACGTATCACCGAAATGAGTAGTTGCTTGGTTAAAATTTTCGCAAAGCAAGTCTTGATCTTATTTTTTGATAATTTACATTTTTTCTTAACCTACACTGGAGGCAAATGTGCTAATTAACGTAACGTCGTGTTAATCATCAATAGTTATTAGGTACTTAGTAGATTTAGTGACGCATTACCTTTTTCTTAACAGTTTCGACGTACAACTGCTGTCCCTCTACGAACAGCCCATTGATCTTCCGGACAAGGATAGCGGCGTCCTCCTCTTCGGCAAGGCCTACAGTCACTCTCTTTGTATTATTGTTATCAGAAGTTAAATTATCCAATATCACCTCCTTAAACCCGCATTTTGTGTGTATTAGCGATTTCACGTCGGCATACCGCGTCTGTTGATAAAAAACAGTAAAATTGGGTCTTCCTTAAAAATGGCTGCACAATCACAATCGATCGGGTTTTAGAAGACTTGCCTGCGCCGGTAAATTAAATATAGTAAGTAACATAACTGATCAAAAGCTATCTTATCCGAAGAATATTTAGTATTTGACCAACAGACGAACCTAAACGACTGAATGCGTGACGCGGTGACGCGAAAGCTCGATCGGCAAGTCGGCAATATTAATATCACTTTCAATCGTTCCAATTGTCAATTTGACATTGACTATAATGCGTTCCAAAATATAAAGGTGCCTATGGTTAAACTATACTATTAGTAAATAAATTCATATTTATTTTAATTAAAAAAATATATATTATTCGATAAAATAATAAAAGCAAAGTGTCTATGGTCAAGTGACAACTGCACCATATTCATTTTATTTAAAAACCTTAATTTTTATGAAACAAAAAACTGAACTTAGAACCAATATTAATTCAGATGATTGCAGTAGATTTCTATGATGCAAAATTTTAGTCGATTTTGAAAAATTGCTCTAGATCATCTCTAGTCTCATGTGGTCTATGATCTAGTGATAGTCTATTGATTGGTGTCATGGCGAACGATAACGATCGCTTTGATGCATTAATATTGTACTTTATTTGCAATATTGATTGAATTGGTGTAGAATTACTGACAGTTTTATCTCCGGATATACTTTTTATGGTGGCCTCGTTATAATTTATGTTACACTACCAAGATGATGATAACAATTCATGGATTTCCTGCTAAGGTACGTTTTCTACAAAGGTTTTTTTTTTGTTTTTGTTTAATCATTGTTTTACGTATTTTTGCAAACTTAATGTTTTTTTTACAGACAAAATATCAGGATGTAAAGCTCTTGATAAAGCAAGAATGTAGTATAAACGACTTTATTCTTGATAATCTGATCAGTGATACAGATGGCACGAAGAAAGTCAGGATTGGTCTAACGGATAACACTGAGGGCTACAAAGTTATGAAATGCCTCGACGGATACCGAATGCCCGGCAACTTTGTTTTAAAAGCGATTCCTGTAGGAAAAACTACCGTGAGTAGATTTTTATTCTCCTACTAGCTTCTGCCCGCGGGTTTCACACGCGTCATGTTAGGCGTTTGGCCCTATGGTCCCGTCCCTATCAGTTACCTCGAGGAGCGCGTGGAATACGACGCGCCGTGACTCGAGCCTTGTCCTTGGTCGAACGGCGAGCCACCCGTTACTCCCCATCCGTAAGCTGGAAGTGGTAAGGCTGGAATATGCTCCGCGATTTCCGACGATTAGTCGACGATAGATTTTCACACTTCAGGCTTGGGTATATGATAAAATAGGTTTTTATGTCTTAACACATACCTAAGGAAATTAAATCAGTCATAGCTTAGTTGGCTACTCTAAGATACCAGAAATGGCACGTCATTAAAGCCTTCACTTTCAAGAAGATATCTCGAATTAAAACGTGCAGGCATTTGCTTAACTCCACATCAAAATGGCTTCATTACTAAATTGTATAATTGGCTGTTGTCTATGTTAAAACATCCAAATGCGTATTTTTGCGCACAGACCTTTCATACATAAATTTTAAGTACTTCCATATTTCACCAGTTATGCTAAATCCTAGATCTTATTATTGACCCAATCTTCTCATTTCAGACAAACCTACCACCGCAGGCCAGTGGCTTCGACTCTCAACCTAGTTATGACTACACTAACACACCCAGAAATGATTATATGAGCCAACCTACTGATTATAACAACCAAGGGTCTCATGGAACTGGTCCACCTCTAAGCCATGGGTCGATAGGGTCTCATGCACCCCGCCCATCTCAAGGAGGACCCCACAGTGGGCCACATGTGTCCGGTGGACCCCAAGGTCCCATAGATTCTATGAATAGACCTTCACCATGGGCTGGTGGAGGGGGAAACTCAAACCAATGGGGCACATCAATGGCAGCCCAAATTCCACAGAATACTTTTGGGTATACTCCCTCTCAACCAAATGTTCACCCGCCTTATGGGCAACAGGTAACTATACAATATTTTATGAATATACTAGTTTCTGATTGCAACTTCATTTGAATATGAAGTTTTTCTGCTTTGCAGGGGTCGAAACTAGTCAGTAAAATCAGTAAAAGTCAGTTTTTTTTTGCATAGTCAGTAAAAGTCAGTTTTTTGAGAAAATGGTCAGTTTTTTCAGTTTTTTGAGATCAACACCTATATTGCTTGCTTTTTTTGGAACCTTATTAATTATTTACTGACACAATTTTCCTGTCTGTCTCGTTCCTTTTTACGCCTACCTTCTTCATTCTAGATTTTGCTTAAGAAATATATATCTTATAGTATACCTACTAGCAACCAAACCCGGCGTTGCTCGGGTTTCACCTTTCAAGTCCATTCATTACATCAGTTGCAACACTTTTTCACATTTTCGCCACCCACAACCGCGACCAAACTTCCTTACTTTCACCAGGAGACCAAAGGGGAAATGATTGGAGTTGGTGGTCATAGAGAAAACCCTGTCTTCCCGTCCTAACATTACCATTTTAAATATACATTTAGATTGTGTCAACAAAAAACAAATTTCTAGTCATTTCTAATTTTCTTAGCCGGGCCCAGTGAAGGTTTGAGAGCAACTAACAGCTGATGCTCTATTATGATGTCTTGTGGCAACTTAATATTGTAGCATCATTATTTCGAAGTCCAATCCTACTTTTTTTCTCGAAATAAATACATATTTTATTATTGTAAGTTTAACTTTGCATATTTGTTACAGCTTCAGCTTTTTAACCTGCATTGTATGTGATTTAATTTGACTGCTGTGTGATTTGTTTGTGGCTACTAACCAACTAACTATTATGGGGAAATGTAAATTTAATGAGGACTGGCTTTTTTTTTTTTGCGTGGTAAAATCATCAAATGAGTCCTCCCACCCAGGGCAGGGCGGGAGGGACTGTCAGACTTGTACTGACTAAAATCCACGGTGTCCTTCATTAGCCCTTTACGTACCGGGGTTACGGTGATGGGTAATTCCCGCGACCCCGGCAGGCTTTGGCCCTCTACAGGCCCCGTCAATGTGCTGACACTCCTTGAGGCGCGCGTGGAACACAACGCGCCGTCGACCCGGGCATGGTCTATGGTCGGGCTGCGAGTCCGGCCGGAGATCGTCTGACGACGTCCGTCGCCGTGGGCGTCTACCACTGCGGCTGGGTCGGAGGGAGGACACTGTTCTCTCCCTCACGCGGCACGCCTCCTCCTTCGCGAGCATGACTGCTTCGCAGAAGGAGGCGACCGCTTCCCACTCCGTCTCGCCCCGCAGCATGGCCTCGACCAATGCCGGGCGCGAGAGGTCTCCGCCTATCGCCGTCGTGAGGACACGGCGGTGCTCTGCCCAAGCGGGGCAGTCCTGCACCGTATGCTCCACCGTGTCCTCCGGACGATCCTCGCAGTGGTGACACCCAGGCGTTTCCTCCTTCCTTATCCGACACAGGAACCTCCCGAAACTTCCGTGTCCGGTGAGGACCTGCGTCATGCGGAAGGTAAGGACGCCGCCGTGACGCCTATCCAGCCACTCCTCAAAGAGGGGTCTTACCGCCGCGATTGCGGCGAGCCCGGACCTCGGTTGCGACAATGAGGACTGACTTAATAAAAAAGATAAAAATGGACACTTTATATCTGAATGGGGAAAAAGGGATGGTGAAAATGATGTTAATATGGCCAAGACATTACTAGATGCCGCTGTTAAAGAAAGAAAAGACTACGAGGAGAAAATTAAAGAAGAAGAAAACGTACAAAAAATTATAGATAAAAAGAAAAATGCTTTGATTACTTACTTCTTCAAGAAATCATAATGTCTAATGTTTCTAACTTTTAATATTATTTGTATGATTGGATTTGTGTCATTTACTTATTAACAAATATTAAAACTGATAACTATTTGTAAACTTTTTAATAATAAAAAGGTGGTGATGGTTGGCTATGGGGATGGTGGAGGCCAATAATATTTTTTTTTTCAATTCCACATGAAACTTTTATTTTAAGTTAGTTCAGATGGTCAGTAAAAGTCAGTTTTTTTAGATTTCTGGTCAGTAAAATCAGTATTTTTGAACACTGAACCTGTTTCGACCCCTGGCTTTGCAATAAAGCCTCTTAACAAAATATTTAATTTGTAAAGTTTTGCTACCTATCTGAAATGAAGTTATTGGAATTGCTAACAAAATTCATTATTTTCAACAACAGCAAAGTCATCCGCGTCCTGGCTTCAATCAGGGCAGACCCGCAGACCAGGGATATGGGTACACACCAAAAAATGGGCCAGATCTTGTGCCGGTGAGTACTGCTAAATATTATGTGTATTATATGTTTAAAAATATAAAGGGTAAAGATTAGGGAATATGCCTGTAACTCCAAACATTTTTATTTTTTTAATATACACTGTATTGAACCATAGAAATGATGGAACTTGATTGATTTTTTGATTGCCACTTATTACACAATTCATTTTTTTAAGTTACATATTTTTGGAAACGGTAAATGCAAGCTTAAAATGATTAATTATTGGTAATGTTGGTAGTGACGAAACACTGCATGTGCCAAAGATATACCTTTTTTTTTCTTAATAATGACTTCAGATTTAACTAAAAATACAATTAGTAAAATAATTCGATTACAGCCAAAAAAACTTAAATGAAGACACAGATGTCAGTGAAAAATGACTACAATATAAATAGTTAAGAATGTTTCAAATTTTGTAGAAAATTGTGAAAGTTCATTAATATTTTTAAGAGACGAGACCACTAGTAAAATTATATTCTTAATAATTTTATTGTGTTCATAGTAACGTATTTGATTGAAACAAATCTAAAAAATTGCAAAATTTAGTTTCTCGTAAATATGCACATACTGAAACATCTAGAACTGGAACAAGTACTTTTATATCGTATAAATATTTATTTCGGCCGGGAATCAAATCTATGACACTCACCATTCCACCAAAACAGTGTGTGGCACATTAAGTGTAAGCTGGTATCGCATTTAGCCTCCGTGTCTACTGGCAAAGCTGTGCAGCACGTTTTGCGCGAAGAACTGAGTTTAGCAATGTGCGCCTACTCACCTGTGCGCGTACAAAGATATCCAGTTATGTTCGAACATTTTTAGAATGTTCATGTACAATTTGTTCGTGTTTAGTTGAGTGAGTCCGCCAGAGCGAACATTTGTGCTGCACACTATGTCGCACAGTGGCGCAAACCGGTGGAATTGTATCTTCAGCTTCACGTATGTACTCTCGTTCAGCCACCAGCATTTGTTTGAAATCGGTGTACGTACTCGTCTAATTAAGGGTGGGCTATTATTAAACTCTGATATGTTACAGTACAAGGCTATTTCTTACTCACATATCTTATAGTGAAAAGTTTGGTCTTTATTCTTATGGCCAACTTACAAACATTTCGTCTTATGAAACGCTTAAAAGAGCTATTAACAGACTCCCTGCGTTGTTAAACGATGTTGTATTTTTACCCGACTACGGCAAAGACAAAAGGAGGGTTAGGGTTTTGGCTGGTATGTGTGTATGTTTGTTTGTTCCCTCATAATTTCTAAACTCCATATCATTACATGACAAATGAGGTGTCGTTAGAAGCTTCTCAGTTGTCCGCTGGTTATAGGGTAGGTGACGTGTCACCAAATTTAATATGGCGCTCTCTAGGGGATGTAAAGTCGTAACCGAAAAAAAAAGTTTCGCACAGTATCGACATGGGGATCAAATAAAAGGGCTTGATGAGCACATTTGAAATATATACAGGGTGTCCCAAAACTCAACGTCAAGCCGAAACGGGGTGACAGGATTGATCATAACCATCACGAGAAAAATCTGAAAAAAAATCTATCCCATGCAGTTTGAAAATTATGGGCATTTTAAGAAAAACCTAGAAATTTGATCAAACTGTACCATTTTTCGGTTATTGTGGTTATTCTTTTTTTATTTTTGTTCATTTGAACTTTGGAAACGTAATCCTAAATAACATTTCTAGAATCTCAATAAAAAATAATGACACAATTGCCTCAAGTTTCCGAGAATTGAGACTATTTGTAAAACTACGAATTTAAAATTTTCAAGATTCGTCGACTTTGACAGGCCCTCCTATAAAAAAAATGTACTAGAGTGCCTTGGCAAGTGGCATTAAAAGTTGGCGCATTTAATCTGAATTCTAAAATGGTACAATACTTGTTAGTTCCATACAATAGAAAAGAGTAAAAAAATTAAAACCTCAAGTATCCCGATTTTTGCTATCACATTTTACTCAGTTAAAATGTTTTTAATTCGCACAAGCTCTAGGTAGGTTCTTAATTTTAAGACAAAATTATGAGAGAGATGGATAATGGGTATGTTTGCCATGAGTGAGCGAGACAGATAGTGACGCCACTTTTATCAAAGTGAAAAAAAGTTAGTAAAATTTGTAAAATAATTAGGTTTGTTGGAATAAAAGTCAGATGGAGAAATAACATTTTTTATTACAATAAATGTTCAAATTGTTTACCATCAGCCTCAATACAAGCCCTACATCTTCTTAAAAAAGATCTACTTATAAGTCGGGCATATCTTCGAGAGTTGATCGCCTCAGCTGCTTGAGAAATGCGTTCACGCAGGTCGGCTACGTTCTCAATGGGCTTTGAGTAAACTTTTTCTTTGAGAACTCCCCAATAGAAAAAATCCAGGGGATTTAAATCTGGTGAACGGGCGGGCCACGAGATAGTGCCTGAACGTCCAATCCACCTTCCCGGATATTCCTGGTCAAGGAAATCTCTTACTTGCACTGCGAAATGCGCTGGGCAGCCATCTTGTTGAAACCACATGTCGCGAAGATCTGCTAGTGGTACGTCCTCTAACAGGGTTGGTAAATCTTCTCTTAAAAAATGTAGGTAATTAGTTCCATTCAAGTTCTCAGGCAGTTCAATAGGCCCAATAATTTTACCGTTTAAAATTCCGGTCCACAGGTTTACTTTAAAACGATACTGGGATCTATCTTCTCGCATTAAATGTGGATTCTCCACATGCCACTCGTGATAATTGTGCAAGTTCATGTAACCATCTTTTTTAAATGTCGATTCATCGGACCAGAGAATTTTTTGGATGAATTGGGGATTCTCATTATGCCTCTGTAGCATTGTTCTACAAAAAGAAATCCTTTCCTGATAATCTCGAGGTAGAAGACTTTGAACTCGTTGTACGTGAAACGGATGCATTTCGTTTCTTTGTAAAATACGATGAGCAGTGCTTTTGGGTATTCCCGTTCTTTCTTCAATTCCACGTACGGAAATACTTCGGTCACCTGCGACCTCTTGCAATACTTCTTCCTGGAAAGGAAACACAGGTCTACCTCCAGCCTGTATTTGATTCGGGAAATGGCCGCCCTCTGTGAGTGAACGGTGCACATTAACAAACACTCGGTGATCCGGGTAGCGCTCTAAATTTGGATATCTTTCACGATAAAGTCTAGCGGCGGCACTTGCGTTGCATCTGCATTCCCCATAAATGAGGTGCATGTTCGCATATTCTTGTGAAGTGTAGCGCGTAGGCATGGTAGATAAAAAGGATGCCAACACAAAAGTCCAGAGAGAAGCCAAAGTTGCCGGTATGTTATCAACAAGTCCAATTTACAAAGATTCAAGTCCAAAAAGAGAAGCCAAAGTTGTCAGTACTAAATCAACACAAGCGAATACGAACGTGCGCAGTAGACGAATGAGCGAAACGTACTAACTGGTTGGTGTCGGACTGGTAGCGTAGCCATTTGCTTGGCTGAAACTAGTGCGAATGAAACAGATAGATGCCATAGCATCTATCTGTTTCATTCGCACTCGTTTAAACGACGCATCTCCGTCTCAATGCGTGGCGTCACTATCTGTCTCGCTCACTCATGGCAAACATACCCATTATCCATCTCTCTCATAATTTTGTCTTAAAATTAAGAACCTACCTAGAGCTTGTGCGAATTAAAAACATTTTAACTGAGTAAAATGTGATAGCAAAAATCGGGTTACTTGAGGTTTTAATTTTTTTACTCTTTCCTATTGTATGGAACTAACAAGTATTGTACCATTTTAGAATTCAGATTAAATGCGCCAACTTTTAATGCCACTTGCCAAGGCACTCTAGTACATTTTTTTTATAGGAGGGCCTGTCAAAGTCGACGAATCTTGAAAATTTTAAATTCGTAGTTTTACAAATAGTCTCAATTCTCGGAAACTTGAGGCAATTGTGTCATTATTTTTTATTGAGATTCTAGAAATGTTATTTAGGATTACGTTTCCAAAGTTCAAATGAACAAAAATAAAAAAGAATAACCACAATAACCGAAAAATGGTACAGTTTGATCAAATTTCTAGGTTTTTCTTAAAATGCCCATAATTTTCAAACTGCATGGGATAGATTTTTTTTCAGATTTTTCTCGTGATGGTTATGATCAATCCTGTCACCCCGTTTCGGCTTGACGTTGAGTTTTGGGACACCCTGTATATACATTATATAGCTTTTACTAGCTACTTTGTCTGTTTCTAAAACTGTCAACATGGATATCAAATGAAAAGGCTTAATGAATACATTTGAATTTTTATTATTATATCAAATAACCCCAAAATAGTATAAATAAAAAATAAGTTAAAAATAACTAAAACCCGACTACGAAAAAATCGCGCACAAAAAGTATAAAACAAGAACAATATTCATTTGACCGAATAATAGCCGTGGTCGTATGCCACCTGCGGATGATTCAGAAACTCCAAATTCTGACAACTAGTAACTTCAGGGTCTACGGTTTCTACCCAGTATTTGAGACGCTGGGGAAAAACGGTATCAACCGTTACTCCGCGTAAATAAATTTAAACTCGGTGGTATTGGCATAGTTTCCAACTTCTTTCTAAGCTTAAAATGCACTTAATTCATAAATTGACTGCTTTATCGATACTTTCGATTAAAAAATGCTTCACGGATGTGCATAACAAACAAAATTTAAGCATTTTAATTGTCAGGAAATTAACAATTGAACAGAAGCAGAAAACGAAATTCAGATATATTCAAGACAAAATTGTAAATGCACCCAGCGGTGGACTAGATAAAAATTATTATTTTAGATTTATTAAAACGGACGCAATATCTAGTACTATCCATAGTAGCCTTAAAAATATTTAATGATTATTCTTTTAAAAATAAATATAAACTTTGATTTATTTAAAAATGAAAAGATACTCGAACCTGAAGGGCAAACGAGAAAAAAATTGCTGTTATGTGCATTAGCTTAATATTTTTACCAATAAGGGTGATGCATTTCGGTAGCTCCAAAAACAAAATAATATATTTCAAGCACAACGAATCATTTGAAACGCATCACCTTTAAATATCGTGACAATTTCATAATATTGTTTTGTCCGTTGTTGGTAGGAAAATTCCCGATACCGCTGGGTTAGAAAAGCAGAACAAGAGACAGATGTCCCTAAAACAACTGGTAATGACGAAGGTTCCACTGAAGGTCCTTTAACTGATGGTATCCTTGATGAGAAGTCACAGGACGACACAAATGACTCTGAGAAACAGACTAGCGAATTATTAGGTACCTCTGATACTAAACTCGGTACAACATACATAAGGCTAGGAAAAAAGAAACAGAGAATAATCGATCGGTTAAAAACGACACAAAGAAGACGGTTCTTTTTTTGGATGAAGCAAGGAAAAAGTTTCGCGGAGGCAAGAGAACTATGTAAAATCGGTGTAAAAAAGGTTTCAGAGTATGCTGCTATTAAGGCAGAAATGAAAAAGAAGGCACGAGAGAATAAAATACGGTGCATGAGCCCTGAAAGCCAAGCAAGAGCTATAAAGTTAGAAAGGCTGAAAGGACGTGGTATTCCAGGAACTCCCGTCCAACCGAGGCCTAAGTGTAATGCCATATCTATTCGTTTGTTTGATGAGCTCGGACGTATGCCTAAAGAGAAAATCGATATGCTCATAGACAAAGTCCTAGAACTTATGGACGCAGAAACAGATGGAAATGGTCCAAGCTTTGTGAATTGCGGGACACCAGGTGGAAGCATTATACTCAGTTGTGAAAATGCCCAAACGGTAGAATGGCTAGAAAAACACTTGCCGGATTTTCAACTATGGGAAGGGGCACAAATTAAAATCAGCAATGTGGCTGATGAACCCAAACGTGTGATCGCAGTTGCTTGCATACCTGAACCTATTCTCGATGCGGAAGAAATTATTGAGTGGCTTCAATTGCAAAACGAAGGAATTGACTTCTCTGACTGGAGTATAACTCACATCAAACCAGAGCACCATGCCCAAACTGTTACCTTTAGTGTCGTTAATTTTCCATTTGATAAATTAGCCGAAAAAAACAACTACGTGTTTTTTGGAACTAAAAAAATTAAAATCAGATGTAAAACAAAGTTGCCCGAGAAGCAAAAGACTAAGGGAGAAATGGATACGCCGCCCGAGGGGCCAATCGGTATGGCATCCGTTGATCAGGCCGGTCTGCCGCCTGAGGGGCCAAGTGGTATGGCATCCGTTGATCAGGCTGGTCTCTCGCCTGAGGGGCCAAGTAGTATGGCAGCCATTGATCAGGCGGGTATGCCTACTGAGGGGACAAGTGTTATGACATCCATGGATCAAACGAGTACGTCGTCAAAGGGACAACAGGGTATGCCGCCCAAAGGCCAAAGCGGTATGGCATCCAAAAGACAACAGGGTATGCCGCCCAAAGGCCAAAGGGGTATGGCACCCAAAGGACAACGAGGTATGCCATCCAAAGGCCAAAGGGGTATGGCATTCAAGAGACAACGCGGTATGCCACCTAAGAGTAACAGGGGCATGCGACCACTGAATATGGGGCATATGAGACCAATGGACACAATGTATATGGGACCGATGGGCATGGGGACATGGCATGGCATGGGGATGCCTGGAGAACAAATAGGTTACATACCCCCAGGTTCTTTTTACGGTCCAGGTTTTTCTCAATCGAGATATTTCGGTGGTGGTAATCAACAGAAACATTTCAGAGGTGGTAAGAACCACAATAAAAAACAAAAAAGAGGAGGATAACTTAATAATGGTCGAAGTTTCCAATCCTGGAAAAAATAAAAAATAACTAGATTCCTTGTAAAACTAAAAACAGGTCGCGTAGAATGGAATTCTCAAGGAAACTAATTAAAAGTCTAGGTGAAGCTGTGTGTGAAGTGAAGCCATTTTCACATACGCAGTATTCTCATAAACTCGTTAAATTAAGTTCATTGATAAGTTTCAACTGGTCATCAAATAAATGTGTTAAATGTAAAACCGTTTATTTCATTTCAATTAGGCCAGCCATACAGACTAGCTTTAAAATATATCGGCTAGGGCGCACGATACATTGCAGGACGGTCAGGAAATTTCCAGAGACTCGCTAGTGCTTTTTTTTTTGTGACCGGCATCTCGCATTTCAACCTGGAGAGGTTGTGAGCTGTTTAACCGGACTTTTCTGTGGATGCCTTAAATGTAGTAACTCTAACGTCTCCAGCCAGGAGCTTACAACTACATTATATAATACTAATAGTAACAAAGTCTTTATTAAATATCTAATAAAAACATTTCATTTTATCAATATTTACCCTGCCACGCTTCGCTGTGGCACATTATGATTGAATGGAGGAGAAATGAGAAACAAAATAAAGAATACATTTCATATAAGTTTAATATTGCAATACTTTTGGATATACAATATTTTTTGTTCGTCCATTGTCTGCGTAGATATAAAGATTATCTGGTTTGCCGACTCGGGAACACGCAACATACAGTTGTCCATGTGAAAAGCAATCCGCACCTAAATCTAAACCACACAATTCTAAAGATTAACCTTGAGCTTTATTGATTGTGATTGCAAATGCCAATCGAATTGGGAATTGCAATCTTTTAAATAGAAATGGTGTATCGATCGGGATCATGGGTATTCGAGGAATGAGGACATTTTCACCTTTGCCCCGTTAAAATCGATGCTTCCACTACGTTATTCATTAATTTTTTAATTACAAGTCGCGTACTATTGCAGAGTTTTGGCTGATTAATATTCCGCAAGAGGATAATTGGCACACCTTTTTTCAATTTTATTATGTGTGGTGGTATGCCTGGCAGATCAAGTGAGTTTAAAAATTCCTTCTGCGAGGCATTATTTCGGTTTTCACTGAAACAGAAGAAAGGAATGAGATTATAACTTCTTATGGCTCTCACAGCTCTGATATTCTCCTATCTCTAGTCATTATCATAGCTGCAGCTCGACAACAATGAGACACAGGATAGACAGCATTGAAAATTAATAATAAATAAATAATAATTGCAAAACAAAAACATATTTTTACTGTCCATCTTTCATATAAAATATAACCTCTACTTGCGATTTGGTGAAAGGCGCAGTTCGATCACGACACGATCACACAAAAAAGTACCTTGATTTAAGTGAATATTTAATTTAGATTTTATAATAATCAGAATCAGATGCAATTTTTTCTGTAAATAAACAATACAATTGGGAACGAATATTGTTTCTCATGTGACTGCGCCATTACTACTGAGGTTGTCAGCGAGTGTTTTCCTCGCTTCCGGTAGATGGCGCGGTCACTGGTACACAGCTGATCGTTAAAAAAACTGTTTTTTCGCGGTCGCGAATATGTGACTGATGCAAAAAATACATAAAAACAATCCTTGATGCGGATTATATATCATGCTTAAATTTCAGCTCAATCGGTGCAGAACTTTTTGAGTTTTTGAAGCGTACACAAACCCACATAACATTTTTATATAAATACTAGCTGTACCCTGCCCCGCTTCACTGTGGCACAAAAAACTGTTTTTTTCAAAAAAAAAAATAGATAAAAACAATCCTTGATGTGGATTATATATCATGCTAAAATTTCTTCTCATGTGACTGCGTCATTACGACTGCGGTTGTCAGCGAGTGTTATCCTCGCTTCCGGTAGATGGCGCGGTCACTGGTACAGAGCTGATCGTTAAAAAAACTGTTTTTTCGCGGTTGCGGATATGTGACTGATGCAAAGAATAGATAAAAACAATCCTTGATGCGGATTACATATCATGCTAAAGTTTCAGCTCAATCAGTGCAGTACTTTTTGAGTTTTTAAAGCATACACAAACCAACATAACATTTTTATATATACAAATAATAAGATATAAGATAGATAGATAGATTTGGTTTATGAAAGTAACTGTTAATACTCGCAATAATGTTTTGTTAGACACCGGTTTCTGGATTGTCTTGCTTTCCAGCATAGGCCTCCCCAAGTGTTCTCCACAACGATCTATCCCTTGCTAATCTAGTCCAATATGCTCCTGCTGCCTCCTTAATATCATCTTCCCATCTTCTACAATCTACAACTACATTACTACAAACTAAGTGACCACACGGCATGGGCACCCCCTGTGGAGTACGAACCTCGGCGACTGAGGGAGGACTGCAAGGGACAGGCTGGATATGAATGACTCACTAGTGCTACTCGCGCGCCGTATTTTAAAGCAATCTGACCTTCTACCCACTGATACACGACGTCACTAAGTAAAAATAAATTATAGTTTAAAAAAACTAAAAAAACACGCTTAAATAGCAATCGAACTAAAAAGTAGAAAATAATTTTTAAGTATAAAAGAGTTTCTGTTACTGCAATATAAAATCCAACAATCAATTATCATAATTAATTTAGAATAAGATTAATATAAATATTAAGATATTAACAAAAATTCAAATAAAGTGAAAAAGCGTGGGGTGCTCAATGATATTTTTATAATAATTCTGATATTGCAAACAGTAACTAATAAAATGATCATCACATTCGATATCAAGCACCCCACGCTTTTTCACTTTATTTGAATTTTTGTTAATATCTTAATATTTATATTAATCTTATTCTAAATTAATTATGATAATTGATTGTTGGATTTTATATTGCAGTAACAGAAACTCTTTTATACTTAAAAATTATTTTCTACTTTTTAGTTCGATTGCTATTTAAGCGTGTTTTTTTAAACTATAATTTATTTTCTGAATTTTTAGTCTCAAGACGACAATAAAAGAAATTAAAAGACGCAAGCGCGGATGCGCGCGCACTATTACGGTACCAGTGACCTATTATAAAATTCGAGGATTGAGAACGGATGATCGCGCAGCAATCGTCAGCAGCGACCAATAAGGAAATTTGTCTTTTGAAAGTGGGAGAAGCCAGAGAGAGGAACAGGCCGTATGCAGCAGAGGGCCAATCGGCAGCAAAAGACAGAGAATGACATTTTCATCGGCGGTAACATGCTCACCAATCTAAATATATTTTTTACAGGCACTCCGGCCGCGACTTCGTCAGCGCGTGTTTCTAACTTCGAACTCGAAATATTATTGTAGACAAACTGATTTTCCAATGTTCGCCCGCTACGGGTTGATTTTTGAAATATAGAAAATTACGCATCCTTTATTCGATTGGGAAACTATTTATGCCAAGTTTTGGGTTTATCGAAGCAAGCAGCCTTCCCTTAAAACTTAATCACCCTTTTTCACCAACTTTGGGGGTGATTTTCGAAAACCCCAAAAACACGTGTTTGTTTATTTTTGATCTAATTTCTATATACTGGGTTTCAAATTCATCCGTTAGCGCTTTATGATTTTCCCATACAAACTTTAACATCATCTAAATCACCAGAGGAGGGTAGTTTTATAGAACTAATAATGCCAATCTTTTTTTACTTACTTACGTTCGTATTCTTGCCAAGTTCCAAATTTATAAACCCAAGGTATAAGATTTTACAAACAAAGGTTTTCACCCCTTTTCACCCCCTTAGAGGTGGATTTTCGCAAACTCCCTTCTTAATTCTCACCTACATAATTATTGGCAACTACCATCCAAAAGTCAGCTTTCTACGTTTAGCGTTTGATTTCCTTACCTTAAAACTTGAATACCCCTTTTCATCAACATGGGGGGTGATTTTCGAAAAACCCAAAAACACGTGTTTTGTTATTTTTGATCAAAATTTTATATAGTGAGTTTCAAATTTATCGGTTAGCGCGTTATGATTTTCCCATACAAACTTTAACATCGTTTAGGTTACCAATGGAGGGTAGTTTTAAAAAACTATTAATGTCCATCTTTTTTATTCACTTATACTCATATTCGTACTAAGTTTCAAGTTTATAAACCCAAGGAATAAGATTTTTCATACAAAAGTTTTCACCCCTTTTCACCCCCCTTAGAGGGGGATTTTAATATAAAGTTATGAGATTATTGTATTGTCATCGGCCCTTGACCCCTGTGCAAATTTTCAAGTTAACTAGACTGCTGGAAGTAGGTGAAAATTAAGTTAAAAGATTCCGTTACATACATACATACATACAGGTCAAGCTAATAAAAGCGTGTTAATAATAATTACATAGAGTAAGTAAGTAGTAGTAATTATATAGTAGGTTTACAACTAAGGTTCAATTTCACAGCCTGTACGACCAGTAGAGACACGGCACGCTCTGAGAAGCATCGAGACAGTCGACACAAGCATCAGTCATCCGCCGGTCCATAGCCGCTATCCAGCCAGCCAGCCTTATCAGGACAAGCCGGTAAGTGTAGTTCAACCTCCCTCTATACGAAGTGAAAGCACCGGGTGCTGAAGGACGCTCACCAGTCTCTGGCTGCCATAGTTTGATGCCAGAGACAGTCACTTGAAAAAACACAGACCTTTGACGGTAGCGGGCCATTTTCTGCCCTCGTTTAATTAGGTGGAACTGGTGAATTTTTGAAATGGGGACATGGGTGGCCAAATCGTAAACTATAAGGATTAGCGAAAAATGCTCAATGGAGTCTCGAATCCAATTTTGATGAAACATTAATGCGCATTATTGGATATTTGATAAAGCAATGTTTCCGGCAATTCACCCTGTTATGTATTTATACATGCATATGTAGTATGTGCCTTTGGCCGAGGAACAGTGACAGCCCGGCCCATGAGACTCGAAGAACACCGATGTGTTTAGTTAGTAAGATTGTTATAGACCCTTTCGCTCGCAAATGACATCCATGAGAATAATTATGCAAAACATATACAACAACACCCATACGCCAAAACAGAGGAGAATTACAAGTTGGTCGCGTCTGTATGTATAGTTTTCAGTGGCTGTCATCAATGTAAACTGTAATTGTCGTCTTTGCTCACAACTTATTGTCAAAGAAAGACATCTGGGAACATTCTGGACTCCCATATCATGCACGGCGCTTCCAACCTGCTCTGTTGGAAATCTATAGGGGATGTCAATTTTCAGCAGGACATCCTACAGCTAATATGATGATGATTCCTGCTGTAATCAATCATGAACATTTTTTTTGATAAACTTGTTTTCTATGTTTTAAGTCAAGCGTGAATAGGTTACCGTCGACCATATCATTGGTTAGCATCCGGCGAGATAGTGGACAATTGCGAGCCTTCATAAATATAACAAAAAATGTTCCAAAATTATGAAAAGGCTTAATCGACCATTTTTTTTTAGCTTACCATCATGAAAGACAACTTTCAAGGGCCTACTCAGTACAACATCGTCAACCCTGGGGGGCATTCAGGGTCAAGCGGGCATCAGTACTCTTCGACCGCGCCATCGCCATGGCAGTCACAGGTAACTTGACTAAGTTATATACTTCACAGTTGGTCCCATGGAAATCAGGTCGGGATCTGATGATGGCATCTTGGAGAATTCGGGTAACTAAATAAATTACAGCAAATCAACGGCAATTGCTGCTATTACATATCAATATGTATTGATATGTAATAGCAGCAATTGCCGTTGATTGTTTATGCAATCACACAACAAAATATTACGCCGCGCAATAAAAAAACCTTAAGAGGAAATCGTCGAATTCGTTCGTCCGAACTGGAAGGAGGACGCCCAGTGTCGTGAAAGGTGGAAGGAGTGGAGGGAGGCCTTTGCCCAGGAGTGGGACAGAGCAGGCTCTTAAAAAAAAAAAAAAGAGGAAATCGACTTATTCACAAAAAAATGTAAAATAACTTTTGAATGAAAACATATTATAGGAAGTCGGTGGCAAAAAATCAAGACAATACGAAACGAATTCACCGTCTTCCAATAATAACCTTTCATTCAAAAATTATACAGGACCGATACATTATAATATTCAGTCACTTTAAATCAAGCTAGAGCATCCAACAGGATGTTTTTGTATATTAGTCAATTTTATGCTTTATTACCAAGATTCCTCAATGTAGCCCAGTGGCAGAGATGAGGCTTAAGATGGAACGAGCTCACCCAGAAGGTATTGGAGCCCCTACGCACTGATGGAACTCAGTAAAAACTGTTCGGCCAAAAACATCTGCACTCCAATGGTGGTAGCGAGCCAGTTGGTTCTAGTGAGGCCCACCACCGCCAGAGGGATCGCTCAACTGTCACCAGAGGGATCCCACCCACCCCAAAAAACAACAATCACTCATTAAGGTTGTATAAGATTCTCTAGCCCAACTTTCTCTTTCAGACGCAACCATCAAAGGCCCCATTCTCTAAACCAACTTCAGTAGGCTATGAGAAACAGTACGACGATAGGAAATACATCAAACCTGACGCTAGGGATCCTAAAGCCCCACTTATAAGAACAGAACCCCAAGAAAGAACCTACAAGGAATATGAGAAGAGACGTGGTTTCTCTCCAAGACGGTCCCCTAACGGCCGGAGGTTATCACCAGAGCCTGGAAGACGTTTATCTCCACATGGAAGACGGGTTTCTCCAAATGGGAGAAGGATGTCTCCGCATGCGAGGAAGTTTTCTCCTCCTGCGAAAAGAGTATCTCCTGGTAAGTTTTGGTGTCAATTTTAACTTGAAGAAGAGTTGGTTTTACTCTTGAATCTAGTCGAGGTCAAAGGTGACTGAGACAAAGCCTACAATGGAGCGAGCTTACACAGAAGTCTGTTCACTCTAACTTTGAAGAGATTCGGGTTGCATGCGTTCACGAACACGGACGCAGGAAGTGATTTCCACTCTTGCTGTGCGCATAATGTGTGCGGATGAAATAAGCATTGAAATAATCTTATTTAGTTTTAAAATAATAAATATGTACTCGTCAACAGAACGTCGTATAGCAGCTCATCATCCTGGACCGCACCACGGTGACCGGCGCGACTCGCCGCATAAGAGAACATCGCCCTTGAGGCGCCTCGCGTCTCCGCCGAGACGAGACGAGCCGAGAAGATCTTCGCCCGGTAGGAGGGATGACCCACCGCGGATGGCGAGGTATGATTAGTTAGGAACTTACACACCATCATCATTATGATTGAGAGAAATTGTAGCCCAGTGGGAACGGTGCTGACTTATGAGTTGTAGGTCGCGAATTCGAGCCAAGCGGAAAAAAGTGGGGTATTAGGTGTTTTATTAGTACCAGCCCGGATTTTGCAATAAGTTTTATAACACCCGTACCTCAGAGAGCATACAAATCCATTGGCCCTATACCTGATCTCTTTTTAGGGGTTGCTGTTCCATCTAGTAGACCTTTGTGTCACCTAATACTTGCAAAACAAGGTATATTTTCCTTTGAGAGCCTTTGTTCAGCAGTGGACGTTTACCGGCTAATGATGATGAAGGTATATAATCCACCAAAAAAATTCAGCTTCTATAAAATAACGAAGGTCTGGCATTTACTGGCCGTGGTTTATTAGGACTCGACCTTATAACAAGGCAACGAAATGAATGCTACAGATAAAATAATTTCAAGTAGGTACTCACCGGACCGCCACCACTCGGACAAAATGGACAAGTACGTACAAGACAAGCTGAAGCAAGTCCGGCCTGCGTACGACTCGAACCCGTCCGGTCATGTAAGTACTATCTTAAAACTCTTGCGCATCATAGAACATTACATTATCTTCTTTAAGTATCGATAAAAAAAAAAACCAATATATAGCCACTTGAGGGTCTTAAAGGCCACTATCAGAATAATGGAGTACTCCATTCAATATTGCTCAACCTATCTTTAGAATAATAACGAATAATTTTCCTCCCTGCACAGCTTGGCTTAGTTTAAATCCTGAAAGGTTGTACCTCATCTCTTATCCTACCCATCTTACAAGTTGTGTAAGATCGGTAGGATAAGAGGTGGGGTATATCTTGCAAAGGAGCTCCACTGCTTGGTGTTTGGCAGTTATCGAGGATACCCAATTTGGCCAAATTATATTTACAGCAGCCATTCTGGGCATTGCAATCATTTGATTAACCAAATTTTCCAGATTGGCCTATTAAGTCGTTGATTGGTTACAGACAAAATCGGCATCAAGCTTTTTTTAATTATGTCGTTAACTGTCCGCTAAAAAAGATATAAGTACGGCAGGTACAGCAATTTATCACGCACAAAAACCTTGTGCTCGATAAATAATATTATAATACGACTTGAAATGTTCTATGATGGGTAGGAGTTTAATTTTTTACTTGTTTACACTACTGTTGTGTGGTTTATCGTATTTTAGAGTACCGTGCAAGATATCATTCAATGGATATCAAAAAGCTATCCTAAATGTTTGAATGCGTATATTTAGTTTTTGTTGTTATTGATATCTTCGTTTAGGTACACTGAAAGGAATTCATTCAGAAAAATAATATTATGTAATAAGGTTATGATAAATATCTCGTTAAAGTGCCGAAAGAAACTGGATAGCCATGACACAAAACGGCCAGAAATTGAGGGATTTGGAAGAGATTCAGTGTTGGGTAGATAAAGATTGAATAAGAAGAAAAGTAATGATAATAATATTAAAAATAAACCTGAAATGGACACAACGAAGTTTTCAACATAAAGTCTAATACCGATTTCATCATGGATAAATTATCCGACGTATCAGCCGTAAGCCGCCCAAAGCTGAACATAAGCCCCCCAGACAATCCCTCCTTGGATTCAGCACAATGCTGTGGTCTTCGTCAGGTCTGTTCACGTTGTAGGTGCACGTACATTGCTGCGTATGCATAGTTGAATAATTTAATTCTTCGTATAATCAGCCTTCATGAGTTATTTTCGAATACATTTATTGAAGACTTAAGAAGATTTTTATCGAAGACATTTTACAAAAAGAAGACCGTGGTTGGAAAATAAAAATCATTCAAACACTCAAATTATGATCATAATGTATTCCAACTTAGGTGGAGATTTATAATGATGTCCGTCTCACGAACGTTGGATGATATCGTTTACAGCTTTGATATGAAGGCTAATGACAGCACAGCAGAGATCTATGCCGCTCGAGGCAAAGATGGCCAACAACACAGTTAGAAGATCATCATTATTAAACAGAAAGGCGTCTGCCAGGATACACAACACCCACCTATCCTAAGCTGCCCATATCCAGCAAGTTGCTGCAGCAGAAGACTCCAACTCCTTTCCACCGGAGATGTGCTATGTAGCTGTGTTGCGAGAATGTAAAAGCTGAGTTACGAAGCTGTGTGACCGTTTCCACTGATGCTACGCTATGTAGCGGTTGCGAGTAAGATGTGCTATGAAGATGCACCGCCGCAAAGTAGCTGGGCTAGGAAGATGCGCAGCTTGAGCTATGCGATGTATCGATAGTAGGGAAGACGACCCATAGCACGCATCCTTCCATGTAAAAACACATTTTAGTTGAATCCGTTTCCACCAGTGCAGTGCTATGTAAACCAATGAATATGATTGGTGGATATCAAACGCATCCGCAGCAACGTAGCATAGCACATCTCTGGTGGAAAAGCAGCTTTAGTCAGCTGTTTCGCCCGCATGATAGTCGAAAATCGTCACACTGGATACGTTTCCGGAAATAATAGAGAGAGAATACCAGGATCAAAAATAGCATATGTTTTATTCCAGACCATGTTCTGTTTCTGTACCTTTAATCAAGATCCAAGTTCTGGCATAAATGAGTAACAAACATCCGTCCAAACTTTCGCATTTATAATATGGCGGTTACTGGACAACGGGCGTCATTGGCGAGGGGGAGGTCTAGAAAACACTGACCTGACGACTTAGATGCTTTTATGCGAGATTGACCGAAGAGGGTTGCATTGAAGGAGTTGAACACCAAGGAGAAAAAACTTTACCCAACAGTTGGCCTATATAGGTTAAAAGTTCCAGTTTAGAGAGATGCTGTGACTCGAACAATAGGACACCTGATGTCATCTCCTGCATGCCCTTACATCATTGGTGTAAATTAGTGATAGCGCTGATATTACAATCAATTTCTTGGCCAATCTGGTTTTCGATTACCAACGACACAATAAGAAAAAAATGGTTACCACATACCAGAATGATGTCTACAGTTGGACAGTTAGCAGTTAGTTAGCTAGCTGCACATCCAGAAGATTAACCTGACAGAAGACTCGAATATTTTTCATCGAGCGACTGCCGTTCCGACTATTACAACAAAGAACAGGGTAACTTGATATACCTTCCTAACATCTACACATAATATCTTAAAGTATTTGAACTTATTCATAGAAAAGGCAAAGGAAAAAACAACAGCTTTTAATGTGATTTACCCAAGAAGACCTGAAGCCTTATCACAAGATTTATTTATTTCATTTACAGCGTACTTGAAATGTACTGCGTTTTTTGTATGAAAAATAAAAAGATGCCTCTAGTGTACGAACGTGTAACTATTTTTTTTCCGTCAAATTCAAAGTCGTCAACGTCAAAGTTCCAGTTTACTATAAGGCTCAAAAACGAGAAAAGTCATGATGAAGTCAAACTGATTGAGATTACATAACCGTACAATTTAAACTTAGAAAACTAGTCAGCTTTTGCAGGATCTTGTTTTCAAGATATGACGTTTGTTGCAAGCTAATCAATTGCAAATAACGAAAACAATATTATAACATGGAAAGGTGGCAGTTGCCATAGTATGAACTAGCAGAACTTTAATTTCTGTAACATGTATTTACCTGGTATCAACGTTATCACTATACACAAGAGTTGCAAACAGGATTTTTGAAAACTCATACCCCGATTGAGTTCAATATGAAATGAAAGGATATGAAAGTTTTTGCTATCCAAAAATGCCATCTGATGCAAAGATTCATTAAAAGTAAATGTCGAGAAAGAAATTCTAGAAGAATTATTTTGCTTATGAATTTTGTGATCTTCACCGCAGCAAAATCTTTAAATGCCTGAAGTTTTCAAATGACAGAAATTGTTCTAGTATCGCCTAGATATTATTATGGTGAAGTATTCCTGGAGCGACTCACTACGCAAGGTGGCCGGTAACAGCTGGAAGAAAATAGCCCGTGACCGAGCGAAATAGTGTGCGATTGGAGACGCCTACTTCCTGCAATGGATTGCTATAGGCTGAAAGATTCCTGAAGCATCACTACCATACGAAATTGGCATCAGATAGTAGAATCAGCAATTTGTAAATCTATATTTGTATCCTTTGAGAACAATAAAATTGCTGCGAAAATAAGGAAACATATGATTCTGAATCTGATAAAAAAATGGTGACACGCAAGCTTTTACGCAACTTTATGGGCTAACCGAATGCAGAAGCATTCATTTCAATAGAGCGTTTCCCTGACATACCGTATGATGTCCACAATCCACTGACACACGATTGATAAGACAGCTGTTCAGACTATCTGGCATCTGACTAATGACTGAGTCGTCAATTTGTGCAACTGTAATTCTGCCACTTGTCTCTTCATTTTAATGATGTCCTCATCAGTGTGATGAATGTGTAAGAAGAGGATTTCACAAAAGAAAATGTTTTTTGCATCCCAGTAATAATAGATACTACGAAACTCAATTCGTTCATAATAAAAAGTTATCAAGATCAATTGTATGAATTGCACTTTTGATGTCGAGCAAATGTCACTGATCACAGTTATTGCCGGGTCCGCTAACTGAAACAACTCTTTAGAAAAATAAAATCGACACGAAAATAAAGAAGCTAAATTCTACGTGAAGTGCAAATATACTACATATGTACATACATACTCGTACAAAGATTGCAAAACATAAATGCAGAAACTGGATTCTGTCAAGATGGAAATATCTTTTCAGCTAACTGATGGTTTCAAAGACACGTGGTAATATTTAAAATAGGATCAAATTAGAAAAAGCTCATTTAATTTTTAAGTATATATGCGATGTAATATGCGGATACATTTTGTCAAACTTAGATGTTACTTAATACATTTAAATGACTAAATGAATAGATTGAGCGAAAGTTGTCGCGCTTCATGTGTTATATTATTGTGCGTTAGCAACTATTTTTGCATGTTAATGTTGTAAGCACGAGGTTTAAAAGAAATAAACATGATTATTATTTTAATGGGTAAAACAAATAATTTATAAAAATAGCAATTCCTACTGCTGTCATTGCTAAAAACAATTATGTGAGGTCCCGTCTTAATATTCATTTCTATTTTTTTTTAAGTATTTATATTCCAACTACGTGTTTGCAAATTAAATTTCAATTTCCAGGCAAAAAACCAAGCTATGTACTCAGGTGGTTACCGCCCGGGCGGCCGCGAACCTGATCAGTATCCCGTGCCCGGGATGAGGCAAGCAGAGCCACGGATGTCACCCTGGCAGAGAGAGAGGGACGATCCTGCCGGGCCCATGAAGAAACAAGACGATGATAGACGTGACATGACAAGAATGCCCATGAGAGATCGTATACCCGACACTGCAGTCGAATTAAAACACACCATCACACCGCAAAGAAAGTCCCGCTCACCGAATCGTCGCGACAGGTCTCCTCTGAGAGACCGCTACAAGAGACACTCCCTGTCCCCCCGCTCGTCTCACTCCCCGCGCCGCTCCTGGGCGCTCGAGAAACGTCGCAGCCCCGAGATACGCGACGCACCACCGCCGCCCTCCTGGCCCGGACAAAATGTACGCGAGCCCGACTACCCCCGAGGCAACCGCCCCAACTTCCCCGATAGAGATCAAGCTGATAAAAGCAAACATGTGCCAGTATGGGAGACTCGTCCCTTCGAGAAAGTTGAAGAGCCACGCGGCAGACGTCCTGATAACATTGAACGTCGAGCGTTCATCGAAGAAAAAATCCGACCAGTTAAAGAGATACCGGTGAGGGAACCAGTAGCTCACCCCGTCCATGGCGAGCGCTTCGTTCAGAGGGAGCCCAAATTTACTCCACGCGAAGATTACGATGCAGAACGTCGTGATAATTACCGTCGGCGAGAAAATTCTGTTGAACGTAAACCGCATCTGCAACGAGAAGACTACGAGCCATCTCGCAGACCGCGCGACCACGAAGAACGTGCTCACCCAGACGAATACCACCGCAGAAGGGAACCTTCACCCCGTCACGATAGCAGAAAAGAAGAACCGGTTAACTCTGCCCTCGAGAAAGAATTCGAAGAGATATACAAAAAAACTTTACAATTCAAAAAGAAGGCGGAAGAATTGCGCCGCTTGGGAGCAAAGAGAAAAGATGATTATGAAGATGAACGCAGTAGGAGTCACCATAGTGAGAGGGATCGCGAAGATAGACAGCGTTATGAGGAGCGCCAGAGGTTCCGAGAAGACGAAATACGAGCAAGGGAACGTGACGATAGATCGCACGATGACAGACTGCGGGACGACGGACCGCGGCGCGCTGACTACCGCCGTGAGGACTTTGCAAAAGAACGAGATCGCATTGTTGACTTACCCAAACGCTTCATTGTGAACCCTGCTATTAGACTGAAACGCGAAAAGGCTGTAAGTGAGATTTGCAACAAAATACTCGACAGACATGATAACTTCCGTCTGATGAAAGGAGAACAAAGGAATCGAGTTCTTGAAGAGCTACAGCTAGCAATCGCAAGAATCGTTTTCGATATATTTGGTGACAACGATGTGTCGTTCATTGAGATCATTATCAAATATCAATCGAAGTATAACATCAAAGATGAGGAGAAGATATTGCAGGAGGTCATGTCTTCGCTCCCCAGTCAATTCAGAATCATCAAGAGGCAGGCCCCAGGTAAGTTCAATAATAATTTCGTGATTCTTGCCTCTTCATGTTTTGGTAATCTACGGAATTTGTACGTAAGTGATGTTTTGCCCCGGTTCCTAATGCCCATTGAAAACTCAATGGGCATTAGGAACCGGAACTCATTCTTTCGTCAATCTGCTAAATAATTTTATCAAAATTCATGTAATTTTAACTTCCCCTTATAAAAATAGTTAAGGTTATACGTTAAAGCGATAAAAATTTAATTATAGTCGAAAAATGTTAAGGCTAAAAATTAAACGTAGCTAATATTTCCACAGAACTGTCGGAGGTTCCCGCCAAGACGCGTCGCTCTCAGAGCCCCACCATGAAGTCAGGTAGGAATCTAATCGTATCTAATCTTCTAAATTTAATAATACTGTAATCATTAACCTACGGCTTCACATAACTCTTCCATCTTTTCAGAACACGCTCCGCGCCCCAAATTAAGTGAATCTAGTAAGTTTGTGTACTCAAGATTGAATTTTATTTAATGTATTCGATGTTTCGCATTTTTGATATGATAAGGGTATGTGAAGTGGTTCCTTCCAAAGTTATCAATGTTTGAAAATTTACAGGATGGAGCATGAATATAGTATCACCAGAAGTGGTCACGATGCCGGTCCTCGGTGTCCCACCAGCCGTGCCGGCTATGAACCACGGCATGGTCCCCGTGATGGTGCCGGCACCATTCATGCATCCCTACGACACTGTACCTCAGAACACAATATATATGCCCGAGCCGTACCAACAACAGCAACTCCCTCAGCAACAAAATGACAACGAAGACGGTTACAAACTATACCTGTGCAAGGACGATTTCGAACAGATTACATCTAGGCAGGCCGACGATTTGAAAGACTTCCTCATCTCTCAAATGTTACGAGAGACCGAAATCGGTCATGGCTGGGCGCCAGATTTCACCCTCAAAGGTTTACAGAACTCGCACCGGTACGAGCTGATCACCAAAGACGACGGCACAAGGGACTGGCTCATCAACTTAGATTATAGCCCGTTCACAGAGTTCAACGTGATTGTTTACACGAAGGAGGAGCTCTGGTACGAGCGCGCGGCCGTGTGGCTGCCCGGCCACTCGCGCAGTCGTAACATCGAGCCGCTCGACAAGCTCAAACTGCAGAACAAACGTCTCGAGGGCGTCAACATCTCCAAGTGGAAATTTGTCAAAAAAATCGTGACTCAGAAAGGAACCAGACTCTACGTTGACATGCCACCGGCGTCCGCGCGCGCTCTCGAGAAACACAAAATGGTGCTGAGTTACGAACTGCAGAAAGTGAATGTTTTTCTGAAAGCGGTCGCCGTCGATAAGGACGCGTTCGACGCGGGGCTCAGAGAGCTCTCGACCGCGGAGTTTTCAATAATCTCGGAGGCCATACAAAATTCGCCAATGCCTTCGCTAGCTTACGATCCTGCACTTATTAAGATAACTCTCAAAGGTTGCAAAACTCTCACCCTAGTGCAGGCTCGTAAAATTAAAGAAGTACTTATCTATCATCTTTTCCGATATCATCAACAAGACGGCTCGTACAGAACGGATTTTGAGAAATATGGATTTTACCCTCCCAATTGTTTCGGGGTAATTCCACAAAATCTGGAGACGAAAAAGTGGTTGATGAGTCAACATTTAGGTAAGGTTAACCGTCAGGCTATCGTTGTGTTGGGAGCTGATGAAGAGAACACTCGCTTCTTCAAAATGTCTGTTTTTGTGCCTAACGAACATCAGCTAAATCCTGCGGTCGTAGCAGAGAGGTTAAAACAAAGCAATCAAGGTGTAAAGGGGATCAATTTCAACATCTGGAAACCTTTGCAGTTGACACATGACAGGAGCAAAAACAAAATGAAGTATGATGTAGAAATAGATTTAGATTCATTGGAGACTTTGTCTAAGATGAGGTATCAGTTGGATTACGTCGATATGATAAACATGGTTCACACGGTATACTTTAAGTCCGAGTTTTCTAATTCGAGGTTGGAGGAACTAATAGTAAAATATAAGGCAGAAATGACGGATAGTTACGACATCGCCAATATGGACTTAGATTCAGACAGTAATGACGACATTATTTGTTTAGATTAAGTTTCTTGGGAAGGTTGTTTTTTTTTTATTTACTCTTGCACATAAATTGTGCAGTTAAGTTTACTTTAACAAACTATTTAGCTGTGTCACACTTGAATATCATAGAAGACATTGTTATTTCAATAAATGATATACAATACACTTAAAAAATATAATTTTTTGTTTCTCCTGTACACTTGCCTGTTAAATTCTGCTAATGAACTAAAGAACAAAACATTTTATTAAACTAACTGGTACCCGAGATTATTCTTCAGATTAAAACTAAACAACTCCTTACTTTCGTGTTTGAGTTAAAACGCAGTGGGGTAAAAAGGTAAGTGAGATCTTCAGAATTTATAATTTATTTGCCGAATCGTGAATCTCATACAAAACTTTATTATTTGCGGTTTTTTGTTGTGTAACCAATATATCACTTGTATAATATTTTGTCGATTGTTTTTATAGAGTTCCATCAACCAGACTTTGAAAATTTGATTTGTATCGAATCAATTTGGAGAATCAGCGAACGTCTTGCAGCGGGTGCGAAATTTCAGAGTGCTTCAGGGTTTCGAAGATAAAGCCCGGAATGAATGCGGTAAGGGCCAATATTTTTTTTTGTATTTTATGTTTCCAGCCTATTGTGACCTACTGGTTTACAGAAAAGTCGCTGTAGTTGCTGTTTTCTGAAGCCGACAACAATAATGCAGAAGTACGAATAGATTTACATTATTATCTGTAGTTGCTTCTTTAAAACATAGAAGCTGTATATCTGCTGAAGTTTTCTGTCAGTCCTAGCTGAGAATCGCTGATGTGCGGAGATCGCTATAACATCTGTTAAGGTTTCAGGTAAGTTTAGCCAAACAGATATCTCAATAGTCATTCAACACGTCTTCACCAAAGGAACTGAATTACCATTACAAGTATGTAATGTTTCCACTCCTAAGACATCTTCCCCTTGAGGAAGACGACTGTAATCACCACATTGGCTTCAGGGCTACATTGTAAACGCGGTTTGTTCAATCATCAACAAAAATGCCGACTAAATAAGGTTAGACAATTTTTAAGTACAGTTTTACAGGATTTCAATTGTGTATTAGGACTGAATTCTGCTAGGAGTTCAAAGGGACATCTTATATCTGAAGGAAGCTGGACGTATTACCTCGATAGATTTTACCATGATTGTCTTGGTTCAATCTATTAGAAACTCCGCTGAAGCTAACCCGTGGAATTCATTTTTTTATGCAGTCCAGCCGTTCCTGGGTCTTCCAAGAATTATGTCCGGATGATTTTATTGTTGCATTAATTAGTGCTATCACTCAGGGCTTTCTGGGGTGCCAAATTTTCTTTGATTATTTTTGTGAGTTTCAACCATAAATCTTTTGGTGGGCACTGGTGGATTCATTTGTTTTATATCTCTGAGTTTTTGGCGATAGCACCCAAAGACGCTGAAATGAAAAGAACTGTGGAATTCCTCAGGAATTTCACACATATGAGGTACACAATATCGTTGTCTTCGTAGTTCAACAGTTTTTCGGTCCGAGATCGCTTTGTCTTTCACATAATCGCCGAATCCGAAGTGTCAATTTCAAATCGCTCATAAATATCTTTATTGAAACATTCGCAGATACAGCCGTTCGCTTGGATATCCAGTGTTCAAAGCATCAATTTCTTTTCAGATTATTTATTTAATTTTTTTTTAATGTTTGATTTTTGACATAAAACTTTTTTATTTTTATTTATTTATTTGTGGGATTTTCAAAATACTCCTCCACATCGCTGTCATCAGGGAAGGTGTCTAGAAGAATTGCAGCATTGAGCCATTGAGTGGCAATTTCTCATTCTTTTTTTTTTATAGGTTATCATTCTTAAGTTCTAAAATTTCGTATTTCTTCTTTTGTGATAGGCAGTATTAAAACAACAAATTGTCAATCTATGGAAGACGTTTTCAGTATTCGATGCTTATTTAAGTAGTCGAGACCATTTTAAAGTAGACCAAGTTATTTTTAACCCCCGACGGAAAAAGAGAAAACGTCGCGTTGGGGGACCGGAAAATATCGTAGATAATAAAATAATTTGGAGCGGTCCCCCAATGCGACGTATTTTAGTATCTAAATGTCTTTAATCATCCTTTCTAATTCTCAACATGGCAATTTAGTTATACCAAATAAATTAATAGAGTTCCCTTTTTAAGCAGCAAGTCTTGATTATTTTAAAATGTAGGTTTCTTTATTTCTGTTCCTGTAATCCTATTTCGTCTGTTACAGAGAAAAAGCCTGTACTAAGTCCAAAGAAACAGAGACTTCAACATGCGTTTAAGAGAAGGGCAGAGCCTCCTAAACCTGAACAGAAAGTCGGCTCAAGTGAAGCTAAAATGACTAAAGGTACGTTATAACACTGATTTTGAGACATAGTTTCCAATGCAGAAGCAGAGTTCGAACCAAAAAGTTTACATATATTTTTTATAAAAGCTGTTTTTTTTCTTCTTTTTTCTTAAGCGCCAGTCAGAACTTCTGGAGGTCAACCCGAGAGTTCATCGGGGTCCTCTCGAAAACGTATGTATACTCCAGCTTTAATATTTAGTCCGATAGTTCAGTATTTCACATATAAATGTATTATAATATCACATCGTTCAATTTCTAATATTCTATAGAACACCTTTGATGATGATATGATAGATGGCACCGGACATGAGCACTATAAGAGCTCATGTCAAACCAGAACCAAAATGATTAACGGAGCATTCCCTATCTGTTTGTTAAGTAAATGTGGGCAGAGCGTGTGAAAGAGAAAGCGATCGTGTCTTCAGTAATTGTTTTTGTACCACAGAAATGAGATTAATTAGTATTGGCCCCACGATCGCTTTGAGGCCTTCAAAAGAGAGGTATTATAATAAATTGCTAATCTAAATCTAATTAGTCCGTCACCTAGAGTCAATAAAACAAGGCATATTTATAAAGATCATCATTGCATCGCATGAAAATTACAAAATGGGGACCCATGACCTCAGAAGCAAGTAAAAACTGTACTTGCTTGTGACGTATTGGCAATTTTAAGAGTCGTATCTTCGTTGGTTTTGGTTTACGTAACAAAAGAAAAAAAATTTTAGATAATTTAACTGACGGACTAATTCGTTTTTTTTTTCGTAAACACCCTATACACCTTTTTTGTTTATGGTTTTAAACTAGTTAAGACAAACTACTTACCCAAAATACCCTCAAACAGCGGAACCAAAGAAACAAGAAGATGAGAAGAAGCCATCACCTCCGTCTGCGCCCGTGGAGGCTCCACTAAAAGGTGGACACTATGAGCTGAACGCGCGGATGACCAGGATGGTCGAGACTGAACTACGGGATATTATGATCAAGGTGGGTTAGGGAGTAAACGACAGCATAATGGCAAGTGACAGGATAACAGGTCGAAAGAAAGAAAAAAACACGAGTAACTTAGGACACTGGTAGATATAGGTATACATAAGTTGCCCAGTGCTGCCTATTTCCAATGAGCTATGGGCTGTAATGTCTAGTATATGAAGCCCTGATATAACCAGAAAGCTTTGCAGTTTATATCGTAGAAAATGGCAGGCCGATCTTGACAAAACTGGAAGGAAATGAGTAGAGCCATTATCACGCAGTTGGATCGTGTTGGGATGAAAATTCGATTGCTGTCGAATTCTTCTTCGAACGATCGAACAGTTTGTCCTTGAGTCTAGTCTTTATCGGAGGCAACAAAGTTCACGTTGGAATGAGCTTACCCGGAAAAAGCCTGTTCACTTGAACTTTGAAGAGATTCGGAATGTAAGCTTTCGAAAAATAAACTATTTGTATGTTGCAGGTATGGCACGAACTTCCGGACGATCCAACGGACGAGGCTGAAGCTCTAGTGGTTGACCAGCTACGGAATCAAGCTGGTGATGACCTTAGAAATGTAAGTATTGAATTATTTATTTGTAGAACAGACGGGCGTTTTTATTTGCAAACCACTGCAATTCTGTATGGCAGAATCAACAGTATTACTCGGCGTCCGCAAGAATCCACGCGGACGCCGAGTTATGGGTAGTTCGCCGTCCGATCATGGACCATGCCCGGGTCAACGGCGTGTAGTGCTCCACGCGCGTCTCAAAGTTCTGTCAGCAATCTGCCGAGGGACGGCCTAACGCCTGCCTGAAGTCACGAAACTCCATAAATAGGTAACCGTGGTCCTGGAACATAAAGGGCAATTTAAGCATTCCTACCTAAAAAAAATAACCACCATTAAATCGTCGAGCCATAGAGCTCCGCAATACGGATTGGACTAGTATAATTAAAATAATTATTGTGATTAATTATATTTTAATAATTTTTGTTTCAGGTATTGGGCTTGAATGTCACAAAGAGGTTGCTGAATGTTCACAACCCTCTATACGTAAAGGTATTAAAATAATTTGTACCGATTCAAAATTATTTAAATTATTCAAATTTATTTAATTACTACTATAGAAGACAACAAATTCAACAAACCTTATCTTTTCTAGGTCCAATTCTCGGGTAAACCAGAGAAGGTGCATCTAGGAGATTTTCTCAAGAAATATAATTTCATCGCATTCAAGCGTATTGAGAAAACTGTAAACATTTTTGCGGCGCAAGTCAAGAGTATCAGCGATTTCGACAGGATCTGCAGCGCTAAAGATATTAAAATTGGTAGGTCTACGAAATATTATAACTGCGAAAGTTAGTGTGTTCGTTACGCTTTCAATTCTAAACAAAAAAGGCTAATTTTGATGAAGTTTGATACAGATAGAGAGAGATAGATTATATAAGATGGGACCCAGAAAACGGTTATAGGCTATAGACGGTTATAAAGCTAGTTAATTATATTTCTAGTTTAAAAAAATATTTTGTTATTGATTTTTCTACCGAATTTGTATATAAGTTATAAACCGAGCGGTAAAGAGAAGAAACTGCAGAAATAAATCTATATCGCATCTTGTATCTTTTTATTGGACGAATCTTGTCCATTTCTCCGCTCTGCTCATCTCTGCTAAGGTGGAAATCGAGTAAAAGGCAACATTTGTATTTAGCTTAGGTTTGCGTAGAATGTATGCGTTGTGACGCATTAACACGAAACTAGCCCTAATTAAATAACTTTTTATCTACAAGCAACATATTTACAAAGTCGACCAACTCTTCCGTAAATTAAAACTTGGTGTTGATTTGTTGTTTTACTTTCAGGTGAAATAAAAGTGACAGTATCCCCAATCTACAAGTTTACTAAATGCCCACCTAATCTCGTCACGAGTTTCTATGATCAGGATGACGCCAGCGATGAAGCAGCAGAAACTACTGAAAAAGATGAGAAATTGGAAGAGAAAACTGAAAACGTTATGTCACCCGAAAAAATTAGCGATAAAACTGAAAATGTACCTGCTAAACCAAAGGCAGAGGAAACCAAAATTGAAAATTCCACAAATGCCAAAGTTGTAAGTAAACCAGCGGAAAATAAGGCTGTTGTTAATAAACCTGCAACTGAAAATAAACCTGCTGCTGAAAAACCTGCAGCCGCAAACAAGACTCCGGTCAAACCGATTGAAAATAAAGCTGCAACTAATAAACAACCAGTTGAAAACAAGACTGCTGCGAATAAACCTGCAATTGAGAATAAAACCGCTGCCAACACAAATCCTGCCAAACCTGCTGTTCAAAAGCCTGCAGTCAATCAAACTGCTCCTGACAAGCCAGCCGTTCAAAATAAAACTGTTACTAAGCCTGCAGTCGATAATAAACCCGCTACTAAGATTGCAGTTGAAAATAAGACCGTAGTTAATAAACCTACAGCTAAAAAGCCTACAGTGGTGAATAAACCTGCAGTAGCAAATAAGCCTACAGTGGTTAACAAGCCTGCAGTAGTAAATAAGCCTGCAGCAGAGAATAAAACCGTTGCTAAACCAGTGGAAAATAATGTAGTAAAGAAACCTCAAGTTACTCCCAAAAAGAATGACACTGGTAAGAACACCGCTCCTACACCTGTTAAAACACCTGCTAAAACCAATAATGACTACGATGAATTGGATGATCACGACATCCTCGCCTTAATGTCTGAAGGTATTGTGTTAGATGAATGCAGTGGATCTGATGAAGAATAGGTATAAGAAGTTGATAAGTGTATTAATTACATTATGGTAGACAGTACAGTGGATGTACCAGATGGAATGGTATTTTTTTTTTGTATCACTAAGCTTGGAAAAGAATAGATATTGTTTATGTTATCCTATTATCACAATTTAGTGTAAATTATAATTTTAAAATTAAATAAAACAGATACATGTAATTAGTGATGGTTTTATTTTTCTACTAGTTTCTGAGTATTATGTGAGTATTCTCTTTTGCCAGGAGATATACTAAGATTTATTTCGGTGGTTCTTGAGTATCCACGACTTCGTCTTCCACCTGAAAAGAGATATGATATTTGTTATGCAAATTCCTGTTAAATACTTAACACCTCAAAAATCGCCTATCACAAGTTATTTTATAAATGTTTACAACAGCGCCCCCGCATAACCAGGCCACACTAACAGCATTTCCCGTTGATTTCCGTGATAATAGCCTTTAAATGTTGGAATAAACGCCATAATGAACGGTATTTCCCGTAAGTGTGGCCCTATTGTCAGGAAGCCTCCATACTAGAAATCGCTCCTGTATTGTGGCCAGTTAGATACAGGAGTGATTCAAAGTATAGGGCAACATTCTGTAAAATAAATCCGCGTAGTTTATAAAACGGTGCTATAAAACTAGCCCAAAAACGTTCTGTAGCGTAATACGCCGGTAAAATTAAATTAGTATAGTCCGAATCACGATGTAGTTACCCCCTCGGAAGTAAGTATTTTCTTTACTGGGTTAACAACTGATAAAACCCACTGTACATTTCCACTGCCAGTTAACAAAGATTACTAACCAGAATTTCATATACAAAATCATCACATTCAAAGAGGCAGCAAAAGTGTCGGTAGGCCTGGAACTAGACAGTAAAATTAACTATAATGGAGGGGAATCCACATTAAGTCATAGCACTAGCGCTAGTAGTGGGGGCAGCGGTCGCACGCAGCAGATCGGAAGCCCGTCTTCTCTTTGGTAGAGCAGCCAATATTTTCTGTCTTTCTGCTTCAAGTTGGTCCGCCAAGACGTAAACATCATTATTCGCCACCTGTAGAAGGGGAACGTGTAGGATGGATTATGGATGGGTATTTACAGGAATCAGGGGATTTATCATAAGCCTTATTCCCTGCACCGATTAGTACCCAGTACCAACCTGCTTTCTTTGTAAAGGAACCGTTTGTCATTATTAAAACGAATGCATACTGCAAAGTTTTCGAGCTTCGAAACCCTGTCTAATACCATCAATCTTTCTATCTATCTAAACATACTTTAAACAAATGGTTAGATCATTTGTTTAAAATATGTTTGGGATTTTACTAATAGTTATTTAAACTACCGACCTAACAACTCGCAAATGTCGAATAAACAATCTTTTGAGATCAAAAGTTTAAAAAACTTATTTTTTGTATGAAACCTTATGACTTCTTTTTTATATTACCGGCCACCTCTAGTTACCTACTTAAAATCTTTAAAGAATCAAAAGTAAAAAATCGCCTAAAAAAATAAAACCTATTAAACACATCACTAGCTTAATCGATTAAAGTTGCCAGGGCAGATATTAGAGAAAAGAAAATGGGAGTCCTGTAAAACGTTGTTTGTGCAGATCAGATAAATCTCTTTCTAGAGTAGTCGCTATTAAAAATACATCGGGTCTGTGTGAAATACCAAACAAAAAATTTAATAATATTTTTTTTGTCCTCCTTGACATTTTGGATGAACATTATTAGGAGTGGTTTCTTTTAGAAATCTTGCAACACTTGTTTGTCTTTGGTTTTCAATCAATGGTGGATGCGGCGAAATACGGCTTGTGTCAACTTTTATTACTGAATATTCAAAGTAATTTCGTCTTCGTGCTACATTCAAGTAGAAAATTATTTATCTAAAAAAATGCGACGCAGCACGGGCCGTCGGGGTAATAACCATTCTGGAGGAGGTGGCAACGGGCCGTTGATGACTGAGCATTTACAGGTATGCATTTCACATTCACTTCATGGTATTTTCTCCATTACTCAAATGCTTTGTTAAAGATTTTATATATTGAATGATTATATATCAGATTTACGATGCGAAGTCAAAGACGCACCTCAACAACAAAATTATGTAGTGTTGAGATGCTGAATCGAAGCGATAAATTTGTCATTTATCTGGTTGAATATTTTTTGTACCATAGCTGAATGACACATTTCATCGATTTTATCTTGTGCATCTCATAACTACAAAATGAAAGGCCGCCCTTTAGCCGAAAATGAAAGGTATATACATAGTTGTTCTTCTTATTTAGCATTCACCATAGCTTTCCAAACTTCACTTAATTTGATTGGCAATAAAATTTAGATTGTTCCACTTTGAAATTCCGTAAAACTAAGACATAAGTGCTTAACATAGTGTAGTAAAAACCGTTATTCCAGTCACTCGAAAATTATGTTTAGATGATAATGGTTTGAATTAATTGCACCATACTATCTAAAATATCAAAAATAGCCAAAAATTTGGTCAGTGGGGCAAAAATGTAATCAGTAACTAAATCTGTAACACAAATACTGCTATTAAACATAAAATTCACAACTAATTACTAATATGCTGGGTACTAGGCACCAAAAGTGACAAATCTGTTCAAAGGTTCAAACTGTTTAATATCTTTTTCTCAGGACATTGACCTGGAGTTGGAACTTCTAAAGCGCAAGCGTGAGATGATTGAGCAGCAGCAACACCTACTCGTCATGGAGCAGCAATTCAAGACATCGGTATGAGATAGTATACTTTTTAAAACAACCATTTCTTGCAGGCACATGTTATTTTATGCATATTTTGTCTGTTTTTAATATTATATGTATAAAAAAACTTCAAGATTTATGAAAATAAAACAACTAGTCGGTTATAAAGGAATTTAGGAGTTAATAAAGGAATTTCAATACTGAGCTTCTATTCTTCAGTGATTGCTCAGCCAAGCAGATCAGAAGGGGGCAAAGATTGACCTGCATGCTTTATTACAGCTTGGATATGTACAAGATAATATACATTACTTTATTCTAGTAGGACCTACTATAAATTTGTTGAAAAATATAATAGTTTGATACTAATTCTAGTATTTAACTTGCATATTTTATACAACAATGTTTGCATTCATTCCCTGTTTGTGTGACTGCTTAAGATGATGTCAATACTTTATTGGTGTTCTCTTTATCAGATATTATTTGTACCTATAGTGACATATGGCAGAATAAGCCAAAACCACTTTTCCATATGTATGTGATGATAAGTTACAAATATTTTTTACTTATGTGGTAGATTCCAAAACTGATAATATTTACTGTGGAAAGAAACATCTACAGCTAAGACATTTTTTAAATTCATCCATGACACAATATTTGTTGCCCTGTTGAGAAAGTTCAAAGAATGATATGCTGGTGACTGGAGCCACTGCATTTCAATTAGTCAGCTTTCTCAACATATCAATATGTGTCATATGTATGTGAGAATATGGAATTTAAGAAACGAAAACTAGCTGTAACTAATGGTTTCCTATGTGAAAGTTTTTAGAAATTGGAATTTAACACAATATGTTCTCTGTGTACAATAATTACCTATTTGAAGTGAACATAAATCTAATGTGTTTCATTAGGCCAGTTCACCTCCAAATATGCTAAAGTGTCATATTCCATTCAATTGATTAATTAACTAAAAAGTCGATTAGTCTCTAATGCTCAACATCAGATAGATTGAATGGCCACAAATGACAGCAATTTTAGCATATTGTTAAAATGTAAATCATCATTTTTTTGTAATTGAATTTCAGAGACACTCATTAGATCATATGCGATATGATGAACCAGGTTCCAATCGTGATTATACCCACATGTACGGATCTGGATCCAAACACGGCAATCAGTTTGGCAGAAAACGCCAAGCTGAAAACCAATGGCAATACGATAGTGGCCCTAAGAGAGCCCCTCCAAAAAAGAAGTCCCAATTTAATCAAAATGGCTCTGGGAATTTTCGTAACCCAAAATCCGGTGGTGGTAAGCCTGCGCCTCTAATGGACATTAAGGTGAAGCCATCTATAGGCCAAAGGATCGCAAACCAGAAAGCTCCACAAAGGGCGACTAAGAAAGATTTCGCACCGTCTAAAGTATCAAAGCCGAAAGCGCCACCTGCTCCCAATAAGTTAGCGTCCCAGCCTGTCGCTGAACGTAAAAATTTGGTGGCAGCTGCGAAGGGTACGTTGTCTGACGGGGACATGTCGCGCATGTTGCTGCCCTTCCGCGTGCCTTCGCAGCAGGTCACCGGCCGCTTGGAATTGGCTTTGGGTGCGATCATGAAAAACATAAAGGGATTGATTGAAACAAACAAACCTGAACAGGCTAACATGTTACGCACACTTCAGCTACAGCGTGTTATGAAACAGGCTGTGCGTGAGCGTATCCGAACCGTCATGTTGGGCAAGGTAGTGGGCAGCCTGGAACAAATCCTCGCTATTTATCGCGAGGAATTTCCCGAAGAGACTGATGGCGATATAGTGAACATAGCTCTAGAAGCAGCATCAGACGAAAAACCGAAACCTAAATTTATTGAGTCAGGTAGTTATTGATTTATTATTTCTTAGTTTTATAAACCAAGCCTGACTTTATACCTAGTAAACATAAATATATAAGTTTATTTACATCAAGATTAATTTGATGTTGCCGTCGTCTATAATGACTTTATGTAGCGATATAGAATCGTGGTAACGGCGAAGGTACACATCCAGCGATAGAATCGCCACTGTGTCGCTACCGTATTGCTTTTCCATCGCTGCTAAGTGTCGCTGTGGGCAAGAACCCTAAAGGCTAAACTTATTTCCATGTATGTATGTGAACGTCGGGCTACTAGTTCGAAAATTATACACGTTTCGAAATTAAATGTAAGTCTAGTGTTGTGATTGGTTGAATGAAATCAACGCACAAAAATGCACCACTTGCCTCACATTTAATTTTAACGCCTCGATGATTTTCGTTCCAAAAACCAGGTGAAACACTATTTAAGAATTAATATTGAAGAAAATTGTATTTGATTTTTTTATTGCAATAAAATCCGATTGACGATCTATCATAAAACTGACTATTAATACTAAGAATCAATAATATAATAATAATCTATCATAATACTGATCTATATGACTGCTTTCTTTTTTCAAAATTATTGTAGTTAGATCAGATCATAATTATTTAATGAAGTAATAGGCATAAATATTTTACATTGATTTTGAACTTTGCTTACAGCGGAGCCAAGTGATTTCTACAAAAACAATATGAATAAACTAGTTGAGATAACACTGACCGAAATGTTTACGAAAGTGAGTATCATCATAAATGTTTAAAATTCGGTTGTTGTCAACTTTAAATCAACTTGTTAACTCATGTTTATGTTTTAGCTTGAAGATATATATAGCAGCAACGCTCCAACAACCGAAGATGCAGCTGAAGAAGCAACTGAAAATGCAACTGAAGAAGCGACAGAAAATGCAACAGAAAAAGCGACAGAAAATGCAACTGAAAAAGTGACTGAAAATATAACTGAAGAAGCGACTGAAAATGTAACTGAAGAAGCGACTGAAAAACCAGCTGAAAAAGCAAGTGAAGGAGCGACAGAAAAAGCAAGTGAAGGAGCGACAGAAAAAGCATGTGAAGGAGCGACAGAAAATGCAAGTGAAGGAGCGACAGAAAAAGCAAGTGAAGGAGTGCCAGAAAAAGCAACTGAACAACTGATTGATCTTCAGAAACCTTCTGAGATTAAAGAGGATCCAAATGAGTACAAAGAATTTTTGAACACTACCATAAAAGTGTTTGAAGTAAAGCGAATCTTGCCTAGACTCATGAAAAAATATATACCAGTAAGTTAATTATTATAATTTGCACATTACAGATTACTCAATGAAAGGCGCATTAAACTAACTAGTTAATAATAACCTAGGTAATTAGTTGTAATGGCATGACCATATGTCATGGAGGAATGAAATCTAAGGTATTTTGAGTTATGCATGTCGATCTGAATGGCTATTTTAGTATGGGAAATTATAAGGAGCCATGACTGACTGATTGTGTGAAAGATGAGGTTTATTGTGGTTAGAAAATGTGTTGAGATGACCGCTATTCAAGAAGAATGGAAGAAGACATGTTGCGCCAACCCCATATAGGAAAATTAATCCCATATTAGTATATTTTCTTTAAGATTGTTTTTGGGAGCAATTGTAGGTTTACACGCGCAACTCGTATGAGCGTTAAAGCGCACACAAACGCGAATCGCTACTTGCCGATACGAGATTAAGCGCAAACAATAACGCTGCAATAGTCTAAACTGCTCTAACCATGATGATGCTAATAGGGTTATATTGTCTATCTTTTTTCAGTATGTTATCAAGCTCTTGAATCTCGATGCTATGTATCAAAATACGCAAGCAGCAATAACAATGAAGACTAATGAGAAAGCAGTTCGCAAGGTCAGCATCAAAAAGCCAGATGAAAGTCAGGATGATGATAAAACTACAGTCGCCGAATTGAAGGCTGAAGGACGCTACAATTTGCCATATTATGTCAAGGTAAGCAATTACTATGTTCTCTTTATTATTATTCCATTAATTTCAGGCATCAGTGGCACATCATATAAAATACAATACAAAAAAAATAAACAATATACTAATACATTTATTAACAACACTAGCACAACTGCCCGCGACTTCGTCTGCGCGTGTTTCTAACTTCGAACTCGGTGAATTTCAATGTCGGGTCACCCTCCTTAGAGGATACTTTTGGAAAATCTAAAAATGGTCCAGTAGTTTCGGAGCCTACTCCATGCCCATAAACAATCAAATATTTCCTCTTTAAGATATTAGTGTAGACAAACTGATTTTCCGATGATTTCACCCCACTAGGGGTTGGTTTTTGAAATATACATATGCATCCTTTATTCGATTGAGAGATTTTTTATGCCAAGTTTTGAGTTTATCAAAGCAAGCAGTAAATCCTTCCCTTAAAACATAATACCCCCTTTTCACCAATTTAGGGGGGGATTTTCCAAAAACACTTATTTCATTATCTTTGATCTAATTTCTAAATACTGAGTTTCAAATTCATCCGCTTGCGCATTATAGTTTTTCCATACAAACTAAAATGGAACCCTCCATTGGTAATCTAATCTCTAAATCGAATTAGTTTTAAAAAACTAATAATTCCCATCTCTTTTATTTACTTATACTCATATTTGTACCAAGTTTCAAGTTTATAAACCTAAGCGATAAGTTTTTACGTCCAAAGGTTTTCACCCCCTTATAGGTGGATTTTCGCAAAATCCCTTAGTGCTCACCTTTATGGTAGACTGCAACTGCTGTCCGAAATTCAAGTTTCTGCGTTTAGCGGTTTCGGCTGCAGTAGAGTATTAAAACCATACCCTGTTCTTTAATATATAAAGATGATTAAACTAAGGCACACAAAGGGACGGTGTCGTTTTACAGCTCTTTGTGACGGAACTAATTCTCGTAGTTGAAATGGCTCATTGGTGCTAGTGTAATTAAAGACATACGTTTATTATGTCTTTGGCGACGATCACGTAGAGTTGGGTGCCCATCAGCTATCCAACCAAGTAACCCTCGAAATTTGCTTTTCAATAAGCAACAACATCATTTAATTTCATTATTAATTAAAATGTCCCCATCATTTGACATAAGAAACTTGACTTTCAGATTATGGGTAGGCCTAACCTGCCAAAGAAGAAGGCGATGCAAACATTCCTGAACCAATTCAACCCAAAGTCCATAAAGAAACACAGGGCTATCCATAACTTGCTATTTATTGGCTTCACTGACAAAAATGATTTTGATGACATAGTGGCAGCTGATGGAGCTGTTCTTGGTAAGTTTTAGTTAAAAAAGTTGGATCATTCAATGATCCAACTTTTTAAAAGATTATAGAAATAAAAATCTTCAACCATAATAGCCATGTTGACAGCATCAATAGATTGTAAACCTAATCGGCCTTATTACAAAAACTAAATAAACCTTGGTTTAAACCTGGTCTATCAAGTCCAGGCTTATCTGCAGAGCCATGGTTTAAATTTGTCCGTATTACAAAACTAAGAAAAAACGTCGACTTTAGTACCGCCATTTGAACGATTGTCTATACAATTAAATCCACAATGAGTAATAACAATTAAATCTACCTTGTTTCAATCCATTTTGGGTGAAAATAACACAAAAACTACCACACAATGAAATATTTGCTATGAGAAACTTTGACATACCTTTGACAGCTACTACTATTAGACCATGGTTTATCGCAAAACCACGATTTGTAATAATCTTTGTTTAAACCGTAGTTTTACAAGATTAAACCTGGGTTTTTAGTTAAACCCCTTTTTGTAATAAGGCGGATTTAGTCCCTCATTTAGACACGGTTTTTTTATTTGGTTATATCACTTAATATTTACAAACATATAACATATCAAAACTCGAGAGTGGGGTCTATTTTCTATCAAATATTTTTGATACTTTGACGGACTAATTCGATTGTGAGCCAAATTTCTTAAAATAGTGAACTAATAAATTCCTGACTATTAGAACTATAACTATAGAATGTTAGTGTCTCCTTAGGTATTGGGTAATATACCTTTCTATTTCGTTTTCTTCACAGGAAAATCTACACTTAGCATAAGAATCTGCAACAAGTCGGGACCAAAGGAAGAAAACGATGAAAGTAACAATGTAAACCAAGAACAAGAACCCCAGAATGACGGAGACATTGTTGGTGCAGATTTGGATGGCCAGATAACAGACCTACTCTCGGCCATAAGGAAGTCAGAGGAAGAAGATACAGATCAGAAAGACAATGGAGACCAAACCGAAAATAAAGATGGAGAAGAAAATGTAATTGAACAAGCTGAAGGTAATACCGGCGAAATGGACGAAGGAGTGGGTGATGGCAACAATGACGAAGAAATGAATGAAAACGCTGGAAACAAAGAAGAAAATGAAAATGCTGCCACTAATGTAGTAGAGACACAAGATTCAGAAGCAGCTAGTGAGTTCAACACTGAAGTACCGAATGGTACAGAAAAATCTGAAACAATTGATATTAGTGAGGACTCTAAAGATGGTAATACACAAGAAGGAGATATTCAAATGGATGACAAGACTTCAGAAACATCTGACCCCACAAAGACTGGAACTGCTGGTGCTACTGGTAGATCTACACCGTCACGGATGTCAACAAGGCTTGCTAACGTCACTCCAAGTACTATACGTACACGGCGCGCGAGCCGGCTAGCTCCGTAAAACTAGCTTAGACTATTTTCTAAATCTGATAAGATCTAACTGGAAGTTTTAAGAGATCCTTACAAATAGGTTTTAATGTCATAGACGGTGAGCTATTTTTAATTTCTGTTCATTTGTTTTCACGCCCGTAGCAACGTTTCTCAACGGTGGCGACAAATAGTCCTTTAAATATTTATTAGATTATTTTACAATGTAGCTTATTTTTTTAGAGATCCTGGCTCTTTAGTATATTGAACCATTGCGTTTCAAACATATTTTCCAGGTTCTCAAGAAAATAAATATGTTTTTTTATTAATATTAAATAATATTTTAATTTCACTATTAGTCAATAGTCTCATCTAGATTTTAGTTGCAGGGAATTGTGGTGGTTTCCATAGTTTTTTAAACATTCTTGTGTTTATAATTATGCAGATTATTATTTTAACCTGTTACCATACCATTCTGACAATTAAATATGAATTAAACCTTGAAAAGCGCTGTTTTTCTTTACACAAATGCGTCAATCAAATCCTGCTTCATGTATTTGATAGTATAGACCAGTGTTTCCCAAACATTGTTCTGCCATGGCCCGGTAATTTTCACACTGCTTCTTCTTGACTGAATACTTTTAAACACAAGGTGGGCTTAACCCATTAGGCGACACCTGTATTTTTGTTGGCAAGGTACGGGGTCGTGACCTGGTAAATGGGAAACGCTGGTATAGACTACAAACACTCTTGACTCAGTTTTACCTTGTGCATTATTGGTATACAGCTAGACAATGGCTTTTTGTTAAATTCTGATATTAGCATTTTATTAAGGAATATCACGTGAACAGGATGCTTGGGAAAGTTGGTGCAGGATTGGTGGCGATAGGCGGACATTGAACGACGAGTCGAAACATAACCCCTAATTTTTAAGTCTGTTAAAAATGCTACTACTATTACTTCTCTAGGACTTTTCAAGACTTGAGGAGCTATACATTTTATCATTGCTGCGGTCTTTTTTATGTGAGGTAGTTTTATAAAAAGAAAAGTATGGTACGCACCATAAGCTGGTTTATGTAGAACTCGTAGGTAATGGTATCGGTGACGGGATCCAATGCTGTTTGGATCATCTCATCGTATTCCTCCTGTTGGCAATTTAGATAACGGTAGTTAGGTTATACTACAACCGTTCGTTATGGCGGCTGTACACACTCGTCGAGAGCCTCTCGTCGAGAGGCTCTCGACCAGAGACACGAGAGAGCGAGACAAGTCGAATGCACCGTGTACATACTCGTTCTCGGCCTGTCTTGGTGTGTCTCGGCGAGTGTGTACAGCCGGCATTAAAGTGGCTGGAACGTCCGGAAAGGAAATAGATGCCATATATAGAGTATAAAAAACCGCCAGAAGTGGAAAGATTTGAGTTTAAAAAGAGAGTTAGATATCGCAGATTTGAATTAAAAAAAATTGTTGACGTACAGTCGAATGGTCTTCTACCGTTTTTTTTTTTACATGCATTACACTTTTTTTTTCGTGGTCAAATAATCAAATGAGCCCTCTTGGCCCTGGCTATAGCGGAAGAGAATGTCTGAATGACTAAAAATACACCGTGCCCCTTCTCTTGCACGTTTCAGAATCACGGTTATACATTTCGCCTTGCACCTTGCTGGTTCGATTTCCACAGTTTCCGATCTTCCCGGTCAGTATTTTATTATTTACTATCTTGACTATGACTATGTATTTTGATGTGCACGATTTTGACTGACCTGTGTAAATGGTTCTCCTTCTTCGAGCATCAGCTGAGCGAATCGTTCTTTAGTGATGAAGCCGCGTCCTTCCTCATCAAAGTAACGGAACGCCGCCAGCAACGTCTCAGCACTAGCCGGATAGAATCTACGCAAACGTAGAGAGCCTCGATAAATAAATATTTATTTTATCGATTTATTCTCTACGAAGAGCGTGTAATCACATAAATCAATACATAAAGAAGCTGTTTCGATCCTCAAATATAATGTTTTTAGTGCTGGAAACCAAGCGTTCTCTAGTTACTTATCTGCTAAAAGAAATATACGAGGTCCAAGTGCGGGCTGGTAGGTATAAAATACAAAGGTGTATTTAAATAATCGCCAACTGTCTTACAGCACTTAATTATTCCTATATAAATGCTAAAGAGTTTATTTGGTTGAACAAGCTAATCTCAGAAAATGCTGGTTCGAATTAAAAAATAAATATATAGTGCTGGACAGCCCATTTATAGGAAAAGGCTATAAAACATCACGCTACGACTCATAGGAGCCGAGCAGCGGGGATGAAACCACGGGGAAAAGGTAGTCTGTAATATTAATATAAAAAAATAAATAAAGGAAACCTGTGTTCCACCATGGCTTTGCTCATGTAGGGTAGAAAATATGTGAGCGGCACAGTTCCCGTCGCTTCTTTATTTTCTGTAGCTAAAATCACCTCTTGTACTTCTTCCTCAGTCGGACAACATCCTATAATCAATAATAAACATAACTTTAATTATTGATTCATTACGATGACCATAAGTACAAAAAAACTAGCAAGGCAAGTATTGTAGCTTGGCTAAGTACTAAAAAATAGAGTTGTAAAAACGAAACAAAATAGGAGAATAAAAATTAGTTCTTTAGTTATTCCATTCAATATCCACCTACTTAACGTTGATAGTCCCAATTAACCTTGTAAGCATAATTTACACATACCTAAAGATCGCAAGATAGTCCCAACTTCTCTGACATCGACGACTTGTTTTGCAGAATGATCGAAAACCTCAAAAGCCTCCATAATCCTCTTTTCCAAGTCATTATTAGCGAAAACTGAAAGTTTTACTCAAGTTATTGAAGGTTGTAAATACTTGTTAGGTGATACTTCTCATTTATTAAATAAAAACATAATAAAATTACGATATTACCTTTATCAAAATTCTTTGGTTGTGCTGGTACTGCCATTTTCACTTAAATTTAATGAGATTCACAGAAATATTAAAATATACGAAGCAGATCACTTATTTACATAACAACTTCGTTTGTATCCAGGCAACAAACCGAACCACCATACAAAATTCCCGCGCTAATCGGGGTTGGTCAATCAATTTTGGTTTTCCTCCCAAAATCATCTAAAAAAAGAGACATTCGTAAGGTTTTATAATTTTAACCCCCCAATAATTGCATTTTTTGTTTATTTTATTTAGATTAGGTCACATGTTGAACAACTGTACACCAACATGAATCATAATGGCTTTCCTTTCCTGTAAAATAATGAAAGTTTTTCCAAGAATATCGAATGTAACGAAATCATTTAATTATTACTAACGCCAGCAAATCAGACTACCCAATCGTGCCCCCATCTGAAAAAGCATTATTCATGTGGTTTGTGCTGTGAGTCTATTTGTATTTTTTTAGTCGATTAACAAGTTTTTCATAGACAAGAAAGATTTTATTCAATCATTTACTTTCCGTTTCCGGATCCGTTACGTGTTGTTGGTTGCCCGGCCATCTTGGTTTGGCTTCGCGCTTTCTCATTGTAAATTTTCGCGAGTAATGTTTGATTACACTTAATTTGCGTTATTACTGTGTGTGAATAGGATTAAAGTGAATTGTGAACAGCGCTAAGTATTAAAACTCAACGATGGATCCTTCAAAGATGAAAGTGGTGGATCTAAGATCTGAGCTTGGCGCCCTCGGTTTGGATACCAAAGGGAACAAGCCGGCTTTAGTTGAAAGATTGAAGAAAGCACTAGAAGCAAAGTCGGGAAAAGGTAAAAGATGCTCGTTTATGATAATCACTCTTACAGGAACATTTTATAAAACATTTATTTGATTCTAACTACAAGAAAATCAATATTAAAACGTACAGGCACGTGTACATTTTTGGCCAGTAAAAATGTTTGATGTGTAGAACGCTTGGTTTCACAATTTTCTCATGACGTCATGCCATCATAACACAAGAAAAAAGCACTAGTAGTAATGTTGTTGGCTACATATTTGGTTTGGGGGGAAAAATTGGCTTACACTTTCAATTATTTTTTGCCTGCTCATTAATAACCATGATGTCACATTTGGTGTTTCAGTAATTAGAGTAAGGTCATGGAATGTTATAATTTAATTGTTTATTAATTACTATTCAGTGCTAATAACACGGAAAACAAAACAGTAGTGTCTTCAGTGGAACAAAAACATCGATTTTGTTGAAATTGTCACTCACACTTAAAAGGTTTTATTAAATATTTACCTTGGTTATGACAATTTAAGAAGTCAATTACTATCTACAACAAACACTCGTAATAACAAGTTTCAGAGGCTTACAACCGAAAATACAATTAGTTTTTGAGAACTCAAGTGTTGAAAACTTCAATGTAAACAGCTCTATTCTGTTTCTTGCTCTTTCTGCGAGTATACACAACCTCTCTAATTGGTATAATGTCTTTGAAATTGTAAAAGAAATGAGTTATGAGTTATTTGGTCTCCATAACATATTGATAGCAATCTAGAAGTATATCTATAAGTATTTGTAGTGAACAATAGATATGATATATACAGGACATGATAATTATTAAGTTTCCCATCCTTTTGGGAGCAGCACCCAATTTCACACCAGTACCCATAGCATGATCAATTCTATATCTGAATAGACAAAGTCATTTTATCGTTATTTGTATACAATTGTTTTTTTGCACATGTATGACACAATTAGTACACCATTTTTCAAATTTATTTTATAAATTTTGTATAATACCATGCTAAAAATCTTTCTATGTTCTGTCATTTTGTGTTTTCTTCCGTCTACATAACCAATTTCTATGGCGCTATGCTTCGCATGCAGTCTGAGTATGTAATGATTTAATTACTTTCCATAGTTATTTGATCATTCTCAATAAGCAACATTAGTAATTAGTAACCATTAGGTCATAAAATCCTTTGTAAAACATGTATTTACACATCATCAACTTCCAAATAATTAGCAATTTAATCTAATAATTAAGGATCTTTTATTATTTACACTAATAAGAGGTATTTAAATAATAACACTATTATTTGTTATCAGTAAACTTCACTGGTAATCAGATGTTTGTTTATTTGACTATTCTAGTTGAACAGTACATCAGAACATCAAGCCTTTAACCCTTTCGCGAGCAATACTATTTACACCTCCGATTTTGGTTTTATTTATTCTAAACATTGTGAAATAACATTTGTAAAACAATACTAATAGATTCCCCCCCCTTGCTCACCCTCTCCCCTTTTTTTGGGGTACGGCAATATCTTTGCCAATGCCCGTTTGTGACTTTTTATTTGGCAAAGAAATTGCCAATGCCCAGTTTGAATTTGTCAATTTTTTGTTGCCAATGGCTTGTTTTCACCTAATTATCTAAGTTAGCTATTTATTTTCATTATTATTATAAAAATAAAAACACTCTTTTTGGCTTAAAAAAGTTTAATTTTAAATGAATCAATTTACTTCATACATTTCGGCGCAACTTTTAAAAAGTGGTTTGGCAATTATTTTGCCAATGCTCGCGAAAGGGTTAATCCCCAAAGAATTAGGCAGAGCTATAGATACCTGATAGTACATAAACTTTTCCACATAAAGTTAAAATTAAGATTATTGGCTAGACTAGTATTTTAAACCATGTTTTAAAATTGGTTAGAATAATAATGTTTCTTTTATCACCAGCAAGCTATATAAATGTGTACAAAGGTAAATCTCAGCCTTGCTGATAAAGTTGCAAAATCACAGCGACATAAACATTTATATTTACCTTTTGATAACATAACATCACACTTGAAATTCCTAAAGGGCTTGGTAGAGGTCTAAAAAATATATATATTTAAGTCTCATGATAAACTTCTGCCTGGGATTGAACCTAGGACTCATTTGTTACTCAATCATATCAGAAATACTGAACATAGGTATCTTGATGCAATTTCGCTAAGAGATAAGTCACAGTCTGGATATTGTTTATCAGAATATAACATTCCTGTGGGATCATTTTCGAGTTCACATGAGCAAAGCCACTGGCAACAGCTAGTATGAAAATAAAGTACATTTTACTTAATCTTAAAGATCCTTCATATTTCTTAACTAAAAAAACCAGCCAAGTACAACATCTGTGAAATTTGCAACTGTCTTAACTGTCATGGTTTGTGAAATACAGCCTGGTAATAGATGGACAATAACAAAAAAAAGTCTTAGTAAAATAGTAGTTAAGCTTCTTATCACACTATTTTTGTGATGCAATCAACTGTATTATGCCTAGTCATTGTTTGAATGTCTTACACAATTTTGAACAATGGAAGTATTCTGATACACAATGATTCTTTCTCCAATTAAAGTGGCTGTTATGTTAAAGAGCCTATTTTGATCACTGCTAAGTATTTATGCTTCTCAAAAAGGTACAGTTTATATTTTTTTTTTAGCTTTAAATACCTCCACAACCACAATCCTGCTTTCTGGGCCCCAAAACATAAATTCTGGTACTTAACCTCTCAAGGACTGCCATTATTTACGTCAACCATCCGTCAAGCACTATTTTAAGACTTATCTTTACTACAAATATAAATCGGTCGGGGTTTGGTAGCATGTTTTTGTGCCGCTGGGGCTGTAGGGGTTGATGGCCTACAAAGGTTTTCTTTCTCTTGAATGAAAATCTACAAAAAATTTAAAACTGAGTCCAAATCACTTGAGTTTTGTAACACTTAAGCCCAAATCTTTAAGAGTGAACTTGGAACTTGAATAACAAACCTTTGCTGGAGATTCATCTGAAAACACACCTTATTGCTACATAATTATAAAGTTGAGGTACCTACTCCTCAGTGGAAAAACTTATACAAATAAGAACATTATTGATACTGCGAACTCACATAATCCCACTACTGGGAAAAGGCCTCTCCCCACAACTCCAGTTTTCACAAAAAACTCGACAAAACCAATGATCAGTAGTCTACTTTAGTCCTGGATCATGAAATAAGAACATTATTCATTTTTATTTCCGCTGTTCATAGCTTTCAAGTCTTTTAAAGCAGCCTTAAAGTTATCATGGCTCCACTAGGAAAAATTAATGTTTGTGACCCATTTTTAAATTGCCCTCAATCATTGTCCTCAGCATTACCGGACACTTCTATTCTGGACACTTCGACTGAGGACGTTGACGAGCCGGCAACTCCGAGACGTCCTGCTGCCGTGCGGACAACGCGGCGATCTTCATCGTCACGACTTGCTGCTACGCCAGCGAAAATACCAGTAAGATGATTATATTATTATGTTGATTCATTAGATGCAGAAAAACGGGTATTTTGTTCACACCTGTGACCCACCAGCAACACCACTAACGAAATAAGTCCAAGTATGTCAAAGACCATGAATACTACCCGCTGAGATGAGTCTCATTTCTCAAAAGTATGGTTTTTTGTCGCAAATCTAGCTTAAATCGGGACTCCTGGGGGCTCCTGGTAGAGATGCCGGGAATTCCGGGTTCTCTTAAGGTATTTGTAAAACTGCGAGCAAGACCTAGTAAAATAGTCTTCGGGTTATAGTTCTCGACGTCGACTCCACTCTGGCTCACACATTGAAAAGTCTAGCTGTAGGATGGTATCTGAAAAAATTAATAAACCAGCAGTCGCTGGATAACCGTGTCTCATTAGGTAACCGTGACCCTGGAACGTTTAGGGCTAGTGAAGGATCACCGTGTATTTTAGTCAGTACAAGTCTGAGAGTCCCTCCCCTTCCGCCCTGGGTGGGTACTTACGTGGAGAACTTATTTGATGATTTTACTTTGATAAGTAAAGTATTTTCAATATTTACTATTCCTATAGTTACTAGTAGTATAAAATTGATTTCATCCTGACTCGAGTATAAACTATAAATCGAGGATAATCGATAAATTGATACTGCGTGACTATCGCCGAGATTATTTGGGCTTTGTTTATCTCCTTGGGAACCACGCACCGTATCTAAGGCGTTCGAAAATTATGCCATATTATGAAAAGGTAGTTTATAAGTTGTTTTAGGTGGTCATCTCTGGAACTACTGACAAACAAATTATGAAATATAATTTTGAGTGAAATATAGCCTGTTTTTTATTTAAAAATTGCACCTGTACGAAGCCAGGGCAGTTTCGGCCCTAAAGTTAAATTCACACCGAGACTCGATGCAATGAAGTATTCACTACACGAAAAGATACACATTTCACCGATGACGCGATAGCGACTCAAAATCTGACACCGAAAGATACATAATATTTGCAGTAACGTCGCGGAGTGTACTGACACTAACATTTCCAGTATTAGCTTGTTGTTCTTTTGTGTTTTTAAATAATCAAGTTATCTTTGCAGCCTATTCGAGAAGAAATACCAGAACCAATCGCAGAAGAACCAAAGCCAGGTGGAGGTGCATATTCTCCAAGCCAGAATGATTCTGACAACGACTCACCACCACCAACTAAGAAGGCGGCACCGGTTGTAGTTGCACCATCAACGCCTGTTAAAGATCCAGAGCCTGCTAAAGTAGCACCAGTGCCGTCTCCAGCAAAAGTTGCTCCTCCGAGTCCAGTTGCCGCTCCTGAATCCGTGGCAACTCCTAAACCGGTTGCTGCCCCAGAACCAGTCGCCTCGCCGGAACCAGTTGCTGCCCCTCAGCCGGTTGCGGCGCCTGAACCAGTAGCTCCTCCTGCAGCCGTGCCAGAGCCTGAACCTGAAGATGCAGCTGCTGAGAATAAGTGAGTTAAAATCTTACATCTTGCAAAATTTTATAAATGCAAAAAAGCTTGATTATGACAGATGTTTGTAAGTAATTCACGCAAAAAATTATGAACAGATTTGAATGAAATTTGGTATAGATAGTTTAAAACCTGGGTTAACACAGTTTTTATCCTGATTTTATCTTCCCGTGAGATAATTTTGGAGTTGTAACGCATGAAGCCGCTGTCAACAGCTAGTAGTCTTTAGTTACAACCACCTGCCTAAATGTTAACATATATTTGTGTGGCCTAGCCCTACAAGTAGTTGGTATAAAATAGTTTGCAAATGCACCCGTGGTACAGGAGAAATACCTAGTGTGGCGTGCTATTTTTTTTACTTTTTTACTGATAAGGTAACTTAATCTTTTGAATATGGTCTAGTTATAAAAAAAAAGACACTGCCCTAATTCTGGTAACCTAAATTGCGATGACAATAATTAAATTGGAAGGTTCTTTGAAGGACGTCATGAAAATGGTATTAAAATTATATGTGATCATCATAAAGATTAAATAAAAGCAACCACATTATTATTTATGCATAACGGAGCGATGTCACGCTTCCGATAAAATACAGTATATTTTTACAAAATTATTTGTAACAATAGGTAAAACTTGTCCATAGTGACTGATCTATCATATAAATTGGTTTTTTCCTGTATTTGATGTGTTATTGTGATAAAATATGTGTGTTTGAAATTAGTTTTATATTTGTGAAGTGAGTTTTAATGTTGTAGGGACTGTATTTTCTTGTCTTTATGGTTAAAAGGAGGCATTTTTAGAAGTTTAAGAGCTTGACACACGTAAGAAAATAATATTACACAGTAATCCCTTTTTATTTTTCAGGGACGAGTCTGCTAAAAAACCTGACGATACTGGTAAGCATATTTTGATAAAAATTACCTTTATCTCATTAAAACAAGAGTATTTAAATAATAATTAAATGAAAACTCTGTTCTAGAACCAATGGAAGTTCAGGAAAACTCAAATGCTGAAGTGGAAGTAAAGGCAGAGAAGAAACATGATGTTGATGATAGAATGGACCATGATAAGGATGACAAGGGTGAAGACAAAAACAGGGATGAAAGTAAAGATGAGGTGAGAAAAAATAAAAAATATGATAAGAAGCATGTTTTAATTTTTTTTTAACATATGCTGATGTCTTAACATTAAATGCAGTACCTTAAATAAGGGTGATTAGACCTTAATTAAGCGTGAGTAGTTCAGCTGTGGGAACGAGATGGCGCTAGACGATTTGCATAGCTCTGTCGCTTTCCCTCAGCGGAACTACTCACGCTATAAGACGTCATGGCAGGCCATCTGGGGTAAATCGAGCCCTATAGCGCGTCACCCACGGCTATGATACTATAATATTTTATCTTAAGATACCATATTGCTTAGTTAGTCGCCATAGATTAGTTTGTTTGAGCCAAGGACTGTTTCGTCTCAGAAAAGTCAGACATGAAACACTAACCTCTTTTAATTTAAAAACAATCTTATGAAATGTTAGAAAGCTGTTGTTACCAATTTATCAACTGGCTTGCATGTTAACGCTATTCGTGGTATCGTGGGTTCGAACCCAGCCAGACGCTTTGCTTTGTGTAATTTATTTCATAACCAGAGCTCAAAACGGTGAAGGTAAGCATTGTGTGAAAACCGGCATATCCTAGAACAGGGATGGCGAACCAGTGGCACGCGTGCCATTGATGGCACGTGATATAATATTTTGGGCACGCCACAGATCGACAAAGTACGTAACACACTATGAAATGTAAGAAACGAATGCGACTGAACCTAGCTACGGTGCGGAGGAGTTGTTAGCATTGCTTTATTATTTTCCCAATACTTACTAACTAGGTGAAAATTATTGGATGGCACATTTATGGTCTCATTAAACATTTCATTACAAAAAATGGCACGTTGATCCATAAAGGTTCGCCACCCCTGTCCTAGAACCTATGTCTACCAACCCGCACTGAGCCCGCGTTTTGGATTACAGCCCACTCCCTCTCACAGCGAGGAGGCCTGTGTCCCAGCAGTGGGAGTATAATAAGCTTATGCTAGACGCTATTTGTTGCTGGGTCAGATTAGCTCATTTTATTTGTTATGAGTAACTAGGCAAGCCTCACAAATGTATGCAATGAAAGGTTCAATTTATTTATTTTATGAAAGGCAATATTATTTATTTCAATTAAATTTCCGTTCAGCGTGTCCGTGAGATGACTGAAGAAGAAGAATGGCATCAGTTGAATGAACGCCTCCGCATTCGTGAGCAAGAGCGGCTCGAGAGAGAACGAAAGCAAGCCGAAGATGACGCTAAGAAGTTGGAAGAAGTTAGCAATGTATGTAGAATTTATGTGGGCTTTTTTTGGGAAACATTACAGTAGATATAGAAATCTAAAACTTCCAAGCTTTAGGTGTTTCTGTCGCTTTTCATTTTGCGCACGATTGTACCCCAATCTTGCATGCATATTTATCTGGGAATTGCTTTATAACTCTTTTCAAAGTAGTAATAGAGGGAGTGTACTAAAACTAGAGATATAGAAATTAACATTAGCATATATTTTAGCGCTGAAATCGTACTTATTTACGTAGTGTATGTATTTTATAATAAAATAGCAACCATTTGGCATAATACTCTCTAATTAATGCGGTCAGCCATCCGAATTTTTTCTACTTTGTTCTTCTCATTTAATTTGGACTTAATATTCCATTTGGTACAATACATACATAAGTATAAAACAGTTTTATTTTGCTTTATCAAAACACTTGACTTCAAATGGAATTCGATCACTGTTTGAACTTTTACTTTTATCTTATCCAGCATATCGAAATAAATACTAAGTAAACAGTAGAATAATGGAATCATTTATGTAATTGGAACAGGATCCGGTCAAGCTGAACCGTTTGAAGCGCAAACGCGAAAAGAAGGCTCGCTGGAGCAACTTCTACAGGGCTGTCGAAGTTACTAACGAAGTGCTTGCACCGCCTGAGGTATGTCCCTCATATTTAACTACTAGTTGTTTCCCCTTCACCCCCACTACTGCTCTACCCCTATTGGCCGTAGTGTAATGTTTTATAACCTATAGTCTTACTCTATAGACTGTCCAAAACAAAGAATGTTTAAATTTTACCAGTAGTTCCTGAGATTAGCGCGTTATAGATAGAGCAATAATGCACCTTATAATGATGACACAAGTTACCTAGTCTAGTCTCAACTCTAATAAAAGCTATCGCGAGCTTTCGAAAGCAAGCGTTTACGTTGTTAGCGCTCGAAAATAAAAATCAATACAAATACCGTTCCTTTGTTTTTGATGGCTGTTTCTGATTGGACAGCTTCATACGGATAGGCAAATTCTATTGTTGATTGGTTACAGACAAAGGTCTAACCAATGATAGCAAACGAGATAGATTATAAACTTCTAGTGTTAGTCCTAAAGTATAAATTAATGATAGGTTGGTTGTGGTTGAAACCTTTGCTCAAAAATGCTTGATTTAATGTTTTCCATGTTCAAAAGTTCATGCATGTCACTAATCTAGTAATACCGTAATGTATTTACCTATGTAAATACCTTTTTGAACACAACTATACAGTGCATGCTTACATAAAATAATGCATACGGTTTGTATGATTCTCTGGTAATTTTAGAAAGGTTTATGCCAATACCTTTTAGAAAGGAAAGGACGATTATAACTTGAAAAATGTGTTTCTTTAAGGATTAATTTTATCCACAGGACATTCAAAAGGAAAAGAAAGAGGCTACTGAAGTGAAAATTGCTGAGCCCGAGATTGATGACAACAAAATCACCCTCTCTTGGTGTGAGTATGTTCTTGCATTTAGCAAAAATATCATCATCTGTTCAGGTGTTTGCTTCTATTTTGTGGTTAGCTGCTTGAACTTCAACTTGAAACTTGCAGAAGAAAGAAATATCATTTCTTCCCCTCATAACATCGTTATTTCATGGTAACCTTACACTAAATATACGCTTTATGGTGGACGTATATATCAGCATCATACCCGCCGCATTATATGTCATTGTGACGTCATCCGCATCCTGCCTCTAATATTTGGATGTTGACGGCATTTACCGTCTTCATGATTTCATTTCAGGCGTAGATTTGCGGACATCAGTCTGTAAAACCCCCTTAGTAGGACTGGTTGTCGGTCTTTCGGGATTCTGTGTACTTACAATGGCATATAGCTGAGGCTTAGTTCTTTGCTACTTTGTAGGGCAAGAGCCTGTCCTGTCCATGAAATTTAATGATTGGTCATTTTATAAACTTGTGATAAGTGCAACATTAATGACTAACCAATTAAGCCAGAACATAAGTAATTTGCAAAAAAATAGTACATTGTTCACCAAGAGGAGAAAGTGACCGATTACCATCGAGGGTGTCGTTTGAAGCCCGACCCGTAGGGGAGGGCTTTAAAATACCCGAGATCGGGAATCGCACTTTCTCTCGAGAGATACATAGTGCTTTATACTACACCTACGAGGAAAAATTTTATCATTTTTATTTTACTTTCTACGAAAACTGAATCTTCAAACAACACACAAATTGAAAATGGCGGCAATGGCGTCTGCAATTTTCATATGTTCTTTTTTCAAATTGGATAGCCGGCCGCCGCAGGGTCGCACTGCCAGCCCGACACCATCCAACACACAGCTAGTGGCCAGTGTCATTTTGCGAACTTAGAGATAAAAACTCACTGTAAAAACTTTTTGGCTTTTGTCTTACCCAAAATTAAAAAAGAAAAACCACGTAAGAAATGGATTTTCATACACTTTTCTCTCCCGCTCAGATGCGTTTTCTCCCCGCATATTTGTTCGATATACAATGACGTACTTTCTACCGTAAATTTGATAAAGTATCAAGGTACTTTCCATGCAGGTGTAGTATAAAATTATATTACAGTCACCGAGAGTCTTTAACATTGTCAATTTTGTCCAACAGATGATAGTGACCTGAACCAATACTTGGAGGTGCCCGAGTTGAATAGCGTGTTGCCACTCTCTGACGGTGCCTTCGCCCACGCGTGGGCTGGCGCTAGGGCCAGTCATGGTGTGGACGCCGGCAGAGTGTGTTATGAGGTAATATTTGTTTTTTGTAATCGGTCGTAATCAGATGCTTTCTTTGATTTTTATGAGGTAAAGTGTTACAGAGACCTTAGCACACGATTTCCGTATTTAACTTACAGCATACTTGATGTATACATAGCGTTTAATGAAAAAAAGCTCCTGTAGTGTAAGAACAAGGAACTATTTTTATCCATCAAATTAGCCAATAAAGTTGACTTCACGTCACAATATCAACCCTAGCTCACTATTTTTTTTTGTCTGTGGTCTTCTATTGAAATATAAGAGACATCTTTAAGTCAACAGTGTATAGGTTACTTCTAGGCAAGCGCGCTTCACCGTAGTCTACATCATCGTTACCATCAAGCAAGATAGCGGCCAAACGCGAGCCAAACAATAAAAAAAAATCGTTTGTTCTCTAGGTGCGAGTTGGTGCTATACTTTCAACCGTTGAAGCTCTTGAGAAAGAAACCGCCGGCTCCGGACTGAGAATAGGATGGTCCACTGACGACTCATCATTGCATTTGGGTAAGTTTATATTTATGAAGCACCAACCTTCACACCTTCACCTACATGTGACAATGGTCATCCAAATCTCTTCGCGCAAAATTCTCAAGCGCCAAACGCGTTTAATCGTTACTATAGCGACTACGTAAAAAAACTCGCTAAGCATACTGTTTTGCCAGTATTCGCTGTAAGCAACTAGTACTTGTTTCCACGATGACATCTGAACAAAAGCTCGCTCGCGTTCACTACATGTTCTCTAAAAAGATCCGACGAGCACCGAACGAATGTTCAAAGCATATGTTATTTAAAATGGTATATTGTCCTTTGAAAGGAAGCAAAAAAAATCAGAAATGTATTTTTTTTCGACTTACAGCGATGTTTAGCCGATTTTTACAAGGAAATAGGTGACTTGTGAACGAAGTCTGTATTTTGGGGCTTTAGACTGTGTATTGTGATTTGAAGGAAATAAAGAAAAAGGAGTTTTTAGCATAACCGCCGCGTAAAAAGAATACATTTCAAATTTAAATAGTTACGTATGGTGGCGGCGCCACTTTCATAAAATTTGTTATACCAGCCGCATTTTTACAACTTTTACAATATTACAGGCGAAGGGGAACTTAGCTGGGGCTTCGAGAATACCGGCAGAGCAGTGAACAACAGCGAGTTCAAGGAGTACGGGAAACCACTCGAGGAGAAGGATGTTGTTGGGGCTTACTTGGTATGTAGATTATTCTGAAAAACTTCTCAATAGTGTGTAGTCAATAGAAAAACGTCAGTTGACGAGTATTAAATGTCTAAAGCCGATCCACATAATTATCTGATACTAGAGGCAGGAATTCAGTTGTGGCACGGATTCTAGGAATGTAATAAAGCTCTACCACTTTACCACAAGAATTTAAACATCTGTTGAAGAGTTATCTAAAAAAAAGTGTAACTGCAAAACGACCCTTATGTCAACGTCAAGTGATATTTTGCAGTTTTTTTTTTTAAAGTGTTCAACAAACTTTCAACTTTTTTGTAGTAAGACAGTTTGAGGTTAATGTTTGTTTGAATGTGGTGAATTCTGCAACTAGTAGGAATGGAAAATTCGTACAGCTAGTAATGACTAATTCTGAAATATTATTTCTCACACTTTATTCTGTTTGTATCAGGATCTGGAATCAAACCCGTGCAAGATTTCGTACACGCTGAATGGTGCCGAGCTGGGTACCGCTTACGAGTTTGACAAGGCGACGCTCAACGGCAAGCCAGTGTTCCCACATCTGCTTACCAAGAATATTTGCTACAGAGTTAACTTTGGATATGACAAGTAAGTTAATTTTACTAAAGAATTCGGTTTTGTAGGCTCTACTGCAATATTCTTGTGAATCCTTTATGTATAACATGTTTCTCTGTCTAATTAGACAAAATATTTCAAATCTATACATATAATAAATCTGTAGAAGGGTCAATTCTGTACATTGAAAATATTGAAAAAATAAATAGCGGGGGGTGTCGCTGGATCGATACCAAACCCAAATATATGATTAAAAAAAATTTGTCTGTCTGTCTGTTTGTTTGTGCAGGCATCACGTGAAAACTAACGGTTCGATTTCGATGAAATTTGGTATAATTATTCCTTATTATCCTGGGCATAACATAGGATACTTTTTATCCTGGAAAAATACGTAGAAAAAAAAATATTTTTCAGTTTTATTCATAGACGTTGTTCTGTAGAACCGCGAACACACGTTGCATTACCCGCAGTGGATTCAGCGCCGTAATATTTAAGATGTCATTGTCAGAGTTACTCAAAATGGGGAAATAAACCATCCACGCGAAGACCGACATCCGCGCGACGGAGTCGCGGGCGGAAGCTAGTAAGAAAATAATTCTGTGAAAGTTTTGCCAAAGAAAATGCACAATAACATATTGCTAGACTGTTTTGCAATTCGTAGTTTCAATTGCAGACGCCACTTCCCTCTGAAGTTAATCTGTCTCTCGCAATAATTAACTAAAAGTGATACCAAAAGTTCAGTTTTACGTACAAATCTACGAACACTCACGCAATTTTAACGCAAAAATGCGTTTTTATTCACGAGCATATTGGCGACATCGTTACTCTAGACTTGGTTAAATTTAGAACGCTCATGCTAAGTTATCGATTCCCGCCATCTGTTGTCGACGCATCATGTGGAGGTGAATTTCGCCGCTATTTTAAACTCCCCGTTTGACGTAGGGGTGTATGCTCCCGCTTTCAGCGCACGGAGAGGCTGGTTCGAACCCCGCAATTTCTCCAGGGTACAATTTACATACTTGTGAATTTGTATATATTGTTTGTTTGAAATTCCTGCCGGGATCAGCCCACAGTACTTTGTGTACTGCGTGTTTCTAAACGGCAGGTACATTTGATTTCCGTTATTATTCTCTGTATTCTGTAGTACATGCAGATCATACGCGGGAAGTACATTTTTCGTATGTTTTGCGAAAATCTTTGATTTTATTATGAAGGTAGATTAAGAATTTTAATAATCTTATTGGATTTTGAAGTGGTAAATTATGAGAGAATCTTCTTTGTTATTTTTCCATTATGATTCTTGACGACATGAGAATATACTGCAACAGTATTATAATGATGAATTATTATTTCGTTTTTTCGTTTTAGAACATATTCTATATCATACTTAGGTTTTAAAAAAAATGAATTCAAGAATACAATAATAGGTCCGGCAGTTAGAGCTCCAAAGAAAGAAACCTCCGCGAGCCGCATCGAGGAATACTTATTATTTAGCAAATGGAACACAACATTTTTTGAGTGTAGACTTAAAATTTTGATAGTTTAGTATTTTCATGCTAAAGTACACTTTCTATCAACAGATACAACATGCTGACAAAAACGAAGATAGCACGCAAACGTGTCGAGATCCCTGTCGAACAGGTTCTAGAAGAGAAGCGGGCGAAGGAAGCAGAGATCCAGAGGCAGAAGGAAGAGGCTGCTAAGAGGGAACGAGAGCGACGGGAGAGGGAGAAGGCAGAGAGGGAAGAACGACAGAAGAAGAAAAAAGAGGTTTGTACAACATAAAGGACCTACTTGTTTATTGCCTTGTCATGATACAGATAATAGTGTTAGAAGATAGCCATATATAAGATCCTGGGTGACTAGTATTTATACCGAAGGTTTAATGACTCATGAAATTGAGGCCTCTCAAAAGAAGAAGAACAATTAAAACTTGTTGGATCGATTGTTTCAAATATTTTCAAATGTGTTCTGGTGTCTCAAATTTAATGAATTCTTTTGGGCTAAATGTCTGCCGGGATCGGGAGCATCGAGTCCTTGGCACGAAAAGGGCGACTGAAGGATCGTAGAAGGGTGAATTATAGTCAGTACTTGTAAGCTTTATTGTGTGAACAAACTTCAAATACTTCTATTCCAGCTGTTTTTGTAAATACTGGCCGAATCAAGGGATTATTCCTAACCTCGCTCGCATCAGACAAGTTTTAAATAAAAAAAAAAATCTGTGAAAAATAATAGTTGTGATATAATTCTTGCGTCGTATAACTTGAATATATTTTTTTACCGACTTCAAAAAAGGAGGTTTTTAACCGATTTCAAAAAATGAGGTTTCTCAATTCGACCGTATACAGGGTGTCCCAAAACTCAACGTCAAGCCGAAACGGGGTGACAGGATTGATCATAACCATCACGAGAAAAATCTGAAAAAAAATCTATCCCATGCAGTTTGTAAATTATGGGCATTTTAAGAAAAACCTAGAAATTTGATCAAACTGTACCATTTTTCGGTTATTGTGGTTATTCTTTTTTATTTTTGTTCATTTGAACTTTGGAAACGTAATCCTAAATAACATTTCTAGAATCCCAATAAAAAATAATGACACAATTGCCTCAAGTTTCCGAGAATTGAGACTATTTGTTAAACTACGAATTTAAAATTTTCAAGATTCGTCGACTTTGACAGGCCCTCCTATAAAAAAAATGTACTAGAGTGCCTTGGCAAGTGGCATTAAAAGTTGGCGCATTTAATCAGAATTCTAAAATGGTACAATACTTGTTAGTTCCATACAATAGAAAAGAGTAAAAAAATTAAAACCTCAAGTAACCCGATTTTTGCTATCACATTTTACTCAGTTAAAATGTTTTTAATTCGCACAAGCTCTAGGTAGGTTCTTAATTTTAAGACAAAATGATGAGAGAGATGGATAATGGGTATGGGTACGCATTTCGCAGTGCAAGTAAGAGATTTCCTTGACCAGGAATATCCGGGAAGGTGGATTGGACGTTCAGGCACTATCTTGTGGCCCGCCCGTTCACCAGATTTAAATCCCCTGGATTTTTTCTATTGGGGAGTTCTCAAAGAAAAAGTTTACTCAAAGCCCATTGATCACGTAGCCGACCTACGTGAACGCATTTCTCAAGCAGCTGAGGCGATCAACTCTCGAAGATATGCCCGACTTATAAGTAGATCTTTTTTAAGAAGATGTAGGGCTTGTATTGAGGCTGATGGTAAACAATTTGAACATTTATTGTAATAAAAATGTTTTTTCTCTATCTGACTTTTAGTCCAACAAACCTAATTATTTTACTAACTTTTTTTCACTTTGGTAAAAGTGGCGTCACTATCTGTCTCGCTCACTCATGACAAACATACCCATTATCCATCTCTCTCATCATTCTGTCTTAAAATTAAGAACCTACCTACAGCTTGTGCGAATTAAAAACATTTTAACTGAGTAAAATGTGATAGCAAAAATCGGGTTACTTGAGGTTTTAATTTTTTTACTCTTTTCTATTGTATGGAACTAACAAGTATTGTACCATTTTAGAATTCTGATTAAATGCGCCAACTTTTAATGCCACTTGCCAAGGCACTCTAGTACATTTTTTTTATAGGAGGGCCTGTCAAAGTCGACGAATCTAGAAAATTTTAAATTCGTAGTTTAACAAATAGTCTCAATTCTCGGAAACTTGAGGCAATTGTGTCATTATTTTTTATTGGGATTCTAGAAATGTTATTTAGGATTACGTTTCCAAAGTTCAAATGAACAAAAATAAAAAAGAATAACCACAATAACCGAAAAATGGTACAGTTTGATCACATTTCTAGGTTTTTCTTAAAATGCCCATAATTTTCAAACTGCACGGGATAGATTTTTTTTCAGATTTTTCTCGTGATGGTTATGATCAATCCTGTCACCCCGTTTCGGCTTGACGTTGAGTTTTGGGACACCCTGTATATGTTTTTTGTTTGTTCGCGGATAACTTCGTCGTTTATGAACCGTTTTTGATGATTCTGTTTTTGTTGGAAAGAAGATATTTCAAAGGTCTGCAGACCAGAGAAATCGAGGGGAACCGTAGAGGCGGCTAGTGCGGCACGCGGCCGGCTAGAGTCACAGCAGCTACCTTGTGTTTGAGCTTGATTAATTTGTATTGTATCATTAGGGGTCTGATAATAAAGACTAACGACAGTTCAGGAAGCCGACGACACGGTTGGCGCAGTGGCTGAACGATCGACTGCTACGCAGCGTGTCGCGGGTTCGATCCCCGCTCGGAACAAATATTTGTATGATCTGCAAGTAGTTGTTCCGGGTTTGGGTGTTTGTGTATGTGAGTTTCTATGTTAGTAAACGCACCTACGAAAAATTCAATGAAATAAAAAACAAAGCCACCGACTTCCGAATGAAAAGTTATTTTGTAGGTTATTTTATTTTTTTAAGTCTGTTAATTTTTAGTTTTGGAAAACTTATAATACATTAACTTATTTGATTTTCACACCGATGACACCGTCGCCTAAGGCCACAGAGCTTGTACACTACAAATGAGTCAAATATTTTTATTTTCTTTAAAAAATTCAATACATTCTTTCAGGAGCGCGAAAAGCAAGACCGTGAAAAGAAAGAGAAAGAGGATGCTGAGAGAAAAGAGAGAGGTGAAGAACCGCTAGCAGAGGAAGAGAAGGAGAAAGAAAAAGAACCTGAGAAGGATAAGGAAGCCGAGCCGGCTGAAGAGAATGCTGCCAAGACTGATGAGCCTAAGGTGAGAGTTATTCTATGACGCGCACATTATTGGCGCACCTCTGTTGCGCACGGGTGCTTTTTTTAATAATATTTAAATGTACTTTGACTTTGTTCTTTATCTGCCTACCCTTAATGTATGTTATAATTTGTCATACCTTGTAGGAGAACGGCGATAAAGCTGCAGAAGAAGCGCCGGCGCCGGCTGAAGTGAAGGCAGAACCCATGGACACTGACACCAGCGAGCAACAACCTGCAGCACCTGCTGAGGTTAAGCAGGAACCTGTTCCAGGTTAGTATTTACAGGGTCAATTTATAGTAGTCTCCCTGCTTTAAATGCCCTCGCTCGTGGGGTACAGGGGCGCGGATGCAAGACGACACATGGGATAATAGAGGGCTCGTTAAAACTAGGTCTAGAATTATTAAAACTGCAGTTGTTGTCTAAAAATATTATCCTTCTTACTAAAAAAAAAATTGGATATCTGTTGAATACTTGTCTAAAATAACTGCAAAACGACATGTGACGTTGATATAAAGGTCGTTTTACAGTTACACTTTTTTAGACAAGTGTCTAATATATTATGTTTTACTATCTGTGGTACGACGGTACATGTTTATTGTAAATTTATACACTAGCTTAGCTATCCTACACAAAAAAATTAACTTAATCTTGCTGAAATGGCCCAGACCTTTTGGTTAATTATCATCAATCTAGTCGGGCAGCAAGTCGTAACTCACGCTTAGTTTCCTGTAAAGTATTTGAATACTCATTTCATACATTATGACATGAGTTTACTGAGCAGGTAGATCAATATTCCGTATTTACTCTTATAACGTTTTGTAACGTATGAGATCGCAAGCGGAATTACATTATTAGGCTCACAAAGCTTTCGCCACGCTAGGTTCTTACTATGTAGGGTCGCGATTGTCTAGGCAGGTTACCGTGTTCCCGGAACGTAAGGGGCATTTGAAGGAACACGATGAATTTTATTCCGTATAAGCCTGATTACCCAGGCCCCAGCCCTTCCGCTCTTCCATCATTTGAAGATTTTACCACCAAAAAAAGAAACCACGTCCAAGAAGTCACGAGCCTTTTTAACAAAAGCATTTAAACTTTAGAATGTTAAGGGGTTATGGTCTTATGATATTTTTTCTACGTGAGACGAGATAGGCGCTATTTTCTTTCCAAAGATTATTTTCTTAAACGATATTGATCGAAATTTGTATTCATATTTGTAAACGCACCCAGGAGAAATTCTTAGTGTGGGGCAACAATTTGTTTAAAAAAACAATTGAAGAGTGTTGTTTTTTTGCCCGCAGAAGGCGAACTTGCCGAGGTCACTGAAGAGCAGGTCCTTCAAGGACATGTACTGGACCCGAGAATCAAATTCGTCATCCGGTAAGTAATCTTTGTTCAACAAAATACCTTTATTTACTAAAATAACGCTGTTGAAATTCAAACGCTCTAGTCAGTGATTAAAGTTGAAATCCCAGCAACGACAATCTAAAATTCGGATTTTATAGGATGTTATTATTTTAATTACAAATTATTAGGGTAGACGCGATCTGACAAAAATCCGCTGTGTATTGTTATTAAAAGGCGACTGAAAGAGGAGAGAGAAATTTCACACTGCTTGAGGTACGACAGATGCCATCTTCGCTATCTAACAACTGTGCGAAAAATACAGAGGCAGAGGGCCCACCTTACGACTTAAAGCGAGAGTAGTTCCATTGTGGGAATGAGACAGAGCTATACGGACGCGTAACGCTAGAATAGACAAAGAGGTGTTACAATTAAACATACAAACTAACTACACACGCCGATGATGTGTTAAAACTTCGAGTGTACAAGCAGCGAGACGTGCAAATTCGACGCGATTGACGCAGTTACAAACTGAAGGTCGGAATTCTTGTAACCTAAGTTTAGAGAGGTGGGCAAAGATCGTCACTCACTGGACGCCTGAGGGAGGATGTCGCTGTCGAGGTCGACCGCGGCCGAGTAGGTGGCGTGACGATCTGATCAGGTTCGCGGGGCAGACATGGCTTGAAATTGCCCAAAATAGGAAGGTGGGCCCAGCAGTGGGACACAAAATAAGCTATTAAAAAAACAGTTTATGTGTATTGAAGATATTGCGCAAACGGACATGGTTTTTTTACCATCTAATGTTCACGATCCTGTGAGGTTTTTTAATACTCGTATCACTTATGTGGTGTTATGAGTCTTCTTAGCAGGTATATCAATAATTCCGTATTTACTCTCGTCTGTTACATAATATGCGAGATCGCAAGCGGAAGAACATAAAAATACGGGCCAGATATTTATTGTTAATCTAATTGACGTATTAGATTTACTCAGACAAATACCTTATTCGTCACAATATTTATTATTGTTATTTGTTCACAGGCATACCGTTGAGGAAGAGTTGGACGGCTCGGAGGCAGACTTGTTGCCGGGTTACGTGCTTATAAGCAACGGTGACATTGTGGAGGGACCCACCCGACCTGCCACCATAGCCGACTGTGAGGTGAGGAATATTTATTATACAAAAGTAAAATAGACTGCATTGAGTCTTTTCTTAGCTGCGAGTTTGACGCTATCAGAAGCGAATATCAACCAGGCCACGCAGAAATATATTAAATGTCACATTGTTTGTGGAACATCTAAGTGGATTGTACTTTGACACTGGAATCTTCTCAAAATCACCTTTCAACAAAGTTTAGAGAACTCACATTCGGGTGGGAGATTTTCAACAGGTCAAATATATGAAAAACACAGTGTTATTTCGTCTCTTATCTTCTAAATCAAGCTTTACTCACCTAATGTTGAGTGTAGGTCTCTTCCATATCTTCTTTCGGTTTTTTGTCAATAATTTTATAAGATCCTTTTTTTGTCAAAAGATTCTTGTATCACTTGCTCAGTCTTTTTTCAAATATGTATGTTGGAGTTGGCTTCCAACTGGGTGCAGCTAGAATGTCCTGTGTTTTTACTTGGATCGACTGGCTATCTGACCTCCACAATCGACGGTTGTCATTTTTTGGGCATTTTGTTGATTGATAAATTTTGTTTTAGGTGATCCTCATGGTTGGCATGCCGGGCGCGGGCAAGACCCACTGGGCCAAGCAGCACGCGGCCGCGCACCCCGAGCGACGGTACAACATACTGTCCACGGGCGCACTCTTCGACCGGATGAAGGTAAGGGACCAGGGCCACGCACACACGCACACCACACATGTACACCAATACAACAGATAGTATCGTTCGGTTTCATTTCAATGTCTGATAAAAAATAAAATTATCTCTTTGAAGTAGTTGACTTTTAACTTCACTTAGAAATTGAGTTTTGAGGTGTGGTGACACGTCGGTCACCACTGACTGACAGATATACTACTCATTAGGTGCATGTCAGTCACTGGTGTCTGACACATCTTTATATTCATAAGCTGCATGCCACATTTTTAGTGTTATGAGCTATTTGGCTATGGACTATACCAGTCATTTGACATTGTAAATATCTGTTTCTTTGACTCGCTCAATATCTATTCAGTTAACGTGATAAAACTTTTCTGACTGAAAAGAATCTAATGAATTTATTAATTATTATGATATTGGGACATTGAGATAAATTGAACTATACTTAACACACACAGCGCTCATCCTCACTTATTTACAATAAACACGAAACAGTTTTATTTATGTTTTTGTCAGTCACAAAGTTTTTGAAGGTTCCTTTGAGTTGTTGTGATGTTTTCTCTCAAATATATTCATTTTTACCACACTTTTATTTGCTTGGCGCTAAACTTCCGTTAGGTTAAACGCGCATGATAATGCGGACAAGGATATATTGTTCAAAAACAGTCAGCTATTTGAAAAACTCTTGGGATGATACGAAAACGAAGAACTTTAGGAAAACTACAAAATATTTTCACAGCAAGGTAAGTTTTAATCTTAATCACAAGAGAAATTGCTAATTTAAAGCCAGTTTTAACACTAAAAATTATATCTAAGCCCATAATACAATCATGCGCGCGTAGCCTTTAGCAAATACTTTTAATTTCATGCCGATTAACTTCGCCCAAAGTATGTCTTTGAAGCTTGAATGAAAAGGTTCGAATTAAGACGAAAGAAAGAGACGAATGAATTGAACTCAACATGGCAACACCTCAAAGTATTAAATTCAAATAATAATTTAAATTAAATTAAACATAAATAAACGACTTTTTATTTACAAACACAACACTTGACACAAACTAATATTTTTTCCTTCCAGCTTGAGGTATGAGCACATAAACGACTTCAGCTCCAACTGTAAACATTGATAAACTAATGTTCGTCTGTATTTTCAACAGGGTTCAATATGAGCAACATTTATAAACAAAACATTATAACAAAACCATGTTAACTGACCTTTAGCGGTCACAACTAGCAGTGTAGTTAATATGATACCAGTGGATCGCCGACTGAAGAGGACGTATGTATACCGAGTCCCGAGTCACCAAGGAGAGTCCCTGGTATCACAATAACATATATTCCTTAGTGTAAGCTAGCCTAAGTCGTTGTCGTGCACCCGGCACAGTACTGTATAGTGTGTACGTCGACACAGGTGGACTGTAAGCCCTTCCGTGCCAGCTACGACGGCAGGTGGGACGCTATGGTGTCCAAGTGCGCTAAATGCGTGCTTAGGTTGTTGGAAATCGCGAAGGGCCGCAAAAGGAATTTTATACTGGACCAGGTGAGCAACACTCCACTTTTATTATAACATTCAACTTTGGCAGCCACACTTAATTCAGGAACAATCGAGATCGAACGACTGTACCCCGCAATGTTCGGCCGAGTCCCCCTCACTTGTAACTCACTATCAATCACTATCTTCACGGATCGTATATGTATATGTATGCCATGTTATATAGCGCCTATCTAGCTTCGTATGCCATCTATATATCTACGCATCTTCATAAGGTACGTCCTATATATAAGTGTAGTTAAGGCTATGTATCACGACACCGCTTCCGCGATGTGCGAGCTATAATGTAATTGTTTGTAGTAGCGTCGAGGTGAGTAGTAGACGCGGGAGCGGTGAGCGGTAACTTGCCAAACGGCCCACTCAAATAACCGCGATGGGATCTCTATTGAGCTTGTTCTAGGTGTCGAACTGCCACAAAACATTACACAAAGTACAAAAGTCACCGCTGGAAATCGTCATTGTCTATAATGAGAATGTTTTGCTCCACATCATAATCTACGCGGGACTCGACGACGGCGATCGACGTAATTCGCGACCGCGGTTTCGATATCGCATTGGGTAAAAACAGACGAACGTATACCCGTCGGCCCAGAGGCGCAAGTTGAGGGAATTCGACGGGTACCGGCGGGTCGCGGTCGTGATCGTGACCGACGACGAGACGTACCGCGACCGCCAGAAGCGGCGCGAGGAGGCCGACGGCAAGGAGGTGCCCGACGGGGCTATCATGGACATGAAAGGTTGGTTGCACCGCGTCTAGTGCCAGGAGCCCCCCCCCGCCGCCCCTGCCGCGCCTCACGCCCGCTTCTGTTGTAGCCAACTTCGCGCTGCCCGAGAAGTGCTCGTGGCTGGACGAGGTGCTGTTCCCGGAGCTGCCGGCCGACCAGGCGCGCGCCGCCGTGGAGGCCTACCACCGGGAGGCGCGCGTGGCCGGCGTCGTGCGCGACAAGGACAGGCGGGAGCGCAGCGCCACGCGCGACCAGCCGCCCAGCAAGCGGCACCGCTCCAACGACAAGCGGCACCGCGACGAGCGCCGGCCCCGGGACTTCAGCAGGGGAGATCGAGGTTACTCACTTTGACTATCTCTGTTAATACTGATAACATTTGGGTTCGATTCCCTGATCCCAGTTCAAGTCAAAGTTTCAATTTATACACACATATTGATGACAATATTCTCATTTATGACATGGAATTTTAAAGGCTACACTTGGATTTAAAGTGGCCATAGACCAGGTGTCCAGTAGTCCAAATGGTTTACTAGTGTTCCAGAGTTTACCCATGAATGTTAAAAACGTTTGTTTTTAAAGCACCCGTCCATTTGGATATGTTAGTGAAAACGTCTTCTATTTGAATGTATTGTGAATAGTGCCAGACTACATTTTTTAGGGATTACAGGCATTTACTTAGATTGCTTGTGTCATTGACGATTGAGGAACACATTTTTTAAATAGGTTAATTTGATGACTTACACCAGGTGATTTGAAAGAGTATTTAATTCAAAGGAGAGACCAGTCCATCATTAATTTGTGTGTGTTGTATATGCAGAGGATCGTTGGGGCGGCAGCAACAGCTCGGGAGGCGGCGGCGGGGGCGGGGGCGGGCGCTGGGGCGGCGCGGGCGGCCGGGGCGGCAGTCGCTGGGGCCCGCGCGCCGCCCCGCCCGCGAGGTTCGACCGACCGTGGCAGCCGGGGCCACCGGCGCCCGCTGGACGATACGAGTGAGACACATTCCTTTATGAAGGAGACTTTCCATGATGCGATGTGACGCAATTCGACCAACTCCAACTACAAGAGAAAATCATCCTTACCGCTACGACATACGACATAAAACGTAGATGAAAAACAAAACACGCTCGTCGCCACGAGGTCAAGTCAATCGAAATGATTGACTTCGATTTGATTTTCATTTTTAATAAGTAGAAATTGCAAATCGCGCTAATCGCGTCATGAAAAAGCTCCCTAACTTTTACATACTACTATAATAAAAATGAATTAGAATCCTCTCATTCAGGAATTCAGGTCATCATTGACTATACCAAACAAAGTGTAAGATCCCTGTTTAAAATATAACAGATGAATGTTTTTTGTATTTAAATACATTTTTAATTTGGATTGTATCAAGTTTTCTCAACATCATCGAAATGTTTCATAAATTCTTCATTTTTTTTTATTCTTGTCTAATCTATTCCCTGCTACGTTTATTTGTGCAGCTAAATACCAATATTTTACATACAACTAGCTAATTATCTATCCTCCACAACTAAAATAAACGTTTATCAGACTCTCAGGCTACTAACCAGAGGAACTGTACTGTCAGAGAACTTTAAGACAACTCCAAGACCAACAGCTTAACATGTCTTCCGAAACACGGACGAAACTCGGAAAAATGATGGTTTCCCATCATTTTTCCGAGCCTAGAGCCGAGCCGAGAGAAACCGACCTAGACAAATACGGCCTAATCTTGAAGATCAATCCGTGCGGCCGCTAGGAGCTCGTAAATCTATACTAATATAATAATTCTGAAAAGTTTGTTTGTTTGTTTGAACGCGCTAATGACAGGAACTATTGGTTCGAATTTATAAAATCTGTTGTGTTGGATAGTCCATTTATCGAGAAAGGTTTTAGGCTATAAATCATCACGCTACGAAACCAGGGGGAACAGTTAGTCTTTTGATAAATCCATAGTAATAATTGGTTTTGTTCCAGCAACGACTTCCGTTCCGGTGGTGGTCGTGGTGGAGGACGCGGCGGTGGAGGACGAGGAGACCGAGGGGGGAGGGGGGGCGGGGGGCCTCCTGGAGGGGACAGGTTCGGGAGGGAGCGACACAACCGACCCAACGACCGACCGGACAAGAGACATCATCAACCTGGTATGACACACTAAGTTAAGATTCCATTCGAGGAGCTTTAGGTAGTAACTGAGAAAAAATGTGCTCTACATAACCATTTTTTTTTTTTCTAAACTCGTGCTAAATAAGGGGTGTATATCATGCAGTAACAATCCGAGGAATGTACTGTCTGAATGAATTGAGCTACAATTTCAGTGTAATTTGCATCAGTGGGAACATATCCACTCAAATCTGTGTGGTTCTTTTTTCAAAGGTTCTCACATGATTTGAACAAAACAATGTGTAGATTAAAGAAAAATTGGTCGCCCACTTAATTTTTAACGTTTCTTGTACGAAACGTAGACATTTCTACTTTGTAAGAAAGACGAGTAAAAAAGTAAAATAAAAGAAATGATGCAAGAAAGTTGCATCACTTCTCTACATAAACAGTTACAATGTAAAAATGCTTGCTATAGAATGAGGGATAGGATAACCCCTTATTCTCAAACTCGTCACGAATGACGTATGCATAGAACTCCCGAAGGAAGATCAAACGCAAGACTGCAGGCATCAAATGGACAGAATAAATCATTTTCATACTCAATAATCTCACCAAATTGTTATGAAAATTGCAAAAAAAACTCTGTACCCAAAAGGGAAAACGGGACCCTATTACCAAGACTGCTGGCCGTCTTTTTGTCCGTCTGTCACTAGGTTGTATCTCATGAACCGTGATAGTCAGACAGTTGAAATTATCACAGATAATGTATTACTGTTCCCGCTTTAACAAAAACTACTAAAAAACAAAATAAAATAAATTTAAGGCGAGCTCTCACACAACAAACGTGATTTTTTTGCCGTTTTTATAAATAAATAAATATTCCACAACTATCACACAACGCCATCTAGTCCCAAGCTAAGCAGAGCTTGTGTTATGGGTACTAGGCAATTGATAAACATACTTATATATTTCTAAATACATACATATTATAGATAAATTACACCCAGACACAGAACAAATGATCGTGCTCATCACACAAACATTTGTCCTGGGTGGCAATCGAACCCTCGAACTTTGGCATATCAGTCAGGGTACTAACCACTTTGGCACTAACTTGTTTTCTTTAGCCCGTAACGTTCCACTACTGGGCGAATGCATCCAATTCCTTACTTGAACTCTTTTCCAAGAAAACCTTATAATAATGTTATTCTGACTAGGTGGCGGCGGTGCTGGCGGCAACAACGGCGGCGGCGCGGGCTCGTGGCAGCGAGGAGGACAGATGGGCAACAACCGCGGGGCCATGCAGCCGCGGCCCGGGATGAACCAGCACCGCCCGGGACACCAGAACATGAAGGTACGCGCTAAATAGGGCCAAATACTTGAAACTATTTGTTAAAAACCAACAACATTTTTTTAGAATAACGATGAACAACTTTGTCTATTCTTGGTAGAATAGACATAGAATTGGTCATGCTACACATGCTGGTGTCACGTAAAAAAGTATTTGCATGATCTACAAGTTATTTTGGGTCTGTCTGTTTGTTTATGTGAGTTTAAATGTTGGTAAGCGCACTCCCGATACAGGAGAAATACCTAGATAAGGCTTCTAGAGAAGTCTTAAAAAACTTTTCAATTTCACTGTAAAAAATGTGAAAATCCACTGATCATCATACAACTCTTTAGGCACCCGACCGGCAATCGAGTAAATCTGGAGCTAGCATCTTGAAACAAGTGTGTATTTCAAAAAAAAATTGTCATTGGCGGTAATAATCGAGTGCAACTATTGCTTACTTCCGCCCGGTCATCATGGTGGTACTTCACGCCCTTTATTTACGAGAAACTGGACGAGAACTTGCTCCGATCTTACTCATTTTATCTCTATCCTATTATCCTGGGTCGCAGGACTGTCCCCGGGTTCGCGGGACAGCCGACATTGGTAACCTTGACCCTGCAACGTAAAGGGCTATTGAAGGACACCGGATTTTAGTCAGCACTAGTCTTTTAATCCCTCCCGGCCCGCCCTGGGTGGGTGGACTCTATGTGTTGATTTTACCACGATGAAAAAAAACTTATTATAGTTTAACATGTCCACGCTTTCCGAGCAATTCATGCTCTCTGTACTGGATACGTTATTATAACTACGGTAATTCTTAACTACTTTCTATATAACTACGGTTGATTCACATAACTTCATGACACATTGGACGACTCAATTACTATTTAACTGACATAATTTTGTTTGAACTGAAATTGATTACAGTAACGAACGATTCATCAAACGATCTTTTAAGATTAAATATTTTAACTATGTTTGAAATACCCAATGGATGACTCGCCTACACTTTAAATTAAATTAACAATGATTTAACGATATTTCTTGTGTTTTCTTAACTTTCCCATTTTCATTATATTTCAGATCGAGCCCGTCGAGGTAAGGTTGACGAGCTCTGCGCGGGGCTCATTTTTCTGTGTGTTGGCTAACCAAACTGAACCTCGGGGTGCCCCTGACGTTTACCGTCATCTTTTCGTTCAAAATCACAAAGTTATTATGTTCGTATTTAGGTAGGGGAAAAAAAGCCTTCGAAATATTCTCCGACTAGCCATTTATCGTTACAACAACTTGGGGCACCCCGACTCGGACAGCTTAGAACAAAAGGGAAGGAAGTGAGTGGAGTCTTTCAAACACCGCCATCCCCTTCCTGGTTCTTATTTTTAAAACCAACCAGAAGTGGGAGTGCCGCGAAGCATTGCTTCGTCGACGTTTATATCACAGTTACCATAACATGTATATATTCAATTATGTAGCTGAAAATAGACCGTAGGTTTTAACGTATGTGAATCATCGATTGTGTATTTCGTTCATTAGTTATTACAAACAAATCTATAACGATCATTAGGTACAACAACCAGTAGATCTTTTGACCGTAGTTATATCGAAAGTAGGTAAAATAGCTAATTATTATGACCCGTAATCGTTATATAGTAAAAAAAAACGCATCAACGTTATTTCTTAAACTTAAATTTTGATCTCAGGATGGACCAAATCCGAACCAGAATCAAAATCAGCAGAACCAACAAGGATGGAACCAATGGGCCGGCGGATGGGGCGGCTGGGGCAACTGGAACCAAAACCAAGGTATGTCACTACAACGTTTTTGAGATAAGTTCTTGGAAAAATAACTAAGCTGAGATTTTTGTCTTAATTTTATGAGGATATAAGCGTTTTAAAAAAAAACTGGCTATCGTCTGGTTGGCATTGTCTACTTGGAAATAATGAAATTTACGACACTAACAGAACTCTAGGCTGATATTTATTTATACTTCATGTATGTACAGATAGTGGTACAATAGCGGACTTAATGCCACAAGCCATTCTCTACAAGTCAACTTTTGAGTGTAAGACAATATTGTGGTTACAAGAAGAAAACAATAGCATAAGTCACTGAATGTAGGTTTTTGCAATATGATTTAGTCATCTTAATTTTTGTCAAAAATTGGACGATAAAGTAAATATTATGCTAACCGTTATATTATTTTACAAATATAAAGAATTTTTGCTTAATAAAAATACATAACTTTCGTACAGGTTGGGGCAACTGGGGTAACTGGGGCAATTGGGGCAACCCGCAGCAACAAGGTGCAGGCGGCGGGGCGGCTGGAGCAGCGGGCGGGGCGGCTGGCGGGGCGGCTGGTGGGGCGGCTGGAGGGGCGGCTGGCGGCGCGCCCGGGGCCGCCGGGGCCAAGGGGCAGGCGGGGCAGCAGTGGCCTGCCAACTACACGCCCCAGCAGTGGTACCAGTGGCAGCAGTGGCAGCAACAACAGCAGCAGGCCGGCTGGCCCGGGGTGGGTACATCTACATGACTGCACCGGCTAATGGCAGCGCACTACGTGTTTAGTTCCATTCAACATCAACGTTAAGGCGCCATAAGGATTACGCGCATACAGGGTGATTTGTAATTCGACGCGGTCCTTGAAATGGGTGATACTAGACCTTATTTCCAACAATTTCAACCCCGACAACATGGGGTCCAAACTGACTAGTTTTGGAGATATCGCTATATATATAACTTAAAAGATTTTTCGAAAACTGTCCACCTCACCCTTATTAAATGTTTATTGTTAAAAAAATAACGATAGTCACTACTTAGAATTCATACTTTTCTGATGGAATATGAACGACTGAATCTAGTGAATACAAGTTTATTAGAAAACTAATCATATCATGGGAAATTAAGTGTCATAAAGTTTCTGTTTCAGAAAAAGTTTGTCAGAAAAATAATGACCGCAATCTCTATTTGACAATATGAAACGGAGCACTCATAAATTCTCTTATTTTTCCCAAAATTACAGAACGGTCCTTATATTTTTGCTTCTTCCATACGTTGTTTCTTTAGTATCAAGAAAAACTATGGCCTCTGAAGGCTCAGGCAGGCGTCAATCTGTGAAGAGCTAAGATACCAAATAATATTAATAATCTCCCGACATACTAACAAAATCGTCGAACACATGACGCCTACATCAGGGAATTGCCATTACGGGTAGATCAGGAGCCGTAAGCTTACGCGATGGCTTAACGCAGTTTCAACAAATGCATGCGATATGCGGCGAAGTAGCATCGCAAAAATCTTGGTGTTCTCATACTTATTAACTCCCGAAGACCGGTATTGTTCACAAAAATTGAAATTTTTAAAGTTTTTAGTCAACAGAATCTCATGTATGTCTTTGTTACAGTATCAACAAGGTAACCAAGGTGGAAACGCCGCGGACGCACAGGCGTGGGCACAGTACTATCAGGTTAGTCATTGAGTAGATTGTCTCAAGTATACCTGTTCAATATGAGAAAAATCACATTCAGGATCAAGTCATACCGACACGCGACGCTGCGCGCACATTTCAATGAGCAACTCAAAATCTAACTTTATTTACTACACGAAAAATGATACACATTTGCAGTATAATTCGCCGCGTCGCGTCTCGGTGTGCGCTGACCCTTAGACCACATGCTGCATGATGATGTCATCACCATCTAGAACCCCACTCCCCATGTCATAAAAAAAACAGCACCCCTACCCCTCCCCACTGCCCCAAAATGCTTACCTAATACTTGAACTTCGATCCCTAAAACGCGTTTCCATTGTGCAAGTCTTGCATACCAGTATGATGTCACATTTGTTTGTATACAAGTTTCATGAATTGAAAAAGTAAATAGAAACAAAATGTTCAAACTACCTACTTGTAACTTGTATACAGTTTGGTTCAAGTTGCATACAATTTGCAACTTGTAGTATGTAAATTGTATAATGGAAACCTGGCGTTAATCCCAGATTAACCTAGTAATAGTTTCTAAGACGTGATCTCTACACTTTCAGCTTTGTGCCGCCGTACGTATTTTCTACTGCTTTATTTTTTTTTATTAAACTAGATACTCATTATTGCTTCGAGCTATATCACATATTCCATCTTTATTTTCTCTATTAAATTATTATTAAAATCCATCGTAGCAGGCTAATGAACTCTCATCCTTGTAGAATGTAATGTTATAATCTGTAACTCGTTTTATGAAGTCTGACGGCGAGTGTAGCTAGACAAAACTAACGAACAGTGATCCAATTTGGCCCTGGAGTGAGGAAACTTGAACTCATGGCCTTTGCCCAGCAGTGGGATGATGCAGGCTAGTAGTAACTATAGACTTAAAGTATGAACTGCACAATAGCTAAAAAAAAAGAGAGTAATCGAAGAGCGAGCGGGTCACCATAATTATATCTCTTTCCTGTAAGACATAATTAATGTTTCTTTAGTGTTTAGGTCCAAACTGGAGTTTTGAATTATTATGATTATTTCTCAGATCAAAAAAAAATAGGCAGATAGAACGTGCGCGAACAACAAAGTGAAGCCAGATTTTATTTTAGTGTGCGCGGCAAATATGGCGCGCCGTGTACGAACACGTGCATCTGTGTGCGTTTACGGTTGCCAGATATTGAGAAATACTCCCACATTTTGTTCAGTTAAATTGTTCTCAAATATTGTACTACTATTTTTTAAATTAGAAACGCGATTTTGTTTTATGGTTATACCCAGAGAGCAAAAGCGTGTAGTATTTATTATTTAACAGAATAATAATAAGGAATAAAAGTTAATATGCGTAATTACTTACTACCTTTTTAATTAATTTATATCAGACCATCATATCATATCAGAGAATATAACACTTTTTATAACGCTTTTTGGTTATTTGTTTATAACGCAAAATTTTGAAGGAAGCCATTCATTATCCTGCCTGCTTTGGCGAATAATAGTGACCCATTTATCGCGTAAAACCGGATCCGTGGGCAATCTGCAAAAACATAATTCGAATAATTGTAGTATAACCAGTGGCGAAGACCTAATTTAAAAGGGTGGGGGGGGGGGGGGCTGGCATGTTACACTATGTACAAAATTAAAACGATTTATCGGCCAATAGAAAATGCCCTACCAGCTCTACTCACGATACTGCTTGCATTGCAACTAATAATTCGAAAATGAAAAATATCACTAATGAAAGTATGGAAACCTCTAAATGTCACATGGCAAAGCCTAATTGTTGCAATTAGATACTAAAAGTAATAATAAAATATTTCATAAACCCCAATAAGTCTCGAAATATAAAAATTTTAAAGCGCAGTACACCGCACGCGGAACTAAAAGTAAACGACTAAACGTACATCAAATAATAAAATAATAATAAATACAGGTACTATAGATTACGACCGTGCAGTTGTATTGACGAATTTGATCGATATTTTTTATGCACAATACACATTCCCCTAATTCAGGGTAATTTACCCGTCATAAACTAGCAACACAGACGATTTACTGTTGAGATTTTGTGTTTCAAGTGAGCCGAAAATATTTTATGGAAAATAAATACCAAAACAATAAAAATAACAAGAGTTACCTGTGGAAAGATATTCCATCTTGTTTTCTTTCTTTTTGTGAACAACTTTTGCAGTGTTTAAATACACAAGACGGCATGTTTTGGCTTGAAATGGCAAATCACTAGTGACGTGTGAGCGAGACGATGCGTAGCTTGGTACTGTCGCGAGTTTGTATTATCCTTTGATTTTGTATTATCTTCGGTTGACACACTCGCGTGTTCTGAGCGCTCTATCTGCCTATTTTTTTTGATCTGAGGATTATTTACTGTTTATTAGAATGATTAAATATTTTTAACTAGCTTTTGATCAAAATATTTTATTAGTGAGGAGAAACTTTCATAAGAACTTTTAAAAAACCATAGACTATAGGGAGTTAGAAAGTGGCACTACCTATCTCTTTTCTGTTACAGGAAAGAAATAGGTAGTGGGCACTGGTTGTTAATCTCTCTAGAGCCAATGAGCTATGGCCAATTTTATCTGTTAGTTGGCTAGGGAAGGCGCAGTCCATTCTCTAAGTCAATGATAGTCACAGTATGTAACCAATACCAATTCTTACAGAATTACGGCAACCAGAACGCGAGTAGCGCCGGCAATGCAGTCGCTGGCGCTGAGAAAAAGTGATGTCCGCCCCGGCCAGACCCACCGCCCTCGCGTGACGTCACGGCTAACAACACCATCAACGACTCTTTTATAAACAACCTTCTGTACAAACAGCTTAGTCACCAGCGTAAGACTGCCTACACCATGAGAGACGATTCATCCGACGACTCTTAGGACTGAAACTGCGTTACGTGGACGCCCGACGTTCCATAACCAGCGACAATACGTAAATTAAATGATTAATGAGTAAGACGTACGGCAATGCGCCATCGGTACTTGGTGGACATCCCACCCTTACGTATAAATCGTTTTGCCAATACTTTTATTGTGCGCACAGCTAAGGAGTGGAATTCTCTGTCGGAGTCTGTATTTTCTGATAGTTACAACCTAAGTCATATAGTTGAGAGTGAATAGGCTACTTCTAGGCAAGCGTGCTTCACCGTCGACCACATCATGGCTTATTATCAGGCGAGATAGTGGCCTATCGTTAATTAAAAAACAGCTTCGTTAGGGGTGACAGACGCGAGCGCCCGCCTAACGCAGTTTCAGGTCTTTAGAAGTTCCGTTTCCGCTCCGAAGTGACACGCGCGTTTCTCATTTATGATGGCTGTCGACCGAGTGAGCTATCTGTCTCTCCCGATGTCTCGCAGAAACCCATACGAGACGGAGAGGAAGCGAGATACTTATATCAAAGTGGTGAGAGTCCTCAGCCATCATTGTACAGACGCCAGAACATCAAGCTACTACATGATTTTCAACCTTATCACAATAGTGGAAGATTAATGTTTGATTGGTATAATTTGACAGATTCGGGTAGGTTGACCTGCTGGCGTCTGTACAATCGCGTGATTCCGCGATTTGTTTCGATAACTTGTAACTGGGGGAATTCCTTCTTTTCATTTATTTTCGCAATACCAAACGCGTGTCACTTGAGTGTGTGATTCGTTTATCGTAAGTCGATAATCACGAAACACGGTTTGAGACGGAATTCGTATAATGTTTAGATTCATAATTCTTTTACTCACAATATACGATTTGGACGTTTTGTATCACGAATGAAAGTGGAATATGCTTTGTGTTAAATTGTCGATGTATTTAATTGTTGTTTGTGAATAAAATATGAAAATAATAATCTTTATTAGAATATTACGTCGGATGATAGGCCGCGGCTCTGTTGAAGAGCTTTTGACTAGTTTTAGTTAACGAATTAGAAACTGTGTTTTATACATAGATAAGCTCTCAATTTCTTTCTAAAGGGGGTAGGCAGAAACTAAAACTTGCCAAGATTATTTCGTATATCTCATACTTCGACAAACAATTAGTTAATTTTATCTCAAGGTCAAGTTGTTTCTTTTGTACTTAAACTATATGTTAAATATACATTTTATAACAATTTGTTAAAAAACTATATGGAGTTTTAACATGGTTTAACTATTGATCAAATAATGAGCCCTACATTCAAAAGTAAATATAGATTAGCGATTCAAATTAAGCAATAATATGTACGAAAATAACTCGCATTGCAATAAAACTAATCATTGTTTATTTGAAAAATTGTGATTTTGTAAGTTCTGTGTCGTACAATTGAGCTCAATAATAGGAAAAATATTAGACTAAGTTTGTTACAGAGTTTCTAAGTAATTGTAATGTTTCAAAAACCTTCCAGTACTTTTGCATGCCCTGAGGCATTGAAATTAAATGTCAACAGATATGGTAATTAGTATGGAGTAGCAGGCTTTATTGGGGTGCACATAACAGGTGTTAACTCGGTTTAGAATGACCTAGTTTTAGCTACATACTAGTTCAACTATTGGCATATTTAAAGTCTTCATAGTCATCGCCATGAAACAAAGAAGTATGACGGGGTCAATATTCAGCACAGAAAGCAAGAATTTAGGAATATAGTACATGAAGCGCTGGCACTTTAAAACACTAAGCACAATTGTCGCAAATCTCTTGCAAAAGGTAGGTAGTCGTTGAGTCGAAAACATATCGACATTGCAAACATTCAATAATTCTTTCGAATAATCTATTATAAGACGAGATGTTGGAGTTTTTGATATTATGCAGACGAAACGTATAGTGATACATATTTTCCTACAGTATTTAGGTATTACCAAAATAAGTAAGAAATATTGCACCCACGGAACCCACTGTCGTATCACTTTGGATACATTTTATTTCTACTATAATTATTTAGTTTCTCTGATTTGTTATGAAATAAAATGTTACTTATGATTGGTGCAATATTTTTAGATTAATAAATGTGCACAGCAATGTAAAAATGTGGTGTCACGTTTGTTTTTACCTTCTGTCCTCTGCTTTGAAATAATTAAGATATTGAAGTAGGACTTTCCTATAAATCAATATTGTTATTAAATATGTCTAATTTTGCACAGTGTCGTTTTATTTTTGTGCAATTGATGTGACAAAACAAATTAAATGAATTGCATCAATGATAAAAGTAGGCAATAAGATTATTATCACGGTCATAAATATATTTTCAGTTTAGTCGGGAAAACCAGTATAGTATACTGTTTTTTTTTTAATATTGTTTGTCTATCATTTTGGCTTGTTGAGTGCTGAACTATCTGTTATCTTTAAAGCTATATTTACAGCACGGAGCATCTCGGAGCAACGAAAATAAAAAATTATCTAACAAGCAATACAATTGATCGATTTAACAATATTGACTAACACCGGAAATTAATAAAATATCTCTGTCGCAATTTACATCCCTATCTGTCTCTAACCAGCGGTCGTATTATGACGTCTTAAAACCAGGCTTGTTCCAGTGAGTGATAGAGACAGAGCTATACAAGTCGTCTAGCGCCACCTCATTCACTCACTGGAACAAGCCTGTTTTTAAGGCGTCATAATACGACCCCAGGTCCGGATTTTGACTGAGCTTCAATATTAATTTCGGGTGTTAATGTTTTAACATAATTTCTGAAAATAACGTTATGAGTAGATATTGTTTGCGTTAATTGTTTATTTAATTATTTAGTGAATGTCGGATGTGCGTTGAGCTTTAGTCAATATTCACAAAAATGCAAGAAAAACAATGTAACGAAGAAATTTTTTTCTATAACAGCAAACAGTGCTGTTTATACAACTACTAATTAGGTATGGAGGTGACAATTTAGTTTAGGAACGTATTAAATATAAATCGGGGGTTAGTAAGTAATTGTAAGTTTTGTAATGACTAAGTTACACAAGTAACTGACCTGTTGAGTGAGCGAGTGAATGATGAGCTTATAGCTTCGTGTACAAATGTTTTAGTTAAGAGTGTGGTTCCAATGTCACTAGTGATAATGATTTAGTAATAAAACGTATTGAATAAGACGAGCTGTTTTTTTCATTTTATATCCAAAAAATGTCCTTATTTCACAACTCGAAGTGATGCTAATCACTTGATTTTAAAGATTCTAGGAATCTAAAATAGCAGAACACATGCTTCCATGATACCATGCAATAGGCGTTTTTCAGCACATCAACCTACCATGTTCAAATTGTCCCTACCGAATATAAGCTTTCTACGTTTGTGATAAAGTTGAAAATCTATTGAAGAATTTGGTCAGACTGGGGTAGGTTGATATTACCCGATATATTATTTTCCTCTATGGTTGATATGCAAACGTCTGTACACCTTTCCTCTTGCGTTCCATTTCACTCCCACAGATTGAAGGTAACAGTGACAGGAAGCCGGAGCAGCGCTCGCTATTTCATTGTTGTACTGTTTTGTCTCGAAGAGATTCCGTAAATCTCCGAAAAAAAAAACATCGTCAAATTCAAACCGCGACGACTATTCGCTGTGAATATGCCTGTCAGCAAATAATCGCGACGAGTGTATGCGCAGCGATGAGTCGCTGTGTGTGACCGAAGCTGAATTCAAGACTTTAAAACAAACCACAATATTGCAAACTTTTTACACAGTTTATTCATTCAAAAATTATACTATTGTCAAACTTTAATCTGACAATATTGTGAAAAACCGTTAAATATCGCCATTCAATGAGCGAAAAATATCCACAACACGTTTCCGACTCACCGAATGGAATATACATTGATTTACTTGTATGTAACAGTGTTATATATAATTAACGTCTAGAATAGTTCATTACATCCTCATTTAGTTACCACATCATAATAAAAATAGAGACTTCTTTATCCCACACGCAAGACTAACATCAAATTGAAATTCAACTCACAACTACATAATTATTTTAACTAGAAATAAATTGTACAAACATTTCAAAAGTATACCTTTCAGAGGTTCATAAGGGATAAACGCGTTACATAAAATATATTTGCTAAAAATATGGCCTTAATTCATAAATAAGATACGCACATGCACACACAAAAAGTTTAGTTAAAATAAATGCGAACACTAAGTAAATAGAACTAGAATAAACTTTGGTAAATAACTAACAAGCCCGCGTGCAAATGAAGTAAGTTACATCTGTGACCGAAACTATCATTAAATTAAAAATAACCATACATTATAGTTGATTTACCAAGTTTATAATAAAATTTATCAATTCATGGAAACATTTTGAATGATAGAAAGTTGCCGAAAAGGAATGTTGTAATCAAAACGAAGCTGCTAAACAGAGCAGTTAATTATTATAAAACGAGAATTCTAAGAGGGTAAAAAAAAAAGGTAAGACACTTATTATACTTTCTCGTCAAAACAAAATAAGACTTTCTGGCTAATCGCACAAAACGTACGATATAATTTTGAGGATCAATTACAGTTTGCCCACAATTTTACAAAGCCATTTAAACGTTGAAATGATACAGAAAAGGCTGCTTTAACATTAAATAAATAAATGAAAACGAATTTTAATTGATGTAGTGACAGTTGATGTAAATCACAATGAAGTATGTAATTAGTGTGGCGGAATCTTTGGTTTATTATGATCCAACTAAATGGCAGTAATTTATTAGTTTTCCTTTGAGTTTATACCTCTTAAATTTTAACATATTTATTTCTTTATACATAGTGTTTACACTGCTTCAGGGCGACTAAGAATTTAGCTACTATTTTATTTATTGCTTTGACATAAAAAGTTTCATGTGCTTCAAGAATTTCGTCGCATTCCCTTCCGTGTTACTGAAAATGTATTATTTTTAACATAAGGACATTGTATGTGTATTTGACTGTTGTTTATATTCCAAGTACAGCTTGGCAAGAAAGAGTCTGATGCGGTGACAATTGAAACTACGAAACGTTTGTTGTTGCAACATGTTAAAAAAGTCAACTACGAGCAGCTTCTGTGTCAAAAAACAATTCCCTCGTGTTATTTCACGATTTTCTACATTAATTCGCAACGATCAGTGCTTACTTGTTTATTTATAATGACATATGACAAGTAGTAGCGACCTCAATTTTTCCATACTCTTTTTTGCCAAGCTGTACAACTGCCCTTACATTACAAAAAAAAACAAAGTTAAAATATCTACCTTAAACAGTAATAATTTATAGTGTTATTCAACAGTTATAACTCTTTTATTTGCATATTATTATATTTATAGTTCCAAAATCTACAGTATTTTGTGTCGCAGTTACGGACTGTGGGGCGCACGGGTGAAATTGTCATGAGTCTTAGGAACTCCGTGTGATCTTAGGCATAAAAGATTGTTAGGTAAAACTAATGAAACTACTCTAGATATTTGAGGAAACATTTTTACAAAATAATAGAGAAGACTGCTCGCAAATTAAGTCAGAATTTGCGACAAAGATATAAGACATAAACCGTTTAGGTTCTGCTCAGATCAAAAAGGATTCCAGTTTTTTTTTTATTCTGTCTATTAATTTTGGTATTGCGTTTGCGGTTCATTAAAGGCACAGAAATTAAGTAGTCTTAATGTTACTAAATCATTGATTTTAACTAAAATAGGAACACGTAATTTCGATAAAAATAAATATCATCAGAGATGCCATTTTGGTCCGTGCAAAGCCTAAGAGAGTATAGAATATAAGTCTAGACATACATGAAGGAATATAACATAATAAATCTGCTTGCTACTCGTATAAACGCTATATAAGCTTATCCGTGCGTCCGCAGCGCGTCCCTGCGACACCACATAACCTACCTACTCGTTACTTGTAAAAATGTCATAATTTGAAACACTGAGGTGAGACGTGGCACATTATAGTCCGATACTTACACACGATATACTCGTATTTCAAATGGAACAAGATGCACGACTTAATTTCACATTCAAAATTATTAAATTGTTCATGTTCTCCATCGTTAGAACATATTTTGTAATATTTTTAGATAATATTGGAATATTATCTAAGCTAACCATAAAAAAAAACTAAACGAAAATCGGTTCATCCGTTTGGGAGCTACGACACCACAGACAGACAAGTTGAACTTATAATACCCTTCTATTTCTGCGTCGGGGGTTAAAAATGCTTGGTATATTATTACATCCCTTAACGCGTATAAAGCAAAACTACTAATGAAATATTTTTAAATAGTAAATATTATTTTAATTTAATTGCATTGCTATTTAGGAATTTTAGTTGGATGACTTACAAAATTAAAAAAATAACTAATATGGTCGGTCGTGCATAAGTGTTCCTATTTGAAATACGTTATTCGTTGGCGCATTGTCAAGTTCAAGGCTGAGAATATGGTTTATATTACAATAATCATGTTTCGCTCATATTATTTCAAGCCAATTATTCTAAACTTTTTACTAAGAAACCTTGTTTAATTTCTAAAGATTCTCACAATATTAAGATGGCCGCGAAAAAAATAATGTTTTTATTAAATAAATAAATTAATTTTACCTAATTTCCATTATTATATCAATGGCACTTTGTGAAATTTCAGGATCGTAGCTATGCTTAAATATAATTTATGAATAATTCCTAATCTTTCGCCATTTCTGGTGTAATGATCGCTATTTTAACTTCAAAACCGGGCAATGACACAATATTAGAAACATATTTATTTATAGAAAAGCCCTAACAAGTGATACAAGCTAAAAAATATCTACGTTATCAAGCTAATTTGCTGCCATTTTCAAAAACGAAAAGAAACTTAGAACTTGTACGATTCCTAGTTAATAGCAATAAATATACTTAAAACGATTTGTAAATCACTCACACCTATGGTTAATTAGGACCGCGGTTATAATTACAACAATCTAATTAGTCAACGTACTGCCTCCTAAACATTAAATAACTAAAGGCATCAACTAGTTGTCTTGTCTTTCTATTTATTTTTTATTCTCTTTTATTGAATTATTGCTATGAGTTTGAGTAGCACTCTCAAATGCTGAGGTAATACCGCAAGAGCATGTTTATTTAATTGATCGTAAGTGGTCGAAATTCAACCATAACTTCTATGTAATTACGATTATAATTTGTTAACCCAGAACTACTTCGCTTTTATCAGCGACAGCTTAGAGTATCCCATTGGTAGGTTTTTCTTTTTTTTCTGATTAGAATCATCAAATGAATTATCGTTTATTTCGTGGAGCGGAAGACATTATCAGACTTATATTGATTTTAAACCCACTTTGATTCTTTAATTTCCTTGGCGGTCCAGAACCATAGTAACTCTTAAGCTTTATTTAGATGATGCAAGAAATTGCATGCGAGTTGCATGCAATTTTAACTACATTGCAAACTACTAATGGACAATTAATTCAGTTGGTCAAACTTGCATTGTCTAAATGCACCTTGCATCATTTCCGCAACACTGGTAGAAGTTCCGTGGTCGCGGGACTATCGGGTAACCGTGGCCCCGGAACGTAAAGGACTATATAAGGACACCGTGGATTTTAATCAGTACAAGTCTGACTGTCTCATTTGATGATTAAACACGATAAAAAAAAAACTAGAAGAAACTAAAAAGAAGTTCGGCAAGTTTGCAATACAATGATTTTGGTTTGATGTTCTTGCGGTATTACCTTATACTGTGATCTTAAGAAACCCGGGATCTTAGAAATAATATATAGCATATATGTACATTTAGTACCAGTAAATGCACAATGTCTAAGTGCACTTTAATCTTATCCTGCCAACATCACTCTATTGTAAGTTCAGCTGTTTAGGAGATGAATCTTGATAAATATACACTGTGGTTTTTATTTACTTAGGTGATAATTACTTCCATGAATTAATCACAATTTCTCTCAAAGAAATAAAATAGGTTTGAGGAGTACCTTAATTTTTGTGTCTAAAATGGTTTTTTTTTGGGTCATATTAAATATTCAGAGACATCACCTTTTTAAAAGTAAATAAAAACCATAGAGTATTATTTAAATAAGGCAACATAATTATATAGCAGATGTTCCTAAATTCAACGATACAATAGTCCTATGATTGTATCGACATAAATCTAGAATAAATGCAGAGTTGAAAGGCCCTTCCAAACATGAGATCTGGCAGAGACTTTGTTGCACACCTAATCAAATATCAATTTTGGAGGAGTGAAAATAAGGTCGAAAACAAAATGTGGTAAGCACGTACCCCGTAGGCAGGTATTTTCGACTTTATTCTGAGCAACGGAAAATTGATATTTGATTGAACGTGCGCCAGATCTACGGCCCTATGAAGTTCATCTATACTCATACATTCAGATATTTAAATTAATATTACAATATTCACACGTTCCAAACGATTTGTTTAAAACATTAACAAGAAATATTTTTTTATTCTCCCCAACTTTTCAAGTCTCAAAAGAGGCAGTTTGATATTTTTTGCAACGGTTTATCATTTTCCATTAAAAAAAGATATATAAAATCTCGATTAATACTAATGTTTTAATGGCATCTAGATCACTCGTATAATCACATATCGGTCAAGATACAATTTATTTACCTTTTTGGGCCAACCTCCTAGCTCGACCTATGAAGTGATGACGTTTCGGGGGGGGGGACGTCATCACAGGCTTCCTGTAACCTGCGGTGACGGCTGAGCGCTCCCACTGACTGTGGTAGACCTCACCAGATCCGCAGGTAATGATGGACGTAACCAAAGGTCCCATACTGGGCCTACTCAATTTTGATTACTGTCAAACTCAAAACTCAATGTTTTACAGGCACTTGAATTCTCAAAAATAAAAAAAGAAGCTAAAGTCACAAGCTATAATAACTTGTCAAAGTATTGTAGTAGCCCATTATGAAACATAGATCTCTATAGAGAAGAATGGACGAGGAACTCCATGGTAGTACCATGCTCATTATCGAACATATTACAAAAACTATCAAACTGCGCTTTAGAAGATATTAGTAATAATCATAGGTCGGAATTAGGTAGAGTTATTTATGTACTTACATTGATTTCATACAGCGAAAGAATACAGTGGATATGCCCCAAATCCCGGAATTACTTTTAAAGAGCAGAAAAATCCCGTGATTTGTTAAATAAAAAAAGTTTTTTACTTTTATTCTATTAGAGATCCCGGGTAGATCCATATTAATATCAACATTACGATGCAAGTACTAATATAACACTACCTAATTCCGAACTCTAGTAATAACGAAGTATAGAAAACGCACTTATTATTAGGAATCACGCCTGTATCAACATTTGACGGACGGACTACAATGATCTACGTATATTTATGTCAACACACACTCACGCATCCGCCATCTTGATTCACACAACGACAAAATGGAGGTTTTTTTTGTTTGTTTTTTATATAGAAACCCGATATACTTAAGAGTTGCCTAGAAATGATATAATAAATAATATTTATGACGATGCTCGAATTTGAAAATGAATTCTTAAAAAATACTTTAGTTTTTGAATGTTTTGTCCTTTGTCACTCATCTTAATTTAAAAAGAAATAGAATCAATTATAGAGATACCAAACAACGAAGAAACAATATTTCATTCACATTATTTCCTTAAACAAAATTATGTAAACGATCAATTCCTTCACACATAGTTAAGTTTTAAGATTTAAATATTCGTTAAGTTAAATATTAGTTCCTTATTAAAATAGGAACCCTTAAAATGGGGACAACACTACTGCAAATACTCATACCCGTTAATAAAAACTGAGCGAAACAGTGTCGTCTCTTTCATTCGTATCATAAAGCAAGAGATAGAACTCAGTTTTTACTAACGAGAGAGTAGATTTATAATTAGATTAATATAATATAAAGGCCGGAGTCGCATCGAAGCCATTTTTAAGTCACCATATTGTTATTGTACATTTAGTCGATTTTTAAACATACCATATACAAAATCGACTAAGACTTAGGGCCTCCCGCGGCTCCGCCTCTCTAATAACGATCGACAATGCGCCAAACCAAGTACTAGCTAACGTTATGTCTAATATGTATTAGTTCGCACAACACTTCTGACTGCTTATCTGCAACAGTGCAGTACACATTCTGGAGACAAAAAGAAAAAATATTTAAAAAAATGTTGACCTCAAATTCACTCTATGTTTAATATTTTTTTTCAAGACACATCAAATGATTAAATAACCAGGGTAACGAATGAATATTCCATTCGTATTTTAGCTGCAATCACTACAGTAACATCACTATTGACAAAAGATTAATATTCATAAAATCATTTTACTATTTTGACCCACTCCAAGGCAAAGATTTTTTAATAGTGATAAAATGCTTTGGAACTAATATGATATATTTTAAGTTGCTATGTTACATCGTCACATCACAACGTCACAAGGGCAGCCTTTGTCAAATAGTCAGGCGTGACGAATGCGAAGCGAGGCGTTTTTATTTGTAATGTATGGAATTGTTTGAATCCAGTCACATAGAAAAGCGAAAGCGTTCCGATAGCCTGACCGAACTATCGGACTGGCGTCTCGTATCAGTTCGTTATCGCTTCGGACTCGCCTGTCTGTTTGACAAAGGCTTTTAACATTTGTAAAATCATTTGTCAAAAATAAGATGCCAACATTAGTTCCAAATACAGTCACGCGTAAAAAGATCCGTGTCGCACTGTACGTATCATAGACAATATAGAATATATAAAGGCGTGTACTCACGATGCTATTGCGGCGTCTGTGGCGAGGAGGACCGCGAGTGCGCCGCGAGGGACTGCTGTAGCGCGGCCGGCGTCAGCCACTCTCTGCAGCAAATGCACATCAGGTCACTACAGCGGCCGAGGAGAGAGGGAGAGGAACAGGAATAAGCATAGGAAAGGGATAGAAAACTAACTATGTGGAGTTACAAAACTAATGCTAGACCAATATAACTTGAGACAGGAGAGAGGCGCTGCTTGCTAAAAAAACGTCATCTCCATGCCATTAATATGTAATTCCGAATTCCAACACGTTTCAAGTTATGTATGGTCAAGTAGCATATACTTCACACAGCTAGGAATTTAGTTTTCAAGCTTAAATAAAGAGGCAAATGTAAAGGAACGCCCCTGTATATTATAGAGGTCGAGAAATACGCACAAATAAACAGGACAGGAAATATTGAAGTTAAGGGTTTACAAAAAGGGAAAGCGCCAGGGTGTGATTTTTTTAAGGTTCATATAATACGCATGTCGATCCAATTTATTTATTTACGTAGTTCAATCTCATGGTTAGAATTTCTCGGGCTACCCCTTAGATCAATAATAGCTCTAGATTAAGGATCAGGAACAAAAAGGAGTCGCATAAGCGGCCACATTTGCACACACGTAAACATATACACTTTATAAAAAATGTTCAATAGTATTGACAACTTTAGTTTATAAACTCTTAACCTTAACACTCAAACATGCAGTTTAATTACCATTGCAGAATGGGTAAATAGGTTTAACGTTAACAATTTAAAAATGTTTCTTAAAGATAAATATCATCAATACAAAAGTACTAATTCGAAAATGATACTTAAGATTTAAGCAACAAGGATTCGAAATACCGTCACAAAACCTTTTGAGGCGTTATTTTTCGGGCCGTTTTTGAAGCGCTCATCGGAAATCTAGTACTATTATTGATCGAAGGGCTACCCTGAAGCTTCAAGGATATTGATTCCAAGGATACTCAGTCAGCATGTGGTCAACACACTTTCCAGCCGTATTTCAAAGAGTTTAAAATAAATTCATGCAACAATCAGGCAGTGAAACACACAGAAAAATAACTTATTTATATAACAAGAAACATTATTTAGAGGGCCTACACAAGTGGCAAACGAGAAACGAAAACGCACTGTAATAGGGTATATTCTTTAATAGGGTTTTAACTTAATGCACTACTGCATAAAGTTGAAAATCAATGTTCAGAAAAAATAACTTGACTTATGTTGGAATATTCACATTTACTGTATATACATAAAGCTGTTCATCACAAACCTATTCTGCGTGAACAAGTGTGGTCACTCCCTCAGAAACTAACAGTCATGCAGCTATATAGGGGTGTTAAAAATAAAATTAAACATGCCTTAGATACAGTCAAGACCACCAATTGATATAACACTTAACAACTTTATACTATTTTTTTTATTGATTGCAATATCGTGTTCTTACGGATATAGAATTTTGGTTATTATGAAAGAGGTTTAATCATAAAATCGGATACTATTTGAAATCAGAAAGTTGTCTATGGAAACTCTATGGACAATGTTTTAAATCCGAATGTTGTTCATGGAAACTCCTTGAACATTATATTACATCAGAATGTACTTCCGTTTTTTTTCTATTTCGTGGTATTTTCGCATTTGACCACTATCTCGCCTGATGGTAAGCGAAGATGTGGTCGACGGTGAAGCACGCTTGCCTAGAAGTTCGTATCTTAAAGTTAGAATATGTTCCAGGAGAATATCGCTTTTAAATTTTGCATTGAATGTCCATATTGGTGATCGTGGTTGTATAACGCCCAAAATTAATTTCTATTTCAATCCAAATGCGCTTCTGATTCTTCTCGACTCACATAGACAAAATTATTAGAGACAAAAAGATCGGGATCACGAGTGAAACCGAGATAGAATATTAATTTTCAGCGTAAGAAAAGCAAAAGAAAAGAAAAAGGTAAACGACACAGTATACATTAGCACTCACTTGGGCAGACACCGCTGCAGGAAGGGCACGCACGAGCTCACGTACGCCAGACGGTTTACCCACGCCGGGATGTCGTGCTCGCAGAGGGCCTACAAACATAAATAAACCGAATTTGTAAAAAATAGACTGCGATCGTGCTGTGCAGTCATTTCATTTCATAAAACGGACCTTAGCGACCCCTGGGGTCTAAAATTTTCATGGAAAAAGCATTCATTTTTTTAGGATTAGCAGTCGAACTTGGAGCACCACCATGGGACGATCACCATAAAATTTCTACGATTAATGATGGCACTTTACGTTACAGTATTCTACACAATATTTACTCGTTGTCCTCTAATCGTATACGCTTCCTGTCACCGGTACATAGAAAGCCGATAAGTGCCAACAAACCTACCGACAAGTGTCGAGATAAGTTCGTTTCCGACATCCCGGTACACTGTGTAGCTTCATTATCTATCATGGAATAGCTTATAGGATGTATCTGATCAACCTTTGCCCCGGACAGACATAGGCAGTGATCTTTTTATTAATTTTTGATCTTCAATTGCATTATTTTCTGGTTAAAAGGGAAGCTTTGTTCTGAGAAGAATTTGTGATATGAGAATATATGATGTGTTTTCGATATGGACCGACACGAATTTGGTCTAAGCAGTGAGCGGTGAATAAAACATTAATTCCTCTGTAAGTAAGCGAATTCGCTTCAGGCGGCGGCTCATGGCGTGTTTCAAACATTTCTTAACATGATCTTACCGCACTAAGCCACTGCTCACAGCGGCAAGGTCATGAAAGGGTCGTTGGTGACATTATTGAATATGTTTTTTTTTACTTTGTAAAATCATCAAATGAGTCCTTCTGCCCTGAGTAGGGTTGCCAGCTCTAAAATTTGGAAACCTGGACAAGACGCGTGAAAACCCCGGTATTTAGTCCAGAACCCGGACACGAGTCGAAGTGCGCGCCGTGGCAACTGTAGCAGGCGGCCCAAGATTTTAATTTTTAAGCCCGGACTACAAATGAAGCCCCCCCAGTCGCTCTAAACTAGGACAAATCCGGAGAAACCGAAACGGACGGATTGCAACCCTAGCCCTGAGGGAATGTCACTCTTACTGACTAAAATCCAGTGTGTTTAGACAGTTCCGCGATCCCGGTCGGCTTTCGTGGCTTGCGTGTCAACATACACGTGTTTGCATCGTCTCAGATCTCATCTCACATTGATGTTACTGCGTCATCGCTAATTGAGCCATTGTGTTCCACATAATTGTTTTCTAATAATTACTATTTGCCACTCCTTGGTTCCCTTACAGTACATTTATTTTACAAGGCAGATGTGAGGAAACTTCCGAGAGGGAGCGCTCTAGAAAAACAAACACTGTATTTACAGATGAAGTTCATACTTTTTGGAAAAAATCGAGGCGGAATGGAAAAATAAACCTTATAAACGAAATTTTAAAGAGAAGAAATAAAACTTTAAATCATCATCTGCCTAGCCTTTTCCCAACTATATTGGGGTCGGCTTCCAGTCGAACCAGATGCAGCTGAATATCAGTATTTTACATAGACCGACTGCCTATTGGACCTCCACAACCCAGCAACTGGGTAATACGATACCCGACGGTAAGACTGGTTGTAAGACTTTCGAGCTTCTGACTGTTATTAACGAATGTCAAAGATCTACTAATGACAGCCGGGACCAACAGCATTAGAGTGCTTTCTGAGCCACGGAGGAAACTCGCTATGACTCATCCACAGAACAACCTCGGCAAGCGCAGCTTGACCCGGAAGATGAGCGGCTGTAATTATTTACAACTTCAAATAACGTAATTGAAACATTAGAATACCGTCTTCATATAACCTTTGATAACCTTCGTAACAATAAATTAGTACGATTTGTATATTAATACCAAAGTAGCTTGCATGCTAAACAGTAGCCATTTATTATAATGTAGCGTTTAAACTTGTCGGCTTTGTCACCCTGTTATAAATTACATTCGGGTCGTTACAAACTTTATAATGCATTACCTTGACCGATTTTTATATAAGTGCAGAAAATGTTTGTAGTCTAAACTTATATTACTAACATTCGATTTTAAGTTTGTTTGTAATAGATAAACTAAAAAACGACAAACCGATTATTTTATTCTTTCACTTATAAAACATTACATTTAAGCCCACTTGCACCACAAACCACTAAACAGGTTTAGCGCTAAACTGATTTAAAACATCGTTCTGTCTCTGTCAACTTCAAACAATTTGACAGGGATACAGTGATATTCTGAGGCAGTTTAGCGCTAAAGCCGTTTAGTGATGTGTGGTGCAAGTGGGCCTAAGTCGACGGCACTATATTTTTTAACGTGTGAAATCATGAAATTAGTTCAAATCTGACAGTCCCTCCTGTCACGCCCTGGGTGAGAGGACTCATTTGATGATTTTACCTAGAAAACATATAGGTATTAAACTTGTCAAAAATATAGCTAATATTTTATTTTAGATTTTTTATAAATTTTCCCTTTACAGAATAAACGATCGTCATCGATAAAACTCCACACCTGTATTTGCTAATACAATTTAAAAATAAGTAAATAAATAGTACTCGATGTAACTTTATATTGACACACATCGAGTATTTGTTTATGCACTTAGTAGAATACGATAATCGTAGAAAATACTAGACTGACACGAAAAGCAAGTTTTAAATGCGGTATTTACCATCATCATAATTTGTTTACATAGCTTTATCCGGTTTTGTTTTGACAGTAGTGCCATAGTTGCCCAAAATAACGGTCATCATCATCATCTGCCTCGCCTTTTCCCAACTATATTGGGGTCGGCTTCCAGTCAAACCAGATGCAGCTGGATATCAGTATTTTACATGGAGCGACTGCCTGTCGGACCTCTACAACCCACTGGTTAATACGATACCCCATGGTAAGACTGGTTGTCAGACTTTAGAGCCTCTAACAGTAACGACTGTCAAAGATCTACAAATGACAGCCGGGACCAACGGCTTTACGTGCTTTCCGAGACGGAGGGAACTCGCTATGACAGATGGCCACTCATCCACAGACCAACCTCGGCAAGCGCGGCTTAACCCGGATGATTGGCTTCTGCGGCTGTATTTATTTAGCCACGAGCTCCTCGAGCCCGAAATTACAGCATAAATAAATGAAAATTGCCCCACTGCTTGGCATAGGTCACCTTTCTTAGTGCGGTCGCGAGACTTTCGCATCAGATAGCAGTGTTAACGTAAAGGGCTATTGTAGGATCACCGTGGATTTTAGTCAGTACAAGTCTGACAGTAACTCCAGTTTAGCCCTGGGTGGGAGGACTCATTTCATGGTTTTGACACGATAAAAAAACTATTTGTTCGGCTGCAGCAACGCAGTTGCGAGTCTCTTACTTTAATGGATTTATAAAGCAGCGGTGCTAATATCAATACTTATCAGTAGACTGATTGATTCAGACTTTTGTGCGGCATAACGTGCTTTGTACCTAAAGCCTTTGTAAAACAGACAGGCGATAGCGAACCGGACCGAGCCCGAAGCGATAACGAACCGATACGAGACGTCAAACTGGTTTCAGCGAACCGCGGCGTGGCAGTTGTATTAGCTGTTTTTTTAATGAACTCGGTCACGCTATCGGATCGCTTTCGCTTTTCCATGTGACTGGATTCAAACAATTCCATACATTACAAATAAAACCGCCTCGCTTCTGTCTATTTGATAAAGGCTTAAAAGATATGTACCTAAAAGATTCTCGAACGGATCGCTAGTAGCGAGTTAAAATAATTGACTGTGATAACAGTGAGTGACTCACCAAACAAAAGGCGGAGGTGAAGTGATTGCAGTTGTTGTTCATAAGGTGGTACCTGAAACAGATAGCACGTGCTTTAGTTTCAAGAAAACATACAGGTTGCATTGCTGGGAAATGTCAGATAGCCATAGGCATATATTTCCACGCCTACATTATGCGTTTTAATTAAGAATAGGATGACCTTGGCGCCATATTGTGACTTGATGCATGGTTTTCTAATATTAACTAATATTCCAAATAACATAAGATGATGTGCAAAGTTCTGTATAATAAAGTATTAATAAGTAAACATACAGTGAGCATTTAATAGTAATTTTCTCTTGAATAAATTAAAACACAGACAACATGAAAGTGGTTACCCGGTGGTATCGGCGTCGACTTACAGTCGTGGGTTTGAACCCAGCCCGGCGCATTACTTTTTTTTTTACGTGGTAAAATCATCAAATGAGTCCTCCCACCCAGGGCAGGGCGTGAGGGACTGTCAGACTTGACTGACTAAAATCCACGATGTCCTTCAATAGCCGTTTACGTACCGGGGTCACGGTAATTCGTGAGTCCCGCGACCCCGGCAAGCTTAACCAGGCGCATTACTTTGTTTAATAAATTAATTTTCATCACCACTGCTCTTAAAACGGTGAAAGAAAACATCGTGAGGAAACCGGCATGTCCTAGAATCATAAATTCAAAAAACATGTGACATCTACCAACCCGCACTGGGCCTGAGTGGTGGATTATGGCCCACTCCCTCTCACAGAGTGGGGGCCTGTGTCCCAACAGTGGGAACATGTATAGACTGATGATGAATGAAAACCACACATTGAAGTCCTGTTTTTCCGAGACAAGACATAGAACAGACTTCCGAGAACATTAATTACACGACTGCCCAAAAAAGGATGTGATCCTTTTTTACAAGCTTTTATTATATTACTATTCCGTAATTAAAAAATCCGCTGTACTAATGAATTTTAATACACACTTAGAACAATAAAATGTGTCCGTCTGTCTGTTCGCGATAACCTCTGCTGCCCAGGCGATAACATGACACACCGAGTAATTAGTAAAGCCGGAATCAAGCCGTCACTTTTGCTTCATTTTGTCTTTCACTTGAAGTACATTTTAGACGGGAAGCAAAGTAAGGGAGCGGCGCTAGTACTTTTTATTTCGGAACACTGCAAATCCTGAACGCCAGAGTCAATAGTAACGACTACCAGTAAAACACAGAGACAATAAAGCTTGACGTATTTCGGAAAATGAATTTAACTATCTTGGATCCCGAAATATTAATCGCTATTAATATTTCGGGATCTTCTGCCCGCGGTTTCACCCGCGTTATGTTAGGCGTCTGGCCCTTTGGAGGCCCCGTCAGTTTCCTTGGGGATCGCGTGGAAGAAAACGCACCGTTTACTTCGGGCCTTGTCCTTTGTTGGACGGCGTGCTACCCATTACTCGCCGTCCGCAAGTTGATGCCTACGGTAGCCGGAATTTGCCCCGCGATGTCCGATGCCCTGGATGTCTTCAGCAGTGGCTGGACCGTGAGGTGGAGCATGTTACTTCACTCACTTGTTTGGACTATTTATATGCTATCTGATTAGGCGCTCAGTCCAGTCTCTATGACTATAGCAAAAACTAAACCCTTTGGAGCCCTGATCTAATTCATCATGTTCTATTTGATTTTAAACTTTGATTTAAATGCCGAGAGTTACAATTCCAATACTAATATTAAGGCAGTCATTTAGAGTAAGTGAAAATGGGCACTAATGGTTTTGTAATAATTTTAGTAATTGGTTTAATTGCTGTGGCATTTAGTTAATCACTTTAACGTAACATACTTTGTGTTTATGAGTATTTATGCTCTAAAATATATTGTTTATGGTCAAACCACGGTGTAATTCTTGTTTATATTTCTATCACAGGCTTAAAATTGGCGTTTTTTTATTGAGATAGACTTGTTTAATCGTAAGATAAAAGATCTCTTTTATTAGCGACAACACGCTTATTGTGTCACCCTAAACATCGAAGCATTTTTCACTTATCGTAAATATCAAGTGATGGACATATAGAGGTCATTGACGTTGCTGTTCTTATTGTAGAAGCATAGTAAGTAAGACATACCTGTCACCGCGGAACTGCTTGCCTAGCTCTGCTACCAGTCGTCTCACTTCTTCTTCGCTGAAGTCCGTATAACCTATGTGTACACTTTGTCTGCAGAACAAACATAAATAAATATTATGATAAAGTTGCACAAACCCATTATAAACACAGGCCTTTAATTACCATGCTGGTAAAAAATTAAACAAGTATTGAATAAAAAAAAAAAATGATTGGTTCCAAAATATGGAGACAGAACTACTGTTTTGTTTTAATAGCAGCGTAAGAAAATATTGTGAGTGACCTGCGTTTTTCCTAGATCCAAAAAATCGAAGACATACCAGTGAATTACATCAACCGGAACGGGGTCTATTGAAGAAGCACAAGAAAATTTTTGCATTATTGTGTATCTTTTGACCTATTCCAAATTAAATTCATTTTGAAGCTCTTTCCAAATTCTATTTTTATGGTAGACCTCGCTTCTTGCTACTGTTTTGTGAGAATGTGGCCCTGGTGAACCTGTGAACCCAACAGGATCCATTGTCCCCGTGAAATATGCTCCAATTGGGTACTAGTCGAGTAGTTTCGGCACAGCCGGGTGACAAAATCTAATGTGTACCTTGCCGTACAGCTGTATACATTTTAGTATTTATGTACAGTGGGCTGCAGAAGTTCAGAATAATACAGAATTAAACTCGTTCATAATATAATGACGTGGGGAAAAAATAGACGCTAATGTTTCCAGGCTATTTTGCTGGACAGTGTACCTGAACCGAAACTGTTCTCCTAGCTCCCGCTCGTCCCGCGGCGTGATCTCGAACACGCCGGTGAAGGCGTACGGATGCCCGCCGTACGCCCACTCCGAGCCGTGCACTTGCACGCCACTGTGGAACACGCCGACACCCGCGCCCGCCGTGTACCTATACAAAATTATACCATTTTACTTTCTTCATTTGCCAAGATATACAGAAACTTGGTGAAGCATGATGGAACTCCTGCGGAGGAGCTCCTATGACATGTTAATCGACAAATCTGCTTGTAGTTTGGGACTGATCACAGATAGGCATACAAATCATTTTTTTTAGAAATTTCTCGGCAGTTGTTATAGAGCCTTTGCCAGCCTTGCAAAGATCGTCGCAATAAATGGTGGCAACTAAAGTCAATAAGAGACTTAAGTTGAACCCGATACCAAATAATATCGTAAGTAAGTAGATTAGCAACAATGCTGAAAGAAAAATGCCGCGAAACAAGGCGTGCAAGGCGCACATGTCGCTGATATGCTGCATGGTAGCCAAACACAGACCTAGCGGACTATATGCGAACTATCCACAAAAGAAGGCTGAAGCAGATAGGATGCGAATGATGGGCCAAAGGTAAGACAGAAGATTGTGGAGTGTTTACAGCTTGGGGGAGGCTTATACCCGGCTGAAAAAGGTTGATTGATTTTTTCGATGTGTCTTACCAGTTGGTCCAGTACATGTCGTAGACATTGAGCACGACGGCTGCCTGGCCTGGACGCGGCGCACGCTGCTCGCCCCGCCGCGACAGCAGTGACATGCACGACGGGAACATCGCGCAGATGCCGCACGACTGTGTACACAAGGAGGGATGTTACAAGATGGCACAATGGACGATGAGAGCGTGTTCTCGGTTCTGCAAATGTCTTGAATCTGCAGGGTTTCATTCAAGGTATTTATTGAACCGGGAATGCCATGCCCGGGTTGAAAGACAACGCGCTGGTATACGAATGTACCAGCCGGAAAAAAATCGGAGGTTACGTTACAATACCAAAGTGCAATATTTACACGGTAAAATTATACTGACTTTGAGGTGATCAGTTAGCGCGTCGCCTTTTCGTATTTTGCCACGCCGCTCTTATATTAGGATTAGTGTTCAGAACCGGGAAATCCCGGTCTCGAAAGTACCGGGAATTCCCGGTTCTTTTGTCAGTAAAATGGAACCGGGAAATCAAATTTGATTCCCGGTTCTTTCGGTACTTTCGGGAATTTTATTTTTATTACGCGATTCACACTACTATTTACTTATTTACGCTTACTTTACTTTTCCACACTTTCTACTATTCAAACATTCAAAACTAACGTGAAAAATTCAGCGTTAAAAGAAATAACGCGCGAAATTAATGGTGCGCTCGCTACGCTATAACCAATAACTACCTACACTCGCTCGCTGTTGCTAGGATAGGAAGGCTAAGTCGCACCAAATCCTCAACAACTCCTGTATCTCAAGCTGAACCCCCACAAATACAAACCTCCCAAGGTGAACAGGCGAGAGAACGTGAATTTGACTCTGATGTGCTTGAAGTTCAAAACATTGCTTTGACAAAAGGCGATGAGTTAAATGCTGAGCTTGCAAAAGCTGTTGGTGAAAAACGCGTTAGATCTTCTGCTCATGAAGATCTCTTTACGAATGTTAGGATTGAAATTGCTCTCTTTGAGAATGGAGGAGATCGTGGGCGTTACTTGTCGCAGGCATATGACCATTAACGATTCCGCGAACCAGTGTTGAGCCAGAAAGAGTTTTCTCTTCGGATGGTTTGCTATGCAACAAAATAAGATCTCGTTTGAGTGACAAAAGTCTAGATGCACAGTTGTTTTTAAGATCCTATTATAGGGAAGAGAGAGCTAAAAGCTCTTAAAAATCTAAACTTTGGTTACGCCATATTTTATGAATACTCGGAAGGAGATATTATCTTTAAATATTTTTTGTTAAAAAAGTTTAATTATGTTTTCTTTGAAAAATGTTTAAGATATTTCTAAATGTTTAAGGAATCTAAGGTGACTGCCTAATTTTTACCATTGTATTGATAGTAAACACTTACTTAAGAACCTAACAATAACACTGTGATCGATTATAGTCTGATTTATATATACAGGGTGTCCCAAAACTCAACGTCAAGCCGAAACGGGGTGACAGGATTGATCATAACCATCACGAGAAAAATCTGAAAAAAAATCTATCCCATGCAGTTTGAAAATTATGGGCATTTTAAGAAAAACCTAGAAATTTGATCAAACTGTACCATTTTTCGGTTATTGTGGTTATTCTTTTTTATTTTTGTTCATTTGAACTTTGGAAACGTAATCCTAAATAACATTTCTAGAATCCCAATAAAAAATAATGACACAATTGCCTCAAGTTTCCGAGAATTGAGACTATTTGTTAAACTACGAATTTAAAATTTTCAAGATTCGTCGACTTTGACAGGCCCTCCTATAAAAAAAATGTACTAGAGTGCCTTGGCAAGTGGCATTAAAAGTTGGCGCATTTAATCAGAATTCTAAAATGGTACAATACTTGTTAGTTCCATACAATAGAAAAGAGTAAAAAAATTAAAACCTCAAGTAACCCGATTTTTGCTATCACGTTTTACTCAGTTAAAATGTTTTTAATTCGCACAAGCTCTAGGTAGGTTCTTAATTTTAAGACAAAATGATGAGAGAGATGGATAATGGGTATGGGTACGCATTTCGCAGTGCAAGTAAGAGATTTCCTTGACCAGGAATATCCGGGAAGGTGGATTGGACGTTCAGGCACTATCTTGTGGCCCGCCCGTTCACCAGATTTAAATCCCCTGGATTTTTTCTATTGGGGAGTTCTCAAAGAAAAAGTTTACTCAAAGCCCATTGATCACGTAGCCGACCTGCGTGAACGCATTTCTCAAGCAGCTGAGGCAATCAACTCTCGAAGATATGCCCGACTTATAAGTAGATCTTTTTTAAGAAGATGTAGGGCTTGTATTGAGGCTGATGGTAAACAATTTGAACATTTATTATTTATTATTGTAATAAAAATGTTTTTTCTCTATCTGACTTTTAGTCCAACAAACCTAATTATTTTACTAACTTTTTTTCACTTTGGTAAAAGTGGCGTCACTATCTGTCTCGCTCACTCATGACAAACATACCCATTATCCATCTCTCTCATCATTTTGTCTTAAAATTAAGAACCTACCTACAGCTTGTGCGAATTAAAAACATTTTAACTGAGTAAAATGTGATAGCAAAATTCGGGTTACTTGAGGTTTTAATTTTTTTACTCTTTTCTATTGTATGGAACTAACAAGTATTGTACCATTTTAGAATTCTGATTAAATGCGCCAACTTTTAATGCCACTTGCCAAGGCACTCTAGTACATTTTTTTTATAGGAGGGCCTGTCAAAGTCGACGAATCTAGAAAATTTTAAATTCGTAGTTTAACAAATAGTCTCAATTCTCGGAAACTTGAGGCAATTGTGTCATTATTTTTTATTGGGATTCTAGAAATGTTATTAAGGATTACGTTTCCAAAGTTCAAATGAACAAAAATAAAAAAGAATAACCACAATAACCGAAAAATGGTACAGTTTGATCACATTTCTAGGTTTTTCTTAAAATGCCCATAATTTTCAAACTGCATGGGATAGATTTTTTTTCAGATTTTTCTCGTGATGGTTATGATCAATCCTGTCACCCCGTTTCGGCTTGACGTTGAGTTTTGGGACACCCTGTATATATATATATATATATATAATTACTTACTACTAGGTATGAGAATAGAAAATAGTTTAATTTTGTTGCCTTTGAAAAATGTTTAAGATAATCCTAAATATTTAAGGGATCTTAGATGACTGCCTAATTTTTATCATTTTATTGACAGTACATAATTACTTAAAAACCTAACAATAACACTGTCTGTGATTGACTATAGTTTGATTTATATAGGCATAATTACTTACTACTAGGTGTGAGAATAAAAAATAGTTTAATTTTGTTTTCTTTAAGAATGTTTAATATAATTTTAATGTTAAGGAATCTAAGATGACTGCCATATTTTAACTCTTTATTGCCAGTAAATACTTACGTAAGTATCTAACAATAACACTGCGATTGATTATAGTCTGATTATGAGACGATAATCAATCGCAGTGTAGTGTATACCTACTACTAAGTATGAGAATAGAGAATAGATGAAAAAAATTCGAATTAAAATGACTTGAATACAAAATTTTAGTTTACTATTGAAGCATATCACTTGTTTTCTACAACAAAAACTAGCAAGAACCGAAAATACCGAAAGAACCGGTAAATCCCGGTTCCGTTATACAAAAGTACCGAAATTCCCGGTTCTCAAAAAGAATACCGGTTCCGAAAACACTAATTAGGATCGTAATACAAGCATTTTAAATTGAGAGACTGCCTATCTTACTGCTACAATTCACAAACTGCTGAGAAATACCTCTTGATAAGATTGGTTTGCAGACTTTCGAATTTCGAACCAACGCTACTACCAAGTCACGAAGTAACTAACGTATATGATATTAATATTGCTGACTAGTTGTAACATAGCAAAAATAATAATATTTTTATGATGTACTAGTATTTGTTTCAGGTCTGGGGTTTGTGTATGCGAGTTAAAATGTTTGTAAACGCAATCAGGATAACGTTTTTCAAAGAAGTAAAGAAGCTACGCTGCTCACCAAAAGGCGACCCTTTTTCCGAAGCCAATTTCCTAGCCGTTTTGCTTTAGCCCGCGTCCATGCAATGGCAGTTTGTATTGTGATCATTAAAACTAACGCGATGCATTCGAAATTCGTCACAAATTCGATACCCAAAAATGAAACATAGTCTCACTAAAGGCGTATGACTGGTGCAATATAAACGGGCTTTTATATACATTACAAAATAATCATTGCGGCAACATTACGAATGACGAACTGTCAAAATGACAGAATGTTTTTTTTAAGCTGTCAAGATCATAGATTTAGAAGTTATTTTTTTTCGGAGATAAGCTGCCATTGAGTGTGGTACAACCGGTACAAAACCTCCTTGGTCACAACTTTCTGGGACAACAACTGTTGATCGGAGAGACGAAACAAAATATTTGTTTTTTCTAAATGTTAATTTTGAACTAACAGTAAACATGTTATACAAGTGCCAAACCCACGTTATATTTTTTTTGTAAGATTTTCATGATTTCAGGGTCACAATATTTTTTACTTTAGTATTCTAACACTCTTCCGTGTTTACTTATAAACGAATTTGAAATTCAAATAGCCGCAATACTAATTTATATACACATAAATTTAATCAAAATTCTATCAGTATTTTCATAGTAATGACTCACATAATATAGATACTGCGAATCGTAGACGAAATTATCTTTACAAATACAATGCTTGAACTTTATAACACAGCTGATAATGGAACGATCAACCGTTGACCGTACGATTGTGATTGCTGCTAATAAAACTGCTGCTTCTGTTTAGAGATATTTAATTTCAGTCAATCAAGTGTCAAATTCAGTTTATAAGGATTATTTTTTTATAATCAGAGAGTACTTAAATATCTTTACTGAGAGCTAAAGATTAGTTCTTTGATAATTAGGAATCGAGACTCATTCACTAGTAACTCCTGCCTACTGCGACGGTAGTCAATTTTTTTATGGTGTATAAGATGGTGGAAAATACTTTAAGGCAACCTACCAAATATACAAAGAAAATACGATAGGTTGAGCCGATATAAAAGAGTAACGACAAAATACCGTAGCACGAGATTTTATATATTCGGGAGGAAGCAGAAAGAAAAATCAATAACAAAGGAAAATCCTAGAAAGCTAAAATTAAGAACGTTGGCCGGGGTCGCGGGACTTACGAATTACCGTGACCCCTGAACATAAAGGGTTATTGAAGGACACCGTGGAATTTAGTCAGTACGAGTCTGACAGTCCCTTCCGCTCTGCCCTGGGTGGTCGGAATAATTTGATGATTTTACCACGCTAAAAAAAAGCTAAAATTAAGAAAAAGGAGACGAACTGATTCCTCTGTATACGAATGGCCCGCATCGACAGAGGAACAGTTATAAGGGGATGAAGAAAGGTAAACGGGTGTGGAAGTCTTTACTCGGCAGTAACCGGTCAGAGTACGTATCCCAGTAGATATAAGAAAGCAGTGCCATATTGCAGGTAAGAGAGATAAGAGATAGTTATATAAAAATAAAATTTGAAGGAAGTCGTAAGTCATTGATTAGGTCTTTAAAATAAACGACTGAAATAGAAACCACGGTAGCACGTGGCGTCCTTGTCATAAAGATGGAGCAAAAATGTGTAATTATGTACGAATATGTAATATCATTTCTGTAGATATTGCTTTTATTTTTACTGGGTTGAGTGATCTTAATGACTCCCGATTTCTAGACCTCGTGTAAGCAGGGATTTGTAAGTAAAGTGAAAAATGCAACAAGGGAAAATCCTAAAAGTAATATTTGGAGTTCCTCAAGGAAAACTTCTGGGTCATATATTTTGTCACGCAAAATGTATAACATAACATTACGCATGTAATTCTCAAAGGATCAGGCAGAGATGTACCTAATAGTACCTACACACAGTAGGAGGGGCGAGCTTATTCCCAAAACGGAGCAGAACTCCAGACTCCGCCGTTGCTACTGAAGAATTCTTGAAGTAAAACAAATACTCTACCAATTCACCCGACCTGACAATCGGACCTAAGGCCTCTTGTAAACACAATTACAATAGGAAAAAAAATGGAGGTTTTCGAATCTAAGAAAAAACGGAAAAAAAAAACAATTGAACCAAAAGCCTCAAGAGCCAGAGATCAATCGAGAACTGTCTCAAATTCCTAAATGAGGTAACGGCTAGTAGATTACTAGCCGTAGCAAGAGTACCGGTCTACGGGGATTTAGTCCGTTTGTTACGAGTCACGAGACTCAGGAGATTTCGTAATACGATTACTAGGGTAAGCAAAGTGCAAATGAATGATGTGTTTCTCAACCAGCCCGGATTAGTACCGTGTTCGCTCGGGGACAATACCTTAATTAACTGCAAATAAACTTAACTCTTGATAAACATTTCAGAATTAACTGCAATAAATATCATTGTCTTGTCCTTAACCTAATTTATTAAGGCCGGTTTTTGACAGCCATACACGATCAAGTTTATTTTGCTGGATGCGCGTTCGGTAAACTTGACGGTGCATGGGTATCAGTGTGTATGACAAGTCTTTTTCTGATATTCTTACACCACGTTAGGTTTACCGGACGCTGTTTCAAGCGCGCTGCAAACTTGATCATGTATCAAAAGGTTCTTCAGCCTTAAAAGGCTGAAGTTGACTGAAAGAACAGGATGGTTTTTAGTCAGTCTCACAGTCAGCTCTGGGTGGAGCGGAAAGTATGATGTGATAATTTTCCACCCCAAAAAGAAACTTTGTAATCCATCAATTCAGATGTCTTGCCATAGTCGACACAGATGGCGCAGTGGCTGAACGAACTGTGTTGTGTGTTGGATTTGAACGGAAAGTATAATAGTAATGGTCTACATATCGTTTTTTTTTTCTGGCGTCGTACGTCGCAAGACGATCTCCGGCCACCGTAGGCGCGGGCATGCGGGCAGCGAGTAATAGGCGACTCGCTGTCCGACCATGGACCATGCCCGGGTCGACGGCACGTTGTGTTCTACGCGCGCCTCAAAGAGTGTCAGCATAGTGACGGGGCCTGTAGAGGGCCAAAGCCTGCCGGGGTCGCGGGACCAAGGGATTACCGTGACCCCGGTACGTAAAGGCCTAGTGAAGGACACCGTGGATTTTAGTCAGTACAAGTCTGACAGTCCCTCCCGCCCTGCCCAGGGTGGGAGGACTCATTTGATGATTTTACCACGATAAAAAAAAAACATATCGTTTTTCTGGGTCTGGCTATTTGTGTGTGTGTTTTAATTGTTTTTAAAAACACACCCTACAAAACAGGAGTCATTCATAGAGCAACGGTTCTTTTAAAATGAAACGAAAAAATAAACCATATCATCTTCCGCAGTTTCTTGAATGTCATGCAGGTTTGTTTAGGATACAGCTTCTACCATCTCCAGCTCTATTCCTATTCCAACCACTACAGCATTTTCAGAAGATTCTATTTCCCATAGATCTGAACAGTGCTGAGTAGCTGCCCAATAACCACACGATGTTAAATCTGCATCCCGGCGAAGTTTTACGGTCCCCAAGTCGTTAACCCAGATCTGACTAATATTGTAATACGTGGGAGTAACGATTGATGTTTGTTCCAAACAGTTTCTTTGATTTTCAACTGTAATATAAAACCTTTTCCTGTTCTTCCTTAGTTTGGAACTGCGGAAGTCATTAGTTGTTGAAAAAGACACTGATTGCTAACGTTTTATAAATACATACTTTTGTAGCCTTTCGCAAGTCTTTTTAAGATGTCTGTCAGGTATTAACGAAAAGGGTAACTTTGATAAAATTAAACAATGATTACGGCGAAAGATATTGGGAAACGTAAAAGGAGATTTACAAGATCACACGATGGGTAGGTATGAACTTTATTTTCTAGAAGATATTAATGATATCCGTTTATGGAGCAACCAATTACGCTCTTACCGACTATATTTACACAATAAGAGGTGGGATTGAATGTGAAAAACCAACTTTAACATTCAGTTTATCCCAATGCCACTGGCAAACAAAACAGCTACATCATTCCATGATCCACATATTATTTATCAGCAATACATCACAGATCTAGAACATGCCGAAAATAATGCCAAACTACGTCAAACTCATTACAAAGGCAATAGAATTGAACAAACCGTAGATAAGGGCGGTGTAGACCGGTGGAGACAGATGGACGAAGGTCCAAGATAAGATAATCATTTGCAGTGTAAACTGTCACTTTCCGATAAAATAGATATTTCCGAAAGTACCTAATTGATATGAGGTAATTCGCGAACTTGATAGTGAGTTGTAAACGGCTATTTTTAATAAAAAAACTTGGTAATCAATATTTGTTTTATAACACAAAGCTGTCTGATTCTGATACGACTTACCGAAAAAAGTTTATAGTATCAAGGACACTATAAATTAATTCATGCTTTTAATCACATTCTATCTCTGTCATTTTCAAACGTTTGTCAGAAACAGAACTTTTCGTCAAGCATGGCGTTGAATTCATTTATGTGGAGTAGAGGAAAAATACAGCGCTTTTCGAGTTCGGCGTAACAGGACATCAAAGTCGGCTTGTCAAAGGCAATGTCGAGGCTGCCACTTGCCACAAAGGCTGAACGCGCCGCTGACTACCGGCACGAAACTGACGCTTAGCAAGTGTTCACGCGATTTAACTAATGTTACACCTTTCTTTTCTTTTGGGAACAGTAGAAAAGCGAACACAACATAATGGACAGCTGGTTTTATTGTTGGTCCTACTAAATAGAAAACCGCAAAAGTAACGATTTGTATTCGATCTCCCTTTGCCTCTGCATGCATTGTAGTTTCTGGACCATTGGACGCTTACTAACGCGCGTTTCGAAAACCAAGAGGTGAGTGCGCGCGCTTGCATTATTGGTTCCGGTAACGCGCTTAAGGAAGCGCCCAATGTGCACCAGCCGTTAGTTTGGCATTGCATACATGACTCTCGCCCTTTTTAGCGTCACCTGCTAAGATCCTTACATACTCGTTTCGCTTCGTCCACATTCATACATCTGGTTATACAAGCATGCCGGTTGCGAGTACTACGCACCCGAACTTTCAGAAGCTTTTCACCTTTTTTTTGCGTGCATAAATACTTACATAAGAAAGTACACAATACATAAAAAAATTATAAAAACAACAGTTTTATTAACGTGTACACTCCCATTTACACACTAGTGTTGCTATAAGTAGTGTAACACCAGTAGCAGGCATTTGTTCACGCGATATAGCAAACAATGGTACTAAGCTATCTAATTAAACTTTTTGTACCATGTCATAATTTCAGTTGTAGATTGAGTAAATTGCTTTGAGTTAGTTCAAACAACAGTACCTGCCCTTTTTTCTTTTTTTTACGTGGTAAAATCATCTTATGAGTCCTCCCACCCAGGGCAGAGCGGGAGGGACTGTCAGACTCGTACTGACTAAAATCCACGGTGTCCTTTAATAGTCCTTTACGTTCCGGGGTCCACAGTACCTGCCCTAGTCTAGTATTACTTGGAATCGGTACAACACCTTCCATTCTCCCCTGTCTCAGTATCATTTTGGTAATCCTCTAATTTTTGGCTTTCCTCTCCCTCGAAAACGATCAACGTTAAAATTTTTATGTATCACTGTTTAGTCAAGAGGTGGTTTATAAATGCTTGAAGAATGAGTGTCATGGTGGTAGACTGGGGTGAAGCTGGCAGGACGAACGGACTCCTTCCGAATGACGTAAATTGCATAAGATATAAGTTGTGAGAAAAATAATAGAGGTTTTGACCCAGCTGTAAAACAATACCTGCTAATTAGTTAGTATGCGTGTTAGTGCTGTATTCCACGTTATAAATAACCAGAACTATATTTAAATAAGTTAATGTGTAAATCTTATCGAAATGTCACTTTTATGTACGGACTGTTTATAATAGCTACGCTTATCGCTTGCTTTCTTTTGTTTTCACTGGTGTAAACAGTCTATAAAATAAAATATACATAAAATATTTTAATAATCTATCGCAACACTTTCTCTGTGTATTAACTATGGTATAAATATTGCACTAGTGCAAAAATAGTGACAAGAACACTGAGATGGGGAAATAAATGAGTGAATTCAAGGGAAAATAGAAATAGGTATGCATTTTTTAGCGAAGTGACGTAGATGCAAACAAATAATACTTAATCTGCAAGTCTAATGAAATTAAAGTTCAAATACTAAGCGAATTCACGTTTAGCGTCTTTAACACAACTCAACGATACATACATACCCACAAGACTTCGGCGGCATTGCCCACAAGTACAAAAGCCAGGAAGCAAACACATTTATTTATACCAAGAATAAAGACTCCTTTTTAACTGTTCTAATTTCAAGCGGTCGTTCGCGCCGAATTTAACGACAAATTCGAAATTGGAACAAGGAACATCATTGACGCGACGGATCGGGAGCTAACTACAGATGCACATGTGCCCCTCTGAGCCCGTCTGTTCATTAATTGGGGATCACGACCTCTGGGCCCGAGCTCAGCCTATGACACGCTATGGGGAATATTGTGAAGTGTGCAAGGATATTACAGTGATTTCCAAAGTTATCCGATGCTTTTCTTTTCGTTTTGAAACGTTCGTAGAAATAAGTAAAGTCAAAATTACAGACCGCGTAAGAAACACAATAATAAACTTACGTGGTGAAAAGATCACTATACCTAAATTGGACCGATTATTATAACAAAGAATGCTAGATTGCTTGACTATAATGTAGGTAAGTACATCAGAAAGGTTGGAAAAGAAAAATATAACGTTCTGGAAGGCAAAGGTTTCAACAAAAAATTCAACTGCTAGGTGATGGGTCAGTAACAGCAAAAATACTCCAAATTTGCAAAAACGATCCCATATTTTTATTTACCATTAATTTCATGATTAATAATGAAAGTTTCCTTCACATTTTAGGAAGTTTCTAGGCCAAGACTTCAAGAAGAGCTTTCGCTTAATATTTATCGGCCCATATTTAGGCCAAACAGCACAACTGTAATAAAGAAATGTAAATTATACCTTCCTGCGATTAACAAATCGCTTTATTAGTGTGCCACGAGGTTAATATTGAGATAAAGCTTACATTAGTTTTGATTGTGACTCCGTTCGCCTAGGTTTCTAAATTTCTAGCTCCGAGACCAAGAACCTAACCTTTATCTTTTGCTAAACTTGAAATTTATTTCAGAACTTGTTTCGTAAGCTGAATCTATGATGGACTGACGATCAAAAAGTCGAAGATCTAGATTATGACTGGGTGTGGTGGCACAATTTTGGAGAGGCACTCAACTAACAGTGGATACTGGTGAACCGAATGACAATAATGGCTAGAATACTGAAAGCGAGTTTCCGATATTTCAACTATACTATAGATTACAACGAAAACCAAGTATACTATAACTATAGATTAAAACGTGTCAAAAAACAGATTCTCTGAGGATTAGACTTCAATAAAATCTGATCTATTAAACCTATGGTTGGCTTGCCTGCAACACTTAACTTTTAAAACATTTGTACAAGGTTTGATGACGTGTTGGTCTGATGCACATTGGGTGCATCGAGCCATACCAACAGACCAACACTGAGAATATAGCCAGCGGGTGTAAATAGGGTGATGAAGTGCTGAGCTGAGCGATTGGCTCCTCCGCTATATGGTGTGTTTTTGATTCCCGAACGAACGCTTCAAATATGTGTATAAGCTGCAGATAGTTCTTTTGGTTATGGAAATGCATGTACGACACAGAAGAAATTCTTACTGTAGCTGAGTGTAGCTAAAAAAATCTACTCAAACATGTCTCCCTGAAAAGCCGCCACGCCTGACTAACAAACTCAAAATTGCTTTTAAATATCACTTTGTTCATTTACTAATAACTTTAATAACCCATTATTAGCTGTGAACACGAAAATCCATTACATCCTAAGCAAGTGTATTCAAATTACAAACTAACTAACTTCAACAAACTTCGTCGGGAAAATTTCGAGTGAAGCTTTTAAAGTTATTGTTCATATTTCGGGTGTTGTTAAAATTCAAAACGAACTCTCTCTAATTATAAAATGAAGCTATTACTTAAGCTATTTAATTATTCAGTTAGACGAAGATTTCTCTAAAAAGGATAATACTAATCATCATTTTTGGTCACATTCTAGTATTATATCAATCAACTCTTTCAAATAAAATCCGAGCCTTTTTTTGTAGTAAAATAATCAAATGATTCCTCCCACCCGGGCGTTTCTTCCCCCCCAAATCAACTCAGCCTATCGCAGTCCACTGCTAGATAAAGGCCTCTTCCAGGCTGCGCCACATCACCCTATCTTTGTCTTCCACATCTAATCCATCCCAGCCACTTCTTATCCCTTCTAGTATTAAGTATACTTAAAGCCAACTCACACAGCTTCAACGTGCTTGTGGAAACTGATTATAAACTTCTATGCTTTCAAGGGGGGTAACCACATCTTGACGCTGTCTGTACCAGCTTAATTCATAGAATCATATGTCATCTTATTATGACGGCTCGCAAGACTCTCTCAGTAAGTCTGACAGGCCGATCTGCTCCATTACTTTCGATTTTACCACACCAAAAAAATTAAAGGAACCCACTATGAAAGCAGGAAGACGCCCATTGCGTATTTGCACAACTTGCACCCTAAACATCAAGTTTCCATAAGAAAGTCTGCACATGTCAGAACAGATGGTGAAAAATATGAAAAAATAAACTACTGAAATGGTGACTTAAAGGAGTATGAAAGAAAAAAAATCACGAAATGGTACAACGTCCCCATCTCCAAGTCAATAGAGAACTGTGAGATGATGAACGAATTTTCGTTTAGAACGCAAATACCAATAAGCATAACGTAAATAATAATATCCTACTATACGCTAGAGAGCCGCCGTCGATAACATTCCGATAGCATACTCTCGCCAGAAAAACAATTGGAGCGCCCCGCTATCGATAGCCACACAATTAAAGTTGTGATAAAGTTGAAACGGTGCGAGCAAAGCTGATAACAACGCCAATACGTATCACAATCGTAACGGTTATGATGGTAGAACGGTTTAGCGTAAACCATTTCGCGATATCGGATAACCTATAAACGCTTTTAGGTTAGTGTGCTGCAATAAAATCCTCCAATACAAATGCGACAATAGGATTTCATATATCGAAAAGTATGTTATAGAAAATCTGTGATCAGGCCGGGGAGCAGGGTTGTATGAATAGTCAAATTTCATAATTGACCTCAGTTTTAGACTACTCGTATAAGTCGTCGTCGACGAAACTAGTTTGTTTTTAACTTTATGCTCTAGCCCTAGAATGTAAAGTTAAAAATGTATTTAATACGAACAGTGGCTTAGGTGCAGGAGCAGTACTGACACAGCGCTGCTGTATCCATAGAGATTACCGCCCCAGGATGGAATGAGACAAATGGGAGAAGAAGTATACTTAGCAGTAAATGAAACAAGTTTGCTGCTGATGATGATGACAGTTTTGGATGGTAAAATCAAGTAGATTGCAATTTTTTTCGCTATGACTCTTCTATTGTAAGTTTGATTAATCCACGAGTATGAAATGTCTTTGCTTATTCCAGAAGTTTTCTGGACTCTCAAATTAGAAGCTACGGACTCGCTAGCTTTTTTTTATGTGGTATAATCATCAATTGAATCCTCCCACCCAAAGCACGACGGGAGGGACAGTCATACTTGTACTGACTATAATCCACGGTGCCCTTCAATAGCCCTTTACTTTCCGAGGCCACGGTTACCCGATAGATCCACGACCCCGGCAGGCTTTGGCCCTCTAGGGATTCTTTCAAACACGGTTTAACGCACAAAATTAGCGTATAGCTCGTGCTAACTGCTAACAAGACAAAACGGTTTGTGTATTGTTTCCGATAATTAAATAAGCCTTGGCGTATTAACGATTTTTTGTGTCAGTCTTCCTATATTCGTTGGCTATTTGGAAATCAAACTCGAAACTAATATGATCTCCGCATGCCATGTAGATTGAATTGATTTAATTTGATTTGTAAACAGTTAGATTTTTGCCTTCGGCAACAGGAGCAAGTAATTTGGGGGTTCACAAAGACTTATAGACTTCTCAAGCTTCAACTCTGCCCGACTATGCATCATCATCAGCTAAACATACTGTAACATTCCTCCTTCCAATTTCAGACCTGATTTCTTTACCCCCTTTCTTTTCTATATTTGGCTTCCAGTAACTCCGCCGTACGATTATACTCAATTTTGGTACTAATTTGGCCCCAATTTTGTGGTAGAAGATAATATCTGCAGTGCATGCATGTATGGCGTGCCGACTAGCCATACCTTATGAAGCACGTAAAGTGTGCCATTTCCTACAGTTGTCTCCTAACTTGCACTCAGTGATAAGGAACTCGCTTTGGCTTTGTTAGGGTCAAGTTATTGTTAGATGTATTGCTTTCAGGATCTTGGGTTTATCGCATTTACTCGAAAACGCTGCCTAATTTTCGACTACAATTAGTTCAACTATTTTCGATAACTAAAAGCGTCTTCCTTGTAGAGAGCTAATCTACTGGATTGACTTTTAGGGGTACTGTGCAACAAGGTGGAATGGCCCTCGATATCCGTGTTGAGTTGGGAGGGCTTCTGCTCTTCAATGAACGTCCCGTCTTTCTGTATGTTCTAATTTCGATGAGAATTTTCAAATCGCGATGCAAGATTTCAATTTTAGTTGTTTATTTACTCTATAAAGGTCGCCTGTATTATTTTTATATTACGTAATTATGACCGCTATAGCCTTAACGGGTTTCAAAATCAAAAAGCTGTCGCTAAAAAAATGACAAACGAATAAGACCTCCGTTCAAGTTCTTTCATTTGCTAAAGAAACAAACTTCAAAACACCTTTTCAATAAGGACCTTTTAAAGTTCTAACTCTTTAGATGTACCTCAAAACAAGATTCTAAGTTTTCACGACCTTGAAAAGAAGTTCGCGAGCAGTTCAAGTATAAATCCTTTGTCCCATCGATCAGAAACTACATAAATAATTAATGTGAGAAACAACACGTGGCTTAGAAAGCGAGTGGCAACTAATGATTCGTTCTTGACCTTTATACCACGGACGGGCGAAGTTACGCGTGGAAACGCGATATTTTATGGCTGTACACTCTCAACTGAGTTCTCTTATGTGTCTCCCGAGACGTCTTGCAAAAGATGTGGACAAGGATATATCTTTTTTACGAAAAACTTGGGTGTTGTCACTATGAATAACATTTACTATGGTATCAACCCTGAAATAGCAAACTGTTGATCTGATTGACGATTTAGGGGTTTTTTTTTATCGTGGTAAAATCATCAAATGAGTCCTCCCACCCAGGGCAGGGCGGGAGGGACTGTCAGACTTGTACTGACTAAAATCCACGGTGTCCTTCAATAGCCCTTTACGTACCGGGGTTACGGTAATCCCATGGTCCCGCGACCCCGGCAGGAACGACGATTTAGGGGTACAGAGAAACTAAGGTTGTTTACACTCTCGCACTCTCCCTTGCTCGAAGTAAAACGACTAAGCCACCTTTACAAGTTTTCTATTGTTCAAGGAAACAAAAGTAACTAAAGACTCAGTTAACAGGCCTCTTAACATACTGGTTTGGCAGATTTACACGGCGAAGCCTGTTTATAAAATAATGGAGTTTTTCAAGACTATTGTTTGTTTTTTATAATGGTTTTTGTAATTGCTTGATGTAAACATGGACAAATAATGTTGAAAGCTAATGACACATCAGTCAACACTTCATAGACAAGTTATTGACATTTACTTGGACATAACCAGTTAATTAGGGAAAGAGGAGTTTATTTAACGCCCAAATAGAAAGAAAGGTTAGGGAAAGCGCAAAGGCAAAAGAAAAGTATGGATGTCTGACGAAGACTGTAAGGAAAATTGGTCTTTTTGGCAACTGAAATCAAGACTCAGCTAGCATGGTGTTTATTTACTGACTCCCTCAGATAGAAAGTAAGATCGAGACCTTAAAAGAATGGCAAGTTAATAAAAACAAATACCGAAGGACAAAAATGGAGATCCGATTGTTGATCCAATTCAAGAGCATACGCCAGGCAGTGAACTACGACCTCATTGTGTTACACATTTTAATTTTATCATCGAATTGATTTTAAACGAAGATCCTAATCCATTCCCTCAACCTCTTGAAATGCTGTTGAATTTTCAAAAATAAGTGTTTTTTTTTTATGTACCTACGTTGGGTCTGCTCTTGGCTCTAGGTCAGGAGTAAAAAAGACAAGGTGAAGACAAGATGGAGCGAGCGAGCGAGCCAGAAGAAGCCTGTTCACTCTAACCACTTGAATCCAAAATAAATGTCATTCGCACAATTCATTGCAACAAACGTCAATAATGTCAGTTTGGGAAGTAAATTGGGAAGAATATTTCCCAGTGGCGTTTTAATGGATAACTTTGAAGAGATAAGGGTTGTATCCGTTCGGAAACACAAACGCAGGCAGAGAGTTCCACTCCTTCGCTGTTCGAATAATATAAGACGTTTGGAAACGCTTAGTGCGAATCGGTGGAATAGCAATAACGTAAACATAGTAATTTGCAGTGCGTCTAGCTAGTTATTGCACATTGAAGCAATTATAAGTATGATAAGTTTTAACCTCGCTACATAGACAGGTGCCAGGAAACAGAAGATCGATATTCACAATGGCGATAGACCTACCAGTTTAAGCCTACTGTTGGTGCTCCCTTCCAAGGGTGCACCAGTTCAACAGGGAGTACTGGCAATTAACCTGACACAAAAGAGACACTGAAAGCCCTATTGAGGGCAGGCAAAACAAATCTGCCTCAACAGAAATCGCTACACGAGGACCACAACCGCTCTGCCAAAAGAGACAAGAAGAAGATTGATATCTAACAAATGGTTGTTTTAAACATTGTGGGCACATGGTAAAATTGTCCCCACATTGATGGTTGTTTCAAATAGATACGATGCTAAAACTCAATGTTATATAAATAAAACAAGTGGTAAAGATTTCCTATTACCCTCGATGATTCAGATTATTACAAGAATTATGTTCGTATCTGCAGAGGAGTCACCATTACAAGGAAATGCGTTACGTTCTGTTTATTGTGACTTGGTATTAGAAGAGCCGTGTTTAGTCGTTAAATTTTACGGGCTAATATAAAGTTTTAAGCCGGTAATCTGGCAAGCATAAAGGGCTACGGTACTTCTAAATGTTTTAATGGTTAAGGAAATTCTCAATTTGATTACAAACTTGATAATTATGGAGTAGTGAAAATTATGTTTTCCTACTGATTCGCTATTCTTTACTGATTAATTTCGCTGCGGGATTCGAGACCGTTAAATATATTCTCCGGGACATCGTCGAGTTTCATTGTCACGGTTCTTTTCTGGTGATCGTCACCGTTGATTCTGGAACACAGGAGTTGCGGTGGTTTGCGAATAGTGTGACGGGCGGGTCATATACCTCCTCAATAGTAAGTGAGGATATCTTGCCTTGAAAGACACCCCAAAAATCTGGCGAGTCTCAAGAAATCTCACTTCATCATCATAAATATACTGAATCTCAAAGAGAGGTGGCCTGAGTAAAACAAATCGTCGTAATTGATGATGTATTAGGGATCCTATAACATTCCATTCATTCTTATAACTATTTATGTATCGCTGAAGAACGTAAGGTCAATTGGAAAGCTGAAAACCGCAAAGGGTAAAGATACTGTTTAATAGGCTAGTAACACCGATTGGAAAGCAGAGACAAATTTGAAAGCAGAGAGAGCTCTGCTGGTTGAAAGGCCAATTACTTATACTTGCACATTTTGTCAATATGCTTGACAGCTTTCAACCTGTACTAATTTTTATTAGCTTTTATCTATTTTTACCTACAAAATAGATCAGAAAATTGTGATCACATTTAGAGACTATTTTCTCTACGGGAATAAAATTGAAATCGCGAAATAATAATCATTTGCCCCAAACATTTAGATCGAGTATTTTTTTAAGTTTTACAGGGGAACCTTACCTTTAGAGGGTAAGTTTAATCAGTTGTTATTTTACGAAAAATTATGGTATTAATTACATTTGTAACAACAAATGCATTTAGTTTTAATAACTCATGATGATGATGCAAATACAGTTACTATTACATTACTTAAATTATATATATACAAAAGGCCTGCAAAATCTAGTCGGCATAGTACTTTAACTCAACAAACAATAACGTAAACCAATATGTCAGAAGCGAGGTTTTGTTTTCAAACAAGAAACTTAATGTCGCCTGAATGCACGCTAGAATACATTAAAACTAGCAAGGACTGATTCTAACCACGATACATAAATTCGTTTACTTATACCGTAGAAACTGGTGTCGCTCTTGAATGTAAATTTTTCTTTGTAAAGACGGTTTCTAGGGACAACGTGGTGTATTGAATTTCTTTTGCAAACTTGGAAAGCATTTTTTTCATCAACTTTCAATGCCTTATGGAATTGGCTTGGAGAGATGTCTTTTAGCGGGAATTTATTGCTACTGAAAATGGTGGAATAAGGAAACACTTAAGGAATAAATTATTTTCCTTTTCAAGATAAAAAATGTTCCGAGGCTGCGCTTGCGTCGAACAATTAGAATTTTATTTCTTATTGCTAATACCAATTTCTATGTTTTTTTTTAATGTACATCGTGTCCTTACTTCATAAAATATCTTACTTTTTCCGCAAAGTCTGTGCCATGTAAAACCAGCCTTATTAGAAAATGCGAGCGAAAATTTTCATAAACATGTTTAAGTGCCTTATTAGTCGAGTTTTCGCATGACCGCATGCTGCTAAATTATTAAGAAAACGAAGTATGTTTTATACTTTTTTTACGCTAAATATGAAATCTTATTTCCCTTTGTTTCAATGAACGGTCGATATTATTAATTACCGCGCTTTTTTAAATTTTGGAGTTACCTTTTTAGGTGTCATGGTGATGTTAATTTTTTTCTTCATTTTTTCGCAGATGTCTTTGTAACTATCACTGAAATCTCATATTTTTCAGCACTTTATAAAACACAACACTAACGTAAACACTACCGCATCCATTCAATGCATCATAGAGACTGCCCTTGCTTGTCGTCTTCACTTAAAAAAAAAACTGTGTGTTGAGCTCTCAAAAGGCGGGAAATCCTGACCAGCATACTCAGATCCCCGGCATAGTAGACACATTGACTTTTTTATTATTTACCAGAGACAAAAATACGATGGTCGCATCAATATTATCAGGTTTTTAATCCGCAATAAAAGTTTTAATCTTGGTGCGGCTTGCTATCAGTAGCTGTTAATGACCAAGTGATTTTTCTTTGTTTACTTTCTACGATAGTGAGCTTGGTTGAAGGAAATATCAAATAATATGAGTATATTCTTATGCCATAAAGCAGTTTCATGAAAATATTATTGGTGTTACTAGATCTAAAAACTTACGGTTACAATTTGAGTTTGTTCACGAAAAAGGTCTGGCATGACAAATTCGGGTCGAGATCCCAAGGGTTTTCAAAACATACACTTGACTCCAGCCTTTTACCATTTCGATAAGGTCACGGCAGCATTTGATTCGGTTCCCGAAATATCCCGAATTTACCCGACAGTATGCAAACTCGTGTATTTTTTTACGTATCCGAAAATAACAAAATGAGTACATCCCTACAAACGGAAGCGACCCTTTTTAATGGTTCTACTGGTTGACTTATATTTAATACCCTGATTTAATTTTGTAAATCCTTTTTCTGAAAATAAATCTCTACTGGCTGTAAATGACTTTTGTTGTTTAATTACTATGTTTATCTGATAAAAGAATAAAAACACATTAGCGCGGTATTTTACTATAAACAGAAATATGTTTACATTAAGTAGTTCTTTACTCGATTGATACGATGATAGGCAGTTCATTGCCTACATGAGATAACTACGTACCGAGTTCATGAGATTAACATTTTTATTTAGTCTGAAAGACCAGAGCGCCTCACACTTTTTTTTTATCGTAGACAATCTTCAAATGAGTCCTCCCACTCAGGGCAGGGCGGGAGGGACTGTCAGACGTGTACCGACTAAAATCCACGGTGTCCTACAACAGCCCTTTACGTTCCGGGGTCACGGTAATTCGTTAGTCCCACGACCGAATGCCTCGCATTAGCGAAATATCGAATTGTTTGGAATAGAGAAACGGTAGTTTTTGTCCTTATTATTTTGGCCCGGGACCTTACACTGTTGGGTTTAGGCCTCTTATCTTCCGTACTTCTCGATTCTATGCATCTGACTTTGAAAATATCTTCAATTGAACAGTTTTGGACAATGGAGTAATAAAAGCTAGATAACTATGCGTTCGGAAAAATGCCACTCCGTTTAGCTCGCACTATGCCTAGCCGAATCGAACATGATAATCAGTGGCGGTTAGATTTTAAACAGACTTTCTCGAACAGTAGGAGCCGAATGAAACGTAACATTGGTCCGCATCGGTTTTGTTTCTCAATGATTAACGACGAAAATGTATGTAAACCTATCTGTTTTATTTTTAAAAAAGGCACCCGCTATTTACCCGACCCGTAAGCGAACCCTCCATAGACGACAGACGTATGTACATAAATTGGCGATTAAATAAAGCGCAGGCTACAGTAGGTAGGTTCGTTAAGCTTCGTTATATGGCTATTGAGTCTTTAATTTCATAGTTCAGTCCACACCATAAACAAGAGAGCTGCAATGAGCTTTCGAGTTGGCGACCCCAACAATCTAGCAAGATAACAAGCTTTTTATCAGTTTTCTTAGAAATTGGGACACCATACAGATTTGAAATATTTCAGTACTTAATACATATGTAATTGAAATATTTATGGATGTTTTTCTGGATAAATTATAAATACAATAGCACATTAATTATTATCTACTGCATGTAAGGCCTTTCTTTCTTCTCAATCTCTTATCACTACAGATTACAAGAAGAAATTGACCACAATAATATTTACAAGTAAATCCAGGAATGTTATTGTACTTTTATCGCAAACTACAATATAAAGTACCAATAAATTATAAATTTACACTCTACAGTCAAAACATAGCAAATAACATGATGCTGATACAAAGACAGGGAAAATGTATGACAAATAACATAAAATATTGCATATAAGTATAACCAACAAAAGAAGTGCACGAAATACAAATGGTGCACAAATAAAATAAGTGCTAACTACGTAATTGGTAGTAATCTTACTAAATTTTGGTTATCGTAAGCGTCGTCCTGAGAGACAGTTGTTGTGTCTAGGAGCGGGTCTCTGTCCCCCGTGTGGTCCACTCTCTCCTCCGTCCTCCGTTCTGAACGGACACGGCACGCGTCACATCTCTTCATCTCTACACATACTTCTCAACTGTGGACTGTCAATAAAGTCCTTCAGTATTAAGTTATAACCTGATATATTTGAAAGGTTCTCAATGGTTTGCAAACAACCAAATCTTAACATTTTACAAGACTTTCAAAACTGTACCATTTCCTACAAAATTATGCCAATTTTTTCATATTCTAGTTTCAAAAACAAAATAAACAGGGCAAATTATATTACGTACTACAAAATAAATAGTTCTATAAGTGGTAATAGTGAGTCAAGAAGAGATAGAGAGACAAAATAAATACCTCATTATCACTATCAATAAGATTAGTCTCTTCCATGACATCAAACATTAAAAACTAGTCTACACAACTTTAGTATGAACAAATACTGAAACTGCACAAGTCATAACAGAGACCAGCCATCTGTGCTGACGGCATGATCACGTATTAACAACTGGGAACATTACTGGATGAAAAGATTATCTATTTATCAGGCATAAAGAAAATATCATTGTATGCAAATCAAACGTTTGACCATTAGCGAAAATAACGACGGTAACAATCATTTGCAAGGAACGCATACTCGAGAGCGTGTCACCTGAACCACTACATCTAAATACCAATACAAAATAATTAAAATCTTGTCACTTACTACTGTTATTTGGCTTCTGTGGTATGCAAGTGTATTCCATAGAATTTAGACACCAATTCAAATTAAAACTTCCATTATTCTAAAGGTTTTACCAAACACTTGAACTAATTATCTTAATTACGTGAAAAGATACGAGTTAAACGTTAAAATTGGGAAAAAAACGAACAATAACCCCAATGTGCTTTGCTTACTTTTGACAAATTTGACATTTAGTAAAATACATAGACTAAGGAAAGTTTTTTTCATGAATCCGTCAACATTTGATAAATCACCTTATTGGTTTTTGAGGCGAAAATCCCTATAATCTCGTTCGAATTTGGAAAATAACTTCCGAAACGATGGCAACATTATTTAAAAAAAAGTTCTACACGTCACCTCGGTGTGTGTTGGCTGTCAAGTTTTGATTTGTGATTATTTTATGATATTTGAGAAATCTAGAGCTAAATCAAAATGGTAATACGTAAAACAGTGCTTATTTAATAAAGCCCACATCTCTCAGTGCATTATTTTCCATAAGACATCAGTAGTTGCCCAAAAATGTGCGATAGGCATCCGGCTTATGTTTATAGCTTTCTGAGGTGTTTTTGTGTAATTTCAGGTGCTCATAGCGGCAACAGTATGTACGAAGTCAGGAAAAGGTATTAAATTTTATATTAATACCATACTTCATCATTTTAAAGTTACAATTCTTGGAGAAATTGTGTACATAAAAGTAATGTAATTTTCAGCATTGGTTTCACGTCAATTCGTGGAGATGACGAAGGCACGTATCGAAGGATTGCTGGCTGCCTTCCCCAAGCTCATGACTGGTGGCCGACAACATACTTTCGTCGAAACTGAATCTGTCAGGTCAGTTTTAACCCATTTTTGTATGTTGTAATCATTCCAATTTGTATCAATTGTTACTATTTAACTTGACTCTGTGGCAGTTTGATAAGGTCACTACCTAACACAAATTTATTTAAGGCTTACGTTTTGTATCAATGTAACAAAATGTAAGTACAAGTTTTGTTTTAGTGTTACACTGCACTGTAGTGGGTCATCTTAGGGGCGGATTTACTTATTGCTTATTATTCATGAAATAATTTTAGAAGAAATCCTTTTTAATAAAACATTTTTTTTATACCAACAAAATTCCTCTCATATCCCCAAATAAAGAAATGTATTATACTGTGTACTTCTACACAACACGCATATATTTTAAATAGACAGACAATGAAAACTAAAGAATTACTAAAACAAATGTTATTACAGATATGTGTACCAGCCCTTGGACAAACTGTACATGCTGCTCATCACCACTAAAGCCAGCAACATCCTCGAGGATCTGGAGACATTGCGCTTGTTTAGCAGGGTGGTGAGTTCTCTTGAAAATGAATCTAAAGTAAAAGAGATAGTTTAAGTCATTTTATTTTGGATAGTTGTAAATAATGATTATGCTTTACTTCTTTTTTAACTTTATGTATTCTCTTTATCTTTTTTAATGTTCCATCTTATATTTTATTACTACCATAATCCAAAATAAAGCGATCCTAAAATGAAGCAAACAAACCTTTTGCATTCTATGAATAAAGTACTAACTAGTTAGGAAAAAAAAACAAAGTTTAAAAATTAGGAGAAAGAGTGAGTGAGAGTTAAATTATTTTTTTACAAACTGATTATTATACAACATTATTTTTTGTTTATACGAAACCCGATACACCTGTCTAGTATTTTTGTGTAAAGAATCTATGTACAAAATTTTAAAACCGTATCATAAAAAATCACAAGGTTATAAGTTTGTATATTACCTGGTTGTCCGTTCAAAAACATGTTCATTTCGCGGTACACCCGTGTTAACCGCGTCTCCTGTGTTATACACTCATGATAATAGCTTAGCAATAGGTACCTAACCGTACGGTGATTGTATTGTAATTAACTGGTAATAGAATTTTATTAAAATATTTTTGAAAAAAAAATATAACATGGTGTAAAAATTATTGGAATCGAATCAGTTACTGATTCTGAACAAACTATATTCAGGTTTCGCATATACTAAAAATAATGTTGTATAACTGACTAGCTTCCGCCCGCGACTCCGTCCGCGCGGATGTCGGTCTTCGTGTGGATGGTTTATTTCCCCATTTTGAGTAACTCTGACAATGACATCTTTAAATATTACGGCGCTGAATCCACTGCGGGTAATGCAACGTGTGTTCGCGGTTCTACAGAACAACGTCTATGAATAAAACTGAAAAATAAGATTTTTTTTCTACGTATTTTTCCAGGATAAAAAGTATCCTATGTTATGCCCAGGATAATAAGGAATAATTATACCAAGTTTCATCGAAATCGAACCGTTAGTTTTCACGTGATGCCTGCACAAACAGACAGACGGACAGACATAAATTTTTTTAATCATATATTTGGGTTTGGTATTGATCCAGCAACACCCCCCGCTATTTATTTTTTCAATATTTTCAATGTACAGAATTGACCCTTCTACAGATTTATTATATGTATAGATTACTTTGTGAGATTGTATTTCTTTTCTCTACATGATTTCCTATATCACTAGGTGCCAGAATACTGCACTCAGTTGACAGAAGCAGAGATACTGAACCAGGCATTCAACCTGTTGTTTGCATTTGATGAGATTGTAGCCCTCGGCTACAGAGAGAGTGTCAACTTGGCACAGGTAAGTCTCCCTTATCTATACTAATATTGTTAACCTGATTTTTATTTATTGTATTCTCTAGTGCATTCATCAAGGAAAGCTATTCAGCTTAAAGGCAAACCGAGTGACACCATGGTGAATAGTCAATTAGGAATTAGGAAAAATGTAAAGAAATAGCTTCTTTTTTCATGATTTATGAATTCAAAACATATTTTTTTCAACAGGTCCGCTCATTTGTCGAGATGGATTCACATGAAGAAAAAATCTACCAAGCTGTGAGACAGGTATGTGATCATAGACATAGACATTAAGTGTGGACTGAGCATTTTCTGTTTAAAATTGCCTCACTCGCTAGAAAGAGAGAAAAACATTTGTTGGACCATCTTTTTCTTTCCATTATATTGACAAAGACATCATGTATGTCGTAAAGGAAAGTTTTTCTCTCTTTCTATTACAATTTTAATTCAACAATTGGCTAGGGAAGGCTCACTCCATGATTATATTTATAAGACTCTTCGTACACAACGCGACGCAAGTTTCCGACTCCTTACGACTTTGGTATCCAGGTGAGTATGGCAATAGTAATTCATACAGGATAATAATATTAAGGAGTTAAAATACAAAATGAGTAATATTTATATAAATTACTCTCTCTCTTTCAGACACAAGAGCGCGAGGCTGCGAACCGCATGCGTGAACGTGCGAAGGAGCTCCAACGAGAGAGGCTGGAGGCTGCCAAGCGAGGCGTACCGACGCGCAGTCAGATGTCATTCGGTAAGACTTCTATTAAACTATACAATATAGAACAAAGTCACTTTCCGCCTCTGTGCGCTTAGATTTTTCAAACTACGCAATGGATTTTAGTAAGGTTTCATCAATAGATAGTGTTTTAAGGCATACAGATTCTTTGGAGGTCTTAATCTCTGGGAAATTCTTATTACATAGTTTTAAAATTAGAGAATTTAATTTCAAGCTCGATCCATTAATAGCTCAGAATGTGAAATGTGGTCATAATTTTTGAACCATAGAAAATAGCGCCGACATACTCAGATGTCAATAGATTGGAAATGACCTCGCCCATGCTCCTACACAATATGATCCATACTTTCAGGGACACACTGTATACATTAATTTGACGATTTTCCACCCAAAAAAAGAATACACTCGTTCATTCTTCGAAGCTTACTTGTGAAATGATTGTAGGAAGCAGTTTCGGCAGTTCGTCAATGTCTTCCTCGGCACAATCTGAGCCGATCGCAGAGAAGATTCCAACTACGCCTGCTCGTGAGACGTAAGTATAATAATAGACATACTACATATGTATATGAATTAGTTGGTAATTCTAGTTTTATCCTATGTATTTTAACGCCTAGTATTATACTAGATTTCTTGGACCCGCAGGGACAGGGTAAAAAAAAATAGGAAGTCTGCGTTCAGGATCAGGGCCACCAAGTTTCGACCGGCCTGCTTCAGGTAGAGCATACGAAAAATAGAGCTCGAGAAATCCTTCAGAAAGGAGGCCCTTTACTTTGTATAAAATGTCCAAGATGCATCTTTTTACATAGGTTATTAACGGGTCTGTAAAACCTCGTCAGCAGCATTATTCGGTCGCTGACAGAAAGAAGAAAGAAATAAAGAAAATTGTGTTTGATGGCATTAATCTTCTTAAAACAAATTAAATAAAACAGAATTAAGAGAAAGACAGCTTTTTCCGGTTTCACACAACAAATTCTATAATGCGGCGCGTGCAATGCTGACAAATGTCTGATCAATTTTCTTTGGCCTTTTTTTTAAACCTGTAATTTATATTCGTCTAGAGCTCGTCCGGCCGGCCGCTCGGCCATGAAGCTGGGCTCCCGCGGCACGGACGCGGAGTCCTTCGTGTCCCGCCTGCGCAGCGAGGGGGACACGGTCTCTGCCGCGGCCGCCGCCCCGGTCGCCGCGGACCTGGGCGTGGCCAGGCCTCCGCCACCCGATCATAAGGAGTAAGTTTCTTTTACAATTCATTTGAGATAAAATCCATAAAATTACATATAAACCGAATTCTAGTTATCAAAAAAAATGTAATAAATAAAACTAAAATTGTACATATGAGGGACCGCTAGTGTGCAGTTGCATCCACCTCATCAGCATTGGTGAGTCCCACCGCTGGAACAATGCGCTCAAAATACCATTCGGGCTGCCACGCAGCGAGGAGCACCTTTTTCTTATAAATACGGTGTAAAATTCTTCTTTTTACTTTTTATTTACGTGGTAAAATTGACAAATGAGTCCTCCCGACGTGGATGGAATGGAAGTGACTGCCAGACTTGTACTAACTAAAATCCACTGTGTTCCTTTAAGTCCTTTACGTCCACCAAGCACGCGTAATACGACCAATTCTTTCTCTAAACCACCAAGAAAATGAAATGAAATTTTATACAATCCTACATATTTTTGCCAGAGTACAACTGAAGAATAGAAACAGTCATTGTCTACATTGTAAACATTGTTATGTTTTAAGCAATAATAATAATAAAAAAAATCGTTTTATATTCTATAATTTTGTCTATTTCTCCATATACAATTAGAATCTAACTGATAACAATTTATTGTTTATTTCAGTGTACACTTGCGTTTTGAGGAACGTCTAAATCTAGTGGCCGGCAGAGATGGAGATGTACAGAACTTTGAACTTAGCGGTAAGTAATAGTTTATGTGTCAAGAGTTTTATAAACTCTAGTTAAAAAAGAAAAACAACCATAATTCGTTATAATGGGGCCGTTCAAGTATTACGTTAATGCAGTTTATAAATTTTCTGCTTTTTTATTGATTTATGTAAAGCAGGTATAATTATGGGAATAAAAAAATTAAGCTTAGGATAGAGGACTTGACATTATATTAATTTAAATGATGTGTGGGAATCCCCGAATAAGAGTTTCGTTTTCAAGCATAAACAATGTGCGGGTTTAAATATATTTGTGACGTAAGCTCCATCTAGACCCCCCCCCCCACCCCCGTGTCATACAAAATAAAGCATAAACCCTCCTGCCCCCCTGTCTACAAAATACTTGAATGATCCCAATTCGCAAAAAAGTTACATAGTGAAATATGTATTCCGGCAGGTCTGCTGACCCTCCGCATCAGTAACGAGCAGTACGCGCGCATTCACGTGCACGTCGACAACAAGGACACCAGGCCACTGCAACTGCAGGTAAAGCTATGTCTAACTGACCTAAAAATTTATTCCCTTTTATTCTAATTTATTTATTTCTCATTATTTCAATTGATTTATTCCCCATTATTCCGATTTGTTTATTCCCCCTTATTCCAATTTATTTTGTTTATTTTAACAGCATGTCAATAAGGTGTAATATACTTTTTTTTACGTGGTGTCATCAAATGAGTCCTCCCACCCAAGACAAAGCGGGAGGGACTGTCAGACTCGTACTGACTAAAATCCACGGTGTCCTTCAATAGCCCTTTACGTTCCGGGGTCACGGTAATTCGTGAGTCTCGCGACCCCGGGCTGGGGTGGAGGGAGGACGCTGTCCTCTCCCTCACGCGGCCCGCCTCCTCCTTCGCGAGCATAATTGCTTCGCAGAAGGAGGCGACCGCTTCTCACTCCGTCTCGCCCCGCAGCATGGCCTCGACCAATGCCGGGCGCGAGAGGTCTCCGCGGGGATTCGCCCCGGCAATTCTTTTAGTACTATAGAACATGCATACGACAAGCACCGGAGCTATGAGCTAACGTTTTTCCGTACCAACACCAGTCTGAACATAGATATGCAACGCCGCGTGTAGGTTATTAACGCAGAGTAAAAACTCTAACCCTGAGCGTTCAACGAGTCGGTAACTCGCGTCTCTTGGTCGACGTACTCATATTTTTTTATTTTTTACCTTGCAGACTCACCCCAACGTGGACAAAGAAGCATTCAGAGCAAACGGCGTGATCGGTCTGAAGCAGAGTCAACGAGCATTCCCACTGAACAGCGACGTTGGAGTATTGAAGTGGCGCCTCAACGCCAACGACGACAAACTGGCGCCGCTATCCGGTGAGAACTGAAACCCCATTGAGCGAATCTTTACAAAGATTTTTCATTTTATACGTATTACGACGCAGGCGCATACGACGAAAGAAAAATAACAATCTTAACTGCCCGTTCAGGAGCTTGCCGTTGTGCGCGGGTTGTTTATATCTCGTATGCTTTAAATCGTTCTGTATACTCATAATCAAATTCGATAATTATTTATTGTCGTGTTCGTTATTGTCAGAATAAGATTAGTATGTAAGTAGTTTTCAATAAATGTACTAGGTAGATTGAAATTATGAAACCGTGGGATGGACCGCTTATTTTCTTGTAAATCATGTTATTACAATTAGTTGTCGGTTTGTCGCGTCAAACATTTCATTCGTACCACAATAAAGTTAAACATCTATGGAACACTTGTCTAAAAGAAGTGGAACTGCAATACGGCCTTAATATCAACGTCATATGCCGTTTTGTAGTAACACTTTTTTTATCGAAAAAGACGGGCGTATACACATAAAAACAAATTTTGTGATCACTAGCACGAGCGATTTTTTTTTATGGCTATTGGACTGTTTCATTGTATCTATATTTTTAAATAAAGAATATAAAAAGAAGATCATAATTTAAATCTACCGTACCAAAAAAGATTTTGATTTGAAGTAATCACAAACATTTTTGATGTGCGTTTAATATAATTGGTATAATTAACTATTATGTAAAAAAACCTATCTAACTGATCGCCTGTTTCAAGTTAGAGAAGGGAATGACTACTCCGAGTTCCAGCAATAAAGATCCAAAAGAAGCTTCTAAAAAGCTACAAGAGGCATTAAACCTAATAGATGAGTGGCTTGGAAAATGGAGAATTACGGCAAGCGCATCCAAATCTGCACAAGTGACATTCACACTCAGAAAAGGCGACTGCCCTGCAGTTAAATTGGGTAGCAATTACTTGCCTCACAAGGATGCTGTGAAGTACCTGGGTATGCATTTGGACAGGCGTCTAACCTGGAAAACCCACATCAAAGCAAAAAGAGACCAAGCTAACTTCACATTTAGGAACCTGTACTGGTTGCTGGGAAGAAAGTCTAAGCTCTCAATCGCCAATAAATTGCTTGTTTACAAAGCCGTGATAAAGCCAATATGGACATATGGCATACAGCTATGGGGTAGTGCCTCGAACTCAAACATCAACATCGTTCAACGCTTACAAAATACAATTCTGAAATCAATCTCGAACGCCCCATGGTTCATCACCAATGCAGAAATCCACGAGCAATTAAAAGTGAACACAGTCAAAGAGACCACGCTGCTGACAGAAAAAGTATACAAAAGCAGACTCAAAAATCACCCAAATCAGTTAGCCACAGACTTGCTACAGCCCAGTAACATCAAGCGCCTCAAAAGGCACCACATACTTGAGCTCAAATAAATAATCATAGTTTTGCTGTGCTCGCTGGAGTCCTGCATTAATCACGCCCAGATACAAACAGTACATTTGTTCATAGCCGAAAGGCTGATTGCAGATTAATAAAATACAAAAAAAAAAAAAAAAAATGTAAAAACACGTCTTAAAAAATTTGGGAACCTATAGGGTCACTAATTTCTTAGAAAAACCTACTAAGAAAATCCTCCTGATGAAAAACCCAATAAAAGGTGTTTAGCTGAATACATTCTAACTTTAATATGGTTTGCAGTTAACTGCTGGCCGTCAGAGGGCACCGGCGGCGGATGTGACGTCAACATCGAGTACGAGCTGGAGCACGACCATCTCACGCTCAACGACGTCAACATACACATACCATTACCGTGAGTATCTTATAGAAAAACCCGACTCAATCACGCGGGCAGCAATATTAAAAAAAAAAAAACGACGGGTTGCACTCTGGGAGTGTCGGCAGAAGTGAAAACTTGAATAGCAATAAACACACACGAACATTCGCGCAAGCGCCCTGCGCCGTCTCACGTATTTTCGATCAGGTCACGTGTCCTGACGCGAGTTAAACATTTTTTACCCATTCCAAAAAAGTGCACAACGCCGCTGGAGAAGTTTTCACTTAAAAAAAAACTATATTTTTTGCCGAAATATACAGATTATAGATGGTATAAGAAATTATTAAAAAAAGTTACAACTGAAGCCTTATCACAAGATTTCTGTATTTAATTTACAGCTCACTTGAAGTTTACTGCGTTTATTGTATAAAAAAAACGCATCTAGTGTACAAACGAGGAACTATTTTTTTTCATTAAATTATCGTCAAAGTTTCAGTTTATATCACAGAAACAGAAAAAAATCATACTATCTGATAATATATTAGAATAATATGAATGAAAGCATTGCAAGTTATAAGATCTGTAAATTAATAGGTTAACTCTGCCTGCTGAACTAAGGTGACCTGTATCTTAGGACAGTGTTCCGCAAAGTGTGTGCCGCGGCACACTGGTGTACCGTGATCATTAGTTGGTGTGCCGTGGAAAAATAAGGTTATCTTATAAAATTATTTTTAGTAAGAAAAATTTTGACCGTCTATGCAACAGTCTCATGTTTCGCATTAAATACCTTTTCTAAAACTTAAAGTTTAAGTTTGTTAATTAATAATAAAAGTAGATTAATATAACTTAAAAACTGTTTTTTATCTGTGGTGTACCTCAATTTTTTTTCGTTTTCCTAGGTGTACCTTGAACACAAAAACTTTGCGGAACACTGTCTTAGGAGGCAGTGTTCGGCTATGAAATTTATACAAAACACATTATAAAGTAAAAACAAAAAGTAGTTAACATTCAATTACTTACGTACAGCTGTTGGCTCATATGGAATGCATTTATGTATCATTTAATGATACATTTTGATAGAAGAGACACAGGCACTTCGATAATCACTTTTATCTATACATATAATAAATCTGTAGAAGGGTCAATTCTGTACATTGAAAATATTGAAAAAATAAATAGCGGGGGGTGTTGCTGGATCGATACCAAACCCAAATATGTGTTTAAAAAAATTTTTGTCTGTCTGTCTGTCTGTCTGTATATGCAGGCATCACGTGAAAACTAACGGTTCGATTTCGATGAAACTTGGTATAATTATACCTTATTATCCCGGGCATAAAATGGGATACTTTTATCCTGGAAAAATACGTAGAAAAAAAAAACTTATATTTCTGTTTTATTCATAGGCGTTGTTCTGTAGAACTGCGAACACACGTTGCATTACCCGCAGTGGATTCAGCGCCGTAATATTTATAAGATGTCATTGTCAGAGTTACTCAAAATGGAGAAATAAACCATCCACGCGAAGACCGACATCCGCGCGGACGGAGTCGCGGGCGGAAGCTAGTTAAACAATCTTTTTACTCGGAGGTACACTTTATTTGAACTGCACAGCGCGACGGTTCGAGAAAGACTGCCAACTGTGTTCGATTAGATTGACAGTTCGGTGACTACGTAACAAAAGTGGGGGAAATGCATTTTTAGCCAATAAGATGAGCGAATTTAATAATGACCAATAACTATTTGTTATACTAATATTTTAAATGAAACAAATAGTTAATTTGTAAATTAATATTTACAAAAAAAAATTAGTCAAATTGAGCACTAGTAATATTTTAAAATATTCGTACAGTACTCCAAAATTAATAATGCACATAGAAATCTTCGTCACTGTTCGGCAACAGTCGTATTCCCCGAGCGTCGGAAGACGATATGTATAGAGTGCATTTTCTTCATGCATAATTTAGTAGAATTATGTGTTTTGTGCTAAAAGAGATAAATATTGATTAATCAGTAACGAAATTGATTCGATGTAAGTAAATAGCGAGGAAAACGAATTCATCTTTGAAAACAAAACCAAAAAGGGTGTGTAATAGCAGCTCTATATAATTCCATACAGAGAGAACACGTGCAGTCACCACCAATATATAAAGACGACTGACGGACCTTTGACTGACCGGCGACAGCCGCCGACCGCCCGAATTGTTTTCAACTGTTTCACATGATTCGACATTTGACATTGACTCCTGTTTCTTTCGAACAAGGTGCAACATGCAAGGGCTCTCTCCGATTCAATGATTCGGGTGTTTCCGGGGATTACGACAATTAGCGAAGATTTGCATGTGCATTATTAATTTGGGAGTACTGTACTTGCTCAAATTCACTCGGCAATAATTATTTTGTACAATTTTTATTAGTAATTTTTGACTGATGAATACAATACTAGCTCTTATGTTGTAAAATATACACATAATTTATTTGCATCAGGGGTTATAAAATTAATTGAGACGGCACTGTTGGCGTAGTGGCTTAGCGATCGACTGCTGCGCAGAGTGTCGCGGGTTCGATCCCCGCACGGAATAAATATTTGTATGATCTGCAAGCAGTTGTTCCGCGTCTGTGTGTCTTCTAAGTAGTTAAAAAAATCGATGTAAAAAAGCATACAAATAACTTGTGTTAAAAGATACCATTGTTTAATTAAAAAATGAGTTTGCTTGTGGCATCCAAAAATCCCATCTCTGCTGAAAATTAATAAATAATCCATCTCGGTTGCTATCTTCGGTTGGATCTTTACTTGTAACCAATCAACGACCAAATTCGCCTATCCGAGTCTTGAAGATGTCCAATCAGAAGCAACCGTCAAAAACAAAGGAGAAAGAGATTTAGATTCAGATACAATATAATCTATTCTAATTTATACATTATCTCCCGTCAGTTCTGGCAACACATCAGTGGTGGTCCACCAGTGGGAAGGCAGCTACGCGCAGAAGGGACGCACACTCATCTGGAGCATACCCATCATCAACAAGCAGCAGAAGTCTGGCAGTCTTGAGTTCACGTGAGTATGACATCAATTAATTACTCATTATCAGCTTTTGGTGTCCCCCTGTTGAGCAATAGCATAATCCGGTCTAGTTAATCCTATCCTACTTAATGTTATGAAAGTTTGAGAGTATACATGGATGGATGGATTTTTGTTACTCTTTTATGCAGAAACTACTGAACGAATTTGGATGAAAAGTATATAGGTAGTTAGTTTATAACCTGGATAAAAAACACATAGGATACTTTTTATTCCGAATTTATGTTCCCGTGGGATATTTTACGAGTTGTAGCTGTCGAAGTTGCTGGCAACAACCAGTATTTTTTACATTCTTCTCTACACATGTAAATGATTAACTCCCTAATTTTCTCTCTTCAGTGTCACCCCGGCGGTTCCCAACGATTTCTTCCCCCTGACAGTGATGTGGACTTCAGACACGTCCCTAGCCCTGCTGAAGGCCATCAAAGTGACGCATGCAGAGGATGACAGCTCACTCGTGGACTACTCGCAGGAGATCAGCTTCCATCCTGACAAGTACGAGATCGTTTAGACAGATGGGACACATCGTGGCTATATTGTTCGGTGACTTGGTATTATAGTGTGTCCGCAAATGCTATACCGCTGCTCAGGTCATCATCAATTGAGTCCTCCCGCCTTGGGTGGAGCGGAAGGGACTATCAGACTATTACTGACTAAAAGACCACCCTATTCAAGCGTTCCAGTGTAACGGTTACGTTTTTATACGGTCCCACGACTCTTCTTAGGTGCTTGCGAGAAAAAACGTGTGGTCGGTCAAGCCCGCTGCACTTTATAATTTCGCCGTCGACATTCACAGCGGTATTTGACATATCAGAAGCCTGTGGGATGGCCAGAAGTGACTTAAAATTAACTCTGACACCAGAGGAGATCACATTTTCACTTGAAAAAACTGGACAAAGTACGTCATAAGCACATTTTTTTTATCGTGGTAAAATCATCACCCGAGTCGTCCCACCCAGGGCAGAGCGGGAGGGACTGTCAGACTCGTACTGACTAAAATCGGTGTCCTTCAATAGCCCTTTACATTCTGGGGTCACGGTAAATCGTGGGTCCCGCGACCCCGGTAGGCTTTGGCCCTCTAAAGGCTCCCCCGTCATTATGCTGACACTCGTTGAGGCGCGCGTGGAACACAACGCGCCGTCGACCTGGGCATGGTCCATGGTGGGACAGCGAGTCGCCCATTACTCGCCGCCCGCATGCCCACGTCATAAGATAAAATAATCTAAAGATTGATCGTACTTGATCAGTGGTACAATACTTGCGGTCACACTATAGTTAAATGTAATGTAAAAAAAATCTTTTATCTATCTATCTAATGTAGATGATACTGAGTCACTATCCTTCGAGTAGTCATTGTCAATCTAAATTGTGTGAGAGCAGTAATATTATAAAAGTCAGTTGTCGCTATTATCGAGTTTTTCCATGTATTTTTGGCTATTTTTCATCACGAAATGCTGTATCTACAACATAATGTTTAACAATTTTATGTTTTTTACAGGAAACATAGGGTTCTATTTACATTACATCTGTTTTACTGTAGCGTTATCTGACTTTTCAATAAGATTATATTATTTAGTCCTAATTTAAACTTTAAACTTATTATTGATAAAATAAATAAGAAATATTGTTAGAATATTGTGTGAAATTGATCTAAGTTTCATTTCATATTTCAAATTATTATGTTTTATCTAACATTCCTGACTTATGCCAGTTAAATATACAAACGTATTTAAAATTCTTAAATAAATAAATATTCGCTGTAAACATTAAGGGCTCGCACTGAGGATCGAATTGGACGTTGCGACGCTCAAAATTTCCGTCTTCTACGCTGCCCCTAACTGTTTTACAATACCTTTAAATAAGTGCACAGCAAACTGAAATAGTTTGCTGTAATGTATAAAACGATGTATGAAATAAAAACTATAATAAAAAATAAACATTAAATATGCAATTTTATTTCGTAACATGTTGAAGTTAGTTTTACATTTTTTGTTGGTTATGTTAGCTTGGACTTCGGAATCTGACGATATTCTGGAAGCATTGAATTTAATTCAGCATGTCGCGAGGACACCAAAAACTACATTTTTGGACACCAGCTGTGAGAGACTTTGTATTATATGGCCACGGCTATGACCCTAAAGATCAGTTCACAACGAGACGCTACGTGACGCAAAGATACCGCCGTAGGACGTCCACTGCTGAACATAGGCCGCCCCATAGTTTTCCAATAGGACCGGTTGGAAGCGGTTTTCATCTGTGAAACGTGTATCTTTTCGTGTAGTAAATAAAGTTAGATTATGAGTCGCTCTATTAAAAAGCACGCGTAGCGTCGCGTCTCGGTGTGAATTGACCCTAAAGCCGCCCATACACGAACTGCTTGAGCTGTTAGTGCTTACCCGCTCCGAGCGAGGATATCTCGTACCCGTCACTGGTTCAGACCATGTTACGGATCGATGGGAAGGGAATAGGAGGGAATCACCTTCTTCTCCGAAGCAGTAATGCTTACGAAGGAGGAAGCCGAATTGAGAGAAAATCCTCCATCTCACGACCCAAGCATAGCGGGGCGATATAGAGGCCACCGTACGCTTGGACTTGTGGGTAGTAATTTAGCTGTAAGGCTGGAGGCCTTAGAGTCATTTAAGCAGCTCACAATCTCTTCTAGGTTGACCTGCGAGATGCCACTCAAAACAACAAAAATAAAGGGTTTGTGGGCGGCGAGAAATGCGTAGTACCAAGCCCGATCACTTTATATTACATGGTTCATCGACTTCATAACTTCCGCCATTACAGGTTTCCCCACACTTGACAATTATCAAGTAAATGCGAAGGCGGCGACAGAGTCCAAGTACCCATGGATAGCGCGGGTCATACACTCGCGCTTCGCTGACATACCACACGTGTGCACCGCTGCCTGTATCGATGAGGGCATCTATATCACGGCTGCGAGGTGTATCTATACGTAGGTGCATTTTGTATAACATTAATTCCTCCGCCATGTAACCCTGGACATCGCGGGTGATAAATTCGCTCACCATCACTCGGGTGTGGGAGCTTGTGACGTCATAACGCCATAAGGCTTTGCGAAACAGCGACCTAGGCGGGGTGCGACACTAGCTGTCAAACTTTGGCGACCGATAGCGTGACGTAAGTACGCACGCCAAGAACTCGCGACAGTAGCGTCGCCGAGCTTGGTAATTGAAAAAACTTAAAAGTATACCGACATGACGTGAAGAAGGTTTTGCGACCATTAGACCAGGGATACGAGATCAGGGTACTATTGCTTTTGCTAAAGGGATAGGAAGCCGTATAACTAATGGCACCAAATCTGTTTTCCAGTTTAAAAGTGAAATACACGACAGTATATCACATGTCAAAACGATTCGAGGTCCGAGCGTTTGTCGTACCCTCAAATCCGACTAAACAGATGTTCGATGACATAGGCTTCATAGTGATCGACAAGAAAAAGACGAAAGGCGTACAAAAGTGGAGTACTATAGAATTGTTCAATAAAGTTAACAGAACAGATGACATGTTTAAATGGTTCGCAGAACTAGATAAGACAGTTGGGAAAATTGACTACAAAGTTGTCGGGTACGCTATGAAAAAGGTAATTTAGATTATTGTTGAAAGAAGGGTAGAATTTAATTAGCTAATATTAGCGGCAATTTCAGTTGAAGAACTAATTGTATTGCTATTGGCAAGCTTAACGTAAAAGGGACCAAATAATGATGGCTTGTGTCCATGTGATCTTGATCGGCTAGAACTGGAATCAGTATCCGTTTCTGTTAGAATTTGTTCCGGAAAACATGCTGTTCAGACGATGACCAATGTATCCAACCAATAGGCCTTGTTCATGAGACGCGCAGGGGAGCGTTCAAGGCGAAGCGGCAACACCTTGCGCCGCCCCCACGTTTTTATGAAAGATACCTACCTACCAGTCTAAGATTAAGCTACACAAATGTTACCTACTTGATTACTTCAACTCAACAGGGTATCCACAAAATAAGAGCAGCAGAAAGACACCACGATCTTACCGAATTAGATGTCGTCGTGGCGCACGACTTATGTTTCCAGATCCTCGAGCAATTTAGAAAGGGTACAGGTTACAGAGTACCTTGCTACCATTCTTGCACAGCAGAACAGGTTAAAAAGAAAAAGGTTGACAAGTGCGTCAACTACCACGGTGTCGAAGGAGGAGCGGTCATCGATAAGAAAAGTAATAAGCTGGTGGGAGTAGCTACTTGGGGTGCTTACTACGTGAAATACGAGTTGCCTGTAGGTTTTTCAATAGTAAATTCGGAGAACTTTTTCAAAGACTTGACGTGTGCACGGCTAATATGGAGAGACAATGGCTTGCTCCTAACCAAGGGTTACTATCAAAATTTGTGTGACAGTAGTCAATAAATGAAGTTCGGGTTTTTTTTTTTTATTGCTTCCTCTATAAACTGGCGAAGTGCGTTTAGACTACGCACTATGAAGCGTTCCGTAGTGGGAAATAATATCCCGAAAACGAAATTAATATTGTATTACAAAAATATTAATGACAAAGTTATAGTGTTTGATAATAATTATAGGTAAGTACATACATACATGAGGATGGATGACGCCGCCGAGGCCATAAAAAGAGGCACTAACACGTGAAAAGTACAATGCACTACTAAATTGTCCCAAAAATTGAATGTTATTAAAGGAGACCATACCACCTGTTACAGCTTCACCAATATTTTGACAACATATTAAATAAATTGCAAAATCCGCTTTCGACGCAAGTCTCCGATACCTTACGACTTTGGTATCAAATGGTATCCATTGACGGTTGCTTTTATAAGAACCTCTATTTGTTTTTATTGCAATAATCGCTTGGATACCAAAGTTGTAAGCTCTCAGAGACTTGCGTCGCCTAGTGTACGAAGGGGCTAATTAATCTGTCAGCCACAGTTTTGAAAACTAATGGACACATATTTCTCTTTTGTTAAAACAATGAACAATTGCGTAAAAAGATATAATGCATCAAACTGTACTTGCTTGTGACGTATAACCAATTTTAAGTGTGTTAAGTGTCGTATCTGTGTCAATTTGGTTTATGTAGTAAAAGAAAAAATAAATGGGCGGAAAACTGCTTAAAAGGATGGAAGAATGAAAGGTACATGTATCAAAATGTTTGTAAAAAATAAAACTCAAAAATCATAATAAAGCACTTATATTAATCCAGTTACAATTTGTACAGAATTCATATAAAATATTTTAAGTACAACCTAGGAATTATCTACATTAAAATTAAACTTAAAATCTGACTTTGTAAATGAAAATTTAAATTTCTTTGCACTATCTTCACTGCCTTTTTCTGTATTAGCAACTTCATGGTCAACTTTAGTATTGCTATCTGTCTGAACAGATTCACTAGTGTTGCAGTCTTTAGCAACAGTATTCCCACTATCTACTTGTTCTGGTGCTAAACTGAAGTTGAATCTAAAAGACTCATCGCCTGTAGTTAAAAATGCAGATTTTCTCAAAAATGTAGCTTTTGGCTTTTCAGGAACGTCTGATATCTTGATTTTACTGGCCACTGCAAACAAATAACCTCAATTTATAAGAGGTTAAGAGTAAAGGCTTTCACATTACCTTAGATAAATGAGAATGGTCCCCGACTCGGAAAAAAGTTGATCCTTCTACTGGAGTATCCGTGGGTACCTTTAGAATTATGCCTAAGTGTAGTAATTTCTGTTTCTTATTAACCACTTATGAGTGTTGACTATTATTTCAAGGGCTCAGTACTTATAATTATGGACACATTAGTAACAGTTTCTTAACATTGCTTATTTTAGTATTTTAAAACGAAGAGCCATCCATTTAATTTTCAGTTTAATATCAACTGTTTATTATGCATTTCCCGCATCAAATTATTATCTAGGACACTACTTTAACCTTACTTTTTGCTAATTTCTTCTCTTCAGCGGCCATTTTAGCTCTATAGTCACCAAAGTGTGTCCGCATTAGTTGCCTCTTGCGTATGAGGGGTTGATTGTTGTTCTTTAGTACTGTTAGCACTTTCCATGCTTCTTGCACTGGAAAAATACAATCATCAATTGTTATAAATACATCTCTGTGATACAAATAAATGTAATTGTTGTGTAATAACAACAATTTTAGAAAATCTAAATAAAAATCTGGTATTTAACAGTGAAAGTTGGTTATTGTCATGAAAGGAGTAGAGTAATTGCTCATAGTTCTACTTGTAGCTATAATAACTGTTGTAGCGTTTATGCTAGTGTGCCACTTAGCATATTATGATGAACCTAGACAGAAATTCTTAATTTTGCAAATCATAATGAATGAGGTTAGAATCAATACACATAGAAACTTACTCTGCTTCTCATTGCCTTTCTTTTCATGCAAAGTCCGTTCTAACTGCTGAATACACCAGCATAATTCAAGCTGAAATTGTCGCACGGTTTCCTCTGGGTCTGCTCCATCCGATGAGTCTTTTTCAACTTTAACAGGTTTCTGGAGAGTGTTAGACTTGCCTTTTGTATGTAATTTAGTGGGTTTAGGCATGTTTAATAGTTAAAATCACTTTTTAATTCAATAAAACCACGTTTTGTTTTGTTTTGAACATTTGACGTGAATCTTGATGCGGATGCGAGGCGACGTGACGTTTCTTTCTTTTCGTTAATTTTTTTTGGGTGCGGCGTCAGGTTCGTTCAGAAATTAATGCATTCCTCGTATAGTTTGCATGTACTTTTGTCTTGTGCCTTTGTCACACCATAGTCCCACCTTTGTAGATATATTATTTAATTTTGTTGAATTTAAGTTTTATGCACGTTGGCCATTTGAGAGCTACCTGGCGTATAAAGTCACTGCAAGAAATATCAGGAAAGTGTAAAAGGACCTTAATTTCTAGTGTTGTCATATAAATTGCGATAGTAGTGACTTTTTCGTATGACGTAACGTGAGCGATAGTGACATTAAAATTGTAACCTCAAATAATTTTACTGAAGTTTTCATGAGAATATATTATGCCGCTTGGAAAGTTCGGGAAAATTACAATTTCGTGGTAATTACTTCAATATATACAATACATTGCCTGTAAAACTTTTACACTCCATTTTTGGTGAGCCCTGTACCTTTAACTTTTATTTTATTCTTGTCAATTTAATTGTAAATGAAAAATCAGCATGAGTCCCTGTAATTTATCTTAAAATGACATAATGTTTCCTTTTGCTATGAATTGTGATTCTTTTGACCATATTTTGAGATATTAAAATCGATTCTCCCGGCCCAACCCATTCGTATTGTAAGTCAGCTGTTTGATGAATAATCCTTGTGATCTGTGCGCTGAACGAGCAGGTTTTTATTTCCTATAAATTTTAATACTGATCATAAATGAAACCGTCTTACAGGTTAGCAGTAACAGTGACTAGTTTATCATTATTTGTGGTGGCGAAGAACTCAATAAATGCCCGTCGTTTGGAGAACATGAGAGCGCGGGAACGTATGCGCAAGTCCAATCAGGGAGAGTATCCAGACGTATACAGGCAGCTGTGAGTGTGTGTGTGTGAGTACTGAACATGTACCTTAAAATATTTGAGATATTAATTCCCCTAAGATTTTTTTTAGGGAGTATAAAGATTATAGCGGGTAGCATTTAGTAATTTTGTGAAGAGTTGAATACCCTTTGGGAAAAGGTGTGAGCTTGTTTGTATGTAAGGCCCACAGTTAAAAGACTAAAGATCATAAAATGCTAATTTGGCAAATAAGAACAGGAAAAGGCAATTTTATTAATACAACAACCTAACACAATTCCAATTGTGGAAAAGGCTATGAGCCACAACTATGATATTCTTAAAGAAATGGTTATTGTTAGCATATGCATACTATAGACCAACCGTCTACAGATTGAAAGTGAGGTCTATGTATATGCCTGGTCTATGGTGGTGGTCTATGTATATATAATAGGTCTAGTGAGTTGACATAAATTTTTAGTTTAACCCTACAAATATAAATAAAAAAATATTTATCCTATAATTAAAACTATGTTCAAAAATTTTTAAGTCTATTACTTGAATGAAACACAAATACTGTTCTATTATCTAATATCATACAATGCTAAAACACAATAGGAATTAAATTGCTTTTTCAATCAACCAAGCACAAAAAAATGTAACTGTATCTAGTTTCATTTCAAATTACAGGTTATTTATCTGTGTGAGTAAAAGAAAGAAGAGAACAAATCAAGATGGCGTCGCCGATGCTGGATGCTGCGAAGCTGCAGTTGGTCCAAGAGTTAGAGATTGAGATGATGTCTGATATGTATAACCGCCTGGTTACCGCATGCCACCGCAAGTGTATACCAGTCAAATATCACGAGACTGAACTTTGTAAGTTCATTATTTTTTTTTAGTTAGTTATGTTTAAGTCAATCTGAAGGGGGAATAGAGTTTCAAAGATAATTAATCTGGCAAACCATTTGTTCATAGTTTTAAGACTGATTGTATGATAAGACGGGACAAAAAGTTGGGAGTCGTCATACAAATTACACCTGCTGATGTGATGCACTTTTTCCCTTACATCTTGTATTAAAGCATACATTAATCATTTATAACATTTTTGCAAAAGTATTGACACCCCTGGGCCCCATATTCTCAAAATTAAGCCCCCACAGCCCTTCAGTGCTTATGTAATACTTTAATACTCATCAGCCAATTAAATACAAATTAGCACAGGGCAAGCTAATTCGTATTTAGTTTGCTTCTGAAGTCTAGGCTGGCCACATTTGTCATATGTTGAAGTTTATTATACAGCAGGCCCATGGGAGATAGATTGAGTTCTTAAAGATAAGCCTCAAAGAGCAATTAATTAGGATACAAGCAGGGAATATAGACCTTTCTTAGTAGTGTGATACTAATTTGTGACTAATGGTTCTAATTGGGTCTAATAAAATTTAAATACGAGACAAAGCTCATCTCAGTACCTAGATTTTTGAGCAGTTTATATTCATTCTAATTATTAATCTATGCCTCATTTCGAATTTCTAGGTAAAGGCGAGTCAGTCTGTTTAGATCGCTGCGTGGCAAAATACCTCGACGTTCACGAGCGTATAGGCAAGAAGCTCTCCAACATGTCCCAAGGAGAAACCGAAGACCTCACAAAGGTGAACCTGTCTGAGGGCAAGAAATAGAATTATTTAGATTTATGGATGACACTTACCATGAAGCATGAGCAAATTTTGGCACTATCTGACATGTAATAAAGTGTTGCTAGTTGAAAAAAAAAGTAGGATGTAATTAACTTCCACTGGAAAAGAATTTATACTGAGAAATAATTTAGTATCATAATCTCATTCTATTTTATGAGGCCTAACTCACTTGGAAATAATATAATATCATCGGTATAGCAAGTTTATTCTTGCTTATTATCCTTTATCGCCAACAATTTAAATACCAGCAGCATTTATTGGAAACAATCACCTCATCAAAGACTGCAAGAAAGAAATCTAAAAAAAATGTATTTATAAATGTAGCATGGTTCATGGTAGGTCGTCATCCAATAGATTATAATAACTATGAGAAATAAATTGAATGTTATGAAGTTCATGATTGGAGATTGAACAATATCTCAGGTTGTTTCATGAAGAAATGTACAAGTTAATGCAATTTCTGTTTTCTAGAATGGGTCATTATTAATGTTTAGTAATTTTATGATTTAGACTTTGAATGTTAGTTCACTCGTTAGAAATAAAAACTAAAGAAATTCAATATTTATCATTTTATTTTTACATCATAATATGCGTATTTCATGACAAAACTCTACATGACTATCTACAAAATTACAAATAAGTAATAATTTATTAATCTAAAACCAGTAAATACTACTGAGTTTTCAAATGGCTGGCTTGGCCTACACCAAAGCCGTATCCAATAGTGTAACACCTTAAAAGGTGAACTAATACATAAATGTTGGAGCAAAAGAAAACTACCCCTTTCAACCATATGAGAAAGTAAACCTCTCTACCTTTGAACTCTAGTAGGTATGCATAAAGCAACCACGCGGCTTGCGGGGTGACCCAGAGCAACGCCAGGAGTATAGCCTTTATTCTACTCATTTTGAAAGAATGTGCCACAAGCGGTAACAGAGACAGGAACCAAACGAAATATTGTGACGTCATGACACTGTTGAACGCAACTATTACAACCGTCTGACAAAATATCGCAAAAGGCATCGTTCTTGGATCAGCCCCGTACTTGATACTTAACAAAAACAGAATCAGCGCTTTGAGTATATGTGTGGCGTTCTTTACCATGTCGTGCTTAAGCTGATTCATACTCAAATACGAATAGTAGAAAAGGACAGAGAAGTTGTGGCGTATATCCACTCTGTATAAGTGGTACAAGTATGTCTCGTAGAGGAACTCGTAACCATAAAGCGCCCACATTCCGTAAGTCAGACCAAATAATGTTACAATACAGCTCGAAGCTAATAGTAGTTGACTCTTATTCGGCCATAAGATCAGCAATCCCTGTAGCATCGTTATTTTTCGTGAGACTTTGGTCACACCCAAACTAAGGTACATTGGGAAACTAAACGCCAACGGATACAGTCGAAGATGGATTGATATTCCGAGGAAAAACCCGGACAGAGCATACTTCTTAAGTCCTTTCACCACGTCGGTTTGTATTAAAAGTAAGGAGAGTATAATGGTGAAACATGAAACCGAATCTGCGTTGCCGCGTGTCGAAATAACAATACTCAGAGGATTGTAGAGCCACATAAAAGAGCAGTAGTTTGGGATATTTGTGCCAACACCCTTAGGACCTAGCTGGTGTTCTACTATAGTCTTCAGAGCGATCGTTATAAAAATATCGAAAATAGAAAAGAGGATCTTCCCGAAATCTTTGCCCAAAATCATGTTAGGGACAAGAAGGTAAGACAACAAAGGGCTGTATCTATAGGTCTGTCGTTTGTATGGTGAGTCTCCATGCAGGACGTACCTAGCAGCATCCGAGAACACGGAATAGTCAATATCTGTGTACGGGACATCATAAGTATTGTCGTGGTAATCGGCGTAAAAGATTAGAAACAGCCTTATAAAGAAGCCAGCGACAAGGTGGTATCGAAGTGGCAAGTTTAGAAATTGCAATAGCTCGTGCATTTTAGATCCTCGTCTTCAAGTTTTTCGCGGCTGATAACAAGCAACCTTTAAACTCCTGGAACTCCTTAGCACAATCGTCTTTCTTCACCGATCCTTCTTTGAGCAGCACACAGCGGGCGTATGAAACACTCTGCTTTGAACACTTAGCAAATATAACAGGATACTTTGCCAGCCTTTCTTTAGCTTTAGAGACTGATTCCATAGTGGAGCTTAGCCCCTACGCATGGGAAACGTCGTTTCAGGTTCACTAAAATCAGGCGGGTCGCGCGGTCGGATGAATATGTCGTAAATGGGCTTCGAGAAGAATATTCCGAGACCCAAAGTAGTGAATGTTATTTGGAAGGTTCTTGGGTATCTGAAGATCCAACTTCTTTTGCCTAGAGGTTGGCTCCGACGACGATTGTCCATACCTATCTGTAAAAAATAATAGGAGCTTATTGTAATTTTTAAAATCCGAAGAAAAAAATCTGGAAGCCGGGGTTTGGCCCAAAAGTAGAACATAATTAGGCTATTTTTTCTTAGGTACGACTTTCGTATTGAAAATTACCTTACTGAGCGGGTCTATCAGTGACCGGTGCGTATTTCCGCGGCTCTAGATCGTATCCCTCACAAACCAATGAGTTATTCAATGGCTTAAACTTAATGCAGCAATGGCGCATTGCCTCAAACACTTTGTGGCAACGGACTTCTTGGAACTCGTTTTCTGAGGAAGAAGAAAACAGGAAATAAGTGCACGTTCATTGATTTCAGGTGTGAAACTCGTAAAAGGTGCAGGCGAATGGACATTTGGACTATGATACGCTAGAATAATTATGTTTGCAACATTGCTATAGCCTACTTTACAGCCTATTATATTTTGTTTATGATAGCAGGCGTCGTCTCTGCCACGAGTTTCCCTCATCAATCGATTCCACCTATATTCTCTATACTTACAACTTTATTTTCTTTAAGTAGAAAAACTTTTTTGATATCAAGTTTTATTGGTGGGTTATTCTTCTCTGACTCTTAAATATTTTTCAGCCACATTATAAAGATGCAATTCTTAAAGTACTAACAGAACCCACGGGTCACACAATCTACGCAGATGATACATAATTTACACAACATATACAAAATCAGATTGTAGTTGTAAACTATGTATTTACGGACGATACAAGACACGTTTAATGCTGATTTGATTAGGACAACATGTCTGGGTAATACAGTCCGATTAATTCGAGACATCTGTTGGATAGCTTATAAAGAAGGTACATTGAACAATGGAGGAAAATTAGCCCCGTGTTCATAGCTCTGATGAAGAGGTCGGTAGATCTTGGGATGTATAGTTCCCGTTCACCAGTAAGTAATCCAGACTAGGTTAAGATTTATGATTGACAGCAGTAACCGTCTTTTTTTATTATCGTCAAATGAGTCCTCCCACCCAGGGCAGAGCGGGAGGGACTGTCAGACTCATACTGATTAACATCCACGGTGTCCTTAAATAGCCCTTTACGTTCCGTTGTCACGGTAATTCGGAAGTCCCGCGACAAGCAGTAACCGTCTAGTAGAAACTGCGATTGGGAAAGAGATAAGTTTAACGACCCAGACCCTAGTGTTTGGTGCCAATGTCGCCTCTAAAATCATATAGGACCGTATAATTTTAGCATTAAAGTCTGCATACTTTTTCCAAATTTACAATGAGTTAAGTTTCTCTTTCACGTTTGGCGCAGTGGCTGAACCATCGACTGCTGCTCAGCGTGTCGCGGGTTCAATTCCCGCACGGAAAAATATAAGTATGACCTACAAGTAGTTGTTTCTGGTCTGGGTGTTTGTGTATGTGAGTTTCTATGTTTGTAAGCGTACCCACGACACAGGAGAAATTCCTAGTGTAGAGCTAGGTTGAAAAAAAAACTCAGGCAATCAAATACAACAATAATCTGAACACTATCGAATCAAACATAAAGTCATTTATACAAAATAGGCTGATTAAATCTGTTTTTTTTAAGGTCAATTAGATACATAAGTCAGACCACAAATCGCCCGCCCTTCGTAGATTAGTAGTTCTAGAGTAGGTTCTAACAAACAAACTCGTCTGGATTTATTGTAATGGTTAAATACGTTATATATTCCGGAAGCGAACGAACATAGCATGCAGCAATACCGTATCTCTTCCGACATTTGTATTCACCAATAACTTACAGACGAAAGGTTTCATGTTTGCGAATCGCTGAAAATAAGTTTTGGAATATCAAACGAAGTCTCGATTTATGGGAATATCGGAAATATTTCTGCATTGGTTATTCAAGAATTTTATAGTGAAAGATGGAAGGAGTAATAGCTAGACCAACGACTATAAATATGGTCGTTTGAGGTAGAGCCATAGTCATAGATATTAGACTGTTCCTTAACCAGCTGTAAAGTAACTGAGACAGAAAAGTGCGCCATTATTTTCGGCCATATCCTATTCTACTTGAGGTCGGCTACTTGAACACGTTTTCTTCTTCCATTCCCCCCTGTTAAACATGATTTAATAATTTTTCTTTTCAAACCCGCGACACGCTTCGCAACCATGCTGAGATTTTGCAGAGCTAGATTACACTGTTGCACTGAAGTGTGTTTTTTTGTTCTTGATACTTCTTTTCTGTCCTAGCTGAAGCGAGGTAACAATATATAGGTTGCCACCTAACATCGTAGCTAATCATGTAATTATTACGAAAAGTTATCGACATTCTAAATGAACGCAATTAAAATACCGGAACAGATAAACTAACAAGAGCAAAACCGCCAATTATCTTAAATACTCAATTAAAAAAAAACTAGTACCAGCATAATCGTTCAGCCCACCATTCTAGAACATACTACACTACATATCCACATTCAGTTCGGAAGTAAACACTACGCCCCTTGCGTCGCACGCTCATTGACGAGCATCACGTGCTCGGATGCGTATCGACAAGTAGGTAGGTATAGGATGATATTCAGCTGTTTGCGCGTTTAATATACTTGGGAAATATGGCCCGTAATGCCAGCCGTACACGATCTAGTTGACCGTCAAGTCGTGCAGGCGTGCAGTAAACTTGACGGTGTATGGCTCTGAACATAGACCTAAACTATGGACTGAGCAATAGTTGCCTAACCACCATTAACCACTTCCTCTAGAAAGAGAGAAAATAAGTATTTGATTAAAAGTCTATCTAAATGTTTTCCTCTCTTTCAGTAGAGGACAATTTTATTTGTCAGTTGGCTATGGAAGGCGCAGTCTATCTTCTTTGTCATGTACACCAATTTACACTGACCATGTCATGCCATACTACTTAACTTACCGCACGCCAATGCACGCTAGTTCTTGTATGGCTTGCATACAAACGTATCTTGCATGCCATTGATTAGTGATAGATTCTGATTGGTGAGTAATACAATGGCATGCCCTGCAAGACGAGGACGACGAATAGTAAATATTGTTTACTAGCTGTTGGCCGAGGTTTCACCCCCGCTACTCGGCCCCTATTGGTCATAGCGTGATGTTTCATAGGCTATAGCCTTCCGTGATAAATGGGTTGTCCAACACATAAATATTTTTAATTCGATCCATATAGTTCCTGAGATTAGCGCGTACAAATAAACTCTACAGCTTCATATCAAATTTATATTACGTGAGTAAAGTCGCGGGCAAGAGCTACATTTAGGGTTAAGAGGTGAACTGGAAATAAGCTGTGACTTATGTGGTTTTAGTTTAAGAAATACAATACCTATGTGATGACCACAAACATTGCTTCAGTGATCGCATTGGATTACTATGGTTTCGTATCGTCAGCTAAGTTGCGATATCGAACTTCAATTAGATCAAAGATTTTCTCGAAGAACTTCTTCAAATAGATAAATTCGTTATCCAATAAAAAAAAAACATTGTGGTGATCGCGACCGCGACTGTCGAGCCTGAGAGCCTGGGTTCGAATTCGAGATCGGACTAAATTATTAATTTTTGCACTGAGAATTTCTTATTAACAAATTGATGCTGCCATAGAGCCTGATTTTGTCATCCATTGATGGTGGATAGGAGGAGAACAATTAGGTAGACTACTGCCTCATATTGGTGCAGTGATGTTATATTCAAAGCCATCAGGGCCAATGTTATACTCATATGTTATAAAGACAGTTGGACTGAGACGTCAGCCGGATGCCCAATGAACTGTGGGCCAAAATAACCACTATGTGGAGCCCTGACATAGTCGGAAGGCGTCGCGGCAGGCGTAGAAGATGGCGGGATGAGCTGGAAAAAAGTAATGAACAGTGGTTCACATTAGCCCTCAGATCAAAATAGTTGGAAGTCATAGAGAGGGCGTTGCCCAGTAGTATCATGACACAGGCTGACAGTAACAATATAATGAAAACTACAGGTAAATATATTCAATTTGCATATCTGTTGGAGCTTCAAAGTGTCACCCACACAATCGATTCTGAAAACATTCTAGGACTGGTAACCATCCAGTGTTTTTGTGTAATGCTGTAAAAACTTGTACACGTCAACGACCGTACTGTCGTTGCCAAGTCGAAGTAAAAAAACTATTTTACGTCAATGCAAACATTGGGCCGTAGTGCGCGCGTCTTAAGCGGGGGATTGGCTCAGCAAGCACCAATCAGCTGGACTTAGTCATACGAGCAACTACATAACAGGTACCTCCTTGTATGGTCGAGGCATATCTAGGCATATGTATAATGTACTGCTTTGCTATACGTAGGTAGGAATTTTTGGAGCACTGGAACAAAGGAATAAAACCGGTCAAGTGCGAGTCGAACTCGCGCATGAAATGAAAGATGTAAAACGAGACAAAAAAAATCACGTTTGTCGTTTTTTTTCATATTATTCTGTTTTTTTTTTTTGTATTTATTGTTATAGCGGCAAAAGAGAAATACATAATCTGTGAAAATTTCAACGGTCTAACTATCACGGTTTATAAGATACAGCCTGATGACAGACAGACTCACAGCGAAGTCTTAGTAGTGGGGTCCCGCTTTACCCTTTGGTTACGGAACCCTAAAAAGTGAGTGAACCCGTATGTCCATGACACGTGGTGTGACGTTTCCTTCCCAAAGTTGATGCTATGAAAATTTCATAGTACCAAAAACTAGCACTAAACTGGGTTCTTAGAGCTGCTACCTACGTAACGGAATTATCCAAATTGTATAAACTTATCGCATACACACTTACGCGCGAATGAGAAACTTCTTCTTTTGGAAATTGTGCGGGATACACATTTGCGATTGCTGGATTGGTGAATAAAACACTGCTTGGTAGAAGATCTTGCTGTTTATTCTTTCTTCTAGTTCTTCATGTTCTGCTGCTGCCCGCCGACTGTGTCGATTGCGAAAAACCACCTCTCTTTTATACAAAAATCCCAAGACCTTTGACCAATCAGAATTACTAAAAAAGGCGGGATCCAATAAGATTTTACTCAAAAAGGCGGGAACCAATAAGAAAAGAGAGGGGAGGCGACACAGTTGGTTAGGTGCGACAGAACGTTACCGTACAGAGAGCCATTCATCTATTTTATTGTTTTTATACAATAATTTCTAATTAAACATATGATAAATTATGTTTCTTATACACTACTATCACTTAACTATCTATAGAAAATAAAATTATTACAATTCAACGATATAAAATTATAACAAAAACAAACATTCAAAGCTAAGTAAGGTAACAAGTTTCAATGAGATTCTAATAGGAACAAACGAAAATCTATTAACTATAAAGTCTTATAAGAATCATCACTATCTATATACACTACACTTTACATAACACTGGACAATAGGCACTGATAAGCGTCACTATTTGTTCACTATTCACTCATCCCGCACATCACTCCCGCCGTGCGACCGCGTCGCATCTCGAACCGGTGCGGGCACGTCGTCCGTAGGCAGGGGCAGGATCACCAGCTTCCTCACTGGCCGGCGCAGGACACCTCCTCTGGTCTGCACGTCCACCGTCCGCACGATGTTGTCGGGGCCAGGATACACCGCGATGACTCGTCCTCGTATCCACACGTTGCGGGGTAGGTTCGGGTCGACGATCTGTACGAGGTCATTCACCTTGACCTCCTGACCTCGTCCGTGGGGCTCCCGCCGGTGTTGGAGCTCGGGTAGGTACTCCTTCACCCAGCGGAGCCAGAAGATGTCGGCGAGCCTCTGTGCAGCTCGCCAGCTGGACCGGGAGATGGTGTCTTGCTCGGAGAATGTGCCTGGCTGCGGCACGCGCCCAGGGCCCCCCAGTAGGAAGTGATTGGGGGTCAGGGCCTCTGGATCTTCTGCGCTGACGGAGACGTGTGTCAGCGGGCGACTGTTGACGGTGTACTCTACCTCAGCTAGTAGAGTGGCGAGGACTTCTTCAGTGGGATGGCGCTCGTGCAGTGTCGCAGAGAGCGCGGTCTTCACTGAGCGTACCATACGCTCCCAGGCGCCGCCCATGAACGGAGCTCCCGGCGGAATGTAGCGCCAGGAGATAGTCCTCTTCGCAGCTTCTTCCGCTGTCACCGCGTCGATTGCTTGTCGTAGTTCCTTGTCGGCAGCCTTTAGGTTGGTGCCGTTGTCCGACCAAATTTCGGTGGGGCAGCCGCGTCGTGCGATCATACGTCTGACCGCCATCACTGCTGAATCAGCGCTGAGCGAGCCCGCGATTTCTAAGTGGATGGCTCGCGTCGTGAGACACGTGAAGATGGCCACGTATCTCTTCTGTCTGGTGCGTCCGACGGTCACGGAGAGAGGCCCGAAGTAATCGACCCCAGTGAAGGTGAAGGGTCGCTTGTGATGAGCTAGGCGACACGCTGGCAGGTCCCCGGTTCTCGGGTACGGCGGAGCTTGAGTCTTCATGCGGCAGAAGAGGCATCGTCGAAGGATTGCGCGCGTGATGGGGCGCAACCTTAGTACCCAGTACTGTTGGCGACACTCATTGATGGTTGCCTCGACGCCGGCGTGATGTAGCTGCCGATGAACCGCTTGTATCCATAGCTTCACTGTTCGATGTTCCCCGTCGATGACTAGCGGGCTCTTGACGTTATGTTCGACGTCGTTGGCCGCTTGGATACGGCTTCGAAGTCGGAGCGAACCGTTGATTGACTCGACGCTGATTTGGTGAAGACGACTTTCCTTGGCGACCGGCTTCCCGTTGTTCAGACACTCTATTTCTTCTGTGAAGGCCTCTTCTTGTGAGGATCGCATCAGAAGCTCTTCAGCTTTCTTGAGGAGCTCGGCTGTGACTGGAAGCAGGTTGAGTGTCGATTTCTCCTTAGGTGTGCGCACCTGTTGTTTCGACGTAGCGGGTTTATTCCGTTTCCATGTGGGATCCGCTTCTTTATTTTTCTTTGTTCGTCGGTAGTTGACCTTTTGACTGGCCGTTCTACAGAGGTCAATGAACTGTAGAACACGTGCTGTCGCGTACCGTAGGCGATCCCAATTGGAGAATTTCGCTGGGTCGGGTAAACTCTCAGCTAGCTTCAGCCTTCATTTACTTGTCATGTGATGCGTCTTCTCTTCCTCGGAGGGTTCTTCTTCTGTGGTCTTCACAGGTTCTATCGGCCAGGAGTCTTCTGTGAGGTAGAGGAAATCCGGCCCTTTGTACCATCGATGATTCTTGTTGAAGGCTGTAGGTACATCTCTCGTTGCGTCGTCGGCGACGTTTTGTTTCGTCGGAACCCAGCGCCAGTCATTGACCTTTGAACTTTCTTCTATAGCGGCGAGACGGTGAGCCACGTATGGTTTGTAGGAACGTGACCCGGTTTTTATCCATGCGAGCACTGTCCTGCTGTCGGTCCAGAACACTTTTCTATCGGGTTTTCTCTCGTGCTCTTCGACGACCGCTTCGGCGAGTCTGGTTCCCATGACTGCTGCTTGTAGCTCCAACCTCGGTATACTCGTGAGCTTGAGCGGAGCGACCTTCGCCTTGGCCATGACGAGTGAGACTCCCACGTCGCCGTCCGGTGTCACCGCCCTCCAGAATAGGACCGCCGAGTAGGCCGACTCGCTGGCGTCGCTGAAGACATGAAGCTCGAGGGAAGCGGCGTCACTGTAGTGCAGGTACTGCCGCGGAATCGCTATGTCGTGGAGACTTTTCAGTTGTCCCATCCACGACTCCCACTGCTCCGCTAAGTCTTTGTCGATGCGGTCGTCCCATTCTGTTCCTCGGCGCCATACTTCTTGAAGTAGCTGCTTTGCTCTGATGGTGACGGGTGAGGCGAATCCCAACGGGTCGAAGAGTGACATCACTATGCGCAGGGCTTCTCTCTTCGTCGGTCGTTGGCCTTCGATGAGTGCTGCAGGTATTCTCGTCATGTTGAGGTTGAACGTCAGCTCGTCGGATTTCATTTTCCATATGACGCCCAGTACTCGTTCGGTTTGCTCTTCGCTCTTGTACAGCTCTAGGTCTTCGTTTCGATCTTCTTCTCCCAGTGCTTCTAGGAGTGACGCTGAATTTGACTTCCATTGTTTCAGTTCGAAGCTGGCCTTCTTGTGCACCTCGCGGACGCTCGTCGTCACGTTGACTGCCTCTTCTAGGTTCCTGAAGCTGTCGAGGTAGTCGTCTACGTAGTGCTTGTTTACGATGGCGGCTGCGGCCTCCGGATGACTGTCTTCGTGCTGCTTGGCATTCAGGTTCTTCACGTATATTGCCGTAGACGGTGAACTCGATGCCCCGAATATGAGTGACGTCATTCTATATTCCTCCGGAGGTCGATTGTCGCGGCGATCCCCGCGCCACAAGTACCGCAGCGCGTCTCTGTCTTCTGTGCGTAGCTTGACCTGCATGAACATCTCTTTGATGTCCGCTGTGACCCCGATGCGATGCTGTCTGAAGCGCATGACGACACCCGGCAGCGATTGAAGCAAATCCGGACCTTTGAGGAGCATGTCGTTGAGAGCTACTCCTCTGGTCTTGGCGGCGGCGTCATGCACAACACGAAGCTTGTCCGGCTTCATGGGGTTAATGACCGCGAAGTGAGGCAGGTACCACGTTTTCTCGGGAGTCTTCTGCGGCGGCGCGGGCTCGGCGTAGCCCTTTTCTATAAGAGCGTCCATTTGTTCGACGTACTTTTTCTTGAGAGCCGGGTCGCGATCGATCTTCTTTTCGATGTTGAAGAGCCTTTTCAGTGAGTTTTCATAGTTGTCTGGGAACTTGACGTCTTCTCTCTTCCAGAGGAGGCCGGTCTGATATCTTGTCTCGCTGATTTTCTCAGTTTTCTGTTCGAGTATTCGAAGTGCCTTTTCTTCTGGGTCGGTTTTCGGTTTCTTCGGGTTGATGCAGAGGGCGTCCATCTCAAAGTACCTCTTCACTAGGTCGTCGAGGTCATCTTCTGCTTCTTTCATGTGTGACACGAAATCTATCTTCTGACCGAAGGAGTTTGTTTGGCTTCCGTGGAGCACCCATCCGAGCGGCGTGAGAGATGCCACCGGATGGTTCTTGTTCCCTCTTCTTGTCTCTTCAGTTAGCAGGAGATGCCAGTTGTCTTGCCCGATGAGGATGCGTGGCTTCGCATTGGAGTACGTGAGATGTGCCTTGATGTCCGATAGGTGTGGACATCCTTCCACTAAGTCGTGTGGAACCCGTTGAGAGGAGACTTGTAAGTTCTTCACTGTTCTCGCTTGAATTCGCTCTTCGCGGTCGTTGACCCCTTTTAGCCCGATGGTCACTCTTCTCGATGCCGATTCCGCAGTCTTCAATTCGTTGATGGTTTCTATCTTCAGTGGGTCCACGGGTCCTGTAGCTCCGATGCTCGTAGCGACTTCGTCGTCGACGAGTGTGACCGTAGATCCGTCGTCCATCAACGCGAACGTGTTGACTGTCCCTTTTGGCCCTTTCACCTGGACCGGGAGGATCTTCAGATAGGATTGCTTCTTTACTGTCCACGTCGAATTGATGACTTCTGTCTTCTCCGCCGCCTCGGTATGTTCTGTCTTCTCAGCCTGTTCCGTTTTCTTCTCGTAGTGAAGCAGCTTGTGGTGCGTATATTTACACCCGTTGACACCGCACGGCTTCGTACGACAGCTGTGAGTTTTGTTTCTGTAGCGCAGGCATCTGAAGCAGAGACGTTTCGACTTCGCAGCATCCCATCTTGAGCTAGCTTCCATTTTCTTGAACACGTCGCACTCCGTCGCGTTGATATGGCTCGATTCTTCGCACACGACGCACTTCGATGAGTTGCCTTTTTCTGTGACATTGGTAACCCGCTGAGTCTTCTTTGTAGGCGCGGACGTAGACGGTGCTGCCACCTGTTCGGGTAGCGCGTAGGGTCCGCACAGCTCTGCTTCCCGTTTGAAAAATCTCTCCAGCTTGATGAGGCAGGGATCTTCTTTGGGTTGCGTCGATGAGAAGTCATAGTAGCGGTACCGGAGCGTAGGCGTCAATTTGTCTACTAGTGTCTTCGCAAGCTCGGGGTTGTACATGTAGTTAAAACAACCCAATGTCTTCAGTGTTGCTACGACGTTAGCGATCTTCGTGGCGAATATACATATTTCTCGCGGCGACTCGGAGAGACGTGGTAGACCTCGAAGCGTTTCCATCTCTATCATTGCGATCGACTCTGGTCTTCCGAATCTTGATTCCAGGGTCTTCATGACTTCTGAAGGGTGCGCGTTTGTGATGAGCAACCCTTCGACCGCTTCTCTGGCCTTTCCCTTGAGGTTTCTTCTTAATCTGTTGATGTTCTCGATGACGCTGAACGTTGGCTCAGACTCGTAGTACGCGGCGCGGAAGGGCAACCACTCTTGATGTGACCCACTGAAGAGAGGTAATTCGACGAACTTGGGTCGCTGAGCGGCGCTGACAGCCCGAGTAATGGCTTCAGCGAGGAGGGCGAGGTCCCCTTGACCTCCCGCCGGTGTTCGGTGAACATCTTCTTGTTTCGGTGGTTCTTCACGGGCGACAGTCGGCTCTGGCGGAGGGCGGTGAGGCTCGTTGGCGATAGTTAGGACGGGGCGAGTCACCTGATTCTCCAGCCAGTTGTCTACCCGGGCGTTGACCTCGGAATAGAGGGAGACTTCATCTTCTTCCTCTTCATCTTCTCTGTCGGTGTCTTCGGTCTGTAGCGCGGCCAGGCGGGCAGCAGCTAGTTCCACTTGAAGACGAAGCAAATCTTCCTTTGCTTTGGCGATTTTCTGTAGCTTTGTCTTGCTACAAGTCGATTCCCCCCCTCCCCCCTTCTTGCTAGCGGGTCGGGGGGTGCGAGTGCCGGTTGGTTTCGACGTACCGGCGGCGATATTCTTGACAACTCGTTGTTTCACAGTCGAGGCGTCAGCATCACGACGATTTTCTTTCGATGTGACAGCGGCGGGCGGCTTCATCAGCTGTTTCGATTTCGCACCCGCGGTGAGCGTAGTCGCGGCGGACGGAGTGACCGACGGTGCGACGGCGCCGGCGGGGTGCGGGGCGGAGGGCGCGTTGGCGGCCGGGGCGGGGGGCACGGTGGCTGCCGGCGCGGAGGGCGCGCTGGCGGCTGAAGCGGATGCAGCGGTCGAAGCGGTGGCGGCGGAAGTCACGGTGGTGGGGTCGGTTGTCGCGGAGGTAGAGGTCTGTTCGGAACTCTCCGTGGCAGTTGTCCCCGTCTGTGTCGATTCGGATGTGGCTTCCGTGCTGGTACCGGTCGCGGAGGTTTCTGGAGTGGCCTCGGACGACGACGGCTTCTGTTCACTCGACGGCTTGCGGCCCCTTCCCTCGGAGCGCGTAACGGGCATGATGTCAGCTGATCTTCGAGGTCGATGACACGCAGACACGAACACGGAGTACACGAAGTATTTCTTCAAATTTCACTGTTGCACTATCTTCTTTTTTCTATCTTCACGCAGAATTCTTCACAAATCCGGACTCGACAGGACCATTAAATGTGCGGGATACACATTTGCGATTGCTGGATTGGTGAATAAAACACTGCTTGGTAGAAGATCTTGCTGTTTATTCTTTCTTCTAGTTCTTCATGTTCTGCTGCTGCCCGCCGACTGTGTCGATTGCGAAAAACCACCTCTCTTTTATACAAAAATCCCAAGACCTTTGACCAATCAGAATTACTAAAAAAGGCGGGATCCAATAAGATTTTACTCAAAAAGGCGGGAACCAATAAGAAAAGAGAGGGGAGGCGACACAGTTGGTTAGGTGCGACAGAACGTTACCGTACAGAGAGCCATTCATCTATTTTATTGTTTTTATACAATAATTTCTAATTAAACATATGATAAATTATGTTTCTTATACACTACTATCACTTAACTATCTATAGAAAATAAAATTATTACAATTCAACGATATAAAATTATAACAAAAACAAACATTCAAAGCTAAGTAAGGTAACAAGTTTCAATGAGATTCTAATAGGAACAAACGAAAATCTATTAACTATAAAGTCTTATAAGAATCATCACTATCTATATACACTACACTTTACATAACACTGGACAATAGGCACTGATAAGCGTCACTATTTGTTCACTATTCACTCATCCCGCACAGAAATGGACCTTGGAAGTTGGTTAGAAATACGCAGTTGTTCCTTTTCCCACGGACCAAGAGCTACTAAAAGAACCGGCCAAGTGCGAGTCGGACACACCCATAAAGGGTTCCGTAGCAGCAAGTAACATAATATAAAAGTTCTTGTAATTGGTTGTAACTTTGAAAGGTAAATTCCGGTTTACGATTTATGACGTATTTAAAAAAAAAACTAATTCCTTGATCTCGTTCAAACCAATTTTCGCTGGTTGTTTGCATCATATAGTTATAGTGTATATTATATATTTTTTTTTTAGTTTTATCATTCTCTTATTTTAGAAGTTGCAAATAGTTCAGTTTAGACAAAAATGATATGAGTAACCTCAATTTCATTTTTATAGACCTGTTATATCCATAGATACCCCACACGTATGGGTTTGGTGAAAAAAAATTATAAGTATGGGGAACCCCCAATTCTTTTTCTCCTTTGCCTGAAACCTAATGCGGTTCACATAATACATCTACTTAACAAGTTTCAAAAGGATAGCTCTTATACTTACGAAGAACAGTGGCTGTGACATACGGACGGACAGACAGACAGACATGACGAATCTATAAGGGTTCAGTTTTTTGCCATTTGCTACGAAACCCTAAATGTCAGGCCATCAATTAAATTATTAAAAATCTTTGTATAATCGACGTCTTAAAACTCTACAATCCAAGTAAAAAAAACGGATCCATTAGTGTTATATACTCAAACCTTCTCCAGAATGCAACGAACACTTTTCTGAAAACCGAATCAAAATCGGTTCAGCCAAACGCACACACAAACAGGTCGAACTGAGAACCTACTTTTTTTTTGAAGTTGAGTAATAAAGGACACGCCTCTCAGTAATTTGGCAGTGGAGTTGACTGGCCAAAACATAATGAATACTGCAAATACTAGGTACTACAGAAGATCATTATACACGCTAGCAGGAGTTGACTAATTGTATCTACGTTATCTGCCATGATAACTGACTTATTGATAAACTTTCGTTTTCATTTCAGTATCATTCAACCGATAGTGTATAGGTCTTTAGTCGCACTCGTGATGTCCCTGACTGACAGAATATGGGTCACGGCCGCGATCGCACTAGAAATATCATAACCTACATCCATACATACAATATAAATTGGCTAGTTGGTGGCTTTGCTTTGCCTAGAAGACAAGAATTAAGATGGGTTAGATCATAGACTTGTATCATTGACTGAGCCTTTCATAACCAAATCTATACTGATTTTAAGGCTGAAGAGTTTGGTTTGGTTGATCGCGCTAATCTTAGAAACTACTGGTCCGAATTGATAAAATCTTTTTGTGTGGGATAGTTCAAATGTCAAGGAGGGCTATAGGCTATAAACATCACGCTACAACCAATAGGAACCGAGCAGCGGGGATGAAATTACTGGGAACAGTGACAAATAAAATTGCCGTACCCTCTAAAATGAGGGAGAATAATTGTTTTTATCTCTTTCTAAAGTATAGCAATCGGCTGCAATCGTATTCTCAGTCTATGTTCTATGTCTATGGATTGGAATCGGCATAGATAAAGCCATCAAAGAGGCACTTTCAAACATCGAATATTAACATTAAAGGAAATGGGATGGGATGGGATTGATTCTACACCCATTCGCAAGGGTAGGTTTGTATGAAGAAGAATGGGCAAGAAACTCCATACAAGATAAGATAGCAATGTTGATCGATCTGCCGTTCTCGCGGTCAAGGAGTAGGTAGTATGCGATTATCATAGTAATACGCCATTTGCACGAACACGATGTACTATTATGTAACATACGGTCCATATTCCAAAGTACAGTCACGAGCAATAACATGTATACACTTAACAAAATTCAAACAATTTACTCACTAAGATCTATTTCGTAATAGTATGGTTTCCAAAATAGAAGTCTAATGAAAAGGCAAAAGTTTATTCAATATGGTAGCAGAACATCGCCTTTGCCATGGCATTTGAATACTGCTTATAGTGTATACACACTATTGCTCGTAACTGTACGGGGTACAGGTACCTACTATATTCATTTGCAGGACAGGTCAAGGTAACAGTTTATAGCTTTGCTGTGGCACTTCAATTTTGGTAGAATTTTTAATAATGGGCTTGTGTACACAATGTTATCGCGACTATTTCGAGAAAAATGGCAGAGGAAGATACAGTGCTGAAATAAGGGGTGTGCCAACGATGCCCAGGCACATGGCTCATATCCTGGAGAGGCGTATAAATGGACAGACCAGGACCATAATATGGTAGTTAATCTGTTTAGTCCGTCAGATAAAGTACCTATTCAAAAATAATAAACACTTATTTTTCGTTAATTTTTTTTTAGTCATTTAATATTGACAAAGATAAATTTTACTTAATTTTAATCCTTGTTTTTAACCTTAATATTGTATTACTCAATTCTTCCATAATTGTAGCAGTAACATCAGAAGCATAGCAACCAATAATACGTCATCCTACCTTAGAGGACCGGACTGCTTCACCTTAACACAGGTTTTTATAACCTAGCTAGGAGAGCAGTGATCACACATTTGTAAAAAATTGTTATAATTTTGTAAAACTGTATCAAAACGTGTACAAAAATCATATGTTTTGAGTAAATAAATAAATCGCTTCGAAATTGAGGATGCTCGTGACGTCAATAAGCCTATAAAATTATACCGACCGAGTGACGTTTTGTGATTTTTAGAAGCGTTGTATCTTCGTCCGTTTTGGTTTACGTAACAAAAGGAAAAATACGGGTCAAATATTTTTTGATGATCTATCTTTCGGACTAATTATTTTTTTTGAGTTAATGGTCTATTGGCCAGAGACCAGGGTGCAGGTAAAGAAGCTCGCACTGGACGCATAAAAGTCTAGTTACGTCACTGGGAAGACATAGGTACTGCAATAGGGCGCCACCGCAAATAAATTGAGATAAGAGCAATATTATGAATGACCTGCTAAAAGCGTTTGGTAACCTCACGATACCCATTGAGGCTGGCCTGCATCCGTTGCACACGATGACGAGAATTATTTCAATTAGATCCTCACCTCCGTCATTGACTTGCGATGCGTCATCGTGATGCAACGATCTACTCATGCGCACCTACCTCATAGTGATAGGGCTCTTTATAATTGCACGATATCATTTCAAATAATGCTTGATAATGAGTTCGAACTGTTTTATCCCCGTGTGTGGTCTGCACAACTGGATCATATTTATTGTATTGGAATTTTGAACAGCTGATAAAACTTGATTGAATGTGTGTTCGAAAGATAGTAATGTCTATGAATTCACAATGGGCCCGCATATTGGATTGAAATCATAGCCGGCACCCTGTTTGCCTTTTCCGGAGGTCTGTTTTCAAGTACCTACCTAGTGGAAACATTATAAGCTGTCATGTACTTATGTAAATATGTTCAGTATGACACAGACGGTTCAAATAATTTGGACGTAGACGCGATTGATCAATCGGGTGTCATCCTACGACATAAACACATTTTTAAAAGCCCATTGTCGAAATGGTCTTTCATATAAATATGTCAATCGATATGCCGAATTGTAACAAATGGCTTTTGTGTTTAGTTTTAGGGACCGAATTATTTGTATACCCTACTTCGTAAGTTTTTTGGTTGAAGTTTTCTGTCTATATCACGGGACGTCAGTTTTACAAAAACTTGAATGGAGTATTATCACGCGTTATCAAAAAGGGGGCGGCCTCAGAATGGTGCAACTGGCTACAGCTCTTCGAGCCTGCTGAAATAAACCTATTCGATTGGCTGTGGTTAAAGTAGACACATTATTAACATATTTTAGGGACATAGGTATACGATATTTTTCTACTTGATAATGATATATCGCACCTTTAGAATAGAAGTGGCGTAATCCAAAATTCCAGTTTTTTGGGAAAATGTTATTTATTAATTCAAGTAAGACATTATAGAATTAACCCAGCTTTTATAGCTTTCTTTTTTGTATAAATTCTTCCTTACTCTTTGTTTGTGAATGTGAGAACAGTGTAAGTCTTGTGTATATATATATATTTCTTTTTTTTGTAGCACTAATTTTGAAAGGACTTCCCCCTTGTTACCAGGCCTACGTTTTTCTCACATTTCTAAGTATCCAAAAATTGTAAAACCATACCATATTTTAAAAGAGTAACCATGGAGTTTCTTGCCGGTTCTTCTCCATGGAATCGACCAACCCGAACCGAGCACCTGCTGTCGACGTTTTATAAGGGCCCTCATGGGCCTATGTGAAATAAAAACTTTTGATTTTGAATACCGAGTGACGCGGGGAAAGAGCGTGATTTGAAAGAGACGGAAACAGTGCGTTATTCCTTTTCTGGGCTAGAAGAGCTGGTTTCTTTTTGATAAACTAATAGAATACATGTTTATAAGTCATTCGATGCAAAAAAGTCATTTTCTTAAAATTTTTAGTTAGGCCACTTTAATTCTAAAGGTGCGATATGATAATTTTTTAGATGGCAACAAGTTAACATATTTTGTCAGCTAATTTATAATGCAAACTAAGATCAACGCCTTATTAGGTACCTAATCGACTCGCAGTAGGTACGTTTTTTAATCGTCTATAAATAACCGGCCGATCCGATAACATTACTTACACACATTTTATATCAACATAAAAAATATAATTTGCTAGTTATTTTATAGTCGATTATCCTTTTATCGAATTGAATGCCGTAATTTTTTTAAACGGTGTATATTTCAAGATTTTATTAGGTTTTACAATTATTATGAAAAATATAGGTACAGGTAGGTTATTATGTTTTCCTTGGATTGTTATAGATGAGGAAGTCCCATGACAAGCACTAAAATTATTTTTATCAGACCTACACAAAGCAAAATTACTGCCACAAACATACAAGCTTCGTAACTTCTTCTTCCCAGCCAAAACACTAGGAAGTGTCGAATGGGGGGGCGCTTTGGGGGACTGTCTTATGTAAAAACTGACCTTCAAAAAGTGCTGATAAATCAGCCTAATTTGAATAAATGACTTCTTGAAAATCTATAGATAATGTTTAGATACGTTAGACGCGCATGCGACTGTTGTGAAGGTTTTTACCATAAGTAATTAGACCTATGACACTAACTGTAATTAGACGCACACATGCAAAAATAAAAACAACGTTTTCAGCAATTTATACATATATATTTTATTAACAATAATGTTACAATCGACATGCCGCCTTAATCTCAATAGAAACAAGATATTTTTATTATATAGTGTGATACTAAAACCAAACAATTATAATATAACACAATATTTTTTATAACTTGTAACTTTACTTAATTTACATAAAAATAATGGATAGAATCTATATAAATTATCCATGGACAGCATAAAAGAGCCTTTAACGAATTAGATGGATCAGTTTATTGCATGCATTTGATAATAAGGCAATCCAATATGCGCGACCATCAACTGTAAAACTGTTTAAACTTAAAATTACTTATGTATGCTATACATATTTTAATATACTTTTCACAGACAGTTGTCTCACAGATTTACGTTGTTACTACCGAAGTTATAAAATTGTTACTTATATTCATTGCATTATGTTCTTATATCAATGGATGTTCGCCAGTAATAGTTTCCTAATATGGTGACATAGTTCCAATTGGTACTAACTGCTCTCTTGACTGATTCAATTGAAATAAATTGATGTAGATACAATCTATGGTCCTGCATTGTTTAACAATGCAATGATATGTACAAATAACAAAGCCCAAACACTTTTAAATTGCTTTAACAAATCACTTTTATAATACAATTACACGTCTAAAGAGCGAGAACCATGCGTGAGCTTACAAATTAAGAATTATTACTGGAGGACTTTGGACCAACATGCATACTCTTTAAAATAAGCACTTCATAACCGCGAATCGAAGGATCGCTTTTTGCGAGTATTTAAGCCAAAATCAGTTAATACTGAACAATTTAATCATGGAATAGCTTTAAGAGCGGAAACTGTTATGCTTTTTAATCATAACTTACGGTTCGATCCAATTTTGTTAACGATTTAAAGTACGATTTTCCTTAGCAAGAAATCACGCTCTAATTTATCAATACTGAGTTTTTTTATGCAATTAGTTTAATGAGCTTTGATAAAAATAACAAGGACAACACGCGCGAAAATTAAAAAGTTTCGGTTTATTGATTGACAACATTTTTGCAATATTCTAAGCTACGGATTATCGTGATTAGTTTACTATTCTATTCAGATGATAAGGTAGTTAGTACTGCCTTTCAAGACTACTGATGTACAATATGTATTTAAAAAAAAAAACAGGTGTTTTATACTGATAAAAAACTAATTTAGTAGAATCAGCTAGTAATACATATTTAAAATCAGACTCTTCAATATTATTGTAAAATTAAGTATGTTCATAAAATGAAAATAATGGCAGATCCTGAGGTGCTAACAATTTAAAAATCTTCAAAATATACTGCAAAACTTAACTAGAATATATTATGAAGCAATTTTCTATAATAAAATTAAAGATTTCGCGTAATATATTTTCCGACACCTACATGTTTGACTTCCCAAAATCTTAGAAATACATCTTTTAAATTTTAATATACACACTATGTATAATCACACATTTGATAATTTTCTATGAAAACAACTTCTATCGGGCGAAATTAATGACAATGTATGCAATTTAAAAAGCTGCTTACTGTCTGCGTTTAAAACAGTGTCGAATTTAAGAATAGGTTTGTGTTCTTCAACTAATGCATTCGATTCACGTAAAATTATGTGGGCTGTATATGACACAGACGATGAAAAAACGATCAAAGAGAAACAGCATGGCGCTTTAGTTTATCAACCCTATATTACATTTTTACAATTATTTAACCTCTGTGCTGTCATCAAATTAAAAATCTAACTCATTCCTTAAAAAAAACTGTATATTTGTTACATAACCTACTGATTAAATGGACCATCACTATTTAGCTTCAGATATCGAATGTATAAAACAATTACAGATAAATAAATAACACACAATTCAGTGTGAGGTTTAGATAAGTTTGCTTTCAACAATGAACAAACAGTTGATAAGTGCCATGACATTAAATACCTAGATATTGTACTGTTCTCAATGATGGTACATTTTTATACATGTTACAATTAAAAGAATAAACATTTGCACAATTTCATCTAGAAATAAAAATTGAAGTGAGTTTATCATATATATTATTATTGACCTTAGTTTTCTATCGAATTTCTATCTAAAATGTCTTGAACTAAAATAATTTCATTGAAATTAAAATGCCCATTTGTAAAAATAAAAAGCTCTTGCATGCAAAAACAAAGGCCCTTGAGACTCCACATAATTGATACTGTGCTGAAATGGTCTTTACACTGCTGCAATAAGGATCTAACTTACATATAATATAACAGATATCTGATGATATTTCAGAAGCTATTTTTGCAATCATAGCAATGTACACTTACATTTAGAGCCCATATTCCATTTAATGCTGACAGTACTCACTATGTCAATAATTTCGATTTATACAGCTCCAACATTTTATTAATAGAAATCCTGAATTCTACAACAATTTCTGTATAGGATATAGTTGTACCAACTTTTCTTTGTAGACTACAAACTATGTCTGTTGATACCACATGAAAAGTTAATAGAACTATGATCCTTTAAATGATAGTTTTCAAATATGAAAACATATAGTTCATATCTTCAGCGCCCGTCAAGTTGACTGCGCATGTACATATCGGCTATTGACTCGGACTAGCTTCACTTTCAGGCCGGTTTAGAACAGGCTTCTCAGCTATCACTGGCTTCTCCGCTACTAGAGGTTTTTCTGCCACAAGTGGTTTCTCAGCGATTATTTGTTTCTCCATTACAGGAGGGGCAGGTTCATCTTCAATTTCTTCTTCCTCTAGCTGGTTATTTGAAATGTGTGTGTTGGACAGTTTGTTTGTTATCACATCGGGTTGATCTTGCTCCATTTCAGAAGGGCCATTGTGTTTCTCTCCGTCATTCATAGATGGAGAGATCGACCTCTGCATTAGATTAGGATTGGATGGAGATACTGCCCTGTTAGAGTTTTCTTCACTAGAAGCACTCAATTGTCTTGGAATTGAATGACTCGGATGGGACAGTGTTTGAGGCATGTGGGGATTATGTAAGGGTAGTCTAGACTTATCACTCTTCCTCCATAGTGTGACTTCTTGTTGTTTGAAGTAGCGCCGGTCTTCTGTGTCCATGAGCACTAGGTTCAGGTAATATCGCACAGAGAACTTATTGTTTATGTCTCTCATTGTTGGTGTTAGGTCATACCCAGCTAAGAAGACTCTTATAGGAATGCTTTCCCCTCTAACAGGGGCCCCATCCATTATTTCATATTTTGCAACTGTCTCATTCTCTGTAAATGTGTTAGGGCCAGAACCTGTTGTTTCTCTTTTAATTATTGATATTTCCATATGTTTTATTTTAATGCGGACAAGTAGAAAATAGATTTTACCAACAATTACATCTTTCAAATGATATTTGGATTTATTGTACTCAAATTCTATGTGTAGGCAGTCTTCAATGCCTACTTCCATTTTTATCGAGTTTAGTACATCTGGGTAGCTGCACAGAGTGTGGACAGCGATATCCACCTCTTTAACGACGTCAGTGAGGCGGCGCACGATCGTGGCTCTCAAGAAATACCTCAGTCTGACATTAGCGCCCGTGTATACTTCGTAAGGTTTTTCAACATTTGCGAACTCGAATGGGTACGAAGTGTGCTGTAATAGGTCTCCAGGGCGGGCCAGCTCCTTCACTAATGATATAAACTCATGATGATTGCCTCTGTCGTAAAATAATTCAATCTGACCTATAAGTTCGACCTTGATACCTTGGTGTTCAAGTTTCGATCCGGGTTTCCTCAGGGTGACGTTTACCCTACCCGAAACAGTTTCACCATCGTAGTACAGCAATAACTTCTCTTTTTTGCCTTCATCCGTTTTCACTTCGGCAACCTTCCGTTTGTCAGCATCATCAAAAACGATTTCAATATCCGCAGTCTGTCCGAACCCGAAAAAGCTCATTTTCGCACTTATCACTTACACCGACTATCGGAAACTTTTTACGTGGCTTTATAACAAAACTGTAACGATTTATTTGAGCAAAACATTGAAAAACGGCGATGAAACGCCCGCAAATCTGTGGAGGCGATTGAAAGGTTGAAGCAAAGATGGCGACTGATTTTATGTCGGCTGTCGGCGAAGAGGTTCATAAATAAAATTATTATGAAAAAACTCACCAACAAGGCATCTCTGGAGTGCACACGCGAATTTCTTGCAAGGGTCCTTCGGCATAAATATAAATTTTAACAATTGGAATAGGGAAAGTATTTATAAATACTGAATTTCAGTCATGTGTACATATGACAAATTTTGATGAGGCAACTCAAAATATATAAAGATCCTTGTACACTTGTTGGTTATATAACTTTTGTGGTTATTTTAGTCTAAATGTGCCTTTGAAACAATTTAATAATGCTTAATATAAGGATTAAGTAGATAGTTAATTATGCATTTTAACTAATATATTTGCACAATAATCTTAATGATTACATAATAAAAAACGATTTTTTATCTGTGACCACAAAAGTACGCAAACAGTGTAGTGTTGCCAGTGAAGATAATCCTTTTTTTCATAAATGGCGGATCTCAAAATTCTCTAACAAAAGCGAGTTGATATTTTGTGTGAATAAAACAACGCAAGTGAATTTATAAGCATGGAGATTACGCGCACTACATTAGGAATTGCAGTTGGATTGGCTGGAACTTTGTTCCTTGGATATTGTGTGTATTTTGACCAGCAACGTCGCAAGGATCCTCTTTTCAAAAAGAAGTTGAGAGAACGTAAGTTTTTATATTTAATGACTGAAAAGGACATGAACAGTTATAGAAACTTTCTAATAGTGCGTATTAATAACACTAATTTTACTTTCCGTACATTTTTTATTTTTTTTGTTAACCTAAAAATTTCACAAAGAATATCGTTACAACATCATGCATCAATAAATTTTCGCTTCAATAACTCTTTCGTTTCACTACTGCATCACAGAGAACGATAATGAAAACGTATGTGCGCGTGAATTGTGTAACTATTTAATAATAACTTTCTACATAGATGTGCAGTAACAAAATTAGTTACACTACTTTGGTTGACCGTGCCAAACATGCTTTTGCAATGGTTTTACTATCACATATGACATGTGCACATGTGTAGATACCTATTATACAGATTATACTGCTACTTTTTAATGAAGCAGCCTAACAGTGATTTGACCTGGTTCATTTATTTAAAGTTTAAACCTTTTCATTGTAAAGTATATAAGCTGCTTATCAATACTAAAAGCAATTAGTAAACATTTGCAGTAGAGGGCAATTAGTTAATTTCTACTAATGAAGATTTAATGGAGTCTGTAACTTCTTATCTCAGACTAACTGTTTCCCGTGGTTTCACCCCCGTTGCTCAGCTCCTGTTAGTTGTAACGTCATAATATATTGTATAGCCTACATCCTTCTTCAATAGATAGTCTATCCAACAGGAAAAGAATTTTGGAGTTGAAGCAGTAGTTTCTGAGATTAGAGCAATCAATCAAACATACTCTTCTGCTTTATATTAATTGTATAGATACCATACGAATTGTTCATGCATCAATTGTTTTGTTCATTATGCAGAACAGTAAAAAATAGAGTAATAAAACAATCAATAGAATGTTTTTCTCATGACCAAACAGTTATAAGAAAAAATAATAAACAAACTGTTAATTTCTTATTCATGAAAGTGCACTGTTTGTAGTGGAGTGTTGCTACCATCTGTTTAAACATGTTCCTGATCTTTTTTTTTTCTTGCTGTTTTTATATTATGCAGAATGGTGGTAGACTGTTTTATCTTTCTACTATTTATTCTACATTTCAATACCCAGGAAGAATAGTATTACTAATCAAGATAAGATACTAAATGATGCAATACTATGTTATATTTCAGCCTACAGTCAGACTGAGAAGTTACCTTACAATATTTTACATCATCAAAAAAACAATTGCAGATGATATAATGAGATTCATTAAGATACAGTATATAGAAAACACATTGAATTTAATACACAACATTTTTTTTTTGGCGGTAAAATTAAATGAGTCTTCTCACCCAATGCGTCATGGTGAACCTTCAATAACTCTATGTTCCAAGGTTGCACTTACCTGATAAGACAGTCCTATAACATCAGATCTCACAAAGCTAACATCCTTTTCATGCCTTTTATCACTACGCCAAAAGGCATTTTGAAATATCATGAATTATTCACGGTATAAATATTGACTAGTGTTATAAAACTGCATTGTTTGTGTGACTTGCAGGTAGACAAAAAGCCCAACAGAATGCAACTCGGACGCGCACAGTCGGTGGTCCCCTACCCGACATGACTGACCATGAGGCCATGCAGAATTTCTTCCTTCAACAGGTATCAATCACTATGAAATACATCTATAATATTTTAATCTGGAAATTTTTGAATGGCGACCATGTTCCGGAAGACGTAGCGTAGTCCTCCCACTAGATGGACCGACGACATAGTAAGAGTCACAGACTACCGATGGATGCAAGTGGTGGAAATTTTAGGGGAATGTCTTTGTTCAGCAGTAGATTCTGACTGTAGCTGATGATGAAGACGCCCGACAGTCCGTTTACTGCTTGTATTGTTAGCGCCACTGATTGACTGGGACTCCCGAGTTTAACTTTAATGCCTGAGGCCTGAGCATAAACGTTAAAGTCGCGAGTCCCATCGCATCCAATAACAACAACGGAATCCACTATACTTATATCGAGTGATCGTTTGTAGCGAGCCAAAGTTCTAAAAACATCATACAAATTGAACACAATTCCGCCAGTGTTGCAAGACTAGAAAACTAAGAGGTTTTTTTTTAATCCAGATTCAGCTTGGTGAGGAGCTGTTAGCTGCGGGCGATATGGAGGCCGGCGTCGAGCATCTCGGACAAGCGATCGCTGTTTGTGGACAGCCCCAGCAGCTTCTTAGTGTAAGTCATTTATAACATAAGCAGAAAGAGGCGACACAACCTAAATGTATGATTTTTAAAATTTTAATATCTATTCATTAGAATAGGCAATCCTGTAATCCTTGAATACATATTCAGATGTTTACCTATATTAAACCCACATTTTGTTAGTAATCTAAAAAAATAGTAAAATCAAACATATTTTCCCCTTTACAGGTGCTTCAGCAGACAATGGCAGCTCCCATCTTCCACCTGCTCCTGAAGAAGTTGCCTGAAGTGTCGGAGAGGCTCCGAGCATCCATGAAGGAAAGCGGCAAGGTGCTGCAAGAGGAGGACGTCGAATAAACATAGACCACCACAGTTGGAGAGGAGAATATTTTCATAGTATATTTTCAATATCTCGCTAATCATGGAAGCTTCCATCTTTGGTCGATAGATAGCGCTACGTTGACGCCACAGACGTGACTTCCATTTACTGATTTAATTTAATATTTATTTAACATAGGCATTCATCCTTATCGAATTATTCTTTCGCAATTAATGCATAATTTAAGAAATTTAACGTAATAAGTTTGATTAATTAATTTTAATTACATTAAACAGCGCCTTGCGTCAATGTAGCAGTAGTTGATTAAATAATGCAACATTTAATTTAAACGGAACTTTTCTCTGACTGTAGTTCGTTAGACATGTAACGAGTCTTGCTGACGACCCATAGTGGCTGATAGAGCGAAGTCGTAAAGTACACGTTACGATCGCACATCTTATTAGTTACACACATCAAGCATCTGCTCATTAGACAGATAAGTTAATTATAAAAGATCCCATCAAAGAAACTAATTCTAATTATGTCATCCTTGATTTAATTTACTTTCGACTTGCAAAAGCCTTAAATTTTTCAAGTATGTGCATTGGGCTGTGATACAAAATGTGCTTGAAAATCGATCCGCCATTAGAACGTCTGTAAACTTTGCAAGGAGGGTAGGTGGAGTGTAATGCAAGTTCAATAATAATGTAGGTATTTCTTAGTGTTATTTAGGTTTTGTTTTGTGTTCACAACTGGTTAAGGATGCTTGTGAGTTTTGATTGAGATTTTATTGTGAAATAAAAGTATTGTACAAATATACATGTTTTATTTTAACTCTCAGTAATTTACTCACACCGAAGGGGTATAAATAAACTAAGGACCAAGTAGACGCCTAAACACATTTGAGGTCTTTATTTTGAAACTGTGAGTTTATGTAATTTATGCCCGCAGCTTCGCCCAGCACTTATTTCTTCATTTCAAGCTATTTTATACAAAAAAGAGTACCCTATAAATCGTCTTCAGGTCCCTTTATCTATCTCTGCTCTCTATCAAAATAATCATCATCATCGGTACAGCTATTTAGGAGTTAAAATGAAAGCGTTAACCCAATTCCGTAATTATAACAGAGAATGAAAGCGTTAACTATTCGCCAATGAAACACCAAAAATCCCGAGTCATTCACCAGTTTATTCAAATAAAATTAACATAAAACAACAACAATTTTAAAATAATCACCATAAACAAGATTTACAATAGGTACATTCCCTGTTTATTGTATAAAGCAACAGCTTGGTTCTTTAGGCACTTCAATCAATGTCTGATGTAACCATTTGTGGAAATTGCACCAAGAAAACTAGGTGCAGTTTGAAAATAAATATAATTTATGTTACTCGCTGTTAATGCAGCTTTCGACAGGCGAAAGAATTTTTTATAAATCGGTCTAGTAGTTTTTGAGTCTGTCCATTACGATCAAACAAAAGAAAACTTGTTTTGTCCCTTACTATTCCCGCATGCCAAGTATCCATGTAGCCATACAATCCCCATTGATTTTCACATAACACCTTATACTGGACAACCAATTTACTTAAATACTGAAGATTTAAAAATTACAGATTTAATCTTTATATTGTCCCAAGTGTTTTTGAAAAATGTCCAATATTGACGTAACAAATTATATTAATTTAATATCGCGTAGAACTACAAACAAATACTGTACATTCTGTAATTATAAATAAAATAGACAATTATCTTCCTAAATAAATAAGAAGGAAATTTTAAAGAACTTTCTGAAGGATTATTAACGTGGAGATCAAAATCATAATCTTGATTAGAAATTAAAAAAAAAATCTGTTAAAAAGGCGTTACAGGGGATATTCGGAAGCCTGAAAGCCTGACTACCAATCTTACCAAGTAGTATCGCATCAACCCAGTAACAAGTTTGAAAAGGTCAGAGAGGCAGTCGCTACATGTAAAATACTAGCTTAACCTACATCCCGCTGACCGTAACTTTGGGATAATGTTAGGCAGATGATGATGGTAGTCTAGTTTATAACAGCAACCGTGTCCCGGGTTCAAAACAGACTAGATTTTGTTCATAATGTATAAAGAATGTAACAATTCGTTCAAAACTATACTTAGCTAAGCTAATTTAGCGACCAGAATACATCTAATTTTCAAGGCACTAGTTATTGCCTTAGACTTCATAAGTAAAAATAATTTTAAATGAACAAAAAATATAATTTTTATAACGAAAATAAATGCTAGAGGTCCTAGGGGAGTATTCTATATCATAGATAAATAAGTACCCACTTAATAAACAGAAAATAGATGATATACAACAGTTTTTAACAAAAAACCAACGCCAGCCAATTTAGGCTGACCCCACATTTAGCGTGCGCGATCCTCGGGCGAGCGTCGGGTGTTGCCGCCGTGTGAATGCATGCAGCGTGAGCGCAACGCGCGCGCGGCGCGCTCGCGACGCTCTCCCGCTATCCCCGCCGCTTGCCGCCGCCGCCCGGGTTAAACGCCAAGGCGAGCGCCGCGCGCGCGTTGCGCGCACGCAGCATGCATTCACACGGCGGCAACACCCGACGCTCGCCCGAGGATCGCGCACGCCAAATGTGGGGTCAGCCTTAGCTAGAAAACCACACTTATCGATGCGAATCGTCTGTTGCCGATCAAAAATAACTAGTATGTCCATGCAGAAAGAGCCAACAAGTCTGACAACGAATCTAGTCATTAAAGATGATCTCAAATGAGAGTCGCTTCGAGAAGTGTGTTCACTCCCTTATAACTAAATCAAATTATATTGTAACACTCCATATAAACAGATTATTCCACTGGTTATCACGGAGTAAGTAGTACATGGAGTTCATTCTGATCCAGTGTGGCCTGCCAGTGCAGTGTGGTTTTTAAATGTCTGTCAAGAGCGTCCGCTTCGGTCGCGGGACTAACGAATTACCGTGACCCGGTACGTAAAGGGCTATTGAAGGACACCGTGGATTTTAGTCAGTACAAGTCTGACAGTCCTTCCCGCCCTGCCCTGGGTGGGAGGACTCATTTGATGATTTTACCACGCTAAAAATTCTCTCTTCTTAAAGTATTACACTATTTTTCAAAATACGCGAGTGGATACCTGTTTCTTTTGTAACGGACGCCGAAAAGACATTAACAATGATGCCATGTGTCTTTTCCTATATCAGATTATAACATAAACGGCACGGTTGGTGCAGTTGCCGAGCGATTGGACTGCTGCGCAGCGTGTCGCGAGTTCGATTCCCGCATAGAGCAAATATTTGTCTGATCTACAAGTAGTTGTTCCAGGTCAGGACGTTTGTGTATGTGAGTTTATATGTTTGTAAACGCACCCACGACACGAGAAATTCCTAGTGTGAGGCAACACAAAAAAAACCTTTCTAAACATGATTAAAACTGTTTTGTTTATTGGCACTCCATTTACGCCATTTTCAGATGATGGACTATTGGTTATTGCGAATTGTCCGCCGAACAAATAGTCCAACCTCTGCTCGTGATTTAGTCTATGGTCAGTCATTAACTTAGCGAGCATATTTAAATAAAAAGAGGTTGATGCATGATAGTCAGTCACGTTCCATAATTATTAAAAAAATCTTTACATGATATTTTATTCTTGATAAACTATAATTTACAAATTGTACAAAAGCAGTCACCGATTTGTCATCATAAAAATATTTTTTACAATTTATATACAAACATACATTGTATGAGGCAGCTCAAATAATTTTAAATTTACATCCCTGAGGTTCTTAGGTCTCATAAATGCCTTACATGTTCTTATTACCCGACCATGATGAATTTACATTCAAATTTTCAACCCTTATATCACCCATTTAGGGGATGAATTTGCCAAATATTTAATAAGGCCACCTTTTCCTAAGAACCTCATAAAAAACGGCCTCATTCCTAAAAAAAATTCAATCATGATTTCTTGGCCATAGTGGAACTCCTAATTAAGTCTTGAGTAACCTTCATGACTTCTAAAGCGCCTTTGTCTATCAAAGCATTAGCTAAATCCCTCCCTAAATTATCACATTTTATTATAACATCTACAGGCATACTAGGATTCACAGTCAAACCACAAAATATACGTGTATCACATTCGGCCTCTTTTTCTTCACTTTTGTTCGTCGTGTCTATGGTTTTGTCTTTAAGTACTTCTGTTGGGGATAAGATCTCGTTTTGAGACTCACCGTTGTCGACTTTTACCTTTTTGCATTCGTTTTCCTCTGTCGGGCTTAGCTTGTGTTTTTGTGTGCGTTTTATTTGCGCGAATGTTTGTTGTAGTGTGTGGTCCAGCTTGGTTTTGCCGTCCATGCTCCAGACAGCGCCCGTAATTGACAGTTTGAACTGTGAGTCTATGGGTTTCAAACTTGTTGATACGCCGACAGGGGCGCTGCAACCGCCACCTTAAAAAGAGTTTTGTTAGAGTTAATGACCATGTCAAGCAGAAGGTTGGCTTTGAGAACAAAGTAATGGGCCGGATAACCGGATTCCGGATTTATGCCTTCTTAATATTGCATGGCTGTAATATTGCATGGAACAGAACTGACGAAGAGTCTGTCAGTTTTTAAAGAAACTTTGCACCACACTAGATTTTTTTTTGTATATCGTGAGTAGTTTACAAACATTTAAACTCACACACACAAACAGCCAGGCATGCACTGGTGAGCCATCTAAATCAGTGTTTCCCAAACATTGTGTGAAAAACCAAAATAGGCTTACAAGCTAGTTGACCCATAAGGTAAAATAATACACATTGATTAAAAGTAAAAAGACCTGTGATCCGGTATTTTACTTTGATGGCCCGATGGCCTCGGCAAATGGGAAACGCTGTTCTGCCTTTGTTCCGTGCAGTAATCGAGTCCGCAACCACCCAGAGAGCCGTCATAAAAAAAATAGATTATGAGACATACCCAAAGTCTTGAGAAAGCTCCTCTCAGCCAGGATCCTGCAGTAGGTCTCCGCGTGGTTAAAGGGTGCCAGCATGTTCAGTATATTCGTGTTATCAGCTCGACACTCCACGGCAAGCGCGCCCTGACCTACTGCGTACTTCATATCGGCGCAAGGCAATATCTGGGACAGAAAAAAAAGTAATTTTAGCGCGACTGCTGAGCAAGAGGTTCTGAGTTAGATTCCTAGGTCGGGGAAAGTGTTATTGGGTTTTTCAATCTAGAATTTCTCAGGTCACAGAGGACTCATTGGACGATTTTACCACGTAACGCAGACCCCGTTACGTGGTAAAATCATCGAATGAGTCCTCCAACCCGAAAAAAGAGAGAGGTCACAAGTCAGGCGGTCACAGCGAAAGAGGTCGCTGGGGATTTAAATATGATTTGGCGAAACGTGGATGTACTATTACCTACCTACCTTTAAGGATTACAGGCGACAGATGGGAGTTTAGTATATCATGTTTTCTTTCCATCATCAGACTAGGTACGGCAATAGCGCCATCGGTACATGGTAGAATTACCATCTTTACCTATTTAGGCGTTTTTCCAATACTTTCATTGTACGCACAGTTAAAGAGTGGAATTCACTGCTGGAGTCTGTTCCTTATAGCTACAACCTTGCGGTCTTTAAGTCAAGAGTGAATACGATACTTCTAGGCAAGCGCGCTTCACCGTCGACCACGTCATTGCCTACCAACAGGCTAGATAGTGGTCAAACGCGAAACTATGTCTAACAAAAAACAAGTAACATTATATAAAAGTTGGTTGTAACTTTGAAAGATAAATTGCGGTTTACGATTTATGACGTATTAAAAAAAAAATTTAAGTTGGTACGCACAATATTGAGTGATTTACCATGTTATTTTAATATCATGGACTTCTTATAGGTTTTCCTATAATCTATAAGGAGAAAACTAATTTCTGTATTTTTTTCAAAATTTTAGGTTCAGTAGTTTCGGAGATAAGGGGGGGGGGGAATGGTCAATTTTCGTCTATTTTCTTGAATAACTTGGAAACTATTTATTTTAAAATTACAAAAAAATACATTTAAGATCTTCTCAACAAGACCTTTCATTTGATATGCCACACGATGCAGTTTTCAGAATTTTTTTTTTTAATTTTCCCCTTTCCCCCCAAAAATGACCCCCCATATACAGATTTCATCTGCTCACGTCACACCTCTGTGTTTGGGTCACAGGAATTGATATGTGTACCAAATTTCAACTTAATCGGTCTAATAGATTCGGAGATAATTGACTGTAAGCGACGGACGGACAGACACACGAGTGATCCTATAAGGGTTCCGTTTTTGTATTCAGACGTACGGAACCCTAAAAAGTTGGAGTTTTCAGTGAGTTTTTCTAAAGTCCCACCATACCTTAGATATCCTATTCTTCCAACCCATTCGCTGTAAGCCAGCACTGGCTAGTAACAACGCGGCATATTGCCCAGTGGTGTCCAGTTTACGTAGTCGCGTATTGAGGTTACCGCGTACGTCCACTACGCTGAGCTGCGGGTAAGAGCCACGTAGTTGTGCTGTGCGACGGAGAGAGGATGTTCCTGATGGAGAGAAAAGTTGAGTTAAAGAGCTGTTAGTTCTTTTGTTTCTAATACTTTGACTCTACACTTTTTTTTTTTTTTAAGGTGGCAAAATCATCAAATGAGTCCTCCCGCCCTGGGCGGGGCGGAAGGGGACTGTCAGACTCTTACTGACTAAAATCCACCCGTGTTTCTTCGGATGCCCTTTACGTTCCGGGGCCGCGGTATCCTGGATTAAGAAAAAAGCCGCGACCCCAGCAGGCATTTGGCCCCGTAAGGGGCCCCGTCGGTGACGCGTGAAACACGACGCGCCACCGACTCGGGCTTGGTCCTTGGTCGGACGGCGAGCTTACCCATTACTCACCGTCCGCAAGCCCGCTCCGCCGCTGTGCCCTCTGCTGTTCAGAGGGACACGCGTTAGAGCATCCACCCGACAGGCTATTCGCATACGGGCAAAGAGACCCCTTAGGCACACAGTGCCTAAAAGAGTTTTTGCCCGCATCCCAGGGTGCACCGGCCCGAAAAACTGGTTTTCCCCCCGGACGTATCCGAAAGGGAACTCCAGTCCACGGGCGCACGTGGAGGTTTCGTGTCTTAGCACCCCTTGACGCTACACTCGGAATTTCTTTTGTACTGTAGAAATGTACCGTTTAAAATTATTTGAACTCGCACACATTCATGAAAGAAACACGAAAGATTTTGTTAGTAGATTTTTAATATGCGACGCCGCCGCTACGCAGTTGTGTCCTCGCCCAAACACCCAGACCCGCAAGCAACAGAAACATGTAGGCTTTTTTTTTCGTGGTAAACCAGGGCAGGGCGGGAGGGACTGTCAGACTTGTACTGACTAAAATCCACGTTGCCCTTCAATAGCCCTTTACGTTCCGGGGTCACAGTAATTTGTTAGTCCCGCGACCAAACATGTAGGCTTTTCAAATATTGGTTAGTGTGGTTCGTGCAGGTATCGAAACTACGATAAGCAGCACTGCAGCTAATCGCTCAGCCACCGCGCCCTATCCTCTACACAAGAGAGATATCGAATTATATATTATTTGGTTTAAGGACTTAATTTTTCTTATAATTGCGTCACGTCTCATGATCTCATCTATGAACGGTGAAGGAAGACATTATGGGGAAACTGACATGTCTTGAAAGCTTGGGACAGGCCCTTTCGCTTTCACAGGGAAGAGGCTTGTGTCCCAGCAGTGGGTTCTAGGCTGTTTATGCCTATATCTGTGTATAATATGCAATTGAATTGATTGACGGCACGTTTGGCGCAGTGGCTGAGCAATTGGACTGCTGCGCTGCGTGTCGCGGGTTCGATTCCCGCACGGAACAAATATTTTTATGATCTACAAGTAGTTGTTTCGGGTCTGGGCGTTTCTGTATGTGACTTTATATGTTTGTAAACGCACCCACGACACAGGAGAAATTCCTATTGTGGGGCAACGTTTTTTTTTTTTTTTTTAAATAAGAAAAGAAAAAGAATTAATTTGTCCATCTGACATAAATAAGTAGGTCGGGAAAGCTAAACAAAAAAATAAAAGAAACTTAATGTTTATAAAAGATATCTAATCTCTGGAAGTATTTCGTCTACAAATATTTTTTCACTGATACTTATGTCAAAACAAGAAAAAGTTTTGCTGATATTCAAAGTATTTTTACGTTATGTCTTTATCTGAGATAAGAATCGTATCTGCTCTACTGAAACTCAAGTGTTTGAAACAGGTCACTCCGCAATCTACACGTGCCTTAATTTCCAAAGAGTTACGACATTTAATTCAATAAATTACCGTAACTTTGTCAATAACAAGTAGGTCTAAAACAATACATTGTTTACTAATCTGTTATCGTAAAAGGGGTTCCTAGGTAATAGGTGTTGGTTGCGGGACTGTACGAATTACCGTGACCCCGGAACGTAAAGGGCTATTGAAGGACACCGTGGATTTTAGTCAGTACGAGTCTGACAGTCCCTCCCGCTCTGCCCTGGGACGCATGTGATGATTTAACCACGTAAAAAAAGGAGCTGTAGGCGTGGACAGCTAATAGTTAAACATAAATAGTTTAACAGGCCCAGAACTCCTTATGTATTAAATTATTATACGAACCTATAACGGAGCCTTCAGGTAACGTCGCTAACGTGTGGTCTTTGAAGTCTTCGCGGAGTACCAGCGCATCTCTCGGATCTTCTCTGAAAGAAAGATTATATTTAACTAGCTTTTGCCCGCGACTTAGTTCGCGTGGAATAGTGAAAACTATCCTAAGGCCTCATTTAGACAAGGCGAGAACTTGCATGCAAGTTTGACTACATTGCGGTATTTGTTTGACCAACTGAATTATTTGCCCCTCCATAGTCCGGAATGTAACGCTGCTCGCATGCAATTTCTTGCATAGTCTAAATGAGGCCTAAGTCCTTTCTCAAGTTCCAAACTATGTTTGTACCAAATTTCACACAAATCGGTTCAGTAGTTTAGGCGTGAAGAAAAGACAGACAGACAGACAGAGTTACTTTGGCATTTATAATATTAGTTTGGATTTAAATTATTAAGTTGTACAAATCACTATGGGAATTATGGCGAGGATTAAGCTGCGTTTGACGAGTTTTTCGATAAAACATCCGAGGCATGGAGGAAACTCGCTATGACAGATGGTCACCCATCCACAGACCAACCTCGGCAAGCGCAACTAACCCGAAAGATCGGCCTGTGCGGCTGTAATTATTTAGTCAAGAGTAAGTTTTGTATGTAAGGTTTAGATTATAGAATGTCCATAGAATTGAAGACAAACATAAGGAAGAAAAATTGACCCCTTTGGTTCGATCGTCACACGCCAAGGAATTACATATTGTGTGCCTGGCGCTTACTCACAATAAAGTGACTTCACGAAAATCGTTACATTTTGTGGTTTAAGCAGGATGCTGTTCAAATCAACCATAATAATGAGTACCTAAGTATTTTTTTATGATTTCGCAAGTCATACACGCAAACGGTAAAATAATAATATCACCATGATTCCCAAAATATTAACGAAAACGTTGAACTTCAAACAATAACTACAAAATATTATTATTATAACTTTTTACTGAGTCAACGTGACTAAGTGGTTTGTTTATAAAGATAACAGAAACCTGACAAGATATAATTATTCAAAGTAGTATAAATGATACGTGATATAATAAAAAAAACATCAGAAAATAACGGCACGTTTGGAGCAATGGCTTAGCAATTTACTTGTGGTTTTTCGTGGGTTCGCTAGGTCACTAAGATGGGTCGACGGTGCGTTGTGTTCCACGCGCGCCTCAAGGAGTGTCAGCATAGTGACGGGCCCCCTGGTGAGGGCCAAAGCCTGCCGGGGTCGCGGGTCTCACGAATTACCGTGACCCCGGTACGTAAAGGGGCTATTGAAGGACACCGGGGATTTTAGTCGGTACGAGTCTGACAGTCCCTCCGCCCTTCCGCTCTGCCCTGGGTGGGAGGACTCTTTTTTTTTTAAGAGCCTGCTCTGTCCCACTCCTGGGCAAAGGCAAAGGGAGGACTCATGTGATGATTACACCACGTAAAATAAAGGTCACTATTAGCATCGGCATGTAACGGGGTGGATGGACTTAGTCCCATGCGCTACCCCTTTCCCATTAACGGGGTAGATGGAAAAAATAGTTTCAACGACCCCGTTAGTCTTGTATAAATTGATTTCAAGAGCGAGCGAGTTTGAAACTTAAGGCACCCCGACTCGGGCAGGTAAGGTTAAAAGGCGATACCAGGGTCCGTAAGACCGTATTAACAACCAACCTGGTCTGTCAATGGATAAGTTTATTTGTCTCAAGGTCAAAGTCGAAGACGAAGTCAAAGTCGATGTCGTATTGCTTATAAGTAAGGTCAGACCTTGCCTGACAGATGAGATGTCAGATACGGTACTGTAAGGCTCGCTAGTTTTGCTTTGAGGTCCTTTGTTTCAATACGTGGCTTTTAATTAACTTTCGGCCTGTATCGAATAGGATAAAGATGTTACAAAAGTCTTACCTTTCAAAAACCGCTCCAATAGCCAGACCATCAGGTAACGTAGTAGGTAGGTCTTTCAGCGAATGTACTACAAAGTCTACAGTATCATTCCTTAGCGCATCTTCCAGGTCTTTGGTGAACAGCGATTTCTCTCCTATTTTGGGCAGTGATACGTCTAGGATACGGTCTCCGAGCGTTGTCATGGTAACTGGAATAAACAATGAAGCAACTCATAAGCTTGTGAATGGGGCAACAATGATACATGATGACTGTTGTGCATTTTTGTGTGTAATATCAAAGCTATGCCATCATAGGGGGCTTACTATAAACAGTAGGGACTTCTTAACATAAACCTATCTTATTCAAATTTTTAGGTTGAAAATCAAATAAGGCCCCTCGCTCTGGGTGGACCAAAAGGAACTCTGAGACTTTTAAGACACTCTTGTTCTAACTTATCTTAGGCGGGTTCTAAAATTTTCGATCTATTTCGCTCTTACTGTATTTCTATGATTCTCTTCTGCAAATATGGAGCACCTTAGGTATGTAGGGACGGTTAAAATAAATTATGTACGTATCCGAGGAATGTAGATCGCTTTTGCATCCTACATGAACCCCATACTCCCGAAGAGCACACGGCCTACGATAGGTTAAAGACAACTCCCGGTAATTTACTAACAACTTTACTGGAATAAATTAAGCTAATTTGATACTATATAATTTCCAAATACGAGTTACAATTTATCAGTAACAACCACTTTGTCCGTAAATGTGCGTAAATTAGGTGCGTTTTCGTGGTATCTCGTGTATCTGAATTTAAAGTTAAGATATTCGTCCGCTTCTTCGCTTATGTAAAATAGCTAACAATAAAAAACATTATTCTTTGATAGATATACAATTTTTGTCAAATAGATGTGAGTAAATTAGCATATTTATAACTCTATGCCATGTACTTATACTACTCGTAGAAAATAATATGTACTAAACTATGATTTACATAATACTCTGACGTCGCAACGTAACTACCTACCAGTAATTACAGGTAATTTTAACTCTAAGAGCACCTGTACCTATTATATATATTTAATGCTTATCAAGTAATTCGTTTTTTTTCTATACGTCATAAATCGTAAACCGCAATTTACCTTTCAAAGTTACAACCAACTACAAGAACTTTCATAAAATGTTACTTGCTGCTACGGAACATTATTTGGGCGAGTCCGACTCGCACTTGGCCGGTTTATTTAAAGTGGGCCAACCAGCCGAGTCAATAAACTTTTACAATACATAGACAAGAAACTTTGATGGAAGACTTCCTGCAATTTATTGCCTTATATTATGTTAATATGTACATCTTGGACCCAGACTGGAAAACCGTTGCAAGCCACTGACGTTCTATTGACAATCCGACATACGCTGAAAAAATGCTAGCTGGACCTAGCTTGTCCTAACTACATATAGAAAGAATTTAGAAGTTGAAAAACTAAACACATCTGCTCATAGGCCAATGACTGACTGCAAAGAGAAAAAAAAATTGCTTTACTTACCCACAGTGAATTCCTTTTCAGGATTTATTTTTTTCAAACATTCAATCACATAGTTGGTTTGTATAAGAGCGAGCTGAAACAATGTTAAAAATATTAATTTAAATGTAATACTGGAATTTAATATTGGGATAAACGGTATTTCATCAGTGTGCTTCCCAAACCTGATATGTAAATTTTTTGATTTTGAAGTGACGTTAATTTTTATTGTCTTTTTTGGACACTTAGAAGATATTGCCATTTATCATAAAAGCCCCTTGGGTTGACGATATTGTCAAGATCGCAGGGAATAGTTGGATAAGAGACGCACAGAACCGAGAGCTATGGCATAAAAAGGGGAGGCCTATACCCAGCAGTGGGTGATCCCGGCTGATATGATGATGATGAAAAGATATTGCAAATTTTCCAGGTATTATTAGTGTGTATGTAATCTGTGGTATTATTTTTAAATAATAGGTTACTTCTAGGCAAGCGTGGTTCATTGTTGACCACATCCTCTTACTATCAGGCGAGATGGTGGTCAAACAAAACCTTATGTTAAAAAAAATCATATGAATGTTTTTGTCAATAAAAATTGATGCCATCTAGCAAAGTACACATAATCCGGTTTGGCAAGCGCATCAATGATATACAGACTTATAACTTATCTTTGAGCCAGATATGAAGATCTGTTGAGTAATATAAAATGAAGTGAGATTTGCATTTTAATATTATGTCAGCAGTTTCAGAACATATTTTTAGAGTTTTGTTATCAGTTCAAGAAAATAAATCTCATGATGATGTTGAAGAAAAAAACTAAATTGCATTAGACAGCTGCCCCAACCGTTTACATAAAAAAAAACAAATTCTAATGAGATGATGAGGTTTAATAACATCCCAAATTAAATAGAATCAATAAGTTGACATTATAAATATTACACAAAATCAAGCTTGTTGAAATTTGAATGCTCACACACTTATATTATATTTGTAAAATAGCTGTAGGTAATTGCAATATTTTGTTAAAATGTGAACACCATGTACCTTTGTGCTAATTTTTTTTTTCTTATTCATTTTTTTTTTTATAATATTTAGTCTAGATTTAAAGTACATTGCTTTCACATTATTGATGTCAAATGATGTATATAAAAATATTGTTAAACATTTTTAAAAAGAGTAAGTATGGAGTTTCTTGCCCATTCTTCTTCATACAAACCTACCCTAGCGAATGGGTGTAGAATCAATCCCATCCCATCCCATTTCCTTAATGTTAATATTCGACGTTTGAAAGTGCCTCGTTGATGGCCTAATTGAAATAAATGATTTGACTTTGACTTTGACACATAAAATCCTAAAATTAAGAAAAATATATTAATTAACCTGTGCAGGACTTTTCATTATCAGTGGGTAACATAAGTTAGCCTGCCTTTAAAATATAAAACAAGGTCACTTTATCAATAACCATTTGAAAACATCTGTATCAACAAATAGTTTGCAAGTCATCAAGTTTCTTTAATACTTACCTCAAAGGAAATTGATACTTAAAAGTATGAAACTTGAATTATTACCTACTGATTTGTTTTGTAATCAGATTTCAAACTTATTACAAGGAAGGTTAAGTACCTTTTGCCTTGAATATCTACAGTAATTTATCAATTATTGGGTACAGGAAAGATGATGTTTCAAAAAAATCAAAGGTCATACTTTCTATTCAGTGTTCTTGTTCAGTTGAACAATATGATACTTTTCAGTTTTTCAAGATTTCAATTGTCTTATCATTCAAAAATGCAAATATTTCATACCTAAAGTAAATTTAAATACCAAAGTTTATTGTGGTCGATTATATACTTAATAACATTGAATAAATGTAAACACGACTCACATACGACCTTGAAAAGTTATAATAATAAAAAAAAAAACATAAGTACGCAATGACAATATAACGATTTTAAAAACTGGTCGGAAACATAGTCACAAGAGCTATGTAAGTATATACTTATCACGATTCACGTAATCTATGAAAACTGTTGAATACACTAAATTATTCATATACAATGAATGAGTACATACCTCACTCTTTCTCGAACCAACGCGTATCACATTTTTTGCTTCACTTTCCATTGTTAATATAAATAAACACGAATTTACATAAGAATTTTACGATTAGGAACTTTTAGGTTATGTCATGTACGTAAGGAATTTGAATGAAAACAAATGGGTAATTTGACGGCCTAATGACTGGTCACTATCACTGTAGTGGACTAGTCGGCAATTTATGCAATTGATTAATTAGAATAATAAAATAAATCCATCGTTCTGAACACCAGCGAAATCACTAAGCTGTCAAAATCATCTTGTCAGAATGACAGTGGAAGGGAACCCGTCAAGGTCGTTTTCCGTTTTTTTTATTTTTCTGGCATTACTTAAGGGCTTTTGTACAAATGTGTTCCTATCTACAAGATACTATCTACGAGAAAACGAGACCTAGAAACCAGTCTGTGCCACTCTATTAGAAGTTTAGTAAATAATAATTTAATTTTTCATGAAAGACAAGGGGCAAGTTAGAAATATTAGGCCTTTATTATGTGGAATGAGCACTGCAATACTCATGCGCTTAGCTTTGCGATTGTTGAAGTAAAACATAAATTTATTTGAAATGAATAACGAGTAGGCCAAGCATGCAGTAATGAGTTATTTCATTTTGAAACACTGCTATTACTGATAAGCAAAAGCGTTATTTATTAAAACTAACTGGCCCGGCAAACTTCGTACCGCCTATAACATAGTAACGTCACTCAATTGTTTTATAAATCTTGTATGGGAATTTAGAAACGTTGTTTATACGGCGGCCGGCTCCACATTAGTGCCGTGAAACCCCGTGAACAGGCGTGATCGTTCCCCTTCGTGCGGCGTTGATGCGTACACATTCACATTCACGGCCCCGTGAATTTAATTATAATTAATTTCTATTCTGATATATCCGAATCGGTCCAGCCGTTTTCAAGTTTTGCGCTTAGAAACACATTTAGCGATCCATTTTATATAGCACTATCATCAAGTCGATGTGCGTTGGAAGGTTTTTTTTGTTAACCCTTTGTCTCCCACTCTTGAGCAAAGGCATTTCTTCCACTTCTCTCGGTGTTGACGTTATTGTTATAATAGGAATTTTAAATAAAAGGACACATTTTAAAACAAAATGATTTTTATTGATAATTAAGGAATTACACAAAGGAACGTCAAGCCGACAGTGATAAAAACGGCATAAGTATCACAAAGATACTTAATAATTTTATAAATGCAAAAAATATTCGAATAAAGCCCATTTTGAAGATTTCACTAAACAGGCTTATCTAAATCACGAAAATATGTTACGTCTAATTCACACAAAATCACAGTTTTGTTCAATCATTCATTTATCTTAATAATTTTATAATGCAAATTAAAAAAATGGTGGGTCAAGATTACACCGTCAATCTTATAGATTAAGAACAAACAATAATTGAAGAAAATATCAATAAAGATTTGACAGTAAAAAATAGTCAAGGCGGTTCCTACATTAAAACTTAACCTATGGATTTGCGATAAGCGACATTCATACACTCACAATCTAGACATTTAAAATTGGATAGTAAAAATGTGAATGGATTACTTCTTGCGCTTACTACTTCTCAGCTTCCTCCTGTTTGTGACAACTGCAAAGGTTTTATTTCTTGGTGATGTTTCTGAAAGAATAAAACAGAGAATTTGATAAGTTGCTACAGAAACTAATTTTTATGTGTCTATTTAGGCTTTACGCACGCTGTGAGACTATTTTGTACAAGACTAATACTGGAGTATTAAAAACAAAAGAAGCTATCCCCAGTAGAACTTACTTTTTGTTTCTTTCGGTGTAGTTTTAGCAGGTTCTGCAATAATCGTAACTTCTTTTTCTTCTTTCTTATTTGATTCCTTATCTTCTTTCTTACTTGCAACTTTCTTCTTACTCTTAGATTTTGTTCTACCAGTACACTTAGGAACTACTTCTGATTCAACTTCTACTGACTTATTGCTGTCCATACTACCTTTCTTTCTCGTCACTCGGGAACTGGGTTCGAGTGGTTTCTTACTCCTCATTGACCTTGTACACCTGGGTTGGGCCTGGACAGTTTCCTTCTTAGCTGATGTTTGCTGTTTTAAAGCCTCTAGCTTCTCTTTCGCCTCTCTTTTCTCTTTAATTCTGTACACTTTGATCATAGCTGGTGTGTACCCTTCTAATCCCTCAATCTGTTCTTCTGGTTCCTTCGGTTTTCCAGCAACCTTTCTCTTAAAGGCTGCAATAACTTCTTTCATAGCATAAGTAGGATTCATGTTCTGTAAGTAGTCTTTTTGCATCAACGGAGATTGTAAATGTGAGTCACTGTTTTCTGATGCGCTTGATAGCTTTCTTATCCTATATTTGCATGTTTCATCATCTACATACTCGGTATTTGCTGCCGTAGTGTTGCGCTCTCTATTACGAATTATATCTTCTGGGTTGCCAGCCAAAATCTCCGCCCAAGTAAATTGGCGAGCTGATCCCATTAAATTTCCGAACTTGCCGATACTATTTCTGTGTGTTCGGACTCCCCTACGCTTTTTAACAATCTTCTTTTTCGAACGTAAGTTTTTAGGTGATAACTTTTTACCAAATATGTCATGCGGCATGAGAGTCTTTTTCAGACGGGCTACTAAATCAGCGTCTGAAATGAAGAAGTTTCGTGACGCGCACGGCTTGCGGACGCCGTCACTTGAGGTGTTCAATGTTTGCTTCAATAGTTCCAGTTTTAAGTCATTTTCCAGGGAACAAACATTTTCTCTTTCATAAGTCTTCTTGATGCCATTTCTTGCTAGGAAACTAGGTGTTGTGTTCTTCCTTCCGAATTTCTTTGAGTAACATAACTTGCGACTCATTGGAGACATTGGTGGTTCAATAAAGTTCAAGGATATTTCTTTATCACTAGGACAGCCACTTTTCAACAATTCACTCCTAAATAAATTTCTACAATAATCATAATCAGGTTTCTCAGTAAAATCAAGACTTGTGACATATTCTAGGAATTTTTCCATGAATTGAGGGTAGAATTCAGTCTTAAAACACGTTTTTAGCAGCAGTTTGATATCACTCATGAAGTTTTTCTTCAAGGCATGGACTAGGTCGGGTTCTGCTAGCATTTCTGTTGTTTTCCAAGGTAAGGTTCCAGTCAACCAATCCAGTAGGTTATACCCAAGAGTTTCCAGATCTGATCTTCTAGAATGAGCTCCAATATGAGAGTCTCTGGAACTATATTCCAGTGTGCCATCATGAGCCTTTCTAGCATCCATGCCAAAATCCTTATGTTTGCCATCAGAGTCCAAAAACTTGGAAGCTAAACCATAATCTAACAAATATATTTGTCCATTGCTTTGTGACAACACAGCTTCTCTATATATTTCATCTACATTCTCTGGTTCACTCTCTCTCTTTTCCCTTGCATTACGTTTTCTAGTATCTTCTTGAAACTCTTTAGTGGTGCGGATTAAGTTCTTGCCACCAAAATCATCAAGGAGTTTCTGATAAGACTGGTCTGAGCATACAGAACTGTTCATGTCTTCATAGTTGACATAGTTAGAGATCTGTCGGAGATTGAATGCATGATGTCTGTGCAGGGTCCTGCTGTCTCTATCAGAGAGGATTCTCCTCAACTTCTTTTTAACATTTGCGAGTCTCTTGTCATTATCATTTGTTTCCTCCGGGCTCTTAGGTTCTTTGATGACGAAATCTTCATCATCATAGTAGTTAGAAGTCCTAGATTTTGTAGGCTTCGCCCTTCTATGTTTTCCGGACAACACAGCAACCTCCTTCATATCTTTTTGGAATGATGGAGTTAATCTGACAATGGGAACCTTACCAATTCTGGAGCCATCAAAGCCAAGCATTAGGTTGGAACTTTTAATATCAGAATGTGTGTAGCCTTCACTATGTAGGTACTCCAAGACATCTAATATTTGTATTGCTAGTACTAGAACATTTTTAAGGTCTAGGACTCTAGTTCTAGCGACAATTTTTTGTAAGTCAATGTCATAGCGAGGTAAGACAAGGAAGCGGTATTTAGTGCCTGTGTTCTCATCAGTGAATGAACCGCTGGCGATGTAAACTGGCATTCCGATGCGCTTTTGTTTGTTTTCTAGACGCCATGCTTTCACTGTTGAAAAAAAAAAACAGTTTTATTATTAAAAAAATTACTGAATGTTTTATTGAATGTAAAATTCCATTTACATTCTTGCCATAAACTCTAAAATACTGATAATTTACATGAAATAAATCCAAACAATATTATTTTATCCTCACCTTGTGTTGATTGTGCAGTTCTAATAAGACAATGAATCTCCACAAACAATGGTCCGTTAGAGTGAGGTTCTATCTTCACTACATATCTTGCATTTAATTTAGTGACTTCTTTGTCAACATTATCTGATGCCAAGTAGATCCTGCCAAAACTGCCTCTGCCTGAAATGGAAAAAAAAAGAATATTTCTTGGTTCTCATTTGTAAGGGTCAGTTGTTCTGATCAATTGTTAACCTTCCATGGTCCACCAGGTGACTAAGTCTCGTCCCATACTAGGTGTGGTGTGGCAAACCTCAAACTTAAAAGTATAAAGTGTAATTTACCTACATTTTTTTTTTATTGGTGGAATTAAATGTTAGGTATTTAAAAATACACTATAATAATTAGATGTACGTAAAACCCAGTGTAAAAACTATTATTTATTTTTTACAACAACTCGATAACAAAACAACAAATTATTGCGAAATTTGAAGCACGGAGGGTGAAATTTATTGTTAAATTCCCATATATTTATTATCAAATACTTAAAAATGTATAGGATTTAACAAATTGTTTACTTGCCCTAAGTAAACCCTACTTATTACTTCTTCTAAAAACTAACATATTTTGATTAAAAATAAATTACTCAAATTATTGAATCCCTTTGCTTGTTCTTACCATTATGTAATTAAATTGTTAATAGGCTCATAATTATAAGATAACACCTGAGTAAGATAATTTTAATTCCTTGAATTATTTAAAAAAAAAAATGCAATAAGCTTGTCAAAAGGTTTACCAAAGAGATTAAAGTGTAGGTATCAAACCTATGTTAATGGACAAGTCAAAAGTTGTTGATCTGGTTTGAGAACAAGTTTTCTCTCAGAGTTGTAAGTTGTTCATACATTCCTAGTACTTAGCATGCTTTCTTGGGTTAGATTTTGTACTTCCTAGTATTATTGTGTTATTTGATTAAATAAGCAAAACAAACAATGCAGTTATTATGAAATTCTGTTTGGTACATGAGTAATATAGAAAATAAGCTGTCATTTAATTAATTACTGTTAAATAAATCATACATTATTCTGGGGGAGTTTGTTCTATCACTTCTTCCTAGACAAAAGACTAGGAACAAGCAAAGGGTGGGCGCTTTGGGAAACCGTACTTACACAAATTTTCAAAAATATTGTGTTTTTTTTTTATTTATTATGATGTACATCTGTATCTAACCGTTTACAGATTTAAGATGTTTATTTATAAGTAGTTTTCAAAGAATTTTTAACTAACAGGAAAATTGCTTTTATTCTATAACTATTAAGTAATAATTTCTAAATACATTATCTCCAAAAAGAATTGTCCATATCACTTCAAATTATTTTAACATTGTGTATTTTCTGTAAATCAACCATAATTCACTTCCGAATTCACAAGTATAATAAAACACAATCACCAAAGTATGTATATAGGAATGTCATCATCAGATAAGTAAATGATGAACCACTTATGATGCATGTGTGAACTATGTATGACTCAACTGCAGTAAATAGTTTCAATATTGAAGGTAAACTCCTTTCTTAGTAACTGCTATTTTAGCATCTTACATCAGCAGAGGAAAAGAAAAGATTTGAAAATGGAACAAGACGCTTGATAATTTGATATTATGAAATACCATGAGAAGCAAAGCTAAAGACATGAAGGTTTCATTTGAAAGACAATGGAAATCAATACCCAAAACAAATTACATAAGGAAATTTACTTTTTCAGCTACTTTTACTCACCAATGGGCTTCCCAATCCTCCATTTCTTTTGTAAGACATCAGTGAAGACTATACCAGGGGGCAAAGCCTCATCATCACAGAAACTAACGTCCAGGCTTGGAGGTTCATCTATAATCTTTGTTTTCTTTTTAGGAGGCAACGGCAGCTGCACTAGTTCATTTCCCCTTCTCGGCATTGCGGATTCATCCAGGAATGTGTTAAATGGATAGTATAACGATCTCTTTTGCTGTTCAATATTTTTATGACTGCAGACGCGAGCGGGCAGCTAAAAATAAAAGCTTAGTTATGTAAAGTTGCTGTCTAATCTAATAAAAACTAACGTGCTCAACAATGTGACGAATAAATGAAATTATCCGTTAATTTTTACTCCCTGGAGTGCTCACCTTTTCATAGCTTCGTGACTTATTAAACGTAGAATCGTAGAGCACTTTTGATTAATTTACTTTTATAAGACGTAACTGCATTTAAAATGGTTCACCTAGAAGTATTTTATGATTCAATATTGCAGTTACAAAACTAAATTAACAAGAAACATAACAACTGATCAAAATTCCGCCATGTTGTTTGTGTCAATAGAGAAGGGCGAAAAATTGTTGAGGTTTGTTCTAGAAAAAGAAAGTTAGTCGATTTCATGAAAAATTTGTTTTACTAAATATTTCTTAATTCGAACAAATATTAATTTATGCGGTCTGTTTCTAGTCAGTGAACTAGCATCCACGACCTATATAGTTTGCGCGTCCTTGTCACGATTCAAATCCTACCGATTCGTGATGAAAGTTCGTACGACTTTTTATATCAAATCGCATTACGATTTGATATAACGACATAGACACTAGAGCCACGTCTTTCAAAGGACTTCTGAGACGAGTGCTTTATTATGGTAGGTAGGTAACTTAAGTTTCAGAATAATTATTCGCCAAAAAATATGTCGATAACTAAACCTTGGAGAAACCACTTGTTTTTCTCCGAAAATTACCGTTATACCCACGTGAAATGTCGTTTTGACGTTGACAGTTTTTACTTTTAGACCACTTTTCAACTGATGTTTATTTTTCTTGTGGTAAGACGGAAGAAGTTAGAATAATCGACTAAGTTATCAATGTCTCCTCTCTATCTCTAAAGATCAATGCCCGGTTATTTCATTCCTGGGTTAAAAAAAAAACAGTGGAAAACGCGGTAGTAAACAAATTCAAATTAAAGATAAAGCCTATATGCCGCGTCCTGTTGTAATAAGCATTTGAAAAGATTGGTAAGTAAAAAAAAAATACTTATATGTTCCTAGACAATACGGATGTAGTAATCCATATTTTGGGTTTTTATGTAGATTCTGATGTGTAATTTCATCCTTTCATTCATTCATACAGGCACATTAAACTGTGGCGTCCTTGTTGTGCCCTATTTGTAATTATTTGGTTGCTGACAGGTATTTACATTACCTAGTTACGGTATCAAGATCATTTCATTGGCTAACTGGCTATCCTACTTTGTAACGAACGCCTACTTATCTTGGTGCAGTTTCATAATTATGTGCAGGAAACTTCCAAAGAGATTATGCTTATTAGTAAAGCAAGCAAAAGATAAACTCAAACTGAAGAGAAGATTGTGAAGCTAATACGGCGACGGGATGGATGTTATGTGTGACTTGGGCCTTGTGCGAGCGCGGGCGACTTAAACCGCATCAAAGTTTGTCGTTCGGATTCGCTTCGCTCGCTCGTTTCATTCACGAGTCGATTGTCGAGCGTGAGGCCGTGCGTTTCGTTGCCCCGCTGCCGCGAGAGTATTGAACACGATGTCTTTTTGTTTATCAACAAACAAAAAATGTAACCAGTTGTGTTTGGTGACATAGAAATAAAACGATTTTGTGTTTTTGATTACTTGCTCTTGTTCTTATGGTAAAATGTTGAGTTAGCTGCTCGAAAACAGTGTTTGTATTTGAAGATGGACGGTGCGAACGGTGATTCTGATCACTCTATGACTTGGGAGGACTTTTTCGGTGAGTTAATTTAGAATAAAATGAATACAGTTTATTCTGACATTAAAATACCGTTTTGTCTTCATGTAGGCCGAATAAGTTGAACAAAGAAAAGGTCAGTGCTCTACTTACGCCGTGTTAAAAAAAAGAACTACAAAAAAGTTTTTGCAATGTTTGAAACTCCACGGTCGTGAATTTCCCGCGGCGGGAAGATACTGGTTTGCTCAGCATTTCCACTTATGGCGTGTGGATTGCGTTGCTACCTCTGCTTGCATCAAGCTATGCGGTATTAACTTCTACGTGATCAATCATTCTGCGTATTGAAAACACCAGCTGTAGGTATACCTACTGGTGATAATAGTAATTTATTACGGAATACGATATTAATATCCTTGGGAAGGTACAGTGTACAGTCTATCTAAATAAAGATAAGCAATGAGCAAAGTTTTGAAATATACTTAGAAAATTGACGAAAGAAAAACTTGTCGAAGAATCTTGACGACACTATTGGCGCAGTGGGCGACCGATTGATTGTTGGACTGTCGGTCGCGGGTTCGATTCCCGTACGGTACATCTGGTTACTAATGAGCTGGTTTCGCGTTAGGTTGAGTTTGAATAACCAATCAGAAATGCACATCTCCTCCCCGCTTAGTATCGATGGAAATCTGATTGGTTAGTCAAACACACTCTCGTCTCAGTTTTATTGGACACCTTAGAGGTCGGCCTTAGAGGTCTGTGAACATAGTTTTCTACCAGGAAAAACAAAAATCCGATAAGAATTTGGAACAGACATTAAGCGACTTTGTTTTAAAAACCTAATACGGACATTTGCTCTAACGTTTTTAGCAATTGATGATGCTGACTGTACCTTCCTTCATAGATGATTTGATCTGAATTGAAAATTAATGTTGATTTTTTTCTTCTACCTAATAACTCTAATTTGGGCTTGCGTGTTTCATATCAAATTGGGCTATTAATATCAAATGTGATAATGATAGGTTTAACAGTGTAATAGACGAGTATAATTTTAATACAAACGATCAGTTCTCGTGTAGAAAAAAGGTTAGTTTTGGCTATCGGTAAAGAAACTGAAGTACCTACCTACCACAGTCGTCATGAAACCCAAAGTGGGAATTAATTTCAAGACCTTGCCTTACAGGCCTTTTGAACTGTCAAATGCCAAAAAAAAAAGAAAGAAATGAGGAGGCAATGGGAAGTTTGACGCCAAGCTTGGCTCAGATGGCGCTATCAGCGCATAATGTCAATTTACTGTGTATGATTAACTTGGTATTCACTAAACACTCGAAGCTTCACTTGACGTTGTTATATGCTTGTAGCCCCACTAACGGCTAAAACTCGCAGTGTACTCTCTACTCATAAGGCTAAACCTCAAAAATCATAACCATCAGTCGACTGCTGGACTTAGCCTACTTCAGAGCTATAGCATGTTCTTAACTTCGATTCACGGCAACTCTCATCCAGTGGCTACCAGCTGTCCTGAGGAGATCGCCGCTCCATCGGTCCTGAGGTCCTGATGTTTATGATTCAAAATCACACACCGTAAATTGCATGGATTACAACATAAGATGATAAAAGATGAACGAAGTTTTTCGCCTGTTTAATCATGGACCATATGTTGTTTTTTTTCTTTGTAGAAAGGATGAAAAAAACTATATTACATTCGTCTTCTCAGCGTTATAATGTCGTTGTAATCTGTCTACTCGTTCACACTATGTATTTTATGATAAGATTAAACAAACTAAAGTCTTCCATGCTCGCTCTGAAAAACACTACATAAAATTAATTCTTATATGCAGAAGATACGGTTGGATTTTCAACGCTCAGCTATGCCCGGGTCACGCCTCAGCGCTGAGAATATAACACCCAACAGAAATCTATTATATTTTTTGTCCCACTGCTGGGCAAAAGCCTCCCTTTTCAGCTTCGAAACTTGTCTGTTTTGTGTAATTCCTAGCCATTATTTTCGTGAGCCAAATATGGCCAGAAATACCTATTAGGCACTAATGTAGTCATTTGCTTAGTTTTCAATCAGTAAAAGCTATACAAAAGTGCTAAGTTTATAATTTCCTTTGCATTGCCAAGAAATTCCAGGAAATCGTTATAAGTAAGTAAGTTATTTATACTACAACGTGCAGATCTTCAATGAAATTCTCCAAACCCACTACTAAACCTAAAATAAAACTACTACGCGCAAACTGCACGCAAACTAGTAGATATTAGATAGTACTAACGAAGAAGGCCACATTGAATCGATGAGTCACTATAGACACGCAAGATGCTCTATGGTTCAGTGGCGATACTTCAAAGTAGCCATTATACTGGGAAAAATATCTATAATTACCTATGTAGTATGGATCATTAATGAGATATTGAGTAACAACACATGTAGATGTAAGCTAACATAATGAGCGTTTATCTTCCACAAGAATGTAATGTTAATTATGTAAAAATAACAGATAAAAAACCGGCAGTATTGGCAGGACTCGCATTTAGGGGCCCGTTCCACACTTCGTACAATTTATTTAGAATCTATTCAATATTTCAAAGTTTTAAAATGAGTAGCTAAAAACATGGGACCTCGTCTAATTTTTAATTTAATATTTAGCGGACAAATTACGGTCATAATATACGGCAGACAGATAGTAGGCGGGTCCTCAACTCCTCAATAATAGGTTCTCGTTGGCAACCTTTGGTTAGAGATCCTTCAGAACCGCCTGAACAGTCTTTATTAACGCTACCTGTTTACTACAAAGAAACAGAGATACCTTTCAAACAAAACAGATTAATGAACTTCATTGTGTCACATTATTCTCAAGATGGAGGGAATCAGTGCCGCCATTGTACGACTGAATTAATGGCGTGCGCTTCCTCAGAACGCAGCCGTTACACCGGATGTTCGATTAATTTGAAATTCGACAGTTGACGCCTTTTATACGATGACGGTTTGATATCAAACGAACCGAAGATTTTATTACGATGTCAATGTTTAAGGGTACCTTTCCACCAGAGATGTGATATGTAGCTGTGCTGCAAGAATAGCACGCAGCCATAGCACACATCCTTCCATATAAGAAATAGATCGTAGTTGAATTCGTTTCCACCAGTGCTGTGCTATGTAAACCAATGAATATGATTGGTGGATATGAAACGCATCCGCAGCAACGTAGCAAAGCACATCTCTGGTGGAAAAGCAGCATTAGTCTAAATAAATCACGGGTGACTAACTGGCCATCCATATACCAGCCTCTTTCATGTCCCAACAATCATTTTTATATCTTTGAAGGTACTTTAGGATGTCGTCTTACCCAGCCCAGTTAACTAGGCCATAAGCAGTGGCTCCATTTAAAATTATGGCACACATTTAGCTGCATCTGGTTACACTGGAAACCACGATAGTTGGTTGTGATTGATGTCATGTATTTGTGCTCAATCATGTTTTAATTTTAATACTCGTATTATGTCAGCAATACGTAATTTCATATCACTTTCTCTAGTTTTGATTTGTTTGTTGCAAACACAATTGTGTCTCAATAGAAACAATCTATATATATAAAAATGTTATGTTGGTTTGTGTATGCTTTAAAAACTCAAAAAGTACTGCACTTATTGAGCTGAAACTTTAGCATGATATGTAATCCGCATCAAGGATTGTTTTTATCTATTTTTTGCATCAGTCACATATCCGCAACTGCGAAAAACAGTATTTTTAACGATCAGCTCTGTACCAGTGACCGCGCCATCTACCGGAAGCGAGGATAACACTCGCTGACAACCGCAGTCGTAATGACGCAGTCACATGAGAAGAAATTTTAGTATAATCCGCATCAAGGATTGTTTTTATCTATTTTTTTTTTGTTGAATAATCAGTTTTTGTGCCACAGCGAAGCGGGGCAGGGTACAGCTAGTTGTTGTATAAAAACAACATGACAGCCGAAATATCAGGCGATGAACTTAGCAATATTCAATTAAATGGTGACACAAAGATTGCTGATATTGAAATGTTGGCACGATTGAGAAACACGATCGAGCTTTAATAATAATATAGGCATCGAACTGCCATTCGACCTTAAGATAAGCTTGGTATAAATAAAATACTTGAATCGGATCCAAGGAAGGAGTTCCTACTGATAAGGTGGTTTTACCTTATCCTGAAAATTAAAAATACGCAATTACTTACTTATAATTTAAATACATACGAGAAATGAATTTTCTATTGATTGTTTTGTAAAATTGAGCACGTATGCAAGCCTCCTTTCCGCGAAAATTCAAAAGTAGTAAATCCTTCCAATTTTTAGCATCATAAAAGTTAAAATTATTCTGGCTTAAATAATTTATCCTCAAAAAAACAGTCTAGGTACGTGTTTTTCTGTACGCCAATAATATTTTTTAGTAAAGAAGTTCTAACGTGCAGGAATTATAACAGAAACTCAATCGCCAGGTGTTTCAAGTTTCATCAATGAAGCAATATTAAACACACGTGTGTCTATTTATTTATCACTGGCTTCCGCTTCAAGTAAACAAAAGCGTGACGAAAATACACGTCTTTTATTAAATTTAAATCACGTTCCATTATTTTACTTATGTACAGACTGTTGGAGAAAAGCAAACACAAGGGGAAAATATATCGTAGCAAATGTATTCAGAGAAAATTTGGTAAGCAGTGACAGACAAAATTACACATAACACAGAATCATTCACTTAACTTTTTAAATACAAATTTACATCAAGCTTGGCATATACACACCACATAGTCCGTATATCCAATACTCCCTCATAAATTTTAATTTATAAACACTAAAATACGTCCAAAATCAATAATCTTTAAGACCTAGACCAGTTAAGCACTTATAGTGCTTGACACTACACAATGGCTTAGTGAGTACGTCAGCCAACATGGATTCAGTGGATACATGTCTCAGCTCAATGTCTTTGTTGTCCCTTAACACTTCCCTAATATAATGATGTCTTATATCAATGTGTTTACTGCGCGCGTGAAACATTGGGTCTTGAGCCAAACATATCGCTCCTTGATTATCAGCATGAACAATCACTCGAGTGTACCTCACAATTCCTAGCTCCTTCATAAGACTATTTAAATAAACAGCTTCTTTCATGCAATCAGATAGACTTACGTATTCAGCCTCACAAGTCGATGTAGCCACGCTACGTTGTTTTCTTGATTGCCAAGATACGCATGCACCACCTAAAATAAAAGCATACCCAGAATATGATCGCCTGTCTGATAAACAATTAGCCCAATCAGCATCTGAAAAGCCCTGAACACAATGACCAGTCCTCTTGTATACGAGACTGTATCGTATTGTCCCTTTAAGGTAACGTAATATACGTTTCGCTGATTTCCAGTCGCTTAATTCGGGTTTCGCTAACTTTTGGCTTAGTTTACTCACCGCATTTGCAATATCGGGTCTAGTTGCGTTGCTCAGATAATTTAAGCAACCTATTAGTTCTCGGTAAGGCAATGTTTCATACTTTTCCGTATCACACTTTTCTTCCGATTTAATTTTGGAATTAATTTCCATAGGAGTTGCACATTTATTACAATTTTCCATGCTAAATTGTTTTAACAATTTTTCAATATAATTTTCTTGTGACAATACAATGACATTGTCATTTCTTATAATGTCTATTCCTAAAATATTTTTCGCCTGACCATAATCTTTCAAGTCAAACTCTTTTGACAACTCTTGTTTAAAATTGACTATTAAACCTCTTTCTTGGCTTGCTACCAGAAAATCGTCTACATAAATCAATATAAATAAGAATGCATTTCCATTCTGCTTAAAATAAAGGCATGGCTCATTCAGACTCTGCTTCAATCCCATCTCAGTGAGTTTCTTGTTTAGTCTAAGATGCCATTGACGTCCAGCTTGTTTCAAACCATACAATGATTTCCGCAATAAGCATGAATCGCAACCATCATCCAATTTCTTGAGCATGACTTGCGCTTGCTTTTTAATAATTGGATCTTCTCCCTCACGATTCATAAGCTTAATTAACGTCTCCTTTAATAGTTCTGGAATTTCCATATAAATCTCTTCATCCAACGAACCATTCAAGTAAGCAGTATTAATGTCTAATTGGTGAACTTCCAAATTTAATTCAATTGCGAGGGCCATTAATAATCTGACGGTGTCCAGTCTAGCTACAGGCGCAAAGGTTTTTTCATAATCAACCCCATATCGCTGGCTAAAACCTTGAGCTACAAGCCTAGCTTTCTTCTTAAAAGTCTTGTCAACATTCTGCTTTGTCGTTAAAACATAACGGCAACCAATGACGTTTCTGTTTTTTGGTCTTTTAACGATATCCCATGTCTCTTTTTGAACAAGGCTCCTAATTTCAGATAGTATAGCTTCCTCCCACTCTAGTTTATCGACACATCTCAGAGCATTTTTCAATTTTATTTCCGCTGAACCAACAAAATCAGTAACATCGTGAGAATCAGTAAAATTGATTGGTTCAACTTCGGTCATTCGATAGATTTTCTTTGGACGACCTATATTACCTGTCCGTAATATTTTAGGTCTACCAGGAGCTCTTTTCATCATCATTTGTTGATCAGTATGTCCACGTGTTACAAGCGTTCTTGATTCTTCTTGATGATGATCAATATTTGAAGGGTTTATCTCTTCATCTTGTTCACATCCTCTTGAAGAGTATTCTTGACATTCGCTCCATATCTCATCGTCCACTTGTTCTATTTGATTATCATGTTCTTCCGGTTGAGTACACTTTGAAAACTCGATTTCAATGAACTCGTTATCCGTATCTTCTTTAACGTTAGACGATCCTGGCTCTTGCATCGAGATCTCGTGACTTGAATGATCATTTTCGTGAAATCTCACATCTCTCGCAACTATGAATTTTCTTTGTTCTGGAATCCATATCCTATATCCTTTCGCATTCTTTGGATATCCGACAAAGATGCCAAAAATTCCTCTTGCTGTGAACTTATCCTTATTTGGATTTTTATTTAAAATATGTACCTTAGTTCCAAATTTTCGAAGGTAATCAATCTTCACTGCTTTCTGTAACCATCTTTCATAAGGAGTATCACCATGTAGACTGCTTGTAGGACAACGATTCCTTATATAACACGCGGTATCCACTGCATCTGCCCAAAAACCTGCTGAAAGATCAGAACTTAGCAACATACACCTGGCCATTTCTACCAAAGTTCGATTCATTCGTTCAGCTATTCCATTTTGTTGCGGTGTCCGAGCAACTGTCAGTCTTCGTATGATTCCCGCTTGTTTCAAAAATTCATCGAACTCAGCGTTACAATATTCACCTCCATTGTCGCTTTGAAGATACTTGATTTTTAATCCGGTTAGATTCTCAACTTGATTTTTATACACCTTAAAAGCTTCTAAGGCTTTATTTTTAGCACTGAGGAAATATACCTCACACCAACGTGTACAATCATCAATAAAAGTAATAATGTATTTCGCACCTCCTACTGACTCACATTTCATAGGACCTACGATGTCAGAATGAATAATTTTAAGTTTTTCAGCGCAAGGACCCCCGGAATTAGAAAATGGTAACGCGGTCATTTTTCCCTTAGCACATATATCGCAATCACGTAAGCTTTGTACTTCGGTTGGGTCAGTTTTGACACCTAATTTGGTTAAAAGTTTATCGACATCCTTACCATTTAAATGTCCCAAACGTTCGTGCCAACTCTTTATGTCAACATTTGCATTACTTAAACTAAACGAATATTCAGACTTATTTAAACAATACAAGTTCCCTTTGCGATAAGCGCTCAATTTAATATTGCCCTTTTTGTCAATGACATTTGCTACATCGTGCTTAAATGTGACATCATAACCATCGTTGGTTAACTTGGCTACAGATATTAAATTTGTCCTCAGATTCGGAACATAAAGTGTATCATGTAAATCAATATTTGAGTGTTTGTTACATGCCGACAATCTTATAGAACCCTTACCTCTTATTTCCGTACTTACGTGAGTAGCTAAATTTAATTCCCCGCTAGTTGCAGTTAAAGTGCCCCCGAACATACTCGCATCATTACAAAGGTGAGACGTGCACCCACTGTCAAAAATCCAGTCGCCTTTTTGTACATTGACAGCATAACTAATTTCTAAATCTGAAACATTAAAAGTAGTTAGTGCTTCGTTCACGACCACATGATGTGCTATCATATCCTTTCGTACCTTCTTTTTATTCGGACATTCTGATGCCTTATGTCCTTGCTCGTGGCATTTAAAACATTTATATTTAAATCCTTCTCCGGTGGTAGCTGGGTTAGATTTGTTTCCAACTTTTGCGCTTTTTATCCATTTCTTTAAACCCTTTTTTGTAGATGTATGCATTACGCCTTCATTCTGAGATCCATTTATCTCTCTGGATTCGTGCTCTTCTAATATTTTTATTTTCAATGCCTCTGGTTTCGGCAACTCGTCTCTTGACTCAATGGCACATCTAAAGCTTTCAAATTTTCCAGGTAAACTATATAACAACATTATAGACAGCAAGTCATCATTGATATGTATATTCATTTCTGATAGTTTATCAACAGCATCGAAAAAACTATTTAAATGATCCAGTACATCACCTGTGTCAGACAGCTTGTGCAACATCAACCGCTTCAGAAGTGTGGCCTTCTTAGCAGGTCCTTTCGAAGCATAAATTGACTCCAATTTCAGCCAAATTTCTCTCGATGTGTTGCAATTTCTTATATGCCGAAGTTCAGTACCACACATTGACAAAATAAGATCAGCTTTTGCAATTTCGTCCTCCGTTTCCCATTTTTTAGCTTCTTCAGTGTTAAGTGGTTTAGGTGCCCTTCCACTTGCATACTTCCATGCATCATTTTTAATTAAAATAGCCTGCACTTGTATTTTCCAACTGTCATAATTTTCTTTGTTCAGGGGCGCAATTCTGAACATACTATTCATCTTTGCTCCTTTTCACAAATAATTAATTACTGGTTTGAACATAAAAATTTTCTCCGTACCTAATGTGTCCAGATACCTTTTTACTATATCGACAATTATTCCACACTACTTCTTTTCGCCCTTGATCTCATGCTTTAGATTCTCTCGTGGTTTCTGGGTACTGGGCCCATAACCAATGTTGGAGAAAAGCAAACACAAGGGGAAAATATATCGTAGCAAATGTATTCAGAGAAAATTTGGTAAGCAGTGACAGACAAAATTACACATAACACAGAATCATTCACTTAACTTTTTAAATACAAATTTACATCAAGCTTGGCATATACACACCACATAGTCCGTATATCCAATACAGACGTCAGCCCATCAGCCTACCACAATCTGACAAATTTCTATAGTAAATTTTCAACCATATCACAATAGAGGAAGGTTAATGTTCCGTTGGTAAAATTTTACAGATTTGGGTAGGTTGACCTGCCTGTCTGTACATACATAAACCCTGCTTGATCATTTCCATTTCTACCGCATCGTCGCACAAGTGTGCATTCGAACTATAGCTGTGAGTCGCAGTACAGTTTCGTCGCACAACCGTCAACCGCACATCCATTTGTCGAACTCATGTAGGTAGGTACAATAGAACACTCATTGGAAAGGGCTTGTCCGTGTCTTTAACTAAGAAAAGTAAATATTATTGATTATTGAGGAGAATCAGTATCAAGCAATGCTTGATATTTATACTTTAAAGCTTCTGCAGAAACTACAGAAACATAAGCCAGATCCTGCAGACAAATTCACGTTGTAAACAGAACTCAAACCAATATACTGTTCAGGGTTTGATATTGAATTCATAAATCGGCCATCCATAATTTGGGGAGTCTGGTTTTTTTTTCCAATTGTTGGCAATAGGCTCGCCTATTATTACATAGGACAAATTGGCGACATGTCATTTTTAATTAGGGTATAATTATCTCCTAACTTTTCGGGGCGCAAATGGGCGCACCTTTTTTAAAACTGGGGCGTAACTATGTATGTCTATGTAGTACTTACTCTTAGGGTGTGATTCCATTCTTTCATCTATACTATATGTTGTAAATTGATTATTTATTTTTGATTTCTTGGCCCTATTACTATAGAAATACAACAATATAAACCGCACAATGATCAATTAAAATACCAGCAATACGACTATAAGAATGTCAAGTAGGTTCTAAGGAGTGTCACGCGATTCGTGCTGGTGAATCAATACTCCTGCAAATATTGAGCTAGCACCAAACGCATTGTCTGCAATCATTAGTCACTGACTTGTGCAATCTATTGTGCCCGTACCTTAGCTTTTGGCGGTTGAGTATTGCGACAATAACAATTGCGACAGCTTTAAAAGTCAAAAATAGTATTTTCGAAGAAGTCATGCAAAAAAATGCCGCTAAAGATCACGTCTTAGTCGATTTTATTTGGCCCTCTATCAAACTGCAGCGTCGTCATAAAAAAGAAAAAAAAAACGAAAGACATATCCATAGACAATAAAGCAACCAAGAGGGAAACTTCAATCTGCATACTCATTACCATAAACAAAAGTTAATGATAAGTTTCCATCTTGGAACACTAAGCGGAAATCGACGCGCGTTGTTGAGTGCAGTTAGTGCATGCATATGAAGGGCCTCGTCTTTGAAGTCTAGACGAAGTGGAGAGCGTCTGTATTCGGTATCTGTGCTCTCTATCAAACCTATACAATTTGTTTAATCAACTGTCTGGAGGTAGCACAAAGAGAACGATCGAACGCTGCGAGATGGAAGTCTAACTTTGTTCTGTTTATAAACATTGTTTGAGTAACCGGTAGTAAGCTTTGTTTGTAATAATAAAATTATGTTTATGATTAACATTTTGTAAGTAGTGATTGCCTTAGGAGCTAAAAATAACAAATTATGACGGGGTCACGGTAATGCATTTAAAAAGATGTTTTTTAGTTTGTAGAGCCAACACACAACAACTAAAAGTAAACAAAATAGCTCAAGAAATTATGACTGGCCTTGGGCGTGTAAGATTTTGCAAGGATATCTACCACGCTTAAACCAGTAGGACTAAATAAGCGATAAATAATTTTCTATGGAGAGAAATACGTTGAAATTAACCAAACACCTGAGGGCAAATGATAAAGAGGCCAATAAATATGAAGATGAAACGCATCTTTCATATAGTTGGCTAAGACCGCTGGCGCCAGCGGTTTCCTGCAGCCGACCGAGTTTCAGATTGCACTACCAGAGTAGGTATGATTGCAAACCTTGGGGCCAATGTTGGCTCTATTGGTCTCAAAATAAATCCAGATGGGAAGACGAATAGAGATTAAAGATGTGATTCGTGGGCTATATTAGTGCATGCCGCGTGCGCCGAATCCAAATGAATTTCGAACAGGAAGATGTTATAATAACTCGATTGGCTGATAACTGTGCTTTTAAAACGGTTTCATTACTTTTAGGTCCATTTTATGGAAATTTAACACCTGCGAATTCAACAGCACCGATACAATTGATTTACTTTCTGTAAGAAAACAGCTTTTTGTCATGTCGTAAGCTCAAGTTACGGTTACTTTCTTAAAACTAATAAGGCCTACCAATATTTGTTTCAATCTTTCAAGTAGTCTCCAACGTTGGCCCCAACGTTGGACGGAGTAAACCGAGTGTTGTATGCCATGTGTCGCAACCGGCGTATCAAGTTAATCGTCAGCAGCAGAGGTGCGTTTGCGCAGCTTTAGGCTGGGCGTATACCGAAGCAGCATATGGAAAATAAGCAGTAGCAATAATAGCTAATGCTAACGTCTGACAGTATGCTTTTTGTAGATTTATTTGTAAAAATGAAAATAAAAGGGGATAAATAAAAGCATTACAGTTGGTAGTAGAAAATAGACGAAAAAACGTAGCTTATAGGCAAAGTAACATGAAACAAGGAAATGATGATGATGGTACCGCAATTTGTGACAGCCCGTCCTTCGAGGAGGATGAGTTTTTGATGTGACAATTTTTCACGGTGGTATGGTAAAGAAAATAAAGGTATGGACGCATTTATTTCTTAAACCATTTGCTGAAGTTTGTATTTGATGCATCCACAGATACGAAAAAGAAGAACGTAGCCGTTAGACACATTTATCTTTTCTTTGTTTCCATATTTCTCCTGTGAGTTATCTTAGAAAATGTTGCGTGTCTTAGTGTGCCAGATATTTATGTTCTATACATTTTCCTTCTTTATGTTCTTTCTTTGCTATAACCTGCTCTAGTGAGCGTCCTGCCTTACGACCAACTATGACTGATGACGCGGATACATAGCTGCGACATGACACAGTTAACATAGGAGTTTAATATAACTGATCGCCTTACTAATAGGCACGTATTTAACTCTAAAGTTACGTAATTAGTTATGTTTGCTTGTAAGTTAAACTGCTCTATGAAACTTTATGTTTAGATTAATGACGTTATCAGGGTTGGCATGTTTTAAAACACCTGTTTAAAACAATGTTTAAAACAGTTTGAAATTAAACAGTGTTTTTAACTACTTTTCATGGCGGATGAATGGATATAAAAGGAAAATAGCCCTGGACGTTATAAAAGAACTGGTTTGCCATAGACGTTACTTTTTTTTAGGGTTCCGTACGTCTGAATACAAAAACGGAACCCTTATAGGATCACTCGTGTGTCTGTCCGTCCGTCGCTTACAGTCAATTATCTCCGAATCTATTAGACCGATTAAGTTGAAATTTGGTACACATATCAATTCCTGTGACCCAAACACAGAGGTGTGACGTGAGCAGATGAAATCTGTATATGGGGGTTCATTTTTGGGGGGGAAGGGGAAAATTAAAAAAAAAATTCTGAAAACTGCATCGTGTGGCATATCAAATGAAAGGTCTTGTTGAGAAGATCTTAAATGTATTTTTTTGTAATTTTAAAATAAATAGTTTCCAAGTTATTCAAGAAAATAGACGAAAATTGACCATTCCCCCCCCCTTATCTCCGAAACTACTGAACCTAAAATTTTGAAAAAAATACAGAAATTAGTTTTCTCCTTATAGATTATAGGAAAACCTATAAGAAGTCCATGATATTAAAATAACATGGTAAATCACTCAATATTGTGCGTACCAACTTACATTTTTTTTAATACGTCATAAATCGTAAACCGCAAATTATCTTTCAAAGTTACAACCAACTTTTATATAATGTTACTTGCTGCTACGGAACCCTTTAAAGGCGAGTCCGACTCGCACTTGGCCGGTTTTTCTGGCTGTAACGGCTTTTGGCGCAAAAAAGAGATCCAACAATACTTCATGCAAGATTGGTACAAAAAATTATAATGATGACTCAGAAAGAGATCTTTTGACTCATATTTTATTTTGTGTTCCACGATTTAGTTACAAAGGTCTCTAAAATTGCTTAAACGGAATCAAATGGCTCAGTATAGGATTAGAAGCCCCGAATCGAAATCTAATTGGATCGGATTGGTAAAAAATACATTCGTAATGGGTTTTTTAAAGATTCATTACATTCGCCTTTGTCATAATGTCAAGTTACATGAACGAAAACGAAAATAAGAGCAAAACTATCAAAATTCTCATACGCCTTACGCGAAATTAAAAAAACTACAAATCTTCAAACTGCACTTGTTACTTACTACGCATATGCACAAGCATGGCTCAGTTATGGGGTCATCTTGTGGGGTAACAGTACAGACTCACAAACCGTATTTGTCTTACAAAAAAAGTTAATCAGAATAATAACCAACATAGAACAAACAGACAGCTGTAAACCACACTTCCAAAAACATAAAATACTCACACTTCCCTGTTTATATATTTTAGAACTATGTAAATTTCTCAGAAAACATCAAGAGTACTACACAACTTGCGAAGAGGCACAAAAAAGATACACTTTTAGACATAATAAAAACAAAATAAATAAACCTCAATCACGAATCAAAATGCACTCTACTAGTCCTCTAATTATGTCCATTAAAATCTACAATAAATTGCCAAATGAATTTAGAGAAGTAAGCAAAACACACATATTTATAAAAAAACTGAAGCGATTACTAGAATCCAAAGCATATTACACAGTTAAGGAGTTTCTAGATGATAAAACAATTGGAAAATGAAATTATCTAAAACAAACCACTATAAAAAGAATTTAAAACGGAATACAGTAATTCAAATATAAATATGAATACACAAATAATTTTACCTACTTTATTAAAATAAAACATATAATTAATCTAATATAATATAATTTATCTAATTAATATAATTAAGCTTCTACATAATTTAATATTTATTTATATATTGTAGCAAACACTTATAAGATTTTTTTTTTCATGATAATTATGCATTCTTATGCAATACAAAATAATTAAACTACTATTCAGCCCTCCTCCTCTCTCCTAATTTTTGCGTGCCCGACAGGGTCCATATTGTATCTTAAACTTGTTTATACCATCTCTGTAACATATGGAATGCAATAAAAAATTGAGTATTGAGTATTGAGTATTCAAAACAACTCGGCTTATCGCAGCCCACTGTTGAACATAGGTCTATCCCAGGCTGCGCCTCATGACCCTGTCCTCCGCGCTCCACATTCAGTCTGTCCCAGCCACCTTCTTGACGCCGTTGAAACACAGACTCTAAAGAACTTATCCACATGTCACAGCGTGTCATTATCATAATGATAGGTCACAAAAAACTGTCGACCTGCGTTTGTTAATCATAGAGACCACACCACCATATATTATAAGTAGTAGTTACTTATAAAAGCTGTGCATTATAACACTTGACAGCGAACTGGCTGTCAAATACGTCGCTGCTATGATTCATTTATTATCACAAAACTAGCTTCTGCCCGCGACTTCGTTGTAGTAACGTTTTAGCCCCCGACCCACCGCGTCGCATCAAACCGACAGGCAACAGTTCCTAGGCAAAAATTTTTGTAGCTTGGCTAATATTCACGATATAAATATTATTCATAGCTTATAGCAGTCAGGAATGATGTAGTTAACTAGTCACCTACTAGCTCAACGCATCATTTAATCGCTCGCCAACCGTGCCGTTGAATACAGTAACAACACTTTTTTTTTATCGTGGTAAAATCATCAAATGGGTCCTCCCACCCAGGGAAGAGCGGGAGGGACTGTCAGACTAGTACTGACTAAAATCCACGGTGTCCTTCAATAGCCCTTTACGTTCCGGGGTCACGGTAATTCATAAGTCACGCGACCACAGTAACAACATTTGGATATGGTGTTCATCATCAGAGTAAACAAACAAAGTCAGTCTACATCTCTAAATATTTAGTGTGAAGACAAAAGTTATTGCAATCCATAATATATTTTAGTGCAATACAGCCTAATTCTGTAATATTGTAAAAACAGCGACACATTTTGACAAGTATTCATGACTTCAGTGTAGAAAAGAGATAGTGAAGAGTGTGAATCTCTTGCTCACACTACTGTAAGAATTATTCATGGTTGACCCCTTGCTATTTATTGCAGAATATACCAACTATTGTATTACTGTTATGCAGCAGGCTGTGTTTCGTCAACGTGGTGACAAAATCAATGGTGCCTAATGAGTTGTATTGCGATTTCAATTGTTACGACTGTATGAGGGAAGTGAGAAAATTTACGTCTATTTAGAAGGTGTTTAATATAATAGGTACTAAAATAAAATAATAGAAGAATCGCAGAGTATTTAAAAAATGACTGTTACCTTCCGATATTCATTTTTCTACAGATATCGAATTATCCATCAGTTGAGTACACTAAACACTACTGTGGTCTTTATTGCGGTGGATTTTTTAAATTGGGGGGGATATTGGAAGTCCAAAAATATATTCTAGTTTGTTTACTATGCAATAGGTTTAAGTAAAAGATCATTATAAAATAATACGCCTGACACAACTGAAAATATATAGTTTATCGGTTTCTTCCTCATAGTCTCATAGTGAATTCTTTTACAGAAAATAAGCTCAAGTAAACTAAAAAGTTCACAGCCATCAAAGAAGCGATATTTCTTGAGGAAATTATTTATATTTATTGCTTCTGGTACTCACTTTCGTTGACTGTAACACGCGTTTAAATAAATTGCAGCGATTTCGAACCGGTGTGTAAGTGTTTCATAATAATTGCAAGATTACTTCTTGTCTCTAGGGCCTGTACCACCACCTCGTACAAGAAAGAGATAGAGCCATATAGCACGACTATCCCCATTTCTTTCCCATGCTGAAGTAAGATTAAAATAATTCAACTAGAAGAGGTTATGGTAGGCCCCCAAGTACTACAAGTTTTCCAGTCAGGATGTACGCGGAGCAATCATTTTGTTAATGAAACATTTAATGATTACTGTATTACGACGATTGAGTAGTTATGGAACTGTAGAATAAATGTTTTGGCGTGTTTTGTTATAAATCCTTATGTAAGTTGATTAACTAACGCCTAAAGCCAGTGGGGCTTTAAAAGTTGGAGCAGTATTACACAAAGTAAAATAAAAATAATGAAACTTTAATGAGAATGGTCCAGCAAGTCCTGCTTCAAAATATATTTGAGATGCTTTTGGACTGTCTGATATAACCACTAATAGTCTTATCTAACACAAGAAAATAACCATGTGCAATATCTATTTGCAGTACCTACTTTGCAATAATAAAAAAAGCAAATAAGTTCTGCGTACACTACCTATCTCCCGCCAAACATAACCACAGACATAACAATTAACTTTTTTTTTCCTATGGCACTTTCGCATACTGCCAGGCTTACCTAAGCTTTATTTTGAGCATTCAGCCACAGTTGCGGGTTATCTAAGCTTTATTTTACACGTTCAACTGACTGTGTAATCGCACTGGTGCGCGCCACTGATCATCCACTGGACAACGATCCTACTGTACTACCAGATAACTTGATTTTAAACTTTATCCTGTCTAGCTAAAGCTGAATTTATATCGATGATGTTGGTACTGGTGCATTGTACCGCGGTGGCTAGTGTTGGGGTATTAAGTAAGCGGATTGCGACAGCCGTGAGTTGTTGTCAGAGCGTAAGTGTTGTGGTTTTAGTTATATTAAATTCGATGGTTTATGGAGCGAAGATATTATGAAACAAAGTGATTTGTGACGTAGGACAGGCGCCAGAAACGAATACTTATAGAGAAATTAAAAGAATGTATTGCATAAAGCTTAAACATAACTGTCAAAATGTGGGATTACAAGTGTACTGTATTGTGTAAAAAAAGTACAAAATCAAAGATTAACAGTCAAATTCTTTTTCACAAACATAGCCGTACAACACTGCGTATCTAGAGGATACGAGCTCTCAGGTGGAAAACACTCCAGATAATAAATATACCCTTTTTTAACTGATTTTTACAGTTCTAATTTTTATTTTAAACTTATATCATTTATTTTTTATCAAGCCCATCCCTTATTTAATATTTAGTTATTTGTCAACTAAAGTATCTTTTATATCAAACTTTTTTAAAATTTCAGACCATAGAAGATTATCTAGCATTTATCTTATCCCCGACGACGGTGACGTTGTCTATTCAATGTTGTAACTGAGTAAAACGTATTGACAAAATCCTTGTCATCTCGTGGCCCAACATTGTCTGCAGTTGTTGTTTTTTAATTGATGACAGGCATAATTTCTCGTTCGCACGCTATGACGTCAAATTGGTACTAAAGTAATTACGATCGCCACGCTTAAAGCTTATTAGTACGATTTCGCGCCAACCAGACATTAGTAACTTGTGTAAGTGACAGTTGTATTCATTGCAACATGTGTGGAAGTGACATTACTAATCTTTTTAACTGTTTTTTTAGTAGTAAGTTCTTTAAACTTTTTTTCTTCTTCGGAATTTGAAATTAGAACAATTTAGAACTGAGAACCGTCACTTTTACCATTTGAAAATCGGGTTATTCTACAAAAATACGACGTCTGTTCTTCAGATTTAAGAAGCACACATCGTTAGGATTAATAAGAGCTGACCAACTTGTAACAGTTATTAGGACGATTTAGATCAATCAATCAATAATGCTTTTAAAAGCGCCCTTGCGCCATATTGGATCCCTAAATAACTGTACAGCGCCGACGTCAGTCGTTTAACTTGAAACGGTTTAATCTCAAAACCATTAATTTTAACAACACATTCGTTGTTGTTGGGTTCACGAAATTATTGCCCCATCAATGATTTTGAACACTAAGACCAATTTAAACCCTGTATTTATTAGCCATTTGTTTAAATTGAATCAGCCATTTAGCGGTAGGCGGTAAAAGTGCATGAATACCAATGTAAGTCGTAATAATTTGATTGAAGACAGAATATAAATAGGTTATTATCAATTCTAAACATATTCTCATTGAATCGTGCTGACTTTGATCTTTATTGTTCAATTTACTGTGCATCAAATTTCATTATAATGTAAACAAAATGGTTTATTGCAGTACGCATGCGCGGCTACGCAGACGTACGTCTAGACGGGGAGGCGATTCTCATACGTTTTATATATTAACGGACCAGCATAAAAGGGCCTCCCCGCAGTTGCATCCCGGTCTATGCATAGAGAACAGGAGGGCAGTTCAAGGGTCAATTTAAAATTGCTTGAGGAAACGTCGAAAGTAAAGATTTCGCTAACCTTGGCGAAAGGCCAAGGTTTAGATTAATTTAGATAGTTTATTATATTTTTTGGGAGTCTTTTGTCTAGCATTCAAGTTCATACTTATCCACCACTTTTTTTAAGTTGCATTGTCCGGTGCAACCCTATTTACACATAATTTTACATTAATAAAGGAAGCATGGCTGAGACAATAAGCGGATCTTATAAATAAAACCACAGTCAAGCATAAATATAAACAAAACGCATCTATCGTTTTAACGACACATGTAATTTAGTCGTTAACGTGTTTTTTACTGTGACCAGTTTTTATCTCACAAAATAGATGTCCAATGGCTGGGAATAGTTTGAAATAGTAAAGGTCTTCCCAATGCGGGTTTGTTGATAACACGGAAACTAAACGGGACAGGGAAACAGGACTGTGAAATAAGGGCGCCATTTTATTATCTGGGGTGTGGAAAGATAAGAAGCAGGGCTGCCACATGCTTGGCGAAATTTGTTTACGTTCGCTCTTGGTGGTGAAATTGAGAAATGTTTTGGCGTTATTTGTGGAGTAACAGGAGTAAGCATTCATGCTTAAGTCTTTGCTCGCAACGAAAACAAAGTTAAGAAATATTGTGACTCAATTCAAAATGATAATCATCTGGCATCCGCTTGCATTGACAGCCTGTTTGAATAATTGAGAAATATTATTTGAATTTTATTACAGGTCACAAACGTAAATGTCTGAATCAAAAAAGAAAAGTAAAACTTCGAAACATGGCGTGCATGCTGTCAAAGTCCAGTCACGATTTTATTACTAATAATTTGCTGTAAATAAATGTTATGTGCTCAAAGCTCACGGCTACATATCGCACGTTTGTGTAAGTATCTGAAAATTGAGTTTACATTCTGGCACACAGAGAGAATTCAAAGAATTCCGTGAAAAAGATGTAGCACTTGACGGCGAAACCTTTTTTAATTTGAGTTATTATCTTGCCGCCTCAGATAAATTTGAATTATGCGGCGACGTCTCGACAAATAAAACATGCGTTTATTACAGCCGAGACGTTTCTGATTAAAACTGCATTGTGATATCCATTTAGCGAATATTTCGAGTTCCTTTCATTTTGTTTCAAAGTTCAACGGTCAGACTTGGAACGTTGTGTAAAACTTGCTTTACAGTTACGTTTTCGCGCCATATTGAGATGCTCGCCCGACTTTGAAGTTATTTATACACGATTTCGTGACATATTGGTCATTTATAATTTATCAATAATGGTTTCTAGAACGGAACTGATTGTTATTATAATTCATATTAGGCATTAAAATGAAGCAAAGAACTGCTTAATATTCTATTTACACGTTCTGGTTTCCTGTTTCATGTGTTTCAACACAGTTTATCAATGACTACGGAAACACGATTTAAATAATGTCTCAAGTAAGTTTATATTGTAGAAAATAGTATATCAATGAAAAAAAAAACTACAACTCGGATATCCAAAAGCCGCCACTGGCGGAAGAAAACATGCAGCGGAAAAAGAAAAAAATATGCAACATTTTCCTCAAGTAATTTCCATTTTCATCTCCATGTGAGTGTGGTTTCCTATTTTTGTTTCTCATTTCTTTTGTCTGTCACCCTTGGCCGGGCGTGTTGGTAGATTGGGATAGGTCGGGTCGATAGCCGCGCCACCCTCGCCGGTTTGTAAGCATAATGTTACGAGTCTTACGACTTTACGGCCAGTAATGTTGCAGCCACACGTTCCAGAGATTGTATGGAACTCATGTGTTAGAATTTATTTGTTGACATTGCTTGCTAACTTTGTTAAGGAAATGAGGAAAGGACTGAATGGGCGATAAAAAGTAATTGCTAACAATTATGATAACTGTTAGACTTGCTTGCGTTATGGCTTATTGCCAGATTTAGTTGCAGAAAAAACGAAAAAAGTATTATTTTGAATTATACTTAGGGCTGGTAGTCTGACCCTCGCTTTAATCCCTCAAAGCTGGCAGTGTTAGCTTACCCTAAGTCGACTCTTAAAACACCTTCATCCAAGGAAGGATAGGGGCGGACTAATCGTTCCCGGAAACTTGAGCGTGCATAAATATACGTCTTTTTACTTGTAAATCTGAATCGCTTCTCTACTCTCTATTACCTTATTCTTAATCGGTATTGCTTGCCACATAGGTGTACTTATCTAATAAAAAGTAGAACCATTCCGTTTTAGTCCAGTCAAGTCTTGATGGGGAATAATGATTAACAGAGCTCAATGTAAATACATTAGAAACACAGAAGTGCGTAAGTCAGGGTGGTTTATTATTCTATTCAAATGCCAGAATTTATAATGAAAGTGTTTTATTGCTCGAAACAAAAGGTTATTATGACCATTCCTACCCTCTCAAAATCTAATGAAAACACGTCGGACAAAATGAAACGTACGCCAAATACATTAGTTTAGTGCGGTAGGATTGATTTATTACTAAACACCCTCTGTTATGGGCGCACAGAATAGCGCATTACTCAGGGGAAACCGAACGTAATTTGTTCCAAACAAAAATATTGCTGCGTTTGACGTTTTATATTTTTTGCAGAATAAACCTCTATTCCGCGCGGCTTAAAGACCATAGACTAAAAAACGTGCACAGATTATGCAGGACTCGGTAAAGTTTTGAAAAGGTCTTATTATAGTGGCCAGTCTAATAAGATTCTGTGTTAAACTGTAATGTTGAAGTTCAAGGGGTCTACGTGCATGGTACTCTCAAAATAGGTTTCGTTGTAAGCGTTCATTGTTTCGGATTTACGCTAGTATGTGCGTGCGCATATTTTAAGACGTATGACGTGGTAATAAGATTGATTATAGCATGCCATGTGGTAATCCTGTGCCGCATGCATTCGTGGGAAACAGAGATCGATTTTTGTTTTATTGCGAGACGTATGTTTGCTTAAAACCATTTCATTTTTTATGACTGGCACGGGAAATATGAGTTTTAATATTTGATGTATTTATTAATTCTGTAGCTCGTGTTTGCTCTTTTTGCAGAAATACTATCATGGGATAATACGAATTTTCGATCGGACTACGAACGAGGAGGCACCACAATTTTTTTATTGTATGTCTCAGTTTAACCGATTTCTTTACCTGCGAGTTGTCTCTTGCCGGAGTATATTTAAATGAAATTTTTTTAGCCTTTTTTTGGTATAATTTCCAATATTTCCACAGACTATCACGGTGAGTTTTATCATTCATACATACAAAATTCCAAAAGGTTTTTATTTTATTTTATTTATTTATAAAAACGATGCCTCTGGAGTGTCTCCTGTGTCGTGGGACCCGTAGGTGCGTTTATAAACATATAAACAAACAAACGCCCAGACCCGGACCTATTACTTGTAGGTCATACACAAAATATTTGGTCCGTGCGGTAATCGATCCCGCGACACGGGGCGCAGCAGTTCAATAGTGCCGGTAATGCAACCAAACAGTTTCATAAAACGCTCCTTAAAGGCTAAAACAAACCCTAACTAGCGTCAGAAACTGCTGAAAGGCAAAGCAACAGTTAAAACATCTGAGCTAAACGGTAGATCTCGCACGGTGCGAGTGTCCAAACAAGGTGGAATTATAACCCGTGTCTATTTATTCCCGGTCTTTGCCCCCGGGCTCCGGGACTGAAGACAGTTGTACTATCGAACTAGCTGTTTGGTGCAACTTGCAACTGCAAGAACTTTTGAACAAGGCTTGGGTCAATTATTTTGTTTTTCTATTGCAGAAGATTAAATTCTTCTTTTCGGTGGTGTGAAATTTCAACAAATATGTGGTCATCTGTATAACTCTTTCGTTTGCTTCCTATAAATCCTAAATTATGCAGAAGATGGAGCATTCCTGCAGAGGGGTTCCATATTGGCACTGTATGTGAGATGGGTCTTTATTAATTCAAGAGAAAGTATGATAATTTACGTGAAAGAGGATAACATTACTTCTATGGAGGTACAAAAAATGCATACAGTTACTATATAGTTGTATGAATAGTGACTTATATATTTTTGTCTGTATACAGAATCGTTTGTTCGACTGTACATGGTGGTATGAAGGACTATTCGTGGTCTTAACTTGTAAACACAGCCGATTCGCGGGTGTTAATACCTCTGTGGTGTTAATGTAATTAATGATAAAACAAATGACTCGTGAATTAAAGGTCAGTGTACTACATATTATTGTTATCAAAATATGATTGTGTTGAAACCTGGCAAAATGCTTGTATGGGCTAAAAGCTTACGTTTTGTGGGAACGAAAACTATCATACATTTAGGGAGTCATAATAATTCTCCTGCTCTCATACCTAATTATTAAGGTTAGATGGGCGCAGCATATCTGTTTCTTCCATACTTCTCTATTTTTCAGCAGTCACCTCCTTTCAAACTAGGTATACTCGTATCATCCATCAGTCCATTCCATCGTTTCACATGTCATCATCTACATTTCCTCCCCACATTAACCTCATTTAGTTTGATTGTAGAGAAAACTTTAATAGAACACTTATAGAACATTTTTTTTTGAAGCCGGCTATTCTATTTGCAGATATTTTTTAACTGTGGAATGAAAATAGAAGTTTGATAGCTTTTGTATTTGACATTTCGATGTCAAACAGCCATATTTTTTCTTCTGTTAAAAAGTACCTGACGATTGAAAAATCTGTCAGGGATACACAAGACTAGATTTCAAATGAGTGGAAAACTAGTTTAATTTCTAGACTAGTAAGGTAGCGACAAATCTTGTAAGCTATTGTTTCAACTTATGATACGATAAAGTTATAATTTTTTTGAGCTTTAAATAATCTATTATTTAAGTTTTGCAAACATAGAGCGGAATAACCCTGTTAAAAACAGTACCTTGTCTATTGAATGTATGGTTTATATAACATCAGAGAAAAACCTTATCATCCATAAAAACTGCAATGTCTCGGTTGTCTATCGATCGTATCTATAGAGGCGCCATGCGGAACCCATTGTGCCGGGTTGTCGGAGCGCCACCCTAATTGTGGAGTTCAAGTTCACTGACATAGCGACTGCCGCGCCCTCTAGGGTCTGCCACTGACGATAATTCGATTGTGTAGCTTGTCATCTACACGTGATTATGGGAAAGGCGTCTTTAATGCCTTCATTTCGAGCTGATTTGTCGGTTTTATAGATCTGAGGGATATAATTTTTGATCGGAACAGTATTGTTAAGATCTCAGTGAGGGCTATAATTATGTAGTTTTATAGATGCTTCATCTTGTAAGGAGTGTTGTTTTGTGGTATGCGATAAAGATATTCTCGTTCCGAAAGAGAAAAAGAGTAAGTATGGACTTTCTTGTCCATTCATCTTCATACAAACCTACCCTTGCGAATGGGTGTAGAATCAATCTCAGTCCCATCCCCTTTAGTAGATGATGCCGGCAAATTAGAAATTCTGGAAAAACGGCCCAAATCGCATATCCTCGAGTCGTAAGTACAGCTACACTTGCGTTGCGTCATCAACAGAATCAGTCCCAACATTTCCCAGGGCTCCACTAGTCCAGTCACCGTGAGAGACCACGCTACGCACGCCACACACCACGCAAACTCACGTTATTACATTATTCAATACCTATTACCTTCGTTCGCTTGATATTCCACGATTCTTATTTCCTTGTACACTGTGGGACATGAAATTGTACACCTTATTGGCTTTTTTATTAATAATTTGATATTTTTAATCGTTTTTATTGAGTGATTAATGTTTTTTTTATGTAATTAGAAATGTGTATTTCTAATTACATTAAAAAAACATTAAGGTTTAAGGTTAAGTTATAAAAAAGTTTTGATTAGAAATTAAAATTGAAGTTTTCGTTGAGAAAATGAATGTTATTAATGTGACTCTTTGGTTACACGTTTCAAGAGACGCGCGTCTTGCATCGTGTGGTTACTGCGGGCAAAATAAATGAAACAAAATCATTATCCTTCCTTTTGGCTTCGCCATAGTCGGTTAAAATGTTGTTACCAGCGTGCCAAAGAACACACCACAATGCGACTAGCAGAGCAAAGGCACTCACATGAAGGAAACAAATGAAATGCGCGATTCGCTTGACGCCAGTCGCATTGTCTGATGTACTGAACGAGGTCTGAAAGTATAACTGAAAGAAATGCCTTCTTAACAGTGTTTTAGGTAAAGTTTTATAAAGATACAGTAGTCGTTTGTATGATAAGGCAGGAAATACAACACCTCCCATTTCCCCTCCTACCAATAACAACTGTCTGGACTTTAAAGATACCGTGACCTCTGAGTTAGTTTCGACTGTTTCTTTTTAGAGCGGTCAGGTACAAAAAACCGGCCTCATCTCGTTTTTGTAAAATTGTGTACTAAACTTTATTTACAAAATAAATATCTTTAGTATACAAAATTTTGGGATTAACTGTGGATATATTTCAATGTCTTTGCTGTGGATTCAGTTCTTAGCCTTGAGGGCAGTTCATGGCTGCTCACGGTCATGAACAATATACTGGAACCAATCAAACTGAAGCCCCTAACCACAACATATATATTAAATTCACCTGTCTCATCAGTGTGGGCGTTGTTCACCGAAGGGACAAATGACCGCCGATCGATATTATTAATTTGTGTAATGTAACGCTGTCTACTAATAAAATTAATTAGAATTTGTCTACTTCGTTTATAACTGAATTAATTTCCTATTTTGGACTATTCACGGGTCTGTCACAGTCTTATCAAGAGTTATTTCATTATCCAGTGGCTGGGTTGTGGAGGTCTGATATAAAGTGATTCCATGCAAAATAGAGATATTCAGCTAAGCTAGGCAAGACTGGAAGCCCAGTGGATCATGTGGATTCCAAGACAGTTGGGTAATGGCTAGGCAGATGCTGATGTTGATATTTATGGGTTTATCTTAGATAATCAAAGGAAGACTAAAGACGTTTTTCACTTGTGGACTAACTCCAAATAGTAACTATTGATTTAAACCTCAATAAACGCCTAACATTTAGGCTTTTGTTGAGATTTTTCACAAAATTCTGATCGCAACGTCATTGATCACCGTTATTTCCATCGAAAATAATACAAACCGATATTTCTTTAATATTTAATTGCCATTATCCTTAAATCTCGACTCGACACTAAAGTTATATTGAAACAGCAGGATCATCTCATCACGACTAAGAAGTTAACGTTAATCTGTTCAACCTTCAAACAACGCTGGGCACATTTCGTGCGCCTCAAGTGTACATAATGATTATTTCATAAGCCCCCGTGTTATGAATGAGAATCGCTACTATTCCACTATTCCTCTACTAACGGAATTTTCACGACCTACTTAACATTCGCAATATGTGTATTATTTTGAAATTAGAATCTTTTATTAAAATTAAGCGATGTTGCCGTTGTTTTACTAAATTGTACTAATCCATGTCAAGATTACTCCTATTTTATGCAGTAAATGGTACTGATTTTGGTTTTTAATGCTGATAAACTTTGAATTTCTTCAAATAATAATAATAGAATATGGGCGGATACTGGATATTTTTACCACATTAATTTTGAATGTGGAATAGCTATGTGGCTAGCTAGCTATCTAGCTATCTAATGATGGTCCAGAGGCTCGGGCCTCGCCTTTTATTCACGAAGTTGTGGGTTAAAATCTGGAAAAGTATCAATGATGTCACATTGTGTTGAAGATATGTCACCTCCATGTACTCCGATACTGGCTGTTGTCTGCTCTTTATGGTTGTTGTGTTTGACATATGTTTTGAACATTGTTCCTTTAGAAATTTTGCTGTAAAATACTCACTCTATAAAATATTCCCTAACAAAGTAATAATTTTTCTTCCTGTCAAATTTTCGACATGACATTTAAAAATTTTAAACTTTGACAAATCAGATCATTGCATATGAATTCTTTATTAACAATGATCTGATTTGTCAAAGTTTAAAATTTTTAAATGTCATGTCGAAAATTTGACAGGAAGAAAAATTAAATGTTTACACATTGATTCTTTTGTCAGCTTATTATTCTGTCTGATTCAGTTCAAAAGTATTTTCTGAATTTATCCTAGACATCGCTGATGGAAACCGCAACTTATAAAATCATTATAAGTCTAAAATCGCCAAGCTTCTTTGAGCAGGTCGCGGGACTCACAAATTACCGTGATCCCGGTACGTAAAGGCTATTGAAGGACACCGTGGATTTTAGTCAGTACGAGTCTGACAGTCCCTCCCGCTATGCCCTGGGTGAGAGGACTCACGGAGGACTCATCAAAAAAAAAAGCTTCTTTGAGCAAGGGATGCTCAAAGCTGTCTGAGAAGAGACCTGTGCTCCGAACAGTAGTAGGTTGTTAAAAACAATTAAACTACATTTAAAAAAAAATGTGTTCATTATTGCTAAACTAAACTCACTTTACCTTACCGCTAGTTGGTATTTTTAGATTATGATGATTATGGTTATTGTGAGCAAGGAAATAGCTGGTTAGAGTAATATCCTTTGGAGATTTGAGCTCAGTTGTATTTTTAACTTTAACACCTGTGTAAAGTCTTGAGATTATTTTACGACACATTCAGAGCCGCTCACGAATGAACTAAAGCACGGTTTCTGAGTTATATTTGTGTTTTGTTAATATTACCTATGCTTGACAGGACAATATCTTTTTATTGGTAATTCAGTCAGGTTCCGAATGAAATGTTATTCTTTGTTAATTAAGTTGATTTTAGATTGAAGCTTTCAGAGGTAATAATTAAAAGCGTCAAAGGTTTTTTTTTCCGCGTGGTAAGATCATCGAATGAGTAACACCCAGGGCGGGGCAGGAGGGACTGTCAGAGTTGGACTGAATAAAATCCACTGTAATCCTTCAATAGCCTTTTACGTTCCAGGGTCACGGTTACCTGATGATACAGTCCCGCGACCAGTGTCAAAGGATATATGAATTGATTTCGATACCTCTTGCCAACATAAAAAAAAGAATCCGAATCTTGAATTCCTCAGAATATTCTCTTTTGAAAAGCTACATTCTATTCAAAAGTTTAAAATATTTGAAATCAGAATGAATGAGTTCACTGTTCGTTCGTTCATTGGTACTCGTAGTTCGTATTTCGAAGTTATTGTGTCGCCTAAAATTAGTTCTCAAGACAAATATTCTGTCTATTGTCTATGGCTACAGAGATTTGTGTCTGCTCTTTGAGATGCATTGACGCTGAAGATTTGTTAGCAGCTATTTATTAGAACAAATTACAGTACTTCTAGGAAACTGCACAATAAATGTGCATCTAGTTCAATTTGATTTCACCAGCGCTCAGCCACATCGAAGGTGACGGTAGTGGCTACCGACAGCTCTTTTTAAAATGCAGGTTGGCGCAGTGGTTGAGTGATCGACTGCTGTGCAGCGTGTCGCGGGTTCGATCCCCGCACAGAACAAATATTTGTATGGCCTACAGATAGTTGTGCCGTGTATGTATATGTGAGTTACAATGTTTGTAAAGGCACCCACGACATAGAAGAAACTCCTAGTGAAACCCGCAATGATTTTTATAAAATAATAAGTGGAATGCGATTATTTAAATATAGAAATATCCACGCTTTCGATAAATAAACCAACGAACTGATTTCAGATGTTAAAATCCTTATAAAATCCACAAAAAATAGATATTTAATAGAGCCTCCATACGTGGAAGTCCCATCTCGCTTCTTGCTTTTTTATAAACAAATATTTTCATTTACCGTCAGATTTAGGCAAGCTTTCTCTAAACTGTTATATTGATCTAAAGAAAATACTTATCACAAGAACAATACGATTTTTTTTTAGCGTGGTAAAATCATCAAATGAGTCCTCCCACCGAGGGCAGGGTGGGAGGGACTGTCAGACTTGTACTGACTAAAATCCACGGTGTCCTTCAATAGTCCTTTACGTACCGGGGTCACGGTAATTCGTTAGTCCCGCGACCCCGGCAGGCTTTGGCCCTCTACAGGCCCCGTCACAAGTACAATACGATAACTCACAATTCAGTGTGACCTAAGAAGATGCGTGCACAAACTGACAGTAGAATTATTAGTCACAGCGAGTGTTGAATCTACAATATAATAACGGCTTATTCCCTTTATGTCGAGTCCCGTTATGTCGAGCCGAAAACCTTGTCTCGCTTCTATTACCTTTATGTCGATTTAATAATATCATATTTTAGAAGTACAGTCACGTCCAATGAAATGCACAAGACAGCTCGGGACTTGCTGGCACCCCGACTCGGACAATTTAGGTTAGAAGAGGATGGCGGGGTCTGAAAGACCCCGCCATCCTCTTCGTGGTTATTTTTTTTTAAACCACCCAGAAGTAGGAGCCCCGCGAAGCGGGGCTCCGTCGACATGCTGTTTAACATTTGCAACAATAGTGATGATTATACTGTTATTTATTTAGATTAAGATCAGATATATATATGAAAATAAGTAATAGAACAAATAATAAAACAATGTTTTTATGCCATTGGCTTTTAATTTACATCCCTGACTGTACCCGTTCACCAAACTCGACATAAAGGTAATAGAAAGCGTAAAATATCATACTTTGGAGAACAATAGACTTCCAGGCTCGACATAACGGGACTCGACATAAAGGGAATAAATCATAATAACACGTGGCAACAGATATGCATAACAATTTCTAGACGAATAGAATAACATACCTTGTTGGTAACCCTGGCTAGAGATAACATTGGCGCAAATCCTATATGAAAGGAACAAGCGACGTTCAAATAGTGTTCGGGTTTCGCATTATCATCTGCCAGCCTGCTTTTTCGGCACTTGCACTATCTGTAAAGGTAACCGTGATCCAGTAACGCAAAGGGACGGTGTTTTTTAGTCAATAAGGGTCTGACAGTACCTTCCATTCCTCCCAGAAGATCATCATTATCAGCCGGAAAACGTCCACTGCTGAACATAAGCCTCCCCCTTAGACCGTCACGCCGAACGACAATTTGCCACTTACATCCATCGGTTGCCCGCGACTCTCACGATGTCGTCGGTCCACCTAGAGGGAGGTCGGCCTACGCTGCGTCTTCCGGTCCGTGGTCGTCACTCGAAAACTTTTCTTCCCCATCGATTATCAGTTTAACGAGCGATGTGGCCTGCCCATTGCCACTTCAACTTGCAAATACGAGCTATGGCGGTGACTCTGGTTCTTCGCCGAATATCCTTGTTCCGGATTTCATCCAGCAAAGAAACTCCGAGCATAGCTCTTTGAATATACATTTGATGATTTTAACTCCCAAAAGGGTCTGGATGGAACGACCGCTATTTCACTGGCTTAAGCCTTTGTCAAATAGACAGGCGAAAGCGAACCGGACCGATACTGATACGAGACGTCGAACTGGGTGCAGCGAACGGAGGCGTGACGGTATTAGGTGACTTTTTATGAACGACGATAACAGAGCAAATACGCCTTCGGTCACGCTATCGGATCGCTTTTGCTTTTCTATGTGACTAGCTTCAAACAATCCCACACATTACAAATAAAAACGCCTCACTTCATATTCGCCACGCCTGTCTGTTTAACAAAGGCTTTAGCTCTGGATTTCAGGGCTAAGTTACCGGGTAACACTTTGTAAGACTAGTTGTGAGACTTTTGGGATTCCAAAGTCCGAAACGATTCACGACTTTCAAAAATCTAGGAATAGGCTAAGCGTGCTTTTCTGTGTTTGGGGAGCTTCTGATGATGGTAACCTATCCACCGACTTTTGTTATAGATGTGGAAATTTGCATTAACCACATCATAAGACAATTTGAGTTTGGAAGCTAAACTACAATTTTTTCAAGGGCAAAATAACATTTACGTCTAAAAAAAAAACTCCACGTTGGTCCGCTTATCAAGTCGTAACCCTTTTTTATTTATAAACATAAAATTAGTCACTTAGCTATAAATATAAAACCAATCGCTATGTCAGACTCCAGTTCGCATGTTTTGTGTCAAGGGCAAAGGTCTACTTTATGGCTAGAACGATCGAAACAATCACTGAAAGGGTTGAGAGAATTAAATTGTCTGTGGTAGTGCTACCGTTTATAACTTCATTCTTTGTGGTTGATTATCAAGTGCTTAATTTGTAAATGCGAAATTGTAATCGTTGAATTTAATAGATCTGTTAAAGGCTTTTGTTGTCGAACTTGGATTTTAAGTATTATTGGTGCCTAAAAGCACTAAAAGTAACTTTCGTTTTTTCTAATGTTCCTGTACGGTTAAATATCGTTTTTACCAACCACCAGGTTGCCTAATGACATGACGTCTTAAAGCGTTAGTGGTTCCGCTGAGGGAATGCGATAGAGCTATACAAGTCGTCTAGCGCCATCTCGTTCCCACAGCTGAACTACTCACTCTTTAAGACGTCATGGTAGGCCTACAGGTTGTATTGCGTTGACAGATGTTTTCTTGCTGCGTGTCGCGGGTTGGATTTCCGCTCAGAGCAAATATTTCTATGGCCTATACAAGTAGTTGTTCTGCGGATCTAGCTGTTCGTGTGTGTGAGTTTAAATGTATGTACACGCACCTACAATACTGGAGTAACGTTATTTCTTTAAAAAGAAATTTGTCGTAGTCTTTTTTACTTTATTTTGCGTTTGGGGAAAAACTTGTGGTTCATTGGAGCCACACCGCAAAATTTATAATAGAAATCATGGTTATTACTGCAAAAGGCGATGATTATTTTTCAGTATTAAGCCATATGAGTAGTCTGGTAATCTAGTTATGGGAATTACCTTTCAATATGAATTTGTAAAATAAGTACTGTTTGTATGCGTTCATTTAAAACTTATTCATGATTTATGTGGTCGACGTCTTCAGGTGTACTATAATAATGTCATGTGAGTGCTTTAGAGATTCATTTAGAAACCCTCTTTTCTTTCTTTAACTCCGAGAACACACTTGCCCTAATCTTAGTGACTGCTAATGATTCTCATAACTAACTTATGCTTCGTATTTGGAATCACTGTCAAAAACATTTGAATTTATGAATTATGATTTTCGACAACGATTAGTGAAACTGCGATCCCAAGTGACATTTGGTTTATTTTTAAGAGCATAGACTAGATTTAACAACGTGTTCTACTGACAAATAGTGTATTGGATAGTGATCTTATTGTTAAATAACTAACTAGAGTGTTTGCCACCACTAATGGGTACTCAGGACTTACGGACATTCGTGGTACTACATTTTTTTAATGTAATTTGATGTAATGTCATAGACACTAGCGCTGCGTCGAAGTAGTCATGGCGCGGACTCTATCCGTCTTATTACAAAAGTTTGACTTAGTACTGGTTTAAACCCGGACTACAAGATCTAGGTTTGTAACGGTATTAAAGCTAGTACCAGGATTAAAATTTGTTCCAATTACAAAACTAAGACTTTTCGAGGATTAGCTAGTACCAAAGAAAATCTGTGGTTTAAATATTACCCACAGATAAAAAACCTAAATGGCATTCTTTCATTCGTTCATTCAGTCTCCAGTTGAAGCAACGTTCCGTTCGTCTAAATATTGTTATTTTATTAACGTTTAAAATGCTTAAATAATTATGTATCAACACAAAATTATATCATAAATTGTTCTTTGTTATGTTACAATATGGTGAACAAGCACAACTTGTATTTTGACGAGCTTTTTATAATCAAGTTGTCATATTTTTTAACACCTTTAGCATGAAATGGAGCGACTTACAGAAGGCGGTAGAGCACGAAAGATACGAAATCGAATACTAACTTGCGTCTTTTTTATTATTATTATTTTGTATTGTTTGTTGTTCCTGAATGCAATAAAAAATGGAACAACAAAAGAAGAAACGGGGTGAAAACTGGAGTACTGAAGAAAAAGTTAGTAAAACATGGAATTTTCATTTTTATTTAGTAGATAAAGCAATGTTTGTGTCATCTTCTGCGGAATTTTAAGATGGCTTGTTGCTGTTCATGCAATGTGGCAGGCATTTTAATATATCTTCGTGATATTCGTGACAAAATGTCTGCCACCTTTTTACAAGTCTTGCTGATAACTGGCTGAGACACCCCATGTAAATCAGCTGTATCATCTTGAATCTACAAATAACATAAATAATAGGTATTAGAATATTAGCTGAGCGTTATGTATGCAATGAACAAGATTACAAATAGCACTTACTTCATGGCGAGCCCAGTTGCGCAATGTGCAAACTACTTGGAGCTCAGGGCTCAAGGGGCATCCTCGAGGATCGTGAGCTAAATCGTCACGTAAAAGATCCACAATTTTTTCACCGAAACATTTTGTGAACCTATATTTGTATTTAAAATCTTCGTCACTCAATAAAAATGGATTTCCACGATGACGACGTATCGCAGATCGACGAGAAGTCTCAAGCATCTCCATATCTTCTAAGTCCATCAAGTCAATCTTATTAATATCCATTTTTCAACGATTTATAAACACTAAACACAGAAAATTATAGCCACGGTAACCTCAACTTTTTGTAGAAATTGACATTTGACAATAGTACCAAAGTTAGACCGTGGATAAACTAGGGGTCTCACGGGTTTATCTTTAGTACCATAGATAGTACAAGGATTAGAGATAAACTTCATTTTATAATAAGGTTTTTCTTAGTCCGTGGTTTAAACCTAGAACTAATCCCAGTACTATATTTAGTCGGCGTTTTGGAATAAGACGGTAAGAGTGGCCATGCTCAAACTAATATTGATTGAAAGAATATATTTTTTTGTTGTGGTAATTGTTTTGTCTACAACATGCACACAGTTCTTAATCCCTATATAAAGATAAAATAAAACAAGGCATTGTTTGTCTGTTCACGCGTTTGTAACATGACGTCATAGAATTAGTAATCGATCAAATATTGTTGTTAGCAGTAGCACTGTGATTATTGTTAAGGACCGCCACGATAGATTAGAAGGCTCATGATAAGGATTGCGATTGATAAAGCTTTATTTATTGCAATGCAAGTACTCGTAAGTATTGCAAAATAACGTTTATCGATTGTCACACTCTACATGCAATTTACGCAGTGTAGAATAGTTCCTTCATAGCTGTTGAGTTGGCTATTTTGAGTTTGGAATGATTCTGCTGTAGAACAGTTTTTTTTTAATTCAAACCTCAGGTTAGGCAACTTAATAGCTAGCGGTAAAATAAGTGTGAAAGGACTGTTGTGTTTCCCCTGAGTTTTCGTCATTCATCAGTACTCCTCAATGCAGATCTCATTGTGAGGAGGTAAAATGGACCCAGGTCCCACACCGGCAGACAACTGTATTCATATAATTTAAAGGTTTTTTTAAATACCTACTTTTTTTAGAAAATGTTTAAAAATATAAAGATACCAATTTTTTTGTGAATATAAATATATTTTTGCTTTGTTCTGACAAATGCTATTAATAAATTAAAGTGACTGTTTAATTTTTGGAGGTAGAACCACCGATGCACTACAAATGCCAAGAACTCTCCGCTTATTCATGTTTCTTTTGTTTTTCTAATAACCTACTTTACAAAAGATGACTGTATTATCATAAACAATTGCATTAACCTCTTTTTTTTCTTGTACACAGGTAATTACCAGATAGCTGATAAGAAAAGATAACAATGATAGCAGATAGCGGTCAACCTAGGATAAGTAAAATAGTTAATGCAGTAATTCATATTACAGACGATTTAAAAATTGTACAGTTTTTAACAATACAAAATTTGTTTTATTACGAGTATTACCAAGGGGAATCTTATTACCCAGTTGTTGGGTTGTGGAGGTCAGATGGGCAGTCGCTCCATGTAAAATACTGATATTCAGCCGAATCCGGTTCTGGATTGGAAGCAGACCAGAGACGCCCACGGCAACGGACGTCGACAGTTCCCAGACACGGCAGGCGCGGGTATGCGGACGGTGAGTAATGAGTGACTTGCCGTCCAATCATGAATCATGCCCTATTCGTTTCGACGGCGCGTTGTGTTCCACGCGCGCCTCATACAGCTGTCAGTCATCTGACGATCGGCCCTCAAAGGCCCCCCCCCCCCCCCCCTTTGAGGGCCAAAGCCTTGCGGGGTTGCGCGACTTTCTCATCAAGTAACCGTGACCCTTAAACGTAAAGGGCTATTGAAGGACACCGTGGATTTTAGTCAGTACGAGTCTGAAAGTCTTATTTTTATTTTTTTTATTTTTTTTTTATTTTTTTTTTGCTTTCCTTCTTTTTATATTATTCAATGTTTATAATTTTAAATTTTACAATTTTTCTTTATTCAAATTTAACCGACTGTGCTGTGTCACATTGAACGTTCGCCTACTTAATCTGCTCTGCCTACTGCTGCTATTGGGCCACCAAGATACAGGCTTACCCTAGTTTGGGGCCCACGGGCATTTCTTTCTGTAATTTAAATTTTTATTGTCTCTTCTATTCTTGTTTGTATGAGTATGTAACCTAATTTGTGTGTATAAATAAATAAATAAAAAAAAAAAAAAAAAAAAAAGTCCCTCCCGTCCCGCCCTGGGTGGTAGGAGTCATTTGCTGATTTTACCAAGATAAAAAAGTGGGAACATAACTGGCTGATTCTGTTATACAACTAGATAAACAACAAAAAAATACTCAGTATATAAACATGTACTGGTTGTATAAATGCCGTTTATCGATAAACAAGTTTGGCTAACTTTTTATAAACTTTTACCTTCGTTTAAATGTCGCCGGTGAAATTTTGAGGCTGGTCAGACTAGCTCCAAGAATCGTGAGTGATGGCTTGTTAAATGAACAGCTGGGCTTGTGGTTAACAGCCGTTGTTGATTGGTTTGTATTGGTGAAGGGAGGGTTAGATTAAAGACATTAAGAAATAAATTCACTGTTTACTTAGCAGATTTAGCGCATAAAATTCGCAATATTGGAATTTCGAAAAATGTCATATTCTCAAAACGCTACATTGAGAACAGACATTTTGCGAATTTGTCACTGTGCGCCTAATCCAACTATACTAATGCATCAAGCATTTTTCAGTGGGTTTCTATTTAACAAAGGTTGTGTTTTTAAATTTATTCTAGCCCAAGACTACAGTCGTGGGACTTGCGATGGTCGCGGGACTTGCGAATTACCGTGACTCCGGAACGTAAAGGGTTGTTGAAGAACACCGTGGATTTTAGTCAGTACGAGTCTGACAGTCCCTCCCGCTCTGCCCTGGTGGAGCTTATTGTAGAGAAAGTAGTAAGTAATTGAATTTAATGAGATAGAAAACATCGTAAATGTTTGTTGAGTTACCCTAACAGAAAACAGTTCACAAACAGAAGTATTTCGCCAAATAGTACTAAGTACAAATAAACAAAAAGGAACCATGCAACCTTATCCATACAAAAGTACTCTTGTACAAGCTTCCGCGCCATTGTATGCTCATTTAAACATGCTCGCGTGCATAACAAAACTAATGCTCATCGTTATAAGAACAGAATGTATGTTCCTTGTTAACATTATCTACTCAATGACCTAATTGATCAGAGGTAACGGCGATAACATTCAGATTAAACGTTACCAATATGTCTTGAACGGGTTTCTGGAGCCCACGCATGGTGTGTTGCTTATGTAAGAGATCGGATGTCCACTTCTGGATTTAATTATAAGAAACGTTTTATTTTGGACGTATTTTTGAACGGTCTCCTACATGAATGTATCTGGAAGGCAGTGGTGTGCAGCAGAATGGCGTCAGATTGTCAAGTCACAACCCTTTTTTTATCGTGGTAAAATCATCAAATGAGTCCTCCCACCCAGGGCGGAACGGGGGGGACTGTCAGACTTGTACTGACTAAAATTTACGGTGATTCTTCAATAGCCCTTAACGTTCCAGTGTCACAGTTACCCAATGGGACAGTCCCGCGACCTCGGGAGGCTTTGGCCTTCTAAGAGGGGCCCCGTAAGGAACCACACTTGATGACAATGATCACTCTGTGAAGAATCTAACGACGAAGAAGAAGGAGGACTACTGGTCGTACGGTTACTTATGGTGAGATGGCGGAAAGCCGTTTTTTATAGAAAAAATCTAGATAGGTATGATACAGGAACGTAGAGAATTTGAATTTGGCGTAGAGAACAAACAACAACGTACTTTCTCAACATAAATTATTCAATTACGTTTTAAAGTGTAATAACAAAACCAAACCTATTTAATTTTAAATGCTACTGCCCATAAACTCAAAAGATCAGCCATAAATGTGGTTTAAACTACCAAAAGGTTAACTGCAACCTTAACTTTAGTAGCCTTTTCTCGATAACAATCACAGTTTACTCTATAAAACATAAACCTTTTTACACATCACCTCATTGCTTTTTCTATATAACCTCTTCTCCAACCTTTTTCTATAAATAATGGCGCCAAGTCGGTGCGTAAGAAAACGTGCTGGCAACATTAATCCGTGTTGATTCCATTCGCAATTTATAGTGAACTAGTACCGATTTATATTGAGAACAGCACAAACGCGGCGTAGAAATGCTTTGACACAAGTAGGTATAACGGGCCCTTAGGTGCCGAAGAAAAATATTACATAGACGATGTAAGACAGGTAGAAGACAGAAGTCGCATTGATTCAAAAGTTTACGTACTTAGAACTTTTGGCGCTTTTCCAAATTCAGAATCCGCCACCTTATTTTCCACAGACAATTTCATAAATGTTTTTATGAAATTGTCTGTCAACGCATCCTGCCAATGCTTTTATGAAATTGTCTGTCAACGCATCCTGTCAATGCCAATGCACAATGCTATCAAGCGTTTTGAAACTCTCATATTAGCACTTCATATGGCATCCCATAATTAAATTAAAGAAGCTAAAACTTTTGCACGATGTTTTCCTGCTTTAGCCTTTTCTTTTCAATAAAATATTGCCATAAAAAAAAACTAGACAGAGAGAAAAAAAGAAAGATTCTAAAATTGGTCACAAAATTTGGTTGGTAAAGTATGCGTAATTTCTCGGTAGATTTAATACTAAGTATGTTAACAGTGTAAAATTAAATGCGTTGTTTAAGGAAATATTCTACGATTCGAAGCCGAAAATGCTTACTTTGGATCTAATTAAGATTAAAACAGTGTTTCACGTGTCAAGAATCAGAACGTTACCAGTATAGTAGCAGATTGACAAATGACCTTCAAGTTGTTTCTCGCCTTTCTCTTAGTTACGTCTTTACGTGCTTGGGGTGCAAAAAATATCCGTGTAGAATCCATGGCAAGAAAGATAATCACTCAATCCAACTTGAAAGTGTGTGCTACAGCATCTGTATGCTTTCTATCGTTTTTGGTATGACCACCACGTGTCCAGGGTCATCACTGACTTCACTTTATGAATTAACATCATCAGCACCTCTTAAAACGGTAAAAGGAAGACATTAGGAGGAAACCTGATGCATGTCCTGATGTCAATAATTTGAAGACATGTGAAATCCATCGCTCTATGTGGTCCATTATGATCTGTAGTCGCTCTCACAGAGAGGTGTGGCCTCTGTCCCAGCAATGGGAACGTTAAAGGCTGCGTTATTGACTGCAGAACGTTATAGCAAAAATGTTGTTACATTTTATACGGATGTAGTCCATCTCATGCGCTTTTATAACAATCTACCTACCAATTATGGTTTCTGAATCTTGACAATTTTTTTTTTTTAACTTGCTAAAATCATCAAATGAGTCCTCCCACCCAGGCCAGAACGGGAGGGACTGTCAGACTCGTACTGACTAAAATCCACGGTGTCCTTCAATAGCCCTTAACATTCCGGGGTCACGGTAATTCGTACAGTCCCGCGACCCCGGCAGGCTTTGGCCCTCTACAGGCCCCGTCACTATGCTGACACTCTTTGAGGCGCGCGTGGAACACAACGCGCCGTCGACCCGGGCATGGTCCAAACGAAGATCTACATAGTACAACTTTATAAACAACTGGTAACCAACGATGAACAAAAACACAAGCATAATTCGGAGAACCCCTACCAACTGCTGTTAAAATTACATCAGACTTACCTTCTTAATTCAAAACATGTGTATTTCGTTTGTCGCAACAAACCCGACGAGTTTACTCGTAAAATCATAAGACAACTTACCTTACTGCGTTGCCGTTGCCTGTTGCTTTCCGTCGCCCGTAGGACAGGCTGTGCGGGGTATGCAAGCTGTACTAGTCCGCCCACGGTCTGTTACTTGAATGACTCTACTTACTACCGCGAAATGCTCACGCGTCTACTTTATTCTGTGGTCTTTGATAACACAGCTTTAGAATAAATGAATGGAGGCATTGATGGCGCGGGTTGTAAAGGAAGATTGTTTCAAAATGCTGTGAAAATAAGAAGTTAAAAACAAAATTATTATAAGCATTGACGGCGCTGAACGGACATAGTTTTGTCGCCATCCTTTTTATAGGAAAGTATCAAAGTTTTGTCAGTTATAGAATAAATCGCATATTATATATGATTCGTGTTGCACTTTATTTTTAATTATAGGTAGGTATATTTTGTTTACTTGTCTTATTTGGCATATACAAATGGCGTACAGTCAACAGCAAAAGTGGATGATCAAAATCAGATATTCAATTCTAATGAACGGAGTTCACATCAGAACTGTGTGGCGTCGAAGTGATTCAAAAGTATGTGATTGTAATTTACTAAACATTTACTACTAGTTCATCTACACGGTTCTGATGCGTTACAGAAAAGAAGATTTCCTTTAATTAAAATTCACATCCTAACTTGGAAGCGTTTTTAATGAGGACCTCATGATTTTTTTACCAAATAAGAAACGAAGCAACAGAAGTGGAAACTTCAACACCTCGAACTTTCTACTCTGTGGCGGTCAGTGTTGTCTAGACATCCAATACATGTGTGTATTTTATGTTAAGCCTCATTTACACGATGCAAGGAATTGCATGTAAACTTGACTACATTGTATTTGTTTGATCAACTTCATTAATTGTTCGTTAAAAGCCCGCAATGTACTCGCATGAAACTGTCATCCTCGAAGCGTGTAAATGGGCCTTTACATGTAACGTTCATACACAAATTACGCAATGAAATAAAACCGTCAAATCTCATATCTTCAAAGGTACTGTAAAAGGAAGTGTCGATTAATAGGACATGGCTGCCATTTTGAACTGAAAATAGATGTAGTCTTCACCACAGTCTTGTGGTTTTGTTTTAAAACTAGTGTTCATTTTATCTTGATACTACTTAATAATAGTTAAATGAGAGTGTATTCTATTTGTCTATATTGTTGTTCGACAACCCTAAATGTTTTCAATCAATCGACCTTCAGTTTGAGATTAAAATGTAATTCTATTAGAACTTGGGACACGAGCCCCATATTGCGAAATGGGATTCGTTTTTGAGAATCCAGTTAGTAGGGACATTGATTTGATAAAGAAAGTCGATTGTTTCAGTATCGAATTTAAAATAGCATGAGTATAGAGAACAAGAGAAGAAAATGAAATTCAACGAAGGAATCTGTTCTCCTAATACTTGTAAGCTTTTTTCAAACGATACGAGACGTCAAACTGGGTGCAGCGAACCGAGGCGTGGCAGTTGTATTAGCTTGCTTTTTATGAACGACGTCAAACAGAGCAAATACTCTTTCGCCACGTTTTCGCATCGGTTCGGTCACGCTATCGGATCGTTTTCGCTTTTCTATGTGACTGAATTCAAACAATTCCATACATTACAAATAAAAACGCCTCGCTTCGCATTCGCCTCGCCTGTCTGTTTGACAAAGGCTGTAAAGTTTGACGTCCACCGTTACCAGTAAAAATACAAACAAAAGTTGTTAGAGTTTGTACTTTTCTGCTCATCAATTATACGCTTTATTTTGATTTTATTTTACGATTAGTCGATGAGCATTTTCAATTTTGTAGCTCCTTTCAAAAATCTCTTAATGACATTAGTTGGTCGCGGGACTGTACGAATTACCGTGACCCCGGAACGTAAAGGGCTATTGAAGGACACATTGGATTTTAGCCAGTACGAGTCCCTCTGACAGTTCCTCCCGCTCTGCCCTGGGTGGAAGGACTCATAAGATGATTTTACCACGTAAAAAAAAATTACATTAGTTAACACGAGTCAGAATACTATTGTCTTTATTCTGCAAAACTTTACACTTAGATTAGATGGGCCCCAAACAAGTTTTGATACGGGGCCCTTTCTGGCCTAACTACGCCACTGTATTTCCCTTTAAAGTTGGTAAACGCACTCATGAAAAAAAAATAACCTCATTAATCTTGAAGAGGGAGGGTTCATATTGTATACAAGCATTCGTCCTCGGCTCCTCTTAGGCCAAGGTTGCGAGGAAGCTGTTCGTACCTGTTTCCGTGTGGCAGGCATCCCGTCTAACAGGTCTCGGAGACGCGGAGACAAGGCTCTGATGTCCAACCACGGTTTGACTGATAGTAGGTTGAAGAACTGTTTCACGATAAAGTGTACCAGAATCTTAACTTAGTTCTCACTGATACTGTAAATGACCCCTAAAACTAGGAATACATCGTTATTTCTTACCATATCGTCAACTCTTAGATATTATAATGTCCAGATTCCGTGTTCGAAACAAAACGTAACGTTTTTAGTTAAGCCACTTTTTTATAAACGCCTGAGTGAGCGCCACGCACACATTTAAATGTTTTCCTTTGAGATGTTCACTTGTTTTACGTGAGAATCGAACGACGGGGTTACATTTTTCTACCGTGTGTTCGTCAATTCACAGTGGCTTACTAGGAACCTAGATATTCTATAAACTAAACGTCAACTTAATTTATACCGCACATACCCATTTAATTTTAAGAAAATATTATATTTTAACTTATTTATAACATTTTTGTAACTACAAATTGTTACTTTGCTGTCTCTTTTATAGTAAATGTTGCGTATACCTGTCATAGGCTCACATACTAGCACACATGTTTTATATTTTTGTTTTCAATTACTGTTATTGTATGTTTTGCTGTTGGTGTACCTTAAATAAAAAAAAATAAAAAAAAAAATTAAAAAAAAAAAACTTAAATCTTCTAAACCTAAAATTCTCTTCCGCTTTAAGATGTCTTCCATTTTTATTTTTACTGCCATTCATGAGAAACAAAGTTATTGTCACAAAACTCATTGTCAATAATGTTTCCAAATTAGGCACTCGTTTAAAGAAAGTGGTATCGAAATTTCCCATTTATTTAATCACACGCGTTTGATCACTAAAGAGTCACGGCTATTATTGCTGACAAAAGCCTAATCGCCTCTTGTAGTTACAATGAGCCCATATTAGACGCATCAATTCAACTTAATTTCGTTTTGTACTTCACACTTTCTCTCCGTGATGTAACACGCGCCATTTTAGAACGCTCCATATTTGAAAATTCGATTTTTGGTTTTGGAACTGAGTACTTTTACGATTTAGTTTTTGGAGTTACGTCCCCTAATGGTAAAATGGGACCCTTTTACTCAGACTCCGCTGTCTGTCTGTCATGTTTTTAGATTTGTGCGCGAGTCTCACTCGCACTTGGCCAGTTTTTTGAGGTGAGAATTTAATAACAGAATATAACCCAGACTGTGGTTTAATGTGCTTTATTACAATTATGCTTAAATAGTAGCAGATGTAATTGTATGATAATTAATAATTGTGCAAGTGTGCAAAAGTAATCATGATAAAAATTCAATTATTACAGTCATCTAAATTAAAATACCCATTCACGTTACAAATCAAAGTAATTAATCATCTAATTATAATTTTCCAACGTCTCTAATTAACTATCTCTGGCTGCACTTTGGAATGTCATACGAAATGTTAAGACGACATTTTAATTTTGAACGCATTCCAATTTCAAGTTCAATGACAGATGTTATGACGTAACGATACTCCATATTGGACCATTTGCTTAGAAGGCAATGCTGATCGAGAACCTTCAAATCTTTTTCGGTAAAGCACTTTCGTTTGAAAAAAGCGTAATGAGAAGACCATAAAATTTGGTGTTGGTTTAAAAAAAAAACTTTCACTGAAGTTCAATGACAAAACATGTGATACAAGTATGGACAAAATTAACTGATGAACAGCCCGATTACGTGTGTTTATAGCATTGTCTCGTAATTGCTATGGCTTTGTGTTAATTGCTATCGCTCGTTTATCGGTAGTAGACAGATACTAATTGTTGACGAGGGACTGAATAACGATGTAATTTTATCTGTTGTTTATGGCGGATAGTCAGCGTTTTTAAAGCGTATAAATAATTCTTGAGTACAAAATAATGTGTGCCTAGTTGGCTACTATCAGTCGATCGTGGACGATCGATTACCTGTACCGTGTATCTTTAATTACATGTCTCAGGTATGTAATTAAAATAGAAAACATATTCTAACATCTCGTTTTGTGATATTAACGACACGACACCAATTACAACTGTTTGTATTGAACGCCTGCTATCATATGATTTGGTCCAATATACAAAATTAGTTTTTGAAACCTGTGCAAAATCCAGCGCACTCAGTTGTTACGCATGGAAATCAATTTATACATCCATGGTCTTGCACGCGAAATCTGATAAAAATTGTCATGAATTAATTAACATTAGGGAATGTTTTGTCTTTTTGTCTTACAATTTACAATATGAAAATCAGCAATCAATCTGGATTAAGACCTCATTTGAAGTTCATCAAATCACACCTATCAATCGCATCCGCCACATAGAAATTGATACCAATTCCATCTTTACAATGTCTTATAAGATTATGTCCCACGGCCCACGTATCATCAGGTAAGTGCTATTTAGCATGAAACACGTAATAACGCAGCGCTGACGGACGGTGTCATGCCAAAGTGGTAGCATTCGATTAATGGCGACTTTAATCACAGGTTATTATGCCTTTCACTTGCTATATGTTATCTGTGCTAGACAAGAGTGCGTTGTTGCGGGTTACACGCTGATTTTTTCTAGGGTGTAATTCAGTATGTCATAGCTTTGAGCTATTGATGTGAAACTATGCTGCAAAGTATATTTTATCATATAAATTGTATTTTGTGCTGGTAGACTTGCGATCTAAGTAGCCACACCTTACAAAATTTCAGCATCTTTAGTACCTACTTGAGTTATTTCGCAGAACATGAACAAAGTTTAGTCACAAAAATGGCGCGGTAAAATTCACGCTAATAAAATCACAGTCTGTTGTCGGTCTAAAGACATAACTCGGACGAAGCACAGTTAGACCATGGAAGAAAAAAAAATATTGTCTTTGTACTTTTAATTTGTGCGCCTGTCAGAGTAAGTAAATCGTTTTTGTAGAACAGTGTTTTATTGCTATTCAGTCATGCGAAGACTTCGTCTTCAAATGGCCGTTTTCCCTTTAGAAGGTAGTAATTTTAGCGTCCTCCCTTTTGTGGCATTGCATTCTTACTTGGTCTGCGTGACCTGAGTCTCAAAATGTCTTCGCTTAATATCGGATCAAGATCAATTAGTTCCGCTCAAAGGGTTAGGCCGTTTGGCGGTCATATTTAACATATAATTTGTTTATTTATTCAACAAATATCGCTTTATATGTTAAAAACGTGAATTAAGTTAACCTACATACTTTGCAATACTATTTATAGCACCAACCCGACCAAGTTTTTATCATTAGCTACGTCATACAGACCGATAGCCGCAAAATTATCCGAGTCGGCTGTGCGAGCCGACCGTCCGATATTTTGTCCTTTTCCAACATGTTGACCGAGCCGCGCCGACACGTTCCAACGCGCAATGTCCCCTTCTAACATAACACCCGCGCCTTCTCGCTTCACCCCCGGCGGCCGCGTGTCGGCCGACATGTTTGCAGTCGGTCTCAGATCCCGGATTTACGCGCATGTACGAATGCCTCCTACTAAAAACCCGATGTCTCGCGACTTCTGGTATGATTTCATTCAATTGTACAAAAGTTATCCGTGTTTATGGGATGTTAAAGACCCTTCTTACGTACGGAGAGACCAAAAGAAAGAAGCTTACGATGTTTTGCTTGCTAAAATGCAAGAAATTGACGCAAGTGCCACTTTAGACGCGGTGAAAAGGAAGATTGATAGTTTTCGGACTGCCTTTCGAAGGGAAGAGAAAAAGGTTATAATGAGCATGCATTCTGGAGCTACTGACGACGAGATATACACTCCTACTCTGTGGTACTATAGGATATTAGAAGAGTTCCTCGGTAACAATACTGAAGAGCAAAGAAATCTTGTTATAGCGAGAGCAACGTTTAGCAATGAAGAAGAATCTGAAACCATGGTGAATGCGGTAAGATTTTAACTTTATTCAGAAAATAGACATTATTACTGTTGCATTACTTAGCAGTATTCTGTTACCTTAATTAATAAATGAAATTTCCTGCTAATACAAATCGAAAATTAGGGAGCTGTACTACCTACGTTTTAAAACGTCAAACTTGACATTCACTAACAATGTCATAAAACGTCAAACATAGAAGCGTGCGAAGTATGAGACGAGTACCAAGTCAGTTCTAAATTGAAGAGGCGAATTAAGCCCGACTTTTTTTTTTGTGCGGCATCTAGCAGGTCAACCTCGAGTAACTAGATGTTGACCTTCTAGAGTCTAGTAGGTTGTGTGTTGCTTAACCGGACTTTTCCGCTTGTACTGGATGATAACAACAAGACCAGTAGTAGCGGGCAAGTGACTAGCACGATGTAAACACAGCTTGTGAACCGCGCCGTTATTGATATGTTGGTCTCAGTGACTGAAATGTCTGGCTGTCGTTGGGTTCAAAGTTTGATTACGTGTGTCCAAAATGTTTCCTATAGGAATTTCTCAGTAGTTTTCTCATTCTATACATTAATTTATTCAGTGGCCTGATCGCAATTATGGGTATGGGGCTATTATGTAGCAAATGTTCTGTACAGTTTTGCTTTTTGTAATGTTGAAATAATATGTACCTATAGGTAAATCGTTTTCAGGAATATATCGAGGAAGAATTTTCGGGGGAGAGCGAAGAAGAAAAATACACGCCACCAACGAAAAAACGCGCGAAAGTAACGGAAAGAAGAATTGACCCGCAATCTTCTAGAATATTCGTCGAATCCCTTTCTGTTCCACAAACCACAGTTATTGAAAATTCTAGTCAGACAGAGGAAGAAGATGACTGTGCTACTTTCGCAGCTAATTTAAAAGTACAGATGAGAGAGATAGATAAAGAACAGAAGTATATAGCACAGAAATTAATATCTGATGTAATGTTCCTAGCGAGGACGAACCGATTGACTTATAACTCCAGTGTTCATAGTAATTTAATGAAAGCTGTTAGTGAACAGAGAAATGACGTTGTAATGATTCCTGATGTTTTACCAAATAAATGTGAAAATCATACCAAATAAATACGTGTTAAGTAAAATGTAATGTTATTTTGTTACACGAAAATTTTCGTTTACACGGAACAGATAATAATGTTAGTACATTATGGAGATTGATAGAAAACTACAATGAATAATAACATAATCGAAATCGTGCAGATCTTACGAGAGGACTTGCAAGTATCAACATATATCATCACTAATTTTACTAGAGACCATTTAGTTTATTACTTGAAGGCTTAGAAAAAGTGTCTCGGGACCATCTAACCAGGTAATAGGACCCTGGAACGTAAAGGGCTATCGAAGAAACACTGTGGATTTTAGTCAATATGAGTCTAACAGTCCTTTCTCCTGCACCTTGGGATAGAGAACATTTTAAGGTAGAGTAAGAGTTATTTTAGGATATTACTACGCTAAAAAAAGGGCATATTATAAAATCTGCGGTATAGGTTACCGATTATAACTCTTAAGAGAGAGGAAAGAAAGAAAAAAGGAAAGAGGGAGAAGCATTACAAAGAGGTTCTGAAGTCTCACTAGCGGCCAGAGACAAGGTGTGTCCTCAATAACGTGGCCTTTACACTGTTCCGTATGTTTGGCAAATCTCATAGCTGTTATCGCAGTCTACAAGAGTATCAAATAACTGCATGCACGGCTGTTTACTGAAGATTTGCTATGTGTATATGTAGCGTAGGCGTCATGTGTACTTTATTATCTGTGTCACGCACTGACAGTTGCTGACATTTTGTTTTACCGTTTGTTTTTACTGCATCTTCTTATTTAACTGTGCTATTTTAATCTTTAAGTATTTATATCACAGAAATTAGTTGTAGCCTAGTTTTTGAGACTCCACATAAACAAGCTTACGACAAAGTTTTAGTGAGGTTCTCAGCTCAAGAATTTTTGACAATAGTATTATATCGTCTCAAGATATATCGTCTTCATCGGGTGTAGACGACATATCTTGACAAAGATTGATTCTCTTTTCATTACTTTCCCGTTTCATCATATAAACAAAAGACGTGCAAGATTGCAAAAAAGTGAAAAATAGTGCTGTTTCGCCACTATTTAATCATTATTTTCTCCCGTTTTAACACCATTTCAACAAACTAAAATCTTAAAGACAAAGTTCAGCATGTTTTGCTGAACTTTACCTCCTCGAAATCTATTAATCAATCAGTGAAGATGAAAATTATTAAGAACTTTTAAACGTTTAATTGGGCTGGAAATAGGTTGCGTTCTTAACATGATGACGTACGAAAATGTGAAGGAGAAAAGACGTGCTGCGCCTACTCCAAATACATTAAAATAGCAGCAAGATAACAAAGATGTTAATGATAAGTGTTATATCAATGCTGATTAGAATTCAAAACTCAATCAAGAAAACGAATCAGAGACAATTATGACTAATACTAAAAAACGTAAAGAATCAACCAGTTCTTTCCTAAATAGGAAAGAAACATCTTACATAGTTCAGTACATTTCCTATTCACTTACAAAGGAAATTAAATTGCACAGCAGTGAAATGTTAAGTTAAAATAGCTTTAGAACTACTGGGAAATTAAGTTAGTAAACGAAGTAAAAACTTTGAAGAGAAGCTGATTGCATACCGACTACAAAATTTCAGCTTTGTGCAGCTTGCTTGTATGTAGTTAGAATTGGACTTGTACAGCGTAGCTCAGGGAGGCCTTTTTTTTGGGATCGTAAACTCATCAAATGAATCCTCTTGCTGTGGGTAGGGCAGGACTGTCAGACTCTGCGTTGCACAGATGGGGCAGAGGAATCTGTGCCTCCTCTCAAATGTAAATGATGACTATCTGTGTTTTAGTGAGGTGAATATCCCAAAATTCCCAGTTTTATTCCCAAAGAGCCTTTTGAAGGTTTGCTCCGAAAACAAAAAGATTGTAGTTAGTAGTAAGTTAGTAACCCCTTAATACCCTTACGCTTAGTTTCTTCAGAGTAACAGTGTAAAAAACCTCCCCTCGACCTTTTGTGGCCTACTAGGAATCCGAACATTCTACAATCTAAGTTGGGGACACTTTAAGAAGGCCCTGGCAATGACAGGCTGTTCTCTATCACCAAAGCAAGTAAAGCCTTCACTAAGACAATGTTAATAAATAAACACAAAAATTATCTACCACAATAAAATCTTCTCTAGACAAAAGGACAAAAGGTATCGCGGCGGTAAGACCCCTCTTTGAGGAGTGGCTGGATAGGCGTCACGGCGTCCTGACCTACCGCATGACGCAGGTCCTCACCGGACACGGAAGTTTCGGGAGGTTCCTGTGTCTGATAGGGAGGGAAGAAACGCCTGGGTGTCACCACTGCGAGGATCGTCCGGAGGACACGGTGGAGCATACGGTGCAGGACTGCCCCGCTTGGGCAGAGCACCGCCGTGTCCTCACGACGGCGATAGGCGGAGACCTCTCGCGCCCGGCATTGGTCGAGGCCATGCTGCGGGGCGAGACGGAGTGGGAAGCGGTCGCCTCCTTCTGCGAAGCAGTCATGCTCGTGAAGGAGGAGGCGGGCCGCCTGAGGGAGAGGACAGCGTCCTCCCTCCACCCCAGCCGCAGTGGTAGACGCCCACGGCGTCGGACGTCGCAAGACGATCTCCGGCCACCGTAGGCGCGGGCATGCGGGCAGCGAGTAATGGGCGACTCGCTGTCCGACCATGGACCATGCCCGGGTCGACGGCGCGTTGTGTTCCACGCGCGCCTCAAAGAGTGTCAGCATAGTGACGGGGCCTGTAGAGGGCCAAAGCCTACCGGGGTCGCGGGACCAAGGGATTACCGTGACCCCGGTACGTAAAGGGCTAGTGAAGGACACCGTGGATTTTAGTCAGTACAAGTCTGACAGTCCCTCCCGCCCTGCCCTGGGTGGGAGGACTCATTTGATGATTTTACCAAGATAAAAAAAAAAAAAAAAGACAAAAGGTTGCAAAACAAACAACAATACTGCTGCGCCCACGCACTTAAGACCAAGTCATGCGCAGGTAAATTAAAATACTAATGCGTTTGTGATTATCATAAATTAATCATCATAATAATGTGTACAGTCTATCTTTGGAATCCTGCATTTGCATACAGAGATTTAAATATAAGTTTTATTTAATGTTAAGTAAGACTGTGTTTACAAACAGCAATACAAGGATATTTTGGCGCGTGGCCTTATAGGAACTAACATCGCCATATTGTTTTTCAAATACATTTCACGAACCACTTAAAATATTCTCTCTTGATATGTCATTCGAGGGTATAAACGTCAATGGTCAATGTATAGTTTAGCATTGTGCTTTTGGGGTTACAAAGACAAAATACTACTTATACAATATTTATTTGTTTGCTAAACATGTTGGGCCAAGCTGGCCACACTATGTCCAAACCACTGCAATTGCTGTAAGCCAGAATCAACAGTGGCAAACACCAGAAATCGCCGAAACAATGAAGTTTGAGGAAGTCCCGGATATTTTTAACTGACTTGACTCTTGGATCCCGCAGGGAAATTAATCAGAAAAAAATGGGGAGGAACAGGAAAAGTATAATTTCTACTTCCCTCAGTATTCAGCAGGTGACAGAACAAAACAAGGTCAAAAGGTACGATGGGACGTTTATGACTGGAAGACCCCGATTGCCTAGCACCACAGTCAAAAAAATATTTAAGAAGTTTAGAAACGCTTTCAAAATTGTGAGTTGCCAAGCTTGGTGCTGGTGATTATGGCCAACACTTCCTCACGATGTTCGTTTCTTTGTGCAATCTTATTGCACAATAAACAATAAGTAGCTATACCTACTACTCAGCTACTGATTGGAATTAACATTAAAACGCTTTGCCCTAGTTTTATAAGGATCGGCCCAACTAGGTCAGTTGCAGACCAAAAATTCGACCTGAAATAGGCAAAGGCATTATCTTTTATGGGTTAATCAGATTTATAGAGAACTGCGCCACAGTTTTGCTATTACGAAGGTAAAATATAAATACCAATAAAGAACAAATTATGTACTGTATTTTCGAAATTGGAACCTTCGTTTCTCAGCCCTTAAAAGTCTAGTGAAAAACCGGTACCAACCACGTTTACACAAAACGAACTAGTTATTATTCAAATACATGAATATTCTGGCCTCGCAAATGTCACATCACTCTTAAAACCGATACCATCTTCCACTGAAATAAATCAAAAGGCCCTCCCATAATTCACGGACCGCCCAGGCGGCAATAACAATAACAGCTGTTGCCAACACCGCGGACCTTAATTTTTACGAGTGGCAACACTACTTTGAAGTGCCGCGAAATTTCCATTTGCCGCCATTTTATGTTAATCTGACAGCTAGTGTCAGATTTTATGATAGCTCGTGTAATTTAACGGCTGTTAGTAAATAAATGAAGCTTGTTTTTTCTCTGTGAGGAATTATGTTATCTTGTTGGTTGAATGATAAGCTTTACGAGTGTTGTTGCAAAACTGGTTGACACCTGGCAAACTTAGTACTTAATACCTACACGGCCATAGTCCACAGTTCCACAGAAATACATGCAAATGTATTAATAAGTCTAAGCTTACTACATACTTGCTTACAGTAGCTTTAAACTAAGTTATTTTTAAGACTTTTGGGAGTATTTTTAAGTATGAAATTTTCCCGGATTGCTTTGTTAATAATCGCGAATAAACGACTACCATGCAATCTATATTATTAAACATGGACACAGAAGAAATAATTAATTAAATAACTGTACTGAATAATATCTGTGAACACCTCAGTAATGACGACTCGGAAACCTTACCGTTACATTATAATGTGAAAATTATTTTATTAAATAAATTGCAGCAAAATAACTATAATCTTGTTATGACACGCCTAGGGTTGCCAACTTTGATATTTCTGATTTACTTACAAATCTTACAGAATAATGAAAACTCAGAACTTTAAAGAACGAGAACTGTAACAAGTTCACAAATCTGGACTGCCGTGCTACTGCTGAAAATTGTCTTATTGAAGTAAGTACTCATTCGCGGGACTGACTTATCAGGTAACCGTGACCCTGGAACGTAAAGGGCTATTGAAGCAAAACCGTGGATTTTAGTCATTAGGAGTTATTTGATTTTTCCACGATAAAAAGTAAGTACTCATTATACCTGATACTGATACTGATACTGTTAGCCTACATCATCCCACTGCTGGGCAAAGGCCTCTCCCCATGACTTCCAGTTTTCACGATCCAGGGCCAAAGTGGGCCACTGGTCATCGGTTTTGTCAAGCTCGTCCCGCCATCTTCTACGAGGTCTTCCGCGACGCCTTCTGCCTGTGTCAGGGCTCCACAAAGTGGTGATTTTGGCCCACAGCTCATTCGGCATGCGGCAGACGTGGCCGGATATACATTATACCTGCTAAAGAAAAAAAACCAAAAATCTAGTTGTTCTAAAATAACTTACCGACACAGGGTAGTTTTTGATAAAACCGTGAGAACCAGCAACAAACGTAAAAAAAACGAAAAAAACAGTAACCTAAGATCTGTTATAAAATCCACGTCCAAAGTACTGTGATTGTTGCCAGTGCCCAACAAAGCTTCTGTTCGCCGAATTTTCTATTTCTTACTAAAACCATCGTTCTTTGAATTGATCACTATTGGAATCCATGTTTTATTGTTAACGATCTGAGATTCTGTGTACAGTACGTGCAGGGACACAAAAATCTCGTTTATTTTTAATTTTGTCTATGGTTCTATTTCACTACTTTACTTTTTTTTATTCACTTGTGAACCATCTCTCATCTTACACAGTGATACAATTACACAGGATAGCAAGGTGTTGCATATTTTTCTCTTCATTTCGCTCAGATTTGTTTCGAATTTTTTATGTGAGTCACGTCTTACGAATTTATTTGTTTTCTTGAGGCGCAACACCAGTTGAATATGCGCAGCAGAGAGACGTTCTTAAATAAATATCTAATTGTGGAGTTTGTTGCCCATTCTTCTGCATGCGAAACTACCATTGTGAATGGATGTAGAATCAATTCTATTTCCTCTATTTTGTACACTTGACGATAAATTGTATTTTTTTGTTATCTTTATGATCGCTCCTGAGTCCACGAAGAAGAAGTTTTTTTATTTTACTCTCTTTAGTTCAAATATTCAACCCAAATTCTTGTTAAATGCGTAATACGTGCCTGACGGGGTTGCGGGACTCACAAATTACAGTGAATCCGGTACGTAAAGGGCTATTGAAGGACACCGTGGATTTTAGTCAGTACAAGTCTGACAGTCCCTCCCGCCCTGCCCTGGGTGGGAGGACTCATTTGATGATTTTACCACGAAAAAAAAAATCTTTATGAATCTTCGAATCTTAATCTACCTTAGTGTCTTGTGCGAATTAAAAGTTAATAACTTATTTGCAACTGGCAACCCTGCTCCTAATCAGAAGTGGAACATTTCGCGTCGCAGCGTGGCGTGTTCCCTGCCCATTCACGACCAGTTTGGGCCATTTGTCACTGTCTGCTACCATGACTTGCTGGTGCTGAGTTTACTTACGATATTACTGTTAGCAGTTCCAGAAGTTTTGCTAACAAACATTGTTTTACTTGAAAATGTAAAAAAATCAGGAAGGAGGTTGTTAAGGTTTGAAATAAGGACTTTTGCTTTTATGCCTATGCGTGTCACGTTGTCATTTGTTTTTTGTAAATAGAACACTGTTTAAACAATTGAAGGAAGTATTCAAACGTTCTCATAGATTAATTCTTTTAATTAGCAGATTTAATTGAAGGTCGTTTCTAAGAAAAAAAGAATAATAACTTACGGAAAATTACGAGTTTATTGTATAATAACAATAGTAATTCATTACAGCACTTGTTTGTCGCTCCTTATAAATCAGGCGGAGCATATAAATCGACATATTATTCTTATACTCTATTGTTAATTGAGATGTGCTCGTTTAATAAGCAATACGAGAAAAATAATGGTATTTAGATTAATTATATGTACTGCTTATTTATAGTGGAGCACTATAAATATACCTGTGTTATAGTCAGCCATACTCATCCGTGTTGTGGCAAAATAATAAATAATGCTGCATAGTTCATTGTCGCGTGGTATCAGACAGAACTATCGACGCCATCTTGTTTTCCACTACAATTTCCACGGAAATTTCGACATAAAGATGTGTCAAAATTTCGCAATGGCTCTTGATGAAGTCTTTCAAGCGACAAAGTAACCTTATAGCACTGCACTAATAGATTTTTGTCCGCTTCTTGGCTATGTCTGTTAACAGCGTGGCTGACTGTCAATCTTCATCAATTACTTGAATCAATCAAATTGATCTTTGATTAATGTCATTAATCTACGTATAATTGCCTAGAAGCTACCGTAAAAGTATGTTATAATTATGGCTTGATTAACATCAGAATTAAAACCTTTTTACCGTCACAACAAGTCTGCTGCCGTCCTCTAACTAAAAGGCCGTTAAGCCACAGTTGCTCGTTTTTCACTTTTTAATGTAGTCTTATACAACTTTCGATGCTCTATCTTTTGGTCTAAGAATCATTTTTCTATGATTAATAGTTTAGGAGATACAGGAAGATTGCTGTGCAGTTAAATCACATAAAATGCATAATTAAAATTAGAAAATGAATTTAAATAAATTTAAATAAATATAAATGAATTAAACATATAACATATTGTGCAATAACACTATGCCTACATATATAATTTGCAGCCTTGTTCCTAGATAGCATACTTTTCAAGAGACATCAATTCACAATTTTAGCGTTTTCTCGAAAACTACTTTTTGCACTTAACGGCCTTTTAGTTAGAGGACGGCAGTCTGACTGCGATAACAATTACATGGCTTTTAACATAATTATGTTTAAAAAAAAACTAACAAACAAAAATGTAAAGTTACAATAACTGTCAATCGATTTAAAAATAAACCACTCAATCGAACACACTTTATTTAAAATTTAAAAACAAACAATGTTTATTAATTACGTTGCCCGTACCACATTAATATTACAATCACTCAGTATTCATAACCCATTGCATGCGACTGCAGTTCGCAGGCTGAATACTGATTTCCGTGCCTGGGCCAGCGTGGGCCACTGGGACCTGGGTAATTCCATCAAGCTGGGAACTGGGCAACTGGGAACTGATTTCACTCTTGTTTGGGTGTTTGAAAGTGAGTTTATGTCAGCCGTTACGCTAAAGTGTGGCCCAGGGGAGCTCAACTGTTTGAATGTGTAATTTATTAGGTGCACACATACGCTTGGCTTCGCTTTTTTTTCACTTTTTCAAGTCGTTTATTAGTTAGACTGAAAATTAGCACATTTTGGACGTCAATCCAAAAAGAACAGTCCACCAACGCGCCTGTGCTTTGTCACTTCCTATTGTTTTGGCTAAAGAAGAAATAGTAGCCGAATAAACTCCTCAACAATTTTACTTTTAATTATAGTAATATTCAGGAAGTAGAGCCAAATATTATCTATCATATTAGACGCTACATTTTGTAGACAAAAAATCAAATACTTATATTGAAATTGGTTAGGTTGACATATCAAAATTAGTTCACTTGAAAATACTTCGACAATTACTAGAATTTTGTTGCTTATCTGTTCTTCTACGATAAGATTAAGCAAAGAGAAAACCTAAACCGGGTTAAGTACCTCTGCCTTTCGAAAACTGGGATATTCAGTATTCTGTCCAAAACTAATTCGTTCCATTGTTGTCCTGTGCAAGTTGTCAAATCAAATCGGCAGTAACATGAATTTGAGATAGGAACCACGATGCTTACACCGAAGTATAGATTACAAACACACCACAGACAACTGAACAGAGTTTCTAGTTATATTCTGCATTGTTTATGGTTAGTTAATAGTTTGGAAATTGGCGGTAAAATTTATAGGTAAAATAAAGGAGTAGGCTGGATAGTGGTGGCGCTGAAATTTATGATTCTAAAACAGCTGTTGAAGTTGGTATTTACATAAATGATAAACTCATCTTTAAATAGAACGGAAGTAATAAAAATGTTTAAGCCTCTGTCTCAGAATAATTAAGTAAACTCAATAAACTGTGTTCCAGGAAGGGTAAATGACAGCTTGTTATTGCTTCATTGTAAGACCAATGTGTCTTCTTATTCAGAGAAGGAATAAATTTTTGATTGACGGACCCTGATTTTGTTCATAATATTTATGTACGAATCGCAGAATATCTCGCAAAGGAATCGTGATAACAACTTGAACAATTTTATAATTCGATCTTTTCCGTCTTTAACTTTCAATAACATTCGATTAAGGCTGAAGCTACACTAGGCAGCGATTTGCGATGCGACTGAAAGAGCGAAACGAATTACATACGGTATCGCTGATGTACGGCCATATTCGTGAACGTTCGTTTCTTTATTTTAATCGCTCATGTGTCGCAGATCGCGTCGCGGCCTAGTGTAGCCTAAGAAATAAATTCGTAATCCATTGCTTGTAAAATTCATTGGTAGAACAATAACTAAGTTATGAAAGTTAAAGACACAGCGAAAGCGTTCTTATTCCTAAGAATTTTGGCAAGTATCGAGATTTCGGGCACGCCGCAATCGCGGCGGTAAGACCCCTCTTTGAGGAGTGGCTGGATAGGCGTCACGGCGTCCTTACCTTCCGCATGACGCAGGTCCTCACCGGACACGGAAGTTTCGGGAGGTTCCTGTGTCTGATAGGGAGGGAAGAAACGCCTGGGTGTCACCACTGCGAGGATCGTCCGGAGGACACGGTGGAGCATACGGTGCAGGACTGCCCCGCTTGGGCAGAGCACCGCCGTGTCCTCACGACGGCGATAGGCGGAGACCTCTCGCGCCCGGCATTGGTCGAGGCCATGCTGCGGGGCGAGACGGAGTGGGAAGCGGTCGCCTCCTTCTGCGAAGCAGTCATGCTCGTGAAGGAGGAGGCGGGCCGCCTGAGGGAGAGGACAGCGTCCTCCCTCCATCCCAGCCGCAGTGGTAGACGCCCACGGCGTCGGACGTCACAGGACGATCTCCGGCCACCGTAGGCGCGGGCATGCGGGCAGCGAGTAATGGGCGACTTGCTGTCCGACCATGGACCATGCCCGGGTCGACGGCGCGTTGTGTTCCACGCGCGCCACAAAGAGTGTCAGCAAATTGACGGGGCCTGTAGAGGGCCAGAGCCTGCCGGGGTCGCGGGACTTACCCATCACCTTAACCCCGGTACGTAAAGGGCTCGTGAAGGACACCGTGGATTTTAGTCAGTACAAGTCTGACAGTCCCTGCCGCCCTGCCCTGGGTGGGAGGACTCATTTGATGATTTTACCACGAAAAAAAAAAAAAAAAAAGTATCGAGATTTAAATCCGTCAAAAAAAAAACATGAATCATTTTCATATTTTCGATGTGAACTTTTCGGAAAGGTTTACGTTTTAGGTACGAGTAGTCTTCTATATATATAAAAGGAGAACTGACTGACTGACATATCAACGTACAGCCGAAACTACTGGGGCTAGGAATGTGAAATTTTGCACACGGCTTCCTATTATAATGTAGGGGAGCACTAAGAAGAGGTTTTTGGAAATTTAACCTTTAAGGGGTTGAAAAGGGGGAATTAGGAAAGTACGTAACCCACGCGGACGAAGTCGCGGGAAAAGTGCTAGTAGATTATAAAAGATCCAGATTCCATGTTCAAAACAAAATTGGCGTGTGACGTAGGGATCAAACGAAGGGGTTTATTTTTCTTTTTTTTTGGCTTCAATCCTCAATGTTCTACTAGGAATCTGAACATTCTAAAATATAAGACAAATCTTAACTTTTTGTAGTATTTTCGTAAGAATGTGTTCATCATAAAGTTGCAATCCAGGTGAGTCAGACGCCGAGGCATGCGTCTGACATTTGTAACGGAAGTTACGCAGCGTGTTGTGACGGTGCTTCTCGCTTGTCTATGGCTTAATTAACGTATCAATCCGCACCTTTTTTCTAGTCATTACCCTGATTTGTTCAAGTTTTAGTATATAAAGTTAATTCGATATTTTTGAACTGATTTGGAGACATGTATGTAAAGTTAGGGCCACATTAAATTTTACCTGACATATTTTCGCCTCACTTTAGAAAAGTGGTCAGGTTATCTAAGTGTATTTACATTTGAGTCGGTTAGAGAATTTAAATAAAAAAGAAAAGGTCAGTTAGACATAAGATCGAGACGTCATCCTTTGTTGATACTTTTTAGTTTGCTAATTTTAAAAACTTCCTACTGTTGTACAGTCTGTACTGTAAATCGGACACAGAATGACAGAGTTAATATTACGACGATTAAAACTATGTTAAAATAGCGTATCGGGAATCGGGATATCGACGAGAAATTGTTACCAATACTTAATTTGACGTCCATCTTATTTACACCCAGATCAACTGCAACCATAATAAATTAATTTCACAAAAAATAAATAAACACTTCACGTTTGTAAGCACGGTATGATTAATTACAATTAACATAAAAGTAGCGATGAAGTCATTCGCTAAAACTTAAGCGTGGGAAGAGCATTACTTAATGTAAACTTAAACAACACTTGACTTATAAAATATGCGTTACATACGTGGTGGATCGGGTCGCGGGAATCACGAATTACTGTGACCCCGGAACGTAAAGGGCTATTGAAGGACACCGTGGATTTTAGTCAGTACGAGTCTGACAGTCCCTCCCGCTCTGCTCTGGGTGGGAGGACTCATATGATGATTTTACCACGTTAAAAAAAAAACATTCGTGGTGGATTACGGCCCACTCCCTCTCACAGAGAGGAGGCCTGTGTCCCAGCAGTGGGAACATGTATAGGCTGATGATGATGACATATAATACAATAATGAACTCGTGTTCTTTGAGAATAAAAAGAAGCTGTTTGGGACAGAAACAGAAGTGGTAAATTTTTGAATTGAGGAAAAAGAGAATTTGAATTTATCAAGTATTGTAAGTTGTTGTAGTTGTTCCCGGAAAAGCAGTTTTCTTTAGTCTTCTAAACTGCGCAGGCGCGGCGTTGGAATATTGTAATGATTTGGCCCAGAATGGTTTATTTTAGTGTTGAATTTTGAGAATTTTGGTTTTGATTCAAACACATATGCTCTAAAGTTAAGAGTCTAAACTAACTAAAACCCTCATTATTTTTCCTTTATTGAAATAACCTGAGAATTACTGATGCGTCTACAAATTCCACATCCAAAAAAAGGTTTAATACCTTATTCTTGTATTTTTTCACAAACACATCTTGTTTATTTACCGGTAAACGTCGGCGTAATTGCTTTTTATGTAAAGACAAAGAAAACGGAAGGTCTGAACACAAAGGAGTAAAAAACAACATTCTACAACATATCTAGCGAGAACATAACTTGCTAACTACTGTGTTGTAACAAAGACAAAATTGATTCTACGTTAGGATGTACTTACATATAAAACCTCTTTAGCTTCAACTAGTTTATTTCCATTAAACCACTAGTGATTGACTTGTGAATATTGAGAAAGAAAAACAATTTTTGCAGAGTGTGGATCTGTGGATCTATTAACGGATTTAGTGCTGTATGATTCTTTTGAAGCGACGTGTCGATGGGAACTTACGCCTCAATCTTGAAAATAAAAACAATATCCATAGACATTTTTTATTTGCAACACTGCTTGCTGTCATAACAATGTCATTCAAGTGCCAAAAGAACCATGCACCATGGTGCATTCTTAAATACCCATTAGTATTTTTTTTCTGAAGTTTGTTGTTGTGACCTTAATACTGCTCATCTAATTCTATTATTTCGTTGTTTGCAGGTAATAATGAAAGCAGATTGATGACATTCTAGAGCTTTGGATGAAGACAAGACCTAAATAAAAAATAAAAAAACATACCTACGTACTTGGTGTAAAGATGAAGATAGAACAAGTAAATAAAAAGTTTAGTGTAGTTCTTATTTTAAAGCAATTTTGGTACGGTTTTTTTAAATAGGTATTTACTAATTTATTAAAGTTTTAATGAGAACCACGTAGTATTTAGCCAACTTCGAAATTAGCTAAGGGAATGTCTTTATGATTTAAACATGGAATTCTATTACGTTCTACATTATCGTTAAAATAAAGCTTTTCTCATCGTGGTCGATGACGTCAGAAAGGTTGCGTTCAATTAATAGTGTTCATAGTTTAGCGGTGCGTTCTTATTAGAACTGTATTTAACGCTTTTCAACGTTAATTGGTGCGTTCAGTTTTGGCGCCATGGGATAGACTGGTTTGGTTAATTTTATAACTATAACGAATCACGGAATGTGTCTGAGAATAAATCACCTTTACGAATACACAGAGATATCTATGGCCCGACGTTATCTTTTAATACTCTTTTTTAAGTTAAGTATGTGTCTCTGGACTATATACAATTGTACAGGCTATTATTTTTAAAAAAGCTTAAAGATTATTCTGAAGTTAAAAGCAAAAGTTAAACATTATTTTTTGATAAAAAGCTTTTCTTTTTTCTTTGAAAAAATATGAGTGTGAGCTTTAAAATCATAACAGCGAAAGTTATTTACCAACGAAAAATAAACATAACACTTTATCGTACTGTTTGGGTATGTAAATGCTTTGGCTTTTGTAAAAGCAAATCGCTTAAAACGTTCACCATAAGCGGGCCCTTGGAAGACTTTCTAAAGTTTGCAAAAGTAATTCACAAGTCGCCCTGAGGTACGGAAAAACGTGAGATAGGAATCAGTACCCATAATTTGATGTGAGGATGTGCTAAGGTAATAATATGGCAGAGGTGTCTAGGCTGTTTATACAGTCTACAAATAAGCCTGAAGAAAAATTATTAAGTTTTGTTCAAGATCGGTGTTCAATTTCTTCCTTTGGAACAATTAGGTAACGCTTTGAGACCTCATTTTAACTGGGGTTTGTAACCATTCATTGTACATCCTAATTATCGTAAATCAATTAACGTACAGCTTAATTTTATTAATGGCTACGCTTCAAGGCTTGTGCCATTGCAACAAATGTCACATTCATTCGTCAAATTAAATCTATGGCCGTCCGCCATTGGAATGTTGTCTAATTTAATTAAAAAATTGACGCTAGTTTATGGTTTCAAGTTAATTTATTTTTTCAACCTAAAATAAATTTGTACGACGCAATAAAATCTTCGGAAATGGATAAACAGTTTAACACACCAGTGGAAAGATAATAATTAATGGTAATTACCAAAATACACCGTGTCGCGACCAACGGATCCTGTGTAATTTGGGACGCGCGCGGTGGCAGCCATCTTCTAACTTTATCCTTCATCGGAATTCCTATTTTGAATTGGAATCGAATGCGGACAGATTGACAGTAGCGTTGGCATTCGTTTTATGATGTCGGACTATTTTCATGGCATATGGTTCTACTACAAACACAATCAAAGCTTGATGCGTTTTCGACATTCGTTGAGCGTTTACTATATGGATCGCATCAGATACAGAAGACCTCTTTATGTTTTTTTTTTGCCCCCCCCCCTTTCGGAACCTAAACTTATTTAGTAAGGTATTTTATTTCCTTCTCAGGTTGTCAGAAAAGTCTTTCAATATCGACGAAAACGTCTGCTGAGCCAGTGGCGCAACTCTATTATTGCATGACTAGTGTCAGCAAAGAAAACTCGCAGTGTACACACAAAACATATGCCTTTTATAGAAAGTTAATACTATTTTTTTTGTGTGGTTAACGCTACGTATTTAGAATCTATGTTTTAAACTTTATTTAGATTACATTAAATAGTGATGGGACCAGGTCACATATTTTTATCGATATTCTGCCTTTTTAGCTTAAGTATATTAATCACTATACCAAGAATAAATTTATCGAACTAGGTCAAGCATTATAGACTTATACTTCATATAATTTATGTGAAACTTGATGACCTAAAAATAGAAAGAAGAAACGGCCTTCATATTTGGTAGTTATCAACTGATTGATGTGATTAAAAACACTTTATACAGAAGCTAAGCTTGGCTTAAATAGTAGGCATTCCTTTATGGTTACTGTGGCCATTGAGCCTAGCTCTTATCTTGATGACCCACTTGTTTAAGGCATGCTTCTGATATTATTCTCGCCCGTGGGTTAAAAGATGTATAAATGCGACTGTAATTTGTTGTTTTTATGGCGAATTGTTCGAGGAATTTTGTTTACAGCGCCTTTGTTTAAGGAAACTTGCTCATTTGTTTATTTTGTGGTCAAAAATGCCTATATCTGTCGAATAATTTAAAAAAAAACAATACATACTTTTGGAAATCAGTATTTCTGAGACACTCGTATAATTGCCTCCCCCCCCTGCGGGTTCAGACGACCAAAATATGAAAATTCGGCCTAAAATAACCTATAAAATTAAATACTCTCAAGCCAAAGCTAGTAAGATAAAATTGCTCTTCAAAACCATAAGTGAAGTGTTCAAAAGAATATAATTCGATCCTGAAAGTGTTCTAAATGCAGATGAGGCGGCATTGTAGTTGAAGCAGTAAGATTATCGTGAACACGTGTGTGAGCAAACGGCGCTGGCGCAGGATATTATGACTCGCTTTTATTTTATGTACTCCTTGGAGTTTAGTGATGGGAGTGTCGAATGATAATTGTCGATGAAGGATTTTAAATCTTTAGCAGGTTTGTGCACTCTTTCATCTAGGTTGAATAAGGTTTATTTCATACAAAACTTTGTGAATATAGAGTAATAATAAAAAGTAATAATTTGAGCCCTGAAAATGCACGTTCTTAATCACATTTTCTAATTAAACGTCATGCCGTCCTCTCAAGACTTAAGACTTGTCCTCGAGAACAATTAACATTTCTAACATTACAATCGCACTTGAGATTACTTGTAAGAATACAATTCTAGCAAAACGTTTAGGTCAGTTATAAACGTGTACTACAGAATAAAAGTCAAGCAAAGGAATTACAGTTATCGACCTACAAAACACGAGTATCGATAAATCTGTGCGATTTATATCGACTGGTTCACAGCCGGCTGCCAGTGCGATATGACAAGAGGTCAACGCACTCGGCCGCTGCGTTTTGTAAGTGCGTTGTGTGCATTCGTTTTTTTCTTAAAAAAATAGGACTGCTTGTTAGGTGATCGAATTTCAACTATCATCGTTTGTAACTTAAGAAAATATTTTATGTTTTAAAAACATCTAAATATAAGTATTGAAGTATGTTAGTATGTATTAATTACAAATGGTAAAAACTAAGGAGGTATTCAAATTAAAAGAAAGATTAAATTATGTTTTTGCATAACCAATGTTGCAAATACACAACGCGTTATTTCTTAATTAAATCTTAATAAATAAAGTAATATTTAGTTATTTCAATTACATGTTCATAAATTTTTACCGAAAAGGTCTGCAAATTAATTGTTTTGTGGGAATTGTTTGGACATTTACGAGTATATCTATATCTATACTAATATTATAAAGAGGAAACCTTTGTATTTTTGTATGTTTGTATTGAATAGGCTCAAAAACTACTGGACCGATTTCAAAATTTCTTTTACCATTACTTAGAGGGATTCTTCCGAATCCGTATAGGCTATATTTTATCCCGGAAAATTTTTTTTTCAGAGAGCTTAAAAAATAAATGTCCACCCGTGCGAAGCCGGGGCCGGTCGCTAGTTTAGTATAAAATAAATGTAGTTACTCACAAACGGTTGACGTATGTCAATAATACATACGTTTAATTTTTCTTTTTAACATTATTTGGGTACTCCACTTACTCCAAAGAGTATAGCAATTAATGACAAAACAATTTTTGACATTAAATGGCAAGGCAAAATGTATGAAGCCTGTCAAATCGAGATAACAAGATGCATTCATTAATTTTAAAACTAATGAGCATCTCTATTGATTTAATCAATCAGCATTGATCGAGTGTGGGAGTGATGACTTGCCTTCCAACGGCCTTCAGACCGACCTCTTCAGCACTCCCATATTGATGTTGGCAATATATTATTAAAATAATGAAGGTTATGTCTCGAAATATGTGATTAAATCAATGTTAGATAGGTGTTTAGTTGTGCAAAGAATCTAGAATTAATTTATCTTAAATTGCATTTAGTGTTTTTAAACTTGATTTAGTTTTGTAATGATCAAATTTTCGAGAGGTAAACGATAGATTAATTTGACTTTATGTAGACAAGGTTAAAAATAAGTGACGGTTTAATAAATAGCTTGGAGTAGGTGATCAAATCCTCGTTAGAAATTCATCCAAAAGTAGTAGTAACTCTCATGTATTCGAAAAATCAAGTACAGTTTCTTCGAAAGATAAAAAACTCTCCATAATCTTTTGGAGCATAAGCAGTCTAAGAATCTTTTCTAAAAATCTTTCTAATCATGCGATTGAAAATCAAACTGCATGAAAAAAGAAAATCTAACAAGATAGTTTACTTCTTTTACATACTTGCCAAAAGATGTTACATCACAACTGGACTTTTGCAAACCTTTTTGCCCGTAAATATCAGCGGTTCTCGACTTAGCGCGTCGCTTCATGGAAAACTCCATCTTTTTACAATCCACCATCAAATTCCTCAAGTCTAACAAGCATTTATATGTTTAAGAATCGTCTCTTGTCATTCGTCCTATGTCGTTAGCATGAAGTGTGAGTATTATTTCGTAGTATGTACGATACCTATGTGTGCGCGCACTTAGCTAAGTAAGCAACTTTTCTACATATTCCTTTTAATCCAACATCACAAGCACCTACAGTTACATCATTGACTTACAAAGTGGCATAGTCGTTAGTGTTTCTAGCAGGAACCTTTAATTAGCTATTATAATTACAAGCCTTTTTGCTGTAAGCTCCTGAATGAACAAAAACCTAGACTTCTAGTGGTGAAGTGTAACTTGAAGGAGGTATATGTCCAGGAGTCTTATAGCTGGTATAATTATGATATTACCTATTGCCACGGAGACGAGCCTTCCCCCTAAGGTCAGAAATTTTAGTTTTGAACACGAATGTATCATGAAATGTCGTGAAAATTGAAATTTCGTGGCTAGATTTTGGCTTATCCAGAAAGCACTCGCTTTCAAAGCGTTTACAAAAGACAATATACGTTTCAGTAACTTTTACTTGTCCCATAGGCAATACATTTCTAACATTTCCATTATCATTGTCAAATCTCAGTTCTTTCTAAAACTACTAAGCTTATTTGGTAATCTACGTCACATAGAGGATCATTTGTTATCAAAATGCTTTACAATCTTGACTTATTTTAACCTAAATATTGTTGCATCAACAAGGTTGAGCTACATGTGGTATTGTGATATTAATAGCTGCATTTGTGGTCACACTGTGCTTATAAGCAGAACAGTTTTTTTCAAATATCCGATCAGTTCGTAACCCGAGATTCTCATTATTTCCAAGACTTTATGACAACTGTTATTTGATATTTCGTGATACTTTTTTGCCGAAGTTACGTAGATTTTTTTTTTGGATTTTATACTTTGTTCATTAATACTGAAATTATTAAGTTGCATATTAGTAGCCGTGTGAGTCGACAGTCTATTAAAAAAGCGTTTGATTCCAAACCGGTGTACTAATGTGTTGATTTAAAGTTCAACGTCGTACAGCATACCGTTATAAATCTCGCAACTATGCCAAGATTCCCTCCATCTAGGTTTATATCCAGCCTTATTTTAGTGAAACTCAGTACCATTAGCAGTTCATAGACTAACTACCTTTACCTCCATAAGTCATGGAAAGTGACTGACCCTCGGCCGTATTTCATTCATAAAACTTGTTAACACGTCACACCAAAACTCGTCACGATTTTAAGAAGTCGCACCAAATCTACCGTTAAATTCGTCATCTATGGTCTTATTTCTATGCAGTAGAGTCCAAATTCGCATGCAAATCAAATGATATTACGTAAATAATAGTAGTGGTGGAGTTTAATTGGTATTATTTTGCCTTGTTCGTGAATCACCCAGTCAGTCGCTCGTGTAGTAAGGAGGACGAGTAACGCACGTCGCCATTTTTGTTTTTATTTTTTTTAAACTCCGCGTGTGTTGACATGTGCGTACATTTGTTCAGTCTTATTTTGAAATAGTGCTTGCATAGTGAACGTTTTGTGCTTCAGTAAGACATTTTTGTTGTGAGTGATTGGAATTGAACTAAAGGATTTTCTACAAATCAGTGTATTTTGTAGGTACGTATTGTTTATTTTAAATATTTAGATAATTTTATGTGTGTTCAACAAGTATAATATTAAACTTAAAATGAAACTACGTAAGTATATAACCAGTTCACTTAAGTTGAAAACATTTAAATCCGTATTTTTTTTTCTAAATTGCTAATATGAGGAAAAATATTGCTTTACAAAAACAACAGAAAGGCAGAGATGCGAAAGGTCATTTGATCATAAAATCAAATAAATATAAAAAAAACGACGGGTTGCACTCTGGGAGTGCCGGCAGAAGTGAAAACTTGAATAGTAATTGTTGGAAATATCTTGTGAACAGATTTTAGTGAAACTCGCAAAAATGGTTGTCTTTTTATTTCAATAATTTTCCAATGTGACGTACATCTTTTATAAACAATGTTACCTAGCAACGTCACACGAACATTCACGCAAGCGCCCTGCGCCGTCCTACGCTTTTTCGGTCAGGGTCACGTGTCCTGACGCGAGTTTAAGATTTTATACACATTACAGAAAAGTGCTCAACGCCGCTAAAGAAGTTTTCACTTCAAAAATATCGATAAAAATCAAAACACTCAGTTTCCCACCCCTAAAATTCGCGGCAAAAAGTCTCGCAAATTAAAACCGCTTACCTACCGCTATTTTACATGCAGATAGTTTAATCCGGGAATGCGATGACTTTGGTATCAGCTTCATCGGCTTCTCGGTACCAATCTAGTACCGTTACATGTCAACAACATGGAGACTGACGACTTGGGTGCCTTCGTGGAGATGACAAGCCCTATATTACTTGTATGAAGGGTTACTTTCATGTGATTTACCACGCATAACTTGCAGCCAAGCCAGACTTTTCTTTTATTGTGTAATCTATTTGCTTAAATACCTACTCCTGGGCAGTGGGTCGTCTTTGGGGCAATTTATTACTTATTGAAATTAAATATTTAAAATAGACTAGGTAGTTTTAATAAACAAGATAGACAATTTTTTTAACTGTTCAGCAATGACATTACGAATAATCACTTACTTTTACTTTTGAAACTTTTCTAATAAGGTCCGACCGAAACGGGTTTTCCGGCCGTAACCGAAACTGAAACCGAATATTCGGCCGTGGCTTCAGTTTCGGCCGAAACCGAAACTCACGTGGTCAAGTATAGAATTCCTTAAAATACTGAAATTTGGTGCATTTTACCGGACAAAGTAAGTTTGTTGTAATCATTTATTTATTAGATATAATATAAAAAATATTAAAACATATTTTTTTTTATATTAAGTTCTCATCTCTCGTTTATCGGAGACATCCGAACGGCGCACGACAATTCCCGAACAGTTCGCGAGCGCGAGCGTCCGCCAAAGCTTTGCCGCGAGAAACGAAGTTAAGCGAGCGTGCACGACAACTTCCGAAATCAGTTTCGGTTTCGGCAAAAGTTTCGGCCGATTTTGGCCGAAACCGATACTGCCGCCGAAACTTGATTTTTGGCCGAAACTCGGCTGAAACCGAAACCGAAACCGAACCTTCGGTCGGACATTATTATCTAAATAATAATTTGTTTATTGGCTTACTTTAAGTAGGTACCTAACTTTATTTTCAAAGAAAAACATTATTATGAACGGTTTGACTAATTCTCACAATGGAGTTTACAATTTCTGAAAAATACCTAGTACACAATGTATTTTAAAAGAATGGATGACTTGACTCAGTAGGTGGTTAGTTACTATACTACACTTTTATTACCTGTACATGAATTCCTGACAAGAAACCAAATCCCTCATCGTAATAAATTAATTTAAATTAATTGAATAAATTTTCCTTATAAATAAAACAATACAATAAAATAGCAGAAATAAGTAGGCACCTACTTTACATACAAATACTAAATACCTAACACACAATAAAATTATGTCACTAAAATCGCCGTTTTCCTCCTCTTATTTAGGATTTAAACATGACTGGCGACAGGCTACTTTCCAGCATCAATTACTTGCGAATCTAACGAGACCGTCAGTTTTTTTCTTTTGTTAAATCAGTGAAAAACAAAGAAAAACACGTCAAAAAATCGGGAATGGGGCCTCAAACGTCTTATCTTGGTCAAATTTGGTTAACGTTACAAAAGAAAAAAATCGGGACAAATATTTTTGAATAATCTGAGTAACTGATGGACTAACTTGATTTTTTTTTGTACACGAACCTATACATTAGGAACACTGCTGCCTAACCCTTTGAAGATTATAGGTGTGATTTTATTATACCAACTTCTAACTTTTTTTTAATAAAAAATTTGCGCGGGCAAAAGTTAGCTGGCTGTTATTATGTTACACTAATATGTAGGTAAAATACCGTTTAAGAAGTCTTTATACGATGCTGACGTCATCGACATGGAAGGTAAATAACGATTAATACTCGTTTCCCACATGAGATCATCACTAGCCTTAGTACTTGAGGTAACATAGCATTACCATTAACCAACTTAACTCGACATTCCAAGGCGGCGCTGCTTGTCAAGACATAAGACAAACGAAATGTCAAATTCAGTAATTTTTTTTCAAGTTCCAATTTTCGCCACTTGTAATTTTAAGTTTGTCGGTGTGTAGCTTGTATTACTGACTTGATATTACGTTGTTTGTTTACTAAATCTTGCTGTTTATTATTCTTATGGTCATACAGTAGTCAATAATGATTGAAAAAGAGTGTCCATGGAGTTTCTTGCCCGTTCTTCTCCATAGAGATCTACGCTTTGGAATGGGCATCTACAGTACTTTCACAAGTTTTTATGTCTTGTGACTGGGACTGTAGCACCGTAACTAATTTTAAACTATTTTATTTTATTTTACTTTTGTCTCTTGACAATTCAAAAGTGCCTGTAACTGGCCTACTTGAAATAAATGATTTGATTTTGATTTTGATTTTGAATATTGATGTACATTGATAGATTTCTTAGTAGTGTGATGATTTTCTTGTTTGCAAACAGCAATGGAATTGGAGTTGTATCAAGTAGCCTTGATCCTGTTTGAATGGTGACTCATAGCATGTGTTAGTAGTAGTAAACTTGAGTACTACACTACAAACTTGAAGATAGTGATTCACTATATTCTGAGAGAAGAGGAAGCGTTTCATATGAATGGAAATTTTGATCTATGAGACAAACCAAAGCTAATAATTATGATCAAAATCAAAGCATGGACATTTGATCAATGAAAAAAAAAATTGTTTATGCTTTTGTTTTTTTATTATTTGAGGTTAGATCTTATTTTAAAACATTGAATATAATGTGAAGAGAATTTAGGAATCCTTTCAACTCTCTTATTCAAATAAATCGCATCAAAAACAAACATAAACACCCCTCATAATTATATGATGTTAAAGTTAACCGGAGTTTACATAAGACACGACTAGGAAAACCTAGCTTCCTTATTGAGGTGTACTATTGTTTGACGGCTGATGCAACCGGCCCCTCAGGGAATCCGATATGAACTGCCTGGGTGGGCCTGGATAAATCTAGCCAAGTTATTAAGCGGATTTCTTAATGTACTCTGGGTAATCCTAGAGTTTTTTTGAATTTATGGTCGTTGGTGAAAAAAGGTGGAATGGTGTGAGTGCTTTGACCTCTTTTTTTTTAATAGAAACAAAAAAAGTATGTACTGTCAAATGTCTATGGATGAAAAAAAAAAGTGATAGAGATGGGACGTTGTCAAAAATATTGATCCATCGATTGTCGATTCTTCTTTTTATATTAACAGATTAGTGTTTTGCTGGCTACTACCTACTTATAATTCCGTCGATCTAAAAGCATTGTAGGTTGTGTCAATCTAGGAATTGGACACGAGTATTGAATAGAAAACAATAGACAATACAACGTTTGTCGTCTAGTACCGGTGTCTTTATTACACAAATAAGGTAATAATATCGATTACACAATCACCATAAAGTATCAAGCTTGTTCAATTCCCCGAACTGAATGAAAATCATGTTAATATTGCTGTTTATCAAACGCATCAATCAAAATGCTACTATGCACATTGGTAATAAAACATAGTATGTCACTAGTATCATAAAACGAGCAATTATTAGTATCGTACGATGACATTAAAACCTCGGAATTGAGTATCGTGTTTGCGTTGACATCCTGTTAAATTGATACGGGAATGTGGACTGTATTGCCAGGAAAATAAGGTGTACAAGATGTTTTGATAAAGCTGTTATGATATGAGTCATATTTGTTACCAAACAATCGTTTAGTTCTAGACATGCAGGCACTAACATGGTTTAATAATGTATGCAGGGAGTTTAAACATATCCTCCTGCTTAGAATCTGATGTAATACAGATTAGGCAATCAAGTTTTTATACAAGTGAAGTCAGCAAAATAAGATTACACGTGTTTACCTGTCACAACGATGACAAAAAAAATTACTTATTCAATAAAAAAAACCTTGATGATGAAGATTCTATTTTAATACTTGTTTACGTTTTAGTGACTTTAGTGAAATACTGAACGATGAGAATATTTTTGGGCTTAGATTGACATGTTAAAACAAAATAAAGCAAGATAACAAAAACCTTTTTGTTGATCTATCATTCAAATTACATTTACATCTGTAACCTTTAAAATACACGTTTTCTATATTCAAAATACCGCGTAAATAAATAACAATTGCGTCATAATAGAACTGGTAATCGATTACAACTTACAACGATAGACTGAGATGGTTAGTCGATAGTGGTACATCTCTAGTTATCAGATGTTTGTTTGGTGGGTAAACGTGATCTAGTTTTGCAATAAGTCTTGGTTGAGTAGGATTTCCTCTGGGCCATGTTTATTACGTAGTACTACTAAAGGAAATTAATTATGAAACGTTTGAAAACCGGGCTAAATGGATTCAAGTTTTAACTATGCATACCAAGTAAATCTTACACGATTTACTAAGAAATTAAACAGTTTCATTTTAATCGACTTCACACATTTGCCTGAATAACCCTAATTATCAAAATAACCAATAATTATTTCGATAAAACATGGTTTTGACGGCGTAACACTAATGTCAGAGATAAATAAATCGTTTTCTTAATGTCAAAAACGTTCAGGAATGGTGTCAAGCTTTTACATTATTCAAATTATCCGTTAAAAACTGCCTTTTTTGGACGAAACGGCACTTTGCACTTACGAGTAGCTTGAGTTAATTAACATAAAATTATGCTTATATGTATATTAATAAATCAGGGTTATATTTATATGAATGTAGTAATGTCTGAAATGGTTTTATTGATATAAAGTGATATTTTATTCAACTACGAGGTCATTAGTTTAGAACGAAGAAAGATGGCTATCATAAAATCAATTAATGGTCTGACTAGCAGCTATTGCTGTACTGATCGCAAGCACTGCAGTTAAGTGTGAAGCACTCCAGTTCACACTTTTTCTCACGCAATCCTCAGGTCAGGCAAAATGGAATTTCTCAATAGCTTTTACGACAAAAGGTTAGACCCCTATAAAAGGTGTGCTATTAGATACACCCCTGCTTAATCTTTCAAGGATAATAGACTTGATAACGTGTTAAATGTTAAATAATGATTTCGACTGTTATAAAAGTCTGAAGTTTAACTACTATGTTGATACAGCCATTTTACTTTACTTACAAAAACGGTATTTATAATTTGAAAGTATCAGATAACTGTTCTTCCACAAGAACATGACATTTGTGGGCGGTTTATGTCCCCAACTAATATAATGCGACGTCAAAACGACACCAATTAACAACAGATCGCTAAAACGAATGATTACTTGACAGCCAGACTGTTGATTGGAAATTTAAAAAAAAGCTACGACTATTAATAAAAGTTCATTATTTTAAGAAAATTAGGTCATGTTATTAAAGAAAATCTGAGTAGATTTGATTGATTTCCAGTTTACGTACTTTCTGAAAAATAGGCCTCGACTATTAATTCATAGAAAAGTGATTTTCTAAAAATTATTCACTTCGCAGTTTCTTAACTTTTTAAAGATGCCAACCAGACTTATTAGAGATGTCGAAACTCTTTGATCCTACCTAATTTAAAATTCCATTTTGATGGTTAAATTATTAAAATCATTTATTTAACAAGTTTATTTTGGTTATAACAAACTACTTATTCATTCATCTGTCAGATTAAAAAGTTAAATTCGAACATTTTTAAAGTGGAATTTCCGGAATGTTTGGATTCCGAACGTCTTGTCATGTGTCACCGAAGTATTTTGGCGGGAACGTCTCACGCATGGCGCCAAACCGAATGATACTCATAAACGTAGCTGGGTCATGTTTTGAAATCTCTTGGAAATTGGGTTTATTCAAATTCTTTGTACTAAACGGAATAATTCTTTAATGTGTATTTCATCAAACCTATCTTCGAAATTAAGTAACCTATTTCTAGTAACATAATAAGTGTCTAGTAATGTTTTATTTTGTCAAAATCTTTCAACTATTGAATACTTTTCACGTTATTAAGATTTTTGCATGACGTGTAAACATGTCAATGTAAATTCCAAATAATTAGGTGGTAGGCAGTCACACTAATTAAAACACTTCGTCAAGCCGTCAACATCGCCGACTTGTCTCCATCACCTAACAGTAAACCCGACATGAATATTCATTAATTTTATTGCACTGGTAACACTGACCGATAGCATTGGCATGTGCACTTGGCATCCACTTGCATACGATTTGACGTCGAGTGCTGTTTTCACCGTTCTTACAATGTAACAAGTTGAAGTATTAACTAGTTTCTCACATTGGTTCCCAACATCTGGTAACTATAGGGATCACCAGTCTTAAGAGTTAATCTTTTTTTCATACTGTGTGCAATACTGCACTGTGTGTGTTGCGTGTGCAATAATAACTCGTAAGACGTTTAAAACTTTTCACTTCTGCTAAAGATGCAAGCTGAAAAATCGTAAACATGGAAATCGTAATTCGAAGCATACGAAATTTAGATTTACTATTAAAAATGTTTACCGGATGCAGCTGTGCAGCTGACATTGTAAGGGTGTGTATTTTATATGGAGCTACTGCCTAGTGGCCTAGCTGAGCTCCAGCATCCAGTTATATGGAAATATAATACCACTCGATTAGACTGACTATCAGACAAATCATTTAATTTTTTATCAAACATTTTTTTGGCATTGGAAAATCAAATCGAACATCCAATCATAATAACACTAATTAACTGCATACGCATAATGGATCCGGTAATACTTTTGGTCCCAACGCAAATGTGATCCAATCAGACCCCAATGTTGCCAGATTTAAATAAAACCCTTCCATTAACGTTGCGTGCACCATTGCACTAAAGAACGCTAAACGGTACTCCCCATATTAATGGCTTTCGTTACTTTTATGACTATAATTGACAATGAGTGTAATATAAACTTGTATCTTGATAAAAGTTTTAGTTTATGAGTGTTTTTGTTCAAGTTTTAAAAGTTTTTGACAAACGGAATCAAAATAATTCTCCTATTCATATCAATTTTATTTGGGACAGCACGCATTCTCCTCCTTTTTAAAAAATAGTTTTCGCTCTCGCTATCTTAATATCCCCTAATTTAAGTATTAATTATCATTATTTTTTTAGCGTGGTAAAATCATCAAATGAGTCCTCCCTCCCTTAGGGACTGTCAGACTTGTATTGACTAAAATCCACGTCACGGTCACGGTAATTCGTTAGTCCCGCGACCAAGAATTAATTATAAATCAAACTTAATTTCTTCTAGTCAAATACTATAGGAAATGGCGCTCATTTAATGAGAAAATATGGCTTATTATAGTGTCTTGTTATTTTTAACTTAAATCAATTACTATCGAGTACACGGAAGAAAATACTTGAAATAAGGTGTCTCGTTCTATAAATAGTATTTCTAAGAGAAACCAATTTGCCGCGGTTTCTTCATAATTATGTTTTTTTGTCGGGCAACATCGGGCCACAGATTAAATAGGGACTGCAGTCTTCCACGTAGGTTTTGCGAAAGCAGTCTGCATGTATATATGTTGCTGAGAATCGATTAGCTAACTTTTTGTGCTAACAGACTTATAAGATGGGAATAAAAAAGTGGTGCGCGGTAAATGCATAGTGTTAACTGATTTTGAAATGGAGATGTTTGTTAAGATATAATGTTGAATTGCTTCATTTATTTACAGGTTAACGTTCTTAGATATTATTTATGACACTGAGTGAATACTTCGTGACTACATAAAAGTCCATTTAAGTACACTAGCAATAATTTACAAAACCGGACACTGAAAAAACTCTTATATTCGCTAAAACCAACATTCGCGTAGATCTTGCTGACTGTTTTATTTGACAGTAACGGCTTTACCAATAAATCTCGAAGAAATACTGGCTAAAAAGACTAGGTTTACCGCACCGCATGATGTTGTCAACTTTAAAAAATATTTCTTTGCTTACATAATTGGGATCTACTTACTACTTATTTCCTGAATATAATGAAGTACAAACCTTAGGATTCTTTAATTCCAGTAATTTTTAGTTTTTAAGTTGCGAATAAGTCACTTCTGATCAGCTAGCTATTAGAAAAGTCCGGAAAAAGTTTTGTAGGAAGAACTTACAATCCTAGAACTTATGCAAAAATTTAAAGTGATGTTCTCATCATACTTGCAAAAGAAGGGTTCTTAAAGAATTCAGCAATGAGTACAATAGGTCTTGTCCCAGTAAACTTCACTATGTATGCACTATGGTAACCTCATATGGCGCCGCGTGGCGCCGTCTCCGTGCAGGCGCCGTCGCGACGCGGGAAAACGAACAGCTGTTCGGTCCCGCGCCAGCCATCTTACTTTTTTACAGCCAGCTAGAAAAGTGAGATTACTTTGCTTTTCAATCGCTTCATATTAATACTAGATCTTTTCCCATGATTTAAAAAGAAAGTCTGATATTTGCGTGTGAATAGATTATTATTTTCCGCAGTATAGAACAATTTTCTACTTTCATGAAAGTGATTTATTTTAATTATTAGCTATTATTAACCGGTTTACATTAAATCGTATTTCCTCAATACGCAAATGCCTTTGTTATAACATCAAACACTTGACTCCAGACTTTCCCTCCATTTTTCCTGTCATAGACAACTTACGATCTGTCATTACACCATAAACTAAATGCCATAGAGCACACCCATCTCATTGTCTGTGCTTCGCAAGTTGTCCCTGCAAACGTATGCTTTCACTTTTATGATATGCTATTATGACATGTACTTACTTTTAATCGAAGCGTATTGTACCTAAGTGCCTTGTTGGGTACGGAGAGGTCGCGGGTTCAGTACCCGGGTCGAGTAAACATGCTTGAGTATTGCTCGGTACTGTGATTTATGACATGGCAGCGATTACATGGAAATTACCTACTGATGGTAAGGAAGCGGCGGGATTAAAGTTTAGATTATTCCAATGGTTGATAAAGTTAGCGTGTTGCTTCAAAGATGGTTTGACATTTGCACCTTTGTTCAATATTATTGTGCCGTTTGATAACTGCGCTTTTGCCTTATAAGCGTTTACTTGTACGAATTGCTAATGGATAGTTTCAATATGGTTTCAAAGTTACTGTGACTCGGCGGTATCCCACTTTTGACCAATGGCCTCTCCTCATACAGTTCTTTTGATTCAGGACTAATGTGGACCGCTGGTCGTTAGTTTTTGTCCAGCTCATCCGGCCATCTTCTATGGGATGTGCTGGTTTACATGAACTCTTTTGTTTCCCAACTCATGCTGTTCTTCTGCAAGGCCAAGACCTCTCCTTAGGCTTTCGCGCCATCTCGAACTATCCTTCACGATATGCGTCCAGATCGATTCGCCACATCTTCCTTGGCCAGTCTGGTAGCGTCCATCTCTAGGCAGTCTTTTTGTAGAGACTTTAATAAAGTTCTATTATTAAAAATACTCCATCTTGTTTTAGAAAAACCCCACGAGTCTTCCACTCCATTTTGTAAACCACTTGAACCCATTAAGATTACAGCAACTAAAATGACTATTCAATTGAAATAGTTTTGTTTATCTCGAGATAAACAAAATACATAGTTAAATATAGTTTTGTTAACAACTGTTTGTGTAGACGAATAATAAACAATTTTTTTTATTAAGAATAATATAGTGCTGAGTTTTTTTTGGCGTGCAGTGGGAGAGCGTGGTGGTCAATGTTCAATGCTTGTTCTTTCTCTTTATTAGAAGAAGTTTTTGCCTATGGTTGGCCTTATTCTGAAACTGAAACTTCAATACATTGTCTACTAAATCCCAGTGTCCTATTTTATTGTACCTTTAAATTTTACAGCAGCACAATTTCATGACATAATCATAATCGTTTTAATAACAACCCGCCTAATTAGTTTGCGTAAAAACATGCCTGCAAAGATATCGTAAACTAATATAGTAAGCTATAAAGTTTACGAGAATAGCCGTAAAATTATTATATAGTGTGCTTTACTAATTGAGTTCTTACTTTGTTGAAGTTAAAAGCGAGAAATATTTATTGAAGCAATATTTTGTTTATAAGATCCTCGTTTAACAGAACGGCACCTATTAATTATAAAATAACTAGCTAGTTACTCCGTGGTCGCGGGACTCACGAATTACCGTGACGCCGGAACGTAAAAGGCTATTGAAGGACACCGTGGATTTTAGTCAGTACAAGTCTGACAGTCCCTCCCGCTCTGCCCTGGGTGGGAGGACTCATTTGATGATTTTACTACGCTAAAAAAAAGCTAGTTACTCCGTGGTTTCACCCCGCTGGTCGGCTCCTATTTGTCATAGCGTGATGTTATATGATGTGCTATATAGCCTTCCTCGATAAATGGACTAGCCAACACAAAAAGATTTTTTTAAGGCTAAAGTGTCTGAAAAAATATTTTGCCTATTGAATCGAGACATAGTTCGTAAAATTCCATTCTTTTTCTTATTGCACCAATCAATAAATTCGTCCATGTGATGTTCATTATACACGCTTGAGAAAAAATCAATATGAAAATGTTCAAGTTAAAAATGTTGGGCATGCGGGCAAAAGTAAAGGGCAATTCACTGTCCGACCATGGACCATGCCCAGGTCGACGGCGCGTTGTGTTTCACGCGTGCTTCAAAGAGTGTCAGCAAAAATGACGGCCCCCCCCCCTCTAGAGGGCCAAAGCCTGTCGGGATCGCGTGACTTATGATTTACCGTGACCCTGGTACGTAAAGGGCTATTGAAGGACACTGTGGATTTAAGTCAGTACGAGTCTGCCGGTCCCTCCCGCTCTGCCCTAGGTGGGAGAACGCATTTGATGATATTACCACGTAAAAAAAAAAACGACGGGTTGCACTCTGGGAGTGCCGGCAGAAGTGAAAACTTGAATAGTAATTGTTGGAAATATCTTGTGAACAGATTTTAGTAAAACTCGCAAAAATGGTTGACTTTTTATTTCAATAATTTTCCAATGTGACGTACATCTTTTATAAACAATGTTACCTAGCAACGAATGTATCCAGCATACAAACTTCTTTAAAAGTAATAAAGTCACACGAACATTCACGCAAGCGCCCTGCGCCGTCCTACGCTTTTTCGGTCAGGGTCACGTGTCCTGACGCGAGTTTAAGATTTTATACCCATTACAGAAAAGTGCTCAACGCCGCTAAAGAAGTTTTCACTTCAAAAGTTAAAATGTAAATTTAAATAAATATTGTATTGTTTTAGTTCATTTATTTGTTGTACGAAGTTTTATGTGGCAGCAAAAAACGGAATTTTCGTTAGAAAATGTGAGTCGGACTAAATCGTGATGAAGACTTAAAATCGATACGATTTGTATAATTATATTTTCAATATAACACCAACCTGATAGTTATTACTTAACGAAGAAAGGTCCTTTCTAAACTTTGTATTCTGCTACCATATTCAGAAAAAGAAAACAAAAAATATCTATTTCTATCCACAAAAAATACGAATAATAAAAAAGTCTATATCCTGACTAAATTAAAAGCTTTCATATAGAACAGGAAGTGCGGTGTTTCACATCTATTGAGGTGTGCTTTGATCTGCGGTGCGTCTGCGCAAACGTGTGGGTTAGGGTTACCATAGACAAATATTTTGATGAGATTGCTGATGGGTTGGCGGACTTTTTAAAAGCTACATTAATAAAAAGTAAATGACATGTTACATCGGCATAATTCACTGTTTTTTTTTAATATATCTTTTAACGAAATATTAGTTTATGTATAAGGACTAGTACAACATTTTCTTAGATGCCTTTCCTTGTACTTTCAAACAAGACTTTTCTTACTTTGTCTGCCTCTGTAAATTAGTTAAAATACTAAGTACACTATTGGTCCCATGAAGATGAGATGATAATCTCAAACACAATAATTATTATTATTTACACCCCAATTTTCTGTTACCTACACGCTGTATAATGTCAATACTGATTGAAAAAAAAAAAACCTATGCTAGCTTTAAAAACCTGATTGAAAAGAGTGTCCATGGAGTCTCTTGCTCTTTTTTCTTCATAAAGATCTACACCTTGGAATGGGCCATCTTCATGTCAGCTGTAGAGCATAGGTTTCCCTATAGGTTTTATTATGCCTTGTGACTGGGACTGTACCACCATAATTTTGCAGTGTTTCCACTTTTTTGGCTTTGGCAATTGATAAGTGTCTGGCTTACCTATTTGAAATATATGTCCTGTTTTTGCTGGATCCAGCTACTAGATCAATGTGTATCAGCCTTCATGGGTAAACCTTTTTGCTACATAAAATTTGAAATCCGAATGGAACCTAACCTCTTTGGAATCGCTCACATACGGTCTCGATACAGTTAGCAGAATAACATTACAATCTAAGCCAGCAAGCGAATACTCAACTAATCGAGTTCTCCGCATTGGCAGAGCAAACAAAACAGTACGGGCTCCAGCCGAGGTATTTTTATGGCAATACTTGAGACGCTAATCGGGAAAAAAAGAAGGTATTTGCTGTAAAACATACCCTGTTTAACATGTACGAGAGAACAGTATTAATGTAGTTAATTATAAGAACTAAGAACCAACTAGGTGGACAGACGATCTCGATAAGGTAGCCGTAAGAAACTGAATTGCCATAACACAAAATGGCTCAAATAGAAACATTTGGAATATTCACTTATTTTTGTGTGATTGATGGTTTTGAGATTCAAGAAGAAGAATTTGAAAAAGCTTGCTCTACTTGAAAACAAAATTGGAATCGAATGGTTTGTTGACAGAATTTTGATAAACATCGACCTGATGGCCTGTCTGTAGCCCTATACAAAATAACATTGTTTAAAGTATCAGCGACGGCGGTGACGAAAAATTTTAAATTAGAGACATATGTTGCCGATAAATTAATGTGAATCCTTATGTACCTATTACAATGCTTTATCACCATGTTGAGAGATTAGAAGATACTAAAATAAAAAACGATGGGAAAGCAATAATGAACTGTAACGTAAACAAGCAAAATATTATTAAAATAAATTCTAGAATTCAGTCAGTGTGTCATGTCATGTAGGTGCACTGATGAGTCATTGTATACAGCTTTAGCTACAGTTTCAATTCCATTCAAGTTTATTTAGTTGTGTTTCATTATCGTACGTCAAATGTGTACGAATGGAAAACCACTGAGATTTTCGTATAATATCTATACATACTAAAATTATACATGCAAAAGTTGACTCACTCTAGTAAAGACTAGTTGATCAAGAGAGTTGCACCTGAGTTAGGACAGAGGATACTTTTGAATTAGGATACGACTTCAAGGAAAGGAGGAGTTTCTCAATTTGGTTGCGTTTTTGACAGGTTTATTAACTCATTATCCCGGCAGAAAGCTCTCGTGTGTTTATTTTCCATGTATTCGCAAGCAAAACCACAAGCAGAAGCAAGTATTCAGCTTTATTTGGTACACACATGAGTCAGGGACCGCTCAAGTGGGCCTCCAACCATCACAAGTGGAGATCAAAGTTTTTGAATCTGCACTTTTGACGTTTCTAATTTATTGACGCGATAAATATTCGGTATGGCTTTCTAAATTGTTGTCCATAAGTTTATGCTTATCGATTATTTAATCTATTTTCCTTTGGTGTGAAGTTATGATTAATTGGTCAGTAATTAGTGGTTATATTTCATCTGTTTTAGTAGAATTATTACTTTTTAGTAATCTCCCATTGTGTGGAGGTCCACACTTTACTTGATTGATTAGCCTGTAATAAGTGGTTTTATTTCATTTTATTTAAGATTATAGCTTTTATCTGTTTGGAATTTGTTAAATTATAAAGTAGGTACTGCTTGTTATGAAAAAAGGCTTTGTCGTTATCCAAATTATGATATACTTATGCGCGGCACTGATGCGAAGTTTGAAAAATAAATAAAGTGACTGACACATATAAATATTAGTCACTATTGGACAGTAATTAGTGGTATGACCACGGTTTGTTCCCCTTATCCATAAATAATAAAATAATTAACCAACGTAGTGTTGAAGAAGCCCATATTGGTCTTCTCCAACATTACGTTGGTCAGTAATTAGTTTTTATTTTACATAAATTTCTTCTGCTCCATAAACTATATTACCATTCAGTATTGAATCCACGTTGTGAGGTCTACGTCTTCCCCATCATTTCTTCACGTAGGTGTTAGAAGATTAATGGATTATGTCAGACGATTGGGCAGCACCCACCTATGTCGATTAGATCGCACTGAGGAAATCTGATTTCCCTTGAGCATATCCGGTTGTGTCTGACGTTGATAGCTACTTGTTAAATCGTAAAGTAACTTGAATGATTATTGTCTGTATAATGAAAAGTCTCTAATGGAACAGGCTTCATGGACTTCAAAGTAGCTGATGATACCATTATCGATTTATCCTTCTGTCTTAAAACTTAGACTTGAATTCCTCTTCATTTACTTAATTATATTTATGGTTCTTCTTTCGGGTGCCGACCTACCTCCGTCGTGTGGTCGAGGACTACCTGACTGACAGAGCCGTCATCTACCCCGGTCACCGGGGAGAATGGAACCGGCGAGAGATGTCGTGCGGTGTTCCACAGGGATCGGTCCTGGGGCCGCTCCTGTGGAACATCGGTTACGACTGGGTGCTGCGCGGCGACCTCCCTGACGGCGTCGGCGTAATATGTTACGCCGACGACACGCTCGTCCTGGCGGAGGGAGAGTCGCACCAGGCGGCGGCCGACCTGGCGACGCAGGCGGTAGCGACAGTCGCTTGTAGGATCCGGCAGTTGGGACTCGACGTGGCGCTGCACAAGACAGAGGCCATGTGTTTTCATGGCCGTCTGAATGCGCCACGGTCAGAGTCCCACATAACGGTGGAGGGGGTTCGCATCGGCGTCGGGAGGACGATGAAGTACCTGGGACTCGTCCTCGACAGCCGGTGGAACTTTAGGGAGCATTTCCTACGTTTGGCCCCAAAGCTGAACCGGGCAGCAGCCGCTCTCAGGCGACTCCTGCCCAATCTCAGCGGGCCAAACGCCTCCTGCCGGAGGCTATACGCCGGTGTCGTGCGGTCCATGGCCCTCTACGGGGCCCCCGTGTGGGCCCTGAGCATTCGGACGCGACCACTAAAGCTGGTCGCATGCCAGAGGGTCATGGCTATCCGTATGGTCCGAGGATACCGCACGATCGCCGGCGAATCGGCCAACCTCCTTGCCGGATTGCTGCCCTGGGATCTGGAGGCAACTGCCCTCCAGCGCGTCTATGAGTGGCGCGTGGAGGCGCAGCGCCGGGGCGAATCCCCGCTGCCTCGACAAGTCGAGGCGCGGCGGGAAGAGCTCCGGCGCGATCTCAGGGCAGTATGGAGGGAGCGACTGTCGCAACCGAGGTCCGGGCACGCCGCAATCGCGGCGGTAAGACCCCTCTTTGAGGAGTGGCTGGATAGGCGTCACGGCGTCCTGACCTAACGCATGACGCAGGTCCTCACCGGACACGGAAGTTTCGGGAGGTTCCTGTGTCTGATAGGGAGGGAAGAAACGCCTGGGTGTCACCACTGCGAGGATCGTCCGGAGGACACGGTGGAGCATACGGTGCAGGACTGCAACGCTTGGGCAGAGCACCGCCGTGTCCTCACGACGGCGATAGGCGGAGACCTCTCGCGCCCGGCATTGGTCGAGGCCATGCTGCGGGGCGAGATGGAGTGGGAAGCGGTCGCCTCCTTCTGCGAAGCAGTCATGCTCGCGAAGGAGGAGGCGGGCCGCGTGAGGGAGAGGACAGCGTCCTCCCTCCACCCCAGCCGCAGTGGTAGACGCCCACGGCGACGGACGTCGCAAGACGATCTCCGGCCACCGTAGGCGCGGGCATGCGGGCAGCGAGTAATGGGCGACTCACTGTCCGACCATGGACCATGCCCGGGTCGACGGCGCGTTGTGTTCCACGCGCGCCTCAAGGAGTGTCAGCATAGTGACGGGGCCTGTAGAGGGCCAAAGCCTGCCGGGGTCGCGGGACTCACAGATTACCGTGACCCCGGTACGTAAAGGGCTACTGAAGGACACCGTGGATTTTAGTCAGTACAAGTCTGACAGTCCCTCCCGCCCTGCCCTGGGTGGGAGGACTCATTTGATGATTTTACCACGATAAAAAAAAAAAAAATGTTTCTTCTTTTCGTAAATATATTTATGTTTACTTTTTGTTTTTTTACTTTCTACGGATATGGATATTCTATTCACCATAAATTGTCGTGTTTGTAAATGTTGTTCTTATAATGATCCTTTATTGGCGCCTTTTTTTGGTTTGATTATGTCTTCTAAATCGTGCTACCAACATAATCATCTTAACTCTTACTGTCAAACGTTTCTGTTTCTCCAATAGTCTGAATTCTGTCTTCGAAAGGAACGAACCCCTTCCGCGTTCGACACATACCTTCGGTTAATTCCGTCCCGTGTCGGAATCGTCTCGGTTTGTTAGACCGTTGTCACTAAATATATGAGACGTGACGAAAGCTATGTTGACAGTTCGACCACACAGGTTTTAGTGGTTTATTGGAGTTTATGTTTTGAAGGGTCAATGTTCGATGCATTGATGTAGAATATTAGAAGGCATAGTGTTTCTGATCGGACATCCAAAAGATGGAAAGGAAAGAAACATTAATGTGCTGCCGATTTTGTTACTTCGTGAGTTAGGCGTTGATTTTGCCTGATCCATTTACGCAAACAATAAATGATTTTTGAAACATTTGCTTATTTCTCAATACCACTAATACATTCAAAATGAGACCTTCTGAATTCAAAACGTCACGTTCAGGAGCGCTTCACCTTTATACAAAACACAAGGTGGAATTCGATTTTGAAGATTGACAGATATAGAACCTGTCATCTGAACAGAATGCCAACTTTATAGGCGTAAAACGTTTATATTATCTATGGACAATGGGACTTTTGAAACTGTCATTCATAGATTAGTTTTGGAGCAATGGCGCTAGTGGTAATGTGGGTCGACAAAGGTTACTGGTTCAAGGGTGATAGCAATTGGTTGTTGTGTTCCTGTCGCTTGGTTACTGGACTTAAAAATATTAATTTGATCGATATGCTCTTTGAATTGTAGAGTAGAACAGTATTATGTTTGACGTAATTGTCTTAACGTTGATTAAAATAGAGTTGGATTTAAAACCATTAGTTATAGACTATACCTTATAGGTTTTTTTATAGTTTTAAAATTGAATTTTTTCAAAGCTATGGTTAGCTATTTTTTGCCTAGTACCAAGAATAGTATCTAGTAATAAATTTTAGTGTTTTATGAATAATTGCCATTGTTTCCTTGTCTTTAATTTATTGGTAGAAGTTATTAAAATAAATGATCAACGTAATATAACATTATGGCTAGTAAATTCTAGGTACCGTTACGTCAAAGCAATATAATATAATATTGTTGTAAATGACTTTCCTTGTGGCCCGACATTCTAGGCTATTGTCCTGTATTGTCCAGCCAGTATCTAGTTACTGTAAGGTGGAGTCTATTGGAATTAGCTTACAATTTACATACTGTACGCGCTGCAGTCCTATGTTATTTGACAACTCAAACTAATACCCAGTTTTTTCTTCAAGAGAGATAAACATCTGTTGATCACTTGTCTAAAAAACTGTCAACTGCAAAATGACAACATCTAGTAGATAATCGTTTGTCACTTCGGATTTCGGAAGTTTAGAAAAAGATGGATTTACTTCGTGAGTGACGTCACTCAAAATGTGACAGTCTTCGTGTTACAATGCTTTATATTACCGGAGCGAGGCTGCGGAGCGGAGAAACAGAGAAATAGTTACCAATAGGATTGCACTAAATCTTCACTCCTCTGCAATTCTAATGATTAATATTTCTCCGCAGCAGGTAGCCTAAATCTAGATATTTTAAAAGTACAGTTAAAGAGATATTAAAAGACATATATCTGCACTCTGTACGTTACTGGGGCAGAGATCCATACCAATTAAGGCATCATCCTTTTGTCGGATCATTTCATAGTTTGTCTACACATTCCTTTCCAGTGCCTATAGATTTAAATTCAACAAAGAATTTTTGATTTTTTGCAATTATTTTTATTGTCAGGACTTTGGCATGTCCTGGCTGAGCTTAAAATGACTCAGACAAAGAATGTTCTATAGAATTTTAATTCTGTATCTTCGTGGGTGTCGATGAGTCAGTTTATTCAAGTTTTAGCTAAAAAGATACAGAATACTATGGCAAGGATGTATGATTGTTTGAGAAAATATTTACTTTTCGAATTAGCACGCTCGTTATAGAAGATGTTGCTTCGAGAGCTCGAGCTGTGTGGTCTATGGTCATAGTATTTAGTTTATATTGTCTTCGGTTGATTTTTGTTTTTTTTTTTAATCTACACTATTGTTATAAAGAGGAAAGATTTGATCGTTTGTTTGTATTGAACAGGCTCCGAAACTATTGGACCAATTTCAAAAATTCTTTCACAAGTTGAAAACTGCTTTGGCCCTGAGTGACATATGCAAAACGGAAGGGCACCCCCCCTGTGAGCGGGCGAAGCTGCTGGCAAAAGCTAGTGTCAGATAATTGAGATGACACTTTTCGTTGCCACTTATAATATTAGAAATGCAATCACATTACGCGAAATCTTCTTCCGGTTGCTTGGCCATTTTGAAATAAGTAAATATTTATTTTCATAAAGTTTAAAAGCATGTCATTCGTTTGTTTACTGTTGGATACTTATAACACCTCCCGGTCCGGGTCCTTCGTTAACTCCGCCAGAGTTAACGAAGGACCCTTCATGATCATCAAGTGAGGCCTCAAGCCCTGAGTGGCGCGGACAAGACTGACAGACTCTTACTGACTAAAAATCTACCCTGTTCATTCGACTGCCCTTTTCAGGCTCACGGTATTTTGCTTAAACAGTCCCGCGACCTCGACAGCAACTAAATGTCTTGAGGTTGGCTTTTAAACTAACCGAATGCAGCTAAATGGTCCATTGGCATTAAAAACAGCATAGTAACTGCCATAAACTCGTGATAATTCTACAAACGACATAACAATGCTTCAAACATAATAATCTATAACAGCGTCAGCACACAAGGTGCAATTAGTGGCAACATGTAAGACAATGCACTAATGAACGTCGGCCGTTACCGGTGACGAAAATACTGTGAGTCATTCTGTGAGCCTAGTACAAGTACTGATGTTTGTGGAGATGACAATACCAGTTCTTGGAAATTAAACATTATGTTGTGGTCATTTACATGATGTACAGTGGCTTAGATAGGCCAGAAGCCCCGTATCTAAACTTGTTTGGGGGCCTTAAAAATGTAAGTGTATTTTTTTGCAGAATACTCGTAAAGACAATAGCATCCTGACTCGTGTTAACTAATGCTATTTATTACTGATGTCATTAAGAGAATTTTGGCACTGGCTGACCCAACGAAATTCTCACATTTCATTTTCGCCGTAGTACAATAAAATTATAAGATGGTTATGGCCCTTCGATTAACATAGGTTTTAAGGTGCTACAAGGGTGGGGGCGTTTTGAGCATTGTTTTTTGGCCACATATATTTTATCTATCTAAGCTCGATAATCTCCCAGTGGTGGTATCATCATCTCAATAGACTGCTGTGCCAGTGAACTTCGCCCCCTGAATAGATCATTTCCGCTGTACAGCATCGATCAAGTGATTCCTTTCCTTGAGATGATACAGAACATCCTGTATCGACGGCGTTAGGAAATCAATAAATATGATTGACTGGGTTTATGGAGGGGACTGGAGAAAATCGTGGAATATTGAATGTATGATATATTAAAATATCATAAAATACGTAGTTTAGAAAACATAATAATCGATCCTGAGGAAACTTTTTGTTGAGTTGAGCTTACAAGTGTAACAAAAGGCTTAGCGAAAACCTTGAATGTTATAAAATGAAGACAAATCTGAAGAATAGCCAGACAATTAAAAATAATAAGTGATTAGATTTAATTAGTAACCAGTGGGAAATAGGAATAATAAATAATTAAAATAGGAATAATAGGTCTATTACTTGAGCAAGTAAAATAGTTGTAAAAGGTACGATTTGAAACTTTAACAAAATGGAAACGTTTTCTCGATCAAGGATACCTTTTTTTAATTTATTTTTTACGTTGTAAATTCATCAAATGAGTCCTCTCACCCTAGGCAGAGCAGGAGGGACTGTCAGACTCGTACTGTCTAAAATCCACGGTGTCCTTCAAAAGCCCTTTGCGTTGCGGGGTCACGGTAATTCGTACAGTCCTGCAACCCCGGCTGGCTTTAGCCCTCTAGAGGGGGGCTCCGTCATTTTGTTGACACTCTTTGAGGCGCACGTGGAACACGATTCGTCGACCCGGGCATGGTCCATGGTCGGACAGTGAGTTGCCCATTACTCGCTGCCCGCATGCCCGCGCCTACGGTGGCCGGAGATCGTCTGCCAAAACAAGGATACCTACTAGGTAGTTATTACAGTTCTCAAGAACATTAATTTGACTATGTGTGAATTGGGTCAATAATTTGGCCCTATTAACATTTTGATTAGCTGAAGTTAGTAACACCAGTGGCAGTGGTTCTAGCCAACAAAGACTATACTACAGAGCCATATTTCTTATTTCCATACATTAACATTGTCAAATTAATTAAAACTTATTAATATTTGACAACTATTTGCGACATTGCCAATTTCGAGAATACGCTCTTAATGACGCAATCTAATTAATGTTAATTCTATTGAAAAGTTGTTGTAGAAAAATGCTTGGAAGCGATTTTCACTTGTCTATTCGCGCTTTTTTGTGTTCGAAAATCATAAAATGAGTCCTCTCGCCCTGGGTGGAAGGGACTGTCAAACTTGATTAACTAAATACCAACCAGTTTCTTCAGTTACCCTTTGCGTCCCAAGCAAAGTTAACTTTTAAGAGAGCTTCAAGATTCTGGCAAGTATTTGACCCTATCAGACCCCGTCAGTTTTTCTGACAGTACACAAAATGCTGTTGACAGGAGTGTGTAATTACTCTGGAATATTATAAACCAGAGACTATGGACTGGTGAACTTAAGTTAGAGATCCTTAATATTAATATCTTTATCAGTAAAAAGAAAGAAACGTCTAATGAAGGCATTAATAATTGAAAAGCACTTAATACAATCTTAGGGCACAGAAAGTGAGCCGAAAATAAAAAGAAAACCTTAACAAACCCATAAAATGTAATTCAACACTATCCTTTCTTATCAGACCAATAAAGGGCATCAAACGAACTTAATAGATATTTTATTACGGTATACCATCGGGGTGCGATAGTGCGAACACGGAATAGAGAAGATCAGAGTGCTAGCTCCGTACAACGAACGAAAACTCACGCACGCAAAGACGAGCACGCACGGTGATCATGAATGAAATGTTGCGAAAATATTTGTACACGCTGTCTATGAAAGTTAATAATATATGCGTGCATTTTCGCCGTTTGTAGTCAATAGGTTTCGACCTATTAAATTACGAGTGTTTAGAACACCTATAATCGGTGAAAAAAATAGTTTAGTTTAATAGTTTGCCATCGACTATTTGATCATTCAATTCAAGAACATAAAAAGATGAAGGTGATATCAGTAATAATTTTTTCATTGGCTGTTTACACTAGTGCTATGAACACATCATCTCCGTTAGTGCGAGAGCTAACCTCGTTTATGGTTGGCAATTAGACTTATGCTTCTCGTCAATCATCAGCGGTGAAGCAGTCTTTATGAAACTTCTGTAACTATTTATTCTGTGTCACGAGTCCAAATAACTTGTATTTCTATCTATTATCATGTAAATCGGGTTTTATAATGCTCTGCGGGAAGTCATTGATGCGCTTTTGTTACCACTCCATTTTCTTTGGATCGTACTTTAGATTGCATATCTGAAATGGCTTTTTAGTCTCTCGTGATGTATGGCTGGTTTGATAAAATGGACAATTTGTTTCGGTATTTTGTCTATGGTTAGTGTGGGTTAGCAGGAGTTCTTGGTTCATTTGTCCTTTTATTGTGTCATTGGATATTGTAGAGACTAACCTCTATGGATATAATGTAGAATGGTAGGCATATTGTACAATGGAAGGAGTTATGCCCGAGTTTGAATTTAGAGTTACAGAAAAAAGAAGATTGAGACGTAGGGCGCCATAAGATTGATTTGGAAAAACGTTAAATAAAAACAAAAAGGAGTAATATACTTAATTTTTAAATAATAGGACACAGCCATAATTAAAGTCGTATGTTAAGTGGGATATCTGTGAAAAACTCACTAAGGTCACAATACTGAAGTTATTTTTAAATTCAGCAATCCAACTTAGGTCATTAAATGTTTAGCTCTCTATAAAGAAACAGAGAGATATTCTGAATAAATGGAATTATTACTACTTATATAGTTATGTATGGCGTTGAAGCTCACACCCAACTCCGACCACAGATAAAAAACGATTTCCATCTTGCCATAAATAAAAAAGAAAAAGTCATAAAATCAAAGTAATCGCGTGTCTTTGAAACCGACCCAAAATGGAGGAGTTCCGTTTAATAACTTTAAAAGCTTTTGGTTAGGCAACGCTTTTGACTAGTTTCGCCTAATGACATAATCCGGTGACGACTGCTTTGATTATAATCTGGATTGACGGAATTTGGGAGGGCGAAGCTCCCCTGCCTGTAAAATATTTTCAAACCCTTTTTTCCCATTTGCTTTAAATCCATTCAAACGAATAAAAATAACTAGATTGAACTAGTTTTATAGCTGTATGCCCGCTTTTTGTTTAATGTATGGGGCTGATAACATCATATTAAATCTGGGGTAACTACTTAAACAATTAATTTTACTATGTCTTAGAATAATAAGTTTTCTGTTAATTGTTCTGAATTCTATTGGCTTCTACCTATTCTGAATTACGCTACAATGTTATACTCCATCTTTTGCATCTGTTTAGCTACCGTATTTACATTGATTGATTTCCTAATAAATATTATAAGCTGGATTGCTTACTTGTCACGTTTTTCAAGACAAGTAGCTGTAATATCACTCAAGCCATCAATTAACAGTTTACGAAATCTTAAACCGTATCCAAAAACCGGTAAAGTATTACTTAAAAGATTAACACATTTCGATGGACATTCATTTTTTATGACAACCACAAAATATTGGATGATTTGCGAAAGACCTTTACAAAACACTTATTTATAAATATTAATGCTAATAAATTTTATTGCACCATAAAATTGCATTACTGGATAATTCTTATTACAGAGTTATTGAAACACTTAATTTTACGATCTATACTTTGGTATTCATATAGTACGCAGGCGTCGTTCAGTTTGTATTATAGGAGATTTCCAATCCATTTGATTCAGTTAGCGCTTATTATAATATGATTGTCAATGTCGTAAAGAACTTTCTACCTTGTAACCAAACACGTTAAGTCCAAGTTTTATTACTATCTTGTCCTCATTGAAAACCAGTAGCGTTGTACTAAAGATACCGTTCCGTTTGTTACAGGTAGCACAACGGACCTGACTCCTACGCTGATCGGGATATACGACTCTTTACTAGAACCAGGAAAGAGTTTGAGGCCAGAAGCAAGTCGATTAGAAACCGCAAAAGACGCTAGAAATGATCCTCCCGTAGACACGATATACGAGGTAATAGAAGAGACTACACAAGACATATCTAAGACTGGGGAAGACACAATGATCACAGGAGGTGTCAAGCTCCCAATAGCAACATTTAACAAAAGCTCATTATATTCAATACGAATTAAAAGTGATAACAACGGTGCTAGTGACGATTCAGATAAGTGTAAAGTGTTCAGTGATTCTTCGTTAAGTAAAGTTCAAAAAACATTTAAAGAAATGAAACAAGAGACAACGTTCGATAATCTCTCGCCAAATGTGAAACGGATGATTTCAAGTGCTACAAGTGAAACGACCACGTTAAAATTTCAAAAGAAAACAGTGAATATTGGTAGATCTTCAATGAGAAAATCTAACATTCCTTTAGTAGGAGCTACATCAAAAATTTCCCAGTCTGGTGTTGAAATTCTTCCCTCAGTGGATATCTACGACCAGCCTTGTGCTATCAAAAGCTTTACTAAATCCAAAAGTGAAGACATTGAATCTCCAGTCATATCAGTGCCTCTGAAGCCTGAATTCAAAATTGATGATGCTCAAACTTACGATGTCCCCACAAACAACAGGCCAGCTATCTACGATGTTCCGGTTGTGAACAATAAAACTGCCTTCGAATCCTTGTCCCTTCCATACATCGATCAATCGATCGAGCTCTCTATAACATCTAACGATAGAGAATTCGATATCAAACTGTCATCGAAAGACAACTCGCCGATGAAGCCAATGCCAAAAAGTCCCGTGCAGTCGCCGGCGAAGATTCCAAAGTTAAACGAAGGCACAAACAGTTTGCATCGAAAAGATTTCGTGAATAAAAACGAAAGTCCATCGAAACTTTTGTCGAAAACTGTTCCTTATCCTGAGGCTGTAGGTTCTACTGGGAATCTGAAAACCTGTGAGAAGGAGGTGATAAGATTGAATCCTCCGGTTGAAGTGTCTCGCCCTCTTTCTATGAGTTCCATTGCGTCTTCTAGTTCGACATCAAGCAGTGGTGTGCAAAATAAAGGGGGAGTGAACTCTGCATACTTGGCTAGCATCGAGAGCTTGGATGATCATAGTGACGCGGACATGACTTCGGCCAACGGTAGCAATAATTTCGTGAATAACGCTGGGATTATGACTACCAGTGTGTCGGAGGAGAGGAACTCGGAAGATGCACCACGTAAGTAAAGCGTGTATAATATTTACTTTGTTCTCCCAAAAGCTAAGACTTATTTGAAAAACAATGATAGATACTTAATAATTTGGTATCACAATACTGTTTTTAAAAAAAGATAAATATATAGTAGTGATTACAGATATTTTCAATATCCTTCTCAGGATAATTACGTTGTGCAGCTGTCGCTACAATAGCCACTGGTAGTAGTGGAGTAGTATTTGTTTTTATATGTGTAATTATCACAAAAGATTTGAATAGGTATACTTATTCACATTTAAAAACAAATACTACTCGTAGTAACGAAGCTCTGTCACAAGTTCTAGTGCTCAAAATAAGACAGTAGAATTAATCTCTTCTTATTCCTAGTGTGGGGCAACGTTTTTTTTTTAAAAAAGAAAAATAAGTGAAAACAAAAACCTAATACTGTTGTTGTCCCTAGGTGCTCAGTTGGTAGACGAGTTGCCAGGCCTATCACAGTTGGAGCGAGTTTGTGCGGAGATAGTCCAGACCGAGAACGTATACGTTGAAGACCTCAGGCAGGTCGTCGAGGTGAGTTCATTGAGATTATTTTACAAGTAGCCTACTGTGGAGTGTTACGGGCTAGATCTTAGGCCCGTAGACCGGGTAGCAAAATCGAATGTAAATTTTGCCACTCAGATTTGCCGCGTCGTGTCGACCCACACATTTCAGGCTTCTTTAATTATTATTGCATGTACTGATGTATGGTTATATAGATGTTGTGGATTGAAGATTCCGTTTTGGAATACCTTTGGGTTGGAGTTAGAATCTAAGAGAATTAGACTTCTCTCTGAAAGGGTATGGCTCGTGCCTGTATATGTATATTAGTTATTATTTCGAAATGTTTCCCAGGTTATTTGAACGGATTTATGTAAAACTTTCTTTCCCTATAAGTGCTTTTCAAGCGAACCCAGGGAATATATTTCCTGAAATATGAGGTTTACGAGCATTTCTCAAGAAATCAATCGCTTAGTTATTGCCTATCTATCGAACAAAAACCGCGTGGGTATTTGATTTATTGCGTCAATTGACGTCTGACATATTTTATAATTATTTTTAATTAATGGACTCTTATATTTTTTCTTCATTAACAACAAATCCCGCTGAAGATATTAAACCTTTCGAGCCATTTATTTCTTCCTTCGTCGTCGTTTGTATTCCCGCCACTTCCTATCTGTTTGAAACATCAGACGCGTTCCAATTTGGAACTTGGCTTTAGTTAAATTAGTTAAACTGTGGTTTGGACAGCGTTATGTAAAGCTTTGTAAACTAACACTCCTTTGGTCAGATATTTCGTTTGTGGTTCAAGTAAAGGATGGTCAAACTCTTAGTCTGCTCTGTACACAGACTTATCTGTGTACAGAGCAGACTAAGAGTTTCTCTATCATTGAATACAGCTTTGTTTTGTATCACGTCTGTACCTTTTAACGTTTGCCTTGCAGTAATATCTATCTCTTTACAAAAGACCTTGACTCCAGTTTTGTTGAAAAAGCAGCTTTATTTTCTTCACTGGTGATCTTGAATTTGAATGTCAACACAGCTTGTGTTCAACATTACAGCTTCTGTGTTGCGATTTAAAGTGACAGTATAGGACGTTTCTATGAAGACGCGTTTCTATTAGCAAAGTCAACAAGTATGATGTCACATTTGCATGCAATTAGCTTGAATATATACATATTATTTAAAACGTTACCCCACACTTGAAATTTCTCCTGTACCGGGGGTGCGTTTACAAACATAGAAACTCACATACATAAACACCCAGACCCGGAGCAAATGCATATCATACAAATGTTGATATTATTTATTCCGTGCGAAGATGGAACCCGCGACACGCTACACATGCACAGCAGTCGACGCCTCAGCTTCTGCGCCAATCGTGTCGTCAATTACATTTTCGTGAATGTGCAAATTGCATGCAGGGAGTAGGTTGCAAGTTACTTGTAACAAAATGTTTGAATTGGAAAGACAAATTGCATGCAGGTTCTACTTGCGTAGTTCCCAATTGAGTTTTGACAGTTACATGAAGCAAAACGTTCAAGTGTAAACTACCAACTTGCAACTTGTAGCTTGTATGGTCCGTTCAAGTTGCATACAATTTTCAACTTGTATACAAGTGACTTGTATAATGGAAACACGCGTTTTAGCGATTGTCTGTTAAGACTGGGGAAGGACGTGGAAGGCTTCGCTGTATCGTGGGAATTGTGTATCTATTAAATCATTTTCAGCTTCACTCTGCGAAAGTTGATCAATTGTTTGAGGACTAAGTTCCTTTTCCTCATGCTTGTTATTCTATCCCAGTACCTCTTGTTCAAGGTTTCTTCCTCTTATATTTTTCATGAGGATAAAATTTTGAAAGACAAACAAATTTATTTTAAATATCTTTAAATTTTTGAGGAGCGACGGATGGATGTTTGTTACGCTCGCAAAATGTAGTAAAAAGGTAGTTTTTAACCTGGATTAAAAATAGAGTACTTTTATCCCGGAGGCACAATCCCTTGCGATAATAACCGAGCCCTACGCAGGACTAACGGCGGGCTAAAGCTAGTTATAAATATTTTGACAGCTACTGCGATATCCATTTTATAAACATCCAAAACTTCCAGCGACGTTACTAAAATTTATGAGGTGGACTATTCATAGACCAACGCCACGAGAAATTGGGTCAAGTAGTGAATTAATGGCTAATTAAACATTCGCTAACGCTCTATGATGATAGCTCGTGCTGTAAACAGAATAATTATTTTATTTTTTAGTTTGAATAGTTCGAAACAGGGCAAAGACTTCCCGATATGTTTTTTCACGAAAGTTGGTGGTGCTATTCCGAAAACTTAACCTCACAATAAATGACGGCCTCTTCCGAAGCGCTGTGTTTTCGATATTTTTTCTTAATCCAATACCCTATCGTTCCATTACTACAATTATCTTCTCTTGGCTTTCAATTGACCGCACAGAATTCGAAAACGAACTCATTTGTTTTTAAAAGTAAAAATAAAAAACAAAACGAGACTCCTTACGAATTTCAAAAGCAACACTCGACACTGGCAACAATGGCTAAGGCCGCTTGCCACAATCAAAAAAGAATAAGAATTTAAAAAGAAAAAATCTTGAGAAAAGGAAGTTCTAGAATTTGAAATTAGAACATAAGCTAATAAGTCCTTTGGTAGCTCGATGATTCTCATAGTCATGAACGATACTAACACATAAATAGTTCAGTTAAATAATTTCCCAAGCTAACTAGTTAGTAGTTAGTTCTTTGCGTCTACTATCGTGGGCCACAATCGGGTCAGGTGGTAACTAAGCCCAGTGACCCCGCGGTGTGACCCAGTTCGGGGCTAGCTCACACTGGATAACGTTCAGGTAGTGTTTCTAATTAGGTTTTCTGTGTTTTAGTTAGTTTTGTAACGTAGTGCCTTTCTTTTATACGCTTTTAAAGAGTTAGGCGCAGCATGACTGCATGATCTCAAAATCTATTTCTATTCTAAGAAAGAATATGTAGACAAAATTATTTACATATAATTCGACACCCGACGACGACTGAAGAATGATTTCTTTTTTACATTTTAAACAACGCCAAAAAATTAAGCTATTGCATAGCTTTTATAGCGGGCTTTGAGCGCGGCGACCGAATCAAGCAATTCCGTAACGAAAATAAACCTTGAATAAAATTTGAATAATAAATAAATGAGTTTTTTTCTTGACGTTTCACTTGATTGACGTGGCTGACCATAGCCTAATTAGTAGAGTAACTTCCCATAGAGCAACGATGGGATGATATTCTCGTTAAATATTCGCGGTAGGCTATAGTTTTTTCTTTTTCTCATAAATATAATAATTAAACTACTATAATTGCATAAGTTCATAAAAAATCTATGCAATAACTTTACCGCGGCAGTCCCCGAGGGCCACATCTTTTTTTTTAGTAGAATAATAGATAAAAAACAACACGAAAAAAGATTGATAAAATACGTGAAGCGCGAACGCACGACATCGTAGAAACGTTCTACGATGATATCCTGCGCATGGTGGTAAAGCCGCAGTAAATTTAGTATCTATTAAATCTTTCAGGACTTCATTAATCAAATGAGCCCTCCCACCCAGGGTAGGGCGGGAGGGACTGTCAGACTTGTACTGACTAAAATTCACGGTGTCCTTCAATAGCCCTTTACGTACCGGGGTCACGGTAATCCGTTAGTCCCGCGAACCACGACATCATAATAATATGGCCAATACGTGAATCAATTGTTTCAATTAACAATTTCATAACCGATTAAGAACATAATTACGTTTTCTTATAAGGAATTTTAACCGATTATTGAATCGTAAATTAAGATTCTAAATTGGAATAGATAATCGCATTGCAAGTTTTAAGGTAAAATTATTCATTGGAGTATCAATGTTGATCTGTACCGATCTGATAGAAAATGCGTATAATCCACCATCAGTTTTACCTTATTCAGTTTTTAATTTACTGTAGAATTTAAAAATTATTGAAGACAAGCCTCTACATTGTGACTTCATCTGCTAGCGGCATTACAAATTCATTTAGCGTAGTTTTATATTCGGTAAGAGAGCCCTATTCTCTATAAAGAAGAAGGAGAATCATTTTATTTTGTTTCTCCTTCTTCCTTGTCTTTATTTTAGTCTTCATCTCCCTCTTAGTAACTTTATTAACCATTCATTAGCTTTAGTATCTTGAAGTTTAGGTTACAACAATTTACGAACTTCAACCACCTCGTAACTTACACCATATGTCCCACGTCATTTGTTTCAATTTCTATTTCTACAATATCTTCCTCCAAATAACTTGCTTTGTCAATTGACGACTCATAAATATTAGTAGTCATTTTTATCCCGTGGTGCTAGGCACCTGGGCTTTATCCCAGTTGTGAATGTCCTTTATTTCCTATTTGCCTTGTTATGTACTGTCTCTTGCTTGATATGGAAGTGGAAACTACGTATTTTCCTACTCCTCAACTATTAATTTCGTTTCAGGATCCAAGACAGTTAAATTCAGTATCCGTGGCACCGTCGAGTTCATTGTCTCCTCGCTTTTCTGGTGGTCGCCACTGTTGATTCTGGCTTTCAGGAGTTGCAGTGGTTTGGGAATAGTGCGGTGCTATTTTCGCCTTGACTTTTCCATCGTTGCGTTGCGAAACGCCAGGGGTACCAAAGTGTTGCCTGAGCAACACTTTGGTACCCCTGGCGTTTACCGCATGGCTCTGAAGCCATGCGGTAAAGGCTGATACTTCTAAATTACGTTTTATTCTGAATAATAACTAGCTAATTTATTAAAACGACTAGTAACACTACTTAACAATGGAATTACTTCATGAAAAATGTAAAAGCGGTCATGTTCTAGGAGTCCATTAATTGTATCGCGTGCTTCTAACGAGGTTCTGCGGTGTCACGGTAATTTGTTATGTCTCTATTTAGCTAATCCTCCTTTGTTTTATTACTATCAACAATGCTAGGTTTATGAACGTAACTTAAAAGACTTTCGTTTCGAATAAAAAAAGAGATTATTCAATGAATTATATCGTATCCGCTTACTTATCACTAAAATTATTTTTAATAACCAATTAGTGTTGTTTTATACCTTTGGCTACCGATTTCACACTCTATATCCGTTATCTACCATCATGACCAAATAAATAAACAACATTAATTGGCTGTGTAGCCCAATTTCTCTGCCCGACGCGTACCGAAACCAATATGGCGGCAGGAAGCTGTCAAACGTGACAGGTGTCAAATTGTTACTGTCACTGTGCCACTGCTAATTAGCCGACAGGTTGCCAACACTGGACGGGTTAAAAATGGCGCTAAAAGTGAAATTGAAGTATTTTTGGAATTAAGAATGCATGGTGGTTTCGCTTTCCTGACCCGCGCCAAAGAAAAGGGGTAGAAAGAACCTCATACAAAATTTTAATACCTACCTAATCTACTCAAATGCGTAGACTACTTATAGATTTTTTTTATCTAAAATATTAGATAGATTGATAAGAGTCTAGTTGATCGCTGTTACAGCAGTTATACACAAGCTTGCGAATAATGAATAGCGACAGTTTGATCCTAAATTTATTACACTTGGTGGTACAAGTACAGACTCACCTAAGGCCACGTACTGAGCGTAAATCAGTCAATAAAGTCTGTTTAATGTACTGCTTCCTAAGTTACTGTTTATGCACTACTTGTATTTGTGTTGCATTAGTGTTAGCTTCCAAGTTATGGGACAGTTAGTGCTGTTCCTGTGATTTTGTCCCCATTTGTATTAGCTGTGTTAATGTATGTTTTGATTACTTTGACGTTGGAATTTGTGGGGGAGACTTGTTCTGTGATTGAATTATTTAAATGTTTAGTAATATTTTGTATTCTATGTTTGTTACGGGTTACAGATATTTTAATTACCTTCGTCTATTGTGAATAGCTCGTATTTGTAAGTTGAAGTATGAGCTGGGCAGGCCACATCCTTCGTAGAACTGATAACTGATGGGGAAGAAAAGTTCTCGAGTGACGACCACGGACCGGAAGACGCAGCGTAGGCCTCCCACTAGGTGGACCGACGACATCGTAAGAGTCGCGGGCAACCGATGGATGTAAGTGTACAAATTGTCGTTCGGCGTGGCGGTCTAAGGGGGAGGCCTATGTTCAGTAGGGATCGTCTTCTGGCTGATAATGATGATGTTAATTGTGAATGAAGTATTTAAAGTCTTGGCTAATGTCTACTGTGAATATCATCTTCCTGCTCTGAGGCCTGTAATAACAAATGTTTATAAGATTTCAGTGTACATTTGCTAGCTATTCCCGTTTTTCAATTATTTGTTTGTTTTCCGCTGTGTTATTGTTAAATTTATTTCCTTGTTCATGGGTTTACCTAACAGGACACGTCCCATTTAGTTCCTTAGGCAGGTAAAATATCTAATATTATGTAACAGTAGTATTAGTACATGTTTCGCTGTATGAAATACTAGCTGTTGCCAGCGGTTTCACACGCTACAACTTGAAAACTATCCCACGGGAAAATCGGATAAAAACTATCCTATGTGTTAATCCAGATGATAAACTGTGTACCAAATTTCATCCAAATCCTTTCTGTAGTTTTTGTGTGAAAGAGTAACAAACATCCATCCTCACAAACTTTCGCATTTATAATATTAGTAGGAAGTAGGATTTACTTGGACCACATCATCGTTTATCATCAGGCGAGATAGTGGTCAAACGCGAGCCCATAGCAAAATTATATATAAAATGTAGCTTTGCTTTTATATTAAAAATAATATGACGCCACACGCCGTCACAGCTTTATCCATGTGTTATTCGCATAGTACAACTTCGCTAGTTAGAAACTGTTTTATCTCATGTTTAGCCTGTTTTACCAAGTCTGACTAACCCCATATACTATCGGTGTGCACGATTCCTTACAATCAATGCACTAATTCGAATCGACTTACACCTTCAAATAAATAACCATTTAAACTTTCTTAAACAAGAGCCTGGCGAATTATTGCAGCGGATTTAACCATGGTTTATTTACGGTTTAACTTAACCGTCTGTTTAATTAACCAATGCTTTGAATGGGTCATTTAGTATCGGTACAGTAAAATTAATGAGTTATGTGCTGTTATTAATTGTATTTTACTAGGATTTAAAATAGGAATTGATGTTTTATCACGATTTCGAGTAATTCAAAGTTTCGTAGCAATAAAATATGTAATTATGTGCCTCACGCAACATATATATATATAATATGCCTGTATCAAATAGCGATACTTATTTTGATACTAATATATTTTTAAGCTGTCACGTTACTGACATACGTCAAACTGACATTGACATAAAGACATGTCAAAAGTGACAGTATTTATGTGGAATTAATGCCACTGTACTCAAACCGCTACCTTATAAAAAAAGAGTAATAGACTTTTTGCTAAACAATTAATTCTAAAATGCTATACAGCTATGCCTTAACTTAGACAGAGCGAAAAAATAAAATTGTACCGTAAAAAGGCCTTCAAGTTTCCTAGTTAAACCGGGGACAGACAGATTGACAGAGCAATTGATCTTAGTCAGCATGACCTACCAAATTGTCTAGACCCCTTACATTAATCCTGTCTCCCTTTTAATCATCAATTTTCTGAAGATTTAACGGGACGAGGTAGTTCAATTTATACTAGTTTAATGGCTCTTTAGTATAGGTAATAATGTAGGGTGATTTAAGCTTTATCTTATGTAGATATGGTTTAAAAATGCGTGGCAAGTGTGGCAAGCCTCAGGCGGGTTGTGTTAGCACTGCTAACGGGACACCTTAATATGGGGGTAGATTATAGGGTGGCCATTAATTGTGGCCGATTTATATTTTTGCTCTCGTTTTTGCTATGATGTTGTTAGAAAATGGAGGACTTATATGGTGCAATGGTTAATATGGTTATGGGCACACGTATGCGGGTAAATTATGGTTTCTTTATTTTAATGCTTTCCTGGTGTTTTAACACTTGAAGAAGATTTTCACTAAAGAAATAAGAAAGCGATTATTTTGAGTCTTTATCTACTAGGAGACGTATTAAATGCCAAAACACAAAAAAGAAAAGAAACCCTAGGAGAGGCGAAATTATAACAGTGCTATATATAATGTTTACAGATATATTTGATTTTGAGTTGTGGTAGTAAGAAGTTCTAACAGAAAAATCAAAAAGAAGTTTTCTGTGAAACTAATCGTTTGGTAACCCTATTAATTCCCCGATTTCAAGGCTCGTATAAAAGAACCCTTTGAATTCCGAATTCGTCTGTCGCGTCGTTTACACACGAAAAAATATTTAAAAAAATGGTTTTAGATATGTTGTATGCAGCCTGTAAATAATTTGAAAAAATTAAGAATAATCACTCTAGTCGTAATCTCAACTTAACTAAAGGCCCGTTGATTGATCAGTAGTTATGCAAACTATTTGTTAAAATCCATGACATTTGTTTAACCTTTCCTTAAAAGGTTATGTATAGGATTTTAATATAACTTTAGTACGTAGATATATAAGATGAATTTTTGACGATCTCAGAATTAAACTATACCGTGGATTTTCAATCGTAAAAATGCGTAATCTTCCTCAGAATAAATAGAAAAGCTTTAACCGAGGATATACAATGAAAGTAAAACATGAAATACTACATCGACGTAAGAAAACAAGTCCCATACAATGTCCATACATTAATATTGATAATAATAAAGCAAGCAGCATGAATGAAAGCTCACAAGCTGGCAACATTCTATATTAAAACGACCAAGCTTGCCCACTGTGCATATTTATAAAATGCGGCGTGCGTGGGTCGCCAGTTATAAAAATACATGCACGACAATGTAATCTTAGGTCGCGTTCAGATAGTTAATGTCTTTATACTCGTAGTAATAAAAAACGTTTGTCTATGGTTTATTTTGTTTAACTACTGAGTAATGGGTAAAAGTTATTTGGCGCGTCAATTACCAAAATAAAATGTTGAGTTTTTTAGAATATGAAACTTTTATACCGTGTATAGAATTAAAAAACACATTAACACGTACGTAAGTGGGGTATGTTTTTTTTTCTTCCAAAAACCTTTCCTTGTTCTAGGAATTTCGTCAGTATCGTCGGTGTATTTATAAATAAATTAATAAATAAATATTCCACAACTATCACACGACGCCATCTAGTCCCAAGCTAAGCAGAGCTTGTGTTATGGGTACTAGACAACTGATAAACATACTTATATATTTTCTAAATACATACAAATTATAGATAAATTACACCCAGACACAGAACAAATGATCGTGCTCATCACACAAACATTTGTCCTGGGTGGGAATCGAACCCACGACCTCCGGCATAGCAGTCAGGGTCACTAACCACTAGACCAACAGGCCTGTCATTTGTCAAACATTTTAAGCAAAAAAAAAAATAAAGCGTATATCATACAATTATTTGTACCGTGCAGGAATTGAATCCGCGATACGCAGCGCTAGCTACAAACGGTAAAAATCTTTCTACGTTCTGTCGTGCTGTGCTGATCAAGCCTTTTGTAAGATATCCATACAATATGTCATAAAGCTAGTGACAGATTGTAACAAAGATTAATGTGCGTTCGTCATTAAGTTATTAAGTGTGGCTAGTTCTTATACCAGTGGGTTATGTGCTCGAAGTTTATTGTGGAGAATATGTTTTATGTACCTATTGGCTTACACGATCTTTAACGACTTCGGAAGTTAAAAACATTAAAATGATCGTTTAGAGTGAACTTTGGTACTCAAATAAACTATTACGATTTATGTATATATTATCTGTTTGATTCTGGTTTAGGTCTTTAAAGTACATAAACAGACAATCTCCGAAGGCATAGACAAAAGTTTATCGACGGATTTCGCCTGTAGTGAGTGTGTAGCGAGCCTAATGTTAGTATCCACAAATCAAATTAATCAAAAAACAATCAATTTAAGTAAAAAAAAATTTTTTTTTCTAATGTAGCCTACAGACTCACGGTGAGAAACCACGAGAAAATCCGAGAAGCGTGAATGTGAGAGTTTTCTCCATGTCTCTTTTACTCGTATTGGAAGTACCGGGGAGACTTCTCTCCTGCGGCCGTATGACGTTTTAAAACCAGGCTTTTTCCAATGAGTGAAAGAGACAGAGCTACACAAGTCGTCTAGCGCCACCTCGTTCACTCACTGGAACAAGCCTGGTTTTAAGACGTCTTAATACGGCCCCTGGACTTTTCGCCGTGTGTCTGTAGGCTACATAAGAATCACCTGCACCCCAAGTTGGATCAACGTCTTTAGTAGACTAATTTAATGCAGCTGAATAACATGTATAACGGATTTTTATACATGTACACCGATTACTCATAGATTTCTGCAATGCATTATATATATAGGTATTAACTTCTTGTTTGGTCTCCTAAAAACTTTCATTAAATTTTGAGACGTAATTTTAAAATAATGTTTTTTGCTTATTACTTATTATGTAGATGATATAATTAACTTTTGTAGGGAATAAAAAAAATATAGTGCACATGAAATAAATTGTAGACAAGAATTTGCGTTTAATAGCTGATGCAATTAGAAAAAAAAATAATTAACAAAACGTTCGTTAAAATTAAACATAAAACTGTCAAGTTTTTATTTTCAACACATTTCTCGAAAATATTGAATGATATCAAAAGTCATGTAGCTATTCATATTCATTCCGTATTACTACTTTTAACCTTTCTTTGTCAAAAAACTCCCTCCCACATACACAATTATATCGACCAGCAAGCAAGCGTAGGTTTTATAAACGACCAACGTATATAATTAGTGATTTATATACTCGTGCACTCAAATCTCAGATCGTAAAGATTACACAGATCCATTGATAAGCGTGCAGCTTTCTATGTGATGGTGCGAATTATAGGCTGAAGCGATTTTGACTTCTTTCCAAATCGCTTTAGCTTGGGCCAGGACAGTCAAACTCAAATTTGAGTTGATAAGGTGCTGACAAACTTGTAATGAGCATTCTTGCGGAGTTTACACTTGAAATATAGCTGTTTAGCTAAATCGTGCATTTGTAATTAAAACGGCCGTTTATGTTTTGAATGCACGATTTAGCTAAACAGCTATATTTCAAGTGTTGACAATGTGTTATAAAATTACGTTATTGCCTTTTCTACAGTAATAATAGACCACATTTTGTATTTTTGATTTTATTTACGAGTTATGACATTTTTTCGATTGGCGGCTTTTTTAAATGCTTTGATGAGGCGTGTGATCTTTCTTCTTTAACTGATACAGATAAGTTATTCCTCTTTATACTTGCTAGTCTATATCTCATCTCATCTGTGCCTAGTGGGTTGTATATCGAGTTATTTAAACAAGGCGTGCACCGCGCGGCACGTGGGTTTGATGCACGGCTGTGGCTTACGGCTGTGCGCCAAAGATGCACAAGAGCGTAACACTCTGGTAGACGCAGAAGGTTCATATCTCCGTTGAGGGACCATACAACTGTGTCAGGCCTTAAGTGTCAACTATTAGTGATAGATGGGGCCTGGAGTCTTATATCAAGGGACTGTGATTTGACGGAAAAAGGATTATTATTTGTATGTTGAATTGTAGACTCAGTAGTTTCGGAGGTAAGGAGGAAGGGATGGTCAATTTATTGTCTATCTGCTGGAAAAGCTCTTAAGCTAATTATTTTTTAAATTACAAAAAAAAAACAATAATTACAATCCTCTAAACAAAATCTTTTTGTATGTCTATGTCACACGATAGGGTTTTTGAAAAGAGGGAGATGGTTATGGTATTTTTTTCTATTTTCTTGAATAACTAGTATTTTTTTTCTAATTGCAAAAAAGTATAGGTTTATAATTATTTACAATGATCATAGCAGTGCTTTTCATTTACGGAACACTTAAAAAAAAAACCTTGAAAAACTTCTTAAAAAAAAGCGTATTTGATAAGCGATTATTTTTATTATTTTTACGATTACTTTTCCAGTTGTAAATGTAACTTCTTAGCTCTCCGATATTGTGGCTGTACCCTAGGGCTGTGCAACATTCATTATGCTTATTCGTACCGGAAGTTTGGGAGTCTATCAATAATTTCATATTTAGTGATGGGATATCATTTGTTTATATTATCGATCTTGCATATTTTAATGTGATTATTTAAATGTGCAGCTGGATCTATAAATTACGATTTTCAAGTGAATAATGTAATAACACTAGCGAGCAAAATTATGGAATCACTTACTTGGAATTGATCCCGGATAGCTCCTTAAATAACGGCGTGATTTTAATGAATTTGTTAATAATTTAAAGTTAACAATGAAACCTTTAATATGGTACCATTTTATTATTCTTAAATAGTTATTAAGTACTCAGGATCGCACGGAATCGGAGTAAAGCCTTTGTCAAACAGACAGGCGTGGCGAATGCGAAGCGAGGCGTTTTTATTTGTAATCTATGGAATTGTTTGAATCCAGTCACATAGAAAAGCGAAAGCGATCCGATAGCGTGACAGACCTATCGGACTGACGTCTCGTATCGGTTCGTTATCGTTTCGGACTCGTCTGTCTGTTTGACAAAGGCATAAGTGATTCCATACTTTTGATCGCGGGTGTAGATTTTTATGTATCTTTTATAGCATTTATCCCTTAACTACCTGTTGCCTGTGACTTCTCCCAGCTTGTGATTTGAAAGTTAAGATGATTGCTAAACCTAAACGTAAGCTTTTCGTATACTATAAGCATATATCTGTATAGCTTCCTAGTAACCTAAGAACATTAATCCTTAATATCTAGCCATTAAGGATTACTGTTCTTTGGTTACTAGCTTTTTAATATTATACCATGTTATGCGAACTGTATAAAAATCTTTAAATCTTTCAATAATAACTTCTTCTCCACCGACAAACCTTTTAAACTACTTTTATCTATTGATAGTCAACCAGATAGTCTTGTCCACGTGGGCAGAGCAATCAAAACATTTTTATTTCCGCCTTGCCATCATAAAAATGCAATGCCCTATTAATAGAGCCAGTGGGCGAGTACTGTTATGCGACTGCATCTGAAGATGTGTGCACACGAACGGTACGCGAGATGCGTTGCGTAGTCATTTGCGTAGTTTTATGTCTCATTTGCGTGTACTTGTCTAGTGTTGACTTTGTTTACGGTTTCAAGACAATTTTCGAATTAATTTTATTTACTTGAACTGTGTTCTAATCTTCTATTTGAATGCTTTATTTGTGTTTAGGGACTGATTAGCAAGTCTTAAGCTACTTAAACGGTATCTCTTAGATAAACGGTTTTTTGACCATAGTTTTAGATGGCCCCACATAAACAAGAACTACAATGAGTTGCCGAATGTGCTCGCTTGATGGCAATAGGCTCGACTTATATTACAAGGGGCTTACACATCTCTGTAAACCCTTGGGTGATATGGAAGTGACATATTACTAGATCAATGACCACACACGGCGACACTCAAGTCGAGGCAAAATTTGCTATCCTGAATTGTATTTATATATGCGTAATAAACTTCATTCACATGTCAGTTTTGTTCGATAAATTAATATTATGAAAAGTAATCATGTGAAATGCTGCTCTGTGAAATGGACTCCTCTAGTGGATATCACATGTTTAAATTGTTATTATTTTTTTACCTTGTCTCTCCGAGAAACTTTAGGTGTTATATTAGAAACTTTCATTAATGTTCAGAAACATTCAAATGAGTCATTAACACATTCTCGTTAACTTTATTATACATATTAAACGTTTTGAAATTCGCAACTTTCAACGCAAGCTTAGTTTATGACAACTCGCGGTTATAAAGATTTTAACCTATCTACTAGCCATATCAACCTTCACAAAATTAATAAATTGTTTCTTTTGTAAATAAAACAATATAAAATAGATTTACCTACTACACCGTTAGTAATATAAAAAACAATCATTTGCAATATTTAAAAAAATAATCGTGATGTTTAAATACCACGATACTTAATTTAAAACTACAATACTTGTCATATTAATCTTCAGTCCACGCGTACCGCCTATGTAGTCACGCCCTAACATTCATATTCATACAAATAAACATATTGGTCCGTGAACGTTTAATTTCAGCGTTAATCTCCCCCGTCATCTATTAGATTATTTACTTATAATACTGGCTTCGTTTTAATTACAAAATGAACAATTTTGCTTGCGTATGGTACAACATCTACTTTTTTAAAAGTTATGTTACAGAATAAGATATTTCACTCAAAAAAAAATATTAGTCTGTTTAGATTATTAATAACTATTTGACCCGTTTTTTTTCTTTTGTTACGTAAACCAAAAACAACGAATATACGACGTTTCTAAAAATCACTAAACGTCACTCGGTCGGTATAATTTTACAGGAGCTAGTTTTGGCGTCACAAGCTCCTACTCCAATTTCGAAACATTTTATATTTGTCAATATTCATTGATTTAAGAAAACAAAAAATACGTGTCCATTATTTTTCAATACTCTGAGGGACTAAACCGTTTTTCAATTTATGTATGCAGTAAACTACCCTATTAAGCAGTTACGCCTTTAAATTCGTAAATGGATGTAGTGTGTAGTTATAATGTGAACAGATTTTGACGGCAGCAAAGATGGCACGGTGGTTGACCGATCGACTGCGCTTCGGGGTTTCGATTTGTCGCACGGAAGACACATTTCTAAGACCTACTTTTGTTCCACGTCTGGCTGTTTGTCTATGTGAGTTTTAATGTCTGTAAACGCTCCCTAGACATTTTAAATCACGTTAGAGGGCTCTTAAAACGTTCGGTGAATAACTTTTATTACGAAAGTATTTCAACTAGAGAGATCTTTCTCTCTATTAGGTTTGGCAAAAATCATCATAAACTTCTATATAAAACTGTCAGCCTATCACGAAGCCTTCCCACCAAAAAGGTCCCATAACACGACACCAATTATAAAAACATCGACACACGCCTACACATGGTCATCGTGTGAAAATCTGCGCAGCTTTATAAAAGTATGACATGTCTCATACATATATTAACAGAGTCATTAACATATCGAGTGCGTGCTGTATCATAATCAGACGTTATTAATATTATGACGACATGGAGAGATTTGATTTCTCACAGAGGTACGCACTAGGTATGTTTGCCGCGCGTTTTTTTCTGACGTGTGTCATTTTCATTCAGCTAGAAAAAAAAAAAAAATGATTGAAATAAGATACTAGGTTGGCTTCATTCCCATTCCAATAGCAGCATAGCTAGCTATCATAAAATAACTAGCGCAATATTGAAAACAGAAATGGTTAGTTAATTTCAGTTTCAAAAGATTGCTCTGGATGAATACAGAATTGTTCAGCACAAAAAGGGTAGGGTAAATAAATTGTTGCAAGAATAAGTAGAACTAATGTGTGTTGTTTGTGCAATATGTTAAAACTAAAGAATTTATTTCAAAGGAACTAGTTAAAGGCATCATAAAATTGGAAAAGTAAATAAAGAAGCAAGCTACAAGCCTAGTTCAAAGGCATAACTGTGTAAATGGTCGTAGTTACACAAAGCTCTACCAAAACGCGTGAATAACCGCTCCGTCTATTCTTCCCAGTGTGTACGCAGCATTACGCATATGAGTGACAATGGCATTGACAATGGGGTATAAACCGGTGCCGTGGGTTGTAGCATAGTACAGTGGACACGCGGCCTTACACAGACCACCATTGTTTATATTGTGCCTCGTTTGGACCGCGGCCAATAGATGGATCAAGCGATTTGACTAAATATTTAGTTAAGGAAGTTGATTTTATTTTTGTGTCTATGTTTATAGAAAGTTTTGGTTGATTTTAATTCTTTTTGGGTTTGAGGTCGTTGACACTTTTTCTATTACGAATAGGCATATTATTTTGTTATTTTAGCTTTTTGCATTGATTAAAGTTTTTACCAGTTTTACAATATAGTCAAGGATCATGAATATCCTAAGTAATGACAAATCTAGGATTTTGGCTACATATTGTTTATTATCCCATAGATATGCAATTAGCAAGTGATACTTCATGTGGATGACTTGTGAGGCCACCAGTCAAGTATGATTTAAAAAATATGTAGGTATAAGAAATACTTGAAATAATGATTATTACGCGATAGACTCGAGATGCATCAAGCTATTTCCAATAGGAATAGCCCGATTTTTTTTTTGGTCAGCGAATGCTGCTAATTTAGTTATGTACTTACTAGCATAGATTCCAGATTCCATCACCAAGAAAGTTTCCAAAATTCATCAGTATACACATGATTAAATACAACAATAACGGTATCAGCCCACGATCTACATCGACCGTGACAATGACAATGCGGGTGAGTTAATGACGCGAGTAGCTAGCACGTGGAGCGGGCGAGTGGACAGTCGAGTGCGCCCACGTACACGTAGCGTTGTTTATTTACTAACAGACGAGTCACATGGCTTGGGAATGAGATGTTTTTATTGCATTGTGAGAACCGTTGAGCTTTCTGATGAAAGTTTTATGAAAACATTTGATAGATAAACTTTACATACGTACTGAACTGCCCTTTTTGTTTGATTAGGGACTTGTTTCTGCTCTTGGCTTTGTCAACAACTCGGAGTCATTCCAGTAATATTTTGTACTAGTTTTATTTTTGGTTAAAAAGTTCCTAAAATTGGAATAAGAGTCTCAGAGGTTACCTTTTACACTCAAAATTTACTATATTATTATAGACAAGGCTGAATGAACCGATATCTCAATGAATCCTCAAAGCAAAACAATTTGTCGTTTGACGCTAGTCCTAAATATTCCCATGGATAGTAGATTCTGGCTGTAAGAATTAATATGACAATACCTGTAATATTTTTTTCATCTAGCTGTCACAATACTATTGAAACTTCTCAAGTCTTGTAGTATTATTTAACCAACTTATTAATACTGTCATCTCATTTCCGGCATTTGAGCTTAAACACAGTTAAGCTCTTACACACACCACTAATCTACTTACGAGTAACTGGCACTGTAGTATTGACTTGTCAATCCCGCTAGCCCGTTCAAACAAGGCATAAGATTCAATATGGAGATGTCATTCAAAATGGATAAAGATATAATGATATATTGGATGATTGTTATAAGTTTATTATATGTCATGAACTCATGATATCTTCTGATTTTAGGCAGTTATTGGTAGAATAAACTTATTGTTGTCGTAATTGTTATATTTAATAATTTCTCTTACATGTTGACATGCGGTGAATTCGGCCAATCATTAATTCTGTGTTCGATTTTTAGTGAAGCTACTTTTTTAAATGTGTGAGTGAGCGCCACGCACACATTTAAATGTTTTCTTTGGAGAGGTTCACTTATTTCACGTAGGAATCGAACTTAGGGGATAATTTTTCTACTATGTTTTTGGCTTCAATTCTCAGTGGCTTACTAGGAATTTGGACATTCTATAATCTAAGTGCAAACCGTATTGAACATTGCTCCTGTTTGCATTGTTCTAAATTGCCAGCTCATACAAACACAGATTGGGAACACAATTTAAATATTTAGGTTAATCGGATTGCTAACGTGACTCCCGACTACTGTTAGGTATATCAATTTGTTTTGTATTATAAGACGTAGGATGGTGATCATGGAAGGGCTTTATTTCTTATTTAGCGAAACGATTAGCATTTATATTAAAATCGTGTTAAGGGGCCGGAATGTTGTTATTTCGAAATAGAGTATAAAATTAATTGACATACTTTTTATGAGCTGTCAAAACGCTATATTTTGTATGACAATAAACCACCCGCTATTTTTTTTTTTCTTTGTAAAATCATCAAATGAGTCCGGAACGTAAAGGGTTATTGAAGGACACCGTGGATTTTAGTCAGTACGAGTCTGACAGTCCCTCCCGCTCTGCCCTGGGTGGGAGGACTCATAAGATGATTTTACCACGATAAAAAAAAAACTATTAACTATAAAAGAAAATCTTATGTTATTATATCCGTATTGCATAAATTCGTCAGCTTAATCCCGGAAAGAGTAGGCGGAACTATACTTTCCTACTCCCACTGCATTGGGCCAACGGCTATTAAGGTCCGTTCCGACGTGATCCAAATTACACCTAATTTATAATTTCTACAAGTTTATTTTTTAATCCATCATTAAGGCGTACAGTTCTATCTTTAATCATATGCTTTTTTAATGTGGAACTATTAATCATTTATGCTTCTTCGATGTGGAAATAGGTATCGAATTAGCGAGAGTCTAGCAAAGTCACTTCGCTCACACAATTCATTCTAAAAATGTGAATTCACTGGCAGATGAAACAACCCCATCGGAGGCTTGTACTTTCCGGGTCGCGGGACTCTCACATCAGGTAACTGCGGCCCTGGAACGTAAATTACTGTTGAAGAATCACCGCAGATTTTAGTCAGTACAAGTCTGAGTCCCTCCCGTTCTGTCCTGGTTAGAAGGGCTCTTTTGATGATTTTACCACGATAAAAAAATGGCTTATACTTTCTTAAAAGCCTTCAAATACAGCCTAGCCTTTTATGTGTTGATGAATATAATTATACTTCTCCATAAATGGAACATACTGCTCACATAATGCTCAAGCTCATGTACAAAATCAAAATACACCATAAATTACATAAAAAAAACAAGTAATTACCGTCAGAATAATCTTTTGAAAGGCAAAAGTGATCAGATAAGCGCGTTATGTAGGTATGTACGTAATGTTGTTGCCATATACAAAACTGCTGTGCCCAATAAGGAGAGCGCTTCGTGATACCTTTATCACGTTATCAGAGCTTTCTAGCGCCGTGCGCGGGAGCACGCGCCGCGATAGCTGTGGATAAGGACTGGGGCAGACTGGCGCGTGGCATACTCAATGTATTTAATGTAATTATAATCAATCTAATAATAAAAAAAAAAGAAGCGTACAGTAATCGTATATACTTTGTAACACAGCTTGATAATAACAACACGACTTTGTCTTTGACTTTGAGTCAATAAATAGCTTTAGCGTTAATAGCGTTTGGCTTAACAGCGGGTCTAAAACATTTAGAAATATTCCAAATGATTCACTTCGTGAATGAATAGCCAGTAACGTTGCTAGAAATGCACGAAGTGAATCTTAGGAACATTGCTTAGAGTGGCCACTTTAGACCCGCAGTTCTCGGCAAGTGTACCACCTCGTCAAATCAAATAGCGCGCGCGGAAGCGCTACAGGATTTGAATAATTCTGTTCCATTTTACGAAATTGCTCCCACAGAAGCGATAGCAGAGATATTACACCTAAAAAACCTATTGTTCTAAACATTTATCGCGTAACCAGTGTGCTCCCAGCCTTTGTATCACAGATTCCACTAATTTGCTTTAGAAATTCGTTCTAATTTTACTTTCTGAAAGTGGAGCGGGAGACATACGATCGTCCTGCGGTTCTGCCCGCTGTGCTCACGAACGAATCGGGTTACAACTATCAAAGAGGACATTGTTATCTTTTTATTGTGTGGAGGTGGTGTTTTATTTATTTTTCTCTACACACTAGGAATTTCTCCTGTGTCGTGGGTGCGTTTACAAACATAGAAACTCACGTACACTAACACTCAGACAACTACTTGTATGTCACACAAATATTTGTTCCGTACGGGAATCAAACCCGCGATACGCTGCACAGCAATCCAATCGCTCACCACTGCGCTAACCGTGCCGTCATTGATTTTGCTTGAACGTACCTTAAGACAGAATCCTCAGCCATTTGGATACATCTCTAAGGACCTATCGACAATTCTACATGTCATACAATCTATGTACTGTACGGTAACTCATTGTGGTGTTAACCACATATCGCGACCACCACAACCTCTCAAGTGGGGCACTGCTAAATTGAGCATTGTTCTGCAAGTCGAGCCTGATGGGACTCCACTGTACTGGGGATTGAAGACTATTACGAGTGTTTTATTTGCGTGGGCCTTTCTTCAATGATGTACTGGTGTAACGGGTTTATGATGTATATAGATAATATAGTGTGAGAGAAAAAAAATATTAAGATATGTAAGGAATTATGTGGTCAACGTTGAAGCACGCTTGACTTGAAGACCCCAAGGTTGTAGATTTCAGCAAACACAGACTCTGGCAGGGAATTCCAGTCCTTAACTGTGCGCAAACTGGAATATAAGTTAAGATGCTATGTCAGTTTCAAATAGGTATAAAATATTTGAATGTTCTTTTACAATAAGATTCGAGGCGTCAGTCGTTTTGCACTTCAACGTCAAGTGTGAACGGATGAATGGATATTCCTTATTTTGGACGGCGGAAGATCGCGTCGAATAAATTATTTATTTCTTTCTTAATTCTTTATTGTGGCAAAGCGAGCTTGATAACGAAATGGCCAGACTGTTTAATAAAAATCTGACTGGCTCAAACTTTTCCACATATACCTAAATGAATGGAGCTCTGCAAGCTCTGATGCCTTTGTCAAACAGACAGGCGAAAGCGAAGCGAAACCGACCCGAAGCGAGACGTCAGTCCGAAAGTTCTGTCACGCTATCGGATCGCTTTCGCTTTTCTATGAGGCTAGATTCAAACAATTCCATACATTACAAATAAAAACGTCACGCTTCGCGTTCGTCACGCCTGTCTGTTTGACAAAGGCTTGAGTGTTTCCATTTCACAATATCGAATTCCCTTACATATTTATCAAAACCGTGTGGTGATCATATTGTCTTCTGTTCCAGGGTTATCTTCATGTCTGGCGGCGGGAGGTGATGTTTTCCGACGAGCAGCTGAACGAGCTGTTCAACAACATTGAGGACATCTACAACTTTAACAGGTAAGACTGTTTAGGATCCAATATTGCTTTTACACGGCTATGATTATTGGCTCAGATTTGGGTTGCACTAATGATTGAGAGCTTTCTACTGATGCAAAATATAGAAGAAGGTTCGGACTATGCCACTCGAATATGAGATGCCGCAACGGACTATATGCGCTTCTATTTTTGACGGATTTATATTTGGAACTGTTTGATTTATATTTGGAAAATAAATTCGGGTGTTTATGAGCTCCTTTGTTTACCTTATTTTTTTAGTCTAGATTTAGGGTAGAATAAAGAAATATTTGCAGTCAAAGCTCCTATGTACATAGTCTTCGTAAATCAGTAATTAATTGTATGTACGGGACTCACGAATTACCGTGACCTCGGAACATAGAAGGCTATTGAAAGGCACCGTGGATTTTATTCAGTACGAGTCTGACAGTCCCTCCCGCTCTGCCCTAGGTGGGCTATGCTTTTTTTTATCGTGGTACAATCATCGAATGTGACCACCCACCGAGTGTGCAACGGGAGGAATTGTCAGACTCGTACTGACTAAAATTCATTTATTTCTTCAATAACCCTTTACGTTCCAGGGTCACGGTTATCTCTCTAAATATGCTACGACCTACGATGGATATCTCCCACATATTGCCCTAGGAACAGTTTCACTTAATAAAATTCTCTGCAAGCCTTTTTCTCCATACGTCTCGATCATTTAAACGCTGAACTTACGGAAATGCTTCTTTTTTTAATCTTACACGTCATAGACTTCACAAATCCCCCCTCAAAGTCTTTATATCACAAATAATCCTACATTTCGCGAATTTGACAAATACCCAAGCAACAATATAGCAAATCCTTGACATATGGCATAACTACTTCCCCTTTCATTTGTCCTCGGTGGCTTTCTGCTAAAACGTAATAACTTGGGGCTTCGCCACGCCCCTTACTTTAGAGGGGAGTAAGACAGGCGGAACACAAAACATGGTTTTGGTTTTTTAAACTTAAAGATTGCAAAACTTTGACAGAATGACAGACGTTGCATTCTTAAAGGGGATGTTTTTGTAAAGGATCTCTAAAGGGGAAACATTAAACGGGCACATCGGAATCAATAAATACAATATTAAACTGACGAAAAGGAATCTATAAAATACGTCGAAACTTCGGAGACTATGAATGAACAACTTTGACAGCACGGTGTAAGTGAGTAAGTGATCGACTGCTGCACAGCGTGTCGCGGGTTCAATCCCCGCACGGAATAAATATTTGTTTAATTTTCAAGTAGTTGTTTCGGGTCTGGGTGTTTCTGTATGTGAGTTTATATGTTTGTAAACGCACCAACGATACAGGAGAAATTCCTAGTGTAGGGCAACTTTTTTAAATGAAAAAAGGAAACTATCTCAATATTCTAATTCTCCTCTCCAAACTTGCGAAATACAAAGTTGGAGGTTTTTTTTTTTCGTGGTTAAATCATCAAACGAGATCTCCCACCTAGGGCAGAGCGGGAGGGACTGTCAGACTCGTACTGACTGAAATTCACGGTGTCCTTCAATAGCCCTTTACGTACCGGGGTCACGGTAAATCATAAGTCCCGACTCCAAGTTGGAGGTTTAACGAATTGGACCTGTTCAACAAAAATCACTTATTAATTCATTTGATGGAAATAATTACTTCCTTCTTTGAATACATGCATGAAGCGCTTTTACCCATGCAATAAACACAGTGAATATTTCAAGTACGTTGTAAATAAAAAACAGTAGTCTTGTTATAAGGCCTCTAAATCCATAAAAAAAAAACAATTATTATTCTACAGTCGTACCTCAGTTCAAGGAAAACAGTAACATTAACAATTTTATAACAATCATTCGTTGATGGAAAAATAACTAGCGGAAAATCTGAGCAGTTTTTATTTCTAACTTGCCTCCGTACGTAAATAATTCTGCTCTAAGCAATTATAAATGTCAACCATGAAGAAGTAATATCACTATCATTTTATTTATTTATTTATATCACGGATATTTTGCCGACAATTTTCCTTTTCATACTTTGTTGTAATTGTTTGAAACGTGGAGTTAAGTACTGTGCCACCTGCGGTTGTTTCACACAATCTTTATTGCCTAGGTTGGCATGGCGTTAAGCATTACGACCACGGCTATTACTTAAAAAAATCTGTAACACGGATTGTTCTTGTTTTATACTTTTCAGTGCGCGATTTTTTCGTAGTCGGGTTTTAGGTATTTTTTAACTTATTTAAAAACTTTACGTTTTTGTGACGTAAAGTAAACGGGAACTTTGACGTTAATTTGAAGGAAAAATCAGTTCCTCGTTCGTACACTAGAGGCGCCTTTTGAAATTTTCATGCAATAAACGCAGTTTACTACTTTACGTTTTTAATACGTACTTCAAGTATAATAAATAGTATTTGTAAATGGTCTAATCAGACTATTTACAAATTAGGTCTCTAAATCCATTCTGTTTAAAAACTTATTTTTGTACGACCAGACGAGATTAACTTCTGGTCTTGTCAAGTAGTCTGGTGCAAACAATTTCATTTTTACTTTTTTTTATGACATTGACGATCCCCTAAACTTCCTCCCATATGATGGAGGGTGTTAAAATAATAGCAAGGGTACTTTTGGGAGGGTTACTTTTACAAAAGAGGGTATGCATGTGTGGTCTGAATGGGCACTATTAATGTGAATGTGTGTGTGACTATACAGGGTGTAATCATGAGTTCAAAATTGTCCAAGAGGTAGCTTCTTATTTGGTTACAGAACTAGCCATATAAAAAAGAAAATATTCAGTAAGTGGCTGAGCATCTTTCACTTTAATTCTTCTTTTCAACTCAGTCTATCGCAGTCTACTTCTGGGTATAAGCCTCTTACAGGCTGCTCCACATCAACTTGTCCTCTGCCTTCTGTATCCAGTCTGTTCCCGCCATATTCAAGGTCGGCGGTTCATCTAGCTGGAGACTTTTGTTCTGTTGTATATTATGTCAATCAAAATTTAACTTCCTCTCTGCATTGTTCTTTACATAAATTCCAAAATATCCTTGCTTTCAATTGCTTTTGCACTCTGTACATTTTTCATTATTTTTATGTTACACCCTGTGATATGACATGCCATCTACATCTGTATAATATGTATGCCAGTGTGCGTGTGTTTGTATGTGTGCGTAAGTGCTAATAGCTAAGTTAGTGTGTGGTCCCCCTTTAACTACAGCAGTAGATATAGTTTCTACAGTATTGAATTACTATTATATTCTAAATTTAGTGCTGCTTGCTGTTTTACGATGATAGCACAAATGGGTTGTTTTATTGTTGTGTAACTTGGCCCAGCGGTGTGAATCTATGGGCTAGTAATTATGTTATACTTCAGTATATTGGTCTCTTGTCATCTTCGATTATAGTAAGAGGTCTTAGACAAGGGACAGCGTTGCGTTAAGAATTATATCGCAACCAAATTCATAACATGGAATAAGTATTCTATTCTATTAACATATTGCTTTAGCAATAGAATAGAAAAAGAAGAGTACAAATAATTGGTAAAGAACAATTTCAGCAAAATTGTTAGTAGCAACGTTGATAAAGTGGCAATTTCTCTTTCAAAGCGTATTAACACAATGATTCCTCAACTGGAAAACTTTTTGATAGCTTAATATTTTTGACGTTACCATTTTCGTTTAGAAATGTTGATAAGCTACTTGCAGATAGAACCAGCAACTTATTCTGTTCCAAAATGACATCGCTAGTGGATAAATTGGTGTTGAAAATGTTTGCAAATTGGCGACTGTAGTTCCAATTTTGCCCGTCCGAAACTTGTAAGTCGTGTCTTTTAACTTAAAGAAAATTAGGTATATAAGTCTTAAAGAAGTAAATTAATAAAAAAATATACAATCAATAGAAGAGTCAGTGAACTTATTTCTAAAGTAAAACAGAAGCAACAAAATCTATTTATTGTTCAGAGACAATTTCACAGACGACTGATCGACAGCGTAACTGATTTTTCACACAGTATTGTCATGCAAATTGTGAGAATGACGTCTCTTAAAGTTTCAAGAAACGATTGTCTTAAACAATATTCTTTAAATATAAAATGGATTTGCTCTTAGCCTCAATCTAGCCAAGAGGCAAAGATGAGAACTAAGTAAGATGGAGCGGGCTCACCCAGACAGAACTGCAACTCTTGCGCACCGAGGGTACACAGTAAAAACTGTTTGTCGTTGAATTCTTGTTTGCGAGGCAGGCGGACCTTGAGATGGCTAACAGCCTTCGTACTTAAGGCCACGCAAATCTCCGATATCTTATGACTAGAGGTCGGAATTATGTAGAGTTATTTTAATACTTGCATTGAAATGTTGATATTAATATGGATCTTCCAGGGATTTCTAATAGACAATCTCGTGTAGAAAATAGTATTACAAATAAATAATAAAAACCTCAGAGATAGATTAGACAAATATTTTTTGTAAATGTAAATAACTTTTTGATTAAATAAATCACGGAATTTTTCTGCTCTTTGAATGTAATTCCGGGATTTGGGGCATATCCGCTTTATTCTTTCGCTGTTTGAAATCAGTGTAAGTACATGAATAACTCTAATTTCGACCTCTGGTTATGACTTTATATCCATTGACGTGTCCCTATGTACGAACCTCTATGGATTTGTTCTGCGATAGTCGCCTCTACTAGGCGACTATCGCAGAACAAATCCATAGAGGCTTTAGCTTCTTCCTACCTCCATTGGAATAAACCAAGAGTTTCTATATTAATGTTAGTATTTCTTCAAATTATTACCGTATGACCCGACCCCATACTCTCGGCAATAATTATACGCTTGCCTAATAACAGTAGATTCGCAGATTAAAAGCCAATTGGCAACATGACAAGCTAAAGACGATAGAACATATATAACTTGCTGAAAATCTACGTAGTATATAAACATTATATCACTACAAACTATATTTCGCGAAAGGGATGGAAGCCCTTTTTATCAATTATAAAATATAAAACTGCGGGCTCCGTGTGTCATTGACAAAAGGTTTTAAAGCAGGTTGTATATAATACGACCGTATGACATCGTTCTGTAACGATCTTAGATTAAAAAAAAACATTTCGGTTTTTCAATTCAGTTTACAAATGTTTTGCCCCCCGATACCCGACACTCGGCAAAATTACTACAAATCTAGAGATCAACGTTGCAGAATTTCTTGTAAATAAAAAGTATGAAATAGAAATAACTTCTAATGAATATAATAACATACGAGTGTAAGAAACGTTCGTTATGGTACATTACAATAATGAAGCTCACGGTGCAACACTAATAACATATAAAATGGGGTGAAAACATAGATGGGGACGCTTGGGGCGGACCCTCTGGTGACCTAGTTACTTACTTAGTTGCAGCTGTGCAGTACACACGCTTAGATGACCTCGTCTAAGCATGTGTTTCATTACTTAATAATAGCAGCAAAAGTAGTGGTTAAATAAACCACGACTTATGCCTCTAGCAGAAACAACAAGTCTGATATACAGTGAGCCACAAATTACGAGGATTGAGTTTGTATCTTGTTTTTGTAGCTTGGAAATACTTGTGAGCTGTTATACTTAGTTGTTTTGGAGGAAAAGATTGTGAAAGGAAAGATATTAAAGAAAGAGAGGGAGTATGTTACCCCGTGTAACATGAGACAAGGGTAGGAAGATATTGATGAATATTTATTCTACGCTTGCAGGGAACTCTATATCAATAGCCAAGAAATCTACTGGGATTCGATTAAATAATCTGATATCTGTAGACTGTGCCTTATTTAAAACAAACACAAACATTACAAAAATATCTGCCTACAATCTTAAATAACAGAAAACATCAAACACACCTTTGATCACATTCACATTTCAAACAAGGCAACCAATTAGATAGATAAACAATCTCGATCTACAACCGCATCGAGCCCGCACCGACCACCTGCCCCGTATGTTTCCACAAGGTGTCGAACGCCAATTAGCTGTGAATGCATACCCGACCCGGATTCCTCTCCGTATGATGTAACTGCACCTTTAGATGACTTTAACCGTCACTGTTTTATGGCGAGGGTCATATTATATTACTTTTTTAAGATTGTTGGCTGGGTTATGGTTAATTTTACAGTTTTTTCTTTAGCAAAATGGCAAAAACAAAACAGCCTATGTTTGTTATGTTTGGCAAGGCTGAAATACTTTTGAATTTCCATTCATTAGTTAAAATTGTGTGCAATTCTATTTCTATATTATTATATTTTTGGCAAGGACCAGCCTTGTAATTATGCCGTTTGTTTATATACATATAATCTGTATGTCCGTTTGCCATTCAGCAAACCTCTAACTTTCTCGATGTCTGCCCTCTCTGGCCAGTGTGCCTCATAATATTCTGGTGTCTAGTTTATTGTCATCGTTCCATCTTTTCTGTGGTCTATCTCTTTCTTTTCGGTTCTTGGGCTATTTACATTTTTTTGTATGTCCATTTGCCTGTTAGCAAAAGTCTTTTCCAACTTTCTCAACATCTGTCTTACCTCTCTGCTCCATATTGTTTCGGTATCTAATATCATCTTTCCATCTTTTCTGCGGTCTTCGTCTCTTAATTTCTCCATTTCTTGGGCTATTTACAACAATACTATTTTACTTTATTTTAAGTTAAATCAGTTGAACCTCTATCCACTATTTTAAAATAATTTAAAGTACAGAAGTCATTGCAATTATCTTATCATATTTCGGGAGTGTTCCAATTATTGGGTATGATATTACATTATGAGTGTCTCTTAACATACTTTGATTGACGGATAATAAAGATAGATTACTCTGTAATGTAGTAATTATTATGTCATGTTGTTGACGAAGATTTATGAGACAGCCTTTAACAAAAAAATATGTTTTTAGCGACATAATAATTGCTTTGTAGACTTGATATGCTTGACTCTGGCTTTATGCAAAAATTGTGATTAATCAGAATTTACTATCATTTTTCTGCCCTTCTTCAATGTTACTGAGTGTCAGTGCAACACATTTTCTTCCTCCATTATCTCTGTTCATTATCCTGTCAGACATTAAACTATCATTTATCCATGATTTTTCATTCATCCATCTTTTCTTTGTTCTTCTTCTTCTTCTTGTCCATCTATTGATCCTAATATTCCATAAAATTAATAATACGTCGTTTATTTTCTTCACCACATAATATTTTAATGATGTTTTTGCTGTACATTTTGATTGTATTCATCACTTATCCTTCGTCATCATATGCATAACCTTTTCACAACTGTTGTGGTCGGCTTCCAATCGAATCAGATGCAGTTAAACATCAATATTTTACATACAGCAACTGTCTATCAGACCTCCACAACCCAGTAACTGGGTAATACGATGGCTTTTCGCAAGACTGGTTGTCAGACGTTCGAGCTTCTGGCTAAAAGTACTGACTCTGAAAGATCTACAAATGACAGCCGGTTTATCATTGTAAGTACACTATTAAACTAAATGTTTTTGTCAAGCCACCGTTCAGAGAGTGTCAATTAATGATAAACTGTTTCGTTCAAATATTAGAAAGTATAACGTTCGTAGGCGTTGAAAACATAAATTAACATTCTAACAAATATATTTTTCCGTAAACTTTAACACCTACGTAAGAATAACTATCTAGTTTATATCTCTTCTGACCTACATTGTACCTACGTACCTTGATAATACCGGTATGTGTAGTGGTCCATTGACGGACTTACAAAACAATGCTAAGAGAATCTCAAAACATAAACGATGATTTTATTCTTCTTCTTCTGTAATCTTTAGCCAGCCAATCCTGAGTATAAGAATCTTCCAAATCTTTCTACTTTTGGCGATTGTCATGGTTATCAGTATCAGATTCGTCGATTGTCTTCCTTGTTCATCTTCCTCCAATTTGTCGGAAAACACCAACACTTTCCTCCTCATCTTCAATCTTGTCAAATCAATTAACATTATATGCCTGCCCTTATCCCTCTACTTTTTTTAAATTTGACGATAAGTTCGCGTTTGACCACTATCTCGCCTGATGGCAAGCGATGATGTGATCGACGGTGAAGCACGCTTGCCTAGAAGTAACCTATTCACCCTTGACTTGAATATCCTAAGGTTATAGCTATCAGGAAATATAGACTTACCTGGAAAAGAAATACATACTTACCGGGGATTGTCGCAACCCGTGTTCTTCTTCTATTCTTTCCTGTGAAACGTCACATCATCATTTACTACTTTTTCTTTTATGTCATTCCTCACACAACGCTTCCAACTTTTCTTTGGTTATCCATCAACATTTTGCATAACAATAATTAATTTATATCTCTATCTACAATAATTGTTTGAGTGTTTGTAGATAATAATATTGTTAGCTTTAGACGTCGACCGCAGATCTAAGATACTGTTTTACGGTTTGTTTCATACGATATCTGTGTTACTACTTCATTACGTGTTATTGAAGCAAAGTGGCTTGCATTCATTCGTTAAGATGTAGAAAAAGATAATTTGAAGGGGGTATCCATTTATATATTTGCCCGTATGTTTGTTTTGTGACTACACTATCTGCTGTATTACCTACCATGCCAAGACATTTCATAATAAAATTGATAATTATTATCTCTCCTTTTACACTCAACTGCTATGTTTTTGTTGGTAACATTTCTAATTTTGCAAAAACAAATGAGGAAGATATTTAATAATACCCTTTGCTGTTAAAGCTATAAAGCATTCAGCTAAAACAAAAACATTGAACAAAAAGCCTTTTACAACAACACAGAAGTGAATAAAACCAGCAAAAGCACCAGCTAAGGTACCTTTTGTTATGGCACGTTTTGTCGTCCGTCCGCCTGCGAATGTAAAATGCCCTGATAGGGTCAGGTTACATGACCTCGCCAGATTCCTGATTACTGGTGCCTTTAGCTTACGACCAGGTTGTTTTTTTTTCTATGTTTCTGTTCAAGAAGTGTTCGTGTGTAGGTGGACGATTATTTAGTCGTTCCGAGTTAGGGATGCGATAATAATTTATGGACGGTTTTGTGATTATTAAGTGAGTCATTTGCAAAAGATTTAGGAGTAGTTTTTGTGATGAGGTGGTTTTTGTCCGTTGTTGAATGCTGTCAGAAGTTCACACGTTTAGTTATATTAGTTCATTGGCTGCAAAAATAAGTGGTGTATAATCCAAACCGAGATTTGGATTAGGACTGTCTTTAGTATTCAAATCATTAAGCCTTCTTGACCCTGCCATACCTAGTCGAATTTCCATTACGAATCCAATAATTTTCCAACTTCTAAAGCAAGATATCGCGACTCTACCTAGTGTTTTACTATAATCATCTCTATCTATCTATCCAGATCCCTCTGCGGCGAACTGAACACCTGCCGACTTGACGCGACATGCATCGCCCGCTGCTTCGTCAACAACACTACCGGATTTTCTGTCTACACCTCCTACTGCACCGGCTATCCTCGTACTATGGAGAGACTGGCAGCACTAGCCTCGGAACCTCATAGTGCTCGGGAGTTTAGAGAGAGACAGATAGCATTGGGCCACCTGTTGCCGCTCGCTTCTTATTTGCTGAAGCCGGTGCAGAGGATTCTGAAGTATCATCTGTTGTTGCAGGTTAGTTTGAAACTTCTTTTTGTATTTGATTAAGAGTTTTTTACTTTGACCTATGATTTAGTTTTCTTGACACGGCTTCCAAAACTAACTTTCATAATTTCCTCTATGACTATACTTGTTTGGCCACATTGTCCTGGGTTTATTTCCCTTAATTCTGGCCTTCCTTGATCATTAAACCAGTTTTATGAATGCATCTCAAAATAGCAATAATTTGATAGTAGCATTGACATGTTAGTCACAACTTTCAAGAGTACAGATCTACCCAAAGTCCACAATTATATAATGTAGATATCTGTTTTGCCTCTTTAAGTTCCTAAGCAAATATACAGACAGGGGTTATTCATACATCTATTTGATCTTTGATCTCCGTATGTGCTCATCTTTAAAACGCATTTCAAGTTAGACCGCTGCAATAGGTCAAAATATTAATTTAATTGACTACACAGTCAGATTTACTGTGCAATTATAGATTTAATCTTTGACCGTAAAAGTACGTAAACTTAAATTATAGATGGCTTGATGATAAAATACTAAAGCTTCTGCAATATTCGATGCACTCATGCCTACTGAAACCCGATGAAATCATCAACTTAGCTAAATATATTCTTATTAGGAATGGGTGCTTGCCATAAATAGAATGATGTAGGATTTGGAAACACGAAGCGATGCCTAATTTGGAACTACGATCAGTTAACAAATTAATATAAGGACTTATTTGTCGATTGACGACGAACTTGCACTGGCGTTTGATTTTATTGTCAATTACTGATTATAAGGCTTAATTGGATATTACCTTATCTATATTGTGTAGTAATAGCAACGTCCTTGAATGTCTGAACAACACAAAGTAGTAAGCGCCTTCTAGTCAAAAGCTAACCGTTCCACCTTTATACCACATATTTTGAAACGGTGTCCCTCAAGGCACAATACTTAGTCCTACTCTATCCTAAAGATATTTTGAATACAACTAATAATATAACGTTTATTTTACAGAATGTCGTAAAGCAATGTGCCTCAAGAGAGACAGAATATGCGCTATTGAAGATGACCGGAATCGCACAACATATAGACGATATGAAGCGACGACATGAACATGCCGTCAGAGTTCAGGTGAGATGACCTTTATGTTTATTTCCTTTCACGTTTCATATAAAATCATAAGTAAAGATCATGATCTTCTTAATGCTGAATTAAAACTTATATTTGCCATCGAAGTCCACTGAATATAAAAACATATTGGTTTATTTTTGCAGGAGATCCAATCCCTGCTATACGGGTGGAATGGGCCCGACTTGACTACATACGGAGAGTTGTGTGCCGAAGGGACATTTAGGTAAGTTTAGTTTTTTGGTGACAGCATCATCGTATACTGTACGGGATACTTTTATGTAGTGCGAAAATTTAAGTACGTTATACATTATGAAAAAGTATTATATAGCTCCGGCAAAGTTATCTTTTATTAACGAAGTTTGTTTTGAAACAAATTGGTTACGGGATGGTGACACGTGACACTTGATTCCCGTGTTTGGGTTATTCTGATCGTAAAAATTGTATTTATTTAAACATTTATATCTTCATGTTACAGAGTATTCGGCGCGAAGGCAATGCGTCACGCCTTCCTCTTCGACAAGATGCTGCTCGTCACCAAGAACAGAGAAGATGGCATCCTGGCATACAAGTCGCATATCATGGTAAATATAATGCCTGTATTGCCGTTTACATTGACACCAACAGATCATTTCATCTTCACCTTCTAGATGCAACCCAGATAGAAAAAGCTTCTGCATTTTGCAAGTAGATTTTAGATCGGAACATCCTTGATGATCCGAGTTTGCTTACAATCTATAGTTTCGATTTTAAGATCAAGCAAAGCGTTGGTTTTTGACTAATAATTAGAGTTTATGATTTTACGTAATCGGAACTAAAGCATAGTAGAATTGATGAAATATGAGATTTTTGAGCAATGAAAGAATCTCTTTTTATACTTCTTTCAGTGTAACAACATGATGCTGGTGGAGTCCATCGCGGGCGCTCCGCTGTCGTTCCACGTGATCCCGTGGGACGCGCCGCGTGCGCAGCTCACGCTGCAGGCGCGGTCGCCAAGGCACAAGCGAGAGTGGACTTTATTGCTAAAGAGGGTAAGTTCTTAAGCATTTGTAATATCAGACGGCCTATTCATAGTAGTAACTTCATTCTAAGTTTTTTCTGGACCAGCATTCTTTTTTTTTTTTTTTTTTGTAAGAAAATACTAATTTAAAATCGTAAATTTCAGGTAATTTTAGAGAACTACAACGCAGTGATCCCGTCTCATGCAAGGCAGCTGGTCATGGAACTTGGACAGAACAAAACTGATGGTGAGAAACCTATTTCGTATAAAGAGACCTAAAAACCATAATGGTCCATTCAAGCATACACTAGAGACAAATAAGGGATGGGATAAAGTAAGGGTTTAAACGCCAGTGGGGACTTTAGTCCCCAAAATAATTAGTTGCGAAAATTATGCAAAAAAAATTGGTAATTAGATCTGGTATTTTATCGGTTTTTTAACAGTATTTTTTAATGTTGAAAAAGCACGCGTAGTTTGAGAATGCCAGGTGATGCCAGCTGTCATATTTCAAAATTGACATTGACGTAGCGTTATAATCTTAGGGATTACCAGTTTATTGCTAAACGGATTCCAGTCGTATTTGTGATTAACAATATTATTTCTTACTTTGCAGATGACATGCTGGCAGAAAAATCCCACAACCTAATAACACAAGCATCCATGAGAAAGCAACTGTCAGCTCCAGAATACCTCGAAAAGAGAAAACTAGAAAGAGAAAGAAGAAAATCATTCGAAAACGGCACCCGAGGACGACTGAAGAAAGGCAACAGAAAATACACTATCCCTAGTTCAAGAGCAGAGAGTCAGGAATGTGACTGTACACAAGTTTCTGCTGAAAAAGGTATCGATTATACTTGTGAGAATTGTTACATTGACTTATGTTCAGACTGCGAAGCAGAGCTTGGTAAAGTTAAAAGAGAAGACAAGTGTAGTTGCAGACACGATGATAATGAGCTAGGAGAAAAATGTCCCGAATGCGACAGATCGCTTCATTACATAGATTCAGGAAGCGCCGAACATTTAGAAAGAAAGCTATCAGCTTGCAAGTGTTCCGACTTCAAATCATCGCAGGAAAGTTTTAGTAAAGAGTTCAGCAGTTCATTAACTAAAACTCGAGGATATCATTCCTCTGACAACATCATAGGATACACTGACACCAGTAAAAGTAAAGAGGATCTAAGTGACACGAACAATTCTTTGATTAACGTTAGACAAATCCCGAAAACTTGTCTAAAATGCGCAAAAATTAAAGAAAATATTGTCACGGACTCTACTAGTACAATACACTCTAGAAGATCTAGATGTAATGACACTGAGAAACCTAAAATTGAGACTCTCACACGGTCCAAATCAAAAGATGACCCACAAAGGTCTAAATTATCCAAGATTGGGACTTGGAGGCGGAAGTCTGAACCAGGACTACAGCAAAACATGATCGGAATAATTAGTAAAAAATCTCAGGACAGTGACAACGAAAGAGAAGTTAGAGGAAATGAAAAAATTGAATTTGAATGCAAAAACTGTGGGTCAAACAAAATTACAAAGAAAGTGAAAGCAAGCGATGGAACTCTAATTTCTGATCCAGAGTGTGATGGTAGGAAACGAATTGGTACGATAAAACCAGCCGTAGAGATAAGAATGTACAACACTAAAAACATACCAAAGAAGATTTCTAAATTAAAAAAGAATAGAGCTAAAGGATTACGGCTGGGATCTGATACAACTGCAAAGTTTTACGCTGATTTTTCCACCGATGTGTCCACTGAAAACATTTTGCATATATCAGAGTCGAATGACAGCCTTAATGTTGATAAACCTAAAGACACGCCAACCCCTGTACCTGAAACTATTAGCAAAGACGAATCTATTGACGAAGAAACGTATAAGAAATTGATAGAAAAGACGGATTCATTCAAAAAGAACGAGTTGGAGAAAGTAAAGTACTTAAATAAGCAAAAAGTGATAAATGAAGGTTCAGAAGCAGAAGATAAACCAGCTGAAGTTGAGACAAAAGAAGAGGTATTAGAAAGTTGTGAAGAAGTTGAACAACCTTTAGAACAAATAATTTCACAGTTACTGATGCAAAACAGAGAGTTTCAAAAATTGATAAAGAAGCAACAAATGAGGAATACTGCTCAAAGAAGGCATCAAAGATTAATGAAGTCTCATTCTAATCCCGAACAAGTTTTGCTAGCAAAAAACTTAGAATCGAATAAATTAAAACCAAAGTTCGGACGACAGACTTCAGAAAACTTGGACACAGATAAAAATAATGATGAAGAAGAGGATGCGACTACAACGAGTTCCAGAACAGAAATGACTGAAGAATTAGACGAAGATCATATCTATGAAACTCTAAGAGTAGTAGATAGTAGGGTTGACGAATCTTTACATTCGTTGAATACCAAAAGTAAAGTGATCCAACATAATCCTCATATTGGCAGACCTAAAAGAGTACCAACACCACCAAAAAACGATGAAATGACAAATACTGAAATTTCCCATCATATTGGTCCTGATTCTGACTATGTTTACTTATCATTTGATAAACTAAACAAGTTGCAAAATCCAGAAGGCATATATGACGTCCCTGTCAGGTCGCCAGAAAAAGTTGACAGGAGTTCAGAACATTATGTTACTATGGAAAGCAAAGGTCCTATCATGACTGAAAACGTATACGATTCCTTAATAGAAGTTTGTAGACGGAAAAAAGACGTACCTAGCGACTTACCAGGTGACTACCTGCCTATGAGTCCAGACCAACAGAGTCCTAACACTCCTGAAATATGGTTGAGTAGACAGAAAGAACATTTCAATGTATCTAGAGACAGAAAGTCTGGTTCGTTACCGAGAAGTTTTCAAGTAGTAACGAGTAATCAAGAAGAGAGTAATCTAGTTACATTTAAATGTAAGCCTAACAGTAATAGTAAAACTTATTTGAATAGAGATGGCAAGGTTATGAGTACTGATAGACCGTTCACAATAGCTTCGGATCAAAGTGAGATTAATTACGATGATATGACTGAAGGAGATATGCTAAAGTTCAATAATTCTAAGACTAGTGAGACTGATTTCGTACAGAATATTAGTCAGTCAACTTTAGAGCTGGAAGAAGAAATCGATAGATGTTACAAAAGTAAATTCCAAGATATTAATTTGGATAAGAATAAGAATGAGAATCTCTTAACCGTTTCTCAACCTAACTTGAATGTGTCTACTACATCTTCCTGCGAAGTGTTGCCTACAGTGCAGAATGATGATAGTAAGTCCAATGATATCGAAGTTATTCATCCAGAACATAAGATTTACAAACCTACTTCTAACATGCTGTCACTTAAAAATGTGCTTAGTCGTTTCAAGAATAAGACTCCTAACAAAAATAACGAAGATTCAGAAATCAATGCTAATGATCAAAGTAGTCCTGATAGCGCGAAATCAGATCTCAAAAGTCCTACAAGTGAAAAGAGACCTAACTTAAACCCTAGAAGTTACTCCAAAAATCTTTTACAAAGATTCAGAAGCATAATCGGTGATGAACACGCAGACGATAATCAGAATAAACCAGAAACTATAAGTAAAGTTCTACACACTGAAGATACACAGAATAATTTAGTAAAGAGTGACATTAAAGTTGTAATAACATCTACTGATGCAAGTCTTACCACTTCAACTATAGTATACGCGCTGAACAACGAGTTACTTAGTAAGAGCGTTTGTGAACATAGCACGATGTCCGAAAGTCAAAACGAGAAAAGTAAACTAGATGCTTTGTCACTAAGCTGCGATAACATCACTCAGAAACCAGAAATTCATCGGCCAAGTTACGACAAAAGTGTTAGCATGGTGACAAGCATCACAAGCTCAATTGGATCGCCTTCCAAATCAAACAATAGTTCCTATCAAAGCTTGAATAAGTTGCCTATTTACATGCAAGGTAGCAAGCACTTAGGGGCTAGAATAGCTCAGTCCGATTACGTAGACCCAACGACTCTAGTTAGCGATAAGTCCCCACTGAAGAAGGTCAATGTACTTATTAATAAAAATGCCGTGAGACCTGATAGTTTATTTTCTAATTCATCTTTTGTTACGTCGTCGAGCGAAGGCGCGTATCAAGAAACCCAAAACAAATTAAATACTAATCAAAATATTGTAGAAGCTAAAGACGAAACACTAGATTCTCTACAGACGAATTCTGATGAGAGTTACTACGAAAAATCGTTTGAAAAGATTGAACAAGTGACTGATGAGGATGTTTTCAGAGATTCAGCAGTTTACTCTGATCAAGAAGATGTAGAAGAGATGAAAGTGGAAACTGTAGGTAAAGATAAGGTAATAAACAAGACTGTAACAAAAGTAGAAAGCATTAAACGTAATAATTCCTTCAAATCGCAAAAAACAACCATCTCTACTACAGTAAATGAAAAATGTAATACACAAACTCGCGTGGTTGTGACTACGAACAAAACAGCAAACATTGAGCATATTAATAAAAAGTTTGAGAAGGTTGTGAAGCCAAAAGTAGCCCCGCCTGTTCCCGTGAAACCGAAAATTTCACAAATATCATCAAATGTTCCGAACAAAAATGTCCAAAAACCTTTGTCGAGGAGTTCCGAACAATCATCATCTTCAGAATCTGTCAACATGAAAACTATCAAAAGGAATGTCAACTATAGACCATCAATGATGAGATCAGAATCTAATCCTCCAAATGAAAAACCCAAAGTGACTGAAGATAAAATGACTAAAAGTGATATTTCAAATAAAGTTGAAGAAAAGATTATGAAAGATGATGTGGACAAAACTGATGATAAGTTGAAACCCCAAGGAAACATACAAATAAAAAGGCTAAGCTTCGAAAGAGCAAGCCTCGATTCGGCGACCAGAAAGTTAAAAACGTCACAAGACGTGAAAAAATCACTTCTAGAACAACCGAAAACATCGAAGTCCGTGTTAGAAAGGCGAATGGAGATCGAACAAATGTCGAAAACTCAAGTAAAACCGAGTCAAACTGCTAAGAAACCTATACAGGCAACTAAACCAAAGTCTATCACGACGAAAGTAGCGAATTTTGAGAGAAGTGTCAGTGAAATAAGTGTAAAAGAGAAAGCAATACCCACCCCTAGTCCTGATAAAAACATTCCTAATAGAAATAATGCTGAATTGAAACCCGAACTTGAAGAAGACGTCAAAGGCAGTTGGGTAAAACAGGTTGTTAATAAATTCCAATGAGCTTACTTACCAAGAGTGATATTTCTGCATTTATATTTCGCTTTTAACAACCAAGCAGTGTCCATTTAATTATGCAAGTGTCTGATTTGTTACTTCAAAATTATTGTCTATGAAGTGTGACATGTCAAAATTTTAATAATTTTAGTTTGTGAATAATAATATTGTAATGGAATTTACTATTGATAATGTTATTTTCTGAATTGTATCTCATTCTTATAATAATAATATTTAAAAGGTCTTATCCGGCTAGATGTGTTAAGGTGTCACAATAATGACATTTAAGACTTGAACGATGATTCCGTCTGATTTTGTACTCCCAATTTTTGAAATCCTTCCTTCTTAATTCTAGCAATAAGTTAGGAACATAGATTGAATATGATACGATTTTGAATTTTGTTCTAGGATAGTGTCATACGATGAATGAAATAGTACCTAATTGAGCAATAACTGTCTTTTTCTTAAGCTTTCGCTCCAAAAATCAACATCGTATCGTTTAAAATCTTAGAATTATAATTAATAACATAATTGTTAATCATTATTGTAAATAATCTCCTATCAAACCTCTGTGGGCTTTGATATCTCGTGCCATAAACAATGAGTTATATTTTGGCAAAAACATCACTACGCACAGCCTTCACATGTATATATAATCTGTGGAAATGCTTATTTTGCTATTGTATTTATTCAAAAAAGTGCCATTGCGATATTAGACGAGTATTTAATTAAAAAGGGAAATTATTTTTTTCGTGCAATCGAATAACGATCTACTTAAAAGTATTTATTTTTTGTTTATTAGTGTTAAGTTTTGTTGTGTAGCTACTAACACCAAAAAGTAGAGAAGATTGTTTTAGTATTATTTTTTTTACTAATAAAATTATTCAATAATAATTTCGGTTTTTCTTTTTGCTTAGTTAAAACCTTTAACGTAATTGTTACGAGAACTGAGTAAGTATAATTATAACGCCAACTCTGTAAACAGTGTTGTGTTAAGTTAAAAAAAAAGACGCGACGGTTATATACGTTCCGGCCAGCTTTTTACGACACATCTACTGAACAGAATTTCTGAAAACAATGGCGCCCGAAAATCAAATTGTGGAAGTTTGTGAGCATGTATGAATATTTTACTGTTTAAGCTGAAAACCTTATAAGAGGCCTCTCGCCCTGTGTGGAGCAGAAGGGACTGTCGGACTTGTACTTACTAAAGTCTACCGTATTCCTTCAATTGCCCTTTTCATTCCAGGGCATAGTAAACAAGTAGTACTATGGGTAAATTAAATTTTCACACCACCTGCTCGAAAATGTCAAATTATATGTCAAGCAACCTTAACCTAAAGTGAGTCATTAGTGGCCGAGGGCACAGCCGGTCAATAATGTTGTACTGGATTTCATTATTACCCGCTGGTCAATAATGTGATTTGAATTTGGAATATGTTTATAAACAACAAACACCCTTTGGTGCCAGAAAGATTTTTTTTTTAAATTTTTCTTTTCCCTTTTGGGAAGACAAAGGGATCTATCTAGCCCATGCAGCCTAGTTTTTTTTTTTTAGTTCTTTTCGTCCCTCTTTGGGGCAGGCAAAGGGAGCTGAGCCCATACAGCCAAGTCTGATTTAGTGTGCCAGAAAGAGGAAAGCTATTCTCGAAACCCTTACTACGCGTGGATGATATTCTCGATTTCCTAAAAAATCATAACGATTGCTTCTTCATATCGTTGCCATGTTTTCGAAGACATAATATTGTAAGAATAATTAGATAACTACCTACGAACCATTTTTTAAAAGGAATGAAATAACATTAAAACTGGCATTAATAATAACAAATACCGTACCGCGCCGTAATACCGTAGGTAATAGTAATTGGCTGTAACATTAGTTAATTTATTTTAAATAAACTGCACTAAGATTGCTGTGGATTTTGTAAATAAATAAATAAATAATAAAACCTATCTATAATATAGTCGATTTATCACATTTTATCAAAAATACTCTATTTTCACGAGCGTCTCCAATGACGTTCTAAATTCAAAATGCATACAGCCAATCATCCAAAACCATTCTACCAGCCCTGTATAAAACTTAGTTTACACAAACGCCACATCCATGAGAGTGATATCATTAGGACAAACACGACAAAACCATAGAAGATACTTTTTTTTTCAGAAATCTGAAAAAAAGTGTACCTATATAACTAGTTCTAAATGTTATTCTTACTGTTTTTTTATTTAATAAATACTTTGTTTTTCGTACTATGGCTATTATTTTCTCACAGTAGGTGTAAAAAGTAGAGTATCCTCCTCTGGGCTAAAGGTGTCTTTGCCTTGGGCTAGCTTGAATCCCTCGCTGCATTCAGGATTCTTGTATTAACTCCCTCGCTTCGCTCGTGAGTTAAACTCTTAACTCCCTCGCTTCGCTCGTGAGTTAAATCCCGAATCCTTCATTGCGCTCGAGATTCAATATGACGCCCGTGACATAAGACACAACTTTAGCCCCTCGGTGCATAATCTACTATTTCCCGTGGTACTACTGGTAGTAAAACGGGTGTGTCACGGGCAATAAACGGATTTCTGCGCTGCGTATTGCGGATTCGATTGCTGCGCTAAGTATTGCGGGTTCGAATCTCGGACGCAATGCAGGATAATTCCTAGTATGGGGAAAGGATGTGCTTTTTAAAGATGTGTTTATAAAAAACACAATTTATATTATAATTCTGACAAAGAGGCCCTTATTTTTGAACTCGGTATGATATTGTGGGAAAACATAGTGGAGTTTTTCCAAATCAAGAGTTACCGTTGTTTTTATAAGTTCCGTGACCGCAACGACAATGGAGGTATACAGTTAATCAATTGAATATAATCAATGATTATTCGGTTTCAAGAACATCGTGAGTTTATGAAATTAACAAAAATTGTCTTGTTTAATTTTTGACACGTGCAATGAAGTCATTTTTTATATTTAAATACTACTTTTATCATAATTTAATATACAATGTAATTATAACACTAATCTTTATAAAAAAAATACCATGTGTAATTGATCTGGTCGCGGGACTCACGAATTACCGTGACCCCGGAACGTAAAGGGCTATTGAAGGACACCGTGGATTTTAGTCAGTACGAGTCTGACAGTCCCTCCCGCTCTGCCCTGGGTGGGAGGACTCATTTGATGATTTTACCACGCTAAAAAAAATGTGTAAGTGACCTAAAACATCAACTATCACTACGAAATTTTCAAAAAACGACTGTCAGAAAGGCTATTATATCTTTTACCTTTTTTCATATGGGTTTGAATTGCAGTTAGGGGGCGCCGTAGAAATCTCGCCCAGGGCGCTGGTAGTGCTAAAACCGGCACTGCCTAACGGTATTACCTAAAACAATTAATTAATTCAACCTACATCTAATTTAAGTAAACAAAAGTCGCAAAAAAAAACAGCAAAACATAAAGACATGCTCCGTTTGAAACTTTGACATAAAAAAATCTACAAATTGGCTGGCGGTAGTAAGAAAATCTTGAAAACAAAAGACGAATGATAAAGGTCACGCGAGGTTGGTTGCGGAGTGAGGCACTGACTTACACCGGCAGATGGTATCTGGTATTATGGGGTGCAGTCTAAAAATGGGTTCTTTTTATAGAGGCTATATTGTTTTGCAATTGGGTGTAAGGAACAAACTAATGTTTAGGTATCTACTCGTATGCTAGGGTCGCGGAACCGTCCTAAGAGGAAACGGATGTGGTCTTTTCTCTGTACACTCTCGCCGGTACGGCTCTTTCTGGATATTGGCCATACAACAATGATTTTTTACAGAGTAATAAATATGTACTTCTTCTATGCCTCTATGTTTTCCTTTTTGATTATACTTTAATTTCATACGCACTATAACCCTCTTTAAATGCTCAAAATTACTTGTAAAGTCCACTGTCAAAAGCAACTAAATATTAATGAAAATATAACATAGGGGCACAGTGTGTTTCCTTCTTATCTAATTTATAAAATAGGTTAAAATATTAACCTTCTAAGCGCTTGGCAAAATGTCAATTGCCGTGCCCCTAGTGCGCGGCTACGAATCGGTGAAATCAAAGCTCCTTTCTTTCGCTCCTCTTAAGCTCCGATCTGATTTGTGCCTCTGTCGTCCCACTATCTTGTCCCACATTCCAAAGAATTCCTCGTTCGTCCCACTTGAGTTTTAAAGTCACCACTCGTCCCACATTCCTGGCAAATTCAAAGTACAGTTGACAAAAAATATTGTACTATATCTTCCAATAAATTGAAATAATAGTTTTTTCTAATAACATAAAGATATTAAATACTTCCAGTTCTAGGTATGCATCTGTCTATAAAATCGAACAAAACAACAAAAATCGTGAATATTCTCTGTCGCTTTTTTTTCTTTTTTTGTCCTTATGACACAAGTTTGCCAATGCTCGCAGAGCGACAGCGATAGGTAAAAAAAGGTATGTAAGTATTACAGGTATTTGAGGAAAATTTTCTCTTGATTTAGGAAAACTTAGGATAGATCGGTTGTTGGTAGGGTTGTTTATTGTGTAACTGTAAGAGAGTTTGACAAGTAGGTATAGTTGTTCATCTCAGTAGGTAGGTACATTTTCAACGTCAACTTTTCAGCATGGCAGAAACTTTTCAATTTATTCTTGTTATCATACATTTTTAAAACTTGTACAGCTAACTAGCAAAGCTATTAGCAAAACTGAAACATTTAAATGCTGTAAATTACAAAGGAACACGCAAGAAAAAAAAAACCGCAGTAATCTACGCCATCGTTAAATTCAGCCTTTGTTACAAATTGTATCACCTGAAATTAAAAACATATTAAAGCACAATAATTTCCATATCTTCCGTAAACATTGTATAAAACTACGTGGTTCTAATTATGCGGATGACTCAAGGAACGTAAAACGCTATGATTTGTGGTCCCCGCCGCCATATTGTCGCGTGATCGCGAATGTATTTTCCCTCCAAAAGTTATTAGCTCGTCTTCGATGCACGCTAGACACTGCCTGTCGCGTAGTTTGAGAGCTAGGGGTGGATTTTATTTTTCATCAAGAAAAATCGTTGATTGAGCTTACCAGTGATTAATTTTAAAGTCTTCGTAAATATATGTCACGGTTTTGTTTGACTTTGTCTTTAAGAAAAGACAAAGCTCTTGAATCTTTTTTAACCTCATGTAGAAATTGTAAACATTGTAATTGTAAAGGGTAAAATGAGGCCATAAATGAATTAAAACTAGATAAAAATTATGCAAATTTATGTGTATGTTGTACTTACAATCTGTTTATGCATTAAGTAATTTCCACGTTAGTGTCACGATTTCACAGCTACAATTTTCCTTGCAAGCTCCGCGACTATGCATCCTGAGGAAAAACTTTTCCATCGATACGAAACAGCCATTATTCCCGCGCGTGCGAACGAGACAAAACACAGGAAGGAGCAAAAAGTTCTTACTCCAAAACTCATTCCTTTTTGGACAACCTTGTCTATTGGCGGCAGCGCGCGCCCGCGATGCCTTCCACATTCAAAAATTTGAATTTATAGGTTCTTTATCGTGTCGGTTTACCAGAATTGCAAAATATCGTTTTTAATATCTTTCCTGTTGGCATAATTTTAGCATTGTCTTGAATATAAATTGCGATAGGTTTGGAGAGTTGGCGTGTTAGTGATAGTATGGGTTCGACGAGTTACGTCAGCAAGCCGAAGTCGACGGGCTACCGAGTGAAGAGCGGCTCCAGTGCCGGCTCCGATAAGGAGATGAACGGGAAACTGAAGCGCACTAAAATCCGGCAAGTACAAAAAGCCTAATAAAAACAACTGTGTGAAATTAGTAATCTTGTTTTAAAATGAATAAAATGGAAGAAATGATAAAAGTTTTCAAGCCTAAAGTTTAAGTTCCGGTACGCAGACTGTAAAAGAAGTTTTCTTTTGTCATTTGTCTTTGTCTAGCCAGCAGAATTTTCTATTTTTGCATGATATTCTTTATTTATTGTATCAATTACAGTTAGAATACTTTGATTATTTTTGTTTTGTACCTGATTCAATCAAGCTTGCGGAATTCTTTTTCAATTATCATATGATAATCTAGAGCTAGACGTATTTATAAGAAGTTTCTAAATTCTTGAATCTGAGTGTCGTCTAGTACATTATAGTTCAATTTTCCGAGCCGTTGTAAACCCATTCGTCGCTCGGTGAGTGTGCAACACCACTTAGAAGCGTTAGTCAAAACTTGCGAATATGCTTTTGACAATTTTACAGGTGGCTGTAGACATAATTTTAACTTTAATAATATTAATGCAAAATAGAGTTTATTAGCTTCATTTCTAAATCGCTGAACCAATAGATGGATGGGACCCGGGAAACTTGAAAAAGGAGAAATATAACCTCTAAATCGTAACTCATTAATTTAGATTGTATGTTATGTGTTCATGCTTAAAATTGTTTTTTTTTTGGACTTTCGGGAGGGTTAAGTCCCACGTTTTTGCATAAAAATTGAAAAGGTAAAATAGTATTTCTAACCTAACCTAACATACTCGATTTGCATCACAAATCAAAGCACTCAATAATTTTAGGGCTTTTCTAACTGATAATCAAATTCAGAGCATTCAATATTGCGTGCTATCAATAAATCAATGGCTCACAATTGATGCATACTAATGAGAGATGTTAATACCGAGTTGGTTTTATGGAAACCGAAAAACAGAAATTGAGGTTGAATTTTATGAAATTGATTAATCGGAGTCGGAATCGCAACCACAGTCGGAGGAAGTAGAGGAGGTGGGAGGAGGTAGACATTGTAGGCAGGTCTAATAATAATACAAAATATATCACCGACTAAATAATTATTAAATTGTGGATAACATTTAAAATTACTTAAAACAAAATTAACTAACGTAACCTTCCGGATCGCTACATTGCTAGTGGCGGAGGCGTCGACTGCCTCGGGCTCCACGGCCTTTCCTGCAGCAAGAGTGCAGGTCGGCTAGCACAGCACGCTAATTTAAATGATATTATTCGTCGTGCTCTTGTCACCGTTGGGGTGCCAGCCGTTTTAGAACTCAGTGGCTTGGCACGCGACGATGGGAAGAGACCAGATGGCATGAATAATGCCATGGAAGTTGGGTAGACCTTTGGTGTGGGATTCAACATGTGTCGACACCCTTGCGCCATCCCATCTTCCTGGTACTGCATGCTGTGCTGGTGCGGCTGCTGCAAGTGCCGAAAACCTCAAGTGGCGCAAATACAATGGCTTGACTATTAGCTATGTATTTGAGCCGTTTGAAACACTAGGGCCGTGGGGTCCGAGTGCCCACCAAGTTTTCAAAGACATCGCCAAGCGTATAGTCGACGCCTCGCGTGACCAGACGGCTGGCCTATTTCTTGGTCAAAGGATCAGCATTGCCATCCAATGTAACAATGCTGCCAGCGTTCCGGGCACTTTCCCCATTGATAGCGCAGTGGATACATTTTTTGACGCCCTATAAATTTTTAATTTAGTCATTGTTTTAAATATTTTACTTTTAATTTTAGTTTTAAGTAAATATGAAATACTTAAATCAAATAAAGCTAAACTAAACTATTATTGAGCATCGTAAAATTCATCCTCAACGCTGTCAGCTGGTAAAGTGCCCAAGAGACTGGCGGTATCAACGACTTCAATTAGTAAAAATATCACACGTTCCTGGATGTTGTAATTAAAAGCAATATTATGTAGGTACCTGTAAGTAAATAACATTTATTATCTTTACGTAAATCGATCATCAAACATAATATTTAATAAATATAAATAAATATATTTATTAAATTTATATAAATATAAATCAAACCGAATTACCAAGTGATTTTAAAAGAAAAGTTACAAAGTTGTATTTTTAAAACCGTGAAATGGAAACGACCAACCCGAACCAATCTTTTTTTTTTCATGTGCCTATTGAGGCCCATGTAAAAAAATATATTTTGATTTTGAAAACAAAAGGTTTCGCAGCGTTATTCTGTAGTGCTGTGCTGTACTTTGATCGACCTCCGATTCAATAAATAGTGTAAGAGCCGAAGTTGGTCGCGGGACTGTATGAATTACCATGACCCCGGAACGTAAAGGGCTATTGAAGGACACCGTGGATTTTAGTCAGTACGAGTCTGACAGTCCCTTCCGCTCTGCCCTGGGTGGGAGGATTCATTGGATGATTTAACCAAGATAAAAAAAGGAGCCAATGTTCTATCCACAATATGAGATTGCCCTTGAGCCTCTGACAAGTGAAAATCCAACATCATCTTTATTCCTGTCACAAAAAGGTTCTTGTTGCTGTGGACAGTAAAATAACTGTAGACACAGTTCAACTAAGTGTCGAAGAACCATAAACAGCAATCATTTAGGTACTTTAGTCGTCTTTAATTATGCAATGAAATAACATTCTGTAATTTCAAATTCACTCTAAAATTAAAACCTACGCAAAAAATTAATCTTGGCTAAGCGGCAATGTTTGTCCTTTCTCAGAGTCTCTAGTAGATTAGACCATGTAGCTAATCTACTCAATACAGATGAAACCTAATTAATCGATTGCAAGTCCCCTGCAGTCGTCACCAAGCATTTGTTTACGACAACAGCCGTTACCATAGCAACGGCTTTGTGTAATCGATACGCGCTCAAACATCCTCGCACTCGGCAACCCGGCGCAATGCGCAACACTAGTTGTTCCAAATTCAATATTTGATTTTTATTTTCTTTTTTTTTATTTCGAAGTTTTAAAAATGTTTTGTTTTGTTGTACGTTGAATTGTTTAGTTTTAATTATAATTATAGTAAGTTATTTTAAATCAATATGTATTATTCGAATTATTTGAATAGGCGGCCGAGTAAGATGAATGAGTATGGGTTGAAGAGGATTCCTGATTATACCGAGTTGGCTTATAAAGAGGCGGTGTCGAAACTACGGTACTTCTTGTCGGGGAATTACGCGCCAAGTGTGAGTACATAGTTTTTATTTTTAACTAACTTGACTTTTTAAATATAATAAATTCGTGCATTGGAGCTCTTTGGCTCGTTTAGCTATTAAAATCAAATTAAAAATTAATAAATTAAAATAACTGAGCAGTGACCGTCCACTATATAATATATTATGATACAGATGAATTAATTTGAATGTATGTTCATTTCTAAAATAAAGCTTAAATAAAATAATTTTATAAGATGATTACCTACAAAAAAAGTAATAGTGTTTTAAACTAAATGCTGCTAGATTAATAGAATTCAAAATATTTAAATAAATTAGACCGTAATAAGCAAAAACAATAATCCACTAGAATAAAGTATTTAAAATTTAAACAATAAACCGTAGGTACGAAGCTACGGCGGTTCAGCATCAGTGAAGAACTTGGACGAATCAGACGGCGATGTGGACAAAAAGTACACCAGCTCCTATACCTTGGCGGAGTACAAGCCTCGCCCGCGCCTCACTGCTAAATACGCCACCCTCTATGCAGACAGTTTGAACAACTACACCCCCCAACATACTACACCCACTGGTAAGTGTTACTTACTACAGCAGAGTACAAATCACGAACACGCTTTACTGCTAAATAGGCCACTCTCTGTGCAGAATAATTACACCCCACAACATACTACACCCACTAGTAAGTGTTATTATAGTTGGGTACAAGCAGCCGCGTCTCACTGCTAAATACGCCACTCTCTATGCAGATAGCTTGAACAACTACACCCCCCAACTCGTATTACACGCACTGGTAAGTGTTACTACTAAACTCAAACTCAAGCCATTTCTGAATTACTACTAACCGCACGACCTTGTACGCAGACAGAGTGAATGACTACACCCTACAACACACTACACTCACTGGCAAGGACGTGTAAAAATGTCCTAAACATTGATTGTGGTTGCGGGAATGTACGAATTACCGTGACCCCGGAACGTAAAGGGCTATTGAAGGACACCGTGGATTTTAGTCGGTATGAGTCTGACAGTCCCTCCCGCCCTGGGTGGGAGGACTTATTTGATGATTTTACCACGATAAAAAAAAAAAAAAACATTGATTCTGTACAAGCCTCGGCAGCGCCTCACTGTATGCAGATAGCTTGATAAATTACACCCTACAATATACTACACCCACTGGTGAGTACAACTACTGAATACAAGCTTTAGTTTTCTACTAAATACATCACCCAGTATGCGGACAGCTTGAACAACTACACCCTCTACAACAGCTTGTTAAGCAAGACAACCTTTCCGGTTCTACACCCTCACTGAATTAAACTTTTCACACATTTACTGCCAAATTATATGGGATAACTTGAAAATAAAATGCGCCCCTATGAAGGTCAACTCGAAATGGGCAGTGGTATTTTGTGTAATGTTTGTAAACGCACGCACCCATGACACGGGAGAAGTTCATTAGAGAGGGACAAAAAAAAATGGTTTCTAACGGCGAGAGTAACCTTGTTTTAACTCCAGTGTGGTCATTTTGCCATATTATAGTTAATTTCATACAAAATTTCCCCCTTTGTGGGCGTGTGATTAGCTGATTTTACTTATCTGAAAAGCTCTCGATACTAGCTATTGATTTTTCCTAAATACACTCAGTATGTAGGTCATCCGAATATCAAACTAAAATGGATAAGCCACTGTTTAGGGATAAGTGAAAGGAGACTACCTATGTGATAACCCGTCGGTACTGATACTGATAGCCTGCATCATCCCACTTCTGGGCAAAAGATTTTCCCTATGGCTTTTCTGTTCTGGACTAAAGTGGACACAGATCGTTTGTTTTGTCCAGCTCGTCACACGATCTTCTGCAACGTCCGTGCAAACGGCTACCGGCTGTGGTAGGGCTCCAAAAAGTAATTAATAGGTTATTTTGGCCCACAGCTCATAAGGTGCACATTTGGATAATCTTAATATTAGTAAAGTAACTTCCTGCCATCTGTATGCTTAGATATTAGAAACTCCGCAACGAATTTTAGTGGGATTTCCATCAATAAATAAAATAATTCAAGAAAGGAGGTTTATATGTTTCATCCATGCATATTAGCACCCTCGATCATTAATACACTTTATTACCATAAACAGCCGTGCCCCCTCCCACCTCGGCGGCAGCAACTGCAGGTGACCTTACTGGAGGTACCAACCCTGACGTCATCAACTTCATTCAGAAGCAGGAAGAGTATATTGAGCAGTTGGAGCGTGAGAGCCAGTACTGCAGGGTGAGTCTATCATTGGAAATTTAAGAAGAAAGTCTCCTCATAACAAGAAAATCGTGATAGTAACTGGGTAGTGTAGGTCGGAAAGGTAGTTGCTCCAAGTTTTTATTATTGGTATTCAGCGGAATCTGATTAGAATAAAAAAGACCTTCTTTAGAAAAGGTTGCACAAACTATAAAGGTGTATTAAAGAATTGTTAGGAATAAGTTGAGATCTCTTTCGCTCTTACCGTCACCAAACTCAGCAGCCGAACCTCAGGCAAGATGTAGCGACGACCTTCGTAAGGTGGCCGGTAACAGCTGGATGAGGGTAGCCGGAGATCGAGTGAAGAGGGGCCTATGTCCAGCAGTGTACTGTTATAGGCCTATGATGATGAATACTGAGCAACTAAATTGTCATACTGAGGGTCACTAACGATGCTCGACCTTTAAGTTTTCTCTTTATGATAGGCTCGCGTCTGACCACTATTTCGCCTGATGGTAAGTGAGGATGTGGTCGACGGTGAAGCACGCCTATTCTCACTCTTGACTTAGGAAACACATCGAAATCTTGCTGTAAAATGTCCGCCATATAGGTACTGCTGTTGACTGTTTAGTTATCTTCCAATATAACACACCGTATACCTTTATACGGCGTGTGTTAACAATAAAATAGATAGGAAGGGCGATGCAATGAGCAGTGATATCACAATCAATAATGTCACACAACCTTACCTACAGTTATGGAAGTAGGTTTTCCTCGTATGTTGCCCATGAGTCGTTTATTTTTGTTTATAGATATTTCAGAAATATTCGACATTGGGCACCCACTAATACATTTATATTAATTTTGAATTCTTCAAATTTTTCACATCAAATATATATCATATGTATAAGCATTGCACCGAATGCACTGTTTCAACGCTCATCTCTTTCTTAGCGTGTCGATGACATAATTAAGTCGACCCAGAATTGAACCACACTAGTTTCGCGCCCTCAGAAGCGTCGATCAGCTCCGGTAACGAGAAATCGGCAGGGCGCACAGGGCGCGATATTAAGTGCGTCATTGTTTGTGGAGTGGCACCAAAAACGATGAGGCACTAGTACTCTCATTATTACCAGCTTATCCTGGCGCGGGAGCTCATAAAATTTGAGATGTACCAAGTTTTCTTGCCCAAGTTTCATAAAAATAATGGAGAAAAGCTAGATTTGACATCGAAATGACCCGACGTAAGCGAATAGGTACGTGTGTATTGAGTGTAAAAGGAAACTTCCGTGAAAATGTGAGAAAGTACTTTTAGGCGATTGACGCACTGCAACGCATGATGAAGCATAGCTGGGGAGTACGTGTCCTTACGTTGCTTGAAAGTATCTCTCTTTAAATTGAAAACATGCTTAGTACAACACATAGAAAAGGCATTTACGCCCGCGTTCACTACTTCGTCGCCACGTGCTCCGCTGCATGATGCGGGGCAGTGTGCCAGTCGCCTTACCTGCGGCCGTATTATGACGTCTTAAAACCAGGCTTGTTCCAGTGAGTGAACGAGGTGGCGCTAGACGACTTGTATAGCTCTGTCTCTTTCACTCACCGGAACAAGCCTGGTTATAAGACGTCATAATAAGCCCCTGGTCTAATAATATTGTCTCTCCAAATGAATCCTGATAACTCTTCCTCCATTTCCGAGTAACAACTATTCTTCAGGATGAACTGAACAATTTGCTCGGCAAAGTAAAAGAAGTAATCTCCGAGAATGAACATCTGCACGAGGCGCAGAAAAACAAGCTAATCTCGCGCATGTTCCACTCTTACAACGGATCGGAGAGCGACGAGCTGGACGAGCTGGGCGACAGCACTGGACTGGACAGTGACAACAAGGTGGGTAAAGTAATAGGCGGAAAAGTTAGATGTAGTAGTTTTAATTGTTTCGTATTGTATTGTTGTACCTATTCCAACTGCTCCTCCTTTTGACCCAAAGGTTGACTGGTAGATAATGCCTTGTGGCATTAAGTCCGCATTATGTACCACAATTAATTATTGAACGTAACAGTTTAAATAAATAAAGTAAATTACCAGCTAATCTAATCGATAATATTCCATTCGTACAATGGATAGGACAGCGGTCTACGGTCTAGCTCGTGCTAGACCATAGCACTAAACTGGACAGATAGATAGATAGATAGATTATACTTTATTGTACACCAACATTTTAAAACTACTGTTTACAATATAGCTTAATTTATGGTTACAATGGCGGTCTTATCGCTAATAGCGATATCTTCCAGACAACCTTTGGATGGACTGTATGAATTAAGATAAGAAGGGTAGGGGGTAGTCAATGGTGTACTGTAATTACTCTTCAAACAAAAATGTAAATAAATGTATAAATGATGATAATTATGGATATTATTTAAATACAAATGAAGTAAACGATAAAGAAAAAAGAAAATGAAATATATTATGTCAAAAAATAAATAAAATTAAAATAAATAAATATATATATATGTATATAATATGTTTACATTGATGTGGAAGACAAAATAATATTAACAAATAAAATAATATAACAGTAACAATAAGGTTAGTTAAATAATAAATAAGTAAGATCGAAGAAAAAAAACTTTGTGGAATAATTCAGAAGGCCTTTGATAAGCATTTTTGAACGTCAAAGAAAACCGGAAACGTCAACGTTGACCTCAAACTCCTGTAAAAAGAACTGATTGCAATTACTATCGAATGCTCTCTTTCTAATTAAATACTTGTCTTTTAAAAGGTTATTTAAAAGGGAATGGGGAACATAAGCTCATTGTAGATTTCGTGATATATGAAGTCAAGCCATTTTGGATGATAAAATTGCATTAATTTTGAACCAAGGACGAGTGTGTATTGGCTATGCTCCCGCCATTCATACTCGTAGAAAAGTATTTTCCATTGTTCCTTCCTCTTTAAAAGCTTGCCTTGTTTTCATTAAACAGACAACGCCGTTAAAAGCCCGCAAGTCTGCGAAGTCTCGTTCCACCAGGTTGGAAGGTCCCAACATTGTGTTCGAGTCCCGCATAGCAGAGTTAGAAGCTCAACTCACGCAGGCCAAGATCGACCTTAAGAAAGTTCAAGTAAGGTCTCATTTAACTTTATATTATAGAACTTTCTTTTAATAATTTAGCACTATTTGAAACTGCATCTGCATGAAGCGTGATTAGTGTTCGAAGGCTGCGATCGACCATTTATACAACAACATTTTTACTTTTACCTGTTTTTTTGTCTTATCTAACACTAATGAAATGAAAGTATTATTAATTTATGTCTATTAATTTTTATTTAATTCAGGAGGAAAATAATGAGAACAAGCGCAAGTTGGCCTCTGGGCTCGTTGACTCAACTTGCCTCGATGGTTTTAAGCGCCAGATCGACAACCTGCAGAGGTACGTTCATTTCATTTCTACAGTCGTTTGAAGATTTTCCTCTCTTCTCCAACCTTTAGTCACCCAATGCTGAGTGTAGATCCACCTAGTCGGTTGTGACCCTACATTCCTCTTTCCCGTTCGCGTTTTCCTTTCCTGCCCCATCTTCCATCCAGTCTACGGCATATATGGCCAGCCCACTTCCACTTTTTGCTCTCACCCATGCTATGTCTATGTGTGTTAGAAGATTATCTTTCACTAATACTGCAATTTTATACACGTAGAATTAAGGTACCACAATTTTTTTAAAGTATTAAGACCGTTCTGATTAAAATATACGGTTTCTTGCTTAAACAGCCGATCTATACCAATCGAATAGAAACACAGCAAAGCGTGGTTGCTCAAATAGATTTAGTGGTGATGAGTTCTCACCAATGTCTGTCACAGCGATTACATAAGATGGTTTTCTAGACTGGTTGTTGAGAGTTTTGGTAGGAGCATATGCTCTCCATTGATTCGTATATTCAATCATAGACAAAAAACTCCGAGCACAAACCAAAGTTTAGTGGTATTATTACTACATGAGATCATCCATAAACATCTCTAAGTAGGCAGTTACTCTTGTTCAACTGAGATTGTTTCCACCATCAGGGACAAGGCTTCACTGGAAGCACAGATATCCAAGCTGAAATTGAGCCTGGAACAGCGTGATGATGATGGACGGTACAAGCGAGGGTCTGACGCGGTGGAAAACCAACTCAGGGAGGAGCGGAACAACTTGGAGGCCGAAATACGTCGGATGAAGGTATTCATTAAATGCGAGATAGTGGTCTGGGAGAGACGTAAATTAATGATATTTCGTAAATTAATTGACACTAGATTTTAATTTTGTTTAGATTTTGAACAGCTGTCAAATCTTAAAGAATATCTGTTACTAACAGAATTTGAAGAGAATAAGGGTCCATGAGTAAATAGTAAACAAATTGATAACGCGTGCTTTAATGGGCTATGATGATGAAGCCATTCCTTTGATATCAGTGGATCCTCGTTTACTGGATTTGACACAGTTTAGAATGGTTTAGAGCCAGGATCCTTTTCAGTTGTCCAACATAATTTCCAGGATGAATTAGCTAAGGAACGGAACAAAGTTCGCGAGTTGGCCGGTGAAGGTGCACGCAGAGCAATACAAGAGCGCAGCGCGGCCGAACAGCGATACAACGCGCATTTCGACGAGCTGCAGCACGATCTAGCCGCGCAGTACGACAATGTGGCTAAGTTACAGGTAGATTAATATATTAAAAAGGTAGAAAAACATAAGTTCACGGTGATATAAAACACAAAAAATAGAAAGCGTTTGCTTAACATCCGCAAAATTACTGCGGTGGAGGTGGTATGAAGATCTGGTGATATTCGCGGGGTAAACATGGTCAGAAATTGCCCAAAATAGAGAGGTTTGGAAGTGGTCAGGGTAGTTCAGTTCGAAGCAGAGGGAAACAGTATAGGATATTAAAAAATGGAATTAATTAATGTCATAGATCAGAAAAGGTAGGAGATAAAAAAGATGAAAAGAAAACAAAAGAGAAAAGTTCTTAATGACAATTACTCAATCCAGTACTGATGAGAACGTAATTTTGTAACAGTTGGATCTGGAGCGTCAACGCCGCGAAGAGAACGAGCTGAAGAGAGAGCTGTCCATGAAGAACGCGGCAATCGAGGAACTGAAGATGGAACTCAAGAACAAGACATGTACGTATATCATACTACTGAAAATGCAGAAGAAAGGAAATAAATACAATTGAGTGAGATATGTAAATTCCATAACATGATAAACGAAATTATTGTATTTCCTTCAAAGGCGTCTACTGAAGCTGCATACTAACAGTCATTTAAAAATAATGAGAAATAACATAACTAAATAATTCTCAGACTTATTTCTTCTTATGTGCGAGTGTAAAACGGTCACTTAGTAATATTTTTAATGATTCATATCGTGAATTTCGAGCAACTTCATTGGCTATTTTTCTATTCATTAGAATATAGTAGATTCCTATATGACCATTTTAAAGCCGCTGATCCCCAAACAATTTATAAGCTTTTTTATTTAATCTTTTTTTTGATTTTTCATCAACAAATTTAATCATTGTTTGTCTTTCAGCTTCTCTCCAGGCCGACTTGGCTCAAGCTCACGCGGAGAAGGCGTCTCTTGAAGAAGAGCTGGCGAGTGCTCGTCTGGCTATCGAGAGACATCAGCGACAGGCCAAGCATGAGACCAACCGACTCAACTCTGAAGTAAGTATCAACTAAGGATATTAGAATCGTAGAATTAGCAAGCACCTACTTTTGTTTAGTTGATCAACGACTCCGATTATATGGTGCATGGCAGCCACTCTTTATGTAAATATTTACTGACTTCATTCTTTTTCCTCTGTTAGATACAGTCTCTTCGTCAACGCTTGGATCGAGCTGATGCTGACTTGGTTCACTCACGTCGCGAGAATCTGCGTCTTTCTGAACAAATCTCCAATCTGGAGAAAGAGGTACTTTTGGGCCGTTGAATGTTTTTACTTGTCTTAAATTAGACTACTGAAATCTTTATAGCATAAACTTAAAAGTGTTGAGAAAAATAGATGTAATAGAAGCAATAAATTGTTCTGTTCGCAGCAAACCATGAAGAACTTAACACCGATATCGCCGGAGAAGAACAAGAAAGAGAAAGAGCTGTCAACCATGCTAGAGTCGATGGAGAACAAACACGGTACGTACACAACACACTCTACTTAGTTTCTTAAACAGTTGGGTCTAAACAGTATTCTAAATCTTTGGGAAATAGACTCGTTCAATGGGTAAACTATTGATGTTTTGAAAGATTCTTCATACATAAAAACAATCTGGAACAATACCTTCAAAACATTCATACTTTACCCTTTCATTTTCTGCGCTTGCATGTACATCTATAGTGCTATGAAAGGGCTTGTATTCTTTCTTAACTTTCAATAGTTTATTCATCAGATTGTTTACAATGACCTCCCCATAGTAGTGACTACGTATAAGAGTTAAAGCTAGAACATTTGGTTCCGCAGCTAAAACGGTGGCTGGGTTGGAGTCCATGATACATTCACAAAACAGTCTGATGGAGAAACTCACCGGCGAATGTCGTTTGCTCACAGACAAGCTCGACGACGCAAATCGTAGGCACAAGTACGAACAATTTACAATCTAATAGCATGATTTATGTCACTTTCCTTTATAACTTCACTTAACATTGCTGGCTGAAATATCGTTACCCATTTAAAAGTATTGTCTTAACGTCGTGCTGTGTTTTTATTGGTGGCAGGCAGTGCGCAGTGTCGCGGCCGTTCAGACGAACCAATCAGAACACAGCGCGACCGTTCGAGATCGCGAGACCGAGAGACTCGCCGTTCCAAGCGCCGCTCCGCAAAAGAGTCCGATTCGTCGAATAACTTCGTGCCAATAGTTGTTGGCCCGTTGACGACCAATCAGGATCTCACAAACATCAAAGGAGAGAAGATATACAACCTGCCTCTTATGATACAACAGCCCTTTTTACGGGAGAAAAAGGAGCCGATTAAAGTTGACATAAGTGTAAAGTTAGTACCAAAGCCTAGAAAGAAAGAGAAGAAGAAACGAGGAGCGCACGTTGAGGAAATAGTAGTGCAAGCTGATGATGATAATAGAGGCGTAAAGAATAGCTTTAGTATGGAAGTCTCAGACGGCGATATACAAGTTCTGAACGAGACTGTAGAGATCATTGAAGACAAAACTAGTGCTACAGAGGAAGTAGATGCTAAGGACAGTCATAGTGTAGAAGAAAATGCCCCAGTACAGAAAAATCAGCAAGAGTTGAATACAGACCAAAAAATGTCGATCGACCAAGATAATATTGAACCTTCTGAAGTTCCACAGGAAACAAATAATGATGAAACTCAGAAAAATAATGAGAATCAAGGAGAAGCAGTTTCAGACACTGTAAATACAGAAACTGAAGAAGTGAAAGAAACAGAGACTGTACAAGAACAAGATGAACAACCGAAAGAGGAGGAAGCTACATAAAATGCTGATGAAGGGCATTTTCTGTTTGACTGAGCAAAGGAATTGATAGAGCAAAGCGAATGATGTATACAAGTAGAGTTTGAGCAGTAGTTTAGGTTAAGAAACGTAGATATAAGATAGCACTGGTAGTCGTTAAACTAAAGCAGTTTATTAAAAAGCATATACTTGAAAAGTATTTCTTGTTGTTGTTAATTTGGCTATTGTTACGAGTATATTGTTGATGAGATGAGTTGCTTTTTAAGAATCTGTGATTAAAGTCAACTTTAAAAGTTTGTTAAACTTTATTCGGCTAATAAAATAATCAGTCTAAATTAATTATTATTGTTGTCTATACTTGGCTACCAGTGCTTTATATTTAATTCTTCTTGTTGTAAACGTTTGTGCAATGTAGTGTGATATTTATTGGCTTGTTAAATTTCTTTATTAGCATTTTATTCAGTGTTATCAATGTTTATTTTCTCTCGGTGTTGTGAGATGGTACAAAATTTCAATAACTTTTAATGGGTAACGATTCTATAAATGTATGCAATAAATAGATGTTCAAAATCAAATTTAATATTCATTTCATTCAGCCAGTTTTAGTATAAACTAAGACTTGAAATCATAATTTACTCATCGTCTTTGACAGTCGACGTAAATTTTAACTCTGAAATGATTTCTGGTCTTACGGTTGCAATTTCACAATAAAACGTATAGAATCATTTGTAAAATTCATTTAGTGTCATCTAGTCACACAATATTCACTCACATATTTCCATTTCAGAGCAGAAAGAACACAATTGCTTTGCAGGAACGTTGAGTTGATGAGAAAGCTTAGAAACTTGTGGAGTTCCCATAAGAAATATTGCACTACCATCACACCTTTGAGAAGTTATACACCTTTGAGTGGATATCCGCATAGTCGAACCTCTTACGACTTAGACCGCACGTATTACACTTCGACCCCTAACTATAGAAATAGAATTAGAAGGGATAGTCTTATGAGTGATTCCTCAAGAGACGATATTGGTGGTCTAACGAGGAATCTAAGTGATCTGTCCATTGATAGGATTGATGATTCTGATGATGATCCGGCGAAGGTAAGTGATGATGGAAGTTGATAGAGTGATGATGATTTGGTAGCTGTAGGTACTTGGTATGCTTGCATGGATTTTATTGTAAGTAGTTTTAGTTTAGAAGATAAATTAATTCAAATCAAGAAAGCAATATGAAATTGAAAGTGCTGTAAATTGATCTTTTCTATCAAGAGTAAACAGTAATCAAAATACAGACGAACAGATTATTAAAGTAACTCATGATGTCTTGTATTTAGTTAAAATCAGCTTTTTCTCGAAATCTACAAGTATTGATAAAGTTAAAAGTTCATTCAGTCAAACCAAAAATCCCGCTGAAGTCTTTGTAATAATATATATATAAACCTGCATGGTGTTTGCTACATGCTTCACTTTGTTTGTTTGTGTGTGCTCACGAATGGCGTGCTCAGACAAGAACTGGCAACTCTCCAGCATCAAGTAAACGGCCTCTCGAGATCCATGCAGACCCCACTCAACACGCCACCACCACCACGCACTTATGAAGGTATGTATGCTGATATCAGCAGTGCAGCAGTGAGTTAAGGTACAATTTTGAGTGCATTTGATCAACAACAACGATTGTGTGCTGCATGGTATTATTATGAAGCAATCAATTTTGAATTTGATGATATCAAAACAGCAGAATCGATTTGTGTCTATAGACAACAGCGACAGAAGAATACAACGACCTATATAACCTTTCTGATTGAACGTGTCGTTTGGATACTGAATCCACAGAAAAAAATACTGTAGACAAAAATGAGTAGATACTAATTTATGTAAACTATTACTTGTTATATTTTCCCTATCATAGCACTATATGGTAAAATTCTAAACAACATTTGCAACAAAGCAATTGACAACGACTAATCTAATCTTTCTTACAGCACATCCCCCGCACCCGACCACTACCGACAGAAATGTACCACATCCCCCGTCCAACAGCCGACGAGACTATACCGGAGTTGAGTCCCCCAGACACACCGCACTCAGACCAGACCCACCAATCACAGCAGTCGAACGTGACGACCGTTACCAAAATTCAGGAATAACTGATCAACCTGAACACGACATACATGATGAGGAAATCGAAGAAGATGAACATATCACTGAAGATGGTAAACCAATCGAAACAGATTATCAAGAAACTGAACATTTTGAAGAACATGAAGAACCAGTTAAGCTAGTAAATGAACCCGTACGTAAAGAGGAAGCAGAGAAACCCATGGAAGTTGAACATACGGAAGAGTTTGACCCTCAATACCAATATGATCAGAATTATGAACAGCCAGCAGTGGCTGGTGATGATCAATACCAAAATTATGAACAACAACCATACACAGACCAACAGTATGAGAATTACGAGCAGTATCCACAACAGGAAGCTGATCCAGCCACGCAATATGATCAACAGTACGAAAACTATGCAACAGACGGTAACTATCCAGCTGATCAGAATTACGATACAACTCAATACGCTCAAGAATTACCAAATGAAACTGCACCAGTTGATAGTAAACATCCACAAGAACAAAGCTATGATGCTCAGTACGCCCAAGAATACCAAGGCGAGCAGAATGCGCAGATCCCAAAAGTTCCCGAAAGTAAAAAACCACAAGATAAACTACCTAGTCAAAGTTAGCAATTTTATTAGATTTAAGTTATATTTGTTCGTGCAATATTTTGTTATTTAAATAGCTTATTTATTTTATGTATTTGTGCTAATTTTAATTGTAGATAATGAAGCTTTTGATGTTAGAGATGTTATAGATAAATAGAAAAACGATCAAACCTGGGTTAGAGAACTTCAATTGGCTGCTGAAGAACTTGTGAACAAGTGATTGGCAGTTGGAGTTGATTAATTCTGGGGTATGAAAGAAAAGTTTTTTACCAACTAACATAGAAATACAAGACATTATAATAAATCTATATTGTACTGTAGTAGTTCGAAAGAAAAAGCATAGATCTATGTTAGGAGAATTAGAGATGATTAAAGTTGAAATCTTTTGAAAGAGTCAAATCATGAAGAGAAAGTTGAAGATTTTAATTCATAATAAATTCTTGGTAAGAAGTGAATCGCTATCTATACAAAGAATAATTTCGACATCATTATTACTAAACAAAATCTTAATCGTCTAGCTGCAGTCTAGTAGCAGTCTCTCTATCGTTACATGCACTCCCTTCAAAAGTTATCTTTATCAACTTATACTGTGTATATGTATGACTGTTAGTTGCTATAAAATTTTCTAAAGTATCGCCATTAAACATTAAAATAATGACCACCGAGTGAAACACAACTAAATGATTAAATTATTTTTGCTCAATATAATGTTTATAGATCATCCATTTGTTTTATTTTAGCACCCGCCATGTTTTTCTTATCGGCTGAAAATCTAGTAAAATGTGAGATTTATAATTAAAAAAAAATGTTACATACAAATTTAACACAGTCTCAAGTAAATGGTAAAAAAAAATACCGAACATGGCACTAAATCACAATTTTAAACGCATACTGTTAAGAGATTTCATCATGGATTTATATGCAAGTTATATCAATAGATAGAGTTTTTTTTTTTATTTTAAAGTAAATGTAAAATACATATTTTATAATTTATTTTTTGTTTTTCTACAAGAATGCAAAAAAAAAACAAAATGCTGGTTATTTTCCTCGCATATTGGCGGAGATGAGGTCGTGCGTCCATACATTTACACACTGTACTGCAACCTCGCCTTAAGTCGTTGTGTAGTTATTTCATGCTAATTTGAATTTAGTTACTGCGCGAAAACATTGAGAGTCAGTTATAAAATATGGGTCTTAGCAGACGTAAGAATGCTGAAATCTTTTGATTTGGAATTTTAACCTGATGGATTATATCCGAAAAAAAATATTCCATAAGTCATTGATTTTCTTTACAATGTAAAGTGAAAGGCAGATACAGTAGCAAGACATATCATAGAAGTAAGTATTACGCGAACAGAATATGTCAACTTTGGTTAAATCCAATCGATTTGACGAAACTAACGTTATAACCATTCTATAATCTTTTCAACAATATATTATAAAACTCTCAATCATGATAACAAAGAAATCCATTTAAATAGACGACAATACAATTTAATAGCGACACCTTCCGGAAAATATCAATTTTAGATTATATCAAGAAACATTAATTAGTCTTTTGTCAGAATTTTCAACGGCCAGAAGGCTGCCGTCAATCGGTAGCTGTGTGCACCATGAGAAATTACTTCTTTTATATTTTAATAATTTGTTCCTTTACGAAAACTTTCGGAGTAAGTACAATTTTGCTAAACGATGAAGTTTTTATTTTAAATAAGAGGTTAAAAATGTATTGTAGATATAGCCACTTAATACTCTTACACTACTTTTTTTTTTTTTTTTATCGTGGTAAAATCATCAAATGAGTCCTCCCACCCAGGACAGGGCGGGAGGGACTGTCAGACTTGTACTGACTAAAATCCACGGTGTCCTTCAGTAGCCCTTTACGTACCGGGGTCACGGTAATCTGTGAGTCCCGCGACACTCTTACACTACTTAGAACTAGATTCAAGTCATTTGATTGGTTGAAACTAGTTTTAAGTAACGCTTGAGTCTTGAGGGATGTTCTGTAATACCGGCCTTAAATAGTCTACAATAAAACTCTGATCACCAACCGATGGCATGGGGACTGCTGTTTCCATTGTTTAAGTTTAAAACGATCTCTTAACGAGGACAAAAAGTACTTGCTCTTCAAGACCTTCTCTCCTTTCTCTTTTAGACCATACCTTACAACTTTTAAATCAATACCGTTTTCACAGAAAAATGAAAACAAGACGAATTCTTCAGGGAAAGAATCCGTCAAGCACACAAGCGCATATTATGAACATCAAGCAAAGCAAGATATAGAAAACCTACTATCGAGTCTTACGAACCAAAAGTTTAGTGAAGAAGATGTAAATAATACAGTGCCGCTTATGGATAATTCAATGAGAAGCAACAAAGTAATGGCAAGAATAGACCACGTTTTGAAATCTAGAAAGAAACTTAAAAGAGACTTAAGAACCGATGCTCAGATTAACGCTGATAATTATCGACGTGGTGTGTATATACAAAATTTACCCCGTTTCAAGAACGACATTGGAAACCCCAATATGTATAATTTCAATGGTAATATTAATCAACCGATGAGTAAATTTCGTCCAATCAACGCCGGTAGTATAAAAGGCAGAATAAGTGGAGGACGTAGTGTCAACACCATGTTACGAAGTGGTGTAAACTATATAGACATGAAACCTGAGGTTTATCCACTATTAACAAGTAACGTCAAAAACAAAAATCCAGGAATAGCTCCCGAAATGGACATTGTACAAATGAATGACAAAATTAAATATTATTTGAAAGACAAAAAGGTGAAAGAAGAAGGTGATTTATCTAGACTTGTCAATAAAGTAGACTTGAATAAAACAAACGATACTGTAAAAAGGACTGCTACTTTACCGATGCCAGAAAACTTTGGTTTGGGAGGACTTGTAGGCACATTAAACATTAAGGGTAAAGAAAACAGTCCAACAAAAGAATTGGATTCCAATGTGTTACGGGATCTTTTGAAACTCTACAGAAATTCACCACCGGTTAACTATATGAGACCTGGTAATAGAGTAGACAATTTACATTATAATTTGGATGGACTTAATGCAAACATACATTCAAAAGACGAAGACAATATGCCAATAATACATCTCCGAAGTGATGTATTTGATAAAGTTAATCCGAGCACACAAGAACGTTTTGACGAAATCATGAAAATTTTCGACAGTGGGAAAAACTTGAGGAATACGCATAATGTATTGTCTCATGACCAGGCAGTAAGTTATCAAAATTAGACATTAATGCTGAGGCTACATTAGGCAGCGACAGCGTTACGACTGGAAGAGCAAAACGGTTTACACGTGGTACCGCTGATGTACGGTGTCAGCGGCCTAGTGTAGCCCCAGCTTTATACATAGATTAGTTAGTATACAAGTGATAAACATGGTACGCAGGCTAGGCTGCCTCCAAATTCAATAGAGCAGCTTAATTGAAAACTGTTTTGATAAATATAGATAAGATTTACATAAATCAGTTGTGAAAATGAACTGGGAATAAATTAAAAATCCAATGTATACTTATAAACATATCTCCACTAATATTATAACGATTGGCGCAGTGGCTGAGCGGTCGACTACTGCGCAGTGGGGTGCGGGTTCGATTCCCGCATTGAACAAAGTATGACTACGACTATTTGTATGACTTAAAAGTAGTTGTGCCGGGTTTGGGTGTTTGGTATGTGAGTTTCTATGTTTGTAAATGCAACCACGACACAGAAGAAATTCCTAGTTGCGGGGCTGGTGTCCTTCACTAGCCCTTTACGTTCCGGGGTCACGGTAAGTCGCTCACTCTACATAGTTTTGGGGCTACGTGTTATTTAAAAAACAAAAAAAAAACAAGTAAAATCTGTTTTGTCTGTTTATAATATAGGGGGTAATCTATGGAAGAAGTAAATCGATTTTAAAAATTATTTCACCTGTTTAATAAAAGCTACATTGGATGCATTAAACTTAGTTTAGCAAATTTATAACAATAGATAGTTATTCTATTACTTTTTATGATTTGCAGCAATCACCTTACCTGGGACTAGTAAGTACTATCAATTCTTTAGTACTATTAAAATTAAATTCTGAATTCACAGAGGTTCTTTTCAAAACTTCCTGTGACCTTTAAAATATTCGTTTACTTATAAAACTACCGCACCTACTCGTCGATAAAGACGGACTATACTAATTCAGACATTCCTTTTTTTCTGTACTAAAAGGGTATCTCACATAAATCAATTTGTATCGTATTTTATTCAATTTTCCTGTCTTGTTGGTCTAGTGGTCGCAAACATGAATGCTGAATATCAGATCTTGACTTCGATTTCTTGGTCAGGCAAGGTGTTATTGGGTTTTTCCGTCAGAAATGTTTAAGTAGCAGCCTTGGAGTCTGGATTTGTGACCAGTTGATGGCAATAGACACGCCCCCTGTTTCACGGGACAACTAACTGGGGAAATATGCGTGTACTTTTAGGTAAACCTCTGCCTAACCCTTCGGAGATTACAGGAACAGTGATGTTATGTTATGTTAAATTTCCTTCTCAGGCTAGCCAAGGTGACGGCAGAAGTAGACATAGAAGATCCACACAAGCTGGTTACACACATGATCCTGACATTTGCAAAACATACAATGATAACCTAGCAAAACTCTGGTCGAATCTGACAAAAATAATTAATATCAAAGATGAACCCAACGACACGGCCCTACATAACATAGCAATAATAATACAAGCATACTTAGAACACCAACAAGCAAAACCACCCATAACACACAAAGTGAAACACAAAAGACGTAGAGATAAAATAAGTGAAGTAATGCTCAGAATTAGGAAGCTGCTAGAAGAAGCTGAAGGTAGTCATGAAAAAATTACAAAAATTATCATAAAGTACCTCAAACCTGATTACACGGATGAAACTGAAGATTGTCAAAAGGTAAACGAGGAATATCTTGGTATATCAGTTGACTTGCTGTATAAAAACTATTTGGAGAAAAATTACTGTCAACATGAGGTCGATGATTTTACAAGAAACAAGAAAGCGAGTGTGAGGCACAGAAAAGCTAAAGGAAAACAGAATATGGCGCACACGCCACTCCCAACAGTTAACAGTCATAATAAACCAGAATACCAATCCATACTCAATGAAGGCGAGTCGTATAGAGACTTTGACAAAGGAAAAACACAAAGAAAAAGACCGAGTAATAAGAACAGAAGAGTCTTCAAGCCAAGGCTTCTATACAAATCAGTCAACAGGAACGAAAATAAGAATGTGATCAGACAGCCAAAAACAAAATCAGCTAGAAAGAAACATAAGAAAAGTTTACTTAAATCTAATGTAGAGAAGAGTAAATGTGAAAAGTCCGCTACTCGTAAACTAATAGTTTCATTGCGACCAGTTATGGAACGATTTTTGAGTCTTCTTGAATGTCAAATCGATAAAACCTTACGATCTCCCAGTTCAAGTAGTTATTCAGATGAGTATTCTACAGAAATCTATTCTCATGAAAATAGTCGACGGCATAGAAATAATTCGCGTAAGTCGCCGAGAAAACAAAACTATCAATCGCAGAAAAAAATGCATACAAGAAGTAACGATTATCAAGAGCGCCGTGAACGTGATAATAGTGAACATGAAACTGACGCTGTGTTGGTTAGAAAGTATAATTTTAACAAAAACATATATACGAACTCTGCAAAACGTGCAGTTGCCCGCGATGCAAATGCTGGAGTGTCAAACACTGACTACGATAAGCAGCATAACATGAACGACTATCAATATATCCTATCACCACCACAATACGACGACTATGATGGAGTTTACAAAACAGATCATATTACATTTCCAAGTTTGATAAACCCATTGACTTCTCTTAATGATAAAATGTTAGCTTCGTTTGACAAGGATGAAGATTATGAAGTTGACGATAGCTATTACGATGACGATATTTCAGAAGAAGCAAACCACTTGTTCACGAATACACAACCAGTAGAAAGTACTACTGTTAAGATCCCCTTTGTAGATTTAACGAGGTTAAGAACCGAAGATCAATTAATCAATGAAAAAAATAAAAAACACATCCAAATTTTTGAGAGCTTAACGGATTTCCTTAAAAAGGCTCGTGACGAATCGCTACAAACACCAGAATTTGCTGTACCTTTTGCTTTAGATACTAAAAACGGGTATGTAGAACTTACACATCTTATAAAACATTCTAAAACACTTGTGTATCGTCCACAGTATCTAGTCAAAAATACTATGCCCTACGACGATTTTCTCAAAACAATAAATAATACTAATATGACCAATGACAATGTCAGATTAATGAAAATTGTAAGACATCTATCTGACGGTTCTGTTCAAGTTCTATTTGAAACAGAAGATACCGAGTCGCCATTAGAGATTCGAAATCTAAATGATAAAGATAATAATGGAAGGAATGGGTTACCAGACCCTGTAAATAATCAATCCGAAAGCAGAATAGAAACGGCTAATGAAAATTATAATGTTGACGGAAATGATGAAGCTTTTAGTCCTTATGAACGCAATGATTCTCGCAGAAACGGTGTTGAAACGCCCTTCAAATCAGAAATTTCTAGTACTGATGAGTATTTAACCTCAAATCATGATTTAGACTTAGTTGGTCAATCGAAAACATTAAGAGGCAATGACGAACTATTCCAAAGTAAATACTTTGACGCTAATTCGGAAACTAACTCAACATCAATTTCCAAACTAAACTCTTCAGAGTCAGGTTTAAGTTTGTTCAGTACAACACCAAGCTCATACGTAAACCCTCCAAACCCAGATTTGGGCAATGATGTAAGTTCAGCTATTGAAACAGGTGTTGGGTCACAAGTAGGGGCAGGCACAAACCTAGGATCAAGCTTACAAATTGGATCAGGCAAGCAAATTGGTTTAGACACAACTTTGAATTTGGGCATAAAATCAAATCCTTTGCATACGTCACAGTTAGGTTCATTATTTTGTAAGGTGATACCATGCCACTCCAAAACACAGTCTACGCCAAACCCAAGCTTTAACTTACAATCGCACATGAATTCTCAGTTTGACTCTTCTTCTAGCTCATTTTCTTCTTCAGACTCTTACAATCATTTAAACTCACACTCATTGTCAAACAATCAGGAAGTTGACAAAAAAATCCCTTCCTCAATTAAGTACATTATTGCTCGATGGTGGAGAAAGTGGAAGAATATATTCAAGGGAAATATTAAGGTAAAATCATTTATATTAGTAGAAACCAATTTGGTAGTCTTGAGTACTTAGTGGTAATGGAAATCGAGCAAATTCATGAATGGTCTTTGCTCGCTTGCAGATCGGACAAACTGATAAAAAAATAATGACAAAGTCAGTGTAAAAAAGAACCATGTTTGGTAAGCAAAGGTTGACTTCAAGAAAGTTCTATGCACAGCTTTATAATGTGTAGCAAACGCAATATTTTTTTATTATTTTTTAAATTATTCCCAAACGTGATAATAAGAGATCATATTTCTTGTATAAATCATTGGTGGAATTGGTGTTTAGACTAATATCTTGGAGATTTATGTGGAATGGACGACTGGATGTGTAATATAATGATTATGTTATTCGTGTCTCATAGATTATGTTCATAATGAATTAAACTAATGTTTTTTGTATATTTCTAGAAAATTTTCGGCAGGATGGCTAGTCCTACGGACGACTTCGATCGTATAATCAGACCATAAACTGCTCATCGATGTGAACTTCAAAATCATCATCTACCTTATTGACGGAGTGTAGAATATTTTAATAAAGATCAAATACAATCTCGAGATCACACAATGTGTTATATTAATTAAATATGCTGGGCATCGAAACCATAAAAACCTATGTATCTACAGCCTGTTAGTGTAATCAGTCTTAAACTTGAAACCAGTGGTTTGGTATCACTTACAGAACGTAAATTCAATAAAAAATAAAAACTTTTTTTTTTTCAATAAAGTCTCCATTTTTCCCCAAAATTATTTCACCCTATTACGCAAAGGTAAGATCAAATACGCCGCGAAATAGCGCGCCGGGCCGCGACGCCGGCGCCGCCGCGTCGCCGGCGCACACTTCAGTGATCAGTCAGCCGGCAGCGTCGCTACGGAACGTACGTGTGTACGCTCGCAGCGCAGCGCACCTCACGACCTCGCGCCGCCCCACCGTTAATTTTTCGCGCAAGTGTTAGTGTTTAGTGATTATGTCGTACATAAACGAACAGTGGACCGAAATGGTCCGGGTTTACGCCGCGTCGGGTGATAACCTGAACGAGGCTCGGAGAATGTACGCTGACTAACTTACATCATCTGGACTCGTCACGCAACAAAGGTAGGTATTTTTGCCTGTCCTAAGCCAGGAAAAGTATGAAGGGAAGTTAGTTACATCACAGGTTACCTGTATTTTATGATGTAGTTAGTTAAAACTTGTAGGTATGTAGTTAAACGGACGGCTATTGCGGCAGGTTAACGCCCTTTGCAGTGAATACGTAACTCGGGCGCATAGTATCCATGAATTAACGGACGGTGTAGGACAGAAACATTTTTGATTTTTTTAAAGAAAAATTCGTTTATTTATTTTTAAATTCAGACAAACATTTTTATAATTAAATCAACTACCTATGGTTTCAAGGTTAAGACTGATTACACTAACAGGCTGTATATTTAAATCTAAGTTTTGCAGAGTTTTCTTTATGCTATTTAATCATCAACTCTCTTTAAAAAAACAAAATGGTAGGCCCCCAGTACAAAAGATTGTACTGGGGGGCCTACCATTTTTTTTTTATCGTGGTATAATCATCAAATGAGTCCTCCCACGCAGGGCGGGAGGGACTGTCAGACTCGTACTGACTAAAATCCACGGTGTCCTTCACTAGCCCTTTACGTACCGGGGTCACGGTATTTCGCAAGTCCCGCGACGGGGGGCCTACCATGACGTATTAAAGCGAGAATACTTCCGGTGAGGGAAAGAGACAGAGCTATACAAGTCGTCTAGCGCCATCTCGTTCCCTCAGCGGAACTACGCCACCTGTTTTATTTTATTTAACTCCTTTGGCTTTGAGTTCTTTAAACCTACCGTTTTAAATGACTAATTATTTTTGAGTCCTAGAAATTGGACTCTGTCCTAAGAAGTAGAACTTAGAACATCCCAACTGAAGTATTACTTTGCTTTTTTGCTTGAGTGTAAGAATCGTAGTTAGATTTACAGCTATTGGTGGAGCGTTAGGGACTGGACTGGACTTACGGTTTACCGTACCGTTTTCAAGTTCATAGTTGGAGTAGAACATAATATTCGCAATTTAGGAAGGTTTTACCTTCGAAATCTTACTCTTACTAATATCATAAATGTGAAAGTTTGTAAGTATGTGTGTGTGTTTGTTAACTCTTTCACGCAAAAACTAATCAACGAATTTTGATGTTTGTTTATTGTTCTACAAATAGTTTATAACCTGGATTAACACATTTTTTTTTAACGTGGTTAAATTATCAATAGAGTCCTTCCACCCAGGGACGAGCGGGAAGGGACTGTCAGACTCGTACTGACTAAAATCCACGGTGTCCTTCAATACGTTCCGGGGTCACGGTAATTCGTGAGTACCGCGACCCTGGCAGGCTTTGGCCCTCTACAGGGGGACCCGTCACTATACTGACACTCCTTGAGGCGCGCGTGGAACACAACGCGCCGTCGACCCGGGCATGGTGCATGGTCGGACAGCGAGTCGCCCATTACTCGCCGCCCGCATGCTCGCGCCTACGGTGGCCGGAGATCGTCTTCCGACGTCCGTCGCCGTGGGCGCCTACCACTGCGGCTGAGTTGGAGGGAGGACGCTGTCCTCTCCCTCACGTGGCGCGACACCTCCTTCGCTAGCATAACTGCTTCGCAGAAGGAGGCGACCGCCTCCCACTCCGTCTCGCCCCGCAGCATGGCCTCGACCAATGCCGGGCGCGAGAGGTCTCCGCCTATCGCCGTCGTGAGGACACGGCGGTGCTCTGCCCAAGCGGGGCAGTATTGCACCGTATGCTCCACCGTGTCCTCCGGGTGATCCTCGCAGTGGTGACACCCAGACGTTTCTTCCTTCCTCATCATACACAGGTACCTCCCGAAACATGCGTGTCCGGTCAGGTCAGGACGCCGTGACGCCTATCCAGTCACTTGTCAAAGAGGGGTCTTACCGCCGCGATTGCGGCGTGCCCGACAGTTTTATAACTACGATAAATAATTCTCTACTTTCTTAATGATCAATGCACAAACTATGTCCATGTCACACTATACTTATTAAACTCGCCGAATTACATACAAATACCTAACTAAATCTAAATATTTGTATAAGATACTAAATTAAAATGAAAACTAAAAATATTTTGTTTAATTGTTATAATAAAAATGTTTTTAAAAATAGAAAAAAAAAATGAGATCATATAGAACACCATAGAGACCATACGAATAAATAATTGTCAAGTTGACGTTATGTCAGCATTGCCAGACCGTACCAAAAAGTACGGTTTTCCGTACTATTCAACACACAATCCTAGCACAACCGTACCTCAGTGTAGACCGTACCTTTTTCGTACCTTTTCTATACTAGTGATTTATTTTTCACTACAAAGGGTAAAAATAGTAGAATATGAGTAGACTATAGCATTTTTCAAATTCTTGCAAAACCGTACGGGTCGGAATACTTCTGCAATAACTAGATCAGTTTTTTTTCTTTGAGTGGCGATTGATTAGAACTTCGATTTACAAAGTCTTTTTTTATATTTTTAGACCTAAAAATATCAAATAACATCAACATTTTTTTACCGGTATTATAATACAATTAAACAAAATTATTGTAATTCCGTTTCAAGTTTCTGACAGGTATTTAAACAACAGAATTTTGCACACTTCTTATAAAATAAAATACCTACTTTTTCTTTCTTTAAATATAGAGAATAATATCGCTTCATATCTGAATTTCTTCATCACATTTAATGATAAAATATTATAAAAAAAAACTAATTCATTGCATCATTAACGAATTTAATGACTACTTCATTCTATAATTGATTTACAAATGAATTTAGTCGATATTGGCAATCGGTAATAATGTTCTACCTTATCCCTTTTGAATATTCGATTCCCTATCGCTTTTTTTCTAACCTATGGTCGCAGACAGCAAACTCTTTCTTACTCGAAGAAGAAAAAAACTGATCTAGTTCTTGCCGAAGTATGCTGACCCAACTGTACTTTGAAGTTAAAAATCGTACCTTTTCAGAAAGCCAACCGTCCATTTTTGGGAAATCATACTGGCAACACTGCGTTTTGTATTTTTTGACAATGACGTCTCAATGATTTGTTTGACAGCAAGTGAGCGAAGCGAAGTTCCCTAAAATATTTTGTTTTTAAGTAAAAACAAGTTGCATAAACTTCAGCATCATATAATTACCACAACAAGTTGGATACAAACATTAAACAATACAAACAACACGCGAGTTTAAGTGATTTATCAGAATTATCTTCTAGGTTATAATTTTTGTTTTGCAAAAACAAATCTCAAAAATGGTTTGTGAGAAGTGTGAGAAGAAATTAGGCCGTGTCATCACACCAGACCCTTGGAAGACAGGGGCGAGGAATACAGTGGAGTCTGGAGGGAGGAAAGTTGGTGAAAATAAAGCACTTACGGCTAAGAAAGGAAGATTCAATCCATACACAAGCAAGTTTCAGGAATGCGGGTATGATTTGTATTATCTATTATTTTTATAGATATTTACAATACTTTAAGAAAAATCAGAACAAATTGTCATGAAAAATTGACAAATTTGACATGGAACCCTCAAACTAGGTGACCAAGCAATGGCTAGAGATGGCTCTTGTTTGCGATTTCAAGTTTTTATGCTGTCATGGACACTAGCAATATCATTAGATCATAAATGGGGTATAACTATCAATATTAGTTCTTAATTTATTTTTGTTATAAAATATTCCACAACTATCACACAACGCCATCTAGTCCCAAGCTAAGCAGAGCTTGTGTTATGGGTACTAGACAACTGATAAACATACTTATATATTTCTAAATACATACATATTATAGATAAATTACACCCAGACACAGAACAAATGATGATGATCTAATTATATTGTTAATAGATAATTTTTGTCTTTTTCAGGATATGCAGAACAAAGGTACACCAAGTGGGCTCGCACTACTGCCAAGCATGTGCTTATAAAAAAGGCATCTGTGCCATGTGCGGCAAGAAGATCCTAGACACTAAGAACTACAGACAGAGCTCCACATAATAGTTGTAGGTTTTATTTGTTACTTGTGTAACAAAATAAGGTAAATTGATTGTTAAGTAAACTGATAAACTGAACTGGATTAACCTAACCTAACCAATGGCTTCCAACCTTAAACACTGAGAATAGAAAACAAAACATGGATGAAAAAAATTATCCTATTTCGATTCCTACGTAAAACAAGTGAAAATTACCAAGGAAAAAATTTAAATGTGTGTGTGGCGCATCTCACACATTAAAAAAAAAGTGGCTTCACTAAAAATGTTATGTTATGTTTCAACCATGGAATCTGGAGATTTTATAAAGTTCCAACCAGACATGTCATTGGTGCGCTTGCCAAACTTGATATGTGCATTTTATGATTTTTAATTTCGGTAGATTACTTTATTTTTTATTGTCTTTTAAGTTCAAGTTCAATGTTTCAATAAAAATGAATGCCATCTGCTGAAATGAAAAATTCAAAAATGCACATATCAGCTTTGGCAAGCACACCAACGAAATATGAGTTTTTATTATTTGTTTTGTTTCGCAGTAATTCTTAAATCATTATGAAAGAACAACCTTTTATTTAGTTATTCCATAATTTAAATATTAATAATGAACCGAGGTACCAAGATTAGTATATACAATTAAATAAATAAATAAAACTTGTATATTTTATTAATTTAAATTTTAAGTTTTATTTCTCATAAAGAAGAAAGAACTTTTTAGAGAAGTTGTACAAATTACAGCATTGAGTATTTTCTTAGAAGAGCCTTTCCAAATGTTGTATTTTTTTGTAATTATATTATGGTGATTACTTTCAATGGGCGCGTGTATTGACTGCAATATTTAAGAATGACAAGTGGCAAATGATAAACGAAAACGCTCTGTAGCCTCTGTCGGAAATGTATTGATTTTCAACTTTATGCTCTTAGTCTTCTAGTGCATAAAGTTAAAAATCTATTAAAGATACAGACCGTTTTCGTTTACCAAGTACATCATTCTCCGACCGTATTTAACGTGCGCGCCTTTGTACAAGTTTTAGTTCTTCTCAAAACACTGACAATGATAAACGAACGTCAATTTTATAAAGCTGTAAATATTGTATTTAGAATTAAGGATGTATTTTTAATAAAATTATTATAAGCTGTAAACCATTTTTCTATTATCTATAATTCTTACCTACTTCATCATCTGCCTAGCCTTTTCCCAACTATATTGCGGTCGGCTTCCATTCGAACCAGATGCAGCTGAATATCAGTATTTTACATGGAGCGACTGCCTATTGGACCTCCACAAACCAGTAACTGGGTAATACGATGATAAGACTGGACCCGGTGGTAAGACTGGTTGTCAGACTTTCGAACTTCTGACTGTAATTAACGACTGGCAAAGATCTACAAATGACATCCGGGACCAACGGCTTTACGTGCTTTTCGAGGCTCGGAGGAAACTTGCTATGACAGATAGTCATCAATCCACAGGCCAACCTCGGCAAGCGCGACTTAACAGGAATGATGTGCGGTTGTAATTATTTAGCCACGAGCTCCTCATAATTCCTATCTACTTACCTCTATTAAAAAAGGGAAGAATTATTGTCCTTCCTAATTTAGCCCTAGTGAAAATTATTCCATGGTTCTAGAATTTGAAGACATTTTGTGGCATCTACCAATACACTGGGCCTGCGTGGTGGATTCATGGCATACTCTTCATGGAGAGGAGGCCTGTATCATAGTGGGAACATTATAATGCTGAAGAGAAGCCTGAAGACGAAGAATTATTCAAAAGCTAACTGTAAGAACTGCGTATTTGGAAACATAATTTATTTTATCTACTATCATGCTATTAATCCTCTATAAAAGAACCTATAACAATTAGCTTATTGCCAACATTAAAACACTCAATGCTATAATGATCATTATATCATCCAAACGCGTGTTATAATGAATTTCAAAAAAAGAACATTCTCATGCAATGACATTTTTACCACCAGATCGCTAACATTTTGAAAAAAGAACAACAAATTGTAGACTAATTCGTAATTTCGGATTCTCGTCTTATCGTGTTATTTCCCGCCATCTTGAATTCACATAGTGCTGTACAACACCCTATGGTATGAAAATCTTTTATAGAGAATTCACATCATGATTGTAGATAAAGTCTTGTATGCAACTGTTATAATTAGGTATTAAAACACTCATGTGATACTATTATCACACTCGGCTACGCCTCGTGTGATAAACTCACATTCGTGTTTTAATACCCCTGATTATACAACAGTTGCATAAATAACTATTATCTACTATCATGCTATTAATCCTCTATAAAAGAACCTATAACAATTAGCTTATTGCCAACATTAAAACACTCAATGATATAATGATCATTATATCATCCAAACGCGTGTTCTAATGAATTTCAAAAAAAGAACATTCTCATGCAATGACATTTTCACCACCAGATCGCTAAAATTTTGAAAAAAGAACAACTCGTCTTATCGTGTTATATCCCGCCATTTTTTTACTCGAATAAGGTATGCGAATATGGTATGTTATGAGAATCTGAGGATTCACAGCATGATTGTAGATAAAGTCTTGTATGCAACCGTTATAATTAGGTATTAAAACACTCATGTGATACTATTATAAATAGACCTATTATAGATAAACCCACATTCGTGTTTTAATACCCCTGATTATACAACGGTTGCATAAATAACTATTAATTAATGAGATAAAATTGCTTTAATGAAATTGATACACAATACACATTTTATACACTTCATACATAGAGTTAAAATAGATGGAATGTTATAGATCGATTAACTTTGGACCGAACACAGTCCCCTGAGGGACACCATTGTGAATTGGAATTGAGTAACAAAATGTATTCATAACGATGTAGCCTACTGCGTTAGGGGATATTATTGTGATTGTATTGGTGCCTTAATTAACTCCGTCAACTACTTAAGCTAAGTATTTTATGGAAGTATATAATACCGTTCATAAATCCCTTTTTTTTTCATAGTTTCTTTGTTGTAGCCGATGTACACACTTAATCCTATCAAATTCTTACACGCAACAAAGTCGAAAATGTATGTTTCACTAAAATGCAATCAAGATAAGACATTTTCCACAGTAGTATGAACGTGAACTTGATGCTATTGGTTTTGAAACGGTCATCGAGTAAGATCAAATAATGGAATAATATTTTGGAAATGATTTTCTATAAAGTTTATTGTGTTTTGATCCTATTTGCTAAGGTATATTATAATTACTGTACTGTCTTTCAAAATCATGTGTCTCTCATACACCTATAGAGTCTTGACTGGATCAGCCGAGTTAGCTCCTTTTCACCCACCTTAATGCGACCTCTTAGATCCCAAGATGTCAGTAAACTTCCATATGAGCGTAGAACGAAGCGAAGTGGACCCTCACGCAGTGGAAGATTAAAGCAAAAAGAAATCGTCGATCACAAGTTTGTTCCTGTTTGTTTGTAATTGCCCTTTTGGCAGACTACTTTATCGAAACTATATTCTTTTACAGGCAGTAATTTCCAATGAAGGAGAAAATAAGCCGTTAAAGGCCAGTGATGAGGAAAATGTCAAGCACTCGTTCGCTACACTCCTCAATACGTTAGTGAAATTGAATGAAGAAAGAATGCAAGCGGTGGATAAGATAACAAAGCTGCAAGACTACATGCTCACCAAGAATAAACTCAAGAATGATGATGAAATTTATGACTCCATGGAGGAGGAAGAAAATCGAATGTTATTATCTTTTGCGGTGAGTAATTTGAGTTGGCTGTTATGGAGATAATAACGTGAGATTTTTTGGGGTCGCTCGGATCTACTTTCTGGCGGTCAACCCCAGGCAACGGCACCAACTAACTGTAACCTATGGTGAACTGAGCAATCACATTGGCGGTGGAAGGCCTTACCACTGCCGTAGGGCGGGCGACCGCCATCTTATCGGAGTCTAATAGTTTTTGAGTTCCAATTCCTTATGGGTGAGTTCGCTCCATCTTACGCGTTCTGGTATAGATTGAAGTTAAGAGGTTTTTATTAAATAAAAAAAGGGTGGAAGAGGGCAGGTCCAGAAAAAGGTGGAGAGACAACTTGGAGGCGTATAGCGAATGCTAGTTTGAAGAGGCCTAGGAGAAGATTTCTTGGAAGGTATTGTGATAGGCCTTTGCCCTACAATAGGACAAGTAAATAATGTCTATTATTTCATTTCACGTAGAAATAGAGAGAAGCAGTAATTTCTGATTATTCATATATTTGTCTGCCAATATGGCGTTGCGCACAAGTAAGTTATAAACATTGAAGCATGTTATGCTTTATTGACTACAGAAGAAATTTCACACTTGAGGGTGGTAAAATCGCACTTGTAGAAAATGAAATGATTAAAATTAACTTGAGTGAATAAACACACGTTGCCATTTTAGACCCCGTGATATTTTCTGGTACTGAAGATCCGATTTATGAATTCATTTTACCAAGTTCTTGATGTACAACATAACAGAGTGTTTTCCGGTTTTTCTTTCACTGCCCTGCTAGTGAAGGTCATTTAAAGAGTGAGTCATTTCTAGGATTTGCCCCTACTGAGGAGATCAGAAGATGAAGCGATAACCAGAGAGAGGTGCCGCAAATTTAATTTAGTAAATGATAACACTCATCTTTGGACGAGCCAGTTTCTGAAGTTGGCCTGCCACAGTCACTCTGTACTGTCATGTGAACATGCTTGCAAGAAATCTGTTATGAACATTTGCGAAAAGTTTCATTGTAATGTCAATTCTAGGAGAGATTTGAGTTCTGAATGCCATGAAAACTGTAGTAAGTATTTTAAACACGATGAAGTATAAATAAATCTACAATATTTATAGCTTTATCGTAATCTTTTTATTGTTTTAAATAAAAATATATTTGATTGTATTGTGCCGTCATTCCGAGACCTTTTTTAACCGTTTATGATGATTTCGATTTCTTCAGTGAGTTTGACCAATAGTTTAAAATCTCCATGTTTGTGATAAAATAGAACATCTAACGTTATAATTTAACTTTTTAAAAGTAGCACAAATACATTAGAAACTAGTGGTAGAAAATTTTATATCGTATTTACTTAAGGTTTGTGAATCACGAGAAAGCTTTTGATTCCATCGACATTTGAGTTGCAGCATTATCAATAGTGCTCGTGCGAGATTCAATGCCAATTTAATGAATTGGTGAAATAAGTGAATACAAAACTACTGTTTCAGTTAAATTACAAGGTTAGACCTCGAAACATATCCTTCTGCAGTGAGGTTTCATACAGGGAGATATAATCACTCCACTTCTGTTCACCGCTGCTGAGCATTCTCTGCAGCCGTTCTTTTCCTTAACCTTGAAGACATCTCTTCAAGATTCAGCACTGAAAATAACTATCCATGTGATGTAAGAGTACAGCAATACTACACGACAGTCTTTGCCAAGACTATGCTCTATGACTAGTGGAGTCACCAGATCTTTCAAGTTAATGTCCTAGAATTAATATGAAGAATATTTGCACATAAAAATAATAACAACCACTCTCAGGAACATTAAAGACACTATTCATGTAGCCGTTGACGAATATTTAGCTAGGACAAACGATCCAGTTAGGTTAGGTTAGGTTTAATTGCAAGTAAGGAGTAAATCTTCAAATCTGATTGAGCTGTGTGCAATGCAATATCTCGTTTCAAACACGGCAATGACTCAAGACGAAAGTAAGAACAATACATGACAATTAGTACTCCTCAAAGTCTGATAAAATCGGAGATAGGACGACCTCATTATTTTAATACTGTGAAAGTATCACAGCAATAATATAATGAAGACTTTCAATCGCTCGTTGATTATGATTTTTCCTGTGTAGGATCAGAAATGTGGATTTCATTAGGAAGATTAGCTAGGTTTTTGTAACTGCAGGTATTTACTAGCAAATAATACACAGTAGGTCTCAAAATTATTCTTCACTATCCCATAATTTAAATAAAACAATAATTAATAATGTCATTTATTTTGATTTGGATACAATTATGAAATTATTAAAAAACATATTAACTAAAAACATCGATAAAGTCTATAATTGATTATTTTGTTCATTAAAATTACCATTTTATGTTTGTTTGGACAATCCAATCAATTTAGACACAGCTAGAAAGTCGTTTAAGTCGACGTTGTTGCTGAAAAGAGTCATTCAAAATGTTGAGTGTTGTATTATTTTCTTAATTGTGTCTTAATATCGTAAAATGGTGCGAAAGTTCACTTGCTATATTGTTTTTGTCACACTAATATGGAGTGTAAGTATGTATCATTTTATTACCTTTTATTGTACGCTCTTATTTGTGAGACATTCATATAAAATGTATCGCCTGATGATTTAAAGATTCCAGCATGTTTTATATGAACGTATCACCAGTGGAAACGCATAGTTAGCATTAGATTTTAATTGACTTGATCGAATTGGTTCTATTGTAGGTATTAGGATATTCTTAGTAGCAGCCCGGAAATATCTTTAAAACGGAATACTTACTTAGCCTCTTCAGGTCTGTGTCTGGTCAAATCGGGTCAGATGCAGATCAGCGTTTGATGAGTACGATGAAAGAAGCACAGACTTTTGTGCAATATTATATCGTCCAATTGATGATAAATCTCCAAAGAGATTGCAGATTTCGATTAGCATTAATCTCACTGCATTAGATCGAATTGATCAACAAGTTCATAGAATTCACTAGATTGTTAGCGTTATATCTGAATCCAATGACAATCATGTGTTTAATCACGGGCATATCTTCTTTTTTTGCAATTATTGTTAGTTGTAGGTCAAATTATTAAGGCTCTTCTAAATAGGGGTTTTAAACTTCGGAAATTAATGTATTGTTAATAGTTAAAGTTCTGAGACTCACAACATGAAATTTAACCTTTTTTCACAAATATTGCTAACACTACCACAATTTCAACAGGCATACACAGATGATGAAAAGAAAAGCCCCGATATGTTCAAATCCGACATGACGAGGAAGGACTTCTCGAATCTCCTCTCATCCCTGATTAAGCTGAATGAGAATAGAGTCAACGTGCTCCAGAAGCTGTACCGGCTCGAAGATTACGGCGTTCTCAGTGAGGTGCTGAGGTCTGGAGACGATAAGAATGCGAACCCTAGCAACTTGTTCTTGATTGTGATGTCCAAAGTAAGTCAGTATAAAAATGAAAGTGTGTAGATAGAAACTCAAATTCATCTTCTCTGGTTTTGGTATGAGCTTTACTGAATCAAGACCAAGGTATGCAAACTCTATTAGTGATTAATCATTAGGATCTGTTAAACTATCGCCATTTGGCGAAGAATCGTAGATTTTAATACGAAAGAGATGGTACCTATTGTTAACTAACCAACTCTATTTATTAATCCCAACTTCTTCACCAAATTGAGAAGTGGTAAATATACAGTAAATATAACGTTTTCTTGTCAAGTCAAGATTTTGAAACACTAAGTTATACTTATTTCACTTTTCTAATTCTTTTTCTGTCTATAGCCTACCGAGTACGGGCGACGACGTGGGGATCAACGAAAAATTCCGAAAATTTGAAATCTATATCTTGTGGCTTTTCAACAGCTTTTGTTTAATTAAATTTTAATTTATCTTCTATATTTCCTTGTCTATTTCTCCTTATCCTATCTTTATCTGATTAATAATTAATGGGTTCGTTCTTATTTCATATCTATACTTAAGCAACAAAATATCTCAAATGGGTATACCTATAAATTGTTTCATTATTCTTACTTTTGTCATCTATATTAATCCAACTGAAGTGCGTTGTTGAAATCAGGGAAAACTTGACAAAGCATATTTATGTAGGAACCTATAATAAAACAGTTAAAAAAGATAAAATCATTTCACTGAACTAACTATTACACACTTACTCTTGCCATACCCTTTTATAATTGTTAAAGTAGGTTATATTTTACAGAATCCAACAGATTCGTTGCGGAGAAATAATGACTTTCAAATTACATCACTCGAAGAAGCTGGAAGAAACGAAATTCCCAAACTAGATTATGTCTTAGATCCATCCGGCTTTATCAATCAAAACGTCCGTAAGGATAATGCACTACCTCAATCAATTTTCGCAAATTCACCGAGGGAATCTAAACCGAAAGTAAAAATTATATTCGACAATAGAAATACAAAAAAAACTACTACAAAAACCCTGCCTCAACATCGTAAACCAAAGAAAAGAAAACATGATAATAAGATATTAAAAACTTCAAAAACTACCCATAAACCAAAAGTACTTCGTAAAGGAAATGCCAGACAGGTTATTATGAGCAATTATAAAAGCCCAGACACAACTCAAAAAGTTTTTTTCTCAACATTAGCATTCAAAGAAAATGTAACTCAATATCCTGAAACGGAAGCAATACTTACAAATAATAAACTAAAAACAGTAAAAGACAGGTTATTTAGTAATCGTAATAAAAGTCGAAATTATTATATGGGAAAAGTTGAACAAGTTGAAGTTTTGGGTTCTCGTGACGAAGATATCGAGGAAAAACGTAGTAAAAGTACTACTAAAATAAATGGTGATTTGCCTACAAAAAATCGATTTGGTAATCATCATTTTAAACTTGAAGTAAACAAACTTGTAAGTGAGATTTCTAACAAAATGATTGATCAGATTTATCATCTTAAACCTGAATCAAATAAGAACGTTTCAAGAGAAAATGATAATTCTACCAATATGCTTAATTTTAATAACTATCCTAAACGTGAAACAAATAAATCCCCTTCTACACATCCTAAACTTCTTAAATATAATTCTAACTTATATAAGTTTGGCAATGAGAAATTTGAGACAAACACTGCTCTTAGAAATAACCCAAAAATAAATGTAACTGTGGATAGCGATAAGGCAAGTGTAAGTAATTATTCTGTTTTTAATATGTCATCTATTAATAATATCAGTTTAAGTATAAATAAAGATGACGCAGACGCCGATTATGGTTTTATGATTAATAATAATCGTAAAAATGTAACTGAAGTTTTAGCACTACTAAAATTTCCTGAAACAATTATACCAAATAAGAAATACGACGATGCTCTTAATAATCAGAATAATAATAAAGAAAGCTCTAACAAGGATGAAGCGGAAACAACTAAAGTTGTGCGTAATGTCGGTAAGTACAGTGATATAAAACCAATGAAAGTGAACGATTACGACAATGAGGAAACTATTAATGACGGAGAAAATAATAACGAAGTATTTACAATTATTGTTACCGACGAGAGAAAGAGTAAAGCAGAGAACAACCAACCGAAGGATTTTGAGTTAGCTATGAATAAGTTTGATCAAACAGAAGTAAAACCTGTAGCAAGAAAGGCATTTAAAAAGTGTTTGAATAAAAAAGCAAGACAACTATGCATTAAATCATGCAATTCCGCTTATCGAAATGTTTGTCGAAGGTTGAGTTGTACTACAAGATCGAAAAAAGCGTTGAAGAAAGAGTGTAAAAAAAGCTGCAACAAAACATTTGGCTCTGATAAATACAGTGACGATGAATCTGATTGTGATGATAGTAGTGATAGCAGTTCAAGTTAAGCTTTAAGTACATTAAAACTACTTTAACAAGGAAAATTAGTTTACTTCATTAATGATAGTAATAGTAGCTGCTAATTGCTTATACTCGTACTTAGTTATTTTAAAAAGGTAAAAATAAAATAAAATCAAAATCTTTTTATTTTTTTATTTCATATAGGCTAGGCCCATGAGCAACGGGTGCTCGGTTTAGGTTGGGCGTTTCCATGGAGAAGAACCGTCAAGAAACTCCACTCCATAGAATAGTGTAGTGAGAAAAACTAGTATAGTGTTCAGGGATAGAAAGAAACTCTTATGACAAGAATAACTATATTCTCCTTCAATCTTTTCACTTTTAGATCAAATTCTTTTATAGAAGCACAATGTCTTTTCTCCAGTACAATCGCCATCTTCTTCCTTGTCTCTTCACCTTATTTTGTTTCTTCGAATACTTCCAACCAAGTCGTCTCACATCGTCATGCACTGAACATGAAATGCTGGAACGTTTGCAATCACAAACTGCGAAGCTGGATATCATCAAATAAAGAAAAATAAAATTCAATTCCTGTATCGAAACAATTTTTTTTCCTGTATATTTATCTTTCCTTATGACTTGAAAATAATTTTACTATCAACATTAATCTCATTTTTTATTACATGCAGAAATTGCATTGGGCGTTATTATCTACATCTACATAATATATGTATACCTATTAATAAATCTCCAATGTTATAAACTACTTTCTAAAGATCATTCATCATCGATTTAAATTTTAAATTTAACCCTAATCGATAATCTTATTTTAAGTTCACAGCTTGACATGGCTTCTACAATCATACCACTATAGTGCCACCTGCTCGGCTACTCTTTGTTAGCCATCAGTAAGGGGCCTGCAGTGCTATTCTCCATAAACACAACCCTGTATCAGCGCGGCTGCAGCACGCTCCTCTGGGACTGAAGTTACATTCATTGACAGCGTCACTAACGCTCACCGCTCTCGCTGAACGATCGGACAATCACGAAGTCGCTTCATCGTTGAGCACATCGTATAGTACAGCGATGAGATTTTTATAGAGAATAGTTTAGCTGCTGTCCTGTCACCACGCGAAGATCGTTGCTCCAACTAAACTGACAGTGTTTACCGATTTCATTTCATTATGAGAATAAACTTTATTGTGTAGAAAAAGGACAGAAAGGAGGCCTGTGACCCAGAATTGGGAAAAAAATTGTCTGTCGTGTAGAAGATGTAGATAGTTCATCATATTGTTCTTTTATCTACGCTGTACTTATTCAATGAATAGTTAAACGTTATTTAATTCCATACAGAATAACATACAATAAGTTATAAACACTAATTGGTACCTATTTAAAAATAAATGTATCTGTGTCTTATATGTCTTGGGTTCCCTCCAAGGACTTTCATTTCTCGCTGTCTGTAGTCGTTATTTGTCTTTACCTGGTATCGCTTCTATTTCGTCTGCCCATCTAAAATTCGAACAGCCTCTTGCTCTTCATCTAAGGCTAGCCGTTCACTGGTGACTTTTTGTCTGACTGTCGAGTGCTGTGAAGATCGCAGTGCGCCCATTATGGTTACAAATAGTTTCTGGCGCCCAATACATTTGACAGGGAAATAATAGAGAGATAAGAAAAAAGTCCTCACACCCAGGACGGGACGGGAGGGTCCGTCATATTTGTACTGACTAAAATCCACGGTGATCCTTCAATAGCCCTTTACGTTTCAGGGTCATGAGACAGTCCCGCGACCCCGAAATGGGTGGGGGGCTGCCAGATCGCTGACAGCTCTTTGCGGGGAGCGTGTAATACGACGCGTCGTACATGGTCGTTGACATGGTCCTTGATCGGACGGCAAGTCATACATTGGGTATACGTACACTTTAAATCAGCTTGTAGGTCAGGTAAAAGCAGGCAAACTCCAACAAACAGCTATCAAGAAAAATCAGAGAGATCGGGGAGACACACCATAGCAATTCTCTCTAATAAGTTTTCTTTATATTTTCATTGGCAGGGTCCCGTTGATGCGAAACAGATAGTGAAGACATACCAAATGTTACATGATGATAGAGAGACTCCACCGGCAGATGATAAAGATTCTAAGGCAGCTGACGATGAAAAACAATACGAGCTGCTTGGACTCGTCACTTTGGAAGTAAGATTTTTTGTAGCAACTGAAAGCGAACAATTTGAATGGAAATTGCATGAAAGTGGGAAAAATGCTGAGCTGAGGGATGAAATTATCAGCTACGGACTTTTCTGTAGAAAAGTGAACTCTCTTGGAATTGCGGAATGTAAAAACTACGAAGAAAATTTCAGTATGGTGAATCTTTATGGATTCTTTATAGATTACACACGAAGTAGGTAATCCAGTAATTCGTAGTTACCTTGTCATCCGAGGGCCGAAGAGCAATAGACAAAACTTGATAAACGACCTCACCGCATGAGTAACACGAGAACCAGTTCATACCTAAATAAACAACACAGTTCAAAATAGAATTACTGTTCATAATAAAATTAATCATTAATTTTCAGGTCAAAAAATCATTAACAAGAAGAACTATAGACGACAGGATTGAAGAATCGGCAGATATAAAGAGTGAAAGTGAAGAAACTGACGATCTTAAAGACACATTAGAGCTACGGTCACACAAGAAGTCAAAGAAAAAACATCGCTCTAACAAAAATTATAAATCAAAACGTAGCAAGTTAAAAAGGAAAGGAAGAAAACGTATCCCATTGCGAGAGGGTGATGAAATAGAAAAAACAGTAAAAAAGGAACTTAAAGCTCAATGTGTAAGCGAAATCGACAATAAAGTAACAAAATGTATCCAAGCTTGTCGCAAAACCCACGAGGACGTTTGCAGTCGACTTGCCTGCTCTGTCAGATCCCGCAGGGAACTTAGAAAAGAGTGCGGTAATAGCTGTCGACAAACTTTTGTTCCTGATATTTGTTAGTTTCTGCAAAATAACATACAATAATTTTCATAGCTATTTTGTTTTTTTGTTCCCTAAGCTAAGTACTTACTTAATTTTTGACAACCATCTGTAAGTGTACTTATATAAGCTTTATTTAAATTACAAGGGCTCTAGTAACAATTACGCATTTTCAACAATACCTATGAGTAAATAATGTACTTATAAACCATTAAAAACTTAAAAAAACATTACTTTGTTACTAAACAAAGATAATTTTGCAGACTGAATCTCCAACAAGAAGAAATATTGATATGTCTGGCGAAACAAAAGAGCTTGACAATGAAAATGTGCGTGAAAGAGAAGCTGACCTGGAATCACGAGCCGAAGACCACATGGATGTCAGTATATCTGAAGAATTAAAAAACATTGTTGAACCACCAGCTATGCGAGCTCGGGGGCCTAAAAAAACTTTGAGATCGAATATACTACGAACTGAATGTATCAATAAAAATAAAGAAGAAACTGATAAATGTAGTAAAGCTTGTAACAAAGCCCATTCGGATGTTTGTGAACGACGCAGCTGCTCTCTTAGAGCGAAGAGGAATCTTAAAACAGAATGCAGCGTTAATTGTAAAAAAGTGTTTAACGCTAAAGTTTGTAACTATTAAGACCTCAACAACAGTGGTTGCCACTTTCAATGTAGACGAAGACTCAGTCTTTTTAGGGTTCCGTACGTCTGAATACAAAAACGGAACCCTTATAGGATCACTCGTGTGTCTGTCCGTCCGTCGCTTACAGTCAATTATCTCCGAATCTATTAGACCGATTAAGTTGAAATTTGGTACACATATCAATTCCTGTGACCCAAACACAGAGGTGTGACGTGAGCAGATGAAATCTGTATATGGGGGGTCATTTTTGGGGGGGAAGGGGAAAATTAAAAAAAAAAAATCTGAAAACTGCATCGTGTGGCATATCAAATGAAAGGTCTTGTTGAGAAGATCTTAAATGTATTTTTTTTTTGTAATTTTAAAATAAATAGTTTCCAAGTTATTCAAGAAAATAGACGAAAATTGACCATTCCCCCCCCCCCTTATCTCCGAAACTACTGAACCTAAAATTTTGAAAAAAATACAGAAATTAGTTTTCTCCTTATAGATCATAGGAAAACCTATAAGAAGTCCATGATATTAAAATAACATGGTAAATCACTCAATATTGTGCGTACCAACTTACTTTTTTTTAATACGTCATAAATCGTAAACCGCAATTTATCTTTCAAAGTTACAACCAACTTTTATATAATGTTACTTGCTGCTACGGAACCCTTTAAAGGCGAGTCCGACTCGCACTTGGCCGTTTTTTTAAGTAAACAAAGTATTTCTTGGAATTAATTATCATACCGTCTAAGTATAAATATTGAACCTTTAATCCTAATACCAGTACTAAAAACTTCGTCCGCTATGGGCGAAAGTGTCACTTACTGACTGAAATTACACAGTGTACCTCTTCGTCACTTCTAACTGGGGGACTTCTGCAATATCCATGGTCCTTTCAGAAGAAACAGTTGGCGAGGACGATCCCCGTCTCTGGCAAAGGGTCCAGTGCTCCTTGTCTTGACTTTTCGTGTGAGAAACATGATGAAGTCGCAGAAGGCTCTATGGGAAGTATCGTCTGGCGAAAACCTGTCAATGTCCACATTGATTCTGTCTTCCTGGTATCCATTGTATCTTTCTGCTCCATCTTTGTCCCAGCTTATTCACGATGGCTATACGTCAGGCGGATGTGGATTAATATAATTTTATGTAAGTTAAAGCAATAAAATCTACATAAATAAAGATGTAAAAAATATGATATTATATCCTGAAGTAAAACATACTCGTACATGGATCATGAATTTCGTTTTTACGATCGCGTTGCTGAACATTTTTGTAAGTTTAAAATATAATTGATGATGATTTCCATTATGGGTATATTATAAGAAGGATTTTTACAGTTATATCAAGTATTTCTTCTTTGGTACCAAATAGCACCAAACAAGTAGTAGTAAACAAATGGGTACCAAAAAAATAGGTACCAAACAAGCTTGTTTATATAACTGTTTAATAATTTCTGCATTTATTTTGGTTTGCAGTTCGCTATAAAAGCAAAACAAGAATATGTCAGTTCTGATGTAGCCAGCGGAGATAGTCAGTCCAGTGGAGCTAGTTTCAGCGGTGGTAGTCGCTCTAGAGGAGATACTCATCACCAGGAACTGTTAATGGAAGATATCACTTCATCTGATGAAGACGCAGACCTTGATGACGAATCTATAGAACATGGTGGTGATATAGAACAATTCCATAAAGGTTTCATGAGAAGAGAGTTTGAAACAAGGAGGTGGCATCAGAGTTGTCTCCGAAAAGCGAGTAAAATGTGTACTAAGGCATGCAGACGGGCTTACAAAGCAGTTTGTAAGAAACGAAAATGTAATAGACGAGCTAAGAAAGCACTCAAGCGGGAATGTAGAAAGAGCTGCACGAAGAATTTTGAGTTTGATAAGGATAGAGCGGCAGAAGAGGAATAGGGGGAAGATTTTGTATCTTATTTAGTTAAGGATAAGTCTTAAATTAGTTACGATAGTAAATAAATGAATGAAAATTATGTAGAAGAATACAAATCCCTCGACCTTCACATGAAAATCCTACGTGGCAGTGACTAGTCGAATTTATATTTGGTTGTTCGTGATATAAAATCATTTAGAGAACTGAGTCATGCTTACGAGTTTAGAAATTAATTGGTTAGTTTTGGAAAGGTTTTTACATTATTTTATTTTTTACGAATTAATACGATTTACCTCCATTACAACTTACCAACAAGTCAGTCAATATTTAGCACAACCAAAATAAAATTGAATGTTTGGTAAGTTCCATTCGACGAATGAACGACCAAGAGCCAATGAAAAACTTAATTTTAGGATTATATGTTACGTATCTACAATAAAATAAAATTCACATCAAAAATAATCTAAAACTTGATTGGAAACATGATGATAAATTCAAAGGTCGAGCGATTTTCATTATTTTAGTCGTTGCAATGGATTTACATATTGTTGTGATGTTGTTGTTTTGTTGCGTAAGTATATTTATAAGTATTAAGAAATTAAGAATGTTTTAAAGATAGTATATTGTGATCCTCATTGAGCATGCTTGAGGCGTGCCCAAGTCTTCTCTGCCCGTTTATTAAATAAAATATATGGGACAATGGTGTCTTTATGCTTTTCGGTTCGGCAGCCAGTAACGAGTCTATAATAATAACGAGGAGAAAATAGCATATCAAAGAAAATTTTGTGTGGCGGAAAACTTAAAAACTGCGTTTTGCGCGATCAAAAAAGTTTAATAACTAACCGTTGAAATTTAAGGTATCATATTTACTTGTAAATGACTATTTAATTAAAGACTTGAATGTGTTCACTGTTGAGAAGGGAAGAGGCTTATATCAGCACTGCAAACTGTAAACTGACAAAGGAAGTGTTACCAGGTTTCACTAACCAAACACAGATTTTTACGATGTGAAGAACGTGTCAAGCAGTTGACACCATTGTCCACCGCAGACAGTCAGAAGAACTACAGATGATGATGACGACTATTCAATTATTCTAGGTGGTAAAGGGAGAGAAAAAGGCTCTTCGCACAGGTGGAAGCGATGTTGCTACTGTCTCAGAGATTCTAGATGAGAAGCAGCCGTCTAAAGTGATGGCTCTTGTCATTGTGGAAGTAAGACAAGACTTTTATCTTATTCATCATACATATAAGCAAGTTTTATAGCTGTTTTGAAATTTTGTATCCGTGTGTTGTTAAGCGAATTGCTGAACATTCAGTAGAGCATTTTAAACAGTTAGTATTATAGTGATAGTAAATCCATCATGGATTTGCTGCCTTGCGACCAGTTGTTTCATCAATAATTAAACTGACTATTGACAAATGGTTATAAAATGTACAGGATTCAACAAATTGTTAGTTTAGCTACTGATCAAACAACTCGCTCTTAGTTATCATTTAAAGATCTTAACTGGTCGTTGTAGATTTTGACAACTAGTCGTACCAAGGGTACCCCGTTCCACACACGTGGTTAGCCAGTCGATCTATGTAAAAGACTGGTGTTCAGCTGTATGCAGTTAAACTGGGAGCCAGGTGGTCAAAACGTATTGGAAAAAGATTGGCAGATAATTATCCCTCAGTTTGAAATTATAAATTAATCATAATATTTATTTATTACTATCAACTTACAGGACGTTGAGGAATCAAAAGAGACAGATCCACCTTTGGAATCTGAAACCCCAATGTTGCCATGGATAGAAAACCCTGAAATAATGCTGCCATGGATAGATATCCAAACCGATCACCTTGATGAGGACACATCAGTTGAAACTAATTTTGAGGAAGACACGTCAGGTGAATCCAACTCTGACGAATATCGCGATTCTGACGCGAATGATTCTCATGATACGGACAGCGAATCGAATTTTTATCATGAGGATGACTATTCAAAGGATAAATTAAAAAAAGAGATAGCTGTGTTGGCAAATGAGAATGATAGTTTACTAGGTTTAAGAAATCGGTGGAAATCGTGTCAGAAGAAAGCGTCGAAGTATTGTCGCAAGGCATGCATTGATTCCTATAAGAATGCCTGTACTAAATACAAATGCAGAAGAAGATTGAAGAAAATATTAAAGAAAGAATGCAAGCGAAATTGTGTTAGTTACTTTGTACAAGATTAGACCTTTAGTATTTATATTGCAGTATTTTTTTTCTGTAACTTAGTATTGTTTCTTTGAGAAAATAAATTGCTTAACACTATTATATATTTCTTACAGATAACACAGTAATTATGATTAGAACACCCTTAATGTTATCCTTAGTTTGTTGTGAATGAATTCGGTTATGGGATCAACCAGTCTTTTCTCATGTACAATTTATTGTTCTCTTTATTACTACTGGAGTTCAATTCAAAGAAAAATAATTTGTCTATGGGTTAGAAATACATGATGTCTAAACAGGCCCTAATAATTCGTTTCTAGAGATCTCTTTTTTGAGAGGTTTGCAAAGTCAGCAAAGCACAGTAGCTGTGGTTATACATGGTGAATATTTCAAGCGTACATCGATGGCCAAATCCAATACATAACAGAATTTGATCCTTTTAGAAACACTTTCAAATATACAGCGTATGTTTTTAAGTCGATATCTGCGAGTTCAATTACTGGCTAGTTATGTTGATTTTTCAAAAATCAAATGATACAGTTCTATTTTTTTTAATTGTTCACTCCATTTAGCGTTCTCCATCCATCCATCTACGCCCACGAAAATTCTATAATACTAACTATTATAAAAACACTGTTGCACCCTTGCGGTCGAGGGTTGCTATTTCAAAATAAAACAATGTCCAACATTTTATTCGTATTTATTTTATAATACATCGATAAAATACAATATTTATAACTGTGATATAATAACATGTTAAACTGTAATTGTTCCAAGTAGACCGATACTTTTACTTTATCATCGACTTTTATCAACTTTAACAAACATAATGTTAATAAATATTATGGATTTTTCACATAATGGCTTACTATAACTCTTGACAGTAATTTGTGTAACAAACAACATGATGCAAACCGAAAATATTACCTTCTTGATTTTGAAATCGGCTATGAGTATTTTATTTTTCCTAATTTATTTCGTTCGAATTTTAAATCACACTGGAAGAAAAAAAAAACGTATTTTTGGTTTTTTCTAAATTAATTTTTAGTTTTAGGAATGTAAATTTTTAAACCATATTGCAGTTATATTTTTTTTTTGATAATCAATTTGAAGTTGTTGATTAAACCATTATGTAAAAAGGCCATGAACACTAAACTATACTTAATAAAGAAAATGGCCCAGAAACCTTCGTTTCTGCAATAACCGCTGCAAACCTAAATAAGTTCTTAAGTACTATATAAACTTAATATTTAATATTGGTAATACTTTCGGACGGAATGTCAAATGGTAATACATAAGCTTTATTTTAAGTATACAATAATTATACAATCTCATGATTATTTCATTTGTTTTATTTAATAATAAATTGTGACATAACATAAAATTCTATTATATTATTTAGATTTATTTTCACAACCTAAAAATCTGTCAAAATATGAGTAAATCAAATATTCTTAAATATATTTTTATAAAATCGCTATAATAAAAGGCACATTTGGAATAGAAATTTAGAAAAAAAAGATACGTACCTATGTATATTTAAAAAATACATTTTCGTGTTTGTGGCACTTATTAAGACACTTGAAAAGATTTAGTTTAATCATAACTAATGCATATATCTTTTAATATAATATTTATTTTCATTAAAACTTATGTATATCAGGATTTTATACAATTTGTATTCGATATCACTACTCTAATGTAGCTTAAAATATACATTCACATTATAATAATGTGACCCTTGAGTGAATTGTTTTAAAGATCATTAATTACATTCGAAGATTTATCTTCTTCAAAACTGATATTGTAGCCATTATAAAGTCAAGCATATGACTCTTAACTTGTATTTTACAAATTGTACCATAGCTCAACTTCGGCGGTGCCCGTCTTTATTAAAATTTCGATAATTAAGTCGCCATTTTGAATTTTCTGTCCATCTGTATTATAAATTGTATGTTGACAGGAATCGACCATAAACTATTGTTACTTGAACATTTGTAATGGTCTATCTGCATCTTTATACTCTCTTATTGACTGGAAATCATAAGCAGCGTTACAAAGCTATTCGATAAATGATTCTGATTTGACCATAAAGTGTAATTGATAATCTTTAAAACCATATAATTGACATTCATCGATAAAAGTAATTATATTTTCCCACCACTGGGACTCCTAGAGCTGCTCTTAATTATCGATGTTACAGAAATGTTACCAGAACTACTAAATTGCGGCGGCGGTGATCGAGGCAACGAAAACTTTGTATCACTCAAATTCTCCTGACTCAACGACTTTTGCGTCGTAAAAACCGGTATTTTTGATGAGACTCCTGGTGCTAGAGGTTTAATTTTCTCCGCTTTGACGGGTATGTTACTCGGTTTTGCGGAAATCTGCGGTTTTTGTTGTTCTTGAGACCGTAGCTGCAGTTGATCTAGTTGCGATAGTCTACGGTTTTCTAGATCTGTGCTTGTAACTATTGTGCCTTTAGGAGATTCGTAGGTAGCTGTTCGGAATTTTATAGTTGTGTTTCTTGGTAGGTCGAAGTCAGAATGACGTTGTTTCTTTGGTTCGTTCGATTGGTTCGATTTCGATCGTTTTTGTGCGTCAGCTAGTTGTTTAGCTGAGAAGTGCCTTTCATTGAGAATGAAATCGTTCAGCATGTCAATGTCTAACTCGTAGGATAGCGGGGGTTCTTCGTAAGGCGGTGCTCTTTGTCTGCTCATGATTTTGCTTTCTTTCTGTTTCTGCATTTGTTCGGTACGAGGTGTAACTACTTGTATTTCTGTGATGTGTGAGTCTTTATGACTGTCTATTTCTTTGCAGTCTTTTTGTATTTCTGTAATTGTTGGATTGATAGAGTATCTTGTTTTAGTGTGTTCAACTGCATCTTGACTTGAGGTTTGTACATCTTCTAAATCTTGAATGATTCTGATACCCATGCGTGAGAGTTCTTCTGGAGATTTCTGTGACATAAAACTCGGGTCGTTTTTGAGTTTCTCCATTAAAGCTTGTGCTTGTTCCTCGTCCATTTCAGTTGTATTAAGTATGATCGTTTCTGTTCTTGTATAAGCTGGTTCATCTGTGGTAAAGTGCATATTAGGATTTTGCCTCTTGATTTCATCTAGCACTCTCTTATCGATATCTTTTACGTTATCTCCTTCTTCTAAAGCCAATTCGTCGATCCCTCCTCCTCTCATTATACCAAAGCTAATCTGTTCTACTTGTAAGGGAGCTTCGGTTTTGGTAGTGATGTACTTAGTTGAGATTTTTTCAACATTTTGTGTTATGATTTTGTTCCCAAATTCGTCTTCGTTGACATTGACTGTTACAGTTTTCTGTACAGGTTCCTGTGTCATTGTTATGGACATGTTTGCTGGTTCCATGTATAAGGTCCTTTCTCGTTCATCATGTCTTCGTCGTATGCCTTCAAGAACATCGGGTGGCATCGTACGTATAGCAGACTCGCCTATCTCAATAGATTTTGTGTGATCGTGGAACGTTTTTCTTTCCCGTTTTTCTACAACAGGCTCAATTTTCTCTGTAGTTATCGTTACGACATTGGTAGTTGTGTTTGATTCTTTGGGTTCTGTCCATTCTGAGGAAAATGTTTCGAGCTTCTTTTTGTAATTGAGGCTGTTATTATTTGATCCGATCCTGATGTTGCTGACAAAGTCATCGTATTCTTTTACTTTTTCTGCTTGTGATGTTTTTAAGTCGAAGTTAACGATATCTGGTTGATGCATTGCGGATTTAAAAGCGTCTGTTTGTTGTGTCTCTTTACTAGTACTTGCTTCATGCTTCTCTTTTTCAACAGTTTGGTCAATATGTACGTTCAGAATTGGGTTTTTGGCGAGCAGTTTCTTCATCATATCTGACTTAGGTCTCTCTAAACTGTTTACGTATGTATTACGAGACATCTTCAGGTCATCCGGTACGTTAGTATCGTACGTCATTGTTAGCTTTTCTTCGTATTTAGCTGCTGCTGGTTTTGTCTCAGTTATAACTGGTACGATTTCTTGCGTACTGTCTAAAGAGCTCATGTTACTACCGTCTGATGTAGATTTAGCAAATTCAGACACTAGTTTCAAATGAACTTTCATGTTTTCATCCATTATTCGTCTAGCAAGATGGTCAGATGTTTCGTGTTCGGGTTCTTTGTAAAGCTCAAAATCTTTGGGCTTAGTTAAGTTATTATCATCATTTCTCTCAGAATCAACTGAGCTAGAAGATCCCTTCACTATAGCATCTTCTAAATTACCGAATTCTGAGCCCTTCTTCAAGCGATTTCTTTGGAAAGTGTTGAGTCCTTCCATAGCTGAGGTCTTAGCAATGTTCAAGCTCAACCTAGGTTCTTTGTGTTTGATGACTATACCTTTGTCCGAATCAATCATGTCGGGTAAAACATCTTCATGTCCAGAATCAAAGAAGGTAGTTTCGACTACAGACATCGCCTTCCTTTTCTTAGGCGATATTGTGCTTTCTTGGTGATTCTCAGCATCTTCTGCAGAAATATCTAGACTTTGGGCCCTTTCTAGAGTTCCAGTTGCCGGTTTACTAGATTTGGCTCTCATTTCGAATCTAGATAAATCACCGAGCGAAGCAGCTTTACGCTCATTCTCATCCAAAATAGAAGTATCATCTGATGCAGAGTGTACTGTATCATTATTTGGTGAACTGTGAATAGTTATATCACTGTTATTAAGCTCTATTGTAGTGGAACCTTTATCACTCTTATCACTATGGTTCAAAGACCTTACTGAATGAACATCTTGGTTGGAAGACATAATGGATTTGGAATCCTCGAAGAAATTGTTGAGAGAATCGCTCTCTCGTTTGAAAGGCTTCGTGACTATATCGTAAATGTCATCTTGACTGAAATTAATAGATTCTTCGAGACGAGTAGAACTCTTCATTTTGTTGACCTTTGGAGTTGAGGTATTTATTTGTGATGCATTGGAAGACCGGGCCGATATAATAGAGTCGTGTAAAAGACTCGAATGTTGTTTCTCATTGCTTAAGAAATCGTTAACGTTTTTCAACTGTTCAAGAATACTGTCATCAGTTTTGTTTTTGTCAGTATCTGGTGGAGAAGGAGCTTTGCCTTTTGATTTCTTAGGTTTAGGAGCTTCCTCTTTCTTATGTTCAACTTTTTCTTTTTCGTAAATGACGTCTGTGGAGCTCTTTCTGTTAGTTCTAGCTGCGTTCGCAGCATCGAGCATATGTTGTGGTAACTCCTGGGGGATACCATTCTCGTCCCTTTTGATTCCACTTGAGTTAAGGTCACATCTTGCAAATGTCGTCATTACTGATGTCTCAGATGTTCGTGACGTTTCAAGACTGATAGTTGTGTCAGATTCATTTGCTTTGTTTCTAGCGTTGGGAATAGGTGGAGCCATTTTTTCTCTGCGTTTAGCAACAACAGGTTTCTTTTGTTCTGTCTCATTCTCGTGTTTGATTTGTGTTGTAGGTGCGGGACGCTGTGGTTCAGGCTTATCTATTTCGTCGACAGATTTCTTCTCTACAGCAACGACGTTACCGTTTTCGACACTCTTTTGTTTTAAGACTCCATCATCAGGTACATTTGGTGGTAGGACTCGGATACCGAATTTCATGGCTCTTTTGGGATCATATTCTCTTTTCTGGATCTCGGATTGTTCAATATGAGTCATTGCGGCGATCCCGTTTTCTGGTTGTATAATTTGAATATCGCTATCAGTTGATTGTCTCTTGTTCCTCTCTGGTTTATTGACAGCTGGTGGGATGTCAGAAAGTCTAGATTTGTTTGCAAGTTTACTGTTCTTTTCATTCTCTCTTTCTAATGTGGTGTGACCATCTTTCTTCTCCTTCTTATTTCTCTCTAGTGTTGTGGATGTGATGATCTTGTCTGATATCATCTTCTTGATGCCGCTCTTACTCTGTTTGGTTTCCAGTGTGGAGTTGTTCGAATGTGACGTGTTTGGTGATCTCGGCGGATGCAGAAGCTTTCCTTCTTTTTCAAGCTGAAACAAAAGAAGACATCATTAGAGCTTTTTGTTCATTTTACTCAATTTTTAGAGTGGCCAGGATCAGATTAAATTTCAATTTAATAAAATCATGGAAAACTATTTAAATTGTGTTTGGATTTAAACCCAGCTTAACCAGTTCCAAGTTATTTTATTGATACTCATTTGTTTTAATTGAAAGTTCGATCCATTTATCGTAGCTATCATAAATGATTAAAATTTAACGGAATTATCAAACAAGAAATCGCACAGTAGATCATGTTTGTCAACATTACGACGCCGGCTGGCTACGTGATTGGATAAGAAGGGAAATAACATACATTCTTCAGAACTAGTTTAAATATCTATTTCCGTAGTAAAGGAATTTCCTCTATGTAAAGCAGTTACTGGCTGATTGTGTAATACAAGTAATAATTTGCTAGTTGATTGGCTATAGGATCGTGATTGGCGTGCAACTGAGCTCGTTTGACTAATAGTGGTGCCAGTGTATAAACTGAAACTGTAGCGTTGCAAAATCGATTTAAGTTGAAGGTGTTTAATGTGAGCTCTACTTTAAGTATTTGTTAATTAATTGAATCTTTTATTATTGTATGATAAATTCTACAGATTACTGTATTGAAAGGTGTCATAATAAATATCAGAGGCCGTTTATTATCTACATATATTTTTCATTAACAAATTCATCTTATAGTATTCCCATCGCTGGGACACAGACACCCTCTCTATGAGAGGGAGGGGATAATAATCCAACTGCCAGAACCTAAGCGTCTGTGACTACGGCTGTCAAATTCAAAGTAGATATTGTGGTGATAATAACAAGTTTTATTTTGGAAAAAAATCCTGTTTTGATCGAAAAAGGTTTCAGTACCTCCTAGGAGGTTCTTATCACCAGACTATCAGTAATCAAAAACGACCTAACATGGCGATGAAAATAGTCTCCATGAATAAATTAAGACAGGTATCGACTCCTCTCAAATTATGTATAAGAGTACTATACAAATCCAGTATAAGCTGTCCGTACATCGTACGGACACAAAATACGGCCAAGATAAACTGGGTAAGTATAGATTGATGTGTAGTGTACATAGTAATGAAAATGTCTTCGCAAAACGAACCATTGTTTAGCTAAGGTTAGGACAATAGTCGGACAGACATTCCAATAGCGACGTGGATTGTATTCTAAACATACATTGTTAGTTTCGATAACATAGTGATACAACAACATCGGCATGTGATAAACTTCCTTAAGCTGTCATGTTTAGTGTTCAATGTCGCTTGTTTGTTATTAAAGGTAAGTATATACAAGATTATTTCTTTAGTTGTGTAAACAAATGTAGTTAGAATGTTGCTTTGTTATTTTGGTGCGATTTTACTGGAATTGACAGCTTTCCATAGACAATTTCTTCCCTCTTCTCAATACCATTCAGTCAACAAAATGTCAAATCTCACTGTTTGCAGGTTAGTTACGCTGGTATTTTTTAAAAAAAACAAATGTTGTAAATATGTTGCAATACATCAGATAATCATTATTAATATAATTTTGCCATTGAAAATATGATTTACGAGAACAAACTTTAATATTTATACTTCAGGACCTCACGATAATAACAGTTAGCCCAGATTACCATGTTTGTTTGTTAGGTAAGATTTCTAAATAAAAAACGTGACTTTGTTGAATTGCCCGTTTCTGAGATTCGAAGTTCAAATAAACGGTTTTTTTGCACGAGTTGCCAGCTTAAATAATTTGTACGCTTGCATAATGATGACAAAGTATTTATTTGCATACATCTTTTATTCATGAATTGTAGAAAGAAACAGCTTCAGTGGACATTATCGTGTTTTTATTACCTAGAATTTGCGTTGCATCTTCTATTAGGTTTATTATTAGCTCATTGTTTTTCGCACGAAATGACTCAAGTTATGCAATGCAAACTTCTTAGTATTCAGTGTTGCTAGTGCGTGACAATGACAGGAAATATTTTTGGTTTATTAATTACAAATTCAGAACGCACCCCTAAAGAATGAAACCTTATTTTATTGAGTCTTGCCATCGACATTGGTTTGCTTTTATTTTCATATACACTCTTATCACTTATTAATGAATCGCAAATATCGAGAGCAGCTGAAGCTAATTATTTTTTATAATAGTCCTTAAAGTACGAGGATGGTTCTTAAAATCTAAAAATTTGCCTGAAAAAGTCTAAAAACAACACTTCTATATTCCAATCCAAAAGATTCGTAATAATACTTAAAAGTCAATTAATTCAATGAAAACAACAATTAAGTGATGTTAGTTATAAGCGGTAAGAAGTTAGCCGGGCCAGCTAGTCTTTAATAAAGTCAACTGGTAGTTTTTGGATGAGGTTGCTGTTATTTTTGACTTTTGGCATTTTCTTATTAATAATTCGCTCCACAGCGAACGCCTTTAATTTGCTTAAGTATGTTGTTTATCTATTTAGACTCAAATTACACAATTTTAATCAACTCATTCCCTAATATCCCTTGAAATCTAATTATTTATTTAAAGCGTAACTCAACGTAACAGCATCATTCATAATCTAACAATCACGCACGAAAGAAAATCAATCAGTAATGTCAAAGAAAGCGTTAGCAAAGAAAATCTATGCGACGCCGACAGCGTGGGAAAGTAGCGTCGGCAAGAAAGTTCAGTTCTCTGACGCTTTCCAATACAGCTGTTAAGTGATGTATGAGTTTATATTTACAATGGGAAGGTGTGCTTAGCATAACTACGTCATTCCATTAATTTCCGAACGAAATGTGAGGCACTGTACACTAACAGTGTATAACAGCAGGTCTAAAACGGTTTCTTAACAATATTCCTAAATGATTCACTTCGTGAATGAAGAATAGAAGAATAGCCGATGACGATACGATGTGCACCTTTAGGAATATTGCTTACAGTGGCCGTTTAGACCTTTTTTATCGTGGTAAAATGACTGTCTGATTCGTATTGACTAAAAGACTTTGGCCCTCCAAATTGGGCGTCAGATTTCTGATAGCTCAAAAAGCACGCGTGAAACACGACGCGCATCGACACGGGCATTGTTGAACGGAATCATGATCTATCTTACCGTGCTTACGTCGCCTGTTGAGCCAGCTCGCTTCAACAGTGGATGGTGCACTGCCCTGCCCGCGCCGCTGGCCCGCCCGCCCTCGATCACCTCTAGTTCCACGGGGTAAGGAGACGCTAGAGACAAGATGGCGACGGCGTCCTCTAGCGGCGTGCCCGTGAACTCGATCTTGATGCTTTTTATCTTGTCACCTGGAATTTGGAGATAAAATTGGTTAATTATATGAGTTCCTAGAGTTATCAGTCGGGCTACACGATATTACTGACAAACGCTTGCATGGACTGGACAAATACGAGGCGGAATTCTTCAAAATACCATCTGAGACACAAACTTGCATGGTCTTAGCACAACTTAACCAATATAATGTCTGGACTTTAAAAGAGACTGTGACCTCTTAGTTTGTTTCGGCTGTTTCTTCAGGTATGAAACACCGGCCTCATATATGAAGTAAAAAAAAAACTGTTTTGACGTGTAAAAGTGTTTTCTAAAACCTATTTGCAAAATAAATATTATTTATAAAAAGGAAGCCATGGTTTTTTCCAAAAACAGCGATGTAGCTTGTACCTAATTATTTCATAGCTTTTTATTACCCTAAAATAAGGATTTTAAAGTGTTTTAAGTTCTTCCACGACCACTTTTAAGAAGCTTACATAGGATTATTAGTTGTAGAACATTAACAACCTTTCATTGACTGAAAGTACTTATGGAAAATTAAAAAAAAAACATACTGGTGTTTCATACAACAAGGAGTATTTTCCCGTTAACTATGTGTGAAACCATCCTGAACAGGCATTGCACAAAATCAGTAAACACACAGTAGTTCGCCCACATTATTAGCAAAATTATCATTGTAAAGTCAGTTTTACATACCTTTTGAATCCATTACTGTAAAATAAATCTGTAAGTTGGTAAATAAACACTGTTGTTCGCTATTGGGAACCCTGACCGTGCATTTGATTCTAAGATTTGTAAACTAATGATTTCAAGTCCAGTTTCTCCGAAGTGCGCAAATCCTGGCAAAAAGCCAGACATTATTCTTGTATGATTAGGTGTATTTACGGGAGATCGCACTGAGAATAAGACTATGAATTACTTGCTTATGTCGTAAGGCACTAAAATTGTAAAACTGCACTTGGACCAGCCAAAAGTGTACTTTAATGATGATAATTTATAGATAACTATGATTCTACACTCTGTTCATCGGAGAGGCAAGACAATAACTAATATTATAAATGCGAAAGTAACTCTGTCTGTCTGTCTGTCTTTTCTTCACGCCAAAACTACCGAACCGATTTGTGTGAAATTTGGTACAGACATAGTTTGAAACTTGAGAAAGGATATAGGATGGTTTTTATTACAAAAAATAAAATAAAAAACAAAAATCTACCGGAAGTCACTATTCCACGCGAACGAAGTCGCGGGCAAAAGCTAGTCGTCTATAATGATGATAATAATTATGAAAAGATGCAGGTCGTGGCCCAACGACCCCCCGTGAGGTTGGCAGATGGGGCTTGCCACAGGCAAGTTAGATCAGGGGCACGTGGGCTAGGTGCTCTTGTCACCTAGTCGACTGTCTCATCAGTTAACTGTAACTCAGGAACGTAAAGGGCTATTGAAGAATCACCGTGGTTTTTAGTTAGTACAAGTCTGACAGTTTCTCCCGTCCCGTCCTGATTGGGAGGACCCATTTGATAATTTTACCACGATCAAAATAAAACTTGAATTAAAGTGAAATGAAGTAGAAGAATTCTAAAAATGGTTAAACCTGAGCACTTGAGTAGGACATCCCCGAAATTAGTTTAAAATTAGTTTTAAATTTCCGAACGGAGATAATTCGGGTTTGTGGAATTCTAAGCCCTTCTGGTCCAGTCCCTCACTGACTGTACCCTATACATTAGGTACAAATTTTGCTACATAAGTTTAACTCTTATGTAAAAGGGGGTATACCTAACATAAGTCAGGAGTAAATCTAGATTTAAGCACCGACGACTCTGCGAAATCTGTACTTGAAAAACCCTAACCAAGAATCGAAGACAGGCCTCGAGCTAAGCATTAATGCTTGCAAGTAAAGACCAAGGCGGCCATGAAAGACAAGACATGAGCCTTTATTGCTTATTGATAACATGTTTTCAACTATAAGAAAGTAATATTAATTGGTAAACAGACTTAACGCTATAAACTGGCATTATAAAAACGGTGTAAATGTCTAGACGACAGGGGACAACTTTCCCTTGTCGCCATGTTGGCTGTCGACCTCGCAAATGTCAAACATAATGCTGTCTCTGACATTAGAGGGGTTCCACCTCGTTACTTTACGCGTTAAATGTCCAAAATAAAAGATAAATGTCCAAAAAAGTCGTTGCTAAAGTGTCAGTGCAGCCAACACTGCGACATTATGCGATTGGCCTACTTGAATTGATTGCGAGCAGATTTCTTTTTTTTTCAGAAATAAATCTATGCGGTTATAGCGTGCTCTGTACGATCCCAAGTGTGATGGTGTTCTATTTTTCAAAAATAAAGCTTTCTTTATAATTTACTTAGAGAAACCAACCAGTACTTTGGACTCTGAGAGAAGGTGGAAGTGGGCCATATACATAGTCTAGATTAAAGATGCGAAAAGTCTTGGAGTGTAGACCAGAAATGGGGAAGGGTAACGTTCCGAAGACTGTCGATTAGGTAAAAAAGGTACAGAGAATTTCATTAGAATTCCCGGAAGAAACTGGATAGCCATCGCCATGACAAAAAACCATCAAAAGTGGAAAAGTTTGGAACTATATTCAGCTAAAGGTGGAGTTAAAGGCTGTAAATGGGTAACAGTTAAGAGGTTTCATTATTTAGAACCAAAAACTATCCCTACATCGCAGTTCAACTCAGTCAAGCCGCTAGATTTCTCAATTTTTGGAAAAGGTCCCGCGTTGGGTATGGTGGACGGGACTGACTATCAGATCAGACTCTTGCTGACCAAAACCCACCCTGTTTTTACGGCTACGGTTTCTTTTTGTGACAGTCCAGCGACCTTGAAGTCAGTCCCAATAGCTTGAAGACAGACCCACAAACCCAAGATGTAATTACCTGGTTGTAGCTTGGCAGCGGCTGCAGGACCGCTCCTCAGCACGGAGTGGACGTGCACTCCATCTCTTGCGCCTCCTCCGCATCTTAGACCGAGACCAGTAAAGTCGCGTGCCCAAAGCTTCACGCGGCGGACGGGAGCTCGCTGTGGACAAGGAGGGATGGATATTAGACTTTTAACTTTAGTAATAAGAATTTAGAGCTAATTTTAAATGAAATGAGTTCAACTTGAAAAAGAAAAGGTTCTATGGAGAAACCGGATGACCCAAAGTTGATGTTTGTATAGGTCTTTTTTTTTTTTTTGCGTGGTTAAATCATCAAATGAGTCCTCCCACCCAGGGCAGGGCGGGAGGGACTGTCAGACTTGTACTAAAATCCACGGTGTCCTTCACGAGCCCTTTACGTACCGGGGTTACGGTGATGGGTAAGTCCCGCGACCCCGGCAGGCTCTGGCCCTCTACAGGCCCCGTCAATTTGCTGACACTCCTTGAGGCGCGCGTGGAACACAACGCGCCGTCGACCCGGGCATGGTCCATGGTCGGGCTGCGAGTCGCCCATTACTCGCTGCCCGCATGCCCGCGCCTACGGTGGCCGGAGATCGTCTGGCGACGTCCGTCGCCGTGGGCGTCTACCACTGCGGCTGGGTCGGAGGGAGGACACTGTTCTCTCCCTCACGCGGCACGCCTCCTCCTTCGCGAGCATGACTCCTTCGCAGAAGGAGGCGACCGCTTCCCACTCCGTCTCGCCCCGCAGCATGGCCTTGACCAATGCCGGGCGCGAGAGGTCTCCGCCTATCGCCGTCGTGAGGACACGGCGGTGCTCTGCCCAAGCGGGGCAGTCCTGCACCGAATGCTCCACCGTGTCCTCAGGACGGTCCTCGCAGTGGTGACACCCAGGCGTTTCCTCCTTCCTTATCAGACACAGGAACCTCCCGAAACTTCCGTGTCCGGTGAGGACCTGCGTCATGCGGAAGGTAAGGACGCCGTGACGCCTATCCAGCCACTCCTCAAAGAGGGGTCTTACCGCCGCGATTGCGGCGTGCCCGGACCTCGGTTGCGACAGTCGCTCCCTCCATACTGCCCTGAGATCGCGCCGGAGCTCTTCCCGCCGCGCCTCGACTTGTCGAGGCAGCGGGGATTCGCCCCGACGCTGCGCCTCCACGCGCCATTCATAGACGCGCTGGAGGGCAGTCGCCTCCAGATCCCAGGGCAGCAATCCCGCTAGGAGGTTGGCTGATTCGCCGGCGATCGTGCGGTATCCCCGGATCATCCGGATAGCCATGACCCTCTGGCATGCGACCAGCTTAAGTGGTCGCGTCCGGATGCTTAGGGCCCACACAGGGGCCCCGTAGAGGGCCATGGACCGCACGACACCGGCGTACAGCCTCCGGCAGGAGGCATTTGGCCCGCCGAGATTGGGCAGGAGCCGCTTGAGAGCGGCTGCTGCCCGGTTCAGCCTTGGGGCCAAATGCAGGAAATGCTCCCTGAAGTTCCACCGGCTGTCGAGGACGAGTCCCAGGTACTTCATCGTCCTCCCGACGCCGATGCGAACCCCCTCCACCGTAATGTGGGACTCTGAACGTGGCGCGTTCAGACGGCCATGAAAACACATGGCCTCTGTTTTGTGCAGCGCCACGTCGAGCCCCAACTGCCGGATCCTATCAGCGACTGTCGCCACCGCCTGCGTCGCCACGTCGGCCGCCGCCTGGTGCGACTCTCCCTTCGCCAGGACGAGCGTGTCGTCGGCGTAACAAATTACGCCGACGCCGTCAGGGAGGTCGCCGCGCAGCACCCAGTCGTAACCGATGTTCCACAGGAGCGGCCCCAAGACCGATCCCTGTGGAACACCGCACGACATCTCTCGCCGGTTTATATAGAAGCTAAAAAAAAAAAAAAAAAAAAAACACATAATTAAAATTAAACTAAACTATTATAGAGCATCGAAAAATTCATCCTCAACGATGTCAGCTGGTAATGTGTCCAAGAGACTGGCGGCGTTGCCTCTTTGAATGGCAATACTTAGCCTCTGGCCAAGGTAAAAGCCAGCTCTTGGGTCACGGGAAGCGTCAACAAGCCTTTTAGAAATGTCCTTGTAGAGGCTATGAGCACTCGGACCCCATGGCCCTATAGTTTCATCCCCAAACGGCTCAAAAATATAGTTACCACTAAGGTGGCTATATTTGTCACAATAACTAACTTAAACTCCCATATATCACATGATTTACGAATAAAACATTCAGTTTTTATAACACTTCCTATCCAACTCAGTTGAGCACAGAAATTATCACCAGTCCTTCCATGGCGGATCAATGGCCGATTCAATGCTAATGTAATGGGCAAGTCTTGCCAACCTATAGTATATGCTTACTGCATACCTCGGTATAAAAACTTTAAAGCGATACGGTTGATACTTATCTGTCACCATCATTTTCTTTGACAAAGAATGGGACAGCGATATAACATGAACGTGGCATAACATCGCGGTTGCTCTAATCGGAAGGTAAGGCAGAGGTGACCTATACGCTGTGTGCAAGGTGGCAGCGGCGTCCACCGTGACCAAGTTATAAGCAGGTGAAATCATCGAATGAGTCCTCCCGCCTTTGGTGGAGCGGGAGTTACTGTCAGACTCGTACTGACTAAAACCCACGGTAGCCATTTAAGTTCCAGGGTCACGGTTATTTGTTTAGGCAGTCCCGCGACTCTAGGACTTAAAAGGTTGTAGTGGTTACACTTGACAAGTACTTCGCGGGTTAGCCCCGTTGAGTCAGTTACAGACAGTTGAGATTGTTCCCACCAACGACTTAACACATACCTATTGCTATTCTTTTATTTCTTTTTTTAATAACATTTAGTCTAGATTTTTAAAGTACATTACTTTCACATTATTTGTGTCAAATGATGTTATAAAAATATTGTAAAACATTTTTAAAAAGAATAAGTATGGAGTTTCTTGCCCATTCTTCTTCATACAAACCTACCCTTGCGAATGGGTGTAGAATCAATCCCATCCCATCCAATTTCCTTTAACGTTAATATTCGACGTTTGAAAGTGCCTCTTTGATGGCCTAATTGAAATAAATGATTTGACTTTAACATTGACATAGCGTATACTTAGTATACCCACGTTTGGGCAACTATACCAGTATCATCTGATAGTGGGCCTATTGCTATCAATCGGGTACTGCTTCAGGCTCTGGTCTTGTTACTGAGAATTTCGATTGGAAAACTCAATTACAATTTGCAAGACCAGGGAATCGAAGCATGCAAGCATCGTATGCAGATGTAGAACTAGTTGTTAATTGACTTGTTTCTGTGTACCTTGACTGTATGAGATTGTATTTTCATTTCATCCTTTGATTCTTGATCTAAACAATCAAGTTTCCTTAGTTTAGCAGTAACTACTGATCAGACCCAAAATGTATGAACAGACAAAATTAATACCTGTTTCAGGTTTCGAATAAGGCTTTAATCTGTAAGAAATCATACTTTTCATCAAGAAAATCAAAACTACCAAAGTCAGCTCTTATTTATTTATTCATTTTCCGGCAGTTAACTTACATTAAATTGTATTATGAAAGTAGTATTTCAATATTGCAATTGACTTAATAATAATTACACGTGATTAAGAACAGGTGGTATTTAAACATTATACATTCCATCATAGTTATTCACGTATTTGCAAAGCATAGTGCATAATATGCAGTGTAATATTGTTGAAAAGTGAAACTGTTATGATTGTAATTTTACATAGAAAAGAGCAGAGTTAAAATGAGCTTTAATGCCTAATGAAGCATGCATTCATAGGAAATCTGCATGGATGTCAAATATTTTTTATCTAATTTTGAAAAGCCAATTACATGTCTTTGCAATTTAAAGGAAGCGAACCTATTACCCTCTTAAAATCAGTACCTATGGTACAGGACTTACGAATTACCGTGACCCCGGTACGTAAAGGGCTATTGAAGGACACCGTGGATTTTTGTCAGTCAAGTCCAACAGTCCCTCCCGCCCTGCCCTGGGTGGGAGGACTCATTTGATGATTTTACCACGATAAAAAAGAAAAAGAGAAGAATCAATACCTGTACTTAGAAATATACGATGAAATAACACTTTCCCGCAACACTGCAAACCTAAGATCTCAGTACTATTAGGCAGACGAAAAATGTGGAAGGGAAATTGTTTCATCTCAACAATTTGGAGGTGATTTTTCTCTTTTTTCTTATTCTGGAGAAAAACGATGAGGTATTTGACATCGAGCCCTCCGTGTCCTGCCAATTGTTTGTAACAGGTAATAGGGAGCTGATGGACACCTCGGAGGGTGCTAGCTATGCTCGTGGCCCTGTTCTGGGCCGACATAACTTAGATTGTCATCGATACGCTAAGAAGAAGATATGATGCCAACGTATAGCTAAACCAAATAACGCGTCAGATCCTGTAGAATATTTTATTTTTCTGATTTTCTGAAGAAGTGACAAAAAGTTGCTTCATCTGTCCGTCATAAAACAAGCTCTGCTTGGCTTGGGATTAGATGGCGTTGTGTGATAGTTGTGGAATGTTTATTTACTTATTTATTTATCTGCATACCTACTATTTTCAATAATTTCTTCCCTCTCGGAAAAAAGCTTTATAACATTCCCACAACCCTGTTTAAGTATACTAATGATTGATGATTTCAATGACTGATAGACCATTATATAAGCAGTATGTACCTAGATGACTTTGGCGGTCAAGACAAGTTGACATCATAGGCAATGACATCATCAGTTAAGAAGTTGGTCGTGCCATGCATCCATTTAGTGTTGCCATTATTATAATATCCAAAGAACTTATTTATTTCTAGTAGTATCCTTAACCAAACTCGGTTGTATCTTATTAATGCACGACAATCATCTCATCTATGTAACGTTTCTCAACTGTATTTGTGTATTAATTACCCGTGTGAAGCTAGATATCAGTGGCGACTGTCGTTATAATTTCCATAATCCAGGGTCTGGCTAGAAAATACTTCTTCTTAGACTATCATGCAAGTTTCTTCCGCCACTTTTTCCCAGAGAGAACACTAGGAGGTGGTGAAAGAAGGCGTTTTGGAGGATTATAATTTAAGGAGCTCGAGGCTAAATAATTACAGTACGTAAAGCCGTTGGTCCCGGCTGTCATTTGTAGATCTTTAGTTAGTCAGAAGCTCTAAAGTCTAACAACCAGTATTACAATGGGGTACCGTATTACCCCAGTTACTGGGTTGTGGAGGTCCGATAGGCAGTCGTTCCATGTAAAATACTGATATTCAACTGCATCTGGTTTGACCGAAACCTTTTTTAAATGGTCTACAGAAAGCATTAGCCGTAAATAATCTTTTCATTATCGCTGTGGGCTTTTCACTAAGGAAGTTAAAAATATTTGGTAATATTCAATACTTACATGAAAAGGAATGTCTAAGTTTTCAAGTGTTAGGGCTGTTCAGTGTTCATTTACTTTTATTGTTACCGCCACAATCGTGTTATCAATATTATCATCTATTCTAGAAATCACAATAGGTACCAACTTGATACAATCATTGACTGTTTGTTTTTAAAGTGGTACTTACAACAAGTAGGTTAAAATACGATAGTAATTTGTTATCTGAAACCTATTTATGTTGGTAAATTGCCTCGATGGTCTGGGGTTTGTAAAGGCTACTGTTGATATGATTGATTTTTGTGTAACAATTTGCCCGACCTAGCAAATGAACCCCGACCCCTAATCGCCGGGATCTGTTAAATTGTTACCTAAAATCTAAATATTGTGTCCCATTCTCATTTAATCTAGATATTGATCTCGATAGTTGCATTTGATTAATAGCCTTAAAAAACATACCTTTAATTACTTCAATTACCTGTTACATAAACATAAAAAATTACATCCGGTTATTGACCCTACAACTTGCCTGATCAAACTACATTGACCCAAAAATTACCCCCAAATAAAGCAACATCCGATCATATGGCAACACTTTCACAGCTTAGCGAGGTGACCTTGCATACAACCTTCGGGTTGCCACCATTAAATTAAACTACTCCATTAAAACTTGAGCGTAGACAAAGATTGTAGTGTCATTTTTGACAGTTTTGAAAAATGTGCAGTTGTGTTTATGGCAAAGTTTTTAAGATGTCAGAAGAGTAAAATAGATGACCAAGTTCTTCATGTTTCAATAGGAATGCTTCATTGTTTGTCAATCATAATATGGCACTTCTGGGTAGTATTGCTGACACGATTGTATTTTAAATAATGAAACTTCACCACCTCGACGGCAACGTCTTTGACAGCGCAGAGTTCACTTTGGCTATTAAATAAAAGTTTTTTTTTTCTTTTTGGCAATCGAATTACGATATAACTCAAAACACGCTAGAGAATGATTAAAAGGTTTTTGACTGTGAACACCCTTACTCAGACCGTGTTTATAAAGAGAGGTAACCACATAATTTTTTAAAGTGGTAAAATCATCAAATGAGTCCTCCCGCCCCCGGCGGGACGGGAGGAACTATCAGACTCGTACTGACTAAAATCCACGGTGATCCTTCAATAGCCCTTTATGTTCCAGGGTCACGGTTACCTGATGATACAGTCCCGCGGCCCCGGCAAGGTAAGCACATCGTGACGCAGACTGTACATACTTAATTTTTTATTATTGCTATATTTTTTTTGTGTAGATTAAAATTGTCCTTTAAAAATATATACCGAAATCTGCTTGTAATAACTAACACCAGATTGTCAGTAAAAGTGAAACGTGTCCAACTTAACGATTATGTAATTTCGTTACACGGTCTTACATCGGATCACAATTTCTTTAAGACATTAAATCAAATCTGTTAACATCTGTTACTATCTTGACTACAGATAATCGTACAATGCCTTTAGATCGCCAAAATTCAGTGCCCCCGTTACTTCTTTGTTTATTTTGAAATCAGTCTCGAGTGTGAGAGATCGTTCATTGTATTTAACAATAAATTGATATCAAGTCTCTGAATCTGATCCGATGATGCACTTGACTTTAAAAGTTTGAAGATCGTCTTGTTTTATTATCTTATTTTTGTTAGCAATCTTGTCCTATCTTTTTCGTTGCAGACGATTTTCTTGATATTTCTTATTTACGTCCTAGATATTTGTCGATTAATGATGTCATTTTAGGTATTTTCCATACTTTTTTTTTGCCACATTGAAAATAGTTAATACTACAAAGTCTCTTATTGTAAAGGAATAAAATGAGGTCAGAATCATCTGCCTAAACATCAACATCATCCAAAAGAGTCCACTGCTGAACATAGGTTTCCCCCCTTAGACCGCCATGCCGAACTACAATTCGCTATCATCTGCCTGCCTTTTCCCAACTTTATTGGGGTAGGCTTCCAGTCTAACCAGATGCAGTGTATTATAAATGATGTCAGACGTATTAAACAATGCCTCTGTTTCCTAAGGTTTCATATTATTCATACTTTTACCACATATTTTAAAAGTTTTTTGTAGTTCCTCATCATTTTCTTCTATAGAACGTCACTTTGTGAAGACCCAATAATTCCCTAACTCAGCTCTGACTACTTCAGGAGATTATTATAGTGCGAATTTAAAGGTAAAACGTTGACCATTGCAATAATCTCTATTACTTCATTTATAACTATTGTGCTACAAATTCATGAATCAGAAACGCCTACCAACGTTACAGAAACCAAAAACATTCCTAACTCCGATTAATCTAAAGTGAACGCGACATACCTAAAGTTCCACCATAATAATCACCTCCGTTTAATTATATTTTAATAGCCGAAGGAATATTCCACGAGATTACTATATGACTGGCTTTATCGCAGTTTAAACGGCACTTAATCTCGTGATTTAGGTTAACTGGCGTCATCCTAGCGTTTCATCATTAAAAACAACTAAAATACTGGTTTTAGTTGATCAGTTTTATCATTAGTTTTGATATTTTTGTGGTTAGTGTTGGAGTTGTTAATGTGATTCGGGGGTTATTGGTAACCTTCCTGTCTTTATCAAATTCTACTAGGGGTCGGTGCGGTTCGGTCGCGGGACTTGTCAATTACCGTGACCCCTTAACGTAAAGGGCTATTGAAGGACACCGTTGACTTTGGTCAGTAGGTACAGTGTACAGTAAAGACTCATTTGATGATTTTACAAGCTTAAAAATAAATTGGGGTCGGTGCAACACGTTTTCTTCTTCTATTCTCCCATGTCAGACCTTATTATTTTTAATAACCTTACATAATCATCGATTATATATTCAGCTGTTGATCTGGTCTGCCCTTTTTCATTATAAGCTGATTTCTTAGTAGATCTCATAAGTTTTGGTGGCAAGGACACGTAAGAACCTTAGTCACGTTTCCAATCACGATGTCCGTAACCCATAGAATGCACAATGCAGTCATTGTGGCCGAAATTGGTTAAAATGGCATCATTAATATATCGGGTGGGCAATGTCATTTCCAAAGTCAGAGATGTGTCAACAACAGGTGTTGCACAGAGGGGGCTCTGGATAGATATTGTAAGAAGAAACGGGGCCATTCTACTTAAAAAAAAAATGGGCCAATCTTTTCCATTCTTCTCTATATGTAGAGATCCTACGTATTGGGATAGGTATCTTCGATTTTCTCACTTACTAACCGATTTCTTAACAATTCAGGGTGTCAGTAAGTAGTTTCATCATATTCCTGCCTCCATCCCATTTTACTTGTGGTCGGCACAACACGTTTATCTCTTCCATTCTCCCCTATCAGAGGTCATAGCCTCAATTACCTACTCCTTTTTCTTTCATATCATTTCTTTGGACACACAATCTATCTTTACTTTGGACTTCCTCTTCCTCTCTATCCATCAATATTCATACCCTTTAAGTTAATAGTCTAATCTAAATTAATGCTTTGAATTCGCAGGCAGTTATGCGCTGTCAGGCTTCTATACCTCGAGGCTAAGAACCAAAGCGTTTAACAACAATTATAGCGAGAGCAAGTACAGACAAGCCTTGTAGGCAGTTGTTAACAAATCTCTCAGTATTAGGATCATAGCACCAAGCATAGACTAGAACAAGTTCATTCACTTCGCGGCGCAAATCCAGACTGGATCGATTTGTAACGAGTCGCATAGGAATGCAGATCGAAATTATACTGCAATAGGGCTGACGCTGCTTAGCTACTTATAAGTAACGCTAAGGCTAGTATATGATAGTATTCATGTTATAGTTACTAGTAAATAAATAGAAAGGTTGTATGAGGAACCGAGTCCCTAAAGTCTTATCAAATTGAGCCATCCTTTAGGGACCTACTAAGAAACCTCAAGGTTAAAGAGTTATCAGTACTAGCCTTGGAACATGCGAGTGTTCACACTAATTTCCAAGAATCATGACCGTAGAAATAACAGTAGTGGGTTTCGAGAATCAGTGAGCTTGAATTTAGCTATGTAGATTTCGTCGGACAGATCCTAGTCTAGTGCATAATGCGATTTTTACCGACATAAATCCCAGAAAGCAGCTTTTAGGTAATGATGAGAAGTTCCAGGACCTTGAATCCTATCTCACTCATCCTATGTGAGTTAGAGTTATAGTCTTAAAAGCATTAAAACTCATATCCAGACCAGGAAGAACTATTTGTAGATCATACAAATACGACTATTTGTTCCGTGCGGGGATCGAATACGAGACACGTTGCGTGGCAGTCGATTGCTCAGCCACTACGCTAACAACGCCGGAAAAGTAAGATAAACCGAAAGGTTTATGATAATTTTTTTTTTTTTTTTTCGTGGTAAAATCAACAAATGAGTCCTCCCACCCAGGGCAGGGCGGAAGGGACTGTCAGACTTGTACTGACTAAAATCCACGGTGTCCTTCAATAGCCCTTTACGTACTAGGGTCACGGTAATCCCTTGGTCCCGCGACCCCAGCAGGCTTTGGCCCTCTACAGGCCCCGTCATTATGCTGACACTCTTTGAGGCGCGCGTGGAACACAACGCGCCGTCGACCCGGGCATGGTCCATGGTCGGACAGCGAGTCGCCCATTACTCGCTGCCCGCATGCCCGCGCCTACGGTGGCCGGAGGTCGTCCTGCGACGTCCGACGCCGTGGGCGTCTACCACTGCGGCTGGGATGGAGGGAGGACGCTGTCCTCTCCCTCAGGCGGCCCGCCTCCTCCTTCACGAGCATCACTGCTTCGCAGAAGGAGGCGACCGCTTCCCACTCCGTCTCGCCCCGCAGCATGGCCTCGACCAATGCCGGGCGCGAGAGGTCTCCGCCTATCGCCGTCGTGAGGACACGGCGGTGCTCTGCCCAAGCGGGGCAGTCCTGCACCGTATGCTCCACCGTGTCCTCCGAACGATCCTCGCAAGGTTTATGATAATAGCAAAATTACTCTGAATATACTGTTTGTAACTTTGTATATTATACTAGCTTTTGCCCGCGGCTTCGCTCGCGTAGAATTTGGTCTGCCTCATTAAGTTACGTGACATTTTTTTTTAATACTTATATTTTTTTATGTAACTTCACATCGTACATCCCAGATTTCTAACTTCAAAATTAGTTTCCATACAATCATTGAACACCTACACCTAATATTTAGAGGGAATATCTTGAGGGTGGAATTATCTGAATTCCTTTCTAAGTGTTCATTATTTTAGACGGCCAAAGCCTGCCGGGGTCTCGGGACTTACGAATTACCGTGACCCCGGTACGTAAAGGGCTATTAACATACATTACTACATACATCATTACATTACTTGACCGTAGATTTTAGTCAGTCAAGTCTGACAGTCCCTCCCGCCTTGCCCTGGGTGGGAGGACTCATTTGATGATTTTACCATGATAAAAAAATAATAATAATAGAACTCTGCAAATTTCAAAATTCTACCAGTGGTTTCTTCATCAATCTTTACCTGTATGGTGTGTTTATAAAAAGTTGCCCTATGTCCTTCCCCGGGCTTGAGATTATCCTATCCAGCACAAACGGATTACTAAACACTGACTAATAAACAGGTCGGACCAATGTTACTTGCATTTAATCACTACATAGTATAAAACAAAGTAGCTTTCTTCGTCCCGTGTAACGATCGAACTCGTGTAACGATCGACATCATTGCGCGATCACCGCCATCTATCGAGCATAAGGATCACTCGACATATAGTACTAATAGAATTATCTATACTCCGTTCATCATCTGCCTAACGTTTTTCCCAACTATATTGAGGTCGGCTTCCAGTCAAACCAGATGCAGCTGGATATCAGTATTTTACATGGAGCGAATGCCTGTCGGACTTCCACAACCCAGTAACTGGGTAATACGATACCCCCTGGTAAGACTGGCTGTCAGACTTTAGAGCTTCTGACAGTAACGACTGTCAAAGATCTTCAAATGACAGCCGGGACCAACGGCTTTACGTGCTTTCCGAGTGCTTTTTACCCATCCACAGACCAACCTCGGCAAGCGCAGCTTAACCCGTAAAAATATATATAATAAAAACTTTAAAAAAAATGTAACCGCCTTCAAAAAGAACTACAAAAAAGGGTAAAATAATCTACAAAATAACTTTTATTTCGGAAGTCGATGGCTTTGTTATTTTTTATTTCATTGTTTTTTTTTCAACCCAAATTCTTGCCAAATACATATAATATAATCCGTAGCACTGGTAATAACATCCCTCATGTACACAATAAGCTAAAAAAAAAGCTAAATTCCCTATTTCAAAAACTACTGAACCGAACGAAAGAATTATTTAAATTGGACGTGAAGTTCCGGAGATATGCGAACAATGAATCAGTCGATGCCTACTCCTTACTGTTAAGGAGTTGTACCTTCCATCATCAGCTCAGCTACATAAGATGATGATTACCATACGCAAGTACTTAAATTACTTCATAAGATTTACGAAAAACGATGGGTGAGCCTATAAAATTTGAGGGTTGCCCTCGATTACTCCAAGATCCAATCATCAGATCCTGATTTGGTTACAATGTGACTACACGGGAAGCACCAGCTTTCAAACAAAAAAAGAATCATGAAAATCGGTTCACCCAGTCGGTCGTAATGCGGTAACAAACATTTTAAAAAAATACAGTCCTCCTTTTTTTGAAGTCGGTTAAAAACTATCCTATGTCCTTTCTCAAGTTCCAAACTATGTCTGTACCAAATTTCACACAAATCGGTTCAGTAGTTTAGGCGTGAAGAAAAGACAGACAGACAGACAGACAGACAGACAGAGTTACTTTCGCATTTATAATATTATAGTTAGGATAGTTAGGATTAGGATGACAGGGTGTAGAAACATTTGCTACCAAACTGTCAAGCCACAATAAACCACATTCTCCAGATCACAATACGAAATATGCATAATTCGTCCATTTTGTGCTACTGCCTGTATAATGCGCACATTACCCGGTTAATACGAAAATTATTCACTGCATATTACTGTAAAATGTATGTGCATTAGTAACGCTTTCCATTCAGAAGTAAATAACAGAATTTGGTGATATTTGCAGCCATTTAAAACTAGAAATGACGGTTGACGGTTAATCTGATGATCAGGCGCATTAAAAATAAACACTTTCATTGTTCTTTTTTGTCTTAATAAAAAAAAGTATAAACAACAAATTAATAATTACAATAATTACGATATTAAGACAGTCCAAGGAGGAATGTATTATGTTAAGGCTCGACTCACACCAAAAGAGCGGCGAAGAGCAACGAAGCGGAGCGCAGTTTCAGTGTCATATGAATTTTAACTTTATTTTCATTTAAATAAAATTTATTATCGCATGAGAAACTCGAACGAGTCGCGGGAATGCCCGCGGATCCGCGGGCATTCCCGCGACTCTTTCGAGTATGAGTGCGATAATAAGAATGAGTATTATAGTAATGACAATAAAGTTAAAATTCATATGACACTGAAACTGCGCTCCGCTTCGTTGCCCTTCGCCGCTCTTTTGGTGTGAGTAGTGTTGGGCAATGATAATAATCCGGTTAATATCATTTGGCTAATAATCGATTAATAGCAGTTAATAGCCAGTTAATAGCCATTTTGGATGATAACCCTGCTATTAATGTTATTTGAGTGTTTGAAAATTTCCCTTCATGGTTTTTAGGTTTAGGACTGTCAGATTAGACTTCATTTTCATCATCTTTCTTCCACACGAGTTTATTCTTTGGCCTAACCATTTTATGATTATAAACACAAACCAGGAACACGCGAAAAAGGTGAAAAAAGTCTTCTTCAACGAAACATATCAGTCGACGTACTGATTCCGGATTCGGTTGGCGTCGCTGTTCATGCATCTGTTAGTGGGGGGTAACTCACGTCCCACTAACGTGCAGAGCGCGTAGACAATACAATTTATTGGAAATATATGGTATTTGAATAAAATAAAGTTTAGATGAAAACTTTAGTTGGTTTTTATTCACGCTGACACATTTGACGTGACAAGAGAAAAAAACAAAAACACAATTAGAAAAATAAACTTACAAGGAACAAAAAGATCATTATAAACAGTAAATACTCTTTTCATTCTAACACTCCTCCTTAAGTTCATTTCTCTACTTTTATCCATCACACAATTACACAACACCCATATTATGAGCACACCACTTAAACTTCCCTTTTAACAAAGGTTTCGTCAAAGCATCTGCAATCATATGAGCTGTCTCTAGATACTCAAGAACAATATGTTCATTCTCCACAGCCTCCCTTATGAAATGGTGTCGCACATCTATGTGTTTTGTGCGTTGGTGGTGTACAGGGTTCTCTGCAATGGCCACAGCAGATTGGCTATCACTGAAAATTTTCATTGGCGTCTCAGCTTGACCAGTGACCTCTGAGTACAATCTTTTTAGGAATATTGCCTCCCTAGCAGCTTCAGATATTGCTATATATTCCGCTTCCGCTGTGGATAGAGCAACCGTCCTTTGTTTTCTGCTTTCCCAAGAGATTGCAGCTCCCATATGCAGAAAAACCATACCCGAGTATGACCTCCTATCATGACAAGTGGCATGACTTGCAACTGCGTAACCCTGCACTTTACTTTTTCCTGTTCTCTTGTACTGTAGACCAAGGCTTTTAGTACTCTTCAAATATCTTAGCACTCGTTTAGCAGCTATCCAGTGTTCTTCAGCATAGCAGGTATTGAATTGGCTAAGATAATTAACTGAATGTGCAATATCTGGTCTCGTACACACAGATAAGTACATCAGCGAACCAATTAAATTCTGATATGGAATCGTTGGATCAGGTTTGTGTTCAGATCCAGGTTTCTCTAGCTTTTGACCAGGAACTGATGGTGTTGATGCAACTTTGCAGTCATTCATCCCAAAAACTTTCAACATTTTGTTGACATACTTCTCTTGATCAACTTTGATTCCAATATCGTTCTGTGTTATGTGCATTCCCAGAATATCCTCTGCCTTCCCAAGATCCTTCATTTCAAATTTTGTCATGAGGTCTCTTTTGACTTTGCTCAGCTCTTCATGATCATTCCAAAATATCAGCATATCATCCACATACACTGCTAAAATGATGATCTTCTCACCCTGGGATCTCGTGTATAAGCACGGTTCATTTTTACATCGTTTAAATTTTAACTGTAACAACTCATTGTTCAGCTTATTGTTCCATGTTAGTGGGGGGTAACTCACGTCCCACTAACGTGCAGAGCGCGTAGACAATACAATTTATTGGAAATATATGGTATTTGAATAAAATAAAGTTTAGATGAAAACTTTAGTTGGTTTTTATTCACGCTGACACATTTGACGTGACAAGAGAAAAAAACAAAAACACAATTAGAAAAATAAACTTACAAGGAACAAAAGATCATTATAAACAGTAAATACTCTTTTCATTCTAACAGCATCTCTTTCTGGCACTAATAAATATTAGCGCCAGAAAGAGATAGCACGAGAAACCAGGGTGCGGGGATGCATATTACCTACTAACCACTCGGGTATTTTCGATTGTTTATAATTTACCTACGTCGTATTCACAGAAAAAAGCTAATAAGTAACTTCCAATGTACCTTACATTTTAAAGTATCGGTTAAAATTTATTTGTAGGTATACATACACCTGCCCCAGGACCCGACGGCTTGCCTGGAAAAGCCTGGGTCCTGGCCTCGGTGACTCTTTAACGCATGCCTGGAGGGGGGCCGTTTCCGTTTCGTTGGAAGCCGGGGACACTGGTCCTCATCTAGAAGGTTGGGCGCCCTGCGGACTTTCCGACTGTATTCCGGCACATCCTGCTGCTCGTCGAGGTGGGCAAGCTCTTTGAAAGAGTAATTGCAAGTCGCCTCGTCGGGAACCTAAATCGGGTGAATCCGGACCTTGCAGAGTTTGGCTTCCGCTGGGGGCGCTCGACAGTGGATGCCATCATGTGCGTGAAAGCCCTCACGACGGGGGATGCGGTATCCCGGGGCAGGGTCGTCTTGGCGATGTCTTTAGACATCACCAACGCTTTCAACACTCTGCCCTAGAGTTACATCAGGCAAGCACTCTGGTATCACCGGGTGCTGACCTATCTCCGTCGCATAGTCGAGGACTACCTGACGGATAGAGCCATCATCTACCCCGGTCACCGGGGAGAATGGAACCAGCGAGGGATGTCGTGCGGTGTGTACAGTCGCTGATAGGATCCGGCAGTTGGGACTCGAAGTGGCGTTGCACAAAACAGAGGGCATGTGTTTTCATGGCCGTCTGAACGCGCCACGGTCAGAGTCCCACATAAATTTGGGAGGGGTTGAAGATTCGACGATGAAGTACCTGGAACTCGTCCTCGACAGCCAGTGGAACTTCAGGGAGCATTTCCTGCGTTTCGCCCCAAAGCTGAACCGGGCAGCAGCCGCCCTCAGGCGACTCCTGCCCAATCTCAGCGGGCCAAACGCCTCTGTACGCCGGTGTCGTGCGGTCCATGACCCTCTACGGGGCCCGGGCCCTAAGCATGCGGACGCGATCAGCAAAGCCGCATGCCAGAAGGTCATGGCTATCCGGATAATCCGAGGATACCGCACGATTGCCGGCGAATCATTCAACCTCCTTGCCAGATTCCTGCCCTGGGATCTGAACGCGACTGCCCTCCAGCGCGTCTATAAGTGGCGCGTAGAGGCGCATGTTCTTTCTTTCTTTAAACGCCTGGGTGTCACCACTCCGAGGATCGCCCGGAGGACACGGTGGAGCATACGGTGCAGGATTGCCCCGCTTAGGCAGAGCACCGGCGTGTCCTCGCGACGGTGATAGGCGAAGACCTCTCGCGCCCGGCATTGGTCGAGGCCATGCTGCGGGGCAAGACGGAATGGGAAGCGGTCGCCTCCTTTCTGCGAAGCAGTCATACCCGCGAAGGAGGAGGCGCGCCGCGAGGGGGAGAGGACAGCGTCTTCCCTCCACCCCAGCCGCAGTGGTAGACGCCCACGGCGACGGATGTCGGGAGACGATCTCCGGCCATCGTAGGCGTGGACATGCGGGCGGCGAGTTATGGGCGACTGGCTGTCCGACCATGGACCACGCCCGGGTTGACGGCGCATTGTGTTCCACACGCGCTTCAAAAAATGTCAGCATAATGACGGGGCGGGGGGCTCAGTCGTCATGCATATTTATAGGGCAAAAGCCTGCCGGGGTCGCCGTATCGTGACCCCGCCGTAAACGTAAAGGGCTATTGAATGACACCGTGAATTTTAGTCAGTACGAGTCTGATAGTCCCTCCCACTCTGACCTGGGTGAGAGGACTCATTTGATGATTTTACCACGCCAGAAAAAAAAGGTACATACACCTAGGTACATATTAAGCTCGCTTTGTTAAGTCAAGTACGTAATTAACTAGGTAGATGGTTAAATCACAAAGCAATGTGTCTATAGTAATCATGGTTTTTATAGTATTGGAACTCTAAATTAACAAAACTGAATTTCCCGAAACAGGTGTTTTTATTTTATTATTAACACTTTTTCACATATAGAAGCTGAAAATAAATAAAAAGAATAACACTACATTGAATTAAACTGCGAACACGCACCCAATTTATGTTCACACCCACAGATTTTACAATAAAACCAAAAAAAACATATATTATTTTAACAAAACATTAATAGCAGGGTTATTAGCCATTGCACGGCTATTAATGGCTATTAATGGATTATTATCGATAATAACTCAAAGCATCCGGCTATTAACCCAACTCTAGGTGTGAGTCGAGCCTAAGCATGTAAAATACTGATATACAGTTGCAACATAATTGGGAAAAATTAGGCAGATGAAGATAATTCGATACCTACTGTGTTATTTCATGGGATACTGTATAGTCTTGTGTCTTCCTATACACAACATCTATCGGTCGCGGGACTTACCCATTACCGTGACTCCGGTACGTAAAGGGCTAGTGAAGGTTACCGTGGATTTTAGTCAGTACAAGTCTGACAGTCCCTCCCGCCCTGCCCTGGGTGGGAGGAAATCATCAAATGAGATGATTTTACTACGTTAAAAAAAAAACTACACTACCTACATCCATAAAGCAGATATTTGACTAGAAAAGAATCGGCCTCAAGTTTTTTTGGACCGATTTCAACAAAACAGAAGGTAATCAAACAGCACAACATTTTTACGCTCGTCCAAATTTTTGCCATCTCCAAAACTTTCTTTTTTGACACGCACGATTTAAAACTTTTTCTTTTTTTTTTTCCTAGCTGTGTTAACCCCTGAGAGTGGCGGTACAACGGCTCAAAGCCAAGAATACCGCCCCAGGACCCGACGGCTTGCCAGGAAAAGCCTGGGTCCTGGCCTCAGGGACTCTCGGGCCTCGACTGGGGGGGCTCTTTAGCGCGTGCCTGGAGAGGGGCCGGTTCCCGCTTCGTTGGAAGACGGGGAAACTGGTCCTGATCCAGAAGCCCGGGCGCCCTGCGGACTCTCCGTCCGCATTCCGGCCCATCGTGCTGCTCGACGAGGTGGGCAAGCTCTTTGAAAGAGTAATTGCAAACCGCCTCGTCGGGCACCTGAATCGGGTGGGCCCGGACCTTGCGGAGAGCCAGTTTGGCTTCCGCAGGGGGCGCTCGACGGTGGATGCCATCACGCGCGTGAGAGCCCTCACGACGGGGGATGCGGTTTCCCGGGGCAGGGTCGTCTTGGGGGTGTCTTTAGACATCTCCAATGCCTTTAACACCCTGCCCTGGAGTTGCATCAGGGAGGCACTCCGGTATCACCGGGTGCCGACCTACCTCCGTCGTATAGTCGAGGACTACCTGACGGACAGAGCCGTCATCTACCCCGGTCACCGGGGAGAGTGGAACCGGCGAGAGATGTCGTGCGGTGTTCCACAGGGATCGGTCTTGGGGCCGCTCCTGTGGAACATCGGTTACGACTGGGTGCTGCGCGGCGACCTCCCTGACGGCGTCGGCGTGATTTGTTACGCCGACGACACGCTCGTCCTGGCGAAGGGAGAGTCGCACCAGGCGGCGGCCGACGTGGCGACGCAGGCGGTAGCGACAGTCGCTAATAGGATCCGGCAGTTGGGACTCGACGTGGCGCTGCACAAAACAGAGGCCATGTGTTTTCATGGCCGTCTGAACGCGCCACGTTCAGAGTCCCACATTACGGTGGAGGGGGTTCGCATCGGCGTCGGGAGGACGATGAAGTACCTGGGACTCGTCCTCGACAGCCGGTGGAACTTCAGGGAGCATTTCCTGCATTTGGCCCCAAGGCTGAACCGGGCAGCAGCCGCTCTCAAGCGGCTCCTGCCCAATCTCGGCGGGCCAAATGCCTCCTGCCGGAGGCTGTACGCCGGTGTCGTGCGGTCCATGGCCCTCTACGGGGCCCCTGTGTGGGCCCTAAGCATCCGGACGCGACCACTCAAGCTGGTCGCATGCCAGAGGGTCATGGCTATCCGGATGATCCGGGGATACCGCACGATCGCCGGCGAATCAGCCAACCTCCTAGCGGGATTGCTGCCCTGGGATCTGGAGGCGACTGCCCTCCAGCGCGTCTATGAATGGCGCGTGGAGGCGCAGCGTCGGGGCGAATCCCCGCTGCCTCGACAAGTCGAGGCGCGGCGGGAAGAGCTCCGGCGCGATCTCAGGGCAGTATGGAGGGAGCGACTGTCGCAACCGAGGTCCGGGCACGCCGCAATTGCGGCGGTAAGACCCCTCTTTGAGGAGTGGCTGGATAGGCGTCACGGCGTCCTGACCTACCGCATGACGCAGGTCCTCACCGGACACGGAAGTTTCGGGAGGTTCCTGTGTCTGATAGGGAGGGAAGAAACGCCTGGGTGTCACCACTGCGAGGATCGTCCGGAGGACACGGTGGAGCATACGGTGCAGGACTGCCCCGCTTGGGCAGAGCACCGCCGTGTCCTCACGACGGCGATAGGCGGAGACCTCTCGCGCCCGGCATTGGTCGAGGCCATGCTGCGGGGCGAGACGGAGTGGGAAGCGGTCGCCTCCTTCTGCGAAGCAGTCATGCTCGTGAAGGAGGAGGCGGGCCGCCTGAGGGAGAGGACAGCGTCCTCCCTCCACCCCAGCCGCAGTGGTAGACGCCCACGGCGTCGGACGTCGCAAGACGATCTCCGGCCACCGTAGGCGCGGGCATGCGGGCAGCGAGTAATGGGCGACTCGCTGTCCGACCATGGACCATGCCCGGGTCGACGGCGCGTTGTGTTCCACGCGCGCCTCAAAGAGTGTCAGCATAGTGACGGGGCCTGTAGAGGGCCAAAGCCTGCCGGGGTCGCGGGACCAAGGGATTACCGTGACCCCGGTACGTAAAGGGCTAGTGAAGGACACCGTGGATTTTAGTCAGTACAAGTCTGACAGTCCCTCCCGCCCTGCCCTGGGTGGGAGGACTCATTTGATGATTTTACCACGATAAAAAAAAAAAAAAAAAAAAAAAAAGCTGTGTTAACCCTGCCTATTACCGATGAACGTGGTGCGATAACCTCCAGGCAATGACAGGGGACGGAATGTGTGCATAATTTGAAAGTTTTCTCGAAAGCTGCGCGCGCGCACAAATAATAGTATGCGTTATCTTTAGTAGTATTTTATGCTTGATGGTAATCTGGGATTGAGTGTGTGCTGTTTATAAAATAGAGTTTTGAGGTGTGGTGGGTTTGTGATTGACGACAGCACATCAACCTAAACCAAATATATATTAATAATATATTTTCAATTTTATCACAACTATGGAAGGTTAATGTTCGATTGGTAACATTTGACAGTTGGGGTATGTTAACCTGCTGGCGTCGGTACGTTCTCAAAAGTTTAACCGGGTTTTTGGACGCATTTTTTTTAGATTTCAGTGGCTAAAGTGACTCTTTAAAATTATCACTAACTACGCAATAGAAAACCCTTTTTTTAACTTTAAAATGTTGCCTTTTGCCAAGAAAATAAGAAAAAAACGTAAGAAATAGCAAAGGACTTATTCTATTTAAAATTCAGGTTCAGCTAAGTGTAAATACTGATATAATTATTCCAGGGGAGAATGAAGGTCGCGGGACTCACGAATTACTGTGACCCCGGAACGTAAAGGGCTATTAAAGGACACCGTGGATTTTATTCACTTCGAGTCTAACAGTCCTTCCCGTTCTGCCCTGGGTAGGAGGACTCATTTGATGATTTTACGACGATAAACAAAAAAAAAGGGGAAGAAGATGGATGGAATGGAAACATATTACATCGACTCCAAGTTTAATGGGATAAGGACAGGTGGCAATGTTCAATTCTCAATGATCTATTAAGAATCTGGACATTTTATAATATTTAGTGTGTAAAAGAGTAAAAGACTTCCATCTATCAATCCTCCGCATTTAATACTTAGTACATTTTTTTTTTTTTTTTTTTTTTTTTTATCGTGGTAAAATCATCAAATGAGTCCTCCCACCCAGGGCAGGGCGGGAGGGACTGTCAGACTTGTACTGACTAAAATCCACGGTGTCCTTCAATAGCCCTTTACGTACCGGGGTCACGGTAATCCCTTGGTCCCGCGACCCCGGCAGGCTTTGGCCCTCTACAGGCCCCGTCACTATGCTGACACTCTTTGAGGCGCGCGTGGAACACAACGCGCCGTCGACCCGGGCATGGTCCATGGTCGGACAGCGAGTCGCCCATTACTCGTTGCCCGCATGCCCGCGCCTACGGTGGCCGGAGATCGTCTTGCGACGTCCGACGCCGTGGGCGTCTACCGCTGCGGCTGGGGTGGAGGGAGGACGCTGTTCTCTCCCTCAGGCGGCCCGCCTCCTCCTTCACGAGCATGACTGCTTCGCAGAAGGAGGCGACCGCCTCCCACTCCGTCTCGCCCCGCAGCATGGCCTCGACCAATGCCGGGCGCGAGAGGTCTCCGCCTATCGCCGTCGTAAGGACACGGCGGTGCTCTGCCCAAGCGGGGCAGTCCTGCACCGTATGCTCCACCGTGTCCTCCGGACGATCCTCGCAGTGGTGACACCCAGGCGTTTCTTCCCTCCCTATCAGACACAGGAACCTCCCGAAACTTCCGTGTCCGGTGAGGACCTGCGTCATGCGGTAGGTCAGGACGCCGTGACGCCTATCCAGCCACTCCTCAAAGAGGGGTCTTACCGCCGCGATTGCGGCGTGCCCGGACCTCGGTTGCGACAGTCGCTCCCTCCATACTGCCCTGAGATCACGCCGGAGCTCTTCCCGCCGCGCCTCGACTTGTCGAGGCAGCGGGGATTCGCCCCGACGCCGCGCCTCCACGCGCCACTCATAGACGCGCTGGAGGGCAGTCGCCTCCAGATCCCAGGGCAGCAATCCGGCAAGGAGGTTGGCCGATTCGCCGGCGATCGTGCGGTATCCCCGGATCATCCGGATGGCCATGACCCTCTGGCATGCGACCAGCTTGAGTGGTCGCGTCCGGATGCTTAGGGCCCACACGGGGGCCCCGTAGAGGGCCATGGACCGCACGACACCGGCGTACAGCCTCCGGCAGGAGGCATTTGGCCCGCCGAGATTGGGCAGGAGTCGCTTGAGAGCGGCTGCTGCCCGGTTCAGCCTTGGGGCCAAATGCAGGAAGTGCTCCCTGAAGTTCCACCGGCTGTCGAGGACGAGTCCCAGGTACTTCATCGTCCTCCCGACGCCGATGCGAACCCCCTCCACCGTAATGTGGGACTCTGAACGTGGCGCATTCAGACGACCATGAAAACACATGGCCTCCGTCTTGTGCAGCGCCACGTCGAGTCCCAACTGCCGGATCCTATTAGCGACTGTCGCTACCGCCTGCGTCGCCACGTCGGCCGCCGCCTGGTGCGACTCTCCCTTCGCCAGGACGAGCGTGTCGTCGGCGTAACAAATTACGCCGACGCCGTCAGGGAGGTCGCCGCGCAGCACCCAGTCGTAACCGATGTTCCACAGGAGCGGCCCCAAGACCGATCCCTGTGGAACACCGCACGACATCTCTCGCCGGTTCCACTCTCCCCGGTGACCGGGGTAGATGACGGCTCTGTCCGTCAGGTAGTCCTCGACCACACGACGGAGGTAGGTCGGCACCCGGTGATACCGGAGTGCCTCCCTGATGCAACTCCAGGGCAGGGTGTTGAAGGCATTGGAGATGTCTAAAGACACCCCCAAGACGACCCTGCCCCGGGAAACCGCATCCCCCGTCGTGAGGGCCCTCACGCGCGCGATGGCATCCACCGTCGAGCGCCCCTTGCGGAAGCCAAACTGGCTCTCCGCAAGGTCCGGGCCCACCCGATTCAGGTGCCCGACGAGGCGGTTTGCAATTACTCTTTCAAAGAGCTTGCCCACCTCGTCGAGCAGCACGATGGGCCGGAATGCGGACGGAGAGTCCGCAGGGCGCCCGGGCTTCTGAATCAGGACCAGTTTCCCCGTCTTCCAACGAAGCGGGAACTGGCCCCTCTCCAGGCACGCGCTAAAGAGCCCCCCCAGTCGAGGCCCGAGAGTCCCTGAGGCCAGGACCCAGGCTTTTCCTGGCAAGCCGTCGGGTCCTGGGGCGGTATTTTTGGCTTTGAGCCGTTGTACCGCCACTCTCAGGTCTACCTCGGTCACCTCCGGAGCGTCGTAGACGTCGTCGTCGCTGTGGTCCGCGTTTGCGCCAGCGACAGGCACCGCTGGAGACGGAGCCATGGGCGGGGGAGTGTGCTCCTCCCGCGAGGGGAACAGGGCGCTCACCACGTCCTCCACGAACTGAGGCTGGAGACTCTGCGTCAACGGGGGAGCCCAGGGGCGGAGCTTTTCTCTCACCCAATACTTAGTACATAGAAAGATATTCGTTTTATAACTCTGATTCAATTACCCAAAACGTCTTATACAACACGGAACATGCGTGACAGTATATAACCGAGTATTACATGGTTATGGAGCCATTTTGACATTACATACAGCTCACTCGACGAAGTGAGGTTATGTAAGAAGGCTGTTGATTCAATAGTTAGTCTAAGAGAGGCATATTTCATAGTAACATTAGAATTGAAGATTTTTGTTTAGGATGTTAATTTGCGATTTTATGTGTGCGGATTCATTTATTTGTTTTTCCAGCAATCTGATTGGACGATAAATATTATGTTTGAAAATAAGATCATGTTTTAGGTGTTTATATTCTCGGACTGTAACAGTAGCAGTGGCATAACCATTTCTTTGGAAAATTAAAGTAAATTTAATGTAGCGAATCTAAAAAAAAAAAAATGTTCTTACACACTTGTCACCTATTTGGCTAATTTTTTTTTGTGAATTTTGTTTAATTGGTTCCATTTGTAAGCTTCGGTAGTTTTGGCGCCATTTGGCGTCTTTCGAAGTTGGGAAAAATCATTTGAATTGAATTTGGAAGGGAAAAACATAGGTTTATAATTTCTCCACTGTTGGGACATAAACTTCGTAAAATCTGTAATGTTTTTTTTTTATATTTTTTTTTTGGTTCTGGTCTAAGTGTACGTCCCTTTATTCATTTTTTTTTTACTTATTCCTTACATTTTTAAGTATTTATAGTGGTCCACCGGTATCGGGAACAGGGTCCAAGCTACCCAGCAGTCAGGGCTCCAAAGAAAGGAACCTCCTAACAATGCGCGCGGTGTCCAGAAGAACTGCTTTTTGAATCAGGCCCTTGATCAAGCTGCCTAACGAGAGCCTTCTTAGATGTTGGTAAATTTTTTACTTTATTCTTTAATCTTGATTGAATTCGTGTGTATACACATACAATCATTGAGTATAAACTTGTGAGTATAATCAACCTTGTATTATGTTATGAATTCCGATATCGTAGTTTATCAAACATTGCAATCGCAATGCAGTGAGAGCACCTGTCGTGTGAATCATTTCTAACAATTTTAAAAACACATTGTCAGTTCAAGAGACGAGACGCGACGCGACGTGACCTGATGATACTGGAAATGTGTTTCCACGTGTTTTATAATAATAGTAAATTCATAAACTCGCGAATGGGTACTATTTATTAAGCCGGCACTACACACGCGTGTGAAATCGCGCCGTGAATAACGCAGTGATCCGCGCGCGAACTATGTCCCTCGACACTTACAAAGCTTCACAGTCTTGTTGGATGCGTTTGCGTTCGCGAACGCTGCGAAGCGCGAACGCGAAGCGCGAACAACATCCACACTCGCATTTCGCAGTGTTCGCAGGCGTTTGAGTTGTGTAGAGCGCGCTTTAGGTTACATTCGTGAAATTACCCGACTTCAAAAAGGAGTTTTATGTTTTGTCTTAATGACTATTTACGAGCCGTGCTGAGGTCGACTTCCAGTTGTACCGGCTGCAGCTGAATGATGAGTAGGTACCTATATGATTTTTTTTTTAAATCACTGCCTCCCGCTAGGAATTTCTCCTGTGTCATGGCTGCGTTTACAAACATTACATAAATTAACTCACACACACAAACGCATGTGGATAAAAAAATGAGGATAAAAAATGAGAAAATTAAAACTGGATACTGAAACCGTGATCATAGTCCGCTAATTCCAGCCAACTTTGAACCTCAAAACCATAAAGATCCCTGTTTATTTCAAGCCACAGACAGCTAGACTCCATAAACATCTTAAATAATCCCATCCAATTGGTCGAGACAGAAATAGCAGCCAATAGCACTGAATTGGCGATACCAGCGGGTCAATAGAGATACTGTAATGGGTAATAAACGTCTGGTTATCTTGATGATGTTTATTTGTTACCCTGGCTAGGATGTTCTCACTCGAAGACCGGCGGTCTTGCCGGATACCTTAAGAACTGAAATACTAGCACGACATTTCACGTTTTTGTAACGTAATATGGAACTTTGACGTTAATTTGATTGATGATTTGAGGTTTGGTTACAGGTTTTTTTTTATCGTGGTAAAATCATCAAATGAGTCCTCCCACCCAAGGCAGGGCGGGAGGGACTGTCAGACTTGTACTGACCAAAATCTACGGTGTCCTTCAATAGCCCTTTACGTACCGGGGTCACGGTAATCCCTTGGTCCCGCAACCCCGGCAGGGTTGGTTACAGGTTAGAAAAAATGTTATTTCCATCTTCTCAGTAGCTACTAGGGACTAGAGCGGCTGTTTTTATGCTTGGGAGATGGCAATAGACTCGCTACAATTACATTTTTTTACGTTGGGGCAACGTAACCTGGACTGCCAATGATGATAATGATGAAGTGTTTCTTACCTGTAGATGCGAATCATCCTTGCTATGCTCTGGTTTCGTGAACTCGACATGTAGGCCGTGGTGTTTTCCACTCAGAGGCAGGGTCGGAGCCTCATGCTGCCACGCTGTACGCTCGTCCTGCCTGAAGCCAGGGTTGTCGAAGGCGAACTCGTCTTTTACAGACTCAGGATCTGTTGTGAAGACTAGGTGCTTGCCTGTGGACAAATGAGAAAAGAATTAAATAAATAAGTATGTTTATTGCATTTCGTAAAAATATGTCTAGTATTTTATGTGGTGGTAACTTTAAACACGAGTTGAACGATTCATCTTTCGGTAACTTGTTTCTTTTTACTATTGGTACTTCACTTTTTGTCGCAATTTCTCCTTATGATCTCAGTAATGGCCCTCTTTGGAATCATACCAATTTTTAACAGCTTATTTAATCGTTTCACTGGCTTATGCCCGCGGTAATGCCCGTGTTAAGTTCTGTAATTATCCCACGAGAACGTCATACCGAGATAAAAATTATGCTATGTGTTTATCCAAATCCGTTTTTGTGTGGAAGAGTAGCAAACATCCTCTCATACGTTCTCACTCACACACACATACATAAGATTAGTTCGATTAGTAATATTCTTCTACAACAGCTCTAAGAACTGCCGATCACTGGTTCCCTGTCAAATGTATGAGCCGCTAGAAACTATTTGTCACCATAAAGCCTTATTTAGACGATGCAATAACTCGCACGCGAGTTGCGTTACATTGCGGACTTCATAGGTACAACGATGCAGTTGATCAATCAAATACCGCAATGTAGTGAAACTCGCATGCCAGTTCTTGTTTCGTCTAAATGAGGTTTTATAAGCGCACCCCATATTTCTTCAGAAATATAAAATAACAGAAACACAAAAAAAAAATTTTTAAAGAACAATTTCAATGTTAACAGCAAATCGTACCTACCTATTAGATAGCATATCTATTAGCTATTTTGACTATCAATTCTATATATTTTTTTAAATAGCGAACCCTAGGGAGGTCCAAACATAGGGCAGGGTATCCTGTTCCATTCTTAAATTGTGCATCAACGGTAATTTCCTGACCTGTCACTTTTCATAAATCGAACCTAACAAATGACGTAATAAATGGCCAGTACGATCATAATTTTAGCGCTGACAACCCTATCTTTAATCTTCGTAACATACACTAATTGACGTTCTAGTTAACAAAGAGTAATACCACTCTTTACTTTTTTTTTTCTTTTATATTCTTATTTTTAACCTTGGGTATGTCTTAGATTGTAGTATTGTGGTAACTTTGAATACAGTCATTAGCGATTCGTTTAAAGTCAATTGCTCTTAACAATTTAATTGGGTTGCTCTTACACTCATATTGTGTGTTTTTGTAAGAAAACTGGTAATTTGTAATGCTCTACCGGTTTTTCCAAAGACAAATTGATAAAAGTGGAGCGTTCCAGTTGAGATATACCTACGAGTAGTATAACTAGTTGATTTTTACCCTTCTTTTTCCCAGAGCTTTTTGAACCGCAGTACAATTTGGATAAATACCGGCAAATTTTTTGTACATCAAATAAGGTAAGGTTTTTTTTTGTTACTGGTCGGGCAGAATTTAAATCGACTTTTCAATTAATAAATTAGTGTATTATTATTGAGGACAAGCTGTTCCCCGTGGTTTAATCCGCTGGTCAGCTGCTGTTAGTCATAGCGTATGATGTTTTATAGCCCATAACTTTCCTCGAAACATGGACTACCTAAATCATCACATATGAGTCCCGCGACCCCGGCAGGCTTTGGCCCTCTACAGGGGGCCCCGTCACTATGCTGACACTCCTAGAGGCGCGCGTGGAACACAACGAGCCGTCGAACCGGGCATGGTCCATGGCCGGACAGCGAGTCGCCATTACTCGCCGGACAAAATATTTAGGATTACCCTGTTCAACTAAACAAAACAAACTCTTTATAATTTTAAGTTTAGTATAGATTTTACTTGAGAAATGGAAGTTAACAACCATATTTCAGTTCAACATACCCAGTAATGTACACAATTGGCACCACTAACCTACTTCGACGCCACTGTCATGGTAACTTGCGCAAGATCGCCGACGGCTTCACGTTTTTTTTCTTAAACTGCAGTTAACAGCAATTAATCGTTGAAACAGTAGCGGTGAGTGCATAGTCTTGTTATAGCTAGCTACAAGCTATTGCTGACAATGTTACGAAAATAGAGGCAGGTCAGAAGGGCAATACTAGTGTGTGAGGAGGAAGGACGAACATACAAACGCACTTTGAAAATATTGTAAGAGAGCAAAGTGTATTCCATAATCATCAGTTGTAACAGCTACATACACTTTGAAAAATCGAAATCTTTTTTGTTACAGTAGATTACATTAAGATTTCTTCTTCTTTTTAGATTCTTCATTTAAAACATATAGATTTTGAATGAAAAACAGATTTTTTTTCATAATTTTTTTTTTTGGTGTGTACGTAATGTATTTGCAATGAGATTCTTTTCAGAATAAGCTACTACTATTTTGGGGTTGCGGGACTGTATAACCACAACACCTGGTCCTGAAACTCAAAGGGAAAACCGATGGAACAGGGTAGTAGTTTAGTCAGTAAGGGTCAATTCACACCGAGACGCGACGCTGCGCGCTCATTTTAATAGAGTGACTCAAATTCTAACTTTATTTACTACACGAAAAGATACACATTTCACTAATGACGCGAAGCAGCGCGGCACCGCGCGTACTTTTTATTAACGACTTAAACTGTAACTTAATTTACTACACGAAAAGATTTCCAGTATCGTCACGTCACGTGGCGGCGCGTCGCGTCTCAATGTTACTGACCCTGAGATTCTCACAGTCTCTCCCTTCAGGGCGCGGCGGGAAGACTCATTTGATGATTTACCATCTAAATCCTTATGTCTTATGAGGACCAAACCTTCTAGTAGGTATCTTCTTGAATGATATAGCCCAGTTTTCACTGAGTGAAATCATTAGGCCACATACGCACGAGCAGATAAACGCAAGCGTTTATAATCTGTGGTTAATTAGTCGTTCGCACGCAACTGCGGATTAAGGTCGAGATGGAACCACGGATGTTGTAATTAAAAATAATTGAGTTATTTATTAATGATTTTTTTGTTATCTGTTATTGTCTTTTGTTAGTTAAGTGTAAATATTAAGCTGTTATTTGTATTTAATGTTCAAGATGTGTGCATGACAACTGCGAAAACGCAGCGGTTTTTTCGTTTTTTTTTTCTTCTTTTGCCGTATTTTGTCAACTGACAGCTTCTACTGTGTAAGTAGGTATTCTTAGCCTGATACTCTATACTAGTGTGGTAGGTACCCAAAACATAATTATTGCACTTTTTAAATATTTCTGGTACCTATTGTTGTTCTAATAGCGTTGTTTTTGAGTAAACCCGTTTTTGTCACCTTTAGTTTAGATTCCAAAGTAGGCGAAAAAATCGACTAAACATAATGTACTAATTAACTATTTACTTCTGAAACTTAAGTTAATGTGTTGAAATACTATTAAGTGTTAAAAATACTATTAAGTATTATGAAAACTTTTTAGATAGCCACGTAAATTCCCTTAAAAAAATTATAGGCACAGACCATATCACTAGACGACCTACTCAGATGTCACATAAAAATGACAGGTTGCGCAGCACTAGCGGTGAATTCACACGTAATTATCGACTCTTGCTTTCGATAGACATCGGATGTACGAAGTGGGTCGACACTTTCACATCACTAGTGTTTTTGCTCTATTTATGTGTTGACGGTTTCAATTCCTTCAGATAAATTGCTTTCTTTGAAATTTTAAAGATGTGTTTTTATTAGATATTTTTAAAAAATAATATTTTTTGTTACGTGAAGAAACTAGAGACCTCTGATACTCATAGTTGACAAAGAGCTTGAAGTTCATTTAATAATTATGTTGTAAAACATTTTTTTTTCGTACAGACCTCATAATTATTTGCCAAATTATAGTGACAGGACAGCATTCTGCAAAATTGTCTAATTCACAAAAATACCAAATTAAAGTAATTGACGGGTGAATGAAGATAAATAAAAAGCCTTCTTTTTGGAGTGAAAAATCATCAAATGAGTCCTCCAACTCTGGTTGGAGCGAAAGGGACTATCATAACATGACTTGACTGACTAAAAACCACTCTATTCCTTTACGTACCAGGGCCGCGGTTAACATTTAATATAAATATAATAAGATAGTTCCGTGACCTAAATAAAAAGCTTTAAACTTTACTAGAACTTTTTTGATAAAAACGGTTCAGTATCTTCGAAAATCAATCTAAAGTTAAAGACTGTATCTCTTTGTAATAATTAAATGTGAATATGAATTCAACCATGAACAAATGCTTTGCAAGATGCTCTAAATCCGACCTATCACTTTTTCTCCATCCTTAGGGTTAATTTACACCTAGACGCGACGCTACGTGCACATATCTGTAGAGTGATTCATAATCTAAGTTTATTAACTTCACGAAAAGAAACATATTTTCAGTTTCGTCGTGTCACATCGCGTCGCGTCGCGTCTCGGTGTGAACCAAAGAGAATTAAAACCACTTGAGAGCTCATAGAGCGATTTCGCCAAAGCACACGATTCACCAGCGCGGGCCGGGGACCGGGGGATTGCGTCTTCCCCCGTTCCTCAGCCCGCGGTAGTTGTGATTGGCTGATGCAACAATGTCAGTAAGAATAGTGATAACAAGTAAATCCAGCAACAATAATATCGATATCGATAAAATCGATGGCAATTAAGTCTTCTTTCGCTTTTTTCAATGTTGATTTGTATGTAGAGAAATAAATGAAGATTAAACGAAAAATAATAATTTGTTATTCTTACTTATTTACTACATTTCTAAAAAAAATATAAAAACTTTTTTTTTAAATTTAGACAACTCAAACCCAAAATTATTTATTTCAAATAGACCATTTACAGGCACTTTTGAACTGTCAAAATTGAAGCTAATTTGCACGTTCCAAAGCGTAGGTCTCTATGGAGAAGAACGTGCAAGAAACTCCATGGACACTCTTTTAAATCAAATTTATATCTACTGGCATTAATCCACTTTTCTTTAACTTCCGGAATATTTGGAAATCTAAAATGTAAACGTGAAAAATAACATTATTTTTTATTTACCATTAGAAATTATCGATTAAATAATTTATCAACAATGTTTTAAGTTGTCACATCACTTCAGCACACAGCACAAAGTACTTATGGATAGAAAGAGATAGACTTATCTAATATTCTAGTGAAAGTAAAGGACTTTTCAAAAGACATCAACGCGGTATCCCAAAAGACATCAACGCGTAATCCTTTTTTCGTAACCAACCAGTTTAGCTTGAGCCCTTTAATTACCAATAATGTAAATAAATATAAACATATTTTACTTACCGATGAAAACTTATACCATCTTTTTCATAACTAGATGTTTTAGATGATTTCCCGCACCATTTAATTGCACAGGTACTCATTTTTGCTTCGGTTATTCGGTTTTATTCGATAAATGATTTTTTAGGTTCCAAAATTAATGAATGTGCACAGATCCAACAACTGGTCAGTACTAAAACATTCATTCGTATCGGGATCTCATATAAGTGCTATTCCATTGATGTGTCGTGAGCCTGAGTCGTCCGTATGAGCGGTCAAGTGGTTATATTGTCATTGGTGTGAACTGACCCTTATAGTAAGTAGTTCGTTGAACAAAACAACACACTGACAAAAAATGTACACAGTGGAATAAGATCAATGAAGTCACGTATTTTATTTCAGACCTAGATAGCTCTAATATACTATTCCAAATGGCAATGGTCTTCATTTTATCAATTTCAAAGTGACAATAAGCCACAACGATGGCTTAGAGGGCCAAAGCCTGCCGGAGCTGCGGGTTTTTTTTTTATCGTGGTAAAATCAATGCATGATGCCACATTAGGGCGCTATCACTGCTTCACCCTGTTTTTTACATGGTAAATTCATCAAATGAGTCTTTCCACCCAGGGCAGGGCGGGAGGGACTGTCAGACTTGATAACGAATTATCGTGACCCCGGAACGTAAAGGCTATTAAAGGACACCGTGGATTTTTGTCAGTACATATCTGACAGTCCTGCCTTGCTTTGGGTGGGAAGACTCTTTTGATGATTTTACCACGTTTAAAAAAAGCCACGAATAAAATCAAATATGATCCAGATTAGCTATTAATTCTGTCGAAAAACCTTCTAACAAATCCTCAAAGCGGTTGCTAGTTGCTACAGTCCTTTTAACACTTTTTTAGAAATCTTTCCAAACCATGTTTTTTTTTCTAGCATTTTGACTTTGTTGCCTGCAGTTGTCATCATTCTGCGGTTTTACTCCTGCCCGTTTATTTTCCGTGGTATACTGGTATGGTACTACTAGTAGTACAACTGGTAGTATCACGGGCTACAAACAGTCCTGCCTTCGGTGGAGCGAAAGACCCATACTGACTAAAATGTACGACGAAATGTACAGTATTCCTTCAATAGCCCTTTACGTTCAAGGGTCACGGTTACCTATTTAGACAGTGCCGCGACCCAGCAGGATTCTATGGTTGGCGCTAGTTAAGATCATGGTTAGATCTGGACTGCTTATTTCCTTGTTTATCGTTTATAATATCTGCCTCATCTGCCTAGCCTTTTCCCAACTACATTGGGGTCGGCTTCCAGTCAAACCGGATGCAGCTGAATATCAGTATTTTACATGAAGCGACTGCCTATCGGACCTCCATAACCTAACTGGGTTATAAGGTGGGTGGACCATGGAAGGCCACTCTAACGAGTAAACGCTTTTTATTCGTTTATTAACACGATAAATGAAAAAAACAAATTATTAAATAATACTTTGTTTTATTGTGTACCATATAAATCACTTTTTTTTAACCTAGCTTTAATCAGTATTCATTAAACTTAAGTTTTGTTAAGCTCTTCCAAATGGCCTTGCTAGGAACAAGGCTCCTTAGAAGGCCATTATAATAAATCAGTCATTTAACACTAAAAGTTAATAAATAGCGATTAAATCTACAATAAAAAGAAGTGGTTTATATATTACGGAATAAAACAAAGTATTACTTAAATATTTGTTAGTTTCATTTATCCAGTAAATAAACGAATAGTAACTGTTTATTTGTTAGAGTGGCCTTCTATGGTACACCACCTTATTTTAACGTCGCCGATTTCCGATATCAATGAAGCGAGGGACCGTACTGCCAAAATAGTGGCGCGAGCGATTCGCCGCCGCGTCTGTGATTTCTAGTTCGATGGATGTTTATGTAGATAGAAGGAATTTGTCATCACATGGCAATAACTACGAAATTTTAATAATTGGCCTTCGAAGGAGCATGGCCTTTCATGGTCCACCCACCTTACGATACCCCATGGTAAGACTTGATGTCAGATTTTAGAGTTTATATTGTAAAACAGTTTATTCAGAAGTAAATAATAAACAAAAAACAAACACGTGCTTGCAGTTGCACCCGTTCGAACGGAACGGTTTTTCTGTTGTTAGCCTCAGTGGCGACATCTGTGATAATTAGAGACAATAACAATCACGTGATATTTTCTTCATGGAAATTAACTGCATTACCTACTTTAAAGGATGAAGTAACTAGAATAAACTTATTATGCGACCACGTTAAGGGTGAAGCAGTTGAGGGGGCCCCCCTTAGAGGGCCAAAGCTTGCCGGGGTCGCGGAACTGTCTTACCCTTGTCGTTACCGTAACCGTGGCTCCGGACCATAAAGGGTTATTGAAGGACACCTTGGATTTTAGTCAGTACAAGTCTGACAGTCCCTCCCGGCCTGCCCTGGGTGGGATTCGATAATTTTACCATGTAAAAAAAGGGTGAAGCAGTGATAGCGCCATATTGTGCGTCATACACGTTTTTCTAACACTTGCACGTTGTTTGAAAATATCAATAACAAGATAATAACGATAATAAATATTACCAACTGAAACCAAAAATTAGTACAAAGATTTTTCAAGTGACACCTCCCTGCCCTGGGTGGGAGGACTCATTTGATGATTTTAAGATGTTAAAAAAAAGTGACAGTTGACAGATAGAAATCACTGACGTATAACGTGTTCAACCATAGTGTGGTCGGTCTGCGTTAGCTGGGACCCGACCACAGTATGGGTGATAATATATTTTTTTTACATTTAATAGGTAATCCCCGAAAGGATGCGATTCACTCTCATTTCGCTAGATATGTTTAAATATCATGCTACAGAGGACGAGCATTATACCATCTACCAGGAATTTCTGCAGACGACCAATTGACATAGGAAACCCAGTCGGTAGTAGTTTGAATTTAAGTTTGAACCAACAAATCAAAAAGAATTAATGGTTCCTCTGCCTTGAGTTCTGAAGAAGCTTTTAATTTTTCAGTTTTTAAATCTAGACACTTAGGTAAACGAATATTAAAACCGAAGACCAGAAGAACCAGTAACCAGAATACCCATAATCGTCTTTACCACCTCAAATTACTCAGGTATTTTGGCGGGTTGTGTTCAACTTTTTTTGACCACGCACTTTGGCAACGGAACAAATCATTATGCCTTGTCATTTGAGACCCTTAAATCCTTTTATGTTTTTTCTTGGAATTTGGCATTTCAAAATTCGAACATGCCAAACTATTGACGTAATGTGTCATGGTCCTTGAGGAGTTCGTGAATAACAGGGGTCCATCTTCACGGTTATGTCACGCTTCATTGCAAGCTTAGTTAAGCCGTTGGTCTCGACTGTCATTTGTAGATTTTTCATAGTCGTAACGATTAGCCAGAGGGCTTACCATGACGTCTTAAAACGAGAGTAGTTCTACTGCGGGAACGAGATGGCGCTAGATGACTTGTATAGTTCTGTCTCATTCCCACACTACCTGGTGGCGGTAGCCCTCCAGGTGCCGAAAAGGTTGACATGCAGACTTCTCAACGTTAGAGGAAGTAAATGGTTTGTGGAGTTCAGGTAGGCAATCGTTTCAAGTAAGAATGGAGGCCGAATCCAGCATTATCATATCAGCCAATAGCAGACCACTACTGAAAATAAGCCTCCCCCAAAGAGCGCCAACCATCCCAATCTAGGCAGTCCTCATCCATCCGCTATCAGCCACCTTCTTCAAATCATCGATACATCTACATACATCGACAGGCCTGTTGGTCTAGTGGTTAGTGACCCTGACTGCTATGCCGGAGGTCGTGGGTTCGATTCCCACACAGGACAAATGTTTGTGTGATGAGCACGATCATTTGTTCTGTGTCTGGGTGTAATTTATCTATAATATGTATGTATTTAGAAATATATAAGTATGTTTATCAGTTGTCTAGTACCCATAACACAAGCTCTGCTTAGCTTGGGACTGATGGCGTTGTGTGATAGTTGTGGAATATTTATTTATTTATTATTTATTTATCTTGCCACAGGGCGCTTCACACAACATTTGCCCATACAGTACAGTTTCAACTGTATCACATGTCTGCTCCATCGACCGACTGTCCGTCTGCAGACATGGCCTTCTACTTCAACGTGCTGATTCTATGCGTAATGACGGTGACTTAATTCTCTCCTCCTCCGACTCCGTTGCGAATTTTATTCACCAGAGAATCCCCGAGAATTGCTCGCTCTACTGAACGCTGAGTGACCTTGAATTTGTAGACCAGGGGCCGTATTAAAACCAGGCTTATTCCAGAGAGTGAACGAGGTGGTACTAGACAACTTGTATAGCTCTGTCTCTTTCACTCACTGGAACAATCCTGGTTTTAAGACGTCAAAATACGGCCGCAGGCAAGGTGAGTGTCCATGTTTTGGCTCCGTATTTATTGTAGGACTCACTGCTGGTAAAGAACTAGTGCGTACATAGTTAAAGAAAAGGCGATATCTATAGATGAGGATGATGATGACGTCATTATTCACTATGAACATTGCAGTCTGACTGTCTGTATGTTGTGTCGTTCATATTAATTTCATAATGCTACTTGCATTTGAAATGAGCCGGCAAATGTGACTAATTTGCACATAAGGTGCCGTGAACATGTTGCTTTTACAATGAATTGTCGTGCATATTATTATAGAGTAGGCTTCGAGTTTCAAGAATGGAGTTTGTGATTCATAATTAAGTTCCTAATAAGTAATTGAATACTTACTAGTTTAAATTGTATAGTTATGTCAGAGATTCGATATCAACAACGTGATTACGGAAGATAATATGATAAAAAAAGATTCTACAACCAAAAATAACCAATTTCCAAAATAATTTAATGAAGAACTCATGAAATCATCATGTCATCAACATAAGCAAAGAAAAAAACATATAAAATGAATTAGGTATCGTCATCATCTTCCTGCCCTTATCCCATTTTACTTGGGGTCGGCGCAATACGTTTTTTTCTTCCATTCTCCTCTATCAAACGTCACCGTATCATTCACTCCTCTTTCTTCCATATCATTCCTTAGACAATCCATCCATCTCTTCTTTGGCCTTCCTCTTCCTCTCCATCCATCAACATTCATACTCATCACTCTCTTAGTCACATGAGTGTCATCCCTCCTCATCACATGTCCATACCAAGACAGACGATTCCCTTTAATTTTTTCTGTAACAGGCGCCACTTTCAAACTTCCCCTTATAAACTCATTCCTTACTTTATCCATTCTTGTCACTCCACACATCCATCTTAACATTCTCATCTCCGCTACATGCAATCGTTTCTCATCCATCTTTTTCACAGCCCAGCATTCCGATCCATACAATACGACAGGTCTAATCACGGATTTGTATATTTTCCCCTTTAATTTGAGGGGCATCCGTGGGTCGCAAGTTGTTCCGGTGACCTGTCGCCATTTCATCCATCCCGAGTTAATCCTGTGTGTTATATCCCGGTCTACATCGCCATCTCCTTGGACAAGCGACCCGAGGTACCGAAAGTCGGAACAGACTGGTATGGGCGTTCCGGCAAGTGTAATGGGCACAGGACTGGAGAGACCGCCAAAATCGCAAAACAAATATTCGGTTTTGGTTCTGCTCAATTTCAGGCCAACGTTCTCCAGTCTTTGCCACCACGCCTCCAATCTGCTCTGGACCTCTAGGCCGCTCTCGGCAATAAGCACAATGTCATCGGCAAACAGCATACACCAGGGGGCCTCTTCCTGAATGTCCGACGTCAGAGCATCCATTATCATCAGGAAGAGGTACGGGCTGAGAGCCGACCCTTGGTGCAAGCCAACCGCCACATTGAAGCTGCCGCTAGTGCCCGCTGTAGACCGGACTTGGGTACTGCATCGACTGTACATAGCACGGATCAACTGCACATACTTCCCAGGTACACTTTTCTCCTTAAGGGCCCACCACAGAACCTCACGGGGCACCCGGTCGTATGCCTTTTCGAGGTCGACGAACACCATGTGCAAGTTTTTATGTGCACCTCTGTATTTCTCGCACAGTTGGCGGATAGCGAAGATGGCATCCGTCGTACCCCGACCAGGCATAAAACCGAATTGGTTCCGTGAAATTTCGCTCTCCTCTCTCAGTCGCCTTTCAATAACTTTCTCCCAAACCTTCATACTGTGTGACATTAGCTTTATTCCTCTATAATTATTGCATTCCAGCACATCACCTTTGTTTTTAAAAATGGGCACTAGCGAACTATTGCACCATTCGTCAGGTATGGCTTCTTCCATCAACAGTTTATTGAAGAATAAAGCTAACCACGTCCAACCATACATCCGCAATATTTTCCACACTTCAACAGGTATTCCGTCCGGTCCTAATGCCTTACCATTCTTCATTCCACTCACTGCATTCCTCACTTCATCCACACTTATTTTTCTTACTAATCCCTTATTTACTGGTTTATTTTCAAGCACACCACTCCAGTCATTCTCTTCATTCATCAGTCTTTCAAAGTAACCCTTCCACCTATTCACAATTTCCTCGTCTTCCGACAGAATCATTCCAGCATCGTCTTTTACGCACTTTACTTGACAAACATCCTTCGCCTTTCTCTCCCTAGCTCTAGCAAGCCGGTAAAGTTGTTTTTGGCCTGCTGGAGTATCCAAAGTGTCATATAGCTTTTCTTGGGCATTTGCTTTTGCTATAGCCACAGCTCTTTTGGCTTTTTTCTTAAGAGCATCATACTCACTCTTTCTTTCAGCTTTCAAACTAGCACGCTCATTACCAATGCTCTGCCATTCCTTAAATTTCTTCTTTTTTTCCCTCAAAACATTCTGTATCTCTGTCGACCACCACCATGTATCCCTATCTATCGTGCCCCTTCCTTTCGTCTCTCCCAAAATATCTTTTGCTGCGCTCCTGATACACCGAGCCATTTCATTCCAACATTCATTTACGCTTTGGTCGTTCATATCACCCATCTCAATCATTTTATTTACCACTCGCTCTCTTAATTCTCCAGCACAATCATTCTTCTCTAGCATATGCCATTTTATTTTAGGAGGGGGACGCTCTTTTTGTTTTAGAAGCCTTATTTTTAAGACTACTTCTATAACCAGGAGTCGATGTTGTGAGACCAAATCTTCTCCCGGTAGCACTTTGCAGTCCTTGACGAGCTTTATTTTGTTGCGTCTAACAAGGAAGTAGTCTATTTGCGTATTATGTGTCCCACTCTTATATGTTATTAGGTGTCCATCGGCTTTTTGGAACCAGGTGTTGGCTACTGCTAGATCAAATGCAGTAGCTGATTGCAAAATAGTTTCCCCCTCATTATTTAAATTCCCAAAACCCCATCCCCCGTGTACTCTTTCATAACTTCCTTTCATTCTTCCCACATGGCCGTTAAAATCACCTCCAATAATTAATTCCTCATGCACCGGGATGGTCATTAAAACTGCATCAAAATCCTCCCAAAACTTCTCTTTGACTCTTTCCTCACATCCTACCTGGGGAGCATACACACTTATCACGTTCAGTACAAGATTCCCTATCATAACTTTCACAACTATCAATCTATCATTAATTCTTTTTACATCCATCACACTTTCTTTCAAATTACTATCTAACACTATTCCCACGCCATTCCTTTTTCCATCACTTCCACAGTAGAAGAACTTGTATCCCTCCCCAATTTCCCTCGCTTTTGTACCCTTCCATTTAGTTTCTTGCAAGCACGCCACATTTATTCTTCTTCTTTTCAAAACATCTGCTAGCTCTCTGGCTCTTCCAGTCATTGTCCCAACATTCCAACTAGCGTACCTCAATCTTTCTTCCCGGGCTCGCTTCTTACGTCGCACCCGTCCGGGTTGGTGCGACAACCCTTGTCCATTTCCCGCAGGGGCCGGGTGCTGCTCCTGCGCGTCGCCTGCGGGGTACGCCCTAGCACTATCGCGCATATCAATTTTTCTAAACATATTGCTTAAGGATTTGGCTTTGATTTTATAGCCGGCCGCCTGCCTGACACTAACCCTCTTTGGGAATGCGTTTGTTGGTGGTTTACCCGCCTCCATTCGAGTGACCCAAGGTGCTTGATAGCATGCACTAGGTCTTAAGGTCCATTAGTCGCCTTTTACGACACCCATTGGAAGATATGGGGTGGCGCTATTCTTTATGTCCGGACACCACACGGAAAAATGAATTAGGTATCGTCTTAAGAATGAAAAGAGGCTCTTTTCATTGAGAAAGTTCAGTTCCAAATACAAGTATTTCGTCGTAACGTAACTTAAGCAGTCAAAGGCATTTAACCCGCAGTGAAGTTCAAGATAATCATAAAAAAAAACTATTTAATACAAATCACGTAACATTAACAATGCCATATTCCCACACCTACCCTCGCCAAAGTTTCGCCATATCATCTTGACAGTTGACAGCGAGTGTCATCAACCTCTTCGCGTGGGTGTTACCATAATGGTATGTCTACACGACAGGGGTTAGGCAATAGATACATTGACATTCAGCTCCTCTGAGAGTTTGGCTAACTATGGTAATGGGCAAGTCTAGTCAAAGAGCAGATGGCTAGTGGGTAATAAAAGAAGATGTGCTGATTTTATTACTCCCCTGATATTTTGAGTAAAAGAAAGAAAGGCGCTTACTGAAAATAAGGTTAATAACAATCTTAGACAAATTGATAAATTAAATAGAAATCCGAGATGCAAATGAAGTTGAAAGGAAAGATACACAATAACAGTGATTTCATGCATTTATGACTGTAAAAATACAAGTCTAGGGGTATATAGAAATACAGACACCTCATTTAAATAATTACATAATTAAAAAATTTAAATACAGCAACATTGAAATGTCAAAACTGTCATTACGAAAACGTGACGTTTTGATTTTTTAATGGTGTTCACTGAGAAGGCAGAGGCGTTAAATTATACAGGTTTCTCTAACGTTTGTTGCAATTCGACACACAATAAAATATCATGCATAATTGTATGTAATATTGGAGTATTTGGGTCATGATGAATTCACTGTTTTGAATTTCGATGCCAAAATTATAACTACAACGGGTGGTCTGCTTAAAACAATTCGTATGCGTGAAGAGTCTACACTTAGACCGTAATTATTTCAATGTGTGAACTTTTATTTGTATCACTTTCGAGAACAATTAGATGGATAGAATTTTTTCTATTGTTATTAACTCTTTGTGTTTTTGTAATGTGACCTTTTGTTGATATTTGGACAACCGCCTTTGACTTTTGCATTAAAAGTCAATGACCAGCAGACATAACATAACAAACATTATATTAACATGCAAGAATATAATTTGCATTCAATGAAATATAATATGCCTTGGTAGTATCCTAAGCATTTTTACGAGGTATAATAAAACGCATCCCTTTCTGTATACTGTCCTATAAAAAATGCTCATTATCAAAAAGATTCATTAATTGCTTGTTCTGTTTTACTCTATTTCAGTATACTTTGGGACCAAGTAGAATAGTAAACTCTTTTTCCTTATAGCTTAACTTGTTAGTAGTCATTTTCTTCATACTCCCAGGTGTCAAACTGATGGATTTTAACGAGAAAAAATTTTGATGAGAAATTAATCATTATCATACTTTAATCATTCATTTAAACTAAATCCCCAAATAGCATCTTATGTTGTTGTTAGCATGTTATCTACCATGGAGCCGGTCCATATAAACTGTTGGTATTGAACTACATCCGGTTAGATGAAAACTGACCCCAATATAGTTGGAAAGAGGCTTGGCAGGTGATGATCTCTCATCTTTCATTCATTCATCAACAGTCATCATATTTCTTGTAAAGGTAGCTAAACTTCACCATTATTTTATCTCGCAGTATTCAATGGTGACTTCACACCATTGTCATGTCAACGTTGTACATCCTTGTGTGAATCAGTACGGTGATTAATGTCACGATGATTCTTATCTTCAAATGAAGTATTTTAGTTAAAATAAAGATGTTTTTACTTTGGCAGGGGTGTAGGTTTTGGAATTCGTGTTGTGCATTGTAATTTATGCTTGTCGAAGCCTAACTCAGTTTCTGAATAGGGATGTCTCAAATTCTGCGTAAGCTGTCGTGTTTGGTTAGTACGGCCAACATCTGATTTTCAATTTCAATGTCTTTGAGTCGTTTATTAAGTCACTGTTACTGATTTGGAGGTAGCTATCTGGCTAGGTCTTAGACACCAAGTTACGAGAAAAATCTGTTACCTATAGTTCCCATAATCTCAACCACTATTGTAATATTACTTCCACGATCCCATAATCCCATGCATTCAACAACAGAGCATTATCACGTCAGCAAATTGCAGCATTGCTGTGACATTGACCTGCATCATCGGGTCACACTTTCTCCGCATTGTTAGTTCTAAGACTAAACGAAAGGCTTTCTCAACTGAAGATCAGTTTCTAGTTGTATTCATTGGTAGTATTGGGAAATTATAGCTAGCCAAGCCTTATGTACGATGGGTTTTACTTCTGATATAAATGACAATGATGGAGGAAAATACAAAAAAAACGGAGAAATCAGAAGGTATGGATTTACGCCTGAAATTAATATTCAATCCCTTTCCAAATTCCGTTTCTTTGTTTTTGATAGCTGCTTCTGATTGAAGGTGTCCCCTTAGACTCAGATAGCCAAATTTGTTCGTTGATTGGTTACAGCAAAGATTCAAGCGAAGATAGTATTAATAACACAGCTAGGTGATTAATTTCCAGCGATATTAAATCAGACTGACTTGTATGGAGACTCATCATTGTATCTCGCATGACTGGGAGGATTATATGAATGGAGGAGATTACACACAGGACAGCAGCTTAGCTGAGGAGGGTGGCGATAAAATCAAACGCTTCATGTACTGGTGTGATTTTAAACAAAAAAGGAGAAGTTATAAAAGCTGACGACAATAGCAACACATGATGGCAGATTTTCCTTCCGAACAAAATATAATTGAATGAACATGATACCCAATTAAGAATAAAAAATGGAAGCACAATACGACGAACGGTGGACAGTAATAACTGTGATTAAGGACATGCGAACTTGTGAATACATCCGTGACAATTCTTCCGCAATTTTTATGACAGTTATTATAACGATGTCCGTAAACAGACTAATAAAACATCACGTCTGTGAAGGGTCCGAAGGATAAAGCAGTAGTGTACTTAATAGTACACCCAAATGTCGCAAGTTATGTTTAGGTTCAATGTGAAATGCAGACAGAGGGTAAGCTTATTTTCATCAAACGCGTTCTAATTCCGACTGCGTGGATGAAATTCCTGATGAATAAACTAAAATAACCCTGTACTTGAACTGGAAACCGAAATCAGGTCCTCATATTCAATAATCGTATTTGCGACCAAGCAAAACGGTACTCCAAGTAACAATACTCTCAAATTTAGAAACATAACTCCTAGCTCACAAAACTTACCGTCTTCTGCAGTTATTCCGTAATTTCTTCAAGTAAAAACCCCAAGACATATGAAGAATCCTAACCATCTGGCCAAGCACAATAAAGGTGTTAATTATAAAACACAAATGAAGACGTAATTATGAAGATAATGACTAAAACGAGGGGAATGCGGTGTGCTGTCAAGCATAAGGCTTGGCTTACGGATAAGCATCACATGTCGGCTTAACTGCATGATATACGTAATTACAGGTTGGGAAAAATGTTCTGAGAAATCCTACTGAGAGTCATAGAATTAGAAAAAATAAAAGGGGATATGATATTGCAACAGCAAGTCTTAGGTAGACTTGCTGTTGCAATATCATATCCTCTTTCAAAACGGTGAACAACGGTCATGGTGAACAACGAAGTAACAGCAGTGAATATGCCAGTTATAAAAATTTGAAGACATGTGGCATCTGCTACCGTAAAGTGCTCTCATGGAAGGAGTATAAAGGTCTATGCAGTGAGAATGTTATCGGCGATTATGATATAATTTATAAGATACCAGGACCTAGGAATGGAGCTGGAGTGGAGACCGCGCACTGGCAAGCGTAGTATGGGACCGGGGACGCGCCCCAGCTAGATGGACCGACGACCTTAAGAAAGTGGCTGGAGCAGCAGTGTATTGCGATAAGCTGAGATGAGCAGAGATGAGCCAGGAATGGTAAGAATGCGTGCGATATTACACCAACAAAGCTGAGGGAGCTTTCAAAACGGTGAAAAGCGGACATGGTGGAAAGCAGAGAGACATCAGTAGGTATGCCGGTTATAAAAAATCGATGACACGGCGCAATGTTTTCATCGAAGGAGTACCTATAAAGATACATGTCTCAGCAATGAGAATATTATCAGCAGATAATGATAATGCAACCAACCATTTTATTTAAGAGAACGAGTTAAAGGGAGAGCTGAACTAAATTGATGTTGCAAATAGAAATTAAACTATTGTGTAAATGTTACCATCTTTCTATACCTTATTTTTATGCAAATAAAATTATTTACATTTTTGAAAATGCAGATAAAATGATTGACAGTATGAACCATTGACCAACTAATATTTTAGATTTTATTTAGGTATGTAAGAGAACCAAAATCTTTGGTATAACCAGGGTCTGATTCTCCATTGCCAGTGAAAAATTCCTTTATAAAATTGTTGAATAGATACGAAAGAATACCTGTAGTCTATTAGAAACTACGCAGCATTTTTATTTCATACGCTTTGATAAAGTAATGAATTGCAAGTCACGTCGCAGAGAAATCGCACACTTTTCTCGTCAGAGTTATCTCAAGAATGTTTCTAAATAAGTAATAAAACAAAAAGATTTATATTTAATTAAGCTTGACGTAAATGTCAAACCAATGTCAAACTCATTCATTGACAACCGTACAACAATTAGGTTCCAAACATTCATTCTTACTTTAAATCCGTGGTTTTAAGGAAAAAAAAATTCTGAAAAATTAACTTTTTACGAGATTAGGTTTAAATAATCATGCCAAATACCATAGTAAGAACGAAGACTTTAATTGCAGAACTACAATTCGTGCAAAAACTCTTCAAAACAGAAATAACTTAACTAATTGGAAAATTGGTAGTAATGGAGGCAAAAACGGTTAATTGCTTGATGACGTCATTTTGGCTTAACGTCATCGCGTTTTGACAAATTAATTTGAGGTTAGAATAGTTATTGATGTTGTTTGTGGCTCTGCTGAACATGGTTTTGCTTCAAGCTTACAAGGCTCTACGATCACATAAATGTCTTAACCAATTTTCTGTCGTTTATTATGCAGGTTATATTAATGTTGTGTACATTAATTTTGTAATGGCAGTAATTTTTACTTGCCTACTTGATTGAACATCTCTTTTTTATACACATTACATAGTGAATCTCTCACGAAAAAATATATTTGGTTAATGTTCCGTACAAATCACTTTTGAATTAACAGCTAGTACAATTTAGAGACTGGTAGAATAATAACAACACAGCAACAATTCATTTACCAAAGAAAAAAAAAATACGTTTTGACAGTTAATTAAGACGCCAAACATACGTCAACCATACGTCAAATAGAACATTTCAAAACGTACTTTCATAGTACTACGCTCTCCAAGAGGCATGGACCACCAGAACCAGTTTCATAAGGAGTGGAACAGGTCGCTAAACGGCCTGACCAAGTTTATTTAAGGAATACAATGTTAAACGAAACGGTATACCGCGGCGAAAACGGAATGTTTTCAACAGTAATGTTTATTGCCTCGGCGCTATGGGGTGTCGCAAATAAAATGCGATTGTCATTTATTTTTTACGGCTTGCAAGTGCGTTAACCAAGACTGTTGGTTCATGAGTCTGAGTTGAGATTGAGGCTTTAGAAATAAAGAAAAGAAACATTTGTAAGCGCTCTAGGCTTATTGGAACACCAGTTTTTGAACGTAATGGTCGGAAGCACTATTAAAACTCTCGCAAAGACGACACAAATCATTTCGACAGAAAGGACACCTGCTCTTTGAGGTAGGAAATAGGACGTAATCCACCACGCTGCCCAGGGGCGGGTTAGTTGATGATATTAGATTTACATCACAACAATTCTAATCTCCGAAGGGTGAAACAGAAATGTACCGAATAGAAGGTAAGGAAGGACCTACAGCCCACATCTTGCCGATTTTGTCCAAGACCTCTGTACGTTAAAATATTAGGGTGAACCAATGTACATCAAACCGGCATGAAACAAGGTTTTGTGGCAACCACTGCGAAATTTCTCAAAGAAAAACACGTTTGCACTCAATTTTTTTATGGTATAAAAGTATGTTTTCGATAAAAGATACAACCAAGAAAATAAGGGTAAAATATAAAATTGTAAAAGCAAGATGGATAATTGTTATATTATATAATAGTTTCTCGTGAGAAATAGCAGATAGAATCTTTGATATTGTTCTCAATCATGATAAGTTTAACGCTTTGAATTCAGTCTTAGCTCAAACTCGTTAGACGTATAAAAACATAAGTCGACCTGCTTCTGTTCAAACCGGTATAAAGCAAGACGATACTTAAGTACGAGAATTAAATAGGTAGATATTTTTATTGAATTATCTTATGTTTGTGGTGGCGGTGGATAATAATTGTCCCATGTTATGTGATAGCGGTAAAAACGACTTTAAATATAAAATATTATTTTATTAGATAATGGATATAAGTTTTACAATGGAATGTCGAAATAGAACTGACTAACTTAAAATTAAGGACTCGTATTTATATGGAGAAATTGATGGGAAAAGTAAATAAGAACTTAAATTATCAGTAATTAACTAATAAGCTAATGACAACCTTTGATACAGTGAGAATAGTAAATAGTCTTAAGCTAAATGAGGTACATTAGATAACAATAATACATTACATAGATCGTTACTAAAATAGGGTTCAAAGAGTAAAAGATAAATGAAGTAAACAATATTAATATAGTATAGGTAAATAATACAAGTATACAAGCATATAGGAAAGAATGTTATATTATATAACACCTCCCCACCTAGAATAAAGATTGGGCGTTAGCGCCGAATCTTTTTGGAGTGGAGGAATTGTCGTCGCTGTCATCTTCGGAAATACATGATGTTGTGGTCTGGTTCAACGTGGTCATCGGGATGTTCTGGACGAGATGTGTTGATCGATGGTGTCGTCGTGATGTTCTTCCGAAGCAGTTGTTGAAGATCTGGATGCAGTGGTTGTCATCATTATTGCAACCAAAAGTATTTGTAAATTTTAGACATCTTCTGAATAATTTATACATTAAAAATAATAACATGAGGGTTCCTGATGTGAAGTAGAACCAAGAAAATCTATTCTGATGTCGTTGGATGAAAGGTTTCTCTTTTATCTTCTGGATGTCCTCGTTATGTTTATCTAGTTGATGTTTGAGATTGTTGAGTGAGTCCAATGGTGTTTCGTTGATTGAGATAGGTAGAAGGTTTGGAAAATGATGATCTTCAGTTTCGTCGAAACAATCTTCAGTTCTGATGTCAGGAACTATAATAGGAAATGTGACGTTGTCTTCTCTGCTTTGGTGTGCTGATAGAGTACTGTATCCAGTGTGAAGTTTGCAGTTTTCTTCGAGGGTAATAATTCCTGAACCGTAGATATTGTGATGCGAGACTTGATTGTTACATTGAAGGATGCACTGTGTTGCGTTGCTGAGGATGTAGAGCCATCTGTTGTTTTCCAAGCGTTGGAATGTGTTGATTTGTGCAGCGAAGGTTGTAGTTGTACAGATGCTTGGGATGTCGTTTGAGACACTGAGTAGGATTTGTAGCTCACAAACAGGTCGTGTATCAGAGTTGTAGACGATGATATCTCGGCACACGCTTCTTCTTTCAGCGTATGTCTTGCAGTTGTCCAATGAGCTCGTGGATACGTAGTGTTCACCGCTAGGGTTTGTGGCCAAATACTTATGCTCTGGTAGGATGGTGGTATAGAGTGAGGAATTGGGATGTTGGATAGGGATTGAATAGATATGGTATAGTTTTAAGGATTCAGGTTTAATGAGTGGGAAATCTAATATATAAACTAATCTATTTGAGTAAACATAGGCAGAGAGTTGAGATGAATCTAAGATTTTATTAATATTATCTATAGTAACAGGGCTAACTAGTTGTTTATTAGATCTAGCATGGTTGGATAATAGAAGATTTTGATAGAGTTTATTAAGGGAAATGATCGAGTGATGAATTATGTTTGATTTGGCAAACAAAATACTCGAAAGGCAATCATCAATCTCGTTTTCGAGATTGGTAACCGATTCTAGTATTAAAATTGAGATTGATGAAATTTCTTCCGTAACTTTTAAATCGAAAATAGTTTTAGAGGTGCTATTAAGATATTGATTTAAACGATCAATGTTTTCGTTGATGACTTGTTCATCATAAGAGATTTTAAATATCGTTTCGTTGAAATTTTTAATAGTGCTAGACGTTATTTGAATTTGTTTCTGCATTAAAGAAGTAAGATCGAGTTCACGTTTCTCAAGCATATTAATACATTCGTCGTAATGTTTCGCATCTTTGGCATCTGGAGTACCAATGAGGTATTTCAACAAGGAACTGAGTCCATCTAAAAGTTCTCTTTTCTGTCTAGAGTTCTTACCTAAGTAAATATTTAGTTCAGAAAGTCTATTGTCTATTTTATCGAGGTTAGTCTTAAGATACGATTTAGTGGAGAGAACATTAGGAAAAGCGGGGTACTTTACATAAAATTGTTCGAATCTAGAGGCTAAACGTTTTAAGGATTCATGAGCGATAAATAGTGGTTTAAGATCACGGTAAACGATAAGTTTCCATGAGTCATCAGATACGGAGATAGAGCCTTCTTCTTTATAAAATAATCCGGCATGTGTAGGCAGCGGTTGAGTTAGATTGGCAACGATTCCCGTGGTTGCCCTGAAAGCGATAGAATTTGATTTTGGTTAAATTGCAACTTGACCTTATGTTTACTTATAATGTAATTCTTAATATAGATATAGGACTTGTAGAGAAGAATGTATAAAAATAATTTTAGAATTGAGCAGATTACGAAACTAATGTAAGGGTTTTGCATAATATTGTAAAAGTTATAGGGATTAGAGGATTGAGCCGTTGTACAGCTGACCCTGTAAGAGTAAAATCAAAACTAGAGTCTAAATTTAAGATTAAATTAATTATACTAATATAAGAAAAATATTATTACTAAACTAAGGTTTCATGCAAATGGTATGGTCTGAGCCTGTTTGCATGCACAAGTTGGTTACGATTGGCTTTCTGAATTACGTAGTTATGATTGAAACCAACACGTATAACTTGGTAAGGACCTTCCCATTTAGGGTCCAAATTATTTGGGTTAGGAATCCTTAACATGACTTTACTGCCTACGTGATACTGCGTGAAGTTTTTAATCTGACTATCATATCGATCTTTAGCTTTTTCTTTCATAGCTTGTAAGTTTTTAAGAGCTGAGTCTCGAGCAATTCTTAACCGTTCGTTTAAATCTTTTAGATAATCACAGGCTGTGTAGTCGGGAATAGTTTTAATATTATAGAATGGACGTGGTTTATAACCAAATAATAACTCGTGAGGTGTGTAATTAGTGGAACTATTAACTGAGGTATTATGACACATGATGGCAAAAGGTATTATTTTATCCCAGTTTTTAAGACGACGACTGTGATACATTCGAATGTGATCGCGTAAGGTAGCATGGAACCTTTCAAGGGCGCCATTTGTTTGAGGATGGTATGCAGTATTGAAAGTATGATTAGAACCGAGGAATTTTGTTAATTGTTTTAAAACGTTATTCATGAATTCGGTGCCTTGATCGGAATGAAATCTTTTAGGGACACCGTAATGTTGACAAAAATAAATTAATTCTTTAGCCACAGTTACGGCTTCTTTATCGGGAATAGGATAGGCTTGTACGAATCGAGTTAGGTCATCTTGAAGAGTTAAAACATATTTATTGTTGTTGTCGCTGATGTCTGAATAAGAGACAAGGTCCATAGACACTCGTTCGAATGGTTCAGTTGATTGTGATGTAATTATCATAGGAGCTTGAAAGTTTTTTCGCTGTATTTTATTACGTTGGCATACAAGACAGGAGTCAATATAATTTTTGATGTCATTAGTCATCCCTTTCCAGAAAAACTCGTCGCGGATTTTTCTCTGCGTTTCAATTATACCACGATGTCCAGAAATTGGTTCGTCATGATAGGTTTTTAATATATTTGGGATTTCCTCTGCAGTAGGGTATTTTACTCTATTTTCACAGATATGAATTTCACAATCATAAGCTTCAGCCAGGTATGCTGTAATACGCTGTTGTTCGTTAGGTAGTAATTTACAAGTATGATCATTTTTAAGGTCGGGAACATAGAGTATATTCAATTTATGTTTCTGAAGGCAAGATAAGAGGGATTTAAAATAACTTTCACTGTCCCAAGGATCAAAGTGATTAGGTCTAGTATAACTGAAATATAGGTTTTGTTTTTTGTCCGAAACTAATAGGTCTACATCATAAAGTGAATTTGTTTTTCTTAAGTAAGATTCTACTTGTGAACATGATGATATGGCTTCATTATAGAGGTTGTTGTGATCATGATGATTGCAAGATGTTGGAATATAAATGTTTTTATGTCGTTGATCTAGTAGTTGATTAGCAGAGATTTTTAAACGGGGATTGTTGATGCATAAATGGTCTGATGATTTTAAGGATAAGTAATGTTCGAAATTTAGTTGAAGGTAATCGTCGGATTTGATAGAGGTAGAGTCGTCTTGTGTCAGATCGATAATATTAGAATTCATTATAGGTGGACGAGAAAGAGCGTCCGCATTAGTGTTAGCTTTGCCAGCTTTATAAACGATGTCGTAATCGTATTCTTCCAATTTTAGTCTCCAACGAACTAGACGACTGCCGGGATCTTTAATAGAAAATAACCATGTCAAAGGCTTATGGTCTGTGACAATTTTGAACTTTCGTCCAAATAAGTATGGCCGGAAGTGTTTTACCGCCCACACGATGGCTAATAATTCGCGCTCAATGGTAGAATAATTCGATTCTGCTTTATTTAGAGTTCGTGAAGCATACGCTATTGGCAAGTCTTTGCCGATTGGACCTTGGGAGAGAATTGCTCCTATTGCATGAATAGAGGCATCGGTGGTTAGAATAAATTCTTTGCTGAAATCAGGATATTGTAAAAGAGGGGTCGTCGTAAGAATGTTCTTACAGGTATCAAACGCTTGTTGTTGATTACTTTCCCATACGAATGGAACGTCCTTTTTCAAGAGTCCTGTTAGTGGTTTCGTGATTTTACTGAAATTTGGAATGAACCTTCGGTAATAGCCTGCAAGGCCTAAAAATGATTTTATATCTTTGCACGATTTAGGAACTGGAAATTCTCTAACTGCTCTAACTTTGTCTGGATTTGGTTTCACACCGTCGCTAGAAATAATATGTCCCAAATAAGCTACTTCTTTCCGCATAAATTCACACTTATCTGGTTGGACTTTAAGACCGTTCTTTCTAAGTCGGTTAAAGACTTCGGTAAGTTTCTGTTCGTGTTCTTGGAGACTTGATGCGAATACTACTATATCATCTAGGTAGACAAAACAACGTTCACCTTGTAAGCCTTGGAGAACACTGTCCATAGCACGTTGAAACGTTGCAGGTGCGTTTTTCAGACCAAATGGCATTCTAAGGAACTCATAATGTCCGTATGGTGTGTTGAAAGCTGTTTTTGGGATATCTTTAGAGTCAAGTTCAATTTGGTGGAATCCCGAGGCAACATCTAAGGTAGTGAAATAAATTGAATGGCCCAGTTTGTCTAGAATATCGGTTATGTTGGGCAAAGGATAACTGTCTCCTATAGTGATATCGTTAAGTTTGCGATAATCGATGACTATACGCCATTTCTGTTTCCCTGACGCGTCTAGTTTCTTGGGGACAACCCAAATAGGGCTACTCCAAGGAGATGAACTTGGCTGAATAATATTTTGATCTAGCATCTTTTCGACTTGAGATTTCACTTCTTGTTGATGCACATACGGAAATCGATAAGTTTTTGTATTAATCGGTGTGTCTGATGTAGTAGGGATTGTGTGTTTGGTGTGATTTGTGAATGTCAAGGGTTCGTTTTCTGTGATGAAGATGTCTGAGAATTCCATGATAATTTTACTCAAAGATTGATTTTCTTCTTCATTGAGGTGATCTCTGCGAATGAGTTTGTCTACTTTGTTTCGATTATCCGTTAACGTTTGTTTGTTTGTTGAGTTTATTGGGATTTTATTCGAAGATTCAATTGTAACTAGTTCAAATGCATGGACTTTAGGTGTTAGCACAAGTTTATCATTGTTACCGGAATTTACACAGGTAATTAAGAATTTGTTATCTTTTACTGTGACTAAGGCGTTAGGAATAGTAACATCATCGCAAATGGTTTGTTTTTCGATTAAGGCGGGTCCACTTTGAATATCACTAGTATAGCATGTGATAACAGTTTCGGTTCGTTGGCCAATGTACTGTTTGTTATCTACGGATTCTGTTGGTTTCTCTTCAATATGAAATAATTTGTAACTGCGATCTCGTATACGCATAATTTTTGATTGTACATAGATATTGACATTGAACTTACTCATGAAGTCATTGCCCAAGATACCGTCTGCTTGAATATTGAGGTTTGCTATATGAAAATTAAATTTTGGGAAATGATCTAGAGATATTTGAGCTTTTCCGAAGCTTTGAATAGAAGATTGGTTACCCGATATACCTACAATTGATACGACGCACGATTGGTCTAGAGGGGCACTACCAATATGTTCCTTGTTAAGGACGGATATAGCGGCTCCTGTATCGATGAGTAATGTTACCGGTTTACCTTCAATGTGAAATTGGCAATGTAGTAGATTTTCTGGAGGTACGTTTAGCGTAGAAATAGTAATAGATTCAGTATACATAGATTTTGAGTTTGACATAGATTTAGAATTTGAGTTTGACAAAGATTTTGGATTTGAGTTTGACATAGATTTAGCATTTGAGTTTGAAATAGATTTAGAATATGAGTTCGACATAGATTTAAGATTTGAGTTTGACATCGATTTAGATTTGGATTTAGACTTAGATTTAGGCTTAGAGTTAGAAAGAGATTTAGGATTTGATTGAGTTTGAATTGATACTTCTTCTGTGGGTGTGGCTAGAGTTTGAGTGCTAGCGTCACGAAATTGTCCCCGATGGACTGGATAGAAGGAAGTGTGTTTTTCGAAGTTGGTAGAATTTACAGTTGTAGTGCTTCTAGATTTGGTACCGCTGTTTGGACATTGTAAGAGTGGACTGAAGCGGTTTCCGAAGACTTGTCCAACACCTCGGCCGCTTCTGAGTTTAAATTATTAATTTTTGCGGAAGGAACTACTGCGCGTTGATTTTGTGGGTGTTGACTTCTTTGACTATTATTATACTCCCTTTTTCGGCATTCTGAAATCAGGTGACCCGGTTTCTTACAATAATTGCATTGTTTGAGAGAATTTTTAAATTGCGAACTCGGTCTTGGTTGCATCGGTTGATTTGATGTTTTAGTCTGACTACTACTAGGGATGTTATGTAAAGTCTGTCTAGCTTTATTCATGTTTCTTATTTTTTCCTCTTGGATTGCGAAATTTCCCGCATCCGATAGGTTCGTAAAAGAACGAACACGAAGCATCATCCCTATGTCCGAATTTAACCCATTAACAAAGACGTTGAGGGCCGTCTCTTCGGTGGTGGCTTTGCGACCCTCTAACGTGGAATCTGTGATTTCCGCCGATAACTTTTCTAGAATTTTACTTCTACACAAATCGACTCGAAGGAAGAATTCGGTGATGCCTTCTTGAGGCTTTTGGAAGTAAGATTGTAATTCTAGATTTAAATGAGCAAGTGTTTTAGTTTGCGAGAATTTTTGGATAAGAAATTGTTTAAGGTCGCACCATTTAAAAAATTGTTTAGCATGGACATCTGATGAACCTGGTCCAGTTAGTTTATTTAACGCGTATGTTAAAATAACTGTTTTTTGATGTATATTCGCAAGTTCGAATGCGGAGTCACACGACCGAATGAATCGATATACTTGAGAATTTTGTGAGGTGTCAAAATCAGGAATTAGTTTTAAGAGAGTTCCTATGTCTAACTCTGAGCTAGAAAATACTTTGTTGTCTGGCATCGTGATTTAGGGTTTTTTATAAGGTTGAAAGTATTGAATATAGTGGATAAGATTTAAGGAAATAGGATTGGATAACTGATGAGGAATAGAGAGATATGGAGGTAGTAGAGCAATATGTACGTTTTAGGCCACTTACCATAACAGTAAAATACTGGTCGCGCTGCTGAGCTTCATCATTCGAAGGTCCGGCGAAGTTGTTCGAAAGCCTTCAGCTACCGTGCTTCTTCACTAGGCGATTTTGACCGTTTGGAATTTACACGTTTTAACTTCGTCTTATGCACACGCGATCCTACCGACTGCGCCAAATTTGTTATGTGATAGCGGTAAAAACGACTTTAAATATAAAATATTATTTTATTAGATAATGGATATAAGTTTTACAATGGAATGTCGAAATAGAACTGACTAACTTAAAATTAAGGACTCGTATTTATATGGAGAAATTGATGGGAAAAGTAAATAAGAACTTAAATTATCAGTAATTAACTAATAAGCTAATGACAACCTTTGATACAGTGAGAATAGTAAATAGTCTTAAGCTAAATGAGGTACATTAGATAACAATAATACATTACATAGATCGTTACTAAAATAGGGTTCAAAGAGTAAAAGATAAATGAAGTAAACAATATTAATATAGTATAGGTAAATAATACAAGTATACAAGCATATAGGAAAGAATGTTATATTATATAACACCCACAGGAATATAGGTACTAAGGATATAAAACGTCATAGGATATTACAGAAGCTTTATTTTCAGAATGATAATGATGATCTGCAGCTAAACTAATTAACGAATGCTGCGATGTGTTTCGCGGGTTCGATTTCCGCTTGGGACGAATACTTGTGTGGTTTTTGTTAATTATTCCTGGACAGGAAAATAAAAAATGCATGTAAATGCATCCACGATACAGGAATTATTCATAGTATGGGAAAAAGTCATCATTGCGATAAATGTAACGGGATAACTGCTCTACCACAAAAATAATTTCGTTTAATTTGCAAAAACAATTCCGTGGCGTTGAAGCTACAGAAAACCGTTACTGTACGTTTCTATCAGATTGTCAATAATAAATAGGTTAAGAATCGTGGTTTAGCCATTACTGTTTGCCCTAGAATACTTTGGCAAGTAGATTTGGTACTTTAAGCCAAAAAAACCCAAAGCCATAAAATGAATCAAGTTTTACATGTGTATTTCATTTGTATGTACTTTTGTAGATAAGCTAACTCCCTATACTTTAGCGTCGTTCACATCTTTAAGCGTTGCGACAAGACGCAACACACTCGCGTTTCACTTAAGCGACCATACTTAATAGACGCGACGGCGACGTATCGCTTTGACTTTTGACAACTTTTATGAAAATAGATTCATTTGTATATTCTGGCGTTATCGCAACATGTATCGCTCTAATATGGAAGTCGTGGTCAAGCCATACGATTGTAAAAGCTAAACTTATCTCTAGCACACAAATTCTATAGACAAAGTATTTCTTGAAAATGTTACTGTTTTATCAAAGCAAACAATAAAAGAACGCCAAAAAGGCTTAGCCAAAGATAATGGTTGTAAAACCATGACTAAAGTTGTACGACAAACCTTTAGTAAACATGCTTATAGAGGGAATTATGAAATAAACCAATTAGTGAACTATGAGTCAAAATATTGTTGGTACTTCGCCTTGAGTGCAATTTATAGGCACCTGCGGGCGCTGATAGGTGCTGACCAGTTTCATGATAATAAAATCCAAGGTAGCGTTGGGTCCAAGAAAATATAGTTTGTAAAACATGTAAATATCATTTTAACAAAATACTGAGATCTACGTATATTAATAGGTATAGTCAAAATGCAGCTTTCCACATCATCAATCAGTTGCTATTTCTTGTATATATCCACACTGTTTCTGGAACTCGGTAACTTGTCTCCATCTAGGTAACAGAGCTACCAGTTCCTGTCCTAAAACATTGGAACTTCTCTCAAAATGAGTAACGATTGACAACTTAACAAGCAGGTCGAACTTCTAGCGAGAATAAACGAACCATCAGTGCACTTTGCATATTAAAAATTAAGATTGAACACCTATTGAAAATAGTCTTTAGCAAAGAAAGGCCATTAAAACCAAAGATGAAAGGAAAAGCAGACCCTGACCTCGAAGAACACCGTAACAAAACGCTCATGAACAAACCGTTTAAATAGCCATAGCGTTTTATATAACAAACCAGTGATCTAAATGCAACTTAATGTGCCAACACGACTTCTATTGTACCTATTTAAGTATCAATCGAGTAACCGGTTGCCATACCTCACGGTCGTCGCCATCTTGGTTTGACAGCTGACTTATAATGGCGGGAACGTTAAGTAATTGTCTATGGTTGAGTAATAAATTCGATACGGCATGTGACGCTGGCTGACTTGAATGATTTCTGTACCATTGCGGTTTGATTTGCGAAAAATTGTCTATTGATTTTTTTTGTAGCTTACGTCTTAGATAATAATCTCTAGCTCTACCTATACGTGTGAGTTCTGTATTTTTGTAAGGATTTGAACTGGTTTTAATTTCACTTATCTAAATTAGATTTGTGATTTAACAAAAGATGAATACAGATGCGGTTTGATCTTATAAGATGAGGTTGTTTTTTAAACACAAAGCTTTCAGTCCATTATCTTCTATTACCTTATTTTTTTTCCACCACAAAAAACCTTGTTACTTAACTTTGATTTAAAAGGCTCAAAAACTTTTTCACAAAAAATCTGCGTCAAATAGTTCAAATTACACAAATTATTGCCATTGAAAGAAAAACTACATATTGCAATTATTAACAGTGCCATTCTCTTTCAGTTACCTCTATTATACAATTCTATTTGAATAGGATAATCAACAGCTTCAGAAAAAAAATCAATTAAACGTAATTGTCTCAGTATTACTCCGCAAGGTTGATTACCAACCTTGACACTAACTTCACGCTATTTATCCGAGGGTTAAGCAGAACTAACAAACAGTAATACCGAAAACAATAACAGCAGACTAGTAAACGAGACAGGAAATCGATTATTACCGATATTCGAATCGAATTATATCGATCGTAATAACATTACAATTACCTAGTCTATGGTCTATGTTTATTCCAATTTTAAAGGTCGGTTTTGAAATTTTTTACTGTGATGATTAATTTTGTTCGTTCGGAATTTGAATTAAGAATGATTACTCTGATCAGACAACATTTCTAAAGACTAATTGCTGTCTAATCAAAATGATTGAGATTTTTCTCACAAATTGAGACAACAGAACATTCTATGAACGCGCTTTCTACGCCACAAGAATTGGCTTTAGTATTTAAAGAATCTAATACTCTCTGCTCAACGGCATTCAATTACTTCCTAAAAAGTAAGAAAACAATTCATTCCTTACAAAGTAAATTAATGAATAACACTTGACATACGTCAATGTCAGGTCGATTGGAACAATCGCTTCATCTAATTAAAAACGTTTTGTTTGTCTCTGCCCTATCCGCTTTGACAGCTTGTGAGTCAATGGTTCGTGTTTTTATTTTTGTGCAGAATTTCCGCGCGTGGTTTTGGAATTGATGTGTTATGCGTTGTTGTCTCATTTGTACTTTAAAAGATAAATGATGATTACCGAAATTATGTTTCGGTATTAATGGCGATGTGTTTGCCACAAGTGAGTTTTATTCTTGCGTAGGTATCATAAACTGTGAAGTCTGAAGTGTAATGTAATCCTCCATAGAACCATGCCATGTAGAATTGTAGAACACTTTCAAAGTGTTACTTAGAGTCCGCGCCACGACTGGAATCTACATTTTTTTATGCAATTTGATGTAATAATGCAGACACTAGTGCCGCGTCAAAACGACTTCAGTCGTGACGCGGATTCTATTACTACAACTTCTTTTGACTGATTTGATTTTCGTTAGCTAATGACAATCCTGCACCTACATTTTTTTACTTTTCGTCACCAAAACCGCTGATAGATTTTGACCTTTTTGGCCAGTTTCATTTAATTTCTACCTGTTCGCGCAATTTCTTGACCGTAGTATAAAATAAACACTACTTATACAAACCAACCTTGCCCTTCTGTATATTTGGCCTAATTTTAAATACCACCGAATATATTTTAATACGCTTTTCACAACATGTATGACAACTTAAGCCGTTTACCGTAGATTACATTGTTAGTGGACATAAAAAAGTTACGTAAGTACGCTTAAGGATTAATTTCACGCGTACTTAACGAGTAATTTTTGACCACTAGTCAACGAATTTAAAAATTAACTGTTCACGTGGGAAAATACCGGTTTTTATATGGCTATTAAAACCGCACCGTAAGTTTGACAAAAGTAATAGGTATTACGTACAGACTAGGTACAAATATTATACGGTAATATTTTCGCATTATTTTGCCTGCTTGAGAAAAATGTATTGGAACATTTCGTGTTTTTATATTGCGATAAACCATGCATAAGAAAATATTAAATATTTTTTCATTGGTCAGATGGTCATGATAATATTTAGCATAATGATTCTATTTTACAAGTTGAGGTCCAGATTGTCCAGACCAGACGCTCTGCCTACTATTTAAATCATCGATGTTCTAAAAACGGTAAAAAATGAAAGAAAACCAGATCCTTAAACCAAACAAATGAAGATTATGTGACATCTAGAAACCCACAACGGGACTTCATGGTGGATTACCGGTGGATTACAATACTTACAACCCATTCCCTTAAATAGAGAGGAGATCTTTGTCCTTGCCATTACATCACTAGAAGATTTGTCCTTGCCACTTGTATCTTTTTCATTGTAATTGTGTGCCTAAGGCGTGTCAAATAACCTTATTATCTTTCTTTCTTTCTTATCTTTAAATCTTAGCAATACAAGACAAGAATGCGAATAGTTTTATAATAAAAACCATTTCGTAACATAGCGAGTATGTTTAAAGATGAGCTTAATAGTTTAAATCTACGACATGAACCTTCAATTTTATAATTTTCTGATGCAAAAATGTATACTTAACATAATACAACGTGTATTACTAATATTCCCAGCACATAAAATTACCATTGAACACTGTTACCCATGGCACACCTCCGCCGCGAAACATACTAAGCGAAACAGCGACACGGGTTTTGCATCAGCAGCGTCATTAGGTTAACGACAAGCTAGGTATATGTATAAAAATAATGAAATATCGTCTACGTCAGAGGCAGGAGACATTTTGCTATAAACTTTGAAACTACGAAGAATCTGGGTTCTTACTTCTTGGAAAAGAATGAAAACAGAAAAAAGTTATATTGCTATGTTTTTGTAGTCAGCAGGATGACTCACAGACGGAGAGGTAAATTACTGGTGTGTTACGGAACTCCTCATTTCTTTTTTCTGTAAATCCTATTGATTTTGTGTTAATTTTTAGTATAATTCCTCGATTCACTACAAATGACAGATGCGGATCATTTAGTGGTTTCACTACTAAAGTTTCGCAACGGAGGTGTGCTACCGGCATGGAACCCCAGCAGCCGATAACACAACTGGTTCTGTATCCGTTTAAAGTTAAACATCCTGCATTTATGGCCGTTTAAGTACTACATACTATTTTGTTTTTAATTACGTACGATCGTTACCGTTTCTTTAACTGTAGTTTTGTGTGGCGAAACCGGTCCATATCCGACTAGGAAGCTTTGATTACCTGCAACAGAAAATTGAATTGTAAATTAAATAAGAACTATACATATTGATCGAAAGTGTTCAGAAATATTGAATAAACACAACCAAAAAAAATAAGCTTAGTAGTAGTACCTAAAATTACACCTTGCTAGATGGCTGTTGTACTCTTTGCGTTAAAAAATATTGTAAAAGCTTTTTATTAATTTTGGTGTGCAATAAAGTAAGTAATTCTATTCTTATCGACATGGAATTGACTGGACCCGTACAGAAAACCACTACATCTATGTAATAAAGGCGGTAACGCCTTAAATGCGAGTAATCGCATTTCGGCTTGAAACACATTACAAACCGAAATAAATTAAACAAATAATACGTGGTCGACTCCATCCTAGTGCTCGTCGATATACGATCAGGATTACCCTACAAAACCAATTTAAATGATAAATAAAAATGTAAACAATAAATTCCTATGCAATAGGTTCCTCTCTCTAGAGCACCGGCACCTTGGACCCTGTTCCCGATGCTAGTGGGCCACTATTTTTTTATTTTTTTAAATGTGTTTTTTTTTAATTTATTTTTTGTAAAAATGTAAACAGGAAAAAAATGAATAAATTAAGTAAAATTCCTATACTAAGACTACAGATACAAAATAACTTTACCAATGTACCTAATTAGTATTCACTTCATTAGCATTTTTCAATCAGTAATCGAAAGTACCTGCATTTGATGAGCAAATCGTGAGCATTCAAGGTTTTTCTATTTATAAAATTAACGATGATAATCATCTTCAAAAGGACGCGCTAATTTGTGAACAAGTAACAGATTTATAAGCACTTCTTATTTCATCGTTGGATTTAATTTCTTGAGTAAAGAATCTGAGGATATGTATTAATTGGGTTGGTAACTTGCGTAACTAAGTAGTTTTGATGATGTCTTCCTATAAATTAATCAAGGTCCAATTCGAATACTTACAGACTAGGTTTTAAAATGAATTGTGTAAATGTGTACGCTTCCCGTGATCCAAGGCGAAAGTCTCTTGGGCATATTACCAGCTGATAGCGTTGAGGAATTTTACTCTGCTTTAGTTTTATTATTTCACTTTGTTACATGGTATTTTAGTAAAGAAAAAATATAACCATATATCGTGTTTTACAGCTACTGAAGTAGAGCTAGTGCTAGAGAACTAACATAAACCTTAGAGAGATTGGGTCCAATTCAACAGCATCTTATAATATCATCTCATATTTTTCCTCTCCTTTTGATTTCCTGTTCTTTCCTAACGTTTTCTATTTTTTAACTAAGTTTACCTTTTCAAACAAAATTTAAAAGGCTACATAAAAACAGTAAAAGTACCGCGAAGTATAATAACACCATTCCACCTGCCAAATCAATCAGCGTAACTGACAATTGATGATAACTATTCATTAGCAGATCCAGGTCAGACCAACAGGTTCCTGACAACAATAGTCACAAATGAATAATAGCTGAAGAAACAAATGCTTTAATAAATACACACCTGAGTGAAGATGAGTCTACATGTATGAAGAAAGTAAGTATCCATTCACACACACTTATACGAGCATACAATATTCAATATGATACGCGTTATGCATGTGTAATCGGCTTGGATACCATGCTCACCATAGGAGTAAATGAAATGGAAATTGCAGAAGGTAAACTTTATAAAAAATCCTGTTCAAGGCAAACGGTGACGATGATATAATGATCAAATCAAAAGCAACCTTAAACACCTAAACAAGAACAAGATACGCAGATACAGAAATGAATACGATAAATACGATGGACAAAAACAATCTTCATTTAATTCAGGTTGATGTAAAGTTATGTATTTAATATTGCTTATTTAGAGACTGTTGCTGTCACTATTCCGGTTCATAATTATCTAAATGCAACTGTAATACTCTTGAAATATATACCACACTATAACAACATTACGGTCCATAAAAGTAATTGCAGTTTTACTTAATTGAACTTAATAGTTTTCTCTACTTCGAGGAAGTGGCATTACTGCATTACCTTCATGGTATCATACACCATTGTGGTCGTAAGAAGCGTCGGACGGAGCAGGTGATGTCATTTTAATGCCAACACTGTCGCAGGCTTTTATAGCAACCATATTCACATCTGATGCTATGTTTACAGTACTACCAAACATACCATTATTACTTCTATTACCATGGGAGAAAGTCCAAATTTCATTGAAAGGTACTCTATAGAAGGGATCAGTGTTTGTTTAACTCTTTTTTTTTGTACTGTAAACACATGAATGATCGCAGATAATACTATGAAACTGGATTCAAGGTGTGGTGAGGTTATGACCCTTGCGATTGGAATTTACTGGCCAACTGACAGGTTTTGAAGTGATTTTCTGGTTTTCAAGTTAGTTTTAGCATTATAAAATTATGTAGTTACATTACCGTTACAGACATTGGATTTTGTGTTAGAACTTCATAGTGAATTTTACCTCGACTACGTACATACATCTACTAATATTATAATTAAAAGTTTCGATGTTTGGCTGAAAAGATGGTTGTTTGTAACTCAATCACGTCGGAGCTGCTGAATGACTCTTGAAGAAATTTACCTCAGAGATAGTTTACCCCGGTATTAAGATCCTGTGGGATATTTTTAGAGTTACACGCGGGCGAAGCCACTGCAACAGCTAGTCTTGTCATATAATTACACCAGTTGCAAGTGTTGGTACTAATTCGCAAGTTATTAACATCCTTGTTTGATTAGAATGAAGTCGTAGTAATCAAAGGTGGTACAATGACGGAGCGTTATTAATATATCTGACTCATGGAAGGTACCTGGCAAAACCCAAATATGTTAAACAATCTTATAGTAAACAATCAAAAGATGAATAATTATTTTATGTTGGTAATTTAGATTTAGACAAACAATAAAAAAACGAATGGTTATCACGCTAGCTGGAGAAAAATCTTGTTCCATAAAAAATATCAGAGACGGCTCATGCTTAAAACTGAGACGTAAAAACAACAACAACTAATAAATAACAGCTTCCATAAAAGAATTGTAAACACTTCGTAGACATGTTTACCAGCAAAATAAAACGTCAACCAAACAAGGCTACATGATTTGTGCCATGTTTAATAATCACGAACTTAAAGTACTATACGTAATAGATTGTACAGAGATGGTCCCAGTAAACGACCTTGTGGGACGCCGCGAGCATGCATTCGCAATGCAAGGCAGTTGGAATTCTTCCAATACCAAACGCCTTGAGGAGGTTGATGTCATTTAAAATAACAAGGTACATGTTTTTTGAAGCTCGATTTTCCTTAAGGTGTCAGGATAATCAAGTTATCGCTTAGCTCATAAACTCATGAGTATGAGTAAAGACAATATATTGAAGTGTACAGCTAATGACAGCACGTGCAAGTAATTAGTGAATAAGCTTATATAAAGACTAAATGGATATTGTTATTTAGTTGTAAGAAGAACTTAATCATCATTAATTTTAATAGCTAGTAATGTGCAATCCGTGTTATCTCATATTTGTTTACAGAGGAAAACTAAGCTTATAAAAAAACAAGCCATCTATGGTAGATGACGTTTGGAACACAGTAGATTCTGTCAATTTTAATAAACTAGGGGAATCTGCACTGTACCTATTTTCTTCAGTTGATTTTATACCGATTTATGAGACATTCCCAGACGTGAATCAAGACCACTGTAGTGTAGTTTCCTATCCAACATTTTATAAACATATCGTGTAACACTTGTGAATCGATATAACAGGTATACACCGCCGAGGTGTGATCATCCGTATCGAATGCTTCACATAAAAACTTTTTGTTTAGCTCCGCGGTTTTCCTTGCATGTTTTATTCAAATGCTGTTGTATTTAGTGATTTGTAAATATCTTGTTCAATGTCAAAGATGTTATATTGTATTTTTATTGGTGGATAACATGTTTTTGACAGCACCATATTGTGTGAACATGATCAATCAATCAAGAATCCATTTGTTGATACAAAGAATCCTCAACTTCACACGACCCTATAGTTCAAACGCAGCTTAACTACAACAATTTTTTTTTATTATATCGTTTCAAATATTTAGATAGTTCTCTCTTATTGAATGAGCCGGACGTTTTCAGTTTTATTATGTTTTTTTATCTGATTCTACATAAAAACAATGAGAGCATTATATTATGAGACATTGAAATTAAAACATATACACTAGATAATTGTCTCCAGGTTCCATTATATAAATTGACAAGGTTTTCATTAGAATATGCAAATCAATTTGTTTTGCACGTTAAGACAAAAGTTTTTCCTGCATAGTTTGCCTTCAAAATCTCACAATTTACTACCTTATGTCTGTCTGTCACACAACGTTACATGTCGTATTGCAGTTAATTTATTGTGATAACTAATTTACATTTCGTGTATTTGTTGCGCTTATTTGCATTCACTTTAGAGTAGAAGACAGGATATAATGAATCAAGGGCAGAGGAAAATTGTCTTATGTCATTACCTATTTCATTCTGTGGAGAATGTTTCCTACAAAATATTGCAATAGGCAGTGATGTGACAGATTTACAAAGTTTATACCTAGTGGTTACTTTTATTAGTGTCCGTTTTTCAATTACCTTATTTTCATTAATTGCTTAATAACCTTAACGTGAAATTCCTGCCCTAATGTTCTTAATTACTACAAAATAATGGCTTGCATAATGGCTGTTCACCAAATACCTACTCATAAACAATTAAACACGCTTGATAATGTTTATTTTATTGGTTTCATAAACTTTCTTCTTTACGAGTTCATTCAACAGTGCCATATCATTAATTTTCTGTTATTTTCTTGTGTCCTTTCAAAATATCTGCTTGTATTATTGAGCTTATTTTAAGTAGCTATTAATGAGTATTAATTAACAATCAAAATGCCTCTAGAAAATTAATTCATCCTATCACCCACGATGCAGATGGTATCAAATTATTATTGTCGTGTGTCCATCTCGGCGCGGGACGGGGTGAAATCAATGTGATGTTATCCATGTAAGTACATCGATACTGTTAAAGAAATGAACCATGAAATATCGCAATCATCACTAAAACTTGTAGTTTGATTCACGTTCCTCATAACTTAATAGTTGGCACAGAAGGGTGTAGATTACTCCACTATTCTTTTCTGATTAATTTCGTTGCAAGATCCAAGACAGGTAAATTTAAATGTATTCTCCGGGACACGTCGTGCTTCATTATCTCGGTGCTTTTCTGGTGTTTGCCTCTGTTTATTCTGGCTTTCAGGAGTTGCAGTGGTTTGGGAATAGTGTGGTGGATTTGTCCCAAAAATTAAGGGTGCGGATTGGCCTCAACATAGAGAAGCCTATACCTAACAGTGATTGGAATCGGGCTGCAGATATTGGTGTTGATAGTCTTAATTTATCAACCTTCATTGTGACATCATCTATAGATTCATACACATCTACAATTACACGGTTCTCTTCATATTGAATTCCTTCCATATGAGGGACACGAAACAGTTTCCTGCGAGTCCGTTTAGTGAGAAAATATGCAAAACATGCAGTTTCGTCACGACCTCGTCGTTAACAGTTACTACTACTTACTTATTACTTACTTAACGATAACGTTATTTTGTCCTCTCTGTTTGTTGTTTTTCGTATGCAAAGGAAAATGTTTGCTAAATAAATAAAATTAAATGTGGTTTATTTTCCATTGTTTAGCCAATATTCATTGTCAGTTCTTTGGTTAATAGTTCTTTCTCTTACTCTCTCTCTTGTCATTGCCTGCTGCTGCTGCCCATTCCATAAGTTTGAGTTTAGTGGCATAAACCCTCCTTCGCTGCGCCTTCAGTTCATGGAAAAACATATGCCTTATCATCATTCTAGGTTTTGGCTTCAGTATTCTGGAATATGCTTTGAATTCGGGTTAAGTTTCTTCGTACCGTTTTGAACTCATTACATTACAGCTGTGTTTTTAAAACGTAGGTCGCTATCGTTACGTGAGGGAGAGGAAATCCTCCACCTCAGAATAGGAGGTAGAGGATGTGTGTTTGCGAAGAAGTGGGGAAGTTTTGGGCTACAATTAATAATAATGACGTGACAACGTAACAAAGATGTGCATTAATTTATGTATTAACATATAAATAATCTGTAAACATAATCAGAAATAAGATTGTTTAATTTCCGTCTTTCTGATAGCTGGTTCAATCTCCAATGAACTTAACTTTGTGGGACAGTAAACAGTGGATTGTATTCAAATGGTCTCTACCACGTCCGGTTTAACGAAGATGGGTTTATGTTTGACGGCTGTATGTGTGAGAATATTTTTATTTAAATATGATTGTTAGAGAAATAGCTGGTTTAATTATAATATTTTTTTGTCACATTAAATTGTAACTTAAAACAAAATTAATACAAAGAAGCAACGCTATGTCTGTACCCGAGGTACATTACCAGCTGACAGCGTTCAGGATTAATTTTTAGATGCTTTATAATAGTTGAAAAATATTACGATTTACATTTTACGGTTCCGTACGTCCAAATGAAAAAACTGGAACCCTTATCTCTCGTGTGAAGTCGTGTGTCCGTCTGCCTTTCCCAGTCAATTACCTCCAAACCACCTTGACAAATTAAGTTAAACTTTTTGTTCATTAGTTAAACTTTTTATTTGGTAATCTCTGTATGAAAATGAAAATAATTATGTTCATGAATTTTCGAAATATCTAGGACCACAGGATTTGTACCTACACATAGTGCTCGATGATTTTATCAAAGAAAACGACGATAGAGAAGACACAAGAAATATGAGACTGAACTTAAATTTTTAGGCTACTGAAAACTTAATGTACAAAAAATTACTGAATAAGAAACTATTTAAACTTGACTAGGTCTTCAGGTCATAACCGAAGTGTCAATCCAAACAAATTCTAAACAACAAAAACTCAAGTTCCTGTCTTTTATTAGTAACTGTGTGAACAAATCTTAGAAAAAAAATATCAATTGTGTAAATCCCAACAATGAAAACGTGGTCAACCATCTTTTTGTCAAAAGCAAGGTTGTGAACAAGAATAAAATAAAATAAATCGCTACAATTTGCATCAGGAAGCCTTCACTTGCTGTGTAATGTTTAGAATCAAGCTGTTTGCCTTTGTTTAGTTTTTGAACTATTTAAAGATTGTTCTAAAATGGTTATTTCCTCGATCACTGGCCGCTAAAACATCTTTTTTTTTTCAAATAAAGAACAATTATTTTCTTTTTTTAGGGTTCTAGAACCAAAGGGTAAACCGGTACCCTATTGCTAAACTTCGCTGTCCGTCTGTCTCTCTGTCGAGAGAGTTGAAATATTCACAAATGATGTGTTTCTATTGCAGCTAAAAAATAGGACAAATGCTAAAAACTAGAATAAAATAAATATTAAAGGGGGCTCCCATACAATGAACACGATTTCTTTGTTGCTTGTCATCACATTTTTAAATAAAAGAAAGATGGTATTAGGTTTTGTATAATACAAATGCCTTTCACTTACATATGCTTGAATCAGTAAATATATAATCTATATATATAAAAATGTTATGTTGGTTTGTGTATGCTTTAAAAACTCAAAAAGTTCTGCACCGATTGAGCTGAAATTTTAGCATGATATATAATCCGCATCAAGGATTGTTTTTATCTACTTTTTTTTTTGAAAAAAAACGTTTTTTGTGCCACAGCGAAGCGGGGCAGGGTACAGCTAGTATTTTATATAATAAACTTTCAATGAAACATTAACAACACCGTTATTTGTCAATACATCTATGAGAAATAATCGTTAATTTCATTTACATACCTAAAGAAGTTTTATCAAGAAAGAAATTGAAAAAATCCATGTATAGAGAACGATCTAGAATTCGTGAATGAAAGACCAGACCAGACCAGACGGACTAGACTTTTATAAAATACCGTCATTTGAACGAGATTGACTTTGTCGTGGGACTGTTTTATGTCGCGGGACTTTCTCATCCATCTTCGTCTTAAAGACAGACTAGTTCCATTGGGGGAACGAGGTGGCGCTAGACGACTTGTATAGCTTTGTCTCTTTCCCACACTGGAACCACTCTGGCTTTAAGACGATGAAAGAACACTGTGGATTTTAAGTCAGTACGAATCTGACAGTCCCTTCCGTCCTGCCTTGAGCGGCAGGACACATTTGATGATTTCACCACGATAAAAATTAAACAATTTACACACGACATCGTTTTCTCAAAAAAACTTCAGTAAAACTGGATTTCTATCACCGATTTGCAATCCAATCCAACGTTGCATGTTGTATTTTATAAAAGAGAAAGTATTGACGAAATATTTTGATTGCACAGGCGTAACAATCCAGATTTCAGCTCAAATTCTATCTACGAGTACGATATGATACAAACTTAAAACTTTGCGTGATAGTCTACAATAAAAGAGATTCAATACGTAACGATTTCATAGAATTATGCCAATATTATACACGTTTACGGGCTGTACTATTGTACGACAATGAACTGATAATATTTCTTGCAATAGAAGAGATTTATACGGTGGAAATAAATCTTAATATGTTAGGGTTCCGTATTTAAAGGTCAAAACACCCTATTGCTAAGACTCCGCTGTCCGTCTATCACCAGGCTGTATCTTATGAACCGTGATAGCTAGACAGTTGAAATTTTCTACAAACAACAAATACTAAAGTGAAAAAAAATTAAGAGGGATTCCCATACAGAAGGCATGATGCGCAACGCGCTCGTGGAGACCAACCCTGGATTGGACTTGTTTGCTGATGAATGGAAGACGATCATGTTGGAATGTTTGCGGTTCTGTGAGAAGACAGAGTGACAGGATATATTAATTTAGTTTTAACGGCTAACGCTGTACTAACTATTATATTAAATAAATGATTTTTTTAACCGTTGTTATAGATGATTAATGAGACGAGTTGGACAAAACCAACGACTAGTTAGTACTTTTGCCCTGGATCTCGAAAACTGGAAATCATGGGGAAAGGTCTTTGCACAGCGACAGGATGAAATGGGTTAGCAGTATCAGTATAGATAAATAATTAATGGTACTGAACCTTTCCTTCGCAAGTCCGACGCGCACTTAGTCGGTTTTTTTTTCAATTCATGTGAAAATGGTAAAAAGAAAGGATTCTGTAATACATCAAACAAGTCATAATTCAATCCAAATAAGGAATGGATTAACTATTTTATTTATAAATCAAGACGTTTAGATTCGCGTTTCCCATCATTCTTTGTAATGTTAAGCTGAGTTATGCAGCCTAATTAGTTTAATATTAAGCCGCTAATTACGAAAAACACTCATTGCAACAATTATTTTGTATTGTTTACACTGTAAAATAAATAAATCAACTCAATGAAAATACTGTAGATATGTTACTTATATTTTCCTTTTATAAATAAATGTATTATTATTATAACCTACTCGTTATTTTTATGGCGTGGGGCATTAAAGGCTAGCAATATTTGCTTATTTTGTCCCCCTGCAAAGCAAACCACAGATCAAATTGGTCTGTGAGGGCAAAGACCTTCCTTCTCTCCTTCCACATTTTGTAATCAAATGCGATTATAAGCCAATCATTAAAAAAATAAACCAGTTCATCTCGCCACCTCCTTCTGCGCCTAAAAGGCTTGTAAATATAATCTATATGTATAAACAAAAGCGAAAGGTCACTCCACTCACTCATCACGAAGTCTCAAAAACTACAAGTGCTTGGAGTTTCAAAGCACTAAGACGGGATTTTGCGAAATTCGATCCCTAAGGGATTGTTTTCATTTTCATAATATCAAAATTACTTGGTCCTGAATCAGAGAAACTGGAAATTATCGGGCCTTCGTCTAGCAGTGTATGTATCAATAACATTTTTATTATAATGATAAAATCATTCTCCCTACAGGTGAAAATTCTACAAGGTCGTTTGTAACAACAATATCTTTCTGTGACAAGAAGATGTTAAGTCTTGGCGCCCTCCAAATGCACCAGCGCCCTACATCCTGCACTGATAAAACAGTACGGCACCACATAGAATGCCAATGAATTCGTGTGTCGTAACCTTTAGTGCCATACTTTGTATGCGGGACGCAGCGGTGTGTCCAACGCCTTACCTTGTATGGTGGGTAGTGAGTACACGACATCTTACTTTGAGAATAGACCCCAGTGACCCGACCAAATAAATGGCCATAGTGTAATACATATTTTGTGTTTTTATAGGCCTCATTGGTAAGATAAAGATAGCCGAACGAGCTATGGAGAGGGCTATGCTCGAAGTCTCTCTGCGTGATCGACTCGGAAATGAAGAGTTTCGGAGAGGAACCAAAGTTGCCGACATAGCTCTCGAATGGAAATCAGGAACTAACAAGCGCAGCGTATGACGTCCACCTACATGATGGACAGACGATCTGATGAAGACCACAGGGTCACGCCGGATGCAAGCCGCACTCAACTGGTCCTATTGGAAGTCTATAGGGGAGGCCTATGTTCAGCAGTGGACGTCCTGCGGCTGATTTGGTGATGATGATGAGGACACATTTCAAAATCCTAACTAAAGCCCTACATTGGTCGCGGAACTGTACGAATTACGGTGACCCCGGAACGTAAAGGGCTATTGAAGGACACCGTGGATTTTAGTCAGTACGAGTCTGACAGTCCCTCCCGCTCTGCCCTGGGTGGGAGGACTCATTTGATGATTTTACCAAGTAAAAAAAAAAAGCCCTGCGTTGTGTAACTACGTCTTTATGTCAAGGTGACAAATGTGAGAGATGTCCCAACATCTAGATATTTTATACACACTATACAGTGTTCTGCTCAAATTCCGCTCCAAATATTATGATGTGAATTTAGAATTCTTTTGTTTTTAATTCGTAACACGTTTGTCAAGTTACTGGTTGTTATGTAAGTTTATTGTTCTTATCTGGGTTAATGTGCTGTGAAGATTACCTAAATGGTATGTTTAAAGAAACATAACATAACACCTGTTTCGCCGAAAGATTTGGCAGGGATTTTATTTAGGTTGGAATGATGTCTGGGACCCGGTGGTAGACTGGAAGGGACTGTCACACTTGATTGACTAAAACCCAACCTGTTCTATCAATTGCCCTTTACGTTATGCGGCCGCGGTGGCTTTTTTAAGACAGCCCCTTGTCAGTGCTCCAAATAGCCATTATTAGCCTGATCAGAATATTCGGTTTTGGAATGACGCAAGACGGTGAGAATTAGTAACTACGGAAAAAATGCATGCTGTAATGATTAAGTCGCAATATTTGCATTTCTATTGTAAACAAAATGACCTATTAGTTAATTGCCTGCCTGCTAATAATATTTTGACTCACGATCTTTTGCAAAAAAAAAGTACAATTCATGAAAACAAAAATATCATATCAAAATGAATAGACACAAACTGATTTCACAATTTCGTTTCCAACACTTGTACATAATCAAACATTGCGACAAAATTATAAGTTTTGTATGAATCAGTACTTTTTAACATATTCAGATATTCACACTATCAGATAGGACGGATCTGATAACACATTTTGTAAACATACGACACTGTAAACGGCCTGTTTGCATACTTTGTCTTAAAAACATTTGCAATCTAATCTGTGCGGTGACGAAATTGAAGTCACGTATGTTTTTAAACCTAGTTCGTGAAAAATGAGGTTGGTTATTTAGTTTTTTATGTGTTAAATGAATTAGTTGTTGCTGAGACTTGAGATTTTTGTGTAAAAAGTCTATAGCAGATACGCAGTGAGATTGACCGTAGAGTAAAACTCACAGCCTGTCTTGCCTTTTTTTTCATGGCACTATAAAATCATCAAATGAATCCTGCTACCCAGGGCGGGACGGGAGATATAGTCAGACTTGTACTGACTAAAATCCACGGTGATCCTTCAATAGCCCTTTACGTTCCAGGGCACGGCTACCTGATGAGACAGTCCCAGGCTTCTGACGCAAATAATTTAGCTTAGCTCGACCTGGTGCAATAAATATTTTCCACATATTGATCGAAAAGTCTTAATGAGTGCTTTTAGAATATACGTTTGGCTATTGCAAGCGAGGTATTACATAACACCTTTTAATAGCAATGCCAGTCAATTTGACATTTCAACAAAATTCTTTGTGTTATTTGTGTTGTCTTGTAGATTTTTTCCAGAACCCTTCAGTTGGTTTAAGATAAAGATAGTTTATTTTTCCAAACATGAGTTCACATACAATAGGTATGCAGAGGGCTTTTTTTATCATTGTATAATCACATACAAATGCTGTAAAACATATTTTTATTGGTTTCTTTCTTTAATATTCTCTATCTACAATTGCTACACCCTTGAAACAGTTAAAATATGTTTACTAGCCAAGTGCACAATGCTAGGTGATAGACACAGCATGCAAATGTGTTATAGAAGGAATGCAGTTCGGCTTTTGGGGCTGTTTCATCTTTGACCTCAAAAATGGGCCCAGTCGTTGTTTATTTGTGGCAGAAACTTTAAATGTCAGACTCCGGAGGCCCTCCCTTTATGATGTAAAGTAAAATGAAGCTGACGTTAATGTCATGGAAAAAAATAGTTCCGCGTTCGTAGACTAGAGGCGCTTTTTCAATTTTTCATACAATAAACGCAATAAATACTTCAAGTATTGTGCGTTGAAAATAAAATACAGAAATCTTTTGATGAGGTCTGAGTATTATACTTTTAAAAGGTTCGAAAAAGTTTTGAAGCCGAGAAAGAACCATCAACAAATTTAGCAATATTTAAGAATTTTACTAGCAACATCCAACTCAAGTTATTTCTTAATATTGATACTGTAAATGTCAAGCATTCGAGGACGGTCTGTTGTGCTAAATTTATTTGTAAATAGTTGCAATGAAAACACATTCTTTGAAAGGATGGATATACGAGTAAGCGTCATTTTCTCTTCACCAAGTTATAGTTAACTAGCGACCCGCCCCGGCTCCGAACGGTTGAAACCTCTACTTTAGTAATATACAATATTATGCATGTTATATTACATATGAACCTTCCTTTTGAATCACTCTATGGATTAAAAAAACGCATTAAAATCCGTTGCGTATTTTTAAAGATCTAAGCATATATAGGGACACACAGACAGACAGCGGGAAGCGACTTTGTTTTATACTATGTAGTGATAGCTAATCTTCATTAATGTTACTGTTTGTACTATAGAACAAATAAATATGTAAAAGAAAGAATTAGGATATTATTATTGTCCCTAATGTTTCTTGCATTTCCAATTGGTACTGTGTTTATACGACATTATCAACAAATAGGAGAAAAGCATAATTTTAAAAAGATAAAAACTCAGACCTCCAAAAAATAAACATTTTTAAAAATTCATCACCGTTTTGGCCACTTTTTTTCATTATTTATTTCCCGCCAGATTACCAAACGATGCGTAAATCGAAAAAATAAGTTTTTTTTTTAAATTTGAATACGACAGTGTTGCCAGCGCTCATCTCGTACGCACCGCGGCGCAGGTGGGAGCGGCCGGCCGGGTAGCATTCCACGAGTGACCCACATAGCAAGCCTCTAGTACCCCCGACAAGAATTGGCCACTGCAGTGTAATATGCTGCATTATCACTTGTTTGGAGTGAAGGACGAAGGCTGCATTGTATCGAAGAATGCTGTTTATTGGGAAAGGTTTAAGTTTTGAAGTCTAATAAGTTAATTTATGAATTTAATTGAAACTTTAAGCATTCCAGTATTTATTTTTCAATATTTAAGGAGTGCGTCAGTAAATGTTAATCTCCATACAAAAGAACTGCAAGAAACTTAATGCAGTGTGCATTAAGTTTCTTGCACGTATTTTAAAATAAAAAATGACACATTATAGTAAACAGTTAAAAATATACAGTTTTATGTTGTAATTATACTGTTTAATCAGCGTCTATTTGAATGTTTCTGAGAAAGAATCATTTTAATCATATTTTTATCTCAAACATACTAAGTACTCACATTATCGCATTAATAAAACCTACATACTTGCACAATCTCGTGTTTATAATGGCCATGAAAAAAACATATACATATAAATCAAACGGACCATACATTTATCAAATGAATGCAAATTTTTTAACGGTGTGTTCTGTTGCGCAAAAGTTGTGAAAAACAATTTTTAATTAACATCTGTTTTAGGAGCAAAGCAGTGATTAGTGATTACACACTTTTGATTAAAAACTGATAACCCAAATTAGACTGCAAGATGATGTAAGTTTGTTTTTTATTTTTAATATCTGTTGTATTGCGAAAAGGTTTTTATTATCTCTGGTGACACGTAGTGAACTAGAGAAGATGTGGTATGTACTTCTTACGAGACCTACTAGAGACTCGACAGCAGTTACAAAAAAAAAAACAGTAGGTATGATGGGTCACGATCTCGTTTATTGCAAACCATGGGGTTAATAACATTAGTCGTTATTTTTTCTAGCGGTTGAGTTACTATGTTACTCAGTAACAGATATACCACTTATATTGGGCTATATCCGATTAGACTGGAAACCGAGTCCAAAATTTTGGCAGAAAGCTAGCCAGGTGATGGTTTATGCTTAGAAGCCAGTAAAACACGTCATTTTATCAACTAAACAAAACCTCGGAGGAGGACTCGACCAAGGCCTCCGAAATACCAAATAAAAAACACGTCACCTACGTGATATAAAACAAAGCTTATTATCAAGTCAGCTTTGGACAAATTTATTTGTTATACCGTTTATAATAATAATAAATGTACATAGCCACCTGTTTGTCTTCCGTAACCTTGCATCTGAAACTGATTGTTCACGTTCGAAATGATAAACAATGTATGTACATAAATAATATTAACATGTTCCATTCATTAATGAAATATGCTCTGTTATTGAATAAAGTAGTAAATAGTTAGGTATTAAATCAAGTAGTACAAAAACACAGACCGAAATATGATTGGAATTTATGACAAATTGGATCTGGGATTGATTCACAATTTAAACATATAGTTTTTTTCAGGTAACCAATTTTTATCGAAACAAATTGTGGATTTTATACCACAAAAAAGAACAGAACGATTTGATGTTATATTACATATTTTAGCAGGTAAAGAATGTTACCCGAACAAGAAATTCATATTTTTTACGGTTCAAGTTTAAAGAAAAAATATCAACAATTTAGATTTCTTTGTCATAATTATGTTTTATCATACAAAAACAGAATTATAGAGGAAAAGAAACAAAAAACATCGAGTTTTTCTGATACCCATATTTTATCCAACAAAAACGAAATCAATCACGTTCAAACGCCAATCCTTGACAACCTCACTACACAATAACTTGAAGTACCTGTATCGATGACGTCACGGTCCTTCGAATGCCGAAGGAGGTTTTTTTCCCCCGTTGTCAGTGTTCCCACTCCCAAAACAATTAGGCGGGCTTTTGTTTTTGTTGGCAACATTGTTGACGTGCTTCAATTTTGAATTTTGGAACTTCGTGACCGAAAAAAAATGGTCGGCCAAGGTTCTTGAGTGCATCTTGATAAGGGGGTCTGCTACCACCGCTATTATTATTATCTCACTTCAGTTTATGAAAGAGGTGGAGTTAAAGTAGTCTTTATATCACGCCTGTAATTCCCGAAGGGATATCCTCGTTACGCTAGTTCTGATTAAGTTCTATGTAAAAAGGTGCAATCCCATTGACTAAGCAGAAATCCTAACTCCATGCCTCGTGACGGGGCAGGGTGGAAGAAACCATTCTCCAGAAAAAATATAAAAAAAACTCATTTTAGACACCTGTAGCCAGATAATAATAAAGTCAGAAACTACAAATTATAAATAAAGAAAAAAAAAACAAAAGAAAAAAAGTCATACACGGAAAATCAGACAACATGCACAGCTAGTACTGAAGACACAAAGGCGTAGAATTCCATACCAGAAATTAAAAAAAAAAGCAGCTAGTACTGCGAGATGGTGGTATACGCCCTGTTTTGTCGCTCGGCTGACATAACCAAGGGCGTAATAGAGGAAGGCCTAAGATTTAAAATTACGTCATTCTGCATTCTTTAACTGTGGGAACTTAGGTATGGTAATTGACTACTTATTACAGATTGATATCAATCATTTTGTTGGACAAAAAAAAAACAGAAGTTGATTTTTTTTCTGGTACACAGTTCCTTCCTCGTAAGCGCGACTGTTGTGCCTAATATGCTGGGTTCGATTTTTAAAAACCCCTTATCAGAATCATAATACGTTTTACGATAAAAAAAAAACGACGGGTTGCACTCTGGGAGTGCCGGCAGAAGTGAAAACTTGAATAGTAATAAACACACACGAACATTCGCGCAAGCGCCCTTCGCCGTCTTACGAATTTTCGATCAGGTCACGTGTCCTTACGCGAGTTTAAAATTTTTCACCCATACCAAAAAAAAGTGCACAACGCCGCAGAGCGCCGTGAGCGCCACGCACACATTTAAATGTTTTTTATTTGAGATGTTCACTTGTTATACGTAGGAATCGAACGACGCGACGGGTTAAAATTTTACCCCGTGTTTTTGGCTTCAATTCTCAATGGCCTACTATAAATCTGGACATTATTTAATCTAAGCCCTAGACTTTATGCTTGTAAAATTATCTAAAACGTGATGTGATATCGAATCGTTATCTCCTCGGATTAACCGCAGTCAAAGATTACAAACTGTCTCGTCGTGTTTGTAAACAGAACATAGCAACAAAATTGTTTTTTGTTTTGTTTTTTTTTTTTTAATGCTTGGAATGCTTTACAATGTTTATAGATGGCCAGTTGTAGAAATGTGGACGAAGAACTAGAAGAATGTTTCTAAAATCGTAGCAGTGCTATCATCTATGGATATAGACTAAGAGTAGAGACTACGATTTGGTATTTTTAAGCTAGAGAAGTGTCGTGACATTCTCTCAAGGCTGTCTCTCTCTCTCTCTCTCTCTCTCTCTCTCTCGGCGTAGGTAGCGTACGGGCGGCTTAGAAATTCTCTTTTAGGGAATAGCTGTAGTTGCTTACAATATCCTTTGTAAAAGGATTGTTTTTTTTTTGTATTAATATAGATACGTAATATGTTCTTGGTTATAACAGCATAAGCACAACACAGCTTGCAGTGCGCCTAATGAGCTTTGGGCCAAAATATAACCACTATGTAGAGCTCCGACAAAGTCTGAAAGCGTAATTAAGAACTCAATAACCAGACGACCGAATTATTTTAAGTCTTTGCCTAAGTGAGTGATAAAATATAGTAAAAGACGGTCAATAATCAATATCAGCCATATTCCATAAAAGAAAATAGGCTTCACAGTTTTGTTATGCCATAAAAACCCTTTCGTATGCAGAGTAACCAAGCCACTTTTTGTCATTGGTCCATCTAGCTGCCAGTAACAGTAGCAACAAAATTCTAAAAATTTCAAAAATCGAATTTTAAACGTTTGCAATACGAATGTAAAAAATAAAAAAGGTTTACTCTTCGATTTAGCAAGCAGCCACATAACTGTAATACCGGCCAGATCTAATAGGACATAGCCCAATAAGGCAACACGCTCCGAACACGGAATCGATAGATATGTAGAAGGCTCACGAACAATGTCCGAATTATGAGATTATGGGCATCGAATTCCTGAGAAAGCAATTCACCTCTTTGATAAAATTGTTGCTGAAAATCGAAAACATTATGTTAAGTTTGCGTCTGAAGTTGGCAAGCCGTTGTATTATTAATCCACTTTCCGTCACATGGCCCTGTGACGGAAAGTGGATTTTCACCAATTCAATTAAAAACGGAGGTTACTGTACCACATTTTATTTCAAGTTTCTTTCCGCATTCTGTTCCAACTGGGCCTTTTCTTTCTTTCTTTCTTTGTTGCCAGTACGCCTTAGCTGGCGAAACTATTTTAGTCTTTTTTTCACTGAAGGATGCAATGGACGTAAAATTTTACTTTTTTGGCGCGGCCATCTTACGGTATTGGACATTACGGTATTTTATTGACGTTCCGAGGACATTTGGGGATATACACCTTTTAGTTAAGCATTTGGAGGTTATTTACTAACTTTACAGGAACGTCTATGTGGTATATTTGATCTATAATTGTACGTGTTTTTACGAAAATATTTATGGTATCTATAATTAAAGTTTTGGGACAGAGTCAAGCAATAATTGCCAACCCTCTTCCTCAAGGTCGTTCCATTTGTTTTATTCTGTGGTCAAGCTTATTCCATTGCACGCGACGTTCCTTCCTTTCTTTTATCAATAAGCCAGCGTGGAAGTTCCAATTTCAAACACTGTTCTATTAAATTACGTCGTGAATAAACAAAAACGTGAACCAAACATTGAATTGAGGTTGCCACCACAGAGGTCGATTTCAATAAAACATAGCTCATCCATAATTATTTAGTATCGTGTGCACTTCGCTTTAATCCGTTCAATTATTCATAAACACAGGCTTTTTGCAATTTATATTACCTTTGAAGGACTGCACTAGACGAGGATAAGTACTTACCTATAAATAGTTAGGTAACCGGTTAATAAACTGGTAGTTAATTTTAAAATTAAACCTTTTTTGCGGCGGTTTATACAGCTTTGGTCTTTTATTACATTACATACTGCGTTGAAGTATCGCTGATATATTTTTTGTGTCATCGTTTTTAATTACTGGCAACCCAGTCTTCTACCTGTCAAAATGAGTAGCAATACAGCCTAATTACTTTTGATGATGATTATATTCCAATAATGAAATTGGTTTAATAACTGTTTACAGTCTGTTTGAAGGTAAATGATCATCCGATTAATAAAATTCAATGCATAATTATGCATAGGTGACAGCCCAACAGGGCCCATTTATACTGACTTTCTGACCAAAAAAAAACATTGGACGTAAGTTTGCGAAAAGTATAAAGCCGAGATAAATAGTCGTTACTAAGCATCTTTCAAAAGTATGTATTACTTCAGTATGTACTACTTTAGCTTAGCTAAGCCAAGTATCTGATTCGGAATTAATAAACCTAAATGTCTGCCTAAATGTCAACCCTCTTTCGTATTTTTGGCTTCAATTCTCAGTAGCCTTCGAGGAATCTGGACATTCTATAACCTAAGTGCCAAACATTCTGTATTTAAGAAAAATTCCAGTAAAGGCAAAGGTTTTCTAGGCACAGAACAAAGACAGTTCCAAGTATCATCTTACTTTCACCATCCACACACTTTTGTGAGTTACAGTCCCTTTTCATGTTTGTTTGACAGCAGCATCCAAATTACAACCTTATAGGCCTACCAATAAAGATCCGTACTATTTCACAACCACCTGCAAACGAGAAGCAACCTTATCTTAAATTGACGGTGGCATCAACACAATTACAACCTGTGATCAATATTTATAAAGGTTTTTTTTTAATATTTATTTATGACGACTTTTATTTGACAGATTTGTCATTGGTAACAACAGTTGAATAGCAACTTTATTGTTTTTTTTTATAAAGTTCATTATCATTTTGACAGTGAAGTCCGATTACATATATTCTAACTTTGACAGTACAGTATGACTTACAACTGACAAGTAGTGACGATACATAGTAACACGTTAACGTCGACTTACATCATAGTGTGGTGCAACCTCTAAGGGAAAGTATTTATTTTTTAGCTTTCACACACACACATGAACTGAGTGATAAAGTCGTAAGGCATTAAGCTAGTTGTAGATGAGATCCTGATTTTCTGAAAAGCGAATAAGTGTATATTCGCGCGAGTTTATTCTGCTTGAATTTTATCGCAATGTTGCTAATAAAATTGCGACATAATTCGTAAAATTAATTCGGAATATTCTAGAACGGAAGAACAATTTGTAACATATTGCTAAATTGGTGGTTTGAATCACCTAGAACTAATCTCGTGCGTTTGTTTTCCCCTAATGCATACAATTTTATAAATGTCGCAGAACAATGCGTTTGTGTTGCATGAGTTAATTACCAACTTGTATTAACATTATAAAGATGATGAGATTTGTTTGGTTGACCGTGCTAATCTTAGGAACTACTGTCATATTTTTGTGTTGGATAGGGGGCTATATAAATTCCCGCAACGACCAATATGAGCAGCGGATGAAATTGCGGGGAAAAGCTAACTACTTAATAAAAATGGTTTAGCTCCAAAATCATTATTTTATTAAACTCCATGAAAATTTATAATATTACTACAGAGAAAGCATTTCTCAGTCTTAAAATTACAATAAAGCATGATTCTGCTTATATTTTTTAGCAAAAATACATTTGTTTAATGTGACGCTAGGAATTAAGCGTCCTTTATTATGATGTGTCTTCTAACTGCCCTTTACGACTGTTACGTGAAATTAGTAATTGTTATATCTAAATTAAGATCCTGATTTCATTTTCTTTGATTGCTGCTTATCATACCTCACGGACCGTAAACAATACACAGAGATATCAAGAATATGTACCAAAACTAAACGGGAATTTAAATAGGTATCTATCTAAATGTAGAGAAATTAATTATGGGGTACCGCAGGGTAGTGTTCTTGGACCATTATTATTTATAATTTACATTAACGACCTGCCTAGTCAAATTCATCAACCAATGACACTATTTGCTGACGATAGTACTGCAATAATTGAATGCGTCGAGAAAACAAAATACGCAAAAGAAATAAATAATGCACTAGAAACAATAATAGATTGGCTCAATAAAAATAATCTAGTTATAAATTTAACAAAAACAAATGTCATGCATTTTTACCAGCGTTTACAGCCAGATAATATAATCATTCAATATAACAACCAAAACGTAGACACAACTTCAGTAGCAAGATTTTTAGGGGTTCAAATTGACAGTAAACTGACTTGGAAACCTCATGCAGAACATGTGTGCAAAAAATTAAGTAAAACCGCCTATATTTCATACAACTTATCAAAAAAAGTAAACATAAATGCGTTAGTGATAGCTTACCATGGTTTAGTTGTTCTGTATTAAGATTTGGTGTAATATTTTGGGGTAATTGCAGTGAGAGAGAAAGGATATTTAAAGCCCAAAAATGTTGCCTCAGATCAATGACGGGACTAAAGATTACAGAGAGCTGTCAACCAGTGTTTAAGTCCCTAAGAATTCTAACCTTACCCAGTCTTTATATACTTGAAGTAGCCATATTCGTTAAAACAAATAAGAATTTATTTACGTCAATGGTTGATATAAGACAACGTACAGGGCCAATACGATCCCAATATAAAAAATTATTATACACAGGTGGGCATAAAACAGCCCTGTTAAAAATAACATCTTATCCATGGGTCATATTGTGTACAACAAACTTCCTCTAAATATTAAAGACCTACCTATAAAAATGTTTAAAAATCAGTTAACTAAACTGTTACTTCATAAATCTTACTACACTGTAAAAGATTTCTTAACTGATAATTAAAATTAAAATTTTTCAGTTGTCATAGTTTTTATTTATTTGTTATTCTTGTCGTAATTTAGTTTGTTATATAATATTGTTAATAGCATGATAAATGTTTATTGAAAAATTTAATTTTTTGTTTGGATTATTTTCTGCATTACGTTAGTACTAAATTAACGTAATAGAATGTATTAATTTTATAATAGTGTGACTGTGCACTGACATTTTAATATTTTTTGTCTGAATATTTTTGCATGCCGCAAGGTAAAATGTAACGGGACTATTTAATATTATTATTTAACACCTTATTTGTATACCTACATTTTTAGCAAATAAATTATTTCTATTTCTATTTCCATTTGCTTCTAATTTGTTATCTTTAAGATTTTTAGACAAATTCGCACGTTGATTGGATAAAGAGAAAGATTGATACCAAGATTGCTACCAAGATAAATTATTAATTTCCAGTTTAACTTTTGCAAAGATGATAATGAAAATGATTTTAGATGATTTTTCATATGAAAACTTCAGTTCATTAAGTATGTAACACCAATAAAATATAAAAATCTTTCTTCTATCTTTCTTTGTTATTTTTTATTTATTTATTTAAAACCATCCAACGTTATTTAAACAGTTTTGAGCCGACATTTTTCAACCAACGATCCATAATTTTGAATTTAGGTACTTCAAATTCTCCAAGTATGCACCTACTTACTTGGAGAGTTTGAAGTAAATTCCAAAGTGAAGTGGGTTTAAAGAAAATATTACTTTATATGGATATAGTAAAGATATAATTTCCTCTGCATCATTCAAGAGGCCACTAGGTAACAACATAATGAAAGTTTCATTTGCAAGTGTCAACAACAAAACCCGTTTGCGTGAAACTTGAAAATGTATAAAGTAGGTACTTAAATAAAAACTTTCTTTTATAGTTATACAGTAGAAGAAAAATCACTTTTTTTGTATTAAGTTTCCGCGCTTTTCAAAAATTGTACGCTCTTAAATAAACTATAAATATGTGAAAATTATATTAACAAGATAATAAATAGGTCTGCTAATAGAAATTCATTTGTACCTACTATTTTTTTGTTAAATGTAGACGTGTAAAATTGCCATATGGCGCCATCGCCATAACACTTTCACCGTTAATTTTGTCGCTTAGTCCAATGTATTACGTTCGAGACTGTACTTTATAACTTGCTTTGACTTCCGTAAGTGGAAATTGGAATGCGTGTAAAAAAGCATTTTTCTCTGTCAGACTGTGGTATTTTTTCCGGCATACGTTTGGCCACCTGTTTTTGTCCCGCTAAGATTGTAAATAAAAAAAAACAGAACTGCAGGAAGTTCTATTTAAATTTAAAAACTTAGAAATCTATAACACAAGTACAGAGAGTAAAGTTAGTAGTGTTTTAATTTTTTATACTCTCTCTAGCCGAGAATTCTGGCCACCGAAGACATAGAAATTTGGAAATAAAAAAAAATAACTCTTCAGATGTACACAAGGATGTACAATTGAGACAACAACTGATGCGGTATTTTGTATAGTATAGCTACCTATGTATATATATTTTTTATTTTCCGTACAGCGTTGGAGTATTATCATGTAAATTGTACGGAAAACTAAAAAAACGCCTCTAGTGTACGAACGAGGAACTAATTTTATTCTTCCGAACGTCAAAATCACGGTTTACATCACAAAAACGGGAAAACTCAAGAAGGAAAAATATAAGACTTTTTTCAATTCTGTTTTGTTTTGGTAGTAGGTATCTATTGTCTTAGATTTACGCTCTGTATACCTAATTATCATTTTTTTCGTCACCGTTTGTTTTGTTTTTATGTTCATTATTTAGATTGTATCCTCATTTAAAAGCAATGTAGTCTAAGATATTAATTATCTGAATGGTTTTAATTAATTAAATAAGACTTAAATAAATTAACTGTCGAGCTGTTGTGTTTCCAATTAAAATGCAAAAATAATTTAGTTTGTTTCATACCCTTATAATTAAAATTAACTAAATAGATATTAATTATTCATTACAGAAGATGCACAGGTTTTATACTTCATAAGATAAATCGAAATTCTTTTCTTGTTAGTTTTTTTATTAAATTACATACTTATGCAATAACTAGTCATTTGAATAAGCATTAGGTACGCATTCATTCTAAATTAAAAATACAGTTATTTTCTTAAAAGATAGAATAGAGAATAGAAGTAATTTAGGTTTTAAACAACTTGAATTAGCAAGTTATTTGCTAATTCAAGTTGTTTCTAGAAACAAAGACCGATTATTTTTGAAAAGTATAGTATAAGTAGAATATCAATAAATATGGATATGGTCTTGTATAATGTCTGATATTATACAAGAGTAAAGTGGTATAAAAAGGCCCAAGTGCGTTTTTTTTATCGTGGTAAAATCATCAAATGAGTCCTCCCACCCAGGGCAGGGCGGGAGGGACTGTCAGATTTGTACTGACTAAAATCCACGGTGTCCTTCAATAGCCCTTTACGTACCGGGGTCACGGTAATCCCTTGGTCCCGCGACCCTGGGCCCAAGTGCGATAGCTAACATTTGTGGTTTTGTATAGGCTTATTAATTTTTGGCTTATTAAGTTTTGTACAAGCTTTTCCCCGGATTCGCTCACTGCTTAGCTCTTATTGGTCGTACCGTCAATTAAGCTTAAAGCCTTCCTCAATAAATAGACTATCCAACGGAAAATATATTTTCAATTCGAACCAGCAGTTCCTGAGATTAGCGTGTTCAACCAAACACATTCTTCAGCTTTATAATATTATAGTATAGATGGAAGAAGGAAACCAGCATAATATTCTAGAACCTTTGAATTCGAAGACATTATGAGCACCATACAACTCGCAAAAGCAGCCCAATGCATAAGAGGAGACCTGTGTCTCAGCAGTTGGAACAATAAAAGCCGATTATTATCTGGCAGAATAGGTTACATAACTATATATTTTCAAACTAGACTTCAACCACGGAGGTCACATCATAGTCCACCTCCGAAACAGTCAGAAAACTAAAACTAGCCATACCAGTCTGACTAGATTTCAAAAATTATCATCTAGTGGACCGATTCGTTCATGATCAATCAACGTGATCAAATGATCATAGACAAACTGGTTTCGAGATAGACAGACTTACCTGATGACATACATAATATCCTGTTGCGAGTGTTGCGACCTCTACGGTGATGTAGCAATAAAAATATAAAACTTTTTGCTGACAGTTATGAATTGAAAGTTGGTAGACGAACGTTTGTTCGAAATTCGAATGTCGTCGCGTCGTTTTGTTGGTCTTTCTTTTTGTGGATAGATTTTGAGGATCAAAAAAAAGTGGTGAAGACGAAAAACTAAAGATAAAGAAACAAAGCAACCAAGCGTCACTGTGTGTGTGTAGTTGTGTACCTTAAGGCCCCCCGCGCACTAGGCGCAGTCAGTTGTGCAGCCAGTTGTAGCAGCCAAACGACAAATATTCGATGTTTTTTCTTTAAATTATAACCCAAAATACGTTTGGCTTCTACCAATTAGCGCGCGGACACTGATGGCAGCCACATTCACTCGCTCTGGCTGCGCGCAGTCAGCTGGCTGCCGTGCAATCTGGCGCGTTGTATTGGCTGTCTCAGCCAGGAAATCATGGCTGCCCGGACTTCCATACAACGTCATAAATGTTTTACTAGCTGCTGCAGCCTGGTTGCCGCAGCCAGGCTGCCTAGTGCGCGAGGGGTCTTAAATAGTTTGTAAGAATGCTGACTATTTTTTATGGGGGCAAATTGGTAATTATGTAAATTATGAAACCATAAAACAGTGAATTTATTTACATTATTTTTACATCATTAGTTATTTAAACCATTTCAGATAAATATACTATCAAACCGGCGCTAAAAGCTATTGGAATGTTATCTGAAATCATCTAACACTTGAATTTTATCTGATACTGATTTTCGATTAGATTTTATACTACATAAATTAATGCTGTATTTCACTTTTACTTAGGTTGTAAGAAAGGGACAAACGACAATAAGTATGCTTAAAATTCAATGAACTATGCTATTCAATATTTATTTTTATCTTATCTCTGATTTTAAATTTAATCAAAGAATGTGTGATTGATATTATTATGTTATGTTTTGAATAGGTTAATTACGTATAGCGGTCTTTAATAAAAAATACTTTCCTGTTGCAAAGTGCTAAACAAAATGAACATTCATTATAATTAACGAACTAAAAAAAGATAGGTGTAAATAAGTAAAAATGTATAAGTAAGTAATGTAATAAGTAAGTATGTAGATAAGTAAAAATCAAAATATTGTCTATGAAGAATTCAATCGTAATGTTCATAAGTGGTCCCGCCATCCTGACGCACACAACTACATACTAGCGCAGCGTGTTCTCCTGTATTATAACCATATTTGTATTCCTTATCATGCTTGCGGATGTTTCAAGATAAGACCGATACTGTTTACTCAAAAAACCGGGTAACTTACTTAGGATCTTAGGCGATGGACTATAACTTTTACAAAGCGGGCCTAAGACTTAGCTGGTGGCTAGCGAGAATCATCAACGAGTGATTACCAGTCGCGTAGCCAGGCGGGGGCAAGGTGGACCCTAGCCTCCGGCTTCGCAACTGGAGGGGCCTCGGGCTCAGAGAAAAAAAAATCTTGTCAACGGCAATCACAAGTTGTAACGATTACAATAATAATTATGTACTTGTGGTGTCCGTTGTGTGGGAACTGAAAGAACCTAAGAGGTCTCGCAATGGAATGTCGCCGAAGATCACGTTTAGGTCTATCTAGCGATTCCACTATTTGCGCGAGTGTTTATGACATTAAAAACTATGCATTTAAAACTATAACCAAATAAAGATAAAAAACGGACTAGCAACGGCAACAGTGGATTCTCTAGTTTTACAACTTGCGAGATTTAAATGTCTCGTAATATTCATAATTTTATTTGGCTGTTTGAGCGTCTTCCTTTGCAAGGTCACCGCGGTCATTTGAATTTAATTTTAAACTTTTTGTTTAATTTTTTTTTCTTATCTGTACCTTTGCTCACCCACAGATTATGTAAATTTAATTTGCCATAATAGACATTATGATATCTGAAATTACTTCAATATGGTTTCTCAATTAGCTAAAATTAGCTTAATTAGCATTTTCGCTCACAGAATATATCGGTTTATTGATTTAAATAACCTGTTTTAGAAAAGGTGGTGACAAAATAGAATTGACTAGGTGCTAAGTGGTTAATTATTTCTTTCGTCACTAGTGTAATAGAAACAGCAAACAATTGCAACCTTTTTTAACCTCTCGGGCGATCTATAATTGAAAATGATAAAAATCAACGTCCAATGAGCGACTGTCTGTTATGTACAGACGTGTGTAGGTAAGGCGCTGGGGCGTTTTCGCTTATTTACACCCGGGTGTACGTAACGCGCCCGAGAGGTTAATGTGTAGTGTCATAGTGTGGGATGTTCCTTGGCCACAGGTACAGGTAGAAACTAGAAGGAAATATGGTTTGACGTAGACCTAAAAGGTCAGAAAGAGGAAAATCAAGCATTCATTACGCCATCTTGAGTAAACACTGCGAAAGATCGAGACGATTACGTGCCTACCTTATTTGATATACCTACTATGCTACGAACGTGACTCAGAAAAGGAAACCTTTTCTTACCTAGTGGGACAATGTAGGCTAAAGTATTAAGTTGATAGTGTTTCAAAATTTTAAGCATCCAAAATTATAAATGGACTAGAAATAGGGTCAATAGAGATATGGGAACAGATATAGTTGGGTTTGGCGTTACATGTAAGAAAAAGATAATATAAATCGTAGTCTACGAAAAAATAAACCAGCTATCAGGAAGAACTACGAAGAACAATCAGAACCTCGTGGATAAGACCTGATTAAAATTAGCACAAACCAGAGAAAAAATACGTTAAAGGAAAGAAAAAGGAATGCCAATGACGGCGATGACGCAAGAATGGCTTTCAAAAATTTAACACCACAGTTTAATTATCTTCATAACACAGATTAAAACAAAACCACCGGGACAGTCTACTTGCCTTATCTATGGAATGTTAATACGCAACTACGCTAAATACCTATTGTGAGTTGTAATCCAACTACGGACTATTATAGTTTTGTATTTACAAGAGTTCTTGCTAGATGGGCTCGTAGTATTTTGACTGCGGTTTATAGGTTTTAATTCTCAATTAATAACAGTTTTATCTTGGACATAGGGATTAAACAAAAAAATAATTCTAAAACACATTTTGTAGGAAATCTGCTCTCGTTATTATCTCATGTCATTTGGGGTCGGCGTAACATATTTTATAAGGTCCCAAAATTATAAATAGCAACAATCTTAACTCCTCAAGATGCGGTGTGTATTTATAAAAGTATACATTTAAGATACACCACAACATAAGATCATGTACTTTGAGGTCATCATATAAAGTTATGGCCACCTTAATGATGCGTTCGACAATACAGAGAGAACAATCACTTACAAGCGACCGTATAGCTACGACATACCCTTGAGTTTAATAGCATAGTTTTGTAAGTAATGGCTAACAAGTACTAGGCAGCCTACGCATTGTATTGTTAAGGCCTTTTCCTTTACGTAGCCTGTGGAATTTAATCCCCACTCGAGCGTTAATGTTTACATGTAATTTGTTGATACTTAGCCCATTTAAATTCAGATTAATGAGTTTTGGGGAATAATTAAGAATTGAGAAATGGTACAGAATGTTACATTATTAATAGAGATGAGACTTTCAGAACGAGGTCCGACGAGACTTTCAGAACCTTCCAAAAATTTCCACGACTTTTATACGATGCCAGAAAAGGGTCGCGCTTTCAACAGCCAACCCTACCCTTTTCTTTGAGAATGCTATACAATTCATCATAAATAATGAGCTGCTTATATTCTGCTCGGAAAAACAGGGTTAAATTTACTTTAATTACCAATAAAAAGAAGAAACAAGGAGCCGGTTAATAGTAGATGCATACAGTTATAGATTGAAAGCCAAAGATACTACGCTTGAATGCTTGTTGCGTGTATAACCAAGTATGGCTGTGTATGGCGGGAAAGATTTAGCTTAGTAGGTCAGCCGAGGGCTTCTGTAGTCACAAGCATGTTATCAGAAAGTCTTAAGTGTTTACAAGGTTACACTGAGTAGAAATCTTAATTAGGTTGTGTAGATAAAATATTAGCATAGCCATTAAGCAGACAAGAGTTAGTACTTAGTGAGTGGGTGTTGAGGAAACCCATTGAAGGTAAAGTTCGAGAAATATGGAGACGACATGTTCTAAACGCAGTTATTGGAGTCCCGACTCCCTGATTACTGTAAAGGTAAGCCGACGGGTTTATCGATGAATAAATGCAATAAACACCACTGATGAAGCTATTATTCGGGATATATTGTAAATATATGATTGTTTTATGTGCAAAGTCCCAAAGCGAATCTTCCGTGTATAAACATGGATAACATAGCTACTGCGGAGTCTTATAATTACCAGAAACATTATCTTAATATAAAGAGAAAAACGATCAAACGCTTGCTTAAAATGCCGTATACGTAGCGCACCTGTGCACGACTTTAAAATAACAAAGTCGAGAGGGACCCAAATGCAAAAGATTCAGAAGAATCTACAGGCTTTTCTTTTAATCATCTTTTCTAAGAAATTCTGCTACAGGAAACGCAGGTGTGTTTTACTTATATTGATGATGTTCTGTCAGACTATTGTGGTTCTAATGACGTCTGTGATTTGACTCAGATTCTTGTGGTCAACCCTTCACTCAACAGTAATAATTATGTTCAGGGTTCAAACAATGACTGATGAAACGAAACTGATAATAATAGCAGTGTCGGCGAATCATTTGATGTCTATGCGACTATCGATCTACAAGTCACTGCTTCTCAAAAAAAGATTCTAAAACAATTGATATTATTTAACCTTCGAAAAGGTTTTAGTCGGTTCTCTAAATTTATGAACGAATTTTTATACAAGGTCAAATCGTGGCAATCGATTCCAGACTGGTTGGTTCACAAAAATGTCGTCGCATTTGGGATTCAGCTCATACGATAAGGCAAAAGACTGTCTACGTCTACGTGAAACAAAAGGGTGTTACGATTGTACATACGTGATTATGTAGTGTTCTCCTACCACGGTAGCAATGGAAAAAGGTGTATTAATATGCGTATGATTCTTGAGGAGCTTTTAGGACACATTCTTTTAAAAACATGAAAATACATAGCTGTAACAAACGATCTCGAAATACAATCTTTAATATTTTGCGTGTGCGAGTGTCTGGTTTTCTTAGAATGTTTGCCACATGACCTTTGCCTTTGCCTTGCTTTAAGAGAAACCAGATTTCTGCTTAATGATTCTACCTCATTAAACATTCCTACGCTTTTCACGCCAAATTCTTGGTGTTATCACTTTTATGGATAGGTCATTTGCAAATTATTATTATTAACTTGAGATTAATAAGCCGTTTCAACCAGTTATTTCCATTAAGAAACACCATTTTCAAAAAGTAATTAGGCAAGTATCTCCCTGTTGCATGTTTTCCCACACAAAAACTCTCAACAACAGATTACCACAAGGAAAAAAGGATAAAAAACTAAAACATCCGACCATCAGCGCTAAAATCCGCAAGCCTGCAGCGATTTAATGATTGATGTTCGCTACTGTCGTTAGCATGTGAAAATCGTGAAAGTGCTTACTTCGCTGACATGTGATATGCGCCGTGCATCATAGAGAAGGTAGAGGTTCTATGCGCATCGGTAATGGCTATTGTTGGTGCTAATTAGTTTCCTTTGCCAAAGAAAGTTTTAATGACATCTTTGGAATTGAATTGTTGCCAATATGGTCTTACTTACTTTTTCTAAGCGCATTTTTTTATGCTTCTGTGGTTTGTCAAAGAACTTGTTTTTATCTTATTTGACATTGTTGTGAGGTTCAAACCGCGAAATTCCTAGAATACCACAAAATTGTGACATAAATATTTCATCTTGTCTAGATGTAGAAAAATATTTGGGTATTTTGCAAGTTTTGCAATTTACCAAGATTTGACGTGTGATACTTAGAACAAAATCATAGTTTTTGCATACCAGGTAGGAAACAAACTACAAGGTGCTAGGTAAATTTAAATTACTTGGAAATCAATTTGTTGTGTCTAATACCTATATGCGTACTAATCAATTTGACCTTTGAGGCTTATGTATAAGTCAGTCCAACTTGGACAGGTTTTAACATTAAGTATTTACAATTAGAATTACGAGTCTTACTTATTTACGTACCTACCTATGGTAGGTAGGTTCGTAAATAAGTAGGTAATTTATGTCTGCTTGGTTAAAATAACTTATTGTTAAGTACCATCACTTTGGGTCAATGGGTAGCCCTAAGGGCGGATTTTGTTGTTGTTGTTCCTAAATTCCTAACCATTTTAAGTCAAACTGAGCGCACAAATCATAGGCATTTTCGACCAATTGCTAAATACCTCTTGACCAACATAGGACAGAACCTGTTCTCATGGTCGATTACACCTGTCAGAACTCACATTTGAAGCCATTGAACAGCTAATAATTTAAAATATGACTTAAAAACTTGTCTCTTTTGGTATAAACGCTGTGCATTTAAAAAGTATTCTTTCAAACCAGTTTGTATGTAACCAGCTTCTTGTAGGAATATTTCGCAATTAAGTCACGTTGAGCATTTAACTCAGTCATACATATTCAATAAACGTTTAACCGTAACTTAAGAATTGTTTAAACGGATTTGCGATTACAATTTCGTTGTTTTTAAATGTACAATTGCGTTTTTGTTTGCCATCTTGACCATAATAAATAAACCTGTTTTTTTCTAATACAGACGACAAAAAAGGCAAAGGTCGTTGAATTATTATTCCAAGTTTAAAATACGTGGGCCGACGACTCATCATTTTACGCTGCATGCGTTTTGCGAAAAAAACTTGGAATAAATCACGTACCTTTCCGCGATTTCCAATACAGTTTCCTCAGGTAGTAAGCGGCTGCTACTAAAAGAAGTGCAGCAATAAAAGCACCGATGGCTGCGCCAGCGACGCTGCCAGCTCCATAGCAAGCCGCAGCCTCTTGGCCAAAAACACTAGGCACCAAAACGGTCACAAATAAAACCAAATTTAATAAAACACCCATTTTTAATCCACACAAATTAACATCACTGTATATGGCACATAGATGGTTCGACGACGGACACCGATCACATTCCTAAAATTTGAATCTTGTCGAATTCGGAATGCGTTGTAAAACTTTTTTTGCGCAGTAGCAAAGACGTGCACCGCGTTAGGCTGCGCGGTCGACTGTGGAGGTTCGTTCTCTTTCGTAGTAGATCGGACGTTTCGGTTGTGAAAAGGCTGTGATTGTGGGACAGAGAGCGTGTGTGGAGAACGTGTTTTGACAGCCGGTGGGTGTACGTTACAACGGCGAGTATATATACTCACCATTCATAAGTTATTAATTTTCATCGAGTTTGAAAAACAAAGTTGGTTTTTTTTCTGTTCATGGAGTATAATTTTGAAAGCCGACTAAAACAGGAACTGATGTTTGAGTAACCGCGGGAATAGAAAAAATGGGAGCAACGATTTGATCAAACAGTAGGGATACATTCCAGGGCACAAATAATTAACGATTAAACCACATATTGTGTCACTTTATGTGAAATATTTCCTATGAGTAAATAAAAAAAACTTTCATCTTTTTAATAACAAAATCAAAAACCTTAAACAAAAAATTACCACGTGGTCCTGCCGCTATAACGCACCCTCACACCTGTGAGAAGCGAGCGTCAGCGCAGACAGGTAACACACACAAATACAAACCTCTCACACACACACACATACACGCCTCATATTATACATACAAATATAAATGTATATTAAACGTACCTACCTATACAACTATGTATAGTTGTATAGGTGATATGATATTCAATGCGTAGTTTGTTGTGATCCGAGATGTAGTTAATATAATCACCGTTTTTTATAGGGACCAGGTTCTGCTGGGATCATCAAGTTAAAATATTCAGATTCAAGGTGTCTACTGTGTACATTTATAAATATAGGTATGTACCTACACATATATGGTACCTGTTAGAAGGGAGGTATGTACATGTCTATATAGATGGTACTTTATCTTTAGACCGTATTTGTGGAGTAGGTACCTAATAGAAACATTATTGTCGCTAATTATTAACGGTTTTAATTTATTTTTTAAAACATATATCTGAGATCATTCTAAAACATATTTATAGAGACAAAATTATATAATGACATGAGTTGACAACGGAAATAATTTTTTTTTCCTACTCCTCCACTATTCTTTTCTGATTAATTTCGTTGCAGGATCCAAAACAGGTAAATTCATTCTCCGGGACACGTCGAGCTTCATTGTCTTGGCCCTTTTCTGGTTGGTTGCCACTGTTGATTCTGGCGCACAGGGGTTGCAGTGGTTAGGGAATAGTGTGGTGGGTTTGTCCCAATTAAAAAAAAAACAAAAACGGAAATAAATTATAGTAATTTAAAAGTCCAAGAACCCTTTCGATCGTGAGCTACTTATTTCAGATCGAAGAACCCGCGTCACCCTGCGCAGAACTCGATTGCTCAGCCACTGCGCTAATCGCGTCTTAATTCGTTACAATTGTTGAGATTATATATAAATATAATCTCAACAATTGTGAGATTATATATAAATATAATCTCAACAATTGTGGTTTGTTTAACTATTAATAAGAATTAAAATTCTTATTGATAGTTAAACAAACCACAGAAAACATCTTATTAACACTTTCAGCTGAGCATCTGTGTATTCAAATGTTTGTTGCACGGCCCACTATTTTCTCTGAATTTATGCGTAATTAGAATGTGTGTGTGCACAAAAAAACTAACCTGAAGTGGCGCTAGCAGACCCAAAAAAAGTGAAGAATTTGAAGGAATTTGTATAAGCCTCAGCCGTTTATACACGTTCTTTGAAGAAAAACATATTTTTTACTGACGTGATTAAATAGCATTTTTCAAATTTTACGTAATATAACGTTGCTCGGCTTAAAGTGTTAATGAAATAATAAATAAATAAAACATCAAATCGTAACTCAGTTACTTAGACACAGACACAAGACATACTAATATCTAGATAAATATTACTTTACGTTTCTCGGTATTACTCGTATTTACAAAATCGTTTTTGTAGGACTGGCCAATGAATTTCACACCTTATTTCGAAGACGAGTCGGTTTATTTTCGTTTATGAGAATAATAATTTAGAGAAGTAATAGAATTACAAACAATCCATTTTACACTTTATTTTAAAGAAACGTCGGTTGTTTCTTGTGTGAGGTAGGTAATTATTTGAGTGGTAATGGATTGAAAACGCTCGATTACGTTCAATTTACCAGTTTTTTGATGTGTCATCATCATCATCTCAGCCATAGGACGTCCACTGCTGAACATAGGCCTCCCCTTTAGATCTCCACATATACCGGTTGGAAGCGACCTGCATCCAGCGTCTTCCGGCGACCTTTATAAGGTCGTCTGTCCACCTTGTTGGTGGACGTCCTACGCTGCGCTTGCTAGTCCTTGGTCTCCACTCTAGAACTTTTCGACCCCATCGGCCATCTGCTCTGCGAGCAATATGGCCTGCCCATTGCCACTTCAGCTTGCTAATCCGGTGGGCTATGTCGGTGACTTTAGTTCGTCTACGGATCTCCTCATTTCGGATTCGATCACGTAGAGAAACACCGAGCATAGCCCTCTCCATAGCTCGTTGAGCGACTTTGAGCTTTGAGATGAGGCCGATAGTGAAAGACCACGTTTCAGTGCCGTACGTCATCACTGGTAACACACATTGGTTAAAGACTTTCGTCTTGAGGCACTGAGGTATGTCGGACGAAAAGACATTGCGTAGTTTCCCGAACGCTGCCCAACCGAGTTGGATTCGGCGGTTGACCTCTTTCTCGAAGTTGGACCTACCCAATTGGACTACTTGTCCTAAGTAGATATATGAGTCAACAACTTCGAGTACCGAGTTTCCAACAGAGACTGGGGTGGGCACAACATTGGCATTTGACATAATTTTCGTCTTGTCCATGTTCATTTTCAAGCCCACCCGTTGTGAAACTCGGTCGAGGCCATCGAGCATCATGCTGAGTTCCTCCATCGACTTTGCCATGACTACGATGTCATCGGCAAACCGAAGGTGAGTGATGTATTCACCGTTGATGTTGATGCCAAGTCCTTGCCATTCCAGGAGCTTGAAGGCGTCTTCCATTGCGGCAGTAAACAGTTTCGGGGAGATAACATCCCCCTGTCTTACGCCTCTTCTCAATGGAATCGCCTTCGTGCTATGCTCCTGTACTCGGACCGACATGGTGGCGTTATTATACAAACACTTCAATACCTCGATGTACCGATAGTCAATACGGCATCGCTGGAGTGACTCAAGCACAGCCCATGTTTCCACCGAATCGAAGGCTTTCTCATAGTCCACAAACGCTAAGCATAATGGCAAGTTATACTCTTCGGTCTTCTGTATAACTTGCCGCAGCGTATGGATGTGGTCTATGGTACTATAGCCTCTTCGGAAACCGGCTTGTTCGGGAGACTGGAAGTCATCAAGTCTGTGTTCGAGACGGTTCGTGATAACCCTTGAAAACAGCTTATAAACATGACTCAGAAGCGTGATGGGTCTGTAGTTCTTCAATAGGCTGTTATCACCTTTTTTGAAGAACAGCACCACCTCACCCCTGCTCCACGTTTCAGGCGTTTTGCCCTCGGACAGGACGGAATTAAAGAGTTTCTGGAGGACTTTAAGTACCGGTCTTCCACCCGCTCTCAGAAGCTCTGACGTGATTCCGTCCTCGCCCGGCGCCTTGTTGTTCTTAAGCTGCTTCAGGGCCATCCTAATCTCGTACAGACTGATGTCCGGGATATCTTCGGTATAGTGTCGGGACAGCTTGGCTCTTGGATTGTTAATTACTTCAACATCACTTCCTAAACATCATTATCTGAAAGTGTTTTAAGTGAGCGCTATAACCGCTTGAGGACCTACATTCGATTCCCAGTTTTTAGACTCTGGTTTTGTCGTTTATTATATTAGACTAGAATAATTTATTTCTACTGTACATACCACTGACCTGAGAGCCTCATCATGAATTTCCATGACTTTCCGTAAACTGGAACATTGAAATTAATATCAAGGAAAAAAATAGTTCCTTCTTGACGTATTAAAGCGAGAATAGTTCCACTGTGGGAAAGAGACAGAGTTATACAAGACGTTTAGCGCCATCTCGATCCCATAGTAGAACAACGTGTGTGAAGTTTTTTTTTTAATAGAGCAATGATGTAACAAAAATCATTTTCTTCAATGTCTCTTAACTCAAAATGATGTACTCGTAGATACTGTCTATGCTATTTAGGTTTTAAATCCATTCTATATTTTTTTTCGATTACTATAAAAATGTTAATGAAAGGACTCAAAACGAGCAGACGAGTGCATCTACAATGCAAACGAGGCACAGATGCAGCAACAATAACAATTTAAATCGTTCAGTTGCGTTCCATTCATTCTGGCTCGAATGGAATGCGGCGTAAACACAACTTCAATGGGCCGTTCAGTCACTCAGCTATTGAATACAATGAGTGTGATCACAATAAAGGCAGAATATGGAGAATCTGATGCGCACCTGTAAGATGGGACAAAGTTCATTATGCCATGTGGTTTGATATTTTTCGAATCAAAAGATTTTTGTGGGCGTAATCTGTCTAGATCAAACCTTACCTAAATAAATTAAAAAAAAAAATGTGGAAAGAAATATTCGACTGCCCGCGAGCAGGATTTGAGCGACCTTCGGATGCAGTACATTTGACGCCCTTAACAACCGAGCCACCGAGGTCCTGTCTACAAGCGCCGTATTCTTCAATCCTCTTACGGTGACGTTCAATTCAATTCAATTCAAATTATTTATTGCAATCCATAATGTACATATATACTTAGGTATTAAAAATACAATTAGAGAGAAACAGGACCCTGTCGGGCACAGCAAAATTAGGAAATGGTTGGAGAGAGACGTTTGCAACATCCATTGCAAAGTAATCAAACTACTGAGTAAGTTCTGTTTGTAAACGCACCCACCACACAGGAGAAATTCCTAGTGTGGGGCAACGATCGCGGGACCTAGGGATTACCGTGACCCCGGTACGTAAAGGGCTGTTGAAGGACACCGTGGATTTTAGTCAGTACAAGTCTGACAGTCCCTTCCGCTCTGCCCTGGGTGGGAGGACTCATTTGATGATTTTACCACGATAAAAAAAAAAAAAAAAAAAAAAGTGTGGGGCAACGTTTTTTTTTTGTTGTAAAAAATATACTGTAACCAACCCGTTGACATTACAGTCAAATTAATTACTTCCAGCACGCAATCGTTTTTTTTATTTTATAAAATAAACCTTCAAGTCTGTAGATTTAGAGGAGTCACTGATGGATGGGCGACCAGGATAGGAAATTATTCTCACCAAAATGCAGGTATTTGACGCCGAGAAAGATACGCAAGCAAGCATCGACTCATCATCATCAACTGCCTAATATGTTGGGGTCCAGTTGAACCAGATGTAGTGGAATATATTTTTTTTAAATGAAGCGACTGCCTAGCTGACCTCCACAATCCAGTGAATTGGTAACACGATGCCTCATGACTGACTGTGACGACTGTCAAAGATCTAAAAATGACAGCAGGGACCATGCAACGGCTTTACGTGCTTTCCGAGGCACGGAAAAAACTCGCCACGATTGTTGGTCACTGATCCACAGACCAACCTCGGCTCTCTTTCTAGAGAGTATGGTCAATTATAATTGCCATTTAACATAGGGAACTAGGGAAGGCTCAGTTCATGATGTTTTGGTTTTCATTGTCTATGGTCGTTACTACGCTAATCCTTTCAGATTTCTGTTTTGAAATCTTAATGATGAAAGTCTTTAAGATAAAATGTGCAAATTAGTTTCTACTACTCGGTCTGGTTAGCACTGAAAGAATTTCTTTTAAAATAATAGAACTAATTTGAAAATGGCACTCAAAAGAAGATCATTATGCATTGAAATTAGTGTTCATATTTTGTTATTACATTTTATTTTCTAATATTCTTTAAATGCCAAAGGATTAACTTTGTCGAGTAAGTAAATGCGTCTTCGAGAAACGATAGAAGGGATTTTATTTTCCAATTCCGGAGAGAACTTGAATACTGTTCTCCGGAGACAGCGGGCGAAGATTGAACATAGGTGTGAAATTAGGGGAATATCCAATTTCTCAACCACATTTCGACTCCAATGTTTAAAAACCGCATTTCCTATATGTAATAGATGGCGGGTATAATGTAATAAATAGGCCATATATCAATACTGACTTTGGGGCATATACTAAGAAACTCTTGATATCCCGAAAAAGTTCTAAACAAGGAAAGAAAATAAGTTTATTTGACAAGTCTTAATAACCGTTCACACGTCAGTGCTTTTAAAATGCGCCGCTTTTTTTGAACAGCAGTTGATTTTAAATTCTGGGCGGTGACAGTTAAGTTCAATTTACGAGTACTTTTTTGTTAAAACTCAGCGTTTTTTTAACGAAGAAAAAAAAGCACTAGTGCGAATGGGGGCTAAGTCCCCGTACAATTCACAGAAATCTTTGTCAAAAAGTTTCGTAACATAATTTCTGTTTTACATTCATAAACATAATGGTCACACAAGCCGGTTGTTTTGAATAAATTAGTTATAACTAAACACAAAACATGTTTATGATTCTAATTATTGCGAGATTTTTTTTTTATCGTGGTAAAATCATCAAATGAGTCCTCCCACCCAGGGCAGGGCGGGAGGGACTGTCAGACTTGTACTGACTAAAATCCACGGTGTCCTTCAATAGCCCTTTACGTATCGGGGTCACGGTAATCCTTTGGTCCCGCGACCCCGGCAGGCTTTGGCCCTCTACAGGCCCCGTCACTATGCTGACACTCTTTGAGGCGCGCGTGGAACACAACGCGCCGTCGACCCGGGCATGGTCCATGGTCGGACAGCAAGTCGCCCATTACTCGCTGCCCGCATGCCCGCGCAATTATTGCGAGATAGACGAGATAATTTGTTTGCATGACAAACAGGTGCGCTTGTAAGGAGTTAAACTCAGTTGCATGACATCATTTCTCATGGCATTGACAAACAATACTTAATGAATATTAAAATTTATTGTAACAACAATATTATTGTAGATAAACGTAGCTGCAACTGTTTCTTCACTATTATCTGTCTTTTCCTAAAATAATCCCGTAATTTTTTAATCTAACTGGAAAACGGCCCTGGGTCGACGGCACGTTGTATTTCACGCGCGCCTCAAAGAGTGTCAGCATAGTGACGGGGCCTGTATAGGGCCAAAGCCTGCCGGGGTCACGGGACAAACGGATTACCGTGACCCCGGTACGTAAAGGGCTATTGAAGGACACCGTGGATTTTAGTCAGTACAACTCTGACAATCCCTCCCGCCCTGCCCTGGGTGGGAGGACTCATTTGATGATTTTACCACGATAAAAAAAAAAAAACTGGAAAACGGCACCTTTGGCGCAGTGGCTGAACGATCCACTGCTGCGCAGCGTGTCGCTGGTTCGAGATCTGGGTTATGGGACTGACTTGGGTCGCGGGACTGTCTCATCAGGTAACCGTGACCCTGGAACGTGATTGGCTATTAAAGGATTACCGTGAATTTAAGTCAGTACAAGTCTGACAGTCCCTTCCGTCCCGCCCTGAGTAGGAGGACTCATTTGATGAGGACTTCTAGTCCAACCTGTCTAAAGCAGATGTATAAAAGAAGAATATATTTAACAGAGTCCATCGTATCTATATTTTTAGTTAGCTGTTCCCCGCGCGTTCACCCGCGCCTCGGCTTCTATTGGTCATATCGTAATGTTACACATATAGCCCTCATCGATAATGGGCTATCTAACATAAAAATTAAGATACGAACAAGAGTTGGTTAATCTCAATAACTACTTTATTGAGATTAACCAACTCTTCAGCTTCATAGGTAATAATAGTTTAGATAATCTTACCTCCACAACAAATTTATTGAGTAATCGATACCTACCTAGTTTCGCAAGACTGCTTGCCAGACTTGCAATATTGTACCGGTGCACAATATTGCAAGTTTGTGGAGTGCACTCATGGCTCTACATAGTATAATAATCTATGTCTATGGGTGCACTAATATTGAGATAGAACCATAGACTTACGGATATACAAAAGAGGGATAGCGATGAAGATTTGCAGAAATCGTTGTATATTTCCAATTTGGCCTTAAATTGGGCTGTTTTTGTTTCTGATCCTGCGGCGGAGAGGCTACGAAATGAGACGGGAACGACACGTCACTAACATTTCGTCTGCTCTCCCTCATTTTCCCTAGAAATAAATGAAGCTACCCATGTCGGGACGTTACCGTTGTCGGCTAATTTGAAAACGCTCATTGTATTAGTCAGAAAATTAATTATGAGTGAAGATTTAATTGCCTATTATGTAAGGTAGTGACATCTTCAAATTATTTTAGCAAATTATCAAGACTTAAAGTAATGAATACGCATTTTCAAATATCCCCATATTTGAAAATGGCGCTCAAATGAAGATTGTGTTGTGGTATGCATTCAATATAAAAAGTTCATAACTACATTGATTTTAGACAGTTTTCTATGCTGTGTATAATTATTTACTTTGAGTTAATAAGTCGATACAATGATATTAAAAGTAGATTGAAAGAAATAATTCAAAACTTATGAAACTCGACTATTTTAAAGCGTTTTGAAATGCGCATCCCTAACAAGCGACAACTAACATTTTACGGCAAATCAATCTGACATTAGATTTTCTTGCAAATTATTGCCGGCTTAGAATATTTGAATTAATTATTATTATTTAATCCCACTAATGCTGTGTAAACTTCCATAAATATGGAAAACGATATATTGGACTCATTGAACGATTTGGGGTAAGATATTGTACTTACATTTTAGGTTATAATGTCCCCTGTTAGACCTATAGAATTATGTTTATGTTGGATTATTTCTCCGAATAATAATTTGCAAAAGTATTGAACAGGTTCCATAAAATAACTTGAACACATAGTTCTTGGTATTGTGGGCTTTCATAATTAGCTAAAACGTGGCTAGCGTAGGTCTTAGACAGAAATCAATATGCTTACGTTTTTTACTTGTTGCGTTGGCGAATGATTTATCAGACGCCACAAATAGATTACCTACTACTCATGACTTCTTAATTAACTTACAATTAAAATTTAATTAACATTTATAAACTCATATAATTTATTATAATTAATGTTTTTGTCAATATCACTGACCCCTCAGTATAAAGTATATTATAATGTATGTTATTTCTATTAAATATTTTAACAGATTTATTTTTTTAACGAAAACTTTAAATAATCTTTAAGTAAGTAAATTATTATTGTAGCTTCATTGGCTAAAGTTAATTTTTTTTACCAATTTTGGTTACAATTTCTTACCCAATATTTCTCTATCTTACACAAGAAAATAATTATTTACATAAAATTATAAGCATTCTGTTATCTGATGCCATTTTTCAAATATCATATTTTATAAGTAGGTAATAATGGTTTTTTTTTCAAAATTAACTGATGAATAATATAATGTACAAAAGCTATTAGGAATTTATCTCCAGATAGATAATTATGTGCAAAAAAAATTATAATGTTATCATTTTATATTTTATTTATATCCATCCATATTGTATCTGTATTTCTTTTTTTAAATGTAAACTGATGCTGATTACAGGATGCAATTGACTCCATAAATTTTTGACTACTGAAAATATATGAAAATTTATATTCAGACATTGTAACAACAAAAAATCTAACCATGCATTCAACCTCTTGAAAACAAGCAATTCAATATGGCACTGAACTAAATACAACACAATTATCAATTCCAGCTATGAGGGTCCCTTATCTGATGAGGCCGCCTTTGCTAAGGCTTTGGATGGCGGTGTCAAGTCCCTGGAGTTCACGAAACTCATCCACATCCTGGCGGAAGAGATCAAAAGACTGTGCAACTTGGAGGAGACGGTCAACATGATAAACGATGTTGATGAGTCCAGCTCTTTTCTGCTGGAACTCAGTTCCTTTTTGAAGGAGTTGAAGTGTCCATATAAGACATTGGTTACAGGTATGAACCAATTTATTTTTAATTATACGAGTACTTCTACTGCTTGGCAAAAGCCTTCTCCACTCCTTTTATGGGTCACGATTCTGTGAAATTTCTTTTAAATATTTAAAAGATATTGGCAGGAAACTATGTCAGTATTATTTTTAAGTTGCATGCTGTCAGTGTAATTTTAATGTTGAGTAAAAGTAAAATTAATCAGAGAATTATTTTAAAGTAAAAATTAAATTAAAAAACAAAACTAATTTGTCTGAATAAAGCTAGCCTGCCTTTGTGTCCATGGTAAATTGGGCTTTTTTGGCAACTTTATTTACAATAGTTTATGACCTTGTCAGACTCATGTTGAATATTCAATCATGTTTACTATGAAGTGATTTTCTGTCTTTTTAATGATAGTAGTCTATCTTCATTTAGTTCTTTTGTTAAATCATTTAGTTTGATTTTCATTAAAATTTACTTGTATAATTAAAAACCATTGTATCACATTTCCAGGCCACATGTCTTCCCGTCTCCAAACTAAAGAGGATCGCCTGTTGCTGCTAGACTATTTAATATCAGAGCTGATGGCAGCTCGTATGGTGAATGTAGACTGCCCCAAAGATAAGCAGGCTGCTGGCATGGAGATTGTTATGGTAAGGCACATAGTTTTACATCAATGCTTCCTGTAAAATAATGTTTTTTTTTCTCTTAGGTGAACTCTTCCCCCCATTTCTTCTAGACCAGCCCTTGTGGCATATTTTAGGTTCCTGGTATTGCTTTAATACAGCATAAATATTGTACTTGAATATTCAATATTCCCTAAAATGCTGAAAATTACTGGATGTAAATTTAAACAGGTAAATCGAATAAATCTACTTGATTATTTTCTTTCCGCAGCAAGAGTCCGCAGTAGCCAAAGCCCTGAAGGAGATTCTGATAGCCCTGAAGTTCAACAAGCCACCTCCTAACATCACTCCTGAGATGCTGTTCTCAAGACTGGAGGCCAAACTTAAGGACACTATTCAGAAAGAAGGTATTGTTTGAGCAAACCTTTTTGTTATACTGTTTTTACAGATAAAACTTTCACACTTTTCAAAAAGTTGGACGGATAGACAAGTGCAGTCTTATCACGATGTGCCTAGGCATAATATCATGTGGCTAATTCAACTATAGACCGATGACATAGTTTAAGGCAATAAATTACCATTGTATTTTTTTTCCCGTAGGTGACCAACTAGTAGGCAAGCCTTTATACAACAAGGCACTAACAGAGAAAGACTGGAAGCAGTTAGAGAGCTCATTCACGGAAATGTTTGAAGAGTATCGGCTGAGGAGGGAGATGCTCATCACTCGGCTGGAATGCACTATACAGAGTTTTGAGGTACTTTTTTGATTTGAAAGAAAAATGGGCAAAACGTCCCTTGTAACACTTCTATCTATATATGTAATGAAAGTACATGAAAAGTTTATCATTTCATTGTAGGACAGCAAACCTGTAAACCATGGGAGAAAAAAGTTGTTGAGACTTCATACTACTTTGTTGAGGGGTCCATACATTTTTGCCCATTAGTCTTTGTTTGCTTTTTGCCTCAACCTAGTCTAGAATCAAAGGTGAGGCTTAATATGGTGCGAGCTCATCCAAAAGGAATTTGAACTACGCAGGAGTTACAACGGAGCACAGTAAAAACTGGCGCTAGATCACAGGTTACTTAATAGTTACTACATAACTAACAGATACTTCACTCTTGAAGAAATAAAACTCTACGAGTTATTCACCTACAGTTCATGACCTCATCCACTGCGAACGATATATCTAAAGGTTTTGATGTGGCCGCAGATGCTCTAGGGTCATCACAATCATTTTTAAACGGCTTCGAAGTTTAAAAAAAAACGTGAATTGAGAACTCCTGCACTATGTTAGTGCAGGAGTTCTCAATTCACGTTTTTTTGTTTTCATAGCCCAAAATTTTCTCCACCTGTACCAAATTAGCCTTTGGCTACGGGGCCCCCCTGTAGAGGGTTAAAGCCTGCCGGGGTCGCGAGTCTCACAAATTACCGTAACCGCGGAACGTAAAGGGCTATTGAAGGACACCGTGGATTTAACAGTCCCTCCCGCTCTGAACTGGGTGACAGGACTCATTTGATGATTTTACCACGCTAAAAAAAACCTGTACCAAATTAGCCTAAAACTATTGTTTTTCCACAGTGGTCGGACCGTCTCAAGACGAAGAAAGACGTCATCCAATCTACCTACCGTCCGAAACGTGAGAATCTTAAAGTGAAGCCGGACATCAAACTGTCCGACTTCCTAGCGGCCCGGACTTCACTGCTATTGGTGGAAAAGACTTCCAGCGCGTCTGTCCGGAAGAATACACAGACTGATGTCAACAAAGTTATTATTGGACAGGTAAAAAAATTAAATCAATTTTTGTACAAAATCTATTTCTGCAGGAAAGCCTTTTTGAGCCAGAAGCGATTGCCGTCTGACGTTCACAACCCAAAAACTGGGTGATACGATACTCGTCGGTAAGACTGGTTTTCAGACTTTCGAGCTTCTGACTAACTTACAAGACAACACAAAGAAGAAAGATCTACAAATGACAGCCGGGACCAACAGCTTTATCTGCTCTCCCAGCCACGGAGGAAACTTGCCATGTTAAATGGTCGCCTATCCACAGGCCAATTTTCGCAAGGATGGGTTTAACCTTGAAAATTGGCTTGTAATCATTAAGCTAACAAGCTCTTCGATATACTAGATCTTCTATCTACATTATATAAGATCTCAATAATAATTTGTCTTCAGGTACCAGATCGTGGAGGACGTCCCAATGAACAGCAGCCCCCACCTCCTGAGATGCCTTCCTGGCAACAGAGATCTGCCGTGAGTCTGTTGTTTTATTCTACCTTAAGAGTCTTTGCACAACATGTTTTTTTTGTAAATTTGCGTTGGAAAACACATATAACAGACTTTGTTTCGAGGAATTGTATGACTTATCGTCCACAACAACTTTCTATCATCGCAATGCTAGCCATAGTAGGGGAGTTCACCCTCACACCTTGAACACCTTGAGTTTAGTTGTGTTTTCTTCCGAGAACGGTCAGGCTGCGGAATGAACCTCGGAAGGGATCCGAGGTTTTCTCATTGAGCTACAACCTGAGCCTCTTCAAAAAGGGCGTGAAAAAGTTTCTGCAGGTTCGATAATGCGCAGGTGATACTTCTGGTGTTTCAGGTGTCTATGAGCTATGGTGACCGCACACCATCATGTGGGCCGTACACTTGGTTGTCATGTGTATAAAAGCATTATCGTGCGAGTAATCTTGTAGATTCCTAAATGTGCCTCAGGTTGGCTGGACAAATCTTCAAAATAGCTTGCATTTAACTAGGTCAATAGGTCACTTTATGTGACGGCTAAACACCCTTATTTCAGAATTTGTGACGCTACAGAATCTTAGATAATCGATCGAAAACGTGTCCAGCCATCTTGAAAAACCACTTTTAGCTGGTCTCTCAATCTCGGTAACGGAAGTGATTTTGACGACTTTTTGCATATCAAAGGGCGTCACATAAATTTGTGACGGGCACCGAGCTAAAAGTTTTGTGATAAGTACAGTGGTTTAGTAGAAAAATGCAAAAATCTGTGGCCAGCCATCTTGAATTTACGTATAAAACTTATGGCTGGCACTTCCGAATCTCAATAACGGGGGCGTTTTCGAATATTGTTCCTTTACTAATACTTGGTGACGCAATGTGTGACAGTAATAATATTTGATTTATGGCGTCACATGTAAGGGTTTACGAGAAATCAATAAAAACTTAATGTCCAGCCAACCTGAGTTCAAGATGGCTGGACACATGTATCTCCACTGCCTGATGATCTACGACCTTCGAAATGTGTTCAAAATTTTGTGACGGGGACGATAATGATAACCTGAAATTGTGACGGAGAAACTTTGCGTAGTTTCAAAGATATTGACCATTTAAATGTTTCCATTCAAACATCCACTAATATTATGAGGTGACCATAATTTTATATACATAAAGGATTTCTTTTTAATCGATTAATTGGCCGGTAGCATCCACGCCTGCTTTGTATTTGATTTCCCCGTGGGAATAAAAGGTTTTCCTGCAGTGTAAAGAGTAAGTATGTGTTAATTCAAAATAATAATTGACCACCAGCGCTGCAAGAGAGAGCCCACTTGTATTTCGCGTTTAGTTCATTATCTTATGTAACTGAAAATGAGAACTAAACTCGATAGCCGGCAGTGTATGTACTTACTTTTCGAAGTGTTATCACTAATCAGAGTACTAGTAACTATTAATTAATCTGCGGTAAGACAACCTAATTATGAGTTAAGATTCGACCAGTTGTCCTAGTAGTACCAACTTTAAGCAATAGATGGCGACACCAACATCAGCTATCATGGCAGTATAGTTTGTCATAAATTTTAGTATATTCAGCTATTTATATGATTAAAATAACGACCACCAACTTCATTTGCGCTTCAAACACTTAGGCTGCAAACTAGACGACTGCGGGCGCGGGCGCCAAGCCAAGTTGCAAACGATAAACGTGAACGCTTAGTAATCTCCAATAGATTTTCAACTTTATACCTAAGAGTATAAAGTTGAAAATCTATTAAAAGACTACTGAGAGTTTACGTTTATCGTTTGTGACTTGGCTAGGGGGGCTGGCTTGTTCTCGGTTTCGCTCAGTTTGTCGCGGTGAAGAGACGTACCAAATGTACGAACGCGCCAGTTTACGCGTGTCGCCGACCGCCGCCGGCCGCGCCCGCGCCCGCCGTCGTCCGGTACGCGGCTTTAGGACGGCGGTAAAACAATGTTGTGGTACAAGGCGGGGGTTACGGAAGTGCAAATGCGAGTTGATCTTCGTCATTTTCGCCATTTGAAACGCTGTATGAATACAAATAAATAAATGTGATTTTATTTACAGCAAACAATATTTTTTCATTTAAATACCTTCAGAGCATTAGTTTAGTTCTCCTGACATAATATATACCTACTAAAAAGAATAGATATCTGCACGTAAATAATCAATAACATTTAAAAATTACACACCCCCCTTCCTCACTTCTACATTTTTGTCTTCTATTGATTTAAATATCTACAGTTTTTCGTATTAGTATCACCAATACACGGATTTTCGACCATTAATGAAAACTCCTTAAAATATACTTGTCCTACATAAAACCTACAATATTGGTTACCCTACTGCAGTGTTTGTATGGGGAAATTTAAATGGTCAATATCTTTGAAACTACGCAAAGTTTCTCCGTCACAATTTCAGGTTATCATTATCGTCCCCGTCACAAAATTTTGAACACATTTCGAAGGTCGTAGATCATCAGGCAGTGGAGATACATGTGTCCAGCCATCTTGAACTCAGGTTGGCTGGACATTAAGTTTTTATTGATTTCTCGTAAACCCTTACATGTGACGCCATAAATCAAATATTATTACTGTCACACATTGCGTCACCAAGTATTAGTAAAGGAACAATATTCGAAAACGCCCCCGTTATTGAGATTCGGAAGTGCCAGCCATAAGTTTTATACGTAAATTCAAGATGGCTGGCCACAGATTTTTGCATTTTTCTACTAAACCACTGTACTTATCACAAAACTTTTAGCTCGGTGCCCGTCACAAATTTATGTGACGCCCGTTGATATGCAAAAAGTCGTCAAAATCACTTCCGTTACCGAGATTGAGAGACCAGCGAAAAGTGGTTTTTCAAGATGGCTGGACACGTTTTCGATCGATTATCTAAGATTCTGTAGCGTCACAAATTCTGAAATAAGGGTGTTTAGCCGTCACATAAAGTGACCTATTGACCTTTTTTTTTTTTTTTTTTTTTTTTTTTTTTTGCGTGGTAAAATCATCAAATGAGTCCTCCCACCCAGGGCAGGGCGGGAGGGACTGTCAGACTTGTACTGACTAAAATCCACGGTGTCCCTTCACTAGCCCTTTACGTACCGGGGTCACGGTAATCCCTTGGTCCCGCGACCCCGGCAGGCTTTGGCCCTCTACAGGCCCCGTCAATATGCTGACACTCTTTGAGGCGCGCGTGGAACACAACGCGCCGTCGACCCCGGGCATGGTCCATGGTCGGACAGCAAGTCGCCCATTACTCGCTGCCCGCATGCCCGCGCCTACGGTGGCCGGAGATCGTCCTGCGACCTATTGACCTAGTTAAATGCAAGCTATTTTTAAGATTTGTCCAGCCAACCTGAGGCACATGATTCCTAACTGTATACAACAGGGGTGGCCAACCAGTCGATCGTGGCAAAGCAAAAAATATAAATAAGTAGATCAGACTGCGCAACGTAATTACCAACTACTGCAGCATCATCTTGTATCACTTTTCAATCGCTGTTCCGTCACGGTTGGTAGATCGCACAGGGTTTCGTTGGTAAACAGTAGATCTCATGTCTAATCAAGTTGGCCACCCCTGGTATACAATATGTATAAGATACAACGATGTAAATGCAACAAGGAAATGGGAGAGAGCGCTATTTAATACGCACTTTTGCCAAACAAAAGTAGGCCCTAATGGGATAAATAATATCCTGAGAAATGATCACACAGGGCGGCGGCGGCGGAGGCCGAGGGGGTGGACGTGGGGGCGGCGGAGGAGGAGGCGGCGGGTTCAACAACGCCAACACCTCCTTCAACAACTCCGGAGGAGGACAAGAGAGGGGTGGAGGTCGTGGGGGACGGGGGGGACGTGGGGGGAGGGTACAGGGGGGGTTACAGTCAGGGAGGTGGGGACCACGGGAGAGGCGGAGACCACGGGAGAGGCGGGGACCACGGGAGAGGGGGGGACCACGGAAGAGGCGGGGAACATGCCAGGTATGCTGTAGATATAGTAGACCTTACACCGTTGTTTCAACTATAATTTAGCATGACTGTATCTTTATTAAGTTGGCTAAACTGATGTGCGTGTAATAGCCGAGCCACACTGACGAAATATCTTGTTGATTTTCGCGATCATAGTGTTTGAATTGTATTAACGTCCTTTACCGCGATATTCAACTGCATTTCCCGTTAGTTTGGCCCGAGTGTGAAACATAGACAAAACTAATGTATGAATTACAGTGGTCAGAAACTTTAGAAAGTGAGAAAGCGATTATGCGGCCAATAATATCCAAAGACTACTAGCGACCAAATCACTTTGTCTAATTCACACTTTTGCTGAACCATAGAGGACCAAGCTTACGATTAATCCATCCTCTGTCTATGGTGTAAAAATATACTAATCAGGTTCGCCAACATAATAACTTAAAAAAACGGAGAGAATTGTAAGTTGCTGCCATTGCCAAGTCTGTCAATTTACAGTGAACCTTACGTTTGTAACTATAAGATTGCTTTTGTCTTGCATCTCAGATCTAAAATTACTGTAAATGAAATTTGTAGATGTATGATGAAAGGTTCATCTTTTGAATTAGAAAACTAAATATATTTATGTAAAAATTATGCTAGCTTTTATTTTGTAGAAGAAAGAAATAAAAAGTTTATCATTGTTTTTTTTTTGTGTGTTTCTTCACAATTTTCCTCTTAGTTCGGGGTGGGGCAGAATGTCTCCTTGTCGTATATTTCTGCTTTACTCGTTATTTCAGTATTCGCTTCGATTCTAGCTATATTATCTTTCACATCTTATCTTACTAATATATAAATGCGAAAGTTTGTGAGGATGGATGGATTTTTGTCTTTCGCGCAAAAAATACTGAACGGATTTGCATGAAATTTGGTACACAGATAGTTTAAAATCTGGATTACCACGTAGGATAGTTTTTATCCCGATTTTATGTTCCTATGGGATATATATATATTTTAATTTTCGATTTGTAGTGTGCGAAGCCAATGGCAGCAAGTTGTCCATCAATAAGGGGTCATTATGTTGCAAAATCCAAGACAATTAAATTCATCCTCCATTCTCCTCATGTTTTTTTAATCAATGAATATTATCAAAGATAAAACGCTTCCAAATTCGGGAGCTTGTTACGTCATAACGCTTGTAAAATTGTACCGACCGAGTGATGTTTTGTTATTTTTAGAAGCGTTGTATCTTCGTGAATTTTGGTTTTCGTAACAAAAGAAAAAATACGAGTCTAATATTTTATTATAATCTATATTTCGGATTAATATTTTATTTTTAGTAAAATAGCCTATTGTGACATTAAATATACAGGGTGTCCCAAAACTCAACGTCAAGCCGAAACGGGGTGACAGGATTGATCATAACCATCACGAGAAAAATCTGAAAAAAAATCTATCCCGTGCAGTTTGAAAATTATGGGCATTTTAAGAAAAACCTAGAAATGTGATCAAACTGTACCATTTTTCGGTTATTGTGGTTATTCTTTTTTATTTTTGTTCATTTGAACTTTGGAAACGTAATCCTAAATAACATTTCTAGAATCCCAATAAAAAATAATGACACAATTGCCTCAAGTTTCCGAGAATTGAGACTATTTGTTAAACTACGAATTTAAAATTTTCTAGATTCGTCGACTTTGACAGGCCCTCCTATAAAAAAAATGTACTAGAGTGCCTTGGCAAGTGGCATTAAAAGTTGGCGCATTTAATCAGAATTCTAAAATGGTACAATACTTGTTAGTTCCATACAATAGAAAAGAGTAAAAAAATTAAAACCTCAAGTAACCCGATTTTTGCTATCACATTTTACTCAGTTAAAATGTTTTTAATTCGCACAAGCTGTAGGTAGGTTCTTAATTTTAAGACAGAATGATGAGAGAGATGGATAATGGGTATGTTTGTCATGAGTGAGCGAGACAGATAGTGACGCCACTTTTACCAAAGTGAAAAAAAGTTAGTAAAATAATTAGGTTTGTTGGACTAAAAGTCAGATAGAGAAAAAACATTTTTATTACAATAAATGTTCAAATTGTTTACCATCAGCCTCAATACAAGCCCTACATCTTCTTAAAAAAGATCTACTTATAAGTCGGGCATATCTTCGAGAGTTGATCGCCTCAGCTGCTTGAGAAATGCGTTCACGTAGGTCGGCTACGTGATCAATGGGCTTTGAGTAAACTTTTTCTTTGAGAACTCCCCAATAGAAAAAATCCAGGGGATTTAAATCTGGTGAACGGGCGGGCCACAAGATAGTGCCTGAACGTCCAATCCACCTTCCCGGATATTCCTGGTCAAGGAAATCTCTTACTTGCACTGCGAAATGCGTACCCATACCCATTATCCATCTCTCTCATCATTTTGTCTTAAAATTAAGAACCTACCTAGAGCTTGTGCGAATTAAAAACATTTTAACTGAGTAAAATGTGATAGCAAAAATCGGGTTACTTGAGGTTTTAATTTTTTTACTCTTTTCTATTGTATGGAACTAACAAGTATTGTACCATTTTAGAATTCTGATTAAATGCGCCAACTTTTAATGCCACTTGCCAAGGCACTCTAGTACATTTTTTTTATAGGAGGGCCTGTCAAAGTCGACGAATCTTGAAAATTTTAAATTCGTAGTTTAACAAATAGTCTCAATTCTCGGAAACTTGAGGCAATTGTGTCATTATTTTTTATTGGGATTCTAGAAATGTTATTTAGGATTACGTTTCCAAAGTTCAAATGAACAAAAATAAAAAAGAATAACCACAATAACCGAAAAATGGTACAGTTTGATCAAATTTCTAGGTTTTTCTTAAAATGCCCATAATTTACAAACTGCATGGGATAGATTTTTTTTCAGATTTTTCTCGTGATGGTTATGATCAATCCTGTCACCCCGTTTCGGCTTGACGTTGAGTTTTGGGACACCCTGTAGAGATAATTATTAAAACTTCGTTTAATTAACTTTCCAACGAGGCATGAAGTTCTAAACTTTGTTAGATAGAGGCACTAACGGTATTATCATTATTATGGCGCACAGGCTTTAATTTCATTTCCATTAATTAATAAGTATTGTTGAACATGGAGCAGTAAGATAAACCCAGAATTTTGGCAAGTCTTCTTTTTAATATCAAACATGTATGGCGCATAATATATTACGCTGTTTTAGCTTTGGCTGAATACATGACAATAATACCAGAGTAATAAAATAATGATATTTAAATTGGAACACCTAAAAAATCGGTGAAGGCGCTATTGAAAAATCGGTGAACATACATTAAAAAAAAGATTCCGTCGAAGTGACCTCGTAATGGATAAAAAATAAAAAATAAATGCCCTAGTGAGCCTAAAAGACACTTATTTATGTCAACATAAGGAAATACAGTATTACTAAAGAATACCGATAACCATAGTATTTGCCTCGGGTATGATTAGGTATGATTACTGTCAGCAATATTATTTGCACTGCTATTCTGATATAATAATCTTTATGATAAGTGGTATCTCAATATATTGATAAACAGCGTAATTACGTTGCTGTTTTTTTTTTTGAATTGCATATCCACTTCAATTAATTTCATTATATCTTTCCATTTTCATTTTAGGTTTTCATCTTAAAAATATAACGACACGACTAAATATCACCGAAAAAAGTAATTAAATACTTATCAGTACCATTAAATTCGGCATTCTAATAAATTGAAAGAAAATCGAGCGTATTCCGTAAAAACGTATTTTTTTAGCCTGGTAATAATTTTCATAGGCCGTTTTTGTTTTATGCCCTTTGATACACAACGACTAAAAAAAAAATATTGTCTTTGGATCATTAATAAATGCTTAGTCGTATTCATGTAGCAGGAAAATACAAACACAATAATTTTAAACAATGAGGTAAACTGAAGTAGGTATATGAAAACAAAACTATGGTTTTACACGAATTTATTCGAGTTTTCTCATTAAAAAGTTAGAATAACATATGTCCTATAGAAACATTTATCTCAGATATATCCTATCGTACTGTAAGCTATTAAGGTGCTGTCAGCGGCTTCGCCCATCTTTTATGTTAAAAGTTGCCCCACAGGATCGTTGTACTGAGATAAAAGTTATCCTATGTGTTATTCCAGTCTTTTGTATTTCTGAGCCAAACACATTCGGCTGTTCTCACGTGATTGAGTAACAAATATCCATCTTTACATACTTAATATTCTATCTCAATCCAAATCCTGGTGGCCTAACATGACGTGAGTCTTTAGGCTGTGAGAAAGAGACAGAGCTATACAAGTCGTCTAGCGCCATCTTCCCTGAGCGGAACTACTCACGCTCACGACGTCATGGTCGAGACGTCATAATACGGCCACCAGCGGCCGTATTATGACGTCTTACAACCAGGCTCGTTCCTGTGAGTGAAAGAGACAGAGCTATACGAGTCGTCTAGCGCCACCTCGTTCGCTCACTGGAACAAGCCTGGTTCTTCTCCTCATCTGTTTTGTTTGACGGCTTCTGATCTAACGTCTTTAAGACTTGGATAAGCAATTTCGGTCGTTGCTTGGTTACATGCAAAGAGCGGGATCAAGATTTCAACTGAGATAAATTAATTTTCAGCGTAATACGTTATCCTTGACAAAAGGAGGTCACTAAACAAAATTGAAGCTTTTTAAATGGACGGCACGGTTAGCGCAGTAGCTGAGCGATTGGACTGCTGCGCTGCGTGTCGCGGGTTCGAATCCCGCACGGAGCAAATATTTGTATGATCTACAAGTAGTGTGTTTATGTGAGTTTATATGTTTGTAAACGCACCCACGACACTTCCTAGTGTGAAAAATAAACAAAAACACCAAAATTTACCAGCTTAACAATCTCTTTACAGGCCTCAACAAAACAGAAACTACCAAACGTACGAGGTTCCTCCAGGCGGTTACAACAATCAGGGTCAACAGTCCTTTAACCAAGGTCATGGACACGATCAGAACTACAACCAACCAGGTCAACACAACCAGGGCTATGGTGGACACGGCGGCGGATACAACCAGGGCGGCTATGATAGTATGGGCAGCTTCAGCCAAGGAGGGTATCAAGGTATGTCGAACTGTTTTTTTGTAAGGTATTTCCACCAAAAATAATCACCTACGATTTACGACGCAGGAGGTAATGAACTTACTGTTAGGTGTCATTCCATCGCTGGGCAGAAATACACTGAATAAACAACAAAAGTTTGAGAATACACTGTTTTCAGCTCTTTCACGGATTAAAACTGAACTTCGTCACTTAGGTCAATTGGCTATTTGACTGAAAAATTATAATTAGTCCGTCACTTAGATTATCAAAAAATATTCGACCCGTATTTTTTCTTTTGTTTCGTAAACCAAAAAAATTGACGGAGATACGATGCTTTCAAAAATGGCAATACGTCACAATTTAGTACAATTTCTATTGAATTCTGACGTTACGAGCCCCCACTCTCGAGTTTTGATGCGTTGTATTTTGGTGAATAATCATTGATTTCACAAAAGAAAAAATACGTGTTCGTTAAACTCTAAATGACTGACTAATTTTATTTGTAATTTATTGCTACTGTCAAATAGCCAATTCTATATTTTAATAAAGCGACTCAAAATCTGGCTTTATTTACTATACAAAAAGATACACATTTCTCCGCGTCGCGGCGCAACGCTGCACGTAGATTTTGAAATCTATTTTATTCGATTGTCAATTATTTAGAGCTCTCGATATTTCGACACCAGCGTCATGATCGCGGTATGACTGACGGATGCGGGTGTATGTAAAATAAAATACATTGTTGGTACAGACAAATCTGTCTACCCTCTTTCTTTAAGATTCTTCTGGTACACGAAGTCACGGCAGAACATATTCACAGAATAAGCAGGTTTTTTATAGTCCTTATTACGATGCAGGCTGCTACTTTTGACCATGCTCAAAACCAGAAGTAATCCAGTTTTGTATATGCTCAAAAGTAGCAATCCGTAAGGGGCAGTTTAAGCCAATGCTGAGAAAGGATTGTTTATATATTTTTTCATTTTCCACCCTCTTAAACAGAATACCAAGTCACCATTTGAGTAACGTAACTTCTGAACTTCGAATATGATATCATGGCAACTTTGACATAGGAGGCGGTGGCGGCGGCGGCGGTGGTTACAAAAAACCCTTCCAAAACAACCAAGGCTACCAACAGAACCAGGGTTACCAGTCCAACCAAGGAGGCTACCAGTCTCAGGGTGGCTACCAGTCCAGAGGAGGCTACCAGAACGAACACGACGACAGGGACAGGCGCGGCCGGGGCGGCGGGTACCGAGGAAGACGTTGACAATGATAACAACATACTGTATGTAGCTTGTAAACGAATGCTTTACTCCGGATGGCGCCCATTTCTCACCCTTGGGATGAAAGTGACTTAAGTTCTTAAAAATTCACTAAAGTTCTTTATAAATTATACTTTATTGTTTGAGTTACACAGAATACATTATTCCAGGTTACGAATTTTATCGCAATCAAAATTAACAAAACATTTTTATTAGCGACGTTGATAATGTGCCGAATTTTGATCCGCTGAAGTGCATTTTTTTACTTATGCCACTTTCATTCTGAGGGTTTTACGATGTGTTAGAGGAAATTGAATCTTTCAAGCAGTAGTTAGATGTCATTTTTCATGGATATGGCTACCTTGGCAGCGCGCAGGTTCGAATTCTAAGTTGAGTCAAGTCCATTCAAATATGATATTTAAACACTTCGTAAAAGGTTCAAATTATGCTGTATTTTAGGACAATCTGTGTGGTTTTTACATTGATAAAGATACTCTAGACGAAGCGACGCAAGTCTCCGATACCTTATAAGTTTGGTATTCATGCGATTACAGCTATACTAATTCTACATGAATATGATCCTCGAATTTGTATTGCAGTAGTCGCCTATATACCAAAGTTGTAAGGTGTACGATGGGCATTAAGTCGCGTATCCAGTAGGCAAGTCCTGCATACAAGTAAGACGTCACATGGTATACAATTTGCTTAAATTGAAAAAAAAAAAAACAAAATCTACACTTCAAATTATCTTGTATGCAGGTTTGTTCAAGTTGCATACTATAATATAATTTGCGACTTTTATACAAGTAACTTGTTTAATCAAAACGCGGCCTCGGAGTTTGTATGAAGTACATATTTTTCGATTCAGAACAGTCAATGCAGAAACCATCGCCTAACTAATAAAATATATATTTAATACTGTTTCTAGCAAAATTACGTTAAATATATCAAACAAGCAATATATTAATTAGCAAATAAAAGCAAATAGCTATTATTAATAAAAATAACAGCGGGTTGTATAACATTAGAAAATGCATTAAAATTAGTGTACTAGGATCGAAATAAGAATAGTCTTGATACTTAGCGCCAAGTGACAGTGACACATTTTTAAATGCTTGACGTCACAAAATGGCGGAGTCAGTCCTATTCTGTATTTGCTGATGACAGCACGGCTATTATAAAATGCAATAATCCAAATAATTACCAACTTGACATTAATAATACTCTTAATAAAATAATTAATTGGCTTAATAATAACAATCTAGTGATTAACCTAAATAAAACCAAAGTGATGCACTTCCATCAGCGACTTGAAAATGCTCCAGTTGATATCACCTATGGTAATTCTAGAATAGAAGAAGCAAGCAATGCAAAATTTTTAGGTATTACTATAGACAACAAATTGACTTGGAAACCACACCTAGAAGAAATTTGCAAACGATTAAGCAAGTCAGCATACCTTCTATTTCAACTGTCAAAAAAAGTGAATATTGAGACACTATTAACCGCGTATCATGGACTAGTATCATCGGTTTTGCGATATGGTGTAATTTTCTGGGGACAGTCAACAAACCGAGAACTCGTGTTCAAAATGCAAAAGAGATGTGTACGGGCGATGTGTGGATTGAAAAAGACAGACAGTTGTATTCCATATTTTAAAAAAATTAATATTTTACCTCTCCCGGCTTTGTACATCTTCGAAACTTCATTATTCATTAAAAACAATTCCCATTTGTTCCAAAAACTAGCTACAGTAAAGAAAATGCCTGTACGCACTCAATACTTAAACACACTGAGCCATGTGAAATGTAGAACAGCATTGATGAAGAAAAGTTTCTTTGGTATTGCTCCTCGAGTCTATAACAAAATACCCGACGCAATTAAATGCTTGCCAGTAAAGAAGTTCCCGAAAAAACTACCCTACACCAGCTGCTACTTCACAAATGCTATTATACATTGGACGAGTTCTTGAATGACAATTTTTAATTATTCCTAATTGTAAAAAATAATTTTAGAAATTTAATCGGTAACAATTTATTAATATTGTAATTACACATCTTTTTATTTTTTCTTTCATGTATAATAATTAGTCTTTAACTTACCCTTCTAACATAAATATTTGTATGTCATAACTGACAAAACATAGCGCACCTAAACCTATTTACCATAAGATCTTATTATGTAATACCTATGTTTGACAAATAAATGATTCTGATTCTGATTCTGTATTGCTCGCATTTTGTATTGTGGTGTGTTTATGTGTATGTGGTTGAATTTTATAACTACCTACTATAAAATATTAATTTAATTTTCATTATGGTAGTATACATATACATATAATTACTTACAGTTTTTGTTAACCATCAATTAAAAAATTGAATAAATGTATAAATGTTGACGTTGAACTGATAAACGTAAGTTTAAAACAAATAGAGAAATATACAAGTTCAGACTTAGTTTGCGAGTGAGAATCCGCGGATTTTCAGCAGAATCATAATTATTATGATAATAATTATACGATTTAGTTTGTAGAATGTCCAGATTTCTAGTAGGCCACTAAGAACTAAAGCCAAAAACATGGTAGAAAAATTACCCCCATCGTTCGATTCCTACGTATAACAAGTGAACATCTCCAAGGAAAACATTTAAATGTGTGCGAGGTGCTCACACACAAGTGGCTTCACTAAAACGTTACGTTTTGTTTCGAACACGAATCTGGACATGTTATAATCTAAGATTATAGGATAATTTTATCGCTACTCAAATAATGCGAAACTGTTAAGTGTTTTTAAAGCCCTGCTCATCCTGTTAAGCTTTTTAGATGTTTAATCACCTATCAAAAATTTATACGGAAATAGAAAACCTATTTATCTTGCCTATAATCTTCTATTACATAAATAATTATTTTGCTGTTGATGAAGTTAACAGAGAAATAGACTAAAAAGGAAACGAAAATGAAAAAAAGAACTTTGTGGTACTATTACAAACCTCGCCATAGAAGAATTACTGCTTTATATCAAGACTTTGATATGTAACAAGATAATTTTGACTAGATGTAGTAAAATATAAATAAAAAGGGAAAATCAAGTTGTTAACTATAGCTAATCGAATACTGTATTTTTAATTATATTGTCTATTATTTGCACATTTGAATATATTTAGTGTTTTTAAAAGATAATTATGTTTGTTTGGTACAAAATGAATAATCCTAGACATCCCATAATATATTCTGGATTTGCACTGAAAATATTAGTTTCAGGAATACTTGCAATGTTATCTTGTTTTGATTTCAAATTATGTGTATTTTATACCAACCTGCATTAATTACTGTCTGTAGATGAGAGTCTGATATCTCAAAAACTATTTTTTTTGTCCCAAATACACTATTTCTATAATAATGTTCGTATTCGCATTCATTTCGTATTCGTGTTTCATTAAATATTTTAGATTTATTTTGTATTCTCGAGGCCTTTACGTAAATAATAGCAATATCTATGATATAGTATTCACAATTTACTAATAAGCAAATAGTTTATTTATTTTAATGATACAGTTATCTGTAGTTATTCCTCTGATTTACAAGTTTTCTTAATTATCAAATAAATTATATAATTATTTGTGGTGGTTTTATTTGAGAAGAATCCTGACTAATATCATTAATTTGTGAATCTTTTTAGGGTTCCAAAGGTAAAACGGGATCCTCTTTATACTAGACTTCGCTGTTCGTCCGTCTGTCACCAAGCTGTATCTCATGAACCATGGTTTTTTTTACGTGGTAAAATCATCAAATGTGTCCTCCCACCCAGGGCAGAGCGGGAGGGACTGTCAGACTAGTACTGACTAAAATCCATGGTGTCCTTCAATAGCCCTTTACGTTCCAGGGTCATGGTAATTCGTACAGTCCTGCGAACATGAACCATGATAGTTGAAATTTTCAAAGTTGATGTATTTCTGTTACCGCAGTAACAAAAAATGCTTATTTAAGAGGGCCTAACTACCTGATTAGTACTGATTACCCCCTACTGGGACAAAAAGGTTTATGGTTAACAATGGGCTTTGTTCTTGTCTTTTTTTCTTGCTCAGAAGCAAAGATGAGACCTTCAGATGGAGCTCACCCAAAAGGAATTGGGACTCCCCCCCCTCCTGCGCGCCGAAATACAATAAAAGCTGTCGCCGGACTCCGACACGTTGGTGGTTTGGGTCAAGTGTAGCTCCACCACCGCCAGTGGAATCGCTCAATCGCAGGTGACATTGCCCAGAGCAGACTACTAGGAACTGTATACCACCCAAAAAGCCCGTCTACCTACTATTATTCCATTTAGACATTCCCATGGGTTAATTTACAGATCAACACGCGAGAAACCGCTGCAAATGCTAGTGAATTAAAACCAAAAAGTTGACTAAGAAATATAATGCTATTAAAAAAATATTTACAGTCTTTTATATATATAATTACGTAATTTTCTACACAAGTTTCCTGTCTCTCTAATTTAATTTCTATATCCGTATGATTAGAGTACATATTACAAGTCTTCAGTGCTCCATTTATACGCCTCTTCTTCCTGTGCCTTGCGTTTGCTCTGTTCGTCGAAGTATTTCTTCTCGTAGCCGTTGGAGCGGTCCACTCCGTCCCAGCGGTAGCCAGGGCGGATGTTGAAGCGATTTGGCGGGAATTGGCCTTTGTATATTGGTTTTTCTGTAGATTTAAAAACAGAAATAATTAGCTCATTATCTGTTTATCCTTTTCTCAATTTTCTTAGGCGGCGTGCAGTCGATCCGGATGCAGCTGAATATAAGTATTTTACACGGAGCGACTGCCTATCTGACCTCCAAACACAGTAATTGGATAATACTACTTTTGAGTATCAACTGGTTCTAACTTCTGACTTACAGTACCTAATGATTTTTCAAAGATTTACAAAAATGGCAACCGCGACCAACGGTCGGTCCATGTTTTCCGTCACCGATGTCAGGGAATTGAAAAACATACATTGGTACCTGGCACCTTTTTTTTATCGTGGTAAAATTATCAAATGAGTTTGATAATTTTCAGACTCGTTCTGACTAAAACTTCTTTCTGTATCAATTTCTTGTTAATTTATACCGCACATACCCATTTAATTTTAAGAAAATATTATATTTTAACTTATTTATAACATTTTTGTAACTACAAATTGTTACTTTGCTGTCTCTTTTATAGTAAATGTTGCGTATACCTGTCATAGGCTCACATACTAGCACATATGTTTTATATTTTTGTTTTCAATTAATGTTATTGTATGTTTTGCTGTTGGTGTACCTTAAATAAATAAATAAATAAAATAAATAAATAAATATAGCCCTTTAAGTTCCGGGGTCACTGTAATTCGTAAGTTCCGCGACCCCGGCAGGCTTTGGCCCTCTACAGGGGGCCCCGTCACTATGCTGACACTCCTTGAGGCGCGTGTGGAACGCAACGCACCATCGACCCGGGCATGGTCTATGGTCGGACAGCGAGTTGCCCATTACTCGCTGCCCGCATGACCGCGCCTACGGTGGCCGGAGATCGTCTGCCGACGTCCATCGCGGTGGGCATTGGTACCTGGCTTGGGGTTGAACTTGCAACCTCATCTGTGAGAAGCTCGGTACTAAGCCTCCTAGACATCACCACCCACTGTTACTAATGCGTATAAAATCAAATATCTACCTGGTCCCAACTCCCCCCTCTCTCGTTTCCTATCCCTCATGTATTTCAGCATGGGGTCTCCTGCTCTCTCCACCTGCTTGAGGCTGTCTTCTAGATCACGGTCGTCTCGCAGACGCGCCAGGGGCTTGGAAGACTCGTGGAGGAACTCCTGGACGCGAGCCTCTTGATCTTCTTGCTGTTTTATACTAAAAAAAAAGGATAGTAATATTAGTAATTGATCTTTTAATGATTAATAACTTTATTTTTGAATTGTCTTTTTATATTTACTGTCACATCATTCTTAGATAATGTACCTGATGTATCTGATGATATAACAAAATTTTTGTAATAATTTTAGCGATTGAAAATAAATGACCATGGAGTTTCTTGCCCATTCTTCTCCAAAGAGATCTACACTTTGGAATGGGCATGTGTACTGAACTTTCACAGTTGTTATGTTTTGTGACTTGGACTGTAGACCATAATTATTTTGTACTAGTTTTATTTCATACCTTTTTACCCGACTACGGCAAAGCCAAAAGGAGGGTTATGATTTTGACCGGTATGTATGTTTGTATGTATGTATGCTTGTTTGTTCCCTCATAACTTCTAAACTACTTATCATTACATGACAAATGAGGTCTCGTTAGAAGCGTCTCAGTTGTCCGCTGGTTATAGGGTAGGTGACGTGTCACCAAATCCAATATGGCGCCCTCTAGGGGATGAGAAGACGTAACCGAAAAAAATTCGTACAATATCGACATGAGTATCAAATTAAAGGGCTTGATGAGCACATTTGAAATATATATACATTACATAGCTTTTACTAGCTAATTTTCTGTTTTTAACAGTGTCCACATGGGAATCAAATGATAAATCTTGAATTCACAACTCAGAAAGTATACATATATCATAAATTACTATGAATAATATAACCCCAAAATAGTGTAAATAAAAAATAAGTTAAAAATAACTAAAACCCGACTACGAAAAAATCGCGCACTGAAAAGTATAAAACAAGAACAAGCCGTGGTTGTATGCCACCTAGCCAATAAAGATTGTGTGAAACAACCGCAGGTAGGTAGGCATACGACCACGGCTTGTTCTTGTTTTATACTTTTCAGTGCGCGATTTTTTCGTAGTCGGGTTTTAGTTATTTTTAACTTATTTTTTATGACAATTCAAAAGTGCCTGTAATAAGCCTACTTGAAATAAATGATTTGATTTTAATCCTAATATTTTAAGCTAGTTTCTGCCTGTGGATTAATAAATAAATAAAATAAATAAATATTCCACAACTATCACACAACGCCATCTAGTCCCAAGCTAAGCAGAGCTTGTGTTATGGGTACTAGACAACTGATAAACATACTTATATATTTCTAAATACATACATATTATAGATAAATTACACCCAGACACAGAACAAATGATCGTGCTCATCACACAAACATTTGTCCTGGGTGGGAATCGAACCCACAACCTCCGGCATAGCAGTCAGGGTCACTAACCACTAGACCAACAGGCCTATCCGTCCGTTATCCCCTTATATCTCTAAGGTTCTATCTACCTCTGTATCAAAGTTTATTGAAGCGGTCTATGGAACTTTCCAAACTGGTTACCGTGAACCAGGAACGTAAAGGGCTATTGAAGGACCACCGTGAAGTTTAGTCAGTACGAGTCGGACAGTAACAGTCTTCCATTAGTCCTGGGACCCGCTCCAGGACTCATTTCATAATTTTACCACGAAAAAAAGAGGTTTAATTGTATGAGATGGATGATTTGCTATTTTGACATGACTCACCCTTTTGTCCATTTCTTATATTTTTCATCTAATTCTTTCTGACGCTCTGCCTTTTCTTTTAACTTTTGTTTTTCCTCTGAAGTTTCTCTTTTACCTGCAAAAATACAATTTATTAGAATTATTTCATCTTTGATAGGTGAGAACTTATCTTTGGAAGATTTTTACTCACTTTTTCTCGAAACAACTTGAGCATTTCTCCCGGATACTTCATCTGTCATCTTATTGAAAACTTCTTCCTCCCTTTTTCTAAAACTCTCATTTTCTTGCCTCAACTGTCTTGCATCTTGCAAGCCAGCCAACTTGCCTTCCAAAGTCTTTGCCATTTTCTTGTTTGATGGAGGTGGACTATCATTGCCTCTTTTACTCCTGTCTCTGTCTGTATTCCTGTCTTTTTCTCTTCTAGGAGGAGATTGGTCTGAGTCATTGCTGACTCTTCTCTTGTTATCTGAAGCTTTTCTATTCCTTCTAGATGGGGAGGCTGATTTATCTTTTCTATGCCTTCTGGGCGGGGAGACATCAGAATCTGTGGAACGTCTGTGTTTGCGAGACTTCTCTTGCCTATCTTGATTGCTCTGGTGTCTGTCATGTCTGTCCTTATGACTGTCCCTGTGAGGAGATTGCCTTTGTTTTTTAGAAGGGGACAAGAATCCTGGCGATTCGTTTCGCCTTCTGCTGTCCACTTTTGCCCTCCTCGGAGGTGATAAATCATCATCATGATTATTTTTCGATCTTCTTGGAGGTGAGTCGTGACTCTTGTTTAATTTTCTAGGTGGAGATTGGTCTGAATCGTAATTCTTTTTAGATTTTCTTGGAGGTGACGGGTCCGAGTCATAATTTTTGGAATGACGTGGTGACGATTCTGTTTTTCTTCGGGATGGTGATGAATTTCTTGGGTCCGTTTTAGGAGAATGTTCTGATGTTGAATGTTGTAATGTGGCAGGGTCTTCAGGTCCAAAAACTCCCCAGCGGCTAGGTTTGCGCAATCTTTCCCTCTTGGGAGGTATATCTGTGTTATTTCTGTTATTTTTTTCTTTGATTGGAGATTTGTCATCCATTCTTCTTTTTGGGGATTTATCATCATGTTTCCTCTTAGGCGATCTGTCATGACTTCTCCTTTTAGGGGATTTTTCCTGACTTCTTCTTTTAGGAGACCTATCGTCATGTTTTCTTTTATCATTACTTCTTTTACTTGATTTCTCATGTCTGAGATCAGGCGATCTGTCATTCTTTCTCTTTACAGTTTTTTCTTGTCTTTCATCAGGAGACCTGTCATCACGTCTTTTAGGAGATGCATCAAAACTTTTCCTTTTAGGATCACTGCGTTTTTTAGGAGATCTGTCATCTCTTTTTGAAGAATGATCATGTCTTTCAACAGGAGATCTATTGCTGTGGTTTCTTTTGGATTTTTCGTCTTTTCTTTTTGGAGATCTATCATTGTTTTTCTTGTATGGAGACCGACTATCCCTTTTTCTAGGAGGGCTGAAATCACTATCACTGTCATGTTTTTTGGATGTTTTGGAAGCCTTTGCTTTGTTATTATCCTGTTTACGAGGAGGGGAGATATCAGAATCATTTTTTTTCTCATCTTCAGAATCACTGTACATTTTGCCAAAGATAAGTTCATTCTCTTTCTCAGCCTGTTTAACATCTCTCTTAATTTCTTCTATTTCTAATTTACTGTTGAAGCCATCATCCTGTGAATACAATTTTGGTTATTTTCTACCTGTTTTTTGTTCTAGTGAACAGGAATTTATTCAGTTTCCTGAAAGGTGAAACCAATGTTCTTATAATAAAGTTTATGGGATGGATAATATAGTATGAAGATAGTTTTTGCATTGCATTGGCAAATACTGTAATTTGTTGATATGAACAAAATAAAGATTCAACTCATTGGCCACAAAGCCAGTGAAAGTACAAAGAATTTAAAAAGTTGTCGGGATAAAAGCCATCAAAATAAAAGTGGAAGAACAAAAAGTAATTTGCAAGAAACAAAAAAAAACAATATTTTGTGACCACACTTTTTCCAATTTAAACAAATTTCCCAATATTTTTTTGGTGGAGTTTGTAGAAAATGCCTTATTATGTGGGACTTAAATCGGAGCAGGAATGCCTGAATATTCTTATAACTTACCTGACTAATAATCTTCCATTTAGAGCTGGAACTGAACAGCTCTGCTTTCTTCACCTCCTCGGGCCTATCATCAATGATGCCAGCTATCTGTGGGGCATCCTCACCCTGGTCAAATACGTCCAGCTCATCACCATCCAGGGTTCGTAATTTGGACAGATCAATATCATCATCTATTATTTTTAATCTGGAATGGAAGTCATGTTCACTTAATAAGGGTATATCACAAAGACACACACAGCTCTCAAAGCATGGCACAGTAGAAACAAGTTTTGTCGATGGATTGTAGAAAGATTTACTGTTTTAAGCATGGCAAAGTTAAAAATGTAGAAAAGAAATGTTTATTTGTCTATTCTTTATGAAATGGATATATTGATGGATATATGATAGGGATGAAATGGTCATGCTACTCATGCACATCATTTTCTTCTTGCATCTTTTTTCCCCTTCTGCCACATAGAACATCGTTGTGTTAGTGCGTTCACTAAAGCAATAGTTGAAATGAGACCACATATGAGCAAACATAGTGTGAGACACCCTGCAGCTATCAATGTTATAACGAATGTTGCTGGTAGTGAATGGAAGTGGACAACCCAGTGGTAAGAGCCCTTTGAAGGAGGCATACATTCACTAGTGGATTTGTCATCCACAGCTGAATGTAGAAGGGCTATGATGATGAAAACAAAAGCATAGCTTCAGATGCTAAAGATTGCAGATGCTTGCAAAAAATCTCACTCAAATATATAAAAACTTCATGCATCTAAATGTTATACTTGTAAATATCTTTCATTTCACAATCATTAGAGTTTTATGGAAGGAACACACATGAAATATTATAAGATTTGTAGTGATTGTAATATTTGAAAAATATTTTAATTCTCAGTGGAAGTTATCTGTAGTAATATCATAGACTTAAGGCACTAAAGTCTAGACTACCTATGTAATAGTTTTAGGCAATTGATTTAATTCAAATAACTTGTTATATTAGTTTGATATTGCATCTTTGACTATATTACAAAGGAACACGGCCAAAATACTATGTTACGGGCTCTATTTAGTCTGTCGGACGCTTGAACTGGCCTGTTATATGTTAAACTAACCTATAATTATTGTAAAAACATAGTATAGGAGGGAAACGTTTTTGCCAGTAAAATGGATCGATTTTGTTAGGTTATGTTTACAAAACTTATTATTATCTCGTGCCAAGGACTAAAACTGTACCAATTCAATCTATATAATTTTAAGAAAACAAATATCGTAAATTAGTTTGACATACCCAGTGCCTTTGACGGCCTTTTTCTTCTTCTTCTTTTTGTCTCCTGACGGTCCACCAAGATACTTTTGCAAATACGCTTTCTGAGTTATACTTGCAGACATTTTACTCATTTTTATGTTTAAATTACTTCAACTATTTAGTTAATCGTCACGACAGCAAAACCAAACACTGCACTTGACAAAGACAAACACTTGAAATTTTTTGATGTGATGTGAATGTGATGTAATAATGGATCTTTAGCACCGTTGAAATGTTATGTTATCTCTTTCTATAATTTACAAACCAACGAGATGGGTATATCCATGCTCCAAATACATGTGGTATTTGTCAGTGTTCTTTTTTTTTAATGTTTCTAGAATGACTTCAAGGCCTTTATGCCAAGTCTATGTTTCTTTGTGACAGCTAGTGAAGTGAATTTTATGTAATTAAAGTACGGTTTTGGATTTTAAAATCAGAATCTATGCTAATATTATAAAGTAGAAGAGTTTGTTTAGTTAAAGACCCTAATCTCAGAAAATGGTGGTGTGTGTTGCTGTGGCTTCCGTCTGCTGATATTGTCAAAAGAAGTTGTAGTTTGGATTCTGACAGACGAGTTCTTGGTAGACACGTGTGTTTAGGATTTTTCTGTGAATTTTAAGTCATTTCGAGTGATTGTTGACTCTTCTGTGTCTTGTTATTGTTTAAGTGTGTTGTCCTTGTGTTTGTAAACAGGTTTGTACTGTGTTTGTTTAGCTTTTAAGTCCGAAGTCCACGATGGATAAAAATAAACCCCCGGATCCCGACCCTCCAGATATTCCAGTCCCATCATCTCCTCTGTCTCCGAACCCGCTATCTCAATTCGCGGATGTTGTATGTAGCGTAGCAGAGATGGATGTTTCCGCACCCCAAAGTTCCCGCAAACGTCTCGGAGACGATGACATTTTAACACAGTCCCTTCCTACCAAGCAACTGAAAACTCAAATTGGACGTTCCAAGTATTCAGTGTTAGATAAGGCTCCTTATGTTGTGCACGTTTCTCGTATAGAGAACCAACCAAATGCTGGCACCACCCTTCACCCAGTTATCTTTGGTAAATTACTTCTTAATAATAACGTAGCGAACGTTGTTCGCGGTGGTGTTACCAAAGTTGGCAGAAACCGCGTTTCAGTAGAGTTTGCTTCCCCTCAGGATGCAAACTCCTTCCTAGTTAATAACCTGTTGTCTAAACATGGGTACTCGGCAACAATTCCAACATTCAATATAACCAGGATGGGTGTTGTAACTGGTGTTCCTACTGATATTTCGGAAGAAGAAGCCCTCACATATTTAACTGTACCCTCAGGTTGTGGGCGAATACTCAAAGTACGACGTATTAATAGGAAAATACAAAAAGACGGTACGAATGAGTGGAAACCGACTGAAACATGTGTCCTGACCTTTGATGGACAAGTTCTGCCTAAACGGGTTTACTGTTGCTATACTTCTCTCCCTGTTGAGCAATACATATACCCGACAATCCAATGCCGCAAATGTTGCAGATTTGGTCATGTAGCGAATGTGTGCCGGTCTAAACCTCGCTGCAGTAAGTGCGGCCATGATCACTCAGGTGATGTGTGCAGTATTTCTGAGGGTGAGGCTTTCTGTGTGCTGTGCTCGGGTAATCACTATGCCAATAGCAGGTCATGCCCTGAGTATGGCAGGCAGAGGGCAATTAAGACTGTCATGGCGGAAAAAAACATTCCTTATGCTGAGGCTAACAAGTCTATTCCATCAGTCTCCCGCAACTATGCTACTGCAGCAAAAACCCCGACTTCTCCAATTTCTCAATCCTATCGCAAAACCGTGACTCTTAAACCTAAGACTCATGGCCCCCTTTCCCCATCCTATGATAAAGCTTCTCACCAACAGATAGTTAGTTCTCCCCAACCCACTCAGCCCAATGGCTGTTCTCTTCAAAATAATGTTTCTTCCAATAATAGTTCTATTATTGACTTACTAATTAAACTCATCCCCATAATTATTTCTTCTACTTCTAACAACCATTTACCGTCCAACGTTGCCGACCAAATTGTAACTTTACTTTTAAATATTAAAAATGGCGTCTCGCCAAACATTTCTACAGTGGAATGTGAGGAGCGTGTGGCATAAAAAGCACGACCTCATATTCCTATTAAACAAGTACAAGCCATTGGCTTGTTCAATAGCTGAGACTTGGCTGACCCCAAGTCTTAGTTTCCGTATGCCACACTTTAACATTCTCAGATGTGACAGATCTGATGGCTATGGAGGTTCGGCTCTCCTAGTCAACAATCGGGTACCTCTTTCCCCTTTCCCCTTACCTTCGCTCACAGGTGATATGAGTATTGTAGCAGGAAGGGTCGAAGGTATCACAGTGTTTTCAGTTTACATTGCTCACCCTAAGCATGAATTTTTAACTTTTTTGAGAAACATGCTTTCCAACGTTGTAGGACCAATTCTGGTTATGGGTGACTTTAATTGTCACCATTACAGATGGGGATCTGAGCGCTGTGATGCCTTTGGTGTGGCTTTGGTTGATATCTTGGATGATCTGGACCTATGCATCCTCAATAATGGTTGCCCAACACGCAGATCTTCTCCCGGTCAACAAAAAAGTTGTGTTGACTTAACATTCTGCTCGGTTGAGTTGGCGTCTTCAACCAATTGGGAATGTACGTCCCTGTCGCATGGTAGTGACCATTACCCTATTGTTATATCCTTGGTTAATAAGACATATTTAGAAAAAAATTCTCCTCCACTCCTGAAGTATAACTTGTCCAAACCAGATTGGGATAGGTTTGCTTCACTATTGGAGGACAAGATTGACGTAATTCCAAATTTAAATTCAGTTTTTGTAGATCATACTGGTCACCACCATGCCAAGATTTGTTATGAGGAATTTGTAACAGCTGTAACCTCCAGTGCGGATGCCTGCTTCCCTCTGAAGAACAGTGCCCGCAACAAGATTCCCTCCCCTCCTTGGTGGGATCCAGAGTGCACTTCTGCAATCAGAGAAAGGAAAGACGCAGAGCGATGCTATAATAGAGATATGAGTACTGAGAATCTCCTCACATATTTACAAATTAATGCCAAAACAAAACGTTTCCTCCGCAAAAAGAAACGCATGGGTTGGATTAACTTCTGTACCTCCTTATCTCCTGCTACTCCAGCATCATTGGTCTGGAAACAAATTAATAGGTACAGACGAGGGTGCTCGCCATCAATCTCCTCACCAATGACTAGGGAAACAGCTGAACTTTTTTTTGACAGAATTGCTCCCCAGTACGTACCACAGTCATCTGAATTATTCAATTTACCCATACAAATCGCCTCAGAGGACCCGTTAGATGTACCATTTTGATATATTCCTTAGTGGGTGGATATTATAATGAAACGAGTGTCGTCCTTGATCGCTAGTTTATTACTGAGTAAGTGGGGGTTACATCTCAAAATATATAGTAGGATGCGTCCTATGTGTGAGTGCGCATACAGATCATTCCTCCACACTAATTTTGAAACCTGTTGACAAATAACAATACTTACTTAAAATTCATAAACTTAACCTAACATAGTACTTAACATCTATTTGTAGAATACAGTATAGTCTATATCTTTCCTTGTGCGCCGAGAACGTGCACTTGGCTCTTGATCCACTGCTTCGTCCTGCGCAGCGGCGGAGGCTTCAAGAGCCTGGTTCCCAGAAGCATCACTAAGTGCTTGCCGTGCATATTCTCGGCCCACAACATCCGTTACAATCTGCCTATCCCTGTCAGCTTCAACGCTAGTTGTAGCCGCAGTACCTTCTACCGTCTCCACCGGTTCCTCCACACCTGCACTTACTAAGTTACTCGACTCAATCGCCGGGCTGGGCACTATTGGTGAAGTAGATGAAACCGGTGAATTCGAAGCATTACTGACGGGCTGGAAACCGGAAGATATTGGTTTTTTACATTTTAAAATTTGATCAAGATGCCTAATGCAAAAAACGCCTTGATCTTCAATAAGCACCTTGAACATTCTCTTTCCTATCACTTTATTGATGACTCCCATCTTCCACGACTCCTTCCGACCACTGTACCACCGGACCCATACCCTGTCACCGGCTTTGAAAGCTCTGGCGCGACCTTCGTTTTCCCCTGATGGTATGTTACGAATCTCTTTTTTTACAGGTAATATTAAGTCAAGTCGTGACCTCAATTCTCTGCCAAACATTAATTTTGCGGGTGATTGTCCAGTAGTACAGTGCTCTGTGTTTCTATATTGAAATAAATATAGCAATAAATTGTGGTGCACTTTATGTTGTACTGTGCTTTCACTTAAAATATTCTTTAACATTTTTTTGCACGTCCTCACTGAATTTTCAGCTTGACCGTTGCTACATGGATGATAGATTGGTGACGTCATATAGTTAATACCATTATTGGAACAGTAGACCTTAAATTCCCTACAATTAATTTTTACGTCATTATCTGAGACTAATGTACCCGGTAGTCCAAACACTGAAAATATTTGCATTAATTTCTTTATTAAGGATTGTGTGGTAAGATCATTACCCATGAAAATACACTCTAACCATTTGGAGTAGGCATCAATCACTACTAAATAGGTTTGTTGACGTATAGATAAATAGTCGATATGAATTCGTTCCCACGGTGCCGCTGCGCTCGGCCACGGCGCCGGCGCTGCCCGTGGCGGAGCGGCCCGCTCGCTCGCGCACACCTCGCACGCGCCTATGTACCTCTCAATATCCTCATCTATGCCTGGCCACCACATCCTAGCACGCGCATTGCATTTCATTTTAACAATGCCCAAATGTGTGCTATGTAGTTCTTGCAACATTCTTTCACGCAGTGCCATGGGAATTACCACCTTATGTCCCCGCATTAAAATTCCATTTTCGTATTGCAAGTCGGTACGACATAAAAAGAAAGGTCGTATAGACTCACAAACGATTTTGCGGGGCCAACCTACATCTGTATACCTTACTACTGTTTGTATTGTTTTATCATTATGAGTAGCATTCTTTACATCTGTAAACAAAACAGCTGGCGCGAACGTATCTAGGAAGTTAAGCGAGCAATATGCGTCATATTCGCCATCTTTCTCGCTCTCAGTGTCGCTTACGGGTGCACGGGAAAAATAATCGGCCACTAAGTTATTGTCACTTGATATATATTGAACTACGTAATTGTATGCAGATAATATAATGGCGTACCTTTGTAAACGTAACGCCGTGGTGATTGATATACCCGTTTTATTATTAAATATCGACACTAAGGGGCGGTGATCTGTTTTAAGAATAAACGGGTCACTTCTACCGTATAGGTACTGATGGAAGTGTTTGACACCAAAAATTATTGCTGTCGCTTCCTTCTGGATCTGACTATAATTGCGTTCACTCACCGCGAGTGATCGCGACGCGAATGCCAGTGGTCGCTCGCGGCCTTCGTTATCCCGTTGGGACAAAACCGCGCCGAGGCCGTGCGGCCCCGCATCCACTGCTAGCACGAGCTGCGCGCTCGGCTCGAAATGTGCCAGCACGCGCTCGGAGGCGAGCTCAGCGCACACGCGGCGCACCGCGCGCTGCTGTCGCGGGCCCCACTCCCACCGTGCACCGGCGCGCAGTAACTCGTGGAGCGGGCTCATAATGCTTGACGCGTTTGGAATAAAGTTCCTGTAGTAGTTGACGACCCCAAGGAACCTCTTTACTTCCGTTATATTTGTTGGTTCCGGGGCGTTCAATATCGCTTTAACTTTATCGCGGTTAGTACGTAGTCCGTTTTTATCGATAACATATCCCAGGTATGTTACGCTCTTATTGAAAAAAACGCATTTGTCTTTTTGTAGGCGCAGCCCGGCTTCGTTAAGCCTACTTAAAACCTGGGCTAACCGCGTCATGTGAAGCGTTTTCGTTGGCGCAGTCAAACAGATATCATCTAACCAAATGCTGACACCCTCAATACCTGATAGCAGCACTTCCATTGCCTTTTGAAACAAGGCTGGAGCATTTGCGAGACCATAGACTAGGCGGGTATATTTAAATAATCCTTTTGGGGTATTAATTGTTGTTAACTCCTGGGAATCTTCAGAAAGTATAAACTGATTGTACGCATTTTTTAAATCTATTTTAGTATAATGTTCACCGCCTCCAAGTTTCGCGAATACTTCCTCGATTCTAGGTAAAGGATACTTATCTATAATCAGATCCTGGTTTAGTGTAACAGAAAAATCACCTGCAATTTTAACCGTACCGTTATCTTTAAGTACTGGGACGATGGGTGTCGCGTATTGTGAATTATTAACAGGTACTAATATACCCAAGCTGACTAATCTATTTAGTTCTGCTTCTACCTTCTCTTTTAGTGCGAATGGTATTGGTCGGGCCTTAAAAAATTTTGGTACCGAATTTTCCTTTAACCGTAATTTAACTTTAAATTTATTGAAAGTACCAAGTTCGTCCTTCCATAAATTCGGGTACTGTTCCAGTAATGTATTAACGTCATCATCATTACTTATCTTATAAATATTTGTTAAAATCAAACCGAAGGCGGACATAAAATCGCGACCAAGCAGGGGTGGTCCATTGGAGTCCACTACAAATATCGTTATGTTGTTTTTTACGTAATTATACTCAACTGTTGCTTGGAAATACCCCAATGGTGAAATTTTATGCCCGTTATATAGACACATTTTTATTTTACTATCATTTAATTTATAATGTTTGAAAAGTTCAGTATACAGTCGTTTTGAAATAACTGAGACACCTGACCCTGAATCTAACTCCATAGTTACACATATATCACCAACTTTTATTTTTAAAAGTAACGGTTTATCAGTCACATACCTGATATTAAAATTATTGCATTCGTCACAGCTGCCAACCGAGTTACCCTCGCTTTCATCACTACCCATGTTATTTACGCGTACCCGTCCGTTTTTGTGATTTTTATGGCACACTTTCTTTAAATGACCCACTTTCCCACATTTTTGGCACTTATAATTTTTGAAACGACACATTTCTTTATCGTGATTCTTTAACCCGCACACTGAACAACGGAAATCTTCGCCACGTTGGCCACGATCGTAGCTCGCCGTCGATGCTCGCCCGTCTCGCGAGCCGGAACGTGCGCCTCTCGCGCCGCTGCCAGCGCCGCCGCCATTGCCACCATGCGCACCAGTTCCATTGCTCGACCGCTTCCATCCACCTTTGCATGATACTTTGTTCACTGCTTCCTCTTTGATAGAAATGGCCTCTAAACTACTGCCCAACAAAGCCTTTGCCTCCCGGGCACATGCTGACTGCTCCGCAATTTCAATTGCCCGCGACAACGTGAGCGTTGACGGGTTCTGCTCGAACAGCTTTTCACGTTCCGGACCTGCACTCAGGCCGAGGACAAAACGATCCCTTAGATTCGTTTCCAGCGCGGCGCCGAAGTCGCAATATGTTGCTAAACCTCTTAATCGCGCCGCCCATTCCCCAACGGTTTCGCCTGTCGTTCTGCTGGCACTGAAGAATTTCGCCTTGTCGACAAATGAGCATTTTCGTGGCTTGAAATGACTGTCGAGTAAACTTACTAGCTCTTCATAACTCAACGCCTCCAGCCCCCTGGGAAATGCTAGGTTGAGTACTAGACGATATGTCTCCTCTGTAAGATGGCACAGTAAAATTCCACTCTTCACTTCGTCTTTAACGCCGTTAATCTTCAAAAACTGCGTTAGTTTGCCCTTGAATATTTGCCATTCACTGGTTTTATGGTCAAATGAAGACAAATTCCCGAGAAACGAATTCATTTTTATATACGTAGGTACTTGTTTTTTTTTTTTTGTTCACCTCGTCGCCAATGATATATTCCTTAGTGGGTGGATATTATAATGAAACGAGTGTCGTCCTTGATCGCTAGTTTATTACTGAGTAAGTGGGGGTTACATCTCAAAATATATAGTAGGATGCGTCCTATGTGTGAGTGCGCATACAGATCACATTTACTTTGGGAGAACTGAGTGTGGTGCTCGGGCATGTCCGGGACTCAGCCCCCGGAGCTGACGGAGTACCATACTCTTTTCTTGTTAATTCTGGAGAGAAGGCTAAACTGTACTTCCTGAATATCATTAATTTTTGTTTCAATCATGGATGGGTTCCTGACCAATGGAAACTCCAAATCATCATTCCCTTACTGAAGCCAGGCAAACACGTCGATGACCCGAATGGCTTTAGACCAATCGCTCTGTCCTCAGTCTTGGTTAAACTAATGGAACACCTGATTAAAAACCGACTGGAATAGGCAATCGAATCGCGAAATTTACTGCCGAACTGTCAATTTGGCTTTAGGAAAGGCCTCGGCACAATGGATAGCGTTGGCGTTTTAGTTACGGATATCCGTCTAGCGTTCTCAAAGAACGAATCCGTTGTTGCCGCTTTCCTCGACATCTCCTCTGCATATGACAATGTCCTTCTTCCCGTACTCAGGCAGAAACTGCATCAGCTGAGACTTCCGGTCAAGATGATTGAATTCATATGTGGACTGCTCTCGTCACGCTCTTTGGTCCTGAGAGTCCAGGGAGAACATTTTGAGAAAAGGCAGTCATGGAAGGGACTTCCTCAAGGCTCCGTCCTCAGTCCCCTTCTTTATAATTTGTACACTGTGGATATTGGCTCCTGCCTTAACAATAACTGTCACATTTTACAGTATGCAGATGACCTAGCTCTGTATGTGTCAAATTCCTCCATTAAAGACGCAGCGTCATCTCTTTGCCTCTCCCTGGACTCTTTGAATCAATGGCTTTTAAATCACGGTCTGACCTTATCAGCACCTAAAAGTTCGGCAGTGATTTTCTCCCGCAAAAGACTGATCCCACAAGTATCAGTGGATATTTCAGGCAATGTTATCCCTTTAGTTAATAAAGTAAAATTCTTAGGCGTTTTCCTTGACTCAAAATTAAAAGGTACTCAGCATATAAATTTATTAATTCAAAAATGTGAAAAAATAGTTTCGATTTTAAAGGTTCTTGCGGGTGTCTGGTGGGGTGCTCACCCTTATACAATGAAATTGGTTTATAACGCTTTAATTCGCAGCATTTTAGATTATGGAACGTTCCATTTAGTCCCTTGCAACAAGGGTGCCTTGGCTGGGTTAGACAGGATTCAGTCAAAATGTCTTCGGGTCATCACTGGTTGTATGAAGTCTTCTCCCATTAACGCGTTGCAGGTCGAGTGTGCTGAACCACCCCTGGCCTTGAGACGGCAGTATTTAGCTTCCCGTTTTCTGGCTAGGGTAATACCTAGAACCTCACATCCCCTTTTAGAACGATTGACTGAACTTGATGCTCTATGCAGAAACTCAAGCTATTGGAAAAATAAAGAACTTCCCCTCATTATTAAAGAATTCCGCCAAATTCAAAATTTAGGAAATCCCATAGACCAGTATTCCACATTACCTCTCTTTAACTTCCCATATGATGTCCTATGTTTTATTCCGAAAATCCTTTTCGACATTGGTATCTTCAAAAACTCGCCTTCGGCGAACTCGAGATTCAACGCGGTGGTGGGAGAACGATGGACTGGTTTCCAAAGGTTTTTCACTGATGCTTCAAAAGTTAGTGATATCGACTACACTGGTGCTGCAGTTTATTATCAAAACTCCAGAATTATTCTGCAATATAGGTGCCCTAAGGAGTCATCTGTGTTTACTGGCGAGTGTGTGGCTCTATTAGAGGCTTGCCTTTTTATAGAGTCACACCACAACATCGAAAAAGCAGTTATTTTCACAGACTCTCTTAGCTGTCTGCAGGCCTTAGTTCAGAATCCCTTCAAAAGTAAATTGCACAGCTCTTTAGTTTTAAAAATTAAAAAATCTTTATTTTCATGTGCTAGCAATCAAAAGGAGGTTCAGTTAGTTTGGATACCTGGTCATTGTGGTATCAAGGGAAATGAGTGCGCTGATGCTTTGGCTAAAGATGCCTGCTCTTCAGCGGTAGCTGATCTCACCCACAATACCCATCAGAGCTATGACCTGCTCAACCTTCCTAAAGTCAGACTTCAATCTGCATGGCAAGAGGAATGGAACATCTCTGGAAGACATAAAGGAAGGTTTTATTATGCAGTCCAACCAGCCATAAAACCTAAACCTTGGTTCTTTCCCCATAAAAAAGTCTCCAAAACGGTTATCTCAGTCCTCTGTCGTATCCGACTAGGTTTTTGTTGCACCCCTGTTTTTCTGCACAAAATTCGCGTTCGTGATTCCTCTCTCTGCGAGTGTGGTTTGGACGAAGGCACTCTGGACCACATTTTCTTTGAATGTAGTAACAACCTCCCTTCTTTGGATTTATATAGTCGCCTCCCCAAATTTAAGATCCCTCTCCCAACTAATTTCCCCTCTCTATTGACTTATTCTTCCCCAGAACTACTGCTGGCGTTGATGATTTTCATCCGCCACAACAACATTAAACTCTAAGCTGTCATGTCTGACTGTGGCATATATATTTTATGTTCTAACAATTATAATGTATATATTTATTTTATCTTTTTGTTTGTTTCAGTCCTATACTAACCCAACAAGATCTACGTCGTGTTCGACCATATCAATCGAGGATCCGACTTTTTTTCTTTATTTTTTTTTTTCTAAACTTTTACGTTTTATTTATGCACACTTGTTTTTCTAAGTCACTCTTGACACTGGCAGAATAGTCGACATCGTCTTGACTTGCCATAAGAGAAAAATAGAATAGAATAGAATCTCAGAAAATACTGGTTCGAATTGAAAAAAGAATAATTGTGTTAGATAGACCATTTTTCCAGGAAGGCTATAGGCCAGGGGTGGCCAACCTGTCGATCGCGATCGACCGGTCGATCGCGACTATTACTCCAGTCGATCGTGGCAAAGCAAAAAATATAAATAAGTAGATCAGACTGCGCAACGTAATTACCAACTACTGCAGCATCATCTGGTATCACTTTTCAATCGCTGTTCCGTCACGGTTGGTAGATCGCACAGGGTTTCGTTGGTAAACAGTAGATCTTATGTCTAATCAAGTTGGCCACCCCTGCTATAGGCTATAACATCATGCTACGACTAATAGGAGCCGAGTAGCGGGGTTACAACTTCGAAGTTATCAGTATCTTAATTTTTATGTAATATAGTAGTATTCGAAATTTGGGCACCTAATGTGTTGTGTTCCTAAAAAAATTATTTAATTGCCGTTATGTGTACCTAATAATACAATGAAATACCAAACATACGTAATGGTGCAATTTTGAAATACAAACAAAAACAACTTCATTATGCTGCAGCTATGCTCTTTATTACTATTATTAATAAATTGATTCAATGTTTTAACAAAAATAAACAAATTTCCATATCGTGTGATAAAAGTGAATAGCAAGGTGTCGTATTTATCACATTTGTTGAGATTTATTTCTTTTGATCATCGTTACTTTCGCGGAGACTGCTCGATTGTACCTGTAAAATAAAATATATACTTATAGCTTTCCATGTAATACAGATATTTATTTTGTTGGTCATGATTGTAATCACAACGTATAATTTTTTTATAACCTGTCAGGGAAAAATAATCCTCAGTCAAAGAGAAGTACCTATAAGAATGGTTGACACATAATAAATGGTACAACTGTATTAGAAGGAAAAAGAAGCGAATAATTATAAATAGCTAAAATATAGGAAAGTTTATGAAAAATGTATTAACACCGTCAGTAGCTTGGTGACGGTTTTAAGAAACTAAAGGTTCGTCAAAAAATATTTTAGAACCTCATAGCCACAGAACTTTGTAGAAGCACCAGTTCGGTTTTAAAATCATTTTGGGTACTCACATTGTAATTCGGGTATAAGGTATTGTAAAGTTGGGACAAATACTAAAAAGAAACATAACAATACAATATTAAACTGAGCGTTTGGATTATAACTCGTTGTTTCTTTTACAAAAATTAAGTGGATAAATATTTGTTAAATGAATTTATATAGCAAGACAATTTAACCCTTCTTTTGAACGTATAATAAGTATGTTTCATTCGAACAATCGACAATAATTTGTCCATCAGTTCAGTACCATAATAGCAGGGTTGTGCGTATCAGAACATGAAAACCTTAGAAATGGTAATACGACCTTTACAAATACACCATGAGCAGCACGGTTTGACAAACGTCTTACTGATCTGGAAAACTAGCATCTAAGTTAAAAGGGTTTAGCCACGCTGTTGCAAACTGCATAATATTTTTATCTCTGGAGGTTTAGACAGAGCTGTACGTGCAGTACTCCCACATTTCATAAGATATGTTTAAGTCCCACGCAATGGAACGTACGATTATTATTCTCAACAACACTGCCCGACCCGGGAATTGAACCCAAAACGTTCATACTTAGGTGTGGCACTTTTGATTTCCAGAACAACGTGCTTACGTTCAACGAGCAGCGTGGCCAGCAGCACATCACCAAAGTGTACATTTGATGGGAAGGACGTAGATATGTCCCTAAGTTTAATTGTAATAATAATTTTACAATTAAAGCCTTACGTTGTTTGATTGGGAGTTACTGGATCTGTTTGACCATCGGTTATTCTAAATGAAGACAACATTTTTTAAATTACACATGCAAAAATTAAAACTGTTATTCATAAGTTCCGTATAAAGTAATAAAATAAGCGATATTCATTGCTCCATTCGTGTACAAGACGTTTTTATTGAATTAAATACTCTATCAATGAACATTAAAATTCACTGACAACATTATGGACAACAGATATTTTACGAGATAAACAGGTAAAAGTGAATGGTTACAATGTGAAACTTTTACTTACGCTGGAGGCCTGGATTGGTTTACTGCTATACAACCCCAGCTAGGAAAATGATACCGCAAAAATTAAAAATCTAGTTATTAAATTATTGTACTTTACCAACCAAGGATACTCTGGAGCATCGTAGTCCTAGAAGAAGGTGAACAAGAAAGAGAAAACACAGTACAGCAATACAAACAGAAAACAACACATTGCCGTTTCAAAATCCGCTGTAATTCAAGACTATGCTGCGAAATCCTTCAAAGTATAGCGAAATATAAGAGCGAAATGGTAGAAAATAATGAATTTAATGAAGGCAACTATAAAAGGGAGTACATTATGGGACCACATTAATTTCTCGCAGAAAATTTAAGTCTGGTTTCAACATGATCGATGAAAAGCTTCAAAGGATCCTTTAGGAGTTTGTCAACTAGTAGTAGAACGATGTGTATTTGATGTTGGTGTGCCTAGTCACTTACCTGTGAGTTGAAAAATGAAGCTGGACTCTTGACTTCTGTTGCATGTCAGAGAATCATTAAGGCTAAGAAAAGACGAGACTGTCAGTGGTAGAAAACGGCATGATGACTGACGTCAATAGACACTAGAGCAAATCGCACTTGATGTCCCAATTAAGTGTTCAACTAATAATAGCTGTTGGTCAGCAAACTCGCCGTTGTAGCCGTTAACTGTTACATACTGTTACCTTGCTGTATCCCCGCACTGAATTCAGATATGGTGCAATCTAAATGCAAACAAAAGCTTTGAATATTTAAAATTATAGTTTACAGTTCGTTTGGTATATACCGTTGATCAATACTGCCATTGTTTGAAATTGATGGGTGTTTTAAAAGCGATCTTCAGTAAGTCGATCCTGATTAATTTCATAATTTAGAATCATCAATGAATATTGGTTGAAACGATCACTACTAAAAATCAAACGGACGGTCCTGTTGTGTAGTACCTATTGCGGAGACCGTAAATCATTTCCTTCACTTACATATTTGAAGTTGAGATCCTGGAATAAAACACATGACGTTATTATTGAAATACTTCATCCAATTTTATATGATAGGTAGTATTAATTCAATAGTATTTTGGCCTTTTATGGTTAAAGATTTTGTTTACTTACGCCCAATTCGTGAATTCCGGCAGCTCGCTGGAAATAAGCAAAAAAAGTGTGTCAAACAATAATCAGCTTTGTTAAAATACATACAATTTCAATATTCTATAGGTATTTCATTATTACTTACGCTTACACTAATTGGTGGGATCTAGAAAGAAAAGGAAATAATTATAAAATTAAATTGATTGGATGCTCAATATACAGACATTTAAAAACGTACTAGTTAATTGTTATGCTTACGTAAGAAACTTTAAGAGCCTGCAAAATAAAATAGATAAAGCCATTAAATATAATCCATCTGATGGTATTATCAAGCAATTAAAATGAAAATTAACTTTCTCCAAATGTAGCTACTTAAATAACATTGAAATTGATTTTTATCGGCGAGCTACTTGAAGAATAGCAGTGAAAATAACGTATACTTACGCCTTGACCTCCGTATCTCTAAAACGAACAAAAATTACGGTTTATATTTAGTTAAAAATAAACATATTTCATGTAAAAATCTAAGTCAAATTGGCAATATAAAGAAAGAGCATAGTTTTAAAAAGATATTTGAAAGGATGATGCAATTTTTGGTCCCACCCTCCAATAGTAACATGTGATACGTCATTGGATAGGTATTTTCAAGCTGAATAAAAAATACAATGCCACCAAGTCTGAAATCTTAGCCCGTTCTGAGCTATGTTTGATTTAATATGGCAGTTCAAAAAATAATCAAATAATGTTTTTTTCGTAACATTTTACATTTTGGCGCAGAGGAGGAGGAGGAGAAGCTCGATTTTAAATAAACATAGCCGCACAGGTCGATCTTCGTCGGTATATGGATGGGTGATCATCTATTCGAGTTACCTCCGTGCGTCAGAAAGCACTTAAAAGCCGTTGATTAGGGCTTTCATTTGTAGATCTTTGACAGTCGTTGCCTACTGTTAGAAGCTCGCTTTGGTGGTTAACGGCAGGTTGAAGAGCGATTTTAAGCTGTTACGAGTACGCCAAAGATAAACAATGCGTCAATGTCTTGTCGCATTCAGTTACTACACATACGAGCTTGAAGGTTTTTTTTTTAACATGGTAAAAACCATGTTAAAAAAAAACCTTCAATGAATGAAAAACCTTCGAATGAGTCCTCCCAGGAACAGGGCGGGAGGGACTGTCAGACATGTACTGACTAAAATCCACGGTGTCCTTTAATAGCCCTTTACGTTCGGGGCCACGGTTACTTGTTAGTCTCGCGACTCCGGCAGGCTTTGGCCCTCTAAAAGGGTTCCGTCATTTTGATGACACCGCTTTTAGGTGCGCGTGGAACACGACGCGAAGTCGACCCAAGAGCTAGAAGGTACAATTACTAAGGTACCTGCAAGATATGTCGTCGCTCTGAAGATACCTGTGCGCATCATACCTTAATACTTTGGTACTTAGGGTCAGATGCCATGGGATCTAGAGACGAAAGCCTACCAGCACGTCTATGAGTGGCGTGTGGAGTGGAGGTGCAATGCTAGAGCGAATCTTCGCTACCTCTACCTCTTGCGAGAATCGCCCAGGCATTTCTACCTGCACAATTCGACACAGGACACTTCTCAAAGAAGGGTTTAACCGCCGCGTTTGCGGCGTTGCCAAACCTCGGTTGCGACAGTCGTATCCTCCATACCGCCATGAGATTACGCTGAAGTTCTTCCAGCAGCACTTGTCAGAGGTAGGGAGAGAGGGGGGGGGGGGGGAGATTCGCCCCAGCGTTGCGCTTCCACTCCACAGCCACTCATGTCTACCAGCACGTCTGTGCTGGTAGGCTTTCGTCTCTAGATCCCATGGCATACGGCATGGCATCTGACCCTAAGTACCAAAGTATTAAGGCATGATGCGCACAGTTACATTCAGAACGACGACAGGTCTTGCAGGTACAATAGCTTTAAATACCATACTTATATTATTTTTTTGCAGTGACTCATTTAAACACATTTAACATGCATCATACCATAGTTGGTTTGAAATAGTCAGTACCTTAGTAATTGTACCTTCTAGCTCTTGGGTCGACTGTGCGTCGTGTTCCACGCGCGCTTCAAAGAGCTGTCAGCAAAATGACGGGGCCCCTTTAGATGGCCAAAGCCTGTCGGGGTCGCGAGACTGAGTAACCGTGGCCTCGAACGTAAAGGGCTATTGAAGGACACCCTGGATTTAAGTCAGTACATATCTGACAGTCTCTCCCGCCCTGCTCCTGGGAGGAATCATTCGATGATTTCACCATGTTAAAAAAAAACCTTCTAGCTCTTATGCGTTGGGCACGCCGCAATTGCGGCGGTAAGACCCCTCTTTGAGGAGTGGCTGGATAGGCATCAGGGTGTCCTGACCTACCGCATGATGCAGGTCCTCACCGGACACGGAAGTTTCGGGAGGTACCTGTGTTTGATGAGGAGGGAAGAAACGCTTGGGTGTCACCACTGCGAGGATCGTCCGGAGGACAAGGTTGAGCATACGGTGCAGGACTGCCCTGCTGGGGCAGAGCACCGCCGTGTCCTCACGACGGCGATAGGCGGAGACCTCTTGCGCCCGGCATTGGTCGAGGCCATGCTGCGGGGCGAGACGGAATGTGAGGCGGTCGCCTCCTTCTGTGAAGCAGTCATGCTCGCGAAGGAGGTGGCGGGCCGCGTGAGGGAGAGGACAGCGTCCTCCCTCCACCCCAGCGGCAGTGGTAGACGCCAACGGTGACGGACGTCGGCAGACGATCTCAGGCCACCGTAGCGAGCAATCCCGGGTCGACGGCGCGTTGTGTTCCACGCGCGCCTCAAATAGTGTCAGCATAGTGACGGGGCCTGTAGAGGGCCAAAGCCTGCCGGGGTCGCGGCACAAAAGGGTTACCGTGACCCCGGTACGTAAAGGGCTACTGAAGGACACCGTGGATTTTAGTCAGTACAAGTCTGACAGTCCCTCCCGCCCTGCCCTGGGTGGGAGGACTCATTTGATGATTTTACCACGATAAAAAAAACCGTTGCGAGCAATGGGCAACTCGCTGTCCGACCATGGACCATGCCCGGGTCGACGGCGTGTTGTGTTCCACGCGCGCCTCAAAGAGTGTTAGCAAAATGATGGGGCCCCCCTCTAGAGGGCCAAAGCCTGCCGGGGTCGTGGGACTCATGAATCACCGGATACCGCGGATTTTAGTCAGTACAAGTCTGAGAGTCTTTCCCGCTCTGCCCTGGGTGAGAGGACTCATTTGATGATTTGGCCACGCTAAATAAAGAGCTCTTATGTGTAGTAACTGGGTCGCGGGACCAAGGGTTTACCTTGACCCTAGTACGTAAAGGGCTAGTGAAGGACACCGTGGATTTTAGTCAGTACAAGTCTGACAGTCCCTGCCGCCCTGCCCTGGGTGGGAGGACTCATTTGATGATTTTACCACGATAAAAAAAAAATGTGTAGTAACTGAATGCGACAAGACATTGACGCATTGTTGAAAGAGCTTTGGCGTACTCGTAACAGCTTAAAATCGCTCTTCAACCTGCCGTTAACCACCAAAGCGAGCTTCTAACAGTAGGTAACGACTGTCAAAGATCTACAAATGACAGCCGTAATCAACGTCTTTTAAGTGCTTTCTGAGGCACGGTGGAAACTGGGATAGATGATCACCCATCCATAAACCGACCTCGGCAAGCGCGGCTTGACATGAAAGATCGATCTGTGTGGCTGTAATTATTTAGAATCGAGCTCCTCCACCTTCTCCTCTGCAACAAAATGTAAAATGTTGCGAAAAAAACATTATTTGTTTATTTTTGAACTGCCATATTAAATCAAACATAGCTCAGAATGGACTAAGATTTCAGACTTGGTGCCATAGTATTTTTTATTCAGCTTTGAAATACCTATCCAACGATGTATTACACATAGCTATTGGAGGGTGGGACCAGATTTCATACAAACCCTGGCATCATCCTTTGCTTGAAGAAGAACTTATGAAATGAAAATTTTCTAGTAGGTCAATAAGAATGCGTCAATAAAAAAGTAGTAGTAATAAATAGTAAAAAATTGTGGTGTAAGAACACAAACCTTATGAAAATACTTCAAGAAGAAACAGCAACAGATATATACAATTCATTTGCGGTCGCGTAATAATTTTAGACAATAAATAGTTTGAATTGACATAGAAAGTAATAAAAATAAAATATACGTATAAGAAAACAAGACATAGGTAAGAGTCAAAATTAATTAATATGATTACTAACTGCTGATACTTCATCCACTTTCTGGGCTAGGACATCTAATTGTGAACTCTGCAATCCAAAAGCCTAATTCCGGTTTTAAAAACAGCGGTTTTTAGTAAAATAACGGTATTTGACGCACTACAGTTTATTGAACAATATTTTGTCAGTGACACGAAGGTTTATGTTGGCACATTTTTTTTAATGTACATTGATAGTTACCTGTGTCAATTTAGAGACGTCTTGTTTACGAATGGAGCAATGGACATTTAAAAGTGGATTTTTGAGCCATGGTGGGCCAGAATGAACACCGTGCTCAGTATATTTTACTAAACCGAAAAGTCAAGTTACCAACGTTGCTTGTTCAGTCGCTTAATAAGATATAGTGAGCATTCTGTACATTTTTTTTTTATTTGTTCCAAACTGGAACGTAAATAGAGTATGTAGGAGCATTGGGGCCTAACTTGACAATATTTACCCTTAATGAGTTTTCGTAATTATCTGCGACGTTCTCCAGGTTGCTATTCCTCTGAAAATTAAATAATTAGTATTAACTTTTGAAAATATAAATATTTAACTTAAGCTTTTAAGTATTTAAAAAAATTAACTTACGTTGTTGTTGTCGTAACTGTCACGCCTGTTATTCTGTGAACATTTAATTAACACACTGAATTATTTAATTCGACATAGTTTGAAAGTTTTGCTGTTAGTCACAAAGTTCTTCGGTAGTTAAATAAAAAAAAAAGAAAAGAAAAATATAATGGCTGCTAAGGTTTTATAAACATAAAAGTTCAAAAAGGCATATTTTATGCTATCTAAGTAATGAAAAACGGTCAATTTCGAATTAAAAAAAAATCACTATTTTAAATAAAATTGGATATGAAGGCTTCATTAAATCAATAGATAGGTACTATAACAGCAAAGAATGAAAAGGTAAAACAAATATTTTAATGGTTTTAAAACGTATAAATATTTGATAATGTGGCTGCCAATTATCAATTTTCATGAAAGAGCTACTATGAGTACCTACATTACAGACACACCGTCCGAAAAAATTAAGAACATTAAATTTATGAAAAAGTTTTTTCTGTTAAAAATACAGATAGGTAATAAATATTATTGAAAATTAATTTGCATGACTTAAAGTATGGACTGCCTTAAATTGACCCCACAAGACTAGAAAGTAATGAACCGAAGAGCGGGTCTTATCTTTTCTGTTAAGAAAAGAATGAGACAGGTAGTGTCTCTTTTTCTAGAGTATATCCTATTTTATATGTCAGCTGGCTAGGGAAGGTGCAGTCTATTTTCTAAGTCAATGCTAAAGGTAATTTTTGAGTGACAGTTGACAGACGCAGGTCATGGTCATGTACATTAACGTCGCGATGTACTGTCTTTTCACTGTTGATTAACCTTTTACTATTAAGTTGGCTAACTTGAATGGATCAGGTCTCAGCTTAACCAACTGAATAGTTTATTGTCTCTTATTTGCATGGCGTCATAGCATTGAAGCAGTTATAAGTTACAAATTAGACTTACATCTTGATTATCGCTGTCCAGTATATTAACATTGTTGTCCTGATTTCTATAATCATCGCGCCTATTGCTCCTATCGAGCAGTAGCCTGTCTCTCTGAGCCTGTCTTGCCCTCAGCTGTTTAGAACTTCTATTACGGCTAGAACTTCTATTGTTGTTTGAATTTCTACTATTGCTAGAACTTCTATTGCTGCTCGAACTTCGGCTGTTGCTAGGACTTCTCACGTCGTCATCGTTTCTATCACTGTCGTTATCGTTTCTGTCATTGTAGTTGGCACTGTCGTTATCGTTTCTGTCATTGTTGTCGTTATTTCTGTCATTATTGTTGTCATTTCTGTCATAGTAATTGTTGTATCTGTCACTGTCGTTGTCGTTTCTATCATTATCATTCCTGTCATAATTGTTGTTTCGGTTGTTGTTTTGCCAATCTAGCCGGTTGTTGTATCTGTTGTTGTTGTTATTGCGAGAGTTGCTCCTATCGTTATACAGTCGGTCATCGTCATCGTAGTTTCGATCATTTTCATAGCTGCTTCTGTCATTGTTGTCATACTGGTCATTATCATTTCGGTCGTTGTCATTGTGATTATTATCGTTGCGATCATTATCGTTGTGATAGTTATCATATCGGTCATTATCATATCTGTTATTGTTATATCTGTTGTTGTTGTTCTGTGAGTTGCTTCTAGCGTTGTTATCTTGCCGATCATCATCGTTATCATTACGATAGTTGTTGTTGTTTCTGTAGCGGTAGTTGCTTCTGTCATCGTCTAGTCTGTTGTTGTAATTTTGGTCGTTATCATATCGGTAACGGTTGTTTTTATTGCGGGAGTAGCTTCGGTCATCATCATTTCGGTCATTGTTACTATATCTGTTTCGTGAATATCTGCCATTATTATTTCGGTAATTGCTGTAACTGTTACGGTTGTTATTTCTATTATTTACATAGTTATCATCATCGTCGTCGTCGTTCCTATCCTTGTTAGCCCAATTACTTCTATCGTTATCCCTTCGGTCGTCATCGCGTCGGTCGCTAAGGTATCTGTACCGGTTCTCACGCGTAATTCTTCTGTTATTATTATTCCTACTTCGTGAGATGCTCAGTAATCTGTATCGAAGATTGTTATTGTTGTTGTTACTGTTGCTCCTGTCATTGTTGCTGTTGCTGTCGCTTCTGACATTGTTGCTTCTGTCATTGTCACTATTACTGTCGCTTCTGTCATTGTTGTTGTTACTGTCGCTTCTGTCATTCTTGTTGTTACTGTCGCTTCTGTCGTTGTTGTTGTTACTGTCGCTTCTGTCGTTGTTGTTGTTGTTGTTACTGTCGCTTCTGTCATTGTTGCTATTACTATCGCTTCTGTCATTGTAGTTGTTACTGTCGCTTCTGTCATTGCTATTGTCGTACCTATCGTTGTAGTTTCTGTTATTGCTGTTTCTGCTATTGTCGTATCTGTCATAATCATTGTTGTTTCTATTGTCTAAATTGTACTGATTTGAGTCTCTCTTGTTATCGTTCCTCCTGTTGCTGTCACACGTACTGTCTTTGCTGCACCGAGCAACGTTCCGATTACTGTTACTGTTTTTTACATTTTGCTGTGATTTAGACGATCGACTGTAGTTATTATAGTCATGATTGTACTGACTGTTACTCTTGCTGCGACGATCGTTTTTGTCACTGTCATTGTCGTCATCGTAACGATCGTTACGGTACCGTCTCTGTGGAGGGAAATAATCGCGTTAACCATTAATTGTTTAATCAAAGTTACCTACCTTACTACTAATTACCTTAAATTGTAAGGTAAAATAATGCAATAAAGTATTGAGTATTGAGTAAAATCTTTGCTCTGACTAGATAAAATTCCAGCGCATTCATGGTTTTTTTGAGAAAGTGGAGGAGGTTTCTTGAAAATGAAAACGAGCTTTCGAAATAGCAGCTGTTTACATTATGAAGTTGTATTTTGTAGTAAGCCAGATTAGTTGTAACACCGGAGCCATGATTTTTCCCCTAAACAGAAGAGTATAAAAATTTAAGAGGCATAATCCTCAGATTACCTCCTTTTTGCTTCGGCACAGGCTCGGTTCATTGCCGGGCACATTCCGTTCGGGTAGCTTGAGAGCAAAACCGGATATCACATATGGACTCTCATTTACTTAGTAATATGGTTAAGTCTTATGAAAGTCCAAAGAGACATCAGTATCTGACATATTATATCATAAAGATATCTGACATAATTATTATACCATATCATCGTTGTCGTCATCGTCATCGTCATCGTCTCTGTCCTGGTGGTCCAGATGCTGAAAATAAAAATGTATATAATTTAAAAAATGCAAGAATAAATTATTAAAGTTTTAAAGAATGATCAAAACTTACGTTATCGTCATCAAGATCTTCAACCAGCTGAGGAAAAACATCAACAATTATTATTTTAGTCACTAAAGAAGCATAAGAAAATGAAGACACAAACAATTTTTTTTTGGTATAGCCAGTTATCGTCTCGATATCGTACGATTAGTTCACACCGCGACGCGACGCAACGCTTCCTGAAGCAACGATACTGTAAATGTGTATCTCGTCGCGCTGCATTGCAAAAAGTGTATCTTTTCGTGTAGTAAATAGAATTAGATTTTCAGTCGCTCTATTGAAATGTGCGCGCAGCGTCGCGTCTTGTTGTGATTTGACCCTTACCCTATTAGATATATTAAAGGACGCAGGAGATGGACTGCAGACTCAATTCAACAGTAAGACATAAAAGCTGAACTTAAAACGAACTTCAATCAACTGACAGAGGTTTTGCATAACCTAGTTTTTCTAAACATGAAGAATAACTTAGAATTGTCAAAGAAGTTGCTGGTGGTGTATCATTCGCAATTGAAAAGGCCGCTTATTCAGAAGAAGATGATAATTATATGAAACATTATCAAGAAATCGTCTTTATTGCTATATGGAGTAGTAGACCAAAGGAAACATTCAAAAGAACTAATGATAATAAGAAACTTAGTACTGAAGTTCCCGACAAAGACAAAGTTGAGGATAAAGAAGCTAGTCAGGATACAATAGTTGTAGTAAAAAAAATATGGCGTTATATTTAAACTAAGCTTGTGCAGCCGTCGCCGAGCATCCTGAAGTAAATAAAATTGATTCATTGAGGAGCACAATACTACATTACGCCCAAAAGATAAAAGTGTACCTAAATAGGTAAATGTAGTATTACAATTGTAAACCCCCGTTTCTGGACATAAATCCAGGCTGCGTCCCTGCTACTGAGGACTATCGATGGAAAAACCCAATAACACTTTGCTCGACCTAGGAATTGAAAACAGGACGCCTTGTTCACGTCACGATCGCGACTACAGAGGCAAATTGAGGATGATTTGGTTCGTTTATAAAAAATATTGCAATTATCATGGTCGTTGGCCCCTAGTTGCATCCACTGCCGGGTAATAGGCTACATTTTGCGCCATTATCTCTGTTTGTGTGCGTATAAGAGAAGCCAGCCTTTTTTTTCTAGCGGTACTGCAGGCATTAACTAGTTAATCACAAAAAAATGTCATTAAACGCGTAGTCCCAGTGATACCGATTTAAGTTCAAGTTTTTAAAATAAATAAGGACTATAAAGTCTTACCTGATCCACATTGTTTGACTGGCTCTGCTGTAATAGTTAAACAATTATTTAAATGAATTTTTGGGAAGTTACTTGCTTGTAGTCTTGTTATGAAGGAGTTTCTGCACTGGCACGTTTGGCGGAGTGGCTGAGAAATTGGACTCCTGCGCTATGAGTAGCGGGTTCGATTCCCGCACGGAACAAATATTTGTATGATCTGCAAGTAGTTGTTCCGGGTCTGGGTGTTTGTGTATGTGAGTTTCTATGTTTGTAAACGCACCCACGATACAGGAGAATAGATTCCTAGTGTGGGGCAAAGTTTTAAAAAAAATTAACACACGTTTAAGTAATTCAGGGATTGTGTAGCTCATTGAAAACATAATCCTTTACTTAGCTTTGTCACAACTATGTTATAGCTGCTATACACGTTTTTTTTTTTTTATCGTGGTAAAATCGTCAAATGAGTCCTCCCACCCAGGGCAGGGCGGGAGGGACTGTCAGACTTGTACTGACTAAAATCCACGGTGTCCTTCAATAGCCCTTTACGTACCGAGGTCACGGTAATCCCTTGGTCCCGCGACCCCGGCAGGCTTTGGCCCTCTACAGGCCCCGTCACTATGCTGACACTCTTTGAGGCGCGCGTGGAACACAACGCGCCGTCGACCCGGGCATGGTCCATGGTCGGACAGCAAGTCGCCCATTACTCGCTGCCCGCATGCCCGCGCCTACGGTGGCTGGAGATCGTCTTGCGACGTCCGACGCCGTGGGCGTCTACCACTGCGGCTGGGGTGGAGGGAGGACGCTGTCCTCTCCCTCAGGCGGCCCGCCTCCTCCTTCACGAGCATTACTGCTTCGCAGAAGGAGGCGACCGCTTCCCACTCCGTCTCGCCCCGCAGCATGGCCTCGACCAATGCCGGGCGCGAGAGGTCTCCGCCTATCGCCGTCGTGAGGACACGGCGGTGCTCCGCCCAAGCGGGGCAGTCCTGCACCGTATGCTCCACCGTGTCCTCCGGACGATCCTCGCAGTGGTGACACCCAGGCGTTTCTTCCCTCCCTATCAGACACAGGAACCTCCTGAAACTTCCGTGTCCGGTGAGGACCTGCGTCATGCGGTAGGTCAGGACGCCGTGACGCCTATCCAGCCACTCCTCAATGAGGGGTCTTACCGCCGCGATTGCGGCGTGCCCGGACCTCGGTTGCGACAGTCGCTCCCTCCATACTGCCCTAAGATCGCGCCGGAGCTCTTCCCGAGTTCCCGATTCGCCCCGACGCTGCGCCTCCACGCGCCATTCATAGACGCGCTGGAGGGCAGTCGCCTCCAGATCCCAGGACAGCAATCCTGCTAGGAGGTTGGCTGATTCGCCGGCGATCGTGCGGTATCCCCGGATCATCCGGATAGCCATGACCCTCTGGCATGCGACCAGCTTGAGTGGTCGCGTCCGGATGCTTAGGGCCCACACAGGGGCCCCGTAGAGGGCCATGGACCGCACGACACCGGCGTACAGCCTCCGGCAGGATGCTATACACGTTACTAAAAATTGTTACGATTGGACGGTACAGTTCAAACTGCAACAATAAACGAATCTACATGTGTGTATGAGAAAAACTGTACAGTTTGTCCGATTTTTCTCATACTTACATGAGATTTATCGTTGCAGTTTGAACTGTACCGTCCAATCGTAACGAGTCGTAGGGTCGGTTTTCAATCTTATTAGATGCAGTTGAGTACAAGTATTTTAAATGTGTCATAAAATGAGATGCCTAAAAAACCTGAATTCTTGGAGGATCAAAAGGGACTCACAGACTGTTACCGACTAAAATCCAACTTGTTCTTACTCATGCACCAGTGATTTCCTAATTTCTTAGGGAACAATATCGCAACTTGTTCACTTCATATATTTTTTGTAGTATTTCACAAACATACATATTTTCAAATCTTCGTGCCCTAATATAGATCGCCATTATCACTCGTTTTCACAAAAAGTGACGCTCAAATAGAATATATTTTTTAACTCACCGATGCAGGGGCAGCAAACACGACAGCTAAGCAAAGAGAAAAGACGATTATCCACCTCATCTTTTCTGTGAGCCCCAGAAAACGCTATGGAAGAAACCTCCGCACTTAGTATTTATAAAAACCGGTGAATTCCGTAAATAATCGATATTAATGAGCGCATGCTCCTCACTAATCGAGCATGAAATCTTAGCACGATTGTGAAAAGTAAACTTTTAGGTATTTTTATTATTTATTGTGTTATTTTTAATTAAATTTAAGTCTTATGAAGAACTAATTATTTTTTTGATTATTTAAGTGTAAAGACGATTAACATTTTTGATAACCTTGATTAGTGACACCTTGTATTAAGAAAAGTCTTGGCCATGTCATTGAATTACGTCACGAAATGCATGCCAATTTAATAGTTAAACGCTAATCATTTTTATCACTTACTAAGTTACAAGTTAGAGGCATAAACAACTACCTGTGTGTTGTAAGGAACATCGGCAAGAAAACTTTAAAATTCAGCATCAAAATTATAGATCGGTGATGAAGCGAAAAGTTTGTTGAATTTCATGGCCCAAATACAATCTCAGACGGGTACTTAGTTCGTATTTAGGTTATGATGGGACTGTCATACGCGTGGTGATTATAAAAGTCCCCAATTAAAAAAGAATTAAAAAAAAATTATAGATGCACTAGAAAAAAAAAGAGCAATAGGTACCAACCTGACAGTGAAAATATGTAAATCACTATTTTTGTTTTGGACTAACGAAAATTCTGCTAAATTCATGGTATTTTTTGAGCGTAAAGTTCTCTTTCAAACATCGTTTAAAAAATCAACAAGTATTAAGTATTAATAATTACACAAAAGGGCACATTTATCTAGTAGGTACCAGATGTAGCTTTTCCAAGCTATTTACGACTTAATGCAATATTCCTGATTGCGTACGATTTACATACACATAACTACATAATACAACTTGTAATTTTGCTCATAAAACTTTGAAGCTGTTTGTGATTTGAAATTAATTACCAAGTCTTTTCTTCGTAAAAAAGTCGGATATGGGTATTCGTTCATATATCACAGCTCACACTTCTATGCTCGCTAAGGGACCAAGACGGTAGGTTCCGGAAATGTGACAAAATCATTACACTTTAATGTTGTTCGCTTAGATTATATGTAGAATGTCTAGATTCCTAGTAGGCTACTGAGAATTGAATAAAAAAATTAAGAAAAATTGCCCCCTTCGTTTGACTGTAAGATACGGACGGACAGACAGACAGACAAACTTGACGAATCCATAAGGTTTCCGTTTTTTGCCATTTGGCTACGGAACGGTTTTTTTGGCTTCAATTCTCAGAGCCCTACTAGGAATCTAGACATTTTATAATTAAAAGACAAATACCTACTATCGTAACGTACATACCAAGCATACTCGAGAGCGGAGCCATCATTTACGTCAAACAAGTGTCAAACGTTGACACTGACAGAAGTTAAAGATGGCGATTGACAGAAATAGAACGCCATTTAAAATATTTCAACATCAAATTGTATTTAGTAAAGTTGTCGTTCCGTTCTCGTTACACAATTTAACTAACAAAGCTAATTCTGTTAAAAGCTTAACAGAAGTTTGTTGAAGTGAAAACTTCTTTAGCGGCGTTGAGCACTTTTTCTGTAATGGGTATAAAATCTTAAACTCGCGTCAGGACACGTGACCCTGACCGAAAAAGCGTAGGACGGCGCAGGGCGCTTGCGTGAATGTTCGTGTGACATTCGTTGCTAGGTAACATTGTTTATAAAAGATGTACGTCACATTGGAAAATTATTGAAATAAAAAGTCAACCATTTTTGCGAGTTTTACTAAAATCTGTTCACAAGATATTTCCAACAATTACTATTCAAGTTTTCACTTCTGCCGGCACTCCCAGAGTGCAACCCGTCGTTTTTTGAAGTGAAAACTTCTTTAGCGGCGTTGAGCACTTTTCTGTAATGGGTATAAAATCTTAAACTCGCGTCAGGACACGTGACCCTGACCGAAAAAGCGTAGGACGGCGCAGGGCGCTTGCGTGAATGTTCGTGTGACGTTGCTAGGTAACATTGTTTATAAAAGATGTACGTCACATTGGAAAATTATTGAAATAAAAAGTCAACCATTTTTGCGAGTTTTACTAAAATCTGTTCACAAGATATTTCCAACAATTACTATTCAAGTTTTCACTTCTGCCGGCACTCCCAGAGTGCAACCCGTCGTTTTTTTTTTTAAATAAAAAGTTTCCAGGGATTAACTGTACGGATACTTTCGAAGCTGTACAAATGAGTTTGTATTTGTTACATTTACGACGGAGCATAGACTGAAGGTTTTTACTTTTTTTTCCTGTGTGAGGAGTATGTCTTAGAAATTTAATTTTAAAGTTAGTTTAGAGAAACTAAAGAGAAGACCTATTAGTAACATAAATACTAGTGGCATGCCAATAGTAAAGCGTTTAAACAAAGATCTATTCTCAGTTTGAAATCGTGCAGCTAAACACCGCTATTTAATCTGTCTTGTGTATCTCATTTCAGCTTCGATATCATGATTTTGAGCTCGACCGTTGCATTCTCCAGCTTTTCCCATTCACCTTTATAATAAGGTCGGTTCATCTAACTCTAAGGTGTTTTACGGTTGTCTACAGGTTTCTGATCTTTACTCAAGGATTCAAATCAATATTTATTCTTCCATCACAAAAAAAGAGAAAATTTCTTATAGAGAAGATCTGAAGATATTAAATCGTGAAGTGTTACGTAATAAAAGGCCCAATTTCGAAGCCCTCGTCCTTATTCGAAGAGCACTTCGCGATCTGACCCAATCATAATCGAGTTTGATTGCCAAAAGATTAGTCGAAGTTTTGTGGAAGTCGAATTGTCGCACATAGTTCGGCCAATTACAGATCGAGTTGGTCGCCACTTGCCGAGTTCAATTCGAGCATGTAATTTCTCAAGATTGGGGTTCGAAGGTTCGAAATTCGAGTTTGAAAGATTGGCTTTTTTGATTTCGGATCGATTTGAATTCTGTGGGGAGAGAATATTGACGTTTTTTATTGAAAACGGTTTGGTGTGTTGTGAGTGCGACGTTTGTGGTTGGTAAATTCATTTTTATTGAGGACGTACGCAGAAATGAAATGGAATAATGATTATTTACGCAAGTAAGTTATGTCAACACATTAACACGTCTTTTCATAAAACTAGGAGAGGCCGGTGTTTCGTACCTGAGTACTATGAGAAGAAACAGCCGAAAAAAGTCTCTTTTAAAGTCTAGGCACTAAATATAGATCAGGTTACACGAGGACCATGCAGATTAGGATGTAGTCAATTTCAAGAAGTATGTAATACTCGTAGAAAACAGTTTTTTTTGGGATTGTATATCATCAAACTAGTCCTCTCGGTTCTTGGTAGAGCGGTAGAGACCGACAGACTTGATGACTACATAAAAACAACTCTGCTCCTTCAATTACAATTTTTTCATAAGTGCATTACCATTTTAATTCAGTTATGCGATCAACAAAAAATTCGTGATTGTAAATACGCAAAACGAACGAATGTTATTTCTTTATTTCAAAAGCAGCACTTTGCTTAACCAAAGTATCGATCCCAAGGCACACTTAATAAATAATAATTGTGTTAATAAGCCGGTAGGTACGGGACTTCTACTTTATATCTTTACTAGCTTTTGCCCGCGGCTTCGCTCGCGTATAATTTGGTCTGCCTCATTAAGTTACGTGACATTTTTTTTATGTAACTTCACATCGTACATCCCAGATTTCTAACTTCAAAATTAGTTTCCATACAATCTTTGAACACCTATACCTAATATTTAGAGGGAATCTCTTGAGGGTGGAATTATCTGAATTCCTTTCTAAGTGCTCATTATTTCAGAGGGCCAAAGCCTGCCGGGGTCGCGGGACTTACGAATTACCGTGACCCCGGTACGTAAAGGGCTATTGAAGGACACCGTAGATTTTAGTCAGTCAAGTCTGACAGTCCCTCCCGCCCTGCCCTGGGTGGGAGGACTCATTTGATGATTTTACCACGATAAAAAATAATAATAATAGAACCCTGCATGAATTTCAAAATTCTACCAGTGGTTTCTTCATCAATCTTTACCTGTATGGTGTGTTTATAAAAAGTAGCCCTATGTCCTTCCCCGGGCTTGAGATTATCCTATCCAGCACAAACGGATTTCTATACACTGACTAATAAACAGGTCGGACCAATGTTACTTGCATTTAATCACTACATAGTATAAAACAAAGTAGCTTTCTTTGTCCCGTGTAACGATCGAACTCGTGTAACGATCGACATCATTGCGCGATCACCACCATCTATCGAGCATATGGACCACTCGACATATAGTACTAATATAATTATCTATACTCCGTTCATCATCTGCCTAGCGTTTTCCCAACTATATTGAGGTCGGCTTCCAGTAAAACCAGATGCAGCTGGATATCAGTATTTTACATGGAGCGACTGCCTGTCTGACCTCCACAACCCAGTAACTGGGTAATATGATACCCCATGGTAAGATTGGCTGTCAGACATTAGAGCTTCTGACAGTAACGACTGTCAAAGATCTTCAAATGACAGCCGGGACCAACGGCTTTACGTGCTTTCCGAGCTTTTTACCCATCCACAGACCAACCTCGGCAAGCGCAGCTTAACCCGTAAAAAATATATAATAAAAAACTTTTTCAAAAAAAAAATGTAACCGCCTTCAAAAAGAACCATAAAAAGGAATTTTTTTTGGAAAAGTTTTTTATTTTTTTAGTTAAAATATTCAACCCAAATTCTTGCCAAATACATATAATACAATCCGTAGCACTGGTAATAACATCCCTCATGTACACAATAAGCTAATAAAATTCCCTATCTCGAAAACTACTGAACCGATTTTGATGAAACTTGCAGTATTCCCAAGTTGAACAATACTTAGCACAAAAGAATTATTTAAATCGGACGTGAAGTTCCGGAGATATGCGAACAATGAATCAGTACTACTACCTACTCCTTACTGTTAAGGAGTTGTACCTTCCATCATCAGCTCAGCTACATAAGATAATGATTACCATACGCAAGTACTTAAATTACTACATAAGATTAACGAAAAACGATGCGTGGGCCTATAAAATTTGAGGGTTGCCCTCGATTTCTCCAAGATCCAATCATCAGATCCTGATTTGGTGACAATAGGACCACACGGGAAGCACCAGCTTTCAAACAAAAAAAGAATTATGGAAATCGGTTCACCCAGTCGGTCGTTATGCGGTAACAAACTACTGTTAAGGAGTTGTACTTTCCATCATCAGCTCAGCTACATAAGATAATGATTACCATACGCAAGTACTTAAACTACTACATAAGATTAACGAAAAACGATGCGTGGGCCTATAAAATTTGAGGGTTGCCCTCGATTTCTCCAAGATCCAATCATCAGATCCTGATTTGGTGACAATGGGACCACACGGGAAGCACCAGCTTTCAAACAAAAAAAGAATTATGAAAATCGGTTCACCCAGTCGGTCGTTATGCGGTAACAAACTACTGTTAAGGAGTTGTACCTTCCATCATCAGCTCAGCTACATAAGATGATGATTACCATACGCAAGTACTTAAATTACTTCATAAGATTTACGAAAAACGATGCGTGGACCTATAAAATTTGAGGGTTGCCCTCGATTTCTCCAAGATCCAATCATCAGATCCTGATTTGGTGACAATGGGACCACACGGGAAGCACCAGCTTTCAAACAAAAAAAGAATTATGGAAATCGGTTCACCCAGTCGGTCGTAATGCGGTAACAAACATTTAAAAAAAATACAGTCCTCCTTTTTTTGAAGTCGGTTAAAAACTATCCTATGTCCTTTCTCAAGTTCCAAACTATGTCTGTACCAAATTTAACACTAATCGGTTCAGTAGTTTAGGCGTAAAGAAAAGACAGACAGACAGACAGACAGACAGACAGACAGACAGACAGACAGAGTTACTTTCGCATTTATTATATTAAGTTAGGATATCTTTGCCTGCGAATCTCACGATGTAGATTTCTGTCGACAAATAGTTAAACATAACATAAAAGAAAATGACAAATGACGTGTCGAATTAAAGTTGTTCTAGTACTTTTTTTTTTTATCGTGGTAAAATCATCAAATGAGTCCTCCCACCAGGGCAGGGCGGGAGGGACTGTCAGACTTGTACTGACTAAAATCCACGGTGTCCTTCACTAGCCCTTTACGTACCGGGGTCACGGTAATCCCTTGGTCCCTCGACCCCGGCAGGCTTTGGCCCTCTACAGGCCCCGTCACTATGCTGACACTCTTTGGGGCGCGCGTGGAACACAACGCGCCGTCGACCCGGGCATGGTCCATGGTCGGACAGCGAGTTGCCCATTACTCGCCGCCCGCATGCCCGCGCCTACGGTGGCCGGAGATCGTCTGGCGACGTCCGACGCCGTGGGCGTCTACCACTGCGGCTGGGGTGGAGGGAGGACGCTGTCCTCTCCCTCACGCGGCCCGCCAGTTAAACCTAACATATAAGAAAAACATGACGTGTCGAATTAAAGTTGTTCTAGTACTAAAATAATAATCTTAATACTTAAATCCGCAGTAAAAAGTGTTACCTTATAAAATCATGCTTTCATAATATTGTTGCGACTCCGGCTTCCTTTCGCAGACTTATGAGAAATTTTATAAAGCGCAAAACAGTGTCGGGCATTTTAATATTAATCTTAAATGGATTTTTTTTTCTTGTTATTTTAAGAGTATATTTTTATAGTGTGATTTTTCTAATGAATCTAAAAGCTGTTACAGCGTGTAAGGTATTTCATACATCAGTTCTTTCTTCGTTCCGGGTCTGTCATATCAGGTTACCGTGATCCTGGAACGTAAAGGGATATTGAAGGAACACCGTGGATTTAAATACGAGTCCAGTGACAGTCCCTTTCCACCCTGGGCGACAAAAATAACAAAAAAATGTCTTATTATTCGAAATTATTGAATCGTTTTTAAATTAAACTTCAGACACGTAATTATGCAGGATACTTGGGTCGAAAAAGTTAGTAGAAAACATAAATAATCAAAAAGTTTTTAAATATTTATACGTTATCATAGACAAAATTTCAAAGTTGACGAAACTTTTATATTGTAGCATCTTATCATTATCGTTTATAATCTGGATGAAAATAACTTTGTGTCTCTGCCTTCGAAGTAAACAATATTCTCAGGGGTAAATAATACTAAAGGGATCATCTAATATTATGAAAGTTTTATTTTATATGCTCATAAAAAATATGCTTGAAGAATTTTCAAGATAAACTAAGTTTATGCCAAAAGTTTTTCTAGAATATGTATGTTAAGAATATGTAGATATTAATTTAAGATTTGTTAATCTCTAAATAATCATCCTTTTATTTTTCACTAGCTTTTGTCCGCGGCTTCGTCCGCCTTTCACCTCTATATATCGATAAGTAGTCGATAACCGTCTATCTGTTCCGTTTATCAAAACTGTTTCAACGGTTTAGGTGTAAAAGCGTAACAAACAAACTCACTTTTGCATTAGTATTATTGGTTACATTACTAAATCTAAAGCTTCCACTGTACCGTGAAATGAATCTTTGTCATTGTTCTTTTAATTTTCTGATAGATAAGCGTAGATAGTATATCTTTGTATGAGTAGACAGAGGATACTAGTTTTGCGTAGAATCCTCTCCAGGACAAATTTCGTTTGATGCGGCGCTAGTGTCTATGTATTTTTTTTAAATAGCCTAGTTTTGTCCCACTCCTGGGCAAAGGCCTCCCCTTTTTCCTTCCAAACCTCTCTATTTTAGGCAATTTCTGGCCATGTCTGCCCCGCGAACAGGATCAGATCGTCACAACAACTCCGCCTCGATCGACCTCGTAAAAAAATAAAAAATATAGTACCTCGAATTCTGCGCAGGACTTCAGTCGTAGCGCGGACTCTAGTCTATAAGGACATGTCAACCTTGAGTCACTTTAATATTCTGAATCATCAGGGTCACCAGTCACCTATTTCAGGGGAAGAAAGGCTATCTAATTCAGAGGATGCTGTGACAAATATGGTGATTCATCAGTTTTTTATTGTACTTTATTTGTTTATACGTAGATTCTTCTGAGAAAACGCTGCCGTAAGATGTACGTCCAATTAATAGAATCATTATTCTTTTTTCTGTGTGATCAACGATAAACATAGGTACCGATGTTCTTCATTTGAAAATTAACCTCTCGGGCGCGTTACGTACACCCGGGTGTACATTAGCGAAAACGCCCCAGCGCCTTAGGCTCGACTCACACGAAAAGAGCGGCGAAGGGCAACGAAGCGGAGCGCAGTTTCAGTGTCATATGAATTTTAACTTTATTTTCATTAAAATAAAATATATTATCGCATGAGAAACTCGAAAGAGTCGCGAGGATGCCCGCGGATCCGCGGGCATTCCCGCGACTCTTTCGAGTATGAGTGCGATAATAAGAATGAGTATTATAGTAATGGAAATAAAGTTTAAATTCATATGACACTGAAACTGCGCTCCGCTTCGTTGCCCTTCGCCGCTCTTTTGGTGTGAGTCGAGCCTTACGTACACACGTCTGTACATAACAGACAGTCGCTCATTGGACGTTGATTTTTATCATTTTCAATTATAAATCGCCCGAGAGGATAATAGCAGGAGTGGTGGCCGAGTGCTATCGCCACCGACTTCCAAACTATAGGTCGTTGGTTTGAAACTTCGAACCCAGCCAGGCGCATTAATCATTTCAGCCTATTGCACTCTACTCCTGGACATAGGCCTCTCACAAGGAGCGCTACAATGTAAAAACACCCGCTTTTTTCATCCAACCACTGCCAACCTCTTTTTTAGCGGCCATATTATGACGGACGACTTAAAACCAGGCTTGTTCCAGTGAGTGAAAGAGACAGAGCTACACAAGTCGTCTAGTGCCATTACGTTCACTCACTGGAAAAAGCCTGGTTTTAAGATGTCATAATACGGCCCCTGTTCATGTTTCCATCTTGCAGGGGGACGCTAGTCTTCGTTTAACTTTCGTCGTCAAGAACAGCGGTGAAGGAAAACATCGTGAGGAAACTGGCATGTCCTAGGACCAAAACTTTGAAAAAAATGTGACATCTACCAGTCCGCAGTGGTCACGCGTGGTGGATAACATCCACTCCCTCTCACAAAGAGGAGGTCCGAGTCCCAGAAGTGGGAAAATTATAATCTGGTTGATGATGATGACTAAACAATGAAAACTATTATCTATAAACGGCAAAAAAGTCATGTCTGTTATATGGGACCCTCCCTAAATATTTATTAATTCTGTTTTTCATTTATTTGTTGTTAATGCGGCTGAAGAAATACATCATCTGTGAAAATTTCAACTTTCTTACTATCACGGTTGTTGAGATACAGCCTGGTGATAGACGGACAGACAAACAGACGGCAGAGTCTTAGTAATAGCGTCCTGTTTAACCATTTGGGTAAGGAAACCTAAAAATATGGTCTTTAAATACGTTGATGTAATTTTTTTTATTGACGTTGATTTTATTTGCATTGTAACTATTTAAAAAGTTTTATTCATTAGTATATTTTATTTTGATCAGGCCTATTTTATCAAATATTGCGATTGAAACTTTCGTGGTGACAGACGTACATATGTAGCTAATTCTTAAACATTTGTACATCTTCTAACATACTCGTAACATAGCGAACTCTTGATTTTATTTTTACTAACATTTTTGTACCTAAGGTTAAACAAATGAAAGTCAAAGTCATTACTTTGACTTTGACTAAACATTGTGACGTAAAAGGCCTGTTCCTCCGTATCAGTTCCAACATAAATTATTAATTACCGTGCAAATGAGAATGAAATGAGAAAATACCGTATTTTATTATTACGTCTAGAAAACCAATTGCGGCCATGTTTTCATTAATTAATTTCTTTGGAATTAAAAGAACAAGGCATCGATTCAGATGGCGTGTTCCATATAATGTGTTATTAATTAAGTTTTGGAGTTGCGCAGTTGAATTGTTTTGTGAGTTCTGCATATTGTGTTATATTTCGATGTCCTCCATTAGCCTGAAGAAATCGATTCATAATCTGAAACAACCAGCTGAAGACATCCGCTGTCCAGACATAGATCTTTCCGAAGCGTCGCGTCGTGTCAATGGTCTTCAGAAAACTATAATTTCCACACAGAATAGAAACGCGTCTTTATTTTAAACATTGCCATGCTTTAAACTAAAAATCTTTCTACGTTCTATCATTTTGTCATTTCTTCCGTCGACAAAACCTGTTTCTACGGCGCCATGCTACGCGTGCTGGGACATGGACGAGAGAAACGGGACAAAGGCAGGAAACTGGTGAGGTACTTGAGAGGAATAATATTTAGCCTGGGTTTGCTTTTAGCCTCAATCTAGCCCAAAGACAAAGATGAGAGCTAAGATGAAGCTAACTCACTCACATGGAACTGGTAATCGTATGCATTAACGGATCAAAGTGAAAACTGTTCGGCGCCGGACTCCAACAAGATGTGGTCGCAAGCCAGGCTGCTCTGGTGAGGCCTACCACCGTCAGTGGATTTGCTTAACCGTCTCCGCAGGTTACTGGTAGCCTGTAGTGCAGTTGGCCAATGTGGACACCTAGGAGGTGGATCTCACTTACTCCAAAACCACCCCAAGTGGGTAGTAGTAGGGGAATAGTGTGTAAGACGGGGACTCGAGGTATGATGGGAAATCACACACTTAAAGCAAACTTAACACAATACTAACGTAGCGCAAGGGCCAACAGGACGCCATTTGTTAATAGCCGGTTGCAAATGACGTCCTGATGGCGCTTGCGCTACGTTAGTGTGTCGTAGTTTATCTTATCCTATTTGGGCATGTGGACCGCGAGTAATGGGTAACTCGCCGTACGAAAATGGACCATGCCCGGGTCGATAGCGCATTGTGTTCCACGCGCGCTTCACAGAGCTGTCAGCCCCCTAAGGCCAAAGCCTGCCGGTGTCGCGGGACTATTTCATTAGGTAAAAATTAGACTTAGGGTCGCCCTTAGTCTAATTTTTTAATTGGGATGATTTTACCAGGTAAAAAAAAGTGGGTAGTATTTTCAGCTGTCTTCAGTAAGAGTACAAATTAACTGTAAAACGAGGGTAGGTAAGTAGAAGTTCAAAGAAACACCTCGCTACTTGAAAAGTCAGTTATATTAAAAATCTCTCAGTTTCTAGACTTTGTTGGAAGCAAGAAATAAACAATATTGTTCCATTATAACTTGTTCAACTTCTAACTAATGCATAAAACTTGTTGAAACACGATTTAAAATGGAAGCTAAGGGTTATTGTGTTGCTACATTTTCTTTTATAATGTTTAAACCGAAGATCTTGAAGTTTGGGAAATCGGACAAGGTTATTCCTTTGGTTGCCCTTTGAATTCCAGGGCCGGGGAACCCGGTTTCGACAGTTCCGCGACCGAACGAAATGAAGATCTGGGTCGAATTTTCAAGTCGGCCAAAGTGTTAAATGTATGTGTCCTGAACGTAAGTATATCCTTTTCTTGTTAAAGGCGTGTTTCTATTTCTTAGCAATAAATACTGTCCCACTGCTGGACAAACGCCTCGCCCACTTCCTACTATGAACTCTTGCCCTGATGTAAGTTATGGTAAATAAAAAAAATCCTTTTTTTTTTCGTGATAAAATCATCAAATGAGTCCTACCACCCAGGGCAGAGCGGGAGGGCGAGACTCGTACTGACTAAAATCCATGGTGTCCTTCAATAGCCCTTTACGTTCCGGGGCCACGGTAATTCGTACAGTCCCGCGACCAAATAAAATAATACCTTAGATTTTCTATTGGAACCGCGAGCGGGATTTGTATGGTAAACGTCATCATCAATTTGTCTGTAATGTCAACGTTTTCGTCGCAAGACGATCTCCGGCCACCGTAGGCGCGGGCATGCGGGCGGCGAGTAATGGGCGACTCGCTGTCCGACCATGGACCAAGCCCGGGTCGACGGCGCGTTGTGTTCCACGCGCGCCTCAAGGAGTGTCAGCATAATGACGGGGCCTGTAGAGGGCCATAGCCTGCCGGGGTCGCGGGACTTTCCCATTACCGTAACCCCGGTACGTAAAGGGCTAGTGAAGGACACCGTGGATTTTAGTCAGTACAAGTCTGACAGTCCCTCCCGCCCTGCCCTGGGTGGGAGGACTCATTTGATGATTTTACCACGATAAAAAAAAAATGACAACGTTTTGGTTGTAGTAGTGTAATTTCTCTGCAATAGATGGCGCTGAACGTCACCGTAAGGCGTGAGCAATGGATTGAAAAAGTTGCCCCACATTAGGAATTCATTCCGTGGGTGCGTTTATAAACATAGAAACTTACATAAACAAACACCTAGACCCGAAACAACTATTTGTAGGTCATACAAATGTTTGTTCCTGCGGGAATCGAACCCGCGACACGCTGCGCAGCAGTCCAACCCCTCAGCCACTGCGCTAACCGTGCCGTCAAAGTATATAAGCACCTCGGTGGCTTGGTTGGTAAGAGCATCGATTGTACTGAATCCTGAGGTCGCAGATTCAAATCCCGCTCGCGAATTTTTATTGCATAGAAAATCTTTGAAATTCGCGAAGCATGCGTTAAGCCTTTGTCAAACAGACAGGCGTCGCGAATACGAAGCGTGACGTTTTTATTTGTAATGTATGGAATTGTTTGAATCCAGTCACATAGAAAAGCGAAAGCGATCCGATAGCGTGACAGAACTATCGGACTGACGTCTCGCTTCGGTTCGGTATCGCTTTGGACTCGCCTGTCTGTTTGACAAAGGCATTAATGCGTATAATATTTAAAATTAATACCTTATTCCCCAATACAATTTTGAAATTGCTACACGTAGTACTGCTCGTTTCTGATCTGATTCCGCTCGATCCCTTCGACAGTAATTGAAACAAACTCAGACCGCCATGAAAATAATTACAAGCTTAACCTCGTTATTGGTGTCCGAATGTTTATTCACAAACCGATGGAATCCGCTATCCGAAGAGCTAGTTTACATGGGGAGAGTTTCTAGATTCAAATAGATGAAAATGCTGACTAGTGTAAACATGATTGCCGAGATTCTAGCATACGTACATATGTACACGTGTAATCAAAATACTTGTAGAACTTTTGATTCGACAATCTTAAAACCTGGCATAGAAATTGATTGAGTTTCAGTTCTTTTGTTCATAAAATAACGTGGAATTTGCTCAACGACCTTGAGTTTGACAGATCTAGCTAATCTAATCTATATATATAAAAGGAGAACTGACTGACTGACATATCAACGTACAGCCGAAACTACTGGGGCTGGGAATGTGAAATTTTGCACACGGCTTCCTATTATAATGTAGGGGAGCACTAAGAAGGGGTTTTTGGAAATTTAACCTTTAAGGGGGTGAAAAGGGGGAATTAGGAAAGTACGTAACCCATGCGGACGAAGTCGCGGGCAAAGTGCTAGTTATTAATAAACTATCTGAATGTTCCTTACCCAAATCGAATCAGTAGATTTTACGTCAGAGAGTAACAAAACAATTTAACAATACACCTATGTGAACTGCAACTATAGCACGGTGAGTCTCGCATAGACATTGCTTTTCCACGAGCGATAAATCAGCCTCATGTAAATGAGCTTGAAATTGAATATTTTCAATTTCGTATTCTGTATTTGTTCGTGGAGTTATCAGCGTTCAGCCGTATTGTGCTGTTCCCATTAATTTTGTTATAATTACAGCAATTATCGGGAATTCAATTATCAAAATGTATGAGTAGATGATGTTATAACAACGATGTAACAGTTGTGCATGCTTTTTTAATTGTATGAACATTAGGTTCGTGTATTTTTTAAGGTTTTTTTTTGTGAACTTAACTTTTTACTGATAATATACCTTTAGGGATAGTATCTTAAGAAAAACGTTAAAAGTATAAAGAAGCTATTATTAAAAGATTTTATATGCAAACAGATGAAAAATTGAAATGAAAAAAAAAATATATAACTCTTCAATATATTGTAGTCGAAAAGTTGGAAGACATAACACAAGTTTTTGTCCAACCGTGGATTGACACCAAGAATGACACAGGCTAGTAGATATTCCTTATATTCAAAGTACATTAATATTTACGCGCTTCAGCCATTTTATTAGTAGTTCATTGATCCTCTTGCTGATAGTCTCTTTCGCTCCACTCAAGGAGGGAATCATTTAATGATTTTACCATCCAACAAAAATTTAATAATAATTCTATCAACATACTTGGCGAGAAAACACATAACGTTTTGAAAGCTATCACCACTTGTTTGCTGAAAAATTGTGGGAGCGACAAAAAAAACATTTGAAGGCGGTTTGGACTGCCTCATCGGCAAACTTGGAAATCTGTAAGCGCCAAATCTTAATGGGACGCGAGGTCGTCTGAAAGGTAACCGTGACCCTGGAACGCAAAGAGCATGAAATAACAGTTTGGATTTTTTTAGTCAGTACGACTTTGATAGTCTCTTTCGCTCCACTCAAGGAGGGAATCATTTAATGATTTTACCATCCAACAAAAATTTAATAATAATTCTATCAACATACTTGGCGAGAAAACACATAACGTTTTGAAAGCTATCACCACTTGTTTGCGCCTTAAGGTTCAAAATTCCCTGGCAAACCAGCAAGACAGGAAAAAACCAAGTAATAAAACAAAGGGACTAATATAAGTCAGGAAATCGGACAACATGTCACCGTGACATCGTATTTTGTTCAGGAAACGCTTAACGTCTTACTACGAGTCGAGAATTAATCAGGGGAAAGAAACGGTGAAGGCATCGCTTTCAACTTCGTTCTTGTTTCAGAGTCGTAGCTACCTCCGTATCAATTATACGGGGCCCCTAAGTGTCAAGGGCCCGGAGTCAGAGGACTTAACAGCTAACGTGACCCCGAAACGTAAAGAGCTATTGAAGGGTACCGTGGATTTTAAATCAGTAGTCAGTACAAGTCTGACAGTTCCTCACGCCCGGCCCTGGATGGGAGTACTCGTTTGATGATTTTACAACGCTAAAAAAATGTCAAGGGCTCCCGACGATTGGAATAAAAATAAGTACATAAAATCTTGCTCCTAAATGAAAACTTATCGCGGCCATAAAGCACAAATTATCGAACTCCTAACATAGATCAATTTTCAAAAAAGCTAATATAGCTTTTTTGAAATGTAGGTTGTCATAAATGAGCTACGATCAGTCGATTAGCATTCTCAATTTTCTAGCTCTCTTCAAAATTCTCTTAATGTCACCTGACACCGGGCATGCGGGCGGCGAGTAATGGGCGACTCGCAGCCCGAACATGGACCATGCCCGGGTCGACGGCGCGTTGTGTTCCACGCGCGCCTCAAGGAGTGTCAGCATAGTGACGGGGCCTGTAGAGGGCCAAAGCCCGCCGGGGTCGCGGGACTTACCCATTACCGTGACCCCGGTACGTAAAGGGCTTGTGAAGGATTCTAGTCAGTACAAGTCTGACAGTCCCTCCCGCCCTGCCCTGGTCGGGAGTACTCGTTTGATGATTTTACAACAATAAAAAAATGTCAAGGGCTCCATGGTCAGGATGCTATTGTCTTTATTCTGCAAAACTATACACTTAGATTGGAAAGGCCCCAAACAAGTTTTGATACGGGGCCCCTTCTGGCTTGGCTACGCCACTGCTTTATTTCCTGTTGAAAGAGCAAGATCGGCTTTTTTTGATGTTGGATAATTTTAGATTGGCAACACTGTTGTTGAAGATGGCATTTTACGGTCCGTTCACGACTTTCTTTTACTTCTGGTTTGAATTGAAAAAAATCTTTTTGGGTTGCATAGTCCATTTATTGAGGTAGGCTATAGGCTATATAACATCACGCTACGACGAATAGGAGCCGAGTAGCAGGGGTGAAACCGCGGGGAACAGATATGTAAAAACCTCTGCTTTATTTTAGACTTTAACAACAGTAGGACAACTGCTGGGTAAAGGCCTCCTATATCTTTGTAAGTGCTCTTTCTTGCGTAGGTTTTATAGCCTATAGCGTACAATTAAAAAAAAAAACGACGGGTTGCACTCTAGGAGTGCCGGCAGAAGTGAAAACTTCAATAGTAATAAACACACACGAACATTCGCGCAAGCGCCCTGCGCCATCTTACGAATTTTCGATCAGGTCGCGTGTCCTGACGCGAGTTTAACATTTTTTACTCATTCCAAAAAAAAGTGCACAACGCCGCTAAAGAAGTTTTCACTTCAAACGTTGAAAAACTGAAATAAGGAGTAAAAGAGTGAGTAGTTACTCACTCTCCACGAGTTTTCCAAATAGTCATCAAATTACACAAAATCATGGCCCCGAGAAAGTGATTGTAATAAAGAATATCTAATCCTGAATGGAACCGTTGATTGTATAAAATTAAAACACAATTCAAACATTATTAATTTGGATTACCATAAAACGCACCCAAATCGACGACCGAAAATCAAATTAGCTTTTAGCTCCAATAAAAAATAATTTATTCCATTTTCAAATCTGTACAAAATGGCGGCATTGACAGCAAACGTCAGTTTTAATTATGGAACCGTCATGATTCAAAACAAGTGCGAGAGCGTACATTTAAAAATTCAAAATAGGTACGCAACGAAATCAGCGCGTAGCTTGCGTCGGGGGAACGATCGCCCGTTGCCTAGCAACCGTCTCCGGGCGATCGCCATAGACTTAAGACAGTTTCAGACAGGGAAATAATTTTGTGGAAGATGAACAAGAAGAGAATGTTAGATTATTTATATTTGATTTCCAAGCAAGCTTACAAGTCTAGTTCAACCGTTTCCTCCAATTGTGCGCACAATTGTTATTTTTGTTAGAGTATTCATTTAATTCTCTATATCCGAAAGAGCCTTCAATAAAGTATATTGGAAATTGATTATCACAATGCAATTCCTGTCAAATTAATTTGATATAAATTGCATCATTTTCATTAAGAGCTTACCTACACCAGTAAAAGTTTAAGCACGTAGTGACTAACACAGTCATGTTTATTATTTGACATGGCGCTTCCAAAATTCCCACAAAATCACCTTAGCAATGTTGCTTATAGAATTGTTCTCAATTATCTACTCTACTGCTCGAGCAGTAGAATAGAATATTCCATTTTACGAATTTGATCGCAAGGCTGTGATGTAACCTTTTTAGACCAGCAGACCACATCTGCACGTAAACCTATGTAACATTCCTAACGCGCTTTAATTGATTGATGTTGCTAATTGACGCGCATTTGGAACGCACCGCAATGGCCACGGTCGTTACTGCTCCGGGAATGATAGTTCAGGTTTTCATTAACTACCTTCGGGCTTATCTGTTGGCTGATTATTATATCTGGATGTTAATTATTGATATAACTATGAATGTTGCGTTATATTAGTTTGTAAGTGAACTTCGAGGTAATTTTCTCAATAAATCGAATAGTTATGAGATCCTAATCTAGATCAAAACCTGTCAGTGTAGCAATAGTGGTTCTGCCACTACGTTCAAGTGCTGAATGTTGTCTGTCATCTTATAGTTTTCACCTTGAGCTGCGGACAATGATCAGGATGAAAGGCAAAAAAAAAAAATTGATATTTTTGTTTTTATTGAAAAGTGAAAAATTTTTGTTACTGCTTTTCAAGAGATTCACCTGTTAAAATGGTTTTAACTTTTAGTGCAATAACAATATTCATTTGCATCAAGTGGTACTATAAGCTGGCTATAAAGTAGCTTATAGTACCTACTTCAATATGAAGGTTAGGTGTACAAAAAACTTGACAGCGAAATCTTTGAATTCTCAGACCATCTGTGCCACAAACGATCCTTCTACAAAATATTATTGCCCCAAAAAGTAACTAACCACGAAATAAAGCAAAAACTATTTTTTTGCCGCAAAAAGCCTGTAAATCCCTCTGTCCATTTTCATTACTCTGTATTTGAGGCAGACGTCACGTCGCCGACGCGAATTCGTCCCCCACACCCCTCACGAAGCCTCTACCACGATACTGATGTATAAAAGCGATTGTCGTATTGTATCGCTATAAAACCATACATGTTACCGTGGAAATGCGAACGATTTTCTCTTGCATTTGCTGTTTTTGAAGTGAAAACTTCTTTAGCGGCGTTGTGCACTTTTTTTGGAATGGGTAAAAAATGTTAAACTCGCGTCAGGACACGTGACCTGATCGAAAATTCGTAAGACGGCGCAGGGGGCTTGCGCGAATGTTCGTGTGTGTTTATTACTATTGAAGTTTTCACTTCTGCCGGCACTCCCAGAGTGCAACCCGTCGTTTTTTTTATCTGTTTGGAATTTGAGGACTTGTGATATCCACCAGTACCGGGTCTTAAAGTAATGGCCTCAAAAAGAGGGCGGTTAATGTCTCATCAGTAGTAGAAATTTGATGAGGTTCCGGAGCCGTCTAAACAAGGTACCGTGGGAACGCAAATTGCAATCGAAAGAACAGGGTGTAATTTAATTTCATTTTCCGGGACACGTCGAGCTTCATTGTCTCGGCGGCGCTTTTCTAGTGGTTGCTACTGTTGATTCTACCTTTTAGGGGTTGCAGTGGTTTGAGAATAGTGCGGTGGAATGATCCAAAATGATCCCTTCCGTTCTATTCGTAGGGGGAGGACTCATTTGATGATTAAACCACCATGAAAAGCTAATTGTATCTGTATGTAATTTTGGATTATCATTTTTTTTTAAACGAAACTATGCTTTTTGTAACATGATTTCAATTCTGGGTATTTCTATTTACTGTATTCATAAGACGATAATTATGGAGCTGGGTGTCTACTTTCTAAGTCCGAAAACAAAAACACGAATACGGATACAGATGTAGGTATGAACGTAACTAACGTTAAAATCAAGTTGCGGATAATGTCGCCACGACTGAAGTCATTTCAACGCAGCGCTAGTGTCTATGTCATTATATCAAATTGCATTAAAAATGTAGTACCACGAATTTCCCGTTGGTCTTGAATGGTTGCAAGGACACTAAGGAGCTATCTGTCAACTCGTAATAATTAACATTAATGCCTTTGTCAAACAGACAGGCGAAAGCGAAGCGAGTCCGAGGCGATACCGAACCGAAGCGAGACGTCAGTCCGATAATTCTGTCACGCTATCGGATCGCTTTCGCTTTTCTATGTGACTGGATTCGAACAATTCCATACATTACAAATTAAAACGCCACGCTTCGCATTCGTCACGCCTGTCTGTTTGACTAAGGCTTCACTCTTACGTTCGGGCTCGTTGTGAGGACGTCTTTCACTAAGACTGAAAATACTGATCCGTAGAATCCGTAATAAGATTTTTTTGGTCCTGCGTTGCCATTTGTCCAGTTTTTTTTTAAGTCTAACTGCAACGTCTCCAAACCAAAAGTAGTAATCTCTTGAATCTCATGGTACAAGCTAGACAGTACTATCATAATTTTATTTGGCTTGGTCGTGTGAATTTTCTCTTAATGCTCCATGAGTTGCGCTCTCTGACTTTTTAATCCTCTGTACGATGCCTCATAGCCTATGTGGACTACATTTAAGGATATTCAAAGGGTTATCGCCCTTTTATTCTAAGAAGATAAAGGGGGTTATTGCATTTCATTTGAAGTCGTGTTTTCTTGTTATTCGAGTGAAAGAAAATGGCGTATAAGCTTATGGGGTGATAAAAATCAATGGTGGTTACTTTGTTGTCTGCAGTTTGGCGTATAGCTGTGAATTGATAACATGCGTAGCTTTGTGTGAGATGCGTCATACGGAGATATTTGATGTTCCAGATGTACAATAGTAGCTGACAGCGTCGAGGAGGGGTTTTGATGCTATATTATCGCTAGTTTAAATTGAATAGTCGCGGGTCTCACGAATTACCGTGTCCCCGGACCGTAAAGGGTTATTGAAGGACACCGTGGATTTTAGTCAGTACGAGTCTGAAAGTCCCTCCCGCTCTGCCCTGGGGGACTCGAATGATGATTTTACCACGAAAAAAATAATAATAAGAAATTGAACGAAAGAACCTCGTGGAAGTCGAGAAAGCAGATCAAAAATCTTCATTTGGCTCGCGAGGTTGTTGAAATGTGGAATGAGAATTCAGCGATTATTGTGCCGATAGTCGTGTCGACCAATAGCTTACCTGCCGAGAACCTTGATGAACATCTAGGGAGGCTCTCGTTAAGCAGTTGGATCTGATTCAGAAAGCAGTTCTTGACAAAGCGCATTGTTATGAGGTTCCTCTCTCTGGAGCTGTGTCTGTGTGTGTAGCTTGAATCTGATTCCAGACATAATTTAAAAATATTGTCAAATTCCATTATTTAAAAATGTAAATGTAATCTAAATGTTTGTTAAATAAATAAATGAGTACTTATGGTAAATGGAAATTATAAGTATTATGCTTTGAATAATACTTATAATTTCAATCTTTTTAGGTCTATTGAAAAACCTCTGGAATACAACATTAAGCGTATAAAAATTGTTTGTGAAATCACCCTAATTGTTGGTTCAAACAGGATTAATGGTCCATTTCATGGTCTATGTACTTTCAATTTATCCGGGGAAAAGCTGAATAAGTTATGATGAGTTATTGCTTTCAGACGATATTCATTTTATTCTTACTTTACTTGTGATACATACGATTATCTGTTGAATTAGTGTACATAGTAGAATCTTGATGTAACGACGCGCGACCTGCCTATTTATTATTGGGGAAACCTTGAAAAGGAATTCAGTATTTTTTAAGTAAACCTTTACTTTTGGCCTGTGTCGTATAATTTCTCCTGTGTCGTGGGTACATTTAACACAGAACCGGAACAACTGCCTGTAAACCATACAAATATTTTTTCTGTGCGCAATTCAAACGAAAACGTGACATGCATGCTCGGCCACTGCGCTGACGCCATTTTTTGGGGTCAACACTGAGGAGTGTGGAATTGGTACCAAATTAAAACCACCCCAGAAAGTTAAAAGACCTACTCCAGAAACCCCGTGTACTTACAACGCCTCTATAGGCACATCCTTAATAAATCCATGTGAAGACCGTAAAGGGATCTGAATCTTGCTGTGCAGCGTCTAGCGTCTTCTTTGAGATGACTTCATGGGCGGACAAAGTTTTCACTCTGAGGTCCCGCGATCCCAAATTCCTGCCTACCTTAAAAATTATACAGATGTGTTTTCAGCGTGCTAAGCTAGATTCCCACGGTACATCATATTGTGGACGGATGCGGAACAGCCCGCATCGAAGCATCATGGGAAGGGTATCGTAGTCGTCAGTCGTACGCGTCCGACCGCGTTATCACGCACCATGGGAATATAGCTTTATACAATCTCTCAGGGCAGCTAAAAACCATGCACATGGACACCTATAAAAAACCAAATGCTGGTAAAAACTTAGCTGGCCAACGATATCGAAAAAATTGAGGAAACACACATAATTAACTGAAAAGTGTGGTAAAGAAAGAAGTGGAGTTCTGTAGTCCCAGCAGTGTGGGTAATACAGAGTTGAAATGACGATCATGATGCACATATACTAGCACTTTTAGCTCTGACTGAACCGTCTGATATATTTTAGTCTTTATCACAACAGTAGAAAGAAGGTTAATGTTCGATACGTACTGACGTCAGTTTCCACCTAAAACCACTTATTATTTCAGTCACTGACCAATATTAATATCTGAGCTCCATATCTACCATACCCAAGTAATAAACACACATTGAAATGAATACGCCATCATTTAAATTCACGCCGGGACACGCAACATGGCGCTTGAGGCGTAAAACTCGATTAAGTAATAAAGGGAAGTAGGTTGTCCTCGTATTTGCCTGAGACGTGCGTAATTGTGATATCTAAATCGTGCACACTTGAAATCTTAAGCTCTCGACAGATTATCCATCTTATGGGAGAGCGCTGTCTGAAATTCATGCCCGATCTTATGCTGTACGCACGAGATTATCGTGCATCGTGCTAAAACATGAGTAACATTCCTTTTTTTTGAGTAGTCGAGTCAGCAGTGATAGCCGAGTGGTACGACCGTTGGACTGCCAAGTCAAAGGTTGCAGGTTCGAACCCCGGCACGCACCAATGTCTTTTAGAATTCATGTGCGTATTATAAATTAATTATCACTTGCTAAAAACGGTGACGGAAAACATCGTGAGGAAACCAGCACACCTGAGAGATTTTTCAACGGTGTGTGAAGCCATGTCAGAGGCCTACGGGCGGTTTAAACTCTGACACCAGGTTGTTCATCAACCATACGATAAGAAGAAGAAGTAGTCGAGTCGTCTAAAAACATACATACATACATACAAACATACATACCGGTCAAAATCATAACCCTCCTTATGGCTTTGCCATAGTCGGGTAAAAATAGATACATTTGGAACTAAAGCTAAATTACTAGAATGAACTGATTATGGTTGCCGCGCGTGATCACATACACAAGTGCACAGTAGATATGGGTTTTATTGGGTTTTTCCATTAGCAAAGTAGCTACATTCCAATGTTCTACCTGGCTTCGTTAATGGTAGCGTCTGTGGCGTTTAAAAGTGCAGCTATATGGACACTTTTACAGAGTACGGTGGTTTTTTTAAAACTATGTTACACAATAAGAAATTCTGCTTTTACAAGCGTCACATTTTATATTTGTAAAATTATATTGGTTGGAGAAATCAAGCCATGTTTCGTGCAAATCGCACATCTCATCCAAAGAGGTGACTGCTTCTCATTTCACCTGTTCTCGAAGCGTGACCTCAACCAGTGTCGGACGCGAGAGGTCACCGCCAACTAGCGCCTCCGTGAAGATACATCGATGCCTTGTCCAAGCGGGGCAGTACAAAAAGAGTTTGTTTGTATCAATGCGCTAATCTCAGGAACCACTGGTTCGAATTTGAAAATTGTTTTCGTGTTGGATAGTCCATTTTTCGAGGAAGGCTATAGGCTATATAATATCACGATGCGACCAAAAGGTGCAGCGGATAAACCCGAGAGGATCAGTTGATCACTAGTACACAAATAAGTAGATAGCACAAATACATTTTGTGCAATCTACTTATTAGTGTACAAAATGTATTTGTGCTATCCATATAAATCTCATCTAATGCGTAAAAGGCTTTACCGAAGTGTCTCATTCAGCATCCCGATCTCATCAAGTCAAGGGTTTTCGATTACTGAGACGAAGGTACACAAACATGTCCATTAGACAGAAAGCGACCGTTTATGGTTGGGAGTTTAGTAGGCGTAGTTTGAAAGTTATGGGTGTCGTTGTTTATGATAGCTGGTTATAGTTGAGCAATGGAGTGATTTTTAGTATTGTTACGTCGACCGTATTGCGACCGTATTGCGAGACCAATCTACGAGCTTCTCGAAGGTTCTCGACAATTTTGCTGAAGATTGGTCTAGAAGTTTCTAGAAATTTCTTCCCATAATCTAGATGTTTCGAGATGGGTCTGGAATGTTCCAGAAGGTATGGGACTGAGTAGAAGTCTATGGATGATTCCAGAACTTTCCACCATCTTCTAGAAACATCCAGTGGGTACAGCCGGGGTATAAATTAGGGCGCCGATAGGGACCGACAGTCAGTCTAGTTTTGATTACGATCGAGGCGACTTGAAAGTGAACTCGAAGTGAAAATCTACAAGCGACTTTTTAGTGTGTGTTTTGTGATTACCGACTAACATATTAACATTCTTTAGTAGGTACTGAAGAACTGTTTATTGTACTTAACTGTACAATAAACAGTTCTTTCTTTTCCCGAAATAAATTAAAATGATTCAAAACAATTTTTGCAAAATCAAGGAAACTGTCTTTTTCCTTTACATTTTTCCTTAGCACCATAATAATTAACCACATATATTTGAACCTAAATACCTATAACTGACTTCCTATACGTCCTCGATAAATACTTATATACCTAGGTCCTGAAACCACATAGTTTCCTATCACTAATCACGTGGGCACACCACTCACCACGATCGCCGGTCATGCGTGCCATAGAGCCTGATTAGGACATTATTCCGGTAGGATGGGCAGCATTTACATGTTACATCGCTTTGATCCCTGCGCATTTGTCATTAGTGACGAAACGGAATTTTTCGCGATGGTTTTTTTTTTACGGAGGCACTTTTTTTGATGTTCTATGGGTTTGCTCCTGACCATAGTCTATATCAGGGGTGACAAAGACAAGGTCGACGATGGAGCGAGCTTACCCAGAAGAAGACTGTTCACTCTAACTTTGAAGAGATTAGGGTTGTATGCGTTCGGAAACACAGTCGCAGGCAAAGAGTTCCACTCCTTCGCTGTCCGCACTATAAAAGACGTTGGAAACGTTTAGTGCGAATTGGTGGATTAGCAATAAGGTAAGGATGGTAATTTGCCGTGCGTCTAGATGTGCGACGATAGAAGGGGGCTGGTGGGATGAGGCCGTGAAGTTCTTGGGCACAGTCTCCGAAGTACAATCAGTAGAATACCGACAGGCAGGCAACCTTGGGGCGATGAGTCAAGCTATGGAGCTTGGCATTCACCATTTTTACGTCGCCAACGAGCCTCTTAGCTCTGCGTTCCACTGATTTAAGAGCGGCGAGTTGGTATTTAGCTGAGCCATCCCAAAGGTGGCTGCAATACTCCATGGATCGGACTTGTGCTTTGTACAGAGTTAAAAGCTGTCCAGGCGTGAAATACCGCTTCACTCTGTTTAGGATGCCCAGCTTTTTGGTCGTAAGTTGAGCTTTGAACTCAATGGTGGCGCCCAAGTTGAGACTTCAACAGACAGATGTCAACTCCATTCACAGGTACAGATGCACCCAGAAAAGTAGGAGTTTGGTCTAAACGACTGTTTGCGGTAAAAAGACAAGCCTGCGTTTTGGTGGCGTTAAAAGAGACCAAATTGTTATCACCCCACTGGGAGACAAACTAAACTTAAATCGACAGAGGAGCTTATCAGATCTTTCGGGTTAAGCTGCGCTAGCCTAGGCGATTCTGTGGACGGATAACTATCTATCATTCCATGTCACGATAATGAGTAACTACAGAGTTTGCCATTGACTAAACTACAGCAACGTGACGTGGAATTATGTCAAGGGTCTGTCTTGACGACGAGATCGTCGTAGCGTAGACTTAAAAAAGTCTTTTAGGGAATACCGTAGCTGCGGTGGTCACAGTTCCGTAAAGAAAACGTAAATACTAGATGGATACAATAATAATATTGCAAATATTTTAACGTGTTATGGTGGAATGGCATTGATGATTTATTATCTACAAGAAACTGGTTAATCATTGAAAAAAACTCTGCAGCATTAAAAAAACTTTGTAACGATAAATTTAATTAGATTTGAAGAGGCTTTGAATTTGAGCCCCCGCATATCCATTATCTTTACTGCAAAAGACTTTCCGTTTAGTACTTTCGTAACCAAAATGTGACCCGAATTGCTGTTGCCTTATATTATATTAAAAGACTTCAGCGAAAATTACAGACACTAAAGGGGACAATTTTCCCCCGAAAACAGCGTAGAAAAGTGAGTAAACGAATAACATATAATACAACGATCACCCACACGCTTTTAGAGCGTAGTAAAGTCCCCCAAAATACGGGGGGGACGAATCCCAGACGTTTTCCGGCTTACCGAATTTGAGCTATGCGAGGGTAGGACGCACATAATAGATAGTAATAGAAGGGAAGTTTCATACAACTGTTGAACATGAATAAATGCACAATGAATACGTACAGGTGGTACCATGACGGCTTAAGACGCCAAGAGTAATTCCAGTGTTCGAACGAGATGGCGCTAGACGACTTGTATAGCCCTGTCTCATTCCCACAGTGGAATTACTCTCGCTTTAAGACGTAGTGGTAGGGCTCCTGATCTTTAACTTAAATAATTCCCTTCGAGCAACTTCATCTGTGTCCGTAAATACGAATGCGAGATGATGAAAGATCTAGTATAGAGTATTGACAACCAATATTTGAATGGATATAATGGTGGGTATTCCAATATAGTTAGAAAATGGTGTATGAACACTGCATGAAAGAAAAATCAACTCTTTTGTGGGTGTCGGACCCCAAGAGATCATTAGAAAGGGATCATTAGTGAAAAACGCAGCAAAACTTAAAAAGTTCGCATGTATGGGCTCTCACACAATGAGTTCGGGAACACGAATAGTATCGAAGCGCATACCTTTTCCAGTTCAACTTTACGGGGATTTAAAACAAATGACAGTCGTGTGTACGCTTGCACTCGCTATTCTGTACGTGACGCGTGTCTATGTGTGCCTAGAGTTTCATACAAACGACAATCGCGAGAGCGCTTAGGGCCTATGCACACCATGTTTTTCAAACGCACCGTTATCGCATGTTTGACGCGATACACACGCGCGTTTGCAGACAACAGACTGCTCTGTTTGATAAAAGCGCGCCGCCGCGTGGTGTGTATAGGCTCTCTCTTGCTGCACCTGAAGCGTGCCTATGTGTGCGCGACTGACACTTTTGTTGGAGATCTCTAACAAAAGTGTCACTTGCACTCGCTGTACGTGAAGCGTAACAACGTGCGTGCGTGGAGATCACATCAAACAAACGACAGTCGCGAGAACGCTTGCTCTTGCTGTACGTGAATATTGTTTATGTGTGCAATTGTGCATCGTTCTTGCTCGTTGTCCTTCTGTACCTATTTTTTTATTGGCAGGAAGTGATACTTCACATAAATGTTTGTCACAGGAAAAGGGGTCGATTCGTACACCGCAATTACTGACATCAAATGTGAAAGTAAATTGACGACAGTTACAGGTTGAAACTGGCACTTGTTCTTGTATTTTGTTTTGAAAATGTGTTTTCTCTTTGATGTTTTTGTGTCTGGATAATGATTTTCGGGAGAGAAACAGATTTTATTGAAATTACCTTCGTTAAGTCTGAACGGGGTAGAAATGTATTAAATACTGCATAAATTTCATCTAAGTATAAGGGGATTGTACTGTATACTCTAAATGTCATTAAGAAAACTCAAGAACTTGAAAATAATCCAAGTTACTAGATAACTTTACCTGTCTCTTAATTTAATTATAACATAAACAACTTATTTTTGCATTATCCCAAACCTTTATGACCCTTATCGAATTTTATTCCTTAACCCATAAAACATAATCCCTAAATGAGCAAAGCAAGCATTCTTAATAACTCGCTCTACACTCTTTCAACCATTTTTAACTGGCCACGATTTTGTAAGCAAACGACTTTGAAGTCAAGTCTTTCAATCACTAAGTAGATAGGGAACAGTGGGTTTACTCCATAAAACGAAATTAGCGCACTCGCGACTGTTATTTGTTTGAGATCTCCTCGCACACATAGACGCTTTACGTACAGCAAGTGCAAGCGCACTCGTGACTGTCATTTGTTTGAGATCTCCACGCACACACAGACACGCTTCACGTACAGCGAGTGCAAGCGCACTCACGACTGTTATTTGTTTGAGATCTCTTCGTACACATAGACACGCTTCACGTACAGCGAGTGCAAGCGCACTCACGACTGTTATTTGTTTGAGATCTCCACGCACACATATACACTGAGGATGTATTTATCTGCTAATTGTGCCTACCACGTCGATTTAGCAGCTGTGGTGATAATATCACCGCATATAAACACGTACGAGAGTACACCTGTATTTGTTCGTTTAGATTTTTTCCGAATGTCACTTTTGTTCTTGTGTGAACTTCATCTTCTGCATTTCTTCCGTTATTTAACCCGGAGTTTAAGGTTATGATATAAACTTAAGTTAAGCTTAGGTTCGCAGTACTTCGCTTGCTAAACAAGATTTGGTTTTGCTTTGCGAAGTGAAATGCTTCGTCCGTAGTTTTTAACTTGATTTCTGTACATAGGGGAGATGGTTTTGGGTGAAGATGTTTGAAGATTTAGATTGTATCTAGAGTTAAGAAGCATTAAAAGGCATAAATATGATGTTTAGCAAAGCTTTTAGGCTGAAATAGGGTAGGGTGGGTTGCGATGCTAGTCGTATGAAACGCAAACTTTTTAGGCAAAAATCTTTGCTCAATGGATGCCAAAATATGGACGACGCTGCCAAGCTTCGAATAAAAAAGGTAGATAAAATACTCTTTGTTTTGCACACCATAGAAATTACGGGTTGTGTTACAAATGTAGCTTATACATATGTTACAAATGTATCTTATATATACGGTGTCATAATGGGCTTTTCATTAAAAGCTATCGTTTCTAGACTGCCTTCGAATGGATTTGAGAAAGAATGAGAGACAATACTGTAGGTAATCTATGGTGTACAATAAACCCGTAAAATAATACAATTAAATAAATACGTATAGGGCAAAATTATTCTAGATAGTGGAGGATTAAAATTCCGGAAAAGATTTGGTGTCAGCCAAAAAGTAAAACAGTATCAGATAGTTAAAAAAAGTAGTTTTGAGCCAAATAGAACGGGCCGGTAATTTTGTTAAACGGCGATTAATACTGTTAATTGCAGTAGTCATTCGTGAGACACATTACAGGTGACAAAAGCTGTTCTTCACACACATTACGGTGCGTTTTTTATAATTATTATTATCATACTAATTATAGGCTGCTAATGAAATATACTTGATGGAAAATACAAAAGTTGTTTCTCCAAGTTTCAATGAATAACTCCGAAATCTGACGCTTTATGAGATGATGTTGTGGATAATTTTCGTATCTATGTGTTCTCTGGTCGCGAGACTGTACAAATTACTGTGACCCCGGAACGTAAAGGGCTATTGAAGGACACCGTGGATTTTAGTCAGTACGAGTCTGACAGTCCCTCCCGCTCTGCCCTGGGTGGAGGATACATAAGATGATTTTACCACGTAAAAAAAATGTGTTCTCTATCTAAATACATAAGTTTTGTTGTGCACCGCGACTGTTGTTAGTGTCAAAACCAATGCTCATTCTGTCTGCCGTGGAGCCTTGACTTGTGTGACGCCTTTTAGTTGTCTAGAAGGCGTCGCGTCGCTGCAGAGTTCGTAGAAGATGGCGGGATGAGCTGGACAAAACTAACGACTAGTGATTCACATTAACCCTGGATCGGAGTGGTTGGAAGTCATGGCCTAAGGCCTTTGCCCAGCACTGGAATAACACAGGCTGCCGGCACGTATGGCGCAGTGGCTGAGCAGTTGGACTGCGCTGTGTGTCGCGGGTTTGATCCCCGCACGGAACAAATATTTGTATGATCTGCAAGTTGTTCCGGGTCTGGGTGTTTGTGTATGTGAGTTTTTATGTTTGTAAACGCACCCACAATACAGGAGAAATTCCTAGTGTGGGGCAACGTTTTTCAAAAAAAAAACAACAACTGTGTTCACATGGGGCTCAAACCCCAGACTCTATTAATCGCAGTCAACGTTTACAACCTCTTGAATCAGATTTCGAAATCCGCATCTAAAATAAAAATCTTGAATTTACTGAAAGACAACACATACGAGTAGTTTCGAGGACGTCGAAACTATTGGAAAATATATCCCACAGAAGGGTTCAATTGGGGACGAGAGTTTGTATAAATATATGTACATACATCAGCAGCCGCCCTCGAACGCAAAAAGCAACAGATTGGTTTAAAAGAACAGATTGGTTTTAAGTCTGTCAAGTCTGAAAGTCCCTTCTGCTCCATCCGGGGTGAGAGGACTCATTTGATGATTTTTTAAACTGAGAAAAGGAATAAAAAAAGATACACAGATTTTACAAACGCCTGCACATCAGCCCAGCCCTATCTTTTAAACTTTAATAGATTTTTAACTTTATAACAAGCAAAGAAGAGAAAGAGGTTCATGTTAGATTATGAAAAACTTCGGGTAACGTCTTCTTTGTTATTGTTTTTACGTTTTTGTTCTTTTTAGTTAACGTGTTAAGAACATTATAGAATTTTAAAAAAGAGAAGCCAACATATAATGTACAACAAACAGCTTAGTTAGCAGCAAATTCTGAGTTGTAGCTCTAGAAGGCGGCAGAATTACATATGGCGTAATTTGTAACTAGCAGGCCACGCCGAGGCCATAACAATAACTTAGGATCAGCCTACGTTTTCACATAGCGTCGGCGGCGGCGCGAATCTAGACTTTAATGTAAGAGCCGAGCATTATTAATTGAATGTATTGCATTTGTCAGTCTGGATCCAGAGAAAACCGTGGTTTACAGGTATTTCAGGTAGGTCCACCGTGTTTCTACAACTGTCCTTTAGGTTTCAAGGTCACGGTCAAATCAATGGACAACAAAAGACTCGTTTTTGCGATGCCTATCTTTCAGTAGTAACAGTCTTTCAACTTTGTATGATAATGATTTGTTTTTTTTTTTTAACGTGGTATAAATCAAATGAGTCCTCCCACCCAGGGCAGGGTAGAAGGGACTGTCAGACTTGTGGCTCTCAATAGCCCTTTACGTTCCGGGGTCACGGTATTCGTTAGTCCCGCGACTTATATGATGATGATAATAATACCTATGTAAATACTCAAGTACGGAATCGGAGTAATTCCATACTTTTGCTCGCGAGTGTAGTTCAATATAACTCAAGCCCGCCCGCGGTCCTCTAACTGTAATGTAATGCCATTCGGTCCTACCCTCTTACTGTCGCAGTTAAGTGTTTGCTTACGTGAGCCGCCATGTCAATTACATCTGAGTTTAGTTTCACTGAAGTCAAAATCGTTTCGATTTTGTGATTTTTTTGATTATGTAGAGGTTTTGCATTTGACTTTTCACAGTTGTATGACACTCTTTTTTTATTTATCGTGGTAAAGTGGTCAAATTAGTCCTCCCACCCAGGGCAGGGCGGGAGGGACTGTCAGACTTGTACTAACTAAAATCCACGGTGTCCTTCAATAGCCCTTTACGTACCGGGGTGACGGTAATTCGTGAGTCCCGCGACCCCGTAGGCTTTAGCCCTCTACAGGGGGCTCCTTGAGGCGCGCGTGGAACACAACGCGCCGTCGACCCGGGCATGGTCCATGGTCGGACAGCGAGTCGCCCATTACTCGCCGCCCGCATGCCCGCGCCTAAGTTGTATGACACTGGGATAAAAGTTATCCCACGTTATCATAGTAATGTAATGCACAACAATCGGCGCTACTCTCTTATACTCGCAGTTAAGTGTTTGCTAACGTGAGTAAGAAAGAATTGTGTATTTTCTGATTTCGATGATTTGTAGGGGTTTATTTTTGGAATTTTTTATTCATTATTATAAATCTGCGGCTTCACTCAAGTGAGGGTCAAAAAGGGGTACGAACGGGGATAAAATGTATTCTAAGTATTAGAATAGAATTTTATTATCTTTATTAAAGTAACATGACTCAACGTTTAGTAAAACTTAAAACTATGTATATAACTATATTCCTGACTATGTATATTTATATTCGAGTCCACCCTATTTTTTTTAACTCATCGGTTCCGATTGAATCGTGTATTTTGTTTGTTAAGGATTGTTTTTTAAACATTGATTGGATTTTTTTTTTACGATTCATATTATCCGACAAAACTATCTTCAACACTGTTTTACAGCAAGCGCCGTATACATTTACAGTTACTGCAAGATTCCAAGGAAAGAAAAGTCCTTCCCTTTCCGCAAAACGTTTTTGTACCCACTAAAACATAAATATTATAGCAAAAACACGAAAAATGCAAATAAATTTTCCTGCTCCGTGTGATGCAGTGAGCTTTCAGCGGCTTTTATAATAATTAAACAAATACGCGGGTTTTATAATAAAAAAAACATACAGCCATGTTAACATGGATGTATGTTTTTAAACATGCTCTTTAAACGGGAGTGTTTATAGAACGCTTTTACATGTATTATTTTTAAGTTATTGGCTAACATGCAGGATGTTCAAACTATCATAAGAGAATAACGCTGACTGTTTTAATTACGATCAGTGTCACCTGCGTTGAGGGTGAAAATTATCCTATTGTAACGTATTACCGGGATGAAAATTATCCCATATCCTAATGCAGATGATGATCAATCCCTGAACTATTTTGTATAATTTATGTAGTATGGATTGTGGGAGATCCTTTTACAACTCATACAATAATTAATTTGTTGATTAACTGTAACAAGTTAAGCACTTAAAACCCTGTAAAGTATAAATAAATAAATATTCCACAACTATCACACAACGCCATCTAGTCCCAAGCTAAGCAGAGCTTGTGCTATGGGTACTAGACAACTGATAAACATACTTATATATTTCTAAATACATACATATTATAGATAAATTACACCCAGACACAGAACAAATGATCGTGCTCATCACACAAACATTTGTCCTGGGTGTGAATCGAATCCACGACCTCCGGCATAGCAGTCAGGGTCACTTACCATTTGATCTAAGGGAACAGTTTATAAGACGAGGACGCGGGGTATGATGTGGAAATCACACATTTAAGGCAAACTTAACATAATACTATCGTAGCACAAGCGCCAACAGGACGCCATTTGTTAATGGCCGCTTGCAAATGACGCCCTGATGGCGCTTGCGCTACGTTAGTGCTGTGATAAGTATGCCTAAAGAGTGTATGTCCCCATTATACCTCGAGTCCCCGTCTTATACACTGTTCCCCTAATTCTTTGTCAAATATATAAGGTGTTGGGTTGTGATTACCGATATTTTAAAGGGATGTTCACGACGATCTACAAATGAGAACCGGGACTAACGACTAACTTTTAAGTGCTTTCCGAGACACGGAGGAAACTCGCTATGACAGATGGTCACCCATCTATAGACCAACCTCGGCAAGCGCGGCTCAACCTGGAAGATTGGCCTTTGCGGCTGTAATTACTTAGCCACAAGCTCCACGTTACCTTGTAATGTAGTAATATTTGATGCTTCCACGACACAGGGTGAATTCTCAGAAAAAAGTAAAGGAAATATGACTTTAAGCAAAACACACAAAACTGATCTCTAACCATTTTAACACAGAAAGCAGCTGGTTTTAACAAAATAATCCTATTTGTAGCCAGACTAAAGCGAATATAAAAATAAAAGGAGCAAACAGTCGATTGTAGTTTCATTTGCAAATAAATAAAACATTTATTAGGTTCAGAAGGTTATGAGTTGCTCGTGAGAAAGCTAGCAGCTGGTTCGCGCACACTATCCTTGGGAATCTAGTTGTATTGAAATTTATTAAATTTTTAGTAATTGATAGTAATTTCAGCGTGAAAGCAGCGTTTCAGAGAAAATTGTCTTGACAGTCGGACAGACGGACAACAAAGTGATGGTTCCGTGATCCGTTTTTTCTTTTGAGGCACTGACCCCTTAAAATAACCAAGTAAGTTAGTAAAACGATACTCCTTCGTAACACTAGTTTTATCACGATATTTTTCTACAAAACATGACTTACTCATAATGTCTCTAAATAAAACAATAAGAAATGTTACACTTAGGGTCAGTTCACACAGAGACGCGACGCTGCGCGAGATGTGGCAACAATACTGGAAATGTGTATCTTTTCGTGTAGTAAGGAAAGTAATGTAATGTTTTTTAATCATATTTTAAGATAATATAATAAACTAAATACTAACTTATTAAACCTACAAGTATACACTATTAGAAACTAAACAATAATTAATAAAAACTAAATATTTACAAACCAAAAAATTGTACACAAAACGAAAAACTAAATTAATGATCATCAAAGAATTTCTCCACATCGCTGTCAACTGGAAACGTGCCCAGAAGACTGGCAGTATTCCCACGTTGAATGGCAATGCATATATTTGGCCAAAGAAAGAGCCAGCCCTGTGGTCACGCGAAGGGTCGGCCAGTCAGCGAGGTATTTCCTTAAAAAGGAAACGCGCACTAGAACCCCATGAACTGAGCGTTTCGACTCCAAACGGCTCAAAACTGTAGCAACCAATAAGGTAAAGTTAGATTTTGAGTTGCTCTATTGAAATGATCGCGAAGCGTCGCGTCTCGATGTGAACTGACCCTTAAAAGTAGTACCTACCAATTTCGGCCGGAAAAAGCTACTTAATTATTTAATTTGACGTTTGACGTGTAGCTAGGTACTTCTCGACTTGAGTGCGTGGGTCAAGAAACGTTGAAATAAACTGAGTTCAAGGGTGTTCAAGGGAGGTTCAAGGGAGGTTCAAGGGAGGTTCAAGGGTGTTTAGAGTTTTAATATTTCTCTTTTACATTAAAAATGTGTGAAAACAAGAGCCGTGGAGTACGGCTTACACAAGATAAGCAGATTTAGATAATTGATATAGCAGTCTGAGGCACTTGTACTAGCGTCAGACGTGACGATGTGTGGCGTAAAGTTTAGTAAATAGAATTCTATATTTAAATTAAATATATAGGTACTCTTTTAACCGACTTCGACGAAAAAAGCTTGAATGTCTGTCTGCGATTAAGTCGCGTTTGGCTAAGCCGATTTTGACGCGGTTTTTAGAAACTTTCGTTACATCGTGAAGAAGATTTAGTATATGACAATAATGGATATCCCGTGTCCGCAATGATCCGTTTTGGCTCACTTGGATTGTAAATTTTTCATAGACGCCGAAGGCGCGGGATTTGGACGGCGAGTAATGGGCGACTCACTGTCCGACCATGGACCATGCCCGGGTCGACGGCGCGTTGTGTTCCACGCGCGCCTCAAGGAGTGTCAGCATAGTGACGGGGCCTGTAGAGGGCCAAAGCCTGCCGGGGTCGCGGGACTTACGGATTACCGTGACCCCGGTACGTAAAGGGCTAGTGAAGGACACCGTGGATTTTAGTCAGTACAAGTCTTACAGTCCCTCCCGCCCTGCCCTGGGTGGGAGGACTCATTTGATGAATTTACCACGAAAAACAAAGACGCCGATTTTAGTTGAATTTTTGAACTAAAAATTAACCTAGCCATACCAAGTTCACTCCTACCAAATTCTAAAGGATAGGATACTTGCATATTTTAATATAAAAAGGATGCATGGATCAGATAGGCGATCACACTTCTGCATAATTTAGACTCCCTCTGTTAAATATATATATATATATACTCTGTATATATCTCTGTATATATGCATACACTGTGCAAAAAACCAAAACAGGACTTTTTTTTACGTGGTAAAATCATCACGTGAGTCCTCCCACGCAGGGCAGAGCGGGAGGGACTGTCAGACTCGTACTGACTAAAATCCACGGTGTCTTTCGATAGCCCTTTACGTTCCGGGGTCACGGTAATTCGTGAGTCCCGCGACCCCGGCAGGCTTTGGACCTCTACAGGGGGCCCCGTCATTATGCTGACACTCCTTGAGGCGCGCGTGTAACACAACGCACCGCCGACCCGGGCAAAACCAAAACAATACTTCATTATTTTTATCAACACTTTTCCTGTAGGGATGAGCGTTAGCAACATGGGAAAGCTCTTAACTTGCACGTCGCCTTGTAAATTACATTTGTCTGAACCTAGTCCGATCCTAAGAAGATTTAGTTTTATACGACAGTCTCCGACCGGACCGGTTGAGCATTTTAGGTCCAGTTTGGACTTATTCCTCCGAATCTAGGCATTAAGCTAAGCCAGCTTTAGGTCAAATGTTACTACCGACGCGTGGCTGACTGTTTCCCAAACTTTATGGAGTAGAGGCGTGTCTCGGTTTCACACGGGTGCCATTTTGTATAATCATAGTAAGAAGTTTAAATAAATGTTTATATTTATTTATTTGAACTTTGTCTTGACAATAAGGTACAAAGAAAGACTAAATTAGCCGACTTCGAGTTTCGCGCTTAGCAATACTAACATATTTAGCCATTAATATTAATACTTACATTGAATATTTTAATGCTTTATTTATTGAATTAACAAATACGATACTGAAATTACGAGTTAAACCATAACAGAAAATACTTACAGTTTACACCTTACACCTTTAGTCGAGATTTCTGCTCATATTATTTATTTATCAAATAAAACATTACTTTAAACATGTCCATGGAGTTTCTAGTCCATTATTCTTTATCGATATCTTTGTTTTGAAATGGACGACTAACCACAACATACTGACTAGACTAAACTGATCAACTGCTTTTTGCGGGGACCACACTGATGGAAAATGCCGTTTATTTTCCCGATAAAATACTATAAATGTTCCATCATAGCGATAATTAGCGACATTTCTCGATAGTGTAGTCCTAGCGTTATAGTCTAAAAGTGCTACAAAATGGATTTAAATAAATAAAAGCTTTAGTTAAAGAAAAGAAAATAAACCGAAAATCAAGACAGTTACCGTAAACCTACCATTAGAAAAAATTACGATACTGTTTCAGCATAGAAAATAAATATTTATTTTAAAAATATTTTAAATTTTTTATTATCTTCAATAATTCTAGCAGAAGATTCGACCTAATATGACCGGTCGTTCACATCAGAAGAAGGTTACCTTCAACATATAATTTTAGACCCTGGATTTAATTAACATATGTGGAGGTCGAAATAGAATATTATTTTGATACGTAGCTTTTATTTAGAGGTCAAAAAGATAGACTAGATATGACCTCAACCTTGTATTATACGAGGAGTAAGGCAGATAAGTTAAGTGTATATTTTAGTGTCTATTTAGGTATATTTTGAGCATTTATATTTAATTCCCATTGTAATAGGTCCCTCAGGGCGTGTTGTTTAGATATTCAGGCTCCAGTTTAATGCTGAGTATTTTCTAAGGATGCTCTCTCACCAGAACATTAGCAGCTGTAATGTAACAAAACTCTCCGCCCGTAATGTAACAAATTCGATACTAACGATACAAATAAACGCTTCCGAAGAGAGTTTTTGACACAAACAAGTGAATGTTACAAATTGCGTCCTCTATTTTTATAGGTACAGTCCGCTCCTAATGTCAACCAGAAAATAATTATACAACATTTTTTTTTATGCGAAACCCGATACACCTGTCTAGTATTTTTGTGTAAAGAATCTATGTACAAAATTTTAAAACCGTATCATAAAAAATCACAAAGTTATAAGTTTGTATATTACCTTGTTGGCCGTTCAAAAACATGCTCATTTCCCGGTACACCCGCGTAAACCGCGTCTCCTGTGTTATACACTCGTGATAATAGCTTGGCAATAGGTACCTAACCATACGGTGATGGTATTGTAATTAACTGGTAAAAAATTTAATTAAAATATTTTTGAAAAAATATATAACATGGTGTAAAAATTATTGGAAGTTACTGATTCTGAACAAACTATATTCAGGTTTCGCATATACTAAAATAATGTTGTATAAGTACGGCCCTTAACTCTAAATAAATGAAGATAAGGGCAAGAAGTTGATGATATGAAAACAAGAACGAAAAATTCAATTACAACATCGCAATCAGTTAGACATTCTCTCAAGTCAAACGAAGATAGATCATGGTATCATGTTGCAACCAGTCCTAAATAAATAAGTAACGGGATCTATTTGGTATGTCCATCTCACGATATGAACCAAGATGGCTGCCTTTGTACTACATATTTTATTAAGGGCAGCTGTTTTGGTGGTGGATTGCCAAGTAACAATAACGTATGATCGTCATGCTTTCTTTCTAATTCTTTGGGAATTGAGCTAGGGTTTCAGGCCATACTTATATAATACTAGCTTTTGCCCGCGACTTCGTTCGCGTGGAATAGTGAAAACTATCCTATGTTCTTTCTCAAGTTCCAAACTATGTCTGTACCAAATTTCACACAAATCGGTTCAGTAGTTTAGGCGTGAAGAAAAGACAGACAGACAGAGAGACAGACAGACAGAGATACTTTCGCATTTATAATATTAGTTAGGATTAGGATTTTAAGATTTCGCTCGAAATCTCAGGATTGTTTCCTTACGATTGCGACCAGATCTTGAAATTTTCTGGAAATCTCAAGATTTTCTAAAATTTGTTAATTATTCAGATCTTTTTTAGAAAACAAGTAACCATTTTCTTTACTCCTAAAATTTGCTTTGATATGTAGATTGCACAAATAGAACCAACACATACCTAGATATTAATATACAATGTACGATTGTTTGTTTTCCCAAAATATATAAACAAAAAAACACTTAAATCTATGAAACCTACAATTGGAGATGTGAATGGTATCTGCACGCACTGTCCACGCATCGTCGCGTCGTGCCGAAGGCTACCAAAAATCGTATATAGGGAAACAGCGTATAAGACGGGGACGCGAGGTATAATGGGGACATACACTCTTTAGGCATGCGTAACGCAACACTAACGTAGCGCAAGCGCCATCAGGAGTCCTGATGGCGCTTGAGCTACGTTAGTATTGTTAAGTAAGTTTGCCTTAAGTGTGTGATTTCCCATCATACCTCGCGTCCCCAACTTATACACTGTTCCCCTATCTAAGGATTTTTCAAAAGAAATCAGGTGGACTTGTAAGTCTTTAATCTGGAAGGCAAACAGAGCTGATAAAGATTATTCCACCTGCGTCATGTGGTTGATTATTATGATGTTTTATTTAGTGCACCTAACGATGGACCAAGATGGCCGCCGCTGTGGTACATATTTTATTAAGGGATAGCGTTATGATATCTGGATTATCAGTTTTATAATATATATATACATATATCCTGTCCATCTATCCTGTAAGATCGAGACAATTTGGCAAGAGAAGGCCCTGCTGTAATTCTATGGTTTCGACTATAGCCACGCGACAAACGAACTGTGGAAGGTTGCAATTTTTTTTTATATCATCTATAAATAATATAACTAGGACTACACATCAAAATTGGCAATTAATCATTGTTTTTATAGCAATTAGCCTTATTAAGGTGAATGAAACAACTAGAATGTAGGTTTAATATTGTTTAGTGCTAAAATTAATGACATCGCGATCGTGCTAACTATGCGTAATTAAAAAAGTAAGTAATAGTTTTAAAAAAAAGTAGGTCGGTAGTGATATTGACCCTTAAAAAGAAAAACAAGTGTGCATGATAAAAACAATGTAAAGAAATAAATTAAAAGAAAAAAAAAATACATTAAAAACGATTATTTGGATACTTTTATAAATTTATTCGAAAATCAATCGCAATACAAAAATAAATATGGAGATGAAAGAGGGTAGAAGAATTTTCATAATTACATATTTTAATGTTATTTTTTATATTCAATATTTGAAAAGAAATAGATAAATTAAAATGACGAATAAATAGACGAACAAAACCTGTTACATTTTTATTCCAATAGCATCCTATGGTTGTATCATAATTCACACACAGCGTCTCCTCTTCTCAGCTGTATTTAATACTAATAATAATTTACTTCGTCAAGAATTCCGGAGAGCTTATTATGCTTTGATAATAATTATTGCGAATGTCCCAAATGTTGTTGGAATAAGGAAAACCACATGGCCAGGAAGAATATTGATCATTGTCAAAAATTTATTTTCAAGTCCGACTTTGCTATAACAAATTTGTGTAAAAACGCGCCAGTACACAGTCTTGTAGCCATTATGCAAACAAAATTACCTTTATTTATCTTTATTTTTCACTTTATCGCCCATAAAATGATATTTAATAAATATTACTCACCGAATTTTGTCAGACGCTCCGGGTAGCTTCCAAAACAGGGGGCCAGTCGGTCTCACACCCTAGCCCGGTACAGTCGTGTCCCTCTGTCCGTGAATAAGTCCCGCGCTTTTATTCACTATCTGTGCTAGTGTCATTTTGAATTTGGAATCGTTTTGTGCGTGTGGTGTGTGTGACATTTGGATTTTTTCTACGCACGAGTATTCAAGTATACAGCCTAGCTTGTAAGTAGAATCTATGACTTTTTTTTTCTTTTTTGTGTCTGCCTTTATTTATGAGCGAATCGATTGAAAGGAGTTTGGTGTCCTGAAAGTTAAGTTGCGAAAACATGTTTTATATGAAAATTGTGTGTGAAATGTTCAATTTCATTCATCGAGTTTTATAAATACTTCCAGTTTGGAGTCATTCTTGTGTTTTTGACATTTTTGTGGTTTAATTTTAAGCATTTAAAAACTGTTTGCCGTTATTTTTGCAACAGTTGTGAAATAAATGGTTGTCACGACCTTATTGTATAAACGATGAGGTTTTATCACGATACGTCCATTTCATTTGCTAATTTCTGGAGGTGGGTGAGCCTATTTTTAGTTAGTAATCTAAATGTTTCATAGAATTAAGGCAGGGCTAGTGAAATTATGAGCCGTTTCTATTTTCGGCTTTACCACTATTTTAGGATCTGAATGTTTTATGCAGATCTTTTTGAAAGCTAACTTTTTGGAGCTTATTGAAGCGTTGAATAATTTATGAAGAGGTTAAAGACTTTTTATTTTAAATTTGGAAACCCTGTGGTTTTCTGTTAAACGGTAAACTGATATTTTAAATGGTTTCCCTGTTTCCATTATTATTTTTGAACTGATAATTTCCTGTACGATTTTTCCTTTGTTGTTTAGCAGTGATATTTATGATTTTATTTTCAAAACTATTTATTTCAGTTTAAAGTAGTTCGATTTATATTAGTTTTATTTATTTGGGATGAAATGCGGGACACCTTTGTCCGACGGTGGGACGAAAAATTTTGAAAAAACAGTTCGGTTAGAATTTCAGCTTGAAGAAAAAAACTATTTTATCTAGGAGTGACATAATCTGATGAACCGACTGTTTGTCTAGACGAGATGGCAAGGGTCGATGACCTATCTCTGCTGTATCAATGTGACCCTTTATTTTTCATTTTTTTTTAATGACTCAGCTTAAAAGTCGTTTTGGTTGTTTTTGTACGACTTGCTGATTCTGCAATAAGGATTCATTTCATTGCTTAGAAAACGTACGTAAGTACGTGGACAAGAGGGACCATGATTAACTTTTCGGGCAATACTTATGATTTTTATAAGTTAAATAAATCAAAAAATATGTGATGTAAATGTTTTCTTTAACATTTTTGTTTCACGATATTTCAGATTATTTAAAGATTTTTATATACAATGTTATAACACAGAGTTATCAGTTAAATGCAATGTTGTCTTTTTTAATAATATCAGGATTTTGAAACAATAGGGAACACATTCCACCGTAGGAGCTGTTTTACACTAGGTTTTGACTATGCTAAGTATATTACAAAAATTAGATAATGTAGGTAACTTTTCTATTTTTCCAAGAATGAACATCGACACTTAAATTGGAATCAACTCTATTATTAAAATATATGCTACATACATAGCTTTTCTTAGATACATGACATTGTATGTATTTTAATAAAATATCCTTTGACCTTTTTCTGAAAGAGCCTGATTTATTTTGCCGAAAAAGCCTGAGGCAAATCTGACGGTTCTCAAATAAAAAATGGCCGAAAGTTCATCGACATTCCAAGGAGCTTAATATAACCTCAGATTGTCAGCAGAATCGGTAACGATTTGAATTTCGAAGTGTCTATTGTTACATTCTTTTTTGGAACGGTTTGATTCAAATTGCTTCATAGACAATCGTAATCAGGCGCCGTGTTCTAGAACGATGTTCAAATATTTGAATCTTGATTTAAAACGAGATTTTGTGACCAAATTGGTGACAGTATGTCAGTATTATGATCGATTGCCAATGCGCGTGGCCTCGCAAGGCGTAGAAATAGTTACGGAGCTATTGCTTCAACAGTAGGTATTATAGATTTCAATTATTTATGCGTTTTTGCCTTACTGTTTTTAGGTCACAGGTGACACAGACTTGTTTCTTTATTAAAGCCCTATTTATCACAGTTTATTTGAAAACATAAGGAACGTAATTCATGTAATCCCCGAAGGTTTAGGCAGAGGTGTACAGTTCTTTGGGTGTAATAGTACACCCACATTTCGCGAATTTTTGTTGTATGTATCATAACTATCTCCTATTGCCATCAACCAGCATTAAATCCAGACTCCGTGGCTGCTACGAGAAACTCCTAAGGGAAAAACCCAATAACACTTTTAACCTACCCAGGATTTGAAGCCGGGAGCACATGCTCAGAAGTCGTTGTAGTGACTAATAGACCAACGGCACCTTAGTCACTAGCGCGTTGAAACATTATCTTGCAATACTTTGTGAAGAATGATGGATGGATTACTCTTTCGAACAAATAATATTTTTCGAATTTAGATGAAAAGTACACAGATAGTTAACAACCTTTTTTTAACGTGGTAAAATCATCAAATAAATCCTCCCGCCCAGGGCAGGACAGGAGGGACTGTCAGACTTGTACTGACTGAAATCCACGGTGTCCTTCAAATAGCCCTTAATGTCCGGGGCTTCATAAATTAGTCAAACCCGATAGTCCCGCGACCCCAGCAGGCTTTGGCTCTCTTATGGGGGCCAGTCATAAAGATAGTTTACAGCCTGGATTAGCACATGGTATACTTTTTATCCAAGTATAAAGAAGAACGCATAATAGCTAGTTCATTTATTTACGTACACCTATTTGTTAAATGCAATAGTAAGTACCCTTTTTTTTTTGCGTGGTATAATCATCAAATGAGTCCTCCCACCCAGGGTAGGGCGAGAGGGACTGTCAGACTTGTACTGACTAAAATCCACGGTGTCCTTCAATAGTCCGTTACGTACCGGGGTCACGGTAATTCGTAAGTCCCGCGACCAATATTAAGTTCTCTTTAGTTATACATTTTAGTGGAGCTGTGATTACTTTCATAGTTTCAATATGAGCGTCTACATCTTTGTATGAAAAGGTTTCACATAGATTCTAGCTCTCTAATTAATCCCTTGCGTATAAGATTCTGAAGCAATCATGCTATAGTCAATATTGTTCGTCGGTAAAGATGGAATGAGACGCGTTACTCGAGTGAATGGTTCACTAAGGCCTCTGTCTCGAATTTTGCGGGCAGCGGGGCGGCGGGCGGCGGCGGCGGCGCTCGCAGTTCGCGCACGCCCCGCTGCCGCGCCGCAGTTTCCGAGGGCCGGTCCATTTGAATGTATGCCTAAGGTCCTGCCGCTCCCGCGCCGCCGCCGCCGCCGCCCCGCTGCCCGCAAGATTCGAGGCAGAGGCCTAAGGGTCAGTTCATACCGAGATGTGACGCGACGCGACGAGACGCTACGATACTGGAAATGTGTATTATCTTTTCGTGTAATTAATAAAGTTAGATTTTGATTCGTTCTATTGAAAAGTGCGCGCAGCCCGTCTCGTGAATTGATCCTAAGGCCGGTCACACATGGGCTGCCAAGTTGCGACAAAAATTACGGGACAGGTTAATTGACGCCATTATATGACGCCATGCACGCTTTTCTAACAACTGAACGCTCTTAAATAAAGAAGAATAATATTTAAAAATAACATCAACAAGATTCCTAATAAATATTATTAAAAATGCAAAACCTACATGGTTTTGTTAAAATCGTTTGCATTTATATTATTAGTTAGATCATGGATCCGGACGTAATACTTTTTAGACAGTAAGGCATTTTGAGAAGCAGTTATAAATCTATCTTGGGATATATCTTAACCCACAAAGATGGACATTGATCGATAGGGGTCGAAACCTACTGACTTATCCGATTAACATCATTATTTTCGGCTATTTTATTTAACGCCAAATTAGTTTTGGGTTACCCTAAATCTTTTAAGTGGTCCTCATTGTCGCCTCCTTCTGCGTAGCAGGCATGCTCGCGAAGGAGGAGGCGGGACGCGTGAGTGAGAGGGCAGCGTCCTCCTTCCACTCCAGCCGCAGTCTTAGACGCACACGGCGACAGACGTTGGCAGACAATCTCCGACCACCGTAGGCGCGGGCATGCAGGCAGCGAGTAATGTGCAACTCGCTGTCCGACCATGTACCATGACCCGGGGGTCGACGGCGCGTTGGGTTCAAAATTTTTGAAACTCAGTACATTGCTGGACATAGGCCTCCCCCAAGGAGCGTCACAGCGCACGATCTCCCGCTTTTTTCATCCAACCACTGCCAGCTACCTTCTTCAAGTTATCCATCCTTCTTGCTGGCAATAGCTAGTCTAAAATAAAATAAAAACTACATTAACAAGTTTAGCGTAGACCTATCAAATCAGAAAGTCACAATCCCCAGACGGTAACATTAAAACCATGATTTACGAGGTACAGTGTACAGCAAAATTTCACAGAGAAATAAACTCAGTTGGCTATGCTGACCGTACACGAGAAATAAACAATTCATCTCGACACTACTAGCGTTTTTGGCAACCGTACTTTATCGTCCTGTGGCTCTTACCATAGACAATCTCGAATCGATATTAAACCTACGAAAGACGATATCGATTCGAAACTCTATCGCTGGTCTGATAGAAGAGATTTCTGAACGAAATAAGCAGTACATTTGTGATGTTTTATTTGTATTTGATTTCCTGTATATGTATTATGTTTATTTATACTTATCAATACCTTATAATATCATAAAGCTAAAGCGTTTGTTTATTTGGTTGAACGCGCTAATCTCAGAAACTACTGGATTGAAACGAAAAAGTTTTTTGTTTTGGATAGACCATTTATCGAGGTAGGCTATAGGTTATAAAAAGTCACGCTTTGATCAATAGTAGCAGAGTAGTGGGTGTGAAACCACGTGGAATAGCTAGTATGTTATAGAGATGTATGAAATCACGAATTCTAGTCAATTAAAATCAATACAGTTCCGAAAGCGATTGGTTTATGAAATAAATAGTATAATATGACACATAACTTACAACATAAAAAAAAACATTAATGACACAGTGTAAGTAAATAAATCTATGAAAACTAATTACGATTCAAAATTACTGATACTGATACTGTTAGCGTACATCATCCCACTGCTGGGCAAAGGCCTCTCCCCATGACTTCCAGATTGATTCAAAATTAAAGTTACATAAAAAAATACACATAAAATATTCGATTCGACATTTAAACCACGAAAGATGGTCTCGATTCGACATTTATTAATCGAGTTTGTAATCGAGATTTGTGATTTTTATCAAGATGGGTTCGTGTTGGAAATGGAACGTGAGGTTTCAAACGGTAATTTATTCGATTTTAAATTAAGAGATTTGGTCTTTGGATGCTACTGGATTGAATGTTTTAGGGAATCGTTATTTTTTTAAATTTCGAATGTGTTATTCGAAATGGTTTTGAATTTAGATTCATTTGTTTTTAAGACAGAAGGCGTAAAGAGGCGACAATCGTTATCAAAGACAAGACAACGACAAAGACATTTATTTGTCGTAAGTATTTTGTATTTTGAAAATAGCTTTCTATTGATTTGGCATAAGTTTTTCCGATTGCTTAAAATGCTTATGTCAGTACATTTTCGACTTTCCAGTTTCGATTTGGAGTGGTTTTAGTGCGTGTGCTACTCGTATAGTCCAAATTTTATCATTGCAATAGCTGCTTTTTGTTTAATTAATTTACATAAATATAAAACAATTGCATTTTTGTCAGAGAGAGTGAGAACTCTTAAACTTTCATAACTACGCAGTCATTTTTCACTTTGTGATATTGACGTACTTAAATCATTAAAAAAAAATGAAACAGCCTGAAATGTATACCCCTGCTGAGAAAACTGCTAACCTTTCTCCTTCCAAACTTCACTGTTTTCTGTGATTACTGACCATTTCACTTAAAGCATAATAATTATAATATTCTAATTCAAATAGAGAACTGAAAAATCAATACATACATACATAATATTGAAATATCACCTTCAAATCCTGAGCGAAGCAAGGCAGTCACTAGTAGATAATAAACCTTCTTACTTAAACACCTAATTTATAACTTTTCTAGTAGTTTCTTCTACTTTCTCGGTAACACCATAATGGTCTGTTTTATTACTTTTGCGCTTACACGTTTGCTGAAAACCTAAACACCTGTTCTTAGAAAGTTTATTACAGAAACGTTATGCTCATCAGTAGTTAGTAATTAGTGTAGCAGGCGAAAATAAGTGTTATTACTACATATTAGAACTTGAAATAGGTTGTTTTCCATGTTAATTAGTAATAAAAGGAAACATTTATTCAAATTTATCCTCATTGCTGTTAACGGAAAAAAGAGCCTTTTGAATGGCAATGCTAGCCATATGATTTCCCTTTATTTAATTTCTATAATTCCAAATTAAATTTAAAAATGTTTTAATTAAAATTCTTTAAATAGCCCACCAGCATCAGAAGCAGGATCTGAGCTACTGGTCAGGGCTCTTGAGAGATGCTTTCTGAACGAAGCCTTGAATGAGACTGACAAAAATATGCTTGTTGCAAATTATGTCTATATCTGCATCGTGCGCGGGTATGCGGGCAGCGAGTAATGGGCAACTCGCTGTCCGACCATGGACCATGCCCGGGTCGACGGCGCGTTTTGTTCCACGCGCGCCTCAAAGAGTGTCAGCATAATGACGGGGCCCCCCTCTAGAAGGCGAAAGCCTGCCGGGGTCGCGGGACTCATGATAATTCATTCCGTAACCCCGGAACGTAAAGGGCTATTGAAGGATACCGTGGAATTTAGTCAGTACGAGTCTGACAGTCCCTCCCGCTCTGCCCTGGGTGGGAGGACTCATTTGATGATTTTACCACGTAAAGAAAAAAAAAAATATCTGCATCGCGTTGATGGTGCCCCTACTTCATCATCAGCCTGCATTCGTCCACTGCTGGACATAAGCTTCTTCCAATGTACGACACTGAGCCCGATCTTGAGTTTCGTCATCCAGTCTCTGCGGGCTGCCTTTGGCAGGTCGTCTCTCCATTTGGCCGGCGTCCTACACTACGTTTGTGTATTCACGGACTTCATTCAAAGAGACATCTACCCCATGATTGTCTGACCTGCGAGAGATGCGGCCAGCCCACTGCCACTTCATTTTACTAATTCTTTGAGATGATGTGCTCTGACGGATCACCTCTTTTCACTTTATCCATCGGAGTTACTCTGAGCATAGCTATTTGTATAGCTCGCTGAGCCACTTTAAACTGGTGGACTAGCCTCTCTGTTTGTGTGTCAACGATTCGGCAGCTAAATTAAATTACTTTTGACAAGAACTATGCTTTGTTGACGGCTCGGCATTGGTAGTGACTTCGGATAAGTTAAAGTGCAGGTAAGATGGTTATGGATCCTGATGAGTCTTCGCAGTCAACATACGCAGGTATTTTCATTCCTGCCTGTATTTTTGTGAAAATGCAGAGGTGATGTAAAGTTTGTTATTTCTAAACATTTCAGTCTGGTAAGCAAAACAGTTATTTTAAAAACGAGCCGTTGTATGCAACTCGTCAGTTGTCTGTGCCAAACTATTTATAAAGCGCATATCAAGTTACGGTTTGTTTGCGAATTTTCCGTCAAAACTTTCCGTTCGACACGTTCGAAGATAAATCTAATCTTTTTTAATCAATTATTCGTTTTAGACTCAAAGATTTACTTTGAAATTGAGTTTATTACATACATGTGTTTTTTCAGACGCCAAACAGTTTTTACTTTGTCCGTCGATGCGCAGGAGTTCTAGTTAGTTCTGGGTATGCTCGCTCCATCTTGGGTCTTGTCTTTGCTTCTGGATTGTGTCTGGGTCACCTAAATTCAGGCCAAAGCAGCCCATAGACCGTTTTTCTGCTACTGACTACTTTTTACTGCTATTTCAAACTTAGTTTCACCTAAATTTTATTAAATCAAAGACGTTCCTCGTTATATTCTATTAGTATTGATCGATGCATAGGTACTTTTTAATCTTTTCATGAAAATTACGTCAATAGTTCATCACCTGCTTAGTATTTTTTTCTATGTTGGGGTCTGATTTGCGTCGAACTGGACAACCTGAATATCAATATTATTTTACATGGAGCGTCTGCCTATCTGACCAACCACAACCCAATAACTGTGTAATACAGTACCCTTAATCTACAAATGATAGCCGGGGCCAACAGCTTTACGTGTTTTCCGAGGCATGGAGGAAATTCGCTATGTTAGATGGTCAGTTGGTCACCCATCTACAAGTCAGATGAGGCAAGCGCTGCTTAATTTGTAAAATCAGACTGTACGATTTTTATTATACAGACATGATCACATAAAAAAAAATTGAAATGAAGACAATAGTTAATACAGTTACAAAATGTTCAGATTTTGTGTTCTAAACAAAACGTAACGGTTTTTCGTGAAGCCACTCGTTTATAAATGTGTGAGTGAATGCCACGCACACATTTAAATGTTTTCCTTGGAGATGTTCACTTGTGTTACGTAGGAATCGAACGAGGGGATAATTTTTCTTCCTTTTTTTTTACTTCAATTCTCAGTAAGCTACTAGGACTCTGGATATTCTATATTTTGAGTGTTAACAAGACTATTTTACGACATCGGGAAGTATAGTGAGTTCGATAGTAAATTTGCCCAGAAAAATACTCTTCTGAAACCATTAGTAGCTTCAACATTGTGAGGTTCCTACATAATTAATGAAAGCAGACACGAGATAGCGCTACGAATAAGACACAGGATTGAAACTGGAGGTCCTACAAACTATTAGTACTGATTACTCCCTGGTTGATGAACAAGATACCAGGCTTCAGTTTCTTTGTTAGTTTTTTGTTCTTTGTAATTAGTTTGGAGTGTTGTGAAATGTTTTTGTCTTAGTTTTGTGTGTTCTAAGAGCAGAATAGGCTATTTTACTCAAAAAATTACTTAGTCCGATAGACTTTTCTTTTGTTACGTAGGGTAACAGTGTATAAGACGGGGATGAGAGGTATAATGGGGATATACACGCGCAAGCGCCATCAGGACGTCATTTCTAAGCGGCCGTTAACAAATGGCGTCCTTTTGGCGCTTGCGCTACGTTAGTATTGTGTTAAGTTTGTCGTGTGTGATTTCCCATCATACCTTGCGTCCCCGTCTTATACACTGTTCCCTTACGGCCCGTTTGATGGAAACCCGTCACCGTAGTCTATGGACTCCTGCAACACCAGAGGCATCGCTTGCCTGCCGGGGCCGTCGTATCAGGTAACCGCGGCCCTGGAACTTAGTCTTCCTCGATTAATGGACCATCTAACACTGTAAGAATTTTCCAATTCAAACCAGCAATTCATGAGATAAAGGCGTTCAATCAAACAACCTCTTCAGCTTTATAATATTAGTATTGATGATCCTCTCAGCAAAACACAGACATTTTACAACATCCAGGAAGTAACAAGTCCCTTACTCTAAAACTACGCGATAATGTGACTAACCGGGATGGATAACCTAACACAATTACTATGGAGTGCCCCTTGAGTTTCGCACAGCTTTTGCGAAAAACGAAGGGGAAGTCTATAAATAAAATATACATACGTTGCTTTGTAGTACCACACCCTTTCTTTTTAAACGAAACATGCTTTGCCATCGTATGTTTTTATTTTGCGAGCCGTGGGTTAATTGGTGTTGATCTTTTGAAAGCTATCCAAGTTTTCCTGTTTTATATCAACACAATTTGAAATTAGTTCAGGAAGAAATACGTTTATAGTATGTGTTTGTCAAGCCAGAAGGGGCCCCGTATCAAAACTTGTTTGGGGCCCTTCTAATCTAAGTGTATAGTTTTGCAGAGTAAAGACAATAGCAACCTGACTCGTGTAACTAATGCTATTAGTGATGCCATTTAGAGAATTTTGAAGGGAGCTAGAAAATTGAAAATGGTGATCCACTGATCGTAACTCATTTATGATAACAACATCTATAACTATGCCTTTTTGAAATTGAGCTATGTTAGGAGTTCGATAATAATTGGAGCTTTTTGGCTGATATGGCGGTAGCTTCGTGTCACCTCTGGTGTTTGTAGATACATCGACTAAAACTATAAATAAAGAAATAGAAACATGGAAAATATAAAGTACTAATATGTTCAACAGGCAGGTATAATTAATGTCACAAAAGTTGTCTACTGCAATTTTAATGTTGGGAATTCTTTTGGCTTTACTACTAGTTATTATTTAAGTCATTCATAGTTTATAAAGATGTGTTTTTGGGATGTTTGTTCCAGTAAGCCTCGACTAAGTACGAACAATCGAAAGTAATACACTCATAAAATATAATATCAGCGTTCAAAAAGATCATAAGTCTAATATGAATAAAGTACTGTTTTAAATTGATTTAGCTAAATGCAGAAACCTTAGATAAAAAAAACCGATTCCGTGTTCGAAACAAAACGAAACGTTTCAAGTGAAGCCACAAATGTTTTCCTTGGAGATGATCACTTTTTTTTTACGTAGGAATCGAATGACGGGGTAAATTTTTACCCCGTGTTTTTGGCTTCAATTCTCAGTGGCCTACTATTAATCTAGACATGTTTTAATTTAAGGCTAAAAGATAGTAATTCATACAACAAAAGAATAGGATAAAGTTAAACTTCGTTCTGAAATATTTTTACTGCCCAAAAAAGAACGCTGTACCTATTTTGTTGTTCTATTTAGTAAACTACCCGACGGCTCTTTTGACAGTTTGACACTTGACTGCTTTGACATTGTCAGGGCCTGATTGTTGAGCGCTTGACAGCTCATTGTTACTACACTAAAATATTCACCAGTGTTGCCAATGTTCCGCGAATTATTTCCCCGTGGTTTAAAACCTTTTTTACCCTTTTGGACATGTGGCCTAATTAATGGTTGCTTTCTGAATCATTAATGTAATTGTGTCGCAATTCCTTTGGGTACTGACCCTATTGGGGAATTGTCCTTTGTTTAAAAAAAGGTAATTATTTTTCTGTTTCATTTTTTCCTGTAATTATTTAATATGGTAAATGTTCTAATGGCATAGAAGTACAAGAAAAACTAGCGTGTCATGCATGCAATATTAATAAGCTTAGCCTTGGCAACATATGTTCATTATGAAGATCCATTGGTGCACAAGTACGTGCAGGCACAGGTGAATTCTTCTGTTCCTTTTCTCTCTCGCGCCTGATCTCTCTCCGGACTGCAGAGACTCAAGCGCAGGACCAACCGCTTAATGTGCCTTCCGAGACACGGGGGAAGCATTATGGCCAATTTCAAAACGCCAGGTTGCTAGTGGCCTAGTAATTCCAGTGTGGGAAAGAGACAGAGCTATACAAGTCGTCTAGCGCCACCTCGTTCCCACACTGGAATTACTCACGCTTTAAGACGTTATGGTAGGCCACCTCGTGACAAAAATGAATTAAAAAAAAAGCTACCGTCTTCCGAAAGATAAGTTATTTTACTTTTTGTGGTGGTTTTTGAAGGCGGTTATTTTTTGTCATACGTAAATGTTTAGTTACTTACACTTTTCATTGTAAATTAGCGTATTTAGTTTACGTTTAAGTCAAGCACTCGTGCGCATTAGCAGTGCTATTCGCTATAACGGCCCGTATGGTCTAAGCGGTAAGCGGAGCAGCGTGCGGCGCGAAGAAGACATCAACTACTTTGTAAGTACGCGAATTTGTCACTGATGGCGCCTCGTGGCGTGTTTCAAACAGTTCTTTACATTTGATCTTACCGCTCGCCGCCCCGCGATAAGTTACCGCTCACACCTGCAAGGTCGTGAATTGGCCGTAAACAGCAGCTTTGTGCTCAGCGCTCACGCCACGCTGAGACTATACATTGCCATTCACTAAGCTATTGACAGCGATACTAGCAGTCATCACTCGTGCTGCACGATATCGCCCCGTCGCGTCGTAGAGTTCAGCGATGATATTTCTTTATTTCTTATATTCTCTATAGCAGTGTTTACCAAACATTGTTCTGCCTTGGCTCGGTAATGTTCACCCTGCCCCTACGTGACCCACTTAAAAGTTTTAAACCAAAGCTGGTTCTATTTAACAAAATAATTCACATTAACAGTAAAAAGGTTTTATTAAAACTACACAAATACTTTGGTATCGCCTATTTAGTCACTCAAAGTGCGAATTACGGAGTTACTGATTATTTTTTTACCGAAAGAAAAACAAAGAGTGAGCATTGCGACCCAGTATTTTATTTTGATGGCCTGGTACCGTCTCGCGACCCGGCAAGTGGGAACCGCTGCTCTACAGCATAAAAGGAGTTAGAAGAGTCTGCAGCAGACACGCCATGATGACCACACTGTCTAAAACTTCCCCACCAACAAAGTTGTGGATGTAGGAACTTTCTTGGGTAGTTATCGACGCGTGAGCAAGTTTTGTTATGTTGGCATATGATGGAGTACGTGTGGGGAATTATTAGTAAGATCTTTATGGTACGAGGAGTGTATCTTTGTTTTTGTAGACTTACCTATTTTCCTCTACTAAATTCGACAGATTCAGCAGAGAAAAATAGGCAAGTCTTTAACTTAACTCGCCGTCCGAAGACTCATTTTGATGGTTTTTCTATAAAAAAAGATATGCTATGTTTTTGTGCTGCGGTTATGTAAAAGCTATGCTACGAAGCTATGTGACCGTTTCAACTGATACTAAGGTATGTAACTGTGCGAAGAAGACATGTTATGACATGCGCCGCTTCAAGGTGGCTATACTATGAAGATGTGCAGCTCTATAAATGTGATGTGTGGAGAAATCTACATTGCTAGATTGCAACACAACTAGCGACCAGCCATTGCACGCATCCAGTATATTTGTTTGTGGCTGTTTACACATGTACAAGTACATGCACATAGGTCCATGTCTCTGCATATTCCTAGGTGTCTTGACAGATGGGTCTCAAACCGAACACAGTAATGCATTGCAAAGCATGCATACGGGAGTGTATCGAGATTAGCCGAAACTGATGAGGAATACTGAATCAGTTATGCATTGCCGAGATAAACATAGGAGATAGTAAATGTTTAAATATAATTATGGTTTCCTCTATTTTCACCTCAGCAAAGCAACCGACTTTTGCTCGGGTGAAAATATAAGAATCCATACTTACATAAAAATAAAAGAGATGAGCCTTGAAATAGGAAAAAAAAAACGAACGAAATGAAAACAAAGAAATCCCAGCCATAGGAATCAAACCTGCGATCTTCGTCTTAGTTGGTCAACTACGAACACGAAGCATGTTTTAGTGCAGAAAACTTTTTACAGCGAAAATACGGAAAAAGCAATTTTTTCTAGACATGACTTTTATAAAATAACTGACCCGCTACAACTCTAAAATTATCCCACAGAAAATCGGGATGAAAACTATCCTATATATTAATCCAGATTATAAACTATCTATGTACCTTTCATCCAAATCCATTCAGTGGTTTTTGTGTAAGAGTAACAAATATCCATCCAAACAAACTTTCGCGTTTATAATATTAGTACGATAAAAACTATGTACCTGAACAGTTATATGAATCCAAACTAATATTATAAATGCGAAAGTAACTCTGTCTGTCTGTCTGTCTTTTCTTCACGCCTAAACTACGGAACCGATTTGTATGAAATTTGGTACAGACATATTTTGGAACTTGAGAAAGGACATAGGATAGTTTTTACTAAAAAAAATACCAAAAATCTGCCGGAAGTCACTATTCCACGCGAACGAAGTCGCGGGCAAAAGCTAGTACAACTATAAAATGAACTGCTGAATATTACACTTATATTGTTCAGAAGTTTCAAGAGACAATAAAGAACAGTTCTGAGTGCTTTCGATACTCAATAATACGTAGGATATTTCCTGGATTTATTTCACGAGAACGGGCGCAATTAATAACTGTGGCAAGAAGTTTTTTCTTTGCATATAACTATTGTTGGAATATCTTTATCATATTTGCTGGCTGATAAGAGCGGTAAGAAAAATTGCAGTTGCTTGCATTTTCTTACTTCGAATGAATATGAATGAAATCCCCAAGCTAGCTATGCCTAAGGACACGGTGGAGCATACGGTGCAGGACTGCCCCACTTGGGCAGAGCACCTCCGTGTCCTCACGACGGCGATAGGCGGAGACCTCTCGCGCTCGGTATTGGTTGAGGCCATGCTGCGGGGCGATACGGAGTGGGAAGCGGTCGCCTTCTTCTGCGAAGCAGTCATGCTCGCGAATGAGGAAGCGGGCCGCTAGAGGGAGAGAACAGGGTCCTCCCTCCGCCCCAGCCGCAGTGGTAGACGCCCACGACGGACGTCGGCAGATGATCTCCGGTCACCGTAGGCGCGGGCATGCGGGCAGCGAGTAATGGACAACTCGCTGTCCGACCATGGACCATGCCCGTGTCGACGGCACGTTGTGTTCCACGCGCGCCTCAAAGAGTGTCAGCAAAAATGACGGGGCCCCCCTCTTTTTTTTATCGTGGTAAAATTAAAAATCCACGGTGTCCTTCAATAGCCCTTTACGTACTAGGGTCACGGTAATCCCTTGGTCCCGCGACCCCAGCAGGCTTTGGCCCTACACAGGCCCCGTCACTATGCTAGAGGGCCAAAACCTGTCGGGGTCGCGGGACTTATGATTTACCGTGACCCCGGTACGTAAAACGCTATTGAAGAATTGCGTGGCTTGGATTTTAGTCAATATGAGTCTGACAGTCCCTCCCGCTCTGCCCTGGGTGGGAGGACTCATTTGATGATTTTACCACGATAAAAAAAAGTGATCTGTGCTTGAAATTTCTTTCGCGTACATACTTCAACCTTTTATCTTGGGAATAAGGGCTAAATCCCGATTCATCACTTTCCCGTTTCATCACTATTTTCATCCTTATTAGCAGTACTACCAAATGATGTAATAATACAGGGTGTGGTTTCTTATCCAAAATCAGCGGGTTTCGATTCCTGTCCAGGATTATTGTTTTTTCAAAATTTCAATGATGCATATTTAGTTTTCGTCAAAAACGGCCTCGGCCTTTTGGTATTTTTCTTGATAAAGCCTTCCACGACCAGTAGGAAAATTCAACCTGTATAGTTCGATAATACCATCTCCGTATCAACATCCACATAATTATTTGTATGTATAATATACATTGGTTTCAAAAATAACACTCGTGGATGACATTTTTAATGCACGTCTGTGATGAACATCGGATTATTTCGATGAAATCCAATAATATTTTCGCTTTATTTTTAAGCTATCTGAAAATGTGAAATGTGCATCATTTTTCATTCATTTCGTGTAGCTGTCGAACTGTATTACCGGTAGATAAGAAATAATGAAAATGTAAAATGAATTTACGATTTTTTGATGATAAATTGTTTTTTTGTGTATGCTGGGTATCGTTTCTGATTCTTATATTTAATAAATGAATAAGGATTACTTTTGTCAGAAACGGTTTCAGTTTGTTCCAGTAAATTAGAGTCGTTTGATATCTACACTCTGAGGCCCACATGCACCACAATCACTAAGCGGGTTTAGCGCTAAACTGCCTTAGTATATCACTGTATCCCTGTCAAATTGTTTGAAGTTGACAGAGACAGAACCATGTTTTAAATCAGTTTAAAGCTAAACCTGTTTAGTGATTGTGGTGCAAGTGGTGATTTTGGTCCTAAGTCTTGGACCGCAAACGAATAAAAGTATAGACACCGTTGACGTATAAATAATTTTATTACCTACTAATGGAGAAACATACATATTCGATTTTTTGTGAATTCTTTTTTTTTTCTTTAAATAATAATTTAAGAGGCATTGCCATTTCAAACAATTACACCTTTAACTGCTAGGTGTTAGCAAACTTTTGGTACTTTTTTTTAAATAATTTATGTTCGAATTTCGAGCTCCGGGCGATATAATGATGCAATCATGCGATTGATATAATTAACTTTAAAATTAAGAAAATAATTATTAAAAAGAAGAAAGACACCATCTTCAGAATAAAAATACGACTTTCCAGGCATATTCATACCGAACAATTAAAAAGCAAATGGCTCTCAAACTTTCTTCATTCAGTTAATAATAAAATGGTCTTAAACTTTTAGCGCTTGTGATTTTCCAGTCGTTTTAAACGCGATGTAGCCAAAGTTTTCAGACTGTCTGGAGCAGTGATTTTCAAAGTTGCACGTCTGTCATAATTTATTTTTATAGCCTGCGGTGCATGCTTTTGAATTTAATGTTATGGCGAGCGATGGAAGTTTGGGGTTAAAAGGGTAATTATTTTAAAGGATTTAACTTTTTTGTGGGCGATGGAGCGCAGCATAATAGGTGTGAAGCGAACGGATCGAATCAGATACACCACCTTTTGCTCGACAGTGGGACACAAACTATTTCTATATAGCCAATTAAAAGAAAATTAAGATAAAGAGAAATAAAGAGACTGTGTGTGTTCTCTCAAACTTAAATATTAACGTAAAGAAATAAGCTAGGTGAAGCAGGGGGTCGCGGGACTGTACGAATTACCGTGACCCCGGAACGTAAAGGGCTATTGAAGGACACCGTGGATTTTAGTCAGTACGAGTCTGACAGTCCCTCCCGCTCTGCCCCGGGTCTGAATGAGTCCTCCCTCATTTGATGATTTTACCACTATAAAAAAAAAGGTGAAACACGGCTTACATTTTGTTAAATAAGGAGTTATGAGTTCATGGAGTTTATCTCGGATTTTATAAGAGATCAAAAAATCCGCCATTTCACTTACTTTTTAACGTTTCTTAATTTATTGATATTATGTCGACGTAAAATAATTTGGGTATATTTTTTTTAGTAAAACAGCCTATTCTAGACTATCCTAATTCAAGTTGCCGTGTTCCGTAGGTCTCAATCACGGCGGCACTCCCGCCTCATTAACACTGTCCTATTTAGAACTGGGTGCGACCCTAACTAATACACGAAGATGTAGAAGTTAGTTCTGGTTTTGTATGTAAATTATTTGTAGGTAATTGTTTTTGAGGAGCTCGTGGCTAAATAATTACAGTCGCACAGGCCGATCTTACGGTTTAAACCGCGCTTGCCGAGGTTGGTTGGGTGGGTGACCATCTGTCATAGCGAGTTTCACGTAGTTACATAAAGCCGTTGGTCACGGCTGTCATTTGTAGATCTTTGTCAGTTACTGTATTTAGTGCACTTCGTACATTAGAGGCGTCTTTTCAATTTTCCATACAATAAATGCAGTAAATACTTTAGGTACGCTGTAAATAAAATACAGAAATATTGTAATAAGCCCTCTGGTACAGCGCACACCACTCATTTTGCGTCGGAACAGTCTCTTCTATGAATCCGACCGAAAATTACGCGATTCACAACTCAATATAGGGGAACAGTGTATAAGACGGGGACGCGAGGTATGATGGGAAATCACACACTTAAGACAAACTTAACACAATACTAACGTAGCGCACGCGCCAACAGGGCGCCATTTGTTAATGGCCGCTTGCCAATGACGTCCTGATGGCGCTTGCGCTACGTTAGTGTTGTGTTAAGTATGCCTAAAGAGTGTATGTCCCCAATTATACCTCGCGTCCCCGTCGTATACACTTTTTCCCTACGCTCGTCTGGCTTCAGACTACCTGGCACATCTCTAATGTCATCATCTCATATCGCAAATCAATAGATCACTACTATGTCCTCCTAAATGGTAAACGGTATTACGATAAAGGTTCTTTTACACTGGGAGTTGGGCCGTAACTAATACGAGAAGATATTTGGTTCCCACTGGACCGACTTAAAACCGAGTAGGTGCTTACGCCACTCGACTAAGTTTTGGGATGGGTAGGGACAGGTAAAGAAGTGAGCGGAAAGCGGTGAATGAAAGCTTTTTAATGATGAGCATGGACAAGTCGTTCTTTGTACATGTGGAGTGGAAGGGACTGGCAGGTATGTTTGTATATAAAAAACGTTTTAAAATAAATAAAAAATCGTAACTGCAAAAAACCAAATGAAAAATTTTCCAAATTGGTCACGTACTAGAGTGATTGGAGAAAAAAAACAAGTACATAGAAAATGTGTCATCTAAGTAGACAAAAATGCTCATAAATAAAAACTACTGAGTCAGACTGTAATTTTGTTATGGACAATGAAATGATGACAAGTAACATACCGAATTGAACAAAAAAAGAGTTACAGCAATCGGATAATTAAATAAAACCTTATTTCAGACAAAATATTGTTTAGTTTAGCATAGATCCAAAAATAGATTATCTTTATCATATTTATCCACATTTTCCTTCATAATCTGTACAAAACACGATCGGAAGTTGACTTTTCAAACTCCAACATTATAAAACACAACAGCTGGTAACTTTTTAATTAAAATCTGTTATGAATTCATCTCAATTTGGCGAGTACTCTAACAAAGGATGCGTTGATGTTTACTAACTCGACAATCCTTGGAGAATATGCAGAGGGATTAATTTGTTTGATTATTTATTATGCTGATAGCATTCGAAAAAACTGTTACAAATAAGCTCTTATGGTTTAAAACTAAACTTATACTTTCACTTATGGCCGCGGGACTCACAAATTACCGTGACCCCGGAATGTAAAGGGCCATTGAAGGACACCGTGGATTTTAGTCAGTACCAGTCTGACAGTCTCTCCCGCTCTGCCCTGGTTGGGAGGGACTCATGTGATGATTTTACCACGTAAAAAGAAAAAAAAAACTTTCACTTACGGGATATATATTTTTATTGCGGGTTGCATCAACCGGCGATCATACAACAGCTTCGAATCACCTTTTTGCACCTATTTTCAAATAAATGAAATTAAATCGCAATTATTCCAATAATTTTTGCCATGGTTCAGGCACGCCTTCAGTCAACTTTTCCACTACTGTTCCTAATCCAGACAGGTACATACCAGTTGCTCCCTAACCTGAAAAGTTATCTAAATATCGAAAGCTTAAAATAATGAACAAATGATTACTGGTACATTAATTTAATTCAGCCCTTTTAAATTAACACAATAATCTTACACAAACACGCTCAAATGAACCCTTGTCGCTAATCGCTGTTTTCATCACCCCGTCTTATTGAAGACCCACAGCCGCCGTCAATTTGCACCCCCTAACGTAGACACGTGAAGGGTTTAAATATCAAACATTATCTATGTCTATTTGTGTTACTTTCAACAGATTGTCAACCCCTTACAACCCTCTTAGGGATTTTCAAAGTCTTCCTTTTCGAAGGGTGTTGAAGATTGTTTTCTTCGAATTTCCTTCAGTTCGGAAGTTTCTGGAAAGTTTGATCAGTCGGTTAGAGCTATGATTTAACTTTGGAGCGTCTCTTGTGAAACGATAGAAACTGGAGTGTGAAGTTATAATTGACAAAAGTCTTGGAGTGATGCAAGTGTTTTAATTAAAAGAGCAATAAATTAATAAAGAATAATAGGAATACCTATTACAACAACGTTGTAGGCCGGTGAAATTTTTTGATGCGTAACTATTAAACCGCGTGACCGCGCGGACCAGCGGTTCCCACCGCCAATCCGCGCGGCGCGCCGCCAATATATATGCTTCACCACAGCCTCCCGAAAGCCTGGAAAGTTGTGTCGTGGTAATGTAGACAAGTCTCTAGCATGATCAGGTAGAAGGCGGGCCGCCTGAGGGAGAGGACAGCGTCCTCCCTCCACCCCAGCCACAGTGGTAGACGCCCACGGCGTCGGACGTCCCAAGACGATCTCCGGCCACCGTAGGCGCGGGCATGCGGGCAGCGAGTAATGGGCGACTCGCTGTCCGACCATGGACCATGCCCGGGTCGACGGCGCGTTGTGTTCCACGCGCGCCTCAAAGAGTGTCAGCATAGTGACGGGGCCTGTAGAGGGCCAAAGCCTGCCGGGATCGCGGGACCTAGGGATTACCGTGACCCCGGTACGTAAAGGGCTATTGAAGGACACCGTGGATTTTAGTCAGTACAAGTCTGACAGTCCCTCCCGCCCTGCTCTGGGTGGGAGGACTCATTTGATGATTTTACCACGATAAAAAAAAGCATGATCAGGTAACAAAATTTCCACTGCTGGGGAAATTTCTTCGATTTGGTTTCTTCATAATGACCAATTGGATCTTTAGATGAAAATTAAATAAACATATAAGGTAATATATTATACTCAACAAACCATCTTCACATTTTCAACTCACTTTTAAAACCAACAATTCAATATTGAGTACATTATTGGAAAACTTTCAACCCCTCACAGTAAACGCATCCAAATACACATAAGAACTTTAAACACCCTGATTTATTCCCCTTCAGTCGTGGGGCTTAAAGTATTGGTTCGTTAGGAACGGACCTCTGGTCGGCTTACATAGGGAGACCTCTAAGGACGGAACCCTTTACCTCTCGACCACGACATCCAAGCTCAAATGACAAGAATCTTACGACAGCGGAGACAACAGTAAAAAAATGCTATACGCCACAAATGACCACGACAAGACTTGCACTCATCAAATAGTAGCAAGATATAATCGCGTGTTACTTGAAGTTTTGCCCAATTTTCACTAGTGGTGTAGCGAAGAGGATAAATAAAGCGAATGAAGACAGTGGTGTGAAACAATCGGACAGAAAAGCTACAATAGACAGTTTAGTTACGTGCTCGTCAATATCCTTGACCAATGTAAATCGGGCGTATACCATACTGTAAACTGCACATCAGACTAAACCTTATGCCAGTTTGGGCCTTCATGGATTTTGTTTATATCTTACGAATATAATATATCTAAAACTGTGTCCAAAAACTGGCAACGTTTTCAAAGTGACAGTCTGAGATCCAGCGGTATGTCGCACGCTATCACGGTCGCAACTTTTTGTCGCTTAAGCGGGTAACGTGGCCAAGGGGTAAGAACAACCCTTTAGAGAATTAAATTTTAAATGCGATGTTACACTCATCTGAGATTCTGTGTGGTTGAAGGTATGGGAGTGCTTGTGCTGGTGGTCCCTATAAGTTAATTATGAGGAAAAGGCAAGATATAAGTACTCGTACGTAGAATTGTAGACGTGTAGCATGCATAGGAAAATATGTTCTCTTACAGCATTTTCATGTGTTTTTTTATGTTGTCATTATGTCGTCTTTCTGGTGTCCGTCCCCTAAGATTATATTTTCAACTAACTGTGCTGTGGTCGGCCCCTAATGATCGTAGCGTAATGTCTTTCTCGATAAGTGGACTATCCAACAAAAATATTTTTTCAATACTAACCAGTAGTGGGGTCGCGGGACTAACGAATTACCGTGACCCCGATACGTAAAGGGCTGGTGAAGGACACCGTGGATTTTAGTCAGTACGAGTCTGACAGTCCCTCCCGCCCTGCCCTGGGTGGGAGGACTCATTTGATGATTTTACCATGAAAAAAAAAATGCTAACCAGTAGTTTCTAAAATTAAGCTGGTTCAACCAAACAAACAAACTCTTCAGGTTTATAATATTGGTATAGATTAGTGTTTTCAAACCCTGGTAGTGGCCAGTTGAGGAGCTCGTGGCTAAATAAATACAGCCGCACAGGCCGATCTTCCGGGTTAGGCCGCGCTTGCCGTTTTGGTCTGTGAATGGGTGACCATCTGTCATAGCGAGTTTCCTCCGTCATTTGTAGATCTTTGTCAGTCGTTACTGTTAATCAGAAGCTATAAAGTCTGACAACCAATCTTACCATGGGGTATCGTATTACCCAGTTACTGGGTTGTGGAGGTCCGACAGGCAGTCGCTCCATGTAAAATACTGATATCCAGTATATATAGTTGGGAAAAGGCTAGGCAGATGATGGTAGCGGCCAGTTGGAAAAAACCCCCCCTTACGAGTTGTAGGAGTAGGTCATGGGTTCGAACCGAAAACCCATCGTGAAAATTATTTCATCACCATCACCCTCAAAATAGCAAAGGAAACCATCGTGAAGAAGCCGACATAATTATATTATCGCCGAACCTAAAATTTGAAGATCTGGGATATGTAACAATCATCACTGGGCCATGGCCAGTATTGGCCAAAGGATTATTGATAATTTTCTCCCTTAGACAGAATGCTCATCCAGCTGTGGGATAATTAAAGGCTGATTATTATGCTAGTCTCCAAAAGTTTTATATTTTACCCTTTATAGTGAGTACAGGCGTAATATTATGCTGTGTGATTGCGTATAGAATGCATAAATATACAATAGCAGCAATCGCCGATGATTTACTGTAATTTATTGAAGAGTTCCTTCGATTTCTCCAAGATGCCGTCATCAGATCCTGACCTGATCACCATGAGACTATCTAAGAAGTATACCCTTTCAAACAAAAGAAGAATTTTTCAAATTGGAAAAGGCGTCCTCACGAAATCGAGGAACTTACGTAAAAAATGTTTCCAGCGAATTGAGAACCTCCTCTTTTTTCGAACTCTGTTAAAAATATGATTTGGGCAGTTATGTAAAAAAGAAAGTTCAAGAAGGGTTTCAAGAGGAGGTATTATTTATTTTGCATCACGTTTTTGCTCTTGAGTTTGTTAAGGGACTGCTTAACAAGGTTACAAGTCAATTTGGGATACACCAGGTTAGACACGTGAGCATCCCATGTGGATGTCTATAACCTATGATCCCAAAACTATGTAGTGACCAAACTCAAAACACGTGTGTAAAATTGTGACTAATACGAACAGTATTTTTAACCGACTTCAAAAAAGGTGGATGCTCTCTATTCGACTGTTTTTTTTTGTTCGTTATCTCTGATAACTTACGACTGGGTCAACCGATTTTGATGTTTTTTTTTTGTTCGATATATGTATTTCATTTCGTTCCCTTAAAATCCACAAAAAAAATGTAAAATAGCAGACTTATCTTTCGGAAGTCAAGAAAAAAAAAACGAAGTCACTGACTTCCGAATGAAAAGTTATTTTTACTTTTTTGTGGTTGGTTTTGAAGGCGATTAGTTTTTTTGTAAGATCCATATTAGTTTCTTACTAAAATTACAAATGCGAAAGTTTGTGAAGATCGAAGGATGGATGGATGTTTGTTACTTTGTCATGCAAAAAGCACTGAACGGATTTGGATGAGGTACACAGACAGTTTAGAACCTGGATTCCGTGGGATAATTATGGAGTTGTAGCGGGTGAAGCCGGTTGCAACAGTTAGTCTGAATAGTTACCCGTTATGTATAGGATACTTGTTGTCGCGGTAGTACCGTCCCATGTGAAAGTTTCAGCCCGCAACGTGGGCAGAACCGCGGGCAAAATTTAGCAGAAAATGAACGTGGCTCACGCGCCGAAAGTTATGATTGGAAAACTTCGTGTGATGAAGTGCATTAATACTTCGGTTTTACATCTAATAAACATTTTGATTAGATTCGACTTTTACTGAGATTCATAACTAATTTTTTTTAGATTTCTTTAGGTTATGACTGAGTAAGTACTTTTTGTGATTGCTTGCCACTTTGGTACGTTTAATGACGATCTTATCTTATTTTTTCAGCTTTTTACTTTTTTTTGGTGGCAGACTTAGGGTTAATTAGACGTGACGATGACGTAACCATACTGGTAATATGTATATTTTCATATAGTCAAAAAAAACAGTACAGACATTTTTATAAAAAAAAACCTCTATAATTTTGTCTCTTACTAAAACTGTCTGGTACCATTTCACCTCTCACAAACAAAGCTGCCTGTATTCATTACATTCAATATGGCTGCCGTCCACAGGGGACTCCCCCGACCAGTAAATAGCACTAATTGGCTGCGCACTCCAGCTTCAGCTCCAGCCAAGCTAACAATTATCATTTCAAACTATTGTGTCTTTGTAGTTTAATTAGAATAATATTTGTTAAGCATGTGGTGAAAACAAGTCGGTATTGCTGAGCAATTTGAATTATGGCCTAATTGGTATCTGGAATACGAATCCAGAAGACGCGGGTTCGCTTCCAACTCGCACCTGATTTTTGAAGTGAAAACTTCTTTAGCGGCGTTGTGCACTTTTTTAGGAATGGGTAAAAAATGTTAAACTCGCGTCAGGACACGTGACGTGATCGAAAATTCGTAAGACGGCGCAGGGCGCTTGCGCCAATGTTCGTGTGTGTTTATTACTATTCAAGTTTTCACTTCTGCCGGCACTCCCAGAGTGCAACTCGTCGTTTTTTTCTTTCTTTTCTTTTACAAATCTTTATTATTTCCTTAATAAATCTTTATTGTCTATAATTATATCTATTAAACTATTAAATATTCTGTAATTATAATATCATGGGTCATTGTAGAGGGACTAGGCGTAAGTGGCGTATTTAGAATATTTACATGTTGGTTACTTTTTGATATTATGTGAATACTTCGAGACTTACTGTTTTGCTAACTTAAAAAACTTATCTGTAGCGACATATTGCTGACTTTTCTAATTATAGGAAGGTAGTCAGTCACATAATTACTCTGTCCCATCTTCTCTTGTAAAAAGTAGTATAAAAATTTAAAAGAAATAAGAATTACAACACTCTTTTAGATCGTGAAATACCCCGGCTAGGGTAGTGAGGGCACAAATGGTTCAATCAAGATAATTTCGGGCGACATAGTTACTTTCGCCCTCTGTCCTCTGAGCTTCTTTAATGTTACTGACAAAGGCTGGTTGGTGAACAAAGAATTTCTATTAATTTTTTCGGATGTATCAAATTAAATATTTTTTCTTTCATATAAATGAAAGCATTCTTTTTGTCACTAGAGAAAAAAAAAGTATTTATTAATCAAATGATGAGTTACTTAATACATACTTTTATAATGCTTGATTTTAGTTTTTTTAGATCCACCCGAAAATTCCTTTTATGCTACGAGTATTTTGTCTAATTCAGTCATATTTATTTATTTTATATTAATACGATATAATACAAATAAAAACATACATCGAGCAAAAAGTCTACATAAAAATATCAAAATCCCTTGAGCAAAGATTTAACAATAAAGTGTGTTGAAATAACTTTTTGTGTCGGAACCTTTTGACTAATGATACTCTAAGAAGTATTTTGTAAAGAAAAATGGAAGATTTATGGAAAGTATAAGCTCGTTGTGTATTTTATTAAATATCTGAACGATCGGAATTGGATTGAGAAGATTAATGGCTGCGTTATATCTGATAGAAATCAAACCATATTATATGATTTCATTATTATACAGGGTTTATATATTATAGCTCAAATCGAATAGGAGTATGAGAAGGGTCATTTCCAATCATTTTGCCACTGTGTATGTCGGTGTTACCACCACGGTGTCGGTGCTACCACCACGGTGTTGGTGCTACTACCACGGTGTTGGAGCTACCACCACGGTGTTGGTGCTATCACCACGGTGTCGGTGCTATACCACTTTTCTTGTTCAGATGAGCAAAAAATGCCGAGTGATTGAAATATTTATAACTTTCACCTCAAGTCTATACACTTGTATTGAGGTAGTACTCGTAATATACAAAATAAAGAAGAGTCTAACACTACCAGTAATTTGTAAACAAATATACAATGTTCGTTTTTTCGACGGCCTAAATTTACCTACTTCCAATTTTGGGCTAAGTTGCCTAAGTCTCGGGCACGCCGCAATCGCGGCGGTAAGACCCCTCTTTGAGGAGTGGCTGGATAGGCGTCAAGGCGTTCTGACCTACCGCATGACGCAGGTCCTCACCGGACACGGAAGTTTCGGGAGGTTCCTGTGTCTGATAGGGAGGGAAGAAACGCCTGGGTGTCACCACTGCGAGGATCGTCCGGAGGACACGGTGGAGCATACGGTGCAGGACTGCCCCGCTTGGGCAGAGCACCGCCGTGTCCTCACGACGGCGATAGGCGGAGACCTCTCGCGCCCGGCATTGGTCGAGGCCATGTTGCGGGGCGAGACGGAGTGGGAAGCGGTCGCCTCCTTCTGCGAAGCAGTCATGCTCGTGAAGGAGGAGGCGGGCCGCCTGAGGGAGAGGACAGCGTCCTCCCTCCATCCCAGCCGCAGTGGTAGACGCCCACGGCGTCGGACGTCGCAGGACGATCTCCGGCCACCGTAGGCGCGGGCATGCGGGCAGCGAGTAATGGGCGACTCGCTGTCCGACCATGGACCATGCCCGGGTCGACGGCGCGTTGTGTTCCACGCGCGCCTCAAAGAGTGTCAGCATAGTGACGGGGCCTGTAGAGGGCCAAAGCCTGCCGGGATCGCGGGACCTAGGGATTACCGTGACCCCGGTACGTAAAGGGCTATTGAAGGACACCGTGGATTTTAGTCAGTACAAGTCTGACAGTCCCTCCCGCTCTGCCCTGGGTGGGAGGACTCATTTGATGATTTTACCACGATAAAAAAAAAAAAAAAAAAAAAAAAAAAAGTCTCGGGGTCGCGGGACTGTACGAATTACCGCAATTCCGGAACGTAAAGGGCTTTTAGTCAGTACGAGTCTGACAGTCCCCCCCGCCTTGGGAGGACTGATTTGATGATTTTACCACGTAAAAAAAAGTCGCCTATTTATGAATTTCTTAGTGTTATTAAAAACCGGAAATCCACTACCAGTTATGAAGTACATTAAGTCATTGTTATAGCTACACCCTCCACTCTGTTAATGGCTATCGCCTACGTTTTAACGGCTTAATTAAACGATAATGTGTTGTTTAGCATATGTGCTGATTTAGAACAAGCAATGTTATTACGAAGTAGATAGCCCAGAGTTGAAAACCTCCCCTGTCATGCATGCAGGTCTTGAGTTAAAACCTTGGCAAATACTAAGGACTCTTTTTAAATGTAATATATATTTTTTAAGTTTATTTTGGACATTACTGCGTGTCTATAATTCGCCACTTTATCAACGTTGCTAATAACAATGATGCTAAAATTGTGCTTTTATCAAAATACTCTGTTGCTTGAGGAATAGAATAGAAAAGATTCCATGTTACGAAATTTGATTGCGATTAAATTCGTTACTTGGAATATTCTATTCTATTGTCCTATTCGTTCCAGGGTCACGGCTACCTATGTAGACAGCCCCGCGACCCCGGCAGCAAAAAGACCCCGTGAGTTACGTTGAATAAAATGTTCGTACTTTTAGCAAGCTCCAGTAAGATGATTTCTAAACTCCATGCGATTTAGGGAAAAGCTATCTTTAATATTCCTTGTAAGTAAGGTTTTTAAACGTAAAGAATTATTTTCTTTCCTAAAGGTAGTATCAATTCCAAATAAAATTACTTAAAGATGTCTTCCTCAGCCCACGCGGGCTTTTGATAGGTTTACAATTTCAAACCGTATTGCCATATTTTCTTCTTTTAAACGTAAATGCTTAGAAGGGTGTCTCCTTTGTTATTATGTATTCAAATTATTTTACAACTGGAGATCGAAGACCCTGCTTATTCATAATTTTGAAGAAATTTTCCTTGTTGCCGATTTCATGTTCATGTTTTTGGTGTTTGTAAACTTGAACTTTATGATCTGTAAATAATTGACGAGTCGTTTTTTTTTCTTATTCATTTTAGACTAAATGTTTTTAAGTGGTATTTAATAAACCTCAGTACCTTTTAATATACTAGCACTTTGCCCGCGACTTCGTCCGCGTGGGTTACGTACTTTCCTAATTCCCCCTTTTCACCCCCTTAAAGGTTAAATTTCCAAAATTCTTAGTGCTCCCCTACATTATAATAGGAAGCCGTGTGCAAAATTTCACATTCCTAGCCCCAGTAGTTTCGGCTGTACGTTGATATGTCAGTCAGTCAGTTCTCCTTTTATATATATAGATATTGAAATATAAAGAGATAAAATTAAAAAGATTTTTATATTTTGATTGCTTGTTAAGTAACGGGCCTAACATGTTGCCTTCAGATATACCTCTGATTTCTAGAAACATTCCATCTTGCTTTTCTGAATTCTTGTGTTGTGAACCTGTTTTTAAATATTAGTATTTACTTAAATCTTTAAAAGTATATTGTAATTTACATGTAAAAAAATTGTTCGTTACAATTCTAGCTGATTTAACAAGTCAAAGGTCTTTCTCAAGACAATAATCATCATGTTTTTTAGTAAATTAAATTAAACTCTACATTAATTTCTTGCCTTTATTCCAATTGATTTGAGAACAACGCAGAATGTCATCTTATTTAATACTTCTCTATTAACAGAAATAATACAGGAATATTTCCTTAAACACTTCCATTGTCTTCTCTCCTACGTCATAACGTCCATACTTAAGGTCGAAAATGACCATCTATAGAAATTCCTCTTATCGTCACACAATAGGCGCCGGCGATAATAGGGGGCTCCCTAAAGCGGGTCAATCAACACAAATGAATGGCCCTACTTCAAAGTGACAGTCACACCTGGGTTCATTGCTTATACATTGTGGGGTAAGAATGTTCTTAGTTTGTGACGTAATTTGGGCTATCTTTCCTATATATTTTTTTTCTTTGCCTAGGTTTAAGTTGTGTTGTAGACTACCTGTTACGCCAATAAAGTACTTTAAGTAACTTTTATTTCTTTTTCAAACAGTTTTTGAAACTTTATGGAATCGTTTCGTAAGAAACTTGAGGTTTAGAGAGGCAGAAAAGTAGTTATTCACTGCAAAATCTTTAGTTGCTTTACTCTGTCTGTATGCGCATAACTTCCGAACAATGGCACCCGATTAGGTCATTTGTTATGTTCGATGTTGTCAGGAAAAGGTTTTATATCTCAGAAAATTTACGGAAATTCCTCCGGACTGGTAGAAAATTTGACCCCTGTGAATCTGGGGCACGTCATTTAGTAATATTCGGTTAAAACACACATACTAGTCGAGTTATTACACAGTAGTTAAGAAACATCATGAGTCTGTGAACTTAATTACAATCTCAATATTATATCACAGTGTAATAAGATCACGTAGTAATATCTCACACACAATATAAACTGAATTACTTGTTGATGTCAATTTCTGTCTGTTCTGTGGGTAATTTAAACGAGGTTTCTACTATGAGTAGAAATCTTGTTTCAACCGTAACTAAAATCCAAACTAATATTAGGTATAAATAAGAAAGTAACTCTGTCTGTCTTTCTGTCTGTCTGTATTTTCTTCACGCCTAAACTACTGAACCGATTTGTGTGAAATTTGGTACAGACATAGTTTGGAACTTGAGAAAGGGCATAGGATAGTTTTTATTACAAAAAATAAAATAAAAAACAAAAATTTGCCGGAAGTCACTCTTCCACGCGAACGAAGTCGCGGGTAAAAGCTAGTTAGAGATAAGTATAGACTTTTTATGTTGTATGTAGTTCTAACTAAAGACAGCTTCTATTTAAAGATGATTTTTGAGAAGAAAAAAATTCAGTTGTAGTGGAATTAAGCTTCTATTTATATTCATTTTTCACTTCTCTTACTGAGAGAGAGAAAAATATAACAATAGCTTAAAGTAAACAATCAGATTTGCATCAGTGTTTCTTGTTGCAGAGTGTGTATCTTCGTTTTATAAGTCTGCCTTATTATCATCCTCAATATCATTATCAGTCATAAGACGTCCATAGCTGAACTTAACTTAAGCATCATCGACTAATAGTGTCGACGGCTTGCTTTTAACAACACCATTAATGCTTCATATTTGTTGAAACTAATCATTATTGCAACTCAAATTACTATTCAGTGCAAGTTCCACTTCTAAAGTTACACACTTGTGTAAAATGGTATGGTATACAAAGAAGTAAATATTTCAATATTTTTTGCCATCGATTGTACAAATAACAAATATTTTAGAATGTTTTGTTGTACGCAAATATGTTAATCATTGTTTTATAAAATGGACCTATACATTTGTTGATTGCCTTCATTTTCATTAGTCGGGGAAATTCTTTCTTACCCGTTTTCTTTGAATACCTTCCTTAATTCCATCTTCAGAAAACAATTTACTTTCCTCTCCGCATGACACATACGTTCCATTCTTGTTAAGACAAAGGTACCTCATCATGAAGGTGTCAGCACACGACAGCGCGATATGTCCGGTCTATACAATGTTTTACGTAGTGTCTGCTATTTGTGGCGTCTGTGTGTCTTTCGTAATTTTGAGATAAATAGTGTCTTTTGTGGTTACTTGTTTGTTCTTTTGATTACAGTTGGACTATTGTTTTTTTCTTTGCTACGGCAAGATTAATACAAGTAATGGCCTTATCTTGTGCTGATATGAAGCAAATGTTTTGCAATGTGACAATCAAAATCCACGGTAATTCCTCATTAGCCCTTTACGTTCCAGGGTCACGGTTACCTGATGAGACAGTCCCTCGACTCCAGCAGGCTTTGGCCCTCTAAGGGAGGCCTCGCCCGTCAGATTCTTGACAGACCTTTGAGGCGCGCGTGGAACACGACCGGTTGATCGGTCGGCGAGTTACCAATTACTTACTAACATTATGAAAGCCCTTCAAATGTTCACTTTATTCTATTTTTTAGTATTTGTTATATTTCTGGTGCTTTTATTTGTCATGAAAGCACCAGAAATACGTCTTCTGTTAAAAATGAAAACAATGGAGTCTTTTTTTTTATCGTGCTAAAATCATCAAATGAGTCCTCCCACACAGGGCAGGGCGGGAGGGACACTCAGACTTGTACTGACTAAAATCCACGGTGTCCTTCAATAGCCCTTTTGCGTACCGGGGTCACGGTAATCCGTTAGTCCCGCGACCAGACAATGGAGTCTTAGCAATAGATTACCATTTTACCCTTTGAAACACAAAAAAAGATTTCTCTAAAAGGTCCCAATGTCTATTTCCTCATTTAAACTAGGATAATTAAAAGGCAACACTAAAGTTAATTAACAGACCACGATGACAAAACCACACTTTAATACGGCTTTAGTGACGTCACAGGTTGCCAGAAGCAATTAATGGGCATTGTATTAATAGGTAATTTATTTATGGTTCAGTTAACCTCTAGGGGAAATGTAGGTGAGTTTGTTTATCGATTGTTTGTGACATTAAAAACGTTATTGCAAATTAAACTGACTTCAAAGTCAGTTTTTTTTATTATTTTTTTTAAATTACAAAACTGACTTCAAAGTCAGTTTTGTTTTTTTGTAACTGTACTCGTAACTTTACTTTTGAGTTTCGGTCAGACTTCGTTTATTTCATTGAGTTTTACACAACCGATCCCTAGATATTAATTATTTTGTGTATTTGGTTTGGACGTCGGTTATTTTTGCGCCAAAAACAGTCTTCATTAACCGACTTCCAAAAAGGAGGAAGTTCTCTATTCGACTGTATGTATTTTTTTTTTGTTTTTTTTTTTTTTATGTATGTTCACCGATTATTCGAAGACGCCTGAACCGATTTGAAAAATTCTTTTTTTGTTTGAAAGGGTATACTTCCAAGTTGGTCCCATAGAAATATTGTCATGATCTGATCACGAACTTCGGAGATATGGAACGGAACTCTTCAATAATAGACAGCAAATCTGTCGTGATTGGTGCAATCGCTTGGATGTTTATTGTTTACACAACATCATAACATAACATCACGCCTGTATGCTCTGAGGGGTACGCAGATGTGTACAGTATACCCATATTTCGACAGTTTGGTATGTTAAGTTTCATTTTATTGGGGATAAGCCTATTACCATGAAAAATATTGTTAATAATAACAATGTAAAATAAATTCATAGCAAATATTTGTATAGGATATTACAACTAATAAAAATAATTGAAAAATAAAAAAAAAACTTTTTTTGCAAAAAATAAAACCGACTTTAAAAACACAAAAAAGTGAAAAATAACTTCAGAAGTATGTCTAGTCAATTGTTGACCGATTTTCAAAATTATTTTTTCATTGGAAAGAGTATACTCCCGAGGTTAGAAAGAGTATACATGGTGACAATGGGAACACCCATTGTCACCATGTCAGGATCTGATGATGGAATCTGGAAGGTAAAATTCCTTAACGGTTAAAAGACAGAATAATAACTCAAGTTATATGACGTAGTTCAACTTACTACGTACGTACCTACGATATTTACACTAATAAAAATAGAAAAAAAAAATAACCTACTGATCAGATGGGGTATCAAGACAGAGGGTTTTATAAGTTACTAAATGTAACTAAAAGAAAATGACAAAGTTAACTTACTACATACGTACCTTTTTTTTATCGTGGTAAAATCATCAAATGAGTCCTCCCACCCAGGGCAGGGCGGGAGGGACTGTCAGACTTGTACTGACTAAAATCCACGGTGTCCTTCACTAGCCCTTTACGTACCGGGGTCACGGTAATGGGCAAGTCCCGCGACCCCGGCAGGCTATGGCCCTCTACAGGCCCCGTCACTATGCTGACACTCCTTGAGGCGCGCGTGGAACACAACGCGCCGTCGACCCGGGCATGGTCCATGGTCGGGCTGCGAGTCGCCCATTACTCGCCGCCCGCATGCCCGCGACTACGGTGGCCGGAGATCGTCTTGCGACGTCCGACGCCGTAGGCGTCTACCACTGCGGCTGGGGTGGAGGGAGGACGCTGTCCTCTCCCTCACGCGGCCCGCCTCCTCCTTCGCAAGCATGACTGTGTCGCAGAAGGAGGCGACCGCTTCCCACTCCGTCTCGCCCCGCAGCATGGCCTCGACCAATGCCGGGCGCGAGAGGTCTCCGCCTATCGCCGTCGTGAGGATACGGCGGTGCTCTGCCCAAGCGGGGCAGTCCTGTACCGTATGCTCCACCGTGTCCTCCGGACGATCCTCGCAGTGGTGACACCCAGGCGTTTCTTCCCTCCCTATCAGACACAGGAACCTCCCGAAACTTCCGTGTCCGGTGAGGACCTGCGTCATGCGGTAGGTCAGGACGCCGTGACGCCTATCTAGCCACTCCTCAAATCCTTTGGTCTGGGTCTGGGTCTTTCCGCCGCGATTGCGGCGTGCCCGAATACATACGTACCTACGATAATTTATACAAAAAATGGAAAAATAAAAAAACTTTTTAACAAAAAAAAAACCGACTACCAAAAATACAAACGCCCCACCTAAAACCACTAAAAAGACAAAAATAAACTACTATTTATCTATTTCAGAAAACAAAAATGCACGTATTTTTCAAACGAATTAAATAAAAAACTTATTACCTACCAATTCTAAATCAACTTACAATATTATTTTATTAAACAAACAAGATATTATGTATTTACAAACAACCTATAATGATTTATTTACAAAATTACAATGTGACCATTCTTGTCTAAACATAATTAGCTGTAAATTTAATTATAATATTTTTATAATGTTGTGTGCTAGGCACCTACTGATCTGTTTGAAGTCGGTGCCAAGCCAAAAATAAAGAGAACAATAATACTTAGTAATATATACACACAGGGTTATAATTAATAACATCTAATATTTTTATTAATAAACAAATAGCAACCTACAAACACGTAAGCGACTATCAAAAATACAAAATTTATCAACAGCACTATAACGCATCAAAACTTAATTGCATTCAAGACGACCGTCAAAGACGCCTGCCTGCTCGTGTCTGCCCGTTTGGGTTGAATCGCTCAAGACTTGCCGACCCACGATCGCGCGTTCGGTCGCAAGCGCAGGGTGATTTGGTGTGATTTAGATGTAGCGCGATGGCGTGACGGGGCTAGACGTGCGTATCCTATGGAATACCTATTTGGCTTGGCACCGACTTCAAACAGATCAGTAGGTGCCTAGCACACAACATTATAAAAATATTATAATTAAATTTACAGCTAATTAGGTTTAGACAAGAATGGTCACATTGTAATTTTGTAAATAAATCATTATAGGTTGTTTGTAAATACATAATATCTTGTTTGTTTAATAAAATAATATTGTAAGTTGATTTAGAATTGGTAGGTAATAAGTTTTTTATTTAATTCGTTTGAAAAATACGTGCATTTTTGTTTTCTGAAATAGATAAATAGTAGTTTATTTTTGTCTTTTTAGTGGTTTTAGGTGGGGCGTTTGTATTTTTGGTAGTCGGTTTTTTTTTGTTAAAAAGTTTTTTTATTTTAACCTTTTTAGTTACTTTATTTACTGAAATTCAAATGTGAATATCCTCCAACCATGCAAAATTTCAAAATCAGGCAATTGTTCACAAAGTTCTGAAGTTATAAACTTAAAAAAAATAACAAAATTGAGAATCCTCTTTTTTAAAAAAAAAGTCCGTAAAAAGATTTTTTTAATGTTAATATTGTGTTTGTATTCACAGTACAATCCCATGGAACAATAACTGAACTAAACACAGACGAAACCACGGTAACAAGTCTAGTGTATGTATATTACTACCCATACCCAACCACCCAACCAACAAAACCCATTCAAAAGATACACAAACATCTTTATTACTGGGTACGGTAGTAAAACTTATAACGACTGTACACTGAGTGAGTCACGACCAACTTTAAGTTGTATCAAACAGCTTAGAGGTATTCAACTATAAATATACTGGCTAACTTGGTTGTTTGTTGAGACAAATTGAGGAGTTTGATAGCTTTTGTATTTAGTTTGATGCGCTGTGGGGTAAAATAACCACTGAAGGCGTTGCAGTAGGCAATCTGCTCCGATTTCCGCTCAACCCAGCGTGGAATTGAATGAATGCGGCGGATAAGAAACTGGTACAAAATAAAATAAAAAATAAAATAATAATAAATATTCCACAACTATCACACAACGCCATCTAGTCCCAAGCTAAGCAGAGCTTGTGTTATGGGTACTAGACAACTGATAAACATACTTATATATTTCTAAATACATACATATTATAGATAAATTACACCCAGACACAGAACAAATGATCCGTGCTCATCACACAAACATTTGTCCTGGGTGGGAATCGAACCCACGACCTCCGGCATAGCAGTCAGGGTTACTAACCACTAAACCATCAGGCCTGTCACAACAAAAGGCACAAAGCCCTTTATTTTCTACGAAGGTTACCTCGAGGAGCAACCAAATTTTAATAAATAAGTTCTATCGCGCGCCATTTGCCACTCGATCGAAATAAAGACATTACACTGAATTTATATTGAATGTGAAGAATATATCACGACATTTGATATAGGTCTTGACTTGTATTACTTTCAACCTCGTCTCTATGAAATAATAAGGTTAGGATTTCGATAGGTTTATATTTTTCTTGGGACATTATTAAACTGGGCTGCTGTCTCTTAGAACATGTCAATTTTTCTTTTTTAAGTTACAGTTATTAAAAACGCGTATTCGATTTTGTTAAATCGATTTTTAACTTTGTTACAAAAAGGAGATTCAGATTTTTACAGATTGAGGTAGCTTGATATGCTATCGTCTGAGCTTACTTCAGCCCGTCGCTTCGTCCGCATCGTTGAAAATATCACTCAGAAAATATAATAAAGTTTTTCGGTAGTAAAAGAGTTTTTGAAATTACTTCCAAAAAAAAATCCTCTATAACATAGTTTGGTTTACATTTTTTTAAGGATTATCAGAAGTTCGGAAGTTTGACAACCTTCTTCGTTTTACCAAGGGTATTCTGTGTATCAGTTACTGAGTTTCAGATAGACAATCTTACAAAGTAAAATACTAGTATTCAGCTGCATCTAGTTACACTGGACGTCAAGGCAGATTTTCTAGAAATTATTCTTCGTTCTAAATATTTATTTCCTAAACCTAATCCTCTTTCTGGCGTTGTGGGGTAAAATGGGTGACATTTAAAACAGTACATTAATAGAAATTCGGACGAATAACGGTTCTAAAGTACTAAAACGGAGTAATAAAAACTCTTTTTCCGTAATAAAAATAATTTTATGGTTGCTTTGAAGTTTCCTCTTCAGGGTTCTGTATTCAAAGGGTAACCAACGGGACCTTTCCGCTGTGCGTCTGTCTGTCAGCGAGCTGTATCTCATGATTCGTAGGTAGATATTTGAAATATTCATACAATGTTTATTCGTCCTTTTATCAACTAAAATACAAATTTAAAATGTTTGAGGCTCCCCCCTCTAATACTAGAAACGTTTTTGTTTTTATTGTCTGACAGTCTGTCAGCGATAGACATTTAAAATTACAGAATGTTTAATTTTATTGCTGCTTTAATAACAAACAACATAAAAAATGAAAATGAAATGGTACGGAACCTTTCATGCGCGAGTTTCTGTTCGCACAGCTTTTCATTTTATTTATAACCAGCTTTGAGGTTAAAAGTGATGTAATTTCTCATTTAAATTCTATATTTATCTCTGTTTGAAATTAAGTACTTTTGGAAATGTGGATGTCGTTAAAATTAAGGGATGTAATATGAGAGAGAAATAAATAAATGTGGTTTAGAGCTTCCGTTGATATTAGGGGAGTTATTAATTTCTTACTGTTTGCTTCGTTTTATGTAATCTTACTTATTACTCACTATTTTTAAATGTGACTGTTTGCGAGAATGAGTATGAATGTTTGTTCCTCTTTTACACAAAAAATACTGAAAGGATTTTGATGTTAAATTTGCAGAGAGTTTAGAACGGGGATAGGTAGTTTTTACTCCAAGGGAACGTCTCTTGGGATTACTACCGAACTTGACACGAACAACTCCATAGGTACAATGTGTGTTAGAGTACTATTTTGATTACTTCACTGTTCATAGATTCTCAGTGGTACGACTTGCAATGCGACTTCTAGAATTTAGTCTCTTCAAAAGTCACATCGCGAAGATTCATGATGTGGCTTTAAAATTTAATACTTTTTCACATAGTCTCCTAAAATATGAGTTATACCTAATGCCGCACTATGGATATTAACCGCGCGGCTTTTCATCCGCAATGTACGGGAACTACGTTTACGCGATTTTTTTTCAGAAGTGCGTTAATCTTCATACAATTTCCATAAATCGCAGAAAATAGTCGTGAATACAATTCGCCATGCGTGCTTAGCCCAATGAATAGTCTAACTACTTACTAGTGCAAGATAAAGTTAAATTGGTAGTCCGGTGTTTAACGAATAAATATTTCTGATTCTGTAACTAAAACTCAGCTATGAAGGGACACTAAACAGTAACTACTAAGCTCAATTGTAAGCTAGCTGTACCAACAATACAGGTCGCTCCGCTCGCAAGTCCTGGCTAATGAGCAAAAAAAAAGACAAACGCGCAGGCAAAATGCTCCCGTGCACAAATGAAGCTTTTCATTATAAAAGTAAAAGTCGGGTGGCGTGATAATGCATCCGAGTTGTTCTGTGTTCGTACTGTAAAGAGAATTGCTATGAAAACGTATGAAAATTGGAGTTTAAAGAGGAGAATTTCAGAAAGAAAGATGAGGGGTTACTAGGTGAAAAATGTACCCTTATGAAGCTGTCAGCCACGTATTTTGTGTGAAGAACGATGTTTCTAGATTATATTTTCCCTCCGCAAGATGGGTAAAAACGCGTATCTAAGGTAGGCAGCAGGGCCGTAGTTAGGGTTGAATTTTAGGGCACCAATTCATAAAAGTTTAGGATATTGTGAAAATTTGAAATTGACAGTAATGTAAGAGACCGGAGGCCTTGTCACGAGTGTTTACGTTTTTGTTACGTAAGTAAATAGGGCCAAATTTTATGTTATTTTGACCGATTTAAGTGACAGAAAGGTCGCTATTACTCTATGCAATAAATGTTATGAATTTTCGCATAGAAACTTTCTGATTATATAACTTATAATGTGTGTACAACCAGCACAACTTTTGTAATTTTAAGATAAGGAATTGCCTCACGATGCCCTTCCTGGCTACGACCCTGGTAGATAGACATTATTCTTTTCTCTTTCATTCAATAAAACGTTGACAACAACGTCCATTGTGCGTCTAAGTATAGACTTGGAGAAAAGTTACATGTTTTATAAACCAGAGTGAAATTAGAGTGTGCCCTGGAGAGATTTGTGTGAATAATAAATTAGGATGTTGAGAAAAGGATTTTTTTATTTTTTCTTTTTAGTCTGCGGGTTTCTGGGCTTAGTATGTATGGCACGGTTAGCGCAGTGGCTGCGCGATTGGACTGCTGCGCTGCGTGTCGCGGGTTCGGTTCCCGCACGGAGCAAATAGTTGTATGATCTACAAGTTATTGCTTCGGGTCTGGGCGTTTGTGAATATGAGTTTATATGTTTGTAAAACGCAACCACGACACAGGAGAAATTCCTAGTGTGGGGCAACGTTTTATCAAAAAAAGCTAAAAAAAAACAAATGTGTACAATGTTCATGCAAACGATTTAAATATTTTCGATTCGTCAATACTAATTAATTAGCTTTTACCAGCGGCTTTCGCCGCCTGTAAGTAGAAAATTATAGAATAAAATGCCTAATGCCTATGTGCTATTCCAGGTTGTAATCTAACCCTGAACCAAATTTCATTCTGAGTCCTTCAGCCGTTTTTACGTCAAAAATTAACAAACATTTATACATCGATCCTAACAAACCTTCACAATTATAATACTAGCTTAACCCTGTGTCGTCGCCCACTTGTTAGTTAAAAATTATTCTACAGGAACGTCATCTATCTTCGGTCGCGTGACTCACGAATTACCGTGACCCCGGTACGTTAAGGGCTATTGAAGGACACCGTGGATTTTAGTCAGGACGAGTCTGACAGTCCCTCCCGCTCTGCCCTGGGTGGGAGGACTCATTTGATGATTTTAACACAAAAAAAAAGGAACGTCATCTACGTTTGTTTGGTTGAACGCGGTAATCTCAGGAACTACTGGCACGAATTGAAAAAATATTTTTGAGTTGGAAAGTCCATAAATCGAGGAAGCGTATAAGCTATATAATATCACGCTATGAGGAATTGGGTTGAAACCGCGGGAAACAGCTAGTGGTGAGATAAGAAGCGAAACGCGGCTCGAATAGAAAATCTCTCGAATTTACTTTACCTACGTTCGTGTCTCACGTTTGTAATGAGAACTCTGAATTTGTATTTGATTGGCAAATACTTAGAGTAGTTTTAGTTCCCTAATTGTAGGTTGTTTAAGTTTCAATGTCTACTCCACTCATTCAGAGTTGCATTCCTGCTGGCAGTCCGTATGCTTGCTTGTCACCAATTTGGTATAAAGAAGAAGGAACTCGTGGCAAAATAGTAACAGACGCACAAAAGAAGAATCGCAAAACGCAAATAAGGTTAAGCCGCGCTTTCCGAGGTTGGTCTGTGGACGGGTGACCATTTATCATAGCGAGATTCCTCCGTGCCTCGAAAGGCACGTAAAGCCGGTGGTCCCGGCTGTCATTTGTAGATCTTTGACAGTCAATAATCACAGTCAGAGGTTCGAAGATTCAATCAAGACAATCAGTCTTTCCAATGAGTATCGTGTTACCTTACTGGTTTATGGAAGTCAGATAGGCAGTCGCTCTATGTAAAATACTAGTATTCAGCTGTATCCGGTTTGACTGGAAGCCGACCCCAACATAGTTGGGAAAAGGCTAGGCAGATGATGACTAGAAAATCACAATCAAAATTAAGAAGCACGAAAGTCTTACAACCTAGCCTAATCAAGTGGGTCGCGGGCCTTTACGAATTACCGTGATCCCGGGACGTAAAGGGCTATTGAAGGACACCGTGGATTTTAGTCAGTACGAGTCTGACAGTCCCTCCCGCTCTGCCCTGGGTGGGAGGATTCATTTCATGATTTTACCACGTAAAAAAAAGCCTAATCAAGTGGTACCCAGTTACTGGATTATGAAGGTCAGATGCTGTGTCTCTCCGTGTAAAACACAGTTTTTACACTTTGTTTAGAGACGAACTCAATATAACTACAGGACAAAATTCTAATGCTTTTCTTTCAAATTATACTCTTCTAAAATCGCCTTTTAATATCAGCTTGGTTAGAATTCTATTTCAACTTCCAATCAATATGTCTGCTGTCAAATCCCTTGTTGGCAGTTGCTGATTGATCGACCAAACGCCAAACAAACAAACTTGTTCAATAATTATCCGCTTTGGTAATATGATATGTATTTGTGCCGATATTTACCTTCCTTATTCCAGCTGATTCCAGAATATTTAAAGGCATTGACATGGTACTAATGACATTTTATTTCTTTAAACTACATGTACAAAAGTGGTACGTAAGCAATCTTAATGCCACAGCATTCTCTACCAGTCAAACTTTGAACAACATTAATTATTCGGTAATTATCTCACGGGAACTTCATGTTGGGATAAAAAATATCATATGTGGCCATCGTAGGTGCGGGCATGCGGGTAATGGGCAACTCGCTGTCCGAACAAGGACCATGCTCGGGTCGACGGCGCGTTGTGTTCCACGCGCGCCTCAAAGAGTGTCAGCATAATGACGGGGCCCCCCTGTAGAGAGCCAAAGCCTGCCGGGGTCGGAGGACTCATTTGATGATTTTACCACGATTAAAAAAAATGTGTTAATTCAGGTTATAACTATCTGTGTACCAAGTCAACAAACATCCATTCATCCGTCCATCTTCACAAACTTTCTCTCTCTTTCTGTCGCATTAATAATAAGTAGCTGTTACCACCGGCTTTGCCCACTACCAATCGAAAATAATTATTCCACGGGAACATACAATTGGCTTAAAAACCATCCTATGTATTGTTAATCTAAGTAAACTATCTTGTACCAAATATAATAAAAATATGTTGTGTAGTTTTTGTGAGCAACAGTTTTTTATTTTGTTTTAACATGGCAAAATCATCAAATGGTTCGTCCCACCCAGGGCAAGGCGGGAGGGACTGTCAGACTTGACTGACTAAAATCCACGGTGTCTTTCAATAGCCCTTTACGTACTGGGGTCACGGTAATTTGTGAGTCCCGCGACCCCGGTGTGAGCAACAGTAGAAAACATCCATCCGTCCCTCGCATTTATAATACATAGTACTAAAATTAAGATACACAAATAATTAATGACGGCGTTTAAAAGTATGCCTACCACATTACCATTTTCTTAAAACAACTACGGATAAAAATGGTAAGCTCATCATTTATTTAGCTGACATTCTAATTTAATTCTCAACCCTGATTTTTGTCGTTCGGTTCTATAAAATACCGCGCTTACCACGTTTTTGTGACGTATTCCAAAGAGAAATAAATTCATTTCATTCACAGTAAATTCTTTGCCGGGATTTAAAACACCTAGGAACATTTTATTTTATTTTTCAAAGGATTTCATTTAAGTTTCAATAGACTTTACATCAACTTGCTGTTGTACGATGTTATATAAAATTTATGGTATCTACGACTGGATTTCTTTTTTTTGTAACAGGTTTAACGATAAACTCAATTTCACAAAACCTCGTTATACAAAGCTTATGACCGTCTGTAACGTCCCATTTATTTCTATCCCAAAATTCATTAAAATTATTCTGCCATTTTGACGTGATAACGGAATATCAATACAAACATACAACGTAAGCAAAAATAATGTCTGAGTAAAAAAAAGTACAAAAGTGTTGCAGCATCGTATCGGCCTAAAATAAAGACTAATTTTGTATTACTATAGTACTCGTAGCACTCTACAAAATACTGATACCTCAGATAACTGCAAAATGAGTTGTCAATCGATACATTATCGCGTTTCGTTCAGCCATTTATTTAAACCGTCACATCACTCAACTGGCCGATAAAACGCCAATTTTGTTTTGATCACGCCGTCCTGGAGAAATGGCCCGATTTAGCTAACAGACTTTCTAACTACTGGTGAAAATATTCAGATTGTTTTTTTTGAAGTGAAAACTTCTTTAGCGGCGTTGTGCACTTTTTTTGGAATGGGTAAAAATGTTAAACTCGCGTCAGGACACGTGACCTGATCGAAAATTCGTAAGACGGCGCCTTATATTTATTACCTACTATTCAAGTTTTCACTTCTGCCGGCACTTCGAGTGCAACCCGTCGTTTTTTTTATTTTTTTTTGTCCGGTCCGGTCCGTTGGTTTATCCGGTCGACTTTGGTGACGAAAAACATTGTACGGAGACCTGGTAGCCGTACTTCTTAAAGCGTGAGTAGTTAGCCTGTGGGAAATAGACAGAGCTATACAAGTCGTCTAGCGCCATCTCGTTCCCTGACTGGAACCACTCACGGTTTAAGACGTTATGGTAGGCCACCCGGACTTGAAATTATACGTTTTTACACAGTCATTTTTTTTAAGGTGACCAACAAGAGGAAATTCGAATCCGTAAGATATATTACCTTACGGACTCGGAAAATTCTTTTTTGGGTGGTGAGCTGTCGCGGGACTGTACGTATTACCGTGACCCCGGAACGTAAAGGGTTGTTGAAGGACACCGTGGATTGTAGTCAGTACGAGTCTGACAGTCCCTCCCGCTCTGCCCTGGGTGGGAGGACTCATTTGAGAAAAAAATAATATTTTCCGTGTGTGTGTAAACGAGAAAATTCATCATTCTTCATTCATCTTTATATGATGCTGTTTGAATTAGTTCCATGCCAGTACTATTGTACAATTTCACAGATACTGTGTGCTTATCTGACCTCCACAACCCACATATTACTAGATAATGCGGCACTATCTGGTAAGGATGACCTTGACGAAAATATCAGTATCAAAAAAGGGTTTGTTATCTTCAGAACCACCGTTTTTTCGCGTACCATTCACGAATATTACGTAATGTTTACAAACACAAGGACGTGAAGTTTGAGGGATAAGCATGTCAGACTGCTCGTCAATCGATGGATTGTGTTCATCTTGTGAAGGTCATGACTGTGAAATTAACAAATCGATGGATTTGTGTAAGGATAGATTTGGATTTTAGATAAGTTGATTTGTTGACTCTTGCTGTTTTGTTGTTTTAGTAATATTATCTTCTTTTTTCGTTTCTCTGCCACTTTTCACTTACATTAAAAACGTCATCAACATTTCCATTTTACATCATATCCCATTAAAACCATTAATGAATCGCACCGCAGCTACTAAGGATAAAAACCACATGTCATCTACATACAGGTTGATACTAAATGAACTTTACATGCATTAATGTTGTCATAATGATTTCATTTAACGATGGTGACGTTTTGTGGCTAAACAGCTTTATTTAGCGATGTACTTATGAAATTGACAGGCCTGTTGGTCTAGTGGTTAGTGACCCTGACTGCTATGCTGGAGGTCGTGGGTTCGATTCCCACCCAGGACAAATGTTTGTGTGATGAGCACGATCATTTGTTCTGTGTCTGGGTGTAATTTATCTATAATATGTATGTATTTAGAAATATATAAGTATGTTTATCAGTTGTCTAGTACCCATAACACAAGCTCTGCTTAGCTTGGGACTAGATGGCGTTGTGTGATAGCTGTGGAATATTTATTTATTTATTTAATTAAATAAGGTCTCTTTAAAAAAAACCAGTTTAAATTTTCGAAGCGCGATCAATAGCAGTTATTTTTTAAGTATAATAAAAAAAATGCTCTTTATTTATTGTGTTCTTATTAATTGTTTTTTTGACCATTATGTCGGCTGATGATAAGCGAAAATGTGGTCGTTGGTGAAGCCCGCTTGCCTAAAAGTAAATGATTCACAAGTTGTGCAGTATCTTATTTGTATAAGTTTTATATACAATTTATGCAAACAACTGCATTGTCTATATTATAATCGCTTATAAAACATGAGAGGCATTATAATATCAAAAGGCATTAATCATTAAATTAAGTTTTTAATCTGACATAGTCGGATGTCGGAAGTAGGATTTTTACCAAATTAAATATCTATATCATATATTTTAGTTCCAAATATTTCGGCATTCTTTCAAACGGTATAAACACTGATAAACATCAGTTTATTTGTGTTAAAATACGTGTATATAAATCCCATGGACATAAATATCCCGTTGAAATAAAAAAAATAAACCTCATAATTGTTTTAAACTTCACAACTCACCTTCTCTCACTTTAAAACAAAAGAAAAATGTCTCCTCTAATTAAAACATCACATTTTCCCCCTTTGTGCCACATTCCCACACCTTGTATAACGCGAAACACGAAGTTAATTAATAGATAGTGCTAATAAAGGTACGTCAGACGCGTATTAAGGTTCGCCAGACGAGCGTAAAGCAGCTTTGAAAACTAATACGGGTGAAGTCGGGGGCTGAAATCTGATAGGAAGATTTTAGGGTTCAAAATGAGTCTGGTTTTATGTGATTTTGTTACGAAATTGTTTTAAAGGGTAGTTTTTTTGTAGATATTTTTATGTGTATATTATATAGTCCGGGCCGGCCACGGTCGCCGCATGCCAAATAAGCTGTGAGCGAAAATAATCTTTGTTTATTGTAAAATCTGAAGATAAGTTCGCGTTTGACCACTATCTCGCCTGATGGTTAGCGAAGATGTGGTCGACGGTGAAGCACGCTTGCCTAGACCTATTCACTCTTGACGTGAAGACCCCAAGGTTATAGCTGTCAGGAAATACAGACCCCGGCAGTGAATTCCACAATTAATTTATTATTTCATGTTTGGAAAATCATCAAAACATCCTGTATTGGGAGGAGTGGAAGACCCCCTGGATGGAGGCCTTAGAGAAATTTAAGGGATCCACAGAAAAGTCCGGTTAAGCAGCCCACAACCTCTTCTAGGTTGCCCTGCGAGATGCCATACAAAAAAAAAACGACGGGTTGCACTCTGGGAGTGCCGGCAGAAGTGAAAACTTGAATGGTAATAAACACACACGAACATTCGCGCAATCGCCCTGCGCCGTCTTACGAATTTTCGATCAGGTCACGTGTCCTGACGCGAGTTTAACATTTTTTACCCATTCCAAAAAAGTGCACAACGCCGCTAAAGAAGTTTTCACTTCAAAAAGGAGTGAAAGAGACTATAAGACTCATTCTGACTAAAAACCAACTTGTTTCTTCATTTACTTGCTTTCCAAGACCGCGATATCTTGTTTAGACAGCCCTGCGACAAAACATTATCGGGGGGTTCCTGGTAAAGGAACCCCGCTATAATGTTTTTTATTTGCGAACATTGTATTTTCCACTCTCATTCTACTAATAACTGTCTACCCTGAGTCTAGACAGAGTCCTTTCTGCCTAACTAGAATATTGCCTCGCTGATGCGAAAGAATCGATACTACACATATTGCGATTGGAGTTCGAAGTCTGTTTGCGCAAAACGTTTGTTTTATTACACTGGTTCTTTACTATAGACGACTTTTATTAGAGTTTTATAATGGGAGTATTTTGATAACATCATTTTTCTAGCTTATACCCAAATATTTTGGGGTCGGTTTCCAGTCAAACTAGATGCAGCTGAATGTCAGTATTTTACATAGAGCGACTGCCTTCCTGACCTCCACAACCCAGTAACGGGGCAATTCTAAACCCCTTGGTAAGACTAGTTGTCAAACTATCGAGCTTTTGATTAAATTTTAATGTAAAACCGATTAACCATCGTACTTCGCAAAAATATTGTTGTTTAAATAAAAAAGACACAACACAGCAACAAAAATGTATCTTACAACACCTACAAGTTACAACCGCAAATAAAAAAAAAAACAAAAGTACCGAAGTGTAAAGAGTCGGCGCGGCGACGCGGCGCGCGGCGTAGCGCATCGTTTATTTGCTACGGCGTAGCGGCATGGCGTAGCAAATACCGTCACGTTAGCTACGTCGTAGCAAGCGTATTTTTTGTTAAAGAAACTACAGGGGGGCTTGTGGAGTGGGTCAATAGTTGAATGGCTGTACAATGGCGTTTTAATTATAATTATTTAACAGTTAATGTTGAACAAATTGCAGATATGTGTCTGTGTACTTACGTTTTTAAATTGACATAGTAACATACACTATCATCCGTATGTATCAGTCTGATTAATATTTTCACCTTATAATGATCCAAGGTGTAATAACCTTGATACAAGTTGTAACATCAATGCGCTCCTTTCAATTAAATGTTACATTACACTCGACTTCTCGTCATTCATGGAGGTAGAATTGTAATGTAAACCTCAAAGTCATATCTAGTAAAGTTACTTTTTTTTAAACTTTGCTCCACAATATGAATTTCTCCTGTGTCGTGGGTGCGCTTACAAACATAGAAACTCATATACACAAACACCCAGACCCCGATTTGAATCGTGCGGGGATCGAACCCGTGACCCGTGGACCCTCAGTCACTGCGCCAATCGTGCCGTCGACATTACGAATGCTCATGTGAGGGAGCACCTGTACGTTACACCCTGTAACGCAGGTCAATACCCGGCTTAGGCAAATATCACTCTAATTGCTCACTTAGGGACTAGAACCAAGCCTTTCCCTGGCAAGGTTATATACAAAAGCTACGTAGTTCCGACCCCTGGGGAAGGATGAAAAATGAACTCAGGTACAATCTACCTTTGTTCTTAAATAAACCTTTCATGAAGTACAACTAGCCTTGTAATTGGGTAAGCTATGAATAATGCTTTATTACATTGTTACATAAACTGAAAGCTAGCTCTTTACTGAAAAGTACCTACTACTTTTCAGTAAAGAGTTCTTTACTCGCTACTTTTCTTATACATAAAATATTGAAGTTTCAGTTTATTTATTTATATAAGGTACACCAACAGCAAAATATACAAAAGCAGTAATTGTAAACAAAAATTATAAAACAAATGTACAAATTATGACAGTTATACGCAACATTTACCATGAAAGTGCCAACAAAGTAACAATTTGTAGTTACAAAAAATTTAAGGATTGGTAAAAGTATAAATTCTTCTTAAAACTAAATGGCTATGTGCGGTATAAATATATCTATGTATCATATTTGATAACAACAAATTGATACAGAAAGAAAGATGTTCAAAAGGTTAAGAAATTACTAAGTAGGTTGGTTAATGCGCTCCCGTACCTCCGAAACTGATCGTCTGAACTTGTTGAGGGAGAGAGAGTTCAGTTGATATTCACGTATTTAAGAAGTAAGTTAAGCTTAAAATTGGGGTGGTTTAATCTACATAGCGGTCTGTTCCAGACTGAGCGTTTCCATTGGCGGTGGTGTGCCTCATTTGACCTTTACTTGACTTGTACCTGGTTCGCGAGCCCTGTCGGAATTTTGCTAAACAGTTTTAAGTGTGTTCCCTTTGAGCGCAAGAGCTTCAGTTCCACATTAACGTTGAAGACAACATCGCAAGGTAACCGGCATATTATGAAAGACAAAAATTTGGAAGCATGAGCCAATCCATACTGGGCACGCATTGTCGAATACAGCCCACTCCCCTCACAGAGGGGAGGTGTGTGTCCCAGCAATGGGATCATTATAGTAGTCTGTTTATGTTACACTGTTTATTTATAGAATACTCTTTATTATGGACATACATTGGACCGATATTGCTGGACTTCTAACAAGGGACACAATGGGAGGTTTTACCACTAATACTCGTAGAGATCTTTTAATACCTTTGGACGGATTCGAGGAAGAAAAAAAACTGGCTAAGTGCGTGTCGGACCGAGCACAATTAAGGATTCCGTAGTTGATTAACCCGCGATTATTGTAATTGATAGGCAAAGAGCTGTTATCTGAGCTGATTTGGGAATGGTCAATGTTTATCTACTTTTTTTTTTTGTCATGGTAAAATCATCAAATGAGTCCCAGGGCAGAGCGGGAGGGACTGTCAGACTCGTACTGACTGAAATCCACGGTGTCTTTCAATAGCCCTTTACGTTCCGGGATCACGGTAATTCGTAAGCCCCGCGACAGACTGTTCATCTACTTTCTTGAAAAAATACTGCTGGCAGTTTTTTTTTTGTTCGTGGTAAAATCATCAAATGAGTCCTCCCACCCAAGGGCAGAGCAAGAGGGACTGTCAGACTCGTACTTACTAAAATCCACGGTGTCCTTTAATAGCCCTTTACGTTCCGGGGTCACGGTAATTCGTACAGTCCCGCGATGCTGGCAGTCTAAATATGTTATTTAAATTCCGGCCAAAAGTATCAGCTACAAAGTTGCACCAAGTATTCAGAATGCTGTTGAAAGCTCGAATGATTGGATATAGTTGTTTGATACCATTTTTTTTTTTATCGTGGTAAAATCATCAAATGCGTCCCACTCAGGGCAGGGCGGGAGGGACTGTCAGACTTGTACTGACTAAAATCCACGGTGTCCTTCAATAGCCGTTTACGTACCGGGGTCCCGCGACCCCGGCAGGCTTTGGCCCTCTACAGGCCCCGTCACTATGCTGACACTCTTTGAGGCGTGCGTGGAACACAACGCGCCGTCGACCCGGGCATGGTCCATGGTCGGACAGCGAGTCGCCCATTACTCGCTGCCCGCATGCCCAACGATACCTATCCTATGTGTATGTTATCCTATGTGTTGTTAATTCCATACCATAAGGATAGATACCATACGGATAGAATGCAGACATATTATGTGTCTTTGTCACGCAACTGGAATAGGATTGATATTGATACCGTGTTTAATACTTGGTTTTACCTGACTTTTCAGCGGTCAATGCTTATTCTGTTGTTATAGGAATGTTACTGTTTCTACTACAAAAATATAATATATAGTTTTTTAACTAAGAATCAAAGTGTTTATTAATTTAATTTACACTACATTTAAAAACTAAAATTAAAAGTAAAATATTTACAAAAATGACTAAATTAAAACTAAAATAAAAAATTTATAGGGCGTCAAAAAATACGTGCACATCGCTATCAATGGGGAAAGTGCCCAGAACGCTGGCAGCATTGCCACGTTGGATGGCAATGCTGATCCTTTGACCAAGAAATAGGCCAGCCCTTTGGTCACGCGAGGCGTCGACTAAGCGCTTGGCGATGTCTTTAAAACTTTATGGGCACTCGGACCCCACCCTAGTGTTTCAACCCCAAAAGGCTCAAATAAGTAGTATAGTTTTTGGTTAACGTGTAGAGGACAATCTTCGAAACTAATGATCGATCAGATTCGCAAATAAACTGCAGAACTGATATCTCTTTGGTACAAAGATATTGGAAAACCTTTGTTGATATGGTTGGCGTAATGGCTAATGGATCAACTGCTGCGCTGCGTATCGCGGGTTCACACAAGGTATTACTTTTTAACCTGGTGTGTCATTCCTGTGTGATAATTATCGAGCTTCACGCATGCAAAGCCACGAGAAAAAGCTAGTGTGTCATAAAGACAAGTTTAAATTAAATTACTTTGCGAAACTTTTCATACGCGTCGGGTTTCGATATTATCTTAACACGATAAAATGAACGTCTACCGTCTACTTTTAGTTTCAGTAACTAAATTCAGTTCGAACGCGAATATTAAATTGTTGAAGTGAATCGTGACTGGTTATTTAGTATTTAATCATTTTTTTCCACGTAGCATGTGTTTATTAAGTTTATAATCTATCTATAAAAGATAAGGCAAAGGTTAGGTACGCCAGCAGGCCAACCTACCCGAACCTGTAAATTTTAACCTATCTAATATTAACCTTCCACTACTGTGATAAGGTTGAAAATATATTAAAATTTTACAGATTGAGGTAGGTTGATATGCTAACGGTGTCCGACAGTTATATTTAAAGTTATGTTTAAGTTTTTTTAGTATACTGCCATCAACTGGTCTCAGATCTAGTTTCTATGGCTGTTACGTTTTAAAAGGATGCATATATATATAAAAGTAGTGGTCAAAGATTTCGTGGCTTTTCGTCCTTATTTCAACTAAATAAGCGCTGAAATTCCTTTAACATGAATAGGTTGGAACTTTTGCAAAAATTAGGTCCACAGGAGCGGCAATCATAGCGGCTTTTTTTTTATCGTGGTAAAATCATCAAATGAGTCCTCCCACCCAGGGCAGGGCGGGAGGGACTGTCAGACTTGTACTGACTAAAATCCACGGTGTCCTTCAATAGTCCTTTCGTACCGGGGTCACGGTAATCCGTTGGTCCCGCGAACCCGGCAGGCTTTGGCCCTCTACTGGCCCCGTCACTATGCTGACACTCTTTGAGGCGCGCGTAGAACACAACGCGCCGTCGACCCGGGCATGGTCCACGGCGGACAGCGAGTCGCCCATTACTCGCTGCCCGCATGCCCGCATGCAATCTTAGCGGCTAGTGTGATTTTGTAATTGAGACCTTTACCCACCGTTCCGACGATACAATCTGATCGCATGCGATCTCTGTAACCTATAGATGCCTAAATGTGCTTTCTCATTGCCGGCATCGGAACGCATGGCATTAAGCCTTTACAGAGGTCGTGTCGCCGGGACGGATCGCGCTCTGTCGGTTAAGGTCTTTAGTGCTTCGTGATATGCCACACGATCCGTCAAGATCAATATGCCGCAGGATGCAATAACGTACCGTGGCACGCTATAGTTTCCTCCATTCTCTCTAGATGGATGGTATCAATGAGTATTTTTGAAGACCAGGAAAACTCAATTAAAGGACTAAAAAGGTAACAGACATAAACTAAACTTTCGGACTTTTGCTATGAAAGTATGGTACGTAATACAACAACGCCTGCCACGTCGCGTAGCTGACGGAACAGCGGCTGTTATTCTCATTATTAACAATCAATGTACGATATTTTATAGTCGACTTTAACCCCGTTTAAAAAACTTAATAAATACTCGTATGTGCTATGCAACAAAAATTCCCTATGACTCAACGATATAATCATCAATCATCACATTCAACGATAAAATTTCACATAGTATTAAAGAATAGTTTTTACATATCAGCTATTCAGTGCATGAACTATTTCGTAATACGAAACCGGGCAATAATCCGAGAATAAGAAGCACATTACCCTCTTTTTTGGCGAGACAGTCGGGAAAAAAATACGACATCTTGGCACTAGTGTTCAACGTTAACGCACACTTATAAGCACGGTACAGATTGCAGTCGCCTTGGTTCAGTTCTACTATTTAAATTCGATGAGGAATCTTTGCAGTTTCAAGTTTTAAAAATATCTTGAAAAGTATTGAAAGCTTCGATTCGATTTTGACAGGGAAAATCGTATTTCTATTTTTTTCGGTGTAGTGTAAGCATGTGAGATAGTCGTACGAGTTTACGAATTAAATAGAAGAGTTTCCGAATACACCTTGTCGAATTGAGACTATATACAGGGTGATTTGTAATTCTATGCGATCCTTGAAATGGGTTATACTAGATGTTATTTGCAACAATTTTAACCCCGACAACATGGGGTCCAACCTGACTGGTTTTGGAGATATCGAACTTTAAAGAATTTTCGAAAAAAAATCATTTCTCCCTCATTAATTTACATTTAACGAATTTTCCTCAAGTTGTAAGTAGTGATGCGGACTCTAAGGAGTTACCTGTCAAATCGTAATATCATTCATTCTTAGTTCGGGCTCGCTGTCAAAACGTCCGTAACTAAGGCCGAAACCACGGATTTCGTGCTTAGAGATAGGACCCCCAGTATTTTCTCTTCTGTCGCTACGCGAACCACCATCCCGGGTCGACGGCGCGTTGTGTTCCACGCGCGCCTCAAAGAGTGTCAGCATAATGACGGGGCCTGTAGAGGGCCAAAGCCTGCTGGGGTCGCGGGACCAAGGGATTACCGTGACCCTAGTACGTAAAGGGCTATTGAAGGACACCGTGGATTTTAGTCAGTACAAGTCTGACAGTCCCTCCCGCCCTGCCTTGGGTGGGAGGACTCATATGATGATTTTACCACGAAAACAAAAAAAAAAAAAAACGCGATCCACCATCTATTAGGTGTCAACACATTTCATATAATCAAATTCGTTGCGAGAACCGTTTTATCACCCGAACGCGCAGACAGGCGAGGCGTTGTCCCATAAAAATCGCCTTATATGTGTGCGTTGAACTTATATCGTACATTTTATGTCACTTCATTTATTATTTAAGAAGTGTTGTACAGAATGAAGAATGCGAAGGTTTTAAACATTCAGTGAGGTCACTGGCCTCTTTATTTCATTGCGTAATACTACGAGCCTACGAGCTTTTCAGACGCACAATTTGGTCTGAGGTGCTAGCACCAGAGCTTACTTATGATTGGAGGACGTCGGATATTCCCGACTAGTAACACCCTTTACTGTTTACACTGTTACTGTAAAATCATCACATGAGTCCTCCCACCCAGGGCAAAGCGGGAGGGACTGTCAGATTCGTACTGACTAAAATTCACGGTGTCCTTCAATAGCTCTTTACGTACCGGGGTCACGGTAATTCGTGAGTCCCGCGACCTACACTGATACGGGTTTTGAAAAATATTCGACATCGAGTAGGTAACAGTGTTACTGGTTCGGGTAACACTATTAAGGATGATTCACGCTACACCGTGCCGTGTCCGGGTCGTACCCCGTCCGGAGCCTGGACGGGGCACGGTCGAACATTGTGGTGTACGTTTTGTATGAAGTGATTCATGCTTGCGGTCCGGACGGGACACGTCCGGGGCACGGACGAGCTACGGGAAAGCATGAATTACTTCATACAAAAACATCCTTTACTCGATTCAATCGAAACGTTTTAATACCAGCCAGAAACACTAGATCGTTGTATGTGATATAGGTATTTATATTAGGTATAGGTATCTAGAAATGCGCGGGATCGAGCTCCACCAGGTGCAGAACTTTGTGTAATTCCTTTCATCGCCACTAATCTCAAAACAGTGTTGGAAAACATCGTGAGGAAACCGGCGTTTCCTAGACCCAAAAATTCGAGTGCATGCATCTACCAACCCGCACTGGGCCCGCATCGTAGACAGCTCCCTGTCACAGAGAGGAGACCTGTGTCCCAATAGCTGACGTAGCTCAGAAGGCTGCCCAACTCAAATGGGACTGGGCAGGACATGTCTGTCGCATGCCAGACAAACTGTGGGCCCAAAAAGCTCAAAACTGGAGCCCTGAGACAGCGTGACGGGGTCGCGGCAGACTGCGAAGGAGATGGCGGCACGGGCTCGCGAGAAGTGGAAGGAGTGGAGGGAGGCCTTTGCCCAGGAGTGGAACAGAGAAGGATATAAAAAAAATTAGTTAACGTCACGCACGTGCCTTTGGTAAACCTTTGCCAAGAATTTCATAAGTTTTGAATACGGTTCGGTTGCTTAACTTTCCTGAAATATTGATATTAAGAAAGTTTTCAGGTATTGAGGTTTCCTCATTGTGATTGGCTCAATTTTATGCGTAGTACGGTAATATTAATATTGGAGTGAGTAGAAAGATATTTTGCTGGGGAGTTTATGGAGTAATTTATTTTTTATTTTTTTATTTTTTTTAGCGTGGTAAAATCATCAAATTAGTCCTCCCACCCAGGGCAGGACGGGAGGGACTGTCAGACTTGTACTGACTAAAATCCACGGTGTCCTTCACTAGCCCTTTACGTACCGGGGTTACGGTAATGGAAAAGTCCCGCGACCCCGGCAGGCTATGGCCCTCTACAGGCCCCGTCATTGTGCTGACACTCCTTGAGGCGCGCGTGGAACACAACGCGCCGTCGACCCGGGCATGGTCCATGGTCGGACAGCGAGTCGCCCATTACTCGCCGCCCGCATGCCCGCGCCTACGGTGGCCGGAGATCGTCTTGCGACGTCCGACGCCGTGGGCGTCCACCACTGCGGCTGGGGTGGAGGGAGGTCGCTGTCCTCCCCCTCACGCGGCTCGCCTCCTCCTTCGCGAGCATGACTGCTTCGCAGAAGGAGGCGACCGCTTCCCACTCCGTCTCGCCCCGCAGCATGGCCTCGACCAATGCCGGGCGCGAGAGGTCTCCGCCAATCGCCGTCGTGAGGACACGGCGGTGCTCTGCCCAAGCGGGGCAGTCCTGCACCGTATGCTCCACCGTGTCCTCCGGACGATCTTCGCAGTGGTGACACCCAGGCGTTTCCTCCCTCCTTATCAGACACAGGAACCTCCCGAAACATCCGTGTCCGGTGAGGACCTGCGTCATGCGGTAGGTGAGGACGCCGTGACGCCTATCCAGCCACTCCTCAAGGAGGGGTCTTACCGCCGCGATTGCGGCGTGCCCGGAGTTTATGGAGTGATAGATAAAATTTTAAAGTCAAAGTCATAATTGAAAGGGTGGAAATTGTGATGCTGGTGTTTTGAGTAACCAGTTTTATGTTATTTTTACGTCCAAAAAGTGTTGATTATGAGTTTTTTTTTATTGTGCGGCAAGGGGTCGCTATACCGTATTGAGGTACACATCTATCTCCTCTGTCTTCTAGAGATTTCAGGTGTGAAGTACATAATTATATAAGGCACTGCCAATCCTGGTAATACCCTTTTTTTGTTTTTACGTTGTAAAATCATCACATGAGTCCTCCCACCCAGGGCAGAGCGGGAGGGACTGTCAGACTCGTACTGACTAAAATCCACGATGTCCTTCAATAGCCCTTTACGTTCTGGGGTCACGGTAATTCGTGAGTCCCGCGGCCATCCTGGTAATACCCTAGTCTTCATTTAACATACACCCGATATAATTATTATTTCAGTTGAGCCTTGAAAATCCAGTACGCAACACATAAAAAACCTCATTACCCGAATTCATGCAGAAAGAAAGTTAAATAAAACACACCTGAATACTTTTACGACCCCGTTTGGGGGTAGAAGAATAAAATTTGTTAGGGTGTAAAGAAAAACAAGGAGGGTTAACTGGAGGTTTTGTGGGTTAAGTGATGAGGTTAACGGGTTAACTGCAGAAATGTATTAGGTTTAAGTTTTCAGGTAAATGTTTTGAAGGTTGATCTAGTTTTAGTAGAAAATTCTTCAGTTGTTACGTATTAATATTATTTTTGTGCGACTAGTTGCTGCCAGCGATAACGCCTGCATTTAAATATAAATTTATCCCATGGGAACGTAATACCGATATAAAATGTATATTATGTGTTATTCCAGGTAGGAGTATCTGTTAACTAAATGTGTGAAAGTGTCATAGTGTACAAAACATCCATCCATTCGTTTTCACGAACTTTCGTATTTATAATATTCGTAGTAGTAAATTGCGGTCGCGGGACTTACGAATTACCGTACTTAAAGGGCTATTGTAGGACACCGTGGATTTTAGTCAGTACGAGTCTGACAGTCCCTCCTGCTCTGCCCTGGGTGGGAGGACTCATTTGATGATTATAGTTGTAGGTACCAAAACTGTATTTCTCAGATGTTTAATGCATTCAAAGTTTGCTAGATAATATTATGATTTTAGTCCTTATTGTCATAAGCTGGCTACAAGTCCGTTCTTTGTAATAAGCTGTTGAGCGACTTCTAATCTCTATTGATACAGCTATCATTATCAGCACCAGTTTATAATGTTCCCAAGGTTGGGACATCATGCGGCAGTGCTGTCTGCTGTGTTGATTCCAATGACAATATAGCCACTTGACAGCTCATACGGGCGACTCAGGCTCACGACACATCAATGGAATAGCACTTATATGAGATCCCGATACGAATGAATGTTTTAGTACTGACCAGTTGTTAGATCTGTGCACATTCCTTAATTTTGGAATCTAAAAAAACATTTATCGAATAAAACCGAAGCAAAAATGAGTACCTGTGCAATCAAATGGTGCGGGAAATCATCTAAAACATCTAGTTATAAAAAAGATGGTATAAGTTTTCATAGGTAAGTAAAATATGTTTATATTTATTTACATTATTGGTAATTAGAGGGCTCAAGCTAAACTGGTTGGTTACTAAAAAAGGATTACGCGTTGATGTCTTTTGGGATACCGCGTTGATGTCTTTTGAAAAGTCCTTTACTTTCACTAGAATATTAGATAAGTCTATCTCTTTCTATCCATAAGTACTTTGTGCTGTGTGCTGAAGTGATGTGACAACTTAAAACATTGATGATAAATTATTTAATCGATAATTTCTAATGGTAAATAAAAAATAATGTTATTTTTTACGTTTACATTTTAGATTTCCAAATATTCCGGAAGTTAAAGAAAAGTGGATTAATGCCATTAACAGGGAAAATTGGTTTCCAAAATATTATAGCGTCATTTGTTCAAGGCATTTCACAGCTGATTGCTTTGAAGCTTTAAAGGACCGACGCCGTTTGTTTAGTTCAGCAACGCCGACCCTGTTTGACCTTTTGTGAGTTGTATAAATTAAAAAAAAAATATATATATATTTTTTTAGAAATGTAGTAAATAAGTAAGAATAACAAATAAAGGATATTATTTTTCGTTTAATCTTCATTTATTTCTCTACATACAAATCAACATTGAAAAAAGCAAAAGAAGACTTAATTGCCATCGATTTTATCGATATCGATATTATTGTTGCTGGATTTACTTGTTATCACTATTCTTACTGACATTGTTGCATCAACCAATCACAACTACCGCGGGCCGAGGAACGGGGGAAGACGCAATCCCCCGGTCCCCGGCCCGCACTGGTGAATCGTGTGCCTAGGCGAAATCGCTCTATGAGCTCTCAAGTGGTTTTAATTCTCTTTGGTTGATTCCAGGGAGGCGGCAGTGTCGAGCTGTATGTGGTGTGGCGCTCATAGACATTAAGTATGGACTGAGTCATGCCTTACCAAACAATGTTAAATAAATGTGTCTCTTTAAAAATTGAGAAAAATAATTGTAGGATCATCTGTCTCTTTCTTTCATTAACAAGAACAATATTGTCTACAAAAATAACTTTACACTACTTTACTTAAAATGATCTCGCTTGAAAATAAAATTAAAACTATCCTATGTGTTAATCCAGGTTATAACCTATCAGTGTATTTGATTTCATCAAATTCCATTTACTAGTTTTTGCGTGAAAGATTAACAAACATCCATTCATCCTCACAAATTTTCACATTTTTAATATTAGTAAGTAGTATGTCTTTCTCTTTCCTGTATGATATTGAAAGAGAAAGATGGTCATGCAATTGCTTTTTCTCTTGACGGATGGTTCGGTCCATGTTATAGGTCTATCGCCGTATCGTAGAGCTGCGACAGTAATGTTGCGGGCTGCCGAGGTCGAACCCAACCTTAATGCATGAACAACTTTATTACAATTACCATTTATTTCATTCCAAACTTAACCTTTAGTTAAATTACTAGGTTGGGTAAAAGGTTAGCCTATGTTAATGATGATGAAGATAGGATGATATTTTAGAGGTCGAAATTGCAAGGTTTCGGCAGGTTCGTGTAATTAAGACGGATATGAGATAGGCAGTTAAGGGGCGTGTGTGTTTTCATATAATTAGTGAGCAAATAGGCCAGTGTACTCACTTGATGTAATGTAGACTTTGTCGCTTGAACAATCCTCTGAAGCCTTATTACGTTGGGGTCGCGGGACTGTCTAAAAGTTAACAGAGACTCTGGAACGTAAAGGGCTATTGAAGGGACACGTGGATTTTAGTCTGACAGTCCTTTCTGCACCATCCGGCGCGGAAGGACTTATTTGGTGAGACATACGTAATGTAAAGTAAAATGTGTTTGTTTTTTGTGTGAAGGAAAGAGATAGTGATGTTTCTATGATTGTTTTTTTTTCTCTTTCTGGAGAGAGTCTGGGAATTTCACATATTTCACTAGGGAAGACTCTGTCCATGTTATATGTAAATGTATATGTCAATAGTTATGTCGCTGTCTTTCAAACCAAACCACTTATAGACGGTCTGTTAATTGTCATAATTAGCAGTCCAATCAAAATATGGCTTTCTCACCCTCAAAAAGGGACTTAAAAAGTTGCAGCAGTTGTTCAGACGATTTTTCTGGTGTTGCAAGCGTCCATAGGCAACGGTGACCGCTTTGTATCAGATGGGCTGTATGCTTGGTTCTTTTTTTTATCTCGTCAATTGAGTCCTCCCTCCTAGAGCAGAACGGGAGGGACTGTCAGACTGTACTGACTAAACTAAAATCCACGGTGTCCTTCAATATCCCTTTACGTTACGGGGTTACGGAAATTCTTAAGTCCCGTAAGATCTATGGTCGGGCAGGGAGTCGCCCCCGCACCTACTCGCCACCCACATGCCCGCGCCTACGGTGGCCGGAGATCGTCTAGCGACGTCCGTCACCGTAGGCGTCTACCACTGCGGCTGGGGTGAAGGGAGGACGCTCTCCTCGCTTGTGTAGACACTTGCTTGCCACACAAAATAACTTAGCTCATATCAAAATCCATCATGAAACCTTGTACAACATGCCATCAAAAATGGATACTACAAAATTTTAATACCTGTTGTTTTCCAAGTACTAATCCAACATCTGGCATTCAACATTCAACATCTAAATATAGCTGCTCCTAATTCTAAGCATGCAAACCTCAAGGCTAACCTGTTGTTATGTTTGTTCGATACACCTTCGAAACTGGTTTTAACAAGTTCGACCCAGTTATTGCACATCTGATGGATTTTGGAGGTATGGTAGTGGATGGAAACTATGATATTGGTGTCTAAAAGTTTTGCGTGGTTTAATGCAGTCCTAGGAATGGTTTATGGAGTGGGTTAGGTTAGTGTTCTTGGTTGCTTTGGGGCATTACAGTAGTTCTAGTAATTGCCAGCATGTGCAGGGTTGTTGCACAGATTAAAAGTGATTGAGTTCTGATTTAGCGAACAATCCGGGGTGCAGGATGTGGGCCCAAACTACCGCCAAATGTAATATTTAGTTATTACATTTGGCGGTAGTTACTACCGCCTTACTACCGCAATTATGTATTTTTTTATCCTGTAATTTGTTTTTTTTTTTGTTTTTATAAAACATTGCCCCACACTAGGAATTTCTCCCGTGTCGTGGGTGCGTTTACAAACGTATAAATTCACATACACAAATGCCCAGACCCGAAGCAACTACTTGTAGATCATACAGATATTTGCTCCGTGCCGGAATTAAACCCGCGACACGCAGCGCAGCAGTCCAATTGCTCAGCCACTGCGCTAACCCGGACATCTAATGATAAAACAAATACATGTTTTGAATTCTAGTCCGATGACTGCTGGAGTCGCGGAGGGGATATCATGGCTCTGGGATGTAAACGGCAGCTGGGGGAACAGGGTGTTTTTATTTAATCATTCAAGTTCGACAGTTCATTGCCGTTATACAAAGAGCTCAGGAAATATTTGAGAATTTTGCACCCAAAAAATAAAGTCCCTTCTCTTTGGAGTCCTACCGCCAAAACATGAAATGAGTCTTTCCACCCAGGGCGGAAGGTACTGTCAGAGTCGTACCGACTAAAATCCACGGAGGCCTTCAATAGCGCTTTACGTTCCAGGGCTAATATTTTTTACATTTTTAAATGTATACTTTTTAAAATGTAATATACAACGTGTCAAAACCTAGTATATGGGGAAAACAATACATAAAAATTAAAACTAAAATCCTACTATGTAGCAAACTCCAGGACCAATAGGGGAACTTAATTGGCACCGGAGCGGCCTAATTAAATAACTGAAACTCAATCTACTGCCATTGTGCCGTATTGTCGGCAATAGAACCCGACGTGATCGAGTTAAAAAATAATTTTGTTGTCGAGTACCGGATATGACAAAGTTTAATGTTGATTTTGTGGTTATTGTTTTGTTTAATACTAGCTGTGCCCTGCCACGCTTCGCTGCGGCACAAAAAAACTGTTTTTTCGCGGTCGCGGATATGTGACTGATGCAAAAAATAGATAAAAACTATCCTTGATGCGGATTATATATCATGCTAAAATTTCAGCTCGATCGGTGCAGAACTTTTTGAGTTTTTGAAGCGTACACAAACCAACATTTCATTTTTATATATCTAGATTAGCCTTTGCCACGTTCCCAGCGATTTGTTAAAAATTATCTCACTGGAACGTTGTACCTGAGAGCTGAAAGTTGTAGCTGAAAGGCTGACAGCCGTTTTGACGGGAAAGAGTAACAAAGAATTATCCATCCATCCAAACATCCCAACTTTTGCATTCATAATATTAGTAGGAATCTTATAATTATTTAGTAATCCCATACTAAATATAAGATATCCGACGAAAAAAGGTTTATATGTGTTTGTTTTGTATGTATTTTCTGTTAAAATGGCTCAACCGATATTGATTTTTGAAACAGAGATAGATAGGACCTTAGAGACGGAGCTAGGATAGGGCTATATAAGAAAGGGCGGTGTGCGAAACCGCGGGCAAATCAAGAAAAAAAAAATCGAATAGTAAATGTCGAACACGGTGGTGGTAATCGTAACAGTTTGCTAGTTTTAATTATCTTTGATAAAATCCGCTTTAAATCTAAACTTATTTTTTTGTTTTACGTAGTAAAAACATCAAATGATACCTCCCACTCAAGGCAGGACGGGGGGCACTGTCCGACTTGCACTGACTCAAATGCACGGTGTCCTTCAATAGCCCTTTAAGTTCCGGGGCCACATTTATCCGATTAGACAGTCCCGCGACCCCAGTAAATGTAACCATATGGTGGTTTAATTGCCTACTAATTCCACATAGAAACAATGGCAGTGGCTAGCCCGACCTGTGGTACTGGACCCTATACAAATTAGCCTCAATCAAAAGGTCTTTAATTACGTGTGACGGCCGACGTAATTGTCATTGCCGGCTCCAATTACGTTAGAGTGATTGTTACGAATGTGTAGTTAAGAGCAAACATGTGTATCAATTATTGTTTGAACTGACATATAATATAATATATACAGAAGTAGAAAACATGATAATCATCTTCGGCAATAGAATTAGGTGAGTAGACCTTTGTCTTTTTCTTTATCGTGGTAAAATCATCAAATGAGTCCTCCCACCCAGGGCAGGACGATAGGGACTGTCAGACTCGTACTGACTAAAATCCACGTTGATCCTGCCACAATGGAAAAATCATACAGAGGGCCTATAAAGTAGAGATCTTGTTCAGCATATTCTACTAGATTTTCTTGCGGTTGATATAAATATTATCGTAACACTCGTACATAGCTTGACAGGCCTGTTGGTCTAGTGGTTAGTGACCCTGACTGCTATGCCGGAGGTCGTGGGTTCGATTCCCACCCAGGACAAATATTTGTGTGATGAGCACGATCATTTGTTCTGTGTCTGGGTGTAATTTATCTATAATATGTATGTATTTAGAAATATATAAGTATGTTTATCAGTCGTCTAGTACCCATAACACAAGCTCTGCTTAGCTTGGGACTAGATGGCGTTGTGTGATAGTTGTGGAATATTTATTTATTATTTATTTATTATTTATAGCTATAAACTAAGATAAATTATTTTTTCTTTATAAGTTTGGTCACAATGATCAACTGATTCTCATTTTTACAAGCTTTTATTTAGTTCTACTAGTCTCGTTGTCTGTAATATAATCTTGCAAGTAAAATTTGATCCACTTTCCGGTTTCCAATTGAGTTGATCTGATGATGGAGCTGGAAGTTGGCCATAAGAACTCTGAAATAAAACGCCGCAAACCCATCGAGTTTAGACTCGTCTGATTCGTCTTGACGAGTACTTTGTCTATCGCAAGAATTCTTTTAACAATCTCTTTCTCATTTTTTAAAAAACGGTGCCCCACACTAGCACTTTGTCTTGTGTCGTGGGTGCGTTAACAAACATATAAACTCACACAAACGTCCAGACCCGAAACAACTATTTGTAGATTATACAAATATTTGCTTCGTGTGGGAATCGAACTCACAACACGCAGCGCAGCAGTCCAATCGCTCAGCCACTGTATCAACCGTGCAAATCACAATCATCAATAAAAGCTTGTTTTTATAAAGAACATAGTCTTTTAAATGATTAAAATGTTCATAATTTCTTTGACAATCGACATCACATCTAAATATCCTAGGTTTGGGAGAACGAGAATAGTGTAACTGACTTATCTCAAAGATAAAAAAGGCGCTCTGAAAGAGGGTAAAAGAAAAAGGGCCATTTTAGGGTACGACGAAAAGATTATCGGTATTAAACAAAATGCCTTCTGTATAGTATGATGGCCCATTTTTTGCTGAAGTATGCTTAATATATGACATTCCATTCTTGCGGGTAGCACGATAAATGACGTTTTATTATAAATCGATTGAGTGATATTAGGAGTTTTTGAGTTTTTACCCCTTGGGCGAAATGATACGACTTTTTATTATATGCAGAAATCGTGGTATTCTAGTGATATATTTTTAACAGATTTTTATTTATAAGAAAGTTTTTGATAAATGCAAAGTTGCCGGCACAGTTGGCGCAATGACTGAGCAAGAGAACGCTGCGAGTCGTGGGTTCGATTCCCTCACGGGACAAATACTCGTATGTCTGGGTGTTTTTGTGTATGTGACTTTAAATGTTTTTAAACGCATTCCCGATACACATAGTGAGGAGATAATACCTATTTTTTTTTTCTAAATCTAAAGAAAATAATAATTTAATAAAATATTATATTAGACTACTCACTTTTTTAATATTAATTGGGAAAATACTAACAATAGGCGTACTTACAGCAGTTAGGTCAATCAACAAAATTCTTCAACGATCTTTTCTTCAAAATTCTGGAAACCAACAAACTTCGACACAAAAATAAATAATCCGGTGGAACTAACTCGTTCAAAATAAAAAAGCAAAAAAAAAACCTAAACTCTAAAAAGATTTAACCAACCATTTCGAACCAGTACCTGCTAAAACCATTTTCGTGAAAATTCCGTCATACTAAATAAAGTCCGGTCCGCAATAGCCGGTAGTACATCAGCTCCAGTTCGCGGTTTGCCGTGTGGAACGGCTCTGGCAAATTATTTATTTTTAGGGTTCCATGATCAAAGTTTTATTTATAAGTTCTGAAAAGTTCAATTTTGATATTTAATACCTAAACAGAAATACACAATAAATAAACATTATTGGGGCAAGGATCACAATGTATTGGTTGAAATAATAGGCAATCAGATTTTTGAGATTTAGTGGCGGGCTACAATATATGTTCCTGAAGTTTAGACAATGTACGGCTCAAAAATAATGTTGCTTTCAAAACTAAAAAAAGGCCCCTTAAATACTGAAGACGGTGGCACCAACACCTCCTTCAAGATCCTGTTCTCCTAGTACTTTCTGTTCAGATTCCACCTCGTTTTTTAATTTTCTGTAAATATACACAATTGTTTGTATCTGATGAAATGACGACTCATCCGTACTTGCGGATGATTCGAACCTTTTAATTTCTTGAAGGGTGACATTTCATCCTCGGATGAAATATTGGCGGATGAGTTGACACCTAATATTTTGGCACTACACAACAACTAAACTGCACGAATAGTATTTTTTTTTCACAGAACCTTTCATGTCCAAGTCAGACTCGTATTTGACTGGTTTTTTGCACATACACCTTTGAAGGGTCAAAGGGTTTGGAAAGGTGGTAATTAGATATATGTGCGTACGGTCCATGGGTTCGTTACCCGAGTAAATAGTTTAAAAGCAAGGATATAGTTATTTTAGTATGTTAGAGGCTACAATAAGGAATTTAAATTGAGTTGAGTGAAACGAGTATTTTATGTGAACAAAGGCATTTTGTTTGGTATGATTTTAAGACTTTAGGGTTTTTATAAAAGTAACAGCTTTTGCTTGTGACTTCATTTGCTTGTACTCACTTGTTCGTCCGCGTTTTTACTTTTTCCGACTTGCTAGACGTCATCATCTGCCTGGAATCAGTCAGTCTGAACTGAATTTAATTTTAAAGTGAAATTAACTCCAAAAATAACAATCCAATGTTCATGCCAACCTTCTTTATTATTTTGACACTAATTTAACAAGCCATTAGCACAAAACACAATTAATTCGTGTCCCATTTAATTAGTTTCACTAATTATATTCAGTACTCAGTCAATCATGGGACGCGCCTTCTTGCAATGCCCAGACGGCATGACGCATGGGACGGTATGACTCAGAACTGGGAATGTTTTGAAGGTAGACTGGGATTATTGGGTTTGTACAGTAAGTAGTTATAAAATATCGAACAGATACATGGTTGGCACAGTGGCTGAGCGATCAGCTGCTGCGCAACACGTCGCGGGTTTGATACCCACACGCACGGAGCAAAATATTTCACTGGTCGACCTTTAAGGACAAGGATGGGTGACTATCTACGTATCATAGCGAGTGTCCCCCGTGCCTCGGAAAGGACGTAAAGCTGTTGGTCCTGTCTGTCATAGGTAGATCTTGTCACTACTGTTATGTTAAGGCCACACTCATGGGATATGTCGTTAATTATGATATTTCTACGGAGATTTTAAGATCGCGAAAATTAACGGCATTTTCCGTTAGTGTGGCTCACACACTCACATTAGTTGGAAACACGAAATTCTGACAACTAATCTTAGAGATATTGTATTGCCCAGTTACTGGGTTGTGTATGTCAACTGGGCAGTCTCTCCATGTAAAATAATGATATCCAGCTGCATCCGGATCAACTGGAAATCGATTATTAAAGATTATGTTAATCTTAAATAATCTGACACTCATAGTTAGTACCTAGTTAAATTGTGGTAATATCATCCAAGTCCTCCCACCCAGGGCAGGACGGGAGGGTCTGTCAGACTTGTACTGACTGAAATCTACGATGTCCTTCAATAGCCCTTTACGTTCCAGGGCCACGGTTGCCTGATAAGACGGTCCCGCGACCACGGCAGACAAAGTGTAAACCTATCTAAATTTGCATACTAAATCCAAATCTTAAAGTTAAACCTAGTCTACAATATAACAAAATCATCGCTTAACCTACTCAATACGCAATAACCAAATTAAATCGCTACTAAATCAATTAGGCTAGAGTTTCGTGAAGCAGTCGAACGCTCAATTAGTTGAGAGACTCGCGTGCTTGCCCTCCGTTTGAGAGAGGCCACGGCCGCTCCAAATTATATAGGTGATGCACGAGTCTATGATGAGCCCTTGTTAGTTTGTCGTGTCTCTTGTCTGTTCTCGGCCTATAAAATATAATGAGTTGGAAAATGGTCTTTGTTTTGTACGTGATAAAGTCAACCAACGAGTCCTCCTACCCTGGGTGGAGCGTAAGGGTCTTTTTTTTTGGGACAAACCCACCACTCTATTCCTAAACCACTGCAACCTGAAACCAAACCTGAAAGCCAGAATCAACAGTGGCAACCACCAGAAAAGCGCCGAGACAATGAAGCTCGACGTGTCCCGGAGAATGAATTTACCTGTCTTGGATCCTACAACGAAATTAATCAGAAAATAATAGTGGAGGAGTAGGAAAAAAGCTAAAGCGTAAGGGTCTCTCGGACTTCTTCTGACTAAAATTCAGGGTGTTCCTTCAATAGTCCTTTACGTTCCAGGGTTACGGTTGCCTGTTAAGACATTCCCCCGAGCAAGTTGAATAAATATAAAAAGTAAGCACCCAGCCTTCAGAATCAATCGTTTCATCCAGCTGCCAAGCGAGAGCATCCATAGAAATTGGTCGAGGCTTTTGGCAATTAAGCCATTGGCCGACGCGACTATCGGCAAAATGACTGCTGTCCTTACATCTCACATGTTAACAACCTTGCGAGCCAGATCCAGACACTTTAGGCTGCGGTTCGACTTAGGGGGAGCGGAGCAGAGCGGAGACGAGCTGTGCCGCGATTCACCAATCACATGGCTTGAAAACGCATGTGTCACATGGCCAGCAATGTGTATCAGCCATGTGATTGGTGAAACGCGGCACAGCTCGTCGCCGCTCCGCCTTAGTGGAACTGCATCCTTATTATTGGGTACGTTTCAAAATTAGATTAGATAATAATATAGCTCCGTATAATAAGAATAGCCGCCAAGAGTTTCAGTTTTACACTCAAATATTTGAATGCCGGTCTTTTTTTTTATCGTGGTAAAATCATCAAATGAGTCCTCCCACCCAGGGCAGGGCGGGAGGATCTGTCAGACTTGATGGACTAAATTCTACGGTGTCCTTCAATAGCCCTTTACGTACCGGGGTCACGGTAATTTGTAAGTCCCGCAACCCCGGCAGGCTTTGGCCCTCTACAGGCCCCGTCACTATGCTGACACTCCTTGAGGCGCGCGTTGAACACAACGACGACACGGGCACGCCGTCGACCCGGGAAAGAAATGACAGTCTACTACCACTTACTCCCTTCCAAAAGACACCAGCCAAGGTATATTAATCAGTATTACTTACCCATTAGAGTCCCCTCCGTCTATTTTGGATGACACTTGATTACAACGATCTGATTTATATGCAGTGCGTGACAGTAGATCTTTAACTATGGTATTCCAATTGTTAGGAGTGCTCGCAATTATTTAGGAGGAGGTTTTGTTATTTAGTTGATGTTTTTTTTGAAACTGAAATTAGGCACGAAAAAAGACAGTGGACATGGACTTCTTATAAAAAAATTTTTAATAAATAAAGTACAAATTATTTCATGGTTTGTTCTGAAGTTGTGACCCACATTCCAATTTTTTTTTATTGATGATTCGTCTTAAAGAATATTATGATTCCTTTGTCCCATAATGTAATTAAAATTATTTTATTCGCACAGATCTAGACACTTTGTCTAGATGTCACACTATTTGCAGACCATTGCTATGACAATGAAGACAATGAAGTTTTTAAACTTCCGTGTTCCGGAGAATGAATTGAAAGGTCTAGGATATCGCAGTGATAATAATCAGAAAAAATAGCGCCAAAATTCAACGTGTGACGTATTTTGTCTGTCCGTAGAATTCAGGATACGAGAAAAAACAAAGAAAAGGATAATGCCCAAAACCCTTTTCATTACGAAAGCCAAAAAAGAAGAAAACACAGTCAGTCACATATTTTAAACCGAAAAATTGTGTCCATAGAAAAAGTTTGTCAAACAGTAAACCAACGCTAAGGATGTGCAATAGATTATTTGGTTTACCGTTTGTTAACGCATGGCGTTATTTGTTCACCACGTGCTTCATAGAGCTGTCAGCGTAACTGATGCGGCCCAAGACGACCTAATATTTGTCATAGTTGCGGGGTTACATCGCCGTCCAATCAAGGACCAGGCCCGAGCGGGATTGTTCAAAAGATTAACCGTTCCTGGAACGTAAAGGGCCATTGACGGAACAGGGGGGATTTTATTCAGTCAAAAATCTGACAGTCCATGTTACTCCAGGTAGACTTGAGGCGCTATTTTATTTTTCATACAATTAACGTCATAATACTCCAAGTGGGCTGTAAGAGATAATACGGAAACGTTGTGTTTAGGCTTTGGGAGCAGTAATTTTATAACTTACCAGCCCTAAAAGAAAGGGATCTCCATATTACGTAATTAGCATGGTGATTACGTATTCATAGCGGGTCATGTTAGGGATGTCGCCGCTCATTTTAATAATACCTCTTGCGAATATTAATTTTACCTTTCCATTAAAACGTTCAGCTGTTCAGCATGCATGAAATGTGGTTATTTAAATAGGGGTTTTCCGGTTAGATTTTTTTTTCATACTCTTGGAATTGTTCCTTTGTCGTGGGTGAGCGTACAAACATACACAAAAACCCAGACCCTGAACAACTACTTACTTGTGGATCATACAAGGAATAGAACCCGACAGCGTGTCGCACACTGCACAGCAGTTAATCGCCAGCCACTGCGCCAAACGTGCCGTCTCTTATCTTTAGTGCCTATCAGTACTTTCGTCCGTACGTTTTTGTCGATGGTAATTCAAATCACACAGCCTGTGGTTTTTCATATAATTTCTTCAGCCACGATTCAAACCTATTCCATTAGTCCCCGGTTTTTTTACGTAAACGAGCAGAAGATCTCGTTTAAAATAAATTAAAAATCCCTATCTAAAAGGAACTTGATTGATTAAGTCTAGGGGGATAAGTGACGACTTCCAACGAGCTTGCCCGAATCAGGGGCACTACTATCTAAAGCCTTTGTCAAACCGACAGGCGTGGCGAATAGGAAGCGAGGCGTCTTTATTTGTAATGTATGGAATTGTTTGAATCTAGTCACATAGCAAAAGCGAATCGAATCGAAAGCGATCCGGTAGCGTGACCGAACCGATGCGAAGACGTGACGAAGGCGTGTTTGCTCTGTTTGACGTCGTTCATAAAAAGTCAGCTAATACATGCCTCGGTTCGCTGCACCCAGTTTGACGTCTCGTCTCGCTTCGTAATCGCTTCAGAATCGGTCCGGTTCGCTATCGCCTATCAGTTTGACAAAGGCTTGGCAAAGCACGAGAGCCGCAGTTTAGGGTAAAAAAGGCAAAGCACGAGAGCCGCAGTTTCGGGTAAGGTTTAGGGTAATTATTACTTACGGACATGAGATTAAGATAAGTTAGTGCTACGAACTAAAAATTTACGACAACATTATTGGACGGTTGTTCCAACTCCCGATGTGTTGTTTGAACTTAAGAAATTACAACTAATAGTGAGTAGGTTTTTAGAGTTCCGTAAGTCCGAAATACTGAATGAAAAAAAAACCTATATAGGATCACTCGCGTGTCCGTCTGGTCGTCCGGATTATAGACTTATGGGTCACAGACTCAGTCGTCCGTCCGTCAGAGTAAATTTTCTCCGAATCTACTAGTTCGATTCGGGTGTTTGGTACACATCAATTCCTTTGACCCAAACGCAATAGAGGAAATCGGAATAAAGGGGTCAAAAAAATATGCAAACTGCATCGTGTGACTTATAAAATGAAAGGGCGATGTGAGAATCATTTTTTTTTGTAATTTAAATAGTATCCACATTATTAAAAAAAACCTGCTACAATTCAACTTCGCAACTACAGATCATAAAAAAGACAAAATGAAAAACAGTTTTCTACTTCAAGAGTACCTACACGCGGGCGGCGAGTAATGGGCGACTCGCTGTCCGCCTCAAAGAGTGTCAGCACAATGACGGGGCCTTAGAAGGCCAACGTCCTACGGATTTAGGCTTTTGTGAGAAAAATGTCAAATAAGGGTTTTGAACTCAGCCCTTTTTTTACTTAATTACCGAGACCCCGGTACGTAAAGGGCTATTGAAGGACACCGTGGATTTTAGTCAGTACAAGTCTGACAGTCACTGCTGCCCTGCCCTGGGTGGGAGGATTCTTTTGATGATTTTACCACGAAGAAGAGTGCCTACACGAAAATCTAGAAGTATAGTTTGAAAGTGCAATTGTGTTACGAAATTTTTACGGAACACTAGCATGCGAGTGCGACTCGCACTTGGCTGTTATCTTTGAAACAGTTTTATTATTTCTCTGATGGTGAACATCGGCATGGTTACCATCTCTTTCATTTCGCCGTTTCTTTTGATCGTTTTTCTATTATCATTCGGGATGCCCTGCAGCAAGATATTATACAGTATGTTGACGTTATCCAAAAGAAATACAATTGGATGTTTTTACGAGTAAAAGCGTCGTCGGATGACTTACGGAACAGTAGGAATACTGAAAAAGTGGGATGAAAAAAAGATCTTTTATGTTGATTGCTTTTATCGACGGAAGGAACTAAAAAGATCCTGACCCTTTAGTTGCCCTTTGCGTTCCAGGACCGCGGTATTCTAGTCAAGTCCTCTGTAAAATGACCATATATCAAATTAAATTTAGAGCATGTCGTGATGGCCCAGAGTTTAATGCATTGCATGCACGAAGTTGTTACTTCAAACCTAGGCAAATACGGGTTATTGTAAATTCGCCACAAAATTAATTCCCCACGAAAAAAAGTATTGATCCTATACTCTTATTACTTTCTGTTCAGATTTCACATTATGTCCTCGTTTTCGGTAGTTTTATGCCGGATTTTATTTTTTAATTCTTCTGTCCGTGCGGAAAAAAGAAATAGGGCGACGGTTTACAAAAAAGAAAATTTAAAAAAAAACAGAACCCTTTGGCTAATTTATACTTACATCCTTTTTTTTCGTGGGGAATTAACTTTGTAGCAAAACAACAACCCGCAAATACCAATGTGTCTTTTTCAGTTATTTATGTACTTTTTTTTTTTTTTTTTTTTTTAAGTTTAAAGTGTAGGGACTTCAACGCCAAAAATGTGGCTTGGGGTTCCCGGGCCACGGACTATACGCGGGGTAGGATGCTCGAGTACTGGGCCCTGGCGCTGGGCCTGGTCATCGAGAACCGGGGTTCTGTCCCCACGTGCGTGCGGTGGAGGGGCGAGTCGGTGGTGGACGTTACGTTCGCCAGCGCCGCCCTGTCGCCGCGCGTCACCGACTGGCGCGTTGTAGAGGAGGTGGAGACCTACTCCGATCACCGGTATATCCGGTTCGACGTCTCCGCCCAGACCTCAGACGCGCCGGTCCGACGGAACCCATGTGGTCCGCGATGGGCGCTGAAGCAGCTGGACCGGGAGCTATTCCTGGAAGCCTCGATCGTGCAGGCCTGGGTGTCACCACCGGACAGGCCTGCCGACATAAACGACGAGGCGGAGTGGTTCCGGGAGGCCATGTCGGAGATCTGTGACATGGCCATGCCCCGGGTCCGGCAAGGACGCGCCCGGCGTCAGCTGTACTGGTGGTCGCGCGAGCTTACATCGCTGCGCGAGGCGTGCGTGGCCGCGCGACGCCGGTACACCAGATTCCGCAGGCGCCGCACCCGACCTCCGGATGCGGCGACCGTAGAGGCGGAGCTGTACGAGGGCTACAGGGCAGCGAAGACCGCCCTCCGCGACGAGATCTGGCGGGCCAAGGAATTGGCCCGCAAGGAGATGCTGGAGACCCTGGACGGGGACCCATGGGGCCGGCCCTATAAGTGGGTGAGACAAAAGCTCCGCCCCTGGGCTCCCCCGTTGACGCAGAGTCTCCAGCCTCAGTTCGCGGAGGACGTGGTGAGCGCCCTGTTCCCATCGCGGGGAGAGCATACTCCCCCGCCCATGGCTCCGTCTCCGACGGAATCCGACGGTGAAGCTGACGCAAACGCGGACCACAGCGACGACGATGTCTACGACGCTCCAGAGGTGACCGAGGTAGACCTGAGAGTGGCGGTACAACGGCTCAAGGCCAAAAATACCGCCCCAGGACCCGACGGCCTTCCAGGAAAAGCCTGGGTCCTGGCCTCGGGGACTCTCGGGCCTCGACTGGGGGGGCTCTTTAGCGCATGCCTGGAGAGGGGCCGGTTCCCGCTTCGTTGGAAGACGGGGAAACTGGTCCTGATCCAGAAGCCCGGGCGCTCTCCGTCCGCATTCCGGCCCATCGTGCTGCTCGACGAGGTGGGCAAGCTCTTTGAAAGAGTAATTGCAGACCGCCTCGTCGGGCACCTGAATCGGGTGGGCCCGGACCTCTCGGAGAGCCAGTTTGGCTTCCGGAGGGGGCGCTCGACGGGGGACGCCATCATGCGCGTGAGAGCCCTCACGACGGGGGATGCGGTATCCCGGGGCAGGGTCGTCTTGGCGGTGTCATTGGACATCACCAACGCCTTCAACACCCTGCCCTGGAGTTGCATCAGGGAGGCACTCCGGTATCACCGGGTGCCGACCTACCTCCGTCGCACAGTCGAGGACTACCTGACGGACAGGGCCGTCATCTACCCCGGTCACCGGGGAGAGTGGAACCGGCGAGAGATGTCGTGCGGTGTTCCACAGGGATCGGTCTTGGGGCCGCTCCTGTGGAACATCGGCTACGACTGGGTGCTGCGCGGCGACCTCCCTGACGGCGTCGGCGTAATATGTTACGCCGACGACACGCTCGTCCTGGCGGAGGGAGAGTCGCACCAGGCGGCGGCCGACCTGGCGACGCAAGCGGTGGCGACAGTCGCTCAAAGAATCCGGCAGTTGGGACTCGACGTGGCGCTGCATAAAACAGAGGCCATGTGCTTTCATGGCCGTCTGAACGCGCCACGTTCAGAGTCCCACATTACGGTGGAGGGGGTTCGCATCGGCGTCGGGAGGACGATGAAGTACCTGGGACTCGTCCTCGACAGCCGGTGGAACTTTAGGGAGCACTTCCTACGTTTGGCCCCAAAGCTGAACCAGGCAGCAGGCGCCCTCAGGCGACTCCTGCCCAATCTCGGCGGGCCAAACGCCTCCTGCCGGAGGCTGTACGCCGGTGTCGTGCGGTCCATGGCCCTCTACGGGGCCCCTGTGTGGGCCCTAAGCATCCGGACGCGACCACTCAAGCTGGTCGCATGCCAGAGGGTCATGGCTATCCGGATGATCCGGGGATACCGCACGATCGCCGGCGAATCAGCCAACCTCCTAGCAGGATTGCTGCCCTGGGATCTGGAGGCGACTGCCCTCCAGCGCGTCTACGAATGGCGCGTGGAGGCGCGGCGCCGGGGCGAATCCCCGCTGCCTCGACAGGTCGAGGCGCGGAGGGAAGAGCTCCGGCGCGATCTCAGGGCAGTATGGAGGGAGCGACTGTCGCAACCGAGGTCCGGGCACGCCGCAATCGCGGCGGTAAGACCCCTCTTTGAGGAGTGGCTGGATAGGCGTCACGGCGTCCTTACCTTCCGCATGACGCAGGTCCTCACCGGACACGGAAGTTTCGGGAGGTTCCTGTGTCTGATAGGGAGGGAAGAAACGCCTGGGTGTCACCACTGCGAGGATCGTCCGGAGGACAAGGTGGAGCATACGGTGCAGGACTGCCCCGCTTGGGCAGAGCACCGCCGTGTCCTCACGACGGCGATAGGCGGAGACCTCTCGCGCCCGGCATTGGTCGAGGCCATGCTGCGGGGCGAGACGGAGTGGGAAGCGGTCGCCTCCTTCTGCGAAGCAGTCATGCTCGTGAAGGAGGAGGCGGGCCGCCTGAGGGAGAGGACAGCGTCCTCCCTCCATCCCAGCCGCAGTGGTAGACGCCCACGGCGTCGGACGTCACAGGACGATCTCCGGCCACCGTAGGCGCGGGCATGCGGGCAGCGAGTAATGGGCGACTTGCTGTCCGACCATGGACCATGCCCGGGTCGACGGCGCGTTGTGTTCCACGCGCGCCTCAAAGAGTGTCAGCAAATTGACGGGGCCTGTAGAGGGCCAGAGCCTGCCGGGGTCGCGGGACTTACCCATCACCGTAACCCCGGTACGTAAAGGGCTCGTGAAGGACACCGTGGATTTTAGTCAGTACAAGTCTGACAGTCCCTCCCGCCCTGCCCTGGGTGGGAGGACTCATTTGATGATTTTACCACGCAAAAAAAAAAAAAAAAGTGTAAAGTGAGAGCTAAATTAAAGGGAGGCTAAATTTATTATGACACAAAATATCGTTACATCCCACAAAGAAAAATTAAGGAGTATTCTATACAACATTATTTTAAGTATATGCGAAACCTGAATAAAGTTTATTCAGAATCAGTAACTGATTCGATTCCAATAATTTTTAATCCATTTTATATTTTTTTTTTCACAAATGTTTTATTTAAATTTTATTACCAGTTAATTACAATACAATCACCATGTGGTTAGGTACTTATTGCCAAGCTATTACCACGACTGTAAAACACAGGAGACGCGGTTTACGCGGGTGTACCGCGAAATGAGCATGTTTTTGAACCAACCAGGTAATATAAAAACTTATAACCTTGTGATTTTTTATGATACGGTTTTAAAATTTTGTACATAGATTCTTTACACAAAAATACTAGACAGGTGTATCGGGTTTCGCATAAACAAAAAATAATGTTGTATACATACATATTCCCACATCGTAATCCCCAAAACTTCCTTCAAACGTAAATATTTTACATTCATCTGAATAGCCTGAAATGGTTCAATTCCGATATTTATTAGCGTGGGTAACGAGCGATATGGAAGCCTTCCGGCTCGCTGCCTGTATCGATCAAACGCCGTCTGGTCTAGGAGGATCTGGACTACACCAGGGAAGTATGGTCAGAGGGTTTACTGCAAATGATTTCTGAAAAAAAAGAGAATAATTTCCAATTTAGTATAAAGCCTTTGTCAAACAGACAGGCGTGGCCAATGCGAAGCGAGGCGTTTTTATTTGTAACTAGCTTCCGCCCGCGACTCTGTCTGCGCGGATGTCGGTCTTCGCGTGGATGGTTTATTTCTACATTTTGAATAACTCTGACAATGATATCTTATAAATATTACGGCGCTGAATCCACTGCGGGTAATGCAACGTGTGTTCGCGGTTCTACAGAACAACGTCTATGAATAAAACTGAAAAATAAGATTTTTTTTCTACGTATTTTTCCAGGATAAAAAGTATCCTATGTTGTGCCCAGGATATTAAGGTATAAATATACCAAGTTTCATCGAAATCGAACCGTTAGTTTTCACGTGATGCCTGCATATACAGACAGACAGACAGACAGACAAAATTTTTTTTAAACACTTATTTGGGTATGGTATCGATCCAGCAACACCCCCCGCTATTTATTTTTTCAATATTTTCATTGTACAGAATTGTCCCTTCTACAGATTTATTATATGTATAGATGTATGGAATTGCTTGAATCCAGTCACATAGAAAAGCGAAAGCGATCCGATAGCGTGACCGAACCGATACGAAGACGAGGCGAAGGCGTATTTGCTCTGTTTGAGTCGTTCATAAAAAGACAGCTAATACAACAGCCACGCCTCGGTTCGCTGCACCCAGTTTGACGTCTCGTATCGGTTTGTTATCACTTCGGGCTCGGTCCGGTTCGCTATCGCCTGTCTGTTTGACAATGGCTTAAGAGTTATCTCTTAGATTATAAAATGTCCAGATTCCGTGTTTGAAACAGAATGTAAAGAAAGTTTTTAGTGAAGTCACTATTTAAATCAAAGTCAAAATCTGCACATGTGTATATAAAATAAATATTTTTTTTTAATGAAAAAAAAAAATATATTTGAGATTACCATTAATATTAGTATGGATATGCCTTACAAATTGCATTTTTTGTTCTGTCAATATTGTTGAGCTACAAAAACGGATAATAAGAAATGAAACTTCTGCACTTTTTTGTTAGTTTCGTCCTTGTGTTTGATGCCTAGTTTTATAGTTTTTTTTTACCGTACTTCGTCGAGTTTCAATGTTTTTATTTTTAAAGTTCTATTCTATATTTGAAGTTTAAACTAGTCTAAGTTTTTATTAAAGACATCTTGATTATGTAGAAAGTTTAAAACGATTTAAAAAGTGCAGTTAAGTTTGTAGTGTTTAATAATGACTTAAATATTTAAGTGTGTTGAGTGATTTTAACGAGAAGCACTATTACTGACTAAAATCCACGGTGTCCTTCAATAGCCCTTTGCATTCCGTGGTCACGGTAATTCGTGAGTCCCGCGACTCCGGCTGGCTTTGGCCCTCTAATGGGGCGCCCCGTTATTATGCTGACAATATTTGAGGCGCGCGTGGAACACGACGTGCCGTCGATCCGGGCATTACAGCCGATTAGGATTACAGCCCGAAATACAAAATTTATAACCATCAATAAAATATATCTACCTATTGATTCTAAGCAGTAACCCTTATCGGCTATCATTGTTCAAAACTGAAACCTGAAAACCTCACATTTACAATTGTATCACGTACCTCAATTTAAGCTTATAGCTTTGAGTTTCAACCTAGCAACGAAAACCTTTAACACTAAACCGAACCGATTGATTTCAATCGAAAGGTTTCAAGACCCTGTGTTTAAAGGTTAAGTTTGGGTCTAAGGGCCTTCGACTACTGCTATTTTTGGGACTCACGAATTACCGTGACCCCGGAACGTAAAGGGCTATTGAAGGACACCGTGGATTTTAGTCAGTACGAGTCTGACAGTCCCTCCCACTCTGCCCTGGGTGGGAGGACTCATTTGATGATTTTACCACGTTAAAAAAAAGCCTATGTATCATTAGTTTATAATTTATCATTTTCTATACTTACAATTTTCTTGTTTAGACAATCTGACAGACCTGGGGGCCTACCATCACCTCTTAAAACGAGAGTAGTTCCACTGTGGGAATGAGACAGAGCTATACACAAGTCGTCTAGCGTCAACTCGTTCAACTAGCGTTAAGAAGTCATATGGTAAGCCACCTCATCTAAAAAAAGTGTCAGAAGTCCAGCCTGATAGAAGTCCTTCGACCCAGGGCAGAGCGGGAGGGACTGTCAGACTCGTACTAACTAAAATCCACGGGGTCCATACGTTCTGGGGTCACAGTAATTCCTACAGTCCCGCGACCAAGCTGAGGACAATAGTGAATTTGTTCTCAGATAAAAAAGTATGTGTCTATGAAAAATATTTTACCCTATTCAATTGGATAAAAATACCATCAAACTTGCAACATATCTAATCTTTGTATACCAAGATTATCTTCACAGCCTGATGCACACCGCATCACAAAAGCAATTACCAATTTGCTATGCAAAACTATGTATAAGCTTAATTTAGATTGTCATAACGAATTTGCATAGCATGCGAGATTTATGATGTCATCTACATGATGCAATAGTTGTATAGGCAGTTTTGATGGCGAAGCATGGAAAAGAATATTAAAAGACATTTTGAATTGTCGGTGCAATAAAAAATAAATATATATCTTACTGGCAAGGTGATTAACTGGGCATTATTAGTAAGGACCGGCCATTATTAATAATGTCCAAGAGCGACGGGCAAAGTGATTAATCTATTACTTTGACCGGCCATTATTAATAATGCCCGACGGCTCGTGGTCCATGTAATAAGTCAGTGTTTGAAATAGCTTGAATTGAAGCACTTGGACCGGGCAGCATGAATACTTGTAGTATTCCATACTTGTAGCCGGGCAATGTGATAAAGTGGACCGCGGCCGTGCCTTGCAATTACCGCCTACCAAGGTAGCTCGACGGAGCCCCGCTTTTTTGTTAACTTTTCATGAAAATTTTGTAAGTTTAATTTCATTTAATAAACAAAAACACTACAGTTCACCTATTTTATTACTTTGCCCAAGATAGGGTGGGCATTATTCATAATGACCAGGAAAAGTGATTAATCATGCTGTTTTAATCACATTGCCCAATTGAGTCGGGCATTATAAATACTGACCGGCCATTAAATTGCCCGTAACATATATATATAGCTTTCACAAAAATCTCAAGCTAACTATAAAAAAAAGACTAATGATTTTTCTTTTATCCCTAACATTCACAAGTTCTATTACTTTTCCGTAAGCTACTTTATAAAGATCGGCGAATAAAACTGAACGACATCGTATTCTTAACGAGTTGGTCATAAGATCCGAAGTGTATTTGATTGCATGGTGATTTTCCACCATGATTCTACCCTGTTTCTGATAAATGGAAGACTATCATGACATGTCGAGTTCTGTGAGATGATATTAGAAGATTTTTTATGCTTTATAAAAGTCTATTATTTTTGTAGTTTTGAAAATACAGGGTATCCTGGGAACTGTGTGGATCAAATTGAACAAGGAATGGAAGAGGTCAGAAATTGTAGTTATAAATCCTACTTAGGTACAACAAATATAGTCCAAATACCCCGCTATCGCACGCAATAAGACCTATATTCGCGTCACAAACAATTTATTGCTCTCCAGCTTCTGATACGCCACACACACATTATCCTTAAACGATAAACGGCCTTACGAACATCGAAAAGCGATTACAGTCATAAAAACAAACACAAAAGCGTCATATATAGTGGTTGTGCAAATCTCCCCTGTCTCCCCGCGATGAATGGGATTCATTAGTAGCTGCCAGTCCTCCCCTTTGTTTAAATGTCCCCCTTGCTTCGACTGTCTCATTCAGGGGACATTGGACGCTTCTGATTGTACGCTCTGTGCTAGGTGATAATGTATTTTGTACTTATAATAAGTAGGACTGTGTGAGGAAGATATGAGATGATGAGGAATTAAAAAGTATGAAAGAAATCGACGTTAAATAAATTAAGCCGGCTTCTTCTGGGTCGGGCTTGAGGACGGCGAGTAATGGGCGTCTCGCTGTCCGATCATGGACCATGCCCGGGTCGATAGCGTGTCTTGTTCCACGCGCGACTCAAAGAGCTGTCAGAAACATGACGGAGCCCTCTTAGAGGGCCAAAGCCTGCCGGGGTCACGGGACTATCAGGTAACCGTGGCTCTGGAACGTTTAGAACTATTGAATAAATAAATATTTAAATAATAAAATAAATATTCCACAACTATCACACAACACCATCTAGTCCCAAGCTAAGCAGAGAGCTTGTGTTATGGGTACTAGACAACTGATAAACATACTTATATGTTTCTAAATACATACATATTATAGATAAATTACACCCAGACACAGAACAAATAATCGTGCTCATCACACAAACATTTGTCCTGGGTGGGAATCGAACCCACGACCTCCGGCATAGCAGTCAGGGTCAATAACCACTAGACCAACAGGCCTGTCATCATTAAAAAAGCTTCTTTTGGGTAAGCTCGCTCCACCGTCGACTTTGTTTCTAGCACTTTTTAAAAAAAGGCTCGTGTTTAACCAAAAGCAGAAATAAAGCATTTGTGAAAATTGCAACTGTGTAACTATCATGGTTTATGAGTACAGCCTGGTGACAGATGGACAGACAGACGGACAGCGGAGTTTTAGCAATAGGGTCCCGCTTTAGCCTTTGGGTACGGAACCTTTAAAATTAACACGAACGTGACTGTTCGTTATTATACTTGGTAGGTATCTTCGTAGTTCGTGTTTTAACATAGTTATCTTCAATGTTGGAACAGCTTCCTGTGATTTCGTTTGACGAAAAACTCGTGAAAATTTAAGGAAGTTTGAACAAAAGTTATACGAGACGGAAATTGGTTTCGCTTACTCACATCGTTTGAGTTTTATTTGAGTTATATCTACTTTTAGAACAAAGAAATTATACAATCATAAATCATAAATTTTTTGGGTGGTATATAATTACCGTGTGTAAAACGTGTCCCTCCAGCTCTGGCTGGAGCGGTACTGACTAAAACCCACCGTGTTCCTTCAATTGCCCTTTACGTTCTAGGGTCACGGTTACCTGTTTAGACAGTCTTACAACCCCATAAATTATATATAAGGCTTGTTTCCCTGGGCAGGACCTGAAACGTGAAGGTTTGTTGAAGAGACACCGTGGATTTTAGTATGCACGAGTCTGATAGTCTCTTCCAATTCACCCAGAACGGGATTGATGATTTTATCACGAAAAAAAAGGCTGATTTTCCTCCCAATCCTGACCAAATGTCTTCCAAAATTATTTCCACTTCCCTCGTAAATTACATTGCGTAATTCACATTGTAGGTAAATTATTCGCATTTTATTTACGTTGCGTTATTTTTGGCTCGTGTTTTGCTTATCGTAAAAATACTTAAAGCAAAATTGATCAACCTGAGAGTAATATGAAAGAAGATTAGGTAATTGAGTTGGAGTCATCTTTGATGAAAAAAGTTTGTTTAAGTAAGTTATTTTTAACTTTCAAGCAACCTACTTACTGCGTTTCATGAGAAACTAAGTAATCTTGTATTACTTTTCCCCCAAATTTATACGTATATATGTATATATACCCGATAAAACCACATTTAACTAGCTAATCTTAAAATCTAAAATTTTTATCAGAAAATTAATAATTTGGGGGAAAACATTTGGGATTCATAGTGATTTTAATAATCTTACGATAATATGAATGGATGGATGTAAGAAAGAATTGATAGATGTTTGTTACCCAATCACGCAAAAATGAATGAACGGATCTGGATGAAATTTGATACATATATAGATTATAGTCTAGTACTAGTATATCATATAAGTTACTTTTCATCCTGTTAGAACATGGGTCATTTTAACGAACTTCACATGGATGAAACCGTTGCAGTTGGCATAAAGATGTATCATGTAATTATGGTTGTTGTACATTTGCCACAAAGATAATTCGCCACAAAAAGAGTATGTGTAAATTCGCCACAATTCATGTTTATTCATTTTGAAAACTGTAATTTGATCAAAATAGAGATTTGGACCAACAGGGGGACACGGAATAAGTTTATTAAAAAAAAACTGTTCATTCGTCATTATACGTCAACCATAAATAAATTCTTTCCTTGTTAGAGCTACCCAGAATGTATTAATAACTGTCTCGATATTTTCCGACTACAATCACTGTCGTCGAATATTTCCGAGAAATATCAGAATATTGGAAACAGGAGACCTTTGTCACTTGAAAATGCAATTGCTGCAGGAATATTCATATTGTTCGTGTGAATTGCGTATTCTGGAATGTCGAGAGTTATTGCATCGGTGCATATGAATATTGAAGAGCGCCATGTCAAAGGTAGTTGGAACTCTACTGGCTTTAATAAATCGTTTGCTATTTTCCAATATTGATAGGTATTGTTAGAATAAGGCTCCCATAAATTTCCCATAAATTTTCGCTATAATAGTCTTTTTTTATCGTGGTAAAATCATCACATGAGTCCTCCCACCCAGGGCAGAGCGGGAGGGACTGTCAGACTCGTACTGACTAAAATCCACGGTGTCCTTCAATAGCCCTTTACGTACCGGGGTCACGGTAATTCGAGAGTTTGTTTGTTATTGTTGACAGACCAAAGGCCTGTAGGCAGGACGATATTGAAAAAATGTCGGGTAAAACTGTGTTCTGACTTAGACATTTTTCTTCCCGTCTTTATTATACCTTCAGTGTGACCTAGTGGTAACGGCATTAACTTCCGAGTTGTGGGTTTGAACCCAGACAAGATGTTTTTGTTATTTATTTCATTACAACTGCCCTCAAAATTGTGCAGGAAAGTATAATTAGGAAATTTTCATGACCTAGAACATAAAATTCGAAGACATCTCACATTTATCATCTCGCACTTGGCCCACGTGGTGGATTACCATCCACTCCCTCTCTCAAAGATGTGGCCTGTCTCCTAACAGTGGGGAAAATAAAGATTATTAATTGACACGTATCGTTATATTATGACCAAAATTACACAAAATCATTATAAATTGTAGCCTGTGTTATTCTGATGTATAACCTATATTACTGTAGTTTCATCCAAATCCGTCCAGTAGTTTTTTCGTGAAAGAGTAACAAACATACACACATACATCCATCCTCATAAACTTTCGCATTTATAATATTAGTAGGATGATGATAATAATTATTGTGCCTTAACAGAAAAGGAAAAATATGTAAGTTCTTGAAATAACTCAGTTATGTTTATAGAACTTGGTCTAAGAAACCAGTCGTCAATGTTCGTACTTTCCTTGTACGAGAAGAAATCTTAGTTTAAACAAAAAATGAAATACGAAACAAAAATGAAAATGCTCTGGGAGAACGTTTACGCGAACCATTTTCTACCACTTTTTCCTGTACCCGGAACTTATATCTCGTAATCTTGAAAAGTGTGATTTATATAATGTTTTTGGAAATAACTCTCTAACCTTAAATTTTCTTTGTTTCAGATTTACCTTAAACGAGAGCTTCACCAGACTGCTAACTATGTTATAGTGGAAAGTTTGTTCCTAAAACCTGATCAAGTGCAGTGTTCCTATTGATTTAGTATTTTTGACGCTATTTTACATTAGTGTACCAATAAGTGCGAAAAAATGGGATGCAACACGAGTTCTGAAGCCAAAACTGCCAAAGAAGAGAAGAACAATGCCCAGGAGAACCAGACAAACACTGCCACAGGTATGTATTAAACAAATAATTTAAAAAATCTATTCCTCTGGTTGTTTTCAAGAATTTAAAACAACGCCATCTGTCGGAATTTTCCGACACTACTAAATAAACTTGTCAGCTGAAACGTGCGGAAAATGGGTGTCGTCATGTGGTGTGAAGAGTTGCAGTAAATGTAACATAGATGGCGCTTTGTACCTCATGAGTTCTTTTTCAGGCATTGAAAATAGATGGAGCCGTTTCTATTTGATATATATCAAGATAGATGGAGAAATTGTATCGCACAGCGAAATTGTTAAAAATCCCAAAATAATGAGTTAAAAAATATGAGTTTGACTAATTTATTAAGAATCGAAAGTACAGAAAGCACATAATAAATTATATTTCAACAATAATAAAATATATTTCAACTTTATCGTTTCGGAAACGTTCGTTTTCTTTCTGAAAAAAGATCTTGTAGCTTTCTTAACATGCAAACATAGAATCATTAATCATGAGTACTTACTTACGTCAAATAAAAAAGTAGGTAAGGATCTGCCTCAAACACTGATCCATGATATAATGGAGAACATCGTACATAAATGTTTTCTATAACTATGATATTTTTTTCTAAGAAAATAGTGGTATATAGAGAAAATACAAGTATCTCTTGTCCCCTTGATATGTTTATTATTCTTCAAATTGATCTTCCAAAGTGATGTTTCGGGAGATATAATAATAGCATTACGATTTCTTTTTGTTTTAATTTTTGTCTTTTCGTTTATATGTTGAGATGGATGTGTGGAAAGAATGGATAACGTAAGGAATGAGTTTACAAGGGGAAGTTTGAAAGTGGCGCCTGTTACAGAAAATGAAATGGAACCGTCTGTCTTGGTATGGACATGTGATGAGGAGGGATGACACTCTGTGATTTAGAGAGTGATGAGTATGAATGCTGATGGACGGAGAGGAAGAGAAAGCAGTAAACAAACGATAAATGATATGAAAGAAAAAGGAGTGACAAATGCAGGGTTAAAACTCCATCCGTGTTCTTAGATCGACGGAACTCGCACTTCTGGGTGGTTTAAAAAATACATAACTACAATAAGATCTGTAGGTCTGTAAGACTCTGTCTTCTTTGTATCAGTGTAGGTATTTAATTGTTATGACGCCCTTGACGGCTTTGGCCCCCTTAGAGGGTCAAAGCCTGCCCGGGTCTCTGGGCTATCGGGAAACTGTGGCCCCGGAACGTAAGAGGCTATTGAAGGACACCGTGGATTTTAGTCATTACAAGTCTGGCTGTCTCTCCCGTGCTGGCCTTTTTTTTTTTTTTTTATCGTGGTAAAATCATCAAATGAGTCCTCCCACCCAGGGCAGAGCGGGAGGGACTGTCAGACTTGTACTGACTAAAATCCACGGTCTCCTTCAATAGCCCTTTACGTACCGGGGTCACGGTAATCCCTTGGTCCCGCGACCCCGGCAGGCTTTTGCCCTCTACAGGCCCCGTCACTATGCTGACACTCTTTGAGGTGCGCGTGGAACACAACGCGCCGTCGACCCGGGCATGGTCCATGGTCGGACAGCGAGTCGCCCGTGCTGCCCTGGGACTCATTTGATGATATTACTACGTTAAAAAAATGTATTCAATTGTTGGTGAGCTAAAACATAAAATAATAGTAGATTATTAACCAAGGGCTGTATGACATCAATTGCATACGAGGTTTTTGGGCCTGAGCGAAGCGAAGGCGCTAATTAACCCGAGTATGCAATTGATGCTTACGCCCGAGATAAATACTCTGCTTTACATATCGATTGTGAGGTAAGTAAACAACAAGACAGCAGGTTTCAATGAACATTTATTAAGAAGAAAAAAATGTGTATTTCATTAAAATTAATAGTAAAATTATTACAATTTGTAAGAGATATGGTCACGTTCTTTTTAGGTATATTTATAGTTTGAATATGAGTTTGTGATGATAAGACTTGAGTTTGAGTGACTTGAGGTTCTTGCATCGTAAATGGCGGCAGTTGACTGGTACTATTTTCTTCATTAAAAAATGGCTCAGATGATGCGCGCCTACTAGTAGCCTGCCTTTTTTTTTCACGCACGCAACGCGTCAAATCTTGCTGGCCAGTTTGATTTTTAAATCGATTCCATCTAACATACGATGTGGAAACAAATAGTTCCATATTTAAAATAAAATCTTTATAAAATAAATTGTCTAGATTCCGATTCGAGTAATTAATCGATACCGAGAAAAAAAAATTAACTTTTTAAAAATATTCTTCGTGCAGTATGAGTATGACAGTTCTTTTTTCAAATTCCAAAACCTATGCTGTAATGATAGTCATACACCCCGGCATTCAGGGGTGTAAGGGTGTACTTACAGAGCAAGAGATATGTAAATATTTTTGACCTGACCAAGAATGGAACCCGCTGATTTTGAAAAAAAAATCACATCCTGTATTATTATACCATAAGATAGTGTTGCTAATAAGGATCACATTCTGGGGAACAATTAAATCCATCCACGCCCAGTTTAAAAATTCACCCTGTATATTAATCGGGTTGGCACATAAGATTTGGCTGTATTTACAAACATGTTCCTTCTTATTAAAATAGTGAATGCAAAAAATTGAGAGTATGTATGTGTGGTGTGTCTGTTACTCTGTCACTCAAAAAACAGTTAATGGATTTGAATGAAGTTTGGTCCATACATAGTTTATAACATGCATTAAGACATTTTTTTTAAACGTGGTAAAATCATCATATGAGACCTCCCACCCAGGCCAGAGCGGGAGGGACTGTCAGACACGTACTGACTAAAATCCACGGTGTCCTTCAATAGCCCTTTACGTTCCGGGGTCACGGTAATTCGTGAGTCCCGCGACTAACTTGGATTAAGACAGGATAGTTTTTATTTCGACTTTGTGTTCCCGCGGGATAATGTTCTACTAAAACGAGGCTGGAGTCACTAAAAACAACTAGTACATGCATAAACTTACGCCTTTTCCTATGGGGGAGTAGGCAGGAACCACAGAATGCCCCCTGTTAAGAATGTTATTTCTTTCACCTCGACCACATTCATACATTTAAGCCTTTATCAAACAGACAGGCGTGGCGAATGCGAAGCGTGACGTTTTTATTTGTAATGTATGGAATTGTTTGAATCCAGTCACATAGAAAAGCGAAAGCGATCCGATAGCGTGACAGAACTATCGGACTGACGTCTCGCTTCGGTTCGGTATCGCTTCGGACTCGCCTGTCTGTTTGACAAAGGCATTAGTCATACAAGGACTGTGGTAGCGAGTATTACGCGTCCGTCTTCCCTGTCCCCACGGCCTCGCGGTGTTATGACTCACTTCTACCTTATAAATTATTTATGTTAGTCGTTTTTCACTTGTTGATTTTTGTCACTTTTTATGAATCTTATTTTAATTTTCTCTAAGTACGTACTTTTTATACAAAACATAATATATCATAAATGTGCCGATTACGAGTACCTAACTTACAACTAAAGCCAGATTTTCCCGAAGTATGTATAAAAGAAAGCTTTTTGTAACATTTTTTTCATGATAACAAATTGCTGGTGAATTCGGCGTGAGTTATAGTTAAGGGTTTTTAGATAGTAGCGACGTACCTTTATAACATTACATACTTTCGTGAAAACAAAGTTTGTCAATTCTGTTATATGTTGAAGGTTTTATTTCAGACATTAATTATTTTTTTTGGGAATAGTATTAACTGGGTTAGGGGTTTTTTCTTTTTTTATCGTGGTAAAATCATGAAATGAGTCTTCCCACCCAGGGCAGGGCGGGACGGACTGGTCAGACTTGATTGACTAAAACCCACGGTGTCCTTCAATAGCCCTTTACGTACCGGGGTCACGGTAATTCGATGATTTTATTAAAGAGGCCGGGAGAGAAAAAAAATAAGAGACTTACACTCAGCACTGAGGAGCCAAAGGTTGTAGAAGAATAAAATATACTTACAATAAAATGAAATGAGCATAAGTGTAACACCTAAATAACATCGTAGGATTATTGAGGGAAAAAAACCTTTGTCCTATTCACTAAACAAAAATCACATCCTATAGCATCATAAATAATCAGGTTTTTTGTTTAAGAATTTCATGATAATCCACACATAAAAAGACAAATTAAAGCCTAACTGAAAATAATAATTACAAACAAAGAACCGTTTCATGTAATTACAAGAACAAAAGCTAAAGATAACGAATAACAAGCTTTTTAATTATCTCCATTTAAAGTAACAAAAGTTACTAAGTACCAACATTGAGAGACGCCAATTTACAATTAAACATAAGATGTATTGTTTGAAATTGGGAACTTTATACTTTTTGTTTAAAAACATAACTACATAAATAAAATTATGCTTTTGTCCCATAGTCGTAGGCAAAGCCACAGAGCGCCATCTGCTACGATCGTTATACACTATTTTTGCCTAAATTTTAATAATAATATCTAGTTTTGATTTCGCGAAAGAATCCAGTCTTGGATTCAGTATGCAGTACCATCCTCCCGCCTTCATGCATGCACACATGCAAGAAAAGCGAAAAAATGCTATGCAATCAACTAACCTGAGGATGCCCCGTAGAGGGGCGAAACACACAGTCGTGTGTCGAGAGACACAGACCCGAACTCAAAGAATTTATTTCAATTTAATATTAGAGGGCACTTTTGATATATACAAAAAAAAAACATACAATAAAGCTACAGTTCCCAGACATAATAACTTGTAAAACGTATCTTTAGTACTTGCCACAGTAAAAACATTGCTAGTAGACAACACTTTCAGTATTCAAATAAAAACACAACACAAAGTGAACACACTGTTTTTCTTCAACTACGCGAACATCTACGAGAGCTCTACACATCTCGTAGACACGCTTCGCCGCTACGCTGCTACGAGTACTCGTAGCAGTTGTGTAGACTTAATTTTATGTAGGTACTTTAGAAGGTGTATGGACTCCATGATCCGACAAGGCAAGTTTTTTTACTGGTGTGATGGTTAAAAAAAACGACGGTTTGCACTTTGGGAGTCCGGCAGAAGTGAAAACTTGAATAGTAATAAACACACACGAACATTCGCGCAAGCGCCCTGCTCCGTCTTACGAATTTTCGATCAGGTCACGTGTCCTGACCAGAGTTTAACATTTTTACCCATTCCAAAAAAAGTGCACAACGCCGGCCGCTAAAGAAGATTTCATTTCAAAAATTTTTTTTTGTTTATTTTAAAAGAACGACCCTGGAGAAGGTCGATAATTGATTTTTTCCAAAATTATGTAAGAGTTTCAGTTTAAATATTTTATACGCATTGACGCTTGCATCGTGAATTGTAAAAGTTTTCTGTGGAAAGAAAAATCCGTTTGCGAGCAGGACTTGAACCGGCGATGAGCATTCCACCTTGGCGAGCATGACTGCGATGGCCTATTTGGTAAGACGTCTGGTGTGCTGACGGAGCCCCCGTAGAGGGTCGCGGGTCTGTCTTATCTGAACGTAAAGTACTATGTCAGTCAGTTCGAGTCTGACCGACCCAGTCCGTTCCCGTGTCGCCCTAGGCGGGAGGACTGATTTCATGATTTTACCACGTAAAAGGCGTCTGGTGTACTGAGACAGAATGTCGCACTTTCAAGTACTGCTCGTAATCAATGTTTCATTTCATTCAATTTTCATTAAAAAAAAGAAGTTAATTCGTCACTTGATATCGAATTGCCTAGAAAAGCAGGTAACGAAAGTTAACTAACAAAATAATGTTTTATTTACAAAATACTTTGTGTAAAAATAACTTCATATTTGATTAGGAATAACATAATTAGTTTTAGTTTTATAATTACTTTATAAACTCATAATCGTCAATTATTAACGCGTAATCGTTTGCTTTCAGACATTAATCAAATGAAATTAACTTTGAGTTATACGGTCTCTATTAATAACTTTCTATTTCGAGAACCATAATGTTATGCCATAATTTAATTGTAAAACCATGCCCGAGTCAGCGGTCGGTCGATGGCGCGTCGTATTCCACGCGCGCCTCAAGGAGCTATCAGCACAATGACGGGGCCCCCTTAGTGGGCCAAAGCCTGCCGGGGTCGCGGGACTAACGAGCTACCGTGACCCCGGAACGTGGAGGGCTATTGAAGGACACCGTGGATTTTAGTCAGTACAAGTCTGAGAGTCCGTCCTGCCCTGCCCTGGGTGGGATGACTCGTTTGATGATGTTATCACGTTCCAAAAAAAAGAGCAATAAGGATTCATTCATTCGAGAAGAATACTGAACGTTTGGATATTTTTAATTTTATATTTGAATTATTTAACACAAGTGTGGTGTGTTCAAAATTCTGTTTTTACTATTTTCTTAATGTAACTGTTTAATTACCGAGACAAAAACTGAAAAATTATCTTATTAGATCAATTTTCTTTTACTTTTCGATAAAGTCGAAAAATTTATGGTTAAACTGCCTCTGATTTATGATAATGACTTCGCAATAAAGCTATCGAGTGCCTAAATTCAGGTGTAAGGTGTAAAGTGCCCCTCACCAGGAATTTCTTCATGAATCGTGGGTTCAATCGCGCGTTAACAAACACACAAAATAACATACACAAACACCCAGACCCAGAACAACTACCTGCAGATTATACAAATATTTGTTCCGTGCGGGGATCAAACCCACGATACGCTGCGCAGCACTCGATCGCTTAGCCACTGCACCAACCGTGTCGTATAATAGTGAAATAAAAGTGTATTAATGGTAGTAGCTCGGTTTTATTTAGCTGGTGCTGTTGACCGTTTTTTTTTTAGCCTGGTTAAATCATCAAATGAGTCCTCCCACCCAGGGCAGAGTGGGAGGGACTCTCAGAGTCGTACTGACTAAAATCCACGGTGTCCTTCAATAGCCCCTTACATTCCGGGGTCACGGTAATTCGTAAGTCCCGCGACCCCGGCAGGCTTTGGCCCTCTAGACGGGGGCCCCGTCATTTTGCTAACACTCTTTGAGGCGCGCGTGGAACACAACGCGCCGTCGTCCCGGGCATGGTCGATGGTCGGACAGCGAGTTGCCCATTATTCGTTGCCCGCACCGTGCCTACGGTGGCCGGAGATCGTCTGCCGACGTCCGTCGACGTGGGCGTCTACCACTGCGGCGCGGTTGACCGAATTATTGTAACCTTTTAGTGGCATTAGTTCGGGTGAGCTCGTGTTTATATAATTACAGCCGTACAGGCCGATCTTCGGGTTAAACCGCGCTTGCCGATAATGGTCTGTGGATGGGTGATCATCTATCATAGCGAGTTTTCTCTGTGCCTCGGAAAACACATGAAGCCGTTGGTCCAGGCAGTCAATTGTATGTCTTTGACAGTCGTTACCACGACTATTAGTCAGAAGGTGTAAAGTTTGACAACCAGTCTTACCATGGGGTATCGTAATACCCAGTTATTGGGTTGTGGAGGTTCAATAGACAGTCGCTCCATGTAAAATACTAAAAATACTTATATTCAGCTGCATCTGGTTTGACTGGAAGCCGACCCCAATATACCTAGTTGGGAAAAAGGCTCGGCAGATGATGAAAAGCCTTGTACCAATGACACTTTTTTGTGGCAGAAGTTTCGTTGTTACTTGAATGTTTGATAACGACATCACAAGGTTCTTAAAATAACTTGATTCAATGAATAAAAATACTTCAATAGATCTTCATAATCTAGGTCAACTGTATAACTTTATAACCATTGCCTTCAACTGTTTGTCTCTTAGCACAGAAAGTTTATAACTTCAGCTTATAAAACGCTCTCTCAGCTAACATTGTGATATTACTATCTAACTCCGTCGAACTTCGCAGAATTAATCAAATAAAGAAATCGAGATTGTTTTCTTCGTTCGCAACGGAAAGACTTTGTATCAAGATATTGTATAAATGAAATACAATTCATTTTTCTCTACCGTGAGCGGATAAAAAATACTTTTGAGCATTGTTGAGCCTGGTATTATTTTTTGTTTTGCTGGTTTCAAATAAAAATTGGAAGGTATTGTAAATAGATTTTATGTGAATCGAATTTAGGCTTTTAGGCTCTGATAGGGGCTTTGTTTTATTTATTTAGATCCTTGCGAGTCGCCTAGCCAGTGGCGAACTAAAATGAGCATTTTAGAAATTTGCATCTGGCCACACTGAGCCTTTACTACTCGCTCAGTGTAGTCATTGTATATCCTAGCAATTTTACTAACCAATTGTAAGGCTTTGAGCGCTGGGCAGAGCACTGCCGTGTCCTCACGGCGGCGATAGGTGGCAACCTTGGCGCATTGGTCGCTGCGGGGCGAAAAAAAAAGTCTTTGCGCTAAACCCTGTTAGTGCGAACTTTACAGTCTAAACCTAACTGTCACTATCATCATCATCATCATCAACCTATAGCAGTTTACTGCTACAGAGACACAGACTTTCGGGAGCCACTGATCACTGTAATGACTCTCAAAGATCTACAAATGACAACATAGTAACAACGACATCCACGATCATCTATATATATAAAAGGAGAACTGACTGACTGACATATCAACGTACAGCCGAAACTACTGGGGCTAGGAATGTGAAATTTTGCACACGGCTTCCTATTATAATGTAGGGTAGCACTAAGAAGGGGTTTTTGGAAATTTAACCTTTAAGGGGGTGAAAAGGGGGAATTAGGAAAGTACGTAACCCACGCAGACGAAGTCGCGGGCGAAGTGCTAGTCTATATATATAAAAGGAGAACTGACTGACTGACATATCAACGTACAGCCGAAACTACTGGGGCTAGGAATGTGAAATTTTGCACACGGCTTCCTATTATAATGTAGGGGAGCACTAAGAAGGGGTTTTTGTAAATTTTACCTTTAAGGGGGTGAAAAGGGGGAATTTTGTTTGTATGGAAAATCTTCTATTGATTGAAAAATCAGCCTTCGAATTTTTTAGAGGAAAGTACGTAACCCACGCGGACGAAGTCGCGGGCGAAGTGCTAGTTGCAAATATTTACTTCTAAACTTTGAATAGTTTTTTTTTCTTAAACATTGGCCCACACTAGGAATTTCTTTTGTGTCGTGTGTGCTTTTACAAACATAGAAACTCACATAGGGGAACAGTTTATAAGACGGGGACGCGAGATATATTGGGGACACATACTCTTTAGACATACTTAATACAACACTAACGTAGCTCAAGAGTCATCAAGACGTCATTTACAAGCGGCTATTAACAAATGGCGTCCTGTTGGTGCTTGCGCTACGTTAGTATTGTGTTACGTTTGCCTTGAGTGTGTGATTTCCCGTCATACCTCGCGTCCCCGTCTTATACACTGTTCTCCTACACAAACACCCAGACCCGGAACAACAACTTGCAGACCATACAAATATTTGTTCAGTGCGGGGATTGAAACCGCGACACGCTGCGCAGCAGTCGATTAGATTATTCAACCAACTATTATCCCTTTAGCCTCTTGAATAAGAAAATTCTATATTAAAAAGCTTTTTAAACTGATAAGAATATCAAGTAAAACTTCTCAGAGCCTCGTTTACGAAGTTCTTTAATTCTATAAGTGGTAAGTGCATCACGTAGTACCGGGTGGCACTTGTCACTGTCGGTCGCCTCGGGCACTTTGTGACAGTACTTTTTATTTTTAGAACACCCTGTAAGTGGCACTAACTGAATTTAATGTGTTTTATGTATTTTTTTTTCATTCGATATACACTATATTTTTTTTTAGCTTGGTAATAGCATCAAATGAGTCCTCCCACCCAGGGCAGGGCGAGAGGGACTGACAGACTTGTACTGACTTAAATCCACGGTGTCTTTCAATAGCCCTTTACGTACCGGGGTTACGGTAATTTGCGGGTCCCGCGACCCCGGCAGGAGTCCCGCGTTTAATCAACCTAAAGGAAAACATTATATTATATACACATAACATTTACTAATAGATTATTTAATGCACTATTTTAATACACGACAAATTATTTAAATAAATTCCATCTTGTTGATTGTTTGTACTTAATTAAACTTCATCAATTATTCATTTGTTAGACTTGAAAACTTTTTCTTTCTTTAACAAAGACTTGGAATTATTCGTTTTGTCCGTGTTTCTATTAAACTTGCTAATTGTATTTTCTAATGATGAATTACTTCAATTAATGTAATTACTGTATATTAATCTCATGCTTATTTAATCGTTAATTTTTGAACACAGATAATCTTCTCTTAGCTATGTGTTTTACGGTACAATAAAGATATTCAAAAGATGGCTCTCATTGTAACTTTATATTTTATTTTAGGTTAAATTTATTGTTTGATTGATTCATCCTAAAACTAGTTGGTGCCAGTAGCTTCGCCCGCCTGTTACTCGAATATTGCCATGGTAAAGTAATACTGGTATAAACAGTCCTATGTCTTATTACAGACTATAACCTACCTCAGAGATTTTTTTTTAAGTTCTGTTCAGCTGTTCTGATGTGGTAGAGTAACAAACATCCATCCATTCAAACATCCAACACAGATGACTTTGACCTTTTTATCTTTGTAAGTAATTAGGAGTTTCTCAGGTATGGCCCAGAAATAAAACGGGAAAGATAAGAGTTTTTCGGGTCTGTTGAGGTATGCAGTATTAACCCGTGAAATTATCATCTTCCTGCCCTTATCCCATTAACTTGGAGTCGGCGCAATACGTTATTTTTTTCCATTCTCACTTTCAGACGTCACAGTATCATTTACTCCTTTTTCTTTCATATCGTTCCTTATATAATCCATCCATCTTTTCTTTGGCTTTCCTCTTCCTCTCCGTCCATACTCATCACTCTCTAAATCACATGAGTGTCATCCCTCCTCATCACATGTCCATACCAAGATAGACGGTTTCCTTTAATTTTTTCTGTAACAGGCGCCACTTTCAAACTTCTCCTTATAAACTCATTCCTTACTTTATCCATTCACTTTGTCCAGTCACTCCACACATTCATCTCAACATCGTCATCTCCGCTACATGCAATCGTCTCTCATCCATCTTTTCACACCCAGTATTAGCATGTTAAACAATACAAATATACTAAAAAAATAATTTCTTCTCGTCAACCAATGAAAGGGTAGGAAATTGTTTTGTTTCAACAATATAGTATCGGCACGCATCGCCGGTCAATGAATACGATTTATAATTAACTCACTGGTTGATAGTGTTCGCGGCACATTGATTTGTTTGTCTTTTGTTTGTGGTTGAAGTTCACTGAGCTGATGGGGTTTTTATTTATTTATAGATGTGTCGGTTTTCTGTTTGAGCTCGTGGCTAAATAATACCACACTAATCCATCTTCCAGGTAAATCTGCGCTTGCCGAGGTTGGTCTGTGGATGGAAGACGATTTATCGGACAGCACGTAAGGCCGTTGACGCCGACTGCCATTTGCAAATTTAACTCAAAACGTATCTCTTATGCATTAAGAGGCCTCTTACAGTCCACTAGCGCCGCCAATCGAAAAAATGTCATAACTCGTAAATAGAATCAAAAATACAAAATGTGGTCTGTAATTACTGTAGAAAAGGCAATAACGTAATTTTATAACACATTGTCAACACTTGAAATATAGCTGTTTAGCTAAATCGTGCATTCTAAACATAAACGGCCGTTTTTGTTACAAATATATTTATGAGTTACTAGCACTTTTCCCGCGACTTCGTCCGCGTGGGTTACGTACTTTCCTAATTCCCCCTTTTCACCCCCTTAAAGGTTAAATTTCCAAAAACCCCTTCTTAGTGCTTCCCTACATTATAATAGGAAGCCGTGTGCAAAATTTCACATTCCTAGCCCTAGTAGTTTCGGCTGTACGTTGATATGTCAGTCAGTCAGTTCTCCTTTTATATATATAGATGACATTTTTTCGATTGGCGGCGCTAGTGGACTGTAAGAGGCCTCTTAAATTTTCAAATGGCAGTCGGTGTCTGATAAATAAGTAACTGGTACTGGGTACTAGTACTGGGCTGTGGAGATCAGATAGGCAGTCGCTCCATGTCAAATACTGAAATTCAGAAGCATTCAATTAGACTGGCAAAAGGTAACAATCAAAATTACTCACGCGTTTACAATTTTTGTTAGGATATTCAGTGGAAAAACTTGTATGTAAAAAGTTCGTAGGATTAACAGCTATTTGGAGTTTACCCATAGATTTCTAGAGGGCCAAAGCCTGCCGGGGTCGCGGAACTGCCTCCTTATGTAACTGTGACTCTGTTTCGTAAAGGGCTGTTAACGGACACCGTGGATTTTGGTCAGTACAAGTCTGACAGTGCCTCCCGCCCCGCCCTAGGAGGACACAATTAATGATTTTACCACTTAAAAAAAAACGCATAGATAACCATTAGCCACAGATAATTTATTCGAAGTCGAACTCGTTTGTTTTTCCCGCCCTCCCCGAAAAGGGTTCAATGCCACGATCAATGTTTTTCAAGCAATTAATCACGGATCCTCGTCTGAATACGTTCCGAAATTCGAAATATCTAATGTTTAGATAGTACATAAGACTCTGAGATACTTTTGTACCGTTGTACCATGGTAGACTTGACAGATTACCTTTGACATTTTCTACCATTTTTGTTTATTTCATCTTGGTAAAATCATCAAATGAATCCTCTTGTCAGACCCGCAGTGACTAAAATCCACGGTGTCTTTCAAAAGCCCTTTACGTTCCGGGGTCACGGTTACCTGATTGGACGGCGAGTCACCAGTCGGTGGCCAGAAATCGCCTCGCGACGTCTGTTGCCGTGGGCCTCTCCCCCAACATTTTCTACCACGAACCAGGGTTAACAGTTAACAACAAATGATTGTTATTTTGTGCAACCCATCTTACCATCTTCTGAGAGGTATACCACGATGCATTATAGCTGGGTAGTGAGTCGTGCTTTTGGTGTCTCTCATTCCTGTCCAGGAATAATGTTTTTGTATTCTGAAAACCTATGTCGCAGTTTCAGTTTTTTATCAAAATTGGCCTTGAGAACCTGCTGAGTATGTTTTACCGTTCCTCATAGTTGGCAATTATCGCTCACTTTTTTTTTTAATGGTGGTAAAATCATCAAATGAGTCCTCCCACCCAGGGCAGGGCGGGAGGGACTGTTAGACTTGACTGACTAAAATCCACGGTGTCCTTCAATAGCCCTTTACGTTCCGAGGTCACGGTAATTTGTACAGTCCCGCGACCAATTATCGCTCACTTACAGAATTTACCGAGATTCCACTAAAACTTTCACACAAAAACAAACTACATATCTACAATTTTATTAATAACACAGAACAACAAAAAAAAAACTGTTGACTGGAACCCAATCGATCAACAGTGATGTAGAAGCACGCATCGTCACCCAGCACATTTATAATTAACTTTATGATCGCTCGTCATTGACAGCGATGACATTTATCAGCGATCACTTTTGTTTACTTTCCTGAGTGGTTAGTGCATTATTGGAAATTGTAGGGTTTATTTTAGTTTGAAAATTAATTTTGTAGTGGTTTTATTTTATGCTTTTTTTATCGTGGTAAAATTATCAAATGAGTCCTGCCACCCAGGGCAGAGCGGGAGGGACTGTCAGACTCGTATTGACTAAAATCCATGGTGATCTTCAATAGTCCTTTACATTCCGGGGTCACGGTAATTCGTACAGTCCCGCCACCCCGGCATTTATTGTATGCTGCTGTTTTTAAATACGGAGGAGATTGTGGCTAAAATTACTGGCACATATTTTATTGTAGGTATAATTTCATCCAATTATATATTAAAAGGGTATACGCCGAACGGCGTTTCATACACTTTCAAGTCCTTAAAATTAAAACGAGATAATTCCAAATATCTTTATTAAATTAGTTTATTATCGGGAAGCACAGATTCCTCACGGCGTGTAGCCTATTGTGTGATTATTCTTCTTATTTTAATTCTATTTTTTCTGTCAACCTAAAAAAAAAAGAAAATCACTCAATAATACTAACTCCATTTTTAATAAAAAGAACTTACCTACCTTTTGTTTTCAAAACACTGATTGAACAGCAGAGAGGTGGAAGCACGCGTCGTCGGCCACCGCCATCCGATTTATAATTAACTGAACGTCGATATCGGATGGATGTGTCAACTGGGTTAGTCGGTTCCGATTTACTTGAATAAATAAACAGGGCTTTGGATTTTACACGTAAGTTAAGTTTTATCTATGTATGAACTTATAGTGTTCTCTGAGAAATGTATAGTTGTTACTAATTACAATTCAAAAGTGCCTGTGTTATTTTTATTTTGTTATTTTAATTTGCTAGGATTTTGAGGAGAATTTATGAAACACAAGTCCATTTTGAAATAATACTGATATTGTGGAGGTCAGATAGGTCAGGTGCTCTCCAATTAATCTAACTAATATTTCAGATGAGAAAGTTTGTTTGAAAAACTACCTGCTCCGGTGCAGGTATTATGCTGCATCAAGTTTGACTAGAAGCTCACCCTAACTTTGTTAAAAAGATAGAAGAAAAGGCTGAAAAGATGCAGTATCATAAAAGTATGTTTTTTTTAGAAAATACTGACCGAGTCTGGTTTTTTTTTTACCTGGTAACATCATAAAATGAGTCCTCCCATCCAGGGTAGAGTGGGAGGGACTGTCAGACTCGTACTGACTAATATCCACGGTGTCCTTCAATAGCCCTTTACGTTCCGGGGTCACGGTATTTCGTGAGTCCCGCGACCAACCGAGTCTGGTTAGACAAAAAGCTGAATAACTGAAAAAAGCAATAAATTAAGTAATTAATAAAAAAAAACATCGAAAACAAAAACAAAAAACGATAACACAAAAATCTCATTGCTGAGTAATCACTTAAGCATAAAATCGTATTTCACTCCCGAATAACTGAACAAATTGTATTCAGAGTACCTAAATGTATTTTATGTAGAACCTCTTAATGCCCATTATTGCCATTAGGATACCCCACATTTACATACAACTTGTTTAATTCTATTAAAGTGACAATAACAAACGAATCGTGAAATAATAACATTTGTTATATTTGAAAACGGTCTCTTTCACACTTTAGTTTTTATATGACACCTAATTTTATTTAATACCTTTTAATAATTAATTACTTTTGTCTCTTTTTGTTTGTAACAAAATATTGTCGACACTCAACACGGTGGATTTTAATCAGTACGAGTTTCACCGTCCCTTCCACTCTACCTAGGGTGTGACAACTCATTTGATGATTTCAGTAGCTAAAAAAAAAACTTTAATATCATGGGTGAGTTTACAAACATTTAAACTCATACACAAACAACCAGACGAAAAAAACTGTGTATCTGTAGTCCGAAAATATTTGTTCCATGCGAGAATTGAACACACGACTAAGAACACACCAATCAAACGCTTAGCCACTGCGCTAACAATGTCGTTGAAATATAAGCGTCATTTCATGCTATGAAAGCAAGTGGTACTTTTATTTACCTGAACACAATACCTATAGGAATAATATATTTAGGCAAAAAATAAAGCCTATCTCACGAAATAAAGCCTTACTGAAAAATAATTCGTAAGAAAACATCCTACCAAATAACATTACATGCAAAAGGCTCCCAAACAAATGCTAAATCCATAAAACTTATTGATATGCCGTAGTACAGTCATTACCATCAATATGCATAAACTCAGCAATTTTTACAAGTGATTTTTTCCTAAAGAGTTGATTGTAATTTAATATTTTTGAGAAAAAAGAAAAACTTGGATTTACAATATTATTACGAAACAGGTCTTTAATTCGTTATTACAAGAGAAAATCGCAGTTTGAATTAAGGTGAGTGTAAAGATATTTGCGGTCGTGACTGTACAGTGGTTCAGTACAACAGTCCGTTGGCTTACTTCGCACCGTACGGCATAGTCCCACAGGCAGCCGACTTGGCCGCACGCGTTCCGATTCTCCCGCATTCGTACTTACCACCTTTCACTCCCCGACCACCACCCGTCCGCGGACCAATCGAATTTGTGAATTTTGAATTTGGATCGCGATCTCTTGCTGTTGAAACGAGGTAAGTTTTATTTTCCAAAAAAATAATTATGAATTGAATTTGACAGGTGGATTATTATTTAGAAGTTTTTTTTATTATGATAATGAATTATAGTTTTTGATGAGAAATAATTTATAATTGTTTGACGTCCAGTGAAGCATTTGCTGTCCATACTCAAAGGTCGGTCGAAGAAGGGCACGCTAATTAGGTTAGAACTAATTAGAAGGGGAGGTTTCCCTTCTCTTGTTTATATTTATACTACGTGCATGTGAAGGGTACGGCTATTCTAGTGGCTGTAACGCTTAAACTGAGAACACAGGGATAATCATTATGAGGGTATTTAATTGTTTTAATTTTTGCAATTATATTGAGGAAAGCATTTGATATTTTGACGTTCCTGCTTTGCCCCACGAAAAAGGGGATTTAGTTTACGTTTCGTCGAAGAAAAAACAAAAAAAAAACTTTTTAAATAAAAAAAACATTATTTTTTACGGTATTTTAACAAGCTAAGGTTGAATTTAGTTAAAATTTAACTTTATAACAAATAGTGTCTTAAAAAGACTGTTTAATATATTATTAATAATTGTGGAATACAACAAAAATATGAATAATCAATCTTCACTTACAGCAACGCGAAATATGTCAATAGCGCAAATTATTTAAAAATATTATAATTTTCAGCCGTGCATCGGGAATATAAAGTAACATGAAAATTGGCAAACCTACAGCTCGGTTTTTTTTCGAGATGGACTCATATTTGACCACTATGACTGTTTAGCTTTGGGCCAACTTAATTAAAATTTCGGTCAGTGGGTAGCCTTAGGGGTTCTCTCGACACGCTATGGATTTATTTTAATTGAGTATACAATTGTAACACCTTTTACTGGACTGTCAGACTCTTACTAAATCCAACCTTGTCCTCCAAGGTTACGGTATCCTCTAATACGCTCGCGAAAAAATGTTATAATCTTTTTTTTTATTAGCCGTTTATATCCCACTTCTGGGCGAAGGTCTAATACCTAAAATACTAATACCTTAATAAAAAATAAAAAGAACAAGGTACATCTTACTTATTCCGTAACAAAAGAAAAACCATGTCTTGATAGACATTTACAATGGATTTCATAAAATCAACAATTTCCAGTCATTTCACGAATTCACCAGCTTACATTAAACATTACGAGTCTGTAACACTGGACAGTAGATAACACTTCCCGTGCGTGTTACCGTCGAAGAGTAAATAATTTATTACTTTAGCCAGCCATTGTGCGTTAATACTTAAGCGACATTGATTTTTTGCTTCATTCCGGGTAATGTTGGATATTTTTATCAGTTAGACTGTTGATGTTCTGGGGTCACGGAAAAGCCTTCTTGCCTTCTTTTTGTAGCAGTGTCTTCTTTTTTTATTTATTTAGCAATAAGTTCGCGTTTGACAACTATCTCGCCAGATGGTGAGTGATGATGTGATCGAGGGTGAAGCACGCTTGCCTAGAAGTAAACTATTCACTCTTGATTTAAAGACCCCAAAGTTGTAGCTATCAGAAAATACTCCGGAAGGGTATTCCACTCCTTAGAGGTGCGTTGAATGAGCCCCATAGACAGCTAGACTCGTACTGACTAAAATCCTTTGGATTAGGTCCTAATCCTTTGGAATATCTTAATTAAAAAGGTTATCGCGACTGAAGAACGCAAAAGGCAATCAAAGCGACAGACTCTTTCAAGTCTGCGGTGGAGTGAGTTTACCTAGAAGCTTGTTCATTCTCACTTTGACGAGATTCGGGTTATATGCGTTCGTGGTGTAATGTGGGTGGACTATTTTTATTTAATTTAGATATACCTTTTAGTACCTTGAATTCAGGCAACTAAGGACAATGATAATCTTTATTTGCATGAAATGTGAAACAATAGGTCTTAAAGTTAAAAAGTTCAACATATTCCGCTTATTATTTTCAGCTTGCAAATATTTTTATAGCTTAAATTTAAAATGCTAGTTAGGAATGAGATACAGCATTACTCATGTTTTGTTTAGTACAACAGTATAGTGACAATAATCGACATTTCAAATAAATTTAACCTAATTATATACCTAAATAAATACAATAACATAAATAAGAAGAAGAATGCAGTTATAAAAATAACAGTTGCAAAATTAACACTGAACACAATATTTCTAGTACACTAGAAAATTTGGTACGACTTGGGTTGTAATCTAAGAACTCATTTAAAGTGTAAAATGTATTGTTAAGCAGCCATCTCTTTAGGCGTATTTTAAAATAGTTAAATGGAATCTCTTATTTGTTTCGGTATGCTATTGAAGACTTTACAGCCATACTATAGCAGTTATTTTCCGGACACGGAAGTTTCGGGAGGTTCCTGTGTCTGATAGGGAGGGAAGAAACGCCTGGGTGTCACCACTGCGAGGATCGTCCGGAGGACACGGTGGAGCATACGGTGCAGGACTGCCCCGCTTGGGCAGAGCACCGCCGTGTCCTCACGACGGCGATAGGCGGAGACCTCTCGCGCCCGGCATTGGTCGAGGCCATGCTGCGGGGCGAGACGGAGTGGGAAGCGGTCGCCTCCTTCTGCGAAGCAGTCATGCTCGTGAAGGAGGAGGCGGGCCGCCTGAGGGAGAGGACAGCGTCCTCCCTCCACCCCAGCCGCAGTGGTAGACGCCCACGGCGTCGGACGTCGCCAGACGATCTCCGGCCACCGTAGGCGCGGGCATGCGGGCAGCGAGTAATGGGCGACTCGCTGTCCGACCATGGACCATGCCCGGGTCGACGGCGCGTTGTGTTCCACGCGCGCCTCAAAGAGTGTCAGCATAGTGACGGGGCCTGTTGAGGGCCAAAGCCTGCCGGGATCGCGGGACCAAGGGATTACCGTGACCCCGGTACGTAGAGGGCTATTGAAGGACACCGTGGATTTTAGTCAGTACAAGTCTGACAGTCCCTCCCGCCCTGCCCTGGGTGGGAGGACTCATTTGATGATTTTACCACGATAAAAAAAAAAAAAAAATAGCAGTTATTTTGAAAAAGTTTACTTCTGCATCTTGTGACTGCAAGGCGAGTTGGATCTCGTGAGAGGTATCGTTTTTTTTTTTTCTATGGCTTTCGTATAGAGATCTGCGTGCACTATGATCCATAACATTAATGTTATATATTATAATATACATATATATTATATTATATAATATATAACATTTATATAATAATTATAAATAAAGTAATTCTTATCAGTGAGTACAAACTAGACTTGTCAATGACAACCTTCGGCCAGAAATCGTCTTTGAGAAATCTCTTAAGATGAGTCAGTATCATTAGGTACACCTCTGCCTAAACCTTTGAGAATTACTGGTGTGATATTAATATTATGTTTATGAGTGTATAAGAAAAAACTAAACAGTACACAGACCTAAATTCTACTAAATAACATAATCGAAAACTTCTATGTAACCCGATAAATTCTCGCATGACTGAGTAATTTGTAAAACTTTACTTGTACCATCCAAACTAATTAAAAAGTAATAAATGTGAAAGTGGTTTGCTCTGGGAGGTATCTCGATATATCCTATTTTCTAGAAAAGGGAGTTTGCGGTAAGCGAGTAATGGGTAACTCGTTTCCGACCATGGACCATGCCCGGGTTGACGGCGGGTTGTGTGTATTCCAAAGAGTGTCAGCAAATGACGGGGGACCCCTCTAGAGGGCCAAAGCCTACCGGGGTCGCGGGACTCACGAATTACCGTGACCCCGAAACGTAAAGGGCTATTGAAGGACACCGTGGATTTTAGTCAATACGAGTCTGACAGTCCCTCTCGCTCTGCCCTGGGTGGGAGGACTCATTTGAAGATTTTACCACGCTAAAAAAGCCTTTCTTGGAAAGAAGAAAATTCTGTAGCCAAGGTAGAATTCTTTTTGAAAGAAAATTGGTTTAGAAAGCTAAGTAAAAATATTTTTGTTGATTTTATATATAAAGCAATGTACATCATGTACGACAATGCTAAAGGAGAACAGTTTCATGAATCCTCCATCTGTCGAGTGTCATTTGAAAATTACGATAGCAAAATAATATACTGTATGCAAATTAATTTTCAATAATATTTTTTGATCTGATTTTCGGATTTTAGCAATATTTCTAATGATTCTATTTATGAATGAATATTGGATTAATAGCCAATGACATCATAAATATAAGTTTTTAACCCTTAAATTGGCAAGATTGAAAATATGTTAAAAACCATTTTTTTTTTATTATTATTAATTCATTAGCTTTCCTGAACTATGGAAAAAATACTTTAAAAAAAATTAAATTATTAGTTTTCGAGAAAATGCACGGGTCCTACAAAACCCGATGCCGATAACTCGGTAAAGGATTAATGCTTCGTTACGGGTACTGAGGTATACGTTGCCGAATAATAAAAGATAGAAGTCAATACAAAAATAAGATATTTATTATATAAAAAAACATTACTTATTATGGAATAAATGGAAACAATTCAGTTCTTTTCCCCTACCACAAAACACAGACTTATTCAGACATTTAGTGCGATGCACCTTAGTTTTACTTCCTTGCAATAGCGACAACGTGCCTTTTTCTCTTGAATATATATATTTATATATATATTATCCTGCCTGAAGCACGTAAACTTTCATAAACATCGTATCGAAAATCTTTCAACGCTGTCTTAGGTCTATTGTCTCTTCTGTACAGCAACCATGCGTTATTTATACACACCATTTTCATCATCAGAACTAGCTTTTGCGACGGGAACTAAGGCCAATTTTTTTTGCGTTCGGGTTAATTTCAAGCACTGAAGCAAATAAAAAAAGACATGCTGTATGCAACCACACCACATAACATAATCAAAAATAAAATACACAATTTAAAAGAAAATGGCATTAATGCATATGCTTTAAATTGGCAATGTATCCCGAGGTACCCGTCACTTCTAATCGGTCACTTGCGTTAGACTTGGCAACGGGAACCACGGGGTACATACAAACTTCCGACACCATAATATTATAATTTTGAGCGAAACAGCAGAAAATAATATAGCAATCTATTATTTAACATTTCTACTCTTTATTACACCATAAATTACCAGTAGGCTAATGCAAAATTTAAAAGAAATACATTAAAAACTTACCCGAGTCGGCGCGACGTATTGCCGCCGTGAAGTCATTTTGACTTTGACGGTTAAAAAACGGTGTTGTCAACTCAAATTATTTTTTCTACTAATTGTAAATAAATAAAAAAGAACTCTAAAATATAATAAATTACTTTTGTTAAAAAATAACGTCTGTACTAGATTTTGAAACCAACGTATCCTGTGGGTGCCGCTATCGATTTAAGGGTTAAACAGAATTGGTCACTAACACTATTATTAGAAATTAAAAGGGGACATTTACCATGCTTTTTTCTTTTGTTTTGAGATATGGCACTTGAAACGTGGTAAATGTCGGAAACTCAAAACGACATGGTTAATATCCCGTAATAAGTTCTTACAATAGTGTCATAAATACGCAAGAAAACAATTTTAGTTAATAATAAACATAATTTGCCATAAAATCACTTGAGAATTACGCTATCATCTTTATTCATTCTTTAACGTTATTTCATTAAAATAGCAATCAGATAACAATAGCATACAACTAGTCTAGCTTTCTCATAATAATCAAACGCAAATCTTACATACAAATACTTTTACTTACCGTAAAGGATTGCAAATGGCTGGCCGTTTGTCACTGATAAATAAAAATAATATCCACAATTTATACGCCTCCAGCTTATGCAAATATACAAAGTCCATTACACAACACAAAAATACACGAGAAAAAATAATACGTTTGTCGTGTATCCCGCTACAGATTAAATATTCAAAATCGGTAATATAAACAAAGAGTTAGGACAGGAATTTAAAATAAAAATAATGGCCGCTGGGGTTACGTAAATAGAAACCTGCGATGCGAGGGTTTTTATAACCTTTTGATGAGTAGGTGTATAGGTTTCTGGTCCGTTTCCTGTATACATGTTTTTGATATCTAGTTTTGGGGCTCACTTACAGACAATACTTCGTTAAACTGTACGTAATATTTTAATTTGACAACCTACTTAATATTTTCTATTTCCAATTTACACCGACATCAATGAATGTTCATTCACTGGCAAAATTAAATGAACACTTTACACGCAGCTACCACTTTAACAGCCAAATTAACACCTACCAAATTTAAATACTTTAAAGACCAAAATCCCTCAACAATTCACTGGACCCATATCATTATAACTAACAAGAAAACAAGTGAACACCTTGTTAAATCGAAAATCAATCGGCCCTTAAGGAACTGGGTCACGAAGTACTTAGCAACCTGTTACTGCCTCTTAAGGAATGTACAGTCGAATAAATATAATATACAGGTATATAGTATAATTGTAACTCACGGGCTATGCATCAATTTTTTTTTCTTTCGCCAGTAATGAAATGTTGGTCATTAGTAGACCGCAACCTAAGAACTTTCGCAAAAAATAATTTAAAAAAATCTAAACCGTAACCAACCAGAGATATAACGGATTTATATATTTTGTTCTAATCAGGAGTAAATCACTAATCTATGGATTCCTACAAAAAATAACTCCTGATTAGAACAAAATAAAACCGTCATATCTCTGGTTGGTTACGGTTTAGAAACTTAATTTTTTTTCTATGGACTTCTTAGGTGGTAGTCTAATTGTTCCCAAAATTTAATCACTGGCGAAAGAAATAAAAATTGATGCCAAGGTCCATACTAAAAGTTGCATACCCTTACTTGCTATTTATCATAATTTGACAGTGTTCAAAAAATGACAGATACTAAAGTTTTGTGTGTTTTTCATTTGATAATACAGAAAAAATGGAAGGGAATCGTCTGTCTTGGTTTGGACATGTGATGAGGAGGGATGACACTCATGTGACTAAGAGAGTGATGAGTATGAATGTTGATGGATGGAAAGGAAGAGGAAGGCAGGTGGAAGAAAAAGGAATAAATGAGACTGTGACGTTTGATAGAGAAGAATGGAAGAAAAAAACCAAGTAAAATGGGATAAGGGCAGGAAGATGATGAAGTCATTAAAATGAAATCCCTACTTCCATATTTATATTTCCTATTAATATTAGAAATGTTAAAGTCTGTGAGCGTGAATGGATGGATGAATGTTAAAGTGAAAACTTCTTTAGCGGCGTTGTGCACTTTTTTTGGAATGGGTAAAAGATGTTAAACTCGCGTTAGGACACGTGACCTGATCGAAAATTCGTAAGACGGCGCAGGGCGCTTGCGCGAATGTTCGCGTATGTTTATTACTATTCAAGTTTTCACTTCTGCCGGCACTCCCAGAGTGCAACCCGTCGTTTTTTTTGTTACTTTTTCACTCAAACACTATCAAACGGATTTGGATGAAAATTGGTATATACAGATAGTATTAATAATCTGGACAAACACAGAATATTTTTGTTAGTTGCTGTATAGGAAGTTACTCTATTAATTAGGCTATGGACAGCCACGTCAATCGAGAGAAATGTCGAGAAAAAAATCATTCATTCAAATTTTATTAATTCACGTTGACATGACAGATGTGACAGTGACAGTATTAGGTTTATTTTCGTTACGGATTTTTTTGATTCGGCTCAAAGCCCGCGATAAAAGCTTTGCAATAGCTTAAAAGGGAACGAATTACCTATTTCCATTACTGACGTATACGTACATAGCTACATACATAGTTCATCCATAAATTCACCTATTAGTATTTATATTCAATATTTTATTACCGTGCGTGGCATTCGATTCCGTCGTAAATATTTAGTATTCGACTTATTCCATGGAAAATGGGTCTTCTCTCGTATCGGCACGAAGCCTATGAGAATTTGAGTAGCTCGTGCTGTAGTAAAATATTAACCTGGTTGCAAGGTTGTAGAAATATTTACAGTATCTACATAGTCCATGAAATTGAGATTTATGGCGAGGTTAAACTTACTGACACAGTCTGAAAGGCGATGTGAGATGACGAATGATGTTATAGGACACGCACTGTCAATCGTCGGTTATTTTTTTTACGTGGTAAAATCATCACACCTCCCACTCAGGGCAGAGCGGAAGGGACTGTCAGACTCGTACTGACTAAAATCCACGGTGTCCTTCAATAGCCCTATACGTACCGGACTCACGGTAATTGGTGGGACCCGCGACTCCGACAGGCTTTGGACCTCTACAGGCCCCGTCACTATGCTGACACTCCTTGAGGCGCGCGTGGAACACAACGCGCCGTCGACCCAGTCGAATGTCAGTCTTTAAATAAATTTTACCACACGGTTGGCGCACCTGAATGATTGACAGCTGCGCTGCTTGTTGCAGGATCGATTGCCACACGTAACAAATGCCGGATGCAACGTTACAGATACAAGTGGTTGTTCCGGGTTGGATATGAGTGAGATGTGATTGTGCTCATTAATACCTACATACAACGGAGGTGAGCATTCGAGACCGCTAAATTAAAACTTCGGTAAAATTAGGGATGGAAATTTGAAAATTTTTATCGATGGGATTTAGGATAAGGCGGAACTGGCTTAGAGTTGAATAAAGAGTAAAATGGAGCAATTAATTAAATTTTCAAAAAAATAGTAATATTAATTTTTCTGGGGTGGAGGGAGGACGCTATCCTCTCCCTCACGCGGCCCGCCTACTCTTTCGCGAGCATGACTGCTTCGCAGAAGGAGGCGACCGCTTCCCACTCCGTCTCGCCCCGCAGCATGGCCTCGACTTATGATCTAACCTAATTGAAGTATGTACCCCCTTAACTTCTAATAACAAATGCACATCGCGTGTGTTCCACCGAACTCAACCAGTTTATAAAATGGACGAACCGATCGAAAAACCATTGAATATATCATTATTTCAGTGTTCTTGAACTAAATGGGGCAAGGCAGTTCAAATGCCATACGTTTAAAGAGCAGTTTCAGTTTAGCCTTCATAGGTTTTCTTTGTTTGTCTTACCGAGGCCGTAAAGTATAGAACGGGTATGAAATATTTTTTGGGATATTTTTGAAGTGAAAACTTCTTTAGCGGCGTTGAGCACTTTCTCTGTAATGGGTATAAAATCTGAAACTCGCGTCAGGACACTCGCGTCAGGACACGTGACCCTGATCGAAAAAGCGTAGGACGGATGGAGAGTAGACAGCTATCCCCTCTCTACGGCGCGGCGAAAATGTATGCCTGGGCCTACTGTTTCGTTTAGGCGGCGCAGGGCGCTTGCGCGAATGTTCGTCTATGTTACAGCGTGCCACGAATCGAGGTCGAGGTCGAGGTCGAGGTCGAGGTCGAGGTCGACCTCGACCGTGTACGATAGCGCAATAAATGAATATTGTATTCTACCACATAAATGATAGTACTTTTATACTGATAAAGCAATTGGTGCAAAATTATTCCCTAACCATTCCAAAATATCAAACATTCTCAACGTTAATAATCAAGTTTTCACTTCTGCCGGCACTCCCAGAGTGCAACCCGTCGTTTTTTTTCTACATGTTTGCTTTATGACTGACGGATAGTGGCAGTGGCAATGGATCAGTAGTGGTGTCCTTGGCAAATAAAATCAATTGCAGGGTCGGTCAAAGTGATTTTATACAGCTGACACAAGTTTTTTAACTGATACTATCATAAACATTATCATTAGGATTTTAAACGAGAAGTTAAAAAAAATATTTATTGCAATTATCTTCCGATAATTAATTCGACACTGTAGCAAGACTGCTATTTAAATTTTCCATACAATAAACGCCGTAAATACTTCAAGCACGCTGTAAATAAAATACAGAGAGTAATGGGCGACTCGCTGTCCGATCATGGATCATGCCCGGGTCGATACTCTTTGAGGCGCGTTGTGTTCCACGCGCGCCTCAAAGAGTGTCAGCATAACAGCCTTAAGAGGGCCAAAGCCTGCTGGGGTCACGGGACTAACGAATTACCGTGACCCCGGAACGTAAAGGGCTGTCGAAGGACACCGTGGGTTTTATACAGTACAAGTCTGACAGTTCCTCCTGCCCTGCCCTAGGTGGGAGGACTAATTTGATGATTTTACCACGCTTAAAAAAAAAACAGAAATCTTGTGATAAGGCATATGGGCTTTATTCTGCTTTCAGAAATAGGCCAGAGTCTATTTCTTGTTTAAAAAGTAATTTCATCCATGTGGATATTCTACCAGCGTTATGGGAATTTTCTCAATGGCGGCAACGTGGATATTTATATCCTCTTTTGATAATTGTACACTATTTTTGTTATTTATTTGGGTTTGTATCAATAACATTAATCCCAAAATAAAAATAGAATGGAATAAGAAAATATTTCGCACTATTTTCTTACTAAATAATCCCATTTAGATCCATCAAAGCCTGGTAAAATTCCGCCTACATATATCATATTTAGACCGGAATATCATGGTAATCCATTTTCCCTTTTATATAATTTGTTGGTACGCCAGAAATAGGAAATAAATAAGGGCTGTATTTACCGCTGTATCAGCTTTATCAATGATACGCCCCCCCCCCCCCCGGAGTAAAAAGGGCCTCTAAATAACTGGGGCCACTGAATAAAAAGGGGCCCCCAATATGTTTTTTTTTTAAACTTTGCTCCACACTAGGAATTTCTCCTGTGTCGTGGGTGCTTTTACAAACATATAAACTCCCATACACAAACGCCCAGACCCGGAACAACTACTTGTAGATCATACAAATATTTGCTACGTGCGGGAATCGAACCCGCGACACGCAGCGCAGCAGTCCAATCGCTCAACCACTGCGCTAACCGTGCCGTCGAAAATAAAATATTATTCATAATCTCTAATTCTTAATTACTGAATTAGCAATAAAAAAATAACTTATAATGTTGTTAAAATCAATCCTTTAAATTATAAAAGTCAGCTTATTATTTCATTTATTTTGCATCAAATAATACTTACTTATTATTCCTTTATTGATCTCCGACGCACTCGGGTCAAGGAGGCAAAAAAGGGCCTGACCTTGCTACGCCACTGGAATAAAATATCGTGCGAAGAGGACGAAAAATAACGCCGTTTCAAGCCATTGAGCAATGGAGTCGTTCCAACAACAACATACATAAATAAAGTTGGAAAAGGACGAGTTTGAATATAAATTTATTACCAAATGATTTTAATTTTGAAGTGTGGGGGAAATGTGAAAATGTAATTTTATAATTCAGTCGTTATTTATGAGGCAAAGTTTGTAGAAAAATATAATAGACAAGGGGGATGGCCGTCGTTTATTGTATGCAAAATATTAGTACTAAGTAGGAGTTACTACTGTACTATAATATTTATGAACCAGTAAGTAATCAAGTTCTGCATAATATATTTGAGCATAAAATAAAAATATTGATTTTTTTATCGTGATAAAATCATCAAATGAGTTTTCCCACCCAAGGCAGAGCGGGAGGGACTGGCAGATTCGTACTGACTAAAAACGGTGTCCTTCAATAGCCCTTTACGTAACAGGGTCACGGTAAATCATAAGTTCCGCGACCAATAATTAATATTTAGATATTTTTTTGTAAAACATTCAAAATTATACGAAACCACAATACCTGTGAATGAATCCAAGTACCCTATACATTAAAAATAACAGTCAGCATAACTAATAGATGGCCCGTTCACAGATAGACTCTAAAATGTCTAGAAAATAATCAAATTCCACCTCAAAAATATAACTTTTCTTTCTTCCCATTAAACTGAATCAATCCTTCTTGGCACTTTATCCACACTCAATCCTTTAACAGGATATCTGCCTTCGTTAGTGTTATAAGGATTGAATTAGGAATCACGTTAGGCAGACGCCTCAGTCAGCGTCCTGAACGTTGATCCGATTAGGCTCTTCACTGGGAATACTAGATCTCTTTAGGAGGCTAAGTCTATTTTCTAAAATATTAAATGCTAACGTGAAATAGCTGTGAGTTGGTAAAGGAAATTGGAATTTATTTTGTTCATTTTATGATTTTGTTTTGATATTTAAAAAGAGAGAGAGAATTGGTCACTTCATCATCATCTACCTGCCCTTATCCTGTTTTACTTGGGGCCAGCGCAACACGTTTTCTTCTTCCCTTCTGCCCTATAAGACGCCAAATTATCACTCACTCTTTTTTCATTCATATCTATCCTTCCTCAAAAAATGCATTCAACTTTACTTTGGTCTTCCTCTCCATCCATCAACATTCATACACATTACTCTCTTAGTCACATGATTGTCATTCCTCTTCATCACATGTCCACACCAGGACAAACGATTTCCTAACAGTAGAATATAGGTGACAAAGATAATAAAAACTATGATTTGGGACTGTAAAGAGTAAGAATAGTAAAAAATATTGACGGTACGGCAAGTCCCGAGTAAGTACTAGGGTCGTGTAAGGACCAGACCCGAGTAAGGGCGAGACCCGAGTAAGACTAGACCCAAGTGACAAGTGAAGGACCAAGTTCGAGAAAGGACTAAGCCCGAGAAAGAGCCAAGTCCGGGTAATGACCAGGTTCTAGTTATGAACAAGTTCAAGGAGCTGTCAGTAAACTGATGGGGTCCGATAAGGCCAAATGCCGTCGAGATAGCGGGAATGTTTCCTCATTCATTTCCCAGCAATAATTTTGGTCTAGTGTTATTCAGTTTCATGTAGTGTTTAGTGGTTTCGTGAAGGTACCTTTTTTATCGTGGTAAAATCATCAAATGAGTCCTCCCTCCCAGAGCAGAGCGGGAGGGACTGTCAGACTCGTACTGACTAAAATCCACGGTGTCCTTCAATAGCCGTTTACGTACCGGGTCACGAGTTACCGTCACGGTAATTCGTGAGTCCCGCGACCCCGGCTGGCTTCGTGAAGGTACCTTATACATTGTTTTTATTTCAAAGAAGTAAGCTCAGAAAATCTTAGTTATGTTATCGACATGTTGTTACCTGAGAACTATTTTTCCACTTCAAGTAGAAACCTGTCACTCTTTATTTTGATTTAATTTGATCTTGAAGTCGACATACCGATAGAAATTCAATTTTCCTATATTTGTCACTGGCTTTGTGGACTGTTTCTACCTTTCCCTGAATGTGAAGATAATTTAATTTCTACAATGAATTCCTACGATGAATTCCTTAGCATGGATCCATTATTCAGTAAACGAGTGATATATTTTGGAATAATTTCACTTTATTTTTACGAATTCATCAATAAACATAATTGGCGTAAACCCTTTGGGAATTACTGTTTCAATGTTTTAATACGTTATCAATCCATCAACATTAGTTACTTTTGTTTCGTTGCATAAAAGACGCATTTTATTAATACAAATATAGTGATCGTTTCGTTTATACCATAAAGGTCAGAAGCAAGCATACGGACTGCAACATCAGAGGAAAGAGGCATTTTCACGCCCCTTTTGAGGGTTCAGTTGTAGGTTTAAAAACCTTACAAGTTAAAACTTGCATAATAATTTGGTCTTAGAAAAACGGATTACCAAAAATTCAAGTTTTCCTAAAAGGCGACGAAAATTTTTAATTTGAAAGACGGTAGCAAATTTAAATTTGTATTCTAATGACACTTTTAAAACTCCGAACCTTGAACAAAGTTTTCAACAATAATACGAATTCCCCTGCAAATCTGAATGACCCAATAACTCTTCAATATTCTTTTATCCAACTTTTCTTTATCCTTTCAAAAATGAAGGATGAAAAAGCTAAATCACTAGAAGATTCTGGATTTCTCAGTTTAGATAAATTGCGTATTACTTGAAAAAAATTGAGGTCAGATACTAAAGCGTGTATGTTATCATTATTTATGAATCTTCGCAATCTTTTGCTGGTTAATATCATGGTATTGGTTTTGTGATTTTTTGGGCATTGTCCTTTAAATCTGTTCAGCTAGAATTTACTACATGAAATAAAAAAAATAGGAGGTTCTGAATTCGACATAATTGTATTTTTATATTTTACATTTTTATGTCAACGCGTAACTTTTTATACAGTGGTCCGTTTTTATTGCTAAAGCTTAGAAGACACAAGCGACCCAATTGATGGCAATAAGTCTGTGCGCCCCTTATTACATTGGACTTAAAGATGGCTGGCGAAATGTGGATGTAGAGAATGTCGAAAATTAATATACCGGGTAAAATGTTCAAAACATCGAAGACTAAATATCGAACGAACTTAGAACCGAAAATTAATATACTTTTATATTGTTTGTAAATAAAATATTATTAAAATAAAAACACAAAAAGGGGAAGAGACACTTAGGCGTCAAAGTACTCCTCCGCATTGCTGTCATCCGGGAATGTGCCCAGAAGACTGGCAGCATTGCCACATTGGATGGCAATGCTTATTCTTCGACCAGAGAAAGAACCCTCTGGTCACGTGAAGTATATATGTAATTTAAGAATATTTCAATACTTTGTTTAATTATTATAATAAAAAGGTATATCATAGGTACAACCAATTGTTTGTATAATCGACAAAGTTGAATCATGACCCATTTTGATGATAAGACGTTAGAATTCGTCAAAATAACAAAAATCAAGGTCATTGCCATGGATACGTATGTTTATGCGAATGTGGACCTAATTGTATTTGAATGTCTGTAAGAAAATAAGGTAATCAAAGGGTCTCGCCGGGTTTCCATATGAAATCTGCACTGGCGTCTTTTTTGACATTGGTGCCTTTAATATGTTGCTAGTAGTTTAAAATAATTTTTGGCCAATCATCAAACCCCTAACTCCATTCGTTTTTGGAAAATGAGGGTTGCAACCCCTAACTTCAAAATTATTTTTCTACGAAACTATGATAGATATTCGCATGAAACCAACGCGACATAAAAGCTCTTAATTAGCTTTACATTCCATATTGCTCACATGTAGCATCAATAATTTATTATTTGTCACATGGCCGTTACAAATCGAAGATCATCAAGCCCGCTGAAATATTAACACATATATTTGATGTTACAAATATCACTACAACTATAGAAGAAAATAGTGACGAAGATTAAATTATTTCAATATTTTTATATGGAAAATAAAAGATTAATATTTCATGGAAAATGCTGTTTTAATTTTAATTTAAGTGACTTTTATTGAATTAGCTAGAATTCAATATGTGTCCACTTACGTAAATTTTTTATTTTTTGAATATGTTCCACCTATCTCACATCTATGTAATTATTACATATTATAGTTGGATACGTACTGATTATACGGTTTTTTTTTGGTCGTGGTACCTCAAGAAATAGCTACTAAAAACCACCCCTACTTTTTTCAATATTTTTTTTGCAGCCCTATAGTTATTTAAAAAATTATAAAAAAAATATGGAATGTAAAGCTAATTAAGAGCTTTTATGTCGCGTTGGTTTCATGCGAATATCTATCATAGTTTCGTAGAAAAATAATTTTGAAGTTAGGGGTTGCAACCCTCATTTTCCAAAAACGAATGGAGTTAGGGGTTTGATGATTGGCCAAAAATTATTTTAAACTACTAGCAACATATTAAAGGCACCAATGTCAGAAAAGACGCCAGTGCAGATTTCATATGGAAACCCGGCGAGACCCTTTTGTCGATTGTTAATTCAAAATCATAAAAATCAAAGTACCTATTCCTGTCATAGACAATCAAACAAAGCTCCCATTTTTGCCGCGCTACAATCGCAATTTATCAATTTAACTCCCATTGACCTCATTGCGAATCTACTCTCAATTGAGTCATATGCATATACTCATTGTACGGCGATTATTTTAACATTGACCATGGGATACAATGAATGTTCGATATTAGAATGTGTCTTTAACATTTTTATTTATAACACACTCATCAACAGCCTATAATGTTCCCACTTCTGGGACACAGGCCTCCTCTCTGGGAGAGGGAGTGGGCGATAATAAACCAGCGGGCCCGGTGCGGGTTGATAGATGTCACATAATTCTTCGAATTTTTGGTTCTAGAATATGCCGTGTGACATGACGATGTTTTCCTTCACCGTTTTGAGAGCAGTGGTGATGAAATAAATTACACAAAGTAATGCGCCTGGCGGAGTTCGAACCCACGACCTACAACTCGTAAGTCGGGACCAATACCACTGGGCCAATACTCACACACACACCATTCTATATGAAGACGGTTAAAAAAAGGTTTGCTGTTGACCTGAGCACAGCCTAGAGGCTAATATGTAAGGCCTTTTATTTTTTTCCTTGGTAAAATCAGCAAATGAGTCCTGGGCAGGACTAGAGAGACTGTGAGACTTTTACTGACTAAAATTGACTGTGTCCTTCAATAGCCCTTTACGTTCTGGGGTTACCTGATAAGACAGTATTGTGACCCCGGGCAGGCCTAAGAGCGTGCGAGCTCACGAACAAGGAATTGGAAATCCTGCGCTAACAGATTATAGTCTCCGACTATAGACTCCGACAGTATGGTGGTCGCGAGCCAAGCGATATTGGTAAGGTCTTTCACCGTCTAAGAGACCGCCGTCACCGAAGGTAACAGGTAGCCTAAAGTGCCATTGCCCGGGGTGGACAGTTAAAAGTGGATTCCATTTATCCTGAAGAGTTTAAACCTATCGATTTTCCCATACCACTTTTCTACTTAGCCACAAACACGCGGCGCGTCGTGTTCCACACGCGGCTCAAAGAGCTGGCGGCAATCTCACGGGGCCCCCGTTAGAGGGCCAGAACCTGCCTCATGACAGACCCTCCCATCCCGCCATGAGTGGGAGGACTCATTTGATGATTTTACCACGATAACAAAAAAAAAGCCACAAGCATACCCCTAACGCAATCACAAAACACAGACCAAAATAAATAATTCAAATTGCACAGAACCTGTCTAAAAATGTACAAAACTAGCGTCTGCCACTTAGGACCTGAGTGGAAACATAATGAAAACTGTCGGATTATTTTAGCCCAGTTTATTTGCAGGCTGAAAACATTTTCTGTTTAAATTCAGCCTGGCTGACGAGTTATGCTCGTGTCCCACGTGGCGCGAGCATATTACGAGTCGCGTCGAGTTTCGCGCAGTGTGAAGGCAATGGCTCGGCGCGGATCGGACAGGCGCGTCCGATCCGTAGGGGACAGATCGCGTCGGTCGCGATGCTCAGTGCTGCAGCATTATGCTTGCTTCACATGATGACGCATGACACCACGCGCCGTGTCTCACACACGAAACTGACTTGTATTTATAGAAAAATCGGCCGCGCCACCGCTGCCTTCACATGGTGCGCGGAGTATATTATTAACGCGCCGTGTGAAGCAAGCTTTAGTCAGACCGAATTTTAGTTTTAGTCCGAATGCCTAGAGAATTTATATGTGTTGAATTTTTTAGTGTTATTTTTTGGTGTACACTTTTTTGTTCATTTTTGTTTGTTAAAAATGTATAGCGAATTGGATTGCAGTAGTTGTAAAGTTTTATTAGATACCGACTTTTTGTGAGTTTGGTTTTATATGGCAATAATTATGTCTTGGGAATACGAAGTCGGCGTTTTTATTATTCATGAGAAAGATAGTAGCGAGAAAAACTGCCTACGGTTCTCTGAAGGTCATAAGAATACACAGGGTTTTTGTAAAACATTAACAACCTTGCCCTAATAGTATTCAATTCATAGTAAGATGAAAAAAAATAGGTGTAAAACAAGACATAAAATATCCGGTCAGTGCTCGATTCTAGAGTCGCGGAATTGTCTTAAAAATGCACCGTTGTTCTGAACCGCAAAATGCAACTGAAGGAACAAGAACAAAAGAACGTCCATGATCAGATGGCGAGTCACCCATTACTCGCCGTCCGCCCTCGTTCGTTCCCGAGGCGACTGGATCGTGAGGTGGAGTTTGTCCTCTCCCTAACTCGTCTCACAGTCCTCTAGTGCTACCCATTTAGAACAAAATTATTTCGACAGCGGCAAACTTCAGCGACCACTTTTAGTTTTCTAATTTCCTCTTTGTTTCGGCACGTCCATAATAATTTATAGTTTTCTCATTTATTTCTAGTTTTACACCAAAAACAAACAATACAAAACTCGTACAGAACAAATCTGATTTAAACAACACGCCAGGAACAAACTGCGCGAATTAAATCGAATTTTTACCACTCTGACGCCATATTTGATTTTAAAACTAGGTTGTGGTGCAAAATGCAACATGATTTCATATGTTATTTGTTGTGTGAATGAGTTTTATTTATTTTTACTGGCTTTTCAGCAGTTTTGTTCGTAGTTACATTTTAAATGTTTGCTTAAAGAGCATATTTGGTATTTGTTATCGGATTGTGCGGGCAACAGATTGGTGAAACATTTGCTATTTTAAAGCTACTATACTATCTTGTATTCAATAAAATAAGCCATATTCAGTTTATTGAAGTGAAATTAAAAATTATAAGCTAAAGCCCGCGCCACCACTAACCACCTTTTTTTTTTTTTATCGTGGTAAAATCATCAAATGGGTCCTCCCACCCAGGACAGGGCGGGAGGGACTGTCAGACTTGTACTGACTAAAATCCACGGTGTCCTTCACAAGCCCTTTACGTACCGGGGTCACGGTAATGGGTACCACTAACCACCTGTGCAAAATTCGAGGTACTACCTTTTTTTAATACAATGTGATGTGATGTAATAACATAGACACTAGCGCCTGTCACGTTAAAATGTCATGAGTGGTGTGGTGGTGGAGGTGGCGTGTATTCTACCGATCTCTTGGCATAGAATTGGCGAAGCCAGCCTATAATTTACCAACTTTTAGAACACGGGACGTGGGCCAACACAAATTTCATCCAAATCCGTTCAGATTTTTGTTGCATGAAAGAGTTTAGAGCTTAAACCCGACGCCGCCGCCACACCGCCACCGCGCCGCCGCATATACACAGCAAAGCGGTACGGTAGCGGAGCGGTGGCGGCGCGGCGGCGGCATACAAACATACCTACTCAAAATCTTTGTTTTTTCGAATCATCAATCACATGAATCATTTTTAAATTCATTGATTTCACCAACAGTCCATCTAGCAAAACTTTTGCCGCATCGAAATCTAGTTTCTAGTGGGCGTTTTTCAAAAAAGATGTACACGTGACGAACCGGAACAGATTTTTGTGTTATTTAAATTTTGCTGTAAATTCTTATCTCATTTGATTAAATATACCCTTAAAAAGTAAAAAATTAAAAAAATACATCAGTATTACGCAAAACATCGTGGCACTATTTATTTTTATGCAAGAGTTCACAGGAACGTGCTCCGGTTCGTCACAAAGGAAAAGTGTAAATAAAATGCAAAATATGAGTTGTTATGATAATTTGTTTTTAATATTTATTTAACAAACCTTCAAATCTTTGAACTAAAACATCTAAACATAGATAAATCACTATAATGATCGCTTAGCAATCATTTTAATTTCGAGATCGTAACAGGCGGAACTTTTGACCATTAAAACTTTACATTTCTACCTACTACTTAAAATGAAATTGAACGAGATTACAAATAATATAAACAACAAATTCAGGGTCAACTACAACTATATAAATATTATCAAATAACTAAATATTTCTTAAATAGGATAGGTTTATTGTCTCGGTAAAATATGGGACAGTGATTATCTGGAATTCTACGTGACTAACTCGAAAAAAATAAGCTAAGTATACACGGAGTAATAACTGGTCGAACATTTTTATTTTAAGTCTAATAATCTAAAGTAAAAACAGGTTATTACTAAAATCTTAAGGTACACAGTCTATTTATTTTGAACATTATTTGTACTTTTTATAATTATTTATTTTTACTCATTTCTAAATCCTTATTTCCATTCCAAATAGCAATTTGCCCGCACGAGTCACGACCAAGCAATCAAAATTAAATTAATGCAAAGAAAATTATTCAGTTGTTATTCTAATTGTAAGAAAAAAATAAAGAAACATTATTCATATTATCATTATTATATTTATCATTATTGAAATTAGGTTAATAATTAATAATTAGAAAACTGCATTGTGTGACATATCAAATGAAAGGTATTGTTGAGCAGATCTCAAATATATTTTTTTTGTAATTTTAAAATAAATAGTTTCCAAGTTATTCAAGAAAATTGACTATTCCCCCCCATTATCTCCGAAACTACTGAACCTAAAATTTTGAAAAAAATACAGAAATTATATTTCTACTTATAGATTATAGGAAAACCTATAAGAAGTCCATGATATTAAAATAACATGGTAAATTACTCAATATTGTGCGTACCAATTTCAATTAATCGTACGGAACCCTCTTCACGCGAGTCCAACTCGCACTTGGCCGGTTTTTTTTTCATTCAAATTGGTTCAACCGTTCCGAAGATTAGCGGTAACAAACATCCAAATACCGAATCTAATATTTTTTTTAAATGTTAGAATGATTATTTATTTTTTTCTTATAGCAAAATGTAACCCCAGCCTAATAGTTCCGGTGCGTCACAAAATGTTTCCGGCTATACAATACGTGACGATCCCGATGTGACGAATTCATACCTACAAAACTTCTAACAATAATTCAAGCTGGTGTATTCACTTTATGACTACTTCCGACTTGTTTTACAATAAGTTATAGATAGAAATATCATTGTGTTATGGCAAATGACTTGAAACTTTGCTACATACCTCATAAAATCCTGTTACTATCTGGAACTCCAATTCTGCACCACCGTAACGCGCCCGCTTTAGTCACAGATTTTGTTGACACTGAGGTTTGTTTTAAAATGGCGGTTGACACCACAGACAAGATAAATGTTGCCAGAAATGAAAAATAACAATGTTTTAGGGTAATATTGCGTTGAAGTATTGAAAAAAATATCGTGACGTATGCCGGAATTCCGGTTCTGTCAAAATCCTGGGACAACAATAAATAAAGTTTTTTGAATTATTAAAACCCAAATCCGAAATAAAAAGGTCGAAATTGTATTTATGAGTCCAACATACGTCTACTGAGCCTAAAACAGTGACTCCATTTAATTTATCTAGTCTTACCTGAGACTTGAAAGTTCCAAACATACAGGTGGGACACGAATATTTTACACGTTTTTTAATGTTAATTTTATAATATTTTAATAACAGTGATAATTGGGTTGCATATTTTAGCCAATTTTATAACTTAAACATGTAACTATTAAATAAATATGCAGTTTATTTGAGTACGGTGCATACAAAAATTATAAAAAATAGCTAAAGTGAGGGGACACCCCAAATTCGCTATGTACACCTTTTTTGAAAAACGCCCTAGTACATTAGTCAGTGTGAAGTTCGCAACAATTGTTACCGAATCCGAACTTGCACATCGAGTCACAAGTGTAACTACGACGAACTCGTATGTATCAATTATGTATGACATGTAGTTGTTTGTCATACAAGTTTAAATGAAGACAGATCCGACTGTGTTTATGTATTATTGTTGGAAGTTTTGCTTCTAGCAACCCTTCTTCGTTTTTGTAATTCGTTGTGCTTTATTTTTATGTAGAATGTAAATGGTAGATGATAAAGGGTTTTTTTTACGCGTAACATCATCAAATGTGTCCTCCCACCCAGGGCAGAGCGGTAGGGACTGTCAGACTCGAACTGACTAAAATCCACGGTGTCCATCAATAGCCCTTTACGTTCCGGGGTCACGGTAATTCATACAGTCCCGCGACCATGATAAAGAAGATAGATAGAGTTTGTAATAATGATAATTTTCGTATCACAAAATAAATTAACATTTTGGTAAGTGATATAAAATTATATTTTTTTGTCCCATAATTATGTAACAAGTATGTTTTTATTGAAATAACTGTTATAAGTTTATTTAATATTCCAGTGGAGGCTATTGGACCATTTTCCCCATTATAATTTGTGAGGTTCTGCCTCTTTATGTAGAAATTCTTTTTTTTTTAAATAAAAAAATTTTGTACCGCATAAAATTTACTGAAACAGTACCTGCACAGAGTGGCTCATTCTCTTGACCTGCCTCTAGCTAAAACTAACCAACACAATTTTCATAAGTGGCCAGGTTAACCAACCTTTCTTTTGAGCCCGCCAACACAATAGTAAGAGGTATTACAAGGAGAATCATTTAAATAATTTATACGTTCACCTCTGAAGTGTACATGTTATATTTTCCAGTAAAGGCAGGGCAACTATTTAAATTTCTTAATTTTTCTTTTATATTACCATTTTTCAAATGCAAGACGTAATCTGTATTGTATTAGCATTTTATTTCCCTTTCATTTTGACCACTTATTCAAGAGGTTTGGACGTAAAATATAGCTGTATTATTTATATAGTTATAATTTTTTTTTTCTTTTACTCAAATACTAGGTAGCCATAAAACGAATTGATCAACGTATAAATACGTACGATCTAAATCGGTTCATCGGTTGCATTTATCTGAAATACAGAAACGGACCTGTACACCCCCAAATAGATGGACCAACGACCTTAAGATAGTGGCTGGGACAGACTGGATGCCGAAGACAGAGGTCAGGGTGATGTGTCGCAGCCTTTTTTTTTATCGTGGTAAAATCATGTGTCCGCAGCCTGGGAGAGGCCTACATCCAGCAGTGGACTGCGATTGTCTGAGTTGATTTGATTGATAGAAATGGACGTACATTCAACTGAAACTTTTAGATATTTCACTGTTCTCGGCCAAAAAGTCAGGACATTTTTCGACAGATACTCGTATATTTTAATTTTACTTCAAAAATTCCTTAGATTAGAAAGTGCGGAAGGATGGTCCAAAAATCGGATATGTAAGGGCAAATTCGGACGCATGGTAACCCTAATGCCTTTGTCAAACAGACGCGCGAGTCCGAAGCGATACCGAACCGAAGCGAGACGTCAGTCCGATAGTTCTGTCACGCTATCGGATCACTTTCGCTTTTCTATGTGACTGGATTCAAACAATTCTATACATTACAAATAAAAACGTCACGCTTCGCATTCGCCACGCCATCAGTCTGTTTGACAAAGGCTTAAATGTACTCGTACGTAAATAAGTAGATTTATCATTTAGACGGAGCAAGAACTTGCATGCGAGTTTCACTATATATTTGTTTGATCAACTGAATTGGAATACCTATAAAGTCCGCAATGTAACGCAACTCGCGTGCGAGTTCTTGCATCGTCTAAATGTGTGGAAACTTTTTAGTTGAAACAGCATTTCAAATTGATATTCGAACATGTGTTTTTTGATAATGACTTGTGTCATTCACTTGAATAAAAGTCTTCTCTGTGCAAACAACTTTTTTTACTTTCATATCCTAGTTATCTAGTATATTTCATCAATAGGTTATGGGCCCAGTAACGAAATTTGCTATCAAAAATCTCTGCGGCCTAGATGACTACTCTACGTGGAAATTCGCTATAAAAATGATTCTCATACGAGAAAAGTTGTTCACGTTTACATCTACGTATCCGGATTCCAAAGACTCCACCGCCATCGAGAAGGACCAAGATGCACTAGCTTTGATTTGTCTACATGTGGAACCTACGCTTTATACGTATGTACAAGATTCAAATTATGCTAAGGATGCTTGGGATAGCTTAGCAAAAGCGTTTGAGGACAAAGGCGTAAATCGCAGAATCACCCTCATGAACGCGTTGTTAGATGAGAAGCTAGAGAGACACTCGTCAATGCATGAATATGTTGCTGCAGTTATGTCTCTTTCTCAAAAGTTGAAGGATATTGCCACCGGATTTGACGATGATCTTGTAGCTGTCGTGTTGCTGAGAGGACTACCGGAAGAGTACAGGCCTATGCGAATGGCGCTGGAACACTCTGGGATGAAGTTGACTTCAGAGAACGTACGGCAGAAGTTACTACAAGAGGATTCACGTCAAGGTTGTAGTACATTGTCTTCAGCGGACTCGGCGTTGGCTGTGCGTAAAAGTAAGAAGTGGAATCGGAACAAAGACATTAATATGACCAAAATTAAATGCTTTAAATGTGGAAAGAGTGGACATAAGAAGCCGGACTGTCCTGACGGAAGGAAAGCGGGTTCAATCTCCAAACTAAGTGACGTGGCGATCGTGAGCCTGTCTTCATTCAGCGCCGGGGACTCCTTCAATCCGACGGAGTGGTACATTGACAGCGGGGCATCTTCACATATGTCTTTCCAGAAACATTGGTTTAAAGATTTGGTTATGAATGTTGGTATGAGTAATGTGACTTGTGCGAATAATGATAAGATTGAATGCAAGGGTAAGGGTGATATCATAGTGAGTTTGAAAGGACGAACGCTTGCTGTGAGGGATGTCATGTATGTACCTGGTTTGCATGTTAATCTGTTATCAGTGTCTAAATTAGTAGAGAAAGGATGGAAGGTAAGTTTTGACAGAGATGGGTGCAAGCTAATTCACCATTTGGTTCCAGGCCATTTCAAGGGAAAGCTTCTGGCTACCGCAAGTGAAGTCTCAGGGATCTACAAGCTTGAAGGTTGTCAGGCGGTTGTAGATGGGACTGCGTTGGCGTCAGTGAAAGCAGGTAATCTTTTGATGTTGTGGCACCGGCGGCTTGGACACGTAAATGAGCGAGATTTACGTAAGCTCCTGGGTATGGATTTTGGGAAGAGCGTAATGGAACCTTGTGTCGCCTGTATTAAGGGGAAGGCACATCGTTTACCTTTTCCAGTTGGTGAGGCTGAGAGGGCAGTCGAGAGACTGCAACTGGTTCACGCAGATATCTGTGGTCCAATGTCTGAACCCTCGTACGGTGGATTTACAAATACAATACAAAAGATTTTACACGTAAATCTTTTGTATTTTTCCTTAAATCAAAAGATCAGGTTTTCGATCATTTTAAAGTTTTTCTAGCTAGTGTAGAGGTTGAAACCGGGTTAAAGGTGAAGTGCATACGCACGGACAATGGAACAGAATTTGTGAACAAGAAGTTTGATGGGTTTCTACGGCAAAAGGGTATAAAACATCAATTAACTGTACCCTACACTCCGGAGCAGAATGGCGTAGTGGAGCGAGCAAACCGCACTATTGTGGAGATGGCTCGTGCTATGTTGGCGGAAAAGGGTCTGAGTGCGAGACTGTGGGGAGAGGCATGTAATACGGCTGTTTATATCAAAAACAGGTTGCCTCACAGTGGCAATAATGGTAAGATTCCTGAGGAGTTGTGGACAGGGAAGGCTCAGTCATTTGATCATTTCAGAGTTTTTGGAACGAAAGCGTTTGTGCACGTGCCCAAGGAAACTCGGAAGAAATGGAGCCCTAAAGCAGTAGAACATCTCTTTGTTGGTTATTGTGAAGAAACCAAGGGATATCGTTTCATTAATCCCAGTAATCCTAGCGTCATTGTTAGAGGAAGGGATGTAGTTTTCTTGGAGAACTCTACACCAGTAGTTTCAGAGGATCCTAGTCAGCTCGTAGGTAGCGGTGACAAAGGTACTGAAGTAATCTGGGAACTTGCAAAGGTACAAGACCAGTCAGGTTCGTCACCTGATAGTGCAGAAGCTTCTCAAGGGCCGAGTTCCATAGATGGGGCAGAAGTATTTGAAGACGCGGAGGTGGAGGTGGGAGAAACGAGTGATAGCGGAGCAGAAAATGTCGCGGTGAAAAATGTTGAAACTGAAGATTCTATTAACAGAGAAGAGTCAAACGAGGGTGTATGTCGTTATCCTCTACGTAGTAGAATCCGAACAGGAAACCTTCATGGACTTGCATGCTGTACAGAAGACCAGGAACCTTTGACAGTTAAGGAAGCCTTAAGTCGGGAAGATAAGGATAACTGGAAGGAAGCCATGAAAAAAGAGATGGATTCGATGTACGAGAACAAGGTCTGGAAGCTCGTCAAAAAGCCACCTGACGCTAAAGTCGTGGGAAACAAGTGGATCTTCAAGTACAAGTTTGATGCAGATGGTAATAAGACCTATAAAGCTCGACTTGTGGCGAAGGGTTTCACTCAGTCCTATGGGGTTGACTACTTCGAAACTTATTCACCGGTCGTGAGAAGATCGACAGTTAGATTGCTGCTATCGTTGGCTGTTGAAAAGGATTTGTTCATCAGTCACTTCGATGTGAACACCGCTTTTTTGAACGGTAATTTACATGAAAGAGTTTATATGCGACAGCCGGAGGGTTGCATAGATGAAAACTCGAAGGAAAAAGTTTGCTTACTAGAAAAAGCGATATACGGCCTCAAACAAGCTTCACGGTCTTGGAATGAAAAAGTAAATGAAGTTTTATTGTCTTTGAACTTCAAGCGCTGTGACTTTGATAGCTGTCTTTACAAAAATAATAATTTTTATATCGCTTTGTACGTAGACGATTTTTTATTATTTTACAAAGACAAACTGCAGAAGGAAGTTTTATTAGACAATCTTTGTAAACATTTCAAGATAAAGGATTTAGGGGAAGCGAGACAAGTTTTAGGTATGCTTTTGTCTAAGACTGATACTGGAATATATTTGAATCAAGAGAGGCTTATTTCGAAGATCTTGGATAAATATGGTATGTCTGACTGCAAACCAGTAAAAACTCCGATGGAAATGGATTTCCATAAAGCCTTGGCGGAAGGGGAAGGAGGTAAGTTCTTATCCTGCCAAGACTCTCGTAGTTATCAGGCGCTCATAGGGTCGCTGAACTATTTGGCCTGTAACACACGTCCGGATATTGCGGCTGCGGTAAATTTTTTGGCACAGTACAACTCATGTTGTGAGGAACGTCATTGGAAAGCTGCTAAACATATCTTGAGATACCTTAAGGGTACAAGGGATCTATGTTTGATATTTCCCAAGTCGCTGGTGCAGGACATCACGGGATTTGTAGATGCTGACTGGGGAGGGAACATCAAAGATAGGAAATCGTATTCTGGATTTATTTTTAGATGCGGAAACTCGTTGATTAACTGGGAATGCCGGAAACAAGCTTGCGTGGCACTTTCGTCAACGGAAGCCGAGTATATTGCACTTTCGGAGGCAACCAAGGAGGCAGTTCACTTGCGGCAGTTGAATGCATTTATAAGAGGTGAATATCTTGGAGCTATTTGCATTTTCGTAGATAATCAGAGTGCTATTAAACTTGCGTACAATCCTGTAGCGCATAGAAGGACGAAACATATAGACATAAGGGCGCACTATGTCAGAGATTGTGTTGCTAAGAATGTTGTACGTCTGGACTATGTGTGTACGGAAGATAACCCAGCAGATGTGCTGACAAAACCATTGGGTCGTGTGGCATTTAATAAATGTGTGCGCGATCTGAATCTGAGTGTGTCTGGTATGGTGTGATGTGAGGATATCTGATGATGGATGTTGTTTGAGGGGAAGTGTGGAAACTTTTTAGTTGAAACAGCATTTCAAATTGATATTCGAACATGTGTTTTTTGATAATGACTTGTGTCATTCACTTGAATAAAAGTCTTCTCTGTGCAAACAACTTTTTTTACTTTCATATCCTAGTTATCTAGTATATTTCATCAATAAAATGAGGTTTTATATATACGTAACGTTATGTTTATTTTGTCTCAAAGGGATCCGTAGGGATAGGCCCTTTTGAGCAAATATTTAGGTTGGTAATGCCGGTTTTAGCCTCAGGAGTTTAAACCTATTACGTTAAATAGTTTGCTATGTTGTGTAAACCGTACGTTTGTGTAGTAGTCTCAAGCGTGACTGCAGAGCAATAGGATTGATTCGATCCCCAGGTTGGGTAAAGTGCCGGGGTCGCGGGACTAACGAATACCGTGACCCCGGAACGTAAAGGGAACTATTGAAGGACACCGTGGATTTTAGTCAGTACAAGTCTGACAGTCCCTCCTGCCCTGCTCTGGGTGGGAAGACTCATTTGATGATTTTACCACGATAAAAAAAATACCATCTTGTTAAATAACTTTTTCGACCGCTTCAAAAAATATAGAAGTGATTTTTTGTTTAAAGTATGTTTTTCTTTATAATCAGAAAAAAAATACATGTTCTGTAGACAATCGAAATTTGAAAGCAAGATTATGTATTTACTGCTATTATTTATTTAGCATCTAGACTAACTATAACCAAATAAAACCTTTCTTTGGACAACTATTTCAATTGGTAAACAACAAAACAAAAGACACTCTATTTCACTCATAATTAGTTTACTCAGCACTATTTTCTATCCTCAAAGTTGTGACAGTAGTCTAAATTGAACCTTAAGCCATAACATTAAAGTCGTTTCTTGCAGTGCATGTATCATTACTGATGTGTGGTTCCCGGTACATTTCGTATACTATATAATTTAGGTCAGTGTATGTACAGTCAGTAAAACAGTTAGGTATGCAGGCAGCAATCTTCAAACAGTTTTCTAATGTTGTACTATAAGTTTCAACATGTCTGGATAAAAAAACTCTTTGACTGGATATAGCATACAGGATAAAAGTGCATAGGGGAAAACTAGGTGATACGCTCGTTTGACAAAATGCCCCGTCATTCAGTCTTGGCGTACAATATGGCCCTCAGTCTCGTTTAGTTTGCATATTCATAATATACATGCAATCGTCTGAAAATTACTGCTTGCATACCTGTTTTGCTGACTTTACTATTCTGCACGGAAGTGGGGTTTTAATTAACCCTTTTGTAGCTCGTCTTGATAAAGTAGGTAAGTATCCGGTTGTACTTAGGCTAGGAGGTAAGGGGAGTTAAGATTAGGGTACTGACTAAGATTGATTCGAGGGTTTTTGGGGTTGATCACGCTCGCTCATAGAATAATAAACTAGATAGTTTTTATTTTTAACAGCCATTATTCAACATGTTCTGTTAGTCAGAATGTATGGGGTTAAATATTGCAGCTGAATTTTAAATCAGTATTCCGCTACCCACAGGTTTCGTTTTGTAGTTTTTGTTATTGTAAAAAATAGCTAAAACTGTAAAGTATAAAACAAGAACAATATTAGATCAATATTTTACTTTTAACTTATTTCAATTTACTCTATTTTGGGGTTATATTATTAGGTTATATTATTATTTGATATAATAATAAAAACAGCAACGAGTGAATTTCAAATTTACTCATTAAGCCTTTTCGTTTGATACCCATGTTGACACTGTTAGAAAAAGGCAAATTAACTAGTAGAAGCTATATATATAATGCATATACATCTTTAAATAAATAAAAAATAAAGTTAAATGTGCTCATCAAGCCGTTCAATTCGATACCCATGTAGGATAAACTAAGAGACGCCCAAAACAATAAAAGAAAATAATGATCCATAGAATTTACCAAAAAATATGTATAATAAAGGTACAAGTACTTGAATAATCTTGCCCTACAATAATGTTTATTTACATTGACATACGGTACTCAAAAAGTTTGACGTTTCGTAACACCTTATTTAATAGCTTTAAAAGTTATGAAACAAACTTTGTCATGATAAAATACTAGGAACCCGTCCCTGCTTCACCCGGTTTACGACTTGATAAGACAGTTCAATTGCTTTATGAATGTTAGTTTGATAAGTTCTAACTAATAACATTATTAATGTGAAAGTTTTGATGTTTGTATGGATGTACAGACTAATGTTTGTTACTTAGAGGTATATTATAATCTGGATTAACACATAGGATATCTTTAATCCTGGTGTTAAAGTCCCGTATGGGGATTTCAACATGTAAGCGGCCGAAGTGGCTGGCAACAACTAATACATAAACCAGTCAAGGGCCTACAAATCGCGGGCATGCGGGCAACTCGCTGTCCGACCACGAACCATCCCTGGGTCGACGGCGCGTTGTGTCCCACGCGCGCCTCAAAGAGTGTCAGCAGAGTGACGGGGACCTCTAGAGGGCCAAAGCCTGCCGGGGTCGCGGGACTGTACGAATTACCGTGAGGACTCATTTGATGATTTTACCACGTATAGCCTTAATATTAAATTAGGATTAGACCGTCTAAATTAGGATTTTTCAGCATATCAAATATTCAACCAAAATACGGAATAGTTTTCTTCTCAATGAAAACCGATCGATTTTCAATAAACTGCCCGTAACGTCCCGAAAAGTTACGAGGGTTGAAAGCAATATCTAAAGTTGTGAACAAATATGCTTTTAATAATGAACTTTAGCAATAATTTTGTTTGGGAACCCCTTCAGTGTATATACCTACGATGGTTTAAGGAATTTTCAAGGCGTAAAGTCAATGGCTATGTAAAATAAACTACCTTTTTTTTGATCTTGGTAAAATCACCAAAATGAGTCCTTCCACCCAGGGCGGGGTGGGAGCTACTGTCAGATTTGTACTGACTAAAATCATACGATGATCCTTCAGTAGCCCTTTACGTTCCAGTGTCACGGTCACAGCCCTCTACGGGGGGCCCCGTCAGTTTGACAGCTCTTTGAGGCGCGCGTGGAACACGACGCGCCGTCGACCCGGGCATGATCGGACGAAAGAGAGATTCATGGCGTAAAATAAGGGCTATGTTATATAAACAACTATGGGGTATTTTACTGTTTACAAAACCAATCTTACCATCAATAATTTTGGGAGACGCCCGCCCATGGCATGGGACGTCGCGAGGTGTTTTCCGGCCACCGTAGGCGCGGGCATGCGAACGATAAGTGAAGGATGGTACGCCGTCCGATCATGGACCATGTCCGGGTCGACGAGCGCGACGTGTTCCACGCGTGCCTCAAAGAGCTGTCTGCAGTCTGACGGGGCCGCCTTAGAGGGCCTTAAACTGCCGGGGTCATGGAACTCATCAGGTAACCATGACCCTAGAACATGAAGGGCTATTAAATATAATAAATATTCCACAACTATCACACAACGCCATCTAGTCCCAAGCTAAGCTGACCTTGTGTTATGGGTACTAGACAGCTGATAAACATACTTATATATTTCTAAATACATACATATTATAGATAAATTACACCCAGACACAGAACAAATGATCGTGCTCATCACACAAACATTTGTTCTGGGTGGGAATCGAACCCACGACCTCCGGCATAGCAGGCAGGGTCACTAACCACTAGACCAACAGGCCTGTATTGAAGGATCACCGTCGATTTTAGTCAGTACAAGTCTGACAGTCCCTCCAGCAATGACAATATAAAAACTATCAATAAGCTTTTTGTTAACCCCTTCAGTGTTTATCTAGGTCTACGATGGTTTAAGGGTTTTTCAAAGCGTGAAATCAAGGGTTATGTTACATAAACTACCAAAGGGTACTTTCAAAAGTTTTGTGAAGATGGATGAATGAATTTCTACTTTTACTACGCTTTTTCTGCGTTTTAATATCATCAAAATAACCTCCAGCCATTGTTGAAGCGGAAGAGATTGTCAGACTCTGACCCTGTCCCTTCAATAATTGACCTTGCGTTCCAGGGTCACGGTAAACGCAAACGATTACTACACTTTCACGCAATAATTACTGCACAATTTGGATAAACTTTGGTTCAAAGATCTATCCTTGAACCAAAGTTTATGCAAATTAGAATTATATTATAGAATTATCTATAATTCTATCCTGCCTGGATTAACATCTAAGATAACTTTTATCTCAATATTACGTCCCCATGGGATATTTTTCGACCTCCACGCAGCCGAAACTGCGGGCATAAGCGAGTTTAATATAAATTCCTTCAGAACTCACCTGACAATGAATACCTAGGCAATAAGCGTCCGTTCCTCTGCGTCACTGAACATGACGCCTCCCTTTGTCGCCTACGAGTATGTCCTTAGTACTCAGCCCACATACAAACACGAGGCGTCATACTGTCTGAGACTATTCAGGATTAAACGTTCTACCATTATAGAATTAACGTCTGTGATAAAACGTGTTATTACTGAGAATAGACACCGGTACAAACCATCATAAAAATGGAACACAAAGGGCAGACGAAGGAATGGGTTTTTTTTATTAATTTTTTTAATGTGGTAAAATGATCAAATGATTCCTCTCCCACACAGGACAGAGCGGGAGGGATTATCAGATTCGTACTGACTAAAATCCACGGTGTCCTTCAATAGTCCTTTTCGTTCCGGTGTCACGGTAATTCGTGCGTCCCGCGACCCCGGCAGGCTTTCGCCCTTTACAGGGAGATCCCGTCACTTAGCTGACACTCCTTGAGTCGCGCGCCATCGCGACCCATCTACAGAACAACCTTAGCAAACATTATTTAAACCAACATTACATTCTCCAGGTAGGTACTCAAAAACAGCCCATTAAAGCTTCCAAATATCTTAACGTACTCAAATTTTATTCGCCAGCAACATTTAATGTTACAATCTTAATCTCATCTTGTACCTAAACACGTCTTAACATTGTCAATTCTATCTATCGCTACTCATATAACATTTGATCGTAGACAGTCTCAGACGACGCGTCGCCTTGAGTCTAAGGCCGCTATCCCACTGGCATTAACGTAATGTCGGGCTCATAATACTAAAGCCAACAAACGCGACGTTGACGTTACGTAGACCTGACGTTGACGTCAACGCTCGTAAAACGACAGTGGAATAGCGGCCTACCTGCCCTTCCCGCTCTGCTCTGGGTGGGAGGACTCATGTGATGATTTTAACACGTAAAAATAAAACTTGTTCTGTAGATGGATGACTGTTGCGAAAATAATGCGATAATTATAATTATATATGTCATTATATTATGATTCGTCATCATCATTATTAGCCGGAAGACGTCCACTGCTGACTGAATAAAAAACTTCCTTACACCATCACCAGGCCGAACAAAAATACACACTTGCATCCATCAGTTGCCCGCGATTCTCATGATGTTGTCGATCCACCTAATAAGAGGCCTGTATACGACTTTCACATATAATCTAATTTTGAAGTTTAGATTTCTTCTAAGAACTAGAAAAAAACTTGGTAAATATTCACTAGCACTTATAATTTCTCATTTTTACCCTTCAGTACCAGAAAAAGATTTTATTAGGTATTGTTATTTTAAAATACTTAATTTTTTTTATAAAAATAAACAAATATTTTTTACAGTTTTTTTAGAATACAACTGTAAAGAAAAACAATTTATATCAAATTAGAACCATCTTTTACCCTCAAGAAACGCTTACGCTTGTTGTCTTTTGATTAAAACATAGCGAGCGGCTGTGTATGTTTGTTTATATCTTATAATAGATATAGTATGTCTACATGTTGTATAGATACCTACAGTAACTCTGAGTGTGTGACGACTTTTTATCAGAAATGTATAGTCTCAATTAAATAATATAGACCATCAAATTATACTAAATATACTGGCTGCAGCGGATCCAATCTTCAGGAAATTTAACTGAAAAATTTAATTAGTTAGATTGTGATTGAAAAAGTATCATCATTAGCATATCAGCCGTAAGACGTCCACTGCTAAACATAGGCCTCCCCTACAGACTTCCAATAGGCCCGGTTGGAAACAGCTTGCATCCAGTGTAATCCTGTGTTCTTCATAAGATCGTCTGCCCACCTTGTGGGTGGACGTCATACGCTGCGCTTGCCGGTGCGTGGTCTCCGTTCGAGAACCTAACGGCCCCATCGGCTATCAGTTTTGCGTGCTATATGGCCTGACCACTGCCATTTCAACTTGCTAATTCATTGGGCTATGTCGGCAACTTTGGTTCGTCTACGAATCTCCCCGTTTCTGAGTCCATCGCGCAGAGAGATTCAGAGCAAAGCCCTCTCCATAGCTCGATATGGAATTTTATTACTTGAACAAAAATTAACATATGTATGTAAATATAATCACCCATAACATCTTTCCATAAACCCCTTTCTATACGCACATAGACCCTGTTTCTTTGTTTGTGTGTATCTACACAAACACACATAAACAGTGTCTATGTGTATGTGTGATTAAGACGTCAGCCAGTAAATTGCATATTGACAAGCGCTGACAAGCTCATGCATGCACGAACATGTGTCTATTTATTAGAGACAAAGTGAAGTTGTTACAACATGTTATTAGTTACACCAGTGACCCGCCCCAGTTTTGCACGTATTTAAAATGCCATGCCCATTTCTGCCCCAGTGATATTCAGAATGGAGAGGGATGACATACAAAAGCTATTTAACTGTACTTTTAAAATATCTCTATCGAATGTCATAATATTAGTATATAAATTATCATCATGATATAAATCTGTATGCTGGGCGTTACTATGGCAGAGCTCCATGGTATTTGGACATCGTCCTTTTCGAACGAAAATCTAATATATAAATCTTATCCTGGCAAAAAAACAAAATATTATCCAATTTGGTGTAGTCGTTCATAAGTAATGCGCGTACATACAGATTGAATCAGTTTTTTGCCATGTAAAGATAAAGATAACATGCCGCGTGTAATCCATAAAGAGGAATGCAGAGTTATCCAATAGTAATACAATAATTCACCAGTTATCTTAATATAAGTAAACACGATAAACAAAAGCGTTCTCTTTGTGCTCTATTATTATACCAAGGCAATATTTTCTCTGAATTTTCTTGAAAGAAAGATCATTTTTCACAGCATATATCTCACAAGAAAGAAAGATAAACACTTCAGTTTATCTTCTGAAGGCACCGGTTTTCAGTAAAAAGCTTTATCACTAAGAGTATCTTCAGCTTTGTTTTACAGGATTCCCTATAATACTTATAATTATATTGATATACTTATAAGTAACTAAGATTTACTTATTTTTTTTTTACGTTTCCCCACTCTAGCAAGAAATTAAATTCTACTAATCCTACTATCCTTCTAAGATTATATACATGAAAGTTTGTTTGGATGGATGGATGTTTGTTACTCTTTTACGCAAAAACGTAGCGAACGGAGCCGCTGGCAACAGCTTTTTTTATCGTGGTAAAATCATCAAATGAGTCCTCCCACCCAGGGCAGGGCGGGAGGGACTGTCAGACTTGTACTGACTAAAATCCACGGTGTCCTTCACTAGCCCTTTACGTACCGGGGTTACGGTAATTCGTAAGTCCCGCGACCCCGGCAGGGGAAGGCAACAGCTAGTATTAAATGAGAATAAGACTTCCTCTATAAATTCCATCCACAAACAAAGCAAAAAAAAAACCAAAAAAGAACGTCTTTGAAAATTCAAATCGCAGGCGTTCTATATTTTTCTGTTACAAACTCGCCTTTAGCTTCGTTCCGGTTGAGCGCGCCAGTCGACAGGTAAGCCATTGGAGCGAGTAAATCGGGCGAGGACAGCGCTTTGCAGCCAGTCAGCTCTCGATGGTGATTTGTGAACTGCAAGGTTGTGATTGGGCAGGTGGAAATATAAGGTAGCTGTTTGGTTGGTTGGTTTTATGAAAAATAAGGAAATCACAGTCAAACGAATAACTATTCCGAATGCTAATAATTAGGTGCAGTGAGGGAGGGAATGTGGAAAAACATAAAGTCTCAGCTTTACGGCTGTCATTGTAAATATTTGACAGTTGAAACTGTTAATCAGAAACTTAAAATTCTAACAACCAGTCTCACCAAGGGGTATCGTATTTCCCAGTTACTGGTTTTTGGAGGTCAGATAGGCAGTCGCTCCATCTAAAATATTGATATTTAAGCGCATCCAGTTCGACTGGAAGGCGACCCTAACATAGTTAGGAAAAGGCTAGGATGATGATAGGGGCGGGAATCTAATTTGTAACCATAAAGGGCTGGAGCCAAAGACCTTTTTTTTTGTCGTGGTAAAATCATCAAATGAGTGGATTTTAGTCAGTACAAGTCTGATAGTCTCTCTCGCTCTATCCTAGGTGGGAGGACTTATTTGATGATTTTACTACGATAAAAAAGGTCCTTAAAAAAGGAACAAATTATATATGAGTTAACATTGGTATCCTTGGATATTTAAATTTCGGGCAGGATGGTCTCATTCGGGCACGCCGCAATCGCGGCGGTAAGACCCCTCTTTGAGGAGTGGCTGGATAGGCGTCACGGCGTCCTTACCTTCCGCATGACGCAGGTCCTCACCGGACACGGAAGTTTCGGGAGGTTCCTGTGTCTGATAGGGAGGGAAGAAACGCCTGGGTGTCACCACTGCGAGGATCGTCCGGAGGACACGGTGGAGCATACGGTGCAGGACTGCCCCGCTTGGGCAGAGCACCGCCGTGTCCTCACGACGGCGATAGGCGGAGACCTCTCGCGCCCGGCATTGGTCGAGGCCATGCTGCGGGGCGAGACGGAGTGGGAAGCGGTCGCCTCCTTCTGCGAAGCAGTCATGCTCGTGAAGGAAGAGGCGGGCCGCCTGAGGGAGAGGACAGCGTCCTCCCTCCATCCCAGCCGCAGTGGTAGACGCCCACGGCGTCGGACGTCACAGGACGATCTCCGGCCACCGTATGCGCGGGCATGCGGGCAGCGAGTAATGGGCGACTTGCTGTCCGACCATGGACCATGCCCGGGTCGACGGCGCGTTGTGTTCCACGCGCGCCTCAAGGAGTGTCAGCACATTGACGGGGCCTGTAGAGGGCCAGAGCCTGCCGGGGTCGCGGGACTTACCCATCACCGTAACCCCGGTACGTAAAGGGCTCGTGAAGGACACCGTGGATTTTAGTCAGTACAAGTCTGACAGTCCCTCCCGCCCTGCCCTGGGTGGGAGGACTCATTTGATGATTTTACCACGCAAAAAAAAAAAAAAAAAAGGATGGTCTCATTGAAAATCATCTTAACATTATTCATCTTATTTGATTTTCTACCAATTATGCAGTAATCTTGGATAATAACTTGAAGGAACATAATTTAACTTTAAGCACCATTTCAAATAACCAAAATAATTCAAGTCAAGATCATTTAAAGGACACCAAAGGACCAAAGACAGCGGTTTCATCAATTAGTGAATTTCTCGAGTGAATAAATTATGCGTCCCTTTGGAGGGTAGTTCAAGAACAATAATAACAATGGACTACCCGCGTCTTGGTGTCAATTTGAGAAACAAGTCTTGAATTTTGAATTAGTGATGTTCCGAACTTCAGTAATGTTTTTTTTTTCGATTGTCTTTTGTTTTTAGCGCGACCGTATGCAAAAAGAAGTCAGAAATAATCTGATTTTCGCCTAACGCACCCCGCATGCATACTATCAGAAATTCTGCTTCAGCAACTTTTTCAACGTTATATTGTGCCTTACGGCGAGGAGAGTGTTCCAATAATTAACGTTAAGCCGGAATCTGGTGATAGACCAAGTTGTGACAGTTATCAGAAAAATACAAAAAAATAAATGGTCACATGGTTCAAGAACATTTCGGCTTGACGTTGATTACTCGTATTTGGAACACCCTGTATAAACATGAAAATTTTCCTACCTTTATAATGCCGTCTTGTTCATTATTTTAAAATTTATTTTAATCTACTAGTACTATATGGTCGCGGGACTCACGAATTACCGTGACCCCAGAACGTAAGGGGCTATTGAAGGACACCGTGGATTTTAGTCAGTACGAGTCTGACAGTCCCTCCAGCCCTGCCCTGGGTGGGAGGACTCATTTGATGATTTTACACGATAAAAAAAAACGACGGGTTGCACTCTGGGAGTGCCGGCAGAAGTGAAAACTTGAATAGTAATTGTTGGAAATATCTTGTGAACAGATTTTAGTAAAACTCGCAACTTTTCCAATGTGACGTACATCTTTTATAAACAATGTTACCTAGCAACGAATGTATCCAGCATACAAACTTCTTTAAAAGTAATAAAGTCACACGAACATTCACGCAAGCGCCCTGTGCCGTCCTACGCTTTTTCGGTCAGGGTCACGTGTCCTGACGCGAGTTTAAGATTTTATACCCATTACAGAAAAGTGCTCAACGCCGCTAAAGAAGTTTTCACTTCAAAAATATTGAAGGACACCGTGGATTTTAGTCAGTGCGAGTCTGACATTCCCTCCCGCTCTGCCCTGGGTGGAAGGACTCATATGATGATTTTACCAAGTTAAAAAAAAATATCTAGTACTATATGCGTAAATATTCTCATTAGCGAAGAAACAATAAAATTATCAGTAATTCAACAACTTTAGCTCGGTTGATTTAGTAGTCACTGCGGTCCAACGCAGCAGCTATGCAGTAAACAAAATAATGACGCGCCATATTGAATTACAAAATGTGGCTGTCACTAATGAATAATTGTAATAACTTTGTTAGTCTAGTGGTTAATATTGTGATCACTAAATTAACACTGGGTTTAAGGTGTTGAGTTCGATTCCCGGGACAGACAAACCCATTGGATTTTATAATAAGAGTTGAATTCATACCCGGTTGACGGCAATACTCATTGAACATGAACGTGACATAATTGTAGATGCATCATAGTGCCTATATCCATTATTTTTTTTCCTTTTTTCTTTAATTTTTAAATATTTTTACAAAAACATATAAAGCAATGTATTTATATGTAAACAATATTTAGCTTTATACCTTTATTTCAGGCAACTGTGTGGGCACAGTTATGGGTAACATAGGATGATAGGATACATACCATTAATATAATAACTAATTGTTCATATTTTTAAATGTTTTTATTTATTTTTGGGTTTTGTAATAGTTATTTATGCAACTGTTGTATAATCAGGGGTATTAAAACAAGAATGTGGGTTTATCACCCGAGGCGTAGCCGAGTGTGATAATAGTATCACATGAGTGTTTTAATACCTAATTATAACAGTTGCATACAAGACTTTATCTACAATCATGATGTGAATCCTCTATAAAAGATTCACATACCATAGGGTGTTGTACAGTGTTGTAAGAACTATGTAAATTCAAGATGGCGGGAAATACACGATAAGACGAGAATCCAAAATTACGAATTCTACAATGTATTGTTCTTTTTTCAAAATTTTAGCGATCTCGTGGTGAAAATGTCATTGCATGAGAATGTTCTTTTTTTGAAATTCATTATATCACGCGTTTGGATGATATAATGATCATAATAACATTGAGTGTTTGTATGTTGGCAATAAGCTAATTGTTATGGGTTCTTTTATAGAGGATTAATAGCGTGATAGTAGATAATAATATTTAAAGAAAATAAAGAATAAGGAAAAACAATGAATAAAGGAAAAATAAACTAATACATATATTATGAATCACCTACAAACTAAACTAATATAATAGTGACTAATGTAATATAGTAGTGGCCGGTATCGAGAACATAGATCGATGTCTCTTATTATTACAAAGATAGAAGACTATTTAATATTAATTCTATTTATGGACATTATAAAATCAAAGGTTTTTTGAAGTACTGAACTAAAGAACGACTACTTGTGCCTTATTCTTATAGAAACTGGCATGACTTTTCGTCAAATCACCTGCAGCCGTATTATGACGTCTTAAAACCAGGCTTGTTCCAGTGAGTGAAAGAGACAGAGCTATACAAGTCGTGTAGCCACCTCGTTCACTCACTGGAACAAGCCTGGTTTTAAGACGATATAGTCCACTTGATTAAGACTGGGCACATTTTGATCAATACCACCACCATACATAGCTAGATAGACACGTCACCACCCTACCCACCTCGAAAGGGCAAGGACACTGCCTATTGTACTCCGCCGGGGAATAAATTAGGCAAATGTGCGTCCCTTTTATAAGCCTCCAGGACCACATGTGCGTCAAATTGTTGCCAATGAGAGGAAAAACAGACGAAGATGTTCTTGAGGGAGGCTGTCATTTGTTTTTTTTTATTTTATTTTTTAATATTGGAATCGATGATGTCGAGTTTGAAGGTTTATTGGTGCTGTTTTTTTTTGTTTGACATGTGACATTCAGATGAAAATCTGTTCAGCCATTTCACAACTATTCAAATCAAATTATAACAGAACATATTATTTTATGTATCCAAAGACAATAAAATAACATAAAAAGGAAACGAAATAAATATTTGCCTCTCACAAAACCTTTAATATTTCTCCCTAGGGATCGATTTCAAGAGCCTAGTGGCTTTTGAATCTGTCCCTAGTAGCTGTGGCAATACAGAAATATCGTAGTCGTAAATAGACAGGTTACCTTCGAAGGGTAAAACCCTTGGGAAGTCCAGGCATTTTGTTTATGTTATAATATATTATCGAGGGTAAAGTGACATTTATTTTTATTTAAAAAAAAAACGTTGCCCTACACTAGGATTTTCTCCTGTGTCGTTGGTGCGTTTACAAACATATAAACTCACACAAACAAACACCCAGACCCGAAGCAACTACTTGTAGATCATAAAAATATTTGCTCCGTGCGGAAATCGAACCTGCGACACGCAGCGCAGCAGTCCAATCGCTCAGCCACTGTGCTAACCGTGTCATCAAAATAAAAAAATGTTACCTTACCCTCGATAAAGCCTGCCTGCCTGATAAAGAGCTATTGAAGGACACCGTGGATTTTAGTCAGTACAAGTCTGACAGTCCCTCTTGCCCTGCCCTGGGTGGGAGGACTCATTTGACGATTTTACCACGATAAAAAAAAAAAAAAAACGACGGGTTGCACTCTGGGAGTGCCGGCAGAAGTGAAAACTTGAATAGTAATTGTTGGAAATATCTTGTGAACAGATTTTAGTAAGACTCGCAAAAATGGTTGACTTTTTATTTCAATAATTTTCCAATGTGACGTACATCTTTTATAAACAATGTTACCTAGCAACGAATGTATCCAGCATACAAACTTCTTTAAAAGTAATAAAGTCACACGAACATTCACGCAAGCGCCCTGCGCCGTCCTACGCTTTTTCGGTCAGGGTCACGTGTCCTGACGCGAGTTTAAGATTTTATACCCATTACAGAAAAGTGCTCAACGCCGCTAAAGAAGTTTTCACTTCAAAAAAAAAAAAACCTTACCCTCGATAATATAACATAAACAAAATGCCTGGACTTCCCGACGGTTTGACAAAGGTGTACCTAACACTGCACTCTTCCATATTTCGAAGGTTTTATTTAAATTTAAAATTAATTGTTTATTTTAATATCCAGTTCCGTTTAAGTTCCAGCTTACCTACTGGTAAGCTGGAACTTTGATGCTGCAATTACCAGTCACCCTGTAAATTGGAAAGTATTTTTTTTAAACCCCAAATTTTACAGCCATTTTCAAATACTGTTGTTGCAGCATCTATATATATTTCTAGGTCGTGTAATGTAGGTACTAAATCTTACTAGACTAGTGGGAACACATACCAACTTTGCAAGCTGAAGCACTTATCTTATACTATTCTATCTTCGTGACGGGTAGAAGCGTCAACAACGTTGGATTAGTCAGCTTAGGTTCGGTCTGTGCCTAATCGGCTTGCCTTGCGTGGTGACAACAATGCTTGCGTAGACTAATATTGTAATTAATAACAGCCCGTATAATACAAGTAGGTATAGGTAGGTAGATAGGTGTAGGTATTTCGAACAGAGAAAGATTGAGTAGTGAAATCTTATTTTTTTTTTTATTATTCCTTTGCAGCTATGTTATTGCTCACGGTAACAGCAGAGGGCCTAAAAAGATCTTTAGCAGACTCATAATTTATTTACACTCATAATACTCATACTCATAATAATAGTTTTTAAGTATATTATTTTAAATATGTATTACTTTACTATTGTTGTAAATTGTTTTTATGTGTATTGTGTTTTATGGGCCTTTCGTTGCCTGAAATAAAGGATAAAATAAAATAAATAAATAATAGGTTATAATAAAAAAAAATGCGATCAAATTCGTAAAATGGCCGCTGTCTGCGATTTTTAATGCAAATACTATTACTGTATTATTTCGATTTTATTATTGTGGCTTTTTAAGGCCTCCTGATTTTTGATTAAAACATTAAAAAAAAATACGTGTGGCTCTCGGGGACTGCCGCGGTAAAGCTATTGCATAGCATTTTTTTTATCAACTAATGCAATTATAATTATTTATTTATGAAAAAAAAGAAGAAATTATCGCCTACCGCGAATATTTATCAAGATACCGTAAACTGAGGTTACTTTGATTAATTTTGAACTTTAACTAACTGTAATTTTTTAATGTGAGGTTCTAAAAAAAATTAAAATATAGGTAATTATCGGTTTTTATAGTTCTCTCTGTAAAAGTAAAAAAAGAACAAAAATAATGCGTAGTTTTTTAGAAAAATAAATAAAACAATGTGATAAAAGGTAAAATGATTCTGGGGTTACTTTGGAACTCCCCGTTTTTAACATAGATTCTGAAAGTAGCCCCAATAAACTATAGAAAAACAGAAAGAAAAGGTATTGATAAAAAACATAAATTTTTTGCACGAAACGACGTGCACCCACCAGCGCACCCACAAAAAGGATTGTGACAGTTTACCATATTTGTAATCCGAAAAAAAAATTCTACTAAAAGTTGTTCCGTCGTACGCAATTTGCAATTTTATGTCGATAAGTAGTTTCTATCAAATTTACCCCATGATTCAAAGTAACCCCGTTTACCGGTACATATAATTAATTCTGTACATTGAAAATATTGAAAAAAATAATAGCGGGGGGTGTTGCTGGATCGATACCAAACCCAAATATGTGATTTAAAAAATTTTTGTCTGTCTGTATATGCAAGCATCACGTGAAAACTAACGGTTCGATTTCGATGAAACTTGGTATAATTATACCTTATTATCCTGGGCATAAAATGGGATACTTTTTATCCTGGAAAAATACGTAGAAAAAAAAAACTTATTTTTCAGTTTTATTCATAGACGTTGTTCTGTAGAACCGCGAATCTCCTTATTTATTTATTTATTTATTTATTTATTTATGTACACACACAGATATATACAGGAAAATATTTTAAGAGGAATAAAAAGTACAAAGGCACTGCTTATTTCTAAAAGAAATTTCTTCCAGCAGACCTGAGAGAGGAGAATTTGAGGTAGAAGATAAAGTGGTGTGTAGGAACAAATAAATCTTATTAGAAGTACAAACAGCAATCCAATACATACAAACAAATACACAACTCCAAATTAATATAATAAATAAAATAAATACATAGATAAACTAAATTAAAATATATACGTATATAATTAATAATAAGCGAAGAGAAAAGATAAATGATCATCACGTGGCCAAGGAAAGATAGTGATCTTTGACCCGTTTCTTAAAGATGGAGACGGTTTTACTGTCTCGTATATCAGGTGGTAGTGAGTTCCACAACCTGACTCCGTGCACAGATAAGGAAAAGGAATAGAAGTCAGTTTTGTGAGTAGGAAATTTAAGGACTGTACGGAGATGAGACCTGCAGGAGGAGTCTGGAGAACGAGAATAGGAAAAACGATCCCGCAAGTAAGAAGGGGCAGAAGGATTGTGTAGGATGTTGAACAGGAGACATAATATCCGCGTATTCCTGCGAAGACGGATTGGGAGCCACTTGAGTCTTGTGCGAAATTCTGAAACATGATCGTACTTTTTGAGATTGAAAATGAACCGAATACACAAATTTTGCAGCCTCTCAAGTTTGTTTAATAGCTCCTCTGTGGCATCCAGATAGCAAGCGTCAGCGTAATCTATAATGGGCTGAATTAAGGTTTGAGCGAGAGAGATTTTGGTTTTAAAAGGCAAAAAACTCTGAAGACATTTTAGCGAATGAAAGGTGAAATGAACTTTCTTACTCACGTCCGCAATTTGAGCGTGCCATGATAAGTTAGACTCCATGATAATTCCGAGATTTTTGGCTGTGTCAGCGTATGCAATCTGAACCCCATCAAGAACAAGTGGGTCAGGCTCCTTAATTATTATAGGCTTAGCCGTATTTGGGTCCAATAGATATTTATAAGATGTCATTGTCAGAGTTACTCAAAATGGAGAAATAAACCACCCACGCGAAGACCGACATCCGCGCGGACGGAGTCGCGGGCGGAAGCTAGTCAATAATATAATGCCATCGTTGGTCTATGGGAAGTTACTCTACTAATTAGGCTATTGTCAGCGACGTCAATCAGTTGAAACGTCAAGAAAAAAATTCATTAATTCAATTTTTTGTCATTCACGTTGACATGAAAGATGTGACAGTAACAGTTTTATGTTTGTTTTCGTTACGGAATTTCTTGATTCAGGCGCCGTGCTCAAAGCCAGCGATAAAAGCTATGCAATAGCTTAAACACAAGTTATAAAGTCAGAAAGATAAGGTCAAAAGGAACAAAGAGACATTGGTATAAGACCTGTTTATTAATCACCGTTGTTATTGTGTTGAAATTGTTGGCCACTTTGTTTGCCCACATTACTCCCGTTTCAATGAAGAATGGGGAACTTTCCAACCTGTTAAACTATTCCTCAAAAGATAATTTCTAGTCTGTACGCTTCGATAAACTTTTCGTTAAGACAGATTCTTGAGAGAGTGTCGCAACACGTTGCTTTCCGGAAGCTTAGTGAATACCAGCATAGTGACGGGTTTGTAGAGGACCAAAGCCTGCCGGGGTCGCGGGACTCTGGAATTACCGTGACCCCCGGTACGTAAAGGGCTACTGAAGGACACCGTGAATTTTAGTCAGTCAAGTCTGACAGTCCATCCCGCTCTGCCCTGGGTGGGAGGACTCATTTGATGATTTTACCACGATAAAAAAAAAGCTTAGTGAATATTAAACTGTAGTTTTGACGCTAGAACAGCACAGGATGTTGGAGTCTTAGAGAATCTGCTGCTCTTTATATCTCTTCGTTATAAAACCTTACTTCACCGTTGATAGTACAAATACGAGTACAACAAAGACAAAAATACCTTACCAAATTGCTACTTTTTTTTAAGCGTGGTTAAATCATCAAATGAGTCCTCCCACCCATACTGTCAGACTTGTACTGACTAAAATCCACGGTGTCCTTCAATAGCCCTTTACGTACCCTGGTTACGGTAATTTGCGAGTCCCGCGACCCCGGCAGGTACCAATTGGCTTTCATAAAATGACAACTTGATATATTACAAGGTTCTTGTACTAAGCAGTTTTGTGTGAAATTCTCCGCTTTCATACGGATCAAAGAGATCAAACACTGTGTATACGGAACAGTGATTGTGAAACAAAAGAAAACTTCGCTTTGTGATGAAAAAAGGCCGTTTAAGAAATGGAAGAAAAACCCTGTTTCTTTGGAAATGTTTGCCTACTTATGACGTTTGAATTGACTTTTCTTTTTTTTTCTATCATCAAATGAGTCCTACGACCCAGGGCAGAGTGGGAGGGACTGTCAGACTCATAGTGACTAAAATCCACGGTGTCCTTCAATAGACCTTTACGTACCGCAGTCACGGTAATTCGTACAGTCCCGCGACCCCGGCAGGCTTTCGCCCTCTAGAGGGGGGCCCCGTCAAACGTTTCAATTGACTAAAGGAAGATCTATTATTTAGTGTTTTTATTTGTCTAAGGACTGTGAAACGAGTCTACATGACTTGAGCAATTCTTTTTTCAACCCCACATTGTCCCACTTCTGGGCAAAGACCTCCACCAAGTTACTCCAAAAGTTCTTGTCCTTTGCCATCTTAATACAGAATTTTTCGAAATTAGTTCTGTAAAAAAAAATTGTAATATAATTGGAGTCCGATTTTCAGTAACGATGAAATCTGAACATTTAAAATTCTGTATTTTCATTGTATTTAAATAGTAAAAAGTTAAATTATTATTAAATATTTAATTAAGGGGATATTATAATAAATAATAATAATATAGCTTTTTTTCAGACACAGAGATACATATTTTTAACTTAAAGACTACACATAAAATACACATAGAAAAAAACACATTACACATAAAAACTAAAAAGTACAGGCAAGGACCGATCATGTATGAGTTATTTGTACCCATCTGCCATACGCAGCGGTAGTCACAAGCTTGTCAGCCAATACTGTAATCTCAATATTCTTCTAGAATTATAAATCATGAAAAAAATGATCATTGTAAATATTATTGATAAACAACACATTACTACTTAGGTTATTTAAAAGTATGCTTTAAATTACGTGACATATTGTATACACATCTACAAACACACGTACATAATCTTCGAGTGAAAAACACTTAAAATCTTTTACAAAATGATTCGCGTGGGAACGAAACATCTGATTCAATCCGAGTTCTGCTTTCATCGGCCAGAATTAGCTATGAAAATAAATAAATGCTAATTTCGTTCGAAATTTAAATAAACAGACCATTGCGGGTTGGAAACAAACTTGTTTTATATGTAAACTGCTATGTAATGGGTCTGGGTTGCGAAAATGCTTTTAGAGTAGACATTGAGGTATCTGTCTACTATTTATTCTTTTACGAACATAGTTTATTGATCGTAGACGTCTTCGAGTACACCTGGGTTCTTTTATTAGATAAATTGTATAACATCAGGGCTGTAAACAGTAATGTTTTGGGTAGAGTTGCACCTGTTTCCTTTATCATCATTATAATATCAGTCGGAAGATGTCCGCTGCTGAATATACGGCACCCTTATAGGTTTCCACCTTGTGGGTGAACGTCACATGTGCCAATTTATAATGTTCTCATTTTGCCAGACTTTTTTGTGATGAGAAATTATTACATAACTCCTAATATTCAGGATGGAACAAAAGGTACCATTTGACTAAAAGTCTATTCTGTTTCTTCCTTAATTTTCATTTTATATCATTCCAGCAGCTCCAGAAACATTCCTGCAGCTCTGCTGATCATTTGTCACGTTGACAGCTCCTTGAACCATGTGTGGAACACAACGCGCCGTTGACTTAAGCCTTTTCCTTATCGGACAGTGAGCCAACCATTCCTCACCATCCGCTAGTCTTCTCCTATGGTGACCGGATGGCCTCGCGATCTCACCCCAGCCATCAAGCTATATTTGATCAAGAATCGGTCGTTAAATAACTAAAGCTAAGGTTGGTGTTCCCCAGTGATTAAGGCAACCTAATCAATCGTTAGGCACTTCGTAAATATCCCAAGGGATTTCAACAACTTTGGTAAAGCGAAGCCAGTGATAAACACAAATACTGAGTGAGATTATCAAATATTTATTTGATTTACTCGAAGGAAAACGTGGCGAGAGAACGCGTGAAGTAAACATGGAATAATATCCAATAATAAATAATAATAATAAATATTCCACAACTATCACACAACGCCATCTAGTCCCAAGCTAAGCAGAGCTTGTGTTATGGGTACTAGACAACTGATAAAGATACTTACATATTTCTAAAAATACATACATGTTATAGATAAATTACACCCAGACACAGAACAAGTGATCGTGCTCATCACTCAAATATTTGTCCTGGGTGGGAATAGAACCCACGACCTCCGGCATAGCAGTCAGGGTCACTAACCACTAGACCAACAGGCCTGTCAATGATATGAAACTGAAAATACTCGTAATATAATGAAGAGTGGCACCTTAAATACTTAATTTGGTATACTGATACTGCTAGCCTACATCAACCCACTGCTGGGCAAAGGCCTCTCCCCATAACTTCCAGTTTTCACGATCCAGGGCCAAAGTGGGCCACTGGTCATCGGTTTTGTCCAGCTCGTCCCGCCATCTTCTACGAGGTCTGCCGCGACGCCTTCTGGCTGCGTCAGGGCTCCACAAATTGGGTATAAGCTTACATAAATGTATGGTTGAAGGCACAAGAGCTTTATACAGGCTGACTGGTAATTGGATGCAATACTTGACTTAATTTCCAACAATTTTATATAAACCGGAACAACTACTTGTATGTCTTACAAATATTTATTTGTTTCGTGCGGGAATCGAACCCGTGACACGCAGCGCAGCAGTCGATCGCACCAATTACTACTCTACAAAACAAACTGTACCGTCCATAAGCCAGTTGTTACGGTTATAAACGTTAGGGTTAGTTGCCACCGAGACGCGACGCGACGTGACGTTACACGATGGTACTGGAAATATGTTTCTTTTCTTGCAATAAATAAGGTTAGGTTTTGAGTCGCTCTTTAAATATGTGAGTGTAAGATGGCTATTAACCTTTAGTCACTTTTGACACCAACCAAAATCGGTTCTTTTTTTGAAGTGAAAACTTCTTTAGCGGCGTTGTGCACTTTTTTTTGGAATGGGTAAAAAATGTTAAACTCGCGTCAGGACACGTGACCTGATCGAAAATTCGTAAGACGGCGCAGGGCGCTTGCGCGAATGTTCGCGTGTGTTTGTTACTATTCAAGTTTTCACTTCTGCCGGCACTCCCAGAGTGCAAACCGTCGTTTTTTTTCTAAGAATAGGTACGCTGGTCGCGGTTTGTACGAATTACCGTGACCCTGGAACGTAAAGGGCTATTGAAGGACACCGTGGATTTTAGTCACAGATTTTAGATTTATGCAAATAAATATATTTCATATCCTACCTAATAATAACACACACAGGCGAAAATAAAATTAATGTATCTATATCACACCGAAATCAAATCTCATACTTACCTAGGTACTAAACTACTTAATCCAATCACAGGTTAACTTTGAAGGTTATAACGGAAACTTTCTAACTAGTTTATGGACCTGTAATGTTATACGGGTGATAACAATGTCGGGTGATTACGATACGAACTGGGTATCCGATGTTAGGACATGCGGGTGAATGAATTCATTGGTTTGTACCTTGAAAACTGCTTTTTAGATCGATTTTGGGGAGTAGGTAGGTGGATTTATTTTGCATTAGCTTTTGCCGCTCACCCTCCTCATCTCCCCTCCCCCCTTATTGCCTATGTCACTCAAGACCGAAGCAGATTGCAACTGGTGAAAGATTTTTTGAAATTGGTCCAGTAGTTTCGGAGCCTATTCAATACGAACAAACAATCAAATATCTTTATAATATTATTGTATTAATTAATCATCTATCTTGATGTTTCCCGTGATTTCACCCTTGCTGCTTGGATATTTGCCTATTGGTCGTATCGTGGTCGCGGGACTCACGAATTACCGTGAACGTAAAGGGCTATTGAAGGACACCGTGGATTTTAGTCAGTACGAATCTGACAGGCACTCATTTGAAGATTTTACCAAGATAAAAAAAATGGTCGTAACGTGTTGAAGTTATATAGCCTTCCTCAAAACATAGACTATCCAACGCAAACATATAAAATTTATCCTATTCGAACCAGTAGTTCCTGATATTAGAGCGTACGACCAAAGGAACAAACTCTTAGAAATTATAATATTAGTATGATGATGTACTCGAGAACACACAAAAAAAACTACTGAACGAATTTGGATGAAATTGATAGAGACTGAATTACAAAAATTGTCAAAGAAAAAGAAAGAAATATTATTAATTGGTACAGACACAGGGCATACACAATAATATGCCAAATAAAAGAGAAAAATTAATACTGATTTTAAAAATAACCTAAAACTCTACATTTTTGTACAAAATTGTTTGCCCCACGGCTGCGCCAAATAGGACCATTATTGGTTATTATCTGGAATAACACGAAAGATACCTTTTATCCCAGTTACTAAGTTTCCGTAGGATAGTTAAAGAACTTAAACGTAGGCGCAAGTTAATTTATAACATTGCACTTATTGTATTTATTCGCGAATAAAATATTAAGAAGTTATTCGTAAAATTAAACTTTTACGTTTTCATAATTTCATTTATGGATAATATGGCATTAAAGTAATACATTTTTTTTTAAACTTCTTTATTGTAACCTTACTTTGACATACTATGTAAAATAATTTCTTCGAAAAAATGAGGTAGTTTGGCTTACAACCTATAAGAATGATAGATGGCCCCGTTTAATCTACAGGTTTTTCATGAAAGTTAAACGTCATCAATCTCCCTTATAAGCCCCGGTTAACCAAAATGACGTGATTGGTTGATAATTTGGTATGGTTGATAAATGTGTGGACTTTATTGGACGGACGCACGGAGCAAATATTTTGTATGACCTACAAGTAATTGTTCCGGAGGTTTGTGCATTTGTGTTTCTATGTTTGAAAACATACCCACGACCCAGAAGAAATTCCTGGTACGGGGCAAGGTTTAAAAAACTCTCAATCTTATAAGTTAAGTACCGACACGCGAATCTGCGTAGGAATAATAAAATGCCTAAGGCATTATGAGAACAAAAGGGTATGAAAATAGAATAGCTAGAATAAACATTATTATTAATACACTATAGGTCTATTTTGGGACAATTTCGGAGAAATGTGTGAACAACATTTGATGACTTTGTTTTGTTTAAATGGTTAGTCTCATTACAAACGGTTCTGTAACAAAACCAGCGTGTATCACAAGCTACATTGAATAGGCATTTTATTTTTTAATCATTTATTCATACTACTGCCGGTAAAAGTAATTTCGGAATAAGAGTACAACGCTGTAATCTATACTTTATCCTAATCCTAATCCTAACTAATATTATAAATGCGAAAGTAACTCTGTCTGTCTGTCTTTTCTTCACGCCTAAACTACTGAACCGATTTGTGTGAAATTTGGTACAGACATAGTTTGGAACTTGAGAATGGACATAGGATAGTTTTCACTATTCCACGCGAACGAAGTCGCGGGCAAAAGCTAGTAATATTATAAAGCTTAAGAGTTTGTATGGTTGAACACGCTTATCTCTGGAACTACTGGTTCCAACTACATAATTATTTTTGTGTTGGATAGTTTATTTATCGAGAAAGGCTATAGACTATATAAGATCACGCTACGAGCAATAGGAGCCGAGCAGAGGAGATGAGACCACGGGGTACCGCTAGTGCTCTATATGGGAACGTTATACCGCAATACTATAATGTAAATCTAGGTTTCATACTATCTGTGTACCAAAAATCGAATCGACGGCACGTTTGGCGCAGTTGCTGAGCAATTGGACTCCTGCGCTATGTGTCGCGGGTTCGACTCCCGCACGGAACAAATATTTGTATGATCCGCAAATAGTTGTTCCGGGTTTGGGTGTTTGTGTGTGTAAGTTTCTATGTGTGTAAACGCAACCACGATTTAAAAAAAAAAAAAAAACAAATCTTTTCAGTAGTTTTTGTGTGTAAGATTTAAAAAATCCATTCATTCATTTTCAGGAACTGTCGCCTTTACAACAGTATTTAGTAGTAAGATTGTTTCTCCCTCGTGTTTACATAAATGATAAAATAGATAAATAATTTACTTTTTATTCCAATCAATTATAGAGGATAAGGAAATATATATAAGAAAAAAACATTTTTCTTCCAACATGATTTTCCCATTATAACGAAAACAAATTCAGTTTTAAAATATTGCACTGTTCTGCTCAAGTAAATTGAACTCGAGGGAATATTTCAGGACGCGCTCAATATTCCCGCAATCTAAATTTCGTTCGTGCAGAAAAATGGATTCAGGTCTAGATTATACCTACCTAGATTCTGTGTGCTGTAGTTTCGATTGAAATACACTTTTGTTTTTGTTCCAAACTACGATGTTGCTTCTTTTTTGGTTTAAATTAAATATTGCATTTAAGATTTCAAATACATTTTTGCTAAAAATAAAATACCAACTGGTCAATGAATAATAAATTGCACATACTATTTCGCGTCTTTGTTTTCTGTAAATTACAATTCCTTTTTATTTTCGTTGTTCTAAATTTAAGTTTTTATCCGAATTCAAGTTTTTTTTTTGTTTTATGTGATTTTGTGGCTTCATAACAAATCAATGACTTTTCTTTTTTAATTCCCTTTTTTAATTGTCTTGGTCCTAGTTTTGCTTCAACTCATGTATCATGGAATTATCGACATTATGTTCTAATAATGATCACAAAATTATATGCAAAATATAGAAATATTACAGATATAGGTATATTTGACAACAATACTTCGTGAGTAGTGTCTCGTGTACACTATCGGTAGGTTACAACGTAGCCTAGTGACTCGGAATCAATCGGTGATCGGTTTTGTGACTTATGTCTACTGTGGTACATGCGATAACATCTCTCAACATTCTGTCGATCGTCGACTGTCTTTTGTTTTTTTATTTAAAAAAAAGAAACGTTGCGCCACACTAGGAACTTCTCCTGGGTCGTAGGTGCGTTTACAAACATAGAAACTCACACACACAAACACCCAGACCCGGAACAACTACTTGTAGGTCATACAAATATTTGTTCAGCAGTCCAATCTTTGTATTGATTTTGTTGGAAGAATTTACATAATTCTGTAACCTTAGATTATAGAATATCCAGATTCATGTTAGGCCACTGTGAACTGAAGCCAAAAAAAGGAAGAAAAATTACCCTGTTCATTCGACTACTACGTAAAACAAGTGAACATCTCCAAGGAAAACATTTAAATGTGTACGTGGCGCTGCTGGGATCACATTTTTATAAAAAAACTGGCTTTACGAAAAACGTTACAGTTTATTTTGAACAGAATCCTGACATTTTATAATCCTAGCCTATAACCATAATTACTCTTAGTTTATACCTCCCTTATTCAAGATTTGCGGATCAATGGTCCTTTCAGCATTACTACTCCTACGTAAAACAATTGAACATCTCCAAGGAAAACATTTAATTGTGTACGTGGCGCTGCTGGGATAACATTTTTATTAAAAAACTGGCTTTACGAAAAACGTTACATTACTCTTAGTTTATACCTCCCTTATTCAAGATTTGCGGATCAATCAGCATTACTTCCATAAATGTACGTACGTAGACATTTCATAGCTGTTGAGTTATGAATTATTACTGTTTGTTTTTTTAAGAATTTAAATTATTCTTCGCATGAGTGATAATGAAAATTGACCTGATATAACAACTTTAACGTTAACTTTCTCCTAAACGTAAATGGAAATTTTCAGATAAAAATAACTAAAATTAATTTTCTATTCATCTTTTTTACTTCTCTTACAAAAATCTACTATTCATTTCATAATCTAAAATCTTCACAATACCTTTGAAACACGTTTTAAACAGACCCTCGAATTTTCAAACACAATATTTAATCCTACGCATAACTTACATAGAGCTGCTCTACAAAGAGTCAAGGCTCTACATTAGGTAGACTCTACGATAAAGGCAGTCTAAGCGAGAAAGGTAAGTAATATGCACGGAAGTTGGTCGTAGAGTTTGTAAATAACTACGTAGAAAGCTCTATCTTTGCATCTTGGCAGTTTGTAGAGTCACTTTGTTTGGTTGCTAGTTTTTATTGTGTTTTGAAACTTGGTTTGTGGTAGAGTTGATGAAATTTTTCTTATTTATAAAGCTCATTTTGTGTTTTAAAATTAGGTATGTAATTTGCTATACGAAATTTCTTTGGCTTCAGTACTGTGATGACCACCTTAATGGATATAAACTAGCTTTGCCCGCGGTTTTGTTCACATAATCATGTATTTCTTCATTTGATATGGGAAAGTGAAGTCGTAGAACATTACTAACATCTATTACAACATAATAAACGTACAAATTAAAATAAAACTAAGATTATTGATACGGTCGCAGGACTGTACGAATTACCGTGACCCCGGAACGTAAAGGGCTATTGAAGATTTTAGTCAGTACGAGTCTGACAGTCCCTTCCGCTCTGCCCTGGGTGGGAGGACTCATGTGATGATTTTACCACGATAAAAAAAAAGATTACTGATACAGATTTATGTTGCTACTAATAGAGTCTGGGGACAAATGGACCTGCTCGTCTCTGGACCCGTGGGTTCACTTGATCATAATTTATTTTATGTCTTTTTTGTGGCACCTATATAATATTATTTATTGATTAAAGCTACTAACTAACAACAGAGCGCAAAGTTGCTCAAATATAAAAAAAGTAATTCAAATGAAATATGGAATCACAAATCCAAAACACTCGGCATTACTCTTGATTACTTAACTAATAATAAAATTAGGCAGTGGGTTCAGTAAACACATCAAAAAATTTAATGGGTCAAGTGATCCCGCGAGTCCAGTTTGATTGTGTTCAGTTAACCAAAGAATTTATAAACATTATAGGTATTTTGAAATGGTACTAAAAATATTGATAAGTTATCTAAACAAATCAAAGTGGGGTCCGTTATCGTACTGACGGATAGCTTATCATTGTCAACAACTATCGCTTAGTAGCCACTACAGGATTTAAGTGATGTGTTCAGGAAGTAATAAGGTGATTAGAGATATGAAAAAAGTATTTATGTTATTATATTGAGTTGGTCGCGAGACTGTACGATGGTCGCGCGGCTGTACGAATTACCGTGACCCCGGAACGTAAAGGGCTATTGAAAGACACCGTGAATTTCATTTCAGTCAGTACGAGTCTGACAGTCCCTCCCGCTCTGCCCTGGGTGGGAGGACTCATTTGATGATTTTACCAAGTAAAAAAAAAAATACTTACACAGATCAATATTCAATCCATTTGCCGTGATGGACACGAGACTTGAAATTAATCTAATTTTTATCCAACTTAAAAAAGAAGGTCTCAATTCGCCTGTAGGTCTGTTCTAAATATGTTTGTTACTCGCTATCTCAAAGACACCTGGACTGGTTTGGAAAAATCTCTGTGGGCATCTCAAGTGGTTTCCAAGTTATTTGATAAACGGGGGATTTAGTTAAGCAAAGTTTAAATTGTGGCAGCCGACATGTTAATGCCGATTATAAGTTGTAAATACGTTGGTAAAACTAATTTACATAAACTTAGATTATTAAGGTTGCGTTCAGTGCTATAAGCGGCAGCGAGCGCGGGACTATATGGAATATTATGTAGATAAGAAGGTTACCCCATGGCACTGGGCAGGACGTGTCTGCCGTATGCCAGACAAATTGTGGGTCAAAACAGTGGACGACACGGTGCACAGCGTCTCGCGGGTTCGATCCCCGCACGAAACAAACATTTGTATGATCTGCAAGTAGTTGATCCGGGTTTGTGTTTGTTTATATGTGAGTTTTTTGTTTGTAAACGCTTCCACGATACAGAAAGAAATTCCTAGTGTGGGGCAAGGATCTTTTTTTATCACTCTTAAAAAAATGACAAAAATAAATCATCCACATAAAATGTAAATAAATCAGGAACCCCGGGATAGATTCTTTAAATATTTCGTATTTAGACATACATTAGTGCCTGGAACCCAGCGCACGTACTCCCATTCCTGGGCAGCATTTGAACCGCAGTTGGGCAATCTCCTTTATTTAATAGATTTTCAACCTTACCACAATAATGGAAGCTTAATGTTCGATTGGTAAAATTTGACAGCTTAGGGTAGGTTGACCTGCTAGCGTCAGTGCCAGCGTAAGTGAAAATTCGAGACAGAGGCATCAAGCGATGAATAGTAGTCTATTTCTTTATTAGTGAAAAATTATTTTCATTATTACACTGTGTAGTAATCTTCCGGGTTAAGCCGCGCTTGCCGAGGTTGGTCTGTGGATGGGTGACCATCTGTCATAGCGAGTTTCCTCCGTGCCTCGGAAAGCACGTAAAGCTGTTGGTCCCGGCTGGCATTTGTAGATCTTTGACAGTCGTTACTGTTAATCAGAAGCTCTAAAGTCTGACAAACAGTCTTACCATGGGGTATCGTATTACCCAGTTACTGGGTTGTGGAGGTCCGTCAGGCAGTCACTCCATGTAAAATACAGATATCCAGCTGCATCTGGTTTGACTGGAAGCCGACCCTAATATAGTTGGGAAAAGGCTAGGCAGATGATGATTACACAGTGCAGTCTCTGGGACTTACACAAATTGATAGAAAATTCTGGGCCCAGCTCTGTCTAACGTGGCGTGATTAGCAATGTCTTTGTGAAATCCGCTTTGCAACCTCATTATACCCGAAAATCATCAAAAGCCCTCACCCTGGGTTGAGCGAAAGGGTCTGTCAGACTCTTATTGACTAAAAGTATGTATTAACTATTTTAAATTCTCATACATTTTTTTGTTAAAATTTGTATTGGATTTTAACTAAAAGTTTGCCTAACTACTGATCTAATAACTCGCCCTTAGAGAGTCCCGCTTCCCTTTACGGTTATCTGAGACCACTACCTAATATTTATACAAACAGAAGCCGTGCAAAGTACGTTTCAAAATGTAATTAGTCACGTGTTTGGTATAGATTACCGTCCGTAATTAGGAGCTGGGAGTTGGGACATCTTTAGTGACGACCGTAATTGACCGTTAACATGTACTCGTGGGTTTAAATTTATATTTCAATATGAAATTTGCTTTTTTACGAGTACCTAGCATTTTTGCTGTTATGTTAGAATTTTAATATAAAATATACAATCATCTTCAAAAAATAACTATTTCTGAGATAAAGTTGTTAACATTTAACGTAAAATTGCTTCTGCTACAGATGGGCAATTCAGATTGAAATTAGTCGTAGGACTATCTGGTTGCGGGACTATACAGGTAACCGTGATGCTGGAACGTAAAGGGCTATTGAAAGAACACCGTGGATTTTATACACCACGTGTCTGACAGTCCCTTCTGCTTCAGTTAGGGCGGGAGCAATCATTTGATGATTTTACCTAGAAAAAAAAACGGATGACAAAGTCGCTGATATTTTTTACCACAAAAGATTGTTTTAATCTAAAATTATATACATTTTTGGTTTATTCCTGTAAAACAAACATTTTCCAAGCAACAAAACTATTTGCCCTAGTTTTGTCACGGCATAATTCGCTCTTGTAAAAATGATCTACATTCCCCTCTGGAGTCAGACATATAACATTACAAAGCCATAACAGAAAAATTATAGTTAAAAAAACTAAAAAAACACGCTTTAATAGCAATCGAACTAAAAAGTAGAAAATATTTTTTAAGTATAAGAGAGTTTGTGTTACTGCAATATAAAATCCAACAATCAATTATCATAATTAACTTAGAATAAGATTAATATAAATATTAAGATATTAACAAACATTCAAATAAAGTGAAAAAGCGTGGGGTGCTTGATATCGAATGTGATGATCATTTTATTAGTTACTGTTTGCAATATCAGAATTATTATAAAAATATCATTGAGCACCCCACGGTTTTTCACTTTATTTGAATGTTTGTTAATATCTTAATATTTATATTAATCTTATTCTAAGTTAATTATGATAATTGATTGTTGGATTTTATATTGCAGTAACACAAACTCTCTTATACTTAAAAAATATTTTCTACTTTTTAGTTCGATTGCTATTAAAGCGTGTTTTTTTAGTTTTTTTAAACTATAATTTATTTTCTGAATTTTTAGTCTCAAGACGACAATAAAAGAAATAAAGAAATTAAAATGCGCAAGCGCGGATGCGCGCGCACTATTTCGCTAGCAGTGACTAATTATAAAATTCGAGGATTGAGAACGGATGATCGCGCAGCAATCGTCAGCAGCGACCAATAAGGAAATTTGTCTTTTGAAAGTTGGAGAAGCCAGAGAGAGGAACAGGCCGTATGCAGAAGAGAGCCAATCGGCAGCAAAAGACAGAGAATGACATTTTCATCGGCGATAACATGCTCACTAATCTAAATATATTTTTTACTATCACTCCGCCCGCGACTTCGTCAGCGCGTGTTTCTAACTTCGAACCCGAAATATTATTGAAGACAAACTGATTTCGGGCACGCCGCAATCGCGGCGGTAAGACCCCTCTTTGAGGAGTGGCTGGATAGGCGTCACGGCGTCCTTACCTTCCGCATGACGCAGGTCCTCACCGGACTCGGAAATTCGGGAGGTTCCTGTGTCGGATAAGGAAGGAGGAAACGCCTGGGTGTCACCACTGCGAGGATCGTCCGGAGGACACGGTGGAGCATACGGTGCAGGACTGCCCCGCTTGGGCAGAGCACCGCCGTGTCCTCATGACGGCGATAGGCGGAGACCTCTCGCGCCCGGCATTGGTCGAGGCCATGCTGCGGGGCGAGACGGAGTGGGAAGCGGTCGCCTCCTTCTGCGAAGCAGTCATGCTCGCGAAGGAGGAGGCGTGCCGCGTGAGGGAGAGAACAGCGACCTCACTCCACCCCAGCCTCAGTGGTAGACGCCCACGGCGTCGGACGTCGCAAGACGATCTCCGGCCACCGTAGGCGCGGGCATGCGGGCGGCGAGTAATGGGCGACTCGCAGCCCGACCATGGACCATGCCCGGGTCGACGGCGCGTTGTGTTCCACGCGCGCCTCAAGGAGTGTCAGCATATTGACGGGGCCTGTAGAGGGCCAAAGCCTGCCGGGGTCGCGGGACTTACCCATCACCGTAACCCCGGTACGTAAAGGGCTAGTGAAGGACACCGTGGATTTTAGTCAGTACAAGTCTGACAGTCCCTCCCGCCCTGCCCTGGGTGGGAGGACTCATTTGATGATTTTACCACGCAAAAACCTCAAGAAAAAACTGTTTTTTTTGAAAAAAAAAGAAAAACTGATTTTACAATGTTCGCCCGCTAGGGGTTGATTTTTGAAATATAGATAATTACGCATCCTTTATTCGATTGGGAAACTATTTATGCCAAGTTTTGGGTTTGTCGAAGCAAGCAGCCTTCCCTTAAAACTTAATCACCCTTTTTCACCAACTTAGAGGGTGATTTTCGAAAACCCCAAAAACACGTGTTTGATTATTTTTTTTCTAATTTTATATACTGAGTTTAAAATTTATCGGTTAGCGCGTTATGATTTTCCCACACAAACTTTAACATCGTCTAGATTACCAAAGGAGGCTAGTTTTAAAAACGAATAATTCCCATCTTTTTTATTTACTTTTACTCATATTCGTACCAAGTTTCAAGTTTATAAACCTAACGGATAAGATTTTACATACAAAGGCTTTTACCCCTTTTCACCCCCTTATAGGTCGATTTTCGCAAAATCCCTTCTTAGTGATCACCTACATAATGAATCGCACCTACCTTCCAAAATTCAGATTCTACGTTTAACGATTTTAGATCCTTCCCTTTAAACTTGAATACCCCTTTTTACTAACTTGAGGGGTGATTTTCGAAAAACCCAAAAACACGTGTTTAATTGTGTCGTCTGCTGCTGTTGTCTGGAGTCGGCTAAAAACTCATACCTTTATTTTTGTCGCACGAAGCTCTAAACGACCGCAATGACGGTAAACTAGTGACAAACGTCACTTATGAGTGTGACAGAGATAACGCTCTAAGAAACCGAAACTACTTTATCGTTCCAAAGGTTGATGTACACTCTTTATGGCCAGTACCTGTACATTAAGGCAAGGTAATTACTTTCTCCTTTATAAACCGATTTCCCTTTGAAAGCAAAGCTTCGTCTAATTAATTAAAAATAAACATCCTAACTCAAAGGATGCAACTGAAAGGGATCATTTCAGGATCAAAGTGGGATTTTCAGTTAGTCCTTTTTAGAAAGTGGGGAAATCCCCAATTATATTATTATGTTGCGCTGTATATTTGAATGCCGGAATGAGACGGTTGTTTTTGACCACTGAATTTTAAAGAGAGCAATATCAGGAGAAAAATTGTGTTGGCGGTGGGCACTGGCGTTGAACCCAAAAAACATTAAAGAAAGCAGTTAGATTGTTTCATCGCTTCGCCTTCTCTTATAATTCCACTCGCATAGCTTTAGTTCTGCCGTAATTATGGCACTTGGAACAGTTTAGATGTATCGGAAACTCAAAACAACAAATATAAAATGGTAAATATCCCCTTTTAAATTCAATTGATAGAGAAATATCTAATACAGCAAATTTCTGGTTAACAAAATGGCGAATCATTATTTGAGCTACAATAATCTGAAGTCACATTGATGCATTTATTATATACACATAAATAATAAATGCATCAATGTGACTTCAGATTGTACGTGAAAGCTGATTATTTTTCCCATAGAAAAGTTTTCAGTTTGATGTAATATGATCGTATCTATTTGATATGTGTTGTTCCTTAACTAAACTAAATCTTCACAAAAACAGAACAGAATTCTTCAACCCGTACATTTACGGTCCTTCGAGCCGGATGACGTGAACGTCTCTGAAGCTTCGAAATCATACTGACACAAACTTTCTTTCTATTTCTATATATCGATATCTGCTTAGATCGATACTTCACTCCAATAAATATCGATGTTTCCGTATCGATAAAACTGCTCGTTGAATCGAGTTAATATCGTAAAAATGCGTCCCTTCATGACGCAACGTCCGCGAATGGCCGATTTTACCTTGTCTTATAGACCCAGGATTAGGGTAGCCTTATATGTTCATTTTCTGAAATAGACATTGAGAACATTAAAGTCATTGATATTGAGTATTTTTGGTCGAAGGGTGAAGTTAACTGAATTGTTTGGGATTTATTTATTTTATCTTGCTGGGAATCCCTGTAAACTTGGAAGTACGAGTACTGTCCGTACTTCTAATTTAATGGGACTAAAAGCCCGTCCCGGCTTCGCACGAGTTGACATGGTATATAGCCTATGTTACTCAAGGTGAATATAGCTTTCTACTGGTGAACAAAATTTTGAAATCGGCTCAGTGGTTTTTGAGTTTATTCATCACAAACATACACACAAAAATACACATCTTACCTCTTTATACGTAAATGTGGATTGTTAAAATAATAATATGTATTACTCTTTTCTTTCAATGCATCACACACTATGCCTATCTTTATCCTAAAAATGACTTAAATAGTAAGATGTGTCTAAAATTTCATTTATCAAGACCAATTTTTTTTTATACTTCACGAGTTCACTCTAAAGACACTTTTAAAATCAACAATAAATATTTACTAGCGCTTTATGATAAGCTAAGAGGCCTAGTAAATATTTATTGTTGATTTTCAAAAGTGTCTACCATTACTTGGAAGTACCAGGTTACAAAATATCCTTTTCTATCTGAAACCTTGCGACAATACCTTCAGATTTCTTACAAAACCTTTAAAAAAAACGACAATGACTACAGAATTGTTGGACCGTGTAACAGCGCGCCTCTTCTTGGGACCAACAATATAAATAGCCTGGCTCTCCCCGCACAGCCTTGTGCGTCGTTCAGGTATCGCCGATAATGTGTGAAGCTACGTCGAGGACATTATTAGCTAAGTTATTACCGAGGCCTTTTTTATGTAAGAGGGTTCGGTAAAAGCTTGGATAAAATTGTGAGATCAAGTTTAACGCCTGAAGTTAAAATTCTATATCAATCCAAGACCTGTCCTTTTTTTATCGTGGTAAAATCATCAATGAGTCCTCCTCATTTTTCTGCCCTCATCCCGTTTTACTTGGGGTTGGCGCAACACGTTTATATTCCATACTTTATCCACACGACGACGCACCATCTCAACATTATCATCTCTTGCTCTGCATTCCAATACAGGACAGGTCTTGGATCGGTCGCGGGACTTATGAATTACCGTGACCCTGAACGTAAAGGGCTATTGAAGGATACCGTGGATTTTAGTCAGTACGAGTCTGACAATCCTTCCCGCTCTGCCCTGGGTGAGATTACTCATTTGATGATTTTACCACGCTAAAAAAGAACGCTCCTTGAGAAGCTAAAATATTCGAATTGTAAGCCCTTCTGTAACAATGAATTTCTTATTGAAATTAAGAACGGATTTTAAATAGGCTATAAAATTTTACGAGAATGAACGAACTTTAAGTAGTAACGTTCAAGTTTTACTTAATTGAGTTTTTACTTTTATAATGAGTAGTTTCACTTTGAAGTTAATAATCCGAATAAATTAGGTATAACAATGCCCTCAGGCAATTTTAAAACGACTGTCACTGCTTCAAACAATTATAACTATAATGAAAATGGCCCTTTTGAGTAGGTCTTGCATACCTATCTGTCCATTTTGTAAATAATATTCTACCTTCGCAAATTCTTTTACGAAAATAGAAGAATTTACCGAAAAACACCTCACCTTCCAAGAAACGAAAAGCAATTACGTACAAAGGCCGAATGTTTTCAACTAAATGCCTCAATAAATCTGTGTATCCGAACGAAACACGCCAGTCATCCACCATTTTACTAAATTATCTGTGGCACAAAATGGCGGCGGTAATGGACGCGTAGTTTCCCGCCAAAAGATTGAAACTTTATTGACGGCCATTAATTCTCTTTTGGAAGGTGGCTGAGGTTAATTTTGCTTGTTTAGACTTGATTGATACCAAACAAAAGAAAGCTTAGAGCGGTTTATAATTAACGGGTGTGAATGTAATAAGTTATAACGGTAAACTCATTTGCAATTTATGGATTTGTGTTGGAAGGGTTAGGAGCTATATAATTTAATATGTTTTATCTCTCTCTTTCACATGGATTTATGATGGAGGGATAACAAGGAATATTAATGTGGATTACGTTTAAAGGAATTTAATTTTGCAAAGGTGAAGGTTGGGTGCCAAACAAAATCGTGGTTCAAAACAAAAATAGGTCGGCTAATTTATTAAATAGCTTGCGTAAGAACGTTCTCTTGAAGATTCTTTGTTTACCGGCTGATTTTAAAAGTAGGTAAGTAGGGTAACAGTATAAGACGGGGACGCGAGGTCTGATGAGAAATCACACACTTTAAGCGAACTTAACACAATACTAACGTAGCGCAAGCGGCAACAGGACGCTATTTGATAATGGCCGATTAATCGGTAATCGGCCGAGTAATCGGTGTAGAAAATGTGGAATAATTTTTAGATATTTCAAAAATTGCTTGTATGATTTCGATAAAATTAGACCACTCTTTCCAACAAAAAAAGTTTTTTTCAAATCGGTTGGCAAACAACGGAGTTATGCGCGAACAAACAAAAAATGAGAAACACCCGAATTGAGAACCTCCTCTTTTTGAAGTCGGTAAAGAACCAGGACGATAAACCAATAACTATTAATAGTTATTAAACCTTCAACAGATTATCACGCCGTAACGATTCGACCATGTAATCGTAAAACGGGTCAGTTGATTTACACCTTTATTGTTAGTACATAGAAGGTATATAGTCGCTTTTATTAACACTTTATTGGAATACCAGAGAGAAGGGTGGAGTTGATTAAAATTGCTGAAATAGTTTACCTTTTATTTTATAGTATGGCCCAGTAATAGAACCACCTTAGTGCTATTAAGTTTAACATATAAAACACAAGTTGTTGCCTTTGCCAGCTGCTTTTCCCTTTACAACTCGAAAATTAACCCACAGGAATATAAAATCGGGATAAAAAATATTCATAGTGTTTATAAGCTATCTGTGTACAAAATTTTATCCAAATCAGTTCATTAGTTTTTGCGTGAAAGAGTAACAAACATCCATCCATCCGTCCGTCCTCCCATCTTACGCATTTATGATATTGGTAAGACTTTGTACAAAATAATTTTCAGTATTAATGTTTGAAGTGGCTACGAGTATATGCAGAGGAAAGACTTTTGCGTTCTCTTATGTGATTTTTTATTTTAGACTTATAGGGAATTAATTTTGTGGCGAATTTACAACAACCCGAATAAGTCATAATACTCGTATAATACGCGTCCCGTAACAAAAAAAATGCGATTTTTCAAAGCGATCACAATTTTTTTTTGAGGTGAGCCTGTTCAAAAGTAGAACTAACAATCGTTCTAGATCAATTCATAACATACAAGACTCATTTGCAAAATTGTCTCTGTATTAATTTGACAGGCCTGTTGGTCTAGTGGGTTCGATTCCCACCCAGGACAAATGTTTGTGTGATGAGCACGATCATTTGTTCTGTCTCTGGATGTCATTTATCTATAATATGTATGTATTTAGAAATATATATAAGTATGTTTATCAGTTGTCTAGTACCCATAACACAAGCTCTGCTTAGCTTGGGACTAGATGGCGTTGTGTGAAGGTTGTGGAATATTTATTTATTTTATTTATTTGTCTCAAATTATAAACTACCAATTTGAACCTGAAAGTACACCTCAAACTGACACCATTAATCATCAACCAACCTTAGCACAGTTACTACTTACAAAGACCTATTGTAGGTCTCCAGCCCGGCTGTATAACCTCCAACTATTTTAATTAGCTAAAGTGACATTTGACTAATCTCAGTTGTCAAGTCGATTGGGGCCACGAAACGTGCGTTCAGATGACAAGGGATGGCTTAGGTAATTATGTTGTTCTGTCTGTTTAAAATGTAGTCGAAGGTTCTGGATTTCGAGAACTGTGAAATTCGGTGTGGTTAAATAATTTTCTTTGTGTTGAGATAGGTTTTATATTATACACTGATATTCAACTGAATCCGGTTCGACTGGAAGCTTAGGCTAAGTTGGTGATGATGATGATAATGTGTTGTTTAGGTAATTTAATAATCGTTTGGAAAAAGTCATCCTTTTTGGTGCTTATTTTCAGTTAAAAATCGACAACAGTAGATCTACAACAGTAGGATCGATCTTCATTATACAAAACAGCTAAAAAACTGAAAAAAAGGAAGCTAATATAAAGTTTAATAAATATTTCTATTGTAGTCTATGGTGTAACGAAAAATACCTTTCATTACAGGGCAGGGATACAAATTCTGCCTACTCATTCATTAACCGGTAGGAGGCAGCCTTCTTATTTGAGTAAGGTATGATGGCAAGGCATATTCATAGAGGGTGCAGTTTTACATACAGGTATATAGATAGAATATACATTGTTTTAGGGTCAGCTTCAGAGGAAAGTAACCCTAACCATCACTACCAAAGGCACACTTTTATCTGAAGGTTACCGTACACAAAAAGTGTCAAACAACTCTATCACAATATTGTTAATTTTATGGCTACAACAATGGCTGTCTTAACACTAATATTGAAATTATCGAACTTAAATTAAAAATATGGAGGCAGTCAGTAATATGTTTAAATTTTTAGATTTTTATTTTTTTATTTAAACTTTTCGTTCTATTGTGGTACATAAGGCGGATTTTTTTCGGTATCTACATAAATATGTGTGTTACGATTAGGATTATTTTTTTAAACAAACGATAAAAATAAGTCTTGAACTCACGAACTGAATTTATTACAAAAGTTTGCGTGTCAACGTCCCATACACATTTAAACCTTGCACTCCAATACGCTCATCACACTCAATCATTTACCTAATATTGTCGTGCTCTAATACCGTCAACATAACCTAATAATGTCCATCAATCTCCGCTACCTTCAAGGCCACACACATCGCCGCTCCACTCTGTAGGAGCATCGTCTTTTGTTTCCATAAATTAATCTCTCCCGTAGAACGTAATGACGTTATTCATTCATTTCAGAGGGACGGCAGAAACTTAAAAGCGTTACCTGCCCATCCGCCGTTCATCACATCACTTGGTAGCCTACCATGATATTTTAAAGCGAGATTTATTCCAGTGTGGGAAAGAGACAGAGCTATACAAGTCGTCTAGCGCCACCTCGTTCCCACACTGGAATTACTCTCGGTTTAAAACGTCAGGGTAGGCCACCAGGTCATACATGCACACCACAAACTTTTTAACTACACACATCAAAAGTGTCTAGGGATCAAGCATTTTTATGCGGATTTCTTGAGATTGAGATGTGGCTTTGTAATAAATTTATGATTTTATAAATTTATATGGATCCTTTTTGGTGCATTTCATAATTTGAATCAGGAACTGTGAATCAAATTCGAGTAAAAGATGAAAATCAGCTGTCAATATTTTCCCTATAAAAACATATAACGCATTGAAGACATTATTAGTGCTACTGTTTCCCTACTACTGATTAAAACCAACGTTATTATGGAGCGGCGACGTCATTTAAGCAGGGAAGAAATGCTCAGAGCCGTGGGAATGATAGAAGCTGGTTCCCAGCAACGTACTGTGGCTTTAGCTCTGAATACAAGTCAGAGTATTATCAGTCGACTTTGGACACGTTACCGAAGCACTGGTACCGTGGCTGAGCGCCATGGAGGACGGTATCGCTGCACCACACGGAGACAAGACCGATACATTCAAATCTTAACTCGAAGAGCTCCAACAATAACCGCCATGATGTTAGCCGTGAGGCTTCATCACTCTTCAGGGAACTTAATTAGCGACCAAACAGTCAGAAACCGCTTGCATGAAGTGAACCTTCATTCCCGAAGACCGCTACGGGTACCACCTATAGCAATGCACAATCGTAGGATTCGATATCAATGGGCTCTTGAACACAGAAATTGGGCAGAAGAACAATGGCGTTTCGTGTGCTTTTCTGATGAGTCTCGTTTTGGTATGAGACCGGATACAAGACGTATACGACACTGGAGAAGCCCTGGACGCCAACAGCGATTAAAATCCTGCCAGGAAGTCCATCCTTATAGTGGTGGAACCATCATGGTATGGGCGGGTATTTGGATCGGCGGAAGAACTGAGTTGATTTGGATCAGAGGCAACCTCAACGCTCAAATTTATGCTGAGACGATTGTATCAGACGTCATCGTTCCTCTACAAGTGCAAATCGGTCCCTTATTTCAGTTAATGCATGATAATGCACGACCGCACACCGCAAGAGTTGTAAGACAGACTCTCGCCGCAGCTAACATCAATGTCCTGCCCTGGCCTGCTCAGTCGCCAGACTTGAATCCGATTGAGCATGCATGGGATATGCTACAGAGAAGAGCTCTGCCGAATATGGAGGGTATCCAGTCTCAAGAAGACCTTTTTTTGTTGTTGCAACGAACATGGGCGGCCATTCCACAGCGTGATTTGGATGAACTCATTTTGAGTATGCCAAACCGATGTTCTTGTGTTGTTAGTGTTCGCGGTAGAAACACGGATTATTAATTGTTTAAGTTACCCAATAAAATTTTAAAGAAAACTGTTATTTCAGTCTTTTTTTCGAACTTTTGTGTTAGTGGTTCAAATGTCAAAAATCCCTTTATTAGGAAAATGGCAAATTTCTTTATTTATGCAAAGGTGACTTGGTTTATCGTTACTGTGACAAACGAAAACACATTATTTGATGAATCCTTAAAATAATTTTTAATTAATATCAATCAGGAGAAAAGTTATTGCAAAAATATATGTTGATCCCTAGACACTTTTGATGTGTGTATTTAGTTTCGTCGTGAAGAAAAGGATTTAAAAAAAAAGATTTTATTTTCTGGAACCGTTTGGTCCCAGAACTCGAGAATGTCCTTTAGTATTGCCTAGCTGTTCCCGAGACCGGGCAGCGAGTAATGGGCAACTCGCTGTCCGACCATGGACCATGCCCGGGTCGACGGCGCGTTGTGTTCCACGCGCGCCTCAAGGAGTGTCAGCATAGTAACGGGGCCTGTAGAGGGCCAAAGCCTGCCGGGGTCGCGGGACTGTACGAATTACCGTGACCCCGGTACGTAAAGGGCTAGTGAAGGACACCGTGGATTTTAGTCAGTACGAGTCTGACAGTCCCTCCCGACCTGCCCTGGGTGGGAACTCATTTGATGATTTTACCACGATAAAAAAAAGAAGTAATCATCACACTTTACCTAATGTGTTGCGTATAAATAATTAAATATTACATAAATAATAATATGTCACCTAAAAATTCATCTTTTCAACATGACCAAGCCATCCCGTTCATATTTTATGAGTTTATGACGTTTTTGTAGTACTTGCAAGGGAAAGAGATAAAAAAAGGGATATGTTGGGACTTTTGACAGGTGTGATGGGGGTTTTTAAAAATTAAAAAAGGTTTAGAGTATTTTAAAGGATTTCAAGCTCGTACGGAGTATTTTCACATAATTCAGTAAGTTATCTGTATTCATGTTGATTGCATGAAATAAAGTAACATAATTGTGACACCTGTCAATCCTATAGGGTATCTGCCTTACCCTTCATTTAATTACGGCACGGTTAGCGCAGTGGCTGAGCAATTGGACTAATGCACTGCGTGTCGCGGGTTCGATTCCCGCACGGAGCAAATATTTGTATGATCTAGAAGTAGTTGCTTCGGGTCTGGGCGTTTTTGTATGTGAGTTTATGTGTTTGTAAACGCACCCACGATACAGGAGAAATTCCTAGTCTGGGGCTAAGTTTAAAAAAAAAAACACGCTAATCGTTTCCCTTTAATAATGCGATCAGCAAAGGAGTTGACCTCTTTGCCTGCGCCTCTGTATTTCCGAGCGAATACAACCCTAATTTCTTCAAAGTTTGAATGAACAGGATTCTTCTGGGTACCTAAGCTTGCTGCGTCGTCGTCTTGTCTTTGTCACCCAACCAGGCAACATAGACTATGGCCTAATCTATTTTATAAAAAAAGCATGACTCTATTTCGCCTTGATCATGTCACTAAACTCTTATGATAATTAGCAGCTGTCTTTATATCCCTTCACAATCTGACTTTTTCAATTATTCTACACTTCAAACTAGAACATAGCTATGCGGTAAAAATAAATATGAAAGTAATACTTCTGTCGGACAAAAATCATTGTTGTAACAATCGCTGGCAATTTCGTACACTCAATTTCGCCAATAGCTCTTTCAAATGGATGGCCCATACGGAACGTGTGTTAACTATTGATTGCCCACGGATTTTTGCACTAAATTGCAAAGAGAACTACTTCGCTATATTCTGTTTTAACGTTCTAGAGTTCAAGCAAAACAGAACTCTAGAAAACCACTTCGTAAGGTAGTATTTCTTTTAATAGAGTATGTGCTAAAATGTACTGGAAAATCGTCTATAGTTTTGGATTTTGTGCCACAAACGAAAATAAACTCTAAATTTGTTAGCAGACGACTAGTTTTACAGGGAAAAAGTTTGTTGAATAAGCAAAATTCTCAAATATCGCGTGCTAAGAATACTCGTACGTTATTATAATTATGTACAAAATACTTTGTTTTTAAATACATAAAATGCAGTTTCGTTAAAGCAAGTTCATCGTCCTGTTTCAAAAAGAAATGTGCTCGTTATTTCAGGCCAGCATTTTAAAATGATGTTCGGATATGAATCTAGATTTTAAACTGTCGGGTTTGATGCTAATCTCGGCTTAAATCGCCATTTAGAATGCCGAGCGCTGTTCTAGAATATAATTGGATGGAGCAGAAGAAAAAACTATGTTTGAAGAAAAGTTGAAAAGAAAAGAAAGATAATCTAACGAGATTTTCCCCGCGTCTTCGCTTGCGTTAATGTAGAATTTACTTTACCCATTATTGTAAGAATGTTATTGTTGTTTTTCTCGGAAACAGTATTTTTTTTTGGTTTTAATTACAAAAAAAGTAGTGTTCCCGAGGTGGAGGAGGACGAGGAGGAGGTGTCTGACACCTGATAACGGTAATACAAAAAATCAGGATAATCGGATAATGGTTTATGCCTGAAAATGTTACAAACTTACTTTCACATTTACAATATTAAGTGAAGTTTAGTAGAAATTAGCAATTATGTAATTTCGAGTTAATAAAAAGACATAAATCACTGCTTTTCCAATATATTTTTTTATGTGTAGACTTTGATGCAAAAAAAGTGGTAAAGCTTTATTATTTTTTGTTCTTATGAGAACATTTAGGTTTCAAGACGTGACAGGAGTTCTATCAATGTAACGTTTTCAATTTCATAGTTTCGAAACACTATGAAATATAAATTTTTATGAGCATCATTTTCCTGAACATATGATATCAAAGATCATTTACGTTGAACTATTAATAAATATTTATCCTTACTATGTTTATTATTTTAGCAGTCCATCGCTGTTTGCCACGACTTAGGGCCTTCCACACACAGACGCGATTAGTCTCGCGAACAGTCGCGTCACGAGTATTTCTTAGATTATCAAATGCAATACATGTCAGTTGCAAGAAAGAATGTGTCTAATGTTGCTAGCGATATTTGAGTTTTTTTTTTAAGTTTCTGTCAACAATTATCTATAATTTATTCTTTTTGGGAAACATAGTCAATGCACAAACGTAAATAAAATTGTAAACAAAGCCACAAGGTACACTATATTAATAAAATATGTTTCTTTGACACAGACGAGGCGTCTGGCAGAAGCTACATTTCTAAAAAGTCGTGAATAGTAGTGAGCCTCAGCGTAGCTCTTTGTTTTCAAACAACCTTTATCGTCCCAATCTTTGGCAAAGACTTCCCCCAATACCACCAAGGAGCTCCCATCTCACTTTTGTTGTTACTCTTGCTCCTGTGCCTCCACAAACTGTCGCGATTTGTCTAAAAAAAAAAACGCGATATCGCAGACTTGTCACGCATCTATTTTTATCCATGTGTGAAGGCCTTAACGGGTTTCACATCAAAGGCGTGGTAACAACGTTTCTTGTATCCATATTTATATTAAACCAAACAGTATCAGTTTCTTAGTAAAACCCGTAAAGTGTATTGGCAGTCTATTTTGGTAGTTTTACGCAAGATTTTTCAAGGTGTGTGCGATCGAGCGTGAATATGCATAGGTGTGTGTATGCTTTACTATCAGAATCACTGTATTCTTTATTTCTATAACAATAAAGTTGCTTTTAACTTGCTGTCACTGGAAAGTCTGACACGTTTATAGACATCTTTATTTTAGTATGGAGGTTGGATAAGATGATAAGGATTTACCTGTATCTTTGATACGGTTCTTTTAGTGGGTATGTTTTCAATCGTACGAAAAGTTGATGTGTGTATTTTTCTATACTTTTTTTTGTGTACGTTACCGGTTTTGCCTACGAATATATATCTAGGATGTTTTGTTAGGTTCCATTTTAGATTTGGCCTTGAACTCTAAAACTGAATTAGTAAACCACATTGCTTTGTAAGTGGGATTTGGTTTAGTTAAAGTTTTTTTAATTAGATTTTTTATAATGAAATATGTGTTGTAGTGTCTGTTCGTCTTCGTAATTACTGCTAATAAATACATTTTTCAGTTTCAAAAATGATTTTTGTCATCATGATGTACAATCAACAAATTTGAATTATGAACTACCATAGGCTTATTTTCTTACAGACATTCAAATAGAATAAAGTCCACATTCGCGTTAATATACATATCCATGGTAACGATCTTGATCTTCGTTATTTTAACGTATTCAAACGATTAATTGAAAAAAATGGGTCATGATCCAACTTTGTCAATTGTACTTGCAATAACAAAACTAACAAAATTTATATAGTTAAAAGATATAATTTTTTCAAAAGTTTGGCAATTAAGTTCCTAATTCAACTGTGATTATGGCTACATTGAGATGATCACGGTCTATCAATTTTATTTTTATTTATTTTATTTATTTTTATTTTTAAAAAACGTTGCCCCACACTAGAATATCAATGAAATATCTTCTTATTATCAGTCAGCATTATGTTAAACCTACGTCACAGAAAATAGCCATCTTTACTCTAAATGAAAAGGCAGAGAATACTGTTTTGTACTGTGTCATATGAACATGTATGATGCGTCCGTTTGTCAAAGAAAACAAAAGCAGAGTACACAAAGCTGACTAAAAAAAAACCGTATTCACGCCCCACAAACCGAATACACACAAAACCTAATTTTAAAACCGAATTCACACTCAATTAATCGAGCTCAACTTCGCACATACGAAACGAAACATACAACACGAAAAAAAAGCAAATGAAAAGCCGAAACAATAGATAAATTTTGACTGAAGCACAAAAGCGAATGAATCCAAAAAAAACGAAAAGCGCCGGACGGGGAACAGCGAAAATTTCATTGAAAATACCAACGTCCCTAACAATGGCGGACGCATTATACAGGGGTTTATCTGTGACGTCATAAGCCCACCTGACAGACCCCCCTTTCCCCTCAATGGGGAACCCCTACAGGGTGGAATCATACGGTGCGATTTTCGACATCGGGTGAGCACGGTTAAGTTAACGCGATTAGAATTTCGAGATTTTTTTCTTTTTTGTTTGGATTTGTTTAATCGTAAAATGGCTTTTTTTTAACGTGGTAATATCATCAAATGAGTCCTTCCACCCAGGGCAGAGCGGGAGGGACTGTCAGACTCGTACTGACTAAAATCCACGGTGTCCTTCAATAGCCCTTTACGTACCGGGGTCATGGTAAATCATAAGTCCCGCGATCATCGTAAAATGGCTTGGAAATTGTAATATTAGTACCTAATGATGTATAGCATTTTACAATTACTTAATATTTTCAGGAACTAACTTTTAAAACTGGCGTATAAATTAACGAGGTCATTGTCGTTGATTTATGTTATAAACATAGAAATTATTATAAATAAAAGTATTATCCTTTAAAAATAAATATTTTAAATTTAAAAGTGTGTATGTTTGTTCCGTTTGCTTTACACGAAGGTTTAGACCCTACTTGTCAATCAAAATTTTATACTGATGAGCTCCATATAAGAGGGCGCGAGTCTGTTTCCATCAACAGGGTATAACCAACGAAGCTATCTACTCAAAAACACCCGTTCCCGGGAATCGAACACAGAACCTTTAGCTCAGGACAAGCGCTAACGATAACTTGCCACTAAAGTTTAGACGCGAAGCAGATGGAATACGAAATTCCATCTGCTTCGCGTCCTTTATTCTGTCAATGAGTCTCGTTCGCATAGAGCCGCGTGTGCGAGCGGGACTCATTATATTTACACGGGAGTGACAGAGACGGGTAATGACAGTTACGAAATTCCTCCTGCTGCACGTCTGGACTTTAGACACAACAATGAAATCCTTTATTGAAAATCTGAACCCCACTTTACAAATCAGAGTTTAATGCCTGCCTCAAAATGTCTTGTTTGGAACTTTTAATAGTACCTATTAGTTTTCTCCTTCACGCTTTACCTACTTAGATTTCAAATATAATCAAAACCCTCCGAGATCTGCCGGGGTCGCGGGACTGTGCGAATTACCGTGACCGCGGAATGTAAAGAAGGAAGGACGCCGTGAATTTTAGTCAGTACGAGTCTGACAGCACCTACTGCTCTGCCCTGTGTCATTTGATGATTTTACCACGTTGAAAAAAGAAAAAAACCCTCTGAGATCTACCACTAATAATAACTTTTTATATTAATAGTCTACATTTACATACATTAATCATACCAAAAATACAATTTACCTATAGAAGCATACCAGAAAATTGCCTTTCAACTTTACAAAGAAGACTGGGCACAATACGTTCCCTTTTTTGAAGAATACTAACCTTTTTTAACGGCTACCGTGGAGCTAAGGGGTATTTTCTTGCGTATGGTTCTATATAGAGAATCTTTTACATCCCTTTTTCTATATACAGGGTGTCCAGTAAATAGCACGACATACTGCAGGGGGTGATAGCTAGGGTCACTACCTATCAATACGTAAGAGAAGGACGAGGGATGACGTCAGAGGCTGAACAATGAGAGAGAATGAGACTGTATGGCGCCGTGTCGTCTTCTAGTCTCAATTCTCATGTTTACTAATAAAATAGATTGGATTCTGGTAATTCATTCAAACATAGTTTAGTTGGTGATTTGATTTGGTTGTTTTTCTTGAAGTGATAATTTTTGTTGTGCAAAATTATGAATAATCTGTAACTTTATTTGAATATACTAACTGCATACTTAATTTCTGGCACAGTGGTAATGGTAACAGCCCAACTTACGAGTTGCAGGTACAGGTTTTGAACCCAGCCAGGCTTATTACTAAGTGTAATTTATTTCATCATCATTGCTCTGAAAATGGTGCAGGAAAACATCATGAGAGAACTGGCATGTTTTAGAAAGAAATAATGGACGATACATGGCATCTACCAAAACGCACTGCACGCGTAGCATGGCGCCGTAGAAAGGGGTTTTGTCGACGGAAGAAAAGAAAAAATGACAGAAACATAGAAAGATTTTTACCGTCTTACGCATGACAATGTTTAAAATATTGAAAATTAATGTTTCTATTCTTCAATGGTGTACGAATTACGTGTCATATTTGTGCAAAAAAGAGTCGGTTTGTATAGAAAAAAGATGAAATAACTTTGTCTATTCTTGGTAAAATAGAGATAGAATAAATAATAAATAAATAATAAATATTCCACAACTATCACACAACGCCATCTAGTCCCAAGCTAAGCAGAGCTTGTGTTATGGGTACTAGACAACTGATAAACATACTTATATATTTCTAAATACATACATATTATAGATAAATTACACCCAGACACAGAACAAATGGTCGTGCTCATCACACAAACATTTGTTCTGGGTGGGAATCGAACCCACGACCTCCGGCATAGCAGTCAGGGTCACTAACCACTAGACCAACAGGCCTGTCAAAATACCTTTGAAACATGGTACGGCCTCCAGGCTGGTTTATTGTAATAATTATGTCCGCTGCATTTAGAATACGAAGCGCTCTTGGCTAATTAATATTATCCACGCCAGCATACTTCCGGCTAAGCAACCAGGGCCGGCCCAAACTTAACGTCCATTCATTATTTTAATAAGACCCACCTCGGAAAGCACTTTTGGTATCGGCTTTATTCGGTATAGAGCTTTAAAGTTATGAGGAACAGGTTACATATTTCCTCGTCGCTAACCGGGAAAGGAGAATTCTCCAATGAGCCTCGGAAAGCACGTAAAGCCTTTGGTCCCGGCTGTCAGTCAGTCAGAAGCTATTATGTCTGACAACCAGTTTTACAAAAGTATCGTATTAGCCAGTTATTGGGTTGTGGAGGTCATTAAGCTGTCGCTCCAAAAATACTGATATTCAGCTGAATTCAGTTCGACTGGGAGACGACCCCAACATAGTTGGAAAAAGCCTAGGCAGATGATTTTTTTTTATTTTTTTTATTTTCTTTTATAAAAGGTAGCTTCACAGCTGACAGGAAGTAAATGCAATATAATATCCACAAACAATACGCCAATTACGAAGTACACAGATAAATTAATAATAAAAAAAAACAGCAGAGAGCGACATATGAATAGTGTGTGCGTGTGTATAATGTGTACGCTTTGGGTGTCTGTGAACGTGTGTGATGATGTGTGTGCGTGTGTGTGTGTGTATATGAGGAACTCACTGGCACTACAGGTTTAACTGAGCGTCTCGCGTCTGACTCAAGATAAGGATGATTTCTTTTTTGAGACGGTTCCTACTAGTATTGAAGAGATCCAGTGTTGGGAACTTGTCATTATATAATGCGGGAAGACGCAAGATGATGACAATGGTTTTACTCTTTTGGCCTCAATATAGCCCAGAAACAAAGATGAGGCCTAAAATATAGCGAGAAATTCCTAGCGGGGAGCATCGTCTAAAAAATACAGGAGGGAAAAGGCTGGGCAGATGATGGTTACCTATGTTTGCTACAAGACACACTCCTCCCCTCTTTGTCTTTCTCATTGTACTCATTGAAGATATTCGTAATCTCCAGTAGCTCTCATAATCATCGCTTCGAAATTCAAATCAGATTGAAGTACGAATCCGCCATGTTTGAAGAGTAAATCCAAGCTTTTGAATTGTTCACGAATTTTACACTGTGAGAAACTTCGGATCTCTCTGAAGTCATGGACTTGAATTTCAAAGTGGACTTGACGGGATAGTACTTACTACAGCCGTGCTCGTAAAGTCATATTGGGGTGCTAAGTAAGTGACAGTTACCTTATTTCTAGAGTAACTTCATGTTATTTTTTATTGTGCGCTTTTGACGGGTGCTATATTGTAAATTTTTGTTTTTTTTTTTACATTTTATTACAACCTTTAAACTCTGAGTTTCACAAATTATGAATTTGACCAAAACATCCAATCAACCCAGCCTATTTCAGCCCACTGTTGGACAGAAGCCACAAGGTTTATCTAGTTGTAGTCATTCTCCTATTGGAGTCATTCTATCAAATGAGCCCTACTCCAAGGTTTCCTGGTCGCGGGACTGTACGAATTACCGTGACCCCGGAACGTAAAGGGCTATTGGAGAACACCGTGGATTTTAGTCAGTGCGAGTCTGACAGTCTCTCCCGCTCTGCCCTGGGTGGGAGGACTCATTTGATGATTTTACCGCGATAAAAAAAATAAAAAAAAGTTCCAAGGTTGAGCAGAAAGGATTTTCAGACTCTTTCACACTAAAAACTTCCCTGTTGCTTCACATGCCCCTTACGTTCCAAGGCGGTTGTGAACTTTTAAGACACATAACATTTATAACTTACGACGACCAAACGCAAGAGTTTTGCATTTTGTTCCTAACACTGGCAGCACCTGGCATGTGGCGAGTAATGGGCGACTTGCTGTCCGACCATGAACCATGCCCGGGTCAATGGCGCGTTGTGCTCCACGCGCGCCTCAAAGAGTGTCAGCACAATGACGGGGCCTCCCTTTAGAGGGCCAAAGCCTGCCGGGTTCGCAGAACTAACGAGTACCGTCATTCCGGAACGTTGAAGGACACCGTGGATTTTAGTCAGTACAAGTCTGACAGTCCCTTCTGCTTTGCCCTGGGTGGAAGGAGTCAATTGATGATTTTACCACATTAAAAAAAAACACACTAGCATTGCATTTAAATTTTACAGACCACTCTATTCGTAGGCAACAATTATGTTAAACAAAAACAAGTTATTTATGACCCTATACACCTAAATAACCCAGCTATTGATAAGAATCAACATTACTATGCATTTTGCAGTTAATTACGTTCTAAATGGGAGGCATCATACATTATTACTGGTTACCAAACAACAACAAAGTTTACTCACCATTTACAATAAATCCCACGCAATTTTCATCCCTAACATCCCGGTATTAAAGCAAGATTTTCTATGACAATAACTTACTTTGTTACCTCGTATACATACATGCAAGCTTTCATTGTATATGCTGCGGTGTAACGATAAAACGGACAACAGAACGTCAACTTTATGTTTGTTCATTAAAGTTGATATTTCGTTAACATGACAGTGTTGATGAAAATATGTATTTGTAGTTGGTATACTTGTAGCATTTTTTTTTGGTATTTTATGCTTGACCTGACAGGTTGTTTGGTTCCGTATGTTGGTCAGGGACTTTCGGGAGGTACTGTTGATCGCACATTTGTCAACACTGTACGCAACACGCGCCGTATGCGCAACATTTTACAATTCGTTGTATGAAATTCGACGGCACGGATAGCGCAGTGGCCAAGCGATCGGACTGCAGCGCTGTGTGTCCCGGGTTCGATTCCCGCACAGAAGAAATATTTGTATGACCTACAAGTAGTTGTTTCGGGTCTGGGTGTTTGTGTATGTGAGTTTCTATGTTTGTAAACGCACCCAAGACACAGGAGATATTCCTAGAGTGAGGCAATGTTTAAAAAAAAAAACATGTGAACCTTCCACATTTCACCAGCACTGTACGCGCAGTTTTTCAGAAAATGTTTGAATCGTCTGAAAGCGTCTGAATACTGAAGAAAACAACCTGATGACGTTATATAATACGACGCGTTCGGTGCATGCTGGTATTATAGTGTTGTCTGCAGTAAAAAAGTACTCAGGTGGCTTGCCATGATGTCTTTAAGCCATAGTTGTTCCGGTGAGGGAACGAGGTGGCGCTAGACGACTTGTATAGCTCTGTCTCTTTCCTGCTCTGGAACTACTCTGGCTTTAAGACGTCATGGTAGGCCAGCTGTACGATGAAAAAAAAAACGACGGGTTGCACTCTGGGAGTGCCGGCAGAAGTGAAAACTTGAATAGTAATTGTTGGAAATATCTTGTGAACAGATTTTAGTAAAACTCGCAAAAATGGTTGACTTTTTATTTCAATAATTTTCCAATGTGACGTACATCTTTTATAAACAATGTTACCTAGCAACGAATGTATCCAGCATACAAACTTCTTTAAAAGTAATAAAGTCACACGAACATTCACGCAAGCGCCCTGCGCCGTCCTACGCTTTTTCGGTCAGGGTCACGTGTCCTGACGCGAGTGTCCTGACGCGAGTTTAAGATTTTATACCCATTACAGAAAAAGTGCTCAACGCCGCTAAAGAAGTTTTCACTTCAAAAAACAAGTCGGAATTCAAAAAAACTTTAAATATTCTTAAACATTTCATTGTTTTCGCAGTGTGATTTGGATTTTTGTTTAACGAATTCAAAGACCTTTTAATGTTACTGTTACTTTAATTATTGAAAACAATATTAATTATAATAATGTGACAACAAAAATAAAAACGATTAATGGGTATATCGGGTCTGGTTAGTTCAAAATCATTTCGAATATCTTTCTTTTATTTTTTCTATTTTTAAAATCGGACAACACTGGTTACCTGATTTGCGCAGACGACACCATTCCGTCTCGTAGATCCGAGTGTCTTTAGAGATTTGCGTACGGCGTGAACAGTATAGATAGGTGTGCAACCATTTTAAAATGTACATAACAATTTATTAGTATGTGAATAATGTATTGTTGTACCTATTCCAACTGCTTCTCCTTTTGACCCAAAGGTTAACTGGTAGATAATGCCTTGTGGCATTAAGTCCGCATTATGTACCACAATTGTATGTAAAAGTTTAAATAAATAAATAACACTCGGGAAATGCCCGGAAAAGCAGAATTCTCAAAGGAGTTCTCAAATGCAGATACGTTACATTTTACACAAGTTTGTTCTACATTTTGCTAGCAATAAATTAGTTAGAGTAGACAGGTGCTTGCGATGTTTTAGTTACGTTTTTAAGTTTTTGAAACAAGGATTTAAATGGCCATCTGTTATTTTGGTGCAAGTTCAAGTTCGACCATATGGCATACGACTCTGAAACATGGATGTTGACTGCTGGCTTTTTTGAGACACTTAGAGTCACTCAAAGAGCAAAGGAAACAGCTATGCTCAAAGTTTCTTTGCATTTTTTTTGGTGTCATCTCGCAGTTCAACCTCTAGTAGGTTGTGTACTGCTCAACCGGACTTTTCTGTGGATGCCTTAAGAATTAAAAGCGTCCAGCCAGGGCAACAAACTTAGTTAAAAAGTTTCTTTGCAGGATAGAATCCGGAACAAGGATATTTGGCAAAGAACCAGAGTCACCGACATAGCTCGTAAAATTTGCAAGTTGAAGTGGCAATGGTCAGGCCACATCGCTCTTAGAACTGATAACTGACGGGGAAGAAAAGTTAAGAAAAATAAGGGAAAGACCTAAGTTCAGCAGTGGACGTCTTCAGGCTGATGAAGATGAAGATGATATGGGCATAGCATTATAAGTCTTAAATGCTTCCACTGTTAGGGTACAGGTCTCCTGTCTGTGATAGGGTGTAAGTTGTAATCCACCACGTAGGCACAATGCGGGTAGGTGGATCTCACTTGATTTCGAATTTTCGGTTCTAGGATATGTCAGTTTCCTTCCCAATAATTTCTTTCACCGTTTTAAGATCAGTAGTGATGTAATTAATTACAAATAGTAATGTGCACCTGCCTGGGTTCGAATCAACAACTAACAAAACAAAATCAAACTCAAGTTTTGTTATAATTATTCATCAGTGAAATAACGAGTGTTGTCCCAAGGAAAAAGTGTCATAAATTGCTGTAATTTACATAAATTACTGCTGATGCCGATACTAAGATAAAAGTCCTTAATATTGGTAGTAACTAACTTTGAAATTGAATTTAAGAATTCTTATCACTGCTTATAAAATGTAATAACGGAACCACAGTATAATTTTAAGAGATATTTAGCATAATAAGCCTATAATTTTTCCACTGCTTACTTTTTGGGTTAGAAAATTATCTATTTAATCTCTTCCTTGTTGCCTTTTGAGTTTCAGGACCATGGCAACCTTTCAAGACAATAATAGCCCATATCAAACCCCATCAGTTTACTAGCGTTCCATGAGGCCCGCTGAGAACATAACACGCCATCGACTTGGCCTTATCCTTGATCGGACAGCAAGTTTCAGATTACTTGCCGTCCGATAGCCTTTACATCAGCTATTCGTACCGTTCACATTCATACATACATCTTACTTACATTGTTAATGCGAAAGATCGTGAGTTTGTGTGAACGAATTTGTATGTTTGGTACATAGATAGTTTATAACCTGGATTATAACGTAAGATGTTTATTCCGTTTTTAAGTTCCCGTGGAAACATTTTACAGTTGTAGTAAAGCCGCTTTTTTTTTTGTTTTTTACGTGGTAAAATCATTAAATGAGTCCTCCCCCTCAGGGCAGAGCGGGAGGGACTGTCAGACTCCTATTGACTAAAATCCACGGTGTCCTTTAATAGCCCTTTACGTACAGGGGTTACAGTAAGTCCTGCGACCCCGGCAGGCTTTGGCCCCCTAGAGCGGGGCCCGTCATTTAAAGTAAAAATAAGTAATAAAGCCGCTAGAAATAAAATTTAAAAAACTTGTAATGTCACTGATTGTTCATTATTTTGAGTTTCCGATATTTCGACGCTATTGCAAGCACCATGGTCGTAGAGTCAGCCCACAATCATGACATTTTTATATGATAGTCACAGTAATATAATAGTGACAATATAAGTAACAGTCTTAAGTTTTTTATATAACCGTGAATGCTTAAACCAGTGCTTAATAAAATAAAGTTCGTCAAAGGTTTTAGTTACTAAAACACTTAACCTTTTGCCTCGTAGTACGCCAAAACAAACCGAGTGTAAAACTAAGTTAAACTTCTAAACTATTCTGCTATCGGACAGTTGTCTAACTTAGTTCTGTTGTGGTTATGCTTGTATGTATTACCGTGTACATAATTCAGTAACTTTCAGTCTATTCAAAGAGGAACTAGTGTTGTCCGTCTATTTTAGTTAAAATGTTTTTTTGTTAGAGATAGTTTGAAATGTGGGGGGGGTTAGAAGAGAAATTATTGTAATAGGCATGTTGACAACATGAATAAATTGTACATCTAATTAGTCCGTCACTTAAGCCTTTGTCAAACAGACCGGCGAAAGCGAAGCGAGTCCGAAGCGATACCGAACCGAAGCGAGACGTCAGTCCGATAGTTCTGTCAGGCTATCGGATCGCTTTCGCTTTTCTATGTGACTAGATTCAAACAATTTCATACATTACAAATAAAACGTCACGCTTCGCATTCCCCACGCGTCTGTTTGACAAAGGCTTTTGGGTATCGAAAAATAATGGACATGTTATTTTTCTTTTGTTAACTCAATGGATATTTACAAAGATAAAGCGCATCAAACTTTGAGAGTTTCCAGTGGCATCAGAAGCAAGTAAAAAGGGTAATTGTCCATTTAAAAGTGTCATAACATCTTCAATTTTGGTTTACGCAACAAAAGAAAAATTATAGGTGATTTTTTTTTACAAAATCTCACTGATGTATTAATTACATTTTTTTCAGTCAAATATTCTACTGAGATTATTTTAACTTTTTTTTGTGTTAAACAGTGTTTGTTTTTTTTTTTCAGGTAATTACAACTACTTTCAACCTCAACTAGCTACGATATTTACTGTATGTATGTGTGAATTATTATTTTAAGTACAAATTACATAAGTTAAAAGAACATAACTGAGTAACTGTAAATAATTAGGTATTGCAAGAAAGAAAAATATGTGTTGGCACTCGCAAAGACCAGTAATCAAAAATTAAAAAAATAAGACACATTCACAAAAACACTTCTTTAGTTAGACATTCAATTTCCAAAAAAATGGCAACAAATAGATATACACTTTTTTACTTCCAAAATGTGATTTCATTCAATCTTATCCTACATAAATAACAAACCACGTTCTATTACAATTTATAGCTTCACTATAAATACTCTATACGTACATATAGATAGTTAAGAAAATATACACATAAGATTCTGCCACGACCCTTGGAGTTACGAATTGCGTGAAACAACATGCGCGAAACTTATTTCCTTCATGTGAGTACTACCCGCAATAAGTTGAGACAACATGTAAAATTAAAATGAAAAACGCATTAAAAAAATTCGATAACAGTTAGGAAATAATCAATCTATATGTATTCTTTATTGTGCACAGTCTATGTTAATTCTACATATTTTTTTCTAAGACGTCATAATGAGTCCTATCTAGGGTGCGGAAGGGACTGTTAAACTTTTGTTGACCAAAAATCACCATGCCTTAGTTTACAAGGGCCACGGTAATATTCATTTGAATTTTTTTGCTGTAGCTGTCGCAGCACGCTTGAACGAATGGGTCGTGGTCAAGCTTTACAGCCGTAGGCAGTAAAGACAACACAGACATTAGATTGTTTTTATAACGGGGACGTGGGGTATCAATGTTTTCTTTCGCCCGGGGTCTAACTTACGACATTACTCACATTGGCATTAAGGTGACATTACTTCTTTCTTATAGATGTAGGTTAAGAAAACAAAAAAAAAGGTTCTATAACCGTTTTTTTAGTGTGTTTTTTTTGTATGTCTATCACAGGAGTCAAACCCAAACTGTGTGCGTACGAATAAGAATGATTGTGACCAATGAATAAATAACATAACATGTAAATAATCCCACACGGATTCACCTTCCAAATGCAAAAAAAAGCCAAATGTTTAAAAATTACCTAAAATTCTAAATAAACCAAAATGGTGCTCGAAAAAAGAACTTGGAAATATATTTAAAAGTAAGTTAGAAATATGTATTGAAAAATATGACAGAACTATTTACGAAGGCATGTGCTATATAATAAGGAACATAAAATATAGATAAATTTCTTTGCATTAATAACCTACACCAGCATATTCTAATGCGGAGGCCACATTAATGGGAAATGTCGTTAAATATCGCGATTTCCGGCTGGCGTAACAAACCTTGGTATAACAAAAACTCTTAGCTTTTTTGCAATAAACAGAAAACACGAACGCCTCACCTAGATTTTAATTCCATTATTCAAATTGGGAAATACCAAAGGATCATTTTCATTCCATTCACGTAACACAGAACTAACACTAAAAACAAAAGTTTTTACACGATTACGTGTCTTGCATTTAAATTTTTAACTGACCTACTCACGGATGTGCCAGTTAATCAAAACACTCCAGTGCAGAAGTTTTAAGTTTAAATGTATATATTTTTTTCTTATAAAAATGCAATGGGGATTTTTTTATACGTGGTAAAATCATCACATGAGTCTTCCCACCCAGGGCAGAGCGGGAGGGATTGTCAGACTCGTACTGACTAAAATCCACGGTGTCCTTCAATAGCCCTTTACGTACAGGGGGCACGGTAATTCGTGAGTCCCGCGACCATGCAATGGGACCTTGCAGTTAATTCACTGAAAAAAATTAGTTACAACATTCTGTAAATCGCGGTTTATCATTTATTGTTTTTTACACTGTCATTCTCCTACTCTTAAATTTCTTGAAAATTGCTTCTATGAGTTGTACAGTGAGTTTATAATATACCAAAAGTGGACAACATATAAAATGACACCTGTCAACACGCACTGGGCTCTCGTGGTGGATTGCTGTCCACCCCCACTCACAGAGAGGAGGCCTGTCCTAACAGTGCGAACATTATAGCATGATTGTGCACATCTTAACAAGGTTTTTTTGCTAGTACCCATAACACAAGCTCTGCTTAGCTTGGGACTAGATGGCGTTGTGTGATAGTTGTGGAATATTTATTTATTTATTTTACGTGGTAAAATCATCAAATGAGTGCTCCCACTCAGGGCAAGGCGCGACGGACTGTCAGACTTGTACTGATTAAAATCCACGGTGTCCTTCACTAGCCCTTTACGTTCTGGGGCTTTGGCAGCTTAGTCCCGCGACTCTGGCAGGATTTGGCCTTCTAAGGGGGCCCGTAATATCAACCCGCACTGGGCGCACGTGGTGGATTGCTGTGCACTCCGACTCACAGAGGGTGGCAGTGCGAACATTGTAGGCTGATTGTGCAAATAAAAAAAAAAGAAAAAATTTCAAATACGAGCTAATTTTTGCTTTCCAAATCTCGCTCTGAAAATCTCTCTCTCTCTCTCTCGCCTTAAATCGCATTCACTAGTCACGTTGACCACAAGTTACACTGAAACTTCTGTGTCGTTTATTATTTTTTCGAACCGAACGTGTCCCGGTTATAAACTACGGAGAGGACGTTGGACATGCAACACCAGTGCGAATGGTAACGAAGAGGAGTGTTCCATGTTTTATGTTTACAAAATGTTCGGTTGTGTGGAGTTTTTGGGTCACGCCTGTTACAACAGGATGACTGTGAGGTGTTACGATTTTAATCAATATTAATACCATCCCGCGTGGTGGATTATAGCCCACTCTTTCTCGCAGATTAGATGCTTGGTCACAGCAGTTTTTTAAGCTGAGCGCGGCGACCGAATCAAGAAATTCCGTAACGAAAAAACCTAAGAAAATAAACCTAACACCCCGCATCGTCTAACATCGTTTCAGTTCGGGATACTTCGGCAATCATAAAACATCCGTCATAAAGACAAGACTATGACTAAGTTTCGCCTAAGCTCTACTAGAAGCTAGTAACAAAGAACCAATCTACTAGAAGTACCTAACTGTATGCCATTATCGGGTATCCACTTACGAGGCACAGTCTTAACCAGATGCAATGGCTAATATAGTCACTATGCTAAAAGCAATAGAGGTTTATTTTGTTTTCTAGTAAGTTTGATGATATCATAAAGGAGCTTACACTGCTTGCATAATAGGAGTGTATTAAGTAATACAATTTTTGTCTCTTTTCAATACACTTATTACTCTTTTTACTTTGTTGTTGAGACAAGGATTGTAACAAAGGAATATTTTTTAAAACGTTTTTAGAAACTAGTGACCGTTCAGTGGCCAAAATTCGATATTTAAATCGTAACGTTTTTTATGGTTTTGTGTCAAAGATTAATCGATGATTAACTCCATCATAACAAATTAAAATTAATCTTTCAATTTTTTTTTTTTACAATAATAACAATTTCAAATTTTTCAATTCATTTATGCAGTAAAATACCCTATTAAGTGAAAAAAAAACACATCTCAGCTCTTTTAATAAAAGAAAATCCTGAATAGCAATTTACACAAGGTTCTTGTTTGATTTCAGGGTCGGGATCAAACTTAGAATCTTATACTCGGCTTTTTACTCCAGACATATCAAGATCTTAAGAATATATAAAATTTTGATCCTTATCCAGACGACAGAAAGGATCTATAAATATCCCTTAAACTCAACAGCTATACTTGTACAGAAATACCTTTTTCTTTTGCCAAAATATTTGGAATAATATGAAGCAAAGATATGAAGTACATGCTTTTATACGGTCTATATACGCATGAATAATTCAAGTTTGGGTGAAAGCTTGACATTGCCTGAATGTCAGGAGCAGTCTTATATAATGCTACTGGATTTATGGAGTGGAGTATACTGATATACAAACTACATAAATACGACAAGGTCTTGTCGGGTCACGTCGTTTTCCACGAGCGCTTTTAAGAGTTGCCAGCAATCTGGCGGAGAGAGGACCAAACGCCTGCCGGTGTCGCGGGACTATGTGAATAGCCTACCGTGACCCAGGAACGTTAATGGCAATTGAAGGTAGTACATGTCTGACAGTCTCTTCTGCTCCACTCAGGACGGCAGGACTCATATTTTGATGTCCAACGAAAAAACGACCAATGTAATCAACCACCTAAAAATAAGCGGTTTGTAACTATGATTGAATCTGATTGTCAGCTTACCCATATTACAGGAGAAATTGATAGCGAATGAAAATAATCTATACACATAATAAATCTCTAGAAGGGTCAGGGAAAAATACGTAGAAAAAAAAACTACCATCCACGCGAAGACCGACATCCGCGCGGACGGAGTCGCGGGCGGAAGCTAGTCAAGAATAAAAAGAAATATCTTCTTGAACATTAACATGATATGCCATCAGATATCCTCTTGAAAGAAAAAGTCACGTTTGACTGCTAAAGTTATTTATATCCTTACTATCTTATATAAGTCGTAAATGTGGACAGGAGCGAACATATACTGCAGCACTATGTATACTGACGACCCGTCGTTAAGTTTGTAGTTGTTTTATTTCTTTTACGTCCTTCTATACCAAGAGATTATATTCTACGAGAGCTATCATCGCTAGAGGCAGTACTGCTATTTTCTGAATTGTAGGGTTCCTCACTCGACGGTAACCTACAGGACCCTATTAATTTAATTTAACCCTCTATTTCAGGCTACTAAGGCCCATTAAACACAGAATATAAATAATCAATAAGTATATAAAATAATAACCAAAAACAAACTAATGAATATTCTAAAAGAATAAACTTAAAAAATATTGCACACGAAGTTACGGCGTCGTGTTACGCTGCGAAGTGTCGCGTAGCCGTCCTCGGAAACTATATTAATATGCCGTATGACTTATTGGACGGTCGCGGGACTGTACGAATTACCGTGACCCCGGAACGTAAAGGGCTATTGAAGGATACCGTGGATTTTAGTCAGTACGAGTCTGACAGTCCCTCCCGCTCTGTCCTGGGTGGGAGGACTCATTTTAAGATTTTACGATAAAAAAAAATTACTTATTGGACTGAAGCTTGAATGCTCACTAAGTATGTTAACAAGCAAGCGCAAGTTAGCAAGTTACTCAGGGAGAGAAAGAGATAGAGAGAGAGAGAGCTATGGATAGAGCAATTTTGGGCATGTCTCTCTACGACCAGGTGAGAAACACCGAGACTCGTAGAAAGGCGAGACTTATAGATATAGCGTGATAGCAAAAAGACAGTAGAAGTGGGTGAGCAATAAACATGGTTTTTCAGTCCTTTTAATCTTCTTCAGGGGTCATTGTACTCATTTTAACGAATCACTTTTAGAAAGGGACAAAAGCTGCTTAGTACATTTATTTTCGCCCAACTCGTTAAAATGTGTTGAGTTACTCGATCGGGAATAAAATCAGCTAGATTTTATTCCCGATCGAGTAACTTGTCAAAATATTAATAGGTGCTCAATCGGGAGTAAATTATTGCTATTAACATAGGTGCTCTGAAAATAGTTGCTCAGATGGGAATACCTTAAAAAAATCATATTCTCATTGCTTATCGTCATTCCTTGACGTTACATAAAGAATGACGTTAAAAAACAATAATATTTTATTGCAGTAGTTTTAAAATGTTGTCGTACAATAAAGTATACTCTATTCTATTCCATTCTAAACATCAAAACTGATCCTGACTCTAACAAAACATTTAAATCCACCACGAAAATCAAACACTCTATTTCACCGCCGCTACTTCGCTTGCCGCAATTAGAACCTATAAAGGAATACTAAACCAAGTCGTGTATGTACACATACTTAGTACGTCTATACGGTGTACAAAGCACTTAGAATTCTCCTTGCCTTCGATGCTATCGTATACGTTCATTAGAGGCTCGTTTACACGAAGAGAGATACTCGCTCATCCGCCATGTCTTGTCGGTGAAACTTACAAGTTTCTACCTTTTTTTAGCGTAATATAATCAGATGAGTCCTCTCATCCTGGGTGACTGGAATCGTACTGACTAAAATCCATGGTGTACCTTCAATAGCCCTTTACGTTCCAGGGTCACGGTTACCTGTTTAGGCAGTCCGACAGGCAGGCGTTTGGTCCTCTATGAGAGTCCTGTTAAATTGCTGACAGCTCCTTGACGCGCGTGTGGAACACGACGCGCCGTCGACCCGTTTATGATCCACGATCTGAAGGAGAGTCCGGTGAACGTGGCGACGTCTGTTGCTATGGGCGTCTCCTGCGGCGGCTGGGTTGTGAGGTGGAGGCGACCCTCAGGCGTTCCGCCTCCTCCTTCTTTAAAGTGTTTTTACCTAATATCACTTTTTTTTAGTGTGGTAAAATCATCAAATGAGTCCTCCCACCCAGGGCAGGGCAAGAGGGACTCTTAGAACTGACTAAAATCCATGGTGTCCTTCAATAGCCCTTTAAGTTCCCGGGTTCCGCGACCCCAGGAGGCTTAACCTAATATCACTTTGGAAACCTTGTCTACGTTTTCAGTTCAATGATTTCCACGAACTCCTTTCAATTTAATAAAACTTTTTTTTAATTTGACATCTGACATTAACGTTATATCTAAACGCTGAGTGTCCCTCCCCATATAGCAAATATTGTCCTAAATAGACAATAACTACGATCTCCGGCCACCGTAGGCACGGGCATGCGGGCAGTGAGTAATGGGCAACTCGCTGTCCGACCATGGACCATGCCCGGGTCGACGGAGCGTTGTGTTCCACACTCGCCTCAAAGAGTGTCAGCAAAATGACGGGGCCCACCTCTAGAGGGCCAAAGCCTGCCGGGGTCGCGGGACTTACGAATTACCGTGACCCCGAATGTAAAGGGCTATTGAAGGATACCGTGGATTTTAGTCAGTATGAGTCTGACAGTCCCTCCTGCTCTGCCGTGTGTGGGAAGACTCATCTGATGATTTTACGAAGCTAAAAAAAAAATAGACAATAACTGAAAGTAATGATCAATGCGTGTCTCCTTTCATCAAATGAGTGTCGAACACACTGTCTACACAATTTTACACCTTCTTTTTACTGCTCACATCGAGGCTAGTAATTATCCTCGTGTAAATGATCCTTGAGAATAAATAATTCAAGGGATTCGCTTGGAAACGATCCGCGAACATTGCCTGTAACAAGTTAATGTGGCTCGATTTCTATTATATGAAGTGGTGGTAATTTTGTGAGACAAATCATTGAATTTAATACTCTTTTTAGGTTTCAGTACTCAAAGGATAAAAAAGTCTGACAACCGGGTCTGCCGGTTAACAGTCTTACCATAAGGTATCGTATTACGGCGTCGGACGTCGCAAGACGATCTCCGGCCACCGTAGGCGCGTGCATGCGGGCAGCGAGAAATGGGTGACTCGCTGTCCGACCATGGACCATGCCCGGGTCGACGGCGCGTTGTGTTCCACGCGCGCCTCAAAGAGTGTCAGCATAGTGACGGGGCCTGTAGAGGGCCAAAGCCTGTCGGGGTCGCGGGACCAAGGGATTACCGTTACCCCGGTACGTAAAGGGCTATTGAAGGACACCGTGGATTTTAGTCAGTACAAGTCTGACAGTCCCTCCTGCTCTGGCCTGGGTGGGAGGACTCATTTGATGATTTAACCACGATAAAAAAAAAGGTATCGTATTACCCAGTTACTGGGTTGTGGAGGTCCGACAGGCAGTCGCTCCATGTAAAATACTGATATTCAGCTGCATCTGGTTCGACTGGAAGCCGACCCCAATTTAGTTGGGATAAGGCTAGGCAGATGATGAGTACTCAAAGGATAAAACGGCACCTTATTACTTTGACTCCGCTGTCCGTCTGTCCGTCTGTCTGTCTGTCTGTCTGCTTGTCTGTCATCATGTTTTTTCTTTTCGTTATCTTCAACAGAGTGACGAAAGTGGGTGTAATTTATACTCAGTAAAAATAACTTATACTAAATGGTTAGGACTTTTTTATTGTTATTTATAACTGTATTTACTGTCAGTAACGTAGTAGTGTCATGTCAATAATTAAACCTTTTATAATTATCTCAAAATGTTACATCCATAAACTCATTTTTTTTTAAATTACGTCAGCCTTTTTGTGGTTGTAAAATCATCAAAGCGTTAGGGATTGTCCGACTTTAACTGACTAAAAGTCCACCCTGTTACTTCAAATGCCCTTTTTTGCTGGGACCATGGTGTCAATAAAAGACCCGAATCATCGTTTTTGTTTCATCGCGTCACGTCGTGACTTCACGACTCAACACTTTCTGAAAAAAAAAAATACAAATCGTTACTAAAATAATGGTACATTATTTCACCTGTTCCATATTGAATGACTCCACTATTTCAATTCCTAGAACCATAGCGATATAATTAAATACCGATCCGGCTTCAACAATGAACCCGCTACGATCGCTACGCCGTAGCAGAACTGCTACGCCGGCTACGCGTAGCTATTGTTCTGGAACTTATTGTGCATTTGAAGGGTAGTTTGTCGCAGTTGATTTATTACTTTAGTTGGGTTTATGTTATAGTGAAGTAAGTTTTGTTACAGGTTAGTTTTGTTTAAGTATTCTTAGGGTTGCCCGTACTAACATTATGGAGTAAAAATGTCTTAAAATATTATTTTGATTAATTTAATTTTAACAGACTAAGAATGAGACTATGACAAAAAGCGGCTAGTAATTGTTTGACAATGTACCGTAATGATTTAATCTGATCTTCTAACTTTACATATAACAATAATTATAAATGTGAAAGTGTGTGAAGATGATAGTGATGAATAAATGATTGTTCTTTTACACAAAAACTACTGAATAGATTTAGATGGGATTATAAACAGATAGTTTATAACCAGAATTTACATAAATTGTACCTTTTTACCCCCGTATAGAGGGCGAAGCCACTGGCAAAACCTATTTATAAAATAGGTTTTAAAACACTCAAACTAGTATAGATAACTTTGGAGTACAGATACCAAAGACTGATGTAAAATATGATACTACACTGAAACATTTCTTAATGTCCGTAGTTAGCAAACAGTCTCCTTTTTTTTACCTGGTAAAATCATCTTATGAGTCCTTCCACCCAGGGCAGAGCGGGAGGGACTGTCAGACTCGTACTGACTAAAATCCACGGTGTCCTTCAATAGCCCTTTACGTTCCGGGTTCACGTTAATTTGTACAGTCCCGCGACCAGCAAACAGTCTCTAATTTATATTTTTTCTCTTACCTAACCTCACTATTATTTGAATTTAAAACTGTATATTTACGCGATATTATTATTTAGATATGTAAATAAGCCAAATATCAGTCAATATGGTGAGTATCTCATTTTAAAGTCAAACAATGACTTCTTATTTAACCACAAACGGTTTGTCCAAACCATAATATTCACTCGAACTGTTCAAAATTCCACATATTACGGAACGGCAAGTCCTTATCACATCCCTACATTTGTTACCGTACAATGAATTATTCAAATCCATTGTAATAATGTCAAACGATATCTCCTACGTCTAGTAACAGTTTTATTTGAATCGTTTGTTTGAAATACTTTTATTTTGAAACCAAGGCTCTAGTTCTTTTACCGTAATAAGATAGAGCCTACTTTGGAATCGATATTTTTAAGCTATTGTATAGCTTTTATCGCGGGCTTTGAGCGCGGCGAGCGAATCAAGAAATTCCGTAACGAAAATAAATTTAATACTGTCACTGTCACATAATGTCATGTCAACAAATGATATTCTCCTTAATTCGCGATAATTTTGTCTTTTTTTTCATAAATTAAATAAGTTGATAAAAATGCTATGCAATAGCTTTACCGCGACAGTCCGCGAGTACACACGTATTTTTTTTTATAAAAAAGAAAATAAGCATAGCCATTATTTTAAATAAAATAAAAATGAGGGTTAAGATGCAGTGTAGAACATTGCATACACAGAATAAACTGGAACTTGCTGCACACTGACTACAACGGTGTTCACGAGGCATGTGGCCCTGGTGGGACAGGTGTCAGGTACCCTGTGGTGCTGTTGCCCAGGATGGACCGCTAGGAGCGCATTCAATGGACTTCCACTTACAAGGTTAATCTAATGAATACCACAGGATCAGGTTTGATGCAAGCCGCTTCCAACCTGCCTTATTGGAAATCTATAGGGTAGGCCCATGTTCAGCATTGGATGTCCTAGTGCTGATAAATATGATTACGATCCGTGCGATGCCAGACGGATCGCTAGGATGTCTTGAAAACATCGCTAGCGATAAGATCATCGGGCACGCCGCAATCGCGGCGGTAAAACCCCTCCTTGAGGAGTGGCTGGATAGGCGTCACGGCGTCCTCACCTACCGCATGACGCAGGTCCTCACCGGACACGGAAGTTTCGGGAGGTTCCTGTGTCTGATAAGGAGGGAAGAAACGCCTGGGTGTCACCACTGCGAAGATCGTCCGGAGGACACGGTGGAGCATACGGTGCAGGACTGCCCCGCTTGGGCAGAGCACCGCCGTGTCCTCACGACGGCGATTGGCGGAGACCTCTCGCGCCCGGCATTGGTCGAGGCCATGCTGCGGGGCGAGACGGAGTGGGAAGCGGTCGCCTCCTTCGGCGAAGCAGTCATGCTCGCGAAGGAGGAGGCGAGCCGCGTGAGGGGGAGGACAGCGACCTCCCTCCACCCCAGCCGCAGTGGTGGACGTAAAGGTACGTAAAGGGCTAGTGAAGGACACCGTGGATTTTAGTCAGTACAAGTCTGACAGTCCCTCCCGCCCTGCCCTGGGTGGAAGGACTCATTTGATGATATTACCACGATAAAAAAAAAAGCGATAAGATCTCATCCATTGTGTCACTCCATTTATTACACATTCTGTAAATACCAGTAATTAGTAATAAAGAGAATTCTATCTAGTATATCATACATACTTACTCCACAAGAAACCATGCTCCTACATCCTAGCTCCACAAATATTAGTTTTAAACTACTAACTCAGTTTTGTGGTAGAATTAACTGGATAACTCATGCCGTTGCATTTATATGGACAAGTTACATTTAATATGGGTGCCAGCGTTCTATCTTGATAATTTTAGTTTAAAGGGAACTGCCACATCGCAATCATGCCAAGCTCGTGCAGGAAACTTGACAAAGAGTAAAAATTTCCCTATTGAAGTGGGTAGTAAAGATTGCGAGATTCGCCGTCCGATCATGGAATATGCCCCGGTCGACGGCGCGTCGCGTTCCACGCGCGACTCAAAGAGCTTTCAGCAATCTGACGTGGACTCTCCCCTTAGAGGGCCAAAGCCTGCCGGGGTCGCAAGACTGGTAACCGTGACACTGAAAAGTAAAGAGCTATTGAAGTACACCGTGGATTTTAGTCTGACAGTCTCTCCCGTACCTGTAGCATGATAAAAAAGTAGAAATAGTGTATATCCGTTCTATATTTTGAGAATCCTACTGAGATTATCCTTCTTTTAGACCTGACTATACCTACTTTGTCACACCTGGGTATCAAACCTAAGACTCCACACTCAAAAGTACAGTGATTTGTTTATTATTTCCCATTTAACTAAAGTAGATTTCTGCTAATAAATGTTGTGTAAAATAATTTTATCAAATTGCTTGCTTAACTGGATAGAGCTTGAACAGCTTATTTAGATGCTACAATATTCCAAGCTAGCTAAGCTTATAACAAGCTAGATCAAGTGCTTACAAGTTCACAACTTTCAGGATTAGTTTACCCCTTCAGGAACTTTGTGGGTAGTTGGAAAACTAGTATTGGAAACCAATTCCGTCTATCGTTATTATAATAGGCATTTTGCTTATGTACTTAATACATTTTGTTACTATTAGTCAGAAGCTCTAAAAGTCTGACAACCAGTCTTACCATGGGGTATCGTCCGGGGTCGCGGGACCAATGGATTACCGTGACCCCGGTACGTAAAGGGCTATTGAAGGACACCGTGGATTTTAGTCAGTACAAGTCTGACAGTCCCTCCCGCCCTGCCCTGGGTGGGAGGACTCATTTGATGATTTTACCACGATAAAAAACAAAAACCATGGGGTATCGTATTATCCAGTTACTGGGTTGTGGTTGTCCGATAGGCAGTCGCTCCATGTTAAATATTGATATTCAGCTGCACCTGGTTCGACTGGAAGATAACCCCAATATAGTTGGCAAAAGGCTAGGCAGATGAAGATGACTTAATTCATTTTGTTATTAAAAATGATTTGTTGTGAACTTTTTCATAATGATCCATTAAAAAGTTAGGCTTTTTGAAATAATTAATGAAAGGATCACCTTTTATTCATGAAGGTCAATTTTTTCTAAGTTTATAATGAGGTTAAAAAGGGCATTAGGCCTCTATATTCACTATTTTTCTACATAAAGATCAGCAGCGTACTAACAAAGCTCTATAGTTAAACATCTTATGATCAGCTGGCGTTAGTTTTTAACCAATATGACCATGAAGGCGCTATTTATCATGAGATGTTATGGAGAAGAAAAATAAATAAGAGTGTACAAAGTTCTCTTATGTTGAGATTTTTTTTTACGTGGTAAAATCATCATATGAGTCCTCCCACCCAGGGCAGAGCGGGAAGGACTGTCAGACTCGTACTGACTAAAATCTACGGTATCCTTCAATAGCCCTTTACGTTCCGGGGTCACGGTAATTCGTACAGTCCCGCGACCCTTATGTAGAGATAACATATTTTTTTGACTGGACCTGATCATAGGGGTCATCACACGGATTTTCGACATGCCAGTCTCGTAATAATTGGACGCGGTACTCTCTATACAGGGCCTAAAACGCATCTTACGTGCCGCTAAAAGGCAAAGCACAAACAACAAAGTAAAAGTCTGTCTGTCTCTTCCGTTCTATCCAGAGCAGTGGCGCACTCATTTGAAAATATTAAAGCCCCAAAAAAAGTCTAACATCAATAAAAAATCATACCTCTAATCCATCACCCCTGGAGAACACAGAAAAAGTCCCTCCCAAGTACACCCCCGTATTAAAACCTTCAACAACCCTGTAGATAATGTGGGACAATCGTTCACTGAACCGGTGGATAATGGTCGAAAGTACCGGCAGCTCGACACTCAAGCTGAGTGCGGTTAACGAGACCTCTTCAAGATAAAAATGGTGGTACCGTATCTGTACTGTTTGACCAGTGTCGCCTTTATTAAAGACATTTTTGGCCACTGTACTTTTAATGTTCGTAATTAAGTTAACTTGATAAATGTTGCCGGTATCAACTTTTTTTTAGCGTGGTAAAATCATCAAATGAGTCCTCCCATCCAGGGCCGAGCGGGAGGGACTGTCAGACTCGTACTGACTAAAATCCACGGTGTCCTTCAATAGCTCTTTACGTTCCGTATCAACTTAGGGATAATATAGAGAGCGTTTGTCCGCAGCTTCACTGGCTTTGATTTAAAATTTGATCACCAGTTCTGTGACCCGTTGGGTCATCTATTATTACAATTTTTTGTTTAGATTTGATAACCAATTTGGTAGCCCGTAGGGTCATCTAATTATTACAAACTTATTGTTATTTTACTTGGAAACAGTACTCTTATCAAGATGAACGGTCGAATGACCGTTTCTGTATACCTAACAAGTATAGGTATGCCAAATTTCAGGATGATGGGTTCAGCGATTTAAACGTGAAAAGGTAAAAACACAAAAATGCAAATGACACAGTCCGTAGTTATAAACTAGGTGAAAATTCACCATAATAATTGTGCAGCATGCAAAAATTTTCTGAACCTGAGATCACTTGACGGAGTCGAGAATCTGAACCTAAACTTCAACTTTGGTCGCGGGACTTACGAATTACCGTGACCCCGGAATGTAAATGGCTATTGCAGAACACCGTAGATTTTAGTGAGTCGGGCACGCCGCAATCGCGGCGGTAAGACCCCTCTTTGAGGAGTGGCTGGATAGGCGTCACGGCGTCCTTACCTACCGCATGACGCAGGTCCTCACCGGACACGGAAGTTTCGGGAGGTTCCTGTGTCTGATAGGGAGGGAAGAAACGCCTGGGTGTCACCACTGCGAGGATCGTCTGGAGGACACGGTGGAGCATACGGTGCAGGACTGCCCCGCTTGGGCAGAGCACCGCCGTGTCCTCACGACGGCGATAGGCGGAGACCTCTCGCGCCCGGCATTGGTCGAGGCCATGCTGCGGGGCGAGACGGAGTGGGAGGCGGTCGCCTCCTTCTGCGAAGCAGTAATGCTCGTGAAAGAGGAGGCGGGCCGCCTGAGGGAGAGGACAGCGTCCTCCCTCCACCCCAGCCGCAGTGGTAGACGCCCACGGCGTCGGACGTCGCAGGACGATCTCCGGCCACCGTAGGCGCGGGCATGCGGGCAGCGAGTAATGGGCGACTTGCTGTCCGACCATGGACCATGCCCGGGTCGACGGCGCGTTGTGTTCCACGCGCGCCTCAAAGAGTGTCAGCATATTGACGGGGCCTGTAGAGGGCCAAAGCCTGCCGGGGTCGCGGGACCAAGGGATTACCGTGACCCCGGTACGTAAAGGGCTAGTGAAGGACACCGTGGATTTTAGTCAGTACAAGTCTGACAGTCCCTCCCGCCCTGCCCTGGGTGGGAGGACTCATTTGATGATTTTACCACGCAAAAAAAAAAAAAGATTTTAGTGAGTACGAATCTGACAGTCCCTCCTGCTCTGCCCTGGGTGGGAGTCCTCCCACGCAGGGCAGAGCAAATGTTCATCAAATGTGTCCACATTTGATGAAACTTCATCTTCAGCTATGAAACCTATCACAAGATTACAAAATAGACATTTTAATGTCTTCAGATGTTTGTTTTCGTACTGGAATAAAAAACCATAAAAACCACAACATACACAAAACAAGCACAAAGTTTTTCGATCAGCGCACAGAAAACACTGATTATCCTCAAGTGAAAATAAAAACAAAGAAAACCCACACTATAAAAAATTACGTGAGCTCAAAGTGTAAACGGGCCACAGGTTGAGATCACAAAACAGATAAACACAGAAGGTATTTTCCATACGTCGCGCCAAGCGAAAACAAACGCTAGGATACAAAGACACGAACGTATGGCGAGCTCAAACAAATGACAGTCGCTAGTGCGATTTATCTCGTTGTATGTTTCTCGTTTGACGGTACGTTTGGCGCAGTGGCTGAGAAATTGGACTCCTGCGCTATGTGCCGCGGGTTCGATTCCTGCACGGAACAAATATTTGTATGATCTGCAAGTAGTTGTTCCGGGTCTGATGGCCTAGCATGACGTCATAAAGCAAGAGTAATTGTGGGAACGAGGTGGCGCTACACGACTTGTATAGCTCTGTCTCCTTCCCACACTGGAATTACTCTACGTGGGATACCTAGCCTTCTGTTTCTATCTTATGGTCGCAAGCTTATCCGTTGCCTAGTGACCCATTTCTTATAATTGACTCTTGCAACTTCTCGCGGAAACCATCTGATACCGTCCGGATTTTTTTTATTTTTAGCTCGAAATGACTGTCATTATGTAGATTTGTTCGCGTTATATTTAAGCTCGCTTTTGATGGGTTAAATTGGTCCCAACTAACTTAGCTTTAAAATAAAAGTTTTTAAGTTTAAAATGTGGTGGGGGAATTGAATAACTATTTTAAAGCTGGGGATGGATATAAAGCCTGATCCAATTATGTGTGATGCTCTTTAGTACGACTAATGAACTTAAGTAATTGATATGTTTAAGTTTTGTTAATAAGTTATTTGAGTAAACTTTTTCTAATATTTTTTTCTTTTTCAGGTAATCACGACTTCCTATAGGTGTTAATGTATGTTTTTTTTTAAAGTTTAGGCACAAATTTCATATAAGAAGTTACTCTAATCTGATGGATGGAGAGGAAGAGGAAGGCCAAAGAAAAGATGGATGAATTGTCTAAGGAATGGTATGAAAGAAAAAGACACAAATAGTATGTACCTCTTACAGGCCAGTATTTCAATGAGAACCTAATAACAAATCAAATAATATTGAGAATTTCAAGATTTATAAGCTTCAAATCATTTTTGCATCTAAAATATAACAACAATAAAACCAACATATTATATTCCGAAAATATACAAATAATTAAGTACTAAAAATATAACATTTCAATTCCTGACAATAAGCTTTGAAAATGATAAAAAATATCTGCTTATTTTCTAAGTATAGAACACGAAAATCGTGGTATCAGCAAACGCTATTGTTAGCGTCGCGTCACATTTCAATATCCGGGCTTTTTAGCGGTATCCACGGGAAATTACTAGCTGACAAACACCGGATTGTGGACGAAGCATTACGAACGATTCGTCATATTATTGGGGCTATTTTGGGCATTTTTTTTTATATTCTTTTATTAGAACGTAGAAAAATTAAGGATGAACGTTAAGTCAATAGTGTTCAGGATTAGGACGCGTTTCCGTAACACAATTTACTTGTATACAAGTTGCGAATTGTATGCAACTTGAACAAACTTGCATACAAGTTGCGAATTGTATGCAACTTGAACATACTTGCATACAAGTTACTAGTTGCAGCTAGGTAGTCTGAACACTGAATTCAAGCAACTTGTAAGTATACCAGTCTGACGTCATAATTAAGTTATAAAGAAAAAGAAAGAAAGAAAGTCATGAAGTCATAAAGGCAAGACTTGCCTTTTTTTTACGTGGTAAAATCATCATATAAGTCCTCCCACCCAGGGCAGAGCGGGAGGGACTGTCAGACTCGTACTGACTAAAAGCCACGATGTCCTTCAATAGCCCTTTACGTTGCGGGGTAACGGTAATTCGTAAGTCCCGTGACACCGGCAAGCTTTGGTCCTCTAGAGGGGGGCCCCGTCATTTTGCTGACACTGTTTGAGGCGCGCGTGGAACACAACGCGCCGTCGACCCGAGCATGGTCCATGGTCGGACAGGAAGTTGCCCATTAGTCGCTGCCCGCCGTGCCTACGGTGGCCGGAGATCGTCTGCCGCCGTCCATCGCCGTAGGCGTCTACCACTGGGGCGGAGCCGCTGGCAACAGCTAGTAAGATAACAGAGAATGTTAGAACGTAAAAGTTCATAGATTAAATTAGGCGTATTTAATTCGATAACTGCGCAACTTGGTAAAGGTAAAGGCAATTTACGTCACCGCAAGTCTTGTTACTCATTCCTAATTCAGCTTCAATTACGAGTATACCGAGTGTACAACGTTGTTCATGGATGGACGAATCGATTGGTTTATCCAATAAACATATTATATACCTGCCTTTAGAAGATGGTTCGATTGTATTTTACACTTTAAACTCACTTCTCTCGAAACAGTAAAAAGTAAAACTTCGTGAGGAAACCGGCATATCGTAGAACCAACAATTTGAAGACATGTGCCATCTATACGTGGTAGAATAGTGTCCCCTGCCTCTTATAGTGAGAAGGAATAGTGTCCCCTCAGAGGGGGTACATTATAGGCTGATTTTGTTATGTAAAAACAAATAAATAATTAAGTAGGTCAACGTGTGTAAACTATAGTCAACAGCCTGATTACATAAATACCGGTTTTAGAAAATTCAAGCTTAATGTGATGATTTTACCACATAAAAAAAGAAAAGCTTAATGTGACGGCACGGTTAGCGCAGTGGCTAAGCGATTGGACTGCAGCGCTGCGTGTCGCGGGTTCAATTCCCGCACGGAACAAATATTTGCCTGGGTGTTTGAGTATGTGAGTTTGTAAACGCACCCACGACACAGGAGAAATTCCTAATGATTTAAAACGGGGGCAGTTTAAAAAAAAAAAAGTTTCAGGGTTGCTGCATATCTTAAGCGGACCGATTAGGCCATTCGGTAGTAGTCGCCGAACTACAAAGCCGACCCGAATTAATTTACCCACTAGTTCGGCTTCAATCGATTGTGCCGATTGGGTAGTTCACGTAACATTCGATTCGACAGTTTTTAGGGAACGAAAAAGCCGACCGGTTTGTGTTTTCCGAACGCCACGCTGTGCTCATTAATGCTGACCCGCTTATGTGTACAGTAAACCTGACTGAACACACAAAAACTTACAAACACAACAAGTAATTAGAGGTTTAAGTAGTTAAACCACTGCCTACACGTTAGCTTAGTCGGTAGAGCACACTTTTACGGCTTGACTGAGCACACAAGTAGCAATTATATGTCAGCTTGGCGTAAATAAATTATGTACACGTGGTCAATAGACAAAAATACGTGACGTGGAATAGAAAATAATGTTTATTATTTTAACTGCTTATGACCACGGTTTTGCCTGCGTGGAATTGTCCAACGAGACCTTGAGCCTCCTCTCTGTGAGAGGGAGTGGGCCATATTCCACCATGTGGGGACAGTGCGGGTTGGTAGATGACACATGTCTTCGTTTTTTTTTTATTCTAGGACATGCCGGTTTCCTCACTATGTTTTCCTTCACCGTTTTGAGAACAGTGTCAGTCAATTTTGGATTACGAAAACAAAAAGAATTTTTAGTCAAAAAGTATATTTCTTGGTCGCGGGACTTACGAATTACCGTGACACCGGTACGTAAAGGGCTAGTGAAGGACACCGTGGATTTTAGTCAGTACAAGTCTAACAGTCCCTCCCGCTGGGTGGGAGGACTCATTTGATGATTTTACCACGAAAAAAGAAAAAAATATATATTTCTTAATATACTCTTAATATAAGTGCCTTTTCTCTGCAGAAAAAAAGTAAATAAAGGCCTCGTATTAATGCACTTAAGTAACAGTCATGTTTCAGGCAGGAGTGAATAAATAACATAAAGGCTGTATGTAGTAAATAGACAAGCATACGTGACATGGAGTTGAAAGGAAAATAATTGATGATATGAATGAATAGGAACACATGCTCGACATTTATAGATCGATACGTTTGTTTCACTAGGTAGATAATGACCCAATAACCTATTATTATACGGAAGTCAATTATAAAAAAAAGGCACCGGCTTGCATTGTTCGGGAATGTTGAGTACCCATGTAGTTAAAAATATTAAAATGTTCATTGGAAATTCATAGACAATTGATAAGAATAGGCTCGCTCTTAAATTCATGAAACTGAAATATCAGATACCAAACTGATATTATAAATACATCGATGTAAAGATGGATATCTTTTTTAACACGGTAAAACCATCAAATGAGTCCTCCCACCCAGGGCAGAGCGGGAGGGACTGTCAGACTTGTACTGACTAAATTCCACGGTGTCCTTCAATAGCCCTTTACGTACCGAGTCCACGGTAAATCATAAGTTCCGTGATATTATTTTAATACATTCAACTCTTTTCATTATAAAAGCCCAGTTCCCCTAGAGCCCTATCACCCTTTATATAAATTTCAGTAAACATAATCACGACTTGATTGGAACTTGGAAAATGTTGCAATTAGAGTGAATAATTTATGAAATGAACTTCGCTTCATACGCCCCAACGTAGTTACTATATAATGTATGAACAACCTTGATATTTGATAGTGATTTTATTTATGTAAGCCATGAGTTTGTTTATGAGGACTGAAACCATGTTACTGTGATACAAAGTATTGTATTTGTTAAACCAGATTATAAACTATAAAGAAGTAAATTTCAATATTAGCTTGGAAGTTTTTAGTGCATTCGAGACGCTATTCCCAGCTTAGCCGTAGGTAGCGAAGGTTTTATGGAACCGAGAATCCCTTAGTAAAAGGGGTACATAGTTTTATTAATACAGATTGAGAAATCTTTTGCTCTTATGCAATTATTATAGCTTACGGGGTCGCGGGACTCACGAATTACCGTGACTCCGGTACGTAAAGGGCTATTGAAGGACACCGTGGATTTTAGTTAGTCAAGTCTGACAGTCCCTCCCACCCAGCCCTGGGTGGGAGGACCCATGTGATGATATTCCCACGTAAAAAAAAGTACTATAGAAAAGCTTCTCTAGATGCATAAGGCGACTTACTCGTACGTGCCCCGTTATCTGTATGGCTAGTACAAATTGAATGTTCGGCTTTTCGTTAAGCACATATTGCTACCGTACACACTAGTTCAATATCACCTTTTGGTTCTCAAAACGCGTTACCAAAGCGCGCATTTAAAATCTCCCTATAATACGCTCTGTTAGAAATACTATATGTTTCTACGTGTTGATGATATCGTGTCTATGATACACGCAGACAGTGTTGATATCAATACTCGTATTATAAGGTTTTAGTACTAAGCAGGCTATCGTGCTAATGAAGACCTATAACAGCTGTGATACATACTACGTAGTAACTAAGGCCATTGTATGACCTACAGACAGCTGTTCCAGGCATAACCTAATGTTTATAGGTGTTAGATTAATTGTGTCTGCAAACAAGATTATCATACGGGTGAAAGTGAGGTGATAGTTTTAAAGAAATGTTAACAACATATATACCGTATATGAGCATAAAATTACAACTAATTATTCGTAGAAAAATTTAAAAAATCAAAAAAAATGTACTTGCGTATGGTAATCATCATCTCATGTAGCTGAGCTGATGATGGAAGGTACAACTCCTTAGCAGTAAGGAGTAGCCATCGACTGATTCATCGTTCGCATATCTCCGGAACTACAATTCCAATTTTAGTAATCCTTTTTTGTTGTACTAGGTATTGTTCGACATAGGAAATACTGCAAGTTCCATCAAAATCGGTTCAGTAGTTTTTGAGATAGGGATTTTTATTAGCTTATTGTGTACATGAGCGATGTTATAACCGGTGCTACGGATAACAATATTCTAGTGCAGAAGAAAATTATTATGTATTTGACATAATGTGATAATTTGGGTTGAATATTTCAACTAAAAAGAGTAAAACAAAAAACATTCAAAAACAACCACAAAAATGGGTAAAATAACCTACACAATAACTTTCTTTCGAAAGTCGGTGGCAAAAAAAACGACGGGTTGCACTCTGGGAGTGCCGGCAGAAGTGAAATCTTGAATAGTAATAAACACACACGAACATTCGCGCAAGCGCCCTGCGCCGTCTTACGAATTTTCAATGAGGTCACGTGTCCTGACGCGAGTTTAACATTTTTTACCCATTACAAAAAAAAAGTGCACAACGCCGCTGAAGAAGTTTTCACTTCAAAAAAACAATACATTAAATTAAGTTTGTCCATTTACATACAAGAATGGCAATTTACATACATTATATTTCCTTATAAAATTATAATAACGTACGTAAAATTCCCACTACAAGCGCGTTAGGAGCCAGGTACCAGGCAAACATAATATTTCAATGCTCCGCAGTGTGCCAGACTTCCACAGAGAGCTCTCTACCGCCGGAGGTCATTGACTTGCCTGAGGCACTCTAGCTGAAGATTGTTAAGCCTTTGATATAGTGTGGCTCTTTAGAGGACATTATTGTTGGTTATATAAAGCCTCGTTGGTATTAATATATTACATAACTAACTGTTGCCAGCGGTTTCACTCGCGTGAAGGACGGAAATTGTCCCACGGGAACTTAACACTGAGATAAAAAGTATTGTTAGTTAATCCAGGATACAAACTTTCTGGTTGATAAAAATCCGTTTAGTATTTTTGAAGTGAAAACTTCTTTAGCGGCGTTGTGCACTTTTCTTGGAATGGGTAAAAAATGTTAAACTCGCGTCAGGACACGTGACCTGATCGAAAATTCGTAAGACAGCGCAGGGCGCTTGCGCGAATGTTCGTGTGTGTTTATTACTATTGAAGTTTTCACTTCTGCCGGCACTCCCAGAGTGCAACCCGTCGTTTTTTTTGTGTAAACAGATTCTTGTATTTTATTAAGGCCTTTGTCAAACAGACAGGCGAGTCCGAAGCGATAACGAACCGATACGAGACGTCAGTGCGATAGTTTGGTCACGCTATCGGATCGCTTTCGCTTTTCTATGTGACTGGATTCAAACAATTCCATAGATTACAAATAAAAACGCCTCGCTTCGCATTCGTCACGCCTGTCTGTTTGACAAAGGCTTTACAGCGTGTTTACGGCGTTTTATCATTATTATCGTCATCAGTCTGTATTCGTCCACTGCTCGACATAGGCCTCTCCCAATGTGGGTCACTGAGCTCGGTCTTGAGCTTTCCTCATCCAGTCTCTGCCGGCTGCCTCTCGAAGCACGTCGCTCCACCTAACCGACGGGCGTCCTCCACTACGTTTGCAATGTCGCGGTCTCAACTCAAGCACTCGTCTACCCCAGTGGTAATCAGTCCTGCGGAAGATGTGGCCAACCCACTGCCACAGCGTTTATTGGATCGAAAATGAAAACGTGAAGCGCCTCTAGTGTACGAAAGAAGTACATTTTATTCCTTTAATTTAACGTGACTCTCCGGAAGTACTTTGAGACATTTTTTTTTTTTTTGTGTGGCAAAATCTTCAAATGAGTCCTCCCGCCCTGGGCGGGGCGGAAGGGACTGTCAGTCTCTTACTGACTAAAATCCACCCGTGTTTCTTCGGATGCCCTTTACGTTCCGGGGCCGCGGTATCCTGGATTAAGAAAAAAGCCGCGACCCGAGCAGGCATTTGGCCCCGTAAGGGGCCCCGTCGGTGACGCGTGAAACACGACGCGCCACCGACCCGGGCTTGGTCCTTGGTCGGACGGCGAGCTTACCCATTACTCACCGTCCGCAAGCCCGCTCCGCCGCTGTGCCCTCTGCTGTTCAGAGGAACACGCGTTTGAGCATCCACCCGACAGGCTATTCGCATACGGGCAAAGAGACCCCTTAGGCACACACAGTGCCTAAAAGAGTTTTTGCCCGCATCCCAGGGTGCACCGGCCCGAAAAACTGGTCTTCCCCCCGGACGTATCCGAAGGGAAACTCTAGTCCACACGCGCACGTGGAGGTTCCTGTCTTAGCACCCCAACTTTGAGACAATACAAATAGTTAACAATGCTTTAAATAGGTACTAGAATAAGCCAATTTACAGCTGAAACGTGGCAACATTATACCATTACACACATCGGGTAACATTATCATTGCATGCCCTAATTACAAAGAGCCAACGTCCGGGCGACAGGCATTTGTTTTTATTAGCTCTCTGAACATGGGCTAGCTGTTTAATTTGAACATACTGCTTGTATTGTAGAAGTAAAGACGAAATATACAGCTAAATAGTCACTATTTAGCCTGTTTATTGTATACCACTCATGTTTTCACAAATAAATATATCTTTATCTTTGCCATACGACTACGATAGCAGTGAAAACGTCAATGAACTGCATTTTTCAACTGTCACTTGAAAGTTACATTTAGCAATAAAATACTTTTTTTTTTACGTGGTAAAATCATCTCATGAGTCCCACCCAGGGCAGAGCGGGAGGGACTGTCAGACTCGTACTGACTAAAATCCACGTTCCGGGGTCACGGTAATTCGTTAGTCCCGCGACCAGCAATAAAATACTTTGAGAACATTATTTTTAATAGTGTATAATTATTATCTTTATTGTCTTCATAGAGTTACTTTGATATGTGTTAAAAAAGCCAGCATGACGTAACAATATATCGTCAACCAACCTTCCTTAGAAATTGAGGGGCATAGTACAGCTGAATACGTTAGTCACTACTTATAAGTAAACTTCACTTCTTAGAGGAGCTCGTGGCTAAATAATTACAGCCGCACAGGCCGATCTTCCGGGATAAGCCGCGCTTACCGAGGTAGTCATTTGTAGATCTTTGACAGTAGTTACTGTTAGTCAGAAGCTCTAAAGTCTGACAACCAGTCTTACCATGGGGTATCGTATTACCCAGTAGCTGGGTTGTGGAGGTCCGATAGGCAGTCGCTCCATGTAAAATACTGATATCCAGCAGCATCCGGTTTGACTGGAAGCCAACCCTAATATTGTTGGGAAAAGGCTAGGCAGATGATGATACTTATAAGTAAACTTCAGACCTGTAATCTCACGTATCGGCAGTTATCTATTTTAATATATTATAAATAGCTGCTGATAGCGGTTTCGCCCTAAATAATATCGCCGATTAAAACTATTCTACGTGCAAACTTGTCCAGGTTATCCAGGTTAGTAACTATCTGAGTAGGTACTAAACATCCAAACCGGTTCAGTAGTTTTTGTATGACAGGGTAACAAACATATATTTATAATAGAATGGCCGTGCGATGGAATGCAATGCGGTGGTGGTTTGGGGGCCAAAACTTCGTGCCAAGTAGCCGACAACACCAGAAAAAAAAAATAACCCCCTCTTGACAATCGGATAAAAATAGACTACATTAATAATTCTACATCATTTGGTATCATCATGTTTTGTAACTCCAATAATTTTAGCTAAAAATATTGTTTTTGGTAAGTATTTGTGGTTAATATTACAGACAATGCAAGTTCCAAGTTTGCAACACAAAGTTTTGATCATGTCCCACATTCTATGTTATCTCAATTCAAAACTAGGATAAAACTGTACACAATTTATACACGAACTTGTACATACAACAGTGAGCTGTGTACGTAAGCTTTATACTGACGTAGACTTTACATAGACTTTATGCCTTTGTCAAACAGACAGGCGAGTCCGAAGCGATACCGAACCGAAGCGAGACGTCAGTCCAATAGTTCTGTCACGCTATCGGACCGCTTTCGCTTTTCTATGTGACTGGTTTCAAACAATTCCATAAATTACAAATAAAAACGTCACGCTTCGCATTCGTCACGCCTGTCTGTTTGACAAAGGCTTTAGTGTATAATACAACATATTTACTCTGTGTGCGCGAAGACAAGTCCTCTTAGTAACCACATCATTGGGCGCCATTAAATCTGCCAACTCCTCCCAGGTAGATGCAGGCAATATTTCCAACCATAGATAGTTTACTGCATAAATAAATTGAAAAACTGTTTAGTCTGTCAGTTAGAGAATGGAAAAATAATGGACACCTTTTGTTTGTTTTTTTTTTAATCAATGAATATTGACCACGACAAACGCTTTGAAATTTCGGTCTTCTTCTTCTTATCGTATGGTTGATGAACAACCTGGTGTCAGAGTTTAAACCACCCGTAGGCCTCTGACATGGCTTCACACACCGTTGAAAAAACTCTCAGGTGTGCTGGTTTCCTCACGATGTTTTCCTTCACCGTTTTTAGCAAGTGATAATTAATTTATAATACGCACATGAATTCTAAAAGACATTGGTGCGTGCCGGGGTCCGAACCTGCAACCTTTGACTTGGCAGTCCAACGGTCGTACCACTCGGCTATCACTTTTTGACGTCATAATTAGAAGCGTAGTATCTTTGTCGTTTTTGGTTTACGTAAGAAAAGACAAAATACGGGTCAAATATTTTTTGATAATCTATCAGACTTTTTTTTTTGAGTAAAATAGACTATTGAAACCAGACCGTGCAATATAGACAATATTTTGAGGTGGTCCGGCCATAAAGCCACACACTTGTGGTTTGGCTGAAAGACAAAACGCATGTGCCATGCTGGTTCACACATAAAGCCGAGATATACAAAATTAAAATATTTTAGATGACCGGAAATATTGAAAATGTTTTTGAGCTGGGCGGAAATGTTGTAGCCACATAGTCATCATCTGTCTCGCCTTTTCACAACTATATTGGGGTCGGCTTCTAGTCAAACCAGATGCAGCTGGATATCAGTATTTTACATGGAACGACTGCCTGGCGGGCCTCCACAACCCAGTAACTGGGTAATACGATACCCCATGGTAAGACTGTTTGTCAGACTTTTGAGCTTCTGACTAACAGTAACGACTGTCAAAGATCTACAAATGACAGCCGGGACCAACGGCTTTACGTGCTTTCCGAGGCACGGAGGAAACTCGCTATGGTCGTACAGATGGTCACCCATCCACAGACCAATCTCGGCAAGCGCGGCTTAACCCGGAAGATTGGCAAGTGAGGCTGTATTTATTTAGCGACGAGAGTTATAGCCACATGGTACAGTGGTAATATTGCCTGTTTAGACGCACCATAAGATAGCAACTCCTACACACCCGAACAATGTCAACACAAACAAACACACATATTTGTGGTTGCAACGGTTACGCATTCCGAATTCCCGAATACCAGTGGCCAGGCCACCTCAACACCCTGTAATTCCGACATTTTCTGGACAGTTACACATAACTCCGCCATTTTCTGGATGGTTGACAGTGAATGGGAAGTTTCGCAAGATGGGAATTGAATTTGTAAATAGTTGGGACGTTTCGCGGAGGAAAAGTTTTGGTTCGTTCGTAAGTTTGTCATTGCATATTTTATGAAGGAATGCCCCAAACACAACAAATATTGAGTACTTGAATAAGAGCATAACGTAAAATAATAAGTAGCGTGGTCTTTAACTAGGATTTTGGTAACATTAAGTTTACCGACGATACCACTGCGAATTACATGCTAATTTTGGGTGCTAAGAGTTTTACACCCAATACTAGCATGTTTGTAATTTTTTAGTGTAATATTTTTCTTGTGTTTCATATTACATTTTAATTAAACTTCAATAACTTTTTTAATAAATTTAGTACAGCTTAAAAAGCCATTAACACTAAATGAAATGATCCTTTCATTCCGTCTCCTCACAGAATCACAGACATTCTAACATTATCGTCTTACATTCATCAGCAAACAAGTCCAATCCAGGGTTGGTCTCCACGAGCGCGTTGAGCATCGTCAGCATTCGTGGTATGGGGGATGTGGATCGGGCTACAGTGCGACAAAATGGGACATTAAATAGCTTGTGCTTTCTAGATCGGTTGTAACTATTTGGAACAAACAATTGAATGACGACACGATTGGTGCAGTGGCTCAGTGATCGATTGCTGCGCAGCGTGTAGCGAGTTCGATCCCCGCACGGAATAAATATAGTATGATCTGCAAGTAGTTGTTCCGGGTCTGGGTGTTTGTGTATGTGAGTTTCTATATTTGTAAACGCACCCACGATACAGGGAGAAATTCCTAGTGTGGGGCAAAGTAATATTTAAAAAAAAAATCATTTGACACAGCTCCGTTTGTAATTCTGATCCATCGGTTTCACTGATACTGACTACTTCTAGGTATTTTTTCTCATGTGCTAACGCACATATTATTATACAAATAGTTGTGACACACACACATAAAATTCACGCCTTTTTTCCAATGTGGGTAGGCAGACTATGGCAAAAGCCATTTATCGCTTCCCGCTACGATCCTCACAAAGCCTTTCACCTCGTCCACATTTTATATGGTTATAGAAGAGTGGAATCATTATTTCTGATTGATGGTTTTTGCAGTCTTTTGTAAACATAAAATGAACAAAGCTACGTTAAGATCATTTCAATAAGCGTGGGCACGCGGGCGGCGAGTAATGGGCGACTCGCCATCCGACCATGAACCATGCCCGAGTCGACGGCTCGTTGTGTTCCACGCGCGCCTCAAGGAGTGTCAGCATAGTGACCAGGCCCCCTGTATAGGGCCAAAGCCTCGCGGGACCCACGAATTACGGTGACCCCGGAACGTAAAGGGCTATTGAAGGACACCGTGGACTTTATTCAGTACGAGTCTGACAGTCCCTCCCGCTCTGCCCTGTGTGGGAGGACTCATTTGTGGATTTTACGACGATAAAAAAAGAAGATCATTTCAATAAAGCTGAAGAAACGTAACACACGATAAAGTTACTTTTTGAGGATGCCCGCTGTTTGTATAATATATCGGTTACACGTATAAAATATTGCGAAATGTTTAATATTGCCGCCCTCCTGTCAAACCCACGTTTCAACCCTCCCGATGATGCCCGTTTTAACCCTGTTAAAAAATAACAACGTAAAATATGAATGTTTATCAAAACATTTAATTATATTTACCTACTCTCATAATTCTTTAAAAGGGTTTGTTGTGGTCAAAACAAAAGATAAACGGTCTTTTTCTGTATATAATTGTTGCAATTTTTTTTTGTTGAATATCAAACGACACAATGCTACGGCTTAATCTCATACACACATACAAAAAACTCTTGCATTTTTCCCGTTGGGGGTATGCAGTATCCACGCATAGAATGTCACCAGCCACGAACCTTACATATAACCCTTTCGCCTCGTCCACATTCATACAACATATGGTACAGACACGCCGAATGCAAGTACTACGCATCCGACCGCCGACCGATATTATGTTTATATTCGCCTACCCTTTTTATATCGTAACATCTTGTAATAAGTATTCTTGACTGCGAAAATAATTGAATGCTTGTCAATACAATACCTTGTCTTATGATTGAGTCACTTTGTTCAGCGTGTTCGTGTATTTTTTTTTTTTTGACAATATTTTGCTTTGTCTCCTGTTGAACTAGAAATTAATTATTGTGTTAATCAACACGTCTTGTCTTACTATTAATAAATTATTAATTCAAAAGTTTAGATGTTAGGATGAATGGATAGATGATTGCTTCTCAATCATGGATCTTGATATAAATTAGAGTCAAAGGTAGGCTGTATTTTAGAAAATTACAGAATACAGTTTACCCCGGTATAAAGTTTCAGTAGGATGATTTTGTTTCGAGTTGTAACTCGGCAAAGCCTTAACTTTTTTTTACATTGTAAAATCATCAAATGAGTCCTCCCACTCAGGGCAGACTGGGAGAGACTGTCAGACTCATACTGACTAAAATTCACGGTGTCCTTCAATAGCCCTATACGTTTGGGGGTCACAGTAATTCGTAAGTCCCGAGACCCCGGCAGGCTTTGGCCCTCTGGAGGGGGGCCCCGTCATTTTACTGACACTTTTCCGGCCACTGGCAAAACTTAGTATTTCTATAAAATAAAGCCTTGTCCACACAGTATACATTAAAAATCCACACAACAAATCTAGGCTAGTCACACGACCGCCTATCTTGGCTACTTCTTACGTTCGTTACAAGGCACTCGACACCGCTGAGAGTGCTCTAGTCGAGTGTCCGCTCGCTTTGTCAGCTCTACGTGAGGCCGATAGACACTGGTGACACTTGACACTAGGGAATAAATACTGTTTGTTGAGACTGCAGTTTAGCTAGGCCGGATTTGTGTTTGATAGGAGAGAATCTAATCGTTGATTTTGCACTATTGCATTTTTTTTGCCTTTTTTTCCGACTGATTTCGTTTCGGGATCCAAGACATTTAAATATTTACTCCGGGACATTGTTGAGCTCCATTGCTTCAATTGTAACGTTTTTCTAGTGGTAGCCACTTTTGTTCTAGGACATGCTATTTCGGTAGACGATGTCCGACCACCGTAGGTGCGGGCATGCGGGTGGCGAGTAATGGGCGACTCGCTGTCCGACCATGGAGCATGCCCGTGTCGACGGCGCGTTGTGTTCCACGCGCGCCTCAAGAAGTGTCAGCATAGTGACGGGGCCCTCTGTAGAGGGCCAAAGCCTGCCGGGGTCGCGGGACTCACGAATTACCGTAACCCCGGAACGTAAAGGGCTATTGAAGGACACCGTGGATTTTAGTCAGTGGACGGAAGGGGCTTGCTAAGGCTTACGAAACCATGATTCTAAATTACGAGATACGATACATGTAGGTACTCATGTATAATACAAAGGTCTCGGAACTGTCTTTAAATGGCACCGAGGCCCTTGAATGCAAATGGCATGTGGAGGAACAGTATGGTTTTTAGTCAGTAAGAGTCTCTGAAGCCTTTGTCAAACAGACAGGCGTGGCGAATGCGAAGCGAGGCGTTTTTATTTGTAATGTATGGAATTGTTTGAATCCAGTCACATTGAAAAGCGAAAGCGATCCGATAGCGTGACCGAACTATCGGACTGACGTCTCGTATCGGTTCGTTATCGCTTCGGACTCGCCTGTCTGTTTGAAAAAGGCTTAACAGTCTGTTCCGTTCCAGCCAGGGCATGGAAGACTCATTTGATGCGTATTATTCCATAATACCTTGTAACTTTGGTAAATTGCTGAAAAGTCAGTCTCGTGTTTAACTGAAAGGTCAGCGACCCGCCTCCGGCATAAAATTCCCAAATAATTTATGTTAGGGTTCGGTACGAAAAATTGCGTTTTACGTATGAAAAAAATGTTGTATCTTTTATGTTTATATTCGCCTACCCTTTTTATATCGTAACATCTTGTAATAAGTATTCTTGACTGCGAAAATAATTGGATACTTGTCAATACAATACCTTGTCTTATGATTGAGTCACTTTGTTCAGCGTGTTCGTGTATTATTTTTCTTGACAATATTTTGCTTTGAGAATTTGTCACTTAGTGTATTTTGCTGAGGTAGTGTTTTTGTAGATATAATAAGATGTCGTGATTATTGTTATTTGACTAACCTTCGAAATAATGTAATACTACACAAATACTTATGTAGGTCATTAAAGTAACTGCAAAAAAATAATTACACTAAATACATTATAATACCTACATTCTTTTATTCATCTTTTCACTCATTTATTACATTTTAAATATTTTTACAAAAATAAATAAAAAACATTAAAAATAGCAGTCCACCACCATCGGGAACAGGGTCCAGGCTGCCGGTGGTCAGGGCTCCTGAGAGAGGAACCTCCTAACAATATGCGCCGTGTCCAGAAGTACTGCCTTCTGAATCAGGCGCCTCATCCAGCTGCCAAGCGAGAACTTCCTCAGATGTTGTTCGAGGCTCTTGGCAATAAAGCCATTGGCAGACATGACTATCGGCACAATGACTGCCGTATTCACGTCCCACATGTCAATAACCTGTTGATATAATTATGTAATGTTGAAGAACTATTCCACATCTGTGTGACCTGAAACGCGCCCAGAAGACTGGCAGCATTATCACTTTTAATGGCCACACGAAAAACGAAGAGCCAAGTCTCTGTTTAATCAAAGTTAATACTGTACTAAATGAAAAAAAAATGATGAAACTCATCATTTTTCATTTTGTACCTTTTCTATACATACACATATAAACTCACGCCTTTTTTCCTAGGGGGTTGGCAGAAACTACAGAGCGCCACCTGCTCATATCCTTACATACTCCTTTCGCCTCATCCACATTCATACGTCTGTCTGGTCATACACGCACGCCTATTGCGAGTACTACGCACTCGATCTTTCTGAAGCACTACCTTTCTACAACATTATTTTTTGTTTATGCGAAACCCAATACACCTGTCTAGTATTTTTGTGTAAAGAATCTATGTACAAAATTTTAAAACCGTATCATAAGAAATCACAAGGTTGTAAGTTTGTATATTACCTAGTTGTCCGTTCAAAAACATGCTCATTTCGCGGTACACCCGTGTAAACCGCGTCTCCTGTGTTATACACTCGTGATAATAGCTTGGCAATAGGTACCTAACCGTACGGTGATTGTATTGTAATTAACTGGTAATAAAATTTAATTAAAATGTTTTTGAAAAAATTATTGGAATCGAATCAGTTACTGATTCTGAAAAAACTATATTCAGGTTTCGCATATACTAAAAATAATGTTGTATATTTACTAGAATTACCACAAAATTCTTATCTCCGGTCCTTATCGCACCTACAGCGCACAATTCAGCGCACATAGTGACGTGCAACCTGCCGCAATGCCTTTGTACATCAGTTACCGCGACCGTGTCTCAGCACAATTTAGCGCCCCTTTGTTTCATACCAGACACGCCTGTGCAACGTACAGGCCACTGAGATTTTATAGTTGGATATTTTGGTGAGTTTGTGTGGTTTAAAATACGGCTATTTTGTAATTTATATATTAGTTAATTGGTGGTAAACCAAAATGCTGCAATATTGTAGAAGAACATGGTAAAAGGTCTTCTCTATGTAAGTAACCTTTATGGGAAAATTGCTTTTTTTTTGTTTAATACTTTGCGCCTTCATCAAGTTTGTAAAATCGCAAAGAATTCACAGACACATCATTCTTTTTACCAACGCTAAATGCACAAGAATTAGAAAAAGAAAACTATTAGTTACGCTAATAAATCGCACTCACTCACAATATTTTTTTATATTTTTCGCTAGGGGTTTGCTCTTTCGGGGTCGCGGGACCAAGGGATTACCGTGACCCCAGTACGTAAAGAGCTAGTGAAGGACACCGTGGATTTTAGTCAGTACATGTCTGACAGTCCCTCCCGCCCTGCCCTGGGTGGGAGGACTCATTTGATGATTATACCACGATAAAAAAAAAGGGTTTGCTCTTTGCCTCAATCTAGCCCAGAAGTAAAGTTAAGACCTAAGATGGAGCGAGCTCATCCAGCAGGAACTGAAAAGCGCACCGATGGAACACAGCAAGGGAGCTTACCCATGACGCGATTCGTACGATTTGCAATTTAACCTAACTAAAAATCAAAATCGTCCTTGTTACTACGATATTTATGATGATGCAATTCGACTGACTTGACCTCGTTGTGGCGATCGTGTTTTGTTTTAATCTACCCATAGACAACCGCGCGCTTTATGCCATATGTCGTAGTAGTAAGGATGATTTTCACTTGTAGTTGGAATCAGTCGCTCCCTAAGACTCTTTGGCACACGGACTCCAACTGGGGTAGCGGGACTGTCTTATCCGGTAACCGTCACCCTGAACTTCGGCTATTGAAGGATCACCGTGGATTTTATTAACTACAAGACTGATAGTCCCTCCCGTCCTGCCCTGGGTAGGAGGACTCCTTTGATGACTTTACCACGATAAAAAAAATACTCCAACAGGATGGTGGTCGTAAGCCAGGCAAGACATTTTTACGTAGAAAATACGCCTTTTGTAATTTCATACCATTGAAAACCAATACGCCAGTAATCTAATAAAGTAGATAGCTGTTTGAAGTGGAATTTTATCTCAAAATAAACAGTACAAGGAAAATAAATAGAGAAAGAGGGATCGTTCAAGGATATCAATTATAAAATAAGTTCCAACCGTATACGGTGGCACAGATAATGATCATGTATTGATTTTGTTGATTTAAATTACTTTTTAAAAGGTTGATCAACGTTCACAGCATAAAAAACCTTCAATTTCCTTCTTTTTTCTCTTGATGTCAGAAACCTTTAAATACACATTTACATATACAAATACAACATCATTTTATTCGGTTGCATTCGCGGTTTTTAATTGTTCACTACTGCACTTCCAATATGTCAATATTGGAAGCATAATTATTTATGATTGGAGTATGCTTCTCCAGGAGCATGCTTAAGCATACTTATCTCAAGCAAATGTTGAGTTGGTCGCGAGATTTACGAATTACCATGACCCCGGAACGTAAAGGGCTATTGAAGGACGCCGTGGATTTTAGTCAGTACGAGTCTGACAGTCCCTCCCGCTCTGCCCTGGGAGGACTCATTAGATGATGTGAACAAGCTAAAACAAAAAATCCCCTATTCTTACCAATTAATAATGTTATTGCTACACAACATAATTAGAATCACAACCATGCCAACATCTCGGACACATAACAGAGTCTTAACATCGAGATAATGCTACAGTAATTTGTTCGGCATCTAATATGACATAATATATGATTATTTACGAAGAATATTTCTCATAACCATTGTAGAAATGATAATAATGTAAGATTAATTTCTTTGTTCGTTTGGTTTCTATGGATAGAAGTAATGTTGAGTGGTGTTATTAAGTTGTTTAGTTTTGCTGTTGACTCCTCTTACAAAGTGACATATTTTTACGTTTTATAATACTTATTTATTATAATAAGAGCTCGTGGCTAAATAATTACAGCCGCACAGGACGATTTTCTGGGTTAAGCCGCGCTTGCCGAGGTTGGTCTGTGGATGGGTGACCATCTGTCATAGCGAGTTTCCTCCGTGCCGCGGAAAGCACGTAAAGCCGTTGGTCCCGGTTGTCATTTGTAGATCTTTGACAGTCGTTACTCAGAAGTTCTAAAGTCTGACAACCAGTCTTACCACGGGGTATCGTATTACCCAGTTACTGGGTTGTGGAGGTCCGACAGGCAGTCGCTCCATGTAAAATACTGATATCCAGCTGCAACTGGTTTAACTGGAAGCTGACCCTAATACAGTTGAGAAAAGGCTAGGCAGATGATGAATGCTTATTTATTAAACATTAGCAGAAACCGGAGCTTCACTTGCGTGGAACTCCAAGATTATCTCAGTACTAAACTGGTATCACGTTTAGCCTCTGTGTCCACCGACAAGCCTGTGTGAAACTTTTGTTCGCGCACAGTGTACCGTGCTACATATTTGTGCGCGAACTTTGTCACTGAACTGAGTTTAGTAATGTGCGCGCAAAAAAAATCTAGGTGGTTTTAAACTATCCATTTACGAAACTCGAAATACCGTGACGTGTCAATAGCCCTTTACGTACCGGGGTACGTAAAGGGCTATTGAAGGACACCGTGGATTTTAGACAGTACGAGTCTGACAGTTCCTCCCGTCCCGCCTTGGGTGGCACTCGGGGAGTGCCGCGGTAAAGCTGTTGCATAGCATTTTTATCAACTTATGAAATTGTAATTATTTATTTATTTTAATTAAGAAAAAAAAATAACATATTATCGCCTACAGCGAATATTTAACGGGAATAACATCCCGTCGTTGCTTTATGGGAAGTTACTCTACTAATTAGGCTATGGTCAGCCACGTCGATCAAGAGAAACGTCAAGAAAAAAAATTATTCATTCAAATTTTATTCATTCACGTTGACATGACAGATGTGACAGTGTTAAGTTTATTTTCGTTTCGAAATTTCTTGATTCGGTCGCCGCGCTCAAAGCCCGCGATAAAAGCTATGCAATAGCTTAAGAATGGTTATTCAACTGTAATTTCTCCATAATTACATTTCGAAAGGGTTACAAACCTGAAACGATAGTCAAAGAAAATAAATAGAAATACAAATAAAGGTAAAACAATCAAGGGTGGCGTGTGAAAGACTCATTAGGAACCGTCTATTTGCTGGAACATAATAACAGACGGCCGGATTTAGGAATCCCTGGCCGGTTTTAGGTTTACTAGGTTTATTTGTTTAAGTTTAATGTTAAGTAAACTATTGTTCGGTTTAGATTTAAGTTCTTTGTTTGTTTTGTTGTAAGTACGTAACATTATTGTTTGGTAAGCATTTAGTGGTTTGGTTCTATGGATAGTTACTTTGTACTACTATTCTGACATAGTGTAACATGATTTTTTCGGTTTTTGTGACGTTAAGTAAACTGGAACTTTGACGTTAATTTGAAGGAATAATTAGTACCTCGCGCATACACTAGTGGCGCTATTTTATTTTTCAACATAATAATCTTAGTAAATACTTTAAGCACGCTGTAAACAAAATGCAGAAATCTTGTAACAGGGCCTAGGGTGTAATAGGGTTTTTTAAACACTCACCCGCCCGTCATGTTTCTTTATAATTTGTATGTTGAATAAGTAATTCTGTGTCATTTATTTTGAATAAGTAAGTCAGAGTGTTGGTGCATTCTGTAAAGTATCTTCTAGATAAAAAGCACGAAGAATGTCGCAAAGAAAAACTTTTCTGTAAATTCCAAAAAAAAACCGTGGACTTCGGAGCATTGGCATTAGGTAGTCATTTTATAAACAAGTTTGACAAGGATTAACATTTTTTTTTATTGGCAGTTAATTTTAATTCCATATATTTTTTGTCTTAACCACCTCTAAAATATTATTAAATCATTTTAATTTGCAGGATGAAATCCCGCTCGCGGTTCCAATTTTACTTTCCATAGAAAATCTCTAATAAACTGTATAATAATATCACTAAATCATTTTTTAATAATGTTATCAATAAAATTATAGCCACTATAAATTAGTCAGCTCACACATCACGTGTGCTAAGGCAATAAACTGAAACAGTTAAAATAAATTAACTGATAACGACTTGCTATAACTGTCAGCTAGCATTATTATTATTTATTTTATTTATATTATGATTGCTGTCAATTTAGTTTTTAAATTGTCTAGATAATTTTTGGGATATAAAGTTCAGTCGTGAACATACAAGACCATGCCATTTTACCCGCACGGAATCGAAGAAATAAAGCCTTCAAAACCTTCTCTTATAATTTTAGTATGTACCAATTATCTCGTAGTAGTTTTTAATGTACACAATATAACGACGACACCAGTATTTCTTAACGGTTGTTCCTCTTTTGTTTAACAAACAGAATTCAGGGAGTTAGAGCCTTTTTTATTATAGTGGTAAAATCATCAAATGAGTCCTCCCACACAGGGCAGGAGAGCGGGAGGGACTGTCAGACTCGTACTGACTAAAATCCACGGTGTCCTTCAATAGCCCTTTACATACCGGGGTCACGGTAATTCGTGAGTCCCGCGACCGGGAGTTGGAGCCTAGAAGAGTTTATGTCCTTTACAACAATTGAATTTTTATTACGATACTAGCTTTTGTCCGCGACTTCGTTCGCGTGGTATAGTGAAAACTATCCTATGTCCTTTCTCAAGTTCTAAACTATGTCTGTACCAAATTTCACACAAATCGGTTCAGTAGTTTAGGCGTGAAGAAAAGACAGACAGACAGACAGACAGAGTTACTTTCGCATTTATAATATTAGTTTGGATTAATGATTAAAAGAGATATAAACTGCAGCATTAATTACTGTAATATCTTCACAGCAATCTCTTAAGTACAGCTCACACAATCATCAAAAAATCTTAGGACATTTAAATCTTATCTGACAAACTCATAACATACGGAACCACTCACAAAACCCTTAAAAACGTATGTTTCTCGCCCGACGGTTATTACTATCAGAAAACATAGAAAGAACTATTTATTTCTTTAATTGACCATTCGCTACCGTATTATTATTTTGTATTCAGAAACAACTGTACGCATACAAAATGATTGATTGAAAAATTATGAAGTTTTCCTATGAGTTTCCTGAAAAGGTTTTGAAATTACTGTTATCAAGGGAGAATAAACGTAATTATAGCTATAGAAAGACATTAAAAAATAAATATAGTAACAAACTAAAATAACAAAAAGGGGTATGAAACTTACTGGCATCATTTTTTTTTCTTTCGCCAGTAATGAAATGTTGGTCATTAGTAGACCGCAACCTAAGAACTTATAATTAAAAAATTCTAAACCGTAACCAACCAGAGATATAACGGATTTTATTTTTTTCTAATCAGGAGTAAATCAATAGTTCTATTGATTCCTACAAAAAATAACTCCTGATTAGAACAAAATAAAAACCGTCATATATCTGGTTGGATACGGTTTAGAAACTAATTTTTTTTCACTGGACTTCTTAGGTGGTAGTCTAATTGTGCCGAAAATTTAATCCTTGGCGAAAGAAAAACAAATTGATGCCAAGGTCCATACTAAAGTTGCATATCCCTTTTGAAATAACCAATTGAATCTTAAGAGTCTTTTTAATTAAAAAAAATGTACCCAAAAATACATAGCCGATCATTAGGTTCTCAGCTCTCACTAAACAATCAACTATTTAAAAATCTAATTTATATTATAAAAGCGAAAGTCTAGCTAGATGGATATTTGCTACTCCATGATGAAGAACTGCTGAACGGGTCTTACAGAAAAAATGCTCTGATATAGCTTATAACACAGAAGATCATCATTTGCCTAGCCTTTTCCCAACTATATTGGGGTCGGCTTCCAGTCAAACCAGATGCAGCTGGATATCAGTATTTTACATGGAGCGACTGCCAGTCGGACCTCCACAACCCAGTAACTGGGTAATAGATACCCCATGGTAAGACTGGTTGTCAGACTTTAGAGCTTCCGACTAACAGTAACGACTGTCAAAGATCTACAAATGACAGCCGGGACCATCGGCTTTACATGCTATCCGAGGCACAGAAGGAACTCGCTATGACAGATGGTCACCCATCCACAGACCAATCTCGGCAAGCGCGGCTTAACCCGGAAGATCGGAATGTGCGGCTGTATGTATTTAGCCACGAGCTCCCCCTTATAGCACGGAAGATATTTACCATATATAAAAGTATACTTTTCAAGTACGTATATTTTCCAAATACGCGGGCGAAGCCACTGCCAACAACTAGTATTCGATATTTCGTTACCTGTCACAAACAACTCACGAGTATTAATTTCGGCCGAGCGGAATATTCGGTCGTTTTCCGGTTAAAACCAAATCAAAAGCTTTGGTCGGATACTCATCATCTTCATGCCCTTGTTCTATTTATTTGGATATGGAGCAAGATATTTTTTTCATTTCTTCTTTCTTTGGTCAGATACTAATTAAAAATGTGTTTACTGATTAAGGACTGTGTTTTCCAATTTGAAAAGCAAAAAAGTATTAAGAATTTTTAAAGGACATCTTTATTACTGATTTGTTTTATTCGTTTTTAAATTTGTTGTTAAGTTTTGCCTAAACAGAATAAATGATTTTTTTTTATATATGTCTTATGTATGCAGACGTTTTTTGTACATTTTTTTTCTTAGTTTCGTAGTAAAATTATTAAGTGAGTCCTCCTACCCAGGGCGGGACGGGACGGACTGTCAGACTTGTACTGAATAAAATCCACGGTGATCCTTCAACGGCCCTTTACGTTCCCGGGTCACGGTTACTTGATGAGACTGTCCCGCAGGCTTTGGCCCTAAGGGGGTCCCGTCAGATTGCTGACAACTCTTTGAGGCGCGCGTGGAATACGACGCGGGCATGGTCCATGCTCGGACGGCGAGTCACCGGTTTCATGACCGTCTCCCGCGGCGACTTAGTCGTAAAGTGGACGCTGTACTCTCCCTCACGCCTCCTTCGCTCACATGACTGCTTCGCAGATGGAGGCATGTCTATGTATATAGACGTTAATTCTTAACAGACTTCAATCAAATTAATTTCATTGAGAACTCCTGCTACATTGGCAAGGAGGAATAAATTGGAAATTGAATTTCGTTTATTGGTTTTGCGCAAGGAAAGCTTCCTTATGAATAAACCCATTTTTTCATACTAAGTTTGTATTTAACGACGCTGGAAAAATCAAGGTATAAGCATTTTCTAAAATTTCAGATAAATTAGAAATTTCACGCATTTAGATTCTCATGAATTTGAACTTTAGTTCCTCGCAAATAAACTGGAAGACATATAGAAAAGTCTCCTTCAAAAGTGCAACACATTCATCGTCAAAATGTTGGAAAATTTTCTCTTTAACACCCTATTTTTATTTTATTTTTTTTTGTGCATTTTACGTACTTCCAGAGCCCACAAGGGGCTTACATTGATAAAAAGTGGTGTAGAAATTATTTAAAAAAATACGTGTGGCACTCGGGGGTCTACCGCCGGAAAGCTATTGCATATTATTTTTATCAACTTATGCAATTATAATTATTTATTTATTTTATTTATGAAAAATAAGTAAAAAATATCGCCCACCGCGAATATTTAACGAGAATATCATTCCATCGTTGCTCTATAAAAAGTTACTCTACTAATTAGGCTACGGTCAACCACGTCAATCAAGTGAAACGTTAAGAAAATAATCATTCATTAAAATTTTATTCATTCACTTTGACATGACAGATGTGACAGTGACAGTGTTAGGTTTATTTTCGTTACGGAATTTCTTGATTCTGTCGCCGCGCTCAAAGCTGACGATAAAAGCTACGCAATAGCTTAAAAAAACAACTTCTCACATAATTTACAACATTTTTTATAACAGTTTTCTAAAGTTTCTAAATAGGATTTTCTCATTCTCTAATTGATTCGGATTGTCACTTCATGTTGTTTCACTGAAAATTATCCCTGTACACTGAATCCAAGTTTGTACCACGATGTACCTATACTACCAACTACCATAATAAACCTTTCCAATATAGTTAAAAACAAAAACCAAACCCAAACTTCGAACTTTCCGACAAACTTTTACATTTCGTTACATTCACTCCGATCTTACGGTTCGTTACAAAATATCAAAGTGAAATGCAAATGGCCGCCAAAGTTTTTAGCTTCAACATTTCCTTAACATATTCTAGAGTATATTTATATTACTAGCTTCTACCGCGGCTTCACACGTCTGCCTTTCCCGTTTATAAGTAATTTAAGGTGCTCTCTCACCAAGAGCTTTCGCGTGTAATGTTGCATTGCTGATTCGACAAGCATTACATAAAAATACTATCTTTCTGACTGACGAGCATTCGCCTGTAATGTAACATTGCAGTTTCGACTTGGAGCATTACAATACAATACTATCTCCCTGTCTGACGAGTATTCGCGTGTAATGAAACATTACCGATTTAACTATGCGAGCAGCCGCCGGCCACATACAAGTGGAGCGCATCGATGTTACAAGTTGTATCAAGGTTACACTCTGTATCATTGCAAAATGCGCATTGTAAGGCTCAGTTCATCTCCCTCACTGATGTAGTGCTCGAATCTATGACGTTACATTACAAGCGAATGCTTCCAATGAGGGAGCACCTTTACACAAACGTCAGACATCCTATGACCTATATACAATGAAGTCTGGTTCATCTAACTTTTTCTAGAATGATTTATTTGAGACGCGTATTGACTGTATAATGTTCGGTGTGGAAAGACGCTTTTGTCTTGGATAGATGGATGGATGTTTACCTAGGTATTCCATTATTATTCTAGCATTTTTTAGTTAGTTGGTCGCGGGACTCACGAATTTTTTTAGTTTTTTAGTTCGTAGATATTAGTGTATGTGTTATTCTTTCATTTTTACTTGTAAGAAATAACATTTTACCAATAAAAAACAATGTGTAGTTTCCTAGTGTATAATTTTATACATATAGAAAACAAACGTAAATCAATTTCAGTGCCAGTTCAGAATCGCAATACAAGAACAAGTAGGTGCTTGAAGCGCCAAGGTTATCATTATCAGAATAATATATAGCTGGGCTTTGTCAAATCAGACACAGGTGCAAGCTGGGTGCATTGGTAAGCCTTGTGTTTTACGTAAAAACTTTTATTCTAACATCCTTAAAGATGAAGCAGTCATGCTCGTGAAGGAGGAGGCGGCCGCGTGAGGCAGAGGACAACGTCCTCCCTCCACCCCAGCCGCAGTGGTAGACGCCCACGGCGTCGGACGTCGCCAGACGATCTCCGGCCACCGTAGGCGCGGGCATGCGGGCAGCGAGTAATGGGCAACTCGCTGTCCGATCATGGACCATGCCCGGGTCGACGGCGCGTTGTGTTCCACGCGCGCCTCAAAGAGTGTCAGCATAGTGACGGGGCCTATAGAGGGCCAAAGCCTGCCGGGGTCGCGGGACTAACGAATTACCGTGACCCCGGTACGTAAAGGGCTATTGAAGGACACCGTGGATTTTAGTCATTACAAGTCTGACAGTCCCTCCCGCCCTGCCCTGGGTGGGAGGAATCATTTGATGATTTACCACGCTAAAAAAAAACATCCTTAAAGATATTAAGTTTCAGCTATAATTGTGCCGATAGTCGTGTCGGCCCATGGCTTAATTGCCAAGAGCTTCGACCAACACCTAAGGAGGCTCCCGTTAGGCAGCTGGTTTAAGGACTTGATTCAGAAAGCAGTTCTTGTGGAGACGGCGCGCAATGTTACGAGGTTTCTTTCTCTGGAGCCCTGACCGCCAGTAGCTTGCACCCTGTTCGCGATACCGGTGGGCCACTATTATTTATATTTTAAAATGTTTTTTTAATTCTTATTTTGTAAAAATATCAATTAAGAATCAGTAGAGAAAAATTAATAAAGAACTTAAAACAAATATCGCAAGCGAGGGCGATTACGATTATTTTGCCAATGCTAAAATGAAACGAAGTGAACTGCAAAATTAAAATAATGTGCATGATATAAAACAAAAAAGTTCCTCGCTGGTTAATGAAGCACTTTTCAAAAGATTACGCCGAGCATAATTAACAAAAATCATTTTTACTGAATATGGGTAGCAATATTGAAATTCACAACAACAGAAAATCTTACAAGTATAACTTTCTATAGAAACTGTAGTTCTAAGGTAATAATTAACTTTTAGAAAATAATAAACATCACATTACCTCATTCCGCACACAATCAAATCACTAGCAAACACTAACCTTGTTTATGTGCGTCTAAAATGTCGCATGACGAGGGACAGTCTAACATTTAAAAACATTATAAAGGTTACATTTTAGTGTCCCTACTATAAAACGTGGATCGTTTTTATCCTCGACAAGAATTACTGAGCTTGGCATTGTAAAAAAGAGCTAAGGGCACTTCCAAGCCGTTAACGTGCAGTTTATAGACGCGTGTTGTTGCGATTTATTTAAACTTCAGCAGACAATAAACGACCATTTTGTTCTTTTTTTATTTTTGTATTGGGTTAAAAGATGTGTTTTCAAGTATATTCTCTCTTAGCGTCTTATCGCTCTGGAGGCGACTGCCCTCCAGCGCGTCTACGAATGGCGCGTGGAGGCGCAGCGCCGGGGCGAATCCCCGCTGCCTCGACAGGTCGAGGCGCGGCGGGAAGAGCTCCGGAGCGATCTCAGGGCAGTATGGAGGGAGCGACTGTCGCAACCGAGGTCCGGGCACGCCGCAATCGCGGCGGTAAGACCCCTCTTTGAGGAGTGGCTGGATAGGCGTCACGGCGTCCTTACCTTCCGCATGACGCAGGTCCTCACCGGACACGGAAGTTTCGGGAGGTTCCTGTGTCTGATAGGGAGGGAAGAAACGCCTGGGTGTCACCACTGCGAGGATCGTCCGGAGGACACGGTGGAGCATACGGTGCAGGACTGCCCCGCTTGGGCAGAGCACCGCCGTGTCCTCACGACGGCGATAGGCGGAGACCTCTCGCGCCCGGCATTGGTCGAGGCCATGCTGCGGGGCGAGACGGAGTGGGAAGCGGTCGCCTCCTTCTGCGAAGCAGTCATGCTCGTGAAGGAGGAGGCGGGCCGCCTGAGGGAGAGGACAGCGTCCTCCCTCCATCCCAGCCGCAGTGGTAGACGCCCACGGCGTCGGACGTCACAGGACGATCTCCGGCCACCGTAGGCGCGGGCATGCGGGCAGCGAGTAATGGGCGACTTGCTGTCCGACCATGGACCATGCCCGGGTCGACGGCGCGTTGTGTTCCACGCGCGCCTCAAGGAGTGTCAGCACATTGACGGGGCCTGTAGAGGGCCAGAGCCTGCCGGGGTCGCGGGACTTACCCATCACCGTAACCCCGGTACGTAAAGGGCTCGTGAAGGACACCGTGGATTTTAGTCAGTACAAGTCTGACAGTCCCTCCTGCCCTGCCCTGGGTGGGAGGATTCATTTGATGATTTTACCACGCAAAAAAAAAAAAAAAAAGCGTCTTATCGCTGGGGTCGTGGGACTGTACGAATTACCGTGACCCCGGAACGTAAAAGGCTATTGAAGGACACCGTGGATTTCGTGTTCACACTGCCACTCTCTTCCAAAAATCCTGGCAGGGTCGCGGGACTACAGAGCTGCCGAAGCCCCGGAACGTAAAGGGCTATTGAAGCACACCGTGGATTTTTGTTAGTACGAGTCTGACAGTCCCTCCCGCTCTGCCCTGGGTGGGAGGACTCATTTGATGATTTTACCACGTAAAAAAAAAATGCATCTTATCATAAAGAGAAAATATACAATTATACAGAGAATATACTTGAAAACATAATATCTTCTGCAGGCCTCTCTTGAGACGATGCGAGTTTGATCATCAAATATAAAATATCTTTTTTTATAAAAATTTAATTTTTATAATGCACACAGAAAGGCATATTCTATTTAATATTTCATTTTAAATTAAATAAAGTACTCTCAGTATATTTTGAAGGTTGGGAGATTTTCTTTCTTATTTTTGCACTAGTCTAAAATACCATCCGATTGTAAAAATTCATTAATCCTGTTATGTTTAAAAAATCCTAACATACCTTCCCTCAATCCAAATTCACTTATTCTGTGTGTTCAGGAAGACAAAGTTTGAACTAGAACTAAAAAAAGAAAACCAACCTTGATTATACGGATTAAAACCTTTTCTCTAACTTTAATAGGCACCAGATAAAACACATTACCTGTTAGCCAAAACTCGCTGTGATTTACGGCGTGTAATTCTCGCGCCAGAAACAGTGTGAACTAGCCCTAAAAATAAAATAACCTCCTTTTATTTAAAATTTTCACTGGCAAAGTGTCTGTGTCCTCACATTTCTGAATTATTCACCGTGTTAACGTTAGCCGTTGAAAAATTCCTTTATCTCTGTGAAAAATTTGGGTTTTCGTGAGTCTAGTCTATCCCCTTTTTTGAGGCTGAAATTACGTTTCTTTTAATTTATTTGAGGTCTTTGTTTTTTGAAATGTTGGCCAGTGTAAGGTGGTGAGACTTTTTCGTAATTTAATGTTTTGGTTTAATGGTTGCTAAATGGTTTAGCCAGGATTGTAGGTCTGGGCAGCTGTTTTTTTTATGTCATTATGTCCTCTACTTCTCTACCTACTGAATAGGCAACATTGAGAACCGATTGACACAATTAACCTAACATATTGTTGAGTTGGTTCTTGTCTAGTATTAATTACTAGCTTCCGTTTTCACGTGATGCCTGCAGAAACAGACAGACAGACAGACAGACAAAAATTTTTTAAATCATATATTTGGGTTTGGTATCGATCCAGCAACACCCCCCGCTATTTATTTTTTCAATATTTTCAATGTACAGAATTGACCCTTCTACAGATTTATTATATGTATAGATAATTTATTTGGTACGATCACACTAAAAGTATTTACATTTATTATTACTAATATATTCTACAATACTAAAATTATATACAAACTATGTTACCAAAAGTTAATAAGAATTAACCTTTTTTTTTAAGTTTTATAAAATTAAAAGTAAATAATTTCATTGCCGCAGTCTAATTTAAATAGGAGTCGAATATTTTTTTTTTCAAAACAATAATAACTACTTAGTAAATCAAAGAAAGAAATATTCACCTTCTATTCTTAACTTACATTCACAATTCTGCCAAATTTTCTGAAAATTACACCGTTCAGCTAAGTTTTCTCAATTTTCTATAAAACTGTTTGTTTGGCATCGAACCCCAGATAGAACTACTTAAAAACTTCTCGACAGGTGAAAGAAATATTGCCACTTTTAGCTATACCACTTTATTCATAGTGTTCTCAATTGCATGGCAATTTTCTTGTTTGTTTTAGTGGAGGGAGCAGTAAAAAGTTATTGGAGAAAAAACTAATCGATTGTGAAAAAAAAGAAGATTTTTTTTGGTAATATATAAAAGGAGATAGCCACTTTTTGTCAGTTATTGATGATATTTTGGTATAATTGGGTTTGTAAAATTAAGTCTACTGTGAAACTGAAATGGATCATTACCATTACAAATCGATAAAAGCTATCATCATTAATAACCTCATGAACATTTTAACGATGACATTTCAGAGTTTTGTAGTAAAATAAGGCTTCCTTTGTGAGGTTTTGTATCGAGAATTTTGTACCTATTAACAGTGTCATACTTTGTCTTTAAACTTTTAAGTGAGAAACAAGTTGGTTTAAGTATTTGGTAGACATCCTTGTGAAAGGCTTTGTACTTGCGATAAAAGTTGAGACACAGAGTAGCGCAAACTTTTGACGTTTTATGTATTTTTAGTCATAGAGTTTTCAATATTAATTGAAACTGTTTTCAGAGTATTATGTACCTTAGCAGTAGGCAGCAGTAAGTATTGTTATAACTCAAGTCATGTCAACTTGGTCGCGGGACTGAACGAGTTACCGTGACCCCGGAACGTAAAGGGCTATTGAAGGACACCGTGGATTTTAGTCAGTACGAGTCTGACAGTTCTACCCGCTCTGCCCTGGGTGGGAGGACTCATTTGATGATTTTGCTACGTTAAAAAAAATGTTATGTCAACTTCTATTTCCATACGTATACGAGTATGTAACCTCTTGATGTATTGATTAAAAATAGACAAATATTATTTGTCAGCTTTTTTTATAAGTTTTTAAATTTTATAATTTTTAAAACCTATAAAAAAGAGTTTATACTATCATTTTACATTAAAACAGGAACCTTGTAAAATGACCATTGTAAATATCCCTTTACAAGTTCTAATTCTTGTTTATGTTTGCTACTATCTTGGTGTAGCAGGTATCTAGAGGCGAATTGTATCACATGCCTTCATGCCTTTGTCAAACAGACAGGCGAAAGCGAAGCGAGTCCGAAGCGATACCAAACCGAAGCGAGACGTCAGTCCGATAGTTCTGTCACGCTATCGGATCGCTTTCGCTTTTCTGTGTGACTGGATTCAAACAATTCCATTTCATTACAAATAAAAATGCCTCGCTTCGCATTCGTCACACCTGTCTGTTTGACAAAGGCTTCAGGCAGATATTCGACTAAACTAATTATAACATAAACTCCTCTCCTCTTTCCAGAAGAGAAAGCCAAGAGCACAGATACCAAGCCAGAGGAACAGGCAGCGACAAAGATCCAAGCAGCGTTCCGCGGACACCGGACGAGGAAGTCAATGAGCATGAAGACCAGCAAGCCTCAACAGCAGCAGCCGCAGCAGCAGCAGCAGGAGCCGCAGCCGACTAAGGCTGAGCTGGAGGCGGAGTTCAGGGCTGATGATAAAGGTCAGTGAGATTTTGAACCTTAAGAACTTGATGATAAGGGCAGTTCTTTTAAATTTGTGAAGTGAGATCAGTTCAATTTTGAACCTTAAAAACGCGTAGTTGATGATTGATGGATTTTTTCGGAATGTACTGTTATTATTAACAGTACTGGCTGTTTGGAATAAAAAATGTTGTATGGTATAGTCAACAACAAAAGAACGCAGTTCGCGTCAGAACAGTGTGGCGTCAAAGTGATTCAAAAGTATGCATTTACCAAACACTTACTACTTGTTCATCTGCACAGTTCTAACGCGAACTAATTAGTATTGAGTTTCTGATTTTGATCATCTACTTTTGTTGTTGACTGTACTATAAAATACAGTCTGTACTAGAAAATGCCGATTGGCTTCACTTGAATTGTACCGGACTGACCTAAATGTAATTGCAGCGATGGTAAACGTTGAATAGAGCTTGATAATCGTCACGAACAGCAGGAAATAATAATTAATAAAAAATAAATGGATTCTTGATAAAGAAATATCTCCTATACATAATGAACTACGTACGACTATAATGTGACGCATAACAAAACTTGAAGCAAATTCGGCAGATATTCGTACTTATATACGGGTAGTTTAATCAGTCTGTCAAAATCCGATAATCCGGTGGCTTAATCATATCTTCATAATATTAGGAAAAATGCTTACTAGACAAATTGGGTTGGGGGTTGGGAATATAAGTCGGTATCTTGAAATTGATCTTCCTATGGACAGACGTCTCTAATGGGCCTACCACACGCACAAGATTCACCACAGTTTTGCCTGCGCAAGCCCGGCCTGCGCGTACTTGCCTGTGTGTGTTGGGCGTTCAGTGTTGCCAACCGTGTTTTGTTTTTTCATGCGAGAAGCTTGCGCAAGCAAAACTGTGGTGAAGCTTGTGCGTGTGGTGACCCATTAGCTGTCTGGCTAAGGTTGTCCTTGGAATCTTTCTTTGTCGTCAACAGCACAGATTGATTAAATTGCCTACAACATTAGGCATTTAGATTAGATTTAGGATTCTAGGACTGTTCTAAAAAATAAGTTTTATTGACAAAATTCATTTGATTAGTCACAATGCGTGATATGGACCCAGATTAATGAACTGAAACAATTTTATTGGCAGCTCTGCTAATACTTTTGTTTGTTTTCCAGTAGTTTTTTGTCTTGATAAAAAGGGACTTAATTTAAAGTTTGAAATTATCTAAAAAGGAAATCTTCTTTTTTTAATTTAAACGAGCTTATTTTCAAACTAATTCGTAGGAAAAGCTTACAGTAGGGTCTCACCGCTCAGCAAAGACTTCCCCTAAGGCATTCTAAGCGCTGCCCTGGGATCTGGAGGCGACTGCCCTCCAGCGCGTCTACGAATGGCGCGTGGAGGCGCAGCGCCGGGGCGAATCCCCGCTGCCTCGACAGGTCGAGGCGCGGCGGGAAGAGCTCCGGCGCGATCTCAGGGCAGTATGGAGGGAGCGACTGTCGCAACCGAGGTCCGGGCACGCCGCAATCGCGGCGGTAAGACCCCTCTTTGAGGAGTGGCTGGATAGGCGTCACGGCGTCCTTACCTTCCGCATGACGCAGGTCCTCACCGGACACGGAAGTTTCGGGAGGTTCCTGTGTCTGATAGGGAGGGAAGAAACGCCTGGGTGTCACCACTGCGAGGATCGTCCGGAGGACACGGTGGAGCATACGGTGCAGGACTGCCCCGCTTGGGCAGAGCACCGCCGTGTCCTCACGACGGCGATAGGCGGAGACCTCTCGCGCCCGGCATTGGTCGAGGCCATGCTGCGGGGCGAGACGGAGTGGGAAGCGGTCGCCTCCTTCTGCGAAGCAGTCATGCTCGCGAAGGAGGAGGCGTGCCGCGTGAGGGAGAGAACAGTGTCCTCCCTCCGACCCACCCGCAGTGGTAGACGCCCACGGCGACGGACGTCGCCAGACGATCTCCGGCCACCGTAGGCGCGGGCATGCGGGCAGCGAGTAATGGGCGACTCGCTGCCCGACCATGGACCATGCCCGGGTCAACGGCGCGTTGTGTTCCACGCGCGCCTCAAAGAGTGTCAGCAAAATGTCGGGGCCCCCCTCTAGAGGGCCAGAGCCTGCCGGGGTCGCGGGACTTACGAATTACCGTGACGGAACGTAAAGGGCTATTGAAGGACACCGTGAATTTTAGTCGAATAGTCGAATAGTAGAACGAGTCTGACAGTCCCTCTCGCTTTGCCCTGGGTGGTAGGACTCATTTGATGATAAAAAACAAAAGGCATTCCAATAATTCTCACCCAGCATCACCTCGAAAAAATTTGCATATATTGACTCCCAAAAAATACCTACAGTGAAAATTGGTAGTACAAAACATGTCACTATATTTTCTTCAAGTAAATCTGGGTAATTTATGTTCTTACCAATGTTCTTTACAATTTCCATCAGGAATTGGGTGACGGTTACAATCTACCAAGATCCTCCTATTTTGTTTCCCATTTATAAATCAGTGAGTGCTTATTGTTGGCACTCCTATTATCTCGGTACTTGAGTACCTAATTTACTGATTCTTATACATAGAATAGAGTCAACTTCAAGTTACAATTGAAATGACTTTGAAAATAAAGCATATTTTTCTTAATCCCGCAAGCAAAAGCGTTACTTTTTACTCGATTTATGTATCACTGAATGCATTAGGTTATTTAGGTTAGAGCGTCAGTTTTCTAATTTTCTGTCAGAGTTTCGTCTTTTTTTTTACTAGGAATAGCTTCCTGTAGGTGTCGTGGGTGCGTCTATAAACATGTAGACTCGCATAACAAACACCCAACCCGGGAGCAACTACATGCAAATCAAACAAATATTTGTTTCGTGCGGAAATTAAATCCGAGCAACATGTTTTGTTACATGTTTATAATTAATTAAGGTTGATAGTTACAATAAAAGTAACAGACAATGAGTTAACTCTTCTCAACAAACCTCGTTTAACAATGATTAATGACGGTACCTTTCACTGTGTTAGGTTACCGGTCTTCTTTCTATCATAATAAGTTAATTATTACTGCTGAGATTATGATTTGTAATGCTAAGTAGATATTACATATTATATCTTACTAAACATCCAAAAAATGTCAAGTAATTTACATAATAATGTAAACTTTTGTTTTGTCCTAAATTCCTGTCAGTTGGTTTTACTTGTCCGCGTATGAAGATGCGGTCCAAAGCTAGTGTTTGGTACACTTTTTAACTTTGCTTCACACTACGCATTTCTCCTGTATTAGAATTTAAAATTACAAGCACAAACAATTATGCCTTTGTCAAACAGAGCGATACCGAACCGAAGCGAGACGTCAGTCCGATAGTTCTGTCACGCTATCGGATTGCTTTCGCGTTTCTATGTGACTGAATTCAAACAATTCCATACAAATAAAAACGTCACGCTTCGCATTCGCCACGCCAGTATGTTTCACAAAGGCTTTAGACATGCAACAACTTCTTGTAGGTCATACATAAGTGACACGCTAAGCAGTAGTTGATTAATTTTTGCAGCTTTAAACAGCTTTCCTGAAATGTTTGTTTCTTTCGCTTATTCTAATAACCGTCGATGAAGACAACTTTCCACTCTGCATATCAAAGTTCAGTAGGTACATTGAGATATGTAAAACTTTCCTTAAATTCGAATTCAGAGAGCTTTCGCCCCAAGGCATAATAAATTGAAACTTTTTTCTTGTAAATTTTATTGCGTAAAAGTTCGGAAATATTACCTCAGAATTTTGCCATATACTTCCCGTGTGGCATTTAATTTTAAAAGAATTATTTGGACGAAGGAAAAATGACTATCTTCTTTTTTTCATATATTTTTGGGTGTGTATCATATTGATAATTATGTAGTAAGTTTCCCAGAAGAACAGGCCTAGATTACCGAAATTAATATGCAAACTCAATCCAAATCCCATCTATAAGATTCGGATAGGATTGCACTAAATCTCCGCTACTCCTCAGTGTTGCAATTCTATTGCTCTAAATCTTCGCTACTCCTCAGTGGTGCAATTCTATTGCTCTATATCTTCGCTACTCTTCAGTGTTGCAATTCTATTGCTCTAAATCTTCGCTACTCTTCAGTGTTGCAATTCTATTGCTCTAAATCTTCGCTACTCTTCAGTGTTGTGATTCTTTTGCTCTAAATCATCGCTACTCTTCAGTCTTGCAATTCTATTGCTCTAAATCTCCGCTACTCTTCAGTGTTGCAATTCTATTGCTCTAAATCTCCGCTACTCTTCAGTAGCACAATGCTATTGATTTTATTGTTATTTCTCCGTTTTTCCACTCCGCAACTTCGCTCCTCTGCTATTGACAGGCAGCCCAACATTGGGCCACCATTGCTCTCAATGTTCATATTTCACAGCCTTACAGTGTACTAAAGCATACCTGCTCAAATCATCGTAATAAAGTTTAAATTACCATCTTAAAACACCAATTACTTCTAACAATACAAACTAGGAAAGGCGAAATACTAAGTAACGGTGATAAAATTTAATTTACAACATAATAGCTAAGCTTTGGGATTTGTCTTAATAGTCCATTTGAAACTAAATGGCATAATCTACCTTATTCTAGAAGCAATTACGGTTTAATTTCTGTTGCATCTGCCTTGTTTAGTGATTTAATTATAATAATTATTGCTGAAATATTATCTTTAATGGCTGAAGTTTTTTTGATTCATTAAATTGACTAATTTATTTTACTTATTATTCTTTTTTAGAGGAAAAGAACTTTTAAAAAAAAGATGAAAGTTTTGTTATATCCGTATCTATACAGACAACATACATGAAAAATTTCAACATGATCGGTTCAGTGGTTTGTGCGTAAAAAGGCAGCACACAAACTTTACTTTCCCATTTATATTATTTATTTAAGATTCAGAGGAAGAGACATTGTCGATACGGTTGGCGCAGTGGCTGATGAAATTAAGCCGTCAAAGTAAATCAGGGTCTGAATTTTCTTTGAGATAGAATATTAATTTCGAGCCTTAATAAAAGTCAGTCAACGTAAAAAAAAATAAGTTCAAGAAACCCGAACTAACCCACACTCGGCCAGTGTGGTGGATTATGGCCCGCATTTCCTCTCATATTCATTGAGGAGTCCTGCGGCCGTTCTAGTGAACCAGGCTTGTTCCAGTGAGTGAAAGAGACAGAGCTACTCAAGTCATCTAGCGCCTCCTCGTTCACTCACTGGAACAACCCTGGTTTTAAGACGTCATAATACGGCCCCTGTGCGGCCATACAAATTTATATGAAGCAAATGTTCATAACTCGTTGTAAGTTTCTTTTTATTACTGCGCCAAAATATCAATATTAACACCAAAGTTTAGCAGAAAATATTCTCATGGAACGGCTTCAATAAATTGTAAATTATGGCATCGTTTATACATAATAGAATGACCGGCTATATAGAGCAGTTGGCAGTTTGGTCGCAAACTTAAATATTAATATAACGACACTGCCAAGTGGAAAACTACCGAGATCCACCCTTCAACCACATCCAGTATAAGCTGATCTTCTATACTATAGACCTTACGTACACTGAGAGGTCAATTTATATTGGGGATAACGTCTTTCAAGTTTTACATGTCCAGTACAAGCTGACCTTCTATTGTATAGTCTTTCCGTACGTTGAGAGGTCAGTTTATACTGGATTGTCATCTTGAAGTCGTACCACGATACTTTTAGATGGAAAACTTCTTATTTTGTACGAAGAAAATAAAGTATGCAAATAAAGTGCCCTAAATGTTTAGAAAAGTAAGGGATTTGAAGTCTCTGAAGGACTACGTTTTTTTTTGGGAATTTGGGTAGAAGAATCGAATTGACTTTTGTTTTAAATTGTATGGACAAAAGTTTTAGATTTGTATTTACTTATTCGGTAAAGATGGAGTTAGAATTTGTCTTGAGGTATTGAACTTTTTTTATTATGAAAAAAATGTTTTATTAAAATTGACCCCCTAGTCAGTTGATTAATAGTAGTAAATGTTTGTAAAAATTGTAACCAAGGCGTACAGCGCCTTGGTAGTTACTTCATCATCCATCATCCACAGCCCGTCTTCACCCACTGCTGGGTATACGCCTCTCTTTGCTTGTGCCAAGCTCCACGGTCTCACGCCGGCCTCATCCAGGACACTCCCGCAATGGCAACAATGTCGTCTGCCCATCTCGCCGCCGGGCGGCCAACACTTCACTCTGTCACAGCTTTACTCCACCTGCCGTCACCGCACCTTGCCAGGTCTCCTGCCGAACTCCATTTGAGTTCCATAACTCGATTACCAATATCGAACACCTTCGTTCGTCTTCGGATTTCGACGTTTGAAACTCGGTCTATTAATTTTATACTGAGCATGGACCGCTCCATGGCTCTCTGTGCTACTCTGAGTCTGTAGACAGCCTCCTGTGTGAGCGTACACGTCTCATCCGTTTTTAAACAGTCCCACTATACCGATACACGTTTTGTTTTAAACCATGCAAACACAGGCATATTAGTCAACGAGATTAATACATAAGAATAATAAATTAAACAGTAAATCATAATTCCACCTCCAGATTAATATTCCCTAACAAAAACAAACCTGTAATACGACCGAAATACTCTATGATTATACTGTCATTTCCAATCCGTCACCGGCCCGTCACCCACCTCCCACGAGCTGACGGATCGTTTCTATTCTTAGCTGAAATCACAGGGCTCCGTGTAACTAAATATAGCTTCTCATTACTTATGTTAAGCCTCATTTATGTGGGAGAGAGTTTCGGACGTGGAAAATTAACGTAGAATATGATAGTTGGTCGCGGAACTGTGCGAATTACCGCGACCCCGGTACGTAAAGGGCTATTGAAGGACACCGTGGATTTTAGTCAGTCAAGTCTGACACTCCCTTCCGCCCTGCTCTGGGTGGGAGGAATCATTTGATGATTTTACCACGATAAAAAAAAAATATAGTTGATTTAGATTGTCGGACGGACTCTCTCAGATATTACAGTTTTAACTCCTATTTTTTTTTTTTGAAACTTTCCCCAACACTAGGAATCTTTCCTGTGTCGTGGGTGCGTTTACAAACATATAAACTCACATACACAAACGCCCAGACCCGAAACAACTACTTGTAGATCATACAAATATTTGCTCCGTGCGGGAATCGAACCCGCGACACGCAGCGCAGCAGTCCAATCGCTCAGCCACTGCGCTAACCGTGCCATCATATTGTAGAGCACACGTGCCGAATACGATACTGAGCTACGAAGTGATGTTTTTCCGTAACGATGCCAGTCTACCAAAATATGATTGAGTTGATGGATGGAGAGGAAGAGGCAGGCCAAAGATAAGATGGATGGATTGTCTAAGGAATGATATGAAAGAAAAAGGAGTAAATGATACTGTGACGTTTGATAGCGGAGAATGGAAGAAAAAAACGTGTTGCCCCGACCCCAAGTAAGATGGGATAAGGGCAGGAAGATGATGATAAAATAATTAATTGCCAGGTTTGCGGTTTGGATTCCAGAGCTGTAACTCTTCCAAACGTTCGAAAGAATTACCAGGGCTCTGGAATGCAAAATATAATTAACACATTGAACGCCATGGAGGTCACCGGTGACCTCAAGGGATTTTTTGTTATATTTACAGAACCCTACGGCAGATTCTTCTGAAAAATAGTATACATACATATCTTGATAAAATATATACAAGATATTTTTTTTTTCTTAAAAAACTATTTTCTATGATGACGTTTAACGTGTTAAAGAAACATACGAAGCAATCCATACGCCAGCACAATTATGGAATATAGTTAAAAATAAATATTCATTTACCTGGTCATTATCGCCTTTTTACCCGTTTCAAATGTCCATTCCATCACTAAGCTGACCAAAACCCTTCTCCATTATAAACAGGCCTTTACTCTTAAATATTACATTCATTATTCAACTAGGGATGCCCACGTAGAGAAAGTTGGTCACTTTCCGGGATTAAAAGTAAGTTGTGATGATTTAGGACATAACTTTGTCTCCCGGTGACAGCCTTAATACAATGATAAGGTGGCACGTTCCAGGTGGACGTGAAAAAGGTTTTGCTGGGGTTGTGCAAAGTGGTGAGAAAGGTGACAATTTTGTTACTAGACCTAATTAAAAAGGTGCTGCCACGCGTTGGCGAAATAACCGATTTTTGAAAAGGAAATACTTAAACGGAACTATCTTTCACTATTGAGGCAGCAAGCACTTTCAGTTTCTACGAGTATATATATAAAAATGTTATGTTGGTTTGTGTACGCTTCAAAAACTGAAAAAGTTCTGCACCGATTGAGCTGAAATTTTAGCATGATATATAATCCGCATGAAGGATTGTTTTTATCTATTTTTTGCATCAGTCACATATCCGCGACTGCGAAAAAATAGATGTTCCGTGCGGAAATCGAACCAGCGACACGCAGCGCAGCAGCCCAATCGCTCAGCCACTGAGCTAGGCGTGTCGTGCATTTAGAATTTCAAAGCCAAAAATATTTTTGCGGAAGGAAAAATTCAGCTGCGAGCAGGAATTGAATATGTGTCTTTCTGAGTAAGTACTCCAGTCCGCATTAAGAACAAGGCTATCGCAGCACGGCTCGTCAAAGTCAAATCGTGTATTCGCTTGTTTGAACGTCTTTACGCAAAAATGCTTTACGATTCCCGACACAGGCGGGACTATCTCATCAGGTAACCGTGGCCCTGGAACGTAAAGGGTTGTTGAAGGATCACCGTGGATTTTAGTCAGTATGAGTCTGACAGTCCAGTCATTTGATGATTTTACCACGATAAAAAAAGAAAAGATGTTGATGCATTTAAAACATTTAGAATCGAAATGTTTACTTAACTTTACGTCACTCACTCGTTCTAGGGCCTTCCGAACATATTTTTTTATTCCACTGCTGGGCAAACGTCTTCCCCACAGCTTTCCATTACTTCCTATTTGTAGTTATCTCCACTGAAAGATTTCAGTTCGATTAATAAAGTAATACTTTACTAACAATCGCATATTATTCACATTTCATAAACAAACCAATATTCATTCTTTCAGAAAATAAAGCCTCCAATGTCACATAATTCTTCCCAAAATATCAATTTACCTTTCGGTCCAAAATATAATTTTCAGGCAAAATATCTTCTAGTTTCAGGGCAAACTCCATAAAATTCGTTTATAATTTAGCGAAACATCTGTTGAAATAAATCCCAGCTGAGTCGGGATTCGGACACTTATTAGTAAAATGTTTACCTATTTTCGGCGAAGATTTGTATATTTTATTCTAATTTTGAGCTGCGGAAATAACTGGTATTTTGTAATAAAGAGATTTATGGGGCATTTCTACAGTACAATGTAAGGTAAGTTAAGGGTTTGAAGGTTTTGATCCGTGGGTGCGTTTACAAACATAGAAACTCACAAACACCCAGACCCGGAACAACTACTAGTACATCATATAAAAATAATATATATGTTCCGTGGGGGGATCGAACCCGCGACACACAGCACAGTAGTCCAATTGCTCAGCCACTGCGCCAAATGTGCCGCCAAGTTGACTTGAGCAAGCGACTCCCACCGTGTAAACGCTCACATAAGTGTTCTTCGCAAGTTTTAGTGACTTGCCTCACTTACTGCAACTCAAACATACAAAAAATGCAGTCAGGGGAAACAGGTGTGCACTGAGTTCTGTTAGAAATTGCGAAAGTTACTTGAAAGTGAACACAAAACAAAGTGATAACATAGATCATTATGGAGTCTAATATTTGGTCTTGGGCTTGATTGAGGCGCAGAGCAAACCATCTTCATTATATCTTCCTTTTTAATAACTATTAGTGGTATTTTAGGACGAAATCCTCACAAGAATCTATTTAAAAGCATCTCTTCTTTTCTTTTCTTGTCTAAAATAAGTCGTCAGCTTAATATGTAATTTACAATGTAAGCTCTTGCCATTGCTCCAGCTCTTTGGCTATTTGCCAGAGGTCTTACATTTTCGCCAATTTTAAAATCGACTCAAGAAAAGATTTATGCTTGCTTGAAAGAACGAATTTAATCTTAATTTAAGTTTAAATGTAGAAAAACTACAAAACTGTTTTATATTAAAAGAAATCTGCTTTTTCCTGAAAAAGTATTAAAAGAAGTACAGCGGTGACGCACACCACCGTTTTTATTTCTTTTAATTTTCGTTCGCCTGATAAATATGCCTAATAAACATATTTTCTTTATCATAATCTTTATTTTATACTTTGCAGTACCTAGTGGGATAGAACCGGTGATTTTTATTTGAAAACATGTAATGAATAGCTGTTCTCCGTGTTTTGAGCCCCGCTGCTCGGCTTCGATTGATCGTAGCATGTTGCTTTATAGCTTTCCTCAATAAATGGAATATCCAACATAAAAATATATTATGTTTTTTTAGTAATTCCTGAAATAAGCGCGTGAAATAAGTAGGCGCGGGCATGCGGGCGGCGAGTAATGGGCGACTCGCTGTCCGACCATGGACCATGCCCGGGTCGACGGCGCGTTGTGTTCCACGCGCGCCTCAAGGAGTGTCAGAATAGTGACAGGGCCTGTAGAGGGCCAAAGCCTGCCGGGGTCGCGGGACTTACGAATTACCGTGACCCCGGTACGTAAAGGGCTAGTGAAGGACACCGTGTATTTTAGTCAGTACGAGTTTGACAGTAAGGGTGGTAGGACTCATTTGATTATTTTACCACGATAACAAAAAAAGGTATAGTAAAATAGTCCTATAACAATAATATTGTCCATACTAAGACATAAATTCCTATTAACTGAATCCCCACACGGTGAATTGGACTTTAGCAGTAGGCTTACAAGACACATAATCATAAATACACAGTAATATTCGCAATACACAATACGGAGTCGAGCTAATAGGATTAAGGCAGCATTCGCACTGGTCGAGTAACTAGGTGCTAGTATAATTACTAGTACAGTTTCTATTCTCATAGTAATATTCTGATGTGTTTATGATTGATTATGATTACGGTGTTGCTTACAATTCATTTTGGAAACGCCGACTGCTTTTTGGACCAAACTGAAATGTTAATTCATTAGAAGGATATGAATTGAGCTGGTAATAATACCTACTTTCTATTACTGTTATTGTACTCTATCATAGCGGTCGTCTTGCTTTAATATATTCGTTTTCAGATTGAAAAAGGAATAAATAAAGTTTATTACGGAGTCATTGTATTTATTATACCAGCTATGGGAGATACCTTGAAGTATCTTTCTTCTTTCTTCTTTTCTGGTGACTAAAATTCTGCTCTTGAAAACAATTATATGATTGTAAATATCGACAAAACAGTTATTTTATTTTCTCAGTACCGACATCATTTTCCAAGTCTTTTCCTAAATATGTTAGAGTCGGTTTTCAATGGTTGAAGCTGAATATTATATTTGACATGAAGCGTTTGCGTATTTGACTTCCACAAGTAGTCCAAAACCCTGTCGGTACTGGATAATCCGCTATCCCTTGGTAAGATTGGTAGTCAGACTTTCATGTTACTCTTCAAAGATGTATATTTATGCGGTGTCAATTTTGTTTTCTTATAATTAAAACACAGTTTACCTACTCTGCCTTTAGACTTCTTTAGAAGTTAATGTCACAGAACATAACAGCGGACTGCTCGACCTATGTGAATATAACCTAAGACTTAACCCAGTCATGCTAGAATTGAGGTGTTAGCAATGTATCCGAGATTGGCACGGCTTAAGGTTGTTCCTGACTCGTATATCTCAGTTTGATGTGATGTTTCGTGATTGTACTAATTTCATTGTTTTTAGAACACTTGTAGATTGCTTTGTTATTTATTTTTAGTATATTAAAAAGATTTAGTTTTTTTTTTTTTAAATCGTTGTCCCATACTAGGAATTTCTCCTGTGTCGTGGGTGCGTTTACAAACATATAAACTCACATACACTAACGCCCAGACCCGAAGTAACTACTTGTAGATCATACAAATATTTGCTGCGTGCGGGAATCGAAACCGCGACACGCAGCGCAGCAGTACAATCGCTCAGCCACTGCGCTAACCGTGTCGTCAGTTTTTGTCGTATCTGTATCGATAACATCCCTAAATAAATAAAAAGTGAAGAAAGTTTTAATCTTAGTTCCTGACAGTCCAAGATTTTCATCTATTAAATTTTGTACAGTTTTGAGAAAAATTAAAATCGCTCTGCTGTACAAGGAACAAACTGCACTAACAGTCTTTGATTCTGCTATTTCTTTGTTTGTCTCAGTAAACAATGAATATTTGTTTCTGGTTAGATGGTTTTTATTAGCTGGAACATCAAATCATCTCATGTCGATATCATAATCATTATCATAGTAACCTGAGGAGGCTCTCGCTGGGTAGCTGGGTCAAGCGCTTGATTCAGAAGGCAGTACTTCTGGACACGGCGCGTTTTGTTAAGCGGTTCCTCTCTCAGGAGCCCTGACCACCGGTAGCCCGGACCCTGTTCCCGGTGCTGGTGGACTGCTATTTTTTATGTCAATGTTTTTTATGTTCTTTTTGTTATAAAAATAAATAAAAATGTAAACATAAAGGAAAAAACATGAATTAAAAAAAAACATAATATCAGCGGTAGAATGGCCACTGCTAAACATGGGCCTCCCCTATTGATTACAAATAGGACCGGTTGGAAGTGCCTTCTAGGAGGAAATGTCACATCTGCAATTAAAAAAAAATACCTACCCTTTAAATTTCACCCTGCACTTGAAGTTAAAAGTCCTCAGAACAACTATGGATTTAACCCAGAAATATAAAAACAAAACCTAATATCAGCAACAAAACCTGTTATCAAAAACGATGTTACCAGTTATTATTAAAACTCCCAACGAGGTCGAAATGTACCCGAAAAGTTGCGGAATTAACTGCCGGCCACCGTCAGTACTATATTTTATTCAGAAGCTCGGGTCGCGAAGATCTGTCGTTAAAATAGTGGGTAAGAACCTCCTGAAACTTTCAGAAGGATATAATAATGTCTTTTGGGAAACTCGGTTTATTAGAAATGTTATAATATTGTATTCTTCATTTATAAAGGCTTAGAATTTTATTAGAATAATCTTCATTTAATGTTTAAATGCGATGTTGATTCTGGGTGAGACACAACGATCTTCTGCCTTGCCTTTTTCTAATTTTCAAGTATTCCAGTCGAACTGAATGCAGCTGAATATCAGTATTTAACATGGAGCGACTGCTTATCTGATCTCCATTACCCAGTAACTGGGTAATACGATACCCCATGTTGTCAGAATTGAGAGCTTCTGACTTAAAGTAACGATTATTACTGATCTACAAATGACTGCCGATACCAACAGCTTTACGTGTTTTCCGAGGCAAGAAGAAAACTCGCTAAATGAGACTTGTGTTTAGTAACACAATTGTTTAGATTATTTTTGTGTTAGGTTAGGTAAGGATTGGTCGCGGGACTGTACGAATTACCGTGACCCCGTTACGTAAAGGGCTATTGAAGGACACCGTGGATTTTAGTCAGTAAGAGTCTGACAGTTCTTCCGGCGCTGCCCTGGGTGGTGCTCATTTAATGATTTTACCACGATAAATAAAAATATTAGGTTAGGGTTAAAGTTCATCTAATATACCGATTTTACAATAGTAAAGGTCATTTGTATCATCACTGCGTTCCAGTTTGGCCTCACTGAAAATTAAAGCACAACCATGTGTATTCATGGCGTTTGCTTTTCAACGTTATTAATGTTTGTCGAAGCATCGGGTCAACATTAATACTGGTAGTGGCTATAGGCGGCGCAATTTTTTTTTATGGGCCAATATTTTTGAATAGAGTAAAAGTAAAAATAAATAACTTATCTTTCGGAAGTCAGTCATCATCTGCCTAGCCTTGTCCCAACTATATTGGGGTCGGCTTCCAGTGAAACGAATTGCAGCTGGATATCAGTATTTTACATGGAGTGACTGCCTGTCGGCCAAGACCAACTTCGGCAAGCGCGGCTTAACCCGGAAGATCGGCCTGTGCAGCTGCATTTATTTAGCCAGTCAAAGTCAGTGGCTTTGTTTATTTAATTCATGTTTGCCACCGACTTCCGAATGAAGTTATTTTAAACTTTGTTGTGGTGGTTTTTGAAGGCGGTTAGTTTTTTTGTTAGTTTATTAATTTTATCTTTTTTAGTTCAAATATTTAACCCAAACTCTTGTCAAATACGTGATCCGTAGTACCGGTAATAACATCGTCTATGTATACAGCGAAAAATGCTCATAAAATAAAAACCACTAAACCAAACTTTTTTTTTTTTTATCGTGGTAAAATCATAAAATGAGTCCTCCCACCCAGGGCAGGGCGGGAGGGACTGTCAGACTTGTACTGACTAAAATCCACGGTGTCCTTCACTAGCCCTTTACGTACTGGGGTCACGGTAATCCCTTGGTCCCGCGACCCCAGCAGGACTAAACCAAACTGTAAGAAGTTGAGTTTTTATTCGACCAAAAAAAAGTTATACTTCATGGAACAAAAAAATAATCATCAAAATCGGTTAAACAAGTTAGGAGGTAAAAAACATAAAAAAATAAACACGAAATAAAGTCCAATTGAGAATCTCTTCCTTTTTTTGAAGTCGGTTAAAAAACACGTCTACATTCAAAACTAACTCGTACCAACAAAAGCTCTTCTCAAAGAAATAAAAATCATTTGACACTTATAATAGCCAACAACTGTGGCCAACTATCTTTTAGACATAATCCTTTCTGAACGAACAATCAGAGTCCATAAGCCTTACTCTCAGCTCTTTGGAACTCTTGGCAAAAGGCCCGGAAAATATAGAGAGAGATTTCTTCAAGAAATACAAGTGACAAGGCGAAAACAAGACAGAAAATATATCCGGGCAACTATTTCGTCACCCCCTGTTAGGATACGTTTATGACCTTGGACAAAGCGACTTGTGTCAAATAATTCACAGTCACGTGTGTTCCTTTCGTTTCTTTCGCACTAATACCGTTTAAGATAAGAAAATCATCATACATTCCACGTATGTAACTTTCAAACTTGACCGGCTAAAAACAAACCTATTCCTTCAATTGTACTTTGCTTTCTAAGGGCACGGTTTCCTTTATGACAGTTCCTCGACTTGGACAGGCAGTTTAGCCCTCCTTGAAGCTCGTATAGAACACGACGCACTGTTGTTTCGAGGCTGGAACTTAATTGGACGGTGAGTTACCCATTACTCGCGATAGCTATGGTGCAAGGTGGAGTATTGCCTCTCTCAAACAGTCCGCGTTGCGGTGAATCGTGGCATGGTCAGCAAAATTTCGTTTTCTGTTGCTCCTGCAAGCATTCAAATAAGCAATTCAAGCGTGTACAATTTCGTTCATTTTACCCTCCGCAGTTTCAGTTGCATGTGTTGACGATAAATGCTTTAAAAGTCTTTTTTTGTTACGTGGTAAAATCATCTTATGAGTCCTCCCACCCAGGGCAGAGCGGGAGAGACTGTCAGACTCGTACTGACTAAAATCCATGGTGTCCTTCAGTAGCCCTTTACGTTCCGGAGTCACGGTAATTCGTACAGTCCCACGACCATGCTTTGAAAGTCTAGACGAAACTTTCAAATTCGGGACGAAGATTTGTCCAAGAAACCCTGGTACCAAGTCACAAACGAGAAAGTCCCGAAGTAACTAACAATTTCCTTAGCCATCGTTACTTTAAAAATACACTGTTCTCATACAACGAATATCATCCGGATTTCCTCGGAGACGAATAGAAAATGCCAAGTTTGCGACGCTCGACAAAATTCTGAAAACTTTCTAGATAATAAATATTATCAAACTTAATTTTGTTTTTCAACGGTGTTTTATTTTGAGGTTGTTTTATACTCGCGTTTGCATAATTTTGTTTCTTAAGAATTGATGAGGAACAGTATTAATAATAAAGTGAGGGGCTCGTGGCTGAATAATTACAGCGATCTTTCGGGTTAAGCCGCGCTTGCCGAGGTTGGTGTGTGGATAGGTGACCATCTTACATAGCAAGATTCCTCCGTGCCTCGGAAAGCACTTAAATTTGTCCCGGCTGTCATTTGTAGATCTTTGACAGTCGTTACTGTTAGTCAGAAGCTCATAAATCTGACAACCAGTCTTATCATGAGGTATCGTATTACCCAGTTACTGGGTTGTGGAGGACCGATAGGCAATCGCTCCATGTGAAATACTGATATTCAGCTGCATCTGGTTCGACTAGAAGCCGACCCCAATATAGTTGGGAAAAGGCTAGGCAGATACAGATGTTGAGCATTAATAACAAAGTACAAGATTATCCTTTTTTAATTATTTAAACTGGGATATTTACCATGTTTACTATATACGTTTATTTGGCACATCAACACTGTTGCAAGCGCCATGATCACGAATGATATAAACTATGCGAGTGGATGTTTAAGAGCAGAAACGGAATACTCTTCTTTTCTTTAAGTTACAAAGACATGTATGTCCCTATCCCATTTTGATTGGCTTTCAAAAACCGTATAACAGCTTGCTTATATTATTTGTCTCCAAATAATACTTGAAATATACATAGTAATTTCATACAATCGTCAAAAAATGATTGTTTTAAATCGAAAGCCCGGACAGTGGTAATTGGTACTCAATTAATTATACAATTAATTTCCCTGACTAACTGTATAGCACACCAGTCAACAAGACATAGCTTCAAGCTATTTCCCTAGAGGGGGAATTTAATCGTGTGTTAAGGCTCGTTGACATAGGCCATTGCACCTTCATTATTTGCTCCAATGATTTACGTGTATCAAGTGGATCATGAGATGTTATGTGAGCCGTCATTAACTCCATTAAAGTGATATTGATAGATATGGAAGAAGACTTGACGTTAGTTCAGCCTTCGCTTTTTTTAATGGTGATCAGATCATCAAGTGAGTCCTCCCGCCCAGGGCAGAGCAGAAGGGACTGTCAGACTCACACTAAAATTCACAGTGTTCCTTCAATATTCTACCTTAGCAGTGTCACGGTTACCTGATTTACGTGAACAAAAGTAAAAACTCATGATAAAGTTGCATTCACACACATCCGTCACGTCACGTCACCGACAACGGATCGGTGACGGTTTGAGTACTTAGGCCTCTGCCTCCAATCTTGCGGGCAGGGGGCGGCGGCGGCGGCGGCGCTCGCTGTTCGCACCCGCCCCGCTGCCGCGCCGCTGTTTCCGAGGGCCGGTCCATTTGAATGTACGCCTAAGATCCTGCCGCTCCCGCGCCGCCGCCGCCGCCGCCCCGCTGCCCGCAAGATTCGGGGCAGAGGCCTTATTCACAAACACCAGTCACCGTCACGTCGTTGGTCAGTCACGTCGCCGATTTGACTGAATCATTGAACAATAACATCAGTCAAGTTACGGGTTGGTCACACGTGTAGCAATGACGGTAGCACGACACTGACTGAACTAAAACGTGACGATCCCGGGTTTATGGGGATAAAAGTATGAAACTTGTATGGAAATTATTTATTTGTGCCTGACCGTTGACGTCAGTCATAGATCACGGGCCAGTGACTGACGTTCGGGAACAAAGTCATTTTAGGAGTATAGAAACATTTTTTTTAAACCGGGCCGGTGACGTGACGTGACGGTGACTGCTGTGTGTGAATGCACCTTAAGGCTTCTGGTTGGTCGTGTGACTGACTGTTCCATTACTAGTGGTGATGAATTTTCTAGGAGCGCAAAGGGCAACTGAAGAAACAGGTTGGTTTTTAGTTTGTCAAGTCCACTCTGAGTGGAACGGAAGGGACAGAAAACTCCTCAAACGTTTTACGAATTTTAACCAAAATAAAATTCACTAAAAATTACCAAAAAGGCAAGCAAAGAAAAAGACTTTTCTATTATAATCTAAATCTTTTTCGCCGAAATCAATGTCAATCTCAGCAAAACAAAGCGATAAATGTAGTCTCATTTTATTTGCGAGACGATTAATATTACTACCGCTTGAACTATTCCGATCTCCTTAAGAGATTATGTAGGAAAATATTCCAAACTAACTTCTGCCCGCGAGCCCGTCCGCGCGGATGTCGGTCTTCGCGTGGATGGTTTATTTCTCCATTTTGAGTAACTCTGACAATGACATCTTATAAATATCTATTGGACCCAAATACGACTAAGCCTATAATAATTAAGGAGATTCGCGGTTCTACAGAACAACGTCTATGAATAAAACTGAAAAATAAGATTTTTTAAGATTTTTTTTACGTATTTTTCCAGGATAAAAAGTATCCTATTTTATGCCCAGGATAATAAGGTATAATTATACCAAGTTTCATCGAAATCGAACCGTTAGTTTTCACGTGATGCCTGCATATACAGACAGACAGACAGACAAAATTTTTTTTAATCACATATTTGGGTTTGGTATCGATCCAGCAACAGCCCCCGCTATTTAGTTTTTCAATATTTTCAATGTACAGAATTGACCCTTCTACAGATTTATTATATGTATAGATATAGACATTGATTCCCAGGCTTTAAGAGTTGATAGTCATAAACAAACAAAAGATAAAGGTTCATAATAAGAGTATTACCATACCTAATAACCGTTTTTTTTACCGACCCCTTTTTTCAGGCTGGAAAATTACCAAATAAGCCCTCCCACCCTGAACAACCAAAAACAGCCTGTTTCTTTAGATAATCATTTCGTTTCACGCGATCTTAACGACTCTAAGGACACCGTGGATTTTAGTCAGCACCAGTCTGACAGTCCCTCCTGCTCTGCCCTGGGTGGGAAGACTCATTTGATGACTTAACCATGCTTTTTTTTATCGTGGTGAAATCATCAAATGAGTCGACGATCCTCGCACTGGTGACACCCAGGCGTTTCTTTCCTCCTTATCAGACACAGGAACCTCCCGAAACTTCCATGTCCGGTGAGGACCTGCGTCATGCGGTAGGTCAGGACGCCATGACGCCTATCCAGCGACTCCTCAAAGAGGGGTCTTACCGCCGCGATTGCGGCGTGCTCGGACTTAACCATGCTAAAAAAAACCTGTACAATACTCATACATGTGGATCTCTAGAATGGGCTTAGCGGATTAGAATTAGCCAATGATCGACACTTTGCTCTACCTTCAAGATATACTTGAGAAGAACTTGGTATATTAGAAATCTATTCAAGTGGTTTTGTCCGTCCTTTTTGTATTGTTTTCGAGAAACATATAATTTGATTGCTTTTCTTATTTCATTTAGGTTGGATGTTGTTTTCGTCAAAGTATAATTTGATGTCTATTGTGGTTTTGTTAATGTACTATGAAGTTGATTTATTTAAGTTTCGTTCATAGTATAAATAACATTATTGAAGAATAGAACACACTGCAAAAAATCACTTATTATATTTTTCTTTAAATACTTTATTGGGTTGGTAAAGAGTCCTCCCGTCGTGGGACCTATCGTCTGACTGTAAGATTTGACTGACTAAATCTTACAAGGTCATTCAGTTGCCTTCTACGTTCCAGGGCTGTGGTAACCTTTTTAGAGACTCGCGTCTTGCCTCTTTCAGCTTTCTTCTTTTTGTGTTCGTTTTTAGTTAAAGTTTAAAATAAAATTTCATTTAAGTGTACACAACAACAAGAAATATTCCTTTTTGAAAAGATAAGTAACTATGAGATAAGTAATAAGATAAGCAAAATAAGTGACTTATCTTGCCAAAAAAGATAAATAATTATGTAGATTTCATTCCAATTCATACAAAGTGTATTTCGAATGTATCAATTTGATATTTCATTTCCATAACATGAATTTTATATCACTTATACATTATACAAAACCGGCCAAGAGCGTGTCAGGCCACGCTCAGTGTAGGGTTCCGTAGTTTCCCGTCCGTTACAATAAGTGTTAACAAATAGCCTTTTTTAAAACTTGTGTGCGACGACTATCTACCACTTTTGTCCCCGTACAAGTTAAAAAATAAAACCCTCAATATAAATTTGAAAAGACACAATAACAATTTCCCACAAACCTTTATCAAATAGCTATTTTATTTTAATCGAAAAGAGTAAGTAGTTCAGGTAGCGATTATGCACTCTAAGAACATATATTTTAAGTAGTAGCAAATTTTTACCACAGGTAGGTCATGAAAGCACGAAGACATCGACTTTTAAAATTGACGTCATTACGCAACGCCATCTATCGAACCATTTATGAACTGGTTTTTACCTTAACATTCTATGCGTTTGATAACTTTGGAATGCGCGAACCGATTTCAATAATTCTTTTTTTGTTTGAAAGAAGATACGTTCAGAATAATGAAATACGTAAACGAAGTTAAAAAAAATGCTTGTATATATGATTAAATAATTGATTATACTACAAACTTAGTCCAGGAATTTTGTACCACCTTCTTGTTTTTTTTTGCACAAAAACTGTTCTTTCCATCAAGTTCAAAATAATTTTCCTAGAAAGTCCTTATAAAGTTCTACTTTCCAGATTTTTTTCATATTTTCTAAACTTATGGTTCAAAAGTTAGAGGGGGGGGGACACATTGTTTTTGACTTTAGGAGCGATTATTTCCGAAACTATTGACATCATCAAAAAATGATCTTAGTAAACCCCTATTCATTCTTAAATACCTATCCAACGATATATCACACGTTAGGGTTGAAATTAAAAAAAAAATCACTTTCTATTTTACATATAGGGGGGCTACCCTAAAAAAACATTTTTTTCCAATTTTTATTTTTGCACTTTGTCGGCGTGATTGATATACATATTGGTACCAAATTTCAGCTTTCTAGTGCTAACGGTCACAGAGATTAAGCGAGGACGGACAGACAGACAGACAGACATGGCGAAACTATAAGGGTTCCTAGTTAACTACGGAACCCTAAAAATTCACAAAAGATACATAAAGTCAACTTTACATGGTTCCTTTTTCAAGTTTATTCATTTACTAGCGGGCGCCCGCGGCTCCGCCCACGTGAATGTCGGTTACCGCTGCAAAAAGCCTACTCAGGAAAGACACGCTCAGCAACATGATTACCAGGTCTATTCACAGACACCGACACTAACATCGACGACGCAGTCATCACAAACACTCGACACAGACAAATATAGTGTGTCGCAGACTTTTTTGTAGATATTTATAAGATCAACAATAAATTAGAACATTTTATGGTTCTATCTTTTATAGTTTAGGCAGCGTAGGTACGCAAAATAAGTAACTTTTCTGGTTGATTTTTTACACCTTGTGGCCGAAAAACCCGTATATCTTATGGAACTCTATTTTTCTCCAAAATAAAATATAGCCTATGTTACTCCTGGATAATGTAGCTTTCGAATGGTGAAAGACTACCAAAATAACTTATATTCGTACCTACTATTGCTTCAACTATAAAGAAATAAAATGTAAACTAATAATATATTTAAACACTACCAAAACCTATACGGCCTTATTACAAAAACTAAATAAACCTTGGTTTAAACCTGGTCTATCAAGTCCAGGCTTATCTGCAGAGCCATGGTTTAAATTTGTCCGTATTACAAAACTTAGATAAAACGTCGACTTTAGTACCGCCATTTGAACGATTGTCTAAACAATTAAATCCAAAATGAGTAATAACAATTAAATCTACCTTGTTTCAATCCATTTTGGGTGAAAATAACACAAAAACTACAACACAATGAAAAATATGCTATGAGAAACTTCGACATATCTTTGACAGCTACTACAGTTAGACCACGGTTTATCGCAAAACCACGATTTGTAATAATGTTTGTGTAAACCGTAGTTTTACAAGATTAAACCTGGGTTTTTAGTTAAACTCCTTTTTGTAATAAGGCGGATAATATCTATTTCATAAAATAACAATAAAACAAATCTAAAAATAAACTATTCAAAGACTAAAAGTCGCGCTGATAAGCACGGTTTGTAAATAACAATTATTGTCTGTCAATAATTTTAATTAGGGTGAGGGAGAGTGTTGTAAACGTAAGAGTAGACAAATATAATCAGAAAGCTCCGAATTGCTAAGTTATCGGAAGTTTCACGTGTTATTGTGAGTCAACCATATAGATAGACATATGCTGTCAAGGAATATTTTTATATAATTTTAAGGAGAACATTTCCGTCATACATGATTTCTATGTAGCTTTAACCATGAAGGCTGTACACGTGACGGAAGCTTAAAAAATGGAGTAACTTCTCCCGTTTTCCCAATATTTCCCTTTACTGCTCTGCTCCTATTGATCGTAGCGTAATGAAAAGTATACTATAACCTGCCCAGGAGAATGAGGAAAAATTGTGCCAAATTTCGTTAAAATCCGTCGAGTAGTTTTTGTTTCTATAACGAACATACAGACAGACAGACAGACAAAAATTTTACTGATTGCATTTTTGGCATCAGTAGCGATCCCTAATCACCCCTTGATAGTTATTTTTTAAATATATTTCATGTACAGAATTGGCCTCGCTACAGATTTATTATAAGTATAGATATAGATTTCGTATGTACGTACATGCTCACCGGCTGGCCATTTTCTCTGGCATTTTTTAATTCAACCGTACCGATGAATCATGAAAATTGAAGATGAAAATTGAAAATAATGAAGAATGTTAACAGACATATTTCAGTGGTTTTTGTTCCGTTCATATTGAATATTCGTGTTCTCGGTTCAGCCGGAAATTCTTTCGTTATTTTCAGAATGTTGGATTTTTCATACGTTTTGGTATAATTTCTTTCAGTAGCGTTTAGCGTATCAGTAACGTTTGTGATGTTTTACTGTGCTTTTGCTTTTGTGTGTATGTAGTTACTGGTTTGTTGATAATAGGCTATTTTACTGAAAAAAATGAGATGAGAATAAGGTTAAGCCGCGCTTGCTGTCTGTGGATGGGTGACCATCTGTCATAGCGAGTTTCCTCCGTGTCTGGGAAAGTACGTAAAGCCGTTGGTCCCGGCTGTCATTTATAGATCTTTGACAAACGTTACTGTTAGTCAGAAGCTCTAAAGTCTGACAATCGGTCTTACCATGGGGTATCGTATTACCCAGTTACTGGGTTGTGGAGGTACGACAGGCAGTCGCTCCATGTAAAATACTGATATCCAGCTGCATCTGGTTAGACTGGAAGCCGACCCCAATATAGTAGGAAAAAGGCTAGGCAGATGATGACTAAAACAAAAATAATTAGTCCGAAAGATCGAGTATTAAAAAATATTTGACCCGTATTTTTTCTTTTGTTACGTAAACCAAAATTGGCGAAGATACAGCATACATCTGAAAATCACAAAACAGTCGGTATACTTTACAGGCGTTATGACGTCTCCTGAATTTCGAAACGTTTTATCTTTGTCAATATTCATTGATTTAAAAAAAAAACAAAAAACACGTGTTTATTATTTTTCAATGATGTAACTGACAGATTATTCAGATTTTCAATGTATTCATGCAGTTAACTACCCTATAGTATTACTAAAAGAAAACATGACAGTGCCTTTGCCCTTGAGGAATTTGAATCAACCCCGAATCATAGGATTATCCGTATGTTAAACATGCTCAGCATGACACTGTAGAAACAAATTTTGTCGACAGAAGAAGAGATGAAAAGACAGAATGTAGAAATATTTCTATCCTACACGTGGCGATCTACGGGTCGTGCTAAGCTCTGGTAAAAAAAAATGTGAGATTGGCGCAGTGGCTAAGCGATTGGACTGTTGCGCTGCGTGACACAAGTTCGATCCCGCACGGAGCAAATATTTGTATGATCTACAAGTAGTTGTTCCGGGTCTTGGCGTTTGTGTATGTGAGGTTCAGGAGAAGTTCCTAGTGTGGGGCAAATATAAAAAAAAATTAAAAGCATTGACTATTTTTAATAGAATAAAAATAAAAACTGTCATGTTAAGCGTGCAAAATAAAAAAACTTTACAATTTTTCATCTCATATAATCATAACATGTAATTGGGTCACATCCCTAAACCACATTAGCTATTACCAAGTGTGTCTCATTAATCCTTTAATGTATCCGTATTCAAGCACAGATCCACAAAAACCAGTGGTGAACAAAAACAATCCAACTGCAGCAATAGACTTTAGGTTCAAATTCCTCTGTCAATTCCCTTTAACTAATGCACCGTTTTCCAGCCAGAACCTCCTAAACACTGTTTCAAATACATGCATTCGTGTGAGCTCGTTACCCCGATAGCCACTACAACTTCCCCTTAAATTCTGCGGGCGTTTAATGAACGGGTACGTTTTGAGCTCAACCATTGTCTCGTGTGTTCGGTTAGTAATTGGATCATTGTGTTATGACAGCGCAATGTATCGTGTGCATTACGGGTTGGTCGATTTTGGTGTTCATGGTGAGAGTTGGCGAGTTGGAGTTCGCTGCTTGGCTAGAAGCTAAACACTCAATATCTGCACGTGTTTTATTTAGCAGCAACTTCAGAGTGTTCCAGGAGTGACCGCAACACGACTTGTGATCTGGAAGTCTACTCTTTTTGAGCGAACCCTACTTTTTTTTTAGCGTGGTAAAATCATCAAATGAGTGCTCCCACCCAGGGCAGGGCGGGAGGGACTGTCAGACTTGTACTGACTAAAATGCACGGTGTCCTTCAATAGACCTTTATGTACCGGGGTTACGGTAATTTAAGAGTCCCGCGACCCCGGCAGGCTTTGGTCCTCTACAGGCCCCGTCACTATGTTGACACTCGATCGTCGACCCGGGCATGGTCCATGGTCGGACAGCGAGTCGCCCATTACTAGCCGCCCGCATGCCCGCGCCTACGGTGGCCGTAGATCGTCTTGCGACGTCCGTCGCCGTGGGCGTCTACCACTGCGGCTGGGGTGGAGGGAGGTCGCTACTTGAATCCCTATTAGTTCTGAATTCATAAGTTCGGACAATACTTCGGGAGTCGGAACAACCGTCCAATCATGTTGCCACCGATTTTTAATTGGTATCACTAACTAATCTGATGTCCGTAATAAGAAACGCCCGAAACGTCGTCCGAAGCTACGGGTTTCGTGCTTAGAGTAGTACCGCTGATCGTGCAGGAAAGAAATGACGCGGACGAAACACGCGATTGTTACAATTGATGCAAATTCTGAAGTAGTGACAGAAGTGTTAATATTTTGTCAAACAGACAGGCGTGGCGAATGCGAAGCGAAACGTTTTTATTTGTAATGTATGGAATTGTTTGAATCCAGTCACATAGAAAAGCGAAAGCGATCCGATAGCGTGATCGAACTATCAGACTGACGTCTCGTATCGGTTCGTTATCGCTTCGGACTCGCCTGTCTATTTGACAAAGGCTTAATCGATTTTTCAGTTCATTTAATTTTACTGAATTGCGAATTACATGCCCATATTGATTCAGTATTTTTTTAATAAAAAAATGTAAGAGGTCAGAGTAATTCACAAAAAAAAACAATTCTTAACCAGCAAAAAACATGTGAGCGGATAAATAGAAAACAATAATAGGATTAGGATACGATAAAAGTATACAAAACAATGTAGGTAGTATACGATATACATAATTTATTGGATAAAGCCTTCGGGTATAGAGAAATTACCTGAGGAAAGTTTCTGTTGATATAGACATAACTTTTAAGTACCTATCAATGTTTTTGTGTTTGATAAAACATTTTTATTTACCAAAAATCAAGTTTCAGACTAAATAAAGATAGAAGTGGGAAGTAGTTACCTGCTCAGTACTACTAGCAATAGAGGAGTCGAAAGATGTGAGGGAGAGGCAATCCTCTACCTCACCATACCCCAGCTACCGCGGGGTGTCGAGGTTTGCGAGGTGATTTACGTCTACCGTAGGCGCGGACTTGCGAACAGCGACTAATGGGTAGCTTGCCGTCCGGTCAAGGACCAGAGGCCGTATAATGATTTTTCTTGTTTTTGAGCTGTATATTAAACTGGCACTTTGACGTTAATTTGAAAGAAAAAAATAGTTCCTCGTTTGTACACTAAAGACGCTTTGTCATTTTGCCATACAATAAATGCAGTAAATACTTCTTTTGTTTTTTTTTTAAACGATGCCCTCACTAGGTATTTCCCCTGTATCGAGGGTGCGTTTACAAACATTTAAACTCACATACACAAACGCCCAGACCGAGAACAACTACTTGTAGATCATACAAATATTTGCTCCATGCGGGAATCGAACCCGCGACACGCAGCGCAGCAGTCCAATTCCTCTGCCACTGCGCCAATCATGCAATACTGCAATTACGGTGTAAGGTAAAATACAGATATCAGAATACGACCACCGGCCCGAGTCACTTGCGCACCGTGTTCCATGAGAGTCTGAAGGAGCTGTCAGCAAACTGACGGAGCCCCATTGTTTTATTGGGGCCTCGGACTATCTTAACCATGAAAACTGCGCTGACGTACTTAGGGTTAAACAGTTTGGAAATGACCTCTCCCGTACCCTTAATCTCCGCGAATACTTTCAGGGACACACTATATTATAGAAAGATCGAATTCGAATTCGCTTAACGCGTATCTTAGATGACCGATCGTAGATATAGATAATGCTAGCATCTTATTTTTGAAAGACCATTAAGCTTCTTTATTATCTTTGGAAAGCTGGGATGTTATCCTTAGGTATCGATATCTGGATATTATGTTGACCTATTTTCCTAGATTACGTACATTAAAAGAACACTTATGTACTATATAATTATGTATCTCCACCTACATTAACTCATGTAAGTTACGTTCACTTTGTTGTATGTATTACTAGTCATATATGTGCGGCTTTGTACGCTCCCCTTCCACCTATATCTTTTGTTTTAAGTTAGTAAAACCGTCTCCAAGGTACCATCTATCCCTGTACCAAAACTCCATGAGGTATATATCGTATTACCCAGTTACTGGGTTGTGGAGGCCCGACAGGCAGTCGCTCCATGTAAAATACTGATATCCAGCTGCATCTGGTTTGGCTGGAAGCCGACCCCAAAATAGTTGGGAAAAGGCTAGGCAGATGATGAATAACCCTGCATGCCTTATATATTTCTACAAATAAATGTCTTGTCAAGTCTTTTTTTTTCAGATTTCAACAAAACCCTAAGTAGAGCATTTAGTTTTTTCTATTAATCCAATTTATTGCCGAAATCAGTCGCGGGACCAAGGGATTACCGTGACCCCAGTACGTAAAGGGCTAGTGAAGGACACCGTGGATTTTAGTCAGTACAAGTCTGACAGTCCCTCCCGCCCTGCCCTGGGTGGGAGGACTCATTTGATGATTTTACCACGATAAAAAAAAAAAAAAAAAAAAAAAAGAATTGCCGAAATCAAACATTAGTTGTCACCCTTAATACAAATCATAAGAAAAAGTTTTCCTCAAGTTATTTTCGTCTTAATCTTAGTAATTGTTTGATTGATTGCCTATTGTTTTCTGCTAAGTCGGAGTATTCTTTTGTTTTCGAAGAGAAGAGAAATAAAGGCCTTGTAATTGATACAGGCAATAAGGTCTTGTTTTGTAACGGTCAACAACTATAAGAATAAAAGAAAGTACTTTCATTTGGCAAATACTTTTTTTTATCGTGGTAAAATCATCAAATGAGTCCTCCCACACAGGGCAGAGCGGGTAGAACTGTCAGTCTCGTACTGACTCAAATCCACGGTGTCCTTCAATAGCCTTTTACGTTCCAGGGCACGGTAATTCGTGAGTCCTGCGTGGAACACAACGCGCCGTCGACCCGGGTATGGTCCATGGTCAGACAGCGAGTTGCCCATTACTCGCTGCCCGCATGCCCGCGCCTACTGTGGATGAGATCATCTGCCGACGTCTGTCGCTGTGGGCGTCTACCACTGCAATTTGGCAAATACTTACAGTAAAATATAAGGCAATAAAGCTTGAAAGCCGTGCGACATTTTACACAAACTTTCAAGTTGTAAATGTTCGAAATGACTGAACCGGTTTTAATGAAACTTAATACGCATAAGCAGGATAAATGGGCCTAAAAAGATATCAGAGAATATTGACATAGATATTGGCAATCCCTGATTATGTATGAAAAGTTTAATATCGGTCTAATTTAGCTGTAACACATTATATCGTAAATATTTTTTTAATACAGTTGCATGAAAATTGACATTTTATGGGGGAGTTTTCTGTGCGTAAAATGCAATTTCTCGCACTAGTTAAATAAAAAACCGTACTACCAACATAATAAATTAATATGGGCTCTCTATGCAACCAAAGAGACTTTAGTCTAATCTTTTTTCATTTTTACTAAAGTATTAATTCAATATTTTTTTCTTCGTTACAAGACTGATAATAATCATGCAAAAAAATGTTAAAATTTAAAAATTTATTTGTTCAAATAATAAAGCAATATTAGTATCGACATAAACAAAACATTGGCTGTATGAGTACACTGCCTTTGCGTATGATGACAAAAAATATACTTGGCGCCATTTTCGTAAAATTTTCTACGCTAAGTGAAGTTAATTTTTTATTATTAAAATTTTTATTTCTTCGCAACTGTATTAAAAATAGTTGTTCAATACACGTGCAAATCTGTCTTTACAACTCGTTTCAGCTATTGATCCTCGCCTACGGCTCGGCTCAAAAGTTGGAACTCGTTCATAAAGACAGACTTCTCGCACTTGTATCGAAAATAACTATTTTTTATCTATATGCTGTTTCATTTAAATTGGTACAGTAATTAAAAAAAAAAAATAGGATTTGACAGTTTTTATGAAATGCTGTTCAACGTATAAGCTATTTTTTATCGTGGTAAAATCATCAAATGAGTCCGCCAGGGTGAGGCGATGGGGACTGCTAAACTCGTACTGACGTGACTCGTAGCGCGTTGCGTATATGCTCTTAAGGTCGAATTTGCTATGAATCAGTTCATTAATATTCGCTACTGAAATATAAATAATGAATGGATCACCCTTCAATTATATGCATTCATTAATCAGCTTAATTCGGTGTCGCCTGGCTACTTAATGTAATTAATTATTTATAACCGACAATATCCGATCCAGTGCTGTTTCATGTTCCACTTAAAATTGTTGAATTAAATCACTAACTCTTAATTATTTTTAGCAGTGTACACTAATAATATAAAGAAGAAAGATTTGTGACACATTTTTTTGTGTATGTGTGTGTGTGTATGTTAGTAATGAATAAACTCAAAAGCGACTGTGCCTATTTCTAAAAATTTGCGTACGAAACCAGGACGGGCCGCTAATCATTTATCATTTGTTTCTGGCCGACATCTACTATCTTAAGCTGGAATAAGCACCGAATCCTCTATACTTTCTCTCGAATTGTCTGTCAGTTCTCCCCTTTAAACACTATATCGACTCTATTATGATTATATAAAGGATACTTCTAAAAGTTCCAAAGGATTATTTCTAAAATCTACGCGGACGAAGCAGCGCGCTTAACCCAGTGCTAACTAACCCACTGACCCTTCTTGCAATCAATAATAAGAGACCTCAAAGAACGTTATGAACAGTAACAACACTTCTCACGATGCGGGTAGATTCACAACTTTGTTTTCAACTCCTCAAACGTAAGAGATTAGTTCCGAAGATATCCTCTCTTGAAACTTCAGTTCATGGTCACAGAATATTAATTACAGAAGGTTGAGTGTGTACTACAACAGGAACACGCACATACTCGCTCAAACTAATGACATTCGCGAGCGCGCTTGCACTCGCTGTACGAGAAGCGTGTTTATGTGTGCGTGGACATCACAAACAAATGACAGTCGCGAGTGCGCTTGCACTCGCTGTTAGTGTAGTGAGTTTTTCCACATGTTGTGTAGCGATAAGTTTCTGTACGTAGTTATTATATGCCATTATAGAGGGTAATACAACAATAAAATAATGTGTTTTATAAAATAAATTCGAAACTCGCTTTGTGGTGGTAATTTTATTTTATTACTTAAACTGGGACTGTACGAATTACCGTGACCCCGGAACGTAAAGGGCTACTGAAGGACACCGTGGATTTTATTCAGTTCGAGTCTGACAGTCCCTCCCGCTCTGCCCTGGGTGGGAGGACTCATTTGATGATTTAACGACGATAAAAAAAAATAGGTACCTAGTCCACACGCTACTCGTGTAAAAAGATGTACAGAAGACTCGATAGTTCATTTCCGTGGGATAATTTCCAAATTCCATACGAGCCAAACCATGGAAAGAAACTTGTATCGTACAAATCCCCTTGAAAACAGCCTTCAATACAAAATAACGGTACTCAATATCTTCAAAAAGAAATCTTTTCACAGATACTTTCAGTTCAATTCTTCCGGGCTGTTCCATCGAATCGGAATTTCAATTGAAGCTGGTAATACCACTCAAGTAGCATAAATAAGAAACGAGGAACAGATCCCTAGCGGTTTGTTATCGAGTTACTAACTATTCGTTAAGTAGATTAGAACGTAAAGGGCTGACAGTCCCTCCCAGCCCTGCCCTGGGTGGGAGGACTCATTTGATGATTTTACCACGCTAAAAAAAAATTCTGTTTGGCAAAGAATAAAAATGAGTAGATGGTATATATACTACGAGTATATGTCCGTCCGGTTGCGGACTGAACACCATTGAAGTAAAAAAACATTTATTTTTTAGATTTTAAACATAGTCATGCTTAAAACGGTAAAAATCTTTCGAAGTTCTGTCATTTTGTCTTATCTCGATGAAACCCGTTTTTGCAGTGTCATGCTACGCTTGCAGGCTCTATAGTCAAGCGGAAAACGACAAACTTAAACGCTCAAGATTCTTTCATAGATCTTTAACTTTAAATCGTAACACATAAAGTTGATAATCTATTAAAAATTACAGAGCGTTTTCGTTCGTATCAGCCAACGCTGCTGGTCTTTAATGGATTTTCAACTTTATAAGCTTGGATATTAAGTTGAATATCGATTAAAGACTGCTGAGCGATTACGTTTGTCGCTTGCCGTTTGGCTATAGGGCCTGATTTCGACTATCTAGGATACTGAGACAAAATACTTCCCAATCAGATAGTTCTATGAGCTATGTGGGACGTCCAATTGGCTATTTGACAGTATCAATAAATTCCAAATATAATTAGTCCGTCATTTAGAGTTTTGAAAAATAACGGACACGTTTTTTTCTTTTGTAAAATCAATGAATATTTACCAAGATATAACGCATCAAAACTGGAGAGTGGGGGCTCGTGACGTCAGGATCCAATAGAAATTGTACTAAATTGTGACGTATTGTCAATTTTGAAAGCGTCGTATATCCGTTAATTTTGATTTCTGTGACAAAAGAAAAAATACGGGTCGAATGTTTCTTGAAAATCTAACTGACAGCGTATTTAGAAATTTTCAGTCAAATAGCCAATTCTATGCTTACTTTTTATTCTATGACCGTTCGTTATTGAGTTTGTAACTATTCGATAAGCAGATTCCGCTCATTTCCGCTGCGGGAACAATATGACGGAAATTGGATGTTAATGTTGTTATTAGTTTATGACTCATTAATTGCGTTTGTTTATTTTGGATTTAATAAGCGTGTAGTAACTGATTTAGGATCGAATAATGGAGCCTTTTCGAAGTAACCGAAGGAAAACACGACTAGCGCATTTTGACGACACGATTAGCGCAGTGCACATTCCCGCACGGAGCAAATATTTGTATGATCTACAAGTAGTTGTTCCGGGTCTGGGCGTTTGTGTATGTGAGTTTATATGTTTGTAAAAGCACCAAGGACACAGGAGTAATTCCTAGTGTGGGGTATCGTTTTTTTAAAAAACACAAACGCCCGTGCGTCGTATTCTACGCGCACTTAAAAAAGCTGTCAGCAATGTAATGGGCCCCATAGAAGACCAAACACCTTCCCGGGGTAGCAGAACTGTCAAAACACGTCACCGTTAACCTGGAACGTAAAAGACTATTGAAGGAACACGGTGGATTTGTCAGTATGAGTCTAACATTTGATGATTTCACCAGGATAAAAAAAGAAAAGAAATCCATTCAAAATAATTTAAAAAAAAACGATGGGTTGCAATCTGGGAGTGCCGGCAGAAGTGAAAACTTGAATAGTAATAAACACACACGAACATACGCGCAAGCGCTCTGCGCCGTCTTACAAATTTTCGATCAGGTCACGTGTCCTGACGCGAGTTTAACATTTTTTACCAATTCCAAAAAAAGTGCACAACGTCGCTAAAGAAGTTTTCACTTCAAAAAAACAGTCTTATCAAGAGGCATTGCATTGGCATTCGGTAATAACCTACTTGATTGGCTAGTATATAGAGCATTGCTTCTTCAAATAATATGAAACTTTGCGGGCAACGTTATAAATATTGAATACATTAATAGAAAATACTCTCCGTTTTGTACAATAGACACGACTGGGACATTTTCATCTAGGCAACATACTAGCGAAATATACAGAAAAATATCGTCTTGTATAGTATATTTATTATTGCCTTGGCAACGAAGTCCTGGCACACAATACACGTAAGTATTTTTCTGTCTTGTAAAAAAAAAAGAAAAAACTGAAACGAGTCCTAATAATCCTGCTTTTGTTTTCAACGTTATGTTTGTGTATTTCTGAAAATGCTTATCTAAAACGCCTTGAAATGAGGATGTTTCAATTTTCTAATTCAATTGTGAACTGTGTGTGAGGGTGCTGTAGAAAAGTTTTTATTTTCTACAATTTTCAGAGCACATTCTCAAAGAATTCCCTACGTTTCAATATTTACAACGTATGATAGGGATAGATGTTCTAAACATGTTTATTTTGGCCCCACTTTTACTTAAAGCGGGCGTAGCTGATCTTTGATAACGCTACGACGCGATGTATCTAACACAATGATTGCTACAGTTTAGCTGACCGTATGCTAACGCTTCGACGAGCCGTAGCTAACGCGCGTGGAACACAACGCGCCGTCGACCCAGGCATGGTCCATGATTGGACAGCAAGTCGCCCGCATACTCGCGTCTACGGTGGCCGGAGATCGTCTTGCGACTTGCGATCGCCGTGGGCGTCTACCACTGGCTGAGCCGTAGCTAACACAATGATTGCTACGGCGTAGCTGACCGTATGAATACGCTACGACGCGACGTCGCTAACATAATGATTGCTACAGTGTAGCTGACCGTATGATAACGCTACGACGCGACGTCGCTAACATAATGATTGCTACGGCGTAGCTGACCGTATGATAACGCTACGCCATAGTTAACGACATAATGTTGCTACGACGATAACTTAGGTTAGTCGATATCGTAACTACTAATTATTTATGCTACACTGGAAACGCTTTCGGAGCGTGTAAGTGAATAAATGTATACCAGATAGGCATAAAACCCTTGTGTTCCATGAAATATCATGTTGACGAAGCCCGACCCCAGAATGTAAAGGGCTATTGATGGACACCGTGGATTTTAGTCAGTACAAGTCTGACAGTCCCTCCTGCCCTGCCCTGGGTGGGAGGATTCATTTGAAAACCTTGAATGCCTTAGAATAAATGTCTACCTTTTCTATACAGTAAGACACAGAAGATTCTTTAAAGACACTGCTCCTATAATATTATCTTATACGCAGCCTGTTTGAGCCTAAAATAAAAACAAAAATGTCGCCAAAGCCTCGATACTCAAACGGTGGTAAATGTGTCCTACAATATTGTTAGGACACTTACATAGTACCTTCCTAAGCTAAATTATCTCAATTTTGTTGACTTTGCTGACCCTCCCGGGTTCTTGTCGGTCTTTGTTTAAGGGTTCCGTACTCAAACGGTAACACGGGAGCCTGTTACCAAGACTCCGCTATCCGTTTGTCGAACTGTTTATCTGTCTATCCGTCTGTACCAACTTAATACTCATATTTTGCATTTATTCTTTCTATAAGTATTATAAACCCGCTTTGATGAGTTATTTAACCAATTTAACACCCTCTCGAAGATTGGTCATGTTGGGATTTGGACATTTTGACACCGCTGGATATTTTGAGAATTGGACATTTTGACACCGCTGGACATTTTGAGAATTGGACATTTTGACACCGCTGGGCATTTTGAAAATTGGACTTTCTACCCTGAACGGCTGTATCTCATGAACTGTGATGATAAGACTATTGTTAACAGATGATGTTATTATATCGCAGCTATAACAAACTATAAAACAGAATAAAATTAAAGTTGAAGGGGCTTCCATACAAAAAACAAGATAAATTTGCAATATAAATAATGGTATGGAACTCTTCATGCCCGAGTCCGACTCCCACTTAGTTATTTTTTCCGATCCAGCTGGTTCTGTGTTTTAGGGTCGATGAAGGCTTATAAGTAAGTGTCATTTTGGAAACAGTTGTGCAGTAACTTAACAACATTACGCCTTTTATTGTGAGAGTGCTTTATAAAGAAGCAGCTTGTTGATACTGGTAGGTGCGGATCGGTACTGGTCTGTGCAGGTTAAATTTGTATAAAGAAACCAGAAAATCTGGCTAGACTGGTCCTCATGACATCTATGAGTTTTTACTTCTCACAAAAGGTGGTTGGACATTTTGACCTTTTTAAAATATACCACTGGGACTTCCACCTATTTGGGGGGGGGGGTGAATTTACAATCTTTAAAGTCACATACACAAATAACTTGACCCTAAACAACTATTTGTAGGCAGGTAATACGGTCGCGGGACTGTACGAATTACCGTGACCCCGGAACGTAAAAAGCTATTGAAGGACATCGTGGATTTTAGTCAGTACGAGTCTGACAGTCCCTCCTGCCCTGCCCTGGGTGGGAGGACTCATTTGATGATTTTACCACAATAAAAAAGGCAGGTAATACAAATACTCGTATTTGTTTCGGGCAGGAATTGAACACGTGACACGCAACGCAACAGTCAATAGTGCATCTACTGCGCCAGCATAATCTTAGGTTATTCTTAAAAATATCAACAGTAACGATTTTAGGTAGTCTCAAATACATTTATTCACAATTAAAACTTTAACTTAGATATAATCAAAAGCCTTCATTACAACCACCATGTTTACAACTAAATAAACCTCAGTTCAAAATTAAAATTTGCATACAGTCTCGTGACTGCCCGCAGTATAGTGAAACACAGCTCTATCACGAATGAGATAAAGAACTAATTTGCATAACAAGCTATTTCGCTGGCACAGTAAATTCATGGTAGGTCCGTAGTTGAAACAATTGAACCTCGCAAATTAATGATGGCGGGTTTAAAGCGAGAATACTAAACGGTGAATTCTGTACAGTAATATAGCAGTGTTGTATTGTATTTTTTAATTAAAACTTCCTTAGCAGCGTTGTGCACTTTTTTTGGAATGGTTATAAAATGTTAAACTCGCGTCAGAACACGTGACCTGATCGAAAATTCGTAAGACGGCGTAGCGATTAGACTACTACGCTCCGTATCACGGGTTCGATTCCCATACGGAGCACATATTTTTATGATCAACAAGGTAATTGTTCCGGGTCTGGATGTTTGCATACAGCTGAAATTCTTAGTAAGTACGGAGCAGAAAGTTTTTTAAAAAGCAGAAAAAAATCCCAGTCCACTGCTGAATCTGCTGCGCTTTTCTACTACTCGTAATTCGAATAAACTTAAATTAAAACAATCACACTAACTACCAGGTTGATGTACCGTAGCCTGTGAGAGACCTATGTCCAACAGTGGATTGCAATAGACTGAGTTACACTAAACAAATCCATTCAGTCGCGGGACCGTACGAATTACCGTGACCCCGGAACGTTAAGGGCCATTGAAGGACACCGTGGATTTTAGTCATTACGAGTCTAACAGTCCCTCCCGCTCTGTCCTGGGTGGGAGGACTCATTTGATGATTTTACCAAAAAAAAAAACCTAAAAACAAATCCATTCATTTTCATTACAGTCACTGTTGGTGCAGCTGTCGAACGATCGACTGCTGGGCTCCGTGTAGCGAGTTCCATGCACAACCAAAATTTGTATGATTTGTCCTTTTGTGTATATGGTTTACTTTCTTGTAACCCTCGACACAGGAAAATTCCTAGCGTGGAGGGTAAATATACTTATATCAAGAGTATACAAAGATATTATTTTTTGTTGAATATCTAATTACATCAATTAATACTGACATGACGCACCAACCAATCAAATAATTTATAGAGGTTTAATTTTTTCCTCAAACTATAAATAAAAAAGTGACTCAGTAGAACATAATATCATTAAAGTATGAATATGAATATAAAATAGAGAGCTTCTAAGTAAAAAATGAATGTAAAACATAAAAAAACCTTAAAAGTATTTTTTTAAAACGTTGCCCCACACTAGGATTTTCTCCTGTGTCGTGGGTGCGTTTACAAACATATAAATTCACATACACAAACGCCCAGACCCAGAACAACTACTTGTAGGTCATACAAATATTTGCTCCGTGCGGGAATCAATCAATCGCAGCAGTCCAATCTCTCAGCCACTGCGGTAACCGTGCCGTTTTATATTCCATTTTATATTCAGTAAATATCGGAATTTCTCCTCTATTTTATGTAACATTTCAGTCAGTTGTCAATACATGGAATAAAGGGGAGGGCGGGGATATATCGGGTTACAAACATTCGTGATAACTGACACTGAGTGACTGGGCTTTGAGTTTGCATAGAGGAGCTGTGTTAGAGGAGAATCGGCGTTAGTGGAATAGCAGCATACATTTACGCTGACTGTGAAACATACTCTTGTAGTTTATGTTACTTTTACATACGGCTCGAACTGAAAACCTCCTTTTTTTTAAATCTTCAAGAAAAGTTTGTAAAATTAAGAGTTGTCACGTAACCCGATTAAACGGGAAACTGCCTTCAACATCGTAAAGAAAAGGCTAGAGTGAAAGAAAGACTACAGTCAAAAATATCGAGTTCTACCTAAATCATAGCCATGTAATAACCCCTAGTTTACAACTCCAAAACACCCCTAACCTACATTAAACAGCCCCATAAATTCAAAACCTACTGGCCTCAAATCCCGGGCAACCTTCAAGCTGGCAAAACGGGACAAAAACACAGAACTTTTGCCAGACTATGTGGCGCCATGGTAGATAAAAGGGGAATAGGGGTTATTGCCAGTAGTTATGTTATGTTGGCTACATTTCAATGTCCCTAGTCGTTATTTTGTCTTCGTTTGTTAGAATTTCTTGAGACAGGGATTTTGTTAAGAAATGATTTTTGATGGTTGAGCACTATCACTGCAGACATTTTTATCAGGTTTTGAGACAACTTAGGGAGCTCAAAAGGTTGTCGGGGTCGCGGAACTGTCCAATCGGCTAACTGACCCTGGAACGTTATGGGCTATTGACAGTCCCTCCCGCTCCACCGAGAGCAGGAGGACTCATTTGAGGATATTACCACCTAAAACAAAAGGTGCATAAAAAGGTAGAGAGGTGAGATAATCAATTAAGGAATTTAACTTTATTCATAACTAGCTTTTTCCCGTGATATCGCAAACACTTCTCCTATATTGTCTTTGATCGTATCTAGGGTCCTACTATATCTGAAACACAGGTTTGAATAAACCTAGATCACCTTAATGGCGCAATTTCATTGGTCGTTAACTCGTTCGGTATACAGCATACGGGGAGTCCTCGCATGCGAGATAACAACCAATGAAAGTCACAAGTCGATACGTGTTCGTTACATGGTCTGTGGTGATTCCCCGCTTGCTTTATACCGATTGTGTTATCGACCAATGAAATTCATCGGTCGATAAACAGCATGTGAGTCTGCCACTCTTGTTAATAAATGGCGATGAACAGGGAGGTTTTCCTACTCCCCGCATGCGGGCTATCGACTAATGAACACGGTTCCCAGAATGCGGGCCCTGTGGCATGCGTTACAGAAATCTCTCACATCCCGCATGCGGGCCCTAACAACTAATGAAAATGCGCCATAATTTGCAAAAGGAATGGCATGGCACAAAAGAGGTTGCCTATTCTCAGCTGTGGATGGTTTTGGACCGAGTAAGTATGGAGACTCTTTGCCATAAACCTACACTTGATGATGTGATATTCAACGTTCAAATTGCCTCTTCGATGGTCTAATTGAAATAAATCATTCGACTTTAACTTTGGTGGAAAAGGCTGCCAATAATGATGATGATGGCCTAATTTTCCAGTAAATAAAACATTTTTCGACATTAAGACTTTTTTTAAATACAATACTGATTTCAAACCAAATCGTCTTTATTTGAAAGCACATTACTCGCGTGCAATACGTTGCATTTTGGGATCGATATAACAAGAGAGCGACACGAAATAAACGTGTGGTTTGTGGTTTGGGTCTAATCGATTCTGTTGCAATAAACTCTGTGAAATACGTCAATAAATCCTGAGTAAAACCGTTCTAAATTCTTTATGGCATGAATGTGATTTTTGAATTGAAAGCAAGTAATAAAATGATAAAAAATATAAATAGAAACTACGTTCAAAGCTCTAGAGGGTAGTGGAAACTATGTCATTTTCCACTCCTCCATTTTTCTTATCTGATTAATTACATTGCGGGATCCAAGACAGTTCAATTACTTTTCCGGTACTTCGTCAAGCTTCATTACTTCGGCGGTTTTCTGGTGATAACCACTGTTGATTCTGTCTTCACGAGTTGCAGTGATTCGGGCTTAATGAGTTTGTCCCAAAAACATACAAGCTTCTTCAAGTCTTCCGACAGTTTTTTGCTGAATGCTTTATTTTTATTCTGTATTGTTATTACGGTTACAACACATGAAATATACAAACTAATAAACAAGGCAAACATGAATAAACAACAAATACAAAACAATAGCATAGTTAATAATTGATTCATTTCAGCTAATTCGCAGCGTAATGCAGTGAGTGAACAATTATTTATTGGCTAACACCGCACCATCAACTCAATACATATACCCATTTTACTATACAGTGTGTTTGGTTTCCGATTACCGATACTTTAAAGGGATATTAATATACTAAATTACTAAATATACTAAATTTTAGAAATCGACAAACCTGCTTGTAAATAGAATAAATCCTAACCCAACAAGTCGGTCGCTGGACTCCCGAATTACCGTGACCGCGGAACGTAAAAGCCTATTGAAGGACACCGTGGATTTGAGTCAGTACGAGTCTGACAGTCCCTCCCGCTCTGCCCTGACTCATTTTATGATTTTACCAAGCTAAAAAAATATGTTAATCCAGATTACGAACTATGGCTTTACCAAATTTCATCCACATCCGTTCAGTCGTTTTTACGTGAAAGAGTAACAAACATCCATCCATCCAAATAAACTTTCACATTTATAATATTAGTAGGGTATTTCAAAAGATAAACTTAAACTTTTTGTCACCAATCACACTCACACACACATAAACACACCACGCGGACACAATGTGAGTTGAGATGACCAACACACACATTGAATAAAATCTTATTACATAAATAAGAAGACTTAATTGGACCACTCTGCCGCCCTCTATATTACTATTAATATAACGTATAATATGAATGAATGTTCCTTGGTTTTCCTTGTTTTTCATGAGTGGGGTTTCAGGATATTACCAGCATGGCATGTAATTTTCTCTGATTAAGCGTAAAAGGCGTAGAAGGAATATTGTATTACGTGCATAAATGGAACATGCACGATTTTTTTCTTAAACTATGTGACCAGGTTAAGAACGAAAACGTCAATGACATCCATCTATTAACTGTCACTTAACAATTACTTTGTGGCTAGGTTTATTATTTGCCAGTATTTGTTATCTTAACAATGTTATTTTCCGAAGACAATTGTTTATGTAACAGCGTGCAAGTGCTAGAAAGAGTACACGCCTCATATCCTCCCACTCGCTCTTTTCGAGAGTCATTTTTTTTATCGATATAAAATCATCAAATGAGTCCTCCCACCTAGGGCAGAGCGGGAGGGACTGTTAGACTCGTACTGACTAAAATAAACGGTGTCCTTCGATAGCCCTTTACGTTCCGGGATCACGGTAATTCGTAACTCCCGCGACCCCGATAGGCCTTGGCTAGAATGGGGAGCCCCGTCATAATGCTGACACTCTTTGAGGCGCGCGTGGAACACAACGCGCCGTAGACCTGGGCATGCATCATGCATCGGCCATCGGTCGGACAGCGAGTCGCCCATTACTTGCCGCTCGAAAAAATACGTGTCAAATATTTATTGATACCCATCTATCTATCTTTTGGACTAATTAAATTTGAATAAAACAGTATTGAATATTTTGAGGTCTAAAACTTCACTTTTCGAAATTGTGGCGTTTTCACAAGCCTTCCCAGTTTGTTCCTCAGTATTTTAGATAAAATTATATCTGAATTTTCAGCAAAATTCAGTGAGCACGGAGCCCACCTGATTTTAAAGTGCACATACATATTAAACTAAACTCCTAGTTCAAATATCTGGGGCAGCTATTTTCGGTTCTTTATTTGAATCCAACCTAGTCTACCTAATTTCGAACTTTCTAAATTATAAAGTGGTGGTATTTTGACTCTAAACTAAATTAATTAAGGCATTGGAATGAATACAAATCATTCTCGAATATTTTCATTCTGCTTTTCAAACAAGACACCGAATCTGCGATTCAAATTAAAACCTTGTCTTCACCGAAGAGAAAAGAATAGCTCTTCAAAAAAAGACAAACTAAAAAATAAATAAACTACAACTGTGGAAAAGTAGGTCTTCTTTGGCATCTACTTAGCACTTGTTTAAAAATAAAAACAAGAGGTCGTACCCACGATGAAAGTTACAGTTGTAAAAACTGAAATGAATTTCTATCGCCGTTTTTAGGGTTCCACAGAGATATGAACCAATCATTATGGACATGGCCAGTGACCACGTTGTCAATGGGACATCAGAGAACAATGCAAATCATACTATTACGAGTATGTCAATGTGAACACTTGTACATAATATGACTAACTGTTCCCCGTCGACTCGCTGTCCGACCCGACTCGCTGTCCGACCATGGACCATGCCCGACTCGCTGTCCGACCATGGACCATGCCCGGGTCGACGGCGCGTTGTGTTCCACGCGCGCCTCAAAGAGTGTCAGCATAGTGACGGGGCCTGTAGAGGGCCAAAGCCTCCTGGGGTCGCGGGACCAAGGGATTACCGTGACCCCGGTACGTAAAGGGCTAGTGAAGGACACCGTGGATTTTAGTCAGTACAAGTCTGACAGTCCCTCCCGCCCTGCCCTGGGTGGGAGGACTCATTTGATGATTTAACCACAAAAAAAAAAAAAAAAAAAACTGTTCCCCGTGCTTTTACTCCCGCTGCTCAGCTCCTATTAATCGTAGCGTGATATCATATGGCCTATAGTATTCTTCGATAAATGGACTATGCAACACAAACATAATTTCTAAATTCTGAAAAGAAGTTCCTGAGATTAGCGCGTTTAGAGAAACAAACTCTCTTTACAATATTAGACTTAGACTTTAGTAGTACTAGACTTTAGTACTAGACTTTAGTAGTAGACTATCAAGTAGTGACAACGTGGTCAGAAGTGGCAAGTCGCTATATATTCCCAATTACCAAATCTTTGATGATGAATCACTATTCAGCAGAATTATTTTCGTATCGTACAATAAAATAAAATTTCAAGAGTTAGGAGTTACAATTCTTGCTAGCATTCTACGAGTGTGCGGAAAAGTGGAACCACCTTACTCTCGTCGTTCGCTCCCCTCTGTAAGATGGCGACATCGATAACTTATTTATGATACGGAACCGTAACTCACTTTACTATCGGACTTGACCAGTTTTATTTTTTCTCCACAGTAAAATATAATCTAATTTTTTTCTTCACGAGATTCAGATTAAATGCCGTTGAGGAAGATTTACTTTATTTACATGTTTTCGTGTTATCGACCCACATTTCAAAGGGCCTTGGTCTACATTTGGGTTTGAACTCAGTTGAATATACACCTATGTATTACGGATGGAAGGGAGAAAGGAAAGTACTAAGGCATGAAAGGGAAGGAAGTAATGAAAATAATGGAAGAGGATTTGTGTATTTCGCTTCCGTGGTCTTGAAAAAGATTTTTAAAAGATCATTTCAGAATAAAAGAAGAAGTATAGAAGTATTATTTCCTTTATCCATTTTAACACCTATTTGTTCACATTTTTTTTTTCTTGTGTGATGTGTCTCAATACAGTTACATCATAAAACATAAAATCTTGCTTAATACTGAAGCTAGCGCGTAATTAAATTTTGACTTAATTTGCTAGGGTGAGTACGAAATTAAACAAAAAAAAATAGCAGTATGCCAGTATCATGAACAGAGTCCCATCTACCGGTGGTTTGAGAGGTACCTCCTAACAATACACACCGTAGTACTGCCTTCTCAACCAAGAGCTTGATCCAAAATTATCACAATTATTGGCCTAAAATCCTCACCGTTAGGTTGGGGTATGTGTCTAATTGTTTATCCTTGTTTCGTCAATGTTTATAAGTTCCATGTGCCACGGATAACCCGGTGGCCGAGCGATCAATTGGTGCGCTGCAAGTTGTTGGTGCAAAAGCCACAAGAAAAAAATATTTGTTGTATCTACAAGTAGTTCATCTGCTCGTAAGTCTGGCTATTTGTGAATGGAAGTTTAATATTTGTTAACGCACCCGCGATACGGGAATTATTCTTAGTGTGACGCAGTTTTTTTTTTAATCTTTTCGTATCTCTGTATGGCCGCGGGACTGTACCTACGAATTACCGTCACCCCGGAACGTAAAGGGCTATTGAAGGACACCGTGGATTTTAGTCAGTCTGACAGTCCCTCCCGTTCTGTGGGTGTGGACTTATTTGATGATTTTACCACGTAAAAAAAAATCTCTAAACAGAAACAGTTTTTGAAACAATCAAATCATTTAATATATTACAACAACAACGTTTTAAATAATTAATTGATTCATCATAAATACAAAAAAGTATTCCATTCTGCAACTAAGTACCAGGGCTACATAAACAAGAATGTATGTCTTCGAGACACACTCATTCCATAGAGTAGTCATTACTCTGATGGATACTGTATGCTATTAACTCAGACTTACATGCTACCGGAATGCAGTAAAAGCTAAAATTGCTTGAAAATACCGCGTCGAAGCAGTTGGCCCTTAATGCGATTGAATTTTATATTTTTTTTAGTTTTGGTAGAGAATTTTTAAAGTGAGTTTTTGTACCAGTAATATAAAAGAGTGTTACTTTACGTAATGAAAAAATTGCATTGGAAAATTCAATATTACGTTTTTGATTGTAAATGAAATTAAAAACGTAATACCGAGACAAAAAATATTCTGCTTTTGTTTACCTAAGTTATGAACTACGAGTATCCGGACCATGCCCGTGTCGACGGCGCGTCGTGTTCCACGCGCGCCTCAAAGAGTGTCAGCAAAGTGACGGGGCCCCCCTCTAGAGGGCCAAAGCCTGCCGGGGTCGCGGGACTCACGAATTACCGTGACCCCGGAAGGCAAAGGGCTATTGATTTTAGTCAGTACGAGTCTGTCAGGCCCTCGCGCTCTGTCCTGGGTGGGAGGACGCATTTGAAGAAAAAAAATAGTTATAAATTATCTGTGTACCTTTTATGTAATCCTCGCAACTCACTTAATATTTTAAAATAATTATTAGTATGCATCTACGTATTTGTACTTCTTTAAATAAAATAAGAGAATCCGCAAAAAACATGCAAATGTGCACCGTTAGCAAAGAAGTCACAGTTTATTTTCCAATCTCACAAGAAAAAAGTGTTATGTTAAAATTGTATCTTGTTTTCGTCTTTTTCTAGCGAAACATGTTTCGTGTTATACAGACTTGTAATGTATTTTTGTATCCCTGTTTTTTAGGTATATACGAAAACAATTTCAAGTAGATTAAGCCAGTTTCTGTTTTATTGTAATGAAATGGCCATATTTTCTATTACGAAAAATTACTTACGGTCTTACTACAAAAAATAAATAAACATCTGTTGACCACTTAGACAAAAAAAAACTGACAGCGTCAAAACGGCTTCAATTGGCGTTGACATAAGGGTCGTTTTGCTACACACTACACCTTTTTTAGACAAGTGTTTAACAGATGTTTAACTTTGTGTGGTACGACGGGATTTTTGTGGTTTTGGATTTCAAGTAAAAATAGGTTCTACTTTCTGATATTTATCCCTCTTGAAGATATAGAAATTGTAAAACATTAATTCTTTGTATTTTTTTGTTCCAGGTAAATCTTTGTACTGATTTTCTTCGGAAAACTACTCAGTTTACTTTCAAATCTCACTAGGTAAGGAACATCTTTGAAACAATAATAATTATAATTTATAAATGTTGTTTTAGTGGGTTAATAAAATCACTATCAAATACTAAGGCACTTGTTCCTAAAAAAGCATTCAAATAAACATAAAAATGCCAAGCAAAAGTTATACAAAAGAATAACTTTATCTGCTATATTGTAAGCCACTAACCTCTTAAAAGCATTGTAAGTATTCCAAAATTAAACCGCCATTTTGTTCAAAATGGCCGCTGTTAAACCGCTCGGTCATCTAATGACTCGCCGTTTTTTGCCGACGCTACAGAATCCAGGTATTCCCAAATGAACTTAGTTTTAAATAGCGTATAGTATAGAATTGAATAGCGTTAATTGAAATGAAAATCGTGGCTGAACTGGGACGTGGCATTAGCATGCTAAAAACGTTTCTTTTACAATTCAGTTCGTTTTAAATTGTCTTTGTGAAAAAGTAGCCTTGAACGGAATAAGTTTTCTTGTAATTCAGGAGAAGTGGAAAGGTATTATAGTATGCGTAACATTATATTGTATTGTGGGGGAACAGTGCATAATAATATGACGAGGACGCGAGGTATAATGGGGACATACACTCTTTTGGCATACTTAACACAACACTAACGTAGCGCAAGCGCCATCAGGACATCATTAACAAATGGCGTCCTGTTGGCGCTTGCGCTGTATTCCTTGGCTCTTCTCTTTAAATTTAAATGTAGAAGAAAGGTAATCTGTCGATCTGTCGCTTCTGTTATCGAAAGAATTAGGATGAAATTTAGGACGCAGGGCTGGTTTAGGCTTTTATTTATCCCAGTTATTACCGTGATATTGCATCCGACGTTCATGCAGCAGAAGATAGTGGTAAAATTTCATATTATTATACGTACGATTCTACCACTAGATTATAAACTGCGGCGTTTATTAAACTAGGTTAGCGCAGTGGCTGAGAGATCAGCTGCTGCACTGCGTGTTACGGGTTGAATTTTCGCACGGAGCAAATATTTTTATGGCCTACAAGTAGTTTTTTGGGTCTGGATGTCGGTATAAGTGAGTTTAAATGGTTTTAAATACATGCACGCCACGAGAGAAGAAATTCTTATTGTCCAACGTTTTATAACACAGTAACAATCTGTTTTAAGACCCAAATGTACAGCTTAAAGTCATTTAAAAAGAAATAATAAAGTCTAGACATAAAAATAATTCCTCTATCAGCTGTATTCTACCTTTACTGCCTTGTGTGGGTAGGTGTATAACTTTTAACACGGAATGAGAATAATTTTAAACTTTAAGAGCACGTGCGCGATCATAATCGCTTTATCGCTGTCATTACTAGGTGTTGTGGATGAATTTTCAGTGAATGTTAAAAGTGTTTTTAAAGGTTATTGAAACTCGTCAACTCTTTGAGAATATACATGTCATATATTTTGTTGTGATTGCTAGAACTTTTTGGGAACCTCTCTAGAGGGCCAAAGCCTGACGGGGTAGCGAGTCTTACGAATTACAGTGACCCCGGAACGTAAAGGGCTATTGAAGGACAAAGTGGATTTTAGTCAGTGCATGTCTGACAGACCCTCCCGCTCTGCCCTGGGTGGGATGACTCATTTGATGATTATTCCACGATAAAAAAAAACAATAGGTTGATGAACTCAACGGGTGTTCAATTAACTTTTGGTGTTAGTAAACGTGTGTAGACACACCCATGCTACTGGAAAATTCCTAGTCTACGGCAACTTTTTTTTAAAGAAAAGAGTTTATAACTAAAAATCGAACAAGTATCTACTATTTCTTCTTATGAGTTTATTTTATTGTCTTGTATTTGAAAAAAGAAAATTAGTTGTGTAAGAACTTTTTATTTAATATTTTCAAGTTTCATTTTGATCTGCAACCTTACACGTATAATTTCAAGAATCAATTTTACAAAATTGAAACACTCGGTTGCAATAAATATTTGAAATTTGAAGTAAGAATGCGGACTTTACATCACATAACATATTTCCAATGTGTTCAGTTCGCCACCTGTAAAATAGCACTCTATTCTGCAAAGCAATTCAGAGAAAATTGGTTTTCGAAATAGCACTCCAATGTTCAGCTTGTTTGAGGAGCTGGTGGCTAAATATTACAGCCACACAGGCCGATCTTTCGGGGTAAGCCGCGCTTGCCGAGGTTGTTCTGTGGATGGGTGACTAGCGAGATTCCTCCGTGTCTCGGAAAGCACGTAAAGCCGTTGATCCTGGCTGTCATTTGTAGATCTTTGACAGTAGGTAGTTACTGTTAGTCAGAAGCTCTAAAGTCTGACAACCAGTCTTACCATAAGGTATCGTATTACCCAGTTACTGGGGTTGTGGAGGTCCGATAAGCAGTCGCTCCATGTAAAATACTGATATCCAGCTGCATCTGGTTTGACTGGAAGCCGACCCCAATATAGTTGGGAAAAGGCTAGACAGATGATGACTCCAATGTTCAATGTTCTCTGCAATAGAGAGCATTAGGGCTCAGTGGTAATGGTCCCGACTTACAAGTTTTAAGTCATGGGTTCATACCCAGCCAGCTGCATAATCATCATCATATATTATCAGCCGTAAGACGTGCACTGGTGAACATACGACTCCCTCATAGACTTCCAAGAAGATCGGTTGGAAGCGGCTTGCATCCAGCCAGCTGCATCAATTTGTGTAATTTATTTTATCGCCAATGCTCTCAAAATGATGAAGGAAAACATCGTGAGGAAACCGGTATACCTTGGAATTTTTGGTTCTAAGCCCACGTGGAGCGGTCGCGGGACTATACGAATTACCGTGACCTCGGTACGTAAAGGGCTATTGAAGGACACCGTGGATTTTAGTCAGTACGAGTCTGACAGTCCCTCCCGCTCTGCCCTCGGTAGGAGGACTCATTTGATGATTTTACCACGTAAAAAAAAATGCCCACGTGGAGCCGCAGATTGCCTGTTTCTCAACAATGAGAATATTATATGCTGGTTATATTCTGTAAGATAAATATGGACGAAGATTCTTACTTTTCAGAGAGCTTTGAGTGTGAGAGTATCATCCACATACTTCAATCACCTGGGTTAAGCAACCCATGCCCTGGTCGGTCGGGGGATGGATGACCATTATTAACATTTTGAACTGTTTCTATATGTAACTATTTGACAATAGTTACTAGTATTAACCCGAAGACTGAACAAATATAAACAAACTCTGTAATAATTAGTGTAGGTTTATTATATTTATGTTCGGGTTCACATCAGTACTGCTACACTGTAATATCTAAATAATTAAGTTATTTATACACCCTAAAAAAAAACAAGCAGAAGAACAAACAGCTCAAATTAATTTCGCTTGAAAAAATAAACAACCATAAAATGTTTGTAGTCTCTGTGAAAACAAAAAATAAAAAAGTCATTAAACAGACTGTTCCAAGAATAGACGAAACAATTATTTTTAATTGGAACAACAGAATAATTATACCTTGTACACGGGTAAATTATAATTTTGTATAATTAATTATGTAAAATAAAACACAGAATAATTATTTTACAGTAACTTACCAGTAATATCAAAATTTGATACTACTACTCTGGAAATTAATAACTTATCTCGGTTGCTATCTTCATACCGTTCTATGTCTGTATCCAATTACAAATAAAAAAGTGTTCAATTAGAAACAATCGTCAAAAACAAAGGAAAGAGGTTTGGATTGATATTGAATATTTCAATTGTTTTATTATTAAAACAATGGCACGTTTTCTTAGTTTAATAAGTTATTAATATTTGTTTGAGAAATGTAGGTCGCATCAGCAAATCTACATAATGATAAAGAAAGAATGGGTTCATGTTTAATGGGGCACAAGTTCATTCATAATCCAGGTAGAATCCGACATAAACCGTTTACTAAAAAAAACTGTCAATGTCAAAACGACATTTCACATTGATATAAGGGTCGTTTTGCAGTTACTTTTTTTAGACAAGGTTTCAACAGATGTTTATCTTTTTGACAGGCCTGTTGGTCTAGTGGTTAGTGACCCTGACTGCTATGCCGGAGGTCGTGGGTTCGACTCCCACCCACGACAAATGTTTGTGTGATGAGCACGATCATTTGTTCTGTGTCTGGGTTTAATTTATGTGTAATATGTATGTATTTAGAAATATATAAGTATGTTTATCAGTTGTCTAGTACCCATAACACAAGCTCTGCTTAGCTTGGGACTAGATGGCGTTGTGTGATAGTTGTGAAATATTTATTTATTATTATTATTTTGTGATAAGGGTTGATATCTAGCCATTAGGCCTATAGGCCCATTTTGGAAATATTTAAGTTAATCATATTATCACAGTTAATTTTAAACAGAAGCAACACCATTTTTAATTTAATGTCAATCGAGCGCCAAAATATCCTCGTACTACGTCTTCACTTTTTTTATTCGCATTTTATTTTACGCCAGTTCTTTTACAAAGCCGTCGATTAAGAACTGCTATAAAAATTACATCAACGTTTATTCTCGTTGATAAAAAAAAGCCGAGTTACCGCCTGAACGCGCAATTGAGAGATTAATTTTTAATTCGAATTTAAAATTTATTGTGCTCTTGAATTTTTAGGGACGCTGGCGGAACTGTGTGGTGATGAGGTTTGCATCGATGATGACTTGTTTTATAGCAATACCTACTGCAAAATTGGTAACTTACGCTCTAATTTAAAAATGTGTTTTAGAAACTGCCAATTGTAGTTTTGTAATTTTAGGTTATCGAACATTTTTTGTGGTTAAAAAATGATTTTTTTTTTAGAGTATAAAGTGACGGTCTCGGGACTCACTGGTCGCAGGACTCACGAATTACCGTGACCCCGGTACGTAAAGGGCTATTGAAGGACACCGTGGATTTTAGTCAGTCAAGTCTGACAGTCCCTCCCGCCCTGCCCTGGGTGGGAGGACTCTTAGTCTGACAGTCCCTCCCGCCCTGCCCTGGGTGGAAGGACTCATTTGATGATGTTACCACTATAAAAATAAGAGTATGAAGTGAAATAAAATAAAGACTTCTATAGCCTTAGTTTGAACAAAATTCTTTATTTTAATCCTCGAAGTATTCTATATTTCAGAAAAAATTGTAGGTTACAAAGGAAAATTCTTGTTACTGTAATATTTAGCAATATGCCAGAAAATGGTAGTACTCGTACAAATACTCAAGTTTCTTTTTTATTCAATAGGAAAATACGAACACAAATTACTTAAAAAACCTTAAAACCACTTCATTACATTAAGTAAACAGCTAAAAAATAACATCTTCACATACATTATTTCTACAGTACTTTTAACCTAAATCCTGTCTTTATTCTACTGAAAACGCTACATTTAACAAGACGTAAATTCGACTAAACGCTCGCTCGTTGAAAGCGCACATGATGCTCCAGAGAGACGTATACAAATTAGAACATCTTACTTTACTTAAACGTAGGGAGAGCTTATGCCACGTATCGTTTTCGACTGTGAAGTACTTACAATGATCAGAATTTTTTTACTTATCTATACATATAATAAATCTGTAGAAGGGTCAATTCTGTACATTGAAAATATTGAAAAAATAAATAGCGGGGGTGTTGCTGGATCGATACCAAACCCAAATATGTGATTAAAAAATTTTTTGTCTGTCTGTCTGTCTGTCTGTATATGCAGGCATCACGTGAAAACTAACGGTTCGATTTCGATGAAACTTGGTATAATTATACCTTATTATCCTGGGCATAAAATGGGATACTTTTTATCATGGAAAAATACGTAGAAAAAAAAAACTTATTTTTCAGTTTTATCTACAGAACGCGAGCTCAACAGCAGTAGCTCAATAGAGGGATCTCCTTAATTATTATAGGCTTAGCCGTATTTGGGTCCAATAGATATTTATAAGATGTCATTGTCGGAGTTACTCAAAATGGAGAAATAAACCATCCACGCGAAGACCGACATCCGCGCGGACGGAGTCGCGGGCGGAAGCTAGTCCAGAATAATGCTAGCTGTTGCCACAGCTCACACTTTGTTTAGCTCGTAATCGCATCATCAAACGAGTCCTTCCGGAGCTGAAGAGACTGTCAGTGTCGTACTGATTAAAAATAAGACTGACCCTTCAATTGCCTTTTACGTTCCAGGATCACAGTTACCAAATGAGAAGGTCCCGCAACCCCTGCTGATGCGACCTACATTTCTCAAACAAGTTTCAATAACTTTTCTAACTAAAATAATTGTGCCATTTTACTTAAAAATACAAGATGTCGGATTTAAATTAAATGCTGTGCAACACCAGCTAGGTATTTCTTTTGAAGAGCTTAGGAAAATATTATGAAACATTATTTTTCATTTAAAGACTGTGACATAAAAAAAGTCTGGCTAGGTTACATTAAATGTCAGATGGAAGAATATCTGCCCCTTAACTCATTATTGTTATTTTGAGCCTGCTCTGTCCCACTCCTGTGCAAAGGCCTCCCTCCGCTCCTTCTACCTTTCACGATACAGGGCGTCCTCCTTTCAGTTCGGACGGAACCTGTTCAGTTCGTCCCGACATCTCCTACTTGGCCTGGCTCGACCTCGTCTCACTGTCTCAGGGCTCCAGTTAACATACAAAAAACATACGAGTATATTTGCCTTAGGGCCTTGGGCTCCGCTCCAAGACCACGATGCCCTTTTCACAGACCCCCTAAGCATCAATACCTACTCCATTTTTTCATCCAAAACCAATATTATTTCTTAAAAAGATACCCCCAAGAAAAAAAGTCATACAATTCATAACTTTTTTTTAATCAAATAATTCTATAGCTTTTTTTATCGTCGTAAAATCATCATATGAGTCCTCCCATCCAGGGCAGGGCGGGAGGGACTGTCAGACTCGTACTGACTAAAATCCACGGCGTTCTTCACTATCCCTTTACGTACCGGGATTACGGTAATTTGCGAGTCCCGCGACCCCGGCAGGAAATAATTTGCAGCTACATTAAATTTTTGGATAAATTGGGTACGCTTATAAAAAATGGTGGGGGTCGCCATTGTAAATTGTCTTGGTAATTGGAAGGGAATCCATCAAGACAGAGGGTGTTGGGGTAATGGGGTTCTTTGTGACGTAACCATGTTTTTGAGGGCGGAATTCTAATAAAGTTTAATTTTGGACGTTTTAAAATGGTCCGCAAGTTTTTCAGTGCTTCCATGGGGTTCAGAAATAACCACACGGTAAAGATTTTATAAAATTCTTTATTGGGTGACCTGCTCGGTCAATTTAATCAGATTTGTTCAACCATTGAAGCATAAAAAGGTATCAGACCCACACATCACATAATTATAATACATTCGTCCGTGTAATTCGAAAATAGGAAAATTTTAATATTGGAAAACGGGAACAGGAACACGGTAATACCGCTTTTTTTACCGTGGTAAAATCATCAAATGAGTCCTCCCACCCAGGATAGGGCGGGAGGGACTATCAGACTTGACTGACTAAAATCCACGGTGTCCTTCAGAAGTTTTTTACGTACCGGGTTCACGGTAATTCCAGAGTCCCGCGACCCCGGCAGGCTTTGGCCCTCTACAGGCCCCGTCACTATGCTGACACTCCTTGCCCGGGTCGTCGGCGCGCATGGAACACAACGCGCCGATGACCCGGGCATGGTCCATGGTCGAACAGCGAGTTCCCATTACTCGCCGCCCGCATGCCCGCGCCTACGGTGGCCGGAGATCGTCTGGCGACGTCAGACGCCGTGGGCATCTACCACTGCGGCTGGGGTGGAGGAGGACGCTGTCCTCTCCCTCAGGCGGATCCAACAATCCTAATTTTAGATTAGATGTAATAATTAGTATATATTTCACAAAATACGTTGAAATATTTTTTACCCGCACCATTGAACATTATCGGAAAGTACCTTTTTAATAAGGTTCGCCTGACTGAACTTTAGCTAGAATCTAATTAAATCTCGGTGGAAATCTTGAAAATCCCACACCGCTCCAAATTTTTTATTATTTTCTTCAGTAATTTCTGCAGCTTTCATAAGATTAAACCACCTGACACAGGAGGTACCAATTTACTCTGTTCTTTAAAATTCTATTCATTCTTTAGTAAGTAGTTTTTTTTTCTTCACCAAAGAGGTCGGTGTATGAACACTGACTTTATTTGTGAGGTTCATCAGTAAGTTCAGGTGTGTAGTACTCATAACAGCGTGCTTGTATGACCTGCATGCGTAGCGTGGCCAATTCTATCTATATTCTTCCAAGAATAGATAAAATTATTTATGTACATACAATTCAATTGTGTTTTTGCACGTTTGACACGATTCGAATACCATTGAAGAATAGAAACATTTATTTTATACACAGCGCAGCTGCAGTCTCGGAAATACCTTCGGTGTTCTAAAAATAGGTGCTCTAAAAATCGGCGTTCAAACATCATTTTTTCTTATTCTTTAATACGCCATTTTCCCTTTGACTGTTAGTACAGCCCAGCTGTACATTTTCAAGTCAGCTAGTTGTTACCCCGGGGTCGCGGGACTTACGCCCTGGGTGGGAGGACTCATTTGATGATTTTACCACGATGAAAAAAAAGCTAGTTATTACCCACTGATTATAGATCATTAGCTAGCATTAAAGAATTAGTGCTAACCTTTGAATTAAGGTGTGAACGACCATCAAAAGATTTAATCGTACTCCACAAAATAATAAAAAGTTACATGTTTTTTGAAGAAGTAAGTATAAAAATATAAGTAACTTATATATTTTTATACTAGCTTTATGTCGCGACTTTGTCTGAATAGAGTTCGGTTAATATCTCACGTAGGATATGATGACCAGGATAAAAAGTATCCTGGTCATAAATTAACTTCAACATCAAGCCATAACCGCCCAAAATTATTTAATATTCTATCTCAATCAGGTTCATTGTTTTTGACGGCTACTGATAGATTACTACGGATTCAATTGTATCGTCGTTCGGTCACAGATTTGGTTAAAGATCGGGATCAAGATAGCAACTGAGATACATTATTAACTTTTCAGCTTAATTCTCTTATGGGCCTACCACACGCACAAGCTTCACCACAGTTTTGCCTGCGCAAACGCTGCCTGCTTACTTGCCTGTGTGTGTGGTTATGCGTTCAGTGTTGCCGACCGTGTATTGTTTTTATACTACACCTGCGTGGAAAGTACCTTGATACTTTATCAAATTTACGGTAGAAAGTACGTCATTGCAAACCGAACAAATATGCGGGGAGAAAACGCTTTCTCTCCCGCTCAGATGCGTTTTCTCCCCGTCGCACTATGTATCACTCGAGAGAAAGTGCGATTCCCGACCTCGGGTGTTTTAAAGCCCTCGCCTACGGCTCGGGATTCAAACGACACCCTCGACGGTAATTGGTCACTTTCTCCTCTTGGTGAATAATGTACTATTTCATGCGAGAAGCTTGAGCAGACAAAACTGTAGTGAAGCTTGTGCGTGTGGTAGGCCCATTACACAGAGATTTATTTTCTGTTTTCAATACTGAACAGGATAAAAATTCAAACTTTAGGCTACTACTTGGAAAGTTCAAAATCGAAAACACTTAGCACGCCTCTTGAAAAATAAGTTTATTTTTTAAATGGTTCAAAATACGTATTAGGAACGCTTTCCCTTAAAAAAAAACGACGGGTTGCACTCTGGGAGTGCCGGCAGAAGTGAAAACTTGAATAGTAATTGTTGGAAATATCTTGTGAACAGATTTTAGTAAAACTCGCAAAAATGGTTGACTTTTTATTTCAATAATTTTCCAATGTGACGTACATCTTTTATAAACAATGTTACCTAGCAACGAATGTATCCAGCATACAAACTTCTTTAAAAGTAATAAAGTCACACGAACATTCACGCAAGCGTCCTGCGCCGTCCTACGCTTTTTCGGTCAGGGTCACGTGTCCTGACGCGAGTTTAAGATTTTATACCCATTACAGAAAATTGCTCAACGCCGCTAAAGAAGTTTTCACTTCAAAAAAATCTCATTTCCAATAACGAAAGAACTGAGGTAATAGCACCATTACTAACACGAAAGAATGGCCGCCAGCCTTCAAGGTAGGGTGTGGGCCTACAATCGGATGTTCTAACCTTAGTGAACACTCCCATAGAATTAGCTGAAGTGGGTCAACGATATCAGTCTTGTTGAGACCTTATTCTTTAATGTTATACTAAATTGGGACTAAGATTTTTAGCATTAATGTTTGAAATATTTTCTTTATTCTATTACCAACCCAACGCATCAAGTGTTTTGCGAACTCAACACTTAATGACACAACGATTTTTTCAGAAAGAAAAATTTGCCTGAATGCGGGTTTCGAACCTGCCTTTATGGATCGGTATTCTAGACGCTTAATTAAGTAAGCTACCGCTCTCGGGACTATCGGGTAACTGTGGTCCCGGATCGTAAAGGGCTATTGAAGGAAACCGTGGATTTTAGTCAGTACAAGTCTGACAGTCTCGCCCTCGGAGGGAGGCTTATTTGATGATTTTACCAAGATTAAAAAGGTCCACGGTGATCCTTCAATATAACTTTACGTTCCAGGGTCACGGCTGCCTGATAAGACGGTCCCGCGACCGTAAGACGATCCCGGCAATATTATGACCCCATGGATCCAATTATTGACATTCAAGTGGGCGATATCGCTAGTAACCGCTAGTATGTAAGAAATACTCCGAAATACTGCTTCAACATGATATCAGAGATATTTTGATGACAGTTACTCACGCATTCGCTTTGGTCTGTCTCCACGACGGCGAAGATATAAGGTCAAGGGCCTCTAAGACGTAACATCAGATAGACTGAGAATTTATTACAGTCTGGATTACGGGTACTTCCATTTTGATAGCGTTTTATCATATTTTGAGGGCAGTTTGCTTGTAAAATGAAGTTTATATGCCGATTTGTTTTGATGTTTATTGTGAAGGGTTTTTATATAATAAAGCTTGTGCATTTACATAAAAATAGGAGAATCAAATCAAATCATTTATTTCAACTAGGCCAATTACAGGCACTTTTGAATTGTCAAAAGATATAAAATAAAACTAGTACTAAAAATAGTTATGGTGCTACAGTCGTGAAGGAGGAGGCGGGCCGCGTGAGGCAGAGGACAGCGTCCTCCCTCCACCCCAGCCGCAGTGGTAGACGCCCCCGGCGTCGGACGTCGCCAGACGATCTCCGGCCACCGTAGGCGCGGGCATGCGGGCAGCGAGTAATGGGCGACTCGCTGTCCGACCATGGACCATGCCCGGGTCGCCGGCGCGTTGTGATCCACGCGCGCCTCAAAGAGTGTCAGCATAGTGACGGGGCCTGTAGAAGGCCAAAGCCTGCCGGGGTCGCGGGACTAGCGAATTACCGTGACCACGGTACGTAAAGGGCTATTGAAGGACACCGTGGATTTTAGTCAGTACAAGTCTGACAGTACAGGGTGGGAGGACTCATTTGATGATTTTACCACGATAAAAAAAATGGTGCTGCTGTCCCAGTCACAAGACATTAAAACTGTGAAAGTACCGAAGGTGCCCATTCCAATGCGTAGATCTCTATGGAGAAGAACGGACAAGAAACTCCATGGACACTCTTTTCCAATCGCCAAAATTATTACAAAACCTTTGTTACATCATTCATCTTCAGATGGTACATTATGTGAGAACGATGTGGGAAGTTAATAGTGTCTATGGTAAATATAAAAAATACGATTCAAAAATAAAGTTTTTAATAATTACAAATCGATATTGACCATGACAGCTTAGAGATGACCAGTCCCAACTGACAGCGCCCGTTCACGAACATGATACATATATCAGCACCATTCAGCTCAACCGTAGAGAAAGAAATGATCATTTCATCATTCATAATAAATTCGAAATTCTTACGAACATATCACGCCTCTGATCCTCAAAGATGAAGAAATGCATTAAGTGGAAAAACTCTTAGTGTGGGGCAAAGTGATAAAAAAGCCCTTGTCAAACAGACTGGCGTGGCGAATGCGAAGCGTGACGTTTTTATTTGTAACGTATGGGAATTGTTTGAATCCAGTCACATAGAAAAGCGAAAGCGATCCGATAGCGTGACAGAACTATCGGACTGACGTCTCGCTGACGTCTTGCTTCGGTTCGGTATCACTTCGGAAACACTTCGCTTTCGCCGGTCTGTTTGACAAAGGCATAAGAGTTTCTCCTGTATCGTGGATATCATATCACGTTTAAAAACATTTAAACCCACATACACAAACACCTAAACCAACAAATAGGTACTTGTATCTCATACAAAAATATTTATTCCGTGCGGAAATCGAACACGCGGCACCAAGCGCAGCAGTGTGTCGTTCAACCACTGCGGTAACCAGAAATCATGTTATGTTGAAGTCCCATATTGCCGTCAACCGGGTACAGACCCAGATAACGTGGTGTAACCCGGGTCGACGGCGCGTTGTGTTCCACGCACGCCTCAAAGAGTGTCAGCAAAATGATGGGGCCCCCCTCTAGGGGGCCAAAGCCTGCCGGGGTCGCGGGACTCACGATTTACCGTGACCCCGGTAGGTAAAGGGCTATTTAAAGTGTGTGGATTTTAGTCAGTACGAGTCTGACAGTTCCTCCCGCTCTGCCCTGGGTAGGAGGACTCATTTGAAGATTTTACCACGTAAAAAGAAAAATGGGCCTAAAATAAAAATAATAATAAATATTCCACAACTATCACACAACGCCATCTAGTCCCAAGCTAAGCAGAGCTTGTGTTATGGGTACTAGACAACTGATAAACATACTTATATATTTCTAAATACATACATATTATAGATAAATAACACCCAGACACAGAACAAATAATCGTGCTCATCACACAAATATTTGTCCTGGGTGGGAATCGAACCCACGACCTCCGGCATAGCAGTCAGGGTCACTAACCACTAGACCAACAGGCCTGTCAAACCCAGATAACGTGAAAATCAAACCATTTGAAATGAAAATTCCCAAACACACACTAGATTTATAGTTAGCCCAACCGAAATACAAAATGTCGTATTCAAAATATCTAGCTGTCCCATTTTTTACAAATCGTCGGGTCACCAGTAATGCTTTAGAATAGGACGGTCCGGTCAGGCAGTGATGAATGGTCACCCCCGCCCTAGGAATCTATGAGACAATCGATCTTGGGACAAAAAGGGACCCTTTTTCATAGAAATAAAGTCATTTTAGGATCTTCTTTTGATTCGATACTATGAAGTCAATTTATGTGTGGTTTCAGCTTATTCTTTACTGTACAGGGGAGTAATTCTTTTTTTAAACTTTGCCCCATTTTGGAAATTTCTCATGTGAATCGTGGGTGCGTTTACAAACAAATACACAAATACACAAACCCAGAACAGGTACTTGCAGATCTTACAAATATTTGCTCCGTGCGGGAATCGAACTCGCGACACATACCGTAGCAGTCCAACTATCCTATAACCTTCCCACTGCTGAGAAAGAGTGGGCTAAAATCTACCATGCGGACCCATTGCATTTTTGTACTTGTACATATCTTAGTATTAATATATTGAGAAGCCCGTGGCTAAATAATTACAGCCGCACAGGCTGATCTTCCGGGTTAAGCCGCGTTTGCCGAAGTTGGTCTGTGGATGGGTGACCATCTGTCATAGCGAGTTTCCTCCGTGTCTCGGAAAGCATGTAAAGCCGTTGGTCCCGGCTGTCATTTGTAGATCTTTGACAGTCGTTACTGTTAGTCAGAAGCTCTAAAAGTCTGACAACCAGTCTTACCATGGGGTATCGTATTACCCAGTTACTGGGTTGTGGAGGTCCGATAGGCAGTCGCTCCATGTAAAATACTGATATTCAGTTGCATCTGGTTCGACTGGAAGCCGACCCCAATATAGTTGGAAAAAGGCGAGGCAGATGATGAGGTGTTTTAGTATTATAAAGCTAAAGACTTGTTTGGTTGAACGCACTAATCTCAGGAACTAATGGTTTGAATTCAAAAATTCTTTATATATTGGATAGTCCATTTATTGAGGAAGGCTATAGGCTATTAAACAAAACGCAACAACTAATAGGTGCTGAGCAGCGCGGCAGAAAAGAACCAACATTTTGTTTGCCATACAATATGGCAATACTGCCATCCTTGTCGACACATTCCCCATTGACAGCGACACAGACGAATTTTTTTACGCCCTTTAATTCTTCTTTCACTATATTTATACCATTACATTAATTAACTGTTGCCGTACTAGACAGTTTTGTTCACGATAGCGGAGATATTGTTAGCCAAGTCCAGAATATCCAAATACTCCACATAAATCACTCGAAAGTCAGTTTTAACGTTGGTGCGACTTTAATATCGACTACGCGATGTTATAAACGCTGCGTTTTATGATTAGTAACAGTTGCATGAGTCGTAATGTTGACCAATAACGGGTAATAAAATATAGGAACCTGAACTTATGTATATAAGCTTAATATTTCAGCTAGGTTTATTTGAAGCGGGACTCGAATAATTATTTATTTATGACTACTTTTGCTAGCTTGGGTGTTACTTGTTAAACAATAACTTCACATCATTATCAACATCATCACCAGCTAACAAAACAGGTGTAAACCAGACCTTATAAAAGACAAGTTACTTCCAATGTCAAAAATTATACTGCGCAGTCGGAGAATACATAAATACTTTATTCATTTTTCAACTTATATTTAATATTTTTTAATATTTTGACAAAAACAAAACAAAAAAAAACTTTTAAAAATATAAATAATAGTGGCCCATCGGTATCGGGAACAGGGTCCAAGCTACCCGCGGTCAGGGCTCTAGACAAAGGAATCTCCAAACAATGCGCGCCGTGTCCAAAAGAATTTATAATTTTTTTTATTAAACGCATTAACGCATCCGACGGACATCGTAAAGATAATTTTTGAGGAAAGATAATTCAGCTACGAGAGGGATTTGTAGGCTACCGCAATTTACACTCAGAAGCTGAATCTTCTATTCCCTCGTTTGAACGTTTCATGGTAACGGAGCGCCAACTCCTGGAGTAGTCACTAACTACTTTCAAACAACACGTTGAAATTAGCCAAATCAATGTTGATTCAGCTAGTGAGTTCTAGTAGCCTTATTGGTAAGACGTCTGGAGTCTTATCCAGGAGTCGTGGGTTCAAAACCCACTAAAAATCGTTTTTACAGATGTATGTGTTAATAAGTAAAGGAATATGTAAAATAAACATCATCAGCGTTGGGAGAAGCCTCAAGCCTCATAGTGCACGTACGCCATTTTAAGTTCCATGTTAAGGATAGGCGGTGAGTCTATTGCCATAAATCTCTTAATCCGGAATCCGTGGCTGTTACTAAGAAACTGAAGCAGCAATGATCACGATCTGCTCGAAGTAGGAATCGAATCCAAGATTTGATATATTGGGTTTAAAACTTATTGAACGATGTACTAATTCTTACTATTATCTGCAGTTTCTGCAAACCAAAACGACGGCCAAAAATCCCTTAAACGTTTCACCCAGGGTCGCGGGACTTATGATATACCGTGACCTCGGTACGTATAGGGCTATTGAAGGACACCGTGGATTTGAGTCAGTACGAGTCTGACAGTCCCTCCCGCTCTGCCCTGGGTAGGAGGACTCATTTGATGATTACACCACGTTAAAAAAAAACTTTTAATCGAATTCACGATTATGCTTAGCTACTTTGAAGTTTGAACAATCATGAAACCGTTTATGCATATCGAAAGTCTTTTTTTTCGTCATCCATATTAAAAAATCGTTTTTCCTATCAAAATATTTACATACAAACTGCCCGCATCAGCTTTATATATACGCGTACAAAAAAGCGCGTAAATGGCCAACTTTGTTTTATATCGCGTGTTCAATGTGTGATAGGAAAAAAGTTGTAGGTATGTTTACACTTTTTTGCTTTACTTTTGTATTGTTTTGTGTAGGTATACAAGTTACTGTGATAAAAAAGTGTCATGTTTTTGCTATATAAGTTGAAATGTTGGCAAACACCTCCTTTAAGCCTTTGTCCAACAGACTGGCGGCGAATGCGAAGCGTGACGTTTTTATTTGTAATGTATGAAATTGTTTGAATCCAGTCACATAGAAAAGCGAAAGAGATCTGATAGCGTGACAGAACTATCGGACTGACGTCTCGCTTCGGTTCGGTATCACTTCTGAAACGCTTCGCTTTCGCCAGTCTGTTTGACAAAGGCATTACTCCTTATAAATGTTACATATTGTGAGCATGGATGTATGGATGTTTGTTACTCATTTACTCAAAAAATGCTGAATGAATTTGACTAAAGTCTGGCACACAGTTTCTTTTAGAACTCGCTTTAAAAAGAGGCTGTTATATTTTATAACATTCGTTTCACACGTGTTTATCTCGAAAATTATCTCACGGAACGTTAATAAACTGTCTGTGTACTGTGTAGATTTCATTAAAAACCTTTTAGTAGTTTTCAATAAGAAGAAGAGTAGGAAGCAAGGACAAGACATCATATTTTTTTACACTGCTTGTTCATTCATAGCACAGCATCGCCCACCTCTACTTCTACACAGTTGACTGCCCATAGACAAGCACAGACGAATAATTAATCAGTTATCGCTGAGCATACTTACCTCCCTACGGGGTAGAGACAAAGTCAACTCTACCGGAAGCGGACGGTCGGTAACGAAGGTAGTAATTATCAACACCCGCTGATGGGCTTTGACAGGCCTGTTGGTCTAGTGGTTAGTGACCCTGACTGCTATGCCGGAGGTCGTGGGTTCGATTCCCACACAGGACAAAATTAAATGTCTGTGTGATGAGCACGATCATTTGTTTTGTGTCTGGGTTTAATTTATCTATAATATGTATGTATTTAGAAATATATAAGTATGTTTATCAGCTGTCTAGTACCCATAACACAAGCTCTGCTTAGCTTGGGATTAGATGGCGTTGTGTGATAGTTGTGGAATATTTATTTATTATTATTTAATTTATATTTATGGTTAAGGTATGAAAGACTTGCGTCGCGTTGTGTACGGTCTAAAGATAGTAGTAGCTTTACATTTTAATTACTTGACCATTGTACACCTTCTGGTGGCCATGACGTCTTGAAGCGAGAGATTCCAGTGTGAGAAAGAGACAGAGCTATATAAGTCATCTAGCGCCACCTCGTTCCCACACTGGAATTACTCTCGCTTCAAGACGTCATGGAAGGCCTTTTTTAGCGTGGTAAAATCATCAAATGAGTCCTCCCACCCAGGGCAGCGCAAGAGGGATTGTCATACTTGTATTGACTTAAATCCACGGTGTCCGTTAATAGCCCTTTACGGGGTTAGGGTATTCCTACTGATCTTAACACGGAACGAAATAAATTATGTTTATTTTTTTGTTACAGGTAATTGCGGACTACACAATTGTAAAGAACTATGGGTAATGGTATCCATCACTTCTAAAGAATCAATTTCTATCGTTTTTTTTCTCGTCTTTAAACATAGCCGGATATCAATGTCGTTAAAACGGCCATGGTACGAGTAACAAAGAAGGCACTTTATTTCGTTCATCATCCGCCTAGCCTTTTCCCAACTATATTGGGGTCGGCTTCCAGTTAAACCAGATGCAGCTGGATATCAGTATTTACATGGAGCGGCTGCCTGTCCGACCTCCACAACCCAGTAACTGGGTAATACGATACCCCATGGTAAGACTGGTTGTCAGACTTTAGAGCTTCTAACAGTAACGACTGTCAAGTCAAAGATCTACAAAATTTGTATATCTACAGTTTTCATTTAATGACAGCCGGGACCAACGGCTTTACGTGCTTTCCGAGGCACGGAGGAAACTCGCTATGACAGATGGTCACCCATCCACAGACCTACCTCGGTAAGCGCGGCTTTACCCGGAAGATCGGCCTGTGCGGCTGTATTTATTTAGCCACGAGCTCCTCTTTAAGGAACTTATTTCGCTACTCACAAACAAATTTTGTTTTTTTTGTTTGTAATAAGTTCTTCAACTGTAAATGGATTCAACCGAAAGGCTTGTTTTTGATCGGAGCAAATTACTGAATTATTAAAAAAGAAAGTTTTCAAAATGTACCAGAACTTTTCAAACCTTTTTAGGGAACGAGCCACCGACTTTTGGGTTTAAGCGTAGTGTGATCCAAAAACCGGGTATTGAACCGAATTTATACCCTACTCAAACCCTTTTTTTGTCCTTTTTGCTGATCCTTTAATACCAAATACACATACAGTACTGTTTATACGTTAAAGAACATTATTGCCTTGTCTGTGTGCAGTGGTAGCAAATGAGAGGTGGCTGAGTTCGATTCCCGTATCAAGCAAAGTGTTATTGGGTTATTCACCAGAAATTTCTGAATATCAGCCTGAACTTTGCTCATTTGATGGTAATAAGCTTGCCCTCTATTATATCTAAATAAACTTTCGGGATAGCAATATAAAGAAACTTATATATAATACAAAATTCCATGAAACCATCACCGATTACTTTGTTTTATTCCTAACTGACAGAATATAATCGATCATTTTGATTTTGTAATTTACGTAAGTAGTTATTTTTTTTTTTTAAAAAAACGTTGACCCACACTAGGAATTTCTCCTGTATCGTGGGTGCGTTTACAAACAGTGTATAAGACAGGGACACGATGTATAATGGGGACATACACTCTTTAGGCATACTTAACACAACACTAACGTAGCGCAAGCGCCATCAGGACGTCATTTGCAAGCGGTCATTAACAAATGGCGTCCTGTTGGCGCTTGCGCTGCGTTAGTATTGGGTTAAGTTTCCCATCATATCTCGCGTCCCCGTCTTATACATTGTTCCCTTATGCAATAAATTTACCAGAAGTAAAACTTATTCCCCCAAAAAAGAAACTCGAACATACCAGACAAGTTGCAAACAAACTTCAACAAAGATGTCACTGTGATAAAAAGCAGGCTTTCCATCACCCTCCATCCTTCTCCAACACCGCAAAGAGCAAAAGAGACAAACACACCGCGAATTCTCCAAATGGATTAACACAAGAACGAGGGAAGGCATTATACATGATGTTCTCATCCGTCACGTTTACCGGCGGCCATTTTGTTGAATTTGTACAGGGTGTAGCGTGTCGTGAAAGGTGTATTCACTTTGAAAAGCAGTAACGCAGGTGAAAAGAATGTGTCTCGCATTTTGTAGATTAAGAAATATGTAACATTCGTCATACAGGTCGTTTTCGACCCTTGTGTCGGTGGGAAAATGTTACCCGGTCGTCATTTTTTTTTGTCTATGTGATTTTATATGTTTGTAAACGCACCCACGATACAGGAGAAATTCATTCAATTGGATCATTGTTAAAATTATATTTTTATAACATGTTATAAAAAAAATGCAGTTTCTGCATTTGATCACGAGTATAAATATTTCTATCTTTGAACGCAATCAATTCAAATTTAGAATACACGTATACCCTTGTATTCCAAGGTAATGGCGTGCCCGCACTTAAGTAATTCACTAGTACTTGAGCACTTCGCTAATGGCCTGACGTTTGCTCCTGTTCTTATCTTGTCGTATAGTCTTCATACTTCAAATACTTCAAACGTTATTTCAGGCAATGTATCGGAAAATACTTGAAGTAAAGCACTGAGTTTATTGTTAAAACTTTATCGAATATTACCTTATCTACATTAAATATTAGGTCAATCTCCGTCATGCACTTCGTTCTGTTGGTCCTGGCTTTTACTTGTAGATTTTAGATAAATGTTTCAGTTAGTGGCCGTTAAGTCTGACCAATCAGGGCATCCGGGCGGCGAGAAATGGGCGACTCGCAGTCCGACCACGCGCGCCTCAAGGAGTGTCACTATGCTGACACTCCTTGAGGCGCGCGTGGTCGGACTGGGGCCCCCTGTAGAGGGCCAAAGCCTGCCAGGGTCGCAGGACTCACGAATTACCGTGACCCACGTAAAAGGCTATTGAAGGACACCGTGGATTTTAGTCAGTACGAGTCTGACAGTCCCTCCCGCTCTGCCTTGGGTGGGAGGACTCATGTGATGATTTAACGACGTAAAAAAAAACTGGCCAATCAAACCAAATCACTCATTAATAACTGAGTTTTGAAGGTCAGGTAAGCAGACAGCAAAATACTAGTAGGTTTTCAATAATTGCATTCGCCTCAATGCCTGTAGCTGAAAAAAGGATATACAGACGATGACATTCGGGAAATAGGTCTCGGCTTAGTTTGTGCCGACTCGACACGAATAAGATTCAGCGGTTTTAGAAGTCGCAACAATATCAAGTTGATATTGTTGAAAGCCCAGCGCGACGCTTCCAATGAAATCCAAATATGTTTTGTGGTATTTCTTTTAACGAAAGAAAGAAAGCTTTGAAAAACAAGCCGATAAGGTTTGTTGTTCGACAAAAATTGCTGAATCGAAAAAAAATGTAGTACTTAAGAATTTTTGAGATAGTAAGATCATGAAGGAAAAATTTAAGATGGAATGGCCTATAATCCACCACGCGGGCCCAGTGTGGGTTGGTAGATGTTATATGTCTTCGAATTTTTGGTTCTAAGACAGGCCGGTTTCTTCACGATGTTTTCCTTCACCGATTTGTGAAGAGCAGTAATAGTGTTTTTGTTTTGTTTTTTTTTTTAACGTGGTAAAATTCAATGAGTGTTCCCACCCAGGGCTGAGCGGGAGGGACTGCCAGACTCGTACTGACTGAAATCCACGGTGTCCTTCAATAGCCCTTTATGTTCCGGGGTCACTATCTAACTACCGGGTAATTCGTGAGCCCCGCGACCCCGGCAGGCTTTGGCCCTCTAGAGAGGGCCAAAGCCCCCGTCATTTTGCTAACACAACGCGCCATCGACCCGGGCCGTTATAGTGATGGAAAATAACAGTAAAAAAACAATTTTAAAAACAAGCTTTTATTTAAATGCTCTAAAAAGGACAAAATAAACTTTAAATTAAATCAAACATATAACTTAAGTATAATATAAAAGCTTGTCGCGAGATTTACCTGTGTAAAGTATGTTATGATAGATACATTTTGTCATTGAAATATTTGTTTGTTTTGTTTGTGACAAGTAAATCTCGCGACAAGCTTTTATATTATACTTAAGTTATATGTTTGATTTAATTTAAAGTTTATTTTGTCCTTTTTAGAGCATTTAAATAAAAGCTTGTTTTTAAAATTGTTTTTTTACTGTTATTTTATTTTTAAATTTTTAGGTTTCGTTGGACATATTTCGCAGTCTTTCCATTTAATTTAGTGCGTCATTGTTGCATGGTCGTTTACCTGTTAATTTCGTACAGTCAAGTTCTTCAATAAGGAGACCTTCTAGCGATTTGACTCTACTTAAGGCTACGTATGCTTGGCCAGCAGCGAAGAGCTTTGAGCCTAAATAGACGACAAAATAGTTTTTATCGTGCTATAATCATCAAATGAGTAAGGGCAGGGCGGGAGGGACTGTCAGACTTGTACTGACTAAAATCCACGGTGTCCTTCAATAGCCCTTTACGTACCGGGGTCACGGTAATCCGTTAGTCCCGCGACCCCGGCAGGCTATGGCCCTCTACAGGCCCCGTCACTATGCTGACACTCTTTGAAGCGCGCGTGGAACACAACGCGCCGTAGACCCGGGCATGGTCCATGGTTGGACAGCGAGTCGCCCATTACTCGCTGCCCGCATGCCCGCGCCTACGGTGGCCGGAGATCGTCTGGCGACGTCCGACGCCGTGGCCGTCTACCACTGCGGCTGGGGTGGAGGGAGGACGCTGTCCTCTGCCTCACGCGGCCCGCCTCCTCCTTCACTAGCATTACTGCTTCGCAGAAGGAGGCGACCGCTTCCCACTCCGTCTCGCCCCGCAGCATGGCCTCGACCAATGCCGGGCGCGAGAGGTCTCCGCCTATCGCCGTCGTGAGGACACGGCGGTGCTCTGTCCAAGCGGGGCAGTCCTGCACCGTATGCTCCACCGTGTCCTCCGTACGATCCTCGCAGTGGTGACACCCAGGCGTTTCTTCCCTCCCTATCAGACACAGGAACCTCCCGAAACTTCCGTGTCCGGTGAGGACCTGCGTCATGCGGTAGGTCAGGACGCCGTGATGCCTATCCAGCCACTCCTCAAAGAGGGGTCTTAACGCCGCGATTGCGGCGTGCCCGGACCTCGGTTGCGACAGTCGCTCCCTCCATACTGCCCTGAGATCACGCCGGAGCTCTTCCCGCCGCGCCTCGACTTGTCGAGGCAGCGGGGATTCGCCCCGACGCTGCGCCTCCACGCGCCACTCATAGACGCGCTGAAGGGCAGTCGCCTCCAGATCCCAGGGCACGACAAAATAGATTAATATAATCATTAATTTTATTAATAGCCTAAATAGATTTCATTGTCGTTGTGACCATATTCTATCGGGAGCAGCTGATCCTGGCTGCACGACCAAGACACTTTCACCATATTATTGTATTATTATTTTGGTTGCCATATATTATGTTCAATGTAATAGCTCGGTACTATTAACCATTGAGGAGTTCTCTCGTAAGCAGATGTCCCTGGCTGCACCAACAGGTTGTTATCATCATATTATTGCATTGTTACCGGGTTTCCATATATATTTCAAGTTTTAGTTGTGTACTATTAACCTTTGAGGAGTTCTCTCGTGAGCAGACGATCCTGGCTGCACCACCAGATCGCACTTATCATATTATAGCATTGTTATCGGGTTTCCATATATATTTCAAGTTTTAGTTGTGTACTATTAACCATTGAGGAGTTCTCTCGTGAGCAGACGATCCTGGCTGCACCACCAGATCGCACTTATCATATTATTGCATTGTTACCGGGTTTCCATATATATTTCAAGTTTTAGTTGTGTACTATTAACCATTGAGGAGTTCTCTTGTGAGCAGACGATCCTGGCTGCACCACCAGATCGCACTTATCATATTATTGCATTGTTACCGGGTTTCCATATATATTTCAAGTTTTATTTGTGTACTATTAACCATTGAGGAGTTCTCTCGTGAGCAGACGATCCTGGCTGCACCACCAGGTCGCTGTCACCATATTATTGCATTGTCATCGGGGTTCCATATTAATACCAAGTTTCAGATCGATTGAGTAATTAAAAGTGATTCTAATTTGACTTGCAAGATTTGATCTAAACAAACATACAAACATTGCAAGTTAAATAAAAGCTTGTAACATTCAAAAAAGTAATGCGCCTAGCTGAGTTCGAACCGAAACCTACATACGATTTGTAGTCGGGGTCGATACCACTGAGCCACCACTGCTACTCAAAACAAACATACCATTGGAAGAAAAGAAGTTACAAATAACTGAATTCCATTCACTCCTCTTTGTTTTACCACAAAACAAATATGAACGTTAACAAATCAAATATTCATACACCATCACATTCCATTTTAATTGAATTGACTGAACACAACCAACAAATCGAGCGTGGCCAATCCATTTAATATTAACAAACCTTTTTTTAGAACGGACACTAGGTACAAATACACACAATGGGCAAAGCCAGTTAAATCAAATAGATTGATATTAAAAGTAACTATTTCTTTGCTGTCCACAGACTAGTGAATCGACACACACGACCGTCACCAAATTAATGTTAGCACCACGTCTACTATGTTTATTGTGCTGTGATTCGGGTGGTTAGATTATAAATATTATGTGAGAGACTTTAAGCATTATTATTATTATGTATTTTATAAAATTCGTGTAGAAACAGCTTAAGCAGACACGATGAGCCTCACGCATTGTACTCAAATCCTCGGAAATATTTGTTTCAAAAATTAGAAGACAAATATGACATCTACCGATCCGTACTGAGCTCGTTTGGTGGTCCAGTCCCATCTCTCTCTCACATTGCCAGAAGGAATGTGCCCAAACATTGGGAAGAGAAGAAGATAAGAAAGTTGTTCAGCTCATGGTCTATAACACCCTTTAAAACAGGTCCAGAGCTTTTTAGTACTCGCTGTGCGTTTAAAAATGGAAATAGTAAATCCTAAAACTAAAGAAATGAATATAGTTGACTAGAGTTCTTTTTTTGGGAATAAATTTATTCCTCCTTTTAATATATAACTCAAGATAGGGTCCGATCCGTTTCTTAATTAACCGCTGAGCCGATATTGGGGTGAAATGAAACGCCATAAGCAATCAAATGAATCGATGGATTTAATTTGGGTGTAAAGAGGGTCTGTTTGTTTCTTTGTTCTTCAAAGGTTACATTTATGGCAAAGGTCCATTTTTGTCGCGGGACTCACGAATTACCGTGACCCCGGAACGTAAAGGGCACCGTGGATTTTAGTCAGAGTCTGATAATCCCTTCCGCTGTGCCCTAGGTGAGAGGACTCATTTGATGATTTTACCACGATTAAAAAAAAGGTCCATTTAATTGACATAATTACAATTTTTTTTTACTGAAGCATCACAGGCTACCAATCTTCTACTCAAGAGGACCTAAAACTCCTTTTTGAGGTATAGAGTGAGCCACAGTCCAAGTAAATTGTATTTTTTTTTTCAAAAAGTAATCTTTTTCTTTTTGGGAACAGTAGTATATTTTATTTAATATCCGGATAGATCATTAGCTGAGATTGGCTTCAATTCTCAGCTACTATTACTCAGCAATGTACAGACGCCAGTACGTCAACCTACCCCAAAACTGTCAAATTTTACCAATCGAACAATAACCTTCCACTATTCTGATATGGTTGAAAACCTATTAAAGAAAGACAGATTCTGGTAGGTCACACAAAGTTTTTTTTTTTGTATAAAACACCTCATTTTCCAACACAGTTTCAAATCTTCTAAGATTGTATATTCCTTTTGTACATACAAACTCGTCTTATATCTTCAAACGACAGTAAAACACAGGAGCTCATAATATTCAAAGCGGTGTGTCGTAAACCCCGCATGCATCTCACGAAATATACCGCATTGTATAGCACGACACAACGTAGAAGTTTCATTCGCAAAAATGCAGAACTGTAAAAATTGATTTCACAATAAAAAAGAAAATATGAGCCTTTACCTTGTCAACATAATATATCTTTTCCGTGTGGCATTTTGCAGGCCACTTTATGAGGTTGTGTTTGCTTTACTAGGCTATTCTATTGATATGTCATGTATAAAAGAAAATAAGGCCTTATCTTCAGTTTCAGAAAACGTTGAAGAAAATTTATCGTCTTAAAACTTATAAATTCAAGTTTAAACTAATTTAAAATTTATACAATTTAAGAAAACGCGGTTGCTGTAACATGTTTTGGCGTTTATCCAAACTAATATTATAAATGCGAAAGTAACTCTGTCTGTCTGTCTTTTTTCTCGCCTAAATTACTGAACCGATTTGTGTGAAATTTGGTACAGACATCGTTTGGAACTTGAGAAAAGACATAGGATAGTTTTTATTAACAAAAAATAATTAAAAAAAAAAAACAAAAATCTGCCGGAAGTCACTATTCCACGCGAACGAACTCGCGGGCAAAAGCTAGTACTTTTATATTGTACATATTATGGACTTCTGAATCTCGTTATTCTAACCTCTACATCGTGGCATACTCTATTCCCTGTCTTCCAAATTTTATTCAGTAGGGGTCTTATTGAATTGTGTCGCTTTCAATGTAAATGGGTTCTGTCGTCGAATTTTATTGTTTTATTGGATATGTCATTAGGTTTTTTGTTAGACATTTTGTGGGATATAAGGTTTTAGTGGCTAATAATTTTATTTGTTTGGTTATTGGCAAAGGTTTTGTTATGTCATGACTTTTGAAGTAGGAATGATGTTGTCAAGAGAACTCACAAAGATACAAAATAGACAGAATTATTTTTTTACTTGATTTTGATCTAAGTACCTACGCAGTGGTCACAAGACTGTACGAATTACCGTAACCCCGGTACGTAAAGGGCTACTGATGGCCACCGTGGATTTTAGTCAGTACAAGTCTGGCAGTCCCTCCAGCCCTGCCTTGGGTGGGAGGACTCATTTGATGATTTTACCACGAAAAAAAAGTACGAGAGTTTTGCTTGTCTAGCTTGCTATTATTAGTAACCAAAGGCAACGAAAGCTTATGCCTTTTGTCTCTTATGTTTAGTCAAAAACTGCAATCGTTCTCTTCATTGATTCTTTTTGGAAAATTTATAAAAACTTGACGAAATTATCATCTTTAGCTTATAATGTTCCCTATAATGTGAGAGGAGCTCGTGGCTAAATAAATACAGCCGCACAGGTCTATCCTCCGGGTTAAGCCGCGTTTACCAATGTTGGTCTGTGGATGGGTTTCCTCCGTGCCTCGGAAAGCACGTAAAGCCGTTGGTCCCGGCTGTCATTTGTAGCTCTTTGACAGTCGTTACTGTTAGTCAGAAGCTCTAAAGTCTGACAACCAGTCTTACCATGGGGTATCGTTTTACCCAGCTACTGGGTTGTGTAGGTCCGATAGGCAGTCGCTCCATGTAAAATACTGATATCCAGCTGCATCTGGTTTGACTGGAAGCCGACCCCAATATAGTTAGGAAAAGGCTAGGCAGATGATGACCCTATAATGTTCCCACTGCGTGGAAACAGGCCTCCATTGTGTGAGATAGTGTGCTATAATCTATTAAGTGGACCCAAAACGAGTTCTTGGTTCTAGAACATGCCAGCCTCACGACGGTTTTCTTCACCGTTTTTCTAAATTATAACTCTCAACTTCACATCTATTAGTTCAACAAAAAGTGAACTAAAACAAACACAGTCTAGTGCCAACGAAGGAAGAAATTAAAACACAATTAGTAAGAAACAGCACTCGCTGTACTTAATGCTTCGATTTCCGGAACGAAGCGAAGCGAAGCACGCGACCTGGCACTTTAGAAAATAAATCCAAGACTTTGTATTTTCTGACCGGAATTTAGATTGAAAACTTGTTTTAGAAAGATGTTCAAATTCTTTAATTCACAGCTAATTTGTGTTGTTTGGATAGAGCACAGATTTTTTTGGGTAATGAAATCATCAATCGTTAACTTTGTAGTCATCAAATGACTCCTCCGGCCCTTGGTGGAGCGGAGAGAACTGTCATACCTGTACTGCATAAAATCCACGGTGTTCCTTTAATAGCCCTTTACATTCCAGAGTCACGGTTAACTTTTTCGACCGGCCCGCGACCCCGAGTCCTCTCCCTAGGTGACTCTTACCGACACTGAAAATCTACCTGGTTCCTTCAGTTGCCCTGTACGTTCCAGGCTCATGAGACCCTTTTAAGAGGGTCCCGCGACCCCAGCAGGCGTTTGCCCTATCCATAAAGATTTGTACAGCTATTATTGTTTAGCCACGAGCTACTCACAAGCTTAAATAAATACCTACTTTAATTAACATTCCACTAGGTATATTTGCCTTCGGCCAAATGAAGCTTGTTAGCTAACATAATAAAAGCATATGTACAATGAACATAAGCTTTGTATGTACATTGTACATATGCAACATTGCATACTGGTGCGGTATATGGGCCGTGGCTCTCAAATTAGGTTAAAGAATAACGGCATACCACGAGCTATGTTTGTGCACGGAATTACACGGATTTCTGGACGAACGTGCAATCTTAGCTATTCCAGTCGTGTTTGGATTTTATTTCGCAGCTTTGTCGGTTTATAGTTTACTTGTACACGGCCTCGGGTTCTTTTTAAATGTCGATTTTTAGAAGAGTTTTTATTTTGAAAATCGGTTCTGTTGTTTATGACTTTATTCACTAGATAAAAATCTTTATAATATTTTTGTAAATCAATTTAAATTTACTTTGCATTTAAAATATACGATGAAGATTTACTGAAACAAAACAATTATTTTTTACAAAATAATTAGATTCAGAGTGCTATTAAACGTTATTCCGTTCTGATTTGTAGCATAATATTAATTGGTTAATTAAAAGTCATTTGCAATAACGGTAAAGATAATAAGGGTTGATTTCTGTCACATTTTGAAGGTTTTGGATAATAAATTAATAAAGTTTTTTTCGTTACAAACCAGCCGCAATTTTGTTTAAAATTATTTCAAAGGATTTTTTTAATTACAAACGTAAAAATTAAATTAAAGCTAACTTAGATATTTCTTATTTAATTTTTCATAAAACTTTGCAACAAAATTACAAAACACTGTTTCATTTCAGATAAAAAAAACACACATTTACCATCATTCTTTACACCCAACTTCAAGCTCTTTTTATAACTCAGAAAACTGTAAGTTTAAAACAACACTACTTAAGAGATACCTAACAAAACACAGAACAAACACATTCATGTATTTTCATACTACATTACTGACTAAAAAATGGACAAAACATTCTTGGGCAGCGTGCCTTTAAAAATAGCTCGAGTAAAATGTTATGTGGAAAATGCAAACACCTTTTTTATGTAACCTGTTAGTTATACAGTAGTAGAGTATAGTTGACTTAAACTAGAGAAGCCTATTTACATAAATAATTACAAAGAAGAGATTTTATTTAGATTGTTTTTTTGTCCTTTGCTGTGTTATGGAGGTCAGACAGTCCGTCGGTCTTTCCAAAATACTGGGTTAGAACCCAACCAGGCCCATAACTGATACTCGTACTGCTTGCATTATTAGCTTAGCTTGCATTATTCCACTGCTGGGCAACCGCCTCTCCTCATAACTTACAGTTTCCTCGATTCAGGGCTGGAGTGGAACACTAGTCTTTAATTGGCTATTTGATAGTAGCTATAAATTACAAATATAATTAGTCCGTCATTTGAATTTAAAAAAAAAACGACGGGTTGCACTCTGGGCGTGCCGGCAGAAGTGAAAACTTGAATAGTAATTGTTAGAAATATCTTGTGAACAGATTTTAGTTAAACTCGCAAAAATGGTTGACTTTTTATTTCAATAATTTTCCAATGTGACGTACATCTTTTATAAACAATGTTACCTAGCAACGAATGTATCCAGCATACAAACTTCTTTAAAAGTAATAAAATCACATGAATATTCACGCAAGCGCCCTGCGCCGTCCTACGCTTTTTCGGTCAGGGTCACGTGTCCTGACGCGAGTTTAAGATTTTATACCCATTACAGAAAAGTGCTCAACGCCGTTAAAGAAGTTTTCACTTCAAAAATAACGGAAACGTATTTTTTCTTTTGTAAAATCAATGAATTTTCACCAAAATACAACACATCAAAATTCGTAAGTGGGGGCTCGTGACGTCAGAATTCAGTAGAAATTGTACTGAATAGTGACGTATTGCCAATTTTGAAAGCATCGTATCTCCATCAATTTTGGTTTACGAAACAAAAGAAAAAATACGGGTTGAATATTTTTTGATAATGTAAGTGACGGACTAATTATAATTTTTCAGTCAAATAGTCAATTGTTCCGCAGTATTTAGACGCCTTTTGGGTGTGCCAGGGCTCCAAAAACTGGTTATTATGCCAGGCGCATTAATTGTTGTACTTTATTCTACCACCACTGCTCTCAAAACGGTGAAAATATTATTAGTAAATCGGCATGCCTTACAACCAAAATACGAAGGCATTGTGACATCTACTAACCTGGGTTCTCGTGGTGGGATACAGCCGACGCCCTCTCACAGACGTCTGTGTTATAGCAGTGGAAATATTATAGACTGATTATGCATTCTATTTATGTACCTAATGGATTTGCTCACATCATCGGAACATAATTACTAGTACTGCTCAATCTAGAATATCATTGCGTGAGGCTGTTATTATTTAGCTAAGAGCTCTTTTGTTAAAAAAAGAGAAAAAAAAATGAAAAAATACCATCGAGATCACCTCGTTCAGCTTTTTTCTTTAGCCTTTCAGTAATCACCTTAGCGAGAATGTATGGCGGGCTTAGCTATCACAGATCTTTATCCTACCTGTAATCGTAGAACATTAGTCACTCGCACGAAGCGGCTGGATTTTTGGCTTTTTCACTAACTAAAACTAGGTTCTTACCTAAGTTTAGCGACCAATATACTAATAACAGTATTCTACAGGGTAATTTTTCGTCCAGACCCCATTTTTTTTTTCTCTGGTTCCATGTCAGTAGAACAGTTGAATGAATTACTTTTACTTACTTTATGTTCAGATGTGTTCTCCCGCCCCGAGTGGAGGAAAGAAAGGAACTGTCAGACTTAACCAACTAAAAATTAAAAAGTTCTTTCAGCTGCTCTTTGCATTACAGGGTCTTTTAAAACAGTTCCCCCTAATGTCGCCCAAAAAAAAGTACATAAAAGTAATACAAATATTTATTCCGTGCAAGACTCGAACCGGCAATAAACAGCGAAGCAATTAATCACTCAGCTACAGCGCTAAACGTGTCTGTTTAAATTATATTTACTTAAGAGAAATAATGTATTTATTAGACAAATAATACATATACTTAGAATATAATATGGTAACCACTTTATTTAACAAATGTATTAGAGATAAAACATTTTCTCTATCACTTTATTTATTTGATGATTGAACCTTTCAGGTTTAATGAGGACAAAATACTTCTGAAAAGTGATCATTTAACAAATTGTACTTTGATACAACGTTTTTCATCGAATCATAAATCGTTGAAATAAGCTTTCATCAAAACCAATTATCGGGAAACGTGTAGAATGAAAAGTTTCCTTTCAAAGGTATTTTGATAAAATCTTCCTTAAATATTAAGCTCTCTTCTCTTCCAAGAATTTATAACCGATTTAAGACGAAAGCGTCGAATCGATATGACTACCTAATTAATTAATAAAATCAAGGTATTTGAGGGTAATTTTTGAAACAAACATTTGACTTCTCCAGAGTTGTTTATTATTTTATTAAAACTTTATGCTTATCATTATAATTAGTCAAGTTTTCAGCATGCCAACCGACACCAATGTTGTGTATCTTTTTTTAATGGTTTTTAAACTTTATCACAAAAGGAAAAGGTTTATATTCGATTGATAATATTTGACAGATAGATAGTTTATTTTTTTGTGTTTCTAATATTTCGGCACTGTTGCAAGTGCAATGATCATGGATGATTAGACTTTGATTAGATGAATCGACCCCTTTCATTTTTTGAAGGGTGACATTTCATCCTCGGATGACAGTTCGTTTTTTTCTAATAGGCTGATATCGATACGATATCCGATATGCTCCACTTTAGCGCATTCACCTTTATGCCCAAGAATTAGGTACATTTAACACTAATGCCTTTGTCAAACAGACAGGCGAGTCCAAAGCGATACCGAACTGAAGAGAGACGTCAGTCCGATAGTTCTGTAACGCTATCGGATCGCTTTCGATTTTCTATGTGACAGGATTCAAACAATAAAAACGTCACGCTTCGCATTCGCCACGCCTCCCGTTTATCAAAGGCTTAAAAGAAAAAACTCAATTTACCTTGTCACCAAGGTCATTTACACAAAACTACCAAAAATTCAATTTTTCTATATCTACCCGCAGAAGTTTTATTTAAACTTTGAATGGAAGATTAATTAGGTCCTGCATGACATTTGCTTTACTGCCTTTGTTACGATCTTTTGATGTAAAACAAATTAATGACCTTCGCGCGCCTCTCTTTTAGAACCTTTGTATGATTAAAAGCATTACATTGTGAGCTTTAATGTGTGTGGGATTAAGTAGCTTTTTGATGACAAAGTTAGTCTATTAGAGCTTAAAAATAAAGCCATTTTCCAATAATGGACATTCAGGTGATTGTATTTAAAAAAGTCATTATTGTGATTCGTGCAACTTATGTTCACATTAACTACATCAAGATAAGTTATGATTAACTTATTTGGTAGAAAACATTAAGTTTCATTTCTCTGTTGTGTCTAGTCGCCTTAAAAGCCCTTGGTCACCGTAGCCATGTAGCTCGCCGTCCGATTAAAGACTACGCCTGAAGGAATGTGGATTGATGGGGAGGAAGAGGATGAAAAGATGGATGGTTTGTATGAAGAATGATTTGAAAGAAAAAAGAGTGAATGATGCTATGAGGTCTGAGTGTCTGACATAGGAGAATGGAAGAAAAATACGTGTTGCACCACAAGTTAAACGGAATATGGGCCGGAAAATGAATTAGTTTTCAAATTTACTTTAAACAATGTGTGTGATTTTGTTTTGTACAAGCTTAAAAAGGAGGCAGCTTACTCAATTCTGTTAGTACAGTAGAATCCCGATTATCCGAATCAATTAAAACCAGGAGTATTCCGTATAATTAACGCTTTAATTCTACATATAGTTTCGGGAGGTACCTGTGTCTGATAAGGAGGGAAGAAACTCCTGGGTGTCACCACTGCGAGGATCGTCCGGAGGACACGGTGGAGCATACGGTGCAGGACTGCCCCGCTTGGGCGGAGCACCGCCGTGTCCTCACGACGGCGATAGGCGGAGACCTCTTGCGCCCGGCATTGGTTGAGGCCATGCTGCGGGGCGAGACGGAATGGGAGGCGATCTCTGGCCACCGTAGGCGCGAAAAGCGGGCGGCGAGTAATGGGCGACTCGCTGTCCGACCATGGACCATGCCCGGGTCGACAGCGCGTTGTGTTCCACGCGCGCCTCAAGGAGTGTCAGCATAGTGACGGGGCCTGTAGAGGGCCAAAGCCTGCCGGGGTCGCGGGACTCGCAAATTACCGTAACCCCGGTACGTAACGGGCTATTGAAGGACACCGTGGATTTTAGTCAGTACGAGTCTGACAGTCCCTCCCGCCCTGCCCTGGGTGGGAGGACTCATTTGATGATTTTACCACGCTAAAAAAAAATAAAAAACATCTACATATGGAGTCGGAACCCAATTCCCTCTGAATTTTTATTTAACCTACCCTATAACTTTATACAGATCAAAACCGGACACATTGTAGAATACCATTTCAATCCACACACACTGTCGACTGTGGAACATTATAAAATCGATAAAGCACCAGCCTTGGAGGCAAAAATACATCGTTATTATTTATTTAAAACGAATACCATTTATCAACGTTGCAGTCTTTTTTGCTGCGATGTTTTTGACTGAATTTCAATAACCATACGAAGGTAGTCATTTTAATTAACAGTCCAGCGTTCGCATATTTTATTCATTTCTCAGTATAAGTATGTAATAAATATTCTACTCAATTGGATGCTCCATTATTGACGGAATGTATATTTAAATTGTACCTTTCTGTTTAATTTTTCTCAGCCTGCTCTGTCTCACGACTGGACAAAAGCCATATGCTTCTTTTTTTATTATTTTGCTCTTACAGATACATAATTAACTCACAACACTAAAAGGAATAAAATGAAAATCTTTTGTCATCTTAATAAAAAATAAAACAAATGACAGCTGTCCATGCCTACCTGTTCCATAACAATTGAAAAACCAATAAAGTACAATTTAAAAATACTCGTACCTATTCAAATAAAAAATCTTAGCGAAAATACAAACTCCAATCGTACCAAATAAAACAAAAGTCCATTTAGTACCTTTTTTACATTTAAAAAGGAAACGGTACGTATCGATTCGACCCCAAAAGATTCCGGTTTCGACCCCTCTGTCGAAGGACATGCGTGTCAAGGTCATTGCTCAATACAGCCACGCCCCTTAAGTGATCACCTTGAATGTTAGATAGAAAAATGACCTTGGAATATAAAGCATTATTTTGTGGTTTAATTGACTAGAAAGAGGTTTTTCTTTCTTATGTAACTTTTTTATATCTATAAGTAGCTTTTACCCATGACGGGTATTCGCTATGTAAGAACTCGGTGGTGAGGTGTGTGAAATCGATAGCAGCGCGCTCTAATAACTCGGACTCTGGGGAAAACGTGTGTGAACGTGCTGGACAGGCGTCATGGCGTCCTGGCCTTCCGCATGACGCAGGTCCTCACCGGACACGGAAGTTTCGGGAGGTACCTGTGTCTGAGGAGGAAGGAAGAAACGTCTGGGTGTCACCACTGCGAGGATCGTCCGAAGGACACGGTGGAGCATACAGTGCAGGACTACCCCGCTTGGACAGAGCACCGCCGTCTCCTCACGACGGAGTTAGGCGGAGACCTCTCGCGCCCGGCATTGGTCGAGGTCATGCTGAGGGACGAGACGGAGTGGGAAGCGTTCGCCTCCTGCAAGCAGTAATGCTAGTGAAGGAGGAGGCGGGACGCGTGAGGGAGAGGACAGCGTCCACCTCACAGCCCATCCGCAGTGGTAGACACCCACGGCGCCAGACATCGCAAGAGGATCTCTAGCTACCGTGGGCGCGGGCATGCGGGCGGCGAGTAATGGGCGACTCGCTATGAGACCATGGACCATCCCCGGGTCTTCGGCGTGTTGTGTTCCACGCGTGCCTCAAAGAGTGTCAGCACAATGTGACGGGGCCCCCTTTAGAGAACCATAGCCTGCGGGGTGTAACGGTGTAAAGAAAAAAGAATAAAAAAAAAAAAGATTTTACTTGTATGTGGGAATGTAAATATAAAGTAAGTGAAAATGTGTCTTCAAGCTCTCGGCTTTCAGCATTGAACTATTGGTTCAAGGACCTCTTGTTTTAAAAACCTATGGGAGGTTTATTTGAAATGAAACCAAAAAAGTTTAACATGCGAATATAAACATTATATTGTTAATGTTACAACAAAGTTTAAAAACAAAGATTGAGTGGAATCCAGCATCTTAAAACTAGACTGTCCAAGTAGGAACGAGGCAACGGGCCTATGGAATACGTCGCGCACTGACTCTAACTTCTGGCCAGATAACATAGGAAAAATTGACTTACGGTACCGTGGTCACACACACACTCCGTCACATATTGCTACCGAAGCAATAATTGGTTCCCCACGAAGATGGTAAACCAGGCGTTCACCTGGGCACTGCTTGACAGTGTCCGTCGAAGCCTGGACTCGCTGAGGATACTGGAAGACCCCTCCAACACACCTAGCAAAGGTGTGCGGAAGCTGGCACGGGTTGCTGGCGGCGGAGACGGATGGCGAACACGGTGAGCAGTCCTTGATATCGTCTACCACGCATGGCTGGTGGCAGGCACTAGCGCTGGTACAAAGTCCCACGGATGTGGCACTTCCCCATGAAGTCGGTCAGATGAAACGATGAACCAATGACGTTCAAAGGCTCTGCAGGTTGCCCTTGAAGCGATGGCGGCGTTAAAGTTCTACGAGAATGTCACAATTACGCAGATAGCTTTACGGATTCACACTCACACATAACTTTAATGTTAATACATTGCTTCTAAGTTAAATAAAAAAACCGTGGACCGAAGTCCGACACAAAGAAAAACAAAACACGCGCGCACGTGGCGCTGACCACGTTAGAGTTCACATGTGTCTTTGCTTAAATGTCAAAATTGTGAGCCTGAGCGAACGCGGGCGTACGTTCCCGCTGTCGAAAACAGACTGTCATGACATCGCAGAATCGACCGCTTCAATACATCAATAATTCGTTCTATGCAGAATGTTGACATGGAGAATATATTAACTATTTTTAATATCTGTAGATTTAAAACAGTATTGATTAATCAATAGACTACCACATCCCACACAAGAACATAATTTATTCGTTCGCGTTTATGTAGTTTTTGCAAAAAGAACGTATATTCAAGTGTCACCAAATAATCACTAAGTGTGACGTGTACGAATTGACAGCCGCATGAAACGAAACGCAGATTGTATTTTATAATTAAGGTTATGAAAAAAAACTAAAGTTGTAATAAATCTAAAAACTATTATTATATTTAAAAAGATCGTGCAATGACGATTCCAAAAAGTAGTAATATGTATCCAATCCGTGCAATAGTTATCGAGTATTTCGCATACCAATATTGCCGGTATTGTTAAATTGTTTTTACGTTATTATGAGATAAATACAGGGTCTTATTTCAAAGTACTCGCTGTTTAAGGTTACTTAGTACCTAAATATCTTATACACAATGAATGCTAATCATTCCCTATTGTAATTCATGTTCCTGGCTTTCATTGTAAAACTAACCCTAAATGTCAATTGTAATTTATGTTAATTGGGTTGTTGTGAGATAAGTAGCAGGCTATGTAATATCTCTGCTACAATACCCCCCTTCGCGGAAAAAGGCTAACCCTGTTAGCCGACACAGCCGGTCTAACCAGAGAAAAGCATTGCAATACATGTTAATTTTTCTTAAAACTACTATTCAACGCTGTATCCTGTTAAGATCCAGTTGAATTAAGCATGCTAGACTATGAAAATACTAGGCTATATTTCTATGAAAATATAGGATTAGGTAACTAAACTATCGGCTTATGATGTATTGCCTTAAGAACTATCTTATATGAAATATTAATACCTAATAGAGTAACTGGGCTACTTACAATATAATTTTGTTAGTATCTCCTACTATCTAAAAATCCTATTATCTAAACAATAAATTATTGTTTTCAAAACATAGTAACCACAGTGCTGACCTAGGAACAGTACTGGGAAACATATTAAATATGTCACTGAAATGACAGGCAATGCTGCTAATGAATATGAGTCGTCACCCAATTCAAAGCGAGCAATGTGAAAATGAGTTTGTGAGTTAATGTCCTAACTCAAAACTCCAAAAAGAACTTGTTTTCAATTGTTTTGAAAAAAGTAATGAACTGATTTTGAAAAAATAAACCGGATCAGGGCTATCAAAGGCCACTGATACAGGGACAATTCAGTTCAAAGAAAAAAATAGTTTTTTCTGAAATGAAAAAAAACTTTTTTTCAATTGTTTTGAAAAAAGTACTGAACTGATTTTGAAAAAATAATGTTGATCAGGGCTATTTAGAGCCCTGATACAAGAACAATTCAGTCCAGTCAAGTGAAAAAATATAGTTTCTTCCGAAATGGAAAAAAACTTTTTTTCAATTGTTTTGAAAAAAGTACTGGACTGATTTCGAAAAAATAAACGGGGTCAGGGCCCACAAGGGCCACTGATACTGAAGCAATTCAGTTCAGTAAATAAAATTGTTTTTATCAAAAGGAAAAAATAATGTGCAAGTGCACATTTTCTAACCTACTGAAATCTAAGCATAAAAACAACAACACCATTCACTTATATTGGCACTTTTATGAATGTCATCAACTGAATGTGGTGCATTGCCCCTCTAGGTATGCAGTGCACCGTCAGAGATGATTTCACGGCCTCTGGCGGGAAAATATGGTGTGTATCCAGTTGCTAGATTTATAGTAGTGTTCATAAATATCTGAATTTGAGGAAGGAACCTAGACCAATTTGACTGATCCTTCTCTACTAAAATTGCTAAACAAGTTTGAACAGTTAAATTGTAACTTTAACGCAATGCAGTCACTAATCCGCAAGAAAAAAATCCACTGTGCTTGAGTCTCCGGTAAACTCTAAATTCCACGACTTGAAATTGTCGTCACGTACTATATAGGTTACGACATTCGAGTGGTGTGGTGGTACCGATTGACTAAGTGATGGTCGAAAATTATGTTTCGAGTCATGGGATGTGACTGACATTGGTGGCTGTAATGCTACTTTACGTCTATGCGTTACATTATGCGAGACATCCTCATCATCTGATGCGTCATGCATGTGTTCCGCATCTTCTGTATCTTGGAACTTTTCTAATGGATCTGCCATTGTGATAACAAAACTCAAAAACAATGATTAGTAAATAAACAGTGCTTAACAATCAACTATAGTGTCTATTTATTGAAGTTATTCTTGCAAGTACATAAATATTGTTATAATTTTATGTTTGCAATTGCGATTAACTTGACACTAGCAAGGAATGTTGCTTTACCAATAATTATACTGACAAAAATGCAAACATGAATTCACTGTTTATATACCTCTCTTAATGGTATGTGTAACTAGACATAACCTCAAAGACTGTTAAATACATTGGAGAATGTCAAAAATTAAATGTATAACCGAAATAACTATTGAAAGAATTATTTCAAATAAATCCCATAGATTATAAGTATAATAAAATGTTCGGGCGCCATTGTAACGGTGTAAAAAAAAAAGAATAAAAAAAAAAAAGATTTTACTTGTATGTGGGAATGTAAATATAAAGTAAGTGAAAATGTGTCTTCAAGCTCTCGGCTTTCAGCATTGAACTATTGGTTCAAGGACCTCTTGTTTTAAAAACCTATGGGAGGTTTATTTGAAATAAAACCAAAAAAGTTTAACAAGCGAATATAAACATTATATTGTTAATGTTACAACAAAGTTTAAAAACAAAGATTGAGTGGAATCCAGCATCTTAAAACTAGACTGTCCAAGTAGGAACGAGGCAACGGGCCTATGGAATACGTCGCGCACTGACTCTAACTTCTGGCCAGATAACATAGGAAAAATTGACTTACGGTACCGTGGTCACACACACACTCCGTCACATATTGCTACCGAAGCAATAATTGGTTCCCCACGAAGATGGTAAACCAGGCGTTCACCTGGGCACTGCTTGACAGTGTCCGTCGAAGCCTGGACTCGCTGAGGATACTGGAAGACCCCTCCAACACACCTAGCAAAGGTGTGCGGAAGCTGGCACGGGTTGCTGGCGGCGGAGACGGATGGCGAACACGGTGAGCAGTCCTTGATATCGTCTACCACGCATGGCTGGTGGCAGGCACTAGCGCTGGTACAAAGTCCCACGGATGTGGCACTTCCCCATGAAGTCGGTCAGATGAAACGATGAACCAATGACGTTCAAAGGCTCTGCAGGTTGCCCTTGAAGCGATGGCGGCGTTAAAGTTCTACGAGAATGTCACAATTACGCAGATAGCTTTACGGATTCACACTCACACATAACTTTAATGTTAATACATTGCTTCTAAGTTAAATAAAAAAACCGTGGACCGAAGTCCGACACAAAGAAAAACAAAACACGCGCGCACGTGGCGCTGACCACGTTAGAGTTCACATGTGTCTTTGCTTAAATGTCAAAATTGTGAGCCTGAGCGAACGCGGGCGTACGTTCCCGCTGTCGAAAACAGACTGTCATGACATCGCAGAATCGACCGCTTCAATACATCAATAATTCGTTCTATGCAGAATGTTGACATGGAGAATATATTAACTATTTTTAATATCTGTAGATTTAAAACAGTATTGATTAATCAATAGACTACCACATCCCACACAAGAACATAATTTATTCGTTCGCGTTTATGTAGTTTTTGCAAAAAGAACGTATATTCAAGTGTCACCAAATAATCACTAAGTGTGACGTGTACGAATTGACAGCCGCATGAAACGAAACGCAGATTGTATTTTATAATTAAGGTTATGAAAAAAAACTAAAGTTGTAATAAATCTAAAAACTATTATTATATTTAAAAAGATCGTGCAATGACGATTCCAAAAAGTAGTAATATGTATCCAATCCGTGCAATAGTTATCGAGTATTTCGCATACCAATATTGCCGGTATTGTTAAATTGTTTTTACGTTATTATGAGATAAATACAGGGTCTTATTTCAAAGTACTCGCTGTTTAAGGTTACTTAGTACCTAAATATCTTATACACAATGAATGCTAATCATTCCCTATTGTAATTCATGTTCCTGGCTTTCATTGTAAAACTAACCCTAAATGTCAATTGTAATTTATGTTAATTGGGTTGTTGTGAGATAAGTAGCAGGCTATGTAATATCTCTGCTACAGGGGGCACGGAACTAACGAATTACCGTGACCCCGGAACGTAAAGGGCTATTGAAGGACACCGTGGATTTTAGTCAGTACAAGTCCAATAGTGTGGGTGGGAGGACTTATTTGATGATTTTAACACGATAAAAAAAGTCTTGTGTAAGTAAAACAGAAATATACTGCTGCCTTTATTACAATTTTCAAATAGAATCCCTAATCATAATATATTACGGCTCACATGGGTATAGTACCTAATGTTATCAAAATGAACGTAAATCAGGCCGCTGACGACGCTACTGAAAATATACCTTTTTAAGGTTCGAAAAAACATCAAGTTCCAGCCTCTTATGTCTGTATAAATGATAAATGATATTTATTTTGCAAATTGGTTTTGACAAACTCTTTTACACGTCAAATCACATTCCTTATTATTATTTTTTTAAACTAGATGAGATAAAGAACTCAATACGCAAGCACTACATAAAACTAGATTCAAGCCATTTGATTGGTTGTTACCTCAATTATTCTTTGCGTTCTGTAGAATGGGTTTTAAAGTTTTACTCTTATAGGTTGCATATTAGGTCTACAATAAGTATTTTCTTAGAAAGTACACAAAAGTGATTTTAATAATTAAATAGAATAATGCATAACGCCATAGTAGGTACTATTATTCTTTTAGTAAATAAAAATCCACTCTGCTGTTAATGAAAAAAACCGTACTTCAATTTGCAATAAATGTTATATCTTTGGAGGATATAATGGTGCCAAATTAAAGTCCCGAGAATCGCTTATACAATTTAATAAAAAAGGTTAGTGTTACAAGGCTGGTGGTTGACGGGCAAGTGGCGATGACAATACATTTTGTTAGAACCAGAAGTTTGATCCTGCCAATATTATTGTTAAAGTTAATTATTGGACGCGTCGCTTGATTGCTAACACCTTTTGGCAAGGCGTTAAAGCCTGAACATATTCCCGGCCATTGAAAGCTCTCTTTCAATCCTTAAGTTCTTCTGCTGTGGGAAGTCTGCAAAGCCGTACTAGCGAGCGCCGCACGCAGCCCTTGTTAGTGTGGATGTCTGCTACTCTGGATATTCCATCAGATCCAGATATAAGGCGAGAGACGCGTCCCATTTTCCATGCAAGAGGGGGCGTGTTGTCATCTGCTAGGAGCACCATATCTCCTACTTCCAGCTTGGATGTATCGGCTCGCCATTTGGTTCTCTGTTGCAATTCACAGAGATATTCTTTTTGCCATCTTCTCCAAAAATGATGCTGTGTTTTCTCCAATCGTTGATAACGCCGCAACTGAGTTTCCTTGACTTCTTCAAGGTTAGGTGCTGGCAGAGCGGTCAACGGCCTCCCAATGATGAAATGCCCTGGAGAGAGAGGAAGGAGGTCGTTAGGACTGGATGAGAGGGGACACAAGGGACGGCTATTGAGTATCGCCTCCACTTGTGTAAATAAAGTTGAAATTTCTTCAAAGGTGAAGTGGCTATCGCCAATAACACGTTTTAAAAAGTATTTTGCCGACTTAACCCCGGCTTCCCATATGCCACCAAAATGAGGACTGTAAGCCGGAATAAATTTAAACTAATCAGACAGAGGCTCGTGGTGATTTCTTAGGAACGCCCCTATTTCTTTAGCGGCAGCCACAAAGTTGCCTCCGTTGTCGCTGAATATTTCCGTTGGCTTACCTCTACGAGCGATAAACCGCCTGAGCGTCATTATAAATGCCTCCTTTGTTAAGTCACTGACAGCTTCTAGATGGATGCACTTATAACGCAAGCAAACAAAAAGACATAAGTAACATTTAACTACACGACTCCCACGGCCTTTACGGTTGATAATATAAAATGGGCCAGCAAAGTCCAAGCCAACAGATATAAAGGGATAGTCAGGTGCTATGCGCTGCGCCGGTAGATTGCCCATTTTAGGTTGTAGCGTTATGCCTCGCAGTCGTCTACATCTTACGCAATTGTTGACCGTGCGCCTCGCAAGACACCTACCATTTATTGGCCACACAGCTTCTCGCACAGACGCCAACAACAGCTGCGGACCCGCATGCATATTATTTAAATGTTCCCTTTTGAAATATAATTTAGTTATCCTGTGTGAAGCGTGAAGCAAAATAGGATGTTTCTTTTCAAAAGAATAAGCTGACGCGTCTAGTCGTCCACCCACTCTAATTAATTTATATTCGTCTAAGAACGGCGATAGCGATAACAACTTACTTTTGTTATTTAAAGGTTTATTTTTCACTAATGACTCGTATTCAATAGGGAACATCTGGCCTTGAGAGATAACGCATAACGAGTAGAATGACTCACGTAGCTCATTAACCGACAATATACCTACGCGCTTATTATGTTTGTTTTTAAGGTTAAAAATAAATCTACGAACGTAAGCAAATACTCTTTGCAACTTAGTTAAAGATGAATATTTCTCAAAGTCAATAATGGATTGATCAACTATTTCCGAATGATGTATTTTGAATTCTGGTATATCTTCAGACTCATTGATGCTTAATTGAGGCCATTCTAGTTCATGTTTTAATAAAAAGTTAGGTCCTGTCCACCACAGCGCCATTGATATAAGGCGTTTATCATCTACTCCCCTTGATATTAAATCAGCAGGGTTAGAATCGGTCGGAACATAACGCCACGCTGAAGTGGAAGTTAGTTCTTTAATTTCACTAATACGATTAGCTACAAACACTTTCAATTTACTGATATCGCTACGAATCCAACACAATACTACTGTTGAATCGCACCAGTGTACTAGTTTATCAGGTTTATACCGGATTGAGTTAATTACCGATCTTGTTAGTTTAGCAGCAAATAAGGCCGCACACAGTTCTAGGCGCGGTATGGTGCTAGGTTTCAATGGAGCCACTTTGGACTTCGCGCACAGTAATCTAACAGTGACGTTATCATTAAAACTAACCGTTTTCATGTAAATACATGCACCATATGCATTTTGCGAAGCATCACTAAACGAATGCAACTCGATGTATTTATATGAGTCACCTAGAACTAATCTTGGCACTTGTAAGGAGGACAAGTATTTAATATTTTCAGAAAACTTAAACCAATTATCTCTTATCTCCTGAGGGACTGGTTGATCCCAGTCCAGTTTTTGTTGCCAAAGTCTTTGCAACATTATCTTCGGTACTATTACAACTGGACTAAGTAAACCTAAAGGATCAAATATTTTGAAAGCGTTTGACATGATAAATCTTTTTGTTATTATTTGATTGTTTTCATGTGAAAATCCCTTTATTGGAAAGTGTAAGGTATCGCTAGAAGGCGTCCAGCCCAAACCTAGCGTACTTGAAGATTCACTAAAAATTAACTTATCTTGTTCATTCACGATAACATTATCAAAAATGGAAGGATGATTCGTTTTAAACTTTCTTAATTTAAAACAACCTGACTTTAGTGCGTCAGATACAGCCCTATGTATATGTATTAATTGCTGTGAATCATTCGTTCCTGTTATAAGATCATCAACGTAGTGATCCTTTTGAATAATTTCTTTGATGAGGTCATCATTCTGTTCCTGCCCTACCTGCCACAGACAGCGTGTACTTAAGTAACTTGCGCTCGCTGTTCCGTAGGTCAATGTATTGAGCATCAGGGTCTGAATTGGTTCAGATGCCTCTCCCCTCCATAATATGAGCTGTAGATGCCTATCATCTTCGTGTACTAATATTTGGCGATACATTTTTTCTATATCGCCGGTGAGTAAGTACTTGTACTGCCTAGACCGTATCAGAATAGAAAACAAAGTATCTTGTACATTTGGACCCACCATTAATATATCATTCAATGAACAACCCGAAGTGGAGGGAGCGGAGCCATCGAATACTACGCGGAGTTTAGTAGATTCGCTTTCCTGTTTCAGAACTGCATGATGACACAAATAATAACTTGGACTTAAGTTACCATTTACATATTTACCATCTAACACCGTTAGATGGCCTAATTCTTCATATTCTTTAATGAATTTAGCGTATTCTACTTTTAGGTTATGGTTTCGTTTTAACCGTTTTTCCATATTAATAAAGCGTCTCCTAGCTAACTTGTAAGTATCGCCTAAACAGTCAGCAGTGTCTTTAAGCGGTAATCTTACACAAAACCTACCTGTATCAGTTCTTGTTGTGTGAGCGAGAAAGTGCTTTTCACATTCGCTTTCATTATCACTCACAATCGATTTTCCAGGAATTTCTTCCAAATCCCAGAATTTAGACAACATTTTATCAAGACCCTGGTCTTTGTCATTGTCTCTGAAAACTATGCCATGATTGCAGTGTACCCTTTTTTGCGGCATCACTGACTGAATTGGACCGGATACTATCCATCCTAATTGCGAACTTCTTAACTTTGGATTATTGACTCCTAAAGAAAGCTGTTCATTGCCTAAAATATCCCAGAATAGGTCAGCACCTATCAAGACATCTATGTCGGCTGGCTGATAAAACATCGGATCAGCCAACTGGATATTTTCAGGTAATTTCAATAAACTAACATCGACGGGGATCTTTGGCAATCGGCCCGTTAGTTCTGTTAATACAAGACATGAGCAATTTATGCTAAATTGACTATTTATTGACTGTAATTTAATATTACAGGTTTCAATAATATTTGTTATTGATGTATTGCCTATGCCAATGACCTTTATAGTGTCGATTGGATGAGACTTTAACGATAATCTGATCTTTAGGGACTCAGTTATAAAAGATGATTGACTGCCACAATCCAATAAAGCACGAACTTTGACCTTTTGCTGATCAAATGGATTCAATACCTCGATCATGGCAGTTGATAATATAATTTGACTTGCATTTTTATTGCAATAGCTTGATACTATCTCACCTGGTGCCTCGACCATGGTGAGCTGGTTTACTAATGTTGGCGGACGGTGTAGCAAGCTGTTATGTCTTTCATTGCAGTCGGGCTCTTGACAGGATCTGAAGCGACAGTCCTTTACAAAGTGACCTTGCCTTAAACAGTTCGTACATAACTTATATTTTTTAACATCCGTCATTCTTTCATCAATACTTTTCGACTTGAATGTTGGGCAATCATAGATTCTATGACCTTCGTCACAAATAATACAGAAAAAACTTTTATTTTTATTGCTATTGCTAGTACTTGCAAATGATTTAACCACATTATCTTGACCCCTTCTTTGACCGTGGTTATTATGATTGAATTGTTTATTATTAGGAGCAGAACGCTGAGGATTTGCAGGACTTTTCGAAGCCATAATATTGTCAGAATGATTGTTATTACGGTTTGCAGACTCGAGTACGTCCGCGCGATTTGTAATAAATTTAAAGAATTGCTCTAAATTCGGTTTCGCATTTGGTATTTCATTGCGATACTCCTCCCATTTCTGCAATGTTTGACTATCCAGCTTAGATGACAGTATGAAGATAATCAAAACATCCCAATTATCTGTTGATTGTCCTAGGCTGACCAAAGCGCGTAGATTTTTTCTAATGTGATCAACTAAATATCTCAAAGATCGCTCTGACTCACGAGGAAGCTGCTTTATATTTAATAATGAATTGAGATGATGATCGATTAATATTCTGCTATTATTATAACGGTCACAAAGCAACTTCCAGGCTTCGGTGTAATTTTTTGCGGACACTTCGAGATTAGTAATAATTCTGGCTGCGTCGCCTTGTAAATATGAATTTAAATAATAAAATTTATTAATTTCGGATATTTGATCATTATTATGAATTAAACTCTCAAACGTATCTTTGAATTCTAGCCAACGGAAATAATCACCGCTAAACTTTGTGATTTGTATCTGAGGAAGTTTCAACCCTACATTGCGATGATCATCTACACAACATGAAGCATTATGGACAGAATTGCGTCTTTGCTCACATTCACTTTTTCGAGAAAACATGGCGATCAGATTTTTAGCAGTAGCTATATTAATAATTATATCTCTTTCAATATTATCGCGCTCGTCAATTTCTGCCGCAATGTTTTCAGGACTCAGAACCTCTATCTCACTCTGCAGGTCATCGACCCTAACGGATAATGCCTCAAACTTTGCAAGTTTTAAATTAAGTTCCGTTAATTGAATATCATTCAACTCATTTTCCTGCGAAATATTACTCAAATAATTTTTAAATTTAGTAATTTGTCCTTTAGCGGACGCTCTTTTTGTGAACAATTCCTTACAACGCTGCTTACTTTCAGCCATCGTGAATTAACACTGTTAATAATATTCAAATAACCAGTTTAGGCAATACCCACAACCAAAATAATAAAATGAATGGGCTCACGTTCCTCGTTTCGGTGTCACCTACTGATTAGGAAGCCGGGCGGGCACGATCAGCTGTTCGCCAACAGGAAGGTTTTCATTTGACCGGGGTGCCAGTAAAGCTCGAAGGGACGTGTCCTGGAATAGTCGGCAAACTACGCTAAACGTAACTGTAAAACAATAGACGAGGTCATTGACCGTCCCTAAGACGACCCACTGACCTAAAATTGTGTTTAAAATAACAAAAATAATAGAATTCAACTCATAATTTGAATTCGTTATGATTTAAAAGGTATTCTAAAGGTTTTTTAAGCCTTTGATTATTTTATTTTTATTGAAGGTATATGAAAATAACGGAAAAAATATCTGATGAAATTTGCAATTCTCAGGGAATTTCGGCAATAATATGCACGAATTCTTTAATTTACACAAGTAGATGCTATTCTCAATATTGGAATAGGTACTTAGGCATATTTTGGATAAATGATGGATATTAAACAAAGGATGGCACTCAACTTTGAGACGGCACGTCGACGTTCTGTTCGATGTGATGCTTTAGCTGCACCACTGCTCTAATCCTGGCTCCTCGTGTTGACCAGGCGGCAGTTCTCCATACGCTGGACCTCGTGGCGTTTTGTCCCTCCACTGCAAGGCTCCAACTCTTGAAGTTCGTTGCCGCTGCGCGCGTGTCGTACTCGTACCAATTTTATTGCGGTGAAATATTCTTATTTTCGCGGATTTTGATTTAATTATTTGTAGTTCCCCTCATGGGCCACCATGTTATATCTTTGGAGGATATAATGGTGCCAAATTAAAGTCCCGAGAATCGCTTATACAATTTAATAAAAAAGGTTAGTGTTACAAGGCTGGTGGTTGACGGGCAAGTGGCGATGACAATACATTTTGTTAGAACCAGAAGTTTGATCCTGCCAATATTATTGTTAAAGTTAATTATTGGACGCGTCGCTTGATTGCTAACACCTTTTGGCAAGGCGTTAAAGCCTGAACAATAAAAACAATTCGTAACAACAATTTTTGCCAATAACACTTCGACCTCCCCGTAAAAGGTAATTGCCGTAAACTTACCTAACCCTAAAATGCTGTTACAGTTTTAAAATACAGCATGTTTCAGAATTGCTTAGTCAGGTTTAAGGGTGTTGTATTGCTAGAAAGGTGACTGCTAAGATGAAGAGTCGTGTTGATGATGATGATGAGATCGAACCGATTTCGGTAAAGGCGATTGCTTCAGCTTCGTTGTTGTAGTCTTTCGTGTGCTATGACGAGTAGTACAGAAGTTTGAAAGAAGACATCCTGGGCCTACCCCAAGTGTGAATTGATATATTGATAAGGGCTGGAGAAACAGCATTCTGTGTTTCTCTCAGACGAACATATTGATAAAAATAATTGTTCCATACATTGGGCTTTTTTTTACGTGGTAAAATCATCAAATGAAGGACTCATTTGATGATTTTACCACGTAACTACCCAGGGCAGAGCGGGAGGGACTGTCAGACTCGTACTGACTGAAATCCGCAGGGTCCTTCAATAGCCCTTTACGTTCCGGGGTCACGGTAATTCGTACAGTCCCGCGACCTTTAAGTATTGCATAGCAATTTTTTCGATTATGATGCAAAAATGGGGAAGTTATTGTTTGATAGTCTATAAACAGCCTTATAATATGACTATACATTTCTGACGCACGCTGTATACAAGTCTGAAAGGCTTTTAGCGTAGTATAGATAGGGTTAACTACAGTTAACGTAACGTAATCAAGCTGATGCATCGGCGATGTATTTTGTAGTAATAGTAGACTTTAGCGCTAGGTATCCGATTAAGGCATGGTTGGTAGTCAGTTGTAACTTGTAGTTAAATCGATAGTTGTTTCAAAGGGATTAATGATTTTGATTGTAATTTCAGTTGGATAGTAGAAAACTGCATCAAGGGTAGGAAAATGAGCATGCGGGCGGCGAGTAATAGGCGACTCGCTGTCCAACGCTGGCGCGTTGTGATCCGCGCGCCTCAAGGAGTGTCAGGATAGTGACGGGGCCTGTAGAGGGCCAAAGCCTCCCGGGGTCGAGGGACTCTCGAATTACCGTGACGCCGGTACGTAAAGGACTACTGAAGGACACCGTGGATTTTAGTCAGTAAGAGTCTGACTGTCCCTCCCGCTCTGCCCTGGGTGGGAGAACCCATGTGATGATTATACCACGTAAAAAAAAGGGACCTCTTCCTGTATCGTGAGTGCGTTTACAAACATAGAAACTCATATACACAGGCTTGATTACGACTTGTCAGATGTTCTATACTATCAAAGACGTTATATCGTTTACCATTGAAATAATTATCAAGACGTTAAAATTTCCAGAACTGAAAAAATATGGCGGTAATAATAAACGGCTATTCCGACATTATTACGTGAGCGAAATTGGCCACCAGGGGTCTTGGCCTATTATAAATTCATCGCGAGTTTTCGTTCAGTCTAAAGAAACCAGTGTTTTAGATCGTGGCGTGTCGAATCTAAGGAAAATTCTCTCGGGTCATGTCCTATTTTCAAGGCATTTAAATCGGGTACGAGGCCAATTTTAAACGAGCTTTTGGGAAATAAAGCGTTTTTTTTTTGAGATTACTGTTCATAAAGAAATTGTTAAAGAGTATCAATGGAAAAGATGGATGTATCAATGGAGGTGGTCTGTAATTAATATTAATTAGCATAAGTATAGCATAATAATTAGCCGATGATGTTCCTACTGCTTCGATAAAGGTCTCCTCTTAGGGAGTGGGCTGCCTTAATAAAAACTTCCAAAGAATTCGTACATACAAACCTTGTCCATAAAATAACGAACACAACAAAAAAAATAAGTGTGGCACTCGGGGTCTGCCGCGCTAAAGTTATTGCATAGCATTTTTTATCAACTTATGCAATTATAATTATTTATTTAAATAAATTAATGAAAAAATATGAAAAAATATCACCTTCCGCGAATATTTAACGAGAATATCATCCCATCGTGGCTCTATGGGAAGTTAGTATACTAATTAGGCTATGGTCAGCCACGTCAATCAAGTGAAATGTCAAGAAAAAGATTTAATTATTAAAATTTTATTCATTCATGTGACAGTGTTAGGTTTATTTTCGTTACGGAATTTCTTGATTCAGTCGCCGCGCTTAAAGCCCGCGATAAAAGTTATGCAATAGCTTAAAAATATTATCATATTCAGCGCAATCGTTCGATAGTTATGCGCGTGATATGCGACGAAGTTAAATGTGAACACGTGGTACTTAGTGCATTTTTTTTCTTTATAATATCGTTCATTTTATTTTCACGTGGTTATTGTTTATTTAACAGCGTGCAATTATTAGAAAAAGCGTACATGAGCACTCCGTTTTTATTTATGCCTATAGATTTAGCAATTTAATAGCAAACTAGTATATCAACATGAAACGTCAGATCAAATTTCACACAAACCAGCCAAAATTCTATCGTAATTTCACTCCAATACATGCAACACACCCAAAGGCGTCTCCGGAAAATCCGGGAATCCGGCGGGAATACACTAAAAGCGATCGTCGACAAACCGCAGCGATGCTTCCGCTGTGTCATCGTGTGTGCTCGGCTTAAGACGCCGTTTGTATGTACGAGGCATGAGGGACTTACGGTGTTTGCATTTTGACCATCGATCTACAGGCAGTTTGCAAACAGTGTAAAGTCAATCTTGTTACATTTTCTCCGTTTAATAATAATTACTGTAAGGGATCGGTATGTCGGGGTCGCGGGACTGTACGAATTACCGTGACCCCGGAACGTAAAGGGCTATTGAAGGACACCGTGGATTTTAGTTAGTACGAGTCTGACAGTCCCTCCCGCTCTGCCCTGGGTGGGAGGACTCATTTGCTGATTTTACCACGATAAAAAAGGGCCCCTGTTTTTTCATATAGAAAATTCTAGACAATTCTACGTTTTCTTTTTAATTTCAAATTCATCTGAGTGACTTGACTCGGTCAGTATTTACAAAAAAAGCTAGTATCTATTTAAGGTTTGGTCACACATTAAAACCTTCACAGTACGGGCAGTATCGGCCTGGCCTGGCTTCGCACGGGTTTATTTGTTTTTAAATTCTTACATACACGAATTATGTATTTTATCCTTGTACAAACACAAGGAAAATATTATGCACTAGCTCCCGCCCGCGACTCCGTCCGCGCGGCTGTCGGTGTTCGCGTGGATGGTTTATTTCTCAATTTTGAGTAACTCTGACAATGACATCTTATAAATATATATTGGACCCAAATACGGCTAAGCCTATAATAATTAAGGAGATTCGCGGTTCTACAGAACAACGTCTATGAATAAAACTGAAAAATAAGATTTTTTTTTACGTATTTTTCCAGGATAAAAAGTATCCCATTTTATGCCCAGGATAATAAGGTATAATTATACCAAGTTTCATCGAAATTGAACCGTTAGTTTTCACGTGATGCCTGCATATACAGACAGACAGACAGACAAAAATTTTTATAATCACATATTTGGATTTGGCATCGATCCAGCAACACGGGGGGTCTGTAGCTATTTATTTTTTCAATATTCTCAATGTACAGAATTGACCCTTCTACAGATTTATTATATGTATAGATTCGGAAATCCTTTTAAACACCTTAAAAAAGGAGGGATGAGGAGCTTTCACAATTTGATTGTACTTTTGTTCGATACAGTAGGTATATATCTGTTCCCTATTGAGCAACTCGTCAAAATTTGATAGGTGCTCGTGAAAACAATAGTTGCTCTTAATATCTACGTTTGTGATATTTTTGTAAAAACGGGTACCTATGTCACATTTTATTATGTAGATCTCGGCTATCCTGTTTAGACAGTTAGGACAGTCCTGTGGTCCCCAAGGGAAAGCCATACATAATATATTACCATAGACTAATAACCGTTAATAGTGTTTTCCTCACGTTGTGGTATTTCGAACATAAATTCATTAGTTACCAATAAGCTGTGTGAGCACACACACTTACACACACAGTAGAGTGACCATGAGGTAATGCCGGATAAAGTGAAAAACTGAATTTTTGGTTCGGTTGGATGAAAGCTTTGATTGCCTCCTTTTGTGGCCAATCAAAAAGCGTTGTGGCTTTTCTTCATTAGTATCAATTTTCATTAAAAACCATTGATTTAGAATGGTGTCAACTTAATAATAAATGAGCTAAACTGTTATGATGATGATGGATATAATAAGTAGAAATGTTGCATATTTACTAGGCCAATAATTGTTCACAGTAGATCAATCTACTGCTAAAAAATAATCTCACCATTGTTTTAGGACATCGCGAGGTTTTTATTTTCATCCTACGGCTGATAAAAAAAAACATACCAGCTGTAGAATTTCCACTACTGAACATAAGCTTGTTCTATACATTTCCAATAAGTGCGTTTAAAAGAAGCTTGTAACCGTAATGAAAAAATTAACCGTATAAATTCTAAAACCATGGTAACCACAAAACTCCCTATAGGCAGGACACAACATCGACAGCTCATAACTCACAGATAGGCTCGCGATTAAACAACAGTGATTTATAACCCACCCTGTATTCCCGACGCTCAAAATAAATACACTTCGTATGAACAATATCATTTTTCATACTTTTCAGTCAATTGGGCTTTCTGGAAAGACGTTTTCTGTTAAAAATATGATTGAGGAGGATTTAGTTTGATTATTTTATTAGTTAGAGGTAAAAATTGTGATTTTGTATTTACTTTGGAAGTAAATATAAATAATCAAGGCACAAGGCAAGGTGATGATTTCTGATATACGTATGATTGACCATTAACCAGGCTTTATTCCGTGGATTTAAAAGGCTCTTGTTTTCTAGATGTTTTTTTTTCTAAGAAAAAAACAATGGCCAACGTCTCAGTTTTTTTTTTACCTAAGTATATCAGATATTAAAAAGAGATAAAATTAGTTAATATTTTGATATTTTTGGAGCTAATAATATGCATTACATCTTAACCGAGCTAGACAAATACAGAAAATAAAATTGCGGGCGCAATTGCGACACGGTGAATCGGGAGCCGAAACATTACATGAACGTAGTCGCAGAAGCAAGCTAATCATGTAATAATAAACTGGCTTAATAATTCACCTTGAGTTTTAATCCTGCCTGAATTTACGCCAACTTCTATTCTAGTAAGTTAGTATTATGCATACATAAACTCACGCCTTCTTATGCATATAATAGCAATAAATTGGAAACTGTCGTAAACTCTAACTAGCTAATGCGATACTTGGACTCAAGCCATCGTGAGGAAACTAAGGTTTATAACGCACTGAGCTATTAATCGGCAGCGTTTTCCGTGCTAAATAACTACTCTTATGCACGAACTTCAGTAATAACCTGGGTAAGTACCAGTATGTGTTTTTTTTTAAACATTATTATGTTCTTTCTATGTTTAACTCGGACATCAATGATGTCGGTGAAGCAAAACATCGGCATCGCTAGAGAACCTGGACTTACATAATCTATGTTATGCTAAAGTAATGTCAGAGGACTGTGGTGTTTCCAGAGGCAGCTTAATTAACTCTGAGGCCGTTCAAGTATTACGTAAGCACTATGGGGGGCGGGGGGTCTTTGATTTGCTTATTTTGGATGACATTGGGGGGTAGGGGAGTCTACGCGATGATTATGTCATCGGTAGTTTTTTACACGAATGGCAACCCTCACATTGTCTTTGCTTGAAAACGAAACGCATTTTCGGGGATTCCCGCAAATAATGCATACATTTAGGCAAAAACAATACATTAATTTTAAAATGTTTACGTAAGCGTGGTGGGAGGGGGTAAGAGCTTTGCTTAGTTTTGCTGACAAGGGAGACGGGGGGGGGGTTAAATCACTGTAATAAATCTGCTTACGTAATACTTGAATGGCCCCTCTGACACCAGAAATGGCAACATCATAATATCTTTGAGTTCAAACTCTCAATTTTTCACACTACTCCTGAACTGCTTATCCGAGCGATTCAATCGCCCAGTGTGTTAACTGCCTTAACGTATTGCAAACGACACAGAACAATTTCTAGTAATTTATCACCGTTTCTATTCCATTAAGTTTCCACAATTTTTTACCGGAACGGTTTATTTTCATAGATTTTTGCAAATAAAATGGTACATCTACGAGTACATAATGATTATGTAAAAAATTCAAGTGGATGTAAAAATGTGTATTATTTCATTAATTAATTGTGTGAAAGTAAATGCTGAGTCATCATCTGCCTAGCCTTTTCCCAACTATATTGGGGTCGGCTTCCAGTCAAACCGGATGCAGCTGGATATCAGTATTTTACATGGTGCGACTGCCGTAACTGGGTAATATGATACCCCATGGTAAGGCTGATTGTCAGACTTTAAAGCTTCTGACTAACTGTAACGACTGTCAAAGATTTACAAATGACAGCCGGGTCCAATGGCTTTACGTGCTTTCCGAGGCACGGAGGAAACTCGCAATGACAGATGGTCACCCATCAACAGACCAACCTCGGCAAGCGCGGCTTAACCCGGAAAATCGGCCTGTGCGGCTGTATTTATTAAGCCACGAGCTCCTCCTCGAACTAGTGAAAGTAAATGCTGAGTAAATGTTATTTTTATAATATTATTTTTCATTCTCTGTATTACTGTTTTTGTTTATGTCTGTATTTGAATAAATAGTCTTCTATTTTATTCTTAACCAACTACGAAGTAAGTAAAAAAAATCGAATGAATATTACTACAAGTTAATGAGGTTCTATATTTATTCAAATATAAAAAAAAATTGTTTTGATAATAGAACAAAATTAGCCTCTAACATTTACTTAACAAATATTTACTATTATGAAATGAAATCTTTAATAAGTAATTTAAAAAAAAGTTCCGTAAAACAGGAACTTTTCTCTAAAAAAGAATACGTAATTGCAAAAAAAACCTTGAGAAAACGAAACAATAATAAAAACATGCAATCAAAAAAATGAACAAAACTAAATAATCTATTAGTCCGAATTGACGTCAAACCAGTCTTAAAACTCGCAACTATTGGGAAAATTAAATTTCGACTGAATAAATTGGTAACAAGCCAGCTGTTTGGGCATTACGAAAGTGCCAAAGTTTCTAACATTCCATAAAGTATAAAAAATTAAGTAATTAAGGTAGAACTAATTTTGGAGCAGCCGTGATTTATATTAGCGTACTTTATGAACAAGCTTAATGGGCTTAGATTGGTTCTATTGGACATTTATTTTCAATAATGAAGAGAATAATTAAAGTTTACTTAGAGACCCATTTATAAAAAATTTCGTATTCTTGCTCAAATGGTTTCAATTTTTACATTTTTGAAGTGAAAACTTCTTTAGCGGCGTTGTGCACTTTTTTGGAATGGGTAAAAAATGTTAAAATGGCGTCAGGACACGTGACCTGGTGTGAATGTTCGTGTGTGTTTATTACTATTGAAGTTTTCACTTCTGCCGGCACTCCCAGAGTGTAACCCGTCGTTTTTTTTTAAATTCTGACTCAACAGGTAACGGGCTAACCCTGGAACGTAAAGGGCTATTGAAGAAACACCGTGGATTATAGTCATTTTGAGTCTGACAGTACCTAACGCTTCACCTAGGGCGGGAGGACTTATTTGATGATTTTAATAAGATAAAAAAGAGTGGTTACTCTCATAAGTGATTCACTATCGAATACATTTTGCCTACTATCAGGCGAAATTATGGGCAGACGTGGGCATAGGCTCGCGTATGCTTCGCCAAGTAATAAAAAAAACTGAATATGTCATCGAAGAAGGACAGATACAAACTGTACATACATTCGATACAAAACCATAAAGTGCAATCAACGAATTTTCCCTAACACCTCAGGAAGAAATGCGTTTCGTTAAATGAAGGCAATCAATACCAAGCAGTTACGTTTTATTTCAATCAGGGAAACTCGTAAAAGAGAAATAAACTTTCACAATTACTAGCTTTGGCTAAATTAACTTTAGTTTGGGAAGGAAATCAATCAATGAGATCTTTTTTTTCCTTTTTTCTGAATTAAAACAAAAGAAAACAATGGTTGCTTGTATTTTTCCGTTACTAAAGTGCGTATATTTGTGCTAAATGAAAGCGGCATCTTAATTAACAAGTAAGCTGTGTATGTCGGTCGCGTCCGTCGGTCGCTTACGTTGGTCACGTACGTTGGTCGCGAACGTCGAGCGCGTACGTCGGTTGCGTATGTCGGTTGCACGTATGTGTTCGGCCCCATACAGCGATACTGACGTCAGCGCCGCGTATTACGTTATTTTTTCCACTAAAATACACACCGATGACCGTACGCGACCGATGTCAGCGTATCAGGTATTCTAGCCTGAATTTTAAATATTTGACTTAGCGCTAAGACATGAAAATCCAAAAAGAGCGCACTTTTTGAGCACTAATTTAGCGTGAATGTCTTGGAATTTTGTTAAGTGACTTTTAATTTTATTTTCAACGCCGTGTTTGAAACGAGCTTGTTTGAGTAGCTTAAATGTAAGTTTCACCAGTAAGCTTAAGTAAAGGACCTACTGACTACCTAACATTTACCTATAAGTGCCCTAAAAATTGCATCATCATCAGCTATCATTTTACCATAGAATGATTAAATAGTATAAAAAGAAAATAGTAAAATAATAATGTGCTGGCTATTAAAAATAGTTAGTTATTTTTTGTAACACTTCCCTGGCTTCTCTCACCAAAATATAGATCAGATAACATCTGCAACATGACCTACTTTCGCATAACAAACCTCACACTATCGACCGGAGCAAACGACATTCAAATTACATCGGCATCACTATATCTTATGCCTGTTCCATGACCTCCAGTGATGCCAATTGCAACGTCTATTTTACTTGAGTTAAGGGACTCACGCTTGCTTTGTTTGTAAGGTGTACTTGCAAGACGCGTGATGTCTGAGCGCGTAAAAAACATTCATCCACGCTTACTTTTACAGCAATTTAGTAGCGCTCCAAATGCAAATCGACCGCTTGAAACAAATATTTATGTGTGATTAAACTTTTGTAAAAAAAAGTTTACTGGTTTACCTTCGAGTTTCAACCCAGTAACGTTGCTTATATGAAATACAGCTAGAATAATAAATACAATGTATTATTAATATACAATGCACTATTGTATTTCACATTTGCTTGTAATGTTTGCTTTAATATTGTTCACATAATTAAATTTCAATTGAATTACATAGGAGAGCGGCCGTGAAGCTTAACTATAGCACGATAGAGTACTAATAAATTAACGTTTCATTGTTTATCCTTGTTATTCGTAATATTGTAGGCTTTTTCAATGTCACGATTCTCTCTTCTTCAACCTTTTGAAAACCAATCCTGAGTGTAGGTCTCTACCCAATTATTTCACTTCTGGCGGTTTTGTGTCATAGTTGTCCAGTTTCTTCCGGCCACTTCAACCTAGTCGGTGATTAGTCCACGATTCACCATCGCAATGCGATATGTGGTGGTGGTTTACATCCCAATAATGAGGCACAATTACATAGTCGCGCGTTGCAATTATTGTCAGATCGCGTCGTGTCGTGACAATAAAGTCGCAGTAAGCAAAAGACTCAAGTTGTGGCCAAAACATTACAATATGATCGACCAAAGCGAACGACCTACAAATTACACTGGTACCGAGGTACCGAAATCGATTGTCGGTCAGACATTTATTGACTTCAACACCGTGCTTCGAATAATAAGCAGGGCCTTTTTCATTCTATATCGGAATAGAAAAGGGCGTATTATTGATAGCAGGGAACGGTACATTTTTATATGCCTCTTATTTATTTGAAGTTTGATCCACGGTGGCAGAATAGAAAATGAATGTGTAATGTGCAAAGATTTCATCATGATCTTGTCCTTTCAGGTTGTCATGGAGGCTTTTTTTCCAGACTCGACTCGTTTTTTACCCAGTAATCCAGCTACATTTACAATAACCCAGTTACTTACCCTGTAATCCATTTACTTATCCGTATTTTACCCAGTTGCTTACTCAGTAACCCAGTTTTTAACACAGAGACTCGGTTACTTTTACCTGAATTCCAGTTTCATGCCCAGTAATCCAGTTTTTACCCAGTACTCTAGTTACTACCCAGTAACCCAAACCTCGTGGACGAGCGGTGTCATATGAGAATTACCTTAGTGAAGTACTGTTATCTGAAGTGAAACCTTCTTTAGCGGCGTTGTGCACTTTTTTTGGAATGGGTAAAAAATGTCAAACTCGCGTCAGGACACGTGACCTGATCGAAAATTCATAAGACGGCGCAGGGCGCTTGCGCGAATGTTCGTGTGTGTTTATTACTATTCGAGTTTTCACTTCTGCCGGCACTCCCAGAGTGCAACCCGTCGTTTTTTTTTTCTTAATTTGATTGTCCCTATAAATGATATCGTGATGCTCCAGGGCCAAAGCCTGCCGGGGTCGCGGGACTCAGAAATTACCGTAACCCCGGTACATAAAGGGCTATTGAAGGACACCGTGGATTTTAGTCAGTCAAGTCTGACAGTATGGGTGGGAGGACTCATTTGATGATTTTACCACGAAAGAAAAAAAGCTTAACCACAGCGATGTTACTTATTTTTCTAATAGCCACTTTTCGTATATCGTAACAAACTTTTTTGAAGTTGTGTGAGACAAAAAAAAATATTTAATAGATACTTTTTTAGAGCAATTCATTTTCATCTCTTTTTTTAATGTTCTGTAAATCGTACTTCGATTAAAAAGTAGCATGGTAAAATCTCCCTCATTTGGTACGTTCATGAGATACGAACATAATTTGAGCAGTTAAAACAATTTCCTATATTTTAAGAGTTCCTATATTTTTCGAATCTTATTTGTTTTGGAATGGCACGCAAAGAAATCATGAAGGTTATTTAGATTAATATCTTTTGCAAAGAAGTTGTTTGACCTTTGTATGATTCATAACTCATTTGTTTTCGTTATTTGACTTGTGATGGTGGTGCCATTTTATGGCGAAATATACCACACTAACATTTTATATGTACCACATTTACCATTATGGTAATTTCCTGTATAATTAGTAAGGTACATTTCATCAATATAAAAGAAATATCAAAAGTCCCATATGTAAAAAAGGATATTGCAATTCAAAATTTTCAATAATGTTTTTTTTTTAAAAAAAAAAAACAAACCTAGGTTCAGCTTCATGCGAATTACTGTAACCTTTTTTTTTCGGTTGTCTTGGATCCTCCCGCCCTGGGTGGAGCTTCTACATTTCCTGTCTGACACTTTGGGCAGTATCTTCACTATCAGACACTTACTGCCTAATGCCTTTGTCAGACTGGCGAAAGCGAAGCGTTTCCGAAGCGATACCGAACCAAAGCGAGACGTCAGTCCGATAGTTCTGTCACGCTATCAAATCGCTTTCGCTGTTCTATGTGACTCGATTCAAACATACATTACAAATAAAAACGTCACGCTTCGCATTCGCGACGCCTGTCTGTTTGACAAAGGCTTAAAAGTGAAACCTCCCTTTTCGATTCAAATTAATGTATCCTTGAATGCTATTTTAACCGGGCTAATAATATTGCAAACACAGACCTACTTACTCCCACGAGTCTCATAAAAAAGGCGTATCTACTAACCTACAGGTAAATCAAGAGAATAACTGAGAGTAATTTATATGCGGCTTCCCTAGGGAATGTACCTTAGAAGCATTGTTAATGTTGTGACTCCGTCACAATTTCACCTTTATACTGTTCGCTTTTTTTTTAACGTGGTAAAATCATCAAATGAGTCCTCCCACCCAGGACAGAGCGGGAGGGACTCTCAGACTCGTACTGACTAAAAACCACGGTGTCCTTCAATAGCCCTTAACGTACCGGGGTCACGGTAAATCATAAGTCCCGCGACCCCGACAGGCTTTGGCCCCCGTTATTTTTGGTGGCACTCTTTAAGGCGCACGTGGAACTCAACGCGCCGTCTACCTGGGCTGGTCCATGGTCGGACAGCGAGTTGCCCATTACTCGCTGCCCGCGCCTACGGTGGCCGGAGGTCGTCTGCCGACGTCGGTCACCGTGGGCGTCTACCACTGCGGACATACTGTTCGCTTACAGAAAAGCACTTCTTTCTTTATTCTTTTAACTACCACAATTTCATGCAAAGAGAAGGTATAAAAACTTATTTTTCTCATAACCCAATTTCCTGAAAAATCTTTTTAGATGCATTGAAAAAGGCAGCTGTTACACGGATTTTCAATTTAGATATTACCACAGAAACTTAATAAGATTACTGTGAATGGCGAAATTAGGTCAGATTTTTATATCAAAGGGGAATGCGGTGATTATGAATATTTAAGCTTTGGGTATCCTCACTTAATACCTAATTGCATGATAATAATTAAGAGTCGGTTCCATCGGTGTGTCCCACTCTAGCAAAGACGAACAAATCATGAGCGATCATTCTATTTAGAAATGAACGCACACATCTGGATACTTTTGTGAGCGTACACACGTGAGCAGTGGACTCGCGTGTACGCGTACACATTTGTTGTTCGCGAACTCAAACTTACTTCTACTACTGGAATGAAAATATTTATTTGTGCGCAAACATTTTGTGTTGCACTATGCGCGAACAAAAGTTAAGCACAGCCTTGCCTGTGGATACAGAGGCTAGTTGTGATACGAGTTTAGTACGCGCACTGCTGAAGTTCTGCACAAAATGTTCGCACATAACGCTGCACACTATTTCGGTGGAATTGTACCATTATAAATACGAAATTATGGATGTTTGGCACTCAATCACATCAAAATGACAGAACGGATCGTTTGACCTAAAAAATAGGTTATACAGTCTGGAATAGTACAAAGGAAATCCTTTGTACCGGTATAATATTCCTGTGGGATAATTATTAAGTTATACGCGCGCAACAGCTAGTTCCTATAGATTATTAATGCTGAAAATCAATAATCTTTCTCAGTTGCTATGTTTGGTTGGATCTTTGACTGTAACCAATCCCGAAATCGATCCTAGTCTTGAAGATGACCAATCAGAAACAGCCGTCAAAAACAAAAGAACGGGATTTGGATTTAGATCGAATATTAATTTCGGGCTATACTTAATTTCTATGTTTAGAGTACCTTAGTTTATCTTTACAGAACTATTTTGATCTTATATCTCTTTAAAGTTCAGTTTATAATGTCCTAGTTTAATGCTTTTCAATTTAAATTAACTTTTATTAGATGAAAAGATATAAATTAAACCTTTACTAAGTAAGTTTCCTTGTAGTTTAAATCGGTTAAGAACTTGTTATCTCTAATAGGAAAGAGACGGCCATAATTTACGAAGCCGTTGCTTTAGACATTATTCGCACATAATTTTCAAACTAATTCTGAAAATACTGCTGATTGTTTGACACTTTTAAAGTTACTATACAAACACCTTTTTTTTGTACTAAAAATGGGTTTAGCCTCTGCACAACTCGTTGGTTCCGGCTGTCATTTGTAGATCTTACACTTGATAGTCGTTACTGTTAGTCAGAAGCTCGAAACTGGGCATCTACGGTACTTTCACAGTTATTATGTCTTGTGACTGGGACTGTAGCACCATAATTTTGTAGTATTCAATTATTGTTTTTTGTCTTTGACAATTCAAGAGTGCCTTTAACTGGACAACTTGAAATAATTGTTTGATTTTGAAAGTCTGACAACCAGTCTTACCAAATGGTATCTTATCACCCAGTTACTTAATTGTGGACGTCAGATAAGTCAATCCATTTCAAATACTGATATTCAGCTACATTCGATGCAACTGGATGCCGACCCCAACATAGTAGGGGAAAAGGCAAGGCAGATTATTCTTACGAAATTTCCACGTTGGAAACCGTCTCGTAACTTAATCTTCAATAAGCCATCTTCCCAAATTATATCTTCGGTGGCTTCTCGAATTATAAAATAAACAATATTGCCTTATAATATTAATAGCCTTTCGTGTTAAGGGACCACACTGATTGTTTAGGATTTCTGTGGTTTTGTTGAGATACTATCGTTTAGATAGAGGAGTTTGTTGTTTTGGGATGAGGTTCCTCCTGTGTATACATATTTGAATGTTAATATACATTTAAACATCACGTTTTGTAATTTGTGTACATCACCGAAGGGTTCTATCGAAATATACCTGCAGTATCCGTTTGAACAAAGGGCTTATCACAAGAGTTCTGTATTTTATGTACAGCATACTTGATGTATTTACTGCGTTTATTGCATAGTAAATGAAAAAGCGTCTCTGCGTGTACGAACGGGGTACTAATTACATCGTCAAAGTTCCTGTTTAACTTAGTGCTAGAGGTTCTGGAAAGGTCGCGGGACTGTACGAATTACCGTGACCCCGAAACGTAAAGGGCTATTGAAGAACACCGTGGATTTTAATCAGTACGAGTCTGACAGTCCCTCTCGCTCTCCTGGGTGGGAGGACTCATGTGATGATTTTACCACGAAAAAAAAAGGGGCTCTAGGAGCCCCTGCGGTGCCAATACACGGGTTGAAAAGAAAGGAGGTGGTTCCGGCTCGCCCCCAAAACAGAATAAAAAAATTATAATGTTACTGCAAACTATCGTTATAAGTATGTCCGATAGGCAGTCGCTCTATATAGAATACTGATATCCAGCTGTATCTAGTTAGACTGGAAGCCGACCCCAAATTAGTTGGGAAAAGGTTAGGCAGATGGTTACAGTAAACCATCAGTGCATTCTTTTAACTACATATATCAAACTTTAACACACTTTAACTTTTGCGGCCAATCCAAGTGATCTTCATATAAACCTCACAAACCGTCGGGCGAGGCTCAAAGATTCACGAACTATCTAAAACTAAGATTGATAGAGTGAAGTTAAACTTCTGAACGTTAATATGAAAAAGAGGCTATGAGAGGCGAGAACGATCTATTATATTATCATTGTTCGTGAACTTATTTAGATTTTAGAATAGTTACTCTTCAGGTCCTCAGGACCGTTACATAATATTAAACTGTTTTATTCTTATTGTTCATACAAACCTGTAGTGGCTCTTTATTTTCAACAGGCCTGTTGGTCTAGTGGTTAGTGACCCTGACTGCTATGCCGGAGGTCGTGGGCTCGATTCCCACCCAGGGCAAATGTTTCTGTGATGAGCACGATCATTTGTTCTGTGTTCTGTATAAACACCCATAATTTATCTATGATATGTATCTATTTAGAAATATATAAGTAAGTTTATCAGTTGTCTAGTACCCATAACACAAGCTCTGCTTAGCTTGGGACTAGATGGCGTTGTGTGATAGTTGTGGAATATTTATTTATTTATTATTTTATTTAATGTCCCATAACTCTTCTCCCTATATTACTGCGACATCGCTCATGAGGGACGTGAACGATTGCCTCAGTTCCTCTTATAATCGGTTTAAGGCATGTTGTGCTGTTTGTTTACCGAGCATCATTTTGTTTGTTAAGATGAATGAGACACAGTGGTAGACGCCCACAGCGACTGACATCGGCAGACGATCCCCGGCCACCGTAGGCACGGGCCATGCCCTTCCAACCATGGACCATGCCCGGGTCGTCGGCGCGTTGTGTTCCACGCGCGCCTCAAAGAGTGTCAGCTTAATGACGGGGCCCCCTTTTAGAGGGCCAAAACGGGGTCGCGGGTCTCACTTTACCGTGGCCCCGAAACTAAAGGGCTATTGAAGGACACCGTGGATTTTAGTCAGCACGAGTCTGACAGTCCCTCCCGCTCTGCCCTGGGTGAGAGGACTCATTTGATGATTTTACCACTACAAAAAAAGCTAGTTGAAGTTCATTGTAAAAATTGTAAACTGGTTATGAATTCTTAAATAAATCGCAGCATTTTCAGGTCTTCAAGTTATCTAAGTAAATGAATCTTCTTGCTATCGTGGAACTCAAGCTGGCTTTCGAAAACCAATTACAGGAGGAAATTTGATTTCGTGATGCTAATTCCTTTGCTTGACATTTCCGCCTATGGGACGAAATTCCGAAAGCGCTTCTTCCAGAATTTAAAAATAACGAATCACACTCACAGAAAATAAAAAAAATACTACGATTTTGTAACATAAAGTTCTTATTTTATGAACGACTGAATCAAAAATGAACTGAAAAGGCCAACTTGGTTTTAATTAAAGTTTATACGCTTATGCAGGATATGTTGTTCTAAAAAATGGTTTTTATTTTACATAGAAATATGTAGTCTTTTTTTATAAGACAAAACAGGTTGGTTTCAGGACTACCGAATTACCGTGACCCCGGAACGTAAAGGGCTATTGAAGGACACCATGTATTTTAGTGAGTACAAGTCTGACTGTCCTTCCTGCCCTGTCTTGGGTGGGAGGACTCATTAGATGATTTAACCACGAAAAAAAAAAGACAAAAATAAGCTTTTAATTTCTCCATACAACTATCATTACAGGTTTATTGGGTACCTAATGCGATAGTGTGGCTTATCTACTTAATATTAAATTAACTAAAATATAAAAGAAATAAACAATATAAAAACATAACAACATAACAATGATAACTGATAACTTTTTACCCTGGTGTATGAAGTTTTAATTTCGAAAACGAAAGAACTTGAAAGTTGGTATATAATGCCGTACAATACACAATCATAACTAAAATTCTCCTGAAAACCTTTAAAGGTAAACAAACCTTTTCTTTTTCCTCAAATTTCCCCTTCAAATAAATAATTAAATCACGAACAATTAAAACGTTCCGGTCTACAAGACTCTAGCCACCTCCATTATTTACTAAAGTTCTAAACTTTTCACTTTGTATACAGGGTGCTCCCGTTTCCGTAAACCGCCATGTTTTAGTTAAAAGCTCGTTAACGGCTGTATAAACTCGTGTGTGTGAGGGTATATAGACATCAAAGTAACTTGTTTATGGTGGAATTTGATGGGTAACTTTGATGTTTGTGATTTGCTATTATTGTGAGTTGACTTCTAAAGATGTGCTCTTGTAATTTTCCCAATTATTGTAGTTTGATTAAGGGTATCACCAATGATACTAACAGACATTTACTTACAGAATTTTTTAAGTAATAGTGGTCGTATGCCACCTAGCCAATAAAGATTGTGTGTTACCACGGCTATTACTTAAAAATTTATGTAATACGCGTTTTCTTGGTTTATACTTTTCAATATTTGGTTTATTGTTTAACATATACTACTTTTTATTCCGGTATATCGCGTGGGGTAATTATTGAACTACAAGCAGGCAATGCTGCGGATATTAGATATTTGGTGGCCTCGAGCAAATAATATGCCCTTGAATTTATGAAACATTTAGGGAGCAGTGAAGCAAATACCACGTTTGCCTGCACAAAACAATAGTCTAAGGCCGTATACAGAAAGAAAGCTGGAAACTTATAAGCGCTTACCGGCGCTTGACAGCGCTAGTACGTTCTACACAAAGGAAGCAGATTGAAGCAAGTTGTTTATTAATTTTAAATGGCAGCGCCGAGCGCTGACTAGCGCGTGTTGAATCTTGTCGGAACTTGTCGGCACCGTTCAGTGCTTATCGGCGCGCGTTCATATATTTTCAAGAAACGCCTTCAAGTTTCCAGCTTTCTTTCTGTATACGGTCTTATTCATGAAATTACTCTCTATTCCTCTAAAAAATGCTATTTCAAGCGATAAAGCATTTAAAACTCTAACTTAATACCTGTTTTGTGTTAACAACAATATTCTACATACTGTATTCACACTACACCAACTTAAGTTAAAGTGGTTAGTTCAAGGGAACTCTCCATCTTAGCGTAGATAAAGACATGGAGAGAAATGGTCCAGTTGTCTGGCACTTGGCCAGAGTTGATGCATCTAATAACTGTCAACATAAATTGGTTTGCTTCTATATTGGACCTTGTGTGTTCGGACATAGGGATTCTTCAGATATAGTGGCGGTGTTTTGTACTTATGTAGTGTTATTTGATGATGTAGGCTAACAGAAAAAAAGTTACTCGTTTGAAAAACTATGTTCTTTTTAAAAATAAGCTTTTTTTGTTAAAATAATACATCCGATTTATTTTTTTATTTTTAACGTGGTAAAATCATCAAATGAGTCCTCCCACCCAGGGCAGAGCGGGAGGGACTGTCAGACTCGTACTGAGTAAAATCCACGGTGTCCTTCAATAGCCCTTTACGTACCGGGGTCACGGTAATTCGTGAGTCCCGCGACCAAAATAATACTTACGATAGACAAAGTACTCGTCAAGACAAATCAAATGAGTCTTTATTCGATGGGTTTGCGGCGTTTCATTACAGAGTTTCTATGGCCACCTTCCAGCTCCATCATCAGATCAGCTCCATGTCATATATGTATCAGTCATAATATTGCATTGTCACGCAATATACACATACGTGTAAAATTTCAGATCGATCGGAAACCGGGAAGAGGATCAAATTTAAGTTGCAAGATTTGAAAATGGAGGGACAAGTGACACTAAAAAGCTTGTAATAAAAAACGTTTTGTTGCTATGAAAATTGGGTACATTTTTGCTTGTGATTTGTTTGTCGCGAGCGATCAAATATTATCGTAAAGGGCTATTGAAGGACACCGTGGATTTTAGTCAGTATGACTCTGACAGTCCCTCCCGCTCTGCCCTAAGGACTCATGTGATGATTTTACCACGTAAAAAAAAGGATCAAATATTTGTATAGTCTACAAGTAGTTATTACATGTCTGGTGGTCAGATGAATGTGAGTTTTTTGTAAATGCACCCACGGACCACGGTACAGGAGAAAAACATACTGTGGGGCAACGTTTAAAAAGAGAATTAATGTATTAAGAGCGTTATTTTAATCAATCTTTTTACAGTAACACGTATATTTTCCTTGAATGTTTTTTTTTTCTTTTGACCGTGTTTCAATTGGGAATTTCAAGTTGAGAACTTTCCTTAAATTAAAGACTTTAAGATTTTTAATTTAACACAAATCTAGACTCCATCTACTACCGAGTATTTCATAAAGAATAAAAAAAAACATAGATATGGCGACCACAAAACCAATGCGGCATTGAACGAAACTGATAAAACTTCATTAATTTGGTATTCACAAAAAAAAATCTTTTATGTACCTTACCTCATTCCATATTAATCAAACCCACGTCTTATATAAGCCAGCTTATTTCCTTGCCTTACAAAATCAAATCGAGTAGCACCGATACGATTTTATCGATTAGATAGCTAATCGAGTAACCGCTGCCTCCACAGAATCGATGGCGCGGAAGCTAATTGAATCGATTGAATTACAATCTTGATGTTATATCGGTTGGTTTTTTGCGGCGATCCAATCGGTTTTATGAAGTGACTTGTTGGGAAGTTTTATTTTAGTATTGTTTTTTATTAGTAAAGAACTTTGGTTAGCTGGGTTTTTTTGTTAGATAAGTAATTAACTATATGGGTATACAAAAAAAGATGTTATAGAAAAGAGAATAACACTTTTGTAAGAGGCATAATGTTGTACTCGATGATACCTAACATTTAAGGTATAATCTACATTTGCAACACTCTTGGATCAAAATTGATCTCCTTTAAGCGCAGGCAGCTCATTCCGCCATAATAATAGCATACTAAACATAGATAAGTATGTATTAGGAACATGCTTGAAATCAATACATGTTGTAAAGAACAAGCGATTGTTACAAAGAAACCGGTTTTATTTTAAAACAAAATTTAACATGTGTGACATTGACCTAGATATTATGTATTTAGTGGGTACGGAATATGAAGAATTAGTTAAGGGTAAAAGGATCAGATATGATTCCATAAGCACATTTGCTCAGAAATTCTAGACTTCCTCAAAATCGTTTGTTTGATAAGGGGCCGTTCAAGTATTATGTAAGCACTATGGGGGGGTGGAGGGGGTCTTTGCTTTGCTTATTTTGGATGTCATGGGGGGTAGGGGAGTCTACATGATGATTACGTCATCGGTAGTTATTTACTTTTCTACACGAATGGCAAACCTCACATTGTCTTTGCTTGAAAACGAAACGCATTTTCGGGTATTCCCGCAAATTAATGTAAACGTTTAGGCACTCGCTTTCAACGACCATACAGCCTCCAGACACCTAATAACAGGCCGCCAATGTCTGTCAACAAATAAGGGGAATAAACCTTATACATGTCGTCACTCACCAAGTTCGATTTAGTCTTTTATATGTACCTACATGTTTACGTTAGCGTGGGGGGAAGGGGCCTTGCTTACTTTTGCTGTCGAGAGGGGCAGGGGGGGTGTAAATAATTGTAATAAATCTGATTACGTAATACTTGAACAACGATTTTTAATAACGGAGTTAGTAGGCATACAGAAAGAAAGAAAAAATATTTATTAATTTTTACAGACACGTGTATACAACAAAACAAACAAGATGAGAAAAAAACTGAGAAATAAATAACATACAAAAAACTTTATCTGACCATAAAACAAAAATCGGTAACTACATGCCATTACCGTGAAAAGAAAGGTTTCCAGTAACCATAATGCTGTGGTCGCGGGACTCACGAATTACCGTGACCCCGGTACGTAAAGGGCTATTGAAGGACACTGTGGATTTCAGTCAGTACGAGTCTGACAGTCCCTCCCACTCTGCCCTGGGTGGGAGGACGCATGTGATGATTTTATCACGTAAAAAAAAAACCATGATGCTGTTCTATGGGGGGAACCCACAACACAGCGCTGGTTTTTAGTGATCACTCGAAGAAGTGTTCGGAAATAAAGCTATACTTAATAAAAAATTTATTCAAATGTAAAACATAGCTTTGTAAAAGATCTAACATTACGAGAACCACATAAATGTCGCGAAACTCCAAGCCAAAACGACATTCAATTATATCCGCGAAAGAAATAAAAACACCCGTATTTAGTTTTTTACTTCCGGAAAAACATCCTACTTTCGACTCTATCTCAATTAAACTTAAGTGCAAAACCGTCTAACTGAAACTTCTCATGCCAGGATTGGTTCTTTTCTTTCATTCTCTCGTACATCATTTATCATTGGAAGGAAAACAAAGTGGGAAGCTCCACACTCTATTTGTCATGAGTCAGCGTGTAATCAAGTAGTCGAGCTTATCTGTAGTTGAGCCAATAGACCGAGGGGATCATTTTATTTCTGGGGGACCTACTATGGGGTCTTGAAGCGAGAGTAGTTCCGCTGTGGGAAAGAGACAGAGCTATACATCTTTCTCGTTCCCACAGAGGAACAACTTTCGCTTTAAGACGTCATGGTAGGTACATACAATCCTTCTCTTTCCCATAGTGGAACAACTTTCGCTTTAGATACTGTTATGAGGCATCTTAGATTTGACAGTCAGTTGTTTTTTTATACATATAAAGAAGTAATTAATATCTAAAGTTCCATTTCTTTGTGTATGTGAGTTTAAATGTTTTTAAAAAGTAGGTACTATGATATAGGAGAAAACCCTAGTGTGGAGCTAATTCTTTTTTTAAAAAAAAGTAAAAAAATCTTTCAACTCAAAACAGAACTTTTGAATATTCAGCTCTTTTTAATATGCACACCATACAAATGCGTACAAAAAAAGTGTGCGATATTTTCAAATATTTTTCAAAACGACTGAACTCATTTTAATGAACGTTCATAACTACATACGAGTAAGAAGGATACATAGGTGTAAAAGTCATCAGAGAATATTTTCTGAAACAGAGTTACAGCTAAATGAGACACTTTTTTTAAATTAAACTTTATTAAATTAAACAAGCTGACTATGCAACCGCAATGGGCGTTTTCACATTAAACGATAAGTCGAACCACACTGGCATGTCGTCCTGTCTCGCTCATTTTTTTTCACACTAGGAATTTCTTCCTGTATCGTGGGTTCGTTTACAAACATAGAAACTCACACATACACAAACACCTACACCCGGAACAACTACTTGCAGATCATAAAATATTTGTTCGGTGCGGGAATCGAACCCGCTACACATGGAGTCCAATTTCTCAGTCACTGCGCCAAACGTGCCGTCATTTGCCTTAGAAATGTATGAAACTACTAATCCCACCGATATCGTGTCGTTACCGTTATTGTATAATCTGAAAGCGCTCATTGACTCAGCATTGAACGCATAGTGTAGATACCAACTAACATCGGTCTAGACTTCTAGAGAGTAAGTTCATTTAAAACTTTGTCTAAGCACTATTGATCCTCTACCTATCGCAAGCACTTAGCTAAGTTGTTTAGTACTTTACGTTGTATAAAGTGAGAGCGAGTACAACAGTTTTATTGCGGTTTTAACTTTTTTTTTCTTTTAATTTCGCGGAAAAATACGTTACAAGAAACAGCTATATTAAGCACTAGCTTTTGTCACTGGCTTATTGCCTATATCACTGAGGACCAAAGCAGTTTTCAATTGGTGAAAGAATTTTTAAAATCGGTCCAGTAGTTTTTGAGTTTATTCATTACAAACATACACACACACAAACATACAAATCTTTCCTCTTCATCACATTAGAGTAGATTAAATTTCTCATCTTCATAATTTCTTCATTGGAAGGGATCCAACAAGACGCGCCGTCGTCGCCTGGTCCTTGATCGGACAGCGAGCTACCCATTACTCACCGTCCGCAAGCCCGTGAGATACTTATTTAGACAAGTTGCCTGACTTTCGAGCTTATAATTACCCGGAATATTATCAAATATCTATGAATGACAGCCGGGACCATCGATTTGCGACAACGACAATCAGAGTAATCACCAACCATTCATTGATTTGAATCTAAACGTACCTATTTCAGAACGATGATCGATCATTAAACTCGACTCAGAATTAGATTTGAAATATTGAATGTAGATTAGAATTTAATCTGTACCAAGCGTTTTGATTTCAAAAGTAGGTTGACCATTTTGTAATATCAAAATTTATACACGCATTTCTATTTTAAAATGCTCACATTTTACTTTTAAAACGTTAATTCATTACTTTTTACATCGTAGAAATTACCCTTCAATTAAAGAGTAGATAGGTAGTAGATATTGGACCGAAAAACTACATGTCCGAAAAAATGCAGACGGATGGTAACCCTAAAAAAAGGTTATCTAACCCTACAAAAATACAAGATTTTTTAATAAATGGACAGCTTAACAACATAGTATAAAACAAAGTCGCTTCCCGCTGTCTGTCCCTATGTATGCTTAGATCTTTAAAACTTCGCAACGGATTTTGAAGCAGATAGAGTGATTCAAGAGGAACGTTTATATGTATACATATAACATGCATAATATAGTAGAGATTGCACCCGTGCGGAGCCGGGGCGGATCACTAGTTCAATAAATTCGATTTGGAGGTAGTCTAAAGTGAACTTTCAATTGGTGAGAACTTTGGATTGGTACTTACAAATAGGTACTTGTAACTACAAAATGTCTGTGCCTTATAAATAAGAAAATAAATAAAAATAAAGGCCGGATTTCCAAACTCTAAGAAAAACGGTTTCCGCACATGTCATACGAACATTTATGGAGATTTAAACCCTGTTCTGGTTTTCCCAGGGATTAATCTCAATCGCTTTGTCGTCTTGTAAAACCGACATGTCGTTAAACCTTGTAACTTGGATACATATCTGGTAGATCTTAGTTACATGAGAATCATCGATCTCAAAGGCTGTAAAACTGTAAAATCTATTGTTTTGACACATTGGTGTGTTTGTATTGATTATTTATTTAACTGACTTTAGGCCCTTTCCCCTTATAAGGCATTAAATGACAATTTCACTGAACCGCAAGTGACTAAAATCGCAAGTCCCTTAGTTGGGTGCCATCCGATTTTTGCCGTTCGGTATTAATTAAGCCATATGCGATTGATGACTAAAATTGACCGTGTAAATAGTCCGTTGTAAGCGTTCGCTCGCCAAAGGTGTGTTTTGAGCTGTAATGTACTGTTTCTTTGTTGGTAAAATAATTTGAAAACAATCGCTCTAATCAACATTTTATTCGGAAATTAACAATCCGTATGTGATTTTTGTCAACAGTACATGACACCCCATGTTGTGTTTAGATTTTTACAAATGATTAATCACCAGTAACAACTGGTGTCTTATCGTACGAGTATAATCGACCCTCCTAAAACCTTCATTCTGTATCTAAAAATATTAAAAATAGAAGCCGATAATAATCTGAAAGTACCCAACCATAATTATTTCATAAAAGTTTGAAAGTACCCAAAGACGTCAATGGCCGAACCTTCCACAATAAAGTATCAAGTTTCATTCAAATTATTCATAAAACTTCTCGGGAATCTAAAAATGGCTTTACGAAAAAGGCACAAACTAAACTAATAAAATGGTATCAAAGGTTGCCCGGGCAACCCCCAAGTTGGGCAGGGGTAAAGCGGGCAAGGGGAAGCCGGGCCGGGCAAAGCGGGCAAGCTTGAATTGTGTGCTTTATTAAATTTTCATTTAATTTGCTGAACAGTCGATGTACTCGAGTGTTCGGATTAAGGAATCATAACACTCTGGATGATGAATTACTTTGTTTAACTTATTTTGTTTTGGGACAATCTCACCGCACTGTTCCCATACCACAGCGACTTCCGAAAGCCAGAATCAGCTTTGACTACCACCAGAAAAGCAGCGTACAATTAAGCTCGTCGAAGTCCTGAAAAATGAACTTAACTGTGTTGGATCTTGCAACGAAATTAATCAAAAAATAATAGTGGAAGAGTAGGAAAATATAAAGCTTCTACTTCAATCTACATCAAGCAAGAGACATAACAATTTAGCATCATGGAAAAAAATACGAGTCATACATTGTGAGTTCATGAACACGCGGGCAACGCCACGTTCAGAAATAGTAAATAATAATTTAATCAAATTGATTGAAGTTTTGGCATAAAAAATTTAATCAAATAAGTATTCCACAAAACTTTCTACAAAGAAAATTAAAGCCTAACTTAATAGAATTACTGTTGATAATTCAACACACTTTGCGGTTTAGCAGCGAATGTTCTATTTCATTTTTGTTCTCTTGCCAAATATGGTTTGGCATTACATGTGGCTATGATTAATCCGTCAGGGGAAATGAAATTGATATATTAAAATATTATGATAATGCGGAGTGATCTAGTTCATTTTCATCGATGAAAATTGGTTTCACAAATTAACTTTTGAAGGGAAATTACTATTTACTGATTTATTGGTGATTACAGAAAGTATGCGAGAATACTAAGTTTTGCTCGCTGCGCTCGCGATTTTTTTTATAATTTTACATTCAATTCGTATAACATGAACGCTATTGCTTTTTATACGGGAACAGTATTTACTACAGTAATTTACTGCGATTGCTTGCTAACCACATAATAACAATTAAGAGACTGAGGTTATTCTAGAACAACGTTATACGTGTGGTTTGTGGTCTAGACCACAAAACCGTACAGTAACTAGGAAGGTTTTCAAGGACAGTCGACCACACATTCACACATCTGTAGTAACTTGAACCTTTAGTTAGTTGTAGATGGAGTTTCAATATCACAACACGCCAGCACTGTTTTCTATCTGTAATAAGGTCAGGTAAGGCGTGCCCCTGGAACACAAAGGGCAACTGAACGATCATAGTAATTTTTTTATTCAGTAGGAGTCTGATAGTCCCTTCTGTCTGTCTGTCAGTCTGATAGACCCAGCGCGAGAGGACTCATTTTGTGATTTGAATACAGCATTTTTTTTAAATAATAATTCTACTGTTTTTGCAGCCATCGTCAAGCCTTTGCCAAATTAGCAATCAGTTCTGTCAATATTTGATAGAATTAAGTAGGAATTTGAAAATGTTTACAAGTATTGGGTACCATTTTTCAATCAGCCTACTTAAAAAAATAATAAAAATATTGACAGTCCAACGTTCCAGTCCATCAAAAGAAAAAACAAGAAGCGCTACTAAAATAACAAAAAATCATTAAAATAATAAATACCTTCGCGAACATTGCTATAATTTTCGGCAGACTAAGCCGCTTGAAGGCACAGAGTAGATAGCTGTACAGAAGGTCGGTTTCATTATAAAGGGTTATGAAATGAACAGTCTTTGCACTCGCTCAAAAGATTAACAAAATATTGCAACCACATTTCTAGATCTTGACACTCATAGTAGAACAGCTAGGCTTCCGAGGAAACCAACATTTGCTTAGATTATTTACTTAGCTTTTTCCAGTCTGTATTGGTAGTTGGTAAGACGAATTTATTAAAAACCCCACACTAGGAATTTCTCCTATATCGTGGGTGCGTTAACAAACATAGAAAGTCATACAAACACCCAGACCCGGAACAACTACTTGCAGATCATACAAATATTTGTTCCGTGTGGGAATCGAACCCGCAACCACACCGCCAACCGTGATGTCAATTGCACACTGTCTATGTCCATAATATGTCCACACGCGTTTTAGTCATAGTATTCATTAATCAGTCATCACTACTGGAACATAGGCCTGTCTCCGTAAGAGGAAATGGGTCATAATCCATCAAGTACGGCAAGTGGGTATTAAGTAGGCCTTCTGTACAAATATCTCTTCTGTGTTATCTGTTTACTCCAAGACATTTTGAGCTAGCTAGCTATTACGTTCCTTTCGCGGCGTGGGAACAAAAGGCTGTTGGTAAAAATGTGTACCTTGTCGAAGTAGAATTGATCGATAGCACTGTGTATGGCCAGTTTATTGTATTTATTTTATTTCATGTTCTTTAAGAATTTTATTGGTTATTTTTGTTGCTTCGCGTCTTTTCAAGGAACACACCATCTCAAACATGTGCTGGAAGGCTTCCACCTCCAGATCCCACGGCGGCAATCCGGTAAGGAGGCTCGGCGAAGCAACGAGCCTCCTTACCGGACTTTGATGCCTCATGGTGAGGGCTCACATAGGGACCAGCCCTCTATGTCCCTCTAGGTCATGGACCGCACGATACCTCGGTAGAATAAACTTTTTTTTGCAGTAGGCGAGGCTAACTTCGTGCGGAATGTCCGCACGTGATAGTATGTGAATTCCCGTAAGGAAAAATGATTGTATGATCTAACTAGTTGTCCCGTGTCTTGTGTATGTATAATTATGTGAAGTTAACTGTATGTAAACGCATCAAGATACGAGAGAAAATCCAAGTGTGGAGGAGTAATGTATTTAAAAAGTTAACTAATTTAGAAAAATTTTAAGACGGTTACTATTATGTACGAGTATAAATAAGTTCTGTCGATAGTCTCTTAGTAATAGGTATAATGTTAATCCCAGTATTAATACTATCCCGTGGGATAACTATTATAAAGACACATGAGGGCGAAGCCGCAGGCAACAGCTAGTTTATAAAATAAATAAAAAACTGAAGCTACCTTTTTTTTTATCGTTGTAAAATGATCAAATGAGTCCTCCCACCCAGGGCAGGGCGGGAGGGACTGTCAGACTTGTACTGACTAAAATCCACGGTGTCCTTCACTAGCCCTTTACGTACCGGGGTCACGGTAATGGAAAAGTCCCGCGACCAGCTGGAAGCTACCAGGTGTTCAGAAGTATTGCAAAGGTATTGATGTAAACATCCATTTACATATAATTGTATAAATTGTTGGTGATTTACCTTCTCTTTCTGTCTATTTTTAATACAAGGTTAGGTTTATATAGCCCTCTATTTTTAGTATTTCACGAAGTTAAAATACAATAGAATCACACCTTTAATTTCCAAACGTTTGGTCAGAAGTGATAATGGTGAACGAAAACGTCGTAAGGATACCAGTGGACCTGAAGGGACTGTCAGACTCGTGCTGACTAAAAATCCACGTTGTTCCTTCAATAGCTCTTTACGTTCCAGGGTCACGGTTACTTGCTTAGACAGTCTCGTAACTTCGTCGACCTGTGACTCTTGCATGCATACTAGACCCGGCACAATAGTTTTTTTTTGTACATAATATAAAAAAAAATCACAACTATCACACAACGCCATCTAGTCCCAAGCTAAGCAGAGCTTGTGTTATGGGTATTAGACAACTGATAAACATACTTATATATTTCTAAATATATACATATTATAGATAAATTACACCCAGACACAGAACAAATGATCGTGCTCATCACACAAACATTTGTCCTGGGTGGGAATCGAACCCACGACCTCCGGTATAGCAGTCAGGGTCACTAACCACTAGACCAACAGGCCTGTCAATATAATGTGATACAATCTTTGTTGCTTTTAGTTACATAATTCAGGAACAATTCAGCTCTTGTGAGTCTCGGATTCTCACAATAAAACATTAACATTAATCTGTTTTTCCAAATAATGGCAATAAATGTCCATGATTGTATTTTACGATTTCATTTTATTGGTTCAGATCAATTCATGTTCTGTTTATGGGAGCATATTTAATTGTTCTCTCTCGTTCACTCCTATTATCTCCCTTTTACTCTTACCCCCTTACTCCAACTTATCGATAAAGCAATAAACGCCCAAAACAAGGGTAATTTATTACTCTTAGAGCTTTGAAGATATGTGACCGAATTATATTTTATTTTTACGGAATAGTTTTATTTTCATGTTTAAGTTTCAGATTAGTCATTAGTAATTAACAGGTACTTGACTTAGAACCTGATTAGGGTAATTGTTGCGTACCTTAGTTTTATTTTGCTTTAATAGTCGTAAATTAAGCGGTACGGAGTTTTCATTTTCTGTATTATATTTACAGAGCACTTGAAGTTAAATACTTCTTGCTCTTCTACTGCCTTTGTATTTTTGAAAATTGAAAAAGTACCTCTAGTGTACGAACGAGCAACTTCTTCGTCTTACGTCGAAGTCATGATAAGGCAAGGGAATTTTGTTACTTGAAGATAACTTTATTTACACTTTTACAAGGTGATAAGGATTTAAACAATGTGCAATCGAGAATTTTTCCTAATTAAATCCAAGAATTATAAGAACTGATATTTAGCTAAGAAATCACTTAAAAATGTTGACAAACAATTACAATATTTAAATAAATAAATAAATAAATATTCCACAACTATCACACAACGCCATCTAGTCCCAAGCTAAGCAGAGCTTGTGTTATGGGTACTAAACAACTGATAAACATACTTATATATTTCTAAATACATACATATTATAGATAAATTACACCCAGACACAGAACAAATGATCGTGCTCATCACACAAACATTTCTAAATTCACATCTTTAACTGTAAATATTTACAAACAATCAGGCGAGTAATAAAGGTGCCTAGAAAAAGTAAAAACAGAAGGCCAAACAATCTATAGACCAAATGATACTTTTACAGCAAATGACGAAAAAATATAATATTTTATTCCCGCTAAAGTTGAGGTAGGAAAACTTGTTTATTTTGCCTTAAGTACAAGATAGACACATTTCACGTACAGTACTCCAAAATTAATAATGCACATAGAAATCTTCGTCACTGTTCGGCAACGGTCGTATTCCCCGAGCGTCGGAAGACGATATGTATATAGAGTGGTTAAGTGCATTTTCTTCATGCATAATTTAGTAGAATTATGTGTTTTGTGCTAAAAGAGATAAATGTTGATTTATCAGTAATGAAATTGATTCGATAATTCGATGTAAGTAAATAGCGAGGACAACGAATTCACCTTTGAAAACAAAACCAAAAAGGGTGTGTAATAGCAGCTCTATATAATTCCACACAGAGAGAACACGTGCAGTCACCACCTATATATAAAGACGACTGACGGACCTTTGAGTGATCGGCGACAGCCGCCGACCGCCCGAATTTTTTCAATTGTTTCACATGATTCGACATTTGACATTGACTCCTGTTTCTTTCGAACAAGGTGCAAAATGCAAGTGCATTGTTTAGGGCTCTCTCCGATTCAATGATTCGGGTGTTTCCGGGAATACGACAATTAGCGAAGATTTGCATGTGCATTATTAATTTGGGAGTACTGTACAGCGAGTGCAAGTGCTCAATCTTGCAACTGTCATATGTTTATAGTATTTCCAATGCACACATTTACTGGTTTTTTTTTATCGCTGTAAAATCATTAAATGAGTCCTCCCACCCAGGGCGGGACGGAGGGACTGTCAGACTTGTACTAAATAAAATTCATGGTGATCCTTCAATAGCCCGTTAAGTTCCAAGGCCTCGGTTACCTGATAACCGTGTGTTGTGATTGGATATATATCCGCGACACTGGATATGTATCCAATCACAATCAAACATGCTCAATGCAAGCACACTCGTGACTGTCATTTGTTTGAGATCTCCACGCACACATAGACACGCTTGACGTACAGAGAATGCAAGCGCGCTCGCGACTGTCATTTATTTTCGCTGGTTGTATAAAGCCGGCTTTCTGTTCGTATCTATTCCGTGTCAAAACTTCAGCGAATTGAATAAATAGAGCCAACATTGCAGATTTTTACAAATAACAACGAGGGTTGGATATGTGTCAGCCCGTGGGTTTGTTTTGTTTCGATTTGCGGTTTGTGTTCACTGTGATTTTGTGTGTATGTTGCAAAACATGGTGTGATTTTTGTAGTGCAGTAACAAGTACAAAATAAATGGTATTTGCTTAAAACCACAGCATACGACCAAAGTGAAAACGATGCCGAGTGAGTACAGAATTGATGCGTTGATGCATCCCCATGACGCGATGCAACGCAATTCGCAATTGATAGGCCTGTTGGTCTAGTGGTTAGTGACCCTGACTGCTATGCCGGAGGTCGTGGGTTCGATTCCCACCCAGGACAAATGTTTGTGTGATGAGCACGATCATTTGTTCTGTGTCTGGGTGTAATTTACCTATAATATGTATGTATTTAGAAATGTATAAGTATGTTTATCAGTTGTCTAGTACCCATAACACAAGCTCTGCTTAGCTTGGGACTAGATGGCGTTGTGTGATAGTTGGGGAATATTTATTTGTTTATATTTATTATTATTTATAATTCGACGGATTCCAACTACCAATAAAAATCAACCTTACCACTACGACATATGACATAAAACGTGCGGCCGTCTAAGGGTGGGTAGATGAAAAACAAAACACGCTCTACACGACGACCTCAAGTCTATCGATTTGCATCATTATATCGTAGTATCAAGGACGATTTTCATTTTTAGTAAGTAGAAATAGCAAATACTAAATAAATACATTAAAAAAAAAACAACATACCTACATATGAGTATGACTGCTCAGCATCATTGGGGTCTCATCCAATACGGTACACAAAATAAACTGCACAGCGCGCTCTAAAAACTTGTATAAAATTAGGATTTTGTTCATTCAAATGCGGTTGTAATAAATAAATTCATAGGTCATTACTAAATTTTATAGAATTGATACAGGCCGGATTAAGCAGTGGCTGCATGACTTGCAAGTAGTTCTTTCAGGACTGGGAAAGAAAAATTTAAAGTATTCACCAAATGTGACAATGTAATGAGAAGTCTACGGGGAGACATTGTCGAATAGGGACTTCTAGAATAATAGATTTATTTTATCCTCTTTAACGTCTTTTTTTTTATCGTGGTCAAATCATCAAATGAGTCCTCCCACCCTTTCGGTCAGACTTGTACTGACTAAAATCCACGGTGTCCTTCAATAGCCCTTTACGTACCGGGGTCACGGTAATTCGTTAGTCCCGCGACCGATCCTTTTTAACTTCTACGAGAAAATTTGTAAAGTCTAAGAGAAAGTCAGTGAAATAAAATAAGATACCTTTGAGAGGTATTTAGGGATCAAGAGGACCTAAAAACGATACAATAACATTTTCTCAAATTCAGAGGGACGAAGACGCTTCACCGATCTCACAACTACCCAAGTAACCCAACAGTAGTTATAATCTAACCAAGTGTCTTAATCAAGCCTTATCTGAGTACCAAAACAAATCTCTATTTATGACAAGGAATAGTCTAGAGGCAGCAGTAACACAAACAGGCAGGATATGCCTCGTCACGACCTCAAGCGATATGACTAGCGTCAAGATACATCGCGCGTTTGAAACTAGATTTACCTTTGACATGTGTTTAACGGAGTAGAAGGTGCAGTATTGTGGTGTGTGTGGATAGTGCTGAGTAACCAGTTACTGTAAGTGGACTGGTACTGTCGCCTGTCCTTGATCAGTTTAAATCGGGCTAAGTACTATCACCTGACAATCTTTGGGCAGTGAGAAGTCATTTACTCGAGGACGATTGACGAAATGTCTTTTTTTACCTTCACGACGGTAAATCTTACTGAATGTTTGTGTTCATACGTAACGCAAGTCATGAAAAAGTCTTAAACCACGTATCGTCTTCGTCGTCATTCGTCGTCGAAAAATTACTTCTAGAAACACAAATTGTGTTGTCGATTTTGGAATATTATCGATAGGTTAGGCATTGTGAACATACATTCAGCATGACAACGTTTCGTTTCTCTACAAACGTCTCTCTTCCAACAATAACGACCACATCTCTTGAAATACGCGCGTTATTTAGTCGTGTAACTCTTGGCCACGGAATAATCTAAGAGCGACAATAACACAAATAAAAGTCGATGAACTGGTGATTACTCGGGTAGCCACAGTCGGTGTCTATGAATAAATATCGGGCAGGATAAAGTGGGTACTACCCTCACAGACGCTTCGATAACGAAGGTATTCGAGAATTAGGGTTGACAAGTGACATCAGGATTTTAGGCTGTGCCTAAATTAAAATTAGGACCCTTTTTATCTGGGTTTTAGTACGTTATTTGGTTACAAAATGGATTCCTTCACTGATTGCTTGTATTTTATACACTTAATAAAAAAAAATACCTAAGGTAGTAAATTTAAAGTTTTCTTGGGATGTTCATTGAACCAAATTAAAAAATAACAACAATTTTGAATTGGAAAGGACTGGTAACTGGAAACCAGCAATAATAATTTTGGAGAAGTCAAAACTGTTTTTTTTTTCTTAATCCACACACGGCTCTTAAAACTTCTTGTAAATTCTTCTCTACAAATCCGATCGCGAGACAATTTTGACAGTCCCTCCTGCCGTGCCCTGGGTGAGAGGACTCATTTGATGATATTATTACAACGCTAATCCTGTTGGGGTCGCTTTTCACATCAAAAACCCGTGACGCTGGAACGTAATTTACAGGTTTTTGAAGTGAAAACTTCCTTAGCGGCGTTGTGCACTTTTTTGGAATGGGTAAAAAATGTTAAACTCGCGTCAGGACACGTGACCTGATCGAAAATTCGTAAGACGGCGCAGGGCGCTTGCGTGAATGTTCGTGTGTGTTTATTACTATTCAAGTTTTCACTTCTGCCGGCACTCCCAGAGTGCAACCCGTCGTTTTCTTCATTTGAGGGTTTCATCACGATAAATAGGGTATACAAATATATTTTCCGTTTTAAAACTGAAAATATCTCAGCCACTGCGCCGACCATGTCATCAAACATGATTCAAAAGCCACGTTGAAAGTCGTCATAGAAATACAACGCGTCGAAAGCAATTTCCAGTTGTCTAGGCCTCCATTCATACTGCAAGCAAAGGCCTCGACAGACAAGAATCGATCGACAGACGATGACACATGAACTTTTGACACGTTCAGTAAAATTGCCACATCACGACATTCTATTGCCCCAGTTAGAGCACCGATACGTATTCCATGCGTGTGTTCAATTTATTTTCCAGTTCCATAACTGGTGAAAGAAAATATTGCTTATTCATGTTTGAGAAAATTGTACGAGCAATGTGTAGCTGCTATAGCTAACCGACTTCTCGGTTTCCATTTTATATCCTAAAACAGCTGCCGAGTTCTGTCTGTGAATTTGTTGTCCAAAATTACAGCAATCAATAATGTTTACAGTTGAAGCCACACACACACACTCCTCCGTGATCTGTCGCCTAGCGCGGTGTTGCAGATTTTAATATTGAATGTGTCGTCGACCAATCGCTGAATTAGGCATATCGTGATATGACCATATCGTTCAACGCTTAACGTTTGACGATTGATTTAGTCAACGATACTTGGGCGGGTGGATACAAAACGGAGCACATAACGACATTCTCATTCTGGGTGGCTGAAAAAGAATTACCTAACCTGTGCTAGTCTGAGTACCCTAAGTTATTTTTGCGACAGTAAATAGGTACCGTATCCCTAATATTCGCCTATAATAAAACCATGTTTTAGGGCACGAACTTATTACTTGTAACTAGATTACTAATCCAGACACTGAGCTGATTTAAAGAAAATCCAATAACAAATCCAAATTATTAAAGAAAAAAAAAACTATAATCAAATCTATAAAATAAACAATTCTTTATTTGAAACGAGAATCCTGGCAATCAAGAACCAACGTTCAGCCTTATAAAACCTGCCAAGTTGGTAGTAAAACATAAAACATGGTGCGACGTGCATGCGATGCGTGCCAAGTTTCCACCAAAACAAATGAATGCAGTTCTAAAGGAACGACCTGAAATTGAATGCTCGTACTCAATTTTAGAAATTATCTCGTTTATTTTTGTGTACGCATGTGTACGAATGCAGTATACAATTTCGTATAAAATAATTATAATTTTGGTTAGGATTTTGTCAGCTATAAAGCAAGAAGTTTTGATACTTTTCTTTTATGCAATTTAACTTGAAAAAGAATTATTTTTAGTCTCATAGATTTTATTGTGACAATTTGAATGGTTAATAGTTTTGAAACCATAGTTTCTCTTGAAAATTCATTCATCTCATTTAACACAAAAATTTGAAATACAAATCACTAGCACGTCCAATTCTAATTATATTCTACCAAGAATGGACAAACTTATTTCTATACAACTCTTCATTTTATACCAGAGTATGACACAACCCGTAAACGATTGCCGATTAGAAACATTTATTTTCTAGATTTTAAACATCGCCATGATTTTGCAATAGAAATCTTTCTACGTTCTGTCATCTCTTTTTTTTCCGTAGTCAAAACCTACTTCTACGAAGTCATGCTATGCGTGCGGGTTTTTGTTTTTACGTGGTAAAATCATCAAATGAGTCCTCCCACCCAGGGCAGAGCGGGAGGGTCTGTCAGACTCGTACTGACTAAAATCCACGGTGTCCTTCAATAGCCCTTTACATTCCGGGGTCACGGTAATTCGTACAGTCTCGCGACCCCGGCAGGCTTTGGCCTTCTAGAACGCGTGCGGGTAGCAAATTAATACTACCAAGTCATTCAACGTAAAATCAATAATCAGGCTTTAGCGTACTAGATAATACTGAGGTTTACGACATTGGTGTAAACGAACTGGGCAGTAGCGAGTGAACTGTCACCTGTATTACTTCTACCAGCCACTGTCCTTGACCAGTGTAAACCAGGCCATATATTAAAAACAGTTTACAATAGACAGCTTTACAATCAAGCAATAAAGCGCTGTACCTAAATTAAGGTATTTATCAGTGGCCAGCCCTGGGGCCGTAATCCATCCGCTGTCAGCGCGGATTAGCGAGGTCTGATGAAATTCCGTGAGAGGTCACGTTCGAAATATTTGAAATTGTCGGCTTGAACACTTGGAACTGATAGTGATACAGATTCTTTGAGTGTTGTTTGTTGTGAACGAAGTGGCAGATTCTTATTGGAAACTTAGGCGTCTAATTTTTATATACAGGGTTACTGATTAAGTCGTCCTAAATCCTTTGAGGGGTTATAGTAGACATCATTACTGACTGATTTTTCCAATCTTTGCCGTTTTTGAGTAAATACAGCACCACTGCGTCATAAACTGGTTATTATAAGAATGTTACGATGTTTAGAACGCTGAAAGTGATACTATTTTATAGTTTATGAACGACTCGTTTGATTGAAACCAGTATCTATATATATAAAAATGTTATGTTGGTTTGTGTATGCTTTAAAAACTCAAAAAGTACTGCACTGATTGAGCTGAAACTTTAGCATGATATGTAATCCGCATCAAGGATTGTTTTTATCTATTTTTTGCATCAGTCACATATCCGCAACCGCGAAAAAACAGTTTTTTTAACGATCAGCTCTGTCCCAGTGACCGCGCCATCTACCGGAAGCGAGGATAACACTCGCTGACAACCGCAGTCGTAATGACGCAGTCACATGAGAAGAAATTTTAGCATGATATATAATCCGCATCAAGGATTGTTTTATTCTATTTTTTTTGTTGTTGAAAAAACATCTTTTTGTGCCACAGCGAAGCGGGGCAGGGTACAGCTAGTTTTCTATAAATTACTCATAACTTGAGAAATAAATGGCCGTATGGTTTAATTTTTTTTTTCTTTAGTCTACCCTTGTCTTTTAAGTCAGGATTCTCAAAATAAATGTATGATACTTGATTGGCAGATTGCAGCAAAACACCGTTATCTCATTGGCTTTTTAAAATGGTACCACAATACCCACTTTTAGTAGTGTATAACTAAAAAATAAGGGTTGATACTGACAAGGCGGTATTTTTACTAAAGGGTGGTACTTTTTTTTTGCTTTCAATACCATAAAATCCTACATCTCTCTTCAATACATCAGTTCCAAGCATATAAAAGTGTCATTTCTCTTGCCCACAGAGCTATGCAGCGCCGCAACCAAGATCCAGGCGTCGTTCCGAGGCCATCAGGCTCGCAAGGAGAAGGAACAAGCCGAGGCCGACGCTGAGCAGGCCATCAAGGATCAGGAGCAGCAGGACAAGGTTCGTCATGACTTTCTATTACACCATTATGTTATTGATAGCCCGTATTGGGTAGCTCCCCGTCCGATCAAGGACCAGACCCGGGTCGACGGCGCGTTGTGTTCCACGTGCGCCTCAAGAAGATCTTCTTGATGCTCAGGCAGGCGTATGGCTCTATCCTCATAAAGCCAGTCTTTAGAACGTCCCAAAAAGACACTTGTGTCCTTGGAACATAAAGAACAAGGTAGTCAATAAGAGTCTAACAGTCCCTTTTGCTCCACCCAGGGTGGTAAAATTATTAAGCGGGTGCACCGAATAATAAAAGGACTGTCAGTCTACGACGGAGTGGGAAGCGGTCGCCTCCTTCTGCAAAGCAATCATGCTAGCGAAGGAGGAGGCGGGACGCGTGAGGGAGAGGACAGCGTTCAGCTACTCACAGCCCAGCCGCAGTGATAGACGCCATCGGTGACGTATGTCGCAAGACGATCTCCGGCCACCGTACACCGTACTCGGCGGCGAGTAATGGGCAACTCACTTTCCGACCATGGACCATGCCAGGATCGACGGCGCGTTGTGTTCCACGCGCACCTCAGAGTGTCAGCACAATGACGGGGCCCTTTAGAGGGTCAAAGCCTGCCGGGGTCGCGGGACTAACGAATTAACCGAACCATTGAAGGTCACCGTGGATTTTAGTCAGTACAAGTCTTACAGTCCCTCCCGCCCTGGCCTGGGTGGGAAGACTCATTTGATGATTTTACCACGATAAAAAAAACCTGCCCAATGAACTACTAGTTCACCCAGTAAAAACTAGTCCACGTGTAAATGGGGTCTTAAAACAATCTTGAAGTGTTAGCAATCGATCAAATAAGCCTATCGTGGTTAGCCAGACGTCTGTTAGACATAGGCCTCACCAAACTTAGCCAAAACTTTCATTAATCTCAAGGGGGAGTGACATAATCTGTGCGCGTTTATTGACAAATAGATTTTATCTTGAAGTAAAGAGGTCTTGTAGTTGATATTTTGTCTATCAAAGTATACTTGTACATTCTAAGAAAAAAATAAAAATTACAACACGTCACGCCACCCGCCCATGACATACTCGTAATTTTTAAGCCTTTGTCAAACAGACAGGCGTGGCGAATACGAAGCGAGGCGTTTTTATTTGTAATTGTTTGAATCCAGTCACATAGAAAAGCGAAAGCGATCCGATAGCGTGACCGAACCGATGCAAAGACGTGGCGAAGGCGTATTTGCTCTGACGTCTTTCATAAAAAGTCAGCTAATACAACTGTCACGCCTCGGTTCGCTGCACCCAGTTTGACGTCTCGTATCGCTTCGGACCCGGTCCGGTTCGCTATCGCCTTTCAGTTTGTCAAAGGCTTAGTGCGTTCTGTCTGAAGGATCCACCCACTCTCGAGATTTGATGCGTTTTATCTATGTCAAAATAAAAAACAAAAAAATAAAATCCATTATTTTAAATTAATGTTTATAAATGTATAAATATTTTCAATGCCCTGACGGACTACATACATTTGCAATTTATTCATGATGATGGAAACTCCCCAGTACCTGTTTTTCTGTTAGCTTGAGTGTCGACAAAACCTTTTCTCAAATCTCTGTAAGAATCTTATACTTACTTTTTTTCTTTACAGGAAGACATCGAAAAGATTGATCTCTCCGATCCTAATCTGAACAAGGCTGCGACCAAGATCCAGGCCTCTTTCCGTGGTCACAAAGTGCGCAAGGACGTCAAATAAGGAGACCATGCGGTCTACACAGGGAAAGACCGTCTCTGGCTTTGCAAACACGACAATTATAAATAATATACCCTTGTACCCTTCTTGAATATGCTAACAAAATATGTAATGAACTTCTCCACTGATGATGTATAATTTTTTTCATAATTATAATAACAATTTTTAAGCCGTTCCCTCAAAAACAACATTGACACGAAAACTGTTTTCAATTCTCAAGTGTCATCTTTTGGTGAACAGCTAAACGAGATGTTTGAAGATCTGCCTTCAAAATAATAGTAAAATTTGAGGAAACATCTTAGAATATATCGAGTGTATAAATTGTTAACTACGTAATATAATATATATATTTATCAATGTGTGAATTGAACCGTTAACGATTGATAACACATTGTCTACGGATAGATGGTTTGATCGTCCACCTATTCATTTGACATCTGGCAATGTGTCGTCAATTATTTCTGTTCCTTCGAGTGTATAGTTACAAATACATTTGGTAAATGTTAAGTCGATAAACAGTACATCTCTAGCATAATAGTGATGTGCTTTTTAGTCTATGGTGATTGAAGAATTATGAATAATATGTTTTGATTTTCTGATTACGATTTCGTGTTTGCGAAGTCAGTAGTATTTGAAGTGTTTACTAGTAATGTAAAATGAGTAATCGTGTAGAGTATGTCAATTCTCTACTGTATAATATTGTCAATTTATGTCCCGTATTTATTGTTGTTAATATCCAAAGGGTTGTGTTGTTTTGCAAAAAAGAAAACGTTTTATTGTTGTATAATGGATGTAAATTAACGTACCGTTTTTGTGTTTTGAAAAAGATTTTCCTTAAAAATTAAGCGACTCTATGATTTATGTAAAATGGTTTCCGTGACAAATAATGTTTTTTCTTTTACATTGTACCTAATCATCTTTTTTGCATAAAGTGCACATTGTATATTTTTTCTAACAATGTATTAGGCATTGGATTGACGTATCTCATGAATACCAAAGAGTAGAAAATACTGAAAGGAGTGAATTGAACTATTTATAACATAATAGATATCTATCCCGTTTTTTCTATTATAAATTTTGATCACACTACTTCGTGTACCTATTTAAGTAAAATATGGGCATTGTTTATTATTTTCATTAATTAAATAACATTCCATCTTCTTTCAATGTTTGTTGAGAAATTAATATTTTAATTTAGATTAATGTAGCTTTAAGATTAATAGTTTTAGTAGCAAACCAAAAAGCTTCGTTTTAAATGTATTATTTTAATTATTTATTGTGTTAAAACCACAATAACTATCAAATAATTTATTCATTTATAAAGATATCATTATGTTTGTTTCTCATTACACAATTTCGCTGGATTTTCCTGTAAATTGCTGGTACATTTAGGGTTTATATTAAATAAAATATTTAATATTCGCCTATATTACCTGTTCGTTTTATTTATCACCTGTCTGCCTTCTACATAACATTTTTATTGTTTAAGAATTTAAACTTGTTTATTCTCACTTATATCTCAAATAAAGACATAATAAGATAGGGTACTATTTCAACCTATTATCCTTATCGAAGTGATTTCATTACTGATAGTCTGAAAGTACCTACTTTCAGACTATGAGTAATGAAATCACTCATGAGTCATTACAATGTCTGATTAGCGATTTGAAAGTTATCCATTTCAGACCTAGGGAGAATCGCTTTCAACTGACAGCTGCCAAATTAAAAAAAAAAAAACTAGTTCTCTTTTGTCATTTCTATTGAACCATGCTGTTACTTTTGTCACAGCCACTAAATAATAGCGCAATTAAAATAAAAAATACATACCATTAAGTATTACGAATATATATTATGGCTTTAATATAATTCAGTTTCAACTATTACTTTAAAATAACATAGATTGCGGCAGTCTTTGCCGTTTTTTTAATGATGAACATGAAAAATACTGGCTATATAGCTAGACAACCTAAGGTCAAAAATTAAAAAAAAAAAACAAAATAAGCGGGAAAGTGACAATTCCATCAACACTTACTTTTTCTTTATCTGATAATTTATGGTCTTATTTTTAATTTCCTCGTATTCGTAATGAAAAGCCTAAGCTTTTCGAAGGACAAAATAAGTATTTTTTTTTCAAGCAAAATAAGTAACTATTAGCGCCCTCACTACGTTACGGGCGCAAACCCCGTCTCGGCACTAATAAACTTTCACCCCTTGGACAACAATGTACTATTGCTTGTAACCAGTGCGTGCCGTAGGTTCGATTCCCACATGTAACGATAGCTAACGTTTTTCCATACCTACCCTAACCTACGGAAAAATGTTAGTTCGTAGTTTGAACTCAATATCCTATTCAGGCACACATGTCACACCTATACGAACGTGTTTTAGGTTTTAGGACATGCCTATTATTTAGGACATGCATATTATTTTTTCTTTTGTTTCGTAAACCGTAAATTGACGGAGATACGATGCTTTCAAAATTAGCAAATCGTCACAATTCAGTACAATTTCTACTGAATTCTGACGTCATGAGCCCCCACTCTCGAGTTTTGATGCGTTGTATTTTGGTGAATATTCATTGACTTTGCAAAAGAAAAAATACGTGTCCGTTATTTTTTTAAACTCTAAATGACGGACTAATTATATTTGTAATTTATAGCTACTGTCAAATTGCCAATTGAAGACAAAAACATGGGAGAAAAATGACCCCCATTGTTCGATTCCTACGTAAAACAAGTGTACATCTCCAAGCAAAACATTTAAATGAGTGCGTGGCGCTCACTCACATATTTATAAAAAAGTGGCTTTACTTAATGCCGGGTCCAGACTGGTGTAACGTGTAATGTAATCCACCGTGTAATGTAACACGAATTCTACGTGTGGCCGGCACTACGAGGGACGGTGCGGCAGCGCTCGGATTGATCCATAATACCGGGTCCAGATTGGTGTAACGTGTAACGTACGTTATATTTACACCGTGTAAATGTACGTTGTATCACCTGGCTTACAACGTTACGTTTTGTTGCGAACACTGAATATGGACATTTATAATTTAAGAACTGGGTAATACAAAACCTCATGGTATGACTGTTTCTCACTTTCGAGCTTTTGACGTATGCGGGGACCACAGTCACACCAACGAGATATGCCGTTAATTATCGCAAACATGGACTCTAAATGTGCGTATAAACGTCCATCATATCGATATGAACGGCATTTTCCGTTTCCCCAGCATAATAGTAACGACTATGAAAGGTCTACTAATGACAGCCGGGATCAACGGCTTCACATGCTTTCCGAGTCACAAAAGAAACTCACTTTGAAGCCTTTGCCAATCAGACAGGCGTGGCGAATACGAAGCGAGGCGTTTTTATTTGTAATGTATGGAATTGTTTGAATCCAGTCACATAAAAAAGCGAAAGCGATCCGATAGCGTGACCGAACCGACGCGAAGACGTGGCGAAGGCGTATATGCTCTGTTTGACGTCGTTCATAAAAAGTCAGCTAATACAACTGTTACGCCTCGGTTCGCTGCACCCAGTTCGACGTCTCGTCTCGCTTCGTTATCGCTTCGGACTCTGTCCGGTTCGCTATCGCTTGTCAGTTTGACAAAGGCTTGATAGATAATCCGCAAACCAACCTCGGTAAGCGGGGCTTCACCCTAAAAATCAACCAGTTCAGCAGTTATTTAGCCCTTGTGGCTCCTTAAATTTTAATTGAAATCTAATAAAATCGACAACACGAATAATTGAACTCTCATAAAATAATTTTATGTACATACTGCCAATTACATTTTGTGCTTTAAATCAACAACCAAAGAATTGATTTTCACCCATATCAACGTCAGACTATTGAATGTTTGCATTAAATTCGACTAATTGAAATGAAAACTTCAAAGAAATTTCATCCTAGACCTGTAAACTTTAAAGCTGAAAATTGCATGAATATTTTGATTTGATAAATGGGAGCTAGGAGCAATGTTTTAATTATAGCAAGCAATTGCTAGTGCTTTTGTTTGAATATGAAAAGGCATTGTTTTATGTGCAAATATTTCATTTATAGGCCACGCCATAGTAATTATAACTGTTTATTATTCGTGGTTTATTCAATGCTGTTGGATTAACGCTATCAAAATGTTTTGTTATTCTACGAGTACAACGATTTGCAACATATAAAAATAACTAAAATAATTGGCGCTAAATAAAGCAGAACGATTAAAAATATACTCGACTAAATACACACCGTCTTACTACAAAAAAGTTAAACATCTGTCAAGTCTGAAAAACCTCAAGAAGTGTCAGCATAATGACGGGGCCCCCCTGTGGAGGGCCAAAGCCTGCCGGGGTCGCGGGACTCACGAATTACCGTGACCCTGGAACGTAAAGAGCTATTGAAGGACACCGTGCTCTGCCCTGTTCCAGGACTCATTTGATGATTTTACCACGATAAAAAAAAGTCTAAAAACCTGACAATGTATTGTTTTTTTTTTTTTTTTGTGGTACGACGGCTAGTGTCTATTAGGTTTCTGCACATCACAAGATCAAAAACGTATTAACAATAATCCTTATCTATAGGATTAATTTGTGGTCCGTCTGTCAAGGCCCCTTTTCTCGCCAGGAGGTATGAAGCTGAAATTAATATCAAATACTCAGGCCTGCAATCATTTACAACGTCGAAATTAAAAATAGCTAAACCCGACTACGAAAAAATCGCGCACTGAAAAGTACAACTATAATATGTATACTTTTGCTATATAATGTTTACATATTTCAAATGTGGTCATCAAGCCCTTTAATTTGATTCCCATGTCGATACTGTGAGTTTTTTTTTTCGTTTACGACTTTACAACCCCTAGAGGGCGCTATGTTGGATTTGGTGACACGTCACGTAGCCTGTAACCAGCGGACAACTGAGACGCTTCTAACGACACATCATATTTTGTCATGTAATGATAAGAAGTTTAGAAGTTATAAGGGAACAAAGAAACATATATACATACATACTAGTCAAAACCATAACCCTCCTTTTGGCTTTGCCGTAGTCGGGTAAAGAATCCACAAGAAACATGACAACCTTTCTAAAAGCGCCATCTATTGTACTTGTAAAGAACAATTTGCGACAACGATCAATTTTGTGTTTTCTCTCTTTTTTATTACGGTCAGTTCACACTGAGACGCGACGCAACGCGACGTGATACAACGATATTGCAAATATTTTCGTGTAGTAAGTAAAGTTAGATTTTGAGTCGCTATTAAAATGCAGCGCTGCGTCGCGACTGGTGTATCTTTTCGTGTACTAAATAGAATTAGATTTCAAGTAGCTCTGTTGAAATGTGCGCACAGCGTCGAATTCCGGTGTGACTTGATCCTTAGTAATATTAATAATTAATTCAATTTCAAAATAGGTTTTTAGACAATCATTTTTAATGACAACCAACAGATAACGTACTAACTTCTACTAACGGGGTTGTGAAAGTCAAAGTAGTCAGTCCTGCAAAAATACTGATATATTCATATTGCTTCCAGTTGGAGTGGAAGGCGACCATTCGACCAATAATAGCTGGAATAAACAGAGTCATCTTCAATGAAATCCAATAGTAGCCACTTCAAGCGACGTACTCGCAGGTGGGCGTGGCCTATTTAAATTAGGCTTGTAGGTACTCGACGTACCATACATGTTTCAACAATTTCTGTAGGTGCTGATTGGATAATTCCAAACAACTCCCTTTCAAGATAAATCTTATTCCCTTATACAGAATACGTCGTCAAACGTTGGATTAAAAAAACCGCGCTGAGAACTTATACCTCGCGCGGTAACGAAACCATAGCGAGTTTTAATTTTTCCTGTGCTGCCATCTATCGAGCTAGCCGACAACTTTATGATCAATGGTAGGTCACAATACCACATGTTATACGGATAATATTGTAGTGTTATATCAGAGTACAAGTATGTATGTTTAGAAAATAGATAAGCTCGTGGTTAAATAACAACAGCTTCATCAGCTGATCTATCATAGCGAATTTCCTCCGTGCCTCGGGAAAATTCATTAGCTCCGGTTGTCATTTTTTGCACATCTTTGATATTCGTAACTATTAGTCAGAAGTTCGAAAGTCTGACAAATAGGTAGTTCCTGTTTTTAGTTGATAAAATGTCACATGTTAATACTAATGATATTGTTTAAGGAAATACATAATTTGCTATTATTCACAATAATATAATTACCTACACATCATTAATTTTATGGGAAAAAGTAAAGGAAACAATAAACAACAAAATTATTCTACTGCTAAAAAGAATTAATTATAAAGAATTTACAATGTCACAAGGCAGGTTTTCCAAACATTATTTTGTCTCGGCGGCTTAACTAATATAACAATGGCCAATTCCTGACTAAAGACACCATCACATCTGAACATGTGAATCTGGATTAAGGCTTCAAGAGGGTTCAATACCATAATCTTCTGATTCCTGGTGGATCTTATGCAAAGAAATAATTTTATAAACACGCAAACTCGATCTCGAGAATGGTTAACTGGAGCGTCTCACAGCGGCCCCAATGATGCACCTGGGAGCCGCAGCGTAGTTTGGTAACCACTGCCCTACAGTAAATTCATCTACGTGATTTATGTATTGGTTACAAAAACTAATGAGTAATAAAAGAGAAACTACAACACTAAGCAAACACTAAAAATATAATTCAAACTAACACAATAACACAAATAAGGCTATATTTACCGAACTGAATTTATCAACGCATATATCGATAAGGATAGATCAATGCTCCATTGACACTAATAGGCAAAGACGTAGTTGCATATGGGTTAGCCACTTTACCGATCACATCAACTGTATAACCTTCAGTTTCGCCATCAACACTTCTTCTAATATCAATGTCTGGGTCGTCAATATCATTTTTCTGACTTGTCTTATCAAAACGTTTATATATTTCAACATCTTTCAAAGATCTCCATACTCCATCAGCAGGGACACGATTTCCTGCATCAACTTGACATTGAGAACCAACAATTTTCGTTTGAGTTTCATAAGTATTTGGAGAATAAGGATATTGGGTCAAATCTGTATCAGTTGTTGGAATTCTATTTGGGTAGTATGGTAGAGTAATTGGAGATCCAGATAACTCGATATTTTGTTGGCCAGGCATATATGGATTGATTTGTAGTCCGTAGTTCATTGTATCTTTATTGTCTTGCCCATAAGTATTCGGAGTACTTTGTGCCAGTTCACAGTTCCTTCGATATTGGTCGTAGATGTTATGGTAATAGGGATAGCAGTACGGATTTTGAAGGTAGTTCCAAGAATCTTGAACTCCTGCGTTGTATGTCGGTGGGTAGGCTGGTTGGAAAATTATTGGAGGCGAAATTGGAGGTTTTTCATAAATTCCTTCATAGTTTTGGTTCGTTATGGTATTGTAGTTGTTTTTATCTGAAACACGAATAATATTAAACAAAAGACGTTAATAAACGTAACATTATAACGTGAATGAATACATTTTGTTGCTTTTAAAATTCAAAGTCCTCCAAAATTTTTATAAGTCAGTGTAAAGTCCTTTATGAAAATGTCCTAATTTTTGGCATTTTTACAATTTTCAGTACAGACAACGTGCAAGGCACAAATACTGGTAGATATTTCAGAAGTGATTGAGTTTTGTGACTGGTAACAGTAAAACCAAAAAACTTTCGTAACAAAGACAAAAGAGAACTTACCAAAATGAAACTAGTCTTATTGAAAATTTCTCTACATATGATCGTCATCACAGGATGGCTGTATGTAAAGGTTGACAGCAGCAATGTCCTGAAATTATAGGACAAGCATGAATTACTTAAATCGCGACACAATTCAAGACTAGTTTCATTTTCAGTGATTGTTAGAACTATTTATGATGCAGTTCAGAATTTTTACTAGGTACTAGGTAGTATCTTACATTGATCAAATTCCTTTTTATCACCACGACCAATACTACGAGTACCAAGCAAAATTAGATAACCTAGGAAGGTGTTGAACATCGATGAAATAACGTCTAAATAAGTAGTAAACTGTTATGGACAACAGTCCCTATAAATATTTCTGATATAATATTTTTAAAATCAATGATCATAATTAATAACCACAATTATATCGATCTATGAAAAATTATAGAATTGCTTATTTTACCTGTAACTTCCTTAATTTTGTTATCTTTAAACACGAGCCCAGGCAACACCACATTTTTATCTCTGCCTATGTTAAATTTCTCTGTACTAAACGAATGTTTCTCTGCTTCATCTACAACAGGTTTTGGTTCAGGTGGTGGTTGATTAACGATTCTTTCTTCAGTTGGAACGGTGATTTCAACTCCGTTGCGTTCTGCTTTATGTGTTTCAGGATTTTGAATCTTTTTGATACTTATTATATGTGTTCCATTTGATATTTTTACAATATCAGGGTCATTTTCATCATAATTTTCAGAATCTGTTTTTCTAGATTCATATTTTCTATCGTTTTTGTCCTTTTTAGTTATTGGAATCCTCTTAGATTTAGATGGAGTAACTTCTTTGTTTTGAAAAGCCGTGTTTTCATAATGTTGCTGTCTTCTAAAAGATGGTGGTAGCGGTTCAGGTTCGTCTACGAAGAAATGAACTGGTTTCTTGTCAGTTTCTGAAATGTCTGGATTCTCGTTACTTTTATGGAAAGTTCTTTTATCGGTATTTGAAGTAACTTGATCATCGTCATCATCTTTTTGATTATTCCCAGTATTACTTGAAGTTTCTTTATCATCTGTGCTTGGAGTTACATTATTTTCATGATTCAGACTTCCATCATCAACATTGTTTGGACTTGAGCCGGTATCTGTCCTACGAGCATCTTTATCTTCTATAGTAAAACATGGTATACTATATTTGATGGGATTTGGTGGAGTACCATTATTTTCACACAAAGTCTTTTCTTTATTCGCATTCATTATCGTTTCGTTAATTTTATTTTGTAAGATCTTCATTCGTATCGCATGTGCAGGTCCTGGTACAACCTTCACAGTTTTAAGAACAACTGGTATTTTAGTGGGTATTCTTTGTGGTGTAGTATCCCGTTTTGGTGAAACTTCAGGTTTTATAACTTGCTTGGGAACTGTTACAATATTGGGTTGAGGTTGAAGGCGTATATTTATTATTCTTGAGTTCCCATTCGCGTCTAAATTATGATGATTATTTTTAACTGGATTACTCTGACGTTCATCTCTTTTCTGTTCGGGTCCTTCGTTAGGATCATCTTCTATTAAATACTGCTTTTCTCTCTTCTGCACCTTGAGCTGTTGTTCTGATTTCGTCTGTAATCAAACAAAAAGATTTATTTTTAGAATATATGTGGACTTATGAATATCAAAGTAGAAAATAAACATGTTTTATAAAATGTTTAACAGCTGTTAAATATAAAAATCTCTGTTAATATTAAAAAAAAAGTAGTATAAATTCAATGATGACGTCATAATCTTTGTGTATAGTTTAATGCCACATGTAAAAATTAAAGCGTATCATTAATAAAATGTATACATTTAAATTTTTAATATAATATTTACATTAAATCCAGTCATGTGTGTCAACAATGTCAATATTTAATAAAAATATGTTTGTCATTGGGCATGAGTTTTGGAGATTATTTAAATCTAATTTTATAATAATGTTATAAATGCGAAAGTGACTTTTTTTGTTTGACCCTATCCGAATTTCTTCAAAGTAAGAGTAATTATGCTTCTTCTGAGAAAGCTGACATCATCATGGACTTTGCCTCTGCCCTCGATTAGAATTAAGAGCAAAACACACATCATTATAGAATTTAGCAAAAAGTCTGTATCGAAATATAGATAAATGTGGATAAGGTGAAAGAAAGGATTATTTTAAGTATCGTGACGTTCTGCCCCATGAGAAAAAGACATAAAAATGATCTCACGGGTGCATAATACGTAATCCTAACATAACGTTATCCTAAGTGTTATTCCAAATTATAACCCAACTTTGAAACAAGATCCGTTCAGTCATTCAGCCTGCTTTCAGCCAGCAGGGGCCGTATTATGTCGTCTTAAAACAAGGCTAGTTCCAGTGAGTGAACGAGGTGGCACTAGACGACTTATATATCTCTGTCTCTTTCACTCACTGGAACAAGCCTGGTTTTAAGACGTCATAATACGTCCGCAGGTCAGTATTTTGACGTGAGTAACAAACATCCATATAAACTTTTACATTTACAATATTAAATAAGCCTCTCCGTGCACAACGCGACGCAAGTCTCCGATACCTTACTTTGGTATCCATTGACGCGTGCCTATGTACGAACCTCTATGGATTTGTTTTTCAATAGTTACCATGATACCAAAGTTGTAAGGTATTGGAGACTTTTTTTCTACGTGGTGAAATCATCAAATGAGTCCTCCCAGAGGCAGGGAGGGAGGTACTGTCAGACTTGTACTGACTAAAATCTACGATGTCCTTCAACAGCCCTTAGGGTTCAGGGGTCACGGTAATTCGTTAGTCCCGCGACAGGTATTGGAGACTTGCATCGCCTTGTGTACGAAGGGTCTAAGAAATAATAGGGTAGCAGTGGTTGTAAAGAACAATACTTACAGATGTCGCATCCTCCAGCCCAAAACAAGTACATATAAGAAAACACAAAGAAATCACAATCTTCATATTTTTCATGTTATTTTCAGTAAAACAGTAATAAATTCAACGCACAGGGTATCGTACCATCACAGTTAAAAATGAACAATGGCGGTCAACAGTGCAATCTTATGTTTGCACTAATTTCCTAAAACATCATTAATTGATTCGCCATGGTGAATAGAATTATAATTAGTTTACATGACATGTGACTGTGTTTTGAGATTAAAACTATTTAAATTAAACTTAAGAGCAATGGTGCATCAGTAGTGACGGACCCGACTGACAAGTTGTATGTCACAGGTTCGATCCCAGACATCTTTTCCTTGGCGATTTTCCTATATTTGAGAGAAATCACGATATTGAAGGAAATCGTATTTTATTTCTACTTAAATCACTTGAACCCAGTAAAAATCCTTTTAAGCTATTTCTATCACAGTTTGTGACTTAATTTAAATGTCACTTTTGGGATATCTTCCATGATCATATATTTATCAGAGTTCCCGATATTTCGACGCCGTTGTAACCTATACTCGTATACAACCTATTCTCCTGCAACCAGTGATCAAGGCGGTTGCAACAGTGTCGAAATAAGTGATATTTTAACAATTTTCTGTTCTACAGGGTCGGCGATACCTCTGGTGTTGTAGACCTCCATAAGCTACAGTGATTGCTTTGCATCAAGCGCGCCGTATACTTGATTGTCATATTCAGTACTGCTGTATTGTGCAAACGAGCCCCTGCTTTATATGGGTGCTAATATACATATAAACCTGCTTATTAATTAAAACAGTGCCTAAATCAGTTGCGCAGTTTAAAAGATTTAAGCGTACAGTACAATGAAGTTGATAAAAAAAAATTAGATTCCTATTGACTATAGCTAGGAGGATGATGATGATGCTGCTGAAATCATGGTGATCACTAATCTGCTTAAAAGCTACAATGGTATTATTACTGAGAAGGATCATTATGAGGTTCTCGCAACACCAAAAACAGGGATATCAAAGAATTTAGGCAAAACGTTCTAGGATCTTTATTTCGCAGTAATAAAACTAACAATATTACAAATCAATTGATGGAAGGTCGGGTAGAACTCCAATATGGCTGACGTGAACAATATAATGAGAGTAATGACCCTGCTGATGCTGCGAATTAAAGTAATGACTGAAGGAGGCCCGAAAGATCTTCTCAAAGACTTCTGTTCAAATGTTGTTACTGCATCTTCAGGTGGTGTTACCTGAAATTATCAGAAAGATTTTGTACAAAATAAAGATGCGAAAATTCTGTAATTACACCTGAATCACCTAAAACTATATGAAATTACCTTGAATCCTACGCCAGGTTCAATGTGTGCTGGGCCACTATTTTTAGGGCATGGCTGGAAATTATCAAATTCTACTGTATTTTTGCCATGTGCTACCTTCCTTTGACACCTCTTTTCAACAGTTTTTAACTTCTACAGAAGGTACATTGCCGTATAAAGCACACCGAGTTTTAGAACGAGATAATTACTAAGTGCGGAAAACTACTTAACTTTTTTCTGACAGCCCTGCTCTCCTCCACATGTTTATGTTTATGTCTATGTTTCTCCTCCATAATTATTATCAATTTACAGCTGATCTCACTCATTGTCTCCTTTTTTCTCTTCCAACATCAAATGCAAATGTTTGTTCTTGTGCTTCTTTTCCATTCATGTTACCTAGAGCCTCCATTGCTCTTCTTATAGCTGTCTCGCTGTTATCATCTCAGTGTATATTGATAATATATGCACAATAAAAAGTGGATCATCATTCTCCTACTCCTATCTCAATTCTTCATTTAGAGTCATCATGCCCTCATTTTCTTTACTTCTCTCAACATTTCACCAATCATCTCCTTTCTAGCCAATCACATCTCTCCCACAGCCGTTCTTTGGTCTTCGGTTCGGTTATTGTTTTGTCAACCATTATTGTTCCACTTCTGGACAAATATCTCATAACCTTCCATTCCCTCCTATTTGTAGTTACCTCTCGCACCAGTAATTTTTAGGCCTCCATCAACATCAAGGCCCGTCTACTGGTACCAACGGCGTTATAGCTATGGCCCATCTCTCATTAGTTCAAAATTATAAAAATCATTTACCTGTTCATAAACACCCTTCTCAGTATTATCATTGGTTTCAGATTTGACGTCTGCGTGTATGGGCTGCGCGTGATTCGTGACTATGCTTAGTGCGCCTGACGCCCCTCTTTTCATCCGGGGCCGGAATAAGCGCTGGAATCAAGCAATTATTGTTATTAAGTCTATACTGCCCATAATTTTGTCAATGTTAAAACACTAGCCTGTTTTCTGTAAGGAAGGAGGAGAATGTAATTTGCCACGCAGACTCAGTGAGGGTTGACACATGTCTTCGATTTTTGGGTATCCACTTTCCTTATGGTGTTTATTCTTCACCGCTTTGTAAGCAGGGGTGACCACTAGGGCCAACTTTGTTTTCACGATTGATATTTTGATGGAAAAGACAGGAGTACGTATACATATAATTTTATATTGTAGTTGAATTTTAAGAATGATATTGTTGAAGTATTTCTTTCTCACCTGATCATCCACATCAATATGTCCAAAAACAGAAGAGAAAATTAAAAATAAAACTAAACCAAGCGCCATTTTTTTGTTTGTTCGGTTTTTAAGAAAATCATTCACGATTTTTATATCGAACATAAAAAAATTATATGGCCATGCTGTGATCGAGACATTTCTTTTATTTGAAAATAATTTATTTATTACTATTTGCTGATTTGTTTTATAACTCAATATATTTTGGATAAGCTGAGTTTTTCTAAAGTACAATGTTAAAATCATTATCTCTTTTTATGCTTTCTGCGATTTTAAATGAAGTTTGTGGACACAACTTCGGTGTACGTAATTAACATTTTATTTATAAATAGATAATAATTATACATAATAAATAATAATTAAGATGTTGAAGAGCCAGAAGAATTTCTGTTTAAGATGACTTCACTAGCGAGTTTACATTTTGGTAGCTAAATTACTGAATCCTCTTAAAAAAATCCAAACGCTTTTGAATGTGGCAAGTTCAGGCAGGGTAAGCCAATCAAACTTTATTTTTCTTTCCTTTATGGTAAGTTTATTTTTTATCTATGTGCGTTAAAATAAAATAAAAACAGATTATCACTTGAGAACAATTATACTGATCAGATGTTATTTTTTTATTAATATTGTAGTAAGGACAAGACAATGACATTTTTTTTTAATTTAATACTACTAGGGGCCGTATTATGATGTCTTAAAACCAGGCTTGTTCCACTGAGTGAACGAGGTGGCGCTAGAAGACTTGTATAGCTCTGTCTCTTTCACTCACTGGAAAAAGTCTGGTTTTAAGATGTCATAATACGGCCGCAGGTCTTCTCGAAAAATGATAGAATCAGACATTAACACTAAAAACACTTGTATAATAATGACATGAATGTACATTTTTCAAAATAGTGGAATGTTTAGCTTATAAGAAAACCTACATTAAAGCTTACCACTTTAAATTATGAAATTACTCCACAATATTCCATTTTAACTTACGAAATTTCATTCCATGTAACGGAACTCCGAGGTGAAAATTCTTAGGAACTCTTAGGCATATTTCCTTTTTATTTAAATAATTTAATAGAATATTCAGCCAATTATGATGTACGCATTCGAGAGATAAAACGTTGACAGGTACTCCTGTCCCGGTAAATTTAAAGTCCCCCCGGGAAATCAGTGGGCATCCCGGACTTATTATAGTGAGGGCGGGCTTAGAGCGGTGGCAACAAAGATATTTATAGCTGCGATGAAATACAACCGATGCCAATGGCGCATTGGATTAACGATTTTGTGCTCACGGATTTAAACCAGGGGCCTGGTGAAAAACGTTAGCGATAACGAAAATGGCTATCGTTTATTTCGATTCTGTTGAAATGTATCTAAAAACTAGTATAATAAAAAGGTATTAGTTGTTAAGCATTACTACTGAAAAAAAAAAACGACGGGTTGCACTCTGGGAGTGCCGGCAGAAGTGAAAACTTAAATATTAGTTGTTGGAAATATCTTGTGAACAGATTTTAGTAAAACTCGCAAAAATGGTTGACTTTTTATTTCAATAATTTTCCAATGTGATCCATCTTTCATAAACAATGTTACCTAGCAACGAATGTATCCAGCATACAAACTTCTTTAAAAGTAATAAAGTCACACGAACATTCACGCAAGCGCCCTGCGCCGTCCTACGCTTTTGTCCTGACGTCCTACGCTTTTTCGATCAGGTCACGTGTCCTGACGCGAGTTTAACATTTTTTACCCATTCCAAAAAAAGTGCACAACGCCGCTAAAGAAGTTTTCACTTCAAAAACAAAATGGTTCCCAGCAACACAAAATTCCAATTGCCGACCCGATGCCAAACCCTGTACTTTAAAACTTATTTCCCATCCGCAATAAACACAATACAAGGCGATTCAAATTCAAAACTTCTGTTTAATAATGTATAAACTAATCGATAGCCGTCGGCCATAATTGGTGCATTAGTTTCCTCCGAAGGTCGGTTCCATCCATCACACGACATCACACTGCCACCAACATGATAAATACACCCTTTTAGTTATGAAAAATGACCACGAATAATGACAAGGGGCCAATTATGTCCCGGTGGGTACTTTTTAAAATACCTTTTCTGCATTTGGACACGTAGGTGGTCCGTTACGCTGAGGTGGGACGGTTGGCTATGTGAGCCAACCCAGCTCCTTCCAGAAGCTCAGAAGTCTCCTGGGAAGTTCACAGGCTTCTTGGAGCGACCTTGGAGTGCCAAGGTTTTGTGCCCGTTGGTTAGCAACGCCCTCGCATTCCAGGATTACGTGGGTTGCCGTTACGTACCGGGGTCATGGTTATTCGAAAGTCCCGCGACCACCAAAAGACCATTGGGCAAAAGGCATTGTTTCGCCTCGTGGCTGAAATCGAACTATTGCAAAAGATACTTTGAACGATAAACGTTAACGCTCAGTAGTCAATCTTTATAAATTACAGAGCGTATTTGTTCGTTCGTCAGTAGGGTTTCACAGATTTTCAACTTTATGTTCTACAGTATAAGTTGAAAATGTATTAAAACCTACTGAGCGTCTAGAGAGGCAAGACATACTTGTAAACATCTTCTGCAATCGCATGCCAGACGACTGAATTCAACTTATTACATAAAACTTTTTAATAATTATAGAACAAAATATTGAGCGATGCGGATCTTCAGTCAGCGCTGATGCCTCAGGAGTTGAATCCAGCCATCACCTTTGATAAGGTATTTGTTAATTATATTTCTTCTATTGGGAGTTTTCAAATACGACGACGATGGTAACGACACAATATCGGTGGGATTGTTTGTTTCATATATTAATAGGGAAAATGAGAGAGAGCGGACGATATGCCAGTGACATGTGCTATGTGAAAACGCAAATTTGCAGCCGATGCCGATTTTGATGATGATTTACTTCATCACCACTCCTCCCAAAAACGGTGAAAGAAAACCGGCCTAAAATGTCCTTTTTTTTGTTGTCGAGGGGAAACCTTCAAAAGGCTACCGGTCTTTGGGGAAAAGACCGGGGAGTGTGGGATTTTTACCTCACTAAAACAACCCCGGTAGTCACCATCAGCACATGGGAGGAGGCCCCGTTTCCTCTTAAAAGACCTGTCCGTGGCCCCCTCTGTGCAACGCCTGTTAGGGCACATCCCTAGGGAGGCCTAAAATGTCCTAGAAACATAAAATCGAAGATATGTGACAATTGTGACATCTACCAACTCTCACTAGGCTCGCATGGTGGATGCTGTATCTCAGCAATGGGAAAATTATAGCCTGATGATGATGATGTTGCTGATGATGATCATAAGTTAAGAACGTAGGCCTCTCACTTGTTGAAGCCATACAATTCTAGTTTGCCATTCGGTGTGGCAGTTTAAGGTCTGGTGAGGCCTTTGTTCAGCAGCAGACGCCTCTTTCTGACTGATCGGTGCAGGTAAAACCTTTTAAAAATAAACTGGAAAATCAGCAAGTCTTAACTTGTCTATTAGCGAGCGCATATGATATCTAACATGACTCTAATCTACTATGGGCGAACGCATTAGATAAAATGATAAAGAGTTTCTTGGAACTGCACCTTTTCAGACTTCAAGACAGACCCTCTAATAAACAGTCCCTCTCTCAGAGAGTGCCCCAACTGTGGCAACATTATAAGCTTTTTTTTTCGTGGTAAAATCATCAAATGAGTCCTCCCACCCAGGGCAGGGCGGGAGGGACTGTCAGACTTGTACTGACTAAAATCCACGGTATCCTTCACTAGCCCTTTACGTACCGGGGTCACGGTAATGGGTAAGTCCCGCGACCAACATTATAGGCTTATGCTAAATACTACAGTTATTCCAGGATGCTCCATGGCGCGCCGTGTTCCCTCTGGGAAGACAAAGACGTGACGCTGACGTGTTGCTTTCACCGCCAGAACCAACCGTATCCCAAAAACTTAAGCTCTACAGTCGCGTGGCAACCTGTGTGGCCCTCGCTATTGGGGCCGTCGTTGAGATTATACTGTATATAGTTGAGTATTATACTGTTGCTTGAATAAATTGCTAGGCGAAATGAATTTACATACATTGTGTTTTATTTTACACGTTAACTGGAGGGGCAATTTTGGGCTAGCCACAAACAGGTCTCAGCGCCTCGATTGTGGCCTCTTTAAGGACTTGGTGAAGAGGCGCCATGGCGTCCTCATCTTCCGCCTGACGCAGATCCTCACCTCACGGGATATAGTGGTTTCGGGTTCCTGTTTCAGATTGAGCGAAACTAAATGCCCGGGTGCCACCACAGTGTGGACCGCCGAGACAACACGAACCACCGTGTTGTCTCGGCGGTTCCTTGCAAGTACCTTGTAACTTGACCAGATTATCCAAACCTCAATTGAAACTCGAATCAACCTCAACTCTGTTAAACGCCTGCGACTCCCAGAAACGCCTACCGCAGGACTGTCTTAACAGGTAACGTGACTCTGGAACGTATAGGGCAATTGAAGAAACGCGGTGGATTTTAGTCAGTACGAGTCTGACAGTCCTTGTCGCTCCACTCAGGCCGGGGGAATTCATTTGATTATTTTACAAAAAAAGAGACTATTGTTTTTCAAAACAGACTTATATTTTGCTTTTATTCAATATATTCATTCATATAAACAGTGGCAGATTTGCAGTCCTAGCAGCTCTGGCCCCACACCATGTGCCGCGCCTTTCTCAGCAACCATCATAATATAGACTTAACCACTCTGCACGACAACATTTTGACACATGACACATCAGCTGAGTCGACCGGGTGTTTCGAAATTTGAGATAATATTGAAGATTTTTGTCAATTTTCAGCATTCGATTTTCTTATCAAAAATATGTTACTACAGTTATTTCATACAATAAGTTTATGAGCAATATCTCCAAGAACTTGTTGAGGTCACTAAAACTGCGTCATTCCTCTGTAAAATGTGTGTAACGTACAAAATGCTATGTCATTCCAAAAACTATATAATTTAGATGTGCTGAAAATATGTACATAAACAAGCTTCCCACGTGATAAAAAATGGTTAAACAGTGAAATAAATGAAGTAATTTACTACATGCATTATTAGATTTGCCAGTATGCATACATAATTTCATAAATAATAACGATCAAAGACTTGATAAAAATTACCAAAAACTATGTTGCAACATGACACTTCTTAGTGCTGACCGCAATCCCAATGTTCATATAACGATTGAAAAGGTTCATTCAGCCTAATCGATACTCGCAATATAATCGAACATGGAAAAAAAAGTAGTACAAAGACATGGACCGATTTATCTGCTTATTTGACTAGAGAAGGTTTACTCCATGCAATAAATCTATGGAACGGAATCTGTAGACTCTTTGGTATAATATTTCAAGTATTATTTCGTTTTGAAAATAAGTTTTTTATTAGGTACGCAATAAATAATTTAATTTTTTAATTTAATGATTGGGATAGAAATAAATATTGGTGTTTCATTGGAGGCCAAACGTGTGTGTCTTTTAAATTTAAATTCAACCATATAGTTTTACCCATATTGTGTCTTCTTTATTTAATTTCAATTTATCTGATTATTTCACTTTATAAAACGAATCTAAACAACGTAAAAAAAGACAAACACCGGGTTCGGATCAAATGCTGGAAGGGAGTACTTCCAAATGATTCCCTGCAATTATAAACAATTTAAATTTCCAACGCGCCGTGGATGGCTAAATTCGAAACTATGAGGAATAGCGAAAAATACTGAAAGAAGTCTCGTGGCCGATTTTGATAAAAAATGAAAATTACATTGCATAAAATTGAATTTTTGAAATATCAATTTCCAGTAATCAAACCATTAATGTTCTGTGAAGTAATTACATGCGACAAACCTAAAGTAAAAGCTTTTCTTTAATAAATCGATTCATACTTTAGTCGATGGCCGTAGCTCACTACATGTTCACAACATCGTGTTCTCATTTCAATTTTTTTTAGTTCGCGGTACAAATACAATAACGAAATTTTTGAAATTCGAACTTTAAGTGAATTGGCGCGAATTTTGATTTTGATCTGCGTACGATGACTAAATTATTGTTTGTATAATATTAGTTCATATTTTACCAAATTAATATCACTTTACTGTTGTTTGTCGTATATCATTACGAATTTGATCCTTAACAGCGACACTATCAAATAAATAATATAAAAATATAGCACGTTCTTTTTTTTCATTTACAAGTTCTATTCCTGACCAGCAAAAATCTAAAGACGCAGACTTAATTTTTGCGATTGTAGGTGCGGGCTTGCGAACGGCGGGTATAGGGTAACTCACCGTCCGATCAAGGACTAGGCCCGAGACGAATGCGCGTCGTGTTCCAAGCGGGCTTTAAGGAACTATCAATGAACTGACGAGGCCAAAATAGTGCCAAACGCGTGCCGTGCTCACGGAATTGTATTAAAATCATTAAAAGGGTACTGCGGTCCTAGAACGTAAAAGGCATATGAAGGAGCAGGGTGGTTTTAAGTAAGTAATAGTCTGACATATCCTTCCGCTCCACCTAGGGAGACAATCATTCAAAGGTTTTTTTAACTAATAACAGTGTGTTTTACTGGAGTTAAGTCGCGAACTGCATCACGACTAAAGTATCCTTAACAAATACCTTTATAAAAATATTATTATACTGGTGTCAATACTGACGATTAAATATCTGTACGCACGGCGGCAGATCAACCTACCCAAATCTGTCAAAATTTATCAGTCGAACATTAACATTCCACTATTGTGATAAGGTTGAAAATCGATTGAAGAAATTTTACAGATTGAGGTAGGTTGATGTGCTGGCGTCTATACTTAACATGGTCAAACCAATGTTACGAAACAATTTTGAGAATATAATAATTTACTTATCTATCTTTTATTTGGTGGGAAACAAACTCATTTCTAATAAGCCTATCAAGATCCAAGGCATTCCATATTCATTCAACCTTAATTATATTATTGTACAAAACAAAAAGTACATTAAAAATTAGCTAATATATTAAAATTTATTATTTTGAATAGCGAGTACCACAGCGAGCGCATTCCAAATCCAATTTTTAGAATTAATAATTGGCGCGCATTCAAACATTTATTACTGACATTGTTCTTTTGTCTATTATTGCTTTTTGGGAATTACAATGTACGTAAGATTATTATAAAGCTTTTAAAAATATTATAACAATTAATAATTGTAATTAAGCTTAAAACAAATTTATTTTAATTTTTATTAATCGTTTTCTTCAATTCCTTATTTTTTTCATTCGAGTTGACGAAAAATTCATTTACGGAATCGATTAGAATACTCACTTTCACAAATCATTACGATTAAAAAAAATAAGCATGGTTGTCGATTATGAATACAAATTGAGTAGTGGTAATGAAAAATACGTGTTATTAGCTCTGTTTTAGAGAATTACGCTAAGATCTGGGCTTTTTTACGTTATTTATAATATTTGACATAATATTTATCGTAATTGTTATTGAGTATAAACGCATGTGTGTGATCCAAGTGAAAAATAAAAATGTAAACAAACACGAGTGGCGCGAAACTTCGACTTCAGATATCAAATTCTTCATTACCACTGCTAATTCATGTTGAATTATGTATGAATTCGTTACAATACTAAATGACGAGTTATTCATCCCTCCTATAATGATCCCTTAGATGTCCCGAAACCACATTTTTTATGATTTTTAGCCCAACCCAGCACTGCCATCAAAATGGCGACGATCGTATTTAGACTTTTGGATTTTGTTATGGTAAATTAAGAAAATGCGCGCTAAATGTAGAAGATTAAATGGCGTGAACAAATCAGATTTTTATTTAACATTCTTAATTAATGCGCACTCATAGGATTTAACGCACAGAATATTATATTTTTTTAATTTATAATAAGGATGTCGTATGACTACAACGTCTGCCCCTTTAGGACCCGCTACTGAGCCGGCGTAGGTCTATGTGTTCGGGTCCTTTAGGACCCGGTACCGAACTATACGGTTAATTATTAATGAATTCACTTTATTACCCACTTTAAACTGATTCAGATAATTGGTCAACGTTAACAGAAAGCTGCTACTTTATAATATTTTGTGATTTTTCAGGTATTATTCGACATTTAAAGAAAACATTTAAACCGGTTTTAGGTTTTGTTTAAGTTAAACTAAGTTAAACGAAATGATTTATATTTTAATACGCAATCGTGATTTAGAAAAATAAAGCCCGCGGTCGCGGTCCTTTAATATATTAAGGTACTTTGCTTTTGACTTATTTCTTAACTGTTATCATCAGTGATTTTTTGACACCATTTGCCGCCCCTAATATGGTCGCCCTAGGCCCGGGTCTACTGGGCCTTAGGACAAATCCACCACTGCATATAAACTAACACCCTGAAACGGAGCTTCGAGAAAGAAAACCATACTTTTAATAAACACAAAGTTCTCCTGAATTGCAACTATTCCTTACGCGTTCTTCTACGCAAGCTGCCTCATTTCCCATTCTATTATCGTTACAAAATGCACCATTTCTCACCGTTATAAAAGAAACATTATTGCAGTAGGTACTATCGATCCATCGTGAAGGTATCTCGATGAAATATTCAGTGGTTTGAGCGATTGGCTGTGTGCAATGCGGCGACGTACCTTACCTAGTATAGGTGGGATTCTTTGCCTTCTGATGAATATTGTAATTTGTAACACAGTTTTGCATGGCCTTGTAAAACTTATAAATAATAATAAATATTCCACAACTATCACACAACGCCATCTAGTCCCAAGCTAAGCAGAGCTTGTGTTATGGGTACTAAACAACTGATAAACACACTAATATATTTCTAAATACATACATATTATAGATAAATTACACCCAGACACAGAAGAAATGATCGTGCTCATCACACAAACATTTGTCCTGGGTGATAATCGAACCCACGACCTCCGGCATAGCACTCAGGGTCACTAACCACTAGACCAACAGGCCTGTCGAGTGTAAGCAGCAGGTCTCCATTCAGCCGCAAAACTATTTAATCAATGATACATGTTCTAAGCGAAATCTGTACATTAGAATGTACAGATTTCGCTGCATAAGTATTAGAATACTACTTCAAAATTTTTATCCGCACAGGTTTAAAATTTCAAACAATTGTTCTATCGATTTATACTTAGGAAGTCGATACTTTTCTAGGAAATAATTTTATTAACACACGTGTGTTTGTCCATTTTCAATACTAAGAATGACGCATTTACAATGTTTTAAGAATATGTGACTCACTTTTAATTAAAACCGTAATAAATCCGTAAAAATCGGAGTATTTTATTACTGAACATCCAAGGGTATTATAGGATACCTATTAAATACAAGTGCGTGTCGATAATTATGAAAGAAGGAAAATTATGAAGGAAGGTGAACAAAAATAAAATAATGAAAGAAGGTCCATTCTTGTAAATAAACCTCTGAAAACTTTTTTTTAAATATAATTTTAAGTGTGTAACCTACCTATTAAATGTAACAATATAATCAAAATAAAAACATATATCATAGAAAATAATCATCAACTAAACAGCCATGTCAAATTGATCCGTTTGCCTTTGATATAAAAGTTATAATTAAATTGTAACCTTGTTCTAAAGTGGTATAAAACGGGGTGTATACTTGTTAGTGAGCGAACGAGGCAGTTTGGTTTCATGATGAAGTGGCTTGCGTTCCTGTGTCTCATGTTTGGCCTGCTGGCTGCTATCATGGTAAGAAAAACTTTATTTGTTTTACTAGAGCTCACAGACCTTTGCACAAATTCTACGTATTCGGCCGTACTTCGTACTTGAAGTATGTACGACGTATGAAAATTTAAAAAGCGCATCTAGTGTACGAACAAGGATCTAATGTTATCCGTCAAAGTTCCCATTTACTTTAGTGCAATTCTGTAAACTTCACGAGCTCACTCATCACCGAAATGAGCGCACAATCGAATGATTTGTTTTGAAGAAAATCATCACGAATTCCAAACGACGCAAAAAAAAATCTGAGCATCACAATTCTCTACCTCGTTGATCATTATCTACTCGTGAACATTACAGAATAGCACTACTTATAGCTCCTGACGAAATAAGAATAGCCAGTAGATCTTCGAAATCATACAGCAGTTTTCGAGATTGGTTCGTTACAGACAGATAGATGAGAGGAGAGATGGAGACTGTGAATAGAAACTGTATATTTCTCCTACTCCTCCGATATTCTTTTCTGATTAATTTCGTTGCGTCATTCACCAAGACTTAGACGGGCTTCATTGTCTTGGCGCTTTTCCGGTGGTCGCTACTGTTGATTCTGTCTTTCAGAAGTTGCAGTAGTTTGAGAATATTTTGTCGAGATTGTTAAAAAACAATTTATTGTTGTGTTGCTAGGGCGCTGGGCGTAAATTAGAGGCTAATCGTGTATTGCTGACAATTTTGCGGGCATTAGCTCGTTATACAAATGTCAATATACATCCAACGCTTTCAGAGCAGAGGTAAGATAGCTACGAACTTGACAGAGCCGTCAGTCTCTTGGGGGTATTGACTGCCAATATATTATTTTTATTCCCATTTTGGTGTTTTTTGTTTACACGACTTTGCCACACGTTAGGTTTTTCTCCTGTACTATAATTAACCTAATTATGTAAGCAGCCAGACCCGAAACAACTACCTGAAGGTCATACAATAGGATCTTTAATGGATTGCCTTCCCCAGGGCGTAGGACATTCATTAAAGATTTCAGACTGTCAGACTTGTACTCCATGTATGTAAAACCATTCCACTATTCATTCGCACACTTGCTTTGGAGGGCAAGTCAGTCTAATGTGATTTATCTGCCCCGGACTGACGCCGGCTGTCTCGACCTGTAGGTTCCATGCTAAGGACAATGAGGTATAAACCCCGAATCACGGAATAGTTTTGGCGGAAACGAAACCGATTTTATCATTTTCGTTATTGAGCCACAAACATACATCAATCCATTCTCACGAACTTGCACATTTATAATATATGTAGGTATTTTTTAGTTTAATACGACTTTCTCTTCCACAGGCTGACGATGAAGAGTCCAGATCAGGACCAATCGACTTCACCAGCAGATATGCTGAACTAGCTTCTCCATTACCTTCCCATGTCAACGTTCAGGACCTACTAGCCTCCTTAGCCAGCTACCACCACTAGAACACCTGGAACCTGTAACACCTGGATATTTCCAGCTGGTCCAGGTCTTCATTTGAAAACATGTTCTTTTAAAAGTTTTTTGACCACATTTTTTAACGCTAAAGTAGAATCCATTATATTTGTAGCTTTGAACTCAGTGATATATATTTTTTGCAAAATTTTAAAACGCATTTAATATCATATTTTATGACATAATCTTTTAATTAATAAAGTGGTCATTTAATTGGTGCGCATACCCACAAATGCAAGCTTGTCACTGAAATTAATCTGTATTTTTGTAATTGTGTAAGTTTATTTTATTTATAAAAATGTGTATTCTTGATCAAGAGTGTCGAACGCTTCTGAATCTGTATGTATTTGTAAATTAAAGTATAAGTTTGCTCGTCTACTTGCTTATGTTTTATTTTAAGAGATGTACACGAACGTTTGTGTCGTTCGGGGTATAGTTGTTGAGTTAAAATATTTGTAAACGCAATTCCGATATAGACTCATCATCATCACCAATCGTAAGATCTCCACTTGAACATAGGCCTCTCCTTATACCACCACGCCGAACGACAATCCACCATTTGCATCCATCGGTTGACCGGGACTCTCACGATGTCGTTGTGTGTTCCACCTGGAGGCGTGCCTACGTTGCGTCTTTCGGTCCGAGGTCTTTTTATCATTTCCACGAGCAAATTGCCAATATAGGCTCCTATTGGCAAATTCCTGATCGAAAAACCCAATAACACCTTACCCAACCTGAAAATCGTTCTTAAGATGTCATGCTCAGCAGTCGAGCTTGTGATCATCACACTAATGAAGAACTTAGCCGTTTGATACTTTAATTTTCTGACTAGCACTCCGCCTGTGACTACATTTGAAAAAAAATCCTACTTTATCCTAGGTTCAATTACCTACCCCCTTTTTTTTACGTGTTAAAATCATCATAGAGTCCTCCCACCCAGGGCAGAGCGGGAGGGACTGTCAAACTCGTACTGACTAAAATCCTGGGGTCAAGTGAAATTTAGATTTATTTTCGTATAAACTTTAATACCATTATATCCAAGTTATTTGCGCTGTAAGTTAGCTACGTTTTCTCCTACATTGTTTACGTAATCTGAATGCAGTTAATGAATAATTTTGCTCGAGGAATACCGAGCATTGTTTGCAAATGCAATGAAATCTCAACATTGTACAAGTCTGCAGTTACCTAACTGGCTCGTACAATGTTGAAATTTCATATTTCTGCTTTATTCTTAGTATGGTATTTCGAAATTATGTGATGAGAGTAAAATAAAGCATTATCAAGCAGATGTGAGGTAGGGACGAGCTAACCTGTCTTAGTACCTGGAGGGCTGCGTGCATTTTTGCAAAAGTCTTTTAGACACGCCGAAAACTTGTCCAATACTGAAATAATCGCATCTTTAAATACGTCTGGTTTGGTTAAATTCCGTATCATTATTTTGTATATTTAAGGATGAGAAGACAATCGCAGTGTGTTAAGCGTTTCAGCATCCTAGGCGTTTTCAGCTATTCCTTGACCACTAGCGTTTTTCGTAACGCGTGTTCAGTCTCAGTAAGATGAAATATAAGGTTTTTTCTCCTGTATCCTGGGAGCAATTGTAGACATTAATTATCAAAGTAAACAGAGAAACAACAGCCGTCTATTAAACTCTCCCCACAGTATCTATTAAAACCCTTAAAACTAATAACTCAATGCTCTAACAATCACTCAATCACTTCTTCTTGAAAGAATCAAAGTCCTGGTCGAAATGAACAGCTGGTGAGTCGATGAACTTGCGTCGAGACGGGAATAGGCGCTCATAGTTTAAGTTGATGTCATGAGGATGGCCGGCGTCGCGACGAGCTTCACGACCGTATGGCACGTAGTCATATGGAACCTGGACAAATATTTGATTAGGTTAAATTAAATCCCATAGCTCAAGATAGCCCAACGAGCTATGAAAAGGGCTATGCTCGGAGTCTCTGCGTGAAACAAAGTTGGCGACACAGCCCAACGAATTAGTAAGTTAAAGTGGCAATGGGCAGATCACATAGCATGGGTACCACGCACCAGCAAGTGCAGCGTTGTTGGATTATCATTCACTCCTGTTTCTTTCCAGATTAAGTCAGTTTGTTGGTTTATTCCACTGTGTTCACCCAGGTGATATCACCCAGGTGAACAAAGTGGACATTTTGGTGCCCTGACCAGAAATTGAAAGGGTAGACTGCGAGACTATACTTTGAACTGTCACGTAGGCACAGACAATGAAAATGATAAAAATGACCCTAAGATTGAATATAAAACTAAAATTACCTGCGGTGCAGATTCCACGGAAATCAATAATAAAACACAAGTTAAAAACAAATATAACAGTTCCATGTTCGATCGGTTAACAGCGTGGCTTATGTTCTCGTCACGGCTTTCGACTTGCTTTTAATTAAAATACCAACCAACGATTTTATTGCGATATTTTATTGCTTTTACTAAGTAAAACAATTCTTTTTATTTTCTAGCCTTTTCTATCTAACCTTTCTTTCATTCCGATATTATTTAAAGAATCGAAACTGAATGGTTTGATGACGATTTTCTTTAAAAAAATATAATTATTTTTACGTCTTTTTTTGAGTTCATAAATTGTGAAATGAGTCCTCCCGCTCTATGAGGAGCGAAAGGGTCTGTAAAGGGAGTCTCCGCCTCGAGTGACTAAGAACCACCCTATTCCATCAATTGTCCTTTGCGTTACAGGACATTCCCGCAACCGCAACTGATTGATATGTCTTGGTTCAGTTTAATATTATTTAAATGTTTAAAGAATTTTTAACCTGTATAGATATTTCAAGCCCAGTACATGGAGTATGATAAACTTCGTCGATATCAAAGAAAATTACAATAAAATAAAGATTTATAACTTACTCGTTTATAGTTATTTGTTTCTAGAATTCAGCCAGAATATATTAATTTCCGCTGTTATTTTATTTATATTTATATATTATGTACCCAACGTGAGTGTCAAAGAATAAAATGGCAGCATTTACAACAACAATTGTTGTTACACTATTTTATACATCATTTGCAGCAGTGAGTTTGTTATAAACAATAGAATTTATATTAGAAAAGATAAGACTATTTTTATCAGTAACTATACCACTATCATTGTCAAAATGTCTTGTAGATAGCTAGAATTACAAGCAGTACGAATTCTGCTGTCACTCCTACATTTCGCAATAAATAACAAAGATTGTATGAGAACAAGGGGATCAAAATCTCAAATCACACTATTTCACTTGATCACCGGCTACTCGCATCCTGCTGTTACCGACCATAGGAATATAAATAAATACCTCTAACTTGGCGTTTCCTAACTTTTAAAACGTTGTTACCCACATGACCTGTATAGGGAATGATTTCATACCGGCAATATCAGCTTACCCAATTATTTATGTTTATCAACAAACCACGCTTTTTTTTGTACGTGGTAAAATCATCACATGAGTCCTCCCACCCAAGGCAGAGCGGTAGGGGCTGTCAGACTCGTACTGACTAAAATCCACGGTGTCATTCCAGTCGCCTCCAGATCCCAGGGCAGCAATCCGGCAAACAAACCACGCTCGAAAATCTATTTTGAAAGTATTATCCTCGCTTAGTTCACGAAGTTCCACATTTGCATCGGATATTTTCAGTTGAAAAATGTAGATTTTTTACTCTCTGGCTTATTACTTCCATCCAGAAATCATCTTTGTTACCACTATAAAATACCTGTTTTAACCCTGCAAGGGTATTTACGCCCAGGTTCGGTACCAATGCCCTAACAAAGCAAATCTTGCTCCTCTCTCAGACATACTCGTATAAAACGTTATAGGAAGACTAATCTAAAGTCAATAACCAGTATTGCAAGCCAATTAGACCCTGATACCAATTCTCGGTAGATTTGAGCGATTAACATATTGACTACATGTTGGAATTACATTATTAATGCATAGTAGATGGAGCTGTAATCCTATCATATGCTATTCTGTTTCCATACTAACTATTGCCAGCGGCTCAGGAGACCGTGATACCAGAATGCACGGTATCCTAGGTGTGTAACCCATCTGAACCAAATCTCATTAACATCTGATCAGCCATTCTAAAGTAATCGAGTGACAAACATCCATCCATCCATGCGAACACCACATCGATCAAAGTTTCGCGTTTTAATATTAGTAGGGATAGTAATTCTGAGAAGGATTTGTGATATAGGTACCAATATACATGTTGGAAGATAGACCTATATTCACTGAATTCGAATGAACATTTTTACCGAAAATAATTATGCCTATATTTGTATATATACAACATAGCAAACCTCTAGATAGGTAGAAGAAAACAAAAGTTAATTAAGAACATAATAATTCCTAATTCTTGTGTACTACAGCCTCAACAGCCAGAGATCAACGACCAATTCAAAGTAACCGAATCAGTTCCTGAAAAACAAGAGCAAGCCGTATCGCCAGATCAACAAACTCAGGAAAAATTGGTACCACCCGAAGCAATTATTGTTCCTGAACCAGTTGCTAAAACTGTTACAGAAGTCATCGTTAATGCAACCAAAGAAAAAGATACAAGAGTTGCAATACCAGAATCCAGTTTCACAGTCAGAGTGTACAAATTCATATCAGAACCGTTTATTAAAGTTGTGAATACACCTAAAGTAAACGAAGTGCTGAGAAATATTGGAACGTGTGTAGTAAATGGTGCCATGGAACTGTTTTCTTTCTATCTACCAGCCCCTTTAATGCCCCTTGTTGCCTCTGCAGCAGGACTCGTTATTCCTTTCGAACCAATCGTTATGTTAAAGCAGAGAATGCCAGTAACCAGTTACAGAAGAGCTTTTCAAACAGCGATCAACTCTTTTCTAAGGACTTTTGACAAGTTTAAAGCAACAGAAGAATTTGATCCGTACATGACAAGACGGTTTAACAGAAGATTTATGAATGATGATCTTGATCATAAGGAAGGGAAGGCACCAGAGCATGGAGATGTTTAATAAAATTACTTAATTTTCGAATATTTTTTTGTTTTTTGTTTCGATAAGGTACTTGATCATAAAAGGCATAAATACTTGTCAATTGCGAATCTGTTTAGTCCGTTAAATAATGGAGATTTATTTTTAGGGTGTCGTATCCAAAGGATAAAACGCGACCATGTTAATAAGACTCCACTGTCCGTCTATCTATCTGTCCGTCTATCACCAGGTTTCTATCTCATGAACCGTGTTAGACAATTGAAATCAAAGATGATATATTTTCAGTTGTCGATGTAACAACAAAATACCCGCAACAAAAGAGTTCCGCACCCAAAGGGTAAAACAGGACCTTATTACTTAGAATTTGAATTTTTGTTATTTTGGTATGTCATCATCATTAGCAGCCTTATTCCACCCACTGCTGTGTATAGGCCTCCTTTCTTTTGTGCCATGCTTCCCTGAGCTGTGCATAACTAATTTACGTTTTACCCATGATCTTCTGGATATCGTCCACTCACCGGGCCGTTGATCCGTCGTATTTCGAATTGATATAGATATAGAAACCATGAAAAAACAACACTTTTCATAATAAAATCTTTATCAACATGAACATCATCACGCTGGAAATTAATAACCTATCTCGGTTGCTGTATTTGTCTGTAACCAATTAACGGCTGAATGCCGAAAGCCGAACGAAATGATTGAGATAGAATATTAATTTCGGGCATTAGAAAACAAAATTCAATCGATGAAAGCTGACATTGTTAAAACTCCAAAGAATGGACAGAAGAAAGTAGTTGTAGCAACGGTTCTCACTTTCGTATCTTGTTTCACAGATTTTGTGGTAGGAACGGGTTTTTTAGGGGTAGTTTTTTTCTGATCTGTTGCTTTTGTAGTTGCAACATTAGGTTTTTTAGGTGTAGTTTTTTTCTGATCTGTTGCTTTTGTAGTTGCAACATTAGGTTTTTTAGGGGTAGTTTTTTTCTGATCTGTTGCTTTTGTAGTTGCAACATTAGGTTTTTTAGGTGTGGTTTTAATATCTTTCTTTTTCTGTGTTGTGGGCACTTTTTTGGGTGGTGGTTTAGTTGGTTGTTGTTTTTTAGTGGGTACTTTTTTGGGTGGTGGTTTAGTTGGTTGTTGTTTTTTACCTTGTCTTAATATTTGTTCAATAGTGACATGTGCATCATGGATCAGTTCATCGAGTTTAGTTGTCGTCTCTTTGCTCTCAGGAGTTCCAGTGGCATCTTCAGTTGAATTTTGAGCAGTTTTGTTATTATCTAAATCATTATTTACTTCTTCTTGATTGTTATTTTCATTCGCTTCATTTTGAGTAATATTTTCACGGGTATGTGTGCTGTTTTCCACTGTAGTCATGTTATCATTTGAAATTTCGTCGGAAAGAGTATTTTCAGAAACGTTCTCGAAACTTCCACCATGTTTTAGATCAGTCTTTCGTAAACTTTTAATTTTGTCAAGAAAACTAGACCACTTATGTCTAAGTCCATTTTTGTCGATAAAAATCCTCCCTCCAGTATTATTGCTACCTTGCCTTAACATAAAATCTTTGAAATGGTCTGTGACAACGTGAGTGGTAGGCTTAAGTATATTATACTTTTCATTATTAAATATTGCTATACCAACTTTTTGTAAATCAACGTGAGGTGGAAATTGTGGTTCTGACAGTGATATTTGGAACTGAAAAGTAAAATATGCAATTAATAAAGTGGCAACTTCACTCATTTTCTTTTTATTCTGGACAAATGACAATAGACGACCCTCCTTGGGTCCAAAACTATCGAAATAGCCTATATTTCATCAAAGATGTAGAAACAGACACCAGCGTATGAACGTACCCGAATCATTCAAAAATTGCCAACCGAACGTGAAACTTCTTGTTCTGTGACAAAGTTGAAAATATTGAGATTGTGGTAGCTTGAGCTGCTGGCGTCTGTACCTAACAGGGGGTCCAACACGGGCAATTTGTGCGAATTGCAATAAAATTATTCTTTATTTAGGTATTGTAAGGCATAATTATTCTAATTTACGAAATAATTAGCAATTCACATTATAGCTCCGCTAAAGTGGGCTTTTTAGACCTGCTATTATAGTAAATTTCATTTTTGCAATCCGAATAATGTATTTTGGGTTGAAGGTTGAACCACAGTCCATACTTATAATCTATTTAGCTGAGCAAATTACGATGAAATCTGACAAAAGCCAGTCATTTTAAAAAAACTTACCTTTAGAACAATAAATCCGAATAGAAGTAAATACATTTTATAGAATTTCATAAATCCATGATAACCATAATGGTTGGTCGAGGTGAAATAAGAATCATTGTTATGCCACTTAATAACAAATGGCGGGAAACCGCAATAAAGTGTTCTTTTATCAAATAATGAATTTTAGTCAAAAAGCAAATTTCGAATTCCGAAGCTCGCGTTTTTCATGTTTTCGTGACGTAAACGCAAACTTTGAGGTTAACTTTGTGGATAAAATTAGTTCGTCTTAAGTCTGCGTCACGGTGTGATTAACCCCCACAGTCGAGGAACTTCCAGCGTTATATAGTTACCCCATATTGTATTCTTACTTATCGTTATTACTCAAATGATTTGTGAAAACCTTTTTTTTTATCGTGGTTAAATCATCAAATGAGTCCTCCCACCCATGGCAGAGCGGGAGAGATTGTCAGACTCGTACTGACTAAAATCCAGTGTCCATCAATAGCCCTTTACGTTCCGGGGTCACGGTAATTCGTACAGTCCCGCGACCACTTGTGAAAACCTTGGAGTAGATATATAAAGTGTGTGGTAAACAGCACGTGTTCTGCGGTTTTCCAGGGATGGAGTTTCAATAAAAAACAACAACTGTAATTTTACTTAAATATATTTAGCAACGTATTTTTACTAAAGCGTAAAACAAAACGTAGCCTTCTCCTAAACATTCCGTTGACAATTCTTCCAATAGATGGCGTTGTTTTTCAAAAATAATATTTTACAATTTCATCATCAGTGCATTACTGAGTTCATTCACTATTTTACATTTCTATATAATTCATACAATCCACCAAAAGAAACTTCAATGTATAACGCAAATAAACTAAGTGACAACAATGTGTATACAATTTTTTTGAGAAAATTAAAGAAACAATAATAATTTCAGACGTGCTTTCATTATGGCGAAAACAGTTAACAATTTTTATTTGAATTTTTAAAATAACTAAATTGCAAAGAAAAACAAATACATTCCCTTTGTTATTTATTCGAACACATCTGAAACTATTCCTATAGTGTCAAATTACCTACCGCTGTCGCTACGCACTTTCGCCAAACCCCATAATATTAACAACATTAGCCAGTAACAAGTAACACTGGTAAAAGTGCATTGTACATAAAGGTTTGTGGCAACCGCAAAATATTGTCCCATGATATGAATTCGAAGAATCTTTTTTACCAGAGAGAGACACAAAACTAGTAGAGTTTTGTGTCTCTCTCTGGTAAAAAAGATGGAATAGTTGTAAGTCATAACAATCCGTGTTTAATTTTGCAATTTCTCACTTTGACCAACTTGGGCTCAATTTACACTGCCGTGGAATTTAATCTTACTAAGCATAACGAACTTAAGGTATATAATTTTTTTTTTGTTGCAAACATTTCTGAAAATTTTATCATTTTAATGACATTTTAACTGCTTATTTTTAGTCTATTTACTGCTTTGTTAACGTTCGATACAATTTGCTTCTATTTATTTCCGCGGCAATGTAAAGTAAGCCTTAGGATCTCGTATATTTACCGGTAATTGTTGACATTATCTAAAATTTGATTGAAATCATTTGAAGAGTTCGGAAATCGATTTTTAAATAGAGAATTAATTTATTTAATTTAAATCTACTTCTAAAAAAAGAAATAATGTTTTGTGATGTCCGTGAGATTATAAACAATTATTTGACTAAATATAAATAATTACTAATATTTCGTAGTATAACTAAATAATAATAAGAAGCAATACGCGCTTTTAAACAAAATTATAATTATTACAGCTTGCGTATTCGATAATTTAAGTTATAAGGGAATTACAATTTATTTAAGTTTGTGTACACTTTTTGATTAAAATGTTTGATGAATATGCTAATCGAATGTATTTTATGTATTCTTATTTATTTTTATCTGGGGGCACGGCAGTGCCCCAGCCAAGTCTCGAGCAAAACGGGCACGGCCGTACCATCTTTTCTCGATGCGATTCGCGGCTGTTTCGCCCCCCCTATATCTTCGACGTGGACAAAGCTAGGAGTTTAGGTTTTCGGTAAATAATAGTAGGCATTAGAACAAGCTTAAGTTCGAAATTACATGCCAATTGAATTAATAGTTTAGGAGTTACGGTCGATCAAAGTTACACCATTTTGTCACTCACTCACTGACTCACTGACTCACTGACTCACTGACCGATCATCAAAAATCTAAGGTACTTCTAGCAGACTTAGAAACTTCAAATTTTGCACCAAGATAGGTCATTAGCCACATATAAAGGAAAAATTATAAAAACATTAAAAAATAATATACCATAGAAAACAATTTTATATTTGCGGTTTGGCAAGAACATTATGTATGGATTTTGACTGCATTGTTAACTTTGTTCGTTGTTTAAGTATTCAATTGGATGAATAAATACATGGAATAGAAAAGAATAATAAAAATGTAATACATAGACTATAATTAATTGATACATAAAGTTCATAATTCATTAAATTAATAAAGCTAAAACTCCATTGTATTGCGATAAATTTCGATTGTATGCGCGCTCGATAGATGGCGTTGTACCTGTCTGAATCGCGCTATGGTTTCGTTACCGAGCGCAGTATAAGTAGTACTTTAAAATAATTCGATAATTTTCATTTGATAGCGCCACCTACCTATGAAAAACCATTTCGAAACTAAAAAAATATTGTAGCTATATTCGGAGAACTTAAGTTAGCCGGATTAGATAGTAGATTTATTATTGTTACTGAAACAGTTATTTAGGCGAATAGTTTATTAATATAACATAGACATAGGTAGTTACAATATCTAGTTGTTTACGTGTTATTTAGTTTAGTTATATTTATTTTGTAAGTTAGTAGATTTATGTTTATTTAGCTCGTTGAAAAGAAACAAAAGAGATAGAGAATGGGTTCTAAGCAAAGCAGTAGCTGAAGTCCAAGAAATTATGAGGTCACCTAAAAAAAAAGAAAGAAATACACTTACAAAAAATAAATGAGATCCCACCAAAAACATTAAAATAATGTAAAAAAATGCCAAGTCTCTCGATGCAGTCTTTCCATCGTAAAAAGTTTTGAGATCTCATAGAAGCCAAGTCCTATTCAAATTATTTTGTAGTTATAAATCAACATTTAGTAATTGTATCAATAGTTTTCTTTATATTATAATTATAGTGACTTGGCAATGAGCACAAGAAGAAACAAAACGGCATATTTGGAGTTGAAAGTCACACACCGCATGCGTAAACATTAATATCACAAAATTAATTTTCTTTTGGTTTATCCGTGTCGTCCCAACCGAATTTCGGCAACGGCAGTCAGTCTCATCCAAGACTAGTAAACTGCGCAGGACATAAATTATAATGCACAATTGCACAAGTGTGTACGCAAACACTAGTGTTAGTGTACTCTCGGTTCATTTACTTTCATAAAGCGATGGCCCGTAAGGTACTTATTTTTTATTATTGCATTGGAGCATGTAGTCGGTAGTGATCTGATCACAGGTCTCGTCAGTAACATTTGCACATAATTCCAGGCAGCAAGCAGCTTTTAATTGGTGCTCATTGCCAAGTCACTATAATTATAATATAAAGAAAACTATTGATACAATTACTAAATGTTGATTTATAACTACAAAATAATTTGAATAGGACTTGGCTTCTATGAGATCTCAAAACTTTTTACGATGGAAAGACTGCATCGAGAGACTTGGCATTTTTTTACATTATTTTAATGTTTTTGGTGGGATATACAATATGAGATTATCCCTGCTTCATTTAATTGATGCATGCTATTGGTACGAAATTCATGTTTAAAAAAAATAAGTGCGCCAACTCGGGGACACACGGATGGAATTTTAACTTTGCGGTGTCAATATTATACTCATATACACAGCATAGTCATTAACTATCTCTTACGACTTCAACTTACTGTACCACGGCGCGCGTTCGTTCTGCTTTGTAAATCTATTTTCTGTCTCTTTCTATAAGCGCGACGTTGCATGCCTATTTTCAGACTGGTACCGGTACGGAAAAACGTCAGATCCTATTCGCACTGATGTTAACTCCAATTTTTTTTTAATAAGGTTTAAATATTTTAAATCATTAAAATGTACACACAACTTGTAAATCACAAAATACTAACATTACATCTTTTTAAATAAAAATGTATACGCAAAAAATACAGAACATTTTTATATAAAAAGTGGAATTTGACTAGTAGTGTGGTGGATATGTATTCACTCATAATTTATAGGTACCTAAAACTTCAGTGGGTACTAAGAACTATTTATTCATTACAGTTGTTATATTAAGAATTACTGGCATTAATTACAATGTATAGCATCATCATTTAATTATCTATTAAAAACGAACAGATGAAATTAGCAAAAAAGTGAAACATTAAGACTAGATAGATTATAACCTAAAAATTCAGTCAAGTCATTCACTAAGCACATTAATTGTCTTGCAAAAACTGCATCAAAATTCAATTGGAAATCAACTAAGAAAAGGCCAAACAAAACGGGAACATTTCAATAAAAAACGCATAGTTATTAAGATTTGAAGCAGTTTTTCTTACATGTGTATAAGCAATATAAAAAGAAAAAGACGAACAATTAGAAAATTGCACTTTTACAAAATATGTTTCATATAGAAAAATACGAAGAACAATATCAGGAAACGTTGGTGCCATTGTAGTAAGCTCTTCGAATTTTTAAAAAACAATTTGTTTTTATTTTTTAGTAAAAACTTATCAATCTAGCTACATCTTTTTTTTTCTTCTAATATTATACCAAAAAGGAAGATCAATGCAACACGTACGAATTTATTTTTTATTCCAAAAAAATATAAATATGAATCATTATTTACATCAACAATATTAAGTGTTATATACTAGACATTAAATATTGCAAGTGTCATAAGTCGAAGTGTCAAAATTTGTATTATTTCCATACATAAACATGACATAAATATGAAAAAATATATTCTATATGAACCACTATTAAGTAAACATTATGAGACAGCGATTTTATATGAAAATATAGGCAATATTTATTCGTACAAATAACTATTTACAAAGCATTTTAATTAATAAATGAACATTATATTGAGTTAAAATGAATACTGATTAAAATAAAAACCACTGGAATAAAAGTTTTACTGTCACTAAAATGATGCGAAATAAATACATTACATGTGCCTTAAAATTAAGTTTATTTATTCATTAATCTATAATACTATCACACGATTTTAGATTTTTAAACGACAATTTTGATCGGTAGGCTATTAAGGACATTTTATTTGAACACTACCTAACCGTATTGACAGTTCGTCAATCTGTCACTTTGACAAGCTCTTGTGTATACGAGAAATTATATTGGATACATTTTTATACATCCAATAGTATAGCCAAAAAAGGTGTATAAGTATGTTACTCGGGCAAAGTGGACAATCAAAAAATCACAAAATGGCTCTTAATCCATTCGTTCACTATCATTCTTATTCCTGTGAGAAGTAGAAGCAATATCAACATTGCCCGGACAATCCTCACTTTGCCCACTCAGTATTTTTATAACAATAAATAATGCAACACTTTTGGTGTTCTGAAGGTACTCTAAAGAATCAATTTTATTTTAGTAATTATTTAACTATTAAAAATTAATTTTATATTATAGAATTTAATTTATTCACTTACAAGTTAATAGTATGATGCTTGTTTTTAACAAATTCAACCTTAGTGATATTTTTTACTTATCCTAATGATCGTTTGCTAAAATAATTTATATTTTTAGACAATGAGCTCAAAATTAATTTGATCCATATATTTTTCATTTTTGTGAATGAAACGATTATTTTGAATTAAAAATGATACACGTTTATTCTTTCAAGTAATAAATAATTTTACTTACGCGAAGTTTGGTATAAGTATGGAATTTGTGCGTCTAGTCGTAAACGTTTAGATTTTAGTCAGCTATGAACGCAGCCAACCAACCACAATTTTACTGTTATGAGAATAAAGATCATTGTTCATTGTGGATGCTGGCTAGCTCTTTGAGGTAGCAGAATTAACATCCATATTTGTGCGCACACGCAACGTGCAGAGTTTTATGGCCGTTCGGATTCGCCAAGCAAGCAAAATGCCGATTTATTAATTGATAATACAATTTACACACATACAGACCGTGTTCGCAACACCACACTGCGCTCAAAAACACAAATAGCTGACATTGGTCAAAAGGCCGCTACGCTGAAATGGGCATGGGCTCCGCCTGCCGCATGCCCAATGAGTTGTGGGCCAAAATAACCACTTTGTCACCTGACAGCCAGAAGGCGTCGCGGTAGACCTTGTAGAAGATGGCGGGATGAGTTGGACAAAACCAACGATCAGTAGTCCACTTTGGCCCTGGATCGTGAAAACTGGAGGTCATGGGGAGAGGCCTTTGCCCAGCTGTGGGATGAAGTGGGCTAGCAGTATTAGTATCAGTACAAGTTACATGCTTTGCCATTTAGGTCGTTTTTTTGGCGATGCTTTGCCATTTAGGGCGTTTATTAAATGTTTTGAGGGAAATTAGTACTTATTATTAATTTTAAAATCGAAGTGTTTACGTAACGCTCTTGTGCAAACCGCCTCAGATTTTAACGGATAGCTGACGCATATAAAAGGTGGTGCTTCTTAAAGTTATTATTATATATTTTTTTCCCAATTTTACTCAAAATATTCCCGATTCCTGTAAGGCAAAGACAACTCTTTGAACCAGAAAAAAGATCTACCAAATTCTTTTCAAATAATAATGTAAAACCCGTAGTATTCATTACTGACTATAGGAGTATATTCGCTGCTTTTGTTCTCAGTTGAATAGTGGTTATGTTAAGCGTGATTAAGGTCAATTTCCTATATCAAATAAACAAACGATGACACTGAAATATGTACACGTTAAAATCAGACTTATATTTAGTTCATAAGGTACGAATTCTAAATGTTTAGTGTCGATTTGGTGGAGTAAGTGGCCATCACATATTACTTTCAATGGTTAATTGAAGAATTGCAGATATTTACGTGACCGCGGGTTACGCGGAACAACGTATTTTTTGTTGTAAAACTGCTCGGATCGATGAGAATCACGTTTTTTATCGATAGTACCCCGTTTTGTATCCATTGACCACACTTCAAAGATTTTACATAAACCAACCTGAAGTAGGAGCCCCGCAAAGCGGGGCACCGTCGATTGTCCTCCGTTTTATATCCATTGATTGAGAGTGCACCCGAGTCGATTTTACGACAAAAAATATGTTATTCTCGTCAATGTGTCCGACTTTATATACTGGGCTCTTATCATGAAGTGCCGACGTATCGCGATGGACCTAGCTAATTCAACGATTGTCTGACGTCATACGTAATTCACCATATCCAACAAAAATGTCCACTAACTCCACAAAACGACAAATAATTTAAAGAACAAAACTACCTTCCTACTAACACTTATTAGGTACTTTAGATCCAAACTCGTGGAGTATGTCGCACGCCATCTCGAGGTCATTCCGTGTTATCCCGAGTGCGCGTACGACTATGTCTTTCGGGTAACCCTCGCCGACCAGTCGGGCGATGTAGTCTAAATTTATGTTTTCGTAGGAGACGTTATCGCCGTATTTTCGGCCGTGCTTATCGTGGGTTAGAGGGTTGATTTTTTTAGCTGAAAAAGAAAAGAAAATTGTTTTTTTCAATGCGCACAAACATAAAGTAACGCCTTTTCCCCTTGACTACTTTGACTACGATCCTTACAGACTGTTTTCGCCCCAACCATACTCATTCATCTGTTCATATAAGCACGCCTTATGCAAGTACTAGCACTTTGCCCGCGACATCGTCCGCGTGGGTTACGTACTTTCCTAATTCCCCCTTTTCACCCCCTTAAAGGTTAAATTTCCAAAAACCCCTTCTTAGTGCTCCCCTACATTATAATAGGAAGCCGTGTGCAAAATTTCACATTCCTAGCCCTAGTAGTTTCGGCTGTACGTTGATATGTCAGTCAGTCAGTTCTCCTTTTATATATATAATAACTAGCACTTTTCCCGCGACTTCGTCCCCGTGGGTTCCGTACTTTCCTAATTCCCCCTTTTCACCCCCTTAAAGGTTAAATTTCCAAAAACCCCTTCTTAGTGCTCCCTTACATTATAATAGGAAGCCGTGTGCAAAATTTCACATTCCTAGCCCTAGTAGTTTCGGCTGTACGTTGATATGTCAGTCAATCAGTTCTCCTTTATATATATAGATATATATATATAAGATACAGATATAGACTACGCACTCGGCCTTTCTGAAGCACTTTACCAATGAGGTCAGTAAAGTCTTTCTAGGGCGTCCCCTCCCGGCGTTACCACTCACATCTGCCTTATAAATAAATTTCCAACGATAGTGTGTAGGAGCCGTAACTTTATTTTGATGAAAACAAAACCACAAGTTTGATTTGTAACTTTTGGTTTTAAACTAAGCAATCCTTTTTTGTCGCACAAGTACCTAAGAGGGCGATAAATAATTAAACTCATCCACTTATACTCAGCTAAAAAATCAGTGCCGAATCCTAATAGTGAGGGATGAAAAATCTCTTCCAGTAAATAAAATATTTGAAAATACTCACGTAGCGCTAGCTCATTCTTCTCCACGGCCACATTTTCATACGGCGGGTCTTTATTATCCTCAGAAGGAAACTTGGGCATAGTCGTAGACTTAGTGGGCTGGTCCACACTCCCACTAGTCGTAGCGGGCAAAGATCGTTGCCTTGGAGGAGCCCGATTCTCAAGCCTCGTCTCCCGGTCAAAACTACTCCTAGATTCTATGATTCTCTCTGGTTTCTCCGGCGGTCTTTCGGGTGGAAGCCGGAAATCTGTATGCCGTGTATCCGATAACGGCAAATGCCTCTCTGTTTTCTCAGGAACGTGTCTTTCTTGTCTATTATCCATTACCCTAACTTCGTGTCTGTTATCTGTATGTATATGCCTCTCTTGTCGTTCCGGAGTAGGGATACGACGTTCCTGTCGACTTTCAACTCGTTCTGGCCTTTCTTGCGTGGTTTGGACGTGTCGATCTTGCGTTATTCTTTCTGGCATGTGTCTTTCTGGGACGTGCCTGTCGTTTTGCCTGTTTTCTGGCAAGTGGTGTCTGTTTTCTTGTGGTTTGTCTTGTCTGTTCGGGACTGGGTCTGGCCTGTCTTGCCTTTCGGGGATGTATCTGTTGTCGGGTATGTGTCGGGGTTCTGGCTTCGGTTCTGTGGGGGTGGGGGTGCGGGGTCGTTCGGGAGGGGGCGCGGGGAGGGGGCGGCTGTTGGATTGTGGGGTGCAAGCGCGGCGTGGCTTCTCAAATGCTCGAGGGTCGGGAGGTATCTGTAATTGAAAAGAAACACATGAATGGGTTACATCGATGCGATTGTTCTCTTATTTTAGAGGACGATTGTTTCTGTGACTTCATATAACTTATTAGCTGACGTAACATTTCGCCCACTCGTAATAGGTATGTAGTGGTCGAACAGACTTTGATTTTTTTAATTTTAGACACTGACCGCGTTCTTAAAACTTGCACAGCGATGGTAACGATTTGACACATTCAATATCAGACAACAAGAAGTTTTATAGGTCAGAACTTCAAACATTCTTCGCTATAAGATAACTATGAACATACCTCGTGCCGAGTATCGATGAGGCCGGTGATGGTCTCCGTGGAGCCTGTGATGATGGATGTCAGTCGGTGCCGTGAGTCCGGCTCCGGTTCTAATGATGAACGTCTTCTGGGTTCCGCTGTGAAGGGAGTATGCAAAACGAAATATGAGATAAGATGAAGTGAATAACTGTTGCTAGAAGCTAGCCTCAATTCTAAATGTATGTTAAGATTTTTACAGGTAGAAAATTCTATACTACCAAACAGGCACGATGAATAGTTTTGAAACACTGTTCTTTAATATGCCGTTGTGTTTACAGTTTTAAAAAACATGTTTTGTCTGTCTAGAAAATGAAGTTATTAAAAAAATATTGGTTTCATACCATCTGTTCGTGATGTCACTTCTATGATTCTCAGTAGTAGGATTTAGTAGAAGTGACGCCACTCCTGATTGGTGTTTCACGTAACGTGACAGATAGTTACATTCAATATGACAATAGGTACACTTCTGGATAACTTTTAAGAACTAAATAATGATATGAAAACTAAAATTAAGTGATTCATTAATATTGTCATCATGCCTATTTCTGAGTTCAAACTTAGCAGTCTTTTTCATTTCATTCGTTGCTGGCTTATTTCTACACCATTTCTTCATTAATCTGACGACATTTTTGTAACTGTGGCTACAAAAATGTCGTCAGATTAATTGGAGGAGCTCGTGGCTAAATAAATCCAGCCGCACAGGCCGATCTTCCGTGTTAAGCCGCGCTTGATGAGGTTGGTCTGTGGATGGGTGACCATCTGTCATAGCGAGTTTCCTCTGTGCCTCGGAAAGCACGTAATGCCGTTGGTCCCGGCTGTCATTTGTAGATCTTTGACAGTCGTTACTGTTAGTCAGAAGCTCTAAAGTCAGACCTCCACAACCCAGTAACTGGGTAATGCGTACTGATATCCAGCTGCATCTGACTGGAAGCCGACCCCAATATAGTTGGTAAAAGGCTAGGCAGATGATGATTTTTGTAACTGTGGTTAGTCAAACGCTAGCATAGTCACTCACCATGCGCACTGCTAGCGGCAGCTATGTCCTGCACACTGGACGCGCCCACGATGGTGTTCTCCGCGGGTGACAGACTCTTCCGCGGCGGCAGCGGGGGCGCGCGGAGCTCGCCGTACGCGTTCTCAGAGGAGGAGCACGAGCGGCGGGGGGCGCGGGGGGAGTGGCGGGGGGAGGACAGGGGGGAGCGGGGGGAGGGACGCAGAGCTGCAATCGTCGATGTGGCCGCGTTGAACTCCGCCCAGTCCTGGTAGGGAGGAGCAAATATAGAATACTCTTCATTATGCACATTATAGGACGTCCACCTACAAGCTGGACGATCTGATGAAGACCTCATGGTGGCGCTGGATGCAAGTCGCGTCTTATTGGAAATCTATAGAGGACCGGCCTATGTTCGGCGGTGGACAAACCATGGTTGTAATAATGATAACGATGTACATCGTACAGATTACATATCTAAGAGGAATTCTTGACTAAATGAGCCGCACATGTTGATCTTCATAGTTAAGACGCGATTGCCGAGGTTAGTCTGTGAACGGATGACCATACATCGTGCTTCAGAAAGCACGTTAAGCCGTTTTGGTCCCGGCTGTCATTTGCTAGATCTTTGATAGGCATTACTTTTTGTAAGAAACTCGAAAGTCTGACAACCTGTCTTACCATTGGTAAGGGTAACTATACAATGTACGACTTATAAACAGGGTGACCCGAAGGACGGTCTTGTCGTAATTCTTCTCGTGAGTTTCCTTCGATCTTTGCAATAGTATGAGGATCTTGTTTAAAAGAATTATGCTTGAAATGAAACTGTGTACATTTTATTATATTTCTGATATCAGTTACCCCTTGAAGGCCTTATTTTAACTGTAATGTCACTGTGATTTTATAGTAGCAACAATCCTATAAGCAACTTTGTCGAAAGAAAAATAAGCGAAAGTGGGGAGATTAGAAAGAGCAAAAGCATTGAGTAGCCTTATTGAGAGGAGAATAACACAGATTTTTAAAATAATAACGTTCCAACTAATATTCTTGCGAAAGTAAGTTTGTTTGTTACTTTTTCACGCCCAAACCTCTGAGCCGATCATCCTAAAATTTTACATACGTTCTCGAGTGTACAGAGACCGTCATAAGGTACCTTTAATTCCGAAAAATAGTTAAAATAATGTTCATATCTGGCGCCACATGCATGAATTGCTTGATTGAACATGCGTTAATTAATTCTTAATTAACGTGGACGCATCACCACACAGACAATTTGGTGATCAATTTGTGATATCTTCAAAAAGAGGCAGATTGTGTTCCAAGTTTCCATTAAATACTTAACAAATAGTCGTTACCGTTTCTTATTTTCTGAACAATCTTCGTTCCATTTTTCTGGAAAGAGCACTTTTTTTTTACCTGTTAAAATCATCATGACCCACCCAGGGCAGAGCGGGAGGGACTGTCAGACTCGTACTGACTAAAATCCACGGTGTCCTTCACTAGCCCTTTACGTACCGGGATCACGGTAATTCGTAAGTCCCGCGACCATCAAAAAATACGTAAACCAAAACTGACGGAGATACGACACTTAAAATTGGCAATACGTCACAAGCAAGTTCAGCTTTTACTTGCTTTTGTATCAACTTTGGAATTTTGACGCCTTATATCTCTGTAAATATGCATTGATTCAAGAAAAGAAAAAAATACCCATTATTTGTTTCCATTCTTTTTCAAAACTCCAACTGACAGACTAATTAGATTTGGAAATTAGTGATGTTGTCAGCATGCCTATTAGGTGACTACAAACCCATTGGTTGTCCACGCTACAGCCAAAAACAAAATATGCATTTTTCAATAACGAATAGCGTTTATGTTGACAAGAAGTTGAGTAAAAATTTTTAGAATAGAAATTATGGATTTTTAAGTTATTATGCAGCATAATCGAGCTTGTTGATCCATTATGATTCTTAATTCCATTAAATACATGCACTTTTTTACATGCTGTCAAAATGAATTGTATGTGTGTGACTTTTAATATATTTATATCATATCATATCAGGCAAAGGAAACAAAAACACAAAAGCACATATCACCAAGCGTATATTTTCAACATAAAAAAATACACTTTAAAATAAATAGATAATTAAATCGTCATAATTATTAAAAAATTAATAAAAACTAAAGTATTGCTTAACGTCAAATAATACGACTACGAGCTAAGCGTAAACATAACAAAAATGTTTGAATATCATTTAATTTTATAATAATTTATTAACTTTAGTAATACGGGACGCAATAATGACAAACAGAAAGTACTTTAAAAATACTATTAATCACTTTGATGTGTCCTAAACAAAGCAAACAGTCGCTAGAAATGTCACGTATTTGTTAGCTATTATTTTGTAAGCCATGCGTTTAAAATAAACGTGACGGTTGCGTATTCACTCCGGTTAGAACGCGGCTAAGGTTCTTTGTGCGAAAATCAATTAACGACTAATTATTTTTATCTGTTTATTCAGATCTTTAACTTTTCATTGTAAATAGACGATAAAAGCTTACTATGTAGTTTTTTTACACAGTTAAGCAGTCTTTTAAACACTTTTTTTAGAAAATATATCCGTTTAAAAATAATAGAACTAGATCAAATATTCTCAAAATACTTTAATTAATTTTTATATACAAGTTTACCAAAATTCATTTTTTTAACGGTCCAAACTAAATAAATAATACAAATTATTACTATTGCATTAACAGAATTCTCTATTCAGCAAAAAAAAACGTGATTTTTTTTTTAATTATTTTGTTTAGAAATATTTCCTAGAACACAAATAATGTAAAGTGACTTACATAATAAAAAATAAATAGGTGATCCGATTGGTTGCAAAAATTATATAATGTCAAAAAAAAACTTGTAAATAAGATTTGTAACTTTTAAACTAGATAATAAGCAAAAGGGTATGCAACTTTTAGTACGGACCTTGGCATCAATTTATTTTCTTTCGCCAGTGTTTAAATTTTGGGCACAATTAGACTACCACCTAAGAAGTCCATAGAAAAAAAAATCTAAACCGTAACCAACCAGAGATATGACGGTTTTTATTTTGTTCCAATCAGGAGTTATTTTTTGTAGGAATCCATAGATTTATTGATTTACTCCTGTTGCGGTCTACTAATGACCCACATTTCATTACTGGCGAAAGAAAAAAAAAATATTGATGCCAAAAAGTTGTATAGCCCTTTAAACCGCCTTATCATAAAATGATAAACATCTATTGAACGCTTGTCTACAAAAGTGTAACTGCAAAACGATCCATAAACCAACGTGAAGTGTCGTTTTGACGTTGACAGTTTTTTTAGACGTAGTGTTCAACAGATTTTTATCTTTCTTGTGGTAAGACGGAAAATGTTTCACTATATCACTTTTGCAACTATTGTGTAAATGCCAATAAATTATATTCAGCACGATTGCACCAAATTAAAAGTGGAGAATGAAGAGTAAGCTGGAACATAATTTCTGACCGACAGACGCCAGCACACCAACCTACCCCAATCTGTCAAATCCCATTCAAATATTAACCTTCTTTTTCCATAGTTAAAGTTATATTATATATCTATTAAATATTGTCAGATTGGTGTAGGTTGGTAGCTGTACAATAAACAGACTAAGGCTTATAACCGTACAGATATCGACCATAAAGAATGCACTTAGACTTTTTTTTACATGTGTGATAAGCTCGCGTTTGACCACTATCTCGCCTGATGGTAAGCGATGATGTGGTCGACGTGATCCTTCAATAGCCCTTAACGTTCCAGGGTTTTCGACATAAATCTGGATGATGCCGTTGGAAATGGCTTGTTTCTTTTAAAGGTCAATGTGCATTATTTATGGACGATACTTGTACTTACACAGACAACAAGCGAGAATAAGAGCTGTGGTGGCGGAAATACTTCATTGCCCGGGTGATTTTATGTCGTGCACTGGATTTTGAAAGCACTGCTCAACGTATAGAGTTGAAAATGCAACATCACGGCATTTTTTCCACTGCTTAGGCTTTCTTTCGATAACATTGAGTTGAAAAAGCTTTTCCGTCATCACAATTCAATCCTCCAATCACAGGCGACAAAAATCTACAGTGCTGCATTATACTTTTGGAGCATGAACCAATGAAAAAAAAATTGACAATAAATATTTGTGACAGCGTCCGAAAATATAATGAAAAATGAGAGCGGCGTTAGTATGGACCGATGATTTCCCAGTGTCCCCATTTTCTCAAACAGTGGTGGACAGCGAGATAAATTTAATAATAATCTCAGTTTCTTTCCTCTAAAATTCACATAATCATAACTAGTCTTCTATTACCAGGAGTGGTGAACGGGAAAAATATTTATACACCACTGTATAAAGAATACTCATATTTAAAATCATCTCGCTGTCATCCATCCGTTCTCCAATGGTCCTTAGGCGGAAATTTTTAGATTTTTTCCTTTTTCAGCCCGGGATGGACAGACGGATTTTTTTAAAAACTGTTTCGTTGTCCACAATTCGTGGCGTCGGGAATCATCGGTTTTGACTGTGGTCACGGACCAAAAGTGACATGCAGCGCTGTTACCAACCTGACATTTCTCAACCAAATTATAAACATTCACAAAGACATGCTTCACAAACTAAAGCGATTTGATGTCAAAAAGAAGGTGGGGTGCTAGTGACCGATATTGCATAAATACGTTCTTATATTGAATGAAATCTGTGTAAATTCTTTCTTTAATTATTTTGGCCCTTAATTCACAGTGATCGAGGGGCGCTATTGGTATGTAACAATAGTTTATTTGTTCTTTGTGAAATTGTATATAAAAGAAACCAAGATGGCGGCATTAATTTCGATTCTGTAAACACACCAAATTACTTGTTTTCATTTACAAATACTTTTTAAAAGTTAAAGCGGCACATAGATTTATTTTTCTTTTTTAATCTCTGCTTCATATTCAGCATGTCTCCTGAATCGTGTGTGCGTTTACAAACATTTAAACTTACATACACAAACACCCAGACCCGGAACAACATGTAAGCCTCTATTAGTATCTTGTCATCAAAGAGTTCGCACCAAAAACCCCACCTTCTTTCAGACATTAAAACAAAACAATACAAAAAAAAAGAAAACAAATGAGGGAGTGTGTAATCCTCGGCGGTGCCGTCGTCATTCGTCATTCGTCAAGCAAACATAACTACCCGAGCAAGCTAAGCATGCGGGGATTTCCGCCGCAGCCTCTGCAAAACAAACATACATTATGTTTTTATGAGAAAGGCATGCATGGGTTAGTGATAATCTGTGACTCTTTTTAATTATACGTATCTATATCAATAAAATCTTTGAGAACTTGCTCGGGTCGTCGATTTGGAATTCGGAAAGACAAAAGTCGAACCTAAGTAATTGCAACTCATGCTCTTTTTTGCGCATGCCGATCGGCAGACTACCAGATTGATCTTCAGCCTTCTGTAGTCTTTAATAGAATTTCAACTTTATGGCTTACAGTATTCAGTTGAAAATCTATTAAGGGCTAAAGAGCATTTTCGATTCTGGTTCGCCTCTTGTAACCCCCCGGCCCTCGCAGCAGAATTTGAGCTCAGCCAAGTTCGATTTCACGTTGTTTGCACGTCTTCTGTCCACTCCGTTTATGTCTATTTTGATACAGGCTGGGCTTGGCTGCCATACTAAGTCCCTTTTTTTGGAAGGTAAAGTCATCAAATGAGTTCTCCCGTCCTGATGGCTTACCATGACGCCTTAAAGCGAGAGTAGTTCCACTGTGGGAAAGAGATGGCGCTAGACGACTTGTATAGCTCTGTCTCTTTTCCACAGTGGAACTACTCTCGATTTAAGACATGGTAGGTCCTCTGGATAAAGCGGAAGGGGCTGTCAGACTCTTACTGACTAAAAGTCCACCCAGCTTCGGTTGCCTTTTTCGTTGTTCCACGGTACCTTGCTCAAATAATCTCGCGACCCAATTTTTTCAACACAACTTTAAAAAAATATGAAATGTCACAGATAATCACCAACCTTTTGAAATTAATGAAATAAATAAAAGATAAATGAGACAAAACGCATAAATATAAGCTCAAACGACAATAAACATGCCACAGGGCCAAACAAACAAACAAAATGCACACCATGCTTTATTAATGTGGATGATGATAAATTGATCGCTAGGTGATACTACAGTACCATTCGATTTTCAGCTTTCAGTTTACGACTGAGAGTTTAAACTTGCCCGTACAGTATTCGCCTAGTATTAGTGAAGTATGTAACTACTAACTACAAATTCTCAGGCCCACTTGCACCACAAGCCACTAAACAGGTTTAGCGCTAAACTGATTTAAAACATCGTTCTGTCTCTGTCAACTTCAAACAATTTGACAGGGATTTTTTATTTTTTATCCTGGTGAAATCATCAAATGAGTCCTCCCACCCAGGGCAGGGCGGGAGGGACTGTCAGACTTGTATTGACTAAAATCCACGGTGTCCTACACTAGCCCTTTACGTACCGGGGTCACGGTAATGGGAAAGTCCCGCGACCCCGGCAGGCTATGGCCCTCCACAGGCCCCGTCACTATGCTGACACTCTCAAGGAGTGTCAGCATAGTCGACGGCGCGCGTGGAACACAACGCGCCGTCGACCCGGGCATGGTCCATGGTCGGACAGCGAGTCGCCCATTACTCGCTGCCCGCAATTTGACAGGGATAGAGTAATATTCTAAGGCAGTTTAGCGCTAAACCCGTTTATAAGTGTTGTGTGGTGCAAGTGGGCCTAAATGTTATTCATTATTTAATTACGATAGGCTCACGTTTGGTCACTATCTCGTCTAAGATGGCTAGTATGACATGGAAATTTAAAGGAAAATGACAAAAAAAGTTTTTTTTTACGATTTCGCGGGACCTTGGCCTTGGCCATGTGACAAACGGCAAACGCTAAGGAGGCTTTAATAGACTTTCAACTTTATGCACTCGGGTATAAAGTTGAAGATCTATTGTAGATTTCATAACGTTTCGTTCGTTCCAGTCGCTAATGCTCAGAAATATTTTATAGATTTTCGACTTTAGGCTGTAGGATATAAAGTTGAAAATCTATTGGGGACTACCGAGCGTTTACGATTGTCGTTTGCGACTTGGCTAAGGGGGCTGATAACCTTCATTTTTGCTTTGCAATTATTCAATGTCAATATGGGGAAATCATTTTAAATTCAAGAGTTAAAGATTTTATTTTTTAATTTGGAAAATTATCAAATGAAGCGACGCCCTGGGTGGGCCCTCTCTAACCTACCTATTCTATCGGTTGCCCTTTGCTTTCCAGGGCCTTGATATACTTTTAAGACAGTCAATAGATAAAATCTAAAATTGACATACAGACGAAAGGATAAAATCGGGTCATTCATAAAAGTCAAAATGATATTATTATCAGATAAAGATTTTAATTCATGCTACTGTATCACAGGAAATCAACTGTATTGATAACGTATCAATTCGACAGCTCAGATATAAATTATATACAGGATATGATCTTGTATAAGAATCTATATGAATGATTTTGATCGATAAAAATATGGAATTTTATCAATGAAATCATCAAGGGAAAAAAAACCGCTTTTTTATTTTCCCACTTTGCCCTAAACTAGGTATTTCTGTTGTATCGTTGGTGCGTGCACAAATATTTAAAGCCCCTACAAAAAAAGTGAAACATCTGTTTGTTTGTTTTTTTGTAGTAAGACGGTATAGCTCACATACAAAAACACCGTACACAATCGATCCCCGCACGGAACAAATGTTTGTATGTTCTGTATGTAGTTGTTCCGGGTCTGGGTGTTTGTGTATGTGAGTTTCTATATTATTTGTAAACGCACCCACGAAACAAGAGAAAATCCTAGTGTGGGGGCAACGTTAAATAAAAAATCGAACCCGAGACAGGGCAGTCTTCGTTTTTTTTTATCGTGGTAAAATCATCAAATGAGTCCTCCCACCCAGGGCAGAGCGGGTGGGACTGTCAGACTCGTACTGACTAAAATCCACGGTGTCCTTCAATAGCCGTTTACGTTCCGGGGTCAAGGTAATTCGTGAGTAACGACCAGTCTTCAACAGATAAGAGTCATTTGGGGCAGCCGTGAGACACACAACAATACTGTTTTTTTTAAATTGTTCTTGTATTAGATGTAAGTCCTTTCTGTTTTTTTTTTTTGTGTTTTATGTTTTAAATGTTGTGTGCATCGTGGTCTCTTTTGCGCCAAATTGTTTTTCTTTCTTTCTTTCATTTCGTCTGTTTATTAATTAATTTAAAGTAAAATTTTAATAGTTTACCTCTGCGTCATCAATATCATCTGTGAGTCCGTTGAATGTAGTGTTCCTATGCGCCCAGCCGTTCGCGCTGCCTGATATCGTCACATCCACACCTGGAACACAAGACGACTATGTTAGAGCAGTAACTCTTAAATTGCATGAGGTAATAAAGGTGTTGTAATAATTTTCTGATTGAAAAAAAAAAGTGTCCATGGAGTTTCTTGCCTATTCTTCTCCATAGAGATCTACGCTGTGTAGAGAGCGGGAGGGACTGTCAGACTCGTACTGACTACGGTTACGGAAATTCGTGAGTATCGCGACCAAGTTTTGAAAGATAAAAAATAGTACACAGTTGTGGTGCAACAGTCCCAGTCTGTAGACATAATAACTGTCAAAGTACTATAAGTGCCCAATAGCTGGAATTTTTTAAGCACTGCAAATGCCATTTCAGTATCTACAATATCAAATTATGATCTTGACTATGTAATAATTTTTTTTTCCACAACTATCACACAACGCCATCTAGTCCCAAGCTAAGCAGAGCTTGTGTTATGGGTACTAGACAACTGATAGACATACTTATATATTTCTAAATACATACATATTATAGATAAATTACACCCAGACACAGAACAAATGATCGTGCTCATCACACAAACATTTGTCCTGGGTGGGAATCGAACCCACGACCTCCGGCATAGCAGTCAGGGTTACTAACCACTAGACCATCAGGCCTGTCTAAAGATAAGAAATAGTACACAGTTGTGGTGCAACAGTCCCAGTCTGTAGACATAATAACTGTCAAAGTACTATAAGTGCCCAATGGCTGGAAGTTTTTAAGCACTGCAAATGCCATTTCAGTATCTACAATATCAAATTATGATCTTGACTATGTAATAAATTATTATACATACTGGATCCATTGCAACCGGAAGAGCCAGATGAACCGGACGAGTTTGAAGAAACCGGTTTCACCGCAGTCTTTGTGTTTCTGTAAATGAATATTTTATTCATTAGTTTCGTAGTTTTAGAATCGTTTCGTGCCTATTACGAATTCAGGGGGCCCAGCTTCTTAAAACGATCAAATTTTACACGTTTGTCAAACATCTACGAATTTGACACGTTTGACGCACAAGTTTGAAAGTAAACCGAGCTGCCCCGACAAACTGACCGCCAAGAATGCGTTATTTGACAAATTATTTTGATGCTTGATTTGATCGTTTTCGATGAAAACGTGAAGTTTGACCAACATGTTTCATTGCGTACTTTACATCTTTCTCAGAAGCAATTTTAAACGATTCATTATGTAAATTATCTTACTTGTCTGACGTTGTAGGAGGACGTGGCGGTACAAATGCATCCACCACGACTTGTTCAGTCCCTTTGATCTCCGCTCGACAGAACGGACAGCCTTGACCTTCTGAATCCTGAAATAACAAGGCGAAATTTTTATTACAAGTTAGCAAGTATTTGTGAAATCATATTTCCCATGGTTTTACCCCCGGTACTGGGCTTCTACTGGTCATAACATACATAACATGTATAGCCTACATACTTCTCTGATAAATGGAGTATACAACACAAACATTATTTTTTTCAATTCTAATCAACAGTTTCTGAGATCGGCGCGTTCAACGAAACAAACAAATTCTTTAGTTTTATGTTATCTGTATTGTTTCGAATTAAAATTGGGTCATGCTTGCCGTAACCCAAGGCCTAATTTTAAACTTGTCCAGAAGGCCAATTTGTGAAAAGTAAATGCCTAGCTGGGTTTGGGTAGTTTACTGCAAAAATAAAATGAAAATATGTTTAGTCCGCCAGAGTATTGAAAAAAAAAAAACAATTTTTTTTAATCAATGTATATTCACAAAGATAAAACGCTTCGAAATTCGGGAGTGGAGGCTTGTGACGTCATAACGCCTTTAAAATTATACCGACCGAGTGACGTTTGGTGAATTTTAGAAGTGCTGTAACTTCGTCAATTTTGGTTAACGGAACAAAATAAAAAATACGGGTCAAATATTTTTTTAATAGGCTCTTTCAGAATGGCATAAAAAGGGGGGGATGATGATATCTTTCGGACCAATTTTTTTTTTCATTATTAGTCAAATAGCCTATTCGGTATGGGGGACTTTTTTCCTTTCTAAGACAAGAAAATGAGACCAGCATTCTACTCACAATTTGCCACGCAGTAAGACAAGGCGTACATAGTAGATGACCGCAGGGTTCTATCCTGATGTCCTTGTCGTTCTCCGCGCAGATCTTACACAACTGGAACGTGCTACCTGAAATGTCAAGAATGGACTAATGAATTAGGTTTTACATATTTATTTTTGAATAAATAGGCCCTGGTATGTAACTAGGTGGCCTACCAAGACGTCTTAGGCCTCTGCCTCGAATCTTGCGGGCAGCGGGGCGGCGGCGGCGGCGGCGCGGGAGCGGCAGGATCTTAGGCATACATTCAAATGGACCGGCCCTCGGAAACAGCGGCGCGGCAGCGGGGCGGGGGCGAACTGCGAGCGGTGACTTTAGTCAAGCGGTGACCGCCTGCGCAATTCGAGGCAGAGGCCTTAAAGCGTGAGTAGCTCCGCTGTGGGAACGGAACTTGTGTAGCTCTGTCGCTTTCACACTTCGTTTTGAATACTTTACATTGTTTCAGTACTCCCTTTTTTTGACGGGGTAAAATCATCAAATGAGCCACTGATACCCAGGGCAGAGCGGGAGGTGACACTCTTTGAGGCGCGCGTGGAACGCAACCCGCCGTCGACCCGAGCGTGATCCATGGTCGGACAGCGAGTTGCCCATTACTCGCTGCCCGCATGCCCGTTCAATACTCCCTAGTACTTAAATTGATTCTGTATACTAGACTAGCTGATATCCGTTGTTTCACCCCGCTGCTCGGCTCCTATTTGTCATAGCGTGATATTATTTAGCCTAAAGCCTTCCTCGATAAATGGACTATCCAACACAAAAGGATTTTCAATTTTAATCAGTTGTTTCTAAGATTAGAGCGTTCAACCAAAAAATCACTTCTGCTTTATAATGTTGACCCAGGATTTATGTAATATTTAAAATTATAATTAAGATATAAATTGGGTCTTTTATATACAGAATTCCCAGGTATCACTTCCAAACTGGGTCAAAATTTTCAATAGGTTATGGGCCCAGCACGTCTCCACTGCGCCACTCTGTTGTAGGAGAATTTTATAAGTAGGTTTCATTGTGAAAACCTCCTTTTGTAGTTGGCCGTTTGGAATGAGTACGAAAAAGTAAATTGTCTTTATGACGGGTATTTTTGTGATTTTATGTTTTCAGTCTGCCGAACTGAAACTACTTTACGATGCAGGGTGTTAGGTTTATTTTCGTTACGGAATTTCTTGATTCGATCGCCGCGCTCAGAGCCCGCGATAAAAGCTATGCAATAGCTTAAAAACTGGAGGATTCATCAAAAGGCAACATTTAAAAGTTTTACTAACCCATTTCACAATACAACTCGTACTGTTCCTGTGTCACAGTGATATGGTCTTCAGCGGGTGATATGATGGCACTGCTCAGGTCCGGGTTCACGTCGCGACCGTCCGGGTATAGGTAACTGAAAGCATAGTATGGACTTTTTTTATTGCCGGGGTAATACCTGAAGGTGTTGGTGTACTTAACTTTTTAGAAACATCTGTGAGATCCTAGAAAAACAAGTGTATTTCTATGAAGAAAAAGCGATTGGACTGCTGCACAGCGTGTGGCGGATTCGATTCCCGCACGGAACAAATATTTGTATCACCTACAAGTATTTGTTCCCAGTCTGGGTATTTGTGTGCGTGAGTTTCTGTTTGTAAACGCACCCACGACACAGTAGAAATTTCAAAAAAATTGAAACGTTCAGAAATTAAAAAAAAAGTTCAGAAATTGAAAAAAAAAAGTTCAAATTCATTTTAAATTGCACCAACGTGTGATAACTAAGTATAAACTTACAATCCCTCTCGATATCCGTCTAACAACGCTTGCACTAAGCTCTTGTTCTGCGGTATCGTCTGTAGAATCTCACCGTCCACCGTGACGTACCCTATCGCCCATTGGCCGAGCCGCGTACATGATAACCTGAAAAACGAAGGTGATTGGTCAAAATTAAGGTGGATATATCCCCAAAGCGGAGAGGAGCGGAGTCGAGAGTTGTGTCCGCCAAAAAGGAGAGGTGTGTAGCGGAGAGATATGGAAATAACTAAATCTGATTGGTTATTCAAACACATCTCTTGTCTCTGTTTTGGGGTAAACCGGGCCTTAGACTGGTAGAACTAGGCAGTGGCAATTGGCTGTTTTACTCAAACATTTTATTAGTACGAAATATAGATTATAAGAAAATAATAGACTCGTATTTTTTCTTCTGTTACGTAAACCAAAATTGACGAAGATACAACGCTTCTAACAATCACAAAACGTCACTCGGTCGGTACAAATTTACAAGCGTTATGACGTCAGAAACCCCCACTTTCGAATTTCGAAGCGTTTTATCTTTGTCAATATTCATTGATAAAAAAAAAAAAAAAATTATGTGTTGATGTTTTTTAAATACTCTAAGGCCCACTTGCACCACAATCACTAAACAGGTTTAGCGCTAAACTGATTTAAAACATCGTTCTGTCTCTGTCAACTTCAAACAATTTGACAGGGATACAGTGATATTCTAAGGCAGTTTAGCGCTAAACCCGTTTAGTGATTGTTGTGCAAGTGGGCCTAACTGAAGAATTAAACAGGTTGTCAATTTATATATGCAGTAAATTACCCTATTGTGAAACTGACATGGTTTTTCTACGTGACCAAGAGGCACAGGCCTCCTCTCTGCAAGAGAGACTGGGCTATCCACAACGCTAGCCCAGTTTGGTTTGGTAGATGTCACATGTCTTCGAATTAGTGGTTCTAGGGATTGCCTGTTTCCTCACTATATTTTCCTTCACAGTTTTGAGAGCAGTGGTGATGAAAAAATTATGCACCTTGCCCGCCTCCAACTCACATGTAGTCAATCTCCAAATTCTCTGCTATATATATATAACTACTGAGTCCTCCCACCCAGGGCAGGGCGGCAGGGACTGTCAGACTTGTACTGACTAAAATCCACGGTGTCCTTCAATAGCCCTTTACGTACCGGGGTAACGGTAATCCCTTGATCCCGCGACCCCGGCAGGCTTTGGCCCTCTACAAGCCCCGTCACTATGCTGACACTCTTTGAGGCGCGCGTGGAACACAACGCGCCGTCGACCCGGGCATGGTCCATGGTCGGACAGCGAGTCGCCCATTACTCGCTGCCCGCATGCCCGCGCCTACGGTGGCCGGAGATCGTCTTGCGACGTCCGACGCCGTGGGCGTCTACCACTGCGGCTGGGGTGGAGGGAGGACGCTGTCCTCTCCCTCAGGCGGCCCGCCTCCTCCTTCACGAGCATGACTGCTTCGCAGAAGGAGGCGACCGCTTCCCACAGGCGACCGCTTCCCACATACGACCGCTTCCCACATATATAACTACTATGATTTATATATAACTTCTATGATATTAATTAATCCGAGTATTAACACTATGTTACACATTATTAGTAGGTACGTGTGTAGGTGAAACCACAACCACCCACGCAGTTCAAGTTCAAACACATACTCGTATATCGTAGGTGTCACATAATAAACATCGCTATGTATCTTCTATCTTTACATAGTAAAGCAAAGTAGGTTGAGGTTCTTTTTTAATTTAATTTAGCGATAGGGTTGCTTTTGACCTCTATCTCACCTGATGGTGAAGCACGCTTGCCTAGAAGTAACCTATTCAGTCTTGGCTTAAAGACCTTAAGGTGGCAAGATCGTTAAGTTCAGGAAACAAATACCCTGCTAGGGAATTTTTCTTCTTAACTGTCTTATGTCTGCCTGTATGTTTTGAATTACGCAACGGATTTTGATGAGGTTTTCAACGTCAGTAAACTACTTTTCCACCGATGGTGTTTATGTGATTTGTTCGTTTTCGTCTAGGCAACAAAAAATATTCAGGAAAAGTAATCTATTCACTCTTGACTTAAAGACCCCGTGGTTGTAGCTATCAAGAAACACAGTACTTGATGATATAGGAAACTGAACAAAGAACAAACTAAATAGCTGATCATTTCCTTCAATAAATCATCAACCAAGTCTTTCTAGAGGCTGTGTCAGCCTCCAGGATGATTTTAATCCAACAGCCCCAGCCATATTTCGGTCAGAAGGGTGAACTCACCTAAACACATAACTGCCAGCCTTATGGATATACTTCTGGAGCCTCGCCTTGACCTCGTCGTACGTGAGGAACGCCACGTAACCTGGATGTGTGACCGCCAGCAGTTGCCAGTTGCGGAGTAACGTGCTCCAGGGTTGGAATAACCTGGAACGATTGAAGAAGTTAGCGTATAAGCAAGTTGTTGAAACTATTTTCGATATGACAGCAGCTACCGTTTCAAATACAATTTTTGTAATAGCTAATGAACCAAATACATAAAGGAATATTTACCTACGGTCTATTCGAGTGGGAGTATTAAAAAAAAAGTAAAAAGTCTTACTGACCTCGTAAATACATCAAACTCAAAGTTAGATATGAAGTCGTTACACGTGAGATCTATAGTGGTCTTCAGCGCCATCGTCTCCAACCCTGATGATATGGGATGCACGTTGTTTAACTCCTCCCGGAAGATCTTCCATGGAACCAGGGTGCTGTGGGCAGAAGAAAAAACTAGGTTAGTTCAATTTTTTGTTAGATAGCGAAAGAAGTGGAGCTTCCAAGAAGTTTTAGTTGGTGATTAGGAGGGCGTGTTCCCAGTTCTGCAAACGAATTGCATCAGTTTGTTTTCGATTATTCAAAGGTAATTGTGAAACCAGAAGGATGCCATAATGGTTTTAGTTTACATACATAAATCATCAACATAACATAATCAGCCTGTTTCCCTAGCTGGAACATAGGCCTCTTCACGATGAGAGAGTGGGCTATAACCCAACACGCTTGGTTGCAAGATATCACATGTGTTTCAATTTTTGGTTCTAGGACATGTCAGTTTCATTTTGAGAGCAGTGGTGAAATACTTGCTGGCAACCACAATCAGCAGCTTCTGGCTACCACTGCTCTCTCAGTCATCAACTGAACCATTTTTCAATAAGTTGGGGTTTACTTCCAGTCTAACCAGATGCTGTTAAATACTCGCATTTTGTATGGAGCGGCTGCCTAACTTTCAAAATCAAGTCATTGTAACACGATATCGCCTGGAGGGTTTGGTGCTTCCGTTAAGATCAAAAAGTCTAATAAATTGTGATAAAGCGCAAAGTGTAAAATTTAAAGTATGTACATTCTTCAAGAAAGAACCAGAGTGCTAGCGAGCCCGCGAAATTAATCTACGTTGGCTTAGACTGTAAAGCTCGAGTAATCTTGTTGCATCGTGCACGAGGCAAACTATAAGGATCATGCTCTACGTGAAACCACTACAGTATATTGAAGATAGTCTTTTAGAAAAACAGAAATCTTAAGGTTATTGATTAAGCTAGAATTTTCTGCTTTTACACCGCAACTATGGTTTTAGGGGCAAATAGGTTACCCTTAAAGAACTTATGTACTTACGTTCCGTACACGAGTGTAGACGCACAAATGTCGCGAAAGTGGCAAGTATAGTATAGGCACAGGTTAAAATCTAAAACTAAACTCCAATGTTATCCTAAATATAGGTCGCAAGACTGTCTAGGGTTACCCTGACTCTGGCCGCATAAGCCAACCGAAGGAACAGGGTGAACTTTTGATAGTAAGATCTCTGCATCTCTGATAGTCCATTCCGCTCCACCCAGGGCGGGAGCACCCAATTTACTTAGTCTAGTTTTTATTTAGTCTTAGAATAGTTCCAGTAAGAACAGATGGATGAGGATCATCTTACCAATTCTTTTGGCTCTTTCTATCTCATAAGTCTCAACATCTCTTGTTCCCATGAAGAGGGTAAAATTACTCTTATATAGAACGGACATACTCGTAAGCATAATAATATGCAGATGTAAAGTCCACAAAGGGAGCCGCGACAATTACAAAGTTAAACATCACACTAGGTTTGAATAAGTGGTAATCGATAAGTCGAAACGTGACCGTGCTTTGCTGATATTGAAGTACGAGGCAGAAAACAGAGAAGAATAACTCCAAGAGCTTCCGGAACTGGGAAAGCAAGGTGGATGTGATATTTGGAATCAAAGAGCAGAGAGATCGTCAATTGTAAATCAGCTTGGGTTAAGAAGGGCTTTTGTAATGATTAAGTGTGCAAACTTTTGCAATGCTGCTTGAGCATCGTTGTACTGCAATTTTATCAGACCAGCAATTTCCATCCTTGATAACTGCAAAAATGATTGAATTTCCACAAAAATTCTTAAAAGCTAATGATATCTTAGCATTTTCACAGGTTCCGGGAATATTGTGCGAATATTTCGTCGACTGGATAGTTTTAGTTCTACAATTTGACGTAGTAGGCCTTCTGTATTCATCTCATTCAATGTTCCCCATACAAAATGTTAATAGGAGAGTGGGACGGCGCGTGTTTTCCAATTAGCCGAATTAATTTCCTATATTCGATCGAGGGGGAACGGTTGGCATTGACAGTGGGCAGACGTAACGATTATTTGGGCATCCCCTCGAAGTGTGGGGGGATTATTTATATTTATGTATGTATTTGAGATGAAATGGGCTTGTTTGTATTGGTGTTGTGGGCGTTGTATAGGAGACAGGAGTTTTATTAGGAGGGATGTTGACGGGGGCTGTAATTGACAGTTACTACTGTAATGTTATAAGGGATTTTGCTGTGGGGACGAACTGTAGATGCCTATGTATAGGAAACAGTTTCTCGGTATTGTTTTCAATGTTTATACGGTAGATAGTTTTTGAATTAAGATTACTTTTCCCTAGAGAACACAATAGTCGTAGTACCGTGTCCCCTTTAAAACTGCATTTTATTGCCTCTGAATCGTATTAACATTTTATACAGGCTGACCTTTTTTAGTTTGTATAGTTGTTTGCTCCTGAATATTATGAAAAACTTTTATTTTAAACTCATCTACATACGTTTTCAATATAAGTGTAAAGTCATGTCAGAGATCTGCGGGGTTCCTAAAGGCGCCTTAATTAACTCAAACACCAGCGGGTGGTAAAATTTTATCAAGTGGTATAATTTTTCAGATTAAGTTTCGTTTTTAATAACGACTACGTGAAGCCCTGACACAACAACAGAAAGCGTCGATACAGACCTCGTAGAAGATGGCGGGAAGAGCTGAACGAAACTATCGACCAGTGGCTCATAGTAGCCCTGGCACAGTAACTTTTCTATTTCTAACCCCACTTTGAACATTTAGAGTATTATCTCGTAATTACAAGCATGCACAGTTAAAATAAAGTGCTACAGCAGTAAAAAAATATACATGACAGTGTATGGAAACTGTTTCACAGGCTCACGGCGGCGTCAAATTTTGCCGAGCTTGTATATTCAATGGGGGCGCGAGGCTGATGCAGTTTTCATTGAATATGCATTGCCGTGTATTGATTCCGAGCTTACGGTGTATGCTGACGATTCACACGGTTTTCTGATGCGGAAATGCATTTAAAAGTATTTTTTTTTATACCGACATGTTTATTAATAAACATTGTATATCTTACTAGTTTATAAATGCCAAAGTTTTTGTGGATAGATGGATGTTTGTTACACTTTCACACAAAAAATTCTGAACAGATTTGGTAGCAATAGAAAGAGTTTATAGGCTGGATGCATACGAGACGTCATCATCAAAAATGTTCCTACTGCTTCCTGACCGGGCACGTCGCAATCGCGGCGGTAAGACCCCTCTTTGAGGAGTGGCTGGATAGGCGTCACGGCGTCCTGACCTACCGCATGACGCAGGTCCTCACCGGACACGGAAGTTTCGGGAGGTTCCTGTGTCTGATAGGGAGGGAAGAAACGCCTGGGTGTCACCACTGCGAGGATCGTCCGGAGGACACGGTGGAGCATACGGTGCAGGACTGCCCCGCTTGGGCAGAGCACCGCCGTGTCCTCACGACGGCGATAGGCGGAGACCTCTCGCGCCCGGCATTGGTCGAGGCCATGCTGCGGGGCGAGACGGAGTGGGAAGCGGTCGCCTCCTTCTGCGAAGCAGGCGGAAGGCGCGAAGGAGGCGGGCAAGGTGCATAAATTTTTCATCATCACTGCTCTCAAAATTGTGAAGGGAAATATAGTGAGGAAACAGGCATGCCCTAGAACCACTAATTCGAAGACATGTGACATCTAACAAACCAAACTGGGCTAGTGAGGCCTGAGGGAGAGGACAGCGTCCTCCCTCCACCCCAGCCGCAGTGGTAGACGCCCACGGCGTCGGACGTCGCAGGACGATCTCCGGCCACCGTAGGCGCGGGCATGCGGGTAGCGAGTAATGGGCGACTCGCTGTCCGACCATGGACCAAGCCCGGGTCGACGGCGCGTTGTGTTCCACGCGCGCCTCAGAGTGTCAGCATAGTGACGGGGCCTGTAAAGGGCCAAAGCCTGCTGGGGTCGCGGGACCAAGGGATTACCGTGACCCTAGTACGTAAAGGGCTATTGAAGGACAACGTGGATTTTAGTCAGTACAAGTCTGACAGTCCCTCCCGCCCTGCCCTGGGTGGGAGGACACATTTGATGATTTTACCACGATAAAAAAAAAAAACTGCTTCCTAACACGGGCTTTCTCTTTGAGAGAAGGGGTGGGCCATAGTGGTAATACACCACGCAGGCCGCTAGATGTCATTTTTTTTTATTAGCCCGCTCTATCCCACACCTGGACAAAGGCCTCCCTTCACTCCTTCCACTTCTCGCGAACCCACGCCTCTTTCATCCAGTTCGGTAAGAACCTATCGAATTCTTCTCGCTATATCCTTCGTGGCCTGCCGCGACCCCGTCTCAGTCTCAGGGCACCAGTTTTGAGCTATTTTGGCCCACAGTTTGTATCTTGGAATTTTGAGTTCTAGGACATGCCGGTTTCTTCACAATGTTTTCCTTCCCCATTTTAACAGCAGTTGTCATGAAATAAATTACAAAGTAATGCGCCTGGCTGGGTTCGAACGCAGAACCTACAATCTATGAAGTCGGGGCCTATACCACTCGGTCGACACTTACAACACTTCAAACCTTTAATTCCTCTTAAAAACCGCAATGAAATAAGGTAAAACCTTTTTAGCCCAACATGAAACAACCCAGTTCTACTTAGTGTTACCTACTAAATTAAATCTGCCAGCAACAGGCAACAGGCATTAACTTTTTTGGGCACAAAGTCCGGTTAACTCTACCCTTAGTGGTAACGAATATAGTTCTTTATGTACGTACAATATTTAATTGCCCCTAGCACTTACCGTAAAGGGTTTAAATCCAATTGGGTAGCGGTTTTCCCTTGCTAGTATACTAAAATAGAACGTAGGTAATAATTTATTAAAACCTCGTTTTAACTGTGGAAATTAAATTTTACTGCGGTAGACAATTACAAAACTTATCGTTGTAAAATTGTGTGTTCATGCTTTATTGTTTTAGGTAAAAAGGGTTTATTTTATTTCAATTATGAATTACCTACCGCGAATTTCCGACCGTGAGGGAGAATTTACAAAAAACAAAATATATATATACAGATTTTTGGAGTTATGTAGGGTGACCATGAATTCCTATATCTAAAGGTATATATGTCATGTAGTAATATGAAATAGTGTGATTATTTTCTCTTTTTAATATGTGTTGGATTTATATAAAATAATGAATAGGTTCTTGGTACCAATTCAGGCTCACATTGTGTATAATTTATGACTCGGTAAAATCGTGTATTATAGAAAATTTATCAGCTGTGTTATAAATTGTGTTAAAAGCGCAGATTACAAATAATTGTGCAGTAAACTGATAACCATTTTCCTTGTGCCTACATAATAAAGGCGTGGGTAATTTTCCTACATTAAATGCAGGTAACAATTAATTTTATCTATTGTTTGTAACCATAGTTATATATATTTAGAAAATGCTTTCATGAAATGAGGATATTTTTCAGGAAAAAGCATTCATAATATTACACTAGTGCTGGTAGCTGTGATAGTCCTACATTAATCCCAGTAGCCACATTAATCGATCTACAAGGTTAAGCTGCCGTTACCAAGGTCGATTCACGGATGGGTAGTGGGTAATCACCATGTTAAGCTTTTAGTCTCGGCCTGCACTGGTAATTTCTCTCCTGTAGGTATCGTGGATGCTTCGACAAACATGGAAACTCACACACATAAACAGATCCGGAACATTACCTGTAGGTCATACAAAGATCTATTCCGTGCGAGGAGCAAACCTGCGACACGCCGCGCGGCAGTCGATAGCTCGAATTTTCCAGATCTTTGACAGTCGTTAATAGTTAGTGACTCGCAAGAGGTATCCCATCTTTTGTCGAGAACTGTGGGTTGAGGAAGTTAAAACAGACAGTCTTTCCACGTAAAATACTGGTCTGCTTCTAAAACGTAACATACGTAAATAGATATTCTTCACACAAACGGCAATATGTACCTATTTACTGCCGTCAATTGATTTAAACAAAAAAATGCATATTTAAAGAACCATTTCACAATTTTTTAAGGAAATGTAATCATCAATTGAGTCCTTCCGCCCTAGGAGGAACGGAAGGGACTGTCTGAGTTTTAATGACAAACAATCCATCCTTTTCCTTTAGTTGCCTTTTAATTTCAGGACACGGTTAACAGATGGTCCAGCGACCCCGGCATGCGTTGGGCCCTAAGAGCGATCCGTCAGTATGCTGACAGCTCCAGCTCTTGAGGCTGATAAAACAACCACCTATGCCTATAACTTAACACTTACAGCCAGTAATTGTTCACATTTCTATTCGGATATACATGGTTATTGACTCATTTCACGAACCTTATAATTTTCATAATATTTAATGTGATAATTTTAATGCATAATATACTTTGGTTGAAGTGCATATTTGTGATGGATAAGGAAAACAAAATTAATGGTTACGTCGACAAAAAATATTAATTCTTCAATTAAATTACTTTTGGCGCTATGTATGCCTACACCCTTTTTAATAAAATTTAATTTGCATACAGAGATTCTTAATGAAATTAAAACAATGGTGTTACGCGCGACGGCCAAAACTTTAACCAAGGACTTCGGGGTGAATAAAATGTTCACACAATATTTACATTTTTATGATCTAGGCATATTTAGCAGTAGTACGATCATTAAGAGGCACGCGAGGTCGTTTTGAGGGATCTATACTTAATATTTAAAAGATGTATATTTTTTTAATGTTTTATTCGGTCCGGTCGGTCCGGTCATTTAAAGATAATGAGAAAATGTTGATTTTTGAGGTATACTCAGTGTAGATATCATGATGACTATCACTTCAATTTACTTTTTTTGCAATAAAAATAAGTACACATACATCGGTCAGTATTCATAGTATATAAGTACACAGTCGGTAAGTATAATTAAGTAGAAACAATTATGGACCCTGTCAGGCACACCAGAATTTTCGACTTTTGGTAAAAAAAAAACTTTTTATCTGTTCGAGTGCAGTATGTATCTGTGTAATGTTACCAAATAAATCTCACATACTACTGTTTAATTGCGACCTATACATATGTCTATCAATGAGCTGTCACACCCGGTTTCCCAATAGAAAGTCATTTATATGACAATAACAAATTCATTCGACAGAGCCATTGAGCTTGATGACAAATCGTTTCCAATTTTTTTTTTATCGTGGTAAAATCATCAAATGAGTCCTCCCACCCAGGGCAGGGCAGGAGGGACTGTCAGACTTGTACTGACTAAAATCCACGGTGTCCTTCACTAGCCCTTTACGTACCGGGGTCACGGTAATCCCTTGGTCCCGCGACCCCGGCAGGCTTTGGCCCTCTACAGGCTCCGTCACTATGCTGACAGTCTTTGAGGCGCGCGTGGAACACAACGCGCCGTCGACCCGGACATGGTCCATGGTCGGACAGCAAGTCGCCCATAAGTCGCTGCCCGCATGCCCGCGCCTACGGTGGCCGGAGATCGTCTTGCGACGTCCGACGCCGTGGGCGTCTACCACTGCGGCTGGGGTGGAGGGAGGACGCTGTCCTCTCCCTCAGGCGGCCCGCCTCCTCCTTCACGAGCATTACTGCTTCGCAAAAGGAGGCGACCGCTTCCCACTCCGTCTCGCCCCGCAGCATGGCCTCGACCAATGCCGGGCGCGAGGTCTCCGCCTATCGCCGTCGTGAGGACACGGCGGTGCTCTGCCCAAGCGGGGCAGTCCTGCACCGTATGCTCCACCGTGTCCTCCGGACGATCCTCGCAGTGGTGACACCCAGGCGTTTCTTCCCTCCCTATCAGACACAGGAACCTGCCGAAACTTCCGTGTCCGGTGAGGACCTGCGTCATGCGGTAGGTCAGGACGCCGTGGCGCCTATCCAGCCACTCTTCAAAGAGGGGTCTTACCGCCGCGATTGCGGCGTGCACAAATCGTTTCCATAAAAGTATAGTTTTAGTTTGCCCGAGACTCTTTTGAATATTTTTCGATCATCATAATTTCCGGTTTGGATATCAACGCCCAACTGAAAATTCACCCTGCATAGGTAAATATTAAATATCTTACCTGTTGTTTGTTTTACATACCACCAAGTATTAAGTCCTTAAAACTCACATTAAAAAAAAAACAATTAATACTAAAAGAAATAAAATGAAATACCAACAAATATTCATCATTGTCGACTTCGCGCAAAAACTGATGGTGGCTACGTGCTGTTCCGAACTACATTTCACTCGCACGATCCAGGTTAATCCGGCAAAATATTAAAATATTCCAGTCGCATCGATATTCCGACGTGTGATTTAGTTCACGAAAGGGACTACCTCAATATTTTTGTTAGAAATGCGACGTACATAGGTACCTGTTTATCTCACTTGTCAATATGTAGGTTACTCTGAACTTCTGTAGGCAATTCACAAACTGTTTATTAAGTTATCAATTTTGTCGAAATTGTTCATCGAAAGCGTACGCGTACTTATCCCAAATTATCAATATATCATTGTCACCCTCATTTACGTGTAATGTTTGTTCGATGCATCAATTAACACAACTGTCCTCAGAAATGAAAAATGGAAGCTCTCTCACAGAAAAATACTCATATTTTATTGCATCCACATTTTTGATCGTAAAACACGTCGATTCGACATACACAACCAAAGATTTTTTTCTGTAAATTTAAATCATAGATTCGCCATACTGAGGCAAAAATGTTCACGTTTCTGTGTAATTGACAATTGATGCAAATAGTACTGCGTCGTCCTCTCATCATGCACATCGCATTTATAAAATGAAAAGAATACAATACATTTACAATAAATATGTTGTATTCTATTCTGTGGGATGTGAAAGTTAGCTGAAGCCAGTGTAGAATTTTTTTTCGCACAACCAAGTACCTTAAGGGCACATCTACGATTTTCATGTATGCATTAAAAAACTGCGTCGATGCGACGTAAGCAGGTAGATACATTTTAACTGTCATGTCGACGCATCGGTCGAGGGTAGAGGTGAAGGCTCCCCACCCACTCCAATCTACATTTGCATCCATCAACTGGATCAAACATGAAAATTGCACTTGAATTTTTAGTATTCGACGGCACGTGCAATGACTGTACCTACGTAAAGAGTGCGTACGTGTACGTACGTAAAGAGTGTTCACATAAATGCTTACCATCATGAGAGATGGTGGTCAAACTCGAGTCTACGTATCGTTAAATAAAAACTGACCTTGAAACAGAGCAATAAGGTAGAAACTTATACCTACGTGAACATGGTGAAATTGGTGAATGTTAAATTAATTGCAAAAGGTTAGTGTAGGTGGGGGTCAGCAAGTTTTCTTTCTTTGGGAAATTATCAAATGAGTCCTCCCGCCCTAGGTGGAGCGAAAGGGACTATCAGACTTGAGTAAAGTCAAGTTGGTTTGACTGGTTAACAGGTTGGTCCCTAAAACGCAATGGGCAACTAAAGGTACAAGTACACTGTACCTTTGCGGTAATCTGTTAAGCTAGTTGCAAGTTGCAATGTCTTTCAAGATTTAGAAGCGTTTTTGACTAAGAACAATGAACCGTCTCGTTTCATAAATTCATAATTGCTAGGTTTTTTTTCTATATTAACTTTGCGGGCTCTAGCAATTTCTCCAGTACGACACTGGGTGCGTTTAAAATATAGAAACTCACATACACAAACACCCAGAATATCTCCCACCTAAGTATATCTCGCGGGATTGCCTCATCAGATAACCGTGACCCTAGAACGTAAAGAGCTATTGAAGGATCATCGTAGATTTTAGTCGATACAAGTCCGACAGTCTCTTCCGTCTTGCCCTGCGTGGGAGGACTCATTTGATGATCACCACGATAAAAAAAAAACCAGGTTTATCACAAAAATTATACCCAACCATTGTTCCAATCATTAAAATATTTAATTCTTTTAAGGTAAAATATTACCAATGTAATTGCCGACCAATTCCCCCGCCGAACAAGTTATTGTTCCACTAATATTATTTGCGGTTTCCTAAACGTTTTGAAAAGCGGACAGTTCTGCGCATTTCAATTTATTAATATTGTCGTCAAACGGTAGATGGGTATTGATTGATTACATTGTTGGTACAGTTTCAAAGGCAGATTGTGATATTGTATTCAATTATTTCATTGGTTTCGAAATAGAGATGATTTTAGTTGGTAAAATCAAATAGCACAATATAATCAAACCTAGTTTGTTACAAATTACACAAGGTTGTTAGAAATTAGGTTAAATGTAAATGTCTTTGTATCCAAAAACAAAATTACGATGTTGATATCAATTATGTAATTCATCAGCTGAGCTATTCATGTAATGTGTAATGTCTGATGGCAAATAGGCTCACCCCTAATCATGGAAGGCGAACATAATTGGAGAAATAAAATAAATAAATAAATAATCCACAACTATCACACAACGCCATCTAGTCTCAAGCTAAGCAGAGCTTGTGTTATGGGTACTAGACAACTGATAAACATACTTATATATTTCTAAATACATACATATACATATAGATAAATTACACCCAGACACAGAACAAATGATCGTGCTCATCACACAAACATTTGTCCTGGGTGGGAATCGAACCCACGACCTCCGGCATAGCAGTCAGGGTCACTAACCACTAGACCAACAGGCCTGTCAACACAAACAAATATGGGTGTACTATTAGGTACACCTCTGTGTAATCCTTTCGACGATTACACTATGTTATGACACAATACAGAAACCAAACAAACCGTCAATATTACAAATTTTTCCCATAACATCCATTACCGTTTGCCATGCTATAGCAACATCCCGTCACTTGCATTCACAATTCACATATTATTCTTCTAACACGCGAAACGAATAGAAATACTATACATCACAAGCAGGCTTATCAGTTTGCATGTATAATATCGCATTGTGAGCTGCGTTGTATTAATCTGACGACTATTGTTGCACAAGCAGCCCACTCTGACTGTATATGGGTAGGCATGGAGGACGCACGAACAGAGTGCTAAGATGATCGATCGTGGAACCGCTGCTATGATTTCTTTTGCAGTTTCGGGCTAAGCTAAGTAGACGTAAAAGTTGAAGAATAACCTTAAAATATAGAAAAAAAAAACACTTTGGTCAGTGTTGCTTCATTCTTTGTCTTGACAAAGGTGCAGTGTAAGCGCAAGTGTCTTTATGTCAAGAGTGAATAGTTTACGACCACATCACCGTTTACCATAGTGGTATAAACAGGAACCTATCGTTACATATGTTTTGGATTTAACGTGCGTTAGCGTTTCACAGTGTGGTAAGATCCCGGTTTTTGTTGCATCGTGTTTTTATTGAATTAATCGATAGAGTTTACAATTCTGAGGATTAGAGTAAAACTCCGGGTTCGCTAAGACTTGTACTTTTTTAAAAAAAAAATGTCAAAGTTTCGGAATATCCGACTTTTAAAAAACGAAAAAAAAATCATAATAATTTAACGGAAGTACTTATTCCAGAATTTATTTATTCTATCGAAAAAACGTATAATTGCAGACCCTTCCACCAATTTCTGTTGCTTTAGTATGAATGGGTCAAGAGATATGATTTTTTTTCTCATTTTTCGTTTTCATTTTTTTATTCATATAATCCGCCGTAGTAGGTGGTCATTCCTACATCAAAAAATAGCTAATACTTTCTATTATTTGTAGTATTTTTTCCAGAACCTAACTCACTGGAGTCCAGGAGTTATTGAAAATTTTAGTAATATCCGAAATATCCACACTTAGGGCTGCCACTTCCACCAAAACATTATCGACCTTATTACAAAAACTAAATAAACCTTAGTTTAAACCTGGTCTATCAAGTCCAGGCTTATCTGCAGAGCCATGGTTTAAATTTGTCCGTATTACAAAACTAAGATAAAACGTCGACTTTAGCACCGCCATTTGAACGATTGTCTATACAATTAAATCCACAATGAGTAATAACAATTAAATCTACCTTCTTTCAATCTATTTTGGGTGAAAATAACACAAAAACTACAACACAATGAAAAATTTGCTATGAGAAACTTTGACATACCTTTGACAGCTACTACTGTTAGACCATGGTTTATCGCAAAACCACGATTTGTAATAATGTTTGTTTAAACCGTAGTTTTACAAGATTAAACCTGGGTTTTTAGTTAAACCCCTTTTTGTAATAAGGCGGAATTTGTTTATTTTTATTAAGTTTAAGCTTTCTTATCACGACCATAACAAGATATCATTATTTTGTGGCTTAAAGTAGCAAACATTAAGTAATTTTATAAAGAAAATGAAAAAACATATTGAGAAATTGGTATCATGTTGATTGATACACCTTTTTTGGAAACCGTCTATAAATTCTAACCCAAAAGACTCAACTAATAGTTAATAAAAGAAAATCCTTTCCGAGAAGTATATTAATAACAAGTATATTAATGTGACAGTGATGTGGACGTATTTCTTGACGTCATTTGAATGTTTTTGTTTTCTTTTTATTTCTTTGTACATATTACTAGTAATTTTTCATTTATAGTTTGTATATAATTTTAGTACTGTGAAATCACGAGTATTAACATATATCAACATTTTACATGAGTAATATTTTTTAGTTTTTTTTTTTAATATTTTGAGTCAATTAAATGTGAAATGAATGTAGTTTGTATATGAATTTGTGATAAATAAAATACAATGTAGTTTGTATTTTATTTATCGACATGAATTATATACCTATCTCATTATCATTATCATTACAGCTTATTGCAGTCCACTGCAGGACATAGGCCTCTCCCAGGGAGCGCCACAGTGCACGATCTCCTGCTTTTTTCATCCAGGCACCACCAGCCACCTTCTTCAGGTCATCGGTCCATCTTGCCGGACGTCGTCCCACCCTACTCTTACCTACACGTGGTCTCCATTCGAGAACCTTCCTACTCCACCTTTCGTCGGTTCTCCGGCAGACACGACCAGCCCACTGCCACTTTAGCTTGCTACAGATTTCGACAATATCTATATCTTTGGTCTTATGCCGTAAGACCTCATTCCGGATTTTATCCCTTAGCGAGACCCTAAGCATAGACCATTCCATAGCACGCTGCGTGACATGAAGTCGGTTGGCCAGCTTGACTGAAATGTTCTACATTTCAGCTCCGTAGGTTAGGACTGGAAGGACGCACTGATTGAACACCCGACTTTTTAGGCACTGCGCCAGTGGCGACGTGAGGATATGACGCATTTTCTCAAATGCTGTCCAACCAAGCTCCACCCTTCTGGCAATTTCCTGCTCGAAGCTAGTCTCTACCTAGCTGAAATACCTGTCCGAGGTAGATTGAATTGAATTGATTGTAGATTGTATTCTTGGACAACTTCAAGTGTTATACCTTCGACAGAAATAGGTTCTGGGGTGACATGGTCATTGAACATGATCTTGGTCTTGTCTAGGCTCATCCCAAGACCCACACATCTCGAGGCAGCATTGAGACTGTTCAGCATTTTTTGCAGGTCTTGCAGCGATTCCGCCATAATAACTATGTCGTCAGCAAAACGAAGGTGCGTTAGATATTCACCGTTGACATTGATGCCCAATCCGTTCCAGTTCCAGCGTCTTGAAAAAATCGTCCAGCGAGTTGGTAAACAGTTCAGGGGATATTACATCTCCCTGTGTCACACCGCTAAGCAGCTGGATGGGCTTCGTTCGGTGGTTTTGTACTTGGACCGACATCGACGCCATGCTATATAGAATCCTTGGCACCTAATTTGTAAAATAATTATTAATTAATTCTAGGGTCATCATGTCGTCCCCCTGTCTTCAGACTTCTTACAGCCCCAGAACATGCCACCTTATGTTTTAGAGCTCTTCCTCGAGTTAGACCAAGCCCTAGTCCAGTTATAAGCTGCGTCCGTTATACGTCGTCAAGGTCAAAGGTTTGTGGCAGCCATCCGTAGCCCGGAGATTCCCGGCACCCTCTACTCCACCGTAACCAAGGCCGCTGCCGTGACCCGGAATAGTAGGGTGGCCGTGAACTGGGGGCCGTGGGTTCTGTTGCTCGTTCATGGGAAGTGCATGCCCATACTCACCACGTTGGGCAAGCGGGTTGGTGAGCGCAGTACAGAGCCTCACACCAGTAACGCTGCTGCCCGCCGCTGGTCAGAGAAATTTGAATCTATATACCTTCTTAATGGTTTTACCGCCCTTGGGGTGGGTCGCCAGTTCTCGTTCGTTTATCAGCAGGGTGCACCACGAGCAGGTGAGGTTGGCATTTGGGGCAAAAAGGTCTGCCCCCTTACACCCCTATCTAAATCCCTCTATACCTATTTAATTATTTTAAATCAATTCTCATCATGTATTTACATCAATTGTATTGATTTTTGATAAAATTTTATATGATATTATTTACGTTAACTATTTATACATTATTATTTATTCATTGTTCCATCTGCAGTTGGAACCTAGCCATCGATAATTATTTGCATGCTGAATTAATTGTAACTAACAATGAAGATGAATTTTAGTTCGGTTAGATCACAAAATATATTACAAATTCATATACATTTTCCCTTCGAATAGCCAACTACATATTAGTTATTAGAAAGTATTTAAAACACCTTCTTGTTTTTCAAATAAAATATGTTTTTGTTGTTTTTTTTTTCGGATACTTGACAGTGACAACCCTAAAGAAAATTTTGAATTTTCAATAACTCCTGGACTCCAGTGAGTTAGGTTCTGGAAAAAATACTACAAATAATAGAAAGTATCAGCTATTTTTTGATGTAGGAATGACCACCTACTACGGCGGATTATATGAATAAAAAAATGAAAACGAAAAATGAGAAAAAAAATCATATCGCTTGACCCATTCATACTAAAGCAACAAAAATTGGTGGAAGGGTCTGCAATTATACCTTTTTTCGATAGAATAAATAAATTCTGGAATAAGTACTTCCGTTAAATTATTATGATTTTTTTTTCGTTTTTTAAAAGTCGGATATTCCGAAACTTTGACATTTTTTTTTAAAAAAAAGTACAAGTCTTAGCGAACCCGGAGTTTTACTCTAATCCTCAGAATTGTAAACTCTATCGATTAATTCAATAAAAACACGATGCAACAAAAACCGGGATCTTACCACACTGTGCGTTTGCAGGTTTTTCTACCAGGACTGAAGTAGAAGATTACACGCAGCACTTTCATCAAAGTCAACGAGAATTGGACATGCACTTACACTCTCCATTTGCCTTCTACTCCGTGACAAGACAAGGAGTATTGTATGAATTCCTAATGCAGAGCACCTTATAGAGAAACAACGTGACATAGATTCGTATTGCAAAGCCGTGACTCATGTAGTGTGAAATGTTCGGAGCCAATTAATATTTGTTAATCGTTTACGGTTGTAGCTTGAATTTTTGGATTGGAAATCGAATTCTTTGCAAATATGGCTGTCGAGAAATAGACATAACATAACGTCATAAGCGAATCTGTTTTCCTTAGAGGTTCAGGCAATTCATCATTTTTTTTTTGAAGTTTCATGCGTGAAACTTTTGCCATAAAGGGCAGTCAAAATTATGTTGTGAGGAAAACACGATTCAAAAAGTTGAGCATAGAATATGTGCTAGCACAGTCAGCAATGTAAATACCCGACATCCAACTTGATGAATCCAATCTTAAGGACTTATTCAAATCTTTCTCATTGACAATGCTACTTGTCTTGTGAAAGATGAATAAAGAACAGAAGACCGCTGAAGAATTACTGACACTTGTCAGTATAACCACGATCCATAAACGAAGGTTACCTTCTACAATAGAAAGGGCTCAGCTCAGAGTGAGTGATGTATCAAGTGACGTTTCGACGGATCGCCCATTTCTATCACAAAAGAAGGGGTCACAAAAGGTGAACAAAGTAGAGGTGATTTTGTGGTAGACCATACTAATTCCACTCAGTACGAGCAATATGACGATATCTGTAGAGTTCACAAAGGGGCAACTTAAGTTAGGCAGGCGGCAAGTAATCTGTAGCTTGCCGTCCGATCAAGGACCAGGCCCGGATTGACAGCGAGTAACGTGCGTGCCTCATTGAGGTGTCAGTAAACTGACGGGAAGATTACATACTCTTCAAGCTATATAGGACTCTCGAAGTGCTCTTCTGAGCATTAGAGCCGGCCCAATTGCTATGAAAATAGTGGGAGTGCCACAATAGGTCAATACTAATATTAATTTCAAGTCTGACACAAGAAAATCTAGAGCAAACTCACATGAAATAAAAAAAATTACTGTTTTTATTAACCAGAAACATATTTAAATAATTCCCCGAAATTACCACATTCATTCATACAGCTTGGCAAGAAAGAGTCTGATGCGGTGACAATTGAAACTACGAAACGTTTGTTGTTGCAACATGTTAGAAAAGTCAACTACGAGTAGCTTCTGTGTCAAAAAACAATTACCTCGTGTTATTTCACGATTTTCTACTTTATTTCGCAACGATCAGTGCTTACTTGTTTATTTATAATGACATATGACAAGTAGTAGCGACCTCAATTTTTCCACACTCTTTTTTGCCAAGCTGTACACCACTATCACAGAGGAAGTAGATTATCACATGGAATCGAAATCCAACCGAATATCTCAATGGACTTTTACAAGCAAAGATAATAAAACAACTGAGGTGGGGGTCGTAACAGAGATTAAAAAGATACGATATCTGAATTGATAGCTAAAGATGAATGGTGATATTAAGTATTTATCAGAGAACAGATAAGGGTAGAAGGTCGAGTAAATTATGGTGTTAGGTAAGTAGGAATACAATGGATGTAGTAATATAGAACTGTAATGCAACATTTACGGTGGTGTTTTAGGTTGCATGATGCAGTCAAAAGGCCCAGAAAATGTTACACTCATTTTTGATGAATTTTGAAGAGGTCCATCAAGAAATGCAATAAAAAAATCTCAGTCTTGTAGAAATGCTACTACGGCTCGAAATAAATACATTCATCGGGTCATGAATATTTCTATGTAATGTATACCGAGACATACTTCAAAAGTGTGTAAAGGATCGGCCATATTTTGAAAAAATCCTGGTCCACCCAAATTCAACTGCCCTGAGATATTCAAGAAATTGCGTAAGTGACATATTATGTCAGAAGTGGAAGACGTTTGTGTTCTCATAGTACTTCTGCACATTTATCACAACACAAATGGTCCAGATTAGGTCCAATCCATTCAGCTTACAAGGCGATAAAGCGTGAAGGTGAATGAACGTAAAGCCTAGAGCATAATGGCGGACCGCAACGAACCATAGCGTGTCGCAGAAACGCGTAACGATCGCTAATCGTCTTCGGTGCTTGAGAAAAAGATGAGAAATGTGAAGGTATTTCTTTTTGTACTTGGGAAAGAGCACGACTTTGTATTACAGCTATTTAGTTTTAGGTCAACGCGGTATGGTGGTTTTGCACAGCAGGTGAGCTCGTTACTTAATGCACTTTCGATGGTTAAAGCTTACAAAACCGTCTATAAAACATGATAATGAAAAAAGTGCATTTATTAATTCGAAAATTACTGCAGTTGGACCTGATGTAACGACTGCACCGCATGAAAATACTTATTGTGTATGTATCAGATATCCGACACTTGTCATTGTACCGGGTACCAAGACTGCAGGTGCAAAGATGAATGCCCTCACTATTGCCTGCATACCTTTTTGTAGCACTTAGTCACGCACGAATTGGCCCAGCAACCGATGTGTCATAGTATACCAAATCGCGGAGATAATCTCATCAGTTTCGGTGTGCCGTGTGAATATCCCAATCAAATCGACTAAACGTGATTTTAGTGAACGTTTATACAAATTGAAGGTATAAACGTGTTTCGCATGACAGCTTCGGTCATTTCGCTACGTTACTTGTGTGTAATGATTGGAGTATGAAAGATCGTAGTTTCCCTCAATAGGGTGTTAACAATAATAATCTGATAGGAATTTGATGTCTCTAACATTGCTTTTAGGTTGTAAATGATAGTCATCATTTACCAAGCCTTTTCCCAATTTTATGTTGGAATCTTCTTTTATTTGAATCGGATGCAACTAAAACCGGTATTTTACATGAAATGAATACCTATCTGAACTTCACATTCCAGTTACTCAATAATACCCCCCTTTTTTGACCTCGAAATGATCAAATGAGTTCTCTCGCCCAGGTCAGGAAATATCAAACCCGCACTGTTTAAAATCTAATATGTTTCTTCAATTGCCCTTTACAATATTTTCTCTTAAACATTAATGTATGTCAGCAGTGAATAATACCCCTAAAAAATGAAATTGCAGAAAAAAAAAATTGACTCCATTGATTTATCAGAATAATAGCTTGTGCCCGCGGGTCCACTCGCGTTAACTTAGAATTTCACAATCAATTCGGATCGTATATGTGGCATCTATTATCATATCAACTATAAATATATTAAAGTTTTTGTTGTTTTTCTCGGAAACAGTACTTTTTCGGGATGAAAAGTCCGTCTCTACATCTGACAACGTATACCTATGTAAAATTTCAGGATAAACAATTTAGCGATTCATAGGTACTAGGTATTCAGAATTGTTTACTTTATTGTTCGGAGCTTATCAGTCTCACTCGATGAGTTACGAGTATCAAGTTTTTCTCGACCGGGTTTTTCCCAAATACTTGTGAATGAACTTTAGGTAAACAATTCTCCCATTCGTATTTACTTTTATCACAAAGATCATAGGTTGGCATTGTATCATTTTGACGAACAACTTTCGATTATTAGGTAGGATTTTCCCATTGGCTGGGAAAATCCGCTGGCCTGAAATTCGTTAAAAACGGTAGATTTCATTTGCAGTTTTTTAACTTCATATATTTTTTACTGGCTTATCCCACAGCTAAGCTGTCCTCCATTCTTTCCATTGGTCATTCTACGTTCTTCTCCATCTTCATTCAACCTTTAGCCATCGAATGCTATTTTCTTCTCCAAATCCTCGCCCCTATTTGCAAATTAGTGTCACGTCATGATTCTGCGTTACCTCTATCCAGTTCTTAAACACCTCAGCTTTTAAATAAGCATGGAGGTATGTGTCTTCAGTGTGCAAGCAAATAAAGGGAGAAACATTAAATCCACACGTTTACGAAAACCATTGAAAGGGCCAGTTGTCAAACACTTGACAATCATCAATATGAATGTCGACGCCACATCACCACTACGCGGGAATTCGAAGTGTTGTCCCAACAATGTTCTTCATATCTGCCAATAATTTAAACTTACGTTCGGTTTTGGTGTTTGCTTTTATCTTTTGTGTTCATTGGTGACTAACAGGATTGCAGTAAACAGAAATAAACCAGTTTCTATAATACCACTTTTTTTTTTGCTATCGGGGTGAAACCTTCTAAAAGCTACCGGTCTTTGGGGAAAAGACCGGGGAGTGTGGTCTGTATAATATCACTATTGATTAAGCTTGAAAAGACGCAAATCAACATCCGAATCAGCAGAGTGGCTCTGGTGGGGTTACCCCTATAGGGCGAAACGCCTGCCGGGGTCGAGAGACCCTAGAACAGCAACAGAATGGTTTTTAGTTAGTATTAACCGTCTCTTCTGTTTCACACAAAGCGGGAGAACACATTTAATGAGTTTCCACCCCAAAAAAAAAGTACTGAGGGATATTATTTTAGTAATTTGACCCTGCATATATTTAACCAAGAGCAGGAACCAGCGAACGAGACCAAGTTACAATCTAGAAGCCTTTAAAATATTCAAAACATCCCGAATATCGCTAGGAAACTAAGTTTGAAGGGGATGTTATGACGATAAGTGTGACCCCGTCAAGTTACCATCCGTCCTTGGCTATGTGCCAAGTTATACCGAAAATACGACAGTTATGCAAAATTTTAAGGAGTTACCTTATGTAAGTAGGGTAAGCTTAAAATGACCTGACAAGTTGGGCGCGTGGATTGAATAACTTAGTTATTGGGTCTTCAATTAGTGAGGAGTTTTGCATAATCAGGTTCAGGAGGACAGATAGTAATTACGCAGTTACGCACTATGTTAGTTTCAGTGATTTAAACAAATAGAATTGGGTAGTAAAAGGAACTTAAATACTAAAATCATCATCAAATCAGGAAAAAGAAACCATTCACCGCAAAAACCAGTTTTATGCTACTCAAAAAGATGGAAAAAAAGAATCACGACAGAAGCACATTAAATATCATCGAAGAAAAAGCTCTTCAAATAATAAAGAAATATTTCGACCGTTGTCTTAGGGATGCTTTCAATATTTTTACTTCAATATTCTCGGAAGTACTGACCCAGATCGGCGAGGCATCAAAAGATATTGTGGACATTGACATGAAAATACATAAAAATATTGGAGTTTATATGAGGAAAACTACAGAAAAACGGGTCGGCACACAGAATCATGCAAAGGTTTTGCTTATTGGTATTTGGAGACATGACCACAAATTGATATTGCGTCGGTATTGACAGCTCCCCAATTCGATTAGGGTGAGGATAAGGAAAGCATTAACTGGTTGTCATCACGTACTTACCCGTTGATGGACATTTATTTAATTACGAACTTATTGTTGATGCGCGTAGTATAAAGACTGATTGGTTCCAAAATACTGCAAATCAGTATCAACAGTGATGACCTCCCGAAAGGCCATGCGGCATGTTGCAACGAAGCTTGACGAAGTCCCAGAAAAACCATTTCACTGATTTGGATCCCGTAACAAAATGAATGAAAAATATCATCAGTTGCGACCTCAAGAGTAATTGAAAAAGTTCAAAACATAATCCTAAAAGTTCTTATTTCAATTTCAGCAACATATGATTGAAATGTAAATTAATCAGGGCACGTCGAGGCGATGTATTAATCTGCACGAGACGAAGTTACGCAAGTCAGATAAATGTATTCCGCATTAGCATACTACATGAAATGCGCTGAAGGATTGCAGGCCACGTTCTTCAGTCTGCCTTATTCTGAATGTAGGGCAAGTTTGTACGGATATGATGGTATTATGAATGAGGGAAGATGTTTTGTTAAAAGGAGATGTCAGAACTTGGTGAGTCTTGGAGGTATTGAAGATGAATGCTTTGAGCTCTAGAGCGATTTAGAGACCCTCTCATCATCATTTATCCGCAAGTTGTCGTCATATTTAAAATTGAAGTACAAGCCATCAAGACTTTACTCACTTCACTTCCATAAGACCACAATCGTACCGCGAAGGAGATAATCAGCTAGCCCGAAGAAAATCTTCAATAGCTATTCAACCCAAGTGTTTGGAATCTTTTTATGGAAATTTTTTTACGACATTAAATCATCAATTTGATTTGGAAAGGCTTCAGAAATCCAAGTTTCAGTAAAAATGTTTTCCCAAAGCAATCAATCAAAGGCTCTAACGACATTTTCTTTGCACGTCTAAGTAACTTAACACACACAAAAAACCTAATAACGTGTCCAGAACTTCCACTTTGAGCGGCTGTGAGTGTAAATCCAACACCAGAATAAGAAGCCTGACCCACTTTCCCGACTATCGAGTGAGTACTCCAAGCCTTTTGAATTTCTAGAATACATTTTTAGCCGTTTCGTCGGAGATTTCCTGAGGTGCCAATAAGACTGGGAAAGTTTCCATTTAAGCTAGAATTGGGATTGTACCTTTGAATTTAAATTGCTGTGGGGGATTTTAAGGAGCTCCTTGATTGGTTGACAAAAGGGTTTTAATCAAATAGAGTTGGCTTTCGGAATGTAATTGATGAAGCTTTTAAAACCTTATATGCGACTGGAAATGTGTAAAACGAAAAACTGCGTTTATTAATATTTAAGAACTGAGTCTGAGAATTGACTGAGTATTATATTTTTTATTAATATAGAATTGTATGTAGGTTATTTGTGGGTGGTTATTTGTGGCCAGTACTTCAAGGCAGATACTACGAGATTATCTCAGAAACAAAAAATGTGCTGTTTCTTACATCCTTTCTGTAACAAAAATGTATGTAGCAGCTGAACCGAGTTCCATTCCAATATTTCATATAGCTGCATAAAATTCTCTTTGCGGTGTCCCGTCGTGCACACTAGCAAGAATTGATTGAACTCCACTGCACTTACAGCATCTTTACCGTAAAGGAGAAATAAGGTCAAAAAATCTACATTATTTTTTAAATTCACAACTACAAAACAAGTTACATTCAACAATTAATTCACATCTTGCATAACTATTACTCCAAAGACCTTGTTAGTTTAACAAGAACGTTCTCAGTTAACAACAATAAAAATAAAGAAGCACACAAATTGGTTGGCTAATTAATTGCAGTGTCAGCTTCTTGAGCGGAGAAGTGGGTCAGAGCTTCTAATCTGTGCACGGTGTCGTTTAGTTGGAAGACACCCGACACTGATGAAAACCGATTGAAAGGGTGGCGATGTATCCGCAAGGAAGTGCAATTGCTTCCGTAACTGCGTAACGAAAAAAAATCTATATGAACTAGGAGACTGGACATTTTGCCATCTCGTTGGAGATATTTGTTAATGGAAGTGAGTTTTGCAGGAAATATTCATCCGAAACTTCTTACGAATTCCGCATTTCTAATTTCGAAATAAAAAAATGCAGATTTCAGCTGAACTTTAATGATTGATTGCTCGCCTTTGTACATAAATTACCCTATTGTTAAATGTTATTTTAATTATATGTGTGTACAATAAAGAATAAGAATAAGAATTGATTTCTGATTTTCATTTCGCCCATCCAAAAACTTTTTAAAAAGTCACAACAATTAACATCATCTACATAAACACGACAACATTTATTTGAGCTACCCTAAGGGACACCACGTCTTCCAGATAAGCTCATAATATAAGATATATAAAAGATGAATAGAACAAAACCCATTTCAAAGAATACTAAACCCGCCTTGCAATCAAGACAAGACTGACGTGGCAGAAGTAGGAAGGTAGGATCAGTTTCTCAAACGCTATCGCTCTCCAAGATGGCGCGAAATGGGTCAACAGGTCTAATGTTGTACACGGTGTCTTTAGACATCTGACACGAGCAGAAAGAGGGTTGGGACATGCCGATAAATGTTTATTACGATAGTGGTCCATTACAGGGTCGACTTAAGGGTGAAAATGGTGTGATGAAGTGGAGATTGATCTTTCTATCATGCCATGTAGTAAAGAGGGTGTAAATAAAGTGACATTTTGTCGGCGATAGCGATACTGGAAAAGTGAAATGTGTTTACATGTAGCCAAAAATTTACACGATACAAGTAAAAGAAGAAAAAAAAGCTTTCAAACGGATTTCATCTTGGTCGATCTTTAGGTTCCAATAACGATTTACGAAAGCCCAAGTCAACCCAAGTCTAATTAATGATGAAGTCCCACTCGATTGATTGTCCAAAATACAATACCGAAAACAAACAAATTGAGGTACAGTTCGGCAACTTATTTTATACCCACATTTTTAAACCTGGGAAAACTGTTTAAAATTGAAATGTTCATTCCATTAAATTGACACTTGATTGATACCAACATATTTTATTCATTTAACCCGTGTTACTTCCTTTGTATCATTCAATTTGCACATGATTTTCATATGAAATGAGACAGATGTACGCTATACGGATGTTAATGGAATTTATTAAGTAAATTGCATCTCCGCACGTTGTCTTTTCTGTTTTACATGATTTTCCACATGAACGAGGCAAGATTATTACTATTACAAACATATTGGACAATGAAAATAGTCGTGTCTTCACGTATACGATGTATTGAGGTATTTTAAGTTATGGATTGCGTGACTAGGTAGAAGAGTTGAGCATGCATGATATATGTAAAATTTATAGCTTCATTTGTTTAAATTTTGGTGTGTTGACAGCTACATCAATACTTCAAAACATGTTGTTGATCCAAAATAGATTTTTCTTTAAGATTGCGCTGTCAGGGGTCACGGGAATGTCTAGCATGCGGATACTCATTTGATAAATTTCTCACTAAAAAGAAAACCCCAATCGCTCTACTCTTTGTACGAACACGGTGAAAGGTGATGTTTACATTTTTACATAGATAGTGCAGTTCTGAGCAGTGGTGGTTGGTGGTACCACTCTGACTGACGAATTGTAGGCCACGAGTTCGAACTCAGACAGGCGCATTACTTAGTGCAACTAATCATCACCACTACTCTCAAAATGGTGAAGAAAAACATCATGAGGAGCCAAAAATTCGATGACATGTGACATCTGAAAACCCACATTGGGCAGCTCAGTCCCTCCGACAGAGAGGAAACCTCTGTCCCAGCAACGTAGACATTACAAGCTGATTTTGCAATGCAATTCTGAAAGCATTCAATCACTCAAATATTCATGGCCTCTTGAGAATCTCGTTTAAAGATAAGTCGAAAGGAAACTGTATATGAGGATAACACTTAAATCAATCTGCTTGACGCAGTCAGTAGTGAAAAGGATAAATAAAATGTGGATTAGGTTAACGACTTGTTTGGTTCACATTATTCGTTCTTGAGCACACATTTTAACCGTTTAGTTAGTAGCAATGGACGATGGCCATACTGTAATACTGTACTGACATCTGTTGACAAAAATATTGTTAATGGGGACCAGAAACCAAAGTTGTTGCATTATTTTTACCTACAACATTATTTTTTGTTTATGCGAAACCCGACACACCTGTCTAGTATTTTTGTGTAAAGAATCTATGTACAAAATTTTAAAACCCTATCATAAAAAGTCACAAGGTTATAAGTTTGCAAATTACCTGGTTGTCCGTTTAAAAACATGCTCATTTCGCGGTACACCCGCGTAAACCGCGTCTCCTGTGTTATACACTCGTGATAATAGTTTGGCAATAGGTACCTAACCGTACGGTGATTGTATTGTAATTAACTGGTAACGAAAATTTAAATAAAATATTTTTGAAAAAAAATATAACATGGTGTAAAAATTATTGGAATCGAATCAGTTACTGATTCTGAACAAACTATATTCAGGTTTCGCATATACTAAAAATAATGTTGTATATCATAAATCTAGACTAGTTTTTGCCCGCGGCTACCGTCGACGTCGCCCCCTGTCTCCTATTTATCCGTTTCAAGTTCTATTCAACAAAATTGCCTATAGCAGACTCCAGGGTTCCATCTGTCCATCAAAATCGGTTCAGCGGTTCAAAATCACTTTCGCATTTTATATAATAGAGGATGCTAGTTTACATGACAAAATCGAACACAACCTGTTTCAAAGCTCTGGTCTATAAATTCTAATAACCAAGAAATCTCACGTTACAATACTACTTGAGAGAATTCATATCACATACATTTTCCTTATGACTTCAAACTACATCAGCTTACATAAGCAATTTTATTTACTTACTAAAAACTAATTAAAGCTTGGAAACCGTATAAACTGCAGAACAACAAAACTAATTAAATTGAACATTTCCTCTTAGAACTTTATCGATATATTTGAAAGTTCTAGCTCAACTCTACTTTGTAATGGATGAGGTAACTTCGCACTAACCAAGTGTTTATATTGCACTTTTTCTTTTTTTCTTATGTTTTTTTCTTGTGAGGATGTGGCCACCCTCTGGGGTTAGAGTTAATTAAAACGCATCTGGGATCACCAGACTTTGGACGTTTTTTTATATGACCAGATTTCCTCATGATATTTTCCGTCACCGATAGCAGTGATGTCCAAGATCAATTTAGAAAGTACATACATTTGAATTGAAAAAGACACATTGGTACTTGCCTGGGTTTGAACTCGCAACTTCATGTTTGAGAAACGGGGTGCTAAACTTCAGGTCCATCACGACTATTTGAAATATATTGACTAAATTTACTTATTTGGTGTTTATTGAACACTACCATTTGTCCGCGGCTACGCTTTCTGCGATGCCGGGAAATATCTCAATAAAACAAATATCATCATCATCAACCTATATTGTTCCCACTGCTGGGACACAGGCCTCCTCTCTGTGAGAGGGAGTGAGCCATAATCCACCACGCGGGCCCAGTGCGGATTGGTAGATGTCACGTATTTACGAATTTTTGGTTCTAGGACATGCCGGTTTCCTCACGATGTTTTCCTTCACCGTTTTGAGAGCAGTGGTGATGAAATAAATCACTCAAAGTAATGCGCCCTTCTTAATAGTGTCTTTCTATTAGTGAAAGAATTTTCTAATTGGTTCAGTAGTTCTGAAGATTACTAATTACGAGTGTGATTATGAGATAGTATCGCTACATCAATGCTTTAGAACGCTGCAGCTACGAGAATATGACGGAATCCGTCTAGAAAACGGTCAGGCTACTGCATAGCTACAGCAGCGATGCATCGCTTCTGGCGCTGCAAACTAATACTCAATGATGTAGAAGAGCGATGCTAGTTTTTAGAGCTTTGAGCCAATGTACACAAAACAAGTGTAAGATACGGTACATGTTCCAGTAAGCGCGACAATGCAGGAGCGCGTTAACAAAACTCAGCTACAGTATCGTAATACGTCGTCATCGTAAGGCCATCCTAAGGCCCTTAATCTCTTACCAAAGCCGACAATGTATATAAAAATAAGTGTGAGCTAAGCTAGTTCTGGGTTAATCTAAGTGAACACCCACACAATCACAGCACGAGCTCACTTTAGCATCACTCCATCGATGAAGTAATAAAACCACATACTAAAAATATCAGTCATAAAATCAACTGGGGCGGGCTTGATTTTGTCACATTTTATTGCGTTAGCCAGTAGGAAATAGGTACAGAAGATCTATTTGCTGTTAGTTTTCTATATCGATCAATTCAATCATGTTTCTAAAAACACGTTGCGCGATTAAAATTCCTTAGAAATAGTAAAAAGTTTTTGAAATCAAAGTTATGTCCGCTTCTGTACACCTTTTCCTTTAGGTGGTTATATCATCAAATGAGACGTCCTATCCTGAATAGAGCGGAAAGACTGTCAGACTTGCACTGACTAAATTGCACCGTGGTCCTTCAATTCCCCTTTACGTTCTAGGGTCACGTTTGTCCATTTGGACAGTCCCGTGACTCCACTAGGCACTCAGGCGTCTGTGATACTCCCTTGCAGATTGCTGATAGCTTTTTGAGGAGCGCGTGGAATACGAGGCGCCACAGATGCGGGCATGGTCCATGATCGGACGGCGAGTCACCCATTACTCGCCTTTCTGTACACTTGACAACGTATGTACAACATTTCAGGATGATCGATTTAGGGGTTTATGCGTGACAAGAAACAAACTTACTTTCACATTTATAATATAATTTAAGAATAGGCCACATCGCCCCGAAATCGTCAGTCAGCAAAATACCAAAAGTTGGTCTTCTGTCCTCCTCACATAGTGTGAAGCACTCAAACCAAGGACCGTAGGTTTTATTCACAAAGGAAACATGTGTTAAACCTACGCAAATTTCCCCCATGTTGCCAAGCTCATAATTAGGTGAAAATGTATCGAACTTATAGATATACTTTCCTTGGCTAGGGTGTGGATAGCTAAGTATGGCCACTCCTAGTTTTGTAGGTCGTTCAAGGTAATTAGAGGTTCGATTATAGTAATTTTGCCTTAAGTATTACGTTACTGTTTGCAGGGAAAGGAGTGGCAGAAAATTACGCAAAAAACCATACCTACTTATCAACTAATCTCTCTGGGTACAGCGAAAGGGACAGTCAGACTCCTACTAAAGGCCACCATGTCCTTTCACAGGGTTTGTAAAGGAACAGTATGTTTATTTTTCACCTTTTTTGCCTGCTGAGACAGTCCCACGAACTCCGCTTGCTATCAATAGATCGCGAAAGTTGGAAAGAGGAGAGGGTTGGAGGTAGGCCAAACATTTTTTTTTTTTGGGTGATAAAATCGTCAAATGAGTCCTACCGCCCTGGACGGAGCGGAAAGGAGTGTCAAACTCGTAATAATTAAATTCTATCGTGTTCCTTCAATAACCTTGTCCGTTCCAGGGTCGGTTCGGAGACGGTCTAGCGATCTGGAGGAATGCCCTGCAGTGGGACAACATAGACACCATAATAATATAATGGCTTAATTGCCAAGAGCCTCGAACAACATCTGAGGAGGCTCTCGCTTGGCAGCTGGATCAGACGCCTGATTCAGAAGGCAGTACTTCTGGACACGGCGCGTATTGTTAGGAGGTTCCTCTCTCAGGAGCCCTGACCACCGGCAGCCCGGACCCTGTTCCCGATGCTGGTGGACTGCTATTTTTTTTATAGTTTTTTTGTCGAAATATTTCAAAATATAATTTGTAAGTGAAAAATGAATAAAGGAAATCATAATGTGTTTGCATCGTTTGATTTCAACAGCCCTAAAAAACTAACTAGGTACTTATAATTAACATCGAGTTCCCAAAAGCGTCAAATCAACCAGCCACATTTAGTAAAACAATGCGCACCTGTACTTTTTTAAATCCCAGTATACATTAAAATGTAAATGGCGCATACATGCCTCGTTTGGCTTGGCGCCATTCTATATCAACAAGTACTTAGACATTGGATTTTTATCTCTATTGCTTGTACAATAAAACACAGTGACGGCAACTTGATCTCGTTCACTCACTTTGTTGCAAAACTTTAAAAAAGTATTTGTGCAATAAAAAAAAGGCTGTGTCGGGGACTTGGTAGTTGCAGGTCCTTATTTAGCTTTTGGAGTGAGCCTTAGAATATGGAGCGGTGGTAAGTCTGGGAAGCTTGAAAATGACGAAAACTGAATCGACTATTCTTCTCTGATTAATTTCGTTGCAGGTTCCAAGACAGTTAAATAAATTCCAGGGAATATGTCGAGCTTCATTGTCTTGACGCTTTTCTGGTGGTCACCACTGTTGATTCTGGCTTTCAGAAGTTGCAGTGGTTTGGGAATAGTGTGGTGATATTGTTCCAAAACACACACAAATATTGTGTTATTCAGGTATTTGAAAGTGTCTAGAATCTCGCCAGACGATCTCCGGCCACCGTAGGCACGGGCATGCGGGCAGCGAGTAATGGGCGACTCGCAGCCCGACCATGGACCATGCCCGGGTCGACGGCGCGTTGTGTTCCACGCGCGCCTCAAGGAGTGTCAGCAAATTGACGGGGCCTGTAGAGGGCCAGAGCCTGCCGGGGTCGCGGGACTTACCCATCACCGTAACCCCGGTACGTAAAGGGCTCGTGAAGGACACCGTGGATTTTAGTCAGTACAAGTCTGACAGTCCCTCTCGCCCTGCCCTGGGTGGGAGGACTCATTTGATGATTTTACCACGCAAAAAAAAAAAAAAAGTGTCTAGAATCTACTGTGTGGTAAAATTTCTATCTTGAATTTTGACTATACTATTCACTACATGTGACCCTCGTTCCTAAGACAGTAATCTCATCCAACCATGTGTGAAACATGCTAAGTCCAGAATATTGAAATGCCAATCTAATTTGAAAACTCACTGACCAATGTTCAAAATTTTCAATCAAATTGTAAATTAAATTTTGACCCCTTGCTAACTTTAGTAAAGGAATAGTCGTATATCGAGGCTTGTGTAGATTACTAATAGGTATCCTATTGATTTGATCTCCACGTAAATAAACATTTTATTTTCTTCTTGAATAGTATGCCCCACATTTCGAAGTCTCGCATTTGACCTCTACTACTTCTGATGGTAAGCGATGATGTGGTGGTCGACAATGAAGCACACGTGCCTAGAAGTAAACTCGCACACTCACATTCACTTATGATTATCCTTTTTTTCTAGCCTACTAGAGCGGGACAGCTCGCTCTTAGGCAAAGGTCTCCCTCTTCTCCTACTTTTGCTAGCGAGGAGGAAGGAGATTGTCCTTCCAGTTTCAACAGAGCCAATCCAGTTCATTCGCCATCTCCTTCGTGACCTCCCGTGATCCCAACCACAGTGGGCTCAAGGCACCAGTTTTATCTTATTTTAATTAAATTCATGGCTTATTGTTTTATCATGGTAGAAAGCTTCCGAGAAACACCTACTCATTGCTACCTACGACCTCTTTGTACTTGAGCTATTTTCATAAACAAAAAATTTAAAATTTATAGGTTTAAGGAGGGTAGGTAACTTGTGCTTGTGTCAAGTGACTTTCTATTGTATTCTTCATTAGGGGCCCGCCCTGACTTTGCGCTTTCAACTGGTGAAAGTGGAAAGAAAGAAAATCAGTGCGAAGGAGGACGCGAAATGCAAGAGGGAGAGGACATCCTCCACGCTTCAGTCGCCGCGGGATTTGCCCTGGCAGTAGGACGTTGCGTAGCGATTTTTGGCTACTGCAGGCACAGGCTAGCGGACGGCTAGTTAAAGGTAACTTGTAGGCTTGAAAATTAACAGATTAAATATAATGCGAACCAAATTAACAATATTGAAGTAGAATCCATTATTAGGATGCCTGTCAAACACAGCGACAGTGAATGAGTGGCAACCCACCTCTAACGGAAAATGACATGAATTCATGATGTTATCGATAAGCATGTATGTATTTCTGGATACTGTCAAAGCCGTCAGAATAGTAAAACCTCCCACACTGATATGATTTTGTCACGAAAGAGACAGAATTATAGAAGGGTAACTCCAAATATAAGGCTTTGTTTTCAATTATTTTGACGGCACGATTAGTGCAATGGCTCACATCAACATCTTCCTGCCCTAATCCCATTTTACTTGTGGCGGGCGCAACACGTTTTCTTCTACCATTCTCCCCTGTCAGACGTCAAAGCATCATTTACTCCTTTTACATTCTTATCGTTCCTCACACAACCCTTCAATCTTTTCTTAGGCCTTCCTCCTCCTTTCCATCTATCAACATCACTCTCTTAGTTACATGATTGTCATCCTTCTTCATCACAGGTGAATCCCTACCACGACAAACGATTCCCTTTATTTTTTTCTAGGCTATTTTACTCAAAATTAGTCCGAAATATGGATAATAAAAAAATATTAGACCCGTATTTTTTCTTTTGTCACGTAAACCAAAATTGACGAAAATACAACGTATCCAAAAATCACAAAACGTCACTCGATCGGTACAATTTTACAAGCGTTATGACGTCACAAGCCCCACTCCCGAATTTGAAAGCGTTTTATCTTTGTGAACATTCATTGATTCAGAAAAACAAAAAAATACGTGTCCATTATTTTTCAATATTCTAACTGACGAACTAAACAGATTTTCAATTTATTTATGCAGTAAAATACCCTATTTTATTAACAAACACAATATCAGGCTTTTGACAGCTACTGAGAAATACATAATGAAATACTTCAATAGCACTTCGCCACACAGGGTAAGAAACCTAAGACCTGGTTTGCAGCAGAATGGGTTGCTAATTCTAGCCATAATATAAGCCAACGAGGCTCTGTTGCGACCATTGGGTTATGGGTTTACATTATTTCAAAATCTCATGTTTACTGTTGTATTTCTTTACTCTGTGGCTATATGGCAAAAGCAATACGGCTAACCAGTGACGATAACAAAAAAAAAAGGTGGGAAAACTATAGTTTACGAACGCGTTAACTCGACCTGAATTTTAACAGATTGTCGCAACAGCAATTAACTGCCGTTTTAATCCGTCGAATGGTTACGGAAGCACGTATTCTGTATTCTGATACCTCTCGGGCTTTTTGTATATTTTAACGGTTCGTATATCGAGACAATTTGAAGTAGAGATGGGATTATGCCCTGTACATATTGGGTGCATTGAATAAACGCCCGATAATTGTCGCCATGGCAAACGCTTTTTGCTTGGGCTTTTTGTACAATTCAGTACTTAATGCTTATTTTTTTACTAACAAAGTCATTAGTTTTTATCCTCAGTGGCCGGGCATAAACTCATTTATGCCCAATATGACAAGTTTATGCCCAGATTTATTTATAAAAGTTTTTGCCCTCGACCCATCTCTAATTGGAAGTAAAGATTGTTAAACTGTTTGCTCGAGATCCCACTGCAAATTCGGATCAGCAATGTTGTCTATGAAAATAATAATCTAAGTAATTTAAATCAAAAGAAGAATGGGCCCCATGTATAGACTATTTCCCCATGCATAGCGGAAAGGACTGTGGTCCTCGTACTGACGAAAAATCACCTAGTTCTTTCGGTTGCGTGAAGAGCCGCGGTACCCTATTTACAACGTCTGTTCTTCGTTATAAAAAGGTAAATGCTGGAACAGTTCCCGATCGTACATTACATAATACTCCCTCGGGCCATTTTACCAGTAGGTACCTACCATAAAGGGACCAAACTACCAAATGTTTTTGGTTTAACAATTTTATTAATTAAATGTCGTTATTATAATATTACTGGTAACCCAAAATAATATGCTAGAACAAAGAGTTGGCGAAACAAAACTCACTGAGGCTCGAACACAATAGCCGCGGGCTAGCAGAATGTGAAATTCATGAATTACCTGAAACAGAAACGTAAGCATTGAATATTTCTATGGAGTTGGAGGAGGAGAATGTTACATATAATCAAATAATTTTGATACACCAAAGATTTTATTATGAGGCATGAATTGAGCATATCGTATACAGGTAATACTAGCCGCCCCTTCGTAAACAACGCGATGCAATCTCATGCATCTCTCTTCTTACGAATTTGGATACCATTGACGCGTGCCTGTGTACGAACCAAAGTCGTAAGGTATCGGAGACTTGCGACGTCTAGTGTACGAAGAGGCTTACTCTACTCGCTACTCGGTCGCTTGCCGTCCGCAAGCCAGTGCCTACAGTGGCCTGGAATTGCCCTTCTTTTTACGTAGTAAAATGATAATTATGAGACCTCACTGAGTGGCGCGGAAGAGACAGGTCATTATTAAAAATCCACCCGGTTCCTTTATGTTCTAGGGTCACGGTAACCTTAGACAGTCTTGGTCCTATTGGTAAGCTAAATTGATTGATAGTTCTTCGAGACACTCGTGGGTCACAACTCGCCGTCGCCTCAGGCCTCATCATTATCGGACATTGAGCTGCCTAATGCTCGCCGTCCGTAAGTCCGTGGGGTGTCCTGGCATTGCCCTACGACTCCCCGACGCACTGTATGTCTCCCGCGATAGTAATACATATACCTAAGGTTCATTTTCGTACGCGCAATTGAACTGAGTTTTTGAAGCTACTTTTGAGTCCAAGTTTGTTCTAGACTCAACGATATTTGCCTAAAAATATGTAGTACATTTCTCGTCTCGGGTCACAGACTCAATAAATAACGGATATTTCTAAATAACATCCTGTTATTTGCATCTGCACCACACCTTAGTTTAAACTAGCGAATGCATAAATAATATTGATGGCCGCAATAATTCTTCGCCTCTTATTATAAATTGGAACGTCTGTATTTCAATTTGTTATACGAAACTGCTTGTCTGATTTTCGTGCAACTTTCTGCACTTACATTGTTGTAAAGAGTGGAATTCTGTGCCAGTCTATATTTCCTGATGGCTTAAAATTAAGTGACTGTGGTTGGAAATCTATCTACGACACGAGATAAATTCTGCTTAAAAAAACGGTCGTTTTAAGATTGCGATTTGTGCCAAAACTACTAAAGATAGTTTTTTTAACCAGTTTCTTTCCCATAATTCAATAAACACAAACATAACCGGAGTATAACCACAGTTAACAAGCGCTGCCTCAGTCAATTAAGCACAGCAAAACACGCATTATACGACTAACAAACAAAATGTCATGCATATTTGTAATGTGCATACCATTTGAATATTTTACTACTACTGTTGGATTTCTCACTGTAAACGCAACAAATGAGTAACTCGTTTCTGCATTTTTTATTAAAATGCTTATGCATGATTAATGGACACCCTAGCTTGTTTACATTTTATGACGAGTCGTCTGTTATGGTTGAATTTTTTTTTAGTTATTTAAAGTGATTTTGCTCTGGTCTCAATCTAGCTCTGAAGCAAAGATTTGGTCCAAGATAGATCGTACGCACTGTGATGGAAATGAAACTCCTGCGCCCCGACGATGATTGCTATAGGGATTGGCACAAAACCTAGCTTTGTCTTTATTTTGATGTATCTAGTGTATGTTCTGCTCTAGTTATTTTTTATCATAAAGGTGTCAAATAAGCATACAGCCCACCTGATGGAAAGCGGTCATCGTAGGTTATAGACGCCTGCAACATCAGAGATATCGTTGTCGACCAGTTTTTTTTAACGTGGTAAAATCATCATATGAGTCCTCCTACCCAGGGCAGAGCGGGAGGGACTGTCAGAATCGTACTGACTAAAAGCCACGGTGTCCTTCAATAGCCCTTTACGTACCGGGGTCACGGTAAATCATAAGACCCGCGACCATCCTTGTCGACCTTGCAACTTTTTCACTCCCTTTTTTGACGGTGTGAAGAAAGTTGGAGTAAGTCACGTGGCTGTCTGAATCATCATCCAATAAAATCTAGCTTACATTTTAATTAATTAGATCCAAAAAGACAAATATTTCAAACTCTGGTACTTTCCTTTTTGTGTGTCCTAGCAAATTAATAAAAAAAAACTATATCGAAATCATACTACTAAACTTATTTCTTGACTCTTGATTACATTATGTCCAGGTTTCCTCTCGGTGTTTTCCTTTAACTTCACCGACGTTAGTGATGTCAATTATAAACTTAGAAACTATTAAAAAAAACACATTGGTCACTCTTTGTCTAATCAAATAGCTCGGGCCCAGGAAATGCCTATCAACCTAAAGTGTGCAAAACAAATGTGAAATAACATAAAACCGTAACCCCAATATAATATCTACAAGGAGTACTTACTTAAGTACAACTTGCCCTCACAACAAACCAATGAGGTCAAATCCTAGTGACTGAGCAAGCGAAACTTCAAGCTAGCCATTGAGCCACTAACACTAATAGCACTTAACTCATTTGCACGTCACTCATAATTTATAACTTAAGTTAGACTGTAGTTACAAACGTATTACACCCGTATATCTCTAACTGTTTAAATACACGGTGTTAAGAGATTAATTGTCGGTTAAGTTACGATTACGTTTCGTTTGAATTAGTTATGTTTTTGAGTGCTTTATAATTATAAGTGTCGTGTTGAGTTGTTAATTGTCAATAAGGTTTAATAAATTGAAAAGTTTGTGATGTAGTTAGTTTAACCGACTGCTGATAAGCGTGGGTTTTTATCAATATTAAGTACAGCTAGAGACAGCAATGTTTGTTGGACAATAGTAACGACCCAACTTACGAGTTGTGTTCAAATCCTGGCCGGCGCATTACTTTGTTTAATTTATTTCATCACCGCTGCTTTTAAAACAGTGAAGGAAAACATCGTGAAGAAACCGGCATGTCCTAGAACCAAAAGGTCCGCGCGTGGTTGATGGCAACCCACTTCCAGTCACAGAAACCTGTGTCCCAGCAGTGGAAACATAAGCATAGCTACAAAACACATCCGTAGTTCAGTACAGAGCAGTAATAAAATGTTCCTATCTTACATACACGATTTAATGACCATCTTGACACCTATTTTTGTCAAACATTTTGAGAAATATCGTTTAGACAAAGAAGCCATTCCCCTCACAATACAATACTCCTCAGTCTCCGTTTCCTCAAAAAACAATACAACAACATTACAGACATTACCGTATTTTAGTGCACATTATAGCTTAGCGCGCGATTCTGCCCGACGACGGCACCGTTTACTCGTATCAATTAATGTTAGGCACCGTTAAATGCTCATCCCGCTGTATCTCTAACGGTATACTTAGCTTACGTTACTTGATCGAGAGGATTTACCGTTTGTATTGAACTGTAAAGGTTCTCCTTGATTTCTCTGGCTAATATTAACTAGCTGGGCATGCGAGCAGCGAGTAATGGGCAACTCGCTGTCCGACCATGGACCATGCCCGGGCGACGACGGCGCGTTGTGTTCCACGCGCGCCTCAAAGAGTGTCAGCAAAATGACGGGGCTCCCCTCTAGAGGGCCAAAGCCTGTCGGGGTCGCGAGACTGTATGAATTACCGTGACCCAGGAACGTAAAGGGCTGTTGAAAGACACCGTGGATTTTAGTCAGTACGAGTCTGACAGTCCCTCCCGCTCTGCCCTGGGTGGGAGGACTCATTTGATGATTTTACCACGATAAAAAAAAGCTGCTGTAACCCATATTTTTGTACCAAAATTTATGAAAATCGGTAATCCATACTCGATTTGGCATTATTTTTGGGAGCATCTGAGCGCCGCCGCCGGGTGGCTCTAAGACGTACAAGTTTATAGATTGAAAACAATGCACCGACAGAATTTGAAAAAACTTCTGTATACTATCTTAACGGGCAACTCGCTGTCCGACCATGGACCATGCCCGGGTCGACGGCGCGTTGTGTTTTACGCGCGCCTCAAAGAGTGTCAGCAAAGTGACGGAGCCCACTCTAGAGGGCCAAAGCCTGCCGGGGTCGTGGGACTGTACGAATTACCGTGACCCCGGAACGTAAAGGGCTATTGAAGGACACCGTGGAATTTAGTCAGTACGAGTCTGACAGTCCCTCCCGCTCTGCTCTGGGTGGGAGGACTTAATTCATGATTTTAACACGATAAAAAAAATAACTATTAACTAGCTGCTGTAACCCATATCTTTGTACCAAAATTTATCAAAATCGGTAATCCATACTCGATTTGGCATTCTTTCTGTGAGCATCTGAGCGCCGCCGCCGGGTGGCTCGGAGACGTACAAGTTTATAGACTGAAAACAATGCACCGACAGAATTTGAAAAAACTTCTGTATTCTATCTTAACAGATCATCCTTCACCAAATAACATTCATTCTTTTATAAAAAAAAAAGGTGCAACACAAACAGACACCCAACAATATTATAACCGAACATAATCCATTAGCTTAAGTCTCGGTCACGCCCACAGTAATCACCGTAGCATAAGCTGAATATGTTTCTTTCCGCATCAAATCTCTACTATAACTTGTAAGTTGTTAACGTCTCTATAAGTTGTACTTATGCGTAGGATGAAACTTGTTTTTGATATCATTTTGTCGATAACATGGCGTGTTAGTTGCTTTTCTGTGGTGTCGGCACGAGCTTTATGTAAACAGGTTGGGCTGTCGTTGAACATAAGGCAGTAAACGGTGTGTAAAGAACTGGCGCTTATTCCCAAGGAAGTAACTATTAAGTAATCTGTGCCAGAGATCAGAGAACGTAGACAAAATTATATTTTATCAGTCATCAGTCAGCCGCACAAGTTATGTCTTGAGGATATGCGGAATGGATCAAAAGATGTGTGTTCAGGTTGGAATCTGCTTACCGATTTGGAATTACTTTTCGTCTATGCCCTTTATGTAAACCTGAGTTGTTACAGAAATATCGGTAAATTCAACATTTCTACCTACCCCTTCTGCCGAAGGGCGTAAGTACCAACTTGCTAACTTACACGACCCATTTCAAGTTGAAATACTCTCGATAATGTCCAAATAAAGCGCTTCAGCTGATAGCGTTTACTAGAAATCCTCAGACAACAGTAATTAACCGAGATTCACAAGAATGTACTCGCGCATGTATTCTTAATTACATACCGCGGTATTCCACGAATGCCTTTGCTTATCGTCGAGAACGATAACAATAAACTTTTGGAGAATCTCGAGCATAGTACAACATTGTTAGACAATCCGCAGGTGGGAAGAAAACAGTATACCACAGGGGAGCACGTTGGTGGGGGACGAAAACACGTTGGTAGGGGACAGTTACACATTGCTAGGGGACGAAAGCACGTGAAAAAGAGGATAGCACGCAGTTGTCACGTGTTGTTATGCACTTGACGGGTGATGAAAGGGATAGCTTTTTCCAAGAGCCGTTCAATTCAACCTCGACACGGGCGAAATCCACTCTTTTAGACACATTGACAGATAGATTGTTTATAAATGATTAGAAACGCGGTTCGAGAATTTTCATAAAAATGACAATTCAAAATTGCGGCTCCACCAATTGCAAGCCCAAGAATTCGAAAATGAGTTCACCCAAGCTCTGGGCGGAGCTGCTGTCAGACTCTCCTAGAACAAGAAATCCAACCTGTTATCATTTACGTCACGGAATCCTGCTTAGACAGCCCCGCAAGAGACGACCCCTTGACTTCGAAAGGCAACCATGAGATTTCACACGATCAAAAAATATAGATCGCCGACTAAAATTTACAAATTGACCCAAGAGTCTTTCGACAGACCAGCTCCATATTTTTGTTTCCCACTTCATGAATGAAGTAATATCTACATTCTATGCCAACAATTCGAAAACAAGTTATTTCAGTAAGGGGATCTCCTTTAAGATTCCATAGTTGCTTTAAGAGACACCCACATGGAGACAAGGTCATTCGTGGGCAGAGTATACCTACGTAGGAATGAACTTAATAAGGAAGGTTCTTTTTAAAAAAAAAAAAAAAATCATTTGTTGAAGCAAAAATAAAATAAGTAGGATGTATAAAGGTTGAAGGAAAAATGAAATTGAATAGTCATTTAATTATCTCCGTAGAAATTATAAGTATGACTCAGCGACTTAATTGAACAGCTAAAATGAAGGGGCGTCTTGAGATTTTTTCGTGACAAGCGTTTTACTAACGAAGTGACGAATTTTGTACTAATACGTGAATAGGTACTGTTAGTTGCACGAACGTATTAGGGTTAGGTATGATCATTGTTTTCATTTAGCAATAAGATGTCAGTATTCGAGTTAAATCATCAGGAACCCGGCATTTCCTAGAACCAAAATTTTGAAGAAATGTGCCTACATCTGCCAACCCGCTCTGGGCCTATCTGATGGATCGCAGTCCACTACTCCTCACATAGAAGAGACTTGTGTCTAGTGTAGTTGCTCAATACAAAACGTAGATCACTATGGAGAAGAATGGTAATCAAAATATTATTATCTACAGAATTTTTATTTCAATCAGTGACGTTGAAATTACACGTACAATGTGAGAACAATATAAAACGACATGCATATTAAATAGCTAGAGCAAAGAGCGGACCGCGAGCTACCTCATTGCGGCCCGTGGATTTTGGGACATTGAAAATGTTGAAAGTCCAAAGCTTGTATTTGAAGAACACATACATTATTTAAAACACAAATCTGTTAAATTATGTAACCAAAGATCCTAATAAACCAAAGTACTGGTAACGTGATTGAAATCGATTGATAAAACCGAACACGAAACGAACATGGACTGAACTAATCGTATGATAATTTCTTAACGGTATGCAAATAAGGCGGTATCGAGAAGAATTATTGTTAATTTAAACGTTAAAAGGGTTTGCGGCGGTGTTTTTAATGCGAGATAGAGAACTTATACTTAAGAAGAACCGAGAATCTGAGGTAAAAAAAAAACATTTAGATCTAAGTAGCAGTACTATAATAGAGCAGGTTCATCGGGACTAAGATCATAAAAATCTATTTTGTGACATTAAAGTCAAACAAACTAATAGTATCCATTTGATGGCAAACAAAATGTTTTCTCGAAAGCATTCCGTCCCCAAAAATAATATTTTCTATCTTTGAACATAAAGAGAAAAGGCATGAAAATAAAAATAAGATTGAGCTGTAAACCCCTTTTACAAGACAAAAAACAATAAAACTCTCGTGTAGACGTAAAACGCATGTAATCGTGCCAGCCATGAAAAACACGTAAACCTGCCAACAGGTACGATACTATGTTGTCTTCTTCTTAATGCATGTGAGGGAAAGAGGTAAATAGTAGAAAAGGAATAACGTTGTTGAGAAAGACAAAATCCTCTTCTTATGTATAAATAAACAGAAGGATTTCTGAAGATATGTTGTAAGAAAGCATCACGTTTTTCTTTCCCTGAAGTATCATACGCATCATGGGCAAATGAGCCCAGCTCAGACTCAGGCATAGAAGAATAAGTCGTGAATCATGCTAGTCTAACTCCTATTTGATACAATATGTTTTTAGAGCCAAAGATATAAATGTCTTTCTATCTATAAAACCTTCAAAGGAGACAAGAGATAGTATATTTTAAATCTAAAATAACGAAACCGACCGTTTCAATAAAACATAAACTCAATTACTTTCGTATAGACCGCGAATTTTTATAGCCAATACGGTTGTACGCAAATTGTTGTCGTAAATTGTGAGCGATAAAACCCATATTGGATTGTGGTGGGTAACGGTAAAGATGGCACAGTTAGACTTGCAAGGAAACTGGTATTGCAAGGTAGGTCTGATGGCTGGTAATCGATGCAACAGCGACAGGAATAGATACAGCCGGTCAACAACTTGATGATACCAGTTGTGGAACATGATTTAAAGATAATTGGCAGGCTTTAAATTTCTTAAAGGACAAAGTTATGATGGATAAGAATCCTGTTCGTGTTCTCGACGAGCAATAATTGTATGTAGTTGCGTTTACACTTAGCAATTGATAGCACTGAGGAATCTGATGTCCTTATACGAAAATGAGTATTAAATAAAAGAAAAGAAGATTTTGGGACTTAAGACGCTCCATTACCGAATAAAGCAGAAGAATTAGGATCTATGATTGATGAAGCATAAGTATAAACAAATTCGTTCACCATTGACGACTCATTGTAAAAAATGCTATATGGAGAGAAGACTGCACGTGTCTCAGTCTCTCTTATTTATATAATAAGTATTTTAACTAAAACAGTAATTCTATTACAGGAAAATTACGGGAAATAACAACAGCCTTATGACGTCGAAAACAAAACACTCGATAACAAATCCTACTCAAGGTATATTCAGATAAGTACTAATTAAAATTGATCCGTCCATATCGCGGTCTATATCACTGGCTAAAGGTGAATATGGACTTACTAGAGCACTCACTTGTAAAGATGTAACAAAACATTGTACTGCTCTAAAATAATATTTCACGAAACTTAATAAGGATTTAATACAACGATGTGCAAATGATAATGCAACTGATAATCAAATTAAACACAATTGCCCAGACAAAACCTGCGCCAAGTTTTGGATCCAATTATTAATTATTACAATCATTTGTTACAATGACGCCAGTTCCAGGACAGCAATCTGACCTGCACAAATATTTTGCCATAACGTGAGTATTACTTCGAAAACCATGTCGAATTCGCAGAAACGCTACGTCGGTTGGGAACACTCTAGTATACTCGTAGTGCATACTCGCTTCAATACAACGGCTTGCTAACCTCAACATTCACTTAGGTAAGTAGGTTTATTAGTACATTGTGTTATCATCTTTGTTACATGGAGTTTTGAAATTAGTTGGTCATTTTGCGGTTGTGGAATGGTTTCTAATGCGGTTGTGTAGGACATGATCTGGCTTATAGTTATAATAATAATTGTCTCTGGCAGAGGACGAATGTATACAGTACAGAGCTGGAATTTATTTGGATCGAACAATTTACGATCAAGCATTTAACCAATGACATTGAAGTGTCCTGTTTTAAGCAGTATGAGACATCTGGTTACTTATTTTCGAAATTATGTGAATCACATGCAATGTCGGTATCAGTTCTAGATCCTGACACACCACCATTATCTTCACTGACAATAATTTCTATAAGCAATTCTTATCTCTTGCGCTAGATATGACGATTATGATTTTTAGAAAACCAATGAGTTTCAAAGATTCGTCTACGTAGAAACGACTGGCTGGTAACTATTTCAGTTATTATTTCATACTAAGTCTTCGGACTTCAAACACATAGTGAAATCTCCGTGACTAGAGTTTTAAGTATATTAATAGATAAAAATTCTGAACAAAAACCACGACTGTTTTTTAACTGCACAGCATTAAGTATTCATTCTTTTTTATGACATTTTTTGGTGTCAGCGACTGATCAAACCGGCTATTGGCATTAAGTCGCATTCCTTATGTCTAATCATCGATGCTGTGATCTGAGAGATTTAGAATTTATGCAGCTAGAATTTTGTAGACTGTCTAAATGTCAAACTCGTGAAAGCAGTATTAGGCTAGATCTGAAATGGTATAATAAGATTTGGGCCACTTTTGATCACAAGTCTACAAATGCAGCAAACATTCGAAATTCTTCTGAGGTCAACAGTTTCATTACAAAAGTAGTTTTATCAGACCAATATAGATACAAGACAATGGTAGTAACAAAGTGAAACTTTAATAAAAGAACAGAATGCACTACAATCAAACCCAACGACACTTTTACGGTCACTCCAAGCGACTGTGAATTTAATTACACTCTTAAACTGCGACATAAGATTTCATTACGTTTTACCCACAAAGAGTGTTGGAGGAAGAAGTTTCATTTCAGAAGGATAAAAAAAATCATAGGTGCCTTTCCATACGTATAGACGTCGAACATAGAATTAACCAGAGGTGAGGAAGCCCAAAAGAAGAACAATATTTGCAGTTAATTCTAAGGACACTAGACAAAATTGGTTTTCCATATATTTTTTCCACCAATCACAGCTTTTGTTCGGCGTAGTGGTCTAAGGGGAAAGTCTTTGTTCACCATTGGACGTCTTCTGACTGCTGATGCTGATCACTTTCAGAATCTGGATGATAGACTGATTCTATTCAAGTGCCATATTGAGATTGATCTTTAAATACAGGTCCAAATGAATCAGACTTATTGTTAGAGAAGTCTATGGCTTCTTCATTGTGCAATGTGCCACAAGCTGGTTTTTCTGTTATTTATTCATTTTCCTTGTCATTTCACCTCACCACAGTAACGTTTTGATTTACTGCAGCAGCCATAACTTCATAATGAGCACTTCCACGCAATAAATTTAAGTTAACTTGACATGCCGTCTTCAAATTTAGAATGAAAGGGTTTTTTAAAAACTCTTTTTTGATATTACGTTATTTTAATGAAGACGCTAATGTTATTAAATCTTAACTGATGGGTTTTCATTTTGAAGATAAACTGTGAGATGAAGATTTTAATAATGATAAGTTTGACCTGTACATTTCTCTACAATCAGATAAGGCTGAAGGTTGTTTCTATTAAGTCCTATCTATAATAGAGCCTTTTGGTGCTAATAAAGAGCAATAATTGAGCATTCACTTGTAACGAGCATTCTTGCGAATATTCTAAAACAAACGAGAGCGTTTTAGTAAGCATTCTATGACCCTTCTGGCGAGTCTTTTAGAGAAAATTAAGAAAAAATTTAAACTTATTTAGACTCAGAAACTATCTCATGAAATAAGTTTTCAGAATAAATAATTAGTTTAAAGAGTATTTTTGAGAAAAACGCGGGCGAAGCCGTTGGCAACAGTTTATTATAACAAATTCAAATCAACGTGAAATAAATAAAATTAAAGAATACATCAAAGTACATATAAGTAGGGAAGAAAACGAAAATAGACTGATACACCTTTTGCGAAAATCCTAGTCCTGTAAAAAAAAATGGGAGAAGCTAAAGATATTTTACACAAGATAAAGAGACATCATGTACTATCAACTACATCAGCAAATATCATGATAATGAATGGAAACCACAGATGCAAAACAATTCAACAAAAAAAAAAAATGTTTTTAAAATCTGCAGTCTGCGGTAGGTACTGGCTGGGAATTCCACTGGAATACCTGTGCGATATTGAAAAGCCTGGCATGAAGCTTCAATGGAGAGGCGTTCCATTCAGCGATTAAATTACTGATATTGATGCAGCGTAAAATGACTGCTTTATAGCGCTAAATTCAATTCATGTACAATATTCGAGTATTTTTAAATGGCTTTTACATTCGAGTATGTGTCCTGAAAATCGGATACTAAAATATTTTTAGACTTGATTCGTTTGATTTTAACAAGTATGCTATTTTGCTATGGAAAAATAATGGCCACACTTTGTTTTTATTTTTTTTTTAAATGACTTACATCAACTCGTGCGTGGAAAAAAATATATCATGGCGTGACGTATTATTAATTTAAAAAACGGCGTATCTTAGTCAATTTTGGTTTGTTTGACAAATGTTTTTAGCTATTGCATTGCTTTTATCGCGGGCTTTGAGCGCGGCGACCGAATTAGGAAATTCCGTAACAAAAATAACCTAACCTAACGTAATAAATAATTATAATTGCATAAGTTGATAAAAACTGCTATGCAATAGCTTTACCGCGACAGTCCCCGAGTGCCACACGTATTTTTTTTATAATATTGCTGACAGACTAATTAGGTTTTTTTTCAGTGGACAAGCTGATTAGAGCTGCAAATAATCCCTTTCTTTCCGCAAACCTGTTCGAGACAAACGAATTCCCCATTCCCCACCCTATGTCACACGGCCGTAAGTCACAAATTTATTTTCAACACCAATCCAGCATTGTTACATAACAGAGCGTAATCTGGGAAGTGAAAGTAATTACTTGGAACAATTTCGGTGGATTGACAACCAAGGAAGACAGTATTGTGTCTAACCCACTCAACTATGTAGTAATAGACGTCGTAAAGACACTTTGAGACAGGTAGGAGACGAAATGGGATGAGATTTCTTTTGCTTATTTTAGTGATTGAATGAGTACAAGACTTATAGCTTTTTGTCTGCGTTGTTAAAATTGTCCAACCTGGGTGGAGCAGAAGGGACCGTCACTCTTACTGTCCAAAAAACCAACCTGTTCTTTTCCTTTCCCTTTGTGTTCCAGGGTTATGGTATTCTGCTTATTAGACAGTCCTTCAAACCCGGCGCATAGCCCTATAGAGGCACCGTCAGTTTGCCGACAGGCATGCGTGAAATATGACACGCAGTCGACCTGTGTCTGGTCCTTGATCGGACGGCGAGCTACCCATTACTCATTACATTAGTTGGGTTTATACTGAGATAGACAATAATATCAAAAGTCAGGTGAATTCGCTAGTACGCCGCTACGAATCCAGTTTAATGCCACTCAAACTTCGCAATGGTGTATTGTATTGCTCTTCACGTGTATTTCACAAACGCCCGTTTCTTTTTATCACAAAAATTTACGTCAAGCATAAATATAAACCCTTTTGTGTGTCCCGAACAATAAAATAGGGAATAACTAACAATTCAAAGCTAATGTTCGTGTGATAAGACACTTAGATTGCTGGCAAAATGGCGATTGCCTGCATTGTGGCTTTTGTAGATAAACTAGAGAAAAATGTCGTCCCATGGGGATAAAAAATATCTAGGTATTGACACTTTGGCACTAATACAGTGACGATCTTCATCCAAGTCACCATAAGACGTTAGTAATGGATTGAAGATTTCGACACTTGTAGGCAGGACCTCGGTGGTTCAGTTGGTTAGAGCATCGGATGTACTGAAACCGGAGATCGCAGGTTTTAATCATGCTCGCGGTAGAATTTTCTCTTTCCATAAATAAAATCTTGAAGTCTGTCGTGTTGTTAATTTTGCGTGAGAAAGTTAAAAACATTCATGCATCAATCTTCACAAGCTTTTGCATTTAGAATGGTAGTAAGATTCTCTTCTCCGTACCCGTCAAAAAGCGCCTTGGAAAACCCTTGCATTCTCTGACATCCCGAAACAACAATAACTTTAATAAAGACATTACAGCGGTTACTTCCCTAACATTCCACGTGAAACTAGTACCAACATTACGTCATCATAATGGCTTTATGGGCGTATAATGGGGTAATCGACAGTCACGAATTTCCGTGCCGAAGTCAGAATGAAAAACGGAGTGTCGAGAACTTATCTTGTAGTGTAAATAAGTGTCACTAGTGTGAAAGGAGACAGTGGGATTGCGGTATACGCTATGTGCAAACTCGGTGGTGGGGGCTGTCAAATTGATAACAGCGCACGATGCGGCAGATATGTGAAATAACTTGGGACTCTCGGGAGCGACGAACGTCAAGTCAAATATACACCACAACCGTTTTTAAGTGCTTCATTAGGTTTTTCTTAAATGATAAATGATACTGTGACGTTTAATTTTTTTTTTTTTTTTTTTTTTTTTATCGTGGTAAAATCATCAAATGAGTCCTCCCACCCAGGGCAGGGCGGGAGGGACTGTCAGACTTGTACTGACTAAAATCCACGGTGTCCTTCAACAGCCCTTTACGTACCAGAGTCACGGTAATCCCTTGGTCCCGCGACCCCGGCAGGCTTTGGCCCTCTACAGGCCCCGTCACTATGCTGACACTCTTTGAGGCGCGCGTGGAACACGACGCGCCGTCGACCCGGGCATGGTCCATGGGCGGACAGCGAGTCGCCCATTACTCGCTGCCCGCATGCCCGCGCCTACGGTGGCCGGAGATCGTCTTGCGACGTCCGACGCCGTGGGCGTCTACCACTGCGGCTGGGGTGGAGGGAGGACGCTGTCCTCTCCCTCAGGCGGCCCGCCTCCTCCTTCACGAGCATGACTGCTTCGCAGAAGGAGGCGACCGCCTCCCACTCCGTCTCGCCCCGCAGCATGGCCTCGACCAATGCCGGGCGCGAGAGGTCTCCGCCTATCGCCGTCGTGAGGACACGGCGGTGCTCTGCCCAAGCGGGGCAGTCCTGCACCGTATGCTCCACCGTGTCCTCCGGACGATCCTCGCAGTGGTGACACCCAGGCGTTTCTTCCCTCCCTATCAGACACAGGAACCTCCCGAAACTTCCGTGTCCGGTGAGGACCTGCGTCATGCGGTAGGTCAGGACGCCGTGACGCCTATCCAGCCACTCCTCAAAGAGGGGTCTTACCGCCGCGATTGCGGCGTGCCCGGACCTCGGTTGCGACAGTCGCTCCCTCCATACTGCCCTGAGATCGCGCCGGAGCTCTTCCCGCCGCGCCTCGACTTGTCGAGGCAGCGGGGATTCGCCCCGACGCTGCGCCTCCACGCGCCATTCATAGACGCGCTGGAGGGCAGTCGCCTCCAGATCCCAGGGCAGCAATCCGGCTAGGAGGTTGGCCGATTCGCCGGCGATCGTGCGGTATCCCCGGATCATCCGGATAGCCATGACCCTCTGGCATGCGACCAGCTTGGGTGGTCGCGTCCGGATGCTTAGGGCCCACACGGGGGCCCCGTAGAGGGCCATGGACCGCACGACACCGGCGTACAGCCTCCGGCAGGAGGCATTTGGCCCGCCGAGATTGGGCAGGAGTCGCTTGAGAGCGGCTGCTGCCCGGTTCAGCCTTGGGGCCAAATGCAGGAAATGCTCCCTGAAGTTCCACCGGCTGTCGAGGACGAGTCCCAGGTACTTCATCGTCCTCCCGACGCCGATGTGAACCCCCTCCACCGTTATGTGGGACTCTGAACGTGGCGCATTCAGACGGCCATGAAAGCACATGGCCTCCGTCTTGTGCAGCGCCACGTCGAGTCCCAACTGCCGGATCCTACAAGCGACTGTCGCTACCGCCTGCGTCGCCACGTCGGCCGCCGCCTGGTGCGACTCTCCCCTCGCCAGGACGAGCGTGTCGTCGGCGTAACAAATTACACCGACGCCGTCAGGGAGGTCGCCGCGCAGCACCCAGTCGTAACCGATGTTCCACAGGAGCGGCCCCAAGACCGATCCCTGTGGAACACCGCACGACATCTCTCGCCGGTTCCACTCTCCCCGGTGACCGGGGTAGATGACGGCTCTGTCCGTCAGGTAGTCCTCGACTATACGACGGAGGTAGGTCGGCACCCGGTGATACCGGAGTGCCTCCCTGATGCAACTCCAGGGCAGGGTGTTGAAGGCATTGGAGATGTCTAAAGACACCCCCAAGACGACCCTGCCCCGGGAAACCGCATCCCCCGTCGTGAGGGCTCTCACGCGCGTGACGGCATCCACCGTCGAGCGCCCCCTGCGGAAGCCAAACTGGCTCTCCGCAAGGTCCGGGCCCACCCGATTCAGGTGCCCGACGAGGCGGTTTGCAATAACTCTTTCAAAGAGCTTGCCCACCTCGTCGAGCAGCACGATGGGCCGGAATGCGGACGGAGAGTCCGCAGGGCGCCCGGGCTTCTGGATCAGGACCAGTTTCCCCGTCTTCCAACGAAGCGGGAACTGGCCCCTCTCCAGGCACGCGCTAAAGAGCCCCCCCAGTCGAGGCCCGAGAGTCCCCGAGGCCAGGACCCAGGCTTTTCCTGGCAGGCCGTCGGGTCCTGGGGCGGTATTTTTGGCTTTGAGCCGTTGTACCGCCACTCTCAGGTCTACCTCGGTCACCTCCGGAGCGTCGTAGACGTCGTCGTCGCTGTGGTCCGCGTTTGCGTCAGCGTCAGGCACCGCCGGAGACGGAGCTATGGGCGGGGGAGTGTGCTCCTCCCGCGAGGGGAACAGGGCGCTCACCACGTCCTCCACGAATTGAGGCTGGAGACTCTGCGTCAACGGGGGAGCCCAGGGGCGGAGCTTCTCTCTCACCCATTTATAGGGCCGGCCCCATGGGTCTCCGTCCAGAGCCTCCAGCATCTCCTTGCGGGCCAATTCCTTGGCCCGCCAGATTTCTTCGCGGAGGGCGGTCTTCGCTGCCCTGTAGCCATCCTGTAGCTCCGTCTCTACAGCCACCGCATCCGGAGGTCGGGTGCGGCGCCTGCGGAACCTGGTGTACCGGCGTCGCGCGGCAACACACGCCTCGCGCAGCGCTGCTAGCTCGCGCGACCACCAGTACAACTGACGCCGGGCGCGTCCTAGCCGGACCCGGGGCATGGCCACGTCGCAGATCTCCGACATGGCCTCCTGGAACCACCCCGCCTCGTCGTTTATGTTGGCAGGCCTGTCCGGTGGTGACACCCAGGCCTGCACGATCGAGGCTTCCAGGAATAGCTCCCGGTCCAGCTGCTTCAGCGCCCATCGCGGACCACTTGGGTTCCGTCGGACCGGCGCGTCTGAGGTCTGGGCGGAGACGTCGAACCGGATGTACCGATGGTCCGAGTAGGTCTCCACCTCCTCTACAACGCGCCAGTCTATGACGCGCGGCGACAGGCCGGAGGTGGCGAACGTGATGTCCACCACCGACTCGCCCGTCCACCGCACGCACGTGGGGACGGAACCCCGGTTCTCGATGACTAGGCCATGCGCCAGGGCCCAGTGCTCGAGCATCCTGCCCCGCGTGTAGTCCGTGACCCGGGAACCCCAAGCCACATTCTTGGCGTTGAAGTCCCCGAGGACGAGCGCGGGGAGGGAACCGAATGCGACGACGACGTCTCCCAGCTCCGATAGGGAGTCCTGGAACTCGGCGAGAGTTCGGTTCGGGGAGAAATAAACGCCTATCACGGCGATCTCCCCGAACCGTGCTGCGACGATCCCACGCCCTCTCTCGACGCGATCGAGAGGCGGGGTACCGGCGGCGGCCGACGAGATGAGGGTCACCGAGCCGTTCAGGTCCGCCACCCAGTCATTCCTGGGCGGGACAAAGTACGGCTCGGCGACCACGGCGACGTTGATCAACCACTGCGCCATGCTCTGGAGCAAAAGATCCTGAGCAGCGGCGCAGTGGTTGATGTTCGCCTGGAGGAAGCGCAATGGAGCCATTAATCGGAGTCCATTGCAGCCTCCTCCAGGGCCCTCGGCGAGGGTGCGGCCACGGCGGCAGCGTTGGCGGCGGCAGTGGCGGCGGCGGCGGAAGCAGGAGCTGCGGCGGCGGGAGCGGCGGTAGCAGAGGGCCTACCTCTGCTCCTGGTTTTAGCGGGCGGGGCGCAGGACTTGCCCCCTGCCCGGTGATCGGCCGGCTTGCCAGCCGCCGCACATGCGAAGCAGTGCGGCGGGGCCGTACACGAGCCGGCCTTGTGTACGGGCTGACCGCAGCGGAAACAGTTGTCGCTGCGGTCGACCTCCGAGGTGCACATGCATGCCGCGTGGTTACCCACTTGGCAGCGGAAGCACCTCAGGGGCCTGGGCTCCAGCAGTTTGACCTGCGCCGAAACCCACCCAACCAGGAGCCTTCGGCCCTCCTGCAGCTTTTTGGCCGCCGACACGGGGCAGCTGACCGTGATGGTCTGCAGCCCCGCGTAGTCAGGACGCAGGGCGCCCGCCCTCACCTGGTCGGGAGGGCACCCCCCAGTCCCGGCAACGGCGGCCACCACGTCCTCCACCGTCACGGAGTCGTCCAGACCCAGTATGCGCACGTCTGCGCGCCTGGTGGGTCTGGACACTCGGGCCTCCTCCGCATTTAAGGACGCTCTGAGCCGTTCGGCCAGAGCGTCAGCGGTGGGGCCACTGGCAGCGCCGGGGACCTCCAGCATCCGAGCCCCCGTTGCGGTGACCCGGTAGCGGAGACCGCCGACGATGCCGAGCTCCGTGAGGTTTACCGCCTCCTTCGCCTTCGCAAGCACGTCGCGGTATGAAACGCCCCTCTTGACCGCTTCCGGCTGCAGTGTTATGACTACAGCCGCGGTCTTGGGGGCGCGCAATCGTGCCGCGACATCGCGCTCCTTGCGCCGCCGCCGCCTCTCCCTCCGCCTCGAGGTCCTGGCTGCCCCATCAGCCTTCCTCTTCTCCCCAGCCACTTGCCAATCGGCGTCGGCTGGAGGAGTCCTTGGAGGAGGCTGCTGGGACAGCGGGGCCTTCCTCTTTTTGGCCACCTGTGCCGGCCCCGCAGGTGTCTGCGTCGAAGGCGGCTTTGACGGGCCCGGTTTCGCCTGGCTAGGTTTGGCCGGGGCCGTCTTCGCCTTCGCAGGGGCCGTTCCCGCCGGGGCCGTCCGCACCGGGGCCGTCTTCGCCTGGGGCAGCTTCGTCGGGGGCGGCTTCGCCGGCGGGGGAGGTTTGGCCGCGGCCGCAGCCGCGTACGAAGTCGCCAGCGGGGGTCGTAGCACGCGGCTCTCCAGTACGGAGAACCGCTGCTGGAAGGCGGCCAGCTCCTGCCGCACCAGGGTGAGAACTGAGTTCTCCCCCGATGCGGGCCGGCCTTTTTCCTTTGGGCGCCCCGGTGGCGCCTCCCGGCGGCCTGCCTTCTGCAGGTCGGCCAGTTCCGTCTTTAGGTGGAGGTTCTCGTTCTGTAGAACCTCCATCGCGGCCGTCAAGCGGGCGACCTCCGCCCGCATTTGGGACATTTCGTCCGTCTCCGTCGATGCGGGCGGAGCCTGGCCGAGGCTAGCCGCCGCCACTGCCGCCATAATTGTGGCAGTGGCCGCGCCTGCGGCACGGTCCTTGGTGGCCCTCTTCCCCGGCTTATTTGAAGCCAGGGTGCGGACGGCGGCCTTTATGGTCTCCTCCAGGGTGGGGGCCTCCTCTGTGCACCCTCTGCCTCCATTCCTGCCTCGGCCTTTACCCCGAACACTTGTCGGGATCTTCCGGCCCGAGGCAGGGTCGTCGTCTGAGGACGACGAATGGGGCCGTTTGAGGAAGGACTTCCTCCTTTCCGCGGCCCCTGGTCCTCCGCGCCCAGAGCCAGGGCTCTGGGCGCTCATGGCGTCCGACGAGTCGGACTCCAACTCCATCGTTTTTTTACGAGCGGCACTCTGTGCCCGCTCCGTCGGTGCCGGTGAGGCGGACGTGCTGGACAAGTCCAGCGACTCCACCTCACAGGCACGTGAGCCACCTTGGCTCGCTGCGGCGACTGCCGGTTGTTGGGGGGATTTTCTTGGGATGATGATGATGATGATGATTAGGTTTTTCTTAATTTTTATACTAAAAAACCATTTTTTATTATTAAAATAGGTAATTGGCAGATCTCATGACCCCCAATGATGTGGTCACTACACACACAGCGTTTGTAATTGCGGTGTTGCAGACAAAAGGCAGTTTCAAGTGTGTTTATTGATTTCCAGTCCTAGAAGTAATAGTGACCTAGTTCAGAGCTGGTACTGTAGATATCCGACTTTTCAAAGAACGTTAGGTAAAGCTATCTTCTACAAACACAATTTAAAGTTCTGACGATATACTTTAAGTGGAACGGAAATTGAATCCTAGGACGCAGAAAAATGGAGTATGTACGTTCAGAGACAGCAAATTTATTTTTAACGACACATTTTTACCGTAAACACAAGAATACCTTAAGCACAGGATTACGGTAAGCCCGATGATTACAACATACATAATATATAAAATAATATCTAAGCACAATATTGTTGTACCTCGAGAAACTCTGACGAATTACAAGACTTTAGCGAAGTACAAAGAAAAGACAAAGAGTAGATAGTTCACAAAGGACTAGGTGAAACAATAAATGATTACACACCCAAGAGTAAACGTGACTTGTTGGTTTTTTAAACAGGTGTGATGCGATATGATTTTTTCAACAAATTTTCCAAGTTAGTTTAGAACTATGGAATAAGTCATGCATAATTGGCAGCACGATAATCTGAGGTCAATACGAAATCTAGACCCAGGACAACAATGCTATGCCCTCAAAGGATTGTAATAATCAAGAAACTACTGAATGGAAAATTATCTAAACATAGTCAGGTATTATCTCACTAAGTCTTGATAATTTAGTCATTCACACAATTTTAATGTCCATTCTATATTATCTCTCAGATAATGGGATTACCTAAAATCATTCATGCAGAGTAATTGTGATAAACACGGTCTTAAGCGATATTCATTAGACCGAACCTGCTGTTGCCACCAAAGTGGTCCTTCTGAACCTAATACTAATCCGTGGTAACAACGAACCTCGAGGCAATTTGGTGTTTCAGAGAAATTATTACACGGTACAAAAGAAAATATGACATTTATGTAACGAACCTAATAACGTTACTGTTAAACAAAAGGTTTGCTGTAATAACGAGAGTTTAATGAGTCAAAGGAAAAAGAAAGCTTTGAAAATAGGTTAAAGAGAGGTTAAAGTCGTTAGCCAGTTAATTTAACAAAAAGGATCGGGGTTAGCAAACTGAAAACAGCAGGCGAAAGGAAATTAGATGACAATTTTACGACAATGGTACAATTTTCTTCAAATTATTTTTTAGATCAGCGACAAATATTGATGGCTTCATTATAAGCAGTCAAACTTCAAGAATACACGCCTATTTTAAAACTTTGAAAGTTATTGTAGGATAGTCCGGAGGACACGGTGGAGCCACCGTAGGCGTGTGGGCGGCGAGTAAAGGGCGACTCGCTGACGGATCATGAACCACCCCCGGGTAGACAGCGCGTTGTGTTCCACGCGGGCCTCAAAGAGTGTCAGCACAATGACGGGGCCCCCCTTAGAGGGCCAAAGCCTGCCGAGGTCGCGGGACTGACGAATTACCGTGACCCCGGAACGTAAAGACAACACACAAACAGACATAATATCATAAAGAATGTTAGCAGCAATACAGTTAACAACTAACTTTAATGAATAAGGTGGAGTACACAAATCTGTATCAATAGACGGCGAACTTGAGCTTAATCTTGACACAGCACGGCGTAAATCAGTTTATGTTGTCGTCAACACAGATCTTGGCCGTAATGTTGTTAGAAGGAATAGTGATTTGAAGTTACGTGTGACAGATGTTTAGCAGGTTGAATGTTTGTAATTTGCTGAATAGTGAACTAATAAGTTAGTTTATGAACTAATAAGGAATTATGTCAAATGGGCTATAAAATATACTCAGCAGTCGGAAGACGCAGATGGCAAACATGTTTACTGACTTGGACTATTGGACAACAGGAATCTATGGTGACAACGATAAGCAGTGCCTTTCAGTCAGTTTAATCACATTGAACAGAATACTAAACAAACAACTAAGAATGTATACGTTTGATCCTCTCATATAGATTTCGATTTTTAGGACTATCTGAAATCTAAATGTTGAATATCTCAAACATTTCCCGTAACTGTCCCGTATAGCCGGGCTAATTTAATTTTAACTCATCAGGTAATTTACACAGTATACGAATTACCACCTCTATCGTAAATTAAGTACAGCAAAATTTCTCTTCATATGCAAACACAACATGGCTAAATCTACCATGTTACCGACAAGACTCGTGTAACATAACAAAGTTTGCGGATAACTTGCACGTTGTGGTTCAGCCTGGTATCGACACTACATGACATAGCTAGCTGTATACCGTTTAACTTCGAAGCTTGTGTTCAAACACTGATAGTTGAATTATGGAGTTAGAAAGGGCGAACTTTGTGGTTTATGAAATAGATTACGAGATTGATAAAACGCTTTGTAGAAGGTAAAACTACTGAAAATCTAATGTCAGTTCTGTTGAATTCTTTCTAGAAATACGAATTGGTAAGAAATTGATTGCTCCTTATTTCTGAGGAATTGACAAAAGCCTTTGTTTGTAAAATTGTGTACCTACTTTGATGGAAAATATTTTTTCCGCCTCTTCCTTTCTCACTGGTGGGCAAAGGCCTCTCCAATTTTTGTCCAAGAGTTCTTGCTTTGCGGCACCCCGAACCAGCCAGTATGAGTCCAGGTCGTCCCACCTCTTTCTGGGCCACTCAATATTATTTAAACTATCAATAAGTACTCACTATTATTTTCGAACTGCAAGAAGCTCTATTACTAAACGAATGAAAATGTGGTGTACATACCTGAAACAGAAAAGAAAAATACATTTAGATAATATAATAATTAAAGCTGACATTACTCGAAAGACACTGTTCTTCGAAATTCATCTGTTGCTCACTTATTACTCTCTCTCTCTCTCTCTCTCTCTCTCATGTCTTACACTCATTTGTCAAAGCTCAATCAGGCCCAAAAATACTAGCATTAAATTTATTTTAATCTACAACAGCGCTTAAAGCTCCAGAAATATTGAACACAATCGCTAAATAAATCACAAAGATAAATTTCACAGCCGCTTGCCCCTAGCTTTTTGGAACCTCTGGAGAAATCATTTGGAATATGCTCGCTCTGGGGGCATAGAAATTACTCTTACGGTAACAGAATAAATTGAACACGAACACTATTAAGGCGATGTGAGACGCAAAACCGTCATTTTGTATTGTGTATTATTCCTTAATAAAAGGGATTTAAATTTTGAAAAAAACAAAGTACATATTTCAGTCTTCGGTCTACAGGTTTCTGCTCTTCTATACACGATTGCTTGCACTTTACTGCATACAATTAAATCGCAAAAACAGGTCCAACTCATGGTTTGGATACCATTTTATTTGAGTTATACTAGGCTTTGAATAATAAAACTTATACCATCTTAAAGAGCATAAAAAATTAGATAGAATTTAGCAGTATTATTGTAAAAGGATGAGAAACCATACCAGTAAGTCCAGAATTAGGTGATTTCATCTTTTCATACACTCGACCCGTGGCATTTAGTCGGTCTTGGACCGTGTCGGAGGTCGGATGTACGTCAATTTTTTTGCAAACCCACCACCACGCTTAGTTCTATTACTGACAGAGACAAACATTTATTTTAAATAATAATACCTGTATATATAGTAATTTTCAAAATACTTGTAATATTCTTCATTTTATAAGGTTATAATTTTGTAAACAAATGGGCAGAAAAAGTAAGAAGTTGTCATCGCCGGCTCTTCGAAGGCTGAATAAACAAAAAAGGTAAGGATGCATTGGAAAAATTATTAAAACCTTCTTTGTATATTTATTTCTCTTTACTAATAGTAGGAGAGCTACTGAACCATCCGACTTACCTGTTTTTCACAAAGTTAGAATTTAAAATTATAGTCATACTGTGAGAGCAAAAACAAAATAACTTTGTCTCCGTTTTGAGGAATGATAATGCAACCACATAGATGCCTGCTACAACGTTACTTTTCAATAATACAATTTTTAAAAATCTAGCTTTGTGGAGAACGGGTGGGATGTTTCAGTGGCTCCTAGACTATAACCACAGAATATAATATAATGGTTTATTTTTCTAGCGGATTTACCAACCGCATCAAATATTTAAGACAGTTAAATTTAGACCCTATGTCAGAGTTCATAAAGCCACCGTGAACGCACTTATTATAATGGTTTACTGTCTCCAATTGTGAAATAGGTAGCGGTCATAGTGTGGAAGTGTACACAGTATGATCATTTCCTACAAAAATATTAGTTATTAACTGCCGTGACCCCTGATACACCTCCACGCTTTAAAATTACCTAGATTTTTATATTTTAGAGCAATGCAGCTGCAGGCCAAGCGCAGTGCGCATATATCGACTAATGATTCAGGGGATAACGAGTGAGTCATTTACTCCACTTTTTTATTTAATTAAAAAAGTATTTAGTGGTAATTATTACAAACTAATCAAAATCAACATTTGTATTATAGGTGAATAGAGCATACGGAAGGGCGTAAGGTGTCTCCGTTAATTACTTTACAGCTTGTTCATTTGAATAACCCTAAAATTGAGGAGTATGTAACTATAATGTACTTCATGAAAACAATTCTACTGATGATATCCGTTACTTTTTAGAGAAAAAATAATATTAGCTTTCATTAGCTTCTATTTGATTGGTTCCGGTGCCAAGTAATTTCTCCATTCAAACGTAATACCAAAATTATTTGCGATACGAACATATCACCAACTTAATATAATGATAGTCGAATACAAACGGCATTTAACTAATGGTCCAAAGGTCCTTAATTTTTTTTTCTTTTTAACATTGTAACATTTTAAGATTGTAAACATCATATTTCCAACTAAATTATTCTGTATGTTCAAAAATAATGCAATATATGCGAAGGTAGTTTTACATTATATTAATCCATATTTCCAAATAAATACGTTAATCGTCATAAGTATTTCATTTTGAACAAAATTGTCCTTGACATCATTTGATTTCAAAATAATACCGCAACAAAAAAAAAATTATACATACAAACGTGCCTATAGTAATCAATGCAAGTTGATTTACTGCTTTGCTCTACTCTGTAACTACTACCTAGACTTCGCAAGTTTTGGCGCGCGTGTCATCGCGCATCGTAATTCATTACGTATCCGCTAGTCCTTGCGGGCGCTGCGGTAAGCGTTGAATGCCTGCGGTGCTCAGGAAAACCTCGCCTTAAGCTGTATTAGTCAATTCTCGTTCGTCACGCTTGAATAATTGAATAAATATTGTGTTTTGTTTTCTTTAGGGAATTAGGACCACACTGCTCTGAAAACCATTTTCTTTTCTCTAAATGTTTTTCAAATTGTTGTCTCTTTCTTAATCCTGCTATCTACTCTATTCCCGTGGGTATGTAATGTGGAATACTTTGAGAATGGTGAAAAAAAATGGAAAGCTCCACTTTTTTTTCATGGGATGTTTTAGCAGCGGTATAATTTTGCACAATTTATTAAACAATCTTAAGCCGGTGAAATAATGCGACGCAAAAAATGACAGCATATTTTTCATCAATGCCAAAGGTTTTAATAAATTAACTTTCAACACCTGTGTTTATTAATTCTCTCAGCCGTTGCATTTTTTTTTATTTGGAAGTTTGTGTTCATGTATTTGAAAGGGAAAGTATATTGTTTTACTAAATACAAGAATCCAATCGAAACCTTTTTCGTCACGACACTGTAAATTCTCAATTAAATAAACTTCTGAGGGTGTCAAACTGCGCGAAAAGAAAATTTATGTAATGTTTTCATAAAGGAAACTTCATCAAACAAAACAAAATTCTTTATAACAGAGGATAAAGTTCAGATTTCATAAAATTCAGGCGAGAATTTTAACAAAGATAACAGGCGTACACTCATAGCCCCGAGAGCCTGCTTAATTAACAAGTAGCCTTTGATTCGTTATTCAGCGTTGTCTTAGAAAATCATCTTTGTTTAAACAACCAACATTTTGAGTAAAGATTAGAGAAAATTTTAACGTCTTGTTCTGAAACTTGAGTAAGATGAAATGTGTCACTGAGACTCTCATATTTAGATTTATTAAGTTAAATTGGATGGAGGGAACATTTATCATTGTCGTTTACGAGTTTTACATTTCTTATTATTCATTCGCAAATTCTACAAAATATTTTATTCATTGCCGCCATGAAAAAAGGTTAAAAAGACCAGATTCGCGACTGTCAATTGAAGCATGGTGCGACGTTAGACACGATTTAGAGAATTTGTACAAGGTAGATGATGAAGGTAAAATTACAGATAATGCCTAAGCATTGCAGAATCGAGACTAACAAGCGCAACGGACACGCAACCTCCATGCGCTCATGCATTTACCAACTCACATATAATAATAGTTAAAGAACATGATAATATTTGCTAATTAGATGATGAATGGTCAATCAATAGTGTACGAATAGAATTTCAAATAGTTGTAAGTACAAAAAGACCTTGTATACCACTTACAGATGCGTTTACTTTGCATGAACATACGGATTGCAATCATAATGGGATGCTGCTGCAATGCCTTGGCTATTACTAACAGATGAGTTCATAAAAGATTTTTATTATAAGACCACTGCACTTAAATAACCTTTTTCTACGACAGCGCTTTATACACTCCATAAAATTCAGCATCCGGTACAATAAATGCGCGTAAAGGATGCAATCATAAAGTTTTCAAGAGAATACAAAGATCTTAGAACCAAGCCGGAGGAAGTCTGAGAATACTCAAAAATTTGCAAGTGTATTTAATTAGGCAGTATCATATATGGAATACTCAAGAAAATGCAAGTGTATTTAATTAGGCAGTATCACTTAGCAATTGCGCAAGAACCTTGTGTTGCATTGATGCAACTGCATTCGTAACTAAGGTTGCTTATACCTTGGATGGTTTGTCATGTTGCATAAATATAGCAGAATGATTGCTGTTGATGCATTATTTAATTATTGGGTCTGATTGAGATCATCCTTGAGCCTTGGAAACTGCAAAACTAGTAGATAAATCTGATCTTGTTCGTGTATCTGTTATAGTACGTTTTGAACCTGGCCTTTCCTAATATAGTATTATTATGACAGGTACGCGAATTTCAACATCCAAATCACCGTTGCTGATTACATGTGAATTTTTCTGTGCATTGTCTTGTCATGTTCCCTTAGTCACCTTTCTGTCATCTAAACAATGGATGACGTTACGCTCTTTCTGGAAACCGCACCGTCAATGAGTTTTGTTGATTAGAATGCAATGTTATTCAGGCCAATTGTATCATCTGCAAAGGGAATTGCTTTTGCAAGAGTCCATTACTCACACAGTAAACGTCTGTCAGCGATAAATTACCGAGCTCTGCACATTACTGCAGTACGAATTAAACTGAAATGTTATAATGCTTGGTAATACCTGTCTAATATGAAGAGTAATGGTATTAAACCGTCAGGATTAACCTATGAAAGATGATATGGTTGAAAAACCATCATCACAGCATTAAGCCCACCTAAAAATGATTTTAGGGTATCAGCTCAGCATATACATATTGATAGTACTTAGTTAGAGTATGAATTAGGGAAAGAGATCAAAGACCCGATTGATAGACTGTGTGAAAGATGATAAGGCTAGAAGGAAAGATTTATGATAAGACATCTTATGCAGAACATGATGATGCTACTGACTTCAAATCAATTAGGATAAGAATAGGGAAAATGTTGCTGGCAAGATACATTCAGAATTCTTTTCATGAGAACAAAACGCTAGCTCTCATTAAAATCGAAGAAAAAACGCAATCAACCAATAATGTAATTGCTCTACACACACAGAATCCTTAACGAAAAATTCCTACAACCACATACAAACCGAAAAACACAAAGACGTGTATGACGTATAAAAAAAATAAACAACTCTTCGTTGTTCTCAGAACAATCATGCAACATACCTATTGTCGGCGAAACGATTCTAATTAGAGCTCTATACTTAATATTCGAACAAAGAATCGGCTCGCGAACATCGAACACGCGATTATGTTCTCATAGTTAACGAAATCGATGTTTTTAAATTGATTTATTTTGAGAGGGAAGACTTTAAATACGAAATTGATGTTTTCGTATTTATTAGTCTAAGGGCCAGTTTCACCGGTTACTGATAAAGTGTCGGTTAGTTATCTGATAGTTAATACTATCTACCACTTAAAGGCTGGTTGTAACTTTTTTCTGTTTCACCGTCAAACTTCCTGATAATTTATCTGGTAGATAGTTACCGGCCACTTGCTGACCACATAATAACAAGCGGAACGGCAACGTCGCTTTTTTGCGTTTCGATACTACTACGTAAAATATTTTCATTTGAAAACAATTTTGAAAACCTAATTGATGAAATAATTTTTGTTCAAAATAATCCAAGTCAACCTTTTTTACATTTTGTGGTATAATTTTATCATTATAGACCGAAATTAGTAAGATGCTTATGATTAACCACATGTTTTAATTCGAAATGTGCTTATAGAAACGAACGCGTGTCAATTGTTTTGTATTTGACAGAGTTTGTTTTGGACGCTTTTGTTTGTTTCGAACTGTGAACGTTTATTATTAAAGATTCGTTTTTTTTTATTTTTACTTTTTAAAATGGAAAATCACTAACATTGCAATCCTATTTTTTAGTGAGTAAAATTTGATTTTATATAAGTCTTGTCTTATTTTTATTGTGAATTTGCTTGTATGACAATTTGACTATGATTTTGAATGTGTTTTAATTGTTTTTGTTTTTTTTTGTACATTTATGAAAAAAAAATATTAAAAAAAAATTTGGGGGTTCCCCATACAGACTCGTACTGACTTAAATCCACGGTGTCCTTCAATAGCCCTTTACGTTCCAGGGTCACGGTAATTCGGTAAGTCCCGCGGCAGGCTTTGGCCCTCTAGAGGGGGGCCCCGTTATGCCCTAGGCGGGACTAGAGGAACTGTTTAGACTCATACTCACTGAATCCAGGGTGTTTCTTCAATAGCCCTTTACGTTCTGGGGTGACGGTTACCTGGTAGATGACCGCCTAAAATGCAATAACAAAGTTTCTCCACTTGAAATGTACTATAATGTTGATGATAAATTCCTTAACAGCCACTTGATCCAGCTGATAACTTAACCAATACTTTATCTACCAGATATCGCTATCAGACACCTGTGAAACCAAAAGTTGTAGTTTATCTGGCAGATAAGTTCCTAATAGGCTATCAGAGACTTTATCCGTAACCGGTGAAACTGGCCCTAAACCTTAATGGGTAAAATTATCACTAACACAATAGTGTTGATACACTATTACTTACAATAGTCTTTGCTGTTGTAAACATGTGATATAATGTTGTTATAACGAGAATTGTTTTTAAAAACGCATAGTAGAAACATACATCTTCAATGAAACGTAAATAAAAATTAATTTTGGTCCTCTATGCATTCTTACGACATTGTGATGAAACTTGAGTCAGTTCTTTAATGGCCTGCGAAGGTTCGTGGCCCAAAAAATCTATCATGAATTTGTAATGTCCAAGATTTTAATAGGTTCATAAACACCTAATTCTATTTCCGATAGATTTGTATTTTTGTGACGATTGTTTCATAAATACCTAAATGGCCTTTAATGTAAATTCCAAATTGAAGGCAAAGAGCCTATCCCTCATCTGATGACGTGATACAGGATAACGATCATGGATACACTATAAACTCATATGGCTGCAACGGAACCGGACGTATGCGTTCATAGCGCCGAACAGATGACGCTGAACGCAACCATTACCGGTCATCTTTTTATTCTTTCGGCGGGAAATAGTACATTCAGCCTTTTTAGTCTCTGGGTCATTAGGCACCGATGTACTGATGAGCAACTCTTCAAAAATAACAACTTATTTAGTTGGATAAAACAGTGCTGATTTATTTTATTACGAAACATGCCATTAATTTTGATAACTGCAGCAGAAAGTGACAGGTGTATTTGATCTTTTCGTGTAACATTCTTTATGACGGTTTTTAAGCTACTGTTAAATTACTACCGTTTGGTGTATCTGTTAATTAAGTCGGCAAAAGAAGATGATTAAAAAAATATATTAAATCTTTTCGATTGGTTTATTTTCAACTGCTAACAATTCAATTATAAGAACTTACAAGGGCTACACGGATGCAAACACTTTTAGCCACCATAAATCCAACATGGCCGCGGCGGAAACAGCGAGAGTCGAGCAGATGATTCTGAACGCGACCATTACCGGTCGCGCCTTTTTGCTCTTTTGGCGGGAGAGTGTACAGTGCGTGACCTTTGCGTTACGATGAGTTGCACTGCGTTTATTTTGAGTTCGGCGTATGTTTCGACATTTTTTTTTTCGGTGTTGAAATTGTGAATGATTGGAGAAGGAACTCTTTGGTTGTTCGTTAAGTTTAGTTTAGTAGAGCAGTTGAGTGTGTGCAATACAGAATTGAATTGTAGGTGAAGGTTACGGACACGAAGATAGTTATGGGAAAACGGAACCAGCTAAAGACTTGACAAGACTCCTTCGACTCTCTTGACAAAGTGTAATCTCAGTGATAAAGTTGTGAATATCCAGAATCACAGGATAATTATTATTGTAGTATAGTCTTCTGTGTTATCCCAACTCCCAAATCATTTTAATTGCTAAGCTTCTACTCAAAGGAACTAGCAAACAGTTTTGCTTTTATTCAATTTACAAGAGCAAATACTTTGGAGTTCAAACAGAATCTCTGAACAGCCAACTTTTTTACGAAAGGTAATGCTGTGTTCCCAGTTAGTAAAGTGTCCACATTTCTGTATAGGGTACACAGTGTAATGAATTGGAAAGCGTACTGTCTGTCTGGTCGCGTGAGAGCAAACAAAAAGGGGGCGCCAGTTCATTTTATTTCCTTTTAAATACGCTGCGTTTATCATCGACACACAAATTGCTGCACTATTGTCCTTTTTTACTCTTTGCAGTTCGTTTGGGAATGTTTGAATGGACTTGTGGGAATCAATCAGTCTTGATTTCACATGTAAAATATAAAGGCAGCGCTAATTTACGTTTTCGAGTTATTTGCATTCGTTCTGGATATATTCTCGTTCAATTAATTCTGTTTGAAGCTTTTTTGAGACAGTAATTTTGGGAGTAGCATTGATTACGAAGTTTTCAAGTTCGCAGTCTCTTTCCATCAATTGTTCCATAAACTGAATCAAATTGGTCCTCAATCTGACCTTATCGAACTTTCAATTGCCCTAAAATGCGATTTCATCGCGATGACCTTTTCAAAAGGAAACTGTTTCTCATTGTGACCTTTCCGAATCTTCGTAATAGGAAGACAGTTGTTTGGCTCAATCGGTTAGTATCTCCATGTTGGTGCCAAATTCATATAAGTACCTGTGATATTGATGGACCGGAAGTGACTGAAGGTACAAATCGGGAAAATTTGATGAGATGAGAAGTTTATTTTCAAATTTCTATGGTTTCGATCTTGGACTCAATCTAGACCAGAAGCAAAGACGAGGCCTAAGATCGAGCGAGCCCAAAACAAAAGGAACTGGAACTCCTGCGCACCAACGCAACACACACGTAAAAATTGTTTAGACTTCGACAGGATAGAGGTCGCAAGAAAAATAATTTAAGTACACACGAGGAAAATTTTACTACGATTACTCATACTCTGAGCATGATAATTTGAAATTTATAGCCAAGAAGTTTAGCATACAATCATAATATTTATTAAAAAGATTCATGAAACACATGCAACAGACGGAAGTATTTTAAAAGTGGGCAGAGCTTCGTTCCTTGCGCGAGTAGGTAACCTACATCTTACTAACAGGGAGAAGAACAGGTTTAGTCAATGATCTGAATGCTTTTCTAAAGATTGCTTACTATACATCCATCACTACACTGTTTTACATAGGACTGCTTATAATACTGTGATGATTAGCTGTTTTGGCGATTTTTATTCTACTAAATACCCATCTTCGTATTTAGTGCTGCAATTAAAATAGTGAAGTTGCCTGTTACGAGTTTTGGCATACTACTTGTAAGTCCTGTTTATTTGCGTATGTTTTTCAACAAGGATTTACTTCTACAGCCAACACTGCAGTTCCAACTTTGTTTCTTTCTATCAGTTTCAGTACGTCATATCCGTAGTATAGAACCCTCTGGACCAAAAATCTCTCAAACTATGGTAGGAAATAGTGTCGCGGGACCGCCTTAGGTTGCGGGGGGACTGTCTGCAAATCGTGACCTTGAAACGCAAAGGACAACTGAAGGAACAGTGTAGATTTTTATAGACAGTAAGACAGACAGTTCCCTACGCCGATCCCCTAGGGCGAGATACTGCTTTTACCATCCAAAATATGTAAGAAATAGTATTTCGCCAACAGTCATACGTCATTCTCACGTTACTGACCCCTCCCTAACAACACCTCCATTCATTCAAGACCTACCAATAGCAACAGCCATAATAATACTTACCAACCCCAAAAACGTGCCAGAATCGTCTGCACGTTCGTTTAATGACCTACTAAACTAAAATAGTAACATCCGATTGGCAAGTTTCGCGTGCAAGGTTACGCGCGTACAATATAACGAATGTGTGGCTTAGGGCCATTCATACGGAGGGGGAGTTTGAGTCTAGACTTTGAATGGTTGTCTGTTCGTGTATTAATAGTTAGCACGTGGTTTATTGATGTAATTATAATCAATCACCTTTGTGAATGTTGTATTGATAGTATTTCGCCCACTTGTTTTGTTTGCCATGGGAAATAGATGTACTTTTGTGTGTGATCTTGGAATATAAAGATCATTGAACAACTGAGATTCTTCCACACGTTGTTGCCAAGTCTTCCTCCCTGCACTGACGGTAGTTTACTACTAATAGTACAGAAACCACAAAGAGTAAAAAAGAAAAACCATTTATAAATTGTCAGGAACATGGCTATTAATTTTGTATCGTTGCCCACCAGACCTGAGCGACAAAATTAATTCCGCTGGTTTGGAAACAAAAAAGAATCGTTTTGTTTTTCTTTTCATTCGTAAACGAGCTTGAAATGCAAACATTTTCTATCAAGCCAGGATTGTAGCAGAAATGGTCGGACTATTTTCTGTTAACGTTTTTTTTTTTATTTTCAATTAAACATTTGCCTAAATAAAGCCAGGAATTTTTAACTGTTTTCATCTTCTTTAAAAGGCTCATGAATGAGTAAATAGTACACCGATCTGCCTTTGAAGTTAGGGAAATGGCTACATCACCTACATTTGCGATGGTTTTTAACTTATCTTTTAAAAAGTTTAACTTTTCGTTTCATACCTCAGTTTTTAAAGTAATGCCACATCAAAATGCAACAGCGCAAAAAATATCCATCTCAATTGCTTCAATTGGCTGAAAACAATTCCCACGATGACTCACCCGTTCATTCATCCAAATCGCTCATTCACTCGTGAAAATAAAAACAACAGAAATCCAAGATGGCGCCGCGAAAGGACGTAAACAATCAGCCGATAACCCACGCGCGTAGTTGCGTTTTATCAAATAGTAACATCCTGGACTGGTAATAAGCTAGAGTGGGTTTATTTCAAACATCCGAAACTTTATTGATACCACAACAGTATGTGGTTTTATGGTTTTACAATGGTTTAACGAGATTATGACAGATTACGATGCGAAGGCAAATCTGGTGATTAACACAGTATGAATGGAATAGAAGGCCAAACCACAACGCTTTTCTGTAGGACTGAGGCACAGTTTAAAAAATATTCTCGTGGCCGAAGTATTGCCTGTGGCGCGTTGAAACTGCAGCGTCTTTAATGGATTGTATACTTTACACTCTTAAATAAATAATAATCTGAAGGAAAATTAACAAAATAGGATAAATATTATGCATTTATTTCTACGAATTTTCGTCACAATATAGCGCCAAGGTTATCCAATTCTTAGTTCAATCGCATAGTACCTACTTAAGTTTATGAACACGACTGTCATGGTCAAGGTTTTAAAGGAAATTTTGTTAAATCTTAAAAGCTATTTAATCATTTTGTGCTATGAATGATAATAATGTCTGATAGACTTAAGCATTATAAAATAATCAACATCATTAATGAAAACGTTATCACATTATTAAATATATTTAAACTCATTAATCGGTATCAGAATTAAGATTGTTGCTAGACGACTAATTAATTAATTATTAATCAATATTCAATATGAGCAAAAAGAGACAATTTAAATTAAATCTTTGACGTCTGAATAACTGCATCCGTGCTTATTTATAGCCATAATATATTTTGACGATATATACGCTTTTCTAACATTTTCTTAAAACATCGTTTGAAAATAACATTAACAAGATAATTACGAACATTTTTATTTCAAAATTTATTTGCACCAGGTATTTATTGCAAGTGACAGTTGACACGTGGTCGCATACACGTAGAATTCTTGTATAAACATCTCCGCAACAACTAAATAACATTATAACAAAGTAAAAACACATGCTATGAAATAATTTAAACCATCCATCAACGAGAAACTCCATAAACATTGAAATTCTGTAACAAACATATAGCCGTTACCGAGAAATAAAACGAAAACAAGAAATCCCGAGAAACAAAAACTGCAAAGTTCGTTAAATCCATTAAAAAACCGGGATTTACGATCTACCTCTGATTTATGTTAAACTAGATCAACCTTGATACTTAATGCTTAAGAAACACGTTGTTTTGTAATATAAATAAAACAGATGTTATGCGGAGTTCCTTCTGTTTTGTAAATAATACTTCCGTATTTTGGAAGTAAAAAACAATCTTCTCTTTCAGCCAGCATTTATCATTGATATGTGATAGTAAGAACAGAAATCCAATACAAGCTTTTTTTTTACGTGATAAAATCATCTGTCTGTCAGATTCGTACTGACTAAAATCCACGGTGTCCTTCAATAGCCCTTGACGTACCGGGGTCACGGTAATTCGTGAGTCCCACGACCGTCCATCCAATACAAGCTAGTAAAAAAAAATGATGAAGAAAAAGAAGATGCTTTGCATGGCTTCCTTGTGAATTGGCGTGAAGAGGCAGACCATCGAGAGAAGTAGAAGATAGAAGGAATAGGGGGAGACCTTTGCTCAAGAGTGGAACAGAGTAGGATAGTAAAAAAAGAAAGATATCGACACCGTCAGGACTACCGAAGGAAAGAGAAGTCTAAGAAAATACATGGTTATTCGGCATTGCTACTACAGCGACAGCATACTAAAAAAAAAGCAAGAAAATTTGAATCGGAGTAAAAGAGTCATAAAGACCAGATTTTTTCAGATATGTTGGAATTTGGAAATAAACGAAGATCTAATGCCGGATTTCAAAATATATTGTATTAAAAATAAGGGTGTGAGAAGATGGTGGTTTTCTTTCCTCAAAAAATTATCTTTAGGTGGAAATGATTAAGCATGTAATTTTCACAGTTTAATGTTGGTCTAGAACTTTTTGACAATAAATAAAGGAACCAATATAACCACAAAAATTGCAGCTGTTAGATTGTAAACATAACAAAAACACAGGATATTGTATCAGCCCATTGTCAACAGCAAAGTTGACTAAACGGAAGTGAGCCAAGCACTTGAAAGTCATGGGCAATCTTATCACATTATCTGAAAGCACTCGAACGCTATTGCGATATTCTATAATCCAGCGGATTATTCTAGGCAAAGAGCCAACGATAAAAATCATACATAACAGAGTATAATATTATTTATTGGTTCCCGGTTGAAGGAAATAGTCCAGCCAGCCGTTCAGATTATTCGAGAATTCAGCAAACCGTGTGATGCTGTCAATATAGATCTGTAATTATATAGTATATAGGCGCTGAACACAATAGTTATTTGTTAAGCAGAATAACTTTGCTGCCGAGTGCAACACACAACTTTTCACCTCACTACAGCGAGGAAATGCAGTGGGGCCGGCTCGTCTGTCAGTGTAGTAAATAATTGAATACAAGACGTGTTCGAATTTTGAAAACACTTAGTGCTCTAGATTTTGAATGAGAAATAGAATCTTTCCGAGCGTCTGAGGTGAAAATAGTACATTGTTCACCAAGAGGAGAAAGTGACCGATTACCATCGAGAGTGTCGTTTGAAGCCCGACCTGTAGGGGAGGGCTTTAAAATACCCGAGATCGGGAATCGCACTTTCTCTAGAGTGATACATAGTGCTTTATACTACACCTACGAGGAAAAATTTTTTTCATCATCACTATCACTACTTATCATTTTTATTTTTCTTTCTACGAAAACTGAATCCTCAAACAACACACAAATTGAAAATGGCGCCAATGGCGTCTGCAATTTTCATATGTTCTTTTTTCAAATTGTATAGCCTGCCACCGCAAGGTCGCACTGCCAGCCCGACACCATCCAGAACTCAACTAGTGGCCAGTGTCATTTTGCGAACTTGGATATAAAAACTCACTGTAAAAACTTTTTGGCTTTTGATATTTAGGTTACCGGCGCATAGTCTTACCCAAAATTAAAAAAAAAAACCACGTAAGAAATGGATTTTCATACACTTTGCTCTCCCGCTCAGATGCATTTTCTCCCCGCATATTTGTTCGATATGCAATGACGTACTTTCTACCGTAAATTTGATAAAGTATCAAGGTACTTTCCATGCAGGTGTAGTATAAAAATGTTAACGTATGCGCAGGGAGTGGATGATTTCATACTGATTCTACAAAAATCAAATATTCATCGGTAACTTGTATCTAACACAAGACACGAATGAGTCCAACGTTTGTGCACTCCCTAAAAGTCCCACTAGATATTAACCATGGCTTCACACGCAAATAGACCAAAATTCATCACAATTGATTCAGCGATATAGTAGTGAAAGCATAAAAAACAAATTTTATTTTCGCTTTACAATATTAGTTAGGGTAAGGACTACTTAAGAAAGGAGATTTTAATCCCAGCGAGGTAGCGAAACGTAGGTACATTCGTTTAAACCCTGCAAATTTACAAACTTTAAAGTTTCCATAACAAATTGATATTTTAAACAGTTTTCGGGGCTCGCCATACAAAACTTTCCTTTTCATAATATATGCTTACTGTTTCATCAAGCGCTCACCCCAGCATACAATACAATGATTGATGTATTCCCACCTGTCTCCCAGACCAAATATAATTTTCTGGTAAACAAACAACAAACATGATTACGATTCAATGTAAATAAAATTTTGAAACAAAGTCGTTCAATCACAGTATTTTCCAATTAACGTTGTACAATTCCCTAATTAGAAATGGCGTCTAAAAACCAAAGGAAATATTGTGTCTAGAACAACAACATTACATAACGGAATCGAACTGAATGAACGATAAACATTTAATGATATGGGTACGTCGAATAAAAGATATTAATACACAAGCCACGCCCATTAGCTATTATCAATGAAACTGTACCATTCATGCAAAGGCGCGCGTTCAAAACCACGAATGTCGATTCAAGGGCGACTACGATAGACATACGTTTCCTGCTACTATAAATACATACATAGATCAGGCTGAAATACATCTTACTTTCCAATGTCCCCGTTATCTTATAAATGCGCTTTTTTTTTGTTTTTTGACGTAGATATTACGTCACGGTCACGTTTAGTTATATTTATTGGAGCATATTTACTGGTTGCCTACCATGACGTCTTAAATCGTGAGTAGTTAGACTGTGGGAAAGAGACAGAGCTATACAAGTCTAGCGCCATCTCGTTCCCTGAGCGGAACCACTATGCTTTAATACGTCATCTGATCTGAATTGAATTGAGCAGTTCTAACTAATGTTACAAATGCGAAAGCAAGTTTGTTACTTTTCCACGCCCAAACCACTGATCTGATCATCCTGAATTTGTACATGTACGTTGTAAGGTGTACAGAGACGGACATAGGGTACATTTTGTCCCGCAAAAAAAGTACTCTTCCTAAGATAAACCACAATGAGGTTCAAACTATAATAGATGTCGCCACACGTACGATTCGAATTGACTTTCAAATTCTAAATTAACTGCGGGCTAGTTTTACTATAAATCACAATATGACTTTTTTTTACGTGGTATAATCATCATATGAGTCCTCCTACCCAGGGCAGAGCGGGAGGGACTGTCAGACTCGTACTGACTAAAATCCACGGTGTCCTTCCATAGCCCTTTACGTACCGGGGTCACGGTAATTCGTGAGTCCCGCGACCATCACAATATAACTTGAGTATTTTTAGACATGTGTTCTCAGTAGATATAGCCTTTTTTTTTTTTGCGTGGTATAATCATCAAATGAGTCCTCCCACCCAGGGCAGGGCGGGAGGGACTGTCAGACTTGTACTGACTAAAATCCACGGTGTCCTTCACTAGCCCTTTACGTACCGGGGTTACGGTGATGGGTAAGTCCCGCGACCCCGGCAGGCTTTGGCCCTCTACAGGCCCCGTCAATGTGCTGACACTCCTTGATGCGCGCGTGGAACACAACGCGCCGTCGACCCGGGCATGGTCCATGGTCGGCGGTGCTCTGCCCAAGCGGGGCAGTCCTGCACCGTATGCTCCACCGTGTCCTCCGGACGATCCTCGCAGTGGTGACACCCCGGCGTTTCCTCCTTCCTTATCCGACACAGGAACCTCCCGAAACTTCCGTGTCCGGTGAGGACCTGCGTCATGCGGAAGGTAAGGACGCCGTGACGCCTATCCAGCCACTTTTCAAAGAGGGGTCTTACCGCCGCGATTGCGGCGTGCCCGGGTAGATATAGACTTCAAATAATTTTGAGTTTGTTTGCTTCTAAACAAGGTTATAAATGTTTCCTTTGGCTGTTTTGACGTAGCGAAATGAATGAAAACATGGACTGGGTCGATTCTCTTAGAAGATTGAAGTATGAGAAAGATCTAATGGGTAAGGGATTATTTAGGGACAATGTTATCAACCCGGTTAAAACCTGTCAATATATTAACTTGCTTGGAGGCAGAATTATGCCAGTACGGTGTGTAAAAACTCCAAGTGGATTTTTTTTTACATTTTTTTTAAACATTCCCTTTCTCCTATTTAGTTATTAACTTTTCCACCAAGTCTTATATAATAAATATATATAATAATTATTTTCATAAAAGGCAAATAATTGTTTTGCTCTCTTTTTAGATATGACCAATTCTATCTGTCAGTTTGCTAGGGAAGGCGACATTCGCCCTTAGTCTATGGGCATAAGTATCGGCAAGGGTCCTATTACCACCTGCCTTCAATAAATCCCTGTTAAACGTAATGAACTATTAATAGCCGAGCCTGGATCTGCACTTAGGGAACCTCCATTAAGTGATTATTGTCCATAAACCTGTATACAAGACGCTTATATAGCGATTTAAGCTTTACTTAATGCCCATCAAGTATTACTGTAATCGGTTGTAAATGTTCAGGTACCTAATAAACCTGATCAGATTGAATTGAATGATGCATCATCGCCGTAAGTTTCACAAAACATTCTTAATTCAGCTTAAAACTGAAATGAATATCCAGTATTTTAGATGAAGCGACTGACTATCTGACTTCCGCAACCCAGTAACTAGAAAGATACTGGCCAAAAAAAATACGCCTTGGTTAGACTGGTTGACAGTATTTCGGGTTTCTTGACTACTTCACAGTAACGATTGTCAATGATCTGAAAATGACATCCGGGGGCTGGGTCTTTCTTTACTTGATTTCCGAGATACGGCGCAAAATTCGCTATGATACGAGTAGATGGTCACTCAACTTATGACCAAACGCACTGCTTAACGACTTTAGTCAGGAGCTGATGCATTTTAAAAGATATTAAATATTGAAAGAAAAGACGATATTTTTAGCTTGTAAGCTGTGAGGCGTGCTAAATCTTCTTATAATCCGTAGAAATAACACATTTAATGTTCGTCTCGAGTAAGCTCATTTTCATTGATCAAAGATTTTCACCAAGTCAATTCACGCTTTCCAAATATTCACATTCATTCGCACACCCAAATCCCGATTTGAGTATCTACAATAAACATAAATAACGTATACTAAAAAAATATAAAAGTGGCGTTTGTATTCGATAACGGAAATCCCTTGGCACGAGTCCAGCCCGACACATGAAGTACCCACGATGCGATGGCAGCAAAAATATTCCATTCAAGACGCAAGGTAGAATAAAGGAATCAATGAAACCAAACTTGGCACAACTGAAACTGTTTTCCATTCAACTATCGATAAGGCTGAAAATAGCATGACGTGAACTCTGGACTGAAATCCCGAAATAAGCTTCATCCGAAATCGAACTTAATCTTTTAGAGACAAAGACGACATTCGAGTGACAATGAGATTGTTCAAAAATTGCAAGTAGAGCGTATAGCTACAATTTTACGAGGGGTCAAGTTCATAGAGGCATGCTCAATTGGTTTATTGCTTAGCGGGACTTGGCGATGATATTTTTAAACTATGGAAGTACGGACATATTGAACTTTGCGATGGAGTGGCATGGGGGGCAACATTATTATAAGTATGAAATGTGTAGAAACTGGAACAAAGCTTGGTAAATGTTTAAGAAAATAAGTCTATTAGTAGTCACGAAACGTTGGCATAAATTACACGCAACACATACTATGGGACTATTATTATCTCCCATTCTATCACCATGTCTCTTTCTCGCTTCATACGAGACCCATGGGAAAAAAACAGAGATATTCCTTATTCTTTTCTGTCACATTCAACGACATTATGGCAAAAAAAAACAATTTACTGCTCCGTGAAGGTGTATGACGTTAGTAATAACGTCACTGGAGGGTATATTTACATTTATTTGAATTCGTTTCTGCGAAAGAAAATAAATACTAAGGAGTATGAATTGAATGGAAGCCAATTGGAAGGAGTTATTGGTTTGACGATAGTCTTAACAATGAACGCACTTAGGTTGATTACTTACTTCTAATAGCGCATCTCTGACAAACTGACCGTGCTTTATCAACCTTAAATGCATCGCATAAGACATCAAATAACCACTTATAACATCATCCATATAGGACAGTTTACACGAATGAAAGCAATTTCCAGACAAAAGTGCGCAATCAATTAAAGCGTTACTCAAGTAATTAACCTGAAGTACTAAAAACATCGAGTTTAACACGGAATTACCCGGAGACTATAATGAAAATGCTAATAACAAACAGGCAAGAGTCAGGAGCTATTACCACGTTCGTAACATAATATGAAGTTAATTGCCAGCAGCTGATGAGAATACACCACAGCATGTAAAATTGGGAGGTATTCTAAGGGATTAAAAAGCAAATTGCATTAATGTTTGTTAGAACGATAGATGTGATGATATCATCAACAAATATAATGACCAAAATACAAATGTTGAAGGAGACGCCGATGCAGTCACAGAGAAAGACGCAGTGTACCAAAATGAATAGATTTATTTAAAACAAAAATAGCAATAAACCTCTAACAAGATACGTTACAAAATAAAATCTATTGACTAAACTGGATAAAGCAAAAATTGATTTTCATCCGCAATCAATTGATTGGATAAAGGGATAAAAGACTTATCCAACGGTTTAAATCCCTCCCCGTCGAATTCCAATATCAAGGACTTCATTTGAATTTTATCAATGGCAGCTTTATGAATGAACAATTTAATCGATACGTCAAAAAGTTTTGAACTGACTTGGTACTTTTTGCGATCTTGATAGCTATAGTAATGAAATCGATGTATTTGGTGTCTCTCTTTTAATACGAGACGATTTACGCAGAAAAGATTGATGTGAGTGTAGAGATTACGATGCAGGTAAAAATATTACCTAGTCACTGACAAGGCCTTGCGTTTCTAGACAAGTTATTTAAAGGAAAGACTAAGTTTTTTTAATACAAATACAAACTAAAATTGAATAAGCTGATGTTAAACAGCTTGTCGAGAAGACAAGTTTTCCAATCCAACCTTCGCAGTAAAAGAAAAGAAACAAGAAGAAAGTTGTATCTAATAACATCATTAAAAGTATTTTTTCTAGTTTCTTTTCACTTGTAATCAAATTGTAGTGTTCCTTTCAATTCCATACATAAATATCTATATACAGTACGCCTGATTATATTCGTGTCGTCACCTATTCATATCTAGGACCAAACTGATTACGTTTCAATCTTCTACAAAGGTCGGACCCAGGGAAGGTCCTCTTACGAAAGGGGTATATTTCCTTTGTTAGGGGAACCTCATTATGTAACATTTAGCAACGATTTTGCGTGGTAGAAATACAAGCCATTGAGCAATAAAACTATTGCTTTATTACAATCATGTTCTTGAACGATTGCTTCTGCGTAATTTTCCAAATGAAAGGTCTTGATTCGAGTTGTATTTGAGAGTAATTGAGGTGGAATTATTGAACATTTATTATTTCTAGGAAACTTACTTCAGAGTTATTTAAGTAAAACATTTTTAATTTTTTTTAGCAAAATATCTATGGCTCAAGAAGAATCTTTACTTATAACTAATAACTTGATGAAACCATGAAGTGTTTAATATAAACCGAAAGATATAAACGATGAAGATTACACAAGCAGAAGACACATTAGTGACAAAGCTCCAAAAAATAGAAGAAAGGCAACACCACACGTGTAACATAAGAAACTAAGTATCATTCTACAAGAGAGGCACTTAATAGAGCCATCGCTAGCCTCTCAACAGACAAAGCCTTGAGAAACACTAAACTATATCGATATTCGCATTTTCCAAGCGACTGGACGATCTCAAATGTCAGCATCAGCACACAACTTGACATTTACCCGATCACGAGCGCAGTTAACGTTTAGTGCGATATAAAACTGCTCCAATAATAACTTATGACGTGCAAGTAACCGTTTCATAACTTAACCGTTTGAGTCAATAAAATAATGCTCGTAAAAGTTGGTGGTTAATATTTTTATCAATATCAATATTGTTATATGGCACTTAATAACGAGATGAGATTTTGGTTACTGTTTCACTTAGTTTGACCGGATTAAAACTACGGTAATGTAAGTCGTAAATTATAAACATTAAGCAAACGAAGTTCCAGCCAAATTTTTCTCCATTTTAAAATTAACAACAACATCGTAATACCGTGCTTGATTCATATATTCGAATCTTGTTTACGTTCGCACGAAGTCAATTTCATATGGAACCAAAAATAATTTCTACAGCAGGATATGAACTGACAATAAGAAAGTCATCAATATAAAAAACAACCTCTTTCAAGTGCCCATTCAATTGTTAATACAAACACTTTAACAGCCTGCAGAGGTCACGACAATATTAATAAACTACATAAAGGATTAAAGAGACTAACCGTCGTTAAACACAAAGAGAAAAATGATCTTTTAATAAACCCAAAGGCAAAGATGACAAGACATAACCATAATCAACAGATACAAAGTAATAATGCAGCATTTAAGGCAAGGCTGTCATACATTTTGGCATCAAAAGCTCCAACTAATCACGACGAAAACATGTTTGAAGTTGCTAAGTGTCAAACTTTGACAAGTTGTATTGTACCCGGCCGAAGCCGCAGGGATTCTGGGGACCTAGTGGCAACGACTTGTTTGTACACTAATTTTAAGATAATAATAGTTGGTTTAGATGATGTAATGTTTATTTGATTTTGCGGTTTGTTAATTGCCATTTCATTGGATTGGTCTTATTTCCTGTCACTGACGTCCTACCGTGGTGCCAATAATTGTGTTGGTGGTTTGTGCATTGTGTTTTTCTTTATAGATATTATTTTTGCTATTTTTCTTTCCTGTATTTGCTGACGACACATCGGTTGTTACTAGAAACAACGTTCCCACTACCCACAAAACGATTCAGTTTACTGACTTACTTATCTGCAATGGTCGATGGGATTATGGTCCCTTTTTTATTCCCCGCTGTGTATATTTGTACAATTTCTATTTTCTTTTTAAAGCGCAGCCATTCAGAAATATTTCGGGCTAGCGAACAGCCAATTTTCTCGACAACATCCCAGCGGTAGACGGCGTTACGCAAGCACGGCGTTTTTCGTATACCTACGGTATTAACAAAAATATAGCTGAACAAACAAGATAACAATATATATATATCCTAACGATAAATTACTTCGTTTGTTATATTTTGCTACGCAGTTGAAGCCTTGGAATAAAAGGAAACAGTAAGGGACGCCCACTCCAAGTATTATGTAGTCTTTTATAGGAGTGCGTACTTCGAAGTTATACAACATTACGGAGAATTCGTTTGGTTGTCATTGAGTAAGCTATCTGGAAAAATCTTTAATAATAATAAATAGTACATTTATGAACGAATTAGGTGATGATTTCATAATTGACAAGACAACACACAATAATACATTAGAAGTTAAAATATGAGGCCCAAATTATTAACTCTTATCGTATCCACACTGGTTTATTTTGCTGTGTAATGAACTAGAAAAGTGGCTGCCTAGATTCGAAAAAGAAATCAAAGCCAATGAAGCTCAAATAACATCGTAACTTTCAAGGGCTTCATTTCCTGAAGCTGATTGCTCTAGAATCTAATATTTGCTTTAGATGCTACAGGGAAATTGTAGAAATTATGGCATCTAGATGGGTACTAACGATTCCAATTTAAATCTAGGTGGAGTGGCAACTTAGAACTACGGTGGATTAAATGTCGAGCGATGTGCTGGACAATATTGATTAATGTGAATGATATGTTCAGTACAATATAACTGTATTTTGTAACAAATAAAAATTCCGATGCAATTAAAACAGTATAGTCTCAAAGCTCGTATGAAATACTTTTTATGAGACTATTTTGTCTCTGTCTAGTTGCCAGGAAACAAGAAAAAGAAGATGCGTCTTCAATTTTACATCGTCAGAACCCTATGATTTTCCCGGAAGTTACAAACTCCCGCCTATAATAATATGATTAATGGCAAAGTAAACATCAATCTAATTAAGAAAAATAAACATTCTTTAGGAGACAGGCAATTTACCGTCAGTGGCGTCTTCGCCAAAAATTCTGACACTGTTTACCAAGAGAAGCATCAATCTATATCGCGTTTCAAATTCTTGCCACGGCCCTTATAGGCTGCTATAACTTTGACCTTTCGTCCTCTGGAGTTATGGGTATATTGGCAAGAAACACATTTTTTTTAAATCGAATATATCAAATGGTAATTTCCTGCTAAGGACAGGACAGACTGATATAAGTAGAAAGGGGGAGGTTCTTTTCGGAAGGCCTTTGTGGGGAAAAATGCAAGTTGAGTTTTCTTTTGGCTTCAAATATTTATCACAATGCCATCTAAATAAATTCAGGAATATAACCGTAGCGTAAGTACTTCGAATCATATTTAGATCCCCTAAAATCATTAACAAAATTCAAACAAGACAGCTATTTACGCCGACAACGGTTCCGCTAACACAATTCCGGTGCGGAACACTAAAAATAAAATGCTATCTAAAACTGGCATCCTGACGGAATCCGTCCGGGTGTTATCCGCTCAAAACATCCGGCCACAGAAGAAGAAAATAAATGGATGCTAATACCCATTTTCTTTATACACAGTTTCAAAGGCCTACAGATTTATAGCGTCTACGATCTTCTTTTCTCAATGCGTTTAGTAGGATACTAATACATCACACAGCATCTGTCCAGCAAAGCCTATGAGGTCACCAGGTGTTAAGAGTATTGGGAAGTAAATCCAACTGGCGGAATAAAGTTCCCGTTGCTGAGTCGAAGCTTCCGCTCGTTGTAAGGTAGTAGGCAATTGGCCACCATGTCATATTTTGAAAAATATGTAACTTATTTATTAAAATCAGAAGCAGAAAGACAAGTAATGATTGCATTTATCACGCAAATGCGCTAGCTCTCCATTTGTTTTCTACTCCGTGCATCCGACAGACTTAACGAGCCCATTCAGACTGACGATCGTTGCCTGACGTCAGAATCCTGATTTGACCCTGCAATTGTAAACTACTTAGTGCATAATATCTGGTATTTTGTGCTGTTATGACTAACATGTTTTCGAGTCAGCACTATCTATTGCGAATTAAAATCTTAGGGAAAATTAGTGGAGTGTAAGTTCTCCGAGTCTTGTCCATGTCGGGTAAAAGTTGTATGCAACGGTTGCAAGCCAAAATATGCCATAATATCAAGAAACGCATACAAAATCACCCACTGCCTTGGTTCATGTACGCTTGCCACTGAATGAAGAAAAACTTCCCACAAGTCCATAGATTTTTACGCCCTTGAAGACACCATACTAGAGTTTTATACACACATGTAATAAAACTGCTATTATGCCTAAACAGTGGCTAAACATGCATCGCCTACGCCGTTCTAATGTTTCCTTGAATTGAGTCATACGACTTACTCGGGATGACACTCCAGTCCTGGCTGCGGGTTTTTTTTACATTTCATTACACACAGTATGCCACAGCGAACGTACTCTAATAATCCCCAAATTCATAAGACGCCACTCTCGAAGATCCAATTTGATGGGGACAGAAACGAGGAGATAAGCCTACTGATTCTAAAGGACAGAGTGACCTAAATAACGTTAAGGTCAAATGCATTTTAGTCAAAACCATGCAAGTCGCACCAAATAAGATACAAGGACACGTCAATGTAATAGAAGCAAAAAGGGAACCACACACTGTAGTACAAATTCCAAGAGTAGAGGATTTATTGTATGATAAATGTGAAGTATTTTAAATAAAATGCTACCTTAATGTGCTTAATAAAAATATCATAGTATTACGAGATTTACTGTACCGTGTAGGCGTCAACCTTGCGTGCGAAAACGAAATTTTCGTGTGTCATTATAATGATGAAGCAGAACGAAAGGTGAAAAATAAAATACATGCCCAAAATAGAGATGCCGCATTGTTTATTAAAGTAAAAATGCGGCCCAAAAATAGAGATGTGTGGCATTGTTTAATGGACAATTTTGTACCCTGTTTTTACCCTTTTAGGACAATAAACAGACCGCCGTCAAAGGGGTGATGGAGATAGCTGTGTGCAATTACGCGTACATATTCGTTGTTTTATTTTTATTTAACACAATGTATCGGTTTGCTCAGATATAATCAAGGACATCAGATCAAACACGGATTGGCGACGAAAATAACCTAGATTTAGCAATCGAAGGCCAAGATTTCTTCAAACTAAATAAAAACCTTATATACCTCTAAACACAATAGAATGTGAACTCAATTGAAAAGCCCATATTATCAGAACATAAACAAGACCACACTCATGAAGCATGACACACAAATGACAATAACAAATTAATCACAAAATTGGAAAAGTATTTATCGAAGAAAGTTCGCCATATGACAAACGGCAACACATGAATGAACATTTCGAATTTCTATCAATTGTTTGTCTAGTCTTGGTGGCTGTTATCGTTGCTTGAGGCAGTTAAAATATGTATGGAGATTGCAAATTGTATTAACATTATGCAGTTCAAGATAGCTGAAGTCACTTAAAAGATGTAGGGAAAGAAGGACTAATATACTAAAAACGGGTTAAGTATTAAAATGAAATAATTCGCCGGACCTCAGGACCGAATACTAGTAGGAACTGTAGTAGAAACAAATAAATGGTTATAATTCCAAGAGACACACATATGAAGTGACTAAATAGATTTTATGAGACGGCGTAAATAAAAGAGAAGAATTGCATGAAATGAACACGATACTCAGCAAGAGAAAAAAGGCTGCTAATGATCATGATAGTGTTAAAGGAAATGACGATAATTTAACACCTGAATCAGCAGAACACATAAGAATCATGGAACCAACGACAAGTCTGGAATGTCTGCGTATCCGTCCGTCTTTAGCATCCTTTTTACCATCATCCGATCTTCAAGAATTTGTTGAAAGATTAAGATTTGGTGTTGATAAATCTAGGACAAACAAGCGTTCATCGAATTTGCTTCATTTTTGTAGTTAGGCATTTTTCTTGGGTACTTTCCCTACATTTTCCGAACAATTTCATTTTCTTATCTATCCCACGTACAGAACCCCCTACTTCCATCATGTTTTTAGAGTGTCCTGAAAGAACATTTAATAATCCCCAAGGCATCTCCAAAACGGTACAAAAAAGTGTGCTGAATTGATTTCACTGTTTGTCACAACAATCACGTGCTTTCGATGAAAGAATCGCATTAATTCTTTCATCGCCTTGAATACGTAAAAACTTCAATAGTTTAAAAGTTAATGAACTTTCTGATATTTTTATATTTTCAATAATTCGCAAACTGGTTCCACCAACCCTTTAGAAACTTTCAAGTGGCTATACTTTCCCCTTAATGACTACAAAGGTGTTCACACTACACCTGTCATCCTGTTTAAGACTTCCTTAATGACTTTTAGCAAAAACTAACGGTACATCGTCATGCTACGAGGTGTTGGATAATGACCCTATAACGGTCAAAATTGAAGTACATGTTGCTGAGAAATTGCACAATGTACAGACTTCATTGGATTTCCCTGATTCAAGTTTGACCCGTTTGGGTTTCTCATAAAATGACGCAGTTTCATACTGGCTTCAGAATGCGTTGACCTTATTTCTAATTCATTGTAGAAGTCAGAGGAGCTTCTGTAATTATTTAATGAATGTTCGGAGTCTACAGAGTTCTTGAACAAGTTTCCAACTCGACAGCCCCAATGCTATGTGGACTCTGGAAATCTCTTGGAAAATGTATGTCATGTACATGTTTTCCAGTAAGGTACGACCTTATATAATAATTAAATACATTCAAAAGCAAGACCCCATTCCAAATTAAATTTCAGGTAAAATAAGCTTTTAGTGACATGTCAGCAAAATACACGAAATGTTGGGAATTATTTCCTGCACGCGTAATTTTATAACGGAGAGGTATTTGCAGTCAAGTTTATTACGTAGTACTTTGACACAAAAACGTATTCTGGGTACTTGGCATATATTTCTAGCATTCTTTGTTTTCTTTGCACCGTGTATAAAACTCCTTACACCGTGCTTTTAATCATTATCGACTTTTTGTGTTTAATCGAGCTTTCTCCGGTATCATTATTACTATAGTCGGCGAAAAAGTGCAAATGAGTTTTGCTCACAGACACTTTTTATAACCATACCCAATCAGAATTTCAAAGAATACCGGATGCTACTGAAATAATTCAACGATCATCGATCTTTCGTGTTGCGCTTCTTTTACCTGTGACTGTCATTAGTAATAAAATATTGTCTTGAAATTATGAACTAAAATCCTACGAACAGTCTTCAACAATGAGCGGCTAATTTTATTAGAAATATATTCACATTCCTTTATTAAAAGTACTAAAAGGAAATTAGGAACAGTACAAACGTGTAAAGAAATCTAATTTTCATGTAGGTCCTATCCTCTTTATATTTGGAACAAGATATCATCTAGTACACGATCGAATACATCTCCCAAAATGATATTCGCCGGCCTTTCAGCCAAGTAGTTGTTATCAAAAGATACTTTATCGGACGTTGTCAGCCCATTTCCAAAGTACTATCGTATCTAACAGACATAAGCGTGTGTGGAGTTGTGTCACTGAATTGGAAACGACTCGGTCGGATGAGTTCGAACAACAGTAATGTATCAACTGGTTTCGGTTGTGCAGGATTATGTGGCATTACTTAATGTGGAACATGTAATGGAGCAAGTGGAAGGGTGAATGTCGAAAACATTACAAGGGGCTTTGTAAAATGTCTGCCTTTGATTCTAGCTGCGGATCAATGTTAGAGGAAAATTGAAGTGTCAAGCGACTTTTTAACCAAGTTTGGTACAACTGTTAATGGTCACCTTGACTTGCCCTGCATATTAACTACCCCATATTTTTAAGGCTCAAGTGAGGCCCTGAATTTCAATAACATTTTAGTAAACTAGTTTCTTAGATCTTGATACATATAGAAAGACGCAAAATCTGCCGTTGATTTCATTGATGTGAATCCAAGTGTAAAACAATTTTTAACAAAATTCTACGCAGTAAAATTATTTGATTACACAATTTTTGCCTCCCTTCGCAAATCTTATCAATACATTTTCTGTTACATAATTCGTGATCAAATAATATTTGTTGGTATATTTATAAAATGGAGTGGGAAGATTTGTGTGGGTCTTATACCCACTTCACGAAGATAAATGTAGCATATGACAGTGCTTTTGCAAACTATAATTTAAATATGAACTCATTTTGGGTTTACTCTTGAGCGTTGTCGCGGGGCTGTTTATCGTAGACAACGGCAACCGAAGGTGACCAAGGGTACAGTATAAGTCTACCAGTCCCTTCAGCTCGACCTAGAGCGGCCGCACCCATTTAATGGGCAATAAAATTATGATAATATGCAAGGAATGATATGTAAGCCAGAAGCAAATAGTTAATGTCTGGAAGTGTGCTGCTGTCAAGTTTCAATAGTTACTTTACCAACAACTAAGTAAAAGCAATATAGTACCTTAGAAAACAGGGATACGGTAGTCGGCAGTACGGTCAATGACTACACGTGGATAGTCAGTAAAGAGACTATCCCATCTTATAAGCTAGAAAGCGCTGTCCACTGCTGGAACACAGACTTCCTCTTTAAAAGAGGGAGTGGGATGTATGCCGATTTTTAGTTTTAGGGCAGAAGAACGGTTTTTCTCACTATGCTTTCCATTACCGTTTCTAGAGCAGTGGTGATGGAATATATTACATTATAGTAATGTACGTTGGCTGGGGTCGAAACTACCACCAAAACGGTGCTACCATAGCTTTGAAAATAAATAATGAGTGAACCTAAAATTCTGAACTTTCACCGAATTCAGAAACTAACTGCTTACTGCACATCTAAATAAATATGGAGGGTAGGTTTAACAAACAACTCGAACTGCGAATACCACAAGTGGAAAACCAAACATTTTTCGGCGAAATTTGAGCTTCGAAATTGTGGAATTTAAAGTTCGAAAAGCTTTTGTGCCGGGTGTTTCCACTACTCTAGTTTTATTTTTATTTCGGGCAACATTTTTGAAGTAGTGGTGCAGTTTCAATCAATCGTATTGGGAATACGATTATTTAGTGAAACCACAGGTCCCTGAACATGCTTGTGGTATCTTTACTCATATATTATAGAGAGGTTTTTTTTGTCTGTGTGTATGTTGGGGGTAAACTCCGGAAGAAAAGATTCAATTCTTAAACTATATTTTTTTAGAATTGTATAATTTCTTGTACTAATTTTTTCCGAGTGTTAAATGCTATACATTTAACACTCGGAAAAATTTAGCTTGGATCAATGGATAATGGATATTAGGCGAGCTATCAAAATTGTTGTGTAGCAAGTCAGAAAAAGTAATAGCGAGGGCGAGCGATGGGATGTGACGAAGTGGATGACGAGTTCACGCGAATGAAGTCGCAAGCAGAAGCTAAGCTAAGAAACAAACAAATGAACAAAAAACAAATTTTTACCTTATACAGAATATTAGTATAAGATTTTCAAAACACATTCACTGAAAACGAAAAAGATATTTTGTTATTTTGATAAGATTATTGTAGCCAGCGGAAATGATTAAAATGATTAATTATAAAAAAGTTACTTTTTTTTCAAGAATTAGAATTAGATTCTTGTCATTCTCACAATATTTTTATTGCGCATGTCCTGAATAAAGAGCGAGATTAATCGGTATTGATAAGAGTATTTGGCGATTGGGCAGATAAAAAACACTGATAATTCTGTCCATTCATGAAATTGATGTTTTCATTCGGTTTTTTCTTTTATTTATGAATGAATGTAGGTATTGTCGAGTTAAATGCGTCAATAGGAATGCGATAAGATCTAGGGACTTTTTTGATTTGAAAAAGATTGATTATTTGAAACCTTGACACAAACTGCTAAATTTTAGGACTTCAATATACTGTTTAGCGTCGAAAGTTGATATTCAAAAGACGCAATAATATTTTGACATTAATGAATGAATATCGCCTTATGGCAGATATGCATAGGTACTTGTTGCAGTACCAGTTTCCAAGAAAACCTTTTTTTTAAATTGGAAGATCGTAAGAGGAAGGGACTGTCAGACCTAACTGGCTAAAAATCAACCTGTGCCTTGAGTTACCTTTTGTGTTCCAAAGAGAAAACAACATTTTACGACTGTTTCGCAACAACAATAAAAACTACAAAATAAATCAAATGATATATTCAATTAAAAAGTGTAATTTGAAAACATAGTATCCATGTCTAATAAAACGTCTTTTTCCTATGAGAAAGCTATGACATTTAAAGGAAATGCATTCCATGTGAAACATTAAAAACTCCATTGTTTGTAGAGGCTTTGTATTAATTGTAGGAGAGATTCTACCACAATAGTGTTGTATAGACAGCTGAATGAGTTGTAATTTCTTGTTAAGCACTAGGAAGAGATTATTACATGGAGCTATTGTTATTAATTTTTAGCCTCATCCGTTGTTTTGAGTTGGGTTTGTGGAAACTTGGGACTTAACAGAACAGAAAATAAGAACTATTTTTGAATGGATATGAGTTGATTTATATTCCCTACAGTTTTGCAGTGTTACAACAAAATTGAAATACTTGTTAATATTTTAAAGGCTATAAAGAGCTACAAATGAGCTAAACTTATTAAATTTTATTGTCAACCATTTAACTTAAGAGTAGATGATAAATATTTTATTTTATTCCATTTTCCTGTCACTCTTCTTTAGCAATAATAAACCTAAAAAAATTCCAGCTGAGAGGACACAGGCCTCCTCTCCTCTCTGTTAGAGGGAGTGGGCAGTATCCACTATGCTGGCCCAGTGAAGTTAGTAATAATAAAACATTTCATCAATATACTGCAAGAGTAGTGATGATGAAATAAATTACACTGTAAAGTAATAAGCTGGGTCAAAATAAATTAAATTAACGAAATACTACTAAGTATTATTAAAAAAATATATAATTGGTAAACAGAACTGTACCAATAATGATAACCTAAAAACCTAAAGAACAATTAGTTTAAGCCATTTTTAAGTCAATGAATTCTATTTTACAAAACAGTATTTTCAAAATAATATTTTAGTAATTTTTTACTTACTTTCCTCTGTCTATTGTAATGTGGAAGGAAAACATGTTTTGAGGAAAATCATTTTTACTTGGCACTATGTCAACTGCATTTCAATTTACAACTATCCAAGGGCCTATTTTTTTTCTACACTAGTCGGGTCATAGAGACCTGTGCCCCACAGTGGGGCAAAAGAGGTTAAAAAAGTGTCCAGTTATGAATCCATATTCATAACTGGACACTTTTTTAACCTCTTTCACTATTTCATAACTTGATGCACCATTGTTTCAAGTTATGAAATAAATTTTTTATTTGCTTAGGTACTGTACAAAATACACAGAAAATTTCATGTAAATGCATTCCCATAAAACCACAACAGGATAGGTGTCGATATATTAACAAAATACAGTAAAAATCACATACATTTTGCACAGGAAAGTTGAATAATTATTACAACAAAATATTCTAATTAAAATTATATTTTACCAGGTCTCCTACTAATATTATAAACATAAGTTTGTTTGGATAGATGTTTATTACTCTTTCACAAAAAACTACTATGAAATTTGGTACACTGATAGTTTATAATGGATTAACACATAGGATAGTTTTTATCCCAATTTTCCTGTGGGATAATTTTCGAGTCGTAGCAGGGTGAAATCGATGGCAACAGCTAGTAACTTCATAATATCAGTTTTGTTGAACTTTTACTGGTAAAAACAGACAACATGAAATAAAATCATCATCATTTTGTCATTTCTTTATCTAAACTTTTGTTTGAAACTAGGAGTAATTCTGTGGCAGATATTCAAATTGTTTTAAGTCGGAACATTAATAATGTTCTATTGTCGAAGACTTAGGTATAACCTGTTTAATTAATGTTTAACTTCAGTACAAAATTTGACATGCATTGTCTATCAATCAGACAAATGCGCGGGAGTGTGTGTAATGTTTATTTTTGTAGTTAAATAACCTATCTATAGATAGATATTGGTCGCAGGACCAAGGGATTACAGTGACCCTAGTACGTAAAGGGCTATTGAAGGACACCGTGGATTTTAGTCAGTACAAGTCTGACAGTCCCTTCCGCCCTGCCCTGGGTGGGAGGACTCATTTGATGATTTTACCACGATAAAAAAAAATCTATAGATATTAAGCATTGTTATTCTTTTTTCATGGTTTGTAAGGAAACATAATGAAACTGAATGACTTACACTTCAAACTAGATTTGGCTGATGTTTTGTACCAGACTACTCTGAGAAGAAACATCCGAAATAAACTCAGAGATCCCCTATCTCTATTAAGTCCAGATATTATACTATTCAAGTCATACGAGGACCATGCAGATGACTAAAATGGTCTTTTAAGGAAAGAATCACACAAATTCGAGTAGACCTATCCAGTCAGTGCAAGCATTTGACAGTTATTGTGTCGCTGAAGTCATAACTCAAGGAGCTCAATGAAACAATAAGACTTATAATGTAAGGAAGGTTGGCATTTTATGCAGCCTTCCTTACTAGCATATTATGTATTACTTGTATTGCTGGACATGTGGCTTACAGATCAATTCGTAATATGGTTCTACTACCAGAAATTCAGCCAGCACATGCATATTGGAGCAGTTTATATGTTTTTAGTTTACATATTATACTGTTAACACATCATGTTGGTACTATAGAGATAGGAAGGCACATAAATGGCCTCCTATTTATAGTACAAATAGATGGTAAAACTCACCTGTTTCCAAAGTTAGTCCTCCAGAACTCCGCAGCGTCACTCTTCGTGATACGGAACTGGTCGCCAGCAAACGTACCGTTCGGAAACATCGCCTTTAGCTCGCTCAACATGTGACTAAACACCAAACTAAGCTTCGTCAAGTTGCGGCGGTAGTGAGAGTTCTCATCGAACATCTTCTCTTTACCTTCTTTGAACAACTTGATCGCTTGCTTACATTTCCTTATCAAATTAATTATAAATATGTTAAAATGTTCGTTACTATTCAACGCCTGCATGTTGTCCTCGTACTTCGAGTATATAACACGCAAACGCTGATACGTATCCGGTAGAATGTCCAGGATAAACGGCGGACTATTTTTCAAATTCATCTTGTGATGTTGACACAGTTTCACCACTTTATCCATCAATTTCCAAGTCTTATCCAATGTCCTTTTATCGGTCGCAAGTTTAGTAGGGCATACCGCGTCCGAGAACGCTCCATGCAACTTCGAAAATATCGAAGATATATTTTTCTGTTGTGATTTGTGACGAGGGGCCGCCATATTGAAGAGTCCGATGACATACAAATGAAAACAACGTTTTTTAACACGACACTAAACTCAAAACACATGCATCACTTAATTATAATGTTGTAAGGCGCGTGTCTTCTCATTATCACAAAATCGAACCACATTTACGACACAAATATCACGCTATACAACGATCGCCCACTGACACATCGGCGACGCGTATGACAATTTGACAAATAAATGAATGAATGAACCAAGTGACAGAAAAGAAAATAGGTTGCTTTTGGAGGACGAGTTGGTGTTGCTATTTAGAACATTAATTTACCTCGATGTAAAGTTTAGCTTGAATTTTCATGTCGACTTATTTTAGAAAAAATAAGTACATAGTGAGCGACAGCGTAGTCATTTCTTTTCAAATCTAAAGAAGTTTCTTGTTGTTTATTTAAAATCACAAGTAAGTTTAATTGATTTGTTCCAAAATCACAATAATATATTAGTATGTTCATACATACATCCATCGTCTAATAACAAAATAGAAACTTAAAAATTCAGAAAACCAAAGTGAAAGAAAAGTAAGTAAACTCAGATACCTTCTGTTCCATTATTTTTTAATCTCCTTAATTCGGCATTATATTTTTAACCTGGCAATATCACCGTTACTACGTTTTGATATTGCTTGTGATTAAAAAGTTTTAAATCTTTAATAAGTTTCATTTGAATTAAATAAAGACAACGTTTTATGAATCTATTCTAAAACAAAAACGCTTAACTATAGCTTTTAATAATTTCCAGACGCAGTATCTAATCTACGCATTCATTCTATGCTGCCATCTTGTGAGTAATTTTTAAAACGTCATAATAGTTTTCTTATTTTGTAACAGATGGCGTTAGTAGTTATCATGGATAGGTAGTTCTTTATTAATAGCAAAGATGTCATTGAAACCAGTTTTCGTCAAAAATATTTTATTTCGTCATTTTTTTAGTAGCGACAATAAACAAAATAGTGTCCAATACATTAGGCATAGAGCTGACCGTGGTGAGTGAAATATACTTATTTTATGAGTAAAATAGTTTATTCTTCTTCGTCTTCTTCTTCAGCGGCTTCAGTCGTCGTAGTGGTTCGTTTCTTTGCCTTTCTCTTGCGACTGTGTCTCTTGCCTTTCTTGCTCGTCCTAAGGAAAATTATTATTTTTATATATAATAATTATTTTATCATTATAGCACAAGACGACTGCAAGTTATTTTATTTTTTACTTTCTTTTTCTTGTGTCCTGGGTGGACTGATCAATCTTACCACGAACTAGAACATTAATGATCTGGTTTTGAGGTTCATTTTTGAATGAAAGTTTTTCCTGATAGCTACAACCTCTTGTACTCAAGAGGTTACTTCTTGGCATGCGGCCTTCACCGTCGACTACATTAGGTACATTGCTTACCATCAGGCGAGATAGTGGTCAAACGCGAGTCTAACGCTAAATAAATAAACATTCGCACGACTGAGCTAAGGTTAAGCTAATACTAAGTTCGGACTACAGATTTGGGCCTTAGAGGAGGCAATCACTAGCTGGTAGTCACTACCTACCACTATTACTCGCAGTTGTTAAGAAATACCCTATTGATTTATAGATAGGTTCCATAATTGAACATCTAAGTGACAAAACTCACCGTAACTTTGAAAGGACGAATTTTTAAATGAAGAATGACGAAGCATGAAGAAGCATAGGACGCAACAGCACGCGTAGCATGACCAATTATTCTATCTCTTTTCTACCAAGAATAGAAAAAGAATTTTGATAAACAAAATTACTTTTTTTATATTCGAATTTGGAACGAGCCATAGACGACTGTACAATAGTTTTGATATTCTTCCGTTGAAGAAACTCGTTTCTATTGTGTCATGCTAGACGAGCTGGACGAAAGGGGGTAGATATAAAAGAAGATTACGTTGTACATGAGTCAATATAAAGACATTGAGGAACAGATTGAAAAATAAATCCATGAATAAATAAAAAAGAAAATATGTAAGTGATTAGCAATGCGAGTAAGACACTCAAGATAATTAATTTGGGAGCAAGATTTTTAAAACTTAAGTAATATATCTAACTACAAAGTAAATAATTCAATTGAAGTAGAACACAACTTGATACAAGAAACTAATGAAGAAATAAGGAAGGAAACGTAGACTCAGGAAATAATAAAGATTACATTAATTTATTTACAATTAACAACTTATACGTTCTAGTTAATCACAAAACAACAAATAATTTACTTTTCATATTCCGTGCAAGGAGATTGTTCATAAGCGTTGAATTTCAAAATAGCGTCTTTGATTCCAATAATCACGTTATCTGCTGAATCCATAGCAAATGAGTTCACTCCAGAGATGCTAAAGGTACCGAGAAGCCTCGCACTAGTATTTTCAGGGTCTACTTCGTACAAGTTACTGTTCTCATCCATGGCAAAAATGTCATCAGATCGACTGACAAAAACTCCAGTCATTTTATCACTTGGTAGCCCGTTGATTTTGATTGGGACCGTGGTTCCACTCTTTAGGATATACGAAGTCTTTGTAGCTACGAAGTATAAGTTATTTCTTGTGTCTATGGTTAGACCATGACCATTTGGAATAGCCGTAAATGATTCCTGCTTTTGCCCGTCATTGGTGATTTTATGAACTCGGTTTTGAGGCCAAGTTGCAATATATAACGCGCTTCCATCGCTGTTCACAGCTATATACATTACATCTTCGCCCAAAGCTGTATACAATTCGATAGAACTGTCATCTTTGTACTTATAGACGCCGTTATCAGTGGCTAAATACACGATGTCGTTTAGGTTATCAACGCAAGTCGACTGGCCGAGTCCAGCGACTTTTATGACTTCGAATTCACCGCTTGGGTGCATGACTTGGAGACTCATCTTCATTTCGTCGCTTATGAGAGTGAAGAAGACGTTGTCTGTCTTCCAATGGATGCTCATGTCTGCTGGTATACCTGTTACGTTCTTTCGTTCGTCTAAAGAGTAGTAGAAGTTGTTGAAGCTGAGGAGGTTGGTACAGAAGGTGTCCCTCGACTTCTGCTGCAGAAGTCTTTGTCTAGTCATCACAGGATTTGAGCTGATCGTTGTCACAATGGACAGAAGTAGTAGTAATTGTTTCTCCATCTGAAATGAAATGGATAAATGTTTATATTTTTATGTTTAGGCAGTTATTTACTACAATTTATATATTTATAGGATTTCCTAATCTGGAATCAGAAGTTAATTGAAAATTTCAAAAAAAAAATTGAAAGTATAAGTATTTTATCCATTAATTTCACAAGCCGAGAACAGATCAGGTGTTATATCATGGTTACGTTAGAAATTAGCTTATTTTTAGGTTGGCTGGCTTTTTTTGATCGAAGCTGGCTGCCCTCTAAGCAAGTGCAGTAATTTCTACCTGCTAATACTATGCTCCACGATAAGAATGAAGCTACGATAGCGGCATATTATGACGTCATGCACGCTTTTCAAACACACACTCATAATCATAATTATGAAAATATCGATAGCAAAATATATAAACATATTTGAGAGACGGAGGTCATTGACATTTTCATTCTTAATGTTGTCGCATAGCAGACTAAATCATTTACACTAGGTAGTTGCGTTAATATAACTTTCTTAGTCTCAAAGAAAATTTCTCGAAATTGAAATGTAAAAGTAAAGTTTTCTTAGTATAATATCGACCGGCGCGATCTCAGGGCAGTATGGAGGGAGCGACTGTCGCAACCGAGGTCCGGGCACGCCGCAATCGCGGCGGTAAGACCCCTCTTTGAGGAGTGGCTGGATAGGCGTCACGGCGTCCTTACCTTCCGCATGACGCAGGTCCTCACCGGACACGGAAGTTTCGGGAGGTTCCTGTGTCTGATAGGGAGGGAAGAAACGCCTGGGTGTCACCACTGCGAGGATCGTCCGGAGGACACGGTGGAGCATACGGTGCAGGACTGCCCCGCTTGGGCAGAGCACCGCCGTGTCCTCACGACGGCGATAGGCGGAGACCTCTCGCGCCCGGCATTGGTCGAGGCCATGCTGCGGGGCGAGACGGAGTGGGAAGCGGTCGCCTCCTTCTGCGAAGCAGTCATGCTCGTGAAGGAGGAGGCGGGCCGCCTGAGGGAGAGGACAGCGTCCTCCCTCCATCCCAGCCGCAGTGGTAGACGCCCACGGCGTCGGACGTCACAGGACGATCTCCGGCCACCGTAGGCGCGGGCATGCGGGCAGCGAGTAATGGGCGACTTGCTGTCCGACCATGGACCATGCCCGGGTCGACGGCGCGTTGTGTTCCACGCGCGCCTCAAAGAGTGTCAGCAAATTGACGGGGCCTGTAGAGGGCCAGAGCCTGCCGGGGTCGCGGGACTTACCCATCACCGTAACCCCGGTACGTAAAGGGCTCGTGAAGGACACCGTGGATTTTAGTCAGTACAAGTCTGACAGTCCCTGCCGCCCTGCCCTGGGTGGGAGGACTCATTTGATGATTTTACCACGATAAAAAAAAAAAAAAAAAAAAAAAAAAAAAAAAAAAAAAAAAAAAAAAAGTATAATATCGATTTCCTCAAGGAGTGTCAGCACAGTGACGGGACTCGCGGGATTACCGTGACCCCGGTACGTAAAGGGCCATTGAAGGATACCGTGGATTTTAGTCAGTCAAGGGTGGGAGGACTCATTTGATGATTTTACCACTTTAAAAAAAAAGTGTAATATTGATTTAGATACGAGAATATATAGTATTATATACCTATGACTATCTCTTTGGTCCAATCACAAGCGTGTCAGCTGAGCAAGACGACCTGGGTTTGATACCCAGATCAGGAAAGTGTTTATAGGTTTTCCATCAGAAATTCCTCTGAAGTAACTGCTATTGCAGTAAACTGCATATTCCAAAAAATCCTAATCCCGAGACTCCGTAATTACGGAATCTAGTAAGTCTAGTAGGCATGGGACTCTTTCCTTTTTCCGTGGTAAAATCATCAAATGTGTCCTCCCACCCAGGGCGGGGCGGAAGGGACCGTCAGCCTCGTACTAAACTACTGACTAAAATCAATAGCCCTTTATGTTCCAGAGTCACGGTTACTTGATAAGGCAGTCCCCCGACCCCAGATGTAGGGGACTTAGACATAATTGGAGAAACGTTTTTTGTGTATGCATGTACGACATGTATAACATACAATGAAACATGATTTCTCCAAGGCAAAACCGATAGAAACATAAAATTTCAATTATACACATTGTTAATTTTCTCACTGGAAAGATAACACGGTGAAAATTTAACCGTCGACTGTTTTCATAATGTTTCCCCTGGCCACTCTCGGGTATCTCACGAATCATGTTTCAGTTTTGTTTTAATAGTTTTTTTTTCAGAATCTCTGTAGATCAGTTAATATTGATACTGGGGAAGTGACGTATTTTTATTCACCCCGCCTTTTTTTTTTCATTGTAAAATCATCGAAAGAGTCCTCCCACCCCCTCTGTTAGACTTGTACTGACTAAAATCCACGGTGTCCTTCAATGGCCCTTTACGTACCGGGGTTACGGTAATATGTGAGTCCCGCGACCCCGGCAGGCTTTGGCCCTCTACAGGCCCCGTCACTATGCTGACACTCCTTGAGGCACGCGTGGAACACAACGCGCCGTCGACCCGGGGATTCATCCCGCCTTGCGTGGAGCTGAAGCGACTGTCAGACACGAACTGACTAAAAACGAACCTTTTCCCTCAATTGCTCTTTGTATTCCAGGGCAGTGCTACCTTCTTAAGTCATCGCCGCAACCATAAGAGAAAAGGAAGCTTACGATTTGAAAGAGGTGAGATTTTTCATCAGTTGACACAAACTCAATTTGCTTCTTGACTAGTTAAACCTTTTTTGGAAGTTAAAATCATCATAATTATGAGTTCTACCGCCTATGTGCAGCGGAAGGGATATTTTATTATTGGGACAATTCCACAGTAGTATTTCCAAACCGCTGCAACTCCGCCAGAAAAGCATCGTGACAATGAAGCTCGTCGTGTCCCGGAGAATTGAAAAGACTGTCATAATACTCTGACTAAAAATCCGCCATGTTATTTCACTTGCCCTTTGCGTTACAGGGTTACGGTTACCTTTATAGACTGTCGACCCGACTAGCATAATATAATATTCAGAGGTCGGAATTAGGTAGAGTTATTTTAGTACTTGCATCGAAATGTTGATAATAATATGGATCTTCCCGGGATTTCTAATAGACAATCGTGTCTGGAAAACAGTATTACAAATAAATAATAATAATAAAAACATCAGAGATAGATTAGCCAAATAAATTGTGTGAAAGTAAAATACTTTTTGATATTAAAAATAACGGGATTTTTCTGTTTTTTAAAAGTTTAGGGCATATCCACTTTATTCTTTCGCTGTAAGAAATCAGTGTTAGTACATGAATAACTCTACCTAATTCCGACCTATGATAATATCAGAAACCAGTACCTTTTACAAAAATATTTCAAACTGATCACAACACAGATTCACGCGCCACGCATCTCAAACTATACTGAGTATAAAACTTATCAGTTACTTTATATATAAGTGTTGTATTCGGTGTTATCATACTGACTGTTTATGTTAAAAACAATAACATTGTGTTAAACAATAGTAAACAACATATTTCTCTGATTATCGTTGTAGTTTGATTGATCTAATGAGGAAATGTGTCGTGTTGTCTTTGGTATTCAACTTTATTCATTGTCGTGAACATACTTAGTTTCAATTGTGACGTTGAGTGAAACGGTTCTGGTTTTTTATGCTTGTTTAGTAGATAAAATCTGTATTTTTCTGTACGTTTATATTAAATGTCGCTTTTTCTGTCTGTACGTGTGTATGACCGGTTTTTCTCAAATGAATTGATGCGATGTCTATCATTACTTAGAGACTAGGGTTTTTGACTCAAAAAATCTTATTAGTCCGTTCGTATTTTTCTTTTGTGATGTAAACAAATATTAACGAAGAAAAGACCCCAGTACGTCTCAAGCAAGTACAATTTTTAGTTGCTTCTGAAGACACGAGTCACGAGCCCCAGCTCTCGAATTTTGAGGAGTCACATTAACGACCATAAGTTATGTCTTTGTAAGTATACATTAATACAAAAAAAAGAAAAAAAACTGTTTTTCAAAACTCTAGCTGATAGACTTATTGCAATTTATTAATGGTGTCAACATGCATAATAAATTATATCAAGTATTAAGCATGCTCTGGAAGGATGCAATCCAGACCACAATCCCAACAGAGGTGACCTTGCTTGATGCCATCCATCTAGATGGCAGAATTAGGACATGTTTTAAACTATGAAGCCGACATTTGGAACATGACAGTCAAGCTGGCCCACCGACTGCGAGGTCTATGATTGGGGTTTCACTAAGAAACATAGAATGAAGTCTTATGAGCATAGGGGAACAGTGAATAAGACGGGGACGCGAGGTATAATGGGAATATACACTCTTTGGGCACACTTAACACAACACTTACGTAGCGCAAGCGTCAGCAGAATTTGAAGTGGCAGTGCGTCGGTCAAGTCTGTTGCAGAACCGACGAAAGGTGGAGTAAGAAGATACCCGAATGTCTACTGTGTGGAGGTAAACGTGGGGTGGGACGCCCCCGGCAAGATGGACCGATGACCTGAAGAAGGTTCGCTGGCAGTGGCTGGACGAAAAAGATCGTGCGCCTCGGCATTCTTCGGGAGGCTGTTATGAACGTAAATTCTTCTCCTCATGAGTAAATAAACAATATACAAGTTAATGTATTTACAATAAGAAGTTATAGAATGTAAATAAAATATCATAAGCAGTAATCTGAGTTTAAAAATCGTCATAACAATATATCTGTAAGGTATAATACCTATGAGCCCAAGAAGCCCAGGCAGGGTGCAAGCATGTTAACATCATACTTGCACCCTGCCTTTTCAAAACATTCCCGCGACATTCCATTTCGACGTCTGTATTTTTTTTATCGTGGTAAAATCATCAAATGAGTCCCACCCACCCAGGGCAGGGCGGGAGAGACTGTCAGCCTCGTACTGACTAAAATCCACGGTGTCCTTGACTAGCCCTCTACGTTCCGGGGTCACGGTAATTCGTAAGTCCCACGACCCCAGCAGGCTTTGGCCCTCTACAGGCCCCGTCACTATGCTGACACTCCTTGAGGCGCGCGTGGAACACAACGCGCCGTCGACCCGGGCATGGTCCATGGTCGGACAGCGAGTCGCCCATTACTCGCCGCCCGCATGCCCGCGCCTACGGTAGCCGGAGATCGTCTTGCGACGTCCGTCGCCGTGGGCGTCTACCACTGCGGCTGGGGTGGAGGGAGGACGCTGTCCTCTCCCTCACACGGCCCGCCTCCTCCTTCGTGAGCATGACAGCTTCCCAGAAGGAGGCAACCGCTTTCCACTCCGTCTCGCCCCTCAGCATGGCCTCGACCAATGCCGGGCGCGAGAGGTCTCCGCCTATCGCCGTGGTGAGGAAACGGCGGTGCTCTGCCCAAGCGGGGCAGTCCTGCACCGTATGCTCCACCGTGTCCTCCGGACGATCCTCGCAGTGGTGACACCCAGGCGTTTCTTCCCTCCTTATCTGACACAGGTACCTCCCGAAACTTCCGTGTCCGGTGAGGACCTGCGTCTTGCGGTAGGTAAGGACGCCGTGACGCCTATCCAGCCACTCCTCAAAGAGGGGTCTTACGGCCGTGGTTGCGGCGTGCCCATCGACGTCTGTCTTGTAAAATATAATATATTTTGTTAGATACACTTATTAAACAAATACGCTTAAAATTAAATAACCCCTCAAAACCAAAAATGTCCATCATCAAACATTACCCATGTGACAAAAAACTTATAACACACTTTAAGAAAAATGCGACTCCATTCATTTCATGCTTACACCCCGCATAAACTGTCCTTTTCATCATCTAAGTATGGTTTAGAAGACATCATTTTTCATCACGCCATGTCATATTAGGTAATGAATGAAACTCGATTCATATGTCACTATTGCGCAAAAGAATACCAAACTTAACACCTTAAAAATAGAGTGGAAATTCGAGTAGCAAATGTACCGTCAATAGTACAGGAGCTAGTGTATTTTGAACTGTGGAAGGAAAGCTTGAAGTTTGTTTTGAACACAATCTTGAAGGTTGGACAGGTCTAATATTATTGGTGAAATTCTGGAATTATGTCCAAAACTTGGCCTCCTTAGACGTATTTATAGAATTTCTAGAATGTAAGTATGTCATGAGTGGGTTTGACTAAGGTCTGAAGTTAATTTATTGCCTTTTGATAGTGAAAGAAAAATGTCTTATTATATTTAGGCTTTATAAACCACTGGCCATTTTGGAGTTTGTTAATTGTACCTTGGAGTATTTATTTTGTTTATAGTAACTCCTGAAAGACCCAAAAACAAAAGTGGCAACCACCAGAAAAGAGGCACAAATGAAGCTCGAAGTGTCCCGGAGAATAAATTTACCTGTCTTGGATCCTGCAACGAAATTAATCAGAACCGAAGAGTAGAGGAGAAGAAAAAACACGTTTCCATTCTCCTCCAAGTCAAACAGGAGAGAGAACAAAACAAGGCCAATAGGCACAAAAGGACATTACAGCTGGGAGAACTCCAGTTGCCAATGCTACTGGATAAAATGTGGTAATTCAAATTATTCTGGACGCCAAAGTACATTCTATAAATCTACCTTTGAGCCTTACATGATAATTGAGTGAAAAACATCCATCCAAACATCTTTTTCGCATTTATAGAATGAGTAAGGATAATAGGACTTGAATATTAACATGATTCCTACTAATTTTCTTCTTAGGTTATAGTCCACCAGTTATGCATTATCTGCCGGTATCGCAAGACTGTCTTGAAAGAACACGGCCCTAAAACGCCAAGAACAACTGAAGGAACAGGGTAGGTTTTAATAAGCCAAGTCTAACAGTCTTTTTTGCTTTATTTGGGGCAGGAAGACGTTTTAGAGTAGTCATAAATTATTATGAACTCAATCTTCAATCCTTTTACGACTTCAGGATTGGTCCCATAATTAAAATAGTTCATAATGATGAGTCCAATGACCCCCAGAAGTTGCTAAAGTAAACCTATATGTACCTAATGGGGCGCGGGACTATCGAGTAACCGTGGCCCCAACAAGTCTGACAGTCCCTCCCGTCCTGCCCTGAGTGGGAGGACTCATTTGATGATTTATGAAAAATACGTTTCTAATACCGCCTGCCTTACCTTCATAACTTGGTACAATGCCAGCACTCATAACTATGTAGTTTTTTATATATCATCTTAAAACAAAAGAAAAAAAAATTCCTGTCCATCAAGACATATCATTAAATCATAGCCCGAACTTCAAATACCCACTTAGTTCAGAGACTGACAGTGAAATATAATAACAATACAACATGTATCGCTGATCCTGCGTGGGCGCAGATTTTGAGCTTATTATTAACGACCTTGAGAACAGGCTTAGTATAGAATTAGTATTGAGACACAGAACTTTGGTAGATCAAGATTTTTATAGATTGTATCAGAACTCCTTTTTTTTAAGTAGGTACTATTAGAGTTTTCGAACTTAAAAATTATAGTTACATGCGAAATTAAGTTTTGTTGTTTGTAGGTACACCTAAACCAGTGAACCGATCATTTGGATTTTTTACAAGTACATCGTCAGGTCGAGCATGTGGGCGGGGCGTAATAGGCGACTGGCTGTCGGATCATGGACCATGCCCAGGTCGACGGCGCGTTGTGTTCCACGCGCGCTCAGAGTGTCAGCAAAATGACGGGGCCCCCTCTAGAGGGCCAAAGCCTACCGGGGTCGCGGGTCTTACGAATTACCGTGACCCCGGAACGTAAATTATTATAAAATAGGCTATTCATCAAAAATAATTTTCTAAAGCTTTACGGACCTGGTTGCGGGACTCGCAAATTGTCCCGTGACCCCGGTACGTAAAGGGCTATTGAAGGACACCGTGGATTTTAGTCAGTACGAGTTTGACAGTCCCTCCTGCTCTGTCCTGGGTGGGAGACTCGTTTGATGATTTTACCACGATAAAAAAATAAAAATAAAATACGTTGTCAGGTGTACAGAAATAAACCTTAATGTGAACAAAATAGTAGATTCGTAATTGTTTTTTATTTTTTGTAATCAATGATTGTGGTCTAAGATAACACGAATCAAACGTCGGGAGTCGGGGTCGTGACGTCAGAACACAATACAAATTATATTACGGCGTGACGTGTTGTGAAGTTTAAAAGCACCGTATCGTACGTTGGTGCGCGGGCATGCGGGCAGCGAGTAATGGGCGACTCGCTGTCCGACCATGGACCATGCCCGGGTCGACGGCGCGTCGTGTTCCACGCGCGCCTCAAGGAGTGTCAGCATAATGACGGGGCCTGTAGAGGGCCATTAGCCTGTCGGGGTCGCGGGACTTTTCCATTACCGTAACCCCGGTACGTAAAGGGCTAGTGAAGGACACCGTGGATTTTTGTCAGTACAAGTCTGACAGTCCCTCCCGCTCTGCCCTGGGTGGGAGGACTCATTTGATGATTTTACCACGCTAAAAAAAAAAAAAAAAAAAATCGTACGTTGGTTTACGTAACAAAAGAAAAAATACTGGTCAAATATTTTTTGATACCTAATTTAACTGACAGACAAACTATATTTTTTCAGTAGCCTATTTCAAGAAGATCAGCAGCAGCTTTCCAATAATCGTAACTATTCCATACAAAAAATCATTCAATTTAACATCGCCCCACGAAACTCCGTAACAACCCGATTCCTCCATACAAAACGAAACAAAATAGCGAAAATACTATTTGAATATTCCACAAGTTTAGATTAAATTCCACCATTGCAGGATTTGAATGGAAAAATATAAGTTTTATTTATTTGTCGGGGACTGAGGGTATTCAATTGCTTGCGTAAACCGGATTTGTTTCCGATGTGGAGGAAATGGGAAAATGGGGGAACGTATTGGGTTGTATTCGTCAACTTTTAAATTGGGGGTGAGTTTTCTAAAGACTGGGGACTGGGGGTGAAGTTCTGTGGTGGATGTTCGAATTGGTTTTAAGAGGGGACTCTAGCTCCCGAGGAATTGGAAAAAGAGGTACGGATTCGAGAAACTAACTGTTATATGCACCCGACTGTGGTATAAGTGTGCGCAGGAATACTACACTAGGATACATTAGGATGATTATAATTTTAAAAAACCTTCACCAAAAGACGTTTTGTATTCCATTGTTTTATTCTCCAAAACTGGACTAACGTAATGAGGAAAAGTATATCAATTTTAAATAGAAATATAATAAAAGTATATAATTAGTTTTGATTTTGTTAAAAAAACATCAAATCTGTCTGAAAATTGTGGTTTCGCAGATTTTTGGAGGGTCATATTTTAAGAAAAAAGGCATATTATATTTCAAAATCAAGACCAGATCAAAAACAGATCTACAGCTATTCAAAGCTAGGGAAGCAATTACATTTTCTAAAGAACGCCTGTTCATGAATAGACACATTTATGTAAGTGTAAAACAAATATTTAACCAAAAAACTTTTGTTCCAAATACGAGTTTTCTCAAGATACTCAAAATGCACTGGCAATTCTCCAATATTTACTGAATCTCTTGAAATTCAAAACTTAGTTGTTGGTCCATATTTTGTCAATTACTCAAGTATGTGTTCATAGTAAATAGAAGAATGAAAATGTTTTTGCGCTAGAGAGCTTAAAAGCCCAATTATGCAAGATGTCTTTTGTGGCGTGTTAAAATTGAACTAACAAAAAGATTTAACTTTTCGTTTTTTGTTTAACTATTCGTTATTTTAGTGATGGATGTCCTAAGATAATTTATACTTATCAATCTTTGATCTGTGATTTATGCTCTGTTACTTTTTGGGTAGTTTATATTATTCACAACTTAACGGTGATCATTTTTCAATTTTAGCCACTTTTTTTTGTTTTCGTCAGCTTCCTGCCCTTTGCCCATGTCACTTGAGGTCAACACAATATTTTTTCTTCAATTCATCAGTCAACCAGTCAAAATGATTTACTTGCTTTCTAAGAATTCCATATAATGTTCAACACACGTTTACTTTTAGCCACAATAGTGTTTTAAATTGTCATATTTCAATTACGTTTATCACAAAATCATAAAACTGTGCTATAAACAGTGCACACACACAGTGCATTAGGAAATTGTCAACTTTACGACCTGAATTGTATTCATCAACACACGCGAAACCATGCAATACCCACCGGACATTCCTATACAAATTCACTTCAACACCAATCCGAAGTTTCGAATAAATCTCTTTATAGTCATTCAATTATCTCAAATTCTTGCATCAGAAGTGACAGTCTCATGTAAAACTGTTCAACAAATCATCGCCAGAAACTTGGACGGACCCAAGGGTTTAAGTTAGGAACTTTTTAACAACGTTGTTTTAAAAGTGATCTTGATTTTTAGTGAGAGTTTTGTAAACGCGTTGTTTATTTTTCTGATAGAGGCCAACATTTTTACGAAGCGAGGGATAATTGGCAGCAGTCACCTCCTTCTACGATGCAGTCACCTCCTTCTGAGAAGCAGTAATGCTAGTGAAGGAGGAGTCGGAATACGTGAGAGAGAGGCAATGCTCCACCTCTTCGTGGCTGCTGTCTACTTTGCAATCTGTTCATGTTAAAATGAGATAATTTCACCGCTTACTTGACTGAAAAAGGGTTTTTTTAACGCGGTGTTTATTTTTCCGTTAGAGGATAAAATGTTTACGAAGCGAGGGGTAATTGGCAGCAGTCACCTCATTCTGCGATGCAGTCACCTCCTTTTGAGAAGCAGTAAAGCTAGCGAAGGAGGAGTCGAAATACGCGAGGGAGAGGCAATCTTCCACCTCTTCGTGGTTGTTGTGTACTTTGCAATTTATTCATGTTAAAATAAAATGATTTCACCGCTTACTGTGTTAAAAATTGGTCTAAAAACATTTGTCCACGAAATACATCGTTTGCCACGTCACACCTTGCTATAATGCCGTCAGTTGGCGCCGGACCTGAACATGCGATAGCCCAGAATGATCCTATTAGAATGATTGACTTATGAGAAAATATTTTATTATCTGATTTCTATTCGAAAAAAATATATCTATCATACTGATCAATGTCTAGACAACTTTTAATAAAACTATTAAACAAAAACTATAATGCATCTTGTTCGACTGTCCTTGATTCATATCTTTGCAATCGATCTCCGCTTCCTCTTCCGCTGTCGCTTATGCTTCGTGATTAGAGCGTAGTATAACGGTGTGTTTGCGATCTGGCCGCGACTTTATGGCGCCAGGCGGCGCGAGCGCAGGCTAGTGCGATGGTTTAGTGTGGAATGGAGTATTGGGCTTTTTGTGGGGTTTTCCCTTAATTTCCTTTGTCTCTGTTATGTATGGAGAAAATGTTAAATATATAGAAGAGGCAAAGACATGACCAGAACAAAAATACTCAGATAATAATAGTAAAACATACTACATTATTTCGTCATCGAACATATTATTTGCTAAAATGTTGACTTATAAAGTATTTGTATCAGGAAAACTAAAGAAATCCCAGAGCCAAACCATTATCCAAGTATTGTAGATAATACTGGTACAGCAATAGATAGACAGAAAAAAGAACTCTAAGATATAACATGACGTCTATATAATAAACTTCGAACAGTGAATTTTGCAAGAGTGCACCTAACAGTATGCCCACATTTCGCCACTTATGTTAAAGTCCCTAGTGCTAAGAACCGGGCACTAGCCCAGACTCCTTGACTGCTAGAAAGAAATTCCAATGGGCTGAATAAAATATGCCCTAGGAAGAATCAAACTTCGAAGTTCATGCTCAGCAGTCGCATTTGCGGCTACTAGAATTAAAAATAATACCAAATAAGGCAGTTACAGAAAAAAAAACAAGCATTCAAAAAGTAGTCCGACAAGTTCCAAAGTCATATCCATAATAACATCAACGTATAACTAACAAAAAATCTAGTAGAATTTGCGTAGGTGTCCCCAAATAAGGCCAAATCTTTGTTACGAGTCAAACCGTCATATACAACGCTGTTTGTAGTTTTGTGGGGTCAGCAGAACACGTCAATTATGTACTGGTGCCTCATTATAAACAACTAGTAAAAAATAACTTGACATATATCATTACGCCACTGTTTTAGGTTATGAGTTTGTGTACTTTCGTCATTTTTCTGAGAGCTTGAATTAAAAAAAGAAATTACATGTAGCTTGAGCCTTTTTGGTAATTATGAAATTTTTATAAATTAGGTAAAAAACTATTAATTGCCGAGGTCACGGGACCATCTGTAAAGGTAACTGTCACTCTGGAACGCAAAGGGCTACTGACTGAACAGGGTGGATTTTTAGGCAGTAACCGTCTTACCACAAAAATGTTAAACACCAGTTGAACACTTGTCTAAAAAAACTATCAACGTCAAAATGGCATTTCACGTTGATATAAGGGTCGTTTTGCAGTTACACTTTTTTTAGACAAGCTTTAACAGATGTTTATCTTTTTGTGGTAAGACGGTTAGAGTATGACAATCCCTTCCTCTCCACCCAGGGTGGAAGGACTAATTTGATAATATTAAAGCACAAAAAAGGTAAACAAAGTAAAGTATCTATATCTTTTAAAAGTTACTTCTGTATTTGTGCAATCGCTCTCTATTATTTACATATTTAAAATATATAGCATATACAGGTACTCGTATTTATCGAACTACCAATACCTGCTACAGGGATTTTAGTAGGTGATTAATTAAAATGTTATGTAAAATTTGTGTTGGTTAATAAATAAATAAGATATATTTGACCCGCATTTTGTAAAAAAAGTTAAATCATTGGGTAAAATCATCAAATGAGACCTCCCACCCAGGGCAGAGCGGGAGAGACAGTCAGACTCGTACTGACTAAAATCCACGGTGTCCTTCAGTAGCCCTTTACGTTCCGGGGTCACGGTAATTCGTGAGTCCCGCGACCAAGTATAAGTTAAGTTAGTATATGTTTGTAAGCTACTATAATTACAATATTGTATTCGATAAAGCAGATGATGAAGCTTGGCTTGGCTTTAACTATGTGTTTAAATAAATAAATACAGGTGAAACAAGTAAATCTCACATCCGTAAATTTAAGCTGATTAAGTTAACAACCGATAAAGAGAGAATTTAAATCAATAATTTAACGCGGAAATCGTTGTTGCCAATAAATTATTACATAATTATTTAAATGAACGCTGTTGTTTAATGGTGGTATCATTGCTTTCCGTAATCAATTAATCCCACCAAAAACATTTTGTAAGACCGCTTTTACATTTAGGCGACTTTAACGCGACAGCCGCGCGGTAGACGCTGCAAACACGCGGCTGCTCTTATAAAGCGAGCAGGAATGTGCTTCTGACGCGCTTCTGTCGCACTTCTGGCGTCCTAATGTGAATGCGACTTAAAAAAATAGCTAAGTCTCGATAAAGCTGCTTAATTATCTTTAAAAAGCAACGAAATCTATAAGTTGAGATATATTATTATGAAATATTAATAAATAATAATAAAATAAAAATAATAATAATAAATAAATATTAATGAATAACCATTGACGACAATGCAAAGCCACAATTTGAATGCAGTCATAGCACTTACAAATTACAATGAATGATCGATTATTACGATATATTTAGGAGTTACATAAATATTAATTAAACTATAAAAATACTAAATAAAACTAAACTAAACTATTAAAGAGCATCGAAAAATTCATCCTCAACGCTGTCACCTGGTAATGTGCCCAAGAGACTGCCGGCGTTGCCTCTCTGTATGGCAATACTTAGTCTCTGGCCAAGGTAAAAGCTCTTGGGTCACGGGAAGCGTCAACAATTCTTTTAGGAATGTCTTATTAGTCAATTGCTTATTTTGTTTTAACATAATTCTGATCTTTCAATGATCATTTTCATATAATCAAAAAATCATTTGATAAGTAGTAAGTAGATAGATAGATAAACGATTTATTTGGTGCTATAACAACCACAGAAATTCAATTTCTAAAAACGGTAAAAATTAAAAATAAGTCTTAAGTTAAATGTGTATTCAGCTCAGTATGGTGTCTGGTTATAAATACTGACGCTGTGGTTCTGCTAAGTAAGTCACATTAACAGAGGTCTAAGTACACCCAGCTGTAAACGCCAAAACTTTACGGATCAAAACTAAACAGTTTAACGATAAAGTCTTCTAAAAGCCACAATCTCTTGAAAACCCCCGATTTCAACATTTTAAACAAGATCAATAAATTGTTAGTCCCGACACCCGAGACTCGGAAACTTTCACCATAGAGTTTGCATTTGTGGCACAACTTTTAGAAGCATCGTTAATGTGCTCCGAAGAATTACAACCCCCACATTCTTACTGTGTTGTGTGGTGCGTTAACAGTTAACATTTCAACCTTTGTTTTGTGATATATGAGTCCTACGGTATTCTGTTTACGAAAGCGTCTTTGCAAAGTGATGGCTAAGAATCTGCGGTGTGTTTCAGTGCGCACTGTATATTTGTTTGTGTAGGGCAAAAGTTTGGGTTGGATGGAATCGACTTTCAGGCAACGGCATCAGACACTACATGTAACCTGCGATGTGATCCCACTGGTGGTGTTAGACTTGACCAGGGACACCTGGATCGTGACTACCATCCTGATGGAGTTTAACACCAAATAGTTTTTAGAGTTCTGGGCCTTCCACATCCAATTCATGCCTACCAAGACATCAGCCAATCTGGCATTTGGCCTGACGTGGTTATGTATACTTCTTCTGTTGGGGATGGTAAATAAAATAACAAAATTGGAGCACTACCATAGTTTCTGTTGTAAAACATTAACATAATATCAGTTCAAAAAGAAATGTGACAAGTATCGATCAAAAAGCATGTAGACAATTATTTCAAAAACTAACCTAAAATACAGAAATATACTCCAGAGTAACATATAACTTGTTTGACAATGTAAATTAAACCTTAAGAGAAAAATATCACTTGTTATAAACATTAACAGATAAGCCATGAAAAACAATGCTTGGAACTTTGGCACATCTGAAGAAGACGACAGTAAAGATTTCACTAACAACATAAAAACAACTACAGGTAATGACATTATCATTAAAACTGATGTCAGACGTAAAGCTGGAAGCAATGAAGACGAGGCTTCAACTAGAGACATCAACCACTCATACGCTTCAATAACTGCTATAGACATCGTCGAAAATATAGTCAACTGTTGCAAACTGTACAATTCTTCACCATTTCTGAACAAGAAAACTCTTAAAAATACAACCCAAGCCAAACATGCTGTCGTAAAAGTTATAACAAGATCTAAAGATCCGTATGCATCGTCTAACATTTCATTAACGAAATCCATATTAAATTTTAAATTGTAGATAGTGAGACAAGTCACTTGTATGAAGCCGGATGCCAAATGCTGCAGCGCCAAACGCCTGTATAATTCTTCAGGGATTTTTGAATATATTCCAATATAGATGATCAAGGCAGACAAAAAGATGACCACCACGACAAAGTTCCATGGAAATATAAAGGCGACGTCTTCTGCTAGTGTTAAATCATTTCCATAGTAATTGTAGAGGCTTTGATTGTCTGCGTCAGCCATGTTGAGACCAGGTTCTTCAGTTGTTTGTTCCATGATATCTTCATGCAGATCTTTATTCTCTTTTTCTTTCCTGTATTCTTCTTTTTCTGTTTGTTGTAAATTAGTAGGTACTGGATCAATGGACACCACTGGAGCAATTAGAGTACTTATTATTTCACTCTTTAAGTTAAGAAGAACAATTTCAACTTTGATTTTAAAAACAATTTAAAGTGACTCGATTTTATCTGTACTGCGATTTAACGTGCGGTAGAATATTATGACTGAGTTTGATTTTGCAGTTTTTACAAAGGCATGTCGTAAATACAGATTGATTACGAGAACTGTTTTAAATAAATGAGCGGCGCTGATGTTGTTTTTAATTATATCAATGTAAAAGTTAATTTGATAACGCTAATGATTAGTTTATTTCTACAAAAATAATAATATGAAGGTTATAACCTATAGTTCTCATTATACTATTGGAAAAACTGTTATATAGTATATTTTTGTTGTACGAGTAAGAGCAGCGTCCGAATGATAACGCCGCCGAGTTATGATTCCTAGATTCTAGTCCACACACGTATCCCACTGCTGGGCAAAGGCCTTTCCAAGATTTTCCAAAAGTAGTCAGGCGCATTGCTTTGTGTAGTTTATTTATTTCATCACCACTATTCTCAAAACGGTGATGGATATATGAAGAAACCAGATTGTCTTTAGCCGTCTTTGACCGTGACGTCACTTTGGGCCCTATCAGAAAACCAGCGCTGTGACAATTTTAAAAATGTCGCAGCACATGCTGAGATAGGAGCCTTTTGGCCTCGCACAGGACTAAATTGTTTTTTATTAGATTTACCTTTTGTCGTTTTTAGGGTTCCGTACGTCTGAATACAAAAACGGAACCCTTATAGGATCACTCGTGTGTCTGTCCGTCCGTCGCTTACAGTCAATTATCTCCGAATCTATTAGACCGATTAAGTTGAAATTTGGTACACATATCAATTCCTGTGACCCAAACACAGAGGTGTGACGTGAGCAGATGAAATCTGTATATGGGAGGTCATTTTTGGGGGGGAAGGGGAAAATTAAAAAAAAAATCTGAAAACTGCATCGTGTGGCATATCAAATGAAAGGTCTTGTTGAGAAGATCTTAAATGTATTTTTTTGTAATTTTAAAATAAATAGTTTCCAAGTTATTCAAGAAAATAGACGAAAATTGACCATTCCCCCCCCCCCCCTTATCTCCGAAACTACTGAACCTAAAATTTTGAAAAAAATACAGAAATTAGTTTTCTCCTTATAGATTATAGGAAAACCTATAAGAAGTTCATGATATTAAAATAACATGGTAAATCACTCAATATTGTGCGTACCAACTTACATTTGCAGGTGGAATGTGTGGGAGAACATATTTTTTATAAGTAATGGCACGGAACCCTTGGTGCGCGAGTCCGACTCGCACTTGCCTGGTTTTTTTCTTTTATGCATTTTGTTTCATTTGTTGTATTTTTTTGTTCTGTCCTGTGTGTATGTCAATAAATCTATTTTCTTTCTTTCTTTTTTTAGAAACAACGACACATTAGAAAACATACGACATTTACGAACTAGCACTGGGCCTTTTAGGTGGATTACAGCCTACTTCTTAGAGAGAGGAGACTTGTGTCCAAGCTGTAGTGCGCACATTTTTGGCTGCTTAAAAATGTCTTTAATGTCGTCAAATAAGTCTTTCCACCCAAGGCAGAGCGGAAAGGGCTGTCAGACTCGTACTGACTAAAATCCACGGTGTCCTTCAATAGCCCTTTACATTCCCCTGGCAGGCTTTGAGCCTCTAAAGGGGGGCCCCGTCATTATGCTGACACTCTTTGAGGCGCGTGTAGAACACAACGCGCCGTCAACCTGGGCATAGGCCATGGTCACCAGCGAGTCACCCATTACTCGCCGCCAGCATGCGCGACTACGGTGGCCGGAAATCGTCTAGCGACGTCTGTCGCCGTGGGCGTCTACCACTGCGGCTGGGATGTAAGGTGGACGCTGTCTGCGAAGGAGGAGTCGGGACCCGTAAGGGAGAGGCCTTACGGGTCCCGACTCCTCGACACGGCGGTACTCTGCCCAAGCGGGGCAGTCCTGCACCGTATGCTCCACCGTGTCCTCCAGGCGATTCTCGCAGTAGTGACACCCAGGCGTTTCTTCCTTCCTTACCTGACACAGATACCTCCCGAAACTTTCGTGTCTGGTGAGGACCTGCGTCATGCGGTAGGTAAGGACGCCGTAACGTCTATCCAGCCACTCCTCAAAAACGGATCTTACCACCGCGATTGCGGCGTGTCCGATGCTAACAAATATTATGATATGGAGCTGATCTGATGATGGAGCTGGAAGGTGGCCATGGGAACTCTTTAATAAAACGCCGCAAACCCATCGAGTTTAGTCTCGTTTGGTTCGTCTAAGTATACTACGATAGACAAAGCGTAAAGTACCATTTTACAATAAAAGCTTGTTTTTAAAAAGAACACTGTTTTTAAATGACTAACCTGTTTTATAACCAAATATCACCCACAGCCCACCCGTGGGAAAACGAACTAACCCTAAATTATCCATACTTTACAAAGGACAAACACAATTAAACTAGAGAATACATATAAAAAACAATTCATAATTGGACTCTACATTACCGTGAGTAAAAGAAAACAAATATGGACTCTACCATTCGTGGCTTGTTCACGCTCTACTTTGGTAGAGCAATAATTCGTTGGTAACTACTGAGCGTGTATCAAACACGGGACCTTTCATTTTAAATTGTAGAGTATTTTTTACTGCTCTACTGTTTTAGAGATGCGTATGGTAGCTCTATGTATATAGAAATTGGTAAATTATGGTTGGATTGTATGGAGAAGGCTTATTTTATCTTAAAAACTTTATTCATTTCAGTTGTTTTATTTTAAAGGTGCTCTTTGCTCGTATGCGAATAGCCTGTCGGGTGGATGCTCCAACGCGTGTCCCTCTGAATAGCAGAGGGCACAGCGGCGGAGCGGGCTTGCGGACGGCGAGTAATGGGTAAGCTCGCCGTCTGACCAAGGACCAAGCCCAGGTCGGTGGCGCGTCGTGTTTCACGGGTCACCGACGGGGCCAAATGTCTGCTGGGGTCGCGGATTTAATCCAGGTTACCGCGGCCCCGGAACGTAAAGGACATCCGAAGAAACACGGGTGGATTTTAGTCAGTAAGAGTCTGACAGTCCCTCCCGGCCCACCCAGGGCGGGAGGACTCATTTGATGATTTTACCACCCTTAAAAAAAAAGCAATTTAATGTTAACTTTTTATTAAGAACGTAAAGAAAAAACTACAAATAGTTTGTTACATAAAGTATATAATTAATAATATCTTTCTTGTATCACAAATAGAAAAACAAATAGCCAATTAGAAGAAAGTCCCAATCTTGAAAACAATCCGCTTCCACACTACTCAACCACTTGCTTAAGTCTCAGCGCGCACTAACGACGCGATTTTCGGCCGAACATCCGGCGATTACCCACGAAGCACGGATGTTAACTATCGGTTTCGAGGCAGTCAAAAAAATGCAGACTGTCGCGGACATAAATAACATAATAAATACTAAGACACGACTTTTGTTCGGAGATTTTTAGTTTTGTAAAAAAAGTTGTTTATCTCCATATTTTACTCGCGGTTTCCTGTAATATTTAGCTATCTCCAGGGTCTCATCCATGCCTACCAGGGTTGTAGAACTATTTAAACAGAGACTACCATGGCTCTGGAACGTAAAAAGGGAACGTAAAAAACGGTTGTGGTTCCGAGCACAAACTTGCTGCTCAGAACCACAACCGTGGTGGCCGCTGTTGGCGTACAAAATGGCCATCGGCATCGGCCATGTTATACGAAAACAGTGGCGTTTAGTTCAAAGTATTAATTAAGGTTTAGTTCAAAGGGTACTAGAATGGCGGGGCGTTTTGTCGAGCGTATTACCTAGTTTTATCCTAAGTTAGCAGTTGACTTTGTTGTGCAATAATAGCTTTGCTTATCGTATTTACATTATAAACAATCGTTTATAAAACTTAATTCAAACAGTATCCAACAAACAATAGGGCCCATAAACCATAATTGTACACCGGTCATTAATTTAATACCAGTTGCAAAATTCAGTAACAAAACAAAACTAAACGCTCCCGATTAATATCGAGTTATCTCGACAAATGTGTGACAATCGGTATGATCGAATGACCCAATTTAAATCGAGTAAATACCGATACCGGCCAATAGTATCGAGTTCGATACCATACCGATTGTTTATCGTAAACATGAATCGGTATTCTAGTCCACTCGGGAATGAATAATGGCTTTGGCTTTCGGTTGATAGTCTAAAATCAGGATTTAATCGAATTATGAGATTAACGCGACGATTTCAATGTAAAAGGAATGTGAGCTTTTGGTTAAATATTGTAGAGCTTTAAATTATTTGTTGTGTGCCCATTTATTAGGGCTCCGTATGCAAAGATTAAACGGGAACCTATTACTAAGACTACGCTCCCTTATTTTAGATTCTATTAATATATATATATATGTATATAAAATAAAAACCAAGATTTTTCTTTAAGAAAAATCTTGGTTTTACAGTATACCGGTCTCTACCAACTTTTTCAATCCCTTTTTAACATATTTCAGTGCCCATCAAAAAAGTTTTATGATTCACAACGCACGCATTAACGTGCGTGCGTGTACAAATAAAACAACGCCCAGATATTGAAATCCATCACATTTGTAAGGTTTTTCCAATTTTCACATGTTTGCACAATTCAAGTAGTAACTAAAAGCAAAACAAAATAGTGGATATGTCACGGCTAAAGGTAGGTGTGAACCTAAACTTAAGATTAGCCGGCTAAACCTAGGTTTATCTTCGACGAAATGTTAATGTTAGTTTGTTCTATCTTTAGCCGGCTAAACTTAGGTGTAGCTGCAGGTCCTTGGCTAAAAATGTAGAAGGAAATGGAAAAGGAAACAATGTAATAATGTTTACTATTTTGACACGAAAACTTTATTAAAAAATAATCACTTTCATTACACATGAGCGAGCGAAGCGAGCTCGGGACTCGCTGGCACCCCGACTCGGACAATTTAGGTTAGAAGAGTCCTCTTCGTGGTTATTTTTTTTTTAAACCTCCCAGAAGTAGGAGCCCCGCGAAGCGGGGCTCCGTCGACATGCTGGGAAGCGTGGACGCCCCGCGAAAGCAAGACCATTCCATTTCCTTCTACATTTTTAGCCAAGGACCTGCAGCTACACCTAAGTTTAGCCGGCTAAAGATAGAACAAACTAACATTAACATTTCGTCGAAGATAAACCTAGGTTTAGCCGGCTAATCTTAAGTTTAGGTTCACACCTACCTTTAGCCGTAACAGATATATTATCTAGCCAATATCTATGGAGTAAATAAAACGTATTGCTTTTCAAAACCACGTGGTTTTCTTCACAACTTAACCCCAGCACTTTCCTCCTTTCTTTGTTTCGTTATATTTTCCGTATATCGTTATTAATCACCTCTTTTGTAATCTCACCCCGGCTTCAATTGCTCACAACTAATACGCAGTACTTCCTATTCTGTTCACGTAGGTACGCCATTTTGTATCGCGTTGCTTCTTTATTTCTACAGACGGTTTTCTTGCTCTCGCGTGGTTATTCTTAGAATATACAATAATGGAGATAAGTAACTTCCTAATCCTAATATTATAAATGCGACAGTAAGTTTATTTGTTGAGCACCTTTTCAGGTCTAAAATACTGAACCCTGAAGCCCTATTACGAGATTTCACGTTTTTGTGACGTGAAGTAAACGGGGACTTAGACGTTAATTTCGTAGATAGTTTCTCGTTCATGCATTAAAGGCACTTCATCATTTTCAATATAAGTTACTTGTACACTACGACCAAATACGTAAAATTCATGTCTCAGATTATCCCTCACTTTAGTTGCTGAAGAGGTACCCTAAGTTTTTTTTTTAAATTATATTTTACCAGTTTTTCGGTATAACTAATTTGTATGTTAATAGGTCATCACTAGGTATAACTAATTTGTATGTTAATAGGCAATCACAGCTTTTTTTTGTCTTAGTCTTAGTCTTTGAGCTCATCTGTGTATAGATGGACGATCTGACATTTTTTTTTACGTGGTAAAATCATCAAATGTGTCCTCCCACCCAGGGCAGGGCGGGAGGGACTGTCAGACTCGTACTGACTAAAATCCACGGTGTCCTTCAATAGCCCTTTACGTTCCGGGGTCACAGTAATTCGTACAGTCCCGCGACCGGACGATCTGACATGGCGTAATTTTAGAAACACCTTGTAGACTAGGGAGCCCTAGATAAAGGAGGTAAAATTGAACTTAAAAAGAGCAATGTTGGATGTACACACCAGATTGCTTACACAACCCAGTCCCTTATACAGATTAATATACCTATCTCCCTCTACCGTCATTAATAAGGACTCCTAGATGAAGTACTTACTATTCGGTTCACGACCCCTATTTTTCCTTAACACCCTGACCTCGTCTTTCAATCGAAGGCCACTTTATTTGTCTTAGTGTTTATCGCAAGTCTTTCTGTCCCTTATCGCTAAATTGAATTGGTGCGGGACAAAAGGTCTGGTCGAGTTTTTGTAGGGCTGCTAGACGGCTATTTATTTTAAGATTGGATTTTTTCTTTGGGGTAATGAATTGTTTGGAGTTAGTTGGTTGATTGGACACTGTCGTTGTTTAATCTCTTTTAGGTGGAATAACGGTTTTTGTCAATCAAAGATAGGTACAACGGATATTCGGCTATTGTTCGGTATTCTATCTTTTCGGCTATTTTTACTAATCCGCTGAATAAGCAACGACAATGAAACTGCCTTCATGCTTTGATGATTCTATCTAGAAATGAATTTTCATAAGGTACTATGTATATGTACTTATATGTAGGTTCCAAGATAGGTAAAGTCATTCTCCGGGACACGTCGAGTTTTATTGTCTCAGAACATTTCTGGTGGTTGCCACTGTTGGTTCAGACTTTCAGGAGTTGCAGTGGTTTGGGAATATTGGTGGGTTTTTCCCAATAATAAAATGGCACTATGTGAAGCAATAAATCTACATCATTACCAGAGCCAAGCAATAATTATTATCTGTATATTTTCCATCATCTACTTAGAATAAATGACTGATATATTTGTAGGTATGTTTGTAAAAAGCAATTTTCTCAGAAAGCAATGAACCGATTTGATTGAACTTCGAAATTATGTTTTTTTTTCTCTTCATATAATAAAGTAGGTATTTGATGTGGTTTGATGATTTTGATCTCCTATTAATCTGTAATGGGAATTTCTAGACTAATTTCCGATTGAAATAAGTATCTTATTATCAGAAGATTGCGAGTCAGGTGGAATTGAGTTGTAAAGATAATCTTAAGTTGAAATATATCTAATGTCAAAATAAAAGTAGTTATCTAGAAATATATTGAAAAAGAAAAGTATAGTAAAACTAAAGGAAAACATCAGGCCAATGCAGACGCCGGCAATTTTAATCATCCAAACTAGTTCACTTCGTGCAGAAATGCGAAAACATGACCACATGTGCATATTAAAATCACCTTTACAAAAAAACAAACGAAAAAAATGAGAACCAATACCCAGATCGTCGTTAATAAATTTGATTACATTGCGTAGTCGTTACGTTAGTAATTGGCAAGTGCTGCCTCTGAACAGCAATGTATCGCTTAAAGGCACGGCTAATATTTATCATGAATTGTACTCGCGGCATGCAATCAGATTTGTCGTGTGGTTTAAGTGATGAGAAACCAGAATTTATTGAAGCGGTACGCCCAGGCTTCGCGTGATTTGAAATAGTCGATTTTCCTGTTGTATTTTATGAACATTTTCTTGCATTCTTATCTAGTTCTGCTAGTAATGAATACGACAAAAAATAATTATCCAATTTGGTGAATTCGTTTGAAAGTTATGCGCACATCGACTTTGTTTTAACTACATGTATAGATTACCTTAATGATTATATTAAAAAAAAAACAATAAGATTAATAAAAAATCGCGAAAGAGCAAAGATCGCGTGATCGTACCGCTGTCTGAGAAAAGGCCCCCCTGGAATCCACAAGGCAAACGAAGGAACAGCGTTTATTTTTAGTAAGAAGGTGTACCTTGTGCTCCTCTCATGGTGGCCTCATAAAAGCAGGGAAAGCACAGTTTTAATCAATAAATCAATTAAAATAATATTTAACCGCTTCAGCTTATTACCTACCCCACAAAATTCAAAGTACTAATCTGGTTGGTATTACGAACATCGCGATACGCCGCCATTATAGTAATGCGTCCAATTGATTTAACTATCACACTCTGTAGTGTCGGGGCTTTTATTGATAGTCGCCACCTTTGGCTTTGTTTGCGAGGTGCCGCGTAACTTTAGTACTAGCTATTGCCTGTGGTCGCGGGTCTCACGAATTAAGTTGACCCTGGTACGTAAAGGGCTGTTGAAGGACACCGTGGATAGATAGATAGAATACACTTTATTATGCACACCATATAAATTATTAGTACAGAGTATATCTTATACATAGGGTGACACAATGGGCGGTCCTATCGCTAAATGCGATAAGACCGCCCATTGTGTCATTGTCATTGTGTCCTTGACTGACTAAAGGATTTTCGTCAGTCAAGTTTGACAGTCCCTCCCGCCCTGCCTGGGTGGGAGGACTCATTTGATGATTTTACCACGATAAAAAAAAACTATTGCCTGTGGTTTCGCCAGCCCTCTATAATGATCTCGCTTTGGGCATCATTCGCCATTTGTTGAACAAATTCAAAACATCACTTGCCTAGCCTTTTCCCAACTATGACTGTCAAAGATCTACAAATGACAGGTGGGACCTGCGGCTTCACATGCTTTCCGAGGCACGGAAGACACTCGATATGATAGATGGTCACTAACCTCGGCAAACTTGGTCTTGAAGATCACCCTGTGCTGCTGTAAGTATTTAACCACAAGCTCCCCTGATTGAGCAAATTTTGAACCTAAGATCTACTCTCAACCGGCAGATATTCGGAAATAGATACTGCAAACAAGACTTAATGCATCAACTCCGGTTCCTTGCCTTTCAATCAATCAACAGAACAACTTGGTCGGCTACTCCTTCAACACAAATTCTACGAACCGACTAAGATCAGCTTACGTTAGTCAATACAATTCATAGTATTATACCATGTAGCTACTGAACTCTGACCAACTTAAGGCTTCAACCACACAATAGATAGTAACAGAAGAGCAGCTTGTTACAACTATTAAATATTGGCGTACGCACACATAGAAATGTATAAATGGACAAGACATAACAGGGGTGTGCCAGCAGCTCACAACCTCTTCTAGGTTGACCTGCGAGAAGCCATTCACAAAAAAAAAAGGGGTGTGCCAACGGTATTCAGGCACAGGGCGCAGACCTTGGAGAGGCGCAGAAATGGCCAGAACAACTAACTGCACCCAGGTAGTCCTGCCAATATTGGTCAGACCAGGGTGCAGTTAGTTTTTCTGGCCATTTCTGCGCCTCACCAAGGTCCAACCCGGACAACGGCACCGCAGGTTACCTCTAACCTGTAACCTGCGGTGTTGACTGAGCTATTTACTGACGGTCCCAATGGCGGTGGTAGGACTCGCAAGAACCATTTGGCTCGCGACCACCGTCCTGTCGGAATACTCCGCAAAATAGTTTTTACTACGTTCCTTCCGGACCGATCTCCAAAAAACGAAAAACAGACGCGAGTGTCCTTGCACTCGCTTTATGACATGCGTGCGTCTTTCTGCTCGCTGCATAGACTTTTCTTTCTGTTCATCTCTATTCTGTGACACAACTTTACAAAGTGTGGATTAAACTGTACTCCCCTTCATTGTGCAACTACTGATTTTGTCTGGCGCGAAATTCAGGCTAACTCAATTACACTGAAATAGTTTTAAAACTGAAAGGGACTGGAAAGTTTTGCGTTTTCCCATGGCAAAACACTGTGTCGTTATGTCCCTTAAAGTTTGTAGCTTCATGATGATAAAATTAGACACAGACGAGGATTATTTTGGAGTGTACAAACATTTGTAATGATTGCTATTAAGTTACGTAAATGGTACTATCAACATTTTTCTTTGTCATAATAATACGTTGGTGGTAACATTTGCTGTATTTTTTGATGGATTGGAAAATTATCAAATTTTAATGAACCCTCCCGCTCTTGATTGACCTATAGAGACTTGAATTTCTTAACCCTGTGAAGGCCCGCATGCTCTTTTAAAACAATATACAAAGTGAAAAAAAATCCGCATGGCTTTATAACTGTTTCAATTTGGCTTACGCAGCAAAAGAATAAATACGGGTTGAATATTTTTTTGGTAATGTATAACTGACGGATTGGTTTAATTTTTCTAACAGTTTTTTACTTAGCGAGAAACTCACGTTTGACTTGTAACTATCTCGTCTGATGGTAAGCGATGATGTGGTCGACGGTGAACCACACTTGTCTAGAAGTAACCTATTTACGTTTGACTTAATATGAAAGTTCTTTGTTGGTTGTAAAACTTGTAAAATTGTTACATTAAATATCGGAAGAAGAAAATGACTCCTAAAACGCAGGTATCCTTACCTAGCTCTTGAGTCAGGGTTTCATCATTATCTGTAAAAAAAATTGTCAATAAATAATCTTACCTTACTTAAAATCATCTTGCCAACTGGCTAGTTTCATGGTTTATTCAAAGATTATAGGTACATGGACTTAAGGAAATCAATTTAATAGAATACCCAGTTGGGTAGACACATTCAGTCTAGATATTTGTCTACGATTCCACCGACTTCGATTACGTAGTAACTAACATAGTGACTGAGTAAACTTTATGTGTGGCCATAAAACTAGCGATGTTTATTTTTAGTAGCCATTTAGACTGCGTTGTTTAATTGAAGAAGATTGTTGTTTATGGTTGATAAGATTAAATTTTGAGCTACCTGGCACCCGATTATAAGTTAGCGCTGCATCCTTAGAGAATAGTATTGATAATTGGGTACTGCGTGGCAACATGTATACTGGTGTGTCAGCGTTGACGCAGCGTTGCAACCGCGATTGTCTTTAGTCACTAATACTGCAGCACCGCCTCGTCGTTCGGTGTCAACTCGTCGTGAATAGATGGTGCGTTGTGTTCTATTGGGCCAAAAGCCTGCCGAGTTTGCGGAATTGGAATGCAAAGGGCAACCGAAAAACAGTGTGGATTTTTAGTTCGTAAGTAAGAATCTTATATTCCATTCCGCTATATCCAAAAAGGGTCTTCAAAAGAAGGCCCTTTGCCCGGTTTATTGCCATGGTCAAATTAGAGATATTGACTGGTTGATCACTTAAACGCCAAGGCGCCTCAGGTTTAAAAAACTTAGTTAGGATGAAACTGTATCCCCGTCCGTCCGTTTTCTAGCCATCCCGGTAACTCTAGTTTCCGAGCATACCCCATATACGTACGTAATTTTAGAACGAATGTAGACTTAGTGAAGGAGCTCACTGCCACAATACCGTCCCTGTTTTAGAGGCGAGTCACTCTCTGTTGAATTTCATAGTTGTATTTGGTTAGTTCGTTTTGGGAAATCGACTAGAATTATTTGTTTAGTTCTTTGTTCTACAGGAGACCAAAAAGTTGATGAAATTAGACTCAACGTATGGAAACTAAAATAGTGGTGAAACGGTACTTTTGTGATGCGTTTTTGTTTAGCTGTTGAAACAGAAAAGTGATGATAATCAAAATTAAAAAACCTTTGGTTAATTTATACATACTTTTTTTCGTGGGGAACTAATTTTGTGGCAAATTTACAGCAACCCTTGAAAAGGCGGTTGCGGGACTTACGAATTACCGTGACACCGGTAGGTAAAGGGCTAGCGAAGGACACCGTGGATTTTAGTCAGTACGAGTCTGACAGTCCCTCCCGCCCTGCCCTGGGTGGGAGGACTCATTCGATGATTTGATTTCATGTATGTATTTATGTTTTAGGCATGTAGGTATTTTTTTAAGTAGTGCGAATATTCAAGCTTTTAGAGCTTATTGCTGATTTTTACACCGTTTTTTTGCCGTCTCATGCTTGTGACGAGGGTCACTTATAATTGTTAATCCGGATGCATCTGGGATAATTACCAATTTAATTTTATAGCTATCATTCACTCATCACTTAAACTTGCCTTTTTTAATATCAATTATAAATGCTTTCTAATATTAAGCTTAAAGTAACGCAAATTAAGCCATACATACATTTTTTATTAATTTCTCCTCAACCAGTTTTTTTTGTAATAAAGGTTTGAACACATTGCGACGGACCGCTGCACTCTTGTCAGCCATTTTGTATTTATGAATGTATGAACTAGGTACTTGTTTTGCTCGTTGCGTTGAGATGGAGTAGAGGAATTTCACGTAAAATGAGGCATGTTTTCGTCAAAATATGAAATTGCAATTAATAATAGAACAGTTTGCTGCAACAACGCAACTTAAATGAACTTGATTTGGTTACAAGCATTTGCCAAGAAAAACATCTAACTAAAGCTTAATTTCATTAAAAAAAAATACGAATACACGAATGACTAACACAACTAAAAATAGAAGAAAAGTAAAAGAATCTCTTTTCTTTTGAATTCGGTTCGAAGTTTCGAAGGAAATTAGTTATCAAAGAATTTATTTAGGCGTGTTGATTTAATTTTATTTTGCAGACGGGCTTAGTAGCACTGGCCACATATTTTTAGTATTTTTTTATTATAGTATTCCCTCAGTAGATTTTCTATACAACCATAAATTCTAAATTACTTGATTGATTGATTATAACGGGCTGACACACCAATTCTTCGCTCGTTGCACATCGTTGCGGCCCGATTCAGTGAGTACCTGCCCTAACGGTGTAACAATCCACTATTTATTTACAAACTTTAAACAATTTCACATTGCAAAAGGTTGACTAAATTGTTCTTACCGTTTACTTTTTAATTAGATATGCCTCAATGATTTAACAATCATTAGCAAAAATCTGACCAATTTTTGTAGTCGCAAATATTCGATCTAACCTTTATAAAGTTACAGCTAAAGCTTGTTATAGCTTGGCATGCAAATTCGGGAGTGTACGAATAGTTTTGTTGAAGCCAAGTTCTTGAAATACTGCCAAGCGGATTAAGACCTTATTGCGAGGAAATAAAGCCGCGTTACAAATTGATTTCAAGCTCACCGAAATTTAGCGAGCTTCGTAAAATTTTTAATGATGATCAGTGTCACAGTTTTTCAATTATTTTGCACTTGATGGAAGATTGAGTTGTTGCGGTCAAATCAGGTGTTCCTTCTTTTTTAATATCCAAGTAAGTTTATTTAGATTTAGTATTTCTCGGGAAATATGAATAACAGGAAACGTAGTATGTTATTGCAGCAAAATGGCGTTATTATTCCCAGAGTAGATATTTATTCTCATTTATTTCTTCACCCCCAAGGATGGACCCTTTAACAGGGCAGATAATAATTACTTCTATAATTAACAGTGAGTTGAAGGAAGCATAGTAACACATAACTTTAGTCCTTTTCTAAAGCAGCTTTTAAAAATAACAGATTTCACAAACAGGAATATACGGGTAACAACTGCTTGCCGTGATAAATAGTACTGACCAAAAAGAGTTGAAGGTGACACAAATGACAGAATGATATTCGAAAAATGAACATTTAAAAATTTTAAAATAAATAATGATCCATGTGAAAAGAGGTTGAGCAACGGAGGAGGCGTACTAAGTAACTTTGACCTCAGAGATGGCCCATAACTGACACGAAAAAAAACATGGGAATTAAATCTTTTACCCATCCACTTATCATTCAGAACATCCCCTTTGGTTGTCGAGTTGAAAACTGCGACACTTTGCAACTAGTGTCGCGAGTGTCTAACGAGATGACTCTAATGTTACTGGACCAACTTTAAAGTTTCATGGACGCATGACGTGGATTTGAGAGAATGGATAAGAACACTGATATATTATATTCTGTTCAGCTCCATCTGGTTAGACTGGAAGACGATACCTACTAAGTTAGTAAAAGGCTTTGCAGATAGTGATGATGATGATGTAGGTATCTATATTTTATTTCTTTATCAGACTATGTTTTTCTTTGGCGTGAAATCACCAACTTAGTGTAAGTCTTACTGACTAAAACCACCCTATTTCTTCAAATGCCTTTTTCAATCCAGAGCTGCGGTGTATTTTTACAACAGTGCCGTAACGCCAGCTAGCGTTTGCCCCTTTAAGGGCCCCGTCACTTTACTGATAGCTCTTTAAAGTGTCTGTGGAACAACATACACCGTCGACTCAGGCCCGATCCTTGATCAGACGGCAAGCTTCCCATTACTGACTGCCTCAAGGTGACCCAAAAATCGACGATATGGGCATCTCCTGAGGCAGCTGGGGAGTGAGTTGTAGGAAGACCTAGTCCGTGACATGACCTGAACCAGGATGGGACGCGAGAGGTCGCCGCCGCCTATCTTCTCGATGAAGACACGGTGGCCGTTTAAGCGATTAAAATACCTGTCCTTATCCATACTTTTCCTCACCCAGGACACTCTTATCATTGCGGTTGCGGAACCAAGTCGACCCGGGTCAAGCGGTTAGTGCGAACAGTCACCAGCTTGTAAAGCTTAACTTACATAGGCGTCACATGTCATGACATCACAGCGCTAGGGACTTTCTATAAACCGGTATTTTTTATAATTAGGTATCGATATTTGGGGAAGATTTGGTTCAACAACGAAAATTATTTATTTTTAGTTTAGTGCGAAGTTGTGGCCACCTTCTGGTGTCAGGGTAAGTCAAGCCTCTTAGACTTATACTGACTGGGGCACCGCGGCCTTGGAACAAAGAGGCATGTGAAGGAACAGCTGGTTTTTAGTCAATTAAAGTTTGACAGTCCCTTCCGCTTTTCACACGGGAAAAGATGTTTGATGTTTTTTTTTTGATGATATTAAATTAACACTCCAGAAAAAAATGTTGACGTTTTCTAAAAATGTATAAACTACCGATAATTCAAATAAGATCATACCGAAATACCCAAACACACACACCCACACACAAGATAGATTAATCAATTAGCAATACCAGTATCAATCATTTTAATAGCCCATATGACGTCATAACGCTTACAAATGACGTCACGGCTCAGTGACACTTCATAACTCGAGTGTACTGTTCTATTGACAGCCAGTGTACTCCGGTACTAATCTCGACAAATTGACTGCAGTACACTGGCGAGCGTAATTAATTGCGTACTATTATTATTGTTGTATAGGAAAACTTTAGTGGATGAGACATTTCAAGTCGATATTTTTCGGAATTACCTAACCGTTTTTTATGTAACTTCACACAAATACACATGAACAAGATAATAAATTACTTATGTGTAAAAAGTTACCAGTATTTTTATTTTCATAGAAGAAGAAATTTTCATTTTCTTTAATAAGTAAATTTGAATATGTTTACCGATAAGTCAGTTTTATTATAATCGGTTCAGTAATTTCGAAAAATAAGGTCTTGAAAGTGTTCATTATAATATCGTACTTATACACTCTTTAGCACCTATCAATATTCTGCAAGAAACTTTTTTTACATTACCGTGATTAATTATTATTTTATCGATATAAATGTTTTGTCCAACACTAGTACATAATAATATTCCACCAGGTAAGCCAAACTAACCCCAAATAACCCTTTCCGAAAAGTTTATTATGTTAGTCAGTTGTGACTAACTAATAAACTGATTACACGTAACATAAAACAACTCAATAATTTATAACATCGTCGTTGAATAATAATATAATTAGGCTGTGTCCGCATTTCGGCGTATATTACGCGGCTGATTGTTTGCTTTTAACTCGCCGGCAGCTTAGTTTTTATTTTTTTATATTAAATGGGTTTGCTCTTAGTCTCAATCTAGCCTAGAGGCAAAGATGAGGCGTTAGGTGGAGTGACACAGAATGAACTGGAACCATGCGCACTGACGGGACGCAGTAAAAACTATTTGGCACAGAACTCAGATGATGTTCGCAAGCTAAGCGGCCCTGGTGAAGTCTACCACCGGTCAGTCCAGTGAATGAGTTTAGCTGACAGATGATTTTTTGCTGACAACTTCTTGAGCCTGGTTCTTGATCGGACAGTGAGCTACCGAGTTCTTGTCGTCCGCAAGCCCCATGATAGAGAGAACCTAAGGTAGTCAATTAAAATGGAAAGTCTACTATAGTGCGACTGCGCAATGAGCAGTGAAAATACACTCAAAAATAATAAATTTACGACCGACTCGCCTTTTTAAGAGATAGCCGCTCATGGTTCGCTTATGAAGAAACAGCCTAATACAGTCTGTCAAAACTTCTCGAAGGGTCAGTTTCGGGAAAATGTCCCGGATTCCCAATCCCGAAAGTGAGTGTTTGTTTTTCGGACCATGTATCGAATTTGGCCCTTATTGTTATTTGCAGTCGTGTCAATTATACTCGGGGGTCTTGTATGGCTTAATTAATTTGGGGTCATTTTTGCCTTTTTTCACAGAGGTGAGCTGAATTTGGAGTGATAATCACGTTCCCCGTAAACCTAATGTTTTCTACTAACTTTTTAGACATTATTATGTGACCTTCCTACATCCCTTTGGGCCGTCTATGGAACCTGAAATTAGGAACTGGTTCCTTACGAGTAGATATGGCTTAGGAACATAATAATAAAGACGGATTCGAAAATAATGACACGTATAACAATGGTTTTATTAAAATCCTAATTAAATTTAATCAGTACCGTGATCACGGTATGGATCACACTAATACCGGTATAAAAAGGCTTTTACCTTCAGCGAGGTCCAGCAGTTCGATACAAGTAAATTAAAGGCCATGATGGGAACCAATTCCATACAAGTAAAAGAAAAGAAATAGAAATCATTTATTTTCTAAAAACGTAGGTATACAAATAAGGTGTTAAATAGTAATGCTAAATTACCTTGCGACATGCAAAAATATCCAGATGGTACAAAATATTAAAATTCCATTATGTTAGTACTAAATTACAGTAGAAAATAATCCAAACATTAAATATAAAATTTTCAAAAACAATTATCATGCTATTAACAATATTATAAAACAAACAAAATTACAACAAGAATAACAAATAATTTATAACTAATATATTTTAAGCCTCCTACGGAACCAGTTCGGGAACTCTGGTTCTATAGAAGGCCGAAACTGTAAAGTTTCATAAAATTGGTTCAGCCCTTTTTTATACAAGCCCTTAATCGCAACACTGCACTCTTTGAAACACGAAATTGGAACTTGTACAAACAATATTTTCCAAATGAAAGCTGATTTTTTACTAACACGAGTAAAGCAAAAGAGTTTTTTGTTTGGTTGAACGCGCTAATCTCAGGAACTTTTGGTGGCCTACCATGATGTAGTACCGCTCAGGGAACGAGATGGAGCTAGACGACTTGTAAAGCTCTGTCTCTTTCCCACAGCCTAACCACTCACGCTTTAAAGCCACCAGGTTCGAATTGAAAAACTGTTTTTGTATTAGAGAGGCTATTTGTCTGAGAAGGCTATAGGTTAAATAACATCACGCAACGCCTATAGGAACGAGCAGCGGGGTTGAAATAACGGGGAACTTTTTTTATTATCTTGTTGAAATCATCAAATGAGTCCTCCCACCCAGGGCAGGGCGGGAGGGACTGTCAGACTAGTACTGACTAAAATCCACGGTGTCCTTCGAAAGTCCTTTACGTTCCGGGGTCACAGTAATTCGTACAGTCCCGCGACCATCACGGTGAATAGCTAATCTTTCATACGACGAATGAGAGAGGGTCATTAATTTGCACGCGCTTGTATGAAGAACAAAGCTCGCGACTGATACACACGAGAACAGCTGTGTCATGTCACTCATCGTTAGAAAGGTTTTACGTGAATCGTATGATTGAGGAGCTCGTGGCTCAATAATAACAGCCACTTTTTTATCATGGTAAAATCAGGAAATGAGTCCTCCCACCCAGGGCAGGGCGGGAGGGACTGTCAGACTCGTACCGACTAAAATTCACGGTGTCGTTCAATGCCCTTTACGTTCCGGGGTCACGGTAATTCGTGAGTCTTGCGACCCCGGCAGGCTTTGACCTTTAAAAAAAACCATAACTGCCTTTTCATATGCATAAAGAAACTCTCACCTACACTAGGAATTCCTCCTGGGTCGTGGGTGCGTTTACATACATAGAAAGTCACATACACAAACACCCAGACCCGGAACAACTACTTGCAGAACATACTAATATTTGTTCCGTGCAGGGATCGAAGCCTGCTGCGCAGCAGTTGATCGGTCAGCCGCTATAAATGTAGACATTTACGCACCGGCAGCTTTTATATATGATCTTTCAATTTTACTAATAAATTAGAAACTTAAATAACCTTATGAATTTAAAGAACTAATAGTAATCGTTTAGGTACTTATTTTTATATTATTATTAGAAACTGACGTATTATGTTCTGTAGCAATCAAGGTTGTTTTGTCATCAGTTATTAGAAGAGGGCCCTCGATTTCTTGGATCCTGATCTGATTACCATGGGACCATATGGGAAATATATTATTTCGTACAGAAAAGTTTTTTTTTTAAATTGTCATTGAGAAATCGAGGAACATTCATGAAAAACATTATGAACGACGAATTTAAAATCTCCTCCTTTTTTTGAAGTTTTTTTTCAGGAAATTGTTCTAGTACGTCCGTAACGTCGAAAATATAAAGTCTGGAACAAATAGTAAATTTCAAAGCCTTTGTTTCACAAAATGGTGTAAGTTGCAGTAATTTTTAGGGTTCCCTAACGTAAAATGTGTGTGATAGTTTCTAGATTTAAGGTTTGGCGCGGTTGATGGTTTTCATCTGACGCACAGCAAACTAGAAAAATAAGTATATTACTTCGACATTGATCGAATGGGCGCACTGATTTCAGTTGTATTATGGCTGAAAATGGCTATGCGTTTGATTAAGCGCGAGTGTCTGCTAAAATCGAAGACGTTTCGCAGTTTTTTTTTAAATTCATCAATGTAGAATCCTAAACGACTTGTTGACGCGTTTCCCGTTACAAATGCACCCGCTGTCCCGATAATAGAGGAAACCGTGTGTTTTTAGTGAGTTGAGTCTGACATACCCTCCGACTACCCAAAAAACAAATTAAATAGCCAGAACCAAAAAAAAATAGTCGACGTCTGGGACTGCTAGCTTACAGTCTACAGAACCGTTAGACCAAAGGAAAGAATCGCGTGTCACCTTTTTTATTATTAAATCTCCGGCTAGCAACTATGAAATTCCGGTGGTGACCGGCGCAAAGGTTAATTTGTCCGGCTTCGGCCACCGTACAGTGTAAATACCTCTCATATTTTTGCTTTAATAGAAAATTTTGTCACGGAACGGTGTGTAAGGAAGTTTGGAGATGGTATTATGGAGCTCAGTGTCTATATAATATTCTACCCACTTACATATTTATAAATATAATATTTTAGATTTAAAACAATTTTTAATTATTTTTTTACTAAATTATGCCGTGACTTTTCTTTATAAAAACTTTTCTCAACACTAGGATATTTTCGTGAGTGCGTTTAAACTGAGATATAGAAACATTCACATCCGGAATAACTATACCTTGTAGGTCACACAAATATTAATTTGATCAAGGAATCGATCACTGGCCCACTACGCCAACAGAAGCGTCCACCAGATCCTTTTTTAACACGACGAACAGGTAATTTGTAATGGACGTATCCATACAACGTAGACTATATTATTAAGGGCCCCATTGTTTGCATGAAATGATGGATATTATTATTATAATCAGGTTCGATGGGCCAGAAACATCACAAAGAGACGGTCTTCATCATAGAAGCAGGTTCAGAATGTTAAGATGGATGTGTGGAGTGACAAGAATGGATAAAGTAAGGAATGAATTTATAAGGGGAAGTTTGAAAGTGGCGCCTGTTACAGAAAAAATGAAAGGGAATCGTCTGTCTTGGTATGGACAAATGATGAGGAGGGATGACACTCATGTGACTAAGAGTGAGAGAGTACGAATGTTGATGGATGGAGAGGAAGAGGAAGGTCAAAGAAAAGATGGATGGATTGTCTAAGGAATGATATGGAAGAAAAAGGAGTAAATGATATTGTGACGTTTGATAAAGGAGAATGGAAGAAAAAAAAATGTGTTGCGCCGACCCCAAGTAAAATGGGATAAGGGCGGGAAGATGATGATTTGGATTCGTTAAAAAAAAACACAGGTAGAAAAGAAAACACGGGGAAAGTTTTAAATGAATGGAAGATGTCTTTGCCATTGGGACTGTACGGTTGGGTATATGGAAAAAAACTTTGTTAAAACGATCTACCATGTCCTACAGTGTTCGTATATCTGCGTTATGACGGCCCGACTTGCGTTTTATGCGGCTTCTGTGTCACGTAGGTACAACGTGCCAAGTTCTCAATATTATTATATTTTATTAGTAGTTCATAACTTTGTCCTGGTTAAGTAACTTTAGATAACTATTGCGAAACCAAATGAAAAAAACACAAGTTTTTAAAAACATTGCGTAAAGATTTAACTACACCATTATCTGTCCAGGAGATTCTGTTAAGCAGGTCCTGTTAAGCAGTTTTAATAATCGGAAATATTGTTTTTTTGCTTTTGAGAGCAAAAAAGTCGTTCAAATAATCAGTTTACGCTAATGTTTTTACCCAGTCTACTATCAACTCAAAAAAAACTGAAGCCAAGCTATTTACCCACCGATAGCTTCCGTACACGGCATCAAAACAGCTTGGAAATCGGTTTAGCCACAATTTCCGTCGTCCTAGTATACACTATTTACTATAAATCGTCGTGAAACATAATTATGTCGCTTGGTGCAACTTGGGCGTCCTGTGTGTATTGCTCCTTAGCTAGTAAGGGTGTGTGTGTATTGATTGGAGAGTTGAGGTTGAAGTAGATTTTAATAAAGTATTTTAATTTCGTAGGGTATTTTGCAATGGTCGCGGGACTCACGAATTACCGTGACCCCGGTACGTAAAGGGTATTGAAGGACACCGTGGATTTTAGTCAGTACGAGTCTGAGAGTCCCTCCCGCTCTGCCCTGTGTGGGAGGACTCATGTGATGATTTTACCACGCAAAAAAAAGGTATTTTGCGCTATTTTTTAATCGTTTACACTAGGAATTTCTCCTGAATCGTGGGTGTGTTTACAAATATTTAAACTCACATACACAAACACCCAGACCCGGAACAAAAGCTTGTAGCTCACAAACATTTATTCCGTTCGGGAATCGAACACGCAACACACAGCGCAGAAGTCAATCGTTCAACCTGTGCCACGACCACAAAATTAAAATTCTCATGGATGACATCAAATTCGTCCGATCGTCTTAATCTGTCATTCTGTTATGATTACTTACATTAATCAATTGGATTGCATCGTTTCATTCGTCCTATTATTCAATTTTAATTTTTTAACAATAAGAGCTTGTTTTTAAATAAATATAGTTGTTTTTTTTTAAGTTTTTCGATGCTCTGTAATAGTTTAGTTTAGTTTTATTTCAATATATTTATATTCATGTATTTTTAGCTTTTTCTGTTAAAAGTTGACATTATATTTGAATAACGTTAAACGATTGAGTACCGTTTTTTAAGTGTCCAACTTATTTTATGAGATATTCACTCAGCCACATTATACACACATCTTTATCTAAGCTATAAATCGGACCTCAGTGCAATTTCTAGTGGAGTCCCGAGATTCGCACAACGGGACTATAAATCTGCGACTATAGTCTTGCACAGGTGCTAATTATTACTACGTGGGTATCATTACTAATTAGGAAATTGTATTACTTGCTGTTTTTATAAGCTAATTAGTTTTAGTTATAAGATCACGGATAGCAGTTATTAGGACGTCGAAAACCGGTTTGTTTTTCAGGAACCGGGATTTTCGGGACTGTTCATTCAAGGAAGAGGAAAACCCGAAATTTTCGGTACTTAGAACTTAGTGGCTTCTTTTGATTCAATTTGCTCTGATATATTGAATTAGGCGTCAAGATATTAGGTACCTATTCAATAAGGTAATCAATAGAGTATACGGTATTAGAACCGCGTCAGTTACCACACTTTTAATGCTTCTTAATGGCAATTGTAGGAAAGGAACCAATGAACGCTGGTTGTCATGCAATAAAGGTTTAATAGGAATTCTGTTTCCTGATAGCAACAAACTTGGGATTTTTAATTCAAGAGTAAATAGGTTACTTCTGAACACGCGTGCAGAAGAAACCTTTTGGGGTAGGAGGAACAGAGTGGAAAGTTCCTCACTACCACGGTGAAAAGGAAGGTACCTTCCGACCAGACGGGTGTTGTGTTTGGTGGGCTTTATGCCCGACATTCATTGTCGGAATGTTCTATGTCTTCTAAACTCGCGGATAACTTTGATTGCGCGATGTAGACATTCTTTCTGATGTAGTTCTTCCGTCGTTGCAGAGATGGCGCTAGTATAGTTTTTGTTTGACAGGTAGGTACGCTACAACCTATTTACCCGTCGCCCACATCATTCCAAACCATCAGGCGAGATGGTGAAGGTGGTCGAAAACGTGAGCCTATCATAAAATAATGACTTTAAACTTATGCCTATTTTAATTTCATTTCACGATAACTTCGGGTTTGACCACCAAAGAAAAAACAATGATTATTTCCCCAAAACGACAACATAGCACTTTTATAACCTAACGATGCTTAAAATTTGCACACCCAAACTTGAGTAGTACACCCGTAACCCGACCAGCAACTTAACCCTAAAGTTTTTCTACTTAATCTTCGCGCGTCTGACGGGGTATTAATCTATTGGGCCGAAGTCGTTCGTAGGGTTTCATAGTATACCCTACTCTAATGTGCTAAATTGTAGGTATGTTCCTTTATATTTTTACTTTGAGATGAATTTTGGGACGTCCAATAAGTATAATAGGAATGTAGTAGGTCGCCGATGATCCAATGTAATCCTTATACTTCTATGCAGTTTCTGCTTATCCACATGCGAAAAAAGCAAGAGTTCCATTTGTGACATGCTGTCTTATTTTATTTTTAGCGTGGTAAAACCATCAAATGAGTCCTCCCAACTAGGGCAGAGCGGGAGGGACTGTCAGACTCGTGCTGACTAAAATCCACGGTGTTCTTGACCAAGACCATGTTACGTTGCTAGGCTAAACTGAGACGCTTCATGTGTTTCGATGTCGTGTGTCGAAGCAATGCAGATGTGGCATACAACACAAAAATCCGATGCGACGACGCAAGACACTTTTTGGGGCCTCACTCTTAAACCTCTCTAAAAGGCCAGTAGTTAAACATTAGCAACTATAAAATGGTTCTTGATTGCTTTACACCGTATCACCATATTATGATAGAACAATGATAATCATTCCAAAGTCATCTCTTTCAATATACCACCGATAGCACTAACGACATTAAAATCTTTCTGAGAGAGCAATTCTTAACACTAATGCGTGACTAAAGTACCCATTACAGTAACCATCCTATCAGGATAACATTGAGGAATAAGTCCCGAAAACCAAGAGTTGCCATTTGTTCCCCTCTTAGATTTGAATAAGGACAAATTTGAAATTTAAATTGTGCCGTTTAAGAAAATTGATGACGGCACAGTCCTCGGAATTTCACGTGATGTAGGCACCCAATTATTCGTGATTGCTATTTGGATTATGTTTTTATCTGATTGTGAGAAAGGTTGAATAGTGGATGCGGGGTTTTTGAAATTTAAAAAAAAATCTTTTCGCTCCAAAAAGGAGTGAAAAGATTTTTTTTAAATTTGTTTTTTTTCTTGGCCTCAAACTAACTCTTAATCTGTCTCTCAAAGTTCTCTCAATCTAACCTGCCCATCCCCTGCGTGGTTGGGAAGGGACTGTCAGTCTCTTACTGACTAATATTCTACAATGTTTACACACAGTACACAGTTTGTACACAGTAACCGACTTCGACAGCCCCGCGAAACCTAGGTGTTTCATACTAAAATATGGAACCCACACTCTCAGAAACTTGAAAAACAAAACCTAAACAAAATTTACCCTCATCTACAAAGGTACCAAAATAACGTGCAATCAAAGAAGGCTAGTTAGGCAAGGTACATCGCAAGCGAGCTCACTACAAAGGCTGCGTCCGCTCTGAAAATGAGATTTTTTAACTCGCACACTACTGTTTTAGAGGGAACTTCTTTACTCGATAGTAGCAAAGAGTAGGTAGCAATGTAGATGGGTTACTTCTTGTGGGCTCTCACGGTAAAGTTATATTATATTAGAACAAGAGCGTGTTGGACTACGCACGCGATAATGAAAGGTTCTGTAGTGGTAAATAAATTATATCAAAAATACAATATTAACATTGTGGTTGAAAAATATTAATGAAATAGTTATATCTACTGTACCTATCTCAAAAATTGCTGACTATCTCTCGTTCAAACCAATTTTCTTTCGACATCATAATTATCCTTCGAACAGCGTATACCTACTACAAATATTTAGCTTTTGCGCACTTTCAAAAGTTACAGTTTATATCTCTTTGGATGCGCCTATCTTTCAAATGATTGTTTTAGGAACCGCAATGTTATTCTAAAAGACTCCCCGTACGTACAGGTGTGATGAGCCGTGTATGAGGAGTTAATATTTTAATTTTTTAGTGGTTCACAGAATACATTTACCTACCTACCAAGTTTCCACTGTATAGTCCTAATAATTTCGGAATAAAGTGACTGTGACATACGAACGGACAGACAGACTGATGAATCTTTATGGATACCGTTTTTTGCCATTCGGCTACGGAACTTACGAAATGCATCGTGCTTCTGTTGGATCAGAAACTACAGCCCCTTTTGTACCTACACATCTTTAATTACCCTCTGTTATTCTAAAGTCTATGTCCTAAACCGTGTTTCTATTTTGCGCACAGTTTTAGACTCGTTTGTTAACAGAAGTCTTTTGTGAAGCACAGTCAAGTTAGTCACGTATGGTATACAAATTGCATTTTACAGTACGTTCCTTTTTTGTATTATGATTTTACAGAATATTATACTTTTTTATTCTCACCAAAAATACGACTTAAGTTTTCATTTACCAAAGACGTTTATTTAAAAACAGATATTTATGTTCACGCACTAGTGACGCATGACGCTTGTTTCCAAGAATAAACAAGAGACGTACTGATGCAGTAATCAGTCGTATGTGTCGTCCGGGTCATGGGACTGTCTAAAAAAGGTACCGCTTCTCTAGAACGTAAAGGACAAAAATGATAGTTTAAGTTTGTTTTCGGTTCCAGTCAAGTCCATTCCGAATAAAAAGTGATTTATGAACATGTGGTCTATGCCACTACAAAAAAAAACCTGTTTTTCAATTCCAAAGGATTAAGATTAATAAATTATACAAAATAAGGAATGAGGAGATGAAAAAAATACTTTTAAAAAATCACTTTAGAAACTGTTACACACATTTTAAACTTACTTACTCAAGTTCTTTAGAACCTAGTTTATACTTTTAACTCAAAAGTCTTTTCACAGTGTACAAATCGCAGGAAATCTACGACATTTTAATTTTGAATTCAGTTCAAAAGCCAACTAATGTTGGGGTTTATAAATTTCTTTTAATAACTTCTCACCTGTAAGATTTCTTCAGTACTTGACTGAAAGGAAATTGTAAATTATTATAAAATAGTTATTCATCAAAAAGAATTTTCTAAAGCTTTACGGACCTGGTCGCGGGACTAACGAATTACCGTGACCCCGGTACGTAAAGAGCTATTGAAGGACACCGTGGATTTTAGTCAGTACGAGTCTGACAGTCCCTCCCGCTCTGCCCTGGGTCTCTCATGTGATGATTTTACCACGTAAAAAAAAAGCTTTACGGACCTGTTAATATACAGGGCGATTTTTATATTAATATCAACTCTTATTAAATTAACTCAGTCTATCGCAGTCCAATGCTGGACAAAGGCCTCTCGCAGGCTGCGCCACATCACCCTGTACTCCGCCTTCTGCATCCAGACTGACCAAACCACTTTTTTATGTTTCTGGGTTGCTGCATCCAGCTGGGGGGCGTCTCCACTCCAGGACTCGTCTGCTCTACCGGCCATCGGTCCTTCAATAGTCGTTTATAGTATAGGGTATGTTATATTGTTAGAAAGCCGATCGCGGCCGTATATTTAAGTTAGTTTACAAGTTTGATTTGGCGTCAAGAGATTACGTATTAAAAGTCAGACTTTCAAGACCCTTTTTCTTTCTTTTGTAATACAGTGCGATAATGCTCATGTTGATGATGATATAGGATAGGATCACTTTGTTCCTATCCTGTCTTATATTATCATCAACATCAGTCTATACATGTTCCCACTGCTGGGACAGACCTCCTCTCTGTGAGAGGGAGTGGGCCATAATCCACCATGCGGGCCAAGTCCGGTTTGGTAGTTGGTAGATAACACATGTTTCCAAATTTTTTATTTCTAGGATATGCCAAGCCGGTTTCCTCACGATGTTTTCCTTCACCTCTTTGAGTGCAGTGGTGATGAAATAAATTACACCAAGTAATAGCTGGGTTTGAATACACGAACTATAACTCGTAAGTCGTGGCTGATACCACTGAGGCACCTATATGCCTTTGTCAAACAGACAGGCGAAAGCGAAGCGTTTCCGAATAGATACCGAACCGAAGCGAGACGTCAGTTCGATAGTTCTGTCACGCTATCGGATCGCTTTCGGTTTTCTATGTGACTGGATTCAAACAATTCCATACATTACAAAAAAAAACGTCACGCTTCGCATTCGCAACGCCTGTCTGTTTGACAAAGGCTATAAGGGTTCCATTTTTTCTCATGACGTACGGACCTCTGAGCTATACCAGAATGCATCTAGGTTTACTTAAGGACACGACCAATGATTTCCAATTTCGTTTTGAAGGAAAAATGTAACCTTGCAGGTCATCCATGTTTATTTTTATTTTAACCAATTTCAACACAAAATGTTACTCCACCTCCTATCCTTTCTACTTATACCAAGTGGTACTAAGCGCGATCTTTCGGAACACATCTAGATTTTTATGCCTCGTATAAAAGTACTGATCTTATTATTTAAAGTACGACGATTGTATGGATAGCAGAAAAAATTAAAAAAGCCTTTTTTATTTCAAGGTGTTTTTCATATTTATCTGTTATCTGCCTACATGGCTTGTACTTCATGATCTGGGGCCATATTATGACGTCTTAAAACCAGTCTTGTTCCAGTGAGTGAAAGAGGTGGCGCTAGACGACTTGTATAGCGCTGTCTCTTTCACTTACTGGAACAATCCTTTCACAAGCTATATCGCGATGTGTTCTGAAAAAGATGAGCGGTTCGACGAAAACAAAGTATTTGTTGTCGTAAAAACGTTAGATTAGAAGGGGTTGGTGGGGTTTTTCAGAACCACTGGTGGTTTTTTTAAACGACACAGAATTTGGAGATCAACGAAGCACGGCTCCGTCGAAAGTGCCCCGTTATGATAAGGCTGCCATTTTTCATTGAATGAATTTTTTCAATTGAAGCACGACACTCTAAAATGAATCCTATATACTTTTTCTACCACTCTTACAATTCATAATTACTGCATTTTCGATTTAACAAAAAGAAAACATTATCAAGAGCTTTCTGAAACAACTCAATTTCGATCAACTTTTATACTAACGGTACAAAGGTAAGAGTGTTTTAATATGCTAATGGTCTAAAATAAATTTGGCATAGGCATTTTATGGGGGAATGAAGTATAAATTCAATTTTCCCCGGGGAACGGGGTTTGGGGGCTTTCGATCTTAGGGGTATATAAGACCCGAGAGTTTTGCGTCCCCAAAGGTTTATATCCCGAAGATAATCATGGTTTATGGAATTCTGTCTTTCAGATTATCTAAGGGAGCACAACATTTGATGGTCCCGTTTTATAGTTTTATTTAGAAGGCAAAGTAATGTTGTCTCTTTATGTACAAATAAAAATAAACGATGTTAGTAAAAGTATGTTTGGGTATTTTTTTATTTGTGAGGGACAGCTTTTGGAGATACGCAGTCTAATGATGAAGCATTTTTGTTCGCATCTGTCTTTGTCTCTGTTATCCTTGAACTATACTAGAGTCAACAGAGAAATATGAAGTCGTTGATTCCGGCTGTCATTTGTAGATCTTTGAGAGTTGTTACTATTAGTCAGAAGCTCTAAAAGTCTGACAACCAGTCTTACCATGGGGTATCGTATTACCCAGTTACTGGGTTCGCCGCTCCATGTAAAATACTGATTAGCTGCATCTGCCGACCCCAATGTAGTTGAGAAAAAAAGGCAAGTCAGATGATGGCTTAAAAAGACCACTTTAGTAGATTCCTGATCTGAATCCTAATCCTAACTTCCTAAGTAATGTCATCAATGCGAATGTAAGTTTGTTTGTTACCTTCTCACGTGTAAACCACTGAAACGATAATCCTGTTTTGCATTTACGTTGGCAGGTGTACCAAAGCGGACATAAGGTACCTTTCATACAGAGAAAACTATGCCGTGTATGTTCAGTGTGTGAAAACTATCACTCTACGGAACCTTTTATCAAAATTGTTTGGACAAAATTTTCCAACCATGGATTTTTATTTTATATTTTATTTCAGTTATATAGCCGTACATGATCTGCTTGGTCTGTAGGTATAATATAATATTATATTACATACATTTTACGTATGGAAGTACTCATATATGTAAATAAATGTACCTATGTAAATATAGGATAAGTTTACAATGATGGGTCAAATTTTTAGAGATGGAACAAAATATTAAAAAAAATGAAAAAAAAAACATTGCTGTCCACCACTAAAAAGTAAAAGTTTATTGCGTTGTTTTCTCATATCTCTGTCTTCCATGTGGTCAGTTACATTTTTATTTAAGTACGTACAAATATAATTATATTAAAATACGAACCGTTCTATCAGAAGAATAGAGAAACAATCAAACATAAGTCTCTCACTCGCTTAGTACTCACGCTAAACGCTCATATATTATTACAAAACATTGGCCGCCATTTTGAATTTTGCCGTCTAAAACCCGCCAATTCTAATGCAGTCAACTGTCGGAATCTAGAGCGGAGTATGAGCGTTGCCGCCATTATTTGCGAGCTATCGATGAAATTGTTAGCCGGTGAATGGGTAACAACAGCGGAGTTTGAGTAATTAGCAAACAGAAGTTCCAATGGTTAGCTTTGAGCTATTCATGGGCCGACACATTAGGGGCGGTTGTATAGTTGCGTTTATTTAGTCGCAGCGAATTTTCCCGCCGATTTTTAGAATAAGTTTAGTGGTAAAATATAAAGTCACAATAAATAAATACGATTGGCGAAAATAGTGGTGTTAGCATTTTTGTTTCTAGGCAAAAGATGATTGTTTAAAAAAAGTAAAGAATAAATAACTTACTCTCTCATAAATTTCTTAAAATATGATCCTACAATAAATAAAAAAACCTGTATAACACACTAACTTTGCACAAACAAAATGTAATTATTCACATAACACGACGCCATTTTGAATTTGTCCGCCATTTTCCCACCTTTTCGTTTAAGTCAAACGAAAATCTACCAAGTTCAACTAGTTCTATATCGATGAAGTTCTGGCTGTTATGGTTTCGTAATAAACAGTCCCACTTACCCACCGAGTGCAGTCCTGTGCCCCAATTGTGGGAAACTGCTTCTGTTGCGTTTTTCAAGAAGAAACACCGTCAACCCCGGGTCATGGCATAGGTAGGCAGTGGGTGTGGTAGACCTCACCAGGACCGTATGGTTATCGACCGCCATCCTGTTAGAGTCCGATAATGCTAAACAGTATTGTAAATAAGTTCCGTCAGTGTTCAGAAGTTTCAGTTAATTCTGGGTGTACTCACTCCATCTTAATCTTATCTTGGCCTCTGGGGTAGATTGAAACCAAGATTAAGACTATTTTATAACACAAAGCGCTAGCTAGTCAATGCAGTCGGTCTTGACTTTCCACTAGCTTTCGATAACTCTGTCTCACGATTTGTTATGCGACAGTACTCGCTAGTCGCGTCGCTTGTCGAGTCGTAAATATGTGCCTACTACCAAACTTGCCAACTCACGTCATCATAATTTCCTGGATGCGCCACCTATCGGAACTGTTGCCGGCGCGATTTTTCATGTGACGACGACATCTTAATAACGCTAGTGTTCGCAAGTCTATCGTTTTACCGACTTTTTTAGAATAAGGCTTATTTTACTCGTATTTTTATTTATTACTCGTATATTTTACACAATAATGTTACATCGTCTTGTAACTCGCTGTATGTCCTGACGGAGCTGATATTATGTTGACAAAAATGCAACAAATTGAATCCACCGTAATGTATTGGCCGAAATTCAATAGATTTCTATTTTTTTTTTTAGTTTTTATATTAATTGGTCGAATTTCAATGGTTTTAAATATAAATAAAAATATTTTTAAAATTTAACATCACGCCTGCATTTTTTTGTATGAACGACAAATAAAAGTTTAAAAAATATCCCAAAAAGGCAGAGGTGTACCTAACAGCTACAACCACATTTTACCAGTTATATTAAAGTACCTAATAATAAGGTGCTATTTAACATAAACCGGACACAAATACGGACTCCGTGGTTGCTAGTGAAAAATTCCTAATAGGAAAACCCAATAACACTGCCCGACCCCGAAGACCCCATGGTCTGCAGTCGTGTTTATAAATACTAGACCAACCAATCTGCTGACTGAAAGAGTAAATCCGTGGAATAAAGCTACTTACATATTTATCAAGTCAATACCATGAACAAGCCAAGGAAAAATCATAAAAAATTCAATACACACCAAATGAACTCTTACCCCATTAAAACAAGGGTTTTTCCTCAATTTCCCCCGTTGATTACAAAACTGCTCAGCTTGAAGCCACATTAAGTCATTAACATCCTCATATAGGTACGTCGGGGGCGATTTCCCACAATATACATAATAGGATTGCAATTCAGGATATTTTCCTTGCTTTAATAAGAGCCTCGGAGCGGGTATCAATTCAAATGGGTGATTCTTGCAATTGGGGCCACAGAACCAGTGGGTTTGAAGTATATATATATAAGTATATATATGTATATATAGTTCTGATAGACGTTTGTCGAGCGATGCGATTGGCTGTTGATAATTCATTCAGCCAATCACGGCCTTTGACTTGCGTTTAATTATTTATTGCGTCGATTTGTCGTTTTAAAAATACGATTTAAGATACTATAAAAGAATGACAGTAACTTATTGAAACAAATGCCTACAGCGTCGAATTCTTCAATCCATTTGTAACGTCGTAGGCAGGAACCTCGGTGGCTCCGTTGTAAAGAGCGTCGGATGTACTGAATCCGGAGATCGCAGGTTCAAAACTTACTCGCGGTTCGTTTAAAACTTGCTCGCGGTTCGAATTTTTCTTTCCATAGTAGATCTTTGGAATTAATAATTAGAATGTTCTATTTTACTAATAATAGTATACCAGTTCAGGATAGAGCAAACAATATGCTAAGTTTAATATGCAAAATTTTGATAGCGTTTTCCTGTTACTATATTTAAACCTGTTTGATTTTGACTATAATCATGGTGATAAAAATCACCACGACTTAGTTACTCGTATTAACTTTCAGATAAATAACTAACCTAGATTAATTTTATCGACGTCGCAAACGCTGATCGATCGATCATGGTGATCCGGCAACGATTAATTTAATATTCAAGTTGAAGCCTGATTAATGTCTATCGACGGCATCTTAATTCTTGTCGTGATATAGCTATGATTGGCTCCTGATTAACTAGCAATACTTTATGGCACAGAAATGAACTAGGTTTTCTATCACATTTTGGTATTCAGATTTCTTATAGAGCATAGCATAGCTGTAACCAATTAGCTGTTGCAGGAAGATTACATTTTTCGTCATGCTGTCCTTCTTTTTAAAGGCGTTAGTCCTTGTCACACTATATCTACTACTACCTAAGACTGAAGACTATTAGATTTTTACAGAACTATCAACGGCTTCAATCCGCTACTTTCGCGGCCTCAAAAGAATCATGCAGAGGTGTCTCTCGCCGGATTCATTTTTAAATTCAAATTAACTTATCACACGTTATCAGCTGAAGCTCCAGTTAAATTTTACGAGTCGCCACGCTACCGGCGCCGGTTGCTACGTGTGTGAACTTTAACTAGCCGTTATGCGGTGAAAATGAACTTTGAAAAAGAATATTTGAGAATCTTTTCTTGCGCCGTGGACATTTTTGATTCTTTTCCTGTGGAAATAAATGCCCTAGTTACCGCTAGGGCTTGATGATGACGATGAAGCCATGTCAGAGGTCTGTGGGGTTCCCGGAAAGTCGCCTCCGGGAACTCTAATAATGGCCAATTCCTCACAGGAAACACCAAAAATCGCAAGGAAATTGAGAAATAATGAAATATTATTATAAATAAAACATGCCTCGCCTTCCCGACTACTCGGGACGTCACAACACAGTTCGCGCAGTGCCTGAGCGACTGCTGCTCAGCGTGTAGCGGGTTTGATACCCGCACGGTACAAATATTTAATAGTTTGTCCGGGTGTGGGTGTTTGTGTATGCGAGTTTCTATGTTTGTAAACGCACCTACGTTACTGGAGAAATTCTTAGTGTGGGGGCAACGGCTAAATATGTTGAGGTCGGCTCCCAGTCTGTCAGCCTGTAGCGACTGCTTATCTGACCTCCACGACCCAGTAAGACTTATATTCAGCTTACCAAAGGACTGATATCTACCTGTTTCCGGTTCAACTGGAAGCCGACCCTAACATAGTTGGGTAATTTTATAAATGATATTTCTCTCACTTGAATCTAATAAAAAAAAAAAACAAAAATGCTATTGTGTAACATCATTATTTCCATTCGAAAACCATACGTATACATTTCTTGTTCCCTTTAAATTCCAATTTTAGGGCCGCCCACATAATTATTATCGGTAATCCCACGATTTTATCGATAAAATAATCCCGCTATAATACAAGGGGAGATTTACAAGGTGGGCGGATAGAGAGGTGCGATTTAAACGACCTTTTTTGTTTGTGCGATTTACTTGGTCCTGCATTAATAAGATATCGATCTGTTTTGCCACATCACTAGTAGATTATACGTTGCGTCTGATTTTTTGAAATATAAACTCTACTTATAATACAACAAGGTATAATTTCATTGCAGTTGTTTAATATGTTTATTTATAGTGATAGCAAAAGTGAACTGAAATAAATAATGGAGGTGAAATTGATCAAATAGTATGTTTTTTTGTGCAATTGAATTGAATGGCAAATGTTCAAGTGATTTTTCTTTCACCGTTGAAATGGCCTTTGAATGCTTATTAATTCTTTTAAGTATCTAGCGTACGTGTATTTTTTTAAATTACGGTCCACATACATGTCGCTGGTCCCGCAACCCCGTCAGGCGTTTAGCCCTGTATGGGAACCAACACGTTATTCTTCTGGGCTAGATTCAGGCAAAGAGAAAAGCCAATTACATCCCTCATTTTAATACTGCAGAGGGAGCACGCTTCGTAATTACTTCATGCGATACTTGGTTGCAAAGCGGTAACCACTACTGACACTGAATGGTGCAAACTTACATGTCTGTGGTAAGGCTTCGCACTTCATTTTATAGAGAAGGAGAGCTGAAGAAAGTTTTTGATGCAATTTATGTACTTTAAACATTTATTGCACTGAGTGGATTTCATGGATTGCGGGACGTCTCATGTGTTAATCCAGGTAGTAAAAACATTTATGTTCTAAATAATACTATTCATCCAAATCCATTCATATATCCTTACAAACTTTTGGTGGACGGATGGATGGATGTTTGTTACTCTTTCACACAAAAACTACTCAACCGATTTGGATGAAATTTGCTATAGAGATAGGTTATAGTCTGGACTTACACATGAGATACTCTTTATCCCAGTATTACGTTCCTGTGAGATAATTTTCGACCTAACCGCAGGTGAAATTGCTGGCAATGGCTAGTACCTTAAATATGTGTTCAAGTTTAATTTAAACTGCCTCATTGCAATGAGTAGAACACAACACATGTAGGTAATTAACGCACGCAACGCCGCGCCACGTTGGTTAGCGTACGGTTGAAACTTCACAAACGCCCGACTTTGCCTGTTAACTAAATTACTTTTATCCGGTTTCTGCTGTAGGTAGGTAATGTTCCGTGGGGAAAATTGAGTGGAATTTATGGTGGAGTGGTGGTGTTCTGATGTCATGTCTGTGTTGATGGCACACCTCTTGGTTCACCTTTGTTTCTAACTTCGTCGTAGTGAATATTTAATCAAATCGGAAAAGAGTAGGTAATCAAAGTATAGTAAAGACAGCAAATTAAAAAATATAGACTAGTCTTATAGGAAATTTGGTATTTTCTGGTAATATTTAATTTTAGTTTAACTAATCTTTACTATTCTAACTTATACACATATATAGTTAAATGCCAAAAGTTTAGATGTGTGCAACTCAAGCATGTCAGAACAGATATTGATGAAATTTGAGATAGGTTTTAGTAGTAGGTGCCCAGACATATTACGATTTGGGTAATTTAACTATCGGCCAACGATATACAATACAAAGCTTAAGTCACGTGAAAGAAGTCTGTTCCTGAAGTGATGTTTTGTATTGTCATTTAGGTATATTAATGCTAAACGATATTTTTAACTAACAAACAAGGAGAGATTTTCAATTGGAAATGTAACTATTTTTTCTTATTCCAAACGCAACTTTTTGGAAAGAATTGGTCCGAACAAAAGGAATAAAAAGAACCTAACTATCTTTCCACATTAACACTAAAACAACAATTAGAATACCAACCAATGTCTTAACAATAAACGTCCGCTAACACTACACAAACCGAGGATTAAAATAAAAATTATCCCGCACGCATAACCACGTAAAGACGTAGAAACTTTCAAGGGTTTCGGCTTAATCCCTTCATAATCTGGGATTAAATGCAAACTGAATGGGTTACGGTATAGGATAGAGATGGGTCGCGGGCAAAACATACATGAACAAATAGGGCAAAAACTTGGAATATTGGGCATAAACGTGTTTACGTCCTAATAAATGCCCGGTCACTGGGCATGAACTAAAAGGTTTGTTTAGTAAAAAAAATTGCGGAATCTTAACTGGGCAAAACGCCAAGGCAAAATGCATTTATTCGGCGTTAACGGGCATTTATTCTACGTGTCCAAAATGTCTAGTACGTAATCCCATCCCTAGTACGGAATAATCACTAATACTAATCACTTCCCTCTGTGCAATTGCGCCGTGTAGATGTGATTTGTATCGCTGCCGTTAATAATTACGTTTTTCGTGTCTCGTTATCAATTACCGGCTCGTGAATTGATCCTAACTGTGTGCCTTTGTGTTTAGTGTTGGTATTGTAAGTTTTTTAAGTGTTATTACGCGTATTTAATTGGTAAATATAGTTTTAAATTAGTTCATCAGCGCTCGGTGAGTACTTTTTATTTTTTGGGTGTGGGGGTACCGCGTAAGGAAAAAAAAAAAGTCTTGTTGTTTCGTCTTGTTTTTACGATCTGATTTAAATCGTTTGTCATTTTGATTTAAAAATGTTGTCCAGTAATGATGATCCGCCAGACCGTGGCGGGGGGACTTCGCGACGCGTAAATAAACCTCCCAGGTCACCGACCTCCGCTTACTCTAAACGCTTGTTTACCGAATTGTCTCCGTCTTATTTAACACCTGAAGATAGGCCGAAGAGACAACATCTGACCGATTCTGCCGAAAAATCGCCGTTATCAATAAATAATGTCAGTAATTCAAACGAAGACTACTGCGATTTAGTTACTCAGGCATCTGCATACTTGTCAAAAATAAACGACCTCGTGAGCGATCAAGGATCCCGTATTAATGTAGCCAATAAATCCGCGATTATGGACATGACACAGCGGATTACGTCCATTGTTTCTTTGTTAGCCATACGGTCGTCTTCAAATGAAACAAAGTTAGCAAATATGGAGCGCGAATTGGACAAAGTCAAATTAAATAATAATGTCAGTATTGTTAAAACAGATTTCAACAAAGTTTCTTATTCAGATTCTCTGAAACTTCGTCTGCCTAAGGTCGCTCCAGTGATGGAGTCTAGACCACCGCTGCCGTGTGTAATAGCATACCCCTCCAACGAAAGGTCAGCTGAATTCGCGACTTCCTCAGCCACTAAAGAAGCGCTTAAAAAAGCAATTAAGCCAACTGACGACGGTTTTCAAATAGTTGGCATGAAAAAAATCGCGAAATCGGGCGTTGTATTACGTGTCGCTAACGATAGTCAAATAAGTAAACTTGAGTCGGTTGATGCTATTAGGACTGCCGGGTTAAGACTTGAAAAACCGAAAGGCCGTAGGCCACGTTTATTAATTAAAGACGTCCCATCCTCAATGGAAGACAAACCTTTTCTGCATGCGTTGTACCGTCAAAATATTAAAGACGAATTGGCAATTAGTGAGGAAGACTTTATTAAGTCGACAAAAATTATACGTAGACGTGCATTAGATAATGGCCGGAAGTGGGTAGGCATTGAAATCGACAACGCCATACGAAAGCATTTAATTAGTACCAAAGAGAAGCTTTTTATTGACTTCGCGACTTGCCGATTTTTTGATGATATCGATGTAGTTCGTTGTTTACATTGCCAGCAGTTCGGTCACGTGAAAAAATACTGCGTTAATAAATCGCCTACCTGTGCTAATTGCTCTGAAGCACATGAAACAAAAGAATGCCCGCATAAGGATAATTTAAATTTTACACCAGTATGTGCGGCGTGTAAACGTATTAAAAAACCGTTTGACCATCGATGCGGGTCCCAACAGTGTACCACCTATAAAGTTAGGCTCGAACAGTTAATACGCAACACTAATTACTAATATAATGGATAGTTTAATAATAGGTCAATTAAATCTACACAACGATAGGGTGGCGACTTCTGAATTGGACAAATTAATCATCGATTATAATTTAGATATTGTATTGGTTCAAGAACAATACCAAAACACGCGCTTACGTCACAAGGTAGTTCAGTTGGATAACAAGGCACGAGCCGGAATTTACGTGTCACGTTCTTCTAACTATACAGTAACGTCTTTACGAAACCTCATGAATCGACACTGCGCGGTTGTGGAAGTCTCATCCGCTAGTTCTAAAGTTTACGTTGTGAGCTGCTACTTTCAATATTCAGACCCTGTCGGTCCTCACATACATAATCTCCGTCACGTCTTGCGGTCACTCGCGGGCTGCAAAGTTATCGTAGGCGCAGACGTTAATGCGTCCTCGTCCCTGTGGTATGGCAAAGTTCGGTCCACGGATTACGAACGGCGCTGCGCTGTTGAAGACTTCATTGCTGAAATGAACCTAACTATTCACAACACCCCCGACGCACCACCTACTTTTTGCAGCCAAATGGGCGAATCTTGTATTGACGTCACACTTTCTAGTGCAGACGTACACTTGGATAGGTGGCGTGTCCTACCGGACGCGTCTTGTAGTGATCATCGCTTGATCGTTTACGAGTTTGTTCCGGTCTCTATTCAGGGTTCCTCACATGTCATTGGTAATTTTAGGTACAAAAGTAAAGGTGCTAATTGGGAATTCTTTAGATCGCTTTTTGCATGTCACGCCAAAGAGTTCACTCGTGATGGGCTGTCAGCCGAAGAAAGTGCTGAAATTATGTCAGACACCTTCACTTACTGTGCTGACATTGCCATTGGTCGCGGACCTATGACCAATATACGTAGATGTGATTGGTGGTGTGACTACCTAACCGAACAGCGTAAAACCTATCGTCGAGCGCGTAAACATCTTAATAAGCTTAAAAAACGCCAAGTCACCGGAGACTCGCTAACCACTGCTTTAAATACATTTAGAGTTGCCAAGTCCCGTTACAGAGCATCGGTTGAAAAATCTAAGGGTAATTTGTTGCGTAAAGTAGTCGATAAATTAGAAAAAGAAGGTCCGTGGTCTCCTTTATATCATGAGTTTAAAGCCAATCGATCGATCGACCTCGCGTATGTTCAGAATATTAAAGTAAATAATAAACACACCGCCGGTATTGAAGAAACAACGGAAGTTTTATTAAATACTCTTATCCCTGATGATTCACCTGTTAATGATAATGACTACCACCAACAAATTAGAGCATGGGCAACAGTCCCGCCTGAATCACCAGCGTCAGACCTTCCATCCACTGACGAATTAATGAATGTTGTTAGGAGATTGCCCCTTAACAAATCATCAGGTGAAGATAAAATATCTAATCGTATGATAAAAGAAGCGTGTAAAACAGCGGGTGACGCGTTATTAACTGTTTACAACCGGTGTATTTCTGAAGGCGTTTTTCCTCGTATATGGAGACATGGCTTTATACGAATAATACCTAAAAGCGGCGACAAGCCACCAGATGACCCTAAGTCATACCGGCCCATAACTTTATTACCATCTTTGGGAAAGCTCTTGGAGCGTCTTATCGTCCCACGATTGTTACCGGACGGGCCCAAATTCCATAAAAATCAATTCGGTTTTACTATCGGGAAATCAACCGTTGACGCGGCACTTTCTGTTAGAAAAATGGTTAATACCTCTAAACACAAGTACGTAGTTGGGATCTTTTTAGATATTTCCGGGGCCTTTGATAACGCGTGGTGGCCAATGCTACTACTTAAAATAAAAGCTCGTGGTTGCTATAATAATATATTTAATCTCCTTTGTTCGTACTTTTCTAATGGATCCGCGAAACTTAAACTCGGACATCATTCCATATCGAAACCTCTCACCATGGGCTGTCCTCAAGGTTCGGTTATCGGTCCTTATTTATGGAATCTAGGCTTCGATGATTTCCTCGCGATTCCACTTCCAAGTGGTTGTTCTTTAACTGGTTATGCGGACGATGGCCTTCTGCTCATTCAGTCGAGTACTCGTGCTGGACTCGAGAATTTGGCTGACACTTGCCTACGATTAATATCACAGTGGGGCGATCGTAACCGTCTGACCTTTGCACCACATAAAACCTATCAACTCATTTTAAAAGGTGACCTTAAATCGTGGCCTAGTATTAAATTCAATAATGTTCCCGTTAAGAAAAAGAAATCGGTGTGCTATCTTGGTTTAGTCTTAGAGAGGAATTTCACATTCATAGAACATATAAAAACAGTTGGTGAAAAAGCTAAAAATAATTTTTATGCCCTAACGAGAATATCCAAATCTACTTGGGGTTTGTCGTTTTTAACCTTAAAAACTATTTATGGTGCTACTTACTTAGGCTGTATGTGCTACGGAGCACCTGTTTGGGCCGATAGGGCCACCATAGGGGCGGCACGACGTAAATTGCTTCAAAGCCAGCGCTTGGCTTTGTTATTCTTAAGTAAAGCGTATAGAACCGTCAGTACTGAAGCTTTACCGGTACTTGCTGGTGTTCTTCCAGTCGATCTTGAAGTACAGCGACGTGCTGCAATGTACTTTTCCACACGGGAGACCACTGATGCTGATTTTCTACCTCAACGTGACCGTGATAAGATATCTAGATTATTCAAACCCCAGAGCGACGTCTGGGAGGATCTTTTATCCGAATGGCAAAGTAGGTGGGATAATTCTATCAAGGGGCGGCACCTCCACCAGTTCTTTCCATCCGTTCGTGAGCGGCTGGCTAGGACGTGGCTGGAGGTGGATCACTGTGTTGCCCAATTTCTCACGGGACATGGTAACTTTAAAAGTAAATTATTTTCCTTCAAGCTTGTTCCCTCGCCTTTTTGTCAATGTTCGACATCTGACTGTGAATATGAACAATCAGCACATCATATTCTATGGGAGTGTATTCTTTGGCAGAACGAACGTAATATTATGTTGAACACTGTTCAGACTACATCTGGAGTCATTTACTACTCGGACCTTGTTGAAACTCGAACAAACTTCCGTGCGTTCAAGCGTTTTTGCCATACCTATTATTGGAATCAAATTTAGCAGCTCACAATTTAGGACCCATTAATATTAGTAGTCATTTTACCCGTGGTGCTAGGCAACTGGGCTTCTCCCAGTTGTAATGTCCCTTTGTGCCTATTGGCCTTGTTTTGTTCTGTCTCCTGCTTGCATGAAGGGAAGTGGAAACATATATTTTTTCCTACTCCTCCACTATTCTTTTCTGATTAATTTCGTTGCAGGATCCAAGACAGGTAAATTCATTCTTCGGGACACGTCGAGCTTCATTGTCTCGGCCCTTTTCTGGTTGGTTGCCACTGTTGATTCTGGCGCACAGGAGTTGCAGTGGTTAGGGAATAGTGTGGTGGGTTTGTCCCATAGTACGGAATAATTTCCATACATTTGTATTAGTAGTAGGTAGTGTCGTATTTAGTGGCTGTAAGCTGGTCGATAGTGCGGGTCCTGGGGAGCGGAGGGGATACTGTGAGAGGGGATTATGTATTTAAATGAATATTAAATTATGTTTGTTTATTTTTATAGTGGAAACTTTACTGTTTGCGTTTCTAGGTGTAGCGGCCGCAACTTTACACGAGCTACTAAGGCTCAGTAGGAACGGGTCGCGTGACTGTCTAAACTGGTAACCGTGACCCTGGAACGTAAAGGGCTATTGAAGGAACACCGTGGATGTTAGGCAGTACGAGTCTGACAGTCTTCCTCTCCACACAGAGTGGGAAGACTCATTATTTGGCTTGGCTCATAGTGTATTATGATTATTGGATTAGCAAGCTGAAGTGGCAATGGGCAGGCCATATTGCTCGCAGAGCAGATGGCCGATGGGGTCGAAAAGTACTAGAGTGGAGACCAAGGACTAGCAAGCGCAGCGTAGGACGTCCACCAACAAGGTGGACAGACGACCTTATAAAGGTCGCCGGAAGACGCTGGATGCAGGTCGCTTCCAACCGGTATATGTGGAGATCTAAAGGGGAGGCCTATGTTCAGCAGTGGACGTCCTATGGCTGAGATGATGATAGTGTATCATCATCATCATTCCAGCCTATTGCAGTCTTCTGCTGCATTTGACATTTGACAGGCCTGTTGGTCTATTGGTTAGTGACACTGACTGCTATGCCGGAGGTCGTGGGTTCAATTCCCACCCAGGACAAATGTTTGTGTGATGAGCACGATCATTTGTTCTGTGTCTGGGTGTAATTTATCTATAATATGTATGTATTTAGAAATACAATATTTTAATTTTAATTATATTATGTTCTATAAACTTTATATAATGATATAACATTATAATCATAAAAAAATAAAAAAAATAGAAATATATAAGTATGTTTATCAGTTGTCTAGTACCCATAACACAAGCTCTGCTTAGCTTGGGACTAGATGGCGTTGTGTGATAGTTGTGGAATATTAATTTATTTATTAATTATTTATTTATATACTAGGCCTACCTCAAAGAGCACCGCAACGTACGATCTCCTGCTTTTTTCATCCAACCACTGCCACCTTATTAAGACATCTTGCCGGAGAACATCCCACGCTACGTTTACCTACGCGCGGTCTCCATTCGAGAACCATCCTACTCCACCTTTTGTTGGTAAACATACTAAATATTTATATAATAAGTATTTCCATTACTACTTCTCAGTAGCAGTCCGGAGTTAGACATAGCATCCGTTTTTTATAAAAACTTAATTGAATAGCCTTTAAGTACATGTAGCTCGAACGAGTTTGACGTCGATTGGGAGTCCTATAGCATACCTCTGGCTATCCTTAGAGTAATTACAGGCGTCATATAACCGACAGACAATCCGAAAAGTATAATTAAGAACCTCTTGTTTGAAATCGGTTAAAAAGCCAACCATACTCCACAGTAAGCCACATTCCAACAAGCATATATAAAAGTCGCTACAGCGCCTTCACATTTATTCCGCTTCAACTGCAATATTTATAAACCTTTAGAAAATATTTCCACTTTCATTGTTTCCTTGTATTCCCGGTGTGCCACAGCTCCGTAGTAATTTCAGCTAAGCCGAAGCGCTTGAATGGCTTATATTTACAGCAAAGTCCGAGAGAGATCCTTTACTTATTGACGCAGTTGAGGTTACTGTCATAGTTCATGGAGGGGTGTATTAGGTGACGTTAAACTGAGGTTAGTTTGGTAGAACCGAGCTTGTCAATAAGATGGCGGGTATTTTTCTCTTCAATTTGTTTACTGAGTAACATTTATGACTTGCTTATTTTATGCGAGGGACCTTCCTTCTTTCTACTTCTCTCGATACTTTTGCCAATTAACAAGGAAGCCATCTAAATCGTCCCGCCATCTTCTCCTCTACCTGCCCTGTTTAGCTATCATATATAATTACATCGTCATTATCATCAGCCCATAAGCCTTTGTCAAACAGACTGGCGTGGCGAATGCGAAGCGTGACGTTTTTATTTGTAATGTATGGAATTGTTTGAATTCAGTCACATTGAAAAGCGAAAGCGATCCGATAGCATGACAGAACTATCGGACTGACGTCTCGCTCCGGTTTGGTATCGCTTCGGAAACGCTTCGCTTTCGCCTGTCTGTTTGACAAAGGCAGTAATGTTGCCACTAATTGGACACAGGCCTCAGGAGGCAGACAGGTCTGAGAGATGATCCACCACACAGCCCAAGAAAATTGCCCAAGAACATGTATTAGACCATACATGCCTTCTAATTTTAAGCAACGTTTTATCTTTGTCAATTTACATTGTTTAAAAAAAAAATCGTGTTCATTATTTTTGAATACTCTAACCGACGGACTATACTAATGAATCTTCATTACCCGACTACAGCAAAACCAAAATAAGGGTTATGATTTTGACCGGCATTTATGTTTGTATGTATGTTTGTTTGTTCCCTCATAACTTCTAAACTACTTATCATTACATCACAAATGAGGTGTTGTTAGAAGCGTCTCAGTTGTCCGCTAGTTATAGGGTAGGTGATATGTCACCAAATCCAATATGGCGCCCTCTAGGGGATGTAGTATCGTAATCGAAAAAACATATATTTTCGCACAGTATCGACATGGGTATCAAATTAAAGGGCTTGATGAGCACATTTGAAATATATATTATATAGCTTTTACTGTTAGCTATTTTTATTCTGAGATACCGTAATTCTATAATGTCATAATTTATAAAACTTTGCCTCATCAAATTGAATCTTAAATTCACAACTCAAAAACTATACATATAACATAAACTAAAACCCGACTACGAAAAAATCACGCATTGAAAAGTATTGTCGGGTTTTAGTTATTTTTAACTTATTTTTTATTTATGCAGTATGCCTCTAACAACCTTTACAAATTCCTAGTTTCTCAATCATAAATATACTCACACATAGAGCAGGTACCTACATAGGTATCCTCGGGGCGTGGGAAGCCCCCATTTGCCTCCGACTCGGGAAGTAATTATCCGTTACCTTGCTGAAGGATTTTTTCTGTAATGTGGGTAGATTTTATTTTTGTATCAAGCTTATTATTAGCTGTACGTAGCGAGGGGCTAAAGGGTTGTATCAAATTAAGAACCTGTCTTGTCGGATTCCTCCTTGTTATATTTTTATTGGGGTGGAAAATAACGTTTGGGAGCGAAGACATACGAGTAGGTATGGTAAAGCTTTTGCGTCACAGTTAAACCTTACAAGATACTGACATTTTAAGGTGGTAAAATTATCACAGGTGTCCTCCCGGACCCAGCCGCAGTGGTAGACGCGCACGGCGACAGACGTCGCAAGACGATCTCCGGCCACCGTAGGCGCGGGCATGCGGGCGGCGAGTAATGGGCGACTCGCTGTCCGACCATGGACCATGCCTGGGTCGACGGCGCGTTGTGTTCCACGCGCGCCTCAAGGAGTGTCAGCATAGTGACGGGGCCTGCAGAGAGCCAAAGCCTGCCGGGGTCGCGGGACCAAGGGATTACCGTAACCCCGGTACGCAAAGGGCTATTGAAGAACACCGTGGATTTTAGTCAGTACGGGTCTGACAGTCCCTCCCGCTCTGCCCTGGGTGGGAGGACTCATTTGATGATTTTACCACGATAAAAAAAAGTGTCCTCCCAGAAGTGTGGTTGTAGTGGAGGCGGGATCGTCAGACTCTATATCGTCACCTTCTAAAAAGGCAGATACTCATAATATTAACCTTTTTAGGTAACTGTTCTGACGGGATCCCCTTAGAATGAATAGGCATTGACCATGCCTGACGGGATCGTGGGACTGTCTAAATAGGTAACCGTGACCCTGGAATGTAAAGGGCTATTGAAGGATCACCGTGGATTTTAGTCAGTACGGGTCAAACAGTCCCTGCCGTCCCGCCCTGGGAGGACTCATTTGATGATTTAACCACAATAAAAAACCCTACTCACATACACTGCACTAAAAGTATTCTTAAATACCTTACAGTGCAACGATCAGAAAGAGCGAAGAATATTTGTTACTACTCCGTACTCTATTGTTGCAATGTTGCCTACTCTGTTGTTGTATTGTTGCATCTTAGATGTAGCCTCTCAGGTGAGATTGTGGTGGCATAACTAAAGTTAGGACCCGAACACACGGTTTTATTTTGGGGCGTTTTTTATCACGTCTCGCGTTTTTAGTCGCGTTGACTTCAAAATTAATGGTGATGATGATGACTGCTAAAGTTATTGTGTGTTGCAATACTAAATAAATGAATAGACGTATATTGTTTTTGTTTGTGTGGTTAAAATATCTGTATTCTTATAAATATAGCAAATAAGCTGGCGGATTGGATATTTCTTAGATTTCTATAATTATCAAAAACCTTTTAGCCGGAATGCAGGAATGCAGTAACCTTGTCTCACAATGTATTGTTTAGAAAAAAACACATAGTATATATTAATTACTTACGCGTGAATTTCATACAAAACTTTAAAAAAACCTATTTGTGTTAATTCAGGTGTTGAAATACTTATGTATTAAATTTCACCAGAATGCGTTCAGTAATCTTTGCATGAAAGATAATATTCATCCCTCAGGATAATTTAACAGTATTCAATTTGAAGTTAAGATATTGCAATACTTATATTCGCACGCCACTTGTTAAGTTGTGATTTTTATCGACATACTCAACAGCCGTTTAGTTGCATTAAAAGAGAGAGACAGCGCCATTGATACCGTATCGATGGAAAGCGCGCTCACAGCTGAAACTTCATCGCGATACTGTCACATGTCGCGATTATCATCGGCATAGGGAACTGTCTGCATGTATAGTGCAAAATCTACTACTAGCCAGTTATTGTGAACATAATTATCATAGCCACAATCAAAGGGATTACACATGTTGAGCATCTCAGAGTATTTTTTTCCTTTCATCTTAGGTACTATCTTGCTCGCGGGACCGTCTTAAAAGAACACCGTGGCTCTGGAATACAAAGGGCAGCTGAAGGAACAGAAAGGAAGTCAATGTCTAATAGGCCCTTCCGCTCCACACAGGGTGGGAGGTTTTTTTTGGTGTTTAATTTTTTAAATGAGATGAGTTTACCACCAAAAAAAACCGTATGTCTAATCTTTTCAACATTTATAAACCAAGCTAGCAGCCTGATAGTACAAAAATGCTTTCCAAAAAATACTAAACTTTATTGCTTCTTCGCTGTACACATCTTAAAATGTATATAAACTTTATCATAATACCTAAGTCATAACGTACCCATACTAAAATTGTTTAACAAGTCACCTTCTGTTATTCAACTTGTTGTCGCGCGTTTTTCATCGCAAAAATGATCGTGGAAATGTGTCTTTATAAGTTGTTAACTGGTGATTTTTCATTGCAAGTATTGATTGTCGAAATAGTGTGAGTGTGTATGTTTAAGAGAATATAACTGTGTTTTGTGTGTTAGATTTACATACTCAATTTGAACAGGAAGTTTGGTACAAAAATAGTTTATAACCTGATTTAAACGTAAGCCTTTTTACCCTGAAATGAATGCTTTTCTTTCGGAATTCGGTGGATTTTATATATATATATATATATTTAATTTTACCTTAGTTAATATTCCAAATATTCTACCCGAATTCTTGTCATATACATACATTATTTTCTTACATACTCGAATTTTGTCATCTGTAATAACATTGTCAAAGTACATATTAAGCGAAAAATGTTCAAAAATAAAAAGTACTGAGCCAACTTTTTAAGATATTTTATGGGAAACGGCAAGAATTATGCATCGGCCAAATAAAAAACATAACCAGTGAATATAATGAGTACATAAAAAAACTCTTTTTTCAAGGTTGTTATAAATTACCGTACTCCACGCGAGCAAACCGTATTCATAAGCTAACCAGCTAATAACGTTGAGATAAAACGCATAGCTAACTGCATCTAATCATAGTTTCCTGGTAACTACATATCGTATCGGATTAACTAGTAAATCTAATTTACTTACGAGCTATCGTCTAAGGTCCGCTATCGCAAGTATTTTCAATTAAAAATAATGCTTGAGCTTCTGAAGGAGAAAATTATGAAACGTTATTTTTTATTAAGATTATACCAAGGGATTACCGTGACCCCGGTACGTAAAGGGCTATTGAAGGACACCGTGGATTTTAGTCACTACAAGTCTGACAGTCCCTCCCGCCCTGCCCTGGGTGGGAGGACTCATTTGATGACTTTACCACGATAAAAAAAAGAGATTATTATTTTAAGATAATTTGACGTTTTAATTCAATGTTTTGCTTTTTATTTAATGCTGATTATATTCTTGAGTATCGAAGCGTTAGTACGAGTAACCCACTCATACACAGAGGAAGTCTATGTTCTGTATCTTCATACTCCTTGGCTAGTATACTTTTCATTACGCTTCCAACACGGGGGGTCCAGAATCATGTCCTGACCCCATGGTATCCGTTTGTATGTCGATGTCTCTTACACCCACCCTGTATAAAACTATCTAATTTAATCTAAATATAAAACCAGGACCAAGCATTCTATATTCCTATTTATACGTAATACGTATTAGTCTAGAGACATATTTATAAGACAAAAAGGCAGTTTCAATACGTTAGAAAATTATTCTTAGAAAATATAACTTACATAGAACCTAGAAAGAATGTAATTATTACATAGTTTGTTCTTATACACGACGCCAAGGTATCATAATTCTGAGACACCAGGAATGCTTTCTATGCAGAAAGAAATCTTGTTACTAAGACATTAGAGATGAGATTTTTCAAATTATTTTAGTGAGCGTGTACACATGGCTACATGTCAAGCTACATAAAACCAGTTCATCTTGGCCTCGCTTCGAATGATATTTTCGCAAAATGAACTGTCGGGTTATGCTTAAGATTATGTTTTAACCTTGGCACTTAAATCAGCAGTAAAACCTTTTTGTTGTTTAATCGGGACAGTAGTTTTTTTACAAAACGCAGTATTACAGGATGTGGTTCAGTCGTTTAGGCGAAAAGTGACAAACAACCATACTTTTGGCTTTATAATATGAGCAAAGATAACGTAAGTAAGGAGTTACGTTGTTTATTTTCTATCTATAAAGTTATGATGAAATCAATATCATTTTATGCCAAGAAAGTGGTGACCCGTGCAACCAAAAAAAAAACCATTTACAAAAATTCTTATACATGTAATATTTACGCAATTGTTCTTTTTATACACACATCAACAGAATCTAGGGATATCTTAATCGTAAATTATTTACGATTGTTTAGTTTAAAATCTTTTTAGTTTTCATAAAAAGTTTGTATACAGATTGAAACCTCATTTATTCTATTTTCAAAATATAAAAAATAAATATTAAAAAAAAAGAAAAAACAAAATACGGTGGCAAAATTGTTAGTGATTCGTTATGTTACGGAAAATTAAAATTGTTTTATTAATATTAATTAATGAACAGGGATTAGATTGGTATTCTTTTTTAATTTAACGTATCGTGTGAGCTTTAGGAGTCATGTCACGTCGTCATTTGAGTCGAGATGAAATGTTACGAGCCGTGGTCATGCTATAAAATGGTGCTATTCAACGCTTCGTTGCTGAGGCCCTACACACCAGCCAAAACGTGATATCAAGGTTTTGGTCACGTTATCGCAGTATTAGGGATGTAGCTGAACGGCACACGGGTAGATATCGCGTTACTACGCAGAGACAGGATCGATTTTTCCAAATAACCGCTAGAAGACAACCCAATATCACAGCGATGCAACTAGTACAAAGGCTCCAGGAGGACCACCAGCTGCTGGTAAGCGACCAAACCGTGCGAAGGAGGTTGCATGAAGTTGGTCTTCATGCTCGAAGACCGCTACGTGTTCCAGCATAGCGACGTGGCAATCGCGGTCGGCGGCTTTCGTGGGCTCGGGAGCATTTACCATGGAGTGACGAACAATGGTCTTTGGTGCTGTTCACCGACGAGTCCCGGTTTGGGTTTCATCTGGAATCACGAAGAACACGCGTTTGGAGAACTCCAGGGATAGTTAGCCGTCTAAGGCACCCTCAGGAGGTCCACTCATACCAAGGCGAGACAATCATGGTGTGGGCAGGAATTCGTCTTGGCGGACGAACCCAGCTCATTTGGATCCAAGGTAGCATGACTGCACAAAAATACCACGAGGAGGTAGTGGAGCCTGTTATTGACCCACACAGAATTCAAATGGGCCAGAAATTTCTACTCATGCACGATAATACTCCTTCCCATACGGCGCGGCCGGTGTCGACCGCTCTCCGAGACCACGATATTCAAGTTTTGGATTGGCTTGCACAGTCGCCCGACTTAAATCCTATCGAGCATGCCTGGGACATGTTACAACGAAAAGCTTTGAGAGATTTCCCGCCAAATTTGACGACACAACAACAACTTTACGACCACTTGCAAAGAACATGGGACCTCATACCGCAGCAAGACATTGACAATCTAACTTTAAGCATGAACAATCGATGTTGATGTGTAATTAATGTAAGAGGTGGCAAAACTGATTATTAATAATTAGATTTAATAAGACTTTTTAAATTTTCATTAAAATTAATAGCTTTATAAGAAGAAATGAAGTTTTTTACCATATTAATTTGCTACGGCGATTAAAATAATTAACATTTCTATTTAAAACAAAAAAATCACGAAATGTTTTTTATTTTTTACTGTACACCTTAAAATAACCTATCATTCTTCCATTTACTATATCAGAAAATTCTTCATAGATTTTTAGATATTTGATGAAATATAAAATATCCCTAGATTATGTTGATGTGTGTATTTATAAAAAAGATACGTTAATTTTAATATTTTTTATCATACTGCGATTCATACTTTATACAATTTTGTATAATAAATATAAATTTAATTATACGTAGAAATAAAACAAAATGAAATCAAAATTAAATATCCAACTAAAATAATTTAACTAAACCAAATGCATGTTCAACAAACTTTCTAAAATAGCCTGTGCATTTTCCCATATGACTTAAACATTAGTGGTTCTTCATTAACACAATCACTAAAAAGTCCCTATTGACTTCTGAAATGGGAAAAATAAAATAAAAATAAAATAAAAATCCTATTTAACTTCTCAGTTAAAAGCAATCATTATTACAGTCAACTCTATTACGTACCAGGCTCGCAGAAATGCAAGCAAATATTGCCTTCATAAAAAAACAACAAGACAATAAATCTACTTATAGATAGCTGACCATCTGTTGCTTGGCTGGACTGGTCAAGGAATTCTCTCAAGACTTGAGATCAGCTTGTTTTTACACCTGTCACTTCTTAGACCAGTTTCCAACGGATGTATCGTGCATTCACCCAGAAAAACAAAGACGGGGACATAAGCGTGCCGTGCAAGCGAGATAACAAGTAGAAATTTTATAAGGTTTGAAAGGGTCAGGTAGACGGTCGCGTGGCGCGAGAACGAGATAAAAATATAACCCTGCCGTGCTTGTTTTATTTAATAATCCAGTTATAATAAGAAAGGTAGTAAGGCTTCCGAAGGTGCAACGATTTTAAAGGGTTACTTGCAACTTTGTGTTGGTATAATTTATCTTTAGCGGGATTTATAACGCATTGTGTTTCATTTTTGGTATTGTAAACAGTAGCATGGCATCTTTTGTGTTACGTTATTGACACTAATGTGTTAACATTTGAATGAATGTATTGGTTGAAAGGCTTTTTTTGTAAGTTATGGCGTCTTAGGGTTAAAGTTCGATCATTTTGTTTATTCGTTTGATGTGAACAGGCTATTTATGCTTTTTCCTTATATTGAATTGTGCGTGGCGGCTCCTTCAGCCAGTTTTTGTCAAGTTATGGACTGTAATATTAACTAAAGCTGACTTATAAGTTGTCTAATGGGGCTGGTGACGCCGGGGTCGCGGTACTGTCTTTAGAGGTCACAATCGATTTGAAACCCAGAGGGCAGCTGAAGAAATAGGGTGTTTCTAAGTTCAGTTAATCTGACAGTCTCAACTGCCTGTCACAAGACGATTGGTAAGCGAGTACTTATTTTCAATTTTAATCTAAGTTTCTGAACTTTAAATTGCATTTCTTTAATACCTACCTCATCCCGCAGTAGGAATTTGTCCTATTTCATGGATGCTTTTAAAAATAGATATTTAAATTAATATAAAAAACACACAGACAGAAAAAAACTACTTGTAGATCATAATTGTAAAAATAATGTGTTCCGTAAGGGAACCGAACTCGCTACTCGCAGCGTTGATAGTCAATCGCTCAACCACTGTGTTAATCGTACCGTACAATATTTTAATAGAACCTTCGTGAGTCGTGCATAATTTTAATGGATATTTTGTAAAAGATATTTAGGCTTAATACATTAAAATTAAAGCCATACCATTATCTTATAAGTTAGATAAATGACTGCAAAGCTATGTTTAATCACCTGAAGAAGAAAAAAAGATGTCTTTTGTAACAAACCTGACGTATCATCACATTGTATTTAACGTCAATATACCAATGATTTAGCAAAAACCTCGCTATTTACTTCTTGCGATGAATACATTATTTTTAATGATGTTGCAAATACATTTCTAAACGTGAAATTCTTCGTAAATTGCTATCTTTTCCATCCTTATTAAGTATTTCTAAGGTCATACGTCGGTCGAGTCATGAACTTATCAACTTTGATCAAATTAGTCAAATTCTTGGTAACATTCTAAATTACTAATTTGATTCGTTAAGTTTAAATTGCAATAAATTTTGAATAAGATGGCTTCTTTGGTACAGCCCCAATTTTTACATTTATAACCGTATAATATGGCCATAATTATGGTAATTCAAGGGCGTATCATAAATTTCACCGTAACCAACCAGAGATATAACGGATTTTATTTTGTTCTAATCGGGAGTTAATCACTCTTGATTAGAACAAAATTAAAACCGCCATATCTCTGGTTGGTTACGGTTTAGAAACTTATTTTTTTTTCTATGGACTTCTTAGGTAGTAGTCTAATTGTGGTCAAAATTGTGGCGAAAAGAAAAAAGAAATTGATGCCAAGGTCCATACTAAAAGTTGCATGGGCCTTTGTGACATTTATTATATAATGTATATGGGACAAAAATATATAATAATTTTAAAATCGCAGTATTTTAGTTTTATATCACTCACTTGTGCGAATGCTTCAGGCTTTCAAAGGTTTAAACATAAATGCTGATCTATCAATTAGCGTATCTAAAAAGGCTACTATAGCAGAATCACTACACAAATCGTAAAATGGTTACAAAACTGTCAATTTATTACAAACATTCTCACACAGTCCATCCGTGGGCAGTTTTGTATGGGGAATCATAAAATGATGCATAAAATACATAGACTTGTTACATGGACTGAGCCTTTCCTAGTTAAATGCCATACTTATCACCATCTATGTCTTTCCTGTACGACATGAATTATTGGTAATTTATATGAAAGAGATAGATGATCCAACAACAAATTTTCTTTCTGTCTAGATAGTATGACCATTTTAACCAGCCAGGTCAGTCTACGCTATTCGTCTATGTTTAGATATGCTGCTTGTGCCATGTAACCATTGTACGAATAATAGCAGAATGCTAATTATTTTGCTGGGAAATTCACTAGAAGAATTGCTAAAAATGACCGTTTTAACCCTCCAGCGCACCCAATCAATTTAACTACTACCAAAACTGGAGTTACTCCCAATCTATCACAAAGTCCGACCTATTTCAGTTGTTAAAACAGGACTAGACTAACAGAGAATAACAAATGGGCATTACGAGCAAAAATAGTCTGGATGTAGACTGAGTTATAGCCAAACAGTCTGGCAGAAATACCTGGCACTGTGTAAAGGGTAGCTTAGTTACACTTGAGTGTTTTGATGCTGTACATCTTTTCCATCGCTTGGTTGGTAGTGATTTTTTTTTCCATCTCTCATAGCGAGTTTCCTCCGTGCCTCAGTAAGCACGTAAAGCCGTTGGTCCCCGCTGTCATTTGTAGATCTTTGACAGTCGTTACTGTTAGTCAGAAGCTCTAAAGTCTGACAACCAGTCTTACCATGGGGTATCGTATTACCCTGTTACTGGGTTGTGGAGGTCCGACATGCAGTCGCTCCATGTAAAATACTGATATCCAGCTGCATCTGGTTTGACTGGAAGCCGACTCCAATATAGTTGGGAAAAGGCTAGGCAGATGATGGTTGGTAGTGATTTTTGAAATGAAATGAAAATGGAACAGTAGAGTGGTCAAATCAAGTAGTGCAATTTGATTTGACAAATGAGCGCGTAAGGTTGTAGTCGTCAGCCGTGTAATGTTAGTAATTCTTGCTGAGGTCCATCTTTTTTGTATCATGGTAAAATCATTAAATGAGTCCTCCCAACCAGGGCAGAGTGGGAGGGACTGTTAGGCTAGTACTGACTAAAATCCACGGTATCCTTAAATAGCCCTTTACGTTCTGGGGTCATGGAAATTCGTAAATCCCGCGACCCCGGCAGGCTTTGGACCTCGTAGCTTTTGACAACCACCCCTCAATAGCTACAACCTTGGGGTCTTTGAGTCAAAAATGGTTACTTCTAGTCAGGTGCGCTTCACCGTCGACTACATCATTGCTTACCATTAGGCGAAATGATGATCGTTAAATTACCTTAACTTATTTTAAAGTTCGGTGCCAAACAGTTTTCTAGTGTTCCATCGTCGATGCTGCCCTGGGTGGAAGGAGAACTCATATGATGATTTTACCTCGCAAAAAAAAAAAGCTTGTAGCTATCATGAAACACAAACTCTGGCAGGCAGTGCTAAATAAAGTGCTCTGAAATATTTATCTCGTTTTCGTTAAAGATATAACTGCTCGATGCAGTCTGAATTCTAGCCAGTTGCCGTAGAGTCTGGCTGAAATAGCTGTCTTAATAAACACCGAAATAACTTCAAGTTAGGTGAATGATCTGGAAGATATTTTACTTTTATTTTATTGCAGTTTATATGGTTTGTTTCTGGGATGAAAATGTACCGTATTATTTATGGTGGTTTTAGAAAATATTGGTGTAAATGTAGTTAGGTGAAGATTTTGTTACTTTCAAGAATACACGGTTATATTTTTAACGGTGTCTGGTCGAGATCGAGGGCACACAATTGCCCTTTATGCAAAATATTATCTGTGTAGAGATCAAACCGATGACGGTGAAAATTAAATAATATACTACTCAATAAATACGATAATAGCATTAATATGAAAATGTATACGAGATGGCGCGATGAACTGGACAGGTTCCGTCCGAACTGGAAGGAGGACACCCAGTATCGTGAAAGGTAGAAGGAGTGGAGAGAGGCCTTTGCGCAGGAGTGGGACAGAACAGCTCCTAAAAAAAGAAAAATTTAAAAATGTGCATTGATTACCCGCGCGGGTGGCTCGTAATAGTGCGTGCGTGCACCTACAATTTGATGTGTACGCCAAAGTACGTTATTTAATCATATTCATAATTCTACTTTTTAACTTCTTAGTACGGACAGCAATAAAATGTTTTTTTTTAATCATGAATTCTGTTATCAATTTTGAACCATCTCTGATTTTGTCGATCATTAAAACTAACCTTGTATATTCTTTCTTTCTTTCTATCTTGTATACCTATCTCAAACATAGCATTCACGCGTGTTTAAACTCAAACAAATACAGGCGTGTCTTCTTTCGCGACAAGTATTTGAGCAAGTTTCAAGTTGAGCTCAATGGCTGAGTTGCTGCAAATACAATGTTCGCACACAAAGCAAAGGGCAGACGTATGAAATACGCTACGTTTGAACTAGCTCTAAGTATCAGAAACAAGGTGGTCAGAATAGACCTTTTAAAAATATCCTCAATTCTCAATTTCTTTATTGCGTTCCAAAATGTACATTTGTAAGTTTACATTAGCTGGTGGATTGTAATAACGACACAATTTTGGACCCTGTCGGGCACAGCATAGAATAATTATGGGAGAGAGGAGGAAGAGCACTGAGTGACCTCTTCGGTAGATCATCAAAAAAATAACTTTTTTCTTACGTAAATCCTCTACGTATAAGAGTGTTGCCCGCTAATAAATTCAGAAAAGAATGTTTGCCTGGCACTTAGACAGTTGCTTCTGTTCAGCTAATGATTTTTTGTAAATAACATTGCATTATATAAAATTACTCGAAAACTTTCTTCGATGAGGCTATATTTTGTGCCCACTTTTCCTTTACTTTATTTTGTAAATTGACACAGTTTCCATGTTAGACAAAGGTTTTCCCAAAAGGATTTTAAACCCTTTTTGTATGTAGCCTTGGAAAATATCGCAAAAGAGTTTCAAGCCATAAGTGGCTTTATATGGAGGTGAGTGAGAGGTTAAAAATGGATTGAAGAATTACACGCAGTAGGTATGAACCTCGGTTCGGTTGGAGAGAGCGTCGGAGCACTGAATCCGAAGGTCGCAGGTTCAAATCCTTCTCGCGGTTCGAATTTTTCTTTCCATAGAAAATCTTTAACATAAATACTGCTAACCACATCTATTAGTTACCTAATCATACAAATCTGTAAGAACCATAGCTTTTAATTACGTTTATATATCCCCAAAATCAGCCCAAAAATAACACCAATTACAATCTATAGCCACCAAATTCCATCACTGTAAACAACATCTAAATCGGTGCAGTAATTCCCGAGATCGATTCAAACAGACGAACATAATCCCTTTGTATTAGATTAACGGGAAGAAAATGTTCAATAAAAGTTTATAGACATTCGATAGCCATATAGATCTTTGGATAGCGATAGTAAGATAGACGTCGATATAAATTGTTTAAATACGTCAGTGTTGATTAAACATGAAGGGTTCTGTAGGTTTTCGAATACTTTTATATCGACAAACATTGCTTTATTAGATATCAGGACAGTAACTGACTTAAACAATTTTGATTTGCAGTGTATCTACTGTCTTATCAGTAGATTCGTCCGTTTGTATAGTGTATTCGTCTAGTTTCGTCGATTCGTTCTTGGCATTCATTTGTAGATCTTTGACAGTCGTTACTGTTAGTCAGAAGCTCTAAAGTCTGACAACCAGTCTTACTATGGGGTATCGTATTACCCAGTTACTGGGTTGTGGAGGTCCGACAGGCCGTCGCTTCATGTAAAATACTGTAAACCAGCATTTCCTCCTGCGTCTCATTCGACCCCAATATAGTTGGGAAAAGGCTAGGCAGATGATGAGTGTATCTACTGACTTGTCGTTTGTTTTGTTTTTTACATATAAAAATTGAGGTTCATCCATTCCATTTTGGTATTGTTTTGGGTTTTACGCTGCGTTCGCGACCTCATATCACGCGGCTTGCTTGCATCAAGCTACACTAGCTTCCGTAGTAAACATTATCGTACGTTTCAAGAAAATCTCAATCTAGAGGGGATTGAATACTCGTTGATGTGAAATCCATCAATTTTAATAGAAATAACTATTAAAATTTTCGAATTGCGAATTGGGACAATCGTGAATCAGACCAACCGCGAATTGGACCAATCGTGACTTGGAGAAATCGCGAATTGGACAAACTACGAATAAGGTGACTTGGATGATCGCGAATTGGTCAATCGGTCCTAAAGAAAGCCATTATTATGTTTTACTGATTATTTTGTTTCTGAATTGTCTTTTTTTTGGATTTTACTGACACTTTTAACTTGCTACATCGTTCTCACATAATGTACCATCTCAAAATGAATGATGTAACAAAGGTTTTGTAATAATTTTGGAGATCCAAAAAAGAGTGTCCTTGGATTTTCTTGTACGTTCTTCTCCATAGAAATCTACTTCTTGGAATGGGCATCTACGTTACTTTCACAGTTTTTGTCTTGTGACTGGGACTGTAGCACCATAATTTTGTAGTATTTAATTATATTTTCTATGTCTTTGACAATTCAAATATGCCTGTAACTGGTCTACTTAAAGTAAACGCATTTGATTTGATTTGAGCCAAGTTCATAAGGAGAACATCAAATGAGGACAATATTATCCATGCAAGCAAAGCATTAGTGTCACACAACGAGTTTTAGTATAATCTATTATAATTATCTTGAGAAGACTAGGTCGTTCCACTAATAACTTATAGACAGCTAATTTGTTTGATAAATAGCGGTACAATCGGCCCGGGAGCTATTACGTTTAAATTTGTTTAGTTTATGATATTCCACTAGTAATTAAGGAAGGTTTAATTATCTTAATATTATTTATTTGCTTTTTCTTTTTTGTATCTCTATATTATGTAATAAAATAATTGACGTCAAGACTAAAAAGACACACACTTTTGTGACGTGTAATTAAAATAGGAACTAATGTTGACATATTATTTAAAGAAAAATGATTGCGAACGATGCAATTTTTCCATCCATTTTAACAGGGTAAGTCCGGGGTCGCGGGACTCACGAATTACCGCGACCTCTGAACGTAAAGAGCTATTGAAGGACACCGTGGATTTTAGTCAGTACAAGTCTGACAGTCCCTCCCGCCCTGCCCTGGGTGGGAGGACTCATTTGATGATTTTACCACGATAAAAAAAAGGGTAGGGTAAGTAAAGGATTAGAATTTGATGAATTTAAATATTATTCTTTCTTTATCTTTTTTGTATGATTTTTGGTGCCAGAAGTCTTGTAAAAGAAACCCACTAACAAGATAAAAACAAACTACGTAATAACAATGCGTACATTTTAAATAAATCAAAATTAATGAAGTGCAAAATAATTATTCAAATTATGCAGACAAATTTCAATTAAACTAACATAAATATGAGTTAACAAAAGGTTCCGTACATCCTGCTTCACATAGTTTTTGTCACGTAAACCATTTTTTTTTTGCATTGGACGCTTGTAAAAGTGCAACACGAAAATAATAATATTTTGTGGAACAGAATGCATAAATAATTTCTGTTGGGGTTAAAAAACTTCGTGGGTGGTGTTTGTTTTAACGTTTTTAAGTTAAAAATACTAAAAATGCACTCACTATAAATAGAATCTTTCAAAATCGTGTCTAAGCTGTAATATTTTTTTGAAGACACAGTTGGCGCAGCCGCTGAGCGATCGACTGCTACGCAGCATGTCGCGGGTTCGCTCCCCACACGTAACAAATCTTTGTATGATCTGCAAGTAGTTGTTCCGGGTCTGGGTGTTTGTGTATGTGAGTTTCTATGTTTGTAAACGCACCCACGATACAGGAAGAAATTTCTAGTGTGGGGCAACGTTATAAAAAGAAATACAATGAGTCCTCCCGCGCTGGGTAGACCTGAAGGGACTGTCAGATTTGTACTGACTAAAGTCCACGGTGTTCCTTCAATAGCCCTTTACGTTCCAGGGTCACGATTAGGATCCTGTTAAGACAGTTCCACGATTTACCGCTTCTAGTTGCCACTTCAAAATAGGTAAATCGATTTTAATGAATCCATTCGGTCTATCCTCTAGAAAGACCATAATACTATTCGAAAACCCTAACAAAATCCTAATAACCCATCCATACTTACAGAACCCTAAAAAAAGGGTCAGAAAGGGTGTTACGTTCTCAAAACGATGGGAAAAAACACTGAGAACTTCCTTTGTTGATCTGTTGAATAAAACAATAGGATCGCGAGAAACGCCGCGGTAAGGAAGTAGATTACCGCTAGGTATTGTACCAAGGTCACTCGGTAGCGCATGATCCAGTTCTCATTATAGTATAAACACAAGGTATATGAGTTCTACATAAGTATATAAAAAACAAGTTGGCTTAATAATACATTGATGTACACGCTATCTGTAAGTTTTTTCCAATCGAACATGAACTTTCTTCTTTTGTGATTAAGTTGAAAATTAATTAAATATAGACAGATTGGGGTAGGTTTATGTGCTGGTGTCTGAACGTATAAAACACGCTATTTGCTAAATATGATAGAGATGTTTAAGAATAGGATCTAGTGACTTCATTTTTACGCACGCTTTTAAAAACACTATCAAAATCCACAAAAAAAAAATTTGGTAAGTAGGTACGTAGTATTTTTTTTAGTTCAAACTAGAAACGCATAGTAAGTATACTCACCGTTCAACAGTTGGTTATTAAGCCTTTGTCAAACAGACAGGCGTTGCGAATGCGAAGCGTGACGTTTTTATTTGTAATGTATGGAATTGTTTGAATCCAGTCACATAGAAAAGCGAAAGCAATCCGATAGCGTGACAGAACTATCGGACTGACGTCTCGCTTCGGACTCGCTTCGCTTTCGCCTGTCTGTTTGACAAAGACATTAATGTTTGGGGTGGATAGGATCTCAGGCAGTGACACCGTAGTCTACCTGTAACCTGCGGTACCACCTGAGCGATCCACTGGCGGTGGTAGACCTCACGGAGACCACCTGGCTCTCTCTCGTTGAGCTCCTAGCTTTAACTTTAAGTTGAGCTACAAGATAACCGACAAATGCTTGCACTGACTAGACAGGTCCCCTCCAACTGGGTGGTTCTTTCTTCAAAAGACCATCTCAGATACCTGCATGGTTCTCGTAAGATTTTACCAATAGAAAATGTCTGGACTTTAAAAGAGACTGTGGCCTTCGAGTTTGTTTTGGCTGTTTCTTGTCAGAGTAGTCAGGTAACCACTGGCTTCATCAGTTTAAAAATAAAAGAATGTGTTTTTTGACGTATAAAAGAGTTTGTCAAAACCAATTTGCAAAATAAACAGTCATATCATTTATGAAGCACCATCTCCGAGAAAATGGTGCTTGAGAGCCAGGCGGCCTTGGTGAGGGTTTTGGAGCCCTGCGTCAAAAAAAACGGAAAAAAGTCCGTGAATTCGAAAGAAAAGCTGGATGGCATAATCTGTAACCGTTCACAGTCAGTGAGCAAGCAAGGTGATGAATGCTTCTCATTCCTTTTTCCGCATGAAAAGAGGTAAGGTGAAGGCTATTTATTATCTGAAGATGTGTAGTCAGAGTTCGTCTGATGATTTTATTCAAGGCTCATACTCCGCGGGAGTTCATCCATGCAGATTTTCATATTTTACCCCGTGATTTACAGAACTACATCTTTAAGGATGGAATTTTCAAAAATCTCGAAATACGTTTATATCAATTTAGTTCATTAGTCTATATTAGAAGTTTCAAGTTAATTGGACGAAATTAAAATTAATTTTCAAACAAACTTTAATCCCTATTTAACCCCCTTAGGGGATGAATTTACCTTGGAAGTTATCAATGGGAAATTCCACACTAATCTATGTATCGAAATTGAGTAACACGCTAAATGAAAGGTGTGACTCTTCATAATCTGGATTAACACTTAGGGTTAGAGTTACTTAATACTTTTATCCCGATTGTAATATTATATTCACTTGGAATATCATTTTTGAGTTGTAACTGACAAAAGCTAGTTAAGAAAATTTACAATGACGCTGCTTGAGTACCTACTAGAGCCACCTTCCGGGTCTAAATCACTTTAACAATTGGTTAAACAATCCAATTTCAGTAAATATTATAAAGTTTGAATAAACCTAAACCCACATGCAGGAAGCGAGTTATAAACCTCTATGCCAGCACGAAATCCGTATAGAAACAAACATTTGTACGGCCTACAGATATTTGTCCTGTCTGAATGTTTGTATACGTGATTTGTATGTGGAATGGCACCCTCTGCATACGGTAGTTGTTTTGATGTCCTTTCGCTATTCACGTTGTGTGGACGTGGCTTACAATTCGCGTGACGGTATGGAGTATTTGTATGACAAAAGAGAAATAAAGAAAACAAAATGAAATCGAAAAAAGAGAAATTGCAGTATTTGTATACGTTTTTGATTGTTACAATGCGCTGAAAAGTAAATATTGTCACCATTTTGTTTAGCGATTAATATGACTACGGTCCGGGAAACTGAAGGAATAGGTTAATTTGATCAATCAAGTTTGACAGTCACTCCGTTCAGGACTCTTAGAGGATTTCATGATTAAATAAATAAAAAAGAAAAACATACTCTTTTGTAAAAAATGTATAGGATTTTAAACACTGTCCGTCTTACTACAAAAAGTTAAACATCTGTTGAACACTTGTCTAAAAAAATTATATTGCAAAAGACCTTGCACATATTGTTTGATACATACTAAAACGACCCTTATATCAACTTCAAATGTCGTTTTGCAGTTGACAGTTTTTTGAGACAAGTGTTCAACCGATGTTTAACTTTTTTGTAGTAAAACGGTGTTAGTTTAACTACTGATTAAATAACTCGCCCTTTTTTTTTTTTTTATCGTGGTAAAATCATCAAATGAGTCCTCCCACCCAGGGCAGGGCGTGAGGGACTGTCAGACTTGTACTGACTAAAATCCACGGTGTCCTTCAGTAGCCCTTTACGTACCGGGGTCACGGTAATCTGTGAGTCCCGCGACCCCGGCAGGCTTTGGCCCTCTACAGGCCCCGTCACTATGCTGACACTCCTTGAGGCGCGCGTGGAACACAACGCGCCGTCGACCCGGGCATGGTCCATGGTCGGACAGCGAGTCGCCCATTACTCGCTGCCCGCATGCCCGCGCCTACGGTGGCCGGAGATCGTCTTGCGACGTCCGTCGCCGTGGGCGTCTACCACTGCGGCTGGGGTAGAGGGAGGACGCTGTCCTCTCCCTCACGCGGCCCGCCTCCTCCTTCGCGAGCATGACTGCTTCGCAGAAGGAGGCGACCGCTTCCCACTCCATCTCGCCCCGCAGCATGGCCTCGACCAATGCCGGGCGCGAGAGGTCTCCGCCTATCGCCGTCGTGAGGACACGGCGGTGCTCTGCCCAAGCGGGGCAGTCCTGCACCGTATGCCTACCGTGTCCTCCGGACGATCCTCGCAGTGGTGACACCCAGGCGTTTCTTCCCTCCTTATCAGACACAGGAACCTCCCGAAACTTCCGTGTCCGGTGAGGACCTGCGTCATGCGGTAGGTCAGGACGCCGTGACGCCTATCCAGCCACTCCTCAAAGAGGGGTCTTACCGCCGCGATTGCGGCGTGCCCGAAATAACTCGCCCTAGGGCCGCGTTGTTTGTATCATTAGCTAAATATATATGTACATTTTTAACCATATGTTAAAAATGACATGCGATTTTAACAACTCTTAGTTTAACTACTGATCAAATAACTCGTCCTAGTGCTTCATCGCTTAATCATTATCTTTACATCCTATACGTTTTTTAACCATATTTTTAAAGTATATCATGGTATATTTTAACAACAGTCAAATTAAATATAGATCAAATAACTTTATTCCTATTCGATTTCTGCAGAGTAGGTTAGAATTAGTGGAAGAAGGGGGTTTACTTGAATAAGAACAGGCAAACACATAAACTACTAAAAAAGATCAATATACTTCCAGTTTTCAACAAAATCAAGGTATTTTAACTCTTTATTTGAAGTTTAGGTAAGTACCATTATAACCCAGTTATAGTACCTATCACACTTTTGCATAATGGGTGTAAAAGCAGTGCAATTTGTGTCAAAGCACTACTTAGGGAGCATGTTTGGCATGCATTCAGAGGGTTAAAAGTCGATAACAACTGGCTATCCGTTGACGGGTTGCCAATATGTATAGGTAGGCAATCATTAAAACAATGAGGAAACTTTTGTATTTTTATTTGTTACGATCTCAAAATCTACTGGATCGATTTTCAAAATTATTTCAGCAATAGAAATGAGGGTTCCATATTTTATCATTACTCTGAATTAAATAAATAATGATAGTCTGAATTTAATATTTTTTTATTAAGTAGCTTGGTCGTCTCCGTACCAGAATAAAATTCAACAAAGTCGATTCCGCAATTTAGGCGTAAAAGCGCACCAAACAAACTCACTTTCGCATTTTTAATGTAAAGTATATACCTACATATTATTTAACTGATTTTTCATTACTTTATTTAGGCCACGAGAAGTCAACGTTTTCTTGATATATTCAAAGTTAAATTAAAAGTCAAGAAGTTTCAATTAAGTTGTATCATGTTTAGAAAAGTTCAGGGTTTTTTTTTTCTCAATGATTGGAAAAAATCTACGAAGAGTTATTTTTAGGAGTAATTTTTATCTCTTGCAAGAAAACTAAAAACACAATTCATTTTTATAGTTGACTGCTATCTACATTTTTTTTGCGTACCAATATTTGCAATCCAAATATTATCTCTACATGACCCATGCTTACATGATTCACAAACACATGTTAAAATCATACCAGACGACTCGAAAACATCCAATAGGTTTATCAATTATGTATGTATATTATGAAAAGGTACAGCCACACTATGCTGCATCCATTGTCATGGACCCAACAGTTTGGTGTCAGCTAGGCGCCGACGCGGACGTCTCATGTCGTTTTGACGTTTCGCGCCCAACGGCTTTCGCGCCGTTTCGATATACAACCTTTTTACTCCCAATAAAAATTAAATTGCTGACTTTTTTGGGCGAAAAAGTTTAAATTAAATATGGAACAAGTCCGGAGAACAATGTGGAATTGTTTTTTATTTTTTAATTAAATACTTTTTGACAGTTCCGAAATCGTGTGTGACGTTTCGTGTTTTTTTTTGATGTTTTGAATGAAAACTTTTTTTTCTGGTATTGTTTTTGTTTTGTGTCTCAACCGAATTTTGTGTACTTTGTTGATTGTGTTATTTGACTTATTAGTGACTTTGTGACTGTTTTGTGTTTTGGATTTTCAACAAGAGTTCCCAAAATTCATTATTGGATGAAAGGTAAGATTCTACTATATTATTTTACGAAATATTATTACACGGAATGTATTTTTTATTAACAAAACATAATTAGGTATTTTACTTAACTTAAAAACGTGATGTATTGTTTTGAGCGAATATTTAAATAATTCTTATAACGATGTATTAATTTAATGATATGTTATTTTTTTTAACAAAACAACCCTGACTTGATTAATAAACGTAAGACTAAACATAAAAATCAATTAAAATACCAACTTAGTCTTATCAGAAAACAACACATATCCCAAAAAATCTCAAAAAAAAGCAATCAAAATCTTTATCAATGGACTCCAAAATTGGATTACACCGTATCTGCCCTCTGCCTAAAACAGACCGCAGTTCACTTTTTAATAAAAAAGACATTATAAAGTAGTCAGTGTCCAAAAAACACAAGACATCTCAAGAATCGAGATGAGTCTTCACACAACATCAAAAACAAAAAACAACCGCGATTTTCGACCTTAGTTCCTGACGCATACGCAACATAAATCATTTTAGAAGCGGTAAAGTTAAGTTTGTTTAATTTTTTTTTAATAAACAGGTTTGATACTTACTCGTTAGGGATCGTAATTAGGGCAGGTGTTCAATGGCGGTGGATTTTTTGTTATTTAGTTTCATTTTTACTTATTTTTGTGGTGGGATCTGGTTGGGAGGCTGTTTCGAGAATAAGTTTTATTTCGGGTTTTTGGCTACCTGTGATTGTGGATGAAATTAATAGTTCGGATTATTATTTGATCGGGGATTTTTAAAACTAGAAGCCGACCAAAACATGGTTCGGAAAACGCTAGGCAGATTACGATTAATTTATTATTTTCATTATTTTTATAGTTAATACTCGGTGATATTTAAGGTGACAAGAAACAGACTTTTTTATGTTGTATCGAATTCTCGTAAAGTTCACCCTATTCCTTCGATAGCTCTTTGCGTTCCAGTCTTAGACAGTCTCACGAACCCGTCAGAGACAGGTTAAATCACGTGGAAACATATTTTAATTCCTATTTTTTTTTTAATTTCAAACATTACATTATTCAGTCACACAACACAACGAATATAGCTTCCTCAAGCATTATTGAATAGCAACGCTGTGCCCGGAATAATATTCCTCATGTCAACTATTTGTTATTCCGTGAAGGTACTTCAACTTGCCTAGGAAAAATGTTTCATCCTGGTCTAGGCTTTTCTTGCACAGGCGATAGGCAACCTGTTACACAAAAGAAAGCCTAGATAAAGCGTATGTATAAAGTACGATGGGGTTGACATGTCCATGTAGTGGTAATAAAGAAAAAAGAAAAAAATGTAACTTTCTAGAAGAAGTTGATTAAAAATTCGGTTTATATTAGGGTTGGTCGACTTTTCAACCAGTCGACTAGTCGGCCAACCTGATTATTCTCGTCGGTAGAGTTCGGGGTTTTTTTTGAACTTCTTTAGCTGCATTGTGCACTTTTTTTGGAATGGGTAAAAATGTTAAACTCGCGTCAGGACACGTGACCCTGATCGAAAATTCGTAAGACGGCGCAGGGCGCTTGCGCGAACGTTCGTGTGTGTTTATTACTATTCAAGTTTTCACTTCTGCCGGCACTTCCAGAGTGCAACCCGTCGTTTTTTTTTTTATAATTCCATCTAACCGATTTCGGCCAGAACGACTGCAATCTATGGCTTTTTAGATTGGTTGAGAGCTTTGGCATGTGCACTCCAGTGACTGCCACACCCAACTTTGCCGAAAGACTCCGAGCACAAAGCAGACATGTAAGAACACCATTGATGACATTATAAGTTACATTTGCAGGTGGTGTAGCTTTTAGGTCGTCACGCTTCTTGTCCAATTGCGACATCCTTGTCTCTTCAAAGGTGTAAACTTGCTGCTGTATATAGCGTGTCCACTCGGGCCGATTTTATGCCCTTTTCTCCCATGCGAAATTGACCCTTCAGTCAATTTGAAGTCCTTTTGAAGTGCAACTAATTTGATTCCAGGTTGAGCATATTACAAAACGCACTCAACCGCATTCGCTGTGCGTTCGTAAAAAATAAAATTTACTTTTAAGTTAAAAGTTGAAACATTAATAATTAATATTTTATTTGATAAGTTATATAATTTGTACGTACCATACCACCACAGGAAGAAGCTTTAAGTTTATTATAAGAAATGAAAACTAACAAGAAAGTTTAATCTCTATTCGTTTAACCCAAATCGGTTAAATAGATTTTATGTGAAAAAATAACAAACATTCATAATGTTAGATAAATAGATCTGAAGTCAACATAACACACTTTTATCGCCTCTTTACAAAGTTAAATGTATGTATACGGTATGTTTCCAGAAGGCAAAGCCTTAAAGCCAGGTACACACATTATGCATCACACTGCGCAATGCACCATGTGAAGCTATCTACATACATTTTTATTTGGTACGCGAGAATTGTCTGTCTGTCCATATTTGAATTTTACTACACTGTCTGCACCTTGCCTTAGAATAGATAATTTAAGAATTTTAAAATTAGTCTTTGACAACTCAGTTATTTTCGTGTCGTTCGGAAAAAAAACGTAAAATAATAAAAAACAATACTTTACTTCAATCTTTTCGAATAGTTAAATACTTATTGAAAGTTTCTGTTTAAAAGTTATTCTTTTAAACATAAACTTTTTTATTTTTTTACACTTTGGAGTTGCACATTTTTTTTCTTGCCTTACCAAGTAGTAAAAGGCCAGATTCGACGGGAGCTAGAGATATTGAGCGAAGCGAGCGAACCTAGCTCTCGTCATGACATTCACGATGGCTTCCTTTACACCATACAAACAGAAAAGGAGCCCCGCATAGCAGGACTCCGCCGTCAAAGCTTCTGCATAACTTATTTTTATTTTCTTTTGTTTTTATAAAAAAACGTTGCCCCACACTAGGAATTTCTTCCTGTACCTATTGTGGTGCGTTTACAAACAAAGAAACTCACATACATAAAAATTCAGACCCGCAACAACTACTTGTAGATCATACAAATATTTGTTCCGTGCGGGGATCGAACCTGCGACACGTTGCGCAGCAGTCGGCACCACTGCGCCAACCATGTCTATAATTTAATCATTAATTAGCTTATAATTATGTCGAGGCTCCTATAGAAAGTTCTCGGGCTATCCTGAAATATCTAATACGTTCTAGAATGTTCCAGTTTTTAAAGGACTAGTCGCCGTAACTTTATATTTCTTGTCCACCAACATCCATCCCACTTTACTTATCATTTGTTTTAGTTAACTTTACAACTCGTTTGGAAGATAACCAATATCTCTGAATCTGTATTAATTTGTTCTTCATTTGCAAGATTTAGATAAGTCGCGTATTTTATGCGAAGGATTCAATTCTGAAAGGATCGATTTGTCTTGTGGAATTCATTTGCATTCTTTAGTAAGTGTTGAAAGCTCGGATATTAAATGGAGTTTATAGAAAGAACTTTAGTTAATTTACTGCTTAATTACCTATCATAATACTCTAGTTAAATTATTATTGTTAACATTAATAAAAAAAAGGCTCAAGCTAGTGTTCCTGATTTTTTTAATATATCAGACAAATAAATCATGTCTATCTATCAAATAATTAATTTTTTGACAGGCCTGTTGGTCTAGTGGTTAGTGACCCTGACTGCTATGCCGGAGGTCGTGGGTTCGATTCCCACCCAGGATAAATGTTTGTGTGATGAGCACGATCATTTGTTCTGTGTCTGGGTGTAATTTATCTATAATATGTATGTATTTAGAAATATATAAGTATGTTTATCAGTTGTCTGGTACCCATAACACAAGCTCTGCTTAGCTTGGGACTAGATGGCGTTGTGTGATAGTTGTGGAATATTTATTTATTTATTATTATTATTAATTAACACAAGTTAAATATTCAAAAAATATTTACACCAATACGCCGCCGAACTCTTTGGAGAAATAAAAAAAAAATACCAGACAAATAAACGAAAAAAAGAAATACAAGGCTATAAGTATCTCATTACTGGTTATCTTCAACTTTTTTATTATTTTCTATTGATTCGCGTTTGACCACTATCTCGCCTGATGGTAAGCGATGATGTGATCGACGGTGAAGCACGCTTGCCTAGTAGTAACCTATTCACTCTTAACTTAAAGACCCTTTTTTTGTCGTGGTAAAATCATCAAATGAGTCCTCCCACCCAGGGCAGAGCGGGAGGGACTGTCAGACTCGTACTGACTAAAATCCACAGTGTCCTTCAATAGCCCTTTACGTACTGGGGTTATGGTAAATCATAAGTCCCGCAACCAACTTAAAGACCCTTAGGTTGCAGCTTTCATTCAGAAAAACTTAATTCAAGAGAAATCAAATTTTAACTTGAAACCGAAAAATATATTTTTATCGTGGTAAAATGGCAATGTGATGTGAACTCGAAGAGGAATTAATCGGATTGGCCTACTAATTGTCCTTTTTGCAGCCGGCTAGTCGGCCAAATGAGGAGTCAGCAAATCTCTTTTCTATAAACCTTGGCTGGATAAGAACATACAGCAAGTCACGTGAAAAATAAAAATTATTCTATTCGAATTATCCGGTCCTGGTGGTTAGATCTTTCCTAGAATGGATTTATTTTACAAGCTTTTATTTAACTTGCAATGTTTGTATGTTTGTTTAGATCAAATCTTGCAAGTCATATTAGAATCACTTCTAATTACTCAATCGATCTGAAACTTGGTATTAATATGAAACCCCGATGACAATACAATAATATGGTAACAGCGACCTGGTGGTGCAGCCAGGATCGTCTGCTCACGAGAGAACTCCTCAATGGTTAATAGTACACAACTAAAACTTGAAATATATATGGAAACCCGGTAACAATGCAATAATATGATAAGTGCGATCTGGTGGTGCAGCCAGGATCGTCTGCTCACGAGAGAACTCCTCAATGGTTAATAGCACACAACTAAAACTTGAAATATATATGGAAACCCGGTAACAATGCAATAATATGATAAGTGCGATCTGGTGGTGCAGCCAGGATCGTCTGCTCACGAGAGAACTCCTCAATGGTTAATAGTACACAACTAAAACTTGAAATATATATGGAAACCCGGTAACAATGCAATAATATGATAAGTGCGATCTGGTGGTGCAGCCAGGATCGTCTGCTCACGAGAGAACTCCTCAAAGGTTAATAGTACACAACTAAAACTTGAAATATATATGGAAACCCGATAACAATGCAATAATATGAAGATAACAACCTGTTGGTGCAGCCAGGGACATCTGCTTACGAGAGAACTCCGCAATGGTTAATAGTACCGAGCTATAACATTGAACATAATATATGGCAACCCAAATAATAATACAATAATATGGTGACGGTGTCTTGGTCGTGCAGCCAGGATCAGCTGCTCCCGATAGAATATGGTCACAACGACAATGAAATCTATTTAGGCTATTAATAAAATTAATTATTATATTAATCTATTTTGTCGTGCCCTCCAGCGCGTCTATGAGTGGCGCGTGGAGGCGCAGCGTCGGGGCGACTCCCCGCTGCCTCGACAAGTCGAAGCACGGCGGGAAGAGCTCCGGCGTGATCTCAGGGCAGTATGTAGGGAGCGACTGTCGCAATCGAGGTCCTGGCACGCCGCAATCGCGGCGGTAAGACCCCTCTTTGAGGAGTGGCTGGATAGGCGTCACAGCGTCCTGACCTACCGCATGACGCAGGTCCTCACCGGACATGGAAGTTTCGGGAGGTTCCTGTGTCTGATAGGGAGGGAAGAAACGCCTGGGTGTCACCACTGCGAGGATCGTCCGGAGGACACGGTGGAGCATACGGTGCAGGACTGCCCCGCTTGGGCAGAGCACCGCCGTGTCCTCACGACGGCGATAGGCGGAGACCTCTCGCGCCCGGCATTGGTCGAGGCCATGCTGCGGGGCGAAACGGAGTGGGAAGCGGTCGCCTCCTTTTGCGAAGCAGTAATGCTCGTGAAGGAGGAGGCGGGCCGCGTGAGGCAGAGGACAGCGTCCTCCCTCCACCCCAGCCGCAGTGGTAGACGCCCACGGCGTCAGACGTGGCCAGACGATCTCCGGCCACCGTAGGCGCGGGCATGCGGGCAACGAGTAATGGGCGACTCGCTGTCCGACCATGGACCATGCCCGGGTCGACGGAGCGTTGTGTTCCACGCGCGCCTGCCGGGGTCGCGGGACTAACGGATTACCGTGACCCCGGTACGTAAAGGGCTATTGAAGAACACTGTGGATTTTAGTCAGTACAAGTCTGACAGTCCCTCCCGCTCTGCCCTGGGTGGGAGGACTCATTTGATGATTATACCACGATAAAAATAAAAATAAACTATTTTGTCGTCTATTTAGGCTCAAAGCTCTTCGCTGCTGGCCAAGCATACGTGGCCTTAAGTAGAGTCAAATCGCTAGAAGGTCTCCTTATTGAAGAACTTGACTGTACGAAATTAACAGGTAAACAACCATGCAACAATGACGCACTAAATGAAATGGAAAGACTGCGAAATATGTCCAACGAAAACTAAAAATTTAAAAATAAAATAACAGTAAAAAAACAATTTTAAAAACAAGCTTTTATTTAAATGCTCTAAAAAGGACAAAATAAACTTTAAATTAAATCAAACATATAACTTAAGTATAGGTAATATAAAAGCTTGTCGCGAGATTTACTTGTCACAAACAAAACAAACAAATAATTCAACGACAAAATGTATGTATCATAACATACTTTACACAGGTAAATCTCGCGACAAGCTTTTATATTACCTATACTTAAGTTATATGTTTGATTTAATTTAAAGTTTATTTTGTCCTTTTTAGAGCATTTAAATAAAAGCTTGTTTTTAAAATTGTTTTTTTACTGTTATTTTTCAATATCTGGTTTTTCCAGAATAAAAAACTGAACAAGTTCGTAGGTATAGACTACAGAATAGCTAGTTTCAAAGACGTGGAGAGAAAAATTTATGAAATGCGCGTGTGAGTTCTTTGCTAAAAAAAAAGTTCTTCAAAACGATATTGTTGGACGTTTTAAAATGGATTTCGTTCAAAGTTCGGATCAAGCAAAAAAATCGATGTAGGTTCGGCCCTTGGCCCTTTCGGTTAAAATGATCGAATTTATTTTTTATAAAAAAAAATAATTATAAAAATGAAATAAAATAAAAATGATTTATTTGAGACCCACGAGAGTCCATAGATGTTATGTCCATAGATTATGTTTCTGTAATTTTAGGTAGTGTGTGAGAATAACTTAATTATTACTTTAACTTTTTTTTAATTAGATTTTTCCTTTTTTTTCCATTTCAGTTTTTGATTTTGTATGAAAAACAAACTTAGAGTGAATACGCAATGAAACAGACACTATAGAAAGATGACTTTAACAAATTGTTAGAAATTCAATTTTAGCTGCTGACTAGTGTTACAACTCCATCACTAATTGAACATCAGCGTAGGTATCACCTACTATTAGAGAACAGGAGCATAATACTAGTTGAATTTACTTGACCATAACAAAACGAAGTTTACCAACATAACAAAAAAACTAAGCGTAGGTTACCAACATCTAAACAAAATAAACAATATAAAATGTTACGCATTTTATACGCACAATAGATTTTTGACCTTTAACATATTACAACCATTTTCGAAAAAAGCAGACATTTCTTGCCTCCATAATGCCCCACAATAACCTTAAGATACCATTGTAACTTGAACTCTACAACAAATCAAAGCTAGAACAAAACTGACCCCAAATACCCAACTATGACAGTTCAACTTATAATAGACACTCGTATTTCTATTATCATTTCAACTACTTGTAGAAACAACTTTGCTAGTGCGTAGGTGTACTTTATTGAAGTCGTTTTATATACGACACAGGAAATTAAACCTTATCTGATGAACATAGAATTTGAAATAAGTTAGTTTGGTGTCTCAGGTATAATGTTAAGAAACTGTGTTATTATTATTGGATAGGTAACGGTAGAATCTGTTTTTTGGTTTTAATAAGGATGTTGTCGAAGTAATAATGTGGAGAAATAATATAAACTTCTCTTGTTTTTGCAAAACATTGCGATTACGATTAGGATGAAGCTGTTATGCCGCAATATTTTGACGTAATGCACGCTTTTCTAACACTTGTACGCTCTTAAAGAAAATAAAATTAAATAGTAAACTAGGTCATAACGACAACCAAAATATTTTTTAAAAAGGACATGCACATTTGTGACAAATAAACATTTTGACAGTTCTTTAAAAAAGTCATAAATGAAAAATTTACAGTTATTTAAAAAAATACTGAATAATTCTTTGACGGATAAATGTGGACCAAATATTGTATGTCTCTTAAAACACAGGATATGGCTGGCCACAAACAAAACCAAACTCAACAAGGCAACAGATTCTGGCGATGTGTCAAAGTAATTATCATTAGTCATAAAGTCCTTTGATCTCTTCATAATAATATGAAACACGACACCAAAACATGATCATAATTATACCAAGAACAATTGTAAAGGATCATTTACACCAATATGATTTCTCGTCAGACGAGAGGCGCGAATGTCGAAGCGAGCGAAACTTGCCAAGTGAGACATAAAAACACGCCCACTGTTTTGGCATTTTGACTTGACAGATTTTTTTCGAATCGTAAGTTTTCTTGCTAAACGCTTCCATTTTGCGAAAACTTAAGTAAAAAATATTTAATTATCTCGGAAACTGGTTTTATCATTTAATATGATAGCCATTGTTATTATAGAATTAGTAATATTTTGAAACAGTTGTACAATTTTGGTGTACAATAAAGTATGCTTTTTCTACCTATCTATAAATATAATTTACATAAATTATGATATTTGAATATAGGTTTAAAGACATTTTTTCTCATACAAACATAAAGTTCACTTATAATGAGATACATAGTTATTTCGTAGTTATAACATAATATTTGACTCTGGGGGCTATGGCGACGTCATATTGTTATTAAATGATTTTTCAATTTACGCTTAAATATGTTAATACTATCATACTATTTTTAATCTTCTGATAAATCATTGAACAGTATAGTAGAATATCATATTGTCCACACGAATCAATTTTCGAATAATCACCGAGAGCTTGTTCGCCTAGCTTATTCGAGACGAGAATATGTTCCCGTGTAAATGTCCCTTTTAAAATTATTCATGGAATATGAACAAATCAGTCACATGTAAACCCTTTTGTGAATGCATATGACAATTAAAACGCAGACGGGCCAGTTAACTGCTGAGTCAAGCTTTTCCGTTCAATCAACATTTTTGGGTGTATGTCATGTCATACAAAATGTTTTAATGAAATCGTTCGTGTGATAGTCTGTGTGGTGAACAGAATTTGTCACATTTCTTTTATCAGTTAGAACAGAAACAATCTAACTTGTAATCTAATATTACAAAAGCGATTTTTAGGTTTTCGCATTCAAACTTTTGCATTTAAGATAATAAGTTAGTAAGGATTGAAATTCATAAATGTTTTTGATGTAGCTCCATGTAAAAATCTCATATTATGATGATGATTTTCACAAATAAAGGAAAGAAGGTACTCGTACAAGCTACTAGCCACCAGGTTTAAACCTCCTAACCTCAGATCAAGAAAAATAGGCTATTTTTTTTTATCTGAGCTCCTAACAATACACTTTGTATCTAGGAATACAGTTTTCTCTATAAAGCCTTTGATCCTTCTGCCTGAAGAAAGCCCTATTCAGGTGTTAGTCTAGGCTCGCCTTGGCTATTAAGCCATTGGTTATAACGACTATCGGTACAACGACCAAGTTAAGAACGTTGTAAGGTTTAATTTTGCTGTAAAATTACACACCTACATAAACTCACGCCTTCTTCCCTCGGCGGTAGGCAGAAACTACAGAGCCCCACCTGCTACGATCCTTACATACTCCTTTCGTCTCATCCACATTCATATATCTGGTCATGGAAGCACCCTGATTACGAGTACTAAAACTATTTTTTCGAAAACATTCTCTGTTTTTTTTTTACTGATGTTACTTGCTTATGCGTACGAAGTTTCATTGAAATCGGTTCAGTCTTTTCGAGAAATTAAGACTGAAAAGTTTATACATGTGAATATGTCATAGGTAAGCGTTCTTAAGGCACGTAAGCTTTTAAAGTTGAACGTTTAAGTACTTATTTTTAATGGGTTTCTTCTTGAGTCTAGTCTTATGCAAAGGTGAGCGGTCACTGACTAACAATCCACCCTGTTTCTTCAGTTGCCCTTTACGTTCCAGGGCCACTGTGTCCTTTTAAGACCATCCCCAATTATGCATGTCTCATGTGACATTGACGTCCTTTTTGATTATCTATATATATAAAAGGAGAACTGACTGACTGACATATCAACGTACAGCCGAAACTACTGGGGCTAGGAATGTGAAATTTTGCACACGGCTTCCTATTAGAATGTAGGGGAGCACTAAGAAGGGGTTTTTGGAAATTTAACCTTTAAGGGGGTGAAAAGGGGGAATTGGGAAAGTACTTAATCCACGCGGACGAAGTCGCGGGCAAAGTGCTAGTCTTTTATAGACGAGCATACTCCTTGAAAATCCTCCTATACGTTCAGACAAAACGGGAAGCACAAAACTACAATTCTACAATTGAAATCCACCCAGATCATAGCAGCAATATACAGTTCCAATTGCCTCAAAAGGCTGGGTGCCGGTTTAGATGAGAATTTAGAAAAAAAACAACCTATGCGACACACGACCGCTAATTGAATTGTCCCCATAGCGAGCATTCGTGATGGTTTCATTAAATAGTCTGCAGGTTTTTAGCCTCGCTATTAGATTTCCAAAAAAAAAAGTTCCGTTTCGTCACGCAACAAAATTTTTGAAGTTAAAATGTTTGTTTTTTGGAGACTGATTCGTTTATGTAATTAAGGTTTTAGAGTGTTTTGGTAAAGTGAAATATATAAAAATATTTTATTTATATGCAAGAGAAAGTATAACCTCAGGCAATAGACTAAATAAATAATGGAACGTAATAAATTATAATGCATTAATATAAACTTAATAATCAACTTGCCACTAACATACCACTAACCGTTGTTAGAATTAAAATAAGTATTTTATTTGATTTGAATATAAAACATTTCAAAAAGTAAGAAATAAATACTCTCACTGGCGACAATAAAAAAATTTACAGAAAAAAGGTAGTTTAGTTTCTTGTAAAATTGGAAACAACATTTTTTATTTATTTACTATCTATTGATTCCTTGTCAATACAACGCCATCTATTAGCACAAAACGTCAACTCTAACAGGAAATGACATTCAAAAGACAAGAGCAAAGAGAAAGTCCGTTAATTAGTGCTCGTTCCAACTTAAACAGACACCCAATATACCGTGACACGTGACGAAATTGAGTACTAAATTAAATACCAATTAGTTTTGACGTATGAGTTGACACTTGTCTTTGAGAGTGGCGCCACCGCGATGGGTCAAGTTGTACTAGACACTCTTAAGTTGACAAGTGACAATCGTTTACAGTTCGGTCCGGTTTTGTCACTGTATTTGTACGAATGATTGAAGACACAAAATAGATGTTCACGTTTAATTTGATAGTCGTAAAATATTTCTACTATTGTTTTGTCACGATAAAGTGACGATGGTGAAATTGTTTGATGTATATTTCTTCGTATTGTGCAAGTTTAATTTGGACTGTAAACTTGAACGTGAATTTCAGGACCCCCTGGCAATTTTGCAGTTACCATTGCCCTTTTTAATCGTAGTAAAATCATTAAATGAGTCCTTCTACCCAGGGTGGGGCGCGAGGGACTGTCAGACTTGTACTGACTTAAATCAACGTTGATCCTTCAATAGTCCTTTACATTCCAGGGTCATGATGACCTGATGAGATGGTCCCGCGGCCCCGGAAGGCTTTGGCCCTCTAACGGAGGCCCCGTCAGTTTGCTGACTGCTCTTTGAGGCGCGCGTGGAACACAACGTGCCGTCAGCCTGGGCATGGTCCATATCAGACGGCGAGTAACCCATTACTCATCGTCCGCATGCATCCTGAGTATGGCCCTGGCGCTTTTACATATATCTGTAAATAATATTTTTGTTGGCACAGTAGATAAACGATTGACTGCCGCGCTGCGTGTCACGGATTCGATTTCCTGGTGGAACTAACATTTATGTGGTCTCCAGGTAGTTGAATGTGGGGTTAAATGTTTGTAAACGCATCCACAATACATGAGGTACTCCGTGTGGTGAAACGTTTATTCTTTAAGAAATAGAGTGCTTTTAACTTTCTCGTCTAAAATGCGTGTTTTAGTGAACACGCTTTTGATCCCAAATATATTTGTTAAATCTACTCTATGTAAGAACGTATAGTACCTATATGCATATTTACACAGAGCAACTTCTACCGTACTGGATAAACTACTCCAATTTAAACCTAAGCTATTTTCGCCAGCTCAATTCGGGATTCGCCTGGTTTCTAGTTGCAACAGCTTGTGCGTAGTTCCAATCTCTCGTGTTGGTTCGATAACAAGTGAAGCTTAGAACCAGGCGATGTGGTGACTCTTGGGGAATACAATATTGACCGTATTTTGACTGATAAATGCCAAAAGAAGCATTACAGTCCAGTCACTGGTGGATTTGATGATGACTATGTGACGGTTCAAGAAATACCTTTATAGTCTGAAGCCTCATATAGACATGCAATAAATTGTATGCAATTTGCACTGTAGACACAGAATACACAATAGTACCTAAAGGTACAGAAGTGTAACTCCCAAAAAGAAAACAAACAAATGTAAAATCTATGCACGAAAGAATAGAGTCCATTTTTACTTGCAGCCGCATCACTCACCTACTTTTATAATGGCCTAAACTTCCCGTGCGCAAGCAAAAATGAACTGAATAGTGACGCGCGAGAGTTCATTTTAGTTTATCTGACGCCAACGACATTAAAAGGTTACTGTCGGTCAAGCTCAATAGGGTTGCGACTCGCGAGTTTGAGCACAGTTAGGTAGGAATACGTATTTTATGCATTGTTTAATTACATTATTTATGCATATGCATATGCGAAGAATCTCCGGAAGAGATCCGGCTACCCACCCCGACGACGACTGGCCCTGGTAACACACAACATACGCACAATGAGGACTGACGAAAAGATCTGCGAGCTGGAAGAGGAGCTGAGCAAATTACACTGGGACATTATAGGGTTATGCGAAGTCCGTAGAGAGGGGGAGGACACCGTAACCCTGAAGTCTGGTAATTTGCTCTACTACCGGGAGGGCGACCAACAGTCCCAAGGTGGTGTCGGGTTTCTCGTTCACAGGTCCCTCGTAAACAACATAATAACCATCGACAGTGTGTCGAGCAGGGTGGTATACCTAATACTCAGAATATCCAAAAGATATTCGCTGAAGGTCATTCAGGTATACGCACCGACCTCGTCACACTCCGATGATGAAGTGGAGACTATGTATGAGGACGCAAGTAGGGCCATACATAGTTCCAAAACCCACTTTACTGTTGTTATGGGGGACTTTAACGCAAAGTTGGGCAAGAAAAGCGGTGATGAGTTGAGAGTGGGGCAATTTGGATATGGGTAACGGAACCCTAGGGGGCAGAGGCTGGCCGACTTTCTGGAGAAAGAGGAACTCTTCATGATGAACTCTTTCTTCCAGAAGCCGCCTCACAGGAAATGGACCTGGTTGAGCCCCGATGGTTTCACGAGAAACGAGATAGACTTCTTCATGACCGACAAGAAACGGATATTCAGTGATGTCTCTGTGATCAACAGGGTAAAAACCGGTAGCGATCACCGAATCGTAAGAGGCTCACTGAATATCAATGTTAAACTTGAAAGGTCCAGCTTGATGAAGTCTACGCTCCGACCTACTCGGTCCCACATTCAAAACCCCGAAAGCTTTCAACTCGAGCTCTCTAATCGCTTTGCTTGCCTTGAGAACTTAGTTTCAGTGGACGAGATCAACGACGGGCTAGTGGAAACTGTCCGCACGGTAGGGTCTAAGTTTTTTAGACCCTGCCGTAAAGATAGACCTCAGAAATTGACCGAGCAAACCTTAAACCTCATGGCTGAACGACGTTTGCTACAGTTGCAGTCTTCCGATGACGCGAAGTCATATAGGCAGCTCAATAGACGTATATCTAAGTCCTTGCGACACGATCTGCGTCTCTTTAATACGAATCGTGTTAAAGAGACCATACAGCGAAACCAAGGCTCCAAAGTGTTCGCAAAGGACAAGTCTATTGGGCAAAGCCAGATGACAAAGCTGAAACGGGAGGATGGCAGCATAGCGTCGACCAAAGCAGAGGTTTTAGGCGAGATCGAGAGGTTCTATGGACAGTTATACACTTCGGTCGCAAAGCCCGTTGACAGCTTGGTAGGAGATCCAAGAGCCAAGCTGTCCCGACACTATACCGAAGATATCCCGGACATCAGTCTGTACGAGATTAGGATGGCCCTGAAGCAGCTTAAGAACAACAAGGCGCCGGGCGAGGACAGAATCACGTCAGAGCTTCTGAGAGCGGGTGGAACACCGGTACTTAAAGTCCTCCAGAAACTCTTTAATTCCGTCCTGTCCGAGGGCAAAACGCCTGAAACGTGGAGCAGGGGTGAGGTGGTGCTGTTCTTCAAAAAAGGTGATAACAGCCTATTGAAGAACTACAGACCCATCACGCTTCTGAGTCATGTTTATAAGCTGTTTTCAAGGGTTATCACGAACCGTCTCGAACACAGACTTGATGACTTCCAGCCTCCCGAACAAGCCGGTTTCCGAAAAGGCTATAGTACCATAGACCACATCCATACGCTGCGGCAAGTTATACAGAAGACCGAAGAGTATAACTTGCCATTATGCTTAGCGTTTGTGGACTATGAGAAAGCCTTCGATTCGGTGGAAACATGGGCTGTGCTTGAGTCACTCCAGCGATGCCGTATTGACTATCGGTACATCGAGGTATTGAAGTGTTTGTATAATAACGCCACCATGTCGGTCCGAGTACAGGAGCATAGCACGAAGGCGATTCCATTGAGAAGAGGCGTAAGACAGGGGGACGTTATCTCCCCGAAACTGTTTACTGCCGCAATGGAAGACGCCTTCAAGCTCCTGGAATGGCAAGGACTTGGCATCAACATCAACGGCGAATACATCACTCACCTTCGGTTTGCCGACGACATCGTAGTCATGGCAAAGTCGATGGAGGAACTCAGCATGATGCTCGATGGCCTCGACCGAGTTTCACAACGGGTGGGCTTGAAAATGAACATGGACAAGACGAAAATTATGTCAAATGCCAATGTTGTGCCCACCCCAGTCTCTGTTGGAAACTCGGTACTCGAAGTTGTTGACTCATATATCTACTTAGGACAAGTAGTCCAATTGGGTAGGTCCAACTTCGAGAAAGAGGTCAACCGCCGAATCCAACTCGGTTGGGCAGCGTTCGGGAAACTACGCAATGTCTTTTCGTCCGACATACCTCAGTGCCTCAAGACGAAAGTCTTTAACCAATGTGTGTTACCAGTGATGACGTACGGCACTGAAACGTGGTCTTTCACTATCGGCCTCATCTCAAAGCTCAAAGTCGCTCAACGAGCTATGGAGAGGGCTATGCTCGGTGTTTCTCTACGTGATCGAATCCGAAATGAGGATATCCGTAGACGAACTAAAGTCACCGACATAGCCCACCGGATTAGCAAGCTGAAGTGGCAATGGGCAGGCCATATTGCTCGCAGAGCAGATGGCCGATGGGGTCGAAAAGTTCTAGAGTGGAGACCAAGGACTAGCAAGCGCAGCGTAGGACGTCCACCAACAAGGTGGACAGACGACCTTATAAAGGTCGCCGGAAGACGCTGGATGCAGGTCGCTTCCAACCGGTATATGTGGAGATCTAAAGGGGAGGCCTATGTTCAGCAGTGGACGACCTATGGCTGAGATGATGATGATGATGATTTATGCATTGTTTAATTCTCTTATTACGTTAGTTTTGTGGCACAATAATAAATCTAACAAACCTGCGGTCTTTGTTTACATCAAATATCAAAGATTTTAAAACGTTGTCAGAAACAAAAAGATTAGTTCCGTTTCAATCCGTTCTGGCCAAGTTGTAGTCATAACTTTAAAGATCGATTGTTATCGTTTACGGCAAAATAGGTAACTAGTCCTTATCATTTCATTCATTTCATTGTGACAGGCCCCGTGTTGCGTGTCTTTGTAGGTAAGTAGGTAAAAAAGTCGCGAAGAGAAATACGATCGCTGACCTCGAATGCGTAGTGTAGCCATTTTCTGAGTTTGAACGTGTCTAAACAATAACGTAAACATCTTCCTACTTTCTACCGATCATAATTCGACCTACCTACGTATTCAGCTTAGGTGAGTGAGAGTGATGTCAGGTTTGATATTCGTCTATTTTATTTATCTTGGTCGTCTTGTAGGCCAAATTTGTAACCTACCTAATCATACTGATCATGATTACTAGCCGGTACTTGAATGACATTAATAAGCACACCACAAGCAGGTAGATAGTTTTTTGATCATTATTAAATATGTACTACAAAGATAAATATTCACTTTTTTCCTTGCCTTTCGAAATCACGTGGTAGTGTGTGAAACGTGAGGCTCCTATCACTTTCTTTATTTAAACAACCAAACGTTATGCAGTATTTTCTTTTCTTCATCATATATATATTTTTTTAAACTTATGCGTAAATACAACCAAACACCAAACTTAAATATTATTTAAGTAAGCGCGTGCGTAGTGGGCGGCGCGCGACAACCGACTAAATGGCCGTGACGAAGGGGCCCCCGCCGGTACTTGCAGTTTTATACCTACACCGCGGAGTGAGCCAGGCCTGCTGTAGACTATACACGGACAATGAATTCAATTGATCAAACGAATACAGCCATGTGGTCAAACTTGCATGTAAGTTTTTGCATATTCCAAGCGGGGTTTTAGTTATGATAAAAATCTTTGACCTGTTTGATTGCACGGGTTACATTTTTAGATCAAACGCGAGGATTTTTCAACATAAAGCATTGTCCTGAAAATTTGTAAAACAAAACAAAAAAAAAGAATGATTATTCAATTTGGTGCAGACGTTCGTAAGTTGCTTACGTACAAACATCAGTACATACCATGTGAAAAAGATGAATGCGTTTGTTTCTCGGTTTAACCATGACTATGAACACTCGTATGACTTCGAAAAATTCAAAAGTTTCAACGTAGTCACAAAATTAATGACTGCCACGCCAAACAAGAGACATTTCAACAAATTATGCCTATGCGTCACGCAGGAATAGACAATTAAGGTTTATTAAAATGTTTCCACATAACGTTGAAGTTAAATCAGCAGGCTGGTATGTAGGTACAGTGTCCCTTAGAAACACGACAGCAATTTATTATGAGAATTAAATTATGGAATTTTGTCATGTGAATTTATCAACGATCTTTTTATTTTTTAGGTGTTACTGAAATATTTTGTGAACATTCTTTGCCGTTATACGAAGTTATTTGGTATTTATTGGTCCTTTGTTGTATTAACTTACTAGGTGAAAAGTTTTATTGGGTTTTTCTAATAGAATTTCTCAGTAAGAGCCTGGAGTTTGTAAGTTGGCGGTATAACATACCCTCTTGTCTCGGCAAGCACGTTAAACTGTTGGTCCTGGTGGCCTACCATAACTTCTTCAAACGAGAGTAGTTCCGCTGAGGGAAAGAGACATAGCTATACAAGGCGTCTAGCGCTATCTCGTTCCCTCAGCGGAACTACACTCGCTTTAAGACATCATGGTAGGCCCCCAGATCTCTCTCCGATCGTGTCGAATTGTCGTCCCATCGGACTATTTTTTTTAATGTGGTTATTTCATCAAATGAGTCCTCCCACCCAGGGCAGAGCGGGAGGGACTGTCAGACTCGTACTGACTAAAATCCACGGTGTCCTTCAATAGCCCTTTACGTTCCGGGGTCACGGTAATTCGTGAGTTCCACGACCAGTCTCATCGGACTATGAGAGTAAAGTAATAGAGAATGCACCTGTGCCTGCGCACACACTTGTGCACTATAAAATGTCCCACGCAGTTGGCTAATCTCCGCTGAGATTGACCGCCATGGTTGAAATCGGACAGGACTATAAACTTACTAGGTAGGTATTGCCATCGGCTTCGCCCGCATGTATCTCGAAAATTATTATTATAAATATTATTCAAATCTGTTCAGAAGTACGGAAAAATCATTTTAACTTCCTAACAACATACTTACTTTTCTTGACCTAAATATTGTGGCTCAAGTAACATCACTCGACATGTTTCTTCAAATGCCGTCAGCATTTTAACGTATTACCCTGTACTAACTGTGTTGCAAAAGTCAGATATTCAGTCGTCCTATATAAAATACTGGGGCCATAGTACAAGTTTTCACGTTTTTGTGACGTCAAGTTAACGTTAACTTTGACGTCATCTAACTTTTTTTTTATCGTGGTAAAATCATCAAATGAGTCCTCCAACCCAGGGCAGACTAAAATCCACAGTGTCCTTCAATAGCCCTTTACGTTCCGGGGTCACGGTAATTCGTACAGCCCCGCGACCCCGGCAGGCTTTGGCCCTCTAGAAGGGGGCCCCGTCACTATGCTGACACTCTTTGAGGCGCGCGTGGAACACAACGCGCCGTCGACCCGGGCATGGTCCATTGTCGGACAGCGAGTTGCCCATTACTCGCTGCCCGCATGCCCGGGCGGTAGGACCTTGGAATGCAGAGAGCAACTGAAGGAACAAGGTGATTTTTATGTCAATACGAGTCTTACAGTCCCTTCTGTTCCATCCAGATCGGGAGGTCAGGAGAAAAAAAAGATCTTCAAATATCTCGTTTCTTGATTAATCGATAAACGGTTGTCTCGGCTCGGTTCCACTCCACTATGCAGATTACAATTTTACGAGCCGCTCTATTTATTCGATCGTTTAAATGTTTATGGTATGGTCATTTGAATTAACTGCTCAAGCAGCTTGCATGGCTGTTTGAATTTAAAAGGTTCTTCTGGATAGACCATTTCTATTTGCCTTGAATATAACAATATCGATATAATATAATTGAATCATCAACTTAAAACTCAAAGCCACCCTATATGAATTCTTGCTAATCTGATATTTAGTGACCTTTTTTGTGATTTAACATAGCATCACTCAACATTCATCATCTTTTTTCCTCATAATCTTATTAATGTCAGTACCTATGAGATAATCGAGTATTTCACGCTCATGGGAAGGCTAGGAATGTTTATCGATTTCATAGACATTGTTACGTTAGACAATTAAGTTGAGGTAATTGTCCGGTTCTATCAACTTTATCTTACGTCAGATTTTTAACAAATTATTTTAAAAAAAGTTGCACTGATGATCGTTTCTTGTTATTTACGTTATAACTAGAAATCAACAATCGAAATAGACAATCGATTAGAATTGATTTATAAACATATTAAATCATAATAAAAAATACGCATGGGCATCTAGTATCTTATGAAGATTATTGTTATATTCCTCGGGAATAGTCATTTCTTCCTGATGAAAAATTATATTTGTTGTCGCTGACCCACTCCAGAGGAGAGGTAGAAAAAGAAATCTCAAAAAAAAACCATTTGTAAAATAACTAAAAGATCACAATTTCTCTTCAAAGACAGCTAACAGATTAAATGAAAACATTACACTCCTGTTTTTGGACAGTCGTGTAAAAAACCGTTTACCCATTTTGGTATTCCAAGCCCGCGAAGAGAAAACATCGAAAACGCATATTCCACACACCTCGGCTACACAATCTAGTTTCTTATTAGCCCTTAATAGTTTTATTACTAGTTACCATATAAGTGAACTAGAGAAATAACTAGTTGTTCCACAAACTAGTTGAGCTTGTCTTTCTTGATTGTTTTCACGGCCTGATCGTATTACCTATTATGGGTTTGAAAGACAGGCTTTTTCTAGTTTGAGAGTGTAATTATCCATTTACGTATATGTTCTTTGACTATGGTGCATTTAAGCTTTTGAAATTTTAACGGTTGGGATAGGAAATAAAAATTGCTTGGAAAATCATCAAAAATTGTCCTCCCGCTTCGACTGTCCTGTTCCCTTAGTTGCGCTTCGCTTACCAAGGCCGCGGTGCGCTTTTAACACAGTCCCGCGACCACGGCAGGCTTTGGCCCTTTATGGGGACCTCACGGCTCCGTCAGTAAACGTCCCTTATGTACAAAGCGTTTTGGAAACTTTAATGCCTTTGTGAAACAGACTGGCGAAAGCGAAGCGTTTCCGAACCGATGCCAGACGTCAATCGGATAGTTCTGTCACGTTGTCGGATCGCTTTCGCTGTTCTATGTGACTGGATTCAAACAATTCCATACTTTACAAATAAAAACGTCACGCTTCGCATTCGCCACGCCATTCTGTTTGACAAAGGCTTAAATGTGCGCATAGCTAAGAATTGGAATTCCCTGACGAAGTTTTTTTCTGACACTCGTGATATTAATGATATGAAGGTACAATTATAAATAAAAAATAAAAGTAAGCAAACCACATAATTCGGTCTTGAAAAAATAAACTCCTCCTCTTTACAATCACTTGCAAACCTTGGTGAACCAATCATTTCGCAGCATATTTTTACCCGACGTTCTCTTTGAAGGTAATTTCGATATTAATCATCACACGGTGTTATTTAAACCACTTATTTTACCCTTATATGCTCACGAAACAAACAGGCGTGTACTTTCATAACTGTACTTTATTTTGGAGCCAACCTTTTTCCACGTCATACTAAAAATAGTTTGGTCAGAAGTTCCACTCGAGGTTATGAAAATGCACTGTATTTTTTTTTTATCGTGGTAAAATCATCAAATGAGTCCTCCTACCCAGGGCAGGGCGGGAGGGACTGTCAGACTTGTATTGACTAAAATCCACGGTGTCCTTCGCCGGACGGTACGGTTGCCAGAAATCGTCTTGCGACGTCCGATGCCGTGGGTAAGTGAAGGTACAGACGCCAGCACATCAACCTACCTGCCTCAATCTGTCAAAATTCTTGAATAGATTTTCAACCTTATCACAATACTGAAAAGTTAATGTTCAATTGGTAAAATTGAAAGATTGGGGTAGGTTGAGCTGCTGGCGTCTGTATTTATAAAGATCACTACTTTTATCATATTTAAAAGGCAGAATTGAAAGTTAACCAAAAAAAAAGTTAGCAATACGCTACAAGGGGGTGAGGCAGAACTGAAAGTTAACCAAGTTTTCAATACACTACAGGGGGTCTAATCTCTAAACACGAAACCCGTAGTTTCGGCCTTAGTGACAGACGTTTTGACAACGAGCCCGAACTAAGAATGAATGATATTAGCATTTGACAGATAGCTCTTTAGGCTGCAGTTCCAATGAGGCGGAGAGGAGCAGAGCGGAGCAGAGCGGAGCAGAGCGGAGCAGAGCGGAGCAGAGCGGAGCAGAGCGGAGCAGAGCGGAGCAGAGCGTAGCAGAGCGGAGCAGAGCGGAGAGCGATTCACCAATCACATGGCTTGAGTGTAGAAAAGATGTGGATTTCAAGCTATATGACTGGTGAATCGCTCTCCGCTCTGCTCCGCTCCGCCTCAGAGGAACCAAAGACTTAGACTCCGTGCCCGTTCTTAAAGCCGTGGCACGACAATAATATAATAATAATGCAATAATCTTCGCCTGCACTAAAATGATATAACAAATAAATTCTTGTTAAAATACCTACACAATCCGATGTTAACGATCCAATTAAAAGATCCTTGTATAGTAATTATTATAAACGTCTATAGTCCTTGTCGCATAATAAAATAACTATAACCCTTTCAAAGACAGTCAAGAACGAACTATGTAATCTCAATATTTTTAAGAGTGGTTCTTCTGTCATACATCTTTCTCATTCAATTGTAGAGACCGGTTAAAAAATCCACATACGAACATATACACCCACTTTTTTTTTTATTCACAGTGTTCAAAAAATCCAGCGCTCATTTCCGGTGTACCGGTTATTTTTTGAACAAATAAGTTTTAACATGCAAACACATGTGATTGAACTATCAATATGACTTGTTTACTATTTTGCCTATACAAATGTTGTTAACGTAATAACAAAAAAAGAGGAAAGCTAAAAAAAAGATGGATAGATTGTGTAAGGAATGATATCAAAGAAAAAGGAGTTAATGACACTATGACGTCTGAGAGGGGGGTAGCAGAAAAAACGTGTCGTAAAATGGGATAGGGGCAGGAAGATGATGAGGATGTATGCGTACATTTTTTGAGAAACTGTTTTTCGTTTTTAATTACAGGCTACTACCCTGTAGATACGTTTCAATGTGTGACTCCAAAAAAAATATAGACACAACAATTAAATTTTTCAATCTTCTTCCCCTCAACACAAATTGCTGCATACCCACAAACCTCGAAACACAAAACCTCCCGTCCCAGACAAGTAGGTACAATTCCCGCCACTAAAACGTAAGTGACGCGGGAAAATTCGCTATTTTTTCGCGTAAAAAGCCTTGTTAGTCCCGCCAAAGTTATTTTGTATTGTTTGCACAAAAACAACGGGTGCGACCAGGGTTTGTTATGCAATTTGCATAGATACGCCAAGTACTGGAGGTTCAAGAAAAACAATGAAGTTATACGGGAGATAATTGTGGCGAGCGTGCTCGGTCATCGGCGTCGACATTTAATTTTTGATTCAAGTGGAAAAAGTTTGAAAAAGTTCTCGGTTCCATAACACCCTCGCCTGTATTGCTCGGATGAAAATTCCATCTAGAATGCAATAACAAATGCCTCCCGAAATGTACTATTTGTCATGGCAGATTTTGTTACTACACATGTCTATACAATATGCGTACTGCTATGAGCCTGCATCAAATTGGCCAAGTTACAGTCACATTTGATTGGTCAAAAAATCATTACATCGTCCCACAATTGAGACAGGCCTGTTGGTCTAGTGGTTAGTGACCCTGACTGCTATGCCGGAGGTCGTGGGTTCGATTCCCACCCAGGACAAATGTTTGTGTGATGAGCACGATCATTTGTTCTGTGTCTGGGTGTAATTTATCTATAATATGTATGTATTTAGAAATATATAAGTATGTTTATCAGTTGTCTAGTGCCCATAACACAAGCTCTGCTTAGCATGGGACTAGATGGCGTTGTGTGATAGTTGTGGAATATTTTAAAAAAAAACTATTTAAATGCGTTTCTGAGGCCTTTCTCGACTGACAGCAGCAATAAAACTGTGAATGTTACTCCATCAGTTTTCAATCGCTTCAATTGTTGGATTTATTGTGTTTGTATTCACAATACAAACGTTGAACACTGTATGTCAATATCACACAGCACAGATTTCCATGCTCAATTGGGCTCATATCGGAGAAATCCAAAACGCAGCATTGGAATTCAAAATGCCGAGATAATTATGAACCTGTTCGAAGTGAAGTTCGACCCAACAAACTCCCGCGTGTTTTCAACGTATACACGACATGTTATTTGCTATTCCTATTCTTGTAGAACGTGTAAAATGCTACCCACGTATACGCGCCACATACGCCCGATATGTTTTACATAATTCACTGGCTTCCAATAAAATCCGTGTGCTAACAGTTTCATCTATTAGTTACTTGCGAATGGCTCAATTTGTAAATTATGCAGTCGCAGTTCTTTTGTTTTTACATTGTTTTAATTTTGTAGTTGAATTTGGAATGTTTTCGTTATTTTTCTTTTTTTTAATTTTAAGTTCATGCCAGCTTTCTTTTTAAGTGTTTTGCATAGACAAGACAGGGTCTGCTAAAGATATTGTGTCAAAATTAACAGTCATTGATCGTTGCTCTTGACAGATACTAATCTTCTAAGTGAAAGGCATCATTGTGGTTTTCGATGGCTTGCTGTAATCAACTAACTGGTCTGGCATACCTATTTCTTGTGGTAGACTTGCTCCCCAAAACCTCCTATTTTTATTTAGTAAGTTATAATCCTGTGGTGTTCCCAAAATGCTGTCGTTAATACTCAAAAAATATTATTGGCTATGTAGATGAAATATAGCTACTAATAGCTATTCTTTTAACAACTCTATCCATTAATGGCCGTCAAAAAAGAAATTAAAGAAAGTCCTACAATTTTTTTCTACAACCTTAGAAACTCATATTTTAAACTGACTTATTACATCACATTAAATCGCTAAACGCAGCCATTTCTACCACCCAGTATTTAGAACCGTTTCCACCTTTTTTTAATACAAAACAAAAACTAGTAGATACGATTACAAAAGCCTCTGTAAGAGCATGTATTATCTAGACAACTGACGTCTTAGGTCTTTGCTAATCAATATTTCTTTAAGATTTAAACAAGTTTCACCATACAAACATGCATTCCATGAACAGCAAAAACATTAATTTTTACAGAAGTGTGTATTGGTATTTTGATGCCTTTTTTTGGGTGGTAAAATCATCAAATGGGTCTCCCGCCGGAGTAGAGCGGCAGGTTCTGTCAGACTTTACTGACTAAAATTTCACCCTGTTCTTTAGTTACCCAGGTCTCGTTTACCTTTATAATAATTACAACAAGCTCCTAATAATGAGCTAAAATACGTCACCAAATGACACTGGCAGAATAGATGACATCAGCTCAGTTGTCAAAGAAAAAGATCAAAATGTGTTTGTTAATTTGCCTGTATTTTTTTTTTGTAATTATATAATATTGCATTTATGGTCATTTGTCTTAATTTTAGTAGTTTTTTTTTGCACTTTCGTTTGGCCGTAAGCAAAACCTAATTACATCGTTTTAAATCGCTAAACGCAGCTATTTCTACAAATCACTATTTAGACCTCTTTCCACCTTTTTTTCATAGAAAATAACGTCTAATAACCAATACGAATGCTTCTGTAATAGCAAGTATTATCTGGACAACTGACGTCTTATGGCTTCGGTAATCAATATTTCTTTAAGTTTTAACTTTGCATGTCTTCAGTACGTTCCCCAGTAAGTGGTGTTGTGTTTCATTACTAACTTGTTTTATTATTTTTTTTTGTTTTTTGTAGTCGGTTGTTTGGTTGTCAGTTGTTTTTGGTGTTTTATTGGGTGGTCAGGAGAAAGATGGTTGGCTGTTGGTTTGTTTTTGTTTAGGAGAATAATGTTTAGATATTTTCTGGAATTAAAATGAGAATTAAACGTGTCTTTGAAAAAATGAACGTGTCCAATAGTAACCATAAATTTTCGGTGTCGCTACTAGTATTTAGTTACGTACTATTTTCTTTTACTTGTCAAATACAGTTACGTGCTTCACCGTTTGCTCACTAATGGCTAGTCCAAATAAAAGTTGTGTCGCCATGTATTAATTTACATATCCCAGGAATCCACAAAAATGCTTCATTATGATTGTAATAAACTGAAATGTACGAATGTTCTTATGATGGTTAGCCAACTATGATTCACAGATTTTCCTTTTATGGTAAGAATTGGTGACCAAACACGGATTTTATCCAAAGTATTGTTGGTATGTGTGAGTCATAAACAATAACCGTATCAAGAGATGACTCAAGTCATAAAAACTCCTATAAATGCATTTAATAGAAAAATATTAGGTTATTTATATACTACTACCTTACTGGTGGCTTATTGGTGAATCTATATATATAAAAGGAGAACTGACTGACTGACATATCAACGTACAGCCGAAACTACTGGGGCTAGGAATGTGAAATTTTGCACACAGCTTCCTATTATAATGAAGGGGAGCACTAAGAAGGGTTTTTGGAAATTTAACCTTTAAGGGGGTGAAAAGGGGGATTAGGAAAGTACGTAACCCAAGCGGACGAAGTCGCGGGCAAAGTGCTAGTTTCTTAATAAAGATCATGTGCGCAGTAACCGTACTTGTGTTAACAGATGAAACGTGGTCGAAGTGAAGGATGATTCGAGTATATAAAGTTAGTACTATGACAAACAAAGATGTTTATGAATGTAGGTATAATATACATTATGTTCTTAAGTACGGTAAATCTTAAGTTGGTAATATAGTCTCTTTTTTATAAAATTCGGACATTGGGAAATACTATATGGTGGACCAGTCTGCCCTCGTAAATGCAGTACTTTCAAAATGGCGGTTTCGAGAAAAACGCGGTTAGGTTTTTTTTTAAATCTTTTCTAAAACTGATTAAAAAACTCATATGTTTTTCTAATGTAGGCCTTTATAAACTTGAATACTGCATTTAAACCTTGTGTTGCCATTTACATTGAATTTTTGAGAAAAACCAGAAAATGTGTCGAAAAAATGTCGATTACTGCATTTGCTACTAGAAGGGCAGCAGTGTCGTCGGGGAAATACTATATGGTGGACCATATAGTCAACAGTGCCGTCGGTTACACCTGAGCGTCACCACCGTCCTACCACTGAATCTGATGCAGGAATTTCTTGAAACAACCGTATCCAAACCTGCGTCGCGCGGATAGTGAAAAACGCCTTGCGCTTTCTTTAGTCACTCTTCAAGGGGGGGTTTTACCGCAGAGTGATTGCGGCGTGCAACGTTAATATACCTGATAGAAAACATTTGCCTTTCCCAGCTGTCCATAAAAACATCATAAAAAAAAACTAGAACAGGGTAAACCGAGGACCACTTGGAACATGTTCAAAATGTATCTATTAAAATAATTAGTGCCACCGAGTCATCGCCATTTTGCTGGCAAGTTTACCGCATATGATTGCCCTGCATTTAAAACTTGTTTTCGAACTTGCTACTGTAATATGTACTTATGGTGACCAGTTAGTGATGGACTGAATGCCGAATGGGAATTTAAATGTCGATGACGAAGATTTCGGTTCAGTTTCGGCTGATTTTCGGCATTCTTTGTTGTTTCACAAGAGTGCATTTGAATCTGTTTCTTTTTGTAAATGATAATAATATTGACCAACTGCTTTTTACTCAAGGCGTCTTATAGATTTTAGAAAGACAAAGTTGAGCTTAAACTATTTTTAATTTATTTAATTACTGTAACGAATGGTAGAAACAAATCATTTTTAACCAGACTAACAGCCAGAAAGATGAAATGAAACGTATGTAATTATTATATCATTTATGAATGACATAAGTAATATTTATTTGATACGATGTAATGAACTACACTAATCAAATCAATAAAGTGGGCTCATGACGCTGTTGCCTAGATATAAGACCTAGTCGATGATCGATAAAAGTTGTAACTTATCGATATCACTCACTGATAACTTTGCACATCTCTATTCTGTATGGTACATAATACCGTTGTTTTTGAAGACAAAATGTGGAAGTTAAGTGCATATTGAATACCTAGCAAGCTAGTTTAACAGTTAAATTCTTTACAAAAACCTTTTAGCATAAGCAGTCTATAACTTTCCCATCGCTGGGACCTCCTTTCTGTGAGTGGGCTGTAATCTACCATGTATACCCAGTACGGGTTTGGTAGATGTCAAATGTCTTCGAATTTTTGGTTCTAGAACATACCAGTTACCTCACGATGTTTTCCTGTACATTTTGAAAATCTTTTCATTCAAATCAAATATAGAATATTAATTAAATGCTCGCAAAAACAATCTAGATCACAAAAAAACATATTAAACTGCAATAAATAACTAATTGTAAAAAAGAGACAAAGCACAGAACGTGACGTTTCCCACCATACGTTGTTAAGATAACCGATCTTACATCATTAGCACTCGTTAAAACGGTAAAAGAAGAAAAACTAGTAATCGACAAAACATAAAACTATCATTATCGGTAATCTGAACCAGTGTTAACTTAACGAGAGATTAGGATATCGATGAACTTGACAAATTCTATTTATTTTTTTATTACGGTGAAGTTCGGTAAAAATACTACCGGGATCATACACGGGATAAAATATATTCTGTTCTCTTTCTATGTCATTATTTTTAAACCAGGTTGTAAAGTATCTGGATCACGGGCGCGATAGCCTAAGCTGGGTTCCGTGGCCCTGCAACGCAAAGGGCAACCGAAGGAACAAGGTGGACTTTTAGTCAGTAAGAGTCTGACAGTCCCTTCAGCTCAAGGGTTTACCAATCAAAAAGCAAGCTTGTCTTCCACTTAAAATAGGGGTAAAAAGACTTATACTCCTGAAGATTACAAAGACAAAGTAATAGAAAAATATTAGGGTCAATTTTTTCCTTACTGTCTATTAATTTCGGGCACGCCGCAATCGCGGCGGTAAGACCCCTCTTTGAGGAGTGGCTGGATAGGCGTCACGGCGTCCTGACCTACCGCATGACGCAGGTCCTCACCGGACACGGAAGTTTCGGGAGGTTCCTGTGTCTGATAGGGAGGGAAGAAACGCCTGGGTGTCACCACTGCGAGGATCGTCCGGAGGACACGGTGGAGCATACGGTGCAGCACTGCCCCGCTTGGGCAGAGCACCGCCGTGTCCTCACGACGGCGATAGGCGGAGACCTCTCGCGCCCGGCATTGGTCGAGGCCATGCTGCGGGGCGAGACGGAGTGGGAAGCGGTCTCCTCCTTCTGCGAAGCAGTCATGCTCGTGAAGGAGGAGGCGGGCCGCCTGAGGGAGAGGACAGCGTCCTCCCTCCATCCCAGTCGCAGTGGTAGACGCCCACGGCGTCGGACGTCGCAGGACGATCTCCGGCCACCGTAGGCGCGGGCATGCGGGCAGCGAGTAATGGGCGACTCGCTGTCCGACCATGGACCATGCCCGGGTCGACGGCGCGTTGTGTTCCACGCGCGCCTCAAAGAGTGTCAGCATAATGACGGGGCCTGTAGAGGGCCAAAGCCTGCTGGGGTCGCGGGACCAAGGGATTACCGTGACCCTAGTACGTAAAGGGCTATTGAAGGACACCGTGGATTTTAGTTAGTACAAGTCTGACAGTCCCTCCCGCTCTACCCTGGGTGGGAGGACTCATTTGATGATTTTACCACGAAAAAAAAAAAAAAAAAACTGTCTATTAATTTGATGCTAATTCTTTGTAAATTTTTTAATGATAAACATAATTTGTATCGATATTTTTAATTATGAAATCAAATGCCAGCGTTGGCAGCTTTAGTTTTTTAATTGCCGTTAATTTACAACACGGCCATATACGTATTTATGAGTTATTTATGGGTTAGAGTAACGTCTTAATTAGTTTACAAATTAGTTGCCGTTATATAAATCATATTGCTAATAAAATAAAACTTGATTATGGATATTTTTGGTCCTTTTATTGTGAAGTGTAGTGAAATATTAAGAAACACTATGAATAACATATATACTCTCATATCATATAACTACTAGCCTACATAATATAGTCAACTTCACATTCGCAATTTTTTTTTTAGCGTGCTAAAAACATCAAATGAGTCCTCTCACCCAGGGCAGAGCGGGAGGGACTGTCAGACTCGTACTGATTAAAATCCACGGTGTCCTTCAATAGCCCTTTACGTACTGGGGTCACGGTAATTCGAGAGTCCCGCGACCAGGTTAAATAGCCTTGTATAAATTGACAACTCAACGGAATGCTTTCAAAGGAGAAGTAGTGAAGAAACTAAATTGTTTGAAATTAAAAGGTAAAAACGCGAAGGTAAAAACAACAAGTGATACACGCGAAAGTAAAAACAGCAAGTCGCAAGTCGCATCGAGTGAGGTTGTGAAAGGGTCAGAACTGCCGGTAACTACAGTATATTTACATGATCATCTACAATCGGCAGTAAACTGCTGTATAACTGAACATCCCAATGATAGACCATAACCATACTATATAATCAACTCCTTTCTAAAGCTGATCCCATATCAAAATCTCCAGAAGGAGTGATAACCCAACTAAAAATCATCATTGCGCCTAAGTGACGTCATTTAGTCGAGTCGTTTGTCGCAATTGACGCAATTTTCTAAATCATTACCTTCACAAATTGACGCCAATGTTCTGGCAAATTAGAACCTTTTTGTCAAATGTGTTGTGTGAAGAGATATCAGCATCGCATTGTGTTTTGATGATGTGCTTTTTCTTTGGTTTTTTTTTGGGTTTGTCCAAAGTTTAAAGGGAAAAAAATATGTTATGAGGCCCTTGCCGAACTAAAATTGATGCCTCATCCACCATTATTTATATTTTAGATCGGTAAACTTAAAGGAATCAGTGAATTGAGTTTCTTTTTGACCCATTTTTAAAATAATAATACAATAGAATTCAAATTATATGAGTATTTTAGTAAAATGTCCATGTCGATGATATTTTGGAAACTACTCTCAAATATTATCTTAAAATGTCTTCTTATTTCAATCTTCTCTTTCAGTTCAGGGTTTCTTAAAGTGGGGTCCACGGACCCCTCGGGGGTCCGTGGCATGTGCACCAAGGGTCCGCAGTAGGTCAGCTAACTCTTAACCTATTTACTAGGAAATAGTGTAATATTCTCGTTCTGATACCATTTGCTACTACGTATCTTTGCGAGGCTGGGCTTATTAGCTTAGATAAGATTTTAAAAATAAGAGTAATAAAACTACCAATTATTAAAATTGATTTTTCAATAAAGATATGGCTTTTTTTCTTTCCTCATAATATTCTTTGGGGTCCGTGGAATTATTTATATTGTGAAAGTGGTCCGTGACTGCAAAAAGTTTAAGAAACCCTGTTTTAGTTGGTAATTATCTCAGTATAAAATAAATACTTTACCCTCCTTCTGGGGCAGTCGGGTAAAAATCTATTGTACTGTTATTTTATTAGGGACAACAAACAGTAGTAAGTGTATGTATAAACTCACAACCACAACTTAGTGGTAGTAGCTGGTACACTACCAACGACATAATGCACAAATTATTTTACAATTTTAATTTATGAAAGATAACATGAAAAATTAAAATTGGGCCATGTGCCATTTTTATCATCATACCGGAAACATACTCGCAAAACAATATGATTTGGTTACGTTAATTCAAGGGCAGCCGATAACAAGATACACGGCTTACCATTCACCATACCAAAACTAAACTGAGCGACGACGCTTATGAAATAAGTGTCACTCGCGCGTTTAACACACGTCGCATTGCCTGAGGTCGTGTACGAAGAAGAAAGAAAGAAATAATATTTATTGGTACAGAAACAGGGCACACACAATAATATGCAAAATAAAAGAGGACAATTAACGATGTTTTTTTGAAAATAACTTAAAACTATTTGGTACAAAATTGTTTGCCCCACGGCTGCGCCAAATAGGCCCAAGTTCAGCAAAAATGCCAGACAACTAGTGCCTGACGCTGATTTTCAAAAGGACCTGGTTGAGAGGTGGGTACGGCGAAGCATAACACTACACCTGTATTTTCCACGGAGATATTCCGATCTCCACTTACCTCGGTGCATCCTCATGTTTACTTAATCCAATTAATATTACGGACTCCCCTAAAGTTGGTAAGCGAGAGGTCATTAGTTCGAGGTCTAACTTGTACTATTGAGCGCGCATATCAAGCTTAGTTGGAAGGATTAACGAACGTTCAGGAATACTCTGGTAATGTGTGACTTATATAGCTAAGTACTTACTATTCGTACTTTTTTAATAACTAAGTGTGAATCTAATTAAGCTGATTAATTAAATTATAGCATTATTTAGTTTATGGAGCAGTGGTGGCCAAGTAGTATCGGTCTCGACTTTGGGGTTTGTAAGTCATGGGTTTGAACCTAGGCAGGCGCATTTTTTTGTGTAATTTATTTCATCACCACTGCTCTCAAAACGGTGAAGGAAAAATGTCCAACCCGCATTGGGCTCGCGTGGTGGATTACGGTCCACTCCCTCTCACAAAGTGGAGGCCTGCAGTGCAGTGCCCCTGCAGTGGGAACATTATAGGCTTTACTAGCATGTGAAGAAACCACATAACGGGATAAAAACTATCCTATTTGATTATTCTCTGGGGCCTTTGGGGAGGCCTCTGGTGTTCGATTACTTTATTTCGTTCTAAGTCTTAGAAACTAATATTAATGGTATTTTTTTCAACTCTATGGATACTGTTGTTTGAAATAAAACCAAAAAAAGTTCAAGGATACTAAGTACAGTCAGATCGGTTCAGTACAAGTTTTTATTTTTATTTTATAAGACCTTTAAATCTAAATATTGTTATAAGGCGTGGTCGATAGAGCCCCGTGCGGGGCTCCCATATCTTTAGGTAGGGTTAAAAGTAGTTCAACAAGGAGGGGATGGCGCCATTAAGTGCTACTGTCTTTACTAAGCTGTCTAACGACTTTTCATTCTCGACATGGCCTTCATCCGTCATTATATTAAAACCAACACTACAGAAAATGCAATTTAATAGAAAATATAAACCACGATGAACATTTTGTACAGTTTTATTTAATTTTAATGAAACGGCTTGTCAATGGATCAAAAACAATAATTATATACCGCAACAAAAATAAAATGCAAAATAACAAATCAAATTCAATGAAACTTGTACTTGCAACATATCCATCTAGTTTAACCTGGTCCGTGGCGGGATAGAGAACTAAAATCAAAATGTTCTGCATTTGATGTAATTACTGACATTTGCCTTAACAAGCAGCGCCGCCACTAAATGTCAAGATTTATTTGTCAGTCTATAATTACTGCTACCGCTTATGACAGTAATAACATACGTAGTTGAATGCAAAATACTGATATTTTTTCTGTACTAAATTAGACTTTCATACCATGTAATAAGGGTTAGAGAAAGTAATAATTCATGTTTGTTAGTGACAATTGAGGAGCGATTCCATTTATTTCTGATTGGGGTTGTTACAGATATTTTTATGTCTTTTTCAGTGATTTAAAGTAATGGGGTGTAAATGTATTCCACTTTACACCTTTCTAATTTTGCTGTGAATGGCATCTTTATTTTGGTACAGGATAATTTTTTTATTACCTATTTTTAGGACAGTACAATTTTGTAGTTTCACCCGTTTTCTTTAAAAGGGAGTAAATTGCCCAGCAGTGGGACACATTCTTTATTTTTATTTATTTTTTTATTAAAAAAAAAAACGTTGCCCCACACTAGGAATTTCTCCTGTGCCATGGGTGTTTCACGCAGACCCGAAATAACTACTTGTAGATCATACAAATATTTGCTCCGTGCGGGAATCGAACCCGCGACACGCAGCGCAGCAGTCCAAGTGCTCAGCCACTGCGCTAACCGTGCCGTCACATTATGAGGAAACATTTCGATACTCCTTGGTGACTGCTTGTCAGACTTTTGAGCTTATGACTAACAGTAACGCTTGTCAAAGATCTACAAATGACAGCCGAAACCAACAACCTTCGTGCTTTCCGAATCACGGAGGAAACTATCTCATTCTATTCTTGGTCGCCGCAACACGTTTTCTTCTTCCATTCTCCTTTGTCAGACGTCACGGCATCATTTACTCATTTTTCTTTCCCAATCCTTACTTATTATATTCACTACAATCAACATACTAATAGCCCAACAGCCCAAAAGTAAGGCGTCAGACAGGCGCACAGGACATGATGAGTTCGAACCCCGCCCCAATTGACGTGAACCCACTCCTATACATTGTTAATTTTATGGCGATTGATATGGCACATTCATGACAAAAGTGATCCTGTATACCCCCCAAGAGTTTGTTAATAGGTGCGAAGTACCCCCGAACGGCTACGTAATAGGGCGAGCCTAGAGTAATTTCATTTCAGCCTAGTATTTTTCGGAGTTGTGGATGGTGAGTTACTGGTACCTCGCCGTCTGATCAGGGACCAGCCAGCCACGAGTCAATGGCGCAACACACTGCTCTCAAAACGATGAAGGAAAGATGAGGGAACCGGCATGTCATAGAACCAACAATTTCGAAGACAATACTGTTAAATCTACTAACCCGCATTAAGTCTGTGTGGTGGATTGCAGGTCACTCCCTCTCTCACTGGAGATGGAAAATAATTTATGTTTAATTACTCTATCACACAAAAACTGGTCGCGGGACTCACGAATTACCGTGAACCCGGAACGTAAAGGGCTATTGAAGGACACCGTGGATTTTAGTCAGTACGAGTCTGACAGTCCCTCCCACTCTGCCCTGGGTGGGTCATTTGATGATTTTACCACGTAAAAAAAAACACTCAAAAACCACTGAACAGATTTAGATGTTTGCTATAATATATTCACTGGGTTAAAAATTTAACTCAGTTAATAAACAATATACCTTCTATCCAGGTATGTCCTTCACGTGGGATGATCATCGAACTTTACGCGAGAAACGCCGCAGGCATAAAATAGTGAAGATGTATTTTTAAATTAACCTATCCCAAGGATCATTTCAAGGGATCATGCTTCAACTTCAGGATACCATTTTTGTTTTTGACGTCAACGGAACTTAGATATTTGATGGAAAATAATAATTTCTTTGAAGATGATTTTTTTATAGCCAAGTCATTTCCGGAACAGCGATGTCGCTTTTATAGTGACTGGAATAAAATCTTTATTTTTGAAAAGGAGATTATGAGTAGGTAAGTTTATGATTAATTTTCTAATTATTTTTTTAAGTGGTTGCAAGCATGATTGACTGCTGAGCATGCGGTCCAGTAAAAATAATCTCGATAATGGAGTCCCGCTGTGCGGGGCTCCTATTTCTGTTATTGTTGTTTATTGTTTAAAAGGAACCTTACATGCCCATCTGTAAGGGTGATTCTGAAACGCAAAGGGCTACTGAAGGAACAGAGTGTTTTTTTAGTCAGTAAGAGTGTGACAGTCCGCTCCACACACGATGGAAGGATTATTTGATAATTTTAGTACTCAAAAAAAAAGGAACCTTACATGAATGGCATGACGGGAGTTTAGTTAGCTCGTTTCGCTCATTCACTCTAGCTATACGATTCGAACCTGTCCTTTCTGTGTTAGAATAGAGCGCAGCGAGCTTAGGGCACCCCGCTCTCCCTACGCTCCCTACGCTCTGTATTCTGCTACTTTGTGCTGCATTTTATGGGACAGGGCCAGCGGGCAGTTAACTAGTAGGTGGTAGTAGTCTAAACGTGACGATCATTCGATATTTTAATCTTTGGTCTATCAATGTTTGATACTTTGATGATGTTCAATATTTTGCGTTTTACCTGAAGATTTTGTACCTTGGTAAAGATAATCATATTTTTCTATCCATGACAGGAAATCCAATCACTCTGTTGTTTATAGCCTACCTGCATTTCAAATCTAGGTTTATAAAAGCCGTCCTTCTTATATTTCCAATGTGACGAGCCATTAGTCCAATGAGAGAGAACACATAAACCTGCCTGCATAGAAACAAAGTGTGTAAAATAATGAACCTATAATTAAAAGTATTTACATAATTAAAACTAGAAATTTAAGAAAAGGAGATACGCACTCGGACCCCATGACCCGAGTGTTTCAACCCCAAACGGCTCAAAACTGTAGCAACCATTAAGGTTACAAGATTTGCGCCGTTTGTGGTTCTCAGCAGCCGCAGCTGCGGCGCCAGCACAGCCCGCCGTGCTTGCAACGTGGGATGGCGCAAGGGTACCGGCACAGGTAGCGTCCATACCAAAGACCTACCCACATTCCAAGGCATAAACGTCATTCCGTCTGGTCTTTTCCCATCGTCACGTGACAAGCCATTTGGTTCTAAAACCGCTGGTACTCCGGCGGAGGCAAAAGCTCGACGAATAATGAATAATGAACCTATTAATTGTATGGAGCTTTTTTAAGAACTATTATTTCCATCAAATTAACGTCAAAGTCCACGTTTACTTTAAAAGAACGTCGCCCTAGAGCCTGAGATGTCCATTTTGACTGTAATAGCCACTCATAGAAGATTTTTTTCGAAGATGTTATAAAGTTTTGTGATAATGTCTATAAATGAGCTCAAAAGCTTCAGTTGTATCTAGGCTAAACAGCAAATCACACAGACTGTAGGTCGGTACATTAACATCGATGCAGTACTCAATGACAGCGATGAATTATATTCATCAGTATTACAGGCTGGATGCACACCAGACGTGTCAGTTAATTGATAGATTATCAGGATATGCTAACTGTAGAGGTATAGTATAATCACAATTATATGTACAGACTGAAATCCAATGATCCTTCAATTGTCCTTTACTTTCTAGGGTCACGATAACCTGCTCAGACAGTCTCTCTACCACCAGACATTATTATCCACCTTACTCTCATAAGAGATTAATTAATATTATTTATGGCAGCACTTAACACTTTCTATCTCCTTTGCTCTTTTTCACTTCATATTCTATCTCTTTCCACTGTTACTGTCTGATCCTTCTTGTGTAGCGTGTAATGTACCAAACGATACATTGCGTCTTGTTGCGAATTCCATGGTGCGTTCAGACTGTATAGTTTGCGGGATAGTTACTAGAATGTTAAAGATAGGTATAGTAATCAAGATGGGCGTGTATCGGAATGAATTTTTGGAAGGATGTAGGAGTCTTTTGACCAGCAGTGGGACATAACAGCTAGTATTAACTGTACTCTACTGTAATTCTTGATAATTCTAAGTACTAGTAAGTTGAGTAACTTAAAAATATTATAATAACTGATAATGTTTGTAATAAACAGTCCTTGATAAATAGCCCTTACAAAGTGATGTATAGGACTAGCTTAGCCTCATAAAATAAACTCAAGCCCCAAAAGATTTATAACGAAAGGATATCTTAATATAAAAGGTTTATTTGTTCAGCCTAAAATAAAAAAGATACAATAGACTCAAAAGCTAAAATGATTATATATTTCTTGGAATGCGATAAAAAACGCACAAAAGAGCGACAAGATATAATTTTCACTCGGGTTAGACTATTATTAAAACGCGATAAAGGCATGCAAGAGATATTTTAATACTTGTCATTCACTTGTAAGGCTTGACGGGTTTTCAATACTGTTGTGAATGCAAAATAATTTGCGCCATTAATAAAATATACAAGTCAGTTGTAAAAAGATTAATATTCATTCTGTTGAGTTCTCATTTAAATGTCTGTATTAATTCTAAATGGTCATCAATAAATAAGAATCTATATCACTTGTAACTAGTTTAAGACACCTATTTAAAGTCTAGAATTGACTCAGTATCATGTGTCAATTATGCAAAGACTTTATAAAACCATTTGCTGCTACTATTATAACAAGACATTGACCGTTATTAAGAAAAAAAAAATCTTCGTGTGAAGTCTGCTAATCATAAAATTTATTACTAAGGCTAAAATGACAGTCAAATCAAGTTTTAATAAAAAGATTTTATTATTCAGAACATAGAAATCATAAAAGGAGTACCTATCTTTTAAGAATTAATAAAATATATACCAATCATTGACTTTTGACAATATGCTAGTTTAATAAAACTGTGATTTTGCTTCTATATTACTAACTGAACCGGAATAAAAATAATATGAACATTTTAAGCTGGTTAGTTCCGCCTATTTGAACTAGATGGCGCTAAGTTGTCGTTTCTATTTATACCAGTGAGAATTCCAGTTGGGGCGTACTATTTTATTAAGCTTGACAAGTTAAACCTTCATATCATCGGTCGGTTTTAGTGCTAAGTATTGCAATGATAGGATAAATATTTGAGGGACTTAACAGTTTAAAATAGACGGTGGAAAGTTTTCATTTCATTCATAAGAAAATATTTTATTAAAGTAGACGTTTGTTTAGTAACATGGAATATATTCGACTAAGAAATGATAAGGTAGGTAAATAAATAATAAATAAATAGATATTCCACAACTATCACACAACGCTTGTGTTATGGGTACTAGACAACTGATAAGCATACTTATATATTTCTAAATACATACATATTATAGATAAATGATACCCTTAATTTATTAGGTCTAAGTAATATGGTTATATTTATAATTTATGTCAAAATAACTGGAAGAAAAGTAATAATCTGAAACATTAAACGTGATAACTTTACATAAATTATAATAAAATTTAATGAAACTCGTCACTCGTCCGTAATTAATGTTGTCTCAGAGCAAGTAAAGTGTCAGTTCAAACGCTCCTCGAGATGCATTGTAGGCATACCTCAGACGAATCTCGGCAATTAGGCAAATGCTTTTAACACGAATGTGAATAGGGTTGTCACTTGAAACCTAAAATCTGACAATTCAGTGCCGAAGTACTAATTTGTAGTGTGTGAGTGTGATGAGAGTTCTGTCAGTTTATATTTTCATTCAGATAGATGATGTTTGTTCTACTCAAATAGACTTAGTTGTTATGGTAATAGTATCTTTCTTTCTTTTTCTTTAAAAAAAAAACTTTGCCCCACACCAGGAATTTCTCCTGTGTCGTGGGTACGTTTACAAACATATAAACTCACATACACCAACGCCCAGACCCGAAGCAAGTACTTGTAGATTATACAATTATTTGCTCCGTGCGGGAATCGAACCCGCGACAGGCAGCGCAGCAGTCCAATCGCTCAGCATCGCGCATCTTCATCAATCATATTTCTAGTAGCTATTTTCGGATTTTTAAATTTATACACTAGTTTCGGCTTCGCGTACGTGGTAGCATCTATTATCATAAGAAGGTTATTTTTTCAGGAAACAGTACTTTTTTGTCATGAATGACACTTCATGACCGTTTCTGTACACGTGATAACGTATTTAGGGTGATCAGTATTAAGTTAAAAGTTACAAATAAACAAACGTAGTAGGATATCTTTCACCTTGGTATTACATTCCCGTGGGATAATTTTGGAATTAACTAGTAAGTACCTAAATACTGGGCAACTCGCTGTCCGACTATGGATCATACCCGGGTCGACGGCGCGTTGTGTTTCACGCGCGCCTCAAAGAGTGTCAGCAAAATGACGGGGCCCCCCCTCTAGAGGGCCAAAGCCTGCCGGGGTCGCAGGACTCACGAATTACCGTGATCCCGGAACGTAAAGGGCTGTTGAAGGACACCGTGGATTTTAGTCAGTACGAGTCTGACAGTCCCTCCCGCTCTGCCCTGGGGAGGACGCATTTGATGATTTTACCACATAAAAAAAAAACTTAAATACTGTTTGTCTTGAATCTAGTTTGACAACCCTACAGTTATGCGTTTACACCTAGCGTACATCAGAGCCTGCTCCGTCGTTGCGTTCAACCAAATTGCTTGCTTTGTATTAGACACCATGTCGTTATTTATACACACATTTAATTGTATTTGTGCTGTTTATACTGAGCTGTATGGATGTAGTGGATAATGGAATAGCATAAAGGGAAGAGAGAGGATAATTCTTAAGAAATGCATTCTTGCTTTATGAGTCCTGGAGAGTAGAATGCGTTTATGAAAGCTTTGTATGGTACGTTTCTAGCTATCAGTGATGAAGCTTAAGATTTTTGGGAATAAAAAACTCCACACTTAATTCAGCTAGTGATTCTTTTTCTCTTTTATTAACGTTGTTCCCCGCACAAGGAATTTTTGCTGTATTGTAGGTGCGTTTAAAAACATACAAAAACAGCCAGACTCGGAACAACTATATGTAGTCCAAACAAATATTTGAACCATGCAGGAATCGAACTTACTATACGCAGCGCAGTAGTTGATCACCCAGCTGCTGCGCCAACTGTGCTGTCAATGTCAAGTCGATGATTACCGACATCCAAATTCTTGGGTTCTATTAGTTGACAGTGAGGATTATTTGAGATATCGTGTCAATGAAGTGAATATTGGGAAATATCGGCAGCTAGATAGGTTTTTTTTTATAAGCGTTGCTGCACGCTTTTTTTTTTACGTGGTAAAATCATCAAATGCGCCCTCCCACCTAGGGCAGAGCGGGAGGGACTGTCAGACTCGTACTGACTAAAATCCACGGTGTCCTTAAATAGCCCTTTACGTTCCGGGGTCACGGTAATTCGTACAGTCCCACGACCGTTGCCCCACACTAGGAATTTCCCCCGTGTCGTGATTAAAACCTCGAAAAGGTTTCTGGGTTAGACCAGCTATGGAATTGAGAGCTCAGAGTGTTATGGTGCCCAGAGGTGTGGCAATGTCTTAAGAATGGCACTAGAATGCAAATCGCAATTGTAGGGAGAGAGTGGGATTTAGTGAGTTCGGGTCTGGCAGTCTCTTCTGTTCCACCCTGAACTAGAGGAGAAAATTCAGACTTTCGGAGTCCACTGTTGTAAATAGGCCTCTTATATCTTATCCTCCGTCTTCCGTCTAGTCTGACAATTTCTTTACAACGTGTGAAATAAAAAACAAAATAGTTTCAAAGAACCGACGCCCAAAAAATTGATAGGGAAGCCCGATTCGTGCATGTGTCGGCTCTTCAACACCGTTATCTAATACCAGTACATTTGAGTACTCAATCGATATAATTTTATGACATCCTCGTTATGAGGAGATGGCTTCTCAATAATGATTAAACTCTTAAGAAACCGGCATGTAATCCAGAAGTTGTACCCTCTCATGTTTGATTTGTATATTAATTAATCAGGGCGGAGTGTGGACTTTGTGCTTCAGCGGTAGCGGTGGGTTAAATCGCGGTGGGGATTACGACGTTTATCGACTAAGTATATCTTTTTACACATTGTCGGTGTCGCGGGACTTATGATTTAACGTGACCCCGATACGTAAAGGGCTATTGAAGGACACCGTGAGTTTTAGTCAGTACGAGTCTGACATTCCCTCCCGCTCTGCCCTGGGTGAGAGGACTCATTTGATGAGTTTACCACGTTAAAAAAAAGTATATCTACACAGTTCTTTCGGTTGGCTTTTGGGTTTCAGTGCCACATTGTCCTATTAAGACAGCTCTGTGATACCTTTAATCTTAAACTGACACCTTTTTCTTATGGGACATGGTTTAAACTAAAGAATGCCTTCTGCTACGATATGTCATATTAAATAAAAATGTATTCACTTAAGCAGACAGCAACAATGCTATCAAATTGAGTATGGTTCATTGAAAAATGAAAATTTTGTTTAAAGAAGGTTTTTCTTCTTAGTAGGTACTTCTTCGATAGTTCACATAATTTGTCCGATTTACGTCACTTTTTTCTACAGAACTCGTTTCCGCTTACCGCTCCGCTTATTCCTATAACCAGACCTAAATAGCTCGAGGATCGTAAAAATGGTACATAAATTCTAACCGGTCGGCTCACCAATTAGTTTTAATTACCAGAGAGTGTTGTAGCTTTATCAATAAGTAAGAATCAACGTATCAAGTTACCATTTAAATGTCCGATGCACCGTGGGTAAGATTCGGGACAAAAATCCCGATACTCAGAAGAAACAGATTCCATCGGGCTAAACTTTAAATTTTTCCACATTAGGCTAAAGATTCCGGATAAAGGTGACAAAATTCGATGCACAGTGGTCTGATTAGAGATTTAATCTGGACAAAATTAGGTAATTTGTATTTAAAATACATTTTGTAGGAAGTTTTAATTATAGATTGAAATGTATGTTAATGAAGTTTCTGTATGTGGTTATCTATTTGGTTTGGTAAGTAACAAGAGGTAATTTAACTTATAACTTACTTACAACTGTTAGATTGGAAAATAGTGTTAATTAAACAGCTTCAAACAACATTATTTTCGTTGAATGTTCCAATAAAATAAATTTATTATTAATAAGTTAATGAAATCGAATTCAATGTTAGATAAGAGCTTTTGGGAAGACCTGTGGGAAGCTTTTGCCCAGCAGTGGGCCCAGCAAGAGAAATAAAGTACAAGTTTCTGCTAAGAAAAAAAAGCTAGAAACAGTTTTGAGAAGTGGTACTATAATTACTCAAAAACAAGTTGCTTTAGTGACGAAACATACAATGTTGTACTCTTTTGTAGAAAACCGACAGTAACAAACAGAATTTCACAACTTTTACAATCTTCATACATGCAGATGCAGTCATACAGAAACAACTATAAACAGAGTTCTCCATAAAACAACTCCAGTTATACACACAGTAAACCGGTACATACAAAGGGCTAAAATTTTTAAGTTTTTGATGTCAAAGAATGAGTTTTAATTGCAAATAAACATAGCGTTTCATTAAAAAAAGTAATAAGCACAATGCTGTTGTGTTAATTTATAAAAAAACAACATCTGTTCCAAACATATGAAACGTAAATAAAAAAAAAATCCTTGCAACTTTTGCAGTTTCAAAAAGTTATGGCCCCGTCGGCCATCAGTTCTGCATACTGTGCGACCTGCCCACTACTAATTCGTCTACAAATCTCCTCATTTCTGGTTCGATCACGCAGAGACTCAGAGCATAGCCCTATCCATAGCTCGTTGGGCTATCTTGAGCTTAGTAATGAGGACCATAGTAAGAGACCACGTTTCGGCGCCATAACTCATCGTTGGTTCACCACACATTCTTGACGAGAAAAAGTTACGCAGTTTCCCGAACGCTGCCCAGCTGAGTTGAATTCGGCAGTTGACCTCTTTCTTGAAGTTGGACCTACCTAGTGCGACGGTTTGTTCCAGGTAGACATGCGAATCAACAACTTCTTGAACCGTCTTCACAACTGACAATGGGGTGGGCACAAAATGGCCATTGCACATTATTTCTGTCGTCTTACTGCCAAATAATCAAAGTAAATCTTAGTTCTTGTCTTAATCGATTCATAAATAACATTCTTTCAAACGGCGCTATATTTATTTCTGTACTTGCATTTTCAAGAGACATATGTAAGCAGCTGAATGAACTAAATCAAAGAAGTCGTCTCGTTTATAAATACCACACACACTGGTACAAATACGGGCAATTTGTAGCCAAAAATAAAAACCAACTTTATTATTATTTATTACGCCAGTCAACTATCACTGTCGGCGAATGTAATAAAACTGGGCATTACAAAAGCTATGAAACATACCTCATAAACTTTCCACTTAGAACAAAACACTTAACAAAATCGTATCCAAAGAGAAACACTAAAAAATACACTCTTCAGATATTTATTCAGCTATCCTTAATTTAGACTTAGAAATAAATTTGACTTTACGCCATGCATATACAGATCTAAAGGTCTTAAAATTTTAACACGAACTCCAATTTAGATCATATCCCTGAAATTATAAAGTGAATTTTGGTTTGCATTACACAGTGGTGCATTCTGTTGAGACTCGTGGAAAAAAAGGAACGGTGCACTGCGGACAAATTTAGCGAGAGACGAACGAAAAGCGCGCAAAAAGTGTAGCCCAGACGTTCGCACCCCTTTTTCAAGGTAAATTTCCCGAGCACATCAGGAATTAAAATAGGTATGAAGGTATTTTTTCACGAGTATTTTTCTGGAAATGTATTTATTTTTTGCGGGAAATGAAAGTGGGGCAGCACTGTGTGTTTGTTAACTGTTGAGCTAGAAAAATGTTGGTAAATAAAGTAGGTTTTGTACCTTACTGAAATATTTCGAGAGAACAGGAATAGTTCAAATAGAGAGTACCTATCCTGCAATTTATTTAACGAATTAAATTAATTCATTTCGTAGTTTGAAAGATCTAAGTGAACAGATGGTCGAATGGGGCATTCCACCATCTGTACAGGGTTTTATACGAGTACCATATAGAAGTAGTCACTTTTTTACACCATTGTTCATAATTTAACTGCAATATTAACTAGTTTGACGAGCTATGGAGAGGGTTATGCTCGGTGTATCTCTGCGTGATGGAATCTGGAATGAGGAGAAGCACCAAAGCTGCCGACATAGCCCAGCGAATTAGCAAGTTCTATTGGTAGTAGACAGGTCCCATAGCAGGCAGAACTGATGGCTGATGGGGACGTAAATTACTCGATTTCTTCTTCAAATTTTTTTTTCTTTTCTTTCACGACCGGAAAGCGCAGCGTCGGAGGTCCACCTACAAGATCAAGGACAGACGATCTGATGAAGACCACAGGATCACGTTGGATGGCAAGCCGCTTCCAACCAGTCCTATTGAAAAATAGGGCAGGCATTACATTCAGCGATGGACGTCCTGATCCCGGCTGTTAGGTGATGATGATGATTATCTAGTTTTGTCGTATCTGGCTGTTTTAACAATATCATCGACCTGGCTTTCCATCAGTCTTCTTTCCCAAATCAACAATAATAATTACAAATACAGCAACAAAAGGAAAAAAATCAAAAGAAAACAAATAAATAACCAATAACTTTACTACTTTTTTTCATTGTATACGGATTTCAGCCCAACATCGCGGCCATATTGATTCGTCATCCAATTGTTTTTGTAACTGAACTTGCTAATTTTAAACGTTTATTTATCCATCAATAATCGGCAAACAGGATGCTTTTTGGAAAATAAATAAACAAGATCCATACAAAAGACGCAGATGGGTTTACTTGTCAAATATTTTGTCAGTTAATAAAAACCCTCGTTGAATAATAATAGCTACTATTACAGTTTTTAAAACGGTAAATATATTAAACAATCTAATAAAGCTGAAGAGTTCGATTGTGTGTTAGTGTGACCCTCGTTAATCTAAGGAACCAAGAGCCTGCATTTGATACAATTGTATAATGATAGCAGCCTTCATGAGGAGAATTACAAACTATTCAACTTCATACCTCGATCCTTAGGGGCTGAGCAACAGGTGAAACCGCGGGCAATAGCCAGTTAAAATCTAATAGTGTCGTCTCTTTTCGTGATTTGATTAGAACTTCCTCGAAAGTAAAATTTATCTTCAAGAATTTTTTTCAAACAAACTCACAATCCAGACTTTATATTAATACTTTAGTCTCTTAAATTATGAAAATTATTGTACAAGGGGATTACTTGTCGATTCCTTCAAAGTTAGATATGGCTTAAACAAACAGATATTTCTAAAATATTTATGTGTATGAAATCATATTCTAAAATTATGTATTTGTAGGCCAACGGTCATTTCGCATGATTTATTTTGTCTGAACAAAGGATTTTACCAATAATTCTTAGTCTCTGTTATGTTAAGCATTTTGTGGAAAAAAATGGGGTTTTCCGAAATTCGTGTTCTTTGGAATTTAGGTTTTGTAAGCTACGCGGATTATTAATAAATTATGGGCCGTAGATGTCAGATAAATTGGACACAATGGGTACGATACTATCTGCGAAATAATTTAGCCTTAAGGAAATTAGTCATCATCATAATCAGCTTATAAATCTTCCCACTGCTGGGACACAGGCCTCATCTATGTGAGAGGGAGTGGGCCATAATCCATCACGCGGGCGCGGTGCGGTTTGGTGGATGTCACATGTCTTGTCTTTGAGTTTATGGTTCTTTTTTTAACAAAAAAGTTTTTTTTTTACCAAATAAGTGACAAGTATCAGCCTACCTGACGGAATGCGGTCACCGTAGACAATGGACACCTGCAACACCTGAGGTATCGCTTCCGCGTTGCCGATCTTACAAAAACTTTTTCACGCCCTTTGTGCCTCATTTTGTAGATCATTGAGAAAACCTCGAAATCCCAGTTGATTACACAATCTTATCTTTTCACCTGGATACGTCTTAGAAACCGTATGAGGTATAATCTTTTAACTGAAATAAAATCGTTTTTGTCAGGGAAGTTATACGAGAACGTAACATAAAAGAAAATGTAGTGACAAAATATGAAAAGAGTATGCTTACGCTCAGATGGTTCGATCATGTTGAGAAAATGAGTGAAAGACTACTAACAAGACAATTGTGATTGGCAAAGACGAGCGAAGATTTTCTAAAAATAAAATAGAAGATGCCCCAAGAAAAACGTACACAGACTGACCTTATTGGCGAGATTCTCCAGAAGGGTCAGGTGCATAGTACTCGCAACAGTCGCGCAAATTTTAAATTCTTTACCCTTATATCGGTCCCGTACGGTCCGTTGCGTACGGTTGGTTGCGTCCGGTCGGTTGCATCCAGTCGGCTGCGTATTGAGAAATAGCAACGTGGTACGCGCTGCTGTCGTCAGCGTGGCAGAATGATGCTATATAGCACAAAGTAATATACATACGTACGCGTGACCTACGTAAGCGACATCAGTGTAAGAGGAAATCTAGTCTGCGTAATAAAAAAAAGGCGTGAATATGTTTAATTAGTAATTATAATTCAGTCTAATTGGTACCAGACTAAAAAAATATATTTTATTAATAATAATAAATAAAACAGTCTTTTCAAATTACCTTCCAACTTTTGATGTATCAAAAATAATTGAAGCGGAATTTATAATCGCTAATAATTATTTCAAGAGGTTTGTTGTTCGGTACGAAAGAGATTAATTATTCCAACGATTCTCCACAACATTCTAAACTTTATAATCCGAGCTCTAAAAGCTAAATTCCTTTGCATTTTTTATATACTTTTAGCTAATAAGGCACAGTAGAAAAGTAGATTAGAAGGAACGTTGAAACAATTGAAAGTAGTGTTTCTAATTTTAAAATAGAATGGAATAGAAGTGGTCTCTGTCGTTCGGAACGAAAGATTTACTTGGCTAGAGAGGGACGAAAATAGATAATCGATTCTTGAAATCGTTTTAGTATTTGTGTGGGATGAGGAAAAATAAATAATAAAATTATTCGATAAAGTTTAAGAATACCTAGGTTTTGTCAATTTTATGCAACTTTTGGCTGTAAAATACTTTCTGTATTATCTGGGGTGCCATGACTCTTTTGCTAAACACCGATGTATTCCTTGCTCCACTTTATAGACAACATACTGTACCTACATTACCTATGTGTGCTCTTAGCTTTGCCCACGCGCAGCTCCAAGCCAATGATTAATTTGTACGAAATAGTGCGATATGTAAACTGTTACCATTACGTAAGAACGCCAGGTGAGATAGGGAAATTATTTATATTCTGAATTACTAGGACGCGGCGGTTGAACATTTCTAATCCTTATGTGCTAAGTAACAAGGTTCAAAAGAGTGCAACAGTCATTGTTCCGTTTGTACCTTCTTTTAATTTCTGTCTCGTATACCTATTTTAAAACTTGTTAGCGTTGCGTTTGATTAAACAAAAGTGCAATGAAAAGATGCATAGAAGGTGTAAAGGGCCTTTAAAATTAGGTATTCAACTTTTAGGTCCCTTTATTATCTTGTGCCTTGCCTGAAGCATTGCAGTCGGAACCACTCGGTTTCTTTGTTTATCCATATTCCGGAATATAATAGAATATATAATGGAATAAATATACCTTAATAGACAGTCATTACGGGATGACTAATAAATGTCAGTACATTGCTGGGACAATAAAGCCTTTGTCAAACAGACTGGCGTGACGAATGCGAAGCGAGGCGTTTTTATTTGTAATGGAATTGTTTGAATCCAGTCACATAGAAAAGCGAAAGCGATCCGATAACGTGACAGAACTACCGGAGTGGCGTCTCGCTTCGCTTCGGCATCGCTTTTGAAACGCTTTGCTTTCGCCTGTTTGTTTGACAAAGGCATAAATCCGTTCCTTTTAATCTTGATTTTATGGCATTTTAGCTATTTACGTAATAATTATTTTCTTGAGTGTCTTCACACGTCCTGAGTCACAGCTTCCGGCGGCCATCTTTCTTTTTCTTTTTCCGTTTGGTCACAATGTGGATGTCCGGATGGGAACGGAAGCGAAAAACACATGTGAATTAAACTTTGGATGACTAATAAGTTGTACTTGTTTTTTACACGTTTGTGGTAGTTTTGTATTGTATGTGATTATTTTTGTTAAATGAATAAATTGAGTGTACTGCAGAATAATATAATCATTAAAATTAAATTAAGAAATTGTAACAAAGTTATGACATTGGACTCAAACTATGCAAGCCTTGGGTACCAATTATGAGCATTTTCAAATTACACATTTTTTTAAATCGAAAACCATGAGCGGTAGCAGTTTAATGTTAAATTACATATTTCATAATACCCTCTATTTCCGCTTGTGATTTCTCTACAAAAACCTTAGAAACTTAATAATTATATTTTTAAGGCTTAAAAGAATAGTGTCCGTACTACAAAGTAAATATTCTACATAGGGGCCTTTCTGAAAATATTGAGGTTTTTTGCAAATACTAAGGTGTGGATTTATTATGTTTTGATTTTGGTAAAATACAATAAAAATAAAATCGATTTTATGGAAAATAATCTTGTAGGTAAGTACATATTTTATTAGAGTTCAAATTATAACAAAAAAACAATGAATTAAAAAAAGCAGTAAACCTTCATGAACTTTTTATTACACCCAATAATAGATTGACAATTAACCAAACATTTGCGGACCATCTGGTAAAGGCCAATGTCCACAACACCAAAACAAAACTAATTATAAACGTGAATAATTTAATGTGGTAACAATTGGTTAAGATCACCACGTGGGCTATAACTATTGGCACAGTATAAAAGATTGAATCAGTAAACCAACTAGGCCCTTTATTAAAAATTAAACGCGGGTGACACGGCTATCAAATTAATAGTTTTTTATGGTTCACTTCCAAATAAAATATAATCACTTTTGTAATGGTCACCTGTTTACGACTACACCTTATATTGATAGTACTCGTAGTTTAGTCATCTGATAATTATCTTAAGAAAAATATAATCACACGCCTTAAGTTCCTTCTGTGTCAGTTTGCTATATCTTAGGTCTCATCTTTGCTTCTGGACTAGATCGAGACTGCTAATAACTTTTCTATTTAAATAAAAAAATGTGTTCTAGATAGATAAAAATGTGTTCTGACTTTTTGTTCTTAGTTGACATACTGCACATATACTGACATGTCTACGGTACAATCATGACTCAATGGGAACTGAATATAATCAGCCATATGTACTGTTTTGACAGACATTTGCGAAATAAATTATGTCTATGACGCTAGACTTTTTTCAGCCGTCGTTTCAGGTTTGTACTTGTTTCAGTTGGAGTGAATAGAAATAAAATTAGATGTTGTGTAATGATTCTTACTTACTGTTTCATAAATGAATTATTATGCAAGAAATAGGATTTCACATTTCAATAAGTCTTATTAACTTATGTTTCTAGGTGAAAATACTCTGACTTGTCTGAAAAGAAAAGGGTATCCTTTTTTTTTTTAGATGGTAAAATCATCAAATGTGTCCTCTCGCTGGTGGGACCGTCAGACTCGTATTAACTAAAATCCACCGTGTCCTATCAATAGCCATTTCCGTTCCAGGGTCATGGTTTCCAGTTTCGATAGTTCCGCAACCTCGTAAACGGTATTTTCTGTTTTATACCTTAATTAAACCGCTTCTGGTAACTCCACAGACCTCTGCATGGCTTTGAAGTTCTAATGATTGTATATGTCTTGATTTCCGGACAATGTTTTTCCTTCAACGATTGTCAGTAATGAGGAGCTTGTAGCTAAATAATTACAGCCGCACAGGTCGATCTTGTCGAGGTTGGTCTGTGGCTGGGTGACTGGCTGTCATTTATAGATTTTTGACAGTTTTTACTATTAGTCATCATCTGCCTAGCCTTTTCCATGGAGCGACTGCCTATCGGACCTCCACAGCCCAGTAACATACAGGTTGTCATACTTTTAGAGTTTCAACCACACATACTCGAATACCAATAGTCAAAAGCTTCATGTGTGGTTGACCTACGTACCGGTATTTCACAATTTATGTTAATTTGCTACTCTAAATGTTAGAGTAACCTATTTTCCTAATTGACTTTTACGAGCTACGTAGGAGGGCGTGAAGCGACTTTCACAGCTGTTTAGTTTTTATCGTTGTCTAGATTTGATAACCCTTTCATCATGGATCACTTTAACAAATAAATATTTAGTGTATTTTTACGTGAAAAACATATTATCATTGTGGGTGTTTGTCGTAATACCTATACTATACTAAATGCATGGATTGAATACTGATCTCTCATGATTATATACCAAAAATGTTGACAAATATAATGACCTCAATAAAATTGTAACAACTTATTCCTTTCTCCGAAAAAAAATAATTTTTAGTCAACATTTCTAACGACAAAACAATAAAATTAACGGCATGCCAATGCTCTAGAACAAACAAAATATCTGGAAACCCTTCGACCGGATACCGACCACGTGTAACCCTGCGCGCACGCACATTTCCAACAAGGGGGCGTTTTCTAAAAATATAACACAGAATTATAAACGCAATACGTTCTCGGTTAGTCACTTCGCGTTCACCACGATACGCGGTCCCGAAATCCGTGTCCCGAAAAATCCCGATTCTTTTGTTTCGTCGACCATGGTCTTAAGTGTTTGAATTTCGAACGTCAAGTTTTGGTTTTAAGTGCGTGTTTGGTTTTTTTTCTGGTGTTAAATAAGGTGAGGTTTTATTGTACTTACTTAATTTTTATTATTTAAGGGTGGTGTTGTGTGCAAAAAATATTATTCGCAATATTTATTTTATGTGAAACTGCGTGGAAAAAGGTAAACAAACCTACATTTTTCTACACGCGAAGTAAATGTTATTTGTGTTGAAAAAACCGGGCTCCGACCTCTTTAATTTCTAAATACGCAAAATAATAAACTATTTTCAGAGCTATATGTAACAAATTCTTAATACCTAAAGATACTTTCGCATTTTCAGTCTGACTTTTTAATATTTTTCTAGCGAAATGCTAGTTTTTTTTTTCTTCTTTCAATAGAATTTTTCGCTTTTATGCTCGTCTATAAAATATGAATCTCGGAAACTTAACGCTTATTTGAAGCCATTTTAGCGTCTACGGGACGCATTTTTCTCGTGAAAAACTCTGGTAATAAAAACTGTGAGTTACTTGGAACAAAGAAAGGCTGGGTATTATATGAACTTAGTAGCTACATGTTAGTATATAATATAAGAAAACTTTTTATCAGTTTATCGTGCACGTGTTAAATAGTTACGTTTTTAGACTTAAAATTTTTGGAAGACGAAACTATATTTCACTTTAGAGGCTGGTGAACTTCTCTCGTCTTCCTTTGGATGGCTGTGAAGCGATTGTCGGATCCACACTGAGTGGGACCCACCCTGTTCCGTTAATTGTCGTTTGGAGTTTCAGGGCAGCGGTAATTCTGGCCAAAAATCCGACAACCAAGCTTTTTTATCATGGTAAAATCATCAAATGAGTCCTCCCATCCAAGGCAGGAGGGGAGGGACTGTGAGACTTGTACTGACTAAAATCCACGGTGACCTTCAATAGCTCTTTACGGCCCAAGGCCACAGGGCAAGCTTTGCCCCTGGGGGGGTCATCAGTTTTTTTTATTAAGGTAACGTTGGCCCACTCTAGTAGGTAATTTCTCTTATTTATTTTATTTATTTATCTTATTTATTGCTGATATTGACGTTTAGATTCACCTATGACGCCTTTGATGAAATACCTTTTTTCATATCTTTAGAAATAATACAGGCTAGATTGATAAGTTGAGATTGCTCAATCTGTAGTTAGATGACATCACTTTGCAATAAAATATTATTAACTAGAGTTGCCATCGGCTTCGTCCGCTCAAACCAGAAAATTATCCCACGAGAAGATAAATTCGGGATAAAACTATCATGTGTTAATCCAAGTTGTAAAATACCAAATTTCATCCAAAATCCGTTTTTATGTGAAAAATAACAATCCTCATTTCCCCATTTATAATATTAGTTAGATAAACGAGGTGGTCGCAGGACTGTATCATATGAGTCCTCCCACCCAGGGCAGAGCGGGAGACTGTCAGACTCGTACTGACTTAAATCCACGGTGTCCTTCAATAGCCCTTTACGTACCGGGGTCACGGTAATTCATCCACTCTCGCGACCCCGACAGGCATTGGCCCTCTAGAGGGGGGCCCCGTCATTTTGCTGACCACCTTTGAGGCGCGCGTGGAACACAACGCGCCGTCGACCCGGGCATGTTTCATGGTTTGTTGTACACTTACGAAATAAAAAATTTCGTTTCTAAAATCTGTAACATTAGAATTACCATCAATCAAAAAATCTAGAATACAAAAATTAAACTAGTGTTTCAATTTTCTAGCTTGTCGATCTAATAAGACACATTTCATAACAATGATCGTTCAATAGCAATGCGATTATGATTTCAATTTCTATTATTAAAATTAGATCTTACAGATTGTCTAGACTGAAAATATGGGATGATTTCATGTGTTTTATTTATTTATCTAGCCTGTGGATGTTTCAAATTCAACAAGATTATTTTTTAAAAGAATTCTTTCTATTTATTATGCATCTTTGTATAGAATGATTCCTTCTCATAATATATCCCAGTTCTTTGAACAGTAGACAAGTAAATCACTATGCTTTTGCAGTACCTACAGTTTCTGTAGCCTTTTCGCAACTATATTGGGGTTGGCTTCCAGCCGAACCAGATGCAGCTGAATATCAGTATTTTACATGGAGCGACTGCCTATCGGACTTCCACAACCCAGTAATTTGGTAATACGATACCCCATGGTAAGACTGGTTGTCTGACTTTTAGAGCTACTGACTTATAGTAACGACTGTCCAAGATCTACAAATGAAAGCCGTTGGGGCTTCACGTGCTTTCCGAGGCACGGAGGAAACTCGCTCGGTGGTCACCCATCCACAGACTAACCTCGGCAAGCGCGGCTTAACCCGGAAGATCGGCCTGTGCGGCTGTAATTATTTAACCACGAGCTCCTCGTATAGCGTTATAACGATTAGTTTACCTAACTACTGATCAAAGAACTGGCTTTTTGAGAGAAAAGCCAGTGTCCTAGCAGTGTTTGGAAAGATTTAAAGGCTTTGTCTAATGATTTTAAATTCGACTGCTCAGCTGAAGTTCCTAATATTTTAATCGTAGTCACAGAATTTGGGAAATTCAATCATAAAGACAAAAAGCACAACAATTTTAAAGGTTTTGTTCGTTTTATTTTTAATACAACAAAAACAAACTTACATCGATGAAGGAAAAGATCGTGAGTGAAAAGCTGATTATTTCATAAAGGAGTATGAGTAATGACAGTTTGGCTACACAAAAGTTAACTGAAAAAATCTTAGTCCGTCAGTAATATTAGATTATCCAAAATTATTTAACCTGTATTTTCTTTTTTTACGTGAGCCAAAAATAAAGAAGATATGACGCTTTTAAATTCACGGTACGTCACTTCTAGCTAGTAATTTTTCATAGTTCTGACGTCACGCATCTTTGTGAATATTCGAAAATTAAAAAAAAGAAGTGTAATCAACACCTATTTTTTTAACTCTAACTGACGGGCTAATTAGATTTGCAACTAATTCATGTTGTCATCATCCCTATTATAATGTCATATGAACACAATGTTGTGAAATAATTACACCATCCTTATTATCTACATAGCCATAGGCTCCTTCCTCACTGGATCGGAGCATTTTTGTTTCTGTACCAAATCTGTATAAATTCTTTACCTTTTTATATTTTTTTCGGTACAGAAACGAAACCGGAAATGGTGGCATATTTTTTTTTATATGGTAACTTATGACATTATACAATGTTGCCAGTGTTGCCACGAGGTCGCGAGACTTATTGAATTACTTTGACCCCGGAACGTAAAGGGCTATTGAAGGACATCGTGGATTTTAGTCATTTCGAGCCTGAAAGTCCCTCCCGCCCTGGGTGGGAGGAGTCATTTGATGAATGTGCCACGTAAAAAAAAAACTTTTTTAACCGAAATACACAGTAGCTATTAATATTAAAATACATCACATAAAAATGCCACATAATTATGTAGCCTTACAAAAAATATATAAGCAGAAAAACAACACAAAAAATCACGTTATTTTTTAGCACAGACGTATTCCTAAAATGGAACAAAATATTACTTTTTTATAGATGTCAACGACATTAAGACAAATACTTCAACATAATTATGCAATAAGGCGCTATAATTTTGTTTAATTCGCCTATTATAAACAAAATACGATCAAAGATTTTAAATAAACGTTTCTAGATAATTTTAAACTAGCTCAGTTCGTGATATCGTGACATTCTGTCTTATTGAAAACCAGTATTTCCTTTGCCAACTGATTCGTGATTGAGATCTTGATTTACAGAAATTGATCATTCTCCTTTTCCGATCGAACGACTTTCAAGGTGTGATTCCCAGCTTGGGCAAAGTGCTACCGAGTTTTTTTCAACAGGAAAAAACTCAGTAAAAACGATTTTTGAAGTGAAAACTTCTTTAGCGGCGTTGAGCACTTTTCTGTAATGGGTATAAAATCTTAAACTCGCGTCAGGACACGTGACCCTGACCGAAAAAGCGTAGGACGGCGCAGGGCGCTTGCGTGAATGTTCGTGTGACTTTATTAAGTACTTTTAAAGAAGTTTGTATGCTGGATACATTCGTTGCTAGGTAACATTGTTTATAAAAGATGTACGTCACATTGGAAAATTATTGAAATAAAAAGTCAACCATTTTTGCGAGTTTTACTAAAATCTGTTCACAAGATATTTCCAACAATTACTATTCAAGTTTTCACTTCTGCCGGCACTCCCAGAGTGCAACCCGTCGTTTTTTTTTTTCTTTACATCATCCCCAATTATATAGGACTTATATGTACATACGCCAACAGGTCAACTAATCGATAATAACCTTCCAGTATTGTCATCAAGTTGAAAATCTATTAAAGAAATTTGACAGATTACATTGACATAGGTTGATGTGGTGGCGTTTGTACATCATTTTCGACAAGTATATTTACTATTCGGTAAATATCTGCTATCTCTTCGGGAGTTACACCTATGATTTCGTTTTTTTTTATGCAACAAATAAAAAACAATTCAAAGTCCTACCATTTTTTTTTAAATGTTTTAAGCGAGAAAGTTTGTAACGATGTATGAATTGATGTTTATTAATCTTTCACGCATAAACTACTAATCGGATCTGGATGAAATTCGGTACACAGATGATAGTTCATATCATGGATTAACACATAGGAGTTTTTATCTCGATTTTATGTTCCCATGTGATAATTATCGAGCTATAGCGGGTGAACACCAGTACTTTACACAGATTACACAGAGCTACTACATATCTGACCTACTCTTCTCAGTAACTGAATAGATAGATAAAAATAGCTGTAACTTTCCATACATACTTTTTGTACATCGTGGTAAAATCATCAAATGAGTCCTCCCACCCAGGGGAAGCAGGAGGGACTGTCAAACTCGTACTGACTAAAATCCACGGTATTCTTCAATAGACCTTTACGTACCGGGGTCACGGTAAATCATAAGTCCCGCGACCCCGACAGGCTTTGGCCCTCAAGAGGGGGGACCCGTCATTTTTGTTGACACTCTTTGAGGCGCGCGTGGAACACAACGCGCCGTCGACCCGGGCATGGTCCACGGTCGGACAGCGAGTTGCCCATTACTCGCTGCCCGCATGCCCTTCTATACAAACTTACATACTTTTTCCTACAATTATGTTGACTGTACAAAGGTCCATACTTGACCTACATACAAAACCACAGCACTAAATAATTCCAGCACATAAACCTTAGATACTGTTGTGAAGAATTCACTGTTTATATTACTGTCTTGTAAGATTAACTTCAGGCTTATTCCGGAGCACGGTTGATTTCGAAATGGCATGACAATCCAGCGACGATATTTATTGTTAACGCGTGGAAGACTTTTTTGACATTCTTGTTTGAATTTTGGTGAGGAGTAGATACGATAAGTTCTTTGGGGACAAGCAGATTTTTGTTGTTGAATTTTCGAAATAGACATTTTTACTCTATAAAATTAATTAGTCCGAAGGATCGATAGTCAAAAGGACTTATGAACTACTGTGACCCCGGAACGTAAAGGGCTATTGAGAGACACCGTGAATTTTAGTCCGTACGAGTCTGACGGTCCCTCCCGCTCTGCCCTGGGTGGGAGGACTCATTTGATGATTATACCACGCTAAAAAAAAACACCTTCCCAGGCGCCTTCTCAAATTGATTATGAGATTCTGTGTTTAAAAATCACCCCGTTTCTTTGGTTGTCAAGGTTGTGGTACTCTGTTTAAATAGCCCTGTGTCCCCGGCAGGCTTGTGTTGTAGTGCTGCAAATATTTTTACAATATTTTTTTGGTTAAAAAAATACAGATTTGAGTAATGACGGCCAAAAGCAATAGTTTTACAGAATAAGCCCTTTAGACTGGACATAGTAGGACATGTTACTATCAGAGACGTAAATTAATTGCATGGGGTGGCACGTTCCAGAAAGTTATGTGCTCGTTTAAATGTAGAAGCGTAGTTGTAAGGGCTTTTATGTCAAATGTGTTTTATGTTTTTATGTCAAAAGTGTTTTGCGACGCGTTCAGTTGAGCTTCTAAATGAGCATTGTCTGTGATAATTTGTTTACTTCTGTAAGTGAATTAAAAAATAAAATTATTCCGTAATTTTTTTGGCAATAATTTGCAACGTGGCTTATTTTTTAGCCTGTAAGTAGTGGACTGGACTGGCAAGGAGGACTATGTCCTAATAGTGCCCTGTTAGGACTTAAACCTCCTTTCTATGGGAGAGAGTTTTCTCAGTAAACAGAAAAACTTACACTATGTTAGGGACTATCAGAATAAAATTAATAAGTAATTACAAAAACAATGCGATAAAATACAATTAAATTATACTGTAGAATACAATAAAATTATATAGTCAAATTATAGAATAATAATAATAAAATAATTAAGACTACGCAAATCACCGCTGCACCATCACATGTGAAACTGCACAGCAGTGATTCACGTACCTATAGTCCAACCTATCTGCAATCATCTGCTATGATGATTATCATATGATATGCAAGATGTTTTCTTTCATTGTTATTGGTGACAAGGCTACCTTATTCGAAAATTCAGTCAGTGAATTTGCGTGTCGTCAGTTTGGCAAATGTTATGCCTTTGTCAAACAGACAGGCGAAAGCTAAGCGTTTCCGAAGTGATACCGAACCGAAGCGAGACATTAGTCCGATAGATCTGTCACGCTATCTGATCGCTTTCGCTTTTCTATGTCACTGGATTCAAACAATTCCATATATTACAAATAAAAACGCCTCGCTTCGCATTCATCACGCCAGTATGTTTGACAAAGCCTTTAAAGTGCCACACCAAATGATCTGACTCCGAGAACAGAGACAACAAATTAAATATAAAACACACCATGTCAGTCTAAAGTATCCAGAAATCACGAAACGTATCCTAAAGTTGGGCAACTCGTGTTAAAACCCAAAATTATTTATTAAATTAAATTGAAAAGATAGGTTCCATCAAAAAGCTGTGGGCCAAAGTTTGTTTTAACATTGTTTCAGCTGAAACCTGAAAGTTCGCCATTTGTTTACCTTTCCTCCAACTTTTAGGTGATGCTAATGAGGGCTGTAAGGCTTAATGGCTAAGTTGGTTCGCTTCATTTACGCTTTTTTTTTCGCTTCCGAAAAAGTCGATTTTTGTTAACAAAATGTTGTCAACCTCGGAGTGTTTTGGCAAGGGTATACAATGTGCCTACTAATGGATTTTACGAGGTAAATTCGTAAAAAGTTATTTGTAAAATTACTGTCGTAATTTACAAATACATTCACAAACTCCTATGGGGCTGGGCAGAAATTACAGAGTGCCACCTGCTACGATGCTCACATACGAATATTACACAATTTTTGAGTACTACATAATTGGTTACATTGGGACAACGTTTTTATATAAAAAAGGGTGACACAATAATAATTGGCTATTTGACAGTAGCTTAAAATTACAAATATAATTAGTCCGTCATTTAGAGTTTAAAAAATAACAGACACGTATTTTTTCTTTTGTATAATCAATGAATATTCACCAAAATGTAACGCATCAAAACTCGAGCGTGGGGGCTCGTGACGTCAGAATTCAATAAAAATTGTACTAAATTGTGACGTATCGGCAATTTAGAAAGGGTCGTATCTTCATTAATTTTGGTTTACGAAACAAAAGAAAAAATACGGGTCGAATATTTTTTGATATTCTAAGTGACGGACTAATTATAATTTTTCAGTTAAATAGCCAATTGCTTATCGCTAACAGCATTCAAGAAAACCTTTGAATAGATCAGAAGTAGAAATAATAATAAATGACGGCAAGTAATTACGGGTACCTATTCCTGAACAGAATCTGCAACACACCATCTATATTCCAAACCCCCTTTCACAGATGCATAACCTAATAAATTCCTAAACTTCCATACTTCGCACTAACTTTGAGTGCACAAACCGCTCTTAGAACATCATTAGGAGCTGTTACGTCCGTCCGTCAGTCTGTCTGCTTTTGTTTTAACATTCCTCTATCTATATCGGGCCGATCGTTGAACTTTAAGTCCTCTTGTCTTGGCTTGACTTATAAATAATTATCTGCTGTATTGTCAATTTTGCTTTAAGATTTTGACATGTTTTTAGTTCTCAATTGATGGAGAAGTTTCCAAAAAAATCAACAAAGAATGCCTCCTTGTAACAGTTATATTCTACAAGGTTGCAGCCTTGTTTACAGCGTTGAAAGTGACGTGACACTATCTCAAAAAGAGACTGTCTCGACGTCGTAGCGTGCAGTTTGGAAATTTTCTTTTAGAGAATTAAATAGTATAGATAATATTAATAATCATCATCAAGTTCATCAGACTTGTTCCATCAACTGAAGAATATTGATGCACCTTTAACACCACATTTACTTGGCCTAATCATGTCAAATGTACCAGTCAAACAGTCTCAAGTCCAATTTAAATACCGCTTTACTTTTCGAACTTTAATGAACTGTTTCTATTTTATGTGAAATAGGTGTGTCTCTATTGTTACTTCTTGCACGCGTAGCATGACCAATTCCATCTCTATTCTACCAAGAATAGACAATTTTATGTCTATACAAGGCACGACCCGGTAGACGACTGAAGAATAGAAACATTTAAACATCGTCTTGCTGAGGACGACATATACTCGTACTTTTCTACATTCTATAATTGTATCTATTCTTCCGTCGATATAACCTGTTTCTACAGTGCCATGACTACGCGTGCGTGATATACCTAATTTATAAGGATACTAAAAGGAAGACCATTTGTAAACACCTTATAAATAAATAACCTCTCCTAGGAATTGAATTCAATGTGTAGTAAAAGCCTGCATGACTTTTTTTTTAAATCGTGGTAAAATCATCAAATGAGTCCTCCCACCCAGGGCAGAACGGGAGGCACTGCCAGACTCGTACTGACTAAAATCCACGGTGTCCTTCAATAGTCCTTTTCGTTCCGGGGTCACGGTAATTCGTAAGTCCCGCGACTATTCGTATAAAAATTAGATGTTTGAATATCCACCCTTACATTTTTTCTTGAGAGGTCAACAATTATTTCGTGTCCCCGTGTTTTCATTAGAAATTCAACTTTATTATTGTAATTTTAAGCTTTATTATTGTAAGCGCTATAGTCATAACCTCTCCCTTTATTTATTTAGCAGTGGTGTCCATATGCCAGACGTTCTATATCCAGCGCTTTCCGTGGCGCCACGTATTATATACGTAACAATAGCTTTTATCTTGAGCATTACACTTTTATTTTTAAATGTTACATGAATTCGTCTTTGTCACTCGAACACTATTCCGGTGGATCGTGGATAGTTGTGCCCTCTTTATTTTATTATAAATGTTTGCACTTGGCCCCGGTTTTGCATGAATATCATCTGCATAGTTTTTCCCAACTTTATTTAACTTTTCCTACTATGTTGGGGTTGGCTTCCAGTTGAACCAGATGCAGCTGAATATCAGTATTCTACATGAGCGACTGCCTATCAGACCTCCACAACCCAGTAACTGGGATAACGGCTTTGAATTAATACTTTTTTTTTATCGTTGTAAAATCATCAAATGAGACCTCCCACCCAGGGCAGGGCGGGAGGGACTGTCAGACTTGACTGACTAAAATCCACGGTGTTCTTCAATAGCCCTTTACGTACCGGGGTCACTGAGTCCCGCGACCCCGGCAGTTTAAAAAAGAAAAATATAAAGCCTATTTACTCGCTGATAAATGTATTTTACGAATTAAATAAAAATAACTTCTTGTGTTTGGCGTGGTTCAGGCCAAGTTAAGGAGCGAAGGTGAAGCGTTCACCGCCTTGTGTGAAGCAGTAATGTCTACCACGGCTGGAAGACTGATTTCATGATTTTACTATCTCAAAAAAAGTTAAATTTACAATACTATACAGTGAAATGCACATCCAATAAGTACTTAAGTTTTGTACTTCAGCCGTTATCTGTTTAGAGGATCAGCAGACCACACACGATGCCGTGTGGGTGTCATACGATGACAGGATTTAAGATAAATACATATGCAGGATAAACCATAATTTAATCTGAAATTTTAGATAACTGATAAGAATTTGACCTAGTTAAGCTAATAGGTCGCGGGACTGTACGAATTACCGTGACCCCGGAACGTAAAGGGCTATTGAAGGACACCGTGGATTTTAGTCAGTACGAATCTGACAGTCCCTCCCGCTCTGCCCTGGGTGGGAGGACTCATTTGATGATTTTACAACGTAAAAAAAAGTTAAGCTAATAACCAAAGAATTTGTTTATAAAAAAAGTGCAGCTTAAGATACTCTTAAAAAGATAACTTCGAAAGAATTCAATTAATAAGCAAAGTGCGCAATAATTTCTTACTTGCACATAAATATAATTTATTTAAGTTTTTAATAACACCAAATTAAAACAAAACAAATGAACGCAGAAAAATAAAAAAGATGGTCGCCATAAAAAAATGAGAAAAAAAAAAACGTCAAAAATGCTTCGAGTTTCTCGTGGGAGATCATAATAAAGTAAAGTACACATAATTATAAAAGTGAGGCGTTGAAATAATATTTGTAAGGACCATGTGGTTGGAAGATGTCACACTAATGGATGCGACAGGGGTGTTAATTCTGAGGGGAGATGAGCGCAGTTTGATGGCCATTAAAGTGTTGATCAAAGGGTATGTTATGACTTAAAAGTTATTTGTGTTAAGAGTTTAATGTTTTGAATTAAATACACTTCTTGTTGAGTTTGGAATTTTTGGATGAAAGTAAAAGTCAAGTTGTCTCAAAGCTGTTATTTTGATACTAAAATTGAAAAAAAAAGCAATAATTTCAAGTAATAGTTTCAGTCAAAAAACAAATTAAATGCTTGAGAAAGTGAATGCTCAGCCTTGACTAATCTTAAATTAGTTATTACTGCCCTTAATGTATTTTGTTATAATAATTCGCCATACATTGACGCATCCTCTGCACATTACATGAAATACTCATTAGCACATTTCAACACATCACAATCAATACATTCCAAAAACCGACAATCAACCACAACGTGTACAAATATTTCGAAATTGTCACCTGATCGTACAGTCACACTCAAAACTGTCACATCCAGATAGCGTCATATCAGTGTAATTGACACTGCCACACATGGCCGGCTCTAACCATGTGTCTCGATATTGTCACTAGTCGTAATGTAATTTATTTTTGTACTTGAATGTACTTTTGTTGGTGAATGAAGAGACTACTTTAATTTTTAAGATAGGTTAATGAACTGGTTCGTAAAGTATTTTTTATAGTTTCGTGGAATCGACACTTGGGAGATCGACAAGAATGTTATTTCTATGATAGAAAGCTTTGCCATACATTTAGAATATTTTTTTTTAGACGCGGATAAAATAGCAGCCAGTAGTTAACATTTTTAAATAAATACATAATTGAATTGATAGGATGGCTAATTTAGTATGTATTGTTGAAACAAAAACACGTTAAAGGAATGCATGAATATTTAAACAAGATTAACATGATCATGAATCGACGATTAAGTTCAAAAATTAAATGTTGTGTAGCTACACCAGAATATTTATGAGGATTAGTGTAATCCCTAATAATCATGCTCAATAAATTTTTAATAAGGATGTTGAAAATATAAAAGTTTAACTTCTATGTGATATTTTCATTCCCTACTCATTATTTTTTTGCTTTGAAAAAGTGTTTTCAATAATCAAAGTTGTAAGATTTGATTTGAATTATCTTACACCACTCTAAAAACCTTTTTGCACTTTATAATATTCAACTTGATAATTATGAAAAAATTGCATAATTGCAATTTTTCTTACAAAGATATCTTTGAGCCAGCAAATTGTAATAATTATTTTCTTTTTATATCTATTCTATATTACCTTAAAAACAAATAAATTACTAGAAACTAATTAAGAAACGAGAAATATAGAGAAAAAAAAACATTATCTTATTTGATGAATATGAAGGCGCCAGTAAGATTTAAATAAATTAAGTAAAAAAACTGTTTTCCTATTTACGTTAACATGTCAAAAGATTGTATCAGTTTTTTTCAAAGGATTATTATAAATAATGACTATATTAAAATAACTGTTAGGGCGACATAAATAAAAGAGATTTATTAGATAGACTGTTTTAATTTTAGATATCTTAATTGGTATGTTTCGTGCCTTTTTCTTATTACATATAAATTAAAACAAACTAGGAGACATAAAAAACATTATTAATTTCTAAGAAACAAATTTAATGTCGTAAAACACAAAAAAAACAAAACTATTATTATTGACGCAAAAATACCAATAAACATTGATGTCGCACTATGTCTTCAGAAAATAGAAATAGAATTGACAGACATAATAAAGTTCGAACAAAATGGACGATTAAATTTCGATAACTTATTAGAAATATTCTAAAGTGAAATAAAACACTGCAGGGGCGCCACTAAATGACGTTTAACTTTACATACATTAGTTAAATAGCGGCCAGTTAGTATTTCCATTGACAAAAGCATGAGGGCGCTTCTTGCAAAGGTTATTATTAGACTAGCTGTTGCCAGCGGCTTCGCCTACTGTTCGAAATTTATCTTATAATTATTTTAATCATAAAAAATAACTAGTCCGAAAGTCAGATTTTCAATAAATATTTGACATGTATTTTTTCGTTTGTTACGTAAACCAAAATTGACGAAGATACAATGCTTCAAAAAATGACAAAACGTCACTTAGTCGTTATAATTTTGCAGGCGTTATGACGTCACAAGCCCCTCTCCCGAACGTTTTATTATTGACAATAGTCATTGATTTAAAAAAAAATGTGTTCAGTGTTTTAGAATACTCAAACTGACTGTCTTAACAGATTTTAAATTTAATTAAGCAGTAAACTACCCGTTGTAAATTTCCTTCAAATTCGTTCAGTAGTTTTTATGTGAAAGAATAACAAACATTCATGCATCCTCATTTTTTTTCGCATTTATAATCATAGTAAGAAATAGATTTAAGGCATGCACTCTGGCGCCATTTTCTGACCTCTCTTCTTTTCGTTTCTACGAACTATTAATAAAAAAACAATGATACAGCCAAAAAAATAACGCAAAAAATGACAAAAATAGAAGACCATGTTAATTTATTAGAAGCTTATGCAAATCAAATCTAAGACGGGCATAAAAATATAAATGTTGAAAATAATTAATTATACATAGTTTTAGTTTATAAACGCTTAAAACAGGATAAAAGATGACACTTTGATTAATTTTAGTCATTTGTGGGTTCCATAGTTCCATAAAGCGTCATCTTGTTGTAAAATATTGATCTTTAAAAGTGTTTCAGATAATATAATAATACTAGCTTTTTCCCGCGGCTTCGCTCCCGTCAAATAAATATTCTACCCTACTCTACCCTACCCTACACTACCCTACTCTACCCTACCCTACTCTACCCTACTCTACCCTACTCTACCCTACTCTACCCTACCCTACCCTACACTACTCTACTCTACCCTACTCTACCCTACTCTACCCTACTCTACTCTACTCTACTCTACCCTACTCTACAAAGTATCCTATGTCCTTCTCCTGGCTCTAAACTACCTCCCTGCCAATTTTCAGCTAAATCGGTTCAGCCGTTCTTGAGTTATAAGTGGAGTAACTAACACGACTTTCTTTTATATATATAGATTTAATCGTTGTACACGTAAACACGTTTAATACATTTCAGAAACTTTAATGCCTCATCGAATAATTAAAACGTATTACGCATTGTACGCATTGTATAAATATATTTAAACCATTTTTTAAAATATTTTTTCATGTATTTTGTCATTACTTTCTTTAGAAATGACAAATTAATTTTATGAATTCAAAGTCAATGTCGCTATCAAGGTCATAAATATATTTTTAGCGACATCCCAAAAAATAAAACCACGTATTGTTTTCATTGTAATAATGTTCTCCTTTCTTTTTGTTCCAGATAAAATGTTCACAAAGAATTCCTAAAAAATCAACACAAATGTACCAAAAAACGAACACCATTCATCAATATGCTTCACACATATAAACTATGGCGGCTAAACACAAAGAGACATTTGAAAATGGAACGCCATTTATAGGGCTGCGCGAGCGCAGGGCTGATTCCGAATTCAAATATAGAACGGAAAGGCGCCGGAAATGGGCTCGGCCGGATGTCGACGTTTGCTTCCTGTCGTTCTTCGTCTTGATTGTTGGTTGCCATGGTTACCAAGAACAACGGTTTGCCATGGAACCACAGGATCAGGTATGTTTTTTAACTGTTGTTAGATAAATAAATGGTGTTGTAAACAAATGTTTCTTAGAAGAGTTAGTTTTAATGTCTTCATTCTTTGAAGGACGAAATACACATTTGCAAATAACAAAAAAATATGTGCAGCATGCGTGCGTATTGGCTTTTTTTTTGTTTTAAACCAAACAGTTTTTTACCATCAACAAACCGCACTAGGCTTGCTTGGTGGTCTATAGCCTACTCTTTCTAACAGAGAGGAAGGCCTGTGTTCTACATAATAGAATTCAAATTATCGGCTGACATTTTTTAAACTTTATCACACACTAGTAATTATTCCTGTATCGTGGAAGCATTTAAAAACATTGAAACAACAGAAATCGAACTCGTGATACGCGGTGCAGCACCACTGCGACTGCCGTTCTGCCACTATACGAAGGGGCTCGTACACTAGGCGAGGCAAGTCTCCGATACCTTACGACTTTGTCATCCATTGACGCGTGCCTGTGTACGAACCTCTATGGATTTGTATTGCGATAGTCACATGGATTCCAAAGTTGTAAGGTATCTTATCGACTTAGTCCCGCTTTTTTGATTTAAGTAAAGTTAAACTAATTTTCTTATTTACTTAATAACTCTAAATAGATATACCTGTAATGTATCCAGTTTAATGCAATAAAACAGCTTTTAAGTTAAAATGTATAACGCCATTAAAAGTTGACTTTGCTGACAGATAACTTATGTTAATTAATTTTATGACTTGCCGTGCTAATCTTGAAGTAAATCATTAAATGGAAGCAAAGCGTGCTTTTTAGTTTTTATGCACTTTAAGATATTTTTAAGACCAGTGCCGATGTAATAAACTTTTTAGTTTTAAGTACTTTTGCTTAAAGCTGCTGATCGAGCATTTGCCGTATTAGATTTTTCGAACTAAACAACGAACAGAGCCAAACATCGCTACGAACACTTTCACGATATTTCTAGCCAATCTTTGTAGGATGTCAGACTTTACAGTCTTTACGGCAAAGAACTCGTCAGAAGGCTCGTAAGAATGCTCGCTAAAACATGTTAGCTAAAAATGTAACATTTGCAAGAATGTTCATTACAAGTGAATGCTCAAGTGTATCAGCACCTTTAAGTTTTGTTTATTACTATTTTATTATTTAAACATAATAACTAGCTGTTGGATGAAAGGTATCCTGCCTATCTCTGCACCAAATTCCTATAAATATTATTTAACAGGTTCTTACAAGTTCAATCATTCAATCAACTCAGCCTATTGTAGTCCTCTCATAGTATATGCCTCTAGTATAGGCCTCTCAGTCTGTCTAAGCCACTTTCTGCAGGTCGTCGGTCCATCTAGTTGGAAGGCGTCTCACAATTCGCTTGCCGATAAGCGGGCCCCATTTCAAGACTCGCCTGCTTCACCCGCAAAGGTCCTTAGTTACTCTGCAAGCTATATCGATTACTCCGGTTCTTTTCCGGCCAACTATACAAATTCATAGAGGTTCGCACACAGGCACGCGTCAATGGATAACAAAGTCGCAAGGTATCGGAGACTTGTGTCGCCTTGTGTAGGATTGGCCTTTCCTGCTCAATTTGTTTTTTTTTACGTGGTAAAATCATCAAATGAGTCCTCCCACCCAGGACAGAGCAGGAGGGACTGTCAGACTCGTACTGACTAAAATCCACGGTGTCCTTCACTAGCCCTTTACGTTCCGGGGTTCCGGTAATTTGTAAAGTCCCGCGACCTTTCCTGCTCCATAGCGCACTAAACGCACCTTAAAAGTTTTTAAAAGTTAATGGCGCCAAATAACAAATCATGCCATAGTTCTAAAAAAATTGCAAGCGGTATTTACAAAGGCTTTGCAAACTCCACTAAACAGTGAATAAAGATAACTATTATTTAATTAATTAACAGTTAAAAACAACATAGCAACACATTAACAAGTTTTACGGCTGTTTAACGACTTTTCATTTATCAATTCTATTTTTATGATGGCCATAAGGTTATTGATCTAAATGGCATTTGACGAAAGATGTTTTTTTTTCAATTTACATATTACGCATACGTAGTATAAAGCAAAAATATTGAGTCCAATATCCAAAAATAAACAAATGTTGGCGTTAAGGAATCTCCAATGTCTTTGTATAAAAAACCCGCCAAATGCGAGTCGGACTCGCCCATGAAGGGTTCCGTAGCAGTAAGTAACATAATATACAATTTCTGAATTTTTTTACTATTCTTAACTAGTTATTAAGTACTGAAGATCGCGCGGCATCAGAGTGATTCCATATTTTTATTCGCACGGCGAGTGTATAACACTTCAAAAGTTAGTTAAATACAGTTCAAAAGAAACTGCCTTGTGATAAATAGACGGACAGTCAGTGTGGCCCCATTAGCATCCTTTGGATGATGAGGGCTGATGATGATAATGATGATGATGGATGATGATTGAAACACTAAATCACAAAATAATAACAAAAAAAAAATAGTTTAAAATATTTATTTTTAATACTAGCTGTTGACAGCGTCTTTGTCCGAAAATTATCCCAAGGGAAGATAAAATTGGGATAAAAACTATATTATGTGTTAATCCAAATTTCATATACATCCATTCAGTAGATTTTGGGTGAACGAGAAACAAACACCCATCCAACCTCACAAACGTTCGCATTTATAATATTAGCAAGAACTAAGATTTTAACATCAAAACTCAAGAAAAAGTAAGAATAATAAATTAATCTCACGTGCTATATAATCAGGCAACAGATAAAATAAATCAGTTCGCATAAATTATAATTAGATAATGATCTGTCATATATTTTATTATAATTATGCAGACGCCTATTCCTAAATCAACGTTTCATGAATACTGATTTAGCAGATTAGCAGAATCTTGATGTACAAACTTACATACGTCATGTTGATAGTAATACGGCTTGATCTGATGTAAACACGGAGAGACGACAATTTTTAGATAGTTTGAATGTGTAAACAAATGTATTTTGGTATTGATTTAAGGTATGAGAGGAAAGCGATTTATATTTTTTTTTTTTTTTGTTTTTGGACATTGCCCCACATTACGAATTCCTCGTGTATCGTGGGTGAGTTTACAAAAATTTAAACTCACATACACAAATATCCAGACCCGGAACAATTACTTGTAAGTCGTACAAATATTTGTTTCATGAGGGAACCGAATCCACGACACGTAGTGCACCAGTTAATGGCTCAGCGACTGCGTCAGATCAAAAATATACTTGATAATTTAAAAAATAAATTTGGCGGCACGTTTGGCGCACTGGCTGAGAAATTGGACTCCTGCGCTATGTGTCGCGCATTCGATTCCTGCACGGAACAAACATTTGTATGATCTGCGAGTAGTTGTTCCGGGTCTGGGTGTTTTTATATGTGAGTTTCTAAGTTTGTAAACGCACTCACGATACAGGAGAAATTACTAGTATGGGGCAACGTTTTAAAAAAAAGTACTTTAAATTTTGCCAATCATTACCATTCTCATAATAAGAGGAAGCGCTTTCATGTCTAAATAGTAGAAATCTATCAACTACATTAGACATTATATTCATAATCACTAAGCTTCGCGTTATACGGTACTTACTCGGATGATTGGAGGGAAAGTGAGCAAATAATACGTTAGAAATTGAGTATCATCTCTCTTCCAATTATGAGTGAAAATATTTCTAATTATATATCCATACTGCTATCTTAAAATACATACATAAATTAAATATAAATAAATAAATAAATAGTCGAGTCGGTCGCTTTGTTTTTTATTTTATCGACTTTTGCCACCGACTTCCGAAAGAAAAGTTATTGTGCGCTTTTTTCGTATTTGTTTTTGAAGTCGGTCCCTTTAACTTAAGTCTTTCTACGTTCTATAACTTCCAAATTTTTGGACTAAATTGGATAATTCTAGATGGAGTTTGCAGTAGTATGCGTTTTATACATCCATCTCTAATCTACCAAGAATAGACAGAGTTATTTACATAAAATTCGACAAATGTTCTGCCCAAAGATGGTACGAGTCGTAAATTTTCGACATTTGGTAAGTCTTTCTATTCTTCCGTCGCTAAACTCTGTTTCTACAGTAAAATGTTCCTTTTTGATAACATCTGCATCTTCAAAATCCGGAGCAGATGCTAGTACTCAATAATTTGTCTAAGCCTATAAGATAGGAAGGAACAGCCGTATTTAAAAATAGATACCCACGAGAATAGAACGCGTGACTAGGGTGACATAAAACATAGGGAGACTTTTACGGGGGTATTGTGGTGTCTTAAAATAAATACATTAAGTGTGGACCCTTATCTTTCTGCAACTTTATTGAAACAGTAAACAACGGCTAAGTACGAGCTGTTAAAAGCTTTGGTAAAAATAAAATAAAAAAAGTTCATACACAACAAAACAACTGTTCTTACTCTGAATTCTTTCAGAATTTAAAATTAATTTGAAAAAAAAAGACGATTAACTTGAATATAAGTCATATTATAATAAACTTTCTACTTTGTTTCTATATTCTGTTAAAAATTCAAATGTTAGCATTTATCACGGTTCAAAGATAACTATAGTCAATGACATACGGACGAACAGAGAGACAGCAGTCCTTTTTTCATAAGGTCCCATTGGCACCTTTTTTGGCGCGGAACCCAAAAAAATGGCTATTCACATTACAGTTAAGGAAAAAAAAATAGTACCTCATTACCATAACCTGCACTTAAGTAATTATAACTTGGTAACACTAAAATTATGTCCACAAATTATAAACTCACGAGCATACACCGGTTTTATGGGGCATTGTTTGTCCCACTTTTCTCTCATAACTTGGACTGAGCCATAGAATAAATTTAAATTTATAATTGTCACACTCATTTACATTGGCATTTTGTTAGTCTGTGGACGTATAGTCACGATCAACAAAATTTAAAAAAAACTAATAAAATTTAAAATCGTTTTCCTGCTACCGTATCTATTGATTAACGGTTAATTTGTTCGCACCTTATTATACTTAATAATATTATTTGCGAATTTGTGAGCTCGGGTGGAAGTATGGATTATTGTAATTCTTTTACTTAGAAACGGCTGAACAGATTTAGAATAGTTTATAACAAGAAATACCTTTTATACACTATTTTAACATTGAACAAAGAATAAACACTCATTTAGCACAAAACTACGATAATATTATACGAAATAATTCATATCTCAAAGCGAATACCGTGATTTACGAGAAACCCTCAATTTTGATAAATCTGAAATAAAATATATTAAACATTTCATTGCCTGTACAGACACTACGACATCAATCTATCCCAATCTGCTGCTTTTCAGAGAGATTGGTTTGAATGATGTGCTAGCGTCTGTACTAACTTTTGTATCTTTCTATTAGAATAAAAAACCGAAATGTAGTATTTAAGGAATCTGTGTCTATATAGTTCGTTTGACATACATAGTAATCGGTAAATGAATACAAATTGCTGGATTACTGATTCTCTAATCTTTAGTTATCTATTAATTTCTTAAATGCTCGGCGTTTTTAGTCGGTAACTTTCGGGTATTCGGTATAGGCGCCTATATAGATTTAAATAGATGCATATTTGAAATACTTTATAAGTTATTTTTATGTTATGCACCTGTTCTAAGATACTAAAGGTTTCGTCAAACCGGTATAAACAGTTTGCGGACAGGCTCTTTTTATTTTTTTGTTTTACGTGGTAAAATCATCAAATGAGTCCTCCCACCTAGGGACTGTTAGACTCGTACTGACTAAAATCCACGGTGTCCTTTAATAGCCCTTTACGTTCCGGGGTCACGGTAATTCGTAATGTCCCGCGACCTGCGGACAGGCTCTTGATGTTCTTAGTCAGTGCACAATCTGTCCTTACAAGTTTGACTTAACTATAAGAAAAGTCAACAAATTGATTGAATAATGTCAACTGGTACAGATGTTATTTAGATTTACGACATCATTCGATTTTCGAACTACGTTTGCTGAAATGTAACACTAATTCAAGATATAGTGACAGCTACACTGACATTGACATTTTAAAACATTTCGGCTCAATTGCCAAGAAAGAAAGAAAAATTTACTTCTTATCTTCACGAGGCTAGCATGGCCAGTAGATCTCCAGAATAAAGAGGTTTGGATGGAGAGGCTTTGGCCCAGAAGTGGGACACATTATAAGTAAGTGCTGATTTCTAAAGGATTAAGCGAGAATCTCCGTAATGTATAGTTTGTTAACTTCGCTTGTTCTTTAATTTTAAGAAGCTAAAAATACATAAATATAAAATACTAAATTAAAATAAAACTAAATTATTATAGAGCATTAAATAAGTATTTTGTAGTTTGTTAATTAAGTATTAAAATTGAATTAATAAAGCATTAAACCTATTATATTTTCTGTTATTCATTGGGCGTACATAAGCAAATAATTAATGATTATCCATATACCTAGAAAATCAATCAAAAACTTAATGAAAATAGTTTTTTAAAAGAAAAAAAAGTAATAATAAAAGTAAATTCTGCAAATTACACACAATAAAAATAAATGGAAAGATTAGGTTTGTCTTTCATAGATTAAGAAAAAAAAACTAACTTTTCTAAGCAAATGTATCACGATATTCCTTATCCGTACAGACATACCCTATAAGATAGCAGACAAACTATTTCCAACCGAAAAACTACGCTTAGATTCAAAGTCCCTCTACCTTTAGATAAAAACCGGGCTCGGTACAGACCCGGTTCTTTAGAAAACCGCACTTAACATGGTGCTTTCACGAGATTGCATTTGTGTGCTTAAGTAATGACATATGGCGGCTGGCATAACAACGAGTGTTCTTGTGTAAGAGATATGTTCTAGCAATTCTATGCTGAGGCAACAGTGTGTTGCTTTTGAAAACTGAAGTGTGTGATCTATACTTTATATTTATACAAAAGATGTAAACATTTATTTTTCTCTTCTTTTAAAAAACGTTGCCTCACACTAGGAATTTCTCCTGTATCGTGGGTGCGTTTACAAACATAGAAACTCGCATACACACACCCAGACCCGGAACGACTACTTGCAGATCATACAAATATTTGTTCCGTGCGGGAATCGAACCCGCCACACATAACGCAGGAGTCCAATTTCTCAGCCACTGCGCCAAACGTGCCGTTACATTAATATTGCCATAGAAATTTCTATGTCCGATATAACGTCTCTACACTCTTATTTTTGGTGTGTTCAAATCTTCAATTGAGTTCTTCCGTCCTAGGTGTAGCGGAAAGGACTGTCAGATTCTTACTGATAAAGGTCGACCCTGTTCCTTCAGTTGTGATTTGCGTTCCAGGGCCACGGTGTCCTTGCATACCTCACTCGTGACTGGCATGGGCGCGCTCCTTAGTAATCTATTATAGCTTCAAATATAATATATGGATAAAATTACATACAAATAATCCTAGTCACATCATACTACATAATAATATAAATATTTTGTGTGTATGTACATAATAATTTAATCTTTATTAGTATTTCCATTTTTTCATTTATTTTATTCAGTAATTTTTATGTTTGTTCGTATACTATATTTTCTATTATATACATTTAATTAAAAACAATCTGTTATTAAAAATAGTCTGCAAAATTGTAACTTGTATCTTATGTGCATTTAAAATAGACCACCCACAGCAACATGGGCAGCAATTCAAAAAACAAAAGAAATTTTCATAATCATTCCAGCCAGTTCAGAAACGCAATTGATTTTCACAAATAATTGCGAAACAAATCAGAATAACCATTGCGATACATCGAAATATATCAGACTTCATAGCTTAATCAATTTGATTATAACATTATTATCCACAAATTGCATGTGATTTAGCAATAATAATGCCACTATTACACACATTTCTGAACGAACAATTATTAATTTTAATCCCCGTAATTGAATAGTGGATGCAATTTTGTACATTTTCGTAATAACTACGTTTATAATAATGCGATCAGTTTCAATAATAAGGTCTTCGGGTATTTTTAAAAGTTCAACTCGGTATCGTATCGATTTTAAAATCGATTACGGATGCGTAATCTTATTAACTGAGAATCGAATTACCCTTTTCGTATCGAATGTAGTTTACGGTTAATCCAATCTGGTACACCACCTGTCAAGCCTTTCCCACATGTGATAAGGTCAGCTTTCGGACTAGCTGGAATACCGGATTCAGCTTAATGCCAATATTATACAGGGATCGATTGACTATTATGATCTTTACAATACAAAAGGCATGTTGACAGCATTAGAAAATTGAAAATATATTTAGTTCGCTTAGCCGCAGTGGTAGACGCCCACGGCTTCGGACGTCGCAAGACGATCTCCGGCCACCGTAGGCGCGGGCATGCGGGCGGCGAGTAATGGACGACTCGCAGCCCGACCATGGACCATGCCCGGGTCGACGGCGCGTTGTGTTCCACGCGCGCCTCAAGGAGTGTCAGCATAGTGACAGGGACTATAGAGGGCCATAGCCTGCCGGGGTCGCGGGACTTTCCTATTACCGTGACCCCGGTACGTAAAGGGCTATTGAAGGACACCGTGAATTTTAGTCAGTCAAGTCTGACAGCGGGAGGGACTGTCAGACTTGTACTGACTTAAACTTAAACTTGTAAATCGTGAGTCCCGCGACCAAAAGAAAAAGCATGATCATCCTATAATGTTCCTGCTGCTGAGACATACGCCTCCTCTCTGTGAGAATCAGCGGGTTGTTATCTACCATGCGGTTGCTGGTTGGTAGATGTCACATGTCTTCCTCGATGTTTTCCTCCACAGTTTTGAGAACAGTGGTGATGGTGAGGAAATAAATTAGGTACTAGTATCATTTTCGAAAAATAAATCTTTTTCTTTTCCATTTCAAAGATTTTCCACTTGAATTTTAATTCTTTTCTTTCTTTCACAGAGTGCCATAGTCGGCTCGCGAGTGACTCTGCCATGCCGCGTCGAGAACAAAGTGGGGAACCTCCAGTGGACGAAGGACGACTTTGGCCTCGGCATGAACCGCAATCTCAGCGGATACGACCGATACGTCATGATTGGGAGCGACGAAGAAGGTATTAATTCTTGTCGTTTTTTTTTTCTTCTTTTTAAAAAAAAAAAAAAAAAATTGCCCTACACTAGGAATTTCTCCAGTATCGTGGGTGCGTTTACAAACATATAAACTCACATACACAAACGCCCAGACCCGGAACAACTACTTGTAGACATACAAATATTTGCTCCGTGCGGGATCGAACCGGCGACTCGCAGCGCAACAGTCCAGTTGCTCAGCCACTGCGCTAACCGTGCCGTCAATTATTACTTTAATTTCATTAATTTTATTTAATCCGTTTATTGCTCTTGGTGCTAGTTATTAAAATCGTCAAATGAGGCCTCTCGCATTGGATGGAGTGAAAAGGACTGTCAGTCCCGTACTGAATAAAAATAACCGTCTTCCTTCAGTTGTCCTTTTGAAGTTATTGCATAACTTTTACCGCGGGCTCTGACCGCGGCGACCGAATAAAGAAATTCCCTAACGAAAATAAACCTAACACCCCACATCGTCTAACGATGAGACGAAACTGCCTAAGGCATTTTCTGTTTATCTACTGAGACAGTCGGAAGTAAAAGTTTTAGACGTAAGAGGTAACTGAAACACCAGGTAGCGAATTTTAAACAATTCTTCTAGGTCTTTCTTTCATAAAACCTAGACGAATTGGTTAAAATTTGGCTGTTTCAGCACTTTTTGAACGTCAAAATATACTGAAGATGATTCTCCAAAATCGGTCTTTTGTGAGTGTTAAAATCATCAAATGAGTCCTCTCGCCCTGGGCGGTATATAAAATACTGTCAGACTTTTACTAACTAAAAGTTGACCCTGTTCCTTGGGTTGCCCTTTGCGTTTTAGGGCCACGGTATCCTGCTGAGATAGTACAAAGACGATTGTTTAAACTGGGAAGAAGATCTCGTGGAATAAATTCCCCCATGAAAACATTTAGGTAAACATCTGTCAGAATCTTTGAGATTTCTTTTTGGTAGCAGAAAAAGTTATTTTCTAATCGAACTCTTTCATAAGAAATTTGCAATTTTCCATAAAATATACATAAATATAATTATATTGAAATATTTAGCACAAAATGTTCCTTATTGCAATAAAAGAAAACATTTTACGTCGGTCATCGCTACGCATTTCGGCCATGACTCAGATGTAAATAAAAACGCACTTTTAAAACCTAGCAACGTGTGTAAACAATGTATTTTAAGCTTTATTGTGTGTTGAATAGAGTTGGAAGTTGAGTGATCGAGAAAAAACATAGTATATTCACGGGAACAATTTTATCTTTTAGAGTTCCGTAGTGGCGTAGAAAAATATACAAATATAGTACACTAATACACTATCGATGAGATACAATGCCAAGCAATAACTTTTTTAGTAATTATTTATGCAATTAAAATATAAATTACTTCATCCATTTAAACAATAAGTTCCTGATTTGATCATCATTATCATCAAATCGGGGTAGCGCAGGACGTCCATTGCTGAATATGGATAGTATATAGAACGATTTCATTTAGTTTTTTTTTTCTTTTAATTTTTTTTTCTCATTGGTTGTGTCACGATTCTCGTAGTTAAAGATCTACCACTATCATCTTCCTATCCTTTCTCCCAACTATCTTGAGGTTGCCTTTCAGTCTTAACTGGTAACAAATGAATACCAATTCATTTTTATTAGTCTTTATGTTAAAGAATGAAACAATTTCAAATTAATTTACGTTTAGAGTTTTAGTACCTAACAAATACAAAATAACTCCAAACAGCAGCTATTATTTCTTACCTCACCCACCATTTATAAATAATTCCAAACCTACAGAACCCACTCTAAAATACACGTTTCACTAAACACCACACAAAAAAAAAACGTGATTATTTGGCTCACGAGTACTCGCTCAGAAATATATGTGTGCTACGCACTGAGATATTTAGGTAAATCGCCAGGCAAGTTGTATGTTCGGTCTAGAAAAAAGGCTAGACTACACCTGCTATGTATAGAGAGATGGTGGTATTTGGTACAGGGTCGAGAACAAATGGGAAATTAGTGAAATAGGTCTAGACAAATAAATAATGGATTTTGTAATTGGTAAACAGAGGATAGTTAGTATTTGAGATATTACATTGGAATGGTTTTCGATATACATTATCATCTGCCTAGCCTTTTACAAACATACTTTTTTGTATTTTTTTTTAATCGTGGTAAAATCATCAAATGAATCGTCCCAACCAGGGCAGGGCGGGAGGAACTGTCACACTTGACTGACTAAAATCCACGGTGTCCTTCAATAGCCCTTTACGTTCCGGGGTCACGCTAATTCGTACAGTCCCGCGACCCCGGTTTACCAATATACTTGGAAATAAATAGGTTTATTAATTATTTGTCCTGGGTGGAGCGAAAAGGACTAGACAGGGAAAATTTTAAATCTACAACACCCTTATAAATAAACGCGAACTAAAGTTACGCCAAAGTTATTCTTCAAAGAAGTAGTTAATCTGAATATTATCCTGGTTTTAACTTTAATTCACGTGTATTAATAAGGGTGTAAGTGTGTGACTCTTACAGAATAAAAAATCACCCAATTCCTTCGGTTGTCCTTTGCGTTCCAGTGTGACGGTATGCTTTTTAGACTGTCCCGCAACATTTATTACCTTCCTACCTAACAGCTAACTCTTTGGTTTGTATTTTTGTTTTATGCTCATTAATGCCTTTGTCAAACAGACATGTGAGTCCGAAGCGATACCGAACCGATACGAGACGTCAGTCCGAGAGTTCTGTCACGCTATCGGATCGCTTTCGCTTTTCTATGTGACTCGATCATACAATTCCATACATTACAAATAAAAACGTCACGCTTCGCATTCTCCACGCCTGTCTGTTTGACAAAGGCTTAATCGCGAATTCTAAACTTTTTTTGTTGAAGATCTTTTGTTTTTCATCAGCTTATTAATGTTCCCACTGCTGGGAAAAAGGCCTCCTCTCTGTGAGAGGGAGTGGGCCATAGTGAACCACGCGGGCCAAGTGCAGATTGGTGGATGTCACATTTGTCTTAGTATTCTTTGTTCAAGAACATGCCGATTTCCTCACGATGTTTTCCTTCACCGTTTTGAGAGCAGTGGTCATGAAATAAATTACACAAAGTAATGTGCAGTATTAGTCTTTGGTTCTTAGTAAAACAGTGGTACAAAATCAAGATAGTTACTAAGGCTGAGGCTACATCGGGCACGCCGCAATCGCGGCGGTAAGACCCCTCTTTGAGGAGTGGCTGGATAGGCGTCACGGCGTCCTGACCTACCGCATGACGCAGGTCCTCACCGGACACGGAAGTTTCGGGAGGTTCCTGTGTCTGATAGGGAGGGAAGAAACGCCTGGGTGTCACCACTGCGAGGATCGTCCGGAGGACACGGTGGAGCATACGGTGCAGGACTGCCCCGCTTGGGCAGAGCACCGCCGTGTCCTCACGACGGCGATAGGCGGAGACCTCTCGCGCCCGGCATTGGTCGAGGCCATGCTGCGGGGCGAGACGGAGTGGGAAGCGGTCGCCTCCTTCTGCGAAGCAGTCATGCTCGTGAAGGAGGAGGCGGGCCGCCTGAGGGAGAGGACAGCGTCCTCCCTCCACCCCAGCCGCAGTGGTAGACGCCCACGGCGTCGGACGTCGCAAGACGATCTCCGGCCACCGTAGGCGCGGGCATGCGGGCAGCGAGTAATGGGCGACTCGCTGTCCGACCATGGACCATGCCCGGGTCGACGGCGCGTTGTGTTCCACGCGCGCCTCAAAGAGTGTCAGCATAGAGACGGGGCCTGTAGTGGGCCAAAGCCTGCCGGGGTCGCGGGACCAAGGGATTACCGTGACCCCGGTACGTAAAGGGCTAGTGAAGGACACCGTGGATTTTAGTTAGTACAAGTCTGACAGTCCCTCCCGCCCTGCCCTGGGTGGGAGGACTCATTTGATGATTTTACCACGATAAAAAAAAAAAAAAAAAAATAAGGCTGAGGCTACATTAGACAGCGATTTGCGATGCGACTGGAAGAGCGAAACAGATTACACGTAGTATCGCTGATGTACGGTGTAGCCATGTACGTGAGAATTTATTTATTTGTTTTAATCGCCCATTTGTCGCAGATCGCGTCGCGGCTTAATGTAGCTTCACCCTAAGAGTATGTTATCAAGAAGCTCATCTTGCACACAGCATCCTATATCTACGTCGACCCCTGATATAGCAAGGAAGTATGAAATTATGTTTCTGTGTTTCGTTCTCGAGATTAGATTTTACACTTGTAGTTTCACATGCAATGCCGCCTCTATGCACTCAGTTCAAAGACAACTAAAAAAACAAAAAATGACAGGTTATACTGACCATAATTCAAATCTTCATTCACGTTCCAGTGCTTCGCCATTTTGTACTGTCAATTTGCTCTTAATGTTTTTTCTTAGGCAATTTTAGTGTTTTTTAGTTATGCCCAGGAGGAAATATGACGAATATAGTTACATATATACAGTTGGAAAGGAAATTACTTAAAGGACGGCGCCGTAGATCTACGTCATCGCTAGGCCAGCGTTGTCAATACCTCAAGGTATTTTTAATTTTTTATTGGTGGAAAATGGATTAACGATGCTACGCACGAGTTGCAACTTATCCTTTTTTTATCTAAAACACGGGTTCACGATGTAACGCCTTGAGTTCATCTTACCCGCTGTAATATGTACGTAATACTCACGCTTTATTACGTACATAAATCTTGTTACCTGTTTAGGTAATTATAACCATGAAACAATTGTGTTTTCAATAATCGGGGTTCACGATGCAACGTCTATGAGTTCATCTTACCCGCATGTTTCTTTATTTGTTGAATGTATAATAAAAATACGGCTTTTGTTACAATACATTGTTTTGATATTACATTACAAATACGGTCCATATTCGTGGTCCTTATTTGTGGAGAATGTACATCATTGTATAATTTCCGATTGCAGAAAAGACTGCTTTAGAATCGGAGGATAATAAATACCTACCGATGAACCCTAGTGAGCCGGTTCCATCAAATTGCGCTTCTTGTTTGCAGTCACTGCAAATGGCAGAAGTAGCTACCTGAAGTGACACAAGAGCCTCTTTCTCGGTTGTCAGCCGATGAAGTTGTTATTGAAAAGGAGAATCAGGAATTAGACGAGTCCGTGATGAAAATATTAGGATCGGAACCAAACACTACGATCTTTTGGTAAAAACATACAAAAAGACTTAGCTGTATGCTATTAATTCATAGCCGCTTTTGGTTTGATAAAAGAGATCCGAAAGGAATCTTTAGAGTCTCATTTACCTCCGGACAACTGTAAGCTCATTGGCGCACCATCTCTAAATCCTGTAATTAGGGCTACAGTCAGTGACCTTATAGTGAAGCGTGATAAGGCTATTTGGCCAAATAGAAACAGGTTGCTTGAGCAGTTTCATGTTTAAATGAAGCTATTTCAATTCTTTTGTCTCAAAGGACTAAAGATCCGAACATATTGAAATGACTTGTGGACACCGGGCGTATTTTTGTGCGTTTGTTCTAAAATGACTCTGTCACCAGGCGTAATTTCATCCTGGCTGTACTGAAAAAGGACTAAAAGGATCAGGTGCACCTGACTAAAATTGATAGTTTTCTCTTCGGACAAAAGCTCCCTGAGACGCTGCGAACAGCTAAGACCATCAATAAGTCAGAAACTGAGTTGAAATGTGGTCCACAGCCCAATGTTATATCAAACAAGTCAAAGCTTCCACTATGTAACAACACTCCAAATTTAAAGTGGAAGCCAGCGCCGTACCGCCAACCGTAGGTGCCTCGAAGAATGAAGGAGTCTGTCCTCTGGACGAGACATCAGTAAGCGCAATCCAAAGCGTCGCGTCCGAATTACGGCAATAGACATCACGGTAAACTATATCGGCAGACTTTGTCATTTTATGAACAATGGTCACAAATAACATCAAACCTACGAGTAACTGTACTATCATGGATTGAGGGTTATGAAATTCTTTTTACACGTAATCCATGTCAGATTAAGGTACCACCACTTCAGCGATATTCTCGTTCTGAAGAATATGAATTTGAACAGGCTATAGATAATTTACTTTCTATAAGAGCTGTTTCTAAATGTCAACCTTGTGACCGTCAATTATCCATTTTTTTTTTGGTGTCGTAACCAAACGGTAAATCTGGACAAATTTTAAATTTAAAAAGTCTGATGTTTTTGTAAACACTAAACATTTTAGATTAGAAGACTTTCGGATATGAATTAAAATTAACTTATTTCAAAAGACTGTTGTGTCCACGATTGATTGATGCATATTTTTCAATCACAATTCACAAAGAATCTAAAAATACTTGCGATTTAAATGGAAAGATTTAATGTTCTCCCGTTTGGTACCTTACTTTTTACTAAAATCATGAAACCTGTTGTTAAATTATTGCGATCTCGGTGATCTGTCAACCATCTTGATGATCTTTGCCTTGTATCACATCATTCCTATAACGATTGTGTTGTTAATGTTGAAATTACAAAGAAATAGCTTTCACACTTAGACTTCATCATAAATGAAGCTAAAAGTTGTATGATTCCTAATAATTCATGTTGATTTTTAGGTTTTCTCATTTATTCTAAAACAACGGAAATTAGCTTGCCTGTTGAACAGCGTCAAAAAATTAAGAAGGAGTTACTAAAATTTTAAAACTTGACTATGTAAAAAATATTGATTTTGCTCGCTTAGTAGGACTTTTAACATCTGCTTGCCCTGACATTGAATATGGCTGGCTCTATACTAAAGAGTTTGAGCCATGGAAATTCTTAAGTCTTAAAGGTTCTGATAATGAAGAATTCATGAATATACCGTCTTCTTTGGATTCCGATTTTGATTGGTGGTTAAATTCTATTGATAAATCTATTTTCAAATTAAATTTTATGAATATAATTTAGAAATTTAGACTGACGCCTCAACTATGGGATGGGGAGTAATGGAAAAACAGCTAGTGGTACTTGGAGTCAGGAGGAAAGAGAACAGCGTATTAATTATTTGGAATTATGGCTGCTTCTATTGGACTAATTTTGAGAATACACAATTCGAGTGCGATTTCTTATATAAAGCGCATGGGAGGTGTGCAGATTCCTCATTAAACGTAACTCATTAAAAGTGTATGGCAATGGTGTGAGGCTCGCAATATTTTCGTTTTTTGCTCTTTACATTTCATAGTCCGACAGGCAGTCGCTCCATGTAAAATACTGATATCCGTCTTCATCTGGAAGCTCTGCTGTTTAATTGGAAGCCAACCCCAATATAGTTGGGAAAAGGCTAGGCAGATGATGTTGCTCTTTACATTCTATCAATCGAGAACAGTATCGCCGATTTTGAATCGAGTCGAGTTTACCCCGACATTTAATGGGAACTATCAGACTTTACCTTTCATAAATTAGTGAAACTGTTCGGCCAGCCTGATATAGATATGTTTGCTAGTCTTATTAATAAAAAATGTGCTAGATATGTATCATGGCACAAAGACCCAGACGCATGTAATATAAATGTTTTTTCAATGTGTTGTTCCGAATGGTATTTGTATGGCTTTTTCCATCTATTGCAGTAATTCTCTAATCATTGAGAAAGACCATCAGAGACTAAGCTACTTGTTACTTGTGAATACTTGTTGTCCCGGCATGGCCGTCACAACTCTGGTATCCCTTATTTACTAAGATTTTAGTAAGTAAAACTTTTTCATTCTGCTAAAGAATTAATAATATCTCATTCCAGCAACCGTCAGATACTCGTACACAACCGGATTACCCTGGTTGCCGGAGTTTTGTGCGTGAATCTCTACTAAGAAGAATCATTCCTCCGGCATCGATTAACATAACGTTGGCATCTCTATCGGAAAATTCCATCAAACAATACGATAGTTGTTTGAAAAAATGGTATTTTTTTGTATGAAAACAACATTAATCTTTATGAAGCTTCTGTCCCAAAAAATATTTTATTTTCACTGAGTTATTTGGATATCTAATTAGTCAGAGAGACTCTAGCGAGTCTGTGTACCCCACGATCAGTTAAACCTAGAAAAAAAAAATTAAGAAAATTTATTACTTGTACTTGTTACTGCCCAAAGGTTCCAAACCATATCCAAAATTAAAGTTGAGAATAAGAGTACCTCATCTAATATAAATAAATCTATTATGATTCCTGATTTGATAAAAACGTCTAGTATAAAATCAAAACAGCCAATGCTTATTCTACCATATTTTCAGGAAAGACCCGAAATATGCCTAGCTTAGTTATTAGTAGATTATTTACGCGTAACTGAATCGTTACGTAGCAATCACAGTTTTCTGTTTGTTAACATCAAAAAGCCACATAATAATGTTTGTGCTCACACACTAAGCAGGTGGATAAAGAGTACCTTACAAGTCAGTGGAATCAATGTTACAGTATTTTCTGCTCGCACTACTAGACAAGCCAGTATTTCGCGTGCTCGTCAATTTCGATTTGGATCGAAAAACTGCCGGTTGGTCTGGTACATTTACAACTTTTGCCATGTTTTATAACAGGTCTATATTAACTGATTCTAGTGACCCATTTGATCTAGTGACAAATTGTGTTCTGTAGGTATTTCATTTAATGTTTGTACTTGTACAATCAACAAATGATTTAGTTATATACCTATTGATTTTAGTTATCGAAGATGGTTTTTTCTTTTGATGATTTTATTGTTTTTTATTTCAATATTTTATTGATTTATTCAAAACCTGAATGCATTCATTTCACAAATTACTCTCAATATCTACAAGTGTAAAATCTAATCTCGAGAACGAAACACAGAAACATAATTAATGATTAAACGAACTTACCTGTAAGTGAAGTTCGATCATAATTATGTGAGGTGTTTCGTTCGAAGAGATTAGAATCCCGCCCTCCCGAATTAAACACCCAAAGTTGTGAAATGAATTATTATTATATTACTAATCTCTAAACTAAATGAAGATTTGAATTATGGTCAGTATAACCTGTCATTTTTTGTTTTTTTAGTTGTCTTTGAACTGAGTGCATAGAGGCGGCATTGCATGTGAAACTACAAGTGTAAAATCTAATCTCTTCGAACGAAACACCTCACATAATTATGATCGAACTTCACTTACAGGTAAGTTCGTTTAATCATTAATCAATATCCTTTGTTATCGTTTCCTTTCTAAATATAGAATCAAATAGTTTGTTGACTCTCATTATGGGGAGCTTTGAACAGCTTTAGTTATGTCGAGGAAAAGAGGAATCTATACATATAATAAATCTGTAGAAGGGTCAATTCTGTACATTGAAAATATTGAAAAAATAAATAGCGGGGGGTGTTGCTGGATCGATACCAAACCCAAATATGTGATTAAAAAAATTTTTGTCTGTCTGTCTGTCTGTCTGTATGTGCAGGCATCACGTGAAAACTAACGGTTCGATTTCGATGAAACTTGGTATAATTATACCTTATTATCCTGGGCATAAAATAGGATACTTTTTATCCTGGAAAAATACGTAGAAAAAAAATCTTATTTCTCAGTACAGAACGCGAGCTCAACAGCAGTAGTTCAATAGAGGGATCTCCTTAATTATGTGGCTTAGCCGTATTTGGGTCCAATGGATATTTATAAGATGTCATTGTCAGAATTACTCAAAATGGAGAAATAAACCATCCACGCGAAGACCGACATCCGCGCGGACGGAGTCGCGGGCGGAAGCTAGTGAATGAATATGTCGAAGAAAAATAAAGGGATGGTTTATGATGTGTAATGCTTCGAAGTTTAGACTTTAATGTTCTAGACTTTAATCTTAATATAATCTTATTTAATTGACGACACGGTTGGCGCAGTGGCTGTGCGATCGACTGTTGCGCAGCGCGTTGCGGGTTCGATCCCCGCACGTAGCAAATATTTGTATGACCTACAATTAATTGTTCCGGGTCTGGGTGTTTGTGCGTGTGTGTTTCTATGTTTGTAAACGCATCCACGACACAGGGGAAATTTCTAGTGCAGGGCGACGTTATCAAAAATAAAGGAGAAAAAAAGTTAACCAATATCTAAGTAAGTTCTATTTCTCTTCAAAAGGTGCACTGATTTTGATGAATTTTGGTATAGAGAGAGTTGGGACCTTAGAGATGGTTATAGGCTATAAAAGTAGAAGGAAGGGCCAATAGCTGGTATTCCATATTTAAAACAATAATGTGACTAATTTGATAACATTAGATGAATAGCAACTCGCATGCCTGTTGTAGTACCTTATCTAGAGCTGGCCTAGCGTAATACGAAGATTCAATGTAATAAGAGACCAGGTTTTACTGGTTTAGTTTTACTAGCGTATGGCGAAAGACCGTATACCTACTGAATGTATGTACAATTGAAAACCTTTTGATGTTAAAAATCTTTTGATGACTAATCAATAACTAATCGACTATTGAAAGATCCATCTTTTGATGTTTCGTTGTATTAAGAACATCATATTTTTAGCATTCAAAGTAATGAACATTCTATGACTTGAACATCTATTTACATGTCTGGTATATTTCATTAAATAATAAGTAGGGAATTTGTATCATCATCATCTTCCTGGCTTCACCCCAACCTAATTGGTATCAGCGCAACTCTTTTTTGTCTTCCATTCACTGCTTTTTCATTAAATGAGTGCTCTCACCCTGGGAAGGGCCTGTCAGACTCGTACTGACTAAAATCTATGGTGTTCCTTCAATAGTCCTTTTTCGTTCCAGGACGTTGCCTGTTTAGACAGTTCAGCGACCCGTGCAGGCGTTTGGCTCTCTATGGGAGCACTATCGGATTGTTAACAGCTCTTTGCGGCTTTCATTCTCCTCTGTCAGACGTCACAGCATCATGTACTCCTTTTTGTTTTAATTTTTTTTTCTCACACAATCCTTCCATCTCTTTTTTGGCCTTCCATTTCCTCTCCACTCATCAATCTTCATACCCATCACTCTCTTAGTCACATGAGTAGATCGAGGAGATCTGTGTAATGTTTCGAAAAAATATCATCACTTTTTATCTCTCCTAACAAGCCCTAATAAACACCATAATTATAAATATGTCTATGAAACACCTACATACCTATAAAGTACACATTTAATTACAGTACCTACCCGAGTATACATTAATAGCTAATAAGCTTTCCAGTGAACATTGAAACATTAGTTTCTTGACAGACAATATCAATACACGAAGGAATCTGGGCTAGCATCTAAAAATAAAATAAAATGAGCGTAGGTCTCCCAAATTTTATCTGCCCACATCAATTTTTTCCCATTTTCTGAAGCAATTGTAGTCTAAGCTGATACGAGGTGAGTAAATACCCTGTAAATCATACGTCGAAAATAGGGGCTCGGTTCGTTTCCATGGAGAAGAACCGACAAGAGACGTTTTGGTTACTCTTTCAAATATTTGAGACAGGTTTCAGAGTAAATATCTTCATCCTCTTAACCTATTCCCATTCCCCTATTCCTATTCTACTTATAGTCAATACAACAAGTATTCTTTTTCCATTCTGTCCTGTCAGAAGTCACTGCATCATTTACTTCTTTTTCTTTCTTATCATTCCTCGCACAATCCATTTTTTTCTTTGGCATCCCTGTACTCCTCTTCTCTTACGCCTTTGTCAAACAGACAGGCGTGGCGAATACGAAGCGAGGCGTTTTTATTTGTAACTAGCTTCCGCCCGCGACTCCGTCCGCGCGCATGTCGGTCTTCGCGTGGATGGTTTATTTCCCCATTTTGAGTAACTCTAACATCTTATAAATATTACGGCGCTGAATCCACTGCGGGTAATGCAACGTGTGTTCGCGGTTCTACAGAACAACGTCTATGAATAAAACTGAAAAATTAGATTTTTTTCCTACGTATTTTTCCAGGATAAAAAGTATCCTATGTTATGCCCAGGATAATAAGGAATAATTATACCAAGTTTCATCGAAATCGAACCGTTAGTTTTCACGTGATGCCTGCACAAACAGACAGACAGACAAAAAAAATTTAAATCATATATTTGGGTTTGGTATCGATCCAGCAACACCCCCCGCTATTTATTTTTTCAAAATTTTCAATATACAGAATTGACCCTTCTACAGATTTATTATATTATAGATAGAAGATGTATGGAATTGTTTGAATCCAGTCACATAGAAAATCGAAAGCTATTCGATAGCGTGACCGAACCGATGCGAAGACTTGGCGAAGGTGTATTTGCTCTGTTTGACGTCGTTCATAAAAAGCCAGTAAATACAACTGACACGCCTCGGTTCGCTGCACCCAGTTTGACGTCTCGTATCGTTTTGTTATCGCATCGGACTCAGTCCGGATTGCTATCGCCTGTCTGTATGACAAAGGCCTTAATGTGAGATTTGGAAGAGACTTTCAATGAGTATTGGGTGGCCAGAGGCTGAAAAGAGAGATAGAGAGAAAAGAACTTTGACGTACTGAATTAATAAGAGATAACAATACATTATTGGCCGAGATAGAAAGATTCAAACAGGCTATGTTGAACTTTGACTTCACCGTTTCAAATTAAGATTATATTACGCCTACTCCTAAAGTCGCTGTAGAGATCTATATTTGAACTTTGGCCTACATGTTTATGAGATTAAAAGGACGGAAATTCGTTCCTTTCAAATAAATACCGTGAGTCGAAATTCTGAAATAAACTAAACATACAATAAAGTTACTATTGAAGCAAAATATAAGACATTAGTGAGTACTTCATTACTTATAACATATAAAACTCAAGTACGCACAGGTCCTTTCAGTTCAGTTGTGTTCTCCGCTTCAGTTTGACTTTATTAAAATATAAAAGGGTGTGCAGGTGATTTTACAGGATGAGCTGGATCGCAGGTTGGGTTTTTCATTTCTAAGAAGAGGCTCGCTCTCCTAAGCCAGGTACACGATCCAGTTTACCATCGAAGCACTTTTTACACTGGAAGCGATGCGTGCGATAAGTATAGCTATCAGTCTGCATGACAAGTCTACTTTTTAAGTTAAGTTTACTGCACGCCGCCTCTCCTACCGCGCTGGAAACGATTATATAGTGGTATATGATGGTAGCTGGTTGTAATTTCATGACCTATCTAGCCTAGTGTCCAGAAGTTATGTAAAATATAATGTTATGTTCATACGCATATAATGCAAATCTCTTCAAAGTTAGAGTAACCCGGCTTCTTCTGGGTAAACTCATTCCACCGTCAACTTTGTCTATGACACCTCTGACTGGAGTCATGAGGACACCTAACTCAAATACCGCCACCTTTTGAAGAAACTTTCTCAGTTTTGCAGCAGTCATATTCTCAGTACTGATCGCATCATATAAAAAAAAACATTCACATTTCATTTCATATCTTTGCATCGGGGAGTATTATTAGAATTTTTACGCAACAAAAGTCATCGACCGTTGAAATCTTGGCTAGCAATAGCAATAATGGTTTGACGGACGCGGAATAGTTTCAAGGTTATAAAAGATTTATTTGGCAGGTAGAAAACAATAGTAAAATGGGAGAAACAATTCTCAAACATGCAAAATCCCGATATGTGTGTATAGAGACAAACTTATAGATGGTGAAGCCTACTCTAAAAATAGATTTAATAGAAAAAACGGAGACGTCCACGTGTTTGGCAATTATGGTTGTCTTTCTGTCATCAATGTTGTTCGAAACGTTATTGTTTAGCCAAAAGAAAAAACTACAAGACATGAAAAAGACAGTTCTTTACGTAGTAGTAGCGAAACTGACCTTATTGTGTAATTGGGTTTTATTTACTTGATTGTAAATCGATAATCGATCGCTATTTATGATACATATAAACAAGAATTTCTTTTACAATTATTAGTTGTGGGATCTCAGACTTCTAAATTGTGTCGCCAGAAATTCGCGAGTTTCATAGCCTCGACACTTTTCTGGCAGTAGCCATTGTCGATTCTTGTTTCCAAGAGAAGCAGCCGTAGTGAATAAAGTGGTGAGTTTGTCTTAAAAAAGAAACATTACGATTACATCAACCTCAAATATATATGATCTATATTTTTTTACATTAAAAAAATATAGATCATATATATTCTTCACTCACAAATAACTAGAGATCCTGCGCACCGAAAGTAAACAGTAAAAACGAACACAGTCAGCCCCCTCGTATACTAGGTGACGCAAGTCTCCGATACCTTACGACAATGGCATTCATTGACGCCTGCCTGTGTATGAATCTCTATGGATTTTTATTGCGATACTCGCCTGAATACCAAAGCCGTAAGGTATCGGAGACTTGCGTCGCCTTGTATACGAAGGGGCTAAGGATTGGCACCGGACTTCAACAAGATGGTGGTTACAAGCAATAGTAGAATTGCCGATGCGACCACGCTAGCTCGCTGCTCACTGTTCGCGCCGGACCGATTACGGATGTCGCGCGCCTGTGCCCCACGGTGCTTGTTCGCGGCTCCTCCCTCGCGTACCCTGACAGCTCGGCATGCCCCTACAGCCCAGGCGCTGAGTCTACTGAACGCCCTAATTGCTCAGGAACAAGACGTCGACTTCTTCACATATAAAGATAGATATCTATTAAATATTTGTGTCAAGTATTTTAGTTTATCATAGGTCCATTAAATGTTGTTGGCTTGCTGTACGCTTTGGTGCAAACTGTTAGTACGGCAAGCAATTGATAACAATAAATAAATAAAGCAGTATGTGGTGCCATTCCCTGGAGTGGACCGAGGCGTACTTTGATAGAACGTCTAAAAAACTATCTCATCTTCTTTTTTAACACTCCATTCGTAACCAGCATGACAGGCAATTCCCATATCCATCTAGATTGCCCCAGAAACAATACCCAGATGTATAGCCTCAATTACCTTTAACGTTGGCGATGAAAAATGTATTTTTAACATTTTAAAGACACGACGAAAGATCGTCTTAAGTGGACTTCTCAACTAGAGCACTTTTCACGGAGTTAAAACGGATTTTACCGTATTTCAGACCGTTCTGTAGACACGTAATATTTATATAAATGTCTAGGGCGGGTGAAGGAAAAAGATATTTCATTTTTCTATGTAGTTTTGTGCAAACTTACATTTTTATTGCTGTGTGCATTTTTATGTAGGTCAGACAGTGTTTAATGTTGAACTTTGGAGCTACTGTTTAAATCTCAATCGTGTCTGATTGGTAGGAGGTACTCGTATATACGAGTAGTATCGTAATTTTTCTCTTTTTTCGAGTTAATGCTGTTTGAATTGTTCAAAAGCTACGTCAGAAGCTTCGAAGCTTGGAAATCGTTTTATATCCAGACGTTGTCGGCATTTGTTTTATTTGAATTCCTATTTTGCTCACTATTACCTGAAAAACGTAACCCTGAATGTTTACGTTACATCAGGCCAATAATCAGGCCTGTAATCTGAAATCCCCGGGCAGGGACAGTTTAAACAGGTAACCGTGACCTTGGAACGTAAAGGGCAATTAAAGGAACACGGTGGATTTTATTCAGTACGAATCTGACAGTCCCCTCCTCTCCACCCAGGGTAGGCAGACTCATTTGATGATTTTATCACCTTAATATGACCTGGAATCCCCACAGGGTTTGCTAAAGGTGTACCTTTTAGTACGTATACATTTCGCCAATTATGTTTGTCTTATGATTTTTCATCATCATCAGCCTATAAATCCCATTGCTGGGACACTGGCCTGTAGAAGGTGTGATACACCACGCGGGCCCAGTGTGGGTTGGTAGATGCTTATGTCTTCCAATTTTTGGTTCTAGGACATGCCGGTTTCCTCTCGATGTTTTCTTTCACCGTTTGAGAGCAGTTTATACAATCAGAAACGAAATCACAAAACAGTATAGACTCTTTGTTCCACATCCGGACATAAAAAAAAAATTGTAACTTGACTATTTGATTGAAATACTTCATAGTTTAATTGCCTGTGAAGTATTTGTTCCTTCTTAGTAATTATTTCTTTGTTTTAATTATAGAGTAAGGCTTAAAGTTTACTTGTTTTAGATAAAAGCTTTTTGTTAGGAAATTGGAGTATTCTTTGAGTGGATATTTCGTTCAAGTTGGTTAACGACATTGATTGTTTGTTAATGATTATAATTAGCTGTTAAAAGTACTGCTGTATAATTCTTTTGAATAAATATGCTACAGTGATATAAAAGGTATTAAAAATGTCTGTTAATTTTTTCCTGCTGTCATTTGTAGATCTTTGACAGTCGTGACTATTAGTCAGAAGCTCTAAAAGTCTGACAACCAGTTTTAACATGGGGTATCGTATTACACAGTTACTGGGTTGTGGAGGCCCGATAGGCAGTCGCTCCATGTAAAATGCTGATATTCAGCTGCATCTGATTCGACTGACTCTCCCCAATATAGTTGGAAAGGAAAAGTCTAGGCAGTTTTTTGACGAATTTCTAGTGAGAGAATCTGAACATTGTGTTATATGTAATTACTAATACCTGTTCCCCGTGGTTTAACCCTCGCTGATCGGCTCCTTTTGAGCGCACCGCGATGTTTGAGCTTATAGCCTGCCTCGACAAATGCACTATCCAACACATAATTAATTTTTGAATTAGGACTAGTAGTTCCTGAGAATAGCGCGTTCAACAAACAAACTCTTCAGTTTTATAATATTACTAGCGACCCGCCTCGGCTCCGTACGCTTGAAGTTTCTACTATATTGTGCATGTTATATTATGTAAACCTTCGTCTTGAATCACTCTATCAAAAAAAAACCGCGTTAAAATCCGTTGCGTATTTTTAAAGATTTAAGCATACATAGGGACAGACAGACAGCGGGAAACGACTTTGTTTTTTACTATGTAGTTTGCAGATAATGTGCAATGCAAGATTTTTGAATATTTTTTTTATAATGTATAATTTATGGATAATAAGTCACGTAACGTACCCTTTTTTTCAAGCTTCCGTGGGAACAATCAATGCTCAAATGTGTACAAACGTTTTAAATAGTAAGGCTATTTGTGCACTCCACTTTATTGCACGACTCGAATCGATTCTAGGCTATCCGTTTGGTTCCCATTTATCTTAGACAACTGTGAAAGTATTGTCGTTAGTTGAGAGCAGAATTAATAGAGCAGTATGGTACTGTTTTTTTTATAAGAATTATTTCTTAAAAAAAACATTGCTATACAAGGAATTTCCCCAGAATCGTGGGTGCGTGTAGAAACATTTAATCCCACATACACAAATACCCAGATCCGAAACAACTACTTGTAGTACATATAAATATTTGTTCCGTGCGGGGATCGAACCACACCACGCACACGCAACGCTGCAGTCAATTGCTCAGCCACTGCGACTGCAACCTAACCATGTCCACCAATGAAAAAAAAAGAGTTATGAAATGTTCTTCAAATAGATAGATAGCTAAGGCAGATTGTATGTTTTTACAATGTTTTGATAAATAGAAAGTAATAAGAGTTCTTGGAAGGAATTGGGGGAGGCCTTTTCTCAGCAGTGGGACAGTGCAGGCTAATAAAAAAAAAAGTTACATTACTAGCTACAGTGGGTCTAAGGGATGATTTTTCGTGACTGTCTAACCGAAATACCGTAGCCCTGGAAGTCAAAAGACAACCGAACCTTTAAGGTAGGTTTTAAGTAAGAGTCGGACGGTTCGTTCCCCTCCACGTAGGGCGAAAGGACTTATTTGTTTTTTTTTTTTTTTATAGCCAAAAAAAGAGATGACTTTTTAATTACCTAATGAGCAAGGCCCGAAGTAGTAGATTGATTTGGGGTCAACAACCTGAAACGTTTATATTAATATGGACATGTATCCGGGATTCCGGTATTTTAAAGAGACTTTTAGAAAATGAAAATTGAAATGAAATCCCGGTACAAAGGCTTATCCATGTTATGCTTTCTATGACAGTTTGTGATACAAGTACATAAAATCAATCTACCTACTCCGGACTTTGCTCACGAGTTAATTTTCCCTTTTTACTATCAGCTATTACTATGCTCCGCGTCAACGCCTCCTTCAAATTCTATAAAACAATTTTTAGTCTTAAGATTTAAAATTATTTCTATAAAAAAATCAGTATGGAGAGCTTACTACGTTCAGTAATGGACGGCAATAGGCTGATAATGTATTAAACCGGTTACTGAAATTCGAGTTTTAAAAGAACAAGTGCGAAATTTTTTATTTATTTAAAGCTATGTGAATTGAGCCAATGAAATGTGCCGAAACGAAATAACTGCGGTAGCATACCTATCTTTAATTCCGGATTTCATCGACAATCGTCGATGAAATCCGGAATTGTCGGTGAAATGTGTGGATTGCAAACTCATTTGTGCGTTTAAAACTGACGAAAAAATTTCAACGGGTTTATGGACTACCTATGTCTGAGTTAACTAAATTAATAATAAAAGAACTACGCTGCTCACAAGTGATGTGTAATTTTGCACGTACTGGTTAGAGATTGACGACACGATTGGCGCAGTGGCTGGGCGATCGACTGCTGCCCAGGGTGTCGCGGGTTCGATCCCCGCACGGAACGAATATTCGTATGATCAATAAATAGTTATTTCGGGTCTGGGTGTTTGTGTATGTGAGTTTCTATGTTTGTAAACGCACCCATGATACAGGAAGAAGTTTCCTAGTGAGGGGCAACATTAGAAAAAAAAAACGATTCCATCATGAATTTATATACAAGTTCTATCAATAGATTCAGCATTTGTTTTATAATTTCTTTATTGTTTTTCTCCAAGAAGCAAAAAACATTCAAAATAAAGGTTATGTCATTCGCCTTTTGGCGGGGTTGAGGTCGTACGCTCATAAATTTACACACTGTACCGGTTGTTTTTAATTAGTAACAGTATTATAGCTTTGTAGAGAAGAACATACAATAGAATAGTGTTTAAAACTCAAAATCGTAAAAAAAGGAGTTACAGTGTTACGATTCTCGGGTATAGAATTATTCTTCTATTGCCCTCTGTATTTTATTACCACGATACTCCAATTAGACATCAGACCGCCTTTTTCTTACTGAAAAATCTATCACGGAATCTTAACAGTACTAAATACATTCACAAATAAAAAACTAAAGCCAAAAAAAAAAACATCTGACTATTCAGCTAAAAGTCTTAATCCAGATCTTTTGAATAACTAACTGAATAATCCACCAATACTTAATTATTTGAACTGAAGAGAGGTAATCCCAATGCTCCATCCATTTTTATCGGACACTGAACAAAACGGGTCTGTCAGCTTATTAAGTAGAAATCCCTCGTTGAAAATGGTTTTGCTGCATCGCTTTTTAGGAGATAATTTTATTAGTTTTTTAAATTGTTCAGACGTGGATTTTAATGAGAATAGTGGCAGTAATTAGTTCAATTTTGAGCTGATGTTGAAATGTAGTTCTTTTGGAATGAAAACTTTTTACTGTGCTCTTAATTTATGTCGTAGGTCAGGGTAACAAACTACGATAGACCAGCTCAAGTTCTTCGTTCTCGAAGTCTAAGCAAGTTTAGAAGGAACTGATCGTGAGTGACTAATTAGAATCCTAACTGTCTTTACTGTTTTAAAACTTTTCTCATTAACTTTCTTAAATTAGGATTCCTATAACGTTCGGAGTTTTATTGACATAGCTTTTGTCCATAGACTGACGTATTATTTCTAAATATAGCTTATTATAAAAGTCGCAAGGGACGATCTTTAAGGTTAAGTAGCACTTGTCAAGGTTTGTCTGTGGATGGGTGACCATTTATTACTTATCGAGTTTTCTATGTGACAAGGAAATTATGTTATGCTAGCCTCTCATGGTACGTGACATCGCGAGCCGCGCCGCAGCTATGAGTACGCCCGCGCTTGCCCGAGAAGTTCGGACGCGCCAGCCCCAATCATGCTGAGCTATTGTGTATAGAGGGTTTGTTGCGCGAGTGGAGTGCAGCACAATATTAAACGCCGTGTGAAAAAATCATTATAATTAGTGTTAATGGCTTTTTAAGCTGTACTTAATGTAAATAAAATAAATAAAATTCGTGATTGCTATTTAAGACGAGGCGCGGCGTGGCGCGAGGGACTTGTCATATCATGCGCCGTGAGAAGGTAGCTTAACAACTTAAGTCATACCGAGATGAAGTTTTACTAATTACTAACTGGGTTATGGACGTCAGATAGACGGTATCTTCATATAAAATACTGATACTCGGATGCATCTGGTTAAACCGTAACCCTTAATTGGGAACATGCCTACCTCAGGTAATGTTAAATCTATGACTAACATGATATATTTCCTTTGTTTCAGGGGACTTCTCTCTAGACATCAAGGATGTGACACTAGAAGATGACGGAATGTACCAGTGCCAAGTCAGCTCCGGTTATAACAGTAAGTTGTCATTATTTTTAACTCTTCAAGACGTTGCTTGTCTACACTAATATTATAAAGAGGAAAGTGTGTTTGTATTGCATAGGCTTCGAAAGAATTTTCGAAATCAGTCCGGTAGTTTTACGAGACCGATTTCAAAAATTCTTTCACCAGCTGAAAGCTGCTTTGGTCCTAAGTGACATAAGCAATAACCGGGGGGGGGGGGGGGTGAATGGGCGGAGCCGTTGGCAAAAGCTAGTGTATTTTAACTTTGGGTTAGTAGTTCTACAATAATTTATTTATAATAAAAATAAAAAAAAGCCAAATCAAGTGTAGCATAAATGTTGATATTGTTTTGATCACCGTAAACCTTGTTCCGATGTTTTTTTTTTCACTTATTATATATCTAAGATTACTTAAAATTGTTATGGTAACGTGCTCCTCAATAGCCTGTTTGAAGATATTCTAATGAGGATGTTACCGCCACCACAACAGTAATTATTTATTATCTAGACGACAAGAACCCAAATAACAAACCCTTATTAGGCGAACTTGTCGAACGTAACATCTAATATACAATATATATATAATAACTAGCTAGCCCATATATCTATATCTTTTCCCGCACGCATTCCGACTGCTCCCCATTCACCTCGCCTGCCGCCGAATCCCTGAGGTACCTCCCGCAATAACCGTGCCCGGGAGGACTTGCGTCAGGTTGAAGTTGAGGCTGAGAACGCCGTAGCGCATAGATCTCCAACCACTTCTCAAAGATGATCTTACGACCGCAATTATGACTTGCCCAGGCAGTCATTATTTTATTGTAGTATTATTTTGAAACTATGATATCTCTTTAGATATTCATTAAAATCAAACGATGTCAAGGGCAATTTAGTTCAAAATCAAATGGTTGTGATGATTAACGTATTTATTTGGATAAGGATTAATATCATGTTAATGAAAATACCTTCGCAAATAATGAAGCTCTTTAAAATCAAATTTGATTTCCACAAAAAAGGTTATAGTGACTTAACCTTAAAAGATAGATATATGCTCTCGCGGACTTTATTTTAGAACTTTTCATGAGAAATAATTCCGTAGTACATAATTTTTGCGTATCTTTAACCGTTTACGCAGCGCACGCAACGGAAGCTCTCGAAAAGAAATTCATTTTCCCGATTTTGAAACATTTCTCACTGCTGCTCCGCTCCTATTAGTGATAGCGTGATGCTACATAGCCTATAGCCTTCCTCGATAAATGGACTACCCAACACTGAAAGAATCATTCAAATCGGACCAGTAGTTCCAGAGATTAGCGCGTTCAAACAAACAAACAAACAAACAAACTCTGCAGCTTTATAATATTAGTATAGATTCCAATAAGAAAGAACAAAACTATCTCAAGAGACAATAATTACTGTTTCATCGAGTAGATAAGTATTAGGACAAGTCTGTCTAGACGTAACCAATACAAGCTGATCTCGCGACATATTTATTTGAAAGAGTGTCTATGGAGTTTTTTCATTGCGCGTTCTTCTTTATAGAAAAAACAACAGTTCTTTCAATTGTGAGGTCCTAGCACAAGTTTTCACATTTTTGTGTACTTTGACGTTAATTTGATGCGTAAGGTGTCATTTTCCACACAATGTAAGTCTATTCGATAACGATCCATTATGTAAAATTCTTAAAAGGGCTTCTTATAAAATTGGTTGTAAAAATATTTAAAGAAACGTTGTGGTACGATGACCTTTCATTTGGAATAGTGGACAGTATGAGAATTTACAAAGGCTTTAAGAGATAGGTAATTGATATTCCTAATATTAAACATAGTTACGGTGCAAAAACTGCCTGAAATTCAGATCCATGACTAAAACAGACAATTTGAGTCCACTGACCTTGTCCACCAATGTCCTGGCTTGGATTAAGCTTGCTTATGCAGCTCGTTGCTGCGTGGATGGATGTCACGTCACTATTGTTTTCTAGAAAGTCTTTTGATCATCCGTATAGAAGACACACCCAAAATGAATTTCTGTAAATCACGAAATCACAATAGAAGACGAAAAGTCAGATTGAGGATGAGGTTATCGACACATCATCGTGCATCAGAACGCGATCCTGAGTCCCTTTCGATAGTCTAAGCGCGCTTGCAACACAATGCGACGCGATGCAAGGCAATTCTACGAATTTGAGTCGCCGAACAACTACAAGTGAAAATCGTCTTTACCATACTGACATAAAGGCGATGTCCATATGAAACGTGCGGAAGTTTGTGGGTAGATAGAAAAAAAACAGGCCTGCCATGACGACTAAATTCAGTCGAATTGCATCAGTTTGTCGTAGTAGTAAGGATGATTTTTATTTCAAGTTCAAGTGATTTTTTTTCAAGTCGCGTCATGAGGGTATTCACGTCAACTCAATGCAGTACCAAGATGGCTGCTCGCGTATCGCCGTCACGTCTCCAGATTTGAGGGTAGAAAACATAAAATGAATGAAGTTTAAAACTACGTTAAATTAGACAAAGTGCGAACACAGAAATGTCAAATATAAATTTAGTTTTAAAATGACATGGTGTCTGTGTTTCCTATCCCACTATTTTGAAAAGCAACATTCCATTTTTGATGGACTCCTTGACTCAAAAGAACTTTAAACTGGTCGTGTTGGAATGTGAGGTCAACTTATAATGGACATATATATCGTGTTGTCGTGTGTACGTAAAAGTATGAACATTATTATAGGTTCACTTAAGACTAATAATGAGAAATGTTTCTGAAGACATAATGTGTATTGTAGTACATTAATATGAAGAAAATAGAGAGGATAAATTGTTTGTTACATAACGGGAAAGATATCATTAATTCTTTGTATATTGTGTCGTTAGGAGAAAGAATTGGTATTGGTATCAAACTAAGCTGTAAAGAGACTCAAGCCTTTGTCAAACAGACAGGCGTCGCGAATGCGAAGCGTGACGTTTTTATTTGTAATGTTAATCCAGTCACATAGAAAAGCGAAAGCGATCCGATAGCGTGACAGAACTATCGGACTAACGTCTCGCTTCGGTTCGGTATCGCTTCGGACTCGTCTGTCTGTTTGACAAAGACATCAATGTATATAGTGTAAAAAGTTGCAAACGTCACTTTTGTGATGACTAAATTGTTTAGTTGATGAACCGAGAAAGTGATGAGTCAAGATGAAACCTCTGTGACGTTCACGAGCTCACTTCATCAAGTAATCGTACAATCGAATGAAATGAAGACAACATTCTTCACAATTTCTAATAAAAGTTATTGACATAAAATTCGCTAATAAATGAAATTAGTGTTAGTCATAGGGATTTTATTCAGTACTAAATATTTTATAACTAGGGGAACAGTGTATAAGACGGGGACGCGAGGTATAATGGGGACATACACTCTTTAGGCATACTAAACACAACACTAATGTAGCGCAAGCGCTAACAGGATGCCATTTGTTAATGGCCGCTTGCAAATTATACCTCGCGTCCCCGTCATATACACTGTTCCCCTATAACTTAAAGGATAACTTGGTTTTCCCATAGGTAGGTTTAATATACCTGCATTTTACTGTTAGGTGCCAATAAGTAAAGGACAATGTTCAAACTGTCTCTTATTTGTCGATTTTATAGCTTTTACGTCCCGTTCCGTAGTTGTCGCTTGTGCTTTAAATAGCATCCATGGGAGATTAAGGGCGAGTTGTTTCGATAACAAATGGTTAAGAAATGTGTGAATTTACGAGTAAAAATAGTTTAACTAATGATCAAAAAACGCGGTTTCTTTTTAACCTGGTAAAATCATCAAATTAATCCTCCCACTCAGGGCAGAGCGGGAGGGACTGTCAGAATCGTACTGACTAAAATCCACGGTGTCCTTCAATAGCCCTTTACGTTCCGGGTTCGTAAGTCCCGCGACCCCGGCAGGCTTTGGCCCTCTAGTGGGGGGCCCCGTCATTTTGCTGACACTCTGGCGGCGCGCGTGGGACACAACGCGCCGTCGACCCGGGCTTGGTCCATGGTCGGACAGCAAGTTGCCCATTAAAACAACTCGGCCTTAGTCAAGATCACAGAAGTAATCAAAAATTTTCGTGATAAGTAGTGACTATTTGAATATTTATATATTTTTTGTGAATATTTAAAATTATGTCCCTTGACGATTACCATAACGTTTGACTGCTGAGCTGCGTGTTACGGGTTTGATTCCCGCACGGAATAAAATTTAATATTTGTATGATCTACGAGTAGTAGTTATGAGTCTGTATGAAAAAATCTATTATATCCGTTCGTGTGTGCGGCACAGCACTTGTACTCCGTATTTGATATTCATTTAAGTACTTCAAAGTGTTTATAGAATCACAAAAATTACACCAATATCAAGCTGACGATAAGCTCTGTGTTCTGTGATAGTGTTTATTTAAATCGGACCCGTATTACAGAAGATATAACAATATAAAGTGTAACAAAATTAAATAAACAGTGATCAGCTGCTTGCTTCTTGTGAGTCATCGCATGCGCCGACCAGTCTAACCGTCGCACTATCGCTGTCGCTGTCGCTCCTACGCTTGCGGGCTGTTGCTTTGCTGCTCGCTCACTGATCACGTACTTTTAAACACCAAAGGCGTGCGCTCCTCGCCGTGCTATCTGGCTGAGTCACCGCCTTCGTTGCGAATGTGAGTTTTATTTTTGCTTGTATTCAAAATGAACTCAAACTGTGAGGCTTGTAAACAGAGCGTTACCTCAGGAAAATCAATAGACTGTGCTCTGTGTGAGAAAAAATACCACCATATTTGTGTCAACGTAACCTCTGACTCCTCAAAACAATCTGAGAATTGGGTTTGCCCTTCGTGCCGTGCTAAAGCTCCACGGACTGACAATAGTAACACGCCTGTCTGTTCATCTACTAAAACTGCGGGGCTGAATGAGACGCATGTCGTAATACAGGCTCGCGCTCACAAACGTATGGCGTCTAGCTCACCCAGCCGGGATGGCCTAGAAAGCTCAGTATCACTTTCTGAGCTGGTTACAGAAATCCGTCTCCTGCGTTCGGACATGGCAGAGGTCAAATCTACATTGACAAAATTGTTCGACGGGGTGGACAAATGTAATGCCCGTTTAGATTGTTTTGAGGGACGTATCACTGCGCTTGAGCAAAACTCCACTCAAGCTGCTGCATTGAACGCAACGATATGCCTATTAAAAGACCAATTAAATCAGCAGTCACAGGCGGCCATGAGGAATGAAATAGAGATTATAGGAGTGGAAGAAACTAAAAACGAAAATCTTCAACACATTGCGCTTATCACAGCAACTAAAATGGGGATCAAATTAACCGTAGATGACATCGACTGGGCCGCGCGTGCGGGGCTGAAGAGAGGCTCTGTGTCTGGCTCAGAAACTAACTTCCCCCGGCCGATTATTGTCAAACTACTACGTAGGGCAAAAAAAGACGAAATCATAAAAGCATCTAAAAGTAGACGCAACCTGTCATCCCAGGATATAGAAATTCAAGGCCCGAACAGGAGAATTTTTATTAATGAACACCTCACGAAAGAAAATCGGATTCTATTTCGTGAAGCTAGAACCCGAGCCAACACTGCTGGATTTAAATTTTGCTGGACGAGCAGAGGCCAAATACTCATACGTCAAGATGAAGGGAAGACAGCATTACAAATTAAATGCGCTAGAGACCTAGACCGTATTCTTGGACCGACAACCCTAAACTCGCCTCCCTTTCCAGATGCTTCAAAGTAAACTCTATTTACGCAAAAAGCTCCTAAAATGTCTTAGAGTTGTAAGTTTTCTACATTTTTATACTCATGTTTCTTTTATGTACAAGCTAATTGGTTTCTGTATAAACATATTCTGTACAACATATCAATGTCTAAGAATTGTAATTTTTCAACATTTTTATAATACTGTACCCGTTAAATATGTCTCTTTTATATATGAGATAATAAGTTGCTTTTTAACCACGGATAGTTGCTCTAAATCAAACTTTGCCGCTGTAGTTATTAAGAGTAACACTTATGTCCACCGTCACGTTTTCTACCTCGGACTATTAACACTCATAGAGCTCTTCAGTACATTCATTACCATAAACCAACATTCATACTCACAATTTACACATCAGTTATTACAAAAAATACCATACAAAGCACACACCCACTTGCACTCTCACTCACACCAGCCATACAGCAGTTTACTCGCCAAAAGCTCTGGTCATCCCAGTCGATACCTCTCCACAGGCATTATAGCGACAACAAATTCCCATGTCTCTTCTTTCTCCTCACAGTTACTAGATAATGGATAAAGTCGAACTATCAGACGAAATCGACGAAACGCTTTCGCTTCCTTGTCGCATTATTGATAGACCAGAGTTGTGCGGTGAGTTATTAGTTAAGCTCGACTTTAAAGTACTAACGTGTAATATAAGGAGCCTACAGAAAAACTTTCCGGAGCTTATCACGATGCTCCACCGCTTTGACTGCCAATTTGATGTTATAGTACTTACAGAGTGTTGGCTCAACGATAACTCAACAGTCAACCAGTTACTAGGGTACAACTGCTATTACACTCGCAAAGTTATCAATAAAAGCGGTGGAGTGACTGTTTACGTGAAAGATACGTACCCAGTGTCAGTCTACGAACCGGAGTTTGACGATGCAAATTGTCTGGCTGTCGAAATTAACACAAGCGTAACACTCCTAGGGATCTATCGCTCTCCCTCGTTTGTTAATACTGATAGATTTCTAAACTCTTTAGAGTACTTACTAACCGGTCTAAACTCAACTCAGTGTGTGATCGTAACAGGGGACATTAACATAAATTTGCTTGATAATAACCCTAATGCTGCTTATATCGCCTATCAATCTCTCTTATCAGAACATGGTCTACTGCCTTCAATAACTAAACCAACTAGAGGAGAAGCCTGCTTAGACCATGCGTTTATCAAAACCAAAGGCTCGACACAGGGATTGGTCTGTAAGTCATCGATAACCGACCATGACCTTGTTATTTTAGGTACAAAACTGTCAAAAGTGAAAAACCCGCCCCGTGCCAGGTTTAAAATAAAAATAGATTACCCTAAGGTCAGGGAAGAGGTAAGTAAACTCGATTGGACTGAAGTCATGTCCACAGCAGATGTAAATGACGCAGTGCTACTGTTCAACAATACTTTAACGGAAATCATCCAAAAACACACGCAAAAAATTAAAATTAGCCGCTCAAAAATTAACTTAAAGCCGTGGGTCACTGCTGGTCTGATTCGGTGCATGCGTCATCGAGATTCGCTGCATGCTCACGTGAAATCGCAACCATTAAACCTCGAGTTAAAACGCATATACACACGATACAGAAACTTCTGTAACGACATACTTCATAAACGGAAGGCAGACTATGAAAATAAAGAGCTTGAAAGCCACAGCAACCAACCAAAGAAGCTTTGGCGTGTTATTAAGGACATTTGTGCATTTCCTAAAAAGCCCAATGATAGTCAGGAGTTACTAAAGTCAGACGAAAATAGTGCTGTAGCCATTAATAATTGCAACAACCATTTCGCTTCGGTCGGTAAACGCTTGGCACTCAATATCCTAGACAAACTACAAACCACGGAAGACAAACTCTGCAGAAATGCAGCCCTCGTAAACCGATCCAAAGATTCCCTGTTCTTTCAACCCACTGACAAAGCAGAAATTGACAATATCATAACTGACATGAAAGACGATAGTGCTCCTGGTTCGGACGGGATCCGCCCAATTCTCCTCAAACACATTAAGACGTTCATACTGATTCCCCTGACACATATATGTAACCTTAGCATGTCAACGGGTACTTTTCCAAATTGCTGGAAGGTGGCAGCTATTACACCGATTCATAAGAACGGATCCAAAGACTGTCCTAACAACTACAGACCTATCTCTCTGCTCTGTGTTACATCAAAGATATTGGAGAAGCTCGTAAATAACCGTCTCATCAGTTTTCTTGAAAAACATAACCTGCTGGATGGACGTCAATACGGGTTTAGACGTGGACGGTCTACTGAGCAAGCCATAGGGCTCCTCACTGACATTGTCTCGTCAAAGTTAGATTTAGGGCAACGGTCAATTGGTATTTTTCTTGACATGGCCAGGGCATTCGACACTGTTTCTATTCCAACACTACTGAAAAAGCTAGATTGCTTTGGCGTGAGAGGTACCGCTCGGGATTGGTTTACGAGTTACTTGACGGATAGAAAGCAGTATGTTGTGATCGGGGACAGTGTAAGCGAGAGTCTTGCAGTCTCATATGGCGTGCCACAGGGCAGTGTCCTCGGGCCTACATTATTTACCATCTACATGGATGACATTCTGAGGTTAACTATCCCTCAGTCCGATATGATCTGTTATGCAGATGACACAGCAATCATATTCCATGGCAACACATGGGCGGATGCCAAAGTCGCTGCAGAAAATGGCATGCGTACTATAACTGACTGGCTCGACAGAAACCTCTTAACACTAAATGTTGAAAAATCTAAAATCATAACATTCTGCATCAGCCGTCCCTCCTATCCGGACATTAATCAAATTAAAATTCACAACGTAAACTGTCGGGCCACGGATTGCTGCTGTAAAGCTAATATAAGCAGAGTCCAGTCAATAAAATACCTAGGCGTTACAATTGACCAAAACCTGTCCTTCAAGGAGCATATCTCGACACTGTCCAGAAGAGTCCGTAAATTCATCTATATAATGAAATCGCTACGTGCCAGTGCCTCGAAAGATATACGTAGGAAAGTTTTTCTAGCTCTTTGTCAGTCATTGCTTCAATATTGTATAGGCGTCTGGGGTGGCGCGGCTAAGTCTTATATGCTTGAACTCGAACGTGCTCAACGGGCTGTGCTTAAGGTCTCCCTTGGAAAGCCACGACGGTACCCTACAGACGAACTGTACAATGAAGCAGACGTCTTGCCTGTCCGACAGCTTTACATCCTAAAATCTCTTCTTAGACTGGTAGCGGTGTCAGGGAGACATTTCACATATACCCAAAGAGGGAGGGTGGGAGCTGACAGACTACCTATCCCAAGGGTGAGAACCGTATTTGCTTCCCGATTTTTACTTTTTCTTCCCGTTCGTGTCTTTAACCATATAAATAAATCTACTCTAAGGATCCCTCGCAACATTCTCGAAGCTAAGTTTATTTTAAAACGTTGGCTCAAAAACCTGACCTACGATTCCACAGAGAAAATTCTGTGCCCTATGAAGTAACAAGCTCTTTCCCTGTCACTTTCCCAATTTATACACATCCACACACACACACACACACACATACACACACACACATACACACACCCATAAACTCGCACACTCAGGCTCATAAATTCACAAAATTACACTCTTCCGAGTAATCACTAATGTTTATTTAATGTTTAATAATGTTCTGGTACCTATCATGTTAATTTAATTTATTGAAACATACTAATTTATATTCCTATCCGTGTATTTAAATATTTGATATTATTGTAACTGAGTATTATGTAATGATTGTCTTATTTTTTTTTTTTTTGCTTTCCTTCTTTTTATATTATTCAATGTTTATAATTTTAAATTTTACAATTTTTCTTTATTCAAATTTAACCGACTGTGCTGTGTCACATTGAACGTTCGCCTACTTAATCTGCTCTGCCTACTGCTGCTATTGGGCCACCAAGATACAGGCTTACCCTAGTTTGGGGCCCACGGGCATTTCTTTCTGTAATTTAAATTTTTATTGTCTCTTCTATTCTTGTTTGTATGAGTATGTAACCTAATTTGTGTGTATAAATAAATAAATAAATAAATAAAAAAAATAAATGTTTGTGTATTAAGTTTAAACATTTGTTAACGCACTCACGACATAGTACAAATTGTTAGCGTGGGGCAAAGTTAAAAAAAATCTAACCAATAATCTTTTTCCTTAGATGAGCCAGCCATCCGCTCCCGTTACGCTCAGCTGACGGTGCTGGTTGCTCCCGAAGCACCCAGGATACTGCGAGGAGCGTTCATCGACGCGACGGAAAACCAGCCTGTTGAGATCGAGTGCGTGTCTTCAGGGGGAAAACCTGCGGCTGAGGTATGTCTCTTCTCTCTCTTTATGGTTGTAAAAGTCTTGTCAGAGTGATCGTGTAGCGATGTTCTGTGGGTCGTTGACTGCTTTTTCAGCCATGCGCTTCCATTTTTGTCGGTTGGAGACGCTATGAGTGCATTGGACCACGGTGGGCTCAGTAACTGTCTTTATTAGGTCAAACCAGCGAGTTGGTGATCGGCCGCGTAATCTCTTGCCCTCCACTTGGCCCTGAGGTATGTAGAAGATTGAAGAAGAAATTCAATCAATGATTGAGGGTAACAGGAACGAGGAGAAGTAACATTAAATAAATTCACCACCAAGTCAGTTTGCAAATGGCACATGCCTTTTAACAACAGTCAAAACTCAGATACAAAATGTTTGTGGTGTTAAAAATTTTGGAACAAGCTGATATGTTTTTGCACCACATACAGAATTCTGTATCGTGAGTGTGCGGTAGGCTTCGTAGATGATAGCAGGATGAGCTGGATAAAACAAAGAACCAGTGGTCCACTATGGCCCTGGTACAAGGAAACTGCAAATCACGAGCAGTGTGGCCTTTGCCCAGCAGATCTATGAATCACATTTTTATACAATATCTATGGTGGTATGTTGTAATTCTCTTTGGGTTTATGAAATTGCTCATCTATTGTATAAGTAAATACCTAATACTTCACCTTCTACTTTTGTTTAGATTACTTGGTTGGATGGAAGCCAATCAGTCATCAAGAAGCATGTCAAAAATACAGTGGAACTATTACCTGATGGCCAAAGATTTAAAACGAGGTTCGTATTCATTTATTTACAATTATTTTATTTATTTATATTTATTTTTAGAAACGAAATATTTTCTGCATCCCATCTCTTGTAGTTCTTTAATGCATCAATGATGGAACATTTAAAATAATTTTCAATCATATTTGACGGTGATCACTGATTTCTCTTTTATCTTTCCTAATTGTTCTCATAAGTCTGATCGCAGTTTTTAGTTTTTAAAGAAAGCCGTTATTACAGTTTTTTTTAACCCCACATTTAATCGTAAGTCTTTTCGTAGAGTCTCATCCTACATCTCAGCGGCCTTAACACCTTTTGTGACTATTCTTATACCTGTAATAAAACCTGAATCTTCATTTTGTAAAAAAAAATGGGTGAAGCAGAAAAGACTGTCAGATTCACACTGAATAAAAAATACCCAGACCTCACCTTTGCATTCCAGGGTCACGGTTACCTATTTAGACAATCCCGCGACCCTGGTGGCATCTTACAGCACAATGTCACATTACACCACACTATATGTTCTAATTATCAAATTAAACGGACACCCGACACCATAAACTAATTGTTGATTGTCAATCGCAGGTCAGTATTGCGGTTGACCCCAACTAAAGGTCACCATAACCAAACTATAACGTGTCAGGCGCAAAACACGGCTGATAGGGCACCAAGGATGGCTACTGTACATATCGAGGTAATTATCTTTGCTATAAACCGATTAAAACACATTTACTCATCTGCCTAACCTTTTCCCAACTATGTATATTGAGGTCGGCTTCCAGTCAAACCAGATGCAGCTGGATATCAGTATTTTACATGGAGCGACTGCCTGTCGGACCTCCACAACCCAGTAACTGGTAATACGATATCCCATGGTAAGACTGGTTGTCAGACTTTAAGAGCTTCTGACTAACAGTAACGACTGTCAAAGATCTACAAATGACAGCCGGGACCAACGGCTTTACGTGCTTTCCGAGGCACGGAGGAAACTCGCTATGACAGATGGTCACCCATCCACAGACCAACCTCGGCAAGCGCGGCTTAACCCGAAAGATCAGCTTGTGCGTCTGTATTTATTTAGCTACGAGCTCCTCAAGATTAAAACACATTTACTATTTCTAATTTTTAATTCTGTATCTTTTAGCTTATTTTTCTCAAAAAAAAAATTCGATTGCAAGCAGAACTGTATCCATCTGTATAAGTATTCCAGACGCTTTACAAATTAGGCTATCGCAGTCCTGCCCGGCGAAGACGAATCATTCAAACCATTGTTTAATGTCTTCCGGGGAGGTTGCACCATCTATTGCAGCAGTGTTATAATTGTCATTTTACAGCTCCTCTATTTAAGTGATGTAATTTATTTCTGGTCTACAACAGTTTGTTGCATAAATGTCTCATCAAAGGGCGCTTTGTGGACAACAGCAAAACAGTTGTAACTTTAAAGAAAAATTTGATGGTGAGCAGGATTTGAATCTGTGACCTTGAAACAGAAGGTCACACCAAGCGATTTTACGAAGCTATCGCATTCATGCCCGCAGGGTCAAGTTTTTTGTTTCATCGTCTTATGGTACTTACATGCTCGCAATCATTGTTTTCTGATAAGCTTTATAATTAGTGACGCGACGCAGGTGATAAACAAAATCATCGAGTTGCTTTTCGTAAATCTTCAGATCAAAACACTTTTTCAATTTTGAGATGTCTTTTTACCCAAAATCTGAACAATATTTTCCATCCCAGGTGAAATACGTGCCAAAAGTGAACATAACGATCAGCTCCGGTCAGTCTGGGGTCAAGATCCCCGAGGGGTCGGAGCTGAGGGTCCGATGTGACGTGGACGCGAACCCCCCAGCGCAGATCTACCGGTGGTACGTCAACAATAACCCCGTGGTGGGGGACTATGTTGATGAAATGGTGAGGATTACTTTTATTTTGTTTATTGAAGTGAAATCTGTTTTAGGCAAGTTGAGTATTTTATTTTGTGGATATTGCACTCAATACTGAGCAATCATGCTATGTAACGCTGGTTCGGGTAAGGGTAAAATAAAAACTTTTCTAAAAACCACTACAAAAAGTGTAAAATAACTTATTTTTCGGAATTCGATCATAAAAATTAATTTAAAAAAAAAACAAAGCCACCGACTTCCGAAAGATAAGTTATTTTACACTTCTTTGTGGTTTACACTACATACTGTCGAATTGAGAACCTTCTCCTTTTTTGAAGTTATTTAAAAAAGGTAATGACGGAAGAAAAAACATAATTTTAATTGCCTACTATTACATCTTAAGCAAGAGTAATTTCACTGTGGGAACGAGGTGGCGCTAGACGACTTGTTTAGCTTTATCTCTTTCTCACACTGGAATTGCTCTCGCTTTAAGACGTCATGGTAAGGTTACTAAAGGGATTCCTAAAAATAATGTGCTGCACATTTTATTAAATAGAAATGAAAAAGATTAAGGCCTACTTGCACCACACATCACTAAACGGCTTTAGCGCTATACTGCTTTAGAATATCACTGTATCCCTGTCAAATAGTTTGAAGTAGACAGAGACAGAACGATGTTTTAAATCAGTTTAGCGCTAAACCTGTTTAGTGACTTGTGGTGCAAGTGGGACTAAATCATTCTAATTGTTTTTTCAAGGTCATTTGTTTTTGTCGTTGATTACCAGTTTTTCTCGGAATATCATAAAACATGCATCCGTTGGCAAATATTCAATCGACTTCGAAATAGTTCCCTCGTTGTCTTCGTAGAAATACTTACGTATCGCTACACTCACTTTTTGAGATGTAAAAATCATCACCGAAGTTCTGGGTAGAGTGGACGGGACTGTCAGACTCTTACTGGCTTAAAACCACCCTACTCCTTTACGTCACAGGGTCGCGATGTCCTTTTACGCGATCCGCTCATTGGCGTCTTTTTGATATGTCATCATCATCATCATCAGCCGGAAGACGTCCACTGCTGAACATAGGCCCTTAGACCGCCACTCCGAACGACAATTTGCCACTTGCATCCATCGGTTGCTCGCGACTCTCACGGTGTTGTCGGTCCACCTATTGGGAGGCCTACCTACGCTGCGTCTTCCGATCCGTGGTCGCCACTCGAGAACTTTTCTTTCCCATTGGTCATCAGTTCTACGAGCGATGTGGCCTGTCCATTGCCACTTCAACTTGCTATGTCGGTGACTCTGGTTCTTCTGATTTGTGAGGTGCACTCGCCTAATAGCCACAAACATCGTCAATGTTCTTTTGAAAAAGACAACTAAGTTTCAGGGTCAAAAATATTTTAAAAGACCAACGAAATAATCCTAATGTTTCTCTTTTGTTATACATTCCAAAAGGAACATTACAAGTAATGTTAGTATCCTTATCTCAAGATTAACATAAAGGTTTATTTAAGCTCGCATTGTACGAGACAAATTGCGACATTAATGCTTGACAGTGCGAAGTGTAGGTACGCTTCTCGGTTGAGGAGATTTCGCAATAAATGTCTGACACACACTGTATGTACTGAAATAGCAGTACAAATGTAAAGAGTGTGTTTACAACGTCTATATTGAACGTGGTTGCATTTAACTCTTGTTGCCACTAGTCACTAGCGCTTCTTCTACCCTTGATGCCTTTTTTTCGTCGTGTTAAATCATCAAATGAGTCCTCCTACAGGGCTTACGGCCTGTCAGGCTTTGACCTTTTAAGGGGACAACGTCAGATTGCTGACTTGTGGAAAACGACGCGCCGTCGAACCGAGCATGGTTCAAGATCGGACGGCGAGTCAACCATTACTTACCGTCCGCATAGATTACCAACTATGCTGTTTTCTAACGCTGGACATTAATAATCTATCTCGATTACTATATTGTTCACGATCTTTGTTTGTAATACATTAACGATCTAATTTGCCTTTCGGAGTCTTAAACACATCCAGTCACAGCGTCAAGGTGAGGAAGAGTTGCCATATTGATGTTACGGTTACTCTGTTGTGACTATCAGATAGGCAGTCGCTTTATGTAATGTATAAAACTACTTTGCTCTTAGCCTCAATCGAGCCCAGAGGCAAAAATGAGGCCTTAAACAGAGTGTATGCTCACACAGAAGGTACTGAAACAGCTCTGCATGACAGAACACTAACTTTAAAACCATTTGGCCTCGGATTGCGAAAGGGTGGCGGTCACGAGGTATGCACACCTGGTAGATATACTGGTCTGCATCCAGTTGGACTAGCCAACTAGATGCAGACCAGTATTTTCTAGTCTAAGCCGACCCAAACATAGTTAGGAAAAGTCTACACAAGGGAACATAATCTGTCAACACATTAAAACTTATTTGCAACAAAGTTAACCAACAACACGCAACAGCAGCAACAAAGCAACAGTAAACTCATTAATAAAGCAACAGAGAGCAATTCACGTTAAGTTAGCAATTCAACTGAATTTCACGGTGTGCGGAACTCATTCATGCATTAACTATATTATGCTATGTGCTGAAAAATTTACTGTTTGCTGCAGTCGTAAACGAAAATGGTTGTTTGTGTGGGAATACATATGAAACTATGCTCACGTCTTTTCCACGTGGGGGTAGACAGAAACAGTAATTACAGAGAGCTTAAGAGCTAATTGCAATTTTGGGAAAGTACTTGAGGCACGCTGATAACTTATGTCCAATACTTTTTCAATTGTCTAATCACAGAAATGCAGATTATGATTGTAAATTTCAAATTGTATGCAATTTGAAGAAATCAGCATTCAAGTTACGAGTACAAGTACGAAAAACTGTAGATTATGTTTTTTATTAAATTGTAAGTACACCAATGTGACGTCAGACTTGTATGCAAAAAAGCTGATAGAAACGTGCTTTAAAGGATACTTAATTTTACAATTAAAAATCGTCGTTATTGTATTCCTTGTAGTTACTAGAAGCGATTAAGTTGAGGAGTTACTAAAGTCTAATTAATTCTCATGATCGGTTTAATCCTGTATCGTATTTTTTTTGGGTGCGGACCCGTGCTCCAACTATTTTCTCCAACTGGGTGAAGCACGGAGACTACAAAAAAGACTGTGTCCCGTGCTCCAACTAAAGCAAGTTTTTGTTTCACTGTACAATAACGTCATCAGTTGATAGTCTCAATGCTCCACCCAGTTGGAGAAACTGGGTGGAGCACGGGTTCGCCTCCTTTTTTTCAATATTTATATAAATCAAGAGAGACCTCGCTTATCGACGAGGAATCGACTTGAACTCATCATATTTGTCGAATTTAGTTTGGGATAGTGCCTCATTATATCGTTTGTACTGTTGCGAGGTGAATACAGTCTTTTTCGCATCAAGCTGGTACCATATCGATATGTGTAGTTTTGATTGTTTTCAGAGGACACAGAAAATGGCGTACAAATGTTTGACTTTTTTATTTTTTCGCGTGGTTAATTCATCGAATGAGCCCTCCCACCAAAGGCAGAGCGGGAGGGACTGTCAGACTCGTACTGACTAATATCCACGGTGTCGTTCAATAGCCCTTTACGTTCCGGGGTCACGGTAAATCGTGAGTGCTGCGACCCCGGCAGGCTTTGGCCATCTAAAGGGGGGCCCCGTCATTATGCTGACATTCCTTGAGGTGCGCGTGGAACACAACGCGTCGAGCGTCGTACAAATGTTTGACTTGCTATATTTTGTTGCAGATCATCTTCAACGTGACTCGAAAGCATCATAATGCGGTAGTCAGGTGTGAAGTTAGCAACTCGGTCGGGAAAGGACAAGGAAATATCACTTTGGAGGTTACTTGTAAGTATAACATCAATATACTGTTTATTCTTGTATAAATGTGCAAGTTTGGATGTTTGGTTGGATGGATGGATATACGAGTAACTCCATCACGTCAATTGGATGAAATTGGCACAGATATACTAATACTCCATTTATCCCGGTAAATTTCAACTACCACGCGAGCGAAGCCTCTTACAAAAACTAGTATTTAAAGTATTTAATAATGACAAGTTCTCTTTCCGGTCTGAACTCAAAAAACGCCTGAAATTAATATTTAATCACAATTCAAATCGCGTTCTTTTGTTTTTAACGGATGCTTCTGATTGGACATCTTAAGGACTCAGGAGCCGTATTATGACGTCTTAAAACCGGGCTTGTTCCAGTGAGCGAGCGAGGTGGCGCTAGACGACTTAAATAGACGATAGACGTCTCTTTCACTCACTGGAACAAGCCTGGTTGTAAGACGTCATAATACGGCCGTAGATAGGCAAATTCAATCGTTGATTGGTCACAGACAAAGACAGCAACTAAGATTAGTTATTAATTTCCACTCATAATCATTTAAACGTCTTACCACAACGTAAGATTAATGATTGAAAACAAGACGTCCAATCAAAAATCTCAAAAACTCTCGAAGCGAACAATTTTCTCAATATTTTATTACTCGACATCACACACCGGTTTCCTAGCGGGAAAAATAGCCACGATGTTTATACCGATGATACAACAACCATAACACTGCGCGGGCGCAGATTCTGTGACGTCAGAGCGTGTTCAAGACTGATTTGTAAGAGGAGAAAATGAATTGGTTGATGGGAAGTCAAACAAAGGAGTATCGACTTTTTCTTTGAGATTTTTCAAGAAAATTTTGCTGTTAGCTAGGATTTTGACGGTGTTGTGAAGGCTTAAGATGTAAAAATATGTATACAGCAACAATTCTATGAGATTTATTGTTTCGTTTGAAATGTAGCAAAAGACCTATTCTTTCTCACTACGCCCACCGATCGAGTCTTTTTTTAATTTTTTTATTCTGGTAAATTCATCAAATGACTCGTCCCACCCAGGGCAGGGCGGGAGGGACTGTCAGACTTGACTGACTAAAATCCACGGTGTCCTTCAATAGCCCTTTAGGTACCAGGGTTTCGGTAATTCCTTAGTCCCGCGACCCACCGATCGAGTCTACTGCTGAATACTGTATCGTCGTTCAAAAGGTCCAGGTGGCCTGCCAAGATGTCTTAAAGCCAGGGTAGTTCCAGTATCGGAAAGAGTCAGAGCTATTATAAGTCGTCTAGCGCCATCTCGTTCCCTCACTGGAACTATTCTGGCTTTAAGAAGTCATGGTAGCATAACAGAATTGGCAAACAGCAGGACTTACATTATGGAAATTCGTTGGAAAATTGGTAATGACGATTCTACCTTTATGTTTTTTGATTTTGACTAGGTAGGCTATTTCTTTGGTCGCGGGACTGTACGAATTACCGTGACCCCGGAACGTAAAGGGCTATTGAAGGACACCGTGGATTTTAGTCAGTACGAGTCTGACAGTCCCTCCCGCTCTGCCCTGGGTGGGAGGACTCATTTGATGATTTTACCACGATAAAAAAAGGTAGGCTATTTCTTACAGTTGCGGGATTGCAACACATCGTAAGGCAGTAAGGGTCTGAGAGTCCTTTCCAATCCACTTAAAGCGGAAGGATAGATTTGAATGATTTTTACAAGGGCAAAATAAACATGTTGTAATCGTATTCCTCAATTTTTGACAAGAAGACATAAGATAGAAATCCTTCTAGTTTAGTTGTTAACCATTGTTCTCAGACCCACCAACATTCAGAACGCGACCCCAGAACGTAGAAACCGACATCGGCTCTAGTGTGGTCCTCAGTTGCGATGTGGATGGACAGCCGCAGCCGGAGATCAGGTGGCTGTTTCATGAGCCAGGACGGATAGGGGTAAGTGAATACCATGATGGAAAACCATTTTTGTCAACTTTAAAGAATGCTGGATGCTTAGATTATAGAATAACCAGATTCCTAGTGGGCCACTGAGCAAGGCAAACAGCGAAGGAGTGGAACTTTCTGCCTGCGACTGTGTTTCCGAACGCAAACAACCCTAATCTCTTCAAAGTTAGAGTGAACAGGCTTTTTTTGTGTAAGCTCGCTCCATCGTCGACCTTGTCTTAGTCACTCCTGACGTAGACTAAGGTCAAGAGCAAATCCATTGAGAAAGAAAAAAAATTAACCCCCTTTTTTATTTTACGTGCATGTATTTTCCACATTCCAAAATAAACAAAACTATAACTTCCAATAGTTTTTTGCTGTACCAATTACTGTTTGCTGCTGATTTATTACTGCATCATGACATTGACGGCACGATTAGCGCAGTGGCTGAGCGATTAGACGACACGCAGTCGTGGGTTCGATTCCCACACGGAGCAAATATTTGTATGATCTACAAGTAGTTGTTCCGGGTCTGGCCGTTTGTGTATGTGAGTTTATATGTTTGTAAACGCACCTACGACACAGGAGAAAATCCTAGTGTAACATCTTAAAAAAAAACATGCCATTGTTGGCAAAGGACTCTCGCCACTAGATACAGTTCATGTCAATTGTAGATCACTGGTTTTTATCGAGCTCGTCCCGGGTTTATGTAGCTTGCCCTGCTATCTTTTGCGAGAAGTGCCACAACGCCTTCCTACCAGTTTCCTGTCAATCGAATTCACAAATGTTCTTTCAATTATCTATTTGCTGCTGAACAGGATAAATAAATATAAGGAAATCAAATCTTCCCAATTTCCTGTAAATCATGTGTTTCTCGTCTTTTCAAGACATTACGTCAAATCTAAAAGTATGAGTCTCGATGACTAACAGCAGATCAACCGCAAAAACATGTGGTATAAAATTAGATCACTCATCTTTATTATTCATAAACTATAGTATTATCTGACTGTGTGGTCCAGACGGTTTGAAATATTCAAGCTGTCTAGACAAGAACCATCATCTGCCTATCCTTTTCCCAAATATGTTGTAGTCGGCTTCCAGTCTAACTATATATATATATATTATAAAAGGAGCGACTGCCTAACAGACCTCCACAACCCAGGAGGAAAGTGGGCGATACTACCCCCTTGGTAAAGAATGGTTATCAGCCTTTCGAGCTTCTTTGTGAACACTAACGACTGTCAAAGATCTACATTACAGCTGGGACGAAAGGCCTCACGTGCTTTCTAAGACACGGAGGAAACTCGCATCGTTACAATCGATGGTCACCCATCCACAAACCAATCTGTGCTAGAGCAGCTTAACCTTGAAGATCAGCCTGTGTGCTCCTCTTTCTTTGACTAGACTGAAACAAAAAAAATGCTCTCTTGATATTTTCATGTGGTTTTTAATTCCAAGGTTTTTAATTCCGTGTAGTAAATTGAACTTAATGTAAGTTCAATTTACTACATCAAAGTATACGGTATAAGTATACTATATCAAAGTAGACGGTGTTACGTGAACGTGTGCTCTTCTCCAGCAGGTCAAAGGAAAGGCTCCGAACTTGAAAGTATACGTGAACAAGGCGACAGCTGGACGGTACATCTGCAAGGTCATTGAGGAAGGGTACCCTGAGATCGAGAGTGAAGCCACTATTTTTATAAAAAGTAAGTTGTTCTGTTGGTTTAGAAAAGGCAAAATAAGAGAAGTAGATTTTTGTAAAACTGAAAAGGTATAAATTTCGTATTTAAAATAGCTTTAGACTTATGAGTTTATTGGTATTAGCTCAATTTAAATGTGCAGAAAGTAATCGATTCTTAATTTTAAATTGTGGTGACTTGTTCCTATGTTGTATCTTGATATATTATTTTTAACTGTGCTTAAAACCTTCCCAATAAGTTCATTAAGAGGCCTCTTACAGTCCACTAGCGCCGCCAATCGAAAAAATTTCATAACTCGTAAATAGAATCAAAAATACAAAATGTGGTCTGTAGTAGAAAAGGCAATAACGTAATTTTATAACACATTGTCAACACTTGAAATATAGCTGTTTAGATAAATCGTGCATTCTAAACAGAAACGGCCGTTTTTATTACAATTTTTTTCGATTGGCGGCGCTAGTGGACTGCTTACAGTCCACTAGCACACTGTCCTCTTAACGTGAAATACACTGAAATATATATTTGAATGTTTGCTTGGAATAAAATAATCTATAGTTTCTCATGACAAGGTTGCATTACACTTAAATAAAATACTTTTTCTAATTTATCTATTTGAGTAGCATGCAAAAACTGTCTGATATTTAAAATTACTTTATTGGAAGCCATAAAAAGGTAAAATACATTTTTTTTCAAGTAAACTTAAGTATCTCTTAACATGAAAGTTCACAAACCTGTTTACTTTGAGAGGTTTGCTTACTTTAAAATATGCATGTAAATTATGCTTTCATTACGAGATGAAATTAATTTTAGCTGGGAAAAAGAAAATTATATTTTTTCCATAGGTTACATTACATTTCTGCTAGAGCTAATACTAGATGTTGCTCGCGGCTTCAAAATTATCCCACGGGAACATAAAAGCCGCCTGCCTAAGTCTTGTTCTAGTCTATTAATCTCTTAGCTAAGTTTCTTTTAGATCGGTTTAGTCGTTTTGACGATGCATCTATCCATGTCTGCGAGACATTCCTGACGTCTCTTAATTCTGGGCCGAGAGCTCTCTCTATGTCTCTGCCGAGAGAGAAGAAAACCTTTGTCAAACAGACTGGCGTGGCGAATACGAAGCGACGCGTTTTTTTTTTGTAATGTATGGAATTGTTTGAATCCAGTCACATAGAAAAGCGAAAGCGATCCGATAGCGTGACCGAACCGATGCGAAGACGTGGCGAAGGCGTATCTGCTCTGTTTGACGTCGTCCATAAAAAGCCAGCTAATACAACTGCAACGCCTCGGTTCGCTGCACCCAGTTTGACGTCTCGTATCGCTTCGGACTCGGTCCGGTTCGCTATCGCCTGTCAGTTTGATAAAGGCTTTAGTCATAAATTTACATTTGTTGCCCAAGAGTTTAACCAAGTTTCCCTTACCTTGTCAAACCATTCTAATACTTATTGGTTCATCTTTTTGTCTTAGGTGCACCAAAGATCTTGTCAAACAGGACTCAGTTCGGCATGGAGGGAGAAAGCGTCAGAATAGAATGTGCTGCTCGATCAGTACCTAAACCTGATGATATTAGATGGTACTTCGAAGGACGGGAGATCAGTGTGATTCAAAATCCGGTAAGTTGGATTAATAAAATCATCGTTTAGGCGACCCGCTTGATGATGTGACTGGAAGCGGCGTGTTTTGGGGCGATGACCCGCGCGGATCGGCGGTTCACACATCGCTCGTCCGCGCGGTCGATATCGTGTGATAACAGTCTATAGTTGTTTTGAAATTTGAAATAATGTTATTACACATAGTTAACTTGACAGTTGACAATACTGTGGGTCGAAAAATGTATGTTATATTGTAGTCTTGAAAGTAAATAATATTTTTGAACGAATAGCATGATTACAGTATAGGTATCTACAGTTGTTTTATTTTATTTGAAACACAAGAAAGCACTTGGGTTTAGGTGATAACCTTAACTGACTTTTATAGTACTCGAGAGTAATAGACTAAAGGTGACCATTCAGCATAGACGTGCAAGTATCTAAACTTAAGTATACTCAAACAATTTATAGTAAATACTTCATCATCTCAGCCATAGGACGTCCACTGCTGAACATAGGCCTCCCCTTTAGATCTCCACATATACCGGTTGGAAGCGACCTGCATCCAGCGTCTTCCGGCGACCTTTATAAGGTCGTCTGTCCACCTTGTTGGTGGACGTCCTACGCTGCGCTTGCTAGTCCTTGGTCTCCACTCTAGAACTTTTCGACCCCATCGGCCATCTGCTCTGCGAGCAATATGGCCTGCCCATTGCCACTTCAGCTTGCTAATCCGGTGGGCTATGTCGGTGACTTTAGTTCGTCTACGGATCTCCTCATTTCGGATTCGATCACGTAGAGAAACACCGAGCATAGCTCTCTCCATAGCTCGTTGAGCGACTTTGAGCTTTGAGATGAGGCCGATAGTGAAAGACCACGTTTCAGTGCCGTACGTCATCACTGGTAACACACATTGGTTAAAGACTTTCGTCTTGAGGCACTGAGGTATGTCGGACGAAAAGACATTGCGTAGTTTCCCGAACGCTGCCCAACCGAGTTGGATTCGGCGGTTGACCTCTTTCTCGAAGTTGGACCTACCCAATTGGACTACTTGTCCTAAGTAGATATATGAGTCAACAACTTCGAGTACCGAGTTTCCAACAGAGACTGGGGTGGGCACAACATTGGCATTTGACATAATTTTCGTCTTGTCCATGTTCATTTTCAAGCCCACCCGTTGTGAAACTCGGTCGAGGCCATCGAGCATCATGCTGAGTTCCTCCATCGACTTTGCCATGACTACGATGTCGTCGGCAAACCGAAGGTGAGTGATGTATTCGCCGTTGATGTTGATGCCAAGTCCTTGCCATTCCAGGAGCTTGAAGGCGTCTTCCATTGCGGCAGTAAACAGTTTCGGGGAGATAACGTCCCCCTGTCTTACGCCTCTTCTCAATGGAATCGCCTTCGTGCTATGCTCCTGTACTCGGACCGACATGGTGGCGTTATTATACAAACACTTCAATACCTCGATGTACCGATAGTCAATACGGCATCGCTGGAGTGACTCAAGCACAGCCCATGTTTCCACCGAATCGAAGGCTTTCTCATAGTCCACAAACGCTAAGCATAATGGCAAGTTATACTCTTCGGTCTTCTGTATAACTTGCCGCAGCGTATGGATGTGGTCTATGGTACTATAGCCTTTTCGGAAACCGGCTTGTTCAAATACTTAGTGAAAACTATTTTTATTTTATTGCACACTAGCTTCCGCCCGCGACTCTGTCCGCGCGGATGTCGGTCTTCGCGTGGATGGTTTATTTCCCCATTTTGAGTAACTCTGACAATGACATCTTATAAATATTACGGCGCTGAATCCACTGCGGGTAATGCAACGTGTGTTCGCGGTTCTACAGAACAACGTCTATGAAAAAACTGAAAAATAAGATTTTTTTTCTACGTATTTTTTCAGGAAAAAAGTATCCTATGTTATGCCCAGGATAATAAGGAATAATTATACCAAGTTTCATCGAAATCGAACCGTTAGTTTTCACGTGATGCCTGCACAAACAGACAGACAGACAGACAAAAATTTTTTTAATCATATATTTGGGTTTGGTATCGATCCAGCAACACCCCCCGCTATTTATTTTTTCAATATTTTCAATGTACAGAATTGACCCTTCTACAGATTTATGATAGTATAGATAGATAGATAGATAGAAGATAGATTCTGTCACAACTCCAAATTCAGTGTTACTATTGAAATAAAAAACGGAGAAGGAAAACACCTTAAAGAGAATTGACATGTCCTTGAACCAAAACTTTGAACAATGTGACATACACCTTACACGAGTGTGAGATAGTTGACCTTATATATCTCATATGAACCAATAGCCGTCCACTGCTGGACATGCACAAAGAGCGCCAACCGACTATGCTATTGTCTATAATAATCTACGATGAGCTCGACGACGATCTACTAAAGACAAACCGTAATTTCAGCGCTGCCACGGCGCTGAGTTTTTATAGAATAGCACTATAGGTTGAGGTGATGGATGCATAATTAAATGCCATGAATGAACTCACGGTAAATAGACATGAATCCTATCATTAGAAGTAAATAATGCTATTATACAACTTTGAGAATGCACAGACTTAAGCATTTTCCACATAATAGAGTAATTAGCTGCATAAATAAATTGACAATCTGTTTTATTTGTCAGTTAGAGAATTGAAAAAAATGTATAGATTTAAAACAATTAATATTGACCAAGATAAAATGCGATTAAATTCGGGAGTGGCGGGGCTTGTGACGTCATAACGCCTGTAAAATTATACCGACCGAGTGACGTTTTGTGATTTTTAGAAGCGTTATAACTTCGTCGTTTTTGGTTTACGTAACAAGAGAATAAATACGGGTCAAATATTTTTTTTTTTTGATTAAGTATCTATCTTTCGGACAATTTTATTTAATTTGAATTAAATAGCCCATTCTGATCCTCTCTCCTCTTGCAGGATTACGCAACTCTAGAAGAATCGTTACCAGACGGCGTGATTAAATCAAGCCTGGTGATCAGAGCCAGCCAGTCGAAGCACTACGGACAGTATAACTGCAGTGTCACCAATGAATATGGAAACGCTAACGCTGCTATCATGCTGAAGCCTTTAAGTAAGTGGATTAGAAGCTTCATATTATTAAATTAGATTTTGACCGCGGTTTTGTTCGCATTAGTTTAGAATTTGACAATTAATTCGGATCGTACATATGGCGCCATGTTGAATGTTATTTTTGTTTTTCTTGAGAACAGAGGAGACAATAGCACAAGTTTTCCGTATTTTACCGTGCAGCGTATTTGGAGTATTTACGGCGTTTATGTATGGAAAATGAAAAATCGCCTCTAGTGTACTAGGATGGAACTAATTTTAACGATAAAATTAACGTCAAAGTTCACGTCTACTTTATGCCAAAAAAATGGAAATCTCGTGCTAGGCTCTCTATACTTTTTTCACACACACCTGACAACGTATTTCGCAGCACTTCAAGACGACCGGTTCTGTGGTTGAGGTGGAAATGGTAAAACAAACACACCAAATATTAGGTCAGGAAGTTAGGATTAGGGTTAGTTAGATTTTTGTTAAAATTCATCATTTGTCAAAATGCCATAAACACTAAATGAAGTTAATTCTTTCAATCTCCCCTCACAGAATCGCAAATATTCTAAAATTATCGTCTTCATCAACAAACATACCTGCAGCTGGCTAAAATATCCTAACATACAACCATCCTTCACAGAAACATTACCTCTCTACATAATCCTGATCGGAGTAACCTCGGGCATCATCATCTTCTCCGCCTTCATCATCCTCCTGGTGGTCTGCCACCGCCGAAGACGGAAGAAGGGACGGATGAACGAAAAGCCAGATGTGACAGTCACCACAGGGGACGTTTATAATAAGGAGAGTGACAGGAGTTCGAACATCAGTGATATGAAGCTGCAGTTGCCGCAGAGTGATGGGAGTTATGAGTTGGTGAGTTCCTCTGATCAAGACTACGAGTCAAGAGCAAGCCCATATCTAACCAAAAAAAAAACCAAAGTAATGTAAAGTTTATCGATACTTTGTTGAAACGAGAGAATCTTCGACAAGACGACGTTTTGTGTCTGGTGGTCTTCCTGCCTGACGATCATTGTCGAAATTCACAAAAAAACAAGTCACTTATAGTGACCTTATTTATTTCTCTGTACATGTTTTTTATTATAGCTATAATGTAGGTCCGAAGATTCACTAATCTTCAGAGCCATATTAGAGCTAACCACATAAGCGAGATGTGAGCACACGATTGAAAACTACAGCGGAGCTGAAGCCTTGGCCGAAATTGGTTGGATCACATGATCATCATCAACTTTGGAATATCAAACAATTTTTAACTTTACATTTAGAAAAACATAATCATTCTATTTAAGGTAGTCTCTATACCGCAAATTATTTTTGATTTATGAGTCGTTGACAATGCTAAAGCCGAAAGCAGATTCATGGCGAGAAACCCCGAGAATACCCGAGAAGCATGAATGTGAAATATTTCTCTAATTTACGTTTTTTTTTTTAATTTACTAAACATCTCGGCGAGACATCCCTATGGGACTTCTCGCCGTTAAAATTCTACCTTAAGCCAGTCTTACCCAGCCTCTTCCTTCTCCAGGATTACACTAGCTCCGATCGTTCAGACAGCAAGCTGCATGCAGGTCTCCCCCTGGCAGGTCCTGTACCACTACCGAACATGCGCCACGATGACCCTCTGATGCAGTTCCGGTACAGCAATGATTACTCCGACCCTACGTATAGTGACCCTTATTTTAAGGTAGGTGGCTATTAATTTATTTATTTTCTGTTTAATGCCTGATGCAAAAAGCTGGAACTGTGGTACGGTAGCTCTTAAAGAGGTTAACAGATTTGAATATAGTTTCATTTTAATTTTAAAGTAGGTCTACTAGCGCTGGTTCCGAGATATGGTTTTTTCACTTTTACAGCTCACTCTCTTAGAGAGTTCTATGGCCCACTAGAGGGAATATTACAGGCTGAATATTATACTGAGGAGTTCAATTTAAATTGGAAAAAGTTTTTTCTTTAAAATTCAATTTCAGACTTCTAAAACCGCTTCAGTAGATTTCATCTAACAAAATATGAAATATTTAAAAAGCAATTTCAGTTTCAAAGCCTATTTAATAATGCAGATAAGAATTGAAAATTGGTGCTCAAACGAGCACTTAAGGTCGCCATAAAGTTTTAATTTTTTACTTTTATAACAAAAGTAAACCTCAGCTAATGCCACTTCAAAAAGAAAAACTTATTTTCACAACCTCGAAATCAAAACTACAAAAGCGAAAAAGAAACTAATTTGACAGTCGCAAGTTATCTGAAATAATACCTTTTGTGTGTAAACATGACAGGAAAGATAAAGAAAATCCACTACATACGGAATAGGGTAGTTTTACCTACCTAATTAAATTGAAAATCTGTTTCGTCCGTCAGTTGGAGTATTGAAAAATAATGAACACGTATTGTATTTTTTTTTTAAATCAATGAATAATGACAAAGATAAAACGATACTCGGGAGTGGAGGCTTGTGACGTCATAACGCCTGTAAAATTATACCGACTGAGTGACGTTTTGTGATTTTCAGAAGTAGTAGTAGTAGCTGCGGTCGGGAATAGATTTGTTATTTATTTTGAAAAATCAAGAATTTTTCTGGAAGTAAAATTGTAATTACTCAATAATTATTTCTAAACTTATTGTAATACTCCCAGCAAAGTAGTGAAACGTTCTATGCTGTCTGTGTTTCCGAACGCATTCAACCCTAATATCTTCATATTTAGAGTTAACAGACTTATTCTGAGTAAGTTCACTCCATCGTAGACTATGTCTATGCAAAAAAAAAAAGAAATAATGTTTTTTTTTCGAATGAATTACTTATTTAAACTAAACCTTTTTTATGATCTTTCTGGACATAACCTGCAATATAATCTACTGCGGTAAAATAAAGGTGGTCTTATATGTTTCATGGCAGAGCCCCGCAGGCTACGTGTACGACTACCCGCAGGGTTACGCCCCCCCGCCCCATCTCCGGGTTCAGTCTCCCCCCCTCGAGCCGCCCAGTCGGTAAGTACATGATTATTTTATTTTTATTTTCTTTTTTTCTAGTTAAAAGGGTATTTAGGGTTGTCATGGAGACTTGTTTGAGTTGCGTGTATTAATAAACTGTAACTCGTCACTTGGAATTTATGTATTTTTTTAATTCAAATCCTTGATTTTATTACTACTGTAAAGAAACACTGGTAACGATTATAACTTTACTTGGTTGCTTGTGTTATTTAATTAAATATTTAATTTCCAACAGGCCTAACATATTTTTATTGATAATACAAATTCTGCTGTCAATAAAAGAATATTGTATGTATGGAAGAAACAAACATAAAAAAATACGTGTGGCACTCGGGGACTGCCACGGTAAAGCTATTGCAAAGCTTTTTTATCAACTTATGCAATTATAATTATTTATTTATTTTATTTATGAAAAAAAAAAATCGCCTACGGCGAATATTTAACGAGAATATCAACCCACCGTTGCTCCATGGGATGTTACTCCACTAATTAAGCTATGGTCAGCCACGGCAATCAAGTGAAACGTCAAGAAAAAAATCTTTTATTCTATTTATTACAGATGTGACAGTGTTAGGTTTGTTTTCGTTACGGAATTTCTTGATTCGGTCACCGTGCTCAAAGCCCGCGATAAAATCTATGTAATAGCTTAAAACAAAATTCCGGCTTTGTTATTTAAGCAGAATTAAATGAGTTTGCATTCCCAATACCTACCAATTTAGTTTTTTTTAAGGTTACTGAAGTCAGCTTTGTCTATGGACTTTTGAGCGCTTACTGTGCATACGTATTTCTTTGTATGTTCGTGGAAAGGCAAAAAAAGAAAATTACATTATTACACCTGCAAAGTTCATGTAAAACCAACGATTCATTTATAAAAAGCTTAATTTAACTCCGATCTTTGTCAGATGACAACTTATTAAAAACTTTATCTTGCGTTTTTGCGCGACAGCCCTCACTCGACATGAAAAATGTGGTTTTCTTTTGATTTTTCGTTCAGATAGTTTTTGTGTTTAATCCTTAAATTGTATTTTTTATGTGAATATAAAATGAAATCCTATTCTAGTCGCGTTATTGTCAAGTTGTGTGTATAACGAATGAGTTTACCTAATCTCCATAATATTATTGCTAGAATATATTGTGTTTTCTGTTTTAAGTTAAAAAAAGTAATACTTTTAAGTTAAAAAACGTTTTTTTAGCATTTAATAAAAAACTGAGTTATTATAGTGAATTTTACTAAACGCCTCTGAATTTTAAGACAAAGGCACAGGCTATTTTTATTTCTTTAATTCTTTGGACTTAATGCAAAAAAACGAACAGTCGTAGAAATCTTATAGTTGACCCAGCTTTTCCATTGTGTAAATTTTAAGTTCCGTAAATACGCGTGGTGGCCGTAAATCCCCCCATAGTGTCCCTAATATGACCCCTAAATGCTAAATAATACCTTTTCTTATTCTTATGACAAAAAGCGACTGAAAATAGTTTAATAATATTCAAACTACATAATCCCAAAACACGATACCAAGACTCATTCAAAACAAGCTCCAATTCTAAATACTAAACCCGATCTGAATCCTACGCTAATACTCGACAACAGAAATCCCTACCACTTCACTTCAAAACTAAACGATAACTTTAATCCGCAGATCTCTACAAGGTTCATTGACGCGCAGCATCGACACCGCATCAACCCTCCCCTTGTCAGCGGGCAATGGATCGCAAAACAACACGTTACAACGAACGACCAAGTCGTCAGATGAAACGGACGCTATTAATAATTTGGGGCTTCCCGTCGGTGACGGTAAGTGCAAGTTCAAATGGGAGATAGTTGATAAGTTTAGTTTTGTCGGGAAATTATGCTGTGTATTAAATAGTTGCAGTTGGATTATTATTTAATATAACAAAGAGCTTGCAATGGGTGCCAGAGGATTGACGAAGCCGCCGAAGCTGACCTAAAAAGACAAAACACACAAAACAAAACAAAAAGACAGACACAGATATGAGGCCTTTTTCTTTTTTAGCGTGGTTAAATCATAAAATGAGTCTTCCCACCCAGGGCAGAGCGGGAGGGACTGTCAGACTCGTACTGACTAAAATCCACTGTGTCCTTCAATAGCCCTTTACGTTCAGGGGTCACGGTAATTCGTAAGTCCCGCGACCCCAGCAGGCTTTGGCCCTCTAGAGGGGGCCCCATCATTTTACTGACACTCTTTGAGGCATGCGTGGGACACTACGTGCCGTCGACCCGGGCATAGTCCATGATCGGACAGGGAGTTGAGATATGAGGCCCTAGCACAGCTTTTTACGGTTTTGTGACGTGAAGTAAGCGGTAACTTTGACGTTAATTTGATGGAAAAAATAGTTCCTCGTAAGTACAATAGAGGTACATTTCCCATACAATGAATGCCGTGCTGCATACCTAAAAGTACGCTGTACGGTAAAATAGGGAAAACATGTGCTAAAGTACTTGGCAAGATAGGGGGGGGCTTTGTATAGTAGTGGGGCATTAAGAACCGAATATTAACAATAAATCAATTATATTTACATGGTACTTAATATAGTACTGTTCACGGCTAACAGAGTTGGGTAGTTTAGAATTGAAGTCAAACGACTATTTCAGTGTATCAAAGAGATGAAGTGGACGCATAGCACTTTAGGGTAAACCCACTGTAGATTAATAATTATTTTCATGCAAGAACTGGAGTGATTTATAGAAATTATATTTTTTGGTTAGAGGAGCTCGTGGCTAAATAAGTACAGCCGTACAGGCCGATACTCCGGGTTAAGCCTCGCTTGCCGAGGTTGATCTGTGGATGGGTGACCATCTGTCATAGCGAGTTTCCTCCGTGCCTCGGAAAGCACGTAAAGCCGTTAGTCCCGACTGTCATTTGTAGATCTTTGACAATCGTTACTGTTAGTCAGAAGCTCTAAAGTCATAATTCATAATTCATTTATTCATTTTGTGAAACATAGGTGATTACAGGTGTTTTTCAATAGATCAAAGTACAAACCATGTCCCGCCGATAGGCATACAAAATCAGTTTTAGAAATATTAATAATATAAAATGTACGAGTATAATTATGCATGTCAAGTTATCAAAATTGTGTCAATAAAATATGGAAAATGTCATGAAAGTATCAAAAAAAAATAAAAATGTTAATAATAATGTCAAAAGTACGAGTATATGCATGCATGTCAAATTATCAAAATTGCGTCGATAAAGTAGTGAAAGTGTCATTAAAGTATCAGAAAATATAAATTATAAATATTCATCAGAAATTGTCATCCAAATACTCTTTGACTGAATAATATCATGTCATTTAGTAGCTTAAAGAGCTTATTTTTGAATTCATTATTATTCTTACTATTTCTAATATCACAAGGTAATTTGTTGTACAATTTAGGTGCCATTGCATAGACACTTTTATAAGCAAAAGCAGTCTTAGTAACTATTGTTTTTAGCTTATCTGAGCGACGTTGACTTTCTACGTGACTGAACAAGTGCATATTGTTTTTTACAAACATCAGAACCTCATAGATATACAGCGACGGTACTGTCAGAATATTTAAATCTGACAACCAGTCTTACCATGGGGTATCGTATTACCCAGTTACTGGGTTGTGGAGGTCCGACAGGCAGTCGCTCCATGTAAAATACTGATATCCAGCTGCATCTGGTTTGACTGGAAGTCGACCCCAATATAGTTGGGAAAAGGCTAGGCAGATGATGATATTTTTTGGTTAGTTTCCTTAATTTTTTTACAATAAGCTCTAAATTTATTCAAAAAAATATTTATTTTTTATTTTGTCAACAGCGTCCCCAACGCCTATATATGCCCAGCCTAACGTCAAGCCACAGCCGCAGCCGAACGTGGACCTGCGATACTCAGCCACATACGGCAACCCGTACTTGAGGAACAGTAATATTGGTAAGTGAATTTTAACTTAAATTGTAACTTAAATATAGAGGTTTGGTTGGAGAAAGGCTTTTCCTCAGAAGTGGGACATAGCACAGAATATATAATATATATATAGATATATATTCACAAGGGATGGAATTACATATATTCGAGAATAAATATATTTTCGGGATGGAAGGCGCCGCCGAGGCCGACCCAGAAAAAGGTGGAGAGACGACCTAGAAACATACCATGAGGGCTGGTTCGAAGTAGTCCAGGAAAAGAGTTCCTGGAAGGAATTGGGGGAGGCCTTTTCTCAGCAGTGGGACAGTGCAGGCTAATCAAAAAAATGACGTGTTGCACTATTGGAGTGCCGGCAGAAGTGAAAACTTCAATAGTAATAAACCCACACGAACATTCGCGCAAGCGCCCTGCGCCGTCTTACGAATTTTCGATCAGGTCACGTGTCCTGACGCGAGTTTAAATTTTTTTTACCCATTCCAAAAAAAGTGCACAAGCCGCTAAAGAAGTTTTCACTTCAAAATATATATATTTATATTCACATTATTTCTACTTCATGCATTATTTCTAGCACAATCCAATGAAAACATTGGTTAAAATGGATTTCCTTTAATAACTTTAAGATCTGAGATCCTTTAAAAATATTTTAAGTGGGTTGAAAGTAAAGGTTCAGTCAAATTGACGCAGAGATGTTGTTACCGCTTCATTATTATTGACAAAAACATGTCAAATAAAATAAGAGTCATTACATTTACTCTTTTTTTCCGTTCAACTCTTCGCGAGGCCTGAGAGTTGGCTTTTTCTTTGGCCATAGAACCAGCTTTGCCATTCAACGTGGCAATGCTACCCCATTTTTTCTTTCTGGGTACGTTTCTGGGCTTAGACGTCTCGGTAGTTTTAATTTAGTCTACTCTTTTTTCTTTTTTTTTCTTATCCTTCCTTCTTACACTGGTATTTTGTTTTTCACGTAGCCGTTGATTTGAACTCCGGAATTGCCATCCAACGTGGCATTGCTGACACCTTTCTGGACACTTTTCCTGTTGAAAGCAATGTGGACGAATTTTTGGACATCTTGTAACTTTTTAATTTTTCGTTTCTATTTAATTTTTTGTATATATTTTATTAAGTTTGTATTATAATTAATTATAAACTAGGATGTATAATTGAAGAGTGTACAGTTACAAACAATCGTATGCTTGATAAACCTGGCACATTTATCAGCACTGTAGGCGCCGCTCGCATAGCACGCGTTTCATTATAATGACGTCATCCACAATGTCAACATCTTTCCTTCAATATTCGGATGCTGATAGCATTTTTCGACATGCGACACATGCCGCGTGCGATGCGCATGCGGTGCTGAGAAATGTGCGATCAATTTAAATGTATAAAGTACTTACGACTTTAAGATGAATTACGAGTGACTACAAAATTCTCCATTCTTCTCCACTCAGGTTACAACAATCAAGTACACACAGCCAAGCCAGCATCAACTCCCGCGCCGCCGCCTTACTCAGCGGTGAGAAATTCAGTCGCTATGCCTCAAGGTAAATAGGCGTCATGTGATCGGGGGTAAGCAGTGTTCCTTATAGAGAATGCTTTACCTTTATGTTGTCATGAATGCGTTACTTACCTGTCTGTCTGTCAAAGCCCTAAAGAAGGGTCCTTTTTTAACATCATAGTTTATTGTGATTAAATATGTTTTTTATTTATTTAAATAACCTAAGCTTAACTTTCAGCCATTTTAATAATTTAATAACAATTTCACTAAACCGTTTTGAATAAATTGCTTTAGAGCCGGGTAATTAATTAGTAATTTTTGAAAATTAAAGCAAATTTCTTTTCGTTTTGGCCACAGTTCAAATCTAATTAAAAAAAAAATCAAGAAATTTTACTTTAATTTTCAAAAATCACGAACGACTTCCTCCCGCCTGTAATAATGTGTAGGTACTTAAAACGTGATAAGTCTATAAATTTCAAATCTAAGAGCATGCTAAGTATAAACTTAGCAAAGTTTTAAGTAAATGAAGTCTAAGTCAGAGTTTGATCTATAGTTTTCAGCCTTAAAACCTAATCATACATGAAAATACACCATTACATAAACACACAAACAAAATCTAGGCAGTCTGCAAACTTATATTGCTAAGTTAGACCATAGAGCTTAATTCAACTCTATTGTTTGTGTTTAGAACTTGAATTACGATCGATCTTAGCCACAATGTGTTTGCAAAGTCGCATAAATCTAATGCATTCAAACTGTGGAGACTTGAATTATTTATTAGGTAACTTGTTACGGAGGTACGGAGGTACGGAGGTTTTTGTAGCAGAGGGGTCGTTCGGGGGTCGTGAAAGGTTTATACTGTGTAGGTAGGTACTCGAACGATAAGTAGCTCAATTTTTAAAAAAGAAAAAAAATGTCTGCTTCATGGTTTTAATTTCGGATATATTTGTTTTTTTTTTTTTTGTAAACTGTGATTAATCATTTCGATAACCTGAAAATATAAAAAATATAAAATTGAAAATATAAAAAGAAATATTGTTATATTTTTATTTCTTTTAATGACAAACAATTTCACAACGAAGAATTTAGATGTAGCTAGATTTATAATATTGGAAATATAGGTATCTATAGTAATGTTCTAGCTGTACCATTTTCTGATGCAGCAGAGCATTTTATAAACTAGATTAGCTATTACGTTCTGTAAAAAAGTTTTAAAAGCCAACAAGGTTGGCATAGTCGCTTCTCTGACAGAACCCTTTTAAATTTAATTTAAAAAAAATGTCGCTCGAAAAACAAAAGAGAGATATCCAACTTTCAGAACAAAGTAACTGACAAAATATTCAAACTGCTCAATTTTCCAAACAAAATTATTAAATGAGCGTTGCAAGTCTTTTATTAAAACAAATTATTACTTAACACCGTGCCGGGGAACACTAGTAACATAAAATATCTCGTCCAATTTGTATTCCGTATTAAAAATAATAAATGACCTTTTTGCTATAAGTTGAACGTTTTTTTCTCAATATCACTTAAGTTAATTGTCTTCATTTTTCACAGGTAATGGCAGCCAGCCTTCCCAAGGAACCCACGTATAGCGAAGGCGTCATGTTTTAAGGCTTGTGTAAAAAATGGACATTTTTTCAAGTACAGTTTTGATCGAGCTGTTCTTAAGTGTAACATACTATGTTCCTAAATGTTTTTAATGACTGAGGTGTATATACGATAGGATAAGTCTGAAGACTTGTTATTTTTTTGTCGAAGATTTTGTTATGTACTGATTTGGATGGCTGGAGCAAAAGAGAAAGGATTATTGTACTGAAAAAACTAGGTAACAATTACTTACTGAAAGTTATCTTTTTAATTGAGTGTCCTTCTCTTTTACATCCAGTCAAATATTTACGAATTAAAATGACTTGAATATAATTTATTGGATTTCGAAAATTACGATAAAATGTCGACATTTGCTGTGTTAGTTATTTTGCGTCGAAATGAACTCTATTGACAAAACTTGCTTTGTGTTTTGTAAAAAATAAAATCAATATTTTTGTAAATACAATGCATGAAAAATAACTTTTCTAATTTTTGTAACTAAAATATTTTTGTTACAATCTGTATATAGAATTATATCCGCATTGTATGTGTGAATTTTATTTAGTTTACAGATTTTTTTTATTTATCCAATCCGAAATATGTAGCTTGTTACGATTGCTCAATAAATGAATCGAGTATCGGTTCTTCTATACTTATTCCATTAATTTCCAATTTAGTATAATTCATTCGTTATGTAAACTATACAGACTGAAAGTAAAATGTTTTATAAATTTTATAGAAAAAAAAAAAATCTAGATTTATCGATTTTTGTGCAGAAGCGGAACGAAATAATTTTTAACACTCTTGTTACTGTCGCTTAGTTATTTTCAAACTTTATACGACAGAAAATTTATTTAGATAGACTAAATATTTAGCTAAAAATGGTCAATGATGTAGAAAAATCATATTTTCTGTGATAATTATATAGTAAAAAGAAATTAGGATCGCATCTTAATAGTTCCATAATTATAATAGTTAAGATTCCGAAAAATGTGTGACGACCTTGAAATCTATAGTTTTAAATATAATTTTATACCTATTTCGTGTGCCACTTTTAATTTTTATTCTCAATATTAAAATGTAAATATTTTAAACATTAAGTTATGGGAAAAGCTTTACGAGAAAATCAGCACCTCAATGTATGGGCATAATAAATGGCAAAATAACTTTTTTGTTGTTAGAAAAAAGAAACAAAATGTATAAAAATATTGCATGATACAGTGTTTTTGTTCTTTGCATGCGAATATTATTTGTCATTATTTTTAAATGAATAATGATGCTATCAAATAAAACTTTTGATTTTATTATAACTGTGTTTTATTTATCCTTATAGTAAAGAAGCATAGAGCGACAAAACCTGTAATCAAAATATAAATACAGAAATCTTGTGTGTTTGTGGTTGCACTCGTGAGACTACCACAAGCGCAATTTTTTTAATCATAATATTATGATTTGACTAGAAAATCAAATCATTTATTTCAACTAGGACAATTACAGGCACTTTTGAATGGTCAAATGACATTTTTTTTTTTTTTGCTTGGTAAAATCATCAAATGAGACCTCCCACCCAAGGCAGGGCGGGAGGGACTGTCAGACTTGTACTGACTAAAATCCACGGTGCCTTCACAAGCCCTTTACGTACCGGGGTCACGGTAATGGGTAAGTCCCGCGACCCCGGCAGGCTTTGGCCCTCTACAGGCCCCGTCAATATGCTGACACTCTTTGAGGCGCGCGTGGAACACAACGCGCCGTCGACCCGGGCATGGTCCATGGTCGGACAGCAAGTCGCCCATTACTCGCTGCCCGCATGCCCGCGCCTACGGTGGCCGGAGATCGTCCTGTGACGTCCGACGCCGTGGGCGTCTACCACTGCGGCTGGGATGGAGGGAGGACGCTGTCCTCTCCCTCAGGCGGCCCGCCTCCTCCTTCACGAGCATGACTGCTTCGCAGAAGGAAGCGACCGCTTCCCACTCCGTCTCGCCCCGCAGCATGGCCTCGACCAATGCCGGGCGCGAGAGGACACAGCGGTGCTCTGCCCAAGCGGGGCAGTCCTGCACCGTATGCTCCACCGTGTCCTCCGGACGATCCTCGCAGTGGTGACCCCCAGGCGTTTCTTCCCTCCCTATCAGACACAGGAACCTCCCGAAACTTCCGTGTCCGGTGAGAACCTGCGTCATGCGGAAGGTAAGGACGCCGTGACGCCTATCCAGCCACTCCTCAAAGAGGGGTCTTACCGCCGCGATTGCGGCGTGCCCGATGGTCAAATGACATAAAATAAAATTAGTACAAAAATTGTTATGGTGCTACAGTCCCAGTCACAAGACATAAAAAACTGTGAAAGTACCGTAGGTGCTCATTCCAAAGTGTAGATCTCTATAGAGAAGAATGAGCAAGAAACTCCATGGACACTCTTTTTCAATTGCCAAAATTTTTACAAAACTTTTGTTACATCATTCATCATCAGATAGTACATTATGTGAGAACGATGTGGCAAGCTATAATAGTGTCCATAGTTAATATAAAAAAAGACAATTCAAAAATAAAGTTACTATTAATTAAAATAGACCGGGGCAGCTAAGAGATGACCAGTCCAAACTGACAGCGTCAGTTTACAAGTACGTCGATTAAGAGTGATTCTAGTACAGGCCGGTTTTCTTTCGATGTATTCCTTCACAGTTTTGAGAGCTCAATTGTGATGAAATAAGTCATACAGAGACATGCACCTGGCTGTGTTCAAATCCTTGAATCACATCTTGTAAGTCGGTGCCGATACCAATAAGCCACCACCACTGCTCTCATGGATCATGTAAATCGCCCTTTGAGGGTTTTTAGCAATTTCTAAGTAAATAAATGTGGTGAACTTTGAATTTGTGAGAGATAAACTAGTGAGTTTTTTATTTGATAAAGATAAAACTAAGAACGCTCTCAAGAAGTCAAAGTGACTTACCAGTAGGCATGTTGACAGTATCAACGAGTCAGCTAGAATTTTCAAAAGTTTATTTTTCTTTTGTTCAATCAATGCATATTTACAAAGATATAACGCATCAAAATTCAAGAGTGGGGGCAAACGATGTCAGAAGCAAGCAAAAACTGTACTTGCTTGTGACGTATTGTCAATTTTAAAAGTGTCGTATCTTCTTTATTTTTGGTTTAAGTAACAAAAGAAAAAATACGTGTTAAATATTTTTTTTAAATCTTACTTCATCATCTGCCTAGCCTTTTTTCAACTATATTGGGGTCGGCTTCCAGTCAAACCAGATGCAGCTGGATATCAATATTTTACATGGAGCGACTGCCTGTCGGACCCCCACAACCTAGTAACTATGTAATACGATAGCCCATGATAAGACTGGTTGTCAGACTTTAGAGCTTCTAACAGTAACGACTGTCAAAGATCTACAAATGACAGCAGGGACCAACGGCTCTAAGTGCTTTCCGAGGCACGGAGGAAACTCGTTATGACTGATGGTCACCCATCCACAGACCAACCTCGGCAAGCGCGGCTTAACCCGGAAGATTGGCCTGTGCGGCTGTAATTATTTAGCCAGGAGCGAGGAGCTTTTGAAAATCTTACTTACGGACCAATTTGATTTTTTCTGTCAAATATCCTTTAAGCCATCAATTACATAGACCACTATCTCAATCCATTAAAGCAGTCATTAGTTCGAACACATAAGTCCTAACTGCAAGACTCCATCTTCACTTAGTTTTACCGTTTTTACGAACAGTCACACAGACCTAGAAAAAATACAAAATGAGCTTTTGATGGCCTCACGACTAATGGCGGCGATGTGTCTTTGAGCACAGATGTGGATTGGTATAGATGTACATGCAGTACAGTTAACTAAAGAGATAAGTATCCAGGCAGTAATTTTTGAACGGTTTTGCAATGTGTTTAAGCCACTTCGTGTTTTAAAGAATGTGTTTAAGCCACTTCGTACACAAGGCGACGCAAGTCTCCGAAACCTTACGATTTTGGTATCCAAACGACTATGGCAATACAAATCCATGAAAGTTCGTACACAGGCACGCATCAATGGGTACCAAAGTCGTAAGGTATCGGAGTCTTCCGTTGCTTTGTGTACTTGTGTGTGGGCTTAGTATCAACCTCTTTGACTGTATTTAGAATGTAACTAAAACGCACATTTCAAATAGCATAAAATTGCTGCCTGGATACCTATCTCTTTTGTTGACCGTACATTAGGTGTGTATAGATCTTCTTTAGGTTGTGAGAAAGATTAATTAAATGTATTAAAGTTGGAGATGAAATTGATCTTACTAGTAAAAAAAATTTCACCTTTAAAGAAAGCAGTTTGTAAGTAATTTGCATTTAAAGAATTGCCATATTTTTCTTCTCAATTTCGTGACCATTCATTGACCGCTGGGCGAAGGCCGCCACACAATTGGTGCCTGGAGATGGAAAGCGCTGCCGAGGCCACCCCAGAAAGAGGGGGCGAGATGAGTTGGACTCGTACCGTGAGGGCTGGTTCGAAGTGGCGCTGGACAAGAACACATTGAAAAACTTGAGGGAGGCCTTTGCCCAGCAGTGGGACAGTGTAGGCTGAAAAAAAAACTACTTCGTGATGATATTTAAATGTAGTACTGTATCACTGATATTTCAAGAGCCATCTTAAGTAAATTTCACTTAGCTCTACAAGAGTCAGTCGTCATGACAACGATTCAGATCATTTCGTAGACTATCGTGTTGAACGTCAAAACGCTCATAAAAGGTGGGTAGTTTTTAGTTAATCAAGTGTCAGACTTGACAGCCTACAGTTCCATCTGCCTATTTTCAAGGGATAAAGCAAGTAAGTATTAAGAAATACAATTTAATTTAATCTATAACAATATTATAAAGCTGAAGAGTTTGTATTTTTTTGTATGTTTGTTTGAACGCGTCAATCTCAGGAAGTATGAATTGAAAAGTACTATATAAGATCACGATATGACCAAAAAGAGATAAAACCACGGTGAACTGCTAGTTAGAAATAAATTATAATTAAATAAGTGTAGGCAATTTAAACAAATACTCCACTGGAATCCTAAACCTAACCCTACAAATCGCACACCTGTGCTTGCTAAGGTATGAAATTCCACAAATTTTTAATTCAAATTCATCCACAAGGAAGCAAACGAAGGAATGCGACAATACCTAATACAGAAGATGTCTCGAGCAAAAGTATTAACTTACGGCCTCAGACTTTAACCGCAAGATGGCGCTGTGGTCGTTACGCAGAAATGCCGACAGACTGGTTTGATCTGCGGTTAAAATAACTACTGGTTTAAATTTACTTTAACTTGCCGGTTCGAGTAAGTAATTATTAATATGGTGTTAGGTAACTTGATGAAGTCTTCTGCTTGCTAAGTTTATGTTTCATAAATAAATAGGTTCGGAATTGAAGACAATTACGATCTTAGCTGTATTATTTATTTAATACATTTAGTACAGTTTAAAAAGCCTGAAATTAAATGATCCTTTCATTCTGTCTCCTCACAGAATCGCAGACATTCTAACATTCATCAGCAAACAAGTCCAATCCAGGGTTGGTCTCCACGAGCGCATTGAGCATCGTTAGCATTCGTGGTATAGGGGTATGGACTAGGAACTTCTTTATCTAGATGTCAAGACTGAATAGGTTACGTTTAGGCAAGCATGATTCATCGTCGACCGCATCATCGCTTGCCATAAGGCGAGGTGTGCGTTACCCCAACAAGAAAGTATCTCCTAGAGTTATATGAGTAGAACGTATAGTTGGTGCCTTATCTGCTGTAAATGTGCCCCCACATAAAAAATGTGTGCCCCCTGTCGTTTCGAAAATAAATCGAAAAAACGATTCTTGCTGGGGTAACGTTTTTCTAGCAGGAAAATTCTAAACGAATGATCGGAGAGAGAAAAACTGTGCATGGCCAGATAGCTTATATGTGTGCCAAAATGTGCCCCGAAAAATAAAATCTGTGCCCCTTCAGATTTTCGAGATATTGCATTTCCTGCTGGAGTAACGTTTTGATGAATAGTATATCTCTAAAACCATTGCATGTGCCCCTGTAGAATAAACATACGCGAGTAGCTCTTAATGTGTGCCCCTTTGTGCCCCAATTAGATTTTAGAAAATATTTATAGTTTTCAAGTTATCGCGGTTTTATGAAAACCCGAAAAAACATCGCAGCGCCTAAATGAGACAAGGCATAACTTCGCTGAAAACTGTATTCGGTCCTTCTTGACGCTAATAATAACCATACAAAGTTTCAAAAATGTTCATGCATGTGTTTTTGAATAATCTTGCTAAAAGTAAAAACGATGTTGTCATAACTTTGACGGCAAAATACAAGGAACTGGCATAATCCCAGATGTGTAGGTGTAAACCAAAATCTTGTACCTTTAGTCAAAAATATATGGTGAAAATATTGAGCTTCAAATGTTACGCATTAAGTAAATATAAACAAAAAACCAAAATATGTAAACAACGGCTGGTTATCCGACCAAATCTGAATGACTACTAAAAAGCGACGGATTCATACTTAACGAGGACCTTCTTTATTGGACGTATTATACCTAAGCTGTTGTCCGTACAGTCGCGTTCAAAAGTTTTGAGGGCTAATTAAAATTAGCCCATTTAAAATTAGCAAATTTATACTATTCATCAAAACGTTACTCCAGCAGGAAATGCAATATCTCGAAAATCTGAAGGGGCACAGATTTTATTTTTGGGGGCACATTTTGGCACACATATAAGCTATCTGGCCATGCACAGTTTTTCTCTCTCCGATCATTCGTTTAGAATTTTCCTGCTAGAAAAACGTTACCCCAGCAAGAATCGTTTTTTCGTTTTTTTTTCGAAACGACAGTGGGCACATATTTTTTATGTGGGGGCACATTTACAGCAGATAAGGCACCAACTATACGTTCTACTCATATAACTCTAGGAGATACTTTCTTGTTGGGGTAACGCACACTAAGGCGAGATATTGACGGCAACGTTAGCGCAGTGGTTGAGCGATTGGACTGCGGCGCTGAGTGTCGCGGGTTGGATTTCCACACAGAGCAAATATTTGTATGATCTATGAGTAGTTGTTTCGAGTCTGGGCGTTTGTGTATGTGAGTTTATAATTATGTTTGTAAACACCACGGCACAGGAGAAATTCCTAGTGTGGGGCAACGTTTAAAAAAAAACTAAATAAATAATAATAATAAATATTCCACAACTATCACACAACGCCATCTAGTCCCAAGCTAAGCAGAGCTTGTGTTATGGGTACTAGACAACTGATAAATATACTTATATATTTCTAAATACATACATATTATAGATACGATAAATGATACGAGTATTAATGCAAACTGACGGGACTATAGGGACAAACGCCTGCCAGGCTCGTGGGACTGTCTAAGCAGGTTACTGAGACCCTGGAACGTAAAGGACAGATTAAAGAACACGGTGTATTTTAGTCAGTACAAGTCTGACAGTCTCTTTCGCTTCACTCGGGGTAGGAGGGCTCGTTTGATAAGGTATTTTTTGACAAAAAATATAGTAAATATTTCACTTTAATCACAGTATTATATCCTGTTTCAAATAAAAACCATACTGAAACAATATAGGTACTAGAGGGCAGTAATAACCCTAGAAACAGGACTTGAATTACATTACATTGTTCTCCTACAAGTTACAAAAATGGCTCCTGAAAGCCACATTTCCAGCCCACTTCAACAGTCTAGCCATAAGAGATACAAAGCACTGTTGCAGCCATTAAGCCTGGTGATAATCAGAAGAAGGCAGTAGGAATAGAAAATAACACTAAGTCTTAAGTGACAGTCCTCTGGGGGGTGACTGGAGGCAATATGGCCGTTGTCTGGTGCATTGCTCTGTTAAATGTTGAGCCCACACTCTGTGCTTTGTTTTTAGGATGTGTGGTCACTGGAAGTGGCTGAGCGTGGTTTTAGGTTGAAATATACTTTATGACGTCATCAAAAAATTGAAAATGTAATTAGAGTGCACGCCACGAAAGAAGGCCTGCGGAAAATTCGTATTACTGCAATTTTTAATGCAATTTATTAATATAAAGACTTCAGTTTTGGCGCTCTAGTCCTACATTAGAGTTTTGAAAAATAATCGACAGATAGTTTTTGAGTTTTTAAATCAATGATTATTGACAAAGATTATTTAAGAAAGGGTTTATGACGTCATAACTAATAAGAATTATACTTAGGAGTGACATATTGCGAAATTTAAAAGCTTCGTGTCTTCGTCAATATTGACTTGCGTAACAAAATAAAAAATATACGAGTCAAATAATTTTTGATTATCTGACCTAAGGACTAATTAGATTTTTTAACTCAAGTTACTCATTCAAATCCTCCTTAAAACAGGAACCGGGGTAAGTAAAAATATCTGTGCCATCCTCCCCCTCACCGTTACATGCCGATGCCGACTGTAGCGGGGTCGATGGCACATTTTTTCTCATCTACCCTGTTGCCGGAAAAGGGGCAGCGGGGATAATGGGAACAAGTTCGTTTTTCTGTGCTAACCACCCCGTTAGCGGCGGGGCCAATGAAATTGTTTTTTCCCATCTACCCCCTTGACGGGGCAAGAGCAGAGGGGTGGGTGAAATTAACCCGTTACTCCTGCGCACAGAAAGAACCCACGAAAAACTAAATAAAAAGAGTTTTTGCTTCAAAGTTTCAATGGAATATTACGACTTCATGGTTAAATAAAATGCGATATTTCAGCTAGCACATCCAGCCAATTAAATCCACAACCATTTTATAACCCAAAGACTGTAGCAAAACGTCGTATCAACAAATATTTGTTCTTCTTACCGTTTTATAGTCCCCGTTATGGTATTACTTTACTAGCCATGAGTCGTGAGCCAAGAGGTAACAACGTATCGCATCAAATAAGCCGGATATTATGGGAGTTGTAAAGGGTAGAATTATTATTTTTTCATTCGTGTACGATTGTATTGGTTGTATGTATGTTTCTGTTTCGTTTATGGATGTTTAAGGTTTATTATCGTGCAGGTAGAATTTATGAAGTTATCGTTTTAATATATTTTTTTTATTTATGTGTGGAAATGGCAAGGGAAAAGGCGAATAATGTTTGGTGATGATGAATAGCCAGTCGAGTTGAAAACCAGCGTCGAGCACTAGTTGCTCAACATTTTGCTGAACTGGGCCTATTTGGCGTAGCCATGTGACACACATCAAATCTTTGTTCTTTTTTTTTAAATTATTTTTTTGTTATGCTTAAGATTCCATTTTTCTGTTTCTTGTGTTTATTTTATTTTGTTGTGTGTTTGTTATGGTTTTGTGCCAAATAAATATTTTATCTTTCTTTTATTTGATGGTTGGGGCTTGACAATGGTTGCCTGTTGACAAAATACGAAAGGCAGAAGGCCTAGACGTCAATCGCGAAAGGACAGCTGAACAAATCTATTTGATGATTTTGGCTCAGAGCGCTCGAAACGTACAGGGCTATTGAAGGACAACGTGGATTTTAGTCAGTACGAGTCTGACAGTCCCTCCCGCTCTGATCTGGGTGGGAGGACTCACGTGAGAATTTTACCACGTAAAAAAAAAGCATACTTGAGGTGTAATCTACAATCGATACCGATAAATATAATTTTTAGATTTTTTATCTGTTTATCTGTGTATATGTCCGGGATAAACTCAAAAAGTACTGCATGGATTTACTTCAAATTTGGCACGAATATTACTAAGAAGTCGGGTCGACATATAGGCTACATATTATTACACTATCACCTACGGAGAACGAGCAGTGAACCTTTGTTTCTTCAACGCATTCACACAGACCACGTCGCGAGCAGCAGCTAGTACCGTAACAAAAGGTATCATAGGTCTTAATGCAGGTGATAAACTATCTGCGTGCCCATATACATTTAGCCGTTTTTACGTGAAAGAGTAACAACCATCAGTGCTCACAAACTTTTAATAGTAAGATTTCTATTAGTATATACCGAGAGATTAAGAAACTATTACCAATAATTCAAAGAACCTATTGATTTCAAAACTGTCTAGACATTATAATCAATCCAGCAATACACTAGTATATGCCTACATTGTGCCATGCATGATGCTCCAAGGTAGCGCATGACAGGCAGTGCGGCGCACCCTCGGTATACATTGACCACATTAATTTGTCACCAGAACGTTAATTGAGATGGTTTTATGTAAGATGGCACTATGATGGGAATAATTTACTGTTGATATTTTTGTCTTTTACCGTCTTTTTTATTATTTTTTTATCGTGAATTCCGTGTCCGGCGTCAGGCGATAGGTCAGGACGCCGTGACGCCTATCCAGCCACTCCTCAAAGAGGGGTCTTACCGCCGCGATTGCGGAGTGCCCGGACTTTTACCGTCTTACTACAAAATTGTTAAACATCGGTTGAACGGCATTTGACGTTGATATAAGGGCCGCTTTGGAGATACGCTTTTGTTAGACAAGTGTTCATGGGCCGAAAATAATCATGTTTATAAATAACTTTTATTGTAAAACAATTGATGTTTCATACATTGGGAACGGAATAAGATTCCATTTTGTATAAAACAACTGAATTTGTTTTTTGATCTTTTAGTGGTGGTTTCAGAGTATAAAATATTTATAACCATAAGTACTTTCAGCTCATGCAAGCTCTAGGGTATAAAGTTGAACATGTATTGTAGATAACAGAGCGTTTTTGTTAATTCATGTCATAGAATTTAATAGATTATCGACTTCATCGTCTAACGAATAAAGTTGAAAATCTATTAAAGACTACAGAGCGTTTTCGTTTATCTATTGCACTAGTCTAGGGGGGTGTGCTGCTAACTACCAAATGAAGGGAATATTTTCGTTCTATGATAACTTTTAAGACTACATATCCTATTTAAGCGTATGAATTTATATTAAAATCAATTCATTCATTTCGAAAAATAAGAACACGCACGTTTTTAACTTACGCACATCTGTGCCCAAATTGTTTGAAACACGACAACCGACAACCGACTTGTCGAACAAAACTCAAAATTCAACCCCAATATCCCAGCACCCAATAACTTTAGTGTCGAAAATCCGCTCAGAGTCCCGCTCGTTCGGTATCACTGTTGCCATATTGCATAACGCCGTCCTTTGTCTACTGTTAATTGAAGTTATGTTGGGACGGACAGACCGGCCATTTTCTTGTAAATAATTCAAATATGGCTATTCAATGTATCCATGGGCTTTCCAATGTATTATTGTATATATAGGATAGGAATATTAGTATCGTCAGCTGTTTATTAATTTTGATAAATTGGTTGGATTGGTATCCTAGCGTCAAACAATGTTGCTATGAACTTTGGTGAAGTATTTACGGATCATCAATTTTGAGAAGATGAAGTTAAAGGTTGATTGGCAGAGGAATCGACAACGGAATCCTTCTCGGAATAAGACTCGTATATTATGACTAAAATCTGGCTCAAAATCTTGTGATACTACTAAGTCTAAAGAAGTTAAAATAAATTAGTTTTACTTGGAGACGTTTATTATCTACTCATTTATGATGCTTGCAATCTCTTGTAATTAGAACATTACAGTCTTCAAGCAACATCAAACTGTATCTTTTTGGTTAAGTCAATTGAGTATACACCTTGTTTCCATTCGTCTCCTTATAAGGTCAGATAGGAATAGTAGTGCCATTGTCCCCTACATTTCATTTTCAGATTATGACCAAAAATAAGTTTTGCCGGTACACAACAGAAATGAGCCACCAATTTGAAAATCCCCAACAAGGCGGGTAGGCAGCACAATTGAACGGGCATAACATATAATTACCACTATAAGAACGTTTGCCAATAACAATAGATCTCTTGTAGTTACTAATCGTAACCTAAGAGTCTTCAAGCAACGTGAATCTGCATTTCTTTGGCCAAGTTAATTGACTATGCACATTGCTCCCCTCGTCCCCTCGTATGCAGGGTCAAATGGGAATAGTAGTGCCATTGTGAAAATGTAGTATATTTACATTTTCACATTTTGAGAAAAAAGTTCTTTTGCCGGAAACAACAGAAATCAAACACCAATTTGAAAATCCCCAACAAGGTTGGTAGGCAGCACAATTTGTATCTCTTTCTTTGGCTATGTTAAAATGACTATGCCTCTTACTCCCATCCGTCCCCTAGTAGGGTCAAATGAGAATAGTAGTGTCATCGTCCTCTATATTTTTTTACGTTTTGACACCTGGTAAACAATAGAAATGAGCCACCAATTTGAAAATCCCCAACGAGGCGGGTAGGCAGCACAATTGAACGGGCATAACAAATCATTACCACTATAAATAAGAACGTTTGCCAACAACGAAGGCCTATAACAGTAAATCTCTTGTAATTAATCTCGCAGCCACCTCTCCACGACATTTGGCCTGGTGCCAGCTTCAAATCTATGCAATTAGTATTACCTGGATGTGTAGATAGTAGGCTTGAGTGTGTTAAAGCTTTTGTTCGTGGTTCAAGCTTGAGTTTTAAGTACCTAAGAAACAATGAATGAGTCCTGGCATTATTTTTAAATATCACTGGGATTCAGAAATGTAAAAAAGAATGTTTTTAGCATTTCCTTTGTGTCCCTGACGTAGGTAAAATAGTGGGGTGGTGATTCAGTAGTCCAGTGTATCTATTGGTCTATGACATCTTAACAGTTTATAGGTAAATAACAACAACCGTGTATAAACAATAGGATTCTTTATACACAGCGATGAAAGGATCACTTAACTCCTGACAGTTAACTTTAAAGTCTCATTTAAAGCTGTATGGAAGTAATTATTGAAGTTTTAGACATAAGTCATACACCTACGCATAGGGGAACAGTGTATAAGACGGGGACGCGTGTTATGATGGGAAATCACACACTTAAGGCAAACTTAACACAATACTAACGTAGCGCAAGTGTCAACAGAGCGCCATTTTTAATGGCCGCTTGCAAATGACGTCATGATGGCGCTTGCAATACGTTAGTGTTATTTTAAGTATGCCTTAAGAGTGTATGTCCCCATTATACATCGCGTCCCCGTCTTATACACTGTGCCCTTACGCACATAACCTGAAAGAATTTGATGGAAATTTCGAATCCACTGCAGCATAATTTACATTTGTTTATATCATAAACTCCTGCACGCGCTTTGCTAATTCAATTTCATACAGTATGTAGTACATATTTATTATGTGTGTTTAAAAAGTTTCAGGATACTTTTCAACCTGGTCTTTCTCTCACGTCTTAATCCAGGTTACTAACTATCTCTATAACTAATTTCATTTACGTCCGTTTAGCAGTTTTTGAGCCATAGAGTAACAAACATTCATCCATATTATACGCACAAAAAATCGCATTTATAACAGAAGTAAAATTACGTTTTTTTTTTTTTAATTTTAGTTTTACTTTAGTCATTTCTATATGGCTAATTCTCAATTCAAATAAAACTGAGGCTTATACAGTTAAAGGTGTATTACACAATTACCTCATTGGTCTCGAAATGCTAGGAGAACGCTACCCTGATGGTATTACGGTTGCAGTGAGCTGATGACAGTTGGAATCTAGCCAGACTAGAATCTAAGCAATTAGGTCTACCTGCCTGTACCTACGTGATGTGGTTGCTACGGTGCGGGCATAATTTGGGCATAGTGTTATGGTCCTGTAATATGGACTGGTTTAGGTAATGGTTATGTGGGGGCAATGTGTTTGTTGTAAACAGACATAATTATGTTGTAAATAATGTAAACAAATGGAAGTGTTACTAGCATCTATAAATTGAAAATTCAATTATTTACTTATTATTATTATTTAGTGTTTTGAAAAATATTGTTTACTGATCGAATCAACAAATATTTACAAAGATATAACGCATCGAAACTCGTAACGGCAAAACTGAATTTTAAAAGAAAAAATACGGGTTAAATATTTTTTTGATAATCTAATTGACGAACTAATTGCATTTTATCAATCAAATAGCTAATTATAGATAAGTACAGACGCCAGCTCATATCAACCTACCTCAATCTATAAAATTTATCACATACCTACGTGGAAGTTTAATATACGATTGAAAACAATTACAGATTCGGGTAGGTCGACCGGCTTTTTTTTTATGTTGTAAAATTATCAAATGAGTCCTCCCACCCAGGGCAGAGCGGGAGGAACTGTCAGACTCGTACTGACTAAAATCCACGGTGTCCTTCAATAGCCCTTTACGTTCTGGGGTCACGGTAAATCATAAGTCCCGCGACCCCGGCAGGCTTTCACTCTTTGAGGCGCGCGTGGAACACAGAGCGCCGTCGACCTGCCTATTACTCGCTGCCCAAATCGACCTCCTGGCGTCTGTACTCACAATTAAAACGTAATTGGAATTTGATTTAGTATTGTCTCAATTTTTAATAAACAGTCGGTTTCCTAAACCCCGCTACACTATAAAACACCTCATTGATTAAAATACCGGAATAATTAACAAACAAAGGACGGTAAATGACCCTCCCAATATAGTCGAAGGTCACAACTGGTCAAGGTCATCCAATGTATTGAGTTTAACCCTTCATTAATTGTGTTAATGTGTTGACTGTGAGAGCGCCGGGCACAAGGGGGTTGTAATTATGTACTTATTTGGAAAAGGGTTAATAAGGTAGAAAATAGCATGTAAACATAATTAGTTTGTTGGTGTAATTATAATTATAAATATACCAACAAAAGTTGATGTATAATTGAAAGAAAGGGGGAATTTTTATATTGCTTCAAAAAATTAATAAGTTTGTAACATTTCTAATGCTAGAATACTTAAAGATCTCCAGATCAGGGAATGAGCGTAGCTTCCCAAAGCCGTGGGACTGTCTTAAAAGGATACCGGGGCCCTGGAAAGCAAAAGGAAACGTTAAGAAAATGGTGGATTTTTAGTCTCCAACGTGTGTAGGTGTGTAGTTATCCAACGTGCTGGCCTAATGTGTGTTGCTAGATGTCAAAAGTGTTCGAATTTTTTATTTGTTATACCGATTTCCTCACTATGGAAATCGGTGAGAATGTGGCCAACTTCTGGTGTCAGAGTTAGTTAATCCGCCTCTGGAAGAACAAGGATTTCAACTTAGCATATTGATTATACCTCTCGCACCCGACATTGGTCGAGGCCATGCTGCGGGGCGAGACGGAGTGGGAAGCGGTCGCCTCCTTCTGCGAAGCAGTCATGCTCGTAAATGGAGGCGGGCCGCCTGAGGGAGAGGACAGCGTCCTCCTTCCACCCCAGCCGCAGTGGTAGACGCCCACGGCGTCGGACGACGCAGGACGATCTCCGGCGACCGTAGGCGCGGGCATGCGGGCAGCGAGTAATGGGCGACTTGCTGTCCGACCATGGACCATGCCCGGGTCAACGGCGCGTTGTGTTCCACGCGCGCCTCAAAGAGTGTCAGCATATTGACGGGGCCTGTAGAGGGCCAAAGCCTGCCGGGGTCGCGGGACTTACCCATTACCGTGACCCCGGTTCGTAAAGGGCTCGTGAAGGACACCGTGGATTTTAGTCAGTACAAGTCTGACAGTCCCTCCCGCCCTGCCCTGGGTGGGAGGACTCATTTGATGATTTTACCACGCTAAAAAAAAAAAGCATATTGATTATACACAGTTCTGGTTTCCTCACGATGTGATGAGAGCAGTGTTGATGAAATAAATAAAATAAAATAATGCATTTGAGTCGGTCCGAACCTACGACCTGCCCAGGCTGAAGTCGGAGCAGTTACCACTGGACCACTACTAGTCACTACTATTTTACTAAAATAGCAACCTCAAGATACATAAATACGTTTATTAGACGTACACACATACGTACTAGTAACATGTATTATGTGTTACGAGTATATCTAACTACCAGTATATCTAAATTCCGAGACCCAAAACAGACTGAAATAGATACTGTGTAGATCAGAATTATATATAACACGGTGAGATATGTAGAATCCATGAATACTATCATATAGTCTATTGGCAGGCACGATTTGCGCAGTGGCAGAGGTTGAATGATCGATTGCTGTGCAGCATTAAACACGCTTACAACCTGGATTAACACATAGGATAGTTTTTATCCCGATTCTTATTTTCCCATGGAATAAGTTTCGAATTGTAGCGGTATGTGAAGTCGGTAGCAACAGATGTTTGTAATGAAAAATCGTAACCCCATCCCCCACTTTAAAAAAAAAGTTATACTTTGATGCCCAACTTGCATAAACATAAAATATAGAGCCTGTCATTTAGACAGGTGTTTTATCACCTTAACACCTCGTAAAAAACTTTTAAAATTTATTTAAAAATCAACCCTTAAACGTAGCAGTAATACACACCCGGTGATTCGTTTCAAAGCTTGAACATTAACGTTTTAATTTATTTCAACCCTTGTACAAGATTCTCTCGCGTTTCCTCAGTAGTCACCCGATTAAATTAATAGGGTTGCTACTTAACTTATTAGACCGTTGAATCTCTTTTTAAAGGTTGGTAGGAGAGGTTTAAAAGTTGGGGAAAAAAGGAGTTTTTGCTTTATGTTTAAAGGTTAGGTTGGTTTTTATTTACTTCGAAAGAAATAAAGTTACTGAAGTTAAAGAAATTCCTTACAAAAAGGACGGCTTTTGTCATCCTATGGTATTCAACGAGTTTCAAAGAAAAGGGGACGTTTCGACAAACTTCAAATTCACAGTTCAGCAAGCACTTATGTTGAGCATGAGAAAATTAGTTACATTCCCAGATTAGGCAAAGTTTTGTTGGATTTTTCCAACAATAACGATACTGTAACTAAAAAATTAGCTGAAGCTCCTTTGTTTGAAATCGTGCCCGGTTAATGACATTAGGTTCCCTCAATGCTTTATTCATAATATCGCTTCCAGGATTACGGGCGATCGATTAATTTATTTTTGTTTATAGTGGCATTCATCATTCCAACTACAAAAAAATGATTATTGTACGATTGGGTATTCCAGGATTTTTTTTTTAATTGCGCTCTACCTTCAAAACAATCATACTGAATATGGTTGCTGAAATACTTATTGGGCTCTTATACCATAGAGCGTAGCTTCTATAACTATTTTCCATAGTAATAGAACAAACATTTTTTGCTGCCATTATTACTCTCCCGGTTACCAACTATGTGAAGTTAGTTTGTAACAACATAAATTGAAATTTCCTTCACCCGCCAGCCCTATAAACCACTAGCTGCCCTTTGGTAAGGCTTGTAAATAGCGTACCCCTGTTGCAGACAGCTTTGATATTAAAACTTTATCACGGTCCATTCGTAAACAATTATTCTAAAGCAAACCTTTTAGTTTTTAGTGGGTTTTGTAACATCATAGGTAACGACCATTTTGTTTTTGATACGGATTGTGAATTTGAGAGTGTCATTGTATTTTAGTTGAATAAGGTTTATAAATAACGAACTTTTTACTTTTGACATGTGTGTAATCGAATACATATAAGTCATGTATATAATTATGTAGAATACAGCATTTATTTTAAAACTGAAGACAACTTGAAACATTCCTAGTTTAAGAAAAAACTTGAAGTGCTAGGCTATCTTCTGAGGTTTTTATGACTTTAATAGAGTTGTTAAAGTGCTGTAAGCAAACATTGTGATATGAGTGAGAAATGTGTATTACATAAACAAGACTTGGGCATTTCGACTAAGATAATTTTTCCAATTCTGACCAACTTACCTAAGCAAAATTAATAAAATTAACACTCATGGGTATGTTTGTTCCAATTCTGGCCAGCTTACCATATCAAAACGAATGAGATTGACAGTTTGTTTTTCTTCCTTTCGTAATTCATTACAATTTTATTATTAATACAGAAATTAATCAAACATGTCCCAACAACAAGGTGAAAAACAATATGTTTACGTTCGAACGTCAACCCAGAGTTTCTTCAAGATTGGACACAAAATTCTGACTTTACGTAAATATCACATACATACATTCATAAACTAAATAAGATACGCTTTTGTCCCATGGTAGACAAAAAATACAGAACGCCTGACGGCTACGATTCTTAACCACTCCTTTCGCTTCATCCACATTCATATATCTGGACATATAAGTACGCCGATTGCAAGTACTATGCACCTGACTTTCTAGGGCGTCCCTCCCAGCGTTACCGCTCACATCTGACTAGTAAATATATCCTTTGTTAGTCGCCCTTCACTCATACTCTCGTCATTTCCTACCTTTTTTTGGGGTTTAAAAATTATCAAATGGGTCCTAAGACCTGAGTGGACCGGAAATGAAATTGTTAGACTCTTATTGAAATAAAAAAACACCCTCTTCCTTCACATGCCCTTTGCGTTCCCAGGCAGTGGTATCCTAGTTTTTTTTACGTGGTAAAATCATCTTATGAGTCCTTCCACCCAAGGCAGAGCGGGAGGGACTGTCAGACTCGTACTGACTAAAATCCACGGTGTCCTTCAATAGCCCTTTACGTTCCGGCGTCACAGTAGTTCGTACAGTCCCGCGACCCCAGCAGGCTTTGGCCCTCTAGAGGGGGGCCCCGTCAATCTGCTGAAACTCTTTGACGCGCGCGTTTAACACAACGCGCCGTAGTCTCGGGCATGTTCCATGGTCGGACAGCCCGCATGCCCGCGCCTACGGTGGTCGGAGATCGTCTGGCGACGTCCGTCACCGTGAGCGTCTACCACTGCGGCTGGGGTGGAGGGAGGAGTGGTATCCTACTAAGATAGTCTGTCGACTGTTAACATGTCCCACCTCACTTCAATCATTTTAGCATACCTAGACTTTTTAAATTATGCTATGCTCGCGTTTGCCCACTATCTCTCCTGATGGTAAGCAGTGATGTGGTCGACGGTGAAGTACGGCTTTTTTTTTTTTAACGTGGTAACATCATCAAATGAGTCTTCCCCAGGGCAGAGCAGGAGAGACTATCAGACTCGTACTGACTAAAATCCACGGTGTCCTTCAATAACCCTTTACGTACCGGGGTCACGGTAAATCATAAGTCCCGCGACCCAACGGTGAAGTACGCTTGCCGCCTAGAAGTAACCTTTTCACACTTGACTTAAAGACCCCAGGAAACACCGAAATATGTCTTATATAATATGAATGAAAGGTACACGCCACAAAGTTTTCCTACGGTTCCCTAGTAAATAAGTAGGCGATTGGCTAAAATAAATCAATACTAACAGTTTGGAGTGACTCGTCAAACTCCTAATTGAAATGTTCGGGGCGTGGGATTCATAAATCATGGTTGCACGTGGATATAGAGAAGATTGTATATATTTTATGGTTATTTTTTTTAATATTTTTTTTGCTTTAATTTTGTTTTTTTTTTATTATTATTATTTTTCCTTGTTTTGAGTAGGACTGGGTTGTTTTGGGTCAAAAGTCCTAGGAAGACTTTTCATGTTTTTGTGACATACTCTGGAACTTTGCCGTTAATTTGACTGAAAAATTTTGTTCTTCGTTAGTACTAGCTCATTTATTTCTATTTTTCTTGATTGTTTAACCAACAATCATTTACACATAACAATATGCTCATTTACTGTAGCTAGGACTAGTACAACCATTAATTATAGGCTAGCACCGCATGCAAATTGTAATGAGAAAACAATAATCTATACTTATAATAAATCTGTAGAGAGGCCAATTCTGTACATTAAATATATTTAAAAAATAACTATCAAGGGTTGATTAGGGATCGCTACTGGTGCAAAAAATGCAATCAGAAAATTTTTTGTCTGTCTGTCTGTCTGTCTGTCTGTCTGTCTGTATGTTCGTTATAGAAACAAAAACTACTCAACGGATTTTAACGAAATTTGGCATAATTATTTTTCATACTCCTGGGCAGGTTATAGTATACTTTTCATTACGCTACGATCAATAGGAGCAGAGCAGTGAAGGGAAATATTGGGAAAACGGGAGAAGTTACTCTATTTTTTAAACTTCCGTCGCGTGTGCAGCCTTAATGGTTAAAGCTACATAGAAATCATGTATGACGGAAATGTTCTCCTTAAAATTATATAAAAATATTCCTTGACAGCATATGTCTGTCTTTTATGGTTGACTCACAATAACACGTGAAACTCCCGATAACTTAGCAGTTCGGAGCTTTCTGATTATATTTGTCTCCTCTTACGTCCTCCCACCCAGCGCAGGGCGGGAGGGTCTGTCAGACTTGACTGACTAAAATCTACGGTGTCCTTCAATAGCCCTTTATGTACCGGGGTCACGGTAAGTTGTGAGTCCCGGGTCGACGGCGCGTTGTGTTCCACGCGCGCCTCAAGGAGTGTCAGCATAATGACGGGGCCTGTAGAGGGCCAAAGCCTGCCGGGGTTGCGGGATGGTCCATGGTCGGACAGCGAGTCGCCCATTACTCGCCGCCCGCATGCCCGCGCCTACGGTGGCCGGAGATCGTCTCGCGACGGCCGTCGCCGTGGGCCTCTACCACTGCGGCTGGGGTGGAGGGAGGACGCTGTCCTCTCCCTCACGCGGCCCGCCTCCTCCTTCGCGAGCATGACTGCTTCGCAGAAGAGGCGACCGCTTACCACACCGTCTCGCCCCGCAGCATGGCCTCGACCAGTGCCGGGCGCGAGAGGTCTCCGCCTATCGCCGTCGTGAGGACACGGCGGTGCTCTGCCCAAGAAGGGCAGTCCTGCACCGTATGCTCCACCGTGTCCTCCGGGCGATCCTCGCAGTGGTGACACCCAGGAGTTTTTTCCCTCCATATCAGACACAGGTATCTCCCGAAACTTCCGTGTTCGGTGAAGACCTACATCATGCGGTAGGTCAGGACGCCGTGACCCCTATCCAGCCACTCCTCAAAGAGGGGTCTTACCGCCGCGATTGCGGCGTGCCCCTTTTTACTTTTAGTCTTTAAATAGTTTATTTTTAGATTTGTTTTGTTGTTATTTTATGAAATAGGTATTAGAGGTTTTGGTAGTGTTTAAATATATTATTAGTTTTCATTTTATTTCTTTATAGTTGAAGCAATAGTAGGTACGAATATCAGTTATTTTGGTAGTCTACACTATCTACACTAATATTATAAAGAGGAAAACTTTGTTTGTTTGTTTGTTTGTGATGAATAGGCTCGAAAACTACTGGACCGATTTTAAAAAATCTTTCACCATTCGAAAGCTACATTATCCACGAGTAACATAGGCTATATTTTATTTTTTAGAAAAATAGGGTTCCGTAAGATATTTGGGTTTTTCGGCCACAGGGTGTAAAAAAACAACCAGAAAAGACACTTATTTTGCGTACGCTGCCTAAACTATAAAAGATAGAACCATAAAATGTTCTAATTAATTGTTGATCTTATAAATATCTACAAAAAAGTCCGCGACACACAATAACTATCTATGTCGATTGTTTGCGATGACTGCGTCGTCGATGTTAGTGTCAGTGTCTGTGAATAGACCTGGGAATCATGTTGCTGACCGTGTCTTTCCTGAGTAGGCTTTTTGCAGCGGTAACCGACATTCACGCGGGCGGAGCCGCGGGCGCCCACTAGTTTAAAATAAAACTACATTAATGTTATTCTGCGCCAGTTACAAGTGAAACTCAAAATCTAAGTTTTTAACTAAATACTTCAAGTACACTGTAAACGTAATACAGATATCTTATGATAATGCCTCTGATAGACAGTAGCTCCATATAAAATACTGATTTTCAGCTGCATCTGGTTAGACTGGACCCCGAAATAGTTAGTAATACGCTAGGCAGACGACGAAGGATAAGAAGTAATAATTTAAGAATAAAGCGCGCCACACACGTCTAAGATACTGTTATATTTTATCTTAAGATACCATATGGCTTGCCATACAATTCAATGGACCATCACACACGACGAATTATAAATATATTATATATTTCATATTTTGGTATCTTAACATAAAATATTATAGTATCTTAGCCGTGTGTGACGCGCTTAAACTATTAACATATTAGCGATAAAGAGCACTTTTCTCAAAACATCGTGAAGAAACTTACACTAAAAATTCGAAGACCTGTGACATCTAGCAATCCGCATTGGGCCCACGAGATGGATCACCAATCCCTCCCACAAGGAGGAAGCCTGTGTCCCAGCAGTGGGATTAATATAGGCTAACTATGCTGTATTCACATATGCCTTTCTGGCATACCTACTACAGGTAAAGAAATACAGGCAACGACAGCCAATAAAATGTAGTAACTCAACTGTTGGTCTCGTGGTTAGTGACCCTGACTGCTATGCCGGAGGTCGTGGGTTCGATTCCCACCCAGGACAAATGTTTGTGTGATGAGCACGATCATTTTTTCTGTGTCTGGGTGTAATTTATCTATAATAATTATGTATGTATTCAGAAAAATATAAGTATGTTTATCAGTTGTCTATATTATTATAGTACCCATAACACAAGCTCTGCTTAGCTTGGGACTAGATGGCGTTGTGTGATAGTTGTGGAATATTTATTTATTATTTATTTATTTTATTATTACTTCCCGATCAATTCTAAATTCATACCACTAGTGATGTCTTCACAACCCTTTTCCATCTCTTATCACACCCAATCATAATCAGAGTACCCCATTCTAAACCACAATAAATTTGGACCCGAAAATCCGTGGCCCCCATCAATCGTGGACCCCATCCAGTACTCTAACTCATGTTTACCTCGCGAATTTCCTACAGCGAAAGGTGAAAAATGCTGCCATTCGATAATAATTTTTCATGTCACAAAGAGCTTTGCCCTGCAATATCATAATATGGGGTAGTTTATACGTATTTTGTGTTGTGTGTGTTTTTTCGAACAGGGCCCGCTTTTGGGGGGTTAATGGTTTTAATGCATGTTCAGTTTTGGTGGAAAGGGAGGGAGGGGTTTGTTTAGTAGTCTGTAGCTACTTTTCATTAATTTTTCGATGCTTCAAGTTATATTGCGAACATTAGATGAATATGTGACTTTTGCTTTTTGTAATTTATTTCATAAGCACTGCTCTCAGCCTGCCGGGGTCGCGGGACTCACGAATTACCGTGACCTCCATACGTAAAGGGCTATTGAAGGACACCGTGGATTTTATTCAGTAAGAGTCTGACAGTCCCTCCCGCTCTGCCCTGGAAAGGAAGACTCATTTGATGATTTTACCACAAGAAAAAAAAAGCACTGCTCTTAGAAACGATTTTCGGCACCAATGTGAGGAAACTTAAAACAGAAAATGCGAAGATATAACTCGTCGATTTTACTATGTTTAGTCTATGGGCAGAATTTCTAGTTCTTTCTAGGTAAGCTAGCTCCATCTTAGGTAAGAGCAAGGCCGCAGGTTTTTTTTTAATAAAAATGTTGCCGCACACTAGGATTTCTCCTTTGTCGTGGGTGCGTTTAAAAACATATAAACTCTCATACACAAACGCCCAGACCCGGAACAACTACTTGGAGATCATACAAATATTTGCTCCGTGCGGGAATCGAACCCGCGACACGCAGCGCAGCAGTCCAATCGCTCAGCTCAGGTTTGCTAGTACAATCTACTCTTATAAAGGCAGGCAGACCAAAAAATAATAAAGCTACATAATTTCCACCACGCTCTCATAAAGGGACCATGACCACACAAATGAAGCTAACTTGCATAGTATTTATTCAAAAAAATCATTACTTTAACCCTTTTAACGCCGCAGGGTTACGTGTGACGGTCGCTGTGTCATTAGTGTGACATGAAGGTGTCACAAACCGGTAATTTCCGGATAAATCAGCTTTGTGTCCCAAATGTACGTTTGTTGCGTTACAGGATTATTAATGGTGGCGTTTTTTTCCGAAACGTATTATTATTATTTTGGGGTCAAAATTATAATATACATATTATGTATATTACACGAAAATAAGCTTTTAGTGGAGTATTTTTGGGTGACAAATAACTCAAATTACTTGTTTAATCCGTAACAATTTTGGTTCACAAAAGGTTTTATTCTGTTTACCTGTCTCAATCAATATCTTCTTTAATAAAATTCATGTTTATTTTTAGCTGCATTTCCTTACTGCCTTTGTCAAACAGATAGGCGAAAGCGAAGCGAGTCCGAAGCGATACCGAACCGAAGCAAGACGTCAGTCCGATAGTTCTGTCACGCTATCGGATCGCTTTCGCTTTTCTATGTGACTGGATTCAAACAATTCCATACATTACAAATAAAACCGCCTCGCTTCGCATTCGTCACGCCTGTCTGTTTGACAAAGGCTTACATGAACGTCTGTTTTTATAGTTATCAACTATGACTGAAATAAACAGCGAATACGATTCATTTGATAACAGTTTTCATCTCGAACGAAATTATTTACAAGAAATCATTATCACTCCACGAAAAGGAGGTATACACATAATTATAAAAGACACACTTGGCTTACATAATTATACTCTTCATACAACATTAACAGGGTGTTTCTCGGAGCAATAATCAGATCGTTTGGCGCGGATAATTATTACTTAGCATTCGAAAATTGCCACAAAGTGCTTTGCACTGCAATTTGCGAATTCTAGTGTGGCAAGAGGTTAGGTAAAGTGAGACGCACAGGAATATTTCATTTTTGAATTATTTTTGGGGACTTTTGTTCACTGATAGCAGTGTGAGGGTTAAGGTAGGTACATGTTTTAATGTTTATTTAATAGATTTTTTTTCGGTTTGTGTTGTATGTCTAGTACATTGTACTTTGTGTTTGTAATTAAAACATTTAAAGACCTCACTACTTTTAAAAAACATGTCTTCTTTAGAAATGCTTGAAATCAACATCTGAGAATAGTGTTGAATACTGATACCCAATTTTTTATAAAAAAAACGTTGACCCACACTACAAATTTCTTCCTGTATCATAAGCATCAAAATGGAGACAGACACTCGCTTCACAAACACCCAAACCCGGAACCACTACTTGTAGATCATACAAATACATTTTGTTCCGTGGGGTTCGAACTAGCAACTTCAACAGCTGAGCTGAAGTAATCGCCTTGGCCGATATCGGTCAAATCACATCATCATCTACTAAAACTTTAACCCACTAGTTACACACTTATTGACAGTGATGTCACTACCAATCACACAATTGAATGTAACAATTTAAATCACAAACTCAATTTAATCTTCACTTACCCAATCACGATCCCCTCATTACTTTTATAACCTAACAATAAAATCCCCAAATCTCAGTGTGCGCTCCCCTTAAAGCGACTCCATTTAAATGCGCACGTTTGCTTAGCACACCTCCGCTAATGTTGGAACGGCTACGTCATACGTTTTGAGAATAATATCTAGTACAATGCCGTCGGCAAGTAATGGACGACTCGCTGTCCGACTATGGACCATTCCCAGGTCGACGGCGCGTTGTGTTCCACGCGCGCCTCAAAGAGTGTCAAAGCCTGCCGGGATCGCGGGACTCACGAATTACCGTGACCTCGTAATGTAAAGGGCTATTGAAGGACACCGTGGATTTTAGTCAGTACGAGTCTGATAGTCCCTCCCGCACTGCCCTGGATGGGAGGACTCATTTGATGATTTGTCCACGATAAAAAAAAGAACTCTTGTCCTATGTCACCTCGAACCAGCCCTCACAACAGTCCAGGGGCCGTATATTGTCTTAAAACCAGGCTTGTTCCAGTGAGTGAACGAGGTGGCACTAGACGACTGGTATTACTCTGTCTCTTTCATTCACTGGAACAAGCCTGGTTTTAAGACGTCATAGTACGGCCACAGGTCTTCTCACCACCTACTTCTAAACGTGGCCCAACCTTTTTTATATTGTAGTCACGAGCTCTTTCTGCTACCTACCCCAAATACCTTATTAAGTTACTAACAACCCTTAGGAAAGGTCAACAAGAACCCCTATTTTTACCATCATACCCAAATTCGACGATACAATGGCTTATATGTACAACATTCTTGACATCAAAGCGAACAAATTCTGTAATGTTGTGTGTAATTTACACATCAAAGAGCAATGGCCTCTGTGTGCTAGATATACTTGTGTTAGTATTATGTAATTACGAGTATATTATGTTCAATTGACCTTCCTTCGTAAGGTATATTATAGGAAAATTCAATCTAGAAAAATTATAATTATCGTCAAAAGATATGCATATAATTCTGGGTGCTACTGCTGCTTCGTAATAATTTGGGAATCGTCCTTTCCAATTTTAATTTTTTAAAAGACTTTTTTTCTAAAATGTTTGTATTTAAAAGTTAATCAAAATCGGTTCAGTCGTTTCAGGAAAATAGGAATGTTACCAACATTGGTACGTTTGTTGGCATGTAACAGTAAAATAATTGAAATGAATCCCGAAAAAACCAACACGATGACAAAAAAAACTGACACTAAAAAAAAAGAAAGCGCATAAACAATCCTTTTTCATCCTCTGTCGTATAATTTCAGTACATGCTTAAAAAACTATCGGAATGGAAAAAGGGACGAAAACTCACATTGTAGTCCTAAAGCATATCCTGGCTATTATACGGGCAACTATAGATAGTCAACATGAAATATAGCCTGTCCTTATGGCAAGGAAACCTTTGTAGTACTAAATGTATGTTGGAAATCGTGTAGAGAGATCTTTTTTTTTTACCTGGTAAAATCATCACATGAGTCTTCCCACCCAGGGCAGAGTGGGAGGGACTATCAGACTCGTACTGACTAAAATCCACGGTGTCCTTCAATAGCTTTGACCCTATAAAGCCCCCATTTAGAGGGTCAAAGCTATTGAAGTTATTATGCTGACACTCTTTAAGGCGCGCGTGGAAAACAACGCGCCGTCGACCCGGGATGTTGGAAGGCATGGAAAATAGCCCTTTACGTACCGGGGTCACGGTGATTTGTGAGTACCGTGACCACGGGTGTGGAGATCTGAGTGAAGATATTCTGGTGATATTGATAGGAAAGATGAATAGAGTAACTTGTCAGTGGTGATGAGTTATAAAAAGGTGCAACAAGACTGATCATTAATAATTTCTGAGTAGAAAAAGTTTTATACCTGTTATGTGTTCTGGTTAGTTGGTCTAGTAGTTGCAAAGATGATTGCTGACCTTAAGGGTTCTGGGATTGAAAACCAGGTCGTGCCGTATTTGGTGTCCAATTGATAGCGACGAACTCAATTCTTTGAATCTATGGCATTCGTGTCTGTTTGACAGCATTAGGCTCACTCCTCATTACATGTTTTTTTTCAATCCTTAAACATTATAAAATGGGGTATAAGAACACTTTGGTTTAGTGGTTGTAACGCGTCTGCTTGAGGTCCTGGCTTTGATTTACAGTTGGAACAGTGTCATTTTGCGTTTAGAATGTTTGAGTAGCGGCTACGAAGTCTGAATTTTTACCTAAATGCATTAAGCCTTACTCTTGCAAAATTACAAAAAAAAACAATGAAGACCATTGTTTGTTTTTTTATAAGACCTTGCCCCACACTAGGAATTTCTCCTGTATCTTGGGAGCATCAAAAACCCAGACCCGAAACAACTACTTGAAGATCATACAAATATTTGTTACGTGCGGGGATTGAACCCGCAACACGCTGCGTAGCAGTCGATGCCCAGCCACTGCGCCAACCGTGTCGTTTGTTGTGTTTATATATGTGTGAAATTACTACCACAAACAGTAATTTTGCTGCCTGTTGCCATTATTGTAATTGGAATTATACCTTACTACATGCATATAATGTAAATACGACAATAAAGCACGCCTGCAATAATAGCCGTGAGTGCAGAATTACGTACAATTACAAATTCGCACATTTCACGCGCATGATATTACTGAAGTTATTTACAATGACAAAATGGCGTGTCCCAGAGCTTTGACCGTACGGGCTTTGTTTGAAATGTGAAACATTCCGCGTTCATTTTGGCAAATGATCGATTGAATTATTAGAACGAACTATAGTAGGTTTTAGATTAATTTATTAACGCTCTTAAGACATCTACTATGGTTTACATTTTTGATATTACAACAATTATTCGAACTAAGTCGAAAAAAGAAAATAAGCATACAAAGATCGTGACTGAAAAATGAAAAAGGATATTACAACAGTTAAACTGTTGTAATATCCTTTGTATGCTTAGATCTTTGTATGCTTATTTTCTTTTTCCTCTTGCTGCTGCTCAGGTAACCGTGGCCACGGGACGTAAAGGGCTATTGAAGGACACCGTGGATTTTAGTCATTACAAGTCTGACAGTCCCTGCCGTCCTGCCCTGGGTGGGAGGACTCATTTGATGAAAAAAAAATGGTATGTCATAACGGACAGAATGCACTAGTTGAATGCACAATAAGGGAACCTAAAACACAAGATCACAAGTTCCCACCTGAAAAGTTAAACCCACAATGTGTAGCGAAAACGTGTCTAAAATTGTCGCTGTGTGATTGACGTTAACGACGTGTGAGCCCCGCGAGGCTCACACGTCGTTAACTGTTCGGTGATTAAGGTTATCAGCCGACCGTTTTTAACCTTTTTTCGACCCGTATGTTTGTATTTGTTTTTTTTTTTTCGTTTCATTTAATTTGAACGCTCTGGCTTTGGATCTGAGTTTACTTGCATGAATTATTTTTTTCACCGAGTTGTTTTGCTGAGAACTGTTTTAGGATAGCCGTTAGTTTTTCATGTAAGGCAATAAATAATTTCAAAGTTAAGTATTCAGAATTCTGGTGACTGAGATACGATGCTTTCAAAATTGGCAATGCGTCACAATTTAGTACAATTTCTATTGAATTCTGACGTCACGAGCCCCACACTCGAGTTTTGATGCGTTGTATTTTGATGAATATTCATTGATTTTATAAAAGAAAAAATACGTGTCCGTTATTTTTTTAAACTCTAAATGACGGACTAATTATATTTGTAATTTATAGCTACTGTAAAATAGCCAATTGCACGGTTGTGCGACATACTGAAGCTCTCAACACTGCTGCTGTGACAAATAATTATGTGGCAGTAGTTTGACACTACGGTAGTGTTAGTGATAGGTTAGGTTCCTTTTAACCCTGCAGACAGAAACACTCGGCGCAGCGGGCTCCTATTTATTTATAGGGCAGTTATTAGAAGCGAATGCTTAAAAAATCGTGTGGCGTATTAAATGTGTTTATGGAGAGCTATAATATAAAGTACATCTTGTATTGTCACTATTGTGTAAGGTATTAAAAACGAATCCACGGAGTAATTCGGTCAAGCTAGTTAAAACCGATTGTAAGCACAAATCTGTTGACAAAAATCTTTAAAAAAATATTTATAGTAATTATGTAACACACGGACATTCCAATATCCAATACGGTATTGACGAAAATTAGCATCCAAACGAGAAGTTATGAAATTTTTAAATGGAAAGCGCTTTTTCATGTCGCAATCAGCATTTAGCATGATGCGAGAACCGAGGTTGGCAACATTTTTATTTGATGTGCCATTAAACATTATTGAGAACTCAAATAAAAACAATATTTATAGGTTTCTAATTTTATAAAATATTTGCATAAAAAATAAAGACTTTACCAAGAAGGTGTGTCTTTTGCTGGATACGCAAAAAATAAAATCGAAGACACGAAACGTAAAACTCCTTTTCTCGGGCAGTCATATGTCAAAATAATTGAGTTACGTCTTTGCCCTTATTTTTAATATAATTATTAATGAATAGAACCTAATTATTTTTAATACTTATTGCGCTCATACGTATAGGCTTTCTACAAATTGGGAGACCTAATATTAAAATAATTCAGGGTAACTGTGATGGTTCGAAGGTCATTTTCACAACAAGAAATTACTTCATATATCGTCGATGCATTTAAAAACATTTAAAAGTCACATACTTAAACACCCAGATTCGGAAAAACTATGTATGGGTAATACAAAATTAAATGTTTGTTCCATGTGAAGATTGAGGTCGCGGGACTCACGAATAAGCGTGACCCCGGAACGAATAGGACTGTTGAAGGACACCGTGGACTTTAGTCAGTATGAGTCTGACAATCCCTCCCGCTCTGTCCTGGGTGGGAGGACGTGGAGTTTCTTGCCCGTTCTTCTCCATAGAGATCTACGCTTTGGAATGGGCATTTACAGTACTTTCACAAGTTTTTATGTCTTGTGACTGGGATTGTAGCACCGTAACTATTTTTTAACTATTTTATTTTTGTCTCTTGACAATTCAAAAGTGCCTGTAACAGGCCTACTTGAAATAAATGATTTGATTTTGATTTTGGACTCATTTGATAATTTTACCACGATAAAAAAAAAGAAATGTGAAGATTGACCTAGCGACATGCAGTCTGTGCCTGACTTATCGATGATTTATGCATTTCCAATGTATGTGGTACCAAAAATGTACTAAGGCGACTGTAACCAGGGGGTATAAACTCTAATCACCCGTATTTTCGGCCTTAGTGACAGACGTTGTGACAACGAGCCCGAACTAAGAATGAATGATATTACGATTTGACAGATAGCTCCTTAGAGTCCGCGCCACCATACATGAACTTTGGAAATTCGTAGTACTACATTTTTTTGCAATTTGATGTAATGACATAGACACTAGCTCCGCGTGAAAATGAGTTCAGTCGTGGCGGTATTATCCGTCCGTAATTTGATTTTGACGTTAGTTACGTTCGTACATCTATATCCGTTCCCGTGTTTTCGTTGACGGACTTAGAAAGTCCGTCAACCCAGGCCTGTTTTACGTAAAAACAGAAAAAGAAAACCTTACTTTAAAAAACACAAAAACTGATCTCGTTTATCATACCAAATTTTTTCGCTCATACTTAAATACGTACAACATTAAAAATATACGTCCACATAACGGAAAAAAAAACGTTTTAGAGCACTTTTAACACTGAAATAACAAACCCTCGAGGTACTTTTAATTTAATAAATCATAACTTTGTATGGCTTTAAAAAATTAATACCTACATACATTTCATTAGCTAAAAGCTTCAAGTTTATAACGATGGAAAGAATTTTATGTATTTTTTACGTTTATTAAATTAACTTACTTAGGTACGAATATTGCAGAAGGCTGTTTAATTATCTTGAATAATTTATAATTAAATCTTTTTAGGAGACGGTCGATATTTCGGGTGGTTATTTTAAATTATGGACGCTACTTATAATATTCCATTTTTAGCTATGTTTAAAGGGGCATAGAAACATACATAAATCTGTCATTCTATTTGTGATGATGGTATTGATGAAAATGTTCGGGATTTATAAATACTAGGGATTTTTGTCAATTTTTTTTTGTAATTAAAAGTGACTTAAGTGCGATTAAATGATGATACCCCAAGCGCTCTTCTAGACTCCGCATAGAACGCAACTTATACACGCCACATGTCAGTGCATTTGCCAGTTTTTAACTTGCTTGATAATTTGTTCTTGATCTCCTCAGTGTCGACCAGATATAAAAGCCATTGTGACGCTAACAGTTTCTAGAAATCTTCTTTAAACTTGAACTAGAATTGAGATTAAAACCTTATCTGATAGAAAACGTACTTCGCCTTCTATGCGGAATCTAAATGGGTTTATCTGTGTATATGATACCCATACCCTATAAACAATCATAACTCTCACTAATATCCAAACATTATATCGTATTTTCAAAATGAGAAACATAAACTCGAAAGCCAGATAAACAAATTCATATAAAAAACGACATCAAAGTTCGTACATTAAAAAGAAAAAAAAAGGCACATTTTTCTGAGGGTCTGCAGGACCCCACAATTAGGTCGCACGCAACAGTGCTTACTATAGAGCTGGTAATACCGGGTATTTTATTATTATTGGAAAATTATTCAATAAAACTTTATCATTACTAAGATTTTCTATGGAAAAAAAATTCGAGCCGCGATCAGGATTTGAACTTGCGACCTTCGGATTCAGTACATCCGACGCTCTTTTCAACCGAGCCACCAAGGTTCCTACCTACAAGCGTCAAATTCTTCAATTGAATGAATTGAAACGTATTATGTTAACGTAGTACGGTGACAGAATATTCCAACTACTATACTAAAATGTTGTTGCTCAGGACTTAAGCCTTCGATTTTGACTTCGGTTTCAACTATGACGTAGATTTCGACTGTGACTACTAGCTTTGCTTACCCATCCGATAACAGGCCTTGGCAAAAGTTCCTATCATCTGACGCCTCAGTTTATGACAATGGCTAAGTAATGCGCGCATTTGATTTGATGAATCCTCTTCCATTTTGAGCATCACAGCCATGTCGCCCATTGGTATAGGCACTTTTTTTTGAACTTTTAGAAATTATCAAATGATTCCTCCCACCCAGGGCGGGATGGAAGGGATTGTCAGACTTGTACTGACTAAAATCCACGGTGATCCTTCGAGAGCCCTTCACGTTCCACGGTCACGGTTACCCGTGGAGACAGTCTCCGGATGGGGTCTCACGATCACGGCAGGTGGCGGTATGGGCTCTGACTTACGAATTGTGGGTCGTGGATTCGATTCAGCCAGACGAATTGTTTTGTGTAAATTATTTCATCACCACTGCTCTCAAAACGATGAAGGAAAACATCATGGAGAAACCGGCACAAACAAGAATAAATACCTTTGTCAAACAGACAGGCGAAAGCGAAAGCGATCCGATAGCGTGACCGAACCGATGCGAAGAAGTGGCGAAGGCGTGTTTGCTCTGTTTGAAGTCGTTCATAAAAAGTCATCAAATACAACTGTCACGCCTTGGTTCACTGCACCCAGTTTGACGTCTCGTATCGCTTCGGACTCGGCCCGGTTCGCTATCGATTGTCAGTTTGACAAAGGCTAAAAAGTTCGAAGACATGTGACATAATTACTACTACTCAAAATGGATGAATGCTTTATAGATTCCAGTAAAATGTATCTTGAACTAGAAAATTCCGGAGCATTTTACTTCGCAGCTGTATCAATATTTTTTGCCTACAACCTATGCACCGAACTGGGTCAAACTCACAAGCTAGTACTAGCAAATACGACGTAATGAGCCCGCCTTGTTGAGCATTGAGAGTCTGTTAATGTTACTAATACTTAATTGGTGAATGTTGTTATTTAGTTATTATTTACTAGCTTATACTGCAGCTTCACCCGTTTTGTTTTTTGGTAGATGTCTCAAGGGATTGTGTAATTGTGTATCCTGTGTGTTAAACTCAATTTAAATTTGTTCAGAAGTTTGAATGTGAAAGAGTTTTTTTGAAGTGAAAACTTCTTTAGCGGCGTTGTGCACTTTTTTGAAATGGGTAAAAAATGTTAAACTCGCGTCAGGACACGTGACCTGATCGAAAATTCGTAAGACGGCGCAGGGCGCTTGCGCGAATTTTCGTGTGTTTATTACTATTCAAGTTTTCACTTCTGCCGGCACTCCCAACCCGTCGTTTTTTTTTTCTTTTAAAAACGTTGGCCCACACTAGGAATTTCTCCTGTGTCGTGGATGCGTTTACAAACATATAAGCTCACATTTACAAACGCCCAGACCCGAAACAACTACTTGTAGATCATACAAATATTTGTTCCGTGCGGGAATCGAACCCGCGACACGCAGCGCAGCAGTCCAATCGCTCAGCCACTGCGCTAACCGTGCCGTCAATAGTACAGTAGTAAGTATTAATTTGGCTCGAAAAGTAAAGTAAGTAAAGATTTCCGAGAGTTTTAAAAATTAGAGTTATTTGACGCTCGCGCCGCTATTTATTTTTTGCTATGGGATTGCTCCCTGGTGGTGGTAAGCCTCGCTAGGCGGCCCTGGTGATGGTGATCTAATTTCATACAACGAGCTAATGTTCCTGAATGTTTATAAAATATTCGTCATTGAGTAACAGTGTTACATGATGGTAATTAATTTGTCCCAACCAGCACGGGGGTCGACGGCGTGTTGTGTTCCACGCGCGCCCCAAAGAATGTCAGCAAAATGACGGGGCCCCCCTCTAGAGGGCCAACGCCTGCCGGGGTCGCCGGACTGTACGAATTACCGTAACCTCGGAAAGTAAAGGGCTATTAAAGGACACCGTGGATTTTAGTCAGTACGAGTCTGACAGTCCCTCCCGCTCTGCCCTGGGTGGGAGGACTCATTCGATGAATTTACCACGTAAAAAAAAATACCAGCAGCACTCTACAGCGTGACAGTAAAGCGTGTTACTCGACGGGAATAAACCTACAAATGGGATAGGCCCTCAGTGGGATCGCTCAGTCGCCACCGCAAGATACAGGTAGGCTGTTGTACCGTTGCTTGGAGTGGATCGTTAGTAGGTGGATTCCACTCCAAAATACACCTACAATGTCGTTCAAACAACTCTATACAAGTCCAAGAGGGGTCAAAAATTCGTGTCTCAATTACAAATTTTAGACACACAGATGTTGGACGTCGAAATAATTTAATACTGGGTGACCTTCGACGAGGGGGCGACAGACATCCCTGTTCACTGATTATTTAACACCCCCAGATTTATTTTCACCCCTTTTCAATGAAGCCGACATTTATTGAATGAATTAGACAAATTATTAAGGTGCTGCCATCGCTTCTTTCGTTTGTGGAAAAGCCGCTTTACAGCTGAGTCAAGGGATTTCCTTTGGATGGAGGATTTTAAACATATTAACGGTTTTCAAGCGCTTTATTTGCTGGATTACTGATTGTTAATTGACAAGTGGATTAATAGGATTAGAAATTGTTATGTTGGATTGCTTAAATGACTTCCGAATCTTGGAAATTAGTTTGGTTATGATCGAAAGTTAGCTACAGTAGCAAAAGGTCTATCAGTTGATTAATCAATGTAATGTTCTAAGTAAATAAGTGTTTATAATTTTCGTAATCACCTGTATATTGGTGGATTCCCAAAGACTATAATCAGAAAATAATAGAGGAAGAGTAGGAAAATACGTAGTTTCCACTTCTTTCCATATCAAGCAGGAGACAGGCTAATACGTACAAAAGGATATAATAAACAAGGGATAAACCCAGTTGCCTAGCACCACGGATAAAAATACTAATATTTATGGGTCCTAAATTGTGAGCTACTATATTTGACTCCAATAATTAGGTATATTTCATGCCTTACGTGACAACATGCTCATAAAAGAATGAGAAAAGCAAATAATACCTAGATCTCAAAATCAAAGGGTTGTCAGTCCGTATTTGTAATTTTAGCACCTTTTTCAGACACCCTTTTCAGTAGAACAGTGACATTTATTGAATGACTGAAATGAATTATTCAGGTGCCTTCGATTTTCATGTAACATTGGAATGTTTCAGGGCCAATGGGACGATGTAAATTGGAAGGAATAAATATGTTGGAATTTGTATGCTAACATGTAACTGCTTTGATTAGTTAGTAGTCCTTTTTTTGGTTATGTTGGTTTTATCTTTTTTTATACCATAACGAGGATAAATAAATATACAGTTAGCTTGAAAGAAAGCGATCACCGTACCCTACTCATGTCTGCAACACCAGGTATATCGCTTGTGCGTTACAGTCCTTTTTTTTAACGTAGTAAAATGATCAAATGAGTCCTCCCACCCAGGGTAGAGCGGGAGGAACTGTCAGACTCGTACTGACGGTGTATCCGCGTTGTCTTTCAATAGCCCTTTACGTACCGGGGTCACGGTAAATCATAAGTTCCGCGACCCCGACAGGCTTTGGCCCTCTAGAGGGCCCATCATTTTTGCTGAAACTTTTTGAGGCGCGGGTGGAACACCCGGGCATGGTCCATGGTCGGACAGTGAGTTGCCCATTAGTGTGTCCTTGCAACTTTTCCACCTCCTTTTCAAGAAGTTTTTCGGGAAGAGTTATAGGGACAATAGTTTGGGTGAGGTGTATTTATACCGTGCATCTATGAAATCGAACTAGTTCAACCACATCTACGAACAAAACGCAGACCTACAAGCTACTTGACGCCGGACTTATGCGATTTGGTCGCTAGCCAGTCGAACTTATAAAAATGGCGCGTCTGAGAAACTTACAAAAATGCTTTTAATGTATTTTTTTGGGATGAAGACAATTAAACCAAAGTTAACTATGTTAATCCTGTTTTTATACCCTTTGAAGCAAATAATGAAAAACTAAATGAATAATATTCGAAAAACATCCGGAAAATCAAGAAACACGAAAAAAAATCGACTAATTCCAAGAATTACTTTACATCAAACATTATAAGCTTAAAAAAATTTACTTGTCACACTCCCTGATTAACTCCTGAAAAACGACCTGAAAGACGCATTTTTCGACTGAAAATTACACGACGTACACGTCTCTTTGTTCGCCATTCATTAGGGGCCCGTTTCTTTTTTACAAAACTTCTGTTTATTGGGTTAGTACAGATGTTTCGTTTTGGGGAAAGAAATGGGGAAGGGGGGAGATAAACTGTAAGTCGATATTTTCAAACACAAAGTTTCGAAGTATTGGAGTTTTATACGGATGTTTCGAAGCATTGACCTAATTCTTTGTATAATTAATATGGTGGGTTATTTTTTTAAGAATTTATCTATTTTTGTTTTGAAATTATTCAATTTTCATAAGGGTCAGTGATCATATTATGTTACTTCAACACGTTTTTTTTCCAGTGGGGTAGGTAAAAACTACAGAAGGCTGCTAGCCACGATCCTTACATACTTTACGCCTTGCATTCATGCATCTTACAAGCACGTAAACGTTTAAAAAAAACGTTGTCTATGCTAAGTCATGATCATTATTGTAATGATAAATACAACTTTGCAATAAAATTAAATGACCCTGCTCCCACACCGGCAGACTACTGTTTTTATTTTTAAATGTTTTTTTTTTTATATTTAAAAATATTATGATATGTTTAAAAAGGGAATAAACGATATACCTAATAAATAATAGAAAATTACATTACCGGAACTTGGCAGTCGCGGGACTGTACGAATTACCCTGACCCCGAAACGTTAAGGGCTACGAGTCTGACAGTCCCTCCTGCTCTGCCCTGGATGGGAGGACTTATTTGATGATTTCACCACGTAAAAAAAAAACCGGAACTTGGCAAACTGTAAACTTCTTAAAACCGATTTTATTAAATAAAAACCTCTACAGAACCCCGCAACGCCCCGCCAAACTTCCCACCGATTACTAATGGAAAGCGATTTTTGCTCCTTTTGTCCTGTTTTTAAGGCAGTCGGTCTTGTAAATTGGGGGCAGTCTGCCATCCATCATAATTGTGCCGTAATGACTGTCGCCCGGCCCTTTGTTTCACTCATTTTGCATTAATTACGATTGTTTTCCCTTAATTTTGTCGTTTAACCTTTCATTTTGACGTGTTTTTTGGGGTATGGGGTGTAACCCATATGATTTAGGGCACTGGTTCTAAAGTACTTACCTTAGAAAAGGGGTTTCTTTGCTAGCGTTTTAAATCTACGATGCTATGGCCCTAGAATGATGTTTTTTTTTTTTTATCGTGTTAAAATCATCAAATGAGTCCTCCCACCCAGGGCAGGGCGGGAGGGACTGTCAGACTTGTACTGACTAAAATCCACGGTGTCCTTCAATAGCCCTTTACGTACTAGGGTCGCGGTAATCCCTTGGTCCCGCGACCCGCCCTAGAATGATGTTAGAGAAAATCTTACTTAACTTGAAGCTACTTGCTTCTTAGATTATGGGCTTTTGTGGGACCGTTTGTAGAGATAACCATGACTTTCGTAAACATAAGCTTAAGAACACCTTATTGTATGCTAAACTCTAAATTTTAAAGCATTATGTACCCTAACATTAATGTAAAGAAATTTGCATGCCCTAAACAGGCAAAATATGGTTTGTGTCTAAACCACCAATTGTAACAACTGGTAGTACCTATATTTGAAGCAAATACATTATTCTTATTTTAAATTGTTCTTACTCCCAAACGTAAAGGCTTTCTGAACACTCCACTCAGGGCGGGAGCAGTCATTTGATAAATTTGTTAACACGTAAAAAAACTATTTTTCCTAATTCTGTTGGTTACTTTTAGCGTGCACGCATTTTTCTCATTTTTTTGTAACAATATATTGATTTACAGAAGTCTCCCTAGTAAATATGGAGTTTCTTGCTCATTCTTCTCCATAAAACATGACAATCAACATCCTGATGTAACATCCTGCATGCTATGTGTGTGTATACTCATGTTTTGGACAAATAAACAAATTATCTTAGTACTACGCTTAATAAAAAAAAACACATGTTATTTGTTGGCAATTTGAAAGCACCTGTAAAGGTTTAATTGAAATAAATGCTTTCCTTCTTACTACAAAATGTTAAACATCTATTTAAAACTTGTATTAAAAACTGTCAATGTCAAAACGGGATTTCACATTGATATAAATGTCGTTTTGCAGTTACACTTTTTTAGAAAAGCGTTCAACAGTTGTTTATCTTTTTGTGGTAAGACGGTTTGAGATTAAGTTTAATCTTGTAGGTTTGTTGATGATTACAGCACAATAGATTGTTTCCTATATCAAAGGGCACGGCATTCCTATCAAGGCTCATAAAAATTAAAATTAGTTTATCAGTGTTTGCAATGGTTTCAAATCTTCATTCAACGTCAACATAAAAAAATAAATAAACGAGAAACAGTTTTCAAAAACCAAACAACACACACGGCCATCTTGTTTCCATCAGAGCCTCTAAGTAAGGGAACTCATTTTAACATGCAAATACGCGCTGGAATTCAAACTAGGTATATCAGTTTGATGGAGTAGAAATTGAATTTCTTTGGCAAAGAACTCGAGCGATGTGCCTCGTAGAGGGTAGATAGAAACTATTTCAAGTTATCATGTAATCGTGTGGGTATTTTTTTGAAGCTACATATATAATGACAAAAGAATTTCGTGCAAAATGTTGTCTTAAGCGAAAAGGAGGAGTCGGAATGCGTGAAGGAGAGGACATCCTTGTCCTCAAGCCACGGGAGGCGCCTAGAGCGTCTGGCATCGTGAGGCGATTTCCGCCTACCGTAGACGAGGGCTTGCGAATGGCGAATAATGATTACCTTGCTGTTCGATTAAGGACCAACCCTTTGGCGATGGCGTGTCACGTTCCATTCGCGTCACATGGAACGGACTTAGAGTATTGTCAGTTTGCAAAACGCATGTCGGGGTCGCAGATTTGTCTAAGCAGTATATCGAGGTCCTGAAACACAAAGGGCATGTGAAGGAAAAGAGTGGTTGTTAGCCAGTAGAGTCTGCCAGGGCCGGGGACTTATTTCATGATTTTTACACCCCAAAAACGAGGTCAATGCAACGGGGGGAAAAAACAATAAAAACGATTCCATAATTCAGCTCTCAGTGGCTTTGACTGCATGGAATAATACCAGCTGTGTAGCCGTGCCACAATGTTCTATGTGATCGGTTTTAGATGCGTTTCTATAACCCGGAACAATGTATTGCCAAAACCCAATACTCATTTACACTGGCAACCAATAAAAAGCAGCCACAATTAGCCGCACGTACGGACAGACAGTTAATTCGAGCGAGTCGCAGGTAACATACGGTTATTGTGCCAATAACAATAAAAGCGCCCAAAGTATTTATTGTACTCAAATATATTTTATGTTGTACGGGACCTGCGTGGCAAAGGTATGTATTATTTTTCGCTGAGTTTTTTTTTCATATAAATGGCAATTTAGTGCTGGGTGGACTGAATTAAAATAAATTTTCAGCCATGTAGGACTTGTATTTTCAGCTTTTAACGTCCCCTCTGCTGGACAACAGATCTCCCTTAAGTGTAAATGAATGGGCTCTTATCCCCCATATGTTCCAGTATGGGTTGGTAGATATCACTTGTTTTTGGTTCTCCATGGTCCAGTGGTTTGGTTTTAGATAAAAATTCAATGAAATCAGAGTGAGTCGGTTGTTATTTTCAGTAAGATCTAGTGTTTGTGCACACTATTCTCACACCTTTACAAATCTTGTAAGTCAAATTCGAAAAACAAATTAAGAGCACAATTTAAGAGAATTTTAAGAACTGTAGAAGTCATATGAAATATATTTCCAGTCAAGTAACTCTTATAATTTGCGTATCTAATAAACTTAAACGTTGGCGTTGCGTTGCACTATATTCCTTTTGATAATGGGTATCACCCATAGGTGCTTGAAATGAGTACTATTTAGAATTATAGTAGTATCTTTATGAAAATTAAATACTGTTATTTTCTGTAACACTAGCTGTTCCCCGCGGGTTCATCCTCTGCCCTGTTCCTATTGGTCGTAGCGTGATGTTATACAGCCTATAGTCTTCCTTGATAAATAAACTATCCAACACTAATATATTTTTCAATTCGAACCAGCAGTTCCCGAGATTAGCGTGTTCAACCTAACAAACTTTTCAGCTTTATAAGGTTAATATTGGGCTAGGTATCTCTATCTTCAAGAAGATAAATTTTAAACTCTAAGAACCTTTTTTGGGTTGGTAAACTTATTAAAGTCACCGACATAGCCAACCGGATTAGCAAGCTGAAGTGGCAATGGGCAGGCCATATTGCTTGCAGAGCAGATGGCCGATGGGTCGAAAGTTAGTACTTTCGACCCACTCTAGTGAGTGGAGACCACGGACTAGCAAGCGCAGTGTAGGACGTCCACTAACAAGATGGACAGACGACCTTATAAAGGTCGCCGGAAGACGCTGGATGCAGGTCGCTTCCAACCGGTACATGTGGAGATCTAAAGGGGAGGCCTATGTTCAGCAGTGGATGTCCTATGGCTGAGATGATGGTGATGTAATTTGTAATTAATTACTACCATGGCTGTCACCTCAGATAAAACAGATTAGCCATAACGCCATAGCTGCTGTCACAGCAACACCAAGAGCCATAAATTTAACACCCACACTCATAAACAAAAGCTCTCGGATGAAATAAAACCAGATCCTATTTTAACCGGACAATGTCAGCGAAATCTATGGGACTTCACAATTTTATGGCACCTCTGGTGAATTCGTTAAATGTGAAAACCAAAGCACGTAGTATTTTGACATACGACCATTTGCACGACTGTATAAGCAGACATACAGACAAGCATGTTTACATTGCCACATTATAAACGAGGGTAGGTGAACATAAATTGAATGAATTGTTGCCAGAAAAATAATGATGTTGGACTTTTTTCGGCTGGTAACATTTTTTTGGAGGTTGGCTTGTTTTTGTGAATTATAATTCATATTAGCTCGGGTCCAATGTTGGACATTAATAAATGAGGCAACATTTTATTTCAGCTCGATTTGCAAAAAAATTACGTTGTGCAGTATAGTTTGCAACTGTCTTATGAATGAGAGTGTCTACTTTCTAAGTCCACCAACGAAGATACGGGAACGGATACAGATGTACGAACGTAACTAATGTCAAAATGAAATTTGCGGACGAATAATACCGCCACGACTGAACTCATTTTATTGCGGCGCTAGTGTCTATGTCATTACATTAAATTGAAAAATGAATTACCACGAATTTTTCGCAGTGGCTATCTGTCAAATCGTAATGTGTCATTCTTTCTTAGTTTGGGCTCGTTGTCAAAACGCCCGTAATTAAGGCCGAAACCACGGGTTTCGTGTTTAGAGGAAATTCCCCTAAACCTTGATCGAACCGCCTAAAGAGAGCCTTGCAAAATGCTCGTCACGGCTTTGACGTTAACTTCATGGATAACATTCCTCGAACGTACACTAGAGGTGCTTTTCATTTACCTTTCAATTTGCGACGATGTATGCCCAAATGCGTAGAACAGGGCCTCAGTTGTTGTGATTTCATCGCAGTCACAAGCAAAGCGAATACCAAACCCAACTTCACACTCTGTCAACCAACAAACAAAACAACAAAACGGTAGAATTCCATATATATATCCCTCCATAAATTGTCTCCCGACAAAAATCAAACGAAAACAATACGCAAACTCGAAAAGTCCGAACGTTTAAACCACACGCGCCCACAACACCTGCAAAATTCAATAGACAACTCAGTCTATCGCATAGAAACTAAAACAATGCTCCCTCTATGCTCTCTGGACGTATCAAAATGGACCAAAGACAAGCTAAACTAAAGCCAGCACGAAAACGAGCACGAAACCGACACGAAACGGCACAGGAAATTAAAAACTTTGTGCGGCAAGCATTGAATTGTTCGTTGGAGTCCATTGTGTGTGTTACCGGATAAGTGAGGTGTAGGAGTTTGCATAAAATTACTGAAAAATCTGAATGTTAGACGAACTGTGTGGATTTTGACTTTTTTTTTTAACGTGGTATCATCATATGAGTCCTCCCACAGAGCGGGAGGGAGTGGCAGGCTCGTACTGACTAAAATCCACGGTGTCTGTGGCCCCCTCACGGGGGCCCCGTCACTATGCTAACACTCCTTGAGGAGCGCGTGGAACAAAACGCGCCGTCGACCCGGGCATGGTCCATGGTCGGACAGCGAGTCGCCGGAGATCGTCTGCCGACGTTCGTCGCCGTGGGCGCCTACCACTGCGGCTAGGTTGGAGGAAGGACGCTGTCCTCTCCCTGACGTGGCGCGCCACCTCCTTTGCTAGTATTACTGCTTCGCAGAAGGAGATGATCGCTCCCGCTCCGTCTCGCCACGCAGCATGGCCTCGACCATTGTATCGCCGTCGTGAGGACACGGCGGTGCTCTGCCCAAGCGGGACAATCCTGCACCGTTTGCTCCACCGTGTCCTCCGGGCGATCCTCGCAGTGGTGACACCCAGACGTTTCTTCCTTCCTCATTAGACACAGGTACCTCCCGAAATATTCGTGGCCGGTGAGGACCTGCGTCATGCGGTAGGTCATCGATAACGCGACACGCTGCGCGACAGACCAATCCCTCAGCGACTGCGCTAACCGTGCCGTCAAAGTTTCAAGGCACATGATTGGTCGAAACTACTTTTAAGGAACACTTGACTCTTGAAGGACGTTCTTTAATATGAACACTCATAGTATTTGAGTTAAGACGGTGTGGATAACACCCCGTCTAAAATTATTCTAACAATATATCAAGAATATTAAAACAATGAAGGTACGGGAAACTTCATCAATATCCCTTACCATTCATAACATATTGAACCAAATATAGATACATAGACATTGCAGCTGTATTTCATATTCAACGTGACGTGGGAATGTTTAGAGCCATTTCAAGATGTTGTGGAACTTCATCTCTAAAGTCTGTATATGTATTTTTTGTGTATGTATTTTATGTGCAAATTGTACACCTCTGACTACCAACAGTATTTTTTTACTCCTTTCTCATAAATCCATCCAAAGGTTGTCTTGAAAAGATCGCTTTTAGCGATAAGACCGCCCATTGTGTCACCCTATGTATAAGATATACTCTGTACCAATAATTTATATGGTGTGCATAATAAAGTGTATTCTATCTATCTATCTATCTGTCTGTTTAAATCCATGTCTCCAAATTGATGTTAAACGATAATGGATGTTTATTATGCAAATTGGTTTTGACAAACTCTTTTATACGTCAAAATGTTATTTCTATTTTCATGCATCTTTACAGTTATACATAATACAGTCGATTTTAGGATGACTCGCATGTGTAAAGCTAATCTAAAATTAGTTAATCTAAAGATTTCAAGTTTAAATATAAACTGAACTAATTATATTCGTATTTATCCCTATACGATTTTATGATTGAAGTGTTTTGCCAAATACTCGTAATATTTGTTTACATATTTGGAAACTAAGTATCAAACACAGTTTATCTATATATTCTTGGTACCATGTATGCAGAACGCAATAGTTGAAGTTATTAACAATTTGACAATATTCACCGAATCCATTGCGCTTTCTTGGAAAATCTGAGAATTACGCATAACGCAATGAATGCCAGTAATGACAGACTTGGTTTAATCATATTAATATGAATCCATTGTGTGTTATCATGTTCCGTCTTTACCTCAAAACAAAACGTTTGAGCTAATCAACTCAACCTATCGCAGTCCACTATTGAACTTCTGCCAGGCTGCGGCACATCACCCTGTCCACTGCCTTCCGCATTCAGTATGTCCCATCTACCTTCTTAGCGCGGGCATGCAGGCAGCGAGTAATGGGCAACTCGCTGTCCGAACATGGACCATGCCCGGGTCGACGGCGCGTTGTGTTCCACGCGCGCCTCAAACAGTGTCAGCAGAGTGACGCCCCCTGTAGAGGGCCAAAGCCTGCCGGGGTCGCGGGACTGTACGAATTACCGTGACTCCGGAACGTAAATGGCTATTGAAGGACACCGTGGATTTTAGTCAGTACGAGTCTGACAGTCCCTCCCACTCTGCCCTGGGTGGGAGGATTCATAAGATGATTTAACCACGTAAAAGAAAATAAAAACACCTTCTTAAGGTCATCGGTTCATCTAGTTGGAGACTACCTACTACTACTACTCTTGCGCTTGCTTGATATGCAGTCTCCACTCCAGAACTCGTCTGCTTCACCAGCCATTGGTCTTTCCACAAGACCAGCCCACTGCCACTTCAGTTTACGTCTGGAACCGATTATGATGAATTTTGTGGCACAAAGACAGATGGGACCCAGAGACGGTTGTAGGTTATGGTCCACTCAGGTCATCGATTACATTATGACCAAACAGGAGTAGAACTATAACCAAGACAGAGTATGGATTTGCTTGTTACATTTTTAGATGAGTCGTTTCTCGATATACTAAGAGAAAAGAAAACGGAGACGTGATCTGGGGTATTACTATCTAAGCACGAAATCCGTAGTTTCGTTCGAAGTGAAGGACATTTCCTAGTCGTAGTTAGGGAGACGACCTAAAAAATTGGTTTCAACACGATTGCATAGTTGTCCCTACTCCCGAGGTGTAACAAAATTCATGAACTTGATAATTATGAGAAGCAGTAGAATACTGGTATACTCTTTTAATCCGTTAACAAAGATACGGGTCCGTTCGGAACTTACTCTATTTTATTAATAATTTTTGATATTTTTGTCATTGTCCTGTTTATACAATTAATTACTTAATTGTTTCTCTAGGAGATTTTTGGGGCCTTTTCTCTGCCATTGTCTGCCATTTTCTACCAAACCTTATTTTCATTCCTTCTCCAAGTTTTTGAAGATAAATATGACTTTATTAAATTAGACGAATAAAGCACGTATTTCCTAGACCACCACGATGCAACAATTAAGAATTGCGAAGCTTCATTTCAATTCAGCAATTAAATAAAATTACACCTTTAATCGTGGACCTTGTTCTATCATTGTTTGTTATTTTCTTTCAAATTGCATTATATTGACCTTTATTGACGTTGAAATAAAGTCTAAGCCAGCAGTAAAATAACTGCAAATGCCTGTAGCTACATTTTATAATTGCAATCGGAAGCAGGCTGGCTGTTTAATTACGTAACACTGGTACTCACAATTGATGTCCAACAATATTCATGGGTCTACCGCTAGGTAATACCAGAGTATGTTTTACATGGTGCAACAAAAAGGATTTTAGACTAGAAAGCGAAGTTAGAGGTGTACATTTTTGCTGCTTACGTTAACTACGTGAACTTCAAAGCCTCTTTTTACCCAACTACGGCAAAGCCAAAAGGAGGGTTATGATTTTGACTGGTATGTATGTTTGTATGTATGTTTGTTTATTCTCTCATAACTTGTAAACTACTTATATAATTACATATTCCATAACAAATGAGGTGTCGTTAGAAGCGTCTCAGTTGTCCACTGGTTGTAGGGTAGGTGATGTGTCACCAAATCCAATATGGCGCCCTCCAGGGGGATGTGAAGTCTTAACCTAAAAAAAAAACAGTATTTTTCACTGAAAACCGCGCACCCACGGAATATAGTAAACGGTTTGGACCGATAAAAATGGATGGTCGAGAGCCAGGCAGTTCTGGTAAAGCCTAACACCACCGATCTCAGCAGGTTTCAGGAAGTCTGCGGTGCCCGGGAAGAACTACTAAGAGCTGGATCCAACCAAAAACGGTTCTTCAGACTACTTATTATTCTTAAATTGTTAAGTGCCTATTGCCTCACTCAACTACGAAAAAAAACCTACCCATTACCCCAGCCATAACCAAAAATTACTATTTAATTCAATTACCTCGCCTATCATACGTCATACATAAAATGCTCGTTACATTGAACATTAAATCTATGTTTTGGCGAGCTTAATCTTATCTAGGCTAAATAACGGAGGCCCTTAACTGGTTGTAACCACGCGAACTTTGCTACCGAATTATTCTGTACTGGGGACTTTGAATCTTGTATAGTTTTTGGATGAAAGTTTAATAGGCATACTGAAACTGGATGGTCAAGGTCAAAGACTTTGGCTAGCTTTGGCGGGCTAAAACTTGGCGAAAAAAAAGAGAAAATGTAGTCGTATTTTACAAGATTAACTTCCTTTTATGTTTTATTATACAGCGTACTTTTTTATGGTAGTAAAATCATCAAACGAGTCCTCCCACCCAGGGCAGAGCGGGAGGGACTGTCAGACTTGTACTGACTAAAATCCACGGTGTCCTTCAATAGCCCTTTACGTACCTAAAGCGACACCTAAAGTCTATTGTGATTGTAAACAGATTACCCAATAAGACCCTAGTTTTCTTATCCATTTACAACTAAAGATAAACCCATTGAAACTCGTTATCCCCTTACTGATAATAGCGTGAAGCCTGAACAGTTTAATATAAAGGGGCAGGCAGAGTTCGCAGTTGATTATGTATCTAATACCTATAGCCTGGGCAAGTAGCGAACTAAGCGGCATAAGCACCTTATAGTGGGAGTGTGTCACACCGATGTGTAATGGTGGAACTTCCTACCTTTGTGCCGTTACAAGTATTTTAGAAAGATTTTTTTTTAAGAAATCATCAAATGACTTCTCCAGCTTTAGGTGGAGCGGAAGAGAGTTTCAGAATAATTAAAACCCATCCTGTTAATACAGTAATTACTTTAGCATTTCAGGAGCGCGGTGGACTTGGTTTTAGTTAAAGAAAACTCATTATTGAAATAAAAAAGGCATGAATAAAAATTGTATCATTAATTTTAGAAAGACCAATGACAAGTTAATTGTAATCATGAAAGAATGAAAGAAAAATAAGTAAATGAAGCATAAAAATAATGACAGAACAATGATGATGAGACTAATGTCACAGAACTTAATGTAATACACACAATCTCGCAACGGTGTTACACAAATCCAAATTTGCAAATGAAACTCAGGGCGTAGATAGGAAATAACTTGGGATCATTTAACAGCCCTTTTACACAGTTACATTCTAATAGACGTCAAATTAAACAGACTGCAAACGTCACACACAAGCTAGCAACGGTGTAACACGCATCCACGTTTGCAAATGAAACTCAGGGCGTAGATTAGAAACTTGGGCCGCCATGCACTGAAACACGCTCAATACTCGGCACAATATTTTGTAGAACATAGTACATGAACTGCTTCTGATTTAGACTAATCTACCTGGCGTACAGGGTGGTATTGTAGGCTTTTTTTTTACGTGGTAAAATCATCACATGAGTCCTCCCACCCAGGGCAGAGCGGGAGGGACTGTCAGACTCGTACTAACTAAAATCCAGGGTGTCCTTCAATAGCCCTTTACGTACCGGGGTCACGGTAATTCGAGAGTCCTGCGACCTTGGTATTGTAGGCTTGACTTGAATTGAAATTACGATGGTGTATTTTCAGGAATAAAGTTTTCAAAATGTAAAGTGAAAAGGAAAATTGATAGCTTAGTAATTGTTATAGTTATAAAAAATACTAAGCTCATCTCGTACTCGGTCGCGGGACTAACGAATTACCGTGATCCCGGAACGTAAAGGCCTATTGAAAGACACCGTGGACTTTAGTCAGTACAAGTCTGACAGTCCCTCCCGACTGCCCTGGGTGGGAAGACACATTAGATGATTTTATCACGTAAAAAAAAACAAAAGCTCATCTTTCACTCACTGATCTTAGACGATGGCGCTTCAAAAAGCTGTCAGCAAACTGACGGGGCTCTTAAAGGGCCATAAGCTTGCCAGGGTCGCGGGACAGTCTAAACAGGTTGCCGTGACACTGAAACGTAAAGGGCAATTGAAGGAACGCGATGAATTTTAGTCAGTACGAGTCTGATAGTCTCTTCAGCTTCACCCGGGGAGGGAGGACCCATTTGGTGATTTTATCACCTAAAAAAACTACATCCTTTATCTCCCGAAAGGCATTAATTGTATAAAACATTATTATTTCTGAAAGCACCCTGTATAATGATTGTTGCAGTATTAATGCGTCTTTAATGAAGCTGTAGGTATCTTCAGTATTCTCTAGCTAGACGATTAGTAGTGAACTAATGCATTTACCGGATTCAAGCGAGGATTTAACATGTTCTTGTATTGAATCGTTAATGGCTACGTTTGGATATATCGTTGTTGGGTACAACTGAAGATGTATTGGGTAAATCCTTTGTATTGGAAACTGTTTTTTTAAGCTCCCACCCTGGGCAGAGCTGGAGGGACTGTCAGTCTCGTACTGATTAAATACCATGGTGTCCTTCAATAGCCCTTTACGTTCCGGAGTCACAGTAAATCATGATAAGTCCCGCGACCCCGGCAGGCTTTGGCCCTCTAGAAGGCCTCGTCATTTTTTGCTGGCACTCTTCAAGGCGCGCGTGGAACACAACGCGCCGTCGACCCGGGTATGGTCCATGGTCGGACAGCGAGTTGCCCATTACTCACTGCCCGCACGCCCGCGATTGGAAATTGTTTTAGCAAATAAATTAATAATATATTACAGGTTTCAATGTATTAAAAGAACTGACATGGGATAAAGTAAACCTTTAAGAAGTATCATCCGTTATATGCACAAAACTTTGTGTGGGTTTCGAGATGAAAAAGCAACAACAGCCATCAAATAGTAGTTTATCTGACGCAATCTATCTATATATATAAAAGGAGAACTGACTGACTGACATATCAACGTACCGCCGAAACTACTGGGGCTAGGAATGTGAAATTTTGCACACGGCTTCCTATTATAATGTAGGGGAGCACTAAGAAGGGGTTTTTGGAAATTTAACCTTTAAGGGGGAATTAGGAAAGTACGTGACCCACGCGGACGAAGTCGCGGGCAAAGTGCTAGAAACGCATAGTTGGAGGATCCTTGAATTTTAATCGGTCCCCGTTTTTAGTCAGTCCCATTTAAGTTGGTCAGCCTTTTGAGTTACTTCAGTGATTTGCATTTTGGAGCTACATATAGCGTAGGTTTCTATGTAATCCAATTTATTTGTTCTTTCGGCTAGATTCCGTTTTTAACTTTCCCTTTTTGACACAAACATTTTTAATAGAACTTATTAGGTAAGTTCTGACATTATTACAGCTACTTAACCCACAATTTAGAATTCTCTAGTTAATTACTGAAATGAATCCTCTCATTTCAGTTCAAAACAAAATCCACCTACTCATACCTAATCAAATAAAGTGCGCACACCCACATTAATTATAATTACCTACCTTTGGTACATCATAACAATCTCTTTAAAAATTACAGCTTACACACGGCTCTTGCCCAAAATCCCCTAGTTAGAATAAATTAATTTCAACTTCACCTTAATTGAGAGGGTACACAGAATTCTTGTGATCCTGGAAGTAAAAGAATGAGTTTAGAAGGTCGATTCTTACAACAAACCACCGCAAAGACGTGAAGCGTCAAACAAACGACTGCGCAAGACAAGCTGCTGACAAGCTCGCTTGCAACTGTCATTTCTTTGAGATCTCCACGTACACATAGATAAGCTTCACGTATAGTGAGGCACTGCACTAGCGAGTGTCATTTATTTCAGATCTTCACGCTCACATAGACGTGCTTCACTTACAGCGAGTGCAAGCTCACTCGCGACTGTCATTGGTTTGAGTTCTTCACAGAATGTTGATAGTATGAGAAGAAGAGGAAGACCAAAGAAAAGATGGATCTATTGTGTGATTAATATCAAATCAAAAAGAGCAAATGATGCACTGATAGATAGTTCTAGGAAAATTGAAGAAGAAAACATATTTGGCGGCGATCCTAAGTAGAATGGGATAAGGACAGAAAGATGACGATGAAGACTGCTACGTGAATAGTATAAACTTTTCAAGTCGTTGTTTGAACCTTCTGTTCCTATCTTTTTTTTGTATGTTAAAAAGTCTAACTCATTATTTATTCTTATAATGCCCCTTAACCCGACAGCTTTTGGGTTAATTTGCTAAAGGTCTTGTGACTAAAAATTCGTGCTTTGAATATTTAATTGTAACATCTAAAACCTATTTAAGGTACCTCCATCTTTAATCGTAATGTATGTGTGTTAATTGTGTACCTTTATGTTCAGGATGTGAGAATTATGTGGAGGATGAAGGTAGAATATTCTATGAATTGAGGATTTCCTTTTGTTCGGGTTTTGAGTCGTAATGGAGCCTCCACTCCGACATGCCCGGCGGCTTTTGGTGCGTAAGGTCTATACGAGCTATGAAGGCTATAGTGTTTGAAATAATAGGCTGTTTTGCAATGTGAGTCACTCTTGTTTCCAAACAAGCAATGTAGGAACACTGGTGGCCAATTGATTAGGACTCAGACTTTCATTACGTAGGGTTCGAGCTGAGATTGCACGTAGAAAAGTGTCTACATTTTTCTGTAGTGTTGTGTAGTCTATATTTCATTATTAATATTGCTGCTCCTAAATTTTTGAAGCAAAACATTGCGGGGAAAGCGAGTCCTAGAACCAAAAAAATGGAGACATGGCATTTGACGGCACGGTTAGCGCAGTGGCTGGGTAAGATCCCCGCACGGTACAAATATTTATATGACCTACAAGTAGTTGTTCCGGGTCTGAGTGTTTGTGTATGTGAATTTCTATGTTTGTAAACGCATTAACGACACAGGAGAAATTCCTTGTGTGGGACAAAGTTTCAAAAAGAAAAAACTAAATACGGCACTGGGTCGGCGTGGTGGATTCCAGTTTATTCCCTCTCACAGACAGCCTATGTGACAGCAATGGAAACATTATGGGCTGATTATACTAAGATGAATAGAAGATGAAAGTACAATAATGTTACTAATATCGATAGTTGCCATATTTTCTGGGAACCACAGAAAGTGTTGATGAAATAAGGATAAAAACCACAAATATCCAAAGAAAGAAGAAAGAAAAGTGATTTATTGACACATACATGAAAGAATAACAAAAATTACATGAATAAAAACAACAAAGAAAACAATATACAAACAAAAACAATATATAAAAGAAAAAACGACAAAAGGTAACACCAATAAAAAAGAATTTAGTCCTGCGCGAGGCCAAAAGGCTCCTATCTCAGCATGTGCTGCGACATTTTTAAAATTATTATCGTAATAACTTGTCCATGGTAATAATCCAAGGTTATTTTTTCTTATCAATCCACCAGCATAGGTATTACTAAGCTCCCAACTTCACTCAAAAAGTACTTATTAGCATTTATCAGGTATTTTGAACTCGAAAAGGAAAATATCGCTCATTTTTCCATTTAATCTCCAAATCGGTTCAGAAGAGAGCAGTATGAAGTACCACGTCATAACGACCTCAGTAAATGTTTGGTTAATAATTTATCGGTTAAATAGCGTGGCTAAAGCGGGTTGCTTTAAAGGCAGCACTCTCGGTGCGGCAATTATTAATGAGTCGATATTGGTTAACGTTTGGAGCTCAGAATCTATGTGGAGTAAGCTTTAGCTGTGACGAAGGATAGGATATGAAAACTAGACATTTCGTCATCAATAACGATGATGGATATTTCAAAAACAGTACGTACAGGCGCCAGCAGGTCTGCCTACCCGAATCTGTCAAATTTTACCAATCGAACATTAACCTCGTGACGGGGCCCCCCTGTAGAGGACCAAAGCCTGCCGGGATCGCGGGACTCTCGAATTACCGTGATCCCGGTACGCAAAGGTCTATTGAAGGACACCGTGGATTTTAGTCAGTACGACTCTGACAGCCCCTCCCGCTCTGCCCTCTGTGGGAGGACTCATTTGATGATTGTACTACGTAAAAAAAAACGAATATTAACCTTCCACTATTGTGATAAGGTTGAAACTCTATTGAAGAAATTTGATAGATTGAGGTAGGTTAATGTGCTGGCGTCGGTACATACAGATGGATGGAAGTATGTGTGAATATTTGAGCTTTGCATGAAGATGAATGTGAGATGATAATTATTCTAATAATTTTTTAGTCAATGTTTTCTTGTTATAATGATAATTTCCTTTTTTTACATTTACAATTTTTTCAACTGGGCGTGGATGGCTATATCTGAAACTATGAGGAATATCGAAAAACGTTGAAAGGAGTATCGAGGCCGATTTTGACGAAAACTAAAACTGTATCGTTGGATTTTAGAAAAATCAATAATCCTGGCCAGGAATCGAACCCGCTGATTTTCGAAAAAAAAACACACCCTTTATTATTACACCATTCGATTCGTGTTCGTGTTCTCCGCACCTGTGCAATCTCTACTTTATTATGCATGATATATACATATATTATAAACCTTCCTCTTGAATCACTCTATCTATTAAATAAATCCGCATCAAAATCCGTTGTGTTGTTTTAAAGATCTAATCTTACATAGGGACAGACAGCGGGAAGCGACTTTGTTTTATACATGTAGTGATTATCTTGACGCAAGCCGTAGTTAGAAACACCCTTGTCTCATAGAAAACGGAGATTGAATGATCTGCTCATCTCGTGCGCTGGGTAGGTAATACTCTACAGTTTGATACGTAAATATTTTTAACAGAGTGTTTCATATTTCTAATGTATCATTTTTTTTTTCAGCCTACACTGTCCCACTGCTGGGCAAAGGCCTCCCCCAAGTTTTTCCCCTTATTCTTGTCCAGCGCCACATTGAACCAGCCCTCACAGTACGAGTCCAACTCATCTCGCCACCTCTTTCTGGGCCGGCCTCGGCGGCGCCGTCCATCTCCAGGCACCCACTGTGTGACGGCCTTCGCCCAGCGGTCAATGTTCATGCGGCTGACGTGACCCGCCCAGTTCCACTTCAGCCTGGCAGCTTTCTTTCCGACGTCCAGAATGCCTGTTTTGGATATACCATGTATTAATGATAAAAAATTAAAAATCGCGTCTAGAGGTTTTGTTTATACCGGATACATTGAGTGGACAGCTTTTGTAAGACGACTAAAAAGTCGCGGTGTATATAAGTTACAATTTTGTTGATAAACACTCCATTATTTAATTTCCTACCTCCACGTCACCCACGAACTGTAATGGATGCCTCGCGATGAGCGATTTAGCGTCTATTGATTGAATCCCGAGCAATATCTATTGTTTTGGGTATCATATTCACTGCGTGCCACTAATTTGTCATGACAACGTGAAGCTGGTAGAATAGAGTAGTATAATATGAGTAATTTGCGAATATTATTCAGTGATTTATGATCTATACAAATATGAGAGGAAAAGTTTAGTATATTTCGATAAAGGGGTAATTTCCACCTCCTTCTGCAATGCAGTAATCGTACCGAAGAAGGAGGCGGAACCCGTAAGGGAGAGGACTTCCTCCACCTCAAACCCAAGCCACGGTCGTAGTCATCCAGACCGTACCGTAGAATCGAGCTTGCGAATGGCGAGATTGAGAAGCTCGCCGTCCAATCAAGGTCCAGACTCGAGTTGACAAGGTTCGTTCGTTGTTATGTCTTAAAACGACATCCTTGGAACGCAAAGGGTAAATGAACAAACAAGGTGGATTTTTAGTCAGTTAGAGTGTGATAGTAAGAAGTAAGAACCCTCTGATCCACTCAAGGTGGGGACTTGAATGAGAAAGAATTGTCCTATTATCACAAACAACTATTTTAAATCCTTTTAATTCGTTTCCTGTTATAATTTCTGATCAAATTGCGAGCTGATTCGTAGAAAGCACAGTATGTTTTTATGCCAAAAGTTATATAATTTTTTTTTAAAACAAAAATAGAACAAATAACAATACCATTTGGTTATTAGCCAAAGTAACTACCTATCATTCAAAAATATGTTTCCCTCAGGGCATTAAATCCCCTGCTACAATCAGTAAGCTGTCATCCAAATGACGGTACTGAGCCAACCTGCCTATCAGTAAGGATATTAATTTGGTGCAACCACAAAATAAAATACATACAGAAGGTTTTTGAGGGACTCGCGCCATTTTTTATTTGAGATTTGTTAGTTATTGAACTAGTCTAGGTCAGAGGTGTCAGGAAAAATTGAAAACTCCGTTGTTCAGAAATGTTAGAGTGCACAGGCTTCGTACACTCTAACATTTAAGAGATTATAGTTGTATACTTTTGGAAATTATAGCCCTATGCACACTAGACATGCCTCACGTACAACGAGTGCAAGCGTACTCGCGACTGTCATTTATTTGAGATCTACAATCACACATAAACACGCTTCACGTACAACGAGTGCAAGCGCACTCGCAACTGTCATTTGTTTGAGATCTCCACGCACACATAGATCCTCTTCACTTACAGCGAGTGCAAATGCACTCGCGACTGTCATTTGTTTGAGATCTCCACGCACACATAGACACGCTTCACGTACAGCAAGTGTCACATATCCATATCTGTGTGTAAAGTCTGAATGTGTGTGTCCTGTTTTCGATCTTTGTATAGAGCTGAACTTCTCTATCCATTCCCCTTGTGATCATAGCGTGGGCTTTGAAAAGGGTTCAGTAGTGATAAGGCATCAGGTGGCATGCCAACCAAGGTTGGTGAGGGTTTAGACGCGTTTTAAGTTGTCATAGTAGATCTATAGTGTGTTACAGTAGCTAGAACTGCTGTAAAAAATGTTTGTTAAATTTTTTTGTTCAAAGACAAAAACGATTCAACGTTCTAAAAATTTGCTGGTTCATCATCTGCCAAGCCTTTTTCCTACTATGTTGGGGTCGGCTTCCAATCGAACCAGATGTAGCTGAATATCAATATATCTAATGGAGTGATAGCCAGTAACTGGGTGACACAACACCCCCCGGTAAAACTGATTGTCAGACTTTCGAACTTCAGACTCAGAGTAACGACTGTCAAAGATCTCCAAATCGTACGGAATAAACGTTGTAAGTATATATATAAACGTGCTATTGTGCATTCAATCACTATTATTACAGTTCACAACTAAATTTGCGAAAAAATCAGATATACTATAACATGTTTTTTTTTTTTTTTGCGTGGTAAAATGATCAAATGAGCCCTCCCATCCACGGCAGGGCGGGAGGGACTGTCAGACTTGTACTGACTAAAATCCACGGTGTCCTTCAATAGCCCTTTACGTCCCGGGGTCACGGTAATTCGTTAGACCCGCGACCACTTTAACATGATATACTATATGTATATGAAACGTCATAAGGTAGTCTTCTAATAAAACTGAGTAAAAAAGAAGATATATATAGAAATAAATTAAAATAAATCCAGTAATCCTATTACGAGCCTATTCTTATAAGTTTTTAAGAATTACTTTAAAGTTTCCATTACACAGATTGAAATAGAAACAATTTTTTTAAGGGTATTCTTGATGGCACTCGATTAAAAAGGATCAGACTTAGGTGTCACCTTTTCATAAAGGTTCACCTTTACGCCTTTGTCAAACAGACAAGCGTAGCGAATGCGAAGCGAGGCGTTTTTATTTGTAATGTATGGAATTGTTTGAATCCAGTCACATAGAAAAGCGAAAGCGATCCGATAGCGTGTCCGAACCGATGCGAAGACGTGGCGAAGGCGTATTTGCTCTGTTTGACGTCGTTTATAAAAACCACCTAATACAACTGCCACGCCTCGGTTCGCCGCACCCAGTTTGATGTCTCGTATCGGCTCGTTATCGCTTCGGACTCGGTCCGGATCGCTATCGCCTGTCTGTTTGATAAAGGCTTTAGGCTGAGGACACATACCAAAGTGTATCGGTTTGTGTGTAGTGATAAGCTTAGCTTAGCTTTCACTTGCTCTTCATTATAAATTTATTTTTTGATTCTTCAAATATGCTTATTATGGTCTATTTGAATATAATGCTTTGAGTTAGAATTTGAAATTGCAGCATGGAAGTCAAATGTCTCTAACATTTCACTGTTTGTATGTTTGTTTTTTATGATGCGCTCAAGCGAATCATGAACTTAGACCTTTTTTCAGTCAGTCTGGAATTAAGCTGCGAGTTTAGCCTAATGTTTGTAAAGTAGCACTACATTTACACTCAAGAGCAAAGATGTTACTGAATCTCCACCTGACCAGGTTTTCTTTGCTTCGGTCAACCTGGGTTCGGAGTCTCATGTCCAGGAGGAAGACGTTCAGCAGGTTGAATGACTGGGTTTGCTTAAGACACAGCCCTGTGTGCTAACCATAGCGATAGTTCAGATTAGTATGCAACTTGTTAGTTTTGAATACGAAAGGGCACGCTTTGACAAATCCTTCGAGTTCGTCGAACAAAATATCGACGTGTGCTCATATATTAAATGACAATCACTTCGTCTGAAGAACGACCTAATGCTTTCTGACTCCGTAAGTCTTAAATGTCGCGATAAAACATCGCATCGATAATATGTTAAACGTAAGCTCATTTAGAATTTGGCTTAGCTATGCTAGTCATCAATCATAGCGACTGCCTGTGTGCTCTAGGCCTTAGCGTAAAGTGTTTTCATATAACCTCGATACCTGCTTTTCGTGGAAATTCTAATATTTAAAAGCTTACTTTTAGCTCGATTCAGCGAGCATGTTATCTAAATTACAGTGATAATGAAAAAATATAAACTTTTTTAATATATATAGTTTTTATAAATTCTACTCACCTTTCAAAGAATTCTTCACTCAGGCCGAAGAGGGATGTAAAATCTTTGACGAGAAGGGTGTGATCCTCTGCGCCGAGAGCAGGGGGAAAATAGGCTGATATGATGGTAATGGGCTGATGACCGGTCATGCCTAACCGACAGACTGAAACCTCGAGGAGAGACTCGAGGGGAGGAGGGATTAGAGGGATGAAATGCAGGGTCCTTTTAAAGTAAATGAGCGTACCGCCCTTGTGACAGCGTGACCGGTCGTTGCGAACTAACTGGTAGTTGGCAATTTTAGGGTCACGGTGGTGCGGTTTTAGGAAAGTCTCCTGAATGAGAAGGATGTCTAGCTGATTATCGCGGAGGAAGGTAGCGATTTCGTCACGCTGACCTCGGATGCCGTTGGCATTGAAAAAACCTAACTTAAGGGATCGCGGTTTGAGGACATTCCTAGTTTTAGTAGCCATTGGACTAAATAAGATGGAGGGCCTGAAGGGCGTCACCCACCCCGGGGTGGGCACTGAAGATTCTTGAGTAATCCTCGGGACTACCATTGGAAGCCCTGAGTTGGGCTGCCAATTGTCTTGCTGTGACTCGGTCGGTTTTTTAGTAACCTCTGCGTTCTTGCTGCAAAATAGTAGGCTAAAATACATACGTAATACCTACACAACACATAGCGTATGTGAATATAAATGTTTGATACACACTCACGTTACGTTACGTAAGTGCGGAAAAAAAAACATGGCCATGCGACGGTAGAATCGCACGGAACTTTAAGTGGGTTGACAGCACGTTTGGCGCAGTGGCTCTGTGACCAACTGCTGCATTGCATGTCACGAGTTTGATTCCTGCACGGAAGAAAAATATGTAGGACTTTTTACACCCATGTTTGCAATTAAATTAATGTATTATTTTTTTCCAAATATTTAATCAGTATAAAATGGTACTAATTAAAAATATTTACAAAACTACTAATAACTAAAACTAACTAGAAATTTAAGAATAAAACTAAATATTTACAAAAAAATGCAAAATTTTAACTAAAACTAAAAAAAAATAATTAAAAAAAAAAAACAGAAAAAGGCAGAGACACTTAGGCGTCAAAGTACTCCTCCGCATCGCTGTCATCTGGAATCGTGCCCAGAAGACTAGACTTTTTTTTTTTTATCGTGGTAAAATCATCAAATGAGTCCTCCCACCCAGGGCAGGGCGGGAGGGACTGTCAGACTTGTACTGACTAAAATCCCCGGTGTCCTTCACTAGCCCTTTACGTACCGGGGTCACGGTAATCCCTTGGTCCCGCGACCCCAGCAGGCTTTGGCCCTCTACAGGCCCCGTCACTATGCTGACACTCTTTGAGGCGCGCGTGGAACACAACGCGCCGTCGACCCGCGCATGGTCCATGGTCGGACAGCGAGTCGCCCATTACTCGCCGCCCGCATGCCCGCGCCTACGGTGGCCGGAGATCGTCTCGCGACGTCCGACGCCGTGGGCGTCTACCACTGCGGCTGGGGTGGAGGGAGGACGCTGTCCTCTCCCTCAGGCGGCCCGCCTCCTCCTTCACGAGCATGACTGCTTCGCAGAAGGAGGCGACCGCTTCCCACTCCGTCTCGCCCCGCAGCATGGCCTCGACCAATGCCGGGCGCGAGAGGTCTCCGCCTATCGCCGTCGTGAGGACACGGCGGTGCTCTGCCCAAGCGGGGCAGTCCTGCACCGTATGCTCCACCGTGTCCTCCGGACGATCCTCGCAGTGGTGACACCCAGGCGTTTCTTCCCTCCCTATCAGACACAGGAACCTCCCGAAACTTCCGTGTCCGGTGAGGACCTGCGTCATGCGGTAGGTCAGGACGCCGTGACGCCTATCCAGCCACTCCTCAAAGAGGGGTCTTACCGCCGCGATTGCGGCGTGCCCGAGAAGACTAGACTAGACTATGTATTATTAGATAAATCCTTAAAATATTAAATTAAGATTATTCTCTAGCTGCGACAAATAACATGCAATTAAAACCCAATTACTCCGTACAGGAAGTTTAAAATTACTAAACGCTTTAAAATCCCAATACTCTTAATACGTCTTAATCAAAAACAGAAAAAAAGTCGAAAATGTACCGGGAACACCTCTCCGTCTCACAATTTGTTAATTGCAGTGTTAAATTGAACCAAATTGGTTCATTTTGTACCAACACTCACACCAAATGAATCATTATAGAATGCTGCACCATGATTTATGTGCAGAGAAATTAAACCAATTATTAGGGCTGGTTTTTTGTCGATCGACTTAGGTCAGGAGCTGGGATGTGGAGATTTTTGTCATCGTTTTGAATTTATTTAATTATGCTAAGACAAAAATAAAGAAAATAAATAATAGTAATAAATTTAAGCCCGTTGACGATATCGTCAAGATCGCGGGAAATAGATGGATAAGAGACGCACAGAACCGAAAGATATGGCATAAAAAGGGGGAGGCCTAAACCCAGCAGTGGGTGATCCCGGGCTGATATGATGATGATGAAATTGAAGACGAAAATACCTACTATCGACATTTATTGTTGAAGAAAAAAAGTACCTATAGATACATATTTATTTATAGCTTTATAGGAATACCAAAGGAAACTGAAAACTCCAAATATTAGTAAGAATGCTAAAGTATTTCTATATTTTTCGTTTTCACTTTAAAACGAAATTTGTTGAATTTTGGTACAGAGATAATGTAGTAGAAAAAAATAGAGGCTACACAAGAGGGTGGCGGGGAAAGCCACGGGCAACAAGTTGTTATAATATAAATTTCATTTAAAGTAAAAAAAATAGGTAAGGTAATCTCGTATCGCCCCATCCATAATAAAATACAGAAACATTTCGATAAACAGAAATAAAATTTACCTATTACTTTAACGTAGGAAATAAACTAATTTACCTTTTTCGTTTGTTAAATGTCACAAACCGATAGACATCAAATAAACTAATAGGGAAACTTTTAAATTACATTTTGTGTAAATTCGTCAACTTGATCAGAAAGTTTATTTCAACTTTAATTGACAGATATAATTTATCTGACAGTAAAAGATCATTTAGTCCAGTTTAGTAGTTAATCTCCAGCTGGAATAATTGGTTAACCTCAAAACGGTGATAAACATGAACAACAAAAACAGTACTTTTGTGACGAAACAATGCCAATCGAACATTTATCAATTCTTCGAAACTACACATTCGGTTAATTAAGTTCACTAAAACAGATAAGTTTATTAGCACTGCAACTCTCGATAGCTCATCCATCTTGTAATCTAATATGACATAGGATTTGGAACTGCGAACACGATTTCGTATTCAGAAACTCATTAGAATTTACTTAGTCAATGCCTCGGATGATATTTGATGTTTATTTTAATATTGTTTATTAGCTATATTGATTGATTAGAAGTTTTTTTTTATGTATCTGTAGTTTAGATTGTTTTGTCATTAGGGAAATGTTTTTTTTTAATTGTCGTGTTTGTTAAATCTATAGAGCAAACTTAGTTGTAGCTTAAGATTAGGACAGTTTATTCACTTGAAAATTAACTTTAGTGACCTGCAATGAATGTTCTTATTTGTATGAAAAGGTTTGTCACAGTCGGCTCTAGGAATATAAGGATTATTTTCGAATGAAGTGTTATTGTGGTACAAGTAGAAATGCATTGTATAATAGAAGTTGACTCATTATAAAAAAGCATGAAAGACTTCTGCTAAGATGACATGAAAAATAACTAAGTAAATATAAACCTATGGCAATTCATTGTCGTACAAAGTCCTTTCCAGTTACACTTTTTCATGTCATATTTCATTTTATACAATTTTCACTCAACTGCTATCAATTATTTTCCCCCACCAAAAGTATATATTAAACCGGATATTACCATATTCTTCCAACCAGAAAAAAAAAACAAAAAAGAATCGAAAGTTCGAACGCAAACTTCAATTAATTTGAATAACGAAATATTCAGATGCGGTGCGCTCCTGTAGCCGAGCTCCTAGACTAACTAATGGCCTATTTTACCGTTAAATGATCGTGAATATCAATGCTACGTTAATATTAATCTTTTTGATGGCTCTCGCGGTAAACTATTTAAATAAATGGTTTTCGAAAGAAGAAGTATTTTGGTAACGGAAAACATTTAACGTATGCCTGTGTTCGATATTTCCACCTGCAACTGGTACATCGTTACCATACCACTGGAATACCAGTGCTTTTAGTCCAATCAACGAGGCTTATGTGATTCGAAAAATTCCTCCGGCACTGAAATTTGGAATATGATGAAAGAAGTCTTCATACAACATAAATCCTCGTTGATCGGACTATTTCTTCGCACAGGCATGTTTGATTTTTCATAATCTAATTCATCATCATAATCAGCCAGAAGACTAATTAATGAGAATGCTGAACAAAGGCCTTCTTCCATGGAAGCCATAAACGTTAAGGTTCGCATGATGGTTCTAACCGTGCACGCACACCCGACCGCATGCATGACTGTACACTAATGTACAGTTTTAACACATACAGATACACGTTAGAGCTTGCCTGTCGGTTATGCATGCAAGTTTAAAACCATCATGCAAAGCCTAACGTGCATGGCCTCCATTACATGCATAAGCGACATCCGCAAGTTTCAAGATTCGTCCGTCGACGTAGTGAGAGCCTACGCTGCATCTTCCAGTCCGTGTTCGCTTGTTGAGAGCTTTTCTGCCTCATCGGCATCAAAATTAAAAACCACGGATACGGATCTAACTAACGGCAAAATCAAATTTGCGGACAGACAATACTTAGCACCCCATGACTGAAGTCATTTTGACGCGGTGCTAGTATCTATTCCATGACATTACATCAAATTGCATTAAAATATTGTTATAGGTATCACGAATTTTCTGCACGTTATGTGTGGTGGCGCGTACTCTAAGGAGCTATCTGTCAAATCGTAATATCATTCATTTTTAGTTCGGACTCGTTTCCAAAACACCCGTAACTAAGGCCGAAACCACGGGTTCCGTGCTTAAAGATTAGATTGTTATGTACTATTTATTGAATACCCTGGTAATAATCTAAAATATTTGCATGTAAGTTATAGTACAAACCCAGCATACATACGGTTATAAAGTAGGGTGTTTGCTTACTAAACCAAAGGAGCATACATAATATTCTTACAGAGTCAGTTATACGAAGGATGTGACCTGTCCAGAATTTCAAATTGAATTGCAAATTTTATGACAGTGATTAATTGACACAAACCAAATATTCTAAATTCCTCGTTCAGCAAAAAATACTCAACACCTTTTTTCACATTCTGACAGAACAAATGAAAACCAAATAGAACGAGTTACATTTTCAATGCCTTTTTGCTCAGAAAATACATTCATGATTTTACCGCGAACGAAGGCAATGTCATATGTTTTTGCGCCCTTCACCTCAGTTCGGCCGGCCCTGAACGGGGCATGAATTATTTAGTCTGGCCCTGTGTTAGGTATTAACATATCATTGTTTTATATTGAATGTTTTGAAGGCGGGATTGAGGGATGAAATAGTTTTGGTACTTTTTGGTAGTTAACTAGCTGTTGCCAACGGTTTCACCCGCTACAACTCGATAATTATCCTATGGTAATATAAAATCGGGATAAAAAGTATCCCATGTGTTAATACAGGTTATTAACTATCTGGGTACTGAATTTCAACAAAATCTGTTTTGTGGTTTTTGCGTAAAAGAGGAACAAATATCCATCCATCCATCCATCCAAACAGACTTTCACGATTATAATCTTAGTAGGATAGGAAGTAGGATGTAACCAGTGTTTCTTTTGTTAAAGGTTTTGCTGTTGAGTTGATTTTGGGGTAGTTTACGTGTATGCGTAATACGATTTCCTTTAGTAACCCTGAAATTACCTCTAACCTAATAGTTTATTACTTTACTATCACATTAGTTACTTCTAGCTTCTGACTTTGTATCACTGTCAAAATCACAGATAATCTATAATTTCGTTGTTGTCTGGAGTGTAAAAGGACTCCAGTTATAATGCTGTGTCATACTAATTTATACTGACACTTTTTGAGCCATCTCAAAAATCTGACATGATATTTTTTTTAAGAGCCTGCTCTGTCCCACTTCTGGGAAAAGGCCTTCCTCCACTCCTGTCACTATACTGGGCGTCCTCCTTCTATTTCGGACGAAACCTGTCCAGTTCGTCCCGCCATCTCTTACGTGGCCTGCCACTACCTCGTCTTACTATCTCAGGGCACCAGTTTTGAGCTAAGTAATTAACTGTGGTGATAATTCACCACAGTTAATTACAATATAATAAAAAAAATATATGCATGGAAAGCATGATCCTTAATATAGCTATTGAATAGGTACATAAAACAAAGATGAATTAAAGAAAATACAGACCGTAAAAAATATGCATAACAAGCTAATCTTACATCAAAGAATTACCATATAATCTGACACAAAGTGCAAAAGAAAAGTTTATTAAAACCTAGAGCATAGAGAAGCAAGCATGAACTAGAATATAAGAATATTCAATACCCACCTGTTGCTCGATAAGTGATCTGCTTTCAAAGTATCAAGACTAGTTGGTCGCGCATTAAAATCTTGGTTACGGATAAAATGTATTAGTTTTTTCTATGCGACAAAGGAAGAGATATTTCTAAAACAAAATGCTATCTTGTTATTCAGCTTACGTTCTGTTTTTGACTATATTCCGTGTGAAGATTTTAACTAGCAATGTAACGCGCTGAAATCACGTATTTCGTTTATATATTTTACGTTGTACTCGGAGTCAATGCCCGATAGTTGGAAATACATCAAAACATGAAGAAAGTTATATAGGTAGATGTTATATGAGCACAGGCTTGGTTGATCAAGGGCCATATGAAAGCCAATAGACAATAGACTGAGATCAATCTGTCAAATTTTACCAATCGAACATTAACCTTCCACTACTGTGATAAGAATTAAAATCTATTAAAGATATTTGACAGATAGTGGTAGCTTGATGAGCTGGCGTCTGTGCATTACAGTACATTTATACTTTACTAGCTTTTGCCCGGGACTTCGTTCGCGTGGAATAGTGATTTCCGGCAGTTTTTTTTTGTAATAAAGACTATCATGTGTCCTTTCTCAAGTTCCAAACTATGTCTGTACCAAATTTCATACAAATCGGTTCAGTAGTTTAGGCGTGAAGAAAAGAAAGACAGACAGACAGAGTTACTTTCGCATTTATAATATTAGTTTAGATTTTCAAACAGAGTACATTACCTTTTTTGTTGTAACACCATAAAAATAACCCATTTAATCTCCCACCCAATAGAACCAACCCACTCTTTTAACCCACATAAAACCCAACAAATAAACCCAATTCCCCACGTTTCAAGAAGCAATTTTAAAGGCAGTTATCATTAGATCTTAGTCCAGAAACTTTACTGTTTCTAATTACAAGCCAGCGTCAGTTAGTTCAGCCTTATCTACGCAGGCGGGGTTTAAATACTGAGGTAATGGAAGGCTGTACGTACCTGTGTTTAGTTTTAACTGTTTTTAGTTAAATGTTGTTTTTGGTTTAGTTTTAATGTAGTGTGGGTTGAATTTTTGGGAATTATGTTTAGGCTTTTTTTATATCGTGGTAAAATCATCAATTGAGTCCTCCTACCCAGGGCAGGGCGGGAGGGACTGTCAGACTTGTACTGACTAAAATCCACGGTGTCCTTCACTAGCCCTTTAAGTACCGGGGTCACGGTAATCCCTTGGTCCCGCGACCCCGGCAGGCTTTGGCCCTCTACAGGCCCCGTCACTATGCTGACACACCTTGCAGCGCGCGTGGATGACAACGCGCCGACGCGGGCATGGTCCAGGACAGCGAGTCGCCCATTACTCGCCACCCGCATGCCCGCACCTACGGTGAACGGAGATCGCCTGGCGACGTCCAACGCCGTGGACGTCTACAACTGCGGCCGGGGGGGAGGGAGGACACTGTCCTCTCCCTGACACGGCCATTATGTTTAAGATGGCTTAAATAATTTCATTTTGACCGTCACATCCGCATTACTAGCGTACAATAAGGTGTTCCCACTATTGGGAAAGACAGAAAGAGAGAGAGGCCTGTGTGGCTTCTTTTCTGTGGGAAGTGTGCTGTAATTCACCACGCAGCAGGCTCAGTGCGGAGTGGTATATGTACATAATTTATCACATCGGCATGCCAAAATAATCAGCTGGAAACTTTGGCAGTTTAATCGGATGTATACAGTTGTATACCAATATTTTTACATGAAGCGAACCTATCTGACCTCCATACAGAGTAACTGAACTTTAAATTCCCAGTAAGAGTGGTTGTTGAACTACATGTAACACTCATAAACTCATAGATCTACAATTGATAGCTAATAGAAGTACTATGTCATTTATATTATAACCGTTTAGAAGCCTTCTCCTTACTCTTCAACCAATATTTGTAGGGTAGTTGGGATCCATCCGTTTGTAGTCCATCAGCATTGACATAAGGCAGGAGTTCTCGTAGGCAGGAGTTCAGTTTCTTTTAGGTAAGCTCGCTCCATCTTAAGTCTCATAATGCGGCTATTGTATAAATAAAAAAGAAAATCGTCGTAAAAGAAATCTAAACTACCCCTCGGCCTGCCTGCCGGTGTCGCGGGCTTGTCTTATCAGGTAACCGCGACCGTAGAACGTAAAGGGCTGTGGAAGGATCACCGTGTATTTTAGTCAGTACGAGTCTGACTGCACCTCCCGTCCCACCCTAGGCGGGAAGACGCATTTGATGATTTAACCGCGAAAAAAAAAAACTCATTTGTGGCTTTTCAAAAATCTAGGTTATCCTTCGGGTTATTTATTGATGTTAGTAATGTAATGAAGGTCATATTACACAAAAGCTTCATGAACTACATCAATAACTGAATCACCTGTATCATAATCATCATCATCAGCTTATTAATGTTCCCTCTGCTGGGACACAGGCCTCCTCTCTGTGAGAGGACGTGGACCATAATCCACCACGCAGGCCCAATGCGGATTGGGGAATGTCACATGTTTTCGAATTTTAGGTTCTACGACATGCAGCTTTCCTCACGCTGTTTTCCTTCACCATTTGAGAGCAGTGTTGATGAAATAAATTAATGCGCGCCTGGCTGGGTTCGAACCAACGACCTACAACTCGTAAGACGCGGCCGATGCCACTGGGCCACCACTGCTCGGATATATAACCATAAAATAATTGTGAATAACAAATAACTAAGTTTTTCACTCTATTACTTGGTGGTGTGGAGGAAGGTACAGTCAGCTACATAAATTGGTGAACACCAGTTCAGTTTCAAAAGACTTGATAAGCTTTGCAAATATAAAAATATATAAGAAGAACTGTTTATTTAATGCACGATGTATACGTAGTTACAGTATTGGGTTAAAATAATGATTACTTGCCCAGTTAAAGTGAAATCCAAATACTTTTTTCTTACAGTAACCAATCTATCATAAAAATATGCCACTTTTGTAACCCAAAACTATCTTTCCATAACAAGAAATTTATAATAGGATATGGATTACAATAAATGGCAAAAATTTTTTAGGGTTATACAATTACGGGCATGCGGGCATCGAGTAATGGGCAACTCGCTGTCCGACCATGGACCATGCCCGGGTAGACGGCGTGTTGTGTTCCACGTGCGCCTCAAAGAGTGTCAGCATAATGACGCGGCCCCCTCTGGAGGGCCAAAGCGAGGGACTTACGAATTATGTGACCCCGGAACGTAAAGGGCTATTGAAGGACACCGTGGATTTTAGTTAGTACGAGTCTGACAGTCCCTCCCGCTCTGCCCTGGGTGAGAGGTCTCATTTGATGATTTTACCACAATTAAAAAAAGGGTTTTACAATTAATAACACGCATATGCTTCTTCTTCTTATTCTATAATATCTGGTTCAAATATAAATCCAATACACCTACCCCAATCAGTCGTTTTTGGTTTTTGTTACAAAAATCAGGTTCTGAATGTTTAAAAATCTGAACAGACCAACAGTTTTTTTGCTGACTGTCCAATAGCTAGAAGGGAGGGGGTCATAACAACTTTTAAATTAATGCGACTTGTTTGTTGGCCGTGCTCTTTGCTTTTAATAATTGCACCTCGTGGGGTATGTAGGTACCCACCTAGTATTTTAGGTTAATTATTGGAGTGATGAAGTTTATGACTTTTGTTTGGACAATTATTATGAAATGTTAAAAAGATTATTAAAATTATTAACCCCCTATGACAACCAACTAGACACCAGTTTTAATAGACACCTCTTTTAGTTAGTATCAAACCCACAAATGTTTTACGAAATATTCAGTTTTAACTAGCTTATACCCGAAGGTCGTGGGACTCACGAATTACCGTGACCCTGGTACGTAAAGGGCTATTGAAGGACACCGTAGATTTTAGTCAGTACGAGTCTGACAGACCCCCCGTCCCGCCCTGGGTGGGAGGACTCATAAGATGATTTTAAACGTTAAAAAAAAATCGAAGCGTTGCCCGGGTGGAATTCGCTAATTATCCCACGGAAACCATGTTTACAGGATAAAACAGTAAAATAATCATTTGCTGTCAGCTTGTTGAGGCGCACGCTCACATTGACGCATCACATGCCTTGATAAACGGGCATGCGGATGGTGAGTAACGGGTGAGTCGCCGTCCGATCATGAACCTTGCCCGGGCCGACTACACGTCGTATTTCACGCGCGCCTCAAAGAGCTGTTAGCAATCTGACGGGGAGAAGAGCTGTCAGCAATCCCCTTTAAAGGGCTAAAGCCTACCGGGGTCGCGGGACTGTCTCATCTGGTAACCGTGGCACTCGAACGTAAAGGGCTATTGAAGGATCAAAGTGGATTTTAGACAGTACAAGTCTGACAGTCCCTCCCGCCTCGCCCTGGGTAAGCGGACTCATTGGATGATTTAACCATGATGCATAAAAAATGCCTTGATACATTCACACGATGTTTTCCATAAAAAAATTCAGTAACCAGTTGTGTTGTACTTTTAATCTTTTAACCCTAAAACTACTGTAAAAAAAGTCCAACACTAAACGTGATAAAATATTCTGCATACGCTTATACAGTAGTAAAAGTTCGTTGGAAATTCATTCAGCATTTTACGAGTCTCGTAAATCTATTTATTTTACGGCTTGTATTTCATACCCCACTTTATGATATATTATACCTAGACGGAGTAATATTTAATGTGACGATAAACCGTTTATTCGTGTTGTATTGAAAATGAACTGAATGAAAATTAGTTTTCATTATTAGCTTGTGGAGGTATTCCACATAGGACATCCGCTAAAATGGCACCTGAGATATTAACATATTAGTAGAATAATTTTTGATCTAGAATTTTATTCTACTTCGGGCACCTACGGATTAATATGTACAAGCAGTGTTAGGACTTGAAACGAAAAAAAAAACCGGCCAAGTGCGAGTCGGAGTCGCCCATAAAGGGTTTCGTAGCAGCAAGTAACATAATATAAAAGTTGTTGTAGTTTTTTTTTTCGTGGTAATATCATCAAATGAGTCCTCCCACCCAGGGCAGGGCGGGAGGGTCTGTCAGACTCGTACTGACTAAAATCCACGGTGTCCTTCAATAGCCCTTTACGTACCGGGGTCACGGTAATTTGTGAGTCCTGCGACCCCCTCCCCCCCCCTATGTATGCTTAGATCTTTAAAACCACACAACCGATTTTGATGCGGTTTAATAAATAGATAGAGTTATTCAAGAGGAGGGTTTATATGTATATAACATGCATAATATAGTAGAGTGCGAATCTGAGGCGGGTCAAAATCCAGCAAAAATATTTTAGAACATAATTTTTCTTAATCGCTTAACAAACGGTAAACATAACCCTTAATTCTTAAAAAATAAAACGTTAACCTCAGATCGTTTACAAGAAACCCTCAAAAATACGTAGTTATTAACCACTTAATCCCCACAAAGGGGTTAAATATTAAACAGAGGGAAAAGATTAAAAACCACGTTTATGGCTAAATGAAAGGGTCTATAGGGAATACAATTTGAGGGCTATTGTTTTAATTGCTACGTAGATTAACAGAGTGTATATTTCGAAGAAATTCTCGATGAGGTTTTTTGTATTTTGGTTTGTTTACATAAAGATAAGTACGTACGTAAAACGTACGTAAAAGAAATAATTACGTTGCTTCAATATAATTGGACCACAAGCCTTTTCTCTAACAGAAAGAATGGATTGCGCACCTGACCCAGTGGAGGAGAGGCAATCCTCCTACTCTCGTCCTAGTCACCGAACGAGAGATCAAGGGTGTAGGGCCTTTTTTAAAAATTAGTATAATTTTATAAACATTAGCTTGACTTTCATAAAACATGATCTGTAAGTTGGGATTCTGTTCTTAATTAACTTAGAATCTGACAGGCGGGAGGACACATTTAGATAATTATACACCCCAAAAAAGCCATGAGTGTTTTCTTTCACCGTGAGTTTTCACATAAAAGTTTGGCACTTATTTAGATCACAATTCGAGAGCAAAATTTCTAAAATCGAACTTGGCATCTTCATACGTGAAATAGAACCTGCTAAGAACGTGTTCTACATAATTTTAATGAGAAATACACACGACAAACATCAAAATACCATCATAACACCTTCACAGAAACAATAATAACGTTTTAAATTAAACAAAATTATCAACTAAATGTTCGTAGCTAGGTGATGTGAATTTCGCGACGCGATAAAACAGAATTTACATACAATAATATTCAACGTTTATTTATTGTGTAGACGAATGCTTATTTTACTAAAGTATGCTTTTTTGACTTATTTGCTTTTTTTGGGGAACAAGCCTTGTTAGAGTATTTTTCAGCCTGTATTTTTATGACGAATATGAGAATAATTTTGGCTCAAAATACGAGTACTATGATTTGGAATAAGGAACACTTTTTCTTATCGTGGTAAAATCATCAAATGAGTCCTCCCACTCAGGGCAGGGCAGGAGGGACTGTCAGACTTGTACTGACTAAAATCCACGGTGTCCTTCACTAGCCCTTTACGTACCTGGGTCACGGTAATTCGTGAGTCCCGCGACCGATTAAGGTCCACTAACATAAAATGTGGAAGGGAAATGGTTCCACAGCCGTGCTCAAACAAACGGATTTATAATATTTCCAGTTTGTATTATCAGACATTGGAACGTTTGTTTTTCTTTCTTGCATTTTATACAAATCATACCATATCAAATTTATCTTTAATAAATGTTTCCAGAGACTGGAATACATGTCTTTTACGCTAAGTTTTAGTAACTATTCATCTGAAATTGTTATAGTTTTTATTTTATTAACATTTATTTGGAATTAATTACCCTTTGACCTAACCTGTTTTATCAATTTTCTCTTTAATTTCTTACCTTTCTTGTGAAAATGTGTTCCATTTTGATATGGGTGTGCTCAAAAACCAACACGCCCGGTGCAAATTTAAACAAGATCACAAAAAAAGAGTCTAAAGAAAATTGCTTTATATTTTTAATGAAGAAAATTCAATATATGAAGATGGCGTGAGCATACAAGGATAAATCAAATGTATGACGGCACTTGACGGATGATCCGCGGTACCGCAACGGTATTGGGTTCCGGATTTGAATATCGTTACAGTATTATCACCGTTTTATTTTCGAAATGTTTGCAGAACCCTGAAATGAGGTGAAGATTGTTGCTTTATTTTTTGTAGATGCAACAAAGGAAGGGAATTTTTGGGGAAATAGGACAGAGTAGAGGAAAATTATGTTATTATTGGCAAAGAAAAGAGATGAGTGTCGTCGCTGAACAAGTCTTTGTTATATGACATACACCCTAGACATGTGGCAAACAATAAACGAAAACGCTCAGTCTACAATACACTTTCAACTCTATTCTTTAGAGCATAAGCGTAAAATTTAAAAACTACTGAAGATTGGGAATGCTTAGCTCCTTGAACTATTGGTTTATACTTTTCATAGAGTAAAATTTAACAAGACGCCAGCACGCGTAGTATGACACCATGGAAACAAGATGATTGAATTATTACTTACGTCCCAAGTTTTGCGATGTTTAAAATGTAAAAAAAAAACCCTTTTTATTCTTCAGCCATCTACGGCAAAAAAAAAGAAACTGTCGAATTGTAGAAAAATAACTTTGTCTATTTTTGGTAGAATAAATAATAAATAAATAAATATTCCACAACTATCACACAACGCCATCTAGTCCCAAGCTAAGCAGAGCTTGTGTTATGGGTACTAGACGACTGATAAACATACTTATATATTTCTAAATACATACATATTATAGATAAATTACACCCAGACACAGAACAAAATGATCGTGCTCATCACACAAACATTTGTCCTGGGTGGGAATCGAACCCACGACCTCCGGTATAACAGTCAGGGTCACTAACCACTAGACCAACAGGCCTGTCGAATAAAGATAGATTGGTCCTGGTGAATATGCTTTGCGTACAGAACAATTACTGCCAAAATCACGGTACCAGGCGCCCAGTAAAGCGAAGAGCTTTTACGTTTTTAAAATATGCATTGAAGCTATAAACAGAGAACAATAGACTATTATAGAGACACTAGAACAAATCTCGTGAAAACCATTGTACTAGGTGCTCAGAAACGTGAAGAGGTATACATACCTAGTACAACTAAGGAGTATTGTGGTACTCGATCCTCACGATGTTTGAACAGCAAACATCACAGAGTACTAGCGCGAGGAAATCACAGTGAGAAGTGCTTCAAACTGTGTGTTTATAAGGGCTTTAATCGTTTGTTCGGTAATGTAAGAAGGGTTGTATAGATGCAGTTTTATGTTTTCCTTGTGAAGAATAGATCCCGCTGTCCTCTTTTAATATCATTATAAAAATCTATAGTTTATAACTGTGAAGATTGTCTCGGTGCTACATAATAATGAAGAAATTGTATCTTTCTATTATGACATAGTATAGTCACAATTTAAAGTAATAATAGATAAATAGTTTTATTACATGATTTCTTCACAAAAAGAAAACACAAAAAAAAAGTTCAGAAATTTATTTCCCATGAAGTTTTTATATAAATTCTCAAGAGATGAAGATGTAATCTTCTATCTTTCCTTGAATTATATAATTTGCCCGCTCTGCTTACCTATTATTACCAAACTATTCATTTCCCTAATTCTTCATTAAGAAGAAATAAACCACAGTTCCAAGCTTTAACAAACTTCAGCAAAATTCACCATCCATCACATCGGTATGGAAATTCAATGAAATTTATTTTCCGCCAATCCTGGGATGGCTAATGGAACCTAATAATATTATTTTGGCTGGATTTTACGAAATTGGCCAACGAGCGCTGAGGATTGACTGAAATAATACGATCTACGTCAGTTTTGAGATTTTTAAACTGTTTATATAGGTTAGCATGGTTTCGTTATTTTCACATCAGATGCCTTATCACAAGTTTTCTGTATTTTATTTATAGCTTACATACTTGTATTTTTTATCGTGATAAAATTATCAAATGAGTCCTCCCAGCCAGGGCAGGGGGGCAGAAGGGACTGTCAGACTTGTACTGACTAAAATCCAGGGTGTCCTTCAATAGCCCTTTACGTCCCAGGGTAACGGTATTCGTTAGCCCCGCGACCCCGGCAAGCCCTCTACAGGGGGCCCCGTAACTATGATGACACTCCTTGAGGCGCGCGTGGAACACAACGCGCAGTCGACTCGAGCTTGGTCCATGGTCGGACAGCGAGTTGCCCATTACTCGCTGCCCGCATGCCCGCGCCTACGGTGGCCGGAGATCGTCTGCCGACGTCATTCGTCGTGGGCGTCTACCACAACGGGGGCGGGGTGGAGGGAGGACGCTGTCCTTTCCCTCACACGGCCCGCCTCCTCCTTCGCGAGCATATCTGCTTCGTAGAAGGAGGCGACCGCTGTAATAAATAGCATAGAACATTTTAATCAGAATAAAAGACAAATCAATTTTGTATTTTTAACAACCACCAAGTTTAAAAAAAAATCAATCCAACTTTTGTTACCTTGTTCCACACTTGTTAAAATAACAAACACTTTAGTTTCCGACGGTACCATCGCGCTGTGCTAGTCGGTGCTAGCTTTTGTCAACAACTGTATGTACCTTCTTCGTCTATACATTTAACATAGTAACATTGTATTAGGGAGGTATTATAACCCACACCTGACAAATTGAGTGGTATCTATTAGGGTACTTTTCCGGGGTCGCGGGACCGGGACCCTGGAAATTAAAAGGCTACTGAAGGAACATCGTGGATTTTAGTTAGTATGAGTCTGACAGTCCCTTCCGCTCTAGCCCGGGAGGGAGGACTCATTTGATGATTTTACCACGCAAAACCCACCTTAATCTACCACTAACTTTTCAGCAATACATTTTTTTATACACTTTGTCTCGTTCTAACAATTTAAGGATATATATTTATCACTATAAGAATTTATCCTGTATCGTGGGTACGTTTACAAAATTTAAACTTACCCCACTTGATGATCGAGACGTTGCACCTCAACTTGTAAAGAAGAAAGAAAGAAAGAAAAGAGATTTATTGGCACACACAAGACAGAACAAAAAAAATACATGAATAAAAACAACAAAGGAAACAAAATATATACAAGAAAAACATCAAAAGGTAAAACCAATAAAAAACAACAATTAGTCCTGTGCGAGGCCAAAAGGCTCCTATCTCAGCATGTGCTGCGACATTTTTAATTTTGTCACAGCGCTGGTTTTCTGATAGGGCCGAAAGTGTAGACAATCGAACCTGCGACACGTAGCGCTGCAGTCGATGGCTCCGCTACTGAGCCTATCGTGCCGTCAGTATCTAATGTATGTCTGGAAAGTAATAAACTACACTTTTCTACCGTACAGTACAAACGCCCACTCTATTCATCGCAAGGCCTTGTCTGCAACCCTCTTTACATTTACTAAGTACTTCAACATACTAGGAACCTAAGGTCTCGGTCCTACTACTAACTAGCAAGCGATTACCTATTTCTCGTGGGTCGTCGCCAGTTAGACTTGTATTAAAGGTTATTAGTATTTTTTGTACGGCCTATAAGGAGAATCAGTTAAAAAGATTTCGCAATAGGTACGTTATGTCATAGGTATAACAATGTCTGCTGGAGAAAGGCCTTTGCTCAGTAGTGAGATGATGAAAATTAGCAGTATTAGTTCGTAATAGCCAAAAATATAATATACTCGTAGGTACTCTTACTAGCGGCCCGGTACGCGCTTCGGCACGTGTTACAAAAAATGTGATAAATGAAAAACCGCATGACCGATTTTGTGCAAACTTCACATAAACCACCTACTAAATGATCTGAACAAAGCCTAAATATTTGGTTTGGATAGGTTCTTGAGTTATAAAATTACAACGAAAAGTGGCATTGATTTTTATATAGATAGATAAGTAGGTAACTCAAATTCATTCATTTCATTTAATTATACAAGTCTGAGACGTGCTTTCAACAAACACCTACCTAAGGTTTAACCCCAGATGTGAGAAACCAAAACTCTTCCATGAAACGATACATGCGATGTGCAGTATATGTGAACGAGGTAATGCTAATGCTATTCAAATCACATTATCAACAAAAAGAACCGCGATCAATGTTTTGAGGGGAAATGGCGAATTTAATAGGTGAAAAAACTACATACTCCTATCACGCCAACTCGGATATAATCGCTAGTACTACTCGCTACTCGCTATTCGCTAACCGCCGACAGTGAGACAAGTACTTAAGTACTGCTACTAGACATACATTGCTGCAATGACTGCGTGTTTACAAGTCTTGTGTCTATCGGATGTAAACATATTGTAACAATTGCTCTGGCAATGCAAATGACTGGATTCAAATAAAGACATTTATAAATACTCTCGACTGATGGGACAATAGGACGATGAAAACGTGATTACTGGGAATTGTCAATGCTATCGGTAAATGTAAGTGAAAAATCTCAAAACATATAACACACACCTGACAAATTGAGTGGTATCCATAAGGGTACTTTTCCGGGGTCGCGGGACTGGGACCCTGGAAATTAAAAGGCTATTGAAGTACACCGTGGATTTTAGTCAGTACGAGTCTGACAGTCCCTCTCGCTCTGCCTTGGATGGGAGGGCTCATTTGAATGTTTTACCACGCCAATTAAAAGTCACATAAAATTAGTAAGAATCAATTAAATTGTTACTAAATTGTTGTTATTAATGTTAAAAAAATAATTACTGTGTCCATAATGTTTTTGCTACTAATAGTTCTTCAATACTTATGAATACGATTCACACTTATGATCAATTATGGACCTCATTGTTCGAACTAAAGAATACCTATGTGTGTCTAGTCTAATAATATTTATTATGTCTACAAACAAAACTATTTCATTTCATTATTATTTTTTGTTAACGCTACGTTAAATAGGGAAAGTGGGAGAAAATATTCAGGTAATTTAATATTCTATGCACGTCATAATCGTTCAGTTATCGGTTATTTGAGACCAGCAGTTGTTTTTTCTTTTCTACCAAGAATAAAATAAAAAAACCGGCCAAGAGCGTGTCAGGCCACGCTCAGTGTAGGGTTCCGTAGTTTCCCGTCCGTTACAATAAGTGTTAACAAATAGCCTTTTTTTAAACTTGTGTGCGACGACTATCAACCACTTTTGTCCCCGTACAAGTTAAAAAATAAAACCCTCAATATAAATTTGAAAAGACACAATAACAATTTCCCACAAACCTTTATCAAATAGCTATTTTATTTTAATCGAAAAGAGTAAGTAGTTCAGGTAGCGATTATGCACTCTAAGAACATATATTTTAAGTAGTAGCAAATTTTTACCACAGGTAGGTCATGAAAGCACGAAGACATCGACTTTTAAAATTGACGTCATTACGCAACGCCATCTATCGAACCATTTATGAACTGGTTTTTACCTTAACTTTTTATGCGTTTGATAACTTTGGAATGCGCGAACCGATTTCAATAATTCTTTTTTTGTTTGAAAGAAGATACGTTCAGAATAATGAAATACGTAAACGAAGTTAAAAAAAATGCTTGTATATATGATTAAATAATTGATTATACTACAAACTTAGTCCAGGAATTTTGTACCACCTTCTTGTTTTTTTTGCACAAAAACTGTTCTTTCCATCAAGTTCAAAATAATTTTCCTAGAAAGTCCTTATAAAGTTCTACTTTCCAGATTTTTTTCATATTTTCTAAACTTATGGTTCAAAAGTTAGAGGGGGGGGGACACATTGTTTTTGACTTTAGGAGCGATTATTTCCGAAACTATTGACATCATCAAAAAATGATCTTAGTAAACCCCTATTCATTTTTAAATACCTATCCAACGATATATCACACGTTAGGGTTGAAATTTAAAAAAAAATCACTTTCTATTTTACATATAGGGGGGCTACCCTAAAAAAACATTTTTTTCCAATTTTTATTTTTGCACTTTGTCGGCGTGATTGATATACATATTGGTACCAAATTTAAGCTTTCTAGTGCTAACGGTCACAGAGATTAAGCGAGGACGGACAGACAGACAGACAGACATGGCGAAACTATAAGGGTTCCTAGTTAACTACGGAACCCTAAAAAGAAATTCTGTATAAAATGGCTTCCAACGTAACAAAACTTCATAGTTTTAGTGGAATATATGTGACATTCTTTTTAACGAATCGCTTATTAATACGAAAATCATGAAAAGATTTTTTGGAATGGAGAGTTGAAATGAAATCAGTGTTTTTATTTAAAAAGTTGAAGTGTATACAATCATAAATTTATGTTTATTGTAAAAGGAATTTTGATTTTATGTGTATGTGGTCGAGCGATCGGCTGCTGCGCCGTGTGTCGCGGGTTCGATTCCCGCACGGACCAAATAATTTGTATGATCTACTAGTAATTGTTCTGGGTCAAAGTGTATGTGAGTTTAAATACTGGTAAAGGCGCCCACGATAATTATAGGAGAAATCCCTAGTGAGTCAAGCTTAAAAATACTTATCTAATTTCAATAGGACAATGATTTAATGGATTATTTAAAAAAAAGGGTGCCCCACACCAGGAATTTCTTATTTTAGTGTTGCGGGTGCATTTACAAACATATAAACTCACTTACACAAACGCCCAGACCCGGAACAACTACTCGTAGATCATACAAAGACTTGCTCCGTGCGGGAATCGAACCCGCGACACGCAGTGAAGCAGTCCAATCGCTTAGCCACTGCGCTAACCGTGTCGTCAAACATTAACATTAAATCTTAATCATATTGAAAAGTGTGCTTTGTTAGTTTATCTTGCAATACGTTTATAATTAACACATTGTTTTTTTTTATCACTGATTAAAATTATAACTGATATTTTCGTAAGACAAAGGATTTTCTTCACTAAAAGCAACAAGCTAAACCTGTGTACCTAACCAAATTTTGTATGCACGGCATTTTTATTCTGGCTGCTAGTCGGTGCACGCAACAACACCGCATGCACTACAGATGCCACACAGAATACGTAATACAGATGTCAGTTTCGACGAGTCTAGTACACCCTCTTATTCTTTCGATGTAAAATATTGGCATAACATATTTATTTACACGTGTGTTTTCGTTGGAAGGTGAAGCAGGGATGGATCTATTATAGTATATGTGCGTTTGGCAGAACCTTTTCTTTTATGTCTAATTGTCTAGTGTAAAGGATCAGTTTCTTTGCGGGATAAAATCCGGAACAAGTATATTCGGCGAAGAACTAGGGTTATCGACATAGCTTGTAAAATTTGCAAGTTGAAGTGGCAATGGGCAGGCCACATCGCTCGTAGAAATGATAACTGATGGGGAAGAAAAGTTCTCGAGTGGCGACCACGATCCAAAAGACGCAGCATAGGTAGGACTCACATTAGGTCGACCGACGACATCGCGAGAGTCGCAACCGAGTTTTTTTTTTTTTTTGGCGTGGTAAAATCATCAAATGAGTCCTCCCACCCAGGGCAGAGTGTGAGGGACTGTCAGACTTGTACTGACTAAAATCCACGGTGTCCTTCAACGGCCCTTTACGTACCGGGGTCACGGTAATTCGTGAGTCACGCGACCCCGGCAGGCTTTGGCCCTCTATGGGGGCTCCGTCATTATGGTGACACTCCTTGAGGCGTGCGTAGAACACAACGCGCCGTGCATGGTCCATGGTCGGACAGCGAGTCGCCCATTACTCGCCGCCCGCATGCCCGATCGCGATTCGCGTGTTCTAAGGGAGAGACCATCTCCGAGACCGGCTGACGATGATGATGATGAAAAGGGTCAGTTTGTCACCAATTATTTTCGTAGATAATGTATTCTATAAGAAAATAAGGGTGTCGTTGTCACCCTTTTGATTGATTTGAATGATTTTGAATGTACAGACAAAACAGACATGTTTAGATTTACCCACGACCCCTAACAATATTCAAAATTGTCGACTAATAAAAAACTACATATCCGTACATTCTAAACAAACGATACAATAAAAACATTTTCCTTTTTCTCTTAAAAAAAAAAACATGTAAAATGAAGCTTTTATTTGGCGTTGGCTACACCCAACAAGAGTGCACCGGAATATGGAGTATTCCACTTTGCGCCACCGATTTATTCTAGTAGAGAAAAAGTAGAACGTTTTCAATTAGGATGTCTACTTTGCTTGCTTGATTTACTACACTAGGACTAGTGTCAGAATAAAAATATGATATTTGTGATAGTTGCAAAAATTGTGCCCGTTTATGACCAGAACTTTTTTTAAACCAATTTATTCTCGAATTCACAGTATTATTTTATTTATTCTCTTAAATTCAACACTTAACCTGTACAGGACTAATGGTTTGTAAAATATTGAGGAAAAGTAGACATCAAAATTATTAAAAACTAGCTTCTGCCCGCGACTCCGTCCGCGCGGATGTCGGTCTTCGCGTGGATGGTTTATTTCTTTATTTTGAGTAACTCTGACAATGACATCGTATAAATATCTATTGGACCCAAATACGGCTAAGCCTATAATAATTAAGGAGATTCGCGGTTCTACAGAACAACATCTATGAATAAAACTGAAAAATAAGATTTTTTTTCTACGTATTTTTCCAGGATAAAAAGTATCCCATTTTATGCCCAGGATAATAAGGTATAATTATACCAAGTTTCATCGAGATCGAACGTTAGTTTTCACGTGATGCCTGCATATACAGACAGACAGACAAAAATTTTTTTAGTCACATATTTGTGTTTGGTATCGATCCAGCAACACCCCCCGCTATTTATTTTTTCAATATTTTCAATGTACAGAATTGACCCTTCTACAGATTTATTATATGTATAGATTCTATTTTTTGACATTAGTGGAATGATGGAACAGAGTGGAATATTCCATAATGCGGCCGACGCTTTCGTCTAGTGTGACTACACCTTAATACCGACGACAATACTGAGTAGGGTCTTAAGTGAATAATCGTTCTGTAGAAAATGCTTTTTGTGTGAAAATGGTAGAATGGGATGTAATTACCAGACGGTGTACGAATTTAATGGTTCATTTTGTAGGAAATGTAAGATTTTCGGTTTTGATGCTTGGAAAACCGTAGGCAGGTTTTTTTTTAACATTACGACTACGACTTCTCGTCAGGATTTAGTAGACCAGAGAGTTTAATAGTGAAAAAGGACTCTATATTATTGAAAAAAGTCAAACAATATACGTTTTAAGATTTATTGTTCCAGTTTAAAAATGTAAGAAAACATTTCATGATAAATTCAATGGTGAGATGGAAGACCTAAATAGATTGTTAAAAGACTTTGAAAATGACGAATCTAAAAGCATTGGTACTGACGCATAACAAAATCGGTTTTCTGTTAAAAACAGCACAGATTCCATTTCCTTTTACTCATCCTTCTGATGTTCCCTAATCGCCTGTTACGATACCAACATGAAAAAGATGAAATCGTTTATTCAGTATTCAATTCGCATAAGCGATACGGTGATCCCCTGCCGCTTTCATTTCCAACTGAATGATAATCAACTTCACCGTTCTTCATTTTTTCTCGTTCACCATTAAACGTTCTATATTCAAATAATCGTAACTCATTTTGCTCCTTTACCTTTTAATATTTCTGAATACAGAATATACGCGTACAGCATTATTCATGTAATCCGTCAGGGTATCGCACAATCGGACAGTCGGGTAGAGTGGTGCGGACAAAGACGCTGCGAAATGGAATTTTCAAGTAGAAGCACTTGTGAGCGCGAATGTACCGCAGCAGATGGATTACTGGGAAATTGTTGTAAGATTGTTACTTTTAAAGTAGGTCGGGGTATGATGTACACGGAGAGTGTGAGTGTAAAACTGAAGATATGTTGTTAGTTCAATGTTACCTTAAAATTGAATTAGGTACCGTGTGTCTATGTCTTTATAAACATACTGAAAATGAACTCCAAAAATATTTCCTAAAATAGGTTCCGCCCATAATTATGTATGTAGTATTTTAAAAGCCAGTTAATCTTTCAGTTTCAAGAGAAAATTGTTAGTAAACATTTAATGTTTTTTTTTTAAATATTTACAACTAGCTATTGCCCTCGGCTTCGGACGTGTAATTTAGAATTCGACAATCAATTCGGATTTTATGGAACTTTGCTTGTAATAATAAAATTCACATGGCGCCATCTATTATTTTAAATTGTAAGTAACTTTATTGTTGTTTCCTCGGGAACTTTACTTTTTTTTGGATGAAAGGTGTGTTTAATTTTTATTTAGAAATAGGATCATGTTTGAACACTGTCTCGCTTGTTTATGCGTTTCTAAAAACCTGAAAATTCGTATGCGAATTTCAGGATGATCGGTTCAGAGGTGTTCTACTTCTTTGTAAGAACGATGCCCCACACTAGTCTCCCGTATCGTGTGTGCTTTTACAAACAGAAACTCACATAACTCACGTGACCCCGCGTGCCGGGGTCACGGTAATTCTTAAGTTAAAGGGCTATTGAAGGACACCGTGGATTTTAGTCAGTACGTGTCTGACAGTCCCTTACGCTCTGCCCTGGGTGGGAGGACTCATTTGATGATTGTACCACGCTAAAAAAAAAGGGTCATCGGCCTATCTGGCCGGGGGGCGTCCCACCCTAAATTTACCTACACGCGGTCTCCATTCGAGAACCTTCCTACTCCACCTTTCGTCAGTTCTGCGGCAGACATGATCAGCCCACTGTCACTTCACGGCTTTCATGATACGCTCAAATCATCGATCCACTTTATCTGCGAATTCAGAAGAATTAATTTGTAAAGTCACATCAACCTTCACTTACATAAAGCCAAAATAAATAAGTAGTACAGAGTTCAGTAGAAAATATAAACAGTGGCAGAGCATAGGCGCGCAGCATCATCAAAGCTTGTGGTGCGATAATTTTATTTTACGAATTATTGTTCTACACGCGTAGTGTGGAGCTATGAAAGGAGCGATTTCAATTTGATCCTGATGAACCTGATGATGAAATGTCCCTTTCTCAAAATGTCCTCTTTCCTCAAACAGAAGCTAAAAGGTAATGTAGTTTTGTTTAATTAGTAAAATGGGAGGATGCCATAGTGTGTGCAATTTTGCATAAAAAAAAAGAAATCGTACAACCAGATCCGGAATAACTATTTTTGGATGACACAAATATGTGTTCCGTATGATTCTATGGTTTATCGCGGGACTGTAGGAATTACCGTGACCCCGGAACGTAAAGGGCTATTGAAGGACACCGTGGATTTTAGTCAGTACGAGTCTGACAGTCCTTCCCGCTCTGCACTGGGTGGGAGGACTCATAAGATGATTTTACCACGTAAAAAAAAGATCTACGGTTGAAGGAAAACATCATGAGGAAACCGGCATGGCCCTGAATCAAAAACTCGGAAATACTCGAATCGTAATATAACATCTATCGAAACCGAGAGGACCGACCGTTTTTGTTCAATACACTGCCTAAGTAGGCCCTATCCCAAAAGTGGGAATAAATTAGATTAGGTTAAGTTGATATCGGGACGTGTGAGGGAGAGGAAAGCGTCCACCTCACGACCCAGCCCCAGTGGAAGACGCTTGAAAGAACGGTCAGCAAAAGGCCCCCCTTTAGAGGGCCAAAGTCTGTCGGGGTCGCGGGACTAACGGGACACCGTGAATTTACTCATTACAAATCTGACAGTTCCTCCTGCCCTGGGTGGGAGGACTCATTTGTAGATTTTACCACGTAAAAAAAAGATTAAGTTGATATTCCTATCATTTTTTTTTTTTTTTTTTTATCGTGGTAAAATCATCAAATGAGTCCTCCCACCCAGGGCAGGGCGGGAGGGACTGTCAGACTTGTACTGACTAAAATCCACGGTGTCCTTCAGTAGCCCTTTACGTACCGGGGTCACGGTAATCTGTGAGTCCCGCGACCCCGGCAGGCTTTGGCCCTCTACAGGCCCCGTCTCTATGCTGACACTCCTTGAGGCGCGCGTGGAACACAACGCGCCGTCGACCCGGGCATGGCCCATGGTCGGACAGCGAGTCGCCCATTACTCGCTGCCCGCATGCCCGCGCCTACGGTGGCCGGAGATCGTCTTGCGACGTCCGTCGCCGTGGGCGTCTACCACTGCGGCTGGGGTGGAGGGAGGACGCTGTCCTCTCCCTCACGCGGCCCGCCTCCTCCTTCGCGAGCATGACTGCTTCGCAGAAGGAGGCGACCGCTTCCCACTCCATCTCGCCCCGCAGCATGGCCTCGACCAATGCCGGGCGCGAGAGGTCTCCGCCTATCGCCGTCGTGAGGACACGGCGGTGCTCTGCCCAAGCGGGGCAGTCCTGCACCGTATGCTCCACCGTGTCCTCCGGACGATCCTCGCAGTGGTGACACCCAGGCGTTTCTTCCCTCCTTATCAGACACAGGAACCTCCCGAAACTTCCGTGTCCGGTGAGGACCTGCGTCATGCGGTAGGTCAGGACGCCGTGACGCCTATCCAGCCACTCCTCAAAGAGGGGTCTTACCGCCGCGATTGCGGCGTGCCCGGACCTCGGTTGCGACAGTCGCTCCCTCCATACTGCCCTGAGATCACGCCGGAGCTCTTCCCGCCGCGCCTCGACTTGTCGAGGCAGCGGGGATTCGCCCCGGCGCTGCGCCTCCACGCGCCACTCATAGACGCGCTGGAGGGCAGTCGCCTCCAGATCCCAGGGCAGCAATCCGGCAAGGAGGTTGGCCGATTCGCCGGCGATGATATTCCTATCATGGGCGATTTTTGTTGACAATAAAATGGGGATTGATCAACAACAACATTCTCTATCTGATCCTTGAATTGAATTTGATTGAAATTCCAAACGCTGCCATCATCGCCTTTAACGTTCCCACTTGTGGGACACAGGCCTCCTGCAATGGGAGTGAGTGGGCTGTACTCTACCACGCGGGGCTAGGAGAAGTTAGTACCTACATGTCACATGCCTTTCAATTTATAAGGGTATTGTCGGTTTCATCACGGAATTTTTCCTTCATCGTTTTGAGAACAGTGGTGATGTAAATAAAAAAATGCTACTGGCTGGAAACGAACCTATAACCTACAATCGTAACTCGATGCCATTACCACTGGCCCACTATTCCTCTCATTACTACTACTAACATTAAGTACAAGTTAAAAACAACCTTAATGAGAACATATAATGTAGCATTTCCTGTAAACGACAAACATAGGGATGTAGAATTACCAGCATGTAAATAGGTAGTGTTGTTTGTTTGGAGTTTCGCTTTAAACTCAGTTCTGATGGATGGAAGGCTCGAATGTAAATCAAAGTTTAACTGTAAACCCCTTTTTTACTTAACTAAAGGGCGGGAGAGCTAGTTCCTCATATTTATGACGATGTTTTTATAGGACCAGGGTTGTTTAGTGTGACAGTTTGTAAACTATGATTTATTTGGACAGATTTAGGGGTGAAAATTGACAAGGATTCATGCGAGAGTTGTTGCGGATTTTGCGAAAAAGTGTGAAAGTATGGCGTATGTTGAGACTTACATTTAAAAAGGGAATTGTCTGAATTGTGTATTTATTTATGTACTTGAGATTTCTTATTAGTCATAGAAAAAATGGAACCTTGTGTACAGAATATTCATGATTGACTTTATCTGGATACATTATAGTATAAAATAGTCAAAGTTTAGTCAAACCGCTCAGACAATTATTAGACGAGATTTCAGACTCCACACGCTGACAGATTTGCCTGCCTAAAAAGAGCGAACGCCAAGGGACTGTGAAGGAACAGGCTGGTTTTGTAGTTAGTAAGAGTCTGACATTCCGCTCCAACCAAAGGGACGGGAGGACTTTAACAACCCCAACAATAAAGCTTTGATAGACAATAAAATGTAATATCTGTCAGTGTATGTAAGTATAGGTATCTATTAATACCTTGAATACCTATGTTTAAAAAAAACTGGGTTTAGGAAAGGAAGGAAAAAAAAAAACCTTATCCCCGTTGTTTTAAAAGCCACACACGTAGGCCTCCAGATAACGTACGTTGCGTAATGCGACAAAGGAAATTAAAGCAATGTTGTGTTGTTTACTTTTATTACTTCACAGGAATTTGAAGTAGGAGACGACTAGAGACAGTGTAAGCAAGATTTTGTTTAAAACGTAGCTGAGACTGGGACATATCTCCTTTTATTAATGTCGTTCAATAGCCCTTTACATTCCGGGGTCACGGTAATTCATAAGTCCCGCGACCCTGACAGGCTTTGGCCCTCTAGAGGGGGGGGCCCGTTATTTTGCTGAAACTCTTTGAGACGCGCGTGGAACAGAACGCGCCGTCGACCCGGGCATGGTCCATGGTCGGACAGCGAGTTGCTGATTACTCGTTGCCCGCATGCCCATGGCTACGGTGGCCGGAGATCGTCTGCCGAACGAATTGCGGCTAAAGAGATGATATTACAACAGCCGCACAGATAGACCTTGAAGGGGATGACGGGGATGACCTTTTTTATACTCTTCAGGAAATTTATAGCTAACTTACACAATTTTCTTAATCAACACAATAACCGAACACCTGCATTATGGAGGTCAGATAGTCAGTTGTTCCATGTAAAATAGCCGTCATCGTAGCCGTCACCAGTTCGACTGGGAGATGACCAAAATATAGTTGGGAGAAGGGGAAAAACTAGGCAGATGACGATGAATATTGGTTTGATTTGTTTACGTTACTAGCAATTTCTCCTGCATCGTGGGTTGGTTCACAGATATTTAAACTCACATATACAAACACCAGGACTAGAAACAATGATTTTAGGTTCATACACATAATTGATCCGTGCAGGAATCGAAACCATGACACGCATCGCAGCAATCCAATCCCTCAGCCACTGCGCTAACCGTATCGTACTTATGGCAATGTGACGATAAACGATTTTCTTTCTATTTAATAATAATACACCAAAAATCACAAGTATACAAAAACCCTTGTCATTTTTCCTCTTATACAAAACTAATCATCCATCGCTCCTAACAATGCCTGTCTCAATATTATTGGGTTCACGATCCAGATTCCTGAGATCCCGGATTGTGGTTACAGGATCGCTTTATTAGCAGCCAGATGTTCCCAGAATGTGGGCTCCGGTTCTATTGCTAAACCACTGGGTTCGGTCGAAGGAACGTGTTTGGAATTCTTATGTACCATCCTGGAATAATGGACGGTTTTCTGGTAGCATTTAAACGGTTTATTATTATAATTGTTTGTTGTTTTTGGTTTTGGTTTTATTGGAATTTAAGATGCTCTGAAAATACTATAAATATATTTTACATGAAAATGTTTGTAAGGATGGATGGATGTTACTCTTTCACACAAAAACTGCTGAACGGATTTGAATGAAATCTGATGTACAGATAGTTCATACGTTGTATTAACATGTAGAATATTTTTATCCCGGTATTACGTTTCTGTTCGCTCATTTTCGAGTATTACCCTGGCGAAGTCGCTGGCAACAATTTTTAATGTCAAAGCTTGTGCTTTGCAATGTCAATCATAATAAAATAAAACTACTGAACCAAAATTAATCAAATTTTACGGGACCAATGGTAAGTATACTACATCGTACAAAAAAAAAACATATAAATCTGACCAGAAATCTTACTTACAAAGTTTTCAAATGTTTAGGGTCAACAAAGAAGATAATGACAAACAATATTATCTTCTGCCTGACCCTAAAGAACGCACATGACATTATTCGAAACACAATCCACCCCAAATATTACTCTATTTAACATACAAAGTAACAGAAGTCAACATTTAAACTTTTAATGTAACCATTACAGTTAAGTCGAGCTCTAACGTTAACGATAGTTACAATGTCGTGGCATAGTTTACTTTGTTATTACTTAATTACTGCCCCGCGGTTTCAACCGCCATTTACGACATTTTTTTAATTTTGCTCGGCTCCTGAGAGTTGTACAGTGATGTTAAATAGTCTGTACTCTTCCGAAAGAGCTTTGGTCGCGGGACTCTCGAATAACCGTGACCCCGGTACGAAAAGGGCTATTGAAGAACTCCGTGGATTTTAGTCAGTGCGAGTCTGACAGTCCCTCCCGCTCTGCGCTGGGTGGGAGGACTCATGTTATGATTTTACCACGTAAAAAAAAGAGTTGGGCTTTCAAATGTGAAATTTTTTTTTCAAATCCAAATCGATAGATGGCGTTGTACCTCTTTCTAAATCGCGCTATGGTTTCGTTACATGCGATTAATGACGTTCTTTAGTGTTTGAAAGTATATTTGAACTGAAGAATCTCGGGACTGTTATTCTGAGATTTTAATAAACTTCTTGCTGTGCAGTGCCCCACGTTTTTTTCCTATATTCGGCTTTTAAGGAGTAAAGGGTGTTTGGACACGCCAAAATTGTGGCGGAATCGCTGGAGAATAGTGGAGAGACGCGGCTCCTCATTAAACACTGTTGTCTCCGGAGATAGTGAGGTTGGAGGCTATTATATAGGTACCCAGTCCGGGTACGAACTCACGCCCTATAACTCTTCCGGCTCGTTTCCACCACTGCTCTCAGCTAGACTGATCTCACTAGAGATTAATTCGTACAAACAAACTAACCTTTCATCTTTATTGTTTTACTTCCAAATCGCTGTCGTATTACTTAGTTATAACTTGACTTTCTTTGTTTTGTTTTGGGCGTGTCGGTTAAATTTGAACTGTGTCAGGAAAACTCATTAGTTGAATTCTAAACTATAATAATTGTCGCTACAATTTAGTGTTTGCTTTGAAAATGTCTCAGCTAAAATAGGCCATACTCAGACTTTTAATCGATTTGTTTTTGTAGTGACGCAAAGCACCCTGCCGGGGTCGCGGGACCAAGGGATTACCGTGACCCCGGTACGTAAAGGGCTATTGAAGGACACCGTGGATTTTAGTCAGTATAAGTCTGACAGTCCGTCCGTCAGTCCGTCGGACATTTGATGATTTTACCACGATAAAAAAAAAAGTGACGCAAAGCAGCATTGTTAGATTTTAGAATGGTTATAAGTGCTCATGATGATAAGACGAACAAAATATCAGTTTATCCTATAAAAATATGCAATTACAAATTACTAAACAACAGTACATACTAAAATCTTCTGCGTTCCTTCAATTGCCCTTTATGTTCCACGGTTACGGCTACTCGTTTGGACATTTCCGATTGCTGGCAACTGTTTTAGGAGAGCGTGGAATACGACGCGCTGCCAGGGCATGGTTCCTGATCGTACGGCGAGCTACGTTTTACTCGCCGTCCATATGCCCGAGCCTACAGTGGCCGTTAATCACAATACACTTCTGCATAACCTTTCGAGAATTATTATAGGCGTGATGTAATAAGTAAGGGTATGCTGAGATGGTTCGGTCATGTTCAGAGGATTAGTGAAAGGTGACTAACAAAAGGAATTCATAAGGGTGAGGTGAGTGGAAACGCCGTGATGGGACGCCCTAGGAAGACCTACACTGACCTTATTGATGAAGTGCTTCAGAAAGGCCGGATGCGTAGTACTCGTAATCGGCATGTGTGTATGACCAGATGTATGAATGTGGATGAAGCGAAAGGAGTGTTTAGGAGTATGTAACGATCGTAGCATAGCTTCTGCCTACCCCAATGGGTAGAAGGCGTGACTTTATGTATGTATGTATGTGATGTTATAATATAATGTAACTTTCATAGGCGTTAGGGCATCTACTCACGAGCGATAGGGCTCCGACACGACTTCCGAAACAAATGATATGCGCATACATTATTATTATAAACTGATAGGCGTCAGGGGCGGTAAAATGGCGCTTTGAATAATGTTGTTGGGTTATATGTATTAGGTTAAAAGTGTAGTGTTGCTGTACCTTGCCACTAGTAATAAGCTTTATCATGAATTTTACTTATTTAGCCGTACAGCGTACCTAATAATTGATAAAATAATAAAGAATGTTTAATAGGCGTTTAGCACCTAATCAGTTTACTAAACTGAGTAGTAACACAACAAAAAAAAAACTGAGTAAGTAAACCGAGTAGTAACTCGGTTATTATAAAGCCCTAAAACTACGAAGAACAGCCGGGACAGGTGGCAAACAAATTCCCTGTTATAGTACGTTTATTTTTTTCCACCCAGTTAAAACAATACTATTTTCTCACTTGTAGCATTTTAGAACCACCGCCAAACCCTTGTCAATAGGCTTTCGGTCGTGAAAACGTCGGCGTCGCGTCGGTTGCATCGAAACTGCGTTGCGGTTGCATTGTGCCTCAGTCACGAGTCGCAAGTGTGTTGCAGGTTTTATTGCGGCCTAAAGTTTCTCATCTGGTTTGTTGTTGTGTTAAGGTATAAAAAATGTGTAAAGAAGTAAATAGTTTAATTTCGATCTTGACTATCTGTTCGTTGACTGTTAATATTTTTATGAAATAAGCAGTATCCTAGTACTCTAGTATTATAATTACTTACACTTACTTTTTACTTAAACAGCAAAATCGACAAAAGATATTTAAATGACAATTTTCAATCGTAATACGTAATTCTTACTTGTGCTTAGGACAAGGTTAAGCCGAAGTGGCGAATCAAGCGTGTAATTCACTTTTTTTTTGGGTGGTCCAAATCCACCCTGAGTACTTGGTGACCCTGAGTGAAGCGGAAGGGACTGTCAGGCCCTTGCTGGCTGAAAATCTACCTTTTTCTTTCAGTAGACCTGAGTATCGATGATACAAATCTCTGCCAACTCCCTTCGAAGGATACGAGCGTGAATATTAATTTCACGATACTGCAGGTTTATTAACCAAACTCAACCGGTATAAAGAACCGTGCGTCGCGCATTGTGTTGCCAGCCTATTGTGTTTTTAATCTCAAAAATATGCACGCAGACAAATAATTGAGGATTAATGGTAGATGAAGAGTTATGGGTTGAAGGGGCGAGACGGGGGCGAGTCGGGGCGAGTCGTGGCGAGTCGTGGTGAGCTGTTGGGGGTAGGCTATGGGGGGTCAAACAAAGGTTGGGTTTTGTAGTATCGCCAACATAATAGAGCAGGGGCAGCCATTCGGTCGATCGCGATCGACCGGTCGCTCGCGACTGTTAGTCGATCGTGGCAAGGCAAAAAATATAAATAAGTAAGTACACCAAACTGCGCAACGTAATTACCAACTATTGCAGCATCATTTGATGACACACATGAAAGACGACATGAAGATGCTCAGACGCAATGCTCACACTAATATACCCATATATGTTACCCATATGTGTTGATTAAACATCATCAACTCAGATTTCTATTCGAAAATATTAAGTAAATTTAAGGAAACAATCTCACATGTGACATGAAAAGGAACTCCTAAGACTGGTCAATAAAAATACTACATTATTGTGTACTAAACTATGCTGTTTCATTTAAGATTGCAACAAGTATGTAATTGGTAGATCGCACAGGGTTTCGTTAGTAAACAGTAGATCTTATGTCTAATCAAGTTGGCCACCCCTGTAATAGAGCTTTATGTGTATAAAGTTGATAACACATGACATAAGTTAAAGGCAAAGTAATCTGTGGAAGACGACAAACATGTACGACGTATATGTTAAAAGTCATCACCATCATCATCACCAGTTTGTGGTAGTTCACTGCTGGACATAGGTCTCTCCAATCGCAAGCCAAATGTTATCAAATACTTTGGTAAAATTGGAGAACATAATATCTATGATTGATGATATTATGTTTATACTGTGGACATATATTTTGACACCCTGTAGTTTTTATTCTTCCATATTATTGACTGCGTGTAAATATTTTACGTAATAAACAGATTACTGGTCGCTGATGTTATAATCTTAGATTTTTTTAAATCATCGTCCCACACTAATAATTTTCCCCGTATCGATAGTGCATTTACAAATATTTAAACTCACATACACAAATACCCAGAACTGAAACAACTACTTGTAGATCATACAAATATTACGGGCAAAAATCAAATTCGCAACATGGAACGCAGCAGTCGATGGCTCAACCACTACACCAACGCTTCATAGAAAACGGCTCCCTTTTAGGGGGGGTTAGGTTCCGACCCCAAATGTGCTAAAATGTTATTCATAGAATTCAGCAAACTGCCTCCTCTTTAAGTTTGTACAGACCGAAACTAGACACATTGTATACGTGCTTAGATTTTTTTTTAAATAAAACGTTGCCCCACATTAGGAATTTCTCCTGCATCGTGGGTGCGTTTACAAACATAGGAACTCACACACACAAACACCCAGACCCGGAACAACTACTTGCAGATCATCCAAATATTTGTTGTTAAATCACAAGTCATAATAAGCACGAAAAACAAGGTTGGGTCACTACATTTTCTTTGTACAAAAAGAGCCACTTGCCCTGAAGCAAAACAATAACTAAACTACTAATAATAATGTACCCGCTCCTCTGATGTCCGAAGTGAAGGCTTCTTTCCCTAAATACACAAAGGAAGTCTGCTTACTAGAATTTTCGCTGGATGAAACGGTTTAGAACGTCTCGTAATCTGTTCAAATTAATGTCTTGAACAATAACTAGACAATATTACACGGGTTTTGTGCTAAAGAGATACAGATTTTGGAATTATTTGGCTGTTTGACGATGCCTTAATGTAGACTTGATAATATAGACTGATCATTATATAGAAATGAACTTTGAAAAATTATATTTATCATAACCCTACTAATACGTGAAAGTTTGTTTGGATGGATGAACCACTCACTCAAACACACCACAATTTTGATAAAATTTGACACACAGTTTATAACCTCGATCAACACACGGTTTTTATCCTTATTTTCCCGTGTGACGTTTTTCGAATTGTAGTGAAAGTGAAATACCTACAAAAAATGTGATAAATGAAGAACCGCTCGACAGATTTTGTGCAAACTTCACATAAACCATCTACTAAATAGTTCGAACAAAGTCTAAACATTTGGTTTGGATAGGTGAGCCCGTTCTTGAGTTATAAACAACAACAAAACAACCAAAACTGGCATTGATTTTTATATATATAGATAGAAAATAGACCCCTCTGTGAGAGAGAGAGTGAGCTGTGTGGCCACTCTCCACGCGTTTTCAGTGCGTATTTGTAGATGTCACATGTTTTGGATTTTTAGTTCTAAGTTCTTACGTGATGACGAACTAACTTGGTATGTATTACACAAATTGAAGCAAGCAGGTACGACCATCGCAACATTTTGGTAAGTACACAGCCATATAAGATCACTACAAAATCTAACAACACACCTGCATCTAATAGACGTATCGCAAAAGAAAAACAGAAACACATCGCAAAAAAACCATATAAAATCAACGAAAATAAACAATTAAAATAAATGATAGCTGAAACCAGACAGAGGTTCCACCCACACAGGGTGGTAGTCACAAATGAATGAAAAAATAAACCAAATTGGAATTTATTTGAAAACAATAAAACAATGATAAATGCGTGGGTGGTATCTGCAGTCGACGCAATTTATGGAGTATTCAGCCATAACCCCATGGATTAAATAAGCTTTGTTGGTGGTACGGGCAACGTGGGTCGCCTGTTAAATAGTAAATAGAGGTATTAGTAATAAGGTACGTAAGTTATATTGTGCTTGTTAAATACTCGATTTTCAAACAAGGACATTTCGAATCGGGCTCGCCGCAATCCGGGCGAGTCTAGTGGTGAGTCTTTAAGCTTGGACGGAGCACCACCATGTCCTTGCGGAGCTTATAGAGGGTTGGTCAAATCTTGCATCCGGTGCGGAGCGAGGGATCATGGAAGCTGGCACCTTTATCTGCAAAGCAGAAATGCTAAGAAAGAAGAGGGCTTAATACATGAGGAAGATGCTAGCCTCCTCACGCCAGCCACCGGCTTGGGACGCAGGACGAAATGGAAGATTCTAGTTTTGATGTTATTTAACTTTTAACTTTTATTCGGAACAGTACTCAGCAGGTTTATCTCCATCTATATTCTCCCCTCACCCATAACTCTTGCTGATATAGTATAAACTGGCTAGCCACATTTAATTAAAAATATTATTTTAATTTAACTTTCTGGACCTTATTGTAATATCCATAACTATAAAATCATTGTCGCATGGAACTGGTTCTGTATAAAAAATAAACCAGTTTTTATATAATTTGTTGTTTCTTTCTAGTTTGTTCCCCAACCGAGAGGGAGAAAATATTTTATGTAACACTTGAAAAAAAAGACCAAAAGCTAACAAGAATTTGATGCTAGATTAGACTATTAAACCTCAACATAAACATCTTAATAAATTATAGCATCAATATAACTGTCCATGCAATGAAGTGTCCATCGAAGTCCTAATTAGTACGTCGTTAGTTAGCCCATTAGTCCCTATTTCCAGAACAATTGATGAACTCCAAAGCCGCGTTTCACAAGTGGACATTTGTGGATTTCCTCGTGATGTCACCCTACGTCGATAAGATTTCTTCTATTTGACCTAACTAAGTTATAGATAATTATTTCCAATTTAAAGAAATTGGCTTTTTGAGAATTTGCCATTTTGAGAACTAGGTTTTTTGCGCGTTAACCATTACGACATCGGTTTTGCTTACCATAATAAGATAGAGAATACATTTTTTTTTAAAGTGGTAAAATCACCAAATGAGTCCTCCCACCCGGGGCAGTCCGGGGAGGACTGTCAGACTTGTACTGATTAAAATCCACAGTGTCCTTCAATAGCCCTTTACGTACCGGGGTCACGGTAATTCGTTAGTCCCGCGACCCCGGCATGCTTTGGCCCTCTACAGGCCTTGTCACTATGCTAGAATACAATTCTTCCGGAAAATTCACTTCTGAACATTCTCGGTAAACATTTGGTTTCAGGAGTAAAAAAACTATGAGGACTTGTTTGGAGAAGTACTAGAAGCATTTCTATATTAACAAACATGCTTAGCCACATATATCATTCCTCCATTCTGATTTGAATAGTTCTGTGACATTATTAGACATTACCGTAGCGGGGTGTATGCGCAATTATAACTTTGTCAATTTTTTGAGTAAGATCGTGTTACATTCATCACAAAAGCATCAGTCGAGTCTCCTTAAGACACTTAAATTGCAGCGTAGATCTTTCTAGAAGGAATAGCATAAGCATAGCATAATTGGCCAGCAATTGTTCATCTACTGGGCACAGGCCTCCACTCCATAAGGCCATTTTCAAACAGACAGGCGAGTCCGAAACGATAACGAACCAATACGAGACCTTAATCCGAAACTTCGGTCACGCTATCGGATCGCTGTCGCTTTTCTATGTGACTGGATTCAAACAATTCCATACATTACAAATAAAAACTCCTCGCTTCGCATTCGCCACGCCTATCTGTTTGACAAAGGCTTATAAGAGGGACTGGGCTGTAATCAAACATGCTTGTCAGTGCGAATTTGTAGATTTCACATGTCTTCTTTTTGGTTCTATGCTTAGATGGTTCGGTCATGTTGAGAAGATGAGTCAAGGGCGACTAACAAAAGGAATCTATAACGGGCCCTAAGAAGACCTACACTGAGCTTATTGGTGAAGTACTTCTGTAGTTACTGCTGCCCACCTCAAAAGGAAAGAAGACGTGAGTTTTTATGTTATATATGTATACAACATTGTTTTTAGTATATGCGAAACCTGAATATAGTTTGTTCAGAATCAGTAACTGAATCGATTCCAGTCATTCTTCACCATGTTATATTTTGTTCCAAAAATATTTTAATTTAATTTTATCACCATTTTATTACAGTACAATCACTGAACGGTTATGTATATCTATTGCCAAACTATTATCAATGAGTGTACGACACAGGAGGCGCGACTTGAGCGGGGTTACCGCGTCTCGCCGCGAAATTAGGATATTTTGAACGGGCAACCAGGTAACATAACGAGCGTGTAACCTTATGATTTTTCATGATACTATTTTGGAATTTAGTACATAGATTCTTTACACAAAAATACTAGACAGGTGTATCGGGTTTCGCATAAACAAAAAATAATGTTGTATAACGTATGTTTTGGTTGGAACACATTGGTTCTAGGTCGGTTTCCTTTCGATGTTTTCCTTCAACTTTTTGAGAGTAGTGGTGCTTAAATAAATTACACAATGTAATGCGACTGGCTAGATTCAAACCCCCAATACACTAAACCTTAACTACTGGACCATCACTGTTCTCTAGAAGTAATTAGAACATAGTCCAAACCTAATTCGAAAATTTAAACACTAAACTATCTATCCAGACGGTTTGAGAGGCCAAACTCAGTTGCAGCCTCTCAAAGATATATAGTGGCGGGAACTTTCTGGACCAAGAGTTATAATTCCAGCTCCTTGGACATCTGCCAAGTCCCTAATGTAAAAAGCGGCGTAATGGCCTTAAGGCAATGTTCTGTACATCTTTATTGAGTCGGAATTTTAGAGAAAATTAGTTTTATACGAAGTTAATGTTGGGTGGAATTGTATGGTAGATTGTATGGTATCGTAGTTGAATTGAAATTGTGTGTTTGTTTGTAGGTATTTTTTTTTCCTTATTGTTTTCTTTTTATTAAGTATGAGGAAAATGAAAAAATAATACCGTGGTAAAACTGATATTTGGGTTATTATTGGATTTAGTTCGGTAAGTTTCAGCGGGTCTACAACGTAACGACCACCTTAAGCAGTTCTTCTAAAAATGATTTACTTCGTGAATTACTAACAATGTTTCTAATATTCATATGCATAAGCAATTTTACATTTATATCTGAATTTATAGACTTAGCATTCGCTGATTAAAAATAGGAAAACAATTTTATATTCAATAGGAAAACTTTCTTTTACGACATAATTATAGTAACAATCTTTAGTAGAGCAAAGAAATTAAAAACAATAATTGACACTAGTCTTACCCGCTGGTGCACCCCGCCACTCGGCTTTGTTTTTTACTTACTGATACTTCAATTACATTTATTACAGCCCTCCTCATCATATGCCTACACGAAGCCAAAAATATCCCTTTCAAGTATTTTGTGGCTCATACATTCTGAAATCTTATTTGCAATCTAAAACATTACTTCGCTTTAATATCCATGGTATCTTATAACGAACTGCTAAGTGTTTTAGCCATGGCAAATGGTTTGTTCCAAATTATATGAGCCTCTTGCTCATTAAGTAGATATACGGTGTAATTATGCATCCACATGTAATTTCAGGTGTGTCCATAAGGTGCGAATTAAATTATTATTACCTACATTAGCTTTTCGCTTGTGAACATCGAAGAGGATATTATAGCATACTGCGACCACTTTTTTTTTATCGTGGTAAAATCATCAAATGAGTCCTCCCACCCAGGGCAGGGCAGGAGGGACTGTCAGACTTGACTGACTAAAATCCAAGGTGGCCTTCAATAGCCCTTTACACAGTCCCTTTCGTACAGTCCCGCGACCAATCATGCTGAACTGAGGCCCTATTTGAAATTATGGCTTTGTGGTCTAGTTATAAAGTGTCAGAATGCCAATAAACGCACTTTTCTCTCTTTATATTTTGAATTTAAATGTAACAAAACATTCTTGCAAGTTTTCTGTTTGTATGTATGTTTAGGTATAAGCCTCGTATTCATGCAGGCACTAAAATGATTGTGATGTAAACTTCTTGAAACCCTTCACTCAATCATTTTGAAAAACTTCTACGTGAAACTACAATATCTTGAATAGAAACCTTGTCAATTCAAGATGAAAGTACCTTTAAAAGTTACGAAGGTTTTAACAAAGTAAGACTGCGTAGGCTTTCTCCATTATTTCTCCCTAAAAATAGGCCGTTCCAGCCTTTCTTTCACGTCGTTATATGTCAATTGAAAATGTGAATACAGGATAAACAAAATATAATAGAACCCATATTTCTGTGAAGCCACAGTGCCACTTAAACACGTTGGGGGTTTGGGGGCCTTTTGTGCCCCAAGGACGGTGTTTAGAAACAAACTCCGCCCTTTGATTTTTTTTGCATATTTTATACTTTTTTCCTTTATAGAGGCTTTCGGGCGGAATCTTTCAGCAATATGTTTATTTTGTTTCTTTTTTGTGTGCGTTATAAATTATTCTGTGTGTGTTTAGGCCCTCTTTTTGGAAGAGTGTAAGTGTGAGATGTTTGGAATATTTTTGAGGAATAAGTAAGAACTTTTACTGTGGTATATACACCACATATATAGACACGTGGTGTCAAGTTTTTCGATACTAAAAAGGGAGAATACTTTAACCAGGGGTTACAAAACGACGACTGAATCAGAACCATGAAGATAAATTGCGATAAAAAAGAAGAGATGGAAGGATTGTGTAAGAAACAAAATTATGAATTAAAAAGCAATAAATGATGCAGTGAAGTTCGAACTTCACAGCTTCATTATTATCTGCCGACATCGACCAGAATGGGATAACGACAGACAAGCCTCAGAAGTCTTTTTTTAAGATAGGCTCGCGTTTGATCACTAAGTCGCTTAATAGTAAAGTACGGTGGTCAACGATGAAACACGCTTGCCTAGAAATACGAGTAGTACCTTCGCTAATACACCAAGGTTGTAGCTATCGGGGTCGCGGGACTCACGAATTACCGTGACCCCGGTACGTAAAGGTCTATTGAAGGACACCGTGGATTTTAGTCAGTACGAGTCTGACGGTCCCTCCTGCTCTGCCCTGGGTGGGAGAACCCATGTGCTGATTTTACAACGTAAAAAAAAGGTTGTAGCTATCCAGAATCAAAGACTCCCACTCCATTCCACATAATAAGTAAAAAAAAATAAGTACCACCAAAAATTAATTAATATAACATCCATATTACTTACGAAGACTTATTAAAAGTCCTCGACATGTATTCAAATAAAATGAGAGAAGTCATTTCATTTTGTTTCTTTGATTATTTTTGTGAAGTTATCACTTATTTTTGTGAAGGCTGGTTAACCTATAATTGGCGACTGTGTAAGTCCTAGTCGTATTATAATTCTATACCTTTTCTATACTGTACACAGAAGCTGTTGGAAATATTTATTAATAAACTAGCTTCCGCCCGCGACTCCGTCCGCGCGGATGTCGGTCTTCGCGTGGATGGTTTATTTCTCCATTTTGAGTAACTCTGACAATGACATCTCATAAATATTACGGCGCTGAATCCACTGCGGGTAATGCAACGTGTGTTCGCGGTTCTACAGAACAACGTCTATGAATAAAACTGAAAAATAAGATTTTTTTTCCTACGTATTTTTCCAGGATAAAAAGTAACCTATTTTATGCCCAGGATAATAAAGTATATATATACCAAGTTTCATCGAAATCGAACCGTTAGTTTTCACGTGATGCCTGCATATACAGACAGACAGACAGACAGACAGACAGACAGACCGACAGACAAAAAAATTTTTAATCACATATTTGGGTTTGGTATCGATCCAACAACACCCCCCGCTATTTATTTTTTTCAATATTTTCAATGTACAGATTTATCATATGCATATATAAATAAAAAATAAAGTCCATTGATCCAAATATGGCTTAACAAAATGAAGCTAAATAAAATCTAAGTTGTTAATTCGCAGATCATATTCGTTGGGACGAATATTGGCACTGGGAAATCAAAGGAACAAAGTGAGGGTACCGTAATAATCTTATAACGGGGACTTTCAGGAGATTATCACGCCGAATTTTGGCTATGGAACATTATCAGTGTGATTTAAATAACTTGTTTTTGGTTCAGATTTTGGTATTTGCGCTGCTGTGGACTAGCAACCTTTTTTTTTAATTTTAAAATGGATTTGTTCTTAGCCTTAATCTAGCCTAGAAACAGTGACATAAGATGAAGTGGCGCTGTACTCCAATAGAATGGTAATCGCGAGCCAGGCCATCAACGAAGGTTACAAGAAGTCTGTGATGCCATTATTTGGAGTAAAAGGTGGTTGATCTCAGCCACCTTTAAATGATGGTGTTTTAAGTACTAATATAATAATAATGATGTGATGATGTGGGAGCAGTGGTGGCCCAGTGGTATCGGCCCCGACTTACGAGTTATAGGTCGTGGGTTTGAACCCAGCGAGGCGCATTACTTTGTGTAATTTATTACATCACTACTGCTCTCAAAACGGTAAAGGAAAACATCGTGGAGAAACCGGCATGTCCTTAGAACCAAATATTCGAAGACATGTGACATCCACCAACCCGCACGGGGCCCGCGTAGTGGATTACGGCCCACTCCCTCTCACAGAGAGGAGGCCTGCGACCCAGCAGTGGGAACAAATATAGGCTGATGATGATGATGATGATGATATTGATGATTACTCAATTCTGGTAATGAATTGATAAACATCGAATCTTTTCATTGTAAATCACGTTTCAACATACATTTACCTTGTAAACATCTTACCGTGTTAAATATTCTAAAAATAGACACAGTCAACATACAAAATTACACCAGAAAAACCCTGCAAACATACATAAAACAGACGCATCCAACTACATACAATTACCCAAAAACTAACTTTATAAACACATGCACAAGGCTCCCGAAAATTAAGCCATGCCTGATTCCGGAGAGGAATTTAATCATAAGATGAATGGGAACAGAGGAATAGTTTCCACTAGAGAAGGGGTTCCCAAACTGTGCGTCGCGGCGCCCTGGTGCGTCGTAGAGAGTACAGAGGGGCGCTGTGAGACGCGTGGGTCTGCCGCTCTCCGGATTGATTTTGCGTGGAACCATGATTCTTTATGTATAAAATATCCACCAGAAGAAGAAGATGGTCTCATTGATCTCTTTAGGAGCTCTGATTTTGATGGAGTTCGGAACCGGGTATTATTGTTTTATTATTCGACAGGCCTGTTGGTCTAGTGCTTAGTGACCCTGACTGCTATGTTGGAGGTCGTAGGTTCGATTCCCACCCAGGACAAATGTTTGTGTGATGAGCACAATCATTGTTCTGTGTCTGTGTGTAATTTATCTATATTATGTATGTATTTAGTAAATATATAAGTATGTTTATCAGTTGTCTAGTACCCATAACACAAGCTCTGCTTAGCTTGGGACTAGATGGCGTTGTGTGATAGTTGTGGAATATAATAATAATAATTCACCTGGTAACAACCAGCTAGGTCGCCGAGAAACTGTATGTGGGCCTCTAGCTGAAAAAGATTGGGAACCCCTGTACTAGACATTAACTTTGTATATTGTGAGAATTTACGTAGTTGAGAGCTTGGATTTAGAAGTGTTATAGTCTTAATGGTAATTGATATGGCTTCGTTTGGAGTTTCATGTTGTGTTATACAATTGGCTTCGCAAGCTTTATTGTCAAATGGACTTGTTTGATAAGAAACCGCAGTAACTAACGTGTTAGTAAATCGCGTTACGTAATGATACGATTTCAAAATATCAATTCAGCAGTGCGCGTAGTAAACTGGTATCGCGTTTAACCTACGTATCCATCGGCAAGGCTGTGTGTAAATGTGGAGTGTGCAGTATAGGTATTCGTGTTCGAATATTTTCACTGAATTATGGTTAGCAATGTGCACGCACTAATAACGAGTATACTGCTCACGTGTGCGTGCGCACAAGTATCCAGGTGTGCACGTACATTTTTTTGAACTTTCGCGCACATTATTTTCGTGTTTGCTTTAGTGAGTCGACCAGAGCGTACAATATCGTGTCCCACAACGGTGGAACCACATTTTTAGAATCGAACTGCGGTACTGATGAGTACTTAGAATTTAGGTTTTACGTCGTCAAGAGTCAAGTAAGTCCTCCGAAGAATCCGACTTTGACGAGCATGAACGTGATAGATTAGTTGGTAAATTTAGTGGGGTACTGAATCAGAAGGCCGCCGGTTCAAGTTCCGCTCTTGCCGTATTGTGTGTGGATTTAAATGTTTATCAAAAAACGTACCCACGACACAGGATTATTTCTAAGTGTGAGGCAACGATTAAAAAAGAAGGCAAGTTTACTATGTGGGTCTTTTTTATTTAATGCAGTAAACTCATCAAAATTCTATCAGTCTTCCCAAATTGGGTGGATCAGAAGGGACTGTCAGACTCGTACTGATTAAAAATCACCATGTTTCTTCAATTGGTCTTTGCTTTCCAATGTCACAGTTAAATGTTTAGACGTTATCAGTTTTTTTTTTTCGTGGTACAATCATCAAATGAGTCCTCCCACCCAGGGCAGGGCGGGAGGGACTGCCTTTACGTCCGGGGTCACGGTAATTCGTAAGTCCCGCGACCCCCGCAGGCTTTGGCCCTCTACAGGCCCCTTCACCCAGTACCGCGACATAGGCCCATGAATAGATTCTCTGACGCCTACATCCATCTATAATTCACCACGTAAGGCCTCAATAAATAGCACCATTGTACATCAACATATCGTTTCGAAGGTCCTCATTTTCGATTCAGTTCATGCAACTTTGTCGGACAACCTGTCCCGACGGACTGAGCAGTAGACAGCTGGAACTCCAGTGTCGAGTTTACAATCTGCATTCGTTGTTACACTATTATGTAGAATAATGTAGATACAATTCTGTTGTTCTGTCGTTTTGTTGTTGGGGTCAATGGTAACTACAGCTGAGTTTAATGGTTAAACGTGACTTGAAGTTAACTGTGTTTTAATACGGTAAGTTAGATAGTATGACCACAAGGGTTAAATATAACCTAGCTGTTAGACAACAGCTAGGTTATATTTCAAATCTCAAATTAAAATCAGACGATTTTAATTTCAAATTATCCCACGGGAGCGGGCATGCGGGCGGCGAGTAATGGGCGACTCTCTGTCCGACCATGGACCATGCCCGGGTCGACTGCGCGTTGTGTTCCACGCGCGCCTCAAGGAGTGTCAGCATAGTGACGGGGCCCCCTGTAGAGGGCCAAAGCCTGCCGGGGTCGCGAGACTCACGATTCGCCGTGACCCCGGTGCGTAAAGGGCTATTGAAGGACACCGTGGATTGTAGTGACTACAAGTCTGACAGTCCCTCCCGCCCTGCCCTGGGTGGGAGGACTCATTTGATTATTTTACCACGATAAAAAAAAAGCTCTTGTCTGATTGTAATTTCAAAATTATCCCACGGGAGCATAATACTCGGGGTGAATGTTATCCTTTTTATTATTTCAGACTTATAGTCTAGCCATCTCAGAATCTTTTCGGGGTCGCGGGACTCACTAATTACCGTGATCCCGGAACGTAAAGGGCTGTTGAAGGACATCGTGGATTTTAGTCAGTACAAGTCTGACAGTCCCTCCCGCTCTGCCCTGGGTGGGAGTCATTTGATGATTTTACCACGTCATAAAAAGTCATCGTAAAAGTCACGACTTAGATTTTGTATTTTGCTCTTTATGCATTGTTTTTCCGTATTTTATACATTTTTAAATATTTTTACAAAACTAAAAAATCCCACAAGGTCTCTATCAGGGTATCTGGGCGTTCTTCACAATGTTTTTCTCCACCTTTTTTAGAGCAGTGGTAACTGTACAACTAAATGCGCCTAGCTGGGTTTCGAACCCGCATTCCATAATCACCACTATTTTTCAACCGCTACAGTTTAATTCTATACCATTTTCCACTGCTGGGACCTAGATCGCATCTCTATTAGACCCGTCATGTACCTCATGCGCCCAGTGCGGCCTTTTCTCTCCTATATTATTTTGCGGTCGGTCTATTTTGGGAGCAACTGCCTATCTGACCCTGACAACCTTATTACTAAGTTAAACGATGTCCCTTGAGAAGGCTGATTTCCAGAATAGTCTGGTTATTTATTAAGACTTGTCTATGTATTATAGGTGGCTTGTAACCGAATATTTATATGTTTTGTATAGGCAGTCTTATAATGTTACCTGAATATTTTTTTTTTCGTGGTAAAATCATCAAATGAGTCCTCCCACTCAGGGCAGAGCGGGAGGGACTGTCAGGCTCGTACTGACTAAAATCCACGGTGTTCTTCAATAGCCTTTTACGTTCTGGGGTTACGGTAATTCGTACAGTCCTGCGACCATGTAACCTGAATATGGGAAATAATAAAATATAAAAAGCTGTTCCGACGATGCCCCCGCTCTCTGCTGCTAATAATCGTAGCGTGATGTTATATATCCCATATAACATTGCCTTCTTCGATAAATGATCTATTCAACACAAAAATATCTTTGTAATTAAGAAAATCAGTTTTTGAAATGAGCGCTACATTAAAAAATAAAAAACGATCAGACAGCTTCACAAGTCTAAAACAAAATGGCATTAGCTTAGATTGTAACACGGGCACTACTATCTAAGCACCAACTGGTAGCATCGGCCGTCATTACGGGTGTTTCTTGGGGTCTACGTTCTATGTCCGTTAACGAAGACACGGATACGGACGTAACTAACGTCAAAATTAAACTTGCGGACGGATAATACTTAGAGACCGCGACACGACTGAGTTCCTGTATGTAATTACATCAAATTGTATTAAAAATGTGTAGTATCAATTTTCCGCAGGTTTTATGAGTGATGGCGAGGACTCTGAGCTATCTGTCAAATCGTAATATCAATAATTCTTATTTCGGGCACGTTGTCAAATCACCCGTAACTAAGCCCGATACCAGGTTTTCGTGCTTAGTTTGACCCCCAAATCTCCACTGAAATGACAAGCAGATTTCAAACACAGTTCTTTGTTCGTTGCCAAATAGAAAAATAAAATAATAGTCTCAATAAATGAGGTAGAAGCACCAGCTCCCATCACACACTTAAATTGAAGGAAAACGGAAACGGTTCGTAGGAAACAAATTTTCTTGAATCTAAATTACAGTCAGTCACCCTCGGCTGTTTATTTACATTTCATCTGAGCGTGGAGTTAAACAAATATTGCTAAGCATGATATTATTTACTTTCACTGATTTGTTTGCACATCACCCGTATGTATTATGAACGATTGCTTTCGTAATATTTGTTTTGAAAAACTGATTTCGTATTAAGATTATTTTTTTAATGATGGATGGTAGATTTTTTTCTTCTAGTTATTTGATTTTTTGTGCAGCGAAAAACACATTTTGTATTATATATATTTCACGAAAAACGCTGTAGTTTCATAAAATCCTTTCATTTAGATTTAGAGCGTTATTATAAAAAACTCTATTTTATTTCTCATTCATTTTTATTCGTCAAAATGTTTATTTTATATAACTAACAAGGTAAACACTGCATCAAAGCAAATCCCAGCTGCAAAACCCAGCAAAACATTAAAAATACGAACCAAAGTCCTCGTTTTAAAGCGAAATAAACTCGTACAAAATAATATTTTCATCTTTAAAACGTCAACTACAACATTTCAAAGCAGCATCACACACAAATTGACGTTGAATTTCAAGTGTGTTCAAAAACTTACGTCAACATGGGCTGACGGTGAAATGAAAAAGTTACAAAGGGCATAGTGCAACGAGTTGCCGCCGCGTCAGTCAAACCTGACGACCGATTGTTGCTGCTCCCACCACACGGATACAGGAATTAACGGAGAAGTTTTAATTAAATAAATAAATATTCCACAACTATCACACGACGTCATCTAGTCCCAAGCTAAGCAGAGCTTGTGTTATGGGTACTAGACAACTGATAAACACACTTTTATATTTCTAAATAAATACAAATTATAGATAAATTACACCCACACCACAGAACAAATGATCGTGCTTATCACACAAACGTGTTTCGTGTTCGTGATTACCGTTTGAGATTTCTTAAAAAAGATGATTCTGGCTTCAGGGCTCAGTCATGTCATACAAACAAAACCGATCAGCAGGATCAAAATTATATGCAAAATGTCAGCTCAATCAAGAGAAAATCACTGAAATTAAATTTTTTGTTATATTTGATTGACCTCTACATACTAACAAGGCAACTTTGAAATAAAAGCTTATAAAATGTTATCGGAATATTATGAGATTTTTGATCCTCATAAAACTAATAACAATTTAGCCTCTAACTGACCCGTTGTTACTTGGCAAATGTTACAGCTGATCAATCAACATAAAGTAATCCAATCTGTATTCATGTGACCCCGGTACGTAAAGGGCTAGTGAAGGACACCGTGGATTTTAGTCAGTACAAGTCTGATAGTCCCTCCCGCCCTGTCCTGGGTGGGAGGACTCATTTGATGATTTTCATCATCATCATCATCTCAGCCATTGGACGTCCACTGCTGAACATAGGCCTCCCCTTTAGATCTCCACATATACCGGTTGGAAGCGAACTGCATCCAGCGTCTTCCAGCGACCTTTATAATTGATGATTTTACCACGATGAAAAAAAAAAAGAAACTGTATTCATGTACTAGTCGTAAATTATATTTTATTCTCACTGAAAATAAGCATAATAATAATCTGAAGCTTCGACGCACATCTGTCGAGGCTCTCCTTGGGTAGTTGGATTAAGGGCCTGATTCAGAAGGCAGTACTCCTCGATACGGCTTGCATTGTGAGGAGGTTCCTTTGGAGCCCTAATCACCAGTAGCTTGGACCCTGCTCCCACGCCGGCGGATCCCTATTTTATATTTTTAGATGATTTTTATTGTTTTTATTTAAGAAATATTTAAAAAATTAATAATATGTTTAAAAATGAATAAATGGAATAATAATTTGAGGCTTAAAAGTAAGTTTTCAAGTTTTTGTGACGTTAAGTATACGGGATATTTGACGTTAATTTTATGTATAAAATTAGTTCTTTTATTAGTCTTCATACACTTTGGGCGCTTTTTCATTTTCCATCATACAGTCTACGTCGTTATACTTCAATTATGCTGTACAGTCGAATATATGGAATTCATGCATATTTGTGCATATTTCACTGTAGGTATAATCCGAGGAGTACTTCATATTATAAATTTGAAAGTGTCTAGGTATGTATGTGCGGTTTTACGTCAAAATAGCTGAACAGATTTTGTTGAATTGTGGTACAGAGATGGATGGGACCCAAAAAGCGGTCATAGGCTACAAGGGTAGGGGCGTTTATTCCTAATTAAATACTAAGCTAAACCTTCGGCATTGTTTATGTTGAGTTCGGTGTCTATTTTGGGATCACACAGTTTCACAATCACCTCAGGTATTTTCCCATGAAATGGTTCTTCCATCCATGTAACCTCATACACTTTCACATCTTGAACAGTAGTATGATTAAAGGTTTTTTTTTTGTGATAGTGAAAGGCTTCTATTTCTGCAGAACCTACCTATTAATACCACATCCACAAAATTTCCACGTGAATGAACTGAACTCTTTAGTAGACACGTCACGGATTCGAATTGGAGTTGCCAACACAACGAAAAAAAATAGTGAATCGACGCGTTAGCGGGGAATGAATGAATTCACCGACGTCACTGCACTCAGCGAAAGTAATGTTACATTTTAAGAGTTTAAATATCGATTCGAATAAATCCTGAGATTTTAGCGTATTCGTCAGAATGATGCCATCGTTATCTTAATTAATTCGGGCTTTATGCAATCTGTCTTCGTCTACCATAATTTTTTTTCGATTACGTAAATAATATTTAGCAAATACAAATCCAATATTTTTTTAATAATCTGATGGACTGAAATAAAATAAATAATAAAGAAATATAGGAAATATAGGTTGGACGAATCTATTTATCATTCATCACGTTTATTAAAGAAATTACGATCAGTTACGGAGCTTCTACATAATGGCATGGCCATCGTCTGTAGTGTGAATAGCAGAGGCGTAGCTACCGCCGTATCAGCCGTATCAATTATACGGGGCCCCCAAGTGTCAAGGGCCCCCGACGATTGGAATAAAAACATAAAATGTTGCTCTTAAATGAATACTTATCGCGGCGGTAAAGCTCCAATTATTGAACTCTATTTTCAAAAAGGCTATATCTAGTTTTGAATGAGCTAATGAACTAAAAATGAGCTACTATCAGTCAGTAATAGCATTAGTTACACGAGTCAGGATGCTATTGTCTTTGTTCTACTAAACTTAGATTAAAAGGGCCCCAAACAAGTTTTGATACGGGGCCCCTTCTGGCCTAGCTACGCCACTGGTGAATAGTTTGGTAAAAACGTAGTTACGGCGAAACATTTACCTTTGAGAGAAATCCTGATATAATAAACTAAGCCTATCGTAGATGGGCACGCCGCAATCGCGGCGGTAAGACCCTTCTTTGAGGAGTGGCTGGATAGGCGTCACGGCGTCCTTACCTACCGCATTACGCAGGTCCTCACCGGACACGGAAGTTTCGGGAGGTTCCTGTGTCTGATAATGAGGGAAGAAACGCCTGGGTGTCACCACTGCGAGGATCGTCCGGAGGACACGGTGGAGCATACGGTGCAGGACTGCCCCGCTTGGGCAGAGCACCGCCGTGTCCTCACGACGGCGATAGGCGGAGACCTCTCGCGCCCAGCATTGGTCGAGGCCATGCTGCGGGGCGAGACGGAGTGGGAAGTGGTCGCCTCCTTCTGCGAAGCAGTCATGCTCGCGAAGGAGGAGTCGGGCCGCGTGAGGGAGAGGACAGCGTCATCCCTCCACCCCAGCCGCAGTGATAGACGCCCGCGGCGACGGACGTCGCAAGACGATCTCCAGCCACCGTAGGCGCGGTCATGCGGGCGGCGAGTAATGGGCGACTCGCTGTCCGACCATGGACCATGCCCGGGTCGACGGCGCGTTGTGTTCCACGCGCGCCTCAAAGAGTGTCAGCATAGTGACGGGGCCTGTAGAGGGCCAAAGCCTGCCGGGGTCGCGGGACTAACGGATTACCGTGACCCCGGTACGTAAAGGCTATTGAAGGACACCGTGGATTTTAGTCAGTACAAGTCTGACAGTCCCTCCCGCCCTGCCCTGGGTGGGAGGACTCATTTGATGATTTTACCACGATTAAAAAAAAAAAGCCTATCGTAGATGGTCGCGGGACTCACGAAATACCGTGACACCAGTACGTAAAGGGCTATTGACACTGTGGATTTTAGTCAGTACGTGTCTGACAGACCCTCCCGCTCAGCCCTGGGTGGGAGGACTCATTTGATGATTTTACCACGATAAAAAAAAACGTAGACCACGCCGAGGCTGCGCCACATAACCCTGTCCTCTACCTTTTGCAGCCAATCTATCCCAGGGACTCTCTTAAGGTGATCAATCCATCCAGGTGGGGACGTCACACACTGCGCTTGCCAATACGTGGTCTCAACTCCAGGACTCGGTCTTCTGGCCGCGGAACTGTCAGTCCCTTCCGTCCCGCCCTGGGTAGTCATAATTCAGTAAAAAAAGGATTTGCTTGTCTGCTACACTGACCATTGATCCTTCGACAAACGTGGCCAGCCTACTGCCACTTCAGTTTGTTTAATCAAGACTTTTGTGATCATTGCGTAGGTATATTAGAAAGAAAAAAGTAACTGTCGCTAATTAATTATTTTTTCTTTTTTTTTAAAAAAACGTTACCCAGCACTAGAAATTTCTCCTGTGTCGTGGATGCGTTTACAAATATATAAACTCACATACACAAACGCCCAGACCCGAAACAACTACTTGTAGATCATACAAATATTATCTCCATGCGGGAATCGAACCCGCGACACGCAGCGCAGCAGTCCAGTCGCTCAGCCACTGCGCTAACCGTGCCGTCGAATTTTATGAAACACATATTAATTTCTAGCTTCAAATAAATAAACGAAGGTCATATTACAAAATAAGAAATTCTAGTAGCACAATAATTAAAATGTGTTTCAAATTAATTTCAATGGACGTTTCGGCTTTTCATCTGACACAATATTTAATTTTACAAAACTCGTCGGCCGCCATATTGTTTTGTGACGTAATGAATGAACGAATGTTTAATGTTTATGATGTCATTCTTATAAATATAAAGTTAATTTCATTCAAAATGTTACGGGTTTATGAACAAAATTAAATATTTATGTTAATTATTTTTGCGAATAAATAAATGTGAAACAGACAAAAATAGTAGATAATTTATTCGTACAATGGAGTCGGGGAACAGGTTGGTTTAAAATATTAATTATTTGATGTCTCTTTGCGTGTCACTGGACTCAAATTATATCTTACCAATTATACAGCCTTCTGCACTACTAAATCTTTCGCTTGATTTTGGTCTCGCTCACCTGGTTGTGCCAAATAAGCACGAATTGAGATGAGGCATCTCCTGCAGAGGGACCCAATTTAAATGTGAGTAAATGTGTTTTATAAGTATTAGTAAATAACCATCACAGTGACATCTTCTCCATTGAATTCTTGTTGGCAAAGGTGTTTCTAATGTTGCACCCACATTTTGCCAGATAAGTTTACGTCCTGTTTAATAAAGATTGAGGCTATTGCTATCAACCAAACACAAATCTTAGACTCCATTGCTGCTACTGATGATATCCTAATGGAAAAACCCAGTAACACTTTGCACGACCTGTGAATCAAACCCGGGATCTCATCCCAGCAGTCTTGCTTGCAACTACTAGACTAAAGGCAGTTAGAAAACAAAATAACACTCCTTTTATCCGTCTCTTATTTACTCCGAAGTCCTGAAATACAATTTCTTAAAGAAAACTCTCTAACTTAATTTGACTAGCTGAGAATTTCTCGGAGCTCTTGTTTTTGGGCATCGAGAATTCACGATTCCTTTCAGGCATTTAAAGTTCTTGATGTAGTTATTTTAAAGTTCTTTCTAAAATAAAGTTGGACAGTTCTGAATTAAATTGGAAGTCCCCAAAATGTCTCCAACTGAGGGATAAATACGTTTTATTTGCTGTTATTTTAGGAATAAATATAAACCCGTTTATTGGTGTAATTTCGCCAAAACGACGAAATTTTTTGCAATGAGTTTGCTCTTGACCTCTATCTGGTCCAGAAGCAAAAATTATACCTACGATCGAGCGAGCTCACCTATAAAAAATTAGAACTTCTGCGCACCGACGGAAGGCAGTAAAGACTTGTTGACGCTGGAATCCTGCTGGACTGGACAGGACGGTTGTCTTGTACCAGGCGGCAATGGTCTGCACCGCCAGTGCGATCGCTCAACCGTCACAGTTTACAAGAAGACTGATGGCGTGCCCGAGGCCCGAGGTAGATTGCCAGGAGGTGCATCTCACTCACCAAAAAAAAACACATACATAAGGACAATACACATATATCTGCCCTCTATAATTATTATTTTTTCGTCGAACCTCATCATCTGCCTAGCCTTTTCCCAACTTTATTGGGGTCGGCTTCTAGTCAAACCAGATGCAGCTGGATATCAGTATTTTACATGGAGCGACTGCCTGTCGGACCTCCACAACCCAATAACTGGGTAATACGATACTCGATGGTAAGACTGGTTGTCAGACTTTAAGAGCTTCTGACGAACAGTAACGACTGTCAAAGATCTACAAATGACAGCCGGGACCAACGGCTTTACGTGCTTTCCGAGGCACGGAGGAAACTCGCTATGACAGATGGTCACCGATCCACAGACCAACCTCCGCAAGCACGGCTTAACCAGGGAGATCGGCCTGTGCGGCTGTATTTATTTAGCCACGAGCTCCTCCTCCTCTGTTTTTGTCGTACCTATAACTTGGATTAACGTAGGATAGTTTTTGTCCCGATTTCATGTTCCATGGAATGGTTATGTGGGTTATACTTCGGGTGAAACCGCTGGCAACCCCTAGTTATCAAATGTTGGTGTGCTGTTTCAACGTAATTACAATCCAAGATTGCTCATTACGCCTCATCTCGAAGTCATCCTTTGTAATCAAGCCGCTGCATTCGATTCATCATTTCATCTGTGAATTAGTTATTTGGTATATTAGGTAATCAGGTAATCTGCAATTATGCTAGCAATCTAGATAGCTCTTGATATGTTTAATATTATGTCAGTTACTAATCTGATATCTTAGTAATTGTTTGGAAGAGTATAATATTGTTATTCGAACCTGAAAATAACTTCGTGTTATTCTAAGTAATACTGCTTATTATAGCTTATTTTTTTCATTATTGAGTTTATTTGTAAACCTGGTGCTTGCATCAGTGCAGTGCCAACATATTGGGTAACACATTAGATTGGGCATTACTTACCAAGTTCGAAAATATTATCTTTTTTTTTTACGTGTTGAAATCATCAAATGAGGCCTCCCACCCAGGGCAGAGCGGAAGGGACTGTCAGACTCGTACTGACTAAAATCCACGGTGTCCTTCAATAGCCCTTTACGTTCCGGGGTCACGGTAATTCGTACAGTACCGCGACCCCGGCAGGCTTTGGCCCTCTACAGGCGCCGTCACTACGCTGACACTCCTTGAGGCTCGCGTGGAACACCACGCGCCGTCGACCCGGGCATTTTCCATGGTCGGACAATGAATTGCCCATTACTCGCTGCCCGCATGGCTGCAACTTTTAAAAATACATAGATATATAATGAAGGAGTAATTTTGTCTATATAATTACCACGACATGTACCTGGCACATGAATCCTGAACAATAAACTCAGAATGGTTGATTTTTGTGTAGCTTCAGAAGATGCTCTACGAAGACTACGCCGTAGCCAATATGGTGCTACGCTCTCGTAGCAGATTTTCGTAGCTCTCAAGGTTTTTACGGGTTTTTATTAAACTTTTTGGAAGTGGAAAATTTTTTAGCGGCGTTGTGCACTTTTTTTGGAATGGGTAAAAAATGTTAAACTCGCGTCAGGACACGTGACCTGATCGAAAATTCGTTAGACAGCGCAAGGCGCTTGCGCGAATGTTCGTGTGTGTTTATTACTATTCGAGTTTTCACTTCTGCCGGCACTCCGAGAGTGCAACCCGTCGTTTTTTTTTATCAGAAAAGGTTGAATGAATACTTTTTTATAATAATGTTTATTTGTCATCATAGGGCGCCCTTTTCAATAACAAAACTTCTATCAATTTCAGCATTTATACATAACAAAAAAACGAAATTACCCGTCTGTCATCTAATAAGAAAAATGGATGGTCCCATTCAATCATACAAATCCTAACACATTTAAAAACGTAAGTATGACAAATGTGCATCTATCAAAACTTTTTGAGCTGTCAATTGCGTACATTTGTTTCACCCCCCTTTTCACCCCTCTCTTTATAACTTAGTCACAATGTAGGGGTGCAATGTGGGTTGTAAATCACTGGGTATTTGTCATCGGATGGGTTTTTGGATATTATGTTGAAGTGATGTGAGGGATTTGAGTATTACTGTTGTTGTTTTTATGAATTGCTTGGAATCTCGGGGTGTATTTTTTTTTTTAAACTTTTGCTTTAACACTTTTTTTTTATCGTGCTAAAATCGTCAAATGATTCCTCCCACCCAGGGCAGAGCGGGAGTGACTGTCAGACTCATACTGACTCAAATCCACGGTGTCATTAATAGCCCTTCACGTTCCGGGGTCACGGTAATTCGTATAGTCCCGCGACCTTTGCTTAACACTAGGAAATACTCCGTTAGTGAGTCTCATTGTTTGTGTAAGTGATTTTTAGTTTTTTAATCGCATGCTCGATACAGGAAAAAGACAGAGGGTACAACATGATTAAAAAAATTTATCCTTTTTAGCTCAAAGCTCAAAAGCAAAAACGGAACTCTTATAGGATCATTTTGTTGTCTGTCTGTGTCGTTCAGTTCTTCTGTGCGTGTTCTTCTATCAAGAATCTTTTTCTCAATTATTTTCAACTACGGATCTTTTCAATGTGGGTAGTTCGACACCCACCTGGTCAGTATTGTTTTGGAAAACTTGAGTCATATTGGTAGAGGTCACAACTGTACAGATTTTCTTAATATATTTTCATGACAGTGTTTTAACTTTTCAACAATTCTGTTCATAAATCAAAAGTTAAAATATCGCAAAAATACTATCAAAATAAAATCAATAGGCTATATTACTCAATAAATATAATTAAATACATATTCCACAACTATCACACAACGCCATCTAGTCCCAAACTAAGCAGAGCTTGTGTTATGGGTACTAGACAACTGAGAAACATACTTATATATTTCTAAATACATACATATTATAGATACATCACACAAACATTTGTCCTGGGTGGGAATCGAACCCACGACCTCCGGTATAGCAGTCAGGGTCTCTTACCACTAGACCAATAGGCCTGTCAACAGGCCTGTCAGAAATTAGTCCGAAAGATAGGCTATCAAAAAATAATTAACACATATTTTTTCTTTTGTTACGTTCTCCAAAATAAAGTTACAACGCTTCTAAAAAAACACAAACTGTTTTCAATATTTCTGTTATCAATACTCTAACTGACGAACTTAACAGATTTTCAATTTATTTATGCAATAAACTACCTTATTCAAAAGTAAAATCTTTAATCATAAATATCACCCAAAAAATTTCAAAGAAACACAAATGCCAGTGGAAATTATTTGTCTTGACTCTCGAAATTTAATAAAAGCAAAAAACAGAGAGTCTCAACCTAGTGTCTACTAGCAGACATATTTCCAATAATGTTAAACGACAGACATCAAACAAGTTTTTGTCTATTGAATATGAACCACTTAGCACTGTGCAAAAGGTTGTTAAAGTCTTGGAATGTCACTCAAGAATTTAGCAACCTTTTGTGTTCTGTCAAGCCTGCGAAGATCTTGAGAAACTACAATAAAGTATTTTTGCTTGAATAAAACGAGACTTTTACTTCTTTCAGTTATTCGAAAATAGTTTTTGTTCGCGACTTCGCTCGTGTTAGTGTAGACTTTGACAATCAATTCGGGGTTTTTTAGTTGCCCTTTACACAGAGAGACACATGACGACATGGCCTTGATCTTTGATTGGACGGCGAGCTAAGTGGAATGACCCCTTTTTTTAGGTCGTAAAATCATCAAGTGAGTCTTCACGCCTCTTGACTAAAATCCACGGTGTTCCTTAAATAACGTTTCAGGATCTCGGTTACCTATTTAGTCAATTCCGACAGTTGACGGCACGGTTAGCGCAGTGGCTGAGCGATTGGACTGCTGCGCTGGGTGTCGAGCAAATATTTGTAAGATCTACAGTTAGTTGTTTCAGGTCTGGGCGTTTGTGTATGTGTATTTATTTGTTTGTAAACGCACCCACGACACAGGAGATATACCTAGTGTGTGGTAGGTGGGTGGTAGGTGTTTGGCCCTCTACGGGGGCTTCGTCAGATTGCTGGCAGCTCTTTGACGCGCGTGTGGAACACGACGCGTCGTTGACCCGGTTATGTTCCATAGTCAGACAGCGAGTTACCCATGACTGCCGTCCCCATGCTTGCGCTTACGGTGGCCCAAAAACGCCTCGTTAAGTCCGACGCCATGGGCGTCTCTCGCAGCGGCGGGGTCTAAAGGTGGAGGCTGTCCTTTCCCTCACGCATTCCGCCTTCTCTTTCGCTAGCATGACTCCTTCTCTAAAGTAAAGTTTCTGGTAAAGAATTACTAAGCTTGAATATTACTATGTACGATAATAATGACTATTTCTATCTCTCAATCTGACAAAACTAACATCATAATTATCGATCACTCATTATCTTCTCCCAACATAACAAATAACCGTAAATTATAGGTTTAGGCAATCGATCTGTATCTTACAATAAGTGATGGATGATTCCCTCGGAACCAAACGGTACAATAGTACAACTAGAAGCAGTCAGATACCCATACTGAGTGACATGATTTTAGGATGATAAATATATTCCCAAAGTGGCCATAAATTGGGAACGCTATTTATTTACGAGAAATTTCGGGTTTGTGACATAGGATTAAGGCAGTGGGTTTTGGCAAGAAGCGATAGATCATTGTAATTTATTTTCGTCATAAATATATTGGTTATCTCATGGGTTTATAGGTCTTTTTTTGAATGTGCTGTGCGATTCGCAGTTTTGTTCAACTAAAAATGTTCTATGACTAATCGAAGTCTGGTCACAGTGTTATCTGTGTCAGAGAACTGTGTGTGGAGATCTAAAACAAATGACAGTCGCGAGTGCGCTTCCACTTGCTGTACGTGAACCGTGTGTATAGCGTGAAGATCTCAAACGACAATCGCGAGTACGCTTGCACTCACTGTACGTAAACCGTGTGTATGGCGTGAATATCTAAAACAAATGACAGTCGCGAGTGCGCTTGCACTCGCTGTTACGTGAACCGTGTATATAGCGTGGAGATCTAAAACAAATGACAGTCGCTAGTACGCTTGCACTCGCTGTTACGTGAACCGTATGTATGACGTGGAGATCTAAAACAAATTACAGTCGCGAGTACGCTTGCACTTGCTGTACGTGAAGCGTGACTATGAGTGCGGGCTTATTTGCATAGCAGAGCTGATCTTCTGATTCTATCTATTTTGTGACATTACAAAATGTCATCTTCGTTGAAGTAACAAGTGCTTAGTTTACTCTCTAAACGAAACCGAAAGTGGGTGGAGATAGAAAAAACTAGATGTGACAGTGAAAGGAAACTGATTATATCTAAATTTAATGATGAATTAATCTGGAGTTCACACCGCTGTTATTTTAAGGTGTACAACAATGAAAACAACAATAGCCTTTTTTTTACTTTGTTGTATGTACACGCATGAGTCAAATCGTTCTTTTATTCCTTTCTTTTTTAGATTTTAATGTACACTTTTTCCATAAATTCAAATTTTCCATTTTGTAAATTATTGAAAAAGTGGAGGCATAATTTCAAATTTTTTGCTGGTTTCTTCTGTGCTGTCCTTACCCACATCGACAGATGGTTTATATGAACCAATTTTCAAAGGATCAGCCCGGTTCTCCAGAAACCAGATTTGCCTGCTGGTGGTAATATCCTACGGATTGAGTAGTGTGAATCTCATTCAGGAGAACATACACGCTCCATTTTTACAATTACGTTGAAATCCCATGTAAATATGCCAATAGGAAGCAAGCCTATCCTATGTTAAGAGCATTAAACAATTTCAAATCTAATTAGTCCGTCAGTAAAAGTTTTGATAAATAATGGAAACGTATTTTTTATTTGGTAAATCTTTACAAAGATATAACGCAAGTAAAATTGTGGTGTGAGGGCTCGAAAAACCGTACTTGCTTGTGACGTATTGGCAACTTTACAGCCTTTGTCAAACAGACTGGCGTGACAAATGCGAAGCGAGGCGTTTTTATTTGTAATGTATGGAATTGTTTGAATCCAGTCACATAGAAAAGCGAAAGCGATCCGACAGCGTGACAGAACTATCGGACTGGCGTCTCGCTTCGGTTCGGTATCGCTTCGGAAACGCTTCGCTTTCGCCTGTCTGTTTGACAAAGGCATAAAAGTGTCGTATCTCCGTCAATTTTGGTTTACATAATAGAAGAAAAAATATGTGTTACATATTTTTTTATTATCTAACTGACGGACTTACTATATGTTTTCGGTCAAATACCCTATCGTGGACAAATCACCATCCAAGCGATTCCAGTGGTTTTACAAATTCTAGACTTTAAGCGTGTAAAAATAAAAAATAAATCTCTGTTGTCTCAAAGAGGGCTTGAGACAATAGAAAGCACAAAGCGATGTCAGTTGAGGCACTTTGTGGAAAAAGGCTTTTGTCGCTTCTATATCACTGTTATTGTATCGGCTAGTTAGGGGAACAGTGTACAAGAAAGGGACGCGAGATATGATGGGAAATCACACACTTAAGGCAAACTTAACACAACACTAACGTAGCGCAAGCGCCAACAGGACGCCATTTGTTAATGACCGCTTGCAAATGACGGCCTGATGGCGCTTGCGCTACGTTAGAATTGTGTTAAGTATGTCTAAAGAGTGTATGTTTCCATTATACCTCGCGTCCCCGTCTTATACACTGTTCCCCTACGTAGAATTATGGGTTCCGTTTTATATTTGGAGGAACGGGATTTCATTTGTTATTGAAATAAGGTGGATACTAGTAATATTTTTATTGCGACACAGGCTTTGAGAACGGACTCTAATCACCATAAGGCAGTGCGAGTTGGTGGAAGACATTATCTTTGAATTTTGGTTAATAGGCTTGGAAGAACTTGAGTGAAACCTTTGTCCAGCAGTGGGACAGTGTAGGCTAGACAAAAAATATTCTTATGTGTAATATTTTACACCAGTGAGGTTTTATTTAACCAAAGCGCTTACGAACAAGAGCAGTGCTTGCCCAAGTGGTATCGGCCTCGACTTACAAGATTTAGATCGTGGGTTCGAAATCAGCCAGGCGCAATTCTTTGTGTAATTTATTTCATCACCACCACTGCTCTCACAACGATGAAGGAAAACATAGTTAGGAAACCGGCATGTCCTAGAACCAAAAAAAAAACGAACACATGTGACGTCAACCACCCCGCACCGGGCCCGCGTCCCTTCACAGAGAGGGGGCCTACGTCCCAGCAGTGGGACCATTATAGGCTGGTGATGATGAGGTTTTATTTTATCAATAAGTATTTGTAACATACTAAATTTCAATACATTATTGTAACAAGTGGAAATTGTTAAACTTTTCATCGGTTCCGTGATGGATCGTATTCGATAATGTTAATGTTCCCGCGGTACATAATGTGATTGATATTGAGTACATAATTTAGGTAGATGAATGTTTTGACAGTATGTCAATAAAATTATTTAGTCACTTCAGATACAACTAACTTTTGTTGGCGGATTCACTCGCATTATGTTTAAAAATTGTAGTATATTTATATTATACTATTATGGCGACAAGCAAGCATATGGCCGACTTGATGGAAAGCAGTCCCCATAGCCTATAGACGCATGTAACGCCAAGGTATGGCCTGCGTCTCGGTAAAAACTTTTTTACGCCAATTTTGAAAAGTCTCATGTTGTAGCTCATTTGGAAAACCAGGAAAGGGAGTTAATAGGAGGAGGAGCAGCCTGATCTATCTCGCCTCTATACTGATCTATGGGCGACTCGCTGTCCGACCATGGACAATGCCCGGGTCGACGGCGCGTTGTTTTCCACGCGCGCCTCAAGGAGTGTCAGCATAGTGACGGGGCCTGCAGAGGGCCTAAGCCTGCCGGGGTTGCGGGACTCAGAAATTACCGTGACCCTGGTACGTAAACGGCTATTGAAGGACACCTACACACCTAGTGGATTTTAGTCAGTCAAGTCAGACAGTAATGGGTGGGAGGACTCATTTGATGATTTTACCACGAAAAAAAGTACACTGATCTAATGCCTGTGACTGACAATCTATCGCTAATATCGATCTCTTGAAGACAACCTTGAAATGGATAAGACAACGAAAATAAAAATGATAAAAAGTAACTTAGAAACTATAATGCTTTTTATCCAATTCAACCAACTTCCCTTATCAATTTTTTTCCTCTTTTTCTTGTAAATTGCACCCCAAGTCCCAGGTGTCTTTATAGCTAGCAATCGATCATACTCATAAGGTGACAAGTGTCAACATAGACGAATCAATAGGCGGCCGGAACGACGGCACAATGGATTGTACTAAGTGTATTGGCATTTTAGTCATATGAAGTACTTTGTTAATACAATCATTATGGCTTTTTGATGTTTTATGTCACTACTGTTATGTTGATTTAGTGGGCTTGTAGGGCATGAGATCTTACGGACGGTGAGTAATGGGTAGCTCGCCGTCTGATCAAGATCTGCGTTCCATGCGGGCCTCAAAGAGCTGTCAGCACACTTTTGGGGATCCTCCAACGAGGCCCTCATAGAGGGTCATAGCTTGCTGGAGTCATAGAACTGTCCAAACCGGAAACCACGGCCATAGAACATTATGACTTATTGTGGGAACACGATGAATTTAAGTCAGTATGAGTCTGACAGTCCCTCAGGGCGAGAAGACTCATTTGAAGATTTTATAACCTAAAAAAAGAAAAAGTGACATTACAGGGCCAAACGCCTGCTGGGGTCGCGAGTCCGTCTTAAACGGGCATCGTGACCCTGGAACGCAAAAGGCAACCTTAAAAAGAGGGTTGATTTTTGGTTAGTTAGATAGAGAGAAAAAATATTGGATAAACACTCTTTTCTCTCCTATTTTATTTTACAATAAAATAAATCAACAACAGCGTAATACTTCCTTAAAACCCATACAATGTATAAAATTACTAGCGATCTTGAAAGGGTTACTCACGTTTTGTATGCAAAGGTATAAGGATATCCTTTTAAAGGTGGATGAGCAGCTAATATAAGATGTATCCGAACGGTATTATGATCGTAAAGATGGCTTATAAATACATTTGTAAGGAGACTTTGAGAATATTTTTATTTGGAAGATTTCAAGCTAAAATTTTACGAAAGTAAACAGTTTTTTTTGACAATTATCTTTATAATGACCGCTAAACGGCATTTCCTTCAAATTCTTATTTTTCGAAATTACTTAATCGATTTAAAAAAAACTTTGGCCACCGTAATTGCGAATAATGGGTAGCTCGCCGTCCGATCAGGGACGATTGCGTCGTGTTGTTTTCCACGCGCGCCTCAACGAGGGTTCAGCAATCTGACGGGGCTTCAAAAAAAGACGCCTGCTGGAGTCGCGGAACTGACTAGAAGGGTAATTGTGACCCTGAAACGTGAAGGGTAATTGAAAGATTACGGTAGATTTTAGTCAGTACGTATCCAACAGTCCCTTTCACCCCAACCAGGGCGGGAGGACCCCTTTGACGATTTTACCACATGAAAAGAAGTAAAAACTAGCAGTAAAAATTAAGTCATCATCATCAGCAGGAAGACGTCCACTGCTGAACATAGGCCTCTCCCTTATGCCTTTGTCAAACAGACAGGCGAGTCCGAAGCGATACCGAACCGAAGCGAGACGTCAGTCCGATAGTTCTGTAACGCTATCGGATCGCTTTCGCTTTTCTATGTGACTGGATTCAAACAATTCCATACATCACAAATAAAGACGTCACGCTTCGCATTCACCACGCCTGTCTGTTGACAAAGGCTTTAGACCGCCACGCCGAACGACATTTCGCCACTTGCGTCTATCGGTTGCCTGCGACTCACGATGTTGTCGGTCCACCTAGTGGGAGGCCTGCCTTCGCTGCGCAAAATTATAAATAATTATAAATATTCCACAACTATCACACAACGCTATCTATTCCCAAGCTAAGCAGAGCTTGTGTTATGGGTACTAGACAACTGATAAACATACTTATATATTTCTAAATACATATATATTATAGATAAATTACACCCAGACACAGAACAAAAAATCGTGCTCATCACACAAACATTTGTCCTGGGTGGGAATCAAGCCCACGACCTCCGGCATAGCAGTCAGGGTCACTAACCACTAGAACATCGGGCCTGTAAAATAAATAAATGTAAAAATAATAACCGTTAATTCAACAGCTTTTCTTTATCATTAACCCCATTTAACCTTTCTAAGTCACACATATTACACAAGAAGAATAAAATCCGTATACAGCGAGCACCCCTTTGTTTGAAGTTTCCGTAGAATTATGTTTGTTTACTTAGGGCGGGTTGTTCTTTACTGATCAATGGGAATGTGTATAAACATCGAAGGTTTCACCCCGGAATGGAGGTCCTGGGGTCTAATGTCAAGGTTGTTTAGCTGTTTTTTTAACAGCTCTAACAAATTTTTTTTTTCTTAAACGAAATTCATTGCTTTACTTTCGGACTTGAGACATTCTGTATTTAAAACTTCTCGTAGTCATGCGGAAATTGAATCCGGGACAAGTAGCGCAGCATTTAATAGCTCAGCCACCGCGCCCATGCCATCAAAATGTTGGATTAGGCTTGTGTACCAAAAAAATCTAATTAGACCGTCATGTCAGTTACATTTTCAATAATATTTGACCCGTAATATTTTTTTACTAGCTTCCGCCCGCGACTCCGTCCGCGCGGATGTCGGTCTTCGCGTGGATGGTTTATTTCCCCATTTTGAGTAACTCTGACAATGACATCTTAAAAATATTACGGCTCTGAATCCACTGCGGGTAATGCAACGTGTGTTCGCGGTTCTACAGAACAACGTCTATGAATAAAACTGAAAAATAAGATTTTTTTTCTACGTATTTTTCCAGGATAAAAAGTATCCTATGTTATGCCCAGGATAATAAGGAATAATTATACCAAGTTTCATCGAAATCGAACCGTTAGTTTTCACGTGATGCCTGCACAAACAGACAGACAGACAGACAGACAGACAAAAAATTTTTTAATCATATATTTGGTTTTGGTATCGATCCAGCAACACCCCCCGCTATTTATTTTTTCAATATTTTCAATGTACAGAATTGACCCTTCTACAGATTTATTATATTTTGTTACATAAACCGAAACTAACAGTACGAGACGAGAACTTAGAGCTTTTAAAATTCACACATTTACATTCCGTGATGTAATTTTTTATGCATTGTGACGTCACAAACCCTCTTCCGAATTTTGATGTATTTTACCTTTGTAAATTCACAGATTTTACAAAACAATAAACCCGTGTCCATTATTTTTTAAAACTGACGGCCTAATTATATTCGCAGTTTATTGATACTGGAAACTAGTGAAGGTAAAAATTGCAATTATGCAAAAATTAAAAAGGCCATGCAGGCTTTTTGTCTTAATCGTAGAATTATACCTCCTTACAAAATTAATGTCAAACGCTTAATATTTAAGAAAAGACACTTCTGTCATGAATAAAAATGTCAAATTGTAGAGGTAACTTATAAACACAAACTATGTAATTAAATTTAACAAAAATCGTATCAAAATGCACTCAAGTCCTTAGAAGCACACTCAAAATTGATTAGAAAACAATATTTTATATTTTGGTTGGTTTTTGATGAAACACCCAAGAAAACTTGAAGACGTAGTAAATCGGAAACATGGGAATTATAAATACGAAAGACATACGAAGAATAGATGAGGCTACTAGTAACTCCAGGTAACGTAGGATTATAATGTTAGTCAATATTCGTGGTTGTCTGGTTTTTTTTTCTAAAAGAACTGGGATTTTTTTTCATGTTTTTCTTCCATGGGTGAATGGTATAGAGGGTGTTCTGCATCATCACCAAACAAAAAAACGTGCACTTGTGGACCTACCAGAAGCAAATTCAAGAGGTTGTTATTACCAACTAAATTTTTCAGTAAATTTTGTGTTTATTTTTGTACAAGATTTTGCTCTCTAACTGACGTTTCTCTCCTTTGATTATTTTCTCGGTCACTTTTCTCAAAACTTATGTTGAAATAAAACAAGTTAGCCATAAAACTGAATATTTATATCTGTGGTTCATTTCTTCAACAGCGCTGCAAGTGTAAGTTTCTCTTGTGGCTTTTGTCCAATTCAAACTACAGCCTATTTATTTTTTGTTACAGTTTATCCAACTTACGTTACGTTATAACTGAGAAACCTAAATGGAAAGTTTTTAAAAAGAAAGAGTGAGTCGCCATAATTATTTTTCTGTAAATTTTATAAAAATATGAAATTTTAAATCATTTATTCAAAACAAATAGGTCGAGTAATGTAATTGAAACTTTAAAAAACTGCTCGTTGTTTCGTATCTTACCTTATTTACCCACGTCCTAACTAAAGCAACCTATCACGTGTAAACGCGATCGTCTCGTTCAAATAATGTATCGCTCTTGCGCTCGGATGGCTAGAAGGCGCCCTCTAACGGCGCGGTGTACCAAACATTATGAACAATATGATTTCGTGCTCGCTTGTTGATTGCTTCAGTTACGAGACAGCTTGCAAGTTACATTTCTTCTATTAAGTTTTTTTTTTTTACTTTTATCCACTCTAGGAATTTCTCCTGTGTCGTGGGTGCGTTTACAAACATAGAAGCTCACATACACAAACACCCAGGCCCGGAACTACCTGCAGGCCATACAAATATTTGTTCCATGCTATTTTAAAGATTTGTTATTATGTGCTTAGAAAAAAAAGTTTATATTGCTGTTATTTTAAAATGGTGTCTTCATTCTAGAGTGGTACCTATTCAGCCATATCGCTCCGCAAAAGGATGCCCCTGCGGCAATGATGGACCTTGCAAGCAAAAAGTGACACCTAAGGGAGTCACTATACATTACCCTCAAAAGTAAGATATTTTTCCATTATCTTTCTGTATTACGATTGCTAAATATGTCTTGAATATTTGAGTGTGAATTGTACTGACTAAATGAAAATCTTTAAATTATATAATATGTAAAGTTTTTAATATTCAACGGTAATTTTAATTTCAAATAATTGAGGCGTTTACAAATTGTCAACTATGTTTAGAAACTCAGCAGAATATTTTATTTGACGTCCTATTCTCGAGAGTAATGTTAAAAAAAAAAACCTTTTTATTGCGAAATCTGTTGATAAAGTGTAGCGTACTAATGAATCGATTAACACCTCATTCATTCAATGTTAGATTAATATTTTTTGTGCTAATATTAGAACACTTCCTTTTTATGCCTTTGGCGTGTTATCAGCTGTGCTCGGTGATCAGCTGTTCCATACATTTGGGTAGAGTTAAGTAGGTATAGAAGTTTTGTTTGCGACAAATGATTTATCCCGATTTTAATATTGGTTTCATTTCATTATTGCTGAAAGCTGACCAGTTTCACGGTCTGTACCATAACCGTAAACATGACCAAACCTTTTTGATAGTTATATTGCATCCCATACTATAAATTTTCCTATATATCACTAGAATTAAATCCAGTACAAAGATAAAATTCATATTTACAACACTTCAATAGTTTGTAGTGTAGGTTCAATATAAATCCCTGTATTTAAATGTCCAAAACGTTTAATTGGACACGTAAAAACTAATTAGGGGAGGATTACAAATGAGTGAGGTTTTACATTTGGACTAGGTAGATTAAAATGGTCCAATTGTATCGAAAGTCATGACTTTGGGTTACAATATTTTCATTGATGTTGACTTGATTTTGTTCAACGTATCATTTTCAATTATTGTATAACATCATCTATACAATATTAAAGACGACTCTAGTACCAAAGATCCACAATCTCAATGACAAAATATAACGCGACTGGACTCTGCGCGTGTACGCGTGTACTCACATAACGAACACGCGTATAAGGGTTTATTCGCTGAACCGCCTGCTATCAAAAACCAACTAATACGAGTACACGTCGATTTGTAACCACCTTAATTCAAAAGTGACGACGCTTTCGTGTTCCTTGAACAAAATCAATGGAACGTCGCGGTTTTATGTTCGCACAATATTCGCTTTACTTAGGCCATGGTCGTTTATACGTATTATGCTTTTTTAAGGCAGCTAAAACACTGTCACTAGTAAACACTAGTGCATCAACATGCACGTGTTCTCCTTTATGTTTTGAAAAGATTATCCTAGGAAATGCCTTAAAACGCAACCGTAGGAATGGGGTGGATTTTTATTCAATAGAAGTCTGAACAAAAATAACCATAACATGGACGCCTAAAGGTAGATAGCGCCGATAAGACTCTCCCAAATAGAGGTGACGATGTTTCATACATCGCCTATGGAAAAATATTCCATTTTGTATGAAACGCCTGATTTTTTTTTTCTTTCACGATTGTATTCATAGTAAAAGTTGTTTATACTCTTAACCATAAGTACTGTCAGCTAATTAATGGTTGTTAATGTTGTACCAATAACCCTGTATGTTCTGACAATGTTTCTGAGCACGGCTTCTAATTATGTTATTTCGTTTTTCAGGAAGAAAAAATTTGGATCTTTCGGCTCGTACAAAATACCTAGGGTTCAGAAGAGCTATTTTAGCAGGTGTGTTTTTACTTTCTATAACAAAGTTTTTATTTATTTACATTAATGTTTGATTTTGTACATTTTGTTTATCGTAATTTATATTCTTGACTAACTGTAGTGACTAGATAGTTGATAAATAATTAATCAGTAGTGTCATCCGCTTTATTTTACGACAAACTAAAGGTGCAATTCCATAAGCAACTTCAACCGCAAAATTAGCAGACAATAAAAAACAAACGTTTTTCATCTAAAACGCAGCACTTCTTTCAATTTGCCGCCAGTAGGGCGGCAGAATTGAAACCAATGGAAGCGTTTTTATGAAAGATCTGTTATGTTGCTGCTTTCTACCATAGTAATTGCTGAAGACTGCGCCCGATATCGTACCTTTAGTGTCATACAACTGGCATATATGAGGCGTTGATAAAAACTTCTTAGACAGTCGAACAATCTATTTGGTATCCAGGTAAAAATATCCATCCTTTTGATCATCACACATTACATACGAGTATTCACACTAGACCGCCAATATTATATATTTTTAGTTTATGATACAATAATTGACATCTCACTTTTTTAAATAGTTTACCTTTGACTGCCTGTATACCAAATAATTTTCCAAACTTACTGTATCGCGATTTTTTTTTTACCTTTACATTTTTTTTACCAAAACACAGATCTTGACTAATTCCGGTCACACGCAATCCAGTTTATCATCAAGTTTGCAGCGCGCTGGAAGCGGCGTGCGGTAAGTATGACTATCAGTCTGCATGACAAGTCTACTTCTGATAGTCATACACCGTCAAGTCTATCGCATGCCGCTGCCAGCATGCTGTAAAGTTGACGGTAATTTGGTTCGTGTATGGCTGGCATAATCATGATAGAAAGTACGCCTTCTATGTGCCTCCATTGCATCTTGTTTGGAATGTTAAACAGCTAATACACCTATGTTTTCTTTTACTCCCAGATTAGCGTGGAAGGCTTTTTCCAGTGCTTTACCATTCCAAACAAGAATCAACGCGAATGTAAACATAAGTGTGCCATTGTGGCCTATATACAAAGTCACCAATGCATTCAAAGCTGTTAAGTCGATGAAGGCAAATCTTCCGTCTGTACGTAGCAAACTAAAGAATTTTAAGTTTTTGAAGTCAAATAAGAAGAAGCCAGCTAAAAGGGTGAATAGTGCGGATTTCATGTTTATGCCGTTTGGTATGTCTTAAGGTAAGTGATGTCGAAGTCAAAAGATAGCGAGAACTAGTGTCCGGACTGAGAGCTAATTGGGGCTGAAAGATAAGCCATTTAATCGACTATTGCCTCTTTGGCCGAAGCCAAAATTTAAAAATTTAAGAACTCTTAAGATTTTTGGAACTTTTACTTTGAAATGAAATGTTTATTAATAATATACAACATAACGAGATGATTAAAATCAACTTATAAGTTGCCACAACGTGAGACCATCAACACTCCTTTGTGCACTAGGGAATTTGTAAGTTCGTTCCATTATGGCGTTTGCTAGAAACCTTCGGCTTCGGCCCGCTTTGGTCGAAGTTGACGGTGACCAAAAGATGACCATAGCCGAAGCTTTGAACGGACACTAGTGATGATCGTTTTTTATTAAATCAAAAAGGCTATGTCGCACACGTGATTGTTTGTTTCTTAAACAATACACGTTTAACAAAAATCTAAGCATAACTAGTTTGTAAATTATTTCAGTAGCTAGAACATTCTGCAGTAAACTATATGTATAAGCTTTCAATTTACGCTTTATAAATTCACCATTTCTGACACACTCAAAAATAAGATCGAAAATCGCACTTCTCTGTTGAAGAGCAATTGTAGTCACAACACCAAGTTTTATTTTTACTGTAATATTTAACAATTGTTGTATGTCAGATACCTTATTTAAAACGTCAGATTGAGACACCAAGTTTTAATTACAGTCAGTCGTGCCAGTTGCGTTTACGACTGGTATGAGCGGCTCTGAAGACCGGATAGCGGCGGAGTACACAGCAGGGCTTTGTGATGGTCGTTTTTCCGTTGGCACTCACCACGACGCCACTAAAATGGAAGCAAAATTGTATGAATTGTAAATACGCGTTTTTCCACTTGCCGGCACGACACTCCATTAATTTTGTTCATACATTTTGCCTCTATATTTGCTGGATTTGGTGCCGTGGCGGCCAATGGAAAAACGCCCAATAATCGCTTTCAGCCAGTTCATTAAAAGTAACAGCTAAAGAAACATTTGGTTTTGTAGACAACTGGCGTCTCACAATTACACTGTTGCAGCCCACATGATATTCCATGAGCTGGTTGACAGTTTTGAGTAGATATTTGAGACCCACCGAAAATTTGTTCAAGACTTCTTCAATAATAACCAAACACAAGATTACAAACCTGGCTGAGGAGCAGCGGAAAGTATTCAACCCATAGATTTTTATCAGTCAGTCAATCAGCAAATACCTACTCAAAATGTCTTCTATCTTTCGGAATATTTGGTTTAGAATGATTACCGGTCAAGATGTAATATACTTGGCCCGAGGATCAAGAAATTGGCTGTTAGTTTTAATTTGTTGTGGCTATACAGGTCATCATCATCATATTCCTCCTCTTATCCCATTTTTCTTGTGGTCGGCACAACACGTTTCCATCTTCCTTTCCCCCCTGTCAGATCACCACAATCTCTATAATAAAGGTACCTGCAATAAATAATGCACACCGAACTTTAGTCAGAGATAATCGATAGCTTGGACTTTGTAGAGCATTCACATATTACCGTATGAGGTTTATTACCGGTTTTCCATTCGTTGTGGTTGGTGCGACAGAGATGCTCTACAAAGCCAAAATTAACCGATCATCTTTTCTAAAGGCCGATGTACAATGTTTATCGGTACTTATAAATAGCTAGCTATTAATTTTCAAGCCTTTACAGTATGTGTAAGAAAGGTGTCATAATTTTTCAGGTTATTGAATAAGTCTTCAAGCTGAACAATTCTCTCCGTGGAACAATCTTCGTAATCGTGAAAATTTACAAAATTTGCATGTCTGCTACTACCCAATAAAGGTCAGAAATATTTTGACACCTTTCTTATAAACGATAGTGTGTAGATGATATAGACAGAAGTGATTTAGTTTCAATTCATTTGAAAAATGCATAGATTATACGAAAAGAAGTAGTTATTAAAAAAGGTACCTTTCAGTTTGTACATTAATTTAAATAGATAGTAGAAAAAAAGTAAATATTGGGTATAGTCATATTTTATTTTTGTTACAGCGATAACAGTTCAGGAGTTGTTGATAAAGTTAAGTCGATTAAAAAAAGGAGGTTTCCTACATGGAGATTAGATCAGATTTCTTGTGATTCCCCATTTTCAAGGTATTTATTTTTGCTTATAATCCTTATAATAGGACATTAATGAAGTGACCGATTTCTGCATGCATCACAGGTGCTAAATTTATGTGGGCGGCAAAATACATTGTTCATTATTAATAACACAGGAACAACATTAATAATCAATGAATTAAAAGTACAACAAGAAATTGTACTAAGCATGTCCACGCCAAAAGGGTTACCTACTGAGCATTTGCCTGGTGAAAGACACCCAGCGCTTGTTTTCAGTTGGTACTCCATAGTGACACAGGGTCGATGATAGACAAACGAATAAAAAAAAGTGAGGAATGTGTGTAAGGAAGTGTGTAGTGTTTTAAATAAGTGAATGAAATAACAAAAAAAAATTGTCATAGTATTAAAACGCAATTACCATATTTTGCCGCCCGGTTATGCCAAATCTGGCTTAAACATTCATTATTGATTACGATTTATTTGGGATAAGGGCCTGTACGCATTACAGTATCACTTATTACGAAATTCATGCAAAATCCTTCGGGTTCCGATACAGAAGTGTTTCATGCGACTGCGACATAGTTATATTTACATTAAATGGTGACTACTCAGGCTTCCGTACCATGGGGTACCCTTTAACTGACCTAAGGCTAGTAACACGACCTATTTTTCTTCAGGAATTATGGAAGTCGTCGCTGCTCCATCGTAAAAAAATCAAGACGTAAAGTTCGTGAGTTAGTGTCAAACGAATTGATGTCGCCAAGTGGCATTGGGCTCCGATTTGACGGGTATGTTTATTACACAATGTCTTTATTATGGTGTATCGGCACTGCCGACATCCTCACCAGCAAAGTGGCTGCCAGCTTTGTTGCGATTGTCGTACACAAAGCAAAATTGCCACCGGCACATGCTAACGAACTGGGAGGCTCTACCATCACACAACAATGACTTTTGACTTCTCATGAGGAACAAAGGTAATTTTCAAGGTCAAAATTAATAGACATCTTTAAGCTGAAATGATTGGCTGATGAAGAGGCACATTAGACTTTTTCTGATTGATTTTTAGGGGTAGGAGGAACAGAGTGGAAAGTTCCTCGATACCCCAGTGAAAAGGAAGGTACCTTCCGATCAGACGGATGTTGTGTCGGGTGGGCTTTCTGCCCGACATTTATTTTCGGAATATTCTATGTCTTGTAAGCTCGCGGACAACTTCGATTGCGCGATGTAGACATCTTAGTTCTTCCGTCGTTGCATAGATGACGCTAGTGTATTGTTTGCTGACGGTTACAGATTAAATCAATGATCATTGTGATGCCTTTGGGATCGAATGATAGATGTAGTGTATGCGAGACACCGAGCACTTCTGCACTTGACTGCGGGTGATGAGCGTCTGACTCGCTAAAGCGCTTGCGCATACACTACAGTCATGGTAGCTTAAAGTTTTTAAATATTCAATTATTTCACTTCACAGACCCAAAATACCCGCGCATTCACCCCCACTGTCGGCTTCCCTGTTCACCGTTGTGAATCAAGAGTCCGTTTCGCCATTGAATATTATGTAACGTTATTACAGTTATTACAATATTATCATGTATAATAATATTATTATAAGTTACTTTTATAATTGGTATTTTTTTGCATGAATTTATTTAAATTGTAAAGGGGTTTTGGGGGTAGGAGGAACAGAGTGGAAAGTTCCTGACTACCCCGGTGAAAAGGAAGGTACCTTCCGACCAGACGGGTGTTGTGTCTGGCGGGCTTTCTGCCCGATATTCAATGTCCGAATGTTCTATGTGTTCTAAACTCGCAGATAACTTTGATTGCGCGATGTAGAACTCTTTCTGATGTAGTTCTTCAGTCAATGTACAGATGGCGCCAGTATCATTTTTGTTGCCAGTTATTATGTTCGCTACATCACTCCCCTCCGGAGACCGGAGGTCGATAGTAGTAGTCCAAGCCAATTGTAGTCGTCGTAGATGCCGCAATGTTCACAGTGAGTCGGAACAATTCGATGCGGAGAAGAGTTGCCGCAGGGTTCACGGTGAGTCGGAACAGTCTGCTGCGGTGAAGCGAGATCCCAGTGAGTCGGGATCCGGCGCTGAGTAGCATTCTTCATAGTCGGATGAGGAAGCGCCGCGGGGTGAAGGCTATGACAACCAGGAGGATAAGCACTCGACTGGCTGAGATGTGCCTTAGTGCAGGAGCATGGTCGCTCGATGAGGTTGAGGGTGCTGACCAGGTATGCGCCTTCTGCGCATGCTGATGGTCAGGTATGCCCGTTTGAAGCTGGCTGGCTGGTTGTGGTACTCGTTGCTCGAAAGCTTGAGGAAGTAATGCAGGTGATGATGACGTCACGTTGCTCGAAGGTTGCGCTGACGTCCATTTCGGGGTCACCAGTTATAGAGGGTAGGAGGAACAGAGTGGAAAGTTCCCGACTACCCCAGTGAAAAGGAAGGTACCTTCCGACCAGACGGGTGTTGTGTCTGGCGGGCTTTCTGCCCGATATTCAGTGTCGGAATGTTCTATGTGTTCTAAACTCGCAGATAACTTTGATTGCGCGATGTAGAACTCTTTCTGATGTAGTTCTTCAGTCAATGTACAGATGGCGCCAGTGTCATTTTTGTTGCCAGTTATTATGTTCGCTACAGGGTCATCGGACTAGGTAGACATGCTAAAGTTTGCGCGACTGCTACTTTATATCTGACGGCATGGTTGGCGCAGTGGTTGAGCGTTCGATTGATGTGCAGCGTGTCGCGGGTTCGATCCCCGCACGGAACAAATAATTTGTATGACCAACTTGTTGTTTCGGGTCTGGGTGTTTTTGTATGTGAGTTTCTGTGTTTGTAAACGCACCCACGAGACAGGAGTAAAGTGTGGGGCAATGTTTAAAAAAAAATACGTGACGGGATCCTAAACTATAAGTGTGGCTTTAAATCGTGCAGCGCTTGAACAACAATTCAATTGACAATCTTATTTATTGTAACATTCGTAACCCCTGAGGCCTAACCAAAGCGATTGTTGTATTCTCACGTTGCTCATTGTTGTTGAACAATGTTAGAATGCTCGTTTTGGTTAAGAAATGGCTTTGGTAACACGATTTTATAATCCAATTAGATACCATCGATGTTCCCTCGTCAGTTTATGATGGCCAGATTCAAACATTCAGCTGCTACCGATTTAACAAAATTATCACAATCACTAATTGTCGCAAGACAATCTCCGGCCACCGTAGGCGCGAGCGGCGAGTAATGGGTGACTCGTTGTTCGACCACGGACCATGCCCAGGTCGACGACGCATTGTGTTCCACGCGCGCCTCATAGAGTGTCAGCCCAATGACGGGGTCGCGGGACTAACAAATTACCGTGACTCCGGAACGTAAAGGGCTATTGAAGGACACCGTGGATTTTAGTTAGTACAAGTCTGTCAGTCCTTCCTGCCCTACCCAGGGTGGCAGGACTCAAATGATTATTTTACCACGCAAAAAGAAAGTACTTTAATAGAGTACTCCGTTTTAATTACCTGCAACATTCGTATGACATCCAAAATAAATAATAAACCTTTGTTCGCAAAAACAGTACACTAAAGCCGGGACAAAATCCAAGCAACAGTTCAAAGAAAGGCAATTTGTTCCATAATCTGTAACAATGAGATACCCATAATACGAAGCTGTTGTCTTTGACATGGGTTCTGACACCGCGATGGAATCTAAGGGGCGCTTCACATGTATTGCGTGTGGATAAATACCGAACCGAACACATCATTTCGGTTGGACTTGGTAGGTATTAGGTATTTGTTCATCACTGCTGTTATTTTTTTTTGGAATCGGTGCATCGTGTCTTCTTCTATCGTGTCTTCCTATTAATTATCATCTCCTCAGTCATCATTTTCAGCGAAATAATCGCTGGAAAGACACACTACACTTGGTGCTTTATTGTTTTCAACAAAAAATCGAATCTGCAGTTATTTTATTTAACTGCTACAAATTCGATTTGGCTTTCAATCCGTACTCTCTCTCTCGTGCTAGACGTTAATCTCTATTCTGGATCTACCATCACTTTATGAAATCAAATCATTTATTTCAACTAGGCCAATTACATGCAGTACAAAAATAGTTATGGTGCTTCAGTCCCAGTCACAAGACATTACGTCTGTGAAAATACCGTAGGTACCCATTCCACACTCGCTCCTTTATCATATCCAGGTTACTTGAACGAACCTACATTAATAACATTAATTGATTTAACTTTTTCCGAGTAAATTGTGGATAATTGTTTATGTTTGGCATTCGGTATGATTCGGTCATGCCGACACACACGTGTGTGTGTTGCACCTCTAATAGAAGATGATTTATATCGAACAAAGATTCTTCTAGTGCACTTATTGTAAAGGATTTTGGATTTGCTGAGAATTGAGGTCGGATTCCGTATGGGTGCAGAACTTTGGAAATGATTAATGGGAACATCTGTTCAAGGAATTTATTTGAACTGGGCAGTTTTTCTTCCTTTGTTTGCGTAACGGGAAGGATATACGAAAGGACATAGTATTAGGTAAGACTGTTTGCGTAGAAAAATAATACTAACATTATCAGTCAGCAACATTATTGTCAGTAACATTAACCTAATGTTTTTCAATGAAATAATTTCATCAATTGAACTGCTGACGGACTTTCGTTGTTGATTGTACCATAACTTTTACAGAAATAAAAAAGATTATTTATATTGAGATAATTCATTGATTTACAACATGATTTTTTTTAACTGTTTGTTCTCGTCTTTATTCATTCGCTTTATTTTATAATTTTATATTCTACATAGCAAGGTATAACTGAAATCAAACAAACTGTACTATGTTCACGCCAATCATCAAAAACACACCCAATACTCTCAACTTCTAAAATAAACGACATAAAATATAAATAAAAATAACATTTCGTCGAATTCTGCCAAAGCACAATAGTGTTGGCTCATTAAGTCGACAACGAAGGCTTTGCCTTGCAGTAGCAGCAAAGAAATTCTCTAAAACATCTCTGGAAATGAAGTGAGAACAAAAATAGATACAGTAAACGAAGGCGTTTTTTTTTATTTCCCTTCTGAACTTTGTAGGGAAAAGGAGTACGATTTTATACTTTTTTCTTTAGTTAGTTTTTAAATTGGGAAGCATCAATTGTTTTAGGATTTCAAAAAGCTTTTTTAAGTGCTAAAAGTTGATCTTAGTTCCGGTTTTCATTTGCAGATCTTTGACAAAGCACAAAAGTCTGCTAATCCGACGACGCGCCTCAAAGAGTGTCAGCAAAATGATGGGGCCTTTAGATGACTAAAGCCTGCCGGGGTCACGGGACTGTACGAATTACTGTGACCCCGGAACGTAAAGGGCTATTGAAGGACACCGTAGATTTTAGTCAGTACGAGTCTGACAGTCCCTACCGCTCTGCCCTGGGTGGAAAGACTCATTTGATGATTTTACCACGATTAAAAAAAAGACCCAGTGGCCCAGTGCTACCGGCTCTGATTTGCGAGTTGTGCGTAATGAGTTCGAACTCGGCCAGGCGCATTACTTTGTGTAATTGATTTTATCACCACTGTTCTTTAAATGGCGAAGGAAAACATATTAATGAAATCGACATCTTCTAGAATCAAAAAATCGAAGACATGTGATGTTATCATTCCGCACTGGGCCCGCGTGCTGTCATAGTGAGGAGGTATTTATCCCAGCAGTGGACACATTTGTAGACTGGTGATGAAGACATAACTACTCGGTCCAAAATCGCAAACTGCAGGCATAAATGTTCTACATACTGTCCCCATAACCTCTATGATCAAACCGTCTAAAGAGCCATGCCAGGAAACAGTTTCGAATATCTGCCAACAAAACAAACGGATGGACGAGGGTACGACATATATACGCTTTTGTTGCTCCAATATACGCCATAATAGCTTCTTACAGGGATATTGTTTTTTTATGTAATTAATCTGTGTTTAAATGTTAATCCTTACTCCCTTCCTACTAATTCTCTGTCTGTCAGTCTGGGTGTAATTTATCTATAATATGTATGTATTTAGAAATATATAAGTATGTTTATCAGTTGTCTAGTACCCATAACACAAGCTCTGCTTAGCTTGGGACTAGATGGCGTTGTGTGATAGTTGTGGAATATTTATATTTATATTATATTTATATAATTGCAAAAGTTTTGATGTTTGTTCCTCATCATCATCAACATTATATTGCGAGTGGGCAGAAGAAGTGGGCCGTAATCCACCACGTTCGTTTGTTCCTCAGTCACATCAAACCGGATGAACAGATCTCGTTAAAATTAGGTACAGAGATAGGTGTTACACAAAGGAATAACACACAGGATACCTTTTATCCCCATACATGATCCCGTGGGATAATTCTCAAAAAACACGCGAGCGAATCCTCTGGTAACAGCTGGTGTTTCACTAAACGATAACTTTTTTACCCGACTACGGCAAAGTCAAAAGGAGGGTTATGATTTTGTTATTTTTAGGTACCGCTAAAAGCTTTTATACAAAATCAATTAAAACTTGCTTATTAGTTGAGACGTTCCCTATTTGCTTGCCATCTAATCGTCTACCTTAATCGGAACTTAGATTACTTAAAACTTCAATATTAGTTAACAGGTAAATATAGTGAAACCAACTTCTTGTTTTAAGATCAAAACCCTTAGCCACGAGTTAAGCGATACTCGTGTTGCGACAGTAACACTGCCTAAAAAAGGTAGACGATACAACGCAAACGTGATCGCAAAATGATGCGATTCTTATGAAAAACAATGAAACTTGCTGATTTGATATTTTCGCGCCAACAAATGGCAGTGAACGAAGCCTTTTTTAATTTTTTTTCTTATCTTGGTAAAATCATCAAATGAGTCCTCCTACCCTCTGGCAGAGTAGGAGGGACTGTCAGTGAACGCAGACTAATGAACAAATCTAAAAACACTTACCGACCAAGGTATCGGACTTTTTTTTATCGTGGTAAAATCATCAAATGAGTCCTCCCACCCAGGACAGGGCGGGAGGGACTATCAGACTCGTACTGACTAAAATTCACGGTGTCTTTCACTAGCCCTTTACGTACCGGGGTCACGGTAATTCGTTAATCCCGCGACCCCGGCAGGCTTTCTCCTCTACAGGCCCCGTCACAAGGTATCGGACTTGAGACAACAAACACAGCAAGCTTACGACTAATAACCCAAAGACACAATCGGCTCAGTTTAGCACAGTCCAATGCTGGACATGAGCGTCTCCCTGGCTGTGAAACATCACCCTGTCCCCTGTCTTCCGCATGATGTAGTCTCAGCCGTCCATCTAGTTGGAAGGCGTGCTACACTACGCTTGCCGATACGAGTTCACCATTCCAGGAATTAACTGCTTAGGGCCGCAGAACTGTCTTAATAGATAACCACCACGTCTCCGGAATATAAAGGGCTATGCAAGGAACACTATGCAACCTTAGTCAGTACGAGTTTGATAGTCTCTACTGCTCCATCCAAAGCGGGAGAAGCCGTTTGATGATTTTACCACGCAAAAAAGGATTCGTCTGCTCTAGCTGTCATTGGTTCTGCATCCAAAGACACACATCTTCATCATCATCATCATCATCAGCCCATAAATGCTCCCACTGTTGGCACACCGACCTCCTCTGTGAGAGGGAGTGGGCCGCATCTAGCACGCAGGCCCAGTGCGGATTGGTAGATGTCACGTTTCTTCGAAATTTTTGTTTTAGGATATGAAGGTTCCTCATGATGTTTTCCTTCACCGTTTTGAGAGCAGTGGTGCTGAAATAAATTACACAAAGTAATGCGCCTGGGTAAGTAATCGCATACATCCGATTGGGTGCCAAAAGGGGGAACTCGACGGCGTGGCAGGCCCAAACGAAAATGGCGAGATGATTTGGACCGCTTCAAGGACTAGACCACGGTCGCAGAAAGCCGTGAGAAGTGGAAAGAGTGGAGGGAGGCCTTTGCCCAGTAGTGGGACACTATGGGCTTATATAATGACAGGCCTGTTGGTCTAGTGGTTAGTGACCCTGACTGCTATGCCGGAGGTCGTGGTTTCGATTCCCACCCAGGACAACTGTTTGTGTGATGAGCACGATCATTTGTTATGTGTCTGGGTGTAATTTATCTATGATATGTATGTATTTAGAAATATATAAGTATGTTGTCTAGTACCCATAACACAAGCTCTGCTAGCTTGGGACTAGATGGCGTTGTGTGATAGTTGTGGAATATTTATTTATTATTTATTTATAATAATAAATAATAATAATAATGCGCCTAGCCGGTTTCGAACCCACGACTTACAACTCTTAAATCGTGGTACAACTAGGCCACCACTGCTCTCTGTCTTATTCCGACAGTAATAATTATGAGACGCAAGGGACTAACGGCTAATCTAAGTCCCAATAAACTAAATTGTCCCTAAGTATCAAATATGTTGGTTAAGTTTTCACAAGAGGTGGTCGTAATTCACGATAAAGGTTGGCTCAGGGATTAATAAGTAAAATATGAGTTTATTCTGTAAGCTATTTACGGGTAGAGGTTAAATGCTTATTGAAGAATGGATTCATTAGCTGGGGAGCAAAGTATTGGTTGTAATTTTAAGTAGCTTATTACGTTACAGAATGTAGAAAGCGGGGTTGGTTTGTAGACTTGTTTTTTTTTTACTCTTCCACTTTGGTCCTTTCGTTTTTGGGTGGATAATCTCGTATTAAATTATGTATTTTGAGAAAATTCTTCTGGATTATTCTGGATAAGTACTCCAGACTCCTTACCAGTTAGGCTACCGCAACTCACAAACTGGAGGCGTAGAGGAAGAGGAACACGGGACTGTTAGACTTGTACTGACTAAAATCCACGATGTCTTTCAATAGCCCTTTACGGTGGTCGCGGGTCTCACGAATTACCGTGACCCCGGTATGTAAAGGGCCCTTTACGGTGTACCCAATTGAAGCACGAGTAATACGATTTTTTCCTTTTTCATTTAAGGTTTTGATCGATAACAAAAAAAAAAAAAATATGTCCATCTACACTGACCTTGCGTGGTGGATTATGATTAACTCCTTCTCACAGAAAGGAGTTCCGTTCTCACCAGTGACCACAATATATGCTGATTATGGTACGATTACCAAAGGATATAGCGCATTCACAGTCCACAAAATAATACCCCGATTACGTCCTCTATACAATATCTTTAAACATAAATCATTTATAGCAGGAAAAACGTGCTTGAAAACATAAATTTCACTCCAAGACTCAACTCTTGCGCAGTCGCTGTCAAACTTAAGCCATATTAAGGCAGTAAGTTTAAGTTTTATATCGCTACGAACAAGCTGCTATGGGAACATACGGTCTAAAATTTTGACGATCTTTGCTTTGAATTTTCTCGGTTTAAGTGTTGTATATTAAGTTAAGCTTGCCTGCTTAATGTTTTATCAGGTTTAAAATGTAGGTTTAAGAGATTCAGAGAGTTCGATATCGGTCTTCTGGCACTTATGCCTTTGTCAAACAGACCGGCGAAAGCGAAGCGTTTCTGAAGCGACACCTAACCAAAGCGAGACGTCAGAGAGACGTCAGTCCGATAGTTCTGTCACGCTTCGAATTCGCTACGCCAGTCTGTTTGACAAAGGCTTTAACGTGTCACTATTCGGGCCACATAGGTACTAATACATTCTTATAACATTTCTATTATAAAAAAGAGCTTCATAGTTTAAATTTTATATATTATTAGAAAACAATTGGCCACAAAGTAAATGAATAAATCGATTACAAACCTCAACTCGATTCCATTCAAGATTCTAAAATGGTATTTAAAATTCTCAAATCAAATTGGGACAATTGAAAGGCAAAAGTGGTTTTATTCATAAATACTTACTTTCGTTCAAAGACTTTGAATTTCAAAGTTTTTGATTGTTTGTTTAACAACATAAACAAGACGGATTGAGAAGTTTGAAGAGCTCATTAGTCTATATAAATATTGTATCGTTTATATATTTCTTTTTGGATTATATACAGAAGTCAAGGAGACGTTTATATTTATGTTTGAAAAGTTTTTTTAAGCTTTAGACTGTTTAGCCTCAATTTTTTGTGCTTGATAACGATCAAGTTCGAACAACTCTTTATTTTGAAGACTTATGACCTTTTAATTTGGTTAATATTACGTTTCTCGTCAGCCATAATACCCCAGCATTGTACCCTAAAGCCTTTGTCAAACTGACAGGCGATGGCGAACCGGACCGAGTCCGAAGCGATACGAGACGTCAAAGTGGGTACAGCGAACCGAGGCGTGACAGTTGTATTAGCTGACTTTTTATGAACGACGTTAAACAGAGCAAATACGCCTTCTCCACAATTTCATACATTACAAATAAAAAAGCCTCGCTTCGCATTCGCCACGCCTGTCTGCTTGACAAAGGCTTAAAAGTTACTTGTAAAATGTGACATATTTTTCAAAGATTCTTGGCTGAAAATTGCTCGTCAATATTTACGTCCCTATGTTTCCATGTTTGCTGACTCCGGTTAGTAAATAAAACCCCTCGGTTTTGCACACCATTGCGAAATTATTTTATGTTTATTACCCGTTTATAGGCTTGGTATTTAGTTCAAGATTTCTTCGTGCTTCGTGACAAATTATTTAGAAACTTGCATAAGTGTTGGGATCCGAAAATCGGACGGGCAGTAATTTGTGTGACTTAGATAAGACGTCATATTTCCAAAATAACACTAAAGCCTCATTTAGACGATGCAAGAACTCGCAGGTGAGTTGCGTTACATTGCGGACTTTATAGGTACTTACAACGAATTCAGTTGATCACAATCAACAACTACCGCAATGTAGTGAAACTCTCATGCGAGTTCTTGCTCTAAATGGGGCTTAATTGTCAAAATATCGTTGTTTATATACAACGTGTGAATTTTTATGCGGCACACAGATACAATTCGTGGAACTGTCTAAATGGGATACATACAGGACAGTCCCATCCGCTTTACCCAGAGCTAGACTCATTTGATGATCCTATCCTAGACACGATTTAGGGCAACAGTGTATAAGACAGGGACGCGTGGTAAAATATAGTATATAATGTAGTATCGTGGGGGACATACGCTCTTTAGGTATACATAACACAACACTAACGTAGCGCAAGCGCCATCAGGACGTCATTTGCAAGCAGCCATTAACAAATGGCGTCTTGTTGGCGCTTGCGCTATGTTAGCATTGTGTTAAGTTTGCCTTAAGTGTGTGATTTCATACCTCGCGTCCCCGGTTACACTGTTCCCCTTGTTGTAATATTGCAATAGGATAATTAAAAGTGGTAAGGATGTTAAAACAGCGAAATTCAAAAATCTTAAGAGGACTTTACTTGACACTACGTACATCAATACATTTTTATGTGTCTGATTGTTCATTTTAATAATATTCTGAAGGATAAAATACGACCAACTGAAGAAAATCTTAAAGAAGAGAGAATTATGCTCATAATTACCGGCAAACTCCATCACATAATTATTTTAACAAAAAACAATAGTAATTAAAGGAAGTGAGTTCAAGTAAGAAAGTTGGGAAAAGTAAAATAAAAAACTTACAAAGTTTTCCTTTGACATTACCATGCATTAATTACTTAGCTAAAAGTCTTGATTTATATTTTTTACTGCAGTTTTATTCCTTGCATAGTTGCATACTCACTTTGTTTAAAACTTCGACACTCAGTCTATACTTTAGCTAGCTATTTAATTAAGGAATGGACTTTAATGAATTTGTTTTTAGTACCAACATTTTTTAAGAAATAAAATGCGCATACTACGATTTAGCGTACAGTTTACTCGTATTTTTGTATTTATAAAACACTAGCACTCGGCTCGGTCCCGTCTTAAATCGGATCGCATTTTCAAAAACAGCCCACTGCCTGATATTGTAGCTTTTTTATGACTGAAAAAAAGCCGGTCATCACACATACAAAATATCAAATCTTCTTTCTTTATAATATTATATAAGACTAGTTGAGGTTGTCAAATGCTACCATCCTACTAATATTATAAAAGTGAAAGTTTGTTTTGGTGGATGGATGGATGTTTGTTACTCTTTCACGCAAAAACCTCTGAACGGATTAGGATGAGATAGTTTTTATCCCAATTTTTTGTTCCCGTGGGAGAATTTTCGAGTTGCTGCGGGTATAGCCGCTGGCAACAGGTAGACCTCCATGATGCGCACGGTAATGAATGGAACTCACTACATGGTTTTGTGTACACGAGTGCATACAGTCCGAACTTCTTCAAAGTTAGAGTGAGCAGTCTTCTGGGTAAGCTCACTTCATCGTAGACTTTGTCTCTGTCACCTCTGACTTACACTAGAGTCAAAATCAAATCAACCTCAAAAAAAATATTATTCTAGCTGCAAACTGTATTGGCGAAGCAGGAGGTGGGACGCGTGAGGGAGAGGACAGCGACCACCTCACAGCCCAGCCGCAGTAGTAGGCGCCCGCGGCGACGGACGTCGCAAGACGATCTTCAGCCACCGTAGGCATGGCGAGCGGCGAGTAATGGGCAACTCACTGTCCGACCATGGACCATGCCCGGGTCGATGGCGCGTTGTGTTCCACGCACGCCGCAAAGAGTGTCAGCACAATTACGGGCCGCCCCCTTAGAGGGCCAAGCCTGCCGAAGTCAATACCGTGAACCCGGAACGTAAAGGGCTATTGGAGGACACCGTGGATTCTAGTCAGTACAAGTCTGACAGTCCGTCCCGCCCTGCCGTGGTTAGGAGGACTCATTTGATGAATTTACCACGCAATAAAAAAGCTCCGGACTATTTAAGGCCTTCCTTAGTTATATTTTAGTCGTTCTCCAACCAGTCATAATCTCATTTATATTACTTTCACACCCAAAACACGTAACTCGTCGCAGACATTCGCAAGTTGACACAATAAATTATTACTGCGCAAAGTTAGTACAACTATTTAATAAATTACCCACTGAAAGGGTAAGTTTGTAACAGTGGGACAGTTACATGTCTTAAGGAAACAATTAGTCAATATTACAAGTTTATGTTTGACCCCTCATTTGCATGGGGTGATTGGATAGGGGGGTGAACTTTGTTAGAGAACGCTACGTTTAGAAATGGTGAGGAAAATGTATGTAAATTAAAACATATAAGAGTGGGAAGCAATCTTCTTTGTGATCTTTAAAACATTATACGACGTCTAAGTAAAAATAACCACATAATTTACATTATATTACCGAGATTTACTAGTAGTCTTTATGTAGTAAATCTAAAAATGTATTCATGATTTACATAAAAATAATAATGAATTATTTTTGTTATGTCATCGATTACTCACGAATTATCGTGACCCCGGAACGTAAAGGGCTATTGAAGGATACCGTGGATTTTAGTCAGTACGAGTCTGACAGTCCCTCCCGCTCTGCCTTGGGTGGGAAGAAACATATAATGATTTTACCACGTTAAAAAAAAATGTCATCGATTGAAAGCAAACGTCTTTTTTCTGTAAGACATAATTATTAAGATAAAAAAAAAATCATTTTTCTGGTGCTTCTTCAATACCTACAGGCTGGTCACAACCCGACCTACCGTTTCCTAATTAAAAAAACAACCCCGACGGCAACGCCCCCAAAATTGAACCCGTGTATCCCCCACCCCCTACCAACCCTTTTAAGTCCATCACGTTAAATATCGATCCGTCACGCTCGGCGTCCACTTAATTATTTTATCAGGTAAAACTGACTCAATAGGTCATTGTTTATTATTTTACCGTTTTTATTTATTATGTAAATATCGTACTTTGATCGACGAGGGCTTAATTCAATTCTTTTTCGAAGTGTAAAAATGACTTAAATGTTTTTTTTAACAATTTTTTTGAGATAATGGCTAGCTAGTAAGTTTTTATTCGTATTCTGTAAATGATGATATTTTTACCCCAATGCGGGGTAATGTGTTTGGTAACGGAACTGTCCAAAGGCTGCGGTACTGGTGGTTTAACATTGACTCTGGAACGTTAAAGGCAATTCAAGAAAAACTGTTAATTGTAGTCAGTAGAAGTCTGACAGTCCTTCCACTCCATCCAGTGTGGGTCTACTCATTTGAATTCTACCTCAAACAACTGGATTTAGAATCAGCTTCTAATTGCTTATAACTAATCCAAAATATTTCACCTAATTAATAACTGCACAGTTCAGTATGAAGCCCTCCAAAAATCTCAGAAAAGATCTCCACAGTCTAATCTCAAAAACCGTTATACAAAAACTTCTTTCCATTCCTTTCTACAAACGATTTTACTCACACCAACGAAACTCAAACAATATGACTACCGTCTAAAAAACTGCGGAAAACAGCGAAAAATGTCCAGAAAATGTTCCAAGACGTAACGTAGCAAACTGTCGGTTTTGACAAATGGACAGAATCTTCAAGACTATCACAAATGTCCGGATACGTGTCGGATTTGGGAAAAAAATTGTCCCTTTCTTGTTAGTGAACCATTCTCGTTGTTAGTGTTGGAGAGGCAAAAGAAAAACGAAAACTGACTAAGTCCGAGTAGGACTCACGCACGAAGGGTTCCGCACCATTCTTATTAATTTTATTTTTATATTTTTTTCTTATACAGAACATTGCCCCACACTAGGAATTTCTCCTGTGTCGTGGGTGCGTTTACAAACATAGAAACTCACATACACATACACCCAGACCCGGAATAACTACTTGTAGATCTTACAAATATTTGTTCCGTGCGGGGATCGAACCCGCGACAAACAGCGCAGCAGTCCAATTGCTCAGCCACTGCGCCAAATATCAAAGTTTGTGAGAATGCTTAAATGTATGTATGTTTTTACGTTTGTGGCTCTTTTACGCCTAAAACTCTGCACGGATATGGATAAAATTCGGTGCAGAGATAGTAATACGAGGTGGAGAGACGATCTCATGAATACTATAAAATCGCGCTGGATGCAAGCCGGTTCCAATCGGTCCTACTGGAAATCTATAAGGGAGGTTTATGTTAGCAGTGGACGTCTTAGGGCTGATTTATGATAATGATAGCTGTTGCAGATTGATGTCCGCGCATTCAATCCAATGCATTGGTTGTTATTCTACGGAAACGTATATTTTATTTTTCAAACTTTTAAGCCTTTGTCAAACAGATAGGCGTGGCAAATACGAAGCGAGGCATTTTTATTCGTAATGTATGAAATTATTTGAATCCAGTCACATAGAAAAACAAAAGCGATCCGATAGCGTGACCGAACCGATGCGAAGACGTGGCAAAGGCGTATTTGCTCTGTTTGACGTCGTTCATAAAAAATCAGCTAATACAACTGTCACGCCTTTGTTCGCTACACCCAGTTTGACGTCTCGTATCGCTTCGGTCTCGGTCCGGTTCGCTATCGCCTGTCAGTTTGACAAAGGCTTTGATATGCCACCGCTAGTCAAAGCTGTTCCTCATAACCCCCCACTTAACAAAATCTAAAGATAAAACAACTAGTAAAATCATTCTCTTACTTCAAAACCTAACAAAACTGTTAAGAAAATGATTTTCCAACAATAATAATAGCAACAGCCATTTATCTACGAGACCCCACAAAGGCTGTCATACGAAGAAACTAAGATTTTCCTACTTTAGACGTTCTCAGAAAAAGATAACCGGTGACACTGTGTCCGGACTTCTAGTTTACTTTTCACGGAGCTTAGGACCGGGGCGGACAAGCGGGACTCTCTTTTATATTTTTGTATTGTGAAAAGTTTGATTTGTATTTTTTGAGGCATAAACATTGACTCATGGAAAGCAATTAAAAAAATCTGATCTTTCTTCTTATTTGGATAATAAATTAACGCGTGATTGGCTCATGGAACGCAATTAAAAAATCGGATCTTTCTTCTTATTATGATAATAAATTAATGTGTGGTTGTGTAGACGTTTAAATCTGTGAAGCGTACGGTTTGAATAAGATTCGACTCGCCTGTGTGATAGTTTTCAACTTCCGTACGGGTAACGTCGCCAGCATAAGCTAGTAAGAATATAATTTGTAGAAAATGCGAGAGTAAACGAACTACATAAAAATAAAATGGTAGAATAGAAGACAGCATTGTTGACGAGGTGGCTAACCGATTGGTTGATTGACACTGTCCACATTTTCCGCACGGAATTAATACAGAGCATTATTTGGCTGCAAATGAAGCCAAAAACACACAGCCTAAAAACGTAAGTCTTCTCGATCACACAAACAAAATTATCCACCTAAACTATCTCCTCTTCAAAGTAACTTCTAAAACCGCCGATGAATACCTTACCTAAACAAAATGGAAGTTTCCCTCAATTAATCGAAGTCGATCTCGTTCCGTCTGCAATTTGAAGCCATTCATCCTTCTCTTTGCCACTCATTAGCTGCACCTTGATTTAAGACCGGAAAGGGAGCACAGTTCTTAGTCATCTGTTACTACCTTTAGTTATCTGTTAGAAGTTATTGAGAATCTGTTGAAGGATTCAAAGAAGGTAAAAAAGAATAGAAAAATATTTATTTAAGTATAGAAAAAGTGTTTGTAGATACACCCACGATACAAAAGAAATTACTAGTATGGGATGTCTGTAGATCAGTTGTTGCTTGAAACATTACTATTCCGTTTATTCATTATGAAACATATTATTACATTTTCAAATATTTCTTAAATAAAAACGATAAAAAACATTTAAAAATAGAAAATTAGTGATCCGCCGGTGTGGGGCCAGGGTCCAAGCTACCGGTGGTTAGAGCTCCAGAGACAGGAACCTCCTCACAATGTGAGCCGTATCGAGGAGTACTGCCATCTGAATCAGGCTTTTGATCCAACTACCCTACCCTACCAGCCTCGACAGATGTTCGTCGAGGCTCTTGGCTATCAGGCCATTGGCCATTACAACAATCGACACAATGATAGCCGAGACATAGCACATTACTATGAACATAATTACGTTGTACCTACAGTGCAAAAGCTTCCCTTCACTCCAACCACTTTCCGCAATCTAATAATTGTGTTTGAAGGCCCCGTCACTATGCTGACACTCTTTGAGGCGCGTGTGGAACACAACGCGCCGTCGACCCGGGCATGGTCCATGGTCGGACAGCGAGTCGCCCATTACTCGCTGCCCGCATGCCCGCGCCTACGGTAGCCGGAGATCGTCCTGCAACGTCCGACGGCTGGAGTTTACCTACTAAAAAAAAAAATATATCTTTAAAGTATGGGTAAATATAGTTCAACGACAAATCTTTAAGACTGTACAGCAAGCTATAATTCCGATAAAATCTTAAACTAGACGCCCCGATTACAATTCAGTCCATCTGTACCTTACTTGCTACACGTTCTCCTTACTCAGACACTGCATAATAAAGGACTACCAAAGGAATATAGCTTTACCATTAGTTGCTTAGAAACGGTACTACACTTCCAATTTCCTCTTTAGTTCCAATATTTTAAAGTTTAATGTGGCATGGCATACGTTTGAGGAGGGTGTACGCCGAATGGCATTTCATACAAACTATCACACCCTTATTATTGAAAATGACTACACCGATTTTTTTTAAAACTTCGTTCGCATAGCAAAAATAACTTTCTGAAAATAGTGTTACAGTCAAATGTTCCATACAAACAAAAAAAATCTACTTATCTATTACAAAAAGGCCTTTTTTTATTCTGTTACGTTGTTTTTTTGTACCTGGCTGTTTACCTGACAACATATAGCGAGTCCATTACGGAGTTTCTTAGGTTATCACTTTTTCACAACGATTCACTTTTCTAATTAACTTTTTAAACAGTTTTACAATATTAATTAAATAAAAACAAAAGTTTACTTGTTTACTTTTCACTTGACATTACATCAGACGTCAATTATGACAGTTCAAGGCGCCATCTGGCGATTCGCCGATTAACGATTATAAAATAATCGATATTTTTAACTAATAGTTTGCAAATCATAGAAAATATAAAATACCTGATTTAGCAAACCTAAATAATTATAAGATCACGGAAATAAAAAAATATTAATAAAATGAAATACCCGTGAACGGAAGTGATTTAGTTTTTTCAATATGGACTTTTTTCTCGAACATTCTAAAGCAGCGAAACATTTATTATCTGTGAAGTTTTTGCGTGAATTGTCTGTGACAGAATGTTGTCACAGAAAAATGTCAATTTTGCCTAATTAATATTCAGGGGTAATTGTTATTGTTAATTACGAGGAATTATAAATTGGACCACGAAATCGTATGGATTTAATTTAGTGAAATGGCTTTAGGCTTAAACACGTGACGTTGGACAGTTTTTTGTGAGTTTGGTGTATTTTTGAAAAATACACCAAACTCACAAAAAACTGTCCAACGTCACGTGTTTAAGCCTAAAGCCATTTCACTAAATTAAATCCATACGATTTCGTGGTCCAATTTATAATTCCTCGTATACACCAAACTCACAAAAAACTGTCCAACGTCACGTGTTTAAGCCTAAAGCCATTTCACTAAATTAAATCCATACGATTTCGTGGTCCAATTTATAATTCCTCGTAATTAACAATAACAATTACCCCTGAATATTAATTAGGCAAAATTGACATTTTTCTGTGACAACATTCTGTCACAGACAATTCACGCAAAAACTTCACAGATAATAAATGTTTCGCTGCTTTAGAATGTTCGAGAAAAAAGTCCATATTGAAAAAACTAAATCACTTCCGTTCACGGGTATTTCATTTTATTAATATTTTTTTATTTCCGTGATCTTATAATTATTTAGGTTTGCTAAATCAGGTATTTTATATTTTCTATGATTTGCAAACTATTAGTTAAAAATATCGATTATTTTATAATCGTTAATCGGCGAATCGCCAGATGGCGCCTTGAACTGTCATAATTGACGTCTGATGTAATGTCAAGTGAAAAGTAAACAAGTAAACTTTTGTTTTTATTTAATTAATATTGTAAAACTGTTTAAAAAGTTAATTAGAAAAGTGAATCGTTGTGAAAAAGTGATAACCTAAGAAACTCCGTAATGGACTCGCTATATGTTGTCAGGTAAACAGCCAGGTAAAAAAAAACAACGTAACAATTCTTTTTCGCTTATAACTATTTCAACATAATGTATCCTGCTTATACATGTAAAGTTTCGATCAGACGGTTCAGTATTATAAGTCATATACACAAACGCCCAGACCTGGAACAACTACCTGTAGATCACACAAAAAATCGCTTAAGTGAGAAACCTCCTCTATAATGTGTGTTTTATCCTAATCGAGGAGCACCACTGCTTTTGTTTTAAAGACGATACTCCTCACTAGGAATTTCTTCCTATATCGTTGGTGCGTTTACAAACATTGAAACTCACACACACAAACACCGAGACCCGGAACAACTACTTGCAGATCATACAAATATTTGGTCCGTGCGGGAATCGAACCCGCGACACGTAGCGCAGCAGTCCAATCGCTCAGCCACTGCGCCAACCGTGCCGTCAATTTCAAATAATTATAAGGACTTGAGTTTGTATGAAAATGTCTTTGGACAAACAGATTCTTAACTTCAATATTAAACTTTAATGTAACACACGTCTTGAGTATTTTTCAAAACTTCGTTTTTAGCACCTAATACTTTTTCCCGAAGTTTGAAACCTAATTAATGTCTTTACGCGAAAAATAAAATTAAATAAACAATAAATCGATACTAAAAGGAAAGTTACAGTCAACATTGGAAACTTTGAAAGTGGCCATTTTGTGGTGTAAGTTACGAGAAATCTTCGCAAATTACTTTATGATAAAATCTTTGTTTTCTGAGTTTACTTTGTGTTTGTGGCCTTTTGGTTTTGATTCTGTCATTTTAATACTAACGGTAAAAGTCACATTGATCTGCATATTCCTCATTAATAGAACTAAGACAGGCCAGTAATTTAAATGATTGACGTACCGTAAGTTGTAATGTTATAAGAACACATAACTTTATAAGTTTTTAAAGAAATCACCAGGCGTTTAGTCGACCCTTCACATGACCAGTGAGCATTTTTTTTTATCGTGGTAAAATCATCAAATGAGTCCTCCCACCCAGCGTGGGACGGCAGGTACTGTCAGACTCGCACTGACAAAAATCCACGGAGATTCTTCAATAGCCCTTTACGTTCTAGGGCCACAGTTACCTGATGAGACATTCCCGCGACCCCGGCAGGCTTTGGCCCGCTAAGGGGGCTCCGTCAGATTGCTGACAACTTTTTGAGGCACGCTTGGCATGGTCCATGATCGGACGGCGAGTCACCCATTACTCACCGTCTGCGCCTACGGTTGCCGGAAATCGCCTCGCGACGTCCGTTGCCGCGGGCGTCTCCGCGGCGGCGACCGCGACCGCTTCTCATTCCGTCTCGCCCCGCAGCATGGCCGGGCGCGAGATATCGCCGCCTATTGCCCCCGTGAGAACACGGCGATGCTCTGTCCAAGCAGGGCAGTCCTGCAGGGTAGTCCTGCACCGCTGACCCCAAATAAAATGGGATAAGGGCAGGAAGATGATGTATTTTTAGTATTGTATAATAGTAGTAAGTAGCGTCACATGCCTATAACTTAAGCCAGCCCCCATCAAGTAGGTCAAGTTGGCTGAAAAGGTTTAAACGTAGATTTAGCCATCGCCAAGTCTAGGAAATGGAAGTAGAGTGTTCACTGAAAGAATATTTCAGCTTTCAGTGTGGGAAAGGTCGAATTTGGTTGCGAAGTGTCATGGCAAGTTGGAGTTGTTGGTTGGAACATTTTAAGTACAGATGTAGTTTCTTGTTGCGAGTTACTTACCTACTGGTTTAGTTTGGTAAGTGATCTTTACTTTTAGGTTGAAACGTGTCGCGTGACTTTTTCAAAAGGACAGCGTGGCCTTGGATTGCGAAAAGCAACAGAATATTAAAGAAAGGCGTATTGTTATTCTTATTGATTCTTATTGACCTACATAGTATTTAGTCCTCACAATATGTAAACATTTCAATTCGATAAATTAAAAATAAAATAACAAATAAATAAATATTCCACAACTATCACACAACGCCATCTAGTCCCAAGCTAAGCAGAGTTTGTGTTATGGGTATTAGACAACTGATAAACATACTTATATATTTCTTAATACATACATATTATACATAAATTACACCCAGACACAGAACAAATGGTCGTGCTCATCACACAAACATTTGTCCTGGGTGGGAATCGAACCCACGACCTTCGGCATAGCAGTCAGGGTCACTAACCATTAGACCAACAGGCAATTTTCTGAACCATATTGTTCTGTCTTTCATATTAATTTCCTTCACAAAAGTGTATTTGATAAAAATATTTAACTTGTATTTTTTCTTTTGTTACGGTACCGAAATTGACGGAAATACGTCAAGTATAAGATCAGCAATACATCATACTTGTGCAAGTTTTGCTGAGTTCTGACCTTACAAACCACCATTCTCGAGTTCAGATGTAAATATTCATTGATCTATCAAAAGAAAAATACGTGTGCATTTTTTTTTATCTAAAGCTTTTGTCAAACAGACAGGCGTGGCGAATACGAAGCGAGGCGTTTTTATTTGTAATGTATGGAATTGTTTGAATGCGGTCACATAGAAAAGCGAAAGCGATCCGATAGCGTGACCCAACCGATGCGAAGACGTAGCGAAGGCGTATTTGCTCTGTTTGACGTCGTTCATAAAATGTCAGCTTATATAACTGTCACGCCTCGGTTCGCTGCACCCAGTTTGACGTGTCGTATCGCTTCGGACTCGGTCCGGTTCGCTATCGCCTGTCAGTTTGACAAAGGCTTTGGCTTCCTAATTATGTCAAAATGCCCATTACTTTGTTTTCAGTTCTAGTAACTATTCGACAAGTAGTACCCAAAAATGGATTACCAAGAGATAATCACTCACTATACCCAAACCTAAACTTCACTCCTTAACATAAACAAAACTTATAAACATCTTATAAACTGTAATCACCCTAAATCGGGTTCATCTCGTAAACGAATAGATATATTTTCATTTAAGAGGCTAAAACGGGAGAAGTTCGAGTACAAACTTCGTTAACAACCTAATCTTAACGAAAACAAATATTCTGTAACCTAATAATGGACCCTGTTTATAAGCAGAGCCTTTATTGTTGAATACAAAGGCTGATTTTCAATGGACTTGCCCTGATTGGCCGTAGCTGTTATATAAGCTGTTAGGGAGTTTGTAACTACTTGGTGTAAGTACTCAGCAACAGGGTTATAATTATTTTAAGTAGGTTTGAAGTCAATTTTGTTAATTATATTTGTTACACGTGTAAATGCTGAAAGTATTTTTTGTTTTATTTTTTGCGATTGGTATGTGGACGGCGAGTAATGGGTCGACCGGGTCGACGGCGCGTCGTGTCCCACGCGCGCCTCAAAGAGCTGTCAGGAACATGACAGGGCACCCTTAGAGGGCCAAAGCCTGGCGGGGTCGCGGGACTATCGGGTAACCGTGGCCTCGGAACGTAAAGGGCTATTGAAGGACATCCTGAGTTTTAGTCAGTACAAGTCTGACAGTCCCTCCCGTCCTGTCCTGCCAGGACTCATTTGATGATGTTACCAAGTAAAAAAATAAATAAAAGGTGTGCTTGAGAACAAAAGTTATTTCAAATCAAATCAAATCAAATCAATCTTTATTTGTGAACATAAGTACAAAAAGGTGTTATTTATACATTTTAGCTGATCTGTATGTTCGGCCAATAATCGGCATACAAATATAGTATTATAAGCAGGTTATTTTTACTATCATAATTATTAAACTCTAGGATAAAAGAAATGAAGCAATTGACAAATGTCATGAGCCGCATAAAATAAAGTAATTGAATTATATTATTAATTATTAAGAATGTCAAAGAAATTTAAATTTAGTCACAATTTGTCATTTAAAAAGTCTTCAATCGAGTAATACGTCTTTTCAACTAGAAACAGGAACAACTTTCTTTTAAAATGGCTGACATTTTCCTCACTTCTGATACACTTTGGCAATTTATTATATAATTTTGGAGCCATTACGAAAATACTGTTCTTGTATAAAGCAGTTTTAGATCCAACAGTTTGTAGCCGGTCAGCTCGACGCTGACTACCTACTCGGTCAAATTTATACATATTATTTTTGACGAACATAGAAGTCTGGTATATGTACAATGAGGGCACTGTTAAAATTTTCATACTTTTAAAATATTGTTTACAGCTATCAGTGGTTTGCAGGTTACAGATCGCTCTAATACACCTTTTCTGACACTTAAACACCATATCTTTACCAGAGGCGTTTCCCCAAAACATAATACCATATCTTAATGTCGAGGCTACTAGACCATGATATGCAGTTAGTACGGTGTTTCGATTGGCCGTTTTACTTAGCATACGTAGCGCATGAGAAAATTGGTTTACTTTACTACATACTTTGTCAATCTGGGTATTCCATTTTAATGTGCTTTCAATATTTAATCCCAGAAATTTTGTCACATTCGTCTCATCAATCCTTCTGTCATTATATCTAATATCTAAATTTAAATTCTGATTTACTGTTTGTTGAAATTTCATTATTACTGTCTTGTCTAAATTTATTACCAAATTATTATTCTCTAGCCAATTTATAACTGATTTTATATTAGAGTTAATGTCTGATATTAGAGTTAATATTATACTAAAATGAATATCTTTTCTCCTAACAACTTAATCAAAACATTTAACAAATATGAACACAATTTAATATCCTACAGATAAATATCAAAACGAAATCCCTTCTTTCGTAAAACAGTTATTTTAAATCGATATTCGTTATTCGATACTACTGAAACGAGATATTAATCGATGATAAATTGTGTCGATTTAAATCGATTACACGGTTAAGAATTTGACACCTAATAAACTGTTGGCACCTTATAGATGGGAGATAAGGGACGATCTTATGTTTTCCTTAATAACTTTACACCTTTACTCGATTAAATAAATATTGAAAAAATAACAGTAAAAAAAAACAATTTTAAAAACAAGCTTTTATTTAAATGCTCTAAAAAGGACAAAATAAACTTTAAATTAAATCAAACATATAACTTAAGAATAATATAAAAGCTTGTCGCGAGATTTACCTGTGTAAAGTATGTTATGATACATACATTTTGTCGTTGAATTATTATTGTTTGTGACAAGTAAATCTCGCGACAAGCTTTTATATTATACTTAAGTTACATGTTTGATTTAATTTAAAGTTTATTTTGTCCTTTTTAGAGCATTTAAATAAAAGCTTGTTTTTAAAATTGTTTTTTTTTTTACTGTTACTTTATTTTTTAATTTTTAGTTTTCGTTGGACATATTTCGCAGTCTTTCCATTTCATTTAGTGCTTCATTGTTGCATGGTCGTTTACCTGTTAATTTCGTACAGTCAAGTTCTTCAATAAGGAGACCTTCTAGCGATTTGACTCTACTTAAGGCCACGTATGCTTGGCCAGCAGCGAAGAGCTTTGAGCCTAAATAGGCGACAAAATAGTTTTTTTTTTATCGTGGTATAATCATCAAATGAGTCCTCCCACCCAGGGCAGGGCGGGAGGTCCCTCCCGCCGTCAGACTTGTACTGACTAAAATCCACGGTGTCCTTCAATAGCCCTTTAAGTACCGGGGTCACGGTAATCCGTTAGTCCCGCGACCCCGGCAGGCTATGGCCCTCTACAGGCCCCGTCACTATGCAGACACTCTTAGAGGCGCGCGTGGAACACAACGCGCCGTCGACCCGGGCATGGTCCATGGTCGGACAGCGAGTCGCCCATTACTCGCTGCCCGCATGCCCGCGCCTACAGTGGCCGGAGATCGTCTGGCGACGTCCGACGCCGTGGGCGTCTACCACTGCGGCTGGGGTGGAGGGAGGACGCTGTCCTCTGCCTCACGTGGCCCGCCTCCTCCTTCACGAGCATGACTGCTTCGCAGAAGGAGGCGACCGCTTCCCACTCCGTCTCGCCCCGCAGCATGGCCTCGACCAATGCCGAGCGCGAGAGGTCTCCGCCTATCGCCGTCGTGAGGACACGGCGGTGCTCTGCCCAAGCGGGGCAGTCCTGCACCGTATGCTCCACCGTGTCCTCCGGACGATCCTCGCAGTGGTGACACCCAGGCGATTCTTCCCTCCTTATCAGACACAGGAACCTCCCGAAACTTCCGTGTCCGGTGAGGACCTGCGTCATGCGGAAGGTAAGGACGCTGTGACGCCTATCCAGCCACTCCTCAAAGAGGGGTCTTACCGCCGCGATTGCGGCGTGCCCGGACCTCGGTTGCGACAGTCGCTCCCTCCATACTGCCCTGAGATCACGCCGGAGCTCTTCCCGCCGCGCCTCGACTTGTCGAGGCAGCGGGGATTCGCCCCGACGCTGCGCCTCCACGCGCCACTCATAGACGCGCTGGAGGGCAGTCGCCTCCAGATCCCAGGGCACGACAAAATAGATTAATATAATAATTAATTTTATTAATAGCCTAAATAGATTTCATTGTCGTTGTGACCATTTTCTATCGGGAGCAGCTGATCCTGGCTGCACGACCAAGAGACTGTAACCATAAACCATATTATTGTATTATTATTTGGGTTGCCATATATTATGTTCAATGTTATAGCTCGGTACTATTAACCTTTGAGGAGTTCTCTCGTGAGCAGACGATCTTGGCTGCACCACCAGATCGCACTTATCATATTATTGCATTGTTATCGGGTTTCCATATATATTTCAAGTTTTATTTGTGTACTATTAACCATAGAGGAGTTCTCTCGTGAGCAGACGATCCTGGCTGCACCACCAGATCGCACTTATCATATTATTGCATTGTTACCGGGTTTCCATATATATTTCAAGTTTTAGTTGTGTACTATTAACCATTGAGGAGTTCTCTCGTGAGCAGACGATCCTGGCTGCACCACCTGATCGCACTTATCATATTATTGCATTGTTACCGGGTTTCCGTATACATTTCAAGTTTTAGTTATGTACTATTAACCATTGAGGAGTTCTCTCGTGAGCAGACGATCCCGGCTGCGCCACCAGGTCGCTGTCACCATATTATTGCATTGTCATCGGGGTTCCATATTAATACCAAGTTTCAGATCGATTGAGTAATTAGAAGTGATTCTAATTTGACTTGCAAGATTTGATCTAAACAAACATACAAACATTGCAAGTTAAATAAAAGCTTGTAAAAAAAAAAAAACGGCCAAGTGAGTGTTGGATCCAAACGTCTAAGTAGGGTTCTGCAGTAATATCATAGAAAAGTATGTTCTATAATACACATTTTTTATATTTGTTTTTAAATGTAAAAAAAACAGAGTTTTTAAGGTCCGAAATTAATATACACTCTCAATCTAAATCCCATTTCATAGTTTTTATGGCTGCTTCTGATTTAACATCTTAAAGATTAAGAAGAAGTAAGTATAGGTACAGTACAAGTCTGAGAGTCCCTCCCGTGGCGCCCTCGGTGGGGGAGGACTCATTTAATGATTTCACCACGATAAAAAAAAAGGTGTATTCCATTAAAAGGTGGTGTATTGTATTGGTTACATACAAAAATTCGACCGAAGATAAATTTATTACTAGTTTACTGCGTGATGACACACAGAATAGAGTGATGGAACAGACTTCTAATCTCAAAACGGTGAAGGAAAATATCGAGGCCAGGATCTAGAATCACAGCCCATCCCCTATAGAGGAGATAATATATGTGTCCCACAAGTGAGAACACTATAGGCTAATTATACCATGCGGGATGGTACGTCTATCTGCATGGCATAGACATCAACTTATAGACAGACGGACAATCGAAACCGGCAAAATTATAAAGATACCGTTTTTTTTGTTAACTTATGGAACTCTAAAACATAAGACAACGATGCACTCACAACATTGGATCGTGGGTGGCAACCAATTATTTTTTCTGTAAAAAAAAAGAAAACAATTTTACTTTTGTAGGTAAAAAGTGGTCACTGCTCTAAATTGTAACATAAAACCTGCTACATTTAACTTACTGGTAAGTAGTTCTACAGGAGAACTAGATATACGAGTATGAGGTACTAATGGTCCTTTTTGGGTCAAACGAAACTATTGAAGAAAATGTTAATACAGTAACGACAGATGGATAATGGATAAGCATGATGAATATTTTATTGAGCAGTAGAGATCTCTAAGAACGAAACCCGTGTCGGTCTTAGCGACAGATGTTTTGACAATTTCATTCAATCATTATCAATAATTTCATTCATTCTTAGATCGGGCTCGAACTAAGAATGAATGATTAGCATTTGATAGATAGCACCTTAGAGTCCGCGCTTTTTTAATGCAATTTGATGTAATGACATAGACACTAGCGCCACGACAAAATGACTTCAGTCGTGGCGGTATTATCCGTCCGCAATATGATTTTGACGTTAGTTACGTTCGTACATCTGTATCCATTCCCGTGTTTTCTTTGACGGACTTAGAAAGTACACATCCAGGATCGTGTGCCAAGGTAACAGCATGACTTCAGTCTTGCGTTTGCTGAGAGTCCTAATTACGAAATGACAAATCATTAGTGTAGAATCAATCCCTTCCCATCCCATTTCCTTTAATTTTAATAATCGACGTTCAAAATGCCTCTTTGATGGTCTAATTGAAATAAATGATTTGACTTTGACTTTGACAAAAAAACGTCGTGTGCAAAAAGGCTTTTAGCATCATAAGGAAGTCGCGGGACTATCTCATGAGGTAACCGTGACCTGGAACGTATAAGGCTTATGAAGGACACCTTGGAGTTTAGTCAGTACGAGACTGACAGTTCCTCCCGTTCCGCTTTGGATGGGAGGAGGCATTTAATCATTTTACCATGTAAAAACATCGCAAGGAAAAAAAGTAGGTACCTAAGTAAAAACTTAATGTCAAAAACACTGTTATTTATAAATATCATTAAAACTAATAGAATTTACAAATAAAATCAACCTCCGATAAATAAACGCCTTCGCAAAATACTTCGGCGGTCGATTGAATTCCTATCCAAACGGATTAAAATATTCGCGTTCTTTAGCGTAAAATATCACTCAATAAGATCAATTAAACTGATATTTTATTAGTTGTTGACATTTACTTAGTGAATTGGTATTTTTATAGAGTTGTACCCAGTTAATGGTATTATTTCGAGGAATTGGTAATAGTTACAATGGAATCCGTTTAGCGATTGTTCTTGGAACAATTAACCAAACAACACAGCTCTAATATAGGTAAAGGTAAGGTATTATATTTATTGAGCATGGATGTATACGTTTCCAGTTTGTGGGGTCGGAACCTAACTCCTCCTGAATGGTAGCCATTTTTGTTTTTGACTACGTAACCTCCCCTTTTGTGCAGACCGATACCAGACACATTGTCATATAATTTTTATACTTCACCAGACTTTCTGGGCAGGATACCGCGGTCCTGAAAGCAAAGGACATGGGAAGGAACAGAGTGGTTTTTAGTCAGTAAGAGTTTGACAGCTCCGCTCTACCTGGGCGGGAAGACTCACTTGATGATTTTATTTTTTTTTCAAAGGGTTTTGGACCAAATTCTGTGAGGCATTAATGTTGAAAAAAAAAACTGGATTTAAAATAGATAAAAACCAATTTATCGGTCTGTCTTTGATTATCTAAAAGTTCTCATTTAATTTAATAGGGACATTATTAACAATATCGACCAAACGTTAATTCCCATTTGTTTCTTAACTACACAGTATAGATAATTATCTTTTATTTTATTGTATTTAAGGCCACCTGAGTCTTAAATGTTTATTGTTAATTTTGACCTAGTTTGTAGAGAATTTAAATGTTATTGTTTAATTGTTTTAAGTACGCTATTTACTGCTTGATTGAAATAATTTTGTGAGCTTGTTACATATTCGCGTAACACGTGAACCGCTGATCGCGCGTTACCCTAATTACCGCGGATTGCAACAGCGGAGACACGAGTCGCCGACGCAGCTCAACGTGATGCAGCCCGGCACCGGACATCGCGGCCTTCGCGAAATCGTCACTTTTGGCACAGCATCGGTCAACTGTCGACATCTTAGTTAATATTTTACATTGTAATTTCTGTAATTAAATTTAAGTTCAAATAAATTTTGTATTTTTTTCCATCCTCCGGCTACAGCCTTCGTAATTGGCGCAGTCGGTAGGATACTCGCGGGCCGGTTCGCGAGAGTAAATTGCTAGGATCGCGAGTCACCCGGGTGGCTTCGGGCACCGTACGAGTATCCGGAATCTACAAGAGCTGCAGTCCAGAGGAGTATCCAGACATCGATACAGAAGAGGTACAAAATCATTGCAAGTAAGTACTTTAGAATCGCTCTAGAGTCGCTTCCTTTTTTTTTATCCTATAAGATTCCAAGATTTTCCATCCAAGGCAATCTCGGTCCCCTAGGTTAGGTAATAGAATTAATATTTTAGACGCTAATAGAAATTTAGAGGCAGAACAGGAGGATAGTAATAGTTCATATATATCAAGTATGGCTGACTCAGTGGATCAAGTTTACAAGGCCCTACGATTGTTGCCGGAGTTCGACGGAAACTCGAACGTATTAACTCGATTTATAAAACTATGTGATCAACTAGTACAGCAGTTTATGAGAAACGGACCGGAGTTTCAATTAGCTAATTTAGCATTATTAAACGGGATTTTGAACAAAATAGTAGGACCCGCATCGCGTACGATTAATTCGAATGGTATCCCGGAGACTTGGGAGGGAATTAGAAGTGCTTTAATAAATAATTTCGCCGATCAACGCGATGAAACATCTTTATATAATGACTTGGCACTTTTAACGCAGGGTTCGTCCACCCCGCAAGAATTTTATGAGCGTTGTCAAAACCTTTTCAGTACTATTATGACTTATATCAGCCTACATGAAACGATAGCGAGTACCATTGAATCGAAACGCACTTTGTACAAGAAACTCACGTTACAGTCGTACTTACGTGGTCTACGTGACCCGTTGGGCTCTCGCATTCGTTGCATGCGGCCTGATACAATAGAGAAAGCCTTAGAGTTTGTGCACGAGGAAATGAACACGTTGTACCTGCAGCAGCGCAACGACCATGTTCCCGATAGGAAGACGCAGCCTCAGGTTAGTCCAAAAATTCCTTATGGCTTTATGCCACCAATTCACGTGGCACCACCCACACCGCGTCCGTCTAATTTGCAACCCCCAGGATCTTTTAATATGCCAGGGCCATCGCGACCACCTATGCTTCAAGGACAACACCCTGTCCCAATTTGGAGAAACCAACCCCCACAAAATCGCGGGCCCACACGTACTCAACAAATGTTCAGTTCTCCACCGCCTAATTATATACCCCAGGGTCAAGTTTTTAGAATGCCTGGTCCCAGGCCAACTACAAGTAACACCCCACACCCGATGAGTGGCGTAAGTCACTACGTGGCTAAACCATTCGCGCCGCGCGCGTCCCATGATTGGTCCAAATCTGGGAATCCGCCACCCTCGAATTATTTCAGAACGCGGGAATTTAACTTTAACGATTTTAATGACCAGTTGCAGTATGACAATTATAGCGATTATTTTGTTAGCGATTATTACCCCCAGGAATATTTGTATAGTGAATATGTGTATGAGCAACCACAGCGTACAGATTCTTATGTTATAGTCGAGGAAGTTAAGGATCCAACCCCGTCTGCTGAAAAAGAGGATTTTCAGAAGGACCCCAAATCAGACAAGTCAAAATAGAAATTAATTTGCAAACGCAAAGGCAATTACCATATATTCAGATTTCAAATCCCCCGCTTAAACTATTAATTGACACTGGCGCAAATATGTCTTTTGTGAGTCCCGAAGTTGTTCAAAAATTCTTTTCCCACATACCGTGCAATTATGATCCCTTTGAAGTAACGAATATTCACGCTACCACAAGGAGTGATTACTCCATTACTTTACCGTGCTTTCAGGAATTTAACGAGGCAGGTGATATAACTCTTTTCGTTTATGCATTTCATAAATTTTTTGATGGTTTGATCGGCTATGATTTATTAGAAAAATTAGAATCTAACATTGACTTAAAGAACAGATTGTTGATAACTCGTAATTCTAGTAACCCTTTATTAATGTACGACTCTCGCAATAGTAACTTATACGAGGATATAATACCTGCTAATTCATCTAAATTAGTTAAAGTTCCTATAAACTCTGCGGACGGTGACGTTTTTATTCCTGAACAATGCATTTCAAATTGTTTAATAAGTGATTGCGTTACAACAGTTAGAAATAATAGAGGTGTAATAGAGGTAGCGAATACGTCACGTCATGACGTAGTCTTTTCTATGGATCGCCCTATTAGTGCTGAGTTGTTCAATGTCCAGTGCACGCGCACTAAACAACAGTCCGACCGCGTAAAGGAAGTTTTGTCTCGTCTGCGTACGGATCATTTGAACCCCGAAGAAAAAGCTAATTTAGAAGTACTTTGCGCTCGGTACGCTGATGTATTTTATATTGATGGCGAACCATTATCTTTTACGAACCAAGTAAAACACTCTATTCGAACTACAGATGATGTGCCTATCTATACGAAAAGTTACAGATATCCTTTCATACATAAGCAGGAAGTCCAGGATCAAATTTCTAAAATGCTAGAACAGAATATCATACGTCCGTCTCAATCTGCGTGGAGCTCCCCCATCTGGGTAGTTCCCAAGAAAGCCGACGCCAGCGGAAAAACCAAATGGCGCTTGGTAATAGACTTTAGGAAATTAAATGAGAAAACTATAGATGATCGTTATCCTATACCCAACATTTCGGACGTCCTTGACAAGATAGGTAACTGTCACTATTTTACCACCCTTGACCTCGCGAGTGGATTTTATCAAGTGGAGATGAACCCAGATGATATTCACAAAACTGCCTTTACAGTAGAGCATGGACACTTCGAATTCCTCCGCATGCCAATGGGTTTAAAAAATTCTCCATCAACCTTTCAACGGGTAATGGACAATGTCTTACGGGACCTTCAAAATGTCGTGTGTTTAGTATATTTGGATGATATAATTGTGTTTTCAGTGTCCCTTCAGGAACACATGATTAATTTAGAAAAAGTATTTCAGAGACTTAGGGAATCTAATTTCAAAATACAAATGGACAAATCCGAATTTTTAAAGTTAGAAACTGCATATTTAGGACACATTATTAGCAAAGACGGTATTAAACCTAACCCGGATAAAATTATGGCCATCCAGAAATTCCCAATTCCCAAAACGGCAACAGAAATTAAACGCTTCCTAGGTCTGTTGGGTTACTATAGGAAATTCATTCCAGACTTTGCTCGTATAACAAAACCTATGACGCAATGTCTGAAAAAAGGTTCAAAGATTGATATAACTAATCCTAATTACATCAGTTGTTTTGAGAAGTGTAAAACCCTTTTAATCAACGACCCAATCCTGCAATATCCAGACTTTAGTAAAGATTTTATACTGACAACAGACGCATCTAATCTTGCCATTGGTGCTGTTCTCTCTCAAGGTCAGATAGGTACCGATAAGCCCATAGCATATGCATCGCGCACATTAAACACTAGTGAAATTAACTACAGCACAATCGAAAAAGAATTATTAGCAATTGTGTGGGCAACCAAGTACTTCCGCCCGTACCTATTTGGTAGGAAGTTCAAAATTGTTACAGATCACAGGCCCTTACAATGGGTAATGAATTTAAAAGAACCCAACTCACGTTTAACCCGTTGGAAATTAAAGTTAAGCGAGTATAATTTCACTACTGTCTATAAGCAGGGTAAGCTGAATACCAACGCAGATGCTCTGTCCCGCATAGAAATTAATAATGAAGACGCTAACTCTATAGCAGTTAACACGTCTGAAAAACCCCCTTCAGTAATTGATTCCACAACCGCAACAGCTCACACAAGCGCTGAGAACCCCATATTAGAGATACCAATATCGGATGAGCCTCTAAATAAATTCCACCGTCAAATATCATTTATAATCGTGGGAGACATTAAAAAACGCCCAACCGTGTCTAAACCATTCGAAACTCATACCAAAACTACTATACAACTATCAGAGTCAAATCTGGAAGAAGAAGTAATTAATGCCGTAAAGGAATATGTTAATCCCAAAGTAAAAACTGGAATTCTTATACATCCCCCTCTAGCCATGTACAGCATAATTCCGATTATACAAGACAAATTTAAAAGCTCCGCCTTAAATATGGTCTTAACAAAGAAAGAGGTAGAAAACGTTAAAAATTACTTGGACCAGCAAGAAATTATTCGTAAATACCATGAAGGAAAAACAAATCACCGTGGTATAACCGAATGTTTCCTTGCTTTATCACATCGTTATTATTGGCCTAAAATGAAAGAAAATATCTCGAAATATATTAATGAATGTAGTATCTGTGGACAGGCAAAATACGATCGGAACCCTATTAAGCAAAAATTCTCTATAGTTCCTCCCCCAACCAAACCCTTTGAAATTGTTCATCTTGATCTTTTTACAGCACAAAACGAGAAATTTCTTACTTTAATTGATGCTTTCTCGAAATATGCACAAGCATATCATCTCAGAGATGGTACCGCGTTAAGTGTCGTCCAAGCACTTTTAACGTTTTGCACCCATCATGGCGTCCCCTACACCATAGTTACAGATCAAGGACCTGAGTTCACTAACGCATTATTTTCGGAGTTCGTCCGTCTTCATAAAATACAGCATCATAAGATACTTGCACATACCCCTAATGATAATGGCATAGTAGAGCGCTTCCATTCTACTATTCTCGAACATCTCAGAATCCTGAAATTAGAAAAGCATAATGAACCTGCCGTAAATCTCATGCCCTATGCAATTTTAGGTTACAACAGCTCAATACACAGCTTCACTAAATGTAGGCCTATAGACTTAATCACAGGACACTTTGATCCCCGTGATTCCCTAGATTTAAATTTATCGGAACATTTACTGCAAAATTACTTACAAGACCACAAAAAACGACTAACACAAGTCTACGATATAATAAATGAAACCTCTCTTCACCATCGGACTGAATTAACTGAAAACAGGAATAAGGACCGCGAACCTGAAAAAGAGTATGTCCCTGACCAACAAGTATTTGTCCGCAATCCGTTAGCTAGCAGACAAAAATTAGCTCCACGTTTTACCAAAGACATAGTCCTAGCCGACCTTCCCATACATATTTACACCAGAAAGAAGCGAGGTCCCGTTGCAAAATCTCGTCTTAAAAGAAGCCCTAAGGAATCTGTATTGTTACAGGATGTTACTGCTACTACTACTCCAAATGACGCAAGGACAAGAAGTAATGATTGATCCTTTAGGGAACGGCCCTGGAATACTTCCGTTTAATCTAGGAGCGACGCGCATCATTTCCCATTATCACTCTTTTCTCAATTATGTCAACCTCGATAGTATACAATCTCAAATAGATACAGTTAATACCAGAATGACTGATGTTAGACACACATTAAATAATAAGACATCTCTACTATTCGAACCGCACATGGATTACCTTACATCCAAACTAGTTAAGATATCTGCCCAGTTAGAGTCATTTGAACATAATCGCTATAAAAGAGGACTCATTGATGGCCTCGGTTCTGTAATCAAAAGTATATCCGGTAATCTTGATCAAACTGATGCAATTAAATACGACAACGCCATAAAAATCCTTAAGGAAAATGAGTATAGGATTCAAGCTCAACTTAATCAACATGTTAGTTTATCTAAAACTTGGGTTTCACAAAATGCCAACTTATTAACTAATATAACTAAAAATCAAGAGTTAATAGGCAATGTTTTAAATCGGATAATAAATAGTACAACAGCAAATCTTGATTTAATCCACTACGCCCACATGGCTCAACACTTAATTATCTTAAGTGATAACATAGATAATTTGTCCGAAGAACTCCATAAACTAGAGTATACTTTAGCTTTTATACGCGCACTAAGCACACCGCACATGGTAGTTAATATAGCTGAAATTAAGAACATGATACAGAAACTAAGGATTCTATATTCAGGCGATGAGATCCTTGAATTAGAATTAAGAGACTATTATGACGTAATTAAGCTAGGCTACTTTTATAAAGATAATCAGATAGTTATAGTATTTAAGGTGCCGATTGCCTTCCCTCCAATCTATAACCTTTATAAACTGTCCATTGTCCCTAACAAGAATAACAAAATCCTTTTACCAACCTCACCTTTCATTGCGATTTCTGGTCAAGATTCTATGTACATGGAGGCTGAATGCCCGAAGGTAAATTCTTTGTACCTCTGTGAAGCTAAATCAAAATACAAGGCCCGAGATAATCCCGATTGCATCCAGCATCTGATCTCCAAGCAAGAACTTCTCCCATTCTGTAAACTGTCTTCAGTCGCATTGAAGAAAGAAGCTGTAGAACAACTCGACGAGAAGCATTACACCATCAGTTTCCCACATCCAACCAAGGTGAAGATATCATGCGGACAAGAAACATATAAAACCCTGGAAGGAAGCTATTTGGCGATCATCCCCTACAATTGCCACATCAAAACGCCCGAATTTACTATAGCAAACTCTAACAATCACATCAAAGGTTTCGCTCTGGAGATTATGCAATTGCCCACAATTAATGAAGATTTAGAGACGTCGAGCGAATCACCAATCATACTTAACTCTGCAAATCTAGAAAATCTGCACTCCATTAACACAAAGATCATGCAACAGGCACCAGCAAAACTCAATGAAGTAGTTGATCCAGCTCTCTACCATACTACAATTCCAATCTATCTGATACTAACCGGTGCAAGTGTACTCATTATCACACTGACGTACCGACGATATCGAGCGAAACGCCTTCAAAGAAACCAAGCTATGCAAAATGATGACGCAACATCTCCAGGAAATTATGCTGAAATTCAAGAATCGCATGGAATCAGTCCCAGTAAGATAAAAATTGACCACAGCAACATTTCATCATCTCTCTCACACAAGATTTCGAAATAGTTGCTTATCTTCGGGGGGAGGTGTTACATATTCGCGTAACACGTGAACCGCTGATCGCGCGTTACCCTAATTACCGCGGATTGCAACAGCGGAGACACGAGTCGCCGACGCAGCTCAACGTGATGCAGCCCGGCACCGGACATCGCGGCCTTCGCGAAATCGTCACTTTTGGCACAGCATCGGTCAACTGTCGACATCTTAGTTAATATTTTACATTGTAATTTCTGTAATTAAATTTAAGTTCAAATAAATTTTGTATTTTTTTCCATCCTCCGGCTACAGCCTTCGTAATTAGCTGACCATTTAAAATAAATTACAGGAATAATTAGAATTCGTTATTGGGTAGTTCGGTGCGTTACTGAAAATGGTATGTTAATGTTTCGAAGTATTTCATTAATGGTTGCATGTTTTAACAATTTCGTTAAAGCAATCACATATGTGTCAGTCTATTTATCTTAGCTGTTGTTTTTTTGAGACATTAGACTATAAGATGTTTGTAATAGGTTTCAAATTTCATTGGCAGGGTGGAATCCATCTCCCAGCGGCACCACAGACTTCATGAAACCTGTGGTGATGGCTGAGCGAATTCCACTGGCAGGCCTATATGAGCCCCAAGCTCCTTGAGACGCGTCGTGTTCCACGTTGTCAAACCGTGCGTCGTCCTTGATCGGTCGGCGAGCTGCCCATTACTCGCCCGCTATTACATAGTCCTACTAACCATGCCACGACCACCACAAAGTGTTTTACTTTACCCTTTCCTCCGTTACACTACAAAAACTCACACAAATCCCACATAAATCACGGGTTCTCACCTCTTCATACAATAGTACCGCATTCGACCGCACTCCGTTTTATCGTCCGATAGATTTTCCGAACGATTTCAACAAACAAACGTCCAGCGATTTATCGAATAATGTGGGGGGAAAGTGTAAGAGTTATCGCTCATTTACTCGAATCGAAACGATATGGGGTTCGAGCCCGATTGCGTATTATTCGCGGGAGTTTTATTCATAATTCTTTTGTGGTTGAAGTTTTAAAATTTATGTGTGAGGGTGATTTTTCTATCTGTATATTCATTTGAGTGTTTATGAGTTGGCCATCTACCGCTTCTGCCCCTGCATAAGGGCATTGATCTTTATAATTTAAGACTTGGTGACGTAATTTTTTTTTTATTGAACAAAATTTTCGAAATCATTTTGAAGAGCAGTGGTGATCAAGTAACTTACAAAAGTAAAATGCTTGTCTGTGTTCGAATTTATGATCTAAAACTCGTTAGTCGAGATCACCACTAATCCCGCCTATTTTGTCCACTAATAAAGGGGAAATTCTCGAGTTACCTGTGTCTGATAGGGAGGGAAGAAACGCCTGGGTGTCACCACTGCGAGGATCGTCCGCAGAACACGGTCCAGGACTGCTCCGCTTGGGCAGAGCACCGCCGAGTCCTCACGACGGCGATAGGCGGAGACCTCTCGCGCCCGGCATTGGTCGAGGCCATGCTGCGGGGCGAGAAGGAGTGGGAAGCGGTCGCTCCCTTCTGCGAAGCAGTCATGCTTACGAAGGAGGAGGCGGACAGCGTACTCCCTCCAGTCCAGCTGCAGTGGTAGACGCCCATGGCGACGGACGGACGGACGGAGGACTCGTTTGATGATTTTACCACGATAAAAAACAATGGGTAAGACAAAGCTAAAAGTAAAGGTAGATCATGGGAAGTGGGTGAAATTGTTTTACACGAACTCTGGGCTACTGAGTACCCAAGGGGTTCGAATAATTCCTATTCACTTTAAAAACAAAGCTCTTAATAACACATCACAGCTAAAGAGCTATGGAAAGGCACAAGGTTGATACTAATAGTTTTCCCTAAGTTTTTGGAACGTTGCTATCAATCCAGACATTTACATATCAGGAAAAAAGTGGAAAGACTATTAAGTTTACCTCTATCTAACTCCTGATTACAAATATTATCTTATAAGTATACCACCGGTTCTTGTAGCAGAGTTTAGGCGAAGATCAGTGCTGGAAAGTAGCGCTTCTTTTCAGGACGTCTAGTTATCCCCATAGAACGTTCCCGTGGGATAATTTTCGACCTTAACACGACCGCAGCCACAGGCAAAAGCTAGTATAGCAGTGTCACTGCGTAGTATAAAACAAAATCGCTTCTCGCTGTCTGTCTGTCCCTATATATGCTTAGATCTATACTACTACGCATCGGATTTTAATGCGTTTGTAATGTTAAACGCAATATTTTTTTTTTAAATTGATATGTTAATTCAAGATGGTTATACTTACTCTGTAATAGTTTAGTATCGTAATTTAGTATATTAAATTTCTATAAACAGTTCAAATAATGTTTATGTATTTACTTTAGATAATAATAACGTTTAATCGAATAAATAGTTAAAATAATTAACTTTCACGTTCCTTTAGTAGGTTTATTTACTTTTAAAAAGTATAATGATTAAAAAAAGATGTTGGTTCATTTGTATATAACATGCATAATATAGTAGAGATTGCACACGTGCGGAGCCTTGGCGGGCCGCTAGTCAAATATACGACTAAAACTACACCAAAATATTATATTCAAGCTTCACAGATCTTAGTAAAACAAAACATGCAAAAAAACTTCCAATTCGCTACCCAGCTGAAATTCAGCCAACGTTCACCTTATTTCATATTCAGCACATAAGCGAAAGCGCATTAGGTACAAAACAAGAGATGCGAGATAACTCACCATTTGAGGATGGTTCAAATCATAACGCAGAGATATGGAGACACTGACAAACGTGGTGCCTCTGGAGATGTGTGGTAGGAGACAGAAGAGGAAGCGATGTGCCGTTACACAAGAGTTAGCGTTTTTACAAGCTTTCATTTACTTTCACCTGTCCCGTTGTCTGTAATCAAATCTTGCAAGTTAAATTTGATCCACTTCCCGGTTTCCAATTGAGCTGAAATTTTGCACGTATATGTATATCGCGTGACAATGCTATATTATGATGGAGCTGATCTGATGATAGAGAAGATGGCTATAGGAACTCTGTAATGAAACGCCGCAAACCCATCAAGTTTAGACTCGTTTGATTCGCCTCGACGAGTACTTTGTGTACCGTAAGTATTTTATTAACAATGAAGCTTTTTAAATGATAACATCCGCAAAGAATAGAATAGAAATACAACTATTTGATATTGGACATACACGGGAATAATAAAAAAAAACAACATTAAAAATACAATAAGAAGTTTGTTGAGCATGTCCACACCAAAAGGCACAAGAAAGCACAGCATTAACAAGTCAAGCTACGTTTGCTAAAATCCCTACGAGGATGAGTTATTATCCTTTAAGGTGCTCCTATAAGCTATTCAACAGACTGATGTTTAAATGTTTTGTAGTAAGATTTTATTTGTTAAAATGCAAAAATTCAATCGGTCTTACGGGAAACAATTACAAACTATTCATGCAACATCAACATCTATGTTTTCTTCATCACACAATTCATCAAAAGCAGTGATAGCCGAGTAGTACGACCGTTGGACTGCCAAGTCAAAGGTTGCAGGTTCGAACCCCGGCACGCACCAATGTCTTTTAGAATTCATGTGCGTATTATAAATTAATTATCACTTGCTAAAAACGGTGAAGGAAAACATCGTGAGGTAACCAGCACACCTGAGAGATTCTTCAACGGTGTGTGAAGCCATGTCAGAGGCCTACGGGCGGTTTAAACTCTGACACCAGGTTGTTCATCAACCATACGATAAGAAGAAGAAGAAGATCACACAATTAATTTCGCATCAATCGTACTCAATATCATTTCAGCCTATTGTAGTCCTGGACAGTATACAGTGCTGGACTTATGTCCAGCAGAGGACTGCAATAGGCTGCAGTCCACTGCTGTGTACTTCCACCTATGACTTCGGAGGCCTATGTCTCCCGAAGAAACACTTCCGCTTTATTCATCCAGCCACTGCCCGTTGCCTACACTAAGTAGCTAGCAGTGACCTTAATAGTAGTAACATAACCCTTAAGCCTTTGTCAAACAGACAGGCGCGTCCGAAGCGATAACGAACCGATACGAGACGTCAGTCCGATAGTTCGGTCACGCTATCGGATCGCTTTCGCTTTTCTATGTGATTGGATTCAAACAATTCCATACATTAAAAATAAAAACGTCACGCTACGCATTCACTCGACAAACGCTTAATTCTACAAGTTCAAACAATATGAGCACTCGAAAAAGCTACTTTCCTATCCAATTATATCTTAGAACAGGTCAATGATCTAACAGCTATAATTGGTGACAGATTGCTCGACCCATAGCCATCGGCCATCTAATCTGTTTCCTAACTACCAAACTGCTTCCCTTGATTGACTTATGGTAATAAACACACAATATACCTAGTACTTAGTGACAGATATTGATCTATTGCGAATTAGGCACTGATTTGGTTTAGATTGCAGTCATTATCATCAGGGTATTAAGGTAGGTATTGCCATCGTTTTTTTTGTCGACTGACAGTGGCTTGTGTAAGTCCAGTGTGGGAAAGAGACAGAGCTATACAAGTCGTCTAGCGCCACCTCCTTTCCACACTGGAATTACTCTCGCTTTAAGATTTCGTGGTAGGCCACTTGGACTTAATAACAATCTTAATTCAATAGTTAAGAACACAGTAAGGAAAGTTATATATTATAAACTGTTGATTTTTCAACTAAAACTGCTTTTAAAGTCTTGTTGTCAACTCGCCTTCCGACCAAGGCCCATGCCCGAGTCGACGGCGCGTCGTGTCCCATAGTCGCCTCAAAGAGGTGCCAGTTATCTGACGGAACCCCATAGAGAGCACGGTTAGCGCAGTGGCTGAGCGAATGGACTGCTGCGCAGGGTGTCGCGGGTTCGATTCCCGCACGGAGCAAATATTTGTATGATCTACAATTAATTGTTTCGAGTCTGGGAGTTTGTGTATGTGAATTTATATGTTTGTAAACGCACCCACGACCCAGGAGAAATTCCTACTGTGGGGCAAGGTTAAAAAAAGAGAGCCGCACGTCTACTGGGTCGCTGGACTGCCTTATTAAGTAACCGTGACCCTAGAACGTAAGACAAATTCAAGAAACACTCTGAATTTTAGTCACTACAAGTCTGACAGTCCCTACCACTCCACCCAGGTCAGGAAGACTCTTTTGATGATTTCACCAACTAAAATATAGTGATTTTTGTTAGACACTCGAGCTTTTGACCAGTAACGACTGTCAAAGATTTACAACAGCCGGGACCCTCTCCGAAGCACGGAGGAAACTCGCTAAGAAAGGTCACACATACACAGACCAATGTCGTCAATCGTGGCTGAACCTGTAGGAGTTACCTGGGGCCGTATTATGACGTATTATAACCAGGCTTGTTCCAGGAAGTGAACGAGGTGGCGCTAGACAACTTCTATATCTCTGTCTCTTTAACTCATTGGAACATGCGGTTAATTTTATCGAGCCACAAGATACTCAAAAGTGACGAGTAGCGTTTTTACTTGCATCCACATAATTTCCCGAACAAACTTGAGTACTAAAATATTTTAAAAATTAACTTATTTGATCTTAATTATCACCAATTTGCTTCTAACCTAACTAACCATTTTAGCACCTCAGAAATTTAATTTAATACCGCCAGCCCACAGACTATTTAACCCAAAAACGCCGTTACCCAAAAACTAATACATAACCCTACAATTTCTACTGAAAATATGACTTGTTTGACATGTTAGGGTTGTCCCCAGTGGAACCCAGTGAAGGTTCAAACCCTTTATGTTTTTAGAGATATTTGTCTCTTGGGTATAAAATGGACTTTCGTAAAAGCTATATATTATTATAGTTTTGGATGCTTTTGGGCCGAATTGATAGTTATCTGAGTGTGTTTTCTCTTGTGGTGTCTGTGTAGTTTATGTATCAAGCAGTCTACATAAATAACAATTGGAAAGTACATAATGTAGCCTTTGGCAGTGATCTAACAGTCAAAGCCGGGACTCAGAAAACGCTGGCGTGGAGATTTAGACGCATTTACGCGAGGTTGGCCGGAGAAAGATATAAATAGGAAGGAATGGAAGGCTCCCCCATAGCCTTTGACCAGCAATGGAACAACAGTGTTTAAAAAAAATATCAACCAACTGAAGACGTACTTTAAAACGTTCAAAACCAAGCATTAATTTTTAATAAATAAAAAAAAAAAAATAGCTTAAGTGAGAAACCTCCTCTATAATGTTTTATCCTAATAAATGAGCACCACTGCTTTTTTTTTAAAGACGATACCCCTCACTAGGAATTTCTCCTGTATCGTTGGTGCGTTTACAAACATTGAAACTCACATACACAAACACCGAGACCCGGAACAACTACTTGCAGATCATACAAATATTTGTTCCGTGCGGGAATCGAACCCGCGACACATAGCGCAGGAGCCCAATTGCTCAGCCACTGCGCCAAACGTGCCGTCATGCCGCTTCCAAAGGTGAATGAGATAAACTTAATGTTGCTGAGACTGAGAATAATGTTGCAGTGCAACCTTGAAAAGGCCAACATCCAAAATCGACATGGTATAGGCCAAGTCCAATGACGGAATGTAATAGAACCCACCTCAGCGCCTCCATGGGTGACCTGACCTCGCGCATCTTCTGTAGGATGTCGTCCAAGCCGACAGAGAACTCTGTCGCACGTAGTCGATATTGTTGATGGCCATGCACCACTCGGTGGTGACCTCGAACCGTTCCTCGAACACGTTGCTAACGTGACCCATGTTGTCCACGCGACCCGCCATCTTGACTGAGTAGAACACGCAGCAGCGGCAAATGTCCTGGGAATAAGGAGAAGTTGGTGTTAGTGAGACACAGGTACCTAGTTACTTCAGTTTTACAAAACAACATGTATCATAGTAATGATGATTCAGCCATAACCGCATGGGCATGCCGGTTACCTCGCCACGTTTTCTCGGGTGAACCCGTAACCGCATGGGCATGCCGGTTACCTCGCCACGTTTTCTCGGGTGAACCCGTAACCGCATGGGCATGCCAGTTACCTCGCCACGTTTTCTCGGGTGAACCCGTAACCGCATGGGCATGCCGGTTACCTCGCCACGTTTTCTCGGGTGAACCCGTAACCGCATGGGCATGCCGGTTACCTCGCCACGTTTTCTCGGGTGAAGCGTAACCGTTCCGAACCCATTCCGGCATTAACACCTTTTTCATGATCCTGTTCTCCTATCCTGTCCACAAGATCGTAGAAGAAAAGTCGCCTTTGTTCACCCAGGTGATATTTTTCCGATGTGACTTTGGTATCCTCATTACACCTCGGAAAAATATCACCTGGGTGGAATAAACCACAAAAATGTGTAAACTCGTAACAAAGTGGTAGTAGTGAGAAGTATCTTCCTATTTTGCCATACTTAAAAAGCACAGCACTTAGAAATAGTATAAGTTTGCCAACCCATTAACTTTTACGGTATCACCCATTTCCTCGTCTACAGAGACATAGAATAATAAACAAATAATAAAAATCTTTAACTATCATCTCACAATAAAAGAGGAAGCATTAAAACTGGATAGGTCTCTAAATGAAGACATGGAGTCTAGAATGGATATTTTAGTGATGGAAATGTAACCTAATAATTTTCAAAGAGGTGATAGGAATATGATTTTATTAGGGTCGCGACACATCTACAGTCGTAGTGCATTTCAAGTTTCTGAAGACACATCAGGTGAAATTACTTCGCAGTCTGATTCAGCTTGCTTAGGTCTTACATCAACTTTAGTTTAGTGCCGTCAAAATCAAACTCCTCCTTAGCGGTTCGGGTCTGGGTGTTTCTGTACATGTGAGTTTCTATGTCTGTAAACGCACCCACGACACCTGAGAAATTCTTAGTGTCACCAAAATTTTTAATTTTTTTAAATTATGTATAAAGAAAAGACTAAAATTACAGATATTGTCGAAAACTGTAGCAAGCTGAAGTGGCAGTGGGCTGGTCATGTCTGCCGCAGAACGAAAGGTGGAGTAGGAAGGTTCTCGAAAAGAGGAGAGGAGGTAGGTAAACGTAGGGTGGGAGGCCCCCCGGCAAGATGGACCGATGACCTGAAGAAGGAGCTGGCAGTGGCTGGACGAAAAAATCAAGCAGCAGCATGATGATGAATTTCAGTAAAACAAAAGTTACCTAGTAAGTAATGAAATACTAAGGTGTTAGTGGATTCAAAATAATTTTGATAAGGAACCACACATCTATATTTTAACTCCTCAAAAATATCCCATGAATCCTCCAATGTGGGCTCACATAACCCCTTATTTCAGCCCTCAAAAAAGTATAACATGAAATAATATTTTATGCTCTGACAATAATTTATTACGCCGCCACCATGAATACAGCGAGCGAAAATTGCATTTTTAACGATGCAGTTGGTATTAAAAATATTATCATTCAATCGGTTTTCGTTTGCGGGGTAAACTGCTTGGAACGGGGCTTACTCGGGGGTTATCAGGGGTGGTGTATATTAAAGTGGTGTAATAAATCTTTTATGATTATTCTGTAAACTAGATTAAAAAGTAAAGTACTCTTGCCATTCTTTGCACCATACTTACCATAATCGCATTGATGATTTTAACACATAAGAGAGGAGCTTGTGGCTAAATAAATACAGCCACACAGGCTGATCTTCCGGGTTAAGCCGCGTTTGCCGAAATAGCGAGTTCCCTCCGTGCCTCGGAAAGCACGTAAAGCCGTTGGTCCCGGCTGTCATTTGTAGATCTTTGACAGTCGTTACTGTTAGTCAGAAGCTCTAAAGTCTGACAACCAGTCTTACCATGGGCTATCGTATTACCCAGTTACTGGGTTGTGGAGGTCCGATAGGCAGACGCTCCATGTAAAATACAGATATCAGCTATATCTGGTTCGACTGGAAGCCGACCCCAATATAGTTAGGAAAAGGCTAAGCAGATGATGATGATGATTTTAACGCATAAAGAAAAAGTTGTGCCCGTGTCACAAATTTTAGGTGGATACAAAAATAAAGATAGGTGGTAAGTCAAACCTGGGCCGCCAATTTATCATCCTGTCGGTGTCTGGCGTCAAACTATTCTTACTATATTCGCAGTTAAATTTTATGCTAGGAAACCCATTTCAAATAAAGATACAAAGATTTGTTAGATACTAAAAAGGGTAGAAAGTCTCATTACATTTTTGTCACTGTAACATTAAAATGTCTCTGATGTTTTGGTTCCTAGATTTTTCAGTTGCCTCACACCATTGTTTATAATTATCTGTTTTATGAGCAGTGGAGATGAAATATCTAGTTTAAAAAATAACATGGGAAAACGCACCTTGGTGAGTTGGAACTCTTAATTCGTGGTCGTTACCACTGGGTCACTACTGCATAAATATCACGACTAAACTGTCGAACACTAAAAGCAAAACAGAAAAAAATAACAATTACTGTCGATTTTATTGTTAGAAACACAAGCTACATTGTTCTAATAAAGCCACTTTCGCAAAAATAATCTGTCACAAACAAATACTAACAAAAAGGTACAAAAATAATTCTATATCCAGAATAACAACTGAGAAGAACTATAAAAACACGAAAAATCAAGAATCAAGTTCAAACGCAAAGAATAAAGGAAATACTCAATAAGGCTAACAACATACGTCTTTGGAATTTATTGAAAAAATAACCGAAGCAAAACATATTTCAATTTTTCCGTTTCCGAACGGAAATTTCCTGAGGGTTAGGGAATAAAATAACAACGTATTCGGAGCTTTGTCTGTCTTAGCGTTTTGTCGAATACCACGCCAAACGATAAAGGGCAAGACATACTTACTATATGCCACGCCATGCCATTCACCTTTGTTGCTAAGACAGCTTTCATTAAAATGCTCAATGCGTAGAATTTCTTTTCAATATGCCATAACAATGGAAACATTTTAACTTGGTTGCTATGACTAAATAAACGTTGATTTAAATTGGAGAAATACGAGTAATTTCGATGGTCGAACAGACCAACGGCAAACTTATTTGGCAGAAAGAACCCATAATTAACACTCCTGCATTTTGTTAGCCATGGGTGAAACTATTTCCATTACCTGGACACAGACTCCGGGCTATTACTGAAAAATTCTAAAAAGAAAATCTTAAATTGGTAATCAAACCCAACATCAAATATTTACGCGTAAAATTTACGAGTGCTACCACAAAAAAAAACGACCTCGTTAGACCTCTATAGAAATTACTTTGTCTAAGTTTAACTTTAGCTCAGTTTCGCTTCAGCCAAAATTAGTATTCGTATGATAAGCTCAATCACAGTCTGTAGGAACATTCATCTCCACGTTATACTAATATGGTTTATTTTTGGATGAAACATAACTGTGCTAAGCTGTAGCTAAGACTTAAGTTCGTTCCATAGATTTGGAGCAAAGTATTAACTTCAAGACTTTGCTCCAAATCTATGGAACACTCATCAAGTTATACGTCAAATGTTTTATCTGTACTCCTTACAATACTCAATCACTTGTTTGACATTAATGTCAAATTGTAATAACTCATGAATGAAATATTTATTTGTAATACTTTACATGACATGACAGTCAGATTGCTTTTAAGATTGATCGTAATCAGAAAAAAACTGTTGCGAAAATATTGCAGCTTTTACACAATAAATATTCTCGATTGAACCTGTAACGGCTCACGTAAAATTTATCACATTCTGTATATTTTTATGAGAAATAAAATTTTATACTGAGTTAATATTTATGTCAATTATTGAATATCAGATGAATAAATATTTTAATTCTTCATTAATTAAAGTGTCTGTTACTTTTAAAGTTAATAATGGTTTAATCAAATTAACGATGGTGAATTGCATTTGAAAAATTATATTGATGTGGATGGTTTTCCTTGATGAAACTAGTCTATATAATCTAGCAGAACAATTAAAACAAAACACAGTGGGTACTGTTAGAAAATAGTGATATTTTTTTCGACCGAAAGCTTGTTAACAATAGTAATTCTATTTTTCTCAAGTAATGAACTCTTTGAGATACTTCCATATAATTGTACTGGTGCAAGAAGTTCTTTTTACTGTTAGATTATTAATATTTCATTCAATGATTGAGTCTTGATATTCAAACTATACAGATACAATTCAAACTCCCGCGTGTTTTATTTTAAATTGACTGGAAAATTTAGATTGTTTTCTAAAGTATGAAGAAAAAATAACCTTTTTAGATATTTTTTTATGAATATTGTATACCCACGTTACTTCTGCCGTCGCATAAGCTAAATATGCCACCAACGTAAATCAGTGGAGTCGGCGCGTGGTCTCTACCAGTGAATTTGTCACGAGCGTCGTACGCCCGTGATTTTGCACCAATAAGGCTCATTATCGTTTCACTATCTAGTCTGTTTAGGAGATGGATTTACGATTTGTTGACTAAGAACACGTTTGTATTTTGTAAATAGGGGGAGGGGGGGGGTTACCTTTGCTTTTGGGGGTATAGTGGAGTTTCTTAGTTCAAATGTGGTGTAGGAAAAGGATATGTTAACCCTGAAAAAGGTTGGCAACTTTAAAACGAATTTAACTCACGTAGTTACAAAGAGGGTCTTATTAAAATGACTGACAAAAGTTTGTAATATGTATTGAAGAAAATTAGAGCAGTTTTTGCGAATCCTGGTGGCCTATCTATTCAATAAAGTGAACTAATAAAAGAAAAAAAAATAAGGGCATTTGCATTATCAGAAAGTGAGTTGTAATCTACCGCTCTTGTCCAGTATGGATTGGTAGATGTCGAATTTTTGTTTCTGGTTTTCCCAAGATGGTTTCCTTCACCGTTTGTCAAAGTATTGGTGATGAAATAAATCACACAAAGTAATGTAGCTGACTAGGTTCAAATCCATGACAAATCATAAGTCGGGGCCGATACCAGTGGGCGACTACTTCTCATATTGTATACCTCCACCGGTATATTTCAAATTATTCTAAAAGCTTTTAAAATAAAATCTGTTGATTAATATCGTAAAGAAAATATAGCAGTTATTACTTCAGATCTAAAATATTGAACACAATTTACATGTAATACATTTATTTTTCGGATCCTCCAGTTCAACGGAACCCAATCGAGGATTGTTGATCTACAAGATTAAGTATTGGAACCTTTTCAACGAATGTTATCGATACGATTCCACAAGGATCCCTAATTGATTATGGTAATCGATTATTCGGTTTTTTCAGCACATTATACGAAGCTTGCCTATTTTCATTTTTAGATCGAATTGTTTACTTTAGAAACCGCGTCTTTGATAGAAGTTTTATTTTATTTGAGTTTACGGAAAATGAGAGAGTATTATCTGGTTTACTGTATGGAGAAATGGTTGAAATTAAAGAAAATATAATGTAGTTTAACGTGGGTATTTCAAAAATAGATTTATATAGTCTAAGGTAACATACATCGTTTTGTTTTTCATTAAATTGATATGCAAGCACACGGCCCGCCTGATTGGAAGCATCGGTATAGGTGTCACTTGTTTCTGAAACATAACTCCGACAAACGTTTCTCCACTGAATGAGCGGCCGACAGAATGTTACGTTTATGATTCTTTCAACTGCGAACGATTCGTCGAATCAACGATTGATTTCTGGACGATTCGACGACAGAACCTTTCCATGACTAACATTTCGACAGAATTATTAAAGCTTTTGTCAAACAGACAGGCGTGGCGAATGCGAAGCGAGGCTTTTTTATTTGTAATGTATGTAATTGTTTGAATCCAGTCACATAGAACAGCGAAAGCGATCCGTTAGCGTGACAAAACTATCGGACTGACGTCTCGCTTCGGTTCGGTATCGCTTCGCTTTCGCCAGTCTGTTTGACAAAGGCATCATAGCTTAAACGTTTTGTTGGCGAAACGTTTTTTCGTGGAAAGTTTCTGTCATCGAATCGTCCAGGAATGAATCGTTGTGTCGGCGAATCTTTCGTAGTTGAAAGGATCTGTCGTTGAAAGAATCATAAACGAAACGTTCTGTCGGCGGCTCACTCAGTGGAGAAACGTTTGTCGGAATTATGTTTCAGAATCATGTTGCTTTCGCGTTGCCGACGAGGGTGTGAAGAAAGTAGGTTACACGTTATACAACGTTTCTTACGTTGTACTTTGTCGTGTTTTTCCGTAGCAGTAATGTTAAGTACTTTATGTTTCGTTTAATTTTGTTTAACGAGCTTGTGGCGGGATCGGTTTTAGTGGCGTACATTTGAAGAGGCTTGTGTTAAGCAGTGGACAAATACTTTTCGCATCATGAATTCAAACAGAGAATACACCAAAGCCTTCTTTAAATCATAGGTTTTTTTTTGCGGTAGCTTACTACCACCATTTCCATCATTAGCAGCCGAGTTCCGCATACTCCTGACCATAGATATCCTCCCTTTCGTGCCATATTTCCCAGATATGCTCGAGTCTTGTAGCGCTATTCCCTAAAGACTCAGCGCAACAGTGCGGAAACTTTGGTTTGTCTTTATTTCATTTTCTATTTTATACTCTAGAATAAGAAGTTGAAAATCTATTAAACACAAACTGTTTCAGTCGTCGTTGTTGAGACACCTTGCCTTTTAATGATTACTGATAAGTTTATTAACAAATAAGTATCATAAGTTCATCGACGAGCTCGTCATAGAATCTTATAGAGAATAGCATAGTTGTGGAGGTTTTAATGGTACGCTATCGTGAACTTTCGCCTACAAGCCGGCGAAGTTGCGGATAAAAATATCTAGATAAAAAAGCGCATAAAATATCAATCAAAATGATCCATACAAAGAAATCATTCCCAAAAAAATCTCACACACGAAATCTTTAAGGTACCGGACCACCTGTAGCTTGTGCTTAACCGGCCAACACCAAAATACGACCACGATTTACCCGGATTACGCCGGACAACGCCCGGTTACGGGACTTCGAGCCGTTCATCCGGTTAAGACCGACTTTTGGTCAGATTTACATCGTAAAGAAACTTTTGTTTAATTTTTGAAGAGTTTTCGATGTTCTGACTGTCTTAATCAGGCAGTTTAACAGTTGTTTTGTTGAATTTAGTTGTCAAGTCTTTGTCAAAATGGTAATTTGAACGGGGATTGACAAAAGGTTAAAGGGCTAATTGACTGTCATGATGACACGATTGAAATGTAAAGTTGTGACCTTGAGCTGTTGACAGTTGGCGTAAACATTTTAATTGGTGCTTTATGTAGACTCTTGATAGTAAATAATATTGATAGAAAAGTCGAGTCAAAAATGTTTTGTGTAAGGGTTTCTGTAGGATAGTAACTTAGTTGAAAGTTATTGCTGGTTTAAGGCGTGTTATACATAAAAAAAAACAATACTGTACAGAGTATCTTTAATAATCTTAAATTTGTTGTTTCTGATTGGTTTGTGTTCTGTCCAGATTTTTCTTCCAATGCAATAATCCAATAAAATGTCGTTAAATAAATAAGAGTAAGTAAGCTTGTATTGTATTTTAAATAAATAAATAACAATACGCAAACGGCATTAAAACAATATTCGCCTTACCACAAAAAAGGGTAACTGCAAAATGACCCTTATATCAACGTCAAATGTCGTGTTGAAATTGACAGTTCTTTTAGACAAGTGTTCAACAGATGTTTATCTTTCTTGTGGTAAGACAGTGTTTGTTTTAATTAACTCATTTAAAAGTGTAACTCACAATTTAAACAAAGTATTAACAACGTGTCCTGACTATTTCCGCTAACTTTTGAATTGTACTACGTTGTCCAACTTAAAAAAAAAACAACAAGTTGTAAACAAACCTTTATGAATGCTTTAAAAAAATATGACTTGAAAATAATATTTGAAAAAAAAGCTCACAGAAGCCTTCTGAATCAACACGCCATTTTAACCACAGCGCCATATTCCATCGGTACACAAAACCTCAGCCAGCAGCTTCCTTTGCCTGTTGTATGAATGGGAGCCATTGATGTGAGAGCTGTATGCGCATCAGCTATGACCGTTACTGTATTGACGGTATTCGAAACTGATAGGCGAAGTAAGGGATGTTACACATTATATTCGGCTCGGCATGCTTCGTCACAGTCTCGGAGTAAGGAAAATAAAAAAAATGTAGATAAACTTCAGAAAAAGCTCTTCTTGGATGGAATTATGAATGCCATACAATCTGCATCGAAGTGGAATGTGTATACTTTTTATTACTTCCATTTGGCTTTGTTGGCCATAAGATACACATATCACACAACGCCATCTAGTCCCAAGCTAAGCAGAGCTTGTGTTATGGGTACTAGACAAATGATAAACATACTTATATATTTCTAAATACATACATATTATAGATAAATTACACCCACACACAGAACAAAATGATCGTGCTCATCACACAAATATTTGTCCTGGTGGGAATCGAACCCACGACCTCCGGCATAGCAGTCAGGGTCACTAACCACTAGACTAACAGGCCTGTCAAACATAAAGTAAAGGTCATAAGGCTTAAAACTCCTACTTCAGGTGAATCATTATTAGAATAATTATTTATTATGAATCACATTACAATATAGTTGAGAAATAGTTATTTGTTATGCATGCTGCAAAGTTATTTTTTGGCGCGAGTACTTGAATTGAATCCTGAGCGTAGCGAAGTTTTCAAAGGTACGAGACGCAGAATAACTTTGCTGCCGAGTGCAACACACAACTTTTTACCTTACTGCAGCGAGGAGATGTAGTGGGACCGTCTCGCTTGTCAGTGTCTAAAATAACCCACCAAAAACATTAAAATAATGTAAAAAAATGCCAAGTCTCTCGATGCAGTCTTTCCATCGTAAAAAGTTTTGAGATCTCATAGAAGCCAAGTCCTATTCAAATTATTTTGTAGTTATAAATCAACATTTAGTAATTGTATCAATAGTTTTCTTTATATTATAATTATAGTGACTTGGCAATGAGCACCAATTAAAAGCTGCTTGCTGCCTGGAATTATGTGCAAATGTTACTGACGAGACCTGTGATCAGATCACTACCGACTACATGCTCCAATGCAATAATAAAAAATAAGTACCTTACGGGCCATCGCTTTATGAAAGTAAATGAACCGAGAGTACACTAACACTAGTGTTTGCGTACACACTTGTGCAATTGTGCATTATAATTTATGTCCTGCGCAGTTTACTAGTCTTGGATGAGACTGACTGCCGTTGCCGAAATTCGGTTGGGACGACACGGATAAACCAAAAGAAAATTAATTTTGTGATATTAATGTTTACGCATGCGGTGTGTGACTTTCAACTCCAAATATGCCGTTTTGTTTCTTCTTGTGCTCATTGCCAAGTCACTATAATTATAATATAAAGAAAACTATTGATACAATTACTAAATGTTGATTTATAACTACAAAATAATTTGAATAGGACTTGGCTTCTATGAGATCTCAAAACTTTTTACGATGGAAAGACTGCATCGAGAGACTTGGCATTTTTTTACATTATTTTAATGTTTTTGGTGGGATCTCATTTATTTTTTGTAAGTGTATTTCTTTCTTTTTTTTTAGGTGACCTCATAATTTCTTGGACTTCAGCTACTGCTTTGCTTAGAACCCATTCTCTATCTCTTTTGTTTCTTTTCAACGAGCTAAATAAACATAAATCTACTAACTTACAAAATAAATATAACTAAACTAAATAACACGTAAACAACTAGATATTGTAACTACCTATGTCTATGTTATATTAATAAACTATTCGCCTAAATAACTGTTTCAGTAACAATAATAAATCTACTATCTAATCCGGCTAACTTAAGTTCTCCGAATATAGCTACAATATTTTTTTAGTTTCGAAATGGTTTTTCATAGGTAGGTGGCGCTATCAAATGAAAATTATCGAATTATTTTAAAGTACTACTTATACTGCGCTCGGTAACGAAACCATAGCGCGATTCAGACAGGTACAACGCCATCTATCGAGCGCGCATACAATCGAAATTTATCGCAATACAATGGAGTTTTAGCTTTATTAATTTAATGAATTATGAACTTTATGTATCAATTAATTATAGTCTATGTATTACATTTTTATTATTCTTTTCTATTCCATGTATTTATTCATCCAATTGAATACTTAAACAACGAACAAAGTTAACAATGCAGTCAAAATCCATACATAATGTTCTTGCCAAACCGCAAATATAAAATTGTTTTCTATGGTATATTATTTTTTAATGTTTTTATAATTTTTCCTTTATATGTGGCTAATGACCTATCTTGGTGCAAAATTTGAAGTTTCTAAGTCTGCTAGAAGTACCTTAGATTTTTGATGATCGGTCAGTGAGTCAGTGAGTCAGTGAGTCAGTGAGTGAGTGACAAAATGGTGTAACTTTGATCGACCGTAACTCCTAAACTATTAATTCAATTGGCATGTAATTTCGAACTTAAGCTTGTTCTAATGCCTACTATTATTTACCGAAAACCTAAACTCCTAGCTTTGTCCACGTCGAAGATATAGGGGGGGCGAAACAGCCGCGAATCGCATCGAGAAAAGATGGTACGGCCGTGCCCGTTTTGCTCGAGACTTGGCTGGGGCACTGCCGTGCCCCCAGATTGAATACAAGACGTGTTCGAATTTTGAAAACGTTCGAAATTTGAATTTTTCTGATCGTGGGAGGTGAAAAGAAACTTAACGCGTATGCTGAGGATGCTCAACGCGCTCGTGGAGGACTTGTTTGCTGATGAATGGAAGACGATAATGCGGGTCAGTGAGACGACAGAGTGACAGGATTTATAGTTTTAATGACTAACGCAGTACGAAATGTATAAATAAGAATAAATAAATTGAGAACATCCTCCTTTCTCGAAGTTAGTTAAACAGCGTAGGAGGCCAAATAAAATGTGCCGGGCCGAACAATTGTGTAAGGAGCCCAAGGACAGTACTGCAGACAGAGTATAGCTAGGACACTGCTGGTATTTGTATGTTATCTTGTGGCGACAATCTTCAGGTAGATAGACAAAGGGTATGGTGAATGCTCATTGATCAGTGAATTTCTGTCCGATGTCTGCAAGTAGCAAAGTAAGGGGTTTAATGATTAAGGCCCACTTGCACCACAAACCACTAAACAGGTTTAGCACTAAACTGATTTAAAACATCGTTCTGTCTCTGTCAAATTGTTTGAAGTTGAATGAGACAGAACGATGTTTTAAATCAGTTTAGCGCTAAACCTGTATAGTGGTTTGTGGTGCAAGTGGGCCTAAGGTGTGAAAGGAAGAAGTGAATTTAAATAAATAACATTTGAGCAGGATTTTGTAAGCTATCTGTCAAAGCTAGATTGACGTTTTGACTGCCTTATAAACATTGACAGATTTTTTATCGTGGTAAAAGCATCTAAAGAGTCCTAAAACCCAGGGTGGGACGGGAGGGACTGTCAGACTTGTACTAACTAAAATCCACGGTGATCTTTCAATAGCCCTAGACGTTCCAGGGTCACGGTTACCTGATGAAACAGTCCCGCGACCCCGGAAACATTGACAGCACCGTCTTTACGCGCATACCTTGAAAAGGGCTGCATCTAATTGGATAATTCTTTGCATGTTAGAAAATAATTGTAAAACCTTTCAAGTAGATCGAAAATTTAAGCCAAGCGAAACTGGAGCAGGTCGTTAGTTTAGAATAAATGGCTTTGATTTTATCTTCATCGAATACTTTAGATTTTGTTTGTTTGTTTTTTCTTACTAGGCTCACTTATAAAATTACCTTCTGATACCGGCTAACATTTTAATTGTTGATAGAAACATGGCTTTCATAATGTTTTGCTAGCGACCTTTTTTCTTTTTTTTTTCGTGGTAAAATCATCAAATGAGTCCTCCCACCTAGGGCAGAGCGGGAGGGACTGTCAGACTCGTAACTGACTAAAATCCTCGGTGTCCTTTAATAGCCCTTTACGTACCGGGGTACCACGGTAATTCGTAAATCCCGCGACCGTTGCTAGCACCCTTAAGAATTTTATCCACGATATTTCTTTGTAAATATTTCCCTGTATTTATCTTAAAGTAGATCCTGCAGGTAACATTACCTGTATTCACAATATTTCTATCCAAAACAAACCCAACTACAATATAACATTTTCCTCATACCGAATACACTTGGAAACTTCTATGAAAACGTATAACTCTTGCGTTGCGTCGTATTTCCATCCGGCTTACATTTATCGATGCTCGCATCGCTATCCAGTAGAGAGGCATAAAAAGAAACGTCCCACCACCGTATAAAGCATTTCAGATAAAATAGTATTAGCAAATCGTCCCTCAGGGCGATATATTCTGTCAAAATCACTTAAATTACAACCTCAGGCACTATTTTATACCTTATCAGAAGAGCTGGGGCCATTACTAGGACCTTTTTTTTAAAAAAAAGTTGGTATCTACTGCCAAACTATTTTGAACTCTATCATTCAAAAGCATAGGTTAGTTTTCTTTTGTAAGTCTTGTAGCATACGTAATAGAAGTATTTTGGCGGACTTTTCTGGGGTAAGTTAGCGAAATTGATTTATAGGTATCGCTATGTTTCATAGTTTCAGTACACGATTACATATTAGATTGGATACGGATCTGTGAGTGAGTTTTTATTGAATTAATTTTTTAGAACGTCTGATCACATAAATGTGACTTTGTCACATTCAATTCGAAACTGTCCGTCATTAATTTTATTTTATTCATTAATTATTTTAATTTTTAATTTGTTTCACCACCATTTTTTGTTTAATGAGTTTCTAATTTTAACTAGATGGATGAAAACTCATCCATCCGCTGCTCTGTTAAGGAAATACATCGTTAGGAAACAGGTATGTCTTAAGACAGAGAAAATCGAAGACATGTTACATCTACCAACCCTCACTACGTCTACGGGGTGGAGTATATGCGAAACCTTAATATAGTTTGTTCAGAATCAGTAAAGCCTTTAAACCAAACAAACAGGCGAGTCCGAAGCGATAACGAACCGATAAGAGACGTCAGACCGATAGTTGGGATCGCTTTCACTTTTCTATGTGACTGGATTCAAACAATTCCATACATGACCTTTAAAGTCATCCAATGAGTTCTCCCATCCAGGGCAGGGACAATGAGACTTGAACTGACTAAAATTTACGGAGTTTTTCAAGGGCCCCTTTACGTTTCGGAGCCACGTGTACCTGACAAGACATTTCCGTGACCCTGAAGACAACTTGCGACCCTGGGGTCAGTCCCGCGACCCCGGGGATAGTCCCGCAATCCCAGGAACAGTCCCGCAACCCCAGGAACAGTCTCGTGGCCCCGGTACACGAACCTACATAATAATTATAAATGCGTAAGTAATTTTGTTAGTTTGTTACCACGGCTCGACCACTGAACGCCAATCAATTTGGATTATACCTATACATGGCTATGCATGAAAAATTTCAGGATATTCGTCCTGAAATTTTTCATTTCAGTCAGGTGAACAGAAACTGACTTTTTATTATTGACAGGCCTGTTGGTCTAGTGGTTAGTGACCCTGACTGCTATGCCGGAGGTCGTGGGTTCGATTCCCACCCAGGACAAATGTTTGTGTGATGAGCACGATCATTTGTTCTGAGTCTGGGTGTAATTTATCTATAATATGTATGTATTTAGAAATATATAAGTATGTTTATCAGCTGTCTAGTACCCATAACACAAGCTCTGCTTAGCTTGGGACTAGATGGCGTTGTGTGATAGTTGTGAATATTTATTATTATTATTATTATTATTATGAAAATAGTTTTGTTCCCGAGGAAAACCACAATAAATATATGGCGCAATATGTACAACCTTTGAGTGACAAATTCTAAATTATCGCGACAAAAGCCGCGCGCAATGCTGGTTAAGAGAAAAGTTTTGTAGTTTTTAAACACAGTGAACTGATTTTCATATTCTTCCGCTACATTATCAGCAAGTTTCATGGGCTATATTTTATTTTTAATTTGTCCCTTTAAAAGTAGGGTGTGTCACTATCGCGGTCACGGGACTGCCTTACAAGGGCATCGCAATCCTGAGGCGCAAAAGGCATGTAAAGGCCATACTCCAGCCAGAGCGGAATTCATTAGATGTTTATTATACAACAAAAATAAAAAAGTTGCTACTGAAAATTTCAACTTATAAATAAACCAATATCACTCTCGACATGGGTATCAAACCCCACATTCTGCAGCACAAGACCAACAACACAACTCACATAAAATTTTAATTCCTCCCAAGGCCACTGAATTTCCTCCCTTTTAAGAACTCGCTGCCTTATCAGGATCCTCCCCATGGAAAGTGATAAAAGACGAGTCCTAAAGATCAATTATACATTTGGGAGTGATGCGTCACCCCCAAAACTTTTTGGTGATAACGAAAAATAAGTTTTACGAGACTCTCTTCCTTTTTTGCCTTTGCTTTCAAAAATCCCTCTGGGAGTTCAAGTTTGGATTGTATTTAGCTGGTATTTTTGGTTTATTATTGAGAAACAGTTTTATTTTGGTGTTGTTGTCAAATTTTTCAGGGATAATGTGCTTCATTCTCATTTAATTAAGAGTTGGTTTTTGGTCTTGTAATCGTTAGCGCGAGGTCTTTTTTTTTTTTTTTACGTGGTAAAATCATCAAATGAGTCCTCCCACCCAGGGCCGAGCGGGAGGGACTGTAAGACTCGTACTGACTTAAATCTACAGTGTCCTTCAATAGCCCTTTACGTTCCGGGGTCACGGTAATTCGTACAGTCCCGCGACCCCGGCAGGCTTTGGCCCTCTAGAGGGAGAGGCCCAGGGTTTAATTCCCGAGTCGGACAGTGTGATAATTTTTTTTTAGTTTTCGACAAACCCTTCACACTATTCCCAAACCACTGCAACTCCTGATAGCCAGAATCAAGTAAAGAGAAACAGAAAGAAGTAGGAATGAATACGTTTTCACTTCCCTCGTTGTCAAGCAGGAGGCAGAACAAAGGTGTGCTTGACTGGTATGATACAACCGTGTCCCAGAAAGCACGATGTGCGAAGGGTTCTGTGCCTGATCTATCTCCTATCTTGTCGGATTGCCGTCCCATCGAGTTATGAAGGGAACCGAGAGTGCATCTGTGACTGCGCACATAATTTGTGACTATATAATATCTACGGCGCGGGCGTCGATGGCTAATCCCCGCTGAGAGTACGCAGAAGAGTTACGCAGAGTTACCTGCAGTCTGACTACTTGCAGGAATTGAGTTTTTGCAAGTAGTCAAACTGAATCCATAGAAGGGACGGACACAAATTCAGACTAAAAACTACCTTAGTACTGCTCGAATTGGGAGTCGAACCCAGCATATCAAACGCAGCAGTAAATGTCGTGACCCATAAACCAATTAAATTTTCAGAGTTAGTTAAACAAGTTAGTTAAACAAAAACAGCATCAATCGCTGCGCGAACAAAGTTATTGACCGTTTTTTTTTTACATTTAACAAAACCTTTTTTTTTACATTTCATAAAAGCTCTTGTGCCTAAAGCCAGAGGCTAAATATTTGCGGTACAAATACCAACAATTTGTTATCAAACATTCCCTTCCCAATTTAAATGGAAATGTTTTTTTTTTTGCATAAAAATCGACAATGATTGGACATGGAGGATCAATTATTTTTTCATTGTGATACTGATTGAGGGCGGTTTTTTGTTTGAATGTTTTTGAAAAGCTATTGAATGTAATGAAAGTTTAATTGGAGTATTGTTATGCTTTGTTCTTAAAACATTAAAGGAATATTTTTTAGAAGCACGAAGATGACCATGTCAACCAAAAGTATGTTTTCTTTTTAATTTATTTTCGTTTAGGCTTACGTTTGATCACTATGTCCCTTGATGGTAAGCGATGATGTGGTCGCCGGTGAATAAATACTTACCAAGAAGTAACCTATTCACTCTTGACTAAAACCTCAAGGTTGTAGCCACCAGGAAATACATACTAGATAAGGTAGTTCGACCTCAGGTAAGATTGAGCGACGACCTTCGCAAGGTGGCCGGTAACACCTGGATGAGAGTACCCGGTGATCCAGTCAAATAGCGTGCGATTGGAGATGCCTATGTCCAGAAGTGGACCGTTATATAGGCTGGTAGTAATGGCGAATGGCGACCTAGTTTAAATCAATTCTATAGTTTTTTGGTAGTTTAATGGTAACCCATTTATTGACTGACTTTGATAAGCATGGCAAACTTAAAGACTGACTAATGCGCCTATTATTACTTATCTAAGACTTATTTTACCTTCAGAAATAACTCATCAACAGCAATATCACTTCCCTCCCTTAATCCTATTGTTTTCTTTATATTAAAAAAATAACTATTACCAAAATATTTATCGTCAGAGACGCCTTAGGTTCTAATAAACAATACCTTCTTCCTATCTTTATTGCCACCAGCGAACTATCTAGAAACAACATTATTTTCTAAAACGATTGTCACATTACTTATAAAAGCCTTTAGTTCAGCTAGATCGGGGTCTGCTTGGAAAATCTTTGAGATAAAAGTAATTTATTGGCAAGATTAGGAGCCCAGCTCGATTGTTTGGCTCTGCGTCAATCTGGACGGAGTAAAGCGATTTCTTTTATAATTGAGAGCCAGAAAGAAGCTTGGGAAAACAATGATATTTTTTGAGACAAAAGCTGTTTTGTTATTTGCGATGGGAGGATTTAATTGGTTTTAACATTGTATATGGAGTAAACAAGACTAATGATTAAATTATAATCTGCATTAATGATACATAAAAGATGATGAATAAGTAAATAAATATTGATAAAGTTGCAGAGCTTAGTATGTGACCAAGATAAAACGTGACGTCGCCATATTGCAATAACGTTATACAATATGTACGCATTCTTACATTAGCAGTAAGCATTTCAATAAAGATTTAATTTTTGCTAAACCTATGTTTCGGTCGCGGGTCTTACCCATTACCGTGACCCCGGTACGTAAAGGACTAGTGAAGGACACCGTGGATTTTAGTCAGTACAAGTCTGACAGTCCCTCCCGCCCTGCCCTGGGTGTAAGGACTCATTTGATGATTTTACCACGAAAAAAAAAACCTATGTTTCGAGATCCCACAGTAAATTATAATTACTTATATTCTTATTTTGTTAACCTTTGCTAACACTCGATATTAAAAGACCCGCAGGGTCGTGTGCAGGTATTTTATATTGACTGAAAAATAAATGAAAAACTGGTGTTCCAGTATTGGAAAGATTAGGACCCGCTCAATCGTTTGGTTCTGCCTTAATCTGAACATTGGAGCCTTAATGTCATTCCTTTGTAATTGAGTAAAAAGAGAAGAAATGTGTTGGTGAGACAAAGCTGGTGGACCAAGTGATTGCATTTTTTTACAAAGTAGCTTAATCTTTAATGCTTAGAAGGTGCAAAATGCTTTGTATATTTATTCTACTTTTTAAGAAAATAAATATAATACAGTTATTAGTAGTTTTAAAATAGGCTGTACGCATTATATTCATTCATTATTTGAGCCACAACTACCTTTTTTTTTTTTGCGTGGTAAAATCATCAAATGAGTCCTCCCACCCAGGGCAGGGAGGGACTGTCAGACTTGTACTGACTAAAATCCACGGTGTCCTTCACGAGCCCTTTACCTACCGGGGTCACGGTAATGGGTAAATCCCGCGACCCCGGCAGGCTTTGGCCCTCTACAGGCCCCGTCAATATGCTGACACTCTTTGAGGCGCGCGTGGAACACAACGCGCCGTCGACCCAGGCATAGTCCATGGTCGGACAGCAAGTCGCCCATTACTCGCTGCCCGGAGCCACAACTACCTACAGGAAATTATAGAAAATCAGCGAAATAGTGAGATACATACACAGTTAAACTAGTACAAAGTGCATAAGTAAGATGACATATTATTATCTTGCTGCGCTGCTGTTAGGCCCTATTTAACAATGCAAGAGCTTGCATGGGTCCTATCAGACAACCAGCGCTATGACAATTTAAAAAAAGTCGCAGCATATGCTGAGATAGGACTTTTTGGCCTTGCACAGGACTAAATTGCTTTTCATTGGTTTTACCTTTTGTCGTTTTTCTTTTATTTATTTTGTTTCCTTTGTTGTTTTTATTCATGTAATTTTGTTGTTCTGTCCTGTGTGACAATAAATTTCTTTTCTTTCTTTCTTTCTTATTTCATGCAAATTTCACTTCATTGCGAACTGTAAGTGGACAAAAAAATCAGGTGATTTGAAGTCATACTTGCATGGAAGTTCTTGCATTATCTAAAATGGGCTTTACTACATTTCGCTGGCACAAATACTTGTCAGCGACTCCTTGTTAATCAAGAGAAAAAAGTTACTAACCAGTTTAATTTCCGATTACTGGCAACCAAAAATTCGTTGCAACACCCCAAAAAGCTCCATGAAATATCGTCAAAACGTAACCCTAAAAACGATCGAACACCCCACCCCAATACCCCGCTCCTAAAACACAAAAACACCTGTACTCAGCATTTCATTACGGCCATTTCTTTGCGCCTGTTCGCTAGGTTTAGTCGTGAAATTCATACATACATTATTTTCTGTGGAACCGCAGGGTTACGGAATTTTTGCTGACTGTACTAGACGTGGAATGAATGCAGATCGGGGTCTTGTTCTGATTGGGGTACTTCGATGTTGGGGGGGTTTTTAGCCAACCGAGGGTTAGCAAAGAAAGGGTTATGTGTTTTGTTTTATCCTTGCATAAGTACACATTACTATTTTTTTTGTCTCTTTTTTCTACCAAATTAGTTTTTTTTTTAAATATTGTTTTTTTGTTTGTTTGTTAAATGAGTCCAATATAAAAAACTATGGTTTTAATATTTTTATCTAACCGACAAAAAGTTTTACATTTTTTTCGTATGATTTTGTCCAAAACCAAACAATCCTTTATTTACTATCAAAAGTTATATCATCATAGAAGCACAAACCATCTTAATTTACACCCCACAAAACTTAATCCTGCTATACAGGGTGTACCATTATGAACAACAGGAACCGGAAACGGAGTTTGATAACATTTCCGTTCGCCAAATTACAGGTCACGTGGTCTGAATGACAGCTGAGCTTCTGGCGCCCTCTGGTGGCGAGGTCGAGAACTTGTGTCGTGTCAGAGATAAGCTTACATGATATTGATGGGGAAAACATATATGCGCAAAATGTGTATGGGCTTTGGGTGAGAAATATGGGGAGAGGAGAAAATTGTTTCTGTCATGTTTTGTGCGGAAAATGTCAAACAGAAATATTTTTTATTTATATATATTTTATTTTAGTCGGGTTAAATCATGTGACTTCTTCTTCAACCTGTAGTTACCCAATGCTGAGTTTAAAAATAACTAATATATTTATTTATAACAGTCATTGATTTTCGTCAGAACATAGTTACTTTTTTTAATTGGACTCCTATTAATTTAACATTTATTTATTTATTTAGAGTCACCAACATTTGATTACACCATAACAAAAGGCAAAATACAAACAAGCGGGCATGAACTTAAGTGTATCAAACAATTATAGGCAACTACAGCATTTACTAATACAACATACTATTTAAGAAGTGCTTAATTGCTATCTTGTATAATAAAATATTACTATGTGCGAAGCGTGTGCTGAAAGCTTAAATACCTACAATTTAATTTATTTTAAACTTATCAAATCTATTTTTTTTTGTTTTTTAATTTACATTAGAGCCTTATAAACAAAGTAATGTATTATAAATAAAGAATAATTATTTTCTATTTTACAATCAATTTATCCAACCTTAGTATTTATAAAGAAATAACGTTAAACAAAAAATAAATTGAATAAGTAATTTAATTATCACTTGAAAAGGTATTTAACAGACTAATGTTTCGCAGAAAAGTCCATTTATCTCTAACAAGGTTTTGGACGTAAATTAGCGTACCATTGTAAAATACATTAAAAAGCATACAAAACAAAATCAAGCGAGAATGATTCTGTACAAAAAACGGTTACTTTGAGTAAATTGACTGAAAAATGACAATAGGTGGACCACAGTGTAAGAAAATACAGAAGGTTAAGTGTTACGTGCATTGTGTGTGTATTGAACCGTAAAATACGCAAAAACATCAGTGGCCTCTTAAAGAGAGAGAAATTCCAGTGTGGGAAAGAGAAAGAACTATACAAGTCGTCTAGCGCCATCTCGTTCTCACACTGGAATTACTCTCGGAGCAAACATTGTGCTAGGCCACCTGGACGGGCATGCGGGCGGCGAATAATGGGCGACTCGCAGCCCGACCATGGACCATGCCCGGGTCGATGGCGCGTTGTGTTCCACGCGCGCCTCAAGGAGTGTCAGCATACTGACGGGGCCTGTAGAGGGCCAAAGCCTGACGGGGTCGCGGGACTTACACATTACCGTGACCCCGGTACGTAAAGGGCTAGTGAAGGACACCGTGGATTTTAGTCAGTATAAGTCTGATAGTCAAGTCCGCCCTGCCCTGGGTGGGAGGACTCATTTGATGATTTTAACACGATAAAAAAAAGGCCACTTGGACCGTCACGTTGTGTTGTAAGTTTTTTATTCCTAGTGTATTTGTAATTCAAAACGAATGTTAACAAATAGTATTTATGATATTACGCAGTAGAGGAACAGTGTATAAGACGAGGACGCGAGGTATAATGGGGACATACACTCTTTAGGCATACTTAACACAACACTAACCTAGCGCAAGCGCGATCAGGACGTCTTTTGTAAGCGACCATTAACATATGGCGCCCTATTGGAGCTTGCGCTACGTTAGTATGAGGTTAGGTAAACAGTCATGCTGGGTCACAGGCCTCCTCGGCGAGACGCTTCTATCCCTGCGGCCTATCTGTGAGAGGGAGTAGACTGCAATCTCCCACGCAGGCCAAATGTGAGTTGTAATCCCATGTCTTCGATGTTTTTGGCTCTAGGACATGACGGTTCCTTCACAATAAATAAATAAATAAATAAATAAATAAATATTCCACAACTATCACACAACGCCATCTAGTCCCAAGCTAAGCAGAGCTTGTGTTATGGGTACTAGACAACTGATAAACATACTTATATATTTCTAAATACATACATATTATAGATAAATTACACCCAGACACAGAACAAATGATCGTGCTCATCACACAGACATTTGTCCTGGGTGGGAATCGAACCCACGACCTCCGGCATAGCAGTCAGGGTCACTAACCACTAGACCATGAGGCCTGTCCACCACACACAATGTTTTCCTTCCCCGTCTTGAGAGCAGTAGTGATGTAATGTGTATGACGGCACGGTTAGCGCAGTGGCTGAGCGATTGGACTGCTGCGCTGCGAGTTGCGGGTTCGATTCCCGCACGGAGCATATATTTGTATGATCTACAAGTAGTTGTTCCGGGTCTGGGCGTTTGTGTATGTGAGTTTATATGTTTGTAAATGCTCCCACGACACAGGAGAAATTCCTAGTGTGGGGCAACGTTAAAAAAAAAAAAAAAAAAAAATGACTTACCAATGTGTCTGGCGGGGTTCTATCCCAGTCTATACAAGTCTTAAGTTGGGCCATTACTCCTAGGCCACAACTGCTCCAATGACTTCATGTAAAATTCAGCTGTATTTTGCTAGACTAGAAGCCAACCGCAAGTACCTGCATTAACACCGCGACTGACCAGCAGACTTCTCAGACTCCAACGAACAGATTTACGAGTTGTGGTGGGTATGCTCACCGGTCACTGCCCACTCAACAAACATCTGTTCACTATCAACGCGACAGACAGCCCGTTGTGCAGCGGCTGCCTGAACGCGGATGAAACGGCATCCCACGTAATCCTGGAATGCGAGGGCGTTGCTAACCAACGGGCACAAAACCTTGGCAATCCGAGGTCGGTGAAGCCCGTGAACGTCCCAGGAGACTTCTGAGCTTCTGGAAGGAGCTGGGCTAGCTCATATAGCCAACCGTCACGCATAACGGACCACCTACGAGTCCAAATGCGGAAACGGGAGCCCTTAACAATACAATACAAAAGCCAACCGCAAGCTCGTAGTTGAGAAAAAGTTAAGCGGTAGATAACAGCCACAATGTTTTTTGTTATTTTTAATATAATTAAACGAAAAAAAATATGTTAAACGAAAGTTGCATTGACGTTTTTCATAATTATAGCAATGTTAACCTTCTGCATATCCATTTTCCCTATGCAATGCTTTTATTTTTTCGAAGCGCTTTTTACAAAACGGACCATTTACCTACCTATTGAAAGAAGCCGTGAAAAATTTGTCTTTTCATGAAAACCTTTCAGTCTTTTTTATTTTGATACATTATTATAAAATGCCTACGTCAGGCCTATTTAGGCTTTTATTTTGCTGAATTAATCAATTTGGGTGCTTTCATTGGTCCTTAAAATACATGTTTCAAATAAAAAGTTTTTTAGTTTCAATTTATTTTACATTTTGTGATGAAAATGTTTGAAGGGTTTTAACCAACTTCAAAAAAGGAGTCTCAATTTGTTCTTTATCTTTTTCTTTCAACGAAACGCGTTCTAACAGTTGATACATTCAAATCTGAACTTAAAACAAAACTATCGATAGATTTTCGATATTATATCTCCGTAACAAAAGAGAAAAAGAACAATAAAAACAATATAATGAAAACAAGCACCTCACGGCATCATTAACGGTGTTTTCACACTCATTTTTATTCCATGACATAAACTCGAAATAAGGCAAATAATAACTAATCACCTACCCGCCATCTTACTCAATTAAATACTAGGAATTGCTTCTGTATCGTGAATGCGTCAACATACATTGAAACTCACATACACAAACACCCAGACCCGCAACAACTAATTGTGGTTACTATATTTGTTCCATGCGGGGATCAAACCTCAGACACACAGTACAGCAATCGATCACTTCGCCACTGCACCAAACGTTCCGTAAAATACAGATAATATTTCTCACATCTACAAAACACCATCGCGATCAACTCCCAACTTTATATAACCATCAAGATATAATCAGGCAATCAAATAAAAATAAATTACCACGAAAACCAGTAGCGTATCCTGTTGGTCAAGCGTCAATTAATATGAAACACACTAATTATAATTACTTATCAGAAGCATCGATTGATAACAATCAAAATGAAGAAGCGATGCGTGTGAACAATTTTGACAATTATCGGGTAGGGTATGAAAGAAATTAATGTTTAATGATTGGGTTTGAGTCTTATAAAAAGTTTTATGGTTGAAAATGAATTATTAAGTCCTTGAATAGAGACGCCTCTGGTGTAAGGTTCTATCCTGTCTCTAAATAATTACCTATTATGTTTTATTAATAAGCCTGTGGGAACAGTGTATAAGACGGAGACGCGTTGTATAATGGGTACATACGCTCTTTAGGCATACTTAACACAACAGTAACCTAGCGCAAGCGCCATCAGGATGTCATTTGCAAGCGGCCCTTAATAAATGGCGTTAGTATTGTGTTAAGTTTGCCTTATGTGTGTGATTTCCAATGAGGCATTTACACGGGTCGATTTTTTATTCGATTTGTCTGTTGACTAGTCGTGTGTCGCATCGCTTGCAAAAAATACCCACCAGACAATTCCTTGCAGAGAAAAAAAAAAAAAGTTAAGCGAAAATCCACATGACGCGAACGGCGAATTGTCTTACGACTGGAACATGATTTTTCGCTGCATTTAATTATCCCGTGGCCAGAGGCCTTATCATGAATTTCCAGTTTTTTTGACGTAAAGTAAACTGGAACTCTGACATTAATTTCAAGGAAAAAAATTTTTCCTTCTTCGTACACTAGAAGCGCTGTTCCATTTTTCCATACAATAAACGCAGTAAATACTTCACGTACGTTGTAAATAAAATACTGAAATCTTGTGATCGAGTTACATGTGATTAGTAGTAAAGTAGTAGTCGAATTGTGTTTTTTATCTTACTACGGCAAAGCCAAAAGGAGGGTTATGATTTTGACCGGTATGTATGTTTGTTGTATGTATGTATGTATGTTTGTTTGTTCCCTCATAACTTCTAAACTGCTTATCATTACATAACAAATGAGGTCTCGTTAGAAGCGTCTCAGTTGTCCGCTGTTTGTAGGGTAGGTGACGTGTCACTAAATCCAATAGGTCGCCTTCTAGGGGATGAGAAGTCGTTACCGAAAAAAAAAATATTTTCCTACCTTTGCCTGCGTTTGTTTCACACAATCTTTATTGGCTAGGTGGCATACGACCACGGCTTGTTCTTGTTTTATACTTTTCAGTGCGCGATTTTTTTGTAGTCGCGTTTTAGTTATTTTTTTTTTAGACATACGATTTATGTCGCACGGCAGGCCAGGCGGCTGGTCACAGTTGATTACAGGCAAGTCGTCTCGTGTAAATGCCCACAAGCGTAGTATCAAAGCGATAAAATCGTTACAATCACGGATGGCTAGTTAACATAACTGTGGTTACGATGACATTAGAGATAATTATTTAATTAGTTTCTTAACGTTTGCCGAGGAAATAAAAATACATTGATTGGGAGCTTTTGAATAATCCTAGTTGGATTGACGTGTTTATTTCGTTATTTGTTAGATATACTATATTAATAACATCAAATTCTCGTGGAGGAATCTCGTGGTTAAAATTATGGAAGCCGCGCAGGTTGACCTTGTAGGTTAAGTCGCGCTTACCTAGGTTGGTCTGTGGATGGGTGACCAAATATAATTTTGAGTGTCTTCTTTGCATCGGAAAGCATGCTAAACTGGTAGTACCGGCTGTCATTAGTAGATGTTTAACAGTCATTATTTTTGATACCCAGAAACTCAAAATACTTAATAAGTAATATGCTGTTGGGCATGGGGTCAGCGAGTAATGGGCAACTCGCTGTCCGACCATGGACAATGCCCGGGTCGACACGGCGCGTTGTGTTCCACGCGCGCCTGAAATAGTGTCAGCAAAAATGACGGGGCCCCCATCTAGAGGACCAAAGAATGCCGGGGTCGCGGGACTTACGAATTATCGTGACCCCGGAACGTAAAGGGCTATTGAAGGACACCGTGGATTTTAGTTAGTACGAGTCTGACAGTCCCTCCCGCTCTGCCCTGGGTGGGAGGACTCATTTGATGATTCTACGGCGTAAAAAAAAGGTTAAGCCACCGTTATATTGATGAATCATAAACCCACAACGCGATGACCGCTTCAGTGAAAAGCAGATCTAGCGCTGATAATATATGAAACTGCAAAGAAATACCAACCACCCAAACTAACTTAAGTTGTTATTTGAAAGTACTCGTGTAGCAATAATATAAAAATAAGATCATCCGGTGGGTGTAATTAAAGGTCGTTGACCGAATGATAATGTTATCACAATACTTACCTTTAAACCTATCTTAAACACAACTCTTCGGTCGCAGGACTAACGAATTACAGTGACCCCGGTACGTAAAGGGCTATAGAAGGACACCGTGGATTTTAGTCAGTACAAGTCTGACAGTCCCTCCCGCTCTGCCCTGGGTGGAAGGACTTATTTGATGATTTTACCACACTAAAAAAAAAACCCAGCTCCTTTTTTTAGTCTAATGGATAATTTGACGGCACAGTCAGCAGTGATGTGCAACGTGTGATCTGTATGAATGTCAATTTTTTTTATTGAATATGCAAGTATTGGTTTCCATTATTGCCTGGACGAGGGTTCACATTGCCTGTGAAACCTCGTCGGGTGACCTCAGGTTTTAATTGTTGTCGTTTATAATTAGTTTTTATATTGTTCTAACATAGTTTATAAGTATGTTTGTTACTAACCTAATATGGACCAACTACAGTCTGAGTCTTTATTTGCGGACGACATCTCCATCCTCACCCAATGTCATGACAACATAAACCTAAACGCTACCCTTAATGAAATCCTCAGCAAAATAATAACCTGGATGAACGAACACAACCTTGATATCAACTTTTCAAAGACTAAACTGATAACTTTCCATCCCCACCAAAAAAATCGTTTAGATGTATCCTTTTCTTTTAATAATCATATTATAGAAACAGTCAATGAATTCAATTTATTGGGCATAACCATAGATAAAAATATAAATTGGAAATCACACGTACAAAATATAAAATCAAAACTTTCAAAATTTATATACGCTTTTCATGAAACCAAAAAGACCACAAACTTACAGACTGCCCTGGTTGCATACTACGCCTATGCTTATGCCTGGCTAAGCTACGGCATCATAATGTGGGGATTCAGTACAGATGCACTAACACTGTTCACCGTTCAAAAGAAATTTATCCGTTTCCTAGTAAATATACAACAGATAGATAGCTGCAAACCCCATTTTATAAAACTAAATATTTTAACTCTGCCGTGTATATATATACTTGAAATATGCAAATTCGCTCACAAACACCAAGACTTTTACACCAAACGAGAAGACATACAAACAAGATACACACTCCGACACAAAACACGACTCAATCTACCATCATCCCGCTTAAAAATACACTCAACAAGTCCTTTAGTTATGTCAATAAAAATGTACAAATATTCGTTGACACTGTGTTACTACAGTGTCAACGAATATTTACATGACAAATCCTTGAAACTTGAAAATTAATGTTTTATTGATTCAATGTCCATGTTATTAGAATAAGTTAAATTATAAGAATCTTGTGTTTAGTTCATTATTACAGACATGCACGGTGCACTTTGCAATAATAATTAAAATATAATTGGACTTTAAGATAAAATTAATAATTTCTTTTCTATTTTTATTACTAATAAACTGACTTGTACCCATTGACATGCCTACTTAATATTCGCAGTGACATTATTTTGATGTAATATTATGACATTTTATATTTACTGTGAGTTTAATTATTTGACATGAATTTCAGTAATGTTTAAATTGTTATCAAAATGTAAATAAAATTGATTATGATTTGCATACTCATGTGACGGCAGAACAATGGAGAACTAACTCAACAACATCAATGCACCAATTTGTATACCCACGATTGTTAAGATTTTAAGATTCTTGATAGGTCCTCTCCAAAGGATCATGACCATAAATGGTACTGGTTTTTCTCATGCATCAAGATAAAAATTATATTACAGTTATTTTCTTTATTTTTAAAGTCATTCTGCAATTAGAATGCCAATTTTGTATAGGGGTTTATTTTGTAAACTTAATAAGTTATGAAATTGTCTTGATAAAATGAATTACCTACTGCCGGCTATTCTTACGTTTAAGTGTTGCCATAATCAAAATAAGTAAATATATTGACAACTCCAATCGATTTTCTTTTTGTATACGATTACAAATTAATATAAGTATATTAATATAAATAAATAAAACGAGATGATACTACTGTGGTGTGAAATAATTAGTATTTCACACACACAGTAGTCGTATTATTTTGCTTTCAAAACTTTTTAAAGCAATTTCACTTTGTTGGCTAACGATACTATGAATGATTGCATTGATTTTTTTTAATTATATTGCTTCGGTTTGATATAAATCGAACTTTTTTAATAAATTAATGATTATAGAACTAAATCAGTCATTTGAAATAATTATGTGTCGAGTGTATTTATTCGAATAATCGATTTTCATTTAAAATCTAAAGTGGCAACATTGGTGTTGATGTCTCAAATTGAATTGTCATTGTCAAAAAGTCCAATGTCAATTGCGCGTGGTGCACGCTAAGTTTGTTCATTGCGATTTGAATATTACAGTTTTTTTTGTGTTGATCGAGTCCTAAAATATAAAGGCAAGGTACTGATTTATTTAAGTCTCTATCCCATCAGATATGCTAATTAATCTGCTGTCCAAACTACGACCTATAAACTTACCTCTATACACGACGGATATTTCTATTTTGAGGTTAAGTTACGTTTTCTAAAAAAAACTTGGAAATGCGGGTTTTGATTCCAAAATGGCAATTGTAGATGGTTATTTAGTTAATTTATAAACCATCTAAAACAACTTTGGAATTGACGCAACTCTGTACCGTGGTCCATATTGTCGTGGTCATTATCCTTTCTTTCTTTTGCTGTGCCCGACAGGGTCCATGATTGTTACAATAAATGTTTACCACCTAAGTCTACATTGTGGAACGCAATAAAGAATTGAGTATTGAGTATTGAAATAAATAAATTTCATTTATTTATTTAAATTCATTTTTTTAACAAAACAGAACGATTTCAACCCTTCTCAGCTATTCAACCCTTCTTTAAACCAGGTTCAAATTGATACATTCTGAGACAAGACAGACATTAGTTAGATCAAAACAAAGCCTATTTCAGGCTCTTGTAGCCATAAATCGTTAGAAATCAACCCTTGTTTATTTCTATGCAAATTCATCCTTTGTTATCTGTGCCCAACAATGATTCAATTCCACACACGAAAAAAACAACCTTACTATTCAAACAACACAGTTTCATTTTGTGTAACAAGCAAAGCTTATCCGCTACACGATATGGACGCGTAGTATTGCGTTACCTTTACTTGTTCAAACAAAAATAGTTCTTATTTTACTCGAATTTAGGGGTGGTTTTAGCTTGAGGAAATGGCTATGGCTTAATTTTCACCTGTAAAAATATTGAGGAACAGTTTATGGTCTGATTTTGTGCTCGGAGAAATAAAAGGGGAAATAACTTTAGTTTTAAATGGTGCAGTAATTTATGGTGATCACAGATAAGCTAGTTTTTTTTTTACTACATTGAAATAAAAAAGAGGTTATTTTTTACTTTATGACTTGTTTTTTCCGAATGAAGTAAGTGAATATTATGTCTATAGATTCATGTTCAATGAATTTCAGAACGAGCCTTACCACGAAATTAATATTCGTATTTTAGAAGTACTTTTATAGGTTTCTGATGTTATATCCCACTTCCGAAGTTTTTTTTAAAGATTTTTTTGAGTGAAGCCAGATCAATGGTGATATCCGATCATGTTCCACTCCAAATTTTTATATTTAACAGATAATATTCTCACCTAGTCACCTTAAATTGTATTAAAACCATTTAATTCCCTGATTGTAATTGCGATATATGTATATATTTATATTTTTTAACGTTTATTTAATTCAATTTAATTTACATGCTACATTTACATTTACAAAAATTACTAAATTAAAACTGAAATTAAAAATTTATAGGGCGTCAAAAAATTCTTTCACATCGCTGTCAGTGGGGAAAGTGCCCAGAACGCTGGCAGTATTGCTACGTTGGATGGCAATGCTGATCCTTTGACCAAGAAATAAGGCAGCACTCTGGTCACGCGAGGCGGCGACAAATAAAATAAATAAATTTAAAAAAAATCGTCGATAAATATGTCAACTGTCATCCCTATTTCACCCCAGGTCATTAAAACTTTTTACATAACTTAAGGGTAGGTAACTAACATCATTATTCTTAATTGTCAAAATCAAATCCGAGCAAAAAAAATAAACGTCAATCATTTGGCAGGCTTTAATTAAAAAACGGTCATTTTTTATTAACTGAGAAGGAAAAACTCTTGGATTTTTTTCGGGTTAATTAGAAAGAAATATTATGGTAGTCTGTGTGTCAAGGTTTTTTTAGGAAATTGCCTTATTTTATGCCTGTGTAAGGCAGTTGTCCCACCGCCGTGCGCCGGCGATTAGCATGTAGCGAGTAGACCAAGCAACTGGATTCGAATTTCAAACAAAGAGCAGTTATGCCTTTGTCAAACAGACAGGCGAAAGCGAAGCGAGTCCGAAGCGATACCGAACCGAAGCGAGACGTCAGTCCGATAGTTCTGTCACGCTATCGGATGGCTTTCGCTTTTCCAGTGACTGGATTCAAACCATTCCATACATTACAAATAAAAACGTCACGCTTCGCATTCGCCACGCCTGTCTGTTTGACAACGGCTTTAGTGTTTTGTTTTCTTACTAGACTATAAGCGATATTCCGAGTGCAACGGGCGGTTACTCCTATAACTCGCTCGGGGCTGGCAGTCCTGTGCGAACCTTCACAAAACAGAATCGTGAAAAAGCGAGGACCGCTGGGCGAGCGTTTTTCTTGAAGTTCTGTTACTGGTCGCGGGACTCACGAATTACCGTGACCCCGGTACGTAAAGGGATAGTGAAGGACACCGTGGATTTTAGTCAGTACAAGTCTGACAGTAACTCCAGCCCTGCCCTGGGTCCTTGGAAAAAAAAAAGTTTTTGTTATTGTTCTCAACGACAGTGTGAACAATCAGCGTACAATTATTACAGGTATCTTTTTAATACGTCATGTTTCTTGTTTTGCGTTTCTTGAGCGAGAAGAACACCGATAGTTAGTCGCATTTCGCCGGCGGTAAGACAACTGCCTAAGTATTCATAATTTTACGTGGGTCGAGGAAACACACCACGTGTAAAATCATTTTGCTTCATCTTAAAATGATTTTTTATTTATTACTAGCTTCCGCCCGCGACTCCGTCCACGCGGATGTCGGTCTTCGCGTGGATGGTTTATTTCCCCATTTTGAGTAACTCTGACAATGACATCTTATAAATATTACGGCGCTGAATCCACTGCGGGTAATGCAACGTGTGTTCGCGGTTCTACAGAACAACGTCTATGAATAAAACTGAAAAATAAGATTTTTTTTCTACGTATTTTTCCAGGATAAAAAGTATCCTATGTTATGCCCTGGATAATAAGGAATAATTATACCAAGTTTCATCGAAATCGTACCGTTAGTTTTCACGTGATGCCTGCACAAACAGACAGACAGACAAAATTTTTTTTAATCACATATTTGGGTTTGGTATCGATCCAGCAACACCCCCCGCTATTTATTTTTTCAATATTTTCAATGTACAGAATTGACCCTTCTACAGATTTATTATATGTATATATAGATATTTATCAGCATATTTTTTTTTAAAACGTTGTCTTCACTAGGAATTTCTCCTGTATCATGGTTGCGTTTACAAACATAGAAAATCACACACACAAACACCCAGACCCGGAACAACTACTTGCATATCATACAAATATTTGTTCCGTGCGGGAATCGAACACGCGACAAATAGCGCAGGAATCCAATTGCTCAGCCACTACGCTAAACGTGCCATCGAATTATACAGTCTCAATTCAATACTGGCCCCGAATTAATTCTATATTAAAAAAAAAACGGTTTAAGTAAATCAATATGGTAATTTGATAGGAACAGTATTTATTAGTACCCTTATTATTAAATGACTTACTTATTAAATAAACCCTGAAGCCATTGCCAATTTTAATCAACGGCTAGCTTTTAACAAAAACCAATTTTATTAACAGAAGCTTAAAATAGTCAAAAATATAACCACTACAAAAATTAAACACACGAAATCCATTCGCCATAATTGCCACATTTGACACTTTTCCAACTTCAAATTAACCACTTTGTATATTTTTGAACTGACGCCGAGCGAAAAAGTCGAAAGGTCCATGATGCGACCATCTAATTAAGAGGAATTTGTTACGCTGACAGACTTTTAACCCTTCAGTGGTCCTGCGAGGAGAATTAATTCATTCGGTCTGTATGAGCGGTGAAGGGTTGACATGGCCGTGGGAAGTACAAAAGGCAAACTTGACGGATGATAAGGATTACGTAAGGAAGGTTCTAGGCAGTTGATCTGCTATTTAAGGATGTTATTACGATTGTTGTTGTATTTTGGTGTAATGTTCTGGTCTTGAAGGTTTAGGGAAGCTTTAAATGGCCCTCAGAAATGAGAATAATTTTGTTAATGTAAAAACAGAGGTCGCGGGACTTATGATTTACCGTGACCCCGGTACGTAAACGGCTATTAAAGGACACCGTGGATTTTTGTCAGTACGAGTCTGACAGTCCCTCCCGCTCTGCCCTGGGTGGAAGGACTCATTTGTTGATTTTACCACTTTAAAAAAAAATGTAAAAACAGAACTTACAAACCCTGCCCTGACCTTTCAAACTTTAATAGTTTTTGAACTCTTACGTCTAGTATGGCATAGGTTGAAGTGCGTGTACTATTCTGAAGGCGATCTCAAACATAAACTGAATTGGCAAAACTAACCAATCAGAGTGGTAGAACCACATGACAGTGTCACGGCTGCTTTCTCATTTACGTAAACGAGTGTTTAAAAATTATTTAAAATTCATTATTTACTTAAAGCCGCGTTTTCACTAGGATACATGTTATGTCGCGGAGACACATCGCCCAAAATTCACGTGGTATGTCTCTGCACCTTTTTGGGACAATGTCGCTCGACATTTCCCTTGTTAACATTGGCCAATTTCTAGTAGAAATTTTTACTAGAGTCTTACGACAAGTTGTGCGATCAGTAAACGAAAACCACCTAAAGATCGGGATATTATAAATTGCATATCAAATAAATAATCGCCTATCAATACATACTCATCATTTATATTCTTTTTTACATCAAATAACTTACTTCACCACAAATAAACTAAATGTTTTACAAAACTCAAACTGCAGATAATTCGAAATTATACATCAATATGACATTACTTTTTTTCTCATAATGCAATACAGTTAAATTTATTTTTGTACAAAAATACTACATACATAGCATAAATACTGACTGCACAGCAAATTTTCCATATTTCATAGCAAAATAACTATCCCAGTCGCATATTAACCAGTAAGTACACGCTGGCACCCCGACTCGGACAATTTAGGTTAGAAGAGGATGGCGGGGTCTGAAAGACCCCGCCATCCTCTTCGTGGTTATTTTTTTTTTAAACCACCCAGAAGTAGGAGCCCCGCGAAGCGGGGCTCCGTCGACATGCTGGGAAGCGTGGACGCCCCGCGAAAGCAAGACCCGCTTTAATAGTTCAATAAATTACTGGTATGTGGTAATTAATAAATAATAAGACGACTGTGACTAATAAAATGCTGTTTTATTTAGAAAAACTGCTGTAAATAATATAAAAATAGAAGCTATATTTAAAAGAAAAAGAGTTAACATGTATAATGTGCATTAAGATTATTAGCTGTGCATTGATGAAAAAGCTTTTGCTTTAGGAAAAATCGCTGTACGCTGCAAAAATAAATTGTAGTGTGTTTAGTGATATTTTGAGTTGAATATTTTGCTGTGCAATCAGTAATTTTGATGGGAATTCGGAATCTTATTGCATAGAAAAAGGATATTTTTTGATTTGCGTTTAAATACTACCCCTAAAGATCTATGACTGTGATTTTTACGATGCGACGCCGCAACGCAGTGTGTTGTAGCCTCGCCCTAAATGTCCCGCGCAACGTCGGGCGACATCACGCGTGACACGTGATGTACGTATCCAGCGACTGAGTCGCGGAACAAATGTCCCCTAGTGAAAGTGCGGCTTTGAAAATGAGTTTGCACTTGGCAAGACAGATGAGGCCAAAGATGATGCTAGCTTACCTACAGAATGCAGTAAAAACTGTTTAAGCGTCGAACTCTGACAAGATGATGGTCTCGAACCAGGCGACTTGTAGTGGTAAGCCTCCACAGGGAGGCTTACCACTACAAGTGGAATCGCTCAGCCGCCACAGAAGGTAGCCTGTGGTGTTCTTACCTGGGGTGGACCGCTTGCAGGTAGATCCCACCCACCCACAGTATCTTTTGGAAATGAACTTCTGCATCTGTCTATATTTTATGTGACACACCTCTGCTATGACAGAGAAAGGTACCAAATGAGAGCATTCTTTTAATGGATAATAATGCTGAAAGCCTTTTTAATGTATTTTTAATGCAATTTTCTCATTAGTTTACGCCGTTGTTGGAATGGATGTTACATTAATATACTGTAAATAAATTCTGTTTTGATTTTGTTAACAATGAAGTAGTTCATTGCTTTTTAAGAGCCAAATAGGTTGTATTCCAGGGTAAAGCAGCCATTGCCAAGTACAATCTATGGATGGGTAGCCCGTCGATTACATACCGAGATCCCACTGATGTACGTAAAGCGTATCTTTGACACTCGTTTCCAGAAACTCATACCTAAAACAATACTTTTCGGTAAATTAGTCAAAGTTAACGCACTAACAATTTTACCTAGGACCCAGTTACTGGTAGTCTTTTTTTTTTGCGTTGTAAAATCATCAAATGAGTCCTCCCACCCAGGGCAGGGCGGGAGGGACTGTCAGACTTGTACTGACTAAAATCCACGGTGTCCTTCACTAGCCCTTTACGTACCGGGGTCACGGTAATCCCTTGGTCCCGCGACCCCGGCAGGCTTTGGCCCTCTACAGGCCCCGTCAATATGCTGACACTCTTTGAAGCGCGCGTGGAACACAACGCGCCGTCGACCCGGGCATGGTCCATGGTCGGACAGCAAGTCGCCCATTACTCGCTGCCCGCATGCCCGCGCCTATGGTGGCCAGAGATCGAGTTACTGGTAGTCTAGCAAATGAATTACGACAGTACACTACTCGTTTTTAGTAAAGCTAGTTGGATCTGGCACAATTCAAGCTAAAAACTAATCTTAGATATCCAACATTGCGATGTAGACCTCAGCATTGTACAAACCGCAAAATAGTTTAGTGTACACGTACTCAAAAGGAATATTATGTCTAAATTAATTCATGTAGTATGTAAAGAAATAATTAATATAACTTTTCTAAAATTGTAAAAAAAAAAAAAAAAAAAAAATTCATAATAATGTCAAACTAAAATATACATTTTTTTAAAATATGTATACCTACATCTTTATAAAAAGATAAAATCAGAAAAATTATGGCTAATTCTTAGATATCTGTAGGCTTCAGTTATATGACACTACTGGCCATCTTTTGAGTGAAATACTACATAATTATATCAAACTTTCATTATTAGTTCCGTATAGAACTAAAGAGTAAAATTTCCTTCCAGGGTCTGTTTCCTAAAAACTACAAACAGGACTTGTATAGGTTACTTCTAGGCAAGTGTGTTTCACCGTCGACGTCGACCACATTGTTACCGTTTTTTTTTATCGTGGTAAAATCATCAAATGAATACTACCACCCAGGGCAGAGTGGGAGAGACTGTCAGACTCGTATTGACTAAAATCCAAGGTGTCCTTCAATAGCCCTTTACGTTCCGGGGTCACGGTAATTCGTACAGTCCCGCGACCAATTGCAAATGCTTACCGTTACGCGAGATAGTGGTAAAACGCGAGCCTATCATAGAAAATCCAAAAATAAATCACATGACAACATCATAAACTTTCAACAACTCAACTTGCATACTAACTCCTTTTACCTACTGTACCATTCTATCTAGAGGTTTCCATTCAATGCGGTCGGAATGAACATGAAATAAAATTAGGTGAATTGATAGAACCGTACCACTTTACGATACGGGAGAAAAGGATAACATTAACCTTATTTCTGCTTTTGATAAAGAATACATTTATTTTCATTTGCCGTTGACGTTTGTGATCAAAAGAAAATGTTCATTTATTGTTCGGGTAAAGGTCTTGATTCTCTGTTTGGGCGATGTCAAAAGAATTTTGGCTTGAAAAGAAGGTGTTTTTATTTATTTATGTGTAGAGTAATCATTTTGACCTGGTTTACTGTGCTCAAAACGTCAGGATATTGGTTTATGGAGTGAAACCTGAAGTCGGTGAATAGACTGAGGTTTTATGTCAGTATTGTGGAATGTCTACCAGTGCGTCTAAACTGGTTATATTTTTACTGCAATATATGACTGCAATACAAATGCCAGCCAATTGCCAATATATTGCCAGTAAATGCAGCCAAACATTGGACAATATTTTGAGAGAGGTTGGCCTTATTGTCACACATTTTTGGTATAACCGTCTTTTTCCAATCTAATCTCAATCCCCCATCCTTGTTTTTGACAACTGCTTCGGATTGGTCATAAATTGCTAACTGCCCACTCCCAAGTACCGGGTCCGGTTACCAGTACATGTTAAACAGAGGTCAACTCACTAAGTGTCACCCTCTGGAATAGGCTTTTTTACCAAAAAACAATATAAGTTCGAAAAATGGATTATCAAAAAATATTTGACCCGTATTTTTTATTTTGTTGCGTAAACCAAAATTGACGAAGATACAACGCTTCTAAAAATCACAAAACGTCACTCGGTCGGTATAATTTTACAAGCGTTATGACGTCACAACCCTCGATTTTCGAAGCGTTTAATCTTTGTCTATATTGATTATATAACAAAAAAACGGGTTGAACTCTGGGAGTGCCGGCAGAAGTGAAAACAAGAGTAGTAAACACACACGAACATTCGCGCAAGCGCCCTGCGCCGTCTTACGAATTTTCGATCAGGTCACGTGTCCTGACGCGAGTTTAACATTTTTTACACATTCCAAAAAAAGTGCACAACGCCGCTAAAGAAGTTTTTACTTCAAAAAATAAAAAATACCTACGTGTGCATTATTTTTGAATATTCTAACTGACGGAGTAACAGATTTTCAATTTATTTATGCAGTAAACTAACCTTAAGTCCAAACGCCGGGTCGCGGGACCAAGGGATTACCGTGACCCTAGTACGTAAAGGGCTATTGAAGGACACCGTGGATTTTTGTCAGTACAAGTCTGACAGTCCCTCCCGCCTTGCCCTGGGTGGGAGGACTCATTTGATGATTTTACCACGATAAAAAAAAAAGTCCAAACGCCGAGAGACCCTATTCAGAATTCCTACTGCCCGATTCATAGGTGCAAACTTTAATACGTAATAACTACCCATTACGCAACATTTCCAAGAAAACGCCAACTCTTTAAACAGGGTAGCTTGTTTAAGTTAAAGATTAGCTCACTAAGCGGCCGTGACGAGTTGCTAACTTACCTGCACACACTAACTTAAGGTTGTCTCACAACAAGTTAGCTGTCGTAATTTTGTGGCAGTAGCTTTAACTTAGAACGATTGCCAGATATTCTGGCTTGCAGTTTCATGATTGTCTTTGATGTCTACTTGGAATAAGCTTGTGAATTGGTAGCTTGGAATGCGTAATAACACTTCTGCCTTTGTCAAACAGACAGGCGAAAGCGAAGCGTTTCCGAAGCGAAGCGTGAGGTTTTATTTGTAATGTATAGAATTGTTTGAATCCAGTCACATAGAAAAGCGAAAGCGATCCGATAGCGTGACAGAACTATCGGACTGACGTCTCGCTTCGGTTCGGTATCGCTTCGGAAACGCTTCGCTTTCGCCAGTCTGTTTGACAAAGACATTAAAGAACAACACGTGATAACTTACATGTTTTTTTTTTTATATTTTATTTTGTTAGAAAAGCGTTGCACCACACTAGGAATTTGCCGTGCCATCTTAAACCCTCTGTTTATCTATCTAATGAGGCCCCCCACCCTGGGTGGAGTGTAGGGGACTTTCAGACTCTTCCTGACTGAAAATCCTCCCTGCGGTAAATAATAATTGAGGAGGAGCTCATGGCTAAATAAATACGTTGGTCTGTGGATGGGTGACCATCTGTCATAGCGAGTTTCCTCCGTGCCTCGGAAAGCACGTAAAGGCATTGGTCCCGGCTGTCATTTGTAGATCTTTGACAGTCGTTACTGTCAGTCAGAAGCTCTAAAAGTCTGACAACCAGTCTTACCATGTGGTATCGTATTACCCAGTAACTGGGTTGTGGAGGTCCGACAGGCAGTCGCTCCATGTAAAATACTGATATTCAGTTGCATCTGGTTTAACTAGAAACCGACCCCAATATAGTTGGGAAAAGGCTAGGCAGATGATGATTGCGATGAATAATAATTAATGGCGTTTCCAGTAAGTTTGGCTCAGCATTACAAAGCTAGAATGTCAAACTGGCCAAAAACAAAAGACAACAACTTCTTTAGGCATTTTAGTTAGTCCTTACAACAATATTAATGTAGTTGCAAATAATATAAATCAGCCTTTTAACCGTTCATCTCATTGTACTAAAAACCCCACTCCTCTCTTTGTAATTAAGTAACAAAAGCTAAGTAATTATGCAAGGAACGAAACAATCTACTAGGCAAATGTATGGAGTTAGAGTTGATGGATGTGGCATCGATAGTTTTTTTAAAGGATGAGCGTAAAGAACTAGAGAAAGAAGCTAAGAGTTAGCCCCTTCGTACACTAGGCGATGCAAGTCTTTAATACCTTACGATTTTAGCATCCAGGCGACTATCGCCATACAAATCCATAGAAGTTCGTCTTAAGGCACGCGTCAATGGATACCAAAGTCGTAAAATATCGGAGACTTGCTTCGCTTTGTATACGAAGGGGCTTATTGTAAAGTAAACTAGAACAGAACATCATCAGCCGAAAGACGTGCACTGCTTAACATAGGCCTCCCACTTAGACTACCACACTTAATGACAATTTGCCACTTACATCCATTTGTTTCTCGCGACTCTGACGATGTCGTCGGTCCAGCTAGTGGGAAGTTCATGGTCGTTACTCGAGTGGATTTTACTTCCCCATCGGTTATCAGTTCTACGAGCGACGTGGCCTGCCTATTACCACTTCATCTAGCTTATAAGAGCAATGTCGGTAACTCTGGTTCTTCATTTTTTTCTGGACACAATTACACGTATATGTAGGCCGTACTTCGTGCGAGGATTGAATCGAGACATGCAGGAAAGCAGTCAGTCCCTCAGTTAAGCATTTGTCAAACAGACAGGCATGGCGAATGCGAGGCGTGACGTTTTTATTTGTAATTTATGAAATTGTTTGAATCCAGTCACATAGAAAAGCGAAAGCGATCCGATAGCGTGACAGAACTATCAGACTGACGTCTCGCTTCGGTTCGGTATCGCTTTGGACTCGCCTGTCTGTTTGACAAAGGCATTACTGCGCCAATCATTTCGTTAAATTACGTTTTCTATCATTCAGATATTAGGATGCACCAATATGGGTAAAGAAATGAGCTGTAGTAGTAGACCTTATATTTTGTGGATTGTCTTGTCATTAAAAATAAGTCATACAGTACTGGGTGGAGTTAGCTTACTGAATAAAACCACCCTATTTCTCTAATTTCCTATTACCTTTTAGCCCTTAACTTGGCAAAATGCAAAGTGCATGTTGGTACGGTATTCTGGCAAAGTACAAAACTTCAAATTAACCAGTCATTTACGGGAGCAACACACCGTAAATAATATTTGTATATTATTTTAAGATATATGAATGGTTTATGAAATAAGCTATAGGTAAAATTATTTTAACATATTGACATTTCATATATTTTGTTTGTATTCACTATAAATAGACCAGTGCACAATAGGGTACATGCCGAAATTCATATCATAATTACAGGTGCCCTCTGGTACACTTACCAAGTTAAGGGTTAAGGTAGTATCGCAACCCCGGTAGAAAAAAAAAAAGCGGAGAAACAGACGTATCTCATCCAGCCATTTAATTCCCTCCACCGCTATTTTGCTAGTGACATCGGCGGGTGTGGGTTAATTCCATTAAAAGATTAACAAACCGCAGGAGCTCTGAGATCGCCCGCTCAGGCCATGCAAATGAGGGGGGAGAGGGGGTGGGGAGACGCATTACAGTGTGTTACCACCACACGATCAGCCGTCGCGTAGTGTTCGGTGTAGCAGAGCCTTAAAAGCCTCCTTATGTGGGTGGAGTTGGCCTTTGGTTATTATTATATTAGGCCTGACACTGGTCTAGTCCTGTTAGGTAAATGTGGAGAAGGGTTAAGTTTGTGAAGTGTTAGTAGTGATCTGGCTGTTGCTGGGTGAAAAGGGACATTAATGCAAAAATACTCAATTTTTTTTTTATTATTAAAAAAAATATTTTTTGACCACTTTCTCATCTGACAAAAATCAATCATCACAGTAAACTTGACCAGCATGTGTATTGTACAATAATAGTATTTTAAGTACTATTCATAAACATACAAGGTTTTGTTCAGCTCTCCGGTCCTGTTCATATCATCATCTACCTAGCTTTTTCCCAACTATATTGGGGTCGGCTTCCAGTCAAACCAGATGCAGCTGGATATAAGTATTTTACATGGTGCGACTGCCTGTCGGACCTCCACAACCCAGTAACTGGGTAATATGATACCCCATGGTAAGACTGACTGTAAGACTAAAGCTTTTGACTAACTGTAACGACTGTCAAAGATTTACAAATGACAGCCCGGTCCAATGGCTTTACGTGCTTTCCGAGGCACGGAGGAAACTCGCAATGACAGATGGTCACCCATCCACAGACCAACCTCGGCACGTGCGGCTTAACCCGTAAGATCGGCCTGTGCGGCTGTATTTATTTAGGCATCTGTTAGGCATCTGGGTGCATTTTTTGTAAAATATTGAAAAAAGATAGTAAAAATGATTTAAATTGGAGTTTAGTACTAGATGTTACATCCAAACTATCCGAACATGGCCTGTTGATGTATGACCTGAGGATATTTGAAAATGACCTTCAAACTATGCTAAAGGGTTGGTATTCTGCTAAATCATATTTTCTTCTATTTAAGAATACTTTCAATCAACCTATAGGGAAATACACTAAGTGGTCATATACGACACTCCACTTGAAATGGTAATGTTTCATTGGTTAATTAATCCTGACCGATACCTCAATGCGACATTATCAGTCCGATTTTCAAAACCACAATACCTTCAGCGCTTTGTCGTGAGTGCATAAAGCGCTTATAGCGATGTTCGATAATGGCCGCTGCTTCTGGTCTGAAAAGAGGTAGCAGTTGTTAACAATAAAGCTTACTATAGACAGGGGAAATCCTGGAGAACTGCTTATCTGATGATGAAAAGAGTTGGTAGATGTTCTGGAGAAGCTCATAGGAGTATAAGCATGCTTGTAGCAGTTACTAGAAAAAAGGCAGTGGGGGACCTAGGGGTAAGTTTGTAGGTCCTGGGTTCATACTCCAAGAACCGACCTCATATATAAGACGCCTTGCAGATGTGATGTTGGAGAAAGCTTAATATAAAGTCCAGGCCTTATGCGACTTGTCTCCGCAGAGTTTTGGAGATTGTCGACCATATAGACAAATAAAGACGGCAATAATGTCTAAAGACTGATGGTTTAGCAGCAAGGTGAACGGTTAACGACCTAGAGATCGCATCCCATTGCAATGCTCCGACCATATAAGTTCTGGATATATTTTTTTTTGTCGTGGTAAAATCATCAAATGAGTCCTCCCACCCAGGCCAGGCGGGAGGGACTGTCAGACTTGTACTGACTAAACTTCTGGGTAGTGGGATTTTTTTTTTAACGTCGTAAAATCATCACATGAGTCCTCCCACCCAGGGCAGAGTGAGAGGGACTGTCAGACTCGTACTGACTGAAATCCACGGTTTTCTTCAACAGCCCTTTACGTTCCGGGGTCACGGTAATTCGTACAGTCCCGCGACCTGTTTACTAGGGCTTAAAGACAATATTAAATTGTTACCATGCCATCAAACGGTCGATTATCTAAACCTCATTTGTACTCATGTAATAATTTCAAAGGGCCTTGACTCATAATAGCAGTTACGATATGAATTAGTTATTACGTATGTACAAGTTCAATGGCCTCTAATACCTTTAGAAACAAGATAATCCACAATATCAACTTTCAATGAAACGAACTAATGTATCAATAAAAAAAACAAAAGGTATTTCAAAGGCAACTTCAAAGAAAAACAAACACATTTTATTTTATATACCCAATCATTAAACGAAGATTTTTCTCATGTTAACACCGAACCGCAAATATTTTCAGTGTATTTTTTCTTTGTAATTTTCTTACAATATTTTCCACATTTCGTGAAATATTATACTAACACAAAGAATTTCCATAAAAATGATATCTTTTGGTCACAATATGTTATCGTAATATTCGGTTCGTCGGGATAATAAAAAAATGGTCACGTAATTATGCTTACAAAATAAATGGTCGCTGCTTGGGTCCAGTATATTATTATTTTTACTATAAAAACATTGCCCCATACTAGGAATTTCTCTGGGTACAAACATATAAAATGACATATACAGGGTGTCCCAAAACTCAACGTCAAGCCGAAACGGGGTGACAGGATTGATCATAACCATCACGAGAAAAATCTGAAAAAAAATCTATCCCATGCAGTTTGAAAATTATGGGCATTTTAAGAAAAACCTAGAAATGTGATCAAACTGTACCATTTTTCGGTTATTGTGGTTATTCTTTTTTATTTTTGTTCATTTGAACTTTGGAAACGTAATCCTTAATAACATTTCTAGAATCCCAATAAAAAATAATGACACAATTGCCTCAAGTTTCCGAGAATTGAGACTATTTGTTAAACTACGAATTTAAAATTTTCTAGATTCGTCGACTTTGACAGGCCCTCCTATAAAAAAAATGTACTAGAGTGCCTTGGCAAGTGGCATTAAAAGTTGGCGCATTTAATCAGAATTCTAAAATGGTACAATACTTGTTAGTTCCATACAATAGAAAAGAGTAAAAAAATTAAAACCTCAAGTAACCCGAATTTTGCTATCACATTTTACTCAGTTAAAATGTTTTTAATTCGCACAAGCTGTAGGTAGGTTCTTAATTTTAAGACAAAATGATGAGAGAGATGGATAATGGGTATGTTTGTCATGAGTGAGCGAGACAGATAGTGACGCCACTTTTACCAAAGTGAAAAAAAGTTAGTAAAATAATTAGGTTTGTTGGACTAAAAGTCAGATAGAGAAAAAACATTTTTATTACAATAATAAATAATAAATGTTCAAATTGTTTACCATCAGCCTCAATACAAGCCCTACATCTTCTTAAAAAAGATCTACTTATAAGTCGGGCATATCTTCGAGAGTTGATCGCCTCAGCTGCTTGAGAAATGCGTTCACGCAGGTCGGCTACGTGATCAATGGGCTTTGAGTAAACTTTTTCTTTGAGAACTCCCCAATAGAAAAAATCCAGGGGATTTAAATCTGGTGAACGGGCGGGCCACAAGATAGTGCCTGAACGTCCAATCCACCTTCCCGGATATTCCTGGTCAAGGAAATCTCTTACTTGCACTGCGAAATGCGTACCCATACCCATTATCCATCTCTCTCATCATTTTGTCTTAAAATTAAGAACCTACCTAGAGCTTGTGCGAATTAAAAACATTTTAACTGAGTAAAACGTGATAGCAAAAATCGGGTTACTTGAGGTTTTAATTTTTTTACTCTTTTCTATTGTATGGAACTAACAAGTATTGTACCATTTTAGAATTCTGATTAAATGCGCCAACTTTTAATGCCACTTGCCAAGGCACTCTAGTACATTTTTTTTATAGGAGGGCCTGTCAAAGTCGACGAATCTTGAAAATTTTAAATTCGTAGTTTAACAAATAGTCTCAATTCTCGGAAACTTGAGGCAATTGTGTCATTATTTTTTATTGGGATTCTAGAAATGTTATTTAGGATTACGTTTCCAAAGTTCAAATGAACAAAAATAAAAAAGAATAACCACAATAACCGAAAAATGGTACAGTTTGATCAAATTTCTAGGTTTTTCTTAAAATGCCCATAATTTTCAAACTGCATGGGATAGATTTTTTTTCAGATTTTTCTCGTGATGGTTATGATCAATCCTGTCACCCCGTTTCGGCTTGACGTTGAGTTTTGGGACACCCTGTATACTATATGCAGTCCATCCATTGTTTCTTTTTGTTTTTGTTCAACAATTCACATTCACACTGAGTAAAAAAAAGGAACACATTTGAAAAATTGCTTGCTCCTTCAAATGTTGCTTAATTTTTATTAAGATTACTAAACCTTAAAAAAGAGCCGGATCTATATCACATTAGGTATGTACGTCCCACCTGATAAGATTTCCCACCACCTCACAGAACCCTAAAAAACCAACACAATATTAACACATCCTACCGAATGGATGTTCGAATCAATAGATAAGCGATCGCCAACCATTTGTCGTCGCTAATAATACCCCGCTCTTCAGGCAGACGTTGATAAATGATGTGCCGAAGGTTGGCGGCTGTCAACAAGTTCGTCTTGCCGCATTTTTTAACTGAGCCACGCGAATGATGCTTTATCGTTTTTTTGGAGTAACGATCGATGGTATAAGGATAAGTTTTTGATGGGTTTTGATCGATATTTATTCTTTTAAGTAATTGGTGCGAGGTACTTGGTGTTATTATGGCAAGGAAAATGTTTTAGGAATAATTTACAGAAGATTAAAGAAAGAAAAATGTTTATTAATTAGCACACGCCATATAAGATTATATAGCCACGCTATAGATTTGGGCCTCTTGAAAAATCTAACTAAATAAATAGGACGGGAGCGAACGACTAACGAATACCGTGATCCCGGAACTAAGGGCTGTCGGAGGACACCGTGAATTTTAGTCAATGCAAGTCTGACAGTCCCTCCTGCCTTGGCCTGGGTGGGAGGACTCATTTGAAAAAAAAATCGTAATAAATCATCATTTTAATAAAATTACCGTGAAAATGAATAAAATTATCTTAGAAAGTTTTCTCAAGAACACCTATTAAGTCTCTTTAGAGTAATGATTTCTTTGAATTCGTGCTCCAAAGTTAATCAAACCGACCCGCCTCTGTTACCGAAAAATCTGAAACCTGAAGTCAAGATATACCGACGTTTGTTTGAAAAGGGTCTTTCAAAGGTTTCTCTCTGTTCAAAAACTCTAGTTATATTTTGATCGTGGAGCTGAAATCGTAAAACATAACCCTCCTTCTGAAGCAGTCGGGTAAAAAACAGAGCAATTGAGAACCTCATCCATTTCTGAAGTCAGTTAAAAATGTTAAAAATTCACGGAATTGTCTAAGTAGGTTCTCGCGACCCTGGGACTTGAAAGGCAATTGAAGGAACACTGTGGACATTAGTCAGTACTGTAACAGAGTGGGTATTCCACCTCCTCTCTTGTCTCAACCTCTTTCCTTTTGGATCTATATCGACTTTTAATTTTTTGAATATTTATATTTCGAATTTCATTCTGTCATTTGTGTCATCTTCAACTCTTTTTTGATCAGTACAATTTTACCTCGGCTAGCAGCTACAGCTGTACAGAACAGTTCTGCGTCTGTTGTTTCTTATATTATATTATTCTTAGTCTCTTTCGCCCACCCACTCCAAAAATTAAAATAGCTTTTAATATTTTACTGAGAAACTCTTCCAAAATAAATTTCATTGCTTTCAAGCGATCTTTTGGTGTGAAGGAATTATAATAATAATAATGTACGGCCACCCATCCACGAATCAACCTTGACAAGAGAAGCTTAACCTCCAATCGACCCATGTTACTATTATTGTATTGCCATGAGCCTGTCAATTCCACTTATGACCGTGAACCACAAAACATAATATACGTATATGTACAGACACAACATAAACGAACATAATTCACAAACACCATGGATAGACCAAAACTAATTATTTAGCACGCTCTCCCTTTCCGTCCCTCCCAACCAATATGTTTATTTGTTGAAATATGGCGGGAGGGTGCAGCGTCGATTGATACTAGTTATACGTAGATTATATTTACGGCTTCCCTTGTCGCTTGGCCTAAGTTTAAAGCAGAAACTAGTGATAAATTAGAGACAAAATCTTCTTAAAATGTCGTTATTCAACTTGATCTTAATTTACTTTATTCATTTTTTCACTTATTAATAACATTTTTAAATATTTTTATAAAAACAAAAAAAAGAACATTTAAAACTATAAATAATAGTGGCCCACCGGTATCGGGAACAGGGTCCAAGGTCAGGGCTCCAGAGAAAGGACCCTACTATCAATGCGCGCCGTGTCCAGAACAACTGCTTTCTGAATTAGGCCCTTGATCCAGCTGCCTAACGAGAACCTCCGTAGATGTTGGTCGAGAATCTTGGCAATTAAGCAATTAAATATTAATTACTTTAATTATAATAATGCGCAAGTATGTTTGTTTGTTACCTTTTCACTCTTAAAACACTGAACCGATAGTTTTTAAATGCATAACTAAACAGGGTGAATTTTCCAACTGGCCGTGGATGACTATATCCGAAACTATGAAGAATATCGAAAAATACTAAAAGGCGTCGCAAGGCCGATTTTGATCAAAACTAAAACTGCATCATTGGATTTTAGAAAAATCGCCAGGAATCGAACCCATTTGTGGAAAAAAAAACACACTCTGGGAAGTAATGATATACGACAGACTTATGCCTTTGTCAAACAGACAGGCGAAACCGAAGCGATACCGAACCGAAGCGAGACGTCAGTCCAATACTTCTGTCACGCTATCGGATCGCTTTCGCTTTCTATGTGACTGGATTCAAACAATTCCATACATTTCAAATAAAAACGTCACGCTTCGCATTCGTCACGCCTGTCTGTTTGACAAAGGCTTTAAAGAAAATTATATTGCTATGCTTAACTTAAAATTATCCACTTTTGGGTGGTTCTTTAATTTTCTTTTTTTTTTGTGCCAATAGTACACGTGGAAAGTGTTCATATAGACAGAGTCTATTCCCTCATCTTGATTTACTTTAGAAAGGGCGGCGCTGCCCTTATTGGCTGTTGTAATATCACCATTTAAATTCAATAGGCACATCCATGGCTATTAAACACTATTGGGATACGTGCAGCCACATAAAGAGAAACACCCTAGTTAATGTACAGTTGTGAAATTAAATGGTTTAGCACTTTTACGTCAATTCTTTATTTACATTTAAGATTTGGGGCGGGTAGGATCCATCTATTAGCGGTCCACCCTGGGCAACGGCCCCGCAGGTTACCTGTGTAACCTGCGGTGAAGACTGATGGATCCCACAAACGGTGGTAGGCTTCACATAGAGTCGCCTCGCTACCACGATTCTTTTGTAGTGCGTTTTTGAGGCGCCAAACATGGTTATCATTGTATGTCGTCGTTGCGCAGGAGTTCTTTCTGGGCGAAGATTAGACCTGAATTAGCTAGTCTTTCAAAATTAGGGTAGAAATTGTTATTTTGAAAAGGCACCCTCTATAATGAAAATGACTGTACACCATAACTATAAATAAATATAAAATTTACTTTTTGAAAAACTGCCTCAATGTCGTCAACGTTACACAATGATATAGTGCCTGTCTGTTAATCGATGACGACCGTCCTGGAACCTAAACGCCTTGTCCTCTTGACAGGGTATTTTTTAGTCAGTAAGAGTATAGCAGTCCCTTCCACCCTCTCTTACTTACTTAAAGAGGGAGAACTCGGTCGCGGGACTTACGAATTACCGTGACCCCGGTACGTAAAGGGTTAGTGAAAGACACCGTGGAATTTAGTCAGTACAAGTCTGACAGTCCCTCCCGCCTTGCCCTGGGTGGAGGACTCATTTTATGATTTAACCACGAAAAAAAAAGAGGGAGAACTCATTATTTTGATCCCAAAAAAAGTATTCTACACTGTCTAACCACTTTGTTTCGCCACTGTACGTATGTACTCACTATGTTCATAAGTATGTATAGAGGCCACAAAACACCCCCGTACCACAGTGGTGTGCAGTGCAATCTTGTTGATTGTCCAGCGCTAGTCCGGCGACCCGTTTGATAAACTTTCCCGAAGGGATCGTTTCATCTCCCCCAAATTATGGATAATACTGAGTATAATTTTGGGGAGCATACGACTGTAGGTAGATTGGATGGAAGTTGTTCTTATTTTTTATTTATTTTTTGTAGTTTAACCTCTCGGGCGCGTTCCGTACACCCGGGTGTACATAAGCGAAAACGCCCCAGCGCCTTACGTACACACGTCTGTACATAACAGACAGTCGCTCATTGGACGTTGATTTTTATCATTTTCAATTATAAATCGCCCGAGAGGTTAATAGACGAAATAAAAATAAAGAAAGTCATGTATTTAAAATAATGAGGGTGAGAATCAGCAGTTTTTGAATTTAAACTTACACAATAAAGTATTTTCTCAAAATGCATCAATGCTCTTCACCAATTCCATAGGTAGAAAAATCCCTACGTTCATACATCCAGTCTCTTCTCTTTGATGTGAATGACAATCGCGTCTTTTTTATACTTTTTTTTTTTTATAACAAATCGTGCAGCAATATGTCCCATTTTTGACGAGCTCAAAAAAATGGTGGTCATGATTTTCAATTCAAAGTTGGTGTTGTTCGTATAAAACTAGATCTAGGTTAAGCAGAAAATAAGAGCAATTACCTTACTTTAACTTGGTTTTTCCAAATACTAGCATATTTGTTTTCCTTTTTATTGCAATAAATAGGCACAGTTAACAAAAACAACTTTACATCTCTTTATTATTTTCATAAATAAGAATTCTTTTTTGTAAAGAAATGATACCTCTGAATCTTCACTATTGTTTGACTTAATTAATTTTAATTATGTGTTGACATGCGTGAATTATTTAATTTAATTAAATTATTATAATGTTAGAATTAAACTTACGTTAAATATAAAACGCTTCAGATGTCAGAAAAAGTAATACAGCTATGTAAATTATATGCTACCCTTCAAAAATAGTCCGTAATTATCAGTCTACTTAACTTAAATTGAATACTAGCTTTTTCCCTTTGATCTTTTGAACAGATACTCGAGGAATCTATTTTTACGTCGACACGGCTAAAAGTTAACAAATATCAACAACTCAATTTGAGAAATTTTCAAAGTAAGTACCGTTTAGTTAAACATGATACTCGGAATTTTGTGAGGAGATTGGGTCTCATTATTTTGTTTGTCGATATGAAACCTTTCAAAATTCGTTATCGTTGTTTCTTTTTGGCTGTATTTTGTGTCTAAAATTATGAAACGAAATTCTTTAAAGATAACGCCACGTAAGCAGTACCTACTTATTTTTGCCTTATTTGATCAAATTATATCAAAATGAAAAAAATATGTAAAAACTTAATCATGTTTAAACGATAAAGTTACATCGTTAACTAAATGTAAGAAAAGTATCGTTCTTTGTCAATACGTTCTTAAGTTTATTTTTTAAATAAAACAAGAAAATTAACGTTTTATTAAAACTTTTGCCATAAAATATAAGACAAAAAGTAAGCTGAAAAGTATTAAAGATAAAAGATAAACTAATTAACAATATTTCTTTATTAAAAAAAAAATCTAATGTGGTTTCTTTTCACACTACCGCTACTTCAAAAGAGATTGTGACCGATGGGTCACAATCTCTTAAATTGCAACGATGGTTGCAAAACGATATATCTTAAACATATTACATTACGCGATTCTTGAACAGATATTGTAGTATTTATGTTGCCTGTATTATATAAATATACCCTTACAAACATAGATTGGTATAAAATTTATAGTTATGTGGAGTAAGAACTCCCCTACGTCCCCCTAAGAAAATGTAGGGGAATCTCAACTATAATACCTATTTAAAATCGTGAGTTTGTTTGTTCGGAGTTTGATGAATTATTGTATAAAAATAAATAGGGCTCTGGATATGGGTTATTTTTTTTTACGTGGTAAAATCATCAAATGAGTCCTCCCACCCAGAGCAGAGCAGGAGGGACACTCAGACTCGTACTGACTAAAATCCACGGTGTCCTTCTATAGCCATTTACGTTCTGGGGTCACGGTAATTCGTACAGTCCCGCAACCCCGGCAGGCTTTGGCCCTCTAGAGAGGAGCCCCGTCATTTTGCTGACACTCTTAGAGGCGCGCGTGGAACACAACGCGCCGTCGACCCGGGCATGGACCATGGTCGGCAGTGAGTTGCCCATTACTCGCTGCCCGCATGCCCGCGCCTACGGTCTCTAGATATGGGTTAAGGATACTTTTACAGTATGAAACTTATTATTTCGTAATTCATCATCAGTTTATAATGTTCCCATTGCTGGGACATTGGCTTCCTTTCTGTGAGAGGGAAGGAGCTGCAATTTACCACTCAGGCCTATTGCAGGTTGGTAGACCTGTGAAAATAGAAGACATGTGACAATGTCTTCTATTTTTTGGTTCTAGGACATGTCGGTTTCCTCATTATGTTTTTCTTCACCGTTAAAGTAAAGTTATGCGCTCGAGGCCAAAACTCACAAACTTTGTAAGTTGGGGCTTTTATACACTGAGCTGTCTAATTCGTACGATTTGCTTCAAAGCAGAAACATGGTTTCATAATAAATATTAAAATTTGGATATTTTTGATCAAAATAAAGACGCGGGCAAAGCCGCGGGCAAAATCGAGTGAACCATAAATTGTAATTCACTTGAAATCCTAAGGGTCTTCTTGTAAAATATAAAATGCACTCTTGGATTTTCCACTTAGAGTTATTATACTCGTAGTGAAACTTTTAGTAAAACTTTGTTTTCGCCTACCTATTTGAAGTTATTACTTTAGACAAGACCTTTTATTTAATTAGTAGTAATATTTTCAAACAGTAATACATGCATGCAGATGACGTATTTGATTTATTATTTTAATTTCAAATTCTATGTTTAGTTTACGATTTTCATAAGCTAGACACGTTTTTAAAGAATGCAGATGAGTGATGTTTAGATCTGAAATCTTTATCACAAAACAACAAAATAATCGGCAAGGGTTTAGGTTACTTTATTGTTCGCCAAAACTTCACCATCATTCGGACTTAAAAAAGAAAATCAGTTTAAAAAAAAACAAAAAACAACGATCTAAAAAGAAAGACTACTTGTCAAGCAAGTCCTAACTTGATGTCGTTCCATCGATTTACGTGGTGGTGGCGCGGACTCTAAGGTGTTATCTGTCAAATCGTAATATCATTTATTCTTAGTTCGGGCTCGTTGTCAATACGTCTGTCACTAAGGCCGAAACTACGGGTTTCGTGCTTAGAGATTAGACCCCCTGTTCCTTCACTTGCCCTTTGCAGTCCAGGGCCACGGTATCCTACTTAGACTGTCCCGCAAATTATTTTCTATGAATTACATACTCGTATAACATGGATTTTTACAGCCAAATCATCATAAACCAACAGAGGGTACGTATAATAATAAATTTAAGTGCCTTTCCAATATAATTCCTCCCCATCCGACCCCCGAATAGTATTTCTAAGTGAATGGCTCCACCATTCATTTTGTATGACAATGGTTTCTGATTCATTTATGCGTTAATAAAACCTTGGTTATGATCTATTGGTTGTAACAATTAGTGGTTGAGTGGAACGTAAAATATTGAGGAAATTATGGATGAAATTGTTTTTGTTTAATAAGAGTGCAATATTGAAAAGGAAAGCAGCTCGTTTATAATGCAGTGTGAAAGTAAAATAAATACTTCAAATTGGAAATACTCGTTTTGCTTATTAAATTTATTTCTTTTACTATCAGTGTTCTATCATGTACTGACAAATAAATCTAATTTATAATCAATCTATGGGTACATTTTTTAATTTCACCTGTCTCGTGGGTGCATTTACAAAATATAAAACTTACATACAAAAACACCCAGACCCGGAATAACTACATGCAGGTCATACAAATATATGTTCCGTGCGGGGATCGAACCCGCAATACGAAGCGCAGCAGTCGATCACTGTCATTTCGCTTATGGAGAATATCTGATGTTTCATCAGCCAGTTGCCGTCCACTGCTGAGAAAATGGATCGCCTTGGGATTAGAGGAAATCAGCTCAAGCTTTTTGTGGACTATTTGAGTGAGCGAACGCAGTGCGTTGGGGTGAATGAGTACATCAGTGATGAGCGGATAGTCACCTACGGTGTGCCGCAAGGCAGCGAAATAGGCCCGACACTGTTTCTTATCTACATTAACGACCTGGGTTTGCTCACTCTTCCAAACGGTAAAATAATTGCCTTCGCAGATGATACTGCTCTTCTGTTTAATGCGAATACATGGGGTGATGTCTTTAAATACGCCCAATCGGGATTTAACATTGTCTCGGACTGGTTGCAAAGTAATATACTCACTTTAAATGCGGCAAAAACACACTATCTCACTTTCACAATCACCCGCAGGACGGAACCAAACTTGTCACTACCGCATTCGATTGTAGCCCACTCCTGTACCAAGCCATACAACAGCACCTGCTCCTGCATACGCCTACAGAGAGCCAGCTCGGTGAAATATCTTGGCGTAATAGTGGACAGTAACCTGCGTTTCCACGAACACATATCTACACTTAGTGGGACCCTGAGACATGTGGCTGATGATAGATTAAGGAGATCCGTGTACTTTGCCCTAGCTCAGTCCCTACTTAACTACTGCATCACGTCATGGGGTGGTGCTCCAAAGACCATCCTTATAGATTTAGAAAGAGCACAAAGAGCAATATTAAAGGTGTTCTTTTTCCTGCCGTTCAGATATCCGACCAATCTTCTGTACAAAAAAGCAAAAGTTCTGACGGTACGCCAGTTATTTGTTCGGCAGACCATCCTGATGCAGCATGGTCTTCTTAGCTACAATCCCTCTTTATCTGGTGGCAAAAGGCGCTACAATCCCGTAGGCAAAAGCCAATTAAAACTGACCACCATGCACTCCAGACACTACTTCTGCTACCTCGGTCCAGATCTTTATAATAAAACTAGCTTTTGCCCGCGACTTCGTTCGCGTGGAATAGTGACTTCCAGCAGATTTTTGGTTTTACCCACATAGTTCCCGATCTCGCGGGATATTCTAGGGAACTCTCCAAAAATCAACAACAACAGCTCTGCGTTTGAATTTAAGAGATGTATACTCATTTAGGGCATTAAAGCCGTTTTGCCGATCGAAAAAGGCGAAAATGTTATTTTTCCCTTATTTTCTCATCATTCTACTGATTTGACATTTCAGTCCAAAAGGAAAAAAGACTGTTCCTCCCTTGACAAGTTTTCTATTATTTTAGGTTTTAGAGATTATGAAAGTTTCTTACACCAAGACATTTCTGTTTACCACGTTTTTAGTTTAGCCATCCTTTGCAAAAATATAAAGGTTTTGTGGTTTCGACACTCTTGAGCACGCAACGTAGAGTTGTCCATGGGAGAAACAGTCTTTTTCAAGATGTACCCCCGCAACTTTTAGCGTTTGCCCTTGGGCTTTATTTATGGTCATTGCAAACGCAGTTTACAGCGGAAACTGAACTCTTTCGAATTGGAATGGCAAATCAGTTGGAATGATGGGAATACGGGGAATAATAAAAGTTTCGCCTTTTGCCATCCCAGTCATAATAACGGCTTTAATGACATTCCGTCCTAAATAGGTTATTTGTAACCGTATGCCGTTAGTTAGTTATAGTCTTGGTGGATCTAGTTATATAGTTTCTCATAAGCATCACAGGAACACCAATTATACAACGGAACAATTTAAAATTTACGAAACAGGACCAGTCCACATAAACTATCATACAACCGACAATAAGTACAATTTTGGTTCCAACGCCATCTATCAATCCATAGTGACAACTCGTGTAACGATCTACACCATTGAACGATCACCGCCATCTATTGAGAGTTTAAGGAATTATCTATACTCCGTTAGAGCATTTCATAAATTTTATTTTTTATTTTTATTTTTTTGTAATAAAAACTATCCTATGTCCTTTCTCAAGTTCCAAACTATGTCTGTACCAAATTTCACACAAATCGGTTCAGTAGTTTAGGCGTGAAGAAAAGACAGACAGACAGACAGACAGACAGACAGACAGACAGACAGACAGAAAGACAGACAGACAGACAGACAGAGTTACTTTCGCATTTATAATATTAGTTAGGAATTAGGAATTAGGATTAACAAAATCTTGGATATATACAAACTTCGAAAGATCGAATGCAAGGCGAAACTAACTACCTGGCTTCAGGATTTAAGCTACGACGACACTGAAGAACTATTTGTTGTAATAGTATAGGCCTCTGTAGGCCTGTATCTGCCTCAAACACTTAAACACATAAACACACATTTTCACGCACACCTACAATCACACACACTGCAATCACGCACACTGTTACTCACACACAAATCTTTTATTATTGTCAAGATTTAGTATTTCTGATTCTGATTCTTCTTTATTTTGTCTGTTAACAAATTTTTTCGACCACAACCTTATGTAAAATCCTGTGCACAAAATGTAACCCACTAAGAAGGAGGCCTGGTGTCCTGAAACACAGGCATTAAGCCTAGCTTAGGCACCAGTCTCCCACCATATGCATAATAATTATAATGGTGTAAAATGTGTAAAATATTTGTATTGTGGTGAGAAAATAAATTATTTACTTACTTACTTACTTACTTACTGTTGGACGTAAGCTTCCCCCAAAGTGCGCCAACCCTCCCGGTCCTGGGCAGAACGCATTATTCCGCTGTCAGTGACATATTCCTCAAATCATCGATCCACCTTGCATTCGTGGTTTTCGCAAAAAAAATAAAACCTAAATAAAAGTTTTATTTTAAATTTAAAAAACCGACCAAGTGCGAGTCGGACTCGCCCATAAAGGGTTCCGTAACAGCAAGTAACATAGTTCTTGTAGTTGGTTGTAACGTTGAAAGGTAAATTGCGGTTTACCATTTATGACAGTTTGTATGGTAGTGTAAATCACATTTTATTTTTATTTTTTTCTTATTTTGGAAGTTACAGGGGGGGGGGGGGAGCACATTTTACCACTTTGGAAGTGTCTCTCGCGCAAACTGTTCAGTTTAGAAAAAAAATATGATAGTAACCTAAATATCATTTTTAAAGACCTACCCATAGATACCCCACACGTATGGGTTTGGCGTTTATTAAAAAAAGAAACAATTCTATGTATGGGGAACCCCAATTTTTTTTTTGAGAGAGAATCCTAACGCAGTTCACATAATACATCTACTTACCAAGTTTCAACAAAATAGCTCTTATACTTTCGAAGAAAAGTGGCTGTGACATACGGACGGATAGACAGACAGACATAACGAATCTATAAGCGTTCCGTTTTTTGCCATTTGGCTACAGAACCTTAAAAAGGTGGCGTATTTACATTACACCGCACGCTCGTGCTATAGTGCTTTGACCAAAAACATGCTGCACAGAATTTCTCTGTCTGCCAGTGTTTAGTTTCGATTCCCTTCTGTTAAGCTTTCAACGTTACAAAGGTTTTAGAGCAATTCATTGACATTTGTTGAATTGAACGAAGAAACTATCTCTATATTTTAATAAATGTAGAATTTAAGATATCGCATCTTTGCGAAGACACTGCCTCTACAAATTATTTGGGGACGATCTATCAATTCTTGCCGACTAAAATTTCTAATAAATATTTTCGTAATATTTTAAGCTCAAAAAAAACGACGGGTTGCACTCTGGGAGTGCCGGCAGAAGTGAAAACTTGAATAGTAATAAACACACACAAACATTCGCGCAAGCGCCCTGCGCCGTCTTACGAATTTTCGATCAGGTCACGTGTCCTGACGCGAGTTTAACATTTTTTACGACTTCAAAAACTTAAAACGTTTGTGGCGCATATCAAACATGACAATCTACGCGTGTCCACAGTTAATTCACATGTCTGTCACATCGCGCGCTGTGATCAATTTGGTAATCCCCACCACCAACTTCGCATATAGCATTGAAACCTTTGTCAAACAGACAGGCGTGGCGAATGCGAAGCGAGGCGTTTTTATTTGTAATGTATGGAATTGTTTGAATCCAGTCACATAGAAAAGCGAAAGCGATCCGATAGCGTGACCGAACTATCGGACTGATGTCTCGTATCAGTTCGTTATCGCTTCGGACTCGCCTGTCTCTTTGACAAAGGCTTTAACGCCCTATGCATATTAATTTTTATGTGGGATCACATTTTTCCATGTTTTTTTTTTCTTCTTTGTACAGTAACGTCACTCCATGTTGGATATAAACTATTAGGTTGAGTTCCAAACGTTGTCGAGATTCAGAAGACGTACAGTACTCCAAAATTAATAATGCACATAGTAATCTTCGTCACTGTTCGGCAACGGTCGTATTCCCCGAGCGTCGGAAGACGATATGTATATAGAGTGGTAAAGTGCATTTTCTTCATGCATAATTTAGTAGAATTATGTGTTTTGTGCTGAAAGAGATAAATATTGATTTATCAGTAACGAAATTGATTTGATAATTCAATGTAAGTAAATAGCGAGGAAAACGACACTATTGCGAATATGTTACAATCATTGTTGAATTGATTTACTTCTTCATACTGAAACTGTGACTATTTTACAAAATAAAATATTTCAATTTGAGTAAGATAATTAAAGTTGAAATTAAATTCACCTTTGAAAACAAAACCAAGAAGGGTGTGTAATAGCATCTCTATATAATTCCACACAGAGAGAACACGTGCAGTCACCACCAATTTATAAAGACGACTGACGGACCTTTGACTGACCGGCGACAGCCGCCGACCGCCCGAATTGTTTTCAATTGTTTCACATGATTTGACATATGACATTGACTCCTGTTTCTTTCGAACAAGGTGCAAAATGCAAGTGCATTGTTTAGGGCTCTCTCCGATTCAATGATTCGGGTGTTTCCGGGAATACGACAATAAGCGAAGATTTGAATTTGCATTATTAATTTGGGAGAACTGTACATGGGTTTTCGATATTGGTAATTGCATCATGAAACATGAGCAAGCGGAGTTGGGCAAGCCACCAAGGATCGATGCATAGATGTATGAATACTTCCATCCTCACAAGTTTCGCATTTATTATATGGGTCGGATTAGATTGCTACATTGCAAACTGGAGTGCGCCATAGTGGGAGCATCTACGTTTACTACATATTTAGGGTACTATATGATACTTTTTTTTTACATGGTAAAATCATCTTATGAGTCCTCCCACACAGGGCAGAGCGGGAGGGACTGTCAGACTCGTACTGACTAAAATCCACGGTGTTCTTCAATAGCCCTTTACGTTCCGGGGTCACGGTAATTCCTGAGTCCCGCGACCCCGGCAGGCTTTGGCCCTCTACTTTGCTAATACGCTTTTTATACTACACACATCAAAAGTGTCTAGGGATCAAGCATTTTTATGCGGATTTCTTGAGATTGAGATGTGGCTTTGTAATACATTTTTGATTTTATAAATTTATATGGATCCTTTTTGGTGCGTTTCATAATTTGAATCAGGAACTGTGAATCAAATTCGAGTAAAAGATGAAAATCAGCTGTCAATATTTTCCCTATAAAAACATACAACGCATTGAAGACATTATTAGTGCTACTGTTTCCCTACTACTGATTAAAACCAACGTTATTATGGAGCGGCGACGTCATTTAAGCAGGGAAGAAATGCTCAGAGCCGTGTGAATGATAGAAGCTGGTTCCCGGCAACGTACTGTGGCTTTAGCTCTGAATACAAGTCAGAGTATTATCAGTCGACTTTGGACACGTTACCGAAGCACTGGTACCGTGGCTGAGCGCCATGGACGACGGTATCGCTGCACCACACGGAGACAAGACCGATACATTCAAATCTTAACTCGAAGAGCTCCAACAATAACCGCCATGATGTTAGCCGTGAGGCTTCATCACTCTTCAGGGAACTTAATTAGCGACCAAACAGTCAGAAACCGCTTGCATGAAGTGAACCTTCATTCCCGAAGACCGCTACGGGTACCACCTATAGCAATGCACAATCGTAGGATTCGATATCAATGGGCTCTTGAACACAGAAATTGGGCAGAAGAACAATGGCGTTTCGTGTGCTTTTCTGATGAGTCTCGTTTTGGTATGAGACCGGATACAAGACGTATACGACACTGGAGAAGCCCTGGACGCCAACAGCGATTAAAATCCTGCCAGGAAGTCCATCCTTATAGTGGTGGAACCATCATGGTATGGGCGGGTATTTGGATCGGCGGAAGAACTGAGTGTATTTGGATCAGAGGCAACCTCAACGCTCAAATTTATGCTGAGACGATTGTATCAGACGTCATCGTTCCTCTACAAGTGCAAATCGGTCCCTTATTTCAGTTAATGCATGATAATGCACGACCGCACACCGCAAGATTTGTAAGACAGACTCTCGCCGCAGCTAACATCAATGTCCTGCCCTGGCCTGCTCAGTCGCCAGACTTGAATCCGATTGAGCATGCATGGGATATGCTACAGAGAAGAGCTCTGCCGAATATGGAGGGTATCCAGTCGCAAGAAGACCTTTTTTTGTTGTTGCAACGAACATGGGCGGCCATTCCACAGCGTGATTTGGATGAACTCATTTTGAGTATGCCAAACCGATGTTCTTGTGTTGTTAGTGTTCGCGGTAGAAACACGGATTATTAATTGTTTAAGTTACCCAATAAAATTTTAAAGAAAACTGTTATTTCAGTCTTTTTTTCGAACTTTTGTGTTAGTGGTTCAAATGTCAAAAATCCCTTTATTAGGAAAATGGCAAATTTCTTTATTAATGCAAAGGTGACTTGGTTTATCGTTACTGTGACAAACGAAAACACTTTATTTGATGAATCCTTAAAAAAAATTTTAATTAATATCAATCAGGAGAAAAGTTATTGCAAAAATATATGTTGATCCCTAGACACTTTTGATGTGTGTATATGACACTAAAAAAAACCACCGCGGCGAAAACCAATGACAACCTCGCTTCGGTTTACTTCTGTCCAAAGAAAAATAAAATATCTAACTATTAAATTGAACAAGAAATAAAAAGGTTATACATACGATGTACCCTACAAGTGCACTTTGTGTACTTTCCTCCACCCGCCGTGGAAAAAAAGGTCGAGTATCAAGAAAATGTATACATTTTCCTGTTACTATTTTTGCAAAACATTTCTCTCAGCTATTATGAACATACCGTCAAGAAGATTTTTATCTGAACGCCAATTATTTTAGGCTCTACTCTCCGAGAAGAGATAGTTACAATATGTCGACCAGATTACTGCAGTCTTATTTTCCAAGTTATTTAATTGAAGATATAGTTCGGTGATGACTGGCTCTTTTCTACTAATTTAGTAGTATGTTGGCAAAAGTTAACATACGGTGTTAACTTTTGCCTACTGCCTGATGCTTTAAGATCGACTCTTGAAGAAGTTGTAGATCTTCACAGCTTTTCTTTTGACACATAAGTTACTTTTGTTAAAATAAGGCTTGTATTCATATTTAATTGTTATTACTTAAACAATAAGACTAAAATAGCATGGCTGGAGTAGGCTAAGTGATTAACTGCTCGCGTTCGCGAATATAACAAATATTTTAAATGATCTACAAGCAGTTGTTCCGGGTCTGGGTGTTTATCTATGTGAATGTAAATTTAAACGTACTCACGACACAGGAGAAATTCCTAGTGGGCGGGTCTGGGTGTGAGTGTAAATGTTTATAAACACACCCACGATACAGGAGAAATTCTGAGAGTAAGGAACAGCACAAAAAAAAATAGGGAGAACCTTCTGCCATGAACTAAGTGACAAACGAAAACAAGACTTCACGCTTAAAAGTTCTGCTAGCGATAACTATAGGCCTTTTTTTATCGTGGTAAAATCATCAAATGAGTCCTCCCACCCAGGGCAGGGCGGGAGGGACTGTCAGACTTGTACTGACTAAAATCCACGGTGTCCTTCACTAGCCCTTTACGTACCGGGGTCACGGTAATGAGAAAGTCCCGCGACCATAACTATAGGCTACTACTACTACTAACTAGATAAAAGAATGAAATTTGATCAGTGATAATAACTTGGAGAGTCGCTGTAGTAAATTGAAATGCTTTAAAAGCTGTAGCCTTTAACACGCCCGGGTCGACGGCGTGTTGTGTTCCACGCGCGCCTCAAAGAGCTGTCAGCACACTGACGGGGCCCCCTTCGAGGGCTAAAGCCTGTCGGGGTCGCGGGAATAACGAGCTACCGTGACCCCGGTACGTAAAGGGCTATTGAAGGACACCGTGGATTTTAGTCAGTACAAGTCTGACCATCCCTCCTACTCTGCCTTGAGAGGACTCATTTCAAGATTTTACCACGCTAAAAAAAAGGACAGAGCTACTTGCCTTCGCCCCATGTACTAAAGAATCAATCGGCAATGAAAAGTCACCATAAACATATATAAAAAAGTACTTTCTACAAGAAATTCTCCCAAGATGGCGCCCGAATTACGATCACGTCCTTACAGACACAATATTAGTTGTAGACTTTGCCCGTACCGTACGTCAGTTAGTATTTGCTACATAAGTTTTGGACGTTATGTAATAAGTTACTGTTCTTGCCTCGATCATTATTTAGGACATCGCTTTTATGTACCATTTTGAAGTAGAAGGAACGGATATTTGTCTGAAAATTTCGAAGACCAAAAATACCAGGATTTTTACAAGCTTTCATTTACTTTCACCTGTCCCGTTGTTTGTAATCAAATCTTACAAGTTAAATTTGATCCATTTCGCGGGTTTTTGCGTGGCAATATGTATTAAGTGACAGCGTAAATCGTGTGGCAGTGCAATATTATGATGACAAGGAGTTGATCTGATGATGGAGCTGGAAGGTGGCCATAGGAACTCTGTAATGAAACGCCGCAAACAGTTTAGACTCATTTGATTCGTTTTCACGAGTACTTTGTCTATCGTGTCTATTTTTTTAACAATTCGAGCTTGTTTCTCAAGCAGAACATAGTTTATTAAATAATTAACTTTTTTGTGGTGTACCTACACCTGTTATGCTGTCTTTAAATATGGTATGTGGTCGTGGGACTGCCTTAATAGCTCCATGACCCTGTCACGCAAAAGGCAACTGGAAGTAAAGGGTGGATTTTTGGCCAATAAAGACTATTGTTATAATCACAAACATTTTAAACAAAATGGTTAAAAAAGTATGATATTTAATAAAATTTTAGCTTAACTAATGACCAAACAAAGAGTCCTAAGAGTCTGGAAGTGCCTTCCGCTTCACCCAGGCCGGGAGAACTCTTTCCATGATTGGACTATTCCGAAACAAGAAAAAAAACCTATACCGCCTTATTACAAAAAGGGGTTTAACTAAAAACCCAGGTTTAATCTTGTAAAACTACGGTTAAAACAAAGATTATTACAAATCGTGGTTTTGCGATAAACCATGGTCTAACAGTAGTAGCTGTCAAAGGTATGTCAAAGTTTCTCATAGCAAATTTTTCATTGTGTTGTAGTTTTTGTGTTATTTTCACCCAAAATGGATTGAAACAAGGTAGATTTAATTGTTATTACTCATTGTGGATTTAATTGTATAGACAATCGTTCAAACGGCGGTACTACAGTCGACGTTTTATCTTAGTTTTGTAATACGGACAAATTTAAACCATGGCTCTGCAGATAAGCCTGGACTTGATAGACCAGGTTTAAACCAAGGTTTATTTAGTTTTTGTAATAAGGCCGATAACGTCGTAAGATTTGACAGTAACAGCCCAGAGCTGGAATTTGTTAGTTCTAAAAAGTTTCCGCCACACAAGTCACCAACGGCCTTGGAATTCCTTGGGATATGAAAAAATATAGGGACCAAATTCGAAAATATATAGGGACCAATCGGCAGAATACTTGAAACTGTTGTCACTTTTCGCCTATAAATATTGATTACGAATAAGTATCATTCTATAACATTCTTCTATTATTTGTTGTTTTTAATACATTACTGATTTTTACAGCATTATTTTGCATAAACAGACCCCAACAAATACCTATAGATTAAAAAAAATTACAAGTTTATTTGGAATGCGAAAAGCGGGGGACATTTGGGGAGCATCGGAGGGGCGTTTGCCTAAATAAGGGGCGATCGTACGCTGATAAAAATAAGAGGGAAGAAAATTATTACGGCGGGAACCACATGCGTGAAGGAATATCCACGTAATTTAGAAGCGTGAAATTGTATTAAAATGAATGTGATTCTACAGTTCTAAGGGTTTTCATTAGTAACGAGGTTAAAATGTATCGGCACATTTGGTGCAATGGTGAAGTGATTAACTGCTGTGCTTCATGTCACGGTGTTAATTCCTGCACGGACGCAAAGCCAGCAACTAGTGTTTCAGGGGTTTGTTTATGTAAGTGCTTTTAAATGTTCGTAAACGCACCCAAATAGAGTAAAAGCGACGTTACGAATACAAATGCACGGGTATTATAATAATATTCTGAAAAAGCTCTATTTTCTGTCGTGGTACATAACCCTTTTTTTTTACGTGGTAAAATCATCTTATGAGTCCTCCCACCCAGGGCTGAGCGGGAGGGACTATCAGACTTGTAGTGACTAAAATCTACGGTGTCCTTCAATAGCCCTTTACGTTCCGGGGTCACGGTAATTCGTACAGTCCCGCGACCGGTACATAACCCTAAATAAAATGTGTTAAAACCGTTTAGTGCTCGTGATCTAATTACAAGCACTTAATTAATTACGCAATAAATAATTTAAATTAGCTTTATAATTATTAAAATAAGCACCAGTAGATTAACACAAAATAATTATAATTGGTGAGTGTCCTATTAGCGAACAATTAATAAATTGGTTATGTTGTATCTCGCACAAAGGGTTGCGGACACGCCTCTTAATATGGGGTACGGGGTCGTAAGGATACCCAAAGGGCTTTTTTGTGAAAGTAATAACAACTAGATTAAGACTTTTACTTTTTTTTTGTAGGGGGTTGTTATCCACATGGATACGTCAACCCCAGTGTACCTTATCACTACTATTACACCACTAAAATTAAAATATAATAAAAATATTTACTAATACTATTTTTTTTAACTCTTGGAATTTCTTCCTATATCGTAGGTTAATTAAAAAATATTTCAATACACATACACAAACATCTTAACATATCACAGATATTTTACCTTCAGTAATTAATCAAATCTGCAACTGTATTACAATGGAACTAAGAATCACAAAAAAATGTTGATAGTTTTACAGAATAACTGAAATTATTGCAGGTCAGGATCTCATAAACTCACTTAATTTTACTACTGAAAGCGGTATTAGTAAACCACCCAACACTATTTAGGTCTGTTAAAACTAGATTCCCTGTCAGAACTACTTACATTTGCAGCTTTACAAGCCCTGTTTTGCAACATGTCATAAAGTTACGACCACGATTCGCGGCGATGAGGCTTCCGTCAAACGATCGCGGAACTTTTCTGTCAATTTCTCCGCAAGCCGCGACGCGTGTAATTTTATCTCTATGGAAATAATGGTTTAGTCATCTTAGGAACATGAGTGAAAGATGGCAAACACTATAGAAGTGAGTGTTAACGATGAACTAACATCTGGTTATCGATCAAGTTCTATAAATTAGCATACGCGTATAACTAAGTACGGCATGAAAAGAAATATATGAATTAATAAATAATAATTGTTTGGCAAATGAAACAGCGAATCTGGCGTACAAACGAAGAACTAATTTTATCCATAAATTTAACGTCAAAGTCCCCGTTTACTTTAAAAGGCGAAAGAGCGTTTTCTTCGCGTTTGTTTCGGCTACGTAACTTCTCCATAGTCGCTCTCGCAACTCACGTTTTGCTTGAACGTGTCGTGTGTGTTGTGGCCAAGCAGTAAAATGTGAACTCTCTTAAAATTAATTATTCGGAATGAGTTTTAGCTGTCGCGTCGCTACGGATGTAATTAGCTTGGCTGGACGGACGAACTTTATCCGGCTTTTTTTGAAGTTCTTTCAGTGGGTCGAAATGGTCCCGTGATTCTTTTGAAACTGGCGTGGCGTTACATTATGTTTACATTATTTTTGTGAAAAAACGGGATGTCACGTAAACATAAACATACAGAAACTGAGATCTGTCTTTTAGTCTGACTAAGTCTGTCTTTTCGTTGCAACAGCGAATAATGAACCTAGGAATTTGGACTTTAAGTTCATTGGTAAAATGTTTAAGCTTTTGTTTGAGGTAATCGTAGTTCTTAAAAGCAACATTAGGCTTGTTTTTGTTACCGTTGGTTGAAAAAAAAATAATTTCATATTTTTTAATCTAAAAACAAATACTTGTCTGTACATTACGGTACGATGAATATGATGGTATGATAAATACAAAACCTCTTCTAGACATGTTTCTACCCCATTTTTGCTATAAAATTAAATAACATAAATACACAGTCTTCTTTATAACAACAACAGGAGGTTGAAACTATAGAAACGGCACGTGCTGTGATCCTCACAAAGCTCCTTTTGTTTTGCTATTAAAGCTGGTCACTGGTCATACTTACCACGAGGCAGTTTTGCGGTTTTAATTAATTTGACGTTTTGAAAACTAGAAAATATCAATGAACGAAGTATTTCGTTTTCTGTGATCGATATATGAACAAAATCAAAATCAAATCATTTATTTCAAGTAGGCCAGTTACAGGTACTTTTGAATTGTCAAAACACAAAAGTAAAATAAAATTGTTAAAAATAGTTACGGTGCTACAGACCCAGTCAAGACATAAAAACTGTGAAAGTACTGTAGGTGCCCATTCCAAAGTGTAGATCTCTATGGAGAAGAACGGCCAACACCAACTGAACATAATTAATATTTGTATGGCCTACAAGCAATTGTTCCGGGTCAGGGAGTCTATCTAATATCTAAGCACGTAGTTTCGGCCTTAGTTATGATTGTTTTGACAACCACCACTTATGACTTCCGGAAAATTCGAGGTACTAAATTTTTAATGCAATTTGATGTAATAACTGACACTAGCGTCACGTCAAAAGAACGTTTCAGTCGTAGCGGTATATTTTGACGTTATTAGTAGTTACGTTCGTACATGCTTTTTCGTACCCATGTCTTCGTTTACGGACTAGAAATGAGACCCCCAGGACCGTCTGGCGACCATCATCATGTCGGAGCGAGTCCAGCTCCATTGTATTCCATTGGTACACCAGAATTCCAGTTCTTTAAAGGTAAGCTCGCTATATTTAAGGTGTCAGCTTTGCTTCTGGGCTGGATAAAGGGAGCAAACACAGTATAAATAGCAAATAAAATAAAAAAGTTAAATGTTGTAAACACACCAACCATATAGGAAAAATGTGAGAAATGTTCTGTATTTACTAAACAATACATTTCAAAACAATAAACCCTTATATCGCAAATACAAAAACATTGTCCAACAAAAGAACCAAATCATATTCATTCACTTTTAATTTCCACGAGGTTTCAGCCCCTGAAGGCTGTTAGCCTGAACTGGGTTTTGTGACAAATTGAATAGAATATTAAATCCAATGGAGCGATATTAACTTAGGAATGCGCTTCGTCAGTGTCTATAAAATGAACGTGAGTGTTAATGCGTTGCTCCGGGAATCAAACCCGTGATACGATGCACAGCGGTAAGTCACTTAACCATTGCGCCGAATGTGTCGATTTTTCGATATAACAAGTCTTACTGGATATCTTAAACCTCAGTAACAGCATAATGGTATCTTAACATTGACATTTTTGATTAAGTTTGGTTCTGGTCTAAAGATCGTTGCATCCGGCCACTGTGTTTTGTTCTATTTGAAGTGAAAATAGGGTTCCGTTTGATTTTTATGAGATTGGCAGAATTAACATTTAAAAAGAAAAAAAGAGATAATAACAAGACAGAGAATACTATTATTGACTTATGCATTGCAAAATATAATGTACCTATGTGTATATTTTTTTAACATAAAAATCATCAATGTAAAGAAAGGCGTCGTACAAAGACTTTTTTGTATCATTGCTAATTATAATTAGATTTTTTATTCAAATCTAGTACCGTAGCAAAATTAAAAAAGACGAACAATCTGGGAAATAATTCAATTTCGTAAGTAAATTTATTTTCATTTATTTTCGCCTTTAAAATATGCCTTTTAATATTGTTAACTTAATTACTAGATAAATCGAGTGACGAGGATTATAATTAGCTAATTATCACCTGGAGCTAAAAAACCTCTATTTAGTGGTGACAAAATAATTTTAGTGTTGAGAGTTTTTGAACAAAAAAGCAATGAAATATACAAGTATTTTAGGACACTTCGTAAAATTAACATCTGTTTAATAAACATTGGAGAATCCGGCACGTGCCAAAACCATGAAAATAATATTCTTTCAATTTTTTTGTTCGCTCATACTAGTCCACTGCTGAGCGAAGACGTTCTTCCCCTCCCACTTCTCCTGGTTGAGCGCAACTGCGGTCTAATCCTTCATGAAGCGGTCCAACTGTCCCCATTCATGTTTGTTTGGGTCTACCACACTGCCAAGTATTTTGACACCTATTCCGATATTAACTTGGTAGCTTTTTCCCCTACATCGGCCACTTGGCAAACATAAAATATCATCATCATCTTCTTGCCCTTATACCATTCTACTCGGGGTCGGCGCAACATGTTTTCTTCTTATATTATCCTCTGGTTGACGACACGGCACCATTTTCTTCTTTTTTTTTTAATTTTTACGATTGGCGCAGTGGTTGAGCGATCGACTGCTGCGCAGCGTGTCGCGGGTTCCATCCCCGCGCGTAACAAATATGACCTACAAGTATTTGTTTCGGATCTGGGTGTTTGTGTATGTGAGTTTCTATGTTTGTAAACGCACCCACGACACAGGAGAAATTCCTAATGTGGGGGTCCCGTTATTGTCACCAAACTGTAGCTAGAATCCACTATTTCTAGATTTACAAGAGAGCATCAAAAATGGTGTCTCTTATCAATTTAAATAATAATTTTCTACAGAACCCAACAGTAAAGTTCCAAATGTCATCCTTAGGTGCATGAAAACTTCAATAGTCAATTGTCAGCCGTGTGCTTAGCGAACCGTGTAGTACACAAAAATGTAGATAAAAAAAGGGAAAAAAATGAAGGTGATGGATGCACCGATAATTCCCAGTTATACTTTAGTTTTCTTAGTTCGCACGTTGGTAATTAAATTTTGTAGTATATGCAAGAAGTTAAGATGCCTGGAAACGGTAAAATGTAATTGTTATTGGTTTTATCAACATAGTAGCTATCAGCGTATCCGGGTGCGTAGTACTCGCAATCGGCGTGTGTGTATGACCAGTAGTATGAATGTAGATGATGCGAAGGATATAAGGATCGTTGCAGGTGGCGCTCTCTAGTTTCTGTGTTCTTGTGTGTGTTGTTCTCTGTTTCTTTCCTACCTCCATTGGAATCAGGCGTGAGTTTATTGTATGTACGTAGTAACTATCAGCCAAGATGTCGTGGAAGTCACAAAGTTCTAGACTAAAAAATATAAATACTGACACGCTACTAATATTGTAACTTTATTTACTAATTTATATTTGTTCAAAAGTATTCCTGTTAAAAAAAAAAACTTGTGAAAAATGCTAGGCAGGTTCTGACAAGTAAAGAAAACTTGGCTTAGTCGGTAACTGTTATCTCTTCGAAACTGGGACCAGGAACCAACACCACGCTGAAAACTAGATTCTTTTATAAAATTACAGGCTTTCATCATCACCAGCCTATAATGTTCCCACTGTTGGAAAACAAGCCTCCGAATTTTTGGTTCTAGGACATGCCGGTTTCCTCACGATGTTTTCCTTCACCGTTTTGAGAGCAGTGGTGAAGAAATAAATTACACAATGTAATGCATCTGGCTGGGTTCGAACCCACGACCTACAACTCGTAAGTTAGGGCTAATACCACTAGGCACCACTGCTCCACAGGTATTATAGTTGAACTGAAATATAGAGGGCCCCGTTGGTTTAAGCTTGTGACTCATATTTTAAAAATAAAAAAGTAATAATCTAATCTAGACAATTCATTTCAAATATTATTCTGCACAACATAAAGCAAAATTGCTATGATTAAATTCCCCAAAAAACAATAGCAATTATGAGTACTTTTTATCTGAACCAAACTCATATACTACATGACTAAGCGTGCCGGGGAAAAGAGACAACCTTATACGACTTCACTGAGTAGGAAAGAGAATTCAATATTTTATTGGAAGCTCATGATCCCAGAGCAAAGCGTAAAGTGTAACTAATTCGCGGCTGTTTATTTTTGACGGCGATTAAGTGTGCATTGACCTTAATATTTTATTTAAGTAAAAACTGTCTTGAGTGGCAATATGGCTGGTGACCGTTAATTATATTCATTAATCATTTTAAATCATTAGCGAAGTAACATTTTAGAATGTACTTGTGTAGTTTTGTGATAAAATAATAAAAGCTTTTGCTTTATTTTTCTTGTGAGAATATGACAATCCTCCGATGTCTGATTTTACCTGATTAAGTGAACAGTGTATAAGACGGAGACGCGAAGTATAGCGCGGCCATACACTCTTTAGACATACCTAACACAACACTAACGTAGCGCAAGCGCCATCAGGACATCATTTGCAAGCGGCCATTAACAAATGGCGTCCTGATGGCGCTTGCGTTACGTTAGTATTGTGTTAAGTTTGCCTTAAGTGTGTGATTTACCATCATACCTCGCGTCCCCGTCTTACACTCTGTTCCCGTAATCCGCTTCTGGTGACCACACAGGTTTGGATACCTTGATGATAAATAATAATAAGATAGATGTGAGTCCAGCTGACGATAATAATATTTTATCAATAAAATATGAAATCATCACCAATACATTAAACACAAAAGTAGGTACATCTTTAAAAACTCATTCATTTGGAATTCGGTTGCAGTCAGCGGGCTCATTAATTTATGACACAAGATGAATTAATGATATAACGAATGAATGTAAAATAACCGCTTTTCAATAATTTCCGATAAAATTTAACCTACGTAAAGTGCTCTCACTTGGTATGGCAACATTTTAAAGTTGAACAGACAATATAAATATTTTCTCAGAAGCTGTTTTACTTATTTATAATTTTAAAATATGGTTGAATGTTACGTTTGCCTGCCTTAACACTTACCAGTTACACTCATTTTGGAAAATGAGGAAGCTTTTATATGAATCATTTTGTAAAGGAACTATCCAGTGGTAGAGCGAAGCGATGTTCGAAATATAATACTTCGTTTTAAGGTTAACTTTTAGCATAGGTACTAAAAAGCCATTCTGCGTTTCGGTATAATAATGGTGGATTTTGTGGATTTTTTTCAGCAATCTTCTGGCAGATGACGATGATACAAAAAGAGTCTAATGAGAGCATTGTGAAATGTTAATAAGTAATTTATCTCAAATCTAATGATGAGTTTTTTTTCATTTTGCCACATTTCTGGGCAGAGGTCTCATTTTTTTGCAGTTTTCTGTGGCCAATTTCGTCATGCCAGCATTCTATAGAACTCCCTCGGCAACGACGACTGTCTTCTTTCAACCACAGAAAAATGAGAAAGACAGGCGTTTGCTAGAGATGACACTCAGTCACTACGTGACGTCTCTTGCGTACTTGATGCATTCTAAAGCTTGACCCTCACCAATAAAAAAAAACTGAAATATCTGAACCAATATTTAAATAAGTGGTCTATTATCTTTCAGTATACGTTCCACAAGACTTAGTTAAACAGCCACAAAAGAAGTGTTACTGCTGTAACAAAGTAACTATGAAGTTAAGTCATTTCCCCCACAATCCTGGCAATAAAAATCCGTTAAAGTTAATTAAAACTAACGTTATCCTGTCTTCGCGGTAGGTGTGCCAACAGACGCGGTGCCAAGCCTCCCCACACTGTCGCATTCTATTAATTACTGCTTAATCTGCTAGATATAAGGTTCAAAATGTACTTTTTTATTTCTTGGTTTTATAATGTAATTGGTAAAATTATTATTTTTGTACTTAAACAAACGCTGCGAACGACTGCGGAATTCAAAAATCTTAAAAAATACGCGCCCTAGTTTCACGTGATCATAATTGTAATCAGAAGTAACTACAGCGCGCAGGCAAGAAGTAATACAAATTATCGTGGCGCTTGTTGCATATTGCGTCACAAATCAGTACAATTGGAAAATGTACATATTAAAAACGTTCTTCAATATGTAAAATTAAAAGTAAGCATTTTGTGAAAAATCCATAGCTTCGCTTCACCTGCATAAACCACCTTTATAACCCACTGCATACCACCAAAAATTAGTCATCAAAAACGATGTTAAAAATATTTATTTTAAAACAGTTTTGTAAGTGGAAACATTCAAGAAAAATACTTCTAAACAAGGTGACATAAAGTTATGTCCAAAATAATGTAAAGTTTTAAGATTGTATGCATTCTTTGTTTCTTATTCATACCGTTGAAAATAATAAAAGGTGATGACGTAAGTGTATGGAATGGGTGTTCGGTCATTTACCCTCAGTTAGTAGGTACTGTAGATTTGTCATGGCTTTCAAAACCGATATCTACACATATTATTGCTATAACTACATTTGCCCTAGGCGCGGGTATGCCGGGCACGCCGCAATCGCGGCGGTAAGACCCCTCTTTGAGGAGTGGCTGGATAGGCGTCACGGCGTCCTGACCTACCGCATGACGCAGGTCCTCACCGGACACGGAAGTTTCGGGAGGTTCCTGTGTCTGATAGGGAGGGAAGAAACGCTTGGGTGTCACCACTGCGAGGATCGTCCGGAGGACACGGTGGAGCATAAGGTGCAGGACTGCCCCGCTTGGGCAGAGCACCGCCGTGTCCTCACGGCGCCCGGCATTGGTCGAGGCCATGCTGCGGGGCGAGATGGAGTGGGAAGCGGTCGCCTCCTTCTGCGAAGCAGTCATGCTCGTGAAGGAGGAGGCGGGCCGCCTGAGGGAGAGGACAGCGTCCTCCCTCCACCCCAGCCGCAGTGGTAGACGCCCACGGCGTCGGACGTCGCAAGACGATCTCCGGCCATCGTAGCATAATAATATGAACATTATGATTTATCTATCTCAGGAACAGTACTTTTTTTCGGGTTGAACGGTACCATATGTCCTTCTCTGTATACTTCACAATGTACATGTAAAATTTCAGGATATCAGTTCAGCGGTTTTGGCCTGAAAAGGTAGGGACAGGAACAAACAAAAAAGCTTAATTACACATTTACAAAATTAGTTATGATTTCATCGGTTTTATTTCTACGACGGTATTAACTCATAGTATGTATATTTTTTTTTATCGTGGTAAAATCATCAAATGAGTCCTCCCACCCAGGGCAGCGCGGGAGGGTCTGTCGGACTTGTACTGACAAAAATCCACGGTGTCCTTCAATAGCCCTTTACTTACCGGGGTCACGGTAATCCGTTAGTCCCGCGACCCCGGCTGGGTTTGGCCCTCTACAGGCCCCGGCACTATGCTGACACTCTTTAAGGCGCGCGTGGAACACAACGTGCCGTGTCGACCCGGGCATGGTCTATGGTCGGACAGCGAGTCGCCCATTACTCGCCGCCCGCATGCCCGCGCCTACGGTGGCCGGAGATCGTCTTGCGACGAACACATAATATATAGTGAAAATTCAATTATTGTCACAGTTTGCACATAACAACACAAAAATCTTCAGATACTACAAAGATCCAAGGCATCAAAGGCACTCTATATAGAGACCTCCTAACAATAGGCCTACACTTCGTGACAGCTTTCTGAATCAAGCTTGTGACCTAACAGAATAACCTAACAAAAGCCTCTTTGAGCAATACTGTTATTCTCTAAACGTCACTTCAAAACTAGAACAGTGTCGAGAGGGCTGGCTGGATAAAGTGACATTTTATTAGAGACTAGTCGTTCTCCGCTGTTTCACGCCCGCTGCTCGGCTTCTATTGGTCGTAGCGTGATGGTATATTATATAGCCTATAACCTTCCTCGATAGACGGGCTATCCAACATAATAATATTTTTTTAATTCGATCCTGTAGTTCCTGAGATTAGCGCGTTCAAATAAACAAACTCTTCAGCTTTATATTATTATATACAGAGTATAGATTTGCCTCCGTGAGAACATGGCAGCAGCGGTGCTCTGCCCAAGCTGGGTGACTACCCAGCTTGGGCAGAGCATATGTTGGAGGACCCTCCAACATATGCTCCGCCGTCTCTTCAATGTCTTTCAAAACCGATTACACTGGAGACAGTCAGATTTGTAATTATTTATAGATAGATAGAATACTTTACAATGTGCATTTCTTACAAATATAGGTATTTCCAATTAAAAAAATATACGAACCCGGCTGCACTACAAAGCAGCTACTGTCTGTGATGCATCCGACTTTGTATTTACGCTCTCCGGTGAGTACCTGCGTCAGCTACAAGGTTAGGACGCTGGTGCTGCTCCAGCCACTCTTCAAAGAGAGGTCTTAACGCCGCGCATGCGACAACATATATAAAAATTAAGGTTCGTTTAAAGTCACGCTGACGGTCAGACCTGACAAATCCAATATGTACGGTTGCTTAGGAAGCGCTGTGCCATACAAGACTGTACGCACACCACGGTACTTTCTTTCCTTCTTTTTTTTTTAAACGCGTTGCCGTTGACAGCTACTCGCTGAGCTATGAGCGCCGGCGCTTAACATAACCTCAAAATCAACCTCATACTTCAAATAAATCTAAGAATAGGAATCTAGAAATGGAAAATAATTATTACGTCAACAAATAAATAAAGAACCTCCTAACAAACGAATGCTCAGCCATTGGAAAGTTTGAAGGACTTGCTAAGAAAAACAGAATGCTTCCAATAGAAAAGGCTGGCATTATTGAAAGCACTATAACCCATAACAAATTGTCAACTAAACACAGAACTTTAGGAAAACACTTGCCGTAAGGGGCGGTTCACACAATAACAAAATAGAAAAATTTTTCAAAAAGAAAATTCTGTCAAAAAAAATATTTGTAAATACATGGTGTGTATTGACAAAAGAATCGTTGTTTATGAACTGAAAGAGTTCGGTCTTTCTCACAAATTCGAACAATTCATTAAAATTCGGCTTCGCTCGCTACAACTAGAAAATGATCCCACAGGAAGATAAAATCGGGATCAAAACTATCATATGTATGAATCTAGGTTATAAACTACATGACGTGTACCTTTAAGCCTCCTGCAGACACACGCGATTATCCGCGCGTGGCGATTGTTGAAAAAACCTACTTAGTCCATTTTCTATGAAAACAACCACATCTGTTCACTCTGAAGCGGCGCGGCGCATCGCGATTCTGATATTATTATTGCGACGGCTTGGGGCAGGATTTGTTGAATTGTTAGATGGAATTTATTTAATTTATAATTAATTGTGCATGGTTTTGTCGCGGCGTTAACGTAAGCAGCTAAGGTAATTTCCACTCTAAATCTACTGCGAATGGGTTCATTTCTTTTGGCAGCGCGTGGTCCTGCGGCAACGAGTCGCGTGACGCGCGCCGCGCGCGCGCTCCTGTCGCATGGCCGGCCCATCGTGTCCTTACCGTAGTAAATTTAGAGTTTATATTTTTGTGGCAATTAAGGGTGCTTCGTCGACGCCGCGTTGAAAACCGCGCGCGCGTGACGCGCACGCTGGCGCAATATGCCAGTGTAATTTCCAATATAAACGTACTACAATTGGGTTCACCTCTCTTGGCAGAGCGTGGTCCTGCGGTAACGCGGCGCCGCGCGCCGGCCCGTCTAGCCTCAGTATAATTAGCATACCTCATCACGGCGGCGCGGTGCTTTGCGCGCTGTGTGAACAGCAATGCGGCAAGGCACCGCGTGCGGCAACCGTGATGTCGCCACGCTCGTATAATCGCATGTGTCTGCACGAGGCTTTAATCCAAATCGGTTCAGTAGTTTTTGCGTGAAAGAGTAACAAATCATTCATCCATCTTCACAAACTTTTGCATTTATAAAAAGTTGGGTAGATTCGTTTCGTTTAGAAAATGGCGGGACGAGCTTGACAAAACCGATGACCAGTGGCCCACTTTGGCCCTGGATCGTGAAAACGAGAAGTCATGGGCAGAGGCCTTTGCCCAGCAGTGAGATGATGTAGGCTAGCAGTATCAGTATCAGATTCATTTCAGTAAGAGTGAGAAGTTCCTTTTCGGATGAAAAGAGTTAGTCTAAGTTATTTCCATAGATGTAAAGAATTGTAGTAATCTTAAAGCTACTGCTTTATGGTTCCTACAATCTGCTATATTACTATAGTAGTAGTATAGTCCGAAAGTATATCAAAAAAAACCGGCCAAGTGCGAGTCGGACTCGCCTTTAAAGGGTTCCGTAGCAGCAAGTAACATTATATAAAAGTTGGTTGTAACTTTGAAAGATAAATTGCGGTTTACGATTTATGACGTATTAAAAAAAAAATGTAAGTTGGTACGCACAATATTGAGTGATTTACCATGTTATTTTAATATCATGGACTTCTTATAGGTTTTCCTATAATCTATAAGGAGAAAACTAATTTCTGTATTTTTTTCAAAATTTTAGGTTCAGTAGTTTCGGAGATAAGGGGGGGGGAATGGTCAATTTTCGTCTATTTTCTTGAATAACTTGGAAACTATTTATTTTAAAATTACAAAAAATACATTTAAGATCTTCTCAACAAGACCTTTCATTTGATATGCCACACGATGCAGTTTTCAGATTTTTTTTTTTAAATTTTCCCCTTCCCCCCCAAAAATGACCCCCCATATACAGATTTCATCTGCTCACGTCACACCTCTGTGTTTGGGTCACAGGAATTGATATGTGTACCAAATTTCAACTTAATCGGTCTAATAGATTCGGAGATAATTGACTGTAAGCGACGGACGGACAGACACACGAGTGATCCTATAAGGGTTCCGTTTTTGTATTCAGACGTACGGAACCCTAAAAATATTTCACCTGTAGTTTTTCTTTCTTAACGTAAAACAAAATTGACGGAGATACAAAACGCTGTTAAAAATCACTAAACGTCACTCGGTCGGTATAATTTTACAGACGTTATGACGTCATAAGCCCTCAACTTCTGAATTTCGAAGCGTTACATCATTGTCAAAGTTCGATAAAAAAAATGAATTTATTTAAAACTGTTTTCAATTTATTTATGCAGTAAACTACTCTATTTATTACACCTGATAAATACAGCAGGGTTAAAACTACGACGCGACCCTAGTGTGTACAAGGCATAAGTGACCCAAAAATCGGGGTGAGTGCAAAGTTTTGGCACAAAGTACGACAGTAAATAATATTAAAGAGTTTTCTTTCTTCCATATCGGCTCTTATTCTTTGGTTATTTTTAGAGTATGATTTCTATACAGTCAGTATATGAGAGACAGTAAAAAGGCATTCTGTATCATAATCATTTAACAACCTCCAGAGTATTTGACACTTTTTACATAAATAAAAACCAAAGGAGTATAGAATCCCTCTTTTTAACACATCTTTTTTTTGTTTAAACTCTATTACAGCAAAAATGGTTTTCCTAAGCTCTTCTCACACGTAATCGTGTATAACGACACGAAAACCGCAATTACTCAACAACCGTATAACTTCTGGTTATAGAGATATTCGTATTTTGTACTGAAAATAAATATTCTAATATGTAGGTATGTATTTGAATCACTTCATACTAAAAGTACACCACAATGTTCGACCGTGCCCCGTCCGGGTGTAACGTGGATCATCCTAAACTCAAACGGTCCACATTTTGTCGTTTCTCGACTGCGTGGGTGATACTGACCGCATTGCAATTACGTCACAACCACAACGTTGCGTCGACGCATCGGCAATGGTAAACAAAACACAACCACAACGACAGCATTTGCGTACGGATGAACGCTTTTTTTAGCATATAAAATCCCCAGATCAGTCTTCTTTCCCAATGTGGGACGGGACGGATTGTTAGACTCGTACTGACTAAAATCCTTGGTGATCCTTTAATAGCCCTGAACGTTCCAGGGTCACGGTTACCTGAAAAGACAGTCTCGCGACCCCGGATGTATGAACACTAAAAATAAATACTGAAAATAGGGTAAGTAAATCTTTTGGGAAAGTTGTTTTAATAACAACTAAAAAAGGCATCAAAACACTTTTTTTACAAAAACGGCAACTTCTTCTTGTATATGTAAAACCCTACTTACCTAAAAATAATCTATTAAACAAAAACAATATCCTACCGTTTCTAAAAGCACTACAAAACAAGATAAACATAAACATACCGCAATCCCGTTAATCACCATTAATCACCACATTATCACCGTATTATCACCGTAATGTCTTTGTATCACCGCTCGATGTTTATGGCGTGTATTGAATGTTAATTCATCACCATTGGTTTGGTTTTATTATCGGGTTTATATGCGTTGAATTCAAACACTAGTGTGTTAATGTTAGGGAGTGTGCACATTTGTATCACTTTGTACCTATATTCAAAAAAAAAGTGGGTGCATAACTGTTTTTTTTATTAACTCACTGCTCGTTTTTCCATGTCACTCTAGGCAGAATAGTCGAAATTGTCTTGACTTGCCATTTCAGAAAAATAGAAGAGAATAGAATACCTCACAGTTACATGACGGATTTTACTGTCATCAAAATTTTGAATTTTTTCGATGTTTTTATTTTTATATGTGAATAACGCATCTACAGAAAATATAGATATGGAAGAATCTTATGTGCAATCTTACCTGCTTTTTTTAACGCAAAAATTGCTCAGAATATAATTGAAAAATATTGCACGAGTATATTGTGTAATGTACCTTATGTGATTACACAATATACTTTGCATTTCATGTGATTTTTTCTTGCCTAATTATTATTATGTATACATAGACATACATTTTATAAAATAACTTCAACCCCAGTCTACTCGACAAGAAAAAATACATTAATTAAGAGCGTTTTAGGCTATCCCAAAGAGAAAAAAGTGTCTAAAAAGTTTGTATTATCTCTTCTTTAGAGATAGTTGAAAGTTTTATGACTTTTTGAATCAGATTACGTCCGCTTATTCAACTGTATTGTCCCTGATAAGTAGTTAGACTTTAATAAAGTTTTAAGTCAGCCTGTTCATTTCATTTTAAAGACAATTCTCACCCAGTTTTAATATTTAGTTTTTTTTAAGGATTTGGTTATTATTATTTCTAGTTAAATTTTTATTATAATTTCAACATGCTTTTAACTCTTATTAAATAACTTCGATACTGCAGAATCTGGGGGTCTAATTTGAAAAACGTTTTGACAACGAGCCTTTTTTTATCGTGGTAAAATCATCAAATGAGTCCTCCCACCCAGGGCAGAGCGGGAGGGACTGTCAGATTTGACTGACTAAAATCCATGGTGTCCTTCAATAGCCCTTTACGTACCGGGGTCACGGTAATTCGTGAGACCCGCGACCCCGGCAGACTTTGGCCCTCTACGGGCCCCGTCACTATGCTGACACTCCTTGAGGCGCGCGTGGAACACAACGCGCCGTCGACCCGGGGACAACGAGCCCTTACAGTACAGCAAAATTAGATCATCAAAATTCAACACTCATGAACGGAGTTCGCGTCAGAACTGATTCAAAAAGCATGTGATTGTAAATACCAAATATTTACTACTAGTTCATCTACACAGTTCTTGCGCGAACTCCGTTGATCAGTATTGAACTTCTGATTTGGATCATCTAGTTTTGCTGTTGACTGTATTAAGAACGAAATGTTGTTACGGTTTGACAAATAACTCATTTGCACTTAATTTTTTAATGCAATTTGATTTAATGTCATAGACAATGTCATTATCGTTACGTTCGTACATCTGTATGTATATCAACCGTCTGTTCGTATATCAACGCAAACACAAGTACGGAACCCGTGTTTTCGTTGACGGATTTAGAAAGTAGAAATTAGATGTAAATTTTTTTGCGTTTATTCTATCCGATCTATTAACTGAAAAAAAAATGTATTTATTGGCACTTTAAAAACACAATAAAGTGAGGCCCTAGCTCTTGTGCTAGCTTTCTTGTATCACAAGAACCAAAGCTAGCAATAACAACGGGCGACTCGCTGTCTGACCATGGATCATGCCCTGGTCGACGGCGCGTTGTGTTCCACGCGCGCTTCAAAGAGTGTGCAAAATGTAGGGGCCTTCCTATAGAGGGTCAAAGCGGAACGAAGAACGGGGCCAAATGCCTGCTGGGGTCGCGGATTTTTTCTAAATCCAGGATACCGCGGCCCCGGAACGTAAAGGGCATCCCAAGAAACACGGGTGGATTTTAGTCAGTAAGAGTCTGACAGTCCCTTCCGCCCCACCCAGGGCGGGAGGACCCATTTGATGATTTTGCCACGCTTAAAAAAAAAGATAAGTATATTTCTCTTTTTTATTAATTCCGTGTGACTACATTTTTAGAAAGCGAAAAGACTGAATAGGAAGATTAGTAACTTTAGATCTGAATAATTGAAGATCCGAGTCCACTTATATTGTCAGAAAGGAAATTAATATCCAAGAAGTGGGATGTTCATAAGATGTTCATACTTGTGCTATTTTTCACACTAAACTAGTCAATTCCTTCTTGTTTTTAGCTTAACTGACCAGCTATCAATTTGATGATCAATTTCTTGTGATTGCAAGCTTTTTGTTTTTTTATCGTGGTAAAATCATCAGATGTGTCCTCCCACCCAGGGCAGAGCGGGAGGGACTGTCAGACTCATACTGACTAAAATCCACGGTGTCCTTCAATAGCCCTTTACGTTCCGGGGTCATTTCGTAAGTCGAGAGTACGTCAGGCTTTGGCCCTCTAAAGGGGGGCCCCGTTATTTTAATTACACCCTTTTAGGCGTCGACCTGGGCATGGTCCATGGTCGGACAGCGACTTGCCCATTTTTTGCTGCCCGCATGCCTACGCCTACAGTGACCCGAGATCGTTACCCGACGTCTGAAACCGTGGGCGTCTACCACTGCGCTGGGGAGGACGCTGTCCTCTCCCTCACGCGGCGCGCCTCCTCCTTCGCGAGCATAACTGCTTCGCAGAAGGAGGCGAAGCTTAACATAACTTTCGAAAGATGGGTGTACCATTTAGTAAACTTCTACCTAATCCTTCGGGGATTACAACCGTGATGTTATGTAATGTATTAAGTCTCCTAGTATTATTCTACGCTTATAAAACATCTAATACCCCGTAAAGAGTTTAAAACGCACATACGGAACCAAAGTTTACGAGAGAAAAGTTTTTATTATGCCGTTACCAATTTATTACGATAATATTTTTATGATGAGTCCATTGTTAGCTCAGTCGTAATCTGACTTTTATGCTTCTAATGAAATATTACTTGTTCAAAAATTAACTGTAAAAGATTTTATTCATTGATTTTTATACACCTGTTTGTGGCTCGAGATTTATCCTAAGAAGCAAATTTTTATTACGATTTGATCCATTTATCCCCAATTCTGGGTAACCGTTGCGAATTAACGAAGAATAAAGAAAATTTGTTCGAACAATAAAAAAGTAATAATTTTTACAAATCGTATTTTAAATGAATAAAGAGTAAAATTAGTATTAAAATAAAATAAAAACAATTAAAATAACCATTTAAATAAATACACGACGTAACTTTCAAAATAACTAAATATAAAATAAATAAATAAATATTCCACAACTATCACACAACGCCATCTAGTCTCAAGCTAAGCAGAGCTTGTGTTATGGGTACTAGACAGCTGATAAACTTACTTAAATATTTCTAAATACATACATATTGTAGATAAATTACACCCGGACACAGAACCAATGATCGTGCTCATCACTCAAATATTTGTCCTGGGTGGGAATCGAACCCACGACCTCCGGCATAGCAGTCAGGTCACTAACCACTAGACCAACAGGCCTGTCAACTGATGCTGTTTGATTAATTATCATCTGCTTAACCCTTTATAAACAATGTTAAAGTCACCTTCCAGGCAAACGAATGTGAGTGACTATCTGACCTCTAATAATATAATTATATCCTTGGACAAGATGTTCGTTAGACTTAACATCCATAACAACAGTAAAGTTCAATTTTAAAATAATAATAATTATTATTTATTCTGGTCACAAATCTCTTTATGTCACCTTGGATAACATTAGATAGTAACTGATCAATATTATCGGTTCCCATGGCAACCAGTATTCACGTAATATACAAGTATAATAATAAAACTTGATTAGGTACCTACTGTGCCTATTATGCTTATACATGGTGTTGTGTATACAAGAAAAAACTTGGGCAGCTAATAGGTACCTATATTTTTATTTGAATAACAAAAGCATAGCTTTTCCACGGATAATATTGGTAACATAGTAATACGTTTGCATTTCGGAATATTTAAAATGTAAAATTATTGAAATGTCAATGTATATAAAATACGAGTACAAACTATGAACCATCATTGAGATCCAGCCTGTCCCTTGCTGCCCCCCCCCCCCCCCCCAGCGACGCCCTAAACACGTGGTTGCTTAGTTTTTAACTAAGTTTGTTGCCCTGGCTGGAGGCCTTAAAATCTTAAGGTATCCACAGAAAAGTCCGGTTGAGCAGTACACAACCTATTAGAGGTTGACCTGCAATATGCCATAGACACAAAAAAAAACTATGAACCACGTGCGCGGCTACTCGATCTCATTGATGTTAGTCCAAAAACAAAATGTAAATTGTATGAAGACTCTATACAGCCTTTGTGCCTTTTACCTTTTTCTTTACATATTTGTGTCACTGGTAAAAAAATATGCACTAGGTGAGTACACCGTCATCAAAAAAGTTCAGATGAAAAAAAACTTGTTCTATAATATTGCATGTTGTCACTGCGTAACTTACAAATTAACGTAAATTCATTCGAATACTCAGGCATTTTTGTAATGAAATCACCAAAAGAAAAAGAAATCGTAACAAAAATCACTTTATTATATTGATTCAGAAAAACTTTCCTTAGAAAATAAAAAAACAAACATCCTCTATACACCGAAACCGATTCATTAACCGTCTGGACACACCTGTCGCCCCCAACCAATGGGCAACCACCTTATAGACACCACATAAATATCGCCCCAACCTTATCTGATACATCCTATGACGTTATAAGTGACTTTGTCAAATTATTTACGGTAAAATACCGGTTTTCAAAAATCGGTGTTCTTAAATCGTTTTGTTGGATGGGAAATAAATTGATTGTTAGTTCAATTAATTGTTGGTTGTAGTTCTGTTGGTCATTTAATTTATTGTTTACAAAAAAATAATGTTTCTTTAATAAACATTACTATCTTCTTTTTTTTTTAATGAAAAAATCAAGTATCTTGATCTGGCTCGCGATTGTTGCGAAGTTGTAGATATGTGGGACGTGAATACAGCAGTTATTGTGCCTATAGTCGTGTCTGCCAATGGCTTAACTCGACCAACACCTGAGGAGGCTCTCGCTGGGTAGCTGGATCAAACGCTTGATTCAGAAGACAGTACTCCTGGACACGGCGCATATTGTTAGGAGGTTCATCTCTCAAGAGCCCTGACCACCGGTACCCCGCACCCTGTTTCCGGTGCTGGTGGACTGCTATTTTTATACCTATTTAAAATTTAATGTCTTTTTTTTGTAAAATTATTGAAAATGTAACGAGTAAGTTAAAAAATTAATTAAGATAATAATATTTTTTCTTTACTAGGAATTTCTCCTGAATCGTGGATGCGTTTAAAAACAGTTTATTTTCAAATACAAAAACACAAACAGATAGACCCGGAACTGACCACTTGTAAACCGTACAAACATTTATTCCGTGCGGGAATCGAGCTATGAGGAGACTCTCGTTAGGTACCTAATTGGATCAGGGGCCTGATTCAGAAAGCGATATTCCTATCTGGAGCCCTAACCGTCTAAAATCAAAATCAAAATAAATGTTTTTATATCATATAGACCCATGAAGGCACTTATAAAACGTCAACAAGAGGTGCTCGGTTCGGGTTGGTCGATTTCATGGAGAAGAACCGTCAAGAAACTCCATGGTTACTCTTAAAATATGGTATGGTGTTACAAACAGATTGTTACAATTTTTGAATACTTTGATATGTGAGAAAAACGTAGGCCTGGTAACAAGGGGGAAGTCCTTACTAAACTTAGTGCTACAAAAGAAGAAATATATAATTATACACATACGACCTACAATGTTTTCACATTCACAAACAACGAGTAAGGAAGAATCTATATAAAAAAGAAAGTCTAAAAGTAGTGGTCATGGTGTTTGTCGGTACCGTTGTCAAAACTAAAATCAAATCATTTATTTCAAGGAAAGTTACAGGCACTTTTGAATTGTCAATAGACAAAATGTAAAATAAAATAGATTAAAAACAGTTTTGGTGCACAGGTAGGTCCAAAGCGTTGATCTCTATGGAGAAGAACGGGCAAGAAACTCCATGGACACTATTTTTCAATCGCCAAAATTATAACATAGCCTTTGTTACATCTTTCAACTTCAGATGGTACATTATGTGAGAACGATGTAACAAGTAAAATAAAAGAATTAAAAAAAAATGTAAAAGTACACCGGTGATGGGACATTATTCATTAGATAATGAACATTGAAGATGCCTTACAAGTTGGAACAAAAGAATAAATAATAACAAATGCGTTTGATAAGTAATTAAACTATCTGTGAAATCCTATACATTTTTGAACTGGATTATGGAATACGAAACGTAAAGTCGTTGGTCCCGGCTGTCATTTGTAGATCTTTGACAGTCGTTACTGTTAGTCAGAAGCTCTAAAGTCTGACAACCAGTCTTACCATGGGGTATCGTATTACCCAGTCACTGGGTTGTGGAGGGCCGACAGGCAGTTGCTCCATGTAAAATACTGATATCCAGCTGCATCTGGTTTGACTGGAAGCCGACCCCAACATAGTTTGGAAAAGGCTAGGCAGATGATGATTATGGAATCGGCTTTAAAAATAAATGGTTTCTACTAAATTTTTAAACCCATATATCCTGCTTATGGGTGTGAAATTAAATTTCTATAAAATCGTTTCAGTTATTCCGAAAATTTGTATGAAATGCCTTAAGGTGAACATACACGCTTTTAAACACACCATCAAGTACATCAAACAAGAAAAAGAAAATTAAGTAATGAATATCTAAAATCCATTTTAAACATTCACAAAAGCCGTTTTAAAATAAGCCAGAAATCGTATTACAACAAAGCATTAACTTAAAATCATCTTACATGCTCCTCATCAGAAATTCATTTGAGAATAAAAGCAACTGCGCGCGATGGTTAAATAAGGCGGTGTACAAAGAAAACGGAAGATTTTCCTCTGAAACAATAATGCACAAAGCTAAAGGGAGTGCAAGACCCGGTTGAGAAAAAGTGAAGTTTTTGGATGCGGCATTTATTTTTAAGAATATTTTTTCATGAATAAAGAATTAATGCCTTTGTCTAACAGACAGGCGAGTCCGAAGTGATACCGAACCGAAGCGAGACGTCAGTCCGATCTTCTCCTCCGTTATTATTTATTTATTTATACATTACAAATAAAAACGTCACGCTTCGCATTCGCCACGCTTGTCTCTTTGACAAAGGCTTAACTTCGTTTTTACTATCACTTGACGATATACAACTGAATATAATCATACTTTTGTATGCAGTGTTTCATCCTAATGAAAACTTGTATTCATTTCTTAACACTTACGAATACGTTTTCAGATATTTAGTCTTACAATTATACTCAAAGACACCAAAAGGTTAATAATGAATAACCACATAGTATAAAACAAAGTGGCTTGCCGCTGACTGTCTGTCCCTATGTATACTTAGATCTTTAAAACTACGCAACGGATTCTGATGCGGTTTTTTTCATAGATAGAGTGATTCAAGGAAGGTTTATATGTATAAAACATGCATAGTAGAGATTGCTCCCGTACGAAGCCGGGGCGGGTCGCTAGTAATGAATAATCACCTAAGTCTACCAAGCCTCGGGCACACCGCAATCGCGGCGGTAAGACCCCTCTTTGAGGAATGGCTGGATAGGCGTCACGGCGTCCTGACCTACCATGACATGATGGCATGACGCAGGTCCTCACCGGACACGGAAGTTTCTACAAATATGTCCCAGAATGCCATAGCACGTCCATTCATACTCCTTATTCTAAGAATGTCACAGACATTTGCAAAACGCGCCCGTCCCTGCAAAGTGAACGACTCCTTTGAGCCAGGATCACCTTAGACGTCCTGTGTCAAACGAACTGGGATATAAACTAGTACGTGAATACTATAATACTATTTTTCTACTGCTCGAATATCTTGCACAAAAATATTAAAAGGTAACTACATAGAGGGTATAAAAAATCAACATTATAATCGCCAAAAATTATGCGGTGTTAGCGAGCTTGCTCATGACGCGTGCGATATCGAGTCATTGCAGAAAAATCGCACATATAGCGAAGCGATAAAATTCGATCGTGAACTACACAATCTACTTTTACGTACTTACTACTTTGACATAAAGGCGCTGCCAATATTATCAATAATTTTTGGTAAATATAATTAAGCAAAAAATGTCGCCAGTGAGGTGTGAGTGCGCAATCGCTCACCAGCATTTTAAACAGAAAATAATGTTCATTCCTTTATTCATTTTTACACTTATAAATTACATTTTTAAATATTTTTAGCAATAAAGAACATTTAAAAATATAAAAAATAGCAGTCCACCAGCACCGGGAACAGGGTCCGGGCTATCGGTGGTCAGGGCTCTTGAGAGAGGAACCTCCTAACAATACGCGCTGTGTCTAGGAGTACTGCCTTCTGAATCAAGCGCTTGACCCAGCTACCCAGCGAGAGCCTCCTCAGGTGTTGGTCGAGGTTCTTGGCAATTAAGCCATTGGCAGACACGACTATCGGCACAACAACTGCTGTATTCACGTCCCACATGTCAACAACCTCGCGAGCCAGATCAAGATACTTGAATTGTTATCTTTTTCTGCTTTCACGAGGTTCTCGTCATGCGTGCGTTTGTGCGATATCGATGATATCGTCAATCAACTCAATTCTGTTTCAAGCTCGCTTATACATATGTATCATATTATTACACACTTGTAAGTCGTCCCAAACCTATGGGTAAACTTAGAATAGAATATCATTTATTTTTAAGTATGAAGTAGGTGGATAGGTAGACACAAGGCGTTGAAATAATATGATATTCAATAATTAACTAAGATTCTCAGAAGCGGATTTCACGGAGCCTAGATTTCTACCCACTTGATGACATTTAACTCACCTCTTGTTATTTTTGTGTATTCATCTAGAAAAAGAGACGTAATGACATGCTATATCATTTTCCTCCTATTAATGTGACCTTTGTCCTTCAGTAATGTGTCGTCCCGCATTCAGATATCGCATAAAATGAAACGATTTAATGAAAAATCTCGTACCAATTGACCTTTGTTAATCTGGATTGGAACGTGTTTGACCTTTTCAAGTTTCGAACGAAAATATCCTGAGGACAAAATGACATTCAGCGATATGATATAACGTGAATATGTGAATGTATTGAAGAAATATCTTTAGGTACATCAAGAATGCTTTGGAAATATAAGTGATCGAAAAGTTTATGTCAATTCTGGTAAAAGTCGTTATAGATATTCAAAAAAAGTTTGAAAGCGATTTTCATTTGTTATGCCCGCGGGCAGTTTGTGCGGGCATGTCTTGCGCGATTTTCAAATGTGATCACGCGTATGAGCAACGGGCAAGTCTGCTAGACTGACTGCGACGTTCCTACAGTAGCAAAAATTGCGTAGAAATGTGGTACAAAGTTGAGTACGAGGAGTGAAATTCCCTGTTTTACAGAAAAAGGCTTTTTTTTTGTTTTTAAAAACGTTGCCCCACACTAGGAATTTCTCCTGTATAGTGAAACTCACATGCACAAACACCCTGACCCAGAACAACTATTTGCAGATCATACAAATATTTGCTCTGTGTGGCAATCGAACCCGCGACAGGCAGCGCATCACTCCAATCGCTCAGTCACTGCGTTAATCGTGCCGTCAAATATAAAACATAATTTATGTAAAAGTTTAAGTTTATGTAAAAGTACAGAAATAAAAAATATGGTGGTCGAATTTGACGTCCACAAGTATTGATTAATGCCTTTGTCAAACAGACCGGCGAAAGCGAAGCGTTTCTGAAGCGAGACGTCTGTCAGTCCGATAATTCTGCCACGCTATCGGATCGCTTTCGGTTTTCTATGTGACTGGATTCAAACAATTCCATACATTACAAATAAAAACGTCACGCGGTCGCATTCGTCACGCCAGTATGATTAACAAAGGCTTAAATGATCCAAACAGAGTATTAAACTATCAAAACGCACACAATAGATTGTTGGTAGCGACATTTGCGGCTGTATAGCGGTATCGGGTAGCTAGAAAAGCAAAATCATCGATGATCGGAAGGCCTTTTTCAAACCGATTTTTTATTTGACGTCCTACTGCAGAACTGCACGCCATCACTCAATCAAATATCTGGAATTGATTGATTGATAGCAATATCTACTAGTTGGCCAGATAGATCTACAAAAACCTATTTTTTTTTTCAAATGTTCACGCTTTCTCTTTGAAAATCACGAAAGCATGGGAAAAGTAAAGCCCAAAATGATGAAGTTGTCTATTGGGATGACTGCTGGTTCAAGCTAGTTTAATAAGATAATTCAGAAAATCAGTGACACGATAGATGTGAAGCCAAAATATGTTAATATCACCATCGACCATTTAATCTTTTAGAAAAATCACCTAACCTTCATCGATACTTTAAAATGACAATTTAGTTGTTTTTTTTTTCTCTTTAAGTCCTTAAGATATTCATAAGTCAAGTGGTTGTTGGATTTAAGACACCAGGTTGAAGTGGAATTCTGCTTGCCACAGTACACGAATTCACCCAGAGAGGTGGACAAAGATCAACATCGTTATTTCCTATATTCCGTTTCATGTGTGTTCCTTATTCGACTTTAGATTTCACTACAAATCTGCGTCTCTAACAAATATTAAACAGTAAACAAGACTCACGATCGTATAGCAATAATAGTAGCTATAAAATATGCTTATATTAAACACCTTTGCTTAACCTGGGGTATTATATGAAACAAGATAATCTTCAGCTCTGTTATTAACTCGTATCCTATATAATATATGTTAACAATTCTCCATGCATGTAGTTACAGCAAGGTCTTTCGTGGATAGCTGGCCCAAGTTTCTGACGGGAGCGATTTAATGTAGGTACTACGAAAAATGTTTGACGGGCAGTGACTTACGAATTACATACAGATTGTGGGGATGTACACCCATTTCTTTGAGTTATATATTTCACTACCACTGCTCTCAAAACGGTAAAGGAATACGTTGTTAGGAAACCGACATTTCCTAGAAGCGAAGTAAAAATCAGACTGGCCATATAGCCGGGCACAGCCTTGAGGACCACTCACGTGTCTAGTTTTCCTGGTTTGCCGCAAGCCAATCGTAGATTAAATCAGGGGTCCGGCTAATCCCAATTTTTGCGACGAGCAGTTGCAATATTATAAGCTATGTGTTATGCTATATGTTTCTTGTATATTCCGATATGTTATGTTGTACAATAAGGAGTACCTACGTATCTATGTATGCTATATGTATTGCATAAAGTCAGTAGCAGTTGGCAAATAGAGAATTTAGCAAAACATATAGTTTTCTTTGCTTTAGTCTCAATGATTTCCATATTTATCAGTCAGCCGTCTCATTACACGATTTCTGTAAAATTGTGACACAATCTACCAAAACTTTTAAGATTCAACCAATCTCAGCTGCAGCGGCAAATGTGATGTTAATTTCAACGAAACTGTTTCAGTAAGTCTGGTTCATAAATATTGATTTTATTAAAAATCTATACCATTCCTAAGAGCTTTTATTACGTATCTATAATTACGTATGTATCTATAAATATCTTTATATTTTGACCAAGCCACCACCGTTCTCTCTTCTAACTTGCTCCACCACAAACATAGTAACAGAACTATTGCAAGTCAAGCCGTTAACTGCCCACATGGGTTCCTCAGCGTTAGGAATTTGAATTTTATCACACAATTGTGCAAAGAGCACCAGACAGGGTTATAGCTCGCTGTTCTGCTTATTATTTTTGAGCTGTTTCTGTTGTAGAACAGCTTTAACAAAACACTGTTTTTTTGATAAAAAATTACATGGATTTTGTGCGGCAAAACGACTTGCAGGTTTTTTCCATGAGGGCAGGCTCTTTCGAGTTTCTCCTGAATAAATATTAAAACAATTATTAAAACTTGCCAGGCAATAACACCTTTTTAGTCATACAAGAAACTACTTTTTGTTCCATGCCGGGATTGAACCAAATCAATAACTTACCCACTGGCCAACTGTGTTACTAATTAAGTGGTCATAAACAGATAGGATGTCGCAGTACTAGGTTAACAAATTAATATTTCCTGTTACAATTAACAAAAAAAAAAACACCATGATATGATAATAACCCATTTTAACATAGATATCTTATTCCTCCATTACACCTTTGAAAGGACCAACGGACCGTGCCTCTAAAGAATTCCTTTTAATCAAGTATTTTTATCCACACGGGAAAACGGGTTGGCCTTTTATAGCCGGTCTACACAAGCTTATAAATAAATTAAAACTTCACAAGAAAACTCCGGTTAACTGCCTTTTCTTTTACCTTTACACTTGAAAACTACGTATTCATTTTAAACTACTGCTAAAAATATTATGTCACGAGATTTTAATGATAATATAGAAATGGTACCGCTCCTGTCTAGGACATGGAGTGACTAGTTAGTGGAGCATTTACTAAAAATCTATCGAATTCTCAAACGTGCTTTGAAATCTTTCCAACAAGATACAATTTGTTGTGTTTTGTAAATGATCTTCTGGTTGGCCATTGTAATAACAAACTGAATGTTTCTGGAGGTGGAATCATCGGTTTTTATAATATCTATACTCAGAACCCAATTAGACTATAACTAAGTAACACCGTCTAGTCCAAACATACCTTATAATATTATTGAATACAATCATAATGACAACGATTCAGTTCTGCAAATAATTTGACTATATTTTGTTAAGACAATAATGCGTTAATTTAGTAACTGATCGGCGGTTTAAGCTGAAGATAGTTAATATTATTATTTTTTTATTACTTCAGTGTCAGTACTCTTACGGGGTCGCGGGACTGTCTCATCAGATAACCGTGACGCTGGAACGTAAAAGGCTATTGAATGATCACCGTGGATTTTAGTCAGTATAATTTACTCCCGCCCCACCCTGATGATTATTATGACGATTTTGGCACGGCTTAAAAGAATACTCCATTTGCTACATTTTCTGTGGTGAAAAACGTATTTGCATCTACATCTCCAAGGACTTTCCACAGTCTACGTCTTACAATTTTTGAATTAAAAGAAAATGTAATGCAAAGTGTCACAGACACTCCTGATCCTAGCTTATTTTTTATTCTAGACTACAGTTTTTGAATAAGAAATTTCTGCGATGAGGAATAAAACGTAACTTTTCGAGGTGAGAAGAGATTAGAATCTTCTAGAAGTCTTTTTAGATTCATACATTAATGTTAATAATGCGATGTCTTATCTTTTTAAACGACTTGCATATATGCATAGGTAGGTTCGTTAAGAGCAGGGATTCCTAGCCTTTTGATTTTTAATCATTATTTGTATATTTTCATGTAATTACTAGCACTTTTCCCGCGACTTCGTCCGCGTGGGTTACGTACTTTCCTAATTCCCCCTTTTCACCCCCTTAAAGGTTAAATTTCCAAAAACCCCTTCTTAGTGCTCCCCTACATTATAATAGGAAGCCGTGTGCAAAATTTCACATTCCTAGCCCCAGTAGTTTCGGCTGTACGTTGATATGTCAGTCAGTCAGTTCTCCTTTTATATATTATATAGATTCAATATTCAATCAATTTTTTTCATCAATCAATTGACTAAAATAGATTGTTTTAAAGAAAAGTCTATAATGAATCTGTAGGTGATACATACAAAATCCAAATGTCTCCTAGAAAATGCCATCATTCACTCAGCTTAAATTTTCTGTGAAACCCAAAAACACGACCTAACATAAACCTTAAATTCTTCCCTAAATCTGGGTTGTCTCCAACACATCAAATTTTAAACAACCAACGAATAACTAGGTGCAAAAGATTCGCAATCTACATCTTTTATACAACTGTGGCGTCCAATGATTTCTCGAGGGACCCCAGATGTGGCCATTTGACCGCGATTTATTCTAAATTCTTAATAAACGGTAAAAACTTGCCTTTTTTCCTTTTCTTTTCTATTTTTAACTAGTTTCTCTTGCCTCGGGGGTAAATTATTTGATTTATTCAATAATTAAGTTGTTGCTTCTTTTTTACTGCTGTTGTTACCGGGTGTAAAAAGACGGTGAGGTTTTGCATAATTAGTATCGCTACAGGGAAGTTTTTTGCGGAATTTTGTGAAGCGATGAACTGATATTAATTGTTGCTAGTTTGTCCTTAAGGGTTTCCAGGATTTCTATGCAAATGCAAAATATTATTTAGAGAGATCTCAGTCGAAAAATTAGACCGTTAAAGGGCACTTTTGAACGCTGTACTTTAAAAATAAAGGAAATAGAATTTATTTGGGTGGTAAAATCATCAAATGAGTCTTTCCACCGTGGGACAGCTGAAAGGGACTGTTAAATTTTAAGTGACATTTCTTCCCAGCATCATCTCACAGCTGGAAAAAGACCTCGCCCCATGACTTCTAGTTTTCTCGATCCAGGGCCATACTGAACCACTAGTCGTTGGTAATGCCATCTTCTACGATGCTTTCTGGCTGTAGCAGGGCTTCACAAAGTGGTAAACTTCAAACTCTTACTTAATAAAAATACATAGTGTTCATTCGGTTGCCCTTTGCATTCACGGTTTAAGATAATGCCACGACCTCAGCAGCCGCCATTACTTTTAATTGTCTTCTATGTGATCACTGTAATGTTGCTAGTAATTACTTTGTGTAACTCTCTTGACCACCGTAACAGTACACATTTGAATTGTAGTTTATTAAACTTCAAACATTCAAAACTCCATTTAAACTTTCTTGAAATCCTTGCACGAAAGTCACCCAATTAAGTGTAATGACAGTGAAATTTAAAATCGTACCTCGACTAATCCTTCACTCCTTTTACTTTTTTAATTAGCGCCACAATACAAAGAGGCTACAATTCAGGTCACAGCAATTAACGTATTTGGTTTTATTTTGTGCCTGTGCCAAATTTTCAAAAAAAAAGTACCTATCTTGAATTCCCGCCAACATTCTACAGTGTTAGATTAACTGATGTTAAAAGTTGGCAACCCCTGGCTTGATGCCAGTTTGTTTAGCCTGGCTGATTTATACGGATGTCGATCTGATGTTGTTTATAAGAGAAGTGATGCTGAAGGAAACCTGAAAGTTCTTACAGGAAATGTATTTTTAGTTTCCTTTTAAGATGATTGGTTTCTTTTGAAATGTGTCTTTTTATTTGTAGCTTTTTGACATGAAGTCTCCCGAGTGTAGTTGTAGTTTAGCGATAAGGTGAATTTATTGCCTAGCTATATCGTATTCCCCAAGGCTGAACCGGGCAGCAGCCGCTCTCAAGCGGCTCCTGCCCAATCTCGGCGGGCCAAATGCCTCCTGCCGGAGGCTGTACGCCGGTGTCGTGCGGTCCATGGCCCTCTACGGGGCCCCCGTGTGGGCCCTAAGCATCCGGACGCGACCACTCAAGCTGGTCGCATGCCAGAGGGTCATGGCTATCCGGATGATCCGGGGATACCGCACGATCGCCGGCGAATCAGCCAACCTCCTAGCAGGATTGCTGCCCTGGGATCTGGAGGCGACTGCCCTCCAGCGCGTCTATGAATGGCGCGTGGAGGCGCAGCGTCGGGGCGAATCCCCGCTGCCTCGACAAGTCGAGGCGCGGCGGGAAGAGCTTCGGCGTGATCTCAGGGCAGTATGGAGGGAGCGACTGTCGCAACCGAGGTCCGGGCACGCCGCAATCGCGGCGGTAAGACCCCTCTTTGAGGAGTGGCTGGATAGGCGTCACGGCGTCCTTACCTACCGCATGACGCAGGTCCTCACCGGACACGGAAATTTCGGGAGGTTCCTGTGTCTGATAGGGAGGGAAGAAACGCCTGGGTGTCACCACTGCGAGGATCGTCCGGAGGACACGGTGGAGCATACGGTGCAGGACTGCCCCGCTTGGGCAGAGCACCGCCGTGTCCTCACGACGGCGATAGGCGGAGACCTCTCGCGCCCGGCATTGGTCGAGGCCATGCTGCGGGGCGAGACGGAGTGGGAAGCGGTCGCCTCCTTCTGCGAAGCAGTCATGCTCGTGAAGGAGGAGGCGGGCCGCCTGAGGGAGAGGACAGCATCCTCCCTCCACCCCAGCCGCAGTGGTAGACGCCCACGGCGTCGGACGTCGCAGGACGATCTCCGGCCACCGTAGGCGCGGGCATGCGGGCAGCGAGTAATGGGCGACTCGCTGTCCGACCATGGACCATGCCCGGGTCGACGGCGCGTTGTGTTCCACGCGCGCCTCAAAGAGTGTCAGCATAGTGACGGGGCCTGTAGAGGGCCAAAGCCTGCTGGGGTCGCGGGACCAAGGGATTACCGTGACCCCAGTACGTAAAGGGCTAGTGAAGGACACCGTGGATTTTAGTCAGTACAAGTCTGACAGTCCCTCCCGCCCTGCCCTGGGTGGGAGGACTCATTTGATGATTTTACCACGATAAAAAAAAAAAAAAGCTATATCGTATTAAAATTAAGTAAAGCTTTCATGTTGAAGATTTCGTTATCTTCATAGCATGTCTGATAATACATTTTTTGGTGTTTTGTGTTGGATGTGTTTGGTGTATTATCAGGCATAAGCAATTTTTTTGCTTGATTGAATGGAGTTAGAAATACCTTGTCGTTTTGAGTTAAAATAATCCATTTTAAAATGAAAATCAGAAAGTAATCTTTTTTTTTAGTGTGGTAAAATCATCATATGAGTCCTCCCACCCAAGGCAGACCGGGAGGGACTGTCAGACTCGTACTGACTAAAATCCACGTTGGTGTTCGATAGCCCTTACGTTCCGAGGTCACGGTAATTCGTGAGTACCGCGACTCCGGCAGGCTTTGGCCCTCTAGAGGGGGCCCCGTCATTTTACGGATACTCTTTGAGGCGCGCGTGAAACACAACGCGCCGACGACCCGGGCATGGTCCATGGTCGGACAGCGACTTGCCCATTACTCGCTGTCCGCATGCCCGCGTACGGTGGCCGGAGATCGTCTACAGACGTTTGTCGCAGTGGGCGTCTACCACTGCGGCTGGGGTAGAGGAAGGACGCTGTCTTCTCCCTCACGCGGCCGCCTCCTCCTTCGCAGCATGGTCTCTAGTAGCTAGTAGAAATTAATCAGGTATAAAGAATAACAAGCTGTGATATAGATGTCCTCTCTGTTAGTGATACTTAAATGAATCACGCTTGCAAATGCACAATGATGGTAAATAAATAAATAAAACAATTTTATAGTAGGTTTCAGTGCTGCATTTGAGCTCATACCACTTTTTAAACAAACCATAGCTCAGATATTTTTTTAGAAAACACATACAAACACAGACATGTAGAGATCGCAAAACAAATATGAGAAAATCTAGTTTACAAATGAAAACAGAAATACAAAATAAGCAAAGATATGTTTATCTTGACACGAGCTGAAGCAAACTCTTGAATCTATTGTATTCTTGTGCTTTGCTGTCCTTATTTCTAAAGACATGGAATATAAAAGGAATATATTTTTTATTGTTGCTGTATTTTTATCACTTTGTTATCGTGTGTCGAAAATAAATGTGGTAACTGCTAGAGTCTTTTTTTTATCGTGGTAAAATCATCAAATGAGTCCTCCCACCCAGGGCAAAGCGGGAGGGACTGTCAGACTCGTACTGACTAAAATCCACGGTGTCCTTCAATAGCCCTTTACGTTCCGGGGTCACGGTAATTCGTACAGTCCCTTGACCCCGGAACTGCTAGAGTCTACTAATAAAATATGTAGAAAATATCTTCTAAAAATGTAGAAACGATTTTAACGGCTAGTAACGGGTAGCTTGCCGTCCGATTAAGGACCATGCCTGGGTCGTCGGCGCGTTGTCTTCCACGCTCACCTCAAGGAGCTGTCAGCAAACTGACGGGGCCAAACGCCTGCCTGAGTTGCGGAACTGTTAGTGTAAAAGGGTTTATGGAACAGGGTAGCTATTGCATAGCTTTTATCGCGGGCTTTGAGCGCGGCGACCGAATCAAGAATTTCAGTAACAAAAATAAACCTAACAGTGTCACTATCACATCTGTCATGTCAACGTGAATGAATGAAATTTGAATGAATGAATTTTTTTCTCGACGTTTCACTTGATTGGCGTGGCTGACCAAAGCCTAATTAGTAACTTCCCATAGAGCAACGATGGGATGATATTCTCGTTAAATATTCGCGGTAGGCGATATTTTTTTCTTTTTTTTCATAAATAAAATAAATAAATAATTATAAATGCATAAGTTGATAAAAAATGCTATGCTAATAGCTTTACCGCGGCAGTCCCCGAGTGCCGGACGTATTTTTTTGTCAGTTTGTATATCCTAAGTGGAGCAGTCATTTGATGATTTTCCACAGAATTGGAGGGGAAGTGTAGATTGTCATAGGCTATGATTAATCATTTCATCATCATAACGTGAGCGATGCCACGGGATCGAACTAGACATATAAGAGTAAAAAGAAACATTAAGACCAGAATTTGTTATCGTCAATATATATATTGACGATAACAAATTCTGGATCTGGATAGTGTGTGTTACAATTGTATATTATTCGGATTTTATGAAAAGTGTTTTTCATGGAATTTCCCGATCATTCCAATTTCTAAGTATATAGTCAAGGTTTTCTCATTGTGGGTGAGATATAATGGAAGCGTGGATCGGTCTTAATTATTATTATTTTATTTGTAAACAAGATGGTCTCATGGTAGTAAGACAAAAATGTTATTTAGTAATATTTTAACGACATAAATCACGATTCTCATACACATACACATACAAGAACGCCGATTACGAGTTTACTACGCACCTGATCTTTCTGAAGCTTCGCACTACAAGAAGGTCTTCCTAGAGCCTGACTTTCTGGCGTTACCGATCACATCGTACTTATAATTTTTTTGTTGGTTGAACTAAGTTGCTTTTCACTTATCAACTTAACATGCCCTAAACGTGGCGTCTAACCAATTCAATTTTGCTTTTATTTGTAACTCAGATTGAAAAGACAGGAGAAACCGTGCAGTAGTAAATTCTATCCTTTATAAAAACATAATATTTTTTAACATTTATACAATGTGACAGATGAATAATTATCATAATCAAAAAAAATCCTAATAGAATATAAACCATTGTTATTACAAGAAAACTTTAACAGGTAAATAAAATAAAGCCAGCTCATTTATTGTTCCAATTCTGGGCAAAGGCCTGTTCTCGAACAAAGAAGCCTGCAAAGGACGCTATACTTATAAATAACCATTTTCCCTGAAGGTAACCACGGTTCTCAAGATACCTACAGGTAGAAATTAATTATTAACCCGTTGGTTTCCTCACGATCTTGCTGAGCCGTTTGCAGAACATAAAATATTGATTGTGTTGTTTCAAAGTCTGCTAGTCTTCTGTGTGTGAGCCATATTTTACTCTGTGTGGCCTTAAAATTGATAGTCTGCTGAGCGTGGTTACTCAGCCTACATATTTGAGGAATTATGGATTCAAAATTAAGTTATTTTACGTACGAACGTCACCGTATGATTTTAGGAATCGATTGAAGAATTTGAAACTAACCTCGGAATCTCGGCTGTTAAGAGCATCGGAGATAATCCAGAGGTTGCAAGATTAAATCCAGCTCGCTATTCGAATTTTTCTTCCCATAGAAAATCTTTCAAATTATTATAATAATTTAGAATTTGACAGTCAATACGTTATTTGTTCTTTTTTTAAGAAAAAGTACTTTTATCAAAGATAATGGGTAGTCCATGCCTATTTCTGTACCCCTGCCAATGTATATGCAACATTTCAAGATGATCGCTTCAGTGGTTTAGATGTTAAAGGTACTAAACAAATTTTTCGCATTAATAATATTAGTTATTATTGGTATGTTTATGTATGATACTAAAAATCAGCACATTTTACACATCAATTACAAATGACAGTTCCTCAGACCGTCCACTTTTTGCCGCTTCCTAAAATTTAAGTTGGGAATCAAAAGTGGCGGAACAAATTCTCCAGCAACAGTACCATAGATTAGTGACAGCTGGTTTTTTTATACTGTGATTGCATGGTTTTATTTATTAATGAATGATGAAAATAAATACTTGACACTAATTCAGTCAACCCATAGTTACATTGTCAATAGATACAAACACCAGCACATCAACCTACCTAAATCTGACGAATTTCCTTTAATAGATTTTCAACCTTATCACAATAGGGGAAGGTTGAAAAAATTATTTGAGAAGATTGGTAAAATTTGTCAGATTCGGGTAGGTTGACCTCCTGACGTCTATACTATACCCTAGTATCCAATTTTTCTTTTATTTTGTGTGATGATAGGTATTTGTAGGCCAGGTTATTTTAAAAATTCCGTCAGTCAGTTTCAGGAGATCCACTGGCCAGAATTCAGCCCATCGAAAATGCTTCGAACTGTCGGCAAAGTAGCAAAAGAAAATAAGGAATACGTTTGTAATATCGCAGACACCCACACCTTTCCAAATTAGAACACACCAAGATGGCGTCAAATAATATACGTTAGTTCTCAACCGAATAAATCTTTTACAATAAAAATAAGTTAAAAATAACTAAAACCCGACTACGAAAAAATCGCGCACTGAAAAGTATAAAACAAGAACAAGCCGTGGTCGTATGCCACCTAGCCAATAAAGATTGTGTGAAACAACAGCAGGTGGCATACGACCACGGCTTGTTCTTGTTTTATACTTTTCAGTGCGCGATTTTTTCGTAGTCGGTTTTAGTTATTTTTAACTTATTTTTTATTTACACTGTTTTGGGGTTATATTATTTGAAGTAAGTAATTTATGTTATATCTATAGTTTCTGAGTTGTGAATTTAAGATTTATCATTTGATACCCATGTTGACACTGTTAGAAACAGAAAATTAGCTAGGAAAAGCTATATAATGTATATATATTTCAAATGTGCTCATCAAGCCCTTTAATTTGATACCCATGTCGATACTGTGCGAAAGTATTTTTTTTTTAGGTAACGGTTTCTCATCCCCTAGAGGGCGCCATATTGGATTTGGTGACACGTCACCTACCCTATAAACAGCGGACAACTGAGACGCTTCTAACGAGACCTCATTTGTCATGTAATGATAAGTAGTTTAGAAGTTATGAGGGAACAAACAAACATACATACATACATACATACCGGTCAAAATCATAACCCTCCTTTTGGCTTTGCCGTAGTCGGGTAAAAAACTCCGCCAGATCTAGTTTAACTATAACTCATAGCATTGAACCCTGTTTCCTGTACCATATTGTACAAAGATACGAATCTATTGTACAATCATCAATATTACCGTCAAGAATAAAGGTATACCGCGGAAGTGTGGTGTCATAGACTAAGTAAATTGTACAGAAGACAAACTCAAGTGCGTTTCCGTGCATGAGTGTCTATTAAGCCTAACTCACTCAATGACTGAATGATGTGAAACGTTAGCATTAATTTATCAGTTGAACTGCTCTTTTTATTATATTTCTAGAAACTGCAAGTTCTCCATTGATTGTAATTTTTTAAATTGCATTTCAGAAAACGTAGCATAATCAATTATATGTCTGTTCTACCAAGAATAGACAAAAAATATTTACCTGCTTGCTCATTATGCATTTCTAAATCCCTAGTACCACTGCATGTTTGCAGTTACTGATGTAAAAGGACAAAAGCCTGTAAGGATACACTTATTGCAGTCTGTCAGTCTATAGTTTGACGTCAGTTTAGTTTTGCTTCCTATTTTATTCTCATATTCGAAATTTAGAACCTTATTATTCTGTTTCTTATCTGTTTTTATAGTCTATGACGGTACCTACTAATATGTATTTGTAGATAAAAAGCGTGTATGCGGTACGTACGGCTACCGCTACTGATCGTAATTATGTTACGTCATTACGTATTTGATGCGGTCGCTGTGAAGTTTTTTAGTTTTTTGTATGGTTGTAAGAAAGTCCCGATTCTTTCTTTTGGTCGTAGAATCAAAATGTCAAATGTTAGCTAGACTACATACTATCCCCGCAGTGGTAGACGCCCACGGCGTCGGACGTCGCCAGACGATCTCCGGCCACCGTAGGCGCGGGCATGCGGGCAGCGAGTAATGGGCGACTCGCTGTCCGACCATGGACCATGCCCGGGTCGACGGCGCGTTGTGTTCCACGCGCGCCTCAAAGAGTGTCAGCATAGTGACGGGGCCTGTTGAGGGCCAAAGCCTGCCGGGATCGCGGGACCAAGGGATTACCGTGACCCCGGTACGTAGAGGGCTATTGAAGGACACCGTGGATTTTAGTCAGTACAAGTCTGACAGTCCCTCCCGCCCTGCCCTGGGTGGGAGGACTCATTTGATGATTTTACCACGATAAAAAAAAAAAAAAAAAAGACTACATACTATCCGGGGTCGCGGGACTTACGAATTACCGTGACCCCCCGGAACGTAAAGGGCTATTGAAGGACACCGTGGATTTTAGTCAGTACGAGTCCGACAGTCCCTCCCGCTCTGCCCTGCGTGGGAGGACGCATTTGATGATTTACCACGCTAAAAACAAGACAAGACCAAATAAAAAAATATACATACTCATGTTGTTATGTAACGTCTACAAGCAATGTTAAAGAAATAGTTGCAATATTAGTTTTCAGTTTGATTATAATAATATTAACTTTATGAGATAGAAAGAAGCGTCAAAGCAAAGTAACAACCTAAATGGTAGTTTATGAAACGTGAAAGTCAGTTCATAACTTGTCTAGCGTTCGGGAATATTTTGTGATTTTATCGTACAAAACAAAAGAAAAACGCACACACACACACACACAGTTATAGACACTAGGTACACCAAATTCAAAGAACCATCACCTTACATTTAACGCCAAACCTTGGTAGACTTTTCTTCGAACTTCGAATAAGCAACATTTTACCAACGGTTTCCAAGTATTTTCTCAAACCCACACATAAAAAGAACGCTAGAACTTTCGTGCGTCCGTGCATCGGCCACCACAACAGAGTTATTACCTACGAGATATCCACAATTGAATTAAGATAGTGTCATTAAGTTGGTGAAGCCGAAAGAAAATATCGCCACCACAAAAAGTGGTGTGAACTCAAAGACAAAGATTTTATTCCTTATATGCTCTAATCTTAGTTGGGGCGCGCGAATAGCTGTCAAATGTTTTGCTAGCTGTCAAATATAACTTAATATTAAAATATAAAAGTTTGCTCTATGTTTTTATAATGATCGTAGAACTGTTTCATCAGGTAACCTTGAGCCTGGAACGTAAAGGGGTATTGAAGGATCACCGTAGATTAAAGTCAGTACAAGTTTGTGTTTGCACAAGGTGGGTTGAGAGGGACTGTAAGAATTGACTGGAGGACTTTACGGCGATAAAAAAAAATGTTGCCATAATAAAGTTGGTACACAAATAAGATTACAATACGTTATAGCTTCATCCAGTGTTTAAGTTCTGACAGTTTGAGATGACAGATATTTGCCGACTTCCACAATGAAGAGTGAAATATCCTATATCCTGCATGAAACGACGGATACGATTTTTAATATGAGTGAGCGAGATTCATTTGTAAGAAAAACGTGACGTTTGCTTGCTGCAATAGGGTTTATCTAACAATTTAAATCTTTGAAGAGATGTGTGTGTTTGTACGAATTCCTTAGATGTTATTGAGATGGTAGTAATTGTGAGTTTTTAGGTGTTGTAATTGTAACTGATGTTTACGGTACTTACATTTAATCATATCGGTAATGTTGATTAGTATCAGCATTTAACCGTCACAGTAGTAGTTTTTGGCACATTTTCTGCCGTCTCTCTCTCTCTTGGTAACTATTTGAAAGTGACAGCGCCACTGTCTTAGCAGCGTCAAAGTGTGGTTTTCGAAGTGTCACTGTGTGGTTACTGTCCTTGTGTACTATTATTGCCATCTGACAGTACTGCCTCCTGAGGTCGAAGTACAAGATTTCTGTATTTTACGTACAGCGTACGAAGTATATACGGCTTTTGTTGAATGGAAAATGAAAAATCAAAATCAAATTAACGTCTTTGATTCCCGCTTACTTTACGTCACAAAAGCTTGAAGGGTCTCTGTACTGACTTCTGATCAAGAAAAATGATGTTGCTTTTCTTCTTCATTCGCCAAGTCATACAAAAAAGCTATCAGATTAACCTAGACAAGTTGCAAGTTGACCTTTTCAAGACCTCTTAAGAAACACTAGTAAATCTTTTTATGGCAAGCATTTCTATAGATAATAAAACCCCTCTCAAAACTTTCAAACACCCTTAATTACCCCAATAACTTTAATCGTTCCACCCCATTCTCCAATTATCCCTTACCAGGATCAAAAACAGCTAAAATATTCAGATTCCGAAAAACAATTTTGATAAAAGCAAACAAACTATCCGGAATCGAGTTAGCAAGCGGAAAATACTCGATTATCCTCCCGAGTTCGGGACTTTCAACAAAATCAATTATACACTGACGTTTAGGGGTTAAAAGGATACATTCGATATCGAATCCGTATCGAATGTCTGTCGAATCGAGTGAATTTTAAAGAGTTGGTTCAGTGAGTTTGATTTTGGAACGGATTTGCTTTTTGCTTTGCTTTGTTTTGCTTTGTAACCAAATCTTTTGGGTTAAAGGCTAATTTACATTGATACAGTCGCTAGATCCAACGTTACAAGATTGGGTAAGTCTAGTTTATGTGGATGTCACATATTTTATCCTTTCCTTGCATTTTTCGCATGTTTTACTTTACAGTTTCTTCTCATCTAAATACATGTACATAGCACATCCAAATGTCACCAGTTAGTTTAAAATACAGTCAGTTTCAGAGAATAGTCACCTGTTTTGGTAGTGATATCACTACCAAAGGGGGTGAGTGTTCTTCAAAGCTTACCGTGACATGTTATAGGAAGCAATCCTTTTACCATCAACCGGACACTGACTGTGACTGCTACTGTGAAATTTATTTTGATGTAATAGGTAAGATTTATTATAACACCGGTAGTTATAAGCAGATAATACAAAATTATACTTTTTTTTTACATGAGTCCTCCCACCCAGGGCATAGCGGAAGGGACTGTCACTCGCACTGACTAAAATCCACGGAGTCCTTCAATAGCCCTTTACGTACCGGGATCACGGTAATTCGTGAGTCCCGCGACCCCGAGAGGCTTTGACCCTCTAGAGGGGGGCCCCGTCATTTGCTGATACTCCTTGAGTCGACCCGGGCATGCTCCATAGTCGGACAGCGAGTAATAATGATGCTGCCAAATTTTAAACATTACTATAAATATCAAAGATGGATATTGTAATCAAACCACGTACCACTCAAACGTTCACTCTCCTAAACACTATTATACATACATGCCTCAATTCAACTCATTACATTGTGTTCTCAAACCAACCTAGCCCCGTGGTTTCCGAACACAAACATAAATAGGTAGTACATATAACCCTCTCTAGACTCCGCGTACAAGGCAACCAACGCGCCACACATCAGTGCTTTTGCCTTTACTTAAACTGATCTTCGATCTTGATAACCCCTGGCTGGAGGCCAAGGAACAACACAGGATTGTCCGGTAGGACAGCACACAATCTCCCTCAGATTAACTTGGGAGATGCCACTCATAAAAAAGAAATGATCCCGTCAGTGTCGACCAGATGCTAAGGCCACGCCGTGGTGATGCTAACAGTTTCTAGAAATGTACAGATGCCAACAAGTCAACCTATACCAATCTGAAAAAAAATTACCAATCGAATATTAACCTTCCACTATTGTGATAAGGTTCAAAATCTATTAGAGAAATTTGAACGATTGAGGTAGGTTGATGTGCTGGCGTCTGTACTTTATACTTTATCTTGAATCAAGAACAAATATTCTTATTGATAGAAGACGTTCTGTATAGACAACACAAGAAGAACTTAAGTGTTGGCAAACACACTGACGTGTGGCGCGCACAGGTTGTCTTGCATGGGATCTTTTTTTTTTAACATGGTAAAATCATCAAATAAGTCCTCCCACCTAGGGCAGAGCGAGAGAGACTGTCAGACTCGTACTGGCTAAAATCCACGGTGTCCTTTAATAGCTATTTACGTTCCGGGGTCACGGTAATTCGTAAGTCTCGCGACCCCGGCAGGCTTTAGCACTCTAGAGGGGAGCCCCGTCATTTTTCTGACACTCTTTGAGGGGCGCGTGGAACACAACGCTCCGTATGTATGCGGGATCTAGAAGAGGTTACATGTAGGTACTACCCACACGTTTCCCGGGGATGGGGCAATTAAATAATACATCGATGAACTTGAGGTGTGTTTCTGCGATTGTATTAATAGCACAACAATAATATTGTGGTTACGAATATAATAGTGTAACATAACGTCTGTAATAGTCCGTATGTATACCAGAAAATGTAGGTACACGACTTCGTGTAACTCGAAAATTATCCCATGAGAACGTAATACTGGGATAAAAAATATCCTACGTGTTATTCCAGGATAAAAACTATCTCTGTTCTTATCGCATCGCTTAGTAGTTTTTTGTCAAAGAGTAACGAATATCCATCCATCTATTTTCAAAAACTTATAACTTGGTCGCGTGGGTTAATCTTCAAGTTTAAGCCACGCTTACCGAGTCAACCTGCGGATGGGGTACTATCAATTGACGACGGTGTGATTGTGATTCCAGTGTCTCAGTGGAGAACATTTTACTATTGACACGCTAAGTTCGGTTCATTGTGAACTAGGCGCTACTTTCTCCAACTTTCGAACTTTGCTCGAAGCGACACCTTTACATTAAGCTCAGTGTCTGTTCCTTACTGCTTATGCGAGTGCCTTCACCCGCTCACCACCTATGCCACTCAGGACCAAAGCAGCTTTCAAGTGGTGATACAATTTTTGAAATCGGTTCAGTAGTTCCGGGGCCAATTCAATACAATTGAAGCATGATATGAAAAAGAACACATTTGGGCCCCTGCAATCCAAGATGGCCGACTAACGCAGACACTCCTCGAGGTCGAAAACTCAGTTTTCATGAGGGGCATATAGTAATCACTTAAGCAATACAAATATAAAAGATCTACACCACCTTTTGCAGGGCAAAACTTCCCGTTGACTGGACTTGTAACTAGCCGTTAAGATTTTCAAGAACCACCCTTTCACTTTTTAAAAATCTTTTCATTTAAAAACTACTTGTATGTAAAAAAAAATGTACAACTAGTTTTACCACAGTACTATCGAGCTCCATTCGAAAATCGAATACCTATACTCGATAACCCTTGAAACGATGCAAGACACTTTTGGCCAAAATAACCTGACCCCTTAATCTAATCAAAATTCTTTTCAGAACCCAGTTTAAGAAAACAATTGTGGACCGTGGAAGTTTAATTTACATTGGTAGTCTGATAGAGTAAAAACAGTTCCTTTAACACCTGAATTTCGGCCAGCTCTTTTTATATTGTGTTCAGTTTTGCGTGGCAGAAAGTGTAATAGAGTCTTTTTAGTTCGGATACTGAATTGAATATCAGATTGGCCGACTTTTTAGTCGATATTGAATAAGTGATGCTCAAGCATTCACCTTTTTTATAATTGAAGTTTTTATAGTTGAAATTAGATATATTTTTTTATTTGATATTTTGTGAGAACTTGGATTCTTTTCAAGTTTTATTAACGGATGTTCTTTTTCGCGAATCATTCAGTCGATTTATTTTTTTTAATTATTATAACCTGCCAAGCGTTTTCCCAAATATGTTGATATTGACCTGTAGTCTAACTCCGGTAGAGATGATATCCGATAGCTGTATTTTACACGGTGCTGCTACCTACCTGGGGTCGTATTATGACGTCTTAAAATCAGGCTTGTTCCAGTGAGTGAACGAGGTGGCACTACACGACTTGTATAGCTCTGTCTTTTTCACTCACTGAAACAAGCCTGGTTTTAAGACGTCATAATACGGCCGCTGAGGTCCATAACTCATTTAGTTGAGAGTAATAAGATAACCCTAGATAAAACTAGTCTTTTTTTTTTGCGTGGTAAAATCATCAAATGAGTCCTCCGACCCAGGGCAGGGCAGGAGGGACTGTCAGACGTGTACTGACTAAAATCCACGGTGTCCTTCAATAGCCCTTTACGTACCGGGGTCACGGTAATCCCTTGGTCCCGCGACCCCGGCAGGCTTTGCCCTCTACAGGCCCCGTCACTATGCTGGCACTCTTTGAGGCGCGCGTGGGGATAAAACTAGTCTTAACCAAACTTTAGGTCTTTTACTGCGAAATGACTGCAAAAGTCAGCCAAGCGTGCATTATTATAGGCCACGAATAAAACTCCACATCAAAGTAGTCACCCATCCACATACCAACCTTAGCTAGCGTTGATGCGCATCTAGAAAATACGTAGGTGCAGCTATTATTGTTTAGCAACAAGCTATTCTACTAAACCGAGAGAATATTACGACACTAATTAACTTAGACAAGACAACCTATTTTAATAATTGCCTAAACGGTTACCCTTTACAAGAAACTAAATAAAAAATTAATAATCCACCCACTAAATTAAATCCCCATACTCCTTCAGTAATATAACAACTAGCCCCACTATTTCAAGTTGAACCAGTGAAAGGGTTACATTTCATATTTGTACGGCCGGGCTGCAAACATTATGTTTATTCAACCCTTTCTCTGCTCGATGATGTTGGAAGGAAAATGGAGCTACTTGGTGCATGTTTGAACAAAGGTAGTGATTTTCATGTCTGTGTTTGCGTTGTGAAATCTGGCAACGTTTTAAATAACTGTCAAATATTTTTGTGTTTACTATGCGTACACGAAAAGGGTGAAGCTCATGGTACCATTTTGTGACGTACACCTTTTTCTGACACGTTGTGTTGTGTTACCTAATTACTGGGTTGTGGAGGCCAGATAGGAAGTCGCTTCCTTCGACAGTCTACCGACCCCAACATAGGTGCGCAAAAGGCTATGTAGATGATGATACAACTCAACATAGTCTAAAATGTCCCTTCGTACAAAATTAATCTACCCTTGATTTAATTATATTATTTTCTACCAAAAATTCGGAATGAATAATGTGCAAAAGAAAACAATACAAAATATACCACCTACATAAATTCCTACATCGCAGCCCACGACCTTTTCCACCTAAAATATTAACGTTGGGCTCTCGTATGAAAAACGGTTGAGGCGGCGGGTGGAGCCGCGGGGCACAGTATAGCCTCCATTCGTGGTTTCATTAATTAATCATCCGCTGTAATTCATGGGAACCGAGTGGTTTTCGTTCTTCATAATTCTGTTATTAGAAGTTGATATCTTTGGCTACTTTTGCCGAAAACAAATGAAATAATTCGTCTTGCAAATAATCTTGTATGTTGTTTATATTTGATCAGCCCAAAACGTCGTCACATCGGGTTATTATATTAGGGGCGTTGTAAGAAAGTCAGTATGCAAGACACCGTGGATGTGGCGGGTTTTTGTAAATTCGCGAAAACTTAATTCCCCACGAAAAAAAGTGTGGTATAAATTAGCCGCAGTGGTAGACGCCCACGGCGTCGGACGTCGCAAGACGATCTCCGGCCACCGTAGGCGCGGGCATGCGGGCAGCGAGTAATGGGCGACTCGCTGTCCGACCATGGACCATGCCCGGGTCGAAGGCGCGTTGTGTTCCACGCGCGCCTCAAAGAGTGTCAGCATAGTGACGGGGCCTGTAGAGGGCCAAAGCTTGCCGGGGTCGCGGGACCAAGGGATTACCGTGACCCCGGTACGTAAAGGGCCATTGAAGGACACCGTGGATTTTATTCAGTACAAGTCTGACAGTCCCTCCCACCCTGCCCTGGGTGGGAGGACTCATTTGATGATTTTACCACGACAAAAAAAAAAACGTAGTGACGGGGCCTGTAGTTGTCAAAGCCTGCCGGGGTTGCTGGACTTACGAATTACCGTGACCCCGGTACGTAAAGGGCTATTGAAGGACACCGTGCCCCTAAGGCATAAACATAATTTGGGAACTGTTTGTATCCACGAGCAGTGTGCATGTGCATGTACAGTTAGTACCAAATATAATCCTGGTCATTGTGAGGTGCACACAATGCAAAATGTCACGGCGAGCGTCAAAAACCAGGCGTCCATTTGCATCATTTTAACAGTTTCTTACAAGTGACTCGACGCAATGATTGCAAGCAAAGTTGATCTTTCATAACGGATTCATTTCAGATTGATCTGATCTTAATAAGGGTCTCATTCTTGGTATTTGCCAATGGAATCCTTAAAAAATCCGAGAATTATATTTCGAACTTCAAAGTTCTTCATGATTGGAAGTTGAAACTACGTTGTGAAACAGTTACGTAGAGAAAAGAGGTTTCCCTAAAAATGATTTCTGTTGAAACACCTACTACAACCAAACTTTGTAAGGATTCGCAGTTTTCACCTTTGAAACAATTGGTTACAAATACAAAAATTCGGAGAAAATACAAGTAAACAAAAATACTTATTGAAACGTTACACAAAAGAGTTGTAATAACAAAGAAAACATTAACAAAGGGTAACACAACAGTTACGAAAGAAACCTTATCAAAGCGTTTATGGGAAAAACGAAATATAGAATGATATTTATATTATGTAATCAGCAGCTAAGCATCTAATAAGGGATACAATGGCGACAATATGTTACAATGCGGAAATGAAACAATAGAAGATCTACTTGGCGTCTTTGATACAAATGTTTGCTCAGTGATAGATACTAGACTATAATTTATTTAAATACCAAGTTTAAATAAAGAAGAAAAATGTTTTCCGTACTTATTCTTCACATAAACTACAACTGTGCTTTTGATTCCTCTTAAAATGAGCCCAATGAACACTGGGTGGTGAGAAACTGACTGTCAGAATCTTATTTTCTAAAAATCTACCCTGTGTTCCAGAGTCCCGGTCACTGCCTCCTTCCAGGATTGCAAGTCTGTCTTAAAAGGATTTAATATAGTCCCGCGACCCCTGAAAAAGGCTTGGCACTGGTGGCGGTATGCTTCACCAACATCGTCTGACTCGGGACCACCATCATCTAGTTGGAGTCGTTCGCCAAACAATTTCAAAAGTTTCTGTCGGTGCGTAGGAGTTCTACTTCTTTCTGGGTGAGCTCATTCCATCACAGGTCTCATATTTTCTTCTGGGCTAGATTAAGGTTAAAAACCAATCCATTTTAACAAGAAAAAAAATCTTTATCTCTTTTACTTTACGGTCTAATCGTCTCCAAGCCTATTCTTTCGGTCGCGGGACTAACGAATTACCGTGACCCCGGTACGTAAAGGGCTATTGAAGTACACCGTTGATTTTAGTCAGTACAAGTCTGACAGTCCCTCCCGCCCTGCCCTGGGTGGGAGGACTCATTTGATGATTTTACCACGCAAAAAAAACACTTATTCTTTCCATATTATACTATCATTATGTCTAGTTATCCTGTTGTAAAAACCAAAAGCGTAATTCAACCCTTTGAAAACCTTTTCAAAGACAATCCAAATTGGATCCACCAGCTCCTCCCCATAACGTATTAAATCCATCAGATATAGAAAAAAACACACACCAGTGTAGTCTACCATGTGTTACGTTACGCCATGACAGATCGTATGATAGCCCTTTGATGTGTTAATATCGCCTATATCCTTTTAGAAACAATCCGGGGATTTTTCGGGTTCCTCAGGGTTGCCTACTTACGGAATTTGGGAAGAATTATTTGAGGGGTTATTTTGTGTATTTATAAATTGCTAGGGACTTCTTTTTTATTAGAAAGTTGGTTTTGAGAGTATTGTTGTGTGTGACCAATGAAAATATTTTTGTCAAATTAGTTTTTAAACTAACAATGATGATGAAAATTTAATAGATTCTGCGAAGATCAATACCTGTTCATTGTATGAATCATTCTTATGCATGATAGTTAAAAATTTAATTTAATTTCATGGTCTTTAGTGCGGTAGTATTAAGGCCTCAACATAAATGAATCAATCAGTTTGAAAGTGCTGGTTAAATGTGTATGTTATCATAATCTTCCAAGGTTATGAGTATTATTTTTCTTCTCTCTATCTCTCTCTCGCAAACTTTCTAGCCTTACCATTTGTTTTATCTCTTTCCTCCTTTCATTCTCTTCCTCTCTTTTCTCTTTAGTGGATTACAGCAGTAACGTAATGTCAGGTATTTGTTATTTATAAGATCTACATCTTCTGAGTCTTTAAGTGGCTCATTAGCAAAAGTTCAACTCTTACAATTATTTGTTGAAGTGACAACCCTAGGTACCTCTAACGTTTGTTGTAAGGTATAATAACGTCTAGGGCTGTGTGAGGGCTTTTGTCTGTCTATTGATTCCTGTAATACCAACTCAACTGTTGAGGGCCCTCCCAATCTTCACATATTTCCGTGTGAGGAAGAAATTCTTGTTGTTTATCGAATTTCAACGATGTAAGATTGACTGCTCGAAGAATAGAGATCAAGGAAGATATTTTAATGTTGAAATTCAGAACAGTGCGAAGTACTTTATCCAGGAACTTGCCAAAGCGACTTTTTTTTTGTTTTGTAAAATCATCAAATGAGTCCTCTAGTAGTCCCCTACTAGTACCCAAAGTGACTGGCACATTTTTAGAAGAAAAAAAAAAATACACGTTCTTCCATCTGTCCGTGTGAGGGTGGGGAATGATTTAAAATATTTTATATTTTCTCTTTTGTTTTGGTAGTCTGAAAATCTATATCGACATTTTCTGCATAATCTGAATTTGCGCAGAATTTTACTTCGATAAAGGAATTGTTTCTTCTATTGCTCCATAGATGTCGCTATTTGTTGAGAACATAAGTCTGCTACAAATAAACGTACACCGCATGACTACGCGGATGAGCTGCACTCCACCGCCTCTCCGCGCGGATGAGCAGCGCTCTACCGCCTCTACGCGCGAAGCATCGCCAATACATTAAGCCCCTTTGTACACAAGGCGAGGCAAGTCTCTGATAAGTTACAACTTTGGTATCAAGGCGAGTTTCGCAATACAAAATAGAGGTTCGTTCAAAGTCACGCGTCAATGTATGCCAAAGTCGTAAGGTATCAGAGACTTGAGTCGCTTAGTGTAAGAAGGGGCTTAGATTTGCCGTTTCTGCCGACGGTACCTACTGTGTGAGAATTACCTATAAACTGAATATTGAAGTATCTGTTTACTTTTTCATAGTAAATGAACATTGTACATACTATGCTCGTTTGTTACCAATTCAAAATAAAGTGCGACTTTTATTGAGTTCTCGACCGTACACAATTCGCGATAAATTCATTATGTTCACATACATGCATTTGAATGTTTCGTGAATCACCCAAACTGTTTCATTTTTAAATAAAAAATAGAGGATTATTTTCTTTTCACTCTTTTTTTTTGTCGCAGAATTAAAGTTACATACTTTTCATAATATATCGTATCATTTAATATCAAACTGAGCCCTAAAATTAGTGAATAAGTTCTGTATGTCAAGAAAATATGTTTTTCAACACTAACAAGTTTCAGGACTATTCTGGAACTTACAAAGAACTTAAGGAAATAGGTTCGTAGACATTTAATAAACCTGTTTTGATGAAAACATGTTTTAATATTTTGTTGCTAACGTCACGGCTGAATGACACTTGCCTTCGTTCGATCCGGTCAACTCTTAAGCCTTTGTCAAATAGACAGGCGAGTCCGAAGCGATAACGAACCGATACGAGACGTCAGTCTTCGTCTGTCAGCTTTCGGTTTTCTATGTGACTGGATTCAAACAATTCCATACATTACAAATAAAAACGTCACTCTTCGCATTCGCCTATTTTTTTTAGCGGGCGAAGCCGCTGGCAAAAGCTATTATATTAAAAATGTGAAAGATATTTTATTTTATTAGCGACTCAACCGTTGAACCTATTTTGATACCTACAGAGTTAGATAGAGAGATCTGCGAACGAAGTCACGGGAGAAAGTTAGTTTTTATGTTGGAAATATATTTCTTGTCTGTATACCAAAACGCATCCAAATTCGTTCAGCTGTTAATGTTGGAATGATAAATATACTGGGTAGCTCGCCGGTTGATCTAGACCCGGGCCGAAGCGATGGCACGTAGGTACTGTTTCACGTGTCTCGAGGAGCTTTTGGCGAACTGACGGGGCCCCTATATGATCAAACACCTGCCAAGGTTACGCGACTGTCTAAACAGGCTACCGTGACCCCGGGACGTAAAGGGCAATTGTAGGAACCGGGTGTATTTTTAGAAGAAGAGTCTGACAGTCCCTTCCACTCCATTCTGGCTCATCAAATAAATTTTGACTCTCGGTAATAAGGAAATATGATACATATTGCGGATCGAAGGCCACAAGTATTTTGGCCTCAATTTAGTTCTGCTCACAGGTATGAATGTTTTGAGATTTTCTGATTAGTTTTGGACCCAAACTAAGCTCTTTTCATGAACTCATTAAGGAATAAGGTCAAATATCAAAAAGGTTGGACAACTAATTATGCTGATACGTTTTCAAAAAGAAAAGCTCGGTTGCGAGCAGGACTTGTACTTGCCACCTTTCCTGAGCATAACTGCGATTATGTAGTTGGTAACGCTCCCGATGATCACACTGAAGGTTCAAATACTGCTCGCAATCAAATTATTTTTCTTGTTGTTTGTTCTGTGTCTGGGTGTAATTTATCTATAATATTATGCATGTATTTAGAGATATTTAAGTATGTTTACCAGTCGTCTAGTACCCATAACACAAGCTCTGCTTAGCTTGGGACTAGATGGCGTTGTGTGATAGTTGTGTAATATTTATTTATTTATTTATTCATGATAATTCATCCAAGTTACATCCAAATTAGGCAGTTCCCAATATCAATCTCCTCACGGACCCAAACTACCTTCCTTAGTACTAGCTAAGGGTGCTTGTTACTGACAGAGCAATTTGAATGATGACGTAATCGTACTTGACCCCAAGTGGGTCCTAGCGACCCCATGTTTATAGACGGTAACTGTTCCGTTTACAAGAGACTTGGGAAAGGAATAGAGATGTTCGAATGTAGATTTATTCGAAATTAGTAACGTTGAGATTATTTCAACCAGTACTTCGGTGAGGTAGACATTGTTGGTTTCTAATTTTTTTAACAATCAAATCCAAACCTTAACTTTTCAATTATCCAAAGTTCTTTTCTCGTTTTGTTATTTTTTCAAATGTCTAAATGGCTGAATAGATCACCCTGTTTGTATAAAATATACTTTGTCAGCTGTAATAGACGAAATAAGTACTATTCCCGAGAAAATCAAATTTTAAATAAAAGCGAATGAAAAGAAAACGGTTTAATATAGGCATAGGAGAAAAACACCTTTTTAGTTTAACGTGGTAAAATCATCAAATGAATCCTCCCACCCCAGGCAGAGCAGGAGGGGCTGTCAGACTCGTACTGACTAAAATCCACGGTGTCCCTCAACAGGGGGGCCCTGTCACTATGCTGACGCACCTTGAGGCGCGCGTGGAACACAACGCGCTGAAGAGAAGAGCACCCAGGGTATTTTAGGAAAGCCTTCACCCAGCAGTTAAAAGGCAGGCTAATTAAATAATAATTTATTCATCATCATCATCTCAGCCATAGGACATCCACTGCTGAACATAGGCCTCCCCTTTAGATCTCAACATGTACCGGTTGGAAATGACCTGCATCCAGCGTCTTCCGGCGACCTTTAATCTATACTATAATAAATCTGTAGAAGGGTCAATTCTGTACATTGAAAATATTGAAAAAATAAATAGCGGGGGGTGTTGCTGGATCGATACCAAACCCAAATATATGATTAAAAAATTTTTTGTCTGTCTGTCTGTCTGTTTGTGCAGGCATCACGTGAAAACTAACGGTTCGATTTCGATTAAACTTGGTATAATTATTCCTTATTATCCTGGGCATAACATAGGATACTTTTTATCCTGGAAGAATACGTAGAAAAAAAATCTTATTTTTCAGTTTTATTCATAGACGTTGTTCTGTAGAACCGCGAACACACGTTGCATTACCCGCAGTGGATTCAGCGCCGTAATATTTATAAGATGTCATTGTCAGAGTTACTCAAAATGGGGAAATAAACCATCCACGCGAAGATCGACATCCGCGCGGATGGAGTCGCGGGCGGAAGCTAGTAATTAATAATTTAATAATTTATTGTTATCTCGAAATTTTTAAAACCCTTTTATGTTACCTTGGGTGTCTTTAAGTCAGTAGTGAATAGGTTACTTGCAGGCAAGCGTACTTCACAGGCGACCACAGTATTTCTCATTGTGGTAGGCTAACCTTAAATTAAAAAAAGCACCTTGAGTGGAGCAGGACACTTAGTCTCTTCCTGACTAAATTCCGTCCTCTGCGTTCCAGGTCCAGTTGTGATGGTCTCCACGACTCATCTCAAAATCTACCTGTGATAGGTCACTCATGATAGGTTTGCAAGTAAAACTTGACAGTTATTTCTACTAAATTAATATAGAGCACCAAACCTGTTTTATTTAATAAACTATTTTTATGTACAATCTTAATTGACACTTACTCATAAGTTTTATTATTAATAGTATTAATGTTCATTTAAACATACAATTTATAATAATGCGTCAATAACTCAGCACACAAAAGAAAAGAATAAAACAAATAATACAAAATAAAACCCAATTAACATTAAAATAAATCAAATCATATTGAATTACATAAAATAATAAATAAAATACAAAATCAATATTAAATTAAAAATAAATAATAACTTTAACATTGACAACAAGTAATATATATTTAAGTAATAGTTCGTCAAAAAATAAATAAAATAAAAAAAAAACAAATAAACTACTCCGGATTGCAAATTTTTTTGACTCCTTTATGAGGATCTCCCTACGTATTAAACGGCATTTAAGAACTTTTACTCTACTTTTTTGTATGTGAATGTTTTACGAGTAACAATGCCTCGCCTCTACCCAGGGAACAATGGCTTCATGCTTAAATGAACCTATTAAAATATTAATTGAATCATTTAAACTCATTGTAACACTTCAATTAAATATTCAAATCGTCACCTGAAATTCACTTGGAAACTATTGGGGGCCTACCATCACCTTTTAAACGACTTTCATCCAAGGACTAGACAATGACTTTCGTTTATGATAGTTTTTTTTTTTATAATTAATTACTGAATAAAATATCCATGTTTGGCCATAACTGTTATATCAAAATACTGTAAAGCTTTTTAAACGGACTTCAATAAAGATGAGATGTGTTAAAGAAGATTTATCAATCTGTATCTAATAGGGCAACTAAAAACGATTTTCAGACGATAATAGTTATTTATGCAACTGTTGTATAATCAGGGGTATTAAAACACGAATGTGGGTTTATCACACGAGGCGTAGCCGAGTGTGATAATAGTATCACATGAGTGTTTTAATACCTAATTATAACGGTTGCATACAAGACTTTATCTACAATCATGCTGTGAATCCTCTATAAAAGATTCTCATAACATACCATATTCGCATACCATATTCGAGTGAAAAAATGGCGGGATATAACACGATAAGACGAGTTGTTCTTTTTTCAAAATTTTAGCGATCTGGTGGTGAAAATGTCATTGCATGAGAATGTTCTTTTTTGAAATTCATTATAACACGCGTTTGGATGATATAATGATCATTATATCATTGAGTGTTTTAATGTTGGCAATAAGCTAATTGTTATAGGTTCTTTTATAGAGGATTAATAGCATGATAGTAGATAAAAAAATTAATATCATTCTCCTGCCCCTAGCTATTATAATTTAATACGTTGGAAATTGATTGAAGATTTTGACACAGTAGGCATGAACCTCGATAGCTTCGTTGAAAAGAGCGTCGGGTGTCCTGAACAATATACCTTCTCCTTCTTCTTCAACCATATTTACTCGTCATCTCAGAAAGTAACATGAACATAATAGTGCTATAAGAGGTGGTGGTGCAGGCCCTAGCATCGATAACGAGCTAACTCGAATCGAACTTACAGATCGCTTAGAGCCACTTAAGAGTTCGGCAGTAGTTGTATAATAGGAAATTTTCGATCCCTACAATTCGGATTTCAATTCGATATGATTGATCAAAGTTCTGCTTGTTACGAGTTAGCAAGATTTTCGGTATATTATGTTTGATTTTGTGTTACTTGATTTGGGAAGTTTCAAGTGTGGGTGTTGACTTTGGGTGTTCTAATGTCGGATGAAATTATGTTGTTGCTAAGTTAATAAGTTGTGTATCTTTAACATGTGTAATTTTGCTTGTACTTTTACGTACGTCGTAATGTTTAAATCAGTTTGCTCGTTGCTTAAGATAAAGAAACAAAAAACCACAAATTTGGAACCGATTAAATTGCGTCTATATTTTTCGAAGAACTAGCCAGATGTACCCCTTCTAGATATTTTTTAAAAACTAACGTACTTCATTAATTCATAACATATTAATAATAATTAATTAACTAAGTACATAGTCGTCTTCAGAAAAAATACATTTAATTCTTAAGGTAAATTCATTTCTCTTGCGGGAAGCAACCGAATATAGACCCTATATTCCTAATGATATATCAAATGGGAATACATATTATGAATAATATAAGAATTTGTTAATTTTTTTGATAAAATGAAGTAGTCCAGATTTGAATATAAGCAAATTATTTCCAGTTAAATAAACCATAACATTCACAAATCCAAACCAAAACCTCTAAACGACTTTATATCTCAATAAAAAATTCCATAAGCAATCCTAAAAGCCGACACATCATTAGTTAGAAGTACCCTCTCATTTGCCAGTTATACCTGCTTCAAATGCACGCAATTTCGTGCCAGTTCCAACTCGGGTCCACCGTAATGAGAGGACAGATACCACGCGTCAGAAACCCACATTCCTTCACAAAGGAAGTACGTAACCTTTTTTAAAAACCTGTTAAAAGTGACCTTTAACAGACTGACCGCTGTAAAACAGCCCTTATCCAAGACCCTTTCTTATCCAACTCGGATTTTTCCATTCGATTTAGCGAACTAAGAATTTGGGACCCATCTTTAAGGTCATTGAATTGAAAGCAAGAAAATTCAATTTATACGAAGCCGCGATGCTTTCAACGAATTTACATATTAAAATAAGAATTGTTTTGGCATAATGTAGGGGACTAAGATGTTTGTTTATTAAATCCGGCTTGGATTTCTTGGATCTAATTAGTTGATCTGAAGATTTTAGATTTGCGTAAAAGGATCGAGGTTTGAAAAGTTCAAATGCAAGTGCGATAGCTTGACCTTTCAGAGAGACCAAAATGAATAAACACCCTTTAGATTATACTGTGGCTAACAAAGTTTTGGGTGAAGATAAACTGAAATAGGCTTAGGGTATCAAAATTTACATGTCTGATGAGGCAATGAAAGGTACACTTGAATTTAGCAGACCTACCAGAACTAACAGGCTCGCAAATCACAATAGTGGTACTAAAATCAATTTCACAATTTCTACAGCCAATATAACAGCCAATTCCGTAGCTAACGAGCCATCCAAAGGGGAAGATAACCAGAATTTAACACAAGTACATGAGTTATCCGACTCGTTTTACGTCTCGTATCCATAAAACGGTGTGATAGTATTCCCCACCATTTTTATGACGGCATTGCCGTCCCTTCCGTTTGGTCCGACCGGTAGCATATGGTATTTATTTAAACACGAGGTTTTGTGTGATGAGGTGGAAGGAATTTTTCGTTTTTAGGATCAGAATTTTCATCTTTAAAAAATTTTGTCGATATTTTAGTTTAGAAACGAGAAGCAAAAAAAAATGTCTACTTTCTATAGAGGTGGAAATAGACAGTTTTTTCAACGGATATAAGTGTAATAAATCTCCAGAAAGCGTGATCAAATAGATCAGACAGCAGTGAACATAGGATTTTAATAAATATTTCAATACCTACATTACTACTAGTATCTGTTAAAAATATGGATGAAAAAGAAACACAGGACCAGGTAAGTTTGGATAAGAGTAAGGGGATGATGAACAATGATATATCTCTCAGAGTCCGAAGGAGGTAGCGAAAATTTGGGCTACTAAATTAACGGAACAGAGTACAGTCAGCTCGGTTCAAGCGCACATTCACATGAAGCGAATTTTACCAATACAAATAATGCCACCTGCAGATCTAAACTGCTTTCAAAAACCATCAGTGTCATAATTGTAAAAACATATCGAGATTAATAGCTCATGAGCGCTATTTACAAGGTATGGTTGTATTTTTGAAATCCGTTCCATGGCATCATAATTCCTAAAGATGCTATTAAAACATAGATAAAAGGTTGCGTCTATTTCAAAGGCAAAATTTTACTTACATGCCACAAAAACTTTTGCCTTACAACCCACCCAAAGATAAAGGCATTAAAAGTTAAACAGGTTAAAACAATAAGGAGAAGAATAGATCCCAAGCCAGCAATTCAAACTAAATTCAGCATTTAACATAAAGTGTAGGAAGAAATCAAATATTGTCTTAAGAAAGGCAAATAGAGAGAAATGTTGAGAAGTCAAACTTTGCATGAAAATTTTAATCTAAAAGTCAATTAGTTCTACTTGTGATGTTTGTCCACGTTTAGGGTAACATGTTGCTGGAAATTGAAAAATTACGCTAAGTTAAGGTAACCAATGAGAATGTTCAACTCAAAATTAGTAACTGAAGATTCGCGAAACGGGCTCAGCAGGATACCGCCAAGAAACGCAAAGGACAACCGAAAGAATAGGGTATACTTTTAGTCAGTAAGAGTCTGACATACATTTCCACACCATTCGGGACGAGAAGACTCATTTGATGATTTTATCACCCAAGAAAAAGTAACTGACTGGATAAAGAAAACAGTATCAAGTTGTCTTTGGGAAGCCTATGTTCAGCAGTGTACACGGCCTTTTTTATCCTGGTAAAATCATCAAATGAGTCCTCCCACCCAGGAAAGAGCGGGAGGGACTGTCAGACTCGTACTGACTAAAATCCACGGTGTCCTTCAATAGCCCTTTACATTCCGGGGTCACGGTAATTCGTACAGTCCCGCGACCGTCACGACACGTCTTACGGCTGATATGGTGATGATCGTAATTAAGCTGTCATAAACAAAGTGATACTGAATATGTTGTGATTGTTATATAAATCCTAACCCTCTTTCTATCGTAGTCAAGTAACTTGTAGTTTTTCGATCTTAATGACAAAAAAAAACATTTAATAGTAAACGCAACTCCTGACATGAAGGGCACGACCACTCCGTCAAGAGCGTATCCCGACTAAGAAGATTATAGCTTAAATTAAAAATGTTTATCTACTATCATGCTATTAATCCTCTATAAAAGAACCTATAGCAATTAGCTTATTGCCAACATTAAAACACCCAATGCTATAATGATCATTATATCATCCAAACGCGTGTTATAATGAATTTCAAAAAAAGAACATTCTCATGCAATGACATTTTTACCACCAGATCGCTAAAATTTTGAAAAAAGAACAATAAATTGTAGACTAATTCGTGATTTCGGATTCTCGTCTTATCGTGTTATTTCCCGCCATCTTAAATTTACATAGTTCTGTACAACACCCTATGGTATGAAAATCTTTTATAGAGGATTCACATCATGATTGTAGATAAAGTCTTGTATGCAACTGTTATAATTAGGTATTAAAACACTCATGTGATACTATTATCACACTCGGCTACGCCTCGTGTGATAAACCCACATTCGTGTTTTAATACCCCTGATTATACAACAGTTGCATAAATAACTATTATGATTATTGAGGAAAAATCAAAAGGAAGCAGCATGAAGGCATGATTACCAAGACCACTGCGTTGTAGCAAATGCCAAAGATGAAATTAAAAGGCCGGGTATTTTGTTTTTGATTTGAATTTATTTTATCAAACAATCCTTTTTTATTTACATAATCTTGTTCGAGAAAAGAATACTATACCAAACTTATTACTGTCTTAATTTGAATTCTGTTCCCGTATCAGTTAACAATCTGAATAATATTCGGAGAAATTTTCGAATCATTAAATCAGCTTCATTATTTTTGTTAGAATCTGATTAAATTATCAAAGATTTCAAGTTTCATTTGGTTGGCAAGTTAAATTAGTGAAACAGGCTGTCAGGAATCAGGGTTAGGACTTCAACAAAAGTGATTTAATCAAGCGATATTTCTAAAGACAGTAAGGCACCTATTAACACTTTGAGCTGAGCAACGTTATAATACGTAAAATTTGATAAACGCTATTTAGACACAACGTTTAATCACGTCAGTAAAAAATGTATGTATAAACGGCTGAGGCTTCTACAAATTCCTTCAAGCTAGGTCATCGCGCCGTATCGTCAGCTCTGGGTCTCAATTTTAATATTCATCCAGGTGACAACTTAAGTTAATCGACCACATAGTGAAGTTGCGGGCAACCGATGGATGCAAGTGGCGTATTGTCACTTGGCGTGATGATCTAAGGACCAGGCCCTTGTTCAGCAGTGAACGTCTTTTGGCTGATGTTGATGATGAGGAACCTCAAAATACTACCTTCAGATGGGAAAGTGATTGTATTTATACAAGTATTCTTGATTATAGCTGTTACAAGACAGTAAGAGAGAAGAAAGAAAGAAAGAAAATAAGTTTATTTGACACGCCTTAGGCACACAATTACAATGAAAAATTACGAGACAATAGAAAAGGAAGAACACAAAAGTAGGTACCGTGTGCCTCACGGCTGTGCCAAATAGGCTCAGTTCAGCAAAAAAGCCAGGCCACAGGGTGCCTGACGCAGTAAATTCAGGTAATGTCTGGTCTGGTCATACAAACACGCCGATTGCGAGTACTGTGCACCTTTTTTAAGTAGGTACTTCACTAGTATCAAATTCTTATTAATATATGTAGTTAAGAAAACGTAGTAAGATAGAGACATTCAAAGTAAATATTTTGAAAGAGCAACATTGCCATTCGATGCGGCAATCCTGGCAGACTTGGCAAGTTTCCGAATTCTAGCTATCTGTAGAAATTCTTGGTAGCTGCGGCATAATTACTATGTTATTTGATTCCTGCAGGAAGAATGGGGGAAAATCTTTTGTTCAGTAGACTTCAATGTGCTTAAAGCAGATTTCCTCAATAAATCTGCACATTTGGACGGCTTTGAAAAGCTGTACTATTCAACTAACATAAAAGTGAAATTGTGCTGTCATACTGATATTTTTTAATCACTTACATGCTCTTAAACAAACAATTTATTAGTCAAATCGAAATAACATTAACAAGTTTTTTTTGTTAATTAAGCATTAACATTTTTTTTTAATTTTCAAATGACAGTTGACATATCGAGAATGATCTCGATATGTCAACTGTCATTTGAAAATTTACGATAAAAGTGTGCATGAGCCATAGCAATTTTGGCACTTACTAGTATTAAACGCGGTTCAGATGTGCTAACGATGGATTAATCAGCATTATTACTATTCAATCAAGCGAATGCTCATTTAGCATTTAGTAATTTCAATGTAATTACGAAATTCTGTGAAGTGTGAATTTATCACTGTGAACTTATCTTAGAGTCTCTCTCTGTCGCACTCACAGGAATTCTACTACAACTATCTGTTTCACGTGATCTTGTCTCATTCCTGATTGAAATTATTAATTTTTGCGGGCATTATCACTAAATCCTGCCTGGGAGCATTCGCCTGTTATGTAACTCTTCACATTCAAACATTAGATCAGTGAGTGAATAGATTCGAACATACGATGTGTAACTTGTAACGATTCCATCACCTAATTCTGAACGAAATCGAATTTTGGATTGAATATAACAGGCAAATGTTCTGGCGTGGCAGCACCTTTATATTAACGATACTAGCGGGCGCCCGCGGCTCCGCACGCGTGATTGTCGGTTACCGCTGCAAAAAGCCTACTCAGGAAAGACACGGTCAGCAACATGATTCCCAGGTCTATTCACAGGCACCGAATCTAACATCGACGACGCAGTTATCACAAACACTCGACATAGATAGATATAGTGTGTAGCGGAATTTATTGTAGATATTTATAAGATCAACAATAATTAGAACATTTTATGGTTCTATCTTTTATAGTTTAGGCAGCGTACGCAAAATAAGTAACTTTTCTGGTTGATTTTTTAGACCTTGTGGCCGAAAAACCCAAATATCTTACGGAACCCTATTTTTCTCCAAAATAAAATATAGCCTATGTTACTCGTGGATAATGTAGCTTTCGAATGGTGAAAGAATTTTTAAAATCCGTCCTGTAGTTTTTGAGCCTATTCATTACAATCAAACAAACAAACAAAGTTTTCCTCTTTATTTTAGTGAAGACTACACTGGTAGTCTGCTTCATCAGCTATAGTGCTGCATAGGTATAGTTACTTCAATTATAAAGAAATAAAATGTAAACTAATAATATATTTAAACACTACCAAAACCTCTGATACCTATTTCATAAAATAACAACAAAACAAATCTAAAAGTAAACTATTCAAAGACTAAAAGTAAAAAAGGGCACGCGGCAGTAAGACCTGGATAGGCGTCACGGCGTCCTGACCTACCGCATGACGCAGGTCCTCACCGGACACGGAAGTTTCGGGAGGTACCTGTGTCTGATAAGGAGGGAAGAAACTCCTAGGTGTAACCACTGTGAGGATCGTCCGGAGGACACGGTGGAGCATACGGTGCAGGACTGCCCCGCTTGAGCACCGCCGTGTCCTCACGACGGCGATAGGCGGAGACCTCTCGCGCCCGGCATTGGTCGAGGCCATGCTGCGGGGCGAGACGGAGTGGGAAGCGGTCGCCTCCTTCTGCGAAGCAGTCATGCTCGCGAAGGAGGAGGCGGGTCGCGTAAGGGAGAGGACAGCGTCCTCCCTCCACCCCAGCCACAGTGGTAGACGCCCAACGGCGACCGACGCCGGCAGACGATCTCCGGCCACGGTAGGGGCGGGCATTAGGGCGGCGAGTAATGGGCGACTCGCTGTCCGACCATGGGCCATACCCGGGTCGACGGCGCATAATGCGATACGCGACGATATCAGCATAATGACGGGGCCTGTCAGCATAATGCTGGGGTTGCGGGACTCACAAATTACCGTGACCCCGGTACATAAAGGGCTATTGAAGGACACCGTGGATTTTAGTCAGTCAAGTCTGACAGTCCCTCCCGCCCTGCCCTGGGTGGACATCACACACTCATTTGATGATTTTACCACGATAAAATAAAAAATAACTAAAAGTCGCGCTGATAAGCGCGGTTTGTAAATAACAATTATTGTCTGTCAATAAGGTCGAACAGTCTGAACGTCTATTCGCATCAACAGCCAAATATTGTATGAAACACGCGTGTTTCATGTATAACTTTGGTGTTTCTACACCGATTTACATTATTCTTTTTTTATTGAATAGGTAATAATGTTAACTTTTTTTAATTAGTGATGAGTGAGAGTGTTGTAAACGTAAGAGTAGACAAATATAATCAGAAAGCTCCGAATTGCTAAGCTATCGGGAGTTTCACGTGTTATTTTGAGTGAACCATAAAAGATAGACATATGCTGTCAAGGAATATTTTTATATAATTTTAAGGAAAATATTTCCGTCATACATGATTTCTATGTAGCTTTAACTATTAAGGCTGCACACGCGACGGAAGCTTAAAAAATGGAGTAACTTCTCCCGTTTTCCCAATATTTACCTTCACTGCTCCGCTCCTATTGATCGTAGCGTAATGAAAAGTATACTATAACCTGCCCAGGAGTATGAAGAATAATTGTGCCAAATTTCGTTAAAATCCGTCGAGTAGTTTTTGTTTCTATAACGAACATACAGACAGACAGACAGACAGACAAAAAATTTACTGATTGCATTTTTTACATCAGTAGGGATCCCTAATCACCCCTTGATAGTTTTTTTTTAAATATATTTCATGTACAGAATTGGCCTCTCTACAGATTTATTATAAGTATCTGGGGGCACGGCAGTGCCCCAGCCAAGTCTCGAGCAAAACGGGCACGGCCGTACCATCTTTTCTCGATGCGATTCGCGGCTGTTTCGCCCCCCCTATATCTTCGACGTGGACAAAGCTAGGAGTTTAGGTTTTCGGTGAATAATAGTAGGCATTAGAACAAGCTTAAGTTCGAAATTACATGCCAATTGAATTAATAGTTTAGGAGTTACGGTCGATCAAAGTTACACCATTTTGTCACTCACTCACTGACTCACTGACTCACTGACCGATCATCAAAAATCTAAGGTACTTCTAGCAGACTTAGAAACTTCAAATTTTGCACCAAGATAGGTCATTAGCCACATATAAAGGAAAAATTATAAAAACATTAAAAAATAATATACCATAGAAAACAATTTTATATTTGCGGTTTGGCAAGAACATTATGTATGGATTTTGACTGCATTGTTAACTTTGTTCGTTGTTTAAGTATTCAATTGGATGAATAAATACATGGAATAGAAAAGAATAATAAAAATGTAATACATAGACTATAATTAATTGATACATAAAGTTCATAATTCATTAAATTAATAAAGCTAAAACTCCATTGTATTGCGATAAATTTCGATTGTCTGCGCGCTCGATAGATGGCGTTGTACCTGTCTGAATCGCGCTATGGTTTCGTTACCGAGCGCAGTATAAGTAGTACTTTAAAATAATTCGATAATTTTCATTTGATAGCGCCACCTACCTATGAAAAACCATTTCGAAACTAAAAAAATATTGTAGCTATATTCGGAGAACTTAAGTTAGCCGGATTAGATAGTAGATTTATTATTGTTACTGAAACAGTTATTTAGGCGAATAGTTTATTAATATAACATAGACATAGGTAGTTACAATATCTAGTTGTTTACGTGTTATTTAGTTTAGTTATATTTATTTTGTAAGTTAGTAGATTTATGTTTATTTAGCTCGTTGAAAAGAAACAAAAGAGATAGAGAATGGGTTCTAAGCAAAGCAGTAGCTGAAGTCCAAGAAATTATGAGGTCACCTAAAAAAAAAGAAAGAAATACACTTACAAAAAATAAATGAGATCCCACCAAAAACATTAAAATAATGTAAAAAAATGCCAAGTCTCTCGATGCAGTCTTTCCATCGTAAAACGTTTTGAGATCTCATAGAAGCCAAGTCCTATTCAAATTATTTTGTAGTTATAAATCAACATTTAGTAATTGTATCAATAGTTTTCTTTATATTATAATTATAGTGACTTGGCAATGAGCACAAGAAGAAACAAAACGGCATATTTGGAGTTGAAAGTCACACACCGCATGCGTAAACATTAATATCACAAAATTAATTTTCTTTTGGTTTATCCGTGTCGTCCCAACCGAATTTCGGCAACGGCAGTCAGTCTCATCCAAGACTAGTAAACTGCGCAGGACATAAATTATAATGCACAATTGCACAAGTGTGTACGCAAACACTAGTGTTAGTGTACTCTCGGTTCATTTACTTTCATAAAGCGATGGCCCGTAAGGTACTTATTTTTTATTATTGCATTGGAGCATGTAGTCGGTAGTGATCTGATCACAGGTCTCGTCAGTAACATTTGCACATAATTCCAGGCAGCAAGCAGCTTTTAATTGGTGCTCATTGCCAAGTCACTATAATTATAATATAAAGAAAACTATTGATACAATTACTAAATGTTGATTTATAACTACAAAATAATTTGAATAGGACTTGGCTTCTATGAGATCTCAAAACTTTTTACGATGGAAAGACTGCATCGAGAGACTTGGCATTTTTTTACATTATTTTAATGTTTTTGGTGGTAGATTATTTCAATATTATATTTTTTGGTCGAGTAAATACATTTTATAATAATTCGAAATGCAAAAAAAAAAACAGTTATTAAATATTTTTTACAAACCAATAAACAAACAAAAACCGTTCCCACAGTCACAAAAACAAACGACCAAAATGTAAATACAAAACTTTTCTTAATAACCGTTTTCATTTTAAAAGGACCGCCATTTTTTGTCACTCAAGATTGCATTCGAAATTTGAAAAAGAGCGGTGGTAATTTGAAATTCGGATTCGTTCCGTGTCAGTCGCCGTTCGGCTGTGCTGGAGTTAGCACGATTTTAATGAAGTGCATTTAACAGATGCCGTAAAAGTAACGAATTTAAATTACTTTTATCCCCTTCTTCATTAAGAGTTTTTGTCTCTTGAGCTCTTATTTCAACAGTTTCCTTTGGCTTTATCTTTGAGATAAAGACGTTTCATTATCCTTCGACCTTTTTTTATTTTTATTGCCGACGCCTTTCATAGTGGTAATTAAAGAACAGATATTTTGTTGCTTCGTAGAGTAAATGTTTATCCAGGAAGATTTACGTTCTTCTTGTTAACCTTTTTAGATTAACTTTGACTTTTTATGGTTGGGGAAATTCTTCTTGAAATTGAAAGTGATAGCTACTGGATTGTGTGTAATTGAATTTTACTTTTTTGGGGCGGAATTTAAAACGATTTTTCTAGAAATATAAATACGTACCTATAAATAATATTATACTAAATAATTTATATTATTACTAGCTGTTGCCAGCGGATTCACATTCATCCATCCATCCAAACAAACTTTCACGTTTATAATATTAAATCCCACTTCTGTGCCTTCCTCGAAAGGTTACCCTTTAATTTGATTAACTATAAATTACCCACAACTGACTGTTGGTTTCGTTCAGTTGTTAATTTTTCAGGTAGTATAATTTTAGACTAAGCCATCTACTGCTAGGCGGAGACCTCTCGCGACCGGCATTAGTCGAGGCCATGTTGCGGGGCGAGACGGAGTGGGAAGCGAAGTGGGTCGCCTCTTTCTGCGAAGCAAGCATGCTAGCGAAGGATGAGAGGGGAGGGAGAAGACAACGTCCTCCCTCCACCCCAGCCGCAATGGTAGACGCCCACGGCGACGGACGTCGGCAGACGATCTCTGGCCATCGTAGAAGCGGGCATGCAGGCATGTCTGACCATGGACCATGCCCGGGTCGACGGCGCGTTGTGTTCCACGCGCGCCTCAAAGAGTGTCAGCAAAAATGACGGGGGCCCCCTCTAGAGGGCCAAAGCCTGCCGGGGTCGCGGGACTCACGAATTACCGTAACCCCGGAACGTAAAGGGCTATTGAAGGACACCGTGGCTTTAAGTCAGTATGAGTCTGACAGTCTCTCTCGCTCTGCCCTGGGTGGGAGGACATATTTTTATGATCTTACCACGATAAAAAAAGCCACCTACTACAAAATCCTGATGTACTCTTTTTTCGTTAACAACTATTTTTCACGTTTTTAGATAATTTAAATTGGCTTTTTAGCAGCCTCAATAAATTGCAAGTCTAATTAGTCAGTCATTTACAGTTTTGAAAAATTATGTACAAGTATTTAATTCTTCTTTTAGTTTTAGTTATGTAAATACTTACTTTTAGTTAGTACTTTTTTATAAATTGTTAGATTAAGAAAGACCCTCATATTCTGTAATTATTAAACCAAAGAGATTGATGGATTTAATAAATTCCATACCTTGGTAAAAAAAAAAAACTTATATATTTTTTTTAATTCAATGTTTACAAAATTATATATTCTACTGCATTTAAACTCGAGAGTCCCCGAGCTCGTGATGTCAGAACTCAGTAAAATTTGTACTAATTTGTGACGTATTGCCAATTTTAAAAACGTAATATCTCCGTCAATTTTGGTTTACGTAACAAATGAAAAAATACGGGCTAATATTTTTTGATAATTTAACAGACGGACAGCTTAGATTTTTTTCAGTCAAAATTAAATAGCCAATTCATTTGAACTTATTAAAAAGAAAATCACCAATACAGTCACTTTATATCCTTCAAAGACGACCCTCTTAAAGTATCAGCACAAAATTGTATCTAGGTACTCTTCTTCTTCTTCGGGCACGCCGCAATCGCGGCGGTAAGACCCCTCTTTGAGGAGTGGCTGGATAGGCGTCACGGCGTCCTGACCTATCGCATGACGCAGGTCCTCACCGGACACGGAAGTTTTGGGAGGTTCCTGTGTCTGATAGGGAGGGAAGAAACGCCTGGGTGTCACCACTGCGAGGATCGTCCGGAGGACACGGTGGAGCATACGGTGCAGGACTGCCCCGCTTGGGCAGAGCACCGCCGTGTCCTCACGACGGCGATAGGCGGAGACCTCTCGCGCCCGGCATTGGTCGAGGCCATGCTGCGGGGCGAGACGGAGTGGGAAGCGGTCGCCTCCTTCTGCGAAGCAGTCATGCTCGTGAAGGAGGAGGCGGGCAGCCTGAGGGAGAGGACAGCGTCCTCCCTCCATACCAGCCGCAGTGGTAGACGCCCACGGCGTCGGACGTCGCAGGACGATCTCCGGCCACCGTAGGCGCGGGCATGCGGGCAGCGAGTAATGGGCGACTCGCTGTCCGACCATGGACCATGCCCGGGTCGACGGCGCGTTGTGTTCCACGCGCGCCTCAAAGAGTGTCAGCATAGTGACGGGGCCTGTAGAGGGCCAAAGCCTGCTGGGGTCGCGGGACCAAGGGATTACCGTGACCCTAGTACGTAAAGGGTTATTGAAGGACACCGTGGATTTTAGTCAGTACAAGTCTGACAGTCCCTCCCGCCCTGCCCTGGGTGGACTCATTTAATGATTTTACCACGATAAAAAAAAAGGTACTCTTCAAAATATCTTTTTAGTAGTATAACACGAACCATTTCCTCGACACCAAGACCCCTTTAGAACTTCAACAGTTGATTATTATGTTACGATTACAAGTATCTTTCTAGGAATTTCAGGCACTGAAAACCTTCACACAAAAAGGTTTAATTGCTTGTTATTACTATAGAGCGTATTGCCTAGTAATATGGGTTGTTGGAAACAATATTATAAGCCTTATGAATAAATTACATTTTAATAAAATCTTCTAGGAGCTTGTGGCTAAATAATTATAGCCGATCTTCTGGGTCAAGCCGCGCCGCGCTGAGGTTGGTCTGTGGACGTGGAGGTCCGATAGTCAGTCGCGGTTTGACTGAAAGCCGACCCCAATACAGTTGGGGTTAGGCAGTAGGCAGTCCCAACGAATAGATGATGATGAATATATTATATTTTACTAGTTTTACGAGCTGCTTTTTTTAGCGTGGTAAAATCATCAAATGAGTTCTCCCACCCAGGGCAGGTCAGCATTAATTTACAGTATTAGTTTGAATTAATAAGCGGCTGTTGGCAGCTATATTTATGTTCTTCAATTTTTATATTTAAACCAATAAAAGTTCGTTTAATTTAGAACTTAATATTGATCAAAAACACGTTATCTTTCGTCTTTTTGCAATACATTGTCTTGTTATTCGCTCGCGACATAAATAGAAAATGACTTAAAACTATTCACTAAAGCACAGCAAATCAAAATAAAGATTAAATCAAAGCACACACAACCTTTCCGATTACCCCAATCTTCTATCTCTGTCGCACCCAAAACGTTATAGAGCATGAAAATACCGACCTTTCTCCTAACTTTCGGGTGCTACCGGGAAGAGTCAACACCACTTAAAATTCCACAGTTCACAAGGCAAACTTTATACACATTTCAGACAAAAGTATTTTCAGGAACGGTTTTCTATTCAGGGCCAGATAATATCAATAAAAAGCCGAAGAAACTCGTAAAATTTAAATGGAGTTTCTAAAAACTGCAGTAACAGCTTTGGTGGACCGACTTTTCGAATTTGCGTTTATATAAAAAATGGTGATTGTGCAACGTGAATGCAATTCGTTGATTAAGGGTGAACTTCACTAGTGACGGGGCCCCCTGTAGAGGACCAGAGCCTGCCGGGGTCGCGTGACTCTCGAATTACCGTGACCCCGGTACGTAAAGGGCTACTGAAGAACACCGTGGATTTTAGTCAGTACGAGTCTGACAGTCGCTCCCGCTCTGCCCTGGGTGGGAGGACTCATGTGATGATTTTACCACGTGAAAAAAAGGGTGAACTTCACCAATTTTGATTTAGAACGCGTTTTCACGAACCAAGTTCTATATAAACTAGTTTTCAAATCTCGATTTACGTCTAACTGATTTCGCGGGCAACCGATGGATGCAAGTGGCGAATTGTCTTTGAGCATGTCGGTCTAAGGGAGAGCCTATGTTCAGCAATGGACGTCTTCTGACTGATGATGATGGTGATAAAGATAATGATGATTTCACCGCAAAATAAACCAACTGACATAAAATACGTGTGGCACTCGGGGACTGCCGCGGTAAAGCTATTGCATAGCATTTTTTATCAACTTATGCAATTATAATTATTTATTTATGAAAAAAAAGGAAAAAAAATGGGCTACCGCAAATATTTTACGAGAATATCACCCCATCGTTGCTTTATGGGAAGTTACTCTACTAATGAGGTTATGGTTTGCCACGTCAATCAAGTGAAACGTCAAGAAAAAAATTCATTAATTTAAATTTTATCGATTCACTTTGACATGACAGATGTGACAGTGACAGTGTTAGGTTTATTTTCGTAACGAAATTTCTTGATTCAGTCGCAGCGCTACTACATAGCTTAATCAAACGCAAAAAGGCTCTATTTTGTAGAATTTTGCGTTACAATACTTTTTCACTTGAACAAAATACAGAAGAGCAAGCAATATCAGCAATATTGTTAAATCGGGTATTAACACCTCAGTAAGTCGAACTATTAGCCACGCTCGAACAAACAGAAACACTTTCAATGGCCCATTGTGTGGATGGGTAGACATTTATATTGAATTGATACTCGTTTATATATTTGACTGTTTTTTTGCATGCAACCATATGGCTTTTGAGACCACGCGTATTCTTTTTTTCTTGCTTTAAAATCGAATTGAAAATTCTTGTTTACATTTAAAATGAGTTTCTAAACTTTGGCTATTCGAGCTTCTGGCTTATGCTTAGTGTGAAAAAAAGAAATGAAAATAAATATTGCAAAGTACAAAAAGTATAAGTACGGGACAGTTAATTATACGCATTACTACGTCACATTCACATAAGCCGGCTATCGTTCTTATTGTGAGATTATCGAAATAGTGTGTACCATTAGGCACTGGTCATGGGACTGTACGAATTACCGTGACCCCGGAATGTAAAGGGCTATTGAAGGACACCGTTTATTTAGTCAGTACGAGTCTGGCAGTCTCTCCCGCTCTGTCTTGGGTCGGAGGACTCATTTGATGATTTTACCACGTAAAAAAGAAAAGAAAAAGTTATATGATCCACTTCCCGGTTTCCGATTAAGCTGAAATGCACGTTTATGTTTATTACGTGACAATGCAATATTATGATGACATGGAGCTGAAAGAAAGCCATAGGAACTACAATTTGTAAGGAAACGAAACGAAAGAAACCCCTCGAGTTTAGACTCGTTTCATTCGTCTTGACGAGGTTTTTGTCAACCATAAGTACTTTTTGAAGTGAAAACTTCTTTAGCGGCGATGTGCACTTTTTTTGGAATGGGTAAAAATTTTTAAACTCGCGTCAGGACACGTGACCTGATCGAAAATTCGTAAGACGGCGCAGGGCGCTTGCGCGAATGTTCGTGTGTGTTTATTACTACTATTTTCACTTCAGCCGGCACTCCCAGAGTGCAACCCGTCGTTTTTTTTTTTACTAATACCATGGTTAACGCTAGAAGTTTCCAGAAATCTACTTTTTACTTTACTTGAGAATAAAACTTATTTGATAGAAGAAGTCCTATGTAGACGCAAAGTAAAACTTTAGAGTTGGCAAATACACTGACGTGTTACTCGCATCGGTTGGTTTGTACGCGGAGTCTAGAAAACTGCTCTAGATCTATAGGTGTACCGTAATAATTAAGAATCAATAACACATTCTAGTTTCTTGAATAACGCATTCAACGATTTGACAGATAGCTCTTAAGCCTTTGTCAAACAGACAGGCATGGCGAATGCGAAGCGAGGCGTTTTTATTTGTAATGTATGGAATTGTTTCAATCCAGTCACATAGAAAAGCGAAAGCGATCCGATAGCGTGAACGAACCGATGCGAAGACGTGGCGAAGGCTTATTTGCTCTGTTTGACGTCGTTCATAAAAAGCGAGCTAATACAACTGCCACGCCTCGGTTCGCTGCACCCAGTTTGACGTCTCGTCTCGCTTCGGGCTTTAAAGTCCTCGCCACCATTCGTGACCTGCGGAAATTTAGTGGTACTACATTTTTTAATGCAAGTTGATGGAATGATATAGACACTAGCGCCGAGTCAAAAGAACTTCAGTCGAGACGGTATTTTCCGTCCACAAATTTAATTTTGACGTTAGTTACATACGTACATACGTATCTGTACCCGTGTCTTCGTTCACGGACTTAGAAAGTAGACTCCCTGATGTGTGGTACTAGTAAGAAGTCCGTGTATGTAGCTGTATCTACGAATGAAGACAAAGCAAAAATAGTATAATTGATTTATGGCCCGAGGCGTCCGGTAGTTTCTACCATTCCCCATGGGTCCTTCCGGAGAACGTATAATAATACTGGTAACATATTCCGTAACAACTAACGGTCCCTAAAATCACATAAGGAAATCAGAAACTAAAATCTCCGTTAGTGTACAAGATGATTTATTTAGTAACGTCATAACTCCTCGTTTCTATCAAAAAAGTTGCCTGTATTCTCCAATTTATCACTGATCCAAATTTCATCAAAATTTGTTCAGATATTGACATGTTATTATGATATTAGAAAGAAAAGAAAGAAGAAAAGAGATTTATTGACACACACGGGACAGAACAACAATGTATGTGCTCCACAAAGCTGTGGGACAAATATTGTTTAATAAATAAATAAAACCACACATCACTAATATCGAACATTTAATTTAAACAAAAACACACCCCCGAGACCTGTTGTCAAAAATATCACGTAGAATCTTTATGAGCAGACACATTTGCACATAAAAAGAACTTTACGACGCCGACGGTACATCGAGAGATAAAAGTCGAAACAAGCCACGATATTGTATGCCTGATGCCTTTTTTTGTTATCTAATATTTTAGCTGACGCACTGGCAATAATCTTTACTGGTTCACCGCAAATTTCTTGGGGTAGAGCTAGGGGGTATTCCCTTAGTAACTTACCCTTGGGTTATTACTTTGGAGGGTTGTTTTTCCCAAGGGGAGCTAGGTGTTTCTTAGTATTTTTGTAGTGCTGTTCTTGAATCAATACGGTAGGAATACGTTGTAGTAAAAATATCTTCGATAAGTTGAAAATGATTATATTTAAAAAAAAATTAAGTCCGTGTTGAAATCTGATTTGCAATCTTATTCAGAGCAAAGTATGATTCAAGTTTGAATTTGAATTGTACGAAGAAGTAGAGATTTTCTTTTCGAAACTGAAAGACAGGTTTATTCAAAAGCATTGCGTTTTTTCAAAGCCAACAGCGATCCCAGATTTAAAAACTCCCAGGCTACTGTAAGCCTAAAAAGTCACTCCGTGGTTCGACTTCTAAGTAAAAACGGCACACTGCATAATTTTCAGAACCCTCCGAAGTAAAAACAACAATACCTTTGAAGAAAATACTAAACATGAATAGCCGAAACCAAGCAAAAAAGGTCTAGCCACATACCATATAAATTCATGTCCCAAAAGGTATTTTAGGAAAACGAAAATGGCGCAGGCTAAACAATCTGGAGACCCTAATATTATGCAAAATGTCGCCGTGAGGATATTGAGGGAACTGTCAAAGGCAGTTTGGGAAACAATAGATGGGAGTGGAACCTTCTAAATGGCCCGATAGGTAGCTTAAGGAGGTCATATGTAGGCTTCTTTGGCTCCACAAACGTTTCAAGAAAAGGAGAAATGTAAGATCGTTCTGTTAGCGATAATGGCAGAATTTGAGCCAATTCTTTTCAGGTTTTTAAAAGGTCATTCGGAAAACAATTTAATAATATATTTATACAATGTAATAGAACGCATAATAGATGTAGTTTGTAAGGAAAATCGTGATTCAGAGAATATTAATTTTCATTTTATCGTTTTATAGAGGAAAATCTCGCGTAAAAATATTATGATTCCATCAGAAGCATGTTTGCGAGCAAACTCGGAGGATAATAGCTAAGTTAATAACAGTGCAATGTTGATCATCTTTAGAACATGATTAAAGATTATTTTCTGGTCTGAGGTATGAATTTGCTGAATCATTGTATCCCAATATGCTTAAAACTTAAATTAACCATATAGGTGCAAGGATTTTGAGTGTTAAAGCATAAAACTCCTAGAGTTTGATACTATGGTTTCTTTATTCTATCCTGTCCTGTCCAAGTCCCCTAAGGTCCCCTGGAACCAAACAGTTTTTATTGTGTTATGTCGGTGCAAAAGAGTTCCATGTCTTCTGGATGAGCTCGCTCCATCTTAAGCCTCATATTTTCGCGGGACTGTCTCATCAGATTACAGTAACCTGATGACACAGACCCTGGAACATAAAGGGCTATTGAAGGACACCGTGGATTTTAGTCAGTACGAGTCTATCAATCCCTCCCATCTCCCCCCACCTGGGCGTCAGGACTCATTTGATGATTTTACCACGTCAGTAAAAAAGCCCTCATCAGCATCATACGTCAAAGCACACGGTACCTCCTTTTTATCTTTTACTTTTTAATAGTAATCGTGTGCTTCCCTGGCTTTTCAAATAAACTTATTTTCTTTCTTTCTTTCATCTTTTCCTCTGGTTTTAATTGAGGCAAAGAACAAACCCATTTTAAATTTAAAGAAAAACACAGAACCAAAACTGGGACTTTAACATAACTACTACAAATACTTCAAGTAATGAGAAAGAACCACTTTGCAAATTAAATTAATATGTCCATGCTTCCATGACAGACACTTCATTAAACCATGCACATAATGTAAGAATGGTTCGAATAATCAATAGATATCGAGTTACTAAAACAAACTAAGTCGATTAAGATAAGGAAGCAATTAGTTATATTGGAAAAATAATCGATTACATTACTGTCATGTCAAGGGAATTTCGACCTTAGTGATCAAGAATAGGGGATCATGTTATTTGTTGGGTTTCGATGGGTTTTTGGACTATTGTTATAAAAATTGCCTCGTTCTTTTCGTGTATTTTCAAAAAAGTTTTCAAATGAGGTCATAAATGTAAAGAGTTTCTGCATATTTGTAACTTAATTTTTATTAAGTTTTTATATGAAAAGGCGTATCATAGATTTACATGACTTTGCAGTAACATATTCAGGGTTTTTGGTAAAAAAAATATAGTTTTTCCCTCGGCTTTATTCCTGTGGTACATGGAGATTGGTATATATAAAAAAGTAATCGTTTTAATCTTTCACAAGTCTATTCAATATTTTGGTAAACAAAATATACAACTACATGGTTGGCGCAGTGGCTGAGCGATCGACTGCTGTGCAGCGTATCGCGGGTTCGATCCCCGCACGGAACAAATATTTGTATGATCTGCTAGTAGTTGTTCGGGGTCCGGGTGTTTGTGTATGTGAGTTTCTATGTTTTTAAACGCACCCACGATACAGGAGAAATTTCAAGTGAAGGAAAACGTTTTTTTTTTAAATCACCAATCTCAAAGTAGGTAATTCTCCTATGGTGGGTGCGCCAACCGGAGCGACAAATGAATATATGGAAATAAAACAAAATAAACAAATTCTAGCAACTTCATACCACCTCCATTAAATGTAAATCTTTCAATCTTATGTCTCCGTAATACGATATTTATTTGAATATCTCGAACTGATATTAAAAATATACGAGTACCAAGCGGGTTGCTTGGTATATTTTTAATATCACACCCGTGGAAATTGGAAAATATGGAAGTTCCGCGGAAATGCCGTGTTTTTATCTGATGCTCTAAATATTATATTTATAACTTGGTTATGTTAAGAATATGAAGGTAGTATTTTTTTGGAGCAGTAAAAGACAATTTCTAGGCTGTACGCTACGATGAACTCGCCGTCGCCGTCGTGACAAACCTTTGAGACAATGTCGCAACACGTCGCTGTCAGTAGCTTAGTGATTACCAAACTGTAGTTTCTATGCTGTTACAGCGCTGCAGACAAGATTGTATCCTTAGATAAATAGCACTGCAAGCCTACTCATTGTACGGAGGCGACTGGCGGCGGTGACCTCTCTGGTCAAGCCCTGATTTAGGACATATTACGGAGAAGGGAAAAGGGAAGCAGTCATCTCCTACGTAGCAATCATTTTAGCGAAGGAGGAAGCGCAACTCGTGCGGATATCCACTCCTCACGCCTACAGGGAACGAGCAGTGAACCTTTATTTCTTCAAAGCATTCAGGCAGACGACGTCGTGGGCAGCAACTAGTATCGAATATATCTGTGCCTTCCACACAGCGAATGGTCTCTCGCGGGGTTTACTATTGCTTACTTTCTTCCACCAAGAGTGTGCATTTGTCCCTGCCTGGGTCGCGGGACTCACGAATTACCGTGACCCCGGTACGTAAAGGGCGGCTATTGAAGGACACCGTGGATTTTAGTCAGTACGAGTCTGACAGTCTCTCCCGCTCTGCCCTGGGTGGGAGGACGCATTTGATGATTTTACAACGTTAAAAAAAAAACTCGTTAAAAATATTTTGCAATAGAAACAGAAAAAAAACATGTTGATAAAAAAAGCCTTTGGCAACATAAACTGCATATTGACCAACGTTTTAAACGGCAACTTTCACCGTGTCAGCCATATTTAAATACAACTCCAGTACGTACTAAAGGAAATGCATTTAACATTTTCCAAAACTAGGTTAAAAATAACTTTACCTTTGACCGCTTGGTAAATATGCTTTTTACGTTCAACCCATGATTTAAAAATGTTAAGCGTTAAAGCTTTTTAACTGTAACTGTTTGAAGCTCCTGAAAAAACATGTGTTTCAGTAGGAATTGGATTAGTAGATGTGTTGTAGGATTAGTATTACTTTTTGCTTTATTTCTTCAAGCTTCTATAATTTTCATGGATATTCTTACAATCAATCTGACAACAGGTTTGAAAACCAGTCTTACAACCAATCTAACCAAGGGGTACCGTCATACCTTGGTTATGGAAGTCAAGTAGACAATCATACATAAACTAACGCACGCCCTTTTCCCATGAAAGTAGGCAGAAACTACAGAGTGTCATTTGCAACGATCCTTAATACTCTTGTCGCTTCTACATTCATACTTCTTGTCAAACAAGCACGCCGATTGCAAGTACTACGCATCCATCCTTTCTGAAGTAACCAATAAGGTCAGTTTACTCGCAAGTTTTCTTGAGCCCGTGCCCTGCCGCCGTATAGGCATTAATAAATAAATAATAAATAAATATACACACTATCACACAGCGCCATCTAGTCCCAAGATAAGCAGAGCTTGTGTTATGGGTACTAGACAACTGATAAACATACTTATATATTTCTAAATACATACATATTTTAGATAAATTACACCCAGACACAGAACAAATGATCGTGCTCATCACACAAACATTTGTATAGCATAGCAGTTAGGGTCACTAACCACTAGACCAACAGGCCTGTACTGTGAATCAGCTGCATCCAGCTGGATTGCAAGCCCACTAACATACAAAACACATACGTACAGTACAGGTATACGTACAATCAGATGCAGTACATATTTCTTACCTATAAAAGAATGCCGTGCGTGTCCTTTATCCTTTATATCTCATGTCTGTCATAATCCCCTTTACCTTGAGGCCACAAAGTACGTGTTTCACCGCTCCTCGATGTGGGCCGGCCAATTTGTATACATGCCTGGGTTTTTGTGGCGGAATCAGTAATAAAAGTTTTGATAATATTTAATGTCTGCGTAGTAACACCTCATTCCATAACTCATTATTAAATAAATTGTCATTGATACAATTAGAAGAAAAATCTCAAACGAGTGCATCTTTTATATTTTCTTAGTCCTGAAGCCTTTGTCAAACAGACAGGCGTGACGAATGCGAAGCTTGACGTTTTTATTTGTAATGTATGGAATTGTTTGAATCCAGTCACATAGAAAAGCGAAAGCGATCCGATAGCGTGACAGAACTATCGGAATGACGTCTCGTATCGGTTCGGTATCGCTTCGGACTCGCCTGTCTGTTTGACAAAGGCATAAGAGTAACTACTGGGACGTCACTGTTGGATGCCTTATTGATTGATTACTGAAAGTTCCAGGCTAGTTTTTGGAGTATTTATCAGTGGGTTGTTTTATTGTCGGGGTACAAAACAAAAAAAAAACTTATTTCTGAAACGAAAACTTCAGACGGATACGAACGAATTTGATTCACTTATCAATTAATGAACTCGCTCTTTTTTCAAGATAAAAGTTTAGAATGACATTATTATACAGCATGTGTCAAAAAAATATAGTACCTTGAAATTTTTTTTTCATTTTTATGATCCATATCCTTAGAATATATGGCTTTTCTAATACATGCTGTATAACCGCTATTTTCGTGGCTCCACACTAACAGGGGTGATAAACATTTTACGTCCACGTCCATCCACAATATGAATTTCCTCCTAACATGTACAAAGTACGTTCTTCTGCCTGTTTCATACTTACAATGTGCGGATGTATTTCTACTTCCATTTCTACTATAGTTTTATTATTTTACATTTATTTAGGGCGCGAAGTGTATCATCAAATGTATGTAACGTGGACGGAGCAAAGGATCTTTTAAGGAGTTCCATGCCTGCCGGGGTCGCGGGTACGTCTAAACAGGTAACCGTGACCCTGAAACGTAAAGGGCTATTGAAGGAACACCATGGACTTTAGTCAGTACGAGTCTGACAATTCCTTACGCTCTAACCAGGGTTCTCCTACCATGACGTTTTAAAGCGTGTGTGGTTCCGCTGAAGGAAAGCGACAGAGCTATACAACTCGTCTAGCGCTATCTCGTTCGCACAGCTGAACTACTCACGTTTAAAGACGTCATGCTACCTGGACTCATTATTTGATGACTTTACAACGCTAAAGCCTTTGTCAAACAGACTGGCGTGGCGAATGCGAAGCGTGACGATTTTATTTCTAATGTATGGAATTGTTTGAATCCAGTCACATACAAAAGCAAAAGCGATCCGATAGCGTGACAGAACTATCGGACTGACGTCTCGCTTCGGTTCGGTATCGCTTCGGACTCGCGCGTCTGTTTGACAAAGGCATAAAAGAATAGGAGGAGTTTTGTATTTTCTGACTAGATCTTTTTTGCTGATAAATTCTGTGAATTATCTTCATGATTTTTATTTTATTTCTAGTCTTATCAACTCATTTAAAAAAAAAAATTCTTTTAAACCTTATGGCTATCAGATTATGGCGTCATCATCAGTTTACATAATCTAAATGGTGAAGTGGTCAGTCCACTGTCAGTTGGTCAGTCTCCTGTTCAACCTGACTCTTGCTAATTCAAGGTTTCCACCAAAGAAGTGTTAGTTAGTGTGTTCAATTATTATTCACCTCATTTCCATTTCAGTTTGCTAATTTCATGGAAATTATTTCCAAATAAACGTAGCTCTTGCTACTCACGAAACATTTCATCCAAAACAAAAATCGAACTAATGCAAAGTGAAAAGCATTCGCCCGAAACTTAGTTTCAACAAAAAAATAACAGAAAGAATCGTATAGTCATAGGAAATGCCAAAAGAGATCACTCAATACGTTTTCCCGGTATTCACAAAGAGTTCTCTTCACTTTGACATCGGAACAAAATTAGATTCCTAAGAGCGTAAAAGAAAAAACACACGTTACATAGGCCAAAGTTTCATTTTATTTAGAAAAGTAGTTTGTACAATTTTACTAATTTACAGTTGCAACTTTTTTTAACTCGATCGTTACGCTTTTCTATCTACTTTTTTTTTCCTCACTCATTAAACATAACCTCACTTTTCACTATCGACTAAATTAGTTCACAAAGTCAAAAGCCTTACAATTTTTTATTATTAAGTAGTACATTTTTCTTAACAATTTCACTCACATAGTAATATAGCGATTAATATATACAAAAAACACTTTAATCTATGTATCACAGAAAAAATAATTATTTATCTAGCATAATAATAGTTTTTATTACAAGAGGAATAATCGACATAAACCACCCTACACACAGACGTTTTTGCGTGTTCCGAAAGATTAAAAATCGCGAGTGTGTAAGCAGTTTTATATTTAGCTAGTGAAAATACACGATATTTTTTGTATTTCTTTTCACAAAATAAAAAAAAAAACAAGTGTTACATTTCAGGTAAATAAAAATCATGGCTGGTATTCGAATTTACAGTTGCCATTTATTTAGGTGTTTATTTTTTTAATACTAATATAAATACAAAAAATATCGAGATAAAAGTTATCATTACAAGACGGATGAGATGATTCCTAAGGCGATTATAATATTTCAATAAATACATACTTAGTCGTGAAATTGTAATTTCTAGGCCATTTTGTTCTTGAAGCAATTTTATTGAATCGAATCTAAAAATAATTTTGTTTAATTGGAGTAATAGAATAATAAAAAAATCGAAACTAACAATTTTGGATAAAAAAAAAATGTTTTTCTTTTTTTTAAATTAACTTAGACCATTTTAAATTAAACAAATGAAAAAAAAAGTTATTTTACTGAGGGTGACAAAGTAAACATAATAATTTCTTTTAAATGGTATAATTAGGGAAAATTAGGCGTGTGGTGTAGGTTAGTCTAATCAGTCTTGAATTGAAAATTTTAAATGAAATGTTTACTTCTCCTATAGATTATTGAGCATATTGTGATAAGCCGTAAATATTTAATAACTATTTTTAATTTCATATTTGATTTATTTTTCTATTAAATTCTCTACTGGACATAAATCATTTTATCCAAATAAATAAAATGTGTGTTTGAGACACACATTTTGATATGCCCAGTATTTTGATATAAATTGACATTGCACAAAAAAATAATGGAAGGACTGTGAACGAAAACTTTAAAATGTATGCAAGATATGTTTGAGATATCATGAAAATGGCACATTTTAGAGAAATTAAAGCTTATTTTATAATTCTTATTAGATATGTCTTAATGAAAGGATCGCTGATACAAAACTCATTATTGACTTATCCTGATATGTACTCTTCTAGAAAATAAACAGTAAAACAAAAATCTATAGAGTAGTCTAAAACAACTTTACATTTACTATATTTTTATTATTTTATTTATAAAAACACAAACATAAAAATATTATTATGAACATAATAAGAAAAACTACGTATTTATTACAAAAAGGTTTAATAAAATTGACTTTAATATTTATCTACAAGAAAAATAATAATATTTATGGATCTAAAAGGCGATGGTTTAATGGAAATGTGTCATGCTTTCGAAGAGAGTGGGGCATGTTCTTTATTTTCTTTTTAAGGGTAATACGAAGTCCTTTCATGAGCTATAAAAGTATGTGTAACAAAATAAGTGCTGTTTAAAAACGTTTTTGTTTTTTACTTCACGATGTAAGCGACATCGTAACACAAAGTTTATCACGAATTTAATATTTCAAGACATTGTCATTTATTAAATACAAAACAGTATTTTATTGAAAAAAGAACAAAAATATAAAATTTCGTTATTCGTCATCATTCAATTCGATATTCAAAATTCAGTTTGTGCATTAAAAAGTAGTTAGATATCATTATGAAAGGACAACCTATTTGAGACCAATAAATAGCTCTCACAAGAAATACCGCCAATACATTAAAATATATTTAATTTAATATTATTAATTTATACACACTTTAATACAATAGTAACAAGACCAGTCTCAGTCGGGTTATATGAAATTGACAAAAATTTACATTTTTCTTTTTTCAACAACTTTCAAAGAATTGACTAATTTTTTTATTAAATACTATTCTGGCACCATTCTGGATTCTTTATAATAACGTTAGTATTTTTCCATTGTTCTTTATTTATTTTTTACCTAAATGCGTACCCTGGTTGGTAAGTTTTTAGAAAATTTAAACCCATTCATTTATTCCAAATAACTGGTGCCATTATTAAATTTTACTCCGGTGTAGAAAAAAGATAGTCCTTAATAGCTCTATCTCTTTCCAAACTGACATTAAAGTAATACAATACTAATTCGAGTGGTGGTAGTATACAAAAGCCCTAGGTATATTTGTAAGTAAAGAAAACAAAATGGTGCCACATTAGTATTTCCATATACCCAGTTAAATAAAACACTTATATGGTAATACACGCAATAGGCTTCATAATTTACATCGTGAAAGGTTTAAACCGATCAATCTCTGCCTAATTCGGTTGTAATAAGAAGTTTTTTTGTGATAATCTATTTTTACGATCTATAAACCTAGATTTTTTGAACACTAAAATGCTAGCTACGACTTCAAGGACAGTAGAGGTTTGCAGTTTTCATTGAAACATTTTGCTGTGAAATCCGACTTTTTAGTATACAATTTTATTTAATTAAAAATTTACAGAAAATGCTTGAAGAAATACTGTAATAATTTACAAAAGTATTTTAATTGATTACATTTCCTTTAATTTGACCGTAGAAATTACCTGAGGAAAATACTTCTAAATTAAAGTTTAAATAAAAAATAACTATAGTACACTGATACGCGAGACATTGCGTAGTAAATTCATCCAAAGTCTTTTTTTTTTATATAGAAAAATGTTTAAACTTAACTTATACATGTGTCGCTAACGGGGTTTGATGTCCGTTACCTGTGAATAAAGAAAAACATTGTCAATAATGGAAACAAACGTAAACGATAAAACTTAGTTGCTAATGTAGTTAATGATTATATTGTAATGACTGTATATTCAGATTTCAATGCATTTTTATTGGGATCAATAATCATTAATTTATTAATTATCAAATCATGGCCAATGCGGCCCTAAGGTTCCCAAACGGAGCGCACGCGCAGCGTAGGACGTCCACCCACAACGTGCACAAACGATCTGTTGAAGAAATGAAAGATCACGCTGGATGCAAGCCTTTTCCAACTTGTTTAATAGGAAATCTATAGGGGAGGCCTATATTCAGCAGTGGGCATCCTACTGCTGATATAATGGATGATGATGATGAATCATTATCACAATAGACAACAATATAATAACAGTAGTCCGCTGATGGAAAATGTCCTTTTATTATTTATTTTGTACAAAGTTACAATTAAAAAAAAATAGTGATCTAAAAATTACGTTCACAAAGGTAAGCTTATCTCTTAAAAGAGATCTCTTCCAGTCAACCTGTAAAACTGATTTGAGATAATTAAACACGGGGACGAGACCGTACGACTGACAGTATTAAACGAATGGCTGCACCGAGGTCATCGTCCTCCCTTATACTTGTCGATTTGATGTTTCTACCTACATAATTGTTTAAACTGGATCAGCTCAACCAGCAGCTACAAACCTACCCTTGCGAATGGGTGTAGAATCAGTCCCTTCCCATCCCATTTCCTTTAATTTTAATAATCGACGTCCAAAAGTGCCTCTTTGATGGTCTAATTGCAATAAATGATTTGACTTTGACTTTGCTCTTAAAAAACAAACAACCCCTAGTAGATCAGTAATAATTTTGTTTCACTTTATATTCTGTAGTGTTTTCACTCAATACATACACCATTTAATACTTGAACGAAAATTCACCTACTATCGTGAGGTTTTCAAAATACTATCCATGATTTAGTACCACGGTTTCACCATAGTGTGAATTATTTACCCGTTTGACGTTGCATGATATATTCTCGTATTCGATTTCCGGACGGACACTGGAATCGTAATAGCAAGTCCTTTCAATACTTGAAATGGATGCACATATAAAATGAAATATATTGAAGTGGCGCTGACTATAACTTAAAACCCCTAGTGTTTTTAATTTAAGTGTTTACAGTGAAACGGAGCAAGCTGAACAGTTTTTTATTTTAACATAAAATAATTAGTTCATATTTTATTTAAATTCTTTTCATCATCATCAATGATTTGTAATACGAAAAAAGTTGTACTAATATAACAGAGCTATATTTTTATTAAATTATTAAGTTTATTATTTGTTTTTTTTTTACGAAGAGTCTGTACTGGTTATAAGGAGAGAGTGCTACGATGGACTAAGCCGCATACAGAAAACATCTTTGAACATACAGCATCATTATCTCATTTAAAGCTTCTAAAATTCAATAGCTCGTTAAAAATGATCACGTATTATTTCCACTGAAAATAACAATAGGATGAAAAAATATCCAGACCTTTTTTTAAAAGACCCCTTTTAGTACCTTGAGCTTAAACCTATGAATGCAAAAAATTTACAATATCTTACCTTTTTTAGTAACAGTCGCATTACTAATAGTCCTATTCGATGGCGCCAAGATGTAGTGAGCACTCGGCGATTGTGGCGTCGCTGACGATGTCGCTACACCAACCTAAGACAACGTATTTAATTGGTGAGTTAACATAATATACATACAAAACATGATACCTGTAATCATTGATGGTTCGAGGTGAGTACCTAGTAGTACACCGTCATTTCACTAGTAATGTTTCTAATTTTCAATATAATGCGAGCATGGCGATTAATGGAAAAGAAAACTGATGAAAAAACCAAATAAAACTTTGTCTGGTCTTGGATGTAAACACATGAGAGCTCATGATTATTCATAGCGTTTACGATCACTGGATCATAAACATAGAAAAAACGACTTCGTGGGAACATCGCCTGAATAACATTTTTCACAAATCTTTTAATCAAACTAATATAACCAAAAATACAACGAGCAACCATAAAATGAACATTTAAGAATGTATTAAACGGAAACTATGCAGTTTTCAATAATAAAAGTGATGAGAATAAAACTGCCATATTAACAAAAAAGTATTGGAATACTCGTTATATCTTTGTTAAAAATTCTACCTCAATCAGAATATAAAAGTAAATTACAATGTGTGTATCACAGAACGAACAAAGGACGACTAACAGTCGTCGCATTTCTCGCAGTCAGAGCAGGCACCGAGGTACCGAGGATAATGTTTGATATTGTAAATGAGATTAACACAGATCAAAAAAGCATGGCACATAAAGAAAAATACATAAATGTTAAACGGCGGTTAAAACAATGCTTTTAGGGCTAATGATGATCAACAGTTGAAACATAGTGTATAAAGTAATTATATATGATGATAATTTAGTTAATAGTGTTCATACCGGTGGTTGTGTGCTGTCAGTCGACATGGTTGACGTGGTTATGGGGCTGGTGGCGCACTGTGGTGACGCCAGACTTGTGGGTGACGTTATTGAGTGGGAGGAATTACCTGTATGGAGAAATATCGTCTTTGTTAATTAAATATCGCAAAGGAGTGATGCGTAAAAAGGTCAGTTTAATTCAGGACACCGTCCTTTATTTATTTTAATCTCCTTAGAAGACCCAAATAATTTTTTGTGAAGAAGACTATAATCTTTTACATTTGCAGCAAGAAGTCGGACTCACGAAGAATCTTGGAAATGAAAATTTAAGTCACAAGGATTTTTTAATCCATAATTAAAATAAAAGGTAACTATGGTAAAAGTATTGTTAAAAAGCCATTGATTTACACTTGGAACTGTCAAGAAGCAATAGAATTTTCACCTTTTACCTAAATGTTTTTACATTACATACAATTGACCTTGAACTTCTCAGCAGTCTGTTTTTCTTCATCGTCTTGTTTAACAACACAACAAACAGATCCAACAAATTAAAACAGTTTATTGTTTTCCTCTACTTCATTAGCAACACAATAAACATATTCGATGAACTGTCTCACCTGAAGGTAAAATAACAGAACTTCTAACACTAGAGTAGGGTGGTGGCGCCGGTGTTGACGCCGGTTTTGCCGTATTCACGGTGTTGGCGAACCCCAGTCCGGTGCCAGTCCGGAGATGGGGGTTGCCGTACGTGGCTGCATACCGGACGTCCACGCCATGGATGATGCCGCCGTTTGGTACCCGGTTTACTGTGGGAAATAAGGGGGATTAAGATTTTGCTATGGGGTCTGCTTTTGAGGTTGTGAGTATATCATTTGGTGACAGAGCGGATTTTATTTGAACGAATGTATAAACCATTTCCATTTTATGAAAAAATTGTAATTTCTGACAAAGAGTAGAGAGTTCAAAATCGAACAGCTGATGTTGCTGATGGGTTAACGCTTCTCTCGTTCTTAGACGGGTAGTCAGAGGCTCTAACACGAGTAAGGGCTTTGTATTTTTTGAATATGATTCAAGGACATGAGATGGGTATCACATAAAACACAATGTAGCATACACAAACAAAGAAACTATTCAAGTTTTAATATTCTGAAAGTCTGTATTGAAAATATTTCTTGTCTATACGGGATAAAACTTTCATTTTTCCCAACGAAACAAAATTCTTCTGCACTGAAACATTGAAGCAAAATTTCATCGAAGGTAATATTTCGCGAACGATTTTTCCTGTTTAGCTTTTAAAGTATTACGTTAGAAGGCATCAGACAAAGAGTACCTATGTCAAAGAGTTGTATGCTTTGACGGAACAGGGTTGTAGTTTAATGGCTTCATTCCAAGAATGTAATAACTAAGGAGCTTTATACATACAACTTTTATAGTATGGCTTTTATTCCTGAAGGGTTTCAATCAGAGGTGTACTTCTAGGAGCATAATTTCACCACTTATGTTTAACTTATATAATAATATATAAAAGTAATATAGAAGGTGAGCTTATTGACATCAAAAGGGAAAGGGAAAACCGAGACCAGCTGACCAAGCTGGCTTCAGACATTCTCGAGCGGAGAAAATAAACAAAACACTTCGTTCGGCTTGGAAATCAAACCATATTCCGAACTGAAAGGTTGTTTTTCGAAAACATTGAAAATGGATCTAATCATGGTGGATAAACGTCCCAACTGTACTACATCTACACTCACCCTCAGTGGTAGGAAGTCCAAGATTGTTGAGCGCATTGCTGCTATCTTGTCTCTTCTGCTTGCGTTGTAGCGAGTTGTTCTGTGACCCATTGCCAGTGTTGAACTGGACTGTTGATGGCGTGTCCACGCTACGTGGTAGACTGCCATTTACTGACCTAGTATAACAGAAAATAACAATGGCTTAGATTTAACTTTAAAATCTTCAGTGAGGTAAAGATTTTCTCAAATCAATGTTTAATGGCAGACGAACGGGGCAGTATTTCCTTAGCAAAACTTATAATGAAAACAAACAAAAAAGATAGAAAATTATGATAAGTGTGGGTAGGTACCCTTATAGTTCCCCTTGGAGTTTTTCAAAGGACTCACTTTTGCTCATACATTCAGATTACAGAATTAAATTCAACACATTTGATTTATATCACTATAAATATTGAAACATTGGGGAAAAAAAATTGATTGGAGAAACGAAGAAAACGTCGAGAGATCTTTAAAAAGTAAGACAAGAATGTTAGGTATCTTACCTATTAGGCGTAAGTTTATCACTGCTCATGGTAGGAGACTGCACCCTCAAAGATCCAGGAGTGTAGTCGTGACCATAATGCACGTACGTTTGGTAACCATTGCTGAAGCCATTAACCTACAAACAAATGACAATATTGAAGATCTATCAAAACTAGTCACAATAGAATGCTCACAAAATAAAAACTGAGCTAATCTGAATGAATGAAATTAAATCAGAAACAGCTGAGTAATAGGTATACAAACATAAAAAATACCACCCGAATTGAGATCCTTCTCGTTTTTGAAGTTGGTTAAAAATATGAATCAAGAATACCTTTTCATAGGTACTGCGCCATTAACAAACCAGATGAAACTTCCGTTTGAATCATCGAACTTGAACGTAAAATTAAGTCCAACCAATCTGGTGATGTTTGGTTGATCAAAAATAGATTTAATCGCATTTAGTACTGGATAAGTTAAATTGATAAAAGAGCGGATAGGCAAAGTGTCATTTTATAAGTATTTCCATTATAGAAAAACTTTCTTTCGGATCAAAAGCTTTCTTAAATCAAAAATCTTTGAAAGTCTCTCTTACTTAAAAATCAATTCATTAGATGAACTTTCCAGACGCCAAAACATAACCTCCAAAAGTTTTAAGAAACGAAACAAAAGAAAAGCAACTCTCGTTAAACAAACATACAGCTACATGAAACCACATTATGCCAAGATCACACAATATCTGGAATAGAATATTGATAGATGCATTACAAATTCCATTACCTTATAACAATCAGCGTACGCGGGATCCGTGTAGTCATTGCTATATCTATACGGCTGATATGTTGTATTCTGATTTATAGATGTTAGAGGCACTGTACCGGCGAGTGGTATGCCGCTACCAAGTTTGGCATTCGAACAGAGTGTGCTGTCAGATCCAGTGTTAGAATAGTCCTAGAAAAAAAAATGGTTTATTTATGGAGCTAATTGCTTCTTGCTGTTATGAATCGGTTATTACATGGATTAATCATGATGAGAACTGGATTGTTTTTTTTTTATTTTTTTGCGTGGTAAAATCATCAAATGAGTCCTCCCACCCAGGGCAGGGCGGGAGGGACTGTCAGACTTGTACTGACTAAAATCCACGGTGTCCTTCACAAGCCCTTTACGTACCGGGGTCACGGTAATGGGTAAGTCCCGCGACCCCGGCAGGGAGAACTGGATTGTTAAGAAAGTTTTGAACTGTATAACTTGGAGTATTATAGTTTTTCTGGTATTAGATACAGTAATAATTTAGTATACTTGGTCCTAATTTGGCTAAGCGTAATAGCTGTTACTCTCGCACAACTGCTAGACCCCAAAAGAAAAGATGTATCAAGAAATGAAAACATGTCTTAACCAAAGCAATAAGTATGGGCTTTTAGATTTTTTTTTTCAAAATATTACAAAAGCCTTTACGCCACTAAACGTGCGTCTGTGTGTCTTCAATTTTAAATTAATAGGCTAAATACTGTTCTAATTTCAAACATAAACCGCAGAGCTATCAATTGACCTTTTAGACGTTAAAAACCACCTCTAAACATACCACTTACATAGCCGTCTAATTTTCAATAATTAAGTTACGTAATTTTAAATGAGTGGTTTTGTATCTAACCTCCAATAAAACGATCCTACTACAATCAAGAATGTTTTAAACATTATTTTCGTTTTCAAGGAATATCATTACTATAATTTTCTTGCCATTATCACTTAGCATAACAATCAACAACCCTTTTAACCATATTTTCTTTCACATCATTCCCTTGGACTTGTCTGGAACAGTATGGCTTTACTTTAATGTCAATATAATTTGACAGTCAAATATGAACACACGGTCACAACTGATTAGTGCATACAGAAAGTAATGTTGCACACATAAATATTCAGTGTTGGTGAAATTGAATTTAGTTAAACCAAAATGTATACTTACAATTTCACAGCTCCCATTCGCCTGCCTTAATTCAAGCTTCAGATCACTTATATTTGAATTTCTATCATTTTCTTTGTACAATTCTTCTGCTGTCACAGTGACATCTGGTTTCTCAGCCACCTGTGTCTGCTTGTTCTTCCTCTGCTTTCTATGACATAGTATCACCAGCATGATCACTGCTCCCACCATTATTGTGCCTGATGTTACTCCAAATAGGATTAGGAGGAGAGGGAATGTTTCTAAAACAATAGAAAGAAAGTTTTCATTAGTGTCGTCTGAAAATGGGTTTGAAGGTCGTGCTCTCATACAAGAGTTTCGCGTTCAGCTTTTACGGCTGTCTTCTCGTGAACAGAATGTGATTCCTAATTTTCTGATCATACGGTCACGACTATCGTTGATATTAAGACGCATGGAGAGGTCAAGAACTTGTTCTAGCCATTAATGTTGAATGTTGAAATATACACAACATTTCACAAAGATTAGATCATCAAAAAATATGAAAATCCTAAAAATCCAGCATCTATCAAGCAACATATTATTTTTTTAAGTCTTAGACAAAATTTCAGCCTAAGACCCTCGATCAAAATTGATGGGAACACAAAAGCTTGAAACCAATCTAGTGTGAACATTTTCGGAAAAAAATATAAGAGAATTTTGTAAAGAGACCGAAGATGGATGATCTATAGTTATGTGAGGGTTATAAAGTCAAAATGGCGATACATTTACGATAATGCACGGCCGTTGGAACTGTAATAGCGGTTCTGTCAACCGAGAGAATAATAGTGATGTCCTATCGACCGATGGGACGGAGGCTTTTAACGAATTAAATAAAATTAAATTAATGAGTTATTCACTATTTTAGTAGTTCATATTGTGAAAAAGCTTTTTTACTGTATGCCTTTAATAAAAGAAAATAGACGAGGTTCAGCACAGAAAAGATTTAAGAAATATATTCTGTAGCATTGGTTTTATCTTAATTATGTTGACTCCAAATAATGGTTAAATAAATTAAAAGATAAGAATGTTTACATTGCTTATTCTCTAAAATCTTCCATTAAGATACTCAAACAAAAAGGTTGAACAACTTTAGATTTCATAAAGAGAATTTATAGAATCAAAGTCGAAATCTTTTCTTAAGTATTCTTTAGACTTTCCAAACACAGTAAAATTAAACATAAAAATGTTTCAATTGTCGATTCTCCCAAATTCTATCAGCATTAAGATAAGGATAATGTAACTGATAACAAGACTATAAACATACTTTATCTCCGAACTCTTATCAAATCCTATCACAAATACTTACGAGTATCTACTAATGGAACTATAAAGTTAATTTTCAAAGCAAATTACAGGTCTTTAAAGGCCATCAAAAGAAAGATTATCCTTTTTTTCAATTTCTTCGGCGAACAGTCGTAAACTTGGAACTCGTAAAGTAGCTGTCATAAAATACTTAATAAAAAACAATGGTTGTAATGACGGCCCCCATCATCTTTTAAGGCCAAATAGAAACAGGTTTTTTTTTTCACTTCCTAATATTACTTTCTTTATAGTATTAGATAAGTATGTAATAAAAAGAAATATTATTATAGAAAGCGGGGAATGAAACTGAAAACCAGAATGTTCTAAATGAGTGTTCTGGAACAAAAATTATAAGAAAATGTACTGTTTTACACCCAAAAATAGATGTTATTTTCACAAATGATACAAAAAATAATAGAATTGTTGCCCACAATGATACTATTATCTGTAAAATTGTGTTCATCATAAAGTTTTCAAAAGAAAGCACTAAACATAACAGTGAAACAAATTCAAAGTGACCCTGGTATGGAGAACAATGTATAAGAAACAGACCATTCGTATTTACTCCAATAGATACGACTGACATAGTACAATTTTGTCCTTGATTCACTTGACTTAAAAGGTTAGTAGGTCATTGTCATTTGTATCCTTTCCGTTGCTTAACAATTAATGCTAGAAGGATAGGCCAAGGCACTGATAGTAGAACAGGCTTGACTCCTGAACCGAAAGGAATGGGTAGCATTCGTAAAAAAAATATTGCAGCAGCAGTCTATAATGTATCCTAGGACACAGGCCTCTTTTATTACCCGACTACGGCAAAGCCAAAAGGAGGATTACGCTTTTGACCACATAATTTCTAAACAACCTATCATTACATGACAAATGAGGTGTCGTTAGAAGCGTCTCAGTTTTCCGCTAGTTATAGGGTAGGTGACGTGGCACCAAATCCAATTTGGCGTCGGATGTAAAAAAGTTACCGAAAAACAATAATTTTGCACAGTATCGACATGGATATCAAATTAAAGGGCTTGATGAGCACATTTGAAATGTATACATGGCAGACACAAAGTAATGCGTCTGGCTGGATTCAATATTGGGCCACTACTTCTCAAAAATCTGAATTTTGTAGAAAAGAGATTTCGAGGCCTTTAACGATAGGGCAATACACGCTATATTAGAAATGAACTTAAATTTGAGCTATTTCAACAAAGATAAACTTACTGTTAGGCCGCAACACAATTTCCATGGTGTCGCTTCCATAGTCGTTGGAGACATTGCATTTGTAGACCCCGAAGTGTTTGGCCTGGCTCTCGCGAATGATCAGAGTGGAGTTCACAATACCACCGGTTTGCAGCTCCTCAAGGAATGCGTAATCCTAGATGAAGATGATATAATGTTCAGTCACTCTTTCAAGCCTTTGTCAAACAGACAGGCGTGGCGAATGCGAAGCGTGAAGTTTTTATTTGTAATGTATGGAATTGTTTGAATCCAGTCACATAGAAAAGAGAAAGCGATCCGATAGTGTGACAGAACTATCGGACTGACGTCTCGCTTCGGTTCGGTATCGCTTCGGAAACGCTTCGCTTTCGCCTGTCTATTTGACAAAGGCATTATGGCTTTATAAAACATAATTGCCTAACCTGCTAAATATAATTTTTGTGATTAAAAATAAATTCTGTTGTGTTAAAATTACACACAATATTTTTAATTTCAACATCAGTATTATATTAATACAGCAACATCATAATTATTTTCCTTTTACAAATTAAAATTGACGTATACTTTATAACAAGTTTTGTTCGTTTATAATGAGTGACACCTTTCATCATTACAGCGGAAAGCAATTTTATACAATGACATGGAATTTCGATATCGCCAATTATTTTGATTGCAATATTATTATAATTGAAATTTTTCTTTGGCATCATCGCTGGATTCATTATTGATCTTTCTGATCTTTTAGTAACTACCACAGATATTATTTATACTTCATTTAATAATTTGTGTAAATGTATCTTTCACATTTTTTCTGACCTTGTCCTATTCTATTATTTATTATAATTTTGTGTCATATAAATGTCATACATTATTAATATTTAAAATAAAATTGTTATTTTTTTCTTTTTCTCTTATCCGGAAGAATGCAGGTTCGAGACCTGCTTGCATTCGAATTTTTCATTCCTCAAGATGGCTTCAAATATTTTTTTCAGTTCAATAAACGCATTTACTAAAAAAATGGACGTTTTTACTTAAAATTGTATTTTTGACACAGTCCAAATATTGCTTATTTGATTTCCTTACACCTATAGCCATCCCCGTTTAAACATTTAATCTAAAAACTATTTTAATCAACAAATACCTGATCGTGTATAGCATCAATTTCTATTCCATCAAAGGTCCAGATAATATTATCAATTCTGGGTACTGCAAAAGCTGCACATTCGATGTTTACTGTGTCTCCTTGATTGCCAAACTGAGTCTGGTTTGAAATTATCTTCGGTGGTCCTGAAAAGAAGATATTTATTAGCACAAAGGTATATACATCGATTTGGCAGGCTGATTCTGGCTAAGCTCGCTCTCACGTAGGCTTCATCTTAATCACCTTTGACCTGGACTAGAGTCCAGAGCAAACCCACTTCAAATAATTAAAAAATATCCTCTTATTTTGAAAATGACACTACGTATGTAGACGTAGTATCATTTTCAAAATAAGAGGATGTAATGTAGACACACGGCCCATTCACAACCTGTAAGATCAAATGTTTGATAGACGCCACGAGGTGCCAACAGTAGCGAATTCACGTACTTCCAACGAACAATGTCTTATTCGCGCCGCCCGTCGCACCGTGTACGGGTTGTAAGTGCGGATTGGTGTAATTCACATCCCGTAAATATTTTTGTTTGGACGATTCTCCGTTAGCGGAGAGTAGCGGTGACGAAATAATTATATTAATTACACAAACAAAACTACCTATTTCGATTCAAATCCACAACGTTTTAATTTATGGATGAAAAAAGCTTAACTTAAAAGGAATTTTCAGATCACAATAAGTTTTTAATCACAATCGTAATTATTTCTTATCGACTTAATCAATATTTTAAGAGCTGTGTTAGTTAGTAGTTAAGGCATTAATTACAAATTGAGCTCATAATATATTATGGTCATATAATATGGTCATATACATGTCATAAACGACGCGTGTGGTCATAATGTTCACTTAAATGACCGTAAGTTGCTACTATGCCATATATGATACATGCAGTTTATAATTATGTCGTTAAGCTAGTCTTAGGCTTATCGTTATCATTTTATTAAGAAATTTTAGGAAAAAATTTGTTTGTTTAAAGTTTTTGTAGGTATAGTATTTCTTTTTGTTTTCTGAATCTGTAAAATAGTACCTTGAAACTTGAGCTTATGTTTGCTAACACTACTGTCTACTGTCTTAGAATTTAAACTCTCAGTACTAACCCGAGGGTTAAAAATTAAATGGTTTTTCAAAGATTACGTGTCATATTACATTATTTTAATAAAAACGGTCATTTACAGCTAAGAGAACCGACGACCTATGAAAAGCAGCCGGAAGAAACTGGATGAAGAAAGCTCAAGACCAGGGCTGCGGCGTACATTGGGAGAGGCCTATGTCCAGCAGTGCACGAATCGGGCACGTCGCAATCGCGGCGGAAGACGCCTCTTTGATGAGTGGCTGGATAGGCGTCACGGCGTCCTGACCTACCGCATGACGCAGGTCCTTACCGGACACGGAAGTTTCGGGAGGTACCTGTGTCTGATAAGGAGGGAAGAAACGCCTGGGTGTCACCACTGCAAGGATCGTCCAGAGGACATGGTGGAGCATACGGTGCAGAACTGCCCCGCTTGGGCGGAGCACCGCCGTGTCCTCACGACGGCGATAGACGGAAACCTCTCGCGCCCGGCATTGGTCGAGGCCATGCTGCGGGGCGAGACGGAGTTGGAAGCCGTTGCCTCTTTCTGCGAAGCAGTCATGCTCGCGAAGGAGGAGGCGGGCCGCGTGAGGGAGAGGACAGCGTCCTTCCCGCCCTGCCGTGGGTGGGAGGACTCATTTGATGATTTTACCATGATAAAAAAAGCAGTGGACGAATACAGACTGATGATGATTATTATCATTTTTCGTGCATTATGACGTATTTTTCTAAATTTTTGAATTTGTCTGTATGCCTAGAATATTCCATGAAACCTTTAATAATAAAAACAATATTAAAGTAGTTTCCACATAGTTAAACATACCATATTATTGAACTGTTCAAGCATGCCATCAAATTAGGTCATCAAACTAATCGACAAGGACAATTAATACTATATTACAAATATATTATAATATCAACTGTCTAATTTGTTCTAGAATGTTCTATTTACCTAGTCTTCATTATGTATATCAAGTTTTGTTTGAACAGCTGTTTGAAGAGGCTTGTGGTTAAATAATAATAGTAGTATGGGTCGATCTTCAGGGTTAAGCAACGCTTGTTGAAGGCGGACTGTGGATGGGTAATGACCATTGATTATGCTTGCTCACTTGCTGTTGGTTACGGTTTTTTCTTACATGTCAGATAACCCACAAGTGTGACAACCACTCCAAAAAGTATTTTATTAGGAGCGGACTCGCTGACGGCGAGTAATGGGTAGCTTGCCGTCTGAACAAGGATCATGCCTGCGTCGCCTTGTTCCACACGCGCTTCAGGGAGCTGTTAGGTAGCTCGCCGTCTAAACAAGGATCATGCTTGCGTCGCCTTGTTCCACACCCGCTTTAGGGACCTGTTAGCAAACAGACTATCTAACCAGGATATCGTGGCTTGGACCGCAAGGGGCAAGAGTCTGACAGTTCCTTCCGCTTCACACGGGGACATGAGGACTCAACTAATACAGTCAATTGTTCTAGAATTCTCTATTTTGTGCACAATAAAGAATATATATATATGTACCTATTAAATAGTAATCGCTATAAAACCATGCGTAGGCTTTGATATGTACCCATATTATTATGTCTAGTTTGAATAGACCTAGCAAGTGTTTCAGGGTTAGGAATCAACTCCTTTGTTGCTAACCTAGTTTAGACCTGCCCTACTTACACCTGTGATTAAAATTACAAATTGTTGTAAGAGACCTCACACACTGGCGACCACGACCACGATTTTGTATTTATTCGGAGTTGCCTTCCAGTACAACCAAGTGCAGTTGGATATTATTTTTATTGTTTACATTCAAATAACTATTCTTTTTTAGACTGCATATTCAAAAAAAAAATTGTTACTGGTACCTTCATTAATGATAAATAAATTATATTATATTCATCTTAGGAAATACTTTTCATGAAGAATGGATATTCTTTAATCAATCATGACAGAACGGCTTAACAGGTCTTGATAAAATTTTTCTCAAAAGTAGCATGTTAAGGTTTGTAGTCTGGAATAATACAAAGAAACCGTTTATCCCTATAGTATTTCTTTACTTTGGTCTAGAAAAAATCACATTTCGGTATAAAATCACGATGGCTATAACGGTGGTTACAATGATCACAATTTTAGCAAAACGAAAAACTTTGGAAATATTTTCCACACTTTTTTTTTCCACACAGTAGTAACAGAATTTGTCCATTGACAGTGACCACTGTTGTTGTCGTGGTCGCCCAATGTATATAGGGCCTAAGGCCTTTACTACTTCAAATGTCTGCTTTTGTTCAGCCAGTATTGTTGTACTCTGAATAGTCGGTTATTTGGTTCAAGTCTTATTATTAAGAAACACTCTAGTTGCTTGAAATGCGTCATTAGGTTGATGGACTTTTGGCTATTTAAGTATTAAGAACTACGAATTTATTTGTATTAAAGTTCGCGTTTCAGTGGGATTGGTCATTCGGTTCTTTTTTGTCGCCGGCTGAATTAATTAGAGGTTCCTCGTACTTCATTTAAGCCTTTGTCAAATAGACTGGCGTGGCGAATGCGAAGCGTGATGTTTTTATTTGTAATGTATGGAATTGTTTGAATCCAGTCACATAGAAACGCGAAAGTGATCGGACAGCGTGACAGGATCTAACTAACTATCGGACTGACGTCTCGCTTCGGTTCGGTATCGCCTCGAAAACGCTTCGCTTTCGCCGGTCTATTTGACAAAGGCATTCAATGGGGGTAGACTCCAACTAGATGAGTTTTGTGACTAGTAGACTGTGTGTGAGAGCATTGATGGATGCATAGATGGATGGATGTTTAATGTTCTTTCACGCAAAAACTACTGAACTGATTTGGATAAAATTTGGTACACAGATAGTTTATCATCTGGATTAATACATAGAATACTTTTTGTCCCGTTTTAATTTACCCGAGTTTTAGCGGACGAAACCGCTGACAACACCTAGTGTGCATGTAAATATAAATTAAAACAACACAGTCAACCTACAATTCGAGTTACTTCAACTCGAGGTATTGCGTAAAATTTTAGCTAAACAATATATTAATATAATACACGACGATAAAGATAACGACGACAAAAGCCTTTGTCAAACAGACAGGCGTGGCGAATGCGAAGCGAGACTGAGAATGGATTGTTTGAATCCAGTCACATAGAAAAGCGAAAGCGATCCGATAACGTGACCGAACCGATGCGAAGACGTGGCGAAGGAGTATTTGCTCTGTTTGACGTCGTTCATAAAAAGCCAGCTATTACAACTACCACGCCTCGGTTCGCTGTACCCAGTTTGACGTCTCGTATCGGTTCGTTATCGCTTCGGACTCGGTCCGGTTCGCTATCGCCTGTCTGTTTGACAAAGGCTAAAGAGTAAAACCCGGCGTTGTGGAAGCGACGAGCGAGATGTATGCGATCTTATTCACCTTTCCTGAGGTAGCTATGTTCGCACGTCACCCCATTTACGTCGTGAAGCCCTTACTAAGGGTAACCGGTTTTAAAAGAAGATTTTCTTAAAAAAATTAAACATGTTTTGGATGCGGCATGTTGACAGTAACAATAGATTGCAAATATAATTATTCCGTCAGAGTTTAGAAACATAATGGATGCGTCTTTTTTTAATCAATGCATATTTAAACAGATATAATGCATCGAAAATCGAAAGAGGCTCTAGAACCTTCTCAGTATGAGATCTAGAAATTCCAAAGTTATGTTAATACGAAATCTTAATAATGTAAACTGAAAATTACGTTTAAATGTTAAATGAGAAACCGATTCATACGCCTACGATTATGATTGAATTAATTATTAAAATTGTAATTGCTGTGTAATCCCTTACCTAATTATTATCCAATTAGAGAAATTTGTATAACCTATTCTCTCACAATTATCAAAGTCATGCAGATTTTACTGATCAAATATTACTAACAATCTCACATAATATTATAATTTAATTTCATAATTTAATAATGCCAACAATCTTGTCACAATTTCTTTTCATAATGTTGACATGACAGGCCTGTTGGTCTAGTGGTTAGTGACCCTGACTGCTATGCCGAAGGTCGTGGGTTCGATTCCCACCCAGGACAAATGTTTGTGTGATGAGCACGATCATTTGTTCTGTGTCTGGGTGTAATTTATCTATAATATGTATGTATTTAGAAATATATAAGTATGTTTATCAGTTGTCTAGAACCCATAACACAAGCTCTGCTTAGCTTGGGACTAGATGGCGTTGTGTGATAGTTGTGAAATATTTATTATTATTATTATTATTAATGTTCTTAAGATGTTACTTGCAATTATCATAATTATTAATGTCAAATAATTAAATTACTAGCTTTTTATTTATTTTTAATTGTGGGCCTATTACTAAACCAAAGACAAAGTCCTGTTTTGTATATAGAGAACTAATTGATCACTACGCCAGAACGCGTAGCATGACCAATTCTATCTCTATTCTACCAAGAAAAGACAAAGTTATTTTATAGTTATTTGTATACAAATCGACTGTTTTTTTTTTGGCACAAGTATGACACTATTAGTACACAATTGAAGAATAGTAACATTACCTTTCAATATTTTAAACGTTTCCATGCTTAAAACGGTAAAAATGTTTCTACGTTCTGTAATTTTGTCTTTTCTTCCGTCGATAAAACCTGTTCTACGGCGCCATGCTACGCGTGCTGATGTAGGGTGTTATCATAAAGAAGCAGGTCCAAGTCGGCACTTATCGTGCGAGTCCGTACTTATCGGTACGGGTCGGTACATATCGATTATCGGTACCGGTCGGTACTTATGGTGCAGGTTAGTTTGTATAATGAAACCGGCTACTCTGCCAAGTCACAACCTGTACGTACGAGCGCATAATTATCATTGTTCTTTTATGCCTGTACCGACCTATCACGACCTGTCTGTATCGACCACTTGCTTCTTTATAAAAGCACCATAACTCGGGATGATTTAGACCTATTTTAATTACATTTCCGAGTATTAAGTATGAAAAAGAATTTACACAAGAAATTATGAGAGGCCTTTGTTCAACCGTCTGAAGTATACAGACAGACAAAGAAAAAAGTATGTAAATCTATTTCCAAGTTAGTCTTATATAAATGAAAATTTATCGTTTCACAGTAAAACTAAAATATATTTTTAGAAATACTTACATTAACAGATCTTTGATCTTAACATAATTTACGAGTTGCTAATAAAATAATTAATTATAGCGAAGGAAAATAGTACGGTCCTTCATTAGAAATGTGTGAGCCATTCAGCGTACGAGCCCAAGGGTGGAATTCATTTATTTTTTATGAAAGAAAGCGTTTCGTACGAAACGAGCCTTCTATAGAAACATCCAATTATACATTTGTAGGAAAATTAAGTAGCCTCACCAAGAATTTATACAGTTTTACGAATTATAAATCTGTCAAGTCATAAATTGTCAACCAATTTAGCTACCAGCTGATTTTTTAGTTTATTGTGTGAATTCTAATAATATTAAAAAAATATATAATTAAAGTGAAAGTTTGGATAGACGGCATGGCTTATCTTGCAACGAACTTAATAGAATTTGGCATACAAATACAATACTTTCATGTGATCCAAACCGCGAGCATAAGCTAGCGAGAAACAACGCGTCGAGTGCTAAACATAATTAGATGATTAGACCATTTAACAGATTTCGAGTTTTCGTATTCGGTCCCATAAATAAAACTAGTTTCAAATTCAGTCTGTACCACATCTTTTGAAATGATCGCAGTTTTAGGTACACCCACGGTACATACTTATAAAACCGATGACATGCGACGTCTGACAATACAGATAGAGTCCGCGTGGTGCAGTACAAACCTCGCATATAGGCCTGTGTACCAGCAGTGAGTGGATATTACAATTACATTAATCATTATTCTCTTACTTTTATCGCAATTGATTTAGGATTGGCGCAAAATGTCTGCTTTTTCTTTTTAAGGTAAGTTGACAAAGGTCATCAAGGCTTAGCATTTAATTTCCCTGGCTATTCATAGAATCTATGTGGGTCACGTTTCAGCTAATAAGTAGTTTCTGATACGTATAATTTGATTCCAATTCCTTTAGTTTTTTAATTTCTGGGTATGGCATAGGTTTTTCTTACGAAGTGAGGAATTCGCGAAAGTGTGCCTTTGTTTTCTGTTTCTAGAAAATCGTGGATCGAGGAATACGTCATTTGTCTCTATTTTTGCCGAAGTAGACAACTAAGAATAGATTAGAAAAAATTCTTTTGAAAAGCCCTGTTTTTAGTTGTTTGAAGTATTGTTAGAATTTAGGAAATTTCATCGAAGTTACTGAATTTTTGAATAATGGAGTTCGAATCTGAGTTCGATTTTGTGGCATACTTTGTTTTAACTAGGCCCCTTTGTAAGGTCCTCTAGTAATCCATAGACATCTGCAACATCAGAAGCTTTAGCATTGCCGATCTCGAATTTTTCATAACTTTAATGCCTTTGTCAAACAGACAAACGAAGCCAATACGAAGCGTGACGTTTTTATTTGTAATGTATGGAATTGTTTGAATCCAGTCACATAGAACAGCAAAAGCGATCCGATAGCGTGACAGAACTATCGGACTGACGTCTCGCTTCGGTACGGTATCGCTTCGCTTTCGCCAGTCTGTTTGACAAAGGCTTAAGAGTATGAAGAGGTGGGGAACGGTGCGCCGACAATTAAAGGTACAATAGTTTCGGCGAATTGTGTTTACATCGTGTGTTCCACAACTGATAGCACAATGGTCTTTCAAGAAGAACTGGTTCAACCGCAACTATAGACGGTATGGGTGATTGTCAGCCCGTCCCTCTTTTCCCGATGATGAGGGCGTCTCCCACGGCGTTTGAATTGTGAGGTGGAGGCTGTCCTCTCCTACACGACACTCGCCTCTTCATTCGCATGCAGCCATAGTCACAGGGTATTACCACCATGCTATATAAGTCTGGACTTTATTCTACTTAACTTAAGGTTTCACTTACCTTTGATAAAAACTGAAGCTTCAGCCTCTATTTCAGGGTAACCTTCAACGCTAGCTTTGCACAAGTACCGGCCAGATGTGTGGGTGTCCAGATTTAGAGTCAGGTTTGCTGTTCTACCGACTCGCTGTGGACAAAATTATTTCGTTAATACTTGTAATAAAACTTAGAACATACCTACATGCATAAAGTCACGCTTTTTTCCCATGGGGTTTTCTGTTAGCGTATTAAAATTGACAAAAAGACAGAATTTATAAAGATTTCTATGGTTGTGTATAGCAATTTTTAGATTTAGAAATACAAATCTTTTGGTTCTTTACTCGTCAACGGATCGGGCCAGAATAGAGAGTGAATTGGTCATGATACAGGCTTGAGCGATGTTAACCATGGCAGACATAAGTTAAAACCCCTTGAAGTGATAATTCGTCATGTTTTGAATAAATGTATAATTACAGTATTAAACGGCATTTTTCAAAGTTTTTGAAGATGTTACATCATATTACATTATACCATTTTAGGACAAAACAGAAACACTTTTTTTTTTTTTCGTGGTAAAATCATCAAATGAGTCCTCCCACCCATGGCAGGGCGGGAGGGACTGTCAGACTTGTACTGACTAAAATCCACGGTGTCCTTCAATAGCCCTTTACGTACTAGGGTCACGGTAATCCCTTGGTCCCGCGACCCCAGCAGGCTTTGGCCCTCTACAGGCCCCGTCATTATGCTGACACTCTTTGAGGCGCGCGTGGAACACAACGCGCCGTCGACCCGGGCATGGTCCATGGTCGGACAGCGAGTAGCCCATTACTCGCTGCCCGCATGCCCGCGCCTACGGTGGCCGGAGATCGTCCTGCGACGTCCGACGCCGTGGGCGTCTACCACTGCGGCTGGGGTGAAGGGAGGACGCTGTCCTCTCCCTCAGGCGGCCCGCCTCCTCCTTAACGAGCATGACTGCTTCGCAGAAGGAGGCGACCGCTTCCCACTCCAAGACAAAAACACTTAGAAGAACTCACATTAAAATTCAAGACTCAACACAATGAGACCTAAATTCAGACAAACAAGGCTATCTCACGCCTTGTTAGTACAATTCTCTTTGAGATATGACAAGTTCTTAATACAGACATGGCCGTGACGCCCCCGGACAAAGTTATGTGTAGTGACTAACAAGGTTGTCATGAGAAAGTTCGGGATTTCTAAACAGAATATATTTTTACCTTCTTATTAGCATTACAAATGATCGGTCGGGGGAATTACGAATTACCGTGACCCCGGAACGTAAAGGGCTATTGAAGGACACCGTGGATTTTAGTCAGTACGAGTCTGACAGTCCCTCCCGCTCTGCCCTGGGTGGGACTCATTTGATGATTTTAAAAGGATAAAAAAAAACCCATTGCAAATGATAGTGGTGGTCTTGAGTTTAATGGTACGCGAAGCATGACCGATTCCATCTCTATACCACCAAGAATAGTACTGTATATCTATATATATAAAAGGAGAACTGACTGACTGACATATCAACGTACAGCCGAAACTACTGGGGCTAGGAATGTGAAATTTTGCACACGGCTTCCTATTATAATGTAGGGGAGCACTAAGAAGGGGTTTTTAGAAATTTAACCTTTAAGGGGGTGAAAAGGGGGAATTAGGAAAGTACGTAACCCACGCGGACGAAGTCGCGGGAAAAGTGCTAGTATATATATATAAATGTTATGTTGGTTTGTGTACGCTTCAAAAACTCAAAAAGTTCTGCACCGATTGAGCTGAAATTTTAGCATTTTTTTTATCTAATTTTTGCATCAGTCACATATCCGCGACCGAAAAAACAGCTTTTTTGTATCACAGCGAAACGTAGCAGGGTACAGCTAGTATAATATATAATTCGACATTATTGTTTTTCCACCGAAAGACGACACGGCCCCGTAGACTACTTTTTTATTTAATTCATTTTAATAATTACCACGTTAAGGACAATATAAATATTTCTAATATGTATTAGTTTTGCGTTACTACGGTAGGTAGTGACCAGGTCAGGCAAAGACTAACTATGTGTTTTTCTTCACTAAGAATTTCTAAGAAGCTATTCTGGATTTGTGCCCGGCTGATAACAATACGCTCGCTTTCTATCACACGAGACTTAAATATAACTGGGGCAATGTGGGTCTACTACAAGCTAGCTATGCCTATCCCTTTGGGAGTTACAAGCGAGATAGTACGTTATAATAAAGCCACAACCGTGACACCCACACAGTTATGAAGTATGAGATTGCCCCGAGATTGTTTCGGCTTTGTAGACAAAATATATTTTGGAACGCAACATTTAGTTTTCGTGAAATTAATTTTTCGGCTGCCTACATTTGGAAAATGAATTTATATTAAAACTTAAAGTATTATGTAGGTTATCCTTTAGAATCTATTTTCAGCTTAGGACGAAGCCTTATAACGAACTTGATACTTTTAGAAATAACAACGAAAACAACATGTTTCATTAAAAGCTAACCACAATAAAAAAGAAAAACATTCCAGATTTTTACGACCGAAAATTCTAACGGACAAAACAATTCCTATATTGGTGTACACAAAGTAAATACCGCAAATGAAATAACTTTTGGTAGAGCCAAACAATTAGGGCACGATATTGTTACTGGCACAGTTCGAGCTAATATTGCAGACTAGCTTTCGCCCGCGACTCCGTCCGCGCGGATGTCGGTCTTCGCGTGGTTGGTTTATTTCTCCATTTTGAGTAACTCTGACAATGACATCTTATAAATATTACGGCGCTGAATCCACTGCGGGTAATGCAACGTGTGTTCGCGGTTCTACAGAACAACGTCTATGAATAAAACTGAAAAATAAGATTTTTTTTCTACGTATTTTTCCAGGATAAAAAGTATCCTATTTCCGACCTCAACTCCACAACCACATACCATCCCCACATACACTCAAGCAAATACACGCCTCCACACACGCGCACAAATACACAAACACACACATACACACACACACACACACACACACATACATACTCATACATGCACACTTATGGCAACACCTCGTTTCATACACTTTTTCGATAATAGTTTCATTTTCAATACCGTCGATACCCCTTTTTGCATTTAATTTACTTTTTATTAAATTATTAGACTTTGCACATTCACATGCCTATTTTGGTTTTAATAACTGTGCTTTTTTTATTTTTGTTTCTTTTCATTTTTATTGTAATGGCTAATAAGACCCCAAAGAAGGAACCACTGGCTCGGAAGACACAGGCTCTGCCTAGTTTCGGAGTCAGGGATACTTAAATTTTTGGACAAATGCTAGCCCTAGCGACAGTTTCCCTATGAATTTTGTAGCCAAAAACCCAATATCGTATTTTAAGTCAATAATCATGTACACCTTAGCGTAAGAACATTTTTGTAACAAGGGTTATGAATAAAAGCATTATTATGTTATTAAGTATTATTAAATCCTATGTTATGCCCACGATAATAAGGAATAATTATACCAAGTTTCATCGAAATCGAACCGTTAGTTTTCACGTGATGCCTGCACAAACAGACAGACAGACAGACAGGCAAAAATTTTTTTAATCATATATTTGGGTTTGGTATCGATCCAGCAACACCCCTCGCTATTTATTTTTTCAATATTTTCAATGTACAGAATTGACCCTTCTACAGATTTATTATATGTTTAGATATAATTGAAGATGTTAGAGATGTTGATGGAAAAAAATCGGTTACTGAAATAAGATTTTTTGTGTATATACATTTAACCAATTAAAAAGAAGAGAAGGAGATAAGAAGAAAATTTATGAATGAACTGTAATACACATGTTACAGCTACAAAGGGAATGGATGGTTTGTACCAGGCTACCCACGTTCGCGTCAGACTTTTGATAGAAATGACAACAAATACGTAGAAAAATATACGGTAGAAAAATTCCTGCTATGTTGATTACAAATATTTTGAGAAGTAATATTTCATCTAAAGTAACTAAAAGAAAAATCTGTACCAAAAGACTGTACCTGGTTAAGGAATTAACGTACAAAATGGTGGACAGAAGAGATCTTTAAAATTTGTAAATTTAGTTTTTTTTTAAACATCTTAAATTTTCCTGAATCAAGGTATTCTGCAAAACTATCAGTCGAACTCACGCTGTTTATAATGAGACTAAAAAGAAAGTAACCAACTAAATGTCAAGTAAAGATAAAAATATACCTTGAAGGAATTTGTAGTACTGTCATTGGCAAAATACTAAGAATACAATGTATGGAATTGCTTGCGAAACCTGTTTTGTTGAAGACGTTAAAAATATGTAATTAGTAACGCAATTCTTGGTGTACGCCATTGAGCACTATAACTAACAAGCTACTGATATGCTTGTTATGAAACTAAGTATTGAAAAAGATGCTGAGTAAAAGAATGTTGAAACTTAGTACAAGATAATATTCTTAAGTGGGGAAAAAAGAGGGAATATGAATCCATAAGAGATACTAGAAAATAATCTTTAGAAACATTAGGTGTTTTTTTTATGAAATCAGTTTTGGTAGTAGGTATACTGTGAAGTCCAAGCCCAGGACCTCATACTCAGCAGTTGCTTATGGGTTAGATGTCCAAGAACAAACCCATTAGAAAAAGGACATAGCAACTTTGATGTACAATCATAGTTTACAACCACAGCCAAAGTCTAAATACCACAACCGATAATACACAAGCTAACGGTCAAACTTTCGGTATAAAATTGTCCACAACATCGTTTTGGTCATCGATTTCACACAAAACTTATGTGTACAGTACCTTACATAATTACTCATGACCAACTGACTTTATACGGTTTTCATTGCGTCGGTTATTTTTGGCCGTATGTTTCGCTTCTAATTGAGAATTCTTTTGTTGGTTCATGCGTTGGTTGGTAGTTGGTATCATTGTATTTTGGTTTCCAGGATAGTACTGGATGAACAGAATTCCAGAATAGTTAAATAAATCTGGCCAGTGAGGTTTTAAGTCACATGCAATGGGGAGAAGCCTTTTGGAACTGTATGGTAACTAGATCAAATCAAGTGCAAGCACGAGAACGGACGCCCGAAGATGACATACACTGACTACATGGAGGTTTTTAAGAAAGGTCCGTTAAAAAGCGTGCTTGACCTGACCATGACGAGATGTATAAATGTGAGACCATACTTCATGTTAGGGTCGTAGCAGTTGGTGTTCTGTGGTTATTTTAGCCCAATCAAAAAAGGCATGACTTTATGCATGTAGTCCGAGTCGGGGCTGCTAGGAAACCAACTAAGAAATCAAACCCAAGACTTTTTTTGTCGCAGTAGTACTTATGATTACCAAAGACACGAAAAAATCTAATACAAATCCTGGAATCAAATAAGCCAAGCTCAGTAGTCGCTTTTTGTAATATTTTATTATCCAAAAATAATGATTCCAAGTCGAAAACCCACATAAATGAATCAATTCTAAGCTTTAGAAGATATCAAATAAGACCCGAGAAATGTCGAAGCACTTCGAAGAAACTGATATTAATAGAACTCTCAGAAAAAAATGTAATTGAGAACGCCCACTGGTGGCTTCTAAGTGCGAAAACAGGGTGGCTTAGGATCCAGCGGGGCGTTCAGCCGAGCGTGTTGGCGCGAAAGAAAAAAGCACACTTTGCGCGCCTTTCAAGACATTCCTGAGTATTAGCATTCTTTGGTTGTTTCGCTCTAAAAGCGAAAACTGCAGCAAATACTGTTTTTGAATGAGGCCATCATCACCGTTGTGGCTTGAGTGGTGCGTGCCCAAGGTATCTTTTGGAATGGGTCGATTTGTACCATGGGGCGAAAGACGCTGCACGCCCCGCCTCGCTCAGCGCTCAACGCGAGCACACTGGCCATACTCTAAGATTTATTTAGTTACCTAATGATACTGCTAAGAATACGAATAACCTTATATATTATTATTAGCTCCATCTAAAAGAATGAAGCTGGTACAGTACATATTATATAGACTAAATGAATACAATGATAATTTTCCAGAAACTTTTTTTGCCAATCTTGGTGGAGCAGAAGAGACTAATTCTTACTGACTACAAATTTCTTCGAATGCCATTGCCGTTCCAAGGCAACAATTTAAACAAACTATATTGGATTATCTGACTCTTGCACCAGTAAAAACTGTGTTGCTGGAACCAGCGACAAGGCGTAACGTGTAACCCTGCTTCTGATTTTACACCATTGATGGAAATTGCGATGGCTGACATTCTCGCCAGTTTTCAAAGTCGATGTCCAGTCGATACTGATAGAGTAATTAAATAAAAACTATTTTTGAGTCTCCGAAAATGTCCCAACTTTACAACTTTACGAAATCACATAATGCGGTGTCAGAAGAATGTTGATAGTAAATTTATCATATACTCACAATCATCTGATCCTCTTCATGATGCAGCCACCTGATCTCCGGAGGAGGGTATCCGTCGACATCACAACTGAGAGTAATGGTAGTTCCTACTTCTGCTTCCACGTCCTTTGGTAGGTTTCTGAATGTTGGTGCATCTAGAGAAAGAAGAATTAGTTTAACAATAACATCTAGTTTTAAAGTGATTTTTTAGAATCAGATAGAAATTAATAAGGCAATGAGATCAAATTCTATGGGCAAGTTTCATTGATGCTTAAGCTGAGGTCTCGAAGCTAGCGGACAGCGATTCGACACCGTGTTCAATAAAGCCACCACTCCTGGCAAACCATCTCCTTTAAACACTCTGTCACAACCCCACTCCCGCCGACTTCAAATCCGAGGCCTGAAGTGAATTGCGGTAAAATTGACAATTTGCATTTGTGCAAATAGAAAGTAGTTAAAAAATATCCACTTTCATCCCTTCTAGTGTTAAAAAGATCTTTGGTATCAGGCAATAGTCCATGATTCAGTATCCTGTTACTTAACAGCGCATAAATGAAAAGGTATTTTTTGGGAATGTAGTTTAATGAAGAGCAAGAATTTTGTACTTGTAGCTTCTCTCAGAATGTTAAAGTCTTTGACAATTCTGCTTTCATGAATAAAGTCATCTCTAACTGCAAGTTATGCAGTTCAAAAGCTGTTCCTACTTACATGTAATTTCAAGCGTCTCTACTTCTTCACTGTTCCCGACATCATTGAAGACAATGCACTTTATAGTCGCATCGTGGTATTTTCTTGTGATGTTGTATATTTTCTGTTGGAAAAATAAAGAATGTTCGTTTTAATTAAACTTGTTGTTATTGCGATCACCGCAGTTGTTATTGATTCGCTTCTGTATGGTCTTATTTTCCAATCGTTTACGTCTCAGCGACAAAGAAAAATAAGGTGCAAGAATAACGGTTTATAATTTGAAGGACATAAGCAAAGAACTTCTGCTGAGATTTATGTTATGGAAAAAGCCAATAACACTTTTGCCTGAGGGACTGTCAGACGAGTACTTAGTAAAATCTATATTGGTCTTTCAATAGCCCTTTATGTTCCAGGGTGACGGTTACCAGACGAGATAGTCTCGCGACCCCGGCAGACAGAGTTTTCTTAGGATCAAATTGAATGATCTAGCAAAACTATAACCGAGAAATTGAATGAATACTTCAGTTAAATCTTTATTATCATCTACCGCCTACTTATTACGATAACTGTTTTACCCAAATGTTTTTTATCAACATCAGTATTTATGATTTTTGTAACTTACCAATTCAGTGGTATTTCCTTCAATAAGTTTTTCATTCAAGAACCACTTGTAGGTCAGGTTGGATGGGTTCGCATCGGCTTTGCAAGCTGTTGAAAAATATTTTATATTGAAACACTAATTACGAATGAAATGCTTGAATATTTTATGAGTAACCCGATTTCGTATGAAAGAAAATCGTGTAGGTATCAATAAACATGAAGAACCATATGCAGAAAACATCGTGAAGTAAGTTTAAAATGTAAGAGTTAGGTCGACTTTTTTTTAAACTTTGCCCCCTTTTAGATATCACTCCTGTAATATTTCGGGTGCGTTGACAGACATTTCAATTCACAAACAACCAGACTAGAAACTTGCGAATCTCTTAACAAAAAAAAAACCGGCCAAGTGCGAGTCGGACTCGCCTTTAAAGGGTTCCGTAGCAGCAAGTAACATTATATAAAAGTTGGTTGTAACTTTGAAAGATAAATTGCGGTGTACGATTTATGACGTATTAATAATAATAATAATAATAATAATAATTTATTTGTCAGAATATTGTTTTACAAGGTGTTACAAATTATAATATGATGTGATGTTGTATTAAAAAAAATGTAAGTTGGTACGCACAATATTGAGTGATTTACCATGTTATTTTAATATCATGGACTTCTTATAGGTTTTCCTATAATCTATAAGGAGAAAACTAATTTCTGTATTTTTTTCAAAATTTTAGGTTCAGTAGTTTCGGAGATATGGGGGGGGGAATGGTCAATTTTCGTCTATTTTCTTGAATAACTTGGAAACTATTTATTTTAAAATTACAAAAAAATACATTTAAGATCTTCTCAACAAGACCTTTCATTTGATATGCCACACGATGCAGTTTTCAGATTTTTTTATTAATTTTCGCCTTCCCCCCCAAAAATGACCCCCCATATACAGATTTCATCTGCTCACGTCACACCTCTGTGTTTGGGTCACAGGAATTGATATGTGTACCAAATTTCAACTTAATCGGTCTAACAGATTCGGAGATAATTGACTGTAAGCGACGGACGGACAGACACACGAGTGATCCTATAAGGGTTCCGTTTTTGTATTCAGACGTACGGAACCCTAAAAACAGGAGAAAATCAAACAAACCATGGACGGGAAATCAGAACGATGCCATGACAGTACATGGTTGACTTTATGATGAAAAAAAAGAGAATTATAGAAGACGCTGACCTACTGTATTGAATCCATATTTGGAAACTACACTTCGGTCATGGACCGAAGGATAATAAATGAATTTACTTGAAACTTTCCAAATAATAATACACTATTATTCAAAATAATGATGGACTTTATAATTTAATCATTATATAATATTGTATAATGTAGACTTTGACATTAATTGATGAAACGCTTTTAATGGCTTTCCAATACTACAATCGAGCGATTCCATTTTAAGTAGGCATATACTTTAGGGTCATTTGAAAAGACACTTTAACTTCATGTATATAATACTCGTATGATTGATTGTTATTTAGAAGTCATAAATCATCCTTACCTATAACGACGTCGTTTCCTTCTGGAATTTTCCCATTGGAACCAGATTTGATGAACATTTTCACCTTTGGAGCATATTTTACCTGTTGACAAACGGTGTTATTAATACCAAAATAATTATCTCAAAAACATAATGGAAAGCACAGAAGGACATGTTTTCATCGGACGCGTACGCGATCTCATTTAAAATGACACTCGCGAGTATACTTGCACTCGCTATACGTAAGGCATATTTCTGTGTGCATGATAATCTCAGAAAAATTACAGTCGCGAGTGCACATGCACTCGCTGTACGTGAAACTTGTTTATGTGTGCGTTGTTATCTCAAACAAATGTCAGTCGCGAGTGCGCTTGCATTCACTGCATGTGAAGCATATCTATGTGTGCGTGGATATCTCAAACAAATGACAGTCGCGAGTGCGCTTGCACTCGCTGTATTTGAAGCGTGTTGATGTGTGCGTAGAGATCTCAAACAAATGACAGCCGTGAGTGCACTTGCACTCGCTGTAAGGTCTTTGATATCGTGCGTCTCCGTTTCGCACGTTTCTATAAGGAATCATCCTTCTGCACAGCTAATATTTTGTGGTAAAACCTTATTACTTCCCGCTCTTTTAACGGTGTTAAGAGGCTTCCAATCTTTATTGTGAAAAGGAAGGAAGGTATGAAGGAAGTGTCGCTTATATCTTTTTAATAAGGACTCGAGTACGTTGGTTCGAGGTTAAATAAAGATCGTGTGGATTGATCTCAAAGTGCTTTGCACTTGAATGAGGGAGATTTCATTACAATTTGGTGATTCTTTTTTGCATTGAAAGCCAGTTATAATTGCTAGCAGATTTTGTGGTCTTAAAGCACCATTTTACATCTATCTCCATTATAAAGAATCATATATTTATTTTTTGGAATATTTATACTATACTATACAATAATTAAAAGTATGTACTTGACTAAAACTAGAAATTTAAAAATAAATAATTATAACAAGATACTAAATTTAAACTAAAACTAAAATAAAAGAGGGTTATAAAGAAGGGTATAATTTGAAATTGAAAAACTTTCAAATAATAACGTGTATGTACTTGATCCAGATTCATTAACACGAGCGCGTGAAATAAACTTTTAAGACTGTTAATGTCTGAAATATTAGCGTATCTTTGTCTTTTTTCTAGTGTGACCTCCTTTATCTTATCGTGGTAAAGTCATCAAATGAGTCCTCCCACCCAGGGCAGAGCGGGAGGGACAGTCAAACTCGTACTGACTAAAATCCAGGGTGTCCTTCAATAGCCCTTTACGTACCGGGGTCACGGAAATTTGTAAGTCCCGCGACCGTGTGTCCTCCCTTAGGAAGGTGCTACGAGTTAATTAAGCCTCCTTTAGAGTTTAGAGCTTAGACTTATACAAGTTCAGGTTTCCTAACGAAGTTTTCTTTCACTGATACCGGATAGGCTATTTAACTCAAAAAAATGTATGAGTCTGAAATATAGATTATAAAAAATATTAGAAGTGTATTTATTATTTTGTTACGTAAACCAAAATTGGCGAAGATACAACTCTTGTAAAAACCACAAAACCTCACGCGGTCGGCATCATTTTACAGGCGTTATAACGTCACAAGCCCCCACTCTCGAATTTGGAAGCATTTTATCTTTATTAACATTCACAGATTTAAAAAAAATACATGTCAAATATTTTTCAATATCCTAAAGCCTTTGTCAAACAGACAGGCGTGGCGAATGCGAAGCGAGGCGTTTTTATTTGTAATGTATGGAATTGTTTGAATACAGTCGCATAGAAAAGCGATCCGATTGCGTGACCGAACTATCGGACAGACGTCTCGTATCGGTTCTCGGACTCGTCTGTCTGTTTGACAAAGGCTAACTGACGGACAAAACAGATTTTCAATTTATTTATGCAGTAAAATACCCTATTCGTGATATTATGTTCCTTTGAATTGAAATAATAGATCTTAATAGTAAAATTATACAGGAAAGGACATCGATTGAAAACAAAAAGATGAAAAGTGGGCCAAGTACATTATTGATTTAAATCTAACAACAGTTTGGATAATCATTAAAATGGTGTAATGAATTTTAATCCTCTTTGTCCTACAGATTAAGTTGAATATTCTGTGTACGAAAACTAGATAAAATGTGTGTATGATAAAATTACTCTACATATGAATAATTTAGAAGTTTCAATTAAAATAATTAGAGAATATTCTTAAGTTCTAATAGCCCAGTTATTCCCTAACACATATAAACAAAGGAGATTACACAATAAAACGAATAGACAGAAACTTTACGATCGCAATCATTCAAATTCTATTATACAAAACAATTTAAATATAACAATGAACAATTAATAAATAATGGTAACTATTACTTAAACACTAAGTGGAATTATGCGAAATATAAATTTTCTTGAAACTCTCGATGACAAAAGTTTTCACGAGATTGTTTTCTAAGACTTTGATTCAAGTAATTAATAGAGTTAAAGAATTGAATTATACAATAGATCATTGTAGAGAAAGCTTGTTAATTAATTTAGAACATTTAGTAGATATTATCAGCCTCAACTTACGAGTTGTAGGTATGTTTGGTTAATACAAATTCAATCTTACACGCATGTATTTGAGTTGTAATTAGAAAGTAGTTTAATAATATATATATTTTTTAAAAGTTGCCCCACACTAGGAATTTCTCCTGTGTCATGGGTGCGTTTACAAACATATAAACTCACATACACAAGCGCCCAGACCCGAAGCAACAACTTGTAGATCATACAAATATTTGCTCCATGTGGAAATCGAACCCGCGACATGCAGCGCAGTAGTCTTATTGCTCTGCCACTGCGCTAACCGTGCCGCTAAAATGCACCAAAGTATTTGATATGGAGCTGATTTGTTGAAGATGTTTTTGACGCCGATGGTGTGTTTGAAGAAGTTTTTCTCATGAATATAAATTAAAAAAATATTCTGTCTTCAAGTAGGTAAGTACCTTTACTTGTTATAAGATCGCTATGTGAATTGACATTCACCTAACGACGGTATTACGCAAGAAAATTATCATATCGCCCTCAATACCAAACTCTGCTCTAATACTAACAATGAACTTACAGAAAAGGCAAAGATCACTGAACCCACATAAGGAATAGAACAAAGGACCTCATGAAGCTGTCTTTGGCAACTACCGGCCCAGAATGGATAAGTAAAAAAGGACAACTTTACACAACAACCGAAAACAAGCGCACACACAAATAATAATCGTATGGACGCGAACATACGGCGATCTAAAAAATGACAGTTGTAAGTACGCAAGCACTCAAGCCTTTGTCAAACAAACAGGCGTGGCGAATACGAAGCGAGGCGTTTTTATTTGTAATGTATGGAATTGTTTGAATCCAGTCACATAGAAAAGCGAAAGCGATCCGATAGCGTGACAGAAGTATCGGACTGACGTCTCGTATCGGTTCGGTATCGCTTCGGACTCGTCTGTCTGTTTGACAAAGGCATAATCGTATGGACACGAACATATGGCGATCTAAAACAAATGACAGTCGCGAGTGCGCTTGTACTCGCTGTACGTGAAGCGTGTGTATGTGCGTGGAAACCTCAAAAAAACGACAGTTGCGAATACGCAAGCACTCACTGTACGTATGGCATGCCTCTGTCATCTAATTGCCTAACAATTTCCTATGTTGAGGTTCCAGTTTAACTAGATCTAGTTGGATTTTTACGTGGTACTCATAAAATCATCAAATGAGTCCTCCTACCCCCATAATATCAGACTCGTACTGACTAAAACCCACGGTGTTCCTTCAATAGCACTTTACGTTCCGGGTCACGGTTACCTGATGAAACAGCCCCCAGGCTTTACCCCTCTAAGGGGGGCTCCGCCAGATTGCTGACTGCTCTTTGAGGCGCGCGTGAAACACGACGCGCTTTCAACCCGGGAGAGCTAGTCTGTAGTGCCTGTAACTCCTCAACTTAGTTACAACGACACGGCTTTGTTTCATTGGGAATCTGTCCAGTAACGATAATCTTTGCATAATGAAGAGTTTAACTTGTTGCCGTTACTGTATCAACATTTGCAATTCAAAATATCTTATTTGGTTTTTCGGGTCAAAATTATACTGTGCGACGGGGTATCGATATCATACAACAGTCACCTATCCATGGATGGATCTCAGAAAATTTAGTTTTATCACGCTGCAGTTCATAGAAAATGCTGGCAAACGTCAATGTACAGTTTTCAATCGTTTGAATCAAGCCAAACTTCTGAACTACATCTTTTTGTACTACAAATGCAATGAGGCAATCAAACAAAATGGTTCCAGTTACTTGCAACTTGTATGAATCAACTGCAAGGAATGAACAAATTGGAGCTCTTGTAAACTCTCGCAAATTCTCTCTGGGAAATGTGTTCATTATGTTCGAAGTTACAGCATCACTAGTAACACTGTTCTTAAGAATTGTAGAAGTAATATTTTGTCTAAAGGTAACGACTCGGGCACGCCGCAATCGCGGCGGTAAGACCCCACTTTGAGGAGTGGCTGGATAGGCGTCACGGCGTCCTTACCTTCCGCATGACGCAGGTCCTCACCGGACACGGAAGTTTCGGGAGGTTCCTGTGTCTGATAGGGAGGGAAGAAACGCCTGGGTGTCACCACTGCGAGGATCGTCCGGAGGAAACGGTGGAGCATACGGTGCAGGACTGCCCCGCTTGGGCAGAGCACCGCCGTGTCCTCACGACGGCGATAGGCGGAGACCTCTCGCGCCCGGCATTGCTCGAGGCCATGCTGCGGGGCGAGACGGAGTGGGAAGCGGTCGCCTCCTTCTGCGAAGCAGTCATGCTCGTGAAGGAGGAGGCGGGCCGCCTGAGGGAGAGGACAGCGTCCTCCCTCCATCCCAGCCGCAGTGGTAGACGCCCACGGCGTCGGACGTCACAGGACGATCTCCGGCCACCGTAGGCGCGGGCATGCGGGCAGCGAGTAATGGGCGACTTGCTGTCCGACCATGGACCATGCCCGGGTCGACGGCGCGTTGTGTTCCACGCGCGCCTCAAGGAGTGTCAGCACATTGACGGGGCCTGTAGAGGGCCAGAGCCTGCCGGGGTCGCGGGACTTACCCATCACCGTAACCCCGGTACGTAAAGGGCTCGTAAAAAAAAAAAAAAAAAAGGTAATAATAATGTAAGAAACATGCCACATGCATTATTCATCTTGTTACGTTCCCAATTCAGGGAAACGTAAGACATTTTTAAAAGGAGCTGCAGTGCATGTGAAGATTCGGTCTTGTGTGCAGCGCTGCCCCAGTCTTAAATACAGTAGCGTACCCGTTAAGCTACTGACAGCGACGTGTCGCGACACTATGTCAAGGCTCTGTTTTGAAGACAAACTGGTCGTATTGTACAGCCTATAGATTGTCTTTTGGAGAATTGCAAAGCTAGTCATAATTCATAAGTGTTGGTCTAAAACATTGAAATAATAATGAAGACCAAGAAGCATCAAACGCCAACAAGAGCTGAATAGCATATAGGATTGCGTCTTATGGCTGTAAACTATTAGTGCCTTAGCCATGAAACCATAAAGGTTCCATCCTTAAGGAACCCCTTATGCTGGGATGTTTGGTTTTCTAAGAAAAGATAAAGTATACGTACATCTACTTTATTCAAAATACAAACAGAACATTATCTTAATAACCTTCTAAAGAAAGAGGAAAAACTAAATGCGTAATAATTTAAAAACTAGTAGGAAGACCTTATTGCCGGTTGAAAACAAACTCGAGACAATAAAAATGATTCATTGCACCTAGAAAGTACTAAAAACTGTTCCTGCAGGTGTAATTAATGAATACAGGATAAAAATATGGAGTAAACAATATACAAAAGTATATTATCTTCAAAGCTAAAAATAAAAATATACCATTGCATAACCCGTTAACTATTGACAACATCCCATTAGAAGAAAAAACCTACGAAAAATACCTTGGCCTTAGGATTGAAAATTGTTTAACATGGAGCAAGCAGATTGATCACATCAAAGATAAAATTTCTTCACTTATTGGATCACTCAGTAATGTAAGTAAATGTATACCCAAAAAACTGCGCTTAAACATTTACAATTCTCTTGTCAAATCACATTTATTATATCTCATAGAAATCTGGGGCAGCGCTAGTAAAACAAAGCTACAAGAACTACAAAGAAAGCAGAATAGGATCATAAAGACACTCTTTCGCTATCCATACCTAACACCAACAAAAACAATTTTTAAAGAAACAAAATTGATGAATATAAAACAACTTTATATGTATAATACTTGTATCTTGATTAGAAAAATAATGGATGAAACGATTCACACAAACATAACATTTACCAAAAAATCCCAAATATGTAAACGCAGTCTTCGTCGACCCAGCTTACTTGTACTACCAAAGACACGCACAAATTATGCCAAAAGAGATGTTACCTATGATGGAGCACAATTTTATAATAATTTACCATCCCACATAAAAAATATAAACTCTTTCAGTGGTTTCAAATCAAAATTATCATATTATATAACTGAAACCACTCACTGAAAGTTATTAGCATAAGCTGAAAATACTATATGATAAAATGAGATGTATAAAAAAAAAATGAAAAATGTAACCCATTTAGCAGGAAACTAGTTGTAAGACAAATGTCCTGTATCAGTGACCGTTACCTAATTTAAGTATTTTATGTTATCTTATGTTCTCATGTAAGTGGCTCTTTTTTTGTCTTTTTGAGAATAAATTGCTTAAACCTAAACCTAAACGCACAAAAATATTCTGAATTATGCACGGGGAGTTTTTGTGCATTTTTAATAGCGCTTGTATTTATCAGTTGTTGTTTTACAGTTTGTTGTATAAATGGAGGCTGAATTTTCTTTTCTGTGTTGTTCTTTTTTCTACCTGTTTCTTTAGGCAAGTGGTAAACGATAATGCCTTTGTCAAACAGACAGACGAATCCGAAGCGATAACGAACCGATACGAGACGTCAGTCTGATAGTTCTGTCACGCTATCAGATCGCTTTCGCTTTTCTATGTGACTGGATTCAAACAATTCCATACATTACAAATTAATATGCCTCGCTTCGCATTCGTCACGCCTGTTTGTTTGACAAAGGCTTGAACGAAAACGCTACTTAGTATTAAATAATTTTTCAACTTAGTCTAAAGAATTTTGAATTTATTAAAGACTTTTCGTTTTCCCTCTGGTAATTTTTTTTAACGTGGTAAAATCATCAAATGAGTCCTCCCACCCAGGGCAGGGCGGGAGGGACTGTCAGAGTCGTACTGACTAAAATCCACGGTGTCCTTCAGTACCCCTTTACGTTCCGGGGTCACGGTAATTCGTGAGTCCCGCGACCTGACATCTGGTAGTGGTGTATTTTTAAGGAAGGAGACCTATATCGTGACTATCTGTCGTTATGTGGGATTGGACGGAGATTACAAAGGAAAAACCGCAGGTTGTAGGGATTACCTTTACTTACAAGTGGGACCATGTAGTTGAATAAAAAAAAACGACAGGTTGCTCTCCGAGAGTGCCGGCAGAAGTGAAAACTTGAAACTCTTACGAATTTTCAATCAGGTCACGTGTCCTGACGCGAGTTTAACATTTTTTACCCATTCCAAAAAGTGCACAACGCCGCTAAAGAAGTTTTCACTTCAAAAATATCCACTCCACTGCTGAGTCAATTCCGTTTCATTTATGATTAAAATTTAGATGATTTTCAAAGTTGGGCAGTTTTGATGTGTGCATGATTATTATAAGAGTCATAATTTAAGTACAGTATTATGCCCGTTAATGCAATGAAACTGATGTTTCTGATTGTATTGGTTGTATCGACATTTAAAGGTTTATTATAAACGAATATTAAACTCAGGTAATATCGTTCGTCATTTGAGATTTTCCATATCAATTGCTTTTTAAATTTTGTAAATGTAATGACTTGTATTATTTACTACATCATACAAACACTTAGCTATAATAATGTTATTTGATAGTTATCTGGCTTTTAAATAAATTATATGGTCCCAATAGTAGTATAGACCAATAAACCTAAAACATATTTAATCTCCGATAAAAATAAAATACACAATCCAGTTCCTAAATTATCGACGAGCCACAATATCCTAATCCCATAAAGATCGATTCCCATAAAGAACCTATAAATTCAACCTACAAGTTTCAATCCCAAAAAAATAGGAGACGCTATGAAAATTTATATTCGCCACCATTAAAAAAAAGAAAAACGGTCACAACGGTATAACATGTACAAATGGCGAGTATTTCGGTATCATAGCGATATCATGGCACATCGGATCGTAAAAAGTAATTGGGTTGCCCGTAAAAAGGGGTTTTATTTTATGACCAACGAAAAAATATATGATAAACATATCGCCCTTTTCTCCTCATAACAACGGTCGTGGGTTCAGAAGGAATAGATGCGGTCTGCGGTGTAGAAATTGGCTGTTTGCGAGTACAGTTTTACTCGGAAAGTGCTTGATGTTTTAGTACTGTTGATTTCATTGTTTCGGGTGTTTATTGGTGTTTCAGTTCATGATTTATTAGGTTTCATTGTATTGTGATTCGGTTTCTTTGCTTTTCGAATGGTTGCAAGAGTTTGCTCGGAACATAAGCTCTTTGGTTTCAATTTTTAGGACCGGCAAAAAGTTATTAGTGTTTTTAGAACAGATATTTTTGAGGAGCTGACCAGCTCAATCTGAACTTTTGGTCCAGATGATGGCAATATGCTTACCACCAATTACAACTAGACATTACTAGAAGAATATAGTTGTGATCTAGGTAGACATCTATTAGCCTCTTGAAGACGACAAGCATAATAGTAATATCCTCTGGTAAGGTAAAATTGGTCGAAGGCACAATTTACTACTATAATACAGGCTCACCAATATACCAATCCTCACCCTAGGTTCGCTCATTACACCTCTCTAACTAGTCGTCAAGCGTCCATCACTGTTAAATAAATACCTTTTTTTTCGTCAGACTATAAGGTACTGATTAAAAATCTACCCACTTCATTCAGCTGACTCTTTGCGTATCAGGGTCATGGTTACTTTTAAATACGGCCCACGACTCCTGCAGGTGTTTAGTTTTGCTTAGGAGCTCGAGGCGCGCGTGGAACACTACGCGCCGTCGACCCCCTAAGTCTTTGATCGGACGGCAAGCTACCATTACTCGCAGCCTACAAGTAAGTAGATAGACTACAATACTGTTATTTTATACTCCATAGTATAATAACGTATCGTATGTTATTAATTTGCCGTGTATTTTCACTGACCGTACACCTCAATAAACATTTTCTTTAGCCTCAATTTTACCTTTCCATTAAATTAAACTAAAGCAAATAAAACCACATCCAGACTTCAATATCCAAGTAAAACAATAAACGTAACCTTTATATTAAAGGGAGGAACATATTAATATTAATACTACATCCAGTTTCTCTGTATACACGACCGGAATAGTAATTTCCTTCTGACTTTTGGGGACGACAATAATTTTTACATCGGTATATGAGAACGTTATTTTTGATCAATGTATATAAGAGATGGGCCCACTAGGCTATTACTTTGACTGACTACCTGACTGGCCAAGTAGTTTGGCCGACTAGTGGATTGAAAAAATAAAATCATTAATTTTATTTCTCGCCAAGTCGCATGACCAGAGGGCTGGCTCGTTCTTTTGTCAAATAAAGGAAAGAACTCTTTTTGTATAAGCTTTGCCATTCAACGTGGTAATGCTGCCAGTCTTCTGAGTATGGGTCCAAAGAACAAATTTGAAGGATTTCTTTACGCCTTAGTTAGTGATTTAGTTTATTATTCTGTAGGTTAGGTCTTTGTTCTACATGGGAAAAAATACAGTAATGTATTCATAAATAAAACGTTTTTCTAGAAATATCGGTATTCAATAAGGTGGTATTTTATTTAATAAGTCTTTAGACCCTACCATGGCAAGTGAGCAAAATAGTCGTATTATACAGACTAGTCGACCAAGCCGTCCATTGTTGTCTGTGGTCATTGTGGTTTTTCTTTTTTATCGTGTTAAAATCATCAAATGAGTCCTCCCACCCAGGGCAGAGCGGGAGGGACTGTCAGACTCGTACTGACTAAAGTCCACGGTGTCCTTCAATAGCCCTTTTCGTTCCGGGGTCCCGGTAATTCGTTCAGTCCCGCGACCCCGGGTGGTCGTTGTGGTAGCGTTTCATATTCAGCTTACTCGCTTGCATTGAGTAGGTATATCATAAAATGCACTCGATTGCGAAAATAAGTTAAAAGGATATTTTTCGTTTTTATTTTTAACTTTGTTGGCTAAGTTTAAAACTGTAAGGGTAATTAGAAATCACACGTAGATGAGTTGAAAATAGTATCCCAGTCGTATTCGACTGTCATGCGAAGTGTCGACCACTTGGCGAGAAATAAAATTAATGATTTTATTTTTTTAATCCACTAGTCAGGCCAAACTACTTGGCCAGTCAGGTAGTCAGTCAAAGTAATAGCCTAGTGGGCCCATCTCTTATATACATTGATTAAAAACATGGCCGGATAGTCGGCTTAAGCGACTATCTGGTACATCTCTGATGTATACGAATGTGTATAATATATTTATGTTTTTAAGCATCAGTGTAAGTATTTTTATGGACCACTGAATGCTCACTAAGTAGTGATGAAATATCTTAATACTTTCCTCATTGTATGTCGGAATATTTGGGATATAAAAATATTGGATAGTAGTTCTTTTGATTGAATCGTTGCTGGTATAAGATATAGTAAAAAACTATCGTATAGAGATTGTGTAATATCGAGAAATGAGGAAAATATAAAGACTGTAGGAAATAATTCTTGCGTAACACGCACGGGTAAATGTTCTTTTGTTACGTACAGTACAGTAACTCAAATATTATGTATTCAAATATTAGTAAGCTCCTAATCTAGTTCGATATGTTTTTTTTTTTGGCATTATAGCAACATTTCCCTAAAGTTAAAAAAATGCAGGTCGAGCGGTGTTATTGGGTTTTATTTTTAATCTTGATATAAGCATTTCTCAGCAGCAATCACAGAGTCTGGATTTGTGCCCATTTGATGGCAATAGACTAGCTGGCTCGCCTTCTGTTACGAGACTTAAACATAAACTGGCAAAATATGGGTAGGTATACCTCTGCCTAATCCTTCGGAGATTACAATACAGGCCTCTCTTTTACAACAAAATCAGATGGTCCTTATGCTCACCCAATATCTAAAGAAGATACAGACACACTCAATAATATTAGAATACCAAACACAGAAAAACCATCACATTAAAAACATCTTCACAATCATTCCCACGATTGCTTCTCAAAAATCGATACAACAATATCCGCAAACAATTTCTTTGCAGATAGCAATATTTTTATAAGAGAAAACAAATACACGGGCCTAAAAGTTTACTAGGGGTTGAATATAGCAAATAGCTACGACTGGAATTTTATCTCAATATTTTATGAGATCCCATGCTGAGGGGCTGACGATTGCTTTACAGAGCTAGGGGAGGAACAGATGGAAATATTTATAGGAAGGTAGTTGAAGTTTATTTATTTATACCTCAGATCATTGTTTACGTAGAGGTGTTCGGAGATGCAGTTAAAATATGAGTTGTAGAAAACTCTTTCAAAACGGAAGAAAAAAAAATATAAAAGCAAAATAAGTTTACTTGCATTAATGAGACGCTCAATTAAAAAAATTAGCTTACGAATACAAAAAAAAATAACTCGTAAATTAACAGCAAAAAACAAGTCAAAAGTAGCAGTTGTATGTTTATAAAAGTAATAAATATGATCAATTTGATAATTATAAGGCTCCAGTCCTACATGAAAATCAAGAGGGAATTATTCAACCACTCAATTCCAAATATAGCAGAATAAGAAGAATAAAAAGTGATCGCACTGCAAAAAGATACTAAATGATAGAGAACTGGAAAACGTTACTATTGATTAATAGAATCTTACTGAAGAACACGAAACTAATAGGCTTACAAATTCCAATCAAACATCTGACTTCAACAAAGAAACATGGCAAAAACTTGAGACAGACAACAAATATTTATCAGTACCAGCCCTTTTTGTTAAGTCCAAACATTTCTTAGCTCTTTGGTAGAAAAACGCGGGTTTTTCTCGAAATGCCGAACAAGACTGGAATAAGTAAAGAGATCACGGTACTACAACTAAGCAGGGATCCGATGTAGGTTCACTGCGTATATTCCTAATTAGGGGAAGGAAGATTTTATACGTACAGGAAATGTGTTGGTACTCTATTAGCTATAGGAATTACAGAGCATTGAAGATTTCATTTTGATCAATTGGGAATGGGAATAAATGAATTAGGCATCTTCAAAGTTGCACCACAATGATGAATTTAATATTCGCCAAAAATATTGGTATCTATCAGTTTCTGCAGATCAATGGAGTTTGGCACAACTTAATGATAATCAGTAGTAGGTAACAGGGCTGTGAATGATAATGATGATGGTGTTGATGAAGCAAACAAATAATAAATAATAATCATAGCCAGTTTAAGACTAAGAGATTTAAGGGTTAGAGAAAAAGGGTGAAAATCCTAATGCTTTACTGAAAAAGGAACATCCAGACGGGTGATGTTTGTGGGTTACTACTGGCCCGATCGTTGATATTATCAGCGATGGGGCAGTAACCAGGATGTTTTTCTGGTCATTTCGCTGATTACTTTGATTGTATAAGTCAGTAGAAAATCTTTTTTAATTTGGCTAAGTTGATTCACTCATATTACAACGTAAATAAGATTTCTACGAAATTCGATGGACATAAAAGTTTGTCCAGAAATTGTGTTCATAAAACGTATAGAAAAGGTTTTTCGTACTGAGTACAAAACCTTCTTAGACTTCCAAAAAGGTTTTATTATATTAATGAACTCAGCTTGTTAACTCATCATCCTTATCCGAGGATCTCTTAACAAAATTCTTACAGCACTCCCTGTAATTAATTAACGACATCACTTTCATTCGCAGGTCACAAAATTTACAATTCAAATGACATTCAACGAACATCGTCCCCTAATTCCAGGGTCATAAATATATAAGCCGTAAAAATACGACAGCGTTTCTGAAACAATTTTCATATTTCTAACTTCATTTTGTATTCTGGTAGTGTATCCATATTTACTGCGCTTGCCTCTGTCAGTGCTAAATCTCTCCCGTATTGCAAATGGCGACACGTATCGCCCATCCGACGGTGTCCAGTCACTTTTGTCAATATTTTTTGGGGATTTTCTGTTACTTTTGTTTCTTTGTTGTCTTCTGGGTCGTTGTGCGCTGAATAAATGCTTTATTGATATTTTGACTTAATTTTGGTCACAATTTTGCAATTATTGATTGTTTTGCAGATTCCTAGAATGTAATCTAAACGGAAGTTTCTGCAGTGTTGCTAAATCCCAAGGACACAATGATGATCTTATAGAAAGTAATAATTATGTGTCAGGCATCTTTCTAAGATAATTTAAGTAAATTAATTCATCCAAATATCGACAAGGGTAGATTTTGAAAAAGCAACATTCAAAAATATATTTGATTAATATCAAACTACCTCAAAGCTTATGTCCATTTGATTGTTAACTGTTTGGATGTTATGTTATATGCTTATTCTACTAAATTAATTTCAATAGGACTCACCTCAATTTGTATGCTTGCAGCTCTGTATGCTCTATCAGCTGTGTTCTGTGCTTGACAGGTGAACGTCTGGTTGTGGTGTTCCTGCTTAGGAGTCATCTTTATAATTGACCTGGTTAAAGATAACATTCGTTTTAGTTAAACCACGTTAGTTCAGTGTTTCACGAAGACTTAAAACCATGGCACAAAAGGACCTCCTTCTGTTACGGGCCATGCTTCTCTGATCTGTGTGGTCTTATTATAATTAGCTTGTGGGTAAAATGATGCTGACAATAATTACAATAATAACAATGTTTTGGTTGATATCTCACAAAATGTGGATACGAAAAACAGGACTAATCCATGTAGCATTACCGCGCTGTGCAAGCTTTATGTCCAATCAACTTCTTCAGCTCATCACGGTCTACTGCTAAACATAGGGACGCATTTCAAGCTGCACCAAAGACTTGCGATAGATATTATCCCTCAGTCTGACACAGTCACCTCTCCTTAGTTCAGTAAAGTCAGGTTATCGGCAAAGATAATAATGATAACATCCAAAAAACTTACCTAGCTGTAAACCTCTGCCCATCAGGCATCGGTTCAACGCTATACGTGACTCCCTGCGTCAGAACTCCAGCGTTACTATCTACCCATGTAATCTGCAACAAACGATGAGCATAGTTACTAAGTATTCAAGCCACCAAGCGTGTGAAGATGAGAACTATATAAATGCAAAATAGTTCTTTGAGAATGTCGCGCAATGGTATTACAAAAGAAAAATATGAGTTTATGGGGCCTTGTCTAACTTTATAACGAGAACTAGTGACAATTTTGTAAAAGTTAGTTCCTTTTTACTTGGTCTTTTGATATTAAAAACTGTCGAGAATGTTATGAATTGTTTTATCTTCATTATAATTTATTTTTTGATATCGCACGTCTTTTTCTTTGTCTTCTTAATACAATTTCGGAATGAATTTCCGTCTTCACTTCATTAGCTTCCTTAAAGTTAAATACATCGTATGAACAGGGTGATTTTAGTCAGAAAGAGTCTGACAGATCCTTATACTCCACCTAGGGCGGGAGGACTCGTTGGTGATTTTTACACCCCTAAATACCTATCGGGGCATTCAAAAAATGAAATACTTGTTTAGCATTTCATCTTTCCCTAATTATATCTGTCCTAAATTTTCCTCAAAACGTTAATTATTATCCAAGTAAACATTTACCATCCTAATTTTAATCAAGAAGAATCACGCCCTCAAAATTCGCTCCACCGAAAATCCACAAACACACATTTACTATGCAAGATGATTAAAATCCTTAGTAAATAATTTCCGCATCGTCTCAAATCCCGGTCTCAACCGAGATATTACTTGAGCCAATCCTAATCCTTTATTATGAAATATTTGTGCAATCAAAACGTTGCAGGCTCTGAGGGACCTCAATATAGACGCAACATCATTTTCAATTTAACTCCTAATTGTGCGAGAGGCCCTTGGGACGCATACCTATTCACTCTTCTTGAAAAGCTTAAATGGAATATTCTCTCGCTTAATAGCGGGACAAACAAATTGACATAGAGCTAAATAAATTGGACAGACGGAGTCTCACAGGATTTGTTTATGTAGAATGTGACAATTTTGAATTTTTCGTTTCGCGTGACTTAATTTTTTGGTTACGTTTGGAATGAGAGTGAAATTAGTTTTGAGGATTATTTCGCGGTTTATTAAGGCTTTTACTTTTTATCTTTTGAGTCTAGGAACAAAGGAGCAGAAACCATTATGTGAAATTGTATTTAGGGAAAAAGGACCCATTTCTTTTTTTTTTCATTACTCTGTTAGTTACTCCAAGTAATGTGTCCTAAATTAATAAGATTAAAAGACTACAAGATTGAAAAGAACATTCAGGCACTTCATCAATATAGATTGGCTTAAGAGCCAATTATTCTCGAGCCCTAATCGCCAATACTAATGTCCAATAAGACTAATTAATACACTAATCATGTTGAAAACCGAGTTGTCTAGCAATTTCGTACGAAGTTCATTTCCATTTGGTAATGAAAACGAGTCCACTTATAATTTTCAGTGCAGTTAACACCGAGTTTGTAACACTATAATATGACAGTAACATAATATTTCTCATTCATCTGATATCTACTTAGGATTCATGAATAATGATTATTTATTAAGTTGGTATTTTCAATTTATATCTTTTGTTGTAGTTTTTAAACCCTAAGATTGGACGAGCACTTTTTTCACAGGAGATTCACCTGTTATGTAATCTAACAGAGTCGAGCATTACATCTATCAGTGAGGGAGGAAAAGCGAGCATTACAATACGCACCTTGTAATGAGACCTTGAGATAACTTGTAAAATAATTGCTCTCCACTTGTGTTGGTACTAATTAAATATGTCGGTGTGGGCGGGCCGTAAACGTTACATTACACGCGAATGCTCGTCAGCCAGGGAGACAGTATTGTAAAGCAATGCTCTAAGTCGAATCTGTAATGTTACATTACACGCGAAAGCTTCTGGTGAAGGGGATCCTTCAACTGTCATATCTAGGAACAGTAAAATTCAAAAAGATTCACCAAATTTTCTACCACATAACTTTGTAACGAGAGAAGATCGTTCAGGATTCAGGCCTTTGTTCCAAAACTGGGACAGAAATGGCTGACAAAAAAATAAATAAAAATAAACACCCAACCTATCAATATAAAAGTATGCAACATGAATTTTATTACAGTTTCCATTCGCTCGCAAATTGTGTTCGATTCCGCATGCTACTATGTTGAAGATCATGCTTCATACTTTGCAACTTCAACACACGTAACTCTCATATATCTCACTAGTCGGGTAAATAGGTCAGCACTTCTTACTATGGGTGCATATTGGGAATATGAAACGAACATTCTTTTGTTTTAGAAATAAATATACAGTGTGCTTTCCGATTACCGATGCTTCAAGGGGGTTAGTTATAGACTCATTTTCATCGACAAAACACCTCCCGAATGGCGGCCATTTTAGTTTTTTGATCGGTCGCACAGTGGTATAGTACAATAAAAACGTTGAGGCTTCCGAAAAAATTACTACAGTTTTCCAAATAATAAGTGAAAAGAACCAAAAAAACATGGGAAAACAAAATTGTACACAAAAATTACTGAATATTTTCACATTTCTTGCTCCAGCTCGAAAAGAACCCTTGAATCTTTCTTGGGTTTTTGTATTCATTTAAAAGTATTTGATTCTACAAAATGGTATCAAAATAATCATGCTACGTCAAGTATTTTAAGAGTTATTCTCACTTTTAAAGAAATACAAAAAAAAAACGACGGGTTGCACTCTGGGAGTGCCGGCAGAAGTGAAAACTTGAATAGTCATTGTTGGAAATATCTTGTGAACAGATTTTAGTAAAACTCGCAAAAATGGTTGACTTTTTATTTCAATAATTTTCCAATGTGACGTACATCTTTTATAAACAATGTTACCTAGCAACGAATGTATCCAGCATACAAACTTCTTTAAAAGTAATAAAGTCACACGAACATTCACGCAAGCGCCCTGCGCCGTCCTACGCTTTTTCGGTCAGGGTCACGTGTCCTGACGCGAGTTTAAGCTTTTATACCCATTACAGAAAAGTGCTCAACGCCGCTAAAGAAGTTTTCACTTCAAAAACATTTCAGTTTAAGGGTGATTCGACGGGGTCAATTACATGGTCTTCAATAATGCCATTACAACAGTTACATTTTAAAGTTGAAATAAAACTATAAGTAAAATAAGAATTTGGCAAACATTAACCGACAACATTTTGTCCACGGATTATCTGAAGAAAATATAGGAAATGGAAGAGCATTTTTCAACGCGGTTATATTACGTTATTGCGATAACGCATTTATGGCTACATATTTAAATCTTTAACAATAAAGACAGAAGATAATTAGTATCAGCTATGTCCATGAAGTTTGTGTTATAATTTTCTACAAGCTAGCGGAGAAGCACTCGCATTTGATCTTACTTGAATCCACATGGAACATAATTATACAACACAAGTATAGAAGTCTTCATATCAGAACATTATGTTTGTTATACTCCTAAAGTTACGCAGTTCGGTGAAGCATTACCTACTTAAGTCAAACATTGATTGCGCGTGCATGCGGGCGGCGAGTAATGGGCGACTCACTGTCCGACCATGGACCATGCCCGGGTCGACGGCGCGTTGTGTTCCACGCGCGCCTCAAGGAGTGTCAGCATAGTGACGGAGCCTGTGGAGGGCCAAAGCCTGCCGGGGTCACGGGACTCACAAATTACCGTAACCCCGGTACGTAAAGGGCTATTGAAGGACACCGTGGATTTTAGTCAGTACAAGTCTGACAGTCCCTCCCGCCCTGCCCTTGGTGGGAGGACGCATTTGATTTTAACACCATTAAAAAAAAAGTCAAACATTGATTAAAGAAGTATATTCATTGACAATCGACCCTCCTTAACTTTCCACTTAAAATTTAAATAAATTATGACCGAATTTCACACACTAAACGACCTCTAGTAATAAATAAATACTCAACAACTTTAACGTTAATTTATAAGATTTACTTTCGCAAGTTTTCGATCTACTCAAGAAAGTTATTGACGCGAAAAAGATCAATACCAAGGCTTTTAGACCTAACTTAGATTTCTTCAATAGCCTAGAAAATAACATTAAGTAGATTAATGACTTTCCAAACCTGACTGAAAGGCGGCACAAACCATAAATTAGGTACATTGAAGTAACTAAAAGATTCCATTACAATATATTTTAAAAGCTTTTTAATAGAAAGAAATAGATCTTTGGAAAGTATGTGAAATATGAAGAAAAATGATAAAAAGTATGAAAAGGTCCGAGCTAGTGCGGCAAGCCTGTAAAATTCCATTTAAACAGTGACAGTGATTAATTAACATTATCAAGGACTCAGAAACTTGGGTGACAACTGAAAAAATATGGCTGGAAAAACATTCGTAAAGACATCCATTCGTTTCTTTAGTTATGTAGGGTTTTTAAGTGGAATTCTGTTGAAGTATTGTTAGTAGAAAGTGTTCTACAAGTGTCTTTTAGCTAATTTGTTTTCGTTTTTCAGTTGTCTCGCGTTCCAGGGCCGTGATACACTTTTGATACATTCCCGAGGCCCTGGTAGGCATTTGGCTGTTTTTAAATACTTTTGTTTATTATAAAATAATTCATTACAGTAGTCCTGCCCTTTTCATACAAGAAAAACAATATTCGCCGTCTCTTTTTCTCGTATTCGTTCACCCACAAAACAGCACCTCCACCACACACACAAAAACAATGAAATCAATTCTTACCTCAGCGGGTGGTTTTCCACCAACAGACACACACTCCAGTTTGATATTTCTGTCCTCTATAGTCGAAAAGAAATTGCCTTCGACGATGCGCGGTGGCTCGGGTGGCACCAACACAGTGAGCCGTGCGTACCTCGATCGAATCGCTGGTTCCCCTGTCGAACAGTTTTAATATATTACTCAGTATCGAGAATGGGTATCGGGAAAAATATTGCGAGGAGAGAAAAGTTTAAAAAAATAACATCGCACCAGTAATCCCGAATGAGGTAAGCAAAGGTGTCCTATTTATCTACGGCTATTGAATTCCTACAAAAACAAAACAAACATTTTATTCCTAACTTCCATGGGTTCGGATGGGTCGACATTTGACAATTTTACAAAATTGTTGTACAAGTTTGACAAAATTAATGTTGTGCAAATTAATTTTCTATAAATTATTTCTTATAGGTTTTTTATATTATACATATCACATATTTGTTCATGTCGGAATTGCATTAGTATCTAGTAGCACACCCACATTCATATTCACTTATATTGTAATTAAAAGGTCTTATAAAATACTTAAAGCTAAGAACAATATTATTGTATGTATCCTCTTAGAGCACAGAAAGCATTTCGCCAGATAATGTGTCTTAGGCCTTTGTCAAAGAGACAGGCGAGTCCGAAGCGATAACGAACCGATACAAGACGTCAGTCTGATAGTTTGTTCACGCTATTGAATCGCTTTCGCTTTTCTATGTGAGTGGATTCAAAAAATTTCAGACATTACGCCGCAAATAAAAACGCCTCGCTTCGCATTCGTGACGCCTGTCTGTTTGACAAAGGCTTTAATCCCACGTAATAAGGGGTGACTCTCAGTCAGACTATCATATATATTATAGTCAGTAGACTATCAGTGAGATGACAATGAGCTCAACATGAAAATAGAACCCAGACCTTCATGTTCAATAGTCACGCTTACAACCACTGGACCAACGCGATTATCCTGTCAGTTTTAATGTTTCTCAGTATCAAAAACGGGTATTGAGGAAAATATTGCGAGTTATAAAATTGCGAAGAGATTAAAATGGCGGCCAATTTTGTTTAATGAGAGTTGTAAAGTTGTGAGGGGTTATGGGTTTGTCGTATGGCATTTTAGATTGGGGTGGACGGCATTTTATTTATTAATGTCTATATATCGATACACGGACAGTATTATGGATGTTTTAAAATTGTATTAAAACGTGAGTACATGTTTCAGTGTATTTTTTAGCTAGCTGGTAGATATATGATCAGCTTCTTTTAAACATTTATGTAAGTATTGTTCTAACTTTTTTAGTTAAAATAAAAATAGCTTTCGATATAAACAGGAATAGCACGGGGTTTAAAACTAATAACATTTTAAATTAAAAAATAAATACTTTCAGGCTGAAAACCGCCCGGCGTAGGATAAAACTAGGCATATGATAATACTGAGTCATCAAATAGCAGTGATACGAGTTTTACAAATTGAGCAGTTTTAATTATTCATTAAGAGCTTAATTAGACACAATTTACTAACCAAAACGTTTAATTTATACAAAACATAGTTTACAAACTAACACTATCTAAATCATTAGCATTCGCATAAAGTTTTACTCGATGATTATAAAAGTTTTGCTTATTATTCTAATTACTCAGTAACTTGAAACAAAAAAGATTTAACTACAAACTAGTTTTAAACTATGCATTGTTATTTATAAAGCAGAAAATACAATAACACGTTTGTTTAGCAGAGTCTAATTTATAAAGTTTATAACACCTTTTTTGTGGCAATTTATCAAACTTATTTTAGCGCTAATTGGTAATAATAATTATTATTATTATATCAGCCCACAGATTCCCACTGCTGGGCAAAGGCCTCCCTCCACTCTTTCCACTTCTCACGGCTTTCTGCGACCGTGGTATTTGGTAATGTTAACTACAAATATTTAATCATCTCGCTTGGTGCAATTGAAATTCCGAAATTATTGAAATATTTTCATAAAATAACTTTCTATCTTGGATTAATAATTACAAATAATAATATATCCTACAAATTATATTCAATAAAAAAACAAACTAGTCGAACCAACCTCTAGTGATGTTCTGAAATCAATTGACACAAATATTTAGGAAGAGGATATTCTACCTAAATATGAATAAATAAATGAGACGCCATATTTATTGGAATTTAACGTGGCAGCTTTTAGTGACTGGTACTAAAAAAAAACATTGGAAATAGGTTCTACATATAATTTATATTCCAAGTAAAGACCTGAATATAAAAGTTCATAGGTATCTATTTGTAGTTTTATCTCAACTATTTCACGTTGCTCAATTTTCGCACTACATTTTGCTTATCAAAAATAGATCAACTATTGATGTATTCTTGATTTAGAAACATTCAGACAGGCCTCCAAAGCAAACGTCCTTCGCCATTTTCCCACTCAAATAGATTTCTGTAATTATAGTAGTTATGAACAAGTACATTATTCCAAATATATTAACCAAATTATGACATCAAAGCTCATAAGTCCAACAGAAACGAAATTAAATCCAGCAATAAAGCAAGGAGGAAGTTTGCAAATCCGTGGTCGGACCCCCGGAACCGCGGATCACAATTTAATACAACAGGAGGGCTCAAAGACAATGGCTCGTCCCCAAGAATAGTTTCCTACAACCCCAGACAAAGTTTATGAAGTTAAATAGTGCAAAGTTGTACAATTTAGCCGCAAGACTGTTGTCCATTGTTACTTTGCCTGATAAAAAACAAAGTTACTGTAGTTAGTTTCATGTAAATCTTGGTCCCTTTTTTCCCGAAGTTTTCTGGTGATGGAATTAATTTAGGGGTCTTAGGGGCCGGTTGGTCCTTGCGGGAAATATAGCGTATCGTTTCTTCATTGTGGACTATTTGTTCTGTCTTCTCTTTGTTCTTGTTTGTTGGGAGAAATTATTACATTGGTTCTGATGCTGTGTGAGTAGCTTTCGTTTAGTTAGACACCTGACTTGTTCTTGGCAACTAAGAAGTTCTTGCTTTATTTTATGGCTAATAATGAATGTTTATGTGATTTTTTATTTATTAATTTTTGCTTATTAATCTTTCAAATTTCTCTAGACATTCTGTTAGCCCAGCTTTTACTAATACTAGGTGACATTTTAATTAAATATCGTAACAAAAACAGGCTCAGCAAGATTTTCAGCGCAAGTCTTTGTACTTAGAATTGAAAACCTGAACAAAGGTATATTTTTTTAAGATCTTATATCCGAATACTCTTTTATTTTAGGTATTCCGCTATTGTTATATGTTTTATTTCGGTTATGAAGAAATTCAGTCCACAATTATATTGTGGCGGTCCCAACTTTCTTTTTAACTATCAGTCGTTTTCTAATGATGATTACATTTGTGTTTAAACTTTTCGTCTAATACGACCCAGAAATAATTCAACCCATTAAACACAAAACCGCAAGCAACACACATGAAAACATAATTAACACAAGAACAAACAGCGACGAACGCCTTGAGGCTTAAAAGATAGCGGCAGAACAAAATGTACCAAGAATTGTTCGCGGTTTAATTTATTTTAATCTAAATCCAACTTCTCTAAACACGGAGCTTATTATGGAGATACAGGATTTGTTCCCGACGAGAACAATTCTACTAAACACGATAATTCCTTGAAACTCTGCGTTATTATCGCTTCAAAATTTAGTTTCTATGCAGATTAAAATGAAAGGTAAATAGAAAATGGGATCTCATTATGTTGGAAGCTTTTCAATGTACACGTACTTAGTTTCAGTATTATTTTTTCTACTTTCATCTGTATACGTTTCAGTGAAATAATAGTCATATCCAACTTTCCACAAAATGAAATCCACGATATTGCGATTAATATAAACCCAGGCACGGTTTCTGTAAAACAAACGCTTTCAATAGAATTAAATACTGAAAACTAACATAAACAACCTTTAAAAGTAATTAACTCGAAACCAAATGAATCCACGAGGATCATGGATAACAAATGTATAAGATTACTAAAGAAACACAGAATCTTGAAACAAAAGCTGAATAGCCCATAAGAGCCCGGTTTAGTCGAGATAAGAATACTAACAGAGACATTTGAAAGGAAAAGCGAAATTTATCAAAGGTTACGTTCTATACAAAGGGCAATGTAAATTAATATTATAGACCTCCTTTGAATAGAGTCTCACCACTCGAAGCCAAAAGGATCGAAGAAGCTCTTGAAATTTCTAAGACAGCTTATTACAAATTCGTATTTATATCTTAAGACGATGCTAGAGAAATTAATTTAGATGGCTTTAATGGTAAGGTTAAGAGTATTGGAGATAATAAGCGCTGAGATGTTATCACTGAGGAAATAAGCAATACCAAGTTGAACGTTTCGTTTAAGTGGAAGCAGATAATTTGTAAGTTATCCTTGTGGGGCGAGAAAATTAATCGGGGAGGGGAAGTGAAGGAATAATTGCTTTTTACCAATACATCGAGCTTTACCATTATATTCTGAAACGGGATTCGTTAGGGATATTGAGGAGCTTTGTCAATGACAACAATACCACTTTTCTAATCAAATTAGTTTATTATACTGCTCAACTTGTATTGGATTCTTATGGATATAGAATTATGTCTTACTTTAGACTGAAAAGAGGTTGGAGAAGTTAAGTGGTTTGATGTATTTTATTTGGTGATGGTGGTGATCAACGTCTTGTCATAAAGCCAGATTAGCAAAACTTCCTCCTGGAACATTGATTTAGTCTCATCTACTCCTATTTTTCTCTAAAAATATGAACTTCAAAGGAAAACTTTACCTCTTACAATAATATTCTCTAAAAGTTTTATACTTAAAACTCAGCATAAAAGATCTTTTCGGCGTAAAATGCAAATCAGGCGTTATGAAAAATTACAAAACAAAAATGGAAGCGAAACGAAACGGGTTGTGGATGAATTAATTACTAATTTAGGTTCACCACAAAACCGGAATTTGCATTAAATAATAGAAATCGTTGAAAAATTTACCAATGGAATGAACCAAATTGGTTTACGGAAATGAATTAATGTTAATTGTAATACTAAAGGTATTTTAGACTAGATAATGCTTCTATAACAATTTGCCATAGATAAAATTTACTTACATCAAAATCATAATACAACTGTTAAATATATTGCAAAATACGAGTATATAATGCCAATATATGGTCCCATAGCTGATAACTACAATATCAACGAATAAAGTAACAAAAAAGAAGGCAATGACACCAATTCGATGGGGCATGAATGTTCTTCAAGCGAAGTAACTGCATCAGTAGACATAGAAATTAAGCAGAAATCCGCAGTCAAAACTACTAGAGCAGAAACAACGTTAAAAAGCTCTTCCGCCAATTCTTGATACACCGGCATCCCACATACGTCAATATCAAACAAAGCCGAATTCGCTACACCTAGACTTGACTGACACCGGCAGGCGGGCATGGTACTAATACGTCACATAGAACAGGTACTGTCAGCATTCACAAATACAATTGAGCAGATTCTAGTTGAAGAGACAGACGTAGTGACAAGTTTGACCGAAATACTAAGCTAGGATTGGTACGGGATGATGTTGTTGATGGACTTCATTGAAATAGTGATTTAGGATATTTGGAGTACTTATGAGATAAATACGTGAATGGTGAGGATAATATTAATAATTTTAGTAATGTAGCAAATAGTATAAAATAAGTAATAAATAAAGGAAAAGATGCAAGTTACAAGGATTGTATAACAAGAAGACACAAGTATCGATACAATCGGCTCACCGATAAATGATTTATAGAACGACATAAAACTTACTTCCCAAATTGATGTTACTCAGCTGAGAAAGAAACAATCAGACTTTTCCCTCACGAAGCAAACTTTCAAAATCCATCAGGGCGGATTACAAGCTTCTAAAAATATAGGTATTATATAAAATGGGGAGAAAAATCGTGAGACGAAGGCCTGAAAACAGGCCAAGAATAAAATACGAGTCAAGATTTTCAATTTATTAAAAGCAAACACAATTTCGCGGGCTCCAGCTCAAGTACGAAAACAATAGTTACTTGCCTCGAAAGAATTATCTTTGGTACAAAGGATAAGCGCTAAGCGATTTATTGTGTAACAGTTGCTCGCTCTATTTCTTCTGTTGAAATTTAAAAAGAGGTAGAGGCTTATATTTGTGACCTATTTGAAGCTAGGACAGATGTAATAGTAACGGCTGATTCTCAAATCTACACCACTCGTTCGTGTTAAGTTATTAATACTACTATAAGTTAAATAGATTTAGTACAATGTGAGATATGATGTTTCAACACCCGAACTGGCGGATGAACAGTGTTGTTTTGAAAAGTGCCTTAAACAGTTTTAATTTCAGTTTACAATTAATCACCATCGAAAAAATACAAAAAAAAAACAATCTAGTTGTATTGTAAGGGGTGCTAAGACAGGAAACCTCCACGTGCGCCCGTGGACTGGAGTTCCCCTTCGGATACGTCCGGGGGGAAGACCAGTTTTTCGGGCCGGTGCACCCTGGGATGCGGGCAAAAACTCTTTTAGGCACTGTGTGCCTAAGGGGTCTCTTTGCCCGTATGCGAATAGCCTGTCGGGTGGATGCTCCAACGCGTGTCCCTCTGAACAGCAGAGGGCACAGCGGCGGAGCGGGCTTGCGGACGGTGAGTAATGGGTAAGCTCGCCGTCCGACCAAGGACCAAGCCCGGGACGGGGCCCCTTACGGGGCCAAATGCCTGCTGGGGTCGCGGCTTTTTCCTTAATCCTGGATACCGCGGCTCCGGAACGTAAAGGGTATTCGAAGAAACACGGGTGGATTTTAGTCAGTAAAAGTCTGACAGTCCCTTCCGCCCCGCCCAGGGCGGGAGGACTCATTTGATGATTTTGCCACCCTAAAAAAAAAAAAAAAAAAAAATTGTATTGTAAGTATTACTTGTATCTACCTAATGTCATAAAAAAACTGTGAGAATCAAATTGTACAATAATGTAATTCACTTCAGATATTGAAGCAATTTCTTCTGTCTCTTTCACGGTGGAGGGATTATCAATTATGGGTCTTACACTGGCTATAAAGTGATACCAGTTTAACTCATTCTATGATAACCAAGCCGCGCTTGTAATCAAAATTGACAACTCCAATCTATAAACCGATAAGTGTACCATCTCATTTAGTGGTAATAAATCCTTACAAGTGGCTATAATCTATAGTCTCTGTAAGTCCATAAAATACGTACCCACATCTGGAAACTTCTACGGGGACAAATATATTATACGCTATACAGGCTTTTGTCCACAACTTTGTTTGTTTGGCCTCTGGGAGTTTGCGCAATATAGCGTTAAAGTCCTCTGTTTCTATGTTAACGTTATAATATATTCAAATTATTCTGGAAAACGGGTAGTGACATAAATGGTCCAATGGTAGAAACTGAACTATTGTATTTTAATTGTGCATGAGACTCGCTGCTGCTTTGCATAGTTTAAGTTAATAAAACGTCAAAGCAGAATTCTAATCTGTTTCACCATTTAAAAAAAAACACCATCACTATCATAGATACGAAAAGAAACTTTGTTTTATACGAGTTGAAGATAGATGAAAGAGAAATATTGAAGACGGAGAAAAACCTAATGTGGTAGTAGGCGTAAGAAAATTCGTGGCAGACGTTGACATGGGTAATAGTAAATAAGCTTCCAAGGCTGCTAAAATATTTGTCTAAATTCACACCAAAAACGTTCCAACACACAAGAAGAACGCTCCATTTTGTCTTTAGAGTTCTACAACAGTTTTGATTATAAAATCAAATTATACCAGAGCTTCTACGTTGCCAAATTGTCGTATTTATCTGTTACTTTACGTCAAGTGCTAGACTCACTTATCTTCGCGCTCTTTTTCAATTACGGGGTTGGCAGTCTTCCAACCAGAAGGCAGTAGTACAATTTCAAGGAATTCATGTCTAAGCTTTTTCTATTTTAGTGAGTGCGATTGTTTTTATCTATATTGTTCCCCGAAGCTGTAAGAGGCAACTGAAATATTGAAATAATAGTAATATCGTACTCGCTGATTTTAGAGGTAATATGAGAAGCTTAAATAGGATCATCAATAGGAAAGATTAGTTCTCCTATTATTTAAGTATAAAGCCTTGTGCTAGCGTGGCCCCATCGTTCTGATATAAATTTTTAACTTCATGGTTAAGAACATAAACTTGAAAATCCATTAAAAATAAAAATAAAAACGAGCTCAATGATTACAACTTAAAGAAAAGCGTAGCAGGACAAATGAGTTGCGTTCATCATAGAGTGTGGGTCTGAAGAATAGCGTTGTTTGTCTGACTGGCGATTTTTTACTCAAAATAATAGTGTAGGTTGAATTGAGACACCGGTAGTAAAACAAAATCTGCAAATTTAGAAAACAGACAGGATGATATGATTATCTTCTTTAGCATCAGACATATTATGTCTGTGTAGAATGTTGATCAATGAAAAGAAAACTTGTTTCACGCTTTTCTTTAAATTTTAATGCCCTTTGCTTTTCAGAGCCGCGGTAACCTGACAGTCTCGCAAATGTAATAATCAACCTGTCTTATGAACTGTTGTAACAAATTCATTTAAAAATCGTTGTCAACTTCCTGCCTTCTCATGGTATTGTAGCAGAGATATTACATAGCCTGCTACTTATCTCACAACAACCCAATTAACATAAATTACAATTGACATTTAGGGTTAGTTTTACAATGAAAGCCAGGAACATGAATTACGATAGGGAATGATTAGCATTCATTGTGTATAAGATATTTAGGTACTAAGTAACCTTAAACAGCGAGTACTTTGAAATAAGACCCTGTATTTATCTCATAATAACGTAAAAACAATTTAACAATACCGGCAATATTAGTATGCGAAATACTCGATAACTATTGCACGGATTGGATACATATTACTACTTTTTGGAATCGTCATTGCACGATCTTTTCAAATATAATAATAGTTTTTAGATTTATTACAACTTTAGTTTTTTTCATAACCTTAATTATAAAATACAATTTGCGTTTCGTTTCATGCGGCTGTCAATTCGTACACGTCACACTTAGTGATTATTTGGTGACACTTGAATATACGTTCTTTTTGCAAAAACTACATAAACGCGAACGAATAAATTATGTTCTTGTGTGGGATGTGGTAATCTATTGATTAATCATTACTGTTTTAAATCTACAGATATTAAAAATAGTTAATATATTCTCCATGTCAACATTCTGCATAGAACGAATTATTGATGTATCGAAGCGGTCGATTCTGCTTGTCATGACAGTCTGTTTTCGACGGCGGGAACGTACGCCCGCGTTCGGTCAGACTCACAATTTTGACATTTAAACAAAGACACATGTGAACTCTAATGTAATTAGCGCCACGTGGGCGCGTGTTTTGTTTTTCTTTGTGTCGGACTTCGGTCCATGGTTTTTTATTTAACTTAGAAGCAATGTATTAACATTAAAGTTGAGTTTAAGTGTGAATCCGTAAAGCTATCTGCGTAATTGTGACATTCTCGTAGAACTTTAACGCCGCCATCGCTTCAAGGGCAACCTGCAGAGCCTTTGAACGTCATTGGTTCATCGTTTCATCTGACCGGCTTCATGGGGAAGTGCCACATCCGTGGGACTTTGTACCAGCGCTAGTGCCTGCCACCAGCCATGCGTGGTAGACGATTTTAAGGACTGCTCACCGTGTTCGCCATCCGTCTCCGCCGCCAGCAACCCGTGCCAGCTTCCGCACACCTTTGCTAGGTGTGTTGGAGGGGTCTTCCAGTATCCTCAACGAGTCCAGGCTTCGACGGACACTGTCGTGCAGTGCCCAGGTGAACGCCTGGTTTACCATCTTCGTGGGGAACCAATTATTGCTTCGGTAGCAATATGTGACGGAGTGTGTGTGTGACCACGGTACCGTAAGTCAATTTTTCCTATGTTATCTGGCCAGAAGTTAGAGTCAGTGCGCGACGTATTCCATAGGCCCGTTGCCTCGTTCCTACTTGGACAGTCTAGTTTTAAGATGCTGGATTCCACTCAATCTTTGTTTTTAAACTTTGTTGTAACATTAACAATATAATGTTTATATTCGCATGTTAAACTTTTTGGTTTTATTTCAAATAAACCTCCCATAGGTTTTTAAAACAAGAGGTCCTTGAACCAATAGTTCAATGCTGAAAGCCGAGAGCTTGAAGACACATTTTCACTTACTTTATATTTACATCCCCACACACAAATAAAAAATCTTTTTTTTTTTTTTTTATTCTTTTTTTTTTACACCGTTACAGTATGTTTACGTAAATGGGCAATAGACTCCGTAATGAATTGGCTACATCTTCTGATGCAGTCGTTTTCTTAACCTTCCTTATTTCCTTGAAGTAGCAGATGAGATGGTGGTAAATGTTTTATTCATCTCTGTTACTTGACCTATGTTGAAGGGTGCTTTGATAATCCGTAACAGTAATTAATGGTACTATGGCTTTTTAGCTAAAGTATTGGCAGCAAAGACTATCATCCAGAAAATTGCAGTCTTTTACGTACTTCGAAATCATCTTAATCAAAAGCTTTTATTTATGATTATAAACTAAAAGTTTTCTAATTAAGAACATGTACTGCGTATTTCGCACGATTTTTCAATGACTGAACCGATTTTAATTAATTAAATTTAAATGCAAATAAGCAAAATAGATAAAGATTAAAAAAAAATATTTGGTCAAAAGATTTTTAAAAAGGGGTGCATTATAATCGATCACTTCGTAGAATATTATTGTTATTACCTATAGCATTCGTATTGGTGAACGCATAGATGTTCAGGGCTGAGCGATTGCGTTTCGAAATCGATTCCCACACGAAACAAAATATTTGCATGTTTTGGTAGCAATTTTTTCGGATGTTTTCGAAGTGTTTGGGTATGTGAGTTTAAATGTTAGCAATCGTATCTATGATACAAGAGCAATTCAAAATGCGAGGCAAGGTTAAAAAAACCTAATAAATCCATTTCGTTTCCCGCTGTCTTCTCATAACTTGGACCCACAAATTCATTTTTTCCTTGCATGTTCGCACTAACAAGCATCTGTTTGAACGCTACCGTATCGTAATTCTGTGTCGAGCATTGATTTATTATTTCCAATTACACCGCGTTTCTTCGAAGATCACTTTATCCAAAATTAGGGATATTATTGGAAAGTTCAATTTATTTTCGGTATTATGTTGGTTTTTCTTATTAAATGCATTATTGGGGGTTTAAGTAGTGCTTGTTTTAATGATTATAGCTTGGGCCGTGTATTTTTGATACTGGGAAGTCAATCATAAAGTCTTTTACCTCACGTTTAATTTTATGTAAATAAGGGTGACACCTAATTGTCGAATCAGTTTTAATGAAATATCCATCTTCAGGAAAAAAATATTCTGTTCTCATACTATTGTAAACATTATTGTAAACCAATACAATTTGCACTAATAAATATCCCGTTAGTTTAGTGCTCCGGTACGAGCTCTCAGGTTCGATCTCCAGCTAGGATTTGTTGATGGCTCGCCACCTATTACATGGGGCTTGAAGACATGACTGGTGGGTGTACTATTAGAATGCCTCTTTCTCTTCTCCGCTTCTTCGGGGATCACAGGCGTGACGTTAATTTACAATTTCATCGTCAAAAAAGTTATGTGTATTCACAACTAATTTACAATTACCTGACAGATCTGGAATCGTACCTGGCGCGCAAAACTGCTAATACGTTACGGTCAGTTCACCGAGACGCGACGCGGCGCGACGTGCGCAACGATACTGCTAATGTGTATCTTATCGTGCAGTAAATAAAGTTAGACTTTGAGTCGCTATTAAAATGCAACGCGGCGCCGCGCTGCGTTGCGAAAGGTGTATCTTTTCGTGCAGGAAATAGAGTTAGATTTTGAGTAGCTCTATTGAAATGTGTGCGCAACGCCTCGTCTAGGTCTGAGCTGACCCTTACAAGGACAGGCACAGATATACCCGTTGGATCTGCCTGATCTTACGATACAATTATAGTTTTGCCCGCCAGGTATGACTGTCAGACAGATGTGTCGGGTAAAACCGTGCGTGTATAGCTAGTTATTCTAAAATACATTTGAACACATACCTTTTATTCCTGAGCTGACTTGGCACTGGTATTTAGCATCGTCGTCCAATGTCACGTCTCTGATATCCAAAGAGTAATCACCTGTGGATAGAAGCACCAATTAGTAGAATAATATTTTTTTAGGAACCGAAACTTATGGCGCGTCTTTCTGAGTATGTTACGCGTTTTACAGAACTGTTTGCCTTTAGAAATATTCGTAGGAATCTAGACGTCCTTCCGGCTAGTAAAAAAAAGAAGAATTTTGACATCCTTCTGCCGTATTATCACCAGCATATGCAGCATGATCAATACTATCTCTATTCTACCAAGAATAGACAAATAATTTCTAATCAATTCACAATCTTGTTGCCCGAGTACGTTACGTAAACGGAAGAACAGAAACATTTCTCTTCTATAGTAATATTACACTACAATGCTTCGAACAATAGAAAATTATCTAAATTTTGTCTATTCGCCCGTCGACAGACACCGTTTCTCTTCTGCAGTATTATGCTATGCAGGTATTCTTACTGATATCATGAGGATTCAATCACTACTCTTCGTAGTTCTGACCATTTCTACTTTGACCTTACTACCTTTAGCCATTGAATCGTAAAAATACGACAATTTATGTCATTATTTATTATGAGCCTATGTTTTCCCACTGCAGGTCAAAGAGGCCTCTCTTCCCTCCTTCCATGTTCCATATGACAAATAAGTGAATGAATGAACAACAACAGTACCTAAAGACATAGTGGTCAATAACAACACTACCACAATATAACAAGACAATATATAATGTAGTACCTACGATATCTTCCTTTGTCACATGCATTGAATTCATAAAGGCTCGCTCGTGCGTATATAGCAAATGGCTTATTATACTGTCAAAGTATACTGTGACATTGTCAATGCTGTATAGCATATTATGAACGTGGATTAAAAGTATAATATCTGTTACATGTAAGACATTCGCATTTTCTTACATATTAAAATATGAAAAGTATTTTTTTAAAATCTTCACGTTTTGGGCTATTGTATGAAAGTAATTCAATACATTTTTGCAAACTCTTTTTCATCGTGGTAAAAACACCCACCCACCCAGGGCAGAGCGGGAGGGACTGTCAAACTCGTACTGACTAAAATCCTCGGTGTCCTTCAATAGCCCTTTACTTTCCGGGGTCACGGTAATTCTTAGGAATAGCGGGCTTTGACCCTCTAGAGGGGGCCCTGACATTTTGCTGACACTATTTGAAGCGCTCGTGGAACACAACGCGCCGTCGACCCGGGCATGGTCCATGGTCGGAAAGTGAGTTGTTCATTACTCGCTGCCCGGCCGGAGATCGTCTGCCGACGTCTGTCGCCGTAGGCATCTGCCACCGCGGCTGGGGTGGAGGGAGGACGCTGTCCTATCCCTCTTTCCTTCGCGAGCATGACTGCTTCGCAGAAGGAGACGACCGCTTCCCACTCCGTCTCGCCCCGCAGCATAGCCTTGACAAATGCTGGGCGCGAGAGGTCTCCGCCTATAACCGTCGTGAGGACACAGTGGTGCTCTGCCCAAGCGGGGCAGTCCTGCACCGTATGCTCCACCGTGTCCTCCGGATGATCCTCGCAGTGGTGACACCCAGGCGTTTCTTCCCTCCTTATCCGACACAGGAACCTCCCGAAACTTCTGTGTCCAGTGAGGACCTGCATCGTGCGGTAGGTCAGGACGCCGTGACGCCTATCCAGCCTCTCCTCAAAGAGGGGTCTTACCGCCGCGATTGCGGCGTGCCCGGACCTCGGTTGCGACAGTCGCTCCCTCCATACTGCCCTGAGATCACGCCGGATCTCTTCCCGCCGCGCTTCGACTTGTTGAGGCAGCGGGGATTAGCCCCGGCGTTGCGCCTCCACGCGCCACTCATAGACGCGCTGAAGGGCAGTCGCCTCCAGATCCGCATCGCAGCAATCCGGCAAGGAAGTTGGCGTATTCGCCGGCGATCGTGCGGTATCCTCGGATCATCCGGATAGCCATGACCCTCTGGCATGCGAACAGCTTTACTGGTCGCGTCCGGATGCTCAGTGCCCACACGGGGGCCCCGTAGAGGGCCATAGACTATCAAGCTACTGGAACAAATTGTAATACTAAGAAATGGCCTAATCTAAAATAACTTATTGTCGTTCACAATTTATATTGCTTTGAACACAGAGTCATTCAAAAACTTATAACTGAAATTACTAACATTAAATATCAAAAACATCATTTCAAAATTTTAATATCGTTGCAAACAAATAGAGGATAAAAAGGTCGAAATTAAATATTCCTTCAGACATTATATTTCATGGTAAGGTGAATCTAAGGACGTTTCGTAGATTAGTAATATTAAGCACAAGAACGTGTGGAAATGTACAGGACAACGTTATGAATTATTATTATATAGAGATATTAATAATATACAATCGTGATAGGATCTAAATAATAAAGGTCAGATTTTAGACCTTGGGTTTAGTAAGCATGAGATAGATAAAATAATATTAATTATCTAATATAAAATGTATTCTATGATATACATAGAAAATTGACCTTGTTTGAGAACAATCGAATTCAAAGCAATTATGTTTTATGTCAAACTAAACTAAAACATGTTTTTATAAACAAAAACATATTTGATAATTATATTTCTTCAATGCGTGACATTAAAGATAACATAATTAAATTATATCAAGATCAAAAATGTATAAAACGAAAGAATAAACATCATTACCAGTCTTCACACATCAAACGAAAAGTCTATCAAGTTTCATAAAGCCCAAAATGAACTAGACACATAACAAAACATTGAATAACGAGACAGATCATAATCATGTAGACGGCAACTTTTATGTTAATCTAAGGAACCCTAATAAGTATGAGTTATTACCGCTCCTTACAAGACATGTTTACGAAAGCAAAAAAGGATCCCTTGAAGATAATATTCACATTAATTACGTTAAGAGCACAAATAAAGAAGACTGTGTACGTAAAGTAGCTTTATGAAAAACAGACCCCCATAAAATGGCTAGTGCTAAGTTAGTAATTATATTACGCTTTAATTAAAAATTAGAATTAAGGCCGCTTGATGTTTTACAGCTACTTTAATAATATTTCTTATTTTATGGCTTCTGAGGGATTTGTTCCCAAAAATGTTATAAACAAAATCTAATACTGCAGAAGAGTAATAAAATCTTTAGTGTAGGTAAATTTTATAGGTTCTACTTTAGTTAGGCTTTAGTATCAGTCCGCGTTACAATATAAACTAGATAGAATCGTGAAAGATTCAGTATTATGAAACATATTAAAGCATTTTTGTAAGAACTTTACCACCAAGACTCCATCATAGAATGGAGAATCTATATAAAATTCTAGCACAATGAATAGAATAGATCAATAGATAGTTAATTCAAATTGAATGCAGCGTCAGCGAATAATATCTAAGGTCTGTCAGCTGCTTTAGAATCTGAGCGAGCAAAATGGTTGAATTCAAATGGCTCTTCGATTGCCTTGAAAGCTGAAGATAATTCACTTGGAATTCAACCTGACGAAATGTTTAGCTTTTGCTTCAGAAGAGATGGATTCTCCAATAGAATTTGGCGTTACTGCAGTATTATTAAGTAGAATTCAATATTCAGAATCGATTATCAATTTCGGACTGGCTGTTGCCTCTGAATTTGTGGGCTTACAGCTTTCGACACCCCTCAGGAATTGATCCTCAATAAATCCAGTCGTGTTTTATTCTTCAGTGGTTTAGGCTTTATGTAGTCTATCACTCAGTCAGCCTGTTTTATGTGCTCAAAAGATTTATCTTTTAGCCCCGGACACAAAATGGTTACCCGTGGAACATCAGTTGTGGGTTAACGAGTTGCAACTGCAAAAAGCCACAAATAGTTGCGGCCAGTAACAGTTTGTGGTGAGGTTAATAGCTTTTGTTCACAACAAACTGATCTTGGCGACAGTTTACCCATTAAAGGGTTTCTATCCCAGAGATTCTTTTGTTTACGATTTGTGCTGATGGCCTCTCATAGTCTTTTATCCTAAGTACTTCGACGATGAACAGTAAGTAACATTTGAAAAGATCCATACTAGAAAAAATAGGACTCACGTGATCGTAAATTTCAAGCGCAAAAAATATAGAGATAATAGATTTTATGATTTACTAAGCACTCCGATCTAGGTAAGTGAAAACTTACGTTTCTATTTATTTATTTTGAAAAATGGTCACTAAAAGCCTTTCAGCTGAATACTGTGGTAAACATCTTAAGTAACTTTCACTGTTTCAAATTCTTCGTTTTCTGTGAAAATGAAAACGTGTTATACGTACTGTCTATCCAAATAAAAATGAAAGGCAAAACGTGTTGTTAAGCGCAAACCTTGAGATGGGCTCGACCAATGTGGGTATTTTTTCAAGATCCAACGGAACATGAGAAATCGAATCAGTGAAAGAAGCCCTTTGCTCAACAGTGGGACAGTAAGAATGACATTGTGATTTGGAACCGATGGTAAAATCATTATTTTTTGTTGAGGATGTGGCCACCCTCTATCTATTGTTTATTAAGCTGCTTCTGTGAATCTCAAAGGCCTTTACCATCGTTTTTTTACATCTATTATATTGATTATAACAAGTCCAGATTGTTCCTTTACCGATGATATTGTCAGTACGAGTCTGACAGTCCCTCCCGCTCTGCCCTGGGTGGGAGGACTCATTCGATGAGTTTACCACGATAAAAAAAAACTGATGATGTTTTCCTTCACCAAAGTAAACCTTCACACTTGATGTTTTCCATCACCAATGTCAATGACGTGTAAGATTAGAAAATTAATAATAGCGCATAAGAGGCGAGAAACCTCCAAAACATCACGATTAACTAAGATTAATTAATACTCTTCATAAAAAACAATAAAATTAATCTAAAATTACCTTCTTCGTCACTTCCAATCATCTTATAACGGTCGTAGCCGCTCAGTTCTCGATGAAGGCCGAGGCCGAAGTCGTCTTTCGTCCATTGCAGCTGGCCGGCTTTGTTCTCCACCCGGCATGGTAACGTCACTCGAGATCCGACTACTGCTGTCTGTTGGATAACGAATAGAGGTATTGTTATACTCGTACTTATAATATTAGAACCACGGAACGGCTTTGCACGGGTAACAGGGATTTTGTATCTGAAGACTTCTGATAGAAAGATGGCGGCAGTTTTGTGATGAAGTTTTAGAAGTTATTTAAAATAAAAAAGAAGGAACGAGAAAGAGCATACTGAGCCTAAATATACAGATTTAAAACATTTTTTAAATAAATATTGGGTTTCAAAATATAGCAAGTCCAAAAAATAATGTACGATGATATCATCTAAATACACCAGTTCAATGATTTGTCTAATCAAAATGATTTAAAAAAAATACTTCTAAGTGTCTGAGTTGGTATTTGGGTACTTTTAAGTTTATACTGTGTTATCTCAGTCAAGAGCCCTAACTTTTAAATACCTACCAGATATTATGGATATGAGATACTTTAAGTCTCATTTAGACGGAGCAAGAACTCGCATGCGAATTTCACTACATTGCGGTATTGACGAACAAGCATTCTCGATCTGAGAGTATCCCAATGATATGTCTACCTAAAAACTTACCACGCTGTAAAAGCAAAACGAACTTGACACTGTTTAATTAAGCAAATGTTTAACCTGAGTCACTAAACATGATTAAGATCATAAATTCTGAGGCAAATAAGCCAAAGTTTATTTTGGGCCAAATTAATTTGAGCTAGTTGAAAGACTCGCCTTTGGCCTTAACTCACAAACTAACCTAATAAATGTTTTATTCGGTGCAACAATTAAATAGATTGCTAGTCCAACTTATATTGGCTTAGATGGATAGCTTCTTAGAATTTGGAGCCTATCTATTCTTAAGGGATTTTTCTTCCAAATTAAACTGGGGACCTCACGTTTCTGATCTTATTTTGAAGTAATCTAATTCTGTTTCTTTGATAGTGTTTTATGTTGTTTTAGGATCCAATCAAAGTAATTCAATAGCGAGTTACTAAGCTAGGTAATTGGTTTTATAATCAAGAGACTATTTAATATTAATACGAAAGTTGGTAGATGAAATGGAATTCATAGAGCAAATAGTTTCACAGCTTAGGATTGAATTCGTTTAGTTTACTTACCGAATTCAATTAAACTTCAGTTTAATACTTCAGTATATATCTAAACTAATTCAATGATCTTTCGTCTTAAGAACAAGCCTACATTACTCAAACTTTTTATAGTCTTTTGATTAAAAGACAAAAAAAAAAAATTGTCTACAAACGTTTGAAATTCTCTTTTGTGTTCTTTCTTCCTACTTTTGGCTAGCAACTAATGACATGTGTCCATTCCAGAGTGGCGACGGTAATTTTCGTCTCGTTTCCTGTTTCCACTGAATCCGTATCTCTACCGGTGTGGTCTTCCTCTTGGCCTTTGTCGTTAGTTTGAGGCCTGGGAGAGGTTTTCCCACCTTTTTTAAGAGAAGAGGAAACTCTAACTAATTATGTAAACCAAAAAAAAAAAAAACTAAAAAAGATACTGTTCACGTCCTTTACGTGAACAGTATTTTTTTTATGTCCTGTGATGTTTTTTTTTACATTTACAACTTGCTTTATATAATTAGTTAGAGTTTCCTCTTCATCGGTGCTGCCGGCTTGTTTGCCGGCTTGTTTGTTAAAGAGAGACCAGAATAAGCTTACGTGACTTTTCGAACCAACATTGCTAGACAGGGTTATAAAAATATACAACTGCAGGAATTGTGAGATAACATCTTCATATCATCGACTTCGCTTATTAAAGTCTTCTTCTTAGACTTAGATCACACTCATTTTTCTTTCCAAATCTAGTCTATATGCAAAAGGATAATCCTAAAGGATGTAAGGCACAATCTCCAGAGGCATTTTTTTTCGTGTCGGGCTGGATAAACCCATTTTAAAATCGAAAACCGTTTTCAAAATATTTTTTTATATACAGTTGGGTGTCTCATCTACGTGGTACAAGGCTAATATTATGAGTCAGTTTATTTTAAATATTAAAAAAAAAATCTTAAACCCTAAAATCCTGATCGCTCTGGGTTGACCCGACTCCCGATTGAATGAAAAAAATTATTTTTTAACTTTTTACTGATATGGTTCATATGAAACAACTTATTTAGATTACATAACAAATAGTTAATCTTCATAGTAATAAAATATTTTCAGTTATATTAACAATACTTTTGCCTCAATTTGAATTTAAAATCGTGACCGGGCATTTTATCTCATCGCTCTGCGCTGAGGTAAAACATCGCCCTCATTCCAAGTTACGCGTTATAGACACTCTATTCCTCTCCCGCTGGGCAGCGCCAGCAGTGGTCTAACCGCCGAGGAGGATACCTGTCTGCCACGTTCCCGCGAAGGTAAGTTTACGAAGGTAAGTTTATGATTGCTCTGGATTTGGTTCTCGAATTTTATGATTGATATGGCTCGTTATTTAAATTAAATAGTAAGCTTGTAAATGTGTTTGCTATGTGAATTAAGTGATCATTATAATGTTTTTTATGAGACGAAATCACAACTTTCTACTACTTTTAAATTCGGCTAAATTTATGATTTAGTGACTTTTTCTGATCGCTATGGCTGTGATTACTCTGTCCAAAAAGACCAGAGCAATGATATTTTGCATTAATTGTACGTTATAAAGGCTATAAAATTTAATATCAACTATTGTTGCAGATGGAAACCATGCCTCGAAGAAAAACATTTTATAGAGCGGGAAAAGGGGGAGCAAAATTTCGTCAGTGATTTCTTCTCAAGCCATAAAGTAGACTACATGTGGGAGTCGTATCATAAAGATTCGTGGAAGTCAGCTGCGGTTCCGTTGGTGGGATAAGCAGCAATAGCTGTTCAAACACGTAGAAAAAAAATTGTCTTTTCCTCCCAACTGAAACCAGGTTTATATTGAAGATTATCTTATATCACGAAGAATAAAACCAATCAGTTGACTGTACCATGTTTGAAAACACGTCAGCTGGTCACCCAAACATGTAATTTTTTTCTACCTTCATGAATTTTCTCTCGACTCAAATTTCACCCGATGATAGTTTACATGAAGTTATGGAGAAAAACAAACGTCAGCTGGCTGTATCTCGGTGGAAATATCGTCAGCTGATACTTTGAAAATTACAAGCAGGACTAAAGCTCTCAGCCTAAAATGTGCATTCAGTTCAAAGTTTTCAATTCCTCCCAACAGAAAACTGGTTTATATTGAAGCTTACTCTTATGAAAACAAAACATTCAGCCAATGTTTACTCGCAGATATGGTAAAAAATACAGAATTATTCTATTGAGTTCGACAACAGAGATGTATCTGAATCTGTTGATTTTTTAAAGTGATACAAAGTAATGATAAGTATTGCTAGAACCAACGACCTCAAGCAATTAAACATAATATAATATCACACCTGTAATCCCCGAAGGGTTGGACATAGGTCTACCTAAGTAAAATGAATTATAATCTCCACCAACAATTATATTATGACCAATTTCCGCTATCCCCATTTTTTTCTTCCGATACAACGAAATGATTTATACATGACAAATAATCCAGATCTATACGGACAATGGTTTACAAAGTCAGGAGAAAATCACCAAAGGAAAAAAGCTCGGGGCACAGTACTACCAATGAGTGATTTGACTCTAAGCCAGCAAAAGGTTTGTAGGAAGAAAAGTAGGGAAACTTCGGATAATATAGTCCAAATAAATGAAACTAAGCCAAAAGTTGTTTTTTATAAGTATGTTAATTTGTTATTTTAAAATTATAATGTAATAGTTTGAAATTATAACGATATTTTTCTAAAATAATAGATTTCTCTTACATCAATCTTGTTATTCGTACACTGAATATGACTGAAAACGGCTAAATAAATACTATTTTATCAATATTAATTTTTTGTTTCACTGATTTCACCATTTATGATCGCTCTGGCACCAATTATGATTGCTCTGGTCGCGAAATTTTTTGAACTTAAATATTTTCATAACTGTTTGTGTAAATTGAAGGCCAATAGTTAAAATCTACTATTTGAATATCATTATTTTTAATGCGATACATAATTACTATTAAAAATCAATATCTGAAAAGCACCAGAGCGATCACACGAATACGCCCGTTTTGGAGATCCATCCGTAATCATTAATTTAAAAAAAAAATACCTGATCTTGAGGTTCCATAGCAAACTTCTGCTCCTGATAACCACCACAAACACCAAAAACACCAATTAACACTGTACAAATAGCAATCACTTTCACATTCTGAGTCCGTAGCAACAAGAACAATGGTGATACTCCTCTACTAGTGAGTCTTACTCTAAAACTAACTTTTAACATCATTTTAACCGCACTACACACTGTATAATTATCCGTCTGCCACCATAACAAGGATATCCGGGTTTTATTTTCAGGCATTCACATTTTAACGGAAGCTTCAGTTTCCCCTACGCAAACGGTCTATTTTAGGAACACACGATTTTGGTGTGAATGCCATAGCTTTATTTTTGGATCCTTTTTAGTTCTATGATTTATTGTTTTTCGGTTTTTAAAAGCAGCCGCTGATGTGGCGTATCTGAAACAAATAGAAATGACAGGGTTAATTATTTTAATGCTTGTTGATGAATGTATTTTGTTGGTGGACTGTTTTTTGGGAAGATTGAGGGTTGTCGTGTTTGCTGCCACTTGGTTTTTGAGAGTGCACTTATTTTTTTTTAAGGTTTTGGAATATGAACTACATGGCAACCATAAAACGATACAAGTTGCCAGTTAGGTGGTTAAAGTCGTGGATAAAGAGCAAAGTTTCTTACTGATGACTGAATGAATCGTTTTTTTTTTACATTTATTCATTTAAATTTTATTTTATTTTTATTAAAAGTGTAAAAACAAGTAAATCCGTTGATAAAATCGGTAACATAATATTATTTTGTTCCCAAACAGTTACTCGTGTTCACAAAAGCGCCCATTTATAATATCGTTGAAAATAAACTCATAGAAAAGGGTAAAAAATGTTCGACGAGAAAACAAAACCATAAAATCCGCCATTTTGTTCTCGAAGTTATTTTACGTATTTTAAATTCTTGCACCGTTTCAGATTTGACCTACTTTTGTGAAATCCGTTGAAACAGCAAATGTGTATTTATTTGGTTAGTTTTATTTCTGCTTTAAATTAAGTGTTTCATATTTTTGAGGTATTCCACGAAGCACACCCAAATGAAGCACACCTAAAGTATTCCACTTAGTGGAATATTTTAGGTGTGCTTCGTCTGGGTGTGCTTCGTTTGGGTGTGCTTCGTTTGGGTGTGCTTCGTGGAATACCTCATATTTTTCAGTAGCATTACGGTTATTTACTATCGATGCCATTAAAAAACCGAGGATTTTCTTTTCAAAAACTTTTTAGGTTCATAACTACTCTTGGTTGCGGTACTGTACGAATTACCGTGACCCCGGAACGTAAAGGTCTACTGAAGGACACCGTGGATTTCAGTCAGTACGAGTCTTATAGTCCCTCCTGCTCTGTCCTAGGTGGGAGGACTCATTTGACCATTCTACCACGTAAAAAAAATACATTTCTACTCTTCTATTTTTAAATTGTTTGTGACGTCCTATACCTTTTCTACCTTTTTCGCGCTCAATACCCAAAGAGTAAAACGGAACCGTGTTACCAAGACTCTACTGTGTATCCGTCTGTCTGTCCGTCTGGCCATCTGTCACCAAGCTGTATCTCATGAACCGTGATCGCTAGACAGTTGAAATTTTCACAGATGATGTATTTTTCTTGCGGCTATATCAAGAAAATACAATTAAAAAAACAGAATTAAACACATATTTGAGGGGGCTTCTATACAACAGACATGTTTTTTTGTCGTTTTTGCAGTACGGAATCCTTTATGCACGATTCCGACTCGCACTATGCCACTTTTTCCTTAGGTACATGTTTTTATTAATTATGGAGGTTAATTTTTAGTGATTAAATTATGTCAATATGCATAAAAATCATATAAACATTAATAAAAAAGAAAATAGTAACACAATACTAGCCTGTACTTAAAAATACATTGAAATTTCGCAACAACGTCAAAACTTTAGCAAAACGCGCCCACCGCCTGTCTGTTCCTAGCCTTAGTTTGCACGAAGTCTTAAAATAATAAATTACTAAGAAAACATAAAGTTCCGACTAACTTCCAAGACTGGAGCAAGAATTGTTCTAGGCATTGGTCGCTCTTTAAAACTCTTTTTTATTCGTGATAAAAACTCATTCCTCTTCAGTTTGCCAACTGAAGAAAAATAGAAAAAGAAAGAATGAAAATTGTTTTGCTAGGATTTAGGTTCACACTAAGACGCGACGCGACGAGACGCGACGATAAGATACTGAAAATTTGAATCTCTTCGTGTAGTGAGATAGTTAGATTTTGAGTCACTATATTGAAGTGTGCGTGTAGTGTCGCGTCTCAGTGTGTTTTGACTCTTAATGTTTCTTTTCTTAACACGCACCGCAATGTTGTAAGTTGTTTTCTTAATTAGTATATTGTTCATTTTAATATCAGTTTTCATAATACGAACAAGAAGTTATAAAATACACGTAGAATGTGAAAAGAGCTTAAAGTTCTAGTTCTACTTTTAATTTCGCTCAAAGCCTTGTGAGGTGAGGATGTGCATTTTTCATTAATTTCAAGATTCTATGAATATGTATTTACTACAAGAATTGACTAACAATTGCCGCCGTGTCGCCCGCCCCGACTGACGCGCCACTTTTCTTGAAACAAAGCCATAGAGTACCTATTTTATGCCAGACACGACATAAAAAAATCATAATTTCAGAAATAAATTCAGCATAAGTGCCGTAAAAATAGATTGCTTTTAACAAAGCACTAGAATATGTGAAGTGTCAAAAATATAACCATTTCGTATCAACTTACTGAATCCGCATTCATGCAGTATTAATAAAGCTTAAAAGGACCGCTAAATGAAACTATTACATAGTGAAGAGAGAGATTGAATGTGAAATATGCGATTAGTTCATGGTAGGGTTTTTTGAGATCACTGATGACTGTTGACTTTGTCGGGTAGAAATTATGACTTTGTGTACCAGGAAAGCATGTGTGTCTGAAGAGTTTTGTCTGTATTATAAGCCTCTAAGTCTGTATTATTATTTATAGTAAAGACAAAAAGGAAAAAATCGTCAAAATAAGCCCTTTATCCAGTGTGAAACAGAAGAGACTATCAGACTCTTAAGCCTTTGTCAAAGAGACAGGCGTGGCGAATGCGAAGCGTGACGTTTTTATTTGTAATGTATGGAATTGTTTGAATCCAGTCACATAGAAAAGCGAAAGCGATCCGATAGCGTGACAGAACTATCGGACTGACGTCTCGTTTCGGTTCGGTATCGCTTCGGAAACGCTTCGCTTTCGCCTGTCTGTTTGACAAAGGCATTACTGACTGAAAATTTACTCTGTTGCTGTCTTGTCTATGTTGTTGACAGTCTCGCAACTCGGGCAGGCGTTTGACTCTATAGGGGCCAATATGCTGACATCTCCTTAAAGAGCGCATAAAACACGACCATAGCAATGCGAAATACAGGTCAAACATACTTATTAATTTTCGCTATTACCCATTTCATCCAAGGAAAAAGGAGTAAAAAAACTATATTTAAGTTTCATTCTCTTTTTACAAAACATTTTCTAAGAAAAAACACACATTTTGCAACAATTTACGACTTAGCGTGTTACGTCTAGGTGGCGTAAAACAAATTCACACTGGAAACAGGTTACAAAATTTAAAAAAAAGAACTAGAACAAATTGTCATTACAACATAACTAAAACTGGTCCGAAGTTATTAGTCTCTAGACTAAGCTAATCAGTGTTAGACTTAATAGCTAGACTAGGCTAGAGTAATGTCTAGATTTATGCATAATTATGTCGTTTTGCTCTGATTCCCATGGGTCTTGGTATCGGTAATAGTATTATTATAGATATTTTAGTGTTATTTGCATGTCGCGGTAAGATGGGAAACTCTAGTAGTATGATATTTTTTCCCTAAGGCTGTTTATGCGGTTTTACAACTAAAGTTAGTATTAGTCGACTGACTTAAATGCAGAGAGGGGATACGCATTGAAATGAACGTGGTGTGAAACGGGTACTATAGGTATATCTTATTTAATTATGACAAATTGCCTATATTTGTATTTGCCTCAAATTCCACAAAATATCGTCGGTTATTAGCTATAGACTCTCACTCTCGCTGCTCTTCTCCTATTGATCCTAGCGTGACGTTATATAAGCCCATAGCCTTTCTCAATAAATGGGCAGTCCAACACAGTTTTTTTTTTATTCGAACTAGTAGTTTCTGACATTAGCCCGTTCAACAGCTTACAACAACTTCAGTTTTATAATATTAAGGTATTGAAGTATAGATTACACTTAAGCATAACAGATGACGAATGTGGGTGATCTAAACAAACATTAAAGTATTGCAGGCGTTATTTTAATACAATTCAAAATTTGGTATTGTGGGAACATTGATAAGTATTTTTTTTTCTCATAGATACAAGAATTACCTTATAAATGAACTCATCTATTAAATGGGATCGAATTTGTTTTAACACAAAATAATGCGTTTCCAATATTCATAAATTCTACATTAATATTTTTTCTTTTGTTAACACCGGTTCAATTAATATGTAACCGCATTTTTATGTTAATTGAAAACATAGTTTAATGAAATTAAAACTGATGTTTCTATCAATTAGAATTACGTTGTTGCTTTGTATGAATTTGTTTTGTGAAGAGCTTTCATTAATTTTAGTAGTTTTTTATGATTTAACAGTTAATTAAAGACAAGGAAATAGATTTCTGTGAGAAAACTGATAGAAAGTTTAAGAAAGATTTCTTTGGGAATATTTTTATTTGGTAAGGTAGAAATTTACTGTTCTCAGTAAAAATTATATTGAAATCTTTTCTACCGAACTCTTTTTTTGATGTGAAGTCATCAAATAAGTCCAGGAGGACTTTGGACCCTGTTTGGAATGGAAGTGACAGTTAGTCTCTTACTGACGAACACCACCCTGTTCTTTCGGTTACCTTTTATTTTCCCAGGCTGAAGCACTGTTTAAACAGTTCTGAAACCTGAAATGGAGTGGTATGGAATCCTGAAATGGATTTGGTTTGTCTGAGACAATATCTCGACGAATCGTTCTGTGAACACAAGTACACTTCTTAAATACTGTCTCATAGGAAAAGTTAAGTAACTTGAATAAATGTACCGTAAAATCCGGTTTTATTTCAAATACTCCATCTAAATCAGATCAAAGAGTTACGTATCTAATCCGACCACTGCTTCTCGTACTAAATATCCGACACGACCAGTTATACTTTAAAGGTAGTCATAGTCAAGCACACATCCGATTTGATCCGATGTAACACTGATAAGTCAACTCAAGTCATATCTTTATGCATTTGCATATCATTCTTTATCATTTAATTTATAACCTTATTAGATATTAAACCACAGAATAGATAAATACAGAAGATCAACTCATGACGAGTGAAAAGCCACAGTACGTCGAACTTAAATAAATGACAGTGCTCGTTCGGTATACGGACAAACTGTTGATGGAGCGAACGTATGCTAAAGTGGAGACAGCGTATGGGCGAACGTAGTGTGGGACGCCCTGTGGCACAATGGATCGATGATTTGAAGAAGGTGGCTGGCAGCGGATGGAACGACAACTGACAAAGATCAGGAAGGTTGGCGATTTTAGGGAGAGAGGAGAGGAATGCTGAGAGTCTAGCAATAGTCACATTCTAACAGAGATAAAGCTGATAAAACATCGAAATTGAGTAGAATTGAAATAAACTGTCGTGTTGCTAAGGCAGCCAGTTAAAGTTTTGGTCAAACTGTTATGAACAAATTGTGGATCAGACACTGGCATTTCAATACAGTCAATTAAACGCCAGTCTTCGGTATTTGTAGCTGCATCCGCAATTTGCCTATACGTAGTTGCAGAAACAGTAAACATTATGGTACCACGTGTCTGGGCCGCTTAGCCTTCTGTACAAATCTATTCTGTGATCAACGAAATATCTCTCGCTCCAATAAAAACTAATGTTTCTAGATACCAGTACCTACCTAATTAGTAACTGAATCATCAGTATCTCGAAACTAAAGAAGTTTATTTCGAAAATTATCGTGACCATTTAAATTTATTGCTGATAAGTGAATCGAAATGTATGGCACAGATAAAGATTTAAACTAATTTATATCATATTCTTCGATTAGTATAAGTCTCACGCTACCATATGTAGCGTATTAAGTTTTTAGTGGGTTTTTAGTACGTTGATAAAGAGATTTTAGTATAGTTAAATGATTTTTATTCGACTTTTAAGTATTAAAAAATTATAAGTGACTTGAAATCGAACACCATTTTTAGAACTTTTATTAAGTTTTTAATTTTCTGGTAGTTAGTCAAAATGTTGTAATTATTTGGATTTAGTTTTACTGCAGTTTTACGGCTTAAGCTTATGAGTAATGAAATATTTATTTTAAGATAAAATTATATCTGATGACACGACAATGGCGTGAAAGAATGTGATGTTTTCTTTATAGCATTTTTACAGTCACGTAAAATAAAAATAAAATCCTAAAATAGTAACAATTTACACACGGTAAAACTTACCTATGCTACCAAAAAATCACAACCACTTTCCACAATATTTTTTCCAAAAACACAATACCTAACCCTGCGACTGCAGACGTGAAACCGCGGTGTGACCAGTCAACCCGTGGCACGCGACTGTCCCGACTTCTGAATATTTAGCCTACGTTGGGTATTTTTAACCTACCCCCTCGGAAGCTCAGTCTGGCGCGGAACTGAGTCATAGAGGGTGCCACAATCCACTGATCTCCGGTCGAGTAATTAATTAATTGTTTCTGTTGTTCTTGGGTTAAAAATAGAGGTTAATGCTGACGGGATATAAATGAACAAAGTTCGGGTACGTGTTTCTACAGTTGGTTGTGATTAGAGATTCGTAGGGATGGGTTAAGTTTCATTGTATAATGGGTTGGTTTGAAAATAAAAAGGTTACAAAATACACAAGAGTTATTTTTGGATTTTTTAATTACGAATTTTCATTACGTTGTAAATTACATTATAATTATTACAATACATTATTTTATAAAATATCATATTACCGCCGAAATATTTTTAAACAAATAATAACTAATGTTTACTTAACTAAAACTGGCTAAAATCGAAACACAAATTAAACTCTCGATACTTCAAGTTTCCTTAAACAGACTATTTCCATGTTAACAGACGTAAAATCAATTTCAATTAAAATAGTTTCACCCAAATTGAACTTTCGACAACACATTAAACGCATTTTCACATTTAAATTGCTCTTAAGACTTTAAAACCCATATAAAGCAAAGTGAGAAGAAAAATATATGAAGACATTAACTGCAAATGGTGTGAGCAAATTGAAAGCTTTGGGTAATTTTGAATTCAAAAAATTCAATGGCTACATTCATATAATTCATGAATTCCTTAAATTCAAAACAAGAATGTTTTTCAAAATGGAACCCTAACGGCTAAACAGATAGCACTGGGGAAGACGCCATTCCAGACTCGAATTTAGAAATGGTTCTAAATTTAAACTCCGAGTCGCTATTGGCTGTCCGGAAATGGACTGCATTCTGAGTACCGATAGATACAAGTTTCGACATGATCAAGTTTTTTGGGGAGTGCTTGAGAAAAAATTGGTTACTTTTTTAACTTTTCTTTGTTTGTTCCTTTTAGAGATTTATTTGGTACGTGTGTTACGCTTCAATGGAACAAAAAAACAACGGTAAAGGAAAAAAAAAGAAAAAAACTTATCATGAGTAACTAATTTCCTTTCATTTACACAAAGAGTAAATTTTAAAAGTAGATAAAAGCCATTTGCCAGTAATGAAATAGATATTGAAAAAAGAAAAACATACGATTGGTTTTTACGATTGACAGGCGTATCAGAAAAGTAATAGGAATGAAATAAATAAATGTCCGCTGACGCCATTTATTTTTTTATTTATTTATTTCACAAATAAATTAAAGGTGATGATTGTACTGAAAGTAGTAATTTGTATTGTGAAAATCAAATGGTTTTTGGTTCGAATCAAATCGTGGAAGATTGGATGTAAATTTTATATAATCTGGTGTATTTAAGAAAAATACAAAAAACTACGAAAACAATTAATAAACTTATACTTCGAAAAAAAATACATTAGAAAATCAGGGGCGGATCTATTTAAGGGCTTTTAAGGCAGTATCTAGGGCCCTAAAACCCCATGGGCATAAGGGGCTCACAATCAGACCCCCAATGAAAAATCAATGGATAAAATGGAGTTTTTTCGTCGTGTCACTGTCAAATCGTGTGGTATATCGAAGACAGTGTTTTCCACAAAATGGCTGTTGGTTGGTAAAGGCAGGCCCCCAAATAGAATTAGCTCGTAAACTTCTTCTGGGTAAGCTCACTCCATCGTAGGCTTTGTCTCTTTTACTCATCACCTAAATAGTAGTCAAGAGTAACTCCAGCGCAGATAACAAAAATACAGTCCGCCCCTGATTAAGTACACATATCGAACAAACAAATCTTCCATACGCCATTAACAAGTCATTACTGTCACTCACTAACAGTGTACGTCAAAAATTCATCAAAAACCCTATCATTATAAAACAAAACTAAAACATTAATTGTGTGTTGTTGATTTGAATACTATAGTTACTGCTGATCCATGTGGGATGGGCTTGGTTTGTTTATTTTTCATTCGATGTATCGATATTTCTTATTTCAATGTCGATAAGACTGTGGCGACATCTACATTGCTAACTTTTGAACTAACTAGCTGTTAGCTAGGTTTCGGCCCCTGCAACTCTAGAATTATCCTACGGAAACATAAAATCGGGATAAAAACTTCAATTAAATCATAATGAATTAATACAGGTTTAATCTGTCGGTGTACTAAACATCCAAATCCGTACTGTAGTTTTTTTGTGAATGAGTAACGTGTGTAACACATTTACAAAAAAAATAGGATACTTTGGGGATGAATGAATAAATGGGTGTTTATGGGTAAACACCCATTAATTCATTCATCCCTAAAGTATTTATTCAACCTCACAATCATGTAAATAATATGTATTAGTAAGAATTGACAGCATTTTGCGTGATCAGAATTATGTTCAAAAATCTGACTTCAAGTATCGACTTGATCGATTTTCGGTTGAATTGAAAACTTTCTTTTTTTAAGTCGACCTTAAAACTTATATTTTTGCAATATTACGCTGACCGCTATAACTTGTTTTTAAACATAAGGAACGGAAATGATCATAACATATTATTATCGATATAATTAACTCGATACTTGCTACATCCCTAGATCCATATAGATCATCACTAACAGCGTGACCTTTGGTGTTCTCGTTATGATTATCATATAATTACGACTTGTTACATAAGTATTGTTCTGAGTCAATAAATTGGAAATTATATAGTTTGGTGTGGTCGTGGCGAGTATTGGTTAGAATCAACCAATGGAGCATGAAAAGGTTTTTTTTGACAAAAGTACTGAATTATAGTGTGGGAACAAATACAAAGGTATGTTTGTAAAGTAAGAAACAGGCTATAAATATAATGGCTTACCAACTACAAGATATTTACATGTATAGTTCAAGAGCCTTATGTTATCTTTGTAAGGTTATGTTGCAAATTTTTAAGATTCTGTTGATTGGATTGATCTGGTCTGCATTTTAGTTGTCAAAAATTTACAAAAGAAGCTATCCAACCGAACAAAACAAAAAATAGTAAAAATAATGATTTTTCTTAATTAAATTGTATTCTAACAACTGTAATGAAGCGACATAGCAGTGATATTTTCTAAGGTCACAGTCTTATGTGCAGCGCTACCCCAGCGTCAAAACTGCAGCAACAATGTTTTCCGTTGGGGCAGCGCTGCTCACTAGGCCGTATCCTTACAGAATAGCACTGCAGCTGATCTAGGTTTATGAAATCGAGTGTTTTAGATCATCACTTTGCTTAATTTTTCATTTTGTAGTGAAAACTTCTTTAGCGGCGTTGTGCACTTTTTTTGGAATGGGTAAAAAATGTTAAACTCGCGTCAGGACACGTGACCTGATCGAAAATTCGTAAGACGGCGCAGGGCGCTTGCGCGAATGTTCGTGTGTGTTTATTACTATTCAAGTTTTCACTTCTGCCGGCACTCCCAGAGTGCAACCCGTCGTTTTTTTTTGAGTTAGACTTAATTTGCAAATGTAACAGCTACTCAACATCTACATAACCCTTTCAATGAATACAAGAACTCACAATTATTATTATAAAAGCATCAACACACGTTTGTCACTTTTTCAAAGAATTAACATGTGTGTCTGGCGTTATAATAAAAAGTAAAAACAATTTGCTAATTATATCTTCTGAGAATCATATCGACTTTATATGTCTGTGAGTCATAACAACTGCTGTGAATGGCTGCAGCATTAGCTTGAAACATGTCATAACAAAATTAAAAACATTAATATTTAAAATCTATATATACATAAATGTTATGCTGGTTTGTGTACGCTTCAAAAAGTCAAAAAGTTCTGCACCGATTGAGCTGAAATTTTAGCATGATATATAATCCGCATCAAGTATTGTTTTTATCTATTTTTTGCACCAGTCACATATCCACGACCGCGAAAATACAGTTTTTTTTTGTGCCATAGCGAAGCGTGGCGGGGTACAGATAGTGTTTTATAAATATGATACGCGTCAACGCATGTGTCGCGAATTTCTAAGATTTTCTAATTGAAATATTGAAAGATTTCTATAGGAAATCATGAAGGTTTTTTCCTTTTCTTTCTTATATATTTTTCATCGCCAACTTATTCCATACCTCTCTGTTAGTTGTCAACTCAGTAGTTAACCCCTTTCTAGCAATGTGTTTCTTTCTATCTTTCTTTTGTTTTTCACATTGCATTCATTGTTTCTTTGCTTTTCTGTTACTCTTACGATCATCTTAATTTTTTTCTTTTACACCACAACAGGAAATTTAGCAGTAAAATCTGCTTAATCTACTTCAATTTAGAATATTTTGGAACAAGTATTTTCAATTCACTACCTACTGAATACTCTTATATTACTTTAATGCAAGTTTTCTTTGCTGTTGTGAACATCATTTTTTTTTTCGTGGTGATATCATCAAATGAGTCCTCCCACCCATGGCAGGGCGGGAGGGACTGTCAGACTTGTACTAAAATCCACGGTGTCCTTCAATAGTCCTTTACGTACCGGGGTCACGGTAATCCGTTAGTTCCGCGACCCCTGCAGGCTTTGGCCCTCTACAGGCCCCGTCACTATGCTGACACTCCTTGAGGCGTTGTGAACATCATAGAATAAGATTTACGTCGCAGAGTCAACTGCAAGCCTTTACATCTTATATTAAGTTATTTATCATCATCATTTCCATCATATTTATTTAAAAAGAGTCCATTTCATTTCTATTTGGTAGTGATCTAAGGATAATTTACAACAGGCTTAATTCGTATTGATATATTGCAAACAGGCAACAAAAATCATATTTCAGCAATCATGGTAGTTAATTTTATCTCGTCTTAAGTATTTCAAGCGTATTTAAATTTTTGGAATATATGTATAACTTCGTGTTCTTATACCCTCATTCAAGAAAACGAGAAAACAAGTTCAGATGATTCATTCACATGAACGAACGATAATTTCAATGACCGAGAATATTTTTTAACCCTCAAATAAGTAGGCTTATTATACCAATTATTTTCGACGATTTGATTCCAATTATTTGTTTTCTGAGCCATATGGAAGCGGGTTTTGGGCTATTAAAACTAAAAACTATTGTTAAAACAATCATCTTATTACCGTTAGCGTGTTTTTAAAGGGTTACATGTGATTCTGTGATGTTCAGTGACATACGGTTAGAAAGTTTGATGAGTAACAAACCAAAAAAAACAGTGTGTATTCATTTCTGTTTTTTTACAACTCAGTAAAAAGGAGGCAAGTATGATAGAATAAGTAAGTAGATATAAAAATAAATTAATCGAAAATATCAACTACGACTAAAATATCCTAAATTATTCAAAAATAAAATTGGTTCTGCGTGAATACATGTCATACTTATGCTCGCATAGACACTAGATTAGTACAAATTATTAAAAAAATCGAACGACACTATAAAAAAATAGATTTGTTTCAACACTAAAGCCGACGGATTAAAAAAATGTAAATATTATAATATGATAACTCAGTTTTATAAAATAATAGTAGTCGATAAGGCTTTCGCCAACAAGTATTCCAACAACTTAACCATGTGTCGCAACACTTTTTTTTTACCGTTTCAATCCTTCTGAGAACGGATGTTCAGAGCATCCGTTTAATCGTACAATCCGAAAAGAACTGACAACCATCGAAGAATACGTTCAAACCAATTTAGATTTTATTTTGAACAGTAAAAGGTGAGTTTCCCGTGTACAATATCCGTGATGAGATCAGTACCTCAGAGGTGAACTCTGCATAAAGTGGGTAACTTAACGATGTGGCTGTCTGGAGAGAAAAAAAAATTGAAAGAGATACGGATTCGATTTTATTGCTTACTCTTTGTTTTTTTTTTTAATAAAAAGGGTGCTGATTCGGTGTGCGTGTATAATACTGGTTATTTTTTATTCATCCGGTAGGTGAATGAGTGAGAATATCATAAGCGATGTCTGATTATATGACACTAAGATTTGCAACACAAACGTGTTTAAAAAAACGGCGGATTGCACTCTGGCAGTGCCGGCAGAAGTGAAAACTTCAATAGTAATAAACACACACGAACATTCGCGCAAGCGCCCTGCCGTCTTACGAATTTTCGATCAGATCGCGTGTCCTGACGCGAGTTTAACATTTTATACCCATTCCAAAAAAAGTGCACAACGCCGCTAAAGAAGTTTTCACTTCAAAAAGTACTAAATCTCTGGTAGAGCAGCCTACCGGGGTCGCGGGACTCACGAATTACCGTGACCCCGGTACGTAAAGGGCTGTTGAAGGACACCGTGGATTTTAGTCAGTCAAGTCTGACAGTCCCTCCCGCCCTGCCCTGGGTGGGAGAACTCATTTGCTGATTATACCACGATAAAAAAAAACTCCGGTAGAGTAACCAGTTTATAACCAGGAAATTACCACCTAGATAATTTCTCAGCTTGGCAGTTTGGCTTTAAATTAAATTAATAGATTATTTATTTTGATCTCAATCAATATTTAATAACGCTTCTGGCAATCGAATGAGGAAAATTAATAGAACACAATCGGTTCAGTGTTTTAGTTGTGAGAAGATAACAAATAAACATTGAAGAAATACTGCCTAATGTCCTAATATCAAAACTTGAAAAGAAAATAAGCGTAAAAATATGCTGTTGTTTTGTATTACGTAGATCTAGACTGCCAGACACAAAAACTGTCTTTATGAAAGAAAATCTAGACTCCAAGACTACAAAACCGTTTCGAGACTAAAGAAAAAACACAGGCATGACTCATATCTCACGTGTAATTAGCACAGCGACGTTAATGAGGTGGCACCTGTTGCCGCCTCTGTCATAAGTCGCTGCAGAACAAATAAATATTAGTAAGAAGGTCGACTTCGTGCATCATGCGAAAATCAGGCACACGCAGACATAGACGTGAACGTACGGCGGTCAAACAAATGACAGTCGCGAGTGCGCTTGCACTCGTTTAACGAAAATCGTGTCTGTGTGCGTGGAGACTTCATACAAATGACAGTCGCGAGTGTGTTGCACTTGCTAGACGTATCAACGGCCACCGTAGGCGCGAGCATGCGGGCGGCGAGTAATGGGCGACTCGCTGTCCGACCATGGACCATGCCCGGGTCGACAGCGCGTGTGTTCTACGCGCGTCTCAAACAGTGTCAACAAAATGACGGGGCTCTAGAGGGCCAAAGCCTGCCAGGTTTGCGGGATTTACGAATCACCGTGACTCTGGAACGAAAAGAGCTATTGAAGGACACTGTGGATTTTAGTCAGTACGAGTCTGACAGTCCCTCCCGCTCTGCCCTGGGTGGGAGGCCTCATTTGACGATTTTACCACGATAGAAAAAAATTACGTGAAGCCTGCCCATATGGTGGTGATATCAAACAAAAGACAGTCGCGAGTTCACTTCTTCTTCTTAGCGTGTCGATGGCAAATATTTTTATATATTTAGTTCGGCCAAAAATTCAGCTACGCGAACCCCGCTCCCTGATGCAGTCATAAGGTCACCAAGCTTACAGGTGACAGGACTTGCGGTGCAGAAGAGAAGGTGAGTTCACTCGCACTCGCTGTACGTACAGCAAGTCTTTGTGTGTGTGGAGATCTCAAAAAAATGACAGTCGCGAGTGCGCTTGCACTCGCTAAACTTGAAGCTAACCTTCTGAATCTATTTGATTTTGGATGCGACCAACTAAATAAATCTTCGTGAGAAGGCAAATAAGCGAGCTTCGAGACTGGTGCGAATGTGAATTTTATGAGTGTTGGTAGTTTTGTATATGCCCAAAGCACTTAAGAAAGTCTAGTTTTGCAGGTAGGAACAACTTTATTACTTACCAGAGACCCTAGCACGAAGGCCAAACGAAAACGTACCCTAAATTCAGTATTTTATACGTAGCAACTACCTACTTGACCTCCGAAACTCGGTAACTAGGTTTGTGTCCAGTTACCGAGTTCTATAAGAAGTTCAAAGAGCATATGTACCCTCATAATTTACTTCACAGTATAGTTCAGCCTTTCCAATCAAAGGACAACGTTGACTCATTCAATTCCCAGAGCAATTAAATCTTCAACTCCTTCCCAACTTGACCCAGACAATGAAACGACACAAAAACGATCAACGCAAAGTAAAATCAATTAAACAGAAAACTCGAAAAATAGGGCCTTCACGGCCCTTTTTCTAATCGAATAAACAATCGATTTAGTCGATTAGTTCCACTCGATTCGACTATGCAATGTTTACTTTAGTATTGAACATCGAATGTGTTAGTCAAGTGGACGCGAGGGAAAATCTCATTAGGTAGGGTCAATTTTGTTGCTCACCCTCGGATTTTGTGGTTGGGTTGTAGTGAAAGATTGGCTATGACTAGATATTTTTTATTTTGGGATAAAATTGAATTATGATGACGTAAGTTAGTAAGCAGGTAGGTACTGTAAAGAAGAATGGTAGATTGCAAGGCGCAAAGGGAACGAAAAGTTTAAAAACGTGAATTATTAGTAAATCATATCAAAGTCAATTCGTTACTTTAGCATTGAAAATACACCAAGTATTTAAAATAAGAAATGATTATTTCGTAATACCGTGTTACTTTTTTTATGAAACTGTAATATTGCATTAACAACTTCATAATGGATGATCTTATAATATTTTAAAACACATCGTGCGGAACGAAACTGTGTTAAAAGTTAAAATGTGTCTTCCAGCAAAATAAAACTTATCGACATTTTTATAAAGTAGAAAATTATAGTATAAATCGCGTATCTCAAGCTGGAGTCAAAACATAAAGGGTTACTCTCTTCAACTTACTTTAAGGGTCGTTTCCCTGTTGTGTTTTATTCAAAGTCTGCCTTTTTATGAATATTTTTACTTTGCGAAACTTAAAAATTCAAGTTTGTTAATTTTTACTTGAGGAAGAATGATGCTCTAAAACTTGTTAAAAGTTTGTAGAAGATGAAAAAGATGGAGCCGTATAATATTATTATAACGTTCTTTTAAGACTAAAGTTATGTTTATTAGTGCCTAAAATATTTAACCGCACGAGTAGATCGAAATTTAAGGTACGCTTTAGAAGTCGGTTCTTAGATAGATTATCCTTGAAGATCAGGGCTTCTTCATCCCTCGGAAAACACGTTAAATTCATTCTATTTTGAGAATTTCCCATTATGGGTATCAGGCTTTTTGAACATAATGTGCCATTTTGAGAACTTGTCCTATGGCGACTCGGTTGCCATTTTGCGAATTAGGCTTTTAGCACCTAAACTTATCAAAGCTTCTTACAGAACAAAGCAGTTTAACAAAGGGACACCAAATTACGCAGTAACTAGGATGTGGAGACCAGCTAACCGGTCAAAAATATTTCTGATAGATTCATAAAATGTTTGGGTTCAACTGACCTCGGGGAGCTCACTCCCTCTCACAGAGAGGAGGCCTGCAGCTTGCCTTACTATCTTCAAAACACTTCAACTCCTGTAAGCCGAAATCACAAATGACCTGCAAAAGCGTCGAGGCAGCGAAGCTCGACGGAATGTTGAAAATATAATTCAATGCGTAACACTATGAAATATTATAAAATAACAAATTGTACAGACAAAAAGTAGACATAAATCTAAACATTCATAACGCTAATTACCTTATTTCAAAAGCCCATTTGAATAAATCACAAAAACTATGAACGAACAGGTTTGACAGAACGATTTGAACATAAATAATACATCAAATCTAAGCGTAGTTGGAAGTTGTTGAATGCAATAAATCAATATAGAATTTTAATGAACAAAATTGTTATTTATCATTCTATTTTGTAACTTATGGCTTATGGTTTCTGGCATAAATGGGTCAATTTTCGTATCGTCCAAAAACGTTGGCCCACACTAGGAATTTCTCCTGTTTCGTGGCTGCATTTACGAACATATAAATTCGCATACATAACCGCCCAGATCCGGAATAACTACTTATAGATCAAAAAAAATATTTGGTCGGTGCGGGAATCCGTGAAATGCAACGCACCAGTCCAATCGCTTAGCCACTGTGCTAATCGTGCCCGTCGAAATTATAAAAAAAAATAGAAAGAAAGAAAGAATAGCTCATAGCATGATCAGGTGCTGGAAAACAGGCCTCATCTCAGCGCAAAATAAAATCTACTGTGATCATCAAATTAGCTCTTCGTTGGAATGGACGGGACTCTCAGACTCATACTCACCTAAATCCACTGTGTTCCTTCAATGGCCCTTAAGGTTGGGTAACCTTAAGGTTGGGTAACCTCAAGGTTGGATAACCTTAAGGTTGGGTAAATGGGTGTTTGGACAGTTCTGCGACCCGGGAGTTTGAATTGAGCAATGGAGCAGTCTGAATTGGAAATTTCATGTTTCCTAATTTTCCTCTTGTGTTTTAAAAACCCATAATCTACAAACCAGTGTGACTTAGACAATGTCATTTCATTTCAGTAAGGTTTTGGTTTTATGGTGCCGGTTATGCCAGTATATTTTACAATCACTTTTACACCAGTTTTTTTTTACGTTTTAAAATCATCAAATGAGTCCTCCCACCCAGGGCAGAGCGGGAGGGACTGTCAGACTCGTACTGACTAAATCCACGGTGTCCTTCAATAGCTCTTTACGTTCCGGGGTCACGGTAATTCGTACAGTTCCGCGATCACGCCAGAAATTAATAGTGTTTCTCATTCAGAATCCTACTCCGTTCTTGGATAGCTACTTGTGATTGAACACCTTTAGGATTGATAGGCTTTGTTTTATAAATCAGGATCAAGATTGCGACCAAGATACATTATTAACTTCCAGTTTTAGCCATCGAACTGTCTGAATAGGTTAGTTGAAGTTGAAACACGGAATAGAAATCCAATGTCTTGCACGCAAGACACAGAAATTGTTTCCATGAAAAATCGTGATCTTAAAAGTAACTATGTTGCGGTTGTGTGAGTTCATTTTACTAGAGTGCTACTTTTACTCAAATAGTCTTAGAATAACGGGATATTCCGAGTATATGAGAGCATTTTCTTTGTTTGCATTATTTTCTTTGTTGACATGATTTTAGTTACGTCTTCAACGTTCAGAAATGGGATACATGGAAAACACACACAGCTTTACCACAAAAAATTAAACATCTCGCTGCTTAAATACAAAAGGGCCACAAGTCGAAAAAAAAATCAAATCTTTTTAAAACAACAATCGTATCAATTTAAAAAAAAATAGATTTAGAACTTTTTTGTAGTAAGACGGACATTGTTTCAAAATCAAAATGAGAAGGCACTAGTAAACCAGCTGAGATTTATTTTTTTATAAGGCCGAAGCATTTTACGAGATTAAAACACTATCTAGGTATATCTTCTAAGCCTTACTCTATCTACGTTACTAGCTTTTTTTAACGTGGTAATATAATCAAATGAGTCCTATTGCCCTGGGTGTAGAGAAAGGGACTGTCAGACTCGTACTGACTATACATATAACGATTGCTAGAAACCTACAAAATACTCCTTTATGTACCGTTGTTTGATAAAATAATCGAATAGTTAAACCTCCCAAACATTTCAATTTAAACTAACCCATCATCACAAAAACTACCTACCACGTATTTTCAATTAAACTCAAAGAATCTCTATAAAAAAACGTCATGAGTACATCTATCAGTAAGTCATAAGTTGTTCATTTCATTAGCATATTGATTGGAACATTCACAGTGGCGAGTGCCCGTCAAAATATTATAACACGTCAATCGAAAAGTGATGAGGACTTATGAATTTTCATTTTTTTTTATTACTTGGCAACACACTGATATATTCATTGCCAGGGACTCTCTAAGCTCGCAGTACTGCTCTACTATCTATGGAAGATAAAACGGCCCTCTAATTCAAAAGGCATTTAAAGGAACAGTGTATATTTTCCCTAACAGTCTGACTGTTTCGATATACTCCTACCCGGCGGCAGGAGTATGCCTTAAAAAGGCATCGAGGACCTGAAACGCGAAGAGCATGAGAAGGAACAGGGTGATTTTAGTCAATAACAGTCTCTTCCCAGCCGGGTGAAAGTAATCATTTGATGAATTTATCTACAAAAAAATAGGGGTCTTGACCCAATTCTGACGCATTTTTTTTGGCGCGGTAAAATTATCAAATGAGTCCTTCCACCCAGGGTAGCGGGAGGGACTGTCAGACTCGTACTGACTAAAATCCACGTTGTCCTTCAATAGCCCTTCACGTTCGGGGTCACGGTAACTCGTGAGTCCCGCGACCCTGGTCCCCTATTCTGACGCATAGTAAAAAAAGTACCGCAGCGCTATCTACGTTGCCAATGAAGATTTAAATTTAAAATTTCGATATTGAAATTATCTGCGAGTTAATAAAATATAGGAATACCCGAGAATTACGAACTATCGGACAGTAACCCATCTTTACACCCGTTTACTTGGAAGATCCTTTCACTGAAGTATCAAGAAACTTCATCCTGTAACTCGTACTCTTAAGTTCTTTTATCCTTTGTCTAACAATTTGCTAAGGGTCTATAGAAACCAGACAGCTGTCGTTTGCAGATTAAGCAGTCGTTACGGTTAGACAGGATCCAGAAAGTCTAAGAACTTATTCTAAAGGATCCTTAAGTAAAGTTACCGAAAGGTGTCTTATAACTGGGTTATGATGGTTAGATAAGCAGTTACTTTGTGTCTTACTGGAGTTGGGTTTGGGAGAAGGGAAAAAATTAAACTGAAATTAAGAGTAATGCAGAAATATGGAAGAAGAATATATTTAGAAGAAAAGGTTGAGGCTCAATTGGGCCTCTCAAATATTTTACGAATGATATCTATTTATTTAATTCAATTTAATTTACATGCTACATTTAAAAACTAAAATTAAAAGTAAAATATTTACAAAATGACTAAATTGAAATTAAAATCAAAAACTTATAGGGCGTTAAAAATTCGTCCACATCGCTGTCAATGGGGAAAGTACCCAGAACGCTGGAAGCATTGCCACGTTGGATGACAATGCTGATCCGTCGACCAAGAAATAGGCCAGCCCTCAAGTCACGCGAGGCGTCGACTATACGCTTGGCGATTTCTTTGAAAACTTTGTGGGCACTCGGATAATCTTTAGGTAACACATTATTATAAAACTAAAAAGTATGATTGGTTGAACGCGCTAATCTCAGGAACTGCTGGTTCGAATTCATAAATTCTTTTTGTGTTGGATAGTCCATTTATCGAGGAAGGCTATAGGTTATTGTAACAACACGCTACGACCAATAAAGCAGAGCAGCGAGGGTGAAACCACGGGAAACAGCTAGTAAAGAAGAAGATAAGTAAAGAGTAATGCCTTTGTCAAACAGACAGCCGAACCGAAGCGAGACGTCAGTTCGATAGTTATGTCACGCTATCGGATCGCTTTCGTTTTTCTATGTGACTGGATTCAAACAATTCCATACATTACAAATAAAAACGTCACGCTTCGAATTCGCCACGCCAGTCTGTTTGACAAAGGCTTAAATGATGCTTTGACGTCTGATAGGAGAGAATGGAAGAAGAAAACGTATTTCACCGAGCACAAGTAAGACGAGATAAGGACATGATCAATAAAAAATAACAACTGAAACTAAAAGAATCCACGATAATCGTGAAAACACAGCACATCGACTTGCCTGGCAATTCAAATACTAGTCGAATGAAAATATGCGCAGATTGTAATAAAATTAAACTGAAGTAATTTGATAGTCTCACGCATTGTCATTATTTTATTTTCAAAAATATTTTATTTCGGAGCCACTAGGCATACCATATGATATGCTAACGGTGATATCCTCTTTCACACGCTTTTAAGTAGAAAAAAAATAACTTTATGTTCATATAAATACAATATAAAACCGTGACTTTTTGATGAAGAAATGAGAGGCCTAGAAGTGAATTTTAGACAAAAACTTAAACTCAAAAATTTACTTAAACTAATGTTGGCTAATCGGCTCATTTTTGCAAGAACGTCAGGGTAGCCATTACTAACCAAACCGTTAAGTAACTGCGAAAATATACTGATTAGAAAAACGAAAAAAACTAAAACGTCAACGAAAATCCAAAATGGCTTTTTTTTTTTTTTTTTGCGTGGTAAAATCATCAAATGAGTCCTCCCATCCAGGGCAGGGCGGGAGGGACTGTCAGACTTGTACTGACTAAAATCCACGGTGTCCTTCACTAGCCCTTTACGTACCGGGGTCACGGTAATCCCTTGGTCCCGCGACCCCGGCAGGCTTTGGCCCTCTACAGGCCCCGTCAATATGCTGACACTCTTTGAGGCGCGCGTGGAACACAACGCGCCGTCGACCCGGGCATGGTCCATGGTCGGACAGCAAGTCGCCCATTACTCGCTGCCCGCATGCCCGCGCCTACGGTGGCCGGAGATCGTCCTGCGACGTCCGACGCCGTGGGCGTCTACCACTGCGGCTGGGGTGGAGGGAGGACGCTGTCCTCTCCCTCAGGCGGCCCGCCTCCTCCTTCACGAGCATGACTGCTTCGCAGAAGGAGGCGACCGCTTCCCACTCCATCTCGCCCCGCAGCATGGCCTCGACCAATGCCGGGCGCGAGAGGTCTCCGCCTATCGCCGTCGTGAGGACACGGCGGTGCTCTGCCCAAGCGGGGCAGTCCTGCACCGTATGCTCCACCGTGTCCTCCGGACGATCCTCGCAGTGGTGACACCCAGGCGTTTCTTCCCTCCCTATCAGACACAGGAACCTCCCGAAACTTCCGTGTCCGGTGAGGACCTGCGTCATGCGGTAGGTAAGGACGCCGTGACGCCTATCCAGCCACTCCTCAAAGAGGGGTCTTACCGCCGCGATTGCGGCGTGCCCGAAATCCAAAATGGCTGCCGCTAGATATAAAACTTCATTCCTTTCAGTTGTCTGTTTCCGGATGAACCGTATTTTACTCTGAAATGTTGTAACTTTATTTATAAACACAAGATAAAGCTTAATAAGTCACGTACTACAAAAATATACAAAGAAGATTTTAATGAAATTCGGCTTCGATTCGCATGGCCCGAGCTTTCCCTCGAACTCATTATTAAAAAAAAATACATCGAAACTTTTTGACAGCAAAATATTCAATTTCGATTTATTACACAAGTATTTTTACAGTTCAAAAGTTTGTTGTTGTACCATAGTGAGCTTTATTCAGGTGTGTTAAAGGTATTGATGGGTTGTTTGGCTGGCAAAATGCTTGGTTATTCTGGTGTCAGGAAATGTCAGGCGTATCAATTGACAGGTGGAAATATAACTCGTGTTTTTGGGTGCAAAAAAATTGATACGAATGAATTAAATACGCTATAAGATTATTTGTTTTGTAAATTACCTGCTATATGATTCGAAATATCGCTTGCTGGTGTACTGTAAGCAGAAGATAGGTTTTTTTTGTGGAGTGGAAATTATCAAATCAGTCTCCCCCATACTCAGTATGACTGGACTGACTTTCAGACTCAAACTGACTAAATATCAAACTGTTCCCTTGCTTGGTTGCGTTTTGCGTTCTAGGGCCGTGTTACTTAATTTAGTCAGCCTCGCGACTCAAAGCTTTGCAGACTTTTGCTTACAAATTTTTCATTAAAATATTACCTATTATTAATTATTACCGGTACTAGTTATAAAATTAAATTCTTTCTTTGTTGTAGAAAAACCGAAAAAATAGACACAACAAGTCCTGTTCCAAAATGTTTTTAAAGCTACGTAAATGGCTATTGAAGGACAGTAACGTAAAGGGCTATTGAAGGACACCGTCGATTTTAGTCAGTACAAGTCTGACAGTCCCTCTTGCTCTGCCCTGGGTGGGAGGACCCATTTGATGATTTTACCACGATAAAAAAAAGCTACATAGATAAATATAATCTACAGGATGTAATTTCTAAACTATAACAACTTGTAATACAGCTTATGTTATTGAATCAAATCGAAAGATGCTGTATACAAGTTGCGTTTATCTCGGCTCTATAAATACCAGCAGGTAGCCGATATATGTTTTTAAAATCCAACGGATAACTTGTAATCTCAAAAGAAATATTCATTTCCGTAATTCACTATGTACTTAAAAGAAACAGGATGTGCATCTGGAATACTCCATTTTACGTTCCCATACTTTTGGAATAGTTCCAATTAAAATTACTCTATTAATTACTTAAAATCTTGAACCTGTTTCAAAGTATTCTGTTAAATGGTATAACACTTTCTTCCGACGTTGATGAAGAGGTATGAATCTATGTGGACGGGTTTGTTGTTTTTTCATTTTTTGGGGTTCCGCAGCAAAAACCTTAAGTATTTTTCTAAAGAAGACTGGGCTATGAAATGTTTGTATAGATGCTAACGCATGAAGTTACCCCAACCAGACTTTCTTCATGGGATCTATTTACGTAGAGGATTTACAGCCAAAAAAAACTGACAGATAATGTACCATAGTCACCAGAGAGACAATTATAAATCCACACATTTAGAATTACAAATTTATCGAGAAAATTTGACAGATTGGGGTACGTTAATATGGTGGCGTCCGTACACCACCTGATCATTATAAAATATATATGACACAGATCCCATTGCGGAAGATTCCACGCTCAATAATTTGGTAACCTTTTCAAGTTTATCATTTCTGGTTTACTGGATTAAGCTTTTCTAAGGCACATAATAAAATGCCATGTTAAAGATTTTACATGACTGTATTTACTACTAATGAATTTGTCAACCTCGCAATATATTATTACGATGTTTCAGTCATCGTTATCATTCCCATATTAGGTACGAAATAGCCAACATCCCAGACTCCAAATAACTACAGAACCTCACGAATATGAATCGATGTACACTTGGCAAGTTTTAATGACCTATTTACAGGAAATACCAAAACGTTTACGAGGCATTTTAATGAGCTGTTTTAGCACTAACTTCCTTTGCTATTAATGTATTAATTACATTGTCAGTATATTCTGAAAATAGATTATTTAGCAGTAATAATTTCTTTAGGTAGCATGGTTTAAAAACATGAGCATAAAATTACTTATTATCTGGTTTTATGAAATTGGCTAATTTAAATCTGTGACACCTTGCTAATTATTAATAATTATTAATTATTATTAATTACTTTATTTGCTCTGAATGCGTGAAGTTTTATAACAGGATATCTATGCCACCTTTTGCTAATTATAATTATCTAGTTTGCTCTCAATATTTGTTTATTTATTATAGGATACTAGCTGTACCCTGCCCCGCTTCGCTGTGGCACAAAAAAAAGTTTTTTCAAAAAAAAAATAGATAAAAACTATCCTTGATGCGGATTATATATCATGCTAAAATTTCAGCTCAATCGGTGCAGAACTTTTTGAGTTTTTGAAGCATACACAAACCAACATAACATTTTTATATATATAGATTAATTTGTTGAAAGCAGGGTAAATAAGTTCAGATAAAATCTTTCTCAGTCTTGCTGTGAAAGAGTCATTTTAAAAGGTAAATTATGTTTCAATCATTCATCACTACATAGTATAAAACAAAGTCGCTTCCCGCTGTCTGTCTGTCTGTTCCTATGTATGCTTAGATGTTTATAACTACGCAACGGATTTTGATGCGGTTCTATTTAGTGATTCAAGAGGAAGGTTTATATGTAGGTATATAACGGTGCGGAGCCGGGACGGATCGCTTTTGTATAAATATGTCATAAACTTATGTTTATCGTGTAGGTGATTTAGAATCATACTGCCTACCTGATAGAAGGCCATCATTGTAGCCTATGGACTGTATGCACGTCAAATGTATCCTACACGTTGCCGACAATATAATTCTGTAAGTTAAAGATGACGTCTACTATAACATTATTATAAACCTACTGGTGCAGGTCTCCTTTTTTGCCAGAATTCCTATTCTGAGCGTCATCCATCTTGATGTAAATCGCGATCCATCATCCATCATCATCTTTCTGCCCTTATACCGTTTTAGTTGGTGTCGGTGGTGCAACACGTTTTTGTCTTCCATTCTGCCCTATCAGTCATAGTTCCAGTTACTCCTTTTTCTTTCATATCATTTCTTAGTCAATTCATCAATCTTTTCATTGGCCTTCCTCTTCCTCTCCATCCACCAACATTCATACTCTCTTAGTCACATGAGTCTCATATCCCTCCTCATGTTAACTAATATTATAAATGCGAAAATAAGTTTTTTACCTTTTCGTGCCCGAACCATTAAATTGATTATTCTGAAATTTTGCATACACGTCAGGTATACAGAGATTAATATAGGATACCTACCATCCCGAAAAAAAGTACTTTGCCTGACAAAACAATAACTACTTTCATATGATGCTAGATGGCGCCACAAGTACGATCCGCAATTATTGTCAAATTCTAAATTAAGCCTTTGTCAAACAGACATGCGTGGCGAATACGAAGCGAGGCGTTTTTATTTGTAATGTATGGAATTGTTTGAATCCAGTCACATAGAAAAGCGAAAGCGATCCGATAGCGTGACCGAACGTTCTGACGTCTCGTATCGGTTCGTTATCGCTTCGGACTCGCCTGTCTGTTTGACAAAGGCTTTAATGCGAGCAAAGCACTGGGCAAAGCTAGTAAGGGTTATAAATTATAAGCTGTGTTACAATACAAATTCCCCAGAAATTTGCTCTTCAATGCAATCACATACCCACGCGCATTTTCTAACCAGACTTATTAATCTCAAACCGGAAAGATGTCGCCACTTATTACCATAAACAGTTCATAGAACCAGGATGATGACTAACTAATAGTTCTAGGTATTGTAACCAGTTATTTTGAAGTTAAAAATATACAGTTTTTAAGACCTCGATTTTAAATTTTGCCGTGGCATAGAGGAAGTGATAGTGCATCTATTAATTTTTTTTTCCTTATTAAACATTACATTTTTTTTCTAATCCACATCCTTCCTCTGAGTATATTTTTTATCTTAGTAATAAGGAGGTTTATCTGCTTGTACTTAGTTTTTTAAACTTCCTGCGAGATATTGGCACTGGTGAAAGGATAAATTGTGACAAGGATGTTGAATATTGAGTTGTAATTATATTTAGTGTAAGGCTCATTGTTCAGAATCATAATCGTCACGCCTCTAATCCTTGGTGTGGCAAATGTATATAAAATAACTCACAACATTATTTTAACCAGTTATTACATTATGTTGTGTGACTAGAAAAGCTCGTATACGTCGATTTTATCATCATCTCCCTACCCCTATCTCATTTTACTTGGGGTCGGCGCAACACGTTTTTTTCTTCCATTCTCCTCTATCAAACGTCACAGTATCATTTACTCCTTTTTCTTCCATATCATTCCTTAGACAATCCATCCATCTTTACTTTGGCCTTCCTCTTCCTCTCCATCCATCAACATTCATACTCATCACTCTCTTATTTAAATGGGTCATCCCTCCTCATCACATGTCCATACCAAGACAGACAATTCCCTTTCATTTTTTCTGTAACAGGCGCCACTTTCAAACTTCCCCTTATAAACTTATTCCTTTCTTTATCCATTCTTGTTACTCCACACATCCATCGTGGTCGCGGGACCAAGGGATTACCGTGACCCTAGTACGTAAAGGGCTATTGAAGGACACCGTGGATTTTAGTCAGTACAAGTCTGACAGTCCCTCACGCCCTGCCCTGGGTGGGAGGACTCATTTGATGATTTCACCACGATAAAAAAAAACACATCCATCGTATTCGTCGATTTACTATTCCGATTAAAATTAATGATTAGTTTTTAGTACCGTTTATTATTTAGCACTTATTCGTAGGCGCATAATCTATCTACACGTCTAGAACTTGTGAGAAATACAAAAAAAAATTCTATTCCAGGAAAATATTTGAAAGTTAAATGTCCAATATAAATATAATTCTCTAATAAATAACTTCAATGAATGGCGCCGATCAGTAGATAAGCATTTTATAAATAAATAATTTATATTAATTTATTTCAAACTACATCCATAACGATACAAAAGTTGTTTGACCTGTTACCCCGAAATTAATAAAAAATATTCAAAATCGAATCTGCTGACAGTTTTTTTAATTGATTCTGCTTTTTATTTTTATATGCTATAATTATGTAATATAAAGATATCTCAGAATCGAGATAATAGTGAAACACTGACTGACTGTGTTAAACGTATGTTTAATACATAGTATTTTATTTAAAATCTGAATACATTCTTTCGCCCGAAATTAATATTCTATCTCAATCCAAATCCATAAGTTTTCTTAAACTGCATCTGATTGAACGTCTTTAAGAGATCAGAAAGAGATGGCAAATTAGGCGAGATAAACTAGACGTGCCTTATGATCAAGCTATGCAAATCCAGTATATGCTGACCGTTGAATGTGCGGAAAGATCATATAAAGCGAGACCACGATAAATTGGTTTTGTATAGCTGGATGTGTAGCTGTGTGCACAAGGTGACCTACTGCAAAATTTTCCAGGTGCTATCTGCTCCTTGAAAGTTATGCTGGAAACCTTAGCCTAGTAGTGAGAGAACCAAGACCTCAAACTCAAATCATTTATATCAGTTTGACGATTACAGGCGCAAAAAAAGAAACTTATAATGAAGCTACAGAATATACAACACTCTCAATCACAAAGCATACGTTGTAAAAGTACTGTACTTGCCCAAAAATAAAGTTTAATTTTATAACGCTCAAAGCGAGATTCATGCTTGAATTTGTACGGTATAGTTCTACACAATACGTGATCCATCATATTAAACTAACAAGATCGATATATTTTCATACCCTACTTTAAAAATATTCTATATGGGTATGAGGCTAATGTGTTTTTGTATAATTTATACACGAGGCGCCACAAAAGTTTTGACATTAAAATCGCGTTAGCTACCAAATTAAATAGTCGTATTGATGTAAAGTTTTGGTCAGATTGTTAGCGGGGAATCGATGAACTTTCGTAGTTATACGAGTACCAATATAACAATATATTTAAGAATCACTATTAAATATAAAATAGTCATCGTGAGGAGCCCGTTATGTCTTTGAACCAAAATCCAAAGACACATCAAATCTACCAATGGTACTGATGTGTGATTACAATTTACATCCCGTGGTCAGTTATTGAGAAGAGGCCTGTGTCCTACAAGTGGGTACATTATAGGCGCAGTTTATCATACATATTCTAAAATTACTGGTTAACACATCATCATCAGCCGGAAGACGTCCACTGCTGAACATAGGCCTCCCCCTTAGACCGCTACGCCGATCGACAATTTGCCACTTCCATCTATCGGTTGCCCGCGACTCTCAAGATTTCGTCGGTCCACTTAGTGGAAGGCCTATCTACACTGCGCCTTTCGGCCCGTGGTCGCCACTCGAGAACTTTTCTGGTTAACACTAAATATTGATATTGTTTCAAGGACCCTCGCCTGAATTGGTCGTACTAAAGACGACAAAATAAAACTGCAACTTCTGAGGGCTTTTAATTTAGCAATAGTGAGTCTTTAATAAAGCACCAATAATATGAACTTTACTGTTCGTGTGTACGCGACATTTATTTGTGGGGCAATGCACTATAGTAAAGATGACATTGAACGTGTGACATTTGTACCAAGCTAATATTCTACGACCGAATGATCGACCAAGTTAGGTTCCCGTCTTCGCACATGTGTTTTAAATTAATAAAAAAATAAACTAGGTATTTAATTACTAATAATCGCTATCCTCTAACAATGGGGCCCATCCCTATCAAATCATTAAACACGTATCAAGTTTTATAAATGGTAAATTGTTGACAGATCGTAAAACAACACAAGACTACCATTTTAAGCCCCAAAACTGCCTACACTCCTGTCACAGTAATTTTCACTGAGTCAGCTTCAGTCCAAAGACATATTTAACGTCAGGAATATAAAGTTCACTATCATATTGGCAGACTTGTCACTGATTTCAAACTAATAGCAACTTAATAAGTACGGATGTAAAGTTCAAAGAAAAATAATAACTATGAAAGGGCAGTAGTCAGTATTATGATTATGACCTTTGAGGTCCAATTAATAAAGCTTATAATCATTAAACCCTTTCGTATCTCTCTTAACACCTACAAACATTATTTTACGAATTTAAACAAAAAGTTTTTAATGGACTTTCGATACAAAATGTTAAATCAATTAGTATCAACGTTCTGTTTATAAACAAAATTGGCTTTTAAAATAACACTGAACTTGTTTTTTCACATTTTAATTTCAATATCAATTTACTCTGTTGGCGTTTTCAGGAAATTATGTGAAATATATTATTTTCTTTGAAGAAACGCTTTAAAGTTCTTCGAATGTTAACCTTTCTTTCTTATTGCGATAAAATTAATTTTAATCTGGAACATGATTGACGGATATCAGAGAGTTAATTTGAAAACTTGATTTTATTTCATGACTAGCTTTATCCTGTGCTTTCAGACATGTTATGTCCGGAAATAATCACATAAAAACGATTTAAATACAGCCTTTATAATTCTCCAAGAATTATATGGGAGCTTTCCATTAGAGAAAGCATTTTAGTATCAAATCATTAGCTAGTTCAGAAAATCATCATCTGCATGCAAACGAATAAAATCTTTTTCTGTTCAACATTAAGTATAGGTAACATTGCATTATTCCGGTGTTTCCATCGACTTTATGTTCAATAGAGAACAATAATATTTCTAGCGTTCATTAAAGCATAATTGAAAACGTATTGAAGCTTTGATTTCACTGTAAAACAAAAAATATAGGATGTTAACTATGGCGATCATAAATATGCATTGATGTTTGTCGATTTCTTTAAAAACTATTCTTTCTTTAGTTTTTTTTTAGTTCCTATTTTAAACAATGACATTTTAAAAAATTAAGGCTAAAAATACAAATAATTTATGGAAACTGAAGTCTATCACGGATGCAATTAAAATGTAATAAAAACTAAGAAAACACGACAAAACACCCACTCTTTGACTCTCGCATAGACTAATAAATTATCTAGTCTCTCGCTTACGCCTAATAGCCTATGGACCCCAGTGGCCAGGCTAGATGGGAAAATACCGAGGCCGATCTATTTTTTATCATTCGCCGGCAACACATTAAGAAAAGTTTATATGAGGGTATTTTTAAGTTAAATTATATTTCTGTGTTGGCAGAACAATAATATTATCTGATTGAAGAAACAGATCAAACCACACTGGATCCGTGGTGGATTATGTCCATAGAGAGGATGCCTTTGTACATCTAATGGGAACATTTATAGACTGATGATGAAGAGTTAAGAAAATTGTTTTATCTCTTTCTAGCGAGTGTGGCAGTTTTTCTTTACATTTGGACACGCTCAGTCCATGCTTCATGTTTATGAGCGCAACACCACGTGCAGTGCGGCAGTGTTACCTTACTTGGTATCAACGAACCAGGGACTGAGTACACTGCTTCGGCAATACTGCTGCGTGCTGGCTTGCGTCAATGCCTTACAACGAAGCAACGCCGCCAGTCTCTTGGACACGTTTCCAGCTGACAGCATTAAGGAGATTTTTAATGATTCGTAATAGTTTCGTTTATTATAAGGTTTTATTTCAGCTTAGAACTTGATTAACTGCCAAGCCTTTGCAGATGGAATACAGGCATGCATATGCATAAATCTTGGACCAAATAGAATATTCTAGCCATTTATCAAACCACTGACTTTAGGGTAGTTAGACTATGCTATAACGCTTGGATAGCATATTGCTGACCGCAATATGACATGTACGACATACAACGGTATCTACGTACAGGTAGACACTACTGTTTGTCCGACTGGACAAATGAACGGGCTACATTTTCACAATCGTTATTTGCAAACATTTTTCTGAAGTAGGTACTTAAACATTACTGGTTAAGAATCTCTTTAAACATACCTATGTAATAGGGGGCGAGTTAATGGCCATCAACAGAACAAGGAATAAAGTCTCTGGATCGCCAGAAACCCTATTACTCCTTATGAAAAATCACACTAGAAGTTGAACGAAAACAACAACGTTACGGTTAAATATTTTAAGAAAAATTCGAACTACGAGCAGCATTGGAACCTGCGATCTCCAGATTTAGAACATCCGACGCTTTTTCCAGCCGAGCCATCGAAGTTACAAGCGTCAAATTCTTCAATCCATTTCTAACTTTTTGCAGTGACGTTTCTTTGAAATTCTTGACACATGCATTGATGCGTATAATATTAATAAGATACTATTAAATCGTGGGTTGTTTCAATAACTGGCCAGGAATATTATTATTCATTCAAACATTTTATGATTACGTTTTAGTTTTCATTAAAATCTGCCTCGAGACTCCTTACATTATTTTTCGCTAATCCTCATAGTTTCAGATTAAGCTATCCACGCCAAGTTGAAAAATTCACCCTGTGCGATATCCAAAATTTTGGATGGATGAATGAATCTTAGTGAGACACTGAGGCAAATTGCAGTATGGATACCTAACTCTACTAACCCGAACCTAAAATATATTTTATTCCAGTATACTACGGTATTATATTCCTATAGAATAATTTTCGAATTAAAGGCGGGAAAAGCCGCTGGTAACAACTAGTAAGTACACACGTTATACTGACTAGATACAATCAGTTATTTCACAATTATGACACCCAAAGGTACGGCCCTATTCTCATAGACAAACATTAATATCAGTCCAAAACACGTCCCCTAATCGCCATTAAATTAACTTTAAAACAAATTACCAATTATTATGGTAATGTCGCAAAATTAACATACACGAGTATTTGTAGAGTCGTGTAGCGAATATTTTCCCATGTCATTATTTAGAATTTATTTTCTGCTGAAAACTGTTTTCAGTACACACGTTTTTGCCGTATGAAGTTGATGTTTACTATAGTTAATTAGCTTTGTCCTCGAGTACGTTAGAAACAGGGAAAGGTAAATAATTTGTATAAATATTTTGGTCTTTTGAAACGCTGTACCTTTGTTTAAGTGTTTGTTCGTTTCAGGAGGATGTCTTTTACAGTACTTGGTCCTTTTTGTTCTATATGTTATTAAAATAATATTATGGTTTGGGTGGAGAGTGGAGTGGAAAGGACTATCAGACTCGTACTGACCAAAATCCATCATATTTCTTCTGTTACCCTTTGTATTTTAGAGTTGTAGTACCCCGATGAGACAGTTCCGCGAACTTGGTCTTAACTTATTAGATAGAAATGTACCTTGAACACCAATTCTAGTTATTAAAAAATTATAAGTCTCAAATCAAAACGCAACAGTATTAAAAAAAAAAAAAATTTCCACATCTTCTTGCCTGCTTGATTCATAGCAGTAACTCAAAAACAAAAGATTTTTTATCAGCAGAAGCCCCCTCTCACAGGATATTTATAAAAATTGTTCCCACCAAACATTAAATACCTACTTATATGAGATATTCAAAACCTTCAACAATACCTTTTTTTTTTTTTTTTTTTTTTTTTATCGTGGTAAAATCATCAAATGAGTCCTCCCACCCAGGGCAGGGCGGCAGGGACTGTCAGACTTGTACTGACTAAAATCCACGGTGTCCTTCACGAGCCCTTTACGTACCGGGGTTACGGTGATGGGTAAGTCCCGCGACCCCGGCAGGCTCTGGCCCTCTACAGGCCCCGTCAATTTGCTGACACTCTGGAACACAACGCGCCGTCGACCCGGGCATGGTCCATGGTCGGACAGCAAGTCGCCCATTACTCGCTGCCCGCATGCCCGCGCCTACGGTGGCCGGAGATCGTCCTGTGACGTCCGACGCCGTGGGCGTCTACCACTGCGGCTGGGATGGAGGGAGGACGCTGTCCTCTCCCTCAGGCGGCCCGCCTCCTCCTTCACGAGCATGACTGCTTCGCAGAAGGAGGTGACCGCTTCCCACTCCGTCTCGCCCCGCAGCATGGCCTCGACCAATGCCGGGCGCGAGAGGTCTCCGCCTATCGCCGTCGTGAGGACACGGCGGTGCTCTGCCCAAGCGGGGCAGTCCTGCACCGTATGCTCCACCGTGTCCTCCGGACGATCCTCGCAGTGGTGACACCCAGGCGTTTCTTCCCTCCCTATCAGACACAGGAACCTCCCGAAACTTCCGTGTCCGGTGAGGACCTGCGTCATGCGGAAGGTAAGGACGCCGTGACGCCTATCCAGCCACTCCTCAAAGAGGGGTCTTACCGCCGCGATTGCGGCGTGCCCGTTCAACAATACCTACTATAAATATAAAAGACCACGACCATTATCATAGTACGTTGACATCTACAAGACTAAATTCATCCTACGAAACCTAACAGCCACCCAATTATCTCTCCTATTCATTCCTTACAATAATGCTTAAACTCCCTTGACATAATCGATCAATCGTTATTTTTAGCAAAAAATTCTAAGAAACATAAATCGCTGTAATCGTGAAGGTATGTACGAGGCGTTTTTTTTCCTGATAATTCTGTTCACACTTGACACCTGTCTGACTGGATGTGGTTTGTCTTTTTTTAGGGTCCCGCAACTCTGCGGAAATCATCTTGTGGTCAATTTCAACGGCTTCTTCTGTAGTTTTTTTTTTTATATTTCATATGAGTTTGCTCTTGACTCTCGTCAATAGGTGACAGAAGAGAAGTTGGTTTATCGTGGTAAAATCATCAAATGAGTCCTCCTACCCAGGGCAGAGCGGGAGGGATTAAGAAAACAGACACGGAGACTTTTCTCTTGCGACATATGAGTAAGAAATAAGACAGGATTTGAAACGTTATAAAAGCTGTATTTTAATACACTATAACCTATGTACCAGAACAGTCAATTCCGAGTCACATTAAGCTTTCAAAGGAGTAAGATTTGAAATCAAAACCTTCTCAATCCTCGCTCAATGTTCTTGCTTAAACAATAGCTCAGATTCCATTGTCGCATTTGGATCTTGCTAAACAAATGTAAATTCTACAGAACCCGATCCTTAATCTCAAATCTGTCTTCTCGTCATTTTCGTCCAAGTGACGAATCAGAAACCTGTTTGTATAATAAAACCATTGTATCGCGTGATTTTTAATTTACGATTTTTGCACTTTCAAGTTGGCAAAGTATTAAAAATAATATAAAAATGTAGTGAGATCGATTGCTGTTGGTTTTTGTGGTAAAGTTTTTTATTTCTTTTGGACTTCATGCAAAATTGTTTTGAATTTTTGCAAGTGGAAATTATTTTTAATCTGATAATTTATAACCAGTCTTATTAAGGGGTGTAGTATTACCGAAACTAACTGGGTTGTGAAGGTCAAATCGGCATTATTTTTAAATGTCAATGATCGCAGGTAGTATTTCTACTTGATATAGTGTTTTTTGGTCATGATAAAATATAACTTTTGGCAACTTAGACGGCATGGTCGAACGATCGACTGTCGGCCGTTGTCGATCGTTCGATCCGAAATATTTGTATGATCTGCAAGTAGTTTTTCGGGTCTGAGTGTTTGTGTATGTGAGTTTCTATGTTTGTAAATGCACCCACGACACGGGAGAAATTCCTAGTTTTGGATAAAGTTTTAAAAAAAAACTCATCCAGAAACAAGTTTTTTTTTTTATCGTGGTAAAATCATCAATTGAGTCCTCCCACCCAGGGCAGGGCGGGAGGGACTGTCAGACTTGTACTGACTAAAATCCACGGTGTCCTTCACTAGCCCTTTACGAACCGGGGTCACCGTAATGGGAAAGTCCCGCGACCCCGGCAGGCTATGGCCCCGTCACTATGCTGACACTCCTTGAGGCGCGCGTGGAACACAACGCGCCGTTGACCCGGGTATGGTCCATGGTCGGACAGCGAGTCACCCATTACTCGCCGCTCGCATGCCCGCGATCCAGAAACAAGTTTAGTTATAATGTGTTTGGGTAGGAATTACCAGGACAAACAGGATATTTGTCAAGAGAATTAATTGATAAGAAGGTGAAAGGAAGGAATAGAACGCCGTCTCCTATCAGTGGGACTATACAATGACATAATTTTATGTATGGAAAAACACTTATTTGTGTAATAATAAATATTCCACAACTATCACACAACGCCATCTAGTCCCAAGCTAAGCAGAGCTTGTGTTATGGGTTCTAGACAACTGATAAACATACTTATATATTTCTAAATACATACATGTTATAGATAAATTACACCCAGACACAGAACAAATGATCGTGCTCATCACACAAATATTTGTCCTGGGTGGGAATCGAACCCACGACCTCCGGCATAGCAATCAGGGTCACTAACCACTAGACCAACAGGCCTGTCCAATGTTTATGTTAATGGAGTTTCACTAGCTAATTTAATTTGCCCCAGTCAATTAAAGTAAACATTAACATTGCAATTGTTCTTCTAAAATAAGATAAAAACATACTGAACCTTACCCAGCCAACTTCATAAGATAATTTCACTTTCTCCCATGTTTTTACAAAACACAACAAGAATAAGATAATCCTCGTTAAGCTACTACAAAGTGGATCGTTGACAAGGGACTTTAATTTTAATAAAGTACAGTGCCATAAAAAGGCCTCTTAATATAAACTATATCAGAATAATGAACGGTTCAGACCACACACGGTGAGATAAAGAAAGTATTTCTTTTTATCTGTTATCTGTACTCAAATTGTGATCAGTAAAGCCTTTGTCAAACACAGGCGTGACGAATGCGCAGCGTTACGTTTTTATTTGTAATGTATGGAATTGTTTGAATCCAGTCACATAGAAAAGCGAAAGCGATCCGATAGCGTGACAGAACTATCGGACTGATGTCTGGCTTCAGTTCGGTATCGCTTCGGAAATGCTTCGCTTTCGCCTATCTGTTTGACAAAGGCATAAAAGTAGGGTTTTTATCTGTTCCTTATGATGGGTATTGGAAACTATTTAGGCTACTGAAGAATGTGTTTTTTACGACGGTTTTAGTTTTCCATTTACTTTGATTATTGTCTTAACACATATCACAGATGCTTACAAAGCCTGAATAATGTTCAAAATGCTCTGCCTGATGTTATAGTATATTAATAAATGGCACTTAAACGAATGCGATTAAAATGTCACTAGTTAAACAGTGGGAGATTGTGGGGCGATTTCTGACCAAGTGGGTAGCTCACTGTCCGATGAGGAGTAGGACCGAGACGATGGCGCGATGTGTTTTATGAGAGCTTCAAAGAGCTGTCACCATAACTAACAGGGCCAATAACGCCAACTGTCTACCAGGGTTGCAGTAATGCTCAAGAGGCTCAATCCACTATGTCTATCCAGAGTTACAGGAGTTGGTAGCAAACATAATACAAACGTCAACAAAAACCAGCGACATCTATGAAATCATGGAAGAACTAAAGTGCTTTGTATCGCTATATAAACATTCTACGCAAGTCTAGAGCACTATAGAAAATTCCGACAGTTAACCAATCAGAAAAAGCACCAGGCTGGTTGAAGGTATCTTCCTCATCACTGGGGCATTGAAATTCAACACCATGTTCCATATCCCAGGGCCAAAAAAGTTTAAGTCAAAAATCCAACAGTTACTAGGTATTTATATATTGGCAATATACATCAAATGCATTCACAATTAAATATTATTTTCATTATACTGATGCAATTACATTTTTAATTCTCATCTTACACAGTTGGTGGTCGCGGGATTAACGAATTACCGTGACCCAGGTACGTAAAGGGCTATTGAAGGACACCGTGGATTTTAGTCAGTACAAGTCTGACAGTCCAAGCCCTGCCCTGGGTGGGAGGACTCATTTGATGATTTTACCACGCTAAAAAAAAAAAAGTTACACAGTTGGTACTAAAGTACACCGGATGTAAAAACATTACCCAAATGAAAGGACCAGAAACCGGTTGCCTCTTTTAACGGTTATAAGTATTGGTCCTTAACTACACGAAAACCGATGTAACTGTTGCTTTAACTGTTAATCCTGAGACATTCATATATTTTATTTCACATTAAATCAACTTGTCCACTTGTCCAGATTTTAATAAAAAACATATTTTATTTTGCGTTTGGTTTGTAAAAGCTTTTGGATTTATTTCTTCTTGAATTTCTGAGTATGTTCTCAAAGGTTTTAGTTCTCATAATTCTGGAATAAGTAATTCTGTTTGTATATGCAGCGCCATCATATAAAAGTGGATGGTGTTGTTTTCCTGGAAACAGTACTTGATTTCGGAATAAAAGGTACCATGAACCCGTCTCTGCACACCTCATAACGCGTAGGCATTTTGATTTCAGAGTCGTTTGGGCGTGAAAAAAAAAGAATCAACTGACTTTAGTTTCATATTCATAATATTAAAGTTAGGATTAGGAGTTCTTAAGAAAAATAAAGGTCTTTCTGTCAATATTCCCTTCACAAGTTTCATTAAATCCTTAAGTTTTATGACTGTAGTTAAAGTTGCGACGCGAATTCCAATGAACTAAAGATCAATCTTAAGAATCATGCAGCATATACTTATCTGACCACATTACAAAAAATAATACTTACGTCCAACCATTTTCTTTACATAAGCAGATGGCTCCGATAAACATTAACAACTATAATTATTCTTCATCTCCTAACAACTGATTACACTGGACATAATCTTGGTAATGTTTTTTGTAAATTACTTTGGCGCGAAACGCGTTGTTTAAGGCCCAGTTTGTACCTAAACGGAAACAGACGGAACGGAGCGGAGAGATTTCTGAAGATCATAGACATTGAGCATAGACCATGACGTGTTTTCTACTTAAAATAAGACAAGAACAATCAAAATACTATCTCTTTCTTATGTTTAGAAAATGTAAAGAGATATAATTATGGTTTTTTGACTATAATTGGGTGTTTATGTGTTTATAATAGAGTGTTTATGTATGTGAGTTTCTATGTTTGTAAACGCACCCACGACACAGGAGAAATTCAGAAATTCACAGAAAAAAAAATGTCACATTTACCAACTCGCATTGAGCCCGTTTTGTAAATTGTAGTTATCTCTCTCTCTCTCTCTTAGTGAGGAAGCCTGTATTCCAGCAGTGGGAGTATTACAAGCTAATTTGATGGGTTAGTTATCGGACATCTATCCGCGTCTCTCATCTCCGTTATGCTCGTATCACAGTTGTTATAGGAAACTGAGCTTTAACTTCGCGTATAACTTCAATCCCGCTTTATGGTACTTCTGTTTTCCTCCTAGTCGTAAGTTTTAACGCACTACGAACAAAACTGGTAGCTAAATGACGGGCTGAGACGTCGCAAAATATTGCAGGCTATAAACTACCAAAGAAGAATTCAATAAACATTCAACCTAATCGTCATACACCAAGGTGCTATTTAGATCAGAGGCATCCCGACTCTTGTGCCGTTTCAGAAATTGTATGCGCGCTCGGCGGCCACGCGAACGCTTTGGTATCCTAAAAGTCGTTTTGGATTTTATTCCTTGGAAGTAAGTGCCAATTTGGGGTGAAAGGAAAACTGTGTATACGACGTTCTATGTCAGGATAATGTCGCCACGCGTAAAGTACTTGTGGGGACTCAACTGGTTTTTCTTTTTATGTATTTTTCTTGTATTTCGCATTTTTTCGATGCGTCGCGGTCGCCTCAGACGTTGGGAATTTTTATTTTAATGCTATTGTTCAAAAAAAGCAATATTTTACATTCGTGTGTTTGCTTGAAAATATGAGCTTTTCATAGCCTTTGGTAATATTTTTTACCTTGTGTCAATATAAATAAAGAATCTTGGCGATTTACACATCTTCATTTTGTAATCGTAAGAGACATTCTGTTGATAGTTTCATAAATATAAATAATTTATAGTTTTTGTCAAGTTCTATGATTGAATTTTAAGTGTCAAACATAAGATGGAAATTAAAACAATCTTCTGTCAATGTACTAGTAAATCAAACATCATAAATATCGAAAAAAAAATGAAAAAGAAAGCATTTCCTGTTTACTTTTTTTTTGGATTTTGGAAATCATTATCATCTCCCTAGCCTTTTTCCAACTATGTTGGAGTCGGCTTCCAGTCAAATCAGATGCAGCTGGATATCAGTATTTTACATGGAGCGACTGCCTGTCGGACCTAGATGTCGGATTAGATTATAATTATTAATATAGCCTATGGTGTTAAGTTCATGGAAATAGGTGATATCGGAAAATAAGAACTTTTTGTCTGATAAACCGTATTGCGAACACACTATTGACAATCATGATTGTGAATTTGTGACCCTATCATTTCATTAACCTTTTGACCGCCAGTGTCATGTATAGATGACAAGCCAAAAAGTGCTCAGCACGCCACAGTCGCGCGTCGCGGCTACACGGAAGACTTTTAAACGTCAATATATGTAGCTTATTAAAATATCTCTAAATTCACTACTGTTTTTTATGTACTTATGTATTTATTATGTTTAGCTTGGCGCTGAGAGCACGTTCTTGTTTTTTTGACGTGGCGGTCAAAGGGTTAAAAAATGTCCTTATAAATGTGCTGTAACGAGAAATATTTACTTTAAATCAAAGTAAATTCATCCGTCTCCATAAAATTCAACGATCTTATTAACTTGAGTCTATGCAAGATGCAAGTCCATTTGGAGTCACGTCAGTGGTAGCGGAGCAACAAGGCGTCACAAGTATGTAACTAAACAAAATAAACGTGACTGCATCCGGCCACTGTACAGAGAAATATAGAGAAGTTTAGTATTCTGACCACCATGGTCTAATAATGTACAATAATCTTTTTAAACGTTGCTATACACTTGAAATTTCTCCTGTGTTGCGGGCGTGTTAGCAAATTTATAAAGTCATGTACACAAACACCTAGACCCGAAACAACTATTCCTAGATCAAACAAAAATTCGCTCTTGAACCCGCGGACGTAGCGTAGCGTCCAATCGATCAGCCACTGCGCAAATCTTGCTAAACTGGGTAAATTATTAAACTAAGAACAAGTCCTTATTTACTATTTACCTATTAACTAGCCAGCCCCTATCTATCACTTTTATGTTGTTCAGAGTGGTTGTTTTGTGTTCGTCTCACCTTTTTTTTTATAACTCACAAATATTGTTAAACTACTACTCCCCAATAGTCTATATTACTACATATATAAATTGAAAATCTGTTTATTCCGTCAGTCATAGCATTGAAAAATAATGAACACGTATTTTTTTTTTTATCAATGAGTATTGAACAAGATAAAACGCTACGAAATTCGGGAGTGGGGGCTTGTGACGTCATAACGCCTGTAAAATTATACCGACTGAGTGAAGTTTTGTGATTTTAAGAAGCGTTGTATCTTCTTTAATTTTGGTTTACAGAACAAAAGAAAAAATACGGGTCAAATATTTTTTGATAGTCTATCATTCGGTTTTTTTTTGAGTAAAATAGTCAATTAAAGGGCTCTTTATAGAATATTATCATGTGAAAAGCCTATATCAAAGTCTTTAACTAAAATTCAACGAGTATGTGTACGAAAAAATATATATAATTAAATTAGTTACGATCGCGTGTGAGAAAAACCGCTCGGCATTTGTCGCCCGATTCGATTATTTGATAATATTGTTCGATGTTAGTGAGCCATAAAACTCGATAAAACGCTTCAATATGCGCAAATAACTTTATAGAATATTGTTTCGAGTAAAGTTGATATTATTATCTGTTTTATTTTCAATTTACTGCAATCATCAATTTATGGGGTAACTTGATTTGGGGTAATGTTCTCTCGGGAGGGTGTTGTGAGATACGTTGGAACGAATTTTACTGGTTTCAATATCGATAATATGTTGCTCTTCAATTTATCTGGCTGGAACAATAAAATATTAAAATAAAAATAAAAAAATAAAATAAAATAAAACTGATGTCCTGTGACTACTAACGCTAATAGGTTATTTACAAAAACAACTGGTTTACGTTACGTATGATTGAAATCATAAATATTTGATATTTTAGTAAACTATATCAGACTTTTTTCCCAACCCCAATCTGAGTGTATGAGAGACAAAATCAACGAAGGGCGATAAATTGCACCACAATTAAAGTAGAGCACCCCTTACCCGAATCTTACATAACCTACGTACTTTGAATGAACTTTATGCATTAAATATAGATTTTAACAAAAACTAAACAACCGGCTAAACAAAAATAAAAACACAAAAGAATATTTAGACAAATAAAAAAAATAACTATACCGATAACATAAACAAACAAAACTCATACAAACTGAACCTTCTACCGAATTCTTGCGTAGTGTACAGGCGCCGTTCGCGACAGGTGTATAGAGCGGATGTGTGACCGGTCGCAGCCTCCGCAGCCAGTTTGTGGTCGCTCGGTTGCCGTCTCGCTCAGCCACTATACGAGAGTCTCAACAACCACATATCGGTTTTCTAATTTGATTATAAAATTGTTTTCGGTATTTCGGTACCGTGTTTCTTTTTGATCAGCAATCGAGTCGATAAAAACAAAAAACGAACTAAAAATTTTATTACATCTGAAAAAGAAATACTTCTACTAGTTTTTTTTCCTTCAGTTATTTTAAAATTCTGTTATGTGGACCTGACTTTATTAGCATTAAGCATAAAATATTAATGTCTGTTAAAATTACATAAAAAATAATGAAGTTATTGGTTTATATTATTAATACATAACTTCTCAGGTATTGAACAAAAAACAGAGTAAATTATATTTCTAGGCAATCATTGTAATTCACTTCACAAAATGATTGACTATCTCATAAACTAACATTCAATTTGTCTTTACATAAATCATTTTAACGAAATATCTACCTACATATTTCTTAACCTGTAAATTATCCTACAAATACCGATAAAATATGAATTATTTGCACTATAACATAAATAAATGCGTGTCATAAAAACGTTGTTAATATCCCTGTTATTTTAAAAGCCTGTAATTTTCAGTTGGCAGTAATTTGTGCTTAATAATACCCTGTAGTACACCTGGTCCCCTTCCTACATAAAATATTTCAATATAAAATAATATAAATATCGGTTTTGGTTTAAAGGTAAAATAATAATTCTCGGTATTTTCTACCGAAATCTCACATTTCCGGCTTAAAAACTCGTAAAAACAACTTTAAAAAATGTACCTAATTTTACACAGTTTTCGACTTAATTGTTTTTTTACAATGCGTGGATACCTTCCTTTTTTGACGGCAAAAAGACCTCGTAAATAATGTTACATATTTTTTATGTTTGTATATTTTTATATGGGTTGTATATTCCCGAAACGGTTTGCGGTAAATCATTTATATGGCCAGTAAATGTCCAAGCTTCCTTGAAACTATCTACGACGGTATCGTAAAAAATGTAGGGTTTTCGGTACCCTTTGAAAAGTGGAAATTAAGTTTTATTTTATAGTATTATTTTAACGTATCTGGGGCAATGGGGATTGAGCAATTGAGATACTGACAAGCTATAAATTGCTTTAAATTTAAGAGTAAAATTGCGGATTTTGGAATAAAATTATTGCATATCTGATACAAATCACAACTATATAGGTTGTAGACTAAAAGTCATCACCATATAAGCCAATATAGGCTAACCAATATCAGCAGTGTTTTGATTAATAAGAATCAACTAATAATAATTATAAATCTGTCTATTGCCCAATGTCTTGGGTATATCTACTACCGTGTTCCTTTAGTCCTGCGTTGAGTAAATATTTCATTTTTGTTATTCTTTATTCCCTTTTCTGCTAAACTAACGTAAATACCCTGTTCATCTGTACACATTTATAAGTAGTTCAGATTTCAATTACAAAGTGAAATTGAGTCAAATAAATCTTGGATTTACCGTCTTTTAGTCTTCACTTTTGCATCTGTCCGTATGTAATAAAATTTACATTTTTCAACAATAAAATGTGACTGAATCATTCATGGACAGATTCGAGACGTCAACATAGAGGTTTGTGGTTATTTCATTCATAAATATATTACAAAAACCTGTACAAATAATCGTACACGAATGACTTTTATTTAAGAACAAAATTGAATATGTTAGAAAGAGGATGGGTCAATCAAATTAAAAGCCATAAATCAACTTGTAAAAGATGATGGAAAAGAAGAGATGTCACTGTTTCGGAACGTTCAAAAAAATGTTAAAAAAATAAACATGTATTTTTAGAAACAAGAGGCATATACAATTAAAGATGACCATAGTAACGATAAATGCATTGTAGAAAGACGATATCGCACATTTTAAATGATGACTAAATCAAAGGGCTTACTGTCTAACGTCATTAAATATCGGTCTTCGAGTTGGTCATGTTTTTTGTTAGCGTACCTACTCTTTAAGAAGAAGCCCTATTACTCCTATTTTTTGTTACGGCACATTCTAGAACACGGTGTCGTTCAAAGCACAATAAATAAAAGCGTTTGCAACACGCCAGGAAAAACTAAGGCCCAAAGAAAAACTGTCAGATTGCACGTCTCTCATTTTACTAGTGTTGAAGTAAAAACCTCGCTACCTATTTACTCGCTTGTCTCTTTCGACATTCATTTGCAGAAAGTGTGAAGCCCATTGTATGTTGCCCAAGTATTTGTGTGCAAAAAGTAATTATGTAGGTACTTTTATAATAACAGAGACCTCGTTACGTGAATTTCTTATTTTTTTAGCTCAACCGTTACTCTTTAAATGTTGGTTGACAAAAACTTTGATAGGCCAGCGGAAATTGTCAATTATGGTGCGGGAGATAATTATGATGGTGGTAAAAACTTAGTTGAAGCTTAGTATGAAATGGTTTGGCAAATTGCTTTGAGTATACGTTTTGCATGTGACCGTAGAGAGGTCGGTAACTTAGCCATAAAAAGAAAACGGAATGTGACGACCAAATGCACATACGTAAGTGTAGTAATAAATGTTATGAATGTGAAACATTAGAACCATGAAAATATTCCATAATAGACGAAAAATAGACTTCCAGACTGTGAGGATTGAAAATTGTACCAAAATGTTTTATGCTTCTGCAAATAAAAGTAAATGGAAAGATGAGCGTCGATTTGAATAGGAGAGGAAGAAAGTGTTTTAGTGGTTTTATGCATGATAATTGGTTAACACAGGATTATAAAAACGAGTTCTAATTTCAAAATCAAACTAAAGACTAAACCATGTTTTTTTGGTTCAAAATTAGTTTTCGTGACATGTTCAAATTATTCATTTCTTGTTCAAAGCCATTCTAAACTATTTTATAAGGTATTCAATAAGAAATCGGTTGTAACAACATCCAAAATCTGCATTTTACAATAATATGTGACCCCATAAAACTAAACCGTGGGCGATTTTGATTTATTAATATTAAATTATAAATGTATTCTCAATGGTCATTTTAAGTTTTAAAAACAATTTATCATTGAGTTAATGTCCTAAAATTATAAGTTCATTTTGTAAATGTTTAGCGAAGGTTTAAGATTTGCATAAGACTAAGATTCGCAATGGGTTTAAAACGCATGCGAAGTTTATTTATGGACTGGTTAAGTGTGAATTGAAGTTGAGTGTTCCGTGCAATATAATGTACACTTAACAAAAACATAAATTATTATAATTTACGGTAATATTGATTAGATTCCTAAAAATATGTGACATAATTTTTGGAACTGAATGAACAAAGGAGAATGGTGAGAACGAGTTGCGGTACTCAGATTTTTATTAATTACTAGCACTTTTCCCGCGACTTCGTCCGCGTGGTTTACGTACTTTCCTAAATCCCCCTTTTCACCCCCTTAAAGGTTAAATTTCCAAAAACCCCTTCTTAGTGCTCCCCTACATTATAATAGGAAGCTGTGTGCAAAATTTCACATTCCTAGCCCTAGTAGTTTCGACTGTACGTTGATATGTCAGTCAGTCAGTTCTCCTTTTATATATATAGATTAAAAAAAGATTAAAAATAAATGTATCTGTGCCTTCTTGTCTTTTTATGTGTATTAATAAATTATTAAAAATAAATGAAATGTATGGAATATGGCTTTGACCTTGGCTTCATTGATTATTGACCTTGGCTTGATATTTGTTAAATCAATGGTAGCTTAAACAGTCACAACACATTGCTTTTGTTTATGCTAGTAGGTACAGATAATCTTTAAAAAACACGCAATTCTCCTACAGCCAATTTACACCTCTTACCATCAATCTCCATTTATTTCTTGTCCATAATGTTCACTGACTATTTCCAATGCTTTCAATCACAAGAAAAAAAACTGCACAATAAAATGAAACGACCAATCAGCTTTACTTAAATTCTCATCAACCACTATTGACCAACTATTAGAGCAATTTGTGACCAATATTTGCGGTGACCAACCTTATTATTTTTCCCTTAAAAGGTGTGTACTTGCATGAAATACCTTTATAATAAGGTTTAATAGAAAGTGCAGAAGTAGGTGCTAGAAAGTCGGTATCTACCGATAACAACTTCGGTTTATAGGACAGCACTATGTGTTGTAAGTGCATTCAAAATTAACCTACTTAATACTAGTTCTTATTGGAAACCAATTAAGGTGCTTATTACTTATTACAAATAGAGACTTGTTTATGGATAAAACCGATACCAGATTTCTGTATGTAAATTCTGGAAAAGTTTTATCGTTATTCCTATGAACAGTTAGCTTGATTAAGACATTGGGAAAACATTAAAAATAAATATTGTTTTTTTTTTATTTAAGGTACCTAATTTATAACTGAAATAATTATTTTTGATAGTCCAACCAGTCCCAACAAGACAGTAATGACAGCTATATATCTTTCTGCCATCATAAAAACTGCCATTGATAAATCAATTTATGTATATTACAAAAGGTGAGGTTTAAAATTATTTACGAGTACTTTGCTTTGCTCATTCATAAATAAAATAGATACTGATTTAACGCCGTAGGAATATAACACATCGTAAAGAAAAACAAAACCACAAATCAACACCATAAAAAAACCCATCCCATTTACCTGCAATTTTTTTTTTATCCCAAACCCAAGAGCCAAAGTTTCAAGTCCCACCTCTTCAAACCCAAATTATATAACACAGTAATAAAAAAAGAAAACGCTCAACATTTTGCAAGACTACAATCTTTTTCACCATCTGACCCGAAACAATAGGGCTCAGACATGGTGACAAGCGACAGTGAAGGCGGAGGCGGGCGCGAGAAGCTACAGTGCATATTTTCAACGACACTGACCTTCTTAGTCTATACTGTACCGCTATCGGTTAAAACCTTCCACCAATTCCTTCCGTGTAAATACATAAGTAATACCTTGAAAGTTTTTTTAAGAGTTGGCAACTTTAGTAATCCACTACTTGGGAAAAACGGTCTTACAACAGTATTTTTACTTCTAACAGCTGTTACTCAATACTAAACATTATTCAAAGATAATAAGATCACAGTAATTTTGATCCACGTGTCTGAAGTAGCAATTCAATAGCAAACTTATTGTTATAAAATTAAAGTTCTTTATGACAAACATTTTGTCCAATTCAACAACTTAAAATGCTCTATTCACCTAAGTCGCGCTCGCCACCGCGCCCGCTGCCGCTCTCATCGTACTCTCTCTCTGGTTGGGGCCATGGGACTCGTGGGCGGACCAGACCATCGCGCGATCTCTAACGGTCTTCGAGATCCGTAAGCAAACGACATACGAATACCGAATCGTGGTATTGTTTGGTAGGTTTTCGTCAAAACATGATTTTGGAAGAAAAAAGTTTTTAATGAGAGTTATTGATTTATTGTAAAACAGTGAAATGTCGAAATTGATAAAACAGACACATTAAAAGATAAAACAAACATTTGAGCTGTAAAAAATCTCCTTATAAGTATTGCTAACAACTAAAAAAACATAAAAAAAAAATTAAAACATCTGTCACCACAATCTAAATTATTGTGAAACATCTGATTCACGATCAGAATTCCTTCAACCTATCGTCACTTCGTACTAAGCTGAAACTCCAACATGCCATCCATCATCCATCAGACAATTCAGCTTCAGCTAAGTGCTAAGCCAGGAGTGTTTACGCCCGTAAAAGCCAATTCAGATAATGATATATTTTCGGATGAGTGGAGGAATATAATATCATCGGTATTCTTAGCCTGAGTAGGCAGCATCCGTATCGTATTTTTATCTTTATTTAATGTATAGGTACTCGAATTATTTTTGTTTAGACTAAATAATGAGGTAAATCATAAATATGCGTAGGAGGATATTATTGTTAGAAAATCTGTTATAGTCTATACGCCATCGTCTATAGTCTATATGTGCGAAATCGGCAGAAATGTGAATTACGGAGGGCAATTCCGGGGTGAAGTAAGGGAGCTTGCCGATGACGCAATTCGACCGATTTCAAATACAAGCGAAAATCATCCTCACCACTATGATAATGTGGCATAAAACGTTCGATTTTCTAGGGGTAGATGAAAAACAAAATACCTTCACCACGACAACGTAAGTCAGTTGATTTGCATCATTATATCGTAGTAGCAAGGACGATTTTCAAGTTAGTAGAACTTGCAAATCGCGTCATGTGTAAGCTCCCTAAGTGTCGTGAATATACACCACCTGTTTAGGTACTTTTTTAGGTTTTATTCAAATTTTTAATGAAAAACAAGCCGAAATGTTTATCTAAATATCTAGTTAAGTTGTGGTTACTAAGAGACTATGTCGGTTTTGTATGGAAATTAGGTATTTGGCCAATGAAATCATTGTACCGGGATTGTGAAATATTATACAAATCCAATCAGTAGTTTTTACTGTCAAAAAAAAAACAGCAGTCTTTAAAATTTTCGCATTAAATCAGTAGTAATATAATTTGCGAATTCCAAAGACTTTTAACCAAAGAAAAGCAGTAATACTAAGAAATACCGCTTAAAAGTGTGGGTAGCTCGTCTATCACCCACAACCGATTCGAGGAATTTCGCGTGGGCTGCACGTCAACTAAGTAGTAGTAGAATGCATGAGCAATTTCCTATGTATACTCCACACCTTTAATTTCTTTAGAAGTGTGTTTTGGTATTTTATGGCTTTATTTTAAACGTAGAGTGGTCGAGGATAATCAAATAAATATTTTTTTAGCTATAGTTTATGAAAAAGTGATCGAACGTTTTTGGATGCTCGTAAATTCGGTTTTTCCCCTGTCCACGTTGAAGACGAACGGGTAACAGTGGCTCCGGAACGTAAAGGGCTATTGAAGGACACCGTGGATTTTAGTCAGTACAAGTCTGACAGTCCCTCCTGCCCTGCCCAGAGAGGACTCATTCGATGACTTTACCACGTAAAAAAAAGGTGGTGAACAACGTTTAGGGGTTAAACATGGACGAGAGTAGAAATTTTGGGGGTTGAACATGGACGAAACCGTAAATTCATCAAATGAGTTCTCCCGCCCGGATGGCGCGGAAGGGACCGTCAAACTCGAATTAAAAGTCCACGTTGTTCCTTCAATTGTTTTTTGCGTTCCATAGCCAAGGTTTCCTTTTAAGATAGTCCCGCGACCACGGCAGATACATGCTTTGTCTAGTATTGAAGATAATTTTTTTTTTAACCGCATGCGACGCGCTGCGCAAAAATGATGTCTGAGGAAAAAAAAACAGTTAAAAATTCAGCTGCGAGTGGGATTTAGTTAGCATTAGTTTTTAGTTGAATGTAGTTAGTAGTTAGTTAGTTGGGAAAAGTTAGAAACTATTCCAAGAGATCGCCATGTTCGACTCGCTGTCCGACCATGGACCATGCCCGGGTCGACGGCGCGTTGTGTTCCACGCGCGCCTCAAGGAGTGTCAGCATAGTGACGGGGCCTGTAGAGGGCCAAAGCCTGCAGGGGTCGCGGGACTTACGAATTACCGTGACCCCAGTACGTAAAGGGCTAGTGAAGGACACCGTGGATTTTAGTCAGTACGAGTCTGACAGTCCCTCTCGCCCTGCCCTGGGTGGGAGGACTCATTTGATGATTTTACCACGATAAAAAAGCATAAGTTTTTAGTTGAATGTAGTTAGTAGTTAGTTAGTTGGGAAAAGTTAGAAACTATTCCAAGAGATCGCCATGTTACAGTAAAACGTTCAAACGAGGAAATAGCAGATTCTGCTTGTTCTGAGTGTGAGTTGCGGTAGCCTAATTGGTAAGGCGTCTTTTTTTTATCGTGGTAAAATCATCAAATGAGTCCTCCCACCCAGGGCAGGGCGGGAGGGACTGTCAGACTTGTACTGACTAAAATCCACGGTGTCCTTCAATAGCCTTTTACGTACCGGGGTCACGGTAATTCGTTAGACCCGCGACCCCGGCAGGCTTTGGCCTTATGCTAATACTCTTTGAGGCGCGCGTGAACACAACGCGCCGTCGACCCGGGCATCGTCCATGGTCGGACAGCGAGTCGCCCATTACTCGCTGCCCGCATGCCCTGGTAAGGCGTCTAGAACAGTTATCCAAAAGACGCGGGTTCAAATCCCACACGCAGTTTAATTTTTCTTTCCTCAAAAATCATCATTGAAGATATTGTTTTTTAGCTATTGCCAGCGGCGTTCATATTTATCAGTTCAGCGATGAAAGTCAAAGTCAAATCATTTATTTTAATTAGGCCATCAAAGAGAGACTTTCGAACGTACAATATTAACATTAAAGGAAATGGGATGGGTTCTACACTCATGCGCAAGGGTAGATTTGTACGAAGAAGAATGGGCAAGAAACTCCATACTTACTCTTTTTTTAAAATGTTTTACAATATTTTTATAACATCATTTGACATAAATAATGTGCAAGCAATGTACTTTAAATCTAGACTAAATAAAATTAAAAAATAAAATAATAAGAAATAAAAAAAAATATTTTAACAAAACATTGCAATTCTGATTCTGACGTGACCAAGTAAAAAATAATGTCCACCTATCCATACAAACTTTCCGATTTATAATATAATATCATAATTTGACATTAATGAGACATATTATCACAATTCTTCTTGCTAGTTTTTTTTTATTTTATCGTAGTAAAATCATCAGTTCATCCCAGGTCGGGACGGGAGGAACTGTCAGACTTGTACTGACTAAAATCCACGGTATTCCTTCAATAGCCCTTTACGTTCTAGGGTCACGGTTACCTGATGAGACCGTCCCGCGACCCCGGCAGTCTTCTTGCAAGCTTGAGACTAGTTACACTACACTTAATCAATGTGTACAATAATTATATTATGTATGTTATAGGTAGGGGAACAGTGTATAAGACGGGGACGCGAGGTATAATGGGGACATACACTCTCTAGGCATACTTAACACAACAGTACCGTAGCGCAAACGCCATCAGGACCTCATTTGCAAGCGGCCATTAACAAATGGAGTCCTGTTGGCGCTTACGCTACGTTAGTATTGTGTTAAGTTTGCCGTAAGTGTGTGATTTTCCATCATACCTCGCATCCCCGTCTTATACACTGTTCCCCTATGTAACACTATAGTACTCTGAATTACACTAGTAAAAGTAGGGCATTCATATAAAAAGCATGTAAGAAAAGTAATAAAAACTTTTCCACAACGTATTTCCGTAAAAGCTTTTAAAAACGTCTACTATCAAGCACAAAATATCAATTTTCCATGAGAATTCGAAACAAAGGAACGACGGAACTCTTTCAAATTGATTTACAACTTTAAACTCGCCACAAGAAAGTTGCAAATCGTTCGCTAATTAAATTCTAAATCTCTGCATAACGGTTTGGAACTTTAACCTCTTCAAAATAAATACTAAATTCGTTTAATAGGTGGTTAAGTGGTTGGCGTGGCTGATAAGCCGTGTATAGGGTTCCGTAGACGATATAAAGTCTCATTTCTGATAAGGCTATAGGCTATAAGGGAGTTAAATTGTTATGGTCTACATAACACAATAGATGGTAAAAAGCTATAATATTACATTACGTCGATTATGTGTTGAAATGATTTATGATAAAAACTTATCGACAAGGGAACAATGTTCTGAGGTTCGCAATTTGATTTAATTACTTTGCAATTTTGTTTGATAAATTAATTAAGTTAGAATTTTCTTTGTTGGGAGAATAATATGCTGAGCACTAAAATCTTTATTATTATGTGGTAAGTACTGTTTATTAAATAAAATGAAGCTCTCCAATTCAGTTGCTTTTAATTAACTAATAATCTATCATATCGAAAATAATAATACAATGATTTATCTAAGCTTGTGAATTTAGGTTTTGTTAAAGATTTCATAATCCCAGTAATTGTAATTTTAGCCTTTTTTGGGTGGTAAAATCATCAAACGAGTCCCCCGGGTAGAGTAAAAGGAATGTCAATCTTTCTTACTAAATTCAACTATCCCGTCGACTTCCCTTTTCATTTCAGGGCCATGGTGTCTTTTTAATATAGTCCCGCGACCCTGGCAAAATCCTAAGGCTTAAACAACAAAATACGCAAAAATCTATTCACTGCATTTAGTTAAAAGAACCTTTAATTAATGGCAAAACTTGTGCATAAAACTAAAAACTTAGCCCTCACATAGGTGAGTAAACTAATAAAAACAAAGTTATACACAAACCATCTGATATCAGAAACTGATCTTGATCGTCTAAAAGCAACCTGTGAAGGGACCTGACAAAAGCATGGTGGGATACCATTTATTAAGTCACCTGGTTATCACGTTAGTTCAACCGTTATCACTCGATTCTCGATTAGATTTGTGAAACGACGCGACGTTTTGAATTAATAATGTCAGTTTGGGTAATTTCTCTCAGCCTACGCAATTTCAAACTGTTGACATCCGTGTTGTATGTCAAATCAGAGATAAGTCAAATATTAATATGAATAAATATCAGATTACTAAGCTTATTTTATTTTTGAAGATAAAGGCGATATATCGTTAAATTTTCAAAAAGCTTCACAAAAATAACGCGAAGAAATGATCCGTCACGCTTAATATTGTCACAGTTATAATAAGTGCCACATTTTGTACACCCTATTAACTGACAAATAAAATACATGAAATTGACGTAAACTAAATCTAGGCCTACCATTATTTCTGTAGTAAATAAAAACATAAGAACTATGTTTTTTTTTGCACATTATTTTAATACATCCAACTAAGAAAAAAAGTTGCTTAATTTTTTTTTGATTTAATTGTTTTGTAAAAAATAAAAACATAATGAAGACTAAGACAATTGTTCGTTTTAAAATGATAACGGATCGACCATCACCCAATACCCCAACTCAAAACCTTAGTAGCCCCATCTATTAAAACAGGGAGCGAGTTTTTGTGCCCTGGGATAATTGACCAACAGGTGTGTCCGAACTTTGTTTATTTTTATTCTAAGTCGACTGGTTTCGAGAGGAGACTCGATCAAGTAACGTAGCGTTTGAGGGTTTCGGTCAAGTGCCGTTTTGGGATCATTTGCCCTCTGGCTTCGTCTGGGTTTTTTTTTATTGATACTGCATATATTTAAGTTATTACATTTTAATGGAATAGTTGGATGTCGTAATTAAAAGGCCACCTTGTCAATTTCTATGGTTGTTTGTTAGGTGATTTATTAGGAGTATTTATTTATAGGACATAACATTTATAAAGCGTAAGGGGACATTGTCACGCAAAATTCACAGTATCCTAACTTACCTAACGTGCTTTTTTTTTTACGTGGTAAAATCATCACATGAGTCCTCCCACACAGGGCAGAGCGGGAGGGACTGTCAAAATCGTACTGACTAATATCCACGGTGTCCTTCAATAGCCCTTTACGTACCGGGGTCAGGGTAATTCGTGAGTTCCGCGACCCCGGCAGGCACCTAACGTACTACTCGTAATATTATAAACGGGAAAGTTTGTTTGGATGGATAAATGTTTCTTACACGATCGTGCTAAAACCTTTGAACGGATTTGGATGACAGATAGTTTATAACCTGGATTACAACATAATCATGATAGTTTTATCTCCATTTTACCTTCCCATGGGATACTTTTCGAGTTGTAGCGGGCGAAGTCGCTGGCAACAGCTAGTGAATAATAATTCAGAGAAGATTAGAATAAATAGTTGGAACTTGTATTATTTTTATTTAGTTTTTTATAACCGTCGGATAATCTTTCCCTAGAATGGTACAGGTTTGGTCGCGGGACTGTACGAATTACCGTGACCCCGGAACGTAAAGGGCTATTGAAGGGCACCATGGATTTTAGTCAGAACGAGTCTGACAGTCCTTCCCGCTCTGCCCTGGGTGGGAGGACTCATAAGATGATTTAACCACGCAAAAAAATTAAAAAAAAGAATGGTACAGGTACAAATTACTAGAAGAAAGATAACTAATTTTATTTCATTAATGTTCGTTGATGTCGATGGATTGGAAGGAGGAGAGGCAGATGAAGGCCAAAGAATACTTGGATGGATTTTCTAAAAAATGATATAAAAGAAAAAGCAGTTAATGATACTGTGACATCTGACAGGAGAGAATGTATATGGGCAGGAAGAAGATAATTTCGATGTTATCGAACCTTGTTCAAAAATTAAACCACGTATTTCTGCGGTTTTTATAGCAACGCCAACGTTATTATAGAAAAGGGTTGCCAACTAATACGTTTATAGTAACTTTATGGTCTCTACAAGGCCACAAGTAGGTAAAGAAGTTACCTAACTCATTAACATTTAAACCACCTACCTCTTCTATTAATAATTAAATTGTAAATCACGACAATTAGTACGTTGACCTCCAGAATAACTAATGGCGGACTTCCAAAATCTATTGAATTCTGAACAATATAGCTCCCTTGATTGTTACTTTATTAAATTCGGCCTACAATGCTCCCATAAATTGGCTGGCTAAAAGGCTATAATTTTTAGCCTAAAAAGTATATTTAGCATGTTAGATTCTAGGAAAAGCAACATTTTGCTTTATATTGCTGTTTTATGTAGATGTGAAAATTGATGTAAAGTTATGTGAATATGATTTTTTATACTACTATAACTTAAGGTTGGATGTTTAATTAAAGTCAGCTATTTTAATCAATATACTCCCGACTATGTTAGTGTCGAACTGCATGTACCTGAATATCAGTAGGTATGTAACATGGAAAGACTGCTTATCAGACTTCCACAACCCAGTAGCTGGGTAAAACAATACCCCTCGGTAAGATTGGTCAGAGCTTAGAGTTTCTGACCAACACTAACGTCTGTCAAAGATCTACAATGATGAGCTATGATAGATGATCACCCATCCACAGACCAGCCCTGGCAAGTGTGTCTTAACCTGAAAGATCGGCTTGTGCGACTGTATTTATGTAGCAATGAACTCGCCACGAGTGCGGAGTTGAACACAAAGTGTTGCCAGAATAGTGTTCCAGTGATTTTTCAGTGATGGCAAGAAATCACGCAAAAAGACCATACTTTGATGTCACATCATACCTATACAAACATAACAATGACGGTAACTTTACATTACCCTTATAGAAGATACACCTTTCTTATTTAAAAAAATGTTTCATTTGTAGAAAAATCTAGAAAGCATAGACAAGAATCAATTTCTGTCCAAGCGCTTATCAATGTACGACTTTTAGGTTTTATTCTTCCTTTTATCGGTAGCGTTTATATGCAATGCAGTATCGATTCAACACCCATGTCTAAATTTTATCTGATAGAAAGGCAATTCTCTTGTCGTTTATCTCGTATCCAGCTAGCTGGTTTTCTAGACTACCTATCATTATTTTCCTGCTCTATAGCGTAGCATGACCAATTTTATCACTAGTCTACCAAGAATAGAAAAAGGTAATTCACCACCCGTAAAAGAAAAAGAAAATAAACGTTTTTCTTGTGTAGTTACCATTCTTAGGACGATAGAGAGAGAGAAAGATCGTTCCAGATTACGTCAGGTTGTCTATTCTTCGATCGACAGTCTGTTTCTACGGTGTTGTGCTACACGTGCTAATCTCATTTTTTTTGCTATCGGTACAGCATGTCGCCTATACATCCTTTCATTAGTCTTTTCAAGACACCTGGAGTTACACATGGTATTTAATAGATACATACGTCACCACATCAAACTACCTCAATCTGCTTTAATAAATTTAATAAGGATGTTAATGTTTTATTGGGTAATTTAACAGTTAATGTGCTGTCGCCTGTACTTAGGAAATCAATGCAAAATCATTTTCAACCTTTACTGAAACAGGCTTAATATCCAAGAAATTGTTCCATTTTCAGTCAAAAAACAATATTGTGAACAATAAGCTATTTCAACATCACTCAACGTTTTACCTGACGTCAACTAACGTCACCATTCGTGACACTTCTCTGAATTAGGTGCTAGGGGGTGAATAGGGGGCGACATGGGGGTGTACAGGGGGTGAAGTGGATAATCCACCCCTAAAATACAAAGTAGGTACAGCGTTTATAGTTTATATTTAGTGGGGTAATTATAATTAAGATTTTCCTTTTTGATGTTTTTTTTTTGGGGTTTAAAATAATAATTAGTCGTTTTGAAGAATTTTTAACGTGATTGCTGGAAGTGTGTCGGTAGTTTCGTAAGCTTGGTAGCTATGTAAAATGGGGTTAATAGGTGCGACCATATTTGAAAGATATGGTAAATATATTGGAATAATACTCTTCCAAATCACTATTAAATCTTTTATCTAATGAAGAGGTAAAATGAGTATGTAAGCATCGTAGCAGGTGGCGCTCTGTAGTTTCTGTCTACCTCCATGGGAAGGAGTGGGTTTACGTATGTAATAAAATCTAACATGGATCAGAATCCTGAAATTTATAAACTCCTATGATTCACCTGGAAATCCCTAAACGATTTCCAGACCCAGGTGGGAAGATGTAACTCCAACTTTATAAACACTGACCCATTGGAACAGCAGCAACTTGTAGCTGTGTCGCATACCATGTTCCACGTCCTATCGTGCTCTCTTAGTCTAAAATCATGCAAACAAAGTGATCTCTGCGCCATGGAGGTGGCAAAGAGAACTTCGCCTAAAAAATCGAGAATTAGCCTAGAGAGGCTAATAAACTATAAAATTGACGTGCCAGCGATTCGAAGAAGATGGATCACTGTTATTTGACAGTAGCTATAAATTACAAATATAATTAGTCCGTCATTTAGAGTTTAAAAATTAACGGATACGTATTTATTCTTTTGTAAAATCAATGAATATTCACCAAAATACAACGCATCAAAACTCGAGAGTGGAGGCTCGTGACGTCAGAATTAAATAGAAATTGTACTAAATTGTGACGTATTGCCAATTTTAAAAGCATCGTATCTCCGTCAATTTTGGTTTACGAAACAAAAGAAAAAATACGGGTCGAATATTTTTTGATAATCTAAGTGACGGACTAATTATAATTTTTCAGTCAAATAGCCAATTGTATTACCCGTCCATGCCTGCATGAGTAATTGTGTGAACGTGTGTGAGGCGAAAGGAGTATGTAAGGATCAGTGGCCTTACTGTATTCTCTACCTTATCCCATGGAAAAAGGGTCATTACAATCATAAGCGTTTGCCACAAAAGTACTGAGTTTTTCTGGGATATTGTCCCAGAAAAACTCAGTACTTTTGTGGCAAACGCTATTCTAAAAACATTGCAATTCTTGAAAGCCAAAATCCATCAGAAAAGCGCCGAGCAATGAAGCTCGATGAAGTATCGAGAATTAATTATGTTGTCTTGTAAATGCAATATCTATATAAATTACCATGGCTTCTAAACTTACGTAGCTGAATATTCTGTTACAGAAAAATTAAAATTTAAAGTATGAGTTTCATGTATTGGATCGCGCAACAAAATTAATCTGATTTTTGCGTCTAGTTGATGGCAACACCCTCTAAAACCATATATTTAAGACCCATGTAGGGTCCAAATAAATCTAGCAACAATTTTACTGTCACTTCTACATACCCCTCCAAGCAATACTGTCGTGATATTTATTCGTATTATTTCATAATAATTAGACTTTCCAGAAAAAAAACTAGTATTCCGAAGCCATAATAGCGTCTAGTAGCTCGATTTCAAGTAACCTAATAAAATAACCACTATAATTATAATGATCGGCTTTTATTGAAAACGAAACCCCAATAATTAAAACAACAAAACAACTATAATTAATAGTAATAAACGAAATGAGAGTTAAAAAAACGAACTAAAAGCCAGAAGTCGATATAAAAACACGTATAACGTTACCATCGATTGCTTTAATAATAACCTACCTTCAACTAAATAAGTACCATCTAAAAACTCTACTTATACCCTTAAAATTAACGGCGTGTGTATACAAAAGATAATTTCCTTACGCCAACACAATGTTTTGACACAATAACTTCAATGTTATGATTATGCTAATTAGTTCTGAACGTAATAATTTTATGTTGAACACCGCGGGAATATGTTGGTAGAGTGTTACTAATGTTCAACATTTATGTGCGTGAACTTAGGTTTTATGTTGCAGCTTCTTTTGAAGTTAAGAGTGTAATTTTACACGGTTTTCGTCGTTCGAAATGTTGGCAATTAGAATCAAACATGGACGATGCTTTTGCATGCTTTTCAGTCTCAATCGATAAAATAATAAATATAAAATTAGTTCATTTCTTTTCCAGTTCACTTATATGAAATACAAAATATAATCTCTCTTGTGTCTCTCCATAATATTGTTTTACAGGAAAAACGTAAAGCCCTAGGGAATTTTCTCTCGGGGAACGCTAGTGGAAAAGCTTAGTAAATATTTCTCATACATTTTGAAATACCTTGATCCTGCGAGTACGTTTTCGTTCGATACTAAAGCGTGTACAGTAAACATTTCTATTTTAGTGTAGAAATAAAACAGATATAAAATGTACGTAGCGTTTACTGCCCAAAAATGGTACCAGCATTTTCGTGGAAACGCGCTTTTCAGATATATCGTCCAGAAACACTGCATCGTCAACACGTTTTTTTTTCATAACAAAAATAAACCAGTCTTTCACAGCAAACACGCAAGAATTACGCGCAAAAACGACTATAATTCAACAAAAAAATAATAGCCAACTAACCTTCAGGTTCGTTATCACGAAAGAAAACGTTCATTACTAGGTAATCCTGTAATCTTTCACATTAAAAATCCAACATTTGAAAACGGCACTACACTAAAATGAAATCCACGAAAATAATTATCCACCACAGACTAAAAAAAATCAGTTGCTTTCACACTGACACTCACAGAAAAAACACTGAATTGTTTTTGTATTTTTTTTTTTAATGTTCGTTTTTTTCAAAATGCCGCGTAATGACGGGCGCGGGAGCGACGGAGCGTAGTGACACCCGCAACGTTCAGCTAGTGACTGAGGTTGTATGTAAAGCTGCGCTCGCCCGGCCAGGCTGGGCACCAAAGAGTAGGCTTTCGGGTGAAATGGCGACGCTTTTCTGCCTACAACGTGTGAAAGTTGCGTGTAAAGTGAAAAACTATTTTGTAGTGGAAATTATGAGGGAATCGCTTTTGAGTAAACGAATTTCGAAGGGCGGACGTTCAATATTTGTTTCAGTATAGGTTCTGTCGTTCATATTGAATCAATCGATACTTTGGTAAGTTGATAATCTTTGAATTTAAGCCATAGTTTTCGGTGCAGTAAAGAAGTAAATAAAGTTAGTACATATCTAATGTTGAAGTGATATGGATTGCGATATAAAAGACGACAAACTGAAAATAATTTATTAATATCTAGCAGCAAGATTCAAGTATAACAAAATAAATATATGAAAACTTTTAAGTATTCTGAAATTGAAGACTGTATTGTACCTAATCATTGTTTCTAAAGCTAGTCCAGTTTTATTGAGTAAAAACAAATAATGAGCGTATTCATAGGCTATGACACTAGAATCCCCAAAAAAATGTTTAGAAAGTACTAAACATGTTTAGCTATAAAAGCACAAAACGCTTCGGAAACTCTGTCTCTGGCCTCTATGAGTAAACTTCAAAAGCCTCCAATAATTGTACCAACCCACGCATCTACAAAATTTCCCACTAACCTGTTCTTTGACTCGACAACGACCTTAATCTGAAATCCCTTTTCAACTCCTCGTGCGTCTCATTATTGATCTCTTTCACTCCTCACTACCGGTGCAATAATACCCCTGTCTCGCTCTGACAAACCGTAGTCGTATATATCTGTCTCTGTTTCGCATCACTGCAGAGCCTCAAAAACGAGGTAGAACCACCGTACTATCAACGTGCGCGTTCCGAATAAGAAATTTTTCCTTTAGAGTGACCACAGTGTAGTTTGGCTCAGCTCGTTCATTTGATCTTACTGGCAATTTTTCTTTGAGACTCTATGAACTTTTTTGTTTACGGCATTTCTTGTAGAAATGAGAAGTTAAGTATGAACGACTGGATGACTGAAAAAATAGATGCAGATTATAAGTCGGAAGTGTTTTTTTTTTACAAAATCGGTTTGTATCTTGGTATATATTCTGGTACAGAGGTCGGATCGGGCGCTGAATAAAATATAGGAGCCGTTGGTCGGACACAATATTTTCAATCGAATTGGTTTGTGTACTGGAACCATTATTGTAACGATACGTTTCGTTCCCCGACTAGTTTGTGAGGAGAGATAGGTACGGGAAATGTTGATAGTGTTTTTCTCTTTTTTAGTCGAAATGCATTTGTACCTAGTGGTGCATCAATCACTAACTTTTTGCGGAACACTGTTGCTTTAGCTGCTCGTGGCTAAATAATTTTAACCGCACAGGCCGATCTACCGGGTTAAGCCGCGCTTGCCGAGGTTGGTCTGTCGATGGGTGACCGTCTGTCATAGTGAGTTTCCTCCGTGCCTCGATAAGCACATAAAACCGTTGTCCGGCTGTCATTTGTAGATCTTTGACTGTTAAATATTTTATATTCAGCTGCATCTGGTTCGACTGGAAGCCGACCCCAATATATTTAGTTGGGAAAAGGTAGGCAGATGATAATGAATGATGCTTTTGGAATTTTGAATGTTCAGTTATGATTAAGCCTAGCTAGAGGTTTAAGCGGTTGTATCTTCCTGGTCCTCAACTCATGGTCATAGTAGGAACTGTATCCATACCAAAATAACCAGTCCTGGAAAACAAAGTGTGTGGACGAACAGGGTTATATTTAGTCAGTAAGAGTCTGATAGTCCCTTTCACTAAACGCCGGGCGAAATTGGACTCATAATAATATGACGAATTTTCAATTGCTAAAAAAAATGTAGGAACTTTAGGGTTGACATTAACCTTTATAGGATATAAATCAGTATATGCCCACGATTCTTTTTATCTGCAGATTTATTTGCCAGTACAAAGTTTTTGTTTCTGTATTAAAACATGATGCCCTTGCCAAACAGACAGGCGAAAGCGAACCGTTTCCGAAGCGATACCGAACCAAAGCGAGACGTCAGTCCGATAGTTCTGTCACGCTATCGGATCGCTTTCGCTTTTCTATGTGTCACGCTTCGCATTCGTCACGGCTGTCTGCTTGACAAAGGCTTAAAAAACAGTTTTTCTTTCATTCAAATAAAGGCTTTTTTTTAAGAGAAAAAAAAGCCTTGTTCTACACTAGGAATTTCTCCTGTGTCGTGGGTGGGTTAAAGAATATACAAACTCACATACACAGACACCCAAGCCCGGAGCAACTACTTGTAGGTCATACAAACATTTATTCCGTGCGGGGATCAAACCCGCGACACTCACATCACTCAGCCATTGCGCCAACCATGCCGCCTATTAAATCTCGAAGTTTATTTTTTAAATTCAAATAAAGGTATGGTTATATTGCGTTTCCGATGATACCCCATATTACGGTTGACAAAATACACGGAAGCCGGATTTTGTGCGTTTTTCCTCCTACGACCAACATTACGAGAAAATGTTTAATTTTTTTCGAATTCATTCATCTTCTTGCATATTGGTTATTTCCTTCCCTTAAGGAAAGTCATTTGGGGTAGACCGTATTTTCTTTTTTCACATTTTTTTTTTAAAATTTGGATTAATCCGCATGAAAGATGAGTTACGGGTGTTCTGTAAATCAAGGATAATGTTTAGTAAAATACTTATTACTGGAACTATAAAGAGGTTGTTTGTAAATAATTAATATTAGCTCACAATTATTCTTACTGTATCATTAAAAAAAACAGTAACAACCTGAAAGCAACATTATTATAACGCGAGTAACGATCATTGTGATTTTGATAGTGCAAACTAGAGATTTTTTTATACTGGAACTAAGATTATTATGTTTCTGTTAATATTTTATTATAAGTAACTAATTTTCAATAAACATTTTCAATTACCTCTGAGGTTCTCAGAGGCGGGTTAACTCTTACACTATATAGAGGTAATTATGTCGGCTTACTTGCATTGCAAATCTTTCATTCAGAAAATCTAATCAAAGACGAAGATTTTTTGCAAAAAGAACTATTATCAAAATCACGAAACACACCGCACCTGTTGCTTCACCAAGATGTCTACCGACCTCATAATCGAAAATTACCGTGAAGGAACGTCTCCCGTTGCAAAGCCTCAGCTATTCATCAGGTGTTCAAAGCAAGTTCTGTCATAAAAACATGACAAACCTAGACTTATCCTGTTTGAGCCACGCGACTTCTTCCATCCCTTTCACTCTTTCGTATATCTCTCTACCCATCCCTTTCATACACTGCGTTTATGTGGTATGACTTGTACGGGTAGCCGACTGAATTCCAGTTTTTGTTTAAGATATAAATACGCTGTAGTTTTATCTCTTGGTCACGCCATGTCACATTCGTTTTTGCAAATCAATTGATTGATGAATTTTTGTCGGTAAGGAAATTGCATTGTGTGGTCGTTTTTTGGATAATTTCGTGATTGTATTGGTATTTCGTTTTGTTGTAAGCTGAAGACAAAAAGTTGTGATTCAATTGATCTCATCGGGTTCGGAGATGAGTATGACATTCTTTTGAAAAATGGAATGATTTTGTTGTAAATGAACTGTAGAGGAATTGCCAAAATTCTTTTAAGTCGTAGTATTTTTAATAGAGTCATGAGCGTCGCGGGCATGCGGGCATGCGGGCAGCGAGTAATGGGCAACTCGCTGTCCGGGTCGACGGCACGTTGTGTTCCACGCGCGCCTCAAAGAGTGTCAACAAAAATGACGGGGCCCCCCTCTAGAGAATTACCGTGACCCCGGAACGTAAAGGGTTATTGAAAGACACCGTGGATTTTAGTCAGTACGAGTCTGACAGTCCCTCCCGCTCTGCCCTGGGTGGTAAAACTCATTTGATGAATATACCACGTTAAAAAAAGGAACAAATGTTTTGCATCAAATTAACGTCAAAGTTCCCGTTTACTTTACGTCACACTAACGTGAAAGTTAAGCTAGAGCCTCTGAACTTTTCGAAGATATTGACTGATGTTGTTATCTATACATATAATAAATCTGTAGAAGGGTCAATTCTGTACACTGAAAATATTGAAAAAATAAATAGCGGGGTGTGTTGCTGGATCGATACCAAACCCAAATATATGATTAAAAAAAATTTTGTCTGTCTGTCTGTCTGTCTGTCTGTCTGTCTGTTTGTGCAGGCATCACGTGTAAACTAACGGTTCGATTTCGATGAAACTTGGTATAATTTTTCCTTATTATCCTGGGCATAACATAGGATACTTTTTATCCTGGAAAAATACGTAGAAAAAAAATGTTATTTTTCAGTTTTATTCATAGACGTTGTTCTGTAGAACCGCGAACACACGTTGCATTACCCGCAGTGGATTCAGCGCCGTAATATTTATAAGATGTCATTGTCAGAGTTACTCAAAATGGGGAAATAAACCATCCACGCGAAGACCGACATCCGCGCGGACGGAGTCGCGGGCGGAAGCTAGTTACTTAATAAGAGTACTTAACATCAATAGAAGCTATCTTACATTAATCGTAAATCTAAATCTGTTAAAATGTCCTACAGTGTATCTCTTATTACTGATAGTATCGCTTCTACACTTGAGGCCGAGATAAGGGCAACATCTTACTTAAAAATAGTTGGTACAATAAAATGGCTCTCACTTTCATTTTGAACTTTCATTTTTTATAATGCTGAGATTTTTGAACAACAATTTATAATAACAAGAGAAGTATTGTTGAATATGGAACAATTATGTTTTCTAATTACCTACACTAAATTAGTTTTTTTTTTGTGTTTTTACTTACAGACATAATGAGCTCAGTTATAATATTCTCATGGAAGGCAGAATATACGGAATATTTTGTAGAGTAACGTGCCTTACAAAATATTGAGAGGGATTGGACCATGATTCTCCACACTAACTAAGCAAGTCAGTAGCTCTTTACAAAATAAACATTAAAGCCTTTGTCAAGTAGACAGGCGTGACGAATGCGAAGCGAGGCGTTTTTATTTGTAATGTATGGAATTGTTTGAATCCAGTCACATAGAAAAGCGAAAGCGATCCGATAGCGTGACCAAACTATCGGACTGACGTCTCGTATCGGTTCGTTATCGCTTCGGACTCGCCTGTCTGTTTGACAAAGGCCTTACAGATAAAGCTACCCTAAGAACTGAGTATCATTCTACCTAACTCAGCTGTAAGTAAGTAAGTAATTTATTTATTTCTCTCATCACAATTTATAAATACACAGTTTAGAGTCAAGTTATCACTTCACAGAGACTGGTGTCTATTGTAGGTAAAACCTGTATTACAGATCACCAGGCTAACCCTCCGTTGGACATATAACTTATAACAAATTCACTGTTCTAGATTTATAAACATAGTTAAATTAGTTGAATGAAATGCTGAATTAAGTTACATAATAGATTAGTTAAATTATACACTTTAAATTAAATTTCATTAGATTTAAACATTAAATTACATTTTACATTAAATAAGTTAAATTAATATAGAATAAAAAATACTGATAAATTAATTACATTTAAAAAGAAAATAGATAATTCAAAAGGTACATAATTCAAATGTCAAGAAAATCAAGAATACATTAACGTCGATTTGGTGGAGCGTAGATATATTGGATTGTGTGTGTGTGTGTGTATGAGTGCGGATTAAGTGAGAAGAATAATTGTGTGTGTGTGAGTATACGTGTATTAGCTGTCATCTAGTCTACCCGTAAATATATGTTTTTGTCTCTTTTCCAGTTTGCTGAAGTAGTCAGGAAGACACGAAGCAGCTGTCTCTCTGACCTCCACAACCCAGTTAGTACTTCGTTATACAAAACCCTCGAACCTGTAACGACTATCAAAGATATACAAACTACAAGCAGGACCAAGGAAATCAAGAAATTTTCGAGACGGGGAAGAAAGCATTTGATGTCGTTACTCATCGACAAACCCACCTTGGAAAGTGCTGCTTAACCTAGAAGATCAAACCTTGTGGATAAAGCAAACAAATTCCGTCGATGGTCTAGTGGTTCACGGAAAAAAAGAAAAAAATAGAAATCCACCACCCTCCAGCATCAGGAACGGGTTTTGGGATACCGATGATCATGGTGTTTGAAAGAGAAACCTCAATATTACCTCATAATTAGTTATTGTTGAATTAAAAAAGCTTTAACAGTAGCTACGGCTTTCGGCACGGTTAGTGCAGTGGCTGAGCGATTGGACTGCTGCGCTGCGTGTAGCGGGTTCGATTCCCGCATCGAGCAAATATTTGTATATCTATAAGTAGTTGTTCCTGGTTTGGGCGTTAGTTTATGAGTTAACGCACCCACGACACGGGAGGAATTTCTAATGTGGGGCAACGTTTTTTTTTTAAAGAAAAGCTACTTAGTTAAATTGCTCCAATAAACGATAACATCGATGCACCTTAAATAACAATATCTCGGAACAGAATCTGTGTAAATGCTCCACAGTGCAATATCTCGATACTCAGTACTCACCGATTATATCGACTACGTTATTGTACACTGCGGAACAAAAGTAATGGGAACAATTTATTCGATTGCTATAATTTAATGACGTGATCACGATTTTGTTTTATTGTATTTAAAAATAAAATACTTACGTACCTAATGTGTACATTGTGTGTTATAAATAAACGACAACATTTTTTTTGACCGTAACGAATTTATTGTTAATTTTAATTTGCTCAACACGACTTTTGCATTAAAATTTATTATTGTACTATATGTTCATGATTTAAAGTCAAATGATTTATTTCAATTAGAACATTTAAAGACACCTTTAATTCTAAGTTGTTTTTAAACTCCTCATTACATCCAAGATGCTCTATAGGATTGTCCGGCTAAGCAGCACATAACCTCATCTAGGTTGACCTACGAAATGTCAGTCAGAAAACATAGACCATCATTAAACATTTTCCATCAAATAAGAGAAGTTCACGATAAACACTACAAAATGGAAATCTCATCAAAACACTCATCTAACTGTGATGACAGAACCGCTAGGAATTCTGCTTACATCGTAACCATAAAAAAACCATGAAGATATATAATGCCCCCATTGCGATTGCCATTGTCATGGTGATCCCACGATCACGAGTACTCCAGATTTTAACCCACTGACTTACACAGTAAGTGTGCTGACTGTTATTACTGGGTAAGTTGCTAATGGTTATTCATTAATGTAACATCATTTGCATACAAAAATAGGGTTGTGGTTTTTTTTTCTTTTTGTTCGCAAGCAACTTCAAGATGTTTTTGTTCTTAACTACAGTGGCGGTGGCTGGATGAGATCAAGATCGGTGTGAGTGGCGTATATTAGGAGAGGCCTATGTCCAGCAGTGTACGAAAACAACCTAATAATGATGATGACAGTGAATATTAACGAGCTGCTTATAAATATATTTGTACAGATACTTACATCATCCCGGTATACACTCCAAGAATGGTAAAGCAGAGTTACCCTTATAATTCAAGTTACATAGATTTTCCCAATTATCTTTTAGGGTGAGGCTACACGAGGCCGTGATGCGATCTGAGACACATGACTGAATAGAACAAATAAATGAATGCTAACGGATATGTCTACACCGTTCATCAGCAGTACCAGATGTTACTCGTTTCGCTCTTCCAGTTACATCGCAAATCGCTGCCTAATGTAACGTCAGCCATAGTCTGTAGAGCCGATTGCCATCATCCACAGGGTATATATGCTGGTTCCAAGCTATTATTGAGACAATCCTATTTGGAAAAGTTCATGCAATCCAATGTGGCGATCAAACTCAGAAGTTTATGCTTTTTTTTTATCGTGGTTTAATCGTCAAATGAGTCCTCCCACCCAGGGCAGGGCGAGAGGGACTGTCAGACTTGTACTGACTAAAATCCACGGTGTCCTTCAGTAGCCCTTTACGTACCGGGGTTACGGTGATGGGTAAGTCCCGCGACCCCGGCAGGCTCTGGCCCTCTACAGGCCCCGTCAATTTGCTGACACTCCTTGAGGCGCGCGTGGAACACAACGCGCCGTCGACCCGGGCATGGTCCATGGTCGGACAGCGAGTTGCCTATTATTTGCTGCCCGCGCCTACGCTGGCCGGAGATCGTCTGCCGACGTCCGTCGCCGTGGGCGTCTACCACTGCGGCTAGGGTGGAGGGAGGACAGAAATTCATGCTTAGCAGGAAAACTTGAGAACACTAGACCAACAAGTCAATCAAGTTTTATTTTTGTAATGCACTTCTTGTATGTGTTATGTTTGGCAAAGGCTTTCTTTATATTGCGTCTTCTCTGCCTTATACAATCCCAAAAACTGTTTCTTTTTTTCAATTTAGTAATAAAGAAAATAAATTTTGTTCTATAATAGAGAGTTAGGTTTTTTCAAAGGTTGCACTTTTCATTTGATCAAAGCAATGAATTGAAAAGATAAGCTATCGCCTTTATAAACTTAAACTCAACAAGTTATGTTCGTCTGTCAGTGCAAAGGTTTTTCGTTATCTAGAATAATGTTGCTTTAAAACTTAGCAAAAAGATTGGGTGATCTCTTGATGTCACGATTTTTTGTAGCAAATGTTGTTTTATTTCTTCTTTTTTTTTGAAGTTACAGTCTTACAAGCTTTCAATTGTATCAATTTAAAAATTTAATGAGTACAACAGCAGCTTTTTTTTATCGTGGTAAAATCATCGTATGAGTCCTCTCACCCAGGGCAGAGCGGAAGGGACTGTCAGACTCGTACTGACTAAAATCCATGGTGTCCTTCATTAGCCCTTTACGTTCCGGGGTCACGGTAATTAATACAGCCCCGCGACCCCGGCAGGCTTTGGCCCTCTAGAGGGGGGCCCTGTCATTTTTGCTGACACTCTTTGAGGCGCTTGTGGAACGCAGAACGCTGCTATCCGTATTTCGTAATCGCCAACCGCCAGAACGAATTGCACCATCCAGGGATGGATTAGAACAAGCCACCCCCAGCACTGTCTTACTGAGTAGACATGGACTCCCTAGTACAACAACAGATAGGACTTCTTTATCACTTTTACAACCAGTAACAAATAAATTAGAACAAAGTTATAATAATAATAAATCATACTGTCGTCTAAGCGATAAAACCAATCCAAGGCTCATTGTACATTACATTTAAGTAATAAGTAGTTTAAGTTCAAGAAAAGCACTGCTTTTTGTTATTCTTATCTGATTCATTTTGTTGCCGAATCCAAAACAGTTTCATTCATTCTCTGGGACTCCATTAAAATTGTGCTTTTCTTGTGGATGCCACAGCTAGCCTGGCCTTCAAGATTCAGTGGTTTGAGAATAGTATAGTGGACTTATCCCAAAATAAAAAGTTCACACAAAATCTTAGCTACAAAAACTTGCCCAATAATTTTGTCCCGCACCACAAACAGGTTAGGTTTAGCAATGTCTAAGCAGACGTGCCGAACTACTCGACCAGAAGGCGAGGCCTTTAAGAATTTATCCCTTCACTTAGAAAGGACTTTAATATACGAGTAACTGTTGCAAAACGATTTTGTATATCATGTCGAGTCCTTGTCAGATTACGATGTAGTTAAGATGTGTTAATTGGGTCTAACAGATAGTTAATTATTATTAGGTGCTACTTAAAATAGCAGAGGCCCGACCATGACGTCTTAATGCGATAGTAGTTCCACTGTGGGAACGAGATGGCGCTAGAGGACTTGTATAGCCATGTCTCTTTCCCACAGTGGAACTACTCTAGTAGTAGGCCACCTGGTGTGTATATTGTGCACACACATTTTATAGTTGTGTTTTAGTTTCATGTTCTAAAAGTGTAAAATAAAAATTCTAATCAAATTAGAAACATCAGCATTCCATCAACGCGTCAGCAATCCGCCATTTTATGAATTCACCTCGTGCACAAAATGGCCGCCGGTATTTGTGGCCAGTATCGTTCGCCTTAATGTCCACAATAAATGTCAAATTGCAATCGTTACTTCTAAAAATTATGGTGTACATTTGTCCTCCTACGTGTTTCGCCCAGTAATTAGAGGTTTTCGGGTAGTATAAATATTTTTTTCGTTCCATTTCCCGGTGCAATGTAATTACTATGGCTTATACTGAATTGTGGTCCCAATTTTGCTGAAATGCAGTGTAAAAATTGCAGAGTTAAGTTTTGTCTTTTCGGTTAAGTAGGTAATGTGGGACTGCGGGTTCCGTATAATTGGATGTGTGAAAATAAGCTTCGTTCATAAGTTAATCAGACGGTGGTCGGATTCGCTTTGCTCTATAATTAGTTGTTGTTCATTTTCCGAGGAAGCCAAAAGATTTTAATTGTGTACGATTAGTTGACAAAGTTTTTTTCTCTTCTGTTACTGACTGCGCCTTCCTATGAAAATATGACAATTTGGTGATAAAATTGAGGGTTCGTGCCAATATTAGACTTGTACGAAATTCATTCGTGTTCATCGCGTATATAAGGATGGATGGATGGAAATTTGTCCCGGTAAGACATCCCTGTGAGATAATAACTCTAAACTTTAAATCCTTTGTCAAACAGACAGGCGTGGCGAATACGAAGCGAGGCGTTTTTATTTGTAGTGTATTTGTTTGAATCCAGTCAAATATAAAAGCGAAAGCGATCCGATAGCGTGACCGAACCGATGCGAAGACGAGGCGAAGGCGTATATGCTCTGTTTGATGTCGTTCATAAAAAGCCAGCTAATACAACTGCCACGCCTCGGTTCGCTGCACCCAGTTTGACGTCTCGTATCGGTTCGTTATCGCTTCGAACTCGGTCCGGTTAGCTATCGCCTGCCTATTTGACAAAGGCTTAACCGAGCATCGCCACTGACATAATCTAGTTGTCATTATATACAAATCATAGCTGTAATTTTTGCCACCATTACTTCCCTATGTAAATAATAGAGAAGTGTATTCGTATAATACAAACAAAAATCATCCATCTGAATAAAATAAATCTGATCGATGTATGTGGCTACAAAAAAGTCATTATGTAGACGGAACTCTCCATTTGTTCAAAAAGTATAAATCAATACGTCAATAGAAAACTAATGAGGATACAACTAGGATAATAATTTATGACAATCCGACACATACACACGATGACATTTCATAAAACCCTGCATAACCTGACCTTGTATCATTTATGTTTTCTGTGTAATTACAGGTCAGGTGATACTGGTTGTGTTGGGCTTGGTAATGCAAAAGTTTTAGTTCGAGAAGACCTAATATGGACCGGTCCACATTCATTAATATGACATCGTCTATTTTAGCAGCAAAATAACTTGATAAGGAAAAAGTTACCTAATTGTATTTCATTTACGCTTTAGTTTTAATTGTAGGTCCAAAATATTTAAAAGCACCTTGTATGGTAGTTTATTTATGCAAAAATGAACTTTGTGTGTATGGTTTTAAAGTAGGTATTATCATGAGATGCTATATAGATTGTTATGTTTTATTTAGTTTACTATAAATGTTATACGATGTACGCTTAATTAGATTATAAATGCAGAAAAGTATAAAACATTACGATGATATCGATCGATATTAATCATTTATAAAAAATGTGTGAAGCGTGAATAGGTGGCGTTCAGTTGAGTTCCGTACAGCGAGTAAAAACTCTCAACGTCGAAATGTATGTTTTGAGTGAGGAAAAATAAAAAAGGTGGACTATAAACTATACATAACTATATTCAAATAATCACGCTTTTTCCTACCGACAAAGACAGAAACTATATTTTTCCACCTGCTATGATCTGTACGTAACTACTATTGCTTCTTTAACTTCTCGGGCGATTTATAATTGAAAATGATGAAAATCAACGTCCAATGAGCGACTGTCTGTTATGTACACCCGGGGGTACGTAACGCGCCCGAGAGGTTAATGTCCATTTATCTGGTCTTACATGCAAACGCTTTTAAAATCAAACAAAAAATAAATAAAATGCAACAACTATCCGCTGTACCCTAAATAATATAACGCTAGATCATCCGGTGCGGAGCAAACGGAAATAATAAAGCAAGCACTCTGCATACCGACACTAGATAACACTCTTATTAATAATAATTGCTTTGATTCCGACCGAGACTTTCAAAATTAATAATATTTAATAATAACATGACGTACGCAGAGTTTGGAAAGATCGCTGCGGTTAAAAAGCTGTATGACTTGTTTGAAATAATGTTTCTCTTTAGCATAATAATTCACATTATTAGAATAGAATAGATATTTTATTTGCCACGAGTTGTTAGAGCCTTTTATTAGACGTCAGGGGTACCCGGAAGTTCGGTTTGGTTAGGTTCCTTTAAACCTTGCACGCGGAAATAGGAGTCCCGCACGGCGGGGCTCCGTCTGCCTTATTTTGAATTACTCAATGGTTTATTCCTAAAACCAACATCTATCAGCTGACAGCGGTAAAACATAGCATATACATAGCATATACGTACTAAATTCGAATGGTAAAATTCCGAAAAAATCATCCCATTTTCAGAAAAACTTGCATTAACCAACTCATGTTGATAAATCCTAAGTCTTACTCGAGCTTAGTTCGAGCTTTTACAGTAACAAAGGCAAGTTTTATAAGTAAAATACGTCGAGAACCCGTGCAAAACCAGGGTGGGCTGCTAGTTTTACCGAAATGTTTATCAAAATTTTCCTCCAGCGTACAAATTAATCGGTTTTCGAAGCTCGAAAACAAGTTAGGCCTCACTAACATAAAAAAAATAGTTTTTCAGGCTCGGTTTGTGAAAATTCAGTTTCGTGTAACATAGTTCTAGATCTGGAATTAGATCAGTGACCGAGTTTGGAGTTTATTTACGTGCCTGAAGCCTGAAGCCTGGGAGCTGGCTATGAATATTTTTACAAATACGAGTAGGAATGTTCAAATTTTCACAGATAGTGTTCAGATTTTTGACTGTATTGATAAACCATAATGTTTGGACCATTTTTCTGTGTGGATAATTGGATAGCTATTTATGACGAAATTACGTCAGAATGGCTTAACAAATCTTGATTAGTTTTGGCTGAGAGATAGGTAACAGTCAATAAAAAATAATAACACGTATAATATCGTTTATCCCAGTACTACGTTCTCGCGAAATAATTTCCAATTTACACGAGGGTAAAACCGCAGACAACAACTCTGCCGCACAATTTATAAACGCAGTAAGTACCACTTACTGCATTTATGGTTGTTATAGATATTCAAGATGCTGACATTAAAATCTATAAGAATCAAAAACCCATTTTTTTCTATCTCTATTAGAAAGGCCAAAACATATTAACATAAATGCAGTAAAGAGCAGATTTAAGATTTATGTACTTAGTATAATCGCAGTAAGAGTACTTAATAACTTAATATTACGTGAAAACTCATGCTTACTGAACTTGCAACATAACAATTATGCAGTATGTGCCAATTGCGTCTCTCTTGTTACGTTTCTACAATTATTAATTTAATTTTGCACATAGTATATGCGCAGTAAGTTCACTTAATCACATATGGAGATGTTTCTATAGTAAAAACAGATGACTCGTACTTAATATTAATGCAGTAATTACAATTATACTGCGTATATATTAAGGTTCACCGGAGTGTTGTATAACTGCAACATGTTTCAAACGCAGTGGCATGCCTGACATATGTCAACCGTGCCATCCTTCACAATGTATTTCCGGTAGTTATTCGTCATCATAACTTCGTCCATAATTGCACATACAAAACTTTCGGTTTCCCCAAACAGGTCACCGAAGCGTAGCCAGGATACGGACGCTAAAAAGTCTACATTGGGACCATGTAATGCCCGGTAAAAGCGTCCGTGAAGCTCCTTGCTCTGCCATACCTCCTTACGATCATTAGTGTCTAATACTATAGGTTTGCGCCAGTTCTCGTTAGCCAAGGAGAGCGGAGTAAGACCCTTGTCCACTGTGACCACATCTCGGTGCATCCCCACTTCGGTTTCTAGGAAATATTCCCTAAGACTGCATACCTCACGGTTGTGCAGGGTCTTAGCATTTAAGAAGCCACGACCCCCGCACTTCCGCGGGATATACAGTCTCATCACCGACGACCGTGGATGATGCATCCGATTTGCAGTCAGCAGTGAACGGACTCTCCTATCCAGGGCGTCAAGTTCCGTCTGAGTCCATTTGAGTATGCCAAAAGAATACATCAATACCGGCATGACCCAACCGTTGAAAGCGCGCACCTTATTGCCACCCGACAAAAGACTGTTAAGTACTTTATTCAGGCGGCCAAAGAAGCGCTCCCTCAACGATTGTTTCATGTCAGCATTATTGATGCCTAATGCTTCCGACATACCCAAATATTTGTAGGTATCTGTTGAAGAGAGTGATCTAAGGTGTATGGAATCCGAGAGTTGAGTTCCCTCGGATTCACTAATCTCCCCTCGCTTCACATGCATGACTGCACATTTGTCCACACCAAATTCCATCCTGATGGCGTTACTGAAAGTTTCTGTTACCTTCAGTAACTTCATCAGTTGCAAGTTGTTAGGGGCAAAGAGTTTCAGATCATCCATGTAAAGAAGGTGAGATATGACCTGACCACCTCTCTTCGACCGATATCCTAACCCCGAACCCTCCAGCAATGTGCTGAGCGGGTTCAAGGCCAGGCAGAACCATAAAGGACTCAGACTATCACCCTGGAATATGCCGCGCTCTATCCTTATCGGTTCGCTGCTACCACGGATCTGTCGACATCTTGTATAGCGAAGGACTGTTCTCCAGGTTCCCATACACGAGAACAGGAAGGTACGTAGAGTTATATTAACTTTATACAACTCTAGTACCCTCATGAGCCATGTATGGGGTACCGAATCATAGGCCTTCTTGTAATCTATCCAACATGCGGACAGATCTTTTCGGGAGCGACGAACCTGTTGGCTAATGGCCATATCAATGAGGAGGAGCTCCTTAGTACCGCGGGACCCGTTCCTGCATCCATTCTGAGAGGCAGACATGATAGAATTAGTCACAATATGTTGAGTGATTTTAACTCTCAAAATGGATGTAAGAACTTTATAGACCGTTGGTAGACAAGTAATCGGTCTATAATTTTTGGGTTCCCCAGTACTACCCGATTTATGGAGCAGGTGGGTTACTCCTGTTGTCAAAAATTGGGGCAGCGACCCTGACTCTAAGGCTAATTGGAACTGGGATGCCAAGCGAACGTGTGATCTTTTAAACCATTTTATCCAGAAATTGTGCAGCCCATCCGGCCCTGGTGATTTCCAGTTAGGCAACGGATGGACTGCACAAGCTACGTCTTGGGGGCTGATGGTAATTGCCCCCATTTCGGTAATCTGATCACACGCTCGTTCAATCTCCCGGGTCCAATCGCCCTCAGTGTGACTGACAGGCACCGACCAGATGCTGCGCCAAAATGAAGTCATGGCGTCATCATCCGGCAGGGGCGTGTCAGCAACACCTTGGTCCGGTCGCTCCCAAGCTCTATAAACCCACCTTTCGTCGCTTTGGAATGTGCGATTCAAAGTGTATCGCTCCACTCGTCGCTTGTACCGACGAATACGGTTTGCCCATGCACAAATCTTCTGCTTCAGGAAGTTGATACGCTCTGTGACGCGGGCAAATATTCACGTGGACAAATATCAATCCCCGAGAACGCCCGCCTCACAAAGCGCATCACTCTAGGGTGAGTATTACCCTCCCTGAAGCAGATCAACTTACCGATGAGTGCTCTAGCCTCACCGAAACGCTGCTCAATCCTGCACTGCCAAGCTGGAGCAGCTGATTTTGGTCGCGTAGGTCTGTCACTATCAAGGAATTTGACATGAGCTACACGACACGACGCTACAGCTCCACAGTACAATATTGAGTGGGTATCAGCGAGGTCTTTGCTGTTATCAAAATAATTTGACAACTCCGAGTCTAGAGCACACACCAGCGCCTTGTTTTTATTGTGCATAGGCAAACGAGGTAAACGTGGTCTAAGTTCAGGAGGTGTTGAACGGTACTCCCGAAACGCACACTCCAAAGCGCTCCTCAATTGTACGTTGCACTGAGCACTCACGGATATAACTTCGTCATGATTCTCTTCACCAACGTGGTCAGACCGTGGCGGCACACTGGATATGTTTTGTAGTTGCACCGCAATCAATGGCAAAGCAGGATCAGTAACTAGGTTACTCCGTGATTCAGAGCGTAGTCGATCAAGTACAGTGTCATTCAACATACGGTTACGTTGAATGACCAGTACCTGATCCGAAAATCGTTGCGCCGTTACGCTGACATCTGGCTCCAGCACCTGAAACAGAGACAGCATCCGACCACGGTACGCAGTCAAATTGCTTCCCCCCTCAGTAGCCCCATAATATGCACGCATGACATTTTCATTAATGGACTGAGTCCATCGCATGCGCGACACATTTCCACCGGCAGCGGGGACCCTGTTCGGGGCCTTTTGGCCTCGAGGTCCCAAGCCCGCTGGTGGCCGTGCTCTTCCTCGTCGTCTTGCTTGTGGAGGCGTCGACGGCGGGGAGTAAAACTCGTCGCTTGAGCTCGACGCGGCTGCAACTACCGGTGACACGACGTTCACGGGAGTGGCGCGTCCCGGCGGCTGCGAGGCGGAGCTCAGCGACGAGCCCGGAGATGGTAGGTGTGCTTGTAGTCTTTGTGTCCTGCTTCTAGTCAGCATTCAGAACCGTAATTTTTGACATTTCATGTTCCTTATTTCTGTTTGTTCTTAAGTATCAGAATCCCTTTTATGATGATATATTTTTAGTTTTAACTTTAGTTTTGGTGTTGATTGTTGTTAACAACATATTTATTGTCCAGTTATGTACGTTTTATACAATTATTTTTTTGGAAAAATAGGAAATTCCAGCAATTATTATTATCCTTGTTACATTTACTGATTGTTCATTTGGTAAAGTTCAATGTGGAAGTGGTATTGACATAAGATAAACGCAGTATAATTGTAATACTACTGCGCAGTAAAAGTTTTGAAGAGTTATTTCGTTTCGTGTTCCTACACATAAATGCAGTAACCTGTAAAAATACGGTGCATATATTATGTTGTAGGATCTATCATTACATTGAATCATCTAACATATGTGCCGTAAAAACAGGAAACTGCAGATAAATGCAGTAAGCAACACTTATACTGCATTCATGAGTAGTTGAGTATCGAGTGTAAATTAAGTGAAGCCATAACAGAAACAGTTTTTTTAATATTTTACACACAAAATATTAAATAAAAAGCAGAAATCCAATATCAACTTCATATATATTTTTACTAATAATTGAGTAACAAATTGCAAGCAACCAAAAATAAAATTTCAACTTTGACCGCGTTTTTCTCGAAACCATTCACATGTTCTTTACTGCGTTTATAAATTGCGCGGCAGAACTAGTGCTTAATACAACATTGTTTTATCCTTATCTCTGTATTATTCATAACTAATTTGTAATTAATTTCACTTTGGTAGCTATAGACTAAACAACTACGCACTGAAAAGCGTTTAATTTTTTAATGTTTCAAATATTTCACGGTCAAGACCCTAAAATCTAGGGTTGTTGGGTAGGGTAGCTCGCTGTCCGATCAAGCACAGTACCCGGGTCGACGGCGAGTTGTGTTCCACGCGCGTCTCAAAGAGCTGTCAGCTAACCGGCTCCAGAACATAATGTAATTGAAGGAAAACAGTGGATTTTCTGAAAGTCTACTTTCAGATCTGGAGGACTTATTTGACTTTATCATTAAGATGATAAAGTCCCCTAAAAATATAAATAAAAATAAATAAAAAGAATAATATAACTAAAACGAACCCTAAAAATATTCAGTTCACTTACAAATCACCACAAAATTCAAACACTTCAATATTTTCTTCTGATCTAGAAATCAGCTGGACTAATATTTAAGTTATTATCCGACAAAAAAGCATAGAACACACTACCAAACACTTGATAAAAAATATGCAAACTCACCCGGTTTCCGCCAACCAATCACTCCTCAGCCATTTTTACAAAGAAAATTTTTGCACCAATAAAACTGGAGGACTGAGTCAGGCTTTGAAGAATGAGTGCCGAAATGAAAATAAAGCTTCGCGTCAATTGTTACTGTGATTTTCGCCGGTGACTCTCAATTAGGTGACACACTGGGGTAGAGGATGGGTAGCGGAAAAAAATTGTGTTGGTTTATTTTTTGCATTATTGGAACGGTTTTCGTTTGAAGTTTGTGTTTTGAAAATTGATGCACGCGTGTTTTTTTTTGTTTGTTTTGAAAGAAAGAAACCGTCATGTCTCAAGTTGGTTACGGTTTAGAAATTTAATTTTCTATGGACTTCTTAGGTGGTAGTCTAATTGTGCCCAAAATTTAATCACTGGCAAAAGAACAAAGAAATCGATGCCAAGGTTCATACTAAAAGTTGCATACCCTTTAGAGTTGAATTTATTATGGCAATAGACAGTTGTGTTCATTACTATTTTTTTTACCTTTACCCTACTCTATAAAATATAACACCTGTAATATTGATGCTTTTAAATTACACACACAAACAACTAGGCCCGTAATAACTCTCTGTAGGTCATTAAAGCAGACCAGAGAGAAATTTTAATGAATTCTACTAAATATACAACGCAATATTCCAGTTTAATGATTTGAATAGACAGATCACAAGATTATTTGTAATCGAAATAAACATTTAACATTATAGTAGCGAAACTCCTTATGATACTTATTACTTAAACTTCTACCAAATAAAAACCTTACCAAATATTCGCCATTTCTCCAATCCGTGTGTCCCAACATACGCACCGTTTACTCAATAAATGGGCTTCATTAGGTGGAATTTAAGACAATCGGTCTTGGGTTACCTGCGACGTAATCACAGTAATTGGTAGCAAGCTGCGCGATCTTTACCGTCTGCGTATTGTAGCTGTTTCCTGAAAGGATTTTTTTTTTTCATTTCACATAACATTTTTTTCGCGATATATTCTTCCTTTGGTATGAATTTTGTCGTCTGTGTGAGAATTAGTGGCCTTCTGTGGCCAGAAGGTATTACCTTCTTTTTTTTTAACGTGGTAAAATCATCAAATGAGTCCTCCCACCCAGGGCAGAGCGGGAGGGACTCGTACTGACTAAAATCCACGATGTCCTTCAATAGCCCTTTACGTACCGGGGTCACGATAAATCATAAGTCCTGCGACCCCGACAGGCTTTGACCCTCTAGAGGCGTCACTTTTGCTGACACCCTTTGAAGCGTGTGTGGAACACAACGCGCCGTCCACCCGGGCATGTTCCATGGTCGGACAGCGAGTTGCGCATTACTCGCTGCCTGAATGCCCGCGCCACCGGTGGCCAGGAGGTATTAGCTTAGTAAAGCATTACTCCATTGACCTAATAAAGAAAGTATTGGCTAAAGAACAAGAGTAATGTCAGAACGTTGAAAGTGTGATAACACATTGAGTATAGACGACCTAATAAATGAGCCATATTCTACACTAACACTGGCTGATATTCGAATTATTTCGAAGAAGTTTCTAAGTGCTATTTTCTTCTTTTTAGTGACAGATGTGATGACGTCAGTAATCCAAAGATTTAAATCGCCTGATTCTTCGTACTGCCATAATTGGTCACGTTTCTGTTTCGTCGACAATGACATTTGAATAGCATTGTATTGAAATCTTTGGCAAGAATCAAAACTAAAATCAAAATGGCATATCAATGAGCTCGATAAAACATCAAAGTGTAATTCGTACATACTACGTAAACAATCCAGCACGCATACAAATCGAGCAAAATGAGATACAAAATAACGATAATCTATTTTATTGTCCTATTCCCAAATCGAACCATTGAATTAATTTAATATAGAGATACTAACAAGAATTTATTGCCACGTTTAAGCAAAATAATTTCTCCATCAAAATATCAATACAGAATAGGGATGACCACAAAAATTTGTTCGATACAATGAACCGATAGTGTTGCGACTGGTCGATATGTATCGAGACGGAAAGAATATCGACATTCCTAGTCCGTATGATATCAATGTAATGTAAGCGCCACACCTGCGGTCAGGAATAGGGGTGGAAAGGTGTTAACGATAAAATGGTTGTATCTGGAATTGTTTTTTGATATAAAATAGAATGTTCTTTGTTATTTTGTTGTGGTTTCGGTAAAAGATTTTTTCGCAAAAATACTGAGATGGTGTTTCAATAAATTAATACGTTTGTATTTATAACTGCAATCTTAGTTATGGCAAATTAATAATAAAGTTATAAAAATTTCGTTTTAAGATCCAAATTACTATTATAACTGCAAAAGCAACGTTGTCTTTACTAAAGTTAGATGGATTTCGATAATTTGGTATCTACACATGTCTTTGGTTGTGATAATATAATAATGAGACAAATTAATGTCCTTTGCCACGCGAAAACCACGGTCAAAATCTTGAACTCAATACAATTCCTTAATCTCGACAAAATACAATAAAATATACCCGTACGTACACATCACTACCAAAATCTCTCAATGTTATCGTTGCTCAATTATTCCAATTATTTGAATTGATCACGCTAATATCATCCTGACTAATATAAACACACACGTTATATCAATTGCATGCCATATTATCGATATTGTCGACAGATTAGTCGCAACACTAGTTTCAATTACAGTGGGAGCGGCTAATCGCGAATATGCGTTGAATGTTCGCCGTTAGTACTTACATTTGAATACGATTATTATATTCTAGATTTATCTATAAGATGTCTAGATTCCAAGTTTCGCGTAACTTTGACTAGATTAATTAGTTTATGAGTTTTGTATTGAATTCATTTGAAAGGTTTATATATAACTGATATTATAAATTCGAAAAGTTGTGAAGATGGATGGATGTTTGTTATTCTTACATACGAAAACTCCTGAAAAGATTTGTATAAAATTTGGTACACAGGTATTTTATTACCTGGATAACCACATTTTTTTTTTGTAACGTGGTAAAATCACCAAATGAGTCCTCCTAGCCAGTGCAGAGCGGGAGGGACTGCCAGACTCGTACTGACTAAAATCCACGGTGTCCTTCAGTAGCCCTTTATATTCCGAGGTCACGGTAATTCGTGAGTTCCGCGAACACCTGGATTACGACATAGGATAAATTCTTATCCCAATATTACATGCCTGTGGGATACATTTTCCGTTGACCCCGGGCGAAGCCACTTGCAATAGCAAATTTGTATTCAACATTTAAATATCTCTGGGGGCACGGCAGTGCCCCAGCCAAGTCTCGAGCAAAACGGGCACGGCCGTACCATCTTTTCTCGATGCGATTCGCGGCTGTTTCGCCCCCCCTATATCTTCGACGTGGACAAAGCTAGGAGTTTCGGTTTTCGGTGAATAATAGTAGGCATTAGAACAAGCTTAAGTTCGAAATTACATGCCAATTGAATTAATAGTTTAGGAGTTACGGTCGATCAAAGTTACACCATTTTGTCACTCACTCACTGACTCACTGACTCACTGACCGATCATCAAAAATCTAAGGTACTTCTAGCAGACTTAGAAACTTCAAATTTTGCACCAAGATAGGTCATTAGCCACATATAAAGGAAAAATTATAAAAACATTAAAAAATAATATAACATAGAAAACAATTTTATATTTGCGGTTTGGCAAGAACATTATGTATGGATTTTGACTGCATTGTTAACTTTGTTCGTTGTTTAAGTATTCAATTGGATGAATAAATACATAGAATAGGAAAGAATAATATAAATGTAATACATAGACTATAATTAATACATAAAGTTCATAATTCATTAAATTAATAAAGCTAAAACTCCATTGTATTGCGATAAATTTCGATTGTATGCGCGCTCGATAGATGGCGTTGTACCTGTCTGAATCGCGCTATGGTTTCGTTACCGAGCGCAGTTTAAGTAGTACTTTAAAATAATTCGATAATTTTCATTTGATAGCGCCATCTACCTATGAAAAACCATTTCGAAACTAAAAAAATATTGTAGCTATATTCGGAGAACTTAAGTTAGCCGGATTAGATAGTAGATTTATTATTGTTACTGAAACAGTTATTTAGGCAAATAGTTTATTAATATAACATAGACATAGTTACAATATCTAGTTGTTTACGTGTTATTTAGTTTAGTTATATTTAGTTTGTAAGTTAGTAGATTTATGTTTATTTAGCTCGTTGAAAAGAAACGATAGAGATAGAGAGTGGGTTCTAAGCAAAGCAGTAGCTGAAGTCCAAGAAATTATGAGGTCACCTAAAAAAAAAGAAAGAAATACACTTACAAAAAATAAATGAGATCCCACCAAAAACATTAAATGTAAAAAAATGCCAAGTCTCTCGATGCAGTCTTTCCATCGTAAAAAGTTTTGAGATCTCATAGAAGCCAAGTCCTATTCAAATTATTTTGTAGTTATAAATCAACATTTAGTAATTGTATCAATAGTTTTCTTTATATTATAATTATAGTGACTTGGCAATGAGCACAAGAAGAAACAAAACGGCATATTTGAAGTTGAAAGTCACACACCGCATGCGTAAACATTAATATCACAAAATTAATTTTCTTTTGGTTTATCCGTGTCGTCCCAACCGAATTTCGGCAACGGCAGTCAGTCTCATCCAAGACTAGTAAACTGCGCAGGACATAAATTGGTGCTCATTGCCAAGTCACTATAATTATAATATAAAGAAAACTATTGATACAATTACTAAATGTTGATTTATAACTACAAAATAATTTGAATAGGACTTGGCTTCTATGAGATCTCAAAACTTTTTACGATGGAAAGACTGCATCGAGAGACTTGGCATTTTTTTACATTTAATGTTTTTGGTGGGATTGAATTTACTTAAGGCTTTATAATTTTATTGTAATCTGAAATTGAACCAATGCGAATCCGTGTGAAGTTCGGTCCTCGGTAACGTCTTTAATGCCTTTGTCAAACAGACAGAAACAATTTCTATGTATGGAATTGTTTGAATCCAGTCACATAGAAAAGCGAAAGCGATCCGATAGCGTGACAGAACTATCGGACTGACGTCTCGCTTCGGTTCAGTATCGCTTCGGAAACGCTTCGCTTTCGCCGGTCTGTTTGACAAAGGCATAAGGGCTATAAATCTTATATTATAAACATTCTTTGTATTAGGGTTATTTTGTTTATTTAGATATCAGCCACATAAAAACACTCTTTTTAATGTCTTTTAAATTCTAACGAGACTAATTCTCTTTTCTTTTCATAGAAGGTCGTGTTCTTACCAAACTGATACCTACGTGAATATCACATTCATTATTTTCATTGCAACACAAACATCGCACACTGAAAAGCTTTATATCAGATCATTTTTATCAGGACGTGGCTTTTATTTGGGCCATTCACTGAGTTGACGGATGCAAGCAGTTTTGTGTTCTCATAATCTTTAAACACGCACAAAATAATTTGCAATGCGATTGCAAGGCATGTTGCAAGAACACATTGAATACCTACAAATTAGAATTGACCATAAAATCATACCATCTATTACTAGTTTGTATAGACTTTAAAGTCACCACCTAGTTAACCCACTCAAGTAAGACAAAGTAAGGCTGACCGCAGACTAGCGTCACGACAATCTTGAGACAAACTATTATTGTGCAAAGATTATGAAGACGAAAACTTCAGAAGAAACGGCCCATAGACAAAGTTGTCTTATGGCTATAAAAACTGCAGTTCGACAAGTCTGACTAATGACTGTCTCAGCTTCTCTTTTAAATGTACACACGGGCAAACTAAACCCCTTCGTACATGGACACGGGACTAACGAATTACCGTGTTGCCGAGACGTTAAGGACTATTGATTAATTGAAGTGGACTTTAGTCAGTACAAGTCTGACAGTCCATCCCGCCCTGCTCTGGGTGGGAGGACTCATTTGATGATTTTACTATGATGAGAAAAGCCCCTTCGTACACAACGCGATGCAAGCCACCGATACCTTATGAGTTTGATGTCCATTGACTCTACGACCTCTATAGATTTGTATTGCGATAGTCGCCTAGGATATCAAAGTCGTAAGGTATCGGAGATTTGGGTCGCGTTGTGTCCTCCCATCCAGGGCAGGGCGGGAGGGACTGTCAGACTTCTAGAACTAACGACAAAACTGTCTAGCAGCATCATTACCGCTTCGCTGAAGTCCATGACGCAGACAAAGGTGCGTGTCGCGTCGCGTCATAGACAAAAATGTTTTGTTTTTAGTGGTGACACAGCCGTTTCTTTTTAGTGTTTAGACAGACTTGTCTATGTGAGACAAAACTGTCTTAAAACTGTCGTGACTATGCGGTCAGCCTAAACAAAGGTGGTACTGTTATTGTACTAACTAGCGATGGCATAACTATCCTCTGTCTATGTGCCCTTTTGATCTTACTGCCCACACGGTTTCACGAGTTGCTACATTTTGAATACCTAACTACCCATTGTAGGTCTGTACGACTTTGAATCATTAGACGTCTATTTTCTTTAGATACGTCTGCATATTATAAAATTTAAAAAAATCAAAAGCATATAATTTTAAGTAGGCCATTTACAGGCACTTATGAATTGTCAAAGACAATAAAAAATATAAATTAAATCCATACAATGCAAATACAATTGTACAATTGTCAGCAGCTCCAACAAGTATACTTCTACGATCAATTGACACATCACTGTCTTATGGAGCAGAACCAGCATGGAGCCAAGCATTTTTATCAGCGATTTAGTCGCTCAGTTTGTAATATGCCTTGCCTACACTCTCAACCTAATAAAAATAGCATGGAGCCAAGCATTTCTATCAGGTCGTGGGACCCACGAATTACCGAGAACCCGGCACGTAAAGGGCTATTGAAGGACACCGTGGATTTTAGTCAGTATGGGTCTGACAGTCCCTCCCGCTCTGCCCTGGGTGGGAGGACTCATGTGATGCTTTTACCACGTAAAAAAAAAAATAAAAAAAAAAGCATTTTTATCAGCGATTTAGTCGCTCAGTTTGTAATATGCCTTGCCTACACTCTCAACCTTATAAAATCAGTAAAATATGAACGTAGAATCGTCTACGTTGTAATTAATATTATGATCCTATTATGATTCAACTAAATTGACGTGTAGCCGGCTGTTCATAATCCATCATAATTTTTCCTAGAATTAGCACAACTAGTTAAACACTAATCGCGAATCACGAATTTGTGTAACACACCTAATTTACCTAATATTTCACAGCCAATTGGCAGCAATGATTAAATTGATTTGTTTATTAATCAGTTATCGCAACTATGGAAGCTAAATTGTGTTAGTGACCTATTTTAATTTAAACTTACCACAAGGCCTAAAGGAGTAGGAGGCGGGCCGCGTGAGGGAGAGGACAGCGTCCTCCCTCCACCCCAACCGCAGTGGTAGACGCCCACGGCGTCGGTCGTAGCCAGACGATCTCCGGCCACCGTAGGTGCGGGCATGCGGGCAGCGAGTAATGGGCGACTCGCTGTCCGCTGGACCATGCCTGGGTCGAAGGTGCGTTGTGTTGCACGCGCGTCCCAAAGAGTGTCAGCAAAGTGACGCATCTAGAGGGCCAAAGCCTGCCGGGATCGCAGGACTACGAATTACCGTGACCCCGGAACGTAAAGGGCTATTGAAGGACACCGTGGTTTTTAGTCAGTACGAGTCTGGCAGTCCCTCCCGCTCTGCCCTGGGTGGGAGGACTCAATTGATGATTTTACCACGGTAAAAAAAGAGGGCTAAAGGAGTAAGAGGGTACAGACGCCAGCGCATCAACCTACCTTAATCTGTCAAATTTCTTTAATAGATTTCCAACCTTATCGCTGTAGATCTGAGTACATTCTTGGTAAATTAAAGTACGGATGTACCTTGTCCTCACAAAATGTCAAGCTTTCTTTAAATCCATTTTGTAGAACAGTCGTCGGTCCGTTCGCGATGCGGATGGTAATTTAGTAAATTATTCTCTTCCTGTCGCGTGATCGCCCTTGCATTGTCACCCTATTACCCGGGCTTTGTTTTAACATTGATTTTCTTTGGTTTTACTTGTGTTGTGTTTCTTTTAGAATTGTAGAGGTATTTAGCAGTCTAAGCGGGAGGCCTTTGTTCAGCAGTGGACGTCTTCCGGCTCATGATGATGATTTAGTGTAGCAAGGTAGTTATTTAGTGAAAAGAATTTATTTCAGGTAAAGTTTTAGAAACACGTAACATTTTAAGCTTTTATCGCGGGCTTTGAACACCGAGATCGGATCAAGAAATTCCGTAACGAAAATAAGCTGTTGTATAGCTTTTATCGCGGGCTTTGAGCACCGAGACCGAATCAAGTAATTCCATAACGAAAATAAACCTAACACTTTCACTATCACACCGGTCATGTCAACGTGAATGAATAAAATTTGAATGAATGATTTTTTTTTCTTGATGTTTCATTTGATTGACGTGTCTGACCATAGCCTAATTAGTAGAGTAGCTTCCCATAGAGCGACGATAGGATGATATTCTCGTTAAATATTCGCGGTAGGCGATATCTTTTTCCTTATTTCATGAATAAATAATTATAAATGCATAAGTTGATAAAAAATGCTATGCAATAGCTTTACCGCAGCATTTCCCGAGTGCTACACGTTTTTTATTACTTAATCTAAAACAGAAGGCTAAAGTTGGTTTAATTATGTAGCATGGTAAGATTTTGCAGTTTAAGTCTAAAAAAAAGGGTGCAAGCCGATAGCCATTTAAAGGGTCCCAACTCCAGATTCTGGGAATGTGCTAATTATTCCTGATAGATAAATCTAATTACACTTTGAGATTTCAAACCCAGGACCTCATACTCAGCAATATCGCTTCTTACCGCTATATCAAGGAGGCGATACGGCCCCCCCTGTAGAGAACCAAAGCCTGCCGGGGTCGCGGGACTCACGAATTACGTGACCCCGGTACGTAAAGGGCTATTGAAAGACACCGTGGATTTTAGTCAGTACAAGTCTGACAGTCCCTCCCGCTGTGCCCTGGGTGGGAGGACTCATGTGATGATATTACCACCGATAAATGTAAATAAATTCCATTTGAGGATGTTTGTTGCTCATTCACAAAAACATACTGAACAGATTTAGGTGAAAATTTGTAGATAAATAGAGCTGGATTAATACATAGAATCATTTCATTTTCGTTAATACGTGTCCGTGGGATGATTTTCGGCAACAGCTTGTAGCAGGTAATATTTTCATCAACCATAATTAATTTTAAACCCAAAACTACCAGTCGTTCAATATCATGAGCGTTAAAATCATGCTGTAACCAAATATTACTAGTTGTTAATACAGCTTCAAAGCTGTCTAATATCTAAGCTAAAAGCTGTAGCTCGAACCAAGCGAGCTGTTACGGTTTAGCATTATATTATTACCTATCTCTTCCCTTGATTTCGGAACATATTACGTTTAATTTTCAGTGTTTTTGATATTAGGTATAACGGTTCCTGGGATAAGTCAGTAAACAGACAGGCGAAAGCGAAGCGTTTTCGAAGTGATACCGAACCGAAACGAGACGTCAGTCCGATAGTTCTGTCACGCTATCTATATAATTATCTCGTTCGCTTTTCTATGTGACTGAATTCAAACAATTCCATACATTACAAATAAAAACGCCTCGCTTCGCATTCGTCACGCCTGTCTGTTTGACAAAGGCTTAAAACACCCTGTACAACAAAACTTATGTGCGTGCTTCTCAGTTATGTTGTAGAAGTTAGAGATGCCTCATTTATATGTTGAACATGTGACACCAACTGTAAGTAATACACACATCAACATAATCTAGGGATATTTTATATTTCATCAAATATCTAAAAATCTATGAAGAATTTTCTGATATAGTAAATGGAAGAATGATAGGTTATTTTAAGGTGTACAGTAAAAAATAAAAAACATTTCGTGATTTTTTTGTTTTAAATAGAAATGTTAATTATTTTAATCGCCGTAGCAAATTAATATGGTAAAAAACTTCATTTCTTCTTATAAAGCTATTAATTTTAATGAAAATTTAAAAAGTCTTATTAAATCTAATTATTAATAATCAGTTTTGCCACCTCTTACATTAATTACACATCAACATCGATTGTTCATGCTTAAAGTTAGATTGTCAATGTCTTGCTGCGGTATGAGGTCCCATGTTCTTTGCAAGTGGTCGTAAAGTTGTTGTTGTGTCGTCAAATTTGGCGGGAAATCTCTCAAACCTTTTCGTTGTAACATGTCCCAAGCATGCTCGATAGGATTTAAGTCGGGCGACTGTGCAAGCCAATCCAAAACTTGAATATCGTGGTCTCGGAGAGCGGTCGACACCGGCCGCGCCGTATGGGAAGGAGTATTATCGTGCATGAGTAGAAATTCCTGGCCCATTTGAATTCTGTGTGGGTCAATAACAGGCTCCACTACCTCCTCGTGGTATTTTTGTGCAGTCATGCTACCTTGGATCCAAATGAGCTGGGTTCGTCCGCCAAGACGAATTCCTGCCCACACCATGATTGTCTCGCCTTGGTATGAGTGGACCTCCTGAGGGTGCCTTAGACGGCTAACTATCCCTGGAGTTCTCCAAACGCGTGTTCTTCGTGATTCCAGATGAAACCCAAACCGGGACTCGTCGGTGAACAGCACCAAAGACCATTGTTCGTCACTCCATGGTAAATGCTCCCGAGCCCACGAAAGCCGCCGACCGCGATTGCCACGTCGCTATGCTGGAACACGTAGCGGTCTTCGAGCATGAAGACCAACTTCATGCAACCTCCTTCGCACGGTTTGGTCGCTTACCAGCAGCTGGTGGTCCTCCTGGAGCCTTTGTACTAGTTGCATCGCTGTGATATTGGGTTGTCTTCTAGCGGTTATTTGGAAAAATCGATCCTGTCTCTGCGTAGTAACGCGATATCTACCCGTGTGCCGTTCAGCTACATCCCCAATACTGCGATAACGTGACCAAAACCTTGATATCACGTTTTGGCTGGTGTGTAGGGCCTCAGCAACGAAGCGTTGAATAGCACCATTTTATAGCATGACCACGGCTCGTAACATTTCATCTCGACTCAAATGACGACGTGACATGACTCCTAAAGCTCACACGACACGTTTAATTAAAAAAGAATACCAATCTAATCCCTGTTCATTAATTAATATTAATAAAACAATTTTAATTTTCCGTAACATAACGAATCACTAACAATTTTGCCACCGTATTTTGTTTTTTCTTTTTTTTTTAATATTTATTCTTTATATTTTGAAAATAGAATAAATGAGGTTTCAATCTGTATACAAACTTTTTATGAAAACTAAAAAGATTTTAAACTAAACAATCGTAAATAATTTACGATTAAGATATCCCTAGATTCTGTTGATGTGTGTATGTTACGTTTGGCTTATGTTGTTTGACCTTCGGTGTTGAACTTTCGACCTTGAGAGCTGAAACTTGGCTAAGGATAATTTTGGGGAAGTATGTTGTGGGTTTTGAGAAGTAGTAATAAATTAGTGTTTGTGTTTGCGGAAGCAGACATGCAGTGTTTTTTTTAGCGTGGTAAAATCATCAAATGAGTCCTCCCACCCAGGGCAGGGCAGGAGGGACTGTCAGATTCGTACTGACTAAAATCAACGGTGTCCTTCAATAGCCCTTTAAGTTCTGGAATTTGGGATCGGCGCGCGCAACATCGTAACATCTTCTTCCGTACTTCTCAAGTATTGTCAGCTCAGCATTCACCTCCTTTCTAGGCAGGACCTTACCAGGTCACTAGGTGGAGCAGAAATGACTGTCAGACTTGACTGAGAAACCTGCCTCCATAGAATAAACGTAAACGCTCAGTAGTCTTTAGTAGATTTTCAACCGAATGCTCTAGACTCTAGAACATAAATGTTTTCAACTTTACACCTTAGAGTCTAGGGTATAAAGTTGAAAATTAGAATACTAACCGTTTATATTTATCGTTTGCCACTTGTCCAGGAGGGCTGTTTATTTATTTGCCCTTTGCATTCTAGTATATTTTACCAACAGTCTCGCGACAAGCATACCATCCTTCATAAAGTCACTCCGCATCATCAAAAAGTCAATCTACATAACATTACTCAAAGAACATCTCCAATATACCTTTATGCCTTTGTCAAACAGACCGGCGTAAGCGAAGCGGTTCCAAAGCGATACCGAACCAAAGCGAGACGTCAGTTCGATAGTTCTGTCACGCTATCTGATCGCTTTCGCGTTTCTATGTGACTGGATTCAAACAATTCCATACATTACAATTAAAAACGTCACGCGTCACATTTGTAACGCCTGTCTGTTGGACAAGGGCTTTATCACCTTCAAAATAAGATCCCTAAATTTCAAGGAGCTGTAATGTAATATCCGCCTTAGAATGTTCACGGACATAGCTCTGCCGATGCAATTTCCCTTCATGAGGTACGGCTAATAAAGGGGATTTTGGAAATCGATTGAGCATTGACGTCGTTGTAAGACGTAAAACTTAGACAAGTTAGTATTTGTTACATAAACAGTATGCAATCAGTTTTGTCGTGGTTTAGGATAAACAATTTTTGAAGTGAAAACTTCTTTAGCGGCGTTGCGCACTTTTTTTGGATTGGGTAAAAAATGTTAAACTCGCGTCAGGACACGTGACCTGATCGAAAATTCGTAAAACGGCGCAGGGCGCTTGCGTGAATGTTCGTGTGTGTTTATTAATATTCAAGTTTTCACTTCTGCCGGCACTCCCAGAGTGCAAACCGTCGTTTTTTTTTTGTTCTTTGGATGGACTGCACCGAGGCCGGCCCAAAAAGAGGTGGCGAGATGAGTTAGATTCGTACCGTAAGGGCTGGTTCGAAGTGGCGCTAGACAAAAACACTTGAAGAAACTTGGGGGAGACCTTTACCCAGAAGTGGGACAGAGTAGGCTGAAGAAAAAAAAAACATTATAAATTTCTTCCATACTATGAATTTCATCCTGTATCGTAGGTGCGTTTACAAACATAGAAACTCACATACACAAACTCCCAGACCCGGAACAACTACTTGCAGTTCATACAAATATTTGTTCCGTGCGGGGATCGAAGCCGCGATACGCCGCGCTGCAGTCTATCGCTCAGCCGTGTCGTCAACTTGGGACAACTTGACGACAACACGGTTGGCGAAGTGGCTACACTAGGAATTTATTCTGTATTGTAGGTGCGTTTACAAACAGATAAACACACATACACAAACGCCCAGACCCGAAACCACTACTCGTAAATTATACAAATATGTGAGCAAATATTTGGAATCAATTCCAAACGTTGGACTCAATTCCAGACGTTGGACCATATTAACCAAATATATGTCTGCTCAATCAAATTCACCAGGGATTACTATTCCTATACCTTCAAAATAATATCCCAAAATTTCAAGGAGCTGTAATGTAATATCCGCCTTAGAATGTTCGCGGACATAGCTCTGCCGATGCAATTTCCCTGAAGATGGCATATATTTTTTTTACGTGGTAAAATCATCAAATGAGTCCTCCCACCCAGGGCAGAGCGGTAGGGACTGTCAGACTCGTACTGACTAAAATCCACGGTGTCCTTCCACCCCTTTACGTTCCAGGGTGACGGTAATTCGTATAGTCCCGCGACCCCACTTTGGCCCTCTAGAGGTCCCGTCACTCTGCTGACACTCTTTGAGGCGCGCGTGGAACACAATGCGCCGTCGACCCGGGCATGGTCTATGGTTGAACAGCGAGTTGCCCATTACTCGCTGCCCGCATGCCCGCGAAGATGGCATACCTTAGTGTAAAGTGCGTTTAAAATTATTTAGATAATTGAAACCAAACTGGCTGTGCGGTTTTTATTCACAATAGCGGAACCCAATAACAATTTAAAAGATTTTATATCACGGAACAAAGAAATCTCAATCGGATGAGAAATGTAACGACGACATGAATCTAACGATGTTACGATTTGAAAAATATAAATCACTATGAGAATGGATCGTGGAGTATGATCAAAACAATAGCAGATCATTAAAACATCAATTAAATGATTTATTAAATAGTTATACATGTAAAAACGCGTGGAACTGCTTGTTTTTTTTTAAATACTTGGAGTTATTATCTTAAAACTGTTCCCAATGCTGCCATGCTGGTGGACTACATTTTTTTCATATCTTTAAACGTTTTTTTGTTTTTGTGAAAATATTTAAAAACGAATAACAGAGAACGATTTAAACAATAGAAGATCATTGAAACATCAATTCACTGATTTATGAAATAGTTATAAGTTACAAGTACAGACGCGTAGAGAAGAAACGCCTGGGTGTCACCACTGCGAGGATCGCCCGGAGGACACGGTGGAGCATACGGTGCAGGACTGCACCGCTTGGGTAGAGCACCGCCGTGTCCTCACCACGGCAATAGGCGGAGTCCTCTCGCGCCAGGCATTGGTTGAAGCCATGCTGCGGGGCGAAACGGAGTGGGAAGCGGTCGCCTTCTTCTTCGAAGCAGTTATACACGCGAAGGAGTTGGCGGGCCGCGTGAGGGAGAGGACCGTGTCCTCCCTCCACTCCAGCCGCAGTGGTAGACGCCCGCGGACGGACTTGTAAAATATTTTGAAAACATTTATAAGCGTGGTGTCTGGCAGAGTGGACAGCCAATTCCTGAGGCATTGGTCGCTCATGCATGTTCGTGGTAATAATTGTTTTAAAGTCTACTAACATAGCTATAATTATCTGCCTACCAACATATTTAATTATGGACTTGTAGGAATTTCTGTGCTGTGTGTGTGTCTGTAATAAATAATTTCATTAATTGATTCATATAATAAGTGTCAAAAATTAATAAAAATTATAATAATAGAAATCAGTCTTTTATCATACAAAGACATGACCTTTTATAATACTACGGTAGGCATATTATTATCTTTTATTCATTTTAACACTTATAAATTACATTTTTAAATATTTTTAGAAAAAAAGCAATAAAAAACATTTAAAAATATAAAAAATAGCAGTCCACCAGCACCGGGAACAGGGTCCGGGCTACCGGCGGTCAGGGCTCCTGAGAGAGGAACCTCCTAACAATACGCGCCGTGTCTAGGAGTACTGCCTTCTGAATCAAGCGCTTGACCCAGCTACCCAGCGAGAGCCTCCTCAGGTGTTGGTCGAGGCTCTTGGCAATTAAGCCATTGGCAGACACGACTATCGGCACAATAACTGCTGTATTCACGTCCCACATGTCAACAACCTCGCGAGCCAGATCAAGATACTTGAATTGTTTATCTTTTTCAGCTTTCACGAGGTTCTCGTCATGCGGGACCGTTATATCAACAATTATTGCGCGACGCTCCGATCGATCTATCACCACAATGTCAGGTTTATTGGCAACAATAGTCCTGTCAGTGACGATAGGTCGATCCCAATACAACGAGATACTGCCATTTTCGAGAACTGGGTCGGGCGCATACTTATAGTACGGCACTTCCGATTCCACAAGGTTGTACTTCAAAGCAAGTTGCTGGTGGATAATCCTGGCAACGAGGTTGTGTCTATGCAAATATTCGCCGTTAGCTAGACGAGAACACCCAGAGATAATGTGTCGGATTGATTCTCCCGGACGGTGGCATGCCCGACATATGTCAACCGTACCATCCTTCACAATGTATTTCCGGTAGTTATTCGTCATCATAACTTCGTCCATTATTGCACAGACAAAACCTTCGGTTTCCCCAAACAGGTCACCGAAACGCAGCCAGGATACGGACGCTAAAAAGTCTACATCGGGTCCATGTAGTGCCCGGTAAAAGCGTCCGTGAAGCTCCTTGCTCTGCCATACCTCCTTACGATCATTAGTGTCTAGTACTCTAGGTTTGCGCCAGTTCTCGTTAGCCAAGGAGAGCGGAGTAAGACCCTTGTCCACTGTGACCACATCTCGGTGCATCCCCACGTCGGTTTCCCGGAAATATTCCCTGAGACTGCATACCTCACGGTTGTGCAGAGTCTTAGCATTTAAAAAGCCACGACCCCCGCACTTCCGCGGGATATACAGTCTCATCACCGACGACCGTGGGTGATGCATCCGATTTGCAGTCAGCAGTGAACGGACTCTCCTATCCAGGGCGTCAAGTTCCGTCTGAGTCCATTTAAGTATGCCGAAAGAATACATCAATACCGGCATGACCCAACCGTTGAAAGCGCGCACCTTATTGCCACCTGACAAAAGACTCTTAAGCACTTTATTCAGGCGACCAAAGAAGCGCTCCTTCAACGATTGCTTCATGTCAGCATTATTGATGCCTAATGCTTCCGACATACCCAAATACTTGTAGGTCTCTGTTGAAGAGAGGGATCTAAGGTGTATGGAATCCGAAAGTTGAGTTCCCTCTGATTCCATAATCTCCCCTCGCTTCACATGCATGACTGCACATTTGTCCACACCAAATTCCATCCTGATGGCGCTACTGAAAGTTTCTGTTACCTTCAGTAGCTTCATCAGTTGCAAGTTGTTGGGGGCAAAGAGTTTCAGATCATCCATGTAAAGAAGGTGAGATATGACCTGACCACCTCTCTTCAACCGATATCCTAGCCCCGAACCCTCCAGTAATGTGCTGAGCGGGTTCAAGGCCAGACAAAACCACAAAGGACTCAGACTATCACCCTGGAATATGCCACGCTCAATCCTTATCGGTTCGCTGCTCCCTCGAATCTGTCGACATCCTGGATAGCGAAGAACTGTTCTCCAGGACCCCATACACGACAACAGGAAGGTACGTAGAGTTATATCAACTTTATACAACTCCAGCACCCTCATGAGCCATGTATGGGGTACCGAATCATAAGCCTTCTTATAATCTATCCAACATGCGGACAGATCTTTTCGGGAGCGACGAACCTGTTGGCTAATGGCCATATCGATGAGGAGGAGCTCCTTAGTACCGCGGGACCCGTTCCTACATCCATTCTGAGAGGCAGACATGATGGAATTGGTCACAATATGTTGATTGATTTTAGCTCTCAAAATGGATGTAAGAACTTTATAGACCGTTGGTAGACAAGTAATCGGTCTATAATTTTTGGGTTCCGCAGTACTACCCGATTTATGGAGCAGGTGGGTCACTCCTGTTGTCAAGAATTGGGGTAGCGACCCTGACTCTAAGGCTAATTGGAACTGGGACGCTAAGCGAACGTGTGATCTTTTGAGCCATTTTATCCAGAAGTTGTGCAGCCCATCCGGCCCTGGAGATTTCCAGTTCGGCAACAGATGGACTGCACAAGCTACATCTTGGGGACTGATGGTGATAGCCCCCATTTCTGGAATGTGATCACACGCTCGCTCAATATCCCGGATCCAATTGCCCTCAGTGTGACTGACAGGCACCGACCAGATGCTGCGCCAGAATGAACTCATGGCGTCATCATCCGGCAGGGGCATGTCAGTCACACCTTGGTCCGGTCGCTCCCAAGTCCTGTAGACCCACCTTTCATCGCTTTGGAATGTGCGATTCAAAGTGTATCGCTCCACTCGTCGCTTGTACCGACGAATACGGTTTGCCCATGCACAAATCTTCTGCTTCAGGAAGTCGATACGTTCTGTGACGCGGGCCAAATAATCACGAGGATCGATATCAATACCCGTGAACGCCCGCCTCACAAAACGCATCACTCTAGGGCGAGTATTACCCTCCCTGAAGCAGAGCAATTTGCCGATGAGCGCTCTAGCCTCACCGATACGCCGCTCAATTCTGCACTGCCAAGCTGGAGTTGCTGGTTTTGGTCGTGAAGCTCTGTCGCTGTCTGGGAATTTGACGTGAGCTACACGACATGCCGCTACAGCTGCACAGTACAAGATTGAGTGGGTATCGGCAAGATCTTTACTGCTGTCAAAAAAATTTGACAGCTCGGAGTCCAGAGCACACACAAGCGCCTTGTTTTTATTATGCATAGGCAAACGAGGTAAACGTGGTCTAAGTTCCGGCGGTGCGGAGCGGTACTCCCGGAAGGCACTCTCCAAAGCGCTCCTCAATTGTGCGTTGCATTGGGTACTCACGGATATAACTTCGTCATGATCCTCTTCACAATCGTGATCGGGTCGCGGTGGCACACACGATGAACTTTGTTGTTGCGTCGCGATCAATGGTGAAGCAGGAATAACTCGGTTACTCCGTGATTCGAAGCGTAGTCGATCAAGTACGGTGTCATCCAGCATACAGTTACGCTGAATGACCCGCACCTGATCCGAAAGTCGTTGCGCCGACACGCTGACATCTGGCTCAAGCACCTGAAACAGAGAGAGCATCCGACCACGGTACGCAGTACAGTTGCTTCCCCCCTCAGTAGCCCCATAATATGCGCGCATGACGTTTTCATTCATGGACTGGGTCCATCGCATGCGCGACACATTTCCACCGGCAGCGGGGACCCTGTTCGGGGCCTGTTGGCCTCGAGATCCCAAGCCCGCTGGTGGCCGTCCTCTGCCTCGTCGTCGTGGTGGTGGCGGAGACGACGGCGGGGAGAAAAACTCGTCGCTAGAGCTCGACGCAACTGCAGCTACCGGTGACACGGCGTCCACGGGTGAGGCGCGTCCCGGCGGCTGCGAGGCGGAGCTCAGCGACGAGCCCGGAGATGGTAGGTGTGCTTGAAGTCTTTGTGTCCTGCTTCTAGTCAGCATTCAGAACCGTAATTTTTGACATTTCATGTTCCTTATTTCTGTTTGTACTTTCGTATCAGAATTCCTTTGATGATGATATATTATATTTTTATATTTATTTTTGGTGTTGATTGTTGTTAACAACATATTTATTGTCCAGTTATGTAGGTTTTAAACAATTATTTTCTTGGAAAAATAGGAATTTATAAAAATTTACGTCTTTCAGCTTGACAGTCGGACCACAGATTATTATTATTATGGCATTATTATTATTATGGCTAAAGCGTAACTTTGGCATTTAATACTTGGTTTAGTACTGATTAAATTATTGCTTTACGCAGTGACAGGTTGAAAACCTTGTCCTAATAGTTCCCAGACAGATAAAATATTTATCAAGTTGATAAACATACTATTAGAACCTGTATATCATCATAACAATTTATAAACCTCAGATAACTTGAACATAGATATCAATAACTGCAGCCTGACATTGGTTGCTACAACTGGTGCCAGAATACAATACAAAACCTGTGCTACCAGATTTCTAAAACTATTATTGTTTTTATCAAAATGTTTGTTCATCTTGGTGATACGTATATTTATCTTTGACGCTATATTAGATCATTCATTTATTTAGAATTAAAATCAGAAAACAATTCCATAATGCCTTTGTCAAACAGACAGGCGAAAGCGAAGCGATACCGAACCGAAGCGAGACGTCAGTCCGATAGTTCTGTCACGCTATCGAATCGCTTTCGCTTTTCTATGTGACTGGATTCAAACAATTCTATACAATACAAATAAAAACGTCACGCTTCGTATTCGTCACGCCTGTCTGTTTGACAAAGGCTTTATTGTACGTAAAGCTTAAAACTATGTAAGTACCTTATAACTACTACATACTCATTTTACATTAAAAAGTATACCACCTGAACCATTTACCTCATTCCAGTGCCTTATATTAGGACACTCAATTCCTTCCGTAATACTGTTTAGAAGCAACTCGCTGTCCGACCATGGACTATGCCCGGGTCGATAGCGTGTTGTGTTCCACGCGCGCCTCAAAGAGTGTCAGCAGAATGACGGGGCCCCCCTCTAGAGGGCCAAAGCCTGCTGAGGTCGCGGGACTGAACGAATTACGGTGAACCCGGAACGTTAATGGCTATTGAAGGACACCGTGGATTTTCCTACTCCTCCACTATTCTTTTCTGATTAATTTCGTTGCAGGATCCAAGACAGGTAAATTCATTCTCCGGGACACGTCGAGCTTCATTGTCTCGGCCCTTTTCTGGTTGGTTGCCACTGTTGATTCTGGCGCACAGGAGTTGCAGTTTGTCCCAAAAAAAAACACCGTGGATTTTAGTCAGTAAAAGTCCAGTCCCTTCCGCTCTGCCCTGGGTGGAAGGAATCATGTAATGATTTTACCACGATAAAAAAAAGGACCGATGGTAGCGGCTTGTTACTCTTGCTTCTGGTCAGAACTGTCTCATCAGGTAAACCTGACTCTGGAACATATAGGGCTTTTGAAGGATCACTATAGATTTCAATCAGTAAAAGTCTGACACATTCTTCCACCCAGGGTATGGCGGAATCCCTTCCGTCCTACCCTGGATGGGAGAATTCGTTTGATGATTTTACCACCAAAAAAAACACTTGTTTCTAAATAAAAACAAAAATTATAAAACCGATACTTTACAACGGTGCTCCCAGCTTCCCACCCCGTAAGAAGATAAACCAATTCGTTCATAAACTTGCCTCTAGCAAATATCTCCTGCATCAATTATAAACACGCAGATCCGAAACAATTATCTCTAGCCCACACAAGTGCTCTCACACAGCAATCGAAACCGCAGGACAGAACTAGTATGCAAATCAAGCTGTCATACAATTATTAACTCTCTATCATTTAATATTGAATGTTTTGCGAACAGACACACAATAAGAAAAAGATTGATTTGATTATAAGTGATCTATTATATTGCGATATTAATGTTGAGATAATTATAAAAAATGGTGCATGGATCTGTGTTTAAAAGTGATCATTGGGTGGTATTTCTGACGGTTTACTGTTTTTTTTTATTTTCAATAGCGTTTGCTAGCAGCTCGCCGGCTGACCCCCCCCCCCCCCTCTTGTCACTGAGGACAAAAGCAGTTTTGAACTGGTGTAACAATTTTGGTAACCGGTCCAGCAGTTTCAGAGTTTACTCAATACAAACAAACTATCAATCTTTCCTCTTTAAAATATTATAATGTAGAAGTCTTCATTTTTTTTAGCGTTCTAAAATAATCAAATGAGTCCTCCCACCCAGGACAGGGCAGGAGGGACTGTCAGGCTTCTACTGACTAAAATCCACGGTGTCCTTCAATAGCCCTTTACGTTCCCGTACGCGAACCAAATATTTGTATGATCTGCAAATAGTTGTTCCTGGTCTGTTGTGTATGTGTGTTTCACGATACAGGAGTAACTAAAAGTGTGCTACGGTTTAAAAAAAAAAAAACAAATTCAAAAATGTCGTCCACACATACGTTTTGTTACTCTCCCAACTTATTCATCCATTCTCAATTTCTTTAGTCGAATATTTCGTAACTATTAAGTATCGCACCAGGTGGTAAAAAGTAGTATATAAAAATGCCATTGACCCAAGCACAGTCGGCATCTTAACTAGCTACTATTTAATACCATATTGCTCATTATTATCAATCAAATATCTTTACAAAACCATTCAATAACATTAAAAGAACCAAAGACAGAAATAGAAAAAAAAAATATCGCTCCATTATCTTTGAACCACAAAGGAGTATTTAACACAAGCGGCGTCGGCAGCAATGCTTATAGAAATAACTTACAACAATAGATATTTTATATCATTAATCTAATCGTAAATGATGCTTGATCTGACAATCACTAAAAAGGAAGTCAATTAAAAAGCTGATACACAAAAAACAAAACCAAATACTTTATAGTCTCAACTACACTATTCAAAAATCAACCTTACTTCTGTAAGCTATGGTACTAAATTGCTTTTACGAAAAAAAAATGATATCATTCCATGCTATTTTTATGAAAACAAAAGATTCTATAATTAATATCTTAACGATTAATTAATCATATGGATGATCTATGCGCTGAACATTCAAGGCAACATTACAGAAAAAAAACAACAGTAGCTGTTTATGGTCGTACTTTTTTTTCGCTAAACGGTATCTCTACAGGGAACGTCAAAATTAAGTTTAAGGTAATTATAAGTGTGTAATTACTAATTATTTCGCAAGTTTTGCGAATTGTTTTTTTATGTTTAACCGTTTTAATTGGACTTGTAAATTCTTCGTTACATTTGCCAAAAAGGCTTTTTTTTATCGTGGTAAAATCATCAAATGAGTCCTCCCACCTAGGGCAGAGCGGGAAGGACTGTCAGACTCATACTGACTAAAATCCACGGTGTCCTTCAAAAGCCCTTTACGTTGCGGGATCAGGGTTCGTAAGTCCCGCGACCCCGGCAGGCTAAGGCCTTCTAGAGGGGGAACCCGTCATTTTGCTGACACTCTTTGCGGCGCGCGTGGAACTTTTTTTGGAGATGCTTCATGTCTTAGAATTTTTATGGTGAAAGGACGAGACAGCTCATTACTGATTGTGCAGGGTACGCCAGGCGTAATGGAATCCCAGAACAAATATGACTAACGCTGGACAAGGAAGTCACTTCAATGCAACATTTTCTAAGATACCCCCTTCCCTGCCGGAGTCTGTGTTTCCCGATAGCGACAACTTGAGGTCTTTAAGTCAAGAGTGAAAAGGTTACTTCTAGGCAAGCGTGCTACACCGTCGACCACATTCTTGCTTAGTAACAACATCAGGCGAGATGGTGGTCAAACGCTAGTTTATCTTTAAATAAAAATAAAACAAGGAGGCAGTAACATTTCTAAAAACGATTAGTAACAATCATTTTTTTTTATCGTGGTAAAATCATCAAATGAGTCCTCCCACCCAGGGCAGAGCGGGAGGGACTGTCAGACTCGTACTGACTAAAATCCACGGTGTCCTTCAATAGCCCTTTACGTACTGGGGTCACGGTAAATCACAAGTCCCGCGACCTCGACAGGCTTCCGCGACCTCGACAGGATTAACAATCATAATTTAGGATTTTATCGATAACAGTTAAATCATTACAGCAATATACGTTTAGATTACAGCACTACACCTTTTTGCTCTAACTCAAGGCGTAGTAATAATATATGAAAAAAATCTTCCCATATTTCCAGGTAACACGGAATGCCTTCATTCAGAATCGGATAATAAATCGTCATCCCTTTCATACAGTGTGACAAGATAATAATTGAATTCTTTCTACCAAAGTACAGTTGGCAAAAGATATTGGTTTGCTGGTAACGAACAGATTTACACGACTTTCCAGAGTCGTTATTTTGAATTATTTGATCACTTATTTCATTTCAATGATGATGGAAGACACGCAGAGACAGATAGAGGTCGCCTGTCTCGCGACCACCAGCTTGTTGTAAACCGGCGGCACCAAACAGTTATTGCTGTGTTCTGCTGGAGCGCCAGAGTTCCAGTTCTAAGTGAAGTCGGTCCATCTTAAGCGTCAGATTTGTTTCTAGGCTATATTGAAGCCAAGAGCAAATGTATTGTAAGAAATAAAATGGTGGATTACAGCCCCCATATGTTTGGGCTGTGTGTGTTTTATTACCTGTTAAATAAAGTTTATCCTTTAACATTATTATATTAACTTTACCTATCTAATGTTGAAGATTCGCATCAGACGACTGCCGCCTTCTCAGCACAGCATGCACAGAGCATTAGTTACCAAACAGTAGTTATAACTGCCTGCAAACCAATCTCTTTGGTCGATAGTACAATTGCAATATTAATCTTATTCTGTCCGTAAGTCCTACTCGAGATTTAATAACAGATGATTGCAGTATTTGTATTGTTTTGAAGATTTTTTGCCTCCAGCTCTCCGGAGCTGACAATCGGGTGTTACTTTTTGTTATAAATGTGGGAATAATTGGAGCCCGTCAATGGATATTTTATTGGAAACTTATTAAACGTTTTCTTTTTGTTGTTGATCGGAATTGAGAGTATCCGCCCTTTTTATTTGACTGAAACAAAGGTATATAAATGATGAGTGAATTTTGGAAGGCTTTTATCCCAAATTGTTTTATTTCATACGATACACAATAAAATGTTTGGTAAGAAGGCTTTGGATAAAATTATTATGCGTTTTGTTTGTATTTTAAACCATTATTAATATGTTGTGCTTTGACATATAATGCAAGAATTAGGAAATACGTAAATGTACACAAACTAAAATTTTATGATTTAGTTCTCTGTATTTGGTTTTCAATCGCAATTTTTATCGCCTTCTTTGTTTTGGTAATTACATTATATTTATCTAAGAAGCATTTTTTTTATTCTTCCAGTAGTTGTAATTAAAAGTGATTTTTCATAGGTATACATAATACATCACAAAGAGAACATTATAATGAGTAGATCGCTATACATCGTAATAATTATGACATACCTTGATACAGAGTATGTTATAACAGCAAAAAAAACATTAAATCAACATTGTAAAACAGAATCACTTTAAAATATCCTGATTGGCATGAAAGTCATTTATAATTTAGGTTCATACGCATAAAACAAAAACTACAGTCAATTCGCAGTTACTATAAATTGAAAGTGGCACTAGAGTTGGGCTGGTTGCACAAGTTCAAATAAAGTTGCCAAGTTCATAGGTCAACTTGAAATTGGATGAAATTCCTCCTCCTTCACGAGCATGACTGCTTCGTAGAAGGAGGCGATTGCTTCCCACTCCGTCTCGCCCTGCAGCATGGCCTCAACCAATGCCGGGCGCGAGAGGTCTCCGCCTACCGCCGTCGTGAGGACACGGCGGTGCTCTGCCCAAGCGGGGCGGCCCTGCACCGTATGCTCCACCGTGTCCTCCGGACGATCCTCGCAGTGGTGACACCCAGGCGTTTCTTCCCTCCCTATCAGACACCGGAACCTCCCGAAACTTCTGTGTCCGGTGAGGACCTGCGTCATGCGGAAGGTAAGGACGCCGTGACACCTATCCAGCCACTCCTCAAAGAGGGGTCTTACCGCCGCGATTGCGGCGTGCCCGAAAATAGTATAAGACCTGGAAATTCAACCTTCGGATTCTGAGACATTATGGTTGACCTCTCGCGCCGAGCATTGGTCGAGGCCATGCTCGCTGCATGTCGAGGTCGACTCCTTCTGCGAAGCAGTTATGCTAGCGTAGGAGGAGGCGGGACGCGTGAGGGAGAGGACAGCCGACCCAGAGAAACCCTGCCGGGGTTGTGGGACTTACGAATTACCGTGACGCTGGAACGTAAAGGGCTATTGAAGGACACAGCCCTGATAAAGCAGCCCAGAAGTCCTGCCCGGTCCGGGGTGGGAGGCCTCTTTTAATGATTTTACCATGCTAAAAAGAAAAGGATCCCGAGACAAACAGAGTTATATAATGCATTCACAACAATCCTCTCCTCTACGAATACGATACACAATTCAACAGTCAAAACAGTTTAAATTCCAAATAATCACATTCAATAGCATTCAGAAGCTCCATCAAAGTAATTAGTTACGGGGCAATGGAGAGAATTTGTAGGCATTAGACCAACGGGTGTGGAGGTAAAGTTACAATATAATTGAATGGTTGAAGCTGTTTCTTTAATCTGAGGGTTGAAGGGAGATTATTGTTGGGTTGCTTGAAAATGGTGAGTAGTGCAATTTTTTTTTTTATCGTGCTAACATCATCAAATGAGTCCTCCCACCCGGGTCAGGGCGGGAGGGACTGTCAGACTTGACTGAATAAAATCCACGGTGTCCTTCAATACCCCTTTACGTTCCGGGGTCACGGTAATTCGTACAGTCCCGCGACCCCGGCAGGCTTTGGCGCTCTAGAGGGGGCCCCGACATGAAAATGGTGATTTAGGAAATTTTTGTTGCAGTCGGATGGATGTGTAACTACATAAAAAACTACTAGGTTAAGCCATCAATTTCTGAAGTCGATGAAATGGTTCAAGCCTCTTGTGTCACAGTGCTTGAATGATTGGATTTTGACTGTTAATTGTCACACGGTATAATACTAACGAAATAAAAGTATCCATCTGTCAATCTCAAAAGTCTGGATGCATCCAGAATTTTGAGATTGACAGTTTTTTATTTTTACAATATAATATTTATAGATTGGGGTGGGTTGATGTGCTGGCGTCTGTAAAAAGAAAACATATTTAACAATGAATCTGATTCTTTAATATATACATTTTAATAATATTTATTACCAAATCACAGCAACAATATCCATACAAATTCTTTCAATCAAAATAATCTCGTTCATGCGGTTAAATCAGATATCCATCGTATATAGCCGGCCTAAGCTAGCATCAACTTTTTCATGCCATAAAGTTATGTATGTTTGTGTATCGGTAGCCTGTCATTAGCGCAGAATTTTCTCTACTGATGTGTTTGCAATAAATAAATATTATGCATTTTTAATGACACGTGCACCAGTGTAAATTACTACTGAGTATATTATTTTTATACTTCGTCAAGTGGTTTTTTTTAGGGTCGACGGCGCGTTGTGTTCCACGGGCGCCTCAAGGAGTGTCAGCATAATGTCGGGGCCTGCCGGGGTCGCGGGACTCACAAATTACCGTGACCCCGGTACGTAAAGGGCTATCGAAGGACACCGTGGATTTTAGCCAGTGCGAGTCTGACAGTCACTCCCGCTCTGCCCTGGGTGGGAGGACTCATGTGATGATTTTACCACGTAAAAAAAAAGTGGCTCTTTTTTTGACGTTGGAGACGGTTTTATGCGCGCTTCGTCCCATTTTCGATTTGTCTCGTGTTGGCACTTGGTCCCATTCGCGGTTCGTCGCATTCACAGTTGGTCCTATCCGCAGTTCTAATGGGACGAAGTGCTAATTAATATCTACTCTAATCGCGGGACGAAGTGCGCATAACCCGTTTCTGATTTCTAAGTAAACAATTGTTGTCTTGATGTTTCTGTGGCTGTGTGGTTACATTTTTGTGAACTGATACTACCATAATTGCTGGACAAAGATCTCGCCCTTCACCTTCCACGTATTACTTATTGTAGTTTTCTCCACCTAATCACTTGGTTAATTAATTAACAAGTGCCTAATGTTCATACTGAAATAAATACACATTTGCTTACTACAAAAACTTGTCGAAAACGAACCTTATATCAACGTTAAATGCCGTTTTATAGTTAGACTTTTTTAAGAAAAGAGTTCAATAGATGTTTAATTATTTTTTGTAGTTAGACTGTTTGACTTTATTTTATTCTAGAACATAGCATTTTATTAGGACTGAGCCTCAACATCATAATTAATTTTCTTCGCAAAAAAGAGCTGAATAATTTTCTAACAAACATCGTGTTTAATGAAGCAACATTATTTTACTCGACCGCGTAATAGAGAAAAGTGAAGTTACAACTAATTTAAATGGCCACCGCTCCGTGTACCATGTAATTATTGACTTTGAGCAATTAGGTGTAAAACTGTGACTAAAATTTGACTCAATTAACAAAGAAAAAACGATGTGATTGGCCCGTAGAAACTACAATCAGAAAAACAGCAAGAAGAACTACATAACTCAAGTAGAAAACGTACGATACTTTTTTCCGATATCTTTTGATTAATATCTTTACTTTTATTGTCAAAAAACATTAAAGGCCAAAACGATATATTTTTTAAATTAAATAAATAAACTTGAATTCAAATGTTCAAGAACAAAGAGGTTTTTTATTTTTTACATTACGTTTCTAACCAAACTTCGAAGGAGGAGAAGAGACGAGGAAAAGACTCCTCCTCTCTTCCGCTCCTTCTCTCTCTTTTCGCTATTTCCCTCCTTTGTCCATGCAAACAAATTCATCCCTTAAAATGCAGTAAACAAAATTAACGACACAAAATCCTTAATCCCGCTAAGTAGTTTACATCCACAATGCCCAAATTATTGACACACGAGTCCACAACAAGCATTTTAATTATTAATTAATTAATGCTTATTAATTTACACTCACATTACACTAGAGTAATTATTAAAACTGACGTGAAATAAGCACTATAACAGCACAGGCACTCCATTATTTTGATTCCATTGTATTTTTTTTGTTTTAAAGTGAAAAAATTTCATGGTTAATAATAGATTTTTGACGCTTGTGTATTTTAAACATATCTTATAAAAAATATGTTTCTATGATTGAATAGAATTAATGATAGATTGATAGATGAAAAATATATTTTACTGTATGTATACCACAATTATTGTAGCACAACTGTCAAATTGCGGAGTATTAATTAAAAATTTCGAAAAATGATGAATGATAGTAGTTCTAAAAAAAACATTGTCTTTTTTCCACAAAATCATGCATTTCAGTGATCAAGGATGTTTGCTCACTTTACTTAACAGTTTTATGCATATCTAAATTTTTAATGATGACTTCAAACATATTGGCAAATGCTTCTTCTTTCACCATACGGTGTTAGATGTGAGTAAATCACCTCTGAGAACACCCCGCTTCTTTCAACATGCTTCTAATATGGCTTAAGACATAAGGATATCGATTCAATAAAGAAGAAAAGAAAAATACAAATCATTACATTAAAACTATCAAGGACAACATTAAGGAAATCTAATTTCAGGAGAAGTTACCTAAGAAACTGAAAGCACCGGGAAAACCTCACGAAAGTCCAATTTAAGTTTTCTTTCAGACCCTCAAATTTCGGGTCGCTTTGCCAGGGAGGCACTCGATTTGCCTCGAGAGGTGCAAAACTTTTTATAAGTGCAAAGACGTTTGTAAATTGGTTTTGGTTTGAATCTGGAGGTTGTATTTCTTTTTGTTGGTAATACGAAATTATTTTTTGTGTACTGTAAAGCCAATTTATTAATAAAAAACAATTGCTGCCTCATTGGCCAATAACGGCACAGTTACGAACGTGGTTGAGCGATAAACTGCTGAGCAGTGTATCGTAGACTTGTAGTAGATGTTTCGGGTCTGTATGTACGCACTTACGATACAGGAAAAATTCCAAAAGTAGGGCAACGCTTAAAAAAAATGATCAAGATCGTCGCAAGCTCGATTGCTGAGCAAGAGGTGTTGTGTTTAATTGCTAAGTCGGGCATAGTGTTACTAGGTTATTTGTACCCGGTTAAAGGCAATAGGGTCACCCCAAATTACTTGGGTCTTAAACATATATTGAAATATGGGTGTACTATAAGATACCCCTTTGCCTAACTCTTCCGGTACTAATGTACAGATGTGACAATAATGACGTAAATTAATGACTAAGAACACGGAAGAAAAACTGCCTTTTCAATATGATCACTAATTTTTCCTAAGTACCATTTCTTTGGTCGCGGGACCAAGGGATTACCGTGACCCCGGTACGTAAAGGGCTAGTGAAGGACACCGTGGATTTTAGTCAGTACAAGTCTGACAGTCCCTCCCGCCCTGCCCTGGGTGGGAGGACTCATTTGATGATTTTACCACGATAAAAAAAAAAAAAAAAAAAAGTACCATTTCTTTCGCTTGCTTGACAACATGAAAAAAAATATCATAAGCTGCTACTATTTTCAACCGTGCAGAAAATTCAAACGGAAAAGCGAGCAATTTCACATTCAACTAGCAGCCATCAAGCGGCATCTTAACAAAGGAAAACTAACGAAAAAAATAACTGCAGTGTTTTCTAAATGGTCTTTCAAAGTCGCAGGCTGTATTTAGTGTTCCGTACTCAAAGGGTAAAACGGAACCCTTTTACTAAAACTCTGCTGCCAATCCGTCTGTATGTCTGTCCGTTTGTCATCAGGCTAAACAGTTGAAAATTTCATAGACGATGTATTTCTGTAACTGCTTTAGGAACACGTACTAAAAAACAGAATAAAATAAATATTGAAGGTGGCTCCAAGAAAAATTAAAGTATTTTTTGCTGTATTAATAGTAATGGTACAGAAACCTTAGTGCGCTTGCGTCTCCGACTTGCACTTGGCCTGTTTTGTTTTATACTTAAACATATCATTATCTGTTTTGCCTTTTCACAACTATATTTGGGTCTGCTTCAAGTTTTACCAGGTGCAATTGCGAACCGGTATTTTATATGACACGACTGCCTGTCTGACCTCTACAGCCCAGTTAGTACTGAGCATCGTGATTCCCTTTGGTGCAACTGGTTGTCGGACTTTCGGGCCACTGGTAAAGACAGATAAAGATCTAAAAAATACAGGACGTCGTCCTAACTGCAAACTTGGTATGTAATTTGAACCCATCCTCGGAATGACCCAGGCAAACGTGGCATAACTCTGAAGATCGACCCGTGCGGTTGATATTAATTAGCCACGAGTTCCTTTGGCCTAAATGCGTCTCTGTCCTCAAAAGACGTTGATCTCTAACATCACCGGTTCTATATACTAATGGCATTTACACGACACGGCTATTTGAAAAGTTTCCAAAAGAGGAATTTGTGTTTTTTTAAACGTTCCACCTTTAAGTTAAAGCAGTGTGACGGTTGTTTAAAATACTGGCTGAGAGCGAGTTGGACTTCCGCTCGAAGGGTTCTGCGCCACTCTACGATACTTTTTTAAAATATTTTTAAATAGGTTTTAGGTTAATGTGAATAGCTTACTTCTAAGCAAGCATGTTTCACCGTCGACCACATCTACGCTTACCATCAGGTATCGCTTACCATTAAGATAGTGGTATTTGACCACTAGCTAGCCTCTGAAAGAGCTTAAAAATATATGTCTATGAAATTGAAACTGAAATAATTTATTCAGACACAGAAATTGAAATTAAAGATATTATTATTTTGCTTTGCTTTTAATATTTCATTATTTTTAATTATATTTTTGCAGCAGCCAAAACAGTGTCTACCTGTTCTAATACTTTTGTGACAGATAGGCAGATGGACAGACAGTGGGGCTTTACCATTTGCTTACGGATCTCTAAAAAGCGAACATTCTTCACCGTGCTGAAAAAGATGTAAATGAACAAAAGGCGTTGCTAGTAATAAATTTAGACTTCGCCGGACAACACCGGTTGGCTTATTTATTTTTCCTAAGGATCTTTATCTGAGTTTTTCACGCAGTTTAGGTATTTAGGAGCGAAGAAAATATTTACCTGTGCTTTTATTAACTTTTTTAAGTACTTCTAATGCACAAATGCATTTATGCAGTTTTCTTTAAGGTTTTGGACTTACTTTATTTCACAAAAGTAGTGTTCATGTTTTTACATTTCAAAAGTGCGTTGTACAGACGTTGTACAGATCTGATGAATTTCTTTAATAGATTTCAACCTTATCACAATAGCGAAAGGTTAAATGTTTGGTTTTGGTAAAATTTGACAGATTCGGGTAGGTTGACCTGCTGGCGTCTGCACATTAATTATTGATATCCGACTCTAAAGTTGTTGAGAAAAGCCTTAATAAAGCATCTGATGACATGAAATGTATGTATGTTTCTAGTCTGAGCAAGAAAAGTAACGCGACGACTAGTAAACAATAAAATACCTCAAGCAATACAAAAACTGAGTGAGTACCTAAATTACTGTCGCCAAAATTACACAGTAGTTCCGTAATTTGGAGATTCCCAGATGTATTAAGGCCGGCTGATGTCTGTATTAATGACGAAGATTGGTAAGACGGCCAAATCTATACATATAATAAATCTGTAGAAGGGTCAATTCTGTACATTGTTAATATTGAAAAAATAAATAGCGGGGGTTGTTGCTGGTTCGATACCAAACCCAAATATGTGTTTAAAAAAAATTTTGTCTGTCTGTCTGTATATGCGGGCATCACGTGTAAACTAACGGTTCGATTTCGATGAAACTTGGTATAATTATACCTTATTATCCTGGGCATAAAATGGGATACTTTTTATCCTGGAATAATAAGAAGATGTAAAAAAAAATTACAGTTTTGTTTATAGACGTTGTTCTGTAGAACCGCGAATCTCCTTAATTATTATAGGCTTAGCCGTATTTGGGTCCAATAGATATTAATAAGATGTCATTGTCAGAGTTACTCAAAATGGAGAAATAAACCATGCACGCGAAGATCGACTTCCGCGCGGACGGAGTCGCGGGCGGAAGCTAGTAAAGAATATTTTTGTCACCACTTACCTACCTACGGCTTCTTATTACGCTCCAATTGTCGAGTTTTCGACCCAAAATATACTATACAGAAGGTCTACTTTAAAAGAAAAGGTTTGCTTAGGTTTTATCTTGTTTAATTTAGTCATTATTATAATTTACATCGTTTTACTGTCCCTATTTCAATTTATTTGATACCGTAAAATAAACATAAAAGCCATGATCCACAGCCGAGACTCTCGACTCTGCTCTTCGTGGAGAAGAGGATTCATTAGGTCCATGATCCACCTCATGGGAAATCATTATTTCTTAAAATTTTCATCGATATTATTTTTGATGTTTTCTAACTTTTGGGAGGAATACAATTTTTTTAGCGTTGTAAAATCATCAAATGATTCCTCCCACCCAGGGCAGAGCAGAAGGGACTGTTAGACTTGTACTGACTAAAATACCTTGTGTCCTTCAATAGCCCTTTACGTTACGGAGTCACAGTATTCGTTAGTCCCGCGACTCCGGCAGACTTTGGCCCTCTAAAGGGGGGGGGGGGATGGGAGCAATAATATAGTGTTTTGTTTTCAAAACAAATGCCTGTCTGGTTTAAATCTACGACGACACACTTTGATAGTGGGTGCGGACAACTGATAAATGGAACTGGTGAATTCTCATTCGGCATCGTGGTCTACGGGAGAGGCTTTTATTTAGTAGTTGACGTCTTCTGGCTGATGATGATGAAAGAGCGTATATTAGATTGTCCCTGTTTCTTTTTTCTCGAATCAATGACCCCGATATTTCAGACCTATACCTACATTTACCTGCGAGGATCGTCCGGAGGACACGGTGGAGCATACGGTGCAGGACTGCCCCGCTTGGGCAGAGCACCGCCGTGTCCTTACGACGGCGATAGGCGGAGACCTCTCGCGCCCGGCATTGGTCGAGGCCATGCTGCGGGGCGAGACGGAGTGGGAGGCGGTCGCCTCCTTCTGCGAAGCAGTCATGCTCGTGAAGGAGGAGGCGGGCCGCCTGTGGGAGAGGACAGCGTCCTCCCTCCACCCCAGCCGCAGCGGTAGACGCCCGCGGCGTCGGACGTCGCAAGACGATCTCCGGTCACCGTAGGCGCGGGCATGCGGGCAACGAGTAATGGGCGACTCGCTGTCCGACCATGGACCATGCCCGGGTCGACGGCGCGTTGTGTTCCACGCGCGCCTCAAAGAGTGTCAGCATAGTGACGGGGCCTGTAGAGGGCCAAAGCCTGCCGGGGTCGCGGGACCAAGGGATTACCGTGACCCCGGTACGTAAAGGGCTATTGAAGGACACCGTGGATTTTAGTCAGTACAAGTCTGACAGTCCCTCCCGCCCTGCCCTGGGTGGGAGGACTCTTTTGATGATTTTACCACGATAAAAAAAAAAATACCTATATTTATGCAGTGTCTCATTCAAATCCTGAACTCGCAGAACACGTCCTTGATTCTCTGGTACAGTTTTACAAATCGAAGTTAACCTTCTGCTCCAAACATATTATGTAGTCGTGCGATAAATTAACCTGAGTTCATACATATCTACAAAAAATACACCGAAACCGGTTGCGTAACGGTGAATAAGTGTGACGATAGTTTAATTAATGAACGGTTAGTTTTCATTAGCCTGTTCTTTAATTAATGCGTAGACGCCGTTTAGTATAAGGCTGTTATTGAATACAGGCTTATTTTAAATGGCGCCATGTCACCCAATTTTCAGTCTTCTGTGTTATCCACTTTTTCTTTTCGTTTCTGATCTGGCTCAATGCAGCTGAATGATAGTATTTACTTGGAGTGAATGCTTACCTGTTGGAAGCAGTGGTGATCCAGTGGTATCGTCCCCGACTTACGTGACTTCGAACCCAGTCAGGTGCATTACTTTATGTAATTTATTTCATTACCACTGCTCTCAAAACGGTGAAGGAAAAAATCGCGTGCGAAACTGACATGTTCTTGAACCAAAAATTCGAAGACATGTGACTTCTAATAACCCGCACTGGGCCGACGTGGTGGATTATGGCCAACTCCCTGTCACAGACAGGCCTATGTCCAAGCAATGGGAACATTTATAGGCTGATGATGATGATGATCCACTTTTTTGAAGGTGTTAGTTCGTCTGTTGCAAATTTTCCAATCTTCTTACAGTCTTTAGGCATACTTAACACAACACTAACGCACCGCATGCGCCAACAGGACGTCATTGCGCTACATTAGTATTAAGTTTGCCTTAAGTGTGTGATTTCCCATCATACCTCGTGTCCCCGTCTAATACACTGTTCCCCTACCTATTAATTTTCGGCCATCCAGCAGTGCGAATCGAAAAGAGAGCACACTTAACTGCGCACACGCTCTTGTCCATAATATGTGCCGCGAAATCCTGAACGAAATTTGTTATTATGTCTAACACTCTCCCATTCAATGAATAGTGCTACAGTGTTTACAGTGTACAAAATATAAATACTCAAAGTTCCCGGGCTACTATCTAAAAATAAAACTTTATTGTCACGTGTAGACGAAATTGACACGACAAAATTGAAGGGAATACGTAGTACATACAAATAACGCTCGTAATCTATCAATATTAATTTTGAATTACTTAATGAAAGTATTACACAGAGGTTTACAAGGCTACTATTGTAAGGTATTAATAAAAAATCCAAAAACAATTATCCGGTATGGAAATAGAACTAAACTACTTAGCACTAAAACTTTTTTTTTGGTGCAAAAATCAAATAAGTCTCCTAGAAGAGGGTTAATTATTAAAAATCCACCTTGTTCCTTCGGTTACTCTTGGCGAGATCTAGAACAACAAGAAATCCACGTAGTGTAAAAATTTGAAAACTCAAAATTCCCGTGACACAATCTAAAAATAGAACCGTATCGTAAGTCGTAGTAGAAATTTATTGATACGGTAAAAGTCAAGGTTAGGTAAGTAGTAATGAACATAATACGGCGCAAACCCGATCCGGGGCCTTTCATTTGTACCGCCACTTTATTTTGTTTTTTACTCCTATCTGACACAAGTAACCTGTGGTTAGAGCGCTGTTAGTATGGAGAGGGCTTTGTATGGTTAAAATGAAACGGGTTTGGTTAAAAAACAAGTTGAACTATCAGCTGTTGTATTGATGGCAAAGATTTTAGCTCCAATGCCTTATTCTTCTGAGATAAATCTCAGAAGCGTGCAATGGAATTTTAGACATTTTTTTAAAACTTTGCCTCATGTAAGGAATTTCTCCTGTATGTACTTGTATTGTGGGTCATTTTTTAAAGTATTAAACTCAAATGTACAAACATTCTGACCTAAAATATTTAACTACCTACCTGTGGGCTATCCAAATATTTGTTCCATTTAGTAATTGAACCAATGACACATAGCGCATCACCCAATCGATCATTACCTGCTACAATTTTATTACCTAAGTCCGGCTCATACTGAATAGTTATTACTCTGGCATCTGCATTGACTTGAAGCAGCTGGAAAAGACTTGAGCTGAGTGGCATACAAGATAGGCCTAAGACATCCATTGGACTGCTATAATATAGTATCAGCCTCTCTCAAAGACCGCTAACCCTCCCGGTCCTGGGCAGTTCGCATCCATCCACTGCCAGCCACATTCTTCAAATCATCGACCCATTTTACTGCAAGGCGTCTTACGCTACGTCTGTCCGTCTACAGACATGGCCGGCTTACTTCAGCATACTGATTCTACTGCTACAATCTGATAATTAATTAAAATATTAATGTTCTTCTCTTATTCTCTTTTCTTTATCTTTTTTGGGGAGTCAAAATCATCAATGTGCCTGCCAGAAAGGACAGTCACTCTTACCGTTCGCAGTGTTTTCTCAAGACAGTCGAGCTACCTAACTTCTTTTACCCGACTGCACCAGATGGGCGGTTATACATAAACGCGATCAACCTAGTATTTCATTTATAAAGCGTTCTCCATACACAACCAGCCCAGTTGAAAACGGAAGGCCGTCCGAACCCAGGCTAGTAGCTAGCAATCAGCGAGCGCCGCCCAAACACAGACACCACATGGTTTATGTACTGAATATGTATTTCATATTCACTTCTTGGTCAATCAGCATTCGTATGAGTTTCGTTTGCTGAAGGATTGTTTTTTTCCCTTGGATTCTAGCTTATAATAAGGTTTCAACCTAGGATATCAAAGAATATAATATGATAGATGGATTGTTTGAAATATTATGATACTGCTAAAAAAGGGGTTACCTACTTTAAAACCTTTGTCAAACAGACAGGCGTGGCGAATGCGAAGCGTCTGTCCGATAGTTCTGTCACGCTATCGGATCGCTTTCGCTTTTCAATGTGACTGGATTCAAACAATTCCATACATTACAAATAAAAACGTCACGCTTCGCATTCGTCACGCCTGTATGTTTGACAAAGGCTTAATAGCAGCGAAGTTTTTGAAATCGCTTGACAAAACTGAATTTAGAACGAACGTTTGTCTTTGTTCAAAAGGTCAGCTTATTGCATTGAAATGTGATTGTACTGAAGAGCAAGTACTTACAAGCCACACCCTGCGAATCCTTCCAATATAAAGTACAGTGAAGGTCTATTCTAGAACAAAGTTCGCAGTAATGCAATCAGTGAAAGGTGGCTAGCCAATCACTTGCGAGAACCTTTAAATAGTGTTTGAATGAATCTTCGGTTTCGGCTTTTTTCGGCCAAACTTTCGGTTTCGGCCGATTTAAAGTCTTAGTGTTTTTGTGACGTGTGACTCTCCACAGATAATTATCCGCGATCCTTACCATTACTTGCACACTTCATAATCTATTTACAGATTTCAATGAGTGGAGTTCGCGCAGCTGAAGTTTGGGCCAAATGTTTTTGACTATGGTGATTTTGTACACTACCTTTTTATTTTTAGTCAATTTTACATCTCGCATTTGCGGAAAGAAAAATTCATCGTCTGCGAGAACATCTCGAACCTCTTCACCCTTCTGGAAAAAAATTGCTTGCAGTCGATTTTTCTATCCGCAAAAGCGCTTAATCTTGTACCTATCTACTGAATTGGCTATTTTGACAGTATCAATAAATTTCAAATCTAATTACTCCGTCATTAAAGCCTTTGTCAAACAGACAGGCGTGGCGAATACGAAGCGAGGCGTTTTTAATGTAATGTATGGAATTGTTTGAATCCAGTCACATAGAAAAGCGAAAGCGATCCGATAGCGGGACCGAACCGATGCGAAGACATGGCGAAGGCGTATTTGCTCTATTTGGAGTCGTTCATAAAAAGTCAGCTATTACAACAGTCACGCCTCGCTTCGCTGCACCCAGTTTGACGTCTCGTATCGCTTCGGACTCGGTCCGGTTCGCTAACGCCTGTCTGTTTGACAAAGGCTCAAGAGTTTTGAAAAATAACGGAAGCTTATTATTTCTTTTGCAAATTCAGTGAATATTTGCCGAGGTTTAACATATCAAAAACTCAAGAGGGGGGGACGTCAAAATTCGATAAAAATTGTACTAAATTGTAACGTATTGCCAGTTTTGAAAGCATCGTACCTTAGTCAATTTTGATTTGAATAACAAAAGCAAAAATACGGATCAAATATTTTTTGATAATCTATTCAAATAGCCAATTTCTAAGGGACATTAATTTTCGGCTCCATAAGTTAGGTTAGGTTAGCCGAATAACTGGCTTCGGCTTAAACCAGAAATCAACATACAGGCGGACACTACATCTAAATGACCTGCTTGTTTAATTTATGCTAACTGTCTGCGTAGAACCTAACTTGTTGATATTATAGTGTCCCAGTATCGCCACGCCTTGGTAAGGAAAAGGTTAATACGCAGTGATGGTCTTATACAGAGCGTACATAGATGAATATAAGCTATGTGTGACTTTGCACACTAACAAATCGATCGCAGCGCGTGATGTGATGGAGATGTGAACTATATGGGGCACCCGTGGAGTGACGTACGTATCAAAATTAGTAATATTCACCACAACCTTTTTAACATTTATTGAGAAAAAAAGAATAATTCCCAATTGTCCCCTCTAGCCCTGTCCTCCGGGGTGACAGCTGAGAATTGTCATGTCATTCTTCCCATTTGTCCCCTCTAGTCAGTTTTCAAAGGGAACAGTTGGCACAAATTGTCACCCCAGTGACAACTGGGAAGACAATTCCCAGCTGTCACCACGGAGGACAGGGCTAGAGGGGACAAATGGGAATAATTCGAAAAAAACTGAAATTGTATCTACTTGGCAAGAAAAGAATTGGCAGATCATATGTCCCGAAATAATGTCACTATAACATTATCTGCTGTGAGCACCACAGACGTGTTGGAGTTTATTGCACTGTGCTGAAAGGTAACATAAACATGTTTGAACAAGTGATAGTAATAATCCTCCGGGCCGTTTTTGGTCAAGGCGGCCAAACTCTGTTGAGAGTGGCCATTAAAGTAGGATATATTTTATTGCACAATTGTGAAATTGGTGTATAAACACAGTCGTTTCGATTCCAACGTCTAACAAAGTGTTATAAGGTATTTCTCAGTATAAACTTGATGTCCTTTCTAAAGGTACGGCACTACACTGGGGCCGACAAGGCAGCGGGGTGTTAAGCACCCCGTAGCTACATCAGACTCAGCAGGGCTGGAGATTTCCCATCACATGCCTGCGTGTCCTAAGTACGTTATTTCAACGTGTTGTTACCTCCTGTCGTTTACCATTGTATCATGCAACATCCTTTAGCGGGCTCTTTAATATGGCAATGGGAAACTCTATCTGGTTAATGTACTCCCCCACATTTCATCTCCTCTTTCACTATCGTAGACGGAAGCTACTGTTTCCAATTCCCCAATATCCGAGACAGGCCAGGCTTATTGCTACCGTAAGGACACAACCTGCTATACACAGTATGTGCTAGCTTAAAGTCATCAACAAACCAACAGGGGTACTCAACCGTTGATTAAAAATCACAACCTAACTTTACTCTTCAAAAACAGTCTCCAAAAAACAAACTCACATCATATATTACTTACAACGTAGCTCAAACACATAAAACTCACTTCGCAGGTAATTTTACCTTGTCAGTAACAAATGACACGCCCTTACGTACAGACGAAGATAATTTCAGCGGAACATGTTTTATTTCTTTAATTTTTCGACGACCATATTGAAAATTATGATATTTCAAGGTAGGAGAACGTGGGCTTTGATTATTAACGTAATTTCCTCGTTCATTTGGGAGTTCGGCGTCCCTGGGATGGTGTGAAATAATAAATGTAGGTATGCGTACACGTGTTTTGAATTTTCTCAATACAAATGTGGTAGGGCTTTGAAGCCTATTAGATAGTGTTGAAAAATATTGTTTTGGGCAAATTATCTCATTCTACCGCAGTTAATTCCTCTTAAAAAAAAAACAACCATTGCCTTACACTAATATAATACAGAAATAATTCGTGTATCATTACAACTACTTTTTTTTTTTTTTTTTTTTTTTTATCGTGGTAAAATCATCAAATGAGTCCTCCCACCCAGGGCAGGGCGGGAGGGACTGTCAGACTTGTACTGACTAAAATCCACGGTGTCCTTCACTAGCCCTTTACGTACCGGGGTCACGGTAATCCCTTGGTCCCGCGACCCCAGCAGGCTTTGGCCCTCTACAGGCCCCGTCACTATGCTGACACTCTTTGAGGCGCGCGTGGAACACAACGCGCCGTCGACCCGGGCATGGTCCATGGTCGGACAGCGAGTCGCCCATTACTCGCCGCCCGCATGCCCGCGCCTACGGTGGCCGGAGATCGTCTCGCGACGTCCGACGCCGTGGGCGTCTACCACTGCGGCTGGGGTGGAGGGAGGACGCTGTCCTCTCCCTCAGGCGGCCCGCCTCCTCCTTAACGAGCATGACTGCTTCGCAGAAGGAGGCGACCGCTTCCCACTCCGTCTCGCCCCGCAGCATGGCCTCGACCAATGCCGGGCGCGAGAGGTCTCCGCCTATCGCCGTCGTGAGGACACGGCGGTGCTCTGCCCAAGCGGGGCAGTCCTGCACCGTATGCTCCACCGTGTCCTCCGGACGATCCTCGCAGTGGTGACACCCAGGCGTTTCTTCCCTCCCTATCAGACACAGGAACCTCCCGAAACTTCCGTGTCCGGTGAGGACCTGCGTCATGCGGTAGGTCAGGACGCCGTGACGCCTATCCAGCCACTCCTCAAAGAGGGGTCTTACCGCCGCGATTGCGGCGTGCCCGGACCTCGGTTGCGACAGTCGCTCCCTCCATACTGCCCTGAGATCGCGCCGGAGCTCTTCCCGCCGCGCCTCGACTTGTCGAGGCAGCGGGGATTCGCCCCGACGCTGCGCCTCCACGCGCCATTCATAGACGCGCTGGAGGGCAGTCGCCTCCAGATCCCAGGGCAGCAATCCCGCTAGGAGGTTGGCTGATTCGCCGGCGATCGTGCGGTATCCCCGGATCATCCGGATAGCCATGACCCTCTGGCATGCGACCAGCTTGAGTGGTCGCGTCCGGATGCTTAGGGCCCACACGGGGGCCCCGTAGAGGGCCATGGACCGCACGACACCGGCGTACAGCCTCCGGCAGGAGGCATTTGGCCCGCCGAGATTGGGCAGGAGTCGCTTGAGAGCGGCTGCTGCCCGGTTCAGCCTTGGGGCCAAATGCAGGAAATGCTCCCTGAAGTTCCACCGGCTGTCGAGGACGAGTCCCAGGTACTTCATCGTCCTCCCGACGCCGATGCGAACCCCCTCCACCGTAATGTGGGACTCTGAACGTGGCGCATTCAGACGGCCATGAAAACACATGGCCTCTGTTTTGTGCAGCGCCACGTCGAGTCCCAACTGCCGGATCCTTGAAGCGACTGTCGCTACCGCCTGCGTCGCCAGGTCGGCCGCCGCCTGGTGCGACTCTCCCTTCGCCAGGACGAGCGTGTCGTCGGCGTAACAAATTACGCCGACGCCGTCAGGGAGGTCGCCGCGCAGCACCCAGTCGTAACCGATGTTCCACAGGAGCGGCCCCAAGACCGATCCCTGTGGAACACCGCACGACATCTCTCGCCGGTTCCACTCTCCCCGGTGACCAGGGTAGATGACGGCTCTGTCCGTCAGGTAGTCCTCGACTATACGACGGAGGTAGGTCGGCACCCGGTGATACCGGAGTGCCTCCCTGATGCAACTCCAGGGCAGGGTGTTAAAGGCATTGGAGATGTCTAAAGACACCCCCAAGACGACCCTGCCCCGGGAAACCGCATCCCCCGTCGTGAGGGCTCTCACGCGCGTGATAGCGTCCACCGTCGAGCGCCCCCTGCGGAAGCCAAACTGGCTCTCCGCAAGGTCCGGGCCCACCCGATTCAGGTGCCCGACGAGGCGGTTTGCAATTACTCTTTCAAAGAGCTTGCCCACCTCGTCGAGCAGCACGATGGGCCGGAATGCGGACGGAGAGTCCGCAGGGCGCCCGGGCTTCTGGATCAGGACCAGTCTCCCCGTCTTCCAACGAAGCGGGAACTGGCCCCTCTCCAGACACGCGCTAAAGAGCCCACCCAGTCGAGGCCCGAGAGTCCCCGAGGCCAGGACCCAGGCTTTTCCTGGCAAGCCGTCGGGTCCTGGGGCGGTATTTTTGGCTTTGAGCCGTTGTACCGCCACTCTCAGGTCTACCTCGGTCACCTCCGGAGCGTCGTAGACGTCGTCGTCGCTGTGGTCCGCGTTTGCGTCAGCTTCAGGCACCGCCGGAGACGGAGCCATGGGCGGGGGAGTGTGCTCCTCCCGCGAGGGGAACAGGGCGCTCACCACGTCCTCCACGAACTGAGGCTGGAGACTCTGCGTCAACGGGGGAGCCCAGGGGCGGAGCTTCTCTCTCACCCACTTATAGGGCCGGCCCCATGGGTCCCCGTCCAATCATTACAACTACTTGTAAAAATATTTATTCCGTGAGAGTATTGAATTAGCGACACTCACCGCAGTAACCGCTTGCTCATTGCGCCAAACAAGTCGTCAAAGTTGAATGCTGTACAATCGACAAAGTTGAATCATGACCCACCATAAGCTTATTTCCTTACAGACACTCAAATACAATTAAGTCCACATTCGGGTAAACATACATAACCATGGTAACGACCTTGATCTTTGTTCTTTTGACGGATTCAAAGGATTTATTGTCAAAATAGGTCATGATTCAACTTAACCGATTGTACATAGGCTTCCCTAAATTTCCGCATTTTAATCAGTCCTTCAACCTTCCATATCCGTTAATTCTCAGAGGACTTATTGACGTTGTCAGTCCATTCAGCAGAGAGCCGTTGATCGCACCACTTGCCTGCAGGTGGACTTAACTCTAGATCTCATTTACTTTTGCCAACAGTGATTAGACAAACATAATGGTTTTTCTCAACAAAACACCAATTCTTATCGCAAGACTGTCAGACTGGTACTGACTAGTTTTTTCATTAAAACTTTATGTTCCGGGGTTACCTGTTAGCTTATTTATTTTCATTTATTTCCAAGTAACTTATGACTCAAAGTGTTAGTAACAATATTTCTGAATCACTATGTTAGTATACCTAATCTATACATTTAACTTTCGTCTATAAAATTAATGAAAAGTGTGTAAATCCCTGCTGCAGGCTCAGCACCGAAGTAGACAGCTTGCAGCAGCGGTTCACACACGAACAGTCCAATCTGCTCGCGACACATCGCAGTATAATGTTGGGACAGTTAAGACAGTTCCGTGAGAAAGGCAGTCTTTGGCCCTGTAAGGGGGGCCCCGTCATTGGATAACAGATAATATACTTTTTATCCTGTCATGACGTCTTTGAGATGCTGACTGAAAAGCTCGCTGGCAACGCGGCGTGCAAACGCTAGTCACTACATAGTATAAAACAAAGTCGCTTCCCGCTGTCTGTCTGTCTCTATGTATACTTGGATCTCTAAAACTACGCAACAGATTTTGATGCGATGCGTAGTTCCCGTGCGGAGCCGGGGCGGGTCGCTAGTTCAGAATAAAGGAAAGTCGATAGATAAATACAAATATTATCTATCAAGACTCTTTTCCATCTATTTTTAACTGTTTTGGTATTTACTTTTCTCATTATATTTTCTCTTATTTTGTCGTGGAAAAATACTGTATTTGGAACACATAATACACACACAATATTAGAAACTCTTCATAAAATTATACTGATAATGGAATCTCCCGCGACATTACAGGAGGTCAATAAGCCCTCCTGAAATCTTTTTCATGGAAAAAAGAGAACTTAGTAACATTCCAAATACGTACGAACACATTCATCCCCCACCTTGAGTAGGGTGATAATGCTTTAAGAAATTTCAGAGGACATGTTATGGCTGGCTAGAATTCGAACTAGCATACTTTTATTCACTTTTCACAAGTCCTATGTTCGACGGGATTTACAATCGGCCAAATTGATGAAATACTAGAGAAACTTTTAATATCAGTCATTCTCTAGATGATTCAATTTTAAATATCCCTTATACTAACTAAAAAATAAACATCAAACAAGTCCTCCCACCCAGAGTAGAGCGGAAGGGACTGTCAGACTCGTATTGACTAAAATCTACGGTGTCCTTCAATAGGCCTTTACGTTCCGGGGTCACGTTAATTCGTAAGACCCGCGACCCCGGCAGGCTTTGGCCCTCTAGAGGGCCCCGCTTTTTGCTGACATTAATATCAGTCATTCTCTAGATGATTCAATTTTAAATATCCCTTATACTAACTAAAAAATAAACATCAAACAAGTCCTCCCACCCAGAGTAGAGCGGAAGGGACTGTCAGACTCGTATTGACTAAAATCTACGGTGTCCTTCAATAGGCCTTTACGTTCCGGGGTCACGTTAATTCGTAAGACCCGCGACCCCGGCAGGCTTTGGCCCTCTAGAGGGCCCCGCTTTTTGCTGACACTCTTTGAGGCGCGCGTGGAACACAACGCGCCGTCTACTCGGGCATAGTCCACCAATGCTGGGCGCGAGAGGTCTCCGCCTTCGTCGTCGTGAGGACACGGCGGTGCTCTGCCCAAGCGGGGCAGTCCTGCACCGTATGCTCCACCGTGTGATCATCGCAGTGGTGACACTCAGGAGTTTCTTCCCTCCTTATTCGACACAGGTATCAGGTGAAACTTCCGTGTCTGCTGAGTACCCGCGTCATGCGGTAGATCAGGACGCCGTGACGCGAAGTCCTAACAAAAAATACAAGGTTCAAGTCTTTTATTATTTTTCACACATATTTCAGTCCCTACATTAAACATGGTGACCCTACTCTAAGGTTACCTCAGAAGCAAGTAAATAATTATTATTTAGTATTCGTATCACGTCGCCGCGGCTTTTGGGGGAGGCAGAGAGCTCGTGTGAAGTTGAATAACGAATAACAATGATATTTTCACAGTTTTTTTTTTCAAAGCTTTTCAGGTGTATGTAGTATCTATGTGGTACTTTAAGAGAGGGTTTTTCATGTCTATTTTTTTGCTATTTAGAAGGTCCTTTTTTTGAGTATCATTTTCGATTTGAAAATCTTTGGAAGTTTTACCAAAGGTATTTTTTTCTGGTTAGTGTAAAAACACAAGTAATGAATGCTTTGTTCATGTCGTAGTTACAAGCGCCAAGTGTTCGGTCCTTGGTGCGATGCCCAGATAAGCAAAGTTCTTTTGGGCCATCGGACGGCGAGTAAACTTGCCGTCCGATCATGGACAATGCCCGGGTCAACGACGCATCGTGTTCCACGCGCTGTCAGCAATCTGACTAGCTAGAGAGCCAAAGCCCACCGGGATCGCGGAATTTATGAATGACCGTGACCCCGGAACGTAAAGGGCTATTGAAGGACACCGTTGATTTTAGTCAGTACGAGTCTGACAGGACTCATTTTTTTGATTTTACCACGATAAAGAAAGAAGTCCTAAATGCGAGACATGTTTACACATATACAGCCATAAGTACTTTCTCAGTAATAATAAATAATTAAGGATTAATTACTATTACAACAAAAAACCTACGCAATTTTCGCTTTAAACCCGAATATACAACGATGTCTAGTCATATTCACATAACGAGGTAATAAAATATTTATAACAATATGTCTAGCACAGGATAAAAAAACCCATTTTATAACCAACCCTTTATAAACAGCCCAGTTTTATTAACAACGTTATTCTTCTGTTTTTCATGGCGTTAAAAAACGAAGCTGTGACGAAATTAAAACGAACATGAAGATCTGTTGTGGTTTGTATTACGTATTGCCTTGATTAGAGAGGCTCTTGCTATCGAGAGTTGTTGGCAATAGAAAGAGTTTAGTTTTGTAGTCTTGTAGGAGATATATTGTTTAAAAAATATATCTCTCTGCCTAGCCCTTTCCCAACAATATTGGGGTCGGCTTCCAGTCAAACCAGATGCAGCTGGATATCAGTATTTTACGTGGAGCGACTGCCTGTCGGACCTGCACAACCCAGTAACTGGGTAATACGATACCCCATGGTCAGACTGGTTGTCAGACTTTAGAGCCTATGACTAACAGTAACGACTGTCAAAGATCCACAAATGACAGCTGGGACCAACGGCTTTACGTGCTTTCAGAGGCACGGAGGAAACTCGCTATGACAGATGGGCACCCATCCACAGACCAACCTCGGCAAGTGCCGCTTAACCCGGAAGATCGGCCTGTATTTATTTAACCACGAGCTCCTCAAAATTGTTTAAAAAAAATATATACTGACGAAAAATTGTACTGCTAGTAAAGTCTTGTGTTGAATTCATGGTTAAGTTTGAGCGACGATGCTCTTGCCCCCTGTATAAATCATGGCCTCGCGCACACAGTAAATAGTTTCTGATTTCTATCAATCAAAAATCGCCGCCCTCATTCCCTAACAATTCGTAGTACCTGTTGAATGCAGATCTCAGTCCTTCATATTTCAACTATGATACTAGTTGCCTACTTGTTTTCATTCTTAGCTCAAACTGTCTGACTAGCAAATTGAATAAATTCTCGCAATTATACTTCTTAGTTTGTTTCAAGGAAAAATGAGCTTTCTTGGACCTTTTTTTAATTTAAACGCATATTGTGAGGAGCTCGTGGCTAAATAACACTTCCGGGTTAAAACGCGCTTGCCGAGGTTGTTCTGTGGATGGATGTCTGTAATAGCGAGTTTCCTCCGTGACTCTGAAAGTACGTAAAGCCGTTGATCCTGGCTGTCATTTGTAGATCTTTGACAGTCTGTACAATAGTATCTTTGGAGCTTCTGACTCCTCCGAAGAAGCTCCAAAGTCTGACAACCAGTCTTACCATGGGGTATTGGGTATTGTAAAATAATTATCTATTCACACTATTTAAAATCTCATTTGTGAACTGGAGAAAATTAACTGCAAATCCTTTTTTCGACTCGTGTTGATCAACAAACTCCGTTCGGCATTCTACCATTGCCGAATAACGTTCGGGCTCAGCATAATTCGAATTAAGCCGGACGGCTTTTCTCGAACAAATACCTACACATTCGATTTTACCGCCTGACTGCCGGTCGGTAAAATTCAGTATCAGGCCGAACTGAACATGATTATGTAAAACACCCTGTTAATTCAAAAACATGGTTACGAAGCCATGTCACAGGTTTATGTGGTTCCCAGACGTTGAATTCTCATCATTATCATATCAGCCGTAGGAGGTCCAGGCTTAGAAGTAGGCGGGCCGCGTGAGGGAGAGGACAGCGTCCTCCCTCCACCCCAACCGCAGCGGTAGACGCGGCGACACGGCGTCGGACGTCGCCAGACGATCTCCGGCCACCGTAGGCGCGGGCATGCGGGCAGCGAGTAATGGGCGATTCGCTGTCCGACCATGGACCATGCCCGGGTCACACCGTGGATTTTAGTCAGTACAAGTCTGACAGTCCCTCCCGCCCTGCCCTGGGTGGGAGGACCCATTTGATGATTTTACCACGATAAAAAAAAAGAAAAAAAAAGGACGTCCTGGCTTATGTTCAATAAGCCTCCCCCATAGATTTCCAATAGGACCGATTGGAAGCGGTTTGCAGCCAGCGGGATTCTGTGATTTTCAACAGATGTGGCTTCTTTTTTTTTGTGTAGTTCAATCACCAAATGAGTCCTGGCCGGAGCGAAAAGGACTTTCAGGCTCTTTCTAAGTATCCTGCCTGTTCCTTCAAATGCCCTTTGCCTCCTCCTAACCTGCTAAGACAGTCCTGCAATCGGCTTAATTAATTCTGACACCAGAAAAGCGATAGCGATGCAAAAACACGGACATGGAACCATTGCTTTTTACATTTACGAGTATTATTATTTTTAATTACAAAATAAATATTTAAATAATTACTCGGCAATTAATCTTTATTTAACACCGCTGGCCGGAAATCGGAGATTATTCGTGAGAATACGTGTAAAATGCATGCGGACAGTACAATCAACTAAACGTCCATACTAGATAGTGATAATGACTTTATATCCTTAGCAATAAGGACGGTTTTCGTACTACAATTGCGATTGACCATACATAATTAAGGTTGCTCCACTTAAACTGAGCATTAACGTTAATATATTTTAAGTGTTCTGTAAGTGATCGCTTTTGGATGCGGCATTAGTGATAAGCGATAGCGAGAGCGTGTGAAGTGGTATGATACTTTAAAGTCAACTTGTGATAAAACATTTGGGAGATCTAGACAGATTCAATCTATTTTGAAGAATATCGTATTTTTTTTGAGGAATACCGAAATCCACTTTGTTGTCAACAGCAATATTATTTCTACCAGAGACGGTAGCGAAAACCGTTTAGGTTAGAAAAGGTCTTTATACATCTCTTTATCTAAATTAAATCCTTTTGCTTTTAAGATACCCAGCAAGCTGTTCGAATTCTTCTCTCGCATTCAATAATGAAATAATTATCAGCCACTAAGACCACACCCTTAATTCGCTACGATCGTGTGTGAACAGAATTTATCATTAGCTTAAACTTAACCTCACTGTAATACCCAATAATGTTAGTGTAAGTGATCATTTTGATGCCTCAAAACTAAATGAGTGATTTGAAGTAATAAAACGTTGTACGAGAAAACTGATGGCCGTAACAACGTCCGCATTCCAAAATGTTAGTTTATATCAGTGAAAAATACTTTTAGTTTATTTACTGACGTTTTTGTAATGATTTTGACATAAATTGTCGCTAAAAATAACTTTATTATGAACGATGTCAAACAAACTGGCGTGGCGAATGCGAAGCGTGACGTTTTTATTTGTAATATATGAAATTGTTTGAATCCAGTCACATAGAATAGCGAAAGCGATCCGATAGCGTGACAGAACTATCGGACTGACGTCTCGCTTCGCTTCGGTATCGCCTCGGAAACGCTTCGCTTTCACCTGTCAGTTTGACAAAGGCTTAAAAGTTTGAATTCCTCCGCTGACATCAGTCGTATACAGTCGGTCGCGCGTACCGATATTTATTATTCTATATACCTAGCACCAAACTACGACGCTGACGTCGGCGACATTTATTACATCACTTCTTCTCACTAAAATACGCGACCGACAGTACGCGACCGACGTCAGCAAAGGAATTCAAGGTTTTTATTATTTTTGTCGTTATAAAATTAATGTTATTTTTGTTGAATTAAAAAAATTATATAGGTATAATGGTTATAAAATGTATAACTACTTGTAAATATTCGTATGCCGCTTTGTGCGGTGGATATGCTGATCCAAATGATTATAACATCTCTGTCCCTACCATATTCAACGAATAAACGTCTTTGTCTTTGTCTTTATCTTTGAAGCCTACGGCATATTACGTTAAGCCTATATTACGTAAGAAAATGCGCAGAAAAGTTGTGTTTCTAAAAGACCACTGAAAAATTGATAAATTTACAACTATCTATTAATTTTTGTAGATAAATCAACCGCCCCAAATGTCGCTTTTAAGCTGCACCGCAGTACCCTGTCCTCTTCCTTGTATATCTAGTCTAACTCAACCATTTTTAAGTCGTCGGTCAATTTAACTGACGAACCTTTAAAACTACGGAGATACTATCGAATTTTATAGTCGAAATCGAATGAATTAGCAATGTCACTAAGTATAGAATAGTATAATCACATCACACACATTTTCCAGCTATTATGCATTTTATTTGAGTTTGAATCGTTTATAACAAACTCAATGACCTGAAGAAGTTAGCTGGCAGTGAGTGGATGAAAAAAAAAACAACGGGTTGCACTCTGGGAGTGCCGGCAGAAGTGAAAACTTGAATAGTAACAAACACACACGAACATTCGCGCAAGCGCCCTGCGCCGTCTTACGAATTTTCGATCGAGTCACGTGTCCTGACGCGAGTTTAACCTTTTTTACCCATTCCAAAAAAAGTGCACAACGCCGCTAAAAAAGTGTTCACTTCAAAAAGCGGGACATCGTACGCTGCAGCGCTCCTTAGAGGAGGAGGGATGTCCAGCAGTGGACAGAAATAAGCTACAATTATAAGGCTATTTTTTAAAAGAGACTGTGAAGAGTTTTCTAACAAAAATCTATTCAAATTAAATACATTAACTTTGAGTCAAAACGTCCACATCTGCGCAACCATAACCTTAGCACCACCAAAGTCGAATAGCCGCTAAAGTCTGCCATTTCAGCATAAAAGCTCAGTTTAGACGTGACAAGAGGCTGGCATTTACCTTAAACAGAGGATAAGCTTGCCGTCTGGCTGGCAAAATTGCCAGAAATTGGAACAGTGCCAGAGCGCTTGGCACTTTTTTTTCTTTAGGAATAAGTTCGTTGCTTATCGTCCGGTTGTTTTTCGATTGGGTAAGTAGGATATGAAGGGAAGTTTTTGGTGTAATTTTATTTGTTTGAATTGAAATCTAGTTTTGGGTTTCCTGCGGTAAGAAACTTATCAGTGTCTGGAAGGCGACTCTTATTTAATTGGAATACATACTAAGTACACCTTTGCCCTTCAGGTATTAGAAGCATGATTTTTAGCCAATTACGTGGCTAAAAATCATACATACATTAGAACATATGAGTAAAAGTTTTCATGCGCAGCATTACTTTTCCATTCAGCATTGTTTTTAATCTTATTTTAAGACGTTATTCATAGTTCCTAATGTTGTAGATTCAGCCCCTAAAAAGAACGTGATTTTTTATAATTAAAATTTATTAATTTAATAAAAGCACTGCATTTATGCCATGGTATTGAATGACGAGTTGAACTTTTAAAGATTGGATCAAATAGCCACTTAAGTAGAAAATAGGAAGGAAAAAATAAAATACCTTTGCTTTCCAGTTAGACATTTCTGAAAACACTTGTCATAAATAAAACTTGCAATATTGCTGTATCAATAAAGAGAAAATAGAACAGTTATACCAGTGTACGTGAGCAAATCAGAAAACTAACAATAAAATTGCAACCAACCCCCACAAGAAAACCAGAACAAAATATAATTACATCCTGAGTAACTGCACTCCAAGAAAAAACAGAGTAAAATAAAAACGGCACACCCCCTTGATTGAACTACTATAAAAACAATTGAAAACAATACCGGAGCTCTTTGCGGAATTCTCGCGAGAGTACAGCGCCGCATTTGATAGTAACGTTAGACCGTCTCTAGAGAGCTTGACACAACATCGAGGTAATTGAGAAAGAGTAAAAATGCAACTGTTCCTTGTATTGTTAGTTAAGACTAATTGCTCTGGTATTTTTAAGCTATTGCATAGCTTTTATCGCGGGCTTTGAGCGCGGCGTCCAAATCAAGAAATTCTGTAACGAAAATAAACCTAACACTGTCACTGTCGCATCTGTAATGTCTGTTTTAGGAAAAACTTGTTTCTTCACAATTTTTAAAAGGGCTGGTGATAAAATAATTTAAATGAATATAAAATTACCTGTTTCCAGAAAGACAGTATTGCAATTGGTCCACTTCTTCTTTTGTACGTGTCCAAATTTATATGACTATAATACAGTGTTAAAAGTGTGTTACACTTAAATCATAAGCATTCGTAGGCAAAGGATAGGCAATCGCAGGCAGAAGGCATAAATTATTTTTTTTCCATCTCAAAAACCAAATTGCATATTTTCAGCTTACATAAAAGCCCAGAAGAAGTAGTCTGATCTTTAACAAAGTCACATGATTTACAAAAATCCGAGGTATTTGACCCATTTCAATTACACTCATTTATGTCCACTCCCAACCTTTAGCTCAGATTATATGAACTTACGACGATACACCTTTTTCTTCCATCCATCTCAATTAACCAGACTCTGAGCTTATTCCTTTCTTAGCTGTAATCAACTGTTACATTATGTGTGGACGTGTGGGCCATTTGTTTGACATCAATCTAGCAACTCGGATTTTCGCAAGTCACAGCTAGACGTAGGCTTATGTATTTTTAGAGATGAACTGCTTTTACTCCATACGTTTCTGAGAGTCTATTATCTTAGTCCTTCTACAAAAATACAGGCCCGCACGAAAGTAACTTAATTTTTTTAGTGAACTGCTCATTTCTTTTAAATTCAGAAGACCTGACAACACATCGGGAATCGGGACAACTGTCCTATCATGGTGTCATTAATTTTTAGTTCTTATCATTAATGTTATGTCCGTAAGTGATTAAGAATATGAAACGCCTGAAATAAGAAGTACTTCTGATCTATTCATGTCGTCTTCTAAAGTCGTAGGTCTTATCATTGGGTGGGAAATCGTCATATATGCGTAGCGTAGATGCCACCAACCACCCAACGGTATGAGCCTGAGGCTCAGCATACCGTTGCATACATTCATGTCCTAAAGCATGCTATCAACGTTTCGTAACCGCCCGTCGGAACCCATTACACCGCGACAACCTTAAGTGCGCTCTTCTATACCACGATGGGAACTCTTTTTTCATCATCTTCCTGCCCCTACCCCATTTTCGTTAATACTGCCCTAACAGTCGTCACAGTCTCCTGTTTCTTTCATATCATTCCTTAGACAATGCATCCATATGTTTTTGCCCTTCCTCTTCCTCTCCATCCATCGAAATTCATACTCATCTCTCTCTTAGTCACATGAGTGTTTTTAAGAGATCCTTTGATAACTTTTTTGGGGGTTTGAAAATCATCAAATGAGTTTTCCCGTCCTGAGAGGAGCGGAAGGGACTATTTGAATCGTAAACTGACTAAAACCCTCCGATTCTTCAATTGCCCTTTTCGTTTCGGAACCTCTTAAGGCATTTTCGCAACCCTGGGTATAACTGCAAACCTAGGTATTTCTGCAACATAAAGAATATTGTTTGCATAGTGTTGTTCAGGCAAGGTATGCCATCGACGAAAGCGTAGTTCACCACGCGATCTTTTGGTTTTAAGACATGTCAGTATTTTTTTCTTTTCTTAAGCTGTATTTTCCCACTTCTGGGCAAAGGTATCCCCATAACCTTCCATTGTTCCTTTTGTGCGGGGTTTCTCCGACTAATCTCTCATGAACGCCTCAAGGTCGTCACGCCAGCGTTTCTTAGGCTTCCCTCGGCATCGACGCCTGTCCGGCACCCACTGCTTAACGACCCTAGCCCATCGATACTGATGCATTCTGTAGACATGGCCCACCCAATCCCATTTCAACATGTCAGTTACCTGGTGATAATAAAGATCGTACTCGTAATCCTTATTTGTGTTTGAAATCACATCCTGCAAGTCCAAGGAAACCAAAAGGACAAGAAATTGTACAAAACAAATAAAATGCTATTTCTACGAACCACTAAACACGGCAATGCAAAAAGCCAAGTTCGGCCGTATAAAAAACAAATATATCTCCAGCAATTATAATGTTAACTTTCAACCAGTATTTAACTCTCATCCATTTCGGAAACCGACACGAGTCTTAACGATTTGTATGTTAGTTTGTAATTAATTATATGGCCCCGAGGCATCCAAAACGCTATTTTAATTATTGTTCTTTTGGAACTTCGAGCATATTTTATACGTGAATGTAAAGTAAGTTTTTTAAAGTTCTTGTGTTTAAATTTTCTTGAATATTGTGTTTCGAAGAACTGTTGTTGGATTTGCGGTTCGTTGTTTTGAACAAAAAGTAAGAAGTCTGTTGTTGTATATATTTTGATCGTCTGGGTTTGTAGAGTTCTAAAAGAAGAAAAGACTATTCTATTTCTTTATCATCATTTACTAATATACATTTTAGAATTTATATTCATATACGTACATATATACTATTTATAATTAATATGTGTACTTATATTTATTTAGGTAAACGTTCATTTTTATCTCATATTATTTTCTTGTTCTCACACACTACTGTCTATATTTCTTTTTTCACTCTTCCTGTCGCAGGTCTGCTGGTAGAAATTTCTTATGAACTAAGCAGTGCCTTTGTACTTTTAAGATTTGGTATATCCTTTATTTTATATTGTGTGTACATAAATGATTAAATATGTAAATAAATAAAAAAACAGTAGATAACTTTTTCAAATTACTAGTGCTTAGGCGGGAAGAGAAAATACCATTAACCTGTGAGTGAGAATTCGAAAAAAGATTTGACCCATTTTTTTATTTCGTTACGTAACCCAAATTGATGAAGACATGAAACTTCTGAAATTCACAATACGTCATGCCGTGGTGTAATTTTTAGTTCTAACCTCACGAGCACTCGAGTTTTGATGGGTTCTATCATTGTCAATAATAATTGATTAAAAAAAAAACTAATTTTAATTACGGCAGAATTTGTGACATTTTTTGAATTTGTCAGTAATTATACAAGGGATAATTTCTGCGGGATCGCGAGACTGTCTCATTAGGTAACCGTCTGGAACGTTAAGGGCTATTGAAGGATGACTATGGATTAAAATCTATAGTCATGTACATGTCTGACAATCCCCCCTGCCCTGAGTAGAAGGACTCATTTGATGATTTTATCACGATTAAAAAAAGGAATAATTTCTGACTTCTACATGAACAAAGTCGAGAGAAAAAGCCCGTAATTTTTAACTCTGGGTCTTCTTGTATAGCCATCAATTGAGTTGATGAGTTTTATTTACATACAAATAAATCTTGAATACATTATTACTTGTTGACAAAGAATAAATGATTGTCAGAGGTTGAATAAAATTATAAACAGTTATTAATCTTTTCTTAGGAATTCGACTAATTTATCTTTTGTACTTGATGACAATTTATGAATACCCATGTTGTTCATGAACACGATTTTTTGTGTATACTCTTTGAATTTTGATACAAGGCCTTGAGTTCAAGAGTGTGGAAAAATAAAGAATGGATTTCATATTTCCACTGATTTAGGGTCTGTTCACAGCGAGACGTACTGCATCGCGCTGAGTGTCAGTGTGAACTGAACCTTTTTTTTTTGGCGTAGAAAAATCATCCAGTGAGTGACCCAGGCCAGAGCGGGAGGGAGTGTCAGACTCGTACTGACTAAAATCCACGGTGTCCTTCAGAAGCCCTTTACGTTCCTGGGTCACGGTAATTCGTGAGTCCCGCGACCCCGGCGTGTAAATTGACCCTTAGGATTATTTTATTGTGTGTATTTAACATACAGTTCTTAAGAACGTATACGCCGAGCAGAATATAATACAAACTTTTTAGTTAACCGATTTTAATGTAACTTCATCTGACCCAGTTACTGGTTTGTGGAGGTCTGATAAGCAGTCGGTCCCAGTAAAATACTGATATATGGCTGCATGAGGTTAGATTGGATATTTCACAACATAATTAATTTGGAAAAGACTAGGCAGATGATCGTTGGCTTTTTTTGTATTTAGCTCTACTTTTTTAACCAAACAAAATTACCCAACTGTACTAATCACTGGACACGTGTAAAACGGTTCTAAAACCTCATCGTGAAGCAGTAAAATGTTGTACAAATCGTAAAGTCCCAGGTAAACTTACTGTAGTGTGCCTTTAACGGGTCACTTGTCAAGAATTATGGTCCGGACCAGAACTTTATCAATGATTTCAATCTACTGTTAGATTGTTTCTCCTTAATGCTTTTTTAAGCGGATTAAATGACCATTTTCTCAAGTTCCTCGTTAAGGGGAAGTGATCGATTTCATTTTTTAAATTAAATATTCCATGGATCTCAGTTAAAGAATTTAAACTAAGAGTAGTACAAGCAGAGGTAAAATACTTTACAAATTCTAAAATTTTTTCGAGATTTGCAGATTTTGAAGTTGTTTTTTTCTGTAACTTTGAACTTGACTATTAATTAATTAACACACAGAAATTTACATTAAAAATATTTAAGTACTTCACAATCGTAACAAACCTCAGCTTTGGACTGCTTTTTCTTCTTCTTCACGTGATTTCCAAGGCTATATTAGATCAGATCTTCGCCGATTCCACGGCATCACCTGTCGTAGAGTAGAGATTACATCAACCAGCCTGTGAATTAATACGCCTTTTTGTGGTCTGTTAAGAATAAGTCCCCTCTCCTGCTTTAGGTAGAACTGATAGGACTGCCAAAATTAACTGCCTAAAGACCATGATGTTTCTTTAAATTGCTCTTTGAACGCAAAGAACAATTAAAGAAACAGGGTGGACGTGATGGACCGCTACATTTATACGTCTGCTGAGGGCCGCCGTCGCCTCTAACGACATTTCTGCGACAACTACCTGAAAACTAGAAAAAACTACTTAAAAACTCCAGCTATTTTAATATGAGTGACGGGGGCCCCTCTAGAGGGCCAAAGCCTGCCGGGGTCGCGAGACTGTACGAATTACCGTGACCCCGGAACGTAAAGGGCTATTGAAGGAGACCGTGGATTGTAGTCAGTAGTAGTCTGACAGTGCCTCCCGCTCTGCCCTGGGTGGGAGGACTCATTTGAGGATTTTACCACGATAAAAAAAATACTTTTTTAATACACGACAACTGTTTGATCTCCCGTACGATTGATCTACGCGGTAGCTAGGTACATAGCCGTGGGGCAGACACAATCATCATAAATACACATATTATTTGCCTATCAGATATCTTAGTATATCAGCCGTAATAGGCAGGTAGACGCGGTATGCCTGGAGGGAACTAGGTTCTTAAAAATATCATGATTACTAGTCTATCTGTTACGTGATGTTATGTATTTCCGTGTGTGACTGATAGACGACACAAATAATTAAGATATTTAAAATAGAAGAAAACTGTACAAAAATATGTTGTTTTTTTTTTAGCGTGATTAAATCATCAAATAAGTCCTCCCACCCAGGGCAGAGCGGGAGGGACTGTCAGACTTGACTGACTAAAATCCACGGTGTCCTTTAATAGCCCTTTCCGTACCGGGTTTTTTACGGCAATTTGTGAGGCCCGCGACCCCGGCAGTCTTTGGCCCTCTACAGGCCCCGTCACTATGCTGACACTCCTTGAGGCGCGCGTGGAACACAACGCGCCGTTGGAACATAACGCGTACATAATAAATAATAATAATAATAAATATTTTGCTTAGACTACATTTCAGACGAGCTATTTCTATACAAGATGTCCCTGGAAGTATTAAATTGAACAGAAGCATGGGAGAGGTCATTTCCAATATTTTTACCTCTGTGACATACTGTGCTATGTTTTGCGGTTCAAAAGTTGTGACCATTTAGGTTGTTATGTGATATTCAGATAGGCAATCAAAGCCTAAATATTGAAATAACATTACTTTCTCTAACTTTAAAACTTGCGAGTAATGAGCAACTCCCTGTCTTATCATGGACCATGCCCGGGTCGACGGCACGTTGTGTTCCACGCGCGACTCAAAGAGTGTCAGCTTAAACGACGAGACCCCCCTCTAGAGGTCCAAATACTGTCGAGAACGCGGGACTTATGATTTACCGTAACCCCGGTACGTAAAGGGCTATTGAACGACACCGCGGATTTTAGTCAGTACGAGTCTGACAGTCCCTCCCGCTCTGCTCTGGGTGGGAGGACTATTTGATGATTTCAAAATCATCAATATCCCTGGCGTCTTTTTGTCACTTTGTCTTAGGCATTTATTTGTATACCAATAATTAAACAGAAAACTAGATTCACCTTAACTCTGAAATCTACAGACAATGCTCAGATGTTTTCATACAATAAAATCCTTCTTTATACAGGAGAGAGATTGTGTAGTATGAAGGCTTGTGAAGGCAGCATAATAGTGTAGTGTATCCCTTGACAATCGAGGTGTCATGATCTGGCTTATTCAAGTGATGTGTCTCGTCTGAGGATGTGGTAGTAAGGTATACTCGCCGTGTCTCGTGTACTGTTTCTTAATGAAAGAGGAAATAAATATTTGTACGATATACAAGTAGTTGTTACGGGTCTGGGTGTTTGTTTATGTTTGAAAACGCACCCAAGACACAAGAGAAATTCCTAAGGAACAACGTTTTTTAAAAAGAAAAAAAAGGAAAGAAAGAATGTACTTATTTATTTCTCTCAAGACTAAACGAGTAAAATCTATACATATAATAAATCTGTAGAAGGGTCAATTCTGTACTTTGAAAATATTGAAAAAATAAATAGCGGGGGGTGTTGCTGGATCGATACCAAACCCAAATATATGATTAACAAAAATTTTGTCTGTCTGTCTGTCTGTTTGTGCAGGCATCACGTGAAAACTAACAGTTCGATTTCGATGAAACTTGGTATAATTATTCCTTATTGTCCTGGGCATAACATAGGATACTTTTTATCCTGGAAAAATACGTAGAAAAAATCTTATTTTTCAGTTTTATTCATAGACGTTGTTCTGTAGAACCGCGAACACACGTTGCATTACCTGCAGTGGATTCAGCGCCGTAATATTTATAAGATGTCATTGTCAGAGTTACTCAAAATGGGGAAATAAACCATCCACGCGAAGACCGACATCCGCGCGGACGGAGTTGCGGGCGGAAGCTAGTTAAAAATAAATTTGTACAAAAAAGCTATAGGTATAACTAAAATGAGTTCCGTACGAGGCCAAAAACTAAAAAGTCCAGCTCAGAATGGTGATAATATAATCTTGAGTTTGCTTGAGAACCATTTTTTTTTGTTACTAGCTGTCTTTTCCGTGCCTCTGTCAATAAGTTTTAGATTTCTTGCGAGTTGTGTACTGAGAAATGGTGTGCATTAATCGATGCATTGTATATTTTAGCGGCTAAGTTCATGCTCCTATTTTGTCTTCGATGCCCGTAACTCATTTTTGGCTTACCGATATAAATTCGTACGGATAATTAAAAGAAACTCTATTACTACACTACTTTTTTTTACGTGGTAAAATCATCAAAAGAGTCCTCCCACCCAGGGCAGAGCGGGAGGGACTGTCAGACTCGTACTGACTAAAATCCACGGTGTCCTTCAATAGCCCTTTACGTTCCGGGGTCACGGTAATTCGTACAGTCCCGCGACCATTACTACACTACTAGATACATTAAATTACACTTTCTTTCTCGGTTAAAAAAAGCAACCCTTTATATACTTATTTTACTCGTAGTCAAATCAAGCACTACACGATTGTCATAAATCTGGCAATCTTTAGTATCTATTGCATAAATTACACTGTAAAGTGTTCAAAAAGAAGTCGAAATAAAATTCTTACCGTATTTCCGTTAATATCCTAAGACCATTAGAATTCCCCTTAAGTGTGTAGTGATCGACATACAAGTTGTTTCGGGCGCCACGGCAGATCGATCAAGTGTCTAATACGCGTTAACGGACTGTGTGCTAAGATACCATCTATTTACATTCATTAACGAAGTAATGTATACGGCAGTGAGTGGATATTGACGAGTGGCGTTTGCTCTTAGGAGTATATTTTCCGTGTGTTGGCACTCCCTATTGAGCAACATTATCTGTAGCGAATAAAATAAATAAAATGTTATTAAAAGGCTGTATGGTAGATCTACAACGGATGAAACGTTGTAAATCCATCATCATCTACGGTGAATTTTAGTTTTATCATCGTCATGATTCAGCTAATAGATATCCTCCCAAGGACATATTTATAAGGCTTCACTTCTAAATCAATTTTCTGGTGTAGTGCTTAAATTAATTTTTCAGATTTAACTCGCCGATCACACTACTCGTAATATCTTAGACTAGATTTTTGCTAGACATAAATAGTTCTTATGTATATACCTATTTTTTACAAGTTTCTATCCGCGAGTTCGGTCGCGTGAAGTTTCATAATCATATATTCAACTGCGAATATTGGTATATAAGATCTTAAAAGTAAAAAAATGGTGTCCATTAGCCATATCCTAGCATACGGCATGCAATTTTTTTCATGTCGATTCCCATCGAGACTATTGGCTATATACAAACTCACAATCTGTCTTCTACCTCTATAAGAGAATGCAGCCAAATCATGAATTAACAACATGTTCTTGAATAAATTTAACTGTGTTCACCGCATCCATGGTATGCTACTTCATGTTAACCGCGATCGGGTAGCCGCCAACTCGCCGGACTAGTTTGACAAATTATTTTTATTTTCTGTATGCCCCTCATTTGCGGTCACCGCGAGACATACGACACTACTTCGTAACTTTGAACATATTGACATTGATCTTGGCTTTTTGGTTTATTTGTTTTTCTTTTTGTTGGTTGACTTTTTGATCACTTTCACGCCATCATCATAGACCATATCTTGGTTTTTATTTCAATTGATTTGGGGTTCTCTCTCTTCTCAATCAAGCTCTGAAGCACAAGTTAGACCTAATATATTTTATTTTGTTGTTTCTTTTATTTTTTACATTATTTTGTTTTAGTTTTTCAAATTTTATGTTGTTTATGCTATCCTATGTGAGTCCAATAAAAAACTTTTCTTTCTTTCTTTCTATATGGAGATCACACCGGGCAATAGCATTGCAGGCTTCGTCCGAGTATTCCCACTGGCGTTTTTAAGCTTAACCAGGACTCACAATCGGGCGCCAAATAGCTTCTACTGTATTCTAAAGTGTTCTAAAGGACTTAGGTGTCAACTCATCCGCTAAATATTTTATCCAAAGATGAAACTTCAGCGTTCAAAAACTGAAAGAGTCGTCGCATAGCTAATATTTATGTGGTCATTTTATTCGAATAGACATAGGGTACAAACAATTGTACAATTACAAAAAATGAAAACACGATGTGGATTCTGAACAGAAAGTACTAGGAGAACAGGATCATGAAGATGGTATTCTTCTAACGGTGTGTAGGAGTTAAAGTTCGTTCTGGGTGAGCTCGCTTCATCTTAGGCCTCGTCTACTTCTGCGTTAGATTGAGGCAAAGAACTAACACATTTTGAATTAAAAAAAACGATGTATAAAAACCCCTTTGATGATTACTAAAGTCATATTTCGTCTAATTAGTTTAGTCTCGTGGTCGAGTACTTAATAATCCCGGCTTTAAATTAATATAATAGCAATCCTAACCCAAAACTTGAGAACTTCCTTGAGTAAATTTGTTTCAGACAATTTTGATATGTTTATACTAGTTTTGCTGTCTCAATATAGCTGTAAAATGGATAAATTATTACTGATAAGACACTACCAGCTTGTCATCCCACAGCTGGACAAAATCCTCTCCCCATGACTTCCTGTTCTCTCAGAGTGAACTACTGGTCGTCGTACGTAAAGGGCTATTGAAGGACACCGTGGATTTTAGTCAGTGAAGTCTGACAGTCCCTCCCGCCCTGCCCTGGGAGGTGATTTGATGATTTAACCCATAAAAAAAATGCCAAATTTTGTGAGGATTGGTAGATGAACGGATGGATGAATGTTTGTTTGGTACCTACTCTATTATACAAAAACTACTCAACGAATTTAGATGAAAATCTATAAGACCAGATAGTTTACAGTCTGGATTAACACATAAGATACTTTTTATTCCGATATCACAGTCTCGTGGCATAATATTCGAGTTACACGTGGACAAAGCTGTTCGCAACTACTAGACTAGCGGGCAAAAGTATAGAATCATTTACTTTGAAATGATCTGGGATAGCTCCTTATATAATGGCGTGATTTGAATGAATTTGGTATTACTTTCAAGTTAATAGTTAAACCATTAAAATGGAACCTTTTTATTATTTTTAACTCGTTATTAAGTATTCAAGATCGCGCGGAATCGGAGTAAGTGATTCCATAATTCTGCTCGCGAGTGTAGTTGAACCATACAAGACAATATTGTATGCTTATTACCAAAACAATAAAATACTCCTAACATCGCTAACTTATTAAGCAAGACAACTAAAACAAAAAACAGTCGATCTCTTAACAACATACAGTTCGAAAGATACAAGCTATCGATAAATATTGTACAAACAGCGATGGTATCGAGCGTCACGACTGGGCCATTAGTCACCACTGTGTACACGAGTGATGGACGTGGCAAGGAACTGTCGATTGGTGGAAAAAAGTTTAGATGGAGACGATATTTTTTTATGAATGACATGGGAAATAGGGATTAGCGAATGGGAGAAACTATTTAACATCTACAACCGGTGTGTCCTATCCGTCATGACAAACGGTGCCGAAATGTGGACACCAACAGTTAGGCTGGTCAAAGCTCAGCGAGTTATGCCTAGATTTTCTTTAAACGATAAAATCTGTACATATAATAAATCTGTAGAAGGGTCAATTCTGTACATTGAAAATATTGAAAAAATAAAAAGCGGGGCGTGTTGCTGGATCGATACCAAACCCAAATATGTGATTAAAAAAGTTTTTGTCTGTCTGTCTGTCTGTATATGCAGGCATCACGTGAAAACTAACGGTTCGATTTCGATGAAACTTGGTATAATTACACCTTATTATCCTGGGCATAAAATAAGATACTTTTTATCCTGGAAAAATACGTAGAAAAAAAATCTACCATCCACGCAAAGACTGACATCCGCCGGACGGAGTCGCGGGCGGAAGCTAGTCAAGAATAAAATTATCCGGAAAAGAATTGGAGTAACCGACATAGTCTGCAGAGTAAGCAAAAGATATGGTAGTGGGTTGGCCATGTTTGTCGAGCCGAAAGCCTGTGGAGCAGACGAATCTTGGAGTGGAGACAACATTTCAGAAAGCGTAGTGAGGGTCACCCTCTACCTAGATGGACCGATGACCATAAAACGGTGGGTGGGACAAACTGGATGCGGATGGCGGAGGACAGAGTGATGATGACGAAGCCTAAGAGAGGCCTATGTCCAGCATTGGACTGAGTGGGATTTAATAACTGACTAGTTGGTACGATAGTGCTAATTTGGTTTCCTTTGTTCGATACTTTCAAGTCTTTGTAGCATTTATGTTAATCAATCTATAACAAATTTTGTTTACTACGTCAGAAAAAATGGACACGGCATGGGGATACGACGCGGTAGTTCGGCCAAAAGTTCACGAACGAAGCCGCGGGCACAAACTAGTCAAGAATAAAGACGTATAAACTAAGACTGAACTATTCATGGACCTATATCAAACAAGTTCTTAACACTGTCAACAATATTATACGATACCTTTGTATTGCACTGTATCATTTATAATCCAATGTCGGTAGCTAACATTTTGTATAGGTTTACACGCCCACCGGTAGTGAGATATTTATTGTAACAGCTTCCTTTTCTTCTTATCTTGAAGGCGATTATTCAAAATTTATAGGAAGTTTTGAAATCAAAAATATTGGGCATGATTTATTCCAGTAAAAACTATTTCATTAGTATTCTAGTTTTGTTCTACTTGTGTAGATCTTCACAAAATCAAATGCAGTAACACTAGAACCACACTAAAGGGAAATGCCGTTAATCATCTCGATGGTTATCGTTAAAACCAAAATAAGAAGCGATGTTAGAAAATCCTAAAACACATGGGGCTGTGCAATTACCTAATGGCTTAATAACCCAGTTCTGTTTTAGTGTGGGTCGGATCCACCTCCTTTTGTACTCACTAAAATCCGCGGTGATCCTACAATCCATGATGATTCTTCAGGCTCACGGTTACCTGATGAGATAGCCTCGCGACTCCAGCAGAGGATCCACCTCCTAGCAGTTCCACTGGCCAACGGCTCCACAGGCTACCTGATACCTGCAGTGGCAGCTGCTCAATCCCATTAGCGGTGGTAGACCATTCCGAGTCCGGCGTCAAATAGTTTTTACTGTGTTCCGTCGATGCGCAGGTACTAGTATTTCACTCCCTTCTAATGTGCTCTCTCTATCATAAGCATCATCTTTTCTAGACTAGATTAGACGCCAAGAGCTAATACCAATGCTGTAGTCTCACGCTCTAATATCTACGAGTAAAACAACGTTGTTTGGGCACTATGGAGGTGATCAAAATGTATTATGGCGTCAAGTTCCGTGCCGACAACTTTAGTCATTTCTTTTTTTTTTTTGTGGAGGAAAGTCTTCAAACTCCGCGGCCTTGATAACCTCTTGACACCTTCCTGTAACCTTGGCAGACATTGGTCCAAAAGGATCACGCAACTATCTATCTAAAGTTATCATCAGCATCGTTCAGTTTAACAAAAATACAAAACTCTATAACCCCCAACGTGAACCCCAACCCACCCAAAACACTAGTCTACCAGTAGAGAAAATAACCATAATAGCACTACTTTTATGCATAAAATAACTGGCGATGTAGTCGCTAATGAGCAATATAAACTAAGTGCCTTCTTAGAGAAGGCGATAAGACGGGAACATACCGGGTTTAAGAAGTCTCGCCGCCTTGTAATAAAAAGTATGGAAGGCGTCTTAGTATGGTCTTATGAAGTTTGTACCTCGATATATTGGATAGGGGAGTGCGTTTATTACTTAGCTGGCTCTTGCCGTCTCCACCCGCGTTTATGTCGAAAATTGTCCAATGGGAACGTAATATCGGTATTAAACAAGATGTGTGATGAAAGAAATTTCGTATTGATTGCATTTTGTTCTCACTAGTGTCTGCTCGCGACTTTATGCCTAAAGTTCTGACACCGCCCATCGGCCTGCGCTATTATTTATGGCCCGGCTATTATTAAAACATAATTTATAATATTATTATAAAAAAATAATACCATTCAGATGTTATATAGCCCCCTTCTAGTAAAAAAACAATTTTGACCCGCTTATCATAGATGAGAACAAAAATATGTGAAATATATATTATGTATCGTACGTCTGGGAATTTGAAAAACAACTTGTGTTTACGTTCATTTTTCAACGAAGATCAATTGTTAGAATTCCAAGTAATTGCGTATTTTTCAGTGATTTTTCAAACCAAGTTTTCTCAAGAAGCCTCATTAGTGTTGAAATTCATATTTTCTTCGAAGTACCCCATCTCACGTTGCTTAAAGAAAATCGGACAAAAATAATATTTATAAACAGCAATCTTATGCCTTGTTCACGACCTAAGGCGATTCGACAGGCAACGCGACTTGCGAACAGGCAGCACGCGAGTTCCGCTTTTACCTTCATGTACTGCCCGCACAGAACCGAGAGATATGGCATAAGAAGGGGGAGGCCGATACCCAGCAGTGGGTGATCCCAGGCTGATATGATGATGATGATGATGATGTACTGTCCGCAAGTTTAATATGGTAGTTTCACACATAACACAACCATACTATAACCACAACACGTGGTCGGGCGTATGTTTTGTATCTCTTTGACGCAGTATGATAACAGTTGCTTAAGACTATCTACGGACACGGAAGTTTCGAGAGGTACCTGTGTCGGATGAGGAAAGAAGATAGGCCTGGGTATCACCATTGCGAGGATCGCCCTGAGGACACGGCGGAGCCCCGCTGGGGCAGAGCACCGCCGTGTCCTCACGATGGCATTTATGTAACAGCACGAAGCCGAGGCAGACCGCAAGTTAATTTGCTGAATTTGCACTGACTATATTTGGTAGTCATTACTCACTGTTTCGGTGATCCAGATCACATATGAGGCACGTCGCAACTACAACGCAACCATTAGCGACAATGTGAATACAACACAATAATAACAACAACCGCATTCTTTGCCGAAACCACGAAACTGCAGTAAAGCTTGTAACTTGCCACTATTCATACGTAACCACTGCGTGACCACTTTTTGTCGCTACGATGTGGTGTGGTTTTGGTACGTGTGTGACGAGCCCAATCAATATTTTCATTTCATTTGTTTCGTTGCTATAACGTGTACTCCGTGACAAAGGCGGTTAGTCCTCTAAAGGAAACAGAACTACATCTTCATTATTATAAATCTAAAGTTTTAATCCATGCAATAAACTAGGCAGGTAAGCTAATTAAATACTACCTTGTTTATAGCGCAATTTGTTGCTACATCGTCGTAGCGAGCGAGGCAAATATAGTCTTCACCGCTGGCGTTTAAAGTTTCGTCAGTTCTGATGTTCTAGTTCGATGTTAGACTGAAGTGTAACAAAAGAACTTTCAGTTTAGTTTATGTGTGTTGATTCTCAATATTCAACTGATTATTGGACTGTGTCCATCATCTGGCTAGTGACAATAATTGTGGTTCACAAGATAAGTGAGGTACGAGCAATCTTGTGATCTGTTGAAGGTACAGTTCTTGTAGGCATTTCCAACAGCCGCGAGCGTAACTGCTGAGGCAAAAGTCCTCAATTCAATGACTAGACTGACAATGTTCTTGGGTTTTTCTATTAGGATAGAGATACCAAAAGGTGTGATTATGTCCAAGGGAAATTGTAAAAAAATCTGCCGTTTCGTGCAAAACTTCAATACTTTTACCCAAACCAAATTAATGAGGCAGCTATTTTTTTTTCATTTCCTATTGCAAATTCAGACTTACCTCACCAATTTGTATCACATCCTTAAATATGACCTTACTAATCTTCGCTTTACATGACTATTTCTCTTGTGTGCTTGGTTAATTTCTTCTGAGATCCGCCGCCTCCGAGGATAATTTCGTAAGGCTTTTAGTGTCGGGACAGAACGGAAGGGACTGTTAGACTCGTACTGACTAAAATCCACGGTGACCTTCAATAGCCCTTCACGTTCCGGGGTCACTGTAATTCATAAGTCCCGCGACACCAGCAGGCTTTGGCCCTCTAGAGGAGGGCTTCGTCATTTTGCTGACGCTGCTTGAGGCGTGCGTGGGACGCAACGCGCCGTCGACCCGGGTTTGGTCCATGGTCCGACAGCGAGTCGCCCATTACTCGCCGCCGCATACCCCCCCTACGGTGGGCGGATATGGTCTAGCGACGTCCGTCGCCCAGGGCGTCTACCACTGCGGTACTGTAGGGTCATGCGTTTTGTTTTGTTTAGGTTACAAAGAAACAATGAGGCCAAGGTCATCTTTCCAAAGAGGTCAAGGCTTCTAGACGCATTATGTTGGGGCAGACTATACGACCTTTGGCTTCACTGGTACCTCATTTGTGCTACATGAGCGAATAGGCGAGTACCCATCTCATATTTTCAAATACTCAAGCCCCATTCAATTAAATTGATCTGTATTGTAAATGGTGATAATTTTGTCAATCGTGGTTCAAATACAAGTAGGAGAATGAACTCATCATTTTAGTAAGGGCAGAAAATTGTAAGGATGTAATGTTTTTTAAAACAATTACGTATATTTATTCTACAGTACTAAAATTATTTACAAGCTATAAATAAAAACTTACTAGTAATATGTACAAAAAAAAAAAAACGACTGGTTGCACTCTGGGAGTGCCGGCAGAAGTGAAAACTTGAATAGTAATCGTTGGAAATATCTTGTGAACAGATTTTAGTAAAACTCGCAAAAATGGTTGACTTTTTATTTCAATAATTTTCCAATGTGACGTACATCTTTTATAAACAATGTCACCTAGCAACGAAAGTATCCAGCATACAAACTTCTTTAAAAGTAATAAAGTCACACGAACATTCACGCAAGCGCCCTGCGCCGTCCTACGCTTTTTCGGTCAGGGTCACGTGTCCTGACGCGAGTTTAAGATTTTATACCCATTACAGAAAAGTGCTCAACGCCGCTAAAGAAGTTTTCACTTCAAAAAAAAGAAAACAAAAACATTCAAATGGCGTCAAAAAATACGTCAACATCGCTGTTATCAGGAACAGTATTAAAGGACACCGTGAATTTTAGCCAGTCAACTCTGACAGTCCCTCCCGCCCTGCCCTGGGTGGGCTCATTTGATGATATTACCACGATAAAAAATAAAAGAAAAAAAGGATTTGCCGTGAAGCGACTATTTACCTTTGCAACTCTGGCAAGTTCTTTCTTTTTTAAATATATTATGCTATCTGGTTACGCTTCGGTGTGACAGGTAGCAACTTTTGTTAGCAAACCGACGAATCCGAGTGTTAACTTCAACTTTCCAGTTTTAGTTTTAGACTGTTAACACTGTTTATTGGTTTTACTCACGATCTGAATGTTACGGAAACATTCGTGTCGGTGTAATTTATTTTATTCAACGAAATAATTATGTATGACGTGTTGGTTCTGTGTAAAGGGATATTAAAATATTTTTATTAATAATATTTTTCATTCCAGTTTTAATAGAATGTGTTTTTTCTAGGAACGGGTAATGAAAACTGGGATACAGTGTTATTATTCGAGGTAAAAACTAAAAAAATATAAAAAAAAACTTTTAATAATTTTATTATTTATGAAAACATAGATGTGTCCATTATGCCCGGACCTATTTAAAAACGGGATTGGTAGAATAAGAGAAAAAAATGTGGACGGTATTATTTGATAAAAGCGCATTGGATTGACACGTTGTATCGTCAATGTTATGGAGAACAGAACAGATGGGTTACGGACGTACAGAACCAAGAAGTACTTTTTTAGTCTAGTTTGTGTCCCACTGCTGGGCAAAGGCCTTTTTTCTTCCAAACCTCTCTATTTTGGGCAATTTCTGGCCATGACTGCCCCGCGAACATGATCAGATCGTCACACCACCGCGGTCGATCTCGACGGCGATGTCCTCCCTCAAGCGTCCAGTAAGTGACGATCTTTGCCCACTCTCTGGGCGCATACGTTCAACGTGGCCCGCCCATACGCAACAGTGGGTGATCCCGGGCTGAAATGATAATGATTAAACATCATCATCAGTCAGGTGTCCTCTGCTAAACAAAGGCCCCTCCATAAAAATCAGCTGATTACTTCTGTTCAAATCTAATGAACGATCTGCCATAGGCGAGCCTATTACCAGTGGCCAGACTCAGATCCAGGCCAAATTGTGTTAGTGAGAAATTCTCTATATTTTTCTGGTCGCCAACTTCATTTTGGGTTTGAAATCGTCATGAGTTCCCCAGCTCTAGAACTCATATTGTTCCTTTAACTACTCCTTGCATTCCAGGACCGAGGTTACTCTTTCGAACAATTCCACAACCCTGGTAATAATGACCTACTAACCCCCACAAATGACAAACATTAACCCTCAACAAATCAACCCTTATTGACATTGAAATAACACTTTCTGAACTAGTTTGTTAACATTTCTTCAAGTTTCTAACCCTTTACTGCTGCAGTCACGAGAGGCATATTATCGTGTGTATAATTTTAAAACAACGGGTTCTGACACGACACTTGTCAATTGAGTTATGAGTGGGTTAGAAATTACACGTGATACGCTGTCGGCAATGTCAAGGTAGATAACTTCCTATGTAGTTTTTTTTTATTTGTATAAATCATTAAATGAGTCCTCCCACCCAGGGCAGGACGGGAGGGACTGTCAGATTTGTACTGACTAAAATCCATGGTGTCCTTCAATATCGCTTTACGGTCCGGGGCCACGGTTACCCGATAGTCCCGCGACCCCGGCATGCATTTGGCCCTCTAAGGGAGGGTCCGTCATATTTGACAGGCCGTCATTCGTATTTGACAGGCCTGTTGACATTCGTATTTGACAGGCCTGTTGGTCTAGTGGTTAGTGACCCTGACTGCTATGCCGGAGGTCGTGGGTTCGATTCCCACCCAGGACAAATATTTGTGTGATGAGCACGATTATTTGTTCTGTGTCTGGGTGTTATTTATCTATAATATGTATGTATTTAGAAATATATAAGTATGTTTATCAGTTGTCTAGTACCCATAACACAAGCTCTGCTTAGCTTGGGACTAGATGGCGTTGTGTGATAGTTGTGGAATATTTATTTTATTTATTTTATTTATTGCTGACAGCTACATGAGGAGCGCGTGGAACACGACGCGCCGTCGACCCGGGCATGGTCCATGATCGGTCAGCGAGTCACTCATTATTCACCATCTGCATGCCCTTCCTATGTAGTTTAAGGAACGGGTACTTTTCCTATAAAGAAAATCTACATACAACTAGGTACCTATTTTCAAAGGGTACGTCCGAATGAAACTGAAATCCATATAGTAGTAGATCCTACATTAGGTGCTTTTGATAAATACAATTAGAAAGCTGACTACTTGTAATCGAAGCAGTAATTAATATCGCAGCTTACAGCCTAGAAAATTGACTCCGAGAGAATGACATAGCTGATGTATGACCGTTTCGTAAGGATATGATGTTTATGGTGTTTGTCCAGCAGTGGGACAGTAGCATCATCATCTGCCTAGCCTTTTCCCAACTATATTGGGGTCGGCTTCCAGTTAAACCAGATGCAGCTGGATATCAGTATTTTACATGGAGCGACTGCCTGTCGGACCTCCACAGCCCAGTAACTGGGTAATACGATACCCCATGGTAAGACTGGTTGTCAGACTTTAAAGTTTCTGACTAACAATAACGACTGTCAAAGATCTACAACTTACAGCCGAGACCAACGGCTTTACGTACTTTCCGAGGCACGGAGGAAACTCGCTATGACAGATGGTCACCAATCCACAGACCAACCTCGGCAAGCGCGGCTTAACCCGGAAGATCGGCCTCTGTGGCTGTATTTATTTAGCCACGAGCTCCTCTGTGCAGTGGGACAATAGCAGCTAAAAAAAAAATAGATGTGAATGAAATGAAAGAAAAATTAATGGGTTTATGTAGGTATTGCGGAATTATATAAAAACCCTTCTACAAACATATAATTGGACACTAATTCACTACTTTATTTTGATGTAAGAAAGTAATTTACAACGCATTTCGACATAACATAATGTATGTGAATTGAGTTATATGAGTACATATTTAAAACAAACACGTGCCTTGCTTGGGGCAAGGTGTAAAGCATGTTTATACGAGTAGCGTAAGCTATAAGTTTTCATATAGAGCGTAGAGGTAGTTTTTTTTTGTATTGAATCTTTCTACCATTCTAAATTTTGAATTATTTGCGTATTGTACAGTGCATTCAAATACATTAGAAATTGATGTAACGTACAGGTGTGCATGCAGATGTAACTCTACTTTACCTGCACTACAAAACTATGAAAGACTGTAAGAAAGAAAGAACCGAATTTCTTAAAGAAGCGTTGTGTTGAAGGGTATGTGTGCTATAATATCCCAAGAGACATTCCAGCTTCTTTTCAAGTATGATAAAGCACCTCAAATTCGACTGCATAATACAGATTGTACTAACAGACAAGTACAAACAAAAATAAAATAAATGACAACGCGTTGCATATCAATCGCCTCGCTTCCACTCTGTACAACAACCTTTTAATCAACCATTTTAATAAAAAATAAAGTGTAGTCAAAATAGTAACAGTACCTACTATGAAGGCTTTCACCGTTTCTAGTAATTACTGTAGTGTTAATATAACTCTTTTATCTTTTGTCTTCCTGTCAGTGTTTATGTTAAATTTTTGATGGATTTAAATATAATTACCATGTGAGCAAAGGGTATTATTGTTTTATGTTTTTTTTATTTTATTTAAATAAACTTTGTAAATTTGTTACTACACTATGTATTTCTGCTGTATCAGGGTGCGTTTAAAACCATTTAAACTGAACTAACATCTAGACCCGAAAAAAAACTTGCAGGTCACACAAATATTTGTCACGTATGGGAATCAAACCCTCGCTCATGCAGCCATTGCGTCAACCTCGTACTCTCATATATGTGTATTTACTCGTCGTGGATATGTTACGGGCAGAAGCTAGTAATACCTACATAATTTAGTGGATCTTTTATGTAGTTAGTCTACAGGAGGTTATTTTCTTTTGCAAAGAAGATATTGTTTAATGGCTTGTGAAGAATCGCTTTGCTTCTCTGCTACACTCTGTTTAGAAAACAATATCATATAACAAGTAAACAAGCTAAACTGGCAGGTACACATAACTTTTGTAATTATATACTTACTACAAAGAGCTAAAGATGATACTTTTGCTGAAAATGTGCAAAGGGTTAATAAAAAGCCATGAAAAAAAATAACCGAATAGAAAGAGCGTGTTGGAACATTATTGAAAAACTCCCGAATGATCTTTTTATAAGTCATCGTTTTTTTGGGATGTAAATATCATCAATAGTTATGAGTGCTGCTCTGGGCGGAGCAAAAGTGATAGTCAGACTCTTACTGACTGAAAATCACCCTTTTCCGTCACAGACATGTTCTTTGCGTCGCAGTATCTTGCTTAGACAGACACACGGACTGTTTGGATCACGCGTCTGTGAACTGTACCGTGATAAATATACGTATAAGTCTCCTAATCCTGCAACTAGACTGCGCCTGGGGTTTCATTTTTTTAAGGTGCTGTATGAAGCTAATCTTTAGGTTGTCACGGTGGTGAAGCAGCGGCGGCGAAATTGTAAGAAGAAATATGAGACATTTTGCAGTTTTCATTTAATATATAAAAAAGTATAGTTCTGACTTTAATAATATGGTGGTTGTTGCTGAAAAAAATGAGAATTCCGAGACGAAAAATTTTTTTTGTGGTCATTTTGAACAATTTTTTTTTCGTAGTATTAGACTACTTTTGTAAATTGTTTTTGTTTAAGTCTTTTCTTAATCAATTTAACTACTATGCACTCTACTTTTTTCTGGCTTGTGGTATATACAGATACGGCTAACTTTGCGACGAAAATCTACAAAGTGGTCGCCTTGCACCTTTACAAAAATTAGAGAGACAATCGTCTAAAGTGTTCCATTAACACACAACGTTTTCATCCCATCCTTTTTTTAATCCACTTTATCCCATCCAAACACTATCAAAAATTAGCATCACAAACTACCAATTAATTCCATTTCATCCCGCACCTAATGGACTGATAAAATACTAATTAAAGGCGCTCATTAATGTTCAAACTAATTAACTATCAGTAAGTTTGGAGTTAAGTCCTAAAATGATAACAGCGTCGTCCTCAAATACACCGATGCGACTAACGTGATGCGCGCACGCGACGCATTCCGTGTCGCTAACTGTACTGGAATTAGGGTTGGCACGGTGTAATATTTTCAAAATAATAAAGAATTTATTTGGCCTAACCTCATTATTAACAAATGAAAGTTCATGTGGACAGCGAGTAATGAAACTCGCTGAACGATCAAAGACTAGGCCCAGGTCGATGGCAAGCATCTGTCAGCAAACTGATGAAGTCAAATTACCAATAATTCAAACGCCTGCATATTTCGCTGGACTGTCAACAGGATTCCGTGTCAAGATTGTTAAAACAGTAACAGTTATCATAATGGTAATTGCTTCGGGCACGCCGCAATCGCGGCGGTAAGACCCCTCTTTGAGGAGTGGCTGGATAGGCGTCACGGCGTCCTTACCTTCCGCATGACGCAGGTCCTCACCGGACACGGAAGTTTCGGGAGGTTCCTGTGTCTGATAGGGAGGGAAGAAACGCCTGGGTGTCACCACTGCGAGGATCGTCCGGAGTACACGGTGGAGCATACGGTGCAGGACTGCCCCGCTTGGGCAGAGCACCGCCGTGTCCTCACGACGGCGATAGGCGGAGACCTCTCGCGCCCGGCATTGGTCGAGGCCATGCTGCGGGGCGAGACGGAGTGGGAAGCGGTCGCCTCCTTCTGCGAAGCAGTCATGCTCGTGAAGGAGGAGGCGGGCCGCCTGAGGGAGAGGACAGCGTCCTCCCTCCATCCCAGCCGCAGTGGTAGACGCCCACGGCGTCGGACGTCACAGGACGATCTCCGGCCACCGTAGGCGCGGGCATGCGGGCAGCGAGTAATGGGCGACTTGCAGTCCGACCATGGACCATGCCCGGGTCGACGGCGCGTTGTGTTCCACGCGCGCCTCAAAGAGTGTCAGCATATTGACGGGGCCTGTAGAGGGCCAAAGCCTGCCGGGGTCGCGGGACTTACCCATTACCGTGACCCCGGTACGTAAAGGGCTTGTGAAGGACACCGTGGATTTTAGTCAGTACAAGTCTGACAGTCCCTCCCGCCCTGCCCTGGGTGGGAGGACTCATTTGATGATTTTACCACGCAAAAAAAAAAAAAAATGGTAATTGCTTAAACAATCTTGCATCTTATTTCTTGTTTATATTTGTATAGTTACATGATTTCACTTTGCTATGACTACTATACTATTTAATTATTATGTTACCTCTACAAAAAAAAACGAAAAGTGTCATCAATCAACCATGTATATTTTGAAACAAAAGAGGTCCCAACACAAAAAAAGAAACACTACAATTGACCACAAAATCTACCCATATACAACCATTAATAACGTCTACCTTTTAGAAGTCGGTTACAAAACAAGTATCTGTTGGCAACCCTAACCGCATGTTGTACATAATGGCATTTACCCGGCCCGTACACTTTTGTTTCTCCCACGAAACCAAGCAGAGCATGGAACCTTCTACTAGCTTTTTTTTAAGCGGTTTGCACTTTGAATTGAATTGTTTTGGATGTGGTATCATCTCATGACGTGTATACCCTCGTTTCTGCGACCAATAAGCAAAACCTAATGGTCGATTTAATACTGTTAACATTAGTAGCATTATTCCTAGTTTTTTTTTAAACAAGCGTTGCTCCACACTAAGGATTTCTCCTGTATCGTGGGTGTGTTAACAAAACAAATAAAACTCACCAACACCCAGACCCGGAACAACACAGATCTTACAAATATTTGTTCCGTGCGGGGATCGAACCCGCGACACGCTGCAGTAGTCGATCGCTCAGCAACTGCGCCAACCATACCGTAAAAATATTCTCAATATGGGACAAAAAATTTAGTAATGGTTTGTAAAATTTTTATGTTACTATCCCAACGACGTAACATTTCTGTCAGCTGTCATCTTAGAGTCACTATTCTACCTTCCTCGTCATAATATTTTGTCATACAATCCATCAAAGATTCATTTATTTAGTTTACAGGTACCTGGCCACTTCCATATTTAGTTTTATTTTATTATTTATGTTTTTGACAGCTTTTCCGAAAACTATGCTTTAGATCTTTAAATGATATTTATAATAAAATTAAACTGGAGATTTAGATTAAACAAAAAACCCAATAGTACAGTCTGTAGTAGAAAAAGTGAATGCAATGAATGAAAAAAAATAACCCGAAAACTTATTTACAATTCAAACTAGTATGAAATATTTAATGAGAGGCTAAAAATACATAAATATAAAAATAAAAGCAAAGGTAAAAAGTCTTCCGCAGAATACAAAGTTGTATGTCGCGATCATGAGCTTGAGCTTATTGGTGAAGAAGTTTTCTAGGTCTTGAAATTTAAAGTGCCTTCTCCATATTAGATGGTGACTCCTCGGCATCGTCACAAGAAACAATGTCGAGTTTGAACTGAAGACACAGTAAGATCTACTAACGTCTGACCTTGCATTGTTCGTGGTCTTATATATATGGGTATTATCAACTGTTTCCATACATTTAGGGCCCGATGAGAGCATTAATTTTGCAGATGTGATTATAAAGTTGGGGTGCGTTGAATTTGAAAGTAATTTGTAACACAATGTTACATTGATGACTTTTAATACTGTATCAGTGGAACGGTGTTTTTGTAGCTTAATTTTGGGCAAAACTCTTTTGTTTTTTGCCTAGGATACGTACTTATCCTTTGTTTATTTTTTACGTAGTACAATCATCCATGACGTCCTCCCATCCAGGGCAGGACAGGAGGGACTGTCAGACTTGTACTGACCAAAATCCACGGTGTCGTTCAATAGTCCTTTACATTCCGGAGCCACGATTACCTGATAAGACAGACAGAAAAACACGAAGTCTGGTTTTATAAATCTTTTTAACATGTAATTGGCTTTTCAAAGCCAGTATTGGAATTATGTACTTGGAATAATTGCCTGTCTGACCACGCAGCTCACTAGATCAATTTACAGATCACGAAACATCCATTTTTTGGGTTGGTATGATCACCAAATAAGTCCACCCGCCCTGTTTGGAATAGAAGAGTAAGCGTTTGCCCCTACAGGGGGCCACTTTGCTGACAGCTCCGTGATACACGCGTCTTACACTACGCGCTATTGTCGACTCGGTTCCTGGTCCTTGATTGGACGGTAAGTTACCTATTACTCGCTCACGAGACGGAAATCACCCAGCAACGTGTGACGTGGCGTGGTGGATGACGTCTCCCTCATGCATTCCGACTCCTCCTTCTCTAGCTTATAGCTATCTGCTTCTCAGAAGGAGGTGACTGCTTCCCATAACCCCTCTCTCTGTAACATGACCTTCGATCTCAATTAACATAATATAAGAAGCTTAGTTGTAGGACCAACCAACAAGAGTATTTCCACCTCGTTATAGCCACTAACTATTCCTTTTCTGTTTCCCAACAATTATAGAACTCGCACGTATAACTTTTACAATGAATAGGAAAAGATTTATAATTGTTTGCGAAAGCCGAAATTATCCATTCTTCATTTTACTGGGTTAACCATTTAAGTTATATATTAAACGATACCCATTTCTTTTGTGACTATAACAATAACATAACAAGAGTTTAAACAATGGTCAATTAACTTTTACTGCCAAGAATACTGGTATATATTACTTTTACAAGGCGAATGAAATATGTGAGTTAGACTAGGTAGTATTGTGACCCCGGAACGTAAAGGGCTATTGAAGGATACCGTGGATTTTAGTCAGTACGAGTCTGACAGTCCCTCCCGCCCTGCCCTGCGTGGGAAGACTCATAAGATGATTTTACCATTAAAAAAAAATGGTAGTATTGTGGCTACTATTAATGCATGCAAGAGACCTACTTCTATAATAATCGTCATCGATCTAGTCTTTTTTTTTTCAACTACTAATGTCAACCTGATCCAAATTTAAACAAAAAAAAGTCTATGCCTCATTTTATCATCTAATTCTTAAATGTGTTTTCTTTTCTGGTGGATCGCTCATTATAGAGGAAGGTTATGTTATCACGCACCCACAGGAACCTAACAAAAAGTAAAAAGATAAACCGAAAGATCGCTAAGCGAAAACAAAGTAATGATTCCCCTCGGTCACTGGTGAGACTTTTATGCCTTTTTCAAACAGACAGGCGAAAGCGAAGCGTTTCCGAAGCGATACCGAACCGAAGCGAGACGACAGTCCGATAGTTCTGTCACGCTATCGGATCGCTTTCGCTTTTCTATGTGACTCGATTCAAACAATTCCATACATTACAAATAAAAACGCCTCGCTTCACATTCGTCACGACTGTCTGTTTGACAAAGGCTTTAGGGCTTCTGACTACGGGCACGCCGCAATCGCGGCGGTAAGACCCCTCTTTGAGGAGTGGCTGGATAGGCGTCACGGCGTCCTTACCTACCGCATGACGCAGGTCCTCACCGGACACGGGAGTTTCGGGAGGTTCCTGTGTCTGATAAGGAGAGAAGAAACGCCTGGGTGTCACCACTGCGAAGATCGTCCGGAGGACACGGTGTAGCATACAGTGCAGGACTGCCCCGCTTGGGCAGAGCACCGCCGTGTCCTCACGACGGCGATAGGCGGAGACCTCTCGCGCCCGGCATTGGTCGAGGCCATGCTGCGGGGCGAGACGGAGTGGGAAGCGGTCGCCTCCTTCTGCGAAGCAGTCATGCTCGCGAAGGAGGAGGCGGGCCGCCTGAGGGAGAGGACAGCGTCCTCCCTCCACCCCAGCCGCAGTGGTAGACGCCCACGGCGTCGGACGTCGCAAGACGATCTCCGGCCACCGTAGGCGCGGGCATGCGGGCGGCGAGTAATGGGCGACTCGCTGTCCGACCATGGACCATGCCCGGGTCGACGGCGCGTTGTGTTCCACACGCGCCTCAAGGAGTGTCAGCATAGTGACGGGGCCTGTAGAGGGCCATAGCCTGCCGGGGTCGCGGGACTTTCACATTACCGTGACCCCGGTACGTAAAGGGCTAGTGTAGGACACCGTGGATTTTAGTCAGTACAAGTCTGACAGTCCCTCCCGCCCTGCCCTGGGTAGGAGGACTCATTTGATGATTTTACCACGATAAAAAATAAAAAAAAAAAAAAAGTGCTTCTGACTAACAGCAACGATTGTCAAAGATCTATAAACGACAGCTGGGACCAACGGCGTAGTGCTTCCCAGAGCACGAATGCAATCCGCGACACTCAGGGCGAGAATTCTCTAGAATTTGTGGTTACCCATCTCTGCTTTGACCTTGGTAAGCGTTGTTTAACTTAAAAATGTCAATTCGTGTGACGACAGTTGCCAAATTCTAAAGAACAAACACAAAAAACTCTTTGCAACCTTTAAAGTTACACAAAAATGTATCGACAACAAAATATCAATAAATGTAATATTAAAATCCTATACAGCCATCGAATATGAAAAATTCTGTACAAAGATACGAAGAATCCAATTCCTTGTTGGCTCCAATTCTTTATGTGTTGCAATTCTGCCTGCTGGTGCGCGCAAAGTTAAATTAAAAAATGTCGATGCCACTGTGTAGCTATAGGGATGGGTTTGTTTTCTCTTCGATGTTTCTGTTTCGCTAGTAGGGATACGAGAAGTAGGTTTTTTTATAGTATCTTTAGAATTGTGAAATCGTATTGTAGTTTATAACTTTTTTTTTTTAATTTTGAATCACGAAAGTTTATTGAGAATATAATTGTCACATTTTTCTTTAAATACATACAAAAAAATACCTATATATACATACTATATTTAAAAACTGAAATTAAAAGTAAAATATTTACAAAAATGACTAAATTAAAAATGTATAGGGCGTCAAAAAATTCATCAACATCGCTGTTAATGGGGAAAGTGCCCAGAACGCTGGCAGCACGTTGGATGGCAATGCTGATCCTTTATTTAGTTTAAAAGTAGTTGATATGAACGTTAAGATATATGTTCATCTACACTTATATTATAAAGAAGGAAGATTTTCATTTTTGTGTGTGTGTATGTTTGTAATGAATAAACTCAAAAACTACTATACCGATTTCAACATTTTTTCACCATTTGCAAGCTTGATTCACCCTGAGTAATATAAGCCACTGTGCGAAGCCGGGACGGATCACTAGTTTATTATAACATTTATAACACACAGATTTGTAACTATCTACATCTTACTGTTTCAAGTCAACTCAACGAGTACCTAGTGATGTTTTTTTTGTCATTTCGCGTAATGCTCTTTTGTTTGGTATAAAAATCATCAAAGAAAGGAATCCGACCTAGACGAAGGAAAGGACTGCTAGACTCTTAATGACTAAATGGACCCTGTTACTTCATTGGTTCTATACTGTGCTCCTGCATACTGCTTAGACAGTCTCGCGACCTTGGCTCGCGCGCAATATTTCAAAATTGAAAATTGCTGAAAAAATATCAGGAAAACCCAAATATTCACCAGGTTACCCTGCTTGCCAGGGTCGCGGGACTTACGAATTACCGTGACCCCGGAACGTAAAGGGCTATTGAAGGACACCGTGGATTTTAGTCAGTACGAGTCTGACAATCCCTCCCGCTCTGGCCCTGGCTAGGAGGTTTCGTTTGGTGATTTTACCACATTGACTCATTTGGTGATAAAAAAAAAAGTTTATCCTGCTTTTCTTTAGAATTTAGTTCTTTATTACTTTTGAAACATTCAAGATCTAAGGTATTAAATATGATTTATTCCCTTTATGTCGAGTCCCGTTATGTCGAGCCTGGAAGTCTATTGTTCTCCAAAGTATTGATATTTTACGCTTTCTATTACCTTTATGTCGAGTTTGGTGAACAGGTACAGTCAGGGATGTAAATTAAAAGCCAATGGCATAAAAACATTGTTTTATTATTTGTTCTATTACTTATTTTCATATATAGGTATATCTAATCTTAATCTAAATAAATCACAGTATAATCATCACTATTGTTGCAAATGTTAAACAGCATGTCGACGGAGCCCCGCTTCGCGGGGCTCCTACTTCTGGGTGGTTTAAAAAAAAATAACCACGAAGAGGATGGCGGGGTCTTTCAGACCCCGCCATCCTCTTCTAACCTAAATTGTCCGAGTCGGGGTGCCAGCAAGTCCCGAGCTGTCATATGCATTTCATTGGACGTGACTGTACTTCTAAAATATGATATTATTAAACTCGACATAAAGGTAATTAAAGCGTGGTAAAGTAATAGAAGCGAGACAAGGTTTTCGGCTCGACATAACGGGACTCGACATAAAGGGAATATAGCTTAAATATACTATAAAATTTTATTTTGTAGTAAGTTACTGGTGTTGGTTTATTTCAAATCAATGCTACCGGAAAATTGTCAAGAACACACTTCCTCTTCTTAGACCCTTTTTCCAACCAACTTCCACCAGGTCCCCTCTGAACATAACTCAGCAACTTCCACCGACTTTCTATAGGAGAAACACGGCTGCAAGAATGAATATAGGGTAAAGAGACGCATTGACCAGAATCACGTAGCAAGTTGGTGGAGCCCCGCTCATTACGCGTTATAATTAATTGGAGTTCAGTAGAAAAGTTTCCAGTTCGGGGTTGGTTTGGGAGATTCAGGGGCAAAGATTTTGGGAGAATGGAAGTGGCAGGTTTAATATTTTAATAAAATCACGTCCCTGATCTCCAAAGGTTTATCAGCGGTGTACCTGATAAGTCTGTCCTTGTATTATTTATCTTTGTATTTACAACTTTATAGTTTTGGATCAAGAGCACGGATAGTTCACTTTTCTACTATTAAAAATAGAATAAAATGGTAAACTTTTATCAAATAGCATTTTGCTATGAAAAATGTTGCATCAACCCCAAGTAAAAACAGAGACAAGAATAATAATGACGACGACAAGTATTATTTACCTGTGATGAGTCTTTACCTTTACATAATCGTCTTTTCTAAACATAAACCTATTGCACGCCGGGGTCGCGGGACACAGGCATCCTCCTCCTTTTCGAATATGGTTTGCTTAAGATATTTTCATTCACTGTTCCAAGAATACCTACAGTTTTAAACCACATCTAGAACGTAAACATCTTTGTACAAAGCTGTATTAGACTGTGACTGGAATCGATAAGGGAACTCTGGCTGGAAGTTTTTGTCCAATTCGAGAAAGGTTAAATGATAAAATACTTCTGAAGTAAGAAATTTTGTTGTAATTAATGTTTCTCTCTGATTATTGGAGAGGTAAGATAAATTGTTATATCGTTATCGATAAAGTTGTGATTGGTTTTATTTATTGATAAAGATAGCTTGACGTTATGGTTGGCGCAGTGGCTGAGCAATAGATTAAGCCCTGAGTGTCACGGGTTCGATCGAAAAAAAAACGCACTCACTCATCATCTGCCTAGCCTTTTCCCAACTATATTGCGGTCGGCTTCTGGGTAATACGAAACCCCATGGTAAGACTGGTTGTCAGACTTAAGAGCTTCCGACTAACAGTAACGACTGTCAAAGATCTACAAATGACAGCCGGGACCAACGGCTTTACGTGCTTTCCGAGACACGGAGGAAACTCGCTATGACAGATGGTCACCCATCCACAGACCAACCTCGCCAAGCGCGGCTTAACCCGGAAGATCGGCCTGTGCGGCTGTAAAAAACGCACTCACTATACAGGATAGCTTCGACAGTTGTGAATACTACGCATCTGACGTATCTGAAGAACCGCTCATAATATTTCTGTTGTTGTCTACTATAAAAATTTCCAAATTACCTAACGTAATAATAATGGGGGTATTGGCAGAAGCTGCAGAAGGTACAGAGCGCTACCTGCTACGATCCTCACACACTCCTTCAGCCTCATCCACATTCATTCATCTAGTCTTATAAGCACACTTTTTGCGAGTACTTCGCACTCGGCCAATTTACTTGTCACAATTTCATAATGATTAGAGGGCCAAAGCCTGCCGGGATCGCGGGACTTACGTATTACCGTGACCCCGGAACGTTAAGGGCTATTGAAGGACACCGTGGATTTAAGTCAGTACGACTGACAAGCCCCCCCGTTCTGCCCTGGGTGGAACGACTCATTTGATGATATTACCACGATAAAAAATGGTCACAATAGGTTTTTTTTTTGTAATCAATACTCAAAATTCACTCGAAAAAATTCCCAACAGTTGGCTTTAATTTTTAAAATAATTTATGTATTTTCTTCAGATAAAAAAAAATATTTCTCAAATTACAAGTCAGCCTAATGTTTATAACTCGTAGTGTGTCAGTTACGTAAGTTTGGTAGTGAGATCTACGCGCCGACCCAAATATGCACTCCTACGCAAATCTTACAAGGCTCTCTCAGTTTACTGTTTTGTTTGTTATAGTTAGGTTAGTGTGGATAAGACTTGTCATTTGAAGAATGATAGTCATGTTTTTCTGGTTATTTTAGTTCGTGAGAGGATGATAAATACCTGAGCAACCATTATCGTAGAACGATTATCTATCAGATTTTATGCATGCATAAAGTGATAAAATAGCTTAAGCAAGAAATTATTTTTGAAAGGTGTTCTAAAACTTAGTAAAACGGCGAAATATAAAATAGTGAAGTATTGGAGTCTCCTAGCTCAGGCATTGCTTGCGTTAAGGGAGGCTTCCAATACAATTCATTGTACATAATAAGATTTTCATAAAAAAATACATATATATATAATTATTTATTTATTTATTTAAACTTTATGCACAAGTTACCAAAAACATGTACAGCGGCGGACTTAATGCCTTGGGCATTATCTACCAGTCTACCTTAGGGTGATGCATAGACAAAGACAAAGTATTATGTATTATATCCTGTGCAATTAGACTGATAGTAATTCCCGCACACTATTTTATTCAATCAGGTTGGCATTTATGTTCCTGAATTATTTCTTAATGAAACTTCATAAACAAAAGAACATCCACACTAAACCAACGCGAAATCTTATCGACGACATTGCCATCGGCGGCGCCACATTCGTCGCCGCTTGCGCAATCAACTTAGTTTCCAAATTTGAAATATTGAATATGTTTACTAGCAATATAAACCCTTATATGGCGTTTATAGAGCTATTGTTTCGTTCAGAGTTGCGTAAGTAAAGCGAATGTCACTAAGAATTAGTTTTATTATATTATTAATTTATTGTTCTGTCGAGTTTTCCTGTAAAAGGCAGATGATTAAATGTTATTAGTACAAGTTCTGGCAAGAGTGGGACAGAGCAAGCAAGGAAATAAATATTATCCGACAGAATATAAAGATTGCATCTCTAAGGCTCTGCTTCGAATTTTTCTGCCCAAAGTATAATTTGGTAATTATTTCGACAACATTTTGTTTCTGTTACGATTTATGAGCAGAAATAATAATTTATATAACCTTCAAATTCCGTCATGACTCTTAAAATGCTTAAAATAATTAGTCTTATATAAAACAAGCAATGGAATGTCCTAGATCCGAAATTTCAGATTTGATATTTAAACATTCAGCAATTTATAATAAGGTAGTGGATGGCAGATGGCAGCCCACGCCTTTTGTTAGGAAAAAGGCTTATAATCCAGCTGTGGGAATACTATAAGCTCATTATGTAAAAATAACTAAGTACTACGCATTTAAATGTTTCAACATTCCCACATAGAGTTAAAACAAATAGCCAACATTAATCAACGCCCTACAGAACCTTTTAGCACAAATTATGTTACACTAAACTTAAAACCGTAAATGTGACTCATACTATAAGCGTTAAAACGGTGTTCATAAATGGGAACCACCCACGTTATACCACCTTATTTGGTACTGATCCCTAATTCGTAAAACAATCAAAATCTATTAAATTCTGCCCGCGGCTTTGTGCGTGTTAATTGATTTTTTGTTGTCTTTAAAAATATAACATTAGGTTTAATTTTATGTAATTCAACTAATATTATCAATGAGAAAGAGGGTCCACTTGTTTGTTACGGTTGTAAGCCTATTTTATAGCTGATCCCATTTTTCATAAATTTTAGCTCAGTGATAGGTGAAAATGACAGTGGTAACAATAAACAGGGTCCCTGTTTATTGTTACCACCTTCATTTTGCATGAAAATTAAAAGGGATGAAATTATGTTGTATGACTTTTTTTTATCTTGATAAAATCATCAAATGAGTCCTCCCACCCAGGGCAGAGCGGGAGGGACTGTCAGACTTGACTGACTAAATTCCACGGTGTCCTTCAGAAGCCCTTTACGTACCGGGGTCACGGTAATGGGTAAATCCCGCGACCCCGGTTGTTTGACTAGCTTAAAAAATACAGAAATATTGAGATTGATTGACTGTTCGTTGGTCTGCCAACACTTCTTCTACCGCCTCTTGATGGGTCGCGGGGCCGTCTTATCAGGTAGCCCTGGAACGTGAAGCGCTATTGAACAAATACCGTGGATTATAGTCAGTACGACTCTGACTGTACCTGACTGCCCCACCTAGGGTACGAGGAAACATTGGATGATATAATGTAAAAAAATGACGACCTAAATAGCAGCTATTCATTACTCTAGTGTACGAACTAGGTCGCGCGACTCACGAATTACAGTGACCCCGGTACGTAAAGGGCTATTGAAGGACACCGTGGGTTTTAGTCAGTACGAGTCTGACAGTCCCTCCCGCTCTGCCCTGGGTGGGAGGACTCATGCGATGATTGTACCACGTAAAAAAAAAGTGTACGAACTAGGAACTAATTTTATCCATCAAATTAACATCAATGTTCCCGTTTCCTTGACGTCACAAAAAGGCGTAAACTCGTATAAAGGCCTCTGAGTTTACGCCTAGAATATAGTATAAGTATAGTATAGTATACGTAGAATTCATGCTAGAGCCGCAGTTTTAAAAATAGTGACAACGTAAAAACAAGTGGGTTGCCATGACATCTATTGTGAATTAATGAGATTGACGCTAAGCTCATTTGTGCAACAGTGTTTGTTTTATTTTGGTCGTTTGGTTTCTTAATAACTACTTATTGTAAAATAAAGTTTGGTAGAAAGATATGGTGCGCCCAAATTAATGCACTAAATGAGAATATTATTATATAATATTAATGCATTAAATTAGGATTAATCGGGATAAGTGCTAGAAAATTATTGTATCAAAAACAAAATTCGAGTTTATTGCGGACAGGACTTGAACTCGCGACCATGTCTGTAGCTTGACCACATGATATCAGTATTTTATTTACAGCGTACTTGAAGTATTAACTGCGTTTATTGTATGGAAAAATAAAACAGCGCCTCTAGTGTACGAAGAAGGAACATTTTTGGTAAGGTAAATTCATGGTAAGGCCTCTGATTCAGTACACCGGACGCATTTGGTTAACCAACTAAGTCACTGCAGTCTAATCCTGCTAGTTCGAATCTTTTAAATCTTTAATAAAAAAAAAAACTTATTAGCCTGTTTCTTTGAATGCGATAAATTCAATACTACCGAATTAAGAGGATTAAATATGATTTTAATGATAAAAGTGTTAAGTAAATTGTATTAAAGGTCAGAATTGTTCAAAAATGTCGGAAAAAAACTCGTACACGAGATGGATATCAAAGAAGGAATCAGAGACATGCGTCGCTTAGTCCACGAAGGGGCTCCCATCTACTAACAGTACATTCCTTGTAATAAAATTAATTTATATTTATTATTTATCTTCATCAATGGCAAACCCATAGCAATCTCATAAACATTAATATCCATTGTAACGGTACTTGTAAAAGTACATAATTACTAGAGATGAAAAATTATTACCTCTGTGCACCCCTCTTTGGACTTTTCTTGTTTTGATTTTAGGGTGAATCACCCCCGCGGACAGGGGTTGAATCTGTTTGAAAATTAACTGCGAAGAAAAAACAAGATACCTATAATAAATGCAATGTTAATTGGATAGGATTTTGTTTAGCTAGATGCCTATGAAATTAAATATATTAAAACTAGATCAAGAGGGCAACTTCAAATATGAAAAATTATTCGTAATGACGGATGTTTTTATGATTGCCGAAGGCTGCTGAACTGAAACGACGTTAGACGATGCGGGGTGTTATGTATTTTTGTTAGGTTTAATTTCTTTACGGAATTTCTTTAGTCTGTCGCCGCGCTCAGAGCCCGCGATAAAAGCTATGCAATAGCTTAATAAAAATAAAAATAAAACTTAAGGGATTTCGGGTTCTTTGCTTAACCTAACCCTAAACGGTATAAACACATCCCTAACACCAGGACCAAGTAACAAACACAAGTATAAACCTTCAAGTAATTCGTTTAACTTTTCAACTTTTTGATGTTTACCCCTTCTGCTGAAGTTTTGTAATTTATTCCCCGAATCCTGTGTATTTCTTGGTGTTACATTTGTCTTATTTCGGCATTTAAAACTTGTTTTTATGTCTTCTTCTGCTGTAAAGTCAAGATTGTGTTTTGTTTGTGATAATTTGTTTTTGTTTCCAAAACATATAAAGTGTTTTTCTGTTGTTTTTTTGTGGCGTGACGTGAGTGACGTTTATTTATATTATAGAATAAATAAAATTTAATTTCAATAATTTATCTTAATTACTTTAAACGTGTTGCGCCGACACCACGTAAAATGGGATAAAGGATTACTTAAAAATAGACTAGTATAAAATTAAAAAAAAGAAATGAAGGACAATGAATGTTTTATTTTTTAAGTTTTAATCTTTTGATGGTGTGTTGATTCATCATCAAATGAATCCTCCCACCCAGGACGGAGTGGGAGGGACTAAAATTCACGAAACCTCCTTCAATAGCCCATTATGTTCCAAGGTCACTGTTACTTTGACAGGCCTGTTGGTATAGTGGTTAGTGACCCTGACTGCTATGCCGGAGGACGTGGGTTCGATTCCCACCCTGGACAAAGATTTGTGTGATGAGCACGATCATTTAATTTTGTTCTGTGTCTGGGTGTAATTTATCTATAATATGTATGTATTTAGAAATATATAAGTATGTTTATCAGTTGTTTAGTACCCATAACACAAGCTCTGCTTAGCTTGGGACTAGATGGCGTTGTGTGATAGTTGTGGAATATTTATTATTACTTGATGAGACAGTCTCGTGACTCATTGCAGCAGTGAGAGTGCTGCTCTGTGTTTCCTTTTAAGGTTAGGGTATTAATTTAGCAAAGTTGAGTTAGTGATAGACTATGTAACATTAACTGTGCATAAGTCAAAGAAGTTATTTTTCTCATTGACCCGTATCCCACTCTGCACCCACAATTGATGACACTATCAAGCGTCTAATACTGTTATTATTCCGATCGCCATCATATACAACATTATTTTTAGTATATGCGAAACCTGAATATAGTTTGTTCAGAATCAGTAACTGATTCGATTCCAATAATTTTTACACCATGTTATATTTTTTTCAAAAATATTTAAATACATTTTATTGCCAGTTAATTACAATACAATCACCGTACGGTTAGGTACCTATTGCCAAGCTATTATCACGAGTGTATAACACAGGAGACGCGGTTTATGAGGGTGTACCGCGAAATGAGCATGTTTTTGAACGGACAACCAGGTAATATACAAACTTGTAACCTTGTGATTTTTTATGATACGGTTTTAAAATTTGTACATAGATTCTTTACACAAAAATACTAGACAGATGTATCGGGTTTCGCGTAAACAAAAAATAATGTTGTATACCTGGATGCGACATTTATATAATCTATACAGAGTGGACGGAGGTCTTTGCCCAAGAGTGAGAAATCACAGGCTAGTAAAAAAAAAAAAAAAAACATTTTCATGAATGTTTTATGTTGCGGTAAATCAATTGGCTTTTAGTTAAGCTGTGACCTATATGTACAATCATTACATTTGCTTCAACATCAAAATATGCTGACTTAATTGATGTAGAAACTGGCTGTTAAAAGGTTCTATGAACCCATTAAATTATACATCCGCATAAACATCTGTTAATTATGTCACTGCAGCCATTCAATAAATTATTCAAGTTTATGTATTTGACGATGCGGAAGAACTCGTGGTTGAATTACTAGCTACCTACTCGATATTTAAGCAACACTTGCCAAGGTTGGTCCGTGGATGGGTGGCCATCCACCACATGTTTTTTTTTTATCAATCTACATAAACATTTCTCCGCCATGATAATTATTGTCACTCTGCATCCATTTCATAAATTATTAAACTTTATGTTTTTGACGATGGGGAATTTTAACAAAGTAATTAATTCAATTAAATATATTCATTCGCTTAAAACATTGTTGTGTGAGGATGTAAGTAAATGACATTGTTGTTGGTTGTAGTAAATATCTGGTTCGGAACGAATGTGGTAATTAAGTAAAACTTTAAACTGTGATAAATAAAAAAGTATAGAAATAAAGGATTTCTGTTTTTAACGTGTTAAAATCATCAAATGAGTTCTCCCAACCAGAGCAGAGCGGGAGGGACTGTCAGACTCGTACTGATTAAAATCCACGGGGACCTTCAATAGCCCTTTACGTTCCGGGGTCACGGTAATTCGTGAGTCCCGTGACCCCGGCAGGTTTTGGCCCTTTAAAGGGGAGAAAAAGGTAGAAGTCGTTTGCTGGATCTGTTTTTTTTTTTTAATATTTTTACCATTCCCCACACTAGGAATTTGTCCAGTGGGTGCGTTTACAAAGTTTTAAACTCACATACACAAGGACGTACCACCACAAATACATAAATATCATGCAAATATTTGTTACGTGCTGTAATCAAGCCCGCGATACGCAGCTCAGCAAGCAAAAGGAGGACCCTCTTCCATGAAACAGGAGGCGACCCGAATTCCCATCAATAGTATCTAATCAATAGCAGCTTCCGAAAATTCCCATTTTCCGAAGCTGCTACTGAGAAATTCTTGATGAAAAAGTTCAATAACATTACCTGACCTGGGTAACGAAGCTAGCAACTCATGCTCAATATTTATGCTTCCGATGCCTAGACCAAAGAAAGAGGCAATCAAAAACTACTTGATGAATAGATTAAAAACTTTTAAAACTGCAAAAATACAAAACAGTTACGTTTAATTACTAAAATTACGTTTATTTTTAATACTAATTAAAAAACCTTTTTTTTATTGTGGAAAAATTATCAAATGAGTCCTCCCACCCAGGGCCGGGCAGAAGGAACTGTCAGACTTGTACTGACTAAAATCCACACTTTCCTTCAATAGCCCTTCACGTTCCGGGGTCACGTTAGCTCGTTGAACCGCGACCCCGGCAGGCTTTGGCCCTCTAAGGGCCCCGTCATTGTGCTGACAGCTCTTTGAGGCACGAGTGGAACACGACGCGCCGTCGACCCGGGCATGGTCCATGATCGGACAGCGAGTCGCCCATTACTCGCCGTCCGCAAAAAGCAAAACCTTGGAAAATAAAAAGAAAACCACCACAACCCTAATCTTTTAAAAAGAAAACCCCTTATTCTTTCGCTATAAAAGATACCTTTATTAATGAAGGAGTTAACAAGGGTGGGGATGCACGGACGACGGGACTGACACTTCAAAGAGACACATTAGCATATTAAAATGGTGAGACACGTCTGGCTCCGAGAATGGACGCTTTTGTAGGACTAAAGAGATGAAAGGAGTTGGAATGATTGTTAAATGTGACTGGGTAGTTAATAAGGGTGATTGTTGCGGAGCAAGTGAATGAGATGGCTGACGAATTTGTTTTTGAATTTGAACCATTTAATGGAGCAGATTTTGGAGTAGTTTTAAATGCTGGTGATGATGATAGATGCCAATAATATGTAAAAGAATAACGAATATTGCAAAGTGATCATCGTTTTTTGGGTTATTTATAGGTTTTTATAGTGCCGTGTGATAGGGGGTGGCTGTTTTGTCACCAAGCGGTTACCAATTTGCATTCATGGATTTAAAATCTCCGGTAACCTGATACCTCATTAACCGAGTGTAACAAGTTTGTTGAATATGGAGGTAGATTGCAATGGACCTAGAGGCCAAATCCTAAAACGATGGTCTGATCAAATTTCGGAACACATCGACATGCCTATCAGCTCTGCACTCCATCAGGCCACTGAGCGTAACGAACAGAGAAAATTATTGAAAAAGAATGAAGTCACAATTTGAGAATTGTGACTTCATTCTTTTTCAATAATTTTGAAAAATCTCAATCGTTCTCTCAATGCCTCAGCATTGAGAGAACGATTGAGAAGAAGAGGACCTCATTCGTCGATTCTTCGCAGAAGGCTATGACCACCAGATACTAAGTGAATGTAGATTATACTTTTTCCTTTAGAGTGTTGAAAATCATCAAAAGAGTCCTCCCACCCTGGGTGAGTAGTGTACTTGTGCTAGATAAAAGTCAAACTAATCATTCAGTAGACCTTAGCGTTTTAGTGCCACGATACATTGTTTAACCTCTCGGGCGCGTTACGTACACCCGGGTGTAAATAAGCGAAAACGCCCCAGCGCCTTACGTACACACGTCTGTACATAACAGACAGTCGTTCATTGGACTTTGATTTTTATCATTTTCAATTATAAATCGCCCGAGAGGTTAAACACGTAATTGTAGTACTTATGTTTATTTAAGACGAGTTCTGCCAATAATTCTATTGGTGAGTTTGATTTATGTGTCCAGAAAACAAAGTAGAAAGTCAAACATTGCAGTTTTAAATATCTACCCTCCATTGGTTCTACTCACGTGTTGCTCCTTAAAAATATATTCAAGAACATACTCCAATTCTGCACGAAAGAATTACACGCGTTCCTTACAAGACAAGTTTATAATTCGAGACAGGATTTCCTTGTGAGCTTACGAACTGTACTGTTTCTGTGTTCACTCCTTGCTTTGAATTTCAATTTTCTTGCTTGTTGCAAGAAAATTGCCAAAGATTTAAACTGTAAGAAGAGTCCATGTTCCATTATGTTCTTTCGTGCAAAAAGTATTCCTACTGAAGAGTGGCTCCCAATTTTGGTTATGAGAATGGCAAAAATGTTGAATGTTGTGAGTTCCGGGTCAAGTCATAACGTGATTTTTTCAAGGTTTAATGAAGTTTATCCTGGATCTCACTGACATATTTGAAGTAAAACACCGTGAGGAAACCTGGACTAAGTCCAGAACCATGTCAAATGCCTGTCGGGTTACTAGATGCGCCTTAATTAACACTTACACACCATATTTCTTTTACTATGCAAATTAACAACATACTTCCAGGTGTCCAAGGGGTCTAATCTCTAAGCATGAAACTCGTGCTTTCGGTCTTAGTTACGGGCGTTTTGACAACCAGCTCGAACTAAGAATGACAGCTCCTTAGAGTCAGCGCCTAAGACATATAGCTTGTTAGAGTCCGCGCCACCACTGCTTTTTTTATCGTGGTAAAATAAGCAGTGGTGGCGCTTTTTTTTTTAAGTGGTTATATCATCAAATGAGTCCTGCCACATAGGGCAGAGCGGGAGGGACTTTCAGATTCGTACTGTCTAAAATCCACGGTGTCCTTCAATAGAACTTTACGTTCCGGGATCACGGTAATTCGTACAGTCCCGCGACCGCCACCACTGCCTGCGGAAAATTCGTGTTACTACATTCTTTTAATACGATTTGATGTAGGTAATGATATAGACACTAGCGCCGCGTCTAAATGACTTCAGTCGGGGCGGTATTATCCGTCCTCAAATTCGTCCGCAACAGCTTTTATTTTGACGTTAGTTAGGTTCGTACTATGCATCCGTTTCTATGTCTTCGTTGAAGGACTTAGAAAGTAGACACCAAGAACAAACTATCGTGAATAAAACAAAAAACTTGTTATGTTGTCTACCAGTGTCATCGAGTGCCTGTTCAAACACAATCCGGCGAAAAATCAATGTTAATTAGTTTGAGGATTCCTGTTCGTGCACTGTATTCTTTGTAATTTGTCATTATAACAGTTGGATGTCATTGTTTAGATGGCTAACGAAGAATTTAAAAGGATTTTTGTCCCAAGAAACAGTTTAACGGAATCTGGAGTTTATTGTTCTGATTGTAAGGGTGAAAGTTCTTTTTACATCAAGCTGTGCGTGACCACATCGCGTTCCCAACTGCCTATTGTGTTGACATTCCTTTTCTGAAATATCTTAGTTTTTTCCAACGTCACTTTTTACAACGCTGCGTTTCTTTGCTACGATATTTTTGTCAGGCGTTCAAACTTTTCAATGGACAGTGAAATAATTAGTTTAGTTGAAAAATGCGACAAAGCTGTCCCGGTGACGCGTCATGGCATGATCTTTATGGTTCTGCTAACACTGTTATCTGTCTAACTAATTGATATTGAATATCGTGGTATATTTATAAAGGAAGACGGATTAGAGGGACTTTTCTTTTGGACTGTCTTCATTTGTTTAGATAGCAGTGTTTTGTTTTGCTAAGTAAATACTTGTAATTAGTAAGTTTGAAAGACAAACCGCGGCAATAGCGTGATTTCTCACTGTTTTGTGACGTAAAGAACGCGAACTTTGAAATATATAACAAATTACCAGATGAAATTAATAAAGAACAATATTATGTAAATGTTATTAAAATGTACATGAATATTTAAATGAGAAATTTAATAAATAAACAAAATAACACAAAAAAAGTATAATTTAAAAAAATACTCATGTATAAATCCAAAATATGAGTAGTAAAAAAATATAATTGTATACAATTAGTTATAAGCCCACCTACCTACACGAAAGAGTAGTTTAATATTAAAATTGTAAACAAATATTTATAATAGTCCTCCTCCTAATTTTTATTTTGTTATGCTCGACAGGGCCCACAATGCTCCAAAACGAATGCATATCCTTATATACCTACCACCTAAGTTAACATTGTGGAATGCAATAAAGCCTTTGTCAAACAGACAATCGTGACGAATGCGAAGCGTGACGTTTTTATTTGTAATGTATGGAATTGTTTGAATCCAGTCACAAAGAAAAGCGAAAGCGATCCGATAGCGTGACAGAACTATCGGACTGACGTCTCGCTTTGGTTCGGTATCGCTTCGGAAACGCTTCGCTTTCGCCTGTCTGTGTGACAAAGGCATAAACGTATTGAGTAATGAGTGCATATTACAGGCCTTATGAAAAGGTGCCTCTACGTAGTTTATGAACGAGGTTTTTTTTTCCTTTTAAGCGTCAAATTTCCGATTTACTGTACTTCCTAAAAACGGGAAATGTCACAATAATAATATAGGGCATGACATAAGGTTGTTGATATGTGGAACGTGAATACAGCAGTTATTGTGCCTACAATCGTGTCTGCCAATGGCTTAATTGCCAAGAGCCTCGACCAACACCTGAGGAGGCTCTCGCTGGGTAGCTGGATCAAGCGCTTGATTCAGAAGGCAGTACACCTGGACCCGGCGCGTTTTGTGAGGAGGTTCCTCTCTCAAGAGCCCTGACCACCGGTAGCCCGGACCCTGTTCCTGATGCTGGTACACTGCTATTTTTTAATGTATTTTATTTCTTTTTTTTTGTTAAAATATTTGAAAACGTAAGAAATAAGTGAATAAAGATCAAGTGCTTCTGAAGTCCTAAAATGACTTTTCACGTTTTTGGAACGCTTCAAGTGCGCTGTAAATAAGATACAAAAATCTTGTAACCTCTGCTTGTTCACGATGTTTTCCTTTAGCAAAAATGAGACGTAAAACTATGTCTTTAGAAACTAGGTTTTTAAAACTAAGACTATGTTTTTAATTATTAGGTTTGAGTTTTACTGTGACAGCGAATTATGTATTCATTTATTGGATTAATCACAAAAACACAATTTTGAATAATGAAGCTGGTTTAGTGAATCTGTTTGACGTGTGTGTCAGACACACATGGGTGTTTTTGTAGGGTGAGTATGCAAGTAGAATTTGATGGACATTACACTATTAAATAACTGGTAAAAGAACAACTAATAGTAATTACCTGCAACAGATTTTGGATTTACCTGAACCAAATTTACACAAAACGACCCATGTTTATATCTTTAATTCTCCACATTTTTCAGCAATTTTTAAAAATTAGGGCTTGGGTGTCGCACCTTCTAACGTGATTTATTGATTTTGAAATTAGTTGTAAAACATAAGGTCCTCCTATCATTCTACACTATGAATGATTTTAATAAAATTAAGCTATTAATGGCAATCCCAGTTTTCAACCAAATGACAGTTACTGTACTACCCCGCCCACCATGCGTTTGTCAACAATATGATAGTCGATCGATTGTCGCCTAATTAGACATTCGCAGGTAATTGTAGTCTGGTTATTTGATACCCTTTACCTCAGAACTGGTAGATGTAGAAGGCTTACTCAGAACAACGAGTGTCGGAAAAAAGTCAGAAACGCATGCACACATCGAAACAAGTCTCGTACAGTGATCATTCAGACAGACGGCGACTGTCATTTGTTTGTGATCTCCACGAACACATAGACACGTTTCACATACAGTGAGTGCGAGTGAACTCGCGACTGTCATTTGTTTAAGATCTCCACGCACACATAGACACGCTTCACCCACAGTGAGTGCGAGTGAACTCGCGACTGTCATTTGTTTGAGATATCCACGCACACATAGACACGCTTCACGCACAGTGAGTGCGAGTGAACTCGCGACTGTCATTTGTTTGAGATATCCACGCACACATAGACACGCTTAACCCACAGTGAATGCGAGTGAACTCGCGACTGTCATTTGTTTGAGATATCCACGCACACATAGACACGCTTAACCCACAGTGAATGCGAGTGAACTCGCGACTGTCATTTGTTTGAGATCTCCACGCACACATAGACACGCTACACCCACAGCGAGTGCGAGTGAACTCGCGACTATCATTTGTTTGAGATCTCCACGCACACATAGACACGTTTCACGTTCAGCGAGTGTAAGCAAACTCGCGACTGTAATTTATGATCTTTACGGACACGAAGACACTTTAAGTATAGCGAAAGCGAGTAGCCCACGTAGATCGCTTCACGTGTGCGCTGCTCGTTGCATGCAGATGACCTTCTGTGTTTTACTATTAGATACCTTATACTGTAATAATCATGGTTGTAATTAGCGGTCCTGTTCAATTTTCCGGCTAAATTATTGATATATCGGGTCTTGTGTGAGCTGGTAGTTGCTTTATTAATTTAGTCTTTTCTTTAATAATTAAGAAGAGCGATATTTTCGTCTATCTGGTGTCTTTTTCATCGTAGTGTAAATATCGCGGTCGCGAGACTAACAAATTACCGTGACCCCGGAACTTAAAGGGCTTTTAAAGGACACTGTGGATTTTAGTCAGTATAAGTCTGACAGTCCCTCCCGCTCTGCCCTGGGTGGAAGGACTCATTCGATGATTTTACCACGATAAAAAAAAGTGTAAATATCGTCATCATGCCCGTATTTCAATTTATTTTGGGTTTGGTGTAGTATGTCTTCTTTTTTAAATGCACTTCCTAGCAGTCCACCCCGGACAACGGCATATCAAGCTACCTATAAGCTGCGGTGACAGCAGACCAATCCCAATAGAGGTGGTAGGCCTCACTAGAGCCGTCTACCTCGGTACGCTACCATCACCCTATTGAAGTCCGGCGCTAAACAGTTTGCGTTCTGCGTTCCGTCAGTGAGCAGAAGTTCCAGTTTCTTCTCGGTGAGCTTGTTCCATCTTAGGCTCTTTGTCGTAGCTAAATATAATGTCTGGACTTTAAAAGAGACAGCGACCTCTGAGTTTGTTTCGGCTGTTTCTTCTCATAGTAGCCAGGTACAAAACACCGGCCTCATCTAGTTGGTCAAAAGACGACGTGTAAAAGTGATAATATTAACATACTTGCAAATAAATAAAAAATACCATTTCATCATTTCAGATTGAAGGCAAAATTCATTTTAAATTAGAAAAATCGAACGCATTAGTACGAAGCTTCATCAAAATCGGTTCAGTCTTTTTTATAAATAAGAACTTGAAAGTTTGTAGCAAATGCCGTTCAGCGTACATACGAGTACTCTTGTGTCTCAGACTCCACTATGACTTAATTGGCTAAGCAAAGTATTGTAAGCAAAGTTTTGGCTCAGTAGGTATTAAGTTAACTTTCATCGAAAGTAAATACTAAAGTACTGTCAATTTATACGAAAGGGATGCTTAGATCGAAGTATACCGCTGACTTTGACTTAGCCGTTGCTTAGCTATGACTATTTATCTCTGCCTTATGTATGGTGTGTCATATCAACCGAATAAGCACGTCGGAACCTAAAATCAGCCGCGGAACTTCGATCGCGTAATTTCTGGACAGTGTGTTTAGACACTATGGCCAACAATAGTGCCGAATGGAATGCACCGACCGGAACAAATGCACCTATGAAGTTCGTTTGGTACCAGGATCCCATGACACTAAAGAGATTTCTATAGTAATAAAATAAAAGCTGCCAGCCGTCCCAGACTCGCCCCATCAAGTCTTAATTTTCATAATAAGACAGGCTCAACAAGTAAGGAAGCGATTTGTACTAGGAAGCTTACAGATGTCAACTCCATATTATGAGAAACAGCGGTCTCTCACTATTGTTAGTAACAATTGCCGAGATTTTGCCGTTACATCTTGTGAATGATTTCCTTGATTTCCATGTGAATTTTCTGATTTTTCTAGAAATATGGTAATGGTAATTGAGTCACCGATAAATTAAAATAGACAGGAATTCTGCAGGTGAACGACTTGGGTTCTAAGAAGGTCTTAAGAGGAATTGCTATAAAATTCTCCCCGGTCGTTATTGTTAGTGGATTTGAATCTTCTTTTTTGGGCAGTTAAAATAGTTAAATGGGTCTTTCCGCTCTGAGTGAAGGGGAGAGGACTGTCAGACTCTTACTGACTGAAAACATCCTGTTCTTTCACATGCTCTTTGCATTCTAGACCCGTGGTGCCTTTCTAAGGCAGTCCCGCGACCCGGTGGACTTGCATCTTTTAACTTTTTCGCTTATTTAGCAGATTTTAACTGTGGTCACTGTTGGTTATTCATACCAACAGTTCTTAAATAGACCAAAGAGACGCAAGAATATCCACCACAGATCTTTCTTTATATCCATACATTGATGTCCATTAACACCCATATAATAGGGTATTTTACTGCATAAATAAATTGAAAATCTGTTCAGTCCGTCGGTAGGTAGGTATTGAAAAATAATGAACACGTATTTTTTGTTTTTCGAAATCAGTGAATATTGACAAAGATAAAACGCTTCGAAATTCGGGAGTGGGGGGCTTGTGACGTCATAACGCCTGTAAAATTATACAGACCTAGTGACGTTTTGTATATTTTAGAAGCCTTATATATTTGTAGTTTTTGGTTCTCGTAACAAAAGAACAATTACGGTTCAAATATTATGATAATCAAACTTTTGGACTAATTAAGTTTTTTGAATAAAATAGCCTATTGTTTCGTCATAGACCATAATCTAACCGGTCCTCATCCACTCCCCACCACTTAACACAACCCTCAAAAGCCGACCCCCGAACAGTCATAAAAGCATAACCCTCAACCGCCACCCGTCACCATTACGTAAAAACATCAGTAATTTAGCTACGGGTGGCACTTCGCAAAAAATTTGGTAAAAAAAAATACAAAAATTAATTAAACGCAACCGGGACCTTTTGTGCGTTCAATTCGCGTATTTATTAGAGCGAGCATCGTGGCTGTACTGTAATTGCCGTATAGGGTTGTCAGGTCATTTCAACCTGATTGTAGTTGTTTAGAAGTTGTAAGTAAGATCATAGAGAAATGGTAATTATAAATTTGCCTAAACAAACAAAATGCGTTATTAAATTATGGTTACAATTTCAATGCTCATCAGTAATTATTTTTGTATACCAAAATTATTAAATGCTCGCCAAATCTAAAACTCGCTTTAGCAAGATTTTAGGGACACCCCGAAGTTCGTTTTGGTTTGGTTCCTTTAAACCCTGCAAACAGAAATAGAAGCCCCGCCAAGCGGGTCTTCGTTGACCCTGCCTAGGTCGATTATTTTTATTACTACAGACATTAGGTAAATTTCTACACTCTGCATAAACGATTGACTATCATTACTATTCTTATCTAATAAAATAGTGTTGTTTGTTATAAAAATATACTAAGATTATTTTTAAACAAAATAAGTTTTATTTTATTTTACAACAGCTCTGTTCTAGGAAATTGTGCTGTAATCGTAGGTGAGTTTACAAACGTAGAAACTCACATCAACAAACACCCAGACTCGAAACAACTACTTTCAGACCATGCAAATATTCCTTCCGTGCGGGGATCGAACCCGCAACAAGGAGCGCAGCAGTCGATCGCTCAGTCACTGCGCTAACCATACCGACAAAAAAAGAAAAGAAATATGCACTAGCGAGACAAGAGCGAACATGTATAAAGATTAGTGGCTCAAACGTTTGGTGGTCCCTCCAGAGTTGCTTATTTATTCCATTTTGTTCGGACACACGAAGAAACACCTACTTAGTAACAATTTCTAAGAGATCATTCCGTTTATTAAAAGATAAGGAAAAAGCTTAAATATTAAAGAAGCATAACGACATCCTACTATCTTTTTTTTTTTTAATCTTCAAGTGATTCTTCCCACCCAGGGCAGAGCGGGAGGGATAGTCAGACTCGTCCTGACTAAAATCCATGGTCTCCTTCAATGGCCCTTTACGTTCCGGGGTCACGGTAATTCGTGTGTCCCGCGACCATCCTACTAATATTTATAAACGTGAAAGTTTGTTTGGATGGATGGATGTTTGTTACTCTTTCACGTAAAAACTACTTAACCGATTCATATGAAATTAGGTATACAGATAGTTCAAAACCTGGATAAACACATTGTTTTTATCCCGATTTAATGCTCGGATAATTCTCGAGTTGTAGTGGGTGTAGCCGCTGGCAACTGCTAGTATTATTATATGATAAAGTATATTTTCCAATCTGTCTGTCTGTGCAATTACCTTAGTTTTTCATAAGAAGGAAGCTTTTATATCGAACTTTTGGCGATAAATGGACTATCCAGTACAAAAATATTTTTTTCCTGAGATTAGTAAGTTTTAACAAACAAACGTTTCAAAAAACTTGGTATAGACGAAGCCGTGGATAAAGGTAGTAAAAGATCCATCCGAATCTGGGGCTACCAGCCAGACAGTAATAAGAGAATAAATTAAAAACCTACACGTGCAAAGTATTAAGATTGTCAGCCAGTATTTTCATGATATTCATTTCATGGAGTCATTACAATTTTGTAGGATTTCCATTATAGTATTATCTTTTTAATTTGTTTTTTTTTTTTTTGGAACGTATTTTTAATATTTCGACAGGCCTGTTGGTCTAGTGGTTAGAGACCCTCACTGCTATGCCGGAGGTCGTGGGTTCGATTCCCACCCAGGACAAATGTTTGTGTGATGAGCACGATCATTTGTTCTGTGTCTGGGTGTAATTTATCTATAATTTGTATGTATTTAGAAATATATAAGTGTGTTTATCAGCTGTCTAGTACCCATAACACAAGCTCTGCTTAGCTTGGGACTAGATGGCGTTGTGTGATAGTTGTGGAATATTTATTTATTTGGGTTTTTAGAGCTTCAATGTTGAAAATAAATGAGGATTTCTGAAGGCATATTGGACTTTGATATTTATTACTCGTTCTTTGGAACGTTGACGAATTTTGGGTACGATAGTTCAGACTAAATAGCCAACTGAAAAGGTTGGTTTGATATTTCCCGTGGTCTTCGCTGAGATTGTCCGCTACGACCAGTCAATCTTGATCCAATTGTGCTGCATAAACTCAAAGATGTAAAATGTGAAAACTGTATGATTATGTTATACAAGATTTTTATTTTAGTTCTTTCATTGCTCCCTAGATGTCGCTAGTTGTCTTTCTGGCAGCTTAATTATGTTCCCTACAATGAGTTTGAATACAAATGTCTTAATATTAAATTAAACTCCTCGTAAAATTCCCCAAAATAACTTCCAAAAACTTTTAAAAACACACGTAAAACTTCAACCACAAAAAAGTAAAAAAAAAATCACCAACCTTCTTAATTACTTTGGAACCCTAAAGTCATTACTAAATGTCATTCTGGATATCGCCAGCCCTGTTCCCGGGGTCATTCTGACGCGAGTGTTAAAGGGTTAATTTAACGGTCACTGCTTTGCGACAGACTCGAACCGTGTATTTCGGCGTATGTAGTGTTGTAGCGACGCGGGATTCAAATTAAAATCCCGGGAATTTGCATGGCAGTGGACATAGTTGCGTTTAGTTGAGTCTGTCATTTTATGATGAAGCAATTAACTTTTATGTTACGTAGTTATAATTATTACTATGAACTACGTCTATATTTCTGAAGGGGTGAGTAAAGGAGTATTCTATAACGGCAGTAGCTTATAGGGGAACAGTGTATAAGACGGGAACGTGAGGTATGATGGAAAATCACATACTTAAGGCAAACTTAACACAATACTAACATAGCGCAAGCGCTAACAGGACGCCATTTGTTAATGGCCATTTGCAAATGACGTCCTGATGGCGCTTGCGCTACGTTATTGTTGTGTTAAGTATGCCTAAAGAGTGTATGTCCCCATTATACCTAGCGTCCCCGTCTTATACATTGTTCCCCTACCAGCGGTTCTGCTGTCTCTTGTAGTTCGTTAATTGCCCTAGGGATTCTACTTACGAAATAAAAAAAAATCGTATGTCTTAATACGAACTATAATCTAACTTTGTGCCAAGTTTCATCGAAATCCGCACTGCGGACCCACCATACCACTGGCCATATACCCCTGGTGACCATTTACATCATAATTTTTCTAGACATACTAATGTTTACGCATTTAATGATTTTAAAGTATAATAAATGTATAGGCGTAAGGTCGACGGAGTCGATCGCGGGACCAAGGGATTACCGTAACCCCGGTACGCAAAGGGCTATTGAAGGACACCGTGGATTTTAGTCAGTACAAGTCTGACAGTCCCTCCCGTCCTGCCCTGGGTGGGAGGACTCATTTGATGATTTTACCACGATAAAAAAAAAGGTCGACGGAGCCCCGCCACGCAGAGCTCCTATTGCTGTCTGCAGGGCGTAAAAAGAACCTTACCAAACCGAATTTCGAGGTGCCCCTGGCTGATTTTATGCTATCGTAGTGTACAACCCTTTTTCTCAGTGGTATGGGTTCAGACTCACCATACCACCAGGGGTATGGTCTGCTGCGAAAATCCGTAAAGTCCGAATATTGGGTACATGAGAATACACTTGTACTTACCCAATATTAATGGTCATGATGATGTTTTTGTCTGAATGCAGGTGACCTGCACCTGCACGCTGCATTCAGTGGCTTTTCAAAGCAATTGGGTGGAGGATTAAATTATCAAATAAATCCTTCTGGTCCAGGTGGAAAGGAAGGCACTGTCTGCCGCTTACTGACTTAAAAAACACCCTATTCCTTTACATACTCTTTGCGATCAAGGGTCGCGGTGTCCTGCTTAGACAGTCTGCAATGCAGTGGCTGACAATCAGCTTTTAAGCTGGGAATATGAAACTCTGGGATATTATTTTGTGTTAGCAGTAAAATTTAAAACTAGAGGCTAGATAATTTCCTATGAATTATAAGATATTCTTCGTATTTCTCTGTAAAAGGTAAATACTCGAAAATAGCGTCTTTTGAAGTATCTCATAATAAATGTATTAGTTATTATTTTAACAACGGTAAATATTGATTTTTGTGTAGGATTACAGTTTATTTAGGAAACAATTATTAGAAACGCCTACCCAATGTGCGTCAGCAATTTACGCTTACCTAGATAGAGGCGGCCTACGCTTAAATGTAATAATTTAAATACGTCATTTTACTGGTAACAGGGTTTTCGTCACGGGACTCTAAAAATCCCGAAAAAATCCGGGAAAAATATTTAACGTCACATTACCTGGTATATTTTTGAGGTCGCCGAAAATCATCAAATATGTCCTACCGCTCATATTTGGTGGAGCGAATGGAACTGTGATACTTGACTGACTAAAAACCACTCTGTTCCTTCATTTGCCCTTTGGCTGTGTTTCATGGCCGCGGTGTCTTTTTTAGACAGTCCTCGTCAGTTGCCTGACGGCTCCTTAAGGGGCGCGTGGAGTAGGATGCGCCGTTGACTCAGGCATGGTCCTTGGTCGGACGGCGAGCTACACGGGGTATACCCTTTTTAATAATATTTAAGGGACCTTGTACCTCAATACTTGGAATATTATTTAAAAAAAAAAATGTCTAGCTCATTATTATATGTCATAATTTAAAAACGGGATTTTTGACCTAGTCCCTCAAAAAATCCCCGAAAATTCCAGGAATGAGATAACATCACTATTTGCCTACGTGTCGTTTCATACGTCAGGTGCGTAAATTTCATGTAAATCAAACCTTTACTTTTGAATGGTGCACAGGCGGATTTAACATTTCAATGTATTGTCTGGATTTACAGTTATTCTGGATTATTTAAGGACGAAATTAAAACAGATTTTTCGTTACTTCGTGTGGAGACTATTTAGTTGAAACAACATTTCAAATTGATATTCGAACATGTGTTTTTTGATAATGACTTGTGTCATTCACTTGAATAAAAGTCTTCTCTGTTCAAACAACTTTTTTACTTTCATATCCTGGTTTTCTAGTATATTTCATAAATATGGTAGCAGATCGTGGTTCGAATGGTGTGTGGTGGTGTCGAATTAGGTCTAGAAAAAGCGGTTTGGGCCAGTTGATGGAAAGTGGACATTGTCGAGCTTATCAATAAATTATGTACCTACTTGTGTGTGGGGGAATCATCAAATGATTCTTCACGCCCTAAGTGGGACAGAAGGGACTGTCAGACTGATACCAAATCAAACCCTTGGTACTTTAATTTCGCTTTGCATTCCTAGATCGCAGTTACCTCTTCGGGGCTAATGAATTAACGTGACCCCGGAATGGAAAGGGCTATTGAAGGACACCGTAGATTTTAGTCAGTACGAGTCTGATAATCCCTCCCGCTCTGCCCTGGGTCGGAGGATTCATTTGATGATTTTACCACGACAACAAAAAGAAGACTTTCCTGCAACTTTGGCAGATCCTGGAACACAGATCTCACAAGTCTGACATATCCTGTAACACTGATACGAATATTATGATGATGGCCTTATTCCATCAAGTTCCTGTAAGATATTATGTTCTATAGCCATAACTTCGTAAATGTGTAACAATCAAAGCTGATATTGAAGCGTACGTGTGGTTCGACAGAATCGTCCCAGTGGGGGTCGTTAAAAGTGAATGAGGGATTTCGTCAAATTAATGGGGTAGCCGCGGTGCGTCGCCATTTTGAGAGATCCTTGAACTTGAAACTGGATACCGTGGAATGGGCATTGACGCGTGCATAGTTGAAAAGATATTCAGTTTTTTCTAATGAGTTTTTTCGTGTAAACTTGCAATACCTAATTACAAGGTCCCAAAGTACGAAACAACTGAAATTAACCTACATGCGTTGTTTAAAAATGGTAAAACTATTTAAAAGAAAATTTCCTAGTAAATAGTCCTACATTAATGTTTGTTGAACCACGACTCCCATTGAGCATAAAGTTTTGTCTCGGCATAAATTGTTATTTAATTTTAAACAGATAGTCCTAATAAACTTAAAGGCCATATTGCTCGCAGAGCAGATGGCCGATGGGGTCGAAAAGTACTAGAGTGGAGACCACGGACTAGCAAGCGCAGCGTAGGACGTCCACCAACAAGATGGACAGACGACCTTATAAAGGTCGCCGGAAGACGCTGGATGCAGGTCGCTTCCAACCGGTATATGTGGAGATCTTAAGGGGAGGCCTATGTTCAGCAGTGGACGTCCTATGGCTGAGATGATGATGATGATGATGAGTAGATAAGACAATCTCAAAAATTATTAAAAAAATTAAATGCGTTTGTTCTGTTTGAAAAAAGTCTACCTTCTGAACTAACTGATGATTGCAAGCTGCATCAAAAAACGAAGTATACATAGCTAATTTTCGATCATCCACATACTTAGTACACGCTGAGAACATCGAAAAATCAAATAGTTTACTCTCTGCTTTGTCATTATAACTTCCTTATAATAAAGTTTGCTGTGATAAAACAATAACGCCTTTGTCAAACAGACAGGCGAAAACGAAGCGAGTCCGAAGCGATACCGAACCGAAGCGAGACGTCAGTCAGATAGTTCTGTCACGCTATCGGATCGCTTTCGCTTTTCTATGTGATTGGTTATATGACTGGATTCAAACAATTCCATACATTACAAATAAAAACGCCTCGCTTCGCATTCGTCACGCCTGTCTGTTTGAAAAAGGCTTAACTATACAATTCCTCTCGAAGATTTTAGTACAGTCAGGTATAACAGTCGAACCGAGTTAGCATAACTCATCCCGTTTCTATAAATCACGGTAACGCATGTAATGACATTTGGAACTGAGCGTCATTACTGCCTGTCGCAGTTGTGATCCCTTCCTGAGAACGTGACTATTTGTTTTATTATATCTAAAAGTTGGGCCATGGAAACAGTGGGGGATGTAGCGGGAGCGAATAATCAAGCTCGTGATAGGAAATTAGTTTAATATCCCAAACGCGATCACTTGGTTGCGGAACTCACGAATTACCGTAACCCCGGTACGTAAAAGGCTATTGAAGGACACCGTGGATTTTAGTCAGTACGAGTCTGATAGTCCCTCCCGCTCTGCCCTGGGTGGAAGGACTCGTATGATGATTTTACCACGATAAAAAAAAACGGGATCCCTTAATTTGAAGACCACAATTTCAAGGACCTAGACACACTAGTCTAAAAGAAACCTCTCATTCAAAGAGACTCAGATAGACTCATTGTTATATGCCATTGCAAAGAGACTTTCCTATTGTATTGAATAGTAATGCTAACACTCACATTGATGTTAGAAGGTGCAGTCGGTGACTAAGGACATTTCAAGGCTGAAATTATAAATAATCAGACTAATATGAGTAGAGAGTTTCTTGTTGATTAAAGGATAATAATATTGCGATATTAACGTATTCCAACGTAATTATAAATCGGATCTATTTGTCCAGTCTAATGCTACAGTATAAAAGTTTATTTAGAGACAAAATTTTTTCAAAAGTTGGCTCATTCACAGAAGATGGGTTTTTGAACACCAAAAGAAAAGTTGAATTCATTTTTATTTCGTGATCGCTTATTTCGAAGCCACACACAAACGCAAATCTGTGCTAATGCAATAAAACGGCCATATTTGTACATCGTACTGAACGAACGAACGAATTGAAGATCCCTTGTTATGAACGAATGATTTGCATACATATCTGAATGAAAAGAACGTTTGGCTAAACGAATACAAGTAAACTGTGTATTTGTATTGCAATTTTCTGGATTTTGTCCTGCGAATTGAGTTAAAGAATTTGTTTTTTTTTTTATACTGTTGTTGGTTATGAAGATGTAGATTTTCTACACGGGTTCTACAAATACCTAATATCATACCGAGCCTAGACGAGTCACCCCGTGCATTCACAATGGACACACTCAGTCTCTATGGCAGCAACTATTAGGAACGTCACAAATATTGTGGCGAGGGGGGCGGCTGTATTTGATCAAGGGCGCTAGACACGGCTAAGATACTATAATATTTTATCTTAAGATGTTATATTAATTTATGTTAGACCTCCTCTCTGCTCGCTCTACTGAACTAAGTAAGAAAGAAATAAGATCCCAAGTGCGCGTGAGCCGGTCCTACGCTGTGTGTGAAAGAGATAGAATTTGCTGCAAGATTTCGATCCTCGCAGTGGTGACACCCATAAGTTTCTTCCCTCCTTATCCCACACAGGTACCTCCCGAAACTTCCGTGTCCGGTGAGGACCTGCGTCATGCGGTAGGTAAGGACGCCGTGACGCCTATGCAGCCACTCCTCAAAGAGGGGTCTTACCGCCGCGATTGCGGCGTGCCCGAAAGGGTGTAACTTCAAAGAATTTGTACTACGTTTAAAATGAACCTACGTTTGAAATGAATAGTTTGAACTTGAATTTTATTGGATTCAGGTGGGAGTAAAAAGATAAATTAAAGGTTACAAGTTCGATGGATGAGAAAACATTAAGCTGCGTGAATTTTATCATAGACTTTTATTTTTAAAACTGGTTGGCTGGTTGAAAAAGGAATAAAATATTAGTTAAAGGAAAGGTTTACGTAGGCGTTTTATGGGATGACAAGTTATTTTATTTCTAGAGTTATAAAATGATCTTTTGGAAGTCAATGATGTGTTGAGTTTTGGTTTATTTTCGTTTTGTCAAACAGATACATAGGTAATATATTTTTTAAACTAAAGTTTATCATCAAACTGGAATAACGATCAGTGAAATTAAGCAAAATAACTAACGGTGAGAAAAGAGGTCATTATGAAATAAAAAAAAACGACGGGTTGCACTCTAGGAGTGCCGGCAGAAGTGAAAACTTGAATAGTAATAAACACACACGAACATTCACGCAAGCGCCCTGCGCCGTCTTACGAATTTTCGATCAGGTCACGTATTCAGACGCGAGTTTAACATTTTTTACCCATTCCAAAAAAAGTGCACAACGCCGCTAAAGAAGTTTTCACTTCAAAAAATATTTTTCATTTTACCAAACGGTTAACCAACCTAACATGATCGGGTAGCTACCCGTAACCACAAGCCCTACCACCGTATTTATTTAGTCAATCTATGCATAAATATTTGAAACGCATCCGGACAAACAAACCGGTCCAGTTGACAGACGACATCTGCGCAATCTGATCAGAATAACAAAACAAACCTAGTTTGCATTTACGAATGCAAAATTTATTAAACTAAATATAGTCAGCCTCAAAAAGATGCAATACAACATTACTTATAACTGAGAATATGAGTTGTATTGCTAGTTGTGACAATTTAATGTCTAACTTTTTTTATCGTGGTAAAATCATCAAATGAGTCCTACCACCCAGGGCAGATTGGGAGGGACTGTCAGACTCGTACTGACTAAAATCCACAGTGTACTTCAATAGCCCTTTACGTTTCGGGGTCACGGTAATTCGTGAGTCCCACGACCCCGGCAGGCTTTTTGGCCCTCTACAGGGGGGCCCCGAAATTATGGTGACACTCCTTGAGGAACACAACGCGCCGTCGACCCTGGCATGGTCCGTGGTCGGAAAGCGAGTCGCCCATTACTCGCCGCCCGCATTTTTCATCAAACCTACCCACAAAATTCATTTTGCACATTGGAGAACATAATATATCTACAATGAAAACCTTTGCCTTTTTAAAGCCGACTGTACTGTGCTGATCGCCACAGAAGACCAAGGGATCACGCTGGATGCAAGCCGCTTCCAACCGGTCCTTTGGAAGTGACGGCTGATATGATGATAATAATGATGTACTGGCATACTTAAATCAATAAAACAACCAGTGCTTTGGAAATCATTATTAAGTTGTTAGTCCCCGCTGTCATCCAAAGATCTTGACAGTCGTTAAAGATAATTTCAGGTCACCAAAAGTCAGACAACAAGACGACTTACCATGGTGTTCCGTGTTACCCAGATACTGGGCTTTGGAAGTTAGATAACCAATTACTCCATGTAAAATGTTGGTATTCAGTTACATTAACATAATTTGAAAAAGGCTAAGTATCTAGAATTTAGATTTACAATTAGATTCATCATTTGACTGTTCGTCGACAGGACGATTTATTTGTGTCCGTTTCCTCAACGGACTCTTTCACCCACGGACTTTTCACCGACAGACACTTTTAAATTCGCCAGTTTCGACAAAAGGCCTTTCCAGCTACATAACGTTTCATCGACACGATGAAAAACCTATGACTATTTTAACTACAGACCTCTCTTAAGACAAGAGATATTACAATTTTCCATCAAAAATGTTCGTCATTATTTTACAGTTGCGTGATTCAAAAACAATAATTGCTTTTGAATAATTTGGAAGTGTTTACATATTTTTGCTCGTCATTGTACATATTGGCTTGATTTTATTTCAAAAGTAGGTCATTTCCCAAATTATTCTGCGATTAAAATTATTATCTTGGACGAATAAAATTGTGTGAAGGTTTTAATTCATGCAGGAATCGAGAGGGAATAATTAATACGGATTCATAGTATTTATTGAAGTTCTCTGTGGTTGGATATGGAGTAATCTTTTGTGCGACAGCTTGCATTATATTTTATTTTAAAATACACACAGTGGTAGACTTCTGAAGGTTGTTTTGCAATATTATTCTTCAATAGGGTAGTTTACTGCATAAATAACTTGAAAATCTGTTTAGTCTGTCAGTTAGAGAATTGAAAAAGAATGAACACGTATTTTTAGTTTTATTAAATAAATGAATATTGACAAAGATAGAACGCTTCGAAATTCGGGAGTAGGGGCTTGTGACGTCATAACGCCTTTAAAATTATACCGACCGAGTGACGTTTTGTGCTTGTTAGAAGTGTTGTTTCGTCAATTTTGGTTAACGTAACAAAAGAAAAAATACGGGTCAAATATTATTTGATAATGTAACTTTCGGACTTAAATGTTTTGAGAAAAATAACCCATTGCTTTTTCATGTAGTTCTGTATTTCCACTGTGACTTTCAACTATATTAATATTAAACCATTTGATTATAATAATATATACATATATCAATTAACACATTTTGGCTTTAGTTGATGGCTATCGATGATGGAATGACATTCTTTTCGTATACACTCTCATCATCATCAAACTATAATGTTTCCACTGCGCGCACACAGGCCTCCTCTCTGTGAGAGGTGCCATAGTATACCACGTGGGCCTATTGCGGGTTGTAAGAGACATTTACCAACCCGCAATGGCCCAGCGTAGGTCTTCGCATTTTGGTTCTAAAACATCGGTTTACAACAACCGGATTTCATCGCGATGTTTTCCTTCACCGTTTTGAGAGCAGTGGTGATGAAATAAATAACGTAAAGTAATGCGCCAGACTGAGTTCAAACCCACGAACTAGATCTATATATATAAGTCGGAGCCGATACCACTGAGACACCACTGCTCCTCCCATAGACTATTCTACAGTGCAGAATTATTCTACAGTGCAAGGAAACAATCAGTTAAATTTCTCATAGAATATTTTGTGTTCAGCCTCGCCTGTTTAATCTGGATAAATTACAACCAATACCCGAAAAAAGTAAACGAATCCCGTCCTCCATTCCCCAAAAAATCAATAGAACCGTAATCAATCCGCAAAAATCTGACCGATCATTACAAAAATTCTCACGTATACCCTCGCACCCATCAAAAATCACTTACAACTGCTTACAGTCCAATAAAAACAAACGGCCGTACCTCCGAAACTGGCTCGTACTAGTTTGAACTGGAGAAATATCCGCCATTTTGCCGTATAACACCTCCCGAAACCGCCCGAGACCGGTGTGAACCGGTTTTTGCCAGATGTCGCATGACAAATAGCAATGTGGTTCTAGATGATTTCGGGACTCTTCGGGTGTTTGTTTCTTATGAAGCGATAAGCGAATAGTGGTTTAATTTGGATTAAGTATTTGTTATTCGTAAAAAAGACACTTTTGAAGTATTGAAACCACAAAAATTTAGGAAAATACTGGAATAATTTTTTGTCGACTTAGAACATTCTTAGTTTTAAATGTTTTAGCATTATTTGTCACCTTGAATCAAATATCAACGTGCCTCCCAAAATATATTAATAACAGTTTAACTGTTAGAAGTTAGGAGAAAGTTATAGGTTAAGGAGCCGTATCGTCTTTCTAGAGCTCTTGTAGACATTCTTAGAATCCTTGTTCGAGATATTCAGATTCAGACTCCCAAACTATAAATAACACTTCTTCTTAGCATGTATATGGCAAATTATTTAATATATTTTGTTTGGTCCAAAATTCAGCTGCGCAAACCTCGCTTACTGATGCAGTTATAAGGTCGTCAAGTGCATAGGTGACAGGACTTGCGGTGCGGGAGAGAAGGTGAGCCATTGTCTGTGGGGACACGTCGCATATACTCGTGCATTTGAGGTCTAAGCCGTCAGTGAATCCCCGTCTGTGGAGGTTATCTTTACTGTGGCCGACCTGCGTTCGCAGTCTATTTAGCGATTTCCAAGTCGACCACGGCAACGCGAACCAGGTGGAAGGCTCGATAAAGCCGTCAGATGGTTTAAGCTGTTCCCGCCAAACCTCACACGTTGACGCATCTAAAGAAGCTATTACAGCTTTTTAGCCTCAAAATCATGGAAATGTACCCGTATATCGGGTAATGAGAGTCAGCTTAGAGCTTCGTCCTCTCAATGCGGCTGGGTATAAGCCTTCTTACTTTAGGCGGCGCAATCCTAGTGGATACAACATTCATACCGGGGTCGGTTTATCCGAAAACACTAAATTCATAAGAAACGTCAGAATAACAAAGAGTCCAAAGACAATAACAACACAAAATACTAGTTACTTAGAAGCTAACCAACACAATACTAGTTCCAAAGCCACATCTACTAAGAACTGGAACTCATTTACTCCATGTCATTGTTAGTTAACTAGTATTTAATAACTTGGCAACTTTGCTATAAAGTAGCGTTAATGCCGAACTTATAGCGCTTGCAAACTGTATAAACTTATGCTGCTTTAGATCTCTTTGGAGCACGAAAACAAACTCTTTGAGTACTTACTCGATGATTGGAGAAAATAAAGTGGTTTTAGGATCCGTAATGGTGCCTAGATCAGAAGATTTATCAGATTTTAGTTATAGACCTTTATGAGATACTACAAAGATTAGATTTTAATTTTAGTTTAGTTCATGGGGTTTTTTTTTTAATCGTGGTAAAATCATCAAATGAGTCCTCCCACCCAGGGCAGGGCGGGAGGTATTTAATGGGGTAGCACCACTTACTCCTGCTGTGCTTTTCTCGACTTTACGACAAGCTTGCAATAGATTTTTAACTTCATGGTGTAGAGCATAAAGTTTTCAGAGCAATACACTATAGCACTACAAGACTGTGCGATGAGGGCGCCCACATTCCTGTATAGTGTCTTTTGCATTTAATTTTAATCTTTGGAACACTTCTATGATTCGCAGACGGTCAGCCACAAAGTCTTCTGGGCTGCGCGGTAAACCTCATGCTGCGTGACATCTTCGTGAGGATCAATCTCCTCCGGTATCATGACTAATTTCGGGCACGGTGTACGTTGCACCGGAGAGGCTTACCTGTGCAGGTATGCCTGCGCAATAAGCCGGAGCGTGTATGGGAATAGACCTAATAGACCTGTGCAGATTTTTCTAACCTGCGCAGGCGACCGGCGCAAAATCGAAAATCAATTCTTTCTGGTGTCACCATACGGTGTACCTGAAAGTATTGAAGACCGCTCCGGTACACCAGAACGTCCCCATACACAAGCCAAGCCTGCTCAGATAATCTCTCCGATAGACCGTAGCGTGTATATGGCTTATATAAGGGCGTATAGCGCTCGTGGACTTGACCACGACACACAGCGCCTTACAAACAGTTAGGAGCATGCGAATGCATCACAGCGATAAGGCATCGCTACATTTCTAAACCACTGCACCTCCCGTTCAACATCAATGCATCCGCATACGATACTGTAACAATCACTATAACAAAAACATTCTCAAAGACGTCTTGCTAAACGCTAATTGTTATGAACTAGACCAACCCCTAATAAATCTTCAGACTTTCATAGTACCCCAAATTAAGCACAATGATATAATTGCTACTTCGTGGAAGCTCTCCAAGCAATATATGTACATACTATACGTCCTAATTAGGATCGAAATTAAAGGCCGGTGCCTAATTTAGAAAGGTTAGGTCCTGTAATCCAATTTGGTTAGCACCTTGACGTGTTAAGTGTTACTGTAATGGCTACCCATTCAAAAATAACTTTGGGGTGGAACGAAAATAGATATAATCAGACAGTTGTACGTAGATGAAAACAGCTTGTTTTATATAGTTTCGGTATCACAGTTATTATCTTCATTGACGCGTTTTGGTTCATCGGTTTTGGAGTCATTATCGACAGTAAAACGGCTTATCCCACCCTTTGCTGAGTATTAGCCTCCTCATAATTATGGGCTTATTGGGATATTTTTACCTTGTAGCATTTTACATCTTCTATAAGTCGTCTACACTTGCCCAGGTCGACGGCGCGTTGTACTTTACGCGCGGTTCAAAGAGTGTCATCACAATGACGGCCCCCCTCCTTAGAGGGCTAAAGCTTGCCGGGTTCGCGGAACTAACGAATATCGTGGCTCTTGAATGACATCGTGGATTTTAGTCAGTACAAGTCTGACAGTCCCTCCTGCCCTGCCCTGGGTGGTAGGCCTCATTTGATGATTTAACCACGCTAAAAAAAAAGTCGTGTACACTTCTAAGTGTTTGACTAAAGCCTCTCTTTCTACCATGTCTTGCCAACCATTATTGACTCCTCCTGTTATGATTGTCTACTCGAGTCTTCTGCTCTCCCCCCTTTCAGTTTCAGAATAAATGGGGAAAATATTATACAAGGCTAGGTAATGGGACGATGATTGCATTAAGCCCGATAGAAAGTGGCCATGGTCGTACAATTAAAGAGATCCGGAAATTAATCCCTTGTTCTAATCGCTTTCCACTGTCTATTGTTCTAATTACATTACAAAATGAATGTTGCTATAGCTAGGTACCTTGTCAAAGCCGCACGACCATTCATCAAACAATAACAAGATAATAAATTAACAATCTCTATCAAAGCTGAAGTATTATTCGAAAGCGAAAATAAGTTACAACAAAAAGAAATAAAACGAAAAAGACTTTCAAAAGACACCTTTCCACACCACTTCCCTTCAGAACCTCAAAGAAAAATCGACCGCAAAAAACAAGCTATTACCGCTACTAAATTCTGTCGGCTAATTACACAAACAGGCCGAAATTCTCTTTCGTTCCAACGAATAAAATTCAACAGCGCACTTTCTTTCAAAACGAAGGCTTTCTTACTCAAAAACTCGACGTTAATGCCCTGTTATGGAGCTAAGAAACAAAGGCATAAAAATTAATCGATTTCGAACAAAATGGAGGGAGGTTTCTATTCAAAATTGAATTGTAACAGTTTTTCGCTTCGTTTTATTAAAAGCTGCTTAGGTTGGTGGAAACATTGATTCTTTGTGTTATTATACTTGATTTAATTGGTCTCTTTTTCGAGAATTTAAAGGGTATTATTGGTTTGTTTTTGGAAGAGGTATTTATAAATGTAGAATTGCTAAGGGTATACTTGATATGACAGGGCCCTCCTGCCGAAGTGGGCCAAAGCCTGCCGGGGTCGCGGGACTTATCGAATTACCGTGCCCCTGGAACGTAAAGGGCTATTGGAGAACACCGTGGATTTTAGTCAGTACGAGTCTGACAGACTGCCTGGGTGGGAGGACTCATTTGATGATTTTGATACGATAAAAAAAAGGTATACTTGACATTGAAAACAAAGTATATTAATATTGGACATTGTTTCTGTGTGTATTGAAATGAAAACAAGGTTTCGGGCATGACCTTTGGAAAAATCATCTCAGGGTGCTTTGAGTTTCGCGGGACTGTCCAAGCACAATCCTGGAACGCTAAGAGCAACTGTAGAGGGTGGATTTTTTATCTGTAAGAGTCTGATAGTCCCTTCTGCTCCAGCCAGAGTAAAGGACACAATTGAAGATTTTACCACCACAAATAAATTAAAATAAATGAGCGATTTGACTGTAAACACTGTAACAAATTTAAAAAAAAAAAATTAAACCTATTTAGTCCCTTTGTTGTTATGACAGCAAAAATGAATCAAATAATCAAAAAATCCTCACTCTTTTCTAAATTATATCCATAGTAGCGTAGCGACACATTTCTCGAACTCAACACGTTTTTGCTTTAGTATTAATGCTAGCATTCGTTCAAGTGGTGTGCACAGGGCGTTTACATCATTCTGAGTGAAATATAGCTGCTCTAAGTGGATTAATACACTTGTACTTAATTTTTATTAATTGTTAGAAGGTAATTTTTATTTCAAGCTGTTATTTATTAGGGTGTATGGGATTGTTGATAACGTAACATAAATGTATGGTTGGAAAATTTTCATATTTTTTTTTACAACGTAATACTTTTTTTTAGGAATCTTGCACCATTTTAACTAAAATGGGGCATCATTTACAAACATAGAAACACAGATACCGACCACCTAGACCTACTACTACTAAACTACTACTTTTAAATCATACAAATATTTATCTATGATAACACAGTCCCGCGACCCCGGAGAACTTATACCTAAGGTGACATAATGGGCGGTCTTAGGCCTCTGCCTCGAATCTTGCGGGCAGCGGGGCGGCGGCGGCGCGGGAGCGGCAGGATCTTAGGTATACATTCAAATGGACCGGCCCTCGGAAACAGCGGCGCGGCAGCGGGGCGGGGGCGAACAGCGAGCGCCCCGCCGCCGCTGCCGCCCCGCTGCCCGCAAGATTCGAGGCAGAGGCCTTAGCGCTAATCTTCTTCTTCTCAGTCGCTACACTCTTGGCAGAGCGGTCGTGGTCGTCACATAAGGGGTGGCGGCTCGCTTCACAATTAGCGCTAATACCAATAGTTTAATTAGGTTTTCCATTAGAACCCGTCCGTCAGTCCCTCTCATCGCGCCCTGGGTGGGAGGACTCATTTGATGATTGTACCTTTTTTTTACGTTTTAAAATCATTAAATGTATCTACCCACCCAGGGCAGAGCGGGAGGGACTGTCAGACTCGTCCTGACTAAAATCCACGGTGTCCTTCGAAAGATTCAGTCAATTCTCTATAGTAGTCCAAAGACCAATAAAAAAATAGACGATTAAAGTTAGGTTTATTTACGTTCACAATCGATTAATTTGAAGTAACGACTGTTACTCGGCCGGTATTAGATTTCATTAATCAAATAATACTCTCCAATCTTTGGATTTACTAAAATATCTCAGGATTCTTCATCGATTGTGCTCCCGTTGTGAGTTAACTCGATTGACAGACAGACAGACGATTTAAACTGATTAGATGGGGTGTAAATTATAAAGTCAATCGAGAGAGATATTTTGTCATTGTCAGGTTGGAAACTTACGAGGCAATATTTTAGGCGTAACCTTTTTTTTCTAGAGTAGTGGTTGCTCAGCGGCCCCGACTTACGAGTATTAGGTTATTGGGTTCAAACCCAGACATTTGCATTTCTTTGTGTAATATATTTCATCATCACTGCTATGTAGAATAAAACCCATCCCATCCGATGGGACGTCGATCATTAAAATCAAAGGCGATGTGATGACATCGCCTTTGATTTTAATGATCGACGTTCAAAAGTGCCTCTTTGATGGCCTTTTTTTTGATTTGCCAAATGAATCCTCCCACCCAGGGCAGAGCGGGAAGGAGTGTCAGACTCGTACTGGCTAAAGTCCACGGTGTCCTTCACTAGCCCTTAACGTTCCGGGGTCACGGTAATTCGTGAGTCCCGCGACCAAATCTTTGATGGCCTAATTGAAATAAATGATTGACTTTGACCATCAAAACGGGGAGGACATCGTTGTGCGGAAACCAACATATCCTAGTAAAAATAATTAAAACTTCAAAAACCCACGATATAGGAGAATTAATTCGTGTGTGTGGTAACTTGTTTTAACAATTCGGTTTCAAATATTTCATACGTACTATTATTTGCATAAATTTTCTTCTCCGATTTTCCTTATATTTATATTACTTCTCATCTTTCAAGAACAACCAAAGGATATAATGTGCAACAATTCCCATTGATAGAACGGCCAAGATCATAACAAACACCCTTATAATTTCCCATAACGTTATTAAGACAGAGGGGTCACGGATGCCAAAATATGTGACCCTTACCCCCGTTTTACCCTAAAATTATACCAACTGTTATTGTTATAACAGTTAAATTTAATTGTTTAAGGGATCAGTTAGAGGAAACAGTAGCCTTCTGATTCGAGGATGAAGTACCTACTCGTACATGGTTGAATGTTATCGTATCTCGTGGTAAATTGTAACTGAGTTTAGCAATTTTAGGGGGGTGGTTTCTGATTACCTTGTGGCTGATTCCTAATGTTCTAAGAGTTCTTCTTTTGATCATCCAGAATCCACAACGAGAAAACAAATGTTCGTAGATAGAACACGTTTTATCAAAACACGTTTCCCAGTCATCTAAATTCTACGTCGAATGAAGCGCTCAATAAATTGTTTTCAGCTTTGTTTCACAGAATTACACAGCGGTCCTCCCTTTGTATAGGGTATTATTGGGCATTAGCACCGCAAACCGTCAGCAGTTTGGCACTTTAGCACTCTACACTGGACCTCTGAATAATGGGAAGGTACTTTTAATTTGTCAAAGGGGAAATGGCAGATAGGACACTTGAAGCTTAATGATTGACCCATTGCAAAGCAGATATGCAAGCGAAAGAGGGGGTGGATCATGTGAGGTAGGTAATCCTTCTCATCATATCCCCCCCGCAGGAGAAGTCCTATTTTATCTGTCCTCCTACCGAGGGCGGGGCTCCCGAGGGACTGTCAGATTTGTACTGACTAAAAAACACGGTGATCCTTCAATAGCCCTTTATGTTGCAGGATTAAGGTTTTCTTGATGAGATAGTCGGCAGGTTTTGGACCTCTAAGGGAGGCACCGTCAAATTTTTTACAGCTCTTTGAGGCGCGCTTGTTGACCCGAGCATGGTCCATAATCGGACGGTGAGTCACCCATTACTCACAGCCCGTATGCCCAGGAGAAGCTGGACTTCGGGGATAGAGAGGCGATTTCCTGCCAGTGACGGAACGGGTTTGCGGACGGCAAGCAATAGATAGTTCACTATCTGACAAAGACCATGCCCGAATCTATGGCGCGTTGTGTTCCACGCGTGCCCCTATACAAATGTCAACTGGCATGTCCTAAAACCAAAAGTTTGAAGATAATGTGACGTCCACCAATCAGCAATGGCCGAAGCCATCTCCATCTCACAGAAAGAAGGCTTGTTTACCAGAAGTAAGAAAATAACAACATTGCAGTTAAATAAAAAAAAGGCGAATCTCCTTTTGCCTTTTTCAAACAGACTGGCGAAAGCGAAGCGTTTCCGAAACGATACCGAACCGAAGCGAGACGTCAGTCCGATAGATCTGTCACGCTATCGGATCACTTTCGCTGTTCTATGTGACTGGATTCAAACAATTCCATACATTACAAATAAAAACGACACGCTTCGCATTCGCGACGCCTGTCTGATTGACAAAGGCTTTTAGGTGAAACTTTAACTTTTTTTTCTCATTGTATTGAACCATTGTTGTCTTCCCTTTTCTTCAATATTTTTCAGTGAAATAGGTGTCTTAAATTGAAAAATAATAACCAGTTAGTAAAGTGTTTAGTAGTTCATTAACCAAGACCCGTCAAATATACATTAAAACATATTATTATATACATCACTCACCGAGGCTACTTAAGTGCACCCAATATAATTAGCAATGAAGTTTCAGACGGGACCTTTCTTAGAACAAGCCGTCCATCCCTTTGATTGTACCTACTTCTAAAAGGTCAGGGAGTACCTATTAACAGAGTAGAGATCTTTGACGGCTCTACTGCGAATAATTTACCTAATTTAGTGTATTTGACGTTATCAAGATGGATCTTAAGTAAGACAGAGATGTCTTTTGGCCGTCAAATTTATAATACGGGGTTTGATATCGGGAACCCATATTTCTGTAATTCTATAGGTCCAGCTGAATTGAGCATTGAGCGTTAGCTGCCCAATGTCTTGCTGGGCCTATTTGGCACTGCCAAATTGTCTTGCGGTATTGTTATCTTATTTTTCGTTTAATAACTTTTTTGATTTGTTTATTTTATATTATATTTTTTTTTAATGATTTTTAACCAACTTCCCGCTTGATAGATTGCAACCCACTTCCCTTCACAGAGAGATGTCCGGACACTGGAATATTATAGGTTGATTATTTTATATTAAAGAATGCCCAACATTTTCTGCTTGCAAATAACCATAACGCCTGAAAAGACTTAACGGGGATAAAACAATGACTGATCAACATTGATACCAAATGGCCTACCCGTGTAGAATCATCACATACACTTCACAATAGCACCTTTCTTCATTTCAAATTACATCATATCGATAAAGGGTTAGAGTTGAAAACGCAACGTCTGGAGATTTTTCCTGGAGTCATTATGAACGATTTCGGTCGGCGATTTAACCGCAAGATGAAGTTTTAAACAGAAGTTCAGTTTTTTTTGGTCGAAATAGAACATTAAAAAGTATTGCCATATCATTAAAATGGCAGCTGTAAAAAACGTGGTCTTTCACTATCGGCCTCATCTCAAAGCTCAAAGTCGCTCAACGAGCTATGGAGAGAGCTATGCTCGGTGTTTCTCTACGTGATCGAATCCGAAATGAGGAGATCCGTAGACGAACTAAAGTCACCGACATAGCCCACCGGATTAGCAAGCTGAAGTGGCAATGGGCAGGCCATATTGCTCGCAGAGCAGATGGCCGATGGGGTCGAAAAGTACTAGAGTGGAGACCAAGGACTAGCAAGCGCAGCGTAGGACGTCCACCAACAAGGTGGACAGACGACCTTATAAAGGTCGCCGGAAGACGCTGGATGCAGGTCGCTTCCAACCGGTATATGTGGAGATCTAAAGGGGAGGCCTATGTTCAGCAGTGGACGTCCTATGGCTGAGAAGATGATGATGATGAAAAAATGAGCGGGATGAACCGCAGTGGTGATGAAATAAATTACCCAAAGTAATACGCCTGGCTGTTAAATTCGATGATCTGCAAGTCGCAAGTCGGCCCAAAATCCACTTTATGATGCTGGAGATACTTTAATTAAAATTGAATCTACTTTGTTGCATCAAAATTAATAAACAGCTATTTTGGTACATTGCTCATGGGTTTGTCGGCGGTATTTAAGACAACATTTGAATGGACTAAGTAAAGTAGTTGTCCATTTTTACGTGGTAAAATCATCAAATCAGTCCTCCCACCTAGGGCTAGAGCGGAAGGGACTGTCAGACTGACTAAAATTCACGGTGTCCTTCAATAGCCCTTTACGTTCCAGGGTCACGGTAATTCGTACAGTCCAGCGAAGTAGTTGTCCATATCGAATAAATACACGATACAAGTGCAATCACTATCCGTTACTAAATTCTGCAACAAATCTCAATCATCATACTAATTAATCTCTCTCTTCGCCTTCTGACTAACTTTCACCCCAACTTAACTGAACGACCGATTTAAATTTCAAATTGCCAGTTATCTAGATAGAGGTTAGCGATGAATGGAGCAGCATTAAGTTCTCTGCCTACTTTCTGCTCGCCTGGTATCAATCGTAATGCAGGACGTTTTAATTATAACTATTTTTGAACAATTGGAAAATAATATTGGTTTTGTTTACTGTTTGAGAACAGTTGGCCTACCACGACGTCTTCAAGAGAGAGTATTTTCACTGAGGGAAAGAGACAGAGCTATACAAGTTGTTTAGCGCCATCTCGTTCCCTCAGCGGAACTAGACTCCCTATGGTTTTTTTTATCGTGGTTAAGTCATCAAATGAGTCCTCCCACCCAGGGCAGGGCGGGAGGGACTTTCAGACTTGACTAACTAAAATCCACGGTGTCCTTCAATAGCCCTTTACGTACCGGGGTCACGGTAATTTGTGAGTCCCGCAACCCCGGAGGCTTTGGCTCTTTACAGGCCCCGTCACTATGCTAACACTCCTTGAGGCGCGCGTGGAACACAACGCGCCGTCGACCCGGGCATGGTCCATGGTCGGACAGCGAGTCGCCCATATGACGTCATAGTAGGCCCTATGCTAATCGTTATGTTTCGTTTTTCTGTGAAATCAAAAATCTATCAAATATTTGGAAACATTACGAGGATGGATGGATGTTTTATTTTCACTTACAAACCACTGAACAAATTTGAATATTTAGCACTGAGAGTTCATAATCTGATAACTTTTTATTCCGGTAGTATGAATCCCGTGGAATAGTAAATAATCGAACTCCACGCGGGCAGAGCCCCTGGCAAAAACTAGTCAAATTGTAAAATTAAGCAAATTAAATGGCAATCGCCTTTATTTATAACTAGCTTCTGCACGCGGTTTCACCCGCGTCATGTTAGGCGTTTGGCCCTATGGTCCCGTCCCCATTAGTTTCCTTGAGAAGCGCGTGGAACATGACGCACCGTGGCTCGGGCTTTGTCCTTGGTCGGACGGCGAGCTCCCCATTACTCCCCGTCCGCAAGCAGCTGGAATTTGCTCCGCGATTTGTTGCCCCGTGTTTGGAGCGATAAGTAGAGGATGTCTTTTCCCTCACGCATTCCGACTTCCGACTGCTCCCCATTCCCCTCGCCTGCCGCCGAATCCCTGAGGTACCTATCGCAACAACCGCAATTATGACATGCCAAGGCAGTCATTATTTTGTTGTAGTATTATTTTGAAACTGAGATATCTCCTTAGATATTCATTGAAATCAAACGATGTCAAGGGCAATTTTGTTCAAAATCAAATGTTTTTTTTTTTCGTGGTAAAATCATCAAATGAGTCCTCCCACCAGGGCAGGGCGGGAGGGACTGTCAGACTTGTACTGACTAAAATCCACGGTGTCCTTCAGTAGCCCTTTACATACCGGAGTTACGGTAATTTGTAAGTCCCGCGACCCCGGCAGACTTTGGCTCCTACAGGCCCCGTCACTATGCTGACACTCTTGAGGCGCGCGTGGAACACAACGCGCCGTCGACCCGTGCATGGTCCATGGTCGGAGAGCGAGTCGCCCATTACTCGCCGCCCGCATGCCCGCGCCACTGTAGCCGGAGATCGTCTTGCGACGTCCGTCACCGTGGGCGTCTACCACTGCGGCTGGGGTGGAGGGAGGACGCTATCCGCTCCCTCACGCGGCCCGCCTCCTCCTTCGCGAGCATGACTGCTTCGCAGAAGAAGGCGACCGCTTTCCACTCCGTCTCGCCCCGCAGCATGGTCTCGACCAATGCCGGGCGCGAGAGGTCTCCGCCTATCGCCGTCGTGAGGACACGGCGGTGGTCTGCCCAAGCGGGGCAGTCCTGCACCGTATGCTCCACCGTGTCCTCCGGACGATCCTCGCAGTGGTGACACCCAGGCGTTTCTTCCCTCCTTATCAGACACAGGTACCTCCCGAAACTTCCGTGTCCGGTGAGGACCTGCGTCATGCGGTAGGAAAGGACGCCGTGACGCTTATCCAGCCACTCCTCAAACAGAGGTCTTACCGCCGCGATTGCGGCGTGCTCGACAAAATCAAATGCTTGTGATGATTAACGTAATTATTTATTTGGATAAGGATTAATATCATGTTAATGAAAGTACCTTCGCAAATAATGAATCCCTTAAAAATCAAATGTTGATTTCCACAAAAAAGGTTATAGTGACTTAACCTTAAAAGATAGATGTATGCTCTCGCGGAGAGCATACATCTTATTTTAGAACTTTTCATGAGGAATAAATCCGTACTACATAATTTTTGCGTATCTTTAACCGTTTACGCAGCGCACGCAACGGAAGCTCTCGAAAAGGAATGTATTTTCCCGATTTTGAAACATTTCTCACTGCTGCTCCGTTCCTATTGGTGATAGCGTAATGTTATATAGCCTAAAGCCTTCCTCGATAATGGACTACCCAACACTGAAAGAATCATTTAAATCGGACCAGTATTTCCAGAGATTAGCGCGTTCAAACAAACAAACAAACTCTGCAGCTTTATAATATTATAATAAAGATTTTGTATTAATATTTTCTAAAAGTTTAACGTAAATCTTTCAGTTTACTGGTTAAAAGAATCATCATCATATAGTTGTAACTTTCAGGTATAAGGTAAAAAATAAAAATGCGAATTAGAAAAGCGCTTTATTGCATTTCTCTCCTCTGCAAAATTATTAAAACAAACAAAAATTAATCTTCCAAACTCAACGGAGCCATTTAAAATGCAAACGTTGTTTATAGACATTTTGCCATTATAAACGATAGTTCTTAGATTTTTTTTACGTTTTAAAACGACTTTACTTCCTCGAAACAAAGAATAAATAATTATTTCAGAGACTGTACAATATTTTGGTTCATGTAATATCACTTTAGAAGTTTTTTTTTTAATAATAGGCATGTATGCTTAGGTAGCCTCCATGGGAAAATTAATCAACGGATAACATACACTAGGGAACTATTACAAAATGAAAAGGTACTATTAAAGGATTTGCTCTGGGCTTTTCGCAAAATACCGCCCATTTGCAATCACAGCGTCGTTTTTTATATTTTTTCGACAATTTATACGATATTACTAAATAATCGTCGTAATACCAAAGTTCACATCTAAACCCAAATTTCCTAGAAAAAGCTAAAGCTACATTAATCATAATTTTTGTCAAAAAATCCTTTAAAATGGCTCAAAGCATTCTTCTCTCCTTAAAAATTGTGGAGTTAAAGCACAAAAATCCGAAACTGTGCATCTAAACAACACATTTGCATTAAAAAGTTAAAATATGAAATAGCCGCGCACTGCTGTTTTATTACTCCCGGAGGGGTTAAGTACACGCACTGACAGCTCTGGAGTAGATAGTAAATGGAGACCTAGCTTTATAAAATTGCTCTCGAATGGTCCGCTACAGAAGACCATAGACATTTAAACATCACAAAATTAAACAAACAAAGTGTCTGTCTCAAAAATCATGATGAAAAATAAGACTGCTTAAATTGTTTTTTCGTGTCTCTCGTACTAGAACAATCAGTTACCCGTAAGTAGTTAACTCCAAAATGAAGCGGTGATCGCGATAATTGCTAGTTACATGGATTCACTGAGAATAGTTATTTGTTATGCCAATGATGTTTCTGGCGCGAGTACTTGAATTAAAAACTGAGCAAGCGAAGGATCCTAGGATGGAATCGTGAGCGTAGCGAGCGGTTCAAATATAGAATTAATATTTAAAGTTACTTTTTTTGGAACTTTGGACTATTTACTACTATTATTCAGTTCGTGTTGGCCAGTGTGATTATTGTAAAAATGAGGTTTATGACATGCAGTGGGGCCGACCCACCTAGAAAAAAAAATGAATAGAAGTCGTGTTCGAATTTTGAAAACTCTCCACGCGGATAAAATGCACTTTTGCACACAGATTTCGGATGACAAATAGAATATTTCTGAGCTTGTGAGGTAAAAAATATATTTCTTTTAAGCTAGACCTCTGTTAACTATCTACTCTTTTACCTGCAACATATTGGTATGTATAAATATAGTAGTATATTTTGTGCACGTCGGTAAACGAATATTAATTTCAAGTAGCCTTTGTTTGTAGACTGCCTGGTTTAAGCTAATTAATTGGATGCACAACTTTACAATTATTGACGGTCAGTTAATTGTAGATTCTATTAACACTGACATAGGCCGCTGTTTAATCATTGCTTACGCTCAAATTTACACTTACAGGTGCGCAGGTTATGCTACATTAAGTGATTCTTAAGCCCCGTTTTAGTTTTTTCTTTAACAGAAACCTGTTAAGGTGTTAGTACTCTGGTTAATACTCTACATCCTGTCGCAGCCACGCCTTACGCCTTACGAGCGAGCTTACCCAGAAGAAGCCTGTTCACTCCAACTTTGAAGAGATTGGGGTTATATGCGTTCGGAAATACAGTGGCAGGCCGAGAGGTATAAATGTTTACAAATAATCATCAATTAAAAGTGACCTATTTTCAACTACATTAGGGAACACAGGAATACAGTACGAGAACCAAACATCAACTAAACCTCTAGAGAATACAACATTGTCTATCTGCACTTAGCGCCATTACGGTTTTAAGCCTAATTCGGACGGCGCGGCGGCCAAAACGTATTTAGTTTCCTGCATGTACGAATATGTTACCTGCATGGTTCTCTATTTACATAGTTGACACTCGTGTTGTTTGTCTTAGTCCTCGGTGGCAATCAACTCACCCTATCGCATTCCACTTCCGGACATAGGCCTCTCCTAGGCTGTGCCACGTCATCTTGTCACCTTGTCCTGCGCTTTTCACATCCAATCTAACCCAGCTACCTCCTCCACCGTAGGCGCGGGCATTTATTCAGACGGCTAGTAATGGGGGACTCGCTGTCCGACCATGAACAATACCCGGGTCGACGCCGGTGCGTTGTGTTCCACACGCGCCTCAAGGAATGTCAGCATAGTGACGGGGCCAAAGTCTGTCGGGGTCGCGGGACTGTACGAATTACCGTGACGTAAAGGGCTATTAAAGGACACCGAGAATTTTAGTCAGTACGGTTCTGACAGTCCCTCCCGCTCTACCCTGGGTGGGAGGACTCATTTGATGATTTTTCCACGTTAAAAAAAAGCTACCTTATTAAGGTCGTCGGTCTTAACTTCAAACATAGCCCCGCTCCATAGCGCGCTGAGCGACCTTCAATTTGTAGACCAGAGTCCACGTTTCAGCGCCTTAGTTTACAAGCATTGCGGGATATGCGAAGAGCAGATGTGACGAAGTTTTACAAACTGGCCCAACCCAACCAGATCCTTATGTTGGCTTATTTTCAAGTTGAAACTCAAATGCAAATGCTTCTCCAAAACATCAGTGTATAATGATTTCTTTTTAACGTCAAATGAGCCGAGAAGACTGATCTGAAGATCTAACCTGTATGGTTGCAACCTCGTATAACCTGATCTCAAAAATGTCTGGACTTTAAAGTCCAGACATTTTTGAGCCTTTGTCAAACAGACAGGCGTGACGAATGCGAAGCGTGACGTTTTTATTCGTAATGTATGGAATTATTTGAATCCAGTCACATAGAAAAGCGAAAGCGATCCGATAGCGTGACCGGACTATCGGACTGACGTCTCGGTTTGGTTCGGTATCGCTTCGGAAACGCTTCGCTTTCGCCTGTCTGTTTGACAAAGGCATAAAAGATACTCAATACCTACTCAATTCTTTATTGCATTCCATATTTGTTACAAAGGTGGTAAAAACCTTGTGGTGGACCTTGTCGGGCACGCAAAATTAGGAGAGAGAAATACTAACCTCTACTTTGATTCGGCTGTTTCTTTTCAGAGTAAAAGGTACGAAACCCCGGCTTCTCCTAGTTTATTTAAAGACGTGTTTAAAAGTTTTGGAATAACCCACTTGTACCTATAAATAATCATCATTTTCATTTAATTTCAAGCAGTGAAATAGAAATCAGATGCAAATGCGTCACCTAAATGTGACTATATATGCCAAGAACACCAACACAAATCACATGCCATCACAATTCACCGACCAAATTGAACCCAGGATGCGTAATTGCAAAACCTATTTAGCTCACTCATGAAGTCAACCTGAGGTTCTGTGGTGTGTAGCACAGAGTAACAATTAGCTAAACATATGCAAACGATTGCAATAGGCGACGTCAACTAGGATTTGGTGAATGTTAATGTTTTCTGGACTAAAACGAGGTGTGGAGTGGTCAACGTTGATTTATTTTTGAGGCTAAGTTTATGCTGTAATCAACATTTTATTGCTCTGTATAAAATACATGTGAAATGATTTCTATTGTTTTGATTCAAAATATGCTTCATTGCCTCGACACTTTTCTGACGAGCAACACAAAATATGACTTTTTAAAAAGTAATATTTCTTTAATGTCTCTTAATTAAACACAAAACTGCAATGTTTTAAGTTCAAATAAGAGACAATTACTGATGGTTTAAATAATTACTTTAGATATTTAAATTATGTCACAAAAAATAACCACTAACCATTTAAATTTCCGCACAAATCCTGAAACACTGTATCAAATTTAAATACCCTGTCAGTTAGGGTCAATGCAAAAACCCACAACGGAATGCCCCGAAGGACCAAGAAGTCAAATAAACAAACAATTAAACCCGCAAAGCGACCCCACACATTTCCTAATCCGACCCGTATGACAACGAGATGAGTCGGTGTACGTACATAGTCCTCCACCCCGGCTTTGTTTGTGGCTTTGTAATTACACATCAACTTTGCTCATTCACCGCAAGATGCTTCATCCCGAGGCTCTTAATCTTCTAATGTATTAACACCTCCTTCTTCTGTGGGTTTCGTTTGTGAGTCCTTGTTTTTGACTTGTATCTCCCAAATAATTATACTAAACAGATGTATATTTTGTGAACTGAATTATTTTCAATTTCCTTTTTTTTTTCAATTTCCTTTTTTATTAACACGCTTTTATTAGCTTGACCTGTATGTATGTATATATGTATGTATGTATGTATGTAACGGAATCTTTTAACTTCATTTTCACCCACTTCCAGCAGTCTGATTAACTTGAAAATTTGCACAGGGGTCAAGGGCCGATGACAATACAATAATCTCATAAATTTTATATTAAAATCCTCCTCTAAGGGGGTGAAAAAGGGGTGAAAATGTTTGTATGAAAAATCTTATTCCTTAGGTTTATACACTTGAAACTTAGTACGAATATGAGTATAAGTAAATAAAAAAGATGGACATTCATAGTTTTTTAAAACTACCCTCCATTGGTAACCTAGACGATGTTAAAGTTTGTATGGGAAAATCATAAAGCGCTAACTGAGGAATTTAAAACTCAGTATATATAAATTAGATCAAAAATAATTAAACACGTGTTTTTGGGTTTTTCGAAAATCACCCCTCAAGTTAGTGAAAAGGGGTATTCAAGTTTAAAGGGAAGGATCTAAAATGGCTTAACGTTAACCTGAATTTTGGACGGTAGGTGCGATACATTATGTAGGTGATCACTCAGAAGGGATTTTGCGAAAATCTACCTATAAGGGGGTGAAAAGGGGTAAAAACCTTTGTATGTAAAATCTTATCCGTTAGGTTTATAAACTTGAAACTTGGTACGAATATGAGTGAAAGTAAATAAAAAAGATGGGAATTATTCGTTTTTTAAAACTCCGTTGGTAATCTAGACGATGTTAAAGTTTGTGTGGGAAAATCATAACGCGCTAACCGATAAATTTTAAAATCAGTATTTAAAAATTAGATAAAAAATAATCAAACACGTGTTTTTGGGGTTTTCGAAAATCACCCTCTAAGTTGGTGAAAAAGGGTGATTAAGTTTTAAGTGAAGGCTGCTTGCTTCGACAAACCCAAAACTTGGCATAAATAGTTTACCAATCGAATAAAGGATGCGTAATTATCTATATTTCAAAAATCAACCCCTAGCGGGAGAACATTGTAAAATCAGTTTGTCTTCAATAATATTTCGGGTTCGAAGTTAGAAACACGCGCTGACGAAGTCGCCGGCGGAGTGATAGTAAAAAATATATTTAGATTAGTGAGCATGTTATCGCCGATGAAAATGTCATTCTCTGTCTTTTGCTGCCGATTGGCTCTCTGCTGCATATGGCCTGTTCCTCTCTCTGGCTTCTCCCACTTTCAAAAGACAAATTTCTTTATTGGTCGCTGCTGACGATTGCTGCGCGATCATCCGTTCTCAATCCTCGAATTTTATAATTAGTCACTGCTACCGAAATAATGCGCGCGCATCCGCGCTTGCGTATTTTAATTTTTTTATTTCTTTTATTGTCGTCTTGAGACTAAAAATTCAGAAAATAAATTGTAGTTTAAAAAAACTAAAAAAACACGCTTTAATAGCAATCGAACTAAAAAGTAGAAAATAACTTTTAAGTATAAGAGAGTTTATGTTACTGCAACATAAAATCCAACAATCAATTATCATAGTTAACTTAGAATAAGATTAATATAAATATTAAGATATTAACAAAAATTCAAATAAAGTGAAAAAGCGTGGGGTGCTCAATGAAATTTTATAATAATTTTGATATTGCAAACAGTAACTAATAAAATGATCATTACATTCGATATCAAGCACCCCACGCTTTTTCACTTTATTTGAATTTTTGTTAATATCTTAATATTTATATTAATCTTATTCTAAGTTAACTATGATAATTGATTGTTGGATTTTATGTTGCAGTAACATAAACTCTCTTATACTTAAAAGTTATTTTCTACTTTTTAGTTCGATTGCTATTAAAGCGTGTTTTTTTAGTTTTTTTAAACTACAATTTATTTTTAATAATTACTTTCAAATGCTACTTAAAATACTCACCAACAGCTTCTTCTAAAAAATAAACATCATCATCTGCCTAGCCTTTTCTCAACTATATTGGGGTCGGCTTCCAGTCAAACCAGATGCAGCTGGATATCTGGGGGCACGGCAGTGCCCCAGCCAAGTCTCGAGCAAAACGGGCACGGCCGTACCATCTTTTCTCGATGCGATTCGCGGCTGTTTCGCCCCCCCTATATCTTCGACGTGGACAAAGCTAGGAGTTTAGGTTTTCGGTGAATAATAGTAGGCATTAGAACAAGCTTAAGTTCGAAATTACATGCCAATTGAATTAATAGTTTAGGAGTTACGGTCGATCAAAGTTACACCATTTTGTCACTCACTCACTGACTCACTGACTCACTGACTCACTGACCGATCATCAAAAATCTAAGGTACTTCTAGCAGACTTAGAAACTTCAAATTTTGCACCAAGATTGGTCATTAGCCACATATAAAGGAAAAATTATAAAAACATTAAAAAATAATATACCATAGAAAACAATTTTATATTTGCGGTTTGGCAAGAACATTATGTATGGATTTTGACTGCATTGTTAACTTTGTTCGTTGTTTAAGTATTCAATTGGATGAATAAATACATGGAATAGAAAAGAATAATAAAAATGTAATACATAGACTATAATTAATTGATACATAAAGTTCATAATTCATTAAATTAATAAAGCTAAAACTCCATTGTATTGCGATAAATTTCGATTGTATGCGCGCTCGATAGATGGCGTTGTACCTGTCTGAATCGCGCTATGGTTTCGTTACCGAGCGCAGTATAAGTAGTACTTTAAAATAATTCGATAATTTTCATTTGATAGCGCCACCTACCTATGAAAAACCATTTCGAAACTAAAAAAATATTGTAGCTATATTCGGAGAACTTAAGTTAGCCGGATTAGATAGTAGATTTATTATTGTTACTGAAACAGTTATTTAGGCGAATAGTTTATTAATATAACATAGACATAGGTAGTTACAATATCTAGTTGTTTACGTGTTATTTAGTTTAGTTATATTTATTTTGTAAGTTAGTAGATTTATGTTTATTTAGCTCGTTGAAAAGAAACAAAAGAGATAGAGAATGGGTTCTAAGCAAAGCAGTAGCTGAAGTCCAAGAAATTATGAGGTCACCTAAAAAAAAAGAAAGAAATACACTTACAAAAAATAAATGAGATCCCACCAAAAACATTAAAATAATGTAAAAAAATGCCAAGTCTCTCGATGCAGTCTTTCCATCGTAAAAAGTTTTAAGATCTCATAGAAGCCAAGTCCTATTCAAATTATTTTGTAGTTATAAATCAACATTTAGTAATTGTATCAATAGTTTTCTTTATATTATAATTATAGTGACTTGGCAATGAGCACAAGAAGAAACAAAACGGCATATTTGGAGTTGAAAGTCACACACCGCATGCGTAAACATTAATATCACAAAATTAATTTTCTTTTGGTTTATCCGTGTCGTCCCAACCGAATTTCGGCAACGGCAGTCAGTCTCATCCAAGACTAGTAAACTGCGCAGGACATAAATTATAATGCACAATTGCACAAGTGTGTACGCAAACACTAGTGTTAGTGTACTCTCGGTTCATTTACTTTCATAAAGCGGTGGCCCGTAAGGTACTTATTTTTTATTATTGCATTGGAGCATGTAGTCGGTAGTGATCTGATCACAGGTCTCGTCAGTAACATTTGCACATAATTCCAGGCAGCAAGCAGCTTTTAATTGGTGCTCATTGCCAAGTCACTATAATTATAATATAAAGAAAACTATTGATACAATTACTAAATGTTGATTTATAACTACAAAATAATTTGAATAGGACTTGGCTTCTATGAGATCTCAAAACTTTTTACGATGGAAAGACTGCATCGAGAGACTTGGCATTTTTTTACATTATTTTAATGTTTTTGGTGGGATCAGTATTTTACATGGAGCGACTGCCTGTCGGACCTCCACAACCCAATAACTGGGTAATACGATACCCCATGGTAATACTGGTTGTCAAGACTTTAGAGCTTCTGAACAACAGTAACGACTGTCAAAGATCTACAAATGACAGCCGGGATCAACGGCTTTACGTGCTTTCCGAGGCACGGAGGAAACTCGCTATGACAGATGGTCATTTATTCACAGACCAACCTCGGCAAGCGCGACTTAACCCGGAATCGGCCTGTGCGGCTGTATTTATTTAGCCAAAGAATAAACATGTTTTCAAATTGTTAGTAGTGGGATATAATGGTTCCCTCACGATGTTTTTCTTCATCGCGACCTAGGAACTCTTATTTCTCGACTTAAGATGCATGAATTAGATATCTATAAACTTGGAAGAGTTTTGGTATTTTTTTTAAACGTTGCCCCACACTTAATTTTCTTAAAAATTGTAAGTTCTTTAAAATGGACGTTAACTACTTACTTTACAAATTACGCAGGCGTGTTCTTCTTACATCCTCTCATTAGTTTGTTTCTTGTTACAAAAATAATGCTCCCATAATTTTCCGAGAAAAATCTTCAACAAGTCGGGACCTAGCACATCTAGATTTTTTCTCATTAACTCTGTGGTTCCAAGGCATCTTAAGCCCTAGTAGTAGGATCATTAGTTCCTTTTTATAAACAAGTTTATTAAATGTCAGCTATATTTATAAATTAAAGTCCTGTAGTTTTCATTAATTTCTTGTAGCTTTATTAAGTCTGAACATATTTTCATCTTTATTTGTTCAAGGCTGGATGTTTTTACTCTTTCATCATTCTACTTAGCGTCTACATAAAATGTTTTATTTTACAATTCTTTTCTGTCAATCGTCACATTATTATTTAATTGCTCCTTTTTCTTTCATTGGACAGGCCTGTTGGTCTAGTGGTTAGTGACCCTGACTGCTATACCGGAGGTCGTGGGTTCGATTCCCACCCAGGACATATGTTTGTGTGATGAGCACGATCATTTGTTCTGTGTCTGGGTGTAATTTATCTATAATATGTATGTATTTAGAAATATATAAGTATGTTTATCAGTCGCCTAGTACCCATAACACAAGCTCTGCTTAGCTTGGGACTAGATGGCGTTGTGTGATAGTTGTGGAATATTTATTTATTTATCATTCTCACATTTCATTTCGTCCTTTTTTCTGCACAGTTCTTCTTCGTCTTCATCCATCAACATTAATATCCATCACTATTTTAGTCACATGCGTTTAATCCTATCTCATAACAATGTCTATGCCAAGACAGATACTTCCCTTTAAGTTCCTCTGAAAAAGGCATCATTTTGAAAGTTCTTCTTAGAAACACGATTATTCAATTGCCTTTACAAACATATAAACTCACACAAACGCTCAGACTCGAAACAACTACTTGTAGATCAAACATATATTTGTTCCGTGCGGGAATAGAACCCCCGACACGCAGCGCAGCAGTCCATTTGCTCAGCCACTGCGCCAAACGTGCCGTCAAATTGATGCTTTTTTTATCGTGGTAAAATCATCAAATGAGACCTCCCATCCAGGGCAGAGCGGGAGGGACTGTCAGACTCGTACTGACTAAAATCCACGGTGTCCTTCAATAGCCCTTTACGTACCGGGGTCACGGCAATTCGTGAATCCCGGGACCAGAACTGTCACACTTTACATTCGCATCAAAGTCTAACGAAAGACGGGCAATAAAAAAAAAACTATTTTTGTGGAGGCGACTCCATCGAAACTTTGTCCGTTGCATAATATAAATTAACTGAAGAAAATGTAATACCCTTTTGTATTTTGACCTTATGGCGAGTTAATTATCCTGTCTTAACTGCCGCGGACGTATTTGAAATGCTTTGTGGTGGAGACTGGAATATATTAGAAGGTTCTAGATAATATGTTGGTAATGTGGGAGTAAAATGTAGTGCACATAGAGGCAATCGATGAGGTTATAAAGATTTTTTTTAAATAAAGAGGTAAGCGAGTGGTAGCCTTTTAGTTCATATACAGCAATATAATTTGATATTGGAAAATATTCGCTAAAAGTACTCTAAAAAAACAGTGACAATTAAACAACGCTTAGAGGACACTCATGTCAAGTTATGGACGTTTTGAGATGAAATTTTATATGTAAGTTAGACCAACAGGTGTTTGTCAGTCTGTTTGTAGCACCGTAGATGTGAAAGACGTGAACAGCATTGAATTCTTCTTTTTTTTATTGAAGGTTTTCTAGCAATGGTTCTGAAACATGTTTTTATCACAATTGCATTACTGACTGATGTAAGTACCAGTACGAGGAACAAAATAACAATCATCCAACAATTTCCATACAACAATCATTTGAAGACACAGCTCCTGAATCTAAAATTTACTGCAATAGAGAGCTGACTCAATTGATTGGGCAGACAGAGCACATCACCGGATGACACATGAGCACATCACAGGTGCTCGGTCACGTGGAACGACCACACACGGTGGTGCATTGTAAACCACAAGACAGATAAGCGTAGAAGCCTGACTGGAAATAACGAGCAAAGACAAGTGAGCATGAAGAGATGTCAGCATAAAATGGAGATGTGGTTTTTTTTTTATCGTGGTAAAATCATCAAATGAGTCCTTCCACCAGAGAGCGGGAGGAGGCAGAGCGGGAGGGACTGTCAGACTCGTACTGACTAAAATCCACGGTGTCCTTCAATAGCCCTTTACGTTCCGGGGTCACGGTAATTCGTACAGTCCCGCGGTCCCGGCATGCTTTGACCTTCTAGAGGGGGGCCCCTTCACTTTGCTGACACTCTTTGAGGCGCGCGTGGAGCACAACGCGCTGTCGACCCGGGCATGGTTTATGGTCGGACAGCGAGTTGCCCATTACTCGCTGCCCGCATGCCCGCGCCTACGGTGGCCGGAGATCGTCTGGCGACGTCCAACGCCGTGGGTGGAGATGTGGCTAGAAGTGAAGCAGGGCGGGGGAGAAGTAGGGCTTGCAGATGGTTATAGGTAGCTCACTCTCCGTCAAGGACCAGACCCGAGTCAATGGTACTTCGTGATTGACGCACACTTCAAAGAGCTGTCAGCAAAGTAATTGAGCAAAACCCCAGCCTGGGTTGCGGAACTGTCTAAGCATAATATCGTGGGTAGCTCATCGTCAAATCAAGTACCAGGCCTGGGACGACGGCGCGACGTGATTCACGCGGACCTCAAGAAGCTGTCGACAAAGTGATGTGTCAAGCAGGATATAATGACTCTGGAATGCAAAAGGGAACCGAAGTAAAAGTCCACCCGACTTTTAGTCAGTAAGAGTTTAACAGTAAAAAAAAAACGATGGGTTGCACTCTGGGAGTGCCGGCAGAAGTGAAAATTTGAATAGTAATAAACACACACAAACATTTGCGCAAGCGCCCTGCGCCGTCTTACGAATTTTCGATCAGGTCACGTGTCCTCACGCGAGTTTAAAATTTTTTACCCATTCAAAAAAAAGTGCACAACGCCGCTAAGGAAGTTTTCACTTCAAAAACGGCGGGTTGCACTCTGGGAGTGCCGGCAGAAGTGAAAACTTGAATAGCAATAAACACACACGAACATTCGCGCAAGCGCCCTGCGCCGTCTTACGAATTTTCGATCAGGTCACGCTTCCTGACGCTTTCTAAAACAAGTGCACAACGCTGCTAAAGAAGTTTTTACTTCAAAAATAGACATTCCGTTGTTGAACATTAAACAGAATGTCTTTCCTACTATTATAATAACCCACACATAACTTTACCCATCTTATACTTATATAAAGGGTGCGTGCTTTTCCTATCACCGTGTGGAGTCCGCCTTCTGTACCAATCTGCAAGCTTTGCGGTTAAACGCTGGAACGACCACACCCGTCAATGGAAAGGGCAGAAAAAATACTTTTTTCGGAAATTTTCGACTTTGATGGAATAAATACTCGATCTTTTATATCTTTTTTCCTGGAATGATCTGGACAATTTGGAAAATATTTTCGGTAAAAGTATATCGACGTCCCCGGGGAATAAACCGGTAATCGCAAAAATCAAATTTTACAGGAAAAATGATTTAGTGTTTTTGGGGTATATCTCTTCAACAAAAGGTAATTATGACAACATTGTTATATGACGGAAAAGCTAATTTTTACCCGAAAAGTTTAAAGTATTAAGTATAACTATTAACGATACACAGAATTAGTTATTCACCAAAATACATATTACCGAAAATGGTTTCCTACTATTTTTAGGGTATTGATATCTTACCACCCTGACTTAACAATATTATTCCAGTAATGTTTACTTACCGAATTATTCTTGTAAATTTCTTAAAAGTCATAGGCATAATATTGCTTTACTGGATTATTAAACGTGTTTTTTCGTTACAGAGAAAGATTGTAACGTTCAGTTACCGACTTCTTATAGTAAAATTTTAAATAACCATAAAAGGGTAAAGTAGTGTAACCCTTATTTTATAGAAATTTTTTGGTAGTCATATTATTGTAATCATTGAAATCCGATTAAGTAAAATAAATTTGTCGTCGGTATCTCCGAGGAATAATTATAGGAAACTCACAAGAATTATTATAATTATAACGTTTATGGAGAACAAAGTTCTCATAGAGATCAGAAATTACAATTAGTAAAAGCATAACAAAAGAAGGCAAGCTAAAAATTTAATAACTAATCGGTATTGTCAGTGGCATCATCAGTATCACCGCGATCATCACTATTTTCTACAGAAATTAAGGATTCATAAAATGCATGGTAATACCGTGGAATCGCTCCACTATTGCACAAAGACAGTAAATCTGTATGCAACGCCTTCCTTATAGGAAGAGGTTGATGATAAGCACGTGCCAATACAGTATCTTCTATCAAAGCATCTGTCTTAGGTTTACGCCCACGTCGTTTGGTTTGAAATGAATTTGAAATATTTAATTAATATGCATCATCAAAATCATATTTGAAGAAAACCTTGTCCTGTTGGGATGATGATACATGAATTTCCATTACATCAGACCAGCGTATCGTATTCCCATCTATATCGCGACGCCAATGTAAAGGATTTCCCAATTTTTTAATTCTAAAATATCTGTTAGCTCTAATTCTTTCGTAGTATATTTTTCTCCCGAGACTCCCGAGAGTTTAGAATTATATTATATATTTAATCAGGTCTGTAAATAGACTAATTTTCATGTTCCTTCCAATACAGGCATGCATCGAGTCCCCTTCGTTCTGGCTATGTCCAGTATTGAAAAATTTGTGCGTTTTAGAAAAATACAATAAAAATACAAAAAAATACAATAAATAAATACATTTTAGTCAACACCTCGCTCCTGTTTCTACTCAACTCCCAATTTCTATGCAGCCTCGTTTTGCGATTTGGTAATGCCACACGTAGCAATAACCTTTTTTACGTAGAGCGTCAAAAATAGTAAAATTGTAGACATCCGAGTTTGAAGTTAAGCGACACATAAATGGCGTTTTCCCACCAAAAAAAAAGGATCGCGAGCCATTCAGGTTTAGAACCGCTGGTTTAAACTAATACATGTAGAATGTTGAAAGCAAAATGATAATAGAAACATTTGTATTGGGAATTTAAGAAAAAGCTCGTTCGTGCCTTGTTAGCAAAGGCTTAATTTTAGAGTGAGCGGAGCGAGCTCGATAAATTGTAATTTCAAGACCGCGATGAGTAAAATATTTGCAAATTACGTCCACGTTGTCCTAGGGCGTAGTTACCGCCGTTTTTTGTTTTCAGTAGGGGCTGGGGGCCCTTGAGGTAAGGTTCAGGTTAAGGTTCAAAATTGGTTTATTCTGAATAATTTAGTTCTTAATGAAAAGAAAACTAAATATATTAGATTCACTTTGCCAAATGTTAGAAGTAGCGATTGCGACATTTTATTGAAAGGAGTAAAATTGGAATTAATTAATCATACAGTTTTCCTAGGAATCACGTTAGATGATAAATTACAATGGGGCCCCCATATAGCATCTTTAGCGGGCCGTCTAAGCTCAGCCGCTTAAGCTGTTAGAAAGATAAGACGGTTAACAGACGTCGAAACTGCGCGTTTGGTTTACTTCAGCTACTTTCACAGCATTATGTCTTATGGCATTCTACTGTGGGGCTGGGCGGCTGACATTCAATCTATTTTAATTTTGCAAAAGAGAGCCATCAGAGCCATTTAAAATCTACGTCGTCGTGAATCTCTTAGGGAACTTTTTAAAAAGATTAGACAGTGCCTTGTCAATTTTTTTATGAAAATATAATGTATGTTAGGAAAAATCTTCATCTTTTTAATAAAATAAGCGATAGACATAATTTTAAAACTAGAAATAAAGATAAAATTTATCAATCTTATTTTAGATTGTCTAAAGTCAAAAAATCTTTTATGGGGTACTGTGTTAATTGTTACAACAAAATACCTAGCGAAATTTTAACTCTAAATAAAATAAAATTTAAAAGTTACATAAAAATACACTTGGTAAACAAGCATATTTTATAATAGAAGATTATTATTATTCAAGATAAATTAAAATTGGAAACATGCTGGTCCTGCTCCATAGTACAATGTAGGGTTTAAACAGAATCAAGCTGGTTGAAATTTGAATGCTCACACATTTAAATTGTATTTGTAAAATAGCTGTAGGTAACTGCAATATTTTGTTAAAATGTGGACACCATGTACCTTTTTGCTATTTTTTTATTATTATTTCTTATTGTTTTATTTTTATAAATAATATTTAGTCTAGATTTAAAGTATGCAGTATTAGTATTAGTGTGCGTAAAGTGCATTACATGTAGAAACGCGTCCTTGAGTTGCCGAGCGCGAGCAAGTTACCGCCAATGCGTATAGTAGGTTTACATTTATATCCCAGATGATAACTGTTACGGTGCATTACCGAAAATGTCTACCACAAAATTTACGATAATAAACCTGTAATCGCGTTAACCAGAAATTTAGCTGAAATATTTTACAGTAATATTACTTTACCGAAATGTAGCCACAGAATTTAATTTGTAATAACGTATTTCGTTATTGTTCTAGTAAATTAAAAATGAAAAATTTCCAAAGAACAAAAGTGTATTAAGAAAAAATGTTGAAAATAATCGCAGAAAAAAATTGAAAAAAATTGCATAGGTGTATCCCGACCCATAGATACCGTAAATGGTATAACAGTAAAAAGTCAGTAATAGTATAATACAGGTTTATTCCTCGGGGGCGTCGATATTTCCTATTAGATAAGTAATTAAAAAACAAAAATATGTAGGTGAAAAAAACGTTCACCAATTTTATTGAGTGATTTCTGAGAATAATAAATTTAAAACCAGTTTGCAGTGAAAAACCAAATATATTTTTTGTTTATTCGTTATTGCTTGTGTGAAATAATACATTGTTTCTCCGAAATTGTAATATCTACCTGTAAAAATATACATCAATATAAAAAATGAGTAAATTTTTATTGAATAAAATAATAAAATATAAATAAAGTCTCGGAATATCCATTCAAAATACTTTGCACATGAAAATTGATTTACCAAAATGACAAGCAAAACCAATGAAAAACTCCACACAATATCATAATGCATTTTCCTAACACCATGATCATACAAAAAAAATTGAGTTAAAATTTTTCTATTGTGTTAAAAAACCCGACTCTGGCGTCTGAACAATGCATGGTGAGACAAAGACCATAGAGTGGTGGTCGAGGGCTCTTATTGCGAGTCACTTTTCATTACATTGTCGGCTGTGAAAGAAACCCCTTATAGACATAATCAGGAGGAGGGAGAATTTTATGCTACATTTTTATCAAAGAACTTTAGATGTGTGGTGAAAGGCGGTGTACAGTGTGTTTAAATGTGACAGGTCTATTGAACCAGCGAGGTGAAATTTGACAGGCCTGTTGGTCTAGTGGTTAGTGACCCTGACTGCTATGCCGGAGGTCGTGGGTTCGATTCCTATCCAGGACAAATGTTTGTGTGATGAGCACGATCATTAATTTGTTCTGTGTCTGGGTGTAATTTATCTATAATATGTATGTATTTAGAAATATATAAGTATGTTTATCAGTTGTCTAGTACCCATAACACAAGCTCTGCTTAGCTTGGGACTAGATGGCGTTATGTGATAGTTGTGGAATATTTATTTATTTATTTTATTTATGTTTTAGTGTATCAACTGTCTAGCCTTTTACTAACGTTGAAAAATCTTGTATTAATTAACAATAATAGTCCTCGTCGGACCGTAGTCATAGTCCTCGTCGGACCGTAGTCTTGAGCAGACGTGTACTTAATTATATTCGAAAATTCTAATTACCGCTCCTCAATTCGAACACATATGTCAGTGCAAATAATAACTATTTTGGTGTGAACATAATCTATGTGATTTATGACTTTATAACCCTGTGCAAGTGTCTAAGTACAGCGCGCAGCGAGCGCGGGGACACGCTTCACCCCCGCGGGACACGATCGGTTGCTATTTTTCGACTCGCTCACTCCCAGTTCGCAGTGACTGCGTTCGCGCTCATCCAACGCCGAGTGATTTTTGTGCGTCTACCTACACTACAAAAACATCTACACAGAGTAGTCTGGAGTCAGAGGTCGCAATCACCAAGATGACTACAATAAATAGCACTTTCAATCGCGAATCTGAAGATGACCCTAGGCAGGGTGAAATGAGTGTAGACGGATCGCTTATCGACAAGGAATCACGGCCGCCTTACATCACGTTTCGGAAGGGAGTTTCACACGGTCACGAGTCTGAGTTCCGTCAAGAACTTAAGTCATTTCAAGATTGTATGCTAGCTATGCTGGAGACCTGGTTCACGAAGCAAGACGACAAGTTCGCAAAATTATTTGTGGAATTTGAGGCTGTGAAAAAATCTATTCAATTCGTAACGGACAAATATGATACCCTCGAAAAAAGTACACAGGCAGTCATTAATCGTGTTCAGGTTATCGATCAAAACGTCCAAACAAGCGAACGACGGCTTGCCGACTTGGAAGCGAAACTGGAATCTATGGAACAAAGAGCACGTAACTGTAACCTGGAAATTAGTAATCTACCTGAAAAACGTGGAGAAAACTTAATAACTATTATTGAAAATGTCGCTAATGTGTTGAAGCAACCAATATCTGCCCGTGATGTGATCACGATTCATCGTGTACCACAATCCAATCCAAATAACTCACGGCCCAAGAACATTATAGTTAAATTTAGTAGTCAAGTTATTAGAGATAACTTCATATCAGCTGCGCGCCTCAACAAAGGTATTACGTCGGAGCAAATAAATATACAAGGTGCCCCACAAAAAATATATTTGAACGAACATCTTACATTACAAAACAAGAAATTATTTCGCCAAGTCAGGGATGTCGCTAAAGAAATTGGATTTAAGTTTGTCTGGATCAAGCACGGAGTTATACTTGCCAGGGCCGACGTCACCACCGCTGTCATCGCCATTCGCTCAGAAAGGGATATATCGAAACTCGCTCCTCAAGTACCGGGAATTTGATTGCGTACTAATTGTTGTGTTTAAATTATTTTTTAAAGATATCAGCGAACTTATCTTGAACTGCGTCAATTGTACTGTGAGCAATGAGATTGGTTCAGCGTTCCGGGTGCGGGCTCTGGATCATTCATTACTCTGCGTCCTGACAAGGTATGCGAATATATCTTATTTCCTAGTTTCTACTTCCACCGTCATAGTTACATTTATTATATTTTTTAGTATTTTATTTGCATTACAATTATTACATTCATTCCTTACTGATATATATAAACAATATGTTAAATTAACTGATAACATGCCTTACAACTTTTATTGTGCCTATACTTACAAACAAGTATTATTTAAAACCACGAAGTATGTTGGCTATAGATTATATTATTACGCACTGATAATGAGTCACTTGTTTACCTTTCTACTAGTAACTTTTACTTACATTTTTATTCAGGCTAATGACTTGTAATATCACTATCTACTATCAAAACTGCCGAGGGTTAAGAACAAAATTAAATACGTTATACAATAATATTCTAGCGGACTCCCACGATATTATCATTTTATCAGAGACATGGCTGATTCCCGATATTGACGATGGCGAATTCATCGATTCAAGATATACCGTGTATCGTTGTGATAGAAACCGTGTATTGAGTGGTAAGTCTGATGGCGGGGGTGTTTTGATAGCGGTTCGCCGTGGTTTAAGTGCAATACGTTGTGAATTAATGACGGCGCTTTGTCAGGACGACTGTTATCATACTATGCCTCATAATATTGATTACGTACTTTTAAAGTTTTACTCTAAAACTGCTAATGAATATCACACTGTGTGCGGCGTATATGTTCCACCAAACCAAACGTTAAATACCTACCAATCGCTATTTTATTTGCTTGAAAAGAAAATGTCTAACCCTGTTATTGGTAATATGTACATTTTTGGTGATTTTAACTTACCGCACATCGATTGGGTTGCATATGACTCTTCTGCACTCATGCCTTGTATTCACAATAACAACAACGCATTAGAAATCCTACTCCTAAATTTTCTTTCGACTTTAAACTGTAAACAATATAATAATACTAAAAATCAGTTAAGCCGTATTTTGGATTTATTAATTTCAAATGACGTCTGCGTATGTGAGCCAGCGCCCATTAATTTAATACCTGTAGATTCATTCCACCCTCCTTTCCTGACAACGGTCTCTTTTGAATTAACACTTGCGCCCATGGCTCGATGCTCGGTGCCAAGATATCGTTTTATGGAGGCCAACTACACTGCTATTAACAAAGATATTAATCAGATTGACTGGTCTTCTGTTCTTGACAGAGTCACAATTGATTCTTCTACTCAGTGCTTTTACGAGACCATTTATGAAATCATAAAGACTCATGTACCTATGCGTCCAGTTAGATCTAATGAATATCCGATCTGGTTTTCTCGCCCACTGATACACATTTTTAAAAATAAAGAAAGGGCATGGTGTAAGTGGAAGAAATACAAAAACTGTGCTGATTACGAACAGTTTTCTTTATATCGCAAGAGATTTAAAGTGCTTTCTGCTGATTGCTTTAAAAGATATTTACAATCTGTTGAAACTAGCATACAAAAAGACGTAAAGCAATTTTGGTCCTTTATAAAAAGCTATAAAAGAAATACAGGTGTACCAAATTTCATGTCTTATAATAGTGAGAAATGTAACGGGCCTATGGACGTCTGTAAATTATTCTCAAAGTTTTTTGGCTCAGTTTATGAACCTACAGCTAACAATATTGATGGGGAACCTGAATCGTCGTCAGACAGCAATGTAACCATAACAGATTTGTCATTCTCTAAAGACACGATAGTTAAATCACTCAAATCCTTAGACGTAACCAAAGGTTGTGGGCCGGATGGTATCCCACCTTTTTTTCTAAAATATACTGCTGAGTCGTTGGGCGTACCGTTACTTTATTTATTTAACCGTAGTCTGAAGGAGGGTATTGTGCCTCAAGTGTGGAAGGCTGCTCACATCACGCCTGTATATAAAAGTGGTACCAGAAACGACGTCACCAACTATCGTCCAATTTCATTGTTGTCCACCTTGTCAAAGGTTTTGGAGCGGTTGGTTCATAACGCAATTTATCCTATCTTACACAACATCATTATCCCAGAGCAGCATGGTTTTGTTCTTGGTCGCTCCACTGTAAGCAACCTAGTTTTATACTCAAATTTTTTATTCGAAAATATGGACAATCAATTGCAGGTTGACACAATCTATACTGACTTCTGCAAGGCCTTTGACAAGGTGGACCACACTATGCTTTTGAGAAAAATCGAATTTAATGGGATACGTGGGAGTCTGCTACGTTGGTTTACTTCGTATGTAAAAAACCGAACTCAAAAGGTTGTAGTACAGGGGTTTTCATCTGAGGTGATCAGCGTGACATCTGGAGTGCCGCAGGGCTCGATTTTAGGTCCGCTGCTTTTTGTGTTGTTTATAAATGATATAAACACATGCTTTATTAACAGTAGTTTTCTATTATATGCTGACGACCTTAAAGTATTCCGCAAAATAAGCTCTATTGATGACTGTGTTAAATTACAAGAGGATCTGGATCGATTATCTGCCTACTGTGTAGCAAATAAATTACAATTGAGTCTTCCCAAATGTAAATCTATCACTTTTACCAAAAAAATTAATATCATTCATTTTACTTACTCACTTTGTAAGACACCTTTAGAAAAAGTTTCTTTAATTAAAGACTTGGGTATACTCTTTGACTCAAAGTTACACTTCGATGCTCACGTTGATCACATCACAGCTAAAGGTTATCAATTTTACGGTTTTATAAGGCGTACCTGTAACTTATTTAAAAAACCCTCTACATTAATGCTTCTATACAAGTCACTCATTAGATCTCAGTTAGAATATGCCACATGTGTCTGGAATCCACTTTACGATAAATACAGTGACCAGATAGAATCGGTGCAAAAAAAATATCTTCGTTTTCTAAACTACACATTTTTCAAGAAACGGTCATCATATCATATTCTTCTTGAAAAGTTTACCTTGTCAACTCTTAAATTAAGGAGACTGTATCTCGATCAATCATTCTTATTTAAGATCTGTCGTAATGAATTTGATTGCTCTAACCTCATAAACCAAATTTATATTCGCATACCTAGTCGTTCCCAACGTATTCGTGATACTTATGCTCATACATTATTTGCTCCCAAGCCTTGCAGGACTAACGCAGGCGAACGAGCTCCCTTACGACGCATTATGAAATCTTACAATGATAACTTTGCTGATCTTGACTTGTTTGTTTTATCACGTTCACAATTTAAGAAACGTATCCTTGAAAGAACTGTTCACACTTCCACCTTCAAGAGTAGTAGAATAGAATAACTAGATAATTGTCAATTTTGTTTTTTCGTGTCTGCTTAAGTCCGCGTGTACCCACCTGATTAAATTTGTACCACATTATTTTGTGGATAGCGGTGCTGGTTGTGTAATTACATAATTGTATCGTATTCTGTAATAGACTTAAGATTTATTATGCAATTGTTTGCTGTCCTAAAGAAATAAAAATAAAAGAAATAAAAATAAAATAAAAAATAACAATTATAATATAATACAAAATACAAACAATCAATAAAATCTTAATAGTGATATGTTCAAAAAATAAAAAGACAAAAACATTCAAACAGCGACTAATAATACTGGCAGCTGGCAGCATTGCCACGTTGTATGACACTGCTGAAAACTATGTTGGAGTCGGCTTCTAGTGGAACCGACTGTAGATGAATATCAGTATTTTACATGGAGTGACTGCCTTTCTGACCTCCACAAATAAGTAACTGGACAATACGATGTATTATACAACTAGCGGCCCAGTACGTGGTTCGCTACTAAAAATGCTCCACCATTTATTGAATTCATTTGTTACAAAAAATGTGATAAATGAAAAACCGCTCGACCGACTTTGTGCAAAATTCACATAAACCATCTGCTAAATAGTCCGAACAAAGCCTAAACATTTGGATGGGATAGGTGAGCCCGTTCTTGAGTTATAAAATTACAAGGAAAAGTGGCTTGATGATTGAGCTTCTGACTAACAATAACAACTAAAGCCTTTGTCAAACAGACTGGCGTGGCGAATGCGAAGCGTGACGTTTTTATTTGTAATGTATGGAATAGTTTGAATCCAGTCACATAGAAAAGCGAAAGCGATCCAATAGGGTGACAGAACTATCGGACTGACGTCTCGCTTCGGTCCGGTATCGCTTCGAAAACGCTTCGCCTTCGCCTGTCTGTTTGACAAAGGCATTAAAGTGCTTTCCGAGACACATCAATGACGTCAACCAATGGATGCGAGTGGCGGCTTATCGATTTGAGAGAAAGGCCATTTTTCAGTAGTATACGTCATACAGCTGATGACGATGATGATTTAAATAGGTTTGTCTAACTTTTGAAAATACAAGCGTAGGTAGTTAATTAGGGCATGCGGGCAGCGAGTAATGGGCGACTCGCTGTCCGACCATGGACCATGCCCGGGTCGACGCACTATGGGCCAGATCCGTGCGTACCGTCTCAAAAATAGGTTTTGGTAATGTTAGATATTGAATATTTCGTTAATGCACATGTCTAACTAAATGTCCAATGCATATTACGTAGTAGCTAAAATACATGATTTATTGATTTTTACTATTAGACTAAGGCTTGCAAGTTGACGGTTAAAAATATGAGAAAAATGCAGAACACAATTCCTCCAGTTCACATGATCATATCTTTATTAATTTCACAGCAAATGTATAAGTGTGATATATGGTTAGAATCGTTAGTAAGTACTCTAATTAAAAATAATTTAAGTGCAGCTTTTTGTAAAAACTAGAAAGGTATAGTATTTTTATTTCGGCACCTAATATTTTAACCTTATTAGAAACTTCAAATGGACTTTTGACAGTTAGCCGTGTCTGCCCATGACGTAATTTTGGTAGTATTACATAGAGCAACTTATATAGAAGACAGAACAAAAAAAAAATTCTGCCCGAATCTGCCCCCCTTGAAATGAATCGAAAAAATCCCAGATGGGGTAAAATAAAAAATATTTCAAAAAATATTTTAAGTTGCGATTGATGAGTTTTTTGCACAGTTAGATTATTTTTGACTTATAATTCTTCAATAATATTATCTGCAAGAATGTCTCTTACATTGTTTACCAAGTGGGGATGTGATGGTTCATCGGAACAAAGTTAGTATAAACATTTTTTAACAGATGAGAGTGACTTTGTCTCAGATGTAAATTTATTTAAAGAGTCTTTGATACCGATAAAGCTGACTGACACAGAAACGAATGAAGTTATTTGGAAAAATCAGGCTTGTTCTTCTATTCATAATTTGCAATAGAAACGCCCGAGAAAACCCGATCAGTGGTTGTTATTAGGGGTCAAATTGAAAATTTGCGAAATTCAAAGATACACAATGAACAGGTCATTAAAATAAGGCACGAGCTATTCCTAACTATGGTGGATGGAAAAGTTACACAAGTTTTAACTGACACAAATTCTGGAGCTGTGTGTACAGTGTGTGGAGCTAAACCAAAGAAATGAATAATTTGGAGAAGATTGAATCAAAGGTAATATAAATGCATACGAACACGGTTTGTCTACGTTGCATGCGTGGATCAGGTGCATAGAGTTAATTTGAAATATTTCAAACAACCTTTGTTGCTGCGAGAACACCGAAAGATAAAAAAGCAAAGAAAAAGCTTGTACAACGTTTATTTAGAAGTCGATTGGGATTGCACGTTGATAAGCCCCGACAAGGAAGTGGAAACAGCAATGATGGCAATACAGTTCACCGTTTTTTGTGAAATACTCTTGCCTTTCAGAAAATACAGGAGTTCACGAGGAACTTATTAAAAGGTTTCTCTTATTTTCCAGAGTTTGGCATCCATATTGCTGTAAATCCAGAAACATTTGGTGAATATACTCGCACAACCGCACAACTGTACGTGTATGCCTTCTTCAGTACATAAAATCTAAATACGAATACATGGGGAAAGTATAATTAGACATTTTGCTGTTCTGCCTATTGGTAATTTATCTGAAGATGGCCAAGAATCTCGAAACAGATTACAAAAAATTCAGATTGTATCACGCAAGAAAATGCTCTAAATCAGCAACGAATCAAAACGTATTTCATGGTCTCCTATTTACATCAGATCCCTATGTATCAAGTATCAGAAAACCAGCAGTGACTATTTCCAAGAAATTGTTTGACGAAGTCAAGAACCTCTTAGATATTTAAACGAAAGTAGGTGTTACCTTAATTTAAAAATGTATTTTTGGTATTAATTATTATATTATATTTGTTACTTAATTAAATTTTAGATTTATATATAGTTAAGAATATATTTACAGAAATAATATCATAAAATTGTAATAGAATAAGCTAAACAAACTATGGTTTAATATGTAAAAAATACATTTCTATTTTTGTTTTATTTTTTAAATATGATAAATTCAACATTTGACAAAACACGTTTCATAATTGGATTGTATATATATTCGAGTTACTACGTGCCAAATTTGAACTATTTATTTCAATTAACATAAAAGTTACAGATTTTTGAGACGGTACGCACGGATCTGGTCCATAGTGCGACGGCGCGTTGTGTTCCACGCGCGCCTCAAAGAGTGTCAGCATAGTGACGGGGCCTGTAGAGGGCCAAAGCCTGCCGGGGTCGCGGGACCAAGGGATTACCGTGACTCCGGTACGTAAAGGGCTATTGAAGGACACCGTGGATTTTAGTCAGTACAAGTCTGACAGTCCCCCCCGCCCTGCCCTGGGTGGGAGGACTCATTTGATGATATTACCACGATAAAAAAAAGGTAGTTAATTAACTTGAAAGTAACATCAGTTACACAACTCAAAAATAAACGTCCAACCCATTCATTTCTGAGTTATTAAAGAAAATAATAAAACCTTCTTTCTCCGCACTAGAAAGTGCTGGATTAAGTGAAAATAATTACTACAGCGACGGCGAATGACGTGAAACTAATCAACTAAACCACATCAGTAATCCTTTAAGTTAATTCTCTCATTTTTATTTGCTGTTTTGTAAATTGAAGATTTATTCTTTTTCTTTTTTGGTGTCAACAGTTTGTGACGGTTATATATTTTTTTCTTTAGCCTGCACTTACCCACTGCTGTCATTTTTTTTCATGTGTTCTTGTTCAGCGCCACTTCGACCTTCGACGGTTTCACTTTTTTTTTTCTTTCAAATACCTAAAAGTTGTCCCCACACTAAGAATTTTTCTTTTATTGTGTGGGTGCGAACGCACCCACGTAAACTCTAACATTGAAGTCTTTTTAAATCTGACTACATTGCGATACAGTAAGATTTTAACAATCTATTCTGGGGTTCGTAATTTATTTTCTTTTGATGATATTATTTTGTCAACGTGTTTCTATTTGATGTACTTTTAACGGAGTTACACCTTTTATGACCACAACTAAAGACACACAATCAAGGACCACACTCCTTTAATACACTAAAGAAATATCAGCTACATAAAAGTTAACACCACTTATTCCTTACTCCACGAAACATAATAATCCTACTAAGCTTATTATTCAACTATTGCAACTAACCCTTATATTAAAACAAGTCGTGTCTTATCCGGACGATAAATTTCCATTACTTCAGCTTTGAATCGCTGAATATTCTGATCTAATTGTGGTTGAAACAGTTAGTTTGAAAATACTGAAACGGTAACTGAATTACTTAACTGTGTTTTGTTTTCAGTATGTAAATACGCGACAGTAAATGATGGTTAGGCTTGAAGTTGGTGGACACGGTGGAGCATACGGTGCAGGACTGCCCCGCTTGGGCAGAGCACCGCCGTGTCCTCACGACGGCGATAGGCGGAGACCTCTCGCGCCCGGCATTGGTCGAGGCCATGCTGCGGGGCGAGCCGGAGTGGGAAGCGGTCGCCTCCTTCGCGGCCCCCTGTAGAGGGCTAAAGCCTGCCGGGGTCGCGGGACTCACGAATTACCGTTACCCCGGTACGTAAAGGGCTATTGAAGGACACCGTGGATTTTAGTCAGTACGAGTCTGACAGTCCTTCCCGCCAGAAATCTAAAAAAGTACCATGTTATGCACAATCATCAGCATGTCAGGCAATTTCTATCCACTGCTGTACATAAGCCTCCTCCAAAGAACGGTCGGGGGCAATCCGCAATCCTCCGTTGCCGGCCAGCTTCTTCAAATCATCGCTCCATTCTGCAACAGGATATCCCATACTACGTTTGCCAAAAGTTTGAAATAAAATCTAAAAATATACTATTTGGCAGGGGTTGCCACACACATAAGGCCTGTATTTATCATATGTCATACCGGAGAAAGAAGAAAGCCTTTGAAAGCGGTTTTAACTTGTCTAGGTTTACTGCTTGGTGTTTTGTCAAAATGACATGGAGTCCTACATGAATATTCCTCAAACTGTAGACAAACACATGTGTATCCCTAACCAAATGAAAAAAGTGTGAACAATTAAAAAGCAAATGTGTAGTCACAGCAAAATTTACCAAGTCAAAGGGCTTTTCGCAAAATCAATAGACCACTCCAGACTAATCCCAAAAACCTGAAAGTGTTTGGCGAAAAACCAATTTACATTAGTACATACCTAGTATACTTTGACGATCAAAAACCCGCCTAGGTTTCACAAAATAAATTGATTCAATTTGTTCTTTAAAGGCACTATTTAATCCTCTTAGCAACTCAAACATGCTCTTTGATCTCAACCTTATAAGTGGCTCGAACTTTGGGGATCGATATCCATAAAAAACTTACCGTATTACCGAACATATTTGAAACTCTACAACTGATCCAAGTGGAAAGTAGATATTAGGCTTCATTACGATTCGACAGGTAGAGTCAAAAGTTAAAGCGGAATCGCTCTACTAACGCTATAAGTATTCGAAGCACGTAAAGGATGGTATTATGCCAAATGTAGCGACGTAAATGTGCTGCGATTTTGATGAGTTTAATTTCCGAGAAGTCGTCAATTTTCGACTGGATGTGCGTGTGATGACGTATTTTGTGTTTTCACTGATGGACTATTTCGTTTTAAATTAGGATGTTTAAATGTGTAGCGTTAATTTGTTTCGTGGAAGTGCCGAGATGGCAGCTGTGAGTGCCATTTCATGTTTGCCATTTTGGACAGGTGTTATGAATGTTCTATTCACGTTTGGGAAGCAAACGTTTGAGTATGGTATTTTTTAAATCTAATGTTTTATACGAGCTGTCAAAATACGTTGCCATCCAATCCACGCTTATCATATTTTATTCCGTAAATAATCTAATTTATCTGTTTAAGTATTGCATTTTGTTTAATGCATGAACTGTAAAGTTCTCAATAAAATTATATACAGATTCTTATATTAATATCTATTTACTCATGTAAATGAAACCCAATCCAGAATTTTAGATGTTACAAAATTCGTTAGACCAAAAATCTACTGCTTTATAAAAAAAAACTTTCTTGGTTCCTTTCGACATGAAAAAACCTCGTGAATTTTTCCCTCGATTGGCAAATTAGAGTGTATGCGACTAGTCGGGATATCTCAACTGATTCTACTTGGTTCTGATTCCACTCGGTTCACTTCAGTTCATGTTAAGCTTTAGCCACACCTGACTTAAATCCGCGCGAGAAACGGGAACGCGGGCACTTAATTTTTTTTTTATTATTAATACGTCACGCAATTCTTTGCATGAGTTTGAACAACTTCACTTAATGTAAATGACACAAGAGTCTCTTGTGAATTTCATTCCGTATCCCGCGGGATCCGCATCAGTGTGGCCGCAGCTTAAGTTTTTCACTTGTTACAACCCAGGTCATTAGTTAAAGTAGGTTACTACCCGTTTTACACGACTGAGTTTTTAGATCGAACAAGATTACCTAGAGATTCATTAAATGAGATCGTTAGGAAGATCAGGGACTTTTAATGGTTCGATTTTGAAATAAATCGTGCTTTTATTGTAAATGCGGGATTATATGAGATTTAGAAAATATATTTTTCTGTTGTATTTTTTTTTTTATGAAAGGCGCTTTAGCGTCTCAAAAATACTAAACCTAGAAGCCATTTGTGGTCTATACTTATAAAAAATACAAATAGTAAGTAAGTAAGTGAGGCACGCGTGTCGCTTGAAGCATGTCACATCGCCTGAGGTCGTGAGCGAAGTTTTAGATATCTATAAAAAAGTATTCAATATTTTAACTGAAATAGGCAAGAATTCACGTGATATTTTATGTTTCTCTTTAAAATGAAAAATATTTCTATCCATTTTTATTAATTAAAACTATCAATACTAATATTATCAATGCGAAAATTTAGTTAGGTAGATGGATGAACGGATGGATGTTTGTTACTCAATCACGTTAGCTGCTGGGATATTGGTGAAATATTGCTCAGAGATGGGTTATAATTTACAGGATACATTTTATCCTGGTCTTAAAATCCCACGGGATAATTTTCGAATTACACAAGCCTGCTCACAACAACTAATAGCATATAAAAAAATAAATCATGACCCAAATACTTAACCAGTAAACTGTAGGTCTATAACATCTAAAAGAACAATAAATTATTCACTTAATGAAGCAGGCATGACAGAAAGGAAATTGGATGCGTTACCGCTCTGAAATTAATCCTTTTTAAAGGAGCTTAAGGGTTAAGCTATAAGACAGTTTAATACTATTTATTTTTTTGCTAAAAACCTGATGAGGATATGACAAATTAAAAGTAATAATAATGCAGTAAGTTTGTGCTTTTGTCTCGTGGTAAAATCATCAAATGAGTGAGAAAATCTATATGTCCATTAATTAATTTGATTATCAGTTTTCTGGGGTTCAGTAACACTCAACTCGTTTGGTATTGGCCAAAGTATTTGCTTTTTTAAGTATTTTTTCAAGGTCGCGGGACTGTTTGAATAATCGTGACCCTGGAACATAAAGGGCTATTGAAGGACACCGTGGATTTTTTAGTACTAGTCTGATAGTCCCTCCCGCTCTGCCCTGGATAGGAGGACTCATTTGATGATTTTACCACGATAAAAAAAGAAGTACGTTTTCAAGAAAAAAATATTTGCTGACCTTATGCCTCGATATTCCTACTTAGTTTGAACATAAAAAGGAATAGAAACATAAAAAGCAAGCTTCACAAATACTAATATGTTGTCTGTTTTGAACAGAATGTTGTTGATAATCCTGACATGATCCATCCCCTTTCCGCCACACACAAGGAAAAATACAATTCATTTTCCGCTACTCAGCAAAATATCAAAAATCCGCTGCCCAACACACAATTGTAAGACCCAACAATAATATCACAGTCCAAAATAACTTCATACAAATCATGAGGCCAGTAAACATATAAATTAACTGGATTGAGGGTAGACCCTTATCACTGTGATGTCAGGTCCATGCTGTGCTAACAACTCTTTCGACACAGTCACCTGTAAGGCCCCTTTCATAGCCTCGGTTGAGGCTACACGCTCAAGCATCACGGTTTGCGACACCTACTGAGAATCTGAACATCTTTTGCTTCACATAATGCTTTTTTACAGACTTTATAGCTTGTTACGAGTCATTTTGTGACGCGACGATACCAACGCAAAGGTAACAAGTGACACAAGTGTGTTAGAATGTGGATGTATTTCTGTACTTATGTAGGTATTAATATCTATTTAATAACCAGGCTTTGGATATCAGGATAGTTACTGTAAAGTATCTCAAATTAGTTGTGTATGGGAATGGGTTTTGTGAAGAAAAGCACAGAAAGACAGCATTTATTACCAAGCTACCTCTATTCGCATACCCTAGGTCTTCGTGGAAAAGAATGGATAAACAAACTCCACGGCAACATTTATTTATTAAACATACATTATCAGCACACACATTTATAAAACCGAATGTCAGTAATATTCCTAGTACTTTCAGTATAACTTTCAGCATCACACACTTGTAATCTCCAATACTATAATAATCACACCACTAGGACCCATCTTAACTCTTAGAAAAGTTACAGCATAAAGACCACGAATGTGGGGCTACATTCTTTTTATAAACTTAGAATCGTCTCTGTCCGTTTAAGATTGCCGCCATATTTGACCAATGGCAGATCAGCATACGTTGTAGCTAAATAGCTAATAAAATAAGTAATAATTAGCAAATCTTGTGTGGTAGAAACACTTTAAAACTCGGTTAAATAATTTTGCAATATAGCAAGTATTTATTTGTAACCTTAATTTATTTTCATTAATTTTTCAACGTCATCTGTTGTAAATATATTTTCACTACTATTATTGTCTGTCTGTCTGTCTACATAAGGCCTATGCATCGTATATAACACGTGCGTTTCCTGATGGAAATCGTATCGTTTGATCGTGAACGTGCATTATGTTTTAAGAACGTTTCAGTAACTACAGTCGTCATTAGACAAGTTGCGTTTCGTGCCATGCGTCAAACGATTTTTTACATCGTACGCCTGATGTTTTATATTTGTTTTCTTTGCGCTGTCGCAAGATACATGACGTGGCCAAGCAGTAACCAGTTGAAAATATTCGTCGTGTATGCTTTTAATAAGTATGTAAATGTGTTTTTAATTACAGCGGCTGTGAAGGAAAAATAATGAGAAATGGTTGTTCAAAAGATCGGTTTTTGACTTTTAGTGCTGTATTGTATTTTTTCACCTGCTGTTTTTTTTTTGCTAATTTCAAATAATTTTGGTGCTACAGTTCCAGTCACAAGACATAAAAACTGTGAAAGTATTGTATATGCCCATTCCAAAGCATAGATCAAGAACAACTGGCAAGAAACTACATGGACACTCTTTTTCGATAGCCAAAATTATTACAGAACCTTTGTTACATCATTCATCTTGAGATAGTACAGACACCAGCACATCAACCTACCTAAATCTGTCAAATTTATTTAATAGATTTTCAACCTTATCGCAATAGTGCAAGGTTAATGTACGATTTGTAAAATTCGACAGATTCGGGTAGGTTGACCTGCTGGCGTCTGTACATTTCGTGAGAACAATGTAGCAAGCAAAAAGTGTCCACAGAAAATGTAAAAAAGACAATTCAATAAAATTACCAATAATTTAATTAAAATTGTCCATTTGTTACTAGAAAAAACATTGATTACAAAACTAACATTCACTATCGAACAAGAGTATACAAAATAGTATAATAAAGACCTAATTGTTTTACACATTATTTAAAATATCAGCTAGCCAGAATTTAAATCGAATATACAGTCATATTGGGCATGCTCTGCCAAAACAACGAACAAATTAAACGAACATTTATTTCCAACAATTAAAATAGTTTTGCCGCGAGCATTGGTTGAGCATTTTTCTAGAATTTTTTACTGTTTCCCGAATATTATTATGTTCATTTTTTTTACGTGGTTAAATCATCAAATGAGTCCTCCCACCCAGGGCCGAGCGGGAGGGACTGTCAGACTCGTACTGACTAACATCCACGGTGTCCTTCAATAGCCCTTTACGTTCCGGGGTCACGGTAATTCGTACAGTCCCGCGCCCCATTTCATAATAAATACATTAGTTTTGCTCGGTTGAAGGTTGGGGTTTAAATCACGTTGGATTTATTCCCGTGTTAACTAAATAGCATTCATATAAATAATAGGGTTATATTAACGAGAGAGACTTGTTTTTCAACCTGACTACGCTCGGGATAATTTGGAATTATAGTTTGGGAAATTCTATGTCATTTTAATGAAAGTAGCCGTGCTACCGATTTTTTTTTCACTAGGAAATGGGGACATTTTTAATGAAAACTTAGATTAATAGTAATTCACGAGACTGTCATAAAAGGTTATCGCGGCCTGGGAACGCAATTTGTTTTGGTCAGTATGAGTATGATAGGTACTACAAAAAAAATCTTACTAAAATTTATTGCTAATACGATTATTTTCACAAACGCACCTACGAAACATGGCATAGCTAGAAAATAATCTTGAAAAAAATAAAAATTCTGATTGTTTTGTGATAGTTTAGGAATGATCGTATTTAGATGATCTTTTTTTTTAAACCAGTACCGACCACATACATAATGTATATATAATATAGTAGATTAACTTCTTAGCTACAGTTTGAGGTATAATTCGAGTACCTGCGCCGATTTTTACAAAATGTATTTTTGGCCAGGCTCTCTTAGGCACCTCCACATAGTGCGGCGTCCTGACCTACGGCATGACGCAGGTCCTCACCGGACACGGAAGTTTCGGGAAGTACTTGGGTCTGATGAGGAGGGAAGAAACGCCTGGGTGTCATCACTGCGAGGATCGTGCGGAGGACACGGTGGAGCATACGTTGCGGGACTGCCCCGCTTGGGCAGACCACCGCCGTGTCCTACCGCGCCCGGCATTGGTCGAGGCCATGCTGCGAGGCGAGACGGGGTGGGAAGCCTTCGCCTCCTTCTGCGAAGCAGTCATGCTCGCGAAGGAGGAGGCGGGCAGACGCAGTGGTAGACGCCCACGGCCACCGTAGGCGCGGGCATGCGGGCAGCGAGTAATGGGCAACTCACTGTCCAACCATGGACCATGCCTGGGGCAACGGTGCGTTGTGTTCCACGCGCGCCTCAAAGAGTTTCAGCAAAATTACGGGGCCCCTCTAGAGGGGCAAAGCCTGCCGGGGTCGCGGGACTTACGAGTTACCGTGATCCCGGAACGTAAAGGCCTATTGAAGGACACCGTGGATTTTAGTCAGTACGAGTCTGACAATCACTCCCGCTCTGCCCTAGGTCGGAGGACTCATTTGATGATTTAACCACGATAAAAAAATGCTTTACTTTTCTGTATTTTTCCAACACAAAACAAAAATTTCTAAATCTCATCAACATTTATGCAGACAGGTTGTCGACACAAACACGTGGGAGGAGGCTAAGGTATTCTAAGACCTAAGAATAATTAAGGGATATGAATATTTTAGTTAAAGGCAAATTAAAACTCAGCTCCACTGGTTGCGTGTTGAATAAACACTTCGTTGCTTTTCGTTCATCATTTATTCTGTAATTTTCTGGTGCTTCGGAGTTTTCGTCATTATAGGGTAATTCTATTTAAAAAATCTAATTAGTTCCTCAATTATAATTAGTAGTTGTTTACGGCTCGGTTAGCGCAGTGGCTGAGCGATTGGACTGCTGCGCTGCGTGTCGCGGATTCGATTCCCGCACGGAGCAAATATTTGTATGATCTACAAGTAGTTTTTCCGGGTCTAGGCGTTTGTGTACGTGAGTTAATATGTTTGTAAATGCACCCACGACACAGGAGAAATTCCCAAAGCAGCGTTTAAAAAAAAAGATGGATTTATCAACAAAATTTTTAACACAAATTTTTTCTTTTGTTACATAAACCAAAAAAACCCCGGCATCAAAGTTAACCCTGCAGAAAAACTTAAATATCTAAATTGTCTCGATTATGGAACAACTGATCTTAGATGAAACCATCCAAATTAAATTTTCGCCATTTTAACCATACCAACCAGACCAGACAAAAAACGATACCAATTGAAAAACAACAAATTCACACTGTTTTAAATCCCAAAAGCAAACAGACAAACTATTTTATCGGTATAGATTCCCACATTCAAGCGTGCAAAGCCTTTTATCAATAAATTTCAACTGTAAGCCCACTTATGCCCCCGTTTGGAGTACTATAGCACTAATTTGTGGACTAAAACCCCTTCGCTAGGTATTTAGTTGGCTTACAAATGATTTTATACCTGTATCCTGTTATTTCGAGGTTTTACTCATGTTTCTAATGATGTTGGAATGTTAGAATTTAATTGTAATTAATTCATATTGAATTTGGTAATTATTATTTGGAGGAATCATTAAGTTTTGCTTGCGTTCAGGAATAAATATATGTTAATAGAGTAAAGTGTTTTTTGTCTGTTGGTATGTGTATGTAGGGAGTAATTCTAATTTTATTGTCTGGTTAGAAGATACATTATTCACCTCACTTCTATAGGTATAAATTATGTCTATATCAAGCCTCTCAATCTATCAGATATTTTGATAGATTGTCATTTTTGTTAATTATAGCCAATCACAATTTTTGTCTAGCCAATTGGAAAAAGTAAATGCGCAGGCGATGGGATGCGACGGGGTGGGTCAGTGGCAAAAAAATTCACGCGAACGTATTCGTAGGCAGAAATTGGTCTTTTTTCTAATAATGAATAGATAATTAATAAGCCTTTTATGTCCTGAGCGTTAGCAAAAGCCTGTCGGATTTTACTATAAGTCAACTAGCACTTTGTTCGTGGATTTGCTTGCGTTGAGATTAGGAAAGCACGGCCAGAATGATATACTACTACCGGTCATGAACTCATGACATACCAGTGGGCGAAGTTTCATCTAAATTAACGATCATTATGGGCAAAAAGTGATGAAAACCACATACAGACTGACAAAATCGGCTCCTTTGTACCATCGGATATATAGACATACTCCTAATTAAGATCCAAACTTAGTAGTCATTCCGCCAATTCGCACTAAAGCCTTTGTTAAACAGACTGGCTTGGCGAATGCGAAGCGTGACGTTTTTATTTGTAATGTATGGAATTGTTTGAATCCAGTCACATAGAAAAGCGAAAGCGATCCAATAGCTTGACAGAACTATCGGATTGACGTCTCGCTTCGGTTCGGTATTGCTTCGGACTCGCTTCGCTTTCGCCTGTCTGTTTGACAACGGCAAAAGCGCCTCCAAACACCCTTCTCATTGCGCACGGCAAAATATTGAAACTACACTACTTGCGTCTGTTCCTGAATAAATAAAACCTGAATTTCTTCATAACTAGAGTGAAAGGCTTCTTCTGGGTAAGCTCACTCTATCGTAGGCTTCGTTTTTATCACCTCTGACCTAGTCAACAGCGAACCCATCAAAAAAAAAAAAACGACGGGTTGCACTCTGGGAGTGCCGGCAGAAGTGAAAACTTGAATAGTAATTGTTGGAAATATCTTGTGAACAGATTTTAGTAAAACTCGCAAAAATGGTTGACTTTTTATTTCAATAATTTTCCAATGTGACGTACATCTTTTATAAACAATGTTACCTAGCAACGAATGTATCCAGCATACAAACTTCTTTAAAAGTAATAAAGTCACACGAACATTCACGCAAGCGCCCTGCGCCGTCCTACGCTTTTTCGGTCAGGGTCACGTGTCCTGACGCGAGTTTAAGATTTTATACCCATTACAGAAAAGTGCTCAACGCCGCTAAAGAAGTTTTCACTTCAAAAATTAGATTAACATTCTTCTTTTAGAAAAACCCAGATCACCTCAGACAAACAACAATTATAAACACGGACCATATACGACCGCCACAGTTGTGTAAATCACAGCATCTTATAAAAATAAAGGGGAAACCCATTTCCACACGACGCAAAGCCAGCAACAGGAAAGGGGGGGGAGCGACAACTTCCTTTTCCTCCCCTACTTGTGACTCCTCTAGGAATTCCTCCTTAGGCACTAGTCCTACTACCAGAGAGAAATGTTTAAGCTTTCAATTAATTTTTCAATCTAGAAACTAATGTATAGTGCGCTTCATCAATTGTCACCCTAGTAACGACCGTATGTACTTTCAAGGGGGTAACAATATTCTGTGCGTGTAGAACGGTACGGAACAAACTGTAGGGAAATTATTTTTTCATCAAAAATATATCCTGGGATCCGTGAATAATGTGTCAAAATTATACCTATTGGAAAACAGCAGGATCACGTGTAGGCCAAATAATTTAAGTCTTTTATCAGTATCAAGATACATAATATCATAGCGATTTCAAGGTACCAATCTTGAAACAATTCTAAACGGGCAGTTAGAAGCATACAGTTGAGATTTTCAGCTCAGTAACTAGTTATTTTAAATAGACAAATTAAAGTTAAAAGTTCGAGTCTAGTTGCTAGCTCGACTCGCTTATCGTCAATAGTGCATCCACACAGAGCGAGCAGCCTCGCTAGGCATTTGCCGCTCGAAGGAGCTCGGTTAGTGTGGACGTGTCTCGGCCACAAAAAGCGCGCGCGCTGCCGCATGCGAGCTACCGGGCGCCCGAGCCATCCCGTGTCGGCTTTTTGTTTTGCTCGCGTATATTGTTTCGTGTCTCGGTCGATAAACAATAGGCGCGTCCACACAGAGCAAGCAGCCTCCTCGCGCGACAATTGCCTCGCGAGGCTGCTCGTTCTATGTGAACGCACCTCGCTAGCTATAAGACCGGAACCTTACATCCCTCTTTTCTTTGGTAGACATCATTTGCATTAGAAAAATGTATTTATGTTGTCTTGTATAGTTTTTTGTTCCTTTTAGTTTTGAAAGTGTTAACAATTGTTTCTTTTTTCAAGTGTTCCATTCTCGAAATGAAAAACGGAACCCTTTGGATCGCTTCATATTACTATGTCTTTTTTCCCCGCAACTCTGATAACTACCCGGCAGATTTCCGAACAGGCGAAGCCGCAAACAATAGCTAGTATATTATTGAACAGGGGCACATCATAATTTCAGATAACAAACACAAAACGATTATAGTTGCCAAGTTTATCGATATAATCAATCGGTTACTCATTTCACTCGATTATTCGCAATCGCTACGTGAGTCGCATTTGATGAACGAATTCGGCAATTATGTTGTAATAATGTGTAGATTTAACGTTAGTTTGTGGTTTAATTAAAATAATGATCGTTAGGAATAATACCTCTTGTTTGTTGGAATTTGTAATAGTATTGATTTTGTGTAGCCTCTTTTATGAATTTCGCTTTAAATCCTGTTATGATTATATTACACATTTCTCTAATATAGTACTATTGAAATTTAAGTCGTCTTCGTTGACTCGAATGATATATCTAACAGCACTATTTTGGGAATCAAAACACGATGTCTAAATTAGTATGGAGCTTTGCCCAAGAAATATCCAAAAGCAGATCCAACAGGGTGGGTATGGCATACAATAGATTTAAATTGTAGGGGAACAGTGTATAAGACGGAGACGCGAGGTATGATGGAAAATCACACACTTAAGGCAAAGCAGCAATACTAACGTAGCGCAAGCGCCAACAGGACGCCATTTGTTAATGGCCGCTTGCAAATGACGTCCCTCCCGCCCTGACCTGGATTGGAGGACTCATTTGATTACATTTGATTTAACACAAGAAAAAAAAGAAAGTCAAGTGACTCGTAAATAAAATCAATAGCAATATTTACGTAGAAATAAAAAAACATCAGTATATAGTACTCTTACAATAAAATGTTTGATTTGGCTGCTTGCAAACTTTAATCACATTAACCTGACTTCTTTTTGCATATGTCATAAAACAAGTACGAGAAGTTTTACAACTGTCCTTCTAATATAAAACCCTACTTATTTACTATTATCACAAATAAAAAACTCTATCTATGTGTCGGTCTATCAGTTCATCAGTTCATCTTCTTGCGCCACTTCTCTTCTTTCTTTTTCCGAAAACAAGTAGACCAATTATTTTTAGCTGAGAAAAACTTCAATATCTCTTTCTGCTCTAGACTCTATTCCATGGAAAAGACAGTCAAATTCTTCCTGACACTCCTTGTTCCTTCAGTTTCCATTGGCGTTTCAGAGTCATGGACCACCAACCTTTTAAGACATTCCAGCGCAACCTAGTAGACCATGACCTGGGTTAGAATATCATCATCATCATCACCATATCAGCCCGGGATCACCCACTTCTGGGTATAGGCCTCCCCCTTTTTATGCCATATCTCTCGGTTCTGTGCTTCTCTAATCCAACGGAAGAATATATTGAAGTTTTAATTCCTATATTAGATTCCTTTGAGTCAAACCGCGGGTAGTAACTAGTATTCCCATAAATCCAAATCATAGCTCCAGGCACCCAGCTCGCAACGCCTCTATTTGCAAATAAAATAAGTAACTACCCTCTAATTGAAGGAAATTTCTCGCGCGACGCGTTTTTATAGCCTTATAGAGATAAAAGTATGGACTTATTTGTATGGAAGTAAATTATGATCTTTTTTACAGCCTACCTAGTGTAATATTTTAGCGAAATTAATTTTTCAGACACATTATATTAGTTGGATGAAAATCTTTTAACATCTATTTATTTTTTATGCTGTCGCTACATCAGAGGTCGGGCAAAAAGTCTCTGTATAAGATTGTATAATTCTGTATCTGTAGATTTTAATTATTATAATCTGATTTATTTTATATTTATTTATTTTGAAAATGTTAGGTCGCGGGCCTGTCTTACTAGCTAACCGTGATCCTGGAACGTAAAGGGCTATTCAAGAAACATCGTGGATTTTAGTCAGTACGAGGCTGACAGTCCCTTCCCTCCCAGTCAGGGTGAGAGGACTCATTGGATGATTTTACCATGTAAAAAAAGGAATATCTTTTATATGTGAATAACCGAACCGCAGCGAGACGTCAGTCTGTCACGCTATCGGATCGCTTTCGCTTTTCTATGAGACTGGGTTCAAACAGTTCCATACATTACAAGTAAAAACGTCATGCTTCGCATTCGTCACGCCTGTCTGTTTGACAAAGGCTTATGAGAGTATGGGATACAATGCTTTCATTATTGTTGGAAGGCACGGAAAAATATGATAATAATACCTATATCTGTTAGATTGCCATCGACACACTAATAAGTTCTGTAACGGTTTAACGTTAATGAATTGTAATTTGTTTAAAGTAAAACTTTTTAAAATTCTTGTAATATTTTTTCTGCAACGATCCAGGCGATATTGAAGCAACAATGAAGATATAGACAGCTTCCATAAATTTTAAAAAGTGGATTAAGTAAAACCTTTATGGGTATAATACAAAGGGACATAATATAGTGCATCGCTATTGAGGGTTGATGGGGTGGAAGACAAAGAAAATTTAATGAACTAGTTATGCAAAAGTGTTAACTTTGATAATAATTACATACCAAGTACTTTTTAAGTCATTTACCAAATTTCGTCGCCATACATAGTAACGTCGCCAGACGATCTCCGGCCATCGTAGGCGCGGGCATGCGGGCACCGAGTAATGGGCAACTCGCTGTCCGACCATGGACCATGCCCGGGTCGAAGGCGCGTTGTGTTCCACGCGCGCCTCAAAGAGTGTGAGCAAAGTGACGGGGCCCCCTTCTAGAGGGCCAAAGCCTGCCGGGGTCGCGGGACTGTACGAATTACCATGACCCCGGAACGTAAGGGGTTAATGAAGGACACCGTGGATTTTAGTCAGTACGAGTCTGACAGACACTCCCGCTCATCCCTGGGTGGGAAGGACTCATTTGATGATTTTACCACGTAAAAAAAAACAGCAGGTGAAAAATACAATACAGCACTAAAAGTCAAAAACCGATCACTTGAACAACCATTTGTGTCGATTTGTAAAATGCGGGGAGGCGTGGGAAGCAGTAGCATCCTTCTGCGAGTACATCATCTACCATTTCTCACCGCTCGAAATTGGCGCAATAGGCTATTTGACTGAAAAATTCTAAAAGGTCAGTTAGATTATCAAAGAATATTCGACCCATATTTTTTCTTTTATGACGTAAACCAAAATTGACGGAGATATGATGCTTTAAAAATTGCCAATACGTCATAATTTAGTAAATTTTTTATTGAATTCTGACGTCACCAGCTCCCACTCTCCAGTTTTGACACGTTATATCTTGGTAAATATTCATTGATTTTACAAAAGAAAAAATACGTGTCCGTTATTTTTCAAAACACTAAATGACGGACTAATTAGATTTGTAATTTGTTCATACTGTCAAATAGCCAACTATTACACCTCAAAAAATCTTCATAAAAACGCTTTAATACAAGTATTTCTCTTTAATTACAAAACTACCCCATATTTTTCAATCTCCCAATATCAGTTTCAGCTACCGAAGCATGTTCAAACTTTATGCACTCTGAAACACGTATATAGGCAGGCATATCATAAGGTACACCTGTATCTACCCAAGCTCAACATGTTTGCTACCGACCCAGCTCAAAGGTGGTGTGTCGTTCAAAGTTACGAGTACTTGGCTGGAACATACAAGCTTACTGAACTGGACTATTTCGGGGTATGTGGTTTAAGAACTCAGAGAATCGGTCGGTGTGTGGAGTTTCAGGAGTTCATCTGTATTTGCGAAGGTCTGTGCATTCCCGCAATGGAGAAGGTGTCAATTTACAAAAAGAATAAAAAGTATTTTTTTTATTTACTACCTATCTTATATCATATCCTTTCTTATCTACTATCTGTATAGCTGTTGTCCTCGGCTTTGCTCGCGTTTATTTAGAATTTGAGAAGTAATTCTGATGGTACACGTATCGCCATCTATTTTCACATGAATGTAACTTTTTTGTTGTTTTCATTGCGAACAGTACTTTTTTTCGGGATGCGAGTTACTTTTTGTCTATCTCTGTATACCTGACAACATTATTAGAAAATAAAAGATGTTCAGTTCAATGCTTTGAGCGTGAAAACGTAAAAAAAACGAGCTTACTTTCGCGTTTATAATATTAGAATATGTAGTTAGAATCAAGTAAACTTAGTTAGCAATCACATACAATTATAATCATGATACCCTTTACATTGTACTCGCTATTCCTTCCGCTAAATTCAGCACAAAAGCCTAGATTCCTTCGATAAACGGGTTGCTAGAATGCTGTTGCACGCACCTACTTGCGTAAGTTGGTATAAGCAAAAAGCAAGGTATAATTATCAGCCATTGCTGGGGCACAGGCCTCTCTAAGAGAGAGAGAGAGAGAGAGAGAGAGAGACATTAGACTGTGATTCACCAAGCGAGCCCAGTCCTGGTTGTAGATGTCACAAATCCTCAATTTTTAAGCTATTGCATAGCTTTTATCGCGAGCTTTGTCGCGGCGACCGAATCAAGAAATTCCGTTACGAAAATAAACCTAACACTGTCATTGTAAAATTTGTCATGTCAACGTAAATGAATAAAACTTGAATGAATGTTTTTTTTTATTGACGTTTCACTCGATTGACGTGGCTGACCATAGCCTAATTATTAGAGTAATTACCCATAGAGCAACGATGGGATGATATTCTCGTCAAACATTCGCGGTAGGCGATAATTTTTTCTTTATTTTTCATAAATAAAATAAATAAATTTATTTGTTGGAATATGATACAAAACTATATAATAAATCAAAGTATATACATAACTAAAAGTTCTGTTTCTAGTTTTAGTTATGAATAAATAAATAATTATAATTGTATAAGTTGATAAAAATATGCCTTGCAATAGCTCCCATCTCCCATTTTACTTGGGGTCGGCGCAACATGTTTTTTTCTTCCATTCTCCTCTATCAAAAGTCACAGTTTCATTTACTCCTCTTCCTCTCCATCCATCAACATTCATACTCATCACTCTCTTAGTCACATGAGTGTCATCCCTTCTCATCAAATGTCCATACCAAGACAGACGATTCCCTCTCATTTTTTCTGTAATCCCCGCAGCAATCACCGAGTGCCACACGTATTTTTTTCTATTTAGCGATTGTTTTCCACGACGTTTTCCTTCACCGTTTTTGAGAGTAGTGGTGATTGAATAAATGTAAAAAAACCTGGCTTTAAATCGCCGAAGCTACCACCATTGCTTCCTGCTGCGTTATTTACGGTCTTTTTTGTTTTGCCTCGCTTATTTATACGATGCTCATTCTGTGAAGCTTCGATTTCTGAGCCCACGATTCAACAATGCGTGATCGATATTTCAGCATACTAGCTGTTTTTAATTAAGGAGGAGTTCGTGGCTAAATAAATACAGACGTATAGCCCAATCTTCCGGGTCAAGCCGCGCTTGCCGAGGTTGGTCTGAATGGTTGACCATCTGTCATAGCGAGTTTCCTCCGTGCCTCGGAAAGCACGCAAAGCCGTTGGTTCCGGCTGTCATTTGTAGATCTTTGACAGTCGTTACTGTTAGTCAGAAGCTCTAAAGTCTGACAAACAGTCTCACCATGGGGAATCGTGATACCCAGTTACTAGGTTGTGGAGGTCCGACAGGCAGTCGCTTCATGTAAAATACTGATATCCAGCTGCATCTGGTTTGACTGGAAGCTGATGATGAGCTGTTCTTAATTTCTTGACCTTAGTAAACCTTGTTTTCCGTTTTCAATTGAATTCCAAACCTTAAAGAATTGTTTTACAATTTAGTTTGTATTGTTTTGAACCCTCATAATACCTCAATTAACAACTATCAAAAGGTCTTCTATAACATAAAGGTTCTGTGAACAATAATGTCTATTGGTATTTAGTTCGGTCCTATAAAATCTATTGTTTTGTTTAGGACCTAATGTTTTGGGGCGGGAGCAATTATACTAATTATAGAATAGGAGTATTGGACTAATTATTTTGTTAAATGAACGGTAGTTGTATCCTGTGGTTTCATTAGCCGTTTTTTAATAAAATGATTAAAAAAATAGTTTTAAAGTCACGGTCAGCGACAAATCTGGATTGTTACCAATGGGCTGTTTTTTGTCTTAATATCTGTTCCGGTGCTAATTTTTAATTTCTTGTCAATTTTTTTTTACATTATTTATCACGATCTGCCAAACCTTTTCCCAACTATGGAGTTAGTAACCAGACCACTAGGCTACCAGATCCAGCCGATTTTTTAAGCTATTGCATAGCTTTTATTGCAGGCTTCGAGCGCGGCGACCGAATCAAGAAATTCCGTAACGAAAATAAACCTAACCAGTATTTTACATGTGGTGACTACCTATCAGGCTTCAGCACGGCATAATACTTTTGTGTATAAAAACCACCTTGGTAGGCCACTACTACGACTTCCTAAAGCGTGAGTCGTTAGATTGTGGGAAAGAGACAGAGCTATACAAGTCGTCTAGCGCCATCGCGTTCTCTGAGCGGAAATACTCACGCTTTAAGACGTTATGTTATGCCACCTGTTCCTTCATTTGTCCTTTGCATTCCAGGACTGCGGTACTTTGGGTCGAGGGACTGTATAAACAGTTGACCGTGATACTTGATCGTACAGGGCACTTGAAGGAATATGGTGGATTTTAGTCAATATGAGTTTGTCAGTATCCTTTCGCTCTACACTGGGTCGATTTCACTATCTAAAAAAAATAAGAAAAGGGCCACGGGGTAAACGGGGCAGGTAACCTCGTTTAGACTATCCCACGACCCCAGCAGCACCTACCTGTATGGCTACAATTATTAAGCCATCAGCAGAAAAGAGGAGAAATGAACAGATATTTTAAAACCCACCAAAATAAATTAAACAGGTATTCAACTCCATTCATCCGAATAGGTCAATACCCCATTTCTCAAGCCAAAAATAAAACCAGGAATACCCACATCATTACATCAGTTCTATTAGCAGACGAGTCAGTTCCGCTCCGCGTCAAGCCCACAATAACATGTTCCCAACTAACTTGACACTTTTGAACGTTACTCTAAAACTAATATCGAAGTTTATTACCTATTCTAGCGAACGGAACCAAGTTTAAAGGTCCCTGTTCATGGTGCGGCTGAAAATTTTGCCATTATTGAAGGACACCGTGGATTTTAGTCAGTCAAGTCTGACAGTCCCTCCCGCTCTGCCCTGGGTGGGAAGACTCATTTGATGATTTTACCACGATAAAAAAAATGCATTCGATTCTTTTGAAAGCTCTAAGACTCTATCAAGGTTCAGGGTTGTAAGATTGTCTCCGCAGCACACTGTGGCCCTGAAATGCATAGGGCATGTGAAGAAACAGGGTGGATTTTTAGTCAGTTAGAGTCTGAGAGTCGAACTCTCTCTCTGCGGGCGTGCGGACGGCGAGTAATTGGCGGATAATGAAAAGAATATGACGGGGACCCCCTTAAAGGGCCAAAGCCTGCCGTGGTCGCAAGACTATCGGATAACCTTGGCTCCGGAATGTAAAGGGCTATTGAAGGACACCGTGGATTTTAGTCAGTACAAGTCGGACAGTTCCTCCCGTCTTGACCTGTGTGGGTGGACTTATTCCATGATTTTACCACGTAAAAAAAAGAAGCCTGAGAGCCTGTTCAGCCGCACCTGATGATTTTAGTACCACAAAAAAAAGAAGGCACTATCAAAAGGAATGTTTGTTGAGACAGTGACTGCGGTGTTTTATTTTTCAGTTATTGACATCTCGCTGGTAAACCTAGAGAAGTTTGTATAAATTTTTTTTTTCGTGGTAAAATCTTCAAATGAGTCCTCCCACCCAGGGCAGAGCGGGAGGGACTGTCAGACTTGTATTGACTAAAATCCACGGTGTCCTTCAATAGCCCTTTACGTGCCAGGGTTACGGTAATTTGCGAGTCCCGCGACCCCGGCAGGCTTTGGCCCTCTACAGGCCCCGTCACTATGCTGACACTCCTTGAGGCGCGCGTAGAACACAACGTGCCGTCGACCCGGGCATGGTCCATGGTCGGAGAGCGAGTCGCCCATTACTCGCTGCCCGCATGCCCGCGCCTACGGTGGCCGGAGATCGTCTTGCGACGTAAAAAAGCCTGGCTTGGATGTAAAAAAGCCTGGCTTTAAATCGCCGAAGCTAACACCATTGCTCCCTGCTGCGTTATTTACTGGACTTTTTTGTTTTGCCTCGCTTATTGATACGATGCTTATTCGGTGAAGCTACGATTTCTGAGCCCACGATTCAACAATGCGTTATCGATATTTCAGCATATTAGCTGTTCTTAATTTATTGACCTTAATAAACCTTGTTTTCCGTTTTCAATTGAATTCCAAACCTTAAAGAATTGTTTTACAATTTAGTTTGTATTGTTTTTCAACCTCACAATACCTCAATTAACAACTATCAAAGGGTCTTCTATAACATAAAGGTTCTGTGAACAATAATGTCTATTGGTATTTAGTTCGGTCCTATAAAATCTATTGTTTTGTTTAGGACCTAATGTTTTGGGGTGGGAGCAATTACACTAATTATAGAATAGGAGTATTGAAATAATTATTTTGTTAAATAATTAGTAGTTGTATACTGTGGTTTCATTAGACGTTTTATTAAAAAAAATGATTAATAAAAAGATTAGTTTTAAAGTTACGGTGCGCGACACGTTACCAATGGGCCGTTTTTTGTCTTAATATCTGCTCTGGTGCTTATTTTAAAATTTTTGTCAATTTTTTTACATTATTTATCTGCCAAACCTTTTCCCAACTATGGAGTTGGTTACCAGACCGCCAGGCTACCAGATCCAGCCAATTTATTAAGCTATTGCATAGCTTTTATTGCAGGCTTCGAGCGCGGCGACCGAATCAAGAAATTCCGTAACGAAAATAAACCTAACCAGTATTTTACATGTAGCGACTACCTATCAGGCTTCAGCACGGCATAATACTTTTGGGTATAAAAACCACCTTGGTAGGCCACTACTACGACTTCCTAAAGCGTGAGTCGTTAGATTGTGGGAAAGAGATAAAGCTATACAAGTCGTCTAGCGCCATCGCGTTCCCTGAGCGGAACTACTCACGCTTTAAGATGTCATAATATGCCACCTGTTCCTTCAGTTGTCCTTTGCATTTCAGGACTGCGGTACCTTGGGTCGAGGGACTGTATAAACAGTTGACCGTGATACTTGAACGTACAGGACACTTGAAGGAATATGGTGGATTTTAGTCAATATGAGTTTGTCAGTAACCTTCCGTTACACCCAGGGATCGTTTGATAATGTTACCACCTAAAAAAAATTAGAAAATTTTCGCAGTACCTATCTACCCTGTTTAGACAGTCTCGCGACTCCAATAGCATCTTCAGATCTACCTGTATAGCTGCAATTATTTTTATTCATCAGGAGAAATTAACATAATATGTATCTATTTCGACAACTACGAGTAGAAATCAAATATTCAATTCCATTCAACTGAAAAGGTATCAATACACCATTTCTCAAGCCAAAAATAAAACCAGGAACACCCACATCATTACATCAGTTCTATTAGCAGACGAGTCAGTTCCGCTCCGCGTCAAGCCCACAATAACATGTTCCCAACTAACTTGACACTTTTGAACGTTACTCTAAAACTAATATCGAAGTTTATTACCTATTCTAGCGAACGGAACCGAGTTTAAAGGTCCCTGTTCATGGTGCGGCTGATAATGTTGTCATGCGTTCATTTCTGTTAAAGGCTCTTTGGTACAATATGCTTAAAGACTCTATTAAGGTTCAGGGTTGCCCTGAAATGCATAGGGCATGTGAAGAAACAGGGTGGATTTTTAGTCAGTAAGAGACTGAGACTCGAACTCTCTCTCTGCGGGCGTGCGGACGGCGAGTAATTGGCGGATAATGAAAACAATATGACGGGGGACCCCCTTAAAGGGCCAAAGCCTGCCGGGGTCGAGGGACTATCGGATAACCTTGGATCCGGAATGTAAAGGGCTATTGAAGGACACCGCGGATTTCAGGCTAGACGACTTGTATAGCTCTGTCTCGTTCCACTGATGGCTGTTTTGGAATTTATCTTACCTTCTTTTCCTATTATTTTTCAAATCTAGTTTGAATCTCAAAAAGCTTGTTATCTACGTGAGTTTTTTTGTAAACTTCGTGTCAACTTAACACAACAGACCTATTGCCGTTTCTGTTACTCTTTTGCCATCAACCACACACAAATCCGGACTTACTACTGAGATATTCTTCCACCCATCTACGAAATTAATCCACCAATCGCAGCGACTAATGGCGAGTCCATAACCCGCTTTACGGATAAAGTCGGTATCCGGAACTGGGTCGCCATATTGTGTTGTGATTGAAATTTAATGCCCTTGTTCGCAGTTTGTTTTAAAACTACTTTCTGCGGACTTCTCTATGTAAGATTTACTTCGAAGTACTGTATGTATACTGTATGTTAAGTTAGGAAGGTTAATAGTTGAAGCCTTCAAGAGTGTAACCCTCCCCTAAGTTTTCGGGAAGTTGTAGTTTAGGGGAAGGTAGTTCTAGATTTTGTTTACACAAGGTTTAAAGTCGTATGAATATTACATCATTATGGACGGAAGTAGAGTATTGAACTTTCTTTAAGTTTCACACAAGTACTTTTGAGGCAACGATGAAAATGGCATAGTCTTAATAATGTACTATAACTTACATCAAAATGAATTGAGCATTTTTTGTTGGTAGAATAAAAAACATCTATCCATCCATACTTGCTTTTCAAGTTTGGATTATGTTCGTTACTTTATTACGGCGGCGGAAGTCGTCTGAAGATAACTTGACGAAATTAAACTTAGAGATTAGATGAAGTCTGGAACAACACATATGATTTATTTATTTATCTATTTATTAGGCAAACCAACTAAATACACACTAATATATTTTTTGTACAAGTCATTTGAAAATTCGGTAGCATTGCATGCATCTAAATTAAAGGTAAGCACAACATTTTGATTACTTCTCGCTATATAATAATAATATTAAGTAAAATTAACCAAATGAAATTAAACAATGTTCATGCATTTTTACATTCTAAACTACAGTTTAGAAATAATATAATTTCATTATCATCAGAATTAATTAAACTGACATAAGATTGATTGAAACAAAGACTAATAATAGAATCAAAATTAAAACATAAAAAAATAAGTTTCAGTTCACATATTATTTAGCACTGTTCTTTTAAATTTAAATTTAGTATTGCTGTCTGAAAATGTAATATGATAATGCTGCCGATATAATAAGATATACCGGTATTAAATTCCTGTGGGACAATTTTCGAGTAACACGAGGCGATGTTGCAACCAATAACTAAACTTCTATATTTCTCTAACACAGGCTGTTTATCATTTCTGCGAACTGACATTTGAAGGAACAGGGGCCGTATTATGACGTCTTAAAACCAGGCTTGATCCAGTGAGTGAACGAGGTGGCGCTAGACGACTTGTATAGCTCTGTCTCTTTTACTCACTGGAACAAGCCTGGTTTGACCGCAAGGCGGAGTTTGAGTCAGCGAGACTCTGAAAGTCCTTTCCGTTTCACACGGGGGAAAGAGTTCCCCGCTCTGGAGGAAGGGGAAAGAAGCTTTGCCATTTGTTCTAAGTCTCTGCTTAAACAAGTATCTATAACAAAGAACATGAACTACCTTCACAATATGCAGACATGGGGGACATTTTTCATGCTGATTGATGGCGGATTATGTCTCCCCTTGCCTGAAAGGGTGGGATTTGCAGTGCGGTTGGGGATAAGAAAGCCTGCATACTGTACATTTTATGGTGTTCATCGCTAATTCTTCTGAAAATGCATAGCGAATTATGGGGTCAATATTTTGGATGCAATATCATTCATTACGTAACTAGTTTCTGCTCGCAGTTATACTCGTGTCTATTTATAATATGACAATTAATTCGGTGATAAGTAGCGCCATCTTTTAACATAAAGATGTTTTTTGTTAGTATTCTCGGGAACAGAAAGTACTCCATGTTAGGATGATATGTACCACATTTCCGTATCCGTACACATGACAACGTGTGTATTTATAATGATATTAGTTAGGATTAGGTTTCGTCGTCGTCGAATTTTTGTGACGAATCTCAGAAAATACTCGATTTCCTATGCAATGTCAACGGCTATTCGTCATGACCAAAGCCCGGAGTAGGTGGATTGATTAGGGGTCAATAACCTCAAACGTATATATTAATATGGCCATGCCTCCGGGATTTTAAAGAGATTTTTCCGGAGTATTAAAATTATTAGGAACATGTAGGATGAAGACACACGCTGTGGCCCGAGGCTTCGCCCGTGTGTGTTTTAATTCAATCCCGTAAGTCCTTTTCTGAATCCCTGGAAAAAGGCTTATCCATGTTATGATTTCTATGACAGTTCGTGATACAAGCACATAAAATCAATCTACATACTCCGGACTATGGTCATGACGCATCGTGTTTTTTAATGAATCCTCAACGAGGGATGTTGTGCAGGCGCCCTTTTTTGCGTGGTAAAATCTACAATGTGGTGTGAAGGAGCCTTTAGTTGAGTTTGACATCCGATAGTTTCGCAAAGAATAAGTTATCCAAGAAGATTCTCGGAAATCTGAACTAAACAATAGAAAACACGTAAGTTTCCAAGAAATCTAAGAATAGAAAACTTGCTCCAACAATAAACCTGGACGGGAAGCCAATCAAAATGTTCCTATACAAAACATAAAAAAGAGGATTGTAAGGAATCCGTGGCAACCTACTAATCAGTGGTAAAGCCAGGCTTTAGCAAACAGAAATCCCGACAAAACAGCGATCTTTGACTTTTCTGGTGCAAAATAGAAACTTACGGCGTATTGCTGCTTTTATTATTTTAGTATTAATTTACTGAGTAAATAAATAAATTTATATATATATTTCACTAAAACTAAAAAACAACGCGTTATGCGTTGTTTTTTTTTCAGTTAAAACAAAAGAGTCGTTTCTAGGACTCTTTTGTTTTAACTGAAAAAAAAAACTCTCTCACGTCTGAACTGATTTTAATAAGACGTATCAAGGTAAGTTACGGTGCCACAGACAGATATATTTATGTAGCGATCAAACTAATAAGATTCCTTCTTTTTGGCGTCAGGTGTTGGATACGAAATAATTTACTTTCATTTAATAAAAAAAACCTCGTGTGTTTTATCAAAACTCTCGGATTATAATCATAAAGTTTATGTCCTATCATGCTAAACAAGTGCATTAAAAGATTTTGTTTCCACTTTAAAAAATAGACAAAACAGACTACGAGTATACTCACCCGTTTTTCCCAAGTTATTTATTTTTAATGTAATGGAATCGTTTGTTTAATCTCATTGTTTCTTACAATTTTTGTGTTTTGTTAGATGATATAAAAATATGGACTGTGTTTGAATTAGATAAATAATAATGATAAAATAATAATAAACTTGCGCCAACCCCAAAATCCTTCAAATTATTGGGGCTATAAGTAGCAGCGGAGGCCTCTTCCTACCCCACGACAAATCAAAACGTGACTTTCGGTGATTTTCTATTGACTCATCCACTTCAAACGTACAGGACAATATTGGAGACGGATGATATGGTACACTTAATGAGTGCCTTTATACTTCTTTACGGAGTTATTGAGAAAAGGGGCGGTAAGTATGCCTTCTGGAATGTTTTACGGAATTTTGTTGGCTTGAATTGTCTTGCTGTTGAATTTTAAGATTGGAAGTTTCTACAATATCACACTTTAAGTTATAGTCGACTAGCTGGGTCGTAATCTCATCAGGTAATCATGACCCTGGAACATAAAGGACTATTGAAGGATCACCGTGCATTTTAGTCAGTACGAGTCTGATAGTCCTTCCCACTCCACCCTGGGAAAAAAATATATAACGTCCATGAAAAAACGGATCCATGCGGTCAACACCATGGGATATCCATTATTAGTATATACTAAAACCTTCTCCAGAACATAACGAACACTTTTCTGAAAACCGGTAATTCGATAAGTCTCGCGACCCCGGCAGGATTTGGCCCTCTAGAGGGGGCCCCGTCATTATGCTGACACTCTTTCAGGCGCGCGTGGAACACTACGCGCCGTCGACCCGGGCACGGTCCATGGTCGGACAGCGAATCGCCCGTTAATAGACGTTATATTAAGATATGTTTTGAATATCTGAATTGAAAAAAAAACAATTTTTTTTGAAGTCGGTTCGGTTCGGTCGGACTTTTATACAAAAAGTTTATTTTATTATAGTTTAGCAAGATAGACAATGTTACTGGCCACGAATATTAAGAAGTATGTGGAATGCCATCATCATCATCATTAGCAGCCTCATTCCAAGCACTGCTGGGTTGGCCTCCTCCCTTTTGTGCCATGTTTCCCTGATCTGCGCATGTCTAATCCAAGTTTTACCCGCGATTTTCTGGTTATTGTCCACCCACCAGGCCGTTGGTCTGCCAACACCTCTTCTACTGCATCTGAGAAACCATTCATTTAGCTGGTATTTATAGGAAACCTTCTTCAAATCTTATAAAAATACCAAAGTTAACGCACAGATTAATCCGTTTAAAAGTTACTAAAACCGATGAACGTCTGATAATGAAGCTTTGATAGAACACGGTTGATGCTTTTATAAGAACTTTACGGGATGGTGACTTGCAAATAAGCCGGCGAGTTTAGTTTCGAAGTAACACAACATCACTTAGAATAGATTAAGGGTTTGAAAACTATTAAAATGGTGCATGTGTAAGTTATTGCCATTTCACTTCTAGACTAGAAGTCAAATAAGTCGAATAGAAGTCAAATGGTAATCAGGGCCGTCTTTTACAAAGGGCACACTAGGAAGTTGCCAAGGGCCCGCATTCCTTGGAGGCCCCAGTTCCCGTGACCATCATAATATACAACATAGAATACTTAACTTATCCCTGTGGGATTATAACCTTTCGCTTTTGCATCCTAAGTTTTTATGATTCTTTAGTTTAATAGAGTCATAATGTTTTATTTTACATAGGTCCATGAGGGCACTTATAAGACATCTAAAGCAGGTGCTCGGTTCGAGTTAGTCGTTTCCATGAAGAAGAACCGGCAAAAACTCCACAGTTATAGTCAAAATATAACCTAACGTAGTCTGGGCCCCATTTTCCTGAAGTGCCCAGGACCTCCAAAAGGTTTAGGTCGGCCCTGTCGACATTGTTTGAGAGATATTTGCCTTGCAGCATTCAAATAATATCATAACAATTCTTTGTGGGTTCTAATCGGAACGCTATAAATCCAACAAGGAAAAAAGTAAAAATAAATATCATAAACATACCCCTACTAATAACGAAGGTACATGAAATCCTACCCCATCTCTCATATCGAGAGGAAACGCGTGACCAATTAGACGATACTTCCCTTACAGCCGTGATTGGGAACTCCTTTGTTTTAACATTCGTTACCATACGATGTATGGAAAACTTACTTTACTTTTTAGCCTGGGGAAATTGAATAGGGAGTATTTTGATGCGTTCTTTGAGAGCTTTTGGAAGTTTGTAGTGAAAAGCCTCCTTTTATTTATGGGGCCCTGGTACTCATTAGGTTTAAGAATGATTTCGTTTTTGAATAGGTGAGATTTTAAGGGTTGAAAAATTATTGAATAATTTAATTGACTTGAAAATATACTGTAACTATAAATAATTAGTAGGTAGTGAAAATGTTTTTTCATTTATTGATATTATAATATTTATTATATAATAGTTATTCCATAACGTGAGGTCATAAGAGAGGTCGATGTGTGAGAGCGAGAAGGGGAGTATAGCGGGTGATTGCTAACTAGAAAACAATTTCAAAAAAGTGAATTGTTTGAAATTTTATAAAACGAGTTAAAATAAACTTGGAATATAAGTTGTTTCTATCACCTCCCTCTATCTCCTATATTTATTAATGATTGTAATTATTTGTCTGTAAGTACTCCTAAACCGACGACATGGTTAGAGTCCATTAATTAAATGCAAGTGGCAGATTTGTCGTTCAGCGTGGCGATAGAATAGAATAGAATAATATTTATTGTAAAAACATGAGTATGCATCATCAACAATATGTACAAGGTCTTAAAATAACAAATTGATCTGCATGTTTTGCCAATTATGGCGTACAATAATAGCTTAATATTTTTGGTTTAGAGCAAACAAAAAAAAAGAATTTGAGTCTACACAAATTTAAAATAACTTAATGCTAAAGAAATTATAATACACAATCGGAGAGATTTAAAAAATTGCAAATGAGAAGAGAAAGAGGACAATATTATCATTTCATTAACTGATGGCATGACGATGGCGATGGCGGTCTAATTGGAAATGGTATGCCTTTGTTCAGTAGTGAACGTCTAAATTTCTTAAAGTGTTCATGCAGTGAACTCATCAGCCGAAGTTGATGATGATGTTGAAACTATTTGCATCAGTGCGGCTTGGTAGATATCATAATCATGTCTTTGAATTCTTGATTCAACTGCCGAATTTTTGATTCGCCTGCTACTAATGCTGTTTTTCTCACGATGTTTTTATTCACTTTTTTGTGAGCAGTGGTGATGAAATTAAAGTGTCTGACTGGGTTAGAACCTACAAGAGACTTGCAGTCTCTAAATGAATACATCTCTTACTACTTTTTATTTTTTATATTACTTTCCAGTAAAGTAGTTACAATTAGGTAAGTCCAACTTCGAGAAAGAGGTCAACCGCCGAATCCAATTCGTTTGTTGTGTCGCAATGTCTTTTCGCCCGACATACCTCAGTGCCTCAAGACAAAAGTCTTCAACCAATGTATGTTTACCAGTGATGGCTTACGGCACCGAAACGTGGTCTTTCGCTATCGGCCTCATCTCAAAGCTCAAAGTCGCCCAACGGGCTATGGAGAGAGCTATGCTCGGTGTTTCTCTACGTGATCGAATCCGAAATAAGAAGATCCGTAGACGAACTAAAGTCACTGACATAGCCCACCGGATTAACAAGCTGAAGTGGCAATGCGCAGGCCATATTGCTCGCAGAGCAGATGGCCGATGGGGTCAAAAAGTACTAGAGTGGAGACCACGGACTAGCAAGCACAGCGTAGGACGTCCACCAACAATTTGGACGGACGACCTCATAAAGGTCGCCGGAAGACGCTGGATGCAGATCGCTTCCAACCGGTACATGTGGAGATCTAAAGGGTACGCCTATGTTCAGAAGTGGACGTCCTATGGCTGAGATGATGATGATGATGAAAGTAGGTCATATGATTATCTGAACTTATAACAATGAAAACAAACCTGATTACAAACAATCACCAAAATATATCAACCTCAAAAAAGCCAACCCCAGAATCCCAAAAGACAAAGTGATCCTCTTACGCCAATTACTCGCCTTCTGTTAACTTAATTACTTTTATCGCCACTACATTACAGGTATAAGTACAAGGCAGACATATAGAACAGCCCATCTTATTGGTCATAAATCTTAGGCGAAACCGTCTGTGCCTCAAGCAATTTTGGTCAATATTAGACATGAAAGACTTAGGATCTAAGGCGAAATTTGTGGCACAGCGATTAATATTAAGTGGATTTGTAGTTTGGGTCTTACAACGGTGATATATTGTTTGACATTTTACACTACAAGTTGGTGATTTGGTGTAATGGATGGAGGGTATTGAACTTGAGTACTTAATAGTGTTTGTTTTTGGTTAGGGCTTCATTATTGCGACAGATGTCGGCAGACGATCTACGGACACCGTAGGTGCGGGCATGCGGGCAACGAGTAATGGGCAACTCGCTGTCCGACCATGGACCATGCCCGGGTCGATGGCGCGTTGTGTTCCACGCGCGCCTCAAAGAGTGTCAGCAAAATGACGGGGCCCCCTCTAGAGGACCACAGCCTGCCGGGGTCGCGGGACTGTACCAATTGAAGTACACCGTGGATTTTAGTCAGTACGAGTCTGACAGACCCTCGCGCTCTGCCCTGGGTGGGAGCACTCATTTGATGATTATACCACGTAAAAAAAGGGCTCCATTACATCGTTGAGCTTTTGAGAGTTTGTTTTGAAGTCAGTTAAGTACTAAATAATTATTCGAGCACGGGTAGCGCAGTGGCTGAGCAATCAATTGGTGCGCAACGTGTTGTGAGTGGATCCCCGCACGGAACAAATATTGGCATGAGCCGGATCTGGGTGTTTATGTATGTGAGTTTTTTTTTTAACGCACCCATGATACACGTGAAATTGTTGGAGTGGGGCGTTTTTTTAATTGATACTGCAAGCAATCGCTTTGTATTGCAGGCCATAAGCTACAGTGATCACTTTCCATCATGCGGACTTTATGCTTGGTTGGCACCTTATTGTACCACTGCCAAGAAAAAGGCCTTTGTCATATTTTTTTTAATTACATTTTATTATTTATTCTATCTTCAAGATCTTTTACATACAGATCCCAATAACTAGCGCTCCATTCCAATTCCAAGCCCATTTCGAAATTCTCGGTATCCATTTTATCTGCTTTTTAAAAATGTCTATGAAATATTTGTGGATAAAGTACGAGTATGGTCTTCTATAAGTTAAATTAAATTATGATTTAAAGTTTAAGCTTCTCATATATCCGATCCAAATTCGTGAATAATGACATCGATATGCAAAAAACCTGGAAATGTTTACAATCGATGTCGGTACCCAATTTCGCAAAAGCAAAACCAAAAATAACTTAGTAGACCTTACTCAAGTTGCCAAAGGCGAAAACCCATAAAATCCGATCAGAAAAAAAAACTCCGGAACCCTCAATTTTTCAAACCCAACATCCGAAACTAGAAAGTCTCAGAAACCTTCAGTTTGACGCCGATATTTGTAAAACATAAGCCATAAGCTGTGTGACACGCGATCAAATAAAACACACACGGTCAGGATTACTGAACCCTTTCGCGGAGACTTTTTTTGGGAAGGTTCTAAAGGAGGAGCGGTAGCGGGGTTCATCTATTTTCCTGGCTTGACCGACAAGTACATATTTTTTTAGAATATGAAGTAGGTGCTATTTAAACGGACCAATCGTAGTATATGTAAATCTGCCATTGCTATGATTGATTGGACATAATATAAAAACTAATTAATATTTTAAAATTAATGTTAATTAATGAATAAACACTTATCTAACTGATTATATAATTCCTTACATCGTGTGCACGTTTGAAAAAAGAAATTACATATAACACAATCTAAGGCACACGATATTTTAGTAAATATAAAGAAACACACGATGTACAGTGTGCCTTACGGCTCTAACAAACAAACTTAGTGGTGATATGAATGTTACGCACTCTTAAAAATGCGTTCCTTGCATTTATCTATGGGATTCATACAAACAACGTAAGCTCCATTTCACCATCTAACCCTTAGAGCTCCTGTACACGATGCCACCGCCGCGCCGACACCGCTCCGCCACCGCACCGCTTTGCTGTGCATACCTTCGCGCTGCGCCGCCACCCCACCGTTACCGCACCGCCACCCCGCCGTAACCACACCGCCACCGCGCCGCCGAAAATCAATCAAAGGCAAATGGCGGCGCGGTGGCGGAGCGGTGGCGGCGCGGCAGCGACGCGGCGGCGGTATCGTGTACAGAAGCCCTTAGTAGTATTAGCGAGACCAAATCTGAGAGGTCTTGGCTTTATAGCCTTGTTACTCTACAATTTAATTTATTCACTCTTCACTCTGCCGGGGTCGCGGGACTGTACGAATTACCGTGACCCCGGAACGTAAAGGGCTATTGAAGGACACCGTGGATTTAAGTTAGTACAAGTCTGACAGTCCCTCCCGCTCTGTCCTGGGTGGGAGGACTCATTTGATGATTTTAAAACGCTAAAAAAAAAAACAAAATTCGCTCTTCACTCAGACCACCCCTATATAAATAGCCTCAATATTTCTACCGGGAATGTTTGGTGACTGCTGAGTCCCATCAATCGGTGGCTAGTGAACACTGGATATATCCTCGCTCCGGGAAGATTTAGACGGCCTTAATGATCGGGACTGTGAAGTGTTAGACTGAATGGGAAGTCATTAATTACTGTAGGAGTGGAGTTTTTAGGGTTCAAAGAGAGGGATTGGTGGCGTTTCTAAAAGTTTTTGATAATAAAAAAACAAAGTTGCCCCACACTAGGAATTTCTCATGTGTTATGGGTGCATTTACAAACATATAAACTCATATACACAAACGCCCAGACCCGGAACAACTAAGTACTTGGAGATCATACAAATATTTGCTCCTTGCGGGAATAGAACCCGCGACACGCAACGCAGCAGTCCTATCGTTCAGCCACTGCACCAACTGTGTTTTTTTAGCATTTTTTTTAATCGACTTATTATTTTCGATTTTCACCTATTACCCCGAGATTTCTAGTCCGATTCCTGTCATTTGTTTTGTGCTCAATACAAAATACTTGCTTTTTGGTTCCATAATAATTACATTTAAAAGTAACCTATTTCAAAAACAAATACAAAACCTCTTCTAGGTTGACCTGCGACGGGCACGCCGCAATCGCGGCGGTAAGACCGTCCGGAGCACACGGTGGAGCATACGGTGCAGGACTGCCCCGCTTGGGCAGAGCACCGCCGTGTCCTCACAACGGCAATAGGCGGAAACCTCTCGCGCCCGGCATTGGTTGAGGCCATGCTGCGGGGCGAGACTAAGTGGGAAGCGGTCGCCTCCTTCTGCGAAGCAGTAATGCTCGTGAAAGAGGAGGCGGGCCGCGTTAGGGAAAGGACAGCGTCCTCCCTCCATCCCAGCCGCAGTGGTAGACGCCCACGGCGTCGGACGTCGCAAGACGATCTCCGGACACCGTAGGCGCGGGCATGCGGGCGGCGAGTACCTAATGGGCGACTCCCTGTCCGCCCATGGACCATGCCCGGGTCGACGGCACGTTGTGTTTCACGCGCACCTCAGAGAGTGTCAGCATAATGACGCCCCCCTCTAGAGGGCCAAAGCCTGCGGGGTCGCGGGACTTATCGAATTACCGTGACTAGGACACTGTGGATTTTAGTCAGTACGAGTCTGACAGTCCCTTCCGCCCTGGTCTGGGTCAGGACTCATTTGATGATTTTACCACGAAAAAAAAGGTTATTACGTTTATAATAAAGACATAATTTAAAAAAAAAGTCTCTTTTAGTTACAACAAATTAAGGTCAATGACAAACTGATCTCAAATAAAAAACACAATTTATTCACCCCTTTCAATTATTCTCAATTAGTCCAATATGCTAAGGTACTTCTAAATTCAAGTTCTTTTTTATTTATTTAGTTTATCCTTCATACATTTTTCATCGGATACTTATATTTTTCTTGGTCAAACATTAGTTTATTCACGACCTCTGTAAGCCTCAGTAAGCCATTTTTTAGGTATCTTTCATAACATAATAAAAGTAAAACATTTTGTTCAACTATTTTTCTCCAATATTAGGGCGAGTACAGACTGGAGAATTTACCTGTTTTTAATAAAACTGTACAAATACTTACGAATTTGTACAGTTTGATAAATCCATAGATAAAAGTTTAAATAAATCATGATGCATTAAATAATTTGGAAACTATTCCACGTATTGGTAGTATTACATTACAACAGACGATCAAACTATTAACAAAACATTTTTCTTTTAATAGCCTGATCTGTCCCACTCTTGGGCAATACCTTCTTCCATTGCCTAGGAACCTACGCTTCCTCCATTCTTTGCTGATTAATTCTTCTCAGTTGGTTTCGTTATCGTTGAACATTTGGCATAACCAAAAACATCCCATTTGTAGAAAATAAATAAGTTTCCTCAAAAATATACAAAGAATGAAAATGGTAATCTACTGTGTCGTTCATTGAAGTAAAATTTAAAATAAGTAAACATACACACAGTCGAATAATCAACCAAAAACTAAAATATTTTACAAAAATACTCATAAAAGCGAGCTTCATAATTGCCTCTACCTTTAGTGTGAATTTTACACTTCATAGAAATGCGCAAGTTTGCACTCACCTTAAGACGCACATAAAATATTCACTTCCCCTCATCCCTTGTTCTCGTCTTTCTCCCTTGTTCCCCTTTGGCTAGGCTACTTGTGGTTTTTTATGGTCCCTCAGGCGCAACCTAAGGTTCACGTCCAAAAACCTTATTAATCCTTTGTCCGCTCGTCTGTACGTTGTAAAATTTAATTTCTGGCATAAATTAATAGCTCACAGTGTGCTGGAGACTTTTGCTCGTGATTGTACAAAAATTTTCTTATGGGGACTTGATGAGAGTTAGAAATATGCTAACAATGAGGAATATTATGAGAAAATAACAATAAAAAACCGCCTTTTTTCTATTTTTTATATCATTAAACTGTTAACGCATCAAATATTCGCAAAAGACAAGGAACATTGTAACATAACCGAGCTCTAAAAGTAATAAACCACAAAATAAACCCGACTAAATTAAGTAAATTAAGTGCGCCAATTAAGTTATCGCTACCAAATTCTTCACCACAGGGGAAAAAAGATAAATCTTGAGAAAATTGCCTCTTTCCCTTTTAAGAAATTCTTCCCAAAGATATGCAGTAACAGCTGAAATTACAATAACCGTATGGGGCCGAAAATCCAGTTGGATTTGGGTGTCCAAAATAAATAGGTATCAGTGGGGCTTGAGCTAGAAGAATGTAGTGTAATACGTCAAGGGGACGTCGCGCCGATTGGCTGCGCTCCGATAAAGAAATAGTGTTGGGACTAAAGTGGTTAAATAATTATCGATAGTTTTAATTTGGGTGTTTTTGTGACGTTAAAATGTGCTGTCTTCACTTATTTAACGTATAGTTAGGGAAATACATAATTAAGTAAGGGAATCGACTGCCAGCTGAAAACGTTATAAAATCTCAGGTTCAAGAGTATTATTATGAAAAAATGTCATTCAATTTGATTATTATCAACCAAAATAATATCACAAAGTATTCGCAATTTTCCGAACTTAGCCGACCCTAACATAGTTGGGAAAAGGCTAGGCAGATGATGATGATTCGCAATTTTCCAACAAGTCGTGCTGTTATTCGGTTTAATAAACCTAGCTTTTGGAAGTTTAAAGTAACGTTTTCTCATTCACAATATCAGACACAACTGTCAAAATAGATCAACATTTAATTATTTTAACAAATTAATTAAAACTGGTAAAAACAAAATAATTGGAACATACCGGCCTTTCCACGAAAAATGAAAAGTTTTCAGAAAGCAAAATTGCTTTATTTTAAACAATTTCATCGATACGTTTACAGCACTAATTGAACAGAAGAATGAACTAATTTTATTGGTTGGATTTAGGATTTCACGATAATATACAGATACTGCCATTTGACTAGCTTATTTTTTACATAGGATTTTACCCTGCCAACCAATGGACAGGGGTTTTTGTTATCGATTGTACTCTGGCAGCTTTTTCTGGATAATTTTGCTTTTAAAATATAGACGGCTTACTCACGTTCCCTTCGTAGGTAAGGTTTGTATAAAATGGAAATATTTTGACAGTTTTTGTATATTATTTGAGACGACTTTAACTTTACAAGTAAATTGAGTGAAAATGGGTTAAAACAGCTGTGAAAACTTCGATCACTAATAAAAAATTAAATACTAAAATCATGTCAAAAGACTTCCTCATAAAATGAGCACCATCTGGAACGATTTGGTGCACTTTTATAGTTTTGGCGTACGTGGAAGATTATATTTGTAACTAGCTTTTGCCAGCGGCTTCGCCCGCGTGGAGTTTCACGTGTTATTGTGAGTCAACCATAAAAGATAGACATATGCTGTCAAGGAATATTTTTATATAATTTTAAGGAGAACATTTAAAATACTGATATCCAGCTGCATCTGGTTTGACTGGAAGCCGACCCCAATATAGTTGGGAAAAGGCTAGGCAGATGATGATTAAGGAGAACATTTCCGTTATACATGTTTTCTATGTAGCTTTAACCATTAAGGCTGCACACGCGACGGAAGCTTAAAAAATGGAGTCACTTCTCCCGTTTTTCCAATATTACCCTTCACTGCTCCGCTCCTATTGATCGTAGCGTAATGAAGAGTATACTATAACCTGCCCAGGAGTATGAATTGTGCCAAATTTCGTTAAAATCGAGTAGAGTCGTCGAGTAGTTTTTGTTTCTATAATGAACATACAGACATACAGACAAAAATTTTACTGATTGCATTTTTGGCATCAGTAGCGATCCCTAATCACCCCTTGATAGTTATTTTTTTAAATATATTTCATGTACACAATTGGCCTCTCTACAGATTTATTATAAGTATACAACATTATTTTTAGTAAATGCGAAACCTGAATATAGTTTGTTCAGAATCAGTAACTGATTCGATTCCAATAATTTTTACACCATGTTATATTTTTCTCAAAAATATTTTAATTAAATTTTATTACCAGTTAATTACAATACAATCACCGTACGGTTAGGTACCTATTGCCAAGCTATTATCACGAGTGTATAACACAGGAGATGCGGTTTACGCGGGTGTACCGCGAAATGAGCATGTTTTTGAATGGACAACCAGGTAATATACAAACTTATAACCTTGTGTTTTTTTATGATACGATTTTAAAATTTTGTACATACGAGTTGATTATTTACACAAAAATACTAGACAGGTGTATCGGGTTTCGCATAAACAATAAATAATGTTGTAGATAGATGTTAAGTGCCGAGACTTGTCTCTTGCTATTTTTTATTGAATTATTCTGACCGATTTAGTTTTTTATAAGTGTAAACATTGCAAGAAAATCGGGATCGGTCTCTGTCACTATAAAGTAAAGAGCACATCCAACGACTTTTTTTTGAAATTATGTAAAAAATCTGTAAATAGTGATACTTTTCGCGATGATTGAAAATAATCATATGTGTATAATTTTCTGGACTTGGTAAATTTAACCCAAGAGCCATTAAATCCTACACAGAACATCGACAAACCACGTTAAAACTTTATTAACAACTTTATTTATTATTATTTATTTACGCAAACGTAGCACGTAGATAAAATTTATATGTCTACGTGATGCAATTATGTAGATTAAAGCAGATACGTGAGGGCTTTCCATACTTTAATCGGATGAAAGTTTAAGTCTTTGACAACCCTTTTGTAGAAGGTGTTAAAGTTTTCCAAAGTTTGAGTTTTAGGGGTTAGGTTAGGATAGGTCTAGGTTTCAAGACCCTCTAAGGTCGCTATGAATCGTTAAGCAAGGGATTGGACTGACTAATTTTGACACGAAACTTCACTAAATCTGGACCTCATAAATTGGTGATTGATATTTTCTTTCTTTTTTTTTTTTTTTTGCGTGGTAAAATCATCAAATGAGTCCTCCCACCCAGGGCAGGGCGGGAGGGACTGTCAGACTTGTACTGACTAAAATCCACGGTGTCCTTCACGAGCCCTTTACGTACCGGGGTTACGGTGATGGGTAAGTCCCGCGACCCCGGCAGGCTCTGGCCCTCTACAGGCCCCGTCAATGTGCTGACACTCCTTGAGGCGCGCGTGGAACACAACGCGCCGTCGACCCGGGCATGGTCCATGGTCGGACAGCAAGTCGCCCATTACTCGCTGCCCGCATGCCCGCGCCTACGGTGGCCGGAGATCGTCCTGTGACGTCCGACGCCGTGGGCGCCTACCACTGCGGCTGGGATGGAGGGAGGACGCTGTCCTCTCCCTCAGGCGGCCCGCCTCCTCCTTCACGAGCATGACTGCTTCGCAGAAGGAGGCGACCGCTTCCCACTCCGTCTCGCCCCGCAGCATGGCCTCGACCAATGCCGGGCGCGAGAGGTCTCCGCCTATCGCCGTCGTGAGGACACGGCGGTGCTCTGCCCAAGCGGGGCAGTCCTGCACCGTATGCTCCACCGTGTCCTCCGGACGATCCTCGCAGTGGTGACACCCAGGCGTTTCTTCCCTCCCTATCAGACACAGGAACCTCCCGAAACTTCCGTGTCCGGTGAGGACCTGCGTCATGCGGAAGGTAAGGACGCCGTGACGCCTATCCAGCCACTCCTCAAAGAGGGGTCTTACCGCCGCGATTGCGGCGTGCCCGGACCTCGGTTGCGACAGTCGCTCCCTCCATACTGCCCTGAGATCGCGCCGGAGCTCTTCCCGCCGCGCCTCGACCTGTCGAGGCAGCGGGGATTCGCCCCGGCGCTGCGCCTCCACGCGCCATTCGTAGACGCGCTGGAGGGCAGTTGCCTCCAGATCCCAGGGCAGCAATCCCGCTAGGAGGTTGGCTGATTCGCCGGCGATCGTGCGGTATCCCCGGATCATCCGGATAGCCATGACCCTCTGGCATGCGACCAGCTTGAGTGGTCGCGTCCGGATGCTTAGGGCCCACACAGGGGCCCCGTAGAGGGCCATGGACCGCACGACACCGGCGTACAGCCTCCGGCAGGAGGCGTTTGGCCCGCCGAGATTGGGCAGGAGTCGCCTGAGGGCGCCTGCTGCCTGGTTCAGCTTTGGGGCCAAACGTAGGAAGTGCTCCCTAAAGTTCCACCGGCTGTCGAGGACGAGTCCCAGGTACTTCATCGTCCTCCCGACGCCGATGCGAACCCCCTCCACCGTAATGTGGGACTCTGAACGTGGCGCGTTCAGACGGCCATGAAAACACATGGCCTCTGTTTTATGCAGCGCCACGTCGAGTCCCAACTGCCGGATCCTCTGAGCGACTGTCGCCACCGCTTGCGTCGCCAGGTCGGCCGCCGCCTGGTGCGACTCTCCCTCCGCCAGGACAAGCGTGTCGTCGGCGTAACATATTACGCCGACGCCGTCAGGGAGGTCGCCGCGCAGCACCCAGTCGTACACCGCACGACATCTCTCGCCGGTTCCACTCTCCCCGGTGACCGGGGTAGATGACGGCCCTGTCCGTCAGGTAGTCCTCGACCGTGCGACGGAGGTAGGTCGGCACCCGGTGATACCGGAGTGCCTCCCTGATGCAACTCCAGGGCAGGGTGTTGAAGGCGTTGGTGATGTCCAAGGACACCACCAAGACGACCCTGCCCCGGGATACCGCATCCCCCGTCGTGAGGGCTCTCACGCGCATGATGGCGTCCACCGTCGAGCGCCCCCTCCGGAAGCCAAACTGGCTCTCCGAGAGGTCCGGGCCCACCCGATTCAGGTGCCCGACGAGGCGGTCTGCAATTACTCTTTCAAAGAGCTTGCCCACCTCGTCGAGCAGCACGATGGGCCGGAATGCGGACGGAGAGTCCGCAGGGCGCCCGGGCTTCTGGATCAGGACCAGTTTCCCCGTCTTCCAACGAAGCGGGAACCGGCCCCTCTCCAGGCATGCGCTAAAGAGCCCCCCCCAGTCGAGGCCCGAGAGTCCCCGAGGCCAGGACCCAGGCTTTTCCTGGCAGGCCGTCGGGTCCTGGGGCGGTATTTTTGGCCTTGAGCCGTTGTACCGCCACTCTCAGGTCTACCTCGGTCACCTCTGGAGCGTCGTAGACATCGTCGTCGCTGTGGTCCGCGTTTGCGTCAGCTTCACCGTCGGATTCCGTCGGAGACGGAGCCATGGGCGGGGGAGTATGCTCTCCCCGCGATGGGAACAGGGCGCTCACCACGTCCTCCGCGAACTGAGGCTGGAGACTCTGCGTCAACGGGGGAGCCCAGGGGCGGAGCTTTTGTCTCACCCACTTATAGGGCCGGCCCCATGGGTCCCCGTCCAGGGTCTCCAGCATCTCCTTGCGGGCCAATTCCTTGGCCCGCCAGATCTCGTCGCGGAGGGCGGTCTTCGCTGCCCTGTAGCCCTCGTACAGCTCCGCCTCTACAGTCGCCGCATCCGGAGGTCGGGTGCGGCGCCTGCGGAATCTGGTGTACCGGCGTCGCGCGGCAACGCACGCCTCGCGCAGCGATGTAAGCTCGCGCGACCACCAGTACAGCTGACGCCGGGCGCGTCCTTGCCGGACCCGGGGCATGGCCATGTCACAGATCTCCGACATGGCCTCCCGGAACCACTCCGCCTCGTCGTTTATGTCAGCAGGCCTGTCCGGTGGTGACACCCAGGCCTGCACGATCGAGGCTTCCAGGAATAGCTCCCGGTCCAGCTGCTTCAGCGCCCATCGCGGACCACTTGGGTTCCGTCGGACCGGCGCGTCTGAGGTCTGGGCGGAGACGTCAAACAGGATATACCGGTGATCGGAGTAGGTCTCCACCTCCTCTACAACGCGCCAGTCGGTGACGCGCGGCGACAGGGCGGCGCTGGCGAACGTTACGTCCACCACCGACTCGCCCCTCCACCGCACGCACGTGGGGACAGAACCCCGGTTCTCGATGACCAGGCCCTGCGCCAGGGCCCAGTACTCGAGCATCCTACCCCGCGTATAGTCCGTGGCCCGGGAACCCCAAGCCACATTTTTGGCGTTGAAGTCCCCGAGGACGAGCGCGGGGAGGGAACCGTATGCGACGACGATGTCTCCTAGCTCCGATAGGGAGTCGCGGAACTCGGCGATAGTTCGGTTCGGGAGAAGTAAACGCCTATTACAGCGATCTCCCCGAACCGTGCTGCGGCGATCCCGTGCCCTCAAATTAGGGTCACCGAGCCGTCCAGGTCCGCCACCCAGTCATTTCTGGGCAGGACAAAGTACGGCTCGGCGTCCACGGCGACATTAATCAACCACTGCGCCATGCTCTGGAGCAGGAGATCCTGAGCAGCGGCGCAGTGGTTGATGTTCGCCTGGAGGAAGCGCAATGGAGCCATTAATTGGAGTCCATTGCGGCCTCCTCCAGGGCCCTCTGTGAGGGCGCAGCCACGGCGGCAGCGGCAGAAGCGGCGGCGGCGGCGGCAGCGGCGGCGGCGGCGGCAGCGGGAGCTGCGGCGGCGGCGGCAGCGGCGGCGGCGGCGGCAGCGGGAGCTGCGGCGGCGGCGGCAGCGGGAGCTGCGGCTTCGGCGGGAACGGCGGCGACAGAGGGCCTACCTCTGCTCCTGGTTTTGGCGGGGGGCGCGCAGGCCTTGCCCCCTGCCCGGTGATCGGCCGGCTTGCCAGCCGCCGCACATGCGAAGCAGTGCGGCGGGGCGGAACACGAGCCGGCCTTGTGACCGGGCTGACCGCAGCGGAAGCAGTTGTCGCTGCGGTCGACCTCCGAGGTGCACATGCATGCCGCGTGGTTACCCACTTGGCAGCGGAAGCACCTCAGAGGCCTGGGCTCCAGCAGTTTCACCTGCGCGGACACCCAGCCAACCAGGAGCCTTCGGCTCTCCTCGATCTTTTTGGCCGCCGGCACGGGGCAGCTGACTGTAATGGTCAGCAGCCCCGCGAGGCCAGGACGTAGGATGCCTGCCCTGACTTGGTCGGCAGGGCATTCCCCAGCCCTGGCGACAGCGGCCACCACGTCCCCCTCCGAGACCGAGTCGTCCAGACCCATGATCCGCAGATCTGCGCGCTTAACGGGCCTGGACACCCGGGCCTCCTCCGCGTCTAGGGACGCTCTGAGCCTTTCGGCCAGAGCGTCAGCGGTAGGGCCGCTGGCCGCGCCGGGGACCGACAGGAGTCTGGCCCCCGTCGCGGTGACGTGCACCCGGAGGCCCCCGTCGATTCCCAGCTCCCGGAGGTTTACTGCCTCCCTCGCCTTTGCGAACACGTCGCGGTACGTTACGCCCCTCTTGACCGCTTCCGGCTGTAGAGTGATTACTACAGCCGCGGTCTTGGGGGCGCGGAGTTCTTTCTAAGGTGATTTTTAGGGGTCGCGGGACTTATCATTTACCGTGACACCGTGATTTTAGTCAGTACGAGTCTGTCCCTCCCGCTCTGCCCTGGATTCAGGACTCATTTGATGAATTTCCACGTAAAAAAAAACCTTATAATACTGACATAATTTCCATTTGATAAGACTTTTAAAATAAGGAACATTGACGGACTCACTATTTTTATTGTGGTAAAATCATCAAATGAGTCCTTAGGCCCAGGATGGAGCGAAAGGGACTGTCAGATTCATAATGACTTAAAAACACGGTGTTCTGCCAATAGTCCCTTATGCTGCAGTCACGCACAGACCCGCCATTGACGGACGTATAACAATGAAGCAAACAAAACAACACGCTTGCATCAAATAAAATCATTTAGCACTCACCCATAACTTCTTAACTGAAACTTAAATACATTCTCAATACTCACTAAATTGACTTCCAAATGGGTTCCGCAGGCGATAATTAATTCTGCATTATTTGCGATGCAGCATTCGGTAGGAATTGCACCTGTTACGTTTTGAACTATTGCAATATTAAATTCGAACTTGAGCTCCAACTGTTTGCAAGTTATAAAGTGGTAGAATGAAGACGTAAATTGGAGGAAATTGGACTAATTGGGGCTAAGAAATGTAGTGGTATTTTCTTGTTAGAGTTGTATTGTATTAAGCCAGAGAGGTTTCTATAAATTAGATGATTTTATGTTGGTTTGATGGAAAAGATCAGAGAAAATGTAAAGGGACAACTGAATGACGAGCTTAAGTTGATTTAAGTCAGTCAAGGCTGACAGTCTCTTCCCAGAATGGGAGGACTCATTAATGTGATGATTCTCCCAGACCCTAAAGCTTTTGTCAAACAGACTGGCGTGGCGAATGCGAAGCGTGACGTTTTCATTTTGTAATATATGGAATTGATTGAATCCAGTCACACAGAAAAGCGAAAGCGATCTGATAGCGTGACAGAACTATCGGACTGACGTCTCGCTTCGGTTCGGACTCGCTTCGCTTTCGCCTGTCTGTTTGACAATGGGATAAAAGGATGTGGAAGCATATCTATCTCCACAATTTTAAATTTGATTCACAGAACACGCGTTATCATAGCGCGATTTTAAAAGCGCTGTTACTTTGTCACTTTGAAATCATGCCAAGCAAAAATAGCTTTATTCACAAAAGGTTTACCTACTCATTTTGAATACAATGTACGGGAACAATGTATAAGACGGGGACGCAAGGTATGATGGGAAATCACGCACTTAAGGCACACAGTACTAACGTAGCGCAAACGCCAACCGGACGCCGTTTGTTGATGACCGCTTGCAAATAACGTCCTGATGGCGCTTGCGCTAAGTTAGTGTTGTGTTAAGTATGCCTAAAGAGTGTATGTCCCCATTATAACTCGCGTCCCCGTCTTATACACTGTTCCTCTATCTAAAGTTTACATAACAGTAAACCTCAGTTTTAGGTACACAGTTACTACCTATAATAAACCAACTAACATAGCTCTTTTAGAACAACACTAGAACCAAGCTTACACTATCCAGTTTAGGTTCAAAACTTAGGTACGCTATTACCACGTAATTAGACGGCAACTTTGTCACTGAAATAAGTCTCTTGTTAGAAATCCCAAGTGTTACTAAGTTTATTGCTTGAACACTTAGATTGGCTAAAGTTTTCCGTCAAGTTCGCTACCAGACATTATTGGCTTCATTTTCTTTGTTACAACTAAAAGTTCATATTTTTGTTTCCAATAATGGGACTTTTTTTACGTGGTAAAATCATGGAATGAGTCCTCCCAGGGTAGAGCGGAAAGGACTGTCAGACTCGTACTGACTAAAATCCACGGTGTCCTTCAATAGCCCTTTACGTTCCGGGGTCACGGTAATTCGTACAGTCCCGCGACCAATAATGGGACATAGTCCAACCAGTCCTATTGGAAGTCTATGTTATGTTCAGCAGTGAACGTCTTACGGTTGGTGTGATGACGATTATGATGAGATATAGATAGGCTTCTAACAAAAGTGGGCCACTTTTGTTAGAAGCCTATCTATATTGCCAATATTTTTTTGATCCTATGATTTGATACCCCCTTTTTTAAAGCGTTGTAAAATCATCAAATGAGTCCTCTCACCCAGGGCAGAGCGGGAAGGATTGTCAGAGTCGTACTGACTAAAATCCACGGTGACCTTCAATAGCCCTTTACCCTCTATATTTGGCCCTCTAGAGGGGGCCCCGTCACTATGCTGACACTCCTTAAGGCGCGCGTGGAACACAACGCACCGTCGACCCGAGCATGGTCCATGTTCGGACAGCGAGTCCCACATTACTCGCCGCCGATGAAATAAATAAATTATAATCTAATCAGGCTATATTTTATTCACTGATGGGACACAGGCTTTCTCTATGTGAGAGGGAGTGGCCTGCAATTCACTATGCGGGCCCATTACGGGTAAGTTAATTTCATAATACATACATAACATCACGTCTGTTCTTATGGGGGTATGCAGAAATTACAGAGCGCCACCTGCTACGATCCTTACGCACTCTTTTCGCCTCGTCAACATTCATGCATTAATGTCATTATTATCTTAGAATTTTGATTGTACGACCGGATAACCGTGACCCTGGAACGTAAAGGGCTATTGAAGGAACACCTTAGGTTTTAGTCAGTACGAGTCTAACCACAGTCGTACAGTCATTCTCGCTCCACCCAGGGTGGGAGAGTCCTCCCGCCTCTATTTGATGATATTACCAACTAAAAAATCATTACCCTTTCTTTTGGCTTCGCCGTAGTCGGGTAAAAAGAAGAACATAAACGAATATGTCTTAGAATCAAAAGGATAATGCCTCTTTTATATAAAAACCCGCCACACGACCCCAGGGAGGGTTGAAAGACGTCACACTGTCATATGGACCCAATCTCACTATAATTAAGACACAAGTTGCTACACAAGATTATAATGTCAAAAACAGTTGTACAGCGATACAATTGTAGTGAATATTTCATTGGGCTAGACCCAGGCATAGTCCCCGAGGCTCAAAGGTCAACTGACGTCCTTATCCTATTTCTAAAGGTCATTTGTCAAACGTCGAGGTCCTGGAGCTACGAATTGGTTTTGTGTTTTGAGTAAGTTGTGATTTATTTTGGTTTGCAGCTTCTAAAAAGTTATAAGAAACGTTGCCTCCATCTAGGAATTTCTCTTGAATATACACAACACATGATATAAATATTTGTTCCGTATGCCGTGAATCGAATTCGTGACACGCAGCGTGGATTGGATGGATTACAATCCATCAAAGCGAGTTTCCATCGTATTTAAAGCCTTTTTTTATCGTGGTAAAATCGGTACTCGGTAAGGAGTACTGCCACCCAGGGCGAGAAGGGAAAAATTGTCAGACTTGTACGGACTAAAATCCATGGTGATCCTTCAAAAGCCTTTTACGTTCCAGGGCCACGGCTACCTGATGAGGCAGTCCTGCAACCTATCGTATCTAAGGCTTGGTACCGGCTGTGAAATGGCAAATTTTCAAGCTTCTATCTAACCTAAAAATACTAACATTATAATTTATTATAACTGAGTTTACTTTTTTGTAAACCTAAAATATGTGTTTTTATGAAAACCTTCGTACTTCAATGTCGCAGTTACATGATGAAGAGTCTAACCCAGTATGTCTCCCGGGCTTAGCTTAAATTTTAACTGAGCGATGTGTGTTCATAAATTACATACTCACGCCTTTATTTCTATTTATTTTATTACTAACTAAACCCATTTTTAGAGTGTTTTTCATAAATTAGGTTTTAAAAAATCGTTGGTATGATTTTATTATGAAATGCGTACAATATTTTCTATAAAAACTCCTACATTATACCGTAAGTATTTAGCGAAGAAGCGATGAGATTTAAGATGGAGTGAGTTCACTCAGAAGGAACTTGAACTTATTTATTTATTTATTTAACGGTAAGTTCATGCTTGACCACCATCTCGCCTGATGGTAAGCGATGATGTGGTCGACGGTGAAGTAACCCATTCACTTCTGCACACCGACAGAACACACTAAAAACTGCTAGGCGCCAGACTCCAAGGGGATAGTGGTGACGAGACAGGTGGCAATGGTAAGGCTTACCATCGCCAGTGAGATAGCTCTGCTGTCACCGCAGGTAAGAGTAAGCCTGTGGTTGTGTTGCCCGGGGTAGATCCCAAGAGAACTCTACTCAATGATCTATTCTTCCGTCGACAAACCCCGTTTTTACGGATGCTACCTTAAACCGTAATGAGCAACGTTGGTAAGCCTCCCACAGGTTAGACCTTAATGACTTGATGGACGACGCGGGTATTTGCTAGATTTTTTGTTAAAATTCTACAACATGATTATGAATTCAATTTGACTTATAGTTTGTATAGTACGAATAGTATTGTGCAAGATTCTGGAAGTTATGAGCCCTATACAATCAAGGGCGAGCCTAGTGCCATAAACCAGACACAAATCTATAATCTCGGTTGCCAGAAGAAGTTGGTATCAGAACTTTTTGTGAAAAATCACTATATTTTTTGCTGTCTAAACAAGCTTTTTAATTCTCTTTAACACTGACAGAACTATTCATCTGCCAATCGTGTGTCAAAAGAAAAGAAAAAATATTTTCAATTTCTCAATTTAACTTAATAAGTTTTAATGGTGCCTCTAATTCGACACTGGCCTGTGGATACTTATTCAGCAGAGATACAATTTCACGTAGTGTAACTTGACTGAACCATCGATCATTTGCCACAGCCTACCAAGAGTACAGCTCTTAGCAGACGTGCGTGGAGCCTCTGCTAAACAGTCGTCGACCTTTGACGTAGTCATCCGTTGCAGAAAAGCCATGACTTAGACAACTGAACATCAAGTCCTGGTCCGGTCTGGACTGGTCATCATCATGGTTGCCAATCCAGGGGACGGTATTCGATCCATTGGAACCAGTCCTATATTCCGCATCACCAACTTTGAATTATATGTGAAGCCGAATGTCTTCATCATGGCGTTTGGATTATCAGGATTTTTGGGTGCTGTAGGATACATCGCCTACATGAAACATAAATATGAGAACATGGGCTACTACGTCTCCGTAGACCAGGATGGCCAAGAGTACTTTGAGAAGAAAAAGTCGAAGTGGGACTAAATTTTAACGTTAGTTTTTTTATTTTAAATTCATTGATATAAATAGATTCATGAGTAAAGTATACGTGAAGTGTGTTTTATTGAAACTGAGAGGTAAATGATATAGCATGAATATATTATCAACCTTATAGCTTCGGTCACACTCTGCGACTAATTCCTGTGAATGTCCACAATGTCGCCGCAAGTTTTCGCCGTATGTGACCGCAGCTTTATATGATATTCATCTATTTGTTCTTCTATATCCCTAAAAATATATACACAATAAAACTTTTTTCATCATCTTCATCATATTAGCCGTAGGACGTCCACTGCTGAACATAGGGCTCCCCCATAGATTTCCAATAGAACCGGTTGGAAGCGGCTTGCATCCAGCGCGATGCTGTGATCATCATCAGGTCGTCTGTCCACCTTGCAGGGGGACGCTGCGCTTGCCGTTGAGGTCGCTCCACCTTAATCCTAATCTTTGTCTTTGGACTAGATTGAACTAATGTCATTTTGAAAGGGTTTTAAAATGATTAGTACCAGTGCCCATTTGACCAGTGGAGGACTCAACTCTACCGTGTCTCTACGGTATCGTGTAGTAACACGATATCAGTTAAAAATCTATAAAGGTAATATGTATAGTAGGGTATTTTACTGCATAAATAAATTGAGAATCTGTTTAGTCCGTCAGTTAGAATATTGAAAAATAATGGACGCGTATTTTTTGTTTTTTAAATCAGTGAATATTGACAAAGATAAAACGCTTCCAAATTCAGGAGTGGGGGCTTGTGACGTCATAACGCTTGTAAAATTGCACTGATCGAGTGACGTTTTGTGAATTTTAGAAGAGTTGTATCTTCGTAAATTTTGGTTTATGAAGCAAAATAAAAAATACGGGTCAAAATTTTTTTTTGATAATCTTTCTTTCGGAATATATATTTTTTTTTTTAGTAAAGACTAAAATTAATCTTATTTTTCACAAAGGTTACGTTCATATTCGTACGTAAAGCTTGATCGAAGTTACTTTTTTTTTTTTTTTTTTTTGCGTGGTAAAATCATCAAATGAGTCCTCCCACCCAGGGCAGGGCGGGAGGGACTGTCAGACTTGTACTGACTAAAATCCACGGTGTCCTTCACGAGCCCTTTACGTACCGGGGTTACGGTGATGGGTAAGACCCGCGACCCCGGCAGGCTCTGGCCCTCTACAGGCCCCGTCAGTTTGCTGACACTCCTTGAGGCGCGCGTGGAACACAACGCGCCGTCGACCCGGGCATGGTCCATGGTCGGGCAGCGAGTCGCCCATTACTCGCCGCCCGCATGCCCGCGCCTACGGTGGCCGGAGATCGTCTGGCGACGTCCGTCGCCGTGGGCGTCTACCACTGCGGCTGGGATGGAGGGAGGACGCTGTCCTCTCCCTCAGGCGGCCCGCCTCCTCCTTCACGAGCATGACTGCTTCGCAGAAGGAGGCGACCGCTTCCCACTCCGTCTCGCCCCGCAGCATGGCCTCGACCAATGCCGGGCGCGAGAGGTCTCCGCCTATCGCCGTCGTGAGGACACGGCGGTGCTCTGCCCAAGCGGGGCAGTCCTGCACCGTATGCTCCACCGTGTCCTCCGGACGATCCTCGCAGTGGTGACACCCAGGCGTTTCTTCCCTCCCTATCAGACACAGGAACCTCCCGAAACTTCCGTGTCCGGTGAGGACCTGCGTCATGTGGAAGGTAAGGACGCCGTGACGCCTATCCAGCCACTCCTCAAAGAGGGGTCTTACCGCCGCGATTGCGGCGTGCCCGGATCGAAGTTACTGGAAGAAATATGCACATGAACTTAGAGCAGAACAAAGTATGCTTTAGTATAAAATTACAATCTATCAAGCGAGTATTTTTACAACAGCAAAGTTTTAAACTTTCCATCACTTACTGTACTAACATTCTCCGAGACTTCATAGCTTGAAGTTTTAATGTAATTTCTTCTATACGCCATACATTATTGCGATAACAGCAAACATTCTTCAGTTCAACACTTGAGTATGAAGCTTGTGAAGAATTTTATGAATCTTTGAATTGTTGGTCGACGCGATGCAACAGGCTGAAGGGGGAACCAGGCTAATTTTATTCTGATTCTTTGACGTATATGGGAGTCATTGTTTGGGTATATTTATATGGATTCAACACGTGACAAAGATTTCCAGTTTCCCAATTGCAGAAATTACATTTTCTGAATAAGCTAGCACATAAAAAACGGGTCCATTTTGGATTCAACAAAGTTGGGCAACAATACAGTAAAGTAGTTGTTTTATGATCACAGAGTCAGCCAGTACAGACTTTCCTATTATGAATGAACTAGCACTTTGCCCGCGACTTCGTCCGCGTGGGTTACGTACTTTCCTAATTCCCCCTTTTCACCCCCTTAAAGGTTAAATTTCCAAAAACCTCTTCTTAGTGCTCCCCTATATTATAATAGGAAGCCGTGTGCAAAATTTCACATTCCTAGCCCCAATAGTTTCGGCTGTACGTTGATATGTCAGTCAGTCAGTTCTCCTTTTATATATATAGATTAACAAGGCAAGGTTTATAAAGGTCGCCGGAAGACGCTGGATGCAGGTCACTTCCAACCGGTACATGTGGCGATCTAAAGGGGAGGCTTATGTTCAGCAGTGGACGTCCTATGGCTGAGATGATGATGATGAAACTAGGCAAAAAAGGACTTACCTCTGGTCTATCATGAGGTCAAATATTAAAACACTCAGTAATGAGCTACAAGTCATACAATCATCACGCAGTTGACGGCACGTTGGGTGCAGTGGCTGAGCAATTGGACTTCTGTGCTATGTGTCGCGGTTTCGATTCCCGCACGGAACAAATATTTGTATGATCTGCAAGTAGTTGTTCCGGATCTGGGTGTTTGTGTGTGTGAGTTTCTATGTTTGTAAACGCACCCACGATACAGGAGAAGTTTCTAGTGTGGGGCAACGTTTAAAAAAAAAAATCAAATGTCCCAGTTCTTATCAATCGTTAATTTTAATATGGCCAAATATTACTACAATAGGCATACAAAGAATTTATTTTCATCATTTTGTTAACCTGTGAATTATGGGAATTGGGAGGTTACGGAAATATTTTTTTTTTTTATTAAATCCAAAACCGATTTTTCTAGAAGAAAATCGGTTCTCCACGGTGTGACAGGCACTCAAAAGGTATCTATTGACATGGACGATGAAAAATCACCGCACACTGCAAACGCTTTCATTAGCTCGGTACAAGAAACCGGGTAAAATATGATACCTCGATCTTAAGGGGTACGGCCCTGGGTTAGGTAATAATACGATGTGGGGCGATGTGATAGGTATTCCGGACTTTAGCAGATTCAAGCAAACTATTAATTGATGGCACAGTTGGCGCAGAGGTTGAGTGTTTCGAATATTGCGCTGCGTGTCGCGTGTTCGATTCCCATATGGAACAAATATGTGTATAGTTCACAGATAAGTGTCAAATCAAATCAAATCAAATGCATTTATTTCAAGTAGCCCAGTTACAGGCACTTTTGAATAGTCAAAAACATAAAATATAATTAAATACAATGTACTACAAAATTATGGTGCTACAGTGTTTCGGGTCTGAGTGTTTCTGTGGAGTTTCTAAACGCACCCACGATACAGGAGAAATTCCTAGTGTGGTGCAAAAATGTTTAAACACAAAGAAAAAAAAATGTAAGCCTATTTAAGCTTGTGGGGTCGGGGGTCTCACGAATTACCGTGACCCCGGAACGTAAAGACAGAAGACACCGTAGATTCAGTCAGTACGAGTCTGACAGTCCCTCCCAGCCCTGCCCTGGATGGGAGGACACATTTGATGATTTTACCACATTAACAAAAAATGCCTGTTTCAGCTGCACTTGCAACTAGGCCTGGTGTAGGTGGGTGATTATCTATTGCATTAAATTATTATCGGTGTCTTAGAAAACATATTAAACCGTTGGTCAGGGTTATAATTCAATAATATGCAGTTTTTTTTTTTACTTTTTCTGGAAACCACCTAGCGATCCTCGTAGCCAGGCCTGTACTTCTCTCACGGTGGCTTAGGCGTGAAGAGGAAGATTGCCTCTCCATCGCCCGTTCGGTATAACATGTCCATAAGACGCAAAAAAACGCGTTACAGACATTTTTTAATCGCGTTCTATATTTCTGCATCACTCCAAATCACATTTGTCACCTCACGTACATCAATAGATTAATGATCAAGGGTGTGTGAATATTAAAAAAAGTTATAATGGTGCCCTCAAGTGCTGGATATTACACGCTGGTAATAAATCAGGGGCCTAATTGCTTAACTTCTATGGATATGGCTTTGGGTTTGGCAGGCATCCATTAATCCGTTTTCTAGTTAATATTGTGGAAGCATTAAGGGTTGTACGATATGACCTTCGTAAATAGGTTTGAATAGCATTCGCAGTTATTTTTCCAGCTTAATAATGTATTATATTCATACAGGGAAAACAAAGTTCATAATATCACATTTTAAGCTGCCTCTTATTTTTTTTTTAGTATGCTAAAATCATCAAATGAGTCGTTTCGCGAGAGGGACTGTCAGACTCGTACTGGCTAAAATCCACGGTGTCCTTCAATAGCCCTTTACGTTCCACGGTCACGTTAATTCGTAAGTCCCGCGACCCCGGCAGGGTTTGGCCCTCTAGAGGGGGGCCCCGTCATTTTGCTGACACTCTTTGAGGCGCGCGTGGAACACAACGCGCCGTCGACCAGTTCCGGGACACACTGTATTAATCACAAATGCTGTTAAAACATGACGAAGAAGTGGAAAGTGCATAATGCACTAGTAGAATCAAAATCTTACGCATTACTATGAACCTTCACGTAGTTCTCGAAGAGGAGGCTGGTATCCCATAAGTGGGAATGTTTAAGACAGAATAGAGGGCTGGCCTATTTCTTGGTCAAAGGATCAGCATTGCCATCCAACGTGGCAATGTTGCCAGCGTTCTGGGCATTTTCCCCATTGACAGTGATGTGGACGAATTTTTTGACGCCCTATAAATTTTAAATTTTAGTTTAATTTAGTCATTTTTGTAAATATTTTACTTTTAATTTTAGTTTTTAAATAAGGCAGAATGTTATAATGACTGTATTGTTGTAGGCAAAGTAATTAATACTTCATTCCAGTCTAGACTAACAATACGAGAATATGTTCAGACTAAATAATTCATCGAATTAGTTCACAACGATGTCGTAGTGTTCCAGACGTGTGTTCATTATGTATTCATTATTTACTATTTATGTACTAAGTTACTGGGGTTAATGTTTTAGGTGATGGTTTTCGTATTTAGCCAAACTCAAGACAGAAAGATGATTTATTGTAGTTTCATTGAAGTATTTGATTTGCCTATTAATCATTGTCTCCCATTCACTCGAGCTCTCTCTATATAATAAATCTTGAAAAGTAATGAGGTCTAACACGTAAAATAATTGAAACAGGCACAAAATACAATGATATAAATGTTCAGAAACAACTTTAATTGCATAAAAGTAGCCTGCTTATAAACTTTTTCAAACTTGAGAATAGCAGTCTACTAAAGCCTTTCTCAAACAGATAGGCGATAGCGAACCGGACCGAGTCCGAAGCGATTACGAACGAAACGAGACGTCAAACTGGGTGCAGCGAACCGAGGCGAGGCAGTTGTATTAGCTGGCTTATTATGAACGACGTATCTTCGCATCGGTTCGGTCACGCTATCGGATCGCTTTCGCTTTTCTATGTGACTGGATTCAAACAATTCTATACATTACAAATAAAAACGCCTCGCTTTGCATTCGCCACGCCTGTCTGTTTGACAAAGGCTTAAAAGTTTTCTGAATATCCTTGAGATTACAATTGAAAGTAGTGCTACAATTTGATTCTGTGTGTGTGCTGTTTTTCGGTCACATCGTGAGAAAAATGGTCACAACCTTAGACAATTGTTGTTTACTGGCAAGGTTGATGGCAAGCGTCCGAGGAGTAGCAGTACACTTAGATGGTCAGAACAAATTAGTTCTTCGCTGGCCACAAAACTTGATGATGCGCTTCATTCTGCCAAACACAGAAACAGATGGCGATGCAAGTCAAGCTGAAAGTGACTTCACAACGGGAGAATCATGTCATCATCTTCAGTAATGAGGAATATAATGACTTGTACTGACTAAAATCCACGGTGTCCTTCAATAGCCCTTTACGTACCGGGGTCACGGTAATTCGTTAGTCCCGCGACCCCGGCAGGGTGGAGTGCTACAACAAGATTACTGGCATGCGACCCACCAGCCGTCCATTACTTTTTTGCATGCTCTCATCAGCTTGCATAACTAAAGAAAGCATGCATTTAAAATAATTCAGGAGAGAGAGAGTCCCCACTTCAAAATTACAGCAATTGATTAAAAAAACCAATTTAAATGCAACCCCCAAAAGCATGGAAACAATTTTATTGACAAGAAATAACATAAAAACATTTTACTCGTCTTCTTATTTCCCTACGGTGCATTGCAGAGTAGGATATAAAAATAGAAAGTGCAAAACAGACACAAATTACCTTCCCGTTGCATTGCAGGAAACATATAAAATGTTTTAAGGCCACTTAATCTGGATTCAGATGCTTATAAAAAGATTCTGGTTAAAAATATCGTGATTTTAAAAGTTTTTAAATTTTTTAGTAGTGAGATCAACGTGAAAAGATTATTATTTATTAGCTTAATACGTTAACAACGTTAACAATATTCAAATACATTACCAAAATACTGTCTCTACTCAACGATAATATGCCCAAGACTCTGACGACATTGCCACGTTGTATGGCAAGGCTTTTTTTTTATTAACGTGGTAAAATCATCAAATGAGTCCTCCCATCCAGGGCAGAGCGGGAGGGACTGTCAGACTTGACTGACTAAAGTCCACGGTGTCCTTCAATAGCCCTTTACGTACCGGGGTCACGGTAAATCATAAGTCCCGGGATTTGTATGGCAATGCTTGTTCTCTGGTCAGTCAGTCAGTCTTTAGGTTTCGACGTTTATCGCTTTAATATCTCTTTGAAGAGGCTGTGAGCACTCGGACCTCCGACCTCGGACCACAGCCGCAGAGTTAACAAAAATACTACTATGTCAATGCAATGTAAACCCAATTTCTGTAGACAGAGAATACATACGCATTGATCAGACTATCTAATCCTAGATTTACCTACTTCAGTCAAAGGAGGTGGAGGAGAAGGAGGTGGAGGAGGGGGAGGTGAGTGGCGACTACAACTTCAGTGTACACGCAAGCATCTACACTGTCTGTTGACTCACTACTGTCCGATCCGTTTACACTACTGTCTTAACTAGTGACGCGGCGACTATTCGGCGTTCGGCCTTTTCGGTTATTATTCGGTATTCGGCTGATGATTTAAAATCAGATGTCAGGCCTGTTGGTCTAGTGGTTAGTGACCCTAACTGCTATGCCGGAGGTCGTGGGTTTGATTCCCACCCAGGACAAATGTTTGTGTGATGAGCACGATCATTTGTTCCGTGTCTGGGTGTAATTTATCTATAATATGTATTTAGAAATATATAAGTATGTTTATCAGTTGTCTAGTACCCATAACACAAGCTCTGTTTAGCTTGGGACTAGATGGCGTTGTGTGATAGTTTTGGAATATTTATATTTATTTATATTTATTGCAAACGAAATGGCCGGATATTGAACATCCGAAGAACATGTGTGTAGTGTTGGTTTATGGTATGATTTGTTTATGGTAAATTGTGAATGAGTGACACATTGCTTTTGATTGTCAGCCATTACATGAGTTTTGTGATTTGCTTGTTTAAATAAGATTCTTCCCTAAATACACAACAATTGGCGACGAGTAGTTATTCACGTGTGTTATTATTGTCTGGACACTAGTTTTTGTGTGTTCAATGACCACGGCGGAGCAAGCAAAATCATTTAATATGGCGTTTGGTGGCAATCTCTCATTTGATCACCGCATGCAGGAGTGGAGCATTTTCAGGAGTCGTTTTATCCAGTACTGTACGGCGAACGACATTGGAGACGACACCGATAAGACTGGAATTAGAAGACGAGCTCTTCTGCTCACTGCGTTGGTGGAAGATACTTACCGCGTCGCAAGAGATGTAGTTTTTCCCGAAAACTTGGACAACGTTGACTATAAAAACTTGTTAGAGAAATTGAACGTCCATTTTCAAGCAAAAAAGAGTACGTTCGCTGAAAGGTACAATTTTTATAAGGCGGAACAACGTCCTGGGGAAGATCTAGCGGAATGGGCGGCGCGAGTGCGCAATTTGGCACAGTTCTGTGGTTTCAAGTCTGAGTTAGATACGGCTTTACGCGACAAGTTCGTTTTAGGGTTAGAAAATACCAAGGAAAAGGAAAAATTGTTCGCAGAAAGCATTGAAACCCTCACATTTAATAAGGCATTGGAGATGGCGCAGAGCGTGCGGTGTGCGCGCGCCGCGTTGCATGTTGCGCGAGCAGGCGTTGTAGCAGCCGGCACGGCTGGCGGGATCTCTGCGGAGCCGGTCTTCGCACTGCAGCGGCCGAACGGTTCTTCTTCTTACGATAATAATTCGCGAGTGTCTAAGAGTTGTGAAGTGTGTGGGTACAAAAATCACTCGACAGAAAAGTGCCGTTTTGCTAATTTTACCTGTCAGAAATGTCATAAAAAAGGTCACCTGAAAAGGATGTGCAAAGCTAAGATACGTGATAGCCATTTTTTGGAAACGGGTGATGATGATGTTGATGACGGAGGTATTTATAATTTATTCAATATTAAAAACGCTATAAAGGATCAGCCCTTTTCACGTAATGTCATGTTAGATAACAGGAACATCTTATGTGAAATTGATTGTGGCAGTGCTGTCTCCGTTTTACCGTTTATTTTATTTGAGCAGCTGTTCGGGGCTGCGAACAATAGTAAATATCGTTTACAACCATGTGAGGAGGTTTTTAACTTCTATACAGGAGAAAAAATTGCACCATTAGGTTATTTGTCATTGTCTATAACCTACGAAGGCCGCACAAAACTAATTTCTTTTTTCGTTATCAAAACTAATGAGAAACGTTTGCCTCTTTTAGGTCGAGACTTTATGAGTTTGTTTGGTATACATTTGTGTAGTTTAAACTGTAACAATGTGGTACTGGATAACACGGGGGAAAGGTTATTAAAGAAATTTTCAACATTATTTTCTGATGAGTTGGGCAAGTTCAATAAGTATAAGGTAAGTTTGAAAATAAAACCCGACGTACAGTTGAAGTTTTTCAGGCCACGCCCCGTGCCTCTAGCTTTAAAGCCAAAAATTGAGCAGGAATTGGATAGATTATTGGCAGCAGGTATTATCGGAAAAGTTGATCATTCTGATGTCGCAACGCCAATAGTTCCAGTTTTACGTTCCGACGGAAATATCCGAATTTGCGGAGATTTTTCGGTAACGTTAAATAAAGCGTTATATTTAGACAATTATACTCTTCCTCGGATCGAAGATTTGTTTGCCAAACTTCATGATGGAGTAGAATTCAGCAAGCTAGATTTGAAATTGGCTTATCTACAATTAGAACTCGATGATGACTCAAAGAAATGGTGTTGTATTAATACTCATAGAGGGTTATATAGATACACGCGCCTCGTGTTTGGTTTAGCTAACGCTCCTTTTCTATTTCAACGTACTATGGAACAATTATTAGGCGATATTGACGGTGTATGTATTTATTTAGATGACATATTAGTAACTGCTCCTAATAAGTCGCAACATACAGATAGATTGGAGCTCGTGTTGAAAAGATTATTAGACGCAGGGTTGAGATTAAAAAACGATAAATGCGAATTTTTCAAAAGTTCGGTGGAATATCTTGGTTACGTTATTGATAGGAAAGGATTGCATAAATCTAACCGTAAAATCGAAGCTATCGTTAAGTGCGATCCTCCTAAGAACGTCAATGAATTAAAGTCATTTTTAGGGATGGTGAATTATTATCGCTGTTTTGTTCCGAATACATCATCGGTTCTTAGTCCTCTAAACAAGCTGTTAAAAAAAGACATGGAATGGGAGTGGGGTAAAGATCAAGCAGAAGCTTTTGATAAAATTAAGAAAGAGCTGTCTTCTGATCGCGTGTTGGCCCATTACCATCCGGAATATCCGACAGTCGTGACTTGCGACGCCGGCCCGGCCGGCCTCGGTGCAGTCTTGGCGCAGAAGCAGCCCGACGGTTCTGAACGCGTGGTTGCCTATGCCTCGCGTACGTTGTTAAAATCCGAACTAAACTATGCGCAAATTCAGAAAGAAGCCACGTCAATTGTATTCGGGATTAAGAAATTCAATCATTATTTATATGGCCGTACAGTGCCATTTGTATTAAGAACGGATCATAAACCGCTACTTTCCATTTTCGGGAAAGAAAAAGGTGTGCCCGTTTTGGCAGCTAACAGATTACAACGTTATGCTTTATTTTTATCTGCCTATAATTTCACTATCGAATATGTAAAGAGTGAGGAAAACGTTGCTGATTTTTTATCGCGCTCGGTGCCTATTCAATCAAATGAGCTCGAAGTGGCTCAGGACATGGATCTCTCAAGGTATATTAATTTTATAAGTGACTCTGTTTTACTACCCTTAACCTTGAGTGACATCAGGATTGAAACAAACCGCGATAAAGTTCTGCAAAAAGTAATAGGATTTATAAAGAATGGTTGGCCTACTAAAGTGACTAGTCAGGATTTACGTCCATTTTATTTATGTCGTTTGGATCTGGCCGTGGAGAATGAATGTATATTACGAGGTCATAAAATCGTGATTCCTTCACGTTTTCGTGAAAGACTGCTAAATGAGCTGCATAATTCTCATTTTGGAGTAGTCAAAACCAAAGCGGAAGCTAGAATGCGTATGTGGTGGCCCGGCATCGACAAACATATTGAAGAGAAAATAAGTTCCTGTAGTGTTTGTAACACGCTGCGTAATAACCCACCTAAAGTGCCGTTAGCTCCGTGGCCATACCCAAAACGCGTCTGGGAGCGCGTGCACTTAGATATGTTTTTGTTAGGGGGGAAACAGTTTTTAATTGCTGTAGACGCTCACTCTAAATGGGTGGAATGTTTCATAATGCAAAAAACGGATAGTGAATCTATTATTAGTAAACTTTGCGAGATGTTTAGCAGATTTGGTTTAGTGCGAACTTTGGTTACGGACAATGCTACAAACTTCTGTTCAAACGAATTTGATACCTTTTGTCGGTTAAACGGTGTACAACACTTGACAGGCAGAGAACAGTGTCAAAACAGTAAAAAATGGTTTAAAAGCTATTCTAAACAAAGACGTCACACAAAAAGGATTGGTGAAAGTTTTAAATAAATTTTTGTTCGATTATAGGAATTCAATTCATTTGACTACTGGATTTTCTCCAGCGCAGTTGATGTTTGGACGTCCTCTGCGGTGCAGACTCGATTTATTAAGATTTCCTTCACAAGAGATTTCACCATCCTCGTCATCCGTGGCCAAAGCTAACGTCACAAAAGCACAAATGAATCAATGTAAACATTTTGGTGGGAAACGAAATGTGTTTTTCTCTGTTGGTGACAAAGTTTTAGTAAAGCAATATTTTAATAACGGTACTAAACATATTTGGAAGCAGGGTACAGTAAATGAATGTTTAGGGTCACGAATGTTTTCTGTGTATATTCTAGGCGAAAATGTAACTGTAAAGAAACATATCGACCAATTATTGCCTTACAAAGGGAACTCATCATTTGAACCGGATGATGATGATTTCAGTGTGTTGGGTGGTGGTTTCCCTGAGGAGATCGGTCAGTCAAACGAAGCTGGTTTTGTATCAGAACCGGTTATGTCATCACCGGGACAGGTTTCTGATAGGGAAGAGGGGACGGTCTCTGATGATGAGTTTGTTGACGCAGACTCTCAAGAACCTGAAGTCCGCCGGTATCCGATAAGGAGCACCAGGAAAACATTAAATTATAAATGTTAAAATATGTACTTTTAAATATTGTTGGAGGAATGTAGTGTTGGTTTATGGTATGATTTGTTTATGGTAAATTGTGAATGAGTGACACATTGCTTTTGATTGTCAGCCATTACATGAGTTTTGTGATTTGCTTGTTTAAATAAGATTCTTCCCTAAATACACAACAATGTGTGTTTCTTTTTAAATTATATTTTCAAAAACCGAAGGTTTTTACGTCAAACAGTGATAATTATTATCACAAGCTGTTATTTAGTTTTTCACAACGTCACTTCAATGATGCTAGTCGGAAACCGTCATCATTAAAATGAATTCCGTGTCGCCGAATATTATGCCGCCGAATATTCGGCGCTTCGGCTGTGAGCCTAGTTGGATATGCGGTATTCGGCAGAATATGAACTTAGTGGAGTACTCGGCAAAATCAGAATTCGTTGCGTCTCTAGTCTTTACCCACTTGTTTCCACGATGTTTCGGCTCCTATAACATAGTGTGGATGAGACGACGACGGAAGGTGATGGGTTCTCTTAAACTGCTTGGTAATATAAATTCGGAGAACTTGAACGTGGATTTGAACCCACAAACAATTAAATCACCTAAACTAGTAAATTCATATCACCGAGCCAAAATTTATCAAAAATGGTTCAACAGTCTGTTTTGAGGCGAAAACGGAACATGTGATAATCATACACACAAACAAACAAACAAGCTTTCGCATTAATAATATTATTAAGAAGGATTTAAAAAAACTACTACTAGGTACTAGGTCTAGATATTATTTATGCCCGACTACGCTAGGCCAGACTGATACAGAAACACAATCGAACACATTGAATGAAATTGAATACTTTCATATAAATCCTATAGTGCCTTTTCATGTAAACCGTTGACGAACGAAACTATCTAAAATATGTATTAGGGTGACAAATATACGGCGCGTTGTGTTCCACGCGCGCCTCAAAGAGTGTCAGCATAGTGACGGGGCCTGTTGAGGGCCAAAGCCTGCCGGGATCGCGGGACCAAGGGATTACCGTGACCCCGGTACGTAGAGGGCTATTGAAGGACACCGTGGATTTTAGTCAGTACAAGTCTGACAGTCCCTCCCGCCCTGCCCTGGGTGGGAGGACTCATTTGATGATTTTACCACGATAAAAAAAAAAAAAAAAAAAAAAAGGGTGACAAATATGGACGTATGTACGCACGTGAACTGTCAATCAATAACTATACACACATAAACATACATACATACATTTATGCATGTTGAGGTTACGGCTAGAGTGCGAAAATTCGGTGAAATTTGTAATGTACTTTGTGCTCTGGTGACAGAGTCAGTAATTGTAATAAGAACTTAACAATAATATTATATCAAATTACCCCAATATGCCAAAATGTATTCAATAGATATTCAACTTTATCACAAAAGAAGGAGGTTCATGTTCGATTTTGGCATTTGGGATAGGTCCCTTATGATGTTTCGTTGTCAAATCTAGACAATCGAATTTTGATCGATGATGATGAATGAACTACAAAAACACAACGTAATGCAAGCAAGACACCTACGTCTTACAAAATGATCATTAATCGGGGCTGTTACCACAAAGCCACTAATGCGTGGTTTTGACAATTTATTTTGACACGGTCCCAATTCCGAAAAGCAATAGTTCAACTACTCATTAATTTGACAGAACATCATTATGATGTTGTACTATCGTTAGACCAATATAATAATATATAATGTATATGGATATACACCTGTTCCGTAGATTTCTATTTAGACCATTAAACAATTTAATGCCTAATTTCATCTAGTCATTCTATACGTTGCCGCATTTACACACATTACATGCAACACAGGTACACAAAGGTGTATGCATGTTTGTGAATTATTCCTGTATCGATTCACGCAGTGAAATATTTGTCGTAGCGCGAATGCAATTTGCATCAGATTTGCCTTGTATTGTATTGTATTCTGTTGTTATAAAGGCTTTATGGAAAACGGCCTGAAAGTTATGCTAATTTATTTTAGAGTTTTCAATCAGAAATAAATAAGCGTGTAATATCTACACAATATACAATCAATAACTACATAATATATCTACTAAGCACTTGAAAAAATGAAATAGAACCGTCTGTCTTGGTATAGATATGTGATGAGGAGGGATGACACTCATTTGGCTAATAGAGTGATGTGTTGACGAAAGGAGAAGAAGAGGAAGGTCAAAGTAAAGATGGATGGATTGTCTAAGGAATGATATAAAAGAAAAAATATACTGTAACGTCTGATAGATAGAAAAAAACGTGTTGCGCCGACCCCAAGTAAAATGGGATAAGGGCAGGAAGATGATCATGATCTACTACTCAATTCTGTTAACATTTTTAGGATTACAAATACCTATTTATAACTTAAACACTGAAAGTTTTTGAAAAACCCAATTAACGTTGATCTTTTTGAAATGTTACAGGTTAAGAAGAGCTCCTGGAAGAAATGGTTGGAGGCTTTTGCCTAGCATGGCCGAAATAGATAATGATATTATTATATTTAAATACTTCTTAAACTAAATAGTATAATATATAGAAAAAAAAGCTTAAGAGTTGGGCAGAGTTGGATATTCACGACAAACAAGTAGCAGACATGTTTAATTATTTGCAGTTTTTAGTGGGAGACTAAAAAATTGCACACGTACAGAATCTTTTACAACTAATATATTCAGCTTGCCACGAACAATGCACACGAATAAACCTCCGAGACCATTATGCAAATAAATCGTTACAAAACTATTCGAAACATATCTCTCGATAATCGAATAATCGAATATCCTCGCAGCGTTGAATTATAGAGCGGAGCGCGCAACTGCCACTCGTAAATAACCCGTTAGCGCCCGATTTGCTGAGACAACGATTGTTCTAATCGATTCCACTTCTCGATTATTCGGATGTTTGTTTCCGAGTCTTGTTGTGTAGTGCTGTTTATGAATGTATGGGCTTGTGGGAGTTACGCTCTAGTGTGTTGTCTGAAGTGCAGTGAATAGTTACGAGTACTTACAAGGCTTTTGGTGACGCTGAATTCAACAGGGGAGCGTTGTTAACATTTTTGTAAAATGTAGGTATTCAAATAAACAGTTTAATAGAAGATTTGATTTCGGCTTTGGTCACGTAATAAAATATAGGTAGTTTTAAACTTTAACAACCTTAAACATAGAAAGTTATTCGTCCTATACAGGTTTGTACCTGTAATCAGCCGTGTATTGCATCTGGTTGGCTACTACTACTACAATTATAGAATGAGTTTTTTTATTAATGTCGCATAAATAAGTCTTATTTCTAAAAATCATAAATCCTTTGCTTTGATGCAAAGGATTGAAAGAAAATGAAGTTTATTGGACTTCATTTTCTTGCAGGTTTAATTTTGTTGGGTTTTCCAGGACTGGGCTTTAAATCGAGTAGTACTTATGAAGTGCCGTAACTGTCCAATATAAATATTCCGATTCTCGAAAACGACTTTGCTCCATACTAGGAATTTATTCCTGTATCGTGGGTGTGTTTACAAACATAGAAACTCACATACACTGGGTATGTACCCAGACCCTGAACAACTACTTGCTGATCATACAAATATTTGTTCCGTGCGGGGATCAAATCCGCAACACGCTGGTCAGCAGTCGATCGCTCTGCCACTGCGTCAACAGTGTCGTGTGATTTCGATGAAATTTGAAATTTGGGGGTTTTCAGGGGTGAAAAATCAATTCAAAAAGGTCCGTAGTTTTTGTTTTTTTCAGGTTTGTCTATTGCCACCGAGCAGGGCTCGGTCGACCAGATACTTTTTGTAACACAAGAAAACCTTTTGAATACAATTCCTTATTTTTATTGGTTAAAAATTTCATCCAATGAAAAAAAAAAGATTTTCAATATGAAACGCATATTTTATTTCATGAAACAATTCTTTTCTCAATTTTACCTCGTGTTAAAATTCCTACGTGGAAAAAAGATACATCCTCATTTTTAATTCTGAAAATTTTAACTAAGGCCCACTTGCACCACAAACCACTAAACAGGTTTAGCGCTAAACTGATTTAAAACATCGTTCTGTCTCTGTCAACTTCAAACAATTTGACAGGGATGCAGTGATATTCTAAGGCAGTTTAGCGCTAAATCCGTTTAGTGATGTGTGGTGCAAGTGGGCCTAAGAATGAATAATAATTACAATTTGACTGATACCCTTTTGGAGTCCGCGCCACAAGTCATGACCTTTTTTTTATTGTGTTAAATGAGTCCTCACCCCTAGGGCAGAGCGGGAGGGACTGTCAGACCCATACCAACTAAAATCCACGGTGACCTTCAATAGCCCTTTACGTTCCGGGCGCAACACGCTTTTTTCTTCCATTCTCCTCTATCAAACGTCACAGTATCATTTACTTCTTTTTTCTTCCGTATCATTCCTTAGACAATCCATCCATCTTCTCTTTGGCCTTCCTCTTCCTCTCCATCCATCAACATTCATGCTCATCACTCTTTTATTCACATGATTCTTCTTAGTCAAATTCTCCCACCACGAGTGATCCCTAAATAATTAAAAATAATCACTCGTATCACCCATTTTAAATCTCAATCAACAAAAATGTATCGTTGGCAAAAAAACGCAACCCAATTGAAAGTATCCACGAAATCGTTATTTCATATAAGCCAAGCGTTTGAGTCGTCAGCGAAAAAATTTGATTCAGATTTAGCTGACTCGAAAATTACAGTTTCAATACGAATGTATGTAGGTCGGACAGTTTTCTCTGTAATTATTTTCAGTGTGCAGTTTTAAAAGATTTGAACGCGAACCTGTAAATGATCATATTTTTGTGTGTTATATACCGTTATTTTATTGCGATTCCTTTTGAACATGGATTTTCGGTATTATACAAAGTTTTTGTATGAATAGATGACAATATTTACGCTTCAGAAAATTATGCTCTTTATGCACAAATCATAATCACGCGCTTTATGACTGTTCATTAGTGCAATAGTCAATTCAGTAAGTTCATTTTTGAAGGGAAAACTTCTTTAGCGGCGTTGTTCACTTTTTTGGAATGGGTAAAAAATGTTAAACTCGCGTCAGGACACGTGACCTGATCGAAAATTCGTAAGACGGCGCAGGGCGCTTGCGCGAATGTTCGTGTGTGTTTATTACTATTCAAGTTTTCACTTCTGCCGGCACTCCCAGAGTGCAACCCGTCTTTTTTTTTTCTTTTTTTTTATTATAATATCAATTAATTTTTATTGAACATTACTTACTGATTATTTTGAGATTTCGACATCTAATCAATCGTTTTATCAGCGTTCACTGTTCACGTATTTTACGTCCAACAAATCCTTTTAGTTGAGTGAAAGTTGTCAATTAACTACATGAATTATTAAAAACTGAGGCTTCTAAGTTTGTTATACCACAGTGCATTTTACTTTGACAAGATCAATGTAATTTCCCCTTACAAATAGTTCACAGTCCCCTAATGAAGCCATTAACTGCTATAAGATAGGGGAGAAAACCCATCATGGTTAATTTGAAAAACTTTTGATAAAAAAAATCAGTTTATTATTTTTCCCCATTAGTTTGATAATCTTAGCAAAGCCAAGAAGGATCCGATTTAACTTTAGAGCCTGTACGCTTCACCTAAAATTAGTATTAAAATTAAAATAGACCGATTTTACTAAACTTTCCATGGTAACAGAAGTTTCTAATTAATTTTTATTTATTTATGACATTTCAAAGTTTTTAGACCTATGTAATTTGTATCCTGCTTATGCGTATGATGATAATAATTATGTAGTTAAATACCTGAATTATTAAAATTGGTAAATAGCGACCTGATTCGATTGAAATACCGTCCGAGATACACTTTACTGTAAACTTTATTGAAGAAAAAAGGGAATTGCTAGCTGTAAATGAAAAGAATATGTCACGTTTTCAGTTTTCAAAAATACTTTCGTCCGAAAATCAAAGTTCAAAAATCAACCAAAAATATATTTAGGGTATTGTTTTGCTAGTTGCTAGTAGGGAACAAAAGTCACGTCTACTCCACATGTAACGTGTTTTGAATGTGATTGTACTGGGAGCAGCAGTGAAGCGTGTCACAGTAGATTTAACTCATCTTTTCGAAAGGGATTTTTAGTTTCAAACGATTTTTGCGTACGCATGAAACTTTTAGAGTGACAGCTAGCTTGCTAGCTAAAGCCTTTGTCAAACAGATAGGCGAGTCCGAAGCGATAACGAACCGATACGAAACGTCAGTCCGATAGTTTGGTCACGCTATCGAATCGCTTTCGCTTTTCTATGTGACTGGATTCAAAAAAAAAATACAAATACATTACAAATGAAAACGCCTCGCTTCGCATTCGTCACGCCTGTCTGTTTGACAAAAGCTTTACAGTTTTGATCTAGAACTATTATGTTACCCAGTATCTGGCTTGCGGTGGTGTTCCTACTGCTGAGACACAGTTCTACTCTCTGTGTGAGAGAGTGGGTTGTAATCTACCACGCGGGCCCGATGCGGGATGTTAGATCTGATATGTCTTCGATTTTTGACACTAGAAAAGTGTATCACGATGTTTTCCTTCACCATTTTGAGAGCTGTGGTGACGAAACAAATTACTCGTTAAACTAACGCGTCTGGTCGGATCTACTAGTCGTTGGTGGGAGCAGTTATTCCTTGACCACCACTGCTCTCATCAGAGGACCTTTGGAGACAAGATTAGCATGATTTCAGCTTGATCAAGTTACGCGAAGACTCCACAACATAGTTAGGAAAAGGCGTAATAGATGATAATGAAATATCGTGCCTCTTATTCTGAGAGAAAGATCTCTAGAATAGGTATGAATGACACCTAAATATGACCATTTCATTTGTAAGTTCTATGCAAATAGCGAACTAAGATCTAGCCCTAATCGGGAACGACTATGTCTGACCTCCATAACCCAGTTGCTGTTGATGTTCTTTTTTTGGAGTGAAAATTTCTTTAGCGGCGTTGTGCACTTTTTTTGGAATGGGTAAAAAATGTTAAACTCGCGTCAGGACACGTGACCTGATCGAAAATTCGTAAGACGGCGCAGGGTGTTTATTACTATTGAAGTTTTCACTTCTGCCGGCACTCCCAGAGTGCAACCCGTCGTTTTTTTTCCTAGATAGTTTCGCGTTTGACCATTATCTCGCCTGATGGTAAGCGATAAAATTTGCGTTTTACCTAGGTTTTTTTTTATCACATGGTTTTATGTTGGTAAGTCTTGTTGCCAGAATTTTGGGTAGTGACTACCTGTAACATCTGTCAAAGATCTATAAATGACAGGAAGTAATAGTAATAGTCCTCCTGACCGATTTCGGCCACGGTGGCAAATCTCAACAGAGATTAGCCATGCCGCCAGCCAGCCAAGTGTGTGCGCAGGCACAGGTGCACTCTCTGTTCTTTTACTCTCGAAGTCCGATGGGTCGGCAATCCAATTCGACCGGAGAGAGATCAGGCGCAGGACCAACTGCTTAACGTGCTTTTCGAGCCACGGGGATATCACACCAACAACTTCCAAACTCCGGGCTGCTAGTTACTGAAAAATACTTGTAGGTAAACCCAATAGCACTTTTTGCTCAACCCAGGAATCGAACCCAGCACCCCAACCTCAGCAACCGCGCTCTCGACTATGAGACCAACGTGGCAGTTGAGTAATGACAGGCATTACCAACCGTTTAACGAGCTATCCAAAACACAGAGAAAAATCGACATGACGGATGAACAAGTCCCGTACCGTCCTTGGCAAAATACCGTCCGGCAGTAATTATTTAGCTGCGAGCTATGATATTTTATAATCATGAAATAAACAACACAATATTTCATTAAATAAAATCTCGTAGCTACAGAATTAAAAGAGCCTACCTGTTTGATATTGACCTATTTCGCAAAAAGATTAATTGCTGCCAGGATTTTATGATCTGCTCATCTCACAAAATTGTAATTCTTATTTTGTTAATCTCTTTTGATGTGAAAGTAATTGAAAAAATTTGTTTTCGAGTTTTTTCGTATAAGATTATGGCATGTACAGACGGAGCGTACGGAGACTGTAAGATCTGTCGTTGACTTAATTAAGTTTCCTTTTTTTTTACGTAGTTGAATAATCACATGAGTCCTCCCACCCAGGGCAGAGCGGGAAGGACTGTCTGACTCGTACTGAATAAAATCCACGGTGTCCTTCAATATTCACGGTAACTCGTGCGTTCCGCGACCCCGGCAGGCATTGGCCCTCTACAGGGGGCCCCGTCACTATGCTGACACTCCTTGAGGCGCGCGTGGAACACAACGCGCCGTCGACCCGGGCATGGTCCATGCTCTTACAGCGAGTCGCCCATTACTCGCCGCCCGCATGCCCTTAAGTTTCATGCAATTAAGTTTCCTAGTAACTTTTACCCACGACATGTAAAGCTCAAATATTATATTATGTATTTTTAATGTTATGAGTTTGTTGTGATATTAGACTTACTGTGCTAGCTTTTGCTTGCGGCTACTCTCGCGTTTTGAATTAGGTAGTCAATTTGAGAACATGTGGCGGCTCGATCTATATCGTATGAACGTTAGTATTGTTTTGTACCTTATGTCCGTTTCTGTACACCTGACAACTTACCTATTTTAATTATGCATTTCAGGACTAACAAACTACTTTTGCTTTTAGAATCTTAGTTAATTTAGGATATTTATTCAAAGACCTCGAACCATGAGGTCCTTGGTTGCGGGACTCACGAATTACCGTGACCCCGGTCCGTAAAGGGCTATTGAATGACACCGTGAATTTTAGTCATTACGAGTCTGACAGTTCCTCCCGCTCTGCCCTGGGTGGGAGAACTCATTTGATGATTTTACCACGTAAAAAAAACCATGAGGTCCTGGCAACCTATCCTTTTCTTATTCTTTAAACTCTACAATTACAGTACTTAAACATTTCATCAACTATGTTACTATCGGAAAACTACCATTAGGTAGGGGAACAGTGTATAAGACGGGGACGCGAGGTATGATGGGAAATCACGCACTTAAGGCAAACTTAACACAATACTAACGTAGCGCAAGCGCCAACAAGTCGCGATTGGTTGCCGCTTGATAGCCGCTTGCAAATGATGTCCTGATGGCGTTTGCGCTACGTTAGTGTTGTGTTAAGCATGCCTAAAGAGTGTTAGTCCCCATTATACCTCGCTTCCCCGTGTTATACACTGTTCACATATTTTTTCAACCAATAAAAACCAGAAAATAAAAGTACAATATTCTAACAACGTACACCGTATCCACAAAGTTGCGCATGTCCGCACTTGTCTATGGAGCATTTTCAGTGCACAACCTTATTGTTGGTAGTACAATGGTCGCTGTATCGGCTGCCTCACAATACAGCATTGTTCGTAATGTAGGTGATAGAGCAGATACTGTTACATTCAGTGTGCCTTCGATGGAAAAATGAAGTAGTTATGTATTTTGTTTCTAGGGGCGAAAAAGGGGGCTTTTTAGAAACTAGTTTTCAATATATTCTAGTAGAACAAGCATAATGTTCCGCCTACTGGGGCACAGGTCTTCCCTTCGGGTTGTAATTCACCTCACGAGCCCAGTGCGGATTGTTTTTTTTTATTTCTAGGACATAGGCCACGGGCACGCCGCAATTGCGGCGGTAAGACCCGTCTTTGAGGAGTGACTGGATAGGTGTCACGGCGCGGCGGCGTCCTGACCTACCGCATGATGCAGGTCCTCACCGGACACGGAAGTTTCGGGAGGTACCTGTGTCTGATCTTTGAGGCGCGCATAGAACACAACGCGTCGTCGACCCGGGCATGGTCCATGGTCGGACAGCGAGTCGAAGATCGTTGCCCATGGAATTTGATTGTTATCATTTCACTCCAAGCTTACACGATGATTAAAAAACTGTCAAAGCAGGTTACTGCGGCCCTGGAACGCAAACGGGATTTTTAGTCTGCATTATACCACCCCAAAAAAAAAAGAATATACGATGCCATAAGAAACACAAAATGAAATTGACGAAGATAATCTCTGTGTTAAATAATATTTTCTTCACTTCGCATTTCGTGTTCCAAACTTTAAGTATTCACAAAGATATTGTAAGACCGGACGTATTAATAAATCATTGGAACATTTCCCGAAATTAGTAATTACAAATTCTCTTAGAGAGCAAAAATTAGGCTTTCAAACTAGAACCTTCATTTTAAACTAAGATATTAGTTGGGATTAAATTTATGCTAAACAATTATTAACGGTTAAATTAAACGTAATTATCCCTATAAACGCAGCATCGCCATCTCTTTGAAATTGTTTTACTATTTTGACTTTTCACAGAATTTAATTAAAGTGCTTGTAATAATTTCGAGTGTTAGAGCAGAGTGATAGGCTGAAGCGGTTGCTCAAGCGGATGCGACTATTGATTAAAATATCTTTCGTTTAAAAAGAATGAAACAGGCACAAAATTGACTTGTTCAGACCAAAAAACGTAAGCAAGGAATCTTTCATGCTGAACAAATCAAATCAGTTCTACATTGAATATTTAAATTAATTCGACAAGTCCAGAAAGGTGTTTTTTAAACGCTACTGATTCGGGAGCTGAATTGACGCTAGATTTAACAGCTATCAGTGCTTAATGCGACTCTTTAACAAACAAAAATGCATATCCACCCGTTACAGCAGAGCCCTATATCCGCTACATACATACTCAATTTGAATTACATGATAACTGAATTAGATAAGTTTTTGGAGTCGATCTCTCGTCGCGCCCGCTCCCGCTCTAGTCACGGCTTATTCAATCTGGTCTCAGCCCAAACGTTCCTTTGTTTTGGGTCTATGTTAAATTATTATTTACAGTAGGAATCCTGTTTGCTTGGCCTTCATCTATTACGTGAACGTTCTAATAGATGCCTAAGGAGCTTGTATTACTACAGATATTTGTTCAGTCTGGCCTGGTTCAAAAGTTATTTGATTGTCGGTCTTTGCAAGGGTATTATTTGATCTAAACAGTATACTAAGTAGATTCTCGTCTTCGCCGTGGCTTCGCATGGATGCAGTATAATGTAGTAAGTACAGTATTCAGTACTGTGCATGATTAAATAGTGGATATATTTTTGTTGTTTTTCCCGATTAGCCTACAACATAGAGCTCTACAGACTGGTGTTAAAAAGCAGTGGACGCTTTCCTTCAGGCGGGTCGTATGCTTGTACGGTATAAAAAAAATTCCTCCTAGATCACTAGGTCTAAATTGATGAAAATTGTATTAAAATCCGTTGCGTTATTTGAAATTGAGAGATTTACAGAAGTGAAAAGCGAGTTTGTTTTATACTCTGTAAAGCTTTTATCAAACAGACAGGCGTGGCGAATGTGAAGCGAGGTGTTTTTATTTGTAATGTACGGAATTGTTTGAATCCAGTTACATAAAAAAGCGAAAGCGATCCGATAGTGTGACAGAACTATCAGACTGACGTCTCGCTTCTGTTCAGTATCGCTTCGGACTCGCCTGTCTTTTTTTAAAGGCCTAAAGGTTTGAAGCACCTATTTATCCGAAGCCGAAGTTCTTGGCAGGCTTGCTATCACTGCAGATTTTGATTGCGTTCATACGTCATTCAATGAGTTTAAATGTTTTTAACAGACTCAAGATAAAAGAGAAAATCCTAGTGTGGATAAAACTACAAAAATAGTATTTTCATACAAAATCTATTACTACGCTATTGATATGATAACATTAGAAAAAAATCTTTCGCTTACCAATGTTTTTTTTTTTCACTTAAACGCGATAGGTTCGCGTTTGACCACTATCCTCTCTCTTTCTCTCTTATTCTTAATAAATTAATCACCACACCCGGCAAGATCTCTTTCAAAACACTACGGGCATGACTACATACAGAAGCACACGTCTTTTTCTCCCATGGGGGCAAACAGGAACTACCGAACTCCTAATTATAAGCTCACCGGCATCCACAATACACTAACTACTGTACTACTAAATCTTGGCTCCCAACACCACCTCCCCACGTATCGAGTTTCAAGTTGAAATAAGCTTATGAGCATTTACGCTGTACGGCATTTCATACGAACTTCCAAGTTGTGACTGCGCAGTAGGCACAGTGGCTGAGCGATCTACTGCAACGCTGCGTGGCACAGGTTCAATTTCCACAAGGAACAAATATTTGTATCACCAACATGCCGTTGATCCGGGTCTAGATGTTTGTGTATGTGAGATTAAATGTTTGTAAATGCACCCACGATACTAGAGAATATCATAGTGTGGAGCAATGTAAAAAACCCGCATTATTTTTTCGAAATGACGAAGAGTGTTACTTTCTTAACCTATTTAGATTTAAAAGAATTTAGAGAACATTTTCAAAATGTATCAGTGAAATTAGACCGATTTTTTATAGACACAGATTCCTATCTTTTTATTTTTATTACCTTTAATAGCTTCCGCCCGCGACTCCGTCCGCGCGGATGTCGGTCTTCGCGTGGATGGTTTAGTTCTCCATTTTGAGTAACTCTGACAATGACATCTTATAAATACGAGTATCTATTGGACCCAAATATGGCTAAGCCTATAATATTAAGGAGATTCGCGGTTCTACAGAACAACGTCTATGAATAAAACTGAAAAATAAGAAATTTTTTTCTACGTATTTTTCCAGGATAAGAAGTATCCTATTTTATGCCCAGGATAATAAGGCATAATTATATCAAGTTTCATCGAAATCGAACCGTTAGTTTTCACGTGATACCTGCATATACAGACAGACAAAAATTTTTTTAATCACATATTTGGGTTTGGTATCGATCCAGCAACTCCCCCCGCTGTTTATGTTTTCAATATTTTCAATGTACAGAATTGACCCTTCTACAGATTGATTATATGTATAGATAATAAATAATACATTTCGAAAATGTTATCTTTAGACCTATAATATAAACACACTACACACAAACATTACGTGTTTGAAGTTTCATTAATACCAAATCAATTAATTCGAAAAATAAGTACTTGAAAGTTTGTATGAAATGAAATGCCGTACGGCGTAGACTCAACGAGTGAAAGTGAAGCTAGTATTTGTACAGTCTAGCCTAGGCTTAATTGGATCGCGTAAGGGTAGTAATACACGGCGGTCCTTAGAGGTTTGCAGCGAGCTCGATATTGCGCTGTTCCTAGGGTTGGTGTTCATTTGTTTTGTTTTTTTGTTAGGTACTTGATTTCTTTGTTCTTTTTTTTGCGTTTGTAGGTTCTGGTTTCTGTTATTCAACATCTATTCTCACTGGTTCTCAATTTCCGAACCTCCTTCATACATTTTTTTTTCAGAACACTGTGTTGGTATTGGGTTGTCGAATTGGATTCACCTAAATATCAGTATTTTACATGCGGCGACTACTTCTCTGGCTTCTAAAACTCAGTAATTTGGTATTACTGAGTTTTGGAAGCTCTTCACTCTCTGAGCTCTGAGCTTTTGACTAACAGAAACGTCTGTCAAAGATCTACAAATGTCAGCCAGAGCCACCGCTTCAAGTGCTTTCCAAGGCACGGAAGAAGCTCGGTACGATATATTATCACTCATCCACGGACCAACCTCGGCTTAACCTTGATGATCGGCCTGTGCAGATATTATTATTTAGGCACGAGCTCCTCCAAGTCATTAGTTGTGAAATAGGGCAGCAAAATACTGGCATGAAGATGCAGATTTTGAAGATTTTTTTAATTAATGGACTTGTGAATCGTATTTAAATGATAGTGGAATCTTGCAGTATTTTGCTGTATGTAGCACAGCAAAATAGGCATGTAACAATAGGGCTGGTAAAAAAACATAAATTTTAGATTAAAAGTCGGATGAGGTATACCGGAACGGCAGTGGCGGCGCTAGGCGTCGGCGACGTCGGCGACCGCCGACGGCCTCGCGCTTGAAAAAAAAATTATTATTTAAAATTTAGTTATTCATTTTTATTTATTTTCATGTATAACTTGTTAAGTGAGTGAGTTTCTCGAAAACTAGAAGTTCAGTAGTTTTTGTGCTATGAGCACTTTACGGGCAGAATAGTCTGGCAACACTATGAAAGTTAAACAACTTCGTGCGCGAGACGGGGAATACCCGTGTCGTCTTTGTATTTCTTCTGTGAGCGAAACGTAAACAATCATTCCTTTTGTGAATGCAACGCAACACTCGCAGACTAGGCTCGCATGGACAAAATTTCTTTTTATTGTGTTGTAAAGTCATTTATTGTGTTGTAAAGTCAGTCAGTACCCCGGTGGTTGAGTGATGATTTAGTGGACAAAAGTGTTAATTTATATTGTGATTTCGTTCATACTTCGAAGGTTATAAGATAAGGTAAGTCAATATGAACTTTTATAACAACTTTAACGTAAAGTATTTGTCAACATCAATATAATAATTTTATAAGTCTTAATTGCAATGTATTTCTTTAAGGATATCGAAATTTTAAAAAGTGGATAGTTTATGTAGTTTTAAATTCAAACTGTGCTAGTGTTTTTTTTTTCAAGAGCTAAAATTTTTAGCTGTTCGAGTATGTTTACAAGCACGCACGTGCTTATAAAAATATTAGCCTCAAAATTGTCAACAAATTTTTATCGAGTTTTTCTATCGTTGCGCCTAGATCTTTAGATCTAGATTACTTTGTATTAAAAGAACTCCGCACTAGAATCTGGTGTTGTTTCAGTACAAAATAACGTAAGTAAATAATTTTATTCAGTTGTCTATCAAAAGCATTGGCGTATCTATAGTTTTTATAATCTGCTACACAAAAAACATCGAACTACAGATCGATAGATCTCGTATCGCATTAATATTAACTTTGACGCTATTGGGCGTCACTAATAAAAATTAGTAGTAGTAATAGTAGTTATTTATTACATACATAAATATACCTAATTTATGATTAATTAAATAAACAATACTTCTAATTGTTATTTAATTTCAATGTTGTTGTTTTTATTTTTAGGTCATCATGTCTGCAGGACCAAGTAGAGACAGAGATAAAGGGAGGAAATGGGAATCCGGAGCATTCAAAAGAAAAAGAAAGGCTGAAGCTGTTAAATCCAACCAAGCTCTAAGTTCCAGTATGATGAAATTTCTCAAGAAACCTTCTTCGAGTGTCACTGCTTCAGAGTCATCTGATGAAACTTTAGTTTCTGAGCCAGCATCAGAGTCAAATGAATCTTTTTTTGGAAGTTCTGATACAGTTTTACCGGCAACATCGAGCGAACCTACTATGATCCAAATGTCGGAACCCAATAAAGAGTTAGAAAGTGAAACGTTGTGTGACTTAGAAAATCAAGTAGAAGGAGTTCATTTAAAAGAGTCATTTATAGACTTAGATCCAGGGAAGTGGGTATTTCCAGTAAACGATGCGCAGCGTCATGACCTAATTCAAAACGGACCCAATCAAGATCTAGAGAAATCTGATGACAGTTACCCAAAAGACGCAAATAAAAGACATTTTTCTAAATTTCATTTCACTCGAAAATTAAGTAACGGCGAAACGCAACATCGCCGATGGTTAGTTTACTCCATTTTTCAAGATAAAGTTTATTGCTTTCCATGTAGACTTTTTTCAAATTTGCATACACAGATGGTAAAAGAAGGATGTTGTGACTGGAAAGATTTGAGTCGGATATTGCAAAGACATGAACAAAGTCAAGGACACATGGAATGCATGATTAAATGGATGGAATTCTATAAAGGAATCAAACACGGAAAAACAATAGATAAAGATAATGAGAGATCTATTAAAGAATCGCAAAAGTACTGGTATAATTTGTTTGAAAGAATGATTGATATCATAAACTACTTAGCCTCACACAATTTGGCATTTAGAGCTCATCGAGAAACCTTTAAATTGAACGATAGCAAAAACAGTGGCAACTTTATAGATTTATTTAAGTTGTTATCCAAATATGATCTGACACTACGGGAGCACATGCAACGTATTAATGAAAAGCAACTATCTCAACATTATCTGAGCCACGACGTCCAAAATGAATTGATTGCATTTATGTCTAAATCAGTTATTGAAGAAATCATACACAGCGTTAAACAAGCAAAATACTATGCCTTCTTGATCGATTGTACCAGGGATGTCAGCCGCGTTGAACAAATGTCAATAATATTAAGATTTTGCAATTCTTCAACTGGAGCAATAGAGGAACATTTTGTTGGGTTTATTGCCGTCACAGAAACAACGGGAGAATATGTAACAAATTCCATATTACAAGAACTGGAAAGAAATGGTCTAGATATCCAAAACTGTCGAGGACAAGGATATGACAACGGCGCCAATATGGTCGGTATTAATAAAGGTGTCAGAACAAGAATCTATATACTATAATAAATCTGTAGAAGGGTCAATTCTGTACATTGAAAATATTTAAAAAATAAATAGCGGGAGGTGTTGCTGGATCGATACCAAACCCAAATATATGATTAAAAAAATTTTTGTCTGTCTGTCTGTCTGTCTGTCTGTTTGTGCAGGCATCACGTGAAAACTAACGGTTCGATTTCGATGAAACTTGGTATAATTATTCCTTATTATCCTGGGCATAACATAGGATACTTTTTATCCTGGAAAAATACGTAGAAAAAAATCTTATTTTTCAGTTTTATTCATAGACGTTGTTCTGTAGAACCGCGAACACACGTTGCATTACCCGCAGTGTATTCAGCGCCGTAATATTTATAAGATGTCATTGTCAGAGTTACTCAAAATGGGGAAATAAACCATCCACGCGAAGACCGACATCCGCGCGGACGGAGTCGCGGGCGGAAGCTAGTACTTAATATAAACCCAAGAGCATTCTTTACGCCGTGCGGATGTCACAGTTGGAATTTGCTTTTGATGGATGCAGCTAAGTCTTCTACAACAGCCAAAACGTTTTTTGGCTTCATCAATAAAATCTATGTGCTGTTTTCAAAGTCAAGTAAGCGTTGGGATATTGTGAAAACTAAATTAAAATTGACATTAAAACCTCTGTCTGAAACACGATGGGAGAGTAGAATCGGAGCAGTAAAAGCAATATTTTTGCAATTTGATGATGTTAACGAATGCGTGAATGACCTGAAAAATAAAAGTGATGATTCTGAAACTCTCAGCGACTGTGACGCAGTTTTCAATGAAATGTTAACTTTTGAGTTTGTTGTTGCGATACACGTATGGTACGAGATTTTATTACGTGTGAACAATATAAGCAAACTATGGCAAACGGTTCAAGTCAACTTGAAAGTCGCTATTGATACTTTACGGTCATTTTGCAGCTGGATTCAAGAATTCCGTAATACAGGATTTGACAATAGTGTCGCACAAGCTCGATTATTTGTAGAGAAGAGTACTTTCGAAATTGAGACTCAATTTAAAGAAAAAAGAACAGCCAGGAGAAAACGAATGTTCGATTATGAACATATTGATGAACCTATTCAATCTTTTGAAATGCAGTACAGAGTTACCTTTTTTAACACTATGATTGATGCTATTATAGTTGATACCGAATGTCGATTTAAAGCGCTCAATGAATATTTTGAACGATTTGGTTTTATTTATGATATCAGATATTTAAATTCTATATCAAAATAAGATCTCCTCAAGTGCTGTAATGATTTAGGTACAATACTTCGGGAAGGCGAAAACAACGACATACAGCCTTTCGAACTGTATGAAGAACTCCAACTTTTAAAAACAAATTCACTAGACTCTATCAACGACGCGAAACAACTCATTCAATATATTTAAGAAAATAATTTGGAAGAAATATATCCAAATGTTTATATAGCAATTAGAATCATGCTCACAGTTCCTGTCAGTACAGCTTCCGCTGAGAGAAGCTTCTCAAAGTTAAAATTGATTAAGACCTACTTGAGAAGCACGATGAGTCAAGAGAGATTATCTTCGTTATCAGTTCTATCAATTGAAGCTGAAATAGCGTCTGGTATTAGCTATGACGTAATCCTGAAAAAGTTCAGTGAGGCCAAAAGCCGAAAAGTTCGTTTATTTTAACTTCTATTTATGTAAGTTTTGTCATCATTTGATAAGCAATAAAACTTGTTTAATAGCAACAAAATATTTAATAAAACTTGTTGTTAATATTATTTTAACTATAATTCTGCTTACGTAATTTAATATTTTCTTGATTGGGAAAAAAGGAGGCCTCGCGAACCTAATTTCGCCGACGTCCACGCGAGATCTAGCGCCGCCTCTGCGGAACGGACATTAGCAATAATCACAGTGGTAAACGTAAAAACACGATATGATATGAGTCCGCGGGCATGCGGACGGTGAGTTATGGGTGACGGGGCGTCGTGTTCCACGCGCCCTTCAAAGAGCTTTCAGCCATCTGACGGGGCCCTCCTTAGAAGGCCAAAGCCTGCCGGGGTCGCGGGACTGTGGCATCAGGTAACTGTGACCCTGGAACATAAAAGGCTATTGAAGGATCACTGTGGATTTTCGTCAGTTCAAGTCTGTGAGGCCCTCTCTTCCCGCGCTGGGTAGGAGAGTTCATTTGATGATTTTACCACGATAAAAAAACATATGAGTCAAGAAAGCAAAGAAATATAAGTATCTCAGTTATTTGACATAAAAACGGCAAACCACAACATTTTCTCATTAAAAAATATTTTCCCTACATGTATAAAGTTCTTGCATTAGATTTTTTAATCCAACGTTGTAGTGCTACTAATGAACTTTTATAACGTCGTCAACCCTACTCTACCGAGTCTCATACGGGGCATTAATTTGCATTATACTCCCGTGGTGCATAACCCTATAAAATGTAGTAATGGACAAGCTTATGCGCCATAAAGTGTTATTTCGCATGAGCTCGGAATCAGCCGCCCCGTTCTGTTTGATGAGCCGATTAGATTCGAGCGCGAGCGATTTTAGTCTTTATCGTCTTCTACGGTTTTATTGGTAGTGATTCGGGAATTGGGATCGTTCGTCCTATATTTTGGGAATGTCGTGCATATAGAATGCGTGATAGGAATAACTTGTGAAGTAATATTTGATGTGGCGTTGAAAATATCCCTGCTACTGTGTTGTAAAATGGCAATCTGCTTAAATTACACTTTTAACTATCGAGAATATTTATGTATATATTATTAAGAAAATCTCGTGCTCATGGCTAAATGAATGAGCACAGGCCGATCTTCCGGGTTAAGCCGCGCTTACCGAGGTTGGTCTGTGGATGGGTGACCATCTATCTGTCATAGCGAGTTTCCTCCGTGTCTCGGAAAGCACGTAAAGCCGTTGGTCCCGGCTGTCATTTGTAGATCTTTGACAGTCGTTACTGTTAGTCAGAAGCTCTTAAAGTCTGACAACCAGTCTTACCATGGGGTATCGTATTACCCAGTTACTGGGTTGTGGAGGTCCGACAGGCAGTCGCTCCATGTAAAATACTGATATCCAGCTGCATCCGGTTTGACTGGAAGCCGACCTCAGTATAGTTGGGAAAAGGCTAGGCAGATGATAATGATATTATTAAGAAAATATAATTTATTAACTAAATAAAGTGAGGCGTTTGCCCAGGAGTGGGACAGAGCAGACTAGAAAAAAAAAGAATATAATATAAACAAAATGGGTCTGGGCCGGCCACGTCTGCCGCATGCCCAATGAGTTGTCGGCAAAAATAACCACTTTGTGGAGCCCTGACACAACCAGAAGGCGTCGTGGCAGACCTCGTAGAAAGTGATAGGACGAGCTGGACAAAACCAACGATCAGTGGTCCATTTTGGCCCTGGATCGTGGAAACTGGAGGTCTTGGGGAGAGGCCTTTGATCAGCAGTAGGATAAAGTAGGCTTGCAGTATCAGTATCAGTATAAACAAAATAAAAATACTGAATAAAATATGCTTTATTCCGTGTGTCAAAAGAAATGTGAAATACATTTAAAATAATATAGAGATCCAAAATAATTAAATTATCACAAACTCTCACTACTTTCACAAAGTTTGCTAGAATTTCACCAATTAAATAGACTAGTTTAATGTGCTGAAGGGTTAAAACTAAGTAAGTTATTACCCCCATGATAGTTTGAATCGCCTAAATATTAACAAATCTCAAAGTCACTGTACTATAGGTTCAAAGACCTTTACAAAGTGCCTTTTCCTTAAAATTTAATTAGAAAGTATGCATTGTTCTTCTATATTTTACGGGTATGTAGTATCCATACTTAATATTATATAACTAAAGAGTTTGTTTACTAAGTTTGTTGAACGCGCTAATCTCAGGCACCACTGCGGCCGTATTATGACGTCTTAAAACCAGGCTTGTTCCAGTGAGTGAAAGAGACAGAGCTATACAAGTCGTCTAGCGTCACCTCGTTCACTCACTCGAACAAGCCTGGTTTTAAGACGTCATAATTGAATAATCTTTTTATTGGATAGTTTATTTATCGAGGAAGGCCGCTCATGGTGGCGAAAAGTAGAAATAATGTCACAGAGTATATTGAGCTGTCAATCTGTCAAACATATCCACATAAGCCTTAAGCGATTTTTTTTTTTGCGAAATCGACTTATATATGGTTAGAATCGGCTTTGTTGAAATTTAAACTTATATATATGGAAAAAAAATGTCGCTTATCCCCTTTTGGCCGTAAGGCACCAATGTGAATGTTTGACAGATTGACAGCTCAATGTACTGTGTGACATACCCTACATTATTTCTACTTTTCGCCAACATGAGCGCTACAATCGATTATGATACCCCTGGTAGGTACTTACGTAAAATAGGTAACAGCAGTTGTTGTGTTATAATCTGTAAAAATACTGGATTTAAGTTTTACTGATTCCCAAGCGCTTCTTGGAAAGATGAACAATGCAGGAGATGGATAGCTGCCGTGAACACAAAAAAGGCAACATTATATCCTCATTAAAATCCTGTATTTGATGTTTTTCTTACAGAATACATACTTTTTTTTCAGTGCCGACGGATCGCCATAGTATCGAAAATCAAGCGATTTGTAAAAAAATATTATTTTATTTAGAACGTCCATAGCCAACATAGTTGCGAACGCTAGGTGGCGCTAAATTTGTGGCTGGTGCCAATAATATAACATCACAAGACGACCAATAGTAGCCAAGCAACGGGCGTGTACACGGAAAACAGCGTTTTGTTAATAAAAAGCTATCATAATATACGCATTTCAAAAATATTAGATCCATTTTGCAAAGTAAACAAAATTATGAATTAAAAAAGAATAAAAACCACCCCTTTAGACATAAAGCAACACAGTATACACTACAATAACTGTCAGTAACAAGCACTGTTCCGCACATTCATACGCTCACAGTAATTCAGAACGCCTCAGGTTGCCCCCAGAAAGGAAAGTTTTACTTTGCCGCGGAACAACTGACATGCTAACGTTATCAAGCGAGTTACAGATCTTGGGATAATGGAAGTACCTTAAAATTTTGCGTTTCTTCTTTTTTTTTGTATGAGAAAGTAACATCCGCGTGGGGTCCCGCGACGCGCCTTCGACCCGTCTATGACGGACGGCGAGTCACCCATTACTCTCCGTCTGCATGCTCGCACTTACGGGTCCTGGCCGAAAATCGCTTCAGGTCGTGAGGTGGAGCCTGTCCTCTCCCTCACGCCTCTCGCCTCCTCCTTCAGTAGCATTAATGGACCTGGATGGTTGACGTAGGAAAGTTTGAGTACTTCAGTGAATGGCAATTGGCTGAAAAGAGATAGAGAGAGAGATGTCAAAGAGATACTCGTAAAATTAAAATTGATGTTTATAAATTCTAGTTTACTATGTAGTACTCTAGCTGTACAAAGTATTTATCGACGCCTCAGAGTGAAAACCTCGTAAGTGTAAAAGAAGTAACTTTTCAAGAAGAAGAGAAAATGGTGTACTATAAAATTTGTATACGACGTGTTTTAGTTTCTTTATTAATTTATTTGGCAATGAAACCGTATATATATTCGGTTATGTAGGTTAAGATTGTCCGAAGTGCATAAGATCTTATTTATCGTTTATTCGTAAAACCTGCAAAAACATGGAAGCATGAAAACTGGGTTTTGCTATCATAGATGGCACTACGAATATCGAACGAACCAATTAGTCAAATCAGGATGTGCGTCACGAGCTTTTCTTCCTAGAAATGCAATAATATAAATTTTAGAAAAAATGCATTTCCGAGGTTTTCACTCTAAGGCGACGTTATGCTTTTCCTGGAATTGACTTCGCTTGCCCAGGTTGATTTTTTACAAGCGTCCGGGAAGTCGACCAGATCTTTAGACGTAAAACCAAAGCTACACTTTTCTATTCTATTCACCCTGTTTTACGGCACCAATTGCCTTTTTTTTAGCGTGGTAAAATCATCAAATCAGTCCTCCCACCCATACTGTCAGACTTGTACTGACTAAAATCCACGGCGTCCTTCAATAGCCCTTTACGTACCGGGGTCACGGTAATTCGTTAGTCCCGCGACCGTACCAATTGCCTAAGTCCTTCCAGTAGAACTAGATCAAGCCCCACCCATTAAATCGGGCTAAGTAAAATTTAGCGTTACATGTATAATCCATTCTTTGTGTGGGAGGACTTTTATTGTTACTGCCGCTAGAGGGCGCCGTGTACTTCCATGTATGTCGTAACTAGCACAGTTGACGGTCATTTTAAGATCGAGTTTAAAACCTTTATCAAACAGACAGGCGTGGCGAATGCGAAGCGTAACGTTTTTATTTGTAATGTATGGAATTGTTTGAATCCAGTTATATAGAAAAGCGAAAGCGATCCGATAGCATGACAGAACTATCGTACTGACGTCTCGCTTCGGTTCGGTATCGCTTCGGACTCGCCTGTCTGTTTGACAAAGGCATAAATGAGTGAGGATAAAGATGATTAAGCAGTTTGTTTTGGTTTTTTTTCAATTTTGTGCTGATTTATCTTAAAGTAGATCGTACAGCGATGTATTTTTTTTTTGATCATACCGCAATTTCTTGAGGTTATCTAATATATATAAATCTCGTGTCACAATGTTTGTCCTCAATGGACTCCTAAACCACTTAACCGATTATAATAAAATTCGCACACCATGTTCAGTTCGATCCAACTTGAGAGATAGGATAGTTTAAATCTCAAATTATAGTCGCAATTTTAATTTATTGCTAATTATTTGTCTGTTATTATTTGACAGTCACAATTATCTGTTAACTCCAAATGATTCTAACAGATGTCGATACCTTTTGACTGGGTTGAGTAAGTAATCATTAGATGGCGCTGCTATGGTAAATCTACGAACGTGTCATATATAAGCTACATTTTAACAGCATAATTACCACGTGTTGTTGACGCTATAAAATTAATTAAATTTATTTTGTAGTGAACGAAATACCGTATAATTCAATTATTTCCACTTTTTAAATTTTTGGTGTTAGCATAGCCGGCCACGTGTTACTTAGACTGAAGTGTAAATTGAATTCATATTATAATGAATATTACTTATTTGTGCTTCATTGATCAAAACTGAATATATGTATGTAAGTATTATCACATAATTATAAAATTTAATTAAAATGTCAATGAAAAAATGATACACAATTTCCTACACTTTTTCAATAGTTGTACAAATATTTTTTTTATTGTTTTTATTTAACCTCTATTAAAAATTATTTGCCCGTTGCTGCCCGTTGACAATTATCACATAATTATAAAAGTTAATTAGAATGATTTTCAATTTTTTTTTCTCATATTTCTCCCACAGCAACGCGTGGCCGGGTCAGCTAGTATACTATAAAATTTTGCCAAATGTAAAGTGATTAACAAATTACATTTTTTGGAAAATGATGTTAGATGGGTATTACGGATCACGGGATTGTATGAGCAGGTTACACATGACCTTGGAACGTAAAGGGCGATTGAAGGAAAACGGTGGATTTTAGTCAGAGTTGTTAGGAAGAGTCTGACAGTCACTCCTGCTCCACCCAGGACAGAAGGACTCATTTGATGATAACACCCCACAAAAAAAGGGTTGGATATACCGTCAATGTATCTAGATACTACACGGTTCGCTTTCGCCTGTCTGTTTGACAAAGGCTTGAAACTCATAAACGTTTACCAACTGTTATACACAAGTAACTTCGACATCAACAACAAATCCACTCGAAACCAAACTCATTTCAACAAAACTCTCAAGAAACATAATCCTAAAATCCGTTCATCGGGACAAGAAACAATCAAAATAATAAGTGAAAATTCTATAACAAATGATTGTATCAGATAAGTGCTGTGGAGCCCTTATAATTAATGAACTGGCAATCCTTTCCACATTGGATTTAATGAAGTTGGAAGGGAACACACGGGCGGAGCGTTGATCCAGCCGATTGGATTAAGTTCGGTCGAAATCGGATCGAAGTCACCGTTGAGTTAAATTGCTGTCAGATTGTGTCAGATACTGTTTGGTTGGCAGGTGGGGGAATTAACAATGGCAAGGTAATCCTTTAATGTAGATAATGTTTCTTGTTTACTTCTCTTCACTATTATTAGATGTCACATAGTCACGTTATTTCTTCGGTGATTAAAATGACCACGGGACCGGCCGTGTAGCGTTTGGTTAAAAGGATTTTTTACAGTTTAGTGTAATATTCTATAATTGTTTGATTTCAATGGTGGATGTTAAAATTGGCAATATAAGAACTACATAACGTTGCAACACTGTCATATTTTCCATGGTAAAAGTATGTAATTTCCGAATAAAATTACCTTTAAAATTAAATTATCAAATTCTTATTTAACGCGAGAGTCGCCATGGGCCTAAGCTAGCCAGACAAAGCTCGATGCTCTACCCAACAGCATGTCCGAAGAAATAGATCCAGCCACTCTACCGGGATTGATTTACGCGGCCTTCTAATTATCAACGGAGAGATTGAAAGTAATTCACTGAAACATCGTCTACGAGGATAAGCGGTAACTGATAGGATGAAATTTATCCAATTCATCGATTTTGTTGTTTATTGATCATGTACTTTGGATGAGGAGAAGGTTACTTTTGATGGGGAAGCAGATTATAAAAGAAAATCAAAGAAAGAAAGACAAAAATGTTTACTGGCACGCGCCACAACTACACGTTATTTAAGAACACCAAAATTAATATTTTTCTTTTTATTTACTACTTTGTGGTTCGTTTTTCTTCTGAGGTACGGAAGCCTAAAAATTAACCATACTCTCATAAAATTAATTTTATTACTAGGCAGTGACTGCGAAAGTTTCATCATCACATCCAATTCGAACTAAGCGTTTCCAAACGTCTTTTATAATGCGGACAGCGAAGGAGTGGAACTCTCTGTCTGTGACTGTGTTTCCGAACGCATACAACCCTAATATCTTCAAAGTTACAGTGAACAGGCTTCTTCTGGGTAAGCTCGCTCCATTGTCGACTTTGTCTTAGTCACTCCTGACGTAGACTAAGGTCAAGATCAAACCCATTGAACATAAAAAAAACATCTCTAGGTCTGCTGACACGTGCATAATACAAAGACCTGACAAGGGGATAGATCAATGTTAGTCTCGCAACAGATAACCTATTTAGCTTGTCACTGACAACCCTATAATTGCTTGACTAAATATTCTGACGTCCGTAAATTCAGAACATTGCAGTATAGGTGGGTAGGGGTAAAGATAAAATAAATACATGTCTACGTAAATATAATCTACTGAACTTGACACTGTCATAAAGGGGCACCAAGGCCCTGAAACGCAAAATGCAACCGGAAGAACAGGTTTTTTTTAGACAGTCAAATTTCAGTCAAGTCTGACAGCTTTCAACTCCTCGCAGAGAGGGGGAGGAGTCTTAGAAAAAAAAAGGAAAGATGAATTTTAGTTACTTAATATAATTATACTCGTAGTAACAAAACCTAAGAGAAAAAAGGAATTTAAGCTACTACATTCAAACTTATGTAAACAAAATAACTTCTAACTGTTAGTTTCTAATTTGGAATGAATAAGTATTTTTAGCAGAAAAACATCAACAAATGACTCTCTTTAAATATTTCTTTGGTACAAGGAGTTCTTACAAGAAAAAATAATCACTAATCTGTTAGTAACAGACTAATTTCAAAACCTTGTCAAAAACATACCTCTTTCATTTATAAAAGAAAACCTAATTTAAATTAAATTAGGTAGCCTTTTTCATTAACCTAGGAAAATTCCATTAAAAATATTATTGTATTCACAATCATCTGTTTGTATCACAAATTACTAAACGATTTCAATTACACAAATTCGCAAAGTATCTTATTACAAAACTATTTATAGAAAATAATTTTATGTAAGTATTTGTTTCTCGGTCGCGGGACTGTACGAATTGCCGTGACCCCAGACCGTAAAGGGCTATTGAAGGACACCGTCGATTTTAGTCAGTACGAGTCTGACAGTCCCTCCCGCTCTGCCCTGGGTGGGAGGACTCATTTGATTATCTTACCACGTAAAAAAAAAGTATTTGTTTCTTAAATGGGACTGGGCAGGACATGTCTGTCGCATGCCGGACAAACTGGGGGCCAAAATAGCTCAAAACTGGAGCCCTGAGACAGTCAGACGGGGTCGCGGCAGACCGAAGGAGATGGCGGGACAGGACAGGGGTGGACAGGTTCTGTCCGAATTGAAAGGAGGACGCACGGGCTCGCGAGAAGTGGAAGGAGTAGAGGGAGGCCTTTTCCCGGGAGTAAGACATAGCAGGCTATTAAAAAAAAAGAAATTGTTTACAATTGAAAGCCAACGATGAGCTACAAATATAAACAAAGAATAATAATTAAAATATATCAATTTGCATAATAATCAAAGTAGGTTGCGCCATTTTACATTCTGCCCTATCAGGGCCACCGCTTTTCATTCACCTAGACGATTTCCTCGGGACACTTAATCAAAGTGGCATATAATCCATCACCTTTAGGGTACCTTAAGAACTTCCCCTTTCAATTCATTATGCCGGGCTCAATGATAAAACGGCTGCAATTTTTCAAAGATATGCCGCCCATAAAAGCTTTAAAAATCTATTCAATTTATATTTTTCTTGAAAAATTTGAAGAACGCAGGCAACGATCGAGCAATGAGACGGAAGCGTTTGTGTTCGAAATCAGTGATTTTAAGGGAATAGGATCGTATTTTTGTCTGTCGACATCAATTAAGATTCAATTTGGTTCATGAAAGGAATCGAGTTTCGGATGTACTTGTTTGAGGACTATCAAAAGAGTTTCAATTTGTTGTGTTGATGTTCGATGTTCTTTGATTTGTCAGTAATTTTACTTAAAAATACTTTGACTAGTATTCCATTTCAGTTCTTACTGTAACGTAAAAATACCGCGATTCTGAGATGTTAACGTACAATGTTTTGGTGGTTAAATGTATGTGAATTTAAATGTTTGTAAACTCACTCACGGTACAGGATAAATTCCTACGGTAGGCTAAAGTTTAATGTAGTGAATATTATTAGATTATAGATGAATGTATGTAAGATTATGAGATTTCACAAATGTTTCAAGAAATATACTTGATGAGAAAACAATCTTACTTCAAACTTTGCCCACGCGCCGTTAAAAAAATAAAATTAACGTTGTTATGAAATGCAAATAAAAAATGAATGCATTCAAAAATTAAATTAATTATTCTTTTTTTTGTACATATTACTAGTAAGTTTTTATTTATATTCTGTATATAATCATGAAGCTAAAATAAATAGCTGGCTGAGGAAAAAAAAATTCAAAAATAGAATAGATCAAGTGCTTAAACATACTCGTATATAGTAAATGATATCGCGTTCCACAATCTATGCTTTTTATATTCGCGTAATCCTGGTACCGAAAATTAAAAGTGTCCCTTTAAAAATGCACAAAATATTTTAGGAGCCAGACCTTCAATCTTCTTTGGATTAGTCTACCTCAGCGATCAATCGGGGGCTGACAAATCCGATCCCGTGTCGATCTATTGTCGAGGACCTGACGTGGGTGATATACTTGCAGACTGCATTTTTCCGAAGGTATATTAAAGATTTTTCCCGATACTATTTTGCTGGGTTCAATTCCGAGAGGACTGACTGTAAGTACTGAATATATACGTTGATTACTACATTATTAAAAAAGAACCTACCCGTGTCTGTCTTTTTACGACAAACAGGTACCTACACAAATATTACTAAACAGATTTTCATGCGATTTTAACAAATAGACAGAGTGATTCATGCGGTAGGTTTAATTTGATAAGGTTTTGTGGAAATTGGTTAAAATGTTTATGATGATGATTACCAAAAACGCATTTAGGTTTCATCAATCATTATTGTCCAGTATCCTCGTCCATCAAATAAGTTTTTTTCATAACTCAAGTTAAAATTTAAAGTAGATTTTTAGAAACTGTTAGCGGCTTTGGTGGTGACGCTAGGTCAGCCTGGTTGATACTAAGTGTATCAAGAACGAATTCGGCCTTAGTTACGAGCGTTTTTTACGCCCCATGACATTGATCCCGAGCTAACAATGAATGATATTACAATTTGACAGATAGCTATTTAGAATCCGCGCCACCACCTATGACCTGCGGAAAATTCGTAGTACCTACTACATTTTTAATGTAAATTGTTGTAATTTTGACATAGACACTAACGCCGCGTCAAAATAACTGTAAACGTGGCGGTATTATCCGTCCACGGTTTTGACCTTAGTTACGTTTGTTCATTCGTATCCGTATTTTCGGACTTAGACAATAGACCCCCGGCATCCTCCATTGCCGCGCTCAGTCAGGTAAAAAGAATGAAAACAATCACATAACATAAAAAAAGAAATTTCCATCACTACACTCCAGTGCATAAAAATCGGCAACTTTACCTCCAAAGGTTTATGGCAACATTTCCCGAGTTGAACTGCATAAGTTTATTATACAGAACGTTTTCTTCGTGAGTACGGTGGTAATATCCGCTCGAGTAACTTAGTTCCTGTATTGACTGGAAATAGAAGGATCTAGAAAGAAGTTGTGTGCACAACTTATTTTTTTAAAACTTATGTTTATTTGTTTAAACTGTCAAGGTATGAAGAGGTTATGTTGGAATGTTGATAAGTAGAAGGAGAAATGGGGTCATATCCTAACAGTCCATTAAAAAAAAACGACGGGTTGCACTCTGGGAGTGCCGGCAGAAGTGAAAACTTGAATAGTAATAAACACACACGAACATTCGCGCAAGCGCCCTGCGCCGTCTTACGAATTTTCGATCATGTCACGTGTCCTGACGCGAGTTTAACATTTTATACCCATTCCAAAAACTGTGCACAACGGCGCTAAAGAAGTTTTCACTTCAAAAATACGTGTGGCACTCGGAGACTGCCGCGGTAATGCTATTGCATAGAGTTAAAAAAAAAAAAAACTATCGGCTACCGCAAATATTTGACGAGAATATCGTTTATTTAAAATGTTTGTCGTGCACTACTGTAATAAAGAAAAATAAATTTTAATGGTGATATAAGTGGGTCTTTTATTTACAGGATTCCCAGGTCTCACTTCCAAAATGGGTCAAAATTTTCAACAGGTTATGGGCCCAGCACGTTTCCACTGCGCCACTCTGCTTTGTTGTAGGAGAATTTTATAAGTAGGTTTCATTGTGAAAACCTCCTGTTGTAGCTGGCCGTTTAGAATGAGTAAGAAAAAGTAAATTGTCTTAATGAAGGATGTTTTTATGATTGCCGAACTGAAACGACGTTAGGCGATGCGAGGTGTTAGGTTCATTTTCGTTAGGTTGATTTTCATAATGTCTGGACTTTAAAAGAGACTGACCTCTGAGTTGGTTTCAGCTGTTTTTTCTCAGAGTAGTCAGATACGAAATACTCCTACTTTTATGAAAAAACGTTAATGCCTTTGTCAAACAGACAGGCGAGTCCGAAGCGATAACGAACTGATACGAGAAGTCAGTTCGATAGTTCTGTCACGCTATCGGATCGCTTTCGATTTTCCATGTGACTGGATTCAAACAATTCTATACATTACAAATAAAAACGCATCGCTTCGCATTCGTCACGCCTGTCTGTTTGACAGTGTTGATATAACCTTCTTGCATATATCATTCATTTCATATAACTATGTAAACAAAAGATGTAGAAGACGAAAAACATTTCCTGATTCCGTTAGCAATTTAACCTGTCGAACAGAAGCGGGGGCTTCTTTAAAACAATATTAGGAGCAAACTCACGTGTAAAACATTTCGTATCGCTTGCAGTTAGCCCTCGTAACAGATGGCGCTTGCTAGAATACATAAAAGATGATCGAATAGTCTTGTACTGTACTGTTAGAATGGTACGTTTTTCAACGGATTGAGGACATAGTTTGTTTTTGTATGTGGCAACTAAGAAGTATGTTTAAAGAGTTAAGAAGTTCGCTGGTAAAAATTATGGTAGATTAAGTAAAAAGTTTCTGACAATAATGCGAATGGAAACATGAGTTACTTAAAGTTTTTTTTGAGGTTCTAACCTACGTCTTTCTGGAAAGAACTCCAGAATATTATACGGAAGGACACAGGTTCAAGTCCTACTCGAAACCGATTTTTGAAGTGAAAACTTCTTTAGCGGCGTTGTGCACTTTTTTTGGAATGGGTAAAAAATGTTAAACTCGCGTCAGGACACGTGACCTGATCAAAAATTCGTAAGACGGCGCAGGGCGCTTGCGCGAATGTTCGTGTGTGTTTATTACTATTGAAGTTTTCACTTCTGCCGGCACTCCCAGAGTGCAACCCGTCGTTGTTTTTTTGATTCACAAAAGGTTTTTCCTCAAAAAAGCATTAGGATACGTGACGCAAGGGTTAATTCGTACAAATTTTTAATAAAAAAATACATGTATTTATCCAACAAGCTATTTTATCATATTGACTAGAAGTCCGTTTCTATTGTCACAAAGTTAGCACAAGTCCAGACTGGCTAAGCCTTAGGAATTCTAGATTAAAAAGCCCCTTAATATATTGCCCGAACTAGGAATCAAACCCAGGACTCAAACCAATTAAAACAGTGTTGATTGGCGCAGTGGCTGAGCGATTAACTCCTGCGCAGCATGTCACGGTTTCGATCTCCGTACGGTACAAATATTTGTATGATCTGCAATTAGTTTTTCCGAGTCTGGGTGTTTGTGTATGTGAGTTCCTATTTGTGATGATTTGTGAACGCAACCACGATACAGGAGCAAAATTCCTAGCATGGGGCAATGTATAAAAAAAACAACCGTGCCGAAAATTTATCATCTGCCTAGCATTTTTCCTAACTAAATTGGGGTCGGCTTCCAGTCAAACCAGATGCAGCTGGATATCAGTATTTTACCTGGAGCGATTGCCTGTCGGACCTCCACAACCCAGTAACTGGGTAATACGATACCTCATAGTAAGACTGGTTGTCAGATTTTAGAGCTTCTGACTGTAACGACTGTTAAAGATCTACAAATGACAGCCGGGACCAACGGCGTTACGTGACTTTACGGGCTTTCCGAGGCACGCTATAACAGATGGTCCACAAACCAACCTCGGCAAGCGTGGCTGAACCTGGAAGATCGGCCTGTGCGGCTGTATTTATTTAGCGACGAGCTCCTCACAGTACCGAAAATTGATATATCATGAACAAAGTCTCCTAAAAAGAAACTCTTTAGCAATCCCCTTCCTGTAATACAAAGATACAACCATTATCCACATCTTCATCAACCTAACTCATTAAAATTCTCAAAAAGTACAATTTCTTTGACAAAAAGCCAACTTCATAAAAGTGAAAAGTATAACGATTCCCGTGACGCGAACTTAACCCTTCCGCCGCCACTTGGGGGGAGTGGCCGCGCATGTCCAAGGACAGATGTCTCGCGTCGGCAGGGTTAACTCGCATAATGGATGTTAAAAAGGTTTGATGGTACTTTTTGTCATTCATTTACGTTTCGCAACTTTGTGAAATTCTGAAAAGAACGAGTGATGTCTCATTTTTTTGGGATTCTTGTGAATTTTATTTTAAAACGTTTGTCAAAATTATTTTGAACGAAAAATGCATAGTACTTGCATACGGTGTGCTTGTATGATCAGATGAATGAGTCTGGACAACAAAAGTATTTAAAGTAAGTAAACGTATGTAATAAATGGCGCGAGAGTATATAAGACGTGAGTTTCATTAAAATCTAGTCTCTCTCTAAAATAACATCCTGTATGGGATAGAATATGTACTGAATACTTCCTAAACAAGAAATAAAAATTAATACTTCGTGCGCAGCACGTCGTAGCAACGTAAGTCTACGATGCCACACGCACGAGCTACGCTACAAAAAGTTGCTACGAAGCCGTGCTACGAGACCCAGACGCGCTACGCTTCTTTAATCCGAATACAGTTTACTTGGAAAATAAAAAGTCAGTATATTTTTTTGTAATAGTTCAAAAGATTTGTTCCTGCAACGATTTTTACATAAAAATACTCCTTTGATCACAGATAAGTTCGTACATTCGATCATGAACGCATACTTGCGAGTGCTACGCACCTAACGTTACCGACAAACACATTTTAATACCTTTGAGATGACAAAGAATGTGAGTATGAATGTTGATAGATGGAGAGGAAGAGGAAGGCCAAAGAAAAGATGGATGGATTGTATAAGAAATGAAATGAAAAAAAAAAGGAATAAATGATATGTCTGATAGGGGAGAATGGAAGAAAAAAACGTGTTGCGCCGACCACAAGTAAAATGGGATAAGGGCAGGAAGATGATGTTGATGATGAGATGACAAAGAAACATACGGTCTGCCTGATGGAAGGCGGTTACATGGACGCCTGCAATGCCAGAAGTGACACTTTCGCGTTACCAACCTTGCAAGTTGTCTGAGGGTCTTCTTTTTGAGGATGTGAAGAAATTAGGAAAAATTTTTGTTCTAAGATACTAAAAAAGCATCCGGGGTCGCGGGACTAAAGAATTACCGTGACCCCGGTACGTAAAGGGCTATTGAAAGACACCGTGGATTTTAGTCAGTACTAGTCTAACAGTCCCTCCCACCTGCCCCGGGTAGGAGGACTCATTTGATGATTAAACAACGCTAAAAAAAGATACTAAAAAAGCATACAAAAATAAATACAAAAACTCAATACACAACAGTGTTCATAAATCTAAGTTTCGTTTGGCAAAGAAATATGAGATATATTAACTTTTCCCTAAACTATACGAAAAAACTAACTTGGAACAGGAAAACGTTATTAAATAACTACGAATCACGTTCCAAGCGACTGTCAAAAAGGGGGAGTTCATCCTTCATGGCCGCCTAATGGAGTAAAGTATCTTGTGTATTTGATTTGGATCATTGCATTATGGTATTTTATGGTAAATTGAGACCATTCACTGTGTCATGGAACCATTTGTCGACGGGGCGTCAGGTTCCACGCGCGCCCTAAAGAGCTGTCAGAATCTGACGGGACCACCTTAAAGGACCAAAGCCTGCCAAGGTCGCTGGTCTATCGCATCAGGTAACCGTGACCCTGGAACGTAAAGAGCTATTGAAGGATCACCGTGGATTTTAGTCAGTACAAGTCTGACAGTCCCTTCCGTCGTTGCGCTTGGGTGAGAGGACCCATTTGATGATATTACCACGACAGAAAAAACGGGACCGTTTGTATAGGTAACTATGACCCTGTACTGTAACCCTGGTACGTAAAGGCAACCAAAGGAACAGGGTTTGCATTTTTCGGCAATAAGTGTCTGATAGTAAGGACCACCAGTCAAAGTGGAAAAAAATGGTGAACAAAAGAAATGGTTTCGCCTTCCACTGAATAACCTTGGCCAACGTAGCTTACGCTCAGCTGTTATCAGAGGCTACCCGTAACCAGTGGTGATGGCTGAACGATCCTGCTAGTGATGGCAGGCCTCGCCAGGGCTCGTGACCATCAACTCGCTGTACGACCATGGACCATTTCCGGGTCGACGGCGCGTTGTGTTCCACGCGTGCCTCAAAGAGTGTCAGCAAAAATAACGGGGCCCCCCAGAGAGGGCCAAAGCCTGTTGGGGTCGCGGGACTTATAATGTACGTAAAGGGCTATTGAAGGACACCGTGGATTTTAGTCAGTACGAGTCTGAGAGTCCCTCCCGCTCTGCCCTGGGTGGGAGGACTCATTTGATGATTTTACCACGTTAAAAAAAAGGGCTCATGACCATCATCCTGCCGAAGTTCGTCGCCAAACAGTGGCTGCTAGTAAACAATATCATATTAAATTACTGTCGCCATCACCTGTGTCACTGGTTAAACAATAAAGTTCTTTTTCAATGTCAAAGTACTATAATCTTGGTGCTTTATGAACCTATCAGCCACAAAACCAAACTAAAAACTATTCCGGCGAATACAAAATATAATTTTCGAAGACAAAATACGGAGAAAATCTGCCGTTACCAAGGCTTACCGAGGCTTAATACTCTTTTGAGTATCAAAGGAACAGCTTATACTTTCATAAATAAATAACTGTTATTTCGTGAACCAAATAACAGGAGTGATTTTTGTTTTACAATATTTTTGTTATTGTAAATTCTAAGGGTTGCGGGAATATGCCAGAGTATCTTATGAGAACACCGTGGCCCTCGAATTCAAATGGGAATTAATGATTTCTCAATAAAAAAAAAAAAGTATATCATCATCATCAATAGAGATACACACAAGAGTTTTACAAACTGATATTTGGAATGCAAATATTTCTTAAGGTTTTTCCTCTTCATGACGGGGCCCTCTTGTGGAGGGCCAAAGCCTGCCGGGGTCGCGAGACTCACGTAAAGAGCTATTGAAGGACACTGTGGATTGGATTTTAATCAGTACGAGTCTGGCAGTCCCTGGAAGGACCCATTCGATGATTTTAGCGCGCAAAAAAAAAAAAAAACAAAAAGACATAAAAAGGCTATTCCTCTGTGTATTTGTACTATATCGTGAAATTTAAAAACATTCAGTCAGGGACTAGGCAGCCCTTGTGAGACCTACCATCGTCATTGAATCACTCAGCCGTCACCGCAGTTTACAGGTAGCCTGCAAAGCCATTGCCTAGGATGGACCGCTGGGAGGTGGAATTCACCCAGCCCAAAACAATAAATTAATAATTGTTAGGAGGTTACTCTCTCAGGAGCCCTGACCACCGGCAGCCCGGACGCTGTTCCCGATGCTTGTGGACGTTTCTGTAAAGATATTAAAAAAAAATATCGGTAAGTGAAAAAATTAATAAAGAAAATTAATAATATGATTATCTCCAAAACTGTACGTTACGAGTTTCTTCGGAAAATAAGACAAACATTATATATTTTATTTCGTCCCCAAATTAGCACTAAAACCGAGAGCCAGAATTACCAATTACTTGTTTTCCGTCATCAAAGAAAATCATGAATTTTTTGTTCAATAATATTGTGGAGTGGCATTTTTATTAGTCATAAAAATCGACACCATTCCATTACATCTCAGAAAAATAACAATTTAAGTAATGGCGTAATACAATTATGTTATCAATTCCGCGAGGGTGTCGGAAAAATTCCCAGTCGGAATTACCCTGGCTTCGGAAAAAATCCGAATCGGAATTACCCTGGCTCTAGAAGAATCGTAGATTCCTTCGGAATAAGGTACTTTTTTGGTGAAGTGTGGGCTGATGACGTCATATGGATTGTATGAGTTAAAAATAATGGCGCGGAAGCTTCGTAATAGGCTTTGAGGATTGGATGATGTTACGGAAAATTAGGGTGGATTTTTTTCTTTGTGTATTGGTACTTGACTTGATTTGTATTTCGAGTGATGCCTGACTATTGATTTAAATTCGATGGAACTCATTTAAAGGGATATTTTGTTTAAAGCCTTTGTCAAACAGACAGGCGTAACGAATGCGAAGCGTGACGTTTTTATTTGTAATGTATGGAATTATTTGAATCCAGTCACATAGAAAAGCGAAAGCGATCCGATAGCGTGACAGAACTATCGGACTGACGTCTCGCTTCGATTCGGTATCGCTTCGGAAACGCTTCGCTTTCGCCTGTCTGACAGAGGCATAAGTGTTGTGTCATGTAAAGTTCCAAGTTCAAATAAGAAAACATAAAAAATAAAAAAATAAAAATACAGAAAATGTTCAATAATAACTTATGATTTATGATGTTGTTCATCAATATGTCACCAACGTGAGATCAGGAAGTATTTTGTGTAGGAGAAAATAAATTATGCGTTTATTTTTTATAAATTTACCGTTACTGAAACGAGCAATAAAAAAACTCAAAAAAAAACAGTCACTAAAAAAAGGTGAAGTTGCATACAAAAGCAAATGGAACAGGTACAAAATAACAGGTCACGGTGACACAGGAACTGTTATAAATCACACTATAGTGAGGTGTCTACCATGGAAGCGATACGTGAAATATCGAGGTAGAGTTGATTGTGTTCGCAAAGTGAACATAGAAAAAAATGTAGAAAGCTAGTGGTTTTGTGTTTATATTATGATGAATTTATGTTCCTTTTAAGGCTTCAGGCAATGGAACTTGCGATACGATTGTTGCAAAATGCATATCTTCTTGTTTCCTTCATGCAAGTATTGTTGAGTTTAAGCAATTTCAGCCCTTCTTGCTGTTCGCCTGAGCGTGTAACTTTTACAATGGGTTTGCTCACGGCCTCAATCTACCTCAAAAGCAAAGATGAGACCTAAAATGTAGCGAGTTTACCCCGAAAGAACTGGTACTCTTAAACACCAACGGAACATGGTAAAAACTGTTTGTTGACGGAAGGATGGAGAGCGAGAGCCAGGGGGTCCTGGTGAGGCCAACCACTGCAAGTGAGATTCTTCAGCCATCGCCCCAGGTACAAGTAGCCTGTGGTGCTCTTAGTCGGAGTGGACCGATAGGAGATGGATCCCCTACTCGTCGTCATCGATCGTCGTCGATCATTATAGCTGGGGAGAGCACTCAGGAATTGAACTGCATACACTAGGCTGCTTGGCTGTGGATGTTGGAGTTACTGTCGTGATCTGGCTGCCTAGTAGGCACTACTGGAATCTAGTGATATCAGGACAAATGATTTTTGACTTGTGCCATCTTCCCCGTTCAGACAGGGACTGGGGAAAATAAAACTAAGACAGAGCCATTGGCCCTGTTATATGACAATTCCGACTCTAGCGGGGACGATTAAGCAACTTTTTCTTACTTCCCCGTTGACGAGACAAAAACAAGTTCTTTAGCCCGTGCCATACACCTATTGGTATGCCGATGCCGATGGTAGCGGGGTCGATGATACAATTTTTCCCATCTACCCCGTGACGGGGCAAGGGCAGCTATGAAAATGACCCAAAAAAACTAGGAGATATAAAATAATACGGTATTTGTCGCCAAAATATGTTAAATTATAGTAATAGCCTTTTCAAAATTCACAGGCAAGCATTCCCTCCAAAAATATTCAAGACACAATAAAAACTAAACACAAACTGCCTTCTCACGCCGAACACAGCCATAAAATCAGAGCAGCTCCATAAAAGCATACATCATTCATGAGCATAATGTTAATATGAGGGAACTAGCCATAAAAACAGTATTAGCCTTCATTCACACCCGCAATTTTTATCCTGCAATGAATTCCCAACCCAATATCCTCCATTGAGAGTTGATAATCCAACAATGCGCTTTTTCTACTTGCTTCAATGTCTTCTGTTAGATTTTCAACACTCTGCTTAATACATAAGGTTGGAAATCCAAAAATCGACCCCGCAAAGCCTCCTGAGCAAAAACTGCTAACGTTATGGCTACACAAAATGGTCTCTTATAATACCATAGAACAATGACCACTTTAAAAGACTCGAGGACTATTGAAGCAGGGGAAGAGGGCGTACCTACTAAAAAAGAATCTGTCATCCAGGGGTCACCATTTTTGAGGCATGTTGTTCACTTGTTCGGGTCGGCTTTTTTTGTTGAACAATAACCAAAGCAATAACCACAGAATTATATTCAGATTCCAATCAGCTCATGCCGATCAGTAAACTCCGGCATCAGAATGCCGAGCGGAGTTTAACCGAGTGGTAACAATCAGTGCTAGGCCAGCGGAAGATTATGTGACACTGGTTTAGCCAAGCTACCATATCAATATCATAATATTTGTCATTCACGATGATGAATGATACCACTCGTGTGTACCGGTCAGTCTCGCTAATGCCGAACCGAAAATTTGTTAACCATGTTAGAAGATGGTGTAACGTGCTCCAGTCTTTTGGTAATTGTTGTATGAAGGCGAGTACTGTAACCGAGAATGGTATTTTCCCTTCATCCTTCGCTTTTGAGACATTCTTTCGACGGGGGTCAATTGACATGACTAGGATGAATACGCATCTCATATTATGATACAAACGTAAAATAATGCATTTTTTCATGTTCTGCAATCCTTACATTACACAACTCGTAGCATGAACAATTCTACCTGTCTATCAAGAATAGATAAAGTTATTTTCATTATAAAAGTCGACATTTTATTATGCCCAAGATTCTTACTACATATTAAACAAATACTAAGACGATGGAACGATTTCCATTTTTTTTTGATGTCGTGTCTTCTGTCAAAAAATCCGTTTGGGTTATTTGTTTCTACAAATATTACATTCACATGCTGAAAGTTAACTCCCATAGGGGATTAGCCTATTGCCATCTAACATGTTAAAATCCTGAATCCAGTCTGGTACGAGTACTAAGAAACACCTGATAAAAAACATAATGACGTTAAACTATGCAATTTTATGTCATTAAATTAAATTAGTCACCTTCTTAAATAAACGTCTAAAAGGGTAGTTTAATGTTTCATTGACCTTTTGTTTTGTGCTCGTAAAGATAAAGTGTATCGCGACCTTTATGCAGGTGCATTATTAAAGTAACACTTAAGTAATAGTGCTTTATACTGCGTTCGTGTTTTGTCTTCTAAATACAGGGTGTAAGAGACATCGATGCACAAACGGATACCATGGGTTCAGGACATGATTCTAGACCCCCCCGTGTTGTTTTTTTTTTTACTTTTGACTGTTCATAATCGTTATTCTTACTTAACCTAATGAGATTTTTAATAAAAAAGTAATTATTTCGCTACTTTCACTAAAAGTAGCAATGTAAATAATACTAGAAATGGTGCTTTCTCAGCTGTTTATAAAAGTTCAAATAAAAGGTCATCGTGTACCTGAGGTACATAACATGCGGCACACTATTTAAAAAAATGTTAGAAAAATACCGACAAAAAATTCCAACACGGGGGCGTCCAGAATCATGTCCTGGATCCATGGTAACCGATTGTGCGTCGATGTCTCTTACACCCTGTATGAAAATAAGAGGGCCAAAGTCTGCCGGGGTCGCAGGACTATCGGGTAACCGTGGCTCCGGAACGTAAAGGGCTATTGAAGGACATCGTGGATTTTAGTCAGTACGAGTCTGACAGTCTCCCGTCCTGACCTGGGTTCTAGGACTAATTTCTTGATTTTATCACGTAAAAAAATATGTAAATAAAGTATTTTAAGTAAGAAATCTTGTAGGGATATGTAAAAGCTAGCTAGTTTATGCTTTCATCCCCACTGCTCTAGTCTTATTGGTCATAGAGAAATGTTATATCACTTATAGCCTTTCTCGATAAATAAACAATTCTACACAAAAATATTTTTTCAATTCGAACCAGTAGTTCTTGAGATTAGTATGTTCAAACAAACAGACATACAAACTTTTCAACTTTAGCATAGATAAGTGTGGTCGCGGGACTGTACGAATTACCGTGACCCCGGAACGTACAGGGCTATTGAAGGACACCGTGGAATTTAGTCAGTACGAGTCTGACAGTCCCTCCTGCTCTGCCCTGGGTGGGAGGACTCATTTGATGATTTTACTACGTAAAAAAAAGCATAGATAAGTGTACCTTATGGTAACATTTCAAAAAATTTTTTTAGTCAGTGATTATTTTCAGAAGCATCATGATATTGACTTTTTGCTTTGACTATAGCACAGGCACGTCATTTCATTTTTATTTTTCATATTTATCACGCTAAAGTTTACTGTGTTAATGATAATTCTGAGTCATGGTAATAATAATGTTCATTTTCTGGAAAAATGTACTTGAATGGAGCGGCATAATTTTACAAAAACAAAGTTGTACTACATATACAAAGAATGCTGCATTTTTTGTGCCTTTCTAACAAATAACTCGCCACCTTAATTAGATTTCAAAAACGAACAAACACGGGTTCCAAAATTCTAATATCGAATTTCAATAAAAAAAATAAATCAACCTTCTCATTGCACCCTACTTGAATTCACAACAGAATTACATAAAAGGAAAAAATCGTACCCTCACTCTTTTGAATTTTTAACAATGCTCTACCTTCCCATATTTCAAAACGGACTATGCAGTCATAAGACAGATATATGCAGAAGGACAGCTCAAACTACGAACGATAACAGGCGCACGCACACATAGACACGTATGTATGATATTCGCAAACTGTTTGAAGTCTTGACGAATCCGATTACAAATAAATTGAAAATCAATGAACTCTGGACACTGACACTTCCATACGTACTAGAACTTACTACTACGCATTTGTGAATAGGCGATTTAGGAGCTAATTCGCAAATGCCCTAGGTTTTTTTCTTTACGTGGTAAAATCATCACATGAGTCCCCCCACCCAGGGCGGAGCGGGAGGGACTGACAGACTCGTACTGACTAGAATCCACGGTATCCTTCAATAGCTCTTTACGTACCGGGGTCACGGTAATTCGTGAGTCCTGCGACCCCGGCAGGCTTTGGCCCTCTACAGGGGCCCCCGTGATTTTGCTGACACTCCTTGAGGCGCGCGTGGAACACAACGCGCTGTCGACCCAAATGCCCAAGAGCGGCAAAATGAATGCTAATACACTCGTACTTGCACGTGTACATGCCTATGCATGCATGAATGTCTCAAAAAAATGAGAGTTGCGAGTTTCATTGCAATCTAACTAGAATATTGTTAGTGTAATTGTTTGTAATTGAAACACCATTATCGCGAAAATCAACGGGAAATGCCGTTAGTGTCCTGGCCTGGCTATAAGTAAAACGGGTCTATTGTAAGTGGAGATCTCAAAAAAGGGAGAGACGCAAGTGAGCTTGCTGTAGGTACATAAAACACCCATTGTGTGTATTTGACCTTCTGCACATATTTTGTGGTATAAGGGGTGCCGATCAACAAATAATTTTTCGTCTTATTAAGGAGGGAAATTTATCAATTTAGTCCCCTCTTCCTCTTGAGTTTAAGGTAAGATTATGTAAATTGAGAGAAAAACGATAAATGGAGTACTTTTCAATGGTAGATTGTTTTCTATAAGAATGATTTGGGGCTAAAATTGATCGCTAGTGATTATCTACTTCGATATAGGGCATTTTTATTATGTTGTTCGCTGAATATATTTGATTGGCGTGATTTCGTTTTTGTTATAGAGTTTTAGTACCCAACTGTTTAAGTTAAGAAGTTAATCACGTTTCGTAGAGACCGGTATTTTCTGGTAATAAATATGTTAAAAATTTAGATTTTTGTGTTGTAAACTCAGTAAATAACATAATTATATGTCGATAGTTCTAAAAATCCAAGACAAACTACAGGGCACATAGAAATACTGTTTTAGAGGTTCATGTAAAGTATATTTCTTGTATAAAAAAATATCTAGAAGCTTTGATTGAACGATTTAGTTTTTATTGTGTCCGTATTTTTCTCATTCCAATCGTTGTAAAATCAAACGCTGTTTAAAGCTTACCACTTATTTTGCAATTAACAATAACAAACAAAGCCGTCTACTCTTTTTATTTGACATTTTCAAGGCGAGTTTTTCCGTACTTACCTTGAGTATAAACTACAAGGGTTTCAAACGTGCAACAAAAAAGCATTTACCAATATACACCTATGACATTCCACAGCTATTATTACACATAATTTCACATTACCAGCATAATGTATTTGGTCAATAAATTTTATCGCGCAAATTCATAGGAACTCATGAATTATGCACTGTTGTTAAATATTAATGAGCATAATCATATTCCTGTCAGGACGTATTGTTATGAACGAGGGCACTAAACTAGTGTGTTAGGTTTACTAAGTTAGTGTTATAGCTAGAATACTAAATCATTAAGTAAAGGAATTTGAGCTCTAAGATCGCTTTTAGCGATAAGACCGCCCATTGTGTCACCAATTGGCAAAATCTGTGTCCAATTTACATGTATCTGTAATTTGTATGGTGTGCATAATAAAGAATATTCTATCTATCTATCTATCTATCTTTATATTCATCAGAGGAAGTTTTGGGATTCACAACCTATTTTGGGTTTTAAAATGATAAAATGTGCTCTAGATGCAGCTGAACGGACTGTCAGAATCGTACTGACAAAACCCCACCGTGTTCCTTCAATTGCCCGTTCCGTGCCAGGGTCACGGTTACCCATTTGGACAGTTTCGCGACCCCGGCAAACGTTTCGCATTCTATTTATTTATTTATGTACACAGAACACATAGGTACAAGAAATAATATACAACTGACAGCTCTTAGAGGCGCGCCGTCATGTCACCTGGACATGGTCCATGATTGGACGGCGAGTCACTCATTATTTGCCGTTCGAACACCTGCCGCCTACCGCCTGCTTGGGCACACGGTGCTCTGCCCAAGCGGGGCAGTCCTGCACCGTGTGCGATCCTCGCAGTGGTAACACCAGGCGTTTCCTTTCGCAATAAAAGGTAACCACGACCGTGGAACGTAAAGGGACAAGGGTCGCGGGACCAGAATATTTCTTATTTTGATTGGAAAATAATCAAATGTGTCCTTCTGCCCTGGGTAGAGCGAAAGGAACTCTCCGATTCTTAGTGACTAAAAATCCACCTTATTCCTTCAGTTGCATTTTGCGTTCTAGAGCCACGGTTACCTTTTAAGACAGTCACACGACACTAGTAGTAATTTATCTCCTGTAGTATTATTTATGAAGTATCAGATTTTGGTCGCGGGACTCACGAATTACCGTACTTTACGTAAAGGGCTATTGAAGGACACCGTGGATTTTAGTCAGTACGAGTCTGACAGTCCCTCCCGCTCTGCCCTGGGTGGCAGGACTCATGTGATGATTTTAACACATAAAATAAAAAAATATATATCAGATTTTTCCGACTCCCTCGAGATAAACTCGGAATGTATGCATATGAAACCACGGGCCAGATCTTGTTAATAAACATTTCTATGGAAACACCCATTTTCCTAAAATAATACACCTACCAGAAAACGTATTTAATTTAAACGTCAAACTTCCAATCAGCCCAGTTACCTTTCATCCTTGTATTATCCTCCTATTACTTCAAAATAATATCGTTTTCCACAAATACTCAAAGATAAATGGTTCAAAAACAAATTTTCGAGGCTACAGAACCGTTTTTAATGGCGTCCGTATTATAAATCGTTATGATAATTGCCTTATCGGTAGAAAAGGATAAACTGTATTGAATCTGATTCTTTGGGGAACCCTAATTGGTGTTTCGCTCTTTACTGATTTTCAATGGCTTTTTGTTATGATATTTGTGTTATTTTGGGTGTAACATAATATCATGCTTATAATCCCCCTTTTGATGATAATAATGATGATGAATCATTATATAATATATAATATTTCACAACTATCACACAACGCCATCTAGTCCCAAGCTAAGCAGAGCTTGTGTTATGGGTACTAGACAACTGATAAACATACTTATATATTTCTAAATACATACATATTATAGATAAATTACACCCAGACACAGAACAAATGATCGTGCTCATCACACAAACATTTGTCCTGGGTGGGAATCGAACCCACAACCTCTGGCATAGCAGTCAGGGTCACTAACCACTAGACCAACAGGCCTGTCAATGCCATTTCTTTTGAAGTTATTTTTTTTCGGGTGTCCTTTATATTCCAGGGTAACGGGAACCTGCTTAGACAGTCTCGCAACCTCGGGTTTTGGAACACCCTATGACTGACAAAAAAGCTTCCTGCCATCAAATTAAATCAAATAATTTATTTCAAGTAGGCCATTTACCCGGGGTCGCGGGACTCTGGAATTACCGTGACCCCGGTACGTAAAGGGCTAATAAAGGACACCGTAGATTTTAGTCAGTACGGTTCTGACAGTCCCTCCCGCTCTGCCCTGGGTGGGAGGACTCATTGTGATGACACAATCGCGTAAAAAAAATAATAGGCCATTTACAGGCACTTTTGAATTGTCAGTGACAAAAAGTATATGACTAAATAGGTACTACAAAATTATAGTGCTACAGTCCCAGTCACAAGACTTAATAACTGTGAAAGTACTGTAGATTCCAAGGAGTAGATCCCAATGGAGAAAAACGTACAAGAAACTCCAGCTCAACCGGACCCTTCTCCAGACCTTGTGCTTGAAAGTGAGAATTTCTTGAGTGCAAAACCCAATAACTCTACCGGATCTGGCAATTGAACCAAAGACCTCTAGCTCTCTTGCTCAGCTCATGCTCTTTCGACCCCGAGACCAGCGAGGCAATAAAATCGCTACTTGTAGAGATAATTTCAGGCACTCTTATCATAAACGTTTTCTATGTGACAACATCTTGTTACTAAAAATAAATAAACAACCTGTATCACAAAAGAAACAACATACTTAATATTTCAGTAAAAGTATAACTTAATTTATTTCAAGTGATTTATAAAAAGCACATGTTTTGTTATACCTAAAATAACTCAAACATTTTGATCCACCTTTCCTTATTTCTTGAAAGAAAAACTTTTGTTTATCTCGTTTTAAAGCCTTTTTGATGTCAAACTTTGGATGGAGTTTCTATAAATTAGATTTAGGTACTTTTTGATCTCTTTTTTTTCCCTTGGAATTTCGGCCATTGATGTCTGTGTATTTTTGGGTAATTGATGCTTATAATTTATGAGTTTGTTAAAGATTTGTTATTTTTCAAGGCATTGGTGGGCTTCATTGGTCTAGTGGTGCTGAGCGTAGGGCATTGGGTTCGTAAACCAGATTGTCAAAACATGAAGGACTGAATATTTCTTTAAGGATCGTCTTCACCGTCGATTAAAGCATTATTTACCATCGCCCACGGCATCGGACGCCGCGAGGCAATTTCTGGCCGACGTAAAATGTGCGTGTAAATTCTGCATAATCGTTAGGGATTCCTATAATCTCCAAGATGTGTTGTTACTACAATTTTGTGAAATTAGTACTTAATACAGGCTTAATTTTTTTTCAAGAAGATCTGCAAAAGCTACTTAAAGAATCGATAATATCGCTAAGGTATTTGCACGTCTACTGAGTAATTATTGTCAAAATAACATAAATATCTACCGATCGAAACCAAATAAATTGGAGTACGAATCTCGTTTCATTCGCAAATAAACACACAAATATTGCTATTTATCTCCAAGTAAATATATCTTTATCTCTGAACACACGAGACTGAGATGAAGACACACAATCATCCCAGTTTGATCTGTGATCCAAATTGCTAGTACAGTCAGCCTCCCAAAGAAGTATTTTAATTCACCATAGAAATTATGACTGCGTTTACAGAAATCTAAACTGATATACAAAACAGCCAGGGAGTCTAATAGTTTAAAATTAATTCGTTCGTTAAAGCCGTTTTGACAACGAGCCCGAACAAAGAATGAATGATATTACGATTTGACAGATATCTGCTTAGAGTCCACGCCAGCATTTATGATCTGCTAAAATTAGTAGTACTACATTTTTTTAATGCAATTTGATGTAATGACATAGACACTAGCGCCGCGTCAAAATGACTTCAGTCGTGGTGGTTTTATCCGTCAGCAAATTTGATTACGATGACGTCAGTTAAGTACGTTCATCTGTATCCAGAACAACTATATGAACACCATACGTCAATTTTTTTTTGTTCCGTACGGGAATCAAATAAGCGATACACAGCGCAGTAGCCAATCGTGTCGATGTTGTCAACAATGGAAAGAATTAATTTAATCGTGATTATGATTTCTAATCCTAACAACTGTGAAAGTAAGTTTACTGATCTGATCACACTGCTTTGGACAAAGAAAATAATAATAAATATTTTATGAATACGCATTAAAGATTGCGTCGCGACACTCAAAGATTTGATATGGAGAGAAAAATTCGAAACGCAAGCAGGATTGTACCTGTGACCTCCGCGTTCAATCCGACGCTATTTCCAACCGAACCACCGAGGTTCCTACCTACAAACGCTGATCGCGGTTCGAATTTTTCTGTCCATAGAAAATAGCAATAAGGTAATTTTAATAATACCTAGATGGCGCCATGTGTGAATGATGAAAAAGAAATTGTAGACCACTAAATGAATTCTCGTTGGTATTTATATCTTTCTGTGGCTGACTGTACCATAATAAATAGGGATAGCGAAGTAATTTCCAGATAATAACGATCATATTTCTAAGAACACTTTTTCTCAGTACATTATTGGCAAAGATTTGAAAGAAATAAGTATTTTATCAACTAGATTTTCCACGCTGCTCTGCCTGCATTTTAACAGTTATCTCATGGGAACGTACTACCTGGATAGGTATCCAAAGAAACCTTGACAAGGTTTTGGAGATCGAAGGAACCGAGGAAGTGGGGACTTTTACGTCATTCAAATCACCCCGATGATCACCATCAGGACATGAAGAGGAGCTGACCCAGTCAGGGTCAAAATAATCTTCCTCTTATATTAAGAGTGCTGGGACTCACAAGGTTTTCTTTGCATGAAAGTGTTGGTAGATGTCACATGTTTTTGAATTTCAGGTTCTTTAACATGTCAGTAGGTTGCAACCCCATTAGACAAACTGTTAGCAAGCCGACTGAGTTTGCGTCGTATCGGTTAAGTTTGAAATGGAGAATGGCACTCTACGCGCCACCACGTGCATGCGGGTTGACGGCCGGACAACGACTGAGCGACAGAGTACTTTATACTCTGCCCCCACCGCTCGCACCTTGTGACGTATGCATCAGAGATCCTGAATTCGTTGTCGATTAATAGTCCGCAATGTGGTTAAACTTGCGTGGCTAAATAGGACTTTATGCATCTCTACATACACTACAGTACGCACTGCATTTTATAATTTCATAAAACAAATATTAATTCACTTGGGAAAGCGTGAAGCACTGCGGCCGACTCGGTTGAATAAGAAATAAAAGAAGTTGCCAACAGTAAGTTTGCTTTACATTCCCTCCCTCGGACGCAGTCGCTTATTAAAAATAAATTGGAGATGTGATTTGTTGCAGTTGTTGGACTTCCTAGCTCAGATTATTTAATCTCATATTGAAGGAGTAAAACAGGAATATGGACGCAAACGCCCTTACGCCTAATGTCCAAATGTTATCTTGGTGTTGTCTATGTCATTTTTATTTTATTTTACACTAGATTTTTTGACCTAGCCTGGCTTCTCAATTTATCAAAAACGGTCCAGCGATTTAGGCATGAAAGATTAACAATGAAAAAATTATAGTTTTAAAAAAACTAAAAAAAAACACGTTCTAATAACAATCGAAAAAAAGTAAAAAATATTTTTTAAGTATAAGAGAGTTGGTGTTACTGCAATATAAAATTCAACAATCAATTATCATAATTAATTTAGAATAAGATTAATATAAATATTAAGATGTTAACAAAAATTCAAATAAAGTGAAAAAGCGTGAGGTGCAGTTTGCCTTAAGCGTGCGATTTCCCATCATACCTCGCGTATCCGTCTTATACACTGTCCCCTACGCTATTTTCGAATTGGCTTGTCCGCAACCGATGAGCATCATTATAAAGCCTTGTTCATCACCCGTTCTTTTCTTGTAAGTACTGTCATTTCGCCTGCTGGGGTCGCGGGACTCATGAATTACCGTGACCCCGGAACGTAAAGGGCTATTAAAGGACACCGAGGATTTTAGTCAGTACAAGTCTGACAGTCCCTCCCGCTCTGCCCTGGGTGGGAGGACTCATTTGATGATTTTACCACGCTAAAAAAGAAAAAAAAAGGAAAAGTAAAAATCCACCCTGTTCTTTTGCCGTTGCGTTCTAGAGCCACGGATACTAAACAGTCCTGCAAATTAAATAGTCACCCAAAGATCCGTATATAATTACTCACGTATTCAATTAACGTTTCTTAGTAAATAAGTACTTTGACTACGTTTTCACAAAAGCCTAACTACAAGAGACGGTACCTAAGATTCTAAGCCAAAGCACGACGTAAATTACGTTACGCCATTATAAATCCAGCCTTAACACAAAGTCCTTTAAATACAAATCAAATAAACAATTCATTCTTACAATAACAGGCTTCAGGTAGATGAGGTACAAAGTACTAAATTCGCGATAGGATTTTGTTTCAATCGTTCCAATCAATTAAATTGATTTCTGTTCAGTTCATTTAATTCCGAACAAAATGTTTTGGAATAAACCAATTTGAAGGCATTTAGTAAATTAATTCCATTTTGATTAGGTTTGGATTTGCACGGCGCTATGTTGCCCCAAAATAGATCTAGTCCACACTGAATTTGGTTGTAGCAATCAGTTTCCCAAATGACAAAATTGAGCTCACACCACTTTAGTGTGTAAGTACAGTTAATTTATTTTAACTGTATTGCAGGTAAATTATTGCCACGTTGTGTTTTAATAAGCATTATATCCAGCTGTTTTATTTTCGATTAATTATTATTGATTACAGTGTTCCTTCTGAAGTGTTTATCCATAGATCTTTGATATTTATTTTTTCTCTCATTATTATTGTAGTAGGTATCCAGATTCAGCACTGCTGACAGTATGCTTAATCCTTTACTAGAATCTACGATTGATTACAAATATTGGCTTTCATACTATCGGTCCACTATTCAGATAATAGTGACTGTAAAAAAAAATGACAGCTGGAACTAAGGCCTTAAAGTGGTTGCAAAGGCACTGAGGAAATTCTAATCGATGGTTTATACACCAACCTTAGCCAACTCAGCGAAGATCGGAGAAGATGGATCTATTTGGCTGTTATTATCTAGCCACGCGTTCTCGACGTATCTTCAATCAAAATAAGTAATTTCTTACCCCTAAACCATCCCTTGAAAGGTCAACAATACCCCACGAAACAACTATATGCAAAGCTCCCGGATAAAGGACTACAGGGAGTGACCGACAATCCCCTGGCCTAGTTCTCTTATAAAAATGTGTCAACTAAACAAGACGGGAGCCGGGTCCATGTTTGCCCATAATTTGCCATTAAAACGGGCTAATTGAGGGGAATGTCGGCTAGAGGAAATTTGGCGGAGTGACTTTCCTTGTAATCCGAGGTAATTGTGGGCTGACGGGGCCTATTGCGTGTTTTGCGTCTACTATATTGCTTGGGTGTGGACTGAGGTGTAAGATTTCTGGGATTAAAACTACTGCGTCCTGATATCTTAGCTGACCGGACATTCTTGTGAAAAGACTAGGCTGATGATGATGGATCTTTATCTTTGTCAAATGCTCTCTTGTGGGTCTTTTCGTATCCTTAAATACACTGTCGTTGTCAGCATTCTGATGCGGTCCCTCTTAGACGGCCAAAACCTACCAGGGACGCGGGATCGTCTTATCAGGTAACTATGAGCCTGGCATTATAGGGCTATTGAAGGACACCGTGGATTCTAGTCAGTACGAGTCTAACAGTAAAAAAAGCCACAAAAAGGTGATTTTCCATCAAAGATGTGCAGTTATGCTACGTTGCTATGAATGCGTCGATATGCACCAATCATATTCAATTGAAACGGTTTCTACGGTTTTATATGGATGAATACGTGCTGTGAATGCGTGATATAGATGTGAGTTAGGGATGCGAGCTACGGATGCGTGCTATTGATGATCCCGAGTGGTGTAACCATGTGCAGAGCAGTATACCTCGCAGCACCACCGAGCTGTGTATATTCCTCCCACGACTACCTTGCGGTGGCACATCTTTATGGCTTCACTACTATACTGAGCTGCATTGCTATTCTCAATTAACATAGCCTTGGCCGCAGCGCTTACGCTCCGCTGGGACTAAAATTTGCTATTCACTAAGCTGCCTAACAGCGACACTAGCGCTCATCGCTCACGCTGCACGATCGGTCGAACTCGAGGCTGCCTCGTCGTAGAGCACATCGTAGAGTCCAGCGATGAGATTTCTAATAGTGAATAGCATAGCTGATACGTAGCTATGTAATGAAGCGAGAAAAGTGTGCTAGTGGAATGTGTGTATGTGGAAAAGATCACACAATTTCGGAGATTATTTATTGGGTACGTATAAAGCGTTTTTCCAATACTTTTATTGTGCGCACAGCTAAGGAGCGGAATTCACTGCCGGAATCTGTATTTTCCGACAGCTTTAACCTTGAGGTCTTCAAATCAAGAGTGAATAGGTTACTTTTAATCCAGCGTGACGGCAGAAGTGAAAACTTGAATAGTAATAAACCCACACGAACATTCGCACAAGCTCCCTGCGCCGTCTTACGAATTTTCGATCAGGTCACCTGACGCAAGTTTAACATTTTTACCCATTCCAAAAAAAGTGCTCAACGCCGCTAAAGAAGTGTTCACTTCAATAATAAAAAGAGAGATTAGCTTTAACAGTTCTCGTAATAGATTTACCGCTGCCTTCTATAACTTATCCTTCACCCAATAATATAATATCAAGCCTATGTGCTTTCACGTAGGAACACGCGGGCGCGGCGGCGGATGCGGGCGCGTAAACGTGACGAGCTCGTGTTCACATTAGCCGCCAGGCGTTTGCGCGAGTGTGGACTGATGTCCCGAATGAATCGCGCACTTCGCCGCTAGTTCAGCGTGAATACACACAAACATCTCACGCGTTTGATATTGTCGCGAGCGCGTGACGCGCCAGGCGCTAGCATACCCGCTACCGTGCGTTTCGTATGTGAACACTTATATATTACGTTATATGTTTGACTAGCACTTTTCCCGCGACTTCGTCCGCGTGGGTTACGTACTTTCCTAATTCCCCCTTTTCACCCCCTTAAAGGTTAAATTTCCAAAAACCCCTTCTTAGTGCTCCCCTACATTATAATAGGAAGCCGTGTGCAAAATTTCACATTCCTAGCCCTAGTAGTTTCGGCTGTACGTTGATATGTCAGTCAGTCAGTTCTCCTTTTATATATATAGATAATTCGTGATCGCAACCGCCACCGCGCCCGCGAGTCAACGTGTTTGAGCACTATAAGTTCATCTTTATACCATCTGAACTTCGAATTCAACGATAAAAACTTAATACTTCTGTTATTACGGAGAACTTACCAACTTGTAGAGTCCTAGTTCCATTTAGTCTTTGGCGTTCTTATTCTTACAAATCTCTGATTCGTGTTAGTTTGAAAAGTCTTTAAGTAGATTTTTTGCTACAACTGTTAATGAGTTTTCTTTGTGATTGTTTTTTTTTTTCATTCTTGAATTACCATGATCCTGTTCTAAATTATACAAGTTATTCTACTATTTTAGTTCCTTTACACAATGCATTGCTAATCTTAAATCTTTATCAGCTCATACTATTCGAATTGGAGTGCCGCCGAAAATAGTCCGTTTGCTACAAAGCATTTACAAGAAGTATTCTTGTAAAGTAACTCACGACGGCCTCATATCGGATGACATTGCGGTTCACGCGGGTGTTCGCCAAGGCTGCCTCCTGTCGCCGCTCCTCTTCTTGGTCGTTCTTGACGGAATAATGCTTCGCATCTTAGAACACAGGCGCCGCGGCATAGAGTGGGGATTATCCAACGTCTTGGAAGACTTAGATTACGCCGATGACCTATGCCTGCTGAGTCATACCCACGCCGATATGCAAGCGAAGTTGAACGACCTAAGTCAGGAAGCGGCAAAAACAGGGCTTAAAATAAACATCCGGAAGACCCAGGAGATAAGAACTGGTGTGATGAATCGCTCACCGTTGCTGATTGGCACAGAGGCAGTGGAACGCGTCCACAAATTTACATATCTCGGGAGCGTCGTGTCCGAGACTGGTGGTAGTGAAGAGGACATCGCTTCACGGATAGCCAAAGCCCGAGCTACCTTCGCGCAGCTGAGACCTGTTTGGCAATCGCGGAAACTGACCCGAAGGATCAAACTTAAGTTATTCGGGTCCAATGTGAAATCCGTGTTGCTTTACGGGTGCGAAACGTGGAAGGTCACAAAGGACATCTCGCGCCAAATCCAAGTCTTCGTCAACCGCTGTCTTCGTCGCATTCTCGGTATTTACTGGCCCGAGACCATCTCAAACGTTGAGCTGTTGGAGAAATGCCACGAGAGCCCGATCGACAGCCAGATCAAGCGTCGCAAGTGGAGATGGATTGGCCACACGCTCCGAAGGGACCCCGACCATATTCCCAAACAAGCTTTGGAATGGAATCCCCAAGGGAAAAGAAAGCGCGGCCGTCCCCGTCAAACCTGGCGTCGCACCGTGTTGGCAGAAGCGGCGAGCATCGGATTGACGTGGAGCGAAGTGAAACGTGAAGCTCAAGATAGATCGCGATGGAAGACATCTGTGGACGCCCTCTGCCCCATCTAGGGGACATAGGACATTAAGTCACCCCTGCTCTCAAAACGGTGAAGGAAAACATCGTGAGGAAACCGGCATGTCCTTGAACCAAAGATTCGAAGACATGTGACATCCACCAACCCGCACGCGCGTTGTGGATTATGACCCACTCCCTCTCACAGAGAGGAGGCCTGTGTCCCAGCAGTGGGCACATTTAAAGGCTGATGATGATGATGATGATGAAAATTACAGTACTAACTATCCCACAAATAATTATAATTGGGTAAAACAGCAAATTATACTCAACTTTATCTTCCAACCCCGCATCCAAATAACCTTGGCCCCAAAATACCATACTAAACCAAACACCTGTACATATCCTATCTCATAACAGAATCAGTTCCCACTGAATCTAATTGAAACAGTAGACCCAATTCCGAGACCTAACTATAACCTTCACGAACGTAAAAGGCATTACTGACCGTTTTCTGTGCCATTCAATTATTTTTTACGATCAGGTGCGACAAAATGGACGACAGATAAAACTGGGATGACCCACGTCCGCGTATTACTTCCAAGGTATTTCCACGGATCATATTTGAAAAGTTCAGGTTATTTTTGCGCGTTCGGCTGGTCTTAATTGAACCACTGTGTAAATTGGACCGGGAGGTTGAATTGGACTGTTTAATGTGTGTTATGTAATTTTGTTTGAGTTCAACGTTTTGTGCGTTGTTTCGTTTCAATTTTTAAACTTTTTTATATTTTAAGGGGTGTTGTTGGCACTATTGTTTTTTTTGTGATGAAAATTTAAATTTAAATTTACAAAATTTATATTTGGTGCAAATTTATTTGAAAATCTAAAACGAAGTTCACAATATTTTTGTAATACTGTTTTCTGTATTTATTTTCTCCAACTTAGATTAAAGTGAATTTAAAAAGGCTTTACAACTACCAGAACAGCCTAATTGCTCCATGCATTGACAAATGAATGATAATTAACTTTCATCCTTTTTCAACATATATTATCTTATTGTTAACAATAATTCCACTCTTTCATCTGTCTAGATTCTTCCAGCCACATATTTCTTTTTTTAATATAATTTATAGTTGTGACAAGTGCCAAAATATACATATTTTCTTTCTAACCCAAGGATAGAACAAAATGCACTACCTACTACATTATAATATCAAAACAACGCTTGCAAAATATTTCACCACAATTTATCTATCTAAAAACCAGGATATATTTATATAGAAGTTTAATAGTCACCAAACTACAATACAACCACAACTAAACTACATATACAGGGTGTCAATGTGTGGGTGTCCTCCCACCATTTATAGTAAAATTCATTTCCAGCAGAATCGATCGAAACACCAAATAATGCTTTCCGCTCCGTATATTTGTATTTGGTTTAAATACAATTAATATTTGTAGGACGGTGCCTCCCTGTTTGTGTAGAGGTGGACAGTGCTATGAGAGAGTGAGCTATTCATAGATACAGGACGTAGAAATTTCAAGCAATGCGCGATGTAAGCGGCTTTAAAATGTCGCTAAAGTCATATTTCATTTCTATGAGAATATTTCAGCCATATTGGGGTAGTTCTCGCTCTATGCTGCTCTCGCTTATGCTCTCTAGTAGGAGCATTGTTGGTAGTGTTTAAGTATTCTAAATACTTTTTTTTTGTTTAGAAAAAAAAACTCAGTTTAAAAAGCAATTTATTGTTTTTTTACCGACTTCAGAAAAGGAGGACGTTAATTTGACAGTATTTTTTTATTTGAGGTTTGTTTACTTTTGACTTAAGTCTAAGTCAGAGGTGCCAGAGACTAAGTCAGAGGTGCCAGAGACTACAGAAGTCTACGATAGAGTGAGCTTACCCAGAATATAAAATATTGCTGTGAGATCACTTATGAATTGCTTAGAAAATGTCTATTGTTTAATATTTTTTTTCCATTTTAATTTTAGTGATAAATTAAAAATTAATTTTAGTTTTCGTTTTAATTTTAGTGATTTTAGATATATATATATAATAATGCAAAACAGCGGCTCATATACAATAATCTCGACATTTAGTAAGAGTAGCATACTCGTATACGCTACTAATGGCGTTAAAAATTATTATGTAATATGTTCTTTTTTATTCTTGCACACATCTCGCATAAACCAGTCCCATCGTCAGTGTGAACGTTGTAATCAATGTCGTTTGTATTTACTATAGCTGCACTCACTGCAGCTTCCCCCACGTCGCCGTTCACAGGTAGGTATTTCGAATTCAATGAAATTCCCGTGATTTACGGTCAATTGCTGGCTTTTCCTATATGTACGAGTATGGTGTTATCTTTGCTGAATGGTGTCGTGGGTGATTTTAATTGGATTTTCTTTTTTATTTCGCGTTAAAAAAGGGCTTCGTTCATTTGGTAAACAAGTCAACTCGTCATATACTTAATTATTAGCTAATGGCACTGATACTGTGCCACGTTATTTTGAACACAATATTCACATAGCCAAAAGTATGAGTAGGTATGTGTAACACTACGCTTGTGATCTCCCTAAAATATAAGAAATTATTTCCGGAGACTATAGCCAACGCACAAACTTTGCTTTTTTTTCGTTGTAAAATCATCAAATGAGGGCGGGCTCTCTCTCTTTCTGATTTTACAACGATAAAAAACCCAGGGCAAGGCGGAAGGGACAATCAGACTTGTAAAAACTAAAATCCACGGTATCCTTCAATAGCCCTTTACGTTCCGAGGTCACAGTTGTTTAGTAATGGCAACGTTATGTCAGTTGTCAATCCTAATATGAACGACAGATGGCTCTGCCCTTCTGTCTCCACGTTGAACAGAGCGCACACGTCTCTTGTGACTTTTAATTAAATAAATAATTTTGTGAGTGATTTCTCCCTTTTATCAAAAGTGTATTAGTGTAACAGTGTCTAATAAACAATATATCAGTGCGACGGTGGTTTCAATCAAGATCCCAAACATTTTGGTCCTTCGAAGTGCCAGCATTGTAAGAATCGCCATATTTTTTCTTCGTGTCGTTTGGCGTGGGGGCGGAGAAACCGAAGCAAACAGCGCTCGTACGCACCACGCAAACGCAGGAGTTTTGGCGATGAACCAGCAACGGCAAGCGACAACAGTCGAAAATTGTTAATAAATTCAAGATTTCAAGAAAAAATCGAACAAATCAATTAGACACTGCTTTACCGACAATCAAAAATCCATACCACACAGCGACATCTACAATCGCACCTAGGCAACAGCCACATACTTCTTACATCCGGCATCTCTAATTGGCCAATCAGCGAACACGCAAAACTTATCGACAGTGACAACTGCCTTAATAATCTGTGGACAGAACAATCCAGAACGAAAAATCGGAACTTCCGTTTCGCCGACGCCATCATAATTTTTCGGCTCGGCTCCACGCGGTCAAAAAACTCCACGCGGTTTTTTCTACGGCTACGACGCACCGCACCCATTCTATTCTATTCAATATACGCAACAGCGAAACAACACGAAATTATTCAACAATGTCTCAAAATGAAGAAGAAAACGTCGAAATTAATCTACAAGCCCTCAAACAGAAGAGAAGTGCAATCAAAGGCAAGCTTACTAGAATAGAAAGATACTTGCAGAACTTCGACACAGATCGACACTCTGTGAACGAAATCAAGGTTCGACAAGGCGAATTAGAACAACTGACTCAACGGTTCGAGGAAATACAGCTACGAATCGAATCAATCGACGACGCCGCGGACAGACAAGGTATTCACGAAGAGGAGCGGGGCGCCTTCGAGGACAGATTCTATGGACTGAAGGCATGTATGATTGACGCCTTGACGGCAAGGTCGCCTATACCAGCGGCAGCGGCGGCATCACCTTCACGCCACACCGATCAATTGAACTGTACGCACTACGACCACGCCAAGCCACGTGTCAAGTTGCCTCAACTGGAGCTCCCTAAGTTCGATGGAGACATCCGACAATGGCCAGCGTTTAAGAACATCTTCTTCGCGTCCGTGGACAGCACCGACCTGCCCGTGGTGAACAAGCTGCAGTACCTGAAGACGGCGCTGACGGGGGAGGCCGCGGGCCTCATAGCTTCACTGCTCATCATAGAGGAGAACTATCCCAGAGCGCTCGAAATTCTAGCAAAGAGGTATGAAAACCAAACCATAATTGTAAATTTCCATTTAAAAAGTATCACTAGCTTTACTACTATCAATCGCAATAACCTCAAAGAGTACTTGGTTCTGCTACAACAAAGTTTAGATTCCCTAAGAGCCATCCAGCTCCCTGTGGAGCACTGGGATGCATTGTTAGTGTTTCTAATAACACAAAAATTAGACAATTCACTCCGAGCTGCTTGGGAAATCAACCGCAAAGAAAATTCTATTGCTTCCCTGAGCGAGCTGCTCGATTTCCTAAACCAACGTAGAACAGCCTTCGAGTTAATGTATGATGCTAAATCCAATAATGATAAAAATCAAAATGTTAAAGTCTCTCATGTGGCATCTGCGACAGTCAGTGGGACTTGTATTCTATGCAATGGCGGTCATGCTTTGCATAAATGCCCTACATATCTTGAGCTTACGACTCAGAAACGTATTGAACTGATCAAATCTAAATCATTGTGTTATAACTGTTTACAGCCCTACAAATTCAGGCATAAGTGCTCCAAATTTCACTGCCTAAAATGCAAAGGTAAACATCACACATCCATACACGAAGACAGGCCTCAACCACAGGTTAATCTCATTACAACTACTCACAGCCAACAGGCAAGCATTCCAACTCATAGTCAAGACACAAACAATCCTTTACAAAGCCAACAGGCAGTAGATTCCTCACAAGCACACATACAACAAGGTTCTTCAAACACACCAATCACTACACCTTCTACAGTACTAGTAACAAACACTAACAGATATCAAATGTTGCTTTCCACAGCTCTGGTACGGGTTCAACATGCTTCAGGCCAGTGGATCACTGCCCGAGCACTTCTGGACACAGGAAGTGAAGTCAACGTTGCTGCCCACAGACTTGTGACTCAACTGGAACTAAAGGGCAAGCAGCAATCATGCCTCATAGTTGGTGTAGGCAATAGCCAAGAGCGTACTCAAGTAAGTGTAAACATGAATATTGCATCTCGCTACAACACCTATCACAGCAATCAAACTTTCTTGGTCATGGACAGTATTTCAGTGCCGCTACCTCACACGCATGTACATACACAAACATGGCATATACCGGAAAAACAAGCTCAATCACTCGCTGACCCCACATTCTTCATGCCAGGTTCTATTGATTTACTGCTTAATGCTGAAGTTTTCTTTGCTACACTGCAACCTGGGCGCATACAGCTTGGTTCGCGCCTACCATTCCTAATTGAAACGCTTTTTGGATGGGTTGTTTCTGGTTCCTACCTACCTGATACCCACCTGAATACACCAAAATGCGCTATGCACTCTAGCATGATTTCTACATTTACATCAACAGATGACATACTACAATCCTTTTGGGAGCAAGAGGAGCTGCTTCCTAAAAAGCTACTCTCGCCTGAGGACAAACACTGTGAAGAGTTATACATGTCTACAACTACACAGGACAGCTCAGGCAGATACACAGTGGACCTACCACTACAGGTTGATAGAATAGAAGATCTAGGGAATTCTTTCAACACAGCCTATAGATGCTTATTAAAACTTGAATCTAAAATGCAAAAAGATACAAGTCTCTACACACAGTATAAAGCGTTCATACATGAGTTCGTACAGTTAGGACATGCTCACTACATTGAGGGCTACTCACCCACAGATACATATGCTTACTACATGCCACATCTAGCAGTCATAAAGCCTGACAGTATCACAACAAAATTACGTACAGTCTTCAATGCTAGTGCCAAGACATCCACTGGTATATCACTCAATGATATAATGTATGAAGGTCCGAACATATACAATGACCTTTCAGAAATTATCCTCAGATTTAGACTTTACAAATATGCTTTCTCTTGTGACATAGTCAAAATGTTTAGAGCTATAAAAATAAATTCCCAACAGACATCTTTACAAAGAGTGCTATGGAGAGACTCCAGATCTGAACCGCTCAAGTGTTTGGAGATCAGCAGGGTCTGCTATGGTACAAAGTGTGCACCATACTTAGCTTGTCGCACAATGATACATTTAGCTGACACACACTCAGGTACTCACCCGCAGGCAGCTGACTGTATTAAAAGCTCTGGTTACATGGATGACTATTTGTATGGCTGTCAAACTCTAGAACAATGTAAAGAAGTATGCTCTGAGCTTATAGATTTGTTGAGCAAAGCAGGTTTTCAACTACACAAGTGGTCATCTAACCACACTGACATTTTATCACATGTAGGCACAAGTTCTACAGAAGGCTCAAATAATACATACAATTTTACATCAACTTCTGTCAAAACACTTGGCTTACAATGGCTACCTACACAAGACACAGTTCAAGTTAGCATACCTGATTATAGTACTGCTCCTTGCACTAAAAGGAACATACTCTCACAAATAGCTCAATTATTTGATCCAATAGGTATCCTAGCACCTACAACTATTCTAGCTAAGATATTAATGCAAGATATATGGAAACAAAATATTGATTGGGATTCTTTGATCTCAAAGGACTCTCAAATCATCTGGCAGAACTATGTACAGCAACTACACTGCCTGAGAGCTATACACATACCTAGATATTATTTTACAGATATACCCACAGAAATAATATTATTAGGGTTCTGTGATGCTTCTCACAAAGCTTATGGTGCTTGCCTATACCTAAGAGCAACCTACCTTAACATTCCTACAAGTTGCACATTAATCACAGCTAAATCTAAGGTTGCACCTATCAAAAAACAACAATCTATACCACGTTTAGAACTGTGTGGATCACTGTTGCTAGCCCAATTAGCAAAAAAGTTTATAAACACTACATATAACAAAATTAAAATTGAGAAAACTTATTTATTCACAGATTCATCTATTGTACTACACTGGATCAAAGCTCCATACAAGCACAAACACGACACATACGTCACACACCGCCTCATGCAGGTCATTGACACCACCAGCGGTGATAACTGGTATTACATAAACACAAAACAAAATCCAGCTGATCTGATCACCCGGGGAGTCATGCCTAAAGATCTTCAATCCTGTACACTATGGTGGCAAGGCCCTTCATGGTTGACTCAATGTCAGTCACAATGGCCATCTTCAATGACACAGATGCCTAGTATAGACACAGAAACATCACACAATCAAACCCCACAAGTCAAAGTAGTCAATTTCTGCACAGACTCACTCATCAATCATTCATTCTTCTTTGATAACTTCACAAAACATTCCAGTTTCACTAAGCTTATCAGAATTGTTGCATACATACTTAGATTTGTACATAATATAAAAAACAAACATAACAAACATACATCACATTTAACAGTGACAGAACTAAAACATGCTCACAATTTTATAGTTCACACAACTCAAAATCATTCTTTCTCAAAGGAAATGCAGGAACTACAATCTATAAAAAATATCACTAACTCGCAGACTTCACATAAGCAAAACTCTTACACATTCACATCGAGCCCACTAAGAAAACTGAATCCATTCTTAGATGGAGAAGGCATGCTGAGAGTTGGTGGTCGTATAAAACACTCAGACATTCCATACAATCAAGCACATCCTATCATACTTCCTGCCAAAAACCACATCACACAGATCTTGGTACAGCATTATCACCTCAAGCTACTTCACTCAGGTGTTCAGAACACACTCTGTAACATAAGACTGAAATACTGGCCTATCAATGGTAGAGGTGAAGTAAAGAAATGCATATATTCCTGTGTCAGATGCACTAGGTATAGAGGCAAGGTTTGTGGGCAGCAGATGTCAGATCTTCCTGCTCCCAGAGTAACGTTGACCCGTGCGTTTACTCATGTAGGGATTGATTTTAGTGGTGCTATTGCTATAAGAAGTTCAATGACCCGAAACTGCAAATACTCTAAGGGTTATATATGCCTATTTGTATGCCTAGCTACTCGAGCTATTCATTTGGAATTAGTGTCTGACCTATCCGCACAAGCCTTTATTTGTGCTCTTAAAAGATTTATTTCTAGAAGAGGAATACCTACTTGCTTATATACAGATAACGCAACTAATTTTAAAGGTTCCAAAACTGAGTTACATGAACTCTATAAAATGTTCAAAAATGATACTAGTTACAATGAAATTATTGATTTATGTACCACAAATTGCATAGAATATAAGTTTACCTGTCCTCTCGCAAGCCACATGGGAGGTATATATGAAGCAGGGATTAAAGCTGTGAAATCTCTCCTCAAGAGACACCTACTTAACACCAAATTAACTTATGAATTGTTGTATACTGTTTTGGTTCAAATTGAGGGAATACTTAATTCCAGACCATTGTATCCTATTACTGATTTACCTAATGACTTAACTTGCCTAACACCTGCTCATTTCATTATAGGCACTCCTATAACTGATCTACCTGAACCTAATTTACTTGATGTCAGTGAATCTAGACTGAATGTATACCAAAAAATAATACAATTTAAACAAAGATTTTGGAAACAATTCTATTTTAGCTATTTATCTGAATTACAAACTAGAAATAAGTGGCTACAGGTGCAAAATAACTTAAGTGTAGGAGACTTAGTTTTAATTAAAGATGAAGCTTGTCCACCCACTTCATGGGCTTTAGGTCGAATTACCTCTGTATATACTAACAAGACGGACGGCCTATGTAGATCTGTAAAGATTCGAACTAGTAGAGGAGAATTTACTAGACCTGTAAATAAAGTAATATTGCTACCAAGCAAAGATTGAGTCTAAATATCTTAATACATATTGTGTATTTTGTTCTACTTACCTATATGTACTGTAACTTGCTATAAAATATGCATAAGTTTTTGTGTGTAACCCAGATTAAGATTTAAATTTAAATAAGTATAAATTTAAGTAGTAAATAGGTTTGTTTAACTTCTGTGTTCTCAGAAATGCTATATGATTTATCTTCCTTACTTATATAACTAAACTAATATGTTTACTAAACTTACTTAGTACCTAATTAATAATACTTAGACAGTGAGTTATCTGGTAAGTAAATACTTATGTACTTAATGTAAGAAATAAGCTACTACCTAGCTAATGCTATACTATAATATATTATTGAAGCTATGTTCCTTACCCATACTTACCTTATTATTATATAACTGTTTTCTATTCATATTAAGGCTCTAAACTACGCAAATGAAACTCAATGTTCTATTTAAATTCAATAATTTTATTTATTATTGTGTAAACTTAGATGTACCTTAAGTACCGAGGCTTTCCTTTCTTTGGAGGCCCGAGAATGTTTAGTAATGGCAACGTTATGTCAGTTGTCAATCCTAATATGAACGACAGATGGCTCTGCCCTTCTGTCTCCACGTTGAACAGAGCGCACACGTCTCTTGTGACTTTTAATTAAATAAATAATTTTGTGAGTGATTTCTCCCTTTTATCAAAAGTGTATTAGTGTAACAGTGTCTAATAAACAATATATCAGTGCGACGGTGGTTTCAATCAAGATCCCAAACAACAGTAATTCGTTAGGCCCGCGACCAAACCAAAGAAAATAAAAAAAATTGAAAGCTTAACCAAAGAAATAGTAAACTAGCAGTAAGTACTAAATATAAATAAATAAATATTCCACAACTATCACACAACGCCATCTAGTCGCAAGCTAAGCAGAGCTTGTGTTATGGGTACTAGACAACTGATAAACTATATAATATAATATTTCTAAAACATACATATTATAGATAAATTACACCCACACACAGAACAAATGATCGTGCTCATCACACAAACAATAAACTTAACTGACGTTAGTATGACTAAAAAGCAGATGCAGATCTTTTAAAATAAAATATATTCCTAGCTTCGGTAGTTATCAAAAACTTGTTCCATCTAGCATATACCGATCCCGTAGTGTGAACGCAGTAATCAATATTGTTTGTGTTTATTGCAAGTGCACTCCGTTGCAGCTGCAGACACCCAATAATCCCGGGATGTTCCCGTGTTCCGGATTTACCGACATTTCCGGGATTCAAGAGACTGCATAGATTTCTGAGATGTTATTGTCTCAACAACTGATGCTGTCTTATAAAATTACTGACAACTGTAATAAATCCCGGGCATCCTCGGGATTTCTTGGATGATTTAGTATTAACAGGGGGCTTGTTGCGATTTCTGATCTGAGTTAATTATTAAATCATTGTCTAACATTTCAAGTCGATGGTTTAGTAAATGTTTATGCCGTAATCAACTATACAACATTCGTTTATTTTAACCATAAAATCTCTCAAAGGGTCAATATTACGGGTCGATGGCGCGTTGTGTTCCACGCGCGCCTCAATGAGTGTCAGCATAGTGACGGGGCTTCGAGGGCCAAAGCCTGCTGGGGTCGCGGGACTCACGAATTACCGTGACACCGGTACGTAAACTACTGAAGGACACCGTGGATTTTAATCAGTACGAGTCTGACAGTCCCTCCCGTTCTGCCCTGGGTAGGAGGACTCATGTGCTGATTTTACCACGTAAAAAAAGTGGCCCGAAAGCACAGGGTTGCTTACATCGTAGCGAGTAAATGCGAAAGTTTGTAAAGATGGATGTTCGTTACGCTTTCACGCAAGAACAGATTCGGATGGAATGTATTGCCACACAATCACACAAGTAGCATTTATCCTGTATTAACACACTGTCAATCAAAACCAATTGATAAAATCATCAAATGAGTCCTCCCACCCAGGGCAGGGCAGGAGGTACTGTTCCTCCTCCTTAAATAGCCTCTTCCTCCTCCTCCGTATTTAAATAGCCTTTTTCGTTCCGGGGTCAAGGTAGCTCGTTAGTCCCGTGGCCCTGGCAGGCTTTGGCCGTCTAAGGGGGGCCTCCTTAGACGGCCAAAGCCTGTGCTGATAGCTCTTTAAGGCGCGCGTGGTACACTACGCGCCGTCGACCACAGGCAAAAGATAGTCTATTATAAACCAAATCCTTCAAATCCATAAATTCTATAGAGACATAATTCTATGAAAGCACTGACTTCATTTATCTGCTTTATCTAACCATTATTTTGTACTGTTTCTATTAAGATTCCCATTTTCTCATTGTAGTAGGATGCTAGTATTATTTAAATGGGTTCTTTTAATTTATTGGTTGTCGCCTCAATGGTCTGGTGTTCGCTACGAGTCTTCAATTCAATTACTAAGTTGGGTGAAGAAGGGAAGTACGATTTGGAAATGCAATTGCAAAGGCGTTGGGTTGGAATTGATTTAATTGATAGTTATAAAGAAGATACTAGTTTCAGTACACCTATTTGTATTTAGAAGGTATTTTACCTTTACAGAGGTAATTTTATAATAATTTACCTATCACGGTACCGTCCATCCGCGCGGTCCGGCAGCAATGAAGTAGATGCATTTGCGCCGCATCGCGTGAATAGGACAGGCAGTAAGAGCCACCCTTCCGCGCGGAAGGGTGGAAGGCAGAAGAATTGTTGGTGGTGTGCCGCGCGGAGAAGCGGTGAGCGCCATTATGCCGTGTAGTCAGGCAGTCTAACTTCAACGAATTTCATACGAACCTGTGTGACTTCGTATGAAATTAATACAACCTGGTCTACTGTTATGAGAATCAAAAACATGATCTAAAATTCAGCCTTTGTTGGTTTGAGTATGACAAAAACTTTATCTCGGCTTTAAGTCTGAATAAACAAATTCCTACACGAGCCTTTGTAGGTTCTAAACTAGATTAATTTTCTAGACTTAGTCGCGACTTCAGAATTAGTAAAGGACGTGTTGTACTTAGTTAATATTATAATATTTGGACTTGCTTGGTGACACATTGTTGCTTGAATATTTTATAATGTGGTAGAGGTTTATAAGTTTAGGTTTAGGTTAAGCCAAGTTTTTTTTTTATTTACGAACTAGCTTCCGCCCGCGACTCCGTCCGCGCGGATGTTGGTCTTCGCGTGGATGGTTTATTTCCCCATTTTGAGTAACTCTGACAATGACATCTTATAAATATTACGGCGCTGAATCCACTGCGGGTAATGCAACGTGTGTTCGCGGTTCTACAGAACAACGTCTATGAATAAAACTGAAAAATAAGTTTTTTTTTCTACGTATTTTTCCAGGATAAAAAGTATCCTATGTTATGCCCAGGATAATAAGGAATAATTATACCAAGTTTCATCGAAATCGAACCGTTAGTTTTCACGTGATGCCTGCATAAACAGACAGACAGACAGACAGACAAAAATGTTTTTAATCACATATTTGGGTTTGGTATCGATCCAGCAACACCCCCCGCTATTTATTTTTTCAATATTTTCAATGTACAGAATTGACCCTTCTACAGATTTACTATATGTATAGATGTAAATGGTTTGCTCTTGACAGAGGCAAAGACGAGGCCTATTGATGGAGCGTGCTCACCCAGAAGGAACTGGAACTCCTTCGCTCTGCCGCCAACGCAGGTTACGGGAGCCTGTGGTGCCACTGCCCTTGGTAGACCGCCAAGAGGTAGATCCCACACACCCTAAAATTTATATATGGCATTATCGTCTATAATTACTTCCTGGTTGATATCGTGGCTGCAAGCGCGACTGCTGAGCGTGGGGTCCTGGGGTCGTCGGGCAAAAAGTACTATTGAGTTTTTCTTAAAAAAAGAAATTCTCAGAAGCTGCCCGGAGTTTAGAAGTTGGCGGAATAATACTCGCGTGTCTCGGAAAGCACTCTCTGATCTGTCTCCGGTCGTGTCGGATTGACGTCCCATCGGAACTATGAGAGTAAAGGAACAGAGAGTGCACCTGTGCCTGCGCACACACTTGTGCACTATAATATGTTCCCCGCAGTTGGCTAATGTCCGTTGAAGCAGAAATCGGTAGGGAGGACTACTACTACTATTTACTTTCTTAACACCTGTCAGGCTGGACCCGGAATCAATTGCCAGAATAAAAGTGTGTCACCCAGCTCAAGACTAACCGATTCCTTTTCCCAAATCGAATGGACCATAAGCTGGAACCTCACGAAATTAGAAGAAGACACCCAATATCTTCTTCATCACAACAAAATGAAATTTCAAAAGCGTCAATTATAACTTCAGTGTTGCCCTTTGTTTCTTCAAATGTCCAACGCTCAAGTAATTTGTACCTTGTTTACAAAAGTTTTCTCATTTCATGTTTATCCAACCCTCTGAGAGGCTTAATCAAATGCCTTGAAAGCTTTATGAGCGAAACTTTGGGGACTCGGATGAATTAAAAGAATCGTTGACTTGAAAAATATTGTTTTTCTCTTCTCCCTCTCTCGTTTGTGAGCACATGGCCTTAGTAATGCCGTGTTAAGAGTTGCTAGCGTGAAAATTTCCCCTAAAGTTCTCTTTTTGAAGTTCGAATTATACTGGCTTTTATTGTAAATTTACTTCGTGGTATCTGGGTCAAATGTTGCCATTTATGAATATAAACAAACAATATTATATACAAACAACACATATCAGTTTTTTAAATTAACTTTCGGGAATGTAAAGTTTGCAGTACTAACTGACACTATTTTAAAATCAATGATTGTTGATATTTGTTCATTGTTGTATTCATTAATTATGAGCGTTGAATTGTGAGTAAACAAGGTGATAATTAAGTATTGTTGACCAATTAAAACTAAAAATGTTTATCCAAAAATTGGTTAAAACATTTACAACGTAATTGTTAAAGTCAAACATAATGAGGACTCATTGGTTTTCATATAATTCACGTTTCGAAATAAGGGGCACCCAAAATAATTAAACAAAAATTCGAATTGTAAATGGAACATTACATTCCATTACGTTCAAAATGCAAAATTTCCGAAATACAGAACCGTTACGAATTCCACCAATCACAGTTTAGAACATCAAATCCCGATTCGATTTATTTTTACGATTGAATTTACGAGTGTGCAGTACCTTAATTTACGATTAAAGTTTAGTTTATATCGATTTAAAATCGATTAATGGAGTCTATTCGAGTTGCTACTCGATGTTTAATGGGTTTGTGAATGAGACAATGGATTGCTAGGTTTTATTTAAATGGTGTTTGAAATCAATTTAGTGTTCATTGCATGTTGAATTAAGGAAACTAGGTTACTGTTAATCTAAAACAAATAAAAGAACTTTATGTTAAGGTACTTACCTGACACCTTTTCTTCATTGTTTTTCTTACTTTAGATGTTTTAGTAAAAACAACTACATTTTAGTAAAAACGTATTTCGTCAACAATATGAGGCTGGCGTCTGTTTTTCTGTATAGTTGTTGAATAAAGCAGGGAATAAAAGGAAAAAAGTAGAACTACTAATTGTTAAAACAAATTATGAGCCCTATTTTAATTATAATCGTGCAATGAAATCAGAGGTGATGAGGTTTCGGTGTACAAAACAAATAGCAACAGAGGTCTAGCTATTGTCATCTGCCGCGCATACATCCAGGCTCCGTTGTAAAATTCCGTGTGGAAATACCCAATAACAGATCAGCAGTCGTGCATGCGACAATTAGATCTAAGTTTTTTTTAAGCTATTGCATAGCTTTTATCGCGGGCTTTGAGCGCGGCGACCGAATCAAGAAATTGCGTGACGAAAAATAAACCTAACACTGTCACTGTCACATCTGTCGCGTCAACGTGACGGAATAATATTCAAATGAATGATCGACGTAGCTGACCATTGCCTAATTAGTCGAGTAACTTCCCATACACCAACGATGGGATGATATTCTCGTGAAATATTCGCGGTAGGCAGTATTTTTTTCTTATTTTTTCATAAATAAAATCAATAAATAATTATTATTACATAAATTGATAAAAAATTCTATGCAATAGCTTTACCGTGGCAGTCCCCGAGTGCCACACGTATTTTTTTATAAATATACTTACGAGTATTGTTGCCAGCGATTTAATCCGCGTGAAAATCGTAAACTATAACATGGAAGCATCATATCAAAATAATACGCGAGAATCCAGATTTTAAACTATCTGTGTACCTCACAAAGTTTCTCATTTAATATAGTAGTAAAGGTGCAGATAGACTTGTGCATTCACCGATAACATCAAGCATTCAAAGTTTTAAATTTTGTCGAACTGAACACCGCGTGTCTTAAAGCGTGTGTGGTTCCGCTCAGGGAACGAGATGACGCTAGACGACTTGTATAGCTCTGTCTCTTTCCCGCAGCCTAACTACTAACGCTTTAAGATGTCACGGTAGGCCACCTGACCCAAGCATAGAGCCAAACATCGATACGAACATTCTCACGATCTTTCCGGCGAACGCTCTAGTCGATGGTCGTAAAAAAAATTGACAGTCGGCTCGGCCAAAAGCTCGCCAGAATGCTCGTTAGAATGCTCGCAAAACACTCTCCTTTATTTTTCTGTAACGTAGCATTTGAAAGAATGCTGAAGTTTATCAACATCTTTTCATGTCACTGCCACCCAGGGCAGGGCAGGAGGGATTGTCAGACATGTACTGACTAAAATCCACGGTGACCTTCAATAGCCTTTTACGTTCCGGAGTCGCTCGTTAGTACCGCGACCCTGACAGGCTTTGGCTCTCTGAAGGGGGCCCCGTCATTGTGGTGAAAGCTCTTTGAGGCGCGCGTGAAAAATGATTCGCCGTCGACCCGGGCATGGTCCATGATCGGACAGCGAGTCGCCCATTACTCGCCACCCGCATCCCACGCCCGCTACGGTGACCGGAGATTGTTCTGCAACGTCCGTAAGATATTTTATGTACAGCCTCAGTTATTATCAACTCTCTTTCACAAAACCTACCATATGATTAATATCATATAAAAATACTAATAAAACCACATGAAATTAGATTTTATAATTTCGACCTTCCCAACTTAATTTACCTTTATAAACAGACTTCGCCGTCTAATTTTATTCCAAAAATCGAATCCAATTTTATCACGTTACGTCATAAATATAATTATCTTACACCCGTATATTTAGTAATTCGCTTACGAACCTAAATCCTGGGTATAAACCTAGATTAGCTTTTGCGCAAGGTCGTCGGTTTAGGTAAGAACGTGGTAGGTGTATTTTACGGTTTGGGTATTGTTTGGCTCACTGGGTCTTTATCCATTTGCTTGGTGAAATAAAACTTGGACGACGTCTTTTCATATAACACTTTTATTTTGAACTAACTTAATCTTAATGCTAATAGAACGAATGGACTGTATGAACGTATATTGAATGAAATGAGTGAGTGAGTATGTCTGTGAGCATGAAAGGCTTACTAGTCACAGGATTTGAATCCCTTTTATTTATTATCTGTATAATTAGACATACCGCCCACCAAAGTACGCAGTGCGAGAACGTACTTTCCAAATAATGTAACCAATGAAACATCAACCATTATCAACAACATAACTTTAAACTTTATACAAATGGCAAAATAAAAACAATCTTAACCCTTCATTATGTGTCACTGTTCATGTATCCTTTTTTGATAATTAAAGTACATGCTATAATACTTAGAACCACATATTAAGTTTCTGCATTCTTAGAGACTATCTAAAATTAAAATTTCTAAACATTTTAATTTTTACCGCCCACCATGATCTATCCATAACAAGCTTTGGATTCAATAGGGTAAAGAAGTTGGTAAACAAACAAAAAAAAAAAACACATCCACATAGTGCTAGAAGGTGCTAATAGACACACCTGCGTTGTAACACAAATAGGGCAAGTATGGTAAAAACTGTAACTTTAATTTGACAAACATTTTACTTTTATAATTAGGTATTTAATTAAACACACAACTTGGTAATTGTAACCTTGTGTTACAACTACAACAACACATCAGTAAAGTTAATATGTCTTAAAACTAAGAATCATTTACTCAAATTTAATTACCACCACAAACATATTCGACCAATAACCTTGTCTTACAATTTCAAAACTTAATTAGTAACTGCATGATTATAAGTTACACAAGAGAGTACACACAGTAACACTGAATTTATTTTGGTAAAACACATATTTTACTAATGGGGCGTTTAAATTCTCCATTCTTACTTTTAATAGATACAACACGTGCGATATTATCAGGACCTAAATATTTATTAGTTATTTTTCCTAAAATCCATTTAGCCGGGGGAATATTATCATCTTTCAAAATAACGACATCACCTATTTCTGGCTCCGAGTTTTTAGTATTCCATTTATACCGTTGATTAAGGTTTACTAAGTACTCTTTGTACCACCTTTTCCAAAAGCTCTGTACCATTTTTTGGGTCAATCTCCACCTGTCTAAACCTACAACATTACTTCCTGTATAATCTCTATCAGGAATACTTATTAACGGTTCACCTATAAGAAAATGTCCGGGTGTCAAAGCTCGCGGCCCGTTAGGGTCATCGCTCATTACAGTAATTGGACGAGAATTAAGGCAGGCCTCGATCTGTACTAAGACAGTAGACAACTCTTCATAGGTAAGAGTGCTGTCTCCAATTACCTTCTTTAGGTGAGTTTTAACGCTGCGAACTCCGGCCTCCCACAGACCTCCGAAGTTAGGTGCATGTGGAGGTATGAAATGCCAGGTTGTGTGTTCTAAATTCAGTGATTCCTGAATTTCACGTGGCACTGTTGACTTAGCTTGATCAAACATCTGACGGAGTTCTTTATTGGCTCCAACAAAGTTAGTGCCATTGTCACTAAATAGGTCCTGACAGTGACCTCTTCGTGCTGTGAATCGTTTAAAGGCTGCAATAAAGGCCTTTGAAGTCAATTCAGTCACAACCTCCAAATGAATGGCTCGGGTAACCATACAAATAAATAGACAAATATATCCCTTGTAGGATTTCGCTCCCCGACCAGGTGAGAATCTCACATTAATAGGTCCCATGTAATCACAGCCAGATGATTTAAAAGGTCTGGTTGGCTTTAATCTGACTTCAGGAATTTGACCCATTAATTGGTTACTCTTTGTCTTAGAATATCTCAAACACTTAACGCATGATCTGTAATGACTTTTTATCCTCTCTTTTGCTCGCAATATCCAATATTTGGTTTTTATATAGCACAACATAGCTTGAGGTCCGCCATGAAAGGTTCTAAGATGTGCATCCTTAATTATAAGCTCGGTAAGATGGCTCTTAGAGGGCATAACTATAGGATGTTTTGTGTCGTATATTACTTCTGACTCATCTATACGACCACCAACCCTTAGCAACCCATTTCTATCTAAAATGGGACAAAGAGTGCGGAGTTTACTTTTCTTGGGGACAAATTCCTTCTTCTTTAACCAATTTAGTTCTTCACTAAAATTCTCTTCTTGAACCTGTTTGATGCATATTACTAAACTCTCTTCCATTTCTAATGGTGTAATTAAATTTGAATATTGAATACGTTTCTCCTTTGGTAATTTTAAATTGTGTATAAATCTTCTCCAGTAAGACATTGCTTTTAAGGTTTTAGTTAATGACGAAAACATAGTCCAAATAAATTCCTTTTTTACTACGGGTACAGCAGTTAAAGACGTAGATCTTTCTTCTTCATGAGTATCCTGAATGATTTCAGGGTTGTCAATCTGTACAATTGATTGTGAAAGCCAAGACGGTCCCGACCACCATAAAGAATGCTCTGGTAACTCTTGCGCAGGTATCCCTCTAGAAACACAATCAGCAGGATTCATGTCTGTGCTAACATGTCTCCATTGTTCGTAGTCTAAAATGTTAAGAATTTCAGAGACACGATTGCTCACAAAAGTGGTCCAGCGGCTGGACCCTCCTCTTAGCCAAGCTAACACTATTGTAGAATCTGACCAAGCGTACAGATTCTCCTTCGGTATGCGCATTATTTGTGATATTTCAGAAATCAATTTTGCTGCCAAAACTGCACCGCAGAGTTCCAGTCGCGGTATTGATACCTCCTTCTCTATAGGAGCTACCTTGCTCTTTGCTGATACTAGACTCACATGGATATTGCCTTCCTCATTGACAACACGAATAAATACAGCAGCACCGTATGCTGACTTAGAAGCATCAGCAAACGCGTGTAATTCAACCTTTGATGTTGAACTGAAATAATACCATCGTGGTATGTTTATCCCCTTTAAATGTATCAAACCTGTTCTAAACTGTAACCAATCGTCTCTCAATTCAGTAGTCAGTGCATCATCCCAATCAAGCTTAGACTTCCAAAGTTTCTGAATAAATATTTTTGCAACGATTACTACGGGCGCAATCCAACCTAACGGGTCATATAGCCGGGCTACATCCGATAAAACTTGCCGCTTAGTAACAGGCTCCTTTAATTCTGGCAAGTTAATTGTATACTGAAAAGCGTCCATCTCTCTATGCCATACCAATCCAAGAACCTTCAATAAGGAAGATGTTTTTATTCTCAATGAATCACTGTCACTATGTTTGTCCTCTTGTATGTGTGTCAATAATTCTTGATTATTGCTACTCCACTTTTGTAGTTCAAATCCACCACACCTCATTAATTTGTTAATGTCATTATAAATGTGTAAAGCTTCCTCTATGGTGTCACAGCCTGTGAGAAGGTCATCCATGTAAAAATCCCTCATGGTAATTGATGAAGCCACAGGAAAACTTGTAGATTCTTTATCAGCTAGCGTTTGAAGTGATTTAACCGCTAAATAAGGTGCGCAAGCAGTACCAAAAGTAACTCGTAATAATTTATAATGTCGTAGTTGTTCGTCTACGTGCGATCTCCATACAATTCTTTGGAAGTCTGTATCCTCAGAACTGACCTTTATCATCCTGAACATTTTGACAATATCTGCGACAATACAAATCTTGTGACATCGCCACCTCATTAGGATATGTCTTAAGTCCTGTTGTAACTTAGGACCAACCATTAGATTATCATTAAGTGAAAAGTTATTAAACCCTTTACATGAACCATCAAAGACTACTCTAACCTTTGTGGTGTCTTTATCCTCTCTCACCACAGCATGATGAGGGAGATAAACTGCCTTGGGATTGTCTATATCCGCTTCTTCTACGGCTACCATATGATTCATATCAATGTATTCATGTAAGACCTTGTTATACTCTTCTTTTAAAGTAGGATTCTTCTCTAACCTCTTTTCTAAAAAATCCCATCTTCTTGTAGCTATAACTACTGATTTTCCATATTGACACTCTGGATCTTCCTTATCAAAAGGTAATTTAACCACAAACCTCCCTTCTTCATCGCGTGTAGTTGTCCTATCATAAAATCCTTCGCATTTTTCTTCAGTCTTTGTCATCCTTTTCTGTACCAAGTTAGGCTCATTTTCAATTTCCCAGAATTGTTTAAGTAGTTCATCTGTCCTTAAATGTAAATGCATGTTGATTAATCGACCAACCGCTGAAGTTGAATCTCTTGACACCCTCCCTGATAATACCCAACCTAAGGTAGTGTTTTGTGCCAATATTTCATTGTGACGTATAATACCATCCAATAAAATCTCACTGTAGACTTCAGCTCCTAAAAGAATGTCTATTTTTCCTGGTGTAGCATAACCTGGATCGGCTAGTGGAATTTTACTCAAGGAAAGCCACTCAGGTGAGTTCAACTTGGTTGAGGGAAGTAATGATGTCACAGACCGCAAGACATATGCATTTACTTTTATCAAGGAATCAGGGTTGTGCCGTGATTGCACCTCAAGAGAAACCATATGCTTGATGTTTGTATGACCCCCGTCACCTATACCAGACACTGTACCGCTGATATGTTTACGTGATAGTCCAAGTAATTGTACAACCGACTCGCTAATAAAGGACGCTTGCGATCCTTGGTCTAATAGTCCTCTCAATTCTTGTTTGTACCCGTGCTCATTGTATGCCCAAACGGAAACAGTAGCCAACAAAACACGACTCGGTTCTAATCCTCCACTTGAGAAATTAGTTGAAATAGTACTTACGGTTTTATCGGACTCACTCTGCGTAGAAACATCCTCAGGCTTTGCTGTGCTGCTCAACTCCTTCTCAAAATGCAATAATGAATGATGCCTTCTCCCACATCGTCTACAACTCACTGCATTCCGACATTTCATAACTGGGTGAGATGAAGAAAAACAATTAAAACATAAGTTATTTTTTTGAACATAATCTTGCCTATCTTTTACAGCAAGTTGACTAAACTCCTTGCAGTGGTACAAATTATGTTCACCTTTACACAAATGACACTTGGCAGATACTTTGGAATTACTCTTATTATTGTCGACAGCCCCATGAAAGGTTTTGGTTTTTGTGTTGGTAGATTTTAATTGTGTAGGTACCTTGTTTGTATCTATCATCTCTAATGATCTAAATCTTGACTCTAAAAACTCAGATAATTGTGGCCATGACGGTAACTCATCATTAATTAGGCCAAGCTGATATTCCCACTGCTTCATGGATTCAGGATCTAATTTAGAAACCACTAAATAAATAATGAACACGTCACAGTTCATAATATCAATATTCATATTACGCAAAGATTGTAAACAAGAAGTTGTTGTATCTAATAAAAGTTTAATGGCACTAGCCGACTCACCCGTCATTGGTTTTTGCGTAAACAATGATCTTAATATTGTATTACAATTGTATCGCTTATTATTATAACGTTTAACTAATTGTTTCCACGCCTCATCATAGTTCGCATCGGTGGTTGAGAAATTTCGTAACAAACATTCCGGTTCACCCGACAAGTTACCTTTTAAATAGTGTAATTTTTGTACTGGAGATAAATTCTTGTTGGTGTGAATAAGTGAATTAAATATATCGTAGAATGTTTGCCACTCACTATATTTACCACTAAACGTAGGTAATTGTATGCGCGGTAACTTCACTTCGCAATCACTGCCGACATGTCCAACACTTTGTTTCGCCATATTTGCTGAAGATCCATTTGATGACGCGAAATAGGGCTGCAGGGCTTCCTTCAGTTGCGTCTTGTATGCCACATACAATTCCTCGAACTCTTCGTACATATCTTCAGTAAAATATGAATCTTGCTTCTCTTTTTGGCTCACTTTACCGATGATTGTTTTATGTCCGTCTTTGAAAACTTTCCATAATTCCTCCAAATTGTCCAACCTGGTTTCTAAGTAGGATTTTCTAATTCGTTCTGTAGGTGTTTTCTTGTAATTTCTCTCTGCTTTCCTCAAGTTTTCCAAAACTTCTTTTTGATAGGTTAGAACTGCTTCCATTTTGTCCAAATGTATAAATGACGTTGAAACTCGGAATCCAAACAAAATAGATAATGTTTTGAATGATTATTTTCGCTAATGACTTGTTATGCTCTCGATGTTAGCAAAAATAATCCGCTCAGGAATGCTTTTGTTGTCACGGCGGCGGCGACCAACGCCCGATGTAGGTAACTCAATAACTCCGGTTCGATGGACCATATGTTTGGCTCACTGGGTCTTTATCCATTTGCTTGGTGAAATAAAACTTGGACGACGTCTTTTCATATAACACTTTTATTTTGAACTAACTTAATCTTAATGCTAATAGAACGAATGGACTGTATGAACGTATATTGAATGAAATGAGTGAGTGAGTATGTCTGTGAGCATGAAAGGCTTACTAGTCACAGGATTTGAATCCCTTTTATTTATTATCTGTATAATTAGACAGGTATATCAGTAGAAAATATTGTTGGATTGTGGTGAATTATTTGGTCTTATGTCTTAATTATACCTTGTTCTGTTATGTATTAGGTGGATATAAGCTTATTTTATGATGAGAAAATTAACTGGTGTTTACGTATTTGTCCGTACAGCGTGCTTGAAGTACCTATAACAACGTAAATTTTATGTAAAACTAGCTGTACCCTGCCACGCTTCGCTGTGGCACAAAAAAACTGTTTTTTTCGCGGTCGCGGATGTGACTGATGCAAAAAATAGATAAAAACAATCCTTGATGCGGATTGTATAATAATATAATATATATCATACTAAAATTTCAGCTCAGTCGGTGCAGAACTTTTTGAGTTTTTGAAGCGTACACAAACCAACATAAAATTTTTACATATATAGATGTAAAGCGCCTCTAAATTCCCGTTCACATTACGTCACAAAACTGTAAAAACTCGTGATAAAGCCTCTGATTAATTAACATAACATAAATCAGCTCTTCACGAACACTTTTTTCTTAGCTTCTCACAACGAATTTGGTGCCTTCAGTTCCGGTAAGATTCAGACAAAAGGACACGTCTTCATCAAGTATTCATTCATTTATGGTGATACCTCTATCTATCTCTCTCTCTCTTCAGCTAACTGCCGTCCACTGCTGGACGATGGTGATACCTATTGCCAGTGTATTTAAAAGGTATTTTTCAATTACTGTAGATGTTTTCCTCAAAAGCAGCCTTAATTGCAGAACCCAGATTTGTGCCCGAAGGGCTTCTTTTTTTTTTTTTTTTTTTATCGTGGTAAAATCATCAAATGAGTCCTCCCACCCTTTACGTACCGGGGTTACGGTAATGGGAAAGTCCCGCGACCCCGGCAGGCTATGGCCCTCTACAGGCCCCGTCATTATGCTGACACTCCTTGAGGCGCGCGTGGAACACAACGCGCCGTCGACCCGGGCATGGTCCATGGTCGGACAGCGAGTCGCCCATTACTCGCCGCCCGCATGCCCGCGCCTACGGTGGCCGAAGATCGTCTTGCGACGTCCGACGCCGTGGGCGTCCACCACTGCGGCTGGGGTGGAGGGAGGTCGCTGTCCTCCCCCTCACGCGGCTCGCCTCCTCCTTCGCGAGCATGACTGCTTCGCAGAAGGAGGCGACCGCTTCCCACTCCGTCTCGCCCCGCAGCATGGCCTCGACCAATGCTGGGCGCGAGAGGTCTCCGCCAATCGCCGTCGTGAGGACACGGCGGTGCTCTGCCCAAGCGGGGCAGTCCTGCACCGTATGCTCCACCGTGTCCTCCGGATGATCTTCGCAGTGGTGACACCCAGGCGTTTCCTCCCTCCTTATCAGACACAGGAACCTCCCGAAACATCCGTGTCCGGTGAGGACCTGCGTCATGCGGTAGGTAAGGACGCCGTGACGCCTATCCAGCCACTCCTCAAGGAGGGGTCTTACCGCCGCGATTGCGGCGTGCCCGAACCTCGGTTGCGACAGTCGCTCCCTCATACTGCCCTGAGATCGCGCCGGAGCTCTTCCCGCCGCGCCTCGACTTGTCGAGGCAGCGGGGATTCGCCCCGACGCTGCGCCTCCACGCGCCATTCATAGACGCGCTGGAGGGCAGTCGCCTCCAGATCCCAGGGCAGCAATTCGGCAAAGAGGTTGGCTGATTCGCCGGCGATCGTGCGGTATCCCCGGATCATCCGGATAGCCATGACCCTCTGGCATGCGACCAACTTGAGTGGTCGCGTCCGGATGCTTAGGGCCCACACAGGGGCCCCGTAGAGGGCCATGGACCGCACGACACCGGCGTACAGCCTCCGGCAGGAGGCGTTTGGCCCGCCGAGATTGGGCAGGAGCCGCCTGAGAGCGGCTGCTGCCCGGTTCAGCCTTGGGGCCAAACGCAGGAAATGTTCCCTGAAGTTCCACCGGCTGTCGAGGACGAGTCCCAGGTACTTCATCGTCCTCCCGACGCCGATGCGAACCCCCTCCGCCGTTATGTGGGACTCAGACCGCGGCACGTTCAGACGGCCATGAAAGCACATGGCCTCTGTTTTGTGCAGTGCCACGTCGAGTCCCAACTAGCGACTGCTAGCGACTGTCGCAACCGCTTGCGTCGCCACGTCGGCCGCCGCCTGGTGCGACTCTCCCTTCGCCAGGACGAGCGTGTCGTCGGCGTAACAAATTACGCCGACGCCGTCAGGGAGGTCGCACCAGTCGTAACCGATGTTCCACAGGAGCGGCCCCAAGACCGATCCCTGTGGAACACCGCACGACATCTGCCCGAAGGGCTTGGGCATAACTGGATGTACTGTATTTTACACACTTATTTAAGGCTTTGCCAAACAGCGAGTACGGCGTGGCGTGACGTGCCCATTCTTTTTCATAGAGAACTACAATTTGGAATGGGCAATTACAGTACTTTAACAATTTATTATGCCTTGTGACAAGGACTAAAGGTAGCTTTATTATTAGATTTTTATTTTGATAATTCATAAATGCCTGTTGGTAAAATTAATGTAAATGCTTTGAGTTTGAGATTTTGTCTTTGGCGTACTAACTTACTATGAAACATGTAAGTCATCAAACAAAAAACGACACGCTAGCGTCGACGGCCCGCTAAACATCAGCGCTATCGTGGTGTGTTACATTCTGTTGTGTATTTTTAACCATTTTTAACCAACGAAAGAAAGAGGAGGTTTCGGTATTCGAGATATATATTTTTTTATGTATGACCACGCATAACTTTTCCTAGCGTGGTCCGATTTCAAAAATTCTTTTTTTATTACAAATAGTAAACTTAACTTAAAGCTAGTCCCATTTATATTTCAAAAGTGAAATCGTTCTTTGAGTGTAGAAGAAAAGGAATTAATTGTCAGTTTTAGCAAGAACGTCACACCGAGCACGGTGTTTGTCAAAGCCTTTACTGATTACGCCTCTGCGTAACCTTTCAGACTGACCTAGGTACGCGTGGTGTGTCCTATTCCATTTTAGGACAGTAGTATTTTTATCTCATTTATACACACCTAATAGTATATCAAAGCTTTTTGTCTCATTTTAGTTAGATAATTTATTTTCTCCCACGTACATACCTATAGAATGTCGAGTTACTGTTACAAATAAAAACCGGATAAGATTCACGGTACGTATTGTTTGTACGTTCTTGTTAGTCCAATAGATTGGCAGGGAGAATTATACGACGTGCGACTGGTGTAGGTGCGCTGATTGATTGGCGTAACATCTGTATAATTTTATTACTAGAAGCATCGTGTACGATCGTATTGTAACAAAAGTGATACCAGTAAACCGATCATCCTGAAATTTGCATATGCGTTTTCAGGTGTACAGAAATGGTCATAGGGTACTTTTCATCCCGAAATAATTACTGTTACGAGGAAAATCACAGTAACGTTCTTATGACAATAGATGGCGCCACGTGAGTCCTTTTAATCATTTCTTTTATTATATTTCTAGACAATCAAAGTACGTACAATCCGAATCTATTGTCAAGCTATTAATTAAATCGAAAATCTGGTTTAATTTAATTATCTTTTTGAGTCTGTTATCTGTTAAGCCATATATTATCTCGCTAAAAATGGTTCTAAACTACCGCCTTATTACAATAAGGGGTTTAACTAAAAACCCAGGTTTAATCTTGTAAAACTACGGTTCACACAAACATTATTACAAATCGTGGTTTTGCGATAAACCGTGGTCTAACAGTAGTAGCTGTCAAAGGTATGTCAAAGTTTCTCATAGCAAATTTGTCATCGTGTTGTAGTTTTTGTGTTATTTTCACCCAAAATGGATTGAAACAAGGTAGATTTAATTGTTATTACTCATTGTGGCTTTAATTGTTTAGACAATCGTTCAAATGGCGGTACTAAAGTCGACGTTTAATCTTAGTTTTGTAATACGGACAAATTTAAACCATGGCTTTGCAGATAAGCCTGGACTTGATAGACCGTTTAAACCAAAGCTTATTAAATTTTTGTAATAAGGCCGATAGACTCTAAAAATCATAAAAAATTTAATAGATATCCGAAAACAGCGTGAAAAAAAAAAAGATTTGACCCGCTTTCCAAAGGGTATGAAGCCGGAATCGTTTAAAATCCTCCTATTCAATGACTAACGCCTAACAAAGCAATCACTGCTGCACAATAAATTGGAATAACCTCTCACCGGGTACAAAAGAAACGCCCTGTCCTTTGTAACCCTGTGCACGGCGATTTAAAACTGCAGTGTCCTCGTATTGCTAAGGGTCCAATAAAAATGGATAGAGGCGACTCTTCTGTTGCTGGCATTATTTTTGGGTTTGCTTCGTATTCGTTGTTTCGTATGCTTCGGTTCGATTCATCCTTGTTTATTTATTGTTTATATAAAGTTAATAATATTTTATGCCATGAAAAAGCTACTAATACTCACTCATACCCACTCGAAATTAAACAATACTTGGCTAAACTAAAGAAATACTTTATTTTATTAATAATACACATTTTCAAAAAAATCCTGATCTAAGGCTTTTATATTATGTTGAAAATGTGATGTTATTACGATAAGCTAAGGAGTGATCATCTGTCTAGTTTTTTTAGAACTATTTTGGGGTCGCTCAGATTCCAGTGGTACCAACAGTAACTGATTATCGGACATCCATAACCCAGATAAGACTAGTTGTCAAAATTACGAGTATCTGACTCTAACAAAAACGACTGTCAAAGTTTTACAAAAGGCACGGGACCAACAGTTGAGAGTTTTAGTTATTTCACAGGCATCTTGGTCGTAAAGAATGTATCACTTCTATTCTATTCTCTTATTCTTTGGAATTGCTAATAAAGCGCCAAGCATTTGACGTCGCAAGTGCGCGCCATTTTGTTTTTTATTGCGCCGCCAGTTTGAGATGGAACTTAAGTTGTTTTTTATCGTTGTCAGTAAATAAATGTTCTGAAAGTAGGTTCTTAAGGCTACTTGGAGATTCTATCATTTCTACAGTCAGGAGATTGCAGCTTGGCGTATCTTATGAATGTCAAATTTTTGTTTATTAGAAGTTTTGCATACTTTTTAGCTGCATGTTTATCAAAAAGAAGTTTTCCTAAAAGCAGCCATAATATATATATACGGATTTAAATGTAATAAACAAGAATAAAACAAGGTATAAATAACCAAATTAGTTTTTCTTTTATTACCAAATTTGGTAAAATGACGAAACTAACGTGGTAACATAGGGCGTCAATCAGGGTGGTATAAAAACAAAATTGATTTGTATTTTGTTAAGATTTCATTTTTTATTGGTAATTTAAGACATTTTAAAATATTTTTATACGAATTGTAAACATTCGTAAAGCGTCCCGCTCGCAGTCCAATGTTTCTTTCCATAAAAATCTTTACTATTGATAACTCAATAGTTGCACAACATACCGTCGCACGAGCATGATCAACCTTAACAACAATAGTATTCACTTCCTACACGTTATCGGAAATTATGATTTAATCATCAACCAGGTGTTCCAAACCTTTTTGCGGGTCTTATGAAGCTTATAGATACCTTGCAAGGTTGTGAACTGAGCATGAAAGAATTATATCGTGATTAAATACAATGGCTAACGGAACCATGTGAGTATGTGGGTAGAGTAATCGAAGAATTAATTGTGCGTGAAGATTGTGGCAACTTTGGATTAGTGCAAAACAGGAACAAAATATCATTTAGTACTTGTTGTATTTTTTCTATAGACACTTTTGTTTGTATTTTTTCTATGTACTATCTCAAGATAAATGATGATGATGTTATAAATATTCTGTAACAATTTTGGCTCAAAATCAAAGTTAAAGTTGCATTGCTTATTACCAACTCGTTTTTGTATTTTCATTTATGACTATGATGATAATTTTTGTCTCAAGCTTCGTGAGACACACATTAATATTTCAGTTCATGTCAACCGATTCATTAACATAATAACCGCGCTAACTGATAATATGTGAACATTTTTATCTTCAAAATGTCATAAACCGATCCCAACTTTTACTTAATTTAATAAAATGTTAACTCTATCGCACCACACAAATAAAACAAAGTAAATAATCATGTACACTTATCTATACGTCACTTTAGTGCTGGCACATTAATTCCCAAACGATACTAAAGAGTAGGACAGAAGGTCCACTTCATACGTTACGTAATCAACCTATTAAGTTCCCGCTGCTGGGACACAGGCATCCTATCTGTCAACGAGTGTGTCTTATTTCAACATAATAGCTAAACCACATTTTTGATCTTAAACAAAATGGCAGTCGAGAGTGCTGCTAGAGTGTGACTGTAATTTTTTTTGAGATCTCCACGCAAATATAGACATGCCTGACGTACAGCGATTGTTAATTGTTTCAGATCTGCACACACAGACAGACACACTTGACGTACAGCCAGTGCAAGCGCACTCGTGACTGCCATTTTGCCTGAGATCTCCACGCACACGTAGATACGCTTCACGTATAGCGAGTGCAAGCGTACTCGCGACTGTCATTTGTTTCAGACTCCATAAAGCCTTTGTCAAACAGACAGGCGTGGCGAATGCGACGCGAGGCGTTTTTATTTGTAATGTATGGAATTGTTTGAATCCAGTCACATAGAAAAGCGAAAGCGGTCCGATAGCGTGACAGAACTATCGGAGTGACGTCTCGTATCGATTCGTTATCGCTTCGGACTCGCCTGTCTGTTTGACAAAGGCCTAAGTATGTACGCGACTGTGTGTTTGTGACTGTAGTCGTTCGTTCAATGGAGTAGACCTTCTGTATTTTTTTGAAATTGTGCTCTGATGGTAACAATTTAATTACTGTTCGCAACCCGAATCGAGGCCGAAAGTATAACTTAATGCTCATCATGTGCAGCGGTTATTAATATTAAGTAAGGTTATTGCGTAACCAGCGTAATTGAGCTTGAAATTAATGTGAAATACTGTCCTGCGTCATACGTTCAATTATTTATAAAGAGCGATGGACAAGCATGTCAAACGTGGGTGCGTTCAGTTTTTTGCAAATCTGACTCGAAGATACGACTCCCTTATGCCTTTGTCAAACAGACAGGCGAAAGCGAAGCGTTTCCGAACCGAAGCGAGACGTCAGTCCCATAGTTCTGTCACGCTATCGGATCGCTTTCGCTTTTCTATGTGACTGGATTCAAACAATTCCATACATTACAAATAAAAACGTCACGCTTCGCATTCGCCACGCCTGCCTGTTTGACAAAGGCTTTAGTTTTGGTTAGAAAAACGTTCGGAGAAAAAGTTAAAATAAAGTAATAGCCAAGTGCGAGAATATTTGAGGAACTGTCTATTCAGGGTACCACTACCCAGAAGCGCAAAAACAGGGATTTTTACTAAGTAAGAGTCTGGCAGTCTTGTCTGCTCAAACCAGGGCTCAGGACGCATTCGATGAAATCAGAAACTTGCCGTGATAAAATCATCAAATGAGTCCTCCCACCTAGGGCAGGGCGAGAGGGATTGTCAGACTCGTACTGACTAAAATCCACGGTGTCCTTCACTAGCCCTTTACGTACCGGGGTCACGGTAATTCGTAAGTCCCGCGACCGAGTAACATAAGCTAAGAAAAAATGAGGTCCATCCTATATAGTCTATCAATTCTTATACTCCAGATCCTCTTTCATCTTATAAGTTACGAACGAAAATAGGAATACAATATCAGTTAATTTAAATGGGGAAACTGGAACACCACATGCGGATTACTAAAAAAACTACAACCAATAAATAATTACCTAATTGAAATTAGCAACAAAAATTATTCAACAAAAAAAAAGTCATACCATCCTAAGTAATTAATAAAACCTTTAAAAAAACCAGACGAACATCACACAAAAAAAAATTGAATCGCAAAAACATCTAAAGCTTGCCACACACGGTAGTAATGAACGCATCGACCTACTTTTAGCCTAGTGGTACACTGTGGCACTGCTGGGTACTCAGTTTTTTAATTAAACATTGTCTCCTCGCAATCAAGACGGTATATCAAATAGTAATACTAGCGGGAACGGGGTAGGGCTTCGGTTAGATTGTGAGCGGGGGTTCTTTTACTGCAGAACGTGAAAGGAAAATTGTCTCCGTTCTTATAAAGGATGCGAAATGTTGCGTTTTAAAATGAAATTTGTTTCTTGTTATTTCATACTCTTCAAGCTTTAAAAGTCAGTAGTCCTGCCGTGAATTTCATGTTAAATAGTCATAACAAATGAATTAAAAGCATTTTTCAATACTATAACATAGAAATTTAAGATAAATCGCTAACAAGCGATTTTCAGATTATTTCTAATTATTTTTCTTATTTATATTATCTATACTGTACTCTATCAATTTATCAAAATATTATATCTAATATTGCAACATTTTTTTTTACATTTTAGCCAGAAAAACCATGTAAGAAATCAATGAACTCCCGATTTTTCCCAAATCGCTCCGCTCGTAGTTAAACCTCAACCCATCTCCGCAGTCCATTGTCACCGGTACAATAGTCTGATTAATGCCAAACAGGCACTGAGATTGGCTCTGTACAATGTCTCTGTTTACGCCGATGATGGCTTTGGTGATTTACGTGTGTTCCCAGCCCAAAATATTAGGGCTTTTGTCTTAGAGGTATCTTGTGGTGTCTTTGTCTATACTGAGAAATTATGAGGGGAGTGATTTTTGGAATGTACAAGTATTTTTGAATTAAAGACTGCCATGTTGATATGGTGGTCACATGAGCGACTGCTGAGCAAGAAGTCCTGGGTTTGATTCCTAAGACGGGCAAAGTATTCGTTTTTTTTTCATCAGATAAAGAGTCCGAATGTGCTTGATTGATCGCGAAGGGTCGCCTCCGTGAAACTTGCGAAATGAAAATAAGTGTGTGTACATCTAAATAGGTTTTTTTTTAATCGTGGTAAAATCATCAAATGAATCCTCCCACCCAGGGCAGAGCGGGAGGGACTGTCAGACTCGTACTGACTAAAATCCACGGTGTACTTAAATAGCCATTTACGTTCCGGCGTCACGGTTATACGTGCAGTCCCGCGACCCCGACATCTAAATGGGTACTACATATTTTCTGCCTTATTTTCAGAGATTACAGGCGTAATGTTATGTAAAGCCTTGCAATTGGCCTTGCCCCTTGCTTACTAGTTTTCAATTACGTTCTACATTAACATATTTTCAGTTCAGTTTTTTTTTATTGTTCCTCACTAAGAATTCCTCTTGTATCATGGATAAATTAACAAACATAGAAACACACATACACAAACACCCAGACCTAAAACAAGTACTTGTACCTACTACAAATATTTGTTCCGTGCGGGTATCGAATCTATGACACGCTGCTCAGCAGTCGATACCTTAGCTACTGCGCCATCTGTGCCGTCTAATTCTATACATATAACTTGCAATAATAAAAAAACCCAAAATACATTAGTTTATTGGTCTAGAGTAAATGTCTCAGTCAAATAGTCTCCGTTTGTTATCTCCCGACTAGATGTCCTGGATAGATAGTATTTAGGCTGTGGTCTTTGGGAAACCTTTGTGAATGTGTATGCCTGAGAAAGTGGTAGTGCCATCATGTATTTACATATATTCTTTTTTTCGCCTTTTTATGTATGTAGCCATATAAATAAAATCAATTCAACCGATTTTCCTGATTTTAAAGCCGCGTTTCCATTATACAAGTTAATAGGTTGCCAAAGATAATCCAGGACTCTCCCTCGATAACATCATTTAAGCATAAATTGAAAGAGCACCTCCTATCGCAAATAATTTGATATTTGTGTATGTATGTATATATTTTATGATATATATAATAATAGGTATGAATATGTATGACTAATTTATTAATAATTCTGTGTACAGTCTTATCCCCGTGTATCAAATCACCAAAAATCAGTTCTACAGGTTGACTGGAAGAGATCTCTTTAAAGAGATAAGCTCACCTTTGTGAATCTAATTTTAAGTTTGGTTTTCATTATAAATTTTGTTAACAATAAAGTATATTTTCACAACCTGTCGTTTTGTATAGATCGGTATGCTGGGTTGTGAAAAAGATGTATGTAGCGGAGATGAGGATGTTAAGATGGAAGTGTGGAGTGAGAACAAATGAAAGGGAATCGTCTATCGTCGTATGGACATGTGGAGGGATGACACTCATGTGACTAAGAGAGTGATGAGTATGAATGTTGATGGAAGAAAAGAAGAGGAAGGCCAAAGAAAAGATGGATTTGTCTAAAGTATAATATGAAAGAGAAAGGAGCAAATGATGCTGTGACGTCTGATTGGGATGAATAGAAGAAAAAAATATGTTGCGCCAACCACAAGTAAAATGGGATAAGGGCAGGAAGATGATGATGTTTCCATTACACAAGTTACAAATTTTATGAAACTTGAAAAAACCTGCATAAAAGTTACAAGTAGGTAGTTTGAACTGTAGAATATGTTTTTATTTTTTCAATTCAAGCAATTTCGTACCAATGTGACGTCTAATGGAAACGCCGAAGATTGCGCCCAACTGCTGCCAATAGGCTTGCTCTGATTACATGACATACCGCTTTGAAAAATATAGATAGTTACAGAAGTTAGATACTATACGTAGGAAATCATGTGACCATCGCCACAAACATTTTAGCTAATTTCTAATTACAATATAATGTAACATCTTCTAAATTAGCCCCTCCCCCCCGTGGTCGCGGGACTGTACGAATTACCGTGACCCCGGAACGTAAAGGGCTATTGAAGGACACCGTGGATTTTAGTCAGTACGAGTCTGACAGTCCCTCCCGCTCTGCCTGGGAGGACTCATTTGATGATTTTACCAGGATACAAAAAAAAACTTAGCCTCTTCGTACGCAAGGCGACGCAAGTCTCCGATACCTTACGAATTTGGCATCCATTAACGCGTATCTGTGTAAGTACGGACCTCGACTGATTTGTATTGTGATAGTCGCCTGGATACTAAAATCGTAAGGTATCGGAGACTTGCCTCGCCCTGTGTACAAAGGGGCTTATAAATGCGAAAATGTGATGTTTGTTACTCTTTCCCACAGAAACTACTTCACGTATTTAAATAAATAAATTAATTGATTAATATTCCACAAATACATATTCCACAACTATCACACAACGCCATCTAGTCCCAAGCTAAGCAGTGCTTGTGTTATGGGTACTAGACAACTGATAAACATACTTATATATTTTTAAATACATACATATTATAGATAAATTACACCCAGCCGCAGAACAAATGGTCGTGCTCATCACACAAACATTTGTCCTGGGTGGGAATCGAACCCACGACCTCCGGCATAGCAGTCAGGGTCACTTACCACTAGACCAACAGGCCTGTCACTGGCACTGTTTGTATAATACACATATTGTTTATAGCCTGAAATAATACAAAAAACACTTTTTATACCTGTATTACGTTTCTGTGTGATAATGTATGTGTTACACGCAGGCGAAGCCGTAGGCAACCGCTAGCACAACATAAAATTTTTCATAAACTGTGCCGAAAACAATACAATACGATACCAAATGCACTTCCACTGAATTACAACTGAAAATTAACATTAAAATAATATAACTACGATACAAAACTGACTAAAACATAGATTTAGGTTATGAATTCCGTTTTGCTACTGTTCGCAACACTATCGTCCGGAAACGGATGCTAACAACACAATTCCGAATGCGGAAATGCTGTGTTTGCTACCACTTCCTGTCATTCGGATGTAGCTTTGTAGTGGCAGCAAAAAAAACGTTCGGAAGTTTGATATATGGGCTGGAATCCTTGTTAATATTTATAGGTCAAGATTGTAGCATTTGTTTTGTAATGCTAGGGAAACAATGGAGTTCGTTATATTGATATGCTGCTGAATTATATTCAAGGAGGTTTGAAAAATAAAAACCGGCCAAGTGCGAGTCGGGCTCGCCCATAAAGGGTTCCGTAGCAGCAAGTAACATAATATAAAAGTTTTTGTAGTTGGTTGTAACTTTGACAAGTAAATCGTGCAAACCAATTTTCGCTGGCAGTTTGCATGGTAATGTACATTATATATTTTTTTTAGTTTTATCATTCTCTTATTTTAGAAGTAACAGTGGGGGACACACTTTTTTTATTTTTGTGTGAGAATCCTAATGCGGTTCACTTAATACATCTACTTACCAAGTTTCAACAGGATAGCTCTCATACTTTCGAAGAAAAGTAGCTGTAACATACGGACAGACAGACAGACAGACATGACGAATCTATAAGGGTTCCGTTTTTTGCGATTTGGCTACGGAACCCTAAAAATGTGATAAAACTTTCCAAAGAAGCTTTCAAAGATAGCTTTTAGCGATAACAACGCCTATTGTGTCATCCTATTTAGAACACACAATATTTGCAATTTAAATGATGTTTTTAAGCTTTCACAGTTTTTGTATTAAATATCGGGAACTAAAACTAATTCATAATTACGAAGATATCCCTTAAGTGACAGTATAAGTTTAATGAGTATTCTATTTATCAATCTACATTTTTATCTAGTAACCTAAAATAATACTTTTACAAGCTGGATAGGGGATAAATTAATCAACACCAATTAAAAACCATATAATCTTTAATGACACACAAATCACTAAAGGCTGGAGAAATCCCTAGTGTGGGGCAAAGTTTATAAAAAAAACAGCCTGAATGTTTTCACTGCTGTAATCGACCACACGAATCAAAGACAGGTTAATAGATTTCACGTGTCTTTGATTTGGTTCTAGAATATGCTGGCTTCCACATGCAAGGGTTAAGGACAATTATTGTGAACTAGATCAGACGGTTCGTTCATTAAACTGAGAGAAAAATTTAATTTAAAAAATCTTTGCGTGGTCTACCTGAGTCGGCCATGCTTTAATTTAGAATTAAAATTATTGAGCGGCGATTACATGGGCTTGGAAAATACCTTGGCCCTTCCAGATCCGATTGACACTGGTCATCTATCTATATATATAAAAAGAGAACTGACTGACTGACATATCAACGTACAGCCGAAACTACTGGGGCTAGGAATGTGAAATTTTGCACACGGCTTCCTATTATAATGTAGGGGAGCACTAAGAAGGGGTTTTTGGAAATTTTACCTTTAAGGGGGTGAAAAGGGGGAATTAGGAAAGTACGTAACCCACGCGAACGAAGTCGCGGGAAAAGTGCTAGTTAAATCTATGACAGTCAGAGCAGTCCGAAATCCAACTGTCACGACCAGATTAACTACTCAGTAATTGGTTTTTGAAGATCAGATAGGCAGTTATTCTATGTAAAATACTTATTTGAAGCATTCAACCATCTAAAAATTAATGATGTAACAAAGGTTTTGTAATAATTTTGGCGATCTAAAAAGAGTGTCCATGGAATTTCTTGCCCGTTCTTCTCCATAGAGATCTACTTCTTGGAACGGGCATCTACGGTACTTTCACAGTTTTTATGTCTTGTGACTGGGACTGTAGCACCATAATTTTGTAGTATTTAATTATATTTTTTATGTCTTTGACAATTCAAAAGTGCCTGTAACTGGTCTACTTGAAATAAATGCTTTTGATTTTTTGATTTTTTAAGAATTATTATCGCTTAAATCACAAGCTAATAAATGATGAACAAAGCAGATTCTTCAAACAGGCCTGCCTCTTCAGAAATTCTAGTACCAGCCATTTGATCTCACAATTGTTTCCACGGTCCCAATGACGCTTTAAAGCGATGTACGTTTTAAAATATGGCGCATAAAGACAACAATGTAGGTCCGATTACGAGTGCCATTGTATGCCGAGTTTAATGTGACTTCTGAATAGTGGATTTTGCTTTATTACATTACTTTCTGGGAATATTATAATAAAGATAACACTTTACTATTATCCTGCCTCAACTCCTCGAAGGGGTACGCAAAGATGAGTAGGTACTTACATTTTGCACTGGTATAAGATTGAGGTCGGGGGATGAAAATCTACGGTGAACCCTCAATAGCCCTTTAGCGGAACAGTGTATAAGATGGGGACGCGAGGTATGATGGGAAATCACACACTTAAGGCAAACTGAACAAAATACTAACGCAGCGCAAACGCCAACAGGACGCTATTTGTTAATGGCCGCTTCAAAATGACGTCCTGATGGAGCTTGCGCTACGTTAGTGTTGTGTTAAGTATGCCTAAAGAGTGTATGTGTAAGAGTGTGTGCCTAAAGAGTGTGTGTTCCCGTCCAGTTCCCCTACCAGGGTCACGGTTCCCTGATGAGACAGACTAACTTCAGAATTGGGCCTCTACCTTACAAAGAGAGGTTTTTTTATTGCTATCTAAAACCAGAAACATCTAACAGAAGAACATGGTGAAAATGTTATTTAAAGTTATGTTTAAATCTCGAAATTAATTCAATGGGAAAATAATACTGGGTTAAACTGTATCCTATGGTACTCCATAATATGTAACCCATACATATGGAGTAGTAACTCCAGACTATAATCTGTTTGTGTGCCTGAGTAACAAACATCCATAAAAACTTTTTATTCATTTCAAATATTAATTAGTGTGTGTGGCACTAGGGCCTTTAGTTTGGAGTAGTGGACTGTATGAGATGGTCAGAGGTTTTCTGAGATACCTAATAATATTAAAATTATTGTGAAACCTGGCTAAGATTCAGATCCTTGACTAGAATAGGCAATTCGACTCCACCAACCTTTATCTCCGCCCTTGTTCTGGCTTGGATCAAGCTTGCTGATGCAGGTCGCTGCCGCTTGATTGGATGTGACGTCACAATGGGCTTCTAGAAAGTTTCTCGGGATCCGAATAGTAGGCACACACAAATTAATGTCTAGGATTGTTCTGATACGATCAGAAGGCACTATATCACAAATAGTAAACGAAAAGTCAGGTTATACAATGTGGTAATAGACACATCGGCGTGCACGGCAACGCGCTCCTGTTTCCCTTTCGGTAGTCGAACGTCGACTCACTGCAGCACGAAGATGGCTGCTCAACGCCGTCACTTCACCAGAAGTGAGGGTAGAAGGCTTAAAATTAATGGAGCTTAAAACTACCTTAAACTAGCCAAGGATCGAACAGTGAGGATTATTCAAAATCAAAATTTCCTATTTGAAACCTATTCCTAAAAATTGGCCAGTACCCAATTGAAATGTTCAAGTCGAGTTATCTACCCGATAGACCAGCTTACTCGAAACAAAGGCTGTGTAGAGACGTTAATCCTATTTTCATAACTATTGCCTGGAGCACATAGGTCTAGATTGAACGTAAACATCGTCTAGATTGCTCCGGGCTAAACCCGTATATGCTCCGTTGCTTATGTCTAAATTAGGTCAGATTTAGGTCTCTAAAAATCGAGGTTGTAGGTAGTTTTTTTTGTATATTGTTCATAAGTTTGTTTTTTTTTTCTATTGAAAATGAAAAAGGTCACAGGTCGTCTTTTCTCTAGGAGAGGGAATGGCCAGTAATCCACAACGCAGGACCAATGCGGATTGGTAGATGTCATGTTTTGAATTTTGGTTCTAAGATATACCGGTTTCCCTACAATGTTAATTACTATTTTGGGAGCAGTGATAATGAAACAAATTGACTCAAAGGAAATGCTTCAGAATCGTTGCATTTTTTTTTATAAATTATTTACACTAGCATTTTCTCTTGTATTGTGGGTTGGTTACAAAAAATCAAATTCTCATACACACGACTACTAGACCATACAAAATATATTTTGTTCTGTGTGGGAATCGAATCCGCAACTCACAGCGCAACACAGTGCTCAATTACTGCGCCAACCGTGCTATGAACACTTCCAATTATGACAGTCTTCGTAGAAATATAAAACACTTGTCTTTTTTTTTATCGTGGTAATATCATCAAATGAGTCCTCCCAACCTGGGCAGGGCGGGAGGGACTGTCAGGTTTTACTGACTAAAATCCACAGTGTCCTTCAATAGCCCTTTACGTAAGTCCCGCGACCCTTGTATTAATGAATCTTTTCATTTTATAAAACTCTGACTTCGTCTAAAATCCATCTGTCAAAATCTAACTTCGGCATAGTCCACAATTATCTTACAACACATCCGATACAAAATACCTAACCCTGACTAACCCACATAACCGATTTTTCACTAAACCATTATTCGTCAAAGCTCCATTCTTTGACACAAAAGGCGAGAGAGCACTTTGGACCAGAAAGTGCACAAGTGCCCATCCGTAGACGCTTTCTTGTCCGCCATTGTTTTCTACTCTCAACTGGTCCTCTTTATAGATAAGGGTGTGCCACGGACTTGAGATTGTCTTTGATAATTTTTTATCAGGTATAGTTTTATTTCACAAAACGGTGGATGGGTTGTGTTTTCTGGGCGCTTTGGTGAACTAGTTAGTAAATATATTTATGAGGAAAGAAAAATTCAGCTGGGAGTGGAATTTGCACCCGCGTCTTCTAGATAAGCAACTCCACACATTGAAGCTGAATCTGCCATTCCCTTGTTTAATTTTTAATATCTTAAGATAAATTTAAAAAAAATTCAATTTCACCAAATATACAGTTTCAAATGAAAGTATGAAACGTGGTGATATCTGCCTTGTTGGTCTGGTGAGCAATAGATCTGCGTTCGATTTTCAGGTCGGGCGAAGTTATATTGAGATTTTGAATCAGAAAATCCTCTGCAATAGGCTCGCTCCCACATGGGCGGTACGGTGGCGCAGTGACTGTGTCGCGGGTTCGATCTCCGCACGGAACAAATATTTGTTGGATCTGCAAGAAGCTGTTCTGGGTCTGAGTATTTGTGTATGTGAGTTTCCATGTTTAAACGCATCCACGACACATGAAAAATTCCTGAGTAAAACTGAAAAAAAGCCGAAAGTTAGATTATTAAAAGCTATTTGACCCGCATTATTTTTTTTTGTCACGTTTATCAAAATTAAGGAGATGCAAAGCTTCTAAAAATCACTATACGTCACGCGGTTGGTATAATTTTACAGTCGCTATGACGTCACAAGCACCCGTTTTATCTTTGTCAATATACATTGATTAAAAAAAACGACGGGTTGCACTCTGAGAGTGCCGGCAGAAGTGAAAACTTGAATAGTAATAAACACACACGAACATTCGCGCAAGCGCCCTGCGCCTTCTTACGAATTTTCGATCAGGTCACGTGTCCTGACGCGAGTTTAACATTTTTCACCCATTCCAAAAAAAGTGCACAACGCCGCTAAAGAAGTTTTCACTTCAAAAATGGGACCACTATTTAATTTTATTTTTCAATACTGACGGACTAAACAGAAAGTAAAATACCCTATTTTTTGTAAAAGTTTCGATGGTTTTTGGTGGTCATTTGATGGTGTCGCTAATAAGGATATATACTAGGTGAAATTCCCATCTGGCCGTGTTTTTACCTATTATATCACCTTCTTTCGCTAATGTGTTCACCCGGCAGCTCTCAGTAATTTTAAGCATAATCAGCCTATATGGTTCCCACAGTTATAAACTAACCTCAAACTTTTGCAGAGCCCCAGTTAGAGCACTGAGAATTCTTTCTGATTTTTATAACTTTCTAAGGATTTTATAAAATAAAATGCATATTATTATTCAAAACTTTTATTAATCTTGTTTTTCATTGCGTAACCGACTCCAAAAACATTTGATCATCTAGCAGTAAAAATAGTTCTAATTCATTAGATTCATACTACAGTTTAATTAAAATCATTTTCAGTAAATTAATCTACTACAAACCTTTGGACTATGATAATTATAATTATATCGTAAAATTAAAATACGTTAAAATTAAAAAAAAAATAGTTAAAATAATAGTTTTATTTGAAAAACGCCGTAAGTGACTGAATAGAGTGTAAAAAGTATAAAATAAAAAATGAATACACATGAAATAGTACAAAAACAAAATGATTCGTATTTTTTGAGTATAAAAAAAAATATTACGAGATAGTATTTACATAGTAACTAACTCAAATACTAATCTAAAATTAATTTTCAGTCTCAGTCAGAAGGTTTTTCTGAATTTATTTACATAAAACTAGACTCTTAATTTTAACAAAAAATACTTTAGCAATAGTCATTACAGGTTAAAATATTTATTTTTAATTCCTTAAAAAGGTTTTTCAATAAAATCGATAATTCGAGGTTAAAATACTATTAAAATTAACATTGACGTCATAATTGACAATAATTATTCTTATAATAAATTTAAAAAATCTACTTAATAAAATAATGAGATAAGGACTTAAACACATTACAATTTTTAATAAAATAAACATGTTTAAAGAAAGTTTTCTTAGGTTAATGAATCAATATTTAGATTCGCTATGTTGTAAAAAAACGCTAATTCAAAACTTACTTGACAACTTAATTTCAACTTAGACGTAACGTAACTTAGGTTAGGTTTTTCTTTGACATGAACACTTAAAGCTTTTTAATTTTAGGCTCGTTTGTCAAACTTTTGACGTAATTAAAGTCGTGAGAAGTATACTAAAGAGATATCTTTTTTCATTAAACTTTTTTTTATTATTTTTGCACCAACGTTAACTAAAGCAGTCTTCCTTTTTTAATGACTACGTGCTCTCATTAGTTCTCTGAGGTTTTGTTAATGTAAAATATATATTTTTTAATGAGTCATTAAACTGAACCACAATTAATAAAACAATTAACGAATGGTCTATTTTAGTAATTGAAGAACATTTTTGCAACGTATTTAAAAGTTAAATTGTGTCATTAAATTAGTCTCAAGCAAAAATGAATCACATGACTGCCAAAAAATGTCTGACGAAATGTTCCAATCTTACTTTTATAAGAGGAAAGTAACGAGTTTATGACAAGTGTTTAATTTTCGGCACAGGTAGCACAGTGGCTGGGCGATTGGACTGCTGCGCAACGTGTCGCGGGTTCGATTCCCGCACGGAACAAATATTTGTATGACCTTCAAGTATTTGTTCCGGGTCTGGGTGTTTGTGTACGTGTGTTTCTAAGTTTGCAAACGCACCCACGACGCATTCCTAGTGAGGGGTCAACGTTTTTTAAAATAACTTGGGGGATGTTACTTTTTTTTACGGAAACCCCTATTTTTTTATCGTGGTAAAATCATCAAATGAGTCCTCCCACCCAGGGCAGAGCGGGAGGGACTGTCAGACTCGTACTGACTAAAATCCACGGTGTCCTTCAATAGCCGTTTACGTTCCGGGGTCACGGTAATTCGTACAGTCCCGCGACCGCGGAAAACCCATCTAGACTGGATTTATATAATAGAGGGCCATTCTGAAAAAAAAAATAATTTTTTTCAATATATACTCTGAACTTTAGTCAACGTCAGTGCAAAGATCATCAATATAGAATTTACACAGTGTCTTCGACACGATAGGGCGATTCAATTCTAAGCTTACGTATATTTTATTTATATTAATAATAACCGATTATATTTTAAAAACATTTCATGTATTTCTCCTAACTACACATAATTTAAATTAAACGTGGGTACCGGCTGTCAGCTGGACGCCATTACCTGAAAATGAAAGCAATATTAATAAAAAGCATCGGTGAGTTTAAATGGATTTTTCATATTTGGGTAGGATGATAAATTAGATGGGATAGATAAAATAATAATTTAAAAAAAGATGGACGAATGACAATAATTTTTAATATTACTGAACACGGTTGTTACGGACTCTTTGGTTTTTTATTTTTCTTTAATTATTCAATTTAAAATTGTTATTTTTTGTGTTTTTGATTAGTTTTTTGGTTTGTCTGTCAAACAGTGATTTTTCTTCATGGAGATGATGGAGTGGAACTTAAAGTAATAAAGTTCATTAATTAAAGGGGTAACTATTTCATTTTTATTACATACTAGCTTCCGCCCGCGACTCCGTCCGCGCGGACGTCGGTCTTCGCGTGGATGGTTTATTTCTCCATTTTGAGTAACTCTGACAATGACATCTTATAAATATCTATTGAACCCAAATATGGCTAATAATATGCCTATAATAATTAAGGAGATTCGCGGTTCTACAGAACAACGTCTATGAATAAAACGTATTTTTCCAGGATAAAAAGTATCCCATTTTATGCCCAGGATAATAAGGTATAATAATACCAAGTTTCATTGAAATCGAACCGTTCGTTTTCACGTGATGCCTGCATATACAGACAGACAGACAGGCAGACAGACATTTTTTTTTAATCACATATCGTATTTAGATTTACAGTCCACAATATTCATCTTTTTCAACGGTGCTTGTAAAACAAATAATAAGCATGACAAAAATTCTAAATCTAGTGATAATATAAAAATATATGCCCATCAAAAGTTGTTGGGCTGTTCCAGGATATCCTAACATTGTATAATATAATCTCATATATGTTTATGTAAATCGTTGTTTATAAAAACAATGATGTTTCAGATTCGGCAGATAAAATTGAAAACTATTCTTATTTTTTAATAGAACGCAAAATTACCATTTCGGAAAATTAGTGAATATAAAAACCAAATTGAACAATAAAAAAAAAAACAATTTGTCGCAATTGCTAACTAAGATTTTCTTTCATATGATGGTTTTAGTCATTTACATTATAATTAATTTTAAGAATTTAATTTTACTAAAATTATATTTATTGTACTAAAATTAAAAAGATAAGATCTTTTCTTAGCTGAAATAATACCATATATATTAAAATGACGTATAATTAAATTATCTAAACGCACGATTTCTATTTTTAATTGAAGACAAAAAAGAGGAGACAAAGGGAGCTTACCCATGACGCGTTTCGCCGATTTGCAATTTCTACTAATTAAAAATGTAAATCGTCCTTGCTACTACGATATAATGATGCAATTCGGTTGACTTGAAGTTTTCGTGGCGTGCGTGTTTTGTTTTTCATCTACCCGTAGACAACAGCACGTTTTATGTCATATGTCGTAGTGGTAAGGTTGATTTTCTTTTGTGGTTGGAATCGATCGAATTGCGTCGCATCACTTCATGGGGAAGCTCCCTAAAGCTACCGGGTGAAAACCCTAGAAAAAGCCAGACACCAAAATCGTCATACAAATTAGTTTCGTGGTAAAATCATCAAATGACTCCTCCCACCCAGGGCAGGGCGGGAGGGACTGTCAGACTTGTACTGACTAAAATCCACGGTGTCCTTCACAAGCCCTTTACGTACCGGGGTCGCGGTAATGGGTAATGGGTAAGTCCCGCGACCCCGGCAGGCATGCCCGAGGTCACATGTCCTGACGCGAGTTTAACATTTTATACCCATTCCAAAAAAGTGCACAACGCCGCTAAAGAAGTTTTCACTTCAAAAATCGCAACAAAATGTGATTTATTCCTTTGAGTGAATTCGCAAAAGTTCATAATTAATACGTGTTTGCGACCAATAGTATGCAAGATCACTACCAATTGCAACCCTTTTTCCAAGATGCCGGCCGCCGGATGAGGGTTGTAACTCTACAAACTCAGATTTAATTTTATATCCACCACCACTTGACTAGCAAGGACTGGTCACTAAAAAATATTAATTGATCTTTACTTTGATCAGGATAAATACTCGTCACTTATATCGTTATAAATACCTTTGGTAGTAATCTGATTGGACTGCAAGTTTCCTTGACTGGACGGCGGAAGTATATACAAAGCTCCTGAAGACTGCGAAGATGATTTAGGCACCTGTTTAAAGATAAATAAGGGTTATTATAGATTAAACAGAAAGAAGAAGAAAGAAAGAAAAGAGATTTATTGGCACACAAACGACCATTAGGTCGTTTGTGTGCCAATAAATCTCTGTTGATCTCTATTACGAGTATTTGTAAGAAAAAGGAAAAGGACAATGTTGGATGATAGGATGTTCATCTCTATTACGAGTATTTGTAAGAAAAAGGAAAAGGACAATTTCAAAAAATAAATAATTCTTTATAAGTAAAACACCGGAAGGAGTGGAGGGAGGCCTTTGCCTAAGAGTGGGACAGAACAGACTATTAAAAAAAAATTAAACACCGGACCGGAGATGGCTAAGATGAAAATATTCCTCTTGGCGGTGTACCTATGGTCAGCCTAAGATGTTCCCAATACTGGGATACTGGGACTTGTCTGGGTGCGACACACGAGCCACAACTCCGTTGTCACCTTAGAAATATGTTTTACCTAACTTCTTTGTGAACACTATTTCGTCGTCGTGGAGTTTTTGCATCTACTGAGCGACTCAGAACACGATATGAGTAAATGTTAATGGAACAGCATAAGATTCATTCTATGGCGAGATCCTCTATATTCTTCGTGACATTTTTAGCTAGGAATCTTATTTACACCTATTTTATTACATCACAGTAACGTCACATTGAGTTTCGCTTTTGACGTGACAACGTCTTATAAATTGGTTTGCCGGGTGACACTTCAAGAAACTGCGTTACGCTCCGCTCACGTTATGCGCTCACAATGAGAGCGAGTGAGAGGCTCGCGTCCCTTCCACTCGGGCATGGTTAGCCCGCCTAAGAGCGAGAGAGACTGACATAAAAAGTGAAAGGCACGCGTCCCTTCCACTCGAGCACAGTTAGCCCGCCTAAGAGCGAGAGAGACAGAGCGAGAGAGAGAGAGTGAGAGAGATAGGCATACACACCGGTTCATGTCTTGCGCTTCTATTTCGCTTAGGCGCCTGCATACAAGTTTACACGTTGCCAGTTAATTGTAAAACAATTGTGTAGTGATAATGTGAAGGTATAAATACGTATGTATGTGTAAAGGTAAAAATAAAACTTTGTTAATATGAAATTCAGTGCGAGATTCTTTGTATAAATTAATGTTTTAAATATAATTCTTTGTATAAATAAATGTTTTAAATTGTTACTATTATTTCATCCTTCTTCCTACTATACGAATGAATATTCACATTAAAATTATTTTACCACTCAAAGTCGTTGTCACGTAAAACTTTCGCCCGTATACCGACTTTACAGGCAACCAATTTTTTTATCATTTCTCTTTTTTCTTGTAGTTAATTTTCCTCTTACAACATTTTTTTTTTCATAAACTCGTTCAATTTCTAAACGAGTTCAACTTTCAACAGGACCTCCATGGTCGTTAACGAACTATGGAGGATATATTATTCAGTTAAAGGAGCAGCTATCGTTTAGTGTTTAGTAACTTTTCCTATTATACCCAAAGGGCCAATATGTGAGCGGGTTGCTCACTTTACTCACAAATTAGGAGCATAAACGTTACTTCGTAATTAGTCAGGAATATCGCCTTTAACATTTGCGTGATAAAATTCAGAACAAGGATATTCGCCGAAGAACCGATGTTACTGTTAGTCAAAAGTTTTAAAGTCTGACAACCAGTCTAATGCTGAGCGGAGCGGAGAGAAATTCACCAATCACATGGCTTGAGTGGAGAAGAGATGTAGCGCCTTAACGCAGCCTTATCATGGGGTATCGTATTACCCAGTTAGGTTGTGGAGATCTGAAAGGCAGAATTCCATGTGCCGATTGGTAGATGTCACATGTCTTAGAATTTTTGGTTCTAGGACAACCCGGTTTCATCACAATGGTTTCCTTCACCGTCTTGAGATGAAACTAATTGCACAAAGTACTGCGCCTAGCTAGGTATGATTCCACGATCTATAACTCGGAAGTTGGGGCCTTAACCATTGAGCTATTACTGGCCCTAATTAATCACTTACGAAAATGGCTTAAAATGTTTTTGTTGCACTTACTTGAGGCTGCGCACCACTGTTGGTTGACGATGAAGACGCCATTGGACTAGTGACGGGCCTCGAAGATGATGATGATGACGGTGAAGTTACTGATGGCACTGATGAAGATAATAACAATATTACAATCACACACTTACTTCTAGAAACTGTGACAGAAGTAGCAAGAGAAAATAGAATCAAGATCGTAAAATGTGTACTTGAAGTGAATTGAAAACTAGTTTATTTGCACATGACTTTGTCTGCACTATGAGCAAAAAATAATGAAAGGGAGCTTTTAAAGTAGCTTGTGACACTCGAGGATAACGTAGCTCCAAAGATAGTGAAAGACATTTTGAAATGTAGGTAATTCTCTCAATAATGTAAACAGAATTTTCATACTCTGATTAGTATATACCAGGGTGGCCAACTTGATTAGACATAAGATCTACTGTTTACTAACGAAACCCTGTGCGATCTACCAATTACATACTTCTTGAAATCTTAAATGAAACAGCATAGATTAGTACACAATCATGTAGTATTTTTTATTGAACAGTTTTAGGAGTTCTTTTTCATATCACATGAGATTGTTTCCTTAAATTTACTTAATACTTTGGAATGGAAGTCTGAGTTGATAATGTTTTATCAACATAATATGGGTCCACGATGGAATGGACTAATAGTCGCGATCGATCGGTCGATCGCGATCGACCGGTATATACAAAAGCAAACAAAGAAAATAAAATGGCTATACAGAGTAAAAATAGATCAATAAAACATCTTTACCATAGAGATTACCTGGCGGATGATTGGCATTTCTAACAGAGTAGTACGGCGGGGGTGCTGGCTTCCCAACTGGATTGGTGTTCATCTGCGGAACGTATGCTGTTGACAAAGTTTATCAATAAATCTTCTGTTCCATTTTGTCCACCATGTTGATTTTAACTGAAACGGTTGCCGACCACTACGCGACCATAAAGTCAGAAAGACACTTTGGTACTTGCCTGGGTTTAAACTCTACAATCTCATGTAAGACAGGCAAGGTGAGTACTTTTGAGCCATTCAGACTTTTAAAAACTTTGGCGTTGCCCCGAATTTTTCCCGTGTCGTGGATGTGTTTACAAATATTTAAATTCATATACACAAACGCCCAAACCAGTAACAACTACTAGTAGATCATAGCCGTACAAATATTTGTTCCGTAAATCGGAACACACAGTCGATCGCTTGGCCACTACTAAACGTGCCGTTAAAGATAAGACGATCAGTCATGATAAGACGAACATAACGTAGTCTTTGATTCCAGAGTTAGCTGAAAGCTAACTAGAAACTAAATCTACAAAGGCTATTAAACCTTTGAACTTCGACTCTTCAGAAGTTGCTAGTACTAATAATAAAGTTAACAAATACAAGAACTCACCGACAGGAGCGCTCCCTCTCAAATACGGGTTGCCGTAGGTAGCCGCGTATCTGACATCTTCACCAGTCAGGACCACTCCAGGACCAGACATTGGTATCACTGGGGAAGAATCAGTTGTTTAATGATCGTTATTTAAATTAAAAAAAAATACGAGGTTTTCAACTTTTTTTATGTTTACCTTAGAAAATTATTTTATTCATTGACGTCTCACGCGATCAGTTGACAAAAAAATTATAAGCGGACCCCCCCCCTCCTTTTTTTGGAGTGTAGCTTCCGCCATTACGTGTACAATAGTTTACTAAAAATCAATTGAGTTTGCCCTAAAAAAATAGTTCAAACCTATGTGATTGTTGTTCTGATTCAGGCGTGGATAAGAGCTCTTGCGAAAAGAAAAATGTACTTTTTTGTATGAACCCTATCCAATACTAAAAAATTGACAAAAATATAATCATTAGGTATACCTACAGAACTAAATCGTGATTTAGAAGAACTTTTTGCGCTATTTTACTTGATATGCATTATTCAAATACATAATTGGTCAAGCTTGACCTACGTAGGTAATATAAATTCCCATGACGCAAACGTCATTTTATTGTTTTGTGCAACTCTGTAGCAAAATGTTAGTTGTATCTTGGTCAGTTCTCGTTGTTTTTTGGATGAGTTGTGTTCACTGTAAGTATTTATTACCTACTTTTGATAATCAGTTTTGAATAATTGGTACTATGTAGTATTATTATTTTGTTATTTGATAATAGTTCTACGCATGGGTGATTGATGACACATTAGAGTATTCCGTTATTTTGGTCTCATGTAGATGTCTCTACAACTTAAGGGCTTAATCGAATTTTAAATTTATAGACATTATCCGACGAGCTTTTGCAACTGTCTACGGTCTTTGGTTCCCTGAAAGATGGTTAGACCTTTATGGTAGACAAAAAAAAAAACTGTAACGTTACTCTTGCACCATCACAACTTTCACGGCGGATCTGAAGCGGCGTAAATAATAATATTATAATAACTCTAAGATCACAGGGTCCGAGTGCTCACAACTTCTTCAAAGAGATTTTAAAACTACTGGATGACGCTTCCATGACCCAATGGCTGGCTTTTACCATGGTCAGAGGCAACCACGTTGAGGAGACCTTCCGAATTACAAATTATGGAATCAATTTACATGGTAAATTGTTTACTTCACGATTAATCTCAAGTGAAGGAATCATCCTAAAATCAATAATCTAAGACTTGTGATATCCACCAACCCGTACATACTCTCTGGTGGGTGGCGTATTGCAAGGAGGAAGGCTGTGTCCCAGCTGTTATAGGCTTGATAATCATCTTCTCATTTCAGGTGAAATATGTGACATTTCCAATGAAGACTGCACAACTAAGGGCGCAAAGAATACGTATGGCTCTTTCGTGAATGGCATTGATGATGTAGTCGAAGCTTCAGATCCATTACGGCTAGATGTGTTTGAAGATACGCTGCCGACCCTCCAATATAAGTTGAGTAACGCTTCCTTGACTGGAATGAAGGAATGTGTTGTGGAGTCTCTGAAGTAAGTTTATACTAGTTTATGTCGAGGTTTTGTTCGCGTGGAATTTGGTAAAGGTTCCTCCACAGGATCCAGGTTATAACTATTCATATGCCAGGTTTGATCCTAAGCCGTTCAATAGTTATTGTGTGATTATAATAGCAGTAAAATTTCTCAATAAAGGCTGTATTTAGATTGTCCTAAAGTCAGATAAAATAGCAAATTTCAATTCACGTTGACATGACAGTTGTGACAGTGACAGTGTTAGGTTTATTTTCGTTACGGAATTTCTTGATTCGGTCGCTGCGCTCAAAGGCCGCGATAAAAGCTATGCAATAGCTTAAAAATGCGAAGTATTAAAATCAAATAATTATGATTTTATTGCAGAGTCGACAAAGAAGCATTGACTTTCCTGTTTGTCTTGGAGTGCCCTCACATCGTTGCTAAAAGTGACTATGAAATAAAAGGAAACATTTTCAGTATGTTTGTCGAAGGAAAAGGAGTACTGACAATTACTTGCGGTAAGTATTTTACTATCAGGCGCCAGTTCTTTGATCTGTAGTTAAGTAAACTTTTAGTTAACTGGCCCTTAACAAATCAGACTGAAGTCCTGGTTTAAAATATGTAAAGTCTTTTTTTTATTTCTCGCAAAAAGTTTCTAAGCTCAAAGAGCAGACTTTTTTTTTTAAATTCGCACACTAAGGATTGTCCAGTATTATTTTCAAGTAAAACTCACTAATTCGATTTTTCTTACGATTTATCTGATGAGGCAATCGCTGTTGGTCAGGTGACCAGTCGCAACGGTTACAAAAATAAATAATAAAAATGAGTGGAATTGTCATTTAGATTGTCAATTTTCTCTGCACGGCTAGTCACCAGGCAAATCTTACTACAAATCGACCTGTGTAAAAGCTCCATAAGCGATGTATTGTGACCCCTCTTTGAGGAGTGGCTGAATAGGCGTCGCGGCATCCTGACCTACCGCCTGACGCAGGTCCTCGCCAGACTGTGTCGTTGAAGTTTCGGGAAGTACCTGTGTCCGATAAGGAGGGAAGAAAGACCTGGGAGTCACCATAGCAAGGATCGCCCGAAGGACACAGTGGAGCATACGATGCAGGATTGCCCCGCTTGGCAAGGCAACCGCCGTGTCCTGACAGTCCCTCCCGCTCTGCTTTGGATGGGAGAACTTATTTGATGATTTTACCACGATTAAAAAAAAGCGATGTATTGTGTGTGGCGACGACTAGCGAAGGCGTGAAGCTATTTGCAAGATTACTCTGTTTTAGGCGCTATGCGCTGTGAACGCAGCCTTAAATACCCGATCAATTTATTTTTATTTTATTTCAGTTGATTACGCTCTGATGTTCAACTGCGAATATGAGAAAACTATAGGTCAGGAAGGTAAAACGTATGTCCAAGTCAAAAGTCATTCAATTGATGCTGAGCCTAGAGGGAAGGTTATGTTTGAAATGACGAATCTTTTCGACGGAGATAAAGAAAAATGTAAGTTTGATAATTTTAAGTTTTTTGAAAGACTAGCTGTTCCCACGCTGTCACCCGATGCTCGGCTCCTATTGGTCGTAGTGTGATGTTATATAGCCTACAGCCTTCCTCGGTAAATGGGCTATCCAGCACAAAAAGGTTTTTCACTTCAAATCAGTAGTTTCTAAAATTTACGAGTTACCTAGTATAGCTATAGGCTAGAGAATACCTCAGTGCCTCAAGTCGAATATTTTCGACCAATGTGTGTTACCAGTGATGCTTATGGCCCCGAAACGTGGTCTTTTACTATAAGGCCTCATTAGCAAACTCAAGATAGTCCAAAGAGTTATGGAGAGGGTATGATGCTCGGAGTATCTCTGCGCGATCGACACAGAAATGAGGAGATTCGTAGACGAACCAAAGTAACCGCCATAGCCAAATGAATTATTAAGTTGAAATGGCAGTGGGCAGGCCATATAGCACGTTCGCATTCTCGAACGGTGACCACGCACCGGCAATCGCAGCGAAGGACGTCCACCCACAAGGTGTGCAGACGATCTTATGAAGACCAGAGGATCACGCTGGATGCAAGCCGCTTCTAGCCAGCCCTATTGGAAGTCTATAGGGGAGGCTTATGTTCAGCAGTGGACGTCTTATGGCTGAAATGGTGATAGCTATAATAAAAACTGTTTTTTTAATAAATACTTTGTTTAGCAATGAATATATTGTCTCATACAATATATTCATTGCTAAACAAAGTATTCCACGCTCAACAGTCACGAAGTTTGTTACTTATTTTATACTTTAAGAAACTCTTCCGCGTATATTTAGCTTAGATGATATTAATCTATTTTGTTTTCTGTTTACAGCGGAATTCGTACACGAATTTCTTAATAGAAATTGGAGGATTATTGACGGCTTATTTCGTTCACCTTCCCTTGATAAATATATGGAACTATTCGTAAATAATCTGAACAGATTCCTGAAAGGTAATCCTGTAGAAAATGTGCTGCCAAAGAAAAATGAATCGTGACACGTTAACATATTGCTGGATTTTCAATGCCATAGTCAAAGCTGAAATTGTACAATAATTTAGAAATTCGTTATAGTGTAATGTAGGTATCTTTGAAGCAAATTACTGTATAGTGTCAGCTTATGAAATTAACCAATAAAAATATGATTTAAGTTTTGTTTATTTAATTTATTAATTTTAGTATTGAACTTATTAGTAAGTAACCGAGTGTTTTTAAAGATGATCAGACATAAATATCAGCCCCCATACACGCCCCACACGTAATAACATCCCATTATGATGTATACTATACATTGTATAGTATTATTCGGATGCTGACAGCATTTTTAAACAAGGAATTCTAAAATGTGGGGGGCGTTGGGCACGTGAGATGCGGTGCTGACAAATCAGCCGGGGGTATCATTCCCTCATTTCCCACTAAGAATAACGAGATTTAAGAAAAACGAAAATTTTATCAGCCTAGGGTAATTTATGAACAGTCACATGATACCGTGGATTTTAGTCAGTACAAGTCTGACAGTCCCTCCCGCCCTTCCCTGGGTGGGAGGACTCATTTCATGATTTTACCACGATAAAAAAAATCGTATTGTATTGAAGAATTTGTTATTTCGTTGTTGATTTTGACTTGTAATTTATTCTTTTATTATCGTGTTTTTTTTTATTTTTTTATGTTGTGTGTACCGGTCTCCCAAATAAACGTTTTTTCTTTCTTTTTTTATCAGCTTTGCACGACTTTCCTAAAAGACTAGCTAAACTAGCTGTTCCCTGTGATTTTATCCCCGCTGCTCGGCTCCTATTGATTGTAGAGTGATCTTTTAGAGCCTAAAGACTTCCTTAATAAATGGTCTATCCATCAAAAAAGATTTTTTCCATTCGAGACAATAGTTCCGGAGATAAGCGGGTTCAAAAAAACAAACAAACTCTTCAGATTTACAATTATTTTTTTCGCGTTTGGCTGAACCGCTTAAAAAATTCTGGGGAATGTTTAGTATTTCACTTCCGCGGGCATCCTCGCGACTCGTTCGAGTTTCTCATGCGATAATAAATATTATTTTAATGAAAATAAAGTTAAAATTCATATGACACTGAAACTGTGCTCCGCTTCGTTGCCCTTCGCCGCTCTTTTGGTGTGAGTTGAGCCTAAGAATTTCTCCTGTGTCGTGGGTGCGTTTACGAACATATAAACTCACATACACAAACGCCCAGACCCGGAGCAACTACTTGTAGATCATCACAAATATTTGCTCCGTGCGGGAATCGAACCCGCGACACGCAGCGCAGCAGTCCAATTGCTCAGCCACTGCGCTAACCGTGTCGTAACAATAATGGATATATCGTGACGTTGCCCGCATAGATTAGTTTTTGCTGCTTCTTTGATTGTAGATTTTCGAAAATAAAACGTAAAATAAAAAGAAGGATTCAACTCAACTCAAGAAGGATTCAATCCAACCTGTTTTTCACAGATGTTTTTTTTATTAAGTACATAAAATAGCGTAACAACTTACCATCAGGTCCAACAATCCCGCCAAGTCTTCCAGAGCTCTGCTGCCGATGCAGAGACCCACAGTGGCTGGGGTAGGTGGAACCATCAGTGCTTCTAGATAGGGAGCCGGACAAGGAGTCAGATGGTACAGGTGGAGCGTAGTCCCTGGAGTAGTCCACATAGGGGACATAGCCGTTGCTTTGGCCGTGGTGCTGGAGAAAAAAGAGCTTGTTAATTCTTAAAGTGAAAACTTCTTTAGCGGCGTTGTGCACTTTTTTTGGAATGGGTAAAAAATATTAAACTCGCGTCAGGACACGTGACCTGATCGTAAATTCGTAAGACGGAGCAGGTCGCTTGCGCGAATGTTCGTGTGTGTTTATTACTATTCTAGTTTTCACTTCTGCCGGCAGTCCCAGAGTGCAACCCGTCGTTTTTTTAATAGGTTCTCGACGCTATCGCTGCTTTCAAGCTAAACCCCTCCCATCGGAGTACGATAATGTTTCATCGTAGGCGTTTTTATCGTGGTAAAATCATCAAATGGCTAAAATTAAAGGGCCAAAGCCTTCCGGGGTCGCGGGACTATCTTGTCAGGTCACCGTCGCCCCGGAACGTACATGGATATTGATGGACACCGTGTATTTTAGTCAGTACAAGTCTGACTCCCATGTTGCCCTTGGTGGAAGGACTCATTTGAAGATTTTACCACAAAAAATACACTATGGACGCCTGCAACACCATGCATGTTGCCGACCTTACGTTGCCGAACTTCTTCTTCTGGGTTTCTAGAAAGTAAGAAAGAATGATGTCGACAGATAAAAGGACAATATTTTCTATGAAATGTTAAAATTGTTTAGGTTAAATTATTTATTCCGGGAAAAGAACTGCCAGTTAAATAAATTATTTGAGAAGTATTTTCTTGCTTTCTAAGAGATTAGTTATTAAGTGATTCTTATTCTTATTACAAAAAAAAATATCCATTTTCCTACAAAAAAAAATCCCATCGTACTAATTCTTAATTTATTTCCTAAATTACAAAAAACGAAAGTTCTTATTAGATTTGAGTAATCTAAAACAAGGTCCCTTTGAACCTTTAGCTTCGCATAAAGTTCACAAGAACAGCTTCATTATAAAATCTAAGGAGTTTTACACACAAAAATGCCGACCCGAACAAGACAACTAATTCAACCTGCAAGGACAACTGCTAAGGTATCAATCACTACAAAACTACCTTTTTTTGCTTGGTAAAATGATTTAATGAGTTACTTCAGTTGTCTTTTACGTTCCTTGGTCACGGTGTCTTTAGGCCGGGACTCCACCAAAGCGGAGATGTGTTCGAATAGCCAATCAGATTTCGACCGAAGCTAAGCGGAGAGGAGATGTGGATTTCTGATTGGTTATTCAAGCACATCTCCGCTCGTCTCCGCTTTAGTGGAGTCCCGGCCTTAAAAGACAGTACTGCGAATCACAACAAATAAGTAATAATTTTTGCACAGTGTTTCAGGTTTCTTTTGATGTACAAAATTAATGCTTGTTTGACGAATTCGTGAAAGGTCCCTTTGCATCTTGTAATATTTAGCTACTCGGCTTACCGAATAATACCGACCCGTTCGCACGGGTATGGCTCCTAAAGTAGATTGTACAAACAGTGAAAAATGAGAACGCGTATCTTTCTAGGCAAAACTTGACGTTGTGTATGTAACAGGGCTCTCATATTATTATTTTCTCATAATTCAGCTTTGTTTTGCTTTGCTAACAGAAATTCTAGTCACGTATAAAATTATATCTTGCCAAGAAATATATTATATGGTTTTAGTTGCGAAGTAGGTCTGGTCGAATGAATTTCCAAGAACCGTTCGTGAGTTGAAATTAAAAATTTAGAAACGAGAGTAATTTTAAAATAATCTCGCTCAAGAGCTCGTTGCTAATTAATAATAGCCGCATGGGTCGGTCTTCAGAGTTATGGGGTGTTTACACCGGTGGATTTTTCGTTTATTTAACTATGCGGTCTGCCGTACGGCAAAGATCGACCGTTTTAATGTTAGATTGACTTGTTTTTTTACTTATCTTTACTAGCAATACGACCTGCTCCTCCAGACGATTGGATCTAAAAATCTATCTATGTAAATGTACCGATTGCCTACTCCTGAAATCCAGAATTAACAGTGGCGACCACCAGAAAATCGCCGAGTCAATAATGAAGCTTGATGTGTCTCGGCAAACAAATTTAACTATCTCAAACCTGACACGAAATTAATCAGAAAAAAAATAGTGGAGGAGTAGGAAAAAAACATAGTTTCCACTTTTCATTTTAAGCAGAACTTATAAAAATAGAAAGAAACAGAAATACGGCACAATTTCCACTAGGCCTACCTTAAACAGACTGAAGTATAGCCCACCGCCCACGTACTAGCACTCGGGGCCTAAATATTTAATTTCTAATTCCACACACACCAACTGGGTACATTCTAACAATAAATCCTACGTAGATTCGTTCTAAGGCAGAACTGAGTGAAAACTTTGGAAGATTCACATAAGCTTCACCACCGTTTTGCCCTCGCAAGCGTCTCGCACGAAAAAACAATACACGTTTGGCAACACTGAACGCCCAACCACACACACAGGCAAGTACGCGCAGGCCGGGCTTGCGCAGGCAAAACTGTGGGAAGCTTGTGCGTGTGGTAGGCCCATTAGAAATATGAACACTGACCTTTTTGGTAATGTTCAGCGTGGCTATTCTTTGGAAAAAATTACGACATGCTTATCGGCTAGCTTGTGATAGATTTTCAACTTTTTGCTCAAGACTATAAAGTGGAAAATGACTAAAGACAAACCAGAGCATCAGCGCTGTCGCGACGCCGTGTCTTTAGAGAATAACACTACTGTACAAAGACCAGGAGCCGTATTATGACGTCTTAAAACCAGGCTTGTTCCAGTGAGTGAACGAGGTGGCGCTAGACGACTTGTATAGCTCTGTCTCTTTCACTCACTGGAACAGGCCTGGTTTTAAGACGTCATAATACAGCCGCATATGCGTAGTTCTCGCAACCAGCGAGCGTTACAACCAGATGTATGAACGTAGATGAAGCAAAAAGAGTAGGTACGGATCGAAACAGGTAGCAGTCTGTGCCTTTTTTTTTAAATGGCAAAATCATTATGCCCAGGACAGAGCAGGAGGGACTGTCAGACTTGTAGTGACTAAAATCCACGGTGTCCTTCAACTTCTAGGAAAAAAACTGCGACGTAATTAATTGACCAACATAAGTTAAAACGTGAGAGTAGCGCTGCTTGCTAAGAAATACGTCATCCACTTGTCAAAAACAAAATATTCACAGTAACTCCAAATTCCACCACGTCTCAAGTTTCATTGGATAGGTTTTATGTAATTTAACAAACTTACCTTAAAGTTCAGGTTGTTGATAGGCTGGTTGAAGTCTCCACTGTACCTCTGGTACTGTTTCATGAGTTCGTTGTCGTATCCTGATTCTGGCAGAGGTACTGGCCCAGCAAGAGGTAGACCCAGGTTTGAGGTTAAGTGAAGAGTCGGGTGGAGGTCTGTTTCGGAGCCAGCGTTGGAGTTGTCCTGTGGTAGATGAAATGGAAAGATTTTAAGAGAACGGAATCTATGGAGGGCTTAGGAGCAATCCATGCATAATTTTGCCAGGAAGGCTTATCAAACTGAACTGGGCTATAGGCTAATGCTCATAATTAATATTCAATGTCAATACAAATCCCGTTCGTTGTTTGGATATCTTATAAAAACTCTGATGAACAAATTCGGTTATTGATTGGTCACAGACAAAGATCCAACCGATAATAGCAACTGAGATAGATTATCTAGACAATGATGATGGGTCCTGAGACTGTCTTATCAGGTATCCATGACCTTGAAACAAGGGCTATTGAAGGATCACCCACTGTGGATTTTAGTCACTACGAATTTGACAGTCTCTCCCGTACTGCCCGGGGTGATAGTTGATACGTCGACGATGGACGATGATGATAGTTAAGAAATATTGCAGGAAGGTTTCATTTTTCCAGTTTTTTAAAATGTAATGAAAAATGCTAAAACTAATACAGTTTGATAAGATAATAAATTTTTGAACGCTCAAAGGATGTTGTTAGGGAGGCAACGTGAGTGCACACTTGTGCAATATTGTTTTGGAACAGCAAGATGGTAGCTTTAATTCCTATTTTGGCCATCCGCCAGAAGAACTTGCTATTTATAATTTTTCACTTTGTAAAAAATAATTATTGCGGCTTCACTCGATTTTTGATGGTTTATGATTTTAGAAATATTTTCTTGAATTAATGAAGTAGTTGTAAAAATTATCATATTTACGATTATGATTCATCCCGCCCTGGGAGTGACTGTCAGACTCTTATTGACTAAAAACCACCCTGTTTCTTAACAGGCTCTTTGAATTTCACGCCCGAAGTATCCCCACTTAGACACTCTTGTGTCTATTAGTGCGAAAATCAGCCCTTACATCCATTACAACCTGGCAAAAGTTTAAGGAGTCAGATAAAATTAATATAGATTTCATTGTTTACTCACCATATCACAACTCCCTTCAACCTGCCTAAGTTCCAACTTCAGATCACTGATATTAGAGCTCCTATCACAATCTTTGAACTGGTCTACACAAGTCTTCCCTAAGTCTGTTATGTCAGGTTTCTTTACATCTGTCTTCTTCGTCTTCTTGTGACATAACATTATGATCAGCATTATCATGAGGACGAAGATTACTGTTGATGATCCTCCAGCTATTAGGAACACGATCGGGAAGGTTTCTGCAAAAAATGTTAGATGTGAGGCCTCTAAAGTCTAAAACTGTTCTAATCGTTTAGTTTTGATGTTCCGTGTACATGCAACTTGTGTGGGACAACACGTGATTTCTTCATTTGTGATGGTACTCGCTCCTTTATACTAATCACTATGTTATATTATTTACGTTCTATGAATATTTGAATATACGAAAATATTTATTGATGGCATTATCAAATATTTTATAAATTTAGCCCGCGCCGTTATTGAAGTTCATTTGATACGGCGCTGGTGTCAATGTAATTACACCAAATTGCATTAGAAAAATGTAGTACCACGAATTTTCCACAGGATTTGAGTCATGTCTCTTACACACAATGGTCATGACACGCCCGACGGCTTTTGAAAAAACTTTTGACAATGGCCACGAAATATCCATAGAGTGCTCGTGTCAATGGGAAATTTCGCGAAGTAGGCTCGGTGGCTATGATAATGCTGTTATACTTACTTTCTGGAACAAGATCAATTTCAATACTGTCCATTCCATATACGTTGACGACAGTGCAATTGTAGTGCCCGAAATGATGGGATTCACTCTTCCTTATAATCAAAGTTGATTTTGTCATTCTATCTGTGAGACTTTCTTCCAAAAATGCATATTCCTGAAAGAAAACTTCGAATGTAACGATATAAACTATAGGACAGAGGACAGTAAAACTTTTCAAGTTTAAAGTTTTATACAAAAGTTGTACAAAGATAAGGGAAGAAACATATTCATTCTGTATCTTGAAGTAAAACAGAATTTTTAAATTTCTGTTTGCGGAATACATTTTAGCGGTAAAACAAAAGAATTGTTTTATCTCGAGTTTATTCTGTGCATTCACTTCTTTCCTTATTTTATCATTTCTTGCCGTTTGTGAAAATCTTGGCCTAACTTTCTTCGCAGCCCCCCGTTTTAAATAAGCGATGAAAGCAAATTTGCCTCTTTTGCATCCCGTTTCGAGAGATGTGCATTTAACTGTGCAGGTTTATATCAGCGTCTTTTTTGTTTGAAGAGAGCTGCAGTAGTTAAACTGGGTCTTTAAACGTTATTTAGCACGACTATTGGCTAATTATTATTCTTGTTACCGTAGCACTTTTTTTTTTTTTGCGTGGTAAAATCATCAAATGAGTCCTCCCACCCAGGGCAGGGCGGGAGGGACTGTCAGACTTGTACTGACTAAAATCCACGGTGTCCTTCACGAGCCCTTTACGTACCGGGGTTACGGTGATGGGTAAGACCCGCGACCCCGGCAGGCTCTGGCCCTCTACAGGCCCCGTCAGTTTGCTGACACTCCTTGAGGCGCGCGTGGAACACAACGCGACGTCGACCCGGGCATGGTCCATGGTCGGGCAGCGAGTCGCCCATTACTCGCTGCCCGCATGCCCGCGCCTACGGTGGCCGGAGATCGTCTGGCGACGTCCGTCGCCGTGGGCGTCTACCACTGCGGGTGGGTCGGAGGGAGGACACTGTTCTCTCCCTCACGCGGCACGCCTCCTCCTTCGCGAGCATGACTGCTTCGCAGAAGGAGGCGACCGCTTCCCACTCCGTCTCGCCCCGCAGCATGGCCTCGACCAATGCCGGGCGCGAGAGGTCTCCGCCTATCGCCGTCGTGAGGACACGGCGGAGCTCTGCCCAAGCGGGGCAGTCCTGCACCGTATGCTCCACCGTGTCCTCAGGACGGTCCTCGCAGTGGTGACACCCAGGCGTTTCCTCCCTCCTTATCAGACACAGGAACCTCCCGAAACTTCCGTGTCCGGTGAGGACCTGCGTCATGCGGAAGGTAAGGACGCCGTGACGCCTATCCAGCCACTCCTCAAAGAGGGGTCTTACCGCCGCGATTGCGGCGTGCCCGTGTTACCGTAGCACTAGTGTCAAAGTTTAAGACAAGGAAGATGTTTTGTCAAACATTTGTATTACAAAATACACCCTTCGGCTACACTATCGGGAAATGCCGATAATCACAGATCTTTATTTGACCCTATTTAAAGTCTGTTTTCGTGAAAATTAACGGCATTTATTGTTATTGCGGCCCCTATATTAGAATTTTTTTTTAATTTTAACATAATTACATTTTATGTTTATTGAGTTGAATCTTTTAAGCCAGCACTGCTCACACATGGATAAAAATAAAACCTGCAGGAGCCAAGCGCTCGTTTTCATTACATTTATTATTTTTCCAGTCTGAAGTGATACTAACTTAATATAAAATATTTTCCACAAAAACAATTTCCACACATTCGGATTGCAAATGCCGCTAATCCGAGGCATACTTTATTTCCCGTCTATATTTTGTTCAGACATAAATGCATAAACACGCAAAACACAAATGAAGGCTAAAAAAAGTAATAATAGAGAAACACAATTACCTACCTGATTATGAAAAGAATTAATCTCGCTGCCTCCGAAGGTCCACACAATGTAGTCAGGTTTCGGGACGGAAAATGAAACACACTCTATCCTCACGCTGTCTCCCTCTACGCCATATTGTGTTTGATTTGTCATTATCCTTGGTGGTCCTATAAAAACATGGAAAATAAAAGACCCCATAGTTATTTTTCGTAAATTTATCCTCTAAAAGAAATATTTTACGAAGGATATGATGAAAGTGGGTCTATATTAAGTGCTTTTTATTTATTTTAAATATTATAGGAAGGAGATGCCATCATACCTAAGGGGAAAAGATAACTCTCCTAAATGCCACGGTTTAACGTAATTTGCTAACAAAGGTAGTACGAAAGTGTGAAGTAAATGCAACATAATAAATTGGAACGGAATGGAAATTAACTACAACCTTATACCACTGTCTTTACTGTCTTTATCATTGAAAATTATCTCGCGGGAACGCTTTATAATATAGCATATGATACTCAAGGGATAACTTGTGAATACTCCGAATTCTCTGAAACACGTGTGGTACCAAGAAAACTTAATCATACCTAAAGGGTTTCACATTCCCACCCGACAAGAAGCAACTGCCTCCAAAACTGTCCAAGTCTAAACAAGAACTTATAGAATCTAAATCTTAACTAAAGACATTGATGCAAAATCAACAACAATTTAAATGAGACCTTTCAACGTACTATTAAATTTGCATAAAACGAAAGTTGTACAAGAACATGCAAAACTGAGTTGCCTACGTCGCCTATATGGGCATGAAGTTGGGACCACAAAGTTACGAAGTGCTAACTTGGCTAGTTCTCAAGATGTTCAAATTGAAATGACCTCGGGAACGAGCGCACCACTTGCGCAGTTCGAATGGGTAGCTCGTTATGAATGCTCTACCTGCCTTATCTCTAGCAAGTATTCCGGTGGGAACAATAACAGTGCGCTGATCCCAGCCGCGACCGGCGGGCTCTGCTGACCAAGCATTCCCGATATTGCCAGAGTGTAACTCTAAACGCTAGATATTAAGTGAATGTGTATCCTGTTGTTAGTTAAGATAGAATAGTCAGTCTGAAATAAACGGTCGTCAAGTAAAGTTGTGCCTTTTAAAAACCCTCCGAGACTCACCGGTAACTTAAGTGGCGCAGCCGGTAGGATACCCAAAATTTAGCCTGTGCTTCGAAGGACACTAAATCGGTTCTGTGCGCGCGGTATTGGGTAAACTCGAACCAAACAAATTCCTGTCAACCGGGTGCCGAGGGTTCCTGTTTCTACGATTGCAGCTCTACGGGAAGGCATGGGAACGAGCGAACTGTAAGTAGACCTCCTTACGATTCCTGTCTTGTCCTTGTTATTTCCTGTGGCTACGAAAGTAGATATATATCGTGATTTTCGAACTAAAATCGTCGAAAGTTATTTGACTTCGTATTTGTTAATTAGGTAATTATTTTAAGTGTGAAGTGCTTGAGCATTATTTTCGGAATTTTATTATTTGTTATACCGTACTTAGAATTTTATATTAATAATTTTAATAATGGCAGACCGAGTACAAGTTATTCCAAAAGAATTGCTCTCCCTTATCCCTAAGTTTGATGGGGACCAAAATATGTTAAATTTATTTATAAAAAAGTGTGAATATATATTGAGAAATTTTAATGGACCAGAAAATGCGACACAATCAACATACGTATTTCATTCTATTACTAGCCGATTATGTGGTAGAGCGGCAACTCTACTAAGTGAAAGAGACGACATTAATTCTTGGGAACAATTGAAAAATATTCTCATACAGCATTTTGGAGACCCTAGATCAGAGGAGTGCGTAGCGATTGAGCTCGAAAATTTAAAAATTAAAAATGATGAAACTTACTTACAATTTTGCAACAGAATTCAACAAACGCGTAGCACCCTCTTCTCTAAGGTAAACTTGCTCGCGGACGAAGGTTTAAAAGCTGCTAAAATGATAATTTATAATAGTATGTGTCTTAATGTGTTTTTATACAATCTTCCGGAGGATCTGATTAGAATCGTACGTTTGAGAAACTCTAATACTTTAGAAAGTGCACTTAGCATTGTCATGGAGGAAGTTAATTTTCAATATCAGTACAAAAATAAAAACAAAGCTCAGAAACAAACTTCATTACCTAATCCTAATAATTTTGTAGACCCCAGATCGCCTAAACAAAACCTTTTATCGCCCAACAGCCAGCCTTTTAAATTTGGTATCCCGCAACAAACGCAAAATAATAATAGGCCTGGTTTTAATAATGCTAATCGATTCGGCACACCACAGTTCACACCAACAAATTTTAAGTTTGGTATTCCAATAGTTCCTCAGCAAGGTTTTAAGCCCAACTTACCTGGTCAACAAAATTTTAGATTTAGATTCGTTCCTCAGCAAGGTTATAATAATACTCCAAATCAGGCCAAGCCAGTTTTCAATGCACCAAATCAACAATTTAAATTCGGCATACAAAATCAACCACAACGTAATCCACCACAGTTACAGGAAAGTGATGTCTCTATGCGTACAGCTCGCCCGATGAGACAAAATATGTTAAATATTTTACTCGATGACGATAATAATCTATTCTACAACATTGAACCCGTAGAGACCCCGTCAGAACAATCCAATCAAAATGTCAGTTATTATGTAGAAAATTATGCTTATAATTTAGAAATGCCTGAAACCCAAATTTACAATGAACCTTGCGAAAAGAACAATGATGAAAAACCAATCGATGCTGAAAATTTTCAGGTACAAGCCTCCAATTTTCACCCGAAGTAATTCAGTTGAATTGTGATTCACTCCTAAAACTCCCGCACATAGAAATTCCCGAAATCAAGGCCCGTTTCATGATAGATACTGAAAGTACGCGGTCTTTCATAAGTCCTGTCAAAGCAAATGAATATTTTTCAAAATATAAATTATACGAACCGTTTGAGGTCATAAGTACACACGCGCGTAGTCAACATACTGAAGTAATTTATATACCACTTTTAAAGACCTTTAAAACTTTAGGTAAACATAAGTTTTACGTATATGACGTAGATAAAAAATATGATGGTTTAATAGGCTCAGACTTATTAAAACAATTAGAAGCCTCTATTGATATGAAAAACCAAATATTACGTACGCCCACAACAGACATTCGTATATTATATAACCCGCCATACGAGGTCACATTAGAACCAAGGTCAGAGTCGCGAGTTAAAGTTCCGACTGATATAAAAAATGGAGATGCTATATTAAACTATACAGATTTCGGACAGGGTGTTAGAATGCCGAGTGCTCTCGTGAAATGTATCGATTCATTTGCAACTACAGTTATACAGAATGTTTCAGAAAATAGCGTCACATTAACGTTTCGGCAACCCTTGATTACATGTAAATTAAATGACAATACTTGTGAGATAAATATGACAAATAACGAACCATTGAGCAACTTTGAAATCGATGATTTACTTAAAAATAATTTAACTAAATTACGATTAGACCACACCAATGCAGAAGAACGTGAGGCTATAACCAAATTATGTTTTGAATACAGAGACATATTCCATTGTGATGAACTTCCTCTTACTTTTAGCAATCAGGTAAAGCATCAGATTAGAACTAAAAATGAAGATCCCATTTATGTCCGCCCCTATAGACTTCCACCGTCGCAGAATATAGAAGTACAAAAACAAGTTGAAAAATTATTGCAAAATGACGTCATTCAGGAATCATTTTCGCCTTGGAGTTCACCCGTACATCTTGTACCAAAAAAAATGGACGCCTCGGGTGAACAAAAATATAGGATGGTTATAGACTATCGACGCTTGAATGACATAACTACGGACGACAAATATCCCTTACCTAACATAAACGACTTATTTGACAAATTAGGGAAATCCACCTACTTTACGACACTAGACCTCGCAAGTGGCTACCACCAGCTGGAAATAGATAAACAAGATAGACCCAAAACTGCGTTCACTACCCCATCAGGGCACTTTGAATTCACCCGCATGCCCTTTGGCCTTAAGACCGCACCTGCAACTTTTCAACGCGCAATGGATAACGTGTTGAGGGGATTACAAGGTATCCATTGCCTGGTTTACCTAGACGATATAATAGTCTTTTCAAATAGCTTGCAGGAACATATAGATAAACTTAGGAAAGTTTTTGATCGACTTAGACAAACCAACTTGAAGGTGACGCTTGACAAATGCGAATTTTTACGTACAGAAGTACTTTATTTAGGACACAAAATTACCAAAGACGGGCTAGAACCCAACAATGACAAAATAAAAGCAGTACTAGACTTTCCGTTACCGAGAACGCCCACTGAAATAAAAAGTTTCTTGGGGTTAGTCGGTTATTACCGTAAATTTATAAAAGACTTTGCTAAAATCACGCAACCACTTACCTCTTGTTTAAAAAAACGAAACAAAGTACAGATCAGCCAATCCTTTATCGATGCCTTTAATAAGTGTAAAGAGTTGCTAGTAAACGCGCCTATTCTTCAGTTCCCCGATTTCTCCAAACCTTTTGTCTTAACTACGGATGCCTCTAATTATGCTCTGGGAGCAGTCCTTTCACAAGGCTCTATTGGAAGTGACAAGCCCATAGCCTACGCGAGCCGCACTTTAAATGACGCGGAGACACGTTACAGTACAGTAGAGAAAGAAATGCTAGCCATTATTTGGGCAACAAAACATTTTCGTCCGTACCTATATGGGCGAAAATTCACTATCTACACGGACCATCGTCCTCTAGCCTGGCTTACCTCATTTAAAGAGCCTGACAGTAAGCTCACTCGATGGAAGCTTAGATTGGCTGAATTCGATTTCGATATCATTTACAAAAATGGGAAACAGAACAGTAACGCGGATGCCTTGTCACGTATAAAATTAAATATACTTACCAATAATAATGATAACGAATCCATGCAGTGTAACGCAAGTGACACGAACAAAGATAACGATACTATAGTCATCTCCGATTCATCGGAAACGATTAGTGCGCCTTCGCTTACCTCTTATCCAGTAGGCTCTCCAACATCTAGTACTATTACAGCCTCGTCATTGCCTGAAACAATTCACTCTGCCAAGGATGTTGATACCGACGGAATCCCCATATTAAACGAAGCAGTAGATACGAAGCCCCACCAAGTTCTTGTCTTTGCCTGGAACAGAAACCAGACATCAGTTAAAGATTTATCACGAGATAAACAAAAAGTTTTAGAGGTTCACTTACCTGTTGATAATCCCACTTTAGTTAAAAACTTCCTACTAGAATACATAAAACCTAAAACTAAATATTTCTTTTATTTCGAAGATAAAATACACAGAAGTCAGTTTACGGACGCCGTTACTAGATTATTTAAAAAGAATACAGTTAAAATTTATGAATGCACTAAAAGAGTGGTATACATCGAAGACGAGGACGAGCAACGCGCAGTTATACTTACGTATCATCGCGGTAAAACATGTCACCGCGGAATTAAAGAAACGCTCATGCACCTTAAACGGACATATTACTGGCCAAATATGGATATAACTGTTGCGACAGTAATTAATTCTTGTGACATCTGTAAGACAATGAAATATGACCGCAAACCCATTAAACCGCAGTTACAGCTTACTCAAACCCAAACCAAACCATTTGCCGAAATCTTCATAGACCTGTATTCCATTGAAGGGAAATACTTTCTTACCATAGTTGACGCATTCAGTAAACTAGGACAAGCCTTTGAACTATCCAATCGCTCGACTCCTGAGGTAGTTCGCGCACTTATCAAATATTTCTCATTTTATGGCGTACCAAATAAAATCAGTGCTGACCCTGGGTCAGAATTCAACAACATTTTATTAAAGGAAACTCTACAATTCTATAAAATAGACTTGCACATAGGCACTGCACATAATCCCAATTCCATGGGAATAATAGAGCGTTTCCATTCTACTATAGCAGAGATATATCGTAGCGCTAAATATGAACATAAAATAACGGACGCAGCCAACGTCTTGACATATGCGATTATGGCCTACAATCAAAGTATTCATTCCACGACAGGTCTTACACCCTTTGAAGTTGTCTTTGGCCATACCGAATCTAATAGTACTTTTGCCGTAAATTTCGAGAAACAATACACACAACAGTTAGTGAAAGATCATGTTCAGCGAACGAAATATCTCTATAAACAGCTAACAGATAAAATAATACAAAATAAGGAAAAGGTAAAAGAAAAACGTGGCGGAGAGACGTCATTTGATGTACAAGAAGGGGATGATATATACATAAAAGGGGTAAACATCAGACGTAGCAAAGATAAACCTCGCTACCAAAAAGCTACAGTAACCGGAGATATTACTAGGAACACTTGTCCAGTAAAAATCAAAACCCGCGATACCAAAGTACCTATTAAGGACATTAAACGACCTACACGGGTGCCACCTCGTGCTCCTGATCCTGACCTTCAGGACCCAGGCCCTTCAACTGCACATAATTAATAAGAATCCAGGAGTGATTCTTACGAAGCAAGGTCAAGCTAGTGTAAGTTATGATAAGTGGAATATTATTAAGGTTTTAGATTTAAGTTCGATGCGAGAAGACTTAGAGCTGAATATAAAAAAAAATATATATATATACAAGTCAGGAGTTACTTTGGAAATAAAACATTCAATCAAAAATTGATGGATGTGAAGTTTCAAACCGATTATGTCATGAATTCCAGCATAGAAAAATTCAATCAGTTAGCTCCATCGATTAGAATTAAGCGAGGGATCTTTAACCCTCTAGGATCTATAATTAAGATAATTAGTGGTAATTTAGACTATGACGATGCTATCAGGTACGAACAATTGATTGGGATATAAAAACACGTCAAGATACTTTAAATAAAAAGTAATCGTTATTTCAGAAATGTTCAGATCGCTGATTAACGTGGCGAATTCTACTATGAATAATTTCATCCACATAAATGTAGTTATGGGAAATGCGAAATTTGATACACCAAACTAATATTTAAACTTGTATATCTAGTTAATTACGGTAATCTAGTAGAATTAGAACAGTGTATAAGTATAAAAGCAAAAGGAAGTCAAATAACATTCGTTTTAGATATACCTATAGTAAAAATGATATATATAACTACTACCGAGCGATCCCGATTCCTACAACTAATCCTTCTAACCAAACTACGCTCATAATTCCCAAATATCCTTACCTGCTAGTAAGAGGGTCGAAAATGGTCTCGCTCTCCCAGCCATGCACCGAACTCTATGAGGAGACATGAGGTTATGATGCCGTTCGTGGAGGAAGATACTTGTATAGCCGCTTTGATGAAATTCTCCGACAACATTAGTTCCTGCAATTCGGTTCCAGTCGAAATCAATAACCTAAAGATCCAGCCTGTGGGGAAAGACCGATGGATACTCTACAGTAAAGCGGAAACCATCCTATCAAAGATCTGCTAAAATAATGAAATTATCAAAGATAAGATACGAGGTAGTTACTACTTGATGTTAGACGATAACTGCAATGTCCATATTGGCGAAATGGCTCTTAAAACCCGCTACAGCACCACGAGTAACTTGAACCTGCCGAAACTGCCTATCATTAATCTTCCTGAAATCGTGCTCTCCGAATCTCAGATGCAGCGAAAACCTATTAATTTGAATACAAGTGATTTAGTGAATTTACAACAACTTAATGGCCTGTTAAAAATCAGTGAAAGTGAAGTGGAAAATAACCGTGACGCGTTGATAAATGTAAAAACTGTTAGCATCGGAACTCTATTATTACATATAATCATAATTTTAAGCATTTCTGTAACTCTGATATATAAGTACTGTAATTTCAAATTTCAAAATAATCCGAGCGATAAAAGTCCCTCGGATAATTTTGAAGCTGCGGGGGGAGGCGTTATGAATGCTCTACCTGCCTTATCTCTAGCAAGTATTCCGGTGGGAACAATAACAGTGCGCTGATCCCAGCCGCGACCGGCGGGCTCTGCTGACCAAGCATTCCCGATATTGCCAGAGTGTAACTCTAAACGCTAGATATTAAGTGAATGTGTATCCTGTTGTTAGTTAAGATAGAATAGTCAGTCTGAAATAAACGGTCGTCAAGTAAAGTTGTGCCTTTTAAAAACCCTCCGAGACTCACCGGTAACTTAAGTAGCTTGCCAGAGTTTTAGATCTGGGGGCACGGCAGTGCCCCAGCCAAGTCTCGAGCAAAACGGGCACGGCCGTACCATCTTTTCTCGATGCGATTCGCGGCTGTTTCGCCCCCCCTATATCTTCGACGTGGACAAAGCTAGGAGTTTAGGTTTTCGGTGAATAATAGTAGGCATTAGAACAAGCTTAAGTTCGAAATTACATGCCAATTGAATTAATAGTTTAGGAGTTACGGTCGATCAAAGTTACACCATTTTGTCACTCACTCACTGACTCACTGACTCACTGACTCACTGACCGATCATCAAAAATCTAAGGTACTTCTAGCAGACTTAGAAACTTCAAATTTTGCACCAAGATAGGTCATTAGCCACATATAAAGGAAAAATTATAAAAACATTAAAAAATAATATACCATAGAAAACAATTTTATATTTGCGGTTTGGCAAGAACATTATGTATGGATTTTGACTGCATTGTTAACTTTGTTCGTTGTTTAAGTATTCAATTGGATGAATAAATACATGGAATAGAAAAGAATAATAAAAATGTAATACATAGACTATAATTAATTGATACATAAAGTTCATAATTCATTAAATTAATAAAGCTAAAACTCCATTGTATTGCGATAAATTTCGATTGTATGCGCGCTCGATAGATGGCGTTGTACCTGTCTGAATCGCGCTATGGTTTCGTTACCGAGCGCAGTATAAGTAGTACTTTAAAATAATTCGATAATTTTCATTTGATAGCGCCACCTACCTATGAAAAACCATTTCGAAACTAAAAAAATATTGTAGCTATATTCGGAGAACTTAAGTTAGCCGGATTAGATAGTAGATTTATTATTGTTACTGAAACAGTTATTTAGGCGAATAGTTTATTAATATAACATAGACATAGGTAGTTACAATATCTAGTTGTTTACGTGTTATTTAGTTTAGTTATATTTATTTTGTAAGTTAGTAGATTTATGTTTATTTAGCTCGTTGAAAAGAAACAAAAGAGATAGAGAATGGGTTCTAAGCAAAGCAGTAGCTGAAGTCCAAGAAATTATGAGGTCACCTAAAAAAAAAGAAAGAAATACACTTACAAAAAATAAATGAGATCCCACCAAAAACATTAAAATAATGTAAAAAAATGCCAAGTCTCTCGATGCAGTCTTTCCATCGTAAAAAGTTTTGAGATCTCATAGAAGCCAAGTCCTATTCAAATTATTTTGTAGTTATAAATCAACATTTAGTAATTGTATCAATAGTTTTCTTTATATTATAATTATAGTGACTTGGCAATGAGCACCCTGTCCAGTCCAATGAGCAGTCCTGCGCAGTTTACTAGTCTTGGATGAGACTGACTGCCGTTGCCGAAATTCGGTTGGGACGACACGGATAAACCAAAAGAAAATTAATTTTGTGATATTAATGTTTACGCATGCGGTGTGTGACTTTCAACTCCAAATATGCCGTTTTGTTTCTTCTTGTGCTCATTGCCAAGTCACTATAATTATAATATAAAGAAAACTATTGATACAATTACTAAATGTTGATTTATAACTACAAAATAATTTGAATAGGACTTGGCTTCTATGAGATCTCAAAACTTTTTACGATGGAAAGACTGCATCGAGAGACTTGGCATTTTTTTACATTATTTTAATGTTTTTGGTGGGATCTACGTCTTACGGCTTTTGTATATTTTAGAAGTTGTGTGCGGTTTTTGAGGTGCATAGGAGGGGTTACTGTTTGAGTAGAAAATGAGTATTGCTTTCTCATTAATCGGCGATGAGTAAAGGGAGCAAAATGGAAGGATTTATGAATGATCATGCCTATGATTAAGGCTAATCAAGCTACAAAGATCAGACTGAGGTAGTCCAGTGGAAACAGTTATTTATGTCATTACCACTGCTCCAAAACATCGTAAGAAAACCGCATATCCTAAAACCAAAAACTGGAAGAGATGTGACATCTATTAACCCTCACAAGGCCTGCGTGGTGCATAACAGCCCACTTTTTTCTCATAGATTGGAACATCTTCTCATAAGTCGGTGACGATCACCAGACACCGAAGAGTGCGAGCAAAAAGGAAGGCATTAGAATGCCATGACAATCAGGCTAACAATAAAATAGAAGTATTAGTTACACATTGGAGAATAATAAATGAAAATACAAACAGTCCACTAAATTAAAAGTGGTCAACCGCCCTTTTCAATGCGGGTTCACCCAGGGAATTGCTGTAACGTACCGCCGAGTTTGTGAGAAAATATGCAATAGTGAAATAGAAAAGTTAGTAAAGTATTTTACTTTGTAGAAAGAGGAATACCAGTACCGGTAGTACGTTTTTTTTTTAACGTGGTAAAATCATCAAATGAGCCCTCCCACCCAGGGCAGAGCGGGAGGGACTGTCGGACTCGTACTAAATATAAATAAATATAAATGACTTTTTTTACTCGAGTTTCCCAATATACTTGTTAAGACAACTATCTAGATGCGGAGAAGGCTAATGCAGCAAAGTTATCAACGATTTTTTGCCAAAAAAACAAGACCCATTCAAAAGTGCATAGGGTTGACTATATCGTTATGCACTGTTGTTAGCGCCTCTCTATAAGGGACGGACATAATCAGGAAGTGTGACAAGAAAAATTTTGTATTAGTACAGGTTTTTCTGAGTTAAAATGATTAAGTTTTTTTGCGGAAAAAAAAATCCACTGCAAATAGAATCGAACTCGCTGGAATACTATAATAATATATGAGTATTCTAGCTTCACCAAATAAGCTACCGTAGTACTGACCGGTGCGATATAATCTTTCATTCTATTGTTAAACGTCTTTGATGTTCAAGTCTTGCTTGCAGTAGTTTTTTTTTTGTAAACGTTGCCCCACACTAGGAATTTCTCCTGTGTCGTGGGTGCGTTTACAAACATATAAATTGACGCACACAAACGCCCAGACTCGAAACAAGTACTTGTAGGTCATACAAGTACTTGCTCCGTGCGAGAATCGAACCCGCGACACCTAGCGCGGCAGTCCAATCGCTCAGCCACTGCGCTACCCGTGCTCGTATATACTCGTAAGTTTTACAATTCCCAACGCAGGCGCTAGACGTTTAATATAAAATGTACAAAAATGAATTTACTATTCCAGTTCACCTGTTACTGACTCAATAACGATGGAAAGCTTACCTTTAATATAAACCATGGCAGGAGCCTGTACATCTTGCCTGTTCTCTGTGCTTGCTTTGCACCAGTATTGTCCAGCAGAATGTGGAGTCACCGTGAGTGTGAGGTTTGCTGATTTGCCCACTCTCTGTTAGGACAAAGAACTTATCTTAGTTTCGTTATCTTCGCTTACCATCAGGCGAGGAAATGGTCAAAACAGAAAATATTGATAATAATTAAAAAAAAAAAACTATTATTTGTATAGTGAACAATGGCTGTATTCAAAGTAGTGAATTATGTTGTAACCTTTGACCTCCTTGTTGATTCGTTCGTGCGGAAGCAATCTATGCCATGAAACATAAATTATGCGTTATCACTCGTCTCGTCAATAGTATGAATTACTGACGCTGACAAAGCATAATTTCATAAAATATTTTTTGTAATCAACTTAGTACTATTACTATACTTGAATTTAAAACATGCTTTTCACCATGCCAGACAGATTAGAGATTTATAACAATATCAAAATCGGAAATTCAAAACAAATAGTAAACATGGTATAGAACCCGTTTTAAATTAGATAAGTGTTAGTGATAATATCAGTTTAAAACTTATATCGCAAATATAAAAATGATGGACGATTTAGGACTGGAACTTTTTTTTAAACTAGGTGTGTTCGGCTGTCCCAAAGCAAAACCTAGCAAGGGACAATTTTTGTAAAATACGTTTTTTTAAATGAATATTCCTAAAATTCTGAGCTGCGTCTAATGCAAAAACAACTGTATTTCTGTCTACATTAGAATCAGAGTTATAAACATGCCAAACCTAGCAAGTGCACTTCGTACTCGGAGATAACGAAATCAAAAAACTAGCAAGTAACATTTCCAAGCATAAAAACCTATCAAATACGGTAGATGCTAGGTTTTAAATTTGTGAATTGGTCTTACTAGGTTTTTAGTTTGCAAAATTACTGAAGTGTAGGACGAAATTTCAAATCATTGTCTTTAATAAATAGTAGTAAGTCAACGTTGGTAAGGGGTTATAAGGTTATGTAGTTATGGGACTATGGGTTATGTAGTTATTTAAGCAAGAGGTCATCGAGCTACTGTAATATAGGATTATAAGGTTTTAAAGCCTTACATACGGTTAGCAGTTTAACCAAATATAGCAAATTTGACGGTATATTTTGAGGTTATGGCCGAACCCAGATGTGCTGGAATAAAACTGACCCCAGATTCGGATTCAGCGACCCCAAAAACGTATAGTACATGTAGTGAGACCTCCAGGTCAATAAAAAAAATATCTTTTGTGTGGCTGTGTTATTTAGCGTTTATTATAGTAGTGGGATAGTTAATTGGACATTATCAGATTTTAAAGTACTTATTTCAGTTTTGATGAACCATTCACCGAGTTGGATTTTCTAAATAAAAAGTATGAAGTAACTGAGTTATCTGAAGAAATATCAGCTCCTCGGGGCATTCCTGCTTGAAAAAAGGATGTTGCCAAATTGGTGCCTCCAATGCCCGAAACAAGGCGGGCGTTTTGGAATCAAATGCCGGTTAACGATCAATCGATTGATCTACAAACGGGAGACGAAATGACAGAAGAAACTTAATTATATTGTATTTCTATTATTTTTCCTTTTAACTTGAGAAATGATTACCTCATGTATGTTTAATGTGATTAATTAAACCATTTTATTTTACTTACTAGATAGAAATACAACAATAAGTCATTACTTAAAGTAATTCAAAAATCTAATTCAGAAACTTAGTATTATTGCTAGGTTTTCAGTGCTACATCATAAACGATTTCTTTAAAGAAACCGATTCAAATACCTACTTAGAGACCTTGCTAGGTTTTTATTTTGGATTTGGTATAATACATATCTTGAAGTATCTTAACCAGTCAGTAGCAAGGCACATAAAACTTGTACAAATAGACTTATGTTCAATTTAACTAGCTCGTGATGTGAAGCAAGTCATAATTATCTATATGAAAACAAGAAATGTATAAAAAAGTTGTTGTGTAATAAAAGGCCGACGAAAATGTTTAATATCTTCTCCTGTAAAATTTTGTCAGAGGCACTTGCTAGGTTTTGCTTTGGGACAGCCGTGTTCCCAATGCGTATATACATCAATTTTATTAACTTAACCACAAATCATCAGTTGAAAAAAATAATACTTACGATAAATCTCTCACGCTCATAACGCAGCCACTGTATCTTCGGAGGTGGATGACCATCAACAATGCAAGACAGTGTAGCCAAAGATCCTGTCTCGCCTTCAACGTTTTGGGGTTTTACTCTGATAGATGGTCCGTCTGCAACAAAATAGTTTTTATTAAATACTGTAAAAACGTATACATCGTTTTGTCATTTTACGCCCTCTGCGACTAAAGATGGCGGTACGCACCGTGAAGTCTTTGTCAAACAGGCAGGCGTGGCGAATACGAAGCGAAGCGTTTTTATTTGTAATTGTTTGAATCCAGTCACATAGAAAAGCGAAAGCGATCCGATAGCGTGACAGAACTATCGGACTGACGTCTCGCTTCGGTTCGGTAACGCCCCGGACTCGCTTCGCTTTCGCCTGTCTGTTTGACAAAGGTATAAGAGAGCTCAATACTCTGTTATCGTTATCACTGATAAAATGTCATTTTGTTTTAGACCCTGAGATGGCTCACAAATGACCACTCCATTTCTGCCTACTCTGTGCCAATACTGCAATGCTGCATCGTATGAAAAGTTAAAACTTTATTAGCCCATCGTTTTCTTAGGGGAGAATATAAAAGTATCTTGCAGAACATTATCTCAGCACATTAGAGGATTCCGTATTATAGGAAGACTCATAACAACGAATTGGTAATTGGAGAATTTTAGCTGTGTGTTTGCGTTAAATTTTAATGTTTGTTGTTGAAGATTTTATTTTACTTCACAGAGTTTAATGTTCTTTCTTGGTATATCTATCTAGCGGTAGTAAGTACGACTGCTGATCATCAGGTACTGGTTTCGAATTAAGTAGATTTTTATCCGGATAAATCTAGAAGTCTGGATTTACGGCACGATCGGCGCAGTGGCTGAGCGATTGGACTGCTGAGCTGCGTGTCTTGGGTTCGATTCCTGCACGGAGCAAATATTTAGACGATCCCTACGTACAAACGGATATGTCAAAAATCGAGGTTTGTTACAAGAGAGCGTTTTCAATGTTCAAATCGCTCTAGAAATAATTCTTTGTACACATAGAATTATTTCTACAGGGGTTTATTTTTTTTTTAAATGTGATTGATGAATCGCTCTCCGCTCCGCTCCACTCCGCCTTAGTGGAACCGCAGGCTAATCCTTCGGAAATTACCAGCATGATTTAATGGTACAATATAAACTACACATGTCACGGTTTACTTATATTAGGCAGTACCTAAATACAGTTACGTATCATCTACTATCACTAATTATTATTAATAAGGGGTTTAAGTAACCGATGTTTTTCATCCTCTTTAGCAATGAAATATTTTTATGTATATTCGAGGTTCAATTCTACAGAATATTCTATTACCAGTATGGAATCCTATTATCCTTTACACATCATTAAAATTAAATTTTTGATCGGACAAAAATAAAGGAGGTCATTAAAATTTAAATACAGAATCTTAAACTAATAATAGTCCAATTACAAAAACACAACGTCGTCAAAATGACCTTAACCTTTTTCATTTCGTTTCAGGAACTACTCTACAGCCGAACAATACTTCTATAGAGAACGCAAATTAAATAATAGTCCAATCATTTTACAATAGGGGGCACTTCATTCGTCGTTAAGAATTGCCCTGAAACCACGTAATTGTGGGCAAATGACTATAATTCGGCATTGTATAAAGGACTCTTAAAACTTTGAATAATACCGCTTTCGTCGACCCACTTCGTATTGACGAACGGTAAAGCTTTTTCGTTTTATTCTAGATTTCATTAGGTAATCGTTTATACTGTAATTTTGCTCGGAAAATTGTGGTAATTTTCGCTTAATAGGGCTTAATTATGTGATTTTCCTTGTGTTGTTCTACATTGTTTTTTGAAGTCATTACGAGAGTAATTTTCATTATAGGTAAGTACTAAAAACTCAACAATGTCAAGTCTTTAGAAGTTTAGAATTTCGGATTTGCTTACGTGATTTCATTCCTAATATTTTTACGGCACATTTGACGCAGTGACCGAGCAAATGGACTCCTGCGCTATGTGTCGCGGGTTCGATTCCCGCACGAAAAAAATATTTGTATGATCTACAAGTAGTTGTTCCGGATCTGGGTGTTTGTGTGTGTGAGTTTCTATGTTTGTAAACGCACCCATGATACAGGAGAAATTCCTAGTGTGGGGCAATGTTTTTTTTTTAATTAAATAAATAAATTTTTCGTCGTATCTAACAAGATACAACTTTAAAATATCAGACTATGTAATACACAAAGAAATTCTGATGATAATGAAATAAAGTTTGGCGACGTTTTCCTTAAATATTTCTTTAGCAACGGCTATGAAATAAGTTAGTTTAGTACACAAAATGCCTGTCTTGTTCAGAACACAGATGAAACCGTTAACACTGGGCCACTCCTCTCAATTTCACAAACAAATACACACAATAAAACAACGGTCCCAAAAATGCAACACACGAGAAAAACAAAAACAAAACTCGAGTTTAGATGAAAACAATTGAATAGTTAATACGTGATAACAAAGAGAAATCATATTTCATTCAATACATCCCTTAGGTATGCTGGGGGTTAAATCCATGGCCTTTTGAAACAGCTTCCTGTATGCCTTGTCATTCAGTTTTTTAGAGGGAAAAACAAAAAGGAGAACAAAGGTATGGGCCGTTTTTTTAAATATTGGTATTGGTTTTGACTGGTGATTGGTTCTGATATAGATCGAGCCGGATCGATTGTTGGGCAAATTCTGCTCAGTCCACGTTTTAACATTATTCTTTATTCAACTTTTATTTTCTACCTATTTTCCTTTATGTCCGGAACTATTACTATTTATATTTAGGAAAAGTTATTTATAAGGGGTCTTGAAAATAAACTGTGTCAAACCGGTTCAGTAGCAAAAAAACTAAAACTAATATCTTTCAGGATTAATTAATTATAAGTTTGGTTTTCCATAATTGTTATATCAATAATCAAACCAAAACTAAAAAAAAATACGTGTGGCACTCGGTGTTTGCCGCGATAAGAAAACAATATCATCTACCGCGAATATTTAACGAGAATATGGGGTTGGTCTATGGGAAATTACTCTACTAATTAGACTATGGTCAGCCACGTCAATCAAGTGAAACGTCAAGATAAAAAATCATTCATTCAAATTTTATTCAGTCACATTGACATGACATAACAGTGGCAGTGTTAGGTTTATTTTCGTTACGGAATTTCTTGATTCGGTTGCCGCGTTCAAAGCCCGCGATTAAAGCTATGCAATAGCTTAAAAATGTCTTACAGCTCTCATGATTCTTGTGATTAAATTTTTATACAGCAGTTAATTTGTAAATCGTTCAATCAACTAGTTTCCATGAACGAACTTTTCTTTATGCATATCAAATGAATTCCTAGCAAAATTAGATTTAAAAAGTCTAGGAAATAAACATTACGTATAAAATTTGCCTTTCAAAGTAAAAAGTTTACCAGAATCAGTTTAAAACTGACCACAGTGTAATTTCAATTCACTAGAATTTTACTTTATAATACCTACTTTTTTTAGCGTGGTAATATCATCAAATGATAATATCGTCCCTACCACACAGGGCAGAGTGGAAGGGACTGTCAGACTCGTACTGACTAAAATCCACGGTGTCTTTCAATAGCCCTTTACGTTCCGGGGTCACGGTAATTCGCGTGTCCCGCGACACCGGCAGGCTTTGGCCCTCTAAAGGGGGGCCCCGTCATTTTATAATACTAGAACAACTATTATATTGCTTCTGGATTTTTGCCAAAAAAATATGTGTATCTTTCAGTAACTTCTCAGGGCCCCCCAGAGAAGGCTAACCGCCTACCGGGGTCGTGGGACTGTCTTATGAGCTCACCGTGACCCTGGAACGTAACGAACCTGACTCCTTCGATAGCATCATTGTGGATTTTAGTCGGTACGATTCTGTCAGTCCCTTTCGCTCCACCCAGAGTGGGGCAGACTCATTGGACGATTTTATCAAGAAAGAAAAAAAAGATTGGGGCGTTTAAAAACATAAATTGAACTCGCTTAAAAGGACACCCCTTTAACTGGAGGCCTATTTCACCTCAAGATGTAGGTTTCACTTGGCTTTGTTCATCGTAGATGGTGGAGGGTCTGAAAAGACTGCTGCTGCTTTCTGGATCTTTGGCGATATCAAATACAGCTTACCAAATGCGAAAAGGTAAATGAGATTTTTCCCAAATTACAGACATTCAAGAGTATAAGAGATATCTCGAAACTAAACAAGATATCGAAGTGTTCACTAAATAAAACTAATGACGGGGTATGCAACTTTTTGGCATCAATTTTTTTTTTCTTTCGCCCGTAACGAAATGTTGGTCATTAGTAGACCGACACCTAAGAAATTCGTAAAAAATATTTAAAAAAATCCAAACCGTAACCAACCAGAGATATAACGGATTGTATTTTGTTCTAATCGGGAGTAAATCACTCCTGATTAGAACAAAATTAAAACCGCCATATCCCTGGTTGGTTACGGTTTAGAAACTTAATTTTTTTTTCTATGGTCTTTTTAGGTACTAGTCTAATTGTGGCCAAAATTTAATCACTGGCGAAAAAAAAAACAAAATTGATGCCAAGGTCCATACTAAAAGTTGCATGGGCCTTTATTCAGCTTTTATTTTGTTCATACATGCTATGCCGCTAGGACGCATGGTTTCCGAGATATAAGCAAAAAACAAAAGAATTGATCCTTCAAAGCCCCCCTCCCCCACAGTTTAAGGGCGAGGGGCGGGGCCCTTTTGTTATGTTCACCTCCTAACTATTCCAAACAAAGTTACGTAGTCAATAATTGTGTTCCAAGAATTTCCCTCTATAATTTGTTCCTTGACTGGGCTACTCGTATATTTAAACAGACTCAATAAGATGTGATACATAAGTGCCAAAAAAACACTTAGCTTGACGTAATAAATGATCGTATTTATCGGAAAATATTCAGTTGGCATTTTACTTAAAAAAATATTAGTCCGAAACATAGATTATAAAAAAATATTAGAACCGTGTTTATTTTTGTTACGTAAACCAAAATTGACGAAGATGCAACGCTTCTAAAAATCACAAAACGTCACTCGGTCGCTATAATTTTACAAGTGTGATGACTTCACAGGCCCCCCCACTCCCGAATTTGGAAGCGTTCATTTATTGTCGTTTGTCAATATAATTGATTTAAAAAAAAAACAAAACATACGTGTCTATTTTTTTCAATATTCTAACTGACGGACTAAACAGATTTTCAATTTATTTATGCAGTAAAATACCTTATTACCATTACCAGTATCACACATTTAATCGAATATTAGAAACGAATCAAATAAAAAAAACAAAAAATGCTACCAACTTTACTCTGACTACGCCTTTTGCATACGAAGACCCCATGTTACCCATGTAGGAATGATACTCATGAATAAAATGTTGTGTGCCCCAGGAACTAGTCTCAAATTCTCGGTAATAATTTTGGACGTGTATATTTTCTAGGATGTGTCGTGTGTGGCTTTCAAATATAGATTTGGCTGGCTGTTTCGTTGATATGGGCGGGGTGTGAGAATTTCTGGAATGATATTCAAAATAGTAATAAATGCTAGAAAAAATCATCATTTGGTGTGGAATATTATTCTTATTCATTAATTTTTGACAGGGTTCCAGAAAATGGCTGATACAACACCTGGGCATAATTACAGACCCCGTGTCTGCTACTAAGAAATTTCTAATAGATAGGTACACTATTCTCGACCTTGGAATCGAACCCGAGACCTCTTGCTCTCAAGAAATCACACACTTAAGGCAAACTTAACACAATACTAATATAGCGCAAGCGCCAACAGGACGCCATTTATTAATGGCCGCTTGCCAGTGACGCTTGCGCTACGTAAGTGTTGTGTTAAATATGCCTAAAGAGTGTATGTCCCCATTATACCTCGCGGCGGTCTTATACACTGTTCCCTTACCTAAAAATAAACACGGAAATAAAATCATAAAAACTGAAGAGACAAAAGCAACGACGCTCTTTTCACACCGCGGCTCACAAAACCGTGAGCCTATCGAACCGCAGAACTGAGGACGTATTATAATACTTGAACAGGTACTCACAGGCCACTTCCAGAGTTTTCGTGTCAGCACTTTTGCCGACTTGGTTGTGGACTTCGCACTTGATAGTCGCTTCGTTGAATCTCCGGGATATGTTTGAAAGTATCTGTAACAAAAGGAAGTGTGTAAATTGGGTGGTGATGGTAGATGTTTTTTTTTTCTTTTTTTTTATGTAAGTCTTGGAAGAAAAAGATAATTTTGGGTCCACGGGATATCAAGCAGTCGCTTGACTCTTCACATCACCAGAGGACTGACCTTTTTTGGCCAAAGTGCAAAGAAGACGTCTGGTGGAATGTGGAAATTGAATTGAAAGCAATGTGATTCGATATGGAGAAGTTTAGTGACACTCAGTGATTCTTTTCTTGGTTTGGTACTCGGAAACATTTTCATCACTTATAAAATAAATTATACGATCATGTAAAAAATAAGTTAAAAATAACTAAAACCCGACTACGAAAAAATCGCGCACTGAAAAGTATAAAACAAGAACAAGCCGTGGTCGTATGCCACCTGCGGTTGTTTCACTCAATCTTGATTGGCTAGGTTTTAGTTATTTTTAACTTATTTTTTATTTACACTATTTTGGGGTTACGTTATTTGAAGTAAGTAATTTATGTTATATGTATAGTTTCTGAGTTGTGAATTTAAGATTTATCATTTGATACCCATGTTGACACTGTTAGAAACAGAAAATTAGCTAGTAAAAGCTATATAATGTAGGTATATATATTTCTTTCATCCCCTAGAGGGCGCATTATTGGATTTACCCTACAACCAGCGGACGACTGAGACGTTTCTAACAAGACCTCATTTGTCATGTAATGATAAGTAGTTTAGAAGTTATGAGGGAACAAACAAACATACATACATACATACATACAAACATACATACCGGTCAAAATCATAACCCTCCTTTTGGCTTTGCCGTAGTCGGGTAAAAATAATATCATAATTTTGTAACTAAGCTTCGCTTTTAAACTGCCAAGCAATTATTTCGTTTACGTTTTAAAGTAAATATAAAACAAAGTGAACATAATTAGAATGTTACGCTTAAAAAAATAAACATTCTATGTAACACACCCCTATTTACAGAAACAAGAAAATTTTCCCAACTTGTGCTTAAAATTATATAAACAAACGCATTATACGAGGTAGACCAGAAGAAAATATCCAAGATACTAGTTAAAACAAGACTGCAAGGATGCAAGACTAACAAGACATTGCCAATTACAAGACAGCACTAAACATTTCAGAAGCAAGAAAAACAAAAACACTTAGAGAAGAGAACAACACTTTTAATAATCCAAAAATACCCGAACATACTCTTTAATATGAAACGGCTAATGTAAAATGCATATTGCAAGTATACGTTGTGCCAAGAAGAAATTTGAAAATTCTCTCTCATATTTTCGGAGGACGCCTTACTAACAACAGATGCAAATAAGGAGATGGTAAAATTTAATATAGTGTGCGGAATTAATGGAGGAACGACACTTGAGATGATATAAGATACCTTCAAGGCCGTTACAATGTTTTGGATTTTTAATGGCTGCCTCCCGGAATATGTTGCTCTCAGCTTACGGTTCAGCATACGGTTTCGCGTACGTATTCCAACATTTTCGTTGATACTAACAGAATTTTTAGATGATGTTGCCTTTTGAGAATTTGTGTTGAAATTGGGAGTTGACGAATAAACAAGCTATATCTAGGAATTCTCTTTTGTGGTATTTTTGACGTATAAATTACAAATTCACAAGGATCGGTTAACAAAAAAAACAGTAAAACACTTTAAAAAATGTAATATAAATATTGTGATATCTAAAAATGCCTTTAACCCGACAAAAACACAGGCAAAATGTAGCTGAAATACTACTACAGAAATGAAGCTCTTACTGAATTTACTATTGGGGTTAAGAGGAAAAGGGAGTTCTTAATACTCGATTGAAAGGGAGAATCGTCCAACCCAATGACTGTTTTGTCCTATGGACTATAACCATAACAGATATTGTCAGGTTTTTTAATGTTTTTAACCCGCGTAGAACTCTAATATCGCAATTCAAGATTTTGTTTTTAATTCTTTATTTGAATCACCAATACCTTTTATACTAGTCCACTACACTAACTTCACGTTGCACAGTTTCCACAATATAAATTAACCTAATTGTTTATTCAATGGCGGTATCCACAAAACCGATTGACAAGTAGCTGCAGCGGATGTATTGACAGCAGTTACTGGACTCACCCCTATGAACACCCCATTTGCCTGATTAAAAACGACATTTAAAATCGATAATGGTTAAATGACTCGCGCGAATTCTCGAATGGTTGGTCTTTGAAGGAAGTCGACCCAGTTGAACCAATGACCTAGATAAATTAAAATCTGGAAACATTAAAAGCTAACGGCTTAAATTGTATGAATCATTTTAACGTGCCGATAACTGGGTAGGTTTTAATTTTTTGACATTTCAAGAGCATTGTCTCACTCCTCGCATGTATGAGCCCTCTCTTTCTTCTATAAACACTATTTCTGATTACTAAAACACAGTAAGAGCACATCCAACGATTAAAATCTTTATCTAAAGTCAGTTTGTTAACACGATATGCCAAAGTTTATGTTTATTTTTTGAATTTTAAGACCTCTTTGAAAACGGTGAGATGAGCTGGACAAAACCAAATGGATCGATAGTCTATGTAAGGCTTACAATCGAATAGATTATTAGAATTAGAAATTTATTGATGAAGCCCGGCAGTGCAACACAACTGTTGTTAATACTAATACAGTCACAAAGTAAATAAAAAACAATGAATCAAGTTCTCATTCTCACCAATTCATTACTGATGTCTCCAGCTATGTGCTCATTGTTTACATACCATTTGTATGTAAGGTTATTTGGATTCGCACTCGCTTGGCATCCTGCAAAAAATAATAGGCATAAATTATAATGAAAAATAAAATTCTAGTTTAATTAACTTTTCAATAAAAATCTCAGCATTTTGAAGATTTATTTTTTTAATGTTAAGGTGAGTCGTTCAAAGGATCGAATTCAAAAGGATGCTTATAAAAAGGAATTAACTAGTTAATTAATTATGAAACTTTGCTGAATGTATCTCAAAATTTTGTATCCACCTACGCAGCCTTTATGCGTAAGACTTACTTAGTATTCAATAAAATTAATAGGGGCACCTGAATCGACCCTTGGGGTACGCCTACAAGCAATGAACTTTGATGGATAGATAAAAAAGTTAAGTAATGAATAATACGAAATCAATTGGGATTTCTATTATAAGGGGAAAAAACGTTTTGAAACTTACCAATAACAACGGTGTCTCCTTCTTGTATGTTTCCCTTCAAGACACCAGATTTTACGAACATACGAACTTTTGGCGCGTATTGTACCTGTAACAAAAATAATGTTTTCAGTTTGTGAACTCGAATGATTTTGAATCTCTAATGAATGTAGAATAATGTATCCGCTAAACATAACGCAGTGCAGTGCGCACAAAAGAACCATTTAATGTAAATATTACTATTTAGGTGCATGGTGCACCTGTATTGTTGCACCTGTATTCTTGTATTTTTAATAAACAAAATAGTATAAAATAAACATCAACTACTCTATGAAACTAAATCAAATTAGGTATCAAGAGGACAGCGCAACGCCAACAATGAAGCTTTAGAAAACAGCAGCATTTTTCCACAAGCCAGAATAGTGAAAAACCAAGCAGAAAATGAGAAAAATGTCGCAGAAAACATCGTCAATTCCCCAAGAACGAAACAATACTGCGAGAACCAGCCATTACGAATCGACTTGACCTAAAAATACCCAACAATTTTTCACTCGGAACTTTAAAAAAGAAGGCTTTAGAAATAAACGTAAAACCGACCATTTTTCGTTGTGTCCAAATCAGGAATGTTTTCTAGTATTGTTGTAGGTTGTAGCAAAACATATGGAGTAACAAAGGAGTAAGAAAAATAAATACAAGTGAAGCATCTAGTGGAGGGACTTCGATAGCTGTGTTTGTTGTACCATTTTTTACAAGGAGTCCGTAAGCTGGAGAAAAGACTTTACTTTTACTACAATTCAATCGATTCTCTAAAGCTTTTACAAGTTTAGAGCTTTATAAACATTGTCTTTTACCTTTTTGTGTTGGTTAAAATGGATTGTCTGAGAGATGATTGAAATGAATGAAAAGAGAGTGAATAATAGCGTGAAGTTAAATAAGTAGAACTGTAACAAATAATACTGGACAGGAGTAAATGCGTTGTGATATTGTCACTGCGCGCTTTGAAAATAGCAACCTGAAAGGGTATCTATTACTTTTAAAGAGCATTAATTCATTAGCGCCTACGGTGGCCGGAGATCGTCTGGCAAAGTCCGACGCCGTGGGCGTCTACCACTGAGGCTGGGGTGGAGGGAGGACGCTGTCCTCTCCCTCACGCGGCCGGCCTGCTCCTTCGCGAGAATGACTGCTTCGCAGAAGGAGGCGACCGCTTCCCAATCCGTCTCGCCCCGCAGCATGGCCTCGACCAATGGTGCAGATGCAGTTGCCTAATTTTCTAGTTTCCTTGGCATATTCCTTTATTTCTATGGTCTTTGAATACTCTGCATTTCTCCGGGGTAAGCTGTTATTATCACTAATCTTTTGCGACCGATCGTTGCTTATCTTGTCTGTTCTATCGTCCGCATTAAGCGAGGTCTTAGTGGTGTTTGCATTGGTTCAATTGTTTTAATGGTTACAAATGCGAGTTTCCTTTTTCCTTAATTATCCTAATGAATGATTGGATTTGAATGGCCTTTTTATCATTGCTAAAAATAAAATGTTGTTAATAATCGCGATAGTGCAAAAACGTATGCATATCGTTTAAATAATTCGATTTTACCGTTTGGTATGAAAGAAGAAAGTGTAAATGATGCCGTGACATCTGAGGAGAATGGAAGAAGACAAAGTGTTGCCTAGACACCAATTAGGCTGGTCTAATCTGGTCTTCCATTCTCCCAGGAAAGGGCAAGAAGATGATGATGGTGATGACTGTATTCTTTGGAATAGTGGTCGTCATCAATTGGGTACCCTGGTATAGAACGTAGGTACTTTCAAGGAACCGTACCCAGATGATGAAGATGTAAGAATATACAGAATCTAAATTCCCATCATCAGAACTGTCCCCAGTAGTTATACCGAGTACTGCCGAGTAGCGATACCGGGAGTTTTTTTTACCAATAGACTCGGTCATAGTATGACTTCCCTGGTTAGTTAGAAATAAAACTAATCGAAATCTCAAAGACTTAAGTATCAATTTCTCATATAAAATACAGCACATTCCAGAAACCAATTCCCGTAGTATAGACTATAGAACATTCTAGTGCCATTAAACTGGCCTCAGATAACCCCACTAATATTTTATAGCTGATTGTTTAAGACTGGGTATTACGGAGCATTTTAAAGGCGTATGGTATTGGGAGCTAGCCAAACTGATATGGCAGTCCCCATATATAATTTGGAGGGGGTGGAGGGAGCTAAATTGAAAAGATGGTTCTAATTTCAAATGGAATTGAGCAGTTTGAATTGGAGTGGAATGTTCTCTTGTGTTTTTTTTAAGCTGTGTTTATAGAAATGTGAAAGAAAGTTGTTAAATGTGTGGTTAAATGAAAAATGTATTTCAATTCAATTCAAATCATTTGTTTCAAGTTACAGATACTTTGGAATCGTCAAAGACAAAAAATAAAATTACTACAAACAAAATATTATTAAACCAAAAGAATGATGGTTCCACAGTCCCAGTCACAAGACACATTAACTACCGTAAAAAATACCGTCTTAGGTAAGGCGATTGACGGCACAATGGGCGCAATAGTTGAGCGAATGACTGTTGTCCTGTGTGTCACGGGTTCGAATTCAAGTAATTGCCCGTATCTGGGTGTTTGTGTAAATGTGTTTAAATGTTTGTAAAAGCACCCACGGTACGTACAAAATTGTAATGTAGGCAACAATAAAAAAGCAAATTATGTTATTTGATGTTAAATTGAGAATTTAAGTTTTATTATGAAGGCTAGGCGTTAAGCTCGCGTTTAACAACTATCGTGTGCGATGGCAAGTAAAGAAGATGGTAAGTAAGATCAGCGGTGAAGCACACTTGGTTAGGTCTGACAAAAACAAAGTAAAAGACTCACTAATTTTCTTTTAAATTAAAGTTTGGATGGATGGATGGATGGATGAGTTACTCAGTCACGTCAAAACGGCTGAACGGATTTGGATGGAGTTCGTTATAGTTTGGAATAGCATTTCATTCCGATATTACAATTGCGTGTGATAATTTTCGACAGACACTAGAGCGAATTCGCTTGTGATTTCAGTCAAGTATGATATTCTGATTTAAATCAGGTCATAATTAATGATACTTTAATCACCATAAATTGTTGACAGTTACAAAATACACTAGTGTGGATCGTAAATTCATAAACAAAGCAGGTGAAACAACAGTTTGTTACGCAGTTAAATTTTAATTACATTAGTTGGTTAGGTAATAAAATCCACTGTGCTAAAATTTGATGAGTTTCTAGTGCGGTAAATATTAATTGATTTAATAACAATAATGAATAGTTTAGAGAGCAAAACGTGCTATGAATAATGTTTTAACTGTGTTGCATTTATGCTGAAAACATTTTGGAATATTTTTGAAGTGAAAACTTCTTTAGCGGCGTTGTGCACTTTTTTTGGAATGAGTAAAAAATGTTAAACTCGCGTCAGGACACGTGACATGATCGAAAATTCGTGAGACGGCGCAGGGCGCTTGCGCGAATCTTCGTGTGTGTTTATTACTATTCAAGTTTTCACTTCTGCCGGCACTTCCAGAGTGCAACCCGTCGTTTTTTTTAATACTTAGCCCCACGCTAGGAATTTCTCCTATATCGTGGGTGCTTTTACAAACACAGAAACTCACATACACCCAGAGCCGGAACAACTACTTGCAGTTTATACTAATACTTGTACCGGGGGGGATCGAACCTGTGACTAGCAGCGCGGCAGTTTATCGCTCAGCCACTGCGCTAACCGTGGCGTCAAAAATTATTTTATTTTTGTTTAGTTTTAAGGAGTCTTAATGCCAGTGCACACAATTTTATCTTAACAATAGATGAAATGTTACGAGATAGGACTCTCCCACGATCTACATAGCATACAGTACATGAGAGTATCATACCTGTAATTACCGAAGTATACCTAATACTTCAGTGATTTTAGACTAAACTACATAGCAATGTAATTTTATATATTTTCCGGATATCGTTAGATCGCATTATAAAGTTGGACAATTAGAAATAAAGAGGAAGGCAAAAGAAAAAATGGATGGCTTGTGTGTGAAAAAGGAGTAAATGATGTCTTAACAGGACAGAGAAAAATTGTTTTTTTTTTTCGTGGTAAAATGATCAAATGAGTCCTCCCACCATGGGCAGGGCGGGAGGGACTCTCAGACTTGACTGACTTAAATCCACGGTGTCCATCAATAGCCCTTTACGTACCGGGGTCGCGGTAATTTGTGAGTCCCGCACCCCGGCAGGCTTCACTAGAGAAGAATGGTAGAAGAAAACGTGTTGCACCAACCTCAAGTAAAAAAAGAGCAGAAAGACGATGATGAACGTAAATAGTCAATTCTGAACAAAAATCTAAACAAGATAATTATAAAAAAAAAATTTAAAACATCGTCATTTCTCCATAACTCTGAAACAAATTCACTTAATCCAATAAAAATCCAACTTTTATCGTCAACAACATCCCTACTTAATACAAAAGGGTTTAATCGTAAAGATACCCCTTAATCCCCTATAGCACATACTTTATTTTGTAACCAATGAACCCGTTAGTCTAGACGAAGCCTTACTTTGCAGGGAATTAAACGAACAAAGCCTTTCTGAAGTGACAATAAACCATTTGAAAGGCTCTTACCGCTGGCAGGAAGAGTAACATGTTATTTTCATTAGGTTTCAGAAGCTTTTTTGTATTTCATCTGATCGCAATATGAATGGCTAAATAATAAGCCACGATCGCGGGACTGTACGAATTACCTTGACCCCGGAACGTAAAGTGCTATTGAAGGACACCGTGGATTGTATTCAGTACGAATCTGGCAGTCCCTCCCGCTGAAGTGTGAGTATTATTTCGTAGTATGTACGATACCTATGTGTGCGCGCACTTAGCTAAGTAAGCAACTTTTCTACATATTCTTTTTAATGTAATTACGTTTTAGTCTAATAAAAGACACCAAACTATAAAGTGTGTTTCTTTTACTAAACACCAAGGTTCCAACATCACATGGCGACCCTGCCAGGGCTCTGCCAAGGAACTTTTTTCTTTTGTTTTAGCTTTTAGGTACTGGTTACAAATTCATCAAGATGTGCCAGTCAAAAGTTGAAAAAGAAGACGTGTTTCTATCCCAGAACGCTGCTGGAGATAATTCGGCTCAATTGAAAGAATTTGGAAACCACATACAAAATATAAGCACGGTAACATATATTTTGCTGGCCCTGGTTGTGGCACTTGTACTATTTATTGGTTGCAAGTTATATAGGGCGTGCCATCGCCGCCTAATTCAGGAAGAAATGGGGATGCAAGCCATATCCCGCATCAGGTCGTCTCTACGAGCCAGGCGCAGCGTTGAGGAGCCTACTGCTTAAGCAAAACGAACTATTCGTGAGTGTTAAAACCTATATGTATGTACTTTTATTATTTCAAGTGTTTTCCATGAACTAGGAGTGTTATCAAAAAGACTAGAATTCTAACGTTTTTCGGGATTCGGGAGACAATATTATGTGTAAAGTGTAAAGGCAGTGATCAAATTTCATTACGCTAATATTATAAATTCATAAAACGGCGCACCGATACTCATCGAACATGATACCTCGCGGCGAATAGTGCTTACGTGTGAAATTCATGTACCAGTATGTTACGAAATAGAGTTAAGTTTTACCTTATAGTGAATAATTATAGGAATATTTTAAGAATATTACTTTCATTATGTTAGAAAGTTTAAAAGAATGTCAAGAGTTATTATGTGAAATACGAAAATATTTAGTGAAAAAAGGTCAAAGTCGGTATAAAGGCCAGACTATTGAAATAAAATTGAGTCAAGCTAATGATGTTTTTGAGAAGTGTAAATCATTACTATTAGTTTTAGGTAAAAGTAGCGATACGGAAGTAATTACGTTAGGAAAATATATTTTTGAAAAGTGCCAGGAATTGTATGATGAAATAAATATTTTATGTATTTTTCCTAAATCAATAAAAACTAACAAAATGGAATTCGACTTAAAAGTGGCATGTAATTTGATTCCAGTGATGGATGACACTGAAAGCACCACTAAGAGAATGATTGACTCTATCGAAATGTACGCAAATATGCTCGACGATAAAGGTAATTCTTTATTGATCATTTTTATCTTAAAAAGTAGACTTTCGGAAAACGCAAAATTGCGTATTTCTGACGAATATGAGGCGGTTTCTGAATTAGTTAAAGATTTAAGGAACAATTTATTAACAAAAAAGTCGTACACAGCCATTCAATCGCAGATGCAGATTGTGAGACAAGGTCAAAGGTCTATTGAGGAATATGGTAAGGAAATAGAGCAATTATTTACTGACATGACAATTTCTCAGGCAGACGGGGATTCCAGTGCTTATTCTGTACTTAAACCCATAAATGAAAAATCTGCAATTAAAACATTTTCAGACGGACTACGCAGCTCGAGACTATCCACAATCATCGCGTCGCGCAATTACAACAACCTGAAGGAAGCAATCCAGGCTGCGAAAGACGAGGACAGGCCTGCTGCACAGCAACAAGGTAACGTCATGCATGCATCAAAGCAAGGACGTACTTTCTATAATAATAGACGCTTTAGTGACAGTCGTGGTCGCGGTGGTAGTCACAATTATGGTCAAAACGCAAACTATTTTCGTAGACAGCAAGGACAAAATAGTGGTAATGGATACCAGCATGGAACAGGGCGCGGAAATTATAATAACTATAGAGGAAACAATTTTAATAATAACTTCAGAGGAAAGCATAGTAATCGTAGACCTTTCAACAGTTTCCAGAAAAATAGGGGAAGATTTAACACTCAAAACCGTAACTTATATATGGCAGAACACAATGTAGTGGACCCTCAAAGTAGTAAACAGTCAAATAATAGCCAGATTCAGTTTTTTCGATCTTAAGAATACCATTTTGTCATGTAATAAAAACACAAAATACGTGACATTAAACATCAATAGCATAAAATATTGTTGGCTTGTTGATACTGGCGCTTCATTATCTGTTATAAAAAGTGGAGCAATTCCCTTTAATACGCCAGTGCAAAGAGACAATACATTAATAAATGGCATTGGAGGGCAGACCCGATCTAAGGGATTAGTAAATTTAACTTTAAAAACCTCTAACAATATACATTTTAACCATAACTTTACAGTTTTTGAAACGTTACCACTAACGGCTGATGGGATTTTAGGATTAGATTTCTTAATGAAATATGAAGCTAATATTAATTTACAAACAAATTTAGTAACTTTATATAAAGCTAACAACAGTTATTCATTAAAATTAACTAATTATGTTAGTAATAATAAAAATTTCTTAGTTATTCCTGCGCGATCCGAATCGATACACCATATCTATGTGAGTAAATACATAAATGGTGATGTTGTTGTATGTGGAAAAGAATTAAGCAAAGATATATTTTTAGCAAATGAAATTGCAAGAGTGAAAAATAATATGATTCCTATTAAGATCTTAAATGTTACTGAAAAAGACGTAGAATTACCATTATTTACACCAGACCTACATTCTTTAAATGACTATCATATATGTTCTTTTAATAAAACTGGCATAAACGTTAATAGAGTTCAAAAACTACTTAACGAATTAAATTTATCTCATTTACACGATGAAGAGCGTAAAAGCATTGAAGCAATATGCGCAAAATATGCAGATGTGTTTTATGTAGAAGGTGATAGGTTAACAACCACAAATATTTACCAACAATCTATTACTATCAAACCAAATGTTTCCCCAGTATATGTTAAACCATATCGTTTACCACAAGCATTAAAGCCCGAAATTGAAAATCAAATAAGAAACATGAAAGAAAATGATATCATAGAAGAAACTAGCAGTGAATGGTCAAGCCCAATATTGTTAGTACCTAAAAAAAGTGTTGAAGGTCAAAATAAGAAATGGAGGATGGTACTGCCGCGCTAGCGATATTAGCAGTAAGTGAAATTTTTGACAAAATGAGTTAAATATTGATCCCGAATCAGCGAAATGAGCCCTACTAGATGTGCTGACACCTGTTTTGATAGCTTATCGGGAACCAGTAAATTTCGTTAAGGATAAAGGCAGTAAGTCCAATAAATGACAAATTTTCCTTAACATAACAACAGTAAGTATAGTTACCCCAGGTTACCATCAGGTGAAACAGGGTTTACAAAGAAAAAATAAGGTTTATTATTTTAACCACTTCGTTGAAATGCAGTGCAGTAAGCGAACTCAAGAAAAACCATTGTAAAACTAATGGAAGTCGATAATTTTTACAATTATATCGACCTGTCTTCGCAACATAAAATGAGGAAAGTACAACCTAGAGTGTACCTACCTTAAAGATATGGTTTTAGTCGCAAATCGAGGCGAGTTTACCCTTCAATACAAAACTAACCGTGCTGACGAACAAGTACAAAGTTTACACTTTTTACAGTTGAAGTACCTGAAATCATTTCCACATTTCCTGAATTCAGTTCAAAATTGACACCCAGAGGAATTTCAGAATATACGAAGACTTACTTACTAAAAAAAAAGTTTTGTTATTTTATTTCTTACATTATGTTTGTTCTTTTTTTGTTCTGTATTATAACTTAAGAGTTTGATCTCAAATTGTGAACGTAGAAAAACTGATTTTTTTGTTTGTTACTTTTAAATATGGCTAACTTGCCAATGTTTATATATATTTTTTAAGATTTTTTGTAATAATGTACGAGATTACTACTTTTCTTTACTTACGTATTATATATATAATAATAATACGTAAGTAAAGAAATAGAGATTAATAAACATTAACGTTTTTATCTAACACTTTGTTTTTGTTCCTAAGTTAGAACCTAAACCTAGTATGAGTTGCTTATAATAACAGCAGTAACTTACGACTTACTGCTATTATTCTAAGCAATTGATATTTCAGAGGCTTCAACTAACACTAGATATAAAAGGATTTTCGTCATTTAAAACTATTCTATTATATATACAATTTTATTGAGTAAAGAATATAAAAGCGCTTTAATTGGGCTACACGTTTCAACCATCACAATTAATATAACTTAAAAAAAGACGTCCGGAAAAACAAAATTGTAACAAAAACTTTGCACGCCGATTACTCAAAACTACGCAAAACATACTTACTGCTCTTATCGCTAGCGCGGCAGGGTAGTAGATTATAGGAAATTAAATGAGATCGTGGCTGATGATAAATTTCCGTTGCCAAACATCAATGAAATACTAGACTCCCTTTCTGGCGCAATTTACTTTAGTCACCTTGACCTTCACCAAGGTTACTACCAAGTGACCTTGAACCCTGAGAGTCGTAAGTATACGGCATTTACAACTAGTTCAGGACAATATCAAATGAAACGTTTACCAATGGGGCTAAAAATTAGTCCAAGTTCATTCAGTCGTATGATGTCAGTTGCTATGTCGGGCCTAACATTTGAAAAATGTTTTGTGTATTTAGATGACCTAGTCATTTTTGGCCGCAATTTGACTACTCATAATCAAAATTTAATAAGCGTAATGGAAAGACTTAGAAAAGTTAACTTAAAGGTAAATCCACAAAAGTGCGAATTCCTAAAAAAAGAACTTTTGTATTTAGGGCACGTAGTTTCAGAAAAAGGTGTTTCTCCTGATCCAGAAAAAACTAAAATACTCCAGAATTATCCAATCCCAAAAAATTCAGACGACGTCAAGCGTTTCGTAGCATTCTGTAATTATTATAGAAAATTTATAAAATCTTTTGCTGATATTACTATACCTTTAAATAAATTATGTAGAAAAAACGAACCATTTCAATGGACAGATGAGTGTAACAAAGCGTTCGAAATATTAAAAAAGTTATTAATAACACCCCCAATATTGCAATATCCTGATTTTTCAAAAGACAATGAATTCGTAATACAAACAGATGCATCAGGAATAGCTATTGGCGCAGTTCTATGCAACAAAGACTTGAGACCCATAGCATACGCAAGTAGACCATTAAATAAGGCAGAAAAGAATTACCCGACAATACAAAAGGAACTTCTGGCCATTGTCTGGGCTGTGAAGTACTTTAGGCCTTATGTTTACGGGCGAATTTTTACATTAATGACTGACCACAAACCCTTAGTGTATCTTTTTGGAATCAAAGATCCTTCTAATAGATTACTCAAATTTAGACTCGCTTTAGACGAATATAAGTTCAAAATTATTTACGTAAAGGGTAAAGAAAATACTGTAGCAGATGCTTTATCTCGAGTTATAATGACATCGGATGATCTAGAAAATATGCATAAACAAGTTGTGAATGTGATGACAAGAGCACAGAAAAAAAGGATGAATGATATGAATGAAAATAAAGATTTGAAAGGGACAGCGGATCTTAATAAATCTGAAGACGATTGGCCTGATCAACCAAAAGTCGTAGATATATTAAGAAAACCGCGTGACACGATTGAAATGATGTTTATGGATGGCAAAACATTAGATAAATTGAGAATGAGAAATATGATTACTGTGGAAATAGAGTGTTTCGCTTATAGAAAAGATGTAAAACATTTATACATTAATCTTAATTTCAAGGCGCATTTCTCGCGAGTCGAATTTGTGCAGAAATTAAGTCTATTTTGCAAAAAGATAGGTGTCGAAGAAGTATGCATCGTAAAAGATGAACAGAATGTTGAATTTATTAAAAATATTTGTAGTGAAATAAAGTCACTAGACGATTGGACAGGACCCCGCATATGTATATTGCGAGGTGTTAAAAGAATTACGGACGATAAAGAGAAAACTCTCATAATGAACGATTTTCATTTACTGCCAACCTGCGGACATGCAGGTATGCGCAGGATGATAAATACTATTAAGAAACGATATTTTTGGCCAAGTATTGAAAAAGATGTTCAAGAATTTGTGCGAAAATGTACGAAATGTCAGAAAATGAAACATAGTCGTTACACTAAAGAACCAATGGAAATAACTAGTACGGCATCTTCAGCTTTTGAAAAAGTATACCTAGACGTAGTAGGACCCCTAGACAAGTCCATAGATGATTACTCTTATATTTTAACTATACAATGTGAATTGACCAAATTCGTACAGGCAATTCCTCTTGTAAATAAAGAAACTACGTCTATTAGCATTCGTGCGTAATTTTATTCTGGTATTTGGTATTCCTAAGGTAATAGCCACAGATCGAGGAACGGAGTTTATTTCGTCTACAATGGAACAGGTATGTAAAATTTTGAATATTACAAAACTATCGTCTACTGCTTATCATCATGAGTCGATAGGAGCTTTAGAAAATACCCACAAAGTGTTGGGCTCATTTTTAAGAATTCAGTGCGACAATCATCCGGAAACTTGGAGTCAATGGTTACCTTTTTGGTGTTTCAGTTTTAATAATACCATGCATTCAGAAACAAATTACACGCCACACGAATTAGTATTTGGGAAACTATGTAATATACCTTCTAATTTGTCTAATCATGTAGAACCACTATACAATGTCGACAGTTATCCATTGCAATTAAAATATAGACTACAGTTGGCACAAACTGAAGCTAAAAATAACTTATTAACTAAAAAACATAAGAGAAAAGCTAAGTATGATATTTCGATGAATCCTGTTAGATATAAGGTAGGAGATTTAATATTAATAAAGATAGAAACTGGACGTAAATTGGATCCTCTTTATAAAGGACCGTATGTAGTTGTAGAAGACTTAGGATGTAATGTTAAGATAAAAAATAATTTAAATAAAGAAGAAATTATTCATAAAAATAGGACTAAACCATTTTATGAATAAAACTATTAAACTATACTTTCTTCTTCATTAGATTATAAATAATAATAGATTGTTCTTTTTCTGTAATTTTTTTTTTATAATATTTTCTTGTTCTATCGTAAAAATAGTTAAAGTACTAAAATTCCCAAAAAAAAAAAAAAAAAAAAATGTACTAGTGTCATTTTTTTTTTCTTCGCCCCCGGGAGGTGAAGTGTGAGTATTATTTCGTAGTATGTACGATACCTATGTGTGCGCGCACTTAGCTAAGTAAGCAACTTTTCTACATATTCCTTTTAATGTAATTACGTTTTAGTCTAATAAAAGACACCAAACTATAAAGTGTGTTTCTTTTACTAAACACCAAGGTTCCAACATCACACCGCTCTGCCCAGAGTGGGAAGACTCATTTGATGATTTTACCACGATAAAAATAAATTTAAAAAAATAAGCCACTCAGGTCGATTTTCAAGATTAAGTTGATTATGCTTTCCGAAGTTATTCTGTGGATGGGTGATCATTTATCATAGCGAGTTTCCACCGTGTCTCAGAAAACACGTAAAGCTGTTGGTCCGGGCTGTCATTTCTAGATCTATGACAACTAATTACTTTGCTTAATATTCTCTCTATTTTTTTTGTTCGGCTCGTAGCGTGATCTTAGTTTTTTTTAAGCTTTTCCCCACACTACGAATTTCTCCTGTGTCGTGGGTGCGTTTAAAAACTTATAAACTTACATACACAAACGCTCAGACCCGAAACAACTATTTGTAGATCATACAAATATTTGCTCCGTGCGGGAATCGAATCCGCGACACGTTGCGCAGCAGTCCAAACGCTCAGCCAATGCGCTAACCGTGCCGTCAATAAGATAGCCCACAATCAACCTCTACTCGGCTAACCAACAGAAAAATAAATTTTGTAATTAATAGATCATTCGATCTGGAGATTACCCCCCACAAACAAACTTACAAACAAATCTTACCTCTTCATAACACGAGTATAGATTAATGTTAGTAGCTTTTGCGAAACCTTTTCTAACATTGGCATCGTCGAGTGAAAAAGGAGACTTAAACATAATATTCTAGTGAAGCATCTGATATATCGAAATATGAGTGAGATCTGTTGTTTCATTCTGTTTGGTACTTATAGGATTAGATGCTTTGAATGAGTACGTCGAAACGGTTTTATTTATTAAAGGTAAAATGTTAGAATATTGTCTTTCAAACGTACGCTTGGGAGCTAGCGCTCACTCAGTCAAAGACTTTTGATTTTATTTATTGCTGTTGTAAACAAAATCTATATACTTATAATAAATCTGTAGAGAGGCCAATTCTGTACATGAAATTTATAAAAAAAAAAAACAATTAAGGGGGTGATTAGGGATCGCTACTGATGCCAAAAATGCAATCAGTAAATTTTTTGTCTGTCTGTCTGTATGTTCATTATAGAAACAAAAACTACTCAACGGATTTTAACGAAATTTGCCACAATTATTCTTCATACTCCTGGGCAGATTATACTATACTTTTCATTACGCTACCATCAAAAGGAGCAGAGCAGTGAAGGGAAATTTTGGAAAAACGGGAGAACTTACTCCATTTTTTAAGCTTCCACATTCATGGAGTCACATTAGCACAGATTTTGTGAAATTCAATCTTAGAAGGTTTCTTGAAAGTGATTTTTTTTAAAGTTACAATGTTAGTTGGACACATTTTTAGATTTTTCAAAAGTATCCTGTAGAGAGGGTGACGGGCCATTTAAATTCACTGACTTCGAAGATAGAAAAACGCGCAGACGAAGTCGCGGGCGAAGTGCTAATCTTTAAATAATCTTCTATCTTTACTCTTAATAAACTTTACGAAGACGCGACGCAGGCATTATTGCGCATAAATATATTACTTTAAAATCTTTAGAGGTTAAAACTGTTAAAAGGTGTGTTTTTTTCTTCTTTATTTTCGTTTCAATTGGATCACTATCTAATTTATGAAATTTATGAAAAAATGTAAATTAAAGTCCACCATGATTCATGCAAATAGCAACTCTGTGTTTGTTCGCGATAAACTGAAAAACTACAGAACGGATTCTTATGCAGTTTTCAGTGATTTGCAATTAATGAGGAAGGATTACATTTATTATTTTGTGAATGTTTTGTGTAAATAAGTTGAAATTTGACGAAAATAGTTGAAAATGTCGGAAAGGCAAAGATTTTATCGAAAACGCTGCCTGATATACTTTTGAGACATAATATAACATGTTAGCATAATATACTCTTTTGGTCGCGGGATTCGCGAATAGCCGTGACCCCGGTAGGTAAAGGGCTATTGAAGGACGCCGTGTATTTTAGTCAGTACGAGTCTGACAGTCCCTCCCGCTCTGCCCTGGGTGGGAGGACTCATGGGATGATTTCACCACGTAAAAATAAAAGCATAATATACTCTACTACTTGTGCAAAGCCGGGGTGGTCGCTAGTGGAAGTACACTAATAAAAGCAAAAATGTCACCACGATCTGAGAGTGGCGAATACAGAATGAGAACTTCAAAAGTTCATATACCCAACGTCAATGAAATTACCAAGGTCACAGGGATGTTAAGTAGCTTGACACAATCAACTTACTCAATACAAATCAAAGGACAGAAAAAAAATATAATTTGTCTGAACACTGGTCAAAAATACAAAGGATTCGGCGCATTAAAACCTGACAAAATGGCTGGAAAATCGCATAGAAAAAATCTTTCGCCCCATGGTATACAAGAACTGCTGACGTCGTTACAGACGCGTCTTCACGAAATTAGAACCTTCCTTATTTTCACTTTTCCAGTATAAAACACCCACCAAAATTATTAGATCTACCCCACTTAACACAATATCAGAGAAAAGGACAATTTCGATAGGCCAAAGAAGACTGGCCATGTTGGTAAGCCGAATCGGCGAATTTTGTAAAAGGACGATGTACAAAAATTGTGGCACGGATTTTTTTTTACCGACTGTCTGTTTCCTTATTTCGTTTCTCCTTTCTTTATATCCGTTTATTGGAAGCTTGGCTTAAGAAGTAATTTATGTGTGTACAAACTTAAATTAAGGTTTGTTTTACTTGTGTTTCTGGACGTATTTTCCTTTGGTGCAGGTTTTAATTGAACAACAATTCTTTAATAAAATTTTAAAGTTTAAAAGCGATAATTATTGATACCTACATTATTTAACACTATTTAAAACTTTTCCAAATGTAATACAGCAGTTATGAGCTACAATAAACTATACGTACTAATAGATAAATAAAGTCTTGAGTCTAGATGAAACAGCATTCAATCAATGATAATGAACGAAGGTGGAAAATTAACAAAAAATAAATTGGTTTGGCATTATTTGTCATGACTGCTTTATCTTAATTTTTAATTTAAAGAAGTCAATCTAAAGTTAATCTTTCTAGAAAAAGTAAATGATTTGGAAGCGATTGCCCCTATATCTAGATTTTTATTCCCAAAAAAATGTTTTGCTCTTCTTCTTCTATCACTTACAATCATATTTAAGTGTGAATGTACAATCCCTAAAATCTAAGAAAAAAGAACAAAAAACATCAAGAATTTTCTTAACCAATTTATTATCGTATGGTAATTCAAGAAAACATCTCGAAGGCAAAGCGTACGTCGCAAAAAGATGGGCGCAAACGTGCCCCTTTTTCCTTCTACATACATTTTAATACAAAATTATACGAACAAGATAGGGACCCAGGGGAAGTTAAACCATAAAGTCTTAAACAAAATGTGGGTTTAATCGTCGTATCAAATTATCTCATTTTTGTGGAAACTGAAACGACCATTTATGGATATTAAGTGATCATTAGCATAAACTCTGGTTTTCATAATGTGTTTTTTAAGTTATTTTCAGTGTCTACTTTTAGTATTAAGTGTACTTTAAATCTATTAATTGGTTTTGGTTTGATAGTTTCAAATAGCTTTAGGTTTTAATAAAAGTCTGCTCTAAATTATTTGGTTTAACATTTTATCGAAGTTTTGTTTAAGCATTTTACTGAATACCGACCTTCTTTTACCGCTTGTCTTTTTTACAGTTTTACAAAAGGCTTCAGACGTGATTCTATCTGAAAATATATCTGTAAACCTTCGCCAAGTTTAAATTAGAGTTTTTTAGGGCCAGTTGTTGGTTCAATATTTATTTATTACTAACTATTGTTAAAATCCCATACACTTTTATAATTATTTGTTAAAATTGTATTCGATTTAACAAACGATTATTTAACTACTGATCAAACAACTCCTGAAATATAAGCAAAACTCACAAACATCATGATAACTTTTATTTATTTTACAATATTGTGAACTTGCAATGTACGTTATCGCCGAATAAAAACGTAGCGAAGGAGCGAGACTTCTACAATGCAACTCCAACCCATATCTACTTACACCTCAAACATTTAGATGTCGTGATAATAAATGAGCTGTTAAATTGGATGGCCGTATATCATGTCTTGGGTTCGGAGCAAGCTGCTGGAAGTAAAAGAATAATTTATCAGAAAAGGAATGAGAATGTTTGTTTTATTAGTTATGCGGATTTTTGGGGAACTTGTAGCTTTTATACTTTTTTTTAGCGTGGTTAAATCATCAAATGGGTCCTCCCACCCAGGGCAGAGCGGGAGGGACAGTCAGACTCGTACTGACTAAATCCACAGTGTCCTTCAATAGCCCTTCACGTTCCGGGGTCACGGTAATTCGTACAGTCCCGTGACCCCGGCAGGCTTTGGCCCTCTAAAGGGGGGCCCCGTCATTTTGCTGACACTCTTTGAGGCGCGCGTGGAACACAACGCGCTATCGACCCGACAACGCGCCGTCAACCCGGTAGCTTTTATACTTGGAGATTTGAGGTTTATATTCTATCCTATCCATAATGCCTATATGTATATACGCAGAATATGTCTAAAAAACTATGCGACCAAGATAAAGACTTTGCCAAACAGCAAGCTTGGCACGGCGTGATTCTAGCGTGGCGTGTCATTGGCGTGAGTCGTCCTGCTAAACGCCGGCGCTAGCGTGGCGTGTTGTGTGTGTCGACTTACATGTATTTTCATAGTAAGTACGTCACTCACATGCGAATTAAACCTAACTGGCGAAGTATGGGTGTTCTATTGGATACACCTCTGCTTAACCTTTCGGGTATTAGGGGAACAGTGTATAACACGGGGACGCGAGGTATGATGGGAAATCACAATTTGTTAATGGCCGCTTGCAAATGACGTCCTGATGGCTCTTGCGCTGCGTTAATGTTGTGTTAAGTATGCCTATAGAGTGTATGTCCCCATTATACCTCGCGTCCCCATCTTATACACTGTTCCCCTACAGGCATGATTTTTTTGTTCATTTATGTTTAAAGTCTTGAAGTCAAGTAACATACGCAAGATTTTCGACACAGATGTCAGGGACAGACCGGCGAGAGAGGAAATAAAAAGGCAACGATATAAGGGCCGACCTTAACCCCAAACTTGAGGCACCTAGTGAGATGAACGGCGGGGACGAGAGAAAAACATGTTTAGTAAAAATATCAGCATTTCACATGAATAATTCCTTTTGAAAAGGCTGGACTTACTTGACGTGAGATTGTTGTATAAGCAAAGACGTAGTACATGAGGCAAAAGTGTACCTAAAAATCCCATTTCGTCCATTTTATAACCAAACGCCTATCGGGGTTGCGGGGTTGTCGTAAACAGTGTGTAGATACGCACCGCGACACAAGCATGTTAAGAAAAGTAAAGAAACAGGGTATTCCTAATGAGTAACAGTCTAAAAGTCCCTTTCGCTCCATCCCGGGCGAACTAATCTTTCCGGAGATGTACACTAACTGGGGATACTCGTGGAGTAACGTACGTGTCACGTAATATGCACCGCAACCTTCTTACGTACTGTTTAGGTTGTTATTATTTTATAATAATGAAAACCAAGCTGAAAATTATTATCAAAAAAAAATTAGCTAGAATTTAGAGATTATATCCCTAAATAATATGTTCACGAGGAGGCGCTATCATCGTGCCCATGGCGTAAAACGTAAAACGGGAATCGTTTGTGCTTAGACGACGAAAAAAAATTTTAAGTTCGCAAAAAAACTTTAGGTGCAACGACTGTAATCAAAAACTATTTATTCCACACTATTGTAATAATAATTCATTTCGCTTCGTTAGCACACATGGGCGAGATGACAAGAATCTCATACTCGTATAACCTACGAGTTTCATATTTTTTATTAAGTCGAGCAAAGTCTAGAAAATCTAGTTCACTGCGCGAGAATTGGACAAAGAATGTAAGTTTTGCTTATAAAGAATATTATGTTCATGTAGTCTCTTTTTTATTTGAGGAATATACGTGAACTAGTTTTACATGTAAAATACTTGCTTTTATGCAAAGATTGCATTTTTATATGCATCATATGCATTTTTTTGCAAAGATTGTATGGTGGAAAGGTGTAAAAAGTTATGTGAAAAATTACAAAAATTGTAAGGTACGTAAGGGATTCCGAACCGAAGCGAGACGTCAGTCCGATAGTTCTGTCACGCTTTCGCGTTTCTAAGCGACTGGATTCAAACAATTTGGATCCATACATTACAAATAAAAACGTCACGCTTCGCATTCGCCACGCCAGTCTGTTTGACAAAGGCTTTAGCTCGCCGTCCGATCAGAACAAAGAACCGAGTCGATGGCACATCGTGTTCCACGCGAGCCTCAAGGACCTGTCTACAGACTGAGCTCGTAGGGCTAAACTACTGCTGGAGTAGAAGGATTGTCTTAAAAAGATACCACGGCCGTGGAGCGTAAAGTTCATCAGCAGGTTTTTAGTCAAGTCTGACAATACCTTCCGCTGTATCCAGGGTAGGATTTTATTGTTTTCAATTTCGAAATAAATAGAACTTGTATTTGTACAGATTTAAATTTCAACAGGCTTTTAACTTTATTACTGGATATATTTAGACGTTTATATCATATCTTAAATAGGCCTTACAAAACAATTTAACCAAAATTCAAACAAACTCAAAACATGAAACAGCAAAATTGGCATTCATTCTATAAGCCGAGTATGTAGCGATACCGCAAATATTTGCCAAAGCAAAGTGTTACAGATCAGATACACAAGATAAACCAAATGTTACTGAATTCCTTTGAAATAGAACTCCCTGTTCACTCTCGTGGAGGACAAAATTATCTTTTCAGGATAAAATACACGTAGTATTCCATGTGATAAGGATAATTATGGTCTATGTGTAAGAACTTACTTACAAGTTAATACTTGTAAGTAAGTTCTTCTGCTAATGCAGAAGTATGGATGAATAAATGTGTCATCAAAAATTGTATGTATATTGCCACTGCGCGAGTTGCCCGCGTGACCTTCGTCAATTATCCCACAAAAACGTCGTGCCGGGAAAAAAATGGATTCCATCTATCAGTGTACCAAATTTTATTCAAATTCATACAATGATCGCGGGACTCATAAATTACCGTGACCCCGGAACGTAAACGGCTATTGAAGGAAATCGTGGATTTTAGTTAGTACAAGTCTGACAGTCCCTCCCGCTCTGCCCTGGGTGGGAGGACTCATTTCATGATTGTACCTCGTTAAAAAAAAGAAAAATGTGTGAGAAAGGCAATTTTAACAGCATTCAACAGCAACAATAAAAATATTGTTTTCACATTTTTTTCTCATTAATATTATATGTTGTGTTGTATTAAAATAACTAGCCCTGTAGGCAATGCTGGGAAGAGCGGGCCAAAAATTTGTCCAGTGGTCCTGAATTGGAAAAGTCATAGGTATGACTTCCAACTTTTCCAATTCAGATTACTATGACTTCCAATTTTTGGATCGACTTTCACTGGGATGACACTAAACGTTATCGATAGTAGTATTTATGTAAGTATACATGTCAATATAATTATGTGATTTATATTTTATATTGGATCAGAAGCTCTGCCGGTGATCCCATAAAAAATATACCCTGTGCCTCACTAGTTTATGATTTGCTGTATTTTTTTATTATTTTCCGACTTAATCTCACAAAGCTATCAATCTTTTTAATTTTATAAAAAGATTTCTGCAAACGAAAGGTATCATGTTTAAGAATATTTGAGTAATTGTTCGTAATTAGAATTATACCGAGATCTGCCATCTTGAAACAAGAATTTGAATGTCTCTAGTATCAATTAGCAAATTAAGATTATAAATTAAATATGTAGTTAGACATTTGGAAATTCGTGCAAAGGAATATTAAAACAGTATGCCAAAGTTAGTCTAGTCAATATTTAATTAAGGTAATCATATAAGATGTGTGTTTCAAATACACACAATTATGTATTATAATTGCCTACTTGAAATCTGTCTAGTTTGTAAATTAACTTTAGAAGTCTCCGAAGTACTCACGTAATAGATTTTATCCTTGTCGTATGAATTACTGAATAATACATGTATGTATGTACATAAGTTACATTATGCCAGAGGAGCTCGTGGCTAAATGATTACAGGCCCATGTTCCGGGTTAAGCCGCGCTTGCGAAGGTTGGTTTGTGGATGGGTGACCATCAGTCATAGCGAGTTTCTTCGCGGCCTCGGAAAGCACGTAAAGCCGTTGGTCCCGCCATTTGTACATCTTTGACAGTCATTTATGTTAGTCAGAAGCTCTAAAGTCTGACAACCAGTCTTACCAAGGGGTATCATGTTACCCAGTTACCGGGGTGTGGAGGTCCGATAGGCAGTCGCTCCATATAAAATACTGTTATCATACAGCTGCATCTGGTTCGACTGGAAGCCGACCCCAATAAAGTTGGGCTAGACGAATGATAATTAAGTTACATTATGCCAGAAGAAAAAATAACTTCTTTAACTTACAATGGGTTCCTCAATCTGGGCCAAAATCTAGTCCAGAAACAAAAATGACACCTAAGATGGAGCGCACTTAACCGGAAAGAACTGGTACTCCTGCGCATCGATGAAAGATAGTAAAAGATGTTTAGCGCCGGATTACGACATGACAGGTCAAAAGCCAGGCTTACCACCGCCAGTATGATCACTCAGTCGTCACCGTAGATTACACCAACCAGTGGTGCCGATTCCCGGATTTGATCGCCAGGAAGTTAATCACGGTAACGGCCAACCTTAGCTATCGGCGCAGGAGATACAAGTCTTTTTTCCTACGCTGATGTCGGCCGCTTACGTCAGTCGCGCGTACGAATATGTTCATTGTGTCCTATATAGCACCATACTGCGACTGACGTCAGCGGCGCGTACGTTGTTAAATATTTCTCGTTTACGTATGCGACCGATCGTACGGGACCGACATAGACGTAAGAAGAGTTCAAGCCTATTAGTGCAAGTCTTTTTATTCACTTGTGAACGTTGAACAACGATTGCTTTGGCTAGAACACGGCTATCCGTAATACTTAATCGTATAATGAAAATTATGGAAAGAAGAACTTACCTGCAACTTGACAGTCACGGATCTGTAAGCTCGATCTGCTGTATTTTGTGCTTGGCAAGTGAGGGTCTGATTGTGGTGATGTCTTCTTGGACGCAGCCGGAGTATCGACCTGTTGAAAGAAAAAAAGGTCAAATAACATTATATTAAAATGGAGATAGAAATGATCGTGAGGAAACCGGCATGTCATAGTTCACAACCAAAAAATCGAAGATGCGAGCTCTACGAACCCACACTAGCCTTTTTTTTTACCTTGTAAGATCATCAAATGAGTCCTCCCACCCAGGGCAGAGCGATCGGGACTGTCAGTCTCGTACTGACTAAAATCCACGGTGTCCTTTAATAGCCCTTTACGTACCGGGGTCACGGTAAATCATAAGTCCCGCGACCCCGACAGGCTTTGGCCCTCTAGAGGCCCCGTCATATTTGCCGACACTCTTTGAGGCGCGCGTGGAACACAACGCGCCGTCGACCCGGGCATGGTCCAAGGTCCGACAGCGAGTTGCTGTTACTCGCTGCCCGCATGCCCGCGACCCGGACTAGCCTAATGAAGTGGTTTACAGCCCATTCCCTGTTACAGAGAGGCCTCTGTCCCAACAGTGGGAATGGCATTATGTTATATCATCAAGCATGTACTCCTTGAATGTTAAGGGAAAGGTGTATAATAGTACCGTCCATATTTTGTTCAAGTCAACTAGCAACTGGAACGCAAATCTGGACTCAGTGGCTACCACTGAAACAGTTCTGAAGACGAAACCCACTTATACCCCTAGAAATCAAACTGATGATCTCGCGCTCAACAGTCGCGCTTATAAAGACTAAGCCAAAATACATTATTACTTTAAACAACAAATAACTAACGCTTATTTAGCAAATTCGAAATGTCAGAGTCTCCAAAAATGTTTATGAGAAGATTTCTCTAAAGACGCAATTTCGCGAAACTGTCAGTAATAAAATTATATCTATTTTCATCATATCTTTGGGCCGCTTGTAATGGCGTGATTTCAGCAGGTTTCAAAGACTTGATAGACGTTCCAATTTTTATTTTCAATAATTATTTTTCTTTTTAGTAACAGAATATCTTAAAACGATTTTAACGTTAAATTATGATATTTTGTTACCAACGAGGTATTTCAATAATATAATAAAGTATAACTATGGAAATGATCTAAAATTAGGAGTAGGTATAATTTTTTTAAGTAATCATCGACCGACGTCGACCCTGTATGGTCTTGATTGGACGACGAGCCATTACTTGCAGAACTTTATAAAATCTATTATTTTCTATTAAACGTCCGTTTTTCTGAACTAGGTTTTGCCTGCGTATTTATCCAAGTTATTATTATCCGTTTGCCAAAGGTCATCCAAATCCATTCAGTTTCCCTGTTTCTTGCGTGAAAGAGTAAGAAGACGCATTCATTCATCCTCTTTCCTCCATGTAGGTATAGGCTTGAATTCTTTTTACACTGCGTCGGTCGCGTACGTCTGTTGCGGGGACCAATATACAATACATTGTGTTCTATGTAGCACCATATTGACGACGCTGACGTCAGCGGCACGTTTTATGTCACTATATCCCACTAAAATTCGTACGCGACCGACGTCAGCGTAATAGGAATTGCAGCCTTAGTATAAGAAAGTATGGATGGGTGAATAGTAAGATTACTTACCTTGCAGTGAATCTTCGACCATCAGGCATTGGCACCACTGTGTAATTGACACCGTGTGTCAAAACACCGCCATCATTGTCCACCCAAGTGATCTGGAAAAGTTAACATAGTTATAACTGGAGGTTTTCGGGAAGGAAAAATCTTTTAATATCAATCTGAATACTCTTTATTCTTCTTTACATTTCGAAGGTATCTCCCATTATAATGTTTATGTAAGTCACCATGTTTATTTGGGCATCTAAGATGTTCTTTGAAATGCGAAGAGTGCACATACTTTCTTTGTATTTGAGTGTTTGGACCTGTTATAATCTTACTGAGTATAAACCACCCTTTTCCTTCAAGTGTTCTTTATGTTACTGGGCTGCACTGTCCCTTTAAGGCAGCTCAAAACCCGAGATTAGATATCTGAGAGGCTTTGAAGTGATTAAAATATTAAGAATTTTAGTCTTGATACCCACCTCGGCTGCAGGCTTTCCTCCAACAGAAATGCACTCCAAATTGACTTCTCTGTCTTCAATAGCTTGAAGAACTGGACCTCTTAGTATCTTTGGAGGTTCTGGAGGCACTAAGACGAGGAGACGAGCATATCTGGAGCGGATCGCAGGTTCTCCTGAGGACAAGAATAATTTTCTTGTAGATTTTTGTTTACCTATGAATTTAACTTTAACACTCAGACTTTAAAATTACCGGGACCCCGGAACGTAACAGGCTATTGAAGGACACCTTGGATTTTAGTCAGTACGAGTCTGACAGTCCCTCCCGCTCTGCCCTGGGTGGGAGAACGCATTTGATGATTTTACCACGATAAAAAAAAACACTCAGATTTTCAGTATATCGTGAATTTGGCATGGCAGAAACTACTAAAATTGAACGAAGTTTCCACTGATGAATTACTAGAGCTGTAAATTAAATAAAGACTCCATTTTTCTGCGTGAAAATCAAATATGGATAATTGGATACGAATTGATTCTAAGCTCCACGAATACACACATAGTGTGTGAAAGTGGAAACTACGTTTTTACTTACTCCAAAAGAGTAGTAGTAGTAGTAGTCGTAGTTGCAGAATCCTAAACAATTAAATTCATTCCTTGGGACTCCCCACGAAATGATCACGGTGCTTTCTGGGGGTCGCCATTGTTGGGTCTGACCTTCAGGAGTTGCAGTTGTTTGGAAACAGAGTGGTAGATTGTTCCAAAAATGTCTAAAATAACTATAAATCCAACCATAACAATGATGGTGATGGGCGATTGCCATAGCACCGTTTTAGTTGTAGTTCGTGTGCTCACATGTGGCTTATGTATCCAATCTTTTTTGTAAAGACCCGCACATATTGCGAGTAAGTGAGCACACCATCCATATAACCTCAATATTTCAACCAATATATACAACCCGAGCATCCCAATTCATCTATAACACGTAACATTTACAACAAAATAGTAAATATTTCAAATCAACGTGTACGGCTGCCAACGCATAAACCTAACACAATTACCATAGTTTGTACTGTTTTATTATAATCTAATAAACTGTTTTATACCTGCGAGGGAACCTGAGCGGAATTAATTGTGTGGGGAGGTTTAGCCCCGAATGTTTTGAAGGAAAAGCGAGTGCAAATACATACATTATTGATGGGAGTAAGGGCTATAATCCCATATCCATATCCTTGCTTATTGTATTAGGGAAAAGAAAAGTTATTTATCTGTTTTTCAAAAAAAAAATAACTTCACATATCTAGGCATCTATTTGCTGCAGTTGGTTTTCTCTTTCGTTTTTTCGGAGCAACGGTGGTGAAACTGGCTGTATAAATAAAAAAAAAAACTCCCTTGATTTATGCTATTGTGGATTTCATAGCAATTGATTTCCAACCCTATTGATTTATGGGAGCAAGAGCTACTTTTGAGTGCCAACTAATTCTATGACAATCCTTCAGCAAATGTGGACTACAGTCGTCTAAACAGAAGATCTTTAAGAGCTTAGAAGATCTATACATATAATAAATCTGAAGAAGGGTCAATTCTGTACATTGAAAATATTGAAAAAATAAATAGCGGGGGGTGTTGCTGGATCGATACCAAACCCAAATATCTGATTAAAAAATTTTTGTCTGTCTGTCTGTCTGTATGTGCAGGCATCACGTGAAAACTAACGGTTCGATTTCGATGAAACTTGGTATAATTATACCTTATTATCCTGGGTATAAAATGGGATACTTTTTATTCTGGAAAAATACGTAGAAAAAAAAATCTACCATCCACGCGAAGACCGACATCCGCGCGGACGGAGTCGCGGGCGGAAGCTAGTAACATAATACATTTATGACCTGATTGTTTTGCCTAGCCCACACTGTCCCATTGCTGGGCTAATTGATTTCAAAAGCAAGAGCTTTGGAGCCCTAGACAAGAGTCCAGGGCGAACTTTGTCCAGTCCTGGCTGTCTGCGTCAAAGTGGTCTTATTATCTAGTTGCGGATTAGCCTCAGCCGCAGATTTTTTTACCTTGTCGTAACGTATTGGAACTAATTTCAACAGAATATTTGACAAACGTAGTTTACAACAACCCATTTCACTTTCCCATTAAACAACGCTAAAACTATTGAAAATCCACTCGCTCATTTAACGCGAGAACAGATTGCCACCAACTAACTAACTTACTCGTAACATCTAAGCTAAATGCTAAAAGCTCGTCCTTTGTGATAAAGCTAAAATAATAGTTATTTAAACACATTACAGAAAGTTCGGGAGTTAGACGGGGACTAGACGACTCTGTTTATTAAATCATTGAATGGCTTTTGTAGTCCCTGTGAATTAATTCGGGGAGTTTATTATGTTTGTGGTGTTAAGATTAAGCCACATCGTATACAACGCGACGCAAGTCTCCGATACCCTACGACTTTGTCATCCATTGACTCGTGCCTGTGTACGAAACCCTATGGATTTGTATTGCGATAGTCGCCTGGATCAAAGTCGTAAGGTATCGGATACTTGCGTCACCTTGAGTACGAACTAACGAAGAGAAGAACAGTGTTGCTAAACGCGTCTCGCGTTTGGAGGTATGATAATTTATTTTATATTATGAAGTACTGATATCCCTTGAGTTGAAGTAGGAACTAAAATCTTAACTGATGAGGTTTATCGGCTTCTACAAAGGTAGAAAGAGGCAAAGCATATTGGTAGTGGGTAACCCAATGAGAAATGTATCGAAGTATTTTTACTACGCGTTTTGCACACTTTAACACATAATGCAAGTTCGTAATGTTTTTATTCATCTTTCAAGTAATAAGCCTACTGTTGACGCAAGCGAATACACGTCCATAGTCATTCTTGGGGGAATGAGAAGCCTCCTCGACTGACGATACTTAAGTATGTCTGGCGCATTGTTGGTGATAGTCTCCGCATCAACCTTGTTGGATAGTCTGCTCTTTCTGCAGAGACTCTAGTAAGCAATAAAGAACAATGTATATCGCATCACATGATTAAGGTTTTCGATTTGTTTTTTAGACGATGTCTGTGACAAAATCTTACAAATCTGATAAAGGGACCAGCGGGTCTAAAACAGCCTCTAAGCAATATTCGAAATGATGTACTTCGAGAATTTCCAGGAAACATCATTGGCTATTCTTCTATTATTCATTGACGAAATGGATCATTTGGAATATTGCTAGGTGTTCTTTGTAGGCCCGCAGACGGTTGTCAGCATTGCCCACGTTGGATGGCAATAATAAATTGTTTGATCAAAAAAGGTCAATTCCCGCGTCAGTTGAAGTTTCGGAAACTAGGCAATGTAGACAACAGATTTATCCTATTGGTATCTACTTATGACGGGGCCCCACTACTAGGGGGCCAAAGCCTGCCGGGGTCGCGGGACTGTACGAACTACCGTGACCCAGGAACGTAAAGGGCTATTAAAGGACACCGTGGATTTTAGTCAGTACGAGTCTGACAGTACCTCCCGCTATGCCCTAGGTGGGAGGACTAATTTGATGATTATACCATTTCAAAAAAAATAATGGCATCTACGTTTTCTATCTTGTTATTTTATAATGCTTGCTTAAACACTTTCTATTTACATCCTCGGTCAACCCAAAAATAGATCACTATAATTCATTCAAAAGCTTCCGAAATCAAAACAGTAAAAATTCTTCCATTTTAAAGTTTCAAAACAGACATGCGGAACCCAAACGTTATGAATAGAGTCGTTAAACATTCTATGTACAGTAGACCCACCAAAAACATTAAATGTAAAAAAATGCCAAGTCTCTCGATGCAGTCTTTCCATCGTAAAAAGTTTTGAGATCTCATAGAAGCCAAGTCCTATTCAAATTATTTTGTAGTTATAAATCAACATTTAGTAATTGTATCAATAGTTTTCTTTATATTATAATTATAGTGACTTGGCAATGAGCACCAATTAAAAGCTGCTTGCTGCCTGGAATTATGTGCAAATGTTACTGATGAGACATGTGATCAGATTATTTGTTACGCGTGGATCATGATCCACACGTAACCACGTCAATGCAATAATAAAAAATACCTTACGGGCCATCGCTTTATGAAAGCAAATGAACCGAGAGTACACTAACACTAGTGTTTGCGTACACATTTGTGCATTATAATTTATGTCCTGCGCAGTTTACTAGTCTTGGATTAGACTGACTGCCGTTGCCGAAATTCGGTTGGGACGACACGGATAAACCAAAAGAAAATTAATTTTGTGATATTAATGTTTACGCATGCGGTGTGTGACTTTCAACTCCAAATATGCCGTTTTGTTTCTTCTTGTGCTCATTGCCAAGTCACTATAATTATAATATAAAGAAAACTATTGATCCCACCAAAAACATTAAAATAATGTAAAAAAATGCCAAGTCTCTCGATGCAGTCTTTCCATCGTAAAAAGTTTTGAGATCTCATAGAAGCCAAGTCCTATTCAAATTATTTTGTAGTTATAAATCAACATTTAGTAATTGTATCAATAGTTTTCTTTATATTATAATTATAGTGACTTGGCAATGAGCACAAGAAGAAACAAAACGGCATATTTGGAGTTGAAAGTCACACACCGCATGCGTAAACATTAATATCACAAAATTAATTTTCTTTTGGTTTATCCGTGTCGTCCCAACCGAATTTCGGCAACGGCAGTCAGTCTCATCCAAGACTAGTAAACTGCGCAGGACATAAATTATAATGCACAAGTGTGTACGCAAACACTAGTGTTAGTGTACTCTCGGTTCATTTACTTTCATAAAGCGATGGCCCGTAAGGTATTTTTTATTATTGTATTGGAGCATGTAGTCGGTAGTGGCCATCATGATCCATACGTAACAAATAATCTGATCACAGGTCTCGTCAGTAACATTTGCACATAATTCCAGGCAGCAAGCAGCTTTTAATTGGTGCTCATTGCCAAGTCACTATAATTATAATATAAAGAAAACTATTGATACAATTACTAAATGTTGATTTATAACTACAAAATAATTTGAATAGGACTTGGCTTCTATGAGATCTCAAAACTTTTTACGATGGAAAGACTGCATCGAGAGACTTGGCATTTTTTTACATTATTTTAATGTTTTTGGTGGGATCTCATTTATTTTTTGTAAGTGTATTTCTTTCTTTTTTTTTAGGTGACCTCATAATTTCTTGGACTTCAGCTACTGCTTTGCTTAGAACCCATTCTCTATCTCTTTTGTTTCTTTTCAACGAGCTAAATAAACATAAATCTACTAACTTACAAAATAAATATAACTAAACTAAATAACACGTAAACAACTAGATATTGTAACTACCTATGTCTATGTTATATTAATAAACTATTCGCCTAAATAACTGTTTCAGTAACAATAATAAATCTACTATCTAATCCGGCTAACTTAAGTTCTCCGAATATAGCTACAATATTTTTTTAGTTTCGAAATGGTTTTTCATAGGTAGGTGGCGCTATCAAATGAAAATTATCGAATTATTTTAAAGTACTACTTATACTGCGCTCGGTAACGAAACCATAGCGCGATTCAGACAGGTACAACGCCATCTATCGAGCGCGCATACAATCGAAATTTATCGCAATACAATGGAGTTTTAGCTTTATTAATATAATGAATTATGAACTTTATGTATCAATTAATTATAGTCTATGTATTACATTTTTATTATTCTTTTCTATTCCATGTATTTATTCATCCAATTGAATACTTAAACAACGAACAAAGTTAACAATGCAGTCAAAATCCATACATAATGTTCTTGCCAAACCGCAAATATAAAATTGTTTTCTATGGTATATTATTTTTTAATGTTTTTATAATTTTTCCTTTATATGTGGCTAATGACCTATCTTGGTGCAAAATTTGAAGTTTCTAAGTCTGCTAGAAGTACCTTAGATTTTTGATGATCGGTCAGTGAGTCAGTGAGTCAGTGAGTGAGTGACAAAATGGTGTAACTTTGATCGACCGTAACTCCTAAACTATTAATTCAATTGGCATGTAATTTCGAACTTAAGCTTGTTCTAATGCTACTATTATTCACCGAAAACCTAAACTCCTAGCTTTGTCCACGTCGAAGATATAGGGGGGGCGAAACAGCCGCGAATCGCATCGAGAAAAGATGGTACGGCCGTGCCCGTTTTGCTCGAGACTTGGCTGGGGCACTGCCGTGCCCCCAGATACAATTACTAAATGTTGATTTATAACTACAAAATAATTTGAATAGGACTTGGCTTCTATGAGATCTCAAAACTTTTTACGATGGAAAGACTGCATCGAGAGACTTGGCATTTTTTTACATTTAATGTTTTTGGTGGGATCTCATTTATTTTTTGTAAGTGTATTTCTTTCTTTTTTTTTAGGTGACCTCATAATTTCTTGGACTTCAGCTACTGCTTTGCTTAGAACCCATTCTCTATCTCTATCTCTTTTGTTTCTTTTCAACGAGCTAAATAAACATAAATCTACTAACTTACAAACTAAATATAACTAAACTAAATAACACGTAAACAACTAGATATTGTAACTATGTCTATGTTATATTAATAAACTATTTGCCTAAATAACTGTTTCAGTAACAATAATAAATATACTATCTAATCCGGCTAACTTAGGTTCTCCGAATATAGCTGCAATATTTTTTTAGTTTCGAAATGGTTTTTCATAGGTAGATGGCGCTATCAAATGAAAATTATCGAATTATTTTAAAGTACTACTTATACTGCGCTCGGTAACGAAACCATAGCGCGATTCAGACAGGTACAACGCCATTTATCGAGCGCGCATACAATCGAAATTTATCGCAATACAATGGAGTTTTAGCTTTATTAATTGAATGAATTATAGTCTATGTATTACATTTATATTATTCTTTTCTATTCTATGTATTTATTCATCCAATTGAATACTTAAACAACGAACAAAGTTAACAATGCAGTCAAAATCCATACATAATGTTCTTGCCAAACCGCAAATATAAAATTGTTTTCTATGGTATATTATTTTTTAATGTTTTTATAATTTTTCCTTTATATGTGGCTAATGACCTATCTTGGTGCAAAATTTGAAGTTCCTAAGTCTGCTAGAAGTACCTTAGATTTTTGATGATCGGTCAGTGAGTCAGTGAGTCAGTGAGTGAGTGACAAAATGGTGTAACTTTGATCGACCATAACTCCTAAACTATTAATTCAATTGCCATGTAATTTCGAACTTAAGCTTGTTCTAATGCCTACTATTATTCACCGAAAACCTAAACTCCTAGCTTTGTCCACGTCGAAGATATAGGGGGGGCGAAACAGCCGCGAATCGCATCGAGAAAAGATGGTACGGCCGTGCCCGTTTTGCTCGAGACTTGGCTGGGGCACTGCCGTGCCCCCAGATGTACAAGTAGTTTTGATTTATTCTAATAGTTCTACGTTCGAGGTTAATAGTTTCACATTTGAAACACCGAAGTTTTCCCGTACTTTTTGCTTTGGCATGTGTAGTCTGAAAGTTTTTGAAAAGTTGCAACATATTTTAATCTCGCGTATATAAATAAGGTTGGTTTTAAAGTAAATAATGTTTCATGACTTAACTTTGAAAGTTTGTGTTAGTTTTGAAAATTATGGTTTCGGTTGGACGATGAAGTATGTTTTAAAATTGATGGTAACTTGTTTTCACCGCAATCTTACATTTTACTGTCACAAGAATTTCGCACGATTCCTTCTTGATCTTTCTTTACGGTTACTTTAAAAGCTTTTGAAAGACTCATGAAGAATTATTAAGTTTCAACCTTAAGTATAATTCCGAAACTTTCAAAATAAGCATTACTTTAATGCACAAAATAATCATAATTATCTTGGCTTGTGACTGGGACTGTAGACAACCTCATTATTATATTTAGTTTGACAATTCGAAAGTGACTGTAATGGTCCAAATAAATGCTTTGAGTTTGTGTGTGCTCACCCAAACTCGTTTATAGCTAAAGTTTTTGTCAAGCAGACTGGCGTGGCGAATGCGAAGCATGACGTTTTTATTTGTAATGTATGGAATTGTTTGAATCCAGTCACATAGAAAAGCGAAAGCGATCCGATAGCGGGACAGAACTATCGGACTGACGTCTCGCTTCGGTTCGGTATCGCTTCGGACTCGGGTGTCTGTTTGACAAAGACAATTTTTTTAACTTTTATATTACTTTTTTATTAAGACATTATTATTTACTTTTATATTACTCGCGTGATAGAATAAATACTAATATGGAATAAATACTATATTTTAAGAATAGTAAGATGAAAATAAATAACAGAAATACAAGTATAATCAACGAACCACCTTGATACTCGTATAAAAAAAAGAGTGGATTATTTCATAGCAAATTTAGCTTACAGACAAATAGCATGTTGAGGATTCTCCATCTTTTTTTTTACGTGGTACCATCATCAAATGAGTCCTCCCACCCAGGGCAGACGGGGGGGGGGGACTGTCAGACTCGTACTGACTAAAATCCACGATGTCTTTCAATAGCCCTTTACGTTCCCGGATCACGGTAATTTGTACAGTCCCGTGACCCCGGCGGAGTCTCCATCTAGGCATAAATAATGCTCATATTGAAAACACATAGTACCCTCATATCATACAAAGCTAAGTATTTGGCTAGAAAATAACCGCAGCGAATTACTTGACAGGTAGCCAAGCTGCATTCAAGTCGTATCGTGGACAGCATGATAAGTAGCCCGCCATTCTCTTTTATTTTTGTAGAAAAATTGAACATTTCTAGCCATATTTGTGGTGAAAAATTATGGGTGGTTGAAATTGTGGAGGTGTTTCGCTTATTTAAATTTCAGGAGTATTAAAAATAAATGACGTGAGTATCAAGCAATAGTTATGTTGACAACATCAATTAATTTCAAGTTTAATTAATCCGTCAGTAAGAGTTTTGCAGTCTCCAAAAAAAGAAAAGTTGAGAGCTGTTTTGGTTTTTTTTTGTGTAATACGTTTGTTTCTGAGTGTGCTGAATCCGAAAATAACATTTGCTCGTATAACGTCACGTTTTCAGACAATATAGGTATCTATGTTGAACAAAAGTAAAAGATAAAATACAAAAACTACTGTTGGAACAGTAGTCTGATATCATTGAGACGCTCCATCTTCCCTGGTATCTTTTTCCATCTCCTTAATACCTATCTTGATATAATCAATTTAAGAAAAAATAATCAAAATAAAGTTGTACATATTTATTTATGACTTCAAACTAGGCAAAAAATCACCTACTTAAAGAAATAATCTGACGTTCTAGAATTTTTTGAGTTTTTTTTTTGTTTTTGGAACACCTAAATACATAGAAATCAGTTGAAAACATTCAGACAGCATTTTTGTTGCAGATCTGTGTAATGGATACGTATTTTTTTCTTTTGTTGCATTAATGCATATTTACAAAGATATAACGCATCAAAATTCGAGAGCGGGCCTTGTGACGTCCGAAGCAAGTGAAAACTGCACTTGCTTGTGACTTATTGGCAATTTTAAAAGTGTCATGGCGCGTTGTGTTCCACGCGCGCCTCAAAGAGTGTCAGCATAGTGACGGGGCCTGTAGAGGGCCAGTCTGCCGGGGTCGCGGGACCAAGGGATTACCATGACCCCGGTACGTAAATGGCTAGTGAAGGACACCGTGGATTTAAGTCAGTACAAGTCTGACATTCCCTCCCGCCCTGCCCTGGGTGGGAGGACTCATTTGATGATTTTACCACGATAGTAAAAAAGCTTCATCAATTTTGGTAAACGTAACAAGAGAAAAAACATGTGTCAATTATTTTTTAATAATCTAACTGACACACTAATTAGATTTTTCAGTCACCTTATTAATAGTCGATATTGTTATATGAAAATTTCAAGTTTATGAAGACCCTTTTGTACCCTTTTCGACAAAAACTAGGCAGATTGCTTGACTTGTTTATTATTCAGCATCTTAGGAGTTACTTCTTTTGTAGCTATACTATGCCCAATGTTTAACAATATTTAACCGGTAAAAACGTATTTTCCCAAGTCCAAGACGAAAATAACCCCCCAATAAGAGACACGGGAATCCTCAGACCACATTTAACTCGTAAATAAACCTTGTCCCCAAACAAACATTTACCAACTTATTTAGCCAAAATTACTCAACAAAGAAGACCCGTATGTCTCTAAACTTATCTATCTCGAAACTAGCGAAGTACTCTGCAAATAGGACGTGCCTTTTTAATGACAATAAGACTTTATGGAACGCTAAAAAGGCATCAGTCAGGAGCCAAACCCCAAGAGAAAGAATTTTTAGTTGTAAGTCGTAAATTTGAACAAAGCCAATCATTGGGGACTGTCTTAAAATTACAATGTAGTCTCAGAACGCAAAAAACTACTGAAGGAACGGTAGATGTTTATTCAGTAAAAGTCTGACGAATTTTTAGTCACTAAGAGTCTGATAATCCTTTCCGTACCACCTGCCACCCAGCAGGCAGGTCTCATTTCATGATTTTACTGCTACTAAAAAGTGCAATAATGTCCTAACAATGTGTCAATAAATCTCTTTTCTTTTCTTTCTTTCTTTCTTTCTTTCTAACTGCTGCTGAGAACGCATGAATCGCAAATTTGAGGATATTGTGACATGAACGAACCCACAATTGGTTTTGTGTGATGAATTACGACCATTTCCCTGGCCCAGACCTGAATCCAAGCAATGAAACTAACAAAATGGTAACCAAATGGCTTAACAACTCTTATTAAAGCTCACGACGTGACGCTCATATTCATTTCACGTGATATGATAATCACCTTATATCATACAATAATCAATTTGTTGTTTTATCTGTATTTCTCGACAGCTATAACCTTGTGGTCTTCAAGTCAAGAGTGAATAGGTTACTTCTAGGCAAGTGTGCTTCACCGTCGATCACATCTTCGCTTACCATCAGGCGAGATAGTGGTCAAATGTGAACCTATCATTGAATATAAAGAATTAAATAAAATTTGCCATCATCATCATCCACCGCCCGAATTCATAGAATATAGGCCTCTCCGTTTTGTGCTTATTTTCACGTTCCTGTGCCAGCCTCATTCAAGTTTCTCCCCCCCATTGCAACAATTTTATCTGCCCATCTCGCCACCGGACGACCAAAATTTATTTTCTCAGTATTTGGACGTCACTCGATTACTGTTTGTTGCTGTTTGTTACTCACCTGTCAAGATATCCTTTTTTAAAGCTATCGACTTTGTAGATAATTTTCTCTGTTGCTCATCTGATGGTCTCTTTCTAAATCCCGAAGTGGCCACAGTAACGTTCGAGTGCTGTACCTTTTTAGCGACAAAGGGCTGGGCAAACACAATAGTTGTCTCAGTGCTGCGAAATTGTACAACTTTACATCGTTTAACTCACCAGCGCCTGTTTAAATTCGGCTGGTGTGGGGGCTGGTCCAAGTTGTAAGCTTTTTGATAGCGTTTTGATATTAAAATTCGGTTCCCATGATCGAAATCTGACGGTTCCTGATAAAACAATTTCCGTATATAAGTGCGTCAATACGGGTTCTAGAGCATGCTTCAGAATAAGATACTTCTCGTAATTCCCAATTATATTTTCAGCATCAGCTTTTTGTTTGGGTGGAAAGACATCATACGAGTCATACTGCCCTGGGTGTAACGGAAGGGACTATCAGACTAGAAAGACTAAATTACTGTTCTTTTAATTGTCATTTGAAAGAGAAGTTCTAATTAAAAGTGCTCCTACATAAACAATAGAACACCACCTATGGAAAATGACGAAAACTAGCAATAGTACCAGCTGTATTGTTCTTCATTATTTTACAGATATCACGTCTCACGTATTCTTAAAACTTAACTCATTAATTAATCATTTTTGCCCGCTATCTCTTACAATTTAAACCATGCCCCAACCTCGTACAAAGCCGTTGTGGTTGAACAATTTGCGGGTGTGTTTGCCTTTGACCGTGCAAAAGTGGCTTTTTCTTTGCCAACCCGTGTTTGACGAACGTCTAGTTGGACACAATTAACTTGTACCACTGTAAAGTTACTGTGCTGTGGTATTGCCTGTTTTATGCGGAACTGTGGCGGTTTTTGCGATGTATGAATAATTTGTTTCGTGTGGTCAAGTAGGTTGGTGTGTGAATCGTAAAGGGTGGTGTTTCGGCTGATGTATTATGAAGGTGTGTAATGTGAATAGTGCTGTTTAAATATATAATTTTAATGGACGCTGTTTTGATCATTTTTGCAGTTGGTGGTTATATTACTGAGGGACATCGACAAACGTTACTAATCTTAATCTTAAATGATGTATAAAGTTATATTGTTGTCATGATATTAAGCAATCTACTCGTTTTAATCGATTCTTTTATTTTGATATCCTAAAAAAATAAACTTCCCAGCGTACGTGTACATTGCTGATCCGTAGGCGCCCTAGATAGAATTGAATACTTTTTTTTTATCGTGGTAAAATCATCAAATGAGTCCTCCCACCCAGGGTAGAGCGGGAGGGACTGTCAGTCTCGTACTGACTGTAATTCGTACAGTCCCGCAACCGGAATTTAATGCTAGATACTCGTAATAAACTATTCAGCACCTGTGAAAAATATTGAAATGTGCCGTATGTAGTATACCCCTGGTGCCATTCACTCTGTGGGTAATACAGCGGAAGCCCAATGTGGAATACATCCAAGTATTTCGTGGTGTTCATTGAATATCGAAAATGAGAATACAAATGTATCTTAGCAACTAAATTTTTATTTTCGGAAAGAAAAATATGGAAAATTAGGATGACATCTGTCTGTTGTCTGTCGGGTCGTCTTTTAGTCTTGTCATCTGGTTAGATATGCTTAAGTGGTAGTTCAGGCAATAAAGAAACATTATATTACAAGATAGAAATGTCTAAAAAATATGTGGAATATTTATGTAAAAGATGTGGGATACCACATCTTTAGACAGACCCAGCCGCTAAAGTTTTCTGTGGAAAGATTCTTTACAGCTCGCTTTACAGCTCGCAACGAAAGCGATAATGCATGTCAATATTTAAAACTAGCTGCTGCCTGTTTGGTCCACTATTTATTTATTTAATACATTTAATACAGCTTAAAAAGCCATAAACACTAAATTAAATATTATTTTCATTGTGTCTCCTCACAGAATCGCAGACATTCTAACATTATCGTCATTATCAATATGAGTCGACAATTATCTCTCAGGAACTATTCTGTGTACCAAATATCCAAAACCGTTCAGTAGTATTTGCCTAAAAGAGTAACAAACATCCATCGATTCAGTTATCCACCCTGACTAAAATCCACGGTGTCCTTCAATAGCCCTTTACGTTCGGCAGGCTTTGGCCCCACTAGAGGGGGGCCCCGTCACTTTGCTGACACTCTTTGAGGCGCGCGTGGTACACAACGCGCCGTCGACCCGGGCATGGTCCATGGTCGGACAGCGAGTTGCCCATTACTCGCTGCCTGCATGCCCGCGCCTACGGTGGCCGGAGATCGTCTGGCGACGTCCGACGCCGTGGGCGTCTACCACTGCGGCTGGGGTGGAGGGAGGACGCTGTCCTCTCCCTCATGCGGCCCGCCTCCTCCGTCACGAGCATGACTGCTTCAGTTATCCACCCTTACAAATTTTCGCATTTATACGAGTAATATTAGTAAGATCTTCTTGCAGTATGATTTAGAGTCCGCATAATTTAATCGATGGCGCAGTAGAAATTTCTGCCATCCACCTCCTTATCATCTCCAAGACTTCTAAAGTCCAATTGTCACAAAGTTCGAAGACAAAAATTGATTCAACATTTTAATAAGTTGATGTAAGAAAAGCGACACCACTCAAGATTACAGTTTCAAATAAAGTTGGAAACTTGAGAGAAGTTCTTATCGAGACAATTTGCGAAAGTGAGGTGAAAAACATCCGTCGGGAATAAGGACGAGTATTTTTGGACCGAAATACTTGTACTAAGGATGGGATTGGTTCATTTATGTTGTTGCTAGGTTGCTTGGGAACGCCTGGAGTAACGCCTGGATTAACAGTATGTAATGTGTTTGCTAGATGGATCGACAACCTTAAGAATGTGGCTGGGACACACTGGATGCGTAAGGCGGAGAACAGGGTGATGTATCGCAGCCTGGGAGAGGCCTATGACCAGCAGTGGACTGAGTTGAGTGTTAGTCCAGCATATTTAAAAGTGGTCGCGGGACTGCACGAATTACCGTGACCCCAGAACGTAAAAGGCTATTGAAGGACTCCGTGGATTTTAGTCAGTACGATTCTGACAGTCCCTCCCGCTCTGCCCTGGGTGGGAGGACTAATTTGATGATTTTATCACGGAAAAAATAGCATATTTAAAAGTACCTACCTGTGTTACAAATATCATCTAAATCCATTCTGTGCCTTTTTTTTTTTTTTCGTAGTAAAATCATCAAATGAGTCCTCCCACCCAGGGCAGGGCGGGAGGGACTGTCAGACTTGTACTGACTAAAATCCACGGTGTCCTTCACGAGCCCTTTACGTACCGGGGTTACGGTGATGGGTAAGTCCCGCGACCCCGGCAGGCTCTGGCCCTCTACAGGCCCCGTCAATTTGCTGACACTCCTTGAGGCGCGCGTGGAACACAACGCACCGTCGAGCCGGGCATGGTCCATGGGGCAGCGAGTCGCCCATTACTCGCTGCCCGCATGTCCGCGCCTACGGTGGCCGGAGATCGTCTGGCGACGTCCGTCGCCGTGGGCGTCTACCACTGCGGGTGGGTCGGAGGGAGGACACTGTTCTCTCCCTCACACGGCACGCCTCCTCCTTCGCGAGCATGACTGCTTCGCAGAAGGAGGCGACCGCTTCCCACTCCGTCTCGCCCCGCAGCATGGCCTCGACCAATGCCGGGCGCGAGAGGTCTCCGCCTATCGCCGTCGTGAGGACACGGCGGTGCTCTGCCCAAGCGGGGCAGTCCTGCACCGTATGCTCCACCGTGTCCTCCGGACGATCCTCGCAGTGGTGACACCCAGGCGTTTCCTCCTTCCTTATCAGACACAGGAACCTCCCGAAACTTCCGTGTCTGGTGAGGACCTGCGTCATGCGGAAGGTAAGGACGCCGTGACGCCTATCCAGCCACTCCTCAAAGAGGGGTCTTACCGCCGCGATTGCGGCGTGCCCGGACCTCGGTTGCGACAGTCGCCCCCTCCATACTGCCCTGAGATCGCGCCGGAGCTCTTCCCGCCGCGCCTCGACCTGTCGAGGCAGCGGGGATTCGCCCCGGCGCTGCGCCTCCACGCGCCATTCGTAGACGCGCTGGAGGGCAGTCGCCTCCAGATCCCAGGGCAGCAATCCGGCAAGGAGGTTGGCCGATTCGCCGGCGATCGTGCGGTATCCTCGGACCATTCGGATTGCCATGACATCCATTCTGTGCCTTGCGTTAAAGAATAACAAACATCTTAGGTAGATGTTTGTTATATCCATCCTTGTCACAAAGTTTTACATTTATAATTGTAGTAATATCGGTAGGTTTTGTTGATATTTTTATGTTGTTATAATAAAATTAGATTACAGTCACTAATTATAGCCTGACTACTATTCAGATCTATAACAAAAATATATCTATCTTTCCACCTTCAACCGTGTTATCAGATCAAAGTCTTATAACTTCCTCATAATCGTTAAGACAGAATTGAGCCTGTTATAATACTGGCTTGTAACAATGCAGACTTTAGATAGCCTTAAACTGATAACAGTAATGTCTAGATCCCTTCTAAATTGCAAATGACCGAGAGAGATTAGATATTAACTTTCATTTGCATACTAACATTGCCACTATCGACTGTTTTGTTGGTCTTGTGATAGCAAATGCTATTTGTTTTTGGGGTTGTTCAGACACACAGGTTCAAAAAATGTCATTGGGTGTTTCTATCGAGATTTTAAGAAGTTCTGGTGGTTCAAGGTCTGGATTAATGCCCGGATGATGACATGATAAGTATACAAATTAACGATTTTTGACAATTTTTTTGAATTGAATTATTTAATGAAACAACTCAGTGAAAAATGAAGCCAAAGATTATATACATACAGTACAGTCCACGACATAATAGAAATTCCTGGTGAGGGGCAAAAAAAGGTGTTTAAAGAAATTAAAAAGGAGTCTAGAACGGTGACGCCATTAAAAATAAACATAAAACAGTTTGCTGATGATTTTATATTTAAAAACTGATACAATGAATATCAAAACGACACTTTTAGAAACCAGAGACTGATGCAAAACATACCTACTTGACACAATTCCACGGCCCATACTCCCAAATCACATCCACAGAAAGAAATACTTCAGAGTCTTCTGAATAATTCAAAATGATAACGAACAACACCCCTGGGGTTCAAACCATAGGACACCGTGATTCCCCCCACGCTGCACCCCGTATAAACAACCCCTCACCCCCGTCAAGTCATTTCGGCAACATTTGTAAGACTTCATAGGAATATTGCATGGGATTTTTATGGTTTCTCAACCCCACTCGAGTGGGGATATGACTAATAGAATGGGGAGTTCCTAAATGAGTTTGTAATCTTATGGGGCCTACGTTTTTTTATGGGAATTTGGCAAGGATATGCTGAATAGCGAATGCTGCATAAAAGTTCTCTTTGAAATAAACTAACTACTAAAACTGGTTGTTTTTTTACCCGACTACGGCAAAGCCAAAAGGAGGGTTATGATTTTGACCGGTGTGTATGTTTGTATGTATGTATGTATGTTTGTTTGTTCCCTCATAACTTCAAATTTTTTTGTTGAGTTTATTTGAAGGTGAAAACTATATTCAACTAGCAATTCATATAAAAGTTCAAACGGCAAGTTTACTGCATTGAACAAAAAATAATTATACAAATTGATCCCAAAAGCTCGGAGTAAAGTAGGAGTGTTACATTAAAAAAACTACCGACCGAATCGAGAACCCTCCATCATCATTTTTGATGTTGATAAAAAATATCTTCTATTTACCCTAGTTAATTACATTATGCTAAAGCGAGCCATTATATCATTTCAATTAAAATGGCGCCTCCAAAGAACAAAGAAAACCAAAATAATTCAAGAGTTCCGATAATCAAAGTCGAAACTTTCCCATTTAATATTTGAAAGAATTTGTCTTCCTGCATGATAATGTTTTTCAGAAAATTATATTTAGACTAGAACCAGATTTGTAAATATAATTAAAGACGTAATTATCAACTTGTCCTTTTTAGGGTTCGATAGATTCGTCATGTCTGTCCGTCCGTATGTCACAGCCACTTTTCTTCGAAAGTATAAGAGCTATAAAATGGTAAAATCTAAAGCGGTAAAATGTGTGTGTGTCCCGTTGTATTGTAACTTCTAAAATAAGAGAATGATAAAACGAAAAAAAATATATGATGTATGAATACGTCTTAAATCTTAAACCACAATTTACCTTTCAAAGTTACAACTACAAGAACTTTTATATTATGTTACTTGCTGCTACGGAACGCTTTATGGGCGAGTCCGACTTGCACTTGGCCGGTTTTTTATTTTTTATTAAATAAAGTTATTTTTTGAGGTCTAAATGATAAAAATATGAACTACGAGTTTATTTTCATGTGATGATGTGGCTAACCTCTAGTATCGGAGCCTCTAAGAGAACCCTACAGGCCTTTGACATGGCCTTTGAACTTAGTATTGATTAAATGTAAAATAATAAAATCAAATTGAGTAAATGTAAAAAATAAAATCCATGTTTCATCACGATGTTTGCCTTCCCTGATTTCATCTCCAAGATATACTTAATATATTATATTGCTTTGGTTTTGACCCGGGTTTGAAAACACAGTGTTTCATAAAAAAAACAAAGTGTAAACCTCTTAACAATCACGGCTGTTGTGATGCTACTTTACTGAAAACAGAAACCGATCCAAACATATATTTTTTATAGGTTAGGTTAATAATGAAATCATTAAAAAATATAAATATACACTAAGTAACCGAGACTTAAATGGAACTGCGTAGGCCATATTTGACTAATGATTCTGAATCACAGCTCAAGACTCGAACATCACAAGAATGAGAAGACCTGCGACAGCTACATGGGATCACGGCAGAAGATGGCGGAGCGCCTTGGATGACTTTCTTATGAATTTGGGACATCATCGAGAGAAGAGGAAGGAATTGGGGGAATATCGCAATGAGACCGGAGATAGCTGGACGTTTGGCGCAGTGGCTGAGCAATTGGACTGCTGCGCTGCGTGTCGCGGGTTTGTGTTCCGCACGGAACAAATATTTGTATGATCTACAAGTAGTTTTTTTGGGTCGGGGCGTTTGTGTGTGTGAGTTTATATGTTTGTAAGCGCACCCACGATACAGGATAAATTCCTAGTGTGGGACAACGTTTTACAAAAAAATAAAAAACGTCGCAGTAGACCCAGGAGAAGATGACGGGACGCCTTAAATGACTTCCTCTTGAATTAGCATGAATTACACCATCGAGAGAAGTGGAAGCAATTGGGAGGGCACGACTTTGCCCAGGAATGGGATTATATGAAATAGAAAAAACTAGATATACGAGCACTTCACGGTGGAGCATACGGTGCAGGACTGCCCCGCTTGGGCAGAGCACCGCCGTGTCCTCACGACGGCGATAGGCGGAGACCTCTCGCGCCCGGCATTGGTCGAGGCCATGCTGCGGGGCGAGACGGAGTGGGAAGCGGTCGCCTCCTTCTGCGAAGCAGTCATGCTCGTGAAGGAGGAGGCGGGCCGCCTGAGGGAGAGGACAGCGTCCTCCCTCCACCCCAGCCGCAGTGGTAGACGCCCACGGCGTCGGACGTCGCAAGACGATCTCCGGCCACCGTAGGCGCGGGCATGCGGGCAGCGAGTAATGGGCGACTCGCTGTCCGACCATGGACCATGCCCGGGCCGACGGCGCGTTGTGTTCCACGCGCGCCTCAAAGAGTGTCAGCATAGTGACGGGGCCTGTAGAAGGCCAAAGCCTGCCGGGATCGCGGGACCTAGGGATTACCGTGACCCCGGTACGTAAAGGGCTGTTGAAGGACACCGTGGATTTTAGTCAGTACAAGTCTGACAGTCCCTCCCGCTCTGCCCTGGGTGGGAGGACTCATTTGATGATTTTACCACGATAAAAAAAAAAAAAAAAAAGATATACGAGCACTTAGGACGAACGAAACAGCTTTACCAAAAGCAAAAATTAAAAGGGTCTTTCGCAACGGAATACGGTTCTTTCCGGATATATTTAAGGATATATATTTTTCTAAATTATCCGTGACAGTTCGCCCATTTTAGTTACCCACCCCTAATTAAGAGGGAGCAAATGCAGGGTTGGCACTAATAGGAATTATTAAATGCTCTTTTTTTTCCTCCTTTATTTCTTTCTTATTTTAAGTGTTTCTGTCTACGTCGTTGTAACTGAGATGTTTTATTGACTAAGGTAAGTCTACTAAAATAATTATTGATATCAAACAGGTACATCACAAAAAAAAATACTTTAACTGGCAGTTTGATCTACAGGCGAGCGCACATATATCTATTCCAAAACTTTTTTTTTTTCCAATAGATTGTAAATTATTTTCAGATTAAATTGATGTTCTGGTCGCGGGACTTACCGTGACCCCGGAATGTAAAGGACTATTGAAGGACACCGTGGATTTTAGTCAGTACGAGTCTGACAGTCCCTCCCGCTGTGCCTTGGGTGGGAGGACTCATCTGATGATTTTACCACGCGGTTAAAATAAAAAGATTGTACTGTACATAGAAAGCTGCAAGGTACTGGTACCTTTGGCCCTAGAATGTCAGGTAAGTGATATTGATAATCGTCCTAATTCATTCATATTTATCTAATTGTATGTACATGTAATTTTACCGTCTATTTCATGTAAAAACACACGAAAAATAAATAATAAGAACTATGTACGAAGAAGACATAGTGCGGCGATGCCTGATGCATTTTGTTGCGGGCAGGAGAGTGAAAAGGAAAAGATATAACCGATACTGATTCTAAAACAAACAAAAAATGGTAGCTTAAACGTTGCATTCAATTAATATAAATAGGTTCTTCAAATAATAATCTGTGAGAAAATCAAGCTTCGTTAATAAATTTTGACGTATCAAATGATGTATCAAATTACTCAATTAAAATAAACAATTAAAATAATATTCGAATTCATAATTCGAGAACCTTAAGCTCTTATGTCTAAGTGTCTCTTAACAAGAATAAACATTTCTTATCTCTGCTAGAAGACTTTAAATATTAAATAATTAATTACTTTAGTTACTTGACAAACAAAAAAATATGATTGACATTTTACATCAAAGAAAGATCGTTGGAAAAACTAAAACTTAAAAAATAGGCTACAGTTAACACGCAACGCAAATAATAACCCTCTTTAAACTAAAAATAATAACGAACTTGTTTAGATAGTTTAGGCGCAAAAAGCAATATGGAAAATTTTCAATAATTGCAATAATTCATTTGCCATTTTGCGAATTAGGATTTTCGAGAATTTGCCATTTTGAAAATCCGGCTTTTTAAAAATCGGCCATTATGAGAATTAGGCTTTTAGAGAATTTTCCATTTTGAGAACTTGTCCTTTTGCAACTCGGTTGCCATTTTAGAATTGGGCTTTTTGCGCCCAAACCGTTTAGATATTAGTTGACTAAATTATGCAATGCTGATTTGTGCAAAGAATACAAAGTTTTCCATTTAACAATATCTATGATATGGAATAACCGTGATAAAATATTAGAATGCTGTAAATCCAAATCCTTAAGAATTAAGAAAAAGCGCAAACCGACGCATCAAGATGGCGAAAATGCCTTTTTAATGTGGTTCAAAGCCCAAAACATACATTTGACCGGTCGTCTGCTGTTCAAACTAAAAATCATAACGATCTTGATTACAGTTGACTAAATTACGCTGAAACTGTAAAACCGTTTTTTTTTTCTAAACATAATGTAATTTTTGAGAAAAATAAAGCTGAGATGGTCACATAAGAATGTTTTTTTTTTCTAAGAAAATGTCTAAGACTTGCTTCTGACAGTCACTTAAAAGTTTTATTCGTAAATAATATTACAGATGTAATTCAGTAACTGAAACTTTGCTTGAAGGGCAGACAGCTCATTTCATTTATTTTATAAAAAGCTTAAATCTAGTTTTAACTGTAATTTATGTTTTCAAGATAATATTTTTCTTGACATCTGATATGAGTTTGTGATTTCATTAAACAATTTTAATTATAAATAAACACGACTTTTAATTCTGAATTTAAATGCACAGCGGTGTTAGTTATACGAACTATTATTATTTAAGAAAGAAATGTGCAGAAATTGCAGCAGAAATTCGAGGCCTTATTCGAGATTTTGGACACAACAATTCTAAAAATTTAAATATGTTAAAAAAAACATGCCAGTAAATTATTCAAATGCCAAAACAGAAAACAAAGAAAAACAGGTGGTATTTTGAGGGCACCCCCTCTTGCCTATAGTTAAATGTAAAATCGTAAAAATATTACAGATTTGACGTAAGTGACAACCCTGTGTTCTACTTATCATACGTCACGCGAACAGTCCCAAACAAACCATACAAAAACAATCTTGTTACGAAACAAACTTATATGATGTTGTATGCGGCTCATTTGTCACTGAGTGCGTCTAATGAACCACCGGAGTCGTGCCCTGGGTATTATCCTTTTTTTAATGTCTTTATATTTCGTAATTTTTTACTTACCCTCAAAAACGTATGTAAATCACACCTTAATGATTGTTGTCACATTGCTAAGAAAACTTTTTTTTTCGTGGGTGAAAATTTAAATAATACTAAGTAAAATTAAGGCTCTAGTAAGTAGTTGCAATACAGTTCGTCTGTTGACTGCATTTCAACTTTTTTTTTTTGTATGGCATCTCGCAGGTCAGGTTGTGTACTGCTCAACCGGACTTTTCTGTGGATGCCTTAAGATTTTAAGGCCTCCAGCCAGGGCAAAAAACTTAGTTAAAAACTAAGCGACCGCACGCTAAGGGCACCCCCTGTGGGGTACGGACCTCGGCTTAGGGCGTCGCTGGGGGGGTGGGGGGGCAGCAAGGGACAGGCTGGATCTCAATGAGCATTTAACTTCATTATATGCAGTATTAATACAGTTGGTTCGACTCCAATAAATGTGCAAAACTGCAGTCGGTGAGCAATAAGTGGTAAAATCATAAAATGACTCCTCCCACCCAGGCCAGGACGGGAGGTACTGTCAGACTTGTGCTGACTAAAATCCGCGGTGTCCTTCAATAGTCCTTTATGTTCTGTAACCACGGTTACCTGACAAGACATTCAGACAGACAGTCCCGCAACGCCGGCAGGCTTTGGGCTTCTAAGGGGGGCCCCGTCATATTGATAACAGCTCTTAGAGGCGCGAGTGTAACACGACGCGCCATCGACCCGGTCATAGTCCATGACCGGACGGCGAGTCGCCCATTACTCGCCGTCCGCGTGCTTTCTACAAGCTCTAACTTCACAAACTCTACACCTTAGTCAACGTATGTGGCTTGACTTTTTCGCTGTTTATTGGATGATCAGCTGTTCTAATGTGATTGAGGAACAAATATCTAGTCAGCCAAACTTTTGCATTCACGTAATATTATTTAGTTATGCGTAACTAAACCATCTTCTGCGTTCTTATCCATCATCATCATTAGCTTATCAATATTTCCACTGCTGGGACACGGACCTCCTCTCTGTGAGAGGGAGTGGGCCTTAATCCACCACGCGGGCCTAGTGCGGATTGGTAGATGTCTGTCTTTGTAGATGAATTTTTGGTTCTAGGACATGCCGGTTTCCTCACGATGTCTTCTTTCACCATTTTGAGAGCAGTGATGATGAAAAAATAACACAAAGTATTGCGCCTGGCGGTCGCCGGACTCTCGAATTACCGTAACCCCGTTACGTAAAGGGCTATTGAAGGACACCGTGGATTTTAATCAGTACGAGTCTGACAGTCTCTCCTGCTCTGCCCTGAGTGGGAGGACTCATGTGATGATTTTACCACGCGAAAAATAAAAGTATTGCGCCTGGCTCTAAGTCACGGCCGATACCCAGTGGTTTTCCACCACTAGCCACCACTACTCCTCCATATATAACCCAAATTATTATTTGAGTAATCGAACCCACAATATCGTACATAAGCTCATATCATACTATCATACTTTCATAAACATTGGCACACATTCTTCAATCAACGATCTATCTCGCCCCAATACGGCAACCAGCTAAATAAAGAGAATTGCCATTTATGGCAGGCAAGAGTCGTGAACAAGTGGATGTGGTAGTTTCAACGTTCTGGTTGTGCTCTAACACAACAGTCAACATCAAACGGCTTTTACTTAAGGTCGGCGAGCTCACAGCGGATAGGGGTTTCGTGAAAATACTTAGCGCTATTCTAAATAACCGCCGATTTCAAGTTTATCTGAACAACAATAAGAGCAGGTGGCGCTGTCAGAAAAATGGACTCCCACAAGGTAGCGTGTTGGCTCCGGCCCTTTTTAATATTTACACCAACGACCAGCCTTGCTCGCTGTCGACAAAACGCTTCGTATATGCAGATGACCTTGCTCTAGCAGCCCAGACACCTTCTTTTGAGGAAGCTGAAGAAAAGTTGACGGAAGCTCTGGAAGTACTGGGGAAATTTTACGACGATAACGCCTTGCGACCAAATCCATCCAAAACTCAGTCCTGTGCGTTCCATCTCCGCAACCGACAGGCAAATAGAGCTCTCAGTATTTCGTGGCGGGGTGTCGACGTGGAGCACTGCTCTCAACCACGCTACCTGGGGGTCACCCTGGACAGATCCCTCACATATAGGTTCCATTGCCTTACAACCAAAAAAAAGGTCGGGACTAGAAACAACGTTCTTCGTCGCCTTACGTCCACCAGTTGGGGAGCATCTCCACAGGTTCTCCGCACCACCGGCCTATGCCTTTCTTTCTCTGCTGGTGAGTTCGCATGCCCAGTGTGGCATCGTTCAGCCCATGCCAGGGAAGTTGACATAGCGCTGAATGACACCTGTCGGATCATAACGGGATGTTTAAAACCAACGCCTCTTGCAATGATATACACTTTGGCAGGTATAGCTCCACCACACGTTCGGCGCGAAATAGCTAGTCGCATTGAAAAGGGGACACAGGAGCGAGATAACCGTCATCCGCTGTACGGGCATCAATTACCTCCTCCACGCTTAAAAAGTCGTAAAAGTTTTCTGAGACTTACAAATCCCTCAGAAAACGATGCCTCAGATGAGAGATGCGAACTGTGGAGAGAAAGTAACCCCACCCCTCCTTATTTCCTCAACCCAGCAGAGCACCTCCCTCCTGGTTCTGAACTGCAGTGGCCGATCTGGAAATCTCTCAATCGATTGCGAGCCCAGGTTGGCCGCTGTAAAAATAATCTGGTCAAATGGGGTATTCTAGACTCATCCCAAACACAATGCCAGTGCGGAGCCTCTGTACAAGACATGTCCCACCTCCTTTCGTGCCCATCCTGCCCAACCACCTGCACTTTCCAGGATTTGAATGAGGCAAATGACAGGGCTGTGCAGGTAGCTACGTATTGGTCGGATGCAATTTGAGTACATCGACACGCAAAGAAGAAGAAGATTAAATGTCTGGTTTCGGTCAGTACAAACTTAAACGGATGATATCGTTTTTTTTTTGGGATAAATACACCACACTATTCCCAAACCACTGCAACTCCTGAAAGTCAGAGCCTACAGTGACAACCACCAGAAAAGCGCAGAGACAATGAAGTTCGACGTGTCTCGGAGAATGAATTTACCTGTCTTGTATCCTGCAACGAAATTAATCAGGAAATAATAGTGAAGGATTAGTTAAACTACGTTTCCACTTCCCTCCATGTCAAGCAGGAGACAGAACAATTCAAGGCCAATAGGCACAAAGAGACATTACAACTGGGAGAAGCCCAGTTGCCTTACACCACGGGTAAAAAGTACTATAAATATTAATGGGAGGTACCTTGCTCAATTCTGTCAGTAAAATTATTCTGGTCGGAACCCAAACCCCTCTGAATGGTTGCCTTTTTTTGTTTTTACACTTCCTAGATAATCTTTCAGTTATTCTTTTAACAACCTGTTGGCATCTAATTCTAGACGGCTCGGTTAGCGCAGTGGCTGAGCGATTGGACTGCTACGCTACATGTCGCGGGTTTGATTCCCGCATGGAGCAAATATTTGTATGATCTACAAGTAGTTGTTTCGGGTCTGGGCGATTGTGTATGTGGGTTTATATGTTTGTGAACGCACCCACGACACAGGATAAAATCCTAGTGTGGGGTTACGATCTTTAAAAAAAAATCGTATTCTAATATTAACCTATATTTGATCCACCTACGTACTATACGTTCACAGTTCACTTTTATACGTAGGCGAAGATAATTATATGAATGCTTGAACAAAGCCGACATTTACGTGAACAGAGTTTAATATGTTTATGAAACAATGTCAGTTGAATAATTTGGTTTTATAACAATGAATTTACTTACTGGTTCTTATGTATCTACAAAGTTACTTTAGATTATCTGATTTTCCATTTTTTAAATTAACGTTGCCCTACATTTGGAATATCTCCTGTGTTTCTTCCCACATATACAGATAAGCAGTTAAAGCCGTAATTTTATATCAATACAAAAAGGAGCCTACTTATAATTCAAAAATAGAAGACTGATAATGTAAAAATATTTCTCTCTCTAGACTTTTGGAGGGCGTTTCAGGAGCCAAAACCATCTTGCAGAGGCCCATTACGCATTTTAAATGAAATGAGGCCCCAACCGGCGATTAGCCCTGTATGCACTATGCCAGTACCCAATACCCAAGGACAACCCTCGGTTGGAGTTGGAATATTGCGGCTTATAGAAATAAAGGTCAAGGTTATGGCGTTTGATGGACTGGTTAACTGTTCAATGTTTTAATCCTATCAGGCCCGTTTTTTTAGCACTGCTCCGTCCTAGAAGTTGCTCCCATATTTTTTTCCATTCACATTTATTCCGTGCAACAATCAAACAACCCACAGACAGCATAACAACCAATCGCTGCTGAGTAACTGTGCCAACCGTCACATATTAATTAATATCTCATATTTTCAAACAATTGTTTGTAGGGTTATTGGGTTGTCCCAATAACCCTAAAATAACCCTCGCAGGGTTCTGTGAGGGTTATTTTAGATTTTTTACCAATAACAATGCTCAGCCTAAAACAACGAGGAAAAACCAATTCTGAATAAAAAATACCACATCTACTACTTTGAACATTGCGCCAACTACCTCCCTTGAGGCGGTATCCATCCGTTGTCTTGCTACAAAGCCGCCTGGCGGTTGACTCAAAGGCATAACCCGGGTATAAGCTCTGTATATTCTATTTTGTGCTGCAAAATTGTTCGTTGTGTTACGTTTTTATTGCAGCTCATAATCGTTATAAAGGTTTTTTGTTGGGTGATTGAGTTAGGGGTGAAGTTAAGGGGTGCTAATAAGCTGGGTCGGAAATTTTGGATTTGAACTGTCTTTTTGTGATTTCTAAAATTTCGTTAGGATATTAGGCAGACCGTTGTGATCAGCATCATAATTATCATCTGCCTAGACTATCCGGTTCTCAATGGAACCGTATTCAGATGAATATTAATGTTTTACATAGAACGACTGCCTATCCAACCTATAACCCAGTAACTGGCTAATACGACAACTTTTGGTACGACTGGGGTCAGACTTTCGAGTTTCTGACTAACAGTCCCCTGACAGTCCCCCGACAGTCTACCCTGATGCCCTTAACGTTCCAGGGCTATGGTATCCTGGTTAAACAGTTCCGCGAGAATGTTTGATATTCATTTATTAAAACAATACTGTTAAAAGTTACAATTTAAATCCCCCCTTTGGCAATACAACTTTGTCCGTCCTTCCATTTCAGAAGACACGCTCAAATAAATTCAAGTAATTTAACGAAACAAAATCTACAAAGCAACCCACAGTTAAATGTTGAAGCCAACATTTGAATCATAATTAAAACTTTTGCCAAACTCCTGTACTTCCTGATAGGTAGTTCGTTTAACAGTCCAATTACATAGAAGTAGACAAAACATTCAAAGCTTTCATGGCTGCCGTAAAATAGTCGAGGAGCTCCCTTATTTAGACTTTAAGTCATAAAACAGGAGTTAGACATTAAACTCTTTAACTACTTTGTTAATGCTTTATCCCTTACGAGATACAAAGTACTAAGTGATCCCTGTTGGTTCCTTGGAGTTGCTTTTTACTTGGGGTATTAACCATCAAACCTTATATGAAGTTTTGAAGAAACAAATAGGTATTAATTTGTTTCTAAAGTCGTAAGTTGTGAACCCCTCTTTGAGGAGTGCCCTGCTCTGCCCTGGGTGGGAGGACTCATTTGACGACTTTACCACGTTAAAAAAAAAGTTGTGGACCCCAAACAGGTGCAAAGCCTTGTGTAATTCATCATCACAGAACTGTGAAAGAAAACCAGCTTATTCTAGAACCAACTCAAAGACATTTTTGACTTCCATAAACCCGTACTCAACCTGCATAGGGCTTTACATTCCCTTTCAGAGAGGAAGCCTTCGTACCATCAGTGGAAATGTTATGCACAGATTTATACGAAAATAAAATAATCAAAATTTTAGTGATCGAAAACCTATCATCTTGCTAAACTTGCGTTTAGCAAGAGGATACTCAGCTCACTTTTTCCACTATGGTGAGAAAAATGGTGTGATAAACTAGCATGAGTACGTGACGAAAACGTAAAAATGAATGAATACCTTATAATAACCTAATCGTAAAAAAAATTATAGGATTAAACATAGTTTAACTAATAATCAAACAACGCGGTCTTAAAAATCACAGATAGATAAAAACAGCAGTATAAAATAGGTACATTATGTTATTTAGTTTACATACCTCTCGCTCCGGAGCTCACTTGGCATTGGTATAACGCATCATCATCTAGCGTTACTTCTCGAATATCCAAGGAGTAGTCACCTGAAATAAAACTGCATATCAGAATAGAGCCAAAATGTCAAAATAATGGCATCGTTATTTAAAAGCATGTTCGTCAAACAAAGTTAGCTGCAAACTTCATCCATATCAGCCATTGAACATCCACTGCTGGTTTCCAAAAGGACCGGTTGGAAGCAGCTTGCATCCAACGCGATCCTATGATCTTTATAGGATCTTTGGAAGCAAAGAAATCACTCGTCATGTAACGATTCCGAAGACGCAATCCAATGTGACTTAAAGCTGCACCGAACTAAATGCAACTCGTTCTATGAGTTGCTGAACACAAAATCGATAAAACTGATTATCCCTTAAGGTTTTGTCAAACAGGAAGCTCAGCTTGGCGCGACGCTAGCGTGGCGTGTTTTTGGCGTGCTATCTAAATATGAAAATATACAAGTTAGCCCCTTCGTAGACAACGCGACGCAAGTCTCCGATGCATTACGACTTTGGTATACATTGACGCGTGCTTGTGTGCGAACCTCTATGGATTTAAATTTCGATAGTCGCCAGGATACCAAAGTTGTAAGGTATCGAAGAATTGCGTCGCCTTTTGTACGAAGGGGCTAAGGCATACCGATAAGTGGCAAGTAATTAAACACGCCAAGGACACGGCACGCCAGCGTCGCGCCCCGCCGACATCACTGTTTGCCAAAGCCTTTACGGACCAATACTCATGTTGGTTCAATACCCACATTCAAACTTAAACGCACTGATGCACTAAGCGCTGAATATCTTCACTAAAGCGCTTCAGATTTCAAAGGAGACATGCTAAGAATTTGCAGTACATGAGAATATTCGCTTCGCACTAAAGTTAGTTCTTTGAGCCTCGTTTGAAGTTTAATTTCAAAGTTTTACGCCTAATAACCACTTAATCAACGAGTAGATAAAACTTTTAGGTACATAGCGCTTAAGCGACGTTTTGCTCAATATTTAAAAATAAGGCTCGAATTCATTATAAGCTGATGTCAGTCGCATACGGTCAGTGGCGTATTTACGTAAGAAATTGCAACGTAGTATGCGCCGCTGACGTCAGCGTCGCAGATCACTGTAGTACTATTAAGTATTCTGTGGTACGCGCAACCGAAGTACCCGTCCGACATCAGCGTAAGAGAGAGAAAGAGCTAGTAATACCTTCTTCGTCGCTCCCAATCATCTTGTACCGCTCATAACCAGTAAGATGGCGGTGTGTCCCCAGTCCAAAGTCATCTTTAGTCCATTGTAACTGCCCAGCCTTGTTTTCTACCCGGCATGGTAGTGTCACCCTGGATCCGACCACAGCACTCTAGACAAAAAAAAAAAGGTTTAAAAAATAACATCAGACTTGTCGACCTGCCTGCCGGGGTCGCGAGACTGTCTGAACAAGCTACTTTAACCCACGAACGTACAGGGCAATTGAAGAAACAGGGTGGAGTAATAGTTTGACAGTCCTTTCCGCACCACACAGTGCGAGAGGTCTCATTTGATGATTTACCTCCCCAAAAAAAGGCCTGTAGACCTTGAAAAGATAGAACCGAATGTAGACAGCGAAACTAGTTTTTTTTTTACGTGGTAATATCATCTTATGAGTCCTCCCACACAGGGCACAGCGGGAGGGACTGTCAGACTTGTACTGAATAATATCCACGGTGTCCTTCAAAAGCCTTTTATGTTCCGGGGTCACGGTCCCGCAACCAGCATAACTAGTTGAGAAATTACTAATACAAAAACTCAAAATGATTTAGGCCGAAATGGGAATTGAACCCAGGACCTCATGCTCAGCTCTTTAGAGATTAGAATACATAAAGTTCTAATACCTATATATATTGAGAAAGGTCGCGGATTAGAACAAAACTTATGCGCTTACATAAAGTGCTACAGATTTGTTAAAACCTGTCGTTAAGATCTTATCATAACATAACATAACATATCGATTTATGCTTAATACTCGTATAACTCGTTAAATAGAAGTTTTAAAGTTTAGTTGGGTCCTTAGGTACATCTTGCTTTTAGTCTCGCATTTGTATGATAGGATTCAATTAGTTTTCTAACACAGGGCCACAATAACGGGTAATACCGTTGATTATCGAGTTAATCAACGGGAAGTGCCGTTTGTGTGGCCCGGCTATTATACGTTTATTGCTCGTACTACTATGGATATTACAACCAATATTTCTATGGGTAAAAAAAATAACCCGTATTACTACCAAGCTATCCAGTAGTATCAGGGGAATTTTATTTACTTATCTTTATTTACACATTATCTTACTAATTTTATAATTTGGCTTTTCTCAATTATGTTGAGGCTGCATCCAATTTCATCAGATGAAAATAAATACCTATATTTTAGGACAAATCGGCCTGGAAGCCGACACTAACAAATATAAATGTTTGGGAAAAGGCTAGTCAGATAGATGATGAATACAGAGCTACCATAATTTAACAAATTACAACACTACCTTTATTACCTTTATTCGTAGCCTCTACATAAAAATACCTACATACAGTAAAAAGTATCGTCTTTCCAGACAAATTTTCAAAAAAGATGTCAGGAAAAAAAGACACGTTTCCCTATTAACATTTACAAATACGTTCTCACCTATTTCACAGCCCACACAACGAATACCATTTCCATACCAATTCTCCAGTATAGAAGGCAGACAAAGAAAAATCCGTTTTTCCAGAAATTACTTCACATTTCGCAACATTAATTTAGGTCCTGTTCCGTAAATCAAATATTCCCCGTGGAATCCTCCGAGCAACAACATCGCCCAATATTATTCTTTTCGTAAGCAAGTACTCAGTTGACACAGAAAAGGCTTGTATTGAATATCTGGTGATATTAAAAATTCCTACCCTCCATCCCCTTGGGACGAAACGGATGTTTTCATAGATGACAAACCTTTTCGAATTAATTCTGTTCCTATTTTCTGGTCCAGTTAGTTTGTTGATCCTAATTTTTGTTAGAGGATTCCATTGTGAACGTTTTTCTATTCGAAATGTTTTGTTGATTTATTTTCTCGAATTATAGGTATTTCATTATTCACTGCTACTATAAAAGCAATTAGTAGTAGGCAGGATATTTGAGAACACGCACCACTGGGTTCCGAAACGGCAAATATTGAAGTTGGATAAATTGTTGAATTACCAACAACAATAGTAGTATTTTCTATTCACCACATTTAACTAAAATAGACAGCAACGCAGATTCATAAAACAAACCCGATTAAAACAAAACTGTACTAAAACGCGACGGTATTTCCAATGAAGCCACTATTAACACGTTGTTCGTTAATGAAATAACTTAGTGCCCTGACGCATTTTATTTGCCTGATTATATTCATTTGTTGAACAGAAATGCTCATAATGAGGATTGAATTAATTTGTGTATTCAGTGCAGAGTACTCGTCTGTTATTGGCGAGAAATAAATTGTTATTGAATCAACAATCGTTAAAACAATATCAAGCGTATGTTTTGAATATTGGTCGAGCGAATTTTGTATGATTTTAATTGACGTTCGACTGTATGGTGGAGATTTAAGTGTAAATATTTATGTGACGGTGGTACAATAACAGCGCAGTAAATTGAAGATACAATTTATACGAAATATGAGGATTTATCTCCCGTATTTTATGGTAATTTTGTTTTTGTATACCGTCTGAATCATGGTAATAACAAAATACAGTTTCCATGTAAAAACAGAACTGAAATTAGGTATTTTTCCCAACAGCGATATTGCTATTTACTTATTGTTGTTAAAATATTATTATGTTGTTCCAAAGGTTTTTTCGTTGTTTATTATAATCATAATAAACTAAATACTTTAGCAAATGACTTACCTGATCTTGTGGCTCAATCGCGAACCTCTGTTCCCTATACGCACTCACTGAACTAACCAATACCAAAGATAATATACAAAGCTGCACTAAAACGTTGAATTTAATCGTTATCCTTAACAAAAGGAACAATACATTGGCACTTCTACTCGTTACTCGTGATCTATGTTTCACTTCATTAGATCTTTCACTAAAATCACTTTCAGGTTTATTACTTTTATTCATACTGATATTTTGATAATATTTGACATCAGTATTTTTATCGTTATCTACCGTTTCATGAATATTAATTTGTTCAGAATTAATTTCATTACGCGATTTGTTCGAGTCATTAGTTCCCATTTTGGATCAGTGCATTATTATTTTTCAGTCACATGTTAATTTTCTTGCTGGTTAAAATTTTCAGTTGCTCTTGCAGAAACACTTTCGAGTTCATTGTTCTGCATCTGAAACAAAGAACATTTGTTAATTAGCTTTTTCATTTAATGTTTAGTAATTTCCTTGTCTGTAATAAGGTGGTGGAAGAATACAATCTAGTTTTTGGTTGGTAACGCTATCTGTTTTGTTTTTAATTGCAATACTATTCCCGTTTTTACTTTAAATATCGCACTTGCTTAAAATAACCTAAAACCGAGCTCTTAACAAGTCTCCTTTGCCGCACGCAGTATTTAAATTAACTCCGGTGCTATTTGACAAAATTCAGTCATATTCCGGCCACCATCAAAAGAGATGCAATCAAACTGGACCCAAACATTTCCATTTAAAATTCCCACTTCATACGAAAAAATAAATGAAAAGCCAATGCTTGTTTTAATAACCTCGTCATCGTTTTACCAAAATCCAACAGCGTTTTCAAAGGAAACGAGGACCATAAATTTTAGATACTAAACATGATATGAAATATGTACGTGATGGAAAGAAAATTAGTTTCCGCCTAACTTGGTCCATAAACATAAATAGAAGTTAGTGGTACGCTTTCAAAATTCTATTCAGTACACGACTGCATAAACATGTCTTAACCATACTGTATTATAGTGGGGGATGTTATGAATAAATCATTCTGGAGCATTGCAAAAGACGGCAATTTCTACTGCACCGGTTTATAGTCCTCGGAAGGAAGGGGAATAGATATATCTAAAACCTTTACCATTGGTTTCAATGGTTTAGATGAACTCGAAAGTAAGTCGACGGCAGTAATTTGAACTCGTGAATTGACTTGATTGAAATGTTTGATGTCTTCTCTACTGTGACTATATCATTAGCGTTAATTAAAGAAAACTTCTCAATTTCACGTGATTCGTAGATTCTGTGGTATTTGATTGTCGATGTTCTTAAAATTTATTACATAGGTGTTTTCCCTGTACAAATAAAAACAGGTGGGATGATCGTGTCAATACGTAATATCATATGTTTTCTTGTACCACAGCAGACTGCACAAGCACATCATTAGTTACCTTCCGACTATCAAGATCACTTCCATCATCATCACTTTACTCCAAGATTCACTGCTAATTACAGGCTTTTTTTCTCCTATACTTCTCGGTTCTGTGCCTCCTTCGCCTGATCTCTTTGACCGAACCTTGGCCACCATTCGGTCAATCTAATCCTAATCTTAATTTTAACGACTCTTATTTCAATTGATGCTACATTAACAGAAGAAATTAGTCGACATTTTCTTCAATTTCCAACAGCAAAAAGAAAAATTGGAAAAGTTGAGTCAGGTCTTGGCTTAAAGCCATATTAATACAATTCGGATCCATTGATTGAACTTTTACAATCCTTTCGAAATGGATCCGAGTTTTTATTTTTTTAATCGTTGCCCCACTCTAGGAATTTCTCCTGTGTCGTGGGTGCGTTTACAGACATAAAAACTCACATACACAAACACCCAGACCCGAAACAACCATTTGCAGGTCATACAAATATTTGTTCCGTGCGGGAATCGAACCCGCGACACGCTGCGCCGCAGTCCAATCAATCACTCAGTCACTGCGCTAACCATGCCGTCATTTATTCGTCATTATTGTTTCAAATAGATATATTTCTTGGCGATTTTTTCAATTTATTGATAAGCTGTTTTGTCTAAAGTGAGTTTTAAATGCTTTTATATAATAATGAATAATTGATTCTAGATTCAATCTCCGTATTTTATAAAATGACAATTCAAATATTTCATCAGTCGAAAATGTCTCTTCGGTTAGAAGTCATGCTCGATAGTGACTCACTTTCACGAAAACATGTAGTAAAATCTTCTGTAAGACTAACGTTTATTTGACAGAATCTCATTTCCTATCTCTTTCTGCCTTAAGCCAATCTAAACTGTAAGAAAGAGATATAAGACGTCTCTTTTGTAGAACTTCCGTCAAAGGAATCTCAAAATAGGTCTTATTTTTAACTATCGGGTGTTTCCTATTACATAGTAGTATTGCTATGTTCGGAGATAGTTTATTTCTTTGTTGTATTGTTCTCAATTTTGAATCCAATAAATGTTGAAAATAGTTTGGTAGCAAATTGCTTTTTGGTATTATCAAAATTGATGGTTCATGTATTCATGTTGCATGTGTTAATTAAACTGTTTTGATAATGGAATCTAATTGAATACTCTTCAATAAACTTTGCATGTACAAGTAATTTCTCCGTTATCATTCAAGCATTATGCTGAAAATATACTCATCAGCACTCACATACACGTATATTTTCTAAAAATATTTAAAGTTCTTGTTCAATACATAAATTAAAAAAAAAAACAGCGCATTCCAAAAACAAAATGATGTTCAAAAAGATAAAGGCTCAACACGCTACCTTGTGATACACCAACAAGAAAAAAAAATTAAGTATATAAAAATTCAGATAGTAATGTAACATTCAACAATGTTGGTAGCAAACGAATTTAACCCTTACTAGGGAGTAATAAGGATAAAACGTACTTTGAGAACTGCACAAAAAGAAGGTTGGCAAACCAGGTACCAAGTGAGAGCTAAAATATATTAAATGTATTGAAGACTCTAACATAAAACTGTATTGCTAAGGTTATAGTTGGGAAGGCCGGGATAAAGTCTACTGATATGGGCCATGAAGCTGGAGACGACAGTGATAAAGATCTAAACGGGAGGTGTGTTAATAAGGAAGCCTGGACGGACGGTTCAGCAAATGTTGAAACTGCTGGATTTTAGTGAGGCATGAAAAGTTAAATAAGAGAATATGGCTTTGGAAGAATTGTGCTAGCTTTTTATTCGCTGGTTATTTTCTTAGCATAGGATTTTATAGTGACTGGTAAATGGATGAAACTTGTTAAATATTGTCATAGTTTCGTTTGAACTATATGGTGAAACAATAATTTCATTATAGACAGATGTTTTAAAAATCTCAACTTTGTGATTCATGCTGCATAACGTGACAAGTTTTTTTCCGCACAAGAATATTTGATACCTACATACATTATATAAAATAAAAAGGTTTTATTTAATGTGTGTGTGGTAGCCATCAAATATAAATCTGAAAAGCTAAAAATAAAACCTTTTTAACAAAAACTTTAAACCGACGAAAATTCTAACTCAAAAGCAAAAAAGTTCGATGTTTCGTCAGTTTAATTTTTTGGTAAAAAGGTTTTATTCTTAGCTTTTTAGTTTTATACCATAATTAGAGTGTAAAACACATGGAGAAACCCGTCTTCACTTTTGTCATTGTCAACGTAATCGTCACAGTAACTACTGCATTAACTTTAAGACCTCTTTAAACTGAAGCCTGCACTCTCAGACGTCGACGACTGTCAAATCCAAGCTTTGTCTAAAGTTCTCATCGTCATGAATGAAATGAGCCTAAATACGACATAGTTGCTGTTAACTGTTGAGGATCACTTGCTACTGCCTTCCGTCTCCATCCTCAGACTCTCGATGAAAATTATATCCCAGATAGATCTAACATCCTCATCAAGACTATTGAAATGAGCCCAAACACGATGAAGGTGCTGTTAATTGTAGAGGACCTCTTGCCTCTGCCATCACTCTCCAACCTCAGACCTTCAATGGCAATGATACCCCAGCTAGGTCAAAAAATCTCATGAAATGAAGCTGAGGTGAAATGAGACCAAAACACGTCATGAAATAAGATTTCAAGAACATGAAGTCTTTGATTCAACCAACAGAAATCATACAGGTGAACAATTATGACTCAAGAATTAATTTCACAATAGTGACTTAAGAAGTCTTCCCGACTGTCAAAAGACGATTCAAACATCTCGATGAGACAACCACATCTGGAACTGAGAAATCCATTCAAAAAGATAATTCCCGTAAAACACAAAGCAGCACTGTCTTAAGTTTCGCATAGTGTGAGATACGGGGACGAAGTTATGTTCGCGAAGTTGGATTTCAATGTTCTTAATTCTTCCTTAGATGTTCAGTATTGAGTTAGTGAAGTTGAGATTTTGCTTGAATTACATTGAAAATTTTGGTAGCGGCTTTAATACCAGTATGTTAGGAGTTTGAGAGGATTTCGGTTGCCAAGTGGAAATTCTATACGAAGCTTAGTTCAGTTTATTCTTTTTTATATGGAAATAGATGTTAATATATGACGGCACGATTAGCACGCTGGCTGAGCGATTAGACTGCTGTGCTGCGTGTCGCGGATTCGATTTCCACAAGGTGCAAATATAATAAAATTATGTATGATCTACAAGTAGTTGTTGTTCTACCGGTTCTGGGCATTTGTGTATGGACTCATGACACTGACGAAATTCCTAGTGTGGCGATGTGAATCAATGTTAAAAAAAGAATTAAGTTTTATTAAATTTTGTTGCAAATCTATTCTTCCATCTCCGGGGAAAGATGTTCAACAAAAAATCCACGAAGTTCGTGCATTTCCCACAACGCCATTGGCTATTCATCCACGAAGGTTAATCATTTGGGATATCGCTAAGTGTTATTGCTGTGCCGTTTTAGACCCTCTGATTTTAATTTTAATACTGGCCTCAATACCTCATGTAAAACAACCTGGGTCACCCAATTTTGTAACTCTTTCATCTACACAGTCAGCAAGTAAGATGAACCATACTTGCAAAGCCGCTGGCTGCTAGTTTCTTAACAAACCAGTAAAGAGAAACAGCAAAAGAAAAGGTGACCAAAAGAAACAAATCCAAACAGGGTGATGGATTGACAGACAGGTTGTCAATCCAACGCCCCGTATGTCAGTAACCAGCCAGCAGCAAGCTCTTGCTACCATAATCCGAACAGGCCATCTACTGTCCGTAGATTCTTTGAATAGTTTTAGCTAATTTAAGCTCTGCTGTAGGAAGAGCTCAATTAAATTATACGGGTACCGCCATTTGCATGGGTTATATTCATGAATAAAATTTACAATGAATATTCATACTGTAGTTTGTAGGTGAAATAAGTTTTTGTACTATATAGTTTTGGTTGTTTATGAATAATCCTCTATGGGTTAATTTATTGCTGTATCTTGTATGTTTAATACATGAACTGGTTCAGGGTTTATGCTATCTTATTCTGTTGGGTTTGGTCATTCAATTTGTAGGTGTAGATTAATTGTTAGGTTATATTGTTTATCTGCTTCTTGTTCTTCTTCGTTATTAATTCATTAATTTTATCTGTTGCTGTTTTGCAACCGATCTATTCTTTTTACCCACTTAATTTTCGCATGTGACACAAAGAGTGAAGAACGTAATTGTTGATGGATAGAAAAGGAGAAGAAGGGCAAAAAAATCAATACATGGATTGTGTAGGGATGATATTACTATAAAAGATAAAATAGTAAATTATAATGTCCGTACAGCTGTTAAAAGATCGTGTTAGTTGCTAAAAATTTTATGTTTTTTTTTTCATCGTGTTACAATCTTGAAACTGGGTGGAGCGAAAGGGACTGTCAGACTTTTACTGACTAAAATCCACGGAGTTCTTGCAATAGCTCTTGGCGTTCCAGGGTCACAGTTACCTATTTAGACCGTCCTGTGACCCCAATATTATGTCTTCTGTTGATTTTGCGATGATTGAATAATAGGCAATTGCGTTTAAAACAGTTATAATATTTTCAAAGCTTTAAATGTTAAGGTAATATTTCTTTTTATAAAATCCGTTTATCTATCAACAAAGAAAATAATAAACGAATTAAATATTTGATTACCATGTCCTTTTTATTTTCGAAAACACATAATTATCTTTTAGATTTGTCGTGAAAAGGTCAGGATTCCTTTGAATAAAATAAAAATAGGTTCTCATTGATACATGTACATCAATTTCCTTTTATGTAGTATGCTTGTTAATTTTATTTTGATGGTTATTTTTATTTTTGGCTCTAGCTGTGTGCTTGTTGCTAAGATATTTTCGCCATCTTGTTTTCTTTGAGCTTTATACGTATAACTTTTGCCGATCGATTTTTAATTGAGTCACAAATTTCTTCCTGAAATTCAGGTATATAGTAAATATAGGTGTGCGCAATGATAACATCTCCTTTCTTTTTTGTTTTTTATCGTGGTCAAATCATCAAATAAGTCCTCCCACCCAGGAAAGAGCGGGAGGGACTGTCAGTCTCGTACTGACTTTTTTTTTTACTTAGAATATTGACAAAGGTAAAACGATTCCAAATTCGGGAGTGTGGGCTTGTGACGTCATATCGCTCATAAAATTGTACCGAACGAGTGACGTTTTGTGGTTTTTAGAAGCGTTGCATCTTCGCCAATTTCGGTTTACGTAAAAAAGAAAAAATACGGGCCTAATATTTTTTTATAATCTATATTTAATTGACGGATTGACGGATTTTTTTTTGAGTAAATCCAATAGAAACAATTGAAACAACAGTTCCAAAACATATCCTCCATAGTATTTACATTGGGAATTCTGTCTTCTCGTTCTAAGAGATTTTATTCCAAACTAGAAAGGAAATAGATTGTGCTATAGCTCGCTTCCAGTAATCTATCTTTATCTATTTCTCCCAGATCCACGTGTCACATGTCCTGAGAGTAGATACAAATAGATATTGTACTTTTATGTTCCTCGTTTTATTTTTTTCATATTATAAGAAAAGAAGAAAGTTAATGTACCTTTTTTTATCGTGTTAAAATCATCAAATGAGTCCTCCCACCCAGGGCAGAGCGGGAAGGACTGTCAGACTCGTACTGACTAAAATCCACGGTGTCCTTCAATAGCCCTTTACGTTCCGGGGTCACGGTAATTCGTACAGTCCCGCGACCCCGGCAAGTTAATGTACCTAGGCAGTAAATTTCAATTAACTTACATTTTATTTGTCCTATAACAATTATAAAGTACTAGTATTTTTATACGTACTCATGTTTTTTAAAAACATTCAAAAATATTTTTTACTTTCCGTCTGTAAAACATTGTCATCTTTGCTTTAACACGTATGTTTTATTTTTGATTGCAGAACCTGCTTTTCAACAAAAAAACCATTTTCTTTACATATAAACCCAAACGTATTTATTGCTTAATCATATCAGTAAACTCAGACTTCCTTGCAAAAAAATCTTAAAGAAAAAATCAATTCTAAAATGGCATCCACCCATTTTAGAATTAATTCTATTGCTAAACTGGAACTCTATCGCCTTTCTAACGTTCCCATTTATGTATTAATTTCCTCTAAGACTAGATATACCAGTTCTAGACCTAATGATTATAGGCTTGCATCCATGAAACAGAAACGTACAGAAAGCCTACACAGAACAGGTGACTTCCATTAAACAGATTAAAACGCACGACAATACGATCAAGCAAATGACAGACGCGCGTCGTGCCACACACTCGCTGTATTTTATTTATGTCCATGTGTGCGTGGAGACCTCAAACAAATGACAGTCGCGAGTGCGCTCGCACTCACTGTGGGTGAAGCGTGTCTATGTGTGCGTGGAAATCTCAAAGAAATGACAGTCGCAAGTGTGCTCGCACTCACTGTGGGTGAAGCATGTCTACGTGTGTGTGACGACCTCAAACAAATGACAGTCGCGAGTGCGCTCGCACTCACTGTGGGTGAAGCGTCTCTCTGTGTGCGTGGAGATCTCAAAGAAATGACAGTCGCGAGTGCGTTTGGACTCACTGTACGTGAAGCGTGTCTATGTGTGCGTGGAGATCTCAAACAATTGACAGTAGCGAGTGTACTTGCACTCGCCTCACGTAAAGCCTATCTATGTCGGTGTGGATATCTCAAACAAATAGAGCTTGCACTTGCTGTGTATAAAATATTTGCGTAGAGATCTAAAACAACATTAAATGTCAGTTGCGAGCTTGTCCGACTGAACTCGCTATACGTTAAACGTCTATTTGTGCGTGTGTCTTCTCATACTATATGGAGTAGAACTTCTGTGTTTCTTGTTATTTGCATTGCTTCTGTATAATTAAGAAACTAATAGGCTAGTTTGAACGGATATTGGCAAGATATAAAATGTGAGTTTCCTAATACTCGTAGGTAGGATAGTAATTGAATTTGTATTTAATTTTTATGGACCGCTAAAACTGACAAGTGGCTTCAGATTAAGAATAGTGTTTTCAGATTACTAATTACAAACATAAAGAGGCTAAAGAAAAATGACAATTATGAACTGTGCATCTAATAACCGTACAATTTTAGTAATTGCAAAGTTTCAGTTATGATTAAATTAATCAAACTTTTTAAACTTAAAAACAGCGTTTTAAAACTGAGCATTTCTTACATTTATGTTATTGATGGGAATTTTAACTACACAAAGGAAATACACACTAGATAGTCAGAAAAACGGTCACAAACGCAACTAAATTTGCTTCCACAATAGCATTGTAGATACCCATATCAATTTTACACAACATTAAGTATTTCCACTTGCCATAAACTCTTTTACGACAGGAAATCATTCTGCATTATTACATCTTCCTATATGGATTCACTAACGAGGAAAAAAAGAATGAAAATGTCCATAAATATGCCATAGAGTTCAACTTGCGTCTCTCAACGAGAACACTTATTTTTCTTTGTAAAGTGGTCTTCACACGATTGGTGCTAATCGCTGCGTTGATAGACATGATATTAACGCATTGTTTTTTTTATGTAGAGCAGTGGTAATTACTGTCTTGGTGTATTTTTTTAATAGGTACATCACAAAGAAATTATAAAATATTTAATGTAGTGGGCTACAGCATAATAAATTTCAAATCTCTTTAGTCAGTCAGGGTATTGAAAACAAATGGACACGTATTTTTTTTCCATTGAATATTGACTGATAAAATCGCATCAAAACGCAGGATTCAGTATATTTTATCTTCATCAATTTTGGATTAGGTAACAAAAGAAAAAATATGGGTCATAAATATTTTTTGATACTGTGGACTTATCAGGTAGATTTTTCAGTAATGTAGCCTCTTAGATTATAGAATGATTATGTTATGATCTTAGTGTAGTCTATTATTTTCAGGAAGCTAAACTTTTTTGGTAAGCTCTATCTTAGTCTTTAATCTATCACGAACGATCACCATGTTTTATTTTCGTGTCTTCTTCGTTTAAAAATTCAAAGCACAAGCAATCTTCATCATGGTTCTCTTAAGTCGGCATAATGACAACTTATGTGCATGTAAACTTTGTGACATTACAATCTATTCTACATGCTTCTCAATAAAGTTTTAAAATTACTAGTGAACCTTTTCAAATTATTTTAACAAACAGAATTTAACACCGACCCTCCAAACAACTTATTAGTGTAACACCTCTAATATAGTTTATGGAAATTAATTATAAATCCTTTATGAATTCTCACGCATTATAAATGAAATGAATTAAAATTTGCCGCAGAATTACAACGGGAACCGCAAACCGCAGCGACCGGTTTTCATGTGAAAAGGTATTTATTAAAAGATTATTATTAAATACTCTATATTTGGCCCACAACCCTCCCGGATTGGATGGCCCTTGAGTTCCTATTAATAGCATTTAAGTATGCCTAATTGCTTAATTGAGGTTGTCGAAATCTTGAGAGAGTATTTTGCTTAATACAAAAATACTTATTTATAAAGAATCTTAAAGTATATCTTTTACGGGTTTTAGATCGAATATTTTTTTCTTTTAGAATGTTTAATATGCTAATAAGTTATGCTTCATCAATGTTACTTTACAAACTTAAATTAATTACAAATAAATTATTACAAAAAAAGGACTAAATTAAAACTAAAATTAAATAAATAACTGAAATAGAGAAAACATTAGACGCCTGAGGAGTACTCCTCCGCATCGCTGGCCAGAACGTACCCGGAAGAAGTACCAGCATCGCCACGTTTTTTCTTTGGCCAAAGAAAAATCAGCCAACCCTCTAAGCACTTGAAGTGTCGACAAACCGTCGAAGGATTCCTAAAAAGCTGACGCACAGTTGGACCCCATAACCCAAGCATATCGACCCCAAACGGCTCAAAACTGTATCAATATCAAATATCTTGGTTGATAAACTCACGTATTTTAATCAGGGGAGTATCTGAAAACGGAACGCGAGTTAATTATACCTACTATTATTTTTTTGCTTCGTTTACGATTAGTACGAGCATAAATGAAGCCTATAAAACCTACATAGTATTTACTAATTCAGATTAATAGCTGTTCTAACGGCGCTTTGTTTTCTATTATTATCTTTATCCATTCCAGTTTATTTCCAGTTTCCTACTTTAAATCTTGCGAAAATCCGTGTCTATCAAAATTAAACCCAAGTAAATGCATTAATTTCGTTGCAAAATTACTTGCTGTTTTATTTTAAGAATCCCATACTTCCTCGCCTTTCGTTTTTTTTTTTATCAGTAATTGCATCAAGTCCCAGATTAACAATATCTGATTTTATGTCCTGGAGAATGGAGTCGAAATTGGGTTGTACAAAAAACTGGTTCAAAGCACAATGAAAATTGAACTTTACGGGTTTTGTGTTGAAAATTAATATCCTTTGAAGGGTGTAAAAGGTCCGTCTGTCAGTTGGCTACGATCCAAGCTATCCATTCGAGTGCAATAATTCTATCAGTGGCCAAATTAGAGATTATCTTCTGAAATTATTTCACGCGAGCAAATGCAAGTGCAGTGGTTACAAAGGCTTTCATAAACATGTAGTGTGTGATAAAATGGTGGCGCTTATCTTGGTATACTGGGAACGTGGTGAAGATAAAATTACAAAGTTGAATGTATTAGCATACTTTAGTTTAGACAGGCCTGTTGGTCTAGTGGTTAGTGACCCTGACTGCTATGCTGGAGGTCGTGGGTTCGATTCCCACCCAGGACAAATGTTTGTGTGATAAGAGCGATCATTTGTTCTGTGTCTGGGTGTAATTTATCTATAATATGTATGTATTTAGAAATATATAAGTTGTATGTTTGTATGTTTATCAGTTGTCTAGTACCCATAACACAAGCTCTGCTTAGCTTGGGACTAGATGGCGTCGTGTGATAGTTGTGGAATATTTATTTATTATTAGTTAAGGTTTATTTGTTGGTGTTATATTATGAAATGTTTTAAGTTACGAAGATTGTAAGCATAGAAGTATCTCGAGTTTAAAATTGATGCTTTGTTATGAGAAAGAAACCTAAGTAAGATCCCTTGTTATCATTATTGTAGTGATTAAATTAGCATTTGGTCACTGTGAATAGAAAACGATATGAATGTTATGCAAGATAATCATACCTATACGGTAGTAGAGAGAATGATGAGTAATAAATTATACTTTTACATTTTTATTTTACATTCCGGGGTCACGGTAATTCGTAAGTCCCGCGACCCCTGCAGGCTTTGGCCCTCTAGAAGGGGGCCCCGTCATTTAACTGACACTCTTTGAGGCGCGCGTGGAACACAACGCGCCATCGACACGGGCATGGTCCATGGTCGGACAGCGAGTTGCCCAGTACTCGCTGCCCGCATGCCCGCGCTAGCCTTAGCCCTAGAGAGCGGTCGTGGCCTAGTGGCATTGGCTCCGACTTGCCTTTCGAGCTGTAGGTCGCGGATTCGAACCCATACAGGCGCATTACTTTGTGTAATTTATTTCATCACCACTGCTCTCAAAAACGGTTAAGGAAAACATCGCGAGGAAAACGGCATGTCCTAGAACCAAAAATTGGAAGACATGTGACATCTACCAACCCGCACTGGGCCCGGGTGGTGGATTATGGCCCACTCCCTCTCACAGAGAGGAGGCCTATTTCCCAGCAGTGGGAACATTTGTAGGTTGATGATGATGATCTTAGCCTTTAAACCGGTGCTTGGGCAAAGGCCGTTTTACATAAGTACCAGTTTAAATTAGTTATTAAAAATAATCTATTTCTTAAAAATACTTGCGATTTAAATTTTTCACGACCGCGAGGTTTATCAGATATCAGTTTAAATTATCAGATAATACTATCCCACTGCTGGCCAAAGATTGCCATAGTACTAACTGAAAGACTTCCAATTGACTTTCATAACCAATGAAAAAAAAACACAACCACATCCAAAAATAACATCGAAATGAAAAAAAAAACACACTCAACGCCCACCACGTTTGTCAGACCCCTTTTAGACAATTGCTACAGATGATGACAAATTTCATTTTCCTCTTCCAATTCGGAGTTTTGGCGACAGTTCCTATCAAGACATTGCATTGAGTTACGAGGTTCTCCCATAAGGTTTTTTTTTTTTATATACGAAGATAATAATATGTGGAAGTTAATTTTGTGAAGATTTGCGGTTTAATTATAAACTTGATTTTTAAGCTTGAGGTATTGAATGCTAAGAAATGTACTGTTTATTAGGTTTTTCAAATGCGTGCGTGGGCTATTAATTTCTTCAAAAATCAGACAAACAGTATTTTTAAAGAGAATTTAACGTTAATAAATATAACAAATAATCTTAATTCTAAATAGTAAGAGAACATCGAGTTTTATTCAGCAGGAGTCTGACAGACCGGAGGGGTCTGTCAGACTCCTGCCCAGCTCACCTCGCAGCGTATGACGTCCAAATAAATGCAAAAGCGTGGAAGTTTGGACAGATGAAGTGATGATGCGTGGATGTATGTTATTCAATTTAGTCATAACAAAATTAAGCACAGTAATAGATTATAGTTTAGATTAACAAACCAGACTTTTAACCCCGGTAGTATAAACTTCTGGGACAGTAATAAAAGCACTCCATGCGGACACTCCAGTCGTGGGACTGTCTCATTAGAAAACCGTGACCTTGGAACGTTAAGGGCTGTTGAAGGATCACCGTTGATTTTAGTCCGTTCTAGTCTGACAGTAGCTCCCGACCAGGCCAGGATGGGAGGGACGCATTTGATGAAATTAGCACGAGAAAAAAAATAGACACTCCATAGGCTAGTAAAAATAAATAAAATCACAGCTCATGCCACTATATTGTTAGTACAAAATAAAAGTACCATAAATAACCGTACAATACCGATAATTTTACTTTACGGTACGTTTAATTTTAACGTCAAGACACATCTTATACGAACAAACGACCAATTATCGTGTCACTGTCAGAATGTATTAACTTTTATCGCTAAAATCTAAACCGATAAACGCGAAGTAGTTCAAACAGTATGTTAAATGTTAACCCTATAGTTACAATAACTAGAGTCGAGCTGTAAACTGCGCGGTAACAATCGTGAGAGTTATTGGTGTGGGTTAAGTTACAGGCGGTTAGCAGGTGAGGTATGTGCAAAAATAAAATTTGACCAAAATAGTTTTTAAACTTGATATTATGTTCAAGCTCAATAAAATTTGTTAGAGTTTAGGGTTTTATATAATCGTTAAACCCTAACAAATTTTATAAACGCGACAGTAAATTTGTTTGTTTTTACCTTTTCACGTCTAAACTACTGAACCAATCATGATGTAATAATTTTGCATCTACGTTGTCAGATGTACCCTTTATCCCGAAAAAAACACTGTTTCCAAGGAAAACTACAATAAAGTTCGTATGGCGAAACGTGTCTTACTCATAATTGAATAAATCAAATTATTTCAAGCACATGAAAATCCGAATCATTGTTAAAACAGGCAAAAAGAATACCGCGAAAAGTATGGGAAGCACTCTCCTCCTGTCTACTTTAAAAAAGGAAAAAGCAATTTATGGATCCGTTTGCCTGACACGGCCATTTCCCTTATAAAGTCATCATTAAGTGTTCCATTTTCAGGAAAAGATCCAGTAACTTTGGTGACTGACAGTAAGCAAATTCCAAAGAAACGCTAGTGTACATTAACCCATGTCTTTTTCCCAGGGGGGGTTTGCAGAAACTAGAGAATGCTACCTGCTACGTTCTCTACATTATCCTTTTTACGATGTCCATGTTTCTACGTACGGTTATATACACCGTCGGGTAACTAGGACAAGTAACTCCCAATATTAAATTGGCATTATTTTATTCAAGTTGGAACTCTCGAATAAGTTACTATTATGCAACTTGTATGGTCAATCGTCAGTCTGTTACAATTTCACAAAAATAATTATGCTGACTCGATTAAAAAGATTAATACTAGAAATTTCTTATTAATTGTGCCACATATACTGATGATCAGAAACTCCAAGTAAGTACCTGTAGACCAAACAAATATTAATGTTCCGTGCGGAAACCGAACCCACGACACGTAGCTTAGCAGACAGTGAGTGTGCCATTCTAGATGCAATCAGCAGATTGCGTTAAATATCATTGGTGGTATTCACATTTAGAAAATCAAAAGTTACCCTTTTTCATGCCTACTCATGATACGTATAATATATATATTTTTGTTTTATCGTGGTAAAATCATGAAATGAGTCCTCCCACCCAGGGCAGAGTGGGAGGGACTGTCAGACTTGTACTGACTAAAATCCACGGTGTCCTTCAATAGCCCTTTACGTTCCGGGGTCACGGTAATGCGTACAGTCCCGCGATCGATACGTATAATATACGAGTACATGACGTATGTAGTTTTTCCGAATATCATAAAACTGTTCTCTAATTTAGACTACATTCAAATAACCTCGATAAAATAAAACGACTCTCAATAGATTGGACCGTGATCTCAATATTTCGTTATTAGTAGCAGGTGGAAGCTGCATAATCCTCTCGATGCGAGACCACGCTTTGAAGAACTGTACTGCACATGGTAACAATCATGACACGGCACCAGTTATACGAGGTAGCGGGTACATAAACTGAAGCGATAAACAGAACTATTTTGACAAGAAAAACAAATTGAAATAGTGATTAGTGCAGGCTGTTTGGAGCAAAAATAGAGAATTTATGTGAAAGATTTTTGATAAATTCGTTTTAAAATGGCATCACGATAATTAGAACATGTTATGTGCAACAGAATAAATTACAAACTGCAAAGTTTTTCACCAGAAACGGTAAATTAAATTGGAAATTTAATAATTTTGAGATCAATTGTAACATAATTCTGACAAACTAATTAAAATTTACGAAATATAATCAGTATAAAATGTCAAAGAAAACGGACATTAGGATATAAGCTTGTTTAGGGATGTTGGCATAATCAATCACACACAGATCCACTGCGGGTTCAATACCTCAAATACCTACAGTTATGGGTAAATACAATTAAAATACTAATTAGTAAATAAGCTGGGATTACCAATTAATAAAACATTTCAGACTGCAACATCACGCAATTGAATAAAATAATACTAATTAAACTTTTTGCAAAACTTGAATGCTCATGAGCTTTGCGTGATTAACAAATATTTCATTTATATATTCACTTTAAGCGACGTCATCCGGCGGAGATGAAGCACATTTGTTGGATTCTTGTACTTTATTGCAGTGTTTATAGATATAATCATTCAGATAGTTGACTCAACCATTATTTATTTTTCAAGTAATGCTCAAAACATTCATTTAGTGCATTAAAGACACAATTCCTATCTATTAATAAAAAAAACAAAATCAAGTACATGCAAGAAAAACAAAACAATAAATAAAAGACTCTTAAAATTGGCATCACTATCACTTTTTTTTTTGTTTTTATTTACAGCTCGGACCTCCATGGTCTTAAGTACCAATAATAATAAAAACACTAAAAACAAATACACATAAAAGGACCAATACCTCAAATCGCCCATAACTTGGACCACGCGTCACGTCGGAGGTCGCATTCCAGTATGCCAGGTGCAAGACGCATTCACATACGATTTATGCTTCTCTATTCAGACCAAAATGGAAGCCACGGTGGGAACAGCGATTTTATTAATAGCTAAAGGATCCCAAGTATTTGATTACTAACGATAACTACTGGTAGCCTTTTGGGTTATACCGTTTGTTTAGGAGATACACATAGCAACGCAGTTACAATCTTTGCATCCAGGCAATAAAGCTGAAAATTCCATAATTCGCCTAACTTCAGTTCGGGTGACGCGAATCAACTGAAATCAAACTATTCGCTTTTATTGCAATGGCATAAAGTTCTTTTTGATCGGCTTCAGCAGGTTCCGCGTCAAGTGTGGTTGCGCTGGGATAGTGATCGTTAGGATAAGGACCGATTTGGAGATACGCTAAATGTTTTAATTTCTCAGAATTGAACTCGAATTTAACAGGTAAAGTAATTATGTTGTGTAGGTATGCCTGGATTTTAGAGGTTTAATTCGGAATTATGGGAATTTAAAGTGTGAAGGACTAGTTTGAAGGACGGTATTTTATTCATGGTCTTATCTTGGTAATATGAGTTGGATGGTATTCAAGAGAAAAACTTATTAATTCTGTATATGAATTATGACTTTATTCTATAAGTAACATAGTTATATTATTTTTAAATATATAATATATCTGTTATTTTGTCTGTGGCTGTCTGTTTAACAAACTTCGCATTTTTTATTTTATAACGAAGAATAATTACATAATTATTAGAAACAAAATATCATTTTATCGACAAAAAAAAATACTGTAATAAAAACAAATACTAAATTAAAACGATTCAAAAAGTAAAGTATATGTATAAACAAAAACCTCAACATTCAGAACTAAGTTAAAGTTTATTATCAGTGCGAGTCAACTCACAGCAAAGAAAAGGCCAGATTAAAAAAAAAGAAACAAAAGATAAATAGTTCATAACAAATATTTTACTACTGTTTTTATTACTAAATCGGTACTCTGTGTAGACCTAGATCCCACCTTCCTGCTTAAGAACGCTTAAACGTAGATCGGTTCTAGTTAATAAAGCATTAAACGTAAAACAAGGAGTTATAGCATATTAGTTTGTTACAACAAAAGCACATAAATCATTGTATTAGATTAATAGCCTGGTCCATTTACTTCTTTGTTTACCCTATTCAATGATTATGAAAAAGATTATTATTATTCGTATGTTCTAGGTTAGGCATTCACTTATTCTTTTTATTCCTCATCTTGAGTTCGGTTTTGAGTCCTCAATCCAGCAGAGCACCTCCCTCCTGGTTCTGAACTGTAGTGGCCGATCTAGAAATCTCTATTCGATTGCGATCCCAGGTTGGGCGGTGTAAAAATAATCTAGTCAAATGGGGTATACTAGACCCATCCCAAACACAATGCCAGTGCGGAGCTTCTGTACAGGACATGTCCCACCTCCTTTCATGCCCATCCTGCCCAATCTCCTGCACCTTCCAGGATTTGAATGAGGCAAATGACAGAGCTGTGCGGGTAGCTACGTATTGGTCGGATGCAATTTGAGTACATCGACACGCAAAGAAGAAGATTCCTCCTCTCACACACTATAATCTACATATCTTTTTCACTTCTCCTTCAGCGGTGCTGGCAGAAATTTCTATAGAAATAAACAATACCCTTGTACTCAGTTCTATGTTATAGCATTCCTGTGTTGTATATTGTGTACATAAATAGTTAAATAAATAAACAAGATTCTTGGTTGTAACTTAATATTTTTTATATCACTAGGCTCTTTAATTTTTAACCCGATGTCACTGCTAGCTGTTATGATTGCTTGATTAAGAACAGCTGGTCTTTTCATAAAGGATTTGACAGATCATTTAAGTACAGTTTTTAGTTTCTTTTTTTTATAGGGCTGGTTCTTTCTTTGGTCAAAGAATGAGCATTGCCATTCAACGAGGCGATGCTGCCGGTCTTCTGGGCATGTTTCCAAATGACAGCGATGCGGAGGAGTACTTTGACGCCTAAGTGTCTCTGCCGTTTTCTGTTTTTTTTTTATATAATTTTAGTTTTCGTTCGATTGTCACGGTTACCTGATGAGGCAGGCCCTCGAAACTATAGCTTAACTTAATGTCAGTTACTATGTATATTCAAAGAAAATACATAAAATAAACATATTATGTAGCAGTAGGAGAGAGAGAGAGTAAAATAAACTGGCAATAAGCGATTGGCGCAGGCGGCAGCTGCTGAGTGCGGATGTGGACCGTTTGTATACCTGATGTGAGTGTTGCGGTGCGAATGACATACAGGAGATTTGAAAAGTGACTGGATTTTGTTTCTGATATTTTATCATTTTATTTTTCTATCTAGTTTTGTTCAGTTAACTTTGCTATGAGGAAATGCCTGTGGTGTAGCCTGTATAACGTTCCGTAACTATTCCACGGAAACGTCTGCCAGGGTTAAAAATATACTGTGTATTAAAACAGATTATAAACTATCTGTGTACCAAATTTCATCCAAATACGTTCAGTGATTTTTACGTGAATGAGTAATAAACACCCATCCATCCATCTATTCATCCATCTCCACAAACATCTGCATTTATAATATTAGTAAGACTAGTAAGATGACCTAAATTGGAACTATAGACATTTTAGCTTTTTTTTTTTTATTTTTTTTTTTTTTTTTTTATATTCCACAACTATCACACAACGCCATCTAGTCCCAAGCTAAGCAGAGCTTGTGTTATGGGTACTAGACAACTGATAAACATACTTATATATTTCTAAATACATACATATTATAGATAAATAACACCCAGACACAGAACAAATGATCGTGCTCATCACACAAACATTTGTCCTGGGTGGGAATCGAACCCACGACCTCCGGCATAGCAGTCAGGGTCACTAACCACTAGACCAACAGGCCAGTCAAAGCTTTAAAACTATTGAGGAAATATTAGCGGAACTTAATCAGCTAATATTTTCTCAATAATTTTAAAGATCATATTATGAAAATTAACTTTAAACAAAAACACATAATAAAATTAAATAAACTGATAATAATAATACGTTTGAATACTCGTATTTTAAATGAAAATCCGTCACTAAAGCGAAGTTGGTGCGGGTCGAAAAAAAATACCTACATTATTTTAGTAATCAGGTAGGTAGTTAATTTTTAATTTTACATGTGTTACATTCCTCAAAACATTTCCCGAACAAAAAAGCTCAGTGCGTGCGTGTTGATAACGAGTATGCAATATATCACTTAGTTACTAACAGCACTACTTGTACAAAAAGACCTAGAATCTTGATACTCAACCGTTACTGTATTGCGTGAGACCTCAATTTACTCTGCCATTATATAATTACTTTATTGATACTACATATTTTATGACAGTTTTATAAAACACATGGTTAAGTACTGTTTTAACTTATTATTTTAGATTTATCTTGTTATTACAAGAAATTTACTTTAGAAATTCTAGACGTTTTACCTACTATGGACTACTTTTGGCAAAGGAAAGCTGATTTTGTCAAGCTTTTTTGATAGGTTGATAAATAAAGCCAACACAATATATATCCATTATGTTTTGTATGATAAAATAGCAATTTGCATGAAGCAAATTCAGTGTGGACCGCAGCTATAGATCCTTCAATCTAGCTATAGATCTTTCTATCTAAATGTCATAATTAAGTTAAATCTGATAATTTTCAAATTCCTTATTACATTATTTACGATGGATAAAATTATTTTAAAAACACAAAAAAATCTCAATTTTATCGCAAATTCAACAAAGGTTTCTCAAAAAAAAAAACTAACATCTTCTAGTAACTTCACCAAACCACCGATTTAAGCGCTTCCAACCACACGCTCATTTTAGGCCCTTGTACATGGTGTAGAAAATCAATTGAACATATCGTAAGAATAGTGTTCGCACGAACAACACGTTTGGATCGCACCTACTGTGATTTTTTTATAGAAAAATAAAGGTACAGTATTGGATGGTACTTTGCGGATTTTGGACGTATCTCTTGATGACAAAATTCGTGGTTTTTATTCGGAGACTATAATAATTTTGAAAACAGTCATAAATTGTTCTCTGGGGTAAAATTGTTTACATGTATTTGGTAAATCATGAAATGACTCCTCCTAGGTGGATCTAAATAAACCGTCGTACTCGTACTGACTGATTAAAACCTACTGTGTCTTCAATTGTCTTTTGCATTTTAGGTGCTGTGGTAAATTGTTTCAAAAATCCTGCAACCCGGCACTACGTGGCCCTTAAATAATTATAGTGATTTTACGAGTATTTCGATTTAATACGCGCATTAAACAATGTCAAACTTAAGTGTTTATAAAACAGGTTTCAGATTCAAAAACTTCAATATATTTGACGGGCCAAATGCAACTTGACATAGCAGATCTGATGCAACTTGTAAAAAGTTCAGAAACATCGAACAAAATAATTAAACTTACAAATTATTTTTCTCACATTATTTCACATTGACATTTTTAAAACATGGTTCTTTTTTAAAAGCACAACTTAAAAGCAACACTTAAAAAGGAAACACCCTATATTTTTCTAGCGCCGCAATCTATCGATAATTGATAAGGTCGTCTCTCTCGCACTCTAGTTTATTGACCCCAGGAAAAAAATCCTCACATGCAATCGTCCAACATAACCTAACCTCTCCTTACCAACAAGCAGCACACCACTACAGGTCTTGTTAAACCAATGATGTATAAAACTATAGATACGTTGTCCGCGCTCTAAAATGACAACATGAAATGAAGGCAATTGACAACATCGCGCTTAGTTACGCACCAACCTGCCGCGCGACGCTACGTTTGTTTTTAATTTATATCGTGTGTGTAAACCTGTGCGAAACATAAAGAAAGCATGCCGTCGTGTGTGTTCAGACGATGTACAAATTATACTGCAAAAGTTAAAGACAAATATGTGTCATTTCATGCGTAAGTTCACCAAACAACCTATTTTTATTTTATTTTTTTCGACGCCGCCGCCCGCCATCTTATGGCGGCCGGCGCATGAAGGTATAGTCACGTGCCAATAGGGGAGGTTGAGACACTATTATACTAGTGTTTGTTGATAGAATTTATAATATTGTTTGAATATAATAATTATACTTGTTATGTTATGAATATTAATTATCGTTTTCCTATTAGTATGTTAATGTTTTTTACAGTATTAAATAAAGGTTATTTTATGTTTATAAAGATATTGTTTTATTTTTTAATTTAATATGTAACAATAATTACTGTTGCGGAATTCCATCAATAATATTTTAAAGAAAAAATTTTCTATTTATTAAAATCGTAATGATACAAATCAACTATTTTATAAGTCAAGAAAATCGAATGTCCTTTTTTCCCCATATGCCTCTAATAGCTACGTCACTTTTGCGCTCGACCAATGAAAATGTAGTTTTACTATTACTTATCCTGTAATGTAACTGAAGATGTATATTTATCTCCCTCTAGCAAGGGCATTCCACCATACGATGTCATATTTTCTTTCCCTTTCTTTACTCGTAGAAGTAGTTATCTAGTATTTTCGCCGTTTTTAAGCGCCGCGATGTTGGTTCATGACGTGTCTATATATAATACGTCATTGTGTTAAACTAGTTGTTCTAAGAAAAATACCCAATACAACTTGAGCTCCGACAACGTACATTACTTTGAGTTATAGAGGTCGTATATTTCCAGCGGATGGTGGGACTAGTTTTTAGTTGGTTGCATCTTGTGGTATAATGTTTGTCTATGAAGCGGTTAGAAATAACTTAGAAAATGTCTTTTCGCTACGTGATCATTCAAGGAATTGTTGAGTAAGAGTTCGCATTTCGACGCTTTTATATTTTACTAGCGACCCGCCCCGGCTTCGCACGGGTGGACATTTATTTTTTAAGCTCTCTGAAAAAAAAAAATCCGGGATAAAATATAGCCTATACGGATTCGGAAGAATCCCTCTAAGTAATGGTAAAAGAAATTTTGAAATCGGTCCAGTAGTTTTTGAGCCTATTCAATACAAACATACAAAAATACAAAGGTTTCCTCTTTATAATATTAGTATAGATTTCCATGTACGTTATTGGGTAATTTTACATAAGACGATTACGATATCGACACGATATCATTGGAATTGGTAGTTTCATACATTTCTAGTGAAAATGAGCGAGAGAGGACGATATGCCCGTGTCGTGTTGTTACGTTCATCGTATAAATGTCAAAGCACTCATTCGGTTTCCTGGCGATATATTCAGAGTTTAGTGTCTTAATGGTAATTTATTAGTTACTACTTCATGGCAACCACAGTGGTCGAGCAATCGACTGCTGTGCTGCAGGCCGCGGGTTCAATAATCGCACAGAACTGAAACTTTAATGACTTGTTGCTTATTTGCGAAAGGTACATTCTGTGAAAAGGACTTTTTGCTACCTTTTTTTTATCTTGGTAAAATCATCAAATGAGTCCTCCCACCCAGGGCAGAGCGGGAGAGACTGTCAGACTCGTACTGACTAAAATCCACGGTGTCCTTAAATAGCCCTTTACTTTTCGGGGTCACGGTAATTCGTACAGTCCCGCGGACATTTTGCAGCTGAGCCATTTGTCTGTTTGTGTTTGTGAATTTAAACGTTTATAAATGTACGTTTAAAAATAATAATCTACGATACAGAAAATATCCCCTCCTTCCTAAAAAAAAGTATCCCCTCTTGGTAAACCAAACACCCAAAGGAAATACCACTTATCTATGGTGTTACCTCATAGACAGCTGACGTAACGGCCGTTGAACCGACATGGAACGGTAAACGAGTGTACTTCAGAGGATATCACCATCATTTGCGTCATGTTACTTCTTGCTACTTTTTATGGGATATAAGGAAGATAGCGGTTGTATGTCAATAGACGTTTTAAGGCCCATTTACACGCTGCAACGAGTTGCATGCAAGATTAGTCAATCTTGCATGCAACTCGTTGCAGCGTGTAAATGGGCCTTACAAGCAATTATTGGCAATGTAGTCACATTGCCGTCAAAAGACAATGGATTCAGTTGATCAAACAAAGACTGCAATGTAAACAAACTTGCATGCAATTCGCATACAACTTCTTGCATCGTCTTAATGTGTCTAAAGGCAGGTTTTCAAATGCAGATATTCATACTGTTCTTCAAATGTTTCCAAAATGATGGGCTCGAATATATAATCGTTTTTAGGGATAAGACCGGCGCCTATTAGTAAAGTGTCACCTAAAATAAGTAAAGGCGTTCACACAAAGCGGTTATATAACGTTATAAAGCATTGTCTAACTCGATAACATTTTATAACAGTGTGTAACATTTTATACTTTTCTTTTTGAAAAAGTTGCAAGCACCTTAAATTCTACATTGTAATATCCGAAATGTGGTATGCATAATAAAGAGAATTCAAGTTTATTTCAACTATAATCTCCCCCGTAATAATGTCGGAATGTATTTCCTTCTTTCTCATCATTGGCTTTACATAATAACTATTGTGGAAGACATAGGATATGAAAGTCTTCAACAAAAAAACTTTTATGTTTTGCTACATTATTCTTTACGCAATTCTACTGGCGATGGTGTAACGGATGTTCGATATAATATGTTATTACCATTATACCAGAGCTACAGTATCGCATCTATCCACCCTCACTAAAGCCTTTGTCAAACAGACAGGCGTGACGAATGCGAAGCGAGGCGTTTTTATTTGTAATGCATGGAATTGTTTGAATCCAGTCACATAGAAAAGCGAAAGCGATCCGATAGCGTGGCAGAACTATTGGACTGACGTCTCGCTTCGGTTCGGACTCGCTTCGCTTTCGCCTGTCTGATTGACAAAGGCATAAATCTACATGATGATTACAGTCCACACCCTAAAAAGCCTGTGTTCCAGTAATGGAAATATTATAAGCTGTTGATTATCATGTTAGTAGTGTGAAGTGACCGATTGCGGTCAAGGTGATTTTTTTTTTTGCGTGCTAAAATCATCAAATGAGTCCTCCCACCCAGGGAAGGGCGGGAGGGACTGTCAGACTTGTACTGACTAAAATCCACGGTGTCCTTCAATAGCCCTTTACGTACCGGGGTCACGGTAATCCGTTGGTCTCGCGACCCCGACAGGCTTTGGCCCTCTACAGGCCCCGTCACTATGCTGACACTCTTTGAGGCGCGCGTGGAACACAACGCGCCGTCGACCCGGGCATGGTCCATGGTCGGACAGCGAGTCGCCCATTACTCGCTGCCCGCATGCCCGCGCCTACGGTGGTCGGAGATTGTCTTGCGACGTCCGACGCCGTGGGCGTCTACCACTGCAGCTGGGGTGGAGGGAGGACGCTGTCCTCTCCCTCAGACGGCCCGCCTCCTCCTTCACGAGCATGACTGCTTCGTAGAAGGAGGCGACCGCTTCCCACTCCGTCTCGCCCCGCAGCATGGCCTCGACCAATGCCGGGCGCGAGAGGTCTCCGCCTATCGCCGTCGTGAGGACACGGCGGTGCTCTGCCCAAGCGGGGCAGTCCTGCACGTGATCAAGGTAATAGCTTCAGCTACTCTGTAGTCGTTCGTGTGCTCACATGTGGCTATCTATGTGAAGATCCTCGCACATTACGGGCATGTGATCACATCATCGAAGCAGCTATTTTTTATTTGACAGGCCTGTTGGTCTAGTGGTTAGTGACCCTGACAGCTATGCCGGAGGTCGTGGGTTCGATTCCCACCCAGGACAAATGTTTGTGTGATGAGCATGATCATTTGTTCTGTGTCTGGGTGTAATTTATCTATAATATGTATGTATTTAGAAATATATACGTATGTTTATCAGTTGTCACGTTGTCTAGTACCCATAACACAAGCTCTGCTTAGCTTGGGACTAGATGGCGTTGTGTGATAGTTGTGGAATATTTATTTATTTATTTAGCTATCTCTTCAACTTAAAATATCTCGGAATCATCATCATCAGTCTAATTGTTTCCATCCCTGGGACACAGGCCTCCTATCTGTGAGAGGGAGTGGGCCTTAATCAACCACGAGGGCCCAGTGCGGTTTGGTAGATTTCACATGTCTTAAAATTTTTGGTTCTAAGACATGTCGGTTTCCTCACGATGTTTTCCTTCACCGTTTTGAGAGCGGTAGAGATGTATTAAATTACACAAAGTACAAATACGTCTGGCTGGGTTAGATTGAACCCACGACCCCTAATGACGGAGCCGATACCACTAGGCCACCACTGCTCTCGGATCTTGTAATAAATACGTTTAATTCATTAAATCACCAAAATCGTAAATGTTAGCCAGAGCACAAATGTTACTGCAAGTAATTAATTTGCTCCTACTTAAGTTTACTTCAACCCCTGCTTACCCATTAACCATAAAAGCGCAATAAACACTCGGTACATCATGCGCTTATCGTAACATAAGCAGTAAACTGAACCGATGGAAGTGAGCGCATTCACAGTAAATATGCACTGCAATGCGCATTCGTATGAGTATTATTTTAACTTTGAGAATTATTATTTACTAGCTTTTACCGACGATCGCGGGACTGTACGAATTACCGTGACCCCGGAACGTAAAGAGCTACTGAAGGACACCCTGGATTTTAGTCAGTACTGTCCCTCCCGCTCTGCCCTGGGTGAGAGGACTCATTTGATGATTTTACCAAGAAAAAATAAAATGCTTCTACCGACGGCTTGCCTCGCATTTTTTTTTTAACTTTGCCTCATGCTAGGAATTTCTCCTGTTTCGTGGGTGCGTTTACAGACAGAAACTCACATATACAAACACCCAGACCCGGAACTACTACTTGCACTCAACAAATATTTGTTCCGTGCGGGGATCGAACCCACGACACTTTGCACAGCTGTCGATCGGTCAGCCTCAGAGCCAATCGTGCCATCTAACAAAGAAGACACGTGGCGCCATCTAGTATCATTATGAACGTTATTGATGTAAAACCACTGATCCAATCATTCATTTTTTTAGGTAGTTAAGTCATTCCACATAAAAAAAGATGGTTAAGTCATCAAATGAGTCCTCTCTCCCTAGGTACCAGAACAAACTTTTAAACTCGTACTGACTAAAATCCACAGTGATCCTCCAAGTGCCCTTTATGTCCCAGGGTCACTTACGTTAACATACTTAGAAAGACCCGCGACCCCGTCGAATCTATTTTTCTGAAATATTTCTTTCACAAAACGCTATTGTTTACACAAAAAAAAAACATAAGTGCACTTACTTGACCATAGCTCGTGACCGATACATGTAAATTCTACGGCACTATAACGTCCAATTCCCATATAATATTATGTGAAACACATCGATACAATGAACCCTTGCCACTTGTTACAAAAACTCCATATCGAAAGTATAATACTAGTGACTGTGTCAAATCACCACACCTTTTGGCAATTACCGAAGAAATTAAATAATAACATACGTACATAACATTGTTCTCCCATTGCTTCAAGTTAAATATTAGGTAATATTAGGTTTATGGCTCATCACGGTGGTCTTTGGGGCTTCTGAATACGCGTAACTATTAATTACTGCATAACATACTATTACGCCGTGAAGGGTCAGACAGAGGTATACTTACTTAATGCTAGATAAATACATAGAATAATCTTTATTATGTAAACCATAAAAATGACGTGGGTTACATAATGGGCAGTCTTATTCCAAACGCGATGTTTTCAAGAAAACCTGGTTAGATGGATAATACAAAACGTTAAAACTGCACTCTTTGGCGGGCCAGGCTCGCGGAACTGTCCGGGTAACTGTGACTCTGGAACGTAAAGAGCAATTGAAGGAACACGGTGAAATTTTAGTCAGTACGAGTCTGACAGTCTGCTCTTCCCAGGGTGCTCATGGACTCATTTGATGATTTTACCACGTAAAAAAAAACCCTCCACCAACCCTCGCTCCGTATCGGTGTAATTTAAAACTTATGCATAGCTTTTAATTGGTAAAAGAATTAACAAAAAAAAACAATCAGTTTAGTAATTCCAGAGATAACTTCTTACAAATAAACTCAAAAACTTGAATACTATTTGGTGCAACCAAAGATTACCAGAAATTAAATGTCGATACCACAAAATTAATAATACCAACATGGCGTTACTGTGACCGATTGGTTGCGGTTATTATTTTTATCGGTTTGCATCCAAATTGGCGAGGATAAATCGAAGCTTTGGAGGTTATTAAAATAGTACAAACTGTGAAGGCGCGAAGTTTATTAATTCTTACTTTGTTTTAGTACCAATTTGTGTCGATATTTAAAATTGTTGAAAGATTTTTGGGGTGATGATTAAATTACGCTTATTTATTTTTGGCACTAAATTTTATAAAAATTAAACTTTGTGATAAAAAAAATCTTATTGGATATCGTTTTTCCTTATCACAAACTTGGGACATCGTGAAATTATCATTTTGGATAAGATTATTTTAAAAAAGAAGAAAATGCTGTTTTATACAAAAGTGAAGCAGTGTAATCAAGTAGAACTTTCAAAACCAGGTTGGAATAACTTGATTTAAAAAAAGAAACCTAATTAAAAAAAAAAAATTAAGGTTGGGCTCAAAAGTCGACGCCTTTTGAAGCATTTTCATAAATGCATATGCACTTAAGGCACGTCAACCACTAACATGACAGTAAATAAAGCACTCTTATTTTAAACATGTCCATAAATACCTTAATTACCACATTTAAAGAGAAAAAAAAACGACGGGTTGCACTCTGGGAGTGCCGGCAGAAGTGAAAACTTGAATAGTAATTGTTGGAAATATCTTGTGAACAGATTTTAGTAAAACTCGCAAAAATGGTTGACTTTTTATTTCAATAATTTTCCAATGTGACGTACATCTTTTATAAACAATGTTACCTAGCAACGAATGTATCCAGCATACAAACTTCTTTAAAAGTAATAAAGTCACACGAACATTCACGCAAGCGCACTGCGCCGTCCTACGCTTTTTCGGTCAGGGTCACGTGTCCTGACGCGAGTTTAAGATTTTATACCCATTACAGAAAAGTGCTCAACGCCGCTAAAGAAGTTTTCACTTCAAAATACAGATAATTATTGTACTCGAAACTCTTCAATATTTCTGACATTTAAGTCCCATTGGTCGTCCAATGCAGGGCCACTGTTGTAAAGAGGCATGCAGATTTGATGTGTCTGGATCTAACAAAATATTGATAACTAGTTTTGTTATGTTTCTTGTTTCGTATGAAACGTCTCATATCACGTTAATAAATCCAAGTAAATTATAGATAAAGGAGAGAAGAAATATAGAAAACAATTTACGTAGTTTTTTGCTCACAGGTAGGACTAAAATAAGGTGCTTGAAGTTATTATTGAATATTAAGAATATATTATAGCAAATACAAAGACTTGTATCAAGTGTATTCGTCTACTTTTGTCCAGTTCAAAATAATCTTATATACTGTTGACCTCAGATCAAGAAAAATAGGCAGATAGAACGTGCGCGAACAACAAAGTGAAGCCGGTTTTTATTTTAGTGTGCGCGGCAAATATGGCGAGCCGTGTACGAACACGTGCATCTGTGTGCGTTTACGGTTGCCAGATATTGACAAATACTCCCACATTTTGTTCAGTTAAATTGTTCTCAATATTGTACCACTATTTTTTAAATTGGAAACGCGATTTTGCTTTATGGTTATACCCAGAGAGCAAAAGCGTGTGGTATTTATTATTTAACAGAATAATAATAAGGAATAAAAGTTAATATGCGTAATTACTTACTACCTATTTAATTAATTTATATCAGAACGGATAACACTTCATAACGCTTTTTAGTAATTTGATTAATAAACTATTTAAGGACAGGTTTTTTAGTTTAAAAAGATAAACAATTTGTTATAACAATCAACACATTTATTAAAATAATAATAATTTTACACACAATCATTAAACTTTAACAGCCTTAGTTCTGCACCAATTATATTGTACAAACATACTATTAATGTTTCAAATTGGTAACGCGATTTTGCTTTATGGTTATATCCAGATAGCAACAAATAATAAAATAATCCAGCGGCGCGAGCGCGACACACGGCTCCGTCCCACTTTCTCACGCAAAAATACGAATACAGCCCTGCGCGCGGGGGTGTCATCCCGAGACGAGACCCGAAGTCTTTACGACCCGGACGGAACTAACTAGTGACCTTGTGTCATTACGACCATACAACATTATTTTTAGTATATGCAAAACCTGAATATAGTTTGTTCAGAATCAATAACTGAATCGATTCCAATAATTTTTACATCATGTTATATTTTGTCCCAAAATTATTTAAAAAGGTTAGGAGTTGGACACCTATCCGCAATCATACCCGCCCCCCGCCCCCCGCGTGTGTCTTCAGTCGTCCGGTTGTAACAGTCGCACGCGCCTATGACACAACGCGATACGCGAAATAGTTTAGTGTGTATCTGATAAGTGATCGTGAAAAAAATACTAGACACGTGTTTCAGGTTTCGCATAAGCAATAACGAATGTTGTATAGGTACTATAGATTACGACTGTGCAGTTGTATTGACGTATTTGATTGTTATTTTTTATGCACAATACACATTCCCCTAATTCAGGGTAATTTACCCGTCCTAAACTAGCAACACAGACGATTTACTGTTAAGGTTTTGTGTTTCAAGTGAGCCGAAAATATTTTATGGAAAATAAATACCAAAACAATAAAAATACCAAGAGTTACCTGTGGAAAGATATTCCATCTTGTTTTCTTTGTTTTTGTGAACATTTTTTGCAGTGTTTAAACACACAAGACGGCATGTTTTGACTTAAAATGGCAAATCACTAGTGACGTGTGAGCGAGACGATGCGTAGCTTGGTACTGTCGCGAGTTTGTATTATCCTTGGATTTTGTATTATCTTTGGTCGACACACTCGCGTGTTCTGAGCGCTCTATCTGCCTATTTTTTTTGATCTGAGCTGTTGACGTTCTGATTACGATTCTCAGCCTGGCCTTTGTACTGATTTTAACGATTTTAAATCAGTAAATAAAAACAGAATTAACATTTAGTACGCTTGTCATCCGTTAATCAGCGTCTAGTGCCGTTAACCCTAACTTTTTTTGTTGAACTGAGCTCATTTGGTACAGCACTGAGGCACACAGTACCTATTTTGTTATTTTTTGTAAAAACTTTGTGTGCCTTAGATTTTGGCGAATAAACGCACTTTCATTGAATCTATCAAGTCTGCATTCTCCTCTAGACACAATTAGCCAGTGTTGGTGCACCGATATAACCAACACAATATTATGCAGTTCTGAACTCATTACGGATAATGTTCGTTCCCGTCAGCATTTAGCGATATAGCATGTCATGGGAGGTTTCAATAATGATTATTATGGCTTTGGACCACATGAAACGCGTTCGACTGGTTCAGCGATAAGTTGCTGAACTAAATCTGAAGAAAAATTAGGTAGGAATGCGTTTCTGGAGGAAAATTGCCGGAATTGTTTTTTTCGTGTTTTATTTTGTACCTTTAGTAAGAAAATAGTTGTACTACCTTATTTATGATTGGGACAAAATTATCTATATCTATTTTATTTTATTTAAGTTTATTCCTCTCTTATTGAATATACATGAACGAGGAGTTTTGCAGTTTTTTATTTTAATAAAACAATATTTAAATGTCAAAATACCCTCGTAAACATGCACTCAAAATAACATAGATAAAGATAAAGATATATTTATTTATTTGTAAAAACATGAGTGGTATAAAATATACAGGTCTTGTTAATAAATGATTTAATGGTATAGATTTAATGGATGCAAGCAGTCCAAACTTTTAGAACAAATAGTATGGAGAGTTAGTATACTATCTACTCTCACTAGACATGCAATGGTGCTTGCTTCTCTCTCTTACTAAAATTATCATGAACCGACACCGTGAGGAAGAGATAGAGAAATTAAAAGAACTTATTCTTCGTTGCACCATCATCATCTTCCTGCCCTTATCCCTATCATTTATACTTCGTTGCATAAAAGTACAATATATGTTTGAAAATTAAGCGATAAAACCAGTTTTCATATTTCGACATAATTATCTATCTGCCTGTCTATCTATAATTCCAACTACAGAATACAGGAAAAGGCAGAAATAACCGCAAAACCCAACACCGTTGGCTGAGGACTTTGAAGTCAAAGGAATTCATTAGTACCGTTACAAGTAGTAAGTATTAGAACCGTCCAAGGATGTCTTGAACATTATCGCCTGATCATCTTGTCTTTGATTTGCACAAGTAATCATAGATAGATAGATAAAATTACAGCGACGAGTATTAAGGGTTATATTTTATACTTGCACCAATAGCAGGATATTTTTATGATTTCCTGAATTGAAAACGGAAAAATAAGTCTTGGTTGGTCTTGTTGAGTGTCTCGAACTTCCTGATGTTGACTGATAATAAGATAGGGCACTAGTTGGTTCTTCGAATGTGATGGTTATTGATGAGGCAACTTTTTCTTGTGGTCAGAATTAAATATCTTTGACTAAATACTAGTGTACGAAAGCCCTAAAATCTTGACTACCAATCAAACTAAAGTTATTGATCATTGCTAGGTACTTGGCTGTGGACGTCCGATAGACAGTCGCTCTATGTAAATTACTGATACTCGGTTGCATCCTGATTTATATTTGAAGCCGTTTGCTTTTTGATTTATATTTGAAAAGGGTAAGCAGATGATCACGAACTATTTTCACACAGTCCAACACGTGCATGAACAAAAATGTATCATAATTAGCAACGTGTCTAAAGTAGTGTTTAACTATTCAGCAAGTTAAATAATTTAATCTCGAGTACCTAAATATACTTCAAAATCATAACCATGGTTTAAAGTAACCCGATTTCTAGTTAGACGGTTATGGTTAACTACAGTTAGTTATTAACCGCACGAGGACTGCGGTCCAAGTGAGCACGGAAAGGGTTAGCTGTCAACTTAGATTATAGAAATGTGAGGATATGTTGACACCTCGGATAGCGGGTTTTAAGTGCATAGGTGTCTCATCATTTAACTGACGCTGTCTTTCAATCTACTTGTTAGATGTCACCAAAGTAGCTCAGCGTTGCGTTCCCGACTAGTGATCCCGCCCTCACATGCTACAATAATCTGAAAATGGAATATTGTTTTTGTTATCAGTCTGGCAGTTGAATTTTTAAAACTACAAATATCAAAGTTCCCGTTTACTTTACGTCACAGAAACATGAAAACTCATGTTAGGAGCTCAGTTCGTCTTCCCCAAGACTTATTCATGAAGTTCTAGTCTCTAACAGTAGTTCCTTATTACCATGGACTTAGATTAAAGCCAGGAAACATTCGTTACAATCAAAGCGACAGGACTACAGGGGGTAAAATACTCGATCGGTTTACCTATGTAGGCAAAAATAGAAAACTGGTCTGAAAACCAGTCTAAGTAAGTAAAGTTAGAGAGAAAGAAAATGTATCGTCCCTTTTGCGTGTATAATGTTAGAAATAATCTTAGTATAAGAAACGGCGCCTAAGAGTAATCGTTTAGGATTCTGTATTTAAAAATTAAAATGGGTTTGGTCTTGGTGTCAATCTATTCCGGAATTAAACTTGAGACCTGAGATAAAGAGAGCTCACGCAGAAGGAACTAGAATACCTACGTGTCGAGAAAACACAGTCAAAACTATTTGCCAACAGGATCATCATCTAACTGCCTAGCCTTTTCCAAGCTGTTTTGGCGTCGGCTTCCAATCAAACCAGATGCAGCCGAATATCAGTATTTACATTAAGCGACTGCCTATCGGACCTCCACAACCCAGTAACTGGGTAACACGATACCCCATTGTAAGACTGGTTGTCAGACTTTAGAGCTTCTGACTAGCAGTAACGATTGTCGAAGATCTACACATGAGAGCTGGGACCAAGGGGTTTACGTGCTTTCCGAAGCACGGAAGAAACTCGATAGGACAGATAGTCACCCATCCACAGACAAAACCTCGGCAAGCGCGGCTGTAATTATTTAGCCACGAGCTCAATCAACAGTTTGTCAACAGGATGGTGGTCGCAAAACAGACAGCCCAGGGGTACTATTACCTAAGCACAAAACCCGTAACTTCGACCGACGATTTTATTATTCTTATCACTTACGGACATACGATTAGTCTGTGGTACGAACTAAAAATTGGTTACAACATAATTGGATAGTTCTCCCCCACGTGTTGTCGATTTTTTTTTAAATCTGAACTAATAGGGCATAGGATCCACTAAAAAGTATCGAGTACTTCTGTGCAAGCCCGCAATTTCGATGATGGACTAAAAGAGTAGACTCCCTGGTGTGGACTACCAAGGCCATTGGGTTCACTCAGCTGTCACCCCAAGTTATGTATAGACTGTAATTAGTTACGTAAAGACTGAATAGCTTTGAGGAAGATCTCTCTAATTACTGTGACAAAAAAAAAAGATTTCAAAAAGAATAAGAAACAAAACAATTTGAATATCAAAATAATAATCCGGTATCTGTCAACGTGGGTGTCGAAAATGATGAATAAAGATCTGTTTCCTCATAATAATAAACCTAATTATGATAAGTTCAAAGGTAAAATAGCCATAAAATATGTATATAAATAATTCAAAGCTTAGCAGAAGTATCTTTTGATTTTAATTTCTGTTTACAAGTATATAATTTCTGCGTAGGCGGGCACATTTCTTAAGACAATAGTCATACAATACTGCTATAACCCTACGGTGAACTCTTTGACAAGCTTCTAATAGATTTGCAAATTTGTGTTCTAGTACATAAAGTTAAAAATTCATTAAAAACAAATCAACAAGTCAAGGACCAAATCGGTTTGTCGTTTTTTATTTAACGATAGGTAGGTACACGTTTGACTAAAAGATTTGTAACTAAAAGCTCTACAGCATAAAGTTGAAAATCCACTAAAGACAATCCGCACTGCGACCGCTAATTAAGGACTCATTAGTGGCAATGCGGGACGAATAGCACTACACGGTAGTTTTATTGCACTACCGTGTAGTTCTATTCGTCCGCGCGATCGAGCGGAAACCGCGATGTAAATCTACCGCTGGGTGATGCGGTGAGCACCGTCTGTCCGCGCGTTCTAGCGGTCAACCGTGTGTATGAGGCATTAAAGGATTTCATACGGGCTGTGTGTCGTGAGATTCGCTTCACTGGTAACAGTGTAAGATAAGCCTTAGCTAGTTAGTTAAAGGTAAATTAATATTAATAGGCCAAAATATTAATGAATTATTCCCAGAAATTTTGGAGGTAAATGATAGAAAATTATAATAACATTCTCGCTTTGCGATAACGAATGATGGTTTATTTCTTGGAAACATCTGATAAAGGAAATATATTAGTTGTTACCTAGTTTGTTCCGAGAATTTGTTGTTAGTTGCTAACCTGGTGTATACGTTTAGGATCTAGAATATTCATTAACCTAGATTTATTTTAATTTCGTACGTATTAGTGATAAGTAAGGATTTTTTTAGATACGTTTATTTATCTCAAAAAAACGTATCTATCTATATATTTACTGGAAGCCGACTAAAATGAAAAATGCTATGACTAATCTACAGTAATATTGTTAAGAGGAAAGATTTGATTGTTTGTTTGTATTGAATAAGCTCCGAAACTACTGAACCGATTTCAAAAATTTTTTCACCGCTTGAAAGCTTCATTGGTCCGGAGTGACATAGGCAATAAGGGGAGGGGAGGTGTGCGGGGAAGCCGCTCGCAAAACTATAATACATAATTGTCTTTATTGAAAGCAATAAAATTGCCATCTCTAACTGCAATGGGAAAATAGCCATGAAACAGCCAATTATTTGATATCAAAGATGAATGACAGGATAATCTATCAATTCCGTAAATTAACGGTATATTCATGTGTGACCAAGTAATTTAGTTAAGTAACAACATAATTGCCATCGTCAGAATTATGCTCCGACTGTTGAGATTCCAGAAGAGAACAAATATTTGTATGTAACAAATATTTTAGTTAGTACGAGTCTGACAGTCCCTCCCGCTCTGCCCTGGGTGGGAGGACTCGTGTGATGATTTTACCACAAAAAAGTATGTTTAAAAAAATACCTACAACAAGAACTCAGCCAGTTTAAAAACAACCAACAAATTATCTACCATCAAAGTGAGATAATATAAGTTTATCAATACATTCCGTAATTAGCAGAGAACTCATCTAAGACTGAGCAATCTAGGTATGCAAGGCGCTTAGCACCATCCGCCGGCTTCTATGTACCTAGTCCACCTGCTACATTAGACAGAAATGTTCCCACAGAAGGCCAACTCACGACTTGATGCTCGCAAAAGCTAGTTCCCAATTTAAGTACCACGAAGAGTGTGACAAAACATTTGTGAATGTACTATATTGTACTACAAAAGACAGAAACGCAAGTTAATTAACGTAAGGAAATTGTCGAATTATATGAAAACTGATTTACCTTTCCGTCAATTACTGTTTTCGAGACATAGTCGATGTTTCTTTTGAAATACTGCATTTTTTTATCAACTCAATAATTTCATAATGTTGAAAACAGTTACGGCACGTTGTGTTCCACGCGCGCCTCAGTGAGTGTCAGCATAGTGACGGGACCTGTATAGGGCCAAAGCCTGCCGGGGTTGCGGGACTCACAAATTACCGTGACCCCGGTACGTAAAGGGCTATTGAAGGACACCGTGGATTTTAGTCAGTCAGGTCTGGCAGTATGGGGTGGGAGGACTCATTTGATGATTTTACCCCGATAAAAAAAAAAAAGTTGAAAACAGTGCGATTGTTAAGACGTCATCCATAAACATTGAAAACCTTGGAATTTCATAATTTCGATCAGAAATGGCTCCGTAGAAGTAAAAAAAAAGTAAATACAAATACAAAATGGTTTATTGCTTCAACAGATTTACATTAATAATGTTTGTGTTTCGAGCTCCCCTGTAAGCTAAAAATGTAAAAAATGTGTAATTTCCATATATTTGTTGTACTTCACTAGTTTCCAGAATTCGATCCTTATTAGCATAAATATCAGATGGTGTAATAATACAGCGTGTGATTTTTTTCCCATAATCAGCGGGTTCGATTCTTGGCAAGAATTATTTTCTAAAATCCAATAATGCAGTTTATTTTTTTTTCCAAAATCTCGAGACTCCTTTCAGTATGTTTCGATATTACTAATAATATTAGTTTCACGTACCACGCCCGGTTGAAAAATTCACCCTCTGTATACGGTGTCTTGTTCCAAGTTGCATTACTGCTTTCATCTACACTATATCCACAATATAGCTTACCCTTAATGGATACGAATGGACAGTGTGGGAAAAGGTAATGGTGTTTGATGGTGTAATGGCGACTCTTTAAATTGCCAGCTATTTATTCTCTTCTTGTATCTAGGGACGTAGGTAATTGTGTTTAGTTGTGACCTGGGACTGAGTTGTGTCTATTTGCAGTTAACCCTTTATTTTGTGAAGGTCTTACCTTATTTATAGAATATCCCACGCCTTTCTTCCATGGAGGTTCAATCTCCCTATGTTTTTTTCGGGTGAAAACTGTTTCACTTTTAAAAGAAAACTACGTAGCCTCTATTTAAGTCACAATAAGGCTCTAATTTTCAAGTCGATTAAGATATCTTTTTTTATTTATTTTCCATAGTTGTTATAATATTGTTAAGGTTATTTCGTATGTATATTTGTATTAGTATCTATATAAATATACAATAGTGTCTTTTATTTATGGTTTGCTAGTTTTTGATTACTTGACGAGACACGAACGAGGAACATAACCAAAAATAGGTTAACGTTTTACTTGAATGTGTTTTTTAGTAATTAATACAATTATCAGATACGAAGGGGAAAAGTAGTGTCGCTAGTGTAGTAATGGCTATTTTAAATCCCGAACGCAGTGAGGGTTTCTGTGCATTCCGAGCAGAGTGAAGGAGTTTTTTTGTTGACTCCTGAGATAAGTATCGGAGATAAGATTTGAATTCTGAGAGTTTAGTTAGAGATTTAATAAGGTACTGTACTGAGAAAACAAAAATGTCATCGCCCGTAAACTAAAAAGTATAGTTCATTATTCATTAAAAATATTGAAACTTCCAAGACTTTCGTATAAGCAACAAAATTCTTCAGTATAAACGCGACCCCCAATTATAGAGTTCCAAATAAATTTCTCTCAAAGGCAAAGCAAACTCGCTAAAACTTTAGCTAAGCATTAGCTAAGTTTAAACTAGTATTTTAAATAAAGGAGGGGCTTTATAAACACTTTAAAACTAACTAAAGGAGTTTATCTTTTCAAGCGAAAAGTCTAGTTTTTTTTAAATAGGTAAGTTATATACATTATTTCGGAAAAATAGGAAAAGTTTTAGTAAAAAAAAAACTGTTTTTTTCAATCAGTGCTTTGTTTTAAATTTTTTGTTATAGTTCGTTTTTTTAATCGTAATGACAGTTTTATGTGACGATGGATGGAAGAATAAATGTTTGTTACCCTTCACATAAAAACTACTGTATGAATTTGCATGAAATTTGGTACACTGATAGATGGGATCCATTTTTTATCCCGGCACGACGTCACGCGGGCAACTCGCGCGGTGTCAATATAACAATTTTTGATGACACATTTATTCATTCATACTTCTACTAATACTTGTAAGGTATTAATGCCATACATGCACAGATAAGACACGGATTCATAACGAACAAAACAATATCAAATTCAGAGATGCAAGCACTATGCCAGGTGTCTAACTAAAGCCTTAACTCAGTTCAAATTACTTGTTAAGATAACACAACTAAACTAGAACTGTACCACTTTAACTGGATTATTCGAAGCTTCTACAAATCTACACACGATGGCTTAAATGTTAACACCTCGTTTCTGAAGCAGTCAGTTCAAACCCGGAGAAGTTCAATTCCGTGCAGGGTGCTTGTCGCGGGTTCGAACCCGCGACAAGCAGCGTTCGATCGCTCAGCCACTAGCCTTTTTTTATCGTGTTAAAATCATCATATGAGTCCTCCCACCCAGGGCAGAGCGGGAGGGACTGTCAGACTCGTGCTGACTAAAATCCACGGTGTCCTTCAATAGCCCTTTACGAACCGGGGTCACGGTAATTCGTGAGTCCCGCGACCCCGGCAGGCTTTGGCCCTCTACAGGGGGCCCTGTCACTCAGCCACTAGCCTAGGCCACAGATTACTAGACATGAACGACTATTTTTTTTCTTTTTGTAGTAGATAATTGAACATCACTACACAGTATAAAGCAAAGTCGCTTCCCGCTGTCTGAATGTCTGTCCCTATGTATGCTTAGATCTTCAAAACTTCGCAATGGATTTTGATGCGGTTTTTTTAATAGATAGAGTGATTCAAGAGGAAGGTTTGATTTTGATGCGGTTTTTTTTTAATAGATAGAGTGATTCGGGCGGAAGTTTTATATGTATAAAACACGGATATTATAGTAGAGATTGCACCCGTGCAGAGCCGGAGCGGATCGCTAGTTATTATAAAGAGTAGTATTAGAAGAGCCTGTAAGACGAGCTTATCTACTTCAAGTAAATAAATTTACTTTATATAAACATTTATAGTCCACTATAAATCTTATAAATTTTCCGTGGTAGGTAGGTAATTTACTCTACCTGGAATACTTGAGATAAGTAGCTAATTCAAGTACACTTCATAATATTTTAAACAGCAATTTATTTATCATCCTACCCTGTTTCCTGGGTTATCTATTAGTCTAAATGGGTTTTCTTGAATAAATAATAATAATAAAATAATAATAAAAGTCAGACATGTTTGCGAGACAAGCATGGACATAAAATGCCAGAACAGAGAGGAAGGAGTAAGAGAAGTCCTTTGTCCAGCTTGTCCAGCGGTGGACCACAGTTTAGGCTATTTAAAAAAAAAGTCAAGTCTTAGCTATCCGTCCTTTGGACTTGTAGTTTTAAACTTTCAACCAACAAAGTAGAGAACTCATTTGATTTTTTTTATTTTTTATTCAGCCTACACTGTCCCACTGCTGGGCAAAGGCCTCCCTCAAGTTTTTCCATGTGTTCTTGTCCAGCGTCACTTCGAACCACTTGAAAGAAAGAAAGAAGAAAGAAAAAACGTTTATTTGGGTAACCATTACCGGACACACAAATTAACAAATAGAAATGAGAAAAAAAATAATAATAAAAAAGTAAATAAAAAAACATCAACGAAATAACAAATAATATAACATTGTGTGTCCCACGGCTACGCCAAATGGGTCCAGTTCAGCAATTTGTCGAGCAGCTATATGGGGATTTTTGCATGCTATACGCAGATCAGTGTGAGATACTATTTAAATAGAAAAATATAAAAGTACCCGTATAAATGAAAAATCAACAAAACCTTTATAAAGCCTTGAAAACTTACTTAGTAAAAATATGACGTTTGCAACCATTTTATCATCGATACACTGATAATTTTTATGATTATCCTTCCGTAAATAATATTGTTACTTGCGTTTCTTTACGAACAACCCCAACACATCCTCTTTAAAAGATTGGTAATTTACGATCGCTTCGCCGGGGGCAGCAGACATGAAAACTTGCATACGTGCCCCAGGACGATAATAGCCTGAACACTGAACTTTCATGAGTTTCAGGAACTTTGTTTTTGTGGAACTACCCGCTTGTTTATTTGAATTTATGGGTACACAGTCTGTAAGTAGCTGAAAAGTTTGTTTCAGCTTTGGTTTATCATTTTTTTTGCTTGATTTTTAGATGTTAAGGAACAAACATATTGTTGAAAGGTTTGTTCTGAAATATAGGACACGAAAACGTACCTATGATATGCTATCCTTTTTCTTTGGGGTGGCAAAACCTTCCGTTAAGTGGTCGAGGTTCTCATAATGTAACTTCCAATTATTATTTTTAGCATGGTAATGCCATCAAATGCTCTACCCAAGGCGGAAGGAAACCCCCGCTTTGGGTGGAGCGAAAGGGATCTTGATTGATTTTAAAGCGCTTATTAAAACCATAGCACAAAAGATCTTAAAATTACTTAAATACCAAAAAAAGATTCAATGAATACCAATTCAAGTTTTATTTATTTAAAAACTCTAAGGCTTATATTACTGGGTTCGAAATATATATCACTACTTAGGTACGAATAAACAGAAACAATCGGCATTATTACAAAAGAAATAAATATTTTATAAAAGCCTATAAAATCACTATTCAGGACATGTACGATCTAATTTGTATTCAAAACAATGCTTTAAAACGTTTAATAAACAAAGAAACACCTTTGAATTGAATAAAATTAGAATTAGGGGAAAAAAGGTATCGAATGCTAATCTAGATAGGACATCTATCGGTAGTTTATGACTACAAATAAAAGAAAATAGTGGGTAGGACAAAAAATAATCGGGCTTTTTTGTAGTTTTTTTTTTAATTACTTAGCTCCACACTAGGAATAAATCCAAAACACACAATCTTTGGATTAATAGTTCACCAAACCAGAAACCACTACTTGTCATTCAATATCATACAAATATTTGTTCAGGAATCGAATTCGCGGGGAATCGAAACCGCGACACACGAGGCTGCAGTCAGTCTCTTAGCCACAACAACCGTGCTGTCAAACAGACCAAAGAATATACGAATGGACAAAATGGGAAATTAACCCCCTTTTAAACCCCATAGAGGACTGAACGCCACACGTTCTGAGAACAGTTTTCTTTCAATGGCACTTTACGTTCCAGGGTCACGGTATTTCGTACAATCCCGAGATCAAATTACTCGGAACTTGGACAACCCAAAAAGTTCATTCAAAAATCGTAAAATAATAATAACACCATAAAAAGTTATTCAACAAGGATGTTTTGTTCCAAAACGTATATTTATCCTAACCCATGGGTTTCGGAGAAATCAGGGCGGCCTTCAAACTGACACCATAATGACTTTTGCTATAATAAAAACAACCGCAGGTAATCATCGGGCGGGTTCGATTCCCGGGTTTGAATATTTTAAGCTGCCTTTTTTTTCTAGTTTCCGCTTGATTAGACTACTGGTTTTTGTTTACTGTTTATAAAAAATATCGATACAAAATATTATGGCAGGAAATCATAGTTTTGGAGTGTATTAAAAAGGAATTGGATTTGCATGGATATTACATTTTTTTTTGAAGACACAACAGTTTACTACTCCTTTGATTTTACAAAATAAAAAAACATTTTCGATAAAGTTCAGTTGCATACGTATAAACAAATTACTCATACGAATGCATTTCACACTCAATGATTTTTCTATGACATCATTTTCTCTCAAATAAATAGAAATAAAGTTAAAAAGATGTTTTGAATAAAAAGTTAAGCTCCAAACACATTAGTGATGTTAATTTTAAATTTACTATTTTCAAAGCTAGACTTTTGTTATCAATGATTTTCAATTATCAGTTAAATATTATGATTTGATAGCAGACTAATCAACGAATTAACTGCCTTCATTTGCGATTTATTGCTTTACAAAAAAAAAAACAAAGGACACAACCCAATAATTATATACGTATCTTAGATTATGCATTCAGAATTCATATCTAGCTAAGTATAGCTTTTCATTAAAAATTAATCGACCATAAAATTCAATAGACACTTGACCCCGTAGAACATCGGAAGCACACAAAATCGGGTCTGGCGATCAAAAATTCCCGACGCATTCAAATACATTGAAAACACAACCCTTCCCTTCAACAGTGGGTATTATTAGCCCGGTTATTTTTAACCCCCCATGCGTGGACAAATACGTAGAACCCATGTCAGTTGCTTCTTGTAAAGTTCGATCGTTAAATGTATTGATTGACTCGTACAAAGAAATACTAAGAATTTTGGTTCTATAGTACGTTGTATTTTATCGGTACTGATTGGGAGTTTGTAATGTATCAGATGTGTTATTTTTAAAATGTTTTGTTACAGGTTAAATTCTTCAATAGGGGAATGCATTATTCAGCATAGTGACTGGGCCTGTAGAGGGCCAAAGCCTGGCGGGGTCGCGGGACTCACGAATTACCGTGACCCCAGTACGTAAAGGGCTATTGAAGGACTCCGTGGATTTTAGTCAGTCCCTCCCGCCCCGCCCTGGGTGTGAGGACTCATTTGATGATTTTACCGCGCTAAAAAAAAAAGGGGGTATGTATTATTGTCTTATGACCCAGCTATCTTGCTTGCTTCCACACTTTTTAAATCATCGATAAAATTTGAAGGAAATTAAATGTATTGAACAAAAAAATCCTTCATTCTTCTGCCATTACCCCATTGCATTTAGAGTTAGAACTGTCACGTGAAGGACAGAAGAAGTAACACGTAAGAGGAAGAGTCTGACAGTCCCTTGCGCTCTTCGGATAGAAGGCGTTATTTGATGATTATGCCACCTAAAAATGGGCTTTACTACCGGCTATAAATAAAATAATAAAAACAAAATTAAGTGTTTAGAATCAAGCGGATATATAAAATCGGAGTCAAAAGTACTGGCACAGTAGAACTGGATACAACTTTACTTTGTTTAAAGACCGATCTTTGGTAAGAAGCGACTTTTTTTTTTGCGTGGTAAAATCATCAAATGAGTCCTCCCACCCAGGGCAGGGCGGGAGGGACTGTCAGACTTGTACTGACTAAAATCCACGGTGTCCTTCAATAGCCCTTTACGTACCGGGGTCACGGTAATCCGTTGGTCCCGCGATCCCGACAGGCTTTGGCCCTCTACAGGCCCCGTCACTATGCTGACACTCTTTGAGGCGCGCGTGGAACACAACGCGCCGTCGACCCGGGCATGGTCCATGGTCGGACAGCGAGTCGCCCATTGGTAAGAAGCGACTTAAGCAACGATATCCAAAAAGTATTTTTGTAAACGTTGCCCCATACTAGGAATATCTCCTGTATCATGAAAAGATATACTGCGTGAAACGAACCCTTAACACCCTGCGCAGCAGATGATCGCTCAACCACTGCGCAAACCGGGCTATCAAGGTGTTTACAGCAGTTATGACACCTGTCACCCTCTTCAAAGAATACATGGTGTTGAAACTGGTATACCATACCATCTTCTATCTATCTATCTTCTATACTATAATAAATCTGTAGAAGGGTCAATTCTGTACATTGAAAATATTGAAAAAATAAATAGCGGGGGGTGTTGCTGGATCGATACCAAACCCAAATATATGATAAAAAAAATTTTTGTCTGTCTGTCTGTCTGTCTGTCTGTTTGTGCAGGCATCACGTGAAAACTAATGGTTCGATTTCGATGAAACTTGGTATAATTATTCCTTATTATCCTGGGCATAACATAGGATACTTTTTATCCTGGAAAAATACGTAGAAAAAAAATCTTATTTTTCAGTTTTATTCATAGACGTTGTTCTGTAGAACCGCGAACACACGTTGCATTACCCGCAGTGGATTCAGCGCCGTAATATTTATAAGATCTCATTGTCAGAAATACTCAAAATGGGGAAATAAACCATCCACGCGAAGACCGACATCCGCGCGGACGGAGTCGCGGGCGGAAGCTAGTACTATAATAAATCTGTAGAAGGGTCAATTCTGTACATTGAAAATATTGAAAAAATAAATAGCGGGGGGTGTTGCTGGATCGATACCAAACCCAAATATATGATTAAAAAAAAATTTTGTCTGTCTGTCTGTCTGTCTGTTTGTGCAGGCATCACGTGAAAACTAACGGTTCGATTTCGATGAAACTTGGTATAATTAATCCTTATTATCCTGGGCATAACATAGGATACTTTTTATCCTGGAAAAATACGTAGAAAAAAAAATCTTATTTTTCAGTTTTATTCATAGACGTTGTTCTGTAGAACCGCGAACACACGTTGCATTACCCGCAGTGGTTTCAGCGCCGTAATATTTATAAGATGTCATTGTCAGAGTTACTCAAAATGGGGAAATAAACCATCCACGCGAAGACCGACATCCGCGCAGACGGAGTCGCGGGCGGAAGCTAGTAGATAATATATATGTAGAACACGTGCGTTTCTGTCTGAGCCAAGTCTTATCTCTTCACAGTATTATTATGCACTTGAACGTCAAGTAGGTATTTGACACATGTGTTAGATGACTTGTGTGGTCCTTAATTACAAGTCATCAACTTTTATTGTGGGAGTGATATAAGTGACAACAACAAAGTGATGGCAACACATCACAAGCTATAAAAAACCATTTTATCGTGCTCTTGCCTCCTATGATCTTTCCGCACATTAAACAGTCAACTTATACTGGTTTTGCATACATGCTATCTGAAATTGTTAAAGGGAGAAGTATTAATGCGTGTGATACTCGTACTTGTAATGAAATTATTTTACAATACGAGTAAAATGGACTGGACAAACTATTTTCATAAGATGACTAAAGGATTGAATGTAGACAATCTTATTTATAGGTATACTAGCTGTTGCTAGCGGCTTTGCTCGCAACAGCTAGGATACCTCGCATAACAGCGGGATAAAAACTACCCTATGTGTTAATTCAGGTTATAAAACATCTGTGTATCTTTCATCCAATTTTTTGCGAAGAGTATCAAACAAACACACGGACACATACAAACTTTCGCATTTATAATACTACTAGCAAGAAGTAAGACATAAACTATAGGCATAGTTTTTGGAAATCTAAGTTACAATGAACTATAGCCAAATTACGACCACTACGTCACCACTAGTATGCTTAAAAACGATTGTAAATACCTATCCTTAGTAACTGACACAGAAAAGCTATTGTCCTAATTTACGTGTAAGTAAATATGCTTTCTATCGCTGGCATTGAGGCCAAAGAAAAAGGAAACATTAAGGTAAAATATCGATTAACTTAACATTTCTAATGACTACTTTTTTATTCATACAGGATTTGAATATTTTATAGGTTTTTTTTTTCGACTTGTTAATTTTGATTACATTTCCAAAAATGTACTGGTTTTAGTGCTCGGAATCAAGCAGATTTTAATGCAAAAAAATATGTGTCATTATATCCGCTAGATACACAGCCAAAAAGAAGGCTTAAAGTTTTCTGTCTTAAAGCTTACTTTCATTCATCATGTGTCTTGTTTTTGCATGATCTTTGCATATCTTCCCACATTAATTATAATACATTAATAAGATATGAAATTGTGAGAAAAAAAACTCAAACCGCCTTATTACAAAAAGGGGTTTAACTAAAAACCCAGGTTTAATCTAGTAAAACTACGGTTTAAACAAAGATTATTACAAATCGTGGTTTTGCGATAAACCATGGTCTAACAGTAGTACCTGTCAAAGGTGTGTCAAAGCTTCTCATAGCAAATTTTTCATTGTGTTGTAGTTTTTGTGTTATTTTCACCCAAAATGGATTGAAACAAGGTAGATTTAATTGTTATTACTCATTGTGGATTTAATTGTATAGACAATCGTTCAAATGGCGGTACTAAAGTCGACGTTTTATCTTAGTTTTGTAATACGGACAAATTTAAACCATGGCTCTGCAGATAAGCCTGGACTTGATAGACCAGGTTTAAACCAAGGTTTATTTAGTTTTTGTAATAAGGCCGAAAGAAACTTTGCTAACTTGGAGGTAAATTGATCGAACAACTCGTTTCCAATGAATAAGATATGAAGTTTAGTGTGTACTTTAACTAACCAGAGAGTCTAAAACGGACATTTTAAACAATATTCCGAAAGATTCACTTCACAACGTTGACTATTCTTCTATTATTCATTCACGAAGTAAATCATTAGGGATATTGCTAAGCGGCCGAACCCACAGAACTATTAAATGACACAGTTAAATCAGGTGTCTTTGGTGTCAAAACAGTGTACTTGAGCCTGGATCACAAAGATCAACCGATGGAGCAGAGTGCTTTTGGAATCTGACAGCCGCTTCGGTGTCCTGGGATTAGTCTTGCTCCAGAAAAATAAAGCCACCGAACAAGGAAGGTAGTTTCTAGTCAGCAGGAGTCTGACAGTCCCTTGTTTTTCCCCCCAAATAAAAGGCTATGATGTCATACGAAATTTGATATTTTAAAAATCATTGATAATCTTGCACTACTGGGGTCTCAGAATGAATGATTGAAAACCTCTGGTTTGTTTCTTTCATGTTTGTTTTAGGTTTATACATACTAATGTAAAAAAAGATTGGTACTCTGTCAGTCTGTTGTCTTTGCGTCTCTAAACGGCTAAACCAAATTAGGTTAAAATTAGAATCCTAAGTTAAGACATTACTATCATCGAAACAAGCAGTGCTTATAAACTATTTTGTTTTATTTCAATATTTATCAGGTTCATTCGAGCGTACATAAATAACTCAAAAATATCTTTTACTATCCTAAGGCATTATTATTACCAAACTCAATAGGGCAACAGTGAATAAGACGGGGACGTGAGGTATAATGGGCACATACACTCTTTAGGCATACTTAACACAAAACTAACGTAGCGCAAGCGCCATCAGGACGTCATTTGCAAGCGACCATTAACAAATGGCGTCCTGTTGGCGCTTGCGCTACGTTAGTATTGTGTTAAGTTTGCCTTAAGTGATTTCCCATCATACCTCGCGTCACCGTCTTATACACTGTTTCCATACTATTAAAAGTAGCGACTTCAAGCTAGTTTTAAGTAACTAGGAATTATCCACCGTTAAAGATCACTCAAATCGAAGAATACGAACAAAACGTTTACAAAAATAAAGTTACCGTTACCTACTAAGTACTGAGTAAGACCTGCAATATTACAAGTCTTCAAGTTAATACCATCCCGAAGACCAGACTAAGTAACGACAGGTTTACGTACTACGGATGACTTAATAATACGTCTGACTGTCTGTCAGTTCAAACTCGTACAGTAAATGGCCATATTCCTTTAATTTTGAGATCACCGACGAAGAACAATTAAATAAATGAAGGTTGATTAACATAAAGTTGTTCGATGTCGTAATAACTGCTCAAATAAGTGCAAAAAGTAACCGAAAATACTTTACATTAATGTTTTTTTTTTTTAATCTAGTTTTGATTTATTGCGTTTTTTTTTAATTGACGTTTTCTCATCATCATCATCAGCTTATAATGTTCCCACTGCTTAGACACAGGCCTCCTCTCTGTGAGAGGGAGTGGGACATAATCCACCACGCGGGCCCTGTGGGGATTTTGGTTCCAGGATACGCCGGTTTCCGTTATCGTTTTGAGAGCAGTGGTGATGAAATAAATTACACAAAGTAATGCGCCTGGCTGGATTCGAACCTACGACCTACAACTCGTAAGTTGGGGCCGATACCACTGGGCCACTGTTCTTGATGTAATTCCTTCAAATTATCCCGCAACCCAGGCAAAAGTTTTTAGTATTGCCGTATATGATTACTTCCCAGAATTTCATCCTTATTAGCAACACTATCGAGTGAGATGTAATTATACAGGGTGTGAATATTATTCCAAAATCAGCGGGTTCGTTTCCTGGCCAGGATTATTACATTTTCTAATCTCTAAATAATAGAGACTCCTTTCAGATTCTTTTCCAATTGAACAATTCTCTCTGTATGACATATAAGTAAACGTACGTATTACCCTTGACAAAAAAAATACACAGGCTACCTACCTACGTCTACCATAAATATAAAATGCTACATTCTACCAGAAACGGCTCCCGACCTTGGAATCAAAGCCTCTATAATTTCTCTAACAGAAAGCGTTATAAGAAAAATAAACATTTTTGCCAACGTTCTTTGATTACGTGAGCAAACTTTTCATACAATGCTTGTACAGTATACACGTAGGACCGACCAAAAAACGTAGGGTTGGACTAAAAAACATAGATTTTTTGCCTCAAGGAAGGTTTATAATTTATCTTGCTAGAATAGGCAAGTTAACAACATCAATACATTTCAAATCTAATAATTCCACCAATCAGAGCTTTGAAAAATAATGGACACGTATTTTTTGTTTTGTTAAAACAATTAATATTTACAAAGATAGAGCGCTAAATCCAAGAGTGGTTGCTGGTAACGTCACAAGCAAGTTAAAACTGTGCTTGCTTGTGACGTATTGCCAATTTTAAAATGTTCGTATCTCCGTCAATTCTGGTTTACGTAGCAAAAGAAGGTATTTTTTCAGTTAAATGCCCTATTTATGAGAAAAAAATATAATTTTATGATCATCGCCAAGCGTATAGTCGACGCCTCGCGTGACCAGAGGGCTGGCCTATTTCTTGGTCAAAGGATCAGCATTGCCATCCAACGTGGCAATGCCGCCAGCGTTCTGGGCACTTTCCCCATTGACAGCGATGTGGACGAATTTTTTGACGCCTTATAAATTTTAGTTTTAATTTAGTCATTTTTGTAAATATTTTAATTTTAGTCTTTAAATCTGTGGTATTCGAATATAAAGATAGCTATACATATTAAATTCATTTTATGATCGAGTTCTTCAAAGTCAAACACTTTTTTTTTTACGTGGTAAAATCGACAAATGACTCCTCCCACCCAGAGCAGAGCGGAAGGGACTGTCAGACTCGTACTGACTAAAATCCACGGTGTCCTTCAATAGCCCTTTATGTTCCGGGGTCACGGTAATTCGTACAGTCCCGCGACCAAAGTCAAACACTAGTGCTATTCTGACGTTCACAAGTAAATCACTTCGAATTCCCAACAAGACACCGCGTTCAAAAGAACGTATTTAGAAGACAGAATCTGCGGTGACTTTTAAACAAATGAGTTCGTAATCATTACATGATAGTAAGTACTGTACTTATATCACGTAGATTAAGTAATGCCAGCCATACACGATCCAGTTGACCATCAAATTTGTAGCGCGCTGGAATTGGCGTCCGTTAAACTTGTAGCTATCGATGTGCATGACAAGTCTACTTCTGATAGCCCTACACCGTCAAGTTTATCACAAGCGTCATGCTGCTTCCAGGGCGCTTCAAGCTTGAAGGTAAAATGAATCGTGTATGGCTGGCATTAGACATGTTAGTTCAAGGATCCCTCTTCGACATAAAAACAATTTGTTCAAAGGCCTCAAACATAAATATTAATATTTCACCCAGAATTAATTCAATGAATTTCACCAGTTGTATAACTATTGATTGTTTGTTAAACCTGAAATACCGAGGCTTTTCTTATGAGCAAAAACTGTATCTATAAAAGGTTACCCAAGAGAACAGCCTTGACGAAATAGGGATAAGAAGTCCAAACCAAGACCACATAGTATGAATTAATTCCATACAAGTTTATTTTTAAATCTTCAGCATACTAGACACCCAATATGGACCAGCATAACCAAACAATTACTAGCTTTAATTACACCAACAAGTCCCATTCTTTTACCATAAAAATCGCCATGACACTCAAAAAACTATCAAGCACCTGCAGTCAATAAAATGAGAAACAAAATAATCAGTCGCTGTATCCCTTTAGATGCCGCCATCTTTTTTTTTCGTATATATTTTTTATCTGTGGAACTGGTTTCGTCTGGGAACGAAGCACAGACAACAGGTGTTACGCTACTGAACGATTTTGTTCTTTTTTCGAATTTATTTGTTAAGGAAAGTTGATTTAAGGCGTCGTGTGACGAAATCGTTGCCATGTGTGACAAATTATGTAGATCTGTGGTTTTTGAAGTTTTTTTTTTAGGCAAAGGGTGGATGATGGTGCAGTATTGTTCGGGATCAATGTCTGTTTGTGTTTATGCTGTGAAATTGAGATTTTAACGTGGCTTTGAATGTAATGATGAGGATGAAATTAAAATATTTTGTTAAATTTAAACCGGATTGACTTTTTTTAGGTAGAATCAGGCAAAAAGCCAGAATATTTATCTATTGTAAGTTCAAGTCGATCTAGTAATCATCCTATAAATAGAAATATCGATTAATCATCAAATCTGATTTATTTAGTGCTCGAAATAATTGATGAGGACAGAAGGTCAAAAGGCAAAACTTAATTATGACTTAATATTAGACATCTACGAAATTATCAGTTATTATCTGTATTTTATAGTGACTCTTAGAAAGGCTATTTTTCCGTGGATAATATAGGGTATTCTTACTTATTGTGGGATTTTAGACAATATCCCAAATGCACGGTAATTCGGACAATCCCGCGACCCCGGCCCTGAAAACTTATTTAGTAAAAATATGACATTTGGAACCATTTTATCATCGATACACTGATAATTTTTATGATTATCCTTCAATAGCTCTTTACGTTCCGGGGTCACGGTAATTCGGACAATCCCGCGACCTAGCTGTAATATGGCCTGTTCTAGTTCGTTACTATCTGAAGTATCACTGACCTACGGTGACATCATTAAGTGCCCGTGTGTCCAATTAGGGACAATATTGGGTAAAGTTTTAAGTGTATTCAATAACAAGGGGTGATTTGATACAACTTTGCCATCGTAGGTTAATTAATTGGTATTTGATAGTTTAGTAGTAGCCTTACAGTTATGTTTTTGGATGGACATGAATGATTATAGTTGTGACTAGCTTACGTACCTGTAACTTTACACGTGTGAAGCCCAGTAATTACCCTAAAGAACTGTCAAATCGTGATAAAATGTTTCCTATGTGTTAATCCAGGATATAAACTATCTATGTATCATACATCCAAATCTGTCATGTACATTTTATGTGAAAGAGTAAATGACATACATCCATCCATCATCACATCGCATTTATGGTATCTACCTGCCTATCTTTTATTGTTAGAGAGGTGATGCTCAGAAATAAACGACTTACAACAACGAGTCATATATAAAAGTGTTTTATAATCATCTTATGAGCCCTCTCGCCCTGACCTAACTAAAAACCACCCTGTTCCTCTACATACCCTTTGCGTTCCAGGGCTGGTGCCTTTTTATGGCCGTCCCGGCAGACCCCAGTAGGGCCGACCTGAGGTTTCTGAGGTGTTTTTTTCACCCACTTTTACATTATTTTAGAATATCTGTATTGATATTGTCTAGCTTACCTTAATGCCGGCTCCGTAGTATCTCTTTATACCCTAAAAAATCGAAGTAGGTAATTAAAGAGATGCTAGTACTAGGAGAATTCAAACAATTTCCCCGCAGAGATCAAGGCGTCAAGACAATGTTTGCTTACAACACGACTGTTAGCGCCATCTCTTATTCAATTTGCGAACTGTTTAGTTTGTGCCTGAATTATTGAAGGTCTGTGATTTAATTTGTTAGGTACCTAGGTACTAAATAATAAGTATATAATTGCTAAATACTGAATTAGAAAAAAAACCTCACGAAACGCGTATTAAAATGGATTAAACACTCTTAAAATAATTTAAATACTTGGTAATCAAGCATTGTATCCAAATCTACCAAGCCAGTAGACTGGTAGGCAGCTACTACTTCCTTATTCTCTTCTTCAACCTTTATCAACCCAATGCTGAGCCTTCTACCAGCAATCCTATCTGGGTAAAGTGTTAAATAAAAATATACGTAGGGTTTAAAAGGAAACCTGTTTTTATACCTACTCTAATAAAGTTACTATTGCTTCTATGAGCCGACGAATAGTAGTTAATTCTAGACGAGTGACAATTAACTAGAATATGTTGTTAATCCTTTATGTATGCAACTTGACACAAGTTGCATACATAAAGGTGTTCACAAATTAATATAATGCATTTTTGTTATTTTTATATAATTTGTAGCTGGTATAATGTCATCTAGTCTACGTATTGAGATTAAAGAGAATTCAAGATAATGTTTTAGATTTTCAACTCCAACTTTACCAGTCACTTATGTTGTCAGAGATTTTAATTGGGGAAAAAATAATTATCATGCAAATCTAGATATCTAGTATATGCTATACTGTTTATTATTCTCTTTCCATCAAGTGAAGAAATAATTTTGTACATTTTTAAATAATTTATTTATAAATGAAAATACTAACGTATAAATAAATTCAAGTAGGAACATAAAACCCGCAGTAAAATGCACTAATTTCTATACAATTATTTAGAAAAATCTTCCTAAATTAAAGAAATATATTGCCAAAATTATCACACCACAGCATTAGAGCCTAGTTTGTACTAACTATTGTATTACGACCATAATAAAACACGCACTTACCATTAATATAGTGCCATAAAATCCAATCTCACTAATGTCCACACATTATTATTTATTATTAAAACACATACAGTAACTAAAAAAAACAGTAATTCAAACTTTCTCACAAAATGTTCCAGTAAACAAAAATGGCGGCAAGTTCTTCTTTCAAAATTTTATTTCAATTTAAAAATACGAAATGTCAAACGCTGCGTTCGATTTTCGAAAGAATAAGAACACGCTCCGACGTCCGTAAGGCGCGAAGCCTGTCAGGGCACTGGAGGGAAATGTTTTCCCGCCCTTACACCACAGAGTATACATTAACAACAGATGAGACAATTTTTTGTTCTTTTTTTTTTCAAATCGCTTAATGACGCGTCGTAATTAAATGTTTTGGAAGAAGCTATGGCAGCTAATGGTGCTTTAAGGTGACATTAATTTGGTGTTTAGAGTCAGAATATAATGACGGGAATAATGTAGAATTATGACGATGTTAGAAATTAATGTGTGGCTATTTATTTACATTTAAGAGCACAGATTTGTGACATCGCGCTTTTTAGTAGTGAATTAATGTTTTAAAACCGTAATATTTGACATGAATATGTATTTTTCTTTTGAATTTTGTAACCGCCAGTTCGTTAATAATTTCTAAAGCTAAACTTTTTAGGCCTGTACGTACCTACGTTGAAAATAAAATAATCTTAATGGTTCACGTCACAGTAAAATCATAATATATGCCTCATAATGTTTTTTTTTCCAACAGAAATATCAGTGTTGTCATGGCTATCCGAATAAATGATCACAATTAAAATATTTGCCAACACTTTGTATAAGATTACTCTGTGACATGTGCATACATGTTGTTTCATTTACTCTTAGAGTCAATGTGTATGCCTGTCTCCTTCTCCCGCGTCTGCAGGACTCTATTTATATTGGGTAGCGTTAGTAACAGCAGTAAATTATAATTAAACCAGTTTATGGAATGGCGTGTCTGCAACTATTTAGCCATGATATTATTATTTTAAAAGCCAAACTCCTTGCTAATGAGCTAGGGGCAAAATATTTCTTTAACGTTTGGAATTAGATTATAATATGAAAATGGGAACTGAGAAAATAGGTAATTATTTGTTTACGGTAATCTAAGTCTGTTGGGAATTTTCGTTTGAGCTCGTAAATACATAGTTTATTTTAATAAGCAATTTCAGTTAGTTTATTGGGGCTACATTTTTTTTCACAATAATTGAAAAAATAAGGTTACAGAACGTCGTGGCTGAATAATTCCAGCTGAACAGGCCGATTTTAAAGGTTAAGCCGTGATTGAACAGGTTTGTCTTTAGATGGATGACCAATATATCTATACATATATATAGGCCAGTTTGCTCCGTTCGTGAAAACACGTAAAGCCGTTGGGCCCTGTTGTCTTTTGTAGAATTTTGACATTACTGTTACCAAGAGGTTTTGTATTACCCAGTTACTGGGTTGTGGAGGTCAGATAGGCAGTCAAATGAATATATTAACACTGTTCTCTATCATAAAATATTTACAAAATACTTAAAGTTATGCACCTGGTTTATGGCCGTAAGTCGGGGCCGTTACCACTGGGATACAACTGCTTTTTTTTTAGCGTGGTATAAAAATCAAATGAGTCCTCCCACACAGGGCAGAGCGGGAGGGACTGTCAGACTCGTACTGACTAAAATCCACGGTGTCTTTCAATATCCCTTTACGTTCCGTTCACGGTAATTGTGAGTCCCGCGACCCTGGCAGGCTGGAATACAACTGCTAACAAATCTATACTGATATTTTAAAGCTGAAGAGTTTATTTGTTTATTTGAACTCCCTAATCGCAGGAACTACTGGCTCGATTATTATTTTTTTTTTTTTTATAAAAAACTTTGCTCCACACTAGGAATTTCTTCCTGTATCGTGTTTGCGTTTACAAACATAGAAACTCACATACGCAAACACCTAGATCCGAAACAATGAGCGCGGGAATCGAACGACTGCGCGGCATTCAATCGCTCACCCACTGCGCTAACCGTGCCGTCGACTTCTTACATTATTTTTGTATTGCATAGTCCATTTATCGAGGAAAACTTTGGACTACGAGTATATATCATTACGCTACGCCCAATAGAAGCCGCGCAGCGGGCGTGAAACCAACTTACTAATATAATTACCAAATACGAGACACCCATTCCAAATACTTTCCTTGTCCTTTTCAAGGAGGAACAGATTAGTAGCAACTTCAACTTTAGAGATAGTTTTCTTAGAGCATCATTTTCTTTTATTTCGTAATGAAATCGTGAAGTGCTTTTAAGCTATCGCGGGCTTTGAGCGCGGCGACCGAATCATGAAATTCCGTAATGTAAATAAACCTAACACTGTCGCTGTTACATCTGTCATGTCACCGTGAATGAATAAAATTTGAATTACGTTTTTTTTTCTTGACGTTTCAGTTGATTGACGTGGCTGACTATAGCCTAATTAGTAGAGTCACTTCCCATAGAGCAACGATGGGATGATATTCTCGTTAAATATTCGCGGTAGGCGATCATTTTTTTTTTATCATAAATAAAATAAATAAATAATTGTAATTGCATAAGTTGATAAAAAATGCTATGCAATAGCTTTACCGCGGCAGTCCCCGAGTACCACACGTATTTTTTTTTCACAATTACTAATGAAGAAAGGAGTTATTGAATATAACCATGGAGTTTCTTGTCGGTACTTCTCCAACCCTATCCCTGCATTTTTTTTTCGATGGTGTATAAGTGTCCATTGAGGCTAATGTGAAATAAAATATTTTGATTTTTGATTTATTTTTTTCCCAGTATCGCTCATTTTTTTTTTTTGTAACAAGAAATTCATTTATTTTCTATTAAAAAACAAAAACATTTTATTTATTTTCTGAGAAGTTGATGATGTTGTTGCAGATAGTACAAACTTTGTGACGACACAACAGTCTTAATTTAAAAATATTCCACAATGTTGCCAGTCGACAAACACTTATAATTTTTAATTTAAAACTCTACGGGTAGAAATGAATACAAATGAAAAAGTCAACATCTAAAACAATGTTTTGAACTTCCTTAATTTTGTCAAAAACTGTACGAAATAATACTTTTGAATTTCATTAGTGGTGATTTATAACGTTCCTTTGAAGAAAAGCAGGAAAAACACCCTTTTCTTTGAATTAGTCGGGATTTTTTCGGGAAAAATTCTTCAAACATTCGTGATTAGTAAGTAGGTTAATTCATTCTTGGGATCTCATTAACATTTCTGAAATTACATGTTACTTTATATGAGCACAATAATGTGGACTAGTCATATAATAACTGTGTGAGTTTAGTTTTTGTTTTATTATGACCGTCAAGGGAAGGATTATTGTAGCGTGTCGTAGGGTCTTAATGAGACCTTTTCTGTTTAGCATTAAAATCCAAGGACTACTATTTAATTTTATTTAAAGCAGTCCTTCTTTCATCTTAATTCAATGTGTTAACGAAGTAAGTTTTCAGTGCCTATTTTCTTAACAGATTTAATATTTATAGAGAAAAGAACTTATTAAAAAAAAGGTAACCGCCTTCAAAAAAAAGCACAAAAAAGGGTAAAATAACCTACAAAATAACTTTTCTTTCGGAAGTCTAATGGCTTTTTTTTATTTCATTGTTTTTTTTTTTTGCTACCGACTTCCGAAAGGAAAGTTATTTTGTAGGTTATTTTACTCTTTTTTGTGGTTGTATTTGAAGGCGAATAAAAAGATTAAAAAGTAAATATGTAATATTTTTCTTTATAAATACACAACTCTATTGGAAGATATAACAAACAAAAATAAGCCTGAAACAACAGGAAGAGAAAGTATTTTAATAAAAGCAAAGATTTGCAACATTCAAATTGTTCGAAACAATAATAAACAGTATTAATTCTGGCTTTTTGATTATATACAACTTGGGATTTGTTTGCAAAAGTTGCGATTTCCTTGCGACCTTCAAGGTGCGACCTATTTCTGTCATAAACCATTTTATAATTATAATTTGATGTCCAAAAGTTTGGTTTTAAATTTTGGAAGCAAATATTAATTTGTTTCTGTCATTATAAATTAGAAGAGGTGTTATTTTTAAGAGATAATTGAAATAATAATGAAAATACTTTATAAGAGTCTCTCTTCGTAGTAAGAATATTTTTTAAATTTTACATTAAGAGGCATACCACCTATCACCGTCGTGAGGACACGATGGTGCTCTGCCCAAGCGGGACAGTCCTGCACCGTATGCTCCACCGTGTCCTCCGGACGATTCTCGCAGTGGTGTCATCCAGGCGTTTCTCTCTCCTTATCCGATACAGGTACCTCCCGAAACATGCGTATCCAGCCACTCCTCAAAAAAGGGTCTTACCACCGCGATTGCGGCGTGCCCGACACTAGATATGCGTTTTTTTATCGTGGTAAAATCATCAAATGAGTTCTCCCACCCAGGGCAGAGCGGGAGGGAATTTCAGACTCGTCTGACTAAAATCCATGGTGTCCTTCAATAGCCCTTTACGTACCGGGGTCACGGCAATTCGTGAGTCCCGCGACCGACACTAGATATGCTTAACAAAATTTTTGATACGGGTATGTAATCGTTGGAGATTACATATCTCCAACAAAAAAGAATATCAAGAAAAACCTCATTGCAATATCCTGTAAACCACTTCACAATATTGCTGGCAATATATAGTACACGTTTGGCAAAGAACTGAACAAGTTGAACTCACAACATCTGTAGTTACACAGATCTATCGGCGGGTGTCCTTAATTCTTATATTATAGCTGAATTCTTATAATTACTTGACATCAGTTTTAGAAATAATGTTTCTGTACTATAAAAGGATGTGTGAAAGGCGACTGACAAAAGGAATTTATAAAGTGGAGGTGAGTGGAAACGCAGGTTCCCATGCCCTAGGAAGACCTACACTGACCTTATTGGTGAAGTGCTTCAGAAAGGCCGGGTGTGTAAGACTCGCAATCGGCGTGCGTGTATGACCAGATGTATGAATGTGGATGAGGCGAAAGGAGTATGTAAGGATCGTAGCAGGTGGCGCTCTGTAGTTTCTGCCTGCCCCCATGGTAAGAGGACGTGAGTATATGTATGTATGTATGTTTCTATAGCATTATCATCCCTATATGTTGTCACACCCGAGATACAGGACTTCTCTTCAGATGGGTAAAGTATCCACAAACGCCCGATATTATTAATACCGAACCGTTTTCTAAACTACTGCTTCTGATACACCTCTAGTCTCTAGATTAGCACAGCGCGCTTTTGAAATTGCCCAATATATACGCGCTAATTCAAGTGCTAAAAGAACAATGCAGTTATGTGGCTACGAACCACTGCCATACCATTATTGAGCACTCGACGTCAATCAAGTAAAGGGCGTTAAGACCAGAAGACATAAACTCCAACTAATTTATCTCCAGCATTATGCTGTCGTCAGAAATAGTCAAAGGAATGCAACTAGCTAAGTCCTAACAAATAAAACTACGGTACGGAACCCGTCGGGCATGACGCGGGCATATCGCTGATGTGCAGTGGCTGGTGATAAAAACTTGATCCTTCACAGTTACGCAAGGTCAACCGCAGAGTGTAGTATACGAGTGAGAGTTCAGATAAAAAATGTTTTGGGGTTTTTTGTTCGCACAGTAGTCGCCTTTCAGTCGCGGCTGTTGCAAACTGCTTTCAACCACACCTACTGGAAATCTCTAGGCCCGTTCCAAATCCAAGATACACCTGGAGGGTACTCTTGGGGATGTCACGGGAACTTGAATTCGGATCCAGGTTTATTAGTAAAGTGCGCTTATCTACTTTGTGTGATGAGTAGATATTCTACGATAGCAGCTATCGCGGTTAGTATGCTGACATTTATTGCAGGGTTTCCCTGACATAACAAACACATACCAGATCATCACTTTCCTATTGTGTTAAATTGTTTATCCTAAAAGAAAAAAAAATATGAGTCACAATTTTTTTTTTAATTCCTTTTACATCCAAAAACTTTACATATACTACAGATGCACCTGTATCGAATCGAGAAAAGCTTGATCAGCGTCGGGTGCAAGAGCGAGACAGTCGCACTCACCCGTTAAGTTAGAAAGAGACAAACAGAGTGTCAATGTTGCTTCAAAGTTGAGCTTTTATTAGACAAGTCTGCAATGATAAGTTGCGGTTTGGACGAGTCAATATTTTTAGTGACGTGAATAACCTAGCTGGTTGAGGGGTGTTTGTTATTGAATTAACTTTTTCTGCTTCGTCGAGCGGTGCTTTTTGTAAAGTTGAGGCTTTTTTTTTTTTTTTTTTTTAGGGTGGCAAAATCATCAAATGAGTCCTCCCGCCCTGGGCGGGGCGGAAGGGACTGTCAGACTCTTACTGACTAAAATCTACCCGTGTTTCTTCGGATGCCCTTTACGTTCCGGGGCCGCGGTATCCTGGATTAAGAAAAAAGCCGCGACCCCAGCAGGCATTTGGCCCCGTAAGGGGCCCCGTCGGTGACGCGTGAAACACGACGCGCCACCTACCCGGGCTTGCTCCTTGGTCGGACGGCGAACTTACCCATTACTCACCGTCCGCAAGCCCGCTCCGCCGCTGTGCCCTCTGCTGTTCAGAGGGACACGCGTTGGAGCATCCACCCGACAGGCTATTCGCATACGGGCAAAGAGACCCCTTAGGCACACAGTGCCTAAAAGAGTTTTTGCCCGCATCCCAGGGTGCACCGGCCCGATAAACTGGTCTTCCCCCCGGACGTATCCGAAGGGGAACTCCAGTCCACGGGCGCACGTGGAGGTTTCCTGTCTTAGCACCCCGTAAAGTTGAGGCTAGCTTCTGCGTAGCTAGTTTTGATGAAGTTCAATTGTTCCTTTGAAAATTTGAAAATTCATATTTTTGTATGACTTTAAAGACAGCAATTAAATGTCCATTTTCACTACCACTACGCAATATTTAAATAAATTCCTTAATAAAAACATAATTGCATTTTCAGCGTTAACTTAAAAACAAGAGTAGAAAATTGTACGGTGCGCTCTGTTTTAGACATCCTAGTTACCTTACTTCTATTTTATTTAAATGTAAAAGAATGACATTCCTGTAGGATTATTACCAAACTTCATTTGGGCATAAGATTAAAGAGGAACGAGTTTATAATAAACTAGCTTTTGCCAGCGGTGTCGAGTTGTAGCGGGCGAAGCTACTACCAATAGCTAGTTATAAAATCATCCAGGTGAGCTTTCGTCAAAAAAATCATTTTGATATTCATTAATTGGAGAGTAACATGTCCGTCAAATTCGGAACATAACATCAACATACAAAATGTCGGGACTCGGATATTCGGACATCACCCCGACGTACCTACTGTCGAGATTCGGGACAGCCATTGATTTTCATGTCCGATAGTGCATACATTGCCGTTCCTGAATATTGAGGTAGGTCGAGGCTTGTGATCTACGGTGGTTAATTATGGATTTAGCATAGGTTATTATGACTGAAAACAAAAGTTTGCTTCTGGTTCAGGTATAATTTATTAACTAGAATGTGATTAGCTCTGAGTATTTTTTCCTACAAATAAAAATGCTCTTCAATAATTCTTTGGAAATGGATAAATGCTGTTTAAAACTCGCTTTAGCAAGATTTCAGGGACACCATGACGTGCGGTTTGATTAGGTTCCTTTAAACCCTTTTTTATCGTGGTAAAATCATCAAATGAGTCCTCCCACCCAGGGCACCAGGGAGGGACTGTCAGACTTGACTGACTAAAATACACGGTGTCTTTCAATAGCTCTTCACGTACCACGGTAATTTGTGAGTCCCGCGACCCCGGCATCCTTTAAATTCTACGACAGAACAGTTGTCTTCGCCGACCCTGTCTAGGTCGTTTTTTTTAATTCCTGAAAATAGGCTAATTTCTACAATATTTTATGATACACAATTTGGTGAGGATTTATCCATTCTGGCAGGTTTTTAGATTTTTTGGTTTTAAAATATGTACTCCTCCGGTAGGCGTTTAAACACAAGCCATATTTTTTACCACACTGGGAATACTGTATTAGTACTTACTGACAACCAGCCTTACCATACTATATTGTGGAGGTCAGATACGTTACAGCTTTTTTATGAGTCCTCCTACCCTATACTTGGTATATACACGGTGTCCTTCAATAACCCTTTACGTTCAAGGGTCCCGGTTTCCTGAAAAGATAGTCCCGCGAGTCCGAAATACGTTAGAAATTTTACTTCACGTACCATGTACATGGTATTATTATTGATGCATGTACACATCACTGCTCAAGTTATCCATCGAATTAAAAAAAATGGAAACAAACCTCCTTCTTTTTCCCTCTTTCAGCTTTGAAGAAAGAGAGAAAGAGAAGAAACAGACTAAGTATAGACGCCAGTTTATCAAGTTACCCCAATTTGTCAAACTTCAATAGATTTTCAACTTCATCGCAGTATAAGAAGGTTTACTTTCAAGTGGGAATATTTGGGAGATTTGATGACCACATCAAATCTACTGGCTACCACATCACTATTGCCTCCTTCTCCTTACCTCTGCCTCTCTCAGCTTTGATGAAGAAAATAAGTGTACTTTTTTTTTAATGAAACGTGCGTTTACTAACATAGAAACTCACATACACAAACACCCAGAACCGGAACAAATACTGTTAGATCATACAAATATTTGTTCCGTGCGGGAATCGAACCCGCCACACAGCACAGGAGTCCAATTTCTCAGCCACTGCGCCAAACGTGCAAAGGGGTATGCAACTTTTTGGCATCAATATTTTTTTTTCTTTCGCCAGTAATGAAATGTTGGTCATTAGTAGACCGCAACCTAACAACGGATTTTATTTTGTTCTAATCAGGAGTAAATCAATATAATAACTCCTGATTAGAACAAAATAAAAACCGTCATATCTCTGGTTGGTTACGGTTTAGAAACTTTTTTTTTCTATTGACTTTTTAGGTAGTAGTCTAATTGAGCCCAAAATTTAATCACAGGCTAAAGAAAAAAAAATGATGCCAAGGTCCATACTAAAAGTTGCATACCCTTTTGTACAGCACCTACACATAAAGCGTTGTACGTTAATGATACAAAAAAGGTATTATAAACTTTCTTCAAAGGATTACGCCAAAGTTCTAAATATAGCCGCTTCCCCCGTTATGTAGGAAAGCCGCTATGAATTAAAAAGGGGCTGGTGCAAGGGTCGTGTGTTGAAGTTTAAGAGTTAAATTCGACGTTATTGAAAATGTCTGAATAATAAATTAATGTTTTTTTTTTTATCGTGGTAAAATCATCAAATGAGTCCTCCCACCCAGGGCAGGACGGGAGGGACTGTCAGACTTGTACTGACTAAAATCCACGGTGTCCTTCACTAGCCCTTTACGTACCGGAGTCACGGTAATCCCTTGGTCCCGCGACCCCGGCAGGCTTTTATAAAATGTTTAAGAGTTAAATTCGACGTTATTGAAAATGTCTGGATTATAAATTAATGGTGGATTAAGTTGATGGAATGTTAAGTTTGGTCAATAAATAGACAAAGTGGTGGAAGCTAAATGTGTAAGTCGCAGTTTTAACAGAAAGGGGTGTTAACCTAAGATGGGGTATTTACCATGTTTATTATTGTTTTGTTTTAACCTCTCGGGCGCGTTACATACACCCGGGTGTACATAAGCGAAAACGCCCCAGCGCCTTACGACACACGTCTGTACATAAGAGACAGTCGCTCATTGGACGTTGATTTTTACCATTTTCAATTATAAATCGCCCGAGAGGTTAAGTTTTCGATATTTTGCCTTCATTGGAAACTGAACTGTTTATATCCGTTGCATTATCGAATAAAGTTCACACTTAGTTCATTCAATATGCATAAAAGAGCTTAATAAACAAGTAAACCAAAATTGAAGAAGACACAACGCTTCTAAAAATCACAAAACGTCACTTGGTTGGTAAAATTTTACAAGCGTTATGGCGTCACAAGCCCTTACTCCTGAATTTCGAAGCGTTTAATCATGAATAAAAAAAATGGTAAAAATAATAGTAACTCTAACTGACGTACTTTACTTCAAATATAAATCGAAAATCTGATAATTTACAATTTATTTATGTAATAAGCTACCCTATTACTCTTAACGCGGTCGCGGGACTGTACGAATTACCGTGACCCCGGAACGGAAAGGAAGGGGAAGGGGTATTGAAGGACACCGTGGATTTTAGTCAGTGCGAGTCTGACAGTCTCTCCCGCTCTGCCCTGGGTGGGAGGACTCATTTGATGAATTCACCACGATAAAAAAATATATCGTGGTAAAATCTTTAAATGAGTCATTTAAAGTTTTTACCACGATAAAAAAAAAATACTCTTAACCCTAACACAGCGAACTGCCTGCTACACCCAGGAATGCGACACCCCAGTAAAATGTCACTTGACACCAGACTTTCGACCTTTGAGTATAGCCACAGTTAGTGCTAACCCCCCTTGTTTTATATTTTTTGCTCAAGGGTTGAGAGCCAAACGGTATTTTCATACAAACTTTCAAGTACTTATTCTTTGAAATCATTGAAGCGATGTTATTGAAACTTCACACACAAAAGTAGGAAAACATTTTTAAAATGTTTCATGAGGTATAAAATTAAGAGATAATTTTCTTTTCGTTTGTATGAACAATTACAAAAAGTAAAATCGATTTTATTTAATTTTACACGATTTTCACAAACGGTTTTCTATTTTTTTAGACCTATATGATGTAATGCCGTAACAATGCCGTAAGCAGGTTACTGTAGTTATTCATTATAACCGATTCGTTGCAAAGCAGGTTTGTATGAAATGTCATTATTTTGGCGTACACGCTTTTAAGGGTTAAAAAGTTACACGTTTCCCGCGATAATGAGGTGGTCAAATTCAAAATGGTTGCTAAAAGTTTTTGTTAGTAATAAATTCTGTTAGACGAGTGGGAGGAACTATATAAATATTTTATATAAGTAGTTCGTTTGGGGAAAAATATATTTAGCATTGAAATTGGTTGTAAAGAATGAAAAATATCTATTTGCGAATTTAAAGATGAAAATTAACAGCAAGCTCATAATGCGAAAGTTGAATGACCGGATTTAATGTTTGGTGAATAGAAATATTATAGTCTCAAATAACATAGGTACACACATCAAAAACGTTTATGATCACTAGCATAAGCTGATATTTTTATTTGAAATTGAACTTTATGAAGAAAAAATCTTTGGTGTGTGTCTTTCTTCAGATATAAATGTTTGAAATAAAAAAAAAAACAGTTTTTTACCTATTTTATAATCTGCCATAACAAGAAAGGTTTCGATTTTTCAAAGCGATCGCAAAGTTTTTTTGATGTGTATATAAAACGAATTATCAGTTCGAACAAATCAACAAATCGGAGTTTTAAATTCCCGTGAGATCATTTTCGATTACCTAGCGGGCGAAGCTGCTGGCCAAACCTACTTACATCTATCATTTCAACGACTTCGCCCATGTGAGTCATGGGTTTAAACGCCAGACTTTAGTCCCCAAACTAATATTCGCGTTAAATTAACTAGTTTAATAAAACGCGAATATTTTGAAAAAAAAAGTTAGGTAATTAGATCCGGTGTTCTAACGGTTTTTAACAGTATTTTTATGTTGAAATAGCACGCGTAGTTTGAGAACGCCAAGTAATTTAATAAAATTTGACAGCTGTCAATGTCAAAATTGACGTTGACGTGGCGTTGTAATCCATAGCAGTTCAAAAATATTGTTGCACTAACGAACCGTGGGTGATTCCTTTAAAAGGAAAAATAAAGTATTTCCCAGTAAAGTTTGCCACTTTGGAACTATGGGCTCTTGGAAATGTTTTGCATACTCCTACGTTTGCATTAATAACAGTGGTTAAGAAAAAAAATTAGAATAATATTCGTCTAGTCGTTCCGAGGCCCTGCCATGACATTTCACGTATTTGTGATGTAAAGTAAAAGGGAACTTTGACGTTAACTTGGTAGAAAAAAATTGATCCTCGTACGTACCCTTTTTTTACGTGGTAAAATCATCACATGACTCCTCCTACCCAGGGCAGAGCGGGAGAGACTGTCAGACTCGTACTGACTAAAATCCACGGTGTCCTTCAATAGCCCTTTACGTACCGGGGTCACGGTAGGATTCGTGAGTCCCGCGACCCCGGTAGGCTTTGGCCCTCTAAAGGGGGCCCCGTCACTATGCTGACACTCCTTGAGGCGCTCGTGGAAAACAACGCGCCATTTAGGGTCAATGGCAGAATTTAGGGTCTTGATAGAATCCTTAGGGCAATTAACGATGCTACACGATGGATCATTGAAGACGGTGACTGGCTATTAAAAAAAAACAAGGCCCGCTTTTGCGTCTCACACTTGTGCAAGCGCCTTTGACGGTAACCAATGATGTTTTTCTTTTTAAAAAACGTAGACATTTTTTGCTAAAGACAGAAGTCAGATAATTATCATGAAGTAGAGGAAGACAGAAACAGTCAGACGTGACTGGTATATTCACAAAAAAAACAACAATTCCATTGCTTCGAAATTTAAAACAAAACAACATCGCATTTAAAATAACATCACACACAAAATTGAAAACGATTTGTAACCAAGTACAGGAGACCGCAGACCGGAGGCTAAACCAACCAATTTTAGAGATATATCAAAACAAAATTAAACTACAAAAGGTCTGATAAAATAAACAAATACAACAACACTTTACAAATGGAACGAATTAAATTTAAAGTAACATCTGTGTTGGGTAGTAAAAGTTTTTTGGGGACTACAAACCTATTTTAATCCAATTATCGAATGTTTCTAATGTAGTTTGTGATACATTTTAGGGGTTAATTGGAATAATATGAGTATTGTTTGGTTCTCTTCTCTATTTCATAGTAGTTATAGTAGCCTACTGATTTCTCTCTCCCCTTTTCGTTTTAAACTAGCAATTCGATTATAATCGAGTTTCGTATAATCGAGTAATCGAATGCTTTCCATGGGTGCTTTGTGTAATTGTGTATGTATTATAGTCCTCCTGGCCCAGGCAGATTTCGGCCGCGGCGGCCAATCTCAACGGAGATTAGCCATCTGCGTGGGACATAATTTTGGTGCAGAAGTGATGTAATAATATTCGTCTAGTCGTTCCGAGGCCCTGCCATGATATTTCACGTTTTTGTGATGTAAAGTAAAAGGGAACTTTGACGTTAACTTGGTAAAAAAAATAATCCTCGTATGTACCTTAGAAGCGCTTTTTAAATTTTCCATAGAATGAACGCAGTAGATACTTCAAGTACGCTTTTTATTATCGTGGTAAAATCATCAAATGAGTCCTCCCACCCAGGGCAGGGCGGGAGGGACTGTCAGACTTGTACTGACTAAAATCCACGGTGTCCTTTAATAGCCCTTTACGTACCGGGGTCACGGTTATCCGTTGGTCCCGCGACCCCGGCAGGCTTTGGCCCTCTACAGGCCCCGTCACTATGCTGAAACTCTTTGAGGCGCGCGTGGAACACAACGCGCCGTTGACCCTAGTAGAATCCCTAGGGCAATTAACGATGCTACACGATGGATCATTGAAGACGGTGGCTGGCTATTAAAAAAAACAAGGCCCGCTTTTGCGGCTCACACTTGTGCAAGCGCCTTTGACTGTAAACAATTATGTTTTTCTTTTTAACAAACGTAGACATTTTTTGTTAACAATTTCTCAGGAAATACACAAACAAAACATGAAGAGTACCAATTTTAGGGGAGAAAACTTAAACTTTTTGTTGTAGAGAATTGTCAAATAAGTCCTTCTTGGATGGAGCTGAGAATACAGAAGTCAGATAATTATCATGAAGTAGAGGAAGACAGAAACAGTCAGACGTGACTGGTATATTCACAAAAAAAAACAACAATTCCATTGCTTCGAAATTTAAAACAAAACAACATCGCATTTAAAATAACATCGCACACAAAATTGAAAACGATTTGTAACCAAGTACAGGCGACCGCAGACCGGAGGCTAAACCAACCAATTTTAGAGATATATCAAAACAAAATTAAACTACAAAAGGTCTGATAAAATAAACAAATACAACAACACTTTACAAATGGAACGAATTAAATTTAAAGTAACATCTGTGTTGGGTAGTAAAAGTTTTTTGGGAACTAGAAACCTATTTTAATCCAATTATCGAATGTTTCTAATGTAGTTTGTGATACATTTTAGGGGTTAATTGGAATAATATTAGTATTGTTTGGTTCTCTTCTCTATTTCATAGTAGTTACAGTAGCCTACTGATTTCTCTCTCTCCTTTTCGTTTTAAACTAGCAATTCGATTATAATCAAGTTTCGTATAATCGAGTAATCGAATGCTTTCCATGGGTGCTATGTGTATAATTGTGTATGTATTATAGTCCTCCTGGCCCGGGCGGATTTCGGCCGCGGCGGCCAATCTTAACGGAGATTAGCCATCTGAGTGGGACATAATTTTGGTTCACAAATGTGTGCACCCTCACACATGTGCACTCTCTGTTCCATTACTCTCATATTCCGATGGGACGGCAATCCGACACGACCGGAGAGAGATCAGGCGTAGGACCAACGGCGACTCGTGCTTTCCGGAGCACGGGGTATCATACCACCTACTTCTAAACTTCCGAATTAGTAACATTGTAAAACAATTATTGTGTTACAATTTTGGTGTACAATAAAGTATTTTCTACCTTACTTCAATAATGCATCGATACCAATTAATTTAAAATATTTTTTCTTACGTCTACTGTCATTGTTACTTTAAACTTTCATCACGCATAGGGAGTGTTTGGGCATCGTCATCTCTGAGTCATGAATACAACACTGTGTATAAGAATAAAAACCCGAACATATTTCAACTGCAACAGCTGTACCACGCCAAAACTGAACTCTAGAGGAGTTCACTTTTGGCATTAAAAATGTATGAGAGTTAACACAAAACGATGAGAAACGATTGCATGTAGCGGAGTTGAGGATGTTGAGATGGATGTGTGGAGTGACAAGAATGGATAAAGTAAGGAATGAGTTTATAAGGGGAAGTTTGAAAGAGAAAAAATGAAAGGGAGTCGTCTATCTTGGTATGGAACGAGTGATGAGGAGGGATGCCACTCATGTGACTATGAGAGTGATGAGTGTTGGTGGATGGAGAGGAAGAGGAAGGCCAAAGAAAAGATGGATGGATTTTCTAAGGGAAGCTAATGTATGAAATCATGTTATGAAGAAAGAAGAAGTAAATGATACTGGGACGTCTGATAGGGGAGAATGGAAGAAAAAAACGTGTTGCGCCGACCACAAGTAAAATGGGATAAGGGCAGGAAGATGATGATGATAGTTAACGCAATAGTCATTTTCATCTGCCTAGCCTTTTCCCAACTATTTTTCGGCTACCAGTAGAACCGGATGCAGTTGAATTTTTATGCCTGACGATCACAACCTAGTAACTGAGTATGATATCCCTCGATTTTTTTTTTATCGTGGTAAAATCATCAAATGAGTCCTCCCACCCAGGGCAGGGCGGGAGGGACTATCAGACTTGTACTGACTAAAATCCACGGTGTCCTTCAATAGCCCTTTACGTACCGGGGTCACGGTTATCCGTTGGTCCCGCGACCCCGGCAGGCTTTGGCCCTCTACAGGCCCCGTCACTATGCTGACACTCTTTGAGGCGCGCGTGGAAAACAACGCGCCGTCGACCCGGGCATGGTCCATGGTCGGACAGCGAGTCGCCCATTACTCGCTGCCCGCATGCCCGCGCCTACGGTGGCCGGAGATCGTCTTGCGACGTCCGAAGCCGTGGGCGTCTACCACTAAGGCTGGGGTGGAGGGAGGACGCTGTCCTCTCCCTCAGGCGACCTGCCTCCTCCTTCACGAGCATGACTGCTTCGCAGAAGGAGGCGACCGCCTCCCACTCCGTCTCGCCATGATATCCCTCGATAAGACTGTTTGTCAGACTTTTGAGAATCTGACTACTAGTAACGACTGTCAAAGATCTACAAATGACAGCTGAAACCAACGGATTTATGTACTTTCTGAGGCATGAAGCAAACTCGCTATTATAGTAATAACACACAAAACTCAGTCAGGCTGTTTAACTTTGAAAATTGGCTTTTGCAGCTCCAAAGTAAAAATAAAAGTATTCTATTAAATTTTTCACAAAGTCTCAAATGACAACAACACCATAGAATAGCTTCCCAACAAAAATAAGAACCTCTTTCTTCACTCCCTTTGTTTTTAAGAAGCCACATTGAACAAAATTCTCTCCCCATTGTAATGTAGATAATATTTTATGCCCCCAACAAGGTCGTGCAGAGGTCAAAGCAGCAAATCAACTGAAATAGCTGCCAAACTTTTTTTTTCACTCCTTTGTTCAACAACTGTAACCGTTTTGATAAAATAGACCTTCGTGTTTTAGACGAGGCAGAAGTTCTCATGACATGGTATCGCATGGATTGTTGAGACTGATTGTGGTACCTACTGTTTTGTATTTAACACAGCTATTGAAAATATTTATGTTGATTAATTATTGTAATATTTATTGTTTCAAAAGTATTGCCCATGGCTTCTGTCGAGCCCATAATGAGCCGTCATTTCGCAGAAGCTTCAGTTCCTTCATGTTGAGCTAGAGACCTATCATAGCCAGTTAGATCGCTTAAGCGCGCCACACACGGCTAAGATACTATAAGATTTTATCTTAAGAGACCATATCGCTCGCCATACAATTTGATGGACCAGCACACACGACGAAGATAATATATATATATTTCATATTTTGGTATCTTAAGATAGAATTGTATGGCGAGCGATGTGGTATCTTAAGATAAAATGTTGTAGTATCTTAGCGGTATGTGGCGCGCTTTAACCGTCAACGTCGCCACATGATCCAATCTCTGAATAAACGAGATTCTCTCCCTACCAGTCCACCCTGAGTAACTGCACCACAGGCTTTCCTTAATTGTCACGGCTGAGCGATCCCATTAGCGGTGTTAGCTCGTACTTTGGTATCCAGGTGACTATCGCAATACAAATCCATAGAGGTTCGTACAACTACAGGCACTCGTCAATGGATACCACATTCGTAAGGTATCGGAGACTTGCGTCGCCTTGTGTACGAAGGGGCGAAGTCCTAACCAGGGTCGCTTGGCTCGTGATCTCCATCCTGTCGAAGTCCAGCACCAACAGTTTTTATTCTGTTCTGTCAGTGTGCAAGAGTTTCAGTTCCTTCGTTCGCTTCATCTTTTCTTCTAGGCTAAGTAGAGGCCAAGGGCTTGCGAACGCCAAGTAATGGGTAGCTCGCCGTCCGATAAAGGACCGGGTCGACAGACGGCGCGTAGTCAACTCGCTCCTCAAAAAGCTGTCATCAAATAGCGGGGGTTGCGGGTGAGCTAACCCATAATACATTTAAATAAAACAGAGAGACTTTCAAATAGTCACAGGTACGGTCTAAGCCTTCCTAAGTCTACACTAACACGGGAGTCAAATCACAGCCGGTCTTGGTATGAATTATGATAGTTTTTGCGATCCTTCTCGACGTTTATGACGTGTAAAGGGCGACCTAATGCTAAGATATTCAGACCCAGCGACCCTCTGACGTAGTCAATAGTGGGTTTTTGCTGTCCCATACTTGAATATGATTTCTTTTGTTCGCACAATGCTATGCTTAAGTGTTGGAAGTGTTATTTCTGAATTTATTTTCGGGTTCGTGTTGTGAGTTGTTTTGGGAACTGTTAAATGGTAATGGCGATGTGGGTGGTAGAATATAATCATGACTATGTTCCCCGAAAGGGGCAAACAGAGAATTTTGATAGTTTGTGTAGAACTTTTGTCTCCAGTTATGTTTAAGTTTGGCTTGCTTATAAAATTATAATGTAGGCTTCGGGCTACTACTCGTATAACTGTGTTACCAATGCTAACGTGTTACCTTGTTGGGCAGATGAGTGTTTTAAAATTTTGAAGCAAATTTGACTATTCTTTTCAAATTAACTTCACGTCAAATTCAGTCCTAAAAAAACGTATCACTTATCTTACTTTTCTATTTTTCCCTTTAACCCAAATACAGCCAAATAATAAACACACTAGAGGCCCTTTTAGATAAACTAGTTTACAAATAGCGTTAGGCAGGAACGGTTGGTATACCATCACAATTTTGCTTTGACTACCGAACCGTTGCCGTTATGGTATGGAACAGCGAATAAATTAGGTACATCCAATTACTATGTATTTGAGTGGTGCGCCTGTGAAAATTGGATCATATTTGTGTGTAGTTCAACACCTATTTTCGGCGGTAAAAGGTATATCCGTATACCGTTTTGTGGTTGGTGAAATAGGTTTTGTTGTTTTCAACAAAAGGCTGTTTTTTATCACTTGATGAAATTGTTAGTGTATGAATTATGTTTAAATAAAAGTATTTATGTGTAATTTAAGCTTCTTCTATTGTATGAAATCTGTGACGCCGCCATATTGTGATGTCATGCACGCTTTTCTGACGCTTACACGCTCTTTAGCATATACCTATTATGACCGGCACGTACAAAGCGTTTTGCCGATACTCTTATTGTGAACACAGCTAAGGAGTGCAATTTCCTGCGGGGGTTTGTATTTCCTGATAGCTATAACTTTGAGGTCATCACGTCAAGAGTGAATAAGTTACTTCTAGGCAACGGTGCTTCACCGTTGACCACATCATCGCTTACCATCAGGCGAGATAGGGGTCAAACGCTAGCCTATCAAAATCTCAAATAAATGGAAAAAAAATGATAACATCACCTTGACAATAACAAAAGTGAAATCTTGGTTAACAGCATCTTAAAGGGTTCTCTTACACCTTGATTAAACGGTGCAACCAAACTATCTATCTAATTGCTATGATTTTATGGCTGACTTTTGAAATTGTCAGTTACTTTAATAATTTTCTTATTCTTTTAAAGTTTGGAAAATCATAAAAATGAGTCCTGCCGTCCTGGGAGGAGCAGAGAGAAAATTCCTTTCCTTCAGTTGTCCATTGCGTTTTGGAGCCGCCCACCTGACCGTAGAAACGCGACGCGCAGCTTCCTGGTTCTTGATCGGACGGAGAGCCACACGATACTTACCGTCTGCAAATCGCCTTGCAATCCACTACGACCTAGGCGACTCCCGCGGCGACTCGGGCATGAGGTGGAGGATTGCCTCTTCCTCACACATATCTGCTTTTTTTTTATCGTGGTAATATCATCAAATGAGTCCGTTATTTTGCTGACAATCTTTGAGGCGCTCGTGAAACACAACGCACCGTCGACCCGGACATGGTCCATGGTCGGACAGCGAGTTGCCCATTACTCGCTGCTCGCATGCCTGCGCCTACGGTGGCCGGAGATCGTTTGCCGACGTCTGTCGCCGTGGGCATCTACCACTGCGGCTGGACATGTCGTCTCTTAGTTAGTTATTTTTACCTTTACTTCACCTCAAAGAATGAATGAACCAATTCCTCCTGATGCCTTTATCTAATCAAGATTCGACTTATTTATGCCTATAACTTAAGTTAATCCATTTATCGTGATACTTTCAAGGCTCTTCCTGAAACTGTTTCAGTTCGTCCGATTGCTTACAGGGGTGTCCTAATCAATACCAATTGAATCAGACATTCAGAACGCGGGTTCATGCATTTTGTATGTGTATTGCTTGTTAGAGAGGTACTGTGGTAACAATCACATGTGGGAAGGTACCTTGTGTACCTACCTCTCAGTTTTCTTCACATTTTTTTTTGCATATATTGCCTTCACTATAAAGTTTTTAAGCTATTGTATAGCTTTATCGCGGGCTTTGAGCGCGGCGAACGAATTCCGAAAATAAACCAAACACGAGTTCATAAGCTGTAGAAAACACAGTTGATAATTGCAATTTTTTCAATTGTATTGACATTTAAGTAGGATATATCTATATTACCCAGTTACTGGGTGAGATAGGGAGTTCTACCGTTTTCGGTAAAACTGGTCATCAACCTTTCGAACTTCCGGCTAACATGAGCACTGTCAAAGATCGGCAATTAACAGCGGGAATCAACGGCTTTACGTGTTTTCCCAATCATGGAGGAAACACGCTATGATAACCCATCTGCCGACCAACTGCGACTAACGCTGCTTAACCTGGAAGATCGGTCTGTGTGGTTGCAATTATTTAGCTACGAACTCTTCATACTTCCCTCCCTAATAATTATTATGCTGTCGTTAAAATCACAATATCATTACCAAACACGACACGATCTACTACCGCTATAATAAGTCGGCTACATACGACTCACGGCGCGGATGCGTTGGTGTTCATTAATTCATTTGTTTTCATAATTCAATAATAATTAATTAATTTCGCGAAACTAGGGCTGGTCCTGTGAACCGAGTGAAAACTTTAAAGAAAAAGTGAAAATGTTGCGTTTGTATGTAGATTTATGATGATAGATGTCATACTTGTATGACCAGACGAAAGAACCTAGACCGGGCGAAAGGAGTTTGTTAGGAACGAAGCAAGTTGCATTTCATGCCTGTCCCCATGGATAAACGTGAGAAGTGAGTTTATGTGTACTCGTTTGAATGTTTTGAAAAGTCACACATAGGATAATTATGTGTTTAAATGAAGGATAAATGCTCCCAAATAAAATTTTCTCCCGAGCCGGTATAAACACGTCCATGACCACTGAATTTCAATCTGACTCTGACCATTTATTGTTGGATTATTTGAATGATTGTTGCGTAAATGTTGCCATATAGATTACCGACTTGCTTTTAACAGTACCACAGACAATAAAACCGTTTCTATAAGATAACTATTTAACATTTTTAGGATTTAGGCAATGTTGTACAGTAACGGCAATGTTGCATTTAAATGTACCTAAAAATAATTACGATCAATTAAACCTCATTTAGACAAGCAAGAAATTGCAAGAAAGTTGCGTGCAGTTCGACTAAATAGTGGTATTTGTATGATCAACTGAATTTTTTGTCCATTTATAGTCCGCAATGTAGTCAGACTTGCATGCAACTCGTAAGCAATTTATGACAGCGTGTAAGTAGGCCTTTATTTAATGAAAAAACAATCGTATTTGAAGGAGATAGGGGAACAATGTATAAGACGTGGACGCGAGTTATTAGGGGGACATACACTTAAGGCAAACTTAACACAACACTAACGTAGCTAGCAAGCGTAATTGAATATTTTAAAAAATATAGTTCGGATTTTAAAAAGTTTTAGATATGTCTTTAGTCCATGAAACTTCTTGTGTTATAGTTATAAAAAAAATATGATGATTGTGGCTGAAAAAATTAAGAATTTCGAGACGAACATTTTTTTCGTTGTCATATTGACTATTTTTTTTTTGTAATAGTAGTAGTAGACCAATTTTTAAAATATTTTTGTGTAAGTCTTTTCTTTATACATTTTTCTTTTGGTATGTATGTACAGATACGGCTAACTTTGCGACAAAAATCTAGACGTTTACGAAGTATTCGCTTTGTACAGCGCCTTCAGTACCCAAGTAATCGAGCGTCACTAAATCAATATATTACAAACAAAAAGACATAACTCATCACATCCCAAAATCCTACAAAAATAAATAATTCACAAAAAGAACACCGACAGCCAACCCTAAGACGGCTCCCATCCGCGGTTCGTTGAATTCTGCTCGCGAATTTCAACAAATTAAAATTACGTACGAAAAGCGATTATATCATTAAAGTTGGTGCAAATGAGTGACAGTTCATTTACTGCTTTATATGAACGTGCGCTGAAAGTAATTTGATTTTAATACTCGTATTGTGTGTTTTAATCTTGTTAGGTGTAACTTGGTGCTTCTGGCTTGTAACAAAATCAGGTGGCTTAGATTAAAAAATGTCCAGGTTGATAGTAGACCACTGAGAATTGAAACCAAAAACACGGGGTAAAAATTTCCCGCGTCTGTCGATTCCTACGTAAAACAAGTGAACATCTCCAAGGAAAACTTTTAAATGTGTGCGTGGCGCTCACTCACACATTTATAAAAAAGTTGCTTCACTTAAAACGTTTCGTTTTGTTTCGAACGCAGAATCTGGACATTTTTTTTTTTTATTTTTTTTTTTATTTTTTTTTTATCTAAGTCAGGTGGCCTCGGGCACGCCGCAATCGCGGCGGTAAGACCCCTCTTTGAGGAGTGGCTGGATAGGCGTCACGGCGTCCTTACCTTCCGCATGACGCAGGTCCTCACCGGACACGGAAGTTTCGGGAGGTTCCTGTGTCTGATAAGGAGGGAGGAAACGCCTGGGTGTCACCACTGCGAGGACCGTCCTGAGGACACGGTGGAGCATACGGTGCAGGACTGCCCCGCTTGGGCAGAGCACCGCCGTGTCCTCACGACGGCGATAGGCGGAGACCTCTCGCGCCCGGCATTGGTCGAGGCCATGCTGCGGGGCGAGACGGAGTGGGAAGCGGTCGCCTCCTTCTGCGAAGCAGTCATGCTCGCGAAGGAGGAGGCGTGCCGCGTGAGGGAGAGAACAGTGTCCTCCCTCCGACCCACCCGCAGTGGTAGACGCCCACGGCGACGGACGTCGCCAGACGATCTCCGGCCACCGTAGGCGCGGGCATGCGGGCAGCGAGTAATGGGCGACTCGCTGCCCGACCATGGACCATGCCCGGGTCGACGGCGCGTTGTGTTCCACGCGCGCCACAAAGAGTGTCAGCAAACTGACGGGGCCTGTAGAGGGCCAGAGCCTGCCGGGGTCGCGGGTCTTACCCATCACCGTAACCCCGGTACGTAAAGGGCTCGTGAAGGACACCGTGGATTTTAGTCAGTACAAGTCTGACAGTCCCTCCCGCCCTGCCCTGGGTGGGAGGACTCATTTGATGATTTTACCACGCAAAAAAAAAAAAAAAAAAAAAGTCAGGTGGCCTACCATGCCTTAAAGTGAGAGTAGTTCCAATGTGGGAAAGAGACAGAGCTATACAAGTCGCCTAGCGCCACCTCGTTCCCACACTGGAATTACTATCGTTTTAAGACTCCATGGTAGGCCAGCTGGAGTACCATGTCTACCTTCTACTCTCTAAGGACAAAGTCTGTAGTTTTGACCGAAGTTGACAAGTTGTAGACAAGATTGGCCCAGTGGCTGCGCGATCGACTGCTGTCCAACCTGTCGTTGGTTCGATCCCCTTTCGGAACAAATATTTGTATGATCTGCAAGTATATATTTGTTCCGGGTCTGGGTGTTTGTGTCTGTGAGTTTCTATGTTCGTAAACGCACCCACGATACAGGATGAAATTCCTAGTAACGGGCTTTAATAAAAATAAAATAGAGTTGTTTATGACGCTAGACGACTAGATTTCTCCAACTTAGAACGGCTTAGAACTCCATCATCATGACCCATAGTCTAAACACTCAATAAGAAAATAGGTGTTACAAAGCTATCTTGCTAACCGCTCATTACTTATTCTCAGTCGTTATGTTAAACTTCTCCCTTTACAGTCGTCCTGACCTTACAGAACACTTAGTTTTAATGCCACTTAAATGGCGCACTGCGAAAAGACCACGCTTTGAGGTCACAAGTTGATTTTGAAATTATTTTACTGCATTAAAAAAAATCTGTTTATTGATTTATTTATTTACATTTATTTCTAAGTAACTTATGACTCAAAGTATTTAGGCCCCGTCATTTTGAAAATTGAAAAATAATGGACAAATGATTTTAAAAAAAAGTGAGTTGGGGCTTGTGACGTCATAACGCTTGTAAAATTGTATCAACCGAGTGACGTAACCTAGAACGTAAAAGGCAATTTTAGGAACTGGGTGAATAATTACTCAGTATGAGTCTGACAACCCTTTTCGCTTCCGTGGTAGGGCTCAAAACGAATCAATTTTACAGACGTTATGACGTCACAAGACCCCACTACCGAATTTCGAAGCGTTTTATCTTTGTCAATATTCATTGATTTAAAAACAAACAATAAATACGGGTTCATTATTTTTCAATACTATAACTGACGGACTAAAGAGATTTTTAATTTATTTATTCAGTAAACTAATAATTCCCGCCTGCAAAAATTCAATGGATTACGGCCCTAACAAGGTCGAAGGAAAATAGTATGCAGGTTTTATTACTAAAAGATATACGGCTGTAACCATAAATTGCTTGCTTGATGCTTCGAGATGGTCTGTCACGGACGTAAAATTCGGACTTTACCGTTTTCGGGTGAGTCGTAAAGTAAAGGTACAGAGCAATGACTTCAGAGTGCAACTTTGCTGTTAAGTTTTTGGCAGGCGCTCTGACAAGTGAAGGTATAGAACTTGTGGTAAAGGGTTAAAGTCCTTTAGTCGTGGAAATGTCTTAAGAATAGAATAGAACAGAAAAGAAAAACATTAATTTGATATTGAACACACACAGAAACAATAAAAAGTGAAATTAAAAATACAAATAGAATTTTAAATTAGAACAAGAGGTTAAAATGGAACTGGAACTCAAGGGACTGTTGAATAATCAGGATGGTTTTAGTAGTCGCGAGACTATCTGGTAACCGTGGCCCCGGAACGTAAAGGGCTATTGAAGAACACCGTGGATTTTAGTCAGTACAAGTCTGACAGTTCTTCCCGTCTAAAGCCTACCACGTCAAAAAGTCGGAGGGCCAATAAATTAATGATTCCACGTATCTTTTTATGATAAGTAAGTAATAAAATTTTTGCGTGCCAGATACATTCCGTTTTTAATTAAGTTGTAAAATAAAAAGTATCTTATTACCTAATTTTGTTTGCAAAACTTGCCATTTTAATGTGATTTAAGATCTTTGTAGCTCTAAAAAGATTGTTAAAATAAACCCTCGGGTATATTATATGTCAAAACATAAAAATTATATCGTAAAAAACTTAACTTAGCCTAATTGGGGCTCTACTTTATAGCCTAAAAGATACAAATGTAGCCTTTCTCCATAAAATTGCAATAATTTTATTTAAATTCAGAGCTTTTCATTTTCAGGACAGTCCGGAGGGACTAATGTAATTAAGTACGATGAACTAGCCCACTAGTAGGGTTGAGCAACAATATTACAACTTAGGATTATCGATGTCGACACTTTAAAAAAATAAATTAGGAAACATAGTAAATGGCGATTCACTACTTCTTCTACTCTATAATACTCGTAGTTCTTGCCAGTACTGTAATCATCAGGGCCAAAAAAACGCTGCTGTGGCCTACAACTATCGATAATTTATTCCACAACTAAATCTTAATTTGAGGTACTTGCTAATGAAGAACTTTTAACAGGGTATTAGTTTTGATTACATAAAAAAAAATTACCAGTGTTCTAAGTCTTCAAAAACCTTGTTTTCTGACTTTCTTTAAAATATTTCTGGTTCTTACTTTCTTTAACGTTTACCCAAAATTTTATTAAATTTTATCGATAATCTCGGCAAGGTTACCAGCTAAGCTACATCACTATTAATTTAGTGCCTTCAACCTCGTGCAAGGCGCTCCTCATAATATGATGAACTGCGTTATTTTTTAACACCTAAACTTGGTGCGCGTACTAACATGCTATCTATCTACATCAGGTTATAGAAGAAAATTTTTGGCCACAGGATGTGGTATACCGCCGCTTTCGCAGTCATGTGCCACCAGAACGCACAAAGACTTAGTGCAACTAAGTGATACTAACATAGTTTTAAGTTAATCTTATATAATAAAAATGAATCGCTAAATGTGTTGGTAAGCGCATAATTCAACAACGCCTGGACCAATTTGGCCAATCCTTTTTTTGTTGTCTTCGTCATTGTGAGGAGAAGGTTCTTATGAAAATTAGGGTAGAGTAGGTTTATTTTAGAAAAAAGCGATAAAGAAACTTCACGCGGGCGAAGCCGCGGGCGAAGCCGCGCCAATATATGTACACTTAGGTTAAGGTCTTTGTTACCTGAAAAGAAATAAAAAAATCTACTCTGCCGCAACTTCTTGTGTTTGGACTTCAAAATTTGGACCATTTGCTAGGATAAAAAACATCCTAAATGCATAAAATCCATTCGGTCGTTTTGCAACATGGTAACGTCCTAAGCTATGCTCTGCCTGTAGAAATATTGTCTTTTTGGGGTTTTAAAATCATCAAATGGGTCCTCCCGCTGTAGGTGGAGCGGGAGGACTCATCTGGAAAGGACTCATACTCTTACTGCCTAAAAATCTACCTTATTCCTTCAATTTCACTTTGCATTCCAGGGCCACGGTATTTTCTTTTCCATGATCCCCAGTTGCTATATTTATGGTTCATTTTGTTTTCCAGATAGTATCTGGGTTCCCAGAGACAGTCTTGAGCACAAATTAAACCGGGACTCCCATGAATGATACTTATAAGTACATTGATGTTATTAATCCTTACCTAATTAGTGTTTCAATGTTATAAATGATGAAACTGGTAGACGGCTTTCACAAAACCAGGGACCCAAGAAAATGAGCAACAATATTGTGCATTAATTTAATAAGTAATGAGTCTCATGTCTCTAATTAAAAGCAAATTACAAACCAAGAAGACATGACAAGACAAAGCGAGTTCATTAAACTCAAAGAAGAAAAGGAATCCAGGTGAATACATTTAAAATGACAAACAACACTCAAATAAACGAGCAACATTAGACAGATCTTCACATCAAGGTGTTTTAGCAGTGCCAGAATTTCAGAATCCAAAGACAATCTATGCAGCTTGATTGACACAGCAGACATCAGCTTCACTTTGAGAGGGCAGTTTGACTTTGACAGAGCTATAAAGCTCTGTCAAAGCTATTTGAGCTATTTGCCCATGCTGTGTGCAGTTTAAGGAGACGTGAATAAATTGAGCTTGCATTTTCTGTCGGTTCAAAGGAATTGTGGAGTATTTTGAGTGAAATGACGATCTAAATTGTGTTTTTTTTTTTCAATTATCGAATGATTCCTACCTCCAATGATACGTACTCAGGGTGAGTGGAATGGAAGGGGCTTTTAGACTCCTGAGACTGAAAAAAAACAGCGTTCCTTCAATAGCCTTTTAGGTTCCAGGGTCATAGTTGCCTTATAAGGCAGCCCTTCCAACTAATATTATGATATCAATGAGATAATTGACGTATTTTTTTTTTATAACATTTGTTTTCTTCTGAGGTATTAATATCATAAAGAGAACTCACTTTTTTAAGTCGGTTAAAAACTCAAGGCAACTGTGGTCCGTACCCGACTGTTGTTTTTTTTAAATCTTCAATATCAGAGTCATCAACGAGCGGTATAGACAGTCTATCGACCCCGGTGCATGATGGCTAAACTCCAAGCTTGACCCCTACAAAAATCCTGAAACAAAAGTACTAAGTACTTGTGTTAAAACCTAATATACAGTACACTAAAGCACATACTCCAATTCACTCGGAAACTAACATAAATCTAACTTAACCTGCGTTAACTTACGTCGGGCGTAAGTTTTGCCAACTTAATTCCAACTTTAACTTGGGTACGTATAATGGAATTTTAGTGTGCCCGAACCCTCTGAATTAGTACTTTTCGGAGGATATTGTGAATAAATGATGGCATACAATGATTTTCTTCGAATGTAGGAGAATGTGAAACAACAGAAAACACGCAAGGTGTTAACAAAAGCCGGGGTCTCGGGACTGTCTTATAACATAACCTGGAACGTAAAGGTCTATGCAAGGACCGGGAGGGAGGAAGGAAGGAAGGAGGAATGAGGGAGAGGACAGCGTCTACCCTTCACCCCGGCCGCAGTGGTAGACGCTCACGGCGACGGACGTCGCTAGACGATCTCCGGCCACCATACGCCCGGGCATACGAGCGGCGAGTAATGGGCGATTCGCTGTCCGACCATGGGCCATGCCCGGGTCGACGGGCCCCCCCTTTCGAGGGCCAAAGCCGGCCGGGGTCGCGGGACTGAAGGAGACCGTGGATTTTAGTCAGTACGAGTCTGACAGTCCCTCCCGCTCTGCCCTGGGTGGGAGGACTCATTTGATGATTTTACCACGATAAAAAAAAGTTAATTCGAACTAGAAGTTCCTGAGATTAGCGCGTTCAACCAAACAAAATCTTCAGCTTTATAATATTAGTACGTAGATGTTTATGGTCATATATATTATTATTTACAGTCCAGGTTTGCTAAAGAAGTTTTCTTTCACCGATGCCAATGATATTCAAGATAAACTTACATAAAGATAATCTGAAAATGTGCTCAATCACCCGAGAAACTCGTAGCAAAAATACTGAAAACTGGCTCTAAATCTTATTTCAAACATTTACCAGCTATCTATTGTAGAACTCCAAACTTACTATTGACTTAAAATCCAAGCTTTTGCGCTAAGAAAACAAAGTTAGTGATAATTTGACTAACACAGTTTGCGTCGCAAACTTTGTCTTAACTGTCGAATAAGCTGGGCCACTGAGTATTTATTTGTCTGTATTTTAAGAACCAATATTTATTGTAAATAATGTAAGATCACTTCGATCTGCACGTGTAGTTGTAATAGTCCTCCTGGCCCCGAAATCGGCCAGGAGGACTATACCGGCGGCCGGAGATTCAATCTCTCATCTCAACGGAGATTAGCCAATTGCGCGGGACATATTATATTGCACAAGTGTGTGCGCGGGCACAGGTGCAACCACAGAAATCTTAATAATAAGGCAATAAGATTTCTGTGGGTGCACCCTATGTTCCTTTACTCTCATAGTCAATCCAACACGATCGGAGAGAGATCAGGCGCAGGACCAACGGCTTAACGTGCTTTCCAATGCACGGAGGAGGGGGGGGCATTATACCGCCAACTTCCAAACTCCGGGCAGCTACTTAGAAATTATTTTTAGGAAAACCCAATAGTACTTCCTGCCCGATCCGGGAATCGAACCCAGAACCCCACGCTCAGCAGTCAGTTAGCTGCACGTGTTGCATGACATCGGAGGAATTGGGGTTTTGTCGACGGAAGAATAGATAAAAGGTTAGAATTAACAAAGGTTTTATTTTTCTAAGATAGACAGTTTTTTTTTAATCGTTTTAAAATCATCAAACGATTCCTCTGCGTGGACTGTCATACTCGTACTGACTAAAATCCATGGTGTCCTTCAATAGACCTTTACGTTCCGGGGTCACGGTAATTCGTGAGTCCCGCGACCAAGATAGATAGATAGATAGAATATTCTTTATTATGTACACCATTCAAATTACAGATATATCCCATGTACAATATCTTTGAAATAGGGTGACACATTGGGCGGTTTTAAGACAACCTTCAGATGGCACAATGATACTCGTAGCTAAGCATGGCAATCTTTAAAATTTCAACGCTGTGTAAAAGATAATCTCAAAAAAATTAAGCTGTCATAATTTATCTCTACTTGTACGAAAATGGTAAATGAATTCCGCAATAGGCCCAAAAGATAAATACAATTTTTTTGATAGTTTTGAAATTGAAAATAATCTAGGTAAAAATGACGGGGACCCCCTTTAGAGGGCCAAAACCTGTCGGGGTCGTGGGACTTATGATTTACCGTGACCCCGGTACGTAAAGGGCTATTGAAGGACACCGTGGATTTTAGTTAGTACGAGTCAGACAGTCCCTCCCGCCCTGCCCTGGGTGGGAGGACTCATTTGATGATTCTACCACGATAAAAAAAAGGTAAGAAATGAAAATTGTAATCTCCACGATAAAAATAATTCACTGGCATAAAGCACACAGACTTGTGAGATAAGGGATTCGTGTGTTAATTATAGACTTTACTCTATAATAAAATTTATTCAAGTTTTAAGACGCGAAAACCATATCACAGCTCACAACCGTTTTTTCCCCAAAAAATCCAGACAATCTACGTTTTCTTTTTTAATTTCAAACTCGTCAGAGCGACTTGATTTGGCCAATAATTACAAAAACGGCTAGAATCTATTTAAGGTTTGTTCACACAATTAAGCCTTTGTCAAGCAGACAGGCGTTGCGAATGCGAAGCGTGACGTTTTTACTTGTAATGTATGGAATTGTTTGAATCCAGTCACATAGAAAAGCGAAAGTGATCCGATAGCGTGACAGTACTATCGGACTGACGTCTCGCCTCGGTTCGGTATCGCTTCGGAAACGCTTCGCTATCGCCTGTCTGTTTGACAAAGGCATAAAACCTTCACAGTTATTTATATCATACTAACTATTCCCATACTTCCCCGCAACTAAATATAGTATTTCCTTTACTCGAACACCCAATCCGTTTATGATCCTAGTTTCAATACATACTAATTTCTCTATAACCCTGCAATTCACCAGTATTCCCAATACTTGCACGTTTCAGACATAACCCAAACGTTATGTGCAAAGTCAGTGGTCGAGACTATCATATCGATCGCAACGCACGATGTGACAGTGATATGAACTAACTGGGGACATTCGCGGAGTGACGTACGTGTCAAATTTAATATGCACGACAATTCTTTATTAAGCCTTTGTCAAACAGACTGGCGTGGCGAATGCGAAGCATGACGTTTTTATTTGTAACGTATGGAATTGTTTGAATCCAGTCACATAGAAAAGCGAAAGCGATCCGATAGCGTGACAGAACTATCGGACTGACATCTCGCTTCGGTTTGGTATCGACTCGGACTCGCTTCGCTATCGCCTGTCTGTTTGACAAAGGCATAAGCATTTTCTTAGATTTATTTAATTTTTAATAAAAAACTAACTGTTTTTTTCTAATATGAATAATTGGCAAGTATCAACAGAAGACATCATAAGATTTCTCTATTTTATGTACAGAAGTCGCCAGCATATCAACCTACTCGTACCTCAATCTGTCAAATTTCTTTAATAGATTTTTAAACCTTATCACAATGCTGGAAGGTTAATGTTCGATTGGTTGGTAAATTTTACAGATTGGGGTAGGTTGACCAATGTTGACCAGCTGGCGTCTGTGCAGCGTACTTAAAATATTTTCTGGGTTTATTGTATGGAAAATTAAAATCGCCTCAAGTATACGACCGGAGGAACAATTTTTTTTCCATCAAATTAACGTCAAGTTCCAGTTCACTTTATGTCTTATACACGTGAAAAGTCATATCAAGGCCTCCGATCTTATGTCCCCAAATAATGTGGGCATTAGGAAGCGCGATAACAGCACAATTTCTGTATACAAACAGAAATTATACCTGCGGGCCTACCATGAAGTCTCAAAGCGAGTAGTTCCACTGTGAGAAAGAGACAGAGCTATACAAGTCGTCTAGCGCCATCTCGTTCCCACAGTGGAACTACTCTCGCTTTAAGAGATCATGGTAGCCCACCTGACCAAAAGCTTATTCAACTTCCTTCACGTTCTCTAAAGATACTGAAATTCAATTTCAAAGGCTTTGAACGCTTCCCCTTTCAGAGGGTGTTCAGTATACCTTTTATTTATTTCCGAATCGATAAATTTAATAATTCAGGGTAAGTTTGGCTTGGTATCTATAAAGTTTTGTTGAGTGCGGTTAGTCCGGGTTTGGGATTGTGTTGTTGTTAGGACTTGTGACCTCTTTTTTTATTGTTGTGGCCTTTCTTCTGTGTCTGTATTGTCTTTTAAAATATTCCTAGTTTTATTCTCTTTTAAAGGGTTACTAAAAATAAGCTATTGCACTCTTGATCAATGGTAGACGCCCGCGGCGACTAACGTCAGCAGACGATCTCCGGCCACCGTAGGCGCGGGCATGCGGGCAGCAAGTAATGAACGACTCGCTGTCCGACCATGGACCATGCCCAGGTCAACGGCGCGTTGTGTTCCATGCGCGTCAAAGAGTGTCAGCAAAATGACGAGGCCCCCCTCTAGAGGGCCAAAGCCTGCCGGTATCGCGGGACTCACGAATTACCGTGACCCCGGAACGTAAAGGGCTTTTGAAGGACACCGTGGATTTTAGTCAGTACGAGTCTGACAGTCCCTCCCACTCTGCCCTGGGTGGGAGGTCTCATTTGATGATTTCACCACGCTAAAAACAAAAAACATTGCACTTTTGATCTCGGTTTGTAACCAATCAAAGACGGAGTTTGGCTATCCGACTCTTAACGATGTCCAATCAGAAGCAGCCGTCAAAAACAATAGTTAGGCTGTGGGAAAGAGACAGAGCTATACAAGTCGTCTAGCGCCATCTCGTTCCCTGAGCGGAACCACTCACGCTTTAAGACGTCTTGGTAGGCTACCTAGGATTGATAGAATATCTCATTATGATTGACTGCTGCGCTGTATGTCGCGAGTTTTGGTTCCAGCGCTGAAAAAATATTTGTCTGGCCTATAGATAGTTGTTCTGGGACTGACAGTTTGTATATATGTGAGTTTAAATGGCTGTAAACGTACCTTTTTTATCATGAGAGTGGGTAGAATCTGCAGAAAGCCACCTGCTATATCCTTACATACTCCTTTCGCCTCGTCCACGTGCACTTCCCCAAGAATCGATATAAGTACTACTCCATTTTCCTATTTTCACAAACCACTTTCTCATATAATATTTGAATAACCTTTCCACGCCCCTACATTCATAAAGTGATTTGCATGTATTCGAAACCTATCAAACGAATGGCCAGGCAATCTTACTGACCTAAGGCGAAAAAAAAAGTTCAGAACCTACCTTTTTTATTTAAAACCTGTCAGGTTACAGCGAACTCGACAAATTGTAACATCTACATTACACGGTCTCTACTGAATCTCCAACAAAACTTGAGATTCAGTAAAATGTTCGGGGCTCACTGAATTCTTTATGACGGTTGTAAATCTAGGTAAATCGTAAATTTTGCAAGCACCCCGCGACCCGACGAAAAGGGCTCAGACCCTTTCGCAGAGCAGAAATGGATATTAACGTACTGTGGTCTCACTGTTTGTTGGAGGAAGCTGGAAATGAGTTTTAGGTGACTTTATTTTATTTTTACGTGGTAAAATCATCACAAGAGTCCTCCCACCCAGGGCAGAGCGGGAGGGACTGTTTAACTCGTACTGACCAAAATCCACAGTGTCCTTCAATAGCCCATTACGTACCGGGGTCACGGTAATTCGTGAGTCACGCGACCACGGCAGCCTTTGGCCCTCTACAGGGGGCCCCGTCACTATGCTGACACTCTTGAGCTTTATGCTTGGAACACAACGCGCCATCGACCCAGTTTTAGGTGACTTTGAGAAGGAATAAAGCTTTTTTTTAATTTAACCCTCCCACCCAGGGCAGAGCGGGAGGGACTATCAGACTCGTTCTTACTAAAATCCACGGTGTCCTTCAATAGCCCTTAGCGTTTCGGGGTCACGGTAATTCGTGAGTCCCGCGACCGAGAAAGAATAAGAAGAGAGAATAAAGAGAAAGAATAAAACTAAGGAAATATTATAAGACACACGTGTATAAGACACACAAAATTTAACCATGTAAAAAGCGAATATTTAAAGAAGAAGATTTAAAAATAAATTGTATTGATTGCTGTCAATTCAAAATGTGTCCATAAGGGTGGCAAACTTGGCAAGTTGGTTACCAATTCTTTGACCAACATTAGGTTGTCGATGTCTAAAAACTAAAGACTAGATGGCTTTTAAGAAACCGAAGTTAAATACAGGGATAATAATACAAATTTGAACGATCATACGTCGTTCTTATCAATTGAGAAGGCAATAACTAAGGCAACAGTTCACACAAAAAACTCGATGGAGCAGACATGGGTCAGGATGGATGCCGTCCGGCACTTTGAAGAAGTTGACTAGCAGATAATTAATGCGGACTGCTTAAGAACAAGATGTTTGACGCTTTTTGGGGGATCTTTACATCCTACAGTAGACGGAAAATGGTGATTATGATGAATCAGGATTAATACTCCCTCTACCAAACGACATGAATCAAATAAAAATCACAGAGAGTACGACGTTTTAATCATAATCTTTTTCGAAAATATCTCACCTATAACTCACTCTATACTCCCAAAACCCGTAGTAACCCAGTTGTAAACATGGCCGAAGGTAGGCGAAGTGGGATGTGGTTTTCACCCATTTAAAATTCCAATTCCGTACCTTTGATTAGCTGTCTGAATCGTGTGCCGATTGTAACATTATATTTATTTGGATAACTCTGGAGTGAATTAGAGCAAATTCTTATTTATTACGCCAAAACGGTTTTATTTATGTAATTTTCAATATTCTCTTTGCAAATGTAGGTAAAATTTGGAATAAAGTTAGGTATTGTGTTACATGTATGTGTTTATTTTAATAGTATGTATGTTTATATTTTATTTATTCTTTGTACACTGTGTCTACTCGTACGTTTTGATGTCTGATCTCTCTTTTGTCGCTGGTCTGCTGGAAGAAATTGTGCTTTTTATCTGTATGTTATTTCTTGTACCTGTGTTCTGTGTGCATAAATAAATAAATAGACTTCGGAGGTATTGTAGTCATTCTGCCGTCGTAAATTAAGACACAGTAACTTCCATGGACAGCCATTGACGTTACTGTGTTTTAATTTACAACGGCAGTATTGTTTTATAATAATTCTTAGCTCGGTTGGCACAGTGGCTTTTTTTTTTTTTTTTTTATCGTGGTAAAATCATCAAATGAGTCCTCCCACCCAGGGCAGGGCGGGAGGGACTGTCAGACTTGTACTGACTAATAAGCGTGTTTCGGTTCGCCAGTGTGAAGTTGTACTGGAACCATACGCGCCTAGCCTAACCCATTGCTATCATCCGGGCATGTGACTGGATTCAGCCTTTGTGGCTAGTACTAAATTTCTTATAAAAAAAAACGAATAACATTTCCCGGGAATGGAAATTATGACGTCATGTTCAGATGTCACGTTTGCGATCACCAAATGAATGAAGCTAAATGTTTTTCTCGGATTTTAAACCAACTCCGTTCTGAATCCATTAAAAAAAACTTTATCAAAAGCGCCTACAAAAATAAAATAGTTTATCCTTGCGTCATTACGTTTGCAGTTCGCTCCAAGCCAGGAGTGTCAATTAAGAGAAATGGATCATTAAGAGAAATGTTTATGTTATGCTTACTTTAGTATAGGAGAGTGGTTAAGTAATAAAAACTTAGCAGTAAACTCTACAGAGTTTCTGCAAATTCTGGTAAAATAAAATAAACTGAAATAAAGTCTATTGTTATAGGTATCTGTCTAACATGTAGGATTTTATTGAGAAAAACTATTACGCGTTTATTGCCGTAATAGAACGCAAAACAATGAATTTTTTTTACGTGGTAAAATCATCACATGAGTCCCTTCACCCAGAGCAGAGAGGGAGGGACTGTCAGACTCGTACTGACTAAAATCCACGGTGTCCTTCAATAGCACTTTACGTACCGGGGTCACGGTAATTCATGAGTCGCGACCACGCAAAACAATGATGGATAGAATTTTTTAAATTGTTCTTTTGTGTTTTCGTTTCACGGGTTTAAGCTCACTTATATGATTTAATAAGTAATAAAAATATAATACCTACATACATGTACGAAGCCAGGGCGGGATGCTAGTATTCATAAAACTGTTCATTAAACAAGACAATAAAAAAATGCAGATAGTTACCATTTTACTAAAATTATTACACATGGCGAAGCTATACATAATAAAACCTCCAATATATTATTATACACGATTTATATCTTTTTTAAATTTAAAAGCATCCTCATCTGCCTAGCCATTTCCCAACTATATTGGGGTCGGCTTCCAGTCAAACCAGATGCAGCTGGATATCAGTATTTTACATGGAGCGACTGCCTGTCGGACGTCCACAACCAAGTAACTGGGTAATACGATACCCCGTGGTAAGACTGGTTGTCAGACTTTAGAGCTTCTGACTAACAGTAAAGACTGCCAAAGATCTACAAATGACAGCCGGGACCAACGCCTTTACGTGCTTTCCGAGCCACGGAGGAAACTCGTTATGAAAGATGGTCACCCATCCATAGACCAACCTTGGCTAGCGTGGCTTAACCCGGAAGATCGGGCTGTGCGGTTGTATTTATTTAGCCACGAGTAAGGCACAAAACAAAAACATATAGTAGAATTATGAACCTTTTTTTACAGCCATTTAAAAAGGCAAATTTTCGCTTCGTATGCAAAACCCGACACGCGTATATCTGCATGCCAAAGGCTTGAAACATCATGTACATACAATTTACACAACCGTTCTATTTCAGTTCCAACCTACAGCCAGATGAAAGAATCATACGCTATTCTATGCTCAATACGTCGAGGTATTCAATGAAATTGAACTACAGATCAACCAAGGCTACTTTAGCAATGTTCTCATAATATGAATTGACAATTTGTATTACAGAGAGTCTGAAACGGCCACTTAGCAATACCGCAAACGATTCACTTTGTGCATTTTCAATGGTCAATATATAATTGACCCGACTTCTTAGTAATATTTGTGCCTAATTTGGAGTAAATCCATTAAGTACTATTTAAGTTTATCCCGGAAATACATACAGAGAAAAATTCTAAAAACTATATTTTTGGCTTCGGTATCGTTTGTAGATCACACCCCAAGTATTCTTTTAAAATAATATTGAATGTACAGTTTTGACTTTTCTGCCATTTTATTATATGGATAGATTATTATATGTATAATTCAACTGTTTGACAGTATTGTATGAGGAATCGTGAAATGGTACCTAGCCAAATATCAAAATCAAGGTACTCATTTTTGTACGAAATAACGTAGGAGTATTTAGTAAAGGAAAGATATAGATGGTCTTACAATTTTATATCTCTTTCTAAAAAATATTGATTTTTCAGCAGCTGATGGTCAGTCCATGCTGTAAGTCTATGTTTCGATTAGAAATAAATTGAGTACAATTCTACTTTTGTAACCATTTTACAAATATTTGAAATAATGGTAATGATTTTGCCAAGAACTCACGAAGAGTTTCACTTTTAGAAGAATTGCTCATAGTGGCCTTTTTAGACCCGCTGTACTGTTTTGCGTGGGAACCAGACAGCACTAGTTGAAAAAACCCACTGGATAGTATTGTACTGGGCAAACGAAATATTATTTTAATACGTTTTTTAACTGTCCATGACTTGTGACTCCAATTAGATATAGAAATAAACTAATTTAGGTGAGCCAGCTGTTCTTGAAGGATTGTTGTGACAACAGCTGACAGACGGTGTAAACACATTTCATCGGAAGTATTGTCCGTAACTGTCAGCAAACCGTTCTTTCTTACTTTCTTCACAACCTCAAATATTACTTGAAAAAGTTGCAAGGGCGGCAACGTGGTCGCGGGACTTTACGAATTACCGTGACCCCGGAACGTAAAGGGCTAATCAAGGACACCATGGATTAAAATCCACGGTGTCAAAGTCAGTACGAGTCTGACAGTCCCTCCCGCTCTGCCCTGAGTGGGAGGAATCATTTGATGATTTTACGTGGTTAAATCTGTCAGCCCTGTTCTGACTACAATCCACGGTTATCCTTCAATAGCTCTTTACGTTCCAGGGTCACTTGATGAGACCGTCCCGCGACACAGGTAGGGTCCTGCGACTCCGACAAAGGCGTCTATAGGCTACGGTGATCGCTTGCCATCAGGCGGGACGTATGCCTTATTGTCACATTGATGGTTAAAAAAAACTAGTTTATGCCCGCGGCGCGCATTGTTACCTTTTTTTTTATCGTGGTAAAATAATCAAATGAGTCCTCCCCACCCCGGGCAGAGCGGGTGGAACTGTCAGACTCGTACTGAATAAAATCCACGGTGTTCTTCAATAGCCCTTTACGTACCGGGGTCACGGTAATTCGTGAGTCCCGCGACCACACATTGTTACCCTAACTAAAACTAGTTGTTAGACTATTAGGCTATTAACTCCTCGTAATAAACATCTTTTATGGACACATTTTACTTAGAAAATTATTTTATGTTACAGCTTCCTAGTTTGGTCTTTTCAGGAGCAACTGCACGAAACATAACGTTTAAAGTGTCCAACCATGTCTTTTACGCTTTTAAGTTACTTACTTTCCAGACGGCAAACTTAGTGGGCGGTCACCGTTGGTAATTTCGTGTCCAGTAAAGTTATGAGCACTAAGTATGCTTCGGATAAGTTTAGATTAAGTTTAGATTTTTTTCGGGAAAAATTATCTTCTTTAAGATCGAAAATGAATAAGGAATTAAGTCAGGAGAATGGTTTGTGTATTTCGAACTGTCAGATTATAATATTGTCAACTGTACGAATTACCGTGACCCCGGAACGTAAAGGGCTATTGAAAGACACCGTGGATTTTAGTCAGTACGAGTCTGACAGTCACTCCCGCCCTGCCCTGAGTGGGAGGACTCATTTGATGATTTTACCACGATAAAAAAAGGACTCCAGCCAAACAATTAACTAAACAGCAGCTCGATTTCAAATACCTCTGAAAATAGAATTTCCACTTAATTCTAATGAAACAACCTGATGCCTACTAAAGCTAAATAAAATAGTTCTAAGAGCTTAATCAATTCTGTCTAATTACTGAAGTGTACTTTAATTAATAGGCCAAGTCGGTCTATTCGTTTTTCATCATACTTGAATGTACACCAATTTAAGAGCTGGCCCACATTTCCCCATGCACTGTGTACAGTGAGAGCTCAACGGTGATTGGTTCTTTCCACTTAGGACCAGACTATTGACTCTGTACAAAATAAATGCTATAATTGAAATTATTTGTTTTCCTCGAAATTGTTGAGGGAAAGTTTTGAGTTTTGATGACTAGGAATGGAAAGTTTTAAGCTGTGCTCTTTGCTTTATATCGTAGTATAATAATAATATCAATATTATACTACCACGATAATTTTGAACATGTCAATGACCTTTATCTGTCAATAATTGTCATTTGAAAATAACGCTTAAAATAAAACTTATTCATTTTAAGGTGGGTACAGAGCCTAGCCTAGCCCTAGAAAGATATATCACTTTTTTGTGGTGTAAACGGGAACTTTGACGTTAATTTGATGGAAAAGAATAGTACCTCGTTCTTACACTAGAGGCGCTATTTCCTTTTTTTTGTATTAGCACCGTGTAGAACTTTAGCTCCACCTAGCGTTCGCAACTTCGATTTTGTTACAAAACATTTGGTTTTGAATACCATAAGCATTGAAGCAAGATTGAAAAAAGATTATCCAAAATGTATTCTGTAAAGAAGAAGAAAAGTACAAATACAGGATTTAAATGAAGTAATAATGTTATTTACTTCTCTTCACGGCAGCTGTCCAGACTTGAGAATCAGTAAAAATTAAATTTACTATTTTTGCTAGTATTCTTGCAGTTTACAACACAGCAACTGCAGTGACCCAATATATATTTATTTGGCGGAAAGTTGCGATTATAAAAACGTACGTATAAATTCGAAATTGACAGAGCTGAATGTATTCTGTGAGACAGAGCCGTCATTATTTCTACTTCTTGCCACCATGACCGCTGCTTTCGATTCTGTTACCCCCCATCTTATGTTTTTGCACCCAGCGAATAATTAACGCCGTAAATACTACAAGTACGTTCACCACTTGTATAAACCCTCTGACGCTAATAAAAGGAAGACTTTTTCGTTTAATTTGGGATATTACAGACTTAATAACTTTGGTTTTAAATTTCATGAATCCGTAGTTTACAAAATTAATTCTACGACTATAATTAGCTGCGATTATTTGAGATTTTACTTACAAAATTCAAATTATTTTGTGGGGTCTTTAATCAAACTCACATAAATATCAAATATCTTTAGAATTTATTTTTGTAAATCTAAATATTTTAGCAATTTTCTTTAAAATAAATCGTGTTCTAGAAAATGAACCTATTTTTTGAAAGAAGTTTTTCTATCAGGGATTTCCATTCATACTCATTCATATTTTGCTTTTTTTTATTGTACGTACAAATGCGGGCAAATACCAATGTGTCTTTAAGGGTAGATTTTCAAACACGATTGTATGTTTGTCCGCGATTTTCTTGGGTTTGGCTGAACCGATTTTTATGCGTTTTTCAGAAAAGTTTTCGTTACATTCTGGGTAAGGTCTAAGTATATAACAATAATGGATATCTCGTCACGTTGCCCGCATAGATCCGTGTTTGTTGTTTACTTGTATTGTAATTTTAAGAGGTGCCGATTTTCAAAGGTGCCGAGAATTTCGTGATTTTTGTTGAATATCTAAACTAAAAAGGGTAGAACGAAAACTTTTTGAAAAAAAAGGAACCGACTTCAAAAACAAATACAAAAAAGTCTAAAATAACTTATCTTTCGGAAGTCGGTGGCCATAGTCAACGTAATAAAAAACAAAGCCACCGACTTCCGAAAGCAAAGTTATATTACACATTTTTGTGTCGGTTCTTTTAAAACAAAAGTTTTTATTCAATTGTTATGTACGTTTTAAGGTTTATATCAGTCATCAGTAATATCGGTGAAGGAAAATATTATAAGAAATGGAGCGATGCCACAAGCCGTGCCAGAGGTCTACGGGGACCCCGACAGAGGTCGACAACATCCTGACACGAAAAAGAAAGAATACAACAATATGTCTAACACGAGAAAACAATCACACAGGACAAGGTGTACAAGCACAGAAAGAAGATAAACAAAATCATTTTATTCTTTCTCATAAACGATCTTACGTGGGTTCGACTCCCACCCGGGACAAATGTTTGTGTGATGAGCACGATCATTTGTTCTGTGTCTGGGTGTAATTTATCTATAATATGTATGTATTTAGAAATATTTAAGTATTTTTATCAGTTGTCTAGTACCCATAACACAAGCTCTGCTTAGCATGGGACTAGATGGCGTGGTGTGATAGTTGTGGAATATTTATTTATTTACGTCATCACCATCATCATCATCTGCCGGTAGACGTCCATTGCTGAAAAATTCCTGGCATGATTTGTCATACCAATAACCACTCACTAAGGGCACTAAGGGCGAGTTTTTTGATCAATAGATAATATACTAACTCGTCTTAAAATCCCATAAATAATGTATGAGATTTTTAAATACTAAAAACACTATCTTTACTCAGGCCCCAAGCGGAACATTATTTTTATTTACAGTTCGCGCTATATTTGTTTTAGTACGACTCTGTTTGCGATTGCCAAGCCGGCCAGTATCTATGGCATACCTAGCCTAGCCAGTGTTGCCAACCCAGACTGAAAATGTACGAATTTTAAAAGTGTTCATTTTTGGTTTGATGCGTAAATATTTAAGAATATTTGATAGTGTAGTGTAACTGATGCTAGCAAATTGGACAGCCTAGACAAATCATACTACTCTGCACTTAATCTGTTTTTCACATATCTTACCACAGTCACGGGTCTGTCCAAACAGGTAGCCATGACCCTGGAACGTAAAAGGCTATTGAAGGAACATCATGGATTTTACTCAGTCCAAGTCTAGCAGTCCTTTTCGCTCCACCCAGGGCGAGGGGACTCATATTTTGATGACAAGACCAAGCTATAAAATAAAATAAGGTGTACCCTTCTAAATTCATTAAATTACATTGCATTTTCTAATATCAAGTAATCATTTAAATTTATTAAATTGCTTTAGGGCGCACTAACAACAACGTAAGTGTTTCTAAGCACTTAACACATCTAAAGCCTTCAGTGGTTAAGTGAAATACTAAGTTTCGTATTAAATCGCTTATCATACTAGACGCAAGTTGTTAGGGCAAACTGAGAAGGATTAGCGGTATCTCGCCACTTGAACATTTGTTATCGTTGACGAAACATGAATACGTCACCACCGCAATGTGGGTGTAAATGTAATAGTAGATGTCATCGGGGTAATGGGACCGATTAATGTGAATTATAAGTTTTGTAGTAAGATAAAAGGCCTGTTAGTAGGCATTGTTTGTGAAATGTAAATTAATTGTTGAAAAATTTACTAATTTATAAGATTATTTATTGACTAGCGGGCGCCCGCGGCTCCGCACGCGTGAATGTCGGTTACCGCTGCAAAAAGCCTACTCAGGCGATCTCAGGGCAGTATAGAGGGAGCGACTATCGCAACCGAGGTCCGGGCACGTCGCAATCGCGGCGGTAAGACCCCTCTTTGAGGAGTGGCTGGATAGGCGTCACGGCGTCCGCAGACGACGACCTACCGCATTACGCAGGTCCTCACCGAACACGGAAGTTTCGGGAGGTACCTGTGTCTGATAAGGAGAGAAGAAACTCCTGGGTGTCACCACCGCGAGGATCGTCCGGAGGACACGGTGGAGCATACGGTGCAGGACTGCCCCGCTTGGGCAGAGCACCGCCGTGTCCTCACGACGGCGATAGGCGGAGAACTCTCGCGCCCGGCATTCGTCGAGGCCATGCTGCGGGGCGAGACGGAGTGGGAAGCGGTCGCCTCCTTCTGCGAAGCAAGCATGCTCGCAAAGGAGGAGGCGGGCCACGTGAGGGAGAGGACAGCGTCCTCCCTCCACCCCAGCCGCAGTGGACGCCCATGGCGACGGACGTCGGCAGACGATCTCCGGCCACCGTAGACTCCGGAATGCGGGCGGCGAGTAATGGACGACTCGCTGTCCGACCATGGACCATGCCCGGGTCGACGGCACGTTGTGTTCCACGCGCTCCTCAAGGAGTGTCAGCAAAATGACGGGGCCTGTAGAGGGCCAATGCCTGCCGGGGTTGCGGGACTCACAAATTACCATGACCCCGGTACATAAAGGGCTATTGAAGGACACCGTGGATTTTAGTCAGTTAAGTATGAAAGTCCCTCCCGCCCCCTGCCCTAGGTGGGAGGACTCATTTGATGATTTTACCATGCAAAAAAAAAAGGAAGACTAAAAGTCGCGCTGATAAGCACGGTTTGTAAATAACAATTATTGTCTGTCAATAAGGTCGAACAGTCTGAACGTCTATTCGCATCAGCAGCCGAATATTGTATGAAGAACGCGCGTTTTTTTTTTGTGTATGACATCACGCAGGTCAAACTCTAGTAGGTTGTGTACTGCTCAACCGGACTTTTCTGTGGATGCCTTAAGATTTTAAGGCCTCCAGGCCCGCGGACCCCGCCGCCTTTTTATACCTGCCGAGCGTCGAGCGCGGCAACCGCTACACAAAAAAATAATCCTTATAGCATGATTCTGTATTCACGCGCGATGACTGATTAGCGTATTTCATGTATAACTTTGGTGTTTCTGCACCGATTTACATGATTTTTCTTTTATTGAATAGATAATAATGTTAACTTTTTTTAATTAGGGATGAGTGAGAGTGTTGTAAACGTAAGAGTAGACAAATATAATCAGAAAGCTCCGTATTGCTAAGCTATCGGGAGTTTCACGTGTTATTGTGAGTCAACCATAAAAGATAGACATATGCTGTCAAGGAATATTTTTATATAATTTTAAGGAGAACATTTCCGTCATACATGATTTCTATGTAGCTTTAACCATTAAGGCTGCACACGCGACGGAAGCTTAAAAAATTGAGTAACTTCTCCCGTTTTTCCAATATTTCCCTTCACTGCTCTGCTCCTATTGATCGTAGCGTAATGAAAAGTATACTATAACCTGCCCAGGAGTATGAAGAATAATTGTGCCAAATTTCGTTAAAATCCGTCGAGTAGTTTTTGTTTCTATAACGAACATACAGACAGACAGACAGACAGACAGACAGACAGACAAAAAAATTTCTGATTGCATTTTTTGCATCAGTAGCGATCCCTAATCACCCCTTGATAGTTATTTTTTAAATATATTTCATGTACAGAATTGACCTCTCTACAGATTTATTATAAGTATAGATTTGATTAAATGATGATTACAAAAATGTAATTAAACTTAACTAAACTATTATAAAGCAGAAAATAATTACGAAAAATAATTGCCTCAATTAAAATATAGTTTTACAAGCGTCAATTATTTTGTGAAGAATCTCTCAGAAGTCTAAAATAATATATTTCTTTAGTAAAACAATAAAGATAATACGCTTTTTTTTCAAACGTTTAACACTTTTGCACTCTTTTCGATTATACCCATTTTTTATTTATAAATCTGGTTTTACTCGCACATCAGTAACGAGTAGGTTACTACGCATCTGTGCATTCTGAAAAACATCACCTACTCATAACTCATCAACATATTAGTGTCTGTTTCTGTATGATACTTTAAAACTATATCTAATAGGTAGCTTCTTAACTTAAATATTGCCAACAGGACTAAAACGTAGTATTTAATGTTCGTTATTAATAGTAAAGGTAACTGCTAACAAACCGCAAAAATAAAACTACTAAATTAGTAGAAAATAAAAAAGCTGGCAACCCCAAACGTTGAGGTGTATTGCCGTTGCAGCACATGAGCAGAATTTTTCCCCGTACACCGTAGTTCGTTAGATAGAAGCGTGTGTAGCTGAAATGTTAGTAAGTTAGTATGTACTCGGTGCTCGACAGTCGGAACATTTTGATCTAGTGTTTTAGTTGGGCTGCGTTATTGCGAGTATTAGTAGTTTTGGCTTTAAAGTTGCTATCGTTTACTGTTTTAATTATTTTATCAAAATAACGTCATGATTGCCACAAAGAAATTGCTGTCACTACATGAATTCAATACCATTAAATTCAGTTTTTACGTTGACGAGCATAGGTATTCATTTTTCAACTATAATATGCAGCATTGGATTTATTTATTTTCGAAACCCCCTGATTCTGATAGTGTGTAAAATATTGAAAAGCTAATTAAAATCAAGAGCTGTATGTTCAAGGAAATAATTTTCCAACAATTCAACACAACCTGTCCATTTAAATTAAATTACAAACGAAATATAAAGATTTACACTTCAACAGCAACATTGTTGAAAATCAGCAAAATAATCTTTACTCAAAGCAAAACCCGCAAATGAACAGAGAACAATCTACTACCACTCGACACAGACTTACAGAGTCATCCGTTGTTAACAATTAAAACATGCGTCGTCGTGTAAAAGTCGAGCATGAAGTCGTCCGCATAATAAATTGTCTCGCTGGCAGCGTGCAAATTTCTCATGATCCCGTATTGAGGTTGGGGGTTTGGTGACAGCGGATATTACGTTTTTTTTGTATGGCATCTCGCAGTTCAACCTAGAAGAGGTTGTGAGCTGCTTAACCGGATTTTTCTGCTATGCCTTAAATTACTCCCCTCTTAAGGCCTTCAGCCAGGGTCTTAAAACTAAAAACTACAACTCAGTGACCACACTCCAGGGCCACACTCCAGCCCTGTGGGGTTCGGACCTCGGCTTAGGGCGTCACTGAGGGAGGACAGCAAGGGGCAGGCTTCGCGGATAATGCGAATATTTACTGTCGTTTTTACCTATAGATTTTTATTGGACAAACTTTTACTGGAAATTTTTTACATTCCTCTGTGCGGCACTACGGTCAACGCAATCGTAAGCGCTGCGGTAAAACCTCTCTTTGAGGAGTGGCTTGAGAGGCGCCACGGGTCTTCACCTTCCGCTTGACTCAAGTCCTCACTGAACACAGACGTTTCGGGGGGTACCGGTGCCTGATTTAAAAGGAAGAAATGCCTGGGTTTCACCAGTGCAAAGATCACCGGGAGAACATGCTGGAGCATACGGTGCACGTTTGCCCCGTTTGGGCAAAGCACTGCCGTGTCCTCAGGGAGGCGACAGGCGTCGACCTCTCGCGCCCGACATTGGTCGAGCCCATGCTGCGAGACGGAGAGGCAGAAGACGGAAGCAGTCACCTCCTTCTGCGAAGCAGTCATGCTACACTAGCAAGTGAAGGAGGAGGCGGGATGCGTGAGGGAGAGGACAGCCTCCACCAGACGACCACACCACTGGAGAGCACAAACCATTTCGTTAAAAACCATTGTACATAATTATCTGTAAATTCATAACGCTAGGATTATCTTGGAGCCCTTATAAATCATAACAATAGAACTATCAAGCACGGTGCTACTGGAACCCCACCCCGTTATCCCGCACAGTTTGTCAACAATAATTACAGTTAGTAATTACACAAGTATAGGAACTATCGCTCGCCGACGAGTAATAGCGTTACCATCTGTTTCAAGCGACGCGGTCGGCTAGCTCCATACCTAAGTTTTCACAGCTTGGAAACTTTATGTCCGTAGTTTTGCTAGACTTTCGCCGTCTTTTTTTTAGTGTGGTAAAATCATCAAATGAGTCCTCCCACCCAGGGCAGGGCGGGAGGGACTGTCAGACTTGTACTGACTAAAATCCACGGTGTCCTTCAATAGCCCTTTACGTACCGGGGTTACGGTAATTTGCGAGTCCCGCGACCCCGGCAAGCTTTGCCCCTCTACAGGCCCCGTCACTATGCTGACACTCCTTGAGACGCGCGTGGAACACAACGCGCCGTCGACCCGGGCATGGTCCATGGTCGGACAGCGAGTCGCCCATTACTCGCCGCCCGCATGCTGCGCCTACGGTGGCCGGAGACTTTATCCATCTTACTAAATAAAATGAAAAATGTGCTTTTTTTTAAAGTGTTCAACAGCTGTTTAACTTTTTATAGTGAGACGGTCGTAGTTTTGCTAGACCCTGTCTTTTTTCCATTATGTAGGCATGCAACCCTACCTTCTACGATCGCCTCATTCCATCACATCCACGAAAATTCATCGATATTGATTCAGCAGTTTAGACATAAAAGCATAATAAACAAAGATAATGAATCAATATGCATACTCCAGCCGTTTTGTCGTAAAAACTGACCATAGAAAATAAACACGTACGCATTTATAGTTGTAGGAACCTAATAGAATCAAGTTGTTTACAACCGCATCTGCAAACATAGTGCATTGAATTATGACACTTATCTCCAAAGACATAAACAAATACATGGAAATGGTTCTCTGAGAGGTGAGAGGAAATTGGATTAGCAGCCTCCGAGTTCATAGAGAGTTAGGGTCAATTCAGACCGAGGCAGGACGCTGCGCGCACATTTCAACAGAGCGTCTCAAGATCTTTTTTTTTTTTTTTATCGTGGTAAAATCATCAATTGAGTCCTCCCACCCAGGGCAGGGCGGGAGGGACTGTCAGACTTGTACTGACTAAAATCCACGGTGTCCTTCAGTAGCCCTTTACGTACCGGGGTCACGGTAATCTGTGAGTCCCGCGACCCCGACAGGCTTTGGCCCTCTAGAGGTCCCCGTCATTTTTGCTGACACTCTTTGAGGCGCGCGTGGAGCACAACGCGCTGTCGACCCGGTCATGGTCCATGGTCGGACAGCGAGTTGCCCATTACTCGCTGCCCGCATGCCCGGAGTTCATAGAGAGTTAGGGTCAATTCAGACCGAGGCAGGACGCTGCGCGCACATTTCAACAGAGCGTCTCAAGATCTAACTTTATTTACTACACGAAAATGTTTTACACATCTTCAGTTATGTCGTGTCACGTCGCGTCGCGTCTCGGTGTGAACTGACCCTTAGTGTCCCCACACACATCAAAAAAAAGATTGTGATCACTAGTATAAGCTGATATTTTTTTTAATTTTATGTAAAAGCTATTGAACTGTTTTAAGCCTTTGTCAAACAGACAAGCGATAGCGAAGTCCGAAGCGATAACGAACCGATACGAGACGTCAAACTAGGTGCAGCGAACCAAGGCGTGGCAGTTGTATTAGCTGGCTTTTTATGAACGACGTCAAACAGAGCAAATACGCCTTCGCCACGTCTTTGCATCGATTCGGTCACGCTTTCGGATCGCTTTCGCTTTTCTATGTGACTGGATTCAAACAATTCCATACATTACAAATAAAAACGCCTCGCTTCGCATTCGCCAAGCCTGTCTGTTTGACAAAGGCTTTATTGTTTATATGTAAAATAAATCATAATGTAATCTATCCTAACAAAAAAGATTTCGATTTTTCAAATTAATTGCAAACTATTTTGATGTGTGTGTGTTGAGGTTTTAATAGAAAATTTAATTAGGATGTAATTTTTCTTCACATTACAATAACTGTTCTAAAGGGTATGGCGCGTGGGTCGCGGGACTGGACCACTGTCTCATCAGGTAACCGTGATCCTGAGACGTAAAGGGCTAGTCAGTACGAGTCTAGTCAATTGATGATTTTATCACGCTAAAATTACTTAAAAAAAGGGGTCAACCATGCGGCGATGAATAGAAGTTATCCATCGCCGCATGGTTCGTACGTTCTAAGGAACCAATAATGGTCGTGGGACGCACGAATTACCGTCACCCTGGTACGTAAAGGGCTATTGAAGGACACCGTGGATTTTAGTCAGTACGAGTCTGACAGTCCCTCCCGCTCTGCCCTGGGTGGGAGGACTCATGTGATGATTTTACCACGTAAAAAAAGGAACCAATAATAAATCGTAATTGCAAACAATAAAATTATTCATTAACAAAAATTTGACCCGCACTTGACCCAAATAATGAGCAATTCATTTCTGGCACCCGCTTTATTTACGGTATAATAGAGATAAATGTTTCATAGAATATCACTCTATAAATAGATTCAAACAAATTGATTCATTTGATATGGAAGACGCAGAAATGAATTGTATGGACGACATTGAGTGATTGAATTTGGTTGCGTCGAGATTGCGTCATCGTCAAATTGAAAGATGGAAATGAACTTCGAACTTCGCGACGCACACAAAAACATAACCACAGAATCAACAATTTTGCAACAAAAAATAAAAAAAAAAAGAATGGGAAATAACCCAAAAATAAATTACTTTTAAAGAAAATATGCACGATAAGAATCTAAAGATCGATAGAATCCCATAAAAAAGCCAAGAACCCATAATAAATTGAAGGGCTTTGCGTATAGCTATCAATTCCCAGGACCCTTAGAGATTTCCTATCGTTTTATTTATTTAGGGACTTCATATCCCTGTTTATGAATGCACGGGTATTTTTTTGACAAAATTTATTTGGTTGAAATCTTTATTGTCAGCAATTTTCGGATAAATATAAAAAAAAACTCCTTTGTTTTGTCAGAGGCTACGCTTGGTAGAAATTGAAAATTGCGGGGCGAGACGGAGTGGGAAGCGGTCGCCTCCTTCTGCGAAGCAGTCATGCCAACGAAGGAGGCGCGCCGCGTGAGGGAGAGGGTAGCTTCTTCCCTTCACCCCAGCCGCAGTGATAGACGCCCACGGCGGCGAACGTCGCTAGACGACGACACCGTAGGCGCGGGCATGTGGGCGGCGAGTAGTGGGTGACTTGCCTATTACCAATTCAACTTACAAATTTTAAGAGCTATGCCGGAAAATATCGTCACTTCTTTTTGGTGTTTTTCAGTCCTTTTATTAACTAAGATAATTTTATAAAAATACCGCAAAAACCATCGCGGGTTTAATAGCGCTATGCCCAAACATGACAACTCGGTGCTATAACATAATGTTTTCAAGTTAACAGTTAGGTAGTTACATAAATATTATATCTAGATTATATCTAGAGCAGTTTTTTACATTCATGGAATTACAAGTTTCCCTCCAGGTTCACTTAGACCACCAATCATTAAGTATACCAACAAAGCACAATGTAGAAATACTTTTCAATACATAAAAGGTCAAATAACCAAACTCTCCACCAGAATATTCTTTCAGCATGATTTCGTTCAGAAAGGTTCAGAGCGCCGTGTGATCCGATACGGTCGAACGGTTTTAAATGTGTCCACATTACTACGGTAATGTTAATTCCGATTCGGATACGATTTTCGGAACAGGTTTTATTACAACGTGTAATTGCGTGACCAAACTTTGGATTTAAATACTTGACATCGATTTTTACCAAAATCTCATAGGTTGTGACTTCAAAACTGAGCAAGTATCGATGAGTGTTTTTCAAATGCAAATGTATGTACTTGGGCATGCGGACGGTAAAAAATGGGTGATCCGCCGTCCGATCATGGACCATGCCAGGGTCGACGGAGCGTCGTGTACCACGCGCGCCTTAAAGAACTGTCAAGAATCTGACGGGGCCCTCCTTAGAGACTCCTTAGACCCCCTCCCTCCTTAGACTGTCTCATCAGGTAACCGTACCCTGGAAAGTAAAGAGCTATTGAAGGTTCATCAGGAGCATTCGTGGATTTTAGTCCGTCCAAGTCTTACCCTAAGTAATTCCTCCCGCCCCGCCCTGGGTAGGAGGACTCATTTGAGGATTAAACCCACAATAACAGAGAAAAATATGTATAAGGACTTTCTAAGTTTATCTGGTCATCGTTGACATCGGTGATCGGTGATGAAGATATCATCAAATGATTCTTCCCGCCCTGGATAGAGCAGAAGGGTCTGTCAGATTCTTACTGACTAAAATCCACTGTGTTCCTTCAATAAAACAAATAAATAAATAAAAATTCCACAACTGTCACACAACGCCATCTAGTCCCAAGCTAAGCAGAGCTTGTGTTATGGGTACTAGACAGCTGATAAACATACTTATATATTTCTAAATACATACATATTATAGATAGATTACACCCAGACACAGAACAAATGATCGTGCTCATCACACAAACATTTGTCCTGGGTGGGAATCGAACCCACGACCTCCGGCATAGCAGTCAGGGTCACTAACCACTAGAGCTAGACCACCAGGCCTGTCACTCGGAATGTAAAGCTATTGGTCACTAGACCAATAGCCCTTTACATTCCAGGGTCGTGGTTACCTGTTTAGGCAGCCCCACGATCCCGGCAGGCCTTTTGCCTTCTGTGGACACTTAAGTAGCTCTGTCACTAGAGGGGGGCACATATATATCACTCTGATTTATTTTTCGAAAATTTTTATTAATCATTGATTACTTTACTCCACAGGAAATGAAAGCGTGGTGATATTGTGTTATAGTTCTTTTTATTAGTAATTAATTATAACCACTAGGGTGTGACGTTAATTTTAAACAAACCATTCATTTTGTAAACGTGGTCGACATGGTGCAGACAGGTCGTGTCATTTTTCAGTTTTTCTTTTTTATACTATGCACAATCGTAAGACTTATTTTTATACTTATAACCTTGTATATTGATTGATTTATTTTTATACTTATATTGTTAAATAGAATTTTATTCTTGTTACATTTATTTTTTACTTTTTATGAAGCGTTACCGTCTATATCACTATCTCTTTTGTTTACGTGGTAAAAAGATAAAAAATCCTCCCGCCTAAAACCCACAGCCTACCTTCAATAGCCCTTTACGTTCCGGGGTTACGGTTTCCTGATAAATTAGTCCCGCGACCCCGACAAGTCTCGCAACCTCGGTTACTGGGTGTCTGCCTAGCCATTTGGTTGCAAATTGTCGGGTATTCTATCAAGAGATTATAATTATTATATCCGAAGCCTATTTTCGGGTGTTCATGATGCCAATCAAATAGCCTTGCCTTAAAGTAATATCTAAGGCCCATTCTTGCATTAACATAATTTTAGAAATTTTGTTGTACAAGGGATCCCTATATTCAAAACAAAAAAACAGCTACACACTGTATATACCGTGGGCCCTTTTTTAAACATTAACTTTACTATCTTACTACAGTGACGGGGCCTGTAGAGGGCCAAAGCCTGCCGGGATCGCGGAACCAAGGGATTACCGTGACCCCGGTACGTAAAGGGCTATTGAAGGACACCGTGGATTTTAGTCAGTACAAGTCTGACAGTCCCTCCCGCCCTGCCCTGGGTGGGAGGACTCATTTGATGATTTTACCACGATAAAAAAAAAAACTATCTTACTACAACAAAGTTAAACATCAGTTAAAACCCTGTCTAAAAAAACTGTCAACTGCAAAATAACATTTGGCGTTAATATAAGGGTCGTTTTGCAAGTTACACTTTTTTTAGACAAGTCTTCAACAGATATTTAATTTTTTGTCGTACGACGGCAATAGCAGTCTTATATCAAATGCAGTTTTATAGCAGCACTTTTTTAAGACAAGTGTTTTACAGAAGTTTAACTTTTTGTAGTAAGAATGTATAACTCGCATATACAAACGCCTAGAAAAATGTATGTTAAAAGAACCTTTCTTCTTTTCAGAACGGCCTACATTCGATCCCAAGAAATCATCCATCACTAGGAATTCTGAATGAGCTCATAGGCCAGGATTCAAAAAGTCCACTGATTGTGGTAGTTGACTCTAACAATCAGGCCAGGACTCTGAACGATGATGAACTGAATGATGGACAAGGTTATAGTCAAGGGCACTATAAGTCTCGCCCAAATCATGGTGATCATGATCATCACCATGATCACTATCCTGCCCATGAACATGACGAGAATCATGTCCACGGTAATTCAGATAAATTGTCTGATCAACAGTATGAAGACGCTTTGTATGAACTTTTAAGGGTAAGATAGAAAAAACTACAAACCATTTTTGATTATTGATTTTATTTTATTAATTCATCACTGACTTGTACTGACTACACTATGTTCCTTCAATAGCCCTTTGCGTTCCTGGGACACCTGTTTACACAGTCCCGCGACCCCAGTAGGCTGTTTGCCCCCTTGACCCCTTGGCCCATTAGACTGCTGAACGCACTTTGAGACGCGCGTGGAATACGACGGACCGACGGGCCGTCGACCCGGGCATGACCCTCTAGCATGATCTAACGACGAGTTACCCATTACTCTTCGTTCGCATGGCCGCGCCTACGATGGCCGAAAATCTGCTCACGACGTCCGTTCCACCTCCTTTTTGCTAGCATAACTGCTTTGCAAAAGGAGGTCCCTGCTTCCCATTCCGTTTCGCTCCAAAAGCATGGCCTCATCATGGACACATGGCGGTGCTCTGCCCAAGTGGGGCAGGTTTACACCGTATGCTCCACTGTATCCTCGGGTGATCCTAACAGTGGTGACACCCAGGCGTTTCTTTCTGCTGAATCCAACACAGGAACCTTCCGGGACATCCGTGTCCGTTGACGACTTGCGTCAGGCGGAAGTGAGGACGCCGTGGCGCATCTCCAGCCACTCCTCAAAGAGGGATATTGCTGCGATACAACACGTCCAGCGCGCTGCCAATTTTTTGGTAAACTAGACCGTGGTTTTCAGGAATTGAGCGATAAAGAACTCTTCCGCGTATCGCTATTCTTAAAATCAGAAATTGTATAAATTCAAGTCAATTTAGTCTTCTAGTCGGGTTCTGTGTTCGATCTGCTTTCCAAAGTTGATGGGTTCTCACGGGTATTTGTTTCTACCCTGTATTTTTAAATGATTTCAGACAAGCCAGAAAATACTTCAATTGCAACAGGAACGCTATCGGCCGTCTTACCGCCAAGGAAAAAAGAAAGACAGTTGCGAAAATGGAAAAAAGAAAGACAGTTGCGAGAACGGAAAAGACACAGAATTTTTAGCTGAACAATGTTCAAAATCTGAAGAGAGTTGTGGCGACAAAGACAAGTGCTAATTCATAAAACTTCTGAGAATCAATTAAATTAAAATTCGGTGTCTATACCTACGTACAAGGAAATTTCATTTGCAAACCCAAACTGCACATCTTTGAAACATAGGTGTGTAAATTATTCTTCATTTTAAGTCAAGGAATCAGCCACAACTTAATTTTGCCGGTCCTCATTATTATAAAAGACGAAACGGATTTTAATGAAACTTCATAGCAGGGTTTACGGAGAATATATTCGATGTGTTCGATAGCAGTTTTTTTTTATCGTGGTAAAATCATCAAATGAGTCCTTCCACCCAGTTCAGGGCGGGAGGGACTGTCCGACTTGACTGACTAAAATCCACGGTGTCCTTCAATAGCCCTTTACGTACCGGGGTCACGGTAATTCGTGAGGCACGCGTGGAACACAACGCGCCGTCGACCCGGGCATAGTCCATGGTCAGACAGCGAGTCGCCTATTACTCGCCGCCCGCATGCCCGCGCCTACGGTGGCCGAAGATCGTCGGTGGCCAGAGAAGAATAGCAAAAAAACAGAACCCTTTAAGATTTTTCATGTCTGTCTGTCTATCCCTACATATGTTACAGTCACTTTATTCTGAGACTGACTAAACAGTTGAAACTTAGTACATAGATGTTTGCTGAGAATTTTTTACGATATCTATACAAAAAAAATGCCAAGTTATATATCTCATTCGTAAACTTAGTATTGCAGTTGAACTAGCTGGTTGCCAGCCACAACTCGAAAGTAATCCCACAGGAACAAAACGTCGGGATAAAAACTATCCTAGGTTATAAACTATTTATGTACCACCAGTGCTTCCTAGTCAGTAGACAAATACGGGTCCCAAATATCTTAATGAGACCTTTTTGTTAACAAAATACAAAAGTTTATTGTGGTACTGGCAACTAAAAGTCAGAATGATTAGTCAAACATTCTAGAAGTCCGCGCCACCACTCATGACCTTTTGGCGTGGCGCTAGTGTCTTTGTCATTACATCAAATTGCATCTAAAAAATGTAGTACCACGAATTTTCCGCAAATCATGAGTACACGGACTCCATATCGTTTTATCTGACAGTCATTTCACATAAGATTTGATCAGGCGTGAATTTGGCTGGTACGTTTTCCTCTAAGATTTTATTACTCTTTCAAATACATCTGGTAGGTACATATTTAAATAACTTTTCTTCGAGGCTTTGCTAATTATTTATAGGAATTGTGTTTTTTTCCGTGGTTAAAAATAGCTTAAGTAATTTTCTGGTCTGCATTTTTTTGTATTGGTTAACAGTCGACACAGCTAGAAAATTCGAAATTCTGTCAATTACTCTAAGGCCGTGTACAGAAAGAAAGCTGGAAACTTATAAGCGCTGATAACCCGTGCAGGAAAATATATGAACGCGCGCCGATAAGCACTGAACGGTGCCGACAAGTTCCGACAAGCTTCAACACGCGCTGGACGCTGCCATTTAAAATTAATAAACAATTTGCTTGGTCTGCTTCAATCTGCTTCCTTTGTGTAGAACGGACGAGCGCTGTCAAGCGCCGGTAAGCGCTTATAAGTTTCCAGCTTTCTTTCTGTATACGGCCTTACCGAGGAGTAATATTACACAATTACTCGGTTGTAGATGTCAGATAGACAGTTGGTCCATGTAAAATACCGGTATTCAGCTGCATCCAGTTCACCCGAAAACCAACCTTGGGTTTGGTTGGTTCCCATAGTTGGGAATAGGCTAAGCAAATTAACATAATGTAAATCAGAGGTACTAAAGAAGCAATTTTTTATATTTTTCAGGTCAGGCAGTACATAGCATTGAAGCAACGATTGTTACAGAACTACTAAGAAATTGAAATATCAAAATGGCGAACTCAAATCGAGAAGTCATTATTATGGCGATTTGCTTGATGGTATTATGGAAACTCATGAGTTACTATTTTCAAGAAGGTTCATACTCACCGAAGCATGCTGCTAAAAAAGTTTAAATGTTATAAAGAAAGCGAGACATGTTATCTTTGTGAATATGATGATAATCAAGATTTGTTGAAATGTTTTAACAGAGCTTTTTGAAACAGAACACGAATTTTAGTCTGATTTTGAATTGTTAGAATTGTTTTCGTTGCGGCGCCCCTGTTTTTAGTATTTTGTTCCTGTGCTTAGCGATCCCAAATTAAATCCATAGAATGGTCATTAGAAGCATCTCATGGCGCCCCTCTGCACAATTCTACGGCGCCCCTCTGCTCAATCTAGGGCGCCCCTTTGCTCAATATCCGGCGCCCTCATGCTCAATCTACGTCATCGATCTGCACTCTCTACAGCGCCGCTCTGCTCAATCTACGGCGCCCCTCTGCTCAATCTACGGCGCCCCTTTGCTCAATATCCGGCGACCTTATGCTCAATCTACGTCATCGATCTGCACTCTCTATAGCGCCGCTCTGCTCAATCTACGGCGCCCCTCTGCTCAATCTACGGCGCCCCTTTTCTCAATATCCGGCGACCTTATGCTCAATCTACGTCATCAATCTGCACTCTCTACGGCGCCGCTCTGCTCAATCTACGGCGCCCCTTTGCTCAATATCCGGCGACCTTATGCTCAATCTACGTCATCAATCTGCACTCTCTACGGCGCCGCTCTGCTCAATCTACGGCGCCTCTTTGCTCAATCTATTCTACGTGCTCAAGAGCCATATAAGATAGTAATATGAAACCCTTTAAGTGTTTATTTTATTTAAGAGTCTAGTTTTTGTTTCTTTAGTAATAACAAGTAAATACAATTATTTTTATAATATTTCGTATTTTTTTTAATATAATTTAATCCATAGAGCTCATAGCCGCATAAGCACTCCTGAAAATTAGGCGGCCACTTCGGGTGACCAGAATCGTCAGTTGAATGAAAAAATGTGTGACCGCTTTGTCAAGTGTGCGCACAATAAATTATTTCAAACAAAATGGTATAAAATGGTGGGTCTCTCGTTCCATAACTGACTCTTATCTTCATTTCAAGCAGCGCTTGCCAAGGTCAGTTTGTGGATAGATGATCTGTTACACTCCGTGCCTCAGAAAACAACAGTTTGCCCTCAGTACTGTAGCATTTGTAGAACTTTGACAGTCGTTTTCACATTAGACAACGAGAGCGTTTTCACATTAGACAACAACGGTAAAGACGACACGACACTGCATATCGTTCTCTCACGCTCGTTTGCCCTAGAAATGTATGTAACAACTAGTGAGAAAGCTCCCTTGCAGGTAGTTGGAAAGTCTGACAATCAGTCTTCCTAAGTGTTATCGTATTACCCCAATACTAGAGTCCACGCCATGACTGAGGTACTTAAGATGCAGCGCTAGTGTTTATGTAATTACATCAAATTGCATTTAAAAAATGTAGCATTTGGGTCGTGGCAAGGACTCTACTACTACTGGGGTTTTAGGGGTCAAGTAAGCAATCTACGTTGATAAAAAACTAAGAAAGAAAATTGGAAATCGTTATAAATCAATAAAACCTTTTAACAGTCTTGCAAAGACATTCCAGATACAGATTCTAGAAAATGGGTATAATTCCGAACAACTAGTACGACCTTGTGTGACTATGTTCTGGGCTCTGGGCTCGAAAAATACTTGGATAGTTTTAGACAGTTAGATCGGCATAAGTTTTTGAACGGATATCAATCCGACCTAATGTGGCCGAAGATCGGGCAAGTCGCTAATGCAGGTTTATTAATGAAGCGTGCCCTCTTCGCTAGGCTTCAAGTGCATTGTTAACCTAGGGGTGGAAGTAACTTATTTAGTCCCGAGACGGGAATTGACGCTCGAGGGTGCTAATGGTTCGAGGGACTAAAAAGACTAACCGGTGGTAAACACTAATTTTCATAACGAATAAAAGAAAATTACATAATTTTTAAAAACCGTGACTCGAGTTTTTATTTGCATTAGATGGTAATTTTCAATAGAAACTAGATTTACGATAACAATATTATGAAATTCCGTAGAACGATTAATTATTAACATAAACAAGTACCAACTGAACAGGAAATTACAATCAAAACAAATAACAAATGTAATCAGTTAATGAAAATTGATTAAAAAATATGTGTAGCGTTAAGTTTACTTAGCAAGAATAAGCCGGAGTATAGCATATTTGGAAACTAAACGCCAAAGGGTAGAAATGGCGTCCTCAGTACCGAATCTCAAACAACTTCAAAATGTAATATTTTTGCTCCTGGTTACTGTAAGTTCAATTCAAGTTGTCTTCTTTTATTTTCTGCTTTTGTTCATTTAAATTTTTAACCTTTTCTTCTCGAGTGGTAAAATGAGTGCTCGCGCCCTGGAAGGAGCGGAAGGGATTGTCGGACTATTACTAACGAAACATTCACCCTGTTTCTTCGGTTGTCCGTTCCAGGGTCACTTTTACCTTTACAGACGGTACCGTGAGCCATTCGTATTTTTACCTCCGAAGCAAAAAAGGGGAGTTATCGTAGTTATATGTGTCTATCTGTGGCATTGTAGCTTTTAAACGGGTGAACCAATTTGGATGCGGTTTTTAGATATGATGGACTCTTAGGAATTTTTTAACAAAAAGGTTTAGAAAACAAAAATTTGCCCCACCCTAGGAATTTCTCCTGTGTCGTGGGTGTGTTTACAAACATATAAACTCCCGTACTCAAACACCCAGACTCGGAACAACTACTTGTATGTCATACAAATATTTGTCCAGTCCAATCGCTCAGCCACTGCGATAACCGTGCCGTATTAAGTATTGCATGTATCAGGAAGGTATTGTGAAGTTGAAAGCTGCGGTATAGACCACCAAACTCAACAAAATTTCCCATTGAAACCACCGAAACAACAAAAAATATAAGTTTAAAACTGATGTGGTCACTAACACCTCATTAAAATGTGTAACGGAATATTTTCCACGTTTATTATTTATTTTGAGTTTCCGATATTCGAGTACTTGTGCAAGTCTCAGTTAATGGAAAGATTCTTTTTTTTATCGTGGTAAAATCATCAAATAAGTCCTCTTACCCAGGGCAGGGCGGGAGGGACTGTCAGACTTGGCTGACTAAAATCCACGGTCTCCTTCAGTAGCCCTTTACGTAATTTGTGAGTCCCGTAACCCCGGCAGGAGTACCTACATGGAAAGATGGAAAGAAAAATTCGAATGTGATCAGAATTTGAACGTGTAGCGTTCCAATGCTGCTTGCGAGCATTATTGGCAAAAAGGGCCGATGTGTTTTTTTTTATTCACAAAAAAAAAGCTTAAAAATGTATTTAATTATTTTTATTCTATTTCAGAATTTCCTTCCCACTTTGTCTGAAGAATACTCCGGCCTGCTTTCCAATCTCTACAAGAAGGCTACCGACCAGAACCGACCCCTTATTTTGGTTTTGGATAACAATCAGAACTCACAGCAGTCGCGTTCCTCCAATTACAAATCGAACAGCTACAAATCTGATTCTCCGGCAAAAAGAAACTATAGAACTAGCAGTAGCAACTCCAACCGAAACGATGAAGAATATGACAGAGATGATGGACCTTATCAATATATTGCCCAATTGGCACAACAGGTATGTATTACAAAAAAAAGAAGGAAAATAAAAAAGGAGAGGATTTGTTTCCATTTCAATAAGAATTTACATTTTTGTAACATTATAAAGATACAACAATGACGATTTATATATTTTAACAATGAATATTTCATTTATGTACAACATTCAACCATTAAACTTCAAACTTTATACTATTACGTTTCATTGCATTCTTTATTTTCAGGTAAAAGACAAGTTGTCAGATAACAAAGTATCAAAATCAAACCATTACAGCTCACGGGGCTCTTACCACGGCAATAACCAAAATGACAGAAACTATAATTCAGATAAATACTATAATGGAGATAAGAGTGATTCTAAGGGAAACAATAGAGGCAATAATTACAATAGAGGCGATAATAGCAACAGGGGCGACAATTATTATAGGGAGAGCAATCGTGCTGATGGCAAAAAAGTCTATAGAGGAAACAACAGAGGAGACAGTAACAGTAACTATAGAGGTAACTACAGAGACGACAACAACGGTAACTATAGAGAAAATTACCGAGCTGTCAGCAATAATGTCTATAAAGGAAATAACAGAGGTGACAATAACTACAGAGAAAGCAACCGAGCTGGCAGCAATTATGACTATAGAGGAAACAACAGAGGTAGCGGTAACTACAGAGGCAACAGCAGAGACGACAGCAACAGTAACTATAGAAGTACCAACAGAGTTGACAGCAACTATAGAGAAAATTATCAAGGTCTCAGCAATAATTACTATAGAGGAAATAAGAGAGGTGACAGCAACAACAGAGAAAGCTACCGTGCTGATAGCAACAATGACTATAGGGGAAACAACAGAGGTGACAGCAACTACAGAAGTAGCTATAGCATTAATAATAACGATAGAGACCATAGGGGTAACTACGGAACTGAGAATAGCAATAGAGGAAGCTACAGACCAGATAGCAACAACAGGGGCGATAATAATTACAATAGCAATAACTACTATAAAGGAAGCAACAGAGGTAATAATGATGTCAGCTACAGGGAGGAGAGTTACAAAAACGACAACTATAGAAACGATAATTACAATAGGGACAGCAATAGAGGATATAGTGACAACAGAGGCAGCTACAGAAGTAATAGCAACAATAGGGGTAGCAACAAGGGTGAATATGATAATAGAGGTAGCAACAGAGGTGATTATGGCAATAGAGGCAACAATAGGGATGATTATAATAACAAAGGCAGCAATAGGGTAGATTATGACAATAGAGGCAGCAATAGCGGTGATTACTACAATAGAGGAGATAAAAGCGTTGATTCTGGCTACAAAACCCAGGACAGATATGATAATGAACTTTTAAAATCACCCTTAGTGAAAACACTTCTAGATATTTCTAATAGCTTGAGGCAACGCAAAGATTCTTGTGAAGATGATAAGAAAAATGATGATTGTACGACAACTACACAATGTCCAACTGAAACAACTGATGATTGTGCTAGCAGAGGCAGTTGTGAAGACACTGTTGAAAAGAAAGATGCAAGCACAAAAGGTGAGATGTGGAACGAATGTGAAAATGAGTTTAAAGGATGTAATGCCTAAATAAAATATTTTGAATTGGTTCTTGAAATTTTGTTTGTTTTGTTAATAATCAAGTAGACTATATATTTGTACAGACGCCAAAACATCAACCTACATTAATCTGTAAAATTTTCCCAATCGAACCTAAACTTTCTGCTTTTGTGAACCTTGTACTTTTTTGTATGGATTAAGCCACTTACGCATCTAGGTATCAAAGCGTAGATTTTTTTAAGTTTCCCCTCACTGGGAATGTCTCCTCCTTCGTGGGTGCGTTTAGAAACATTTAAACTCGAATACACAAAGATCCAGACCCGAAACAACTATTTGTAAATTATAGAAATATTCGTAAAGCCATCCTTTTCTTAATGGAAACGTATCCAGTACTTTTGTGTACCTGTTGGGGCCTGAATGGGTCTCCCCTGAATGAACGTCTCAGTGCAAAATGCACAATGGCACTTGGCCAAATTGCCAAATATTTGGAGAGATAATTCCTAAGGTGAATTGAGTCCTCGCAACATTATTTCAGCCTATATAGGCCTAGGCCTTGTCAACCAGCCACTGCTAGCTATTTTCTTTGGTCATCGGTCCATCTTCCATTCAAGAACTTTCCTATTCCACCTGCGCCGGCGCTCCTCGCATTGCTGAGGTCCAGAGACCCTCCACTATACATATTTAGCTTCCATAAATCAAATAAAATCCCTTTTTGGTCGCAAGCCCAACTGCGGCCAAAGTGTTATTGAGTCTTTACATTAGGAATTTCTCAGTACCAACCAAAGAGTCTAGATTTGTAACTACTTGATGACGATAGGTTCCCCCCTAATAAAGAGGTTATTTTCATCAAATCCAAAAATAGCTAACATACAAAACTTTTTTTTGACTTAAACTTTTTGCTTGTATAAATGTCAATACTTGTTGATTTGACACAATTTGACTTTGCAACGAAAATAAGCTTACGCAAAAAGTACACAGCTGAAGAGAACAGCATTGATACTAAAGACATCTGCTAAAAAAGTGAAGTGGTGGGCGCGGGTGCAAGCTCCCGTGTCTGCATCTAAAGATAGTATGAGCAGTGTGAAGGCACGGACGCGGATGCTTGGACCGGCTTCTCTATACTTAGGCAGCGAATAGCCTCGTGCACTGAGTGAGATTTAGCGGACGTCCTCTAAAATATCGGTACCAGTGATATCTTCATGAATTTAAATGGCTCTCTTCGATACAGTGCTTGAGTCCCAAGAGTTCACAGCCATCTTATTGTAGGATTTTACACAAAAATGCATAAATAAAGAGTTTTCTTGGTCTAGAGGTAATAGTTAGCTGTAGTATTTTCTTGTTTATTCTTAGCTAGCTGTTGCCCGCGGCTGAAAATTATCCCACGGTAATATTAACTGGGATTGTAAGGGGTAAGTGGAAAAGTATCTTCTTAACAACTTTTCAATCTGTGTCTTGTATTGGCTGAATTTACAAATTACCGAATCGAACCAGACAAGCATTTTACTTTGTTTAAGGCCGCATTCAAATACGAGCGGCGCGGCGCATCGTTTGGCGTGTGCAATAATTGGTTATTTGTTGCCGTTCTTTCTTGGACGCTCTAATACATTGCTGTACTTATGTTTGTTTTTCTGACGGCCTGCACCGCGCATCGCACCGCCCGACATGTCGCGAAGCCTACGCGTTTTCATCACCACTGCCCCGCAAGGGTAAAGGAAAATACCGCTCACCCAGAGAGAACGTTTTTAGCAATGAGAACTTCTTTTTAAGATGAGTTTACTCCTGACTCTAGTCTTTCAAAGTCGATAGGAATTAAATCTACAATAGAGTGAGTTTACCCAGAAGAAGCCTGTTCACTCTAACGTTGAATGGATTCGGGTTGTACTCGTAAGTGTTTGGGAACACAGACGTAGTTAGTAAGTTCCACTCTATCGGACCGATTGCTATTACCAAAATAATGAAAACCAGTGCATCCTTTTAGATGAAACCTGTTCAAAACAAATCAGGTACACCAAACCAGGCAACGAATACAGGAGCTACGTCAGAAGATGGTTCTGTGAGTATAATTTTATGTACTAGCTTCCGCCCGCGACTCCGCCCGCGCGGATGTCGGTCTTCGCGTGGATGGTTTATTTCTCCATTTTGAGTAACTCTGACAATGACATCTTATAAATATCTATTGGACCCAAATACGGCTAAGCCTATAATAATTAAGGAGATCCCTCTATTGAGCTACTGCTGTTGAGCTCGCGTTCTGTAGGTAAAACTGAAAAATAAGATTTTTTTTCTACGTATTTTTCCAGGATAAAAAGTATCCCATTTTATGCCCAGGATAATAAGTTTCATCGAAATCGAACCGTTAGCTTTCACGTGATGCCTGCATATACAGACAGACAGACAAAAATTTTTTTAATCACATATTTGGGTTTGGTATCGATCCAGCACACCCCCCGCTATTATTATTTTCAATGTACAGAATTGACCCTTCTACAGATTTATTATATGTATAGATTTAAGAATTTTTGGGTGTTAAAAAAAATTCCACCCTGGGTGGAACTCGTACTGACTAAAAATTCACCTCGTTATTTCAATTGCCTTTTGCCGGCAAGCAACATAACGAGCCGTCGACCCGGGCATAGTCCCTGATCGGACTGTGAGCTTTACATTCCCGCGCAGCTTACAAAGGCATTGGAACAAAGTTAGGATGGAGAGGAAACCATGAAAAAAATAAAACAAAATTGTCATCTGTTTGCGAAAGCTAACTCGCTGTTGCTCGTAACTCTACTCTAGAACATTTTAAATTTTGGGCATGCGGACGGCAAGTAACGGGTAACTCACTGCCTGATCATGGACCATGCCGGCGACGGCGCGTCGTGTTCCACGCACGCCTCAAAGAGCTGTCTGCAAAATGACGGCGCCCCCCTTAGAGCGCCAAAGCCTGCCGGGGTCGCGGGACTAACGAGTAACCGTGGCTCTGGAACGTAAAGGGCTATTAAAGGACACCGTAGATTTTAGTCAGTCCAAGTCGGACAGTCCCTCCTGCCCTGCCCTGGGTGGGAAGACTCTCTCGGTGATTTTGAAGGCAATCTTAAATTTTTAGAATATGGATACTCCTGATCCGACTACGAATCCTACAGCCCCTGCTATATCCACACAGTCAAATGGAACTGCTCCAGCGAGATCACCCTCAAGTTCTCAAGGAATTTCCATGGTTCTGGGTCCTCCAATCAGATTGAGCCCTGATCTTTTAATAGAATCCAGTCCAACCAGTTTAAGAACGACTGTTGCACGATCAATCACTTCAAGACATCCTTCATACGCTGATATTATAACAAATCGTTCAGCAACCTCTCTTTATGAAAGTGTTCACGATTCACCGAATGCTAGCTATCCTGATGTGATGAGCACTATGTATCGTCGGGAAATGGCAGCTGTTGTAAGTTATGTTTTCATTGTCATTCAAAATCAAAGTATATAATTTCAACTAGGCCAGTTTCAGACACTTTTGAATTGACAAAAAATGGACCTGCATTCACAAAGTATAATAACTGTGAAAGTATTGCAGTTGCCCATTACAAACCGAAGATGCCTATGGAGAAGAACGGACAGGAACCTCCATGGATATTAGTGGTCGCCTAGTGGCCGAAATTTGACTTTAATTCATTTTTTATGTTTTAAAATAGTAAAGTTCATTTCGATTCAAATAAGGAAAAAAACAATCACCCCGACTTAGTTTATCTTTGTTTTTTTTCCGCACAAGTGCTGAGAAATAAAATACGCATACGAAATATCCTGCATATTGAACCTAATCTTAGTGCAATAAGTGAGCAGCATTCTCCTTTATTTGAGGTAGTAAATATACGCTTTCTGCACTCCTTTTCCATAAAACTTATTTTTGCCAAATTTCGTACACCTACAATCGCCTTCTTTTCGAAAAAATAGGGTACAAAGTTTTTCGATTTACATAGTAACAATTTCTCTTTTTGCTTGTCTTTCAGACTGATTATGGTCGTGAAAGAAGAGTAAGTTCGATATATTTTTAGAAAAAAATTAAAGATGGTGTCGTGGACATGAAACCACCTGTGACTAAAAGAATGTTGAAGAATGGATATGAAGGCAAATGAAAAAAAAAATGAAATAAGAGAAATGACTTAATGACAAATGGTAGAGAGAGAAAAAGGAGTAAATTATGACGTGAAGTGAAGTGACGTTTGGTAGTGGAGGACTGAAGAAGAAATGAGATCAAAGAAGTGGGGTTTTTGTGTGTTCAAAAAAATTTAAACCTGGGGAAATAACGTCGTGAGCCATCATATCCTAGAAACAAAACTTTGGTGTCCATTCCCTCATAAGCTTATGTCCCACCAGTGAATAATATAAACTGATTATGTCACACTGGCAATTGAAAACCAGCCATGTACAAGAGCCATAACTCCCTAAAAATATTCGATTTCACCACCGTAATACTTATCTCTCTTTCAGGATAGCCTCAACACTACATATACTTTGGATGAAGAAGTGATGAAATACATTAGAAAGAGAGAGAGCGCCGTGTATGACTTTTACCCTGGTACAGAGAGGACTGATTTCGACTACGTATCGGAAAGGAACGACATGTATACTACTAAGTATTTTATGTTTCTCTGGTGCTTTATTCTTGATAGCTTTTTTGAACTTCTGATCTGCTTCGCCGATGCTGTGCAATTAATTTCCTCCGAAAAGGTACCAACTAAAAGGGTAGAGAGAGCCTGTAACGATATGCAGCACGGGCACCTGTTTTTGTTTGTGGAGGAAACTTGTAAAAGGCGGTCAGTTTTTGGGAGTAAATCGAGGATTGTGGGATTTTTGCCACTCTTTTGCTATTGCACTTGACATAAGCCACAATTAAAAGATCTATCTGGGACCCCGACTCGAAGAGGTCTCCTTTGTGCTTCCTAACTCTGTTATGGATGGATAGAGATCCCACTCTTAACGTCCGCGACCAAAATGTACTTACTACTTGCTTCAAGTGGTGCACCCACCCTGTTTCTTCAATTTCATTTTATGTTCCGGTGTTGGGGTTATTCTTTTTACTAATTCCGTAACCCTGGCTAAAAGCAGCTTTAATTTCCTTGCTTATAATTCCCAGTTTTTTTCTTTCTTCATTTTTTACACTTCTCTTATGTTATTTTTAATTATTTTTACGAAAACATAAAAAAATATAATTATAAAAAATAGCAGTTCACCAGCATCAGGAACAGGGTTAGGGCTATCGGTGATCAGGGTTCCTGATAGGGGAACCTTCTAACAATATGCGCCGTGTCCAAAAATACAGCCTTCTGAATCAGGCGCTTGATCCAACTACCAAACGAGAGCCTCCTCAGATGTTGTTCGAGGCCTTTGGCAATTAAGCCATTGGCGAATACGACTATTGGCACAATGATAGCCGAGCTCACATTCCACATGTTGACAACCTTGCGCGCCAAGTAGATATTTCATTTGTTTATCTTTCTCGGCTTTCACGAGGTTCTCGTCATGCGGGATGGTAACATCGATTATCTATTATTCATAATAATGAATTCGTATTATTATTTTGCAGTTTAATTGAGTCAACTGCTTATTTGATCAAGGGGAGCCTTGGTGGCGCAGTCTTAAGCATGCATGAGGCTTACATGATCGGAGGGCTCTGGACATCCGTGATTGTAACCGTTGCTGTTGGGGTCCTTACAGGCTACACTATGTGTGTTAGTTTTCTTTTATTTCTGGTTTCAACATACTACCCAATGTCACTAAGTTATAAGCAACAAATTTTACGGGTGCGGTATTAGGATGAGTTGATGACAATTAAGTGTAACTAACAAAAAATAGGTAATTTGTGAAAATTCGTTTTTAGTGATAGTATCTTGTTAATGTTAATTTAACGTAATTTTTGATAATTTGAGAACACCAAACACCACAACAAAGAGTCATAAAACCTTTCCCATAAATTTTGTTGCACAGTAATTCTACAATGTGTGTTCGGTGTCGGTCTGTGCAAACTTAATGGGTAGGTAGCTTGACACTTATGTCAATAAAATTATCCAACATATAGGGTCGGAACCCAATCCCTACTGAATGATAGCCAAATTTTTTTTAATTTAATTGACGGAATTGAGCGAGCCCGTTTGTACAAACCGAAATCGGACACATTGTATAATGCGAACTCTTTTATCCTGTGCCGTACATACCTATTTCATTATTATAAGTTAGCCAAAACATGTCATAATTAACCCCCTATATTTTTAAGGTTCCTTATATGTATTTCACAGATGTTAATAACATCAGCCCAAAAACTGTATCGTAGGTTAAGGATAACTAAATTATCATACCCTGACTTGGCTGAGGCGGCCGCCGCGACAGCGCCATGGAACTGCGTCAGAAATAAAAGTAAAGTTTTTAGGTACGTACTTTTTAGAGTACTCTCATACATTTCTAGAGAGTATCGAAAGGCAAACCTCGTAGAAGATGGCGAAACGAGCTGGATAAATTCAACGATCAAAGGTCTACTCATAACCACGGATCGAGAAAACTGCAAGACATGGATGCCCAGCAGTGGGTTGACACTAACTGTAGTACTGCAAAATATGCAAGGGATAGATAAAAACAAATGGTGCAGGCTTCTTTGGTCTCTCTATTAATCGTCACCCAATAATACAGTGCTCCTCACTCCTACCGTAGTCCTGGGGATTTAGCCTGCTTTTCATTGATACAGTAGCTGACTCCAGTGTAACTGCTGCAAACATAAGGAACTTGCTCTATTCTGATCCAGCGCTGGATACGGGGCACTGTATTGGGTTCAAATATATTTAAATTATTCCAGTGACGCTGGATCAGTCTTAATGGAGTTATTGACTATCGATCCATTCTATAGGATGCTTTATAATGATGTGCCTTTCGATATGTAATCCCACATAACACTGACCATCCAATCGGCAGATTGGGGTAACAAGTCCCAGAGCTGACGTTCGATCCCTGAAGATATAAACCCAGCCCCCTCTTGCCACTCTTTGCTTACTCAGCAACTTTTGTCGGTAACTCCAGTTCTTTTTTTTTAATAGTCTAGTTTGTTTCCCACTGCTGGGCAAAGGCCTCCCCTTTTTCCGTCCAAACCACTCTATTTTGGGCAATTTCTGGCCATGTCTGCCCCGCGAACATGATCAGATCATCACACCACCTCCGCCGCGGTCGATCTCGATGGCGATGTCCTCCCTCAGGCGTCCAGTGAGTGACGATATTTGCCCACCTCTCCGGGCGCATACGTTCAACGTGGCCCGCCCACTCCCACTTCAGCTTGGCTATTTTTACTCCCACATCAGCTACTTCAGTTCTTATTCTGATAATTTTGTTCTTTCAAACTCCAAATATAGTACGCTCCGTGGCGGTCTAAACAACCTTAAATTTATGGATCAACCTGATTATCAGGTGCGGAGTGAGGAAACGGAGAAATATTTACCAATAGGATTGTAACCGCTGAAGAAGAACGGAGATTTAAGGCAATGCTATTGTTTAATATTTTTCCGTTTCTCTGCTCCACAACCTCGCCTCGCTCTTTGATAGGCAGCGCTATAAGAGGTCCCCTTTATATGTATATTGGAAATCAGTCGTAAATAAACAAGCCTTCGTTATTCCGATTTCAAACGATGATTTCCGAAGCGTTTAACTTAAATTAAATCTTATGATCTTTTTTCATCTTGCTGCTTTCAGGTATACAGTAGAAGTAACCTTACTTTTTCAAATGCTAGGAACTTGTTGTATTTACCAAATTATAATCGCACATTGTATGAGACGGGTGAGTTATTTTTTAAAGTTTTTCCTATTCTGTTATCAATATAACCGCACTGGACCAGCGGGAAATCTTCTTCTTTTATTTTATACACCAAAAGGAACGGAGTAGCAGTGAGAAATGTTTCAAAATCGGGAAAATACATTCCTTTTCGATAACTTCCGTTGCGTGCGCTGCGTAAACGGTTAAAGATATGCAAAAATTTTGTAGTACGGAATTATTCCTCATGAAAAGTTCTAAAATAAAGTCCGCGAGAGCTTCTATCTATCTTTTAAGGTTAAGTCACTATAACCTTTTTTGTGGAAATCAACATTTGATTTTAAAGGGATTCATTATTTGCGAAGGTACTTTCATTAACATGATATTAATCCTTATCCAAATAAATAATTACGTTAATCATCACAAGCATTTGATTTTGAACAAAATTGCCCTTGACATCGTTTGATTTCAGTGAATATCTAAGGAGATATCATAGTTTCAAAATAATATTACAACAAAATAACGACTGCCTTAGCATGTCATAATTGCGGTCGTAAGATCCCTCTTTGAGAAATGTTTAGAAATGCGCTACGGCGTCCTCAGCCTCACCATCAACCTGACGCAAGTCCTCCCGGGCACGGTTGTTGCGATAGGTACCTCAGGGATTCGGCGGCAGGCGAGGTAAATGGGGAGCAGTCGGAATGCGTGAGGGAAAAGACATCCTCTACTTATCGCCCCAGACACGGGGCAACAAATCGCGGGGCATATTCCAGCTGCTTGCGGACGGGGAGTAATGGGGAGCTCGCCGTCCGATCAAGGACATGGCCCGAGCCACAGTGCGTCGTGTTCCACGCGCTCCTCAAGGGAACTAATGGGGACGGGACCATAGGGCCAAACGCCTAACATGACGCGGGTGATACCGCGCGCAGAAGCTAGTATGATATAAACCTATTTTTTATTGAACACAGATCATCACCGGCCTTGATCCTACTAGTGTCTCATGGCTGCATGATGTCAGGATGCACATACTACTTAGTGCCCCTTTGCTTCTGCCACTGTGCCTTATCAGAAGTCTTAAGTGGCTGTCACCGTTTGCCGTTGTAGCTGATATTTTCGTTGGTAAGAATATTTTAGAATTTTGGCCCTTATTTACAAATTGATATTTTAGGGTCGGGCATTGACCCACAACACCCCTCCCTAGCTACAGCTCTGGACTTGCTGCCGATCAGTGGTGGCTCCGACATGGAGTTTGTATGCTCAACCCACGATGGCATATAACTTGGTTTTTCTCACACATGATTGTAATATTGTAACTATAAAGTTTTTTTGTAAATGAAATGAATTCTTTCTTTTTTAAAAAACGTTGCCCCACACTAGGAATTTCTCCTGTGTCGTGGGTGCGTTTACAAACATAGAAACTCACATACACAAACGCCCAGACCTGAAGCAACTACTTGTAGATCATGCAAATATTTGCTCCGTGCGGGAATTAAACCCGCGACACGCAGCGCAGCAGTTCAATCGCTCAGCCACTGACCTAACCGTGTCGTCTAATTGTTGTAATTAGTCCGTCAGTAAGAGGTTTTGAAAATGAATGAATATGTTTTTTTTATTTTGTTGAATTCATTTTTCTTTTGTTGAATTAAAGAGAGTGTTGGGGCTCGTGATGTCAGAAGCAATTAAAATTGTACTCGTGACGTATTGGCAATTTTTAAAGTGTCATATCTTCGTCAATGTTGGTTTACATAACAAAAGAAAAAATACGTGGCAAATATTTTTTGATAAAACTGTAAGACTTATTAGATTTTTTTAGTCAAATACTCTATTATTTTTGCTTCTCCGGGGATGTATTAGAGCATTCAGCTCTAATACATCTCCGTATGTTTGTTTTCCGGCGGACCGCGTGTCTTGAAAAACAGAAAACTGCAGTGAAAAACACGCATTGTTACTGGATGTGAGTTTAAACCCGGCTATGGTTTGAACTCACATCACGTGCATGAGAGCAGTGGCAAACCTAGGCGAGGGCGAAACAGACCCCCGGCCTCGCACCTAAAGTAAGCTCGCGCCCAGAGAAAAAAACATCTTGACAACAGCGATCACTAGTCCGCAACTAAGACATTAACATGACCTACAATTATATACTTGTGTTGTCCAATGAGTGGGAAGTGAAAGAACCTAAAAGGCCTCACAGTGCTGATACCCCGGACGATCACGTTTAGATTAAGCGCCTCCACTGCCCGCGCGAGGCAAGATAACTAGGTAAAGTTTTATTTGTTACTAGCTTCCGCCCGCGACTCCGTCCGCGCGGATGTCGGTCTTCGCGTGGATGGTTTATGTCCCCATTTTGAGTAACTCTGACAATGACATCTTATAAATATTACGGCGCTGAATCCACTGCGGGTAATGCAACGTGTGTTCGCGGTTCTACAGAACAACGTCTATGAATAAAATTGAAAAATAAGATTTTTTTTCTACGTATTTTTCCAGGATAAAAAGTATCCTATGTTATGCCCAGGATAATAAGGAATAATTATACCAAGTTTCATCGAAATCGAACCGTTAGTTTTCACGTGATGCCTGCACAAACAGACAGACAGACAGACAGACAAATTTTTTTTTAATCATATATTTGGGTTTGGTATCGATCCAGCAACACCCCCCGCTATTTATTTTTTCAATATTTTCAATGAACAGAATTGACCCTTCTACAGATTTATTATATGTATAGATTGAGAACTGAATGAGTACAAGAGGCCTCGCGAGGTGATGTCATATCACAATCTCATTTGGTATAGATGACTTGGGGGAACCAAGTCATCTTATAACAAAGGGGGCCTCGTGCGAGGCGTGGACGCAAGTTATATTTTTCATCTAGGAAAAAAAGGGGCCTCGCACATGCATCTTACCCCCTTCTAGATTCGGTCTCGCTACGCCACTGCATGAGAGTGAGAAGCAAAGCCTCAATCCACAGGAAAAAAAAAGAAATACTACAGAAGATAATGTGTCTTATTTTGCAGCAGTATGCGTCATAACGACAATGTATTACAGTGTGCTAGCATTAGAACATGTGACAATCTTTCATCGCGCGGCGTGGAAGGATCTACATGGATTCATCAGGGTTTTTGCTATATGCATGTACGGAACTTCGGGTATATGTGTTGCCCTTCCCGTAGAAAATAATATGAAATCACCGAAATATTTTCCGACGGTCGTGCAATATGGTAAGAATGCAGATTTATAAACGAAAAAAGTTTAAAAAAACGTATTTAGTAGTAGTTTTTAAGGTCCTGTACCTCAAAAGAAAAAAACGGAACCCTTATAGGATCACTTTGTTGTCCGTCCGTCTGTCAGGAACGCATGGAGGTATCAATATGAAATTTATATCAAATACTTAGGTCTACTGTCCCTTGGAGCTATGAAAAAACTTCTAAGCCAACATAATCATGGGATACAGCCGTTTATGCCGCAAATTCCCAAATTTTCGAAACTCGCAAGGGAATCAAAACCTGCAGTAGTAATTCCCGTGAACTCCGAATCTTGAAACTTAGTAAGAAGCAACGTCTTATAGTATAATAGATATAGGAAAAATTGAGAAAACCGTAAATAAAACCGTAAAGTAATTCTATGGGAAAATTTTCAAGTCCTCATGTGTGTCAAAGTAGTTAGAATATCTTGGTACACTTAGATATTAGTTCTCCTTACTTTTTTCCAAAATGAAGCCCACGCATTCGGGGAGGACTTTGCCCAGCAGTGGGACAGTATAGACAAATAATAAAAAAGTCTTCTAAAAAGGCCTCTCGATTGATCGAACTTCCCTTTTGTTACAGCTACAATAGTCGTGATTATTCTATCAGTCTTAACCGGGTTCTTCGGCTACTGGGCTTGGGGTGAAACTTGCACCAGCCCAATCACAAGCCACATGCCCAATAATATGTAAGCATAACGAAAAGATGACGCTATTCGTCCTGTTAACTAGTATGCACAGCATGACACTGTAGACTATTTACTAACATGACACCGTAGAGACGAGTTTTGTCCACGGAAGAATAGACAAAATCACAGAATGTAGAAAGATTTCTATCAGTCTATCTAAGTAAGGGTCGTGTCGGGCATGCGGGCGGCATGTAATGGGCGACTCGCTGTCCGACCATGAACCATGCGATCGACGGCGCCTTAGAGAGGGTCTGCAAAATGACGGGGCTCTAGAGGGCTAAAGCCTGCCGGGGTCTCGGGACTTACGAATTACCGTGACCCACGAACGTAAACGGCTATTGAAGGATACCGTGGATTTTAGTCAGTACGAGTCTGACAGTCCCTCCCGCTCTGCCCTGGGTGGGAAATGAGTCCTCATTTGATGATTTTACCACGATAGAAAAAAAAGGGTTTTGCTCGGACCAAAAAAGGCACATTTGCATAGAAATACAAATTTGTACATTCATTGTGTTTACATTCTTCGTAGAATGAAGATATAATTGGTCATACTACTCGAGCAGGAGAACTTAAAACATCAAATAGCCTACCATGGCATCAAAAAGCGGGAGTAGTTCCAGTGTGAGAAAGAGACAGAGCTATGCCAGTCTTCTAGCGCCACCTCGTTCCCACACTGGAATTAAACTCGCTTTAAGATGTCGTGGTAGGCCATTAGGTATTTTAAAAAAAAAACAAACCATAAGAAAACATTTATGAAAAAGTTTAAAGAAAGAAATCAATTTATTTTCAGAGTCACGACAGTTCTACAATTTCTTTTGTTGATGATGTTAAGCATAACCTTTGCTATCACGTTTTGGGTGCCTTTCCGTATAATATGGCACTACATCTCGAGGAAATATAAAAGGTACCGTCATTCATTTTTTACACGTTTCATACTCTTTTTTATCGTTTCATGACTAATTGAAACAAGAAATAAAAATTAAATAAATAAATAACCAAAATCGGTGCTATTCCTTATAAGACACATCGCCGCAGCAACGCTGGAACTACGATTTGTCTTCAGTAGATTTTCACCTTCATGATATAAAAGGACTTCGACCACTTTGTATGGCGTTTGGGCTTGAACATGAACATAAAAATATTGCACTATTTTTGATTTTATGGAGTAGCTTACAGTACGTTGAAAACACATATATAGGAAGTTTTGTATCAAATTGATTTATATAAGAAAAAACTAAAAAAAAGTCGTCATGTAAAACGGGTTCATTATCCGAAGAAATGCCAGGGTAAACGTTTAAAGCGGGTACGGAGTCCAAGAATGAGCCAGGGTCGTTAGATAGAAAATCATCAGCATCCATTTTCAATAGCGCAAGTCGTCAAAAATATCCAAAATCCAAATAATATTCGCAATAATATTCAAACAAGGGCGCGAACACAGAGCGAATGACATTGTTGTTGTTGTTTATAAAATTCGCCAAAAGGCAGGCAAAGGAACAGAGCCATACAGCCTAGTCTTGTTTGAATTTTCCAATGAATTTTTCTTGTATTTTTGAAGATCTAAGCCAAGTCTGATTTGTCCAATTTCAAAAGGCCAACGCCATGTCTGTTTTGTTTTTTCAAATAAGGACAAAGCCATGTCTAATTTATTCAAAGTCTAAAGGCTTAGAAGCCATGTCTCATATCAGTGCGAATGACTGAATGCATTTTGGACGCTCTAAGTATAATTTTATGTAATACTAACTAATGTAATATATTAAGTTCACAATGTATTCGACTGAAAGACTTGTATCTATGGTCATGAATAAATATTATTAAAAAAAAAAGCATCTTGGACGCTGTACCGCAACTGTCACCATTCACAAAATAATCAATTGAAAATCTTTTTTATTCGTTTTTAATATTATTTATTTTGACACTCCCGAAATAGACCAATATTTACTAAATATTACTACTAAATTATTGATGAATTTCGTTTTTCCCAATGCAGCTGTTCACCTGTTAGCCCAGTTTGGTCGAAGTCCTTTAAAACTTAAAGATGAAAATATATTAAATGATAGCTGAAACTAAATTTAATTCAATTCTCTTCAAGACATTGAGCTGTTTTTTAGCGTGGCAAAATCATCGAATGTATCCTCCCACCCAGGGCAGAGCGGGAGGGACTGTCAAACTATTACTGACTAAAATCCACGGTGTACTTCAATAGCCCTTTGCGTTCCGGGGTCACGGTAATTCGTGAGACCCTCGACCAAGACATTGAGCTGACATTTTGTATACGCCTTTTTTTCTGAAGTCAACATATTTTACTAGCGACCGCCCCGGCTCCGCACGGGTGCAATCTCTACTATATTATGCCTGTTTTATACATAGGAGTATAAACCTTCCTCTTGAATCACTCTATCTACTAAAAAAAAAAACGACGGGTTGCACTCTGGGAGTGCCGGCAGAAGTGAAAACTTGATTATTAACGTTGAGCATGTTTGATGTTTTGGAATGGTTAGGGAATAATTTTGCACCAATTGCTGTATCAGTATAAAAGTACTATCATTTATGTGGTAGAATACAATATTCATTTATTGCGCTATCGTACACGGTCGAGGTCGACCTCGACCTCGACCTCGACCTCGACCTCGACCTCGACCTCGATTCGTGACACGCTGTAACATAGACGAACATTTGCGCAAGCGCCCTGCGCCGCCTAAACGAAACAGTAGGCCCAGGCATACATTTTCGCCGCGCCGTAGAGAGGGGATAGCTGTCTACTCTCCATCCGTCCTACGCTTTTTCGATCAGGGTCACGTGTCCTGACGCGAGTGTCCTGACGCGAGTTTAAGATTTTATACCCATTACAGAAAAAGTGCTCAACGCCGCTAAAGAAGTTTTCACTTCAAAAACGGTATCGAAATCCGTTGCGTAGTTTTAAAGATCTAAGTATACTTAGGGACAGACAGACAGACGGCGGGAAGCGACTTTGTTTTATACTATTTAGTAATGTTAAGCATGACCCTGATTCTGCAAGCAGAATCATCTCACGAATGAACTCCTAAATGCTTATAACATGGACCCGTATCTTTGTACACGCGTTCGATCGTGATCATTCGTTGCAGTTCAAGAAGAACATTAAAAAACATTTTTTTTCTTCAGAAACTATTCTTTATGGCAAGCATTTTATCGATTTCTATTGGCACTCACAGTGATGGCAGCAACTATGATAGCCCCTCATACAATTCCAGTCATGATTTTTGTAAGTACCTAATTAAGTCCTGATTACAAAGCATTATTCTACTATATAGGTATTTACTATGAATGTTTGTTCACAAGTCACAAAATTGCGGCATATTGTTATTTCCAAATTGTCATTTTTCTACTTAAACTACACACATCAAAAGTGTCGTGGAATTTGATGATTGATGATCCAAATTGATGATTCCAAACTAAATATCTAATTTATATAAAAAAATATACTCTTCTAGAAGGGTTTCTTATGTTGATTCCTATGGTTTTTTTTTCATCTTAGTAAAATCATCAAATGAGTCATCTGACTTTTACTGACTAAAATCCATGGTGATCCCTCAAAAGCCCTTTACGTTCAAGGGTCCCGGTTACCTATTTAGACAGTCCCGCAACCCAAGCAGGCGTTTGGCCCTCTATAAGGGCCCCGTCTGATTTCTGACCCGTCTGGGCAGTTTGAATCGCACGTGGAACAGATGAGATGTGCCGTCGACTCGGGCATGGTTCATGATCGGACGGTGAGTAACCCATAACTCGCCGTCCACATGCCCAAGGAATCTTGTCTTCCGTCATTTTTACTTATTGCTTATTACTTTAATGTTTGGTTCTTTTTACAAACTTAACATTTTAGGCTTAACCGTGCCAGTTATGCAACGATATTTAGTATATTTTCAGGTTGGTCAATTCTTCTTGGGTTTTGTCGCTTTAATATTCCCAGCGTTCATAGAGTTTTTGGTTGATTGGGAAGAACAATATGCAAGCAGATACAGGTAAAGACAATGTAACGTACCTCACTATAATGGGTAGCAAGAATAAATCTAGAAGAGGGCAAGACGCATCAGCGAGGCCTTTTACTTTCAGGACGAATAATATATCATTATGCCTCCGCTGCTCGCGCGAGGCCCCCCTTGTTGTAAGATAACTTGTTACCCCCATTCATATATACTAAACCTGCTTTACTAACTGTTCCAAACGTGTAATCTACGTTGTCCTGAATTTTTCTTTCTTGCCTCTGAGCTCGAGGCCCCTACAGCTGCGAGGCCGGAGTCTAAGGTCCGCTCCGCCCTTGCCTAGCTACGCCACTGCCTTACTAACACTGAAAGTTAATAGTTGCTCTCTTGATCCCAATATTTCATCATAAGCCTATAATTTTCCCATTGCTGGGAAACAAGCCTCCTCTTTATGAGATGGTGTGGGCCATCATCCAACACGCGAGCCTAGTGCAGGTTGGTAGATGTCACATGTCTCCGAATTATTAGTTCTAGAGCATGCCGATTTTCTCACGATATTTTCCTTCACCGTTTTGTGATAAGTGGTGTTGAAATAAATTAGGTAAATAAAGGCTGATGATGAATTAGAAATAGCCGTCAAAAACAAAGAAACGGGATAATTATAAAAAATGTAAATCTTTTACAGAGTGAGATTCGCGACGAACGCGAAGAACTTTGGCCTAATCGTCCTAGGTTTGATGCTTAGCTTATCAACCATTTATTCTATTCGAGAATGACGTCGAAATGTTTTTTTATTTTTATTTTGTAAATATGTACATAAGGTTTATGTAAGGATCGCAGCAGATGGCACTCTGTAGTTTCTGCCTACCCCAATGGGACTAAGGCGACAGTTTATGTATTATGTACATAAATCTGTATGTAGATTTGTGATAGTGAGCACGTAAAAATAAACTTCCTTGAATTTAAAACTTGTGGTTTTATTTTTCATAGCATAGAACGAAAGTCAGATGTTTAACTTTTTGTAGTAAGGCTGTATATGTCGGGAAAGCCGCTGTGGATGATGGATAGAGTGGCTGGATGGATAAGCGTCACGGCGTCCTGACCTACCACCTGACACAGGCCCTCACCGGACACGGAAGTTTCGGGAGGTACCTGTGTGTCGGATGACGAAGGAAGAATCGCCTGGGTGTCACTGGGTGTCAGTACAAGTCTAACAGTCCCTCCCATCCTGTCCTGGGTGGGAGGACTCATAAGATGATTTTACCACGTAAAAAAAAGGCTGTATATGTCCATTATTATGATCCGGCATTTCTCGTTAGTGTGGCCCGGCATTACAAAATAACTGGCAAAATATGGGTAAACTGATACCGTCTATGATGTTAGTTTTTACATTCTTGGTTCAATTTCATATTAGATTCCAAAATCGTTTAAAAGCCCCCAACATGACGATTACTCCGTTCTAACGCAATAGTGGACATAACCACAAAATCTGTAGAATGCTATACAGCAGTTAACATTACTGTTTAATAGACTCAAGGGTTTTTAGGGTCACCATCGTGACCGGATTGTGGTGGATATATCCTGAGAACTAATTTTGCGTTTTTATTCTGTTTTTTTTTTACTTTTTAATAAAGAATTAAGAAGTCTAATTATCACTATTTCAATAACGTCATACAAAATTTTAAAAATGTGACGATATCATCACATGCGTGTAATTGATCGTTGATTGTGTATTATGACGTCACTACCAAAGAATCGACTGGAGTACCGTCCTGTGTTGTCATGTTATAAATTAACATCAAATTTATCAAAGTGTATTAATTTAAATCGGTATTTTTTTATTGATTACAAGGTAATCTCGATACCTTGTAACACCTTCGTGGACGGGGCAGATTGTTTTTGCCGTCCTATATGTATAATGCGAGGTTGGCTTATGTTGAAATTGTGAGACTTAATAATTATGTCCCCGTGATTAATAGAATAAAAAAAAGTACAACAGTAAATCAATTTTCTTTCGAAAGTCTTTTTTGCCACCGGCTAGCGGCTTCCGAATTAAAAGTTATTTTCTAAATTATTTAACACTATTTTAATTTGTTTTTGAAGTCAATTAATTTATTTAAAAAGTTTTTTTTATTATACCCTTTTAAGTTCAAAGTTCAAATTCCTATCAATAACATAATTTTCTTAAAAATACCGTCAGTTTACGGTCCGTTTACAGTACCCAAATTGTCCGAATTCTTTTCACCCACTTAATGGTTGGCCTACTAACATCACATTACCCGACTAACGCCAATACATTTACGAAGTCATATGGAAAGGGCTCACCCAGAGTTGTAACAATGACTGTAACTACACAAATGTTTGTAAGTTAAATAGTTTAGTCAACGTATCTTCTGGATATTAAGGGTACGGCTATGGCTTTAAGAAGTACGGTTCTTGTGTTATGTATCCCATGCCTTAAACAGTTTCCTTGATATGATGTTGCTCTTAATACTTTATGTCAGCAATAACAGGGGACTCGCAATTTACCGTAATCCCGGTACGTAAAGGGCTATTGAAGGACACCGTGGATTTTAGTCAGTACAAGTCTGACAGTCCCTCCCGCCCTGCCCTGGGTGGGAGGACTCATTTAATGATTTTACCACGCTAAAAATGTCAGCATTAACGCCGATTTACACAACTATAAGTAAGTAGAAACCACCAGGGTTTACCTCTTGTTTCACCAGGACATGAATTTTACTTTTATGCAATGTTAAAATTTTTCGAAAACATTTAATAAACATGTTGTATACAAAACTTGAAGAATTATACATGTTTTATACCTCGATGATTTTTTTTTTTTATCGTGGTAAAATCATCAAATGAGTCCTCCCACCCAGGGCAGGGCGGGAGGGACTGTCAGACTTGTACTGACTAAAATCCACGGTGTCCTTCACTAGCCCTTTACGTACCGGGGTTACGGTAATGGGAAAGTCCCGCGACCCCGGCAGGCTATGGCCCTCTACAGGCCCCGTCATTATGCTGACACTCCTTGAGGCGCGCGTGGAACACAACGCGCCGTCGACCCGGGCATGGTCCATGGTCGGACAGCGAGTCGCCCATTACTCGCCGCCCGCATGCCCGCGCCTACGGTGGCCGGAGATCGTCTTGCGACGTCCGACGCCGTGGGCGTCCACCACTGTGGCTGGGGTGGTGGGAGGTCGCTGTCCTCCCCCTCACGCGGCTCGCCTCCTCCTTCGCGAGCATGACTGCTTCGCAGAAGGAGGCGACCGCTTCCCACTCCGTCTCGCCCCGCAGCATGGCCTCGACCAATGCCGGGCGCGAGAGGTCTCCGCGGCGCGAGAGGTCTCCGCTATACCTCGATGATAGCGAGGAGTTGAATGATTGAAACAGTCTCAATACACGTTTAAAACAAATTATTACGACACCTGCAAGCAATAACATCGTAACTCACTTTTTGGCGATTTTGAGTTACAATCATATTCTTACTCTACAAAGAATGTAGAATTTTTTGCACTCACTCTGGTGGCTCTAGTCCTTTAAATAAAGATTTTTTTAATGTAAAAACATTGTAGGTGAGTGTCCACTGAAGTTCATCAAAGGGTAAATTTAATTACACATCATTGTCAACATTGCCTACGCTCGCCAATACTAATATAACATTGTAAAACAAGTTACAATATTATTAAAAATTATTGTTTCATATTAAGTCCATATTATCATACTTTATGCGATTGTATGTCTGAGTTATTATTTACAATGTCATTTAAAACAGTATATGTTGTGAATTAACATTGTAACTTACGACAATACTTCAAATATTCATATAAATAATAAAATAATAATTTAAAAGTGTAGTTAGACTTAATCGAAATCAGTAGTTTTTTTTTTTTTTAATCTTTGACGCACTCCTGTAAAGTTGTTAAAAGAGAGTTACGATGTTCTTGCTTGTAGGTGTCGACTATATCTTGATAATTAGTAATCTATAGAGTTTGTATCAAACTACACAGGGAGGAGGCCTGTGTCCCAGCAGTGGAAAAGTTATAAGCTAATTATGATGAAGCGAATTTTTGGCACCTTTGTTTGCATTTTGGTTCCCACCGAAAACTATATCGTATCGTACGCAAGACGCGTATCCGTTTGTTTCCATAAGATTCATTTTCTTTTAAAATACCTGTCCTGTGCCCCATTTATGCAACGATAGTGAACATCCCTAGGGAGGTTGCAGGATAGCATCTGAACCTCACTGTTCTGCTATGTATGGCAGTACGTGACAACTGTGTGTTTGTCATGTTTGCGGTATCTCAGTCAGATGTAGCACCCTTTTTTGTTTTTTTTTTGTGTGTTAAAATCATCAAATGAGTCCTCCCACCCAGTGCAGGGCGGGAGGGACTGTCATACTCGTACTGACTAAAATCCACGGTGTCCTTCAATAACCCTTTACATTCCGGGGTCACGGTAATTCGTACAGTCCCGCGACCGTCGCATACTAGTTTGTATCTATGTAAAGAAGAGACAAATAGAGTTAACAAGCAATTCAAAAGGCAATTGAGGGAACAGGTGGCCAAAAGAGACATAACTATACAAGTAGTCTAGCGCCACCTCGTTCCCACAGTGGAATTACTCTCGCTTTAAGACGTCATGGTAGGCCACCTGGGTGAGTTTTAGTCAGTATGTGTCTGACACTCCCTATCCACTTCATCTAGAGCGGGAGACGTGGTAATGGGGATTCCCCAACCCAAAAAACTACCTTTGTTTTGTCCGAACCCCAGCGAACACTCTATCTCACTCATCGTGTAAAATGGAGTACCTAATGAATGCACATAACGTACGTATATAAGAACATTGTATCGGACATGCGTCAGTCAAATGATTACACTTTATTGGCACAATAGACGCGCGTCGGGGGAATATCGATGCAAATTCTATTGGTGTTCATGTAGACTCTCCAAATTTTTGGATTAAGCTGGACATTCAAATATTTTTGCTGAAGATCAAAGATTGTTGAATAGTGTAAAAGTAATAGGCTATTTTTTAAAGTTTTAACTCCGAAAGATAGATTATCAAAAAGTAATTGACCCGTATTTTTCTCATGTTACTTAAGCCAAAATTGACGAATATACTACGCTTTTAAATAATACAAAACTTCACTCGATCGGTATAATTTTAGAGACATTATGACGTCAGTAACAATTTTTATTTACGAGTCAAGGGGCCAATTTATTGTCACTGAATAAAATACTCAGCAGATGCTTCTGAGTAGAGGCTGCGAATATAACCACCCCACTCCTGAATTTCGAAACGTTTTATCATTGTCAATATTTACTGATTTAAAAACCAAAAAATTCGTGTCCATAATTTTTCAATACTCTTAACTGACGGACTAAACAGATTTTCTATTTATTTATGCTGTAAACCTAACCTAACCTGTAAACCCTATTATTTGAAAGAAAAAAAAGTATACACTTTTCCTTTTTCTTTCTAAGCCTCAAACTAGCCTAGGGGCAAAAATGAGGCCTAAAATGGAGAAAGAACTCCTGTGCATCGACAGAACGCAGTGAAAACCTTTTGACGTCGGACTTCGAAAGGATATTGGTCGCGAGGCAGGCAGTCCTGGTGAGGCCCACCACCGCTGGTGGGACTGCTTATCCATGATCGTCATCGTAGTTTACAGGTAGCATGCGGTGCCGTTTACTATATATAGGGATAGTTCAGAAGGACATCGTGGATTTTAGTCAGTACGAGTCTGACAGTCCCTCCCGATCTGCCCTGGGTGGGAGGACTCATTTGATGATTTTACCACGATAAAAAAGGAGGGTCCTAGTCCTCCCAATACACGTTACATATATTTCGGGGTGATTGGGTATCCTCCCAATCACCCCAAAATTTATGTAATGTGTATGGCTTGAATCTCCCATTTACTGAAGCCACAGTATGAATATCCGTAAAATCCATATTTAACATGGATACCCTACAAGCCAGTACACTCAATAATATAAAGTAATGGACATAATATTGTGCCTATATGTTGAACTGCCGCCGTGTGCTATCAACGACATTCACTGCCCTAAAATTACCCGTGGGGGTCATAAGGGGTCATGGTGGAATGATGGGTAGTACCCTACTGCATAATAATAGTACCACTTTACAATAGGATGCAACACTGAGCTATTATTGTCAGCTGCTGCGTAGGTGTCGTGGTCACAGGCGCGACTGCTGAGCGTCGGTTCCTCGGTACGATTCCCGGGTCGGGTAAAAAGAGCTATTGGGTTTTTCTATCAGAGTTTCTGTCTTTGATCGCATCAGATTGCCGTCCTGGCAATAGGTTGTGTGTTGAAGAGTACACCAACGATAAATGCCGTAAAATATCGCAATAATGAAGTTTAAATGGTGATCATCGCGATAATTAGCCGCATTTCTCGTTAGTATGGCCCCAGTATAAGATCACTATACTCTTCTTTGACAGATTTTTTCTACAAGAAGACAAACAGTTGAGTAGAAGTTGTGAGGAAGAAACTACCCAACAACAACCTTAGATATTACGATAGTCGCGGGACTGTTTTATCGGGTACCGTGGCCCCGGAACGTAAGAGCTATTGAAGGACACCGTGGATTTTAGTCAGTATAAACTGACAGTTCCTCCCGTCCTGCCCTGGGTGGCGGAGGACTCATTGGAACAACAATATTTTTTGTTACTGCGAAACCTGTCTAGTATTTTTGTGTAAAAAATCTATGTGCAAAATTAAAAAAAAAGGTATTATGAAAGATCACAAAGTTATAAACTTGTTATGAAACGTTCAAAGACAAGTTAATTTCGCGGGGGGTGCGGTGCCCCTGTGTGCCACCTGTGCTTCTCCAGTGTCCTACACTCATTGATAATAGTTTTGCAATGGGTGCCGGTAGGTGATTGTATTATAATAAACCTTTTAAGCGCTTGGCTATATATCAATTGCCGTGCCGTGGAGATCAAATTATAAACATATTTTGAAACAATTTACAACATGGTGTTAAAATTATTGGAAACGAGTTACTGATTCTGAACTAACTATATTCAGGTTTCGCATATTATATTAAAAATTATTTTGTAGATTAAAGTGCTTTAGACAATGATGACAAATAAGGTAAAATTACTTTGAAAAACCTGTGTGTGGGCCTTTCCAAGGATAGATTAAAATTTAAGTCACGAATGAATAAGTTACTTGTATGCAAACGTAGGCCGTACTTCACTGTCAACCACATTATCGCTTACCATCACGCGAATTAGTAGAAAAACACGAGGTAATCGCTTAATACTAACTGATGTCATGAATGCGAAAGTAAGTTTTCACCACACACGCAAGATTCTATTTGTCGTTCGAAATCTGAGCGCAAAACCCCTTTTTCTAAAGCAAATACAAAAAATGCGTATAATAACTTTTCTTTCGGAAGTCGGTGGGTTTGTTTTTTATTTTATCGACTTTTACCACCGATTTTCAAGTCGGTTTCTATACGAAAGGTTTTTTTTATTGTACCTTTTTAATTCAGATATTCAACAAAAATCTTCATATAATCGGCGTCTTTGAAAATCTACAACCCAAGTAAGCAAAACAAACTTTTTCAAAAAAAATGTTTCCACAAAATAGGGTAAAATATCCTACAAAATAACTATTCTTTCAGAAGTCGTTGGCAAAAAATATTATTTTACCCTTTTTTGTCGCTGTTTTTGAAGGCGGTTACATTTTTTTTAAAGTCGGTTAATCATCTGCCTAGCCTTTTCCCAACTATACTTACTATATTGGGGTCGGCTTCCAGTCAAACCAGATGCAGCTGGATATCAGTATTTTACATGGAGCGACTGCCGGTCGGACCTCCACAACCCAGATACTGGGTAATACGATACCCCATGGTAAGACTGGTTGTCAGACTTTAGAGCTTCTGACTAAGAATAACGACTGTCAAAGATCTACAAATGACAGCCGGGATCAACGGCTTTACGTGCTTTCCGAGCCACGGAGGAAACAGACAAACCTCGCCAAGCGCGGCTTAACCCGGAAGATCGGCCTGTGCGACTGTATTTATTTAGCTACGAGCTCCTCCTCCGCTTTTAAAGTCGGTTAAAAAATGAAAAAAAAGGGCGATTGGCTGATGAGTACTCTAAAGAGGTCCTTGTCCTTTTCTGCACATGTAGTTGCAAACTCTAAAATAACAATTATTCGATATCAATGCTCAGTACTTTAGTCATGATCATTATCTTTACGACATGCTTGATCACTTCTAACAGTAAACCTGTCTATTCATAAACCAGTACAAGTAATCTGTTATGAAAGACAACATTATTTTCGATATTGACTTTGTAGAGTAGTCATAGTAGTCATAATAATAAGAACAAAAGTTATGATTAAGCCAGCTTGATAGATACCTTTTTTATCGTGGTAAAATCATCAAATGAGTACTCCCACCCAGTGAGGGGCTGGAGGGACAGTCATACTCATACTGCCTAAAATCCACGGTGATCAATATCCCTTTACGTTTCAGGGTCACAGGTACCTCATGAGAAAGTCCCGCGACCCCGGCAGGCCAGGCTTTGGCCCCAATTCTGCCCCGTCAGATTGCTGACAGCTCTTTCAGGCGCGCGTGGAACTCGACGCGCCGTCGACCCGGGCATGGTCCCACAGGTCTGCAATGGTTTTCCTCTCTGAGATCTGATTAACGTTTTCTATAGTTTCTGATGTGCTGATTACGAGAAAAATAATAAAAAAATTCTATCACGTCAGGATTCTTTGATATTGAATATTTAAGATTTTAACTAAAAATGTCTGAGCGCATACATTTTAAAATCTATAAAACGTCACTTAATTACTTCAGCTTAATTTTTATTGCATTTAATTAGTTTAAGACGACATAGAAATGAATGCAAATCAGTAATTTGTTAATTACTACATAATAAGTGTAAGTAATTCGCATTAACCATTTCGAAAACGGGTCATTTTGGCTTCATTTAGTAATGAGCTCATTAATACACGATGTTTAGGTGATATTGCCTAATTGTTGTTAATGTTGTTCAAAAAGGGTATAATGAAGAAAACAAAAGGTTTTTTTTGTATAAGTACCTACTCTGAATTAGAAAACTAACAGTCGAAGTGCGTATCTTGCAACCTAAACTTTAAAATGTCGTCGCGAAGTTGTTTAAACTCTTCGAATTGTTTTTGTTATATTTGCGGGAAATTCATGGTGATAAAACAACTAAACAACATTACAGACTATGTGAAAAATATTTACAAAAGTTATTTTGGACATTCTATAAGTAACCAACACAAAACTTGGACACCTCAAAAAGTTTGTTCGACTTGTTTACTTGAACTTCGCAAGTGGTCAAAAGGACAGAAAAATAGCTTCAAAATCGTTTCGCCCATGCTATGGAGAGAGCCTAACAACCATGTTGAAGATTGCTACTTTTGTTGTTGTGACATAACTGGATACAATTCTAAAAATAAAAGTGACATAAGCTATCCAAATGTGTCATCAGTTACGCCTGCAGTTTTCGGAGATTCAGAAATGGTGCAGCCCCCGTATCCAGCTATACAAATTGAAGATTCTGCTAATGATACAAATGAACAGAATGCATCCCAATCTGATCCTGTATTTCAAGTAGATTCTAACGAGTGTCAGCTCTTTTCACAGTCAGATTTAAACGACTTGACAAGAGATTTGAATCTCCCCAAAGATGCAGCTGAGCTCCTCGGATCACGATTAAAAGAAAGAAATATGCTTGCACCTGGTACTTCATTTTCATGGTACCGTCACAGAGAAAAAAATTTCCTTCCATTCTTCGCTGAAGATCATGATTTGGTGTACTGTAAAGATATTCCTGGCTTGATGAAAATGTTCGACATTGAATACAATCGTAAGGAGTGGAGATTGTTTATTGACTCCTCAAAAAGAAGTTTAAAAGCAGTCCTTCTACATAATGGGAATACATATGCCTCACTACCTGTTGCACATTCTGTCCATTTAAAGGAATGTTATGAAAAATGGAAAAGCTTTTAGCTACTATAGCTTACGAACATCACGGCTGGATGGTGTGTGGAGACTTGAAAATCATAAGCATGCTACTCGGCCAAGGTGGTTATACAAAATACCCGTGCTTTCTTTGCGAATGGGATAGCCGGGATAAACAACATCATTGGACCAAAAAGGAATGGCCTCCAAGAACTGAACTAACCCCAGGAATCAAAAACGTGCTTAAACAGAGTTTGGTTCCCAGAGAAAAAGTTTTACTGCCGCCTTTACACATCAAATTGGGTATAATGAAGCAGTTTGTGAAGGCTTTAAATAAAGATGGGAAAGGTTTCAAATATCTGCATTCAGTTTTTCCATCTTTATCAGATTCTAAGTTAAAAGAAGGAATTTTTGTCGGCCCTGATATAAGAAAAATTGATGTCGGAGGAAAAATTTGATCAAAAACTCAATGATGTCGAGTTACAAGCGTGGAAATCATTTAAGGAAGTGGTAAAAATCTTTTTGGGGAACAATAAAAGCTCGGACTATAAAGAAATAGGTAGTAGCCAAAATGATAACGAATTTTGGTGTAATGGGTTGTAATATGAGCGTTAAACTTCATTTTCTGAATTCGCACATTGATTACTTCCCAGAAAATCTAGGAGCCGTTAGCGAAGAACAAGGTGAAAGATTTCACCAAGATTTAAAAGAGCTTGAAGTCCGGTATCAAGGAAGATGGAATGTCAGCATGATGGCGGACTATTGTTGGTTGTGGAAGCGTGATGATCCAAACCGGAAATATAAGCGAAAATCGCACAACAGAAGCTTCCAGGAAAAAAGGACCAGGTTCCACAAATAAAATTTAAGTGTATTTTAACCCAGCAATAAGTTGTTATTACGTGTTAATAGTTTTTTAAGTTAAAAATTAAGTACTTTTTTAAATATATAATTTTTTAAGTGAAAACTTGTCTTTTTTCTCAATTTTCTATCTGTAGCTTTTTTGAAAAATCAGGAGGTGATGGAGAAAAACTAAGTACATATTCGTAATCAGCGCATCAAAATACTCCAGAATCAGCTATCAAATTCCAGAGAGGAAGTTATGACCTTCATTTTGCAGGCCTGTAATCGGAGGGCGAGTCACCAATTACTCACCGTTCACATGCCCGCGCCTACGGCGGGCGGAAATCGCCTCGCGTTGTTCGATACCGTTGGAGTCTCCCGCGGAGGCAAGGTCGTGCGGTGGACGCTATCCTCTACCTCACGCGACCCGCCTCAAGAATATCTTTGCCAACAGCTGGGGACCCACGGTATGAACTGGCAACGTGCAGGCGATACTGGTAGCCTCCTGCAACAAGAACGCTACGGTGTCCGCGTTTCATCACGCGGGCCGTATCCTTATTTCTCACTTTTATAAAATAGTTGCAGCTTCTCAGCAACGTGCAGGTGATACTGCTGGTCACTGTTTCCATCAGGACCGCATTCCATCAGTCGGGTCGTATACTTCTTTCTCACTCTTATAAAATAGTTGCAGTGTCGCGGTTGGGAACGTGCAAGCGATACCTTTGGTGTTGCAGGAGTCCATAAGTTACGGTGACCGCGTACCACCAGGTGGGCCGTAAGCTTGCTTGTCAATTTTAATGGTATAAAGAAAGGAAATGCGCGCAGAGGAACCCCTGAAAATTAGTTTTAGGATAGGGAGAAGTATTTTTCTTTGCCGTTTAAAAAACCATAATTTTACATCGTGGTATTAACAACACTTTTCATCTTGTCTCATACCTACTGTGTAAATAAATCTTCAAGTTAGATAAGACAGAAAATATTTTGTTAGAAAGATAAAATGATAATACTTTATTATGATCTGCAGTGTTTACAGGTGATTATTAAAACGAATTACACTGCAGTGCAAAATAATTGACCTCTTCTGTATCATGGGTGCGACTAAAATCATATAAACTCGCACACATAAACACCCAGATCCGGATCAACTACTATTCCCAGTGTAGGATAGTAATTAAGTCTTTTTTTTTATCGTGGTAAAATCATGAAATGAGTCCTCCAATCCAGGGCAGAACGGGTGGGACTGTCAGTCTTGTAGTGACTAAAATCCACAGTGTCCTTCAATAGCCCTTTACGTTCCAGAGTCACGGTTGCGATTAAGTCTTAAAAATTATTTGAACCCCTCTGCTACATGAGCATTAGCTCATGTCTGTTGTCACCGATTTTGATGCGGTTCTTTTTGTCAAATTTGACAGTGAAGATTTCAGGATTTCAGGCTTCTTCCTTTCTGATGATAATCATATGCAATTGTAGAAAATGTTCCTTTTGATCATTTGCCATTTTGAGAATAAGGCTTTTTGAGAATTTTTCATTGTGAGAATTAGGCGTTTAGAGAATTTTAAATTTTGAGAACATGTCCTTTTGCGACTCGGTTGTCATTTTAAGAATTAGGCTTTTGGTGCCTAAACTGTTAAAACTTTTGACAATGATTTAATAATAAAATGCAAAATACCTGAATAAGCAAAACACTACCGGAAGAATACCTAATGTTTATTATTAAAACTATTTTTTTATTAAATTCGGGGATGTACCTTTTCGTCCTTCGTAGTTGGCATATTTTTATTTACTTTTTTTATCACTTAAGACTTGCAACCGGTTTGTAAATAATTGATGACGTTTCCAAAACTCGAGTTTCAACCGCACAGTGCACAAATTAATGTTTTTGCTTCAGGGTAATGAACTGCATGCCAAAATATAGAACACGTAGTTGCAAATAAACATAGTGTCACATGCCCGGGTCTTAAAAAAATAATGTAATGAAAAAAAAAGATGTTTTGTCAATATAATATGAGACAGTTACTTGTAAATACATTATTTTAGTGTCACTTGTGCAGTTCCAAAAAAAAGCATAAGGATTATAATAAAATTATATTATAGAAATTACTTATGTCATCTTTTGTTTTAGAAACAACTGATTTGCGTTACAAGAAAAATCTAAACATACATCACTCCAATGATTATAGCACATAATATTTTGGTTTCATTACAAAGAGCCTGTGAAGAAATATGCGTGAATAATATTTGTAGGACACACGTGACTTGAATGATATCTTAGTTTTAATTAGATTGACGCGACTTGTGTTGTACAGTGGTTTATACAGTTCTTTATTAAAAAAAAAGGAAATAAAAAGAAATAAAACAGTCTATTTTAGTTACCTACCATTAAATATAAAAATAAGTGTTACAAAAGTTACATTGTACAAATAATTATTACCACCCTATTTTCAATAATCACGTGGAAATCCTTCAACTTTATCAACCTAACCATCTGTGAAACAGTAAATAGTTAACAATCATCTTACTTCAAACAAATTCATGTGAATCACATATGATAGGGAAGTTGTTCTAAAAATTATTTAAATTAAAACAATATTTATACATGTGTCCGTTTTTTTGCACTGGAGTGTAAAGCAGAAGGCCGTACAACGGAGTCGTATGCTGAGAACATTTAATTGACATAAGATCAAACTACTTGAGGAAATGGTTGTGTGCTGTGTTTAAATATTGTGGCTCAAAAATGGAATTGAATTCGAATTATGTAAGTTTTTTTCTTATTTTTTGTGGTCTGATTTGTAGGACTCCCGCCAGCCAGCCAGGTGGAGTGACGACCTGCGAAAAGTAGCTGTCAGAGACTGTATGAGGAAACGTCAAGACAGGGCTCAGTGGCGGACATTGGGGGAGGCCTATGCTAGCAGTTGACGAATACAGGCTGGTGATGATGTTTTTTTTTACGTTTAAAATCATCAAATGAGTCCTCCCTACCCAGGGCAAAGCGGGAGGGACTGTCATACTTGTACTGACTAAAATCCACGGTGTCCTTTAATAGCCCTTTACGTTCCGGGGTCACGGTAATTCGTACAGTCCCGCGACCATGATGATGAAGATGATAAATAATAAATTGAAAAGCTAGATAGAATCATTAAAATTGTGCAAATGTAGTTTCTTCTTACCTTTAAAATATACACTAGTCTAGAAGCAGCAACATTAATTGTATGTAGTAAATTAGAGATACTTAACTTTTAAGCAAGTTACCACCTTAATAACTATTTATTTAGGTACAAATTACAACGGTCATTCGTTGTCATTAAATTTTTACTATTGTATCAATTTGTTATCGCTTCAAATTAATAGTGCCGAACTAAATAATTATCCACTTGTTTAAACAATTGTTTTTACTAAAAACCTTTTTTTTGTTCGGCAAAAATTGTGCTAATTCCAAAGATCTTAACTTATTTTTTTGTTTTTTTTTTTTGCTTTACGCACACTTTGTTGATGGTCCTTCGAGGAATCATCGTGCTAAGATAATTGGCAAGCTCTCTCTGAAACAGAGTCAACTATTACAGAGAGAGATCTGTAACAGATCAAACACGATGAAGAATAGGGGAACAGTATATAAGACGGGGACGCGGACATTTTATTTTCATGTTGCACCACTAACCCTAATAACATTATCTAATGTAAAATGTATGGGCTTATGTCTGAAATAAAGATAATTGAATTGAGTAAGAATTTGTCCTATATCGTGGGTGTGTTGACAAACATTTGAACTCACATACATATACAGTCAAGCCCAGAACAACTACCTGCAGTCGCAAAGTCAGGCTTATCTTGATTGTACTTGCGGACATACATGATGCGGAGGTCGACAGGCCGTCGTGTTTCATGTTACGTGGAACCATGACCACGGAACGTAAAGGGCTATTGAAGGACACCGTGGATTTTAGTCAGTACGAGTCTGACAGTCCCTGCCATCTCGTTCGTAGCGTGGCCAGGTGTCCGGATAAAGTTGGACACAGTTAAGTATTTCGGTGGCGTGTCCAGCCAAATTTGTCAGTGTCCGGCCTGTCCAGCTTTTATTAAGCTTTTAAATTTGTTATTATTTAGTTTCCGCTCTACTCACCTCATCTTTCATGGCTAGTGCAAGCGAGCGGACTAACACACTCACCGCTCTTGCGCTTGCGCCGTTGCACAGCGTAGGGAACCTTGTTTACTTGAAACGTACCTTAGCTTTAGTTTTGAAAAAAAATGCGTGTTATATTAGGACTAAAAATTAAAGATGTGTAGCCCAGGAACACCAAAAGCAGAGTGTAATGGATGCGTTTTCAAACATTTAGACACACATTCACATTTTTATTTTGTAGATACTCGTAGCTTTTATGTATTCTATATCAATGAAACCTAGTGGAACAGCTGACCAATAAAAATTGTTCGTAAACGAATCTAACATGCTTCAAATAACCAGTTTTTTATTATTTTTGAAGTGAAAACTTCTTTAGCGGCGTTGAGCACTTTTTCTGTAATGGGTATAAAATCTTAAACTCGCGTCAGGACACGTGACCCTGATCGAAAAAGCGTAGGACGGATGGAGAGTAGACAGCTATCCCCTCTCTACGGCGCGGCGAAAATGTATGCCTGGGCCTACTGTTTCGTTTAGGCGGCGCAGGGCGCTTGCGCGAATGTTCGTCCATGTTACAGCGTAGCACGAATCGAGGTCGAGGTCGACCGTGTACGATAGCGCAATAAATGAATATTGTATTCTACCACATAAATGATAGTACTTTTATACTGATAAAGCAATTGGTGCAAAATTATTCCCTAACCATTCCAAAATATCAAACATGCTCAACGTTAATAATCAAGTTTTCACTTCTGCCGGCACTCCCAGAGTGCAACCCGTCGTTTTTTTAATTTAAAACGTGCTATCATTTTGTTTGCATTCAACTGCTATCGTAATTCGATATTTTCTATAAATAAAATCTTAATTTAGCAAATCTTATTCATTAAAAACTTGATTCTAGAATACCTGTTTCTAATTTCTAAGCTGCGTTAATAGATAATTTACCTGTTGCTCTTCTACATTTTTTTTACTAATATTCACTTACCTAATACTGAGATTTATTTTAGTAATAATTATAGGTCGAATACAAAAACAGATGTCAGATAAAATGAATATAAATATTATTAATTTATTATAATTAATATCTTAAAGTGTCATTTAAGTAGTCATAGAAAATAGAGTAGCATTACATAAATAATTAATCATTAAATTTATAATAGATTTTTAATCTTCTAATCGATTATAAAATGGTGTTTGTGGTTGCACTTCTCCGAAACACGTCGACCGTTTTAAATCATTTTTTGTTTTTTTTTTTATTATAAAATTATGGTAGGTGTGAGAATATGTTGTTATATTTCACACTCCTACAATTATTCGCGGTTTTCTCAAAATTTTAAGCATATTATAGATCCGAAAAACCAGAGCTAAAGGTAAAAATTAAACTCGAGTAAGAGAGATGGTAGAGGGGCAGGACTTCTACCAGTTACGGTAATGTTTAGTATAAGTATAATAATAAGGAATTCAAAAGACAGCAATCCAGTTCTTTTAAAAAATCTTAGAAAATTATCGCAGCTAGTCTTTACATGGTCGACGGTGACGGAGCGTTGTGTTCCACGCGCGCCGCAAAGAGTCTACAAAAAATGACGGGGCCTCTAGAGAGCCAAAGTCTGCCGGGGTCACGGGACTTACGAATTACCGTGATCCCCGAACGTATTGTATATTGGCTATTGACGGACACCGTGGATGTATGACATGAGACTGACAGGCCCTACCGCTCTGCGCTGGGTGGGAGGTAGGACTCATTTGATGACTTTACCACAATAAAAAAAACAAGCTACTTAGTCTTTACACGTTTACGAGTAATAGTTGACCAACTTTCAAAATCAACTATCTATTTAATTAATCTAAATAATTTATAAGGTTAAACTGTTCTAAAATGTAAGTACTTGATTGACATATTAAGTTTGTTTTTATTATTCAACCCAGACTACAGAACCCTTACGTTTGTGCGTTTCGACACGCTTGGCCGGTTAATTTATAAATTTAATGTTTAAAAAATATCTTTTGTTTTGCAAAGGATAATATTTTTTTAATTTTATTACTGTTTTTTAAAATTAAAAACTTGATCATGGAATACTGCGTCTACACTCTGTGCCAAGACTGGAATTATTTTGATGTGGCGTTAGTGTCTTTGTCGTTACTTAAAACTGCATAAAAAAAATAATAAGAATCACGATTTTTCCACAGGATTTTTGTGTTGGCGTGGACTCTATTGGCCGCGTTTCTATTATACAAGTAACTTGTATACAAGTTGCAAATTGTATACAACTCGAACAAACATACATACAAGTTACAAGTTGCAAGTGTAGGTAGTAAGAACTTGTAGATTGTGTTTTTTTCTAATTTAACAACTTGTATAGAAATGTGACGTCATTATTGAATGCAAGACTTGCTTAATGGAAACGCGCCTTATGTTCAAGGACATTGATGTGAACGTGAATGCAAGTTTATTTATTTATTTAGGATCTCCAACAAAGAATACACAGATAGTATACACAACAATGACACAGAGGGTTCTTTTATGTGTGCTCCTTCACTTATAGGACACCACAGCATGCACATTTATCTAGGTGTAAACAAAGTTGAAACACAGAGAAAAGACAGCTTATTAGATAATATTAAAAACAGAAAAAAAACATACTAAACATTTTCAAGGAACTTAAAATTATGTCTATAAGGTATTGGCAAGTTCAACAAACAACAAAGCGAAATCTGTGACAAAACATTGGAACTACATAGCCAATCAGTTAGCTTCATTTTTGTAAGCAAAATTTTCCTGCATCACGAAAGCTTAAACAGTTGTCTTGTTCATACTTATTGTAACTTCAATACAGTAAGATAGATGTCGCTGTACCAGTTTTAAAAATACTGTGAGGGTCAGCTCACACCGAGACGCGACGCGGTGCGGCGGTGTGACGCAACGATACCGAAAATGTGTATCTTTTCGTGTAGTGTAGTATTAGTTAGGTTTTGAGTCGCTATTAAAACGAAGCGCGGCGCCGCGCTGCTGCGCCGGTAAACGCAGGGTGGGGCGCTTCCCGGCAAGAAGGATCGATGACCTGAAGAAGATAGCTGGCAGTGGCTGGATGAAAAAAGTGGGCGATTGTGCAATGTGGCGCTCCGTGGGAGAGGCCTATGTCCAACAGTGGGCTGCAATAGGCTGAAATGATGATGATGTTCTGTATAATTGGCTTAAATTGTTAAACTTAAAGTCATAAATACATTTAAAATTTTCAGAGCAACCACACGAACGTGGAACATGCAGACCCTGGCACGAAGCCCCCCCCTCAACCGCCTCCAGACGGCCCCAAGTACATTCTGCACTCTGAAAAGGATACCTACGACTTTGTCGCCCACAGATGCGTTGCGAAGCCTACTAAGTAAGTTTTAAAATAACATAATAATTATAACTGACTAGCTGTTCCCTGCCACGCTTAGCTGTGGCACAAAAAATTGTTTTTTCAAAAAAAAAATAGATAAAAACCATCCTTGATGCGGATTATATATCATGCTAAAATTTCAGCTCAATCGGTGCAGAACTTTTTGAGTTTTTGAAGCATACACAAACCAACATAACATTTATATATATATAGATTTGCTTCGGGGATCTCGGAGCTGATGAGTCCCCCCACCCAGGACCTGTCAGACTTGTACTGTCTAAAATCAACGGTGAACCTTCAATAGCCCTTTACGTTCGTTTTTATTTAGATGTTTGTTAGGAACTGAAACTAAAAGCGAATCGAGTTATACAGGAGAAATCTATAGTGTTATCTAAGGAAATAAAAAATATCCGAATGATTGGCCGAAGGCGAAGCTTCATTAGCTTAATTTAAAAAAAATATTGCCCCACACAAGGGATTTCTCCTGTATCGTGGATGGGTTTAAAAATATAGAAGCTCACATAGACCCGGAACAACTACTTGCAGATCATTCAAGTATTATTTTGTTCCGTGCGGGGATGGAACCCGCGACACTCTCAGCCACTGCGCCAGCCGTGTCGTCAATTACTACACACACTATTGACCGTATAAATATTACCATCAATTTGTTTGTTGCCATCTATTATAATGAGCAATTCATTCTTAAACGATTCAACCTTCACGGTGAATTCGTAACTTTAAATTGTAGAACGTTAAACAGTTCAAGAACTCATTATTGTCATTATTCTTACTTTTGTTATGTTAGTCAGGACGAAATAATAATTTCAGTTATTATTGTGATTTTGATTTTACTTTACTGATTCCCCAGCAGTGGAACAGTGTGAACAGAACAAAAAAAAACGACGGGTTGCACTCTGGGAGTGCCGGCAGAATTGAAAACTTCAATAGTAATAAAAACACACGAGCATTCGCGCAAGCGCCCTGCGCCGTCTTACGAATTTTCGATCAGGTCACGTGTCCTGACGCGAGTAAACTCGCGTCAGGACACGTTTTTTACCCGTCCCAAAAAAAGTGCACAACGCCGCTAAAGAAGTTTTCACTTCAAAAATTAAATAGGGATAATTGGTTTTACTATCATTCAAATAAATATTCGTGAAGCAAAAACTTATTTCCGAACCGATTTTGGTGCCGTGTTGGTACAGTATATTTTTTTTTCTTTATTTATCATTATACAACAGGATACACATTTTGTTTTCATTTATAATAGCAGAAGCAACCAAAACTGAGGTTTCTTTTTGAAAATTCAAAAGTTCCTGTAATCTCTGGTCTCTGGTCAAATTGAAACAAATGCTTCGAGTTAAACTTTTGAATTGAGTTTGATATCATCACCTGCGTAGTCTTTTCCCAACTATATTCAGTGTCAACTTCCAGTCGAACCACATACAGCTGAATATCAGTATTTTACATAGAGCGACTGCCTATCGGACCTTCACAACCCTGTAACTGGGTAATACGATACCCCATCGTAAGACTGGTTGTCAGACTTACGTAAGGCTTCTGACTAATAGTAACGACTGTCAAAGATCTACAAATGACAGCCGGGACCAACGGCTTTACGTGCTTTTCGAGGCTTGAATTGAGTTTCATAAAGTGGGTAGAATAAGTAATTGTTTGTTTATTATGTTTCAGTGCTTTGGAATCAACAGGCCATTTAATAAAAGGATGTCTTGGTGGTGGCATCCTTGGCATACACGAGGCCTACATGAAGTGTGGCCTTTGGACATCACTATTTGTTACTGTAATTTTTGGCTTCTACATCGCTTATTGCGTGCATGTAAGTGTATTATTTTCGTTTATTGGTCTATTTTTTAATAAAATGAACCGTTTAAAAATATAACAAAAAGTCTCCCACCGGTATCGGGCATTGGGCCCAAGTTTACGGCAGTCAGGGGTTGAAAGAAAGGAACCTCATAATAATGCGCACCGTGTCCAGAAGAACTAACATAATATCATTATTATTAATGTATTTCAATAAAATAATATATAAGAAATACTAGTCCCTCGTGTCGGTAACAGTGTCCAAGCTACTGACGGAAAGGAACCTCCTAACAATGCGCGCCGTGTTAAAAAGAACTGCTTTCTGAATCACGCACTTGATCCAACTGCCTAAAGAGAGCCTCCTTAGATGTTTGGTCGAGGCACTTGGCAGTTAAGCCATTGGCCGATTATTTTATTTATCGTTATCGTTAGTCTATTGATCCTAAGCCTGCCTGCTGGACATAAGGCCCGGAGTTTGATTCCAGATCAAGTGTTATTGGGTTTTGCCACGTGTCCTGATATGATTTTCTCAGTAGCAGCCGCGGAGTTTGGATTTGTACTCCTTTCATGAAATTGGTTCGCCCCCTACATGGGACTTTAACATAAGAGGCTACTAAGATTATTAGGTACAGATGCCAGCACATCAATATACCTAAATCTATCAAATTTCTTAAATAGATTTTCAACCTTATCACAATTTAATGTTTGATTGATAAATTTGACAGACTGATTTCATTCCATATCTAAGAAAACCGTGATTGAATCAAAACTTTACAACTTTTGTTTTGGCTTTTTGATGGTTTCAATACAATTTAACAAAGAAATAAAGTATTCTATCTAATGAATGGTAAAAAAAATGTTTTCAACGCTGCTGGGTACAAAATTGTCGATCTTTCTTTGCTTGGTCATGATCCTTGTTTTTGACATCCTTGCCAAAAAAGAAAATATTTTCGGAACTATTTGCTGTGTGCCCCAAGGCTCCGCCCTTGAGTACATCTCTGTCCAACCCTTGGCGGTCATTCATCGTTATCGAATTATCATCGTCTCATATTCTGTTCAAATATTTCCTATTACATTTTTTTTTTTCAGATATTAGTTAGTTCAGCACAATTGCTATACAAGAGGCTACATTTACCGCAGATGTCGTATCCTGACGTAGCAGAAGCGTCGCTAGAAGTGGGACCATTTCCTAGTTTGAGGAAGTATAGCAAATGGTTCAGGTACGTATAAAGCTGGGTACTGGGGGTCTACTTTCTAAGGCCATCAACCAAGACACGGATACTGACACGTATATACGAACGTAACTTACGTCAAATTTAATGCCGGGGTCGCGGGACTGTACGAATTACCGTGACCCCGGAACGTAAAGGGCTATTGAAGGACACCGTGGACTTTAGTCAGTACATACTGACAGTCCTTCCCGCTCTGCCCTAGGTGGGAGGACTCATTTGATAATTTTACGACGATAAAAAAAACGTCAAATTTAATGAAACCGTCCAGTTGGTTAACGAACAAATCCTAATTAATTTATTAACGTGTGCATAGAGCACTTGATGATAATGTACTACAAGATTACGTGCTTGCTACCTTTAAGTCTCTAAGTCTCGGGTCTTTAATTCTAAAAACTAGGAGCTAGCTGACGCTTAGGGCACCCCTTATAGGGCCAAAGCCTGCCCCTTAAAGGGCTATTGAAGGATCACTGGGAATTGTAGTCAGTACAAGTCTGAAGGTCCCCTCTCGTTCCGCCTGAATAAAAGGGTCTAACTGAGCGGGACAGCAGCTAAGGCGATTAGGCAAATCAACCGATCATGTTTTATATATATTATTGTCTCATTCACAAGTCAAATAGAACAAAAATCTATTGGGCCTAGTAACATTTATTTGGAGACCCCGGCGGGAAATCCACTCCACGGGGCCTACCATGACGTCTTAAAGCGAGAGTAGGTCCACTGTGGAAAAGAGACAGAGCTATACAAGTCGTCTAGCGCCATCTCGTTCCCACAGTGGAACTACTCCCAGGCCACTCTATCTTTGCGCAAAATAAAAGATTTTTTTTTTCATTTTTCCAGGTACGCAGTGGATTTAATAATATGTATAGATCTGTTTGGAGCCTGTTGTGTCTACCAGATCATAATAGCGAAGACGATTCAGCAGCTGGTCGAAACGGACGAGGGTTCAGAGGACCTGGATTACTTGAGGCTTTACATATTAACTTTACTAGTGCCTATATTGTTATTATGCATGATCACGACTTTGAAGTATTTGGCTCCATTCACATTGATTGCTGATGTCTTTATTGGTAAGTTTGTTTAAACCTAACAAATTTACTTTCAAGATGAAAAAATAAATTCTTTTATTTTGTGTAATTTACTTCAACACCACTGCTCTCAAAACGGTGAAGGAAAATATCATGAGGAAACCGGCATGTTCTAGAACCACAAATTCGAAGACATGTGGTATCTACCAACCCACACTGGACCTGCGTGGTGGGTTATGGTCCATTTCCTCTCACAGAAAGGAGGCCTGTATCCCACCAGGCAAGACACGTTACACTGTGTTAACCACTGTCATCCACCAATTCTCAATCTCTTCAATCTGACTGCCTCGTCGATCTAGTCGTCGCAAGAGCGACTACTGAGCATGAGATCTCGGTTCGATTCCAAGGTCAGATATAGTGGTGCCATAACAGAAATGCCAAGGTGCAACACTTCTGACTGAACAGAGCAAATTTAATTTAAAAGTGGATCCTTTGAGGATGATTCTATTGTAAATGTTGTACTCAATACAGAATATTTTTGTTTTAATGGCAAAAAAAAAATTCTTTATTTATATTACAGTGACCTGCGTGATAGCCACAATAGTTTACAGTCAACGTACAGCCCCAAAGATCTCTGAAGTACCCGCATGGAAAGATGTCATAGGTTTCTTTGAATTCTGCGGGATTGTGGTCTTCAGTATGGAAGGCATAGGGGTCTCATTGCCTATCGAAAACAATATGAAAAATCCTAAACAATTCCCTATGGTTCTCTGTGGCGGTAAGTCTATATTCAGGTCTTTTTTGCAAAGTACGGCTCAAGTAGAATTCATTTCAAAGGTTATTAAGGAAACAAATATAGTGAACATGGCTTAGAAGGCTGCCCAAATGAAAACTAACTGGGCAGGACATGTCTATCCCATGCTGCACAAACTGTGGGCTAAAATAGTACAAAACAAAACGTCCAAACGTCTTTTATAATGCGGACAGCGAAGGAGTGGAACTCTCTACCTGCGACTGTGTTTCCGAACGCATAGAACCGTAATCTCTTCAAAGTTAAAGTGAACAGGCTTCTTCTGGGTAAGCTCGCTCCTTGTCTTAGTCACTCCTGACCTAGACTAAGGTCAAGAGCAAACCCATTGAACATAAAAAAACTGGTGGCCTGGAACAGCGCGGTTAGATCACGGCAGGCCACGTAGGATATAGCGCGACGAACTGGACAAGTTCTGTCTGAACTGGAAGCGATGCATATTGACGTGTCGCAAAAAGTATGAGTTTAGGGAGGTGTTTGCCTAGCAGTGAAATAGAGCAGGCTATAAAAAAAATGCGAATATACATTATTAAGAAACTATAAAATTATTATACGTTAACTATGAAAACTCATCCTCAACGCTATGGGATACTATTGCGCCCATCAGATAAAACTGGTCCCTGGGCCCAGTTTCCAAGTGGACGAGTTGCCCTCTAACCCCAAGTAACTGGTGGCGTTACCTCGTTGGATGACAATACTTAGCCTCTGGCTGGCCAAAGCAAAAGCCAGCTTTTGGGTCCTGTGTTTGCCGCTCTGTACTTTGTGCCACTCCCAAAAAAAATTCGGGTGTGTTCTTGAACACAAAAATATCACTTAATTAATTTTTTGATTTATTTTATTATCCCAGGAATGGCAGTGGTGGTCTCATTCCTGATACTTGTCGGATTCTTCGGATACTGGGGTTTTGGAGAGAAATCCATATCACCCGTCACCTTAAACTTCCCTTCAGAAATGTAAGTATTACCTTATTGTTTTTATGGTAACAAGCAATTCCTGCACGCGTAGCATGGCACCATAGAAACGGGTTTTGTCCACGGAAGAAAATTGTGCTATAACCGTGACAAAAAACAGTCAAATTGTATAGAAATAACAATGAACCTTTGTCTATTCTTGGTAGAATATATAACTGGCCATGTTACGCGTGCAGGTTCGACTCCCGATATGGGTAAAAAATGTGGAGTTCAGATCAGCCTCTAGCCTGCTTCTTGGCCTCGTCGGCCTAGTTGTCTCAAATGCGACTGCTGATCATTTGTTACTGGGTTCCATTACCAGGTCAGGCATCAAATGTAGACGTTTTAGCGAATTCAAATCATGTGGCGATATAAAGATATACGGCCACTTTTACAAATGCACCTTTAATACAACAGAGCAAAAAATCTGCTAAAGCTATATTGTGTTAAGAGTTTATATACCAAAGTCTTTGTCGGCATGTAGAATACAGCTAGAAACTGTATACATACATGCAGCATAATCATAGCATGCATAATAGTATACCAGAAAACGGTTTAGAACTTGCTGCCAGCATTAACTCTTTTGTGCATACATCAGTAATGACTATAAACCTTTATGTTACAGTTTTCCAACGATTCTAAAAGTGTTAATGGCGATCATGATCTTTGTCACATTTGCACTGAACTTCTGGGCCCCATTCAACCTGGTCTGGCACTACGTGTCCAAGAAACATGACCCCAAGAAGTATTGGATTTGGGAAAGGGTCTACCGAGCCACATTCATAGTCATCATCACTGCTTTGGCGATCGCCTTCCCAAACATAGGAAATTTAATGGGACTGGTAAATATAATTCTTGCTCAACTCGTTTTTTTTAATTCAGATTGATTTAGGCGATTATCGCACTGGGCTATCACAACCGCAAGTTGCTATGAAATGAGGCCTAATTGGGCTACCAATAGTTCTGTTTTTGCCAGGAAATCTGCCTTATTGAGCAAATCAGATGAGAGAGCAAATTACTCTAGATCACACCTCTTAGAGTCTGATAAAGGCAAGATTTACAGACAAGACAGCACTTTCAGGGACTTGATAGCAAAAGCGGTCGTGCTTTAAGGCATCTTCATCATCATCATCATAGCCTGAGATCACCTACTGCTGGGTATATAGGCCTATAGGCCTTCCCCTTTTTATGCCATATCTCTCGGTTCTGTGCGTCTCTTATCCATCTATTCCCCGCGATCTTGACGATATCGTCAACCCAACGGACTTTTGGGCGGTCCCTGGTTTCTATGGCCGGACCTTGGCCATAGACACCAGACATAAGGCATGACTTATTTGCACGATGCCTACGAATCTGCACTGCCGGCTCTTGCGATTGTTTTCTATTGGCTCAGTACTCGTATAACAAATTATACTGTGTGTTTGGTTTCCGATTACCGATACTTCATTTTTATCGACAAATCTGGTTTAAAAAAGTTAGAGCGACTGCTCTATGTTTTTGAAATAGCTTATCCCTAAATTGTTCCTCTAACATTGTATTTCTTTTTTAGCTCGGTGCATTTTGCTTGTCCAACATGGGCTTCATATTCCCCGCCGTCATAGAACTGCTAGTAGTATGGGAGAGCCCTGGACTGGGAAGATATAAATGGCGTTTGTGGAAAAATGTCATAGTTCTAATAGTTGGAGTACTTTTATTTGTAGCTGGCACCTATTCGAATGCTAAAGGATTAATTACAAGCTTGCGTAACTAATATTATTCTTAGTATAAGTACCTACATTATTTTTAATTATTTTTATAAATAAAATGTTTTTTCTAAGCTCACAACTGTTGTTTTCTTTTTGTTTCTACGTTCTTTCGTTTTGTCTATTCTTTCGTCGACGCGCCCCGCTTCTACGGTTTCATGCGGTTCTGGTAGTTAAATAAGATCAATAGTGTAGTGTAGCTGCTAAAATTGCTTTTTCCCATGAGAGTAAGCAGAAATTAGAGAACGCCACCTGCACACATAGCATGACCAATTCTATCTCTATTCCACAAAGAATAGACACAGTTATTTCATCGTTATTTGAGTTATTTTTACACAATTCGACTGTTTTTTGCATGAATTGAATCTGGCACGATCCGTACACCATAGAGAATAGAAATATATTTTCTTTTCTATATTTTAAACATTACCAGGGTAAAAATATTTCTACGTCATTTTGTCTTTTTTCCGTCGACAAAACCATTTTCTACGGTGCTATGCTACGTGTTTTTTTTTGTTCCGTGGTAAAATCATCAAATGAGTCCTCCCGCCCAGGGCGGGACAGGCGGGACTGTCAGACTCGTACTGACTAAAACCCACGGTAATCCTTAAATAGCCCTTTACGTACTAGGGTCACGGTTTCCTGATGAGACTGTCCCGCGACCCTAGCAGGCCCTGGCCCTCTGAGGGGGCCCCGTCAGCATACTGACAGCTCTTTGAAACACGCGTGGAACACGACGCGACGTCGACCCGGGCATGAACCAAGATCGGACGGCGAATTACCCATTACTCGCCGTCCGCACGCCCACGCCTACGGTGACCAGAAATCGCTTCGCGACGTTCATTGCCGTGGGCGTCTCCCGCGGCGGCTGAGTTCTGAGGTGAAGGCCGTCCTCTCCCTCACGCGTCCCGCCTCCTCCTTCGCTAGCATGACTGCTTTGCAGAAGGAGGCGACCGCTTCCGCTATGCTACGTGTACTGCTACGATTTTTAAGTATCTATTTACTCCTTTCGCCTTATCTGCGTCTTACATTTGACCATAATACAATGCACTCTTTATGAAAGTACACAGTACTTAAGTAAACATGCATGAAAATTAATCAACATAAAAAAGAGTGTAAATAGCTTTCCAATTGTCTACGGCTGCCATAAAGGCATACTTTGCAAATCGATTTCACAGATCGTGAATTATCAATGCATTTGCCGTTAGTACATTTAGTTCACAAAGTATTATCAATCTGATAGTACACAAACATGTCACGATGAATAAATTATTTTTAGTTTTGTTTTTTTTATTGGTTTGCAGTTATTTAAATGCTGATAAGGTAATTATATTTTTAAATTGGAATTCTCAAAAAATACTAACCTAGACACTATCGAATAAATGTAATATTTTTTATTTTTGTATCTACGTATTTAATAAAAATAAAGTATTTAAGTAAGAATCTGATGAAAAAGTAAATATGTATTTTTTTAATCTCAATTTGAAGAGTTTTACCTTTAATGCGAATATGGCATTCTAGGTTTTTTTTTTGTTTTTAAATACATTTCAGTTACTTAACATTAAATTTTTTTAGGCAGATAAAGTGGACGAAGATATAGAAGATACCGAAAGTACTACGAGTGACGACGATGAGGATGAGTCTGACTCCTCAATACAAGTGGTTCAAAGAGATGTGGTCGCGAATCAAGAGGAAATATCTTTACTAAAATATAACGACCATCCACACGATGAAGAAAATTATACAAACATTCTACCAATTATGGACACGAATACAACACAAGCGAAAGTCAAGTACGACGCTTTTTCTGAAGATTTAATTGGTGGCTCTCGTGAAATACCATTGGAAGATCAAGATAAAGTATTTATACCCACCATAGTTCCTATAGAAAAAAACAGTGAATACAGCAATGACCAAGACAAAATGGCTATTATTTTTGAAGATGCTACTAAAGCTTACACTCATGATGAAAAAAGTGAAGAAGATAGTTCGATAATCGAGGAAGATGATTTGAGAAGTGCAGAAAATCCTCCATTTGATGAAAAGAAATATTCAAATGAAGCTGCAAATGAGGATAGTTCTGATGAAGAATTCAGTGTCGAAGACTATATGAATAAGAAGATCGCCATAAACGTAAAAGGAAGAATGGAAACAAGGCATCCTGAGAGAAGGCCACATTATCATTCAAGACCTATGAATGTACCACAATATGGACAGCCGGAGGACCATAGGATGTTAGGTAGGTTGATTGTCTCACCAAAAGGTTGGTTACCAAAATGTAGATAACATTCGAGGAAAATAAATGATTTCACAGACATTCTGATACGGGCACGCCACAATCGCGGCAGTAAGACCCCTTTTTGAGGAGTGGCTGTAAGGCGTCACGGCGTCCTGACCAGGCGCATGACGCAGGTCCTCACCGCCACTGCCCTGAGTGGGAGGACTCATTTAATGATTTTACCACGATAAAAAAAAAGTCTTTCTGATAAAAGGAACTGGACTGCAACAGGAAGCGAAATAAACTCGAGAATTTAGGGAACTCATAATTATCGCTTAAATTAACTTAGGGCAAAATTTGAATCAACTCTCAGCATCTCTCTCTGAATCAACTCTCTATCTCTCTGAATGATAAAATGCTTTACTTTTACAGATTCTGATCCCATGAGGAGATTTGGTGATATGATGGTGCCCCGTTATCGTCCAGTTTTGACTAGAAATGGAATCGTGTATACACCAAATTTATTTCCAATGCAAACAGGACCATCTCTTTTAGATCGATTATCGGGACGCAACTGGGTTCCGAATCGTGTCCATATGAATCCAGAGCCAGAGGTTTATAAGCCACGCTATAGCAAGGTCGTTGAAGTACCTCATTATGAAGATACAAAAATGATGGATGACTACAATGAATACGCACCTAGTAGTAACACTTACTCATATACACCAGCGAGACCAGTGACCACACAGTCACCACCACAGCAGATAGTTGCACCTAAATTTGATATCTTCCAAAAGCTGGTGGAAGCATCAAATCATCCTAAGTCACAAAAGCGAACGTTTGATGAGTTCCCCGGCAATCACCATACCCGAGGACAGTATTCTGACAGTTACGGCGGTTACAACGTTCGGAGAGTCCGTCGCAACGCATGGGATGACCCACCATTCAAGGATATTTAAGATTCAATTTATGAAATTAAAGTATATTTTGATATAAAAATTAACAAATTCGAATTAGTTCCTTTTTAACTTTTAAGAAATGTAGGATAATAAAAAATTTGGCTTAGACAAGTGGCAAAAATGACAAATGAAAGAGAGGGTCCAAAATGGTGACTCAGCAATATTCTTAATGATTCTCTTTGTGAATTCCTGTTCCTTGATACTCCGTAGAACAGGGAGACTATCCTCCGACGAGACTAGGGTGGACTTGCCCCCGAAAATTCTGTTATATTTGTCTCAATTTCATGATCTAATCTAGTAAATAATTTTAAAATCGCAATGCAGGTTTGAGCAATGGATGCATTGATATTCGTCCCTGCTAATCTAAGTTAGTAAAGAGACTTTTCGGATAACGCGTTCATAGACGGCGAAATAAGAAAAAAGACGTACGAGAGCGTAGGTAAGTGCCTACAAAATTATAAGATTGTAAAATCCGCGCCACCACTCACTCAGAACAGAATTCGCTAAAATTTGATGTAATGACATAGCCACTGCGCTGCTCTCTTTTCTGCTTTATTTTATTTTTTAAACAACAAACTGTATATGAAGAGAGTGAAACAATTTTCTAGGATTAGGACCATGTGTGTGTATACCTTTTCCCTTTTATCCATTTAAGGCAAACAAGAAAGAGACCAGAGAAGTACAATTCATGCTATTAATGTATGCCCTCTATCAATCAAGACGATCAAATGTTAAACCACGAATGGTTTTTTCAGGCGTTAAAAAAACGCCGAGTTTTACCAAAAAGGTAAATTGAACTGAAATGTCACCGCCCAGTATTCAAATTCAAATACTGTTTGAAAAAAAAACGTGTGCGTGTGCTTTAAGGGACACAATTTTTTCATTATTTTTCTAGATGGTGTAGTCGCAATCGCGGCGGTAAGACCCCTCTTTGAGGAGTGGCTGGATAGGCGTCACGGCGTCCTTACCTTCCGCATGACGCAGGTCCTCACCGGACACGGAAGTTTCGGGAGGTTCCTGTGTCTGATAAGGAGGGAAGAAACGCCTGGGTGTCACCACTGCGAGGATCGTCAGGAGGACACGGTGGAGCATACGGTGCAGGACTGCCCCGCTTGGGCAAATCCGGTGAGGACACGGCGGTCCGTGTCCTCACGACGGCGATAGGCGGAGACCTCTCGCGCCCGGCATTGGTCGAGGCCATGCTGCGGGGCGAGACGGAGTGGGAAGCGGTCGCCTCCTTCTGCGAAGCAGTCATGCTCGTGAAGGAGGAGGCGGGCCGCCTGAGGGAGAGGACAGCGTCCTCCCTCCATCCCAGCCGCACTGGTAGACGCCCACGGCGTCGGACGTCACAGGACGATCTCCGGCCACCGTAGGCGCGGGCATGCGGGCAGCGAGTAATGGGCGACTTGCTGTGCGACCATGGACCATGCCCGGGTCGACGGCGCGTTGTGTTCCACGCGCGTCTCAAAGAGTGTCAGCATATTGACGGGGCCTGTAGAGGGCCAAAGCCTGCCGGGGTCGCGGGACTTACCCATTACCGTGACCCCGGTACGTAAAGGGCTTGTGAAGGACACCGTGGATTTTAGTCAGTACAAGTCTGACAGTCCCTCCCGCCCTGCCCTGGGTGGGAGGACTCATTTGATGATTTTACCACGCAAAAAAAAAAAAAAAGATGGTGTAGTCAACCATAGCTCAGTCCATACTTAAAGTTTTCATTATTAAGTTATGTTATGTTAATATGAATGTCAAAATATGGCACAAACGCCCTGAAGCCATGCCAGTAACATCACAAAAGAAAAGAAAGTCAAAAATGACAATGTCAAAATGAAAAGTAGATTGTGCGAAAATTTGTTTACATTTTACTGTTTCTTTTTATTTTGTACAAATAAATCTTAGTTTTAAACATGGGTAAAAGATACACTTGTGATTATTGCTGTAAGACAATGGTGGCCTCTCCAGCAATTGTAAGGACGCATAACAACGGACTGATTCATCAAAAGTTAGTTCAAGAACATTACCAGCAGTTTAAAGGTAAATTATTATTCTTTAATACTCTTAAGTATTACATAAAATACTGTTATTCAACTGCATTCCATTAACCTGCAATCCATCTCCAAAATCTACACTAATATTATAAAGGAGAAAGATTTGATTGTTTGTATTAAATAGGCTCCGAAACTACTGGACCGATATGACAAATTATTTTTGTGTTGGATAGTCCATTTATCGAGGAAGGCTATAGGCTATAAAAAATCACGCTGCGACCAACAGGAGCCGAGCAGCACGGATGAAACCGAGGGGTAAAGCTATATAGTTAAAAAAGTATGATTGCAACAACCAACCATCACAGCTGAGGGTCTAAAATTATCACATAGCAATACCTATTTCGAATGATACACTTTGTGAATGAATAGTACAAGAATAGCCAATTAATGTTGCTGGAAATCACAAGTTAATGCATTTCCCACAAAGCCATTGGCTATTCATTCATGATGGTGAATCATTTGGGTATTACTATGTAAATGATTTAGACCTTCTGATGTAAATGATTAATTTATCCACATAAAGTCACCAATCAAGTTGTAACTTTAATCTGTCTACTTTACCGTTAACTGAAGTGATTTAATGTTTCAGATCCTGAGACCATATTATCTGAAGAGATGAAAAAGAAGCCATGCACGAGATTTGCTAATGGAGAGTGTCAGTTTGGTAGCATTTGCCGCTTCTCTCATTACACTACAGAACAAATACAAGCTCTCCAGGAATACGGTAAGGCTTATTAATAATTTTAAAATACATTAATGCATGCAACATGCATCGGAAAGATGTGGAAAAAAACCATTCAAACGAGGGAATATAAAATCCACCTCCTGAGTTTAAGTTGTAGCTTAATTGGTAAGGCATCTGGAGTACTTATCTAGAAGACGCAGGTTCAAATCCCATTTGCAGCTGAATTTTTCTTCTCTCAAAAATCATCTTGATGGTACCAAGGCTTTGATACAAGTTGCTGGAGAAATCCTTATTGCACTATATGTGTATCACAAAATTTTATTTTATTTCCAGATAAAATATTTATTTAGTGCAATAATGACGCAAAATAGATTTTATATGGATTCATTATAAAATGAAACATCATTTGATAGAATTTTTTAAAATTTTATTATCATGTAATTTTTCTCTACTTTCAGTTGCTGCCAAAAATATGCCAAAAGATGTAATATTTCCATCATTTGAGGAGCTAGTTCATAAACTTCTGGATGAAAAATCTAGTAAACATCAAGAATCAAGTGCAGATGGAAATACAGTTATGTATGATAGTAATGGAGTAACTCATGTTTTTCCTTGGACTTATAATACTGATTTAAATAGTTACGCTGACAATTTACCTCCGAGTATTAGAAAATTGAAGACGGAAGATTTTGCTGATGCAAAAATTGAGTCTTGGGGATGACTATGAAATGTATAAGTACCATATCAACTTTATGAATAAAAGGAAAATATCACAAATGAATACTAATATTATACAGCTGAAGAGTTTGCGCTAATCTCATAAACTATTGGTTACAATCAGTGTATTTGATATTCATTTATTGAGGAAGGCTATATGTTACATATATAATCAAGCTACGACCTATAGAAGCCGAGCAGCGGGGGTGAAACAATAGATAAATGGGGAAATTAGTTATCTAATTTAGAGAATTAACTCATTGCGGTCCAAAAACTGCATTTTCTCTAAAGTTTAGTATTCACTAAACTACTTACAGCGACGCTAGCGAGCGCTCACTTCTGTGACGACCGTGAACACGAACTACTCAGCAGACATTATGTTACGGACTACAAAGATTACAGTTTTTCATATGTTTGAGTATTACCAGGCCTGGCTCACTCCGCGGTGTAGGTATAAAACTGCAAGTACTGGCGGGGGCCACTTCGTAGTGGCCATTTAGTCGGTTGCCGCGCGCCGCCCACTACGCACGCGCTTACTTAAATAATATTTAAGTTTGGTGTTTGGTTGTATTTACGCATAAGTTTAAAAAAATATATATATGATGAAGAAAAAAAAAATACTGCATAACGTTTGGTTGTTTAAATAATGACAGTGATAGGAGCCTCACGTTTTACACACTACCGCGTGATTTCGAAAGGTAAGGAAAGGTAAGGAATATTTACCTATGTAGTACATATTTAATAATGATCAAAAAACTATCTACCTGCTTGTGGTGTGCTTATTAGTGTCATTCAAGTACCGGCTAGTAATCATGATCAGTATGATTAGGTAGGTTACAAATTTGGCCTACAAGACGACCAAGATAAATAAAATAGACGAATATCAAACCTGACATCACTCTCACTCACCTAAGCTGAATACGTAGGTAGGTCGAATTATGATCGGTAGAAAGTAGGAAGATGTTTACGTTATTGTTTAGACACGTTCAAACTCAAAAAATGGCTACACTACGCATTCAAGGTCAACGATCGTATTTCTCTTCGCGACTTTTTTACCTACTTACCTTCAAAGACACGCAACACGGGGCCTGTGACAATGAAATGAATGAAATGATAAGGACTAGTTACCTATTTTGCCGTAAACGATAACAATCGATCTTTAAAGTTATGACTACAACTTGGCCAGAACGGATTGAAACGGAACTAATCTTTTTGTTTCTGATAACGTTTTAAAATCTTTGATATTTGATGTAAACAAAGACCGCAGGTTTGTTAGATTTATTATTGTGCCACAAAACTAACGTAATAAGAGAAAAAAAAATGAGGAGGTAATGAGGAGTGATATATATTTATGTTAATTAATAGTGTAATTAAACAATGCATAAAATACGTATTCCTACCTAACTGTGCCCAAACTCGCGAGTCGCAACCCTATTGAGCTTGACCGACAGTAACCTTTTAATGTCGTTGGCGTCAGATAAACTAAAATGAACTCTCGCGCGTCACTATTCAGTTCATTTTTGCTTGCGCACGGGAAGTTTAGGCTATTATAAAAGTAGGTGGGTGATGCGGGTGCAAGTAAAAATGGACTCTATTCTTTCGTGCATTGTTTTCTTTTTGGGAGTAACACTTCTGTACCTTTAGGTACTATTATATATTCTGTGGTATTACTGAAAATGGCCTTGATTTCATCTGTCAAATCGGTAGATCTCACAGCAGTCTCGTCAATGAGCTCGTTGTAGAGTCCAGCGTTGCGGTTGTCTTATAGTGAATAGCGTAGCTGTATTGGCGAAGCCGAGCTTCGCTACGCGTCGTCTCTTCGCGTGCAATAGTTTTAAGTTGGTTAAATAAATAATGCATTAGTTTTAGTTATTATTTTATACTTACATTATGTTTTCCTTTGTGTTTGGCTTGTGGCTTTAGTTGCCTGACAAAATGTAAGTAAATAAAATGTCTATTTGTTGGAATTTTTAATTTCGTTTATTTTTTTTACAAAAAACTCATAGTTTCCTTCGCGTTATAGATTTTCTTGAAGTTTTAATTGATTTTGGTTGTCCTACTTCATTCCTTCTCTGTAAGTAGTTGTAGTTAATTGATGGATAGTGCAGGAATCTGTATTCTGGTGAAACTTCATACCTTAATGGTTCTATCTGAAATTGAAACACTTTCTCGGTATAAAATGTGCGCTCAGCCAATGAGTGGAATAAAAGGGGTTAGAAGGTTTTAGTATATAAGTTGTTTCTCTAAGGTTCGGTTTACGACTTATTTTTCGGCGAATAACTCCGAAACCTGACGCTTTAGGCCATTGTGCACATTATATTTTTTTTGTTTGTCTAAGTGTCATCTATAGTGCACCGCTATTCCGAAAAAAAATAATATGGCGGGCAACCGATACGGCGAAAACCTTCAAACCCCTTTCCTGCCGGACTCTATTTCCAAATAACTACATCCTTGGGGTCTGTATGTCAAGTGTGAAGTTACTTCTAGTAAAGCGTGCTTCACCAACTACCTACCACATCATCGCTTACCATCATTCGAGATAGTGGTCCACCGCAAACCTATCAATTGTCGTGCCCCCAGCGCCCGGCATAGTAAATCGAAAAACAAATTCCTACAATAGAGACGGAAGTGCAATACCCAAAGCACATTAAATGAGTCGTGGTATTTTAGTCGGATATTTACGACTCTGGCGAAATGAACCCGAAAATATTTGTCGGATAAATCAGACGTAGGCGGTTAAAAGGTCAAATAAAAAATAACAGCAAAAATCACCTGTATTATGAACCCAAATAAAACTGAAAAGAAAAACAAATGTTTAAATGACATTCTATGAAAGGAAATCAAATCGTTTTAGCTACACCATATCATGCCTATGTAGGCAGCTGACATTTATTGTACAATCCAATTTTAACTGCGTTACAATTTAAAAGATTTCGCAAAAACAACTTGCAAGTACGAGCTATAAAAAAATCGAATCTCACTCATTTGTTCGGCTTCCTAAATTATATTTCATTTGTCGCTCGTTCGTCGTTCGGTGCTGAGGGGTTTGTGCTACAAACATAACCAAAAATTAACAAAGCTGAAACTAGCCTATCCCTGCAGAATTTGTTCCGGGTCTGGGTGTTTGTGTATGTATGTCAATTTAAATGTTTGTAAACGCACCCACGATACAGGAGAAAATCCAAGTGTTGCAACATTTTCTGAATAGGCATTCTTTTGGCCGGTACCTGTACATTTTTCGCTACAACTTCAAATATTTCCGAACGTTATTTATAATACATAGTTAATTGTTATTTTATACTTTTGTACTTGCGATTTGAACGGAGTCCAAACAGACAGATCGCTGTCTTAGTTAGGCAGGTATTAAATACACAATCCATAAAAAAAAAACAAATTTTATGTTTATTTATCAAACTTTGTGTTTATTTACAATATACAGCAATTGTGGAGATATTTTCTTCATACGTGACACCACCTTATAGAATTCCGTTCCTGGATTGATTTTTGCTTTGATTGACCCCTGTAAAATGAAATGGCATTAGAATTTCTCAACGGTCCCATAGTACCTTCTCGAGAAGCCCTGGTATCCTACTATGATGTCTTAAAGCGAGAGTAGTTCCACTGTGGGAACGAGATGGCGCTAAACGACTTGTATAGCTTTGTCTCTTTCCCACAGTGGAACTACCTCGTTTTAGACGTCATGGTACCCCATCATTCATGTGTGTCTTTAGGTGTTCGTACAAGTAAAAGACGAAGCATTTATCCAAAGTCCCGCAGTCCGCACGCGGTCTAAAGCTGACCAATAGATTGTACTAAACCACCACTTCTCTTCAGTGGTGTAAACCTGTTAGTTAATATTTCTCCGTTTCTCCGCTCCGCAGCCTCGCTCCGCTCCTCTGGAAAGCAGCCTTAGGGTGCGGAACAGCTAAGTAGTTCGGAATTAATTGACCCCGCTTTAAATGGTCTTCCCGCACCATGAACGGTCAGCTTATGCTGGCTGGATTTTGACTTTATGGAGTTTCTTGCCCATTCTTCTCCATACTGCCGCACAATTTATAAACGCAGTAAGTACCACTTACTGCATTTATGGTTGTTTTAGATATTCAAGATGCTGACATTAAAATCTATAAGAATCAAAAACCCATTTTTTTCTATCTCTATTAGAAAGGCCAAAACATATTAACATAAATGCAGTAAAGAGCAGATTTAAGATTTATGTACTTAGTATAATCACAGTAAGAGTACTTAATAACTTAATATTACGTGAAAACTCATGCTTACTGAACGTGCAACATAACAATTATGCAGTATGTGCCAATTGCGTCTCTCTTGTTACGTTTCTACAATTATTAATTTAATTTGCACATAGTATATGCGCAGTAAGTTCACTTAATCACATATGGATATGTTTCTATAGTAAAAACAGATGACTCGTACTTAATATTAATGCAGTAATTACAATTATACTGCGTATATATTAAGGTTCACCGGAGTGTTGTATAACTGCAACATGTTACAAACGCAGTGGCATGCCCGACATATGTCAACCGTGCCATCCTTCACAATGTATTTCCGGTAGTTATTCGTCATCATAACTTCGTCCATAATTGCACATAAAAAACTTTCGGTTTCCCCAAACAGGTCACTGAAGCGTAGCCAGGATACGGACGCTAAAAAGTCTACATCGGGACCATGTAATGCCCGGTAAAAGCGTCCGTGAAGCTCCTTGCTCTGCCATACCTCCTTACGATCATTAGTGCCTAATACTTTAGGTTTGCGCCAGTTCTCGTTAGCCAAGGAGAGCGGAGTAAGACCCTTGTCCACTGTGACCACATTTCGGTGCATCCCCACGTCGGTTTCTAGGAAATATTCCCTAAGACTGCATACCTCACGGTTGTGCAGGGTCTTAGCATTTAAGAAGCCACGACCCCCGCACTTCCGCGGGATATACAGTCTCATCACCGACGACCGTGGATGATGCATCCGATTTGCAGTCAGCAGTGAACGGACTCTCCTATCCAGGGCGTCAAGTTCCGTCTGAGTCCATTTGAGTATGCCAAAAGAATACATCAATACGGCATGACCCAACCGTTGAAAGCGCGCACTTATTGCCACCCGACAAAAGACTGTTAAGTACTTTATTCAGGCGGCCAAAGAAGCGCTCCCTCAACGATTGTTTCATGTCAGTATTATTGATGCCTAATGCTTCCGACATACCCAAATATTTGTAGGTCTCTGTTGAAGAGAGAGATCTAAGGTGTATGGATTCCATGACTGCACATTTGTTCACACCAAATTCCATCCTGATCGCGTTACTGAAAGTTTCTGTTACCTTCAGTAACTTCATCAGTTGCAAGCTGTTGGGGGCAACGAGTTTCAGATCATCCATGTAAAGAAGGTGAGATATGACCTGACCACCTCTCTTCAACCGATATCCTAACCCCGAACCCTCCAGCAATGTGCTGAGCCGGTTCAAGGCCAGGCAGAACCATAAAGGACTCAGACTATCACCCTGGAATATGCCACGCTCTATCCTTATCGGTTCGCTGCTACCTCGGATCTGTCGACATCTTGGATAGCGAAGGACTGTTCTCCAGGTTCCCATACACGAGAACAGGAAGGTACGTAGAGTTATATCAACTTTATACAACTCTAGTACCCTCATGAGCCATGTATGGGGTACCGAATCATAGGCCTTCTTGTAATCTATCCAACATGCGGACAGATCTTTTCGGGAGCGACGAACCTGTTGGCTAATGGCCATATCAATGAGGAGGAGCTCCTTAGTACCGCGGGACCCGTACCTACATCCATTCTGAGAGGCAGACATGATAGAATTAGTCACAATATGTTGAGTTATTTTAACTCTCAAAATGGATGTAAGAACTTTATAGACCGTTGGTAGACAAGTAATCAGTCTATAATTTTTGGGTTCCGCAGTACTACCCGATTTATGGAGCAGGTGGGTTACTCCTGTTGTCAAAAATTGGGGCAGCGACCCTGACTCTAAGGCTAATTGGAACTGGGATGCCAAGCGAACGTGTGATCTTTTAAACCATTTTATCCAGAATTTGTGCAGCCCATCCGGCCCTGGTGCTTTCCAGTTAGGCAACGGATGGACTGCACAAGCTACGTCTTGGGGGCTGATGGTAATTGCCTCCATTTCGGTAATCTGATCACACGCTCGTTCAATCTCCCGGGTCCAATCGCCCTCAGTGTGACTGACAGGCACCGACCAGATGCTACGCCAAAATGAAGTCATGGCGTCATCATCCGGCAGGGGCGTGTCAGCAACACCTTGGTCCGGTCGCTCCCAAGCTCTATAAACCCACCTTTCGTCGCTTTGGAATGTGCGATTCAAAGTGTATCGCTCCACTCGTCGCTTGTACCGACGAATACGGTTTGCCCATGCACAAATCTTCTACTTCAGGAAGTCGATACGCTCTGTGACGCGGGCCAAATATTCACGTGGACTAATATCAATCCCCGAGAACGCCCGCCTCACAAAGCGCATCACTCTAGGGCGAGTATTACCCTCCCTGAAGCAGATCAACTTACCAATGAGTGCTCTAGCCTCACCGATACACCGCTCAATCCTGCACTGCCAAGCTGGAGCAGCTGATTTTGGTCGCGTAGGTCTGTCACTATCAAGGAATTTGACATAAGCTACACGACACGCCGCTACAGCTGTAGCGGCGTGTCGTGTAGCCACAGTACAATATTGAGTGGGTATCAGCGAGGTCTTTGCTGTTATCAAAATAATTTGACAACTCCGAGTCTAGAGCACACACCAGCGCCTTGTTTTTATTGTGCATAGGCAAACGAGGTAAACGTGGTCTAAGTTCAGGAGGTGTTGAACGGTACTCCCGAAACGCACACCAAAGCGCTCCTCAATTGTACGTTGCACTGAGCACTCACGGATATAACTTCGTCATGATCCTCTTCACCAACGTGGTCAGACCGCGGCGGCACACTGGATATGTTTTGTAGTTGCACCGCAATCAATGGCAAAGCAGGATCAGTAACTAGGTTACTCCGTGATTCAGAGCGTAGTCGATCAAGTACAGTGTCATTCAACATACGGTTACGTTGAATGACCCGTACCTGATCCGACAATCGTTGCGCCGTTACGCTGACATCTGGCTCCAGCACCTGAAACAGAGACAGCATCCGACCACGGTACGCAGTCAAATTGCTTCCCCCCTCAGTAGCCCCATAATATGCACGCATGACATTTTCATTAATGGACTGAGTCCATCGCATGCGCGACACATTTCCACCGGAAGCGGGGACCCTGTTCGGGGCCTTTTGGCCTCGAGGTCCCAAGCCCGCTGGTGGCCGTGCTCTTCCTTGTAGTCTTGCTTGTGGAGGCGTCGACGGCGGGGAGTAAAACTCGTCGCTTGAGCTCGACGCGGCTTCAACTACCGGTGACACGACGTTCACGGGGGTGGCGCGTCCCGGCGGCTGCGAGGCGGAGCTCAGCGACGAGCCCGGAGATGGTAGGTGTGCTTGTAGTCTTTGTGTCCCGCTTCTAGTCAGCATTCAGAACCGTAATTTTTGACATTTCATGTTCCTTATTTCTGTTTGTTCTTAAGTATCAGAATCCCTTTTATGATGATATATTTTTAGTTTTAACTTTAGTTTTGGTGTTGATTGTTGTTAACAACATATTTATTGTCCAGTTATGTACGTTTTAAACAATTATTTTCTTGGAAAAATAGGAAATTCCAGCAATTATTATTATCCTTGTTTCATTTACTGATTGTTCATTTGGTAAAGTTCAATGTGGAAGTGGTATTGACATAAGATAAACGCAGTATAATTGTAATACTACTGCGCAGTAAAAGTTTTGAAGAGTTATTTCGTTTCGTGTTTCTACACATAAATGCAGTAACCTGTAAAAATACGGTGCATATATTATGTTGTAGGATCTATCATTACATTGAATCATCTAACATATGTGCCGTAAAAACAGGAAACTACAGATAAATGCAGTAAGCAACACTTATACGGCATTCATGAGTAGTTGAGTATCGAGTGTAAACTAAGTGAAGCCATAACAGAAACAGTTTTTTTAATATTTTACACACTAAATATTAAATAAAAAGCAGAAATCCAATATCAACTTCATCTTCTAAAATTGCTCTTTGAGCCCATATATATATTTTTACTAATAATTGAGTAACAAATTGCATGCAACCAAAAATAAAATGACAACTTTGACCGCGTTTTTCTCGAAACCATTCACATGTTCTTTACTGCGTTTATAAATTGCGCGGCAGCATACAAACCTACCCTTGCGAATGGGTGTAGAATCAATCCCTTCCCATCCCATTTCGTTTAATTTTAATAATCGACGTTCAAAAGTGCCTCTTTGATGGTCTAATTGAAATAAATGATTTGACTTTGACTTTGACTAATAAGTCAGAACAATATTTTGTTCAGCGAAGAAGATTCGAAAACTCACTAGTTTTTTTTCTTCAGTCGTAGAGCGCAGTGGGCTTTTTGGAATCACTTCTTCTTTCCACACTCCATCCCAGTAATCCTTAAAAATTTTAAAGCTTGGTCATAAATCTATAAATAAAGTAAGAGACCTGACGAGATTTTAGTATCAGAAGTTCAGATAAAAGCCCGGAACTGGTCTTCTATTCCTGTGTTTAGGGTTTAAAGGAACTTATCATGACGGGGGCATCGTCATCTCGCTTCTTCTAGACTCTGATACCCTTTGAACCCAACCTGTCTGTGTCGGGGTGGTGTATATTGAAATGGTACTGCCGTTGTATATTTTCCAGTATCACCACATTCAATCATATAAGCAATAGCAATAGCCTCCTCTATAGATTTCCAAAAAGACCAATAGAATGGAAGCGGCTTTCATCCAGCGCGATCCTGTTTTCATTAGATCTTCCTATGTTGAGCTTGCCGATGCGTGGTCTCCATTCGAGAAAGTTACGGTTACTGCCCTATTGACCATCAGTTTCTGCGTGGCATGCGGGGTGCCTACTGCCACTTCAACTTGCTAACTCGGCTATGTCGGCCATTTTGGTTCGTCTACGAACGTTAGAGACTCCGAACAAAACCCTCTCCATAGACATAACTACGTCGCGGTACATACCCCAGATCTCAATATTTTTTCCTGATCAAAGTGATCAAATTCGTTGTCTTTGCCCGTTCTCAGCAATGCAGATTCCTTAGCCACCAGCAACACAAGTTCAGGAGGAGCCTGTAACATTTTTTTCATATCACCTGCTCGTAAATGTCAAATGACAGATAAGTTTACCTAACATGACGTCTTAAAGCAACAATAATTCCATTGTGGGAGCGAGGTGGCACTAGATGACTTGTATTAGCTCTGTCTCTTTCCCTCTCTGGAATGACTCGCTTCATGACGTCATAGTAGGCCACAATGCGTCTTTGTTAATTAGTCATGATGGAACTTTGAGTCTACTGTCCACAATACTTTGCAATATAAATAACAAGGGGTCTATTCTCGGATTTAATTTGGATATTATTATTTTAATGTACCGTGAGGTTCCAATCGAAATTGTACCTTCTCGTGTTGAGATACAGTAGAAAAACTACGAAATAAATTCGACAGATTGGAGTAGCTTCGTGTACTGGCGTCTGCACAATTGAATTAATTTACCTTTTCAGGAGTAAGTCTGTCATCATTTTCTGTCACATTGTTTTTCAGAGCCTGAAAAAACACATCACAAATAAGAACTTCCTTTTTTGTTTAAATCGGTTAAAAAATACGATTCATTTCGTCAATAACCCGGCTGTTACTGCTTTAGTATACAAAAATAATGGATATCCCGTGACGTCGTTCGCAAGGATCCATCACTACTGTTATTCCCACTCCCTCTCACAGAGAGGAGTCCTGTGTCCCAGCTGTGGGAAAATGTATGCCTGATGATTCATTCATAATATACTGTTGTTTTGGTCGTTTTATATATTTTCTTCGTTCTTCTCCCTCTTTGGAAACAACCACAACTCTTAGGTAAAATTGACAAAATTATTCGCAGTACATAAACATCACACTCTTTACGTGGCCCTGGTTGACCGAGCGTGGTTTCAAGCCACCCTTCAAATTCCCTTAAAAATTTGTAGTATAAGCTTGCCAGCGTTCCTGTCCTCTATCCACAACACTTAAAAGCTGACCAGGAGAATTTTGTCCCTGGTCAACCATGCACCAGGTGCTGTTTTTGACTGATGTAGAGGACGCCTAGAAAGTGGCTTTCCCGGATACGGATTGTTTCCTCACGATGTTTTCCTTCACCGTTTTGAGAGCAGTAGTAATATAATTAACTAGCTACACAAAGAAATTAGCCTAGCTGGATTCGAACCCACAATCTACAACACGGAGTTCGGGGCCTTTACCGCAGGGCCACCACTTTTCTCCATCCATTTACCACCGAACATTAATACTTCTGAAAGAAATTTTCTTAACAGTCTGGAATACTAACTTGGTCATTAAATCTTCGTCCCAAATCGTGATACACGGGGCTCTGTTTTATATGCTGATTTTGACCAATTAGATCTGATCTTTCGCCCGCAGCCACTTCACTCAAAAACAGTTTTATAGTTTCCTGGAAAACACGTTTGATAAGTTTCACTGGGCATTGAATGACTGATAAAAATAGCAAAGCAATAAAATAAATTAAAACGTAATGATCTCTGTGAAGACTACGACGCAATGTGAAAGCGTTATAACATTTATGAAACTACCGTCCAGGCCCACGATATCATGTAGGTGCCATTGTCGTTTTATATGAAAACGGCCAGTAATGTTCTCTGCATCGCCCAAAGGTAGACTGGCAGAAAATGCCTACGGCATTAAGTCCGCCGTTGTACAATGTTGTGCATAAAGTTTTAAAAATAAATAAAATTTGGTTCTGCTAATCATTTATTTAGATTCTGCTATGGACATTATGTACCTACCGTTGCTTTTCCACAGTTACGGCCTGTGTGATCATGCCTGGTACAAAACACTTACCGGATCTATCTCTGTCTTAACATTATCGTTCTGTTTTAACTGTTCCTCAAAATACGGTGCCTTTCCGTTCTCAAATTCCTTGCTACCAAATGAAATGTCTTGACTGCCTTCATCGCCTTCATCGTCCGAGTCTGGTGCATCAGAGGATCCTACGGACTCATTCTCATTAAGAGGTACGTCATCATCAAATTCTTCGCTAGTTTTGCCTTGCTAGTAAGAAAATTAAGAGAATAAAGGCCTATTTACACGCTGCAAGAAGTTGCCTAATTGGTAAGGCGTCTGGATTCGCGGATTCTAGTCTCACTCGCAGCTTTATTTTCCGTTCTCAAAAAAACTTTGAGTGGACTTTATAGGATTGAACAGAATACTGTGGAGTTGAAACAAGATATGCGAATTCCGACGAAGACATATGAGATCGGCACCTGAGTTTTACACGAAATTAAGAAATATGATCATATTTACGCAGGTCAAATACAAATCTTATGCAAGAGTTCGTCAAGTCGCTAAAGTTTATCTAGTTGTACTTCACTGGGATCGCGGGACCTAGGGATTACCGTGACCCCGGTACGTAAAGGGCTATTGAAGGACACCGTGGATTTTAGCCAGTACAAGTCTGACAGTCCCTCCCGCTCTGCCCTGGGTGGGAGGACTCATTTGATGATTTTACCACGATAAAAAAAAAAAAAAAAAAATTGTACTTCAGTGACATCAAGACACACAGTCTGGAATACTAACTTGGTCATTAAATCTTCGTCCCAAATCGTGATACACGGGGCTCTGTTTTATATGCTGATTTTGACCAATTAGATCTGATCTTTCGCCCGCAGCCACTTCACTCAAAAACAGTTTTATAGTTTCCTGGAAAACACAACGTTTGATAAGTTTCACTGGGCATTGAACGACTAATAAAAATAGCAAAGCAAAAAAAAAACGTTATATCTGTGAAGACTACGACGCAATGTGAAAGCGTTAAAAAAATTATGAAACTACCGTCCAGTCCCACGATATCATGTACGTGCCATTGTCGTTTTATGTAAAAACGGCCAGTAATGTTAAGTTAGGTAGTTAAAAAAATTTGGTTCTGCTAATCAATTATTTAGATTCTGCAATGGACATTATGTACCTACCGTTGCTGTTCCACAGTTACGGCCTGTGTGATCATGCCTGGTACAAAACACTTACCGGATCTATCTCTGTTTTAACATTGTCGTTCTGTTTTAACTTTTCCTCAAAATACGGTGCCTTTCCGTTCTCAAATTCCTTGCTACTAAATGAAATGTCTTGACTGCCTTCATCGCCTTCATCTTCTGAGTCTGGTGCATCAGAGGATCCTACGGACTCATTCTCATTAAGAGGTACGTCATCACCAAATTCTTCGCTAGTTTTGCCTTGCTAGTAAGAAAATTAAGGGAATAAAGGCCTATTTACACGCTGCAAGAAGTTGGCTTATTGGTAAGGCGTCTGGATTTACGGATTCTAGTCTCACTCGCAGCTTTATTTTTATTTCTCAAAAAAGCTTTGAGTGGACGTTGTAGGATTGAACAGAATACTGAGAAGTTGAAACAAGATATGCGAATTCCGACGAAGACATACGGGAAGGCACTTGAGTTTTACACGAAATTAAGAAATATGATCATATTTACGCAGGTCAAATACAAATCTTATGCAAGAGTTCGTCAAGTCGCTAAAGTTGTATCTAGTTATGCTTGAGTGACATCAAGACAACTGAAAGACATCAACGAATCTAAAACGGCCACTTTTTTGTATCGTGGTAAAATCATCAAATGAGTCCAGCAATATTCCTAATGATTCACTTCGAGAATATATAGTTAATGACGTTGCTGTAAATGCACGAAGTAGAATCATTATTGACATTGCTTAAAGTGGCCGTTTGAGACCTGCAGCTTAGTCAAGGATGGGATTGTGCAAGCGAAGTTTTAGTGGTAGTCGGAAGAAAGTTCCGCAATCGTCTCAAGGTCTAGCAGTAGCTAAATGATGATTTCAACAAAACTTATATAGATACTTACCCCATCAATAAATCTAAGAAAACAAATGATAAATATTAATAGCAAATACTTCATGACATTCGAAGTGAAGGTATGACATAAAAGAAAAGTCCTACGAATATTTTATAGCAGTTTTTGATTGGAAAATCTTAATCAAAATTGAGTTTTATTTGATGAACTAAGCTAACTACGTTATGCATTATTTACCTGCGTGTCTCGTAAATATTCTCCAAGTGTCAAGCGCGCCACACACGGTTAAGATACTATAATATTTTATCTTAAGATACCATATCGCTCGCCATACAATTCTATCTTAAGTTACCAAAATTTGAAATATCTTCATGTGTGATGGTCCATTGAATTGTATGGCGAGTGATATGGTATCTTAAGATATCTGTCAACGAGAATGAATAAAATTTGAAAGAATGCAACTTTTTTTTCTTGACGTTTCACTGGATTGACGTGGCTGACCATTCTCGTTAAATATTCGCGGTAGGCGATTTTTTTTTAATAAATAAAATATTATAATTGCATAAGTAGTTTAATAAAAAATGCTATGCAATAGCTTTATAGCGGCAGTCCCCAAGTGCCACACGTTTTTGTTGCCACAAAAAATTGTTGAAGAGAAATAAATGTTATGCAATGAACAATCGAGAACCAAAACATTTAGATTGCCTCATTCATATTAGATCTTACTTTTTGATTTTGTTCTCACTTGGGTGAAGTGACTTCGTGAGCTTCACAGAATACTACTGCTGATTTACGGATATAAAAGCAGAGAAAAAAAAACGATATATTTGAAATGTATTTATTTCAATTTCATAAAACAACATGTATCAATAAAAATTAAATTAAAAGAAGAATAAAACCAACTTTATCTGAAAGTTACATAAATGTAAAATATGATTACAAATAGATAAGTAAAATGGTAATATCTAAACAACATGGTGAAAAAAAACGGTTAACCCGCTCTTATGCCCGAGATAATTGAGGCTAGTTTTTCAAGCTAAAATAGCAAGCTATTGATAAATTAGCAAGCGAGTAACTTTCTTCGTTTATACAAAACTTCATGGGCCAAGCTAGTATTCTTTTAGCTAGCAAACAATTAAGTACTACTTATGTTGTTGTTCTGGCCGTAACTGTGTATTTATTTTGAATATGGAACATTTCGAATGTGTCTCCTTGACCTAGTACCAGGGCCGCGCCGCCCATATGTGCGATGTGTGCGGCGCACACAGGCGCCAGGGTAATAGGGGCGCCGGACGAAGGCGCCGGATGAAATGTCAAAGCCAATTAATTAAATTATTTTTTTACACAACAACATATTTATTCCTCAGTATCGATAAGTAAGTAGATACAAGTCTCCCAAGATATAAGCACTATTTAAATTGACCCACTGTTTATATTTCGGGTTTGAGTTTACACGAACTTCAAGCGCTGCGTCTGCTTTTTAAAATCAAAAGAAGCGCCGCAGTCAATACAATAGCTGACTATTATATTACAAAGCCGAGCTGTGGATCATAAGTTTATATTAACGCAACTTGATGCGACCCGGAGATAGCGGCGGCGAGTCCACGATTTTAACTCGTATAAACAATTAAAAACATTTTCTCCAAAGTGGGTGCTAGGTGCGCATTGAATGATCGTCCGTGCTTTATATTATATTGAAAATAAGTTCTAATACTAAATACAATACTAAGTTGGTGTATGGATTCTTTTAAAGTTTTATCACGATAAGTGGTAGTGAACAAGAAAAAAAAAGACATAATCTGGTTACCAGAATTTGTTGAGGAAAAGAAGACGGGAGAACGAACGAGTTAAAAACACTTGAATAAGTAAATAAGTATTTCACGGCTCTACCTTCTACTACCAGGCAGGGGTATGTACCTTTTAGGTAATTTTAAAACAAAAGCCCTGATGTTCCTTCTTTGTTTTAAATACATACGCAATAAAGCAAGCTGTTATCATTTATCAAAATTTTAAGAGCAATATTTAATATAGCCGACACGGCTGGCGCAGTGGCTGAGCGAGCGATCGGCTGCTGCGCTGCGTGGCACGGGTTCGATTCCCGCACGTAACAAATATTGTATGACGTGCAAGTAATTGTTTCGGGACTGGGTGTTTGTGTATGTGATTTCAATGATTGTCAACCCATGATACAGTGTGGGGAAATGGCGTTACTTTGCGGAAATCCGTGACATTAAAATATTAGGAAATATGGTTAAAATATTAGGGGTAGGGCGGGGGGGGGGTTGTGTCCTGTCAAAAGCTACTATTAAATAAAAGTGGAAAAAATATTACTATTAAAAAAAAAAATGTCGAAACGCGACCAAAAAAAGAGGCGCTTCTTAGGGTTTGCACACAGGCGCTGCCAGGGCTCGGCGCGGCCCTGCCTAGTACCGAACGAAAGAAAATCTAGAATGATCTCCGCTGGTCTTATCTGAATCCATTCGTTGTATGTTTGGTGTCATTCGTTGAGTGGTACCTTTAAAAGTAAAGCAGAGTTCGGTCCTTCTTGAAGTTTTTCTAATACTAGTTATATATATCTCTACGACGACTTATATATTTCTAATACGAGTTATATATATCATATGTAAATGGGCATAATCTTCAAAGTAACTGTTTCAGTGGTTTTTTTTTTCTTTTTTAAAGAGCAGTTCATTTTAACAATGGACGCGTCAGTCGCTGCAATTGTACTGGTTTAAATTTAATTGGCATCATGTTCAGAGCACTAACATGTTTTAAACCAGGACAGTAAGCTAGTTAATACAGTTTTAACAGCTTGCTAGCTTGAAAAGTAGCTTCGTGTATCTCGGGCCTTAAGTATATACAATAATTTTTTAATAATTGTTTTAAAAATAATATTAAATATTTATAATTACTTTATTTATAATTTCATATTAAATTTTTTAAAAGTAACCACATTTCTCGTGTAATTTTGAAGTAAAGAAAATTAACTCCAGTAAGTTATCAAGACATCTATATCTGTTACCGGTAATGTATATGTATATAAAAAAAGTGTTTCACGTGTTCAGGTAGACGGAGCCCCGCTGTGCGGGACTTCTATTTCCGTGTGCAAGGTTTAAACGAACCTAACCAAACCGAACCTAGGGATGCCCAAGAGTTGTTGGTACCTTTAAAAGTAGACGTAAGGGGCACCCCGAGGTTCGATTTATTTAGGTTTCACACATTTCCCGGTGTTTTCAGGAATAACGCACATTTCCGTTAAAATATCCAAAAAGAAACATTTAAAAACCGCGAAGTATAAAGCCGGCTTTTTACTATGGGATAAATAATTCTACTAATACAATAAACGTGAAAGTTTGTTTGGATGGATGTTTGTGACTCATTCACACAAAAACTAGTGGACGGATTTAGATAAAATTTGTTACGCAGATAGTTTATAATCTGGATAAACACATAAGATAGTTTTTATACCGATTTACCCATGAGATAATTTTCGAGTTGTAGCGGGTGAAACCGCTGGCAAACGCTAGTACAGGGGCCGTATTATGACGTCTTAAAACCAGGCTTGTTCCAGTGAGTGAACGAGGTGGCGCTAGACGACTTCTATAGCTCGTGTCTCTTTCTCTCACTGGAACAAGCCTGGTTTAAGTCGTCATAATACGGCCGAAGGCTAAGTATACAGGGTGAATTTCTTAACTGGGCGTGGATGATGATTTTATAGAAAGTGTTAGAAAATGGATACCCTTTTTATGGGCAACTAAAAGTAAAGTGAAATTTATGAATTCAACAGTTTCGATAAAGAACGTGTTAACACGGTGGTGACCATCGACCACACAGCCTATAGACACCTAATACACGATAAAACGCACGAAAACTATTCTGCCAACTTGCTGAGGTATGACGTCAGCGAGGGGGACGGGGTACTGCGTCCTGATTGGTCAATTCAAGGTCAGTGCATGTCACTAGGGATGGGACGGTTTTAAATCAAACAAGAAAGTATCGACATTTTTAAATTGTATTTAATAAAATATGTTTTTACATACTTGCATTCAATTACCTTCTTTTATTGTAATTACGATTGAATCATGTAGGTAAAATATAAAAATGAATAAAAACAATGTTTTAAAATTTCCGTAATTATCATAAGCTATGTTCGAAGTCTTTGGTGAGGCCTATCAAATTGAATGCAGCGCGATGTTATAGAGTTAGCCCAAAAACATGCAGCCAAACGGATCTCTTCGCCGCTACGACGGGGTTTTGGGCCAATAAAATAAATAAATAATATAAATAAATATTACACAACTATCACACAACGCCATCTAGTCCCAAGCTAAGCAGAACTTGTGTTATGGGTACTAGACAACTGATAAACATACTTATATATTTCTAAATACATACATATTATAGATAAATTACACCCAGACACAGAACAAATGATCGTGCTCATCACACAAACATTTGTCCTGGGTGGGAATCGAACCCACGACCTCCGGCATAGCAGTCAGGGTCACTAACCACTAGACCAACAGGCCTGTCAAAATATAAATACCAGGTCTGTCAAAATATAAATACCATCGCGGCAGCGACACGAAAAAGCAAAAGAAGAAAGATTCCGAAACTATACTTTTTGCCTAAGAGACAGAAAAAAAGTTCAATAATTAAACTCAACCAAAAGAGGCAAATACTTAGTTGGTACTGCTCAACTTAGTTGACATCGACGGTTTTTCATAAGGATAAAACAATCTTCGCTAAAATGACGTGAACATTTAACACTTTAAGTAGATGGGATCCAGTTCTCTCGCTTGGTTGCAATTATCCATTTATTTTTTAAATCAAGATCGTGTGGGTATCTAAAATTTATAAATTTTAGTTTCACAATTTATCAGATGTACATCTGTTGTAATTTCTAATTATTGAAAAAATATTTTTTTGCATAAATTAATAGTTATAGGTTTTTGTTTTGCTTTATCGACAACAGAGGTGGTTGTACGATTTGGAACATCACTAATATGTGTACTTAAAATCGAGGAAAAGAGATGGCGAAAAAAATACTTGCAAAAGAAAGGGACGGAATCATAAAGACACCAAGTATGACCAGTATAAGATGAACCCCGATAAATATTGTCAGAAATTTAATCTAATTTAGATTATGGAACTATTAAATTACCGATGAAATGTGATACCGTCTTTCAGGAAATTTGAAGTCCGGCTTTTTTTATCACACAAACGTATTGTATACGGGGAACATATTATGTCTATTTTCTCGATTTTTTAAAGGAGTAATGCGGAAGTGTTTACGGCTCACAGGAGTGGTCGAAACTAATGCGAGCTTGGTGAGTGACGACGGTTATAAGACATTTTTGCCTAATGTGTTGACAGACATCGGTCGCCTGTTATTAGGAGTCTATAGGCTGTGTGGTCGATGGTGGTGACTGACACTGTACCTACTTATCTTACAATGTGAACAGCAATCGCAAGATGTTACATAATTATTACATCCTATAATGAAAAGCCGGTTTAATTCCATTAATTTTACGGCGCGAGACACAGAAAAAAACATTAGAAAGAGTGATCGATTTAACATCAATCCTTTAAAAATAAGTAACACGCTAAGTAAAATGTTCAATTTGTTCAAAGTATTTCGAATTCACACATGAACATTTATAAAAATCCCCCCTATTAATTATTTACATTTAGTTTTATGAATACATTGACCAGTTCCATCGCATTAACGATGCTACCGCAAATAAATATAAATATTCCGACAGCCAATAAACCTAGCCCTCTCCAAAGTATCCAGTTATTCTTCCCGAGACCAGGCCTATCCCAAACAACCAACAAATAGATGACATTAGGCCAAATAAATGCCATGTTTGAAAGGCAGAAACAACCAATCTGAAAAGATAACGATTGAGTGTAATTATCTTATGTCGATTTAATTATAAAACAGGACCTGTAGCCATGTAACAAATGATAAACGCATACGCTGAGTAGGCTTTAATAGATTTTCAACTTTATATGCTTGGGTATAAAGTTGTTGATTTAAGCCGAGATAAATAGTCGTACCTAAGCAACAGCCAAGCCAAAGTCAGTGCTTAGCGACGTTTTACTTCGCTCAGCCATAGTATCAATTTTCGAGAACTTAGCACGTTCTAAGTATGGATTTGACATAAGTGTTTGTTATTGTCAAATATCAGTAATTTCCATACTAACGCGATACGTCAGTGGCATTTTAGAATGCGTTCAATAAATTCATATTTATTTATTTGTAGAATGAAGAACTTTTTGTAATATTGTAATGTTTTTAAATAATGATTAATCTTAATTTTACTAATTGATAAATTCGGTTCAGTATAACATTAAATCTATACATATTAAATCTGTAGAAGGGTCAATTCTGTACATTGAAAATATTGAAAAAATAAATAGCGGGGGGTGTTGCTGGATCGATACCAAACCCAAATAAGTGATTAAAAAAATTTTTGTCTGTCTGTGTGTCTGTCTGTCTGTATATGCAGACATCACGTGAAAACTAACGGTTCGATTTCGATGAAACTTGGTATAATTATACCTTATTACCCTGGGCATAAAATAGGATACCTACTTTTTATCCTGGAAAAATACGTAGAACAAAAAATCTTATTTTTCAGTTTTATTCATAGAACCGCGAACACACGTTGCATTACCCGCAGTGGATTTAGCGCCGTAATATTTGGCCGTAAAAATTTTTTCAACTTTAAGGTTTGGAGTATAAAGTTGAAAATCTATTGGGGAGTAATGAGCGTTTACGATTATCGATTACGACTTGGCTAGGGGGCCTGGGGTCTAAGGCAATCGGATCATGAGGCAACTCGGCTTTATGTTCTGAAACATAGTTAACGGATCATTTAAATGGTGCCATTTTTTATACAGTATGTATGCAGCCATTTTTGCGCTACAAATACTGGTGTAGACTTCTCTTAATTTGAATTGCGAAATTCCGAAACTATGAGAAGACTATAAAGAAGTCTCGAGGCCGAATTGGATGTAAAAATTAAAAAAAAAACTGTTTTGTCATTTTTGGACAAAGTTACGGTTGTCGGCACTCGAAGTCTCAACCTTGGAATTTTATGGGGCCAACATCATGAACAAGTCTGAAAAAAATCAGAAGTTACCGGCTTTAACGCAAACTACGCCTGTCGGCTAAGAGATGCTATCTCAACTCTTGCAATTTCATGCATCATTATTTTAGACGATTCATCTCATCCTGTGAACATCTCGTCTTATAATTGACAGTTTATTTTTATATTTAGATCGGCATCGTGTTAACAATATAATTAAAAAATAACTTACGAAACCCATGAGGGCATCGATATCCGGAAATACGATAGCGACTATTCCAATGATAGCAACAAAGATGGCCCGATAAATTAATTCCCACATTACCCTCCTCTCCGGTTTGTGTAACTTCTTGAGGTAGTAGAAGCAGAGGTTGAATGGTACCCAGAAGTTCAGAGCGTGAGTCACATAGATCATTAGAGCTATTCCACCTTTCAGTATCTTTGGTAGTCTGAAATAAATGTTCTTAAGTTAGTTTTTATTTCAACATCAGTGTGTGCACTACAAGCAGTGGTCCTTAAAATACACATAGAGCGCTCGAAGCTCGTGATAATAACAGCCGCACAGCTGGCCTACCATAACCTTTTAATGCGAGAGTAATTCCAGTGTGGGAAAGTGACAGAGCTATACAATACGTCTAGCGCCACCTCGTTCCAGACGTTCAAGACGTCATGGAGGACACCCGGTCTACCTTCAAGGTAAAGTTACGCTTGCCGAGGTCGAAGCCCTTGGTCCCGACAATCATTTTGTAAGTCTTTGACAGTCAGAAGCTCGGACAACCAGTCTCACCAAGGAGTATCGTATTACACTGTTACTGGGTTGTGAAGGTCAAATAGTCATTCCATATTAAATAATGATGAATTCAGGTGATTCAGGTTCGATTGGGAACTTTGTTATGCAGACAAGGGTGATAAAGTACATTCTACAATAGTTCTATTATTTTCATATTCTTTTAATCATTTTAAAAACGCCAGTAGTTCTCTCATCATCTCGGAGGTTTGCCGCTTTACCGGAGACCGTGCGGTATCCCCGGATCATCTGGATGGCCATAACCTTCTGGCACGCGATCAACTTTGCCGGTTGCCTCCTCATGGATATGTTTATACATATCCACTACATAGGCTTTATTGCCTAAGATGGATTGTTTTCAGACGCGTATTGATTGTGGCCAACTTAGCAATTCAGAGTACAATGTAGACTTTAAAGAGAAAATAATGCTATTTCGTATTGTACTACATAGCACGACCATGAAGTTATTAATTAAAACTTTTGAAGGTAAAAAAAACCTTTTGATTTGTACTATTATTTACTACTGATTAGAAATTTTGTACTTCTCAACTATTAGGGAATACATAATGAGTACAAATAAATGGTTTGTAGAATCTAAAAGATTTTATTGCCATCAAAAGTTTTTATGACTACCTTCAAGGTCGTGCTACGAAGTACAACATACTATTTATTTGCACCATAGTCTTATTAGTGCATGGACACAAAAGAAAAGGAGTAGTTTTAAACTCTTACGTAGTCATTGGAAAGTTGAGCGTTATTGGTGACTCGCAGTTTTCTAAGAAAGCCGCATACCCGAAGAATGATACCATGAAAACGCATATAATAATACAACTCATACCTGAAATGACATAACATCTTTATCAGTTTACTTTTAGTGGTCGTAAGCGCTACTGCTGAGCGTGGTATCCTGGGTTTGCATCCCGGATCGGGTAAAAACTGCTATTGGGATTTTCTATAAGAATTTTTCAGTAACAAGCAGCCCGGAGTCTGGAAGTTGAAGGTATGATACTCTCGTGCGTCCGAAAGCATTTCAATCCCCAACGGATTGAAATTGCACCTGATCTCTCTATGATCGTGTCCGATTGCCGTTTCATCGGCCTATGAGAGAGTGCTCCTGTGCCTGCGCACACACTTGGGCACTATAAATCCCGCGCAGATGTCTTATCTCCACCAAGATTGGCCGCCGTAGCCGAAATCGATCAGGAGGACTATCATTATGGTTCTCTGTTGTGTTACCTAACTTTTTATCCGTAATCTGACGTGCCATAATTTTTCATTTTTTTTTATATAATGGTTACCGAAGTTTAGATATAGCAAAAGTGTTGTGTTTGAATTATGATTTCCTTATTAAATATCTAAGTAGATTAGATTCCCTCTAGAGGGCCAAACCCTGCCGGGGTCGCGGGACTCAAGAATTACCGTGACCCCGGAACGTAAAGGGCTATTGAAGGACACCGTGGATTTTAGTCAGTACGAGTCTGACAGTCCCTCCCGCTCTGCCCTGGGTGGGAGGACTCATTTGTGGATTTAACCATGCTAAAACAAAAAGTAGATTTGATTCAGCATTAATACCTACCAACGGTCAGCGCAACGTTAAATTTTTCCGGTTCTCTCATGTTGTTTTCGATCGGTATCACAACTCCAGCACAAGACATACTAAATACTGCCATCCCAACGTACTCGAATACGTTATATAGTGTTTTGAACGGTTTCATGCTTGAGAAAGTTGGATTGAATTGAAATGCATAGTAAACAGCCATAAATATAGCCAAAACTGAAAAAAAAAAGTAAAAAAGTGTCTTTTTTTTATAAATATTCCACAACTATCACACAACGCCATCTAGTCCTAAGCTAAGCAGAGCTTGTGTTATGGGTGGCTGATAAAAATACTTATATATTTATAAATACATACATATTATAGATAAATTACAACTTTAATTACACTTTAATATGCTCCTTATTTAAATCAATAAGGTACACAAGGGATATTTCAATTTTTTGGCCCAATCAGTCAACTGCCATATATTTTTTTCAAAACCTCGATGTAAAAAAGAAACAAAAAGTAAATTCGACCTCTTTATATCTTATCATCTTAAAGATATTTACTTCTTAAGAGAGGTGATTTTTTTCTTGTATCTATCTCCGGATACTTGCTGTAATTTGTTACCTTATCTAAATACCTAAAATATGAACTGGTACTCACGTATCACAAGGTTAGCGACTATTGATAAAGGTGCTAAATATTTGAGATGCCTGATTAGACACACAGCAGCAATGACAGGTATCATTATGGCTAAGTAAATTCTTAAACTCGGATATCCTGAAACAATTAAATTATAAATTAATCTATACATATAATAAATCTGTAGAAAGGTCAATTCTGTACATTGAAAATATTGAAAAAATAAATAGCGGGGGTCAAAGTCAAAGTCAAAGTCAAATCATTTATTTCAATTAGGCCATCAAAGAGGCACTTTCAAACGTCGAATATCAACATTAAAGGAAATGGGATGGGATGGGATTGATTCTACACCCATTCGCAAGGGTAGGTTTGTATGAAGAAGAATGGGCAAGAAACTCCATACTTACTCTTTTTAAAAATGTTTTACAATATTTTTATATACATCATTTGACATCAATAATGTGAAAGCAATGTACTTTAAATCTAGACTAAATATTATTAAAAAAATGAAATAATAAGAAATAAAAAAAAATTCGCAAAATGGTACATGGTGTTCACATTTTAACAAAATATTGCAATTACCTACAGCTATTTTACAAATATAATATAAGTGTGTGAGCATTCAAATTTCAACAAGCTTGATTTTGTTTAAACCCTACATTGTACTATGGAGCAGGACCAGCATGTTTCCAAACATTTTTATCTTGAATATAATCTTCTAATTTATAATATGCTTGTTTACTAAGTGTATTTTTTATGTAACTTTTAAATTTTCTTTCATTTAGAGTTAAAATTTCGCTAGGTATTTTGTTGTAACATTTAACGCAGTACCCCATAAAAGATTTTTTGACTTTAGACAATCTAAAATAAGGTTGATCAATTTTATCTTTATTTCTAGTATTAAAATTATGTCTATCGCTTATTTTATTAAAAAGATGAAGATTTTTCCTAACATGCATTATATTTTCATAAATAAATTGACAAGGCACTGTCGTTATATTAATCTTTTTGAATAGTTCCCTAAGAGATTCGCGACGACGTAGATTGTAAATGGCTCTGATGGCTCTCTTTTGCAAAATAAAAATGGATTCAATGGGGGTGTTGCTGGATCGATACCAAACCCAAATATGTGACTAAAAAATTTTTTGTACATTTTTATCTTGAATATAATCTTCTAATTTATAATATGCTTGTTTACTAAGTGTATTTTTTATGTAACTTTTAAATTTTCTTTCATTTAGAGTTAAAATTTCGCTAGGTATTTTGTTGTAACATTTAACGCAGTACCCCATAAAAGATTTTTTGACTTTAGACAATCTAAAATAAGGTTGATCAATTTTATCTTTATTTCTAGTATTAAAATTATGTCTATCGCTTATTTTATTAAAAAGATGAAGATTTTTCCTAACATGCATTATATTTTCATAAATAAATTGACAAGGCACTGTCATTATATTAATCTTTTTGAATAGTTCCCTAAGAGATTCGCGACGACGTAGATTGTAAATGGCTCTGATGGCTCTCTTTTGCAAAATAAAAATGGATTCAATGGGGGTGTTGCTGGATCGATACCAAACCCAAATATGTGACTAAAAAATTTTTTGTCTGTCTGTCTGTATATGCAGGCATCACGTGAAAACTAACGGTTCGATTTCGATAAAACTTGTTATAATTATACCTTATTATCCTGGGCATAAAATGGGATACTTTTTATCCTGGAAAAATACGTAGAAAAAAAATATTTTTCAGTTTTATTCATAGACGTTGTTCTGTTGAACCGCGAACACACGTTGCATTACCCGCAGTGGATTCAGCGCCGTAATATTTATAAGATGTCATTGTTAGAGTTACTCAAAATGGAGAAATAAACCATTCACGCGAAGACCGACATCCGCGCGGACGGAGTCGCGGGAGAAAGCTAGTAAAACATAATTTTCTTATATCGCCTTCTCTTTAGGTTCAGATTTCACAGAAACTGATTAATATATAGAGTCTAGTACGAGTATTAGTCCAAGATGTCCAGACTGCAAATCTTGTACCAGTCGTCTAAACAGCCCTTCTCTTCTTTAACAGATTTTCAACTTATCAAGGGGGGCTGAGGCGCGACCACGAGTGCTTAACGTGAACGAAAAGAAAATACTTCGACCTTAAAACTGAAAATACACGTATCCCGTACCTACAATGTTCCGTCAACGTTTTTCATATCTATGAGAGACACAAATTATATTAATTAAAAAAAAAATACTAAACGTTGCTTGTTTTTCTCATCAAAAATCGACGTATTTATAAAATGTTTACGTCATGTACTAGGTGACACGCCACGAAACAGTGCGGCACGAACAGTGATGCGGGAGTAATGAGCTTGGCGGCCACCACGCACCGCTAAGACTAAGAGCCTGTCCGCATCCGACGTTCCACGTTGACGTCGTCGTGCAAATTCACGATAACGTAACGCGAAATCTTATCACTGACGTACGTTATAGTATGTGCCATTTAACATGGCAATAGAGGTCATTGCTCCGACTTTCATCCCGATGTCTCAATATTAGCGATACTTCCTCTTCACCCGTACAAATCTGTCGCAAACAGTCGCAAAACGGACATCGCTTATGTCTCATAATACATAAAAAAATACTACAAACACAACACAGTGCACAACCCAAAATAATAGAAAATCTAGCAAACGTTCCCTACGAAATTATTTTTTTTAAAATATTGTAGTTTTGTTTTTACACAAGTAACACACTGAGACAATTTAACAAAAGTAAATATATTATTATGCATCATATAATTTTGCAATAACCTATAATAACAATACTGAATAAATATAAAGTTAGTGCATATTGTATGGATATAAGTATATTAATATTCTTTTATATCAGGATGGTAAAAAAACCTTATTTTTCCTAAAATAAATTACAAAAACTATTTCATCACAGAAAATGCTAATTTTGATCTTATGTCGTTTTTGTTTTACGATGTCATCGCGTCAGGGGTGCAGCACCCGCCATTTTGATTTAACATTCCGTGTGGAAATTCGCTTGCGTTCGGTCTGTTTCGGTGTGCTATAATTTCTTTGCTTTTATAATTTCGTTTATTTATCTTTTGTAGATATTATTACATTTTTAAATATTTCTTAAATAAAAGTAATAAAAACATTTAAAAATATAAAAATAGTGATGCGTCGGTGTGGGAGCAGGGTCCAAGCTACCGGCGGTTAGGGCTCCAGAGACAGGAACCTCCTCACAATGCGAGCCGTATCGAGGAGTACTGCCTTCTGAATCTGGCCCTTGATCCAACTACCCAACGACAGCCTCGAGAGATGTTCGTCGAGGCTCTTGGCCATCAGGCCATTCGCCGTTACGACAATCAGCTCACATTCCACACGTCGACAACCACGCGCGCCAAGTCAAGATATTTTATTTGTTTATCTTTGTCAGCTTCCACGAGGTTCTCGTTATGCGGGATGGTAACATCGATTATCACTACGCGGCGCGCTGATCTGTCTATCACTACTATGGCGGATTATCAATAATAGTCCTGTCAGTAATGATAGGCAGATCCCAGTACATCGGTACTTGTAATACGGCACCTCTGTATCCACAAGATGGTATTTCAAAGCAAGTTGCTGGTGAATAATCCTGGCCACTAGGTTATGCCTGTACAAGTACTCGCCGTTAGCAAGACGAGAACAACCAGAGATAATATGTCTGATCGAGTCACCCGGACGGTGGCATGCCTGACACACGTCAACCGTCCCGGCTTTCATAATAATATGTCTCCGGTAGTTCCTAGTCAAGATAACTTCGTCCATAATCGCACAGACAAAACCTTCAGTTTCTCCGAAGAGGTCACCGAAACGTAGCCAGGATACGGACGCTAGAAAGTCTACATCGGGCCCGTGAAGAGCCCGGTAGAAACGTCCGTATTATATTTTATTGTTAATGTTTGTGTGTATTGTTTTTTTTTTTTTTTTCCACAACTATCACACAACGCCATCTAGTCCCAAGCTAAGCAGAGCTTGTGTTATGGGTACTAGACAACTGATAAACATACTTATATATTTCTAAATACATACATATTATAGATAAATTACACCCAGACACAGAACAAATGATCGTGCTCATCACACAAACATTTATCCTGGGTGGGAATCGAACCCACGACCTCCGGCATAGCAGTCAGGTTCACTTACCACTAGACCAACAGGCCTGTCTAAATTTGGTGTATTTATATTATCGGTTATCTATTATTTGATGTGCATCACTATCTACCCTCATTTTTTTTTAGAGTTCTTCAAGTCCATCCTAATTGTCTGGAAGATATCGCTATTAGCGATAAGAACGCCGTTGTACCTTTAGTATTAAAAATATTGTAAAACTTGTTTTCATTTTGGTGTACAATAAAGTATATTCTATCCTATTCTATAATAATTTTAAATACTTATAAAAGTAAAGGTCGACCACGAGCGGGTATACCATGAGTTGGACTCAAACCCACACTTTTCAGAAATGTGTACACTGATACCTCAACCACTAAGGGCCTTTTTCCTGTCATGCGTATTTTCACCCGCATGCGGTTATAGTCCGCGTGCAGGCTGCATCATTTCATACATGTTTTTCCTATGATGCGGGAAGCATGCGAGCGGACCAGATCCGCGCGCGGACGAAAATACATATGACGGGAAAAGGGCGGTTACCTATCACTACATCCATTAAGTCAGTCACATTGAAAAATTTTTTACGTCACGCGTAAATTTATAAGCATACAATTTGATTTCTAGAAATAAAAAATAATAATTTTGAATTAGAGCAACACAAGATTCACAACCCCTGTATGTCAAGCCGGCTGGTACCACGATACTGTAGCGATAGAAGCAACTATCGCTTATTGGTAGTTTTAGCACACTGTGGTTTTAGGTAACAATAAGTTTCATTATCGCTTAGTGATGAAAAACTTGGTAGGTGGGAGTGAATGCCATGTGTATTGCCATGTTAAATGGCACATACTATAGTAAATAATGTACCAGAATTTTGCACGCCACGTCAACGTACCGTTCCACGTTACCGCACCGTTCCCGTTGACGACGTCGTGACGAGGAGATGTGGATATATGCTCTAAAGTTTTGATCGAGCCGTTAAGCAATACCGAAAACTGAGGTTACTTTAATTAATTTGGAACTTTAATTGACTGTAATTTTTGAATGTGAGGTTCTAAAAAAATTATAAAAAGGTAATAATGTGTTTTTATAGTTCTCTCGGTAAAAGTAAAGAAAAAAATATATTCGTTTAAGTATCAGAAAAAAATCAATGTGATAAAATTTAAAATGATTCTGGGGTTACTTTGGAACCGCCCATTTTTAACATAGAATCTGAAAGTACCCCAATAAACTATTCAAAAACAGAAAAAAAAGTATTGATAAAAAACTTTACTTTTTTGCACGAAACAACGTGACATCACCAGCGCACCCGCAAAAAGGATTGCGACAGTTTACCATTGTTGTAAACCGAAAAAAAAAATACTAAAAGTTGTTCCGTTTTCCGCAACTTGCATTTTTATGTCGATAAGTAGTTTCTGTCAAATAACCCCATGATTCAAAGTTGTCAGTCACCGGTTTACCAGTACTGACAAATTCTCTACCCCACTTGTGGAATAAAGATATGAAACTAATATGTTTATATACCTGGATAAGCCGCTTCAAATGTAGTAGCAGCAGTATTCTCAATAAGTTGCTTGACAGATTTCGCTATAATTATTTGATAGCAACAGCATGAACCAAAGAGATCCAAACATATTATGGCGTCAATACTGTATCTAAAAATAAGTAATAAAAAAAATACATATCATGATTACAAATATGATAATTATATAAAGAACTTCAACACAGCTTGACATGTTATCACTGATAGGTATATGACAGCGTGAGATCTTTTGTCAAGCTATTTATTTATTTATTCTTAGGAAAGCTTACAGACTAATAATAAAATAAATATCTTAATATTTTTCTAATTTGCTAACAACAAGCTTCCGCCGTTAAATGACTACATAAGATAATATTACTATCGTAGACTGACCCATAATCCATCTCACCGAAACCTCTATAATATCTTTTCAATGTGTAAAATAATTGTAAGACAGTATCTTAAATATACTTAATCTTTTTTTTTTAAGGAACTTATTCGCGATAAAGGCTCCATGTTTTTATCGTGGTGTAATCAACTTATTAGCTCCACCGAGGGCGGGACGGATATTCCTCATAGTTTCGAATATAGCCATCCACACACGGATGGAAAATTCACCCTGTATACGAGTATCTATAGGGTGTCACGGGAAATACACTTTTTTTTACGTGGTAAAATCATCACATGAGTCCTCCCACCCAGGGCAGAGCGGGAGGGACTGTCAGACTCGTACTGATAAAAACCACGGTGTCCTTCAATAGCCCTTTACGTACCGGGGTCACGGTAATTCGTGAGTCACTTGACCCCGGCAGGCTTTGGCCCTCTACAGGGGGGCCCGTCACTATGCTGACATTCCTTGAGGCGCGCGTGGAACACAACGCGCAGTCGACCCGGGCATGGTCCATAGTCGGACAGCGAGTCACCCATTACACCCGCCCGCATGCCCGCGCCTACGGTAGCCGGAAATCGTCTGCCGACGTCCGTCGCCGTGGGCGTCTACCACCGCGGCCGGGGTGGAGGGAGGACGCTATCCTCAACATTAGTTGTCAACTTCAAACAATTTGACAGGGATACAGTGATATTCTATGGCAGTTTAGCGCTAACCCCGTTTAGTGATGTGTGGTGCAAGTGGGCCTTAATCTACGTTTAGTTATATCAAAGTGTAGACTCACCGGAAAACTCTTGAAAAGCGTTGAACTTTTGGATTTGGAAACAGCATGCAAGATGCTTCTCCGACGTCTGCATATGACATAACAGGTATTCTTGTACGTTTATAAAGTGTTGTGGCAGAGAGTACAAGTAACTGTAATACAAAAATATTCTCGTATCAGATTTTTTTTTTTAAATCCTTGTTCCACACTAGGAATGTCTCTTGTTTCATGAGTGCGTTTACAAACCTACTTCCACCCGAGTGTCATGGTTTGTATAAAAGACGTTTTCAAAACAAAACCTAGTACTTACGTAAAGGCAATAAGCCATATAAACACCGAAGAATACGTTAAGTGGTATAGCAACCACAACACCGGCTGTCTTGTAAGCAACATGACCACTGAGGATTCCACCACCAAGAGCTCCCTTCACTATATGTGCAATGGATCCGATTAAGCTGAAATCAGAAGAATATGGCTGATAGTTGCTTGACAAAACTTATTTAACAAAGAATTATAAACCGAAGAAACATTGAGCTAAAGCGCGTCACACACGGCTAAGATACTATAAAATTTTATCTTAAGATACCATATCGCTCGCCATACAATTCTATCATAATGCCACCGACTTCCGAAATATTTTTTTTCTTATGTTGTTTTATAAGACGGTTACTTTTTATAATTTTCCCATTTTTGAAAACTCAGTTTTAGCTAGGTAAATAAAAAAAAGAGTAATAGCTGGCGTCATATAAAGAAATTTCTTTAAAACACATTTTTTTAATTACCTAGTGAATTTGACGTCGCCTTGTCTCTCTCTGTCCACCCGAGGGTTGTAGGCGTCTTCGTCTGCCTGGCTTGAAGCAAGTAGCCTGAAGTCCCTGCTCGGACTTGGAGCAGCTCGGGGGCCCTAGACAAAAGAAAACAAAAACACTTTAACAATCTCGTCTCGTCAAAATTGGCCTCCAGACTCCTTTCGATGTTCCTCATAGTTTCGGATGTAGCCATACACGCCCTGTTGAAAAATTCATTCTGTATATCTTATAATATTTTTTGTATATTACGAAACCTGAGTGTTTATTCAAAATCAGTGACTAAATAAATTCCAATAGTTTGACACCATTTTGTATTTTGTTCCAAACATGTTTTTTATTTATTTTATCATCAGTTAATTACAATACAATCACAATACGGTTAACTACCTATTGCCAAACTATTATTATCAATTAGTGTACGACACAGGAGGCGTGGGTTGCGCGAGAGTGCCGCGAAATGAGCATGTTTTTGAACGGTTAACCAGTAACATAACAAGTGCAAAAACTTGAACTTAGTTTTATCATAAAATTTTACTAACAAATCATAGTTCCAACCGTTCCAACTGTCAAGTTCAAGTGCTAATTATTCACAATATTGTAATTGTTTTTCTTAAAACACCCATAACTCAGTCCGGACTGAGTTTAAATCTTAGATTATAATTCGTTCATAATGTTATTCTCTACCATTTTTTTCACATTTGGTCGATTTGTCAGTAACAGAAGGACCCAAGAGTAGCAGGATGTAGTTTCGAAGTTGGGACTATGATTTGTCAATAAATAATATGTTTATTACGATAAAACTAAGTTGAACTGCTAATTCTTTAATTAATTATTTACAATACTATTATTTTAACTTTATGGGTTCAGCATTTGCAGCTCGGATTGAGTTTATGATATTATTATGAGAACCATCATCATCTGCCTAGCCTTTTCCCAAGTTCCCAACTATGTTTGGGTCGGCTTCCAGTCATACCAGATGCATCTGAATATCAGTATTTTACATTATTATGAGAACCGATACAATAATTCATTCAGGTATTATTCTGCATCGTTTTGTCCATATTAGATTGATGGCCGCTTTTTCTCGAAAACGGTATGTTTTATCAAAGATATAGCCCGTACTAAAATTGTAGATCATAAAATTATCTACAAAAATGGCTTATTTTTTTTTATAAGAATCCAAACAGATTCAGGCACTAAATATAAGTTAAAATGCCTTGTGTGTCTGTTAAACGTATAACTAGATTTTTTCCGCGACTTCGTTCGCGTGGAATTCGGTTGTAAGTACCGAAAAATTATCATTCCGCTTTCCACCCCTTGGTGAAACGCCCATAAACGCTGAAGTACGTTTAAATTAATTTTCAATCGTCAAGCTATACCTACACGAAATTGAAATATCCTGACTGATTGACTTATTGACCGAGATTGACAGATTAGCATGCAATCACAGGAGACACCTCTGTCAAGGATGACAGATGCTTACGTCATTATTACTGTAGGTACCTTCTATCTATATGCCTTTCAATTAAATCCGTTCAATGGTTTCGGCTCGGCTTTGATAGATGAGACAGTCAACTTTGCTTTTGATATTTTTAGAAGATTTATACAATTCAAAGAACATAAACACAAAAGAAAGGTGTTTTCCCTTTGTCCCTGTAGGCCATGTCCCCGTTGAAGGGGACAAAGGGAATTTAATAAAATAATTAAGTACTGACTAAAATCCACGGTGTCCTTCAATAACCCTTTGCGTTCCAGAGCCACGGTTACCTGATGAGACACGCAACCCCGGCAGGCTTTGGCCCTCTAAGGCCCCCGTCAGATTGCTGCTCTTTGAGGAGCGCGAATGCGAAGGAGGATCGAACGTCGGGTCACCCATTCCTCACGCATCCCGCCTCCTCCTTCACTAGCATGACTGCTTCGCAGAAGAAGGCAACCGCTTCCCATTCCCTCTCACCCGCAGCATGGCCTCGACCATTGCCGAACGCGTAAGGTCGCCGCCTAGCACCTCCGTGAAGACATGGCGGTGGATACTCGCAGTATTGAAACCCAGGAGTTTCTTTCTTCCCAAACAGACACAGGAACCTCCCGGAACTTCCGTGTTCGGTGAGGATCTGTGTCAAGCGGAAGGTGACGCCTCTCCAGCCACTCCTCAAAGAGTGGTCTAATCTCCGCGACCGCGACGTGCCCGAACGTCGGTTGCGGCAGTCATTCCCTCCATACCGCCCTGAGATTGCGCCAGAGCCCTTCCCGCAGTGCCTCAACTTGTCGAGTCACTCCGGCGTTGCACCTCCACGCGCCACTCATAGCGTAGCACACTACGCTGACGCCATCAGCGAAGTATTAATTATTTACTAATGTATTTAAAAAATATAATTATGGTCGCTAAAAATATGTAGGGCAGGCTGAAAAAAATGTGCAGTTCTGTCGCACATTCCCGACAAGCTTGCAACTCAGCGTCGATGTTCAAAGCTCCGAAGCTTTGAGTCGTCGTTGCCTGTCCCAGAGGTGACATGGTGACATTTTTTCGATTCAAGTCTGCCATATTATTGTCAGTTTTCTTGTTAAGGCTATGTGATATGCGCTTTTTTACTAAATGTCCTGGTCGATCACATCAGGTAAGCTCGGTCTGTATCTAGAGTATTTTTACACATCCAACCAGATAGTCGACACTTTCTCAGTTTCATACTTCTTTTACCTCATCCGCCATTCATACATCTGGTCATACAAGCACGTCGATTACAAGTACTACGCACTGAATAATAATAAATTATAACATACCATTTTAAATCTGTGATGTAAAACTATTTAGAAAAAATAACCTGTTAGCACAATATTCTTTCAAGATACTTCTGGTTTTTAAACAATTGTCAATATTTTTCTTTTCGTAAAACACATCATATTAAAAAGAAAAAAATATCATAGAGGTTTGTTTGCACATTACTTCTTTTTAGGAATGCATAACTCAAAATGGCTCCAAAAGGCTGCACAATTCGTGGTCACGGGACTAACGAATACCGTGACCCCGGAACGTAGGTAAAGGGCTTTTGAAGGACCCCATTGATTTTAGTCAGTACAAGTCTGACAGTCCCTCCTGCCCTGCCCTGGGTGGGAGGACTCATTTGATGATTTTACCACGCTAAAAAAGAAAAAGGCTGCCCAACTTAAATGGGACTGGGTGAGACGTGTTTGTCGCATGCCGAACGAGTTGTGGGCCCGCAAAGCTCAAGACTGGTGCCCTGAAACGGCGAAACGAGGTCGAGTCAGACAACGGAAGTGATGACGTGATGAACTGGATCAATATATATATATAGGTTTATCGCGAATAAATACATAGATAGCGCACAATCAAGACCGTTGGAGGGAGTGGAGGGAAGCTATTACCCAGCAATGGGACTCTACAGACTAGTAATAGAATAACTCTTAATGAAAAAACGGAACCTTTATTCACTCATGTGTCCGTCTGTCCTCCTTCACAGTCAATTTGCTCCGAACCTTCTAGACCCATTTTTGGAATAGATGTATTAAAAATGTTCTTATCCCCCACCTCGCCAGTGCGAATTAATTTGATGGACCAAGGCACCAGCAGTCCACTTATTAGATTAGACCAAACCCTCAAGCATAAAAACTACAAGTCAGAGAGACCCATAATAGTGCTATTAAGTTAAACAATGCATGAAACTATATTCTGATAAGAAAACATCATGGGAACGGATTGTGCTATGTGTTTAATGTTACTATTCTGGTTAAAACTAACTTTTAATGTGAGTATCTAAGGGAAAATACTGAGTTCCTCAATTACTTCTAGATTCCTATAATAAACTTTTGCATGTAAATTTGCCACCAACTGCACTCTAACTAGGAATTTAGGTATCTCACAAGAGCGTACGGTAAAACACGATATGTCTAAGTAGGATTCTTTTTTTAACTCTTTAAATGGTTTCTTTTCTTACAATTATTTTTTTCCATAATTATAAATGATCTAAACCTTTACAGATCACCACTCAAAACGAGTTCAACGTCAACGCAACAAATATTATGAACATATTTAACGCTATGGATTCTATAGCAGAAGACCAAGGTGTTATCATTCTAACATTGGAACCCCCTAGAGGTACCAAAGAAATTGCTTTAATCTATGGTCATCAGACGAAATACAAAACATCAGAAACTGATAAACTTTTAAAATATCTTGATGAACAATACGAGTCACAGGAACTAAAACAAAAAAATATACTTAGGTGGCTTCCTAAGAGAAAGCGTGATCGGACGAATAGAATAGAAAGAGCAAAACAAGCGGCTATAGCAGCTGCAAGACTTAAAATGAAAGAACAAAATGCTGAAAGAGTACATTACATTTTTTCTGTAATTAAAGACAATCGCGAAGCCGCTGATTTTTTGTATAAAGAAGTTAAAAGAATTCAAAGGGATCGGATACTTGTTGATGATATTAGAGAACTGATCCTACGAGTAGAAGCTCCAGGTCAAGAGGGATTCAAACAGAAAGTCATAGACTGTTACAAGAAAGCAAAAGCTGCTGCGGATGATAAAGTGACTAGCCGGCTGTGGAACAAGCACACCAATAACTTGGTTATAAATATCGTAAAAGATCATCATAATGATGGTGTCTATGGATAGTTTTATATTATTTATAAAGAGTTTTAAAAATTGACTTGTTTTAATTAAGCTGTATTCATATTCACCGTTTTATTTTTAGAATTTATTTTTGGAGCTATTGCGCCTCTTCACTCAACTTCCGTTAGTTTTTCAAGAAGTTGGGCGCATCTGAACCATATACCAGAGAGCTCATGTTTTTTTTAGCTTACTTTTCGATAGTTTGTCGAGCTCTTTTAATGAAGATTTTACTTACCGCGGTCCAGAAAGCTATAATGCTTCGACCTCGCTACGCTCGCTCTTCAAATAAACTTCAAATAAAAGGGTGGCCCTAACGGTGGGTGTTCCGCTGTTTTGATTTTTAATAGAATTGCGGTGCACAACGAAAGTTTTATAAAATATTTATTATACTACTAGATGACCCGGCAAACTTCGTACCGGTTCTGTTTATTTTTATCATATTTACTCACCTTTTAAACCTTCCCTGAACTTAATTTATTCAAAAATAATTCAAAACCAAAATTTGCCAAATCGGTCCAGCCATTCACGAGATTTAGCGAGACTAACGAACATCAATTGATTTTATATTATAGATTTTACCGCATTTACACATTCGCGGGAATCGCGTGGCGAATGACGAAAAATATGTGAACAGTAAGTTGATTCGTTATTCGCCTCGCGATTCGTGGTTTCGCGTCGGGAGCGGTTTTTCGAAAGCGAATCAAAGGGGGTACGAATGACGAACACGAATTTACTTCACAGCTAGCATCCGACCCAAGAGGTCGTCAAAAATGGAGTGGAGTAAAGTGCGAATTATCCCGCGAATGTGTGAACAGTAGTTCGCGACGGCGCTCGTATTCGAATGTTTCGTCGGTTGACGAGGCAAATGGTGAACACGAATGTGTAAATGCGGTGTACAAACATAATTGCCACAATGGGTCGTGAGGTGGAGGGTATCCTCTCCCTCACACATTCAGCCTCTTCCTTCGCTAGCATGACGGCTTCCATGACGAGGTGACTGCTTCCCATTCCGTCTTGCCCGTAACAAGGGGATCGGCCAATGCCGGACGCGAGAGAAAAGCCTTTGTCGAGGTGTTAAGAGGGGAAACAAGACGAATGCCGAGATTCTGTTTTAGTTTAACTTATTTTTTTTAGTTGTTACCTCTCTTTCTTACTTCATGTTTATACACTTTATGTAACGTTTGTCAAATAAGTTGTTTATCAGCAATAAAGGCATATATTATTTTATTTTCAGTTTTTGAGGTAAGGGAAGGGAATGTGATAAGATGTGTGTTACAAAATTTATTCATTTGTTAGAAAACCCCAACGTTTATAATGAATTTATGATATTTCGTACTGAATTTTTCTACGACTGATTGATAAATTTTAATTAACTTTTCTCATTAAGACGCACGCATGATCGAGGTACCCACTGATTGAAAATGCCGCGTAACATCAGGCTTGGCCATGGTTAAATTGTTATTTAGAATATATTGTGTAAGTATTTTTTTTATTATTATTTGAGGAGCTTGTGACTATAGCTGTATATGTGCAACAAGTGTTGTCACAACAACTACAAGGGTTGTGTGGCCAATAGAACTTGTTCATTCCTAAACTCAAAAATGAAAACCTGGCTGAGAAGTTTTTAAAGAACCGATTTTTTGGTCCCAAAAATCCTTGACATTGAAAGCAGAATATTCAAAGAGTGGAACAATTAGTAAGTCAGACCATTTAGTCGAGATTTACTTACACCGCGCTAGGCGCAAAAATATTTTCAGAATTCAAAATCCTTTCCAGTTGTTTGGAAAGAGTATCGAAAAAGCTAGGCAAAAACTGCTACTTGGAGAAATCATTGACTAAGAGTGCCTTTTATTCACTAATTAATATCATTTTTAGCTAACAACAGTCACATTACTACACGCAAGTAACACAATCAGCTCAAAACAAAAATTGAACTCACTAAATGCTACAATGATGAAAACAGAAAATGATGAGAAAGATTTGAGACAACATTTCCCGAAAAAGAACCTAGTGGTCTTTGTTGATGATCTACTTGAAGCAAATAGTCAAGATGTCAGTCTTACAAACGAAGATTTGTCAGGCGAGATTTTAGACATGGGTAATTCTATGCTAAGAATGCAATCTTCGACTGTCTACAGAAAAAGTACAAGAACGCCTGTGCCTCTGACTAAACCAAGACACATTAATGAAGAAAGAATACTGCAGAAGAAAGAGGCGGCAGAGAGAGAACACCAAAGAAAAGTTAAAGAAGTAATTAAACACGTGTCAGTTTATTACCAATCAAACATTTATTTCACGTATGAAGTGAGAAGAATCGTGCAAACCGGTATTGTAATAGACGAGTTGAGAAAAATGGCGGAAGATGTTGAGAAACCGAAATATGGGGATCGTCTTAGGATTAAGGCTGTGCAATGCGGTAAACCTGTTCCTGTACCACCTAAATTTATTTGGCCAAAACCACGTGGTGCAGTAATACATGTAGTAAAGGACGCTTTAAATGACGGAGTTTAGAATAAATGAATAACGTGAAACTTTGTTACATAATTATAACCATTATAACAGCATACCTGCGGGAAACGAAACACAAAGTTATTTCTCCAAGGTTAGTAGTATATTATTGGGCATTCTAGACCACTTTCGGCAAATCGCTCGGCGACGCCTCGCTGCCGACAGTGGTCTAGAACGCCCAATAATCGGTAATCGACTCGACTCGTTCATTTTGTTCGTTTGTTCGAGTTCTTAGCATTCTGTCGCTTTGAATCTATCTTTAATAGATTTTCAACCTCATCACAATAGTGGAAGGTACATGTATGTAGGTTGAATGAAACACTAAATGCTAATGAGATTCATTTATTTTTAGTGAGCACAGATTACAATATTATAATTGAGGGGAACCAATCTCAACAACAATAAAAATGGATGGATGGATTATTATAGTAATGATTAACAATATATTATTTATCGTAATATGTTGGTGGTTCGGGAAATAAAGCATCAGTCGATATAATAAACTCTTGTAGTTTACACCATTGTGTAGAATTGACGTCGGTCTGGACCTTGATGCGGACCAACGCCTTTTTCCACAGCTCCAACGAGTCGGTGAGGCGCGCGTCCTCAGTTTTGTATACTTTACAGTCGATGTAGTACTCGCCGTTCGTGCTTGTCGTTCGCCGCTCGCTACCGTTGGCCACTCGGTTCACGAAGTATGATGGGAGAGAAGAGGTTTCGCTGTTCGCTGTTGCCCTCCTGTTGTTATGTTTGCGGCTGATGCCAAATATATCGACGTCAGATTTCGATATTTTACTGAAACAAACAAATTGATCTCTTGTTAATTCGCACCCAAATTTATTTTATAGTATTAACTTGAACCTGCTTTAAAACACATACAATATACAAGAATGAGAGACGAGACATACTACACAACGCTATCCATGTTCTATGAATAGCACCTAGACAGCTGATATACATTACAATTAAATACTGTTTGTTAGTAAAAACATACTACATTATATACACAGAAACATAAAAAATCTTTGCTATTAATCACATTCATGCACACATATTAATCTCGAATAGGCATTGAACCCACGACATCAGCGTAGTAGTCGCTTGCATCAAGCGACTGTCATCTACGCAATTGATTGACAAAACAATGAAGTAAATAAATCGTAAAGTTTACCTTGGGTGCGTTAAATTTTGCTTTGTTGATTTCCGTTTCCCAGGGACTGGTAGAGTTGGTTTGCGGTTAGACTTAGTGTCGTGCTCCATCACATCACTTGGTAGGTAGGTTTCGTACTCAGAGTCTGACCTGAAATAAATACATAAAGTTAAAAAAATGTTTGGTTAACCATGCAGGGTCAGAAGTTTGTGGAGAATGCTGGTTTTTATACTTACATTTTCTTTGAAGAATCGGTCGGCAGGCACAGTGACTAAGAGCAGCTAATTCGTTGAGTCGGTTGGCTGATACAGTGGCAGTGAGCAGCTACTGTCTAACTATCACTGATAAGTACTTGGAGTCTTGAAGATTTCTACTAGCACTCGTCGAGTCGATTGTATAGGCACACCGATAACATACTGTTTATAAGTCAGAAACTTACAATAATATCGCTATGTTTAGAATATGTACAACTGACGAAACAACTACGTAAAAAACAACTTTTTTCCTGGTCGTATTATACACATACGAAAAATAATTGGCTAGATGATATTTGAGGAGCATCGACGTTGATTAGTGTTGATGCAGTAAAAGCGTTCAGGGTTGTCACACCGATTGCATTAGTTATCGAACATTTTTAATGTGCACGAGTGCATATATGTAAACTCGTGGTAGCCTTAGGTAAAATAGCTTACACAAATAAACGTGTCAACTTACTGGAAAAATAATTAGGTTGAGCACACGTGTAATTTTTACGCAATATCACATAAAATTATTTGGTACCAAATTTGATATTTCAAAGCATTATTATTGACTAAGACCTCTTGATTAGCCATTGTGTAACTCGTTCTTTTATCGAGAATAAAATAAATTGTCTAAAAGATTGGTAATTTTTCACAAATTTCATTAAAATGAAAATAATACAATAATAATTATCGACATTCTTTCTTCCAAGGTTTCTTAAAAATGAACGTTGATTAGAAAATTAAAAAACACAATTATTTGTTGGTAAGATATAAAGTCAATTCTATTATGTTTTATTAGCATTTATGTCTAATGGTTACCGATTATCATTCTATTTGTTTAATTTCAGAAATATATTGGTAAACTTAATTTTACCAATTTATGTGATGGTACAATACGAACAGGAAACGAGAGCACGTCAGACCTAGTCTCGAAAGATTTTTGTCAACGTCGAATCACGAAGTATCTAGGTAAGATATAAAGCCAATATATTTTCTATTATGTTTTATTATCATTTGTGTCTAGTGGTTACCGATTTTCATTCTATTTGTTTAATTTCAGAAATATATTGGTAAACTTATTTTACCAACAATACGAACAGGAAACGAGAGTAAGTCAGACCTAGTCTCGAACGACTTTTGCCAACGTCGACGCGTGAAGTATCAACCCAGAAGCAACGTATCTGTATAAGATCTTTAATATTAGTAGTAATTGGGTACGTATTTACATGAGTTTTATTGTTTGACTTTATTATTGTGAATCAGACGATAAAAATAATAATGCCATACTGTACAGTTTGTAATGTGTCTGTAGATAATCGACGGTGGTCAAGTCATTTACGTACTAATGTACATAAAAACAGTAGTACGACCCTTCTGCATGATAACGTTTCAATTATAAACTCTACGTTTAAAGGTAGAATTTCGAGTTACAGAATCACTGCAACTAACGAACAAACAAATACTTTTCCAGAAATTTTCCTCAATAGTGTAAAGGTATACGTTAAAACTCTAATAGATCAGTTACTAGTAAAACATACATCTGTTAAGATTAACTTTGAACTTTTTTCGTATTTCCTTTTATTTAAAAATGATCAGCAGGAATTGAAGTCGTTTGCTACCAAAAACTTTGTTATTCCGTTTTATTATAACTTTGATTTTATTTATAAATCAGTAGTCGAGATACTGACAAAGAAAATAGAAGAATTTGAGCATCGAGATAGTGGTTGGACATTTTTAAGTAATTCTCATTTAGAAGTTAACATTAATAAACATCAAACTCTCAGCGGGTCTAGATTTATACCTTTGCCTAATGCTATAAAAAACAAAAAAGCATGTTTAAATATTCAAAATAGGGATGAAAATTGTTTTTTGTGGTGTGTTGTGGCTGCTTTGTACCCCACAACTCAACATCCTACCCGAGTAACGTCTTATCCCCATTTTAAGAATGTTTTAAATGTTAGTGATTTAACATTTCCAATCACATTTTCTGACATAGTCGTATTTGAGAAAAATAACCCTAATTTAAATATTTTTGTTTATGGATTAAAAAATAATAAGACGATTGTTGGACCGTTGTACACAACTACTAATAAGAAATCTAAGAGCATCCATCTCTTATTTTTAGAAAATAACACAAACAGTCATTTTTGTCTAATTAAAGATTTACCGCGATTAGTTAGAAACCAGATAACCAGACATCACAGTAAATTATATTTTTGTGAGACGTGCTTATTATTTTTTCCTAATATAAATCAAATTGAAACGCATTCGTGTGGTGGTGTTGTTACAATATTACCCAACGAGGGATCGTTTTTAAAATTCAAAAATTATGAAAGAAAACAAGACGTTCCATTTGTCATATACGCTGATTTCGAAACATTGCTGAATCCGATTTCTTGCAACGAGTCCGAAAACGTCAAGACATCAAACTTGCAGCGTCATGTGCCTGCGGCGTTCGCTTACAATATCGTATCATCTACTAATAATACTAATAATGGGTATAGATGTTATCGAGGTACTGATTGTGTTTCCAAATTCATACAATTTTTAACTGAAGATCTTAAGGCACTACACACCATTTTAACAAAAAACGTACCTATGATATTTACTACAAATGATTCTTATGATTTCAGACACGCAGTTGTCTGTCATATATGTGAAAATTTGCTCTTAAGCGATCGGGTTAGGGATCACTGTCATATTTCAGGACGTTATCGTGGTGCAGCACATCGACATTGCAACTTACAAAGTAAAGTACCAAAATTTGTACCAATATTTTTTCATAATTTATCTGGTTATGATTGTCATTTATTTATAAAACAATTAGGTCAAATTCCCGGGCAAATTAGAATTATACCAAAGACAAAGGAAAAATACACCACGTTTACAAAGTTTATTCCTATTGCTAGTAATGAATATATACAATTAAGATTTTTAGATTCGTTTAACTTTTTAGGCACAAGTTTAGACAAACTCGCTAAAACTTTACAGTCACGAGATTTCGTTTATCTAAAATCACAATTTCCTGATGAAAGACAATTTAGTTTATTAACAAGGAAAGGCATATATCCTTATGATTACATGTCAGATTGGAAATGTTATGATCAGAAATCGTTACCACCTAAATGTTATTTTCATAATTCTTTAACCAACGAATATATTAGCGATGACGATTACAATCACGCTAAAACCGTTTGGAATATGTTCGGTATTAACGATTTGGGTGACTATACAGATTTATATTTAAAAACAGATGTGCTTTTATTAACTGATATATTCGAACAATTCCGAAAAACATGTAAACAGCATTATAAACTTGATCCGGCATTTTACATAACTGCTCCTAGTTTGTCGTTCGACGCAATGTTGCTTAAGACAGGGGTTCAGTTAGAACTCATGTCGGATTTAGCCATGGTTCGTATGATTCAAAGCGGTATACGTGGTGGGTTGTGTATGTGTTCCCATCGATATGCAAAAGCGAATCATAAATATATGCCAGAGTGTAATGCAACAGAACCTCAATCTTTCATAGTATACTTAGACTGTAATAATCTGTATGGGTTTAGCATGTGTCAATATTTACCGTATTCTAGTTTTAGATTTCTCATCCAAAATGAAATAGATCAATTATGTGTAGAGCATGTTGAGGACAACGCTGAATGGGGGTATATATTGGAAGTTGATCTTTTGTATCCTGAACATTTACATAAGTATCACAATGAGTTACCGTTTTGTCCTGAAAAATGTATACCGCCGGGAGGTAAAACAAAAAAACTGATTGCTAATTTATATAATAAGTATAGGTACGTTATACATTATGTTCATCTAAAAAAGTGTCTTGAGCATGGTTTAATACTTCGTAAGATTCACAGGGTTATTACGTTTAGACAAAGTCCTTACTTAAAACAGTATATAGAACTAAATACACAGTTAAGACAAAACGCTAAAAGTTCCTTCGAACAGGACTTTTTTAAGTTGTTAAACAACAGCGTATTCGGCAAGACATTAGAAAATACTGAAAACCGAGTAAGCGTTCATTTAGTTAATCAATGGAATGACACACTTAATCGAACTAAGAAATTTAAATCCGCTGAGAGACTTATAGCCAACCCCTATTTCCATAGTGCATCTATTCTATCCGAAAATTTAGTTGCAATACAAATGAAACCAGACCAAATTGTTCTAGATAAGCCAATTTATATCGGTTTCACGGTATTAGAGCTTTCTAAATCACATATGTACAACTATCATTACAATATTATTAAACCCTTTTATGAAGATCGAGTACAGTTGTGTTATACAGATACCGATTCGTTTGTCTACAAAATATATACCGATGATTTTTATACCGATCTCAAGTTTCATTTTTTGCAGTATTTCGATACCAGTAATTATCAAGAACAAAACATTTTTAATATCCCTCTCAATAACAAAAAAGTTCCGGGGCTATTCAAAGATGAAATGGGTGGACAATATATTTCTGAATTTGTTGGTTTAAGAGCAAAACTATATTCTATAAAAACTCCAGATAAAACTGTTAAAAAAGCAAAGGGAGTAAAAGCATGCGTAGTGAGAGATTTAGACATTACGAACTACAAACATATTTTATTTAATGGTGGAGTGATTCGTAAAAAAAATATAATTTTTAAATCTATCAAGCACGAAATTTTTACCCAAAGTATTAATAAAATTGCCTTATCAAACAACGACGACAAACGAGCGATATCTGTAAACAAAATATCAACGCAGGCCTGGGGCCACTCAACTAAGTTAAATATTTAAATATGTACAGTCGACAAAATTGAATCATGACCCACCATAAGCTTATTTTCCTACAAACATTCAAATACAATTAGGTCGACATTCGCGTAAACATACATTGTCATGGCAACGAATTTGATCTTTGTTATTTTGACGGTTACAAACGATTTATCATCAAAATGGGTCATGATTCAACTTTGTCGACTGTACCTACCTAAATAAACGCCCTTTGATTACTTTCCTTTTTAATTTTTTTGTACATATTACTGTGTAAGATTTATTTTTAGTTTGTATATTTTTAATTTAGTATTGTATTATAATAGTACCTAATTAGTTAATTTAGTTTCAAATTAGTCTGAATAAATATTACAATGTACCTAAATACGAATAAGTTTAGTGTTAGATTTAAATTAGATAAAATTGTATAGGTACTTTAATTTTAATAATTGTTTAAAAATATAAATAAATGTAAACTTAAGTGTATATACAATATACATATATATTATAATATAGATATTATACTTAGTATATTTTTAATAAGTTACTGATTGTAGAAATATAAATAAAATGTGTGACCATGTATGTACTTGTTTCATTTATCAGAAATTTGATCAAAAACATCATCCTCCTTTTTGAAGTTGGTTAAATAATAGGTAATGAAACCTTGACTCGTTGAAGTTTCTTCATCCTGAATGTAATATGATCACAACATCCGTTTCGACATTATATTATTAATTAAAACAAACACGAAGCAGTTTATTGTCCCTAAAAATGCTTAGTGAACATTTTATAGCTAAAGGTAGTCACTGACTGGAAGCATGTGCGTGTTCTGTAATTATGTATGGTTCGATTTTGTGCATTACGTAACCCTATTGTACCAGCTCGATGTACTTAATAGAGAGCATTCGTGCTCTATAACACTAGCTCGGACGTTGTCGGACGTATACACTGATTTAATATTTGAATTTATACACTCAGTCAGTGACAACCTTAACGTGATCTTTTATTGAGTAATTTTTTTTTTTTATAATTATTGACTTGTTTCATTTCTGAAATCCTGTTTATTTCAAAATATCATTACACTTTTTTTTTTTTTTTTTTTTAAATCGGTAAACAAAGTAATCACTGATTGCAGTTATCTCACAATGCACCTAAAATACCATGCATCATAAGGTTGATTTTCGAATAACTAACGTTTTACGATTAAGTAACATGCTTACAAGGCGTTGTTTGTCATTGTATAAGTGTTACCTACGTTGCAGTTCATTGGCCTTAGCCTTGAGACACAAACGCTTAGTTGACAATATTAGTATGACATGTAATTATTTAGTTATTTTGTCATCATTTACGAAATATTATTCGGCGCGAACACCTGTTTAATATTTTTTTAACTTCCATCAAAAGTCATCATGTCGGTGAGTAAAATATTTTTAATTCGTTTTTTTATGATTGTTTCATAACTAGAGATTGTGTTCGCAGCTGTGTTGTGTTGCATTTTTCCAGAGCCTATTGTCACTAATCTAAAGTAAATCTAGACTTTCTCGATTGAAAACCCAATTAAAACGCTATACTAGCGGAATAGTGGTATAAATTGTGTTTATATTTTGTTCCAGAATTCTGACACCGAGATTGTATTCAGTCAGTATGCTCAGGATCCTTACGAGGGATTCTCCGAGATGTTTCGCAGTGAACCCGGGCAAAGCAAACAAGTCACGAAAGATAAAAAACCAAAACAACGGTGCAGGGAAAAACCCATAAAGCAAAAACCTACAAAATCCTTCGTTATGAGTCGACTACAGCGAAAAGGGATTAAGTTAATAAAAATTTCAGTGGTAGATCTGTGTAACAACAATCCTCAAACCTTAGACAGTGATAGTGACAGTGAAAACGTTATTATAAACGCTCAATATATTGTTCAAGATCCCATCGACAGTGTTATGGACGAAACTGAGTCTTTAGTTAAGAAAATATCAAAATCTTTAATAGGTACTGACTTTTATTAACCGTTTTTGTAAAGTAGTTAATATTTGTATTTTCATTATGATGTTTTTATTTAATTTTGTATTAGGTTGTGTTATTTGTGGAGTAGCGTGGGGGTGTTTAACAAAATAAAAGCAAATTTACATTATTTTGATTTTTATTTAAAAACCTTAAAACCAATAATCTAAATACATTACACATATGAGTACATTTATACCCATTCTAAATATTTCCTTAAACAAAGCACATTTTTAAGAGCACAATGCTTTAGATGTTTATTACAATTAAAATTAGATCTTCCTTCACTGTATTTTTTATGCAAAACAGAGAAACTAAGACATTGTTCTGTACCAAGGTCTGATACTTTACAATTCACACACAGTTCCTTTATCCAATTCACCTTCTCCAAACCATTTACAATAATTTCCTTATTTTCTAGATATGGAACGATTATACGCCGAAATTCTCTATAGTCAATATATCCTTCATTCCAATAAATACCTCTATTTCTTTCCAACCATTTAACTTGTCTCTTTTCGTCACTTGTTAAGTGTTTAAACAAGTATGGCGGTTTTATTAAAAATGTTTGCGTATAATCACGACTTGCAAAAGCTAATTCTTTTATTATAAAATTATTGTTCAGGTCTTTAAACCCTTGAACATCTAATATAATAGTATTCGGATTCATGATATTTTTCTCACAGTATTACTCAACGGCTTGTACTCAATTATGCAGTCGTTCAATATAAGACAGTATGCAGAAGTTTGATCTGGTATATCGGAATCACTCTCAATTTCCACTCTTACATCCACAATAGGACCTGTCTTTACATTATCAGCTTGTCTAGAGCAATCTATGACAAATAGCGGCGCCAAATCTTTGAATTGTTTCTCACTTAATAAGGGTTCCGAGCGACGTCCGTAATAAGACTGTTGAAATCTGATGTATTGCTCGTATAATAAAGCGATTCTGTTATTCGCGAAGCTGACATTTAGGTTTTCATACGGGAAGTAAGTTGAGTTTAGGTATACTCTAACGTCACGAACATGACAGTGATCGAACTGGGACATATCAGAACTTGAATTGTTTTTTCTATTTGTTTGTAGACCCATAATTATGTATCTTGGTTTCTCTATTTGTGAGGAAGTTTTGATAGACCAGGTATGTTTTGTAGTTTTAGGTAAAGCTGGATATTCGTACAGATCCCAATTTCTGAATATCATCTGGAGTGGTCGATCTTTTTCTAACAGTTTTAGCAAACTTATTTTTTCTTTGTCGGACACTTTAACATGCGGTACACGCCAGATGATTTTATTTATCTGAACGTCGTCTACAAATTCCCCGGTGTTAAGTTTCACAGCATTCAGATTAGTGTTACTTCGTAGCAATATCAGTTCGTGCCTACTATTTATCACGACTTTCTTGAAATCTTCTGCAAAACCGATGATGTTACAGAGTGGTATAGAAGCAGAAAAACTACCCCCATTAATATTTTTTATTCCATCGATATTCCAGCCCCATGCATTGGCTATCTTTGATTCACTTTCACTCATTGATATTAACGATTTCATGGTGGTAGTTATGCCAGCGTTTTTTATTCTATCAATTTCCACTCCATTCAGCTCATATCTTATATCTTGGAATAAGTAGAGTAGAGCATTATTCGTAAAATTAACACTAGTGGCTTTCTCTTTCATATCCTTTTTACTTACGACAACAGTTCCTTCCAAATACAAGGTACTAGCTGAGGGAAGTATATACAAGTCCTGTTGGTTAATAGGTATGCGGATTTCATCGTTTCTATTGAAACTAGTTACGTAGGGCTTGTAAGAATGGAATTCGATTCCTTCAACAGTGTTGTCATAAGTCGGAGCAGATAAAACGTCTAAGATATTCATTTTAGCAAACCGATCGCTTTGAGAAATGCCTTGTTTTCTTTAGTTAATTTAATTTTCTTCTTAGGGCGAGCTCTTATTTGGTTGGAAGCTTGAGCGGAACTGATATTTTTGATTTGTTGATGCATATATTTATTGTAGTCAATCATTTTTTTCTTCTGAGATGCAAATACAGCTGCACTTCTTCACCGCGCAAATTGATTAAGCGGTTATTTATATCTAACAGCCTGATATGTATACAGCTAATGTTGTTTTGGTTAATTGGAAAGTATATCGCGTTTTTCGGGATTTCTATAATTCTATATCCGGGAGGCACGTTGAGAGCAAATTCGTGGATGATGTGACTGGGTTCTCCGTTTGTGTACGAGCCGCTTACAATGTCACATTCGATCCTGATGACTGTTGTAGGTAAAATGTTGACTGGAAAGTGCGATACATGCCATTTATTTGCTTTTAAGATCTGCTTATTAAACCCTAACAAATTCCTAAACGTACCTTCTTTATTAAAATTTATGTCTTTTGTACAATATACAGCAGCTTTTAAAGTATTGTTATTGCACTGTAGTTTGATTGATGCATCTTTCATTTCAGATTTTAAATAATCATTAATATCTTGCAATTCATAGGTGCCGTCAGGTATTTCAATAACTTCGTTAGAACCATAATAGAACTTATTATTCGTTTTGTCAATGTTTGGAATAGAATTAAATGTTGCGAAATGCAATAAGGCACACTCATACTGTTCATATAGTTGCAACGTGTTAGGATAGTAAGTAGATAAAGTTGACGAGTTTCCAGTTATCGATAATGTGAGTGACATCTTGCAAATGATTCAAATAAAAGAAAAGCATAAGTTTTATACGTTTTATTTCCAAAAATTCCATAGATATTCTAAACATAAGTGTCCACAATTTACAGTGTTGAATTTCTGATATCTTGTATAATTATAAAAAACATTACAATTCTTAAAATATCGCATTAATTCCATTGGAGGTTTTAAATCTCCAAAGCTATCAAAATATTCACAATAATTGCATACTTTTACATAAGCTACCCAATGCGTGCCTTCGTTCTTAGAGTCGTCCAAGTTAACGACACCACATTCAACCCGTTTTGGCGTCCTTGGTAACTGATCCTTCATGTATACTCCTCGAAAGTGAGGGATGTTGCGTGCAAACCTTTGGATGTCTATATTAGTGAGAGGACGATTAGGTAGCTTATTTTTCAGTTTTTTGAAGACTTAATGAATAAACCATTACCATTTTTATGTGACTTAATGTACAAGCCCTGACCTAACTTTAAAGACTCCATAGCCTTATTATGTCGTTGTGTTTCTCGCAAATTTTGCTGACCTGCTTTGTAATCGTTAACAGTTTTTGCAATACCAGCCGCACCACCAGCTAAAGTTCCTAAAGCTGATAAACCCGCAAAAATTGGGATTAAAGGTAGAATACCTCCAGTCTTTGGTAAGGGTATCACTCGCGGCACTCGAATTTTCTGAATGCATGGGATTATTTTTTTTGCTGCTGAGTAAGCAGCGTTAATTAAAGCTTTACTGTCCTTTGGATTCAGTTTCTTTATTTTTGCTTTTATTTTTGACACGAAACTTTTAAACGTTTTAATGCCAGAACCAGATTTCAGTTTGGCTTTCATAACTTTGCTCACTAACCATGAACTAAGTTTTTCACCTTTCCCAGCATCGCTCGATTTAAGTCTTTGTTTAGCCATATTTAGTAGTTGCAAATCAGCTTTGTGACGATTGGGTAAGTCTGTATGGTTTGCATATGCAATGTCGTGATGCATACAAGCTTCGTCTAGCTTATTTACACCTCGGTCACCTCGTAATAAACGTTTCTGCAATTTAGTTCCGGGACCGCAATAATTGTAGCCGGGTAAATGAAGTTCGAACGGTAGATTATTAATTAAGGTATTAACAAGTTCACCTCCTTGCATTGTCTAATGTGTAATGAGAGAAATGATGCAAAAGTAATCGTTATATAATTATTTTAATCCACTATTGCAGTTTTCTCGATCCAACTATTTTCTTCGTTGTTTAGACCCAACCATTTCACAAACATTTTTGATCCTTTTCTTTTTAAAACCCTTTCTATCAAATAAATACCAGGATAGTAAGATTTCTGAAGTTCTTGCTCGTAAAAGGTTCCCATTATGGCTTGCTTTCGCTGATCTTGTATATGATATGTTACTGGTATGGTATGATTAATTTTTTTTATAGTAAATATTTCAGTTGACCAATTAGGTGTATAACCTTTTTCAAAATGGTGTTTGTATTTACTGATACGAACAAAGTCACCTACTTTGAACTTAGGTTTTCTACGGACGGTTACATGATTTAAGGCTTTTTTAATATTTTCTTTTATAACAGACTCGCAAGATTTATTTACTTCAATTGGTTTAAATTTAATGGTACGATGTTTTGTGTTGTTATATATCTTTAACGTAACCTCTAACGGTATACCTAACCACATATAGTTTCCGTTCAGACTAAAATATTTATATAATTTATTTTTAAGAGTTTTAATCAGTCGCTCTACGATCGAAGCTTTTTTGGTAGAAAACGTTGAGTAATGGTTAACATTGTAAGTCTTCATAAGCGTTTGAAATGAGTTGTTATAAAATTCTGTTCCCATATCAGTTTGTAAATTAACCGGTTTGCGATTGCTGTTAATCAGTATTCGTTTAAATGCATGAGTAACATCAAGTTTATTTTTTGATTTTAATGGCTCTGCCCAAGCGTACTTTGAGAAGCAGTCAATCACCACTAAAATGTAATTATGACCTTTATTATATTTTCTTAGATTTTGCATGTCCATCAGATCAGCTTGCCACAAGTCATCGATCCCCTTTAGAATGACAGGACGTCTAACGAAATTTCTTCGTGCTGCTTTGTGTATTTCATTAACAATTTGCTGTTTTGCCATTACGGAGTTTTTTGTAGTAATTTATCTACCTCTGCTTTGGTATAAAACTTATCTTCCAAATGAGTTGAAATCTCAGGTATCTTTGCTTTTAAAGTAGCCTGAACTGTGCCCTTTGCATCTTTTATGATTTGAGAGCGCAATGAACCTATCATGTTATTAAATTCTTTTAACATATTAGCATTCAATCGATCTACATAATCCTTGTTCACGGTCAAGTTATTTAATTCTTTTAACATGTTAGCATTCAATCGATCTACATAATCCTTGTTCACAGCATCGTCTGCTTCTACTGGAGATCGGACTCCTCTTAGCCTTGATGTTTTTAAATCAAAATCTCCGTTTTCTAATTTTAACAATGCGTTCTCATTAAACTCAAATAACTCTGATAAACGCATTCTTTTGTGAATGTAGTGTCCGAATTTGTCTACGTTCATATTTAAGGTGTATTGTATCGAGAGGCTGATAATAAAATAAACACATTTTAAAATATTTATTTATTTATAACTTTACTTTCACGCAATTCTTCAATGATAGATATAATTTCATTATCTAATCCTGTGTTACCAGCATCTCGAGATGCAATTAGTAATTTTAACCTATCTACCAATTCATTTGGATCGTCCCAATAAACAAAATCAACATTTTTCTTCCACATTTTTGTAAAGGGTAGTCCTTTTCCTTTCGATTGGTGGTCCTGAATTGTACTTCGTAGTTGGAATAGAGGCTTAATAATTTGCAAATATTTTTGTCCTTTATTACTTTTGATTGGTTTACCGGGCTCATAGTCTCGTCGATGTGCGTTTGTGTCAAGTAGCATCGACTTATAATGTTTCATATCACTCTCTGTAACCAAGCTTAAATCGGCGTTCTTTTTCAACAGCAACTGTTTTAAACCAGGCGTATTTCGGTATCTGCGTCCAGCTACGATGATATACTCATCACTGATCGTTATACGAGTAGAACCTAACATCAATTTTCCGTCCTCTACTCTGACACCAAACGGAATATCGGTCAGAGCTTCTGAGGACACTGACCAGGATGACGAATCAATACCTTGGTTGTTTTCAACTAATGATTTGTACGAAGAGTCACTTTCGATATCAGATTCATATTCGTCTTCATTGTCGTTATTATCATTGGTTCCTTTACTAATTGTGAGTTCTTTTTGCAAAGTTTTATCGATAAACGGAACTTCGATTTCTTCATTTTCTATATTATGCGGAACACAAGCCTGCTTACTGACATTAGCAATTTGGTTGAGTGGTTCTGTTACCGGCTTGAAAACTGATTCCAGTACTTGCTGATTGTTAAGCTCAGCATCTCTCATCTTTCGCACCTTCTTCTTAACAGCATCTGCAGCCTCAACAATTTGTCTTTTCAGTGATTTTTCCATAGTAACAAAAAGTTCGTGATTGATTAAGCGCTGTCTGAAGAAGAATAATATCGCGAGGGTAACACTCTTAAATATAAATATTTTTAATCAAAGACAACAAAAGTGTCAAATTTATTTCTATAACATCCTTTATTTTTGGAGCAATCTTTATTAATCACTACATAATTGAAAGGTTCACTCCATATTTTCGAACACATTTCACGAAATTCAATCCATGTCATATCAGTGTTGACATGTTCTTCATAAATATGCCGTAAATTAATTTCATCTTGTTTAAAAAGTATGATTAAGTTCGCATTATCTCTTACTAACTGCTTGGGGATTTTACTATATGTTTGGTTCAGATAAAAACAATCTATGCATTTGTGTCTTCCCATCGCAAAATAATCACGCATGTTATTTTGATTTTCACAAGCAACATCATCAAAAATAATCACGGAGTTGGGTTTTGCGTCCTGAACGCTTAGTACTTCCTCATTTCCCTGATATTTCTGGAGGGAAATACCGGGAACCCGTTGCAAAACTCTTTCTAAGAAAATGTACTTAGGTTGGTGCAGAGTTTTTGAATAAACATAAACATTTTCAAATCTTAATCCATTTTCGTGTATAAGAAGACCAATTAATAAATTGGTTTTTCCACAATTGGATGGACCACAAATGATACATCGTACTGAGTTAGGTAATAATTCCCCATGACGAAAACTAGTCTTACAAATATCATCGCAGACTGTATCAACATGCAGCGATTGCGGTTGTTTTACAAATTTCATGATTACTGTTGGAAATGAACCGATTGAAAATGAGTGAATGTATATAGTACGTTAACATTTATAAACTTACCACAACCTCTTTTGCGTTACTGGTCATTGATCGAGTGGATTGATCATTATTAAGCATTCTGTACCACCCTTCAGAGCGATAGCAAACTCGCATGATCATTGGTTGTATACAGTTATACACTAGAGAGTAAGTAAACGGAGAGTTGATGGATGATCATCGTTGCTCATCAAGTACGCAGCAAAATGTACTGTCTCGGTCGAGTTTATCGGTCGAGTGGAAAGGCGAGTCGATTATCAATTATTGGGCGTTCTAGACCACTGTCGGCAGCGAGGCGTCGCCGAGCGATTTGCCGAAAGTGGTCTAGAATGCCCAATAATATACTACTAAGGTTCTGTTTGCGGTCGCGGGACTAACGAATTACCATGACCCCGGAACGTAAAGGGCTATTGCAGGACACGGTAGATTTTAGTCAGTACAAGTCTGACAGTCCCTCCCGCTCTGCCCAGATTTTACCACGAAAAAAAAAGGTTCAATTTGCGACTTATATTTCGGCGATTAACTCTGAAACCTGCCGCATTATGACTTCATGTTTAGGACATTTTTTGTTGATATGAGTGTCCTCTATCTAAATACCTATCCCTTTTTCCACTCTGCTCAACTGTAAATGCTCAACTGCAGTGGAGTATCCCCAATGCTCAACCAAACTGTAGTAGTTGAGAATTCAGGCATTTTTCCTGTTTCCTGCTGCTCAACTAAAACGGGTTATGGGTCCAACAGATTTGAAACAAGGACAAGACAGGTCAAGCTTCTAGAAGAGATGATATTTTTATTTTTATGACTTTTTCATATGTATGTAATACTGCCGAATATGTATCGATAGCTTTTTTTTTTTTTACGTGGTAAAATCATCAAATGAGTCCTCCCACCCAGGGCACGGCGGGAGGGACTGTCAGACTTGTACTGACTAAAATCCACGGTGTCCTTCACTAGCCCTTTACGTACCGGGGTCACGGTAATCCCTTGGTCCCGCGACCCCGGCAGGCTTTGGCCCTCTACAGGCCCCGTCAATATGCTGACACTCTTTGAGGCGCGTGTGGAACACAACGCGCCGTCGACCCGGGCATGGTCCATGGTCGGACAGCAAGTCGCCCATTACTCGCTGCCCGCATGCCCGCGCCTACGGTGGGAGATCGTCTGGCGACGTCCGTCACCGTGAGTGTCTACCACTGCGGCTGGGATGGAGGGAGGACGCTGGGATGGAGGGAGGACGATGGGATGGAGGGAGGACATGACGTATCGATAGCTGAGAATATTTCAAACTTATGCATCCAAGCTTAACCTGGGCGATGTCATCCAACAAATTACAAATTCCATTTTTGCAAAAAATCTTCAATATTATCTCAAATTTCGAATCACCCGGTCGACTCAGCTGATGTATCATGTGTCAAAATGTTGTCGTGCAGAGTGGTTAAGACGTCACCTGGCCACTTTTCAAATACAAGTAGAGCAGTTTGTTGTTGAGCAGTGAAGTAAACGGAACAACTCAAGCAGTTGGACAGTATAGTTGAGCAGTGGGAAAAAGGGATTTCGGCGACATTTTACTGTATTGCGAATTTAGATCAATGTTATAGTTTAAAATTGACAAAAATCTTGAACATCATCTCAAATTTCGAATCACCCGGTCGACTCAGTTGATGTGTCATGTGTCAAAATGTTGTCGTGCAGAGTGGGTTAATGTTGTCAAATAGCCTATTTAAAGGTACATTGCCAAAGAAGCGAGTGAATTATGACGTCACAATATAGCACAGTGACGAACATTTAAAGTGTAGTAGAAAATCGTAGGAGTTTTTTTTTCAGCGATATGCAGTAGTTGAATCTATTTTTTTGTATGAAATGGTAGCTTTCAATATTATCTGCATGCAACCGGAACGTTTAATTTGACAATCTTGATTCTGTACAAAGGCCCAGAAGCCATGCCAGAATATTATTAAAAAATGACAGTCGTGTAGTCAAGAGTCAAGTCAGCTGAACAATGCATTTTATTTATTTGTTACAAAAAAGATACTTTATCTTTTTCCGATATTGTTAATTCGCTTGTTTATAATTATTGTAAAATGTGGTGATCTGTTTTCAAGTCGAAATAGTGTTTCCTAGGTACTCAGGTACCTTTGTTATGTTAGTCTTGTAACAATTTGATATAGAATGTTTGGGAGGCCGAGATGCAGAGAGTGGACTCCACTAGCCACCCAGCAGCTACGACTACGCAGTTTGATACAGGTATAAATAATACAGGACAATAGAACGTGAAAAAGTTTTGCATAAGTTTTTGAAGCAAAGGTTTAATAACATACGCCTACGCATCATTGACTAAACGGCTGATCAGTGGGTCGCCTATGGCTCTGGTAAAACACTCAGAAATACTCTTAAACCTAGCAGTTAAACAAATTCAAATAAATCCGAATATTTCATCTATTTTTTTTACAACAATGTTAAAGTGGTTGGCATTGTAGACCATTTATTGACAAATGTAGTTGTCAGTGATTTGAGCTGATCAACAGTAATGTCTTGAAAATAGTTACCTACTGAGTTATGGAAGTATTAAAAAAAGTTTGAGCAGTGAAATCAGCTGTCCAAACAGATTTTTTGGCAAGATATTCCAATAAGATAAGTTGTATGAAAGCTTAATCATGAAACGACTAATGCTAGTTCATTTTCAATCAAATGTATTTGTCCTGGTGTGTAGCTTATTTCCATGCATCTCAAATTATTAATTACAAAACTAAGCAGGGTCAGGGGATGCCTTTTTCTTCCAAATAGAAAAAGTACAGACACCAACAATGTGTCAATTTTCTTTAAATATTAGATTTTCTACTTTATCGTGGACACATAAGGCTTATATTAGATTAGAAATATTTTACAAATTGCTGTACAGGTTTAAATGCTCCAATCTGTACATAATTGAAATTTATAAAAATAAGTTGTGACAACACTTTGTAAATTATGATAGGGTAAAGATAATGACAATGACTCAATTTTATTTATTTATAAAAACAACATTATACTTAGTGAGCAAATATTGCTATGCCAATTCATTATCAGGCATGCCACAATCACGGCAGTAAGACCACTCTATTGAGGAGTGGCTGGATAGGCATCACGGCGTCCTGACCTTCCGCCTGACGCAGGTCCTCATCGGCCACGGATGTACCTGTGTCAGATGAGGAAGGAAGAAACGTCTGGGTATCACCACTGCAAGGATCGCCCGGAGGACACCGTGAATTTTAATCAGTACGAGTCTGACAGTCCCTCCCTCTCTGCCCTGAGTGGGAAGACTCATTTGATGATTTTACTATGCTAAAAAAAAAGAAATTCATTAGTCAACATTTTACCTTCATTTTATCTCCCGCTCAAAATTATCTCTTTAATAATGACCTGATAACAAAATGCATATTTAAAAGCTGATGTATTTTTTGTACAGAAAAAAAACTTTGTAAAAGTTTCCAGTGTTCAATTCCTAGACCATCATTATTAACCAATACACAAAATAAAAAATGGGATTTTCCTTCAAGAATTTCGAAATTATAACCGGTGTTTGAATTTGCGCTGTATTGGGCACGTAAAGCCTGTTTAGGGAATTGAGATATTATTTTTGCTGGGATTAATTATTGCTTTAACTTTTTCAGATTGTTGGCTACAATATCAGACCACCTGAATGGTGTACATCCCCATGCAGTTTCTATCTGACGTTACATCACACCACCATGTCGGCACCATTCTACACCAGTGAGAGAATATCTTCTCCACATCCCAAATGGAAGGAGATTGACTCAGGTATTATGGGATCTGAATAAGTTCAAGACATTTGTTATTATTTATTTATTTAAACACACATACAGTTATCATCACAGGCTTAACCTAATACAATAGTGCAGTTGCAATTATAAGTATATTATTATTCCAAACATGAAGTTATAATACCAAATGTGGTTTGTTTGAATTCACTCAAAGTACAATAGAAACAGTCAATCCATTGTGACACCATATTGAATGTATGCAGCGCTCGCGTCAGACTTTATGACCTTTTCACAATATACTTGACTCTGGGTCCATTCCAAATCGACTCACAGTAAATCTTTTATATGTGATCTGTTTTAAAATGTACATTTTCACCAATGTTATTGAATTGAATTAACTATTACTGATAACGAATATAAAAATGATGAGATTGTATATTCCAATCTACTTTGTTATGAATAAGGTATCAATTAATAAAACATGTAAATGATGTATGTTGCTTAGTGTGTGTTTATTGTCATAATGTAACATCTTGCATACTAATTGTAACATCAATATTAAAACGCATTTGATATTATATATAAATGTTTATTTGTTTTACTCAAACTTGCATGTTGCTCTTTATAAAAAGGTTTAAAAAAATATGACATAAACCAAGCAAGATCTAGTCATTTGTTTTGCATATCTCCATGTAAGGAATTTCTCTACTATAGTGGGCGTGTTTACAAACATATAAACTCACACACACATACAGCCTACATATTTGCAAAATAATCAAATTGTAGTATGCAGATTGACAAATACATTACAATCCAAATCATTGATATAGTATGACTAACAGGCCTACTATGTCCGACAACTAGTGTGTCAAACCTTATCATGCAATATGCCTTGTAACTAACAAATCATTGATGTTATCGTCTATGCTATAATATACCTTAGCTATACTATTCTAAGCTAATATTATAAGACTGAAGAGTTTGTTTTGAACGCTCTAATTTCAGTAACTTCAGGTTCTAAAACATTTTTTTTTTTGTTGGATAGTCCATTTATTGACGTAGGCTATGGGCAACATCTCGCTACGACCAATAGGAGCCGGGCAGAGGGGTAAAACCGCGGGAAACAGCTAGTTATCCATATTTGTAGTAGTATACGACTTTTGTGCGTAAAATGAGACTGATTAGAACAAATCGAGGCTGATATTGTGGTTGGAAAAAGTTCGGTTCAATGACATTCCAATAAATAATCTCTTTTTTAATTATGGTCGGCTCGCGCTTACCCGCCGTCTCGTTTCGTCTCTTCTCATCTCTGGTTTTAAGTCAAGTAGTCTACATTATATTTCTGTAAGAAATATATATTTTATTGGCTGACGACCCATGCCCATTTTGCTGCACATTAAACATTTATAATTAAAAAAATTGGGATGGGGCATAAAAATTACTACAACCTCTCTCCATACCTATAGTTGGTAAAATATATATGGATGAAATTATATATTTATGAAAAACAAATGGCATGGAATCCTTCATGAGCTAGTGCTACTCATTCTTTGCGGTGTTTTTTTTTCATATTAGTTAAACACAAATAAACTTAATCGAGTAAAGTTGGCATACCAAATCGACTCATGCGGGCTCCCGATCCAAATCCCAAAAGAAAGATTATTATGTTAATTTGTAACAGTACATTAATTAAACTCATGACAAAGTTGTGTGAATGCAGAATAAAAATAAGGCCTTTTATGCTCCATTTCACCAAGTAGGTACCTATAGGTTATACAGGAAAACATGCGTTGTATCATTTAAACAAAAAAGACCCATATGAAACCCGATGCTCGGCTTAGCGAAAAAAACTTGATTAGTTATTTTTATATGATTATTGTTTTTTTAAAAGCGTGCAAGTGTTAGAAAACCGTGCATGAAGCGCAATATGACGACAATAAAACTTCAGCAGTATATTTTTTAGTGTTTCTTACTTTCATGGACAGAATGCTCAGTTTTCTGAATAAAGAAAGCATGAGATAAAATATATTTTTATCTCGCCGCTCGGTAAACCCTTTCAGATAAAAGCAAATTATCATTGAAATTGCACAACAATGATACTGTTTATAACCGTGTTATCATCTCCCAACTATTAGGAAATGCACTTGCGTCATACTCTGAATCATCATCGACCTTTATTACAGAATCGACGAATCGCATGTCATCAACCAATGTCGTCATACGAATATGGTGTCATATACTACATCCGAATGATGACAATAATAAACTACCACAGGATACTGTTATACAAACCTGGGGAGTCTACTTCAGCGGCTTGAGATACATAGGAGCCAACCTCGCTTCAAATTTCACTTCAGACTGCTTCAAAAGCAACACTTTAGTCTTACAAATGCACGGAGGCTACTTCTGCTCGTACAAAAGCCTCAAGCTAGATGTCATACCCCCAGAATACGAATTAGAACAAGGGTCTATATCTTCAGACTCCTCTGGAAGGACCAATCTATCTAAAATCAATTTAGAAGCTAAACATATACTGAATCATAAGTTAGGCAAAGAATCGAGGTCTATTTCTCCTAGTAAATACACTAAAAAGTCTGATAAGGAGTATTCGAAAAGTCACAGTCCTGTAGAAAGAGGATTTCAGCAGAATTTCCCTACTTTGAGGTCTTCTGCTAGCTTAAACATTGGCCAAAGTCAAAGAGATTACTATAGGAGAAGAGAGGAGGGTTCCGAATGTGGGAAAGGTGATCCAAACCCAGCGAACCATATATACGAACATTCGCCGGAGAATTTAGACGTAAAAGAATATACTTCGAGTGTAAACTGTGATAATTTGTGTAAAAACACGTCAAAAGAAGATTTAACTTGTAACGTAGACTTAAGTGAAACAGCCGAGAGTTATGACTTGAGGAATGAAGCCGATGGGGTCCCGAAATATAGGTATATGGCTCTGAATTTCTTGAAGTCAGAAATAAGGCCGAGCTACAATGCGACGAAGTTACAAAAGTTGCATTTATTGCAATACTCTATCAAAAAGAGACAAGAAGCGGTCCAGGATATAAAGGAGAGGATTTATAAAAAGTCTGCGCTGACGAATGAGGATTGGCCGTCACCGGATGACGCCTATGACGTCAGATTGAGGTTTAAGAGCAGATCCCAAAGGAACCTGTTCTCTCCTGACGATGGTGATAGTTTAAGTAAGGATAAGTCGTCGTCACAAAGTGATCTGAGCGTTAAGAATGGAAGGATTAAGGAAGATAGGCCTATCGTGTCCAATGGACCGAGACTGACCCTGAAGTTGAATGATCTCTTATCTTTTAAGGTGAGTGTACGTTATGTCATATTTTATTGTTAGTCAAAGCACTGGAAGCGTGGGATTGTTTTATAAGGGCACCGCAAAGGTCTGACAGTATCTTTCGTTCCACGGAGTTCTCATTTGATATTTACTCTCCCAAAAAATGTGCCCAGGTCATCTCTCCACCTCTTCCTGGGCCGACCTCAGATTTGCCCCCCATCCCGGGCCCCTAATACGTGGATAGTTTTGCCCAGCGCCAAACCTCATCCTTAATTATGAAACACTAGCCTTTGCCAGCGGCTTCGCCCGCTCCTTACCCACCCCCCCTTACAGCCTATGTCACTCAGGACCTATACAGCTTTCTACTGGTGAAAGAATTTTCATCGGTTGAGCAGTTCCTGAGATTATCCTCTACATACAAACAAAACAAATTTACCTCTTTATAATATTAGTATAGATCACACCATGCCTCTAATTCCCGAAGAGTTGTACCTATTAGTATCCCACATTTAGCCAGTTATATTTTAGTCCCATATAATAGGTGCAGGTAATAGGACCATCAATAGGCACGAATCCAGACTCCTATTAAAAAGTCTACTAGAGACTATAAAAAAATCTACTAGAGAAGTCTGACAGTCCCTCCCGCCGTGCCCTGGGTGGGAGGACTCATTTGATGATTTTACCACGATAAAAAAAAAAGAGAAACCCAACAACACTGTTCGACTAAGAGATCGAACTCGGTACCTCATAGACAGTAGTCGCACTTGGAACCATTAGAACATTGAGGTGTATTAATAATATCTTCTTTAACTTTCCCAGGCAAAACCGTCTCCGTTTCAAAGGGCTGAACACGTGAGACTTACAAAACAGCTAGAGATACTAAGATTCAAACGGATCATATTGTCGGACGAGAGAGACAGCAAGTTGACAAACATAAGGAAACTGAAAGAGAGGCATGCTAAACTGTTTGAAGAGAACCAGGATGTTGGTGAGTGTAAGGATACTTTTTTTTAAGTCTTCTGGGGTTGCAACGAGGTATGCTTTTCATTTATTGTCTACAAATAAAAACTTATTTTTATAAACTGCTTGGTGATGACGTAATTCGACCGAATTCAACTTCAAATGAAAATCATCCTTATCACTACGACATATGACATAAAACGTGCCATTATCTACATAGAAACAAAACACGCTCGCCACGACGACGTAAGTCAATCGAATTGCATCGTTAAGTCGTAGTAGCAAGGACGATTTTCATTTTTTGTTAGTACTATATTGAAAATGGCACGAATCGCGTCATGAGTCAAGCTCGCTTAGTCAGCTTGTTAATTCACAACAGTGTATTGAAAAATGCACCATAAGTCATGTAGTTTACAATTCATTTTCAATACCTATACACGATGCAACACAAAATTGTACAGAAAAATGAACCTTAAGCAAATGGTGAATGGTCATTGCTATTTTTAAATGTACGTAATTTTACATACAGCTTGCTTGTCATTTATGGGCTATATGTATCATAAAATCAAAGAAAGATCCTTATAGGAATATTTGTATATTAAATATATGTTGTATATTACAGGGTATTCTACCAATATAACAAACAGAAAAACAACAAGCCGTCTCTATATCCCTCTTTTTTTTTCGTGGTAAAATCATCAAATGAATCCTCCCACCCAGGACAGGGAGGGAGAGTCAGACTTGTACTGACTAAAATCCACGGTGTCCTTCACTAGCCCTTTACGTACCGGGGTCACAGTAATTCGTAAGTCCCGCGACCCTGGCAGGCTTTGGCCCTCTACAGCCCCCGTCACGTCACGTCACGTTGTATATTACAGGGTAATTTATCAATATAACAAACAGAAAAACAACAAGCCGTCTCTATATCCCATGACAAAAAAATACAAACATCAAAAAAGTTTAATCTGTGTGAATTTGCTGATGCAACAACGTACGCCATCGCCGAATAAAAACGTGTACGATAAAGCTCATCTGTTTAACGGATGTTTGTGTGAATGAACACTTACTTGTAGGCCATAAAAAAATTGTACCGTGCTTTACATCGAACCCGTGACACGCAGCGCAGCAGTTAATCTCTGAGCCACTGCGCTAACCGCAACCGTCACTCTGGTGCCACTTAGCTAGTCAACTGCATATTTTCTTTAGCGTTATTGATTCGGGCACGCCGCAATCGCGGCGGTAAGACCCCTCTTTGAGGAGTGGCTGGATAGGCGTCACGGCGTCCTTACCTACCGCATGACGCAGGTCCTCACCGGACACGGGAGTTTCGGGAGGTTCCTGTGTCTGATAAGGAGGGAAGAAACGCCTGGGTGTCACCACTGCGAGGATCGTCCGGAGGACACGGTGGAGCATACGGTGCAGGACTGCCCCGCTTGGGCAGAGCACCGCCGTGTCCTCACGACGGCGATAGGCGGAGACCTCTCGCGCCCGGCATTGGTCGAGGCCATGCTGCGGGGTGAGACGGAGTGGGAAGCGGTCGCCTCCTTCTGCGAAGCAGTCATGCTCGCGAAGGAGGGGGCGGGCCGCGAGAGGGAGAGGACAGCGTCCTCCCTCCACCCCAGCCGCAGTGGTAGACGCCCACGGCGTCGGACGTCGCAAGACGATCTCTGGCCACCGTAGGCGCGGGCATGCGGGCGGCGAGTAACGGGCGACTCCCTGTCCGACCATGGACCATGCCCGGGTCGACGGCGCGTTGTGTTCCACGCGCGCCTCAAGGAGCGTCAGCATAGTGACGGGGCCTGTAGAGGGCCATAGCCTGTCGGGGTCGCGGGACTTTCCCATTACCGTGACCCCGGTACGTAAAGGGCTAGTGTAGGACACCGTGGATTTTAGTCAGTACAAGTCTAACAGTCCCTCCCGCCCTGCCCTGGGTGGGAGGACTCATTTGATGATTTTACCACGATAAAAAAAAAGCGTTATTAAAAAAGCGTGATTAATAACGCTAAAGAAAATATGCAGTTGACTTAAAGATGATTTTTGAGTGGCAATCAAAAAGTTCCATAATAAATGTTGCTGTCTCAATATGTTTGGTTCGTATTTCATATGGAGTTTTCAGATGGGGTCATCGGCTCTGCCAAATCTTTAGAGAAAAAACTGCTATTAGAATTATTTTACTTTTATCTTGTAAGACACAGAGCTTAATTTAATACATTTTTTATTATTGCAATGGAATTTGAGCTTTGTAACATAAAACATAGATCTTAATAATGGTCTAAGATACTGATTTCTTTACTCAGAATACAATTTCAGGGACAGAACTGATGCAGAGCTATCACTCCCTCTCGCGGCGAAACGAGAGCGTCAAAGAGACGCGCCAATCCTGCGCAGCGATTCGTGAGTTGGCGGCAGCGTCACACCATGCTTTGTGTGCACAGAGGACTGAACTACTGAAACAGTTGCACCAGATATTCTATATTGAGCAGGTGAGAGTATTCGTAAGGGTACAATTCCACCAAAAAGTGTGCGGCACATTTATACGCGCACTTAAGTAGTGCGCGTACTCAAGCATTACTAATAACTAAATTTAGAGCTAATTTGATTGGTTGAAACTAGTTTTAAGTAACACTTGAGTTTTGAAGTGCGGTCTGTAATACGAGCCTAAGTCTATTGTGGTGAGGCTATACGTAACTTTTGTACGCGCGCAGTACGGCACATTTGTGTGCGATCATTTTCACTGAACTAAGTCCAGCAATGTGCGCGCACAAATAACGAGTCCGCTACTCACTTGTGAGCGCACAAAAGTGCAAAACAGGAACAAAATTTGCGCGAACCGTCTAAAAATGTTCGCGCAGAATTGTGTTTCGTAGAATTTTGTTCTAGGATTAGGTTGTAATGTGTATAACTTACCAATACCTGCGATTTATGTACAGAAAGACTCGTCAACATGGACGATATGCGGTGTCCCGCTGCCAGTGTGTGGCGACGAGAGTCCCCGCGCCAGCAGCCCGCTCAGCGACTCCGTGTCGGCGGGCTACGTGGCGCAGGCCACCTGCCTGGCGGCCGCGCTGCTGGGCCAGCCGCTGAGGTACAGGATCACGTTGCTGGGCTCCGCCAGCAAGATCTTGGACGTGACACCCGATTTACCGGATCCGAAGTGAGTGGGTTTACGTACTACACTCGCGAGCAATAGTATGGAATCACTTACTTCGATCTTAAGTGCTGAATAACTAGAACTTAATAGAACTAGAGTACTTAATAAGAATAATAAAATTGGTACCATTTTAAAGGTTTGACTGCTAACTTTTAATTGATAGCAAATTCATTCAAATTACGCTGTTATTTAAACAGCTATTTTGGATCAATTCCAAATAAGTGATTCCGTACTTTTGTTAGCTAGTGTATTTCTAATATATAGGCATGCGGGCAGCGAGTAATGGGCATGGCGCGTTGTGTTCCACACGCGCCTCTAAGAGTGTCAGTAAAAATGATGGGGCCCCCCTCTAGAGGCCCCATCATTTATTGGCTATTGAAGGACACCGTGGATTTTAGTCAGTACGAGTCTGACAGTCCCTCCCGCTCTGCCCTGGGTGAGAAGACTCATTTGATGATTTTACAACGTTAAAATAAAAAGGTGTACAGTTTTTATTTACCTACTTTCATTGCATTTTTATTACATAATACTACGCAAAAATAAATAAAATTGGACTCTTCATACTAACTGTATCAGCAGATGTGTTATTTTGTATTGGAGTTGTTGTTTTCGGCGTTAAACGACTGTTTGTACTATAGCGGTTTTACCCGCTACAACTCTAAAATTATCCCACGGTAAAATCGAGATAAAAACTATCTTGTTTTAATTCAGAGACTAAACTATCTGTGTACCTAATTTTATCCAAATCCTTTCAGTGGTTTTTGTGTGAAAGAAAAACACACATCCATTCAAACAAACTTTCACTTTTATAGTATTAGTAAGATAGAGATTATTAAAACAATGTCATTATCAATTTCAGTATACCATTGTTCCCTCGAGGAGGAGACATCACACTATTCCGATACGGCCTCTTCCTCCTGAACAAGTGTATCGGCCAACTCGTGGTCGGACGTGGCCTACCATTGTCCGACATACGGCCGACGTTGGCCAATCTACAGCGACTGCTCACTACACCTGCTAATATGTAAGTCTTTTTAACCGAGTTCCGAAAAAGGAGGAGATTCTCAATTCGATTGTATTTTTTTTTTATGTTTGATACCCCAAAAGTTACGACTGGGTGAACCGATTTTGATGATTTTTTTTTTCCTGTTAGATGCAAATATTTGTTTTCATTTGGTCCCATGAAAATTTATTTCAGTTTGGTTGATGGTTTTTATTGTATGAACGTAAACTTAACGCTTGTGTACTTTGACGATGTAATGATAAATTTAGGTTGAATGGTTGTACTAAAAAATTACTAAAAAATTACTAAAAAGCTTAAAAAAAGTAACCGGCTTGAACACAGTGTAAAACTAACTTATCTTTCGAAAGTCGGTGGTTTCGTTTTTTAATGCATTTTTACCTAGTTATTTTGCTTAAATATGACTTAGCACTGTCTTGTCTCTGTCGCACAAACCCTCGTTTTAATTTGACTGAGAGAAATAAACGTGTATGTGAATACGAACCTTTTAATATGTCAACAATTTTTACATGTGTGATAGGATAATGAACTCTAATTTAACGAGGAATGTTTTCCAATTGTTTAAAACGCATAGTATTTTGTACAGCCAAGTAAAGCCAGGTATTTAAGTTAAACATTTTTTAAGAAAATGTATAAATGTATTTTGCCAAACTAAACACGACCTTATTTTGTAGGTCGGACACCACAAAATTGTATGGCACGTACCGATGGTTGGTTGACAGCCAGTGTCCTCGAACGCAATCGTTGAGAAGCCTTGTCGCATCTGAGAGGTGCAAGTACAGGCAGTTCAACAGATTTAAGGTATGAAATTAATGATAATGATCGGATTTCTGGAACGGATCGCGCTCTGTGTGGGGTCAGATCCGTTCAAGTATTACGTAAGCAGATTTATTACAATTATTTACCCCCTCCGTCCCCCGTCCCCGTTGTCAGCAAAAGTAAGCAAAGCTCTTACCCCCCATGCTTACGTAAACATTTTTCTATTTATGTATTGTTTTACTTAGACGTATGCATTATTTGCGGGAATCCCCTAAAATGCGTTTCGTTTTCAACCAAAGACAATGTGAGGGTTGCCATTCGTGTAAAAAAGTAAATAACTACCGATGACGTAATCATCATCTAGACTCCCCTACCCCCCATGTCATCCAAAATAAACAAAGTAAAGACCCCCCCCACCCCCCGCCCCCCAGTAATGCTTACGTAATACTTGAACGGCCCCTGTGTAAGCGCATTACACGAGGCTAAATTGTTTTCCTGCACTGTCCAGGATGCCGTTGATGGCCAGTCTCCGCAGTCAGCGATGAACAAGCGAACTGGCCATAGACATTCTAGAAGCGTCGGCAGCTATCACGATGATCAGGTATACTTTGAACTAATAACTATTATAAACTAGCTGCCCTGCAAACTACGTATCGCCGCAGTTTTTTTAATCATATTTACTCACCTTTTAAACCTTCCCTGAACTTACAAAAATAATAAAAAAAAAACTATAATTAGCCGAATTGTTCCAGCCGTTCTCGAGTTTTAGCTGGACTAACGAACAACTATTTCTTTAATAGATTTTCAACATTATCAAATATAGGCAAAATAATGTTCGACTAGTAAAATTTAACAGATTCGGGTAGGTTGACCTGCTGGCGTGTGTTCTTTGGTCAGACGTAACAAGCATGTTTTGACTTCCGAGTAAAACAAAAATTAGAAAACCATACAAGCTCTTTTGTGCATCTTTTTGTTCTGCGCACAAAAATTTAGTGATCCGTTATTTCTGTGCCTCCGGTGAAAACTGATATAACTCAAGTTGTATCAAATTGGAGTTTTAAAATGCACTTGTATCAGAAAAAAATTCTACACATTTCTGTCTAATCGACATTTTGATACAAGTCATATTTCCTGAGATAGTGTGATACAAGTAGGCCTAAAAATTTATGTATTAATAGTTAATGACGTGTAAAATAATTTAACTCCACATAAATCGCTAAATATTTTGTAAAATTAGATAGTGCTCCGTGTAAAAAAATATGTCTTAAGTTATATTCCAATACATTTGTAAACTTTATCTTTAATAAATGTGATTAATGATATAAACTCAGTTGTATTTTTTTACACGAAGACATTGTGCGTAATTTACTGGTACAACTTCAGACATATCAGTTAACACAAAGACAAAAGTAAAAAATTGTTTGTGTCAAATGATACATGTGAAGTTATATTATTATACACATAAATAGTACTCAAAATAGGGCATAAAAAATCTGTGTAGTGATACTTCTCCTACAGCGGGGGATTGCGCGGGCACAGGGGCGGCATTACGGGGGATATGCGAAAAATGTTTTTTAGTTACTTTTGATGAAAGCAATAGGTTTGTCCAGACAATTTATGAAAAAAAAATTAAATACGGTATAATAGTTCCAAGTGAAAAAGGGCGGGCAGCGAGTTATAAAAAAGTTAATGATGAGCGACTGGATCTTGCAAAACAGCATATTTTACTATTTCCTGCGTATGAAAGCCACTATGGTCGCAGCAAAACTAATAAAAAATTTCTGAGTTCCGATTTGACTTTAACCAAAATGTATGACCTATATAAACAACTGTAAAGTAAAACTGTTTACAGTCAGATTTTCAATTAATTGAATCTATCTTTTAAACAACCCTCAGTGGATACATGTCAGAAATGTGATAAGTTAAATAAAGCTATAGAAACGGCATCAACCGATGACAAACTTCACATTAAATGTCAATTGGAGGAACATCAAACTGTAGCCGCTTTTGCGTATGATCAGAAAGAAAGGGACAAAATATATTCTAAAGAATCGTCCGACACCTTAACGCTTACATTTGACTTGCAACAATGTCTACCAACACCATACCTGAAGACGGGTCTGGACTTTTATAAAAGACAGTTATGGACATACAATCTTACCATCCATGACTGTGCAAGTAATAATGCTTTTTGCTATATGTGGGACGAGAGTGTGTCCGGACGAGGAGCCAATCAAATCGCCTCATGTATATTCGATTTTTTAAAAATCAAGTTCCTACTAAATATCCCGGTATTAGAAAAATTATCCTTTACTCTGACACTTGCGCTGTGCAGAATAAAAACTCCATGGTGTCTACAATGTTGCTACTTGCTGTTCATGACCTGCCTTATATTACATCCATTGAGCACAAATTCTTGATACCGGGCCATACAAGAATGGAAGTAGATAGTGACCATTCTGCAATCGAAAGAGCTAAAAAACGAACGACTATGAACATCCATCACCCAAGAGATTGGGCGCAATTAATTCGAACATTAGGAAAACCCGGAAAATTTACCGTAGTTGAGATGACAGAATCTAATTTTTACGATTACAACGAATTTGCAAATGATATTTCACTATCAAAAAAATTAATGAAGAAAACGAGAAATTTGTTTGGGCCGATGTGAAAGTTTTTAAATATGAGAAAGACCAATTCCCGTCTACGAAATACAAGACTGACATGAGAGCAGATAATTTCAAAGTCATATCATTTGCTTAGAGGGGTAAAATGTATACATGAAGCATTAGTAGATCATTTAATTCAATGCAGTGGCCCATCTTTTATTTCAATTGAAAAGAAGAATGATCTGTTGTCAATATTACCATATGTTGATAGTAGATGTCATGAGTTTTATCAGAACTTGAAGACTAAGGCTGATGTCAGAAATATTGATCCCGATTTATATTCCAGTGAGGACGACTGAGAATTTTATCTGTTTCCTACTTTTTTATTAATTTTATTATACTTATTCTTATTGCCATAATATGAGACATGTCAGTTTCATTAGAACCTATATGAACCTAACATTATATTTTAATTATGAATGGCGACCTCATTCTGCTCAACATACATTAGTTTTAATAACGGATGGGTAGGTACAATTTTGATAAAACGTCAAGTTTTATAAAAGATTTTCTAATGCATGTTGATTTTTACTTAGACTGATATGTGATATTGAAACGTGATCTCATTTAATTTGTAAGATTGTTCAAAATATAAATTCATAAAAGAGGCGTTACTTTATTAAAAACGTTGATTGAGACTGAGTTTCAGTTAAATTCTATTTCAGTAATAGGTATTTAAATTATACTTTAAAAATGTTTAACAATTTAAGGTCATTGATTAAATACTGTTGTTCTAATTAAGAAAAGAAGCATTTTAGTTGTTTTTTTTTAGAAATTTAAGTTTTTTACTTTTTGTTTGGCTCAATTTATTCAAATAATTATATTTTGTATCTTAAATGAGTGTGTTTTATTTTTAATTTCAAGAGCTTTGAATAAAAATTGGTTACAAATATCACTTTACACGTAGATGTTGAATTATTTATTTAACATCTTCGTGTAAACTGATATTTGTAAGTTTACTTGTAGCATTATACACAAAAAATAACAACGTGATAAGTGATATATCTCAATAAATATTAAATTAGGTAAAGTTTTAAGTTCTAGACTGATTTCTAACATAAAGTTACATTAGATTTGTTCAACAACATTTTTCTTGCATCACTATTATCAGTGTATATACTAAAACATATTTCATGATATCAGTCTTCACGAGAACTGCATGTGTGGTGTAAGTTGATATTACTTAACATACATTAGTTTACACAGACGTTACGTCGGTGCACATTGATACAGTTGACAGTTTTTCCTTAATATTTTCCTAATTTTCTAATGAAATGTTACAAAATCCTGTAATTTTAAAGAAAAACGATGCAACTTCTATTTAAGATTAAGAGTTCTGTAAAATTATTGACAATAATCTTTTTAAATAAAAAAGAAAATAAATAAAACTTTAAATTGCTCTACTGAAAAGTAGTAATTTTGAAGTTGTATCAGTTTTCACCGGAGGCACAGATTTGTGTTTATTTTTCAGTGTAAGTCCCTTTAAAGTTCCCTTTTTTTGGTAGTTTGAAACATAGATTGTAGATACGTAGTTGTTTATTTTGTCGTGGTGCTAAATCATCATATTGTAAGTCCCTCTGTGGGTGGAGCAGACTTGACTGATTAAAACCATCCTGTGCCACCAATTGTCCTTTGCGTTTCAGGGCAGTAGCAACTTCTTAAACATTCCCACGAAGATTTGTGTATATTTTAAAGGAAATATATGTAATCCGTCATTGTATACAATTCCTAGGAAATGTATGTAATTCCTAGAATCGCCTGAAAATGAAAACCGAACCTCGGAGTGCCCCTGACGTCTACTTTCAAAGACACCAATAACTCTTGGACATCCCGAGGTTCGGTTTGGTTAGATTCCTTTAAACCTTGCACGCCCAAATAGGAGCCCGTGCGGCAGGGCTCCTTCTACCTGAACACGTAAAACACTTTTTAATACATTTTCTTAATAGCATTGGAATTGTATACAATTCCTAGATATCATACATTTCCCAAATACAGTAGAGTATTTCCATTGTTTACTTAAGTAAGTTGATAGTTAGCACTAAACCCAGGACGGTTGATACATCAAACTTATATGCCGACTACCATTTTTTTTTATCGTGGTAAAATCATCAAATGAGTCCTCCCACCCAGGGCAGAGCAGGAGGGACTGTCAGACTCGTACTGACTAAAATCCACGGTGTCCTTCAATAGCCCTTTACGTTCCGGGGTCACGGTAATTCGTACAGTCCCGCGACCCCGGCAGGCTTTGGCCCTCTAGAGGGGGGCCCCGTCACTTTGCTGACACTCTTTGAGGCGCGCGTGGAACACAACGCGCTGTCGAGCCGATATGCCGACTACCATAGCATTCGTAGAAAATCAACGAATTTAAAAAGTAGTGTTTATACTGATTTGCATTTATCAGTATCAAAATCCGTATAATAATGGATTTGACGAATGTAAATTAATCTAAGGGCAACATCTGTAAACATTACTGAAGGTATACTTTAGTGAAATTTAATTTCCTGTCGTTGTCGCAAAACTATTTAGTTACTTTATAAGGTTGTGACAGAAAAAATACAAGTAAAATACGTCTTAGCGACTTTAAATGTTAGCCTGAAAAACCATAGTAATGTGACACCTTCCATAACGTATTACCAATATTTTAATAATAACAAAATATTTTTTTGTCCAGGAGCTGCCAACATTAGAAGACTCAACAACATCGATAATGGGCAGTGAACCAAATATCTACAACATCAAACTGACACAAGTCGACAACACAGACTTACAACAACCTTTAAAGTCTCACAATTCTGACTCAGAAATACTCAGACTGAACGAGAACGAGAACAAATCGAAAGTCGTATTCACATTAGGCGGCGAATCGACTATCGACTTAACCCAGCAATTAGTCAAAATATCGACTAACAACCAAGACGAGTTAATCACAACACTAATGGATGACAACGTCAAAAAAATCTGTACAGAGATTACAGATTTTTGTTCTACAGACAAAATTCATGAAGGGTTAGATATCGCTAAGCATTTAGAGTTGAATTTGGCTAAGCCAACTCCCGTTGAGGATATTGATATAGCTGATTATTTGGAGAAGAAAGGCAATACGGAAGGGGAGTGTAACTGTGATGCATCTTGTGCCGAAGTAGTGGATGTGATAGTAATACCTAGTGCCGAAGCTATCCTTGATACGGGACAGAGTGTGAGCCAAGATGATGAGAGTAAATAGTGAATTTCGATTGGCCGTTGGACGAAATTGAATTTGTTCTTAAAGGCTGTGCATTTTGAAAGCTGGCAACGTCGCAAATTGTTGTCAAACGTGTTTTATTTATTAATGCGAGACATACGAGTTCTAAGTATGTAGTTGGCCAAAACATCAAACGTTTGTGACATATTCCAGTGGCCATACTAAGCCAGCTTATGTTCCGTAACCCTCTCAGATTGAGACCTGTGCCCAAAATTATTGATCTAAAGTAAAACATTTCACAATTTTCCGCAACATTGCCAACTTTCACATTTTAGTCCAGTTTTTCTTGATTTAAGCGAGGTGCTCAGATCATCATCGTCTTTATTACAGAATGGAATTGATTACATAACCCTTAAAATAGATAAGATGCCTGAAAAGATCTTGTTGGTCCGTCAGTTATATTATGAAAAAAAAAATGATCCGTATTTGTTACTATCATCGCACATCTAGACGCACGGCAATTATAATCTTTACCTTATTGCTATTCCACCAATTCGCAGTAAGCGTTTCCAAACGTCTTTTATAATGCCAACAGCGAAGGAGTGGAACTCTCTGCCTGCGACTGTGTTTCTGAACGCATATAACCCTAATCTTTTTAAAGTTGTAGTGAACAGGCTTCTTCTGGGTAAGCGCTCCAGGGTTGACCTTGTCGTTGTCATCCCTGACGTAGACTAAAGGTCAAGAGCAAAGACATCGTACATAAATATAAAAGTTTTTTATAAGTGTATAATATAAAAATAGCGGCCCGTCATTACTTGATTGAATGCTGACATGGCAAAAAAACGATGCTTTTTAAATTCAAAATACGTCACTTCGAGGTATTGCTTATGAATTTTACAGAATATTCGTATATCCCAGCAGTGGGAACAGTGGGAAAATGGTGTAAAGCAGCGGTCGGCAGCCATTTGGTAGGCAAGGGCCAGGAAGTGGCAAAATCAAGTAATGACGGGCCGCTATTTTTATATTATACACTTATAAAAAACTTTTATATTTATGTACGATGTCTTTGCTCTTGACCTTTAGTCTACGTCAGGGATGACAACGACAAGGTCAACCCTGGAGCGCTTACCCAGAAGAAGCCTGTTCACTACAACTTTAAAAAGATTAGGGTTATATGCGTTCAGAAACACAGTCGCAGGCAGAGAGTTCCACTCCTTCGCTGTTGGCATTATAAAAGACGTTTGGAAACGCTTACTGCGAATTGGTGGAATAGCAATAAGGTAAAGATTATAATTGCCGTGCGTCTAGATGTGCGATGATAGAAGGGGGCTGGTGGGATGAGGTCGTGGAGTTCTTGGGCACGTTCTCCGAAGTACAATCTGTAGAAGACCGACAGGCAGGCAACATTGCGGCGACCTATGATGCTTGGAATTCACCCATTATACGTTACCAATTACCCTCTTAGCTCGGCGTTCCACTGAGTCGGGCGGCAAGTTGGTATTTATTTAAATAGGGATAGACCTATAACGAAAAAAATCTTCAGTTTACAAAACAATCATAATCCGCAATAAGGTAACTCGCGGCTCACAAGCGGCCTGAGGGTTGTGCGTTGCTGACCGCTGCTGTAATGGTACGATTACACCAAAATAGTGTGTGGCACATTTGTTCGCTCACTTCAGCAGTGCCCGTACTAAGCTGGTCTTTCTTTTAGCTTATGAGTCCACTGGCAAGGCTGTAGGTAACTTAATAGTGAGGCACACGGGTGCTCGCGAACATTTTCCCTGAACTAAGTCTAGCAATGTGCGCGCACAAATAACGGGTCCACTGCTCACATGTGTGCGTACAAAAGTATCCAGGTGAGATACAGTACAATTTGTTCGTGTTTGCTTGAGTCAAACAGAGCGAACATTTATGCCACACACCGATGGAAATCGCATCTTTAGGTACCAATTTCGACCAATGGCCACCTTGTTAATAATAAACTTTTGCATGTGTTTATTCCAATGGAATAAAAATATAACTAGCGAAAAACCTTGTATAGTTGATACTAATTCATATACTGTTGATTAGCCCGTGATATAATATAAAATAAATTATTTATATAGTGAAACTTTTAGTATGAAGCCCGGTTTATATAACAAGAAATTGTTGATACAGTGGAATAATAATAACCGTGATTTAGGTGAATCCATAGACAAAGAGTAGACTGAGCGTTCACTATCCCGCTCTAAAGATAGAAAAGTGACAGAGACCAAATGCTGCGTATGCGTAATCTATCTCTCTCTCTCTTTCCAGAAAGCGTTAAATTTTATACAGATGCTTAGTCTATGCTTTGTCTCTGGGTTTCGCGTAATATAATTGTCTTGTAATCAAACATTCTAGTACAATGTGACATCCACCAATAGGCATTGTAAAGTCAAGTTCATTAATATATTGGCACTGTCAAGGATTTAAATATTGTAAGCGTTGGAAAGCTCAATAAATTATAAAGAAACAATAGATCAAAAATATGTCCTAATGTGAACGGTTCAAAAATATATTATACTGTGAATTAGGCAATAACATGTGATCATGACCAGTTCAATAATATACAGGGTGAATTTTTCAACTGGGCGTGGATATTCGAAACTATGAGGAATATCGAAAAATACTGAAACTGAGGGCCCAGCTGGTTTAAAATCGGCCCTTGAATAGTTCATTAATTAATGTAAAGCGCTTCTCTGAGCAAATAACTTTAAAACCAAAGCCAAACAAAATTACGATAGCCCGCTCGAATAACAAGAAAAATGCGCCTGGAGTTTAGAATAAAATCTTTATAACAATACACATATTTTGAAAAAAATATTTGTTACATAATTAAATTATCTAGCCATTAGTGTCAGTCGCAAAATTAAAATAATGTTACTTCACGAGGAGATGCATATTTTTAATTACTATATTCCTCATTTATATGGTTTCGTTGAATAGAGATTTATTAATAAAATACTCCTTAAAGAAAAAAACTAAATCTACCATTATGGAATCAAGATTATAAAGATGTGTTGTTTTTGGTTGGTATCTCTTTTAAGTAACAAGTAGTTCTATAAAACTGCCCAAAAAACGGCTCACGCGCCGCCAGCACATCAATCTGCCTCAATATGTCAAATTTATTTAATAAATTGTCTACCTTATCACAATAGTGGAAGGTTAATGTTCGATTGGTAATATTTGACAGTATGGGGTAGATCTGCTGGCGTCTGTACATCACCGGGGATAAGTCTTTGAATACATTTTATGAATAAAATTTGTTTGTAGGTACCCCGTGCCTAAATATAATAATAAAACATGTAAAAATGTATGTAAATTGTAAATATGTATCGGATATTCTACTTGTACTGCATCTTTCATAATCGGCTGTTGTTATAATTAAATATTTATTTGAATTCTCAATTTTAATATTGTTTTATTTATATGTTCTCTAAAACTACACACAAGTTATAGGATCTTATGGTGTATTAACAACTTAAGTCAACCCCATAACATAATTGAAATAAAGCGACAGTTTTATCTTCATAAAAAAGATGGAGGCATAAAAAAAACTATTCTTCACAAAGCTTCAGTGTTTTTTTACTCTAAATATCACTTCAGTCGGAAAGGACGACGTGTTGCTAATTTCCCAGCAAAAATTACATCAAATTGTGCAATTACAAATTTAAATGAGGTGACAAATGTCGTGCGTCTTGAAAAGAATGTGTATATTATACAAGTTTTTGACTTCTGTTCTGGGATATGTCTGTTAAAATAAACATTAAAAAATGTTTATATTGGAGATTTGTTTGAAAAATTTGTCATGTCAACCTCCACACGTGGTCTAGACGTGTGCGAATAAGACTAGTTTTCTTTTTAATTTATTTAATAATGTACAGTAGTCGGTAAAAATTGTAAATATGTACCATTTTCTTATTACTATCCCAATGTCCTTTTAGTTTCGTATTAGGTACCTATAGTCATAAACTCCCAGGTTCGATCAAGTGTTTCTCAGTCAAAATAAAGAGACAACTGTCCAATATTGGTTGAGCTACGGCTAGGTAAAACAATACATCATAAAATATTGTATAACATACGGATGAGAGATCTTAGTTAACTGGCCAGTATATGGCCCAGCGAAAATATAAATAGCGCGGCACCGGCACGCATGCGCGTTCTCGATCTGTTCTAAATTCAAATAGCCCGGCGCTCGCGCAGCCCGGACGTTTGAAAAATTGGATTTTAAATCCAAATTTCGAAATTCCAATCCCGACTCCGACTGGAAAGGCCACGTGATTGGTACATTTAGTAGGGACGAGTGTTTTTGCAAATTTTAGAATCACTAGTGTTGTGAATGGTGAAAATGTGTGAACAGTGCGTGCAGCGTTGATTCCAGAAAAAAAAGGATTTATTTGTGCGTTTTGACGCATGTGGTAAGTACTAATTTTTACTATTACCATTTTTTGCAGATAAATTTATCATCTCATAGTCGAAATTATCAATAATCTGAAAATTTCAGTTACAAATAAGCTCAAAAATCTAGAATTTACCCCGTTACATAACTATAAATAATTCGTTGCCCAGGCAATTAATTTTATTCGGCAATTTGGCTGAGCGCCGGGCTAAGAATTATGCTAATCTGTAGGTCATCTAATTAATGGATTGATAGTGCTAGAAAAGAGCTTTGACACTTGATCAGTCTTGTCATTGGTGGTTTATCTATAGACACCTGTAGTTCATCTAATTGTCTATTGGTTTACGCTCTCGGTAACAAAAATAGGAAACGTTTTGTTCCCTAAAAATGTTCCTGAGTTACACGGAACTCTTGGCTGTAAAATTGGGAGTTTCACGAATTGTTAGTGTTGCCAGTGACAAAATGCTAAAGAATTTAGGAATTTTCTTGAAATTTATGGCTTGCAAGGTCGTTGACTTCACTCCCTCTCTCTCTTTAGGTGCTTTGATATTGACTGTTTTTTTTCCCTGTAAGACACGTTGTTTGTATGTATCCGCCACATCACTATTAATCAACGTTCATACGGAACCACTAGCTAAAGTTCATCCAACTGTTATTTAAAGATACATGTTTCTAATGCGGATATGGAACGTGGTGGAGTTTAGTCCGTGCGAGTCTGACAGTCCCATCCTCTCCACAGGGCGCGAGGACTCAGTTAATGATTTTCTAAAACTAACTAAAATGAAAAACAAACGAAATATAAATTATAAAAATATAATCAAGGTAAACCTATTAAAAAGCATTAAAAAATCCTAAAGATACTTAAAAAATCCTCCTCAATGCTGTCAGCTGGTAATAAGCCCAAGACTGGCGGCGTTGCCTCGTTATAGTGTTCAACAATTTATTTTGATTTTTTGTTTTGTTAATCATCTAATAATATCTACGGGAAGATAAAATATGCCTGTGTGATTTACTTATCGCCTAAATAATCATCTGCCTAGCCTTTTTTTCCCAACTATTTTAGGGTCGGCTTCCAGTCGAACCAGATACAGCTGAATATCAATATTTTGCATGGATAGACTGCCTATTGGACCTCCACGACCCTGACTAATACGACACCCCACGGTAAGACTGGTTGTCAGACTTTAGAGCTTCTGACTAACAAGCAACACTTCTGCTTAACAGTAACAACTTTCAAAGATCTACAATAAAAGACAGCCGGGACTAACCCAGTAAATGGGTAATACGATAATTATTTTAATGCATCGCCTAAATAATATCAGTTTTTTTTATACCTAATATAAATAAATAACAGCCAAAAAATGGTAGGTTGATGTGCTGATTTCTGTACTTTTTTTTTTTTTTTTTTACGTGGTAAAATCATCAAATGAGTCCTCCCACCCAGGGCAGGGCGGGAGGGACTGTCAGACTTGTACTGACTAAAATCCACGGTGTCCTTCACGAGCCCTTTACGTACCGGGGTTACGGTGATGGGTAAGACCCGCGACCCCGGCAGGCTCTGGCCCTCTACAGGCCCCGTCAGTTTGCTGACACTCCTTGAGGCGCGCGTGGAACACAACGCGCCGTCGACCCGGGCATGGTACATGGTCGGGCAGCGAGTCGCCCATTACTCGCTGCCCGCATGCCCGCGCCTACGGTGGCCGGAGATCGTCTGGCGACGTCCGTCGCCGTGGGCGTCTACCACTGCGGGTGGGTCGGAGGGAGGACACTGTTCTCTCCCTCACGCGGCACGCCTCCTCCTTCGCGAGCATGACTGCTTCGCAGAAGGAGGCGACCGCTTCCCACTCCGTCTCGCCCCGCAGCATGGCCTCGACCAATGCCGGGCGCGAGAGGTCTCCGCCTATCGCCGTCGTGAGGACACGGCGGTGCTCTGCCCAAGCGGGGCAGTCCTGCACCGTATGCTCCACCGTGTCCTCAGGACGGTCCTCGCAGTGGTGACACCCAGGCGTTTCCTCCCTCCTTATCAGACACAGGAACCTCCCGAAACTTCCGTGTCCGGTGAGGACCTGCGTCATGCGGAAGGTAAGGACGCCGTGACGCCTATCCAGCCACTCCTCAAAGAGGGGTCTTACCGCCGCGATTGCGGCGTGCCCGGACCTCGGTTGCGACAGTCGCTCCCTCCATACTGCCCTGAGATCGCGCCGGAGCTCTTCCCGCCGCGCCTCGACCTGTCGAGGCAGCGGGGATTCGCCCCGGCGCTGCGCCTCCACGCGCCATTCGTAGACGCGCTGGATGGCAGTCGCCTCCAGATCCCAGGGCAGCAATCCGGCAAGGAGGTTGGCCGATTCGCCGGCGATCGTGCGGTATCCTCGGACCATTCGGATTGCCATGACCCTCTGGCATGCGACCAGCTTTAGTGGTCGCGTCCGAATGCTCAGGGCCCACACAGGGGCCCCGTAGAGGGCCATGGACCGCACGACACCGGCGTACAGCCTCCGGCTGGAGGCGTTTGGCCCGCTGAGATTGGGCAGGAGTCGCCTGAGGGCGGCTGCTGCCCGGTTCAGCTTCGGGGCCAAACGTAGGAAGTGCTCCCTAAAGTTCCACCGGCTGTCGAGGACGAGTCCCAGGTACTTCATCGTCCTCCCGACGCCGATGCGAACCCCCTCCACCGCAATGTGGGACTCTGAACGTGGCGCGTTCAGACGGCCATGAAAGCACATGGCCTCTGTTTTGTGCAGCGCCACGTCGAGTCCCAACTGCCGGATCCTTTGAGCGACTGTCGCCACCGCTTGCGTCGCCAGGTCGGCCGCCGCCTGGTGCGACTCTCCCTCCGCCAGGACGAGCGTGTCGTCGGCGTAACATATTACGCCGACGCCGTCAGGGAGGTCGCCGCGCAGCACCCAGTCGTAGCCGATGTTCCACAGGAGCGGCCCCAAGACCGATCCCTGTGGAACACCGCACGACATCTCTCGCCGGTTCCACTCTCCCCGGTGACCGGGGTAGATGACGGCCCTGTCCGTCAGGTAGTCCTCGACCGTGCGACGGAGGTAGGTCGGCACCCGGTGATACCGGAGTGCCTCCCTGATGCAACTCCAGGGCAGGGTGTTGAAGGCGTTGGTGATGTCCAAAGACACCGCCAAGACGACCCTGCCCCGGGATACCGCATCCCCCGTCGTGAGGGCTCTTACGCGCATGATAGCGTCCACCGTCGAGCGCCCCCTCCCGAAGCCAAACTGGCTCTCCGAGAGGTCCGGGCCCACCCGATTCAGGTGCCCGACGAGGCGGTCTGCAATAACTCTTTCAAAGAGTTTGCCCACCTCGTCGAGCAGCACGATGGGCCGGAATGCGGACGGAGAGTCCGCAGGGCGCCCGGGCTTCTGGATCAGGACCAGTTTCCCCGTCTTCCAACGAAGCGGGAACTGGCCCCTCTCCAGGCATGCGCTAAAGAGCCCCCCCAGTCGAGGCCCGAGAGTCCCCGAGGCCAGGACCCAGGCTTTTCCTGGCAGGCCGTCGGGTCCTGGGGCGGTATTTTTGGCCTTGAGCCGTTGTACCGCCACTCTCAGGTCTACCTCGGTCACCTCTGGAGCATCGTAGACGTCGTCGTCGCTGTGGTCCGCGTTTGCGTCAGCTTCTCCGTCAGAATCCGTCAGAGACGGAGCCATAGGCGGGGGAGTGTGCTCTCCCCGCGATGGGAACAGGGCGCTCACCACGTCCTCCACGAACTGAGGCTGGAGACTCTGCGTCAACGGGGGAGCCCAGGGGCGGAGCTTTTCTCTCACCCACTTATAGGGCCGGCCCCATGGGTCCCCGTCCAGGGTCTCCAGCATCTCCTTGCGGGCCAATTCCTTGGCCCGCAAGATTTCGTCGCGGAGGGCGGTCTTCGCTGCCCTGTAGCCCTCGTACAGCTCCGCCTCTACAGTCGCCGCATCCGGAGGTCGGGTGCGGCGCCTGCGGAATCTGGTGTACCGGCGTCGCGCGGCCACGCACGCCTCGCGCAGCGATGTTAGCTCGCGCGACCACCAGTACAGCTGACGCCGGGCGCGTCCTTGCCGGACCCGGGGCATGGCCATGTCGCAGATCTCCGACATGGCCTCCCGGAACCACTCCGCCTCGTCGTTTATGTCGGCAGGCCTGTCCGGTGGTGACACCCAGGCCTGCACGATCGAGGCTTCCAGGAATAGCTCCCGGTCCAGCTGCTTCAGCGCCCATCGCGGACCACATGGGTTCCGTCGGACCGGCGCGTCTGAGGTCTGGGCGGAGACATCAAACCGGATATACCGGTGATCGGAGTAGGTCTCCACCTCCTCTACAACGCGCCAGTCGGTGACGCGCGGCGACAGGGCGGCGTTGGCGAACGTTAAGTCCACCACCGAATCGCCCGTCCACCGCACGCACGTGGGAACGGAACCCCGGTTCTCGACGACCAGGCCATGCGCCATGGCCCAGCGCTCGAGCGTCCTGCCCCGCGTGTAGTCCGTAGTCCGGGAACCCCAAGCCACATTCTTGGCGTTGAAGTCCCCGAGGACGAGCGCGGGGAGGGAACCGAATGCGACGACGACGTCTCCCAGCTCCAATAGGGAGTCCTGGAACTCGGCGAGAGTTCGGTTCGGGGAGAAGTAAACGCCTATAACGGCGATCTCCCCGAACCGTGCTGCGACGATCCCGCGCCCTCTCTCGACGCGATCGAGGGGCGGGGGTACCGGCGGCGGCCGACGAAATTAGGGTCACCGAGCCGTCCAGGTCCGCCACCCAGTCATTTCTGGGCAGGACAAAGTACGGCTCGGCGACCACGGCGACATTAATCAACCACTGCGCCATGCTCTGGAGCAGGAGATCCTGAGCAGCGGCGCAGTGGTTGATGTTCGCCTGGAGGAAGCGCAATGGAGCCATTAATTGGAGTCCATTGCGGCCTCCTCCAGGGCCCTCTGTGAGGGCGCAGCCACGGCGGCAGCGGCAGAAGCGGCGGCGGCGGCGGCAGCGGCGGCGGCGGCGGCAGCGGGAGCTGCGGCGGCGGCGGGAACGGCGGCGGCAGAGGGCCTACCTCTGCTCCTGGTTTTGGCGGGGGGCGCGCAGGCCTTGCCCCCTGCCCGGTGATCGGCCGGCTTGCCAGCCGCCGCACATGCGAAGCTGTGCGGCGGGGCGTCACACGAGCCGGCCTTGTGACCGGGCTGACCGCAGCGGAAGCAGTTGTCACTGCGGTCGACCTCCGAGGTGCACACGCATGCCGCGTGGTTTCCCACTTGGCAGCGGAAGCACCTCAGAGGCCTGGGCTCCAGCAGTTTCACCTGCGCGGACACCCAGCCAACCAGGAGCCTTCGGCTCTCCTCAATCTTTTTGGCCGCCGGCACGGGGCAGCTGACTGTAATGGTCAGCAGCCCCGCGAGGCCAGGGCGTAGGATGCCTGCCCTGACTTGGTCGGCAGGGCATTCCCCAGCCCTGGCGACGGCGGCCACCACGTCCCCCTCCGAGACCGAGTCGTCCAGACCCATGATCCGCAGATCTGCGCGCTTAACGGGCCTGGACACCCGGGCCTCCTCCGCGTCTAGGGACGCTCTGAGCCTTTCGGCCAGAGCGTCAGCGGTAGGGCCGCTGGCCGCGCCGGGGACCGACAGGAGTCTGGCCCCCGTCGCGGTGACGTGCACCCGGAGGCCCCCGTCGATTCCCAGCTCCCGGAGGTTTACCGCCTCCCTCGCCTTTGCAAACACGTCGCGGTACGTTACGCCCCTCTTGACCGCTTCCGGCTGTAGAGTGATTACTACAGCCGCGGTCTTGGGGGCGCGGAGTCTTGCCGCGACGGTTCGCCTTCCGCGTTGCCGCTGCCGCCGCCTTTGCCTCTTCTTCGCAGCCTTCTCACCAACCGTCTGCCACTCGGCGTCGGTTGGGGGAGCCTGTGAAGGCTGTGAAGGCGTGGCGGGTTGGGACGGCCGTCCTGCCGCCGCCGCCGCCGCCGGGACACCCCTCTTTGTTTTCGCCGGGGCCGAAGCTGGGGCGGAGCCCGACTTGGCCGGTGCCACCGGAGCCGCCCTTGTCGGCGCCTTTTTCGCCGCCGCGGCTCTACCCGGGGGCTGTTTGGGCGGCGCCGGAGGCTTCGCCGCGGCCCACCTCTCCGGGGCCGGCTTAGGCGGCGTGGAGGCCGCAGCGGCCGCGTACGAGGTCGCCGCGAGCGGGGGGCGCAGGATGCGGCCTTCTAGCACCGCGAAGCGCTGATCGAAGGCCGCCAACTCCTGCCGCACCAGATTTAGGACAGCACTGCTGTCCTCCGCTGGCGCGGGTAGGGCCTGCGGCTCCTTACCCCGCTTCTGCGGGACCTCCTCCCGGCGGCCTGCCTTCCGCAGTCCGGCCAGCTCCGTCTTTAGATGGAGGTTCTCCTTCTGGAGAACCTCCATCGCGGCCGTCAAGCGGGCGACCTCCGCCCGCATTTGGGACATATCGTCCTCTACCGTTGATGCGGGCGGAGCCTGGCCGAGGCTAGCCGCCGCCACTGCCGCCATAATCTTGGCAGTGGCCACGCCTGCGGCCCGGTCTTTCGTCGCCCGCTTTCCCGGGTTTGTGGAGGCCAGGCTGCGGACGGCTGCCTTCACCGCCTCCTCCAGGGTGGGCTCCTCCTGGCACCCTCTACCACCGGTCCTGCCTCGGCCTTTACCCCGAACACTTGTCGGGATCTTCCGGCCCGAGGCAGGCTCGTCGTCCGAGGACAACGAATGGGGCCGCTTGAGGAAGAGTTTCCTCCTCTCGGCGGCCCCCTTTCCTCCTCCGCGCCCAGAGCCAGGGCTCTGGGCGCTGATGGCGTCTGACGCTGAGTCGGACTCCGACATCGAAGACGGCGTCAGCACCATCCTCTTCTTAAGAGCGGCACTCTGTGCCCGCTCGTTCGGTGCCGGTGAGGCGGACGTGCTGGACAAGTCCAGCGACTCCGCCTCACACGCGGCACGTGAGCCACCTTGGCTCGCTGCGGCGACTGCCGGTAATTCCCACGAGTGTGGGGGATATAAAGGTCCACCTAGGCAGAGACCCCTGTACCTAGGTAAGCCTACGTCTTTACGACATTTATTACTCGCCAGGGGGTCGGCCGGTACCCTGGCGAGGGTAGCACTAGCGACTGATTGTTCAAAAAAACTCCCGTCAGCCATACATCTCCTCGCGGTGCTCCGCCGCTTGAGATTCGGGGTGACTTTTTATAGAGGTTTTCTACCTCGCGGCCCGGGCGGTTAAGCCAAGGCCCTCGACCCCCGTCGAAAGTCAGAGACGTGATCCTGACAATCTTCGGGGCTACGAGATTATAGCGGTGGCAAGAGGAGGTGGGAGTGCAATACCTCCTCCTGCCTGCCCGGTGGCAGGGTAAGTGCACACCGTGCCCGCTCTTGCTCCAACCACTGTGCCCTCTGCTGATCAGAGGGACACGCGGTGGAGCGACGCGACAGGACATTGGCATACGGACAAGGAGACCCCGTAGGGGTGTACTTGCCCGCATCCCGGGGCGCACCGTCCCGAGAATCTGGGCTTCCCCCCGGACGTATCCGGAAAGGAATTTCCAGCCTCGGGCACTCGAGGAGGTTTCCTGTCCTTAGCACCCCTGATTTCTGTACTTAGCAATGGATTGAAGCCAACCCAATTCAATAATGATAATGAGTAAATTAAATAAGTATTCGTTGAATCATCGCTAATATTAGCCGACCCGATCCGATCGGATAACATAAACTAGCTTGTGGCCGCGGCTTTACCCGCGTGGTTTTCGGTAATAGGAATGAATTGTTGACAGCATCAAAAAATTAAAAATTTAAATAATACGTCCGTGCACGACACGCAGAGCAGTACTCGATTGGTCGGCGGCACGGCTCCAACTACCCAACTTCTAAGGAACCCCAAAGAACCTAGAGACGGGGCCCCCAGTAGAGGGCCACAGCCTGCCGGAGTCGCGGGACTCACGAATTACCGTGACCCCGGTACGTAAAGGGCTATTGAAGGACACCGTGGATTTTAGTCAGTACGAGTCTGACAGTCCCGCTCTGCCCTGGGTGGACTCTTGTGACGATTTTACCACGTAAAAAAAAAGCCCGAAACACATTTCTGATAGGCACAATCAGCAAAACAGATATGCAGGCAACAATTTTCAAGCCGTTTTCCAATGATGTGTTATAAGTTTCAATGTGTCTTCATATAGGTACCAAACTCTGGCTGTTTGTAGCAACAGAAAAATTCGCTTATAGCATGCATATTGTATGCAACAAACCTTTTTGAAAATGCTTGCATATCTAAATATTTTGCTGACTGTCCACGCAGTGCGTGTGCACGCTGCGTATTCAGGGTAGATAGGCAGTTGTAGTTCCTAATATCTATAATTCGTCATAGGTAATAATGTATTGCTACTAATATTTTAACTATATTGCTCCTTTTATGACTCTATTTCTAGCCAGCTCACGATACGTACGGCAATAAATGGAGAGTTATGTGGAATCGAACTGGTACACCGTACTTTTATAGTATTGGCTAGGTTTATTTCGTTCGCCGCACGCCGTTCGCGTTCGCCGTTCTCCGTAGAGATGGAGCTCTATGGCCTAGAACTATCTTCAGTATGCAATCTATCTCTGTACGAAAATTTTACAAAATCGGTCCATCTGTTTACCATCTATGTATTACAGATCTCCTTCTTGGTAGCGAACGAAATGTATTCGAGTTAAATTAAACCTATCTGAAGTATACCGTAGAAACAATTTTTTTTCCGTACAAACGCCATTTTTTTAATTTTTTCTACTACCTTTTTCAGAGATATGCATCCTGCATAATTAAGTTTGTGAAGTTTCATTGGAAACTGTTCATTCATAACGGCGTATACGCTCCAAAGATCGCCTTCAAATTCATCATCTGCAAGCTTTTCTGAGCTTAAAACAATTTTAACCAATCAACTTCTTTTGGCGCCCGGTTTACCTCCGAAAACAGTCATAAAGTTTAATTTAAAAAGCAAAACATCCATCTTCTTAAAAAACCAATCAGTAACTTTTACAATTACTTTCTCAGGAAGATTCAAGATACTGTATTATTTCTCAAGGATCGTCTCGTAGAAGATATCCGGTATCTTTCGTCCTTTTAATCAAGTGACGGAATTGAACTGCCATTTTTGACGCTTCTACCCCTGACCCATTTTACTCAAGTGTGTCAAAAAGTGGGTTATGTGTTTAACACATACATGAGATGCCAAGTTGCTTAATTTGACCTTTTATGACACTTGGTATCAAGTTGGTCTAGATATCAGTGATGTGGGTATTGGGTCCTCCTTCTAAATCAAGGACCCAGTATTGAATTTCCGAATAGTAGAATAATTTTAGTATTGGTTACGAGGATAAGTGACGTTATCAAATCCTTTGTTTTAATCTAAATTAGTTTTATATCTCAGGTGAATATGAATACCTACCTGCAAGGTTAGTTTCCAATGACCGGCCAAATCAGATATTGTTCAGAATCGAAAATCTATACTTATGGTAAAAACTGAAGAGTTAGTTTGGTTAAATGCGCTAATCTCGGGAAGTACTGGTACGAATTTTTTTTTGTGTGTTGGATAGTCTATTTGTCCAGGTTCTAGACTATATAATATTACGCTACAACCACAGATAATATAGTACTACAATCAATACGATTCGGGCAGCGGGGGAAATCGCGGGGAACAACTCGTCTTTTATACTTTACTCGCTGTCCGACCATGGATCATGCCTGGGTCGATGGCGCGTTGTGTTCCACGCGCGCCTCAAGGAGTGTCAGCATATTAGAGAACCAAAGCTCGCCGGGGTCGCGGGACTCACGATTTACCGTGACCCCGGAACGTAAACGGCTATTGAAGGATACCGTGGATTTTAGTAAGTACGAGTCTGATAGTCCGTCCCGCTCTGTCCTGGGTTGGAGAACTCATTCGATGATTCTACCACGTTAATACAAAAATATGAACGTCGAACGCGCTAATCTCAAAAACTATAGGTTGAATTAAAAAAATATTATTGTTTTGAATAGCCCATTTATCAAGGAAGGCTATAGGTTATAATATAACATCACGCTTCGACTTATAGGAGCCTAGCAGCAGGTTAAATCAAGGTGAACAGCTAGTTTTATAAATGTTGAAAACACGTCACGTCATAATCTTATTAACGTGTCATCCACATAATGTAGAATCATAATATCTGCTTGGACAGGCATGTTGTGATTTATTTAATATCTTACGTATATAACAAATATATATTAACATTTTCAGTTGTCGTATTTACTGCGTTGCGCTGTATGAATGCGCCAAATTCTGGACATTAATTACACGTTTCATCATTCCATATATTACAGAAGCTTTTTATTAAATTCACAGACTGAGCAATAAGTCCTAATTACAAATTTGTAATATCATTGAGTTTTCATCAATTTTCCTTAATTCCGGGGTAATTTATTAACGCTAGCAACACCGGTTACAACGAAAGCTTTATCGCTTTGCAGATTTCAGTTTTCTGCGGCATCCGCCGCGGCGTGACGTGTCTGTGTCGGTATTTTTCGTCCAAGTTCTAACAATAAATTACTATTAAAGTTGTACGTAGTTTTGTGTTATTTCGTTACGTTCAAAAGTTGTTTGTGTATGTGTATTTGTGCTTATAGTGGTGAAAAGTGATGTTAAAAAGGTTTGATTAGTATTTTTATATTGTTATGTTAGTTTTGTTTAATTAATGCTAGGTAATTGTTGTTTTCCGTGTTTTAGGTCACAAGGCTTGGCTTTTGAAGTTTCTTTGTTTAATAGAAATAGTTTTTGCAGTGTGCCATTTTCATACAACTTACTTTACTGTTCCTTTGTTTTGTTCTTTTAAAAAAGTATTAAAACTGCATTCAACTTAATAATTTCGTAAAAGATAAAGAACTGCCTGTAAACTTATTTGCACTAGTAAATTTTCGTAATCATCAATTATGTTGAACTCTATTTTTCGTGCTGTAAGGGTGATAATCCTCCAGCGTTTGAAACAGGTCATAAAGGATGATTTATTCCGTATTTATGCCCCGTAATTTAGTAGTTTAAGCGCTTCATGCCTCACAGATGACTGTAGTTTACTTTTTTAATGCTTTCCTCAACAATGGAAGAAGAAAACGTGTTCCATTGACCACAAGTAGACAGGCAGGAAGATGATGATGATATAGTAGGTGTGTTTTTTTTATGTCCTGTCCTGAGTAAACCCCTCATCTATATATATAAAAGGAGAACTGACTGACTGACATATCAACGTACAGCCGAAACTACTTGGGCTAGGAATGTGAAATTTTGCACACAGCTTCCTATTATAATGTAGGGGAGCACTAAGAAGGGGTTTTTTGGAAATTCAACCTTTAAGGGGGTGAAAAGGGGGAATTTTGTTTGTATGGAAAATCTTCTATCGATTGAAAAATCAGCCTTCGAAATTTTTAGAGGAAAGTACGTAACCCACGCGGACGAAGTCGCGGGCGAAGTGCTAGTAAAACATAATTCTAGAAAAAGCGATTTATTTATTTATTCTAGAAAAAGCGATTTATTTATTAGCGAGATATTGGTCATATTGTCCTCGATCGCTTGTCTCTCACATTTCCCTGCTCGAACGCTCAGTCCATTTTCTATGACTATGGGTCTGCGTACGGGGTCGCGGGTCTGTGTCGGGTTTGTGGGACAGTCTCTGGGCCGTGGGACTATCTTATCAGTTAATCGTGACCCTGGAACGTAAGGCTATTGAAGGATCACCGTGGATTTTAGTCAATACAAGTCTGACAGTCCCTCCTGTCCGCTCTGGGTGAGAGAACTCATTTGATGATTTTAACATGATAAAAAAATGGGTTTGCTTAGCTTGTCATGAAGGATTCAAACTTTAGATGATTTTGTCTATTGATTAATAGAGGTTTCATCCATTTTTGCTTGTTTGAAAATAAAATTAAATGGCGGATGTTTGGCAGGGAGAATAATTCAAAGCTTTTTTTTCAGGTTCCAATAGATGTTGACTTATGAGCTAAAAGCTTTAGAGTGTCTTGGATTTAATTTTGATAATTGCCTTCCGGAATATGGTCGCTATTTATTGTAAGTTAGGCGGCTCATATTTCATGGTATGGATACTATGTCCGTAGCTTAAAATTTCAAAGTATACAATATGACATTGAAAGATCCAGAACAAGTGTGATGGTTTGTAGAACGAAATGCCAAGTTCTGTATTTTTTTTTGGAAGTGAAAACTTCTTTAGCGGCGTTGTGCACTTTTTTTGGAATGGGTAAAAAATGTTAAACTCGCGTCAGGACACGTGACCTGATCGAAAATTCGTAAGACGGCGCAGGGCGCTTGCGCGAATGTTCGTGTGTGTTTATTACTATTCAAGTTTTCACTTCTGCCGGCACTCCCAGAGTGCAAAGCGTCGTTTTTTTTTAATTTGTAATGTTACCGTATTGATTTTTTTTTCAACTACTATGTTGACTTTGTTTTATATTATTTTAAAGTACGCAACCTTTTATTGTGAGTTGTCCAACACGCATTTCGCCATCTTTCTTTACGTTTCTATTCACTAATTCTTTCAAGTTGTTTTCAACTGCACAATATTTTTAACCCCACTCATAAACTCGTTGCATAATATATCGGCCAGTGCATTGTCCTTCCATTGCGTATTGCCTGCGAAGACGTATTATAATAGACAAGCATTGAGCTTTATGAGAACCAGTTTCTATAGGCTTTTTTTTTTTTATCGTGGTAAAATCATCAAATGAGTCCTCCCACCCAGGGCAGGGCGGGAGGGACTGTCAGACTTGTACTGACTAAAATCCACGGTGTCCTTCACGAGCCCTTTACGTACCGGGGTTACGGTGATGGGTAAGTCCCGCGACCCCGGCAGGCTCTGGCCCTCTACAGGCCCCGTCAATTTGCTGACACTCTTTGAGGCGCGCGTGGAACACAACGCGCCGTCGACCCGGGCATGGTGCATGGTCGGAGTTTCTATAGGCTAGGCTTCATATGATCTTACCATACAATGAACGGTCAGCTTATACTGGTTTTGTATAGCTTGTTGTCTAGCCATTTTATACACTGCTATTTTCTTCATCACGATTGCGTGGGTGCAAGTCCGTTATAATACTTTTTAGATCGACATCAAACTATTTTTATAAACAGAACATTGCACATGCCAAAGAGAAAGTTATGGTTTTAGAGTGGAAAATCGTTATAGAAACGTAATGCAAATATTTATTTATTTGTGAAAAATATGTACAATATACTTACCAAAAGTTGTTTCTTGTGAGCGGCTTTTATAAACCCGTCCTGTCATAGTAGAAACTTCCAAAACATGGTAGAATGTTCTGGTAACATCTTTTGTAGCGCTCCCCCCCACACCATAGCTTATACGATTATAGCACAGATTAAGTGGTTAGAGGCGAAATGGGGGACTGTGGGGACCCATCTGTCTCGGTATTGAAAATTAAATAAATCAAATAAAAATGCTCCATGCGGGTTGAATCCGCAACACGCAGCGTAGCAGTCCAATCGCTAAGTGGTCGTGTTTAATTTTTTGTTGTTTATATATATTTTTTTTTTATCGTCGTAAAATCATCAAATGAGTCCTCCCACCCAGGGCAGGGCGGGAGGGACTGTCAGACTTGTACTGACTAAAGTCCACGGTGTCCTTCACGAGCCCTTTACGTACCGGGGTTACGGTGATGGGTAAGTCCCGCGACCCCGGCAGGCTCTGGCCCTCTACAGGCCCCGTCAATTTGCTGACACTCTTTGAGGCGCGCGTGGAACACAACGCGCCGTCGACCCGGGCATGGTCCATGGTCGGAGTTTCTATAGGCTAGGCTTCATATGATCTTACCATACAATGAACGGTCAGCTTATACTGGTTTTGTATAGCTTGTTGTCTAGCCATTTTATACACTGCTATTTTCTTCATCACGATTGCGTGGGTGCAAGTCCGTTATAATACTTTTTAGATCGACATCAAACTATTTTTATAAACAGAACATTGCACATGCCAAAGAGAAAGTTATGGTTTTAGAGTGGAAAATCGTTATAGAAACGTAATGCAAATATTTATTTATTTGTGAAAAATATGTACAATATACTTACCAAAAGTTGTTTCTTGTGAGCGGCTTTTATAAACCCGTCCTGTCATAGTAGAAACTTCCAAAACATGGTAGAATGTTCTGGTAACATCTTTTGTAGCGCTCCCCCCCACACCATAGCTTATACGATTATAGCACAGATTAAGTGGTTAGAGGCGAAATGGGGGACTGTGGGGACCCATCTGTCTCGGTATTGAAAATTAAATAAATCAAATAAAAATGCTCCATGCGGGTTGAATCCGCAACACGCAGCGTAGCAGTCCAATCGCTAAGTGGTCGTGTTTAATTTTTTGTTGTTTATATATATTTTTTTTTTATCGTCGTAAAATCATCAAATGAGTCCTCCCACCCAGGGCAGGGCGGGAGGGACTGTCAGACTTGTACTGACTAAAATCCACGGTGTCCTTCACGAGCCCTTTACGTACCGGGGTTACGGTGATGGGTAAGTCCCGCGACCCCGGCAGGCTCTGGCCCTCTACAGGCCCCGTCAATTTGCTGACACTCTTTGAGGCGCGCGTGGAACACAACGCGCCGTCGACCCGGGCATGGTCCATGGTCGGAGTTTCTATAGGCTAGGCTTCATATGATCTTACCATACAATGAACGGTCAGCTTATACTGGTTTTGTATAGCTTGTTGTCTAGCCATTTTATACACTGCTATTTTCTTCATCACGATTGCGTGGGTGCAAGTCCGTTATAATACTTTTTAGATCGACATCAAACTATTTTTATAAACAGAACATTGCACATGCCAAAGAGAAAGTTATGGTTTTAGAGTGGAAAATCGTTATAGAAACATAATGCAAATATTTATTTATTTGTGAAAAATATGTACAATATACTTACCAAAAGTTGTTTCTTGTGAGCGGCTTTTATAAACCCGTCCTGTCATAGTAGAAACTTCCAAAACATGGTAGAATGTTCTGGTAACATCTTTTGTAGCGCTCCCCCCCACACCATAGCTTATACGATTATAGCACAGATTAAGTGGTTAGAGGCGAAATGGGGGACTGTGGGGACCCATCTGTCTCGGTATTGAAAATTAAATAAATCAAATAAAAATGCTCCATGCGGGTTGAATCCGCAACACGCAGCGTAGCAGTCCAATCGCTAAGTGGTCGTGTTTAATTTTTTGTTGTTTATATATATTTTTTTTTATCGTCGTAAAATCATCAAATGATTCCTCCTACCCAGGGCAGGGCGGGAGGGACTGACAGACTTGTACTGACTAAAATCCACGGTGTCCTTCAATAGCCCTTTACGTACCGGGGTCACGGTAATTTGTTAGTCCCGCGACCCCGGATTTTTACTATATAGATTTTTTTTTAATAGTGCCATGTTGGATATCATATTTTTTTAATCAAAAGAATATAAAGCAGGAAGAAAAATACTGCCAGTAAAACCAGGTTAGTTTAAACTTCAGTTTTACTTGAAAATAAAACTAAAGTCATGAAAACATTTTATATTCCAGTCGGTATCCAGGTTTATGCCTGCTGCCACCGACAACTAGTGGAGAAATCATTACCAGGATATTAATATTCAAACAGTTAAACATAATATCCTGAAGGTACATAATTAGGGGCTATATTGAAGGCGCCATGCATATTCATAAGGACTGTTTTCCTACAGCTAGAATAATGTTTAGCTTTGCATGTGGTAGAGTTTCTTTGGGCCGTTTAAATGGTGTTTTTACCCGACTGCGACAGAGAAGATCTTTTCTGCTGGGGTCGCGAGAATGTCTAAGGTTACTGTGTCCCTGGAACGTAAAGGGCAATTGAGGGACACTGTTGATTTTTTTAGTACGAGTCTGACAGTCCCTAGCGGTCAGTTCTTATGACTCTTTTGTTGATTTTACTACAAAAGTCTGTTAATTTTATGTGGCAGGGTTTAATTTATTAATTTTAGTTTTTTTACAAGTTGAATAGACTCACTTCAAATACTTCTTTACAGCTAAAAACTTTATTTTTTTCAGCCAATGAACTGAGTATTAAAATATATACTTACCGATAAATCGTTGCCGTAATTTAAAAAAGGCAAAGAAAAGCTTTTAAAAGTCCAGTTTAAATTCAATTTCAAAGTACTTTTAACACTCAGCAATAATTTTGCGAATAATTAAAACCCATTACGGGTTGAAATAAACATAATAAATTAAAATTTTCGGTTGTCGTTTTTGATAAAATTAACATAATTTTATTCAGGGCTGAGCGTTAACCAAGGGAAACCTTTTTGGCGGTATAATGCTTATTTTCGAGGGAAAACCGTGTATGTCCGTTAAGGGGTCTAACCTTTAGAAATCCCTTACGGACAGAAGGTCTATAGTCCCTTACAAAGCCCCTATAAAACGGTACTAATCCCATTCTAGTTAACTCAGGGTCATATGATTCGATTTAGAAGGGACAAGATCACAAAAGAATCCTTTATTCCTCTGGGCTAATACCATTCACTCACCTAAGCATTGTTGTGATTTTACTGAGGTCTTTTGTACAAAACATCTTCAGATTTTATGGAGGAACATTTTCGTATTCTAAAAATACATAACCTACTTGAGTTTTGCTTATTATAAATAGATAATTAGGTATGAAAAAAACTTGCAGTGCCACGTGGCAGAAGAATGATACCTGCTAATCATTTTGCAGCATTCTTAAAAGACTGTTGAGCTGTTCAATCGGTCATGAAAGTCGCAGAAATCCGTGTTTCATGTTGAAACTTATTCACTTCTGTAACACCTATGCACACATGCATGCAATACAAAATTTGGACAGACGAAAAATGAATAGACGACGTCATTGAATTGAGACCACCGTAGTGTGGGACGCCCTCCGGCAAGATGGACAGATGAACTGAGAGAAGTTAGATGGTAGTCACTGGGGGAAGAAAGAGGGAGATCATGGGTTTTAGGGTTCCTGTACTCGACGCCTAGCGAATGGCGGCGAGGCGTTGACGGCGCGGTCGCGAACGTATACACAGCATAGAGCCCTTAGTGCTCTTTGGGGGAGACCTATGTTCAGCAATAGATTACAACAGGCTGAAATGGCGATGCCTTTTGTTTAAGTGGTTAAATTATAAAATGAGTCCCACTGCCCTGGGTGGATCAGAAGGGCAGTATACGTTCCAGGGTTTAGATGAAAAAAAGAAAACTGGCATTTAGGCTATAGAAGACATACGGTTACACCTAACAGGAAACTCAGTAGCACGTTTTCACCTCGTAGTTTCAAGTAAGAAATCGTCGATCTACTAATAGATCTTCCCCAGACGGTAACTATTTTTAACGGACGCCAAATTAGGTCAGCTTTCGTTGGACATAAAATAGATCGCCTTGTCTCTTTTCGGAGTAATTTATAGCTTGTTTTGATGGCAGCCATCTTCGTTGAGGGACAATTTGTGCCCCGCGGTTTCACCCAACTTTCCTTTTTTATTTTCTTTGTATTCGGCTTCTAATACCGTAGCGTGAATTCAAGACAAGTTACAGCTTTAAATCTATCAGCATTGGTGGTGTTTTTCCTATACGGACACAACCTGTCCTAATCCAAGTCATGATCTTTGTCGTCCTGCCGGGATCGCGGGTGCCTGGCCTGGTCGCGGGAGCCCTCCGGGTTCGCGTGACTGTCTCATCAGATAACCGTGACCCTGAGACGTAAAGGGCTATTGAAGGATCACCGTGGATTTTAGTCAGTACAAGTCTGAAAGTCCCTCCTGCCCTGCCCTGGGTGGGAGGACTCATTTGATGATTATACAACTATAAAAAAGGTTTCTCTTTGTCTATTTCGTTGTTTTTTTTTTCAAATTTCATTTACTGGTAAGATATGACAAGGTTAACAAACAAACATAAAAACATGGCAGGCAGATAGTAACTTTTGCATTTAAATATTATTATAACTATGTTAAAGCTCTATCGACCATCATTGTTAGACTAGATTAAGTTATAAATAACTATTTTTAACTGATTTCGAAAAAAGGAGGACATAGGTATAGAGGAACCTTCGGAAAGTTTGCGTGTCACTGTGGTGACAGATGTCCCTAGGGATAGTACAGCACTCTTATTGAGTGAAAATGACCAGTAGAATACTTACCTTGATATTAAATTCGTAATGAAAATAACAAGTTTTTACAGGCCTTTAGTATCTCACTGTTGTTACTAATTTATACGAATTTGAATTAGGTATACCCATATTATGATTGTAACATAGCGACTCGCTCTAACTTCGTACAACTAATAAAAACATTTGCAAAATTTTCTTACATACAAACCTTGTTCTAACATCAACAAACACATCATATATAAATCTAAAGTATGAAAGAAAGATTTAAGAAAAAAAAAACCAACGGTATGAAAAGTACGAGTAATACTTCTTTTTCTTCTTGTTGAAATCCATTGAAGAAATATAAAACGCTTTAAACGCCAAATTGCCTACTTTCAGGGCCCGTTGGACACAAAAAGTATGTCATTTACACTTTAAACTAAGCGAGCTATCTAAAAAATTAAAATCGTCTTTGCTACTACGATACAATGACGCAATTCGACTGACTTACGTCGTTGTCGCGATCGTGTTTTGTTTTTCATGTACCCATAGATAACCGCACGTTTTATGTCATATGTCGTAGTAGTAAGGATGAGTTTCCCTAGTTGAAATCGGTCGAATTGCGTCGCATCGCGTCATCAGCAAGCTCGCCAACGTCAGACACCTCGCAAATATTCTTGTAATTGCACAATCGTGAAAATGGTTCCAAAATAAGTATAGCTTCAATCAATCCCAGAGATACTTGTGCTGAATATTCAATCACATGCGAAATCAATAGTCTTCAAATATGCTGACATCGTGATGGAAAACATCGTGAAAAAACCAGTACTTCGGTATACACAGGGTTACTTGTAATTCGATGTATATCCGTCAGAACTGGTTGGAGCCTTTTTTTTCTATACGTGTTAAAATCATCAAATGAGTCCTCCCACCCCACCAAATTAGTGCTTCCACCCAGGGCAGGACTCTCAGACTTATACTGAGTAAAATCCACGGTGTCTTTCATTACCCCTTTACGTTCCAGGGCCATGGTTGCCTTATAAGACAGTCCCGCGACCCCGGAATTGGTTGGGGCTAATTTCTTTTTTTATAAACAGTTGGGGCCGACATGCAAAAAATTTAACCGTAACGTAAAGCCTTTCGAGATGTATTCAAATTCAAAAAAATAATAATAACATGTTCTTTCAGCTATCCAAAAAGGTATAATAGTCAATTTACCTCGGGGTACTTTGGCCATGGAGACTCACGCTTATTCAAGGTGGAAGTGAATATCTATTTAAATAAACTCGTCACGTTTTTGATTCCCGGAGGAAAAGGTGTGAGGTACAGTCACGTTTTCTTGGTTAAAAACCAGTTTGCAAATTCATGTGGATGAACATGTTACGGAAAAGGCTTTTCATTTATTTGATTGTTGTTACTTCAGTGGACCCCGACTATTGCAGGATTTGAAACACTCACTGTTGCGAACAAAATCATATTTTGAGAAAACAGGAGTTTATTATATATTTATTATATACTAGGTGTACCTTGCCACGCTTCGCTGTGTCGCAAAAAAACTGTTTTTTCGCGGTCGCGGATATGTGACTTATGCAAAAAATAGATAAAAACAATCCTTGATGCGGATTACATATCATGCTAAAATTTCAGCTCAATCGGTGCAGAACTTTTTGTGTTTTTGAAGCATACACCAACCAACCAACATAACATTTTTATATATATAGATTATATATTTATTATATAAAAAATCCGCTCAGCCCAAACGTAAAATCCTTTGTTTTGGGTATTTTACCTAGATTCAGGGTAATAGTGCAGTTTCAGCGGTAAAATTGTTTCAGTTTTACGGTTAAAGTACGTGAGATAGAAATAAATGTGAGTTTGAACCGAACTTTGCTTGTTTTAATATCGTTAAAGTCGGTATAAGAGCTGTTCTGGAGTAAATAATCGGTGGCAGTATTATTTGTGGTTTTAGATTGAACTTTAGTCTGTTCTGGGGATCTAAAAATCTGGGGTCATATAATATTGTTCTTTATCAATTATTAATCTAATCTTTTGCTTGAGCAATAGAATAGAATATTCCATATTACGAATTTTATCGTAATGTATATCATGTTTCTGATAAAGTCGCATGTTTAGACCCTCTTGTCTTTTTTTCTGGAGCGGTAAATTCATCATATAAGTCCTCACACCCTGGGTGGAGTGAGAGGGACTGTCAGACTATTATTGACTAAAAAATACACCCTGTTTCAATTGACCTCCTTTAACAGTATTTTTTTTTATCGTGGTATAATCATCAAATGAGTCCTCCCACCCAGGGCAGGGCGGGAGGGACTGTCAGACTTGTACTGACTAAAATCCACGGTGTCCTTCAATAGCCCTTTACGTACCGGGGTCACGGTAATCCGTTAGTACCGCGACCCCGAGTCCCGCGATCCCGTCCTTAAACAGTATAGCAAAACTTAAGTGAGTCCTAAATAGATTCATCTCAATGACTCACACAAGTCGAAACATAGTTTTCAGTATTCAATTTGGTACCAGGTGTTGTGGTGAACTTCAGGCTTTTAGTTATTCAGTCCGTATAGGTTTTTGGATCAGAATTTTCAATAGGTTTGTTCTTGTGCCCATGCGACAAATTCTTCCAATAAATTATCTTTTATCATTAACTAGCGACCCGCCTCGGCTCCGCACGGGTGCAATCTCTACTATATTATGCATGTAATATACATATAGACCTTCCTCTTGAATCACTCTATCTATTAAAAAATCCGCATCAAGATCAGTTGCGTAGTTTTAAAGATCTTAGCATAAATAGGGACAGACAGATACGGGACGCGACTTTGTTTTATACTATGTAGTGATAAAGTAACTGAGGAGCTCGTGGCTAAATAAGTACAGCCGCACAGGCCGACCTTCCGGGTTAAGCCGCGCTTGCCGAGGTTGGTCTGTGGATGGGTGACCATCTGTCATAGCGAGTTTCCTCCGTGCTTCGGAAAGCACGTAAAGCCGTTGGTCCCGGCTGTCATTTGTAGATCTTTGACAATCGTTACTGTTAGTCAGAAGTTCTAAAGTCTAAAAACTAGTCTTATCATGGGGTATCGTATTACCCAGTTACTGGGTTGTAGAGGTCTGACAGGCAGTCGCTCCATGTAAAATACTGATATCCAATTGCATCTGGTTTGACTGGAAGCCGACCCCAATGTACATAGTTGGGAAAAGGCTAGGCAGATGATGAGTGATAACGTACAAACCAATATATTCTAGAATACAATCTCATTGTATGTCTATTCTAGGTCCCTAAATTCAAACACCACACAATAGTAAGGCACAGGTCGAGTGTTAGAATACAAAGCACTAAAATTTATATATATATATATCCAGCCTATTGACGTAGTTGATCCTATTCAAAAGCTACACCTACATAAATAATATCTATTGGAATTCAGTGGGATAATAATATACTAGCGATTCGTCAGGAACATATTTTTATACAAAATTGCCCCACACTAGGAATTTCTTCCTGTATCGTGGGTGCGTTTACAAACATAGAAACTCCCAGACAGATTACACAAACACCTAGACCCGGAACAACTACTTGTAGATCAAACAAATACTTGTTCCGTGCGGGGATCGAACCCGCGAAATGCTGTGCAGCCGTCGATCGCTCAGCCACTGCTCCAACCGTACCAATTAAAAATACCAAAAATCCAGTGATTCATACATACAGTATACTTTACATACAGATTTTTGACCAGTGGTGGCCCATTGGTATCGGGCGCGACTTACAACTTGTAGGCAGTGGGTTCGAACTCACCCAGGCGTCTTACTCTGTGTAATTTATTTCATCACCACTGCTTTCAAAACGGTGAAGAAAACATTCTGAGGAAACTGGCCTGTCCTGGAAGGAAAAATTCGAAGACATGTTATATCTAGCAACCCGTACTGGGCCCACATGGCTCTTAAAGACAGGAGGCCTGTGTCCCAACAGTGGTAACAATATAGGCTGTAGATGATAATGATTTTTAGAACAAAATGTTGATATTTCATTTTATTATTTGACGCAGTTTTAATTTAAGTAAAATCGGGCTCACAAAATTACTCAGTTGAGTCACTTTTTTTTATCGTGGTAAAATCATCAAATGATTCCTCCCACCCAGGGCAGAGCGAGAGGGACTGTCAGACTCCTACTGACTAAAATCCACGGTATCCTTCAATAGCCCTTGACGTTCCGGGGTCACGGTAATTCGTACAGTCCCGCGACCAACAGTTGAGTCTCTTAGTGTGTCTTTTCGTTATTTCTCTCATAGTTTCGGAAACGACATACTCTTGCTAAAAACTGCTAGACCCGTGTGTACAATAAGGTTTTCTCAGATTTCAAGGTCAGGTTTGCTCATTAGCAAGAAGAGCAACATACAAAGGAAGACTTTTGTAATGTTTAAAAGTAAAATAAACATGAATTTTCTCGCCTACTGCAATGCCTGACTGTTAATGAGCTTGAAAAGCCTACGTTTTTATGCATTTTGTTATAAAATGAGTCTTGTACCTAATCATCTGCTCTTTCTACGCTCGTCTCATATTGGTCGGAGCGTAATTTTGTAAAATCTATAGCCTTCCTCAATTATAGGACTACACAACACAAATATTTCTTCAATTGGAACCAATAGTTCTAGAGATTAGCGCGTTCAATCAAACAGATTCATCAGCTTTATAATATTACATAGAATATACATAGAAGAGATACTTGAAAAGTGAGCTTTGGGCAATCTCGACCACACCAATAAATTTCAACCGTATAAATAGTGAAACATTTTAAAAGAAAAACAATGGGTGATATTTTGGAAGCTCGCTTTTTCCGAAAAAAGTAACATCAGACGTAACTGCCTTTTCATTCATCTCCCATACATCACTAATAACACTTATTGATCAATTTCGAATGCCGATAGATCCAACACGATGTATACAACCTACCTTCGACCTTTACCTTTAGGCCTGTTGGTCTAGTGGTTAGTGACCCTGACTGCTATGCCGGAGGTCGTGGGTTCGATTCCCACCCAGGACAAATGTTTGTGTGATGAGCACGATCATTTGTTCTGTGTCTGGGTGTAATTTATCTATAATATGTATGTATTTAGAAATATATAAGTATGTTTATCAGTTGTCTAGTACCCATAACACAAGCTCTGCTTAGCTTGGGACTAGATGGTATTGTGTGATAGTTGTGGAATATTTATTTATTTATTATTTATTATCAATTTCGAATGCCGATAGATCCAACACGATGTATACAACCTACCTTTCTTCATAATCCTTAAGAGTACGATACATCAAACTGTTACTGTAACGTCAACAACACAATATACGATCTATCAACAACAATAGAAGTTTCCTCTTTGGTTATATACTACGGAGAATTGAGAAAGAACCCATTTGTTACACAACTTTTTGGGAAAACCTCTCTTTGCGTATTTGCGCTCGTGAGTACACATTTCATTTTCTGGTTGTTCTCAACAGAAACTATTAAAATAGTTTCACAAAAGAATAGCAAACTTTTGATGACGTGTTTACCACCATAGTATAGTCAGTTTTTTTTTTCGAGTTATAGGTAGTTTCAATATAAACAAGGTTTTAGTTGGTACGAAATGACTGAATGCAATTTTTTTTTTCTTCATGTTTGGAGCCCTACTGCTTCGTATCCCACCAACGAAACCGTAGCTATGATACAACTCTCTGATGTAGTCTACTAATTAATGCTTGAGAGAAAATCCCTCGACTCTGGCCTCCGGACCAATACGGGAAAATATTTCTTTAAAATACTAAATTCTTTACCTTGAGTTTTCAGGTCTTGGCCCAAACACCTGGATATCTAGGTTCAATATTTTATTGCAGCTGGCTCCAATAGAAACTTAGACGTCACGACAATACTAGTGATTTCTGTACGAAAAGTTATCGATAAAACCTCGAAAACCTGTTAAAGAAGTTCTTCAAGTTTAATTGAAAAGATATCGATCATCATCTATGTACGGCGACGTAAATACGGCATTTTTCTTCATCTGGTTAGTTTTCTTACTTAAAATGGTTTCTGTATTAATGAGTGGATGTTTTAATCAAATTAAATTAAGAAATTACTCAGTAGATAATCACAAAAGTGTTCCATAGAAATATTTGAATAAGTCGTTCAGAAACTTGTAGCCGATATTGATAAACATTGATTATGACCATCCCCACACACCAATTACTTAATTAAAACCATACCTGGTCAAAACTTTGCCAAAACTCCCATACATCACCCAAAACTTTTGCATTACTTAGCAAAACTTCACCCACAAATACGTATCCTTATCGATGTTATCGACATTCATGGACATCTCTATGAGCGAACGGTAGAGAATTTGTATTTTTTTTTCTTTTTATTAAATTCTTCGTGAAATTTCGGCGTCTTTACTGAATGGAAAGCGACTGAAAGCATAGATTTTTATTAAAAAAAACTTTAAACGGACCTCCATTGTTGTATTTTTATTGTTATTTGGTCAAAGTCGACCTACATTGGTTTTATTATTCTGTTTTCGTTTCCTTGTAAAGCTACTTGGATATATTGTACGAGAATTTTATTGGTTTAAGGTTATACCCCTGTGACTCTGAAACAGAGACGATTCTTGTATAACGGAGACTTCTTATGAGTTTTGTAGTAAAACGTAATTTTATTAGGGAAACTGAGCAGTTACAAAATATACTTATTCCAAAAGGGGTACCTATATCATACCTATATAGATTTAGATTTAAGAAGAAAACATTTGCTCGTGTTATAGTCCGTGTAAACAAAAAAACTAAATCATGAAGAACACACTGTCTCTGAAAGTAGGGGTCGCTGCATCTGTTCACATTTAGCCACAAGATCCTCTAAACCTTACATAATCACCCTATAATAAAGCTGGGACACAGGCTTTCCCTCTATGTGATAGAATGGGCTGATCCGAAATTCAATGTGCTTAATCCGTGTTAGCTAACCAAATTTTCTCAATACAGTACAAAATAACAGATATAACTAGACTAATTAAAAAACGCTGATTTTGCTTCATGTTCTAACTACGTTTTTTTTAAGCGTGTTGAAATCATCAAATGAGTCCTCCCACCCAGGTCAGAGTGGGAGGGACTGTCAGACTCGTACTGACTAAATTCCACGGTGTCCTTAAACAGCCCTTTACGTTTTGAGGTCACGGTAATTCGTACTGTCCGGCGACCCCCTTCGCTGTTTAGCTCAAAGAAAGCCTGCAACTGAAAGCAATTTCTGAGTCATTGCATCAAGATGTGATATGCCGTTCTGACATGATTAAGTAACAAACATCCAGTCCCTCCCGTCACATAAAACAAAACGTTTTTGCATTCATATTCTCGTTGTTTTCCGCAAAATTCGGGGAATTTCGAAAAGCAATGAATAGGTCTTACATAGAATCAAGCGACGGCCTCGGGGCAATAAAGTGGTGCTCTAAATTGCTTGTACCACAAATAACACTTGCCAAGACAACTGTATATTGCTCCGTATAAGCTGGGATTAGACAGGGCAATAACCGTTTTTCCCATTCTTTCTTATTCACTTATTCAGGTTCAAGGACTGGAGAACTACTATTGTTCTCTGTGTCACTGTAAACAAATCTAAAACTTGCACTAGTAGAGGAACCAGCAAGAATAAATCAGTAGGTAGAGCCTAACGAGATCACGCCATAAAAAGAAAAGTTTCAAATACAAGTCCATGACGTCTTAAAGCGAGAGTAGTTCCACTGTGGGAACGAGATGGCGCTAGACGACTTGTATAGCTCTGTCTCTTTCCCACAGTGGAACTACTCTCGCTTTCATGGTGGCGTCTCTGCAGGTAAGGGCCCAGTTTACGATTTTTAGAGAAAAAACAGCATTGGCACTTTCGCTTACGAATCTGAAAGAATAAGATACCAACATAGAGGGACCGATCATTATCTGCTTAAAATTGCCATAGTCTTTAGAGAGAAAAATAATCAAACTACTGTCTATCTCTTTCCTAAATTACTTAAATAATGTATAAGGTAGTGTAAAGAAAAGAGATAAGCATAAATGGACCTTTACTCGCGTTTGATTCTTTTTAGATAGATTGTGACAATTTCATTTGACGGAAATTGCTAGGGAAGGATCAGTCCATACTATACGTTTATGGTTTTCACTAAAATAATTATTATTTCTTCTTATCTATTCTTTTCTTTCTATCACTCAGCTATGTATATGTACTCGTATATCCCTGTCCTGTCGCGTCATGTTTAAGCTTGCCAAAAAACCTTTGTTCGTTCGTTCATTCGTTCTCCTCTACCATATAAATGTAATTGCAGTAGAGTGTAGACTCTAGAGGACATGTAATGTAACCCATTTGTTTACAAGCACTAACACTGGTTTGCTCAATTTGTTTTAACAACTTTCGAAGGGTGATAAGCACTGGACACGCTAGCTTTTTGTTATAATTTGATGTAATGTTTCTATCGCATTTGAGGGTTAAAAGGGTTGTGGTCGGCTATCATTATGCTAAATACCCGTGGTAAATACAGACGCCAGCACATCAGCTCACATCAATCTGTCAAATTTCTTTAATAGATTTTCCTTAACCTTATCACAATAGTGGAAGGTTAATTTTCGTTTGGTATACTTTGACACATTGGGGTAGGGTGAGTATAAGACTTAGCACGTACTAAAGAAGTATCACATCTTTTCTGGCACCATTTAAGGCAATAAATGCATGGGCATGCGGACGGTGAGTAATGGGTGACTTGCCGTCAGATCATGAACCATGCCCGGGTCGACGTTGCGTCGTGTTCCACACACACTTCAAAGAGCTGTCAGCAATCTGACGAGGCACCCTTAGAAGGCCAAAGCCTGCCAGGGTCGCGGGACTGTCTCTTAAGGTAACCCTGACCCTGGAATTTAAGGGGCTATTGAAGGATCACCGTGGATTTTAGTCAGACTGACAGTCCCTCCCGCCCCGCTCGGGATGGGAGGACTCATTTGATGATTTTACCACGATAAAAAAGGCAATAAATTTGTGATCACAGTATTCTGTAATAAGAAGCAGTAATTGGTAAAAAAAGACGGTATACTTACTCATAGCACGTAGTTTGAAAGACTGTCCTAAAAAGTTATATCCAAAAGTAAACAACATTTAAAATACTCAGTATTTCCAACAGTATTTCAATGTATTTTTTAAATGTAACCTACAACCGAAAATCAACTTAAATGGTTACATATTCGGATACAACAGCAATACCCGTAAATTGCTGCGATATCCGAATACCCATAACCCCAGTAAACATTTAGTCCAAAATTAAAATGCTGCATTCGATATTTCGGAAAACCGGTAGAGGCGTAATTCCGTATGAGATACATACGCAAACTTATTTCCCTAGCGGTCGCTAGTGATGTAAACATTCGATATATTTTATCGATAGACGAGTATCGATAGTCGAAACGTCTCGGTATCGTTACGATGTGTCGTAAAAGTAAACTACTTTTAGAGAGTTGCCTGGAATCATTATCTGGTTGGCTCAATGATGTTTGTTGGTATATTGTCATTGGTTTATTGTGTTTATGTTGATGACATTCGTTTTTATTGTGGGATAAGATTTTTGGCTTTTTATGTAGAAGTTTTAATTGGTTATTGACATTTGTAAGCATTTATGGGAGAACATCTACTGTTAGTCCTATATGCGAGTGACGTATCATGTAGTGAAGTAGTTAAAATGTAAAATAAAAAAATGCCCTGGGTGGGAGGACTCATTTGATTTTGCCACTTAAAAAAACACAGTTGCATGGTGAAAAATAAAATGACAATGACACTAATAATAACGTGGCCACCTATCTACAGAGCCAGTCTGACGCACTAGCGGGACTTTTCACGTCTTTCGACGTGAATTACACGAGAAAGTATACGTCAATTTGATGGAAAAAAATAGTTCCTCTGTCGGTCACTGTAGGCGTTTTTTCATTTACCATACAATAAACGCCGTACATACTACAAGTAAGCTCTAAAGAAAATACAGACATGTTATGATAAGGTATAAGATCTGAAAAGTGCAATCGACTACTGATGTAAAAGAGAAATATTACAAGATTACAACGATACAAGTCCAAATAAAATTTAGTCGCGAAAAAAAAAGATAACATCAAAGCATCAACTATAATTCTTCAAATATTGGTGTATGAATATATTCAAACATATATCTATACATATAATATATCTGTAGAAGGGTCAATTCTGTACATTGAAAATATTGAAAAAATAAATAGCGGGGGGTGTTGCTGGATCGATAACAAACCCAAATAAGTGATTAAAAAAATTTTTGTCTGTCTGTCTGTCTGTATGTGCAGGCATCACGTGAAAACGAACGGTTCGATTTCGATGAAACTTGGTATAATTATTCCTTATTATCCTGGGCATAACATAGGATACTTTTTATCCTGGTAACATACGTAGAAAAAAAATCTTATTTTTCAGTTTATTCATAGACGTTGTTCTGTAGAACCGCGAACACACTTTGCATTACCCGCAGTGGATTCAGCGCCGTAATATTTATAAGATGTCATTGTCAGAGTTACTCAAAATGGAGAAATAAACCATCCACGCGAAGACCGACATCCGCGCGGACGGAGTCGCGGGCGGAAGCTAGTTTAGAATATATTCAAAACATTACTGCACGCGAGTTACATGAACGTGGAGTTATTTTCAGATATCCATTGCATCGTGCTCGTTTAATCTTCACACGCAAATTATCGTTTTGCGTCAAATTATTACACGTATGTTTCTGGGAACTGCTAGTATTGCTTGTAAACATGCAGTAGGTACATAGAAATATATGTAAGTTCAGCGTTTATAATTCATTTGTCGATAACATTTTCTTGACACACTTTTTTATTCGCGGACCGGGAACGGGGATCCCTATAGAGCCAAACGTCTGCTAGGGTCGCGGGACTGTACGAATTACTGTTACCCCGGAACGTAAAGGGCTATTGAAGGACACCGTGGATTTTAGTCAGTACGAGTCTGACAGTTCTTCCCGCTCTGCCCTGGGTGTGAGGACTCATTTGATAATTTTACCACGATAAAAAAAAGGGAAATAACCGAGCCACAAAATTACTAACTCAGCCACATGGGAGTACTCATTTGATGATTTTACCAAGTAAAAAAAAAGGATTGCGGGTAAGTCTAAGCAGGATACGTGGCCCTGGAAAACAACTGAACCCTCGCCTGGTTGTGTTTTATTAATCCGTTGCGTCTTTTTGGAGGTAAGGCCACTAGAGATGTGTGTTCCTCTACACATCCCTAGTTCACCTGACAAGCGTGTCGTGGACGCTAATATCCCTGAAGACCATTTGGTTGGCAGTTAAACTTCGAATATTGCATTGTTTCTAACTAGGAGATATAGTAACAGTTTTCTAATATTATTGGAAACTCAGAATTGATATAAGTGCTATCTGAGGCTCTCTAATGAGTTTTGACTTTTTATGACATAAAGTAATCGGAAACGCTGACGTTAATTTGTTGGAAATTTTGGCTATCGAAGAAAGTTGGGCTATTGAATGACACCGTGGATTTTAGTCAGTACGAGTCTGACAGTCCCTCCCGCTCTGCCCTGGGTGGGAGGACACATTTGATGATTTGACCACAATAAAAAAATGGCAAAGAGGTGTTTCTTGAAAGACCCTGCTAAGGTGGCTGTAGCAATGCGCAGCTGCTGTTTCGTTAACCGGAGCGCCTGTTCATTGATTATGGAAACTGCTTCTGAGGAGAAAGAACAATAGGACAGTAGAATTTTCATACAATTATTAAGCGAATTAGCTGTTACTTACCAGACTACTAGGCCTCAAATGTTTGGGCGACTCGCTGTCCGATCATTTATCATGCCCGGTTCGACGGCGTGTTGTGTTCAACTCGCGCCTCAAGTAGTATCAACATAGTGACGGGGCCTGTAGAGGGCCAAAGCCTGCCGGAGTTGCGGGACTCACAAATTACCGTGACCCCGGTACGTAAAGGGCTATTGAAGGACACCGTGTATTTTAGTCAGTCAAGTCTGACAGTCCCTCCCGCCCTGCCCTGGGTGGGAGGACTCATTTGATGATTTTACCACGATAAAAAAAGGCCTCAAACGTCTCACACAGACTTGAAGACAATTACAGCTTCCCAAAACTCGCTGGATCAATCGAGCTAGGCGTGAAAGATTTTTTGTTGCCGTAACAAATCTGGAATTGTGCCAAGTTAAGAACAATAGGCTCTACGGCTCACAACATAACCCTACCCTTAGAGAACACACAAGAAGTCGTGACATGAAAACAACAACATATTTTATATATATACACACGCACACACATTAAAACTTGTGTTCGAAGAAATAAAATTTGTTATAATGTCTTGTTTAGTATAGTTCTAAACATTTCCAGTTCGCATCGTTTTTATTATTCGTTCAGCTGAAAGTCACAAACTGTTATAGTTGAATTAACTTAAAAATAAAACTTTTTTGTCGTGTTCAAACGGAAAACAGGAGTTTTAAAACTATGATTTGTTTCGTTTCGTGACTGTGACGAAAATTTTTTATAGGTTCATTTCGGTTTTTAGTTTTAGACTGGCAAACTGCGGCGATTGTCAGTTTGTCACTTACGGCCGGTTTACGACTTTGGTCAAAGTCGTGTGGCGGGCGATGCGGCGGAGCGTTGTTCATGCACGTACCCGCAAGCGGCACCTCGTGACGTGTTCCAAACATTTCTATGCATTTGATCACACCGCTCACAGCGGCAAGACTGCTTGGCAAAGACTTCCTCCACTTCTCGCGGCTAACTGCGACTGCGGCCCTGCACATAAAAAAAAACCGGAGTTAACCTCTCAAGGACCGCCATTATTTACTCCAACCATCCGTCAAGCACCATTTTAAGACTTATCTTTACTACAAATAGATACGGTTCTAAATCGGTCGGTGTTTGGTGGCAGGTTTTTGTGCCGCTGGGGCTCTAGAGGTTAAGCCGACATCACAATATCGCAATTTAAAAAAAAAACACTCTAAAGACATCACTTTAAAACGCAAATTCGGTCTTGTCCCTTTAATCACAACTCGTGTTTCGGACTAGTTCGTACGATTCCCATAGGAGTTGTGAATGCTTTGCCGTGCGGATTATAACGTGGCTGGCATGCGGTATTCGCGTAACAGGTTCTGAGTTTCATGTATGCTTTTGAGGGAACTTTTAGCTTGTAGGTTAAATTAATTGTGGTTTACCTCACTATACCAAATATTCTTCAACTTCCAATTTACGCAAATGAGGAACTGGAAAATCGGAATCTTGTCAGGCCTGTTGGTCTAGTGGTTAGTGACCCTGACTGCTGCCGGAGGTCGTGGGTTCGATTCCCACCCAGGACCAATGTTTGTGTAATGAGCATGATCATTTGTTCTGTGTCTGGGTGTAATTAATCTATAATATGTATGTATTTAGAAATATATAAGTATGTTTATCAGCTGTCTAGTACCCATAACACAAGCTCTCCTTAGCTTGGGACTAGATGGCGTTGTGTGATAGTTGTGGAATATTTATATTTATTTATATTTATAAAATCTATTAAACTTATGACTAATGTCGGAGTTTCTGGATGAGCTGGCTCCATCTCAGACCTCATCTTTGTCTCTAGATATCCATCTTAATTAGTTTTGTTTTGATTCTTACCATTCTTTTGGGTTGTATAATCATCAAATGAGTCTTCCCTCTCTGGGCACAAAAGGAGGGACTGTTAAAAGACTCTTCAGTTGCCCTTTAGGTTTCAGGGCCATGGTGTCCTTTTAATAAGGTCTCCGCAATAGTTTTCATACCGAAATTACTTTTTTTATCAAACTTCTACCGAAATTTCTTTTTTTATTAAACTATCGAAATTTATTTCTTTATCAAACCAAAGCCATGTGGGCTAAAGTTATATATCTTATAAACTAGTAACTTCCATAAAACTTGACACGCCAATCCACTCAAGTCGGCGGTATTACCAATGTCAGCGCACGCCACTAAGAGGCTTTATCTGTATCTACTAGTGATGTTACGAATATTTGATTTTTGACAGTCGCGATTGCGAATGCGAATATTCGATTCCAATATTCGCGAATGCGAATATTCAGTTTTAAATCGATGGCGTTTGATAATTTAATGTTATAAAAAATACAAAAAAGATTTTTTGAAGTGAAAACTTCTTTAGCGGCGTTGAGCACTTTTCTGTAATGGGTATAAAATCTTAAACTCGCGTCAGGACACGTGACCCTGACCGAAAAAGCGTAGGACGGCGCAGGGCGCTTGCGTGAATGTTCGTGTGACTTTATTACTTTTAAAGAAGTTTGTATGCTGGATACATTCGTTGCTAGGTAACATTGTTTATAAAAGATGTACGTCACATTGGAAAATTATTGAAATAAAAAGTCAACCATTTTTGCGAGTTTTACTAAAATCTGTTCACAAGATATTTCCAACAATTACTATTCAAGTTTTCACTTCTGCCGGCACTCCCAGAGTGCAACCCGTCGTTTTTTTTTTAAGAACGAGCTTTATGACCTATGGTGAATTTATAACTTATTTTTACTTCCTGTCTATAGCCAGGAAGGGATCAAAATCAAAATCAAAATCAAATCATTTATTTCAAGTAGGCCATTTACAGGCACTTTTGAATTGTCAAGAGACAAAAGTAAAATAAAACAGTTTAAAAATAGTTACGGTGCTACAGTCCCAGTCACAAGACATAAAAACTTGTGAAAGTACTGTAGATGCCCATTCCAAAGCGTAGATCTCTATGGAGAAGAACGGGCAAGAAACTCCATGGACACTCTTTTTCAATCGCCAAAATTATAACAGAACCTTTGTTACATCATTCATCTTGTGATGGTACATTATGTGAGAACGATGTAGCAAGTAAAGTGTCCATAGGAAATTCATATAAAAAAAAAAAAAAAAAAAAAAGACAATTCAATAAAATTATAAACAATTAAAATAAACCGCGGCTGTTAAGAGATGACCAGTCACGACTGACAGCGCCCGTTCACGAACATGACACATGCATCAGCATCACTCAGCTCAACCATTTTGAAGGGAACTAAGTGATCCGACACACGCGCCACCATCAGCGAGACATTTGAGTGAGCATGACATAATCTCAACTGCCAGGGTCATTCAAGTCATTAAAAGACGTGGGTATCTACTCATTGAAAGCTATAAAGTACACGGTACTCACACAATGCTTCCGGTGAAACTATATAATACTAGAAAGATTGACTCTATACAACGCAACGATAGTTTACAATCTTCATCAGCTCCGACAATAGTACTAAATGATACCCTACGACTGTCGTAATAAAGATAAAAGACACACACAGAAAAAGAACGAATTAAAACTCATGTAAAATACAATAATAATACAGAGTTGTATGAGAGGTGTATGCTGTTGAGTCCTATAACCGTGTCAGCTAGCTAATTATGTTAAAAGAACATGAACAATGTCTTGTGTTCAACACAGCGACCAACTATGCTTATCATCTAAATAATCTCTTACAGAATAATATGCTTTGGCACAGAGATTAGCTTTTACTTTTGCTTTAAAAACGTTAAACGGCAAATCTAGAAAAGAGGATGGTAACTTGTTATAAAAGGTTATACCAACCCCATAAATAAGTAAGAGTAGCTCTAAGAGTGGCGTCAGTGAAGGAAAAGTAGAAAGAAACACGTTTATCTTAGCATGGTCATATTTTTTATGATTGATGTTTGTGATTAATTTGATGAACATATTCGTAACATCTCTAGCATCTACTTGCAGATTAGTTTCGGAGCTAGTCGCCATGTTTCAGTCCATTTCATTCGTACCGGTTTTGTTAGTGGTAAGGAATTTTTAAAGGCCATGAGTAATATATGGGTTGGTGGATGTTATTCTATGGTTTGATTATTTTTTGTCTTTGATTCCTATGTCGAGAAATTTCGTTGTTCTAGATTTAATCGTATTAGCAGTCTCGTCTTTTTATGTTGACAGTACCTTCTTCGTATTTCTCTTGTATCGTGAACGCATACACATAAACAAACAGCCCAACCCCGGTTCAAGTACTTGTAAATCATACAAATATTTGTTTCGTATGGGAATTGAAACCCCGACACGCAGAGCAGTAGTCAATCGCCACCGCCAACTGTGCCATTTAAACCCTTATAAAGCTTCAATATACCAAATCTGGTTATTTCGTCAAAATGTTATCTTTTAATTTGCAAGTTAAGTAGTTGCCTGAAACAGTTGCCTACCGAGATCTGTGATCCTCCCTATCTCATTTCTGTTATACGAGTAGTTACTTGAAACAGCAACAAAGATTCTCGAACAGTAAAGTTACCAGCAGAACCAAAACCAAGTGAGTTAAGTTAACAGAACTACAAGTAAGTACTAAAGATAAGCACGGTGCACTTTTTAAAGCTCTTATTCTATTAAGAGCGCGTATTCTGAAAGTTGGCAACGAAGCAAATAGTTGTCAAATATTAACAAGTTTTAATTAATTTCCTTAATGTTACTGTATGGAAATAAGAAATATGGCTCTGTAGTGCACTAATCATTAATATCGTAACACCGAATGTATAGTTTTAGATGTAAAAAAAGTATTTGGTAACCTTCTAAATGCCTTTTTTACACCTGAAACGGTCACAACATCAAATTCAGTGTTTTAGTTGCATTCCCACATCTATTATTAAGTGCACTACAGAGCCTTATTTCTTATTTTCATACAGTAAATATACCAAATTAATTAATACTTGTAAATATTGCGACGTTGCCAACTTTATGGTTACGCGCCCTTAATTCCCGTCTTTAGATTAAGTCTTGAGCACTAGTTTAATCACTTACTTTTAGTTTTTCTGTCGAGATAACTAAAAGTATCCTAATTGTTAGGGCCCGTTAATGTGTTTTGTCTAAGCCGTAACCGATGCGACGGGCGGCGCGAATAAGAGATTAATTACTTAGTAAATACGCAAATTCGTTACTGGTGGCACGTCGTGGCGTGTTTCGAAAAATCTACACATTTGATCTTACCGCTTGCCGCCCCGCGCTAAGTCACCGCTTACAACGGCAATGGAACGTGCTATAAATTAGGACCTAGCTCCAAAAGCGCATTAACACTTATGTTCATTGTGACTCTTTCCTCGTTTCTACATAATTTGTACGTAATATTTGGATTTGAGAAAGTCTGACAACCTGGTGGCCACAGTCCAATCAAATACCAATTTCAATACTGATATGCGCGAGTAATTCCACTGTGTAAAAGAGACAGAGCTATATAAGTTGTCTAGCGCCATCTCGTTCCAACACTGGAATTACTCTCGCTTTAAGACGTTATGGTAGGTTACCAGGGGCCGTAATTATGACGTCTTAAAACCAGGCTTGTTCCAGTGAGTGAACGAGGTGGCGCTAGACGACTTGCATTGCTCTATCTCTTTCACTCACTGGAACAATTCTGGTTTTAAGACGTCATATTATGGCCGCAGTCCTACCAATCCGTATCGTGTTACCCAGTAACTGCAAGGCAAGATAGCATGTGTAATACTGGTAAACAGCTGTATTGGATCAGATTTGCAACCGATTCCAACATAGTTGGAAAAATAAATAAACCGTGTAAATCTTTCCGTAAGAAAACGTGTTGTTTGATGATTTTACCACGATAAAAAAAAGAAAACATGTTGTGGTCGCGGGACTCACGAATTACCGTGACCCCGGTAAGTACGTACGTAAAGGGCTATTGAAGGATACCGTGGATTTTAGTCAGTTAAGTCTGACAGTCCTCAGAGAGGACTCATTCGATGATTTTACCACGTAAAAAAAAAAGAAAACGTGTTGTATTCAAATTGGTGGATTGGACTGTATAACAAAGAGTCTAGAATATTCTACCTATTATAAAACTTGAGTTGGTACGGTACTTCCCATAAATGTTTCGCATTATACATACCACATTATTCACATACCCCATAATTCTAATGAGCAGGATAGAAACATCTTCGCTTTAAGAGCAAGTGAGACGAAATCTTATTTATGACATCAAATACCATGTGCGTATAACTTTACTTAGTCGTAAGTAATACAGCTTGTTTTTGTTTTTTTTTTCGTTGGTAAAATCATCAAATGAGTTCTCCCACCCTACTGTCACACTTGTGCTGACTAAAATCCACGGTGTCCTTCACTAGCCCTTTACGTACCGGGGTCACGGTAATTCGTAAGTCCCGCGACCCCAGCAGGCTTTGGCCCTCTACAGGCCCCGTCACTAAGCTGACACTCCTTGAGGCGCGCGTGGAACACAACGATCCGTCGACCCGGGCATGGGCCATGGTCGGGCCGCGAGTCGCCCATTACTCGCCGCCCGCATGCCCGCGCCTGCGGTGGCCGGAGATCGTCTTGCGACGACCGACGCCGTGGGCGTCTACCACTGCGGCTGGGGTGGAAAGTAGTACAGCTTGGGAAGAAAAACAGTACAGACTTAGTTCTCTTTGTAACTTATTCTAGTGTAAAGTTGTGTTATTATTTTTTTCTTCGACGTGTCAATAAAAGAATTAGCTATCCTGATAGCACTTTTTTGTGGATTTTATTGATCGAAGATTTTCCAATATACAGCATACTGACGGCATGATTAGCGCAGTAGCTGAACTATCGACTGATGTTCAGCGTGTCGCGGATTCTTTCCCACACGGAACGTGCGCGATTCCAACAAATATGTTTCACATGATTCCAGATTTTTCTCGCAAAAGCCTGGCGTCTTACGTGTTATGAATTAAACATAACATCAGCTTCATTTACTTGCATAAAACTTATGATAAGCACCGACTTATGAAGCGAGCGATTGTCATGCTTGGAATATTGTGGGAGAATATGTTTCTTAGGTTTTGTTACTGGTAATTTTGGTTTACAAAATTAACTTGTGTAGGTACTTTACTTTTCGACTAAAATAAATCTATATACAGGGTGTCCCAAAACTCAACGTCAAGCCGAAACGGGGTGACAGGATTGATCATAACCATCACGAGAAAAATCTGAAAAAAAATCTATCCCATGCAGTTTGAAAATTATGGGCATTTTAAGAAAAACCTAGAAATTTGATCAAACTGTACCATTTTTCGGTTATTGTGGTTATTCTTTTTTATTTTTGTTCATTTGAACTTTGGAAACGTAATCCTAAATAACATTTCTAGAATCCCAATAAAAAATAATGACACAATTGCCTCAAGTTTCCGAGAATTGAGACTATTTGTTAAACTACGAATTTAAAATTTTCAAGATTCGTCGACTTTGACAGGCCCTCCTATAAAAAAAATGTACTAGAGTGCCTTGGCAAGTGGCATTAAAAGTTGGCGCATTTAATCAGAATTCTAAAATGGTACAATACTTGTTAGTTCCATACAATAGAAAAGAGTAAAAAAATTAAAACCTCAAGTAACCCGATTTTTGCTATCACGTTTTACTCAGTTAAAATGTTTTTAATTCGCACAAGCTCTAGGTAGGTTCTTAATTTTAAGACAAAATGATGAGAGAGATGGATAATGGGTATGGGTACGCATTTCGCAGTGCAAGTAAGAGATTTCCTTGACCAGGAATATCCGGGAAGGTGGATTGGACGTTCAGGCACTATCTTGTGGCCCGCCCGTTCACCAGATTAAAATCCCCTGGATTTTTTCTATTGGGGAGTTCTCAAAGAAAAAGTTTACTCAAAGCCCATTGATCACGTAGCCGACCTGCGTGAACGCATTTCTCAAGCAGCTGAGGCGATCAACTCTCGAAGATATGCCCGACTTATAAGTAGATCTTTTTTAAGAAGATGTAGGGCTTGTATTGAGGCTGATGGTAAACAATTTGAACATTTATTATTTATTATTGTAATAAAAATGTTTTTTCTCTATCTGACTTTTAGTCCAACAAACCTAATTATTTTACTAACTTTTTTTCACTTTGGTAAAAGTGGCGTCACTATCTGTCTCGCTCACTCATGACAAACATACCCATTATCCATCTCTCTCATCATTTTGTCTTAAAATTAAGAACCTACCTACAGCTTGTGCGAATTAAAAACATTTTAACTGAGTAAAATGTGATAGCAAAATTCGGGTTACTTGAGGTTTTAATTTTTTTACTCTTTTCTATTGTATGGAACTAACAAGTATTGTACCATTTTAGAATTCTGATTAAATGCGCCAACTTTTAATGCCACTTGCCAAGGCACTCTAGTACATTTTTTTTATAGGAGGGCCTGTCAAAGTCGACGAATCTAGAAAATTTTAAATTCGTAGTTTAACAAATAGTCTCAATTCTCGGAAACTTGAGGCAATTGTGTCATTATTTTTTATTGGGATTCTAGAAATGTTATTAAGGATTACGTTTCCAAAGTTCAAATGAACAAAAATAAAAAAGAATAACCACAATAACCGAAAAATGGTACAGTTTGATCACATTTCTAGGTTTTTCTTAAAATGCCCATAATTTTCAAACTGCATGGGATAGATTTTTTTTCAGATTTTTCTCGTGATGGTTATGATCAATCCTGTCACCCCGTTTCGGCTTGACGTTGAGTTTTGGGACACCCTGTATATAAAAATGTTATGTTGGTTTGTGTATGCTTTAAAAACTCAAAAAGTACTGCACTGATTGAGCTGAAACTTTAGCATGATATGTAATCCGCATCAAGGATTGTTTTTATCTATTTTTTGCATCAGTCACATATCCGCGACCGCGAAAAAACAGTTTTTTTAACGATTAGCTCTGGTCCAGTGACCGCGCCATCTACCGGAAGCGAGGATAACACTCGCTGACAAGCGCAGTCGTAATGACGCAGTCACATGAGAAGAAATTTTAGCATGATATATAATCCGCATCAAGGATTGTTTTAATCTATTTTTTTTTTTTGTTGAAAAAACAGTTTTTTGTGCCACAGCGAAGCGGGGCAGGGTACAGCTAGTTATTTATAAAAATATCAGAGAAACTTCTAGAGCTTATTCTTAAGGCGATACGCTTTCTTGCGTGGCAAAATCATCAAATCTTCCCTGTGTGAAGCGGAAGCAACTATCAGACTCGTACTGAATAATAGCACTTTACATTCTAGGGCCACGGTTACATGTTTAGACAGCCCCGGGGTATACGCTTCAAGTAAAGTTGGGTAGGACATCTGGCGTGGAGATGACAGATGGAATAAGGTTTTGACTCAATGGTAGCAAAGGCTTTTGTACGAAAATTACGAATTGGGTTTGAAATATTTTTTATAATCCTAAAAAAAATGGTCGTATATCGTCGTATCGACGCCAGGAACGTTCGCCATAATAAACCTAAAAGATGGAACGGTAATAAAACACTCGTTCTTCAAGAAAGTACCTAGTTTGCAGTCGTAAATCTCTGAGCTAGACGGAGTAATTAAATATTTAGTAGGCACAATGTATGTGCCTTCCGTTTTACTGTTTTTCGTTGTGGTGGGTAGTTTTATGTTAGTGCTTATAAGAATGTAAAATTATGTAACATTTTAACTTTTTATCTTTGTAATATTCAGACGAGATATATCTTTTCCGTGCCTTCCAACATCCCGGGTCGACGGCGCGTTGTGTTCCACGCGCGCCTCTAAGAGTGTCAGCATGATAACTTCAATAGCTATTGAAGGATATTGGTATAATCATCAAATGAGTCCTCCCACCCAGGGCAGAGCGAGAGGGACTGTCAGACTCGTACTGACTAAAATCCAAGGTGTCCTTCAATAGCCCTTTACGTTCCAGGGTCACGGTAATTCGTAAGTTCCGCGACCCGGCAGGCTTTGGCCCTCTAGAGGGGGCCCCGTCATTTTACTGACACTCTTTGAGACACGCGTGGGACAGAACGCGCCATCGACCCGGGCATGGTCCATGATCGATCCATTCACCTCTATTAAGTTTGTAAATATCCATCCAGGACATTTTATGAGGTCTACAAACATACCTTCACTCGCTGCGAAGTATGTATGTTCCGTGAATTTATGTCGGGCCTCGTCTGCCCTACTCACCTGAAGATATTAGCACTCGTGGTATTTAGGTAATGGGTAGATGAAATATACTGGAGCCATCTTGAAGGATTAGTGTCAGACTCACGACGGTGTAGAGATATTTGAGTTCTGAGCCCTCATCACAAGATTTCTGTATTTTATTTACGGCGTACTTGACGTATTTACTGCATTTATTGTATGGAAAAATTAAAAACAGCGATAGTGTAGGTACAGACGACGACTGTCAAATTTTACCAATCTATTATTCACCTTCCACTGTTGTGACAAGGTTGAAAATCTATTCAAGAAATTTGACAGATTGAGGTGGGTTGATGTGCTGGCGTCTCTACATACGAACGAGGAACAAACTTTTGCTTCGTCACATACACGTTAGGGTTTGCATGATGGTTTAAACCTTGCATGCATAACTGACAGGCCTTAGCGTGTATGTGTTAAAACTGTACAGTTATCGGTGCATGTAACGGTTATGAGTGCACGGTTATAACCATCATACAAACCGTAACGTGTATGGCTTCCATTATGTCCCCAGAAGACAACAAAAACAATGATATCACACATATCACTGTTTATCGAAATAAAATAAAATAAAATAAATATTCCACTATAACTATCCCACAACGCCATCTAGTCCCAAGCTAAGCAGAGCTTGTGTTATGGGTACTAGACAACTGATAAACATACTTATAATTATATTTTTAAATACATACATATTATAGATAAATTACACCCAGACACAGAACAAATGATCGTGCTCATCACACAAACATTTGTCCTGATGTATTTGTGATGATGTATAAATAATAAGTAATAAAGCTGTCAGAGACCCCCAAAAATCAATAAATATACCCCAATTTATCCCGATAATTCTGCTTTACATAAACTGAATATATATCCTGAAAATGCTGTAAGTTCAGCCCGCTCGACGATTTATAGTAGACCGTTGGAAACTGGGTGAAATATTATACTAGCATTCATTTTGACGCACCCCCGGCGGTACCAAAACGTTTAAATACACATTTTATGAAATGTTATCCACGAAATTTTGGTTAAAATAAAATATTATTCGAAATAGGATTCCGTGGACCTTTACTGCGAGAATATTGGCAAATACCAGATTGAAGAAGGAAATGGAAGATTCATGCCATTTCACTCTGTTGTTTGCTATCCTGTTCACAATTTTTGTTCTGTGCAAATGTGCTTACGTTAGTCGCTCTAGCGCAAATCCCATTTTTTTTACGTGGTAAAATCATCATATGAGTCCTCCCACCCAGGGCAGAGTGGGAGGGACTGTCAGAGTTGTACTGACTAAAATCCACGGTGTCCTTCAATAGCCCTTTACGTTCCGGGGTCACGGTTATTCGTACAGTCCCGCAACCCCGGTGGGAAAATGCTAGGCAGATGATGAGTAAGAATGGACACACAACATTACAGTTTTGTTGGTCTGAAAATTGGTGTAACAACAATATTTTGGCGCGCTAAAAGCCAGACACAGACATTATAAAATTATTCTATTAATTCTGAAAATTCTCGCAACGTGGCTAATCTTATGTTATTAAAATAAGAGCAGTCCCTTTTCTCAATTTATTATTATAATCATCATCTTCCTTTTTGTTTGTTTTGCTATACGTAAAGTGCTTTTTCATTTACAATTATTATACCGTTTAGGAAAGCGAATATCTTATAAGATATCGTGAAATAGAATTTCTGGTTTGTTTTAAAATTGTTTTCTGCCTTTTGCTGCTCGCGTTATGGTCAGCAATTTTACTTTCAAAGTTAATTTGGACATCTCAGACATCGATGAAGGAAAACATTTGAGATATCTGGACTTAAAAATCAATATAGGTACGTCCAAAAGCTATGTTAGAGGCCTGTAGGTTGCCGGGGTCGCGGGATTATCTCATTAGGTAACCATGAACCTGGAACGTAAAGGACTATTGAAGGATACCTTGAATTTTGGTTAGTACAAGTCTGACAGTCATTAGTTTAGCTACGCCCATCATATAACATTTTGTAAAATGTTTTTTTTTTGCAAAGATGTTCATGAAGAGTATTCTATTTATCCAACTATATTCGCAAATCCAACTTAATAGCATTGCAATCTTACAAGACATTTGTGGTTTCCTTCGGCAAGAAAAAATATTCTACAAAATGTCAATTTTATCCTATTCACAATATGTATAATATTCTATAACAAAATGGCGGCGGATAACTTGATCTTAGATCTGCCCGGAAACAAGCAAGGTGAGGTCGCGGTGCCTACTTCCGGGCAGATCCCGGTTGGACTAAGACATGTCCGGTATACGGATAAAGGTGATCCGTTATGGATGAGGTGCCTTTATGTGGAAGATAGAGAGGTTTATTACATATATAGCTAGGTACTGTGATGTCCGGCTCTTGTAATGTGTTTATTTACATTGTTTACCAGAAATGTGTGGCCATATTAAAGAGCGATACTTCATACATATTTTCAAGTTTTTATTTTTCGAAATAACTAAACCGATTTTAGTAAAACTAAATATACATTAAGTAATCTACTGCTCGCTTCACACGACGTAACAAGTCGCGCCAATACATATAAGACGGATCGCGCTCGTGCAAACGCGATATCACGCCCCTTAAGAAGCCAGCGATATAATTTTGTTTGAAACTATCTGCACATTTTTTACCAAACCATGTTGAAATGCGTGTCGAGTCATTGGGTCGGTGTATATCGGAATTCAATAAAAAATATAGAACTATCTGAAAAACCTTTCTCTTTTACATAATACAGCTTCATGTGTCGAGGTTTTTACTCACATTTTCACGTACAAAAAATGTAAATCTGTTTGTCTGAAACACGGCCCGTACATTTTATGTGTGCCACATTCTAACCGCGGTCATTTCGACTTTATGTTCTTTTTATTCTGCTCATTGTGGCAGTCACAAACTTTAGTATGAATATATTAAATTAAGAAGAGCTGTATGAGGATTGTGAAGAAATATTTTGTAAATATGATTGTTTATTTCGGGCATAAATATGATATGCCAAAGATTTTTGCCCGTCGGGCCTATTTGGCGCAGTCGTATATTGGTGTGTGTTATCTGTTCCAGCGAAATGGTGACCTACTTATTGCAGGCTCGCCGAATACTCATAAGTTTATCCTGATAAGACTTAGCCCTCAACTATGTCGTAGTCGACTTTTATACCTTTTTTTTTATCGTGGTAAAATCATCAAATCCTCCTCCCACCCAGGGCAGGGCGGGAGGGACTGTCAGACTCGTACTGACGACTAAAATCCACGGTGTCCTTCACTAGCCCTTTACGTACCGGGGTCACGGTAATTCGTTAGTCCCGCGACCCCGGCAGGCTTTGGCCCTCTACAGGCCCCGTCACGACTTTTATACCTTCAACGGTTTTCAAATTCTTTGGTAAAATTTCTTATTGATGCGTACGTATATAAGCTGTGACTCTACATAATCTGACAGGGCCCTCATGGAAATATGACGGGGCCCCCGTAGAGTGCCAAAACCTGCTGGGGTCGCGGGGCTGTCTTATTAAGTAACCGTGACCCTGAACCGTAAAAAGCCTTTGTCCCTTCCGCTCCACCCAGGCCAGGAGGACTCATTTGATGACTACCACGATAAAAAAAAAGCTGTGACTGCCGAAAATTTGACTTGTTATTAAAATACTAATAGCAGCACATAAACAAAATGACATTATTTTTCCTCCATATGTTATGCCTTTAAAACAACTTTTACGTTAAATCTAGCTATCTTAGTCAAAATCTGGTCGCGGGACTTATGATTTACCGTGACCCCGGTACGTAAAGGGCTATTGAAGGACACCATGGATTTTAGTCAGTACGAGTCTGATAGTCGCTTCCGCTGTGCCCGGGGTGGGAGGACACATTTGATGATTTTACCACGTTAAAAAAAAACCTAGTCAAAACCTAATAAAAGTTTAGAGCTTGAAAGTACTACTTGTTCAAGACATTGACCTGTGCGTAAACAACACGCAGGTGTGGCAAACCTGCGTTAGTCTTGCATAATTAATCGAGAGCAATTCCCTAGGGATAGTCAAATAGTTATTAGGTAACAAAATGTCCTTGTAAGTACGTTTTTTTCAAAGTTCAATGTCACATTTAAACGTCATAAAATGATAAGAACAGCGAGACTAGTGACAGTCACTTGCCAAAAGTGTTCGTAATTTTCGTACCCCGGGCCCGTATTATGACGTCTTAAAACCAGGCTTGTTCCAGTGAGTGAAAGAGACAGAGCTACACAAGTCGTCTAGCGCCACCGCCTTCACTCACTAGAACGAGGCTGGTTTTAAGACGACATAATACGGCCGCAGGACCCTATTACTAAGACTCCGGTTTTCGTCCATTTGTTTGTCTGTCCGTCTGACACCAGGCTGTATCTCAAGAACCGTGATAGTGAGACAGTTGATCTCCTTCAAAGATGATATACTTCTGTTGCTGCTATAGTAACAAATACTGAAAAATAGAATAAAATAAATATTAAGAGGGCTTCTATTTAACAGACATGATTTTTTTGCCGTTTTTATAGACAATGGTACGGGGGTTCCATACCATTGTCTATAAAAACGGCAAAAAAATCAAGAGCAAGACAATGGTACGGAACCCTTCTTGCGCGCGTCTGTCTGGAACTAGACCGGTTTTTTAATGTATTTTTTATTTTATATGGGTTTTTCTTGACTCTAGTTTAAGTTACAGGTGGCAAAGTCTTCTTCTTCTTCCTTTTTAAAAACGTTGCCCCACACTAGGAATTTATCCTGTGCCGTGGGTGCGTTTAAAAACATATAAATTCACATACACAAACGCCCAGACCGGAAACAACTACTTGTAGATTGCTCCGTGCGGGAATCGAACTCGCAACACCCAGCGGAGCAGTCTAATCGCTCAGCCACTGCGCTAACCGTGCCGTAAATAATATCGATGGAGTATATGTACCTGTGCTTTTAAAAAGTTTTATTAGTGTCTTATATTTTTTTTACTTTTCCCCTCTTTTGGAATTTCTTCCTGTATTGTGGGTGCGTATAAAAACATTTAACTCACACACACAAACGGCTATTTATTTATTTACATACTGTTTATTATAACAATCTATTGTATTATAAAAATGTGGGTAGATAGATATTTATCGTGACAATGATTGACGTTCACGTGAGCTCGTTGTCAGAATATAATTAAGGCCATGAATATAATGTTAACAACTTGTTTTCAAGTAATTATTTTGTTCGAAATGTTTTATATATGAACATCACTGTAATGAATGATATAGTAGTGATAAGGGTGTGAACTATTTATTTTTGGGTCACGGGACCATCTATAAAGATAATCGTTACCCTGGAAAGCAAAAAGGCTACTGAAGGAAAAAAGTCGAGTTTTAGTCACAAAGAGTCTGACAGTCCCTTTCACTTCACCCGGGGCGGGAGGACTTATTTGATGTTTTTAGCACTCAAAAAAAACTTATTTTATCTGAATATTTGTTCTAAATGTACACGAATCTTTTAATCGGTAGCTAAAGTCGAAACTAAAGGCGTCGTTTCATATTTTCCACACTATTTAATAGCACGATGTCATTGGAACGCCAAAAGATAGTTGCAGCGCGGCGTTTCTATCAGTCTTTTTTTTTACGTGTTAAAATTATCAAATGAGTCCTCCCACCCGGGGAGCGGGTGGGACTGTCAGACTCGCACTGACTAAAATCCACGGTGACCTTCAATAGCCCTTTACGTTCCGGGGTCACGGTAATTCGTACAGTCCCGCGACGGTTTCTATCAGTCTAGAGACATGATTCTGTTATATTGATGTTTTAAGGGAGCACCTTTATTGTAATCCCAAATAAAAGTAAGTGGCTCACTAGCTCTGACCCGATTTACCCGAATTTATTAAACGCCAAGTCGCTGACTACAGTGGCTATGATTTTCTTTTAGTCCTAGGGGAAATGATAGCAGTTTGGTTTATCTAGCTAAAACGTTGATAGTCGTAGATATCACTAATTCAACCCTCTTAATCTGAATACCCCTCGAGGGTAACACATCCTATAAAAATTGAGTAAAATGTCTCGACCATACAACAGGATAAATTCCACCGAACCATATGGTCACATTTTTAGGGTAACTACTTTGAATGGTAAGTGTTCCCTTGGGTAGCAATCATCTAGATCTCTCACGACATTTGGCCAGGACGTACGGACGGCCATTTGTACAGTTACGATAATATTTTTTTGCATACGGCAGGCGTTTTTTTTTATTAGAGATGGGTTTGCTCTTTACTCTAGTCTTGGTCCGAAGTGTCAAAGACAAAACGTACAATGAAATGAGGTTAGAAGTATATTCACTCAATCTTTGAATTGATTCGGGTTGTACTCGTATGCGTTTGGGAACACGGACGCAACCAACATTTGACACTGCAGAGTTTATATACTCAGTCTCCCTTTTATGAAATAATTTATTTCTAGATAGAGATTAAGATTTAAGGCATGTTTTTGGGGGCAACAATCCCTAAATAAACGAAAATACCATAATTTATTACGGCAGAAAAATCTGTGTAAAAGCAGCCCAAGGTCTATCCACAAACGGAGTTGCTAATATCTCTAAATGCTTTAAGCCATTAACGTTTGCTTACACTCGTCAGTGAGCCATTCTTATTCTACACTGTTTTTTGTGCCCATAAGGTATGACTGGCTAATGTTTTTACTATGACAATAGCTTTTAAGAAGGTTTATTTAGTGTCAGAAAGGAAAAAGGAACTGTCAGACTTCTACTGTCTAAAATCCACGGTGTCCTTCAATAGCCCTTTACGTTCCGGGGTCACGGTAGCTCGTTAGTCCCGCGACCCCGGCAGGCTTTGGCCCTCTAAGGGGGCCGTCATTGTACTGACAGCTGTTTGAGATGCGCGAGGAACACGACACGCCGTTGACCCGGACATGGTCCATGATCGGACAGCGAGTCGCCCATTAACATTTATCTAGGGTGCAAACCCTGAAAGCTCCAGCACAGATTGGGCTATTTCTATCCAACTGTATAAAATCACTTCCATAGATAGCGGTATAAGCGTCCATTTCAGTAGTAAGCTGTTATCGCCAAACGTTGTTCACGATCCATGACGAAAAGGCCTCTGAAGGCCTCGACAAGTGGCAAACGATAGACTTAAATGCTTGTAGTCTTTAAAGGATTTTCAGCTTTATGCTCTCGAGTTTAAAGCTCTACAGTGTAAAGTAAGTGCTGTTAACGTAAAGCCTCGTTTAGACGATGTAAGAAATCGCATGCGAGTTGCATGCCAGTTTGATTGCATTGTGGACCATGAAATCAGTTGATCAAACAAATACCGCAGTGTATGTAAGTTCTTGCTGCGTGTAAATGGACCTTAATAAGCCAATTCGTTTTCCTGCAATAAGGGACTTGTTAACATTTATATCTTACAAACCTTGTTGAACAAATCTTACCAATAGAAGACAATATTAGACGTGGAATAAATTATTCCGTTGTCCTGCCACAGCGTAAAATATATTTTATTCTTGTTTGTCATTGTCTAGACTTGACGTCTGAATCTCTAGGATTACATAACCTTTTACTGTTTCTCCCAACTTTATGGTTCGTTTAGAACATCATTTTATTATAAAGAATACAGTCAAGTCGTTAAAAAGAATACTATCGACTTCTATGATTCAAAAGTAATAAACCCAATAAACAGCGTCTGGTCGAAGGACCTTCCCTTATCAAGGAAGTATAAAATGATGAACAGGGTGTTAAACTAACAACCTGAAACTTACGCCCTGTTATTCATACCCCTGTTTTTACTTGGAACAATCATCAAATGAGAAGCCCTGATCAGAGCGAGAGGGACTATTAGACACTGACTGACTAAAAATCTGCCGTGTTCGTTCAGTGAATCGTCGCCCCGTTGTATACAACGCGACGCAAGTCTCCGATACCTTACGACTTTGTTACCCAGCGACTATCGCAATACAAATCCATAGAGGTTCGTAAACATGCACGCGTCAATGAATATGAATATATCGCGTAAGGCATCGTTTTGTGTATGAAACGACTCAACATTCCAGAGTCCCCTTTAATGACAGAACCGCGACGTTATTCAAATACATCTGACCAATGGCCAGTATCTTTTTTAACTATTTGTCATCCCAAATATTTCTATATTCAATTTGTATCTGACCTCGACTTACATTTCCAATATAATGTACAATCCATCGTTTTCTCAGTAGGTGTTAATAAATGCGACGTATAAGTTTGCAAGATATTTGAACGCCAATATTATTTCTATGGCAAAACTTGACTCCGTATATTCTGTCAATTACGTCACATGTCTGATGAACCGTGTTTTTGATTTGTTACTTTCAGCCTATATAAACAGGACAATAACCTCGAAAAGAAAACGTACATATTTTTTCCTGTTACTGCCATTTCTTTTGGCGAATCTTTCCTTATCTTTTTTGGAATGGGATATTTTCGTCGTATCCTGTGGTAAAAGAAAATGAATTCTTTATTGGGGGTCGTCTTAGAGAGAGACAGAGTTTTCAGGTTCATTTTGTAAAAATGTAATGTAATTGAGCTACTTATTTTTGTTGTCAGATCTTGTTTCATTTAACGTGTAAAGATGATGGATTGGAGTTCACTTTGTTATGTACTAAATATTTTGATAGATTGCTTACTTAATGTTTGATAGCTCTTGTTTTTACGCAAATGATATTTTCGGTAAAAGCTTTCATGAATCTTTGAGATTGAATGTTTACTGAAGTTATTTTTGTATATATCATTGAATAGAACAGAACATACGTTATTGTACACTAAAATGAACATACGGCTTTTTACAATATTGTTCATTGTAACGGCCCCCTCACGACTCTCCTCTAAGCAGTGAGCGGCGGTCAGCGCGAATACTTTGGAGGAACGTGAATTCGCCAGTGGCGACGCCTCGCGGCGTGTTTCAAACATTTCTATATATTTGATCTTACCGCTCGCCGCCCCGCGTTAAGTTACCGCTTATAGCGACAAAGTCGTGAATGGGCAGTAAGTGTACAACGGCGGTCTTATCGCTAATAGCGATATCTTCCAGACAACCTTTAGACGCTGTAAAAAAAACTTTGAACAAAATGTAACTCTTTGCAAAACAAATGTCAACGACTCAAGGGGTTATATTATCGTACTCTTTACGATGATATCAACCCTAAAAATGCTGATACACTTTTGTTATTCTTTCAAAAAACTTTTTCAAATTAAAAGCAACGCCATGCTTTTATCGAATAAAAAAATATATAGCTTTTTCGACCTTGAACAGGTCTATGAACTCCAAAACCTATTAATATGAATGTCTAGACAAAAAGGAGTGTCATTCGTAACTAGTCGAATCAATAAACATGACCCCAGAGTGGACAAAAATGGTAAACATTGTGCTGATCAATAAACTAGCTTATCATGCTAAAGATAAGAATTATTTTGCTAAAAATTTTTGCAAGTCACGTAAGAGACTTCGGAAATATATCTCTGTGTAGTATTGGGCTTATATATTGTGGAAAAACAACATAATAACTCAACAGTTTGGGCAGAAGGACCCTCTTTTCGCTGAGTAGTGTTATGAAGTTTGTACAAATACGCGAAGGTTCCACTGCGTTCCAAAATGTTCTAGATGTTTCGAAAAAATTCTGGAATATTCTACTATGGAACTTTGTAGTCCAACTGGAGGCGCTCAAACGACTTTGCACGTTTTTGTGAAGTAAAGTAAACTGGAGCTTTGAGGTATTGATGGAAAAAAAATTAGTTCCTCGTCCGTACACTAGAGGCGGTTTTTCATTTTCCAAACAATAAACGCTGTTAATATTTTAATTAGGCCCCTTCGAAAAGGCTCGTGAAGGACACCGTGGATTTTAGTCAGTACAAGTCTGACAGTCCCTCCCGCCCTGCCCTGGGTGGGAGGACTCATTTGATGATTTTTTTTTAAAAAAAAAGGCCCCTTCGTACACAAGACGACGCCAGTCTCCGATACTTTACGACTTTGGCATCCATTGACGCGTGCGTGTGTACGAACATCTATGGATTTGTATTGCGATAATCGCGTGGGTATCAAGATGCTAAGATCTTGTGCTAAGACCTCGATTTCCGTAGCTAACGTAGAAGTAACATTACTAGTTTCGAACTTCGTAACGAAAAATGATAAGCTTATACTGAAGATTTTCTCAACCAACTAAAAGATAAGAACAAAAGTTGAATAGAAATAGGATCTTGTTATACAGACCGAAATTAAAAAACCAACCGACATTAAAGTATACTTAAATAAGCAATATAATATTGTGGACCGCTTGAATATTTATGAGCTTTACTGTATAAGTTTCTGGAAGGTGTCATTCCCAACTCAGTTTAAAGTTTTTTTTTTCGTGGTGAAATCATCAAATGAGTCCTCCCACCCCGTTACTGTCAGACTTGTACTGACTAAAATCCACGGTGTCCTTCAATAGCCCTTTACATACCGGGGTTACGGTAATTTGTGAGTCCCGCGACCCCGGCAGGCTTTGGCCCTCTACAGGCCCCGTCACTATGCTGACACTCCTTGAGGCGCGCGTGGAACACAACGCGCCGTCGACCCAGTTTAACGTAATAATGAAGATAAAGACAAAACAAAAACTATGTTGGTTTTATAAGTATAAAGTAAATGAATGATTTTTATTTGTAAAAATATAGGTAAGATATAAGTTCTTATGATCTACAAATTGGTTTCACTATATTCGACATAGCAGCTGTACTAATATTTAGTTTTAAACCTTGGTTATAATGAATAATAGAGTAGTGAGCATGCAGTACACATTTACATAATTTGCAATAAACATAAAAATAAATAAAATAATTATGCTATATATGTAGCAGGTGGCGTTCTCATGCTTCCACCATTGTTCCACCATGTAGAATCAAATATCAATAATTACGTACAATCTAATATTCTCAAAACTATGTCAAATATAAAAAAACACACTTGCCAATAAATCTGTAGTTCTAACAAACTTACCGCCTCGAACGTCTAACACAACTATACCAAATAAAAGACTTTGACTTATTTACGAAACCTTGAATAAACAACACTCCCTTAAATAAATAAACAGATTCACGCATCCGTGAAACAAAACACCACGAACAATCAATGCTTGTCAAGCACAACCTCAAACCAAGAGACCATTTATACAGATTCAGAGAACCTTTGCAATTCAATTTATCAGTGACAACCGTGTTCCAAAATATTTGGGTACACCTCTCAAAAGAACAGGCAAAACACGTGCCTTTCTAATGATTGGCCACGACCTACACGCTCAAGCGAGTCGCGAGTTGCTCGTCGTTGAAACAGCAATTGCTGCAGAGAGCAATAATAATAATAAATGATTTGACTAAAACGCTGCAGGACTTTGAAAAGAGATAAGAGAAATATTGACCTCATCTACAAAGATTGTAAAAAATGTAGGTAAAAAAATATGTATTAATACAAGTGTTTGACAAGCTTTTTACAAAATAGAACCTAAAGAAAACTAAATCATCAGTCGACACAATTGCGACAAGCGACACGTGTTGGTCGCGGGACTTTCACATTACCGTGACCCCGGTACGTAAAGGGCTAGTGGATTTTAGTCAGTACAAGTTTGACAGTCCCTCCCGCCCTGCCCTGGGTGGGAGGACTCATTTGATGATTTTACCACGATAAAAAAAAAAAAGCGACACGTGTTGCATCACTTATATCCATAGACTGGACACATGTCCGACTGTACGTACGTGGTGTTCCTGCAAAACCGCATTGTTTCTTTAAAAGATCGCTGAACTATAAAAGAGACTATGAGTTGGTTTCGGCATTGTAACACCGATTTCGTTGTGTATAATATAATTGGACGTGTAGCTTTTCAAACTAATTTGACAAATTAATTGGATTTGAGTCATAAAACGACCTTTTGTGATTGATATTTTCACCATCGTTAACGCGTAGTGATCGTGTACTTTGTGGCCAAGCGTTTAGATGATCCTCAACAACAAACAGTCTCTAAGGAAATTCAAGTTTCCCTTTGAAAGTAAGGTCACAGTGTGAAGAAGGTTGTCCTTCTCTATTTTATTTTAGAAATAACTGTGCAATCTGAAATATGATTTCTTAATGCAAAATCAAAGGTTTTTGAAGTGAAAACTTCTTTAGCGGCGTTGTGCACTTTTTTGAAACGGGTAAAAAATGTTAAATTCGCGTCAGGACACGTGACCTGATCGAAAATTCGTAAGACAGCGCAGTGCGCTTGCGCGAATGTTCGTGTGTGTTTATTACTATTGAAGTTTTCACTACTGCCGGCACTCCCAGAGTGCACCCGTCGTTTTTTTTCTTAAGACACTGCCCCATACTAGGAATTTCTCCTGTATCCTGAATGCGTTTACAAACATATAAACTCATATTTTATCCCCATTAATCACCCAGAAATCCCCAGATCCGGAACAACTACCTGTAGATCATACAAATATTTACTCCCTATAAGAATCGAACACGCAATGCAGCAACCCAATCGCTCTACCACTACGCCAAACTAACAACATTTATATGCACAGTTACTCTCACGTTTAATATTGCTGGCAAGTTAATTGTGAAAGTAAATTGGGCTTACAAAGTCTGGCTCGCTTTTCATGTTACCGTATTTTGCAAGGTTTTTTCCGCAGCCTCGCTTACCCGGGTATAGGAAATATTCAACAGAAACGTGCTACCGGGACATAAATAATCCTATGGTCTAATATTGTAAACCGCTGACGCAAAAAGAGGGGTATTATAAGTTTGACCTGCCTGTCTGTGTACACTATAGTTCTTAAACAGGTGAACCGATTGTATGCAGTTTTTGATGGTCTGTTTGCCAAACTGCATCCAAATCCGTTGAGACGTGATAAGATAAAATATATCGTATTGCTATGGATGCGAAACATCCAGATATTGCTTTTAAAGTTTGAGAATAAAAAAAGACATTGATTGATTCGATACGAAAGTTAGATAAAAATATGCAAAAAACAAGAAGGACCCTTTCAAAAGTTTTTGAGAGGGTCACACCTTGGATGGGACTGGCTTTTTCATAATTATGCATACGGAAGACGAAGATATTGAATTGTTTGCGGTTCTGTTAGACTACAATTTATCATCATCTGCCTAGCCTTTTCCCAATTATATTTTCATAATGGACAAAACGATACCCCATGGTAAGACTATTTTATTTGTCAGACTTTTTAGAGCTTCTGACTAATTGTAACGACTGTCAAAGATCTGCAAATGACAGCCGGAACCAACGGCTTTACGTGATTTCCGAGACACGGAGGAAACTCGCTATGACAGATGGTCACCGATCCATAGTCCAATCTCTGCAAGCGCGGCTTAACCTGGAAGAAATTTACATATAAAAATTTGCACTAAATTCATTTATTTTTGGATCTATCTAGAATTGTGTATTTCTCTTTTGGATGATAAAATCATCAAGTGAGTCCTCCTGCCCTAGATGAGGCGGAAAGAACTATCAGACACTCTGACACCAGGCTCTGGCCTCATCCTTACACAAAAAAAAAGAAGACTAACTATAATTCAACCCTGTTCCTTCGATCCCTTTGCGTTCCAGAGCTACGTTGTCTTTAGACTGTCGCGCAACCTGTTCAGATTTGCGTTTCAGCAATGTATATATCGCACACTTAAGTAGCCTTTTTTTTTTGGTGGTAAAATCATCACATGAGTCCTCCCACCCAGGGCACAGCGGGAGGGACTGTCAGACTCGTACTGACTAAAATCCACGGGGTCCTTCAATAGCCCTTTACGTTCCACCTACGGTACTTTCACAGTTATAATGTCTTGTGATTGGGACTGTAGCACCATAATTTTTCTACAGGCCCCGTCGCTATGCTGACACTCCTTGAGGCGCGCGTGGAACACAACGCGCCGTCAATTCAAAAGTACCTGTAATCGGTCTACTTGAAATAAACTCGCGGGACTGTACGAATTATCGTACAGTCCTAAGTAGCCTGGAAAGATTTTGTTGCCATATTTAACAGCTTACTTATTCCGTGCGGAACTGCAAAAATAAACTTAGTCTTACACGAAATAAGTTAGTTTTTCCTCTACCCAACGAAGTTGATGAAATAATTCAGTAGTAGCCGCATAGTTTTAATATGTGGCCATGTTGGGTGAAAATGGGCGAACCCTGACGTTTGTGCGGGGAATTGTGGAATGCCGGAAGTAAATGTTGGCAACCCCAGACTTTGTGATGTATGTTATGTGTGTTGGGGTACATTTATGTAGGTTAATTTTCTCAGGGATGTTGGGCTTTTTCTTGCGAGCTTGGTTAGAATGAAAGATATTTTCTTTCTTTCTTATTATTTTTAATAACCGATGACCTGAAGAAGGTAGTTGGTAGTGGCTGGATGAAAAAAGCGGGAGATCTTTTTTTTTTAAAACGTTGCCCCTCACTAAGTACTTCTCCTTTATCGTGGGTGCGATATTATGACAAACATATAAACTCACATACACAAACACCTAGACTCGAAGCAACTACTTGTAGATCATACAAATATTTGCTCCGTGCGGGAATCGAACCCGCGACTACGCCAGCTGTGCCATAAAGGCAAAAAGCTAGCTTTCGTAGGTAAGGGCTACAAAGTGGCAAAATCAAGTTACAACGGGCCGCAAATTTTATAAACAAAACGAAAATGAATTTTAATTGAATTTTGTCCTTGCAATCTCCTTATTTATAAAAGAAAATCTTCAGTTTAAAAAACAGTCACGAGCCGTGCGGACTGTTGATCTAAATTATTTCTTTTTTCTTCGATATGAGGAAAAAAAAAACGGTCTGATTTAGAAAGACATGAAAAGCGACCGTGGTATATAATATTTACAAAATAATTAATAATAAAAAAATTAAATAAATAAATATCTTGACTTGGCGCGCGAGGTTGTCGACATGTGGAATGTGAGCTCGGCTATCATTGTGCCGATATTCATTACGGCCAATGGCCTGATGGCCAAGAGCCTAGACCAGCCTCTGTCGAGGCTCTCGATGGGTAGTTGGATCAAGGCCTGATTCAGAAGGCTGTACTCCTCGATACGGCTCGCATTGTGAGGAGGTTCCTGTCTCTGGAGCCCTAACCATCGGTAGCTTGGACACTGCTCCCACACCGGCGGATCACTATTTTTATATTTTTAAATGTTTTTTATTGTTTTTATTTAAGAAATATTTAAAAATGTAAAAATATGTTTTAAAATGAATAAACAAAATAATTTAACCATTGGGCTCATTTTCACACAGATAATGATGGTGATCTTATTTAGATAATGAAAAAGCACGGTAATAGAACCGAATGGCTTCATTCCAAGAAATAACTAAAAATAGTTCTAATATTTTTAATCTTAATATTAAAAGAGCTTAAGAAAACAAACATTGTAGAAACTAATTAGCTAAAACAACAAAACGGAATTAAAAATGTAGATTAGAATCTAGAAAAACAGACTGCAGTCAATTGCACGTAGATAAATATATGTGACCTACTAAGATTATTACTTTCTGCTTGTTGTCACTGGTCGACTTGCTGACCTTTGGTTCTGTTATTTGTAATTTAATTTCTTCTTCATTAAATTGTTATTTACTGCGTTGGTCCTAGTTTATCTTTTGTGCGTTCTAGTCAAGGTTGGGATGTAATTTCGGATTGATGTATAATGTGAATATTCTATTAAATTGTATACAATCTTGGTTCCTCTAACCGTACAGACAGATGTGTTGCTGGGGAGTTTGTTCCGCCACTTCTTCTTCCCAGCCAAAACAATAGGAAGTGTCGAAGGGGGGCGCTATGGGGGACTGTCTTATGTAAAAATTGGACTTCAAAAAGTGCTGATAAATCGGCCTAATTTGAATAAATGACTTTTGATTTTGATTTTCTACTATAAAAAAAAACATACTCTGGCGGCCAGTGGATGATTCAAAATTGAAACTCATTAATATGTAATTGATATTCCAATGTCCTATATAGTATTGAAATATATTCTAATAACCAATTTATATTCGATCAAGATTGATATGTCCGTAACTGAATTAATATAGATTACATCTCAGAACTTACTACTAAAGTTTGTAGCTCGTAGCTATTACTACGAAGGCTCTACGAGCGCTACGACCGCTACGAGAAATCTACGCTTCGTAGCGCTCATGTTTTGATGCAATTTTATGAACGTTAGCGTTTATTCGGATTTATTTATGTTACTACTAACGTGTTGGAGAAATTTATTTGTGAAGTGAAAACTTCTTTAGCGGCGTTGTGCACTTATTTGGAATGGGTAAAAAATGTTAAACTCGCGTCAGGACACGTGACCTGATCGAAAATTCGTAAGACGGCGCAGGGCGCGCGAATGTTCGTGTGTGTTTATTACTAATCAAGTTTTCACTTCTGCCGGCACTCCCAGAGTGCAGCCCGTCGTTTTTTTACTTTATATTTTAGTTGAACGTTTTTGTTGAAAAAATACTTTAGGACGGAATTGTTACGCGATACGAAAAATACCTCCTTTGTTTCTCTAATGTTATGATTTTTTATGTTTTTGGTTTCTGCCAACTGAAAGGTATGAGATGAACAGTTTGTTATGCAACATTACGCTTTAACCCTTAGTGAGTGGGTAGCAAGTGATTTCGCTTCAATAGCTACTGTTTCTATGAAAAAATTATTAATTTGGCGATTTCATTAATTTTCTCACTGAACGAGGCCTTTCATTAATAAAAAAATACGTGTGGCACTCGGAGACAGCCGCGGTAAAGCTATTGCATAGCATTTTTATCATGCTAGTATAATTATATATTTATTTTATTTATGAAAAAAAGAAATAAATATCGCCTACCGTACCCTACCCATCGTTGCTCTATGGGAAGTTACTCTACTAATTAGGCTATGATCAGCCACGTCAATCAAGTGAAACGTCAAGAAAAATTTTCAGTCATTTAAATTTTATTCATTCACGTTGACACGACAGATGTGACAGTGACAGTGTTAGGTTTATTATCGTTACGGAATTTCTTGATTCGGTCGCCGCGCTCAAAGCCCGCGATAAAAGCTATGCAATAGCTTAAAAATAATAACGACTAGAATAAGAATGTTCGTCAGACTTTTGTCTAACTATCTTCATTTTACCTTTGTAATAAAATTAGAAGAATAGCCAGAACTAACTCCGTAACGAGCTCTCTAAGTCACGAAAGTATAAGTAAGTAATAAACTTGAACCAAAGAGCCTCCATCTCAATCACGTCCACAAAGAACAGGAAACTTGGGCCTTTGAAGTTTGTGTCACGGAAATAAAAGTAACCCACTTCTGAGATTTACTGAGTCTTTGTTAGACTTCCTGGAAGTTCGACACATAAACCCTTTGAATTTATATTTTCACAGGCTTTTTTAATTTACGATAGGGATTCAAAAGTCATGTCAATGTCACTTTTGACATATGACAGCTGCCAAAAATTAAATCACCTGTCATTCTCAAACTACACGTGCTATTTCAACACTAAAAATACTGTTGAAAATCCGATAAAACATCGGAACTGAACATCTAAATTTTTTTCGCGTGGGGACTAAAGCACCAATGGCGTTTCAATTTTTATTTATGATAGGCTCGTGTTTGACGGGTTGGTTTCATCCGGCCCGCTGCGCCTGCCCCGTCAACAGGTTAGATGGGAAACTTTATCTGTGCTATCCGCCCCGCTACATGCTGACGCCCAGCTGAGTACTACGCACCCGGCCTTTCTGAAGCTCTTCGGCGCTTCCTCTAAATTATAAAGCAGCAAACAAATAAACTCCATCACGCTTGTAGTAACATAAATAAAGCCTATTAAACGGTACTCCACAAAGTGCGAGGGGAGTCATTTGATGATTTCATCACCTAAAAAATAAGATAAGGAGCACTCTGATTCATATAGCCTGACCAAAGTCCATATTTTTCAATTCAAAGTCACTTACCGATAATTCTCAAGTAAAGTCGTATTGCCCTGGCAATGTGACCTTAATTTCCATTTATCTGATTCAGATTGTCTCAAGTCCCTAGAGGTCAATATCGCAATAACTTTTACTAACCCTTAGTGGTGTTATGTTCGATTTTTAAAAAGTTCAAAAATAGCGAGCAATATTCTCGGTACGACAATAGCATAGAAATTGACTCATTTGAATTTAAATAACTTTTTTATTCGTTCTTTATGTTAAGATATAAAAAATGTATAGTTAGAGTATCGCTGATTGCGTAACTGTCTAAGGAGGTTACCAGGGTCCTAGAATGTAAAGGGTATGCGGAGAAACAGTGTGGTTTTTAGCCAGTAAGTGTCTGACAGTTCATTCCACTCCTCATCATGGGTACCAGGGTGAGAAGGAAACATTGGATACAAATAAAACCAAAAAAAAACAATGTATATGTCATTGATCGAAATATTGTTAATTTGTAAACTTGATTATATTAAATAACAACGTGCACAACACTTAAAATGCACCTCCAGATAATAACTTGTGCCCGACAGGGTAAACTATGATTAATTTGAAGAAGCAATAAAAAAATTGGATAGAATTGAAAAAAGGCATTTCAGTATCCTCACACAAAATGTTTAATGTCCAGAAAACCGACTTACTGTTCTATCTGCTTTTATCAGGAGCTTTATCTAAATTACAGGACCTTTTGCGCCGTATTAGTTGATTTTCAATCTTAATCTAAAATCGTACCTTCAACGGTCTCTCGAGTCTCAATGGACTGTCCGGAAAAATCCTTTGTTACAACAATAAAATGACCGATAAATTAATAATTTAACTTTAATCTTAGAAATCGTTCAAAGCAATACAGAATTAATTGGATTACACAGTCCGATCTAGGGAGCATTTCCTCATTTAGCTATCGTATTAAGACGAAGTCAGCAAGCTGCAATTTAATTCGAATTCTAATTTATTTAAAAGTGTTTACGCGTAGAATCTAAAAGTCCCCCTTTTTGTTGAATACTATTTCCTTCATTAAATGATATTAAAAATGTTTAGTGTAGTTAAAATGTTTAGTTCTAATTTCGCAAGTTTTTTTATTTAAAAAAACCTTGCCCCGCACTAGAAATTTCTCCTGTGTTGTGGGTGCGTTTACAAACATAGAAACTAACATACACAAACACCCAGACCCGGAACAACTACATGTAGATCATACAAATAATTGTTCCGTGCGGGGATCGAACCCGCGACACACAGCGCAGCAGTCCAATTGCTTAGCCATTGCGTCAAACAACTAAACTTTATTCATAACATTTAAAATCAAGGATTTCCCTAAAGTAACGCCTGATTTCAACGCAAAGCGCAATGGCTTTAACTGGTTTTTAGTCAGAAAGTCTAAAAGTCCCTTCCGTTCCAGTACCTACTGTTCTATGAATCTATTGTAAAGAATCTTATTGTCTATACAGACTTACGATGTGCTCATTAGCAAGCGCGCAAGGGTTCCTTAATGAATGTGACCTATCTCTCATGACGACTGACGTATATCAAATATTCGCCATCATATCTTCAGAACAAAAACAAAAATAACAAACAAACGCCTTCGGTTTCACACGAACGATTTATTCATGCAAATGTAAATACATTGTGATGATGATGAATGGAAGCCTGGGGCTCCATACCGCACTATACATGTGTGTTTATGTAGTACAAAATATGAGTATCGATACTGCAAATGTTGCTGACAAGGTGTGAAAATGATAGATGAAACTAGAAAGACTGTGAATTGTCCGGTTGATAGTTTTGTCAGAAATTCGTTAGTCAATGATAATCAGTCGATTTGTTGTTTGTGTTTCGGACTATTGCTTTTACAGTTTATTTTTGAGAAAGTACAATTAAAATCTATTAACCTCCAATTTACAAAGTTAAGTTATTATGCTAAAGAGCTTCCGTAATTCTGCAATAGCCTACATTATTCCAATTACTTAGGACATGCCCAGCTATAAATTCTCATCGGAACGACGCTACTAAATAATGCAACAAGAAACATTAACTACAACAATGTATCGTCATTTGTAGAAAAAACATTCATCACTGCTTTTGTTTTTTGTAACTAGTTCCAGCTAAAGCCAGATAGATAGAAGGCTGTCAAAATTAACCTTGTCATGCATACTGATAGCCATAAATTGTCAAGTTTATCGGATGCTTTGCGCGCTTCAAATCTGACGGTAAACTGGATCGCGTATGGCAGGTTTTGTCATGCTTTTGATAACTACTGCCTGTGTAACCTCTACAACCTACTACACAAGTAATTGCAGAGCAATGCTATGCTTTATTAAGACTATAGTGCATCCCGCTACCCGTAAAAACTACTAAGGATCTACCAATATGTCGACCGATTCCAAACCATGGAGAAACTTCGGTATGTGATCATTACCCCCATCCACAGACCAACCTCGTTAATCCAAAAAATCTACCCACGTAAGATTTGTAGAAAGAACGTTTGTTTCTCGAACTCGAGTTTTAACGGTAACATGAAAACAATATCGAATATATAACATGACATGATGGTGTTGCCTGTCGCGAACAAAAAACTTTATACTCGTTATGTGGAATACTTTTCATAGCTCACAACTGTACATATAAGTATATACCCATTATGTGTCAGCTGTTGTCAATGGTTTCATCAAAGGAGTAAATGATACTGTGACGTTTGATAGAGAAGAATGGACGAAAAAAATGTGTTGCGTCGACCCCAAGTAAAATGAGCCAAGGGCAGGAAGATGATGATGTTGTCAATGGTTTTACCTCCGCTGCCCGGCTCCTATTGCATGTAGCGTAATGTTTTATACCCTATAGCCTTCCTTGATAAATGGACTATCTAACGCAATCTGCGCCGCCATCATTCCAAAGACACTGCCAGGCGTTGATCTCTATCAGGCCTCGTACGTTTGCTGACTACCCCTCGAGGTGCGATGGTTAGAAGATATACTTCCTACCTTCAGTGCATTCACATTTCACCTATTATGTTTGACTGAAATAATAATTCGTTTTACAAAATCTTTTTGATAAAACCGTGCCGTCAAATACCGTATTCAAAACATGATCCAGTACCAATATTTTATTGCTAAATAAATCATTTACAACCATTTCTATAAAATATTCAAAACCAGTGCTTGAATAATAAATATCACGTGAGCCAGAACTTACCAAATCATAAATTGTAAATATTTCGACAGCGAAAAGTTGTAAAACAGTATGATAATTACTCAATGCTTTTTGCAATCAAAATTCTGAAAAAGGAAAATAAACTCAATGATGTACTTTTTAAAAGCTGTTTTGTAATATCCCCAATATTTAATATAATGCAAAAACATCAGCTGTTTTTAAGAGACTAGCGACTCGTGCCGACTCCGCATGGGTGCAATCTCTACTATATTATGAATGTTATATACATATAAACCTTCCTCTTGAATCACTCTATCTATTAAAAAAATACCGCATCTAAATCTGTTGCGTAGTTTTAAAGATCTAAGCATACATAGTGACAGACAGCGGAAGGCGACTTTATACTATGTAGTGATAGCGTTTGAAATTATAACGCTACCTATCGGAGTCCAACACTATCCTGCCACCAGGTCCAATTCTATCCTTATTCTTCCAAGAATAGACAAAATCGTTTCTATACAACTCGTCATTATTCTTTCTGTCCGTTTTTTACGATCCATAGACGACTGAAGAATACCTAGAAACATTTCTACATTTCAAACATCGCAATGTTTAGGACGGTAGAAATCTTTCTACATTCTGTGATTTTGTCTATTCTTCCGTCGACAAAACACTGTAGAAACGGTGAGTGCTGAAAGCGACTACATGAATAGAAATTCAAAAAATACCACTGAAGTTGATTGAGCATGTACAACTATTGTGCGTTTTCAAAATCGTTGAGATTGATAGTTTCATATATTTCTAAGGAAAATGAGCGGACGATATGCCAGTGTCGTGTCGTTACCGTCTACTGTGAAACCATTGCGACTCGCATTTTTTAAAGATACTAAGTTTTTTATAACATTTTTCTAACACATTCTTTCTCTCTCTTTTACCCGGAAAAGTAACCGAATAAACCCAACGTCGTCGTAAAAGACAATAAAGTCCACAATACCACGGCAAAGCTAGCTAAATTCTCTTATTATTTGTGTGCAGTATAAATCACGTTTACGAAGTGTTGTTGCATAGTCAGTGGCTGGATTTTCCACGCTATTGCAGTATAGCCTTCTATTTACATACCTACGTAATATTGTTTCTAGGTACTACAACAGATACGCCTGAGTGGAAAGTTTAGAAACACCTGAAGCTTTTTGAAAATAACGAAAAAAGTAAAAAGTTTTTGATCCGTTCATCTTCGCACAGAAGACATTTGATTAATTGATTAAAAAAGTTTTTAATTAACTTTTCTTGTTAACGCGCTCCGAATTGTGAAACCGTGTTTCCATTGTATCATTTATTAAATTACGTGACCATCTGTTTCTCGTCTCCTATCTATCCCTCTACCAAAATTAATGCAAACTAATTCAGCGGTTTTGACGTTTACACGGAACATATAGACACACACTTTCGAATTTATAATACTAGTAGGATTCGAACACCAAATATCGGATCAAATTGTAGGTCCATCATTTCTGCCTAGTCTTTTCCCAACTGGTCGCGGGACTGTACGAATTACTGTGACCCCGGAACGTAAAGGGCTGTTGAAGGACACCGTGGATTTTAGTCAGTACGAGTCTGACAGTCCCTCCCGCTCTGCCCTGGGTGGAAGGACTCATTTGATGATTTTACCACGTAAAAAAAAGTATTTTCCCAACTACGTTGGGGTTGGCTTCCAGTCGAACCAGCTGTAGCAAAATATCAGTGTTAAACAAGGAGGCTGTCTGACCTCCACAACCCAGTAACGGATTGTAGATGCATCTCTAATAAAAATTTTTGGTATCCAAGCGACTATCGCAATATAAATCCACTAGCACTTTTCCCGCGACTTCGTCCGCGTGGGTTACGTACTTTCCTAATTCCCCCTTTTCACCCCCTTAAAGGTTAAATTTCCAAAAACCCCTTCTTAGTGCTCCCCTACATTATAATAGGAAGCCGTGTGCAAAATTTCACATTCCTAGCCCCAGTAGTTTCGGCTGTACGTTGATATGTCAGTCAGTCAGTTCTCCTTTTATATATAGATATAGATAGAGGTTCGTACACAGTCACGCGTCAATGGATACCAAAGTTGTAAGGTATCGGAGACTTGCGTCGCGTTGTGTACGAAGAGTATTTTAATGCGGTAAAAAAAATGTTTTTTTATTAGTTTTATTTTAATTTTATTATTTAAAGTTAAAGTGAATATATCCGTTCCTGTTGCCGTTATCAATGTCGAGCAAAAATGAGGGAAACGAAAAAACATGTCTGTTGTATGGGATCCCCTTTAATATATATTTTATTGTTTTTTTACTCTTTGCTGTTATAGCGGCAATAAATAAATAAATAAATAAATAAATATTCCACAACTATCACACAACGCCATCTAGTCCCAAGCTAAGCAGAGCTTGTATTATGGGTACTAGACAACTGATAAACATACTTATATATTTCTAAATACATACATATTATAGATAAATTACACCCAGACACAGAACAAATGATCGTGCTCATCACACAAACATTTGTCCTGGGTGGGAATCGAACCCACGACCTCCGGTATAGCAGTCAGGATCACTAACCACTAGACCAACAGGCCTGTCAAATAAACATCATATGTGAAAATTTCAACTGCTTTCATTTGCTCGCAACAGAGTCTTAGTAACAAGGTCCAGTTTTACCCTTTGGGTACCTACGGAACCCAATAGAATTAGAGTCAGGTTTAATATATGAATTTATGTTGTAACCTGACTATAATTCAAACAGCATAATAGCAATTCAACAAACTGGCATTGAACCGCTTATAAATAACGCTAAACAATGTACACAAGGCTATGTATTTATACACGCGAGTACCTATGCCCAAGGGTTAGGGCCGATTCAGGGCATCGGCTTGCCTTGGACGGTCAGTGTTTTGGCAGGCTTCTGCATAGACGAGGTCGGTCGGTCATGACCTGGTGATTGGAGTGACGTGTTTTGAATGGGCTAAACTCTCGACAGTTTTTCTTTCTTTCTAATTTGTTGTATTGTTGTTAATAGAAATAACAGCGACCTTACAGATAACTTCTTTTAGATTTGGCATACAAGAAAACATTTTTTTTTTTTCGTATGATATTTCCTAATACGGTTACATCATGAAAAATACAATCTAGCTTAATACTAAAGCTAATGAGTAATTCTATTTTGACTTAATTTGCTAGGCCATTTGAAAAACTTATTTTTATTATCTTGTGCTTGTAAAGAAAGTTAATTTTGATTTTAATCTGGGCACTTTTCTAGATGACTGCGATGTAGAGGAGTCTTTTCGTCGACGAAGCGCCTTTGTTGCCTCTAACTACATTTATATAGTTTATTTTACACCCTATAGTCTATGGAAATATTTAGTTTTAATTAATAATTTATCTTCTAAATATTTCTTTAACTAAAACAAACTTTAAATGACTATACTTCTATATTTTATATGACGAATAATTATGTTTGTTTGTTATTATTGTCGCCTTCATGGCTAATTAGATGTGTTTTAATAAAGATTTTTTCTTTGGTTTTGCTTAAAAAATGAAGTACTCAAATGTACCTAGACATTTTATCAAATAATTACACTATTTTATTATGAAATAGTTTCTTAATTTCTTATGCACACATCCAGAAAAATTATATAACCCTCCTTATTCCTACAAGGTTCAGGTATTTAACCTTAAGTGCCGCGGTAAAACTTTAACCCTTGAGCGCTACGTATTATTATTGGAGTACAACAGGTTGGTAGCGGTATTCAGGACAGTGAGTCGACATTTACGGTTGGATGAGGGTTAAAAGAAAAATGGCGGACAAGGTGACTTGGTTTTTTTTTCGTTTAGTAGCTGAAAAGGGAAGAATGTTGATAGCGTGCCAACAGGCATTTTACACATAATACTATTATGGGTAATAGACATACCAAAGTAAATTAAAATTAAGCGTTGTACTGTCCAAATATTATACAGCATTTTTCAGCCATATGTTTTAGTCAGGGACTCAAAATCTCGGGCATGCGGGCAGCGAGTAATGGGCAACTCGCTGTCCGACCATGGACCATGCCCGGGTCGACGGTGCGTTGTGTTCCACGCGCGCCTAAGAGTGTCAGCAAAGTGACGGGGCGCCTCTCTAGAGGGTCTCTAGAGGTCTCCTCCATAATCCACCACGCGGGTCCAGTGCGGGTTGGTCGTAGGTTCTATGACATGGCGATTTCCTCTCGATGTTTTCCTTCACTGTTTTGAGAGGAGTGGTGACGAAATAAATTACACGAAGTAATGCGCCTGATTGGTTTCGAACCCATGACCTACAACTCGGAAGTCGAGGCCGATACCACTGGTCGACCTCTGCTCTCGTACACTTGTATAGAAATACTAGCTGTACCCTGTCACGCTTCGCTGTGGCACAAAAAAACTGTGTTTTCGTGGTCGCGGATATGTGACTGATGCAAAAAATAAATAAAAACAATCCTTGATGCGGATTATATATCATGCTAAAATTTCAGCTCAATTGGTGCAGATTTTGAGTTTTTGAAGCATACACAAACCAACATAACATTTTTATATATAAAGATTTTACCTGTACTGTATACCCGCACTACCAGTTATTTACAACGTTTACTCACCCGTATGCTACAACAAACGAGCTTGTAATAAATAAAACTATTATTTGACACGAGCAGGTACTTTCATTAATGCGAACTATTATTTTAGCATAAATAAGTTTGCTATATATTCTAGGTAATAATGCTATTATTACGGGTATTAAGCTCAAATTTTTTACGGAGGTGCTTTTATGAAGATTTGCCACTAAAGGTATTATTTTATAGAGCATTTGAGTTCCGGGGTTAAGGTGGCATTATAAAGCCTGCCTACTGTCTAAGCAATATACCGGGACCTGGAACACAAAGAGCGAATAAACAGGTTGGATTTTAGTTAGTAAGAATCTGACAGTTTCCTCTCGTTCTACACAGGGCGGGAGGACTCATTTGATGACTTTACTGATTAACGAGTTATGACCGTGAGTTCGAACTCACTCAAGCGCATAACTTTGCTTTCTTTATTTCATCACCATTGCTCTCAAAACGATAAAAGAAAACACCGTGGAACTACACATTCAGTGAGTGGAGTCATGGAGATTCCTCTACAAAAAAAAAAAGATTCTCGCAGACTTTCATAATTCACCGAGAATAACATCAATCAATCGTATAAATTGACATGATAAAGATGTTAGGGAGACAGAATAGTTGAAAACCTAAGCTTGTCAGTACCGAAGTCTGTAAAAATAAATCACCCAATTTACAATCTTCGTAAATCATGATTTATCTCTAAAGAAGATGCTGAGGTACTTTCAGTTAGGTCATGAGATGGGTCGCAGACATCAGACAGTGACAGATAACTTAGTACATTTGTCAAAGTTTGAAAAAATGGCTCAAGCGACTTGAGCAATTTTTCCTGTTTTAACTGAAGTTTGTTCAAAATGTCATCATTATACTTAGCTGTCTTTAAAGCGATAAAACTCGAAAGAAAATTGGTTTATTAGAAATATAAAATGTTAACTAAAATTATAAATGCGTAATTCTGCATTTATCTATTTTGCAATTTCTCGGGTATGCGGACGGTGAGTAATGGGCGACTCATCGTCCAATCATGCCCATGTCGGACCATGCCCAGGTCGGTGGCGCGTCGTGTTCCACGCACGCCTCAAAGAGCTGTCTGCTGACAGCATATTGACGGGGCCCCCCTCTAGAGGTCCAAAGCCTGCCAGGGTCGCGGGACTCACGAATTACCGTGACCCCGGAACGTAAAGGGCTATTGAAGGACACCGTGGATTTTAGTCAGTACGAGTCTGACAGTCCCTCCCGTCCTGCCCTGGGTGGGACAACACATTTGTTTTTACGACGTAAAAAAAATCTACCTATCTATTTTCTGTCTCTTTCTATAGCGCGTTGCATGCGTATGTTCGGACTGTTAGCGTTACGCAAAAACGTCCACTCGTAGAACTATTCGAAAAACGGCCAAGTGCGATCCTGACTTGCACACGTAGGGTATTCGTACAATTATCTATAAAAACGGTAAAAAAACATGTCTGTTGTACGGGAGATTTTAATCTGTTTTTAGTATGTGTTGTTATACTAGTAGCAACAGAAACACATCTGTGAAACTTTCAATTCTCTAATTACTCGTATCACAGATCATGAGATACAGCCAGACGGTGACAGACCTGTTTTACCCTTTGTGTAGGTACCCCTAATAAGGAATTAAAAATCCAAAAATAAACACTAAAACAAAGGTACTAAAACTTATTTTTCTTTGTTCACAGTGATGCATTTCGTGTGTTATGGCAACGTTGCAGTAACGCACTGACATTCGACTAATCCAAGATGGCGGAAGCAGAGGGAGGAGCGAGTGAGCAAGATGATGTTTCATTCTTGCGTACGGTAAGTGATTTGCTTTTTAATGTTTTTTTTTATGGAACGCGATGGTACCGCTGTAATTTTAGCGTGGTAGCACGACCTGCATATCTACGGCAATTGAGAGGTAAAAACAATCTAATTATAGGTATATAATAGTACAAATTAAAAGGAATTTATTACCATTAAAAGTTATAATGAATAATTATGTTCATGGTCGTGCTACGAAGTACAACACGATCAACGAACTATTCAGATAGATAGGTGTGCTAAGTAATCAGTTTCCCTTCACAAATTATTAAGGGAACTGCCTATCAAGAACACTCCTAAATAACAAGCCTTATCACTCTATGACGTCACACAAAAGTCAGCTAATGTTTTAACGCCCACCGCCTCAACGTTTCGGTAATAAAGTGTCAAAACTGTCAGACTGACGATGTTTGCGAAAACATTATCGATAAAGCAGTTTAGTATCGATTTTGCGTTAAACCGGTTTGTATCGGTTCGTTTGATAACGAGCGGCTGATGACTTAAAGAAGTTGTTTTTCTAATAAATACGTGTTGACGTTAAGGCTTGGCTTACTTGTTCGTAAGTACCAAAATATTTGTATAAGAATTTTACGTTTCTTTTTTCAAACCATAAACAGATTTTTACTGGGATTATAAAATGATAACATTAACAGAATCATAATAGGATTTTATGCATCGCAAAAGGGGTCGCGGGACTGTCTGAGGTCACGGGACTGTGTCTTCAAGTAACCGTATCTCTGGAACGTAAAGGTCTATTAAGGATAACCGTGGATTTTAGTCAGTACGAGTCTGACAGTCCCCCCCGTACGGCCTTAGGCGAGAGGACTCCTTTAAAGATTTTACCACGATAAAAAAAGTCCTGTTAAAACTGTACTAGAAAATAAAATTCCAACACATTTCGCCAATAATTTACTTACTCCCGCGATCTGTCGGTATGAACCTCTACATAATTGATAGCATGCCACCGTGGTGTCAGTTAATGCAACCAGCTGTATCAAAATCAAATCATTTATTTCAAGTATGCCATTTACAGGCCTTTTTGAATTGGCAAGAGACAAAAGTAAAATAAAATAGTTTAATAATAGTTACGGTGCTACAGTCCCAATCACAAGACATAAAAACTTGTGAAAGTACTGTAGGTGCCCATTCCAAAGCGTAGATCTCTATGGAGAAGAACGGGCAAGAAACTCCATGGACACTCTTTTTCAATCGCCAAAATTAAAACAGAACTTTTGTTACATCATTCATCTTGAGATGGTACTTTATGTGAGAACGATGTAGCAAGTAAAGTGTCCATAGGAAATTCATATAAAAAAAGACAATTCAATAAAATTATAAATTAATCCGCGGCTGTTCTTCTGTAGTACATCAGAACACCGCACATGTGTATGTACGAGTATGTTTACTCGCGACGAACATTGTTAATGATACAGCTAGACAGTTACTGCAACTCAGATCGTCGGTAAATGTGTGATGTTTTATGATGAATGTGTTTCTTTGTATGGCTTTGAAATTAGTGTAGAACTTTCAGAGTTATGATATTTGTAGCGGATACATGCAAGGGTTTTTAATAGTTTAAAACGTAATAAGCATAAATCTGTTTCTAAATATTATTTCTTTCTTACTTTTTCTTTCTTTCTTTTTCGAGAAAAAAAGAGTTCAGTTGTGAGTGGGATTTGTAAACTGCGTCTTCTAGATAAGTACTCCAGACGCCTTCCCAATTAGGCTGTCGCAACTCCACTCGTCAAAACATTTATCCAGAAGACGCGGGTTTGAGTCTCATTCGCAGGTGAATTTTTATGATACCCAACGCAGGCGTTAATGCGTATAAATATTTTAAAACCTTTAATAAGCTCAGCGTAGACCCAAAATTGGTCCGGGATCACGGGACTCACGAATTACCGTGACCCCGGTACGTAAAGGGCTATTGAAGGACACCGTGGATTTTAGTCAGTACGAGTCTGACAGTCCCTCCCGCTCTGCCCTGGGTGGGAGGACTCATTTGATGATTTTACCACGATAAAAAAAAAAGTTAATATAAGTATTTATGTATTTCACCAACACACACATCTGGATGTTTTAAGACTGCTTTGCGTCCGTCACGTCATCGTCCGGGTCTAGTTGAAAACCAGCGTCGAGTACCTGGCTGCTCGACAAATTGCTGAACTGGACCCATTTGGCGTAGCCGTGGGACACACAATGTTATATTATTTGTTATTTCGTTGTTTTTTTTTGTAACTTACAACTGATTCTTGTTTATTTATTTTTTTTCTTTTATTTTTTTATGTTGTGTGTACCGGTCAGCAAAATAAACGTTTTTTCTTTCTTTCTTCTTACTATGTTAAACTAGATTAATAGTTTAATTTTCAATTATTCTAGATGCTAGAATAAGAGACTGAGAAAAAGGAACAAATTAAAATCTTGAAAGGAGCTTTCAAATTGTAAATTACGTCATTACTAACTGTTTTATTCTGAAACCAAAATTAATTAACTGAAAAGGACTAATTGATATAGATCTAAAGGCGCTAAAACTACTTGAACAACTCCTTGGACCGCCTAAAACGAGAACGTTATACCAAAATCCGACTAATTAACAATTTTAAGAGTTGACCTCATTAATGAAACGCAGTTGGAATTTTAACTGGGCAAGCCAAATGCCTTGCAAACTTCACTTCTTAATTAAATTCTTTGAGACCTTGAGATCGTAATTGATAGTTATTTTATTGCTGAAAGCAGGAGTTATTATTTTGTTTATGACGAATTCCTTTAAATTATTAAATGTTATGACGTTCTTAAGTTAAAAGAACCATGTCAGGTTGTGAGTTCCGTATGTTTTTCTAACTGGCTATGGAAAATGATGGGCATGTAGTTGAGATTTCTGATGACTTATTCCAGAACAAAACTAAGAAAGAGAAGATAATTTCTTACTCTATTTCGAATATAAATTCTTTCTTTTAAAGAAACCGCAGTTTTTTTTTTGAGATCGTTTACTACGTATAACTTTTTTTTTGTAGTAATTTGGAAGCGTTTTATCTTTGTCAATATTCATTTATTTAAAAAACAAAAAATACGTATCCAGTGTTTTTTAATATTCTAACTGAATGATTAAACAGATTTTCAATTTATTTATGCAGTGAAATACCATGTTTTATCTAATTTCCTCCAATTTTCTGAGCCAGCCTAGCAAAATAACCCAGTTTCTGATCAACAAAGTTATCACTTACCATAATTAAGGGCGCTCCACAACGGCCATACTTATAATTATAATTTAATTAAAGGTCTGCGACCAGCCGTGGCCGAATTACACAGTTCCACGTAATTTATGGTTTAACCCCGTTGAAATTAGTTATCTGTGCTGTTCTAATATTATGTTTGTATGTGTGGGTATTTGTGATTTATGTGATTCTGTTCCTAGCCTTGATTTAATTAATTTTAGTGTTGAACATGATTGTGGTATGTATGAGGTTTAGGTAGAGGATTCTGGAGAAAATTGATCAGGGCTTTACATACAGAGGGAAAAGTGGAAGGCTATAAAAATACTCTCAAAACTATGAAGGAAAACATGTTTTTTAACGTGGTAAAATCATCATATGATTACTCCCACCCAGGGCAAAGCGGAAGGGACTGTCAGACTGGTACTGACTTAAATCTACGGTGTCCTTCAATAGCCCTTTACGTTCCGGGGTCATTGTAATTCGTGAGTCCCAAGATCAAGGAAAACATGGCATAAACAAAACATGGCATAGGCATGTCCTAGAACCTTTTAAAAACATGTGATATCTACCAACACGCACTGGTCTCGCATGGTGGATTATAGACTTACTCTTCCCTCTCGTCGTCTTCCTCTCACTGGGAGGAGGCCTGTGTCCCAAGAGTTGGAACAATACAGGCTAATTATGGATGATGATAATGATAAAATGTGATCAGTCGTTTGAGACATTTTAAGTGTTGTTTGTTAGTAATATAAAGTGGAAAGATAATTATGTTAGTCACTCTCTTCTTCTGACTGTGAATCCCACATTTGCGATGGTGTTAGTTTTCCATAATATTTTTGACAAAAAAAAATTAGATATATAGAGGGGTTTTTTATTTTTTATTTTTTATTTTTAGCGATAACAACAGCTTACGACTCTTAACTAAGTACTTAACTAAGATTACTTGAGTAGCCAATAATAGTTATCCACGGTAGATAAATTTAGGGTTTATTCATAGCCATGCTCAATTTCTTTGTTCTCCATTATATATGCTAATACTCTTTCTTCAATAATAATATGTTCTAAGTGTTGCCAGCGGCCCGCTACAACTCGAAAATTATCTTATATAGAAGATTTAATTGGAATAAAAACTATCCTACGTGTTATTCCAGGTTATAAACTATCTGTGTACCAAATCTCATCCAAATCTGTTCAGCGGTTTTTGCGGGAAAAAATAACAAACATCCATTCAAACAAACTTTTAGGTTTATAATAATAGTAAAAAGATAAGATAAGATTTGATAAGAAATGCCATTCTAATCAAATTTTCCGTACCTACAATTCTATTGAACAGAACCCACTATGCTTTGAAAACTACCCAGCAGTTTTCTCCGAACGTCCTTTGTACCTGTGTCAACTTCAAGATATAACAAAGACTCCTGAATCTCGATAAAGCTATAGAATTAGCCGTGAACTGCTCTTGATAAGGGTAGCAGGTAGACAGTAGGTAGCTAGGGACCTAGATTGATAGCTATATCTTTTAACCTGCTTTTAGTGTAGGTGTGTTTAAGGTATTTCGAGTAAAGTTGATGAGGGTATAGTAGTTACTGTTCAAAGAAAAGCGCGTTTCTTTTTAGGTTGAATTGCTGGCACCCCGACTCGGACAATTTAGGTTAGAAGAGGATGGCGGGATTTGAAAGACCCCGCCATCCTCTTCGTGGTTATTTTTTTATATACAACTATCATTTCTTTCTTTCTAGGTACTGATACGTTTTTCAAACTTGATGTAACTATTATGGGTTGCGGGATAAGGTTTAAGCAGGTTGCCGAGGCTCTGGACCACAAAGGGCATTTAAAGGAATAGGATGGATTTTTAGTCAGTAGGAGTCTGACAGTCCCGTCCTCTCTACTCTGGGCAAGAGTACTTATTTGAATGATCTGCTAATCTACCTTTCTACACTAGGAATTTCCCCTGTATCGTAGATATGTTTTTTTTAGCGTGATTAAATCATCCCACGGCAGAGCGGGAGGGACTGTCAGACTCGTACTGACTAAAATCCATGGTGTCCTTCAATAGCCCTTTACTCACTGCCCGCATGCCCGCGCCTACGGTGACCGGAGATCGTCTGCCGACGTCTGTCGCCGTGGGCGTCTACCACTGCGGCATCGTAGATACGTTAACAAACATTTAAACTCACATACACAAACACGCAGACACGGAACAACTATTTGTAGATATTTTTTCTGTGTTGTGTGTACAAATACAACACCCATCTGTGACATTTATCTACCGGTTGACATGGACCCTAAATCTAATAATAAACACGTTAATGTAACCTAATGATTCAATCCGGGACTTGGCAAGCGTCTAGACAAAGTGTGTTGTCAAAAACGACGGCTATTTATAAAGACAGCGGTGACCTGCCGGAACTCTACGTATGGACTGACACGCGATCAAAGGAAAGCGTCGAGTGATCGGGCGAGTGGGGTTAAATATCGAGAGACCTTGGAGGTCACGAACCCGCGGTATTCCCGCGTGGTGGATTTCAACCCTCGAATAGAGAGGTGGCCTCTGCGCCAGCAGTGGTTATGTTGTAGGTTGATTTTTGAATTTTATTAATTTGTGTACAATGGGTTTAAGGCATGCGGGCGGCGAGTAATGGGCGACTCGCTGTCCAACCATGAAGCATACCCGGGTCGACGGCGCGTTGTGTTCCACGCGCGTTAAAGAATGCCAGCATAAAGACGGGCCCCTTTAGAGGGCCAATGCCAGTCGCGGTCGCGGGACACAAAAATTACCGTGACCCCGGAGAAATAGAAAGTACAAACAGACAGACATAACGAATCTATACGGGTCCCGTTTTTTGACATTTGGCTACGGAACTCTAAAATGAGAACCAATTTCAAAAACAAAAAAGGTAAATAAACTTTTTTTCGGAACTCGGTGGCTTTGTTTTTAACCGATTTCAAAAAAAGAACGAGGTTCTCAATTCGACTGTAGTTGTTTTTGTTAGCTCATAACTTACGACTGGGTGAACCGATTTCGATGATTCTTCTTCAGACCAAATGACAGAAACCAAACTTCAGAAAAAAAAAGAATCATCAAAATCGATTCATCCAGTCGTAAGTTAGAAGACTTATGTGGTACCAAACATAAAAAAAGAGTCGAATTAAGAACCTCCTCCTTTTTTGAAAATTTCATTGTGGCCATGAAAGAAGTCGTTTCTCTTGTCTGCTAATGAGGAATTTAATGAGCTTACACAACTGTTGGTTTCAACCGCAGATACTAAGCTACCCTTTTCCAAAGACGCCAGTTTGTAATATTATGTTTTCTCGTATTACTTGTATGGGTAATATTACTGAGTAAACATTTCGAGATTACGACGGAAATACAAATGATTCTAGACAGATAATCAAGACAGTTGTAAATATTACAGATCTTTTTTTTTCAATTAATAGTATGCGTACATTTTTTTTGAACATGGTAAAATCATCAAATGAGTCCTCCCACCCAGGGCAGAGCGGGAGGGACTGTCAGACTCGTACTGACTAAAATCCACGGTGTCCTTCAATAGCCTTTTACTTTCCGCTGTCACGGTAATTCGTGAGTCCCGTGACCCCGGGCTATAGTTGCTTAAACTGAACTGAAAATCGGCCTCAACATAAATGAAAAAAGTTATGATGAATTTGCCTCTGTACACAATTTTGTGGATCACCAAATCACAGATCTAGACGTTTATCTCACATGACTTCATATACAATCAGGTTTCCTGCTTCGTAAATACCTTTGCTTACACAAATTCCGTAAACAAACACTCAGATTATTCGAGATTCGGAACAAATGTACATAACACTCACGACGACGCTTCCAAAACGTTTCGGTCGGTATTTGTACCAGCGCCAGCGGCAGTGTTAGCGTCGCATTTGTAACTCGAAAAGTGTTTTTGTGATATTTTGATAAGATTTTATGCCAAAGACATTAAATTGTACTAGGTATATTTAATCTCTTTGTTTTATGCTGACTTAAAATATTTTAAAACGATGATGATAAACAAGTTTATAATTACTTATTAAAAAAAAAAACGACGGGTTGCACTCTGGGAGTGCCGGCAGAAGTGAAAACTTGAATAGTAATTGTTGGAAATATCTTGTGAACAGATTTTTGTAAAACTCGCAAAAATGGTTGACTTTTTATTTCAGTAATTTTCCAATGTGACGTACATCTTTTTTAAACAATGTTACCTAGCAACGAATGTATCCAGCATACAAACTTCTTTAAAAGTAATAAAGTCACACGAACATTCACGCAAGCGCCCTGCACCGTCCTACGCTTTTTCGATCAGGTCACGTGTCCTGACGTCCTACGCTTTTTCGATCAGGTCACGTGTCCTGACGCGAGTTTAAGATTGTATACCCATTACAGAAAAAGTGCTCAACGCCGCTAAAGAAGTTTTCACTTCAAAAACTACTATCTAAAGACAAAGTACTCGTCACTCGTACTCGTTTCTATCGCCATTCTATATAAGAAGCTAACAAAGACACATTTAAAGGCATTTTCCTAACTTAGGGCTAAGCCGCAATCAAATGAGTAAATTTTATCAATTAAAAAGTCATATTCTTTTTCAAGAAAACGTAAGCTATTAATTTTTAACACTAGGGCCACGGTTAGATGGCCAAACCCTGCTGGGGTCGTGGTGACCCCGGAATGTGAAGGATTATTGAAGAATATCGTGGATTTTAGTCGGTTAGAGTTTTACAGCCCCTGCTGCCCTGCCCTGGGTGGGAGGACTCTTTGATGATTTTACCACGACTACCACTTTATAAAAAGGGCTGCCGTAGATTATCGCGTTAATGGACGTTTATACAAACATTTTTAAGATGTATCGAGAAAATCAACGGGATATTTTTTTATTAAACTTTATGCACAAAACTGTACAACGGCGGACTTAATGCCGTAGGCATTTTCTGCCAGTCTACCTTGGGGTGATGCAGAGATAAAACATAGCAGGTGCAATCAAAAACAAAGAGAACTAGTTAAGGAAATGTCGTTAGTGTAGCCCGGCTATAAAGCCTCTGTTCTGCATAAGTTACTGTGGTAGATTCAATGTCAGAAGTCTTCGGCCTTCACATTCTCAAACAGGCGCATTGTGGTGAGGTGTGAGGTGGCAAAACTTTACCGCAGTGCACTCATACTCATGTATAATTAAAACCACTTTGAAGCGAACCTGAGGAGGATTTAATTTTGTGGCTAATGTTAAAAATGAACTGTGACTTTGTAATAAAGGGTTTATCTAGAACTTTTTTTAACGTAAAAAAAAGTGTGTGATTTCCCATCATACCTCGCGTCCCCGTCTTATACACTGTTCCCCTACGTACTACGTTATGGCAACGAAGAAACTACGACATCTTCCATTCACAAATCACTATGTCACGTAATTGACTATGAGTTATTATCATATTTATAGCATCTTGGCACGACTGTGGTTACGTGGTTAATATTAAATTAAACATAAGCAATTTGATCCAAAATAAACCACAAATGGGTGGCAACGGTGCTAAAATGATTTGATCTAAAAATGGAAACGGTGATTCGTTTCACTGTTATGTAGGTGACGACACGGTTAGCGCAGTGGCTAAGCGATTGGACTGCAGCGCTGCGTGTCGCGGGTTCGATTCCCGCACGGAACAAATATTTGTATGACCTACAAGTAATTGTTCCGGGTCTGGCTGTCTGTGTATGTGAGTTTCTATGTTTGTAAACGCACCCATGACACAGGAGAACTTCTTAGTATGGGGCAACGTTTTTTTTTAAAAAAAAAAAAGACTGACGCTACCTCGTACTTATTTTAAACTACAACCAGAACTTACTTCGGAATTTCATTTCAGCTTCAGCTTAAAACTCAAAAGTATTTTTTTTAATTCGACCACTTTTGAATTATAAAAAAACAATCCAACCTTTATCCCTTTATGACTTTGCTGTGGGATAATTACCAAACCATACGCGGTAAGCGCCACAGGAATAAGCTAGTCAGTTATAAAACGATGAGAAAAAAGTTGATGTCTCCTAGTGAAAATAGGTACAAAAGCTTATGAAAATTCAGGTGTATTCAGGTGTGCACGAACATTCTAAAAGTGTTCGCGCACACCCGGATACTTTTGTGTGCGCACACGTTAGCAGTGGAAAAAATGTTTGCGCACAACTTTGTCTCTGGACGCCGGGACTAAGTGCAATACCAGTTTAGTACGCGCACTGCTAAAGTGCGCTAAACATAGATATATAAGTAAGATAATATGTCTGCTGCGCGAACAAATGTACCGCACAAAATGTTGATGGAATCGTACCATTACGATCTAGAAACACTTTACTCGCAATTTCGCCCCGATTAGATCAATCTAAAACTACATTTCTCGAGACAAACTGTGATAAAAAAGTAGGACGACAGTGTCGCAATATCTTACTTCAATGTTATTAGGAGTAAATATCGCAAAGAAAAGAGGTTATTCTTTACGCTTTTCCGTTGAAAATGTTAGATGAATTGCCAGACATTGTAGCAATCTTAAACTAATAACAGTTTGTTTTTAAAGTGAGATGTTTCGTATCCCGCTGGACCGATTTAAAAAAAAATGATAATGATGTTGATAGAACCTTGGAGAGACCCACTTTTTTATCGTGGTAAATTATCAAACGAGTCCACCAACTCAGGGCAGAGCGGGAGAGACTAAAATCCACGGTGTCCTTCAGTAGCCCTATTTTTTTTCATTACATTCCGGAGTCACGGTAATTCGTAAGTCCCGCGACCCTGGCAGGCTTTGGCCGTCTAGAGGACGGGAAGCCTTCCCGTCATTTTGCTGACACTCTGAGGCGCGTGAGCATGAAAGTTGAAAAGAAAAATTTGAGGGGAGGATTTTTTAATGAGACATCTATCACGTGGTCGGATATCCATGACTATTTTCATATTTGTTTTTTAACTACCTCTAAGGGGTAGAATTGAGTTTTATATTATTCGAGTAAAACCGCATGCTACAGCTAGTAATGTAGTAAAGATCAGTATTAATTTCTTTTACTTATGTCTTCTGGTTAATTTCATTGCGGGATCGAATACAATCGAATCGGTTCTCTGGACTCGTCAAGCTTTTTTAGTTGGGAATGTTGTTCATAAATTGTTGTATCCGTAAATATGTTAGCAGATAAATTGAGGTTCATATTTTTTTATGAGCATCGCAGTTACTCCCAAGGGAGGCATTGGCAAAATATGCTGCTATACTGGCCTGGTTTTACCGAAAATAATGACTTCAGAATAAAACGTAGAGAGTTTTATAAAAATTGTTATGGAAAGTTAATATGTATGTTTTTTGGAGAACTTAAAACTCGTCCTAATAGAATTCACTCATCAGTGCTTTTTTCTATTCTTCAAATGATTTGAATTAGATTAAATTATACAACATTATTTTAAGTATATGCGAAACCTGAATATAGTTTGTTCAGAATCAGTAACTGATTCGATTCCAATCATTTTTACAACATGTTATATTTTTTTCAAAAATAGTTTAATTAAATTTTATTACCAGTTAATTACAATACAATCACCGTACGGTTAGGCACCTATTGCCAAGCTATTATCACGAGTGTATAACACAGGAGACGCGGTTTACGTGGGTGTACCGCGAAATGAGCATGTTTTTGAACGGACAACCAGGTAATATACAAACTTATAACCTTGTGAATTTTTATGATACGGTTTTAAAATTTATACATAGATTCTTTACACAAAAATACTAGACAGGTGTATCGGGTTTCGCATAAACAAAAAATAATGTTGTAGATTAATGTAAAAAGGAAAAAAAGTAAAACTGTGTGCTCAATTTGAGCAGTACTCATTTTGAGACTGACTATTTTGTCAAAGTGCACATTTTGCATCAAGTGCACAATTTGCATCAAACCCGAGTTACTCGCAGTACGATTTATAACTACTGCAAACCTACATAATGTTATTCAATTGTTACTGCTTGTTTTATAAGAAAATTATGCAAAGTTTTACACTTTCCTGGACCTCCATTTTAAGCCGACATAAAAACGTAATCATTACCGTTTTCTGAGGATACAGAGTTTGACAAATTACCGTCGTTACAAAAGGGACGAAGCAGATTTTCTCTATCACAGGAGCTAAATTGTTTGAGTGATTTTGATTCTTTTTCTTCTAATTTACTTTGAAGTAAAAATAGAGGAAGATTAAATAATGTTTTAAAAGGTGGTGGCAAAATCACTACACTAACAAAGAAAAATACACACATCAAAAGTGTCTAGGGATCAACATATATTTTTGCAATAACTTTTCTCCTGATTGATATTAATTAAAAATTTTTTTAAGGATTCATCAAATAAAGTGTTTTCGTTTGTCACAGTAACGATAAACCAAGTCACCTTTGCATTAATAAAGAAATTTGCCATTTTCCTAATAAAGGGATTTTTGACATTTGAACCACTAACACAAAAGTTCGAAAAAAAGACTGAAATAACAGTTTTCTTTAAAATTTTATTGGGTAACTTAAACAATTAATAATCCGTGTTTCTACCGCGAACACTAACAACACAAGAACATCGGTTTGGCATACTCAAAATGAGTTCATCCAAATCACGCTGTGGAATGGCCGCCCATGTTCGTTGCAACAACAAAAAAAGGTCTTCTTGCGACTGGATACCCTCCATATTCGGCAGAGCTCTTCTCTGTAGCATATCCCATGCATGCTCAATCGGATTCAAGTCTGGCGACTGAGCAGGCCAGGGCAGGACATTGATGTTAGCTGCGGCGAGAGTCTGTCTTACAACTTTTGCGGTGTGCGGTCGTGCATTATCATGTATTAACTGAAATAAGGGACCGATTTGCACTTGTAGAGGAACGATGACGTCTGATACAATCGTCTCAGCATAAATTTGAGCGTTGAGGTTGCCTCTGATCCAAATCAACTCAGTTCTTCCGCCGATCCAAATACCCGCCCATACCATGATGGTTCCACCACTATAAGGATGGACTTCCTGGCAGGATTTTAATCGCTGTTGGCGTCCAGGGCTTCTCCAGTGTCGTATACGTCTTGTATCCGGTCTCATACCAAAACGAGACTCATCAGAAAAGCACACGAAACGCCATTGTTCTTCTGCCCAATTTCTGTGTTCAAGAGCCCATTGATATCGAATCCTACGATTGTGCATTGCTATAGGTGGTACCCGTAGCGGTCTTCGGGAATGAAGGTTCACTTCATGCAAGCGGTTTCTGACTGTTTGGTCGCTAATTAAGTTCCCTGAAGAGTGATGAAGCCTCACGGCTAACATCATGGCGGTTATTGTTGGAGCTCTTCGAGTTAAGATTTGAATGTATCGGTCTTGTCTCCGTGTGGTGCAGCGATACCGTCCTCCATGGCGCTCAGCCACGGTACCAGTGCTTCGGTAACGTGTCCAAAGTCGACTGATAATACTCTGACTTGTATTCAGAGCTAAAGCCACAGTACGTTGCCGGGAACCAGCTTCTATCATTCCCACGGCTCTGAGCATTTCTTCCCTGCTTAAATGACGTCGCCGCTCCATAATAACGTTGGTTTTAATCAGTAGTAGGGAAACAGTAGCACTAATAATGTCTTCAATGCGTTGTATGTTTTTATAGGGAAAATATTGACAGCTGATTTTCATCTTTTACTCGAATTTGATTCACAGTTCCTGATTCAAATTATGAAATGCACCAAAAAGGATCCATATAAATTTATAAAATCATAAATTTATTACAAAGCCACATCTCAATCTCAAGAAATCCGCATAAAAATGCTTGATCCCTAGACACTTTTGATGTGTGTAGATTAAGACACAATTTTAATGTTTATTTGTGCAAAGATTCCTGCAAAATCCACGAGAACCTACTGCCGACAAACTGCTCTGCAGTCAGGCAGGCGTTTTTGTACACATTATGTACAAAAACGCTAATAATAAAAAAAATATGCACATTATAGAAATAAGAAAGAAATCTGAAATCAAAATACTAAAAGATTCAGCTCTACTTCATAACTCAAAAAAAATTGGTAGACAAAATTGATTGGTTGACAGTTTTTCCATTTATTTTTCTTTTCTCTGCAAAAAGTGAGTGTAATGTATGTTTGTATGTTTTTATTTCTATTTATTTTTATATATGTAATAGACAATATATCTTTAGTAAATAGTTCTCTTTTGTTTATTGCTCCTGCTATGTTTTATCTCTGCATCACCCCAACGTAGACTGGCAGAAAATGCCTAAGGCATTAAGTCCGCCGTTGTACAGAGTTGTGCAAAAAGTTTAATAAAAAAATAAAAACAAAACTAACAATGGGTCCAGTCGAGCTATTTCAAATTTGATTGGCTCGAGTGATCCCGCTGGTCCATTTTGAATTGGCCAAAGACTCTCTATCGAAACGTAAGAAATTTCAATCTTTATTGTAATTGCATTACAATAAGGATTGAAATTTCGTACGTTGTTTAAATATTATTCAGATAATTTTATAATGTCTTTTACTTATGAATCGCTGTTGTATTTCCACGGGGAATAATTATTTATCATGCTGTCTAAACAAAAGAGCTTATACTAATCTATTAAGAGTTGCCTTTAAACCATTTTACTTTTTACTGTATATAAAGTAAATGTTATTATCGCATATGGAGAAAAACAAGTGTGGATGACTAAACAGTTTGATCTCTATGTGTTAGTGATTTAGGATTTCATTAATTACACTTTCCTCACAATGATTTTGCTTTCAGCGTTCATTCAGTCTACTCTTAGATTAATGTTGGTACAATGACTTTGAAAAATATTTTCTTCTTATTTTCATAGTAAAAATGGCCAGCGTATTATTCTTGGCCAATAACGTAAATCGACTACTTTGCGTTTTGGTAACTTTTCTGATTCAATACCTAAACATTTCGGCAACTATTAATTTCAACGCTTTTTTTACGTTAAGTAAACTTTTTCCAACTTCTTTGAGGTCGAAAAAACGGGTAGCCTTTTAAAGATATCACCCCATAATTTTTTTCATTCAAATGTGACTTGAAGAAAATAAATTGTACTAACTAATGGATTTCTGATTGACAGTAAACAAAATAATAATTTTATCATCCCTCATTACGGTCATCTAAATCATAATACCAAGACACCATCTTCAGTTGGAAAAAAAACTGAAATAATTTTCAATGAAAAGAGTGTTATTATGATGAAAACGCCGTTCGTGAAAGGAACCGGTAATTGGTCGACGGACCGGCTCGTATTAGGGCTGTCACGTTCTTCTAACACAATATGTTGATAAAGTCTTCTTTCTTATGAAAACTTGATTTACTTAAAAAATCATAAGTGTTTAAAACAACTGTTAACCATCAGGAATTTAAGCAGCTCTAAGTCCACTATATCCCGGGGTCGCGGGACTGTACGAATTACCGTGACCCCGGTACGTAAAGGACTACTGAAGGACACCGTGGATTTCAGTCAGTCAAGTCTGACAGTCCCTCCCGCCCTGCCCTGGGTAGGAGGATTCATTTGATGATTTTACCACGATAAAAAAAAGTCCACTAAATTATTCACTGCGTCAATTAAGCGAATTCCATACGATTTAATCGACAAAATTAATAATGCTGTAATTTTTAAATTGATATTATGAAGCCGTTGTTCCGGCGCCTGATCTCTCTCTGGTCGTATCGGATTGCCGTCCCATCGGACTAGGAGAGTAAAGGAGAAGAGAGTACACCTGTGCCTGCGCACACAATTGTGCTCAATAATATCTCCCGCGCAGATAACTAAGCTCCGCGAAGACTATTAATATTATAAACTTAACTTGTAATTCTGTTCTCTTTTCACGCGTCCAGCTGTATGGATTTAGCATGACACACTTATGCCTTTGTGAAACAGAGCGGCGAAAGCGAAGCGTTTCCGAAGCGATACCAAACCGAAGCGAGACGTCAGCGAGACGTCAGTCCGATAGTTCTGTCATGCTATCGGATCGCTTTCGCGTTTCTATGTGACTGTATTCAAGCAATTCCATAAATTACAAATAAAAACGTCACGCTTCGCATTCGCCACGCCATCGCCAGTCTGTTTGACAAAGGCTTTATAAAGGATTAGGATAGGATCCTTTGATCCCAAAAGTACACTTCCAAGGGATTATTTCTAATCTTTCCGTACGCGAACCCACTATCTAAAGAAAAGGCAAGAATATACTAGTAGAATTGAAGAATTTCTAGCTGTAGTATACTTGAAATAACCTTAGAAAATAAACTCGACCTTTTACTATCTAGATTTATAGGAAGTAAAATAACTGCATGTTTATCAAGTATAATAAAGTACATTAAATTAGCTTTTGCGCGTGCTTGCAGCGAATTTTTGCATAATAGTGCACTTTTATGTGCTTGAACATTTTGCAATTACTTAGGTGCATAGGTACTTTATTAAAAACCCAAAGGTAAATTAATGAGTCCTTAGTTCGAATCTCAATCATTGCACTTTCTTTTATTATCTTCCCATTCCTACTACCCCGTCAATTCACTTTTCTTTTTTTCAACTCGGGAGGACCTATTTGATGAGCTGTTAACTGACTAAAAATCCACCCTGTTCCAGGGCCACGGTATCCTCATCAGATAATTCTGAAACAGGATTTGTATTATGGATCTGTCTACCAAATGTTTTACCACGATCCTAAAAAAATCCTTATCGATAAGTGATAAGGAAGCTGGTATCTGTAGTTCGTAGATCTGAGAATAATCTTCCCCTATACAATTCACCTTGAAAATACCCAGGTACTTGAGTATACTAATGGATCAGCCCGAGATCGGCACATTAATATTGTAGACCGGCCCACACATTTATCTTCCGGGCAGTCCCAGGAGTAGGAAGGCAATTTTCCATACAAAATCCCGCTAGAATTGAATTTCAGATTTAAATTAAACTAATTTGTTCGGTTTAAAACTAAGTTTATACATACCTAATATTTAAAAAAAAGTAACTACGCTCTACAATTTTCAAATAAAATATGTACGAAAAATGCGAAAAAAAGGAAAGTTAGAAAGGGAAATTAAAAAATGCTCAGCAGAATGCTCCTCCGAAGTGCTGTCTTTCTTATAATTTTATTCTAGGACATTTAGAATTTTATTCTAGTAAAACCTAACAGTGCGGGCATGTGGGCAGCGAGTAATGGGCAACTCGCTGTCCGACCATGGACCATGCCCGGGTCGACGACGCGTTGTGTTCCACGCGCGCCTCAAAGAGTGTCAGCATAATGACGGGGCCCCCCCTCTTGAGCGCCAAAGCCTGCCGGGGTCGCGGGACTCACTAATTACCGTGACCCCGGAACGTAAAGGGCTATTGAAGGACACCGTGGATTTTAGTCAGTACGAGTCGACAGTCCCTCCCGCTCTGCCCTGGGTGGGAGGACTCATTTGATGATTTTACCACTTAAAAAACCTAACAGTAATTTAGTTTACTCATCAGAATAACATAAAGGTTATCTAAATACCTACATTTACAAATGCGAAAGGTCCTGAGGATAGATAAATGTTTGCTTTTACTCCAAAAACTACTAAACGTAATTTTCGGACGGTAGCTGATGAATTATAAATCTTTATTTCTATATTGTGTTAAGGCTTATACAGCCTTTATGAATATGTAAGTGAACTACCCCTTTCATGCCCTTTCCTTGTCCTTTTTAACACACAGAAAATACCACAACGAACATTTTGAAGCCCAGTTTTAATATTCGCATGACCCAACTTCGGTATAAAATTCCTGATACCAGCAAGCGCACAAAGTAATTAAAATTCTACATAAATTAAAATAATGGTCTTTTTCGTATAACGTTTCCATGTAAAATGTTGTGTTTAGGTGGGTACTCGGGGGTGTAGCTGAAAAATATAATTACTTTCAAAGATATTTAAGGCTTACATTAAGTTAAGTCACATGAATAAACAATACCATCGCGTCGTTCAATAAAAAGTTAAACATCTGTTCAACATTTGTCTTAAAAAGTGTACAAAGTGTGCAAAACGACCCTTATACTCGTATCAACGTTAGATGCCGTAGTGCAGTTGACAGTTTTTTTAGACAAGTGATTAACAGATGTTTCACTTTTATGGTACGACGGTATATATTTTCTTGTAATTTAATATTATACATAATAGCCGTGCCTGAAAAGGGGCTGGACCCCTCCACATAAGACACCTTAGTGTCCAGGGAATATGTAAAAATCTAGAGAATAAGGCTCATTTTATTACAAATACTACTATATTAATTATGTAGCTTTTGCCCACGACGTCGCTCGCGTAGATTTAGTAAGTATTTAGTTATAAATTCGGATCGTCCAACAGCTTCAGAGCAAAGAAAATACCTGTTGTTAGTGACATCACTAATAAGGTTAACTTTCACCAATGTTCGCCATACGTGTGGCGCCATCTCTTACAATATGAACGACATTTAGGGTACCTCGTAGAGTCCGTCTCTGTCTGTACCCCTTTTTTAGCGTGGTAAAATCAACAAAAGAGTCCTCCCAACCCAGGGCAGAGCGGAAGGTACTGTCAGACTCGTACTGAAAATCCACGGTGTCCTTCAAAAGCCCATTACGTTCCGGGGTCACGGTAATTTGTAAGACCCGCGACCCCGTCCGTCTGTACCCCTGAAAAAAAAAATCATTTTAACATATAGTTAACTGCAGCAGATCAAATAATTGGCTCTAAATGGCTGATTGTTTCAACGATTTAAGCTCGGTTTCGTTACACTAGCACTTTTAAAGCCAATTTCCGGCCACATGTTTTCTGTTTGTGGAAATTCTCAGTAGCAACTCAACTGGTGTTTGGAATTGAGCTCTATTAATAGCAATAGGGTTACCCCCATTTCATTGCCAGTTGTGTGAAGGGCAGTAAGGCAGTGGAACCATTTATTGTAAAAGCCTCTAATGTTCCCACTCGACGCTGAACCGTATAAAATATTGCCCACCCAGGGTAGGGCGGGAGGGACTGTCAGACTTGACTGACTAAAATCCACGGTGTCCTTCAATAGCCCTTTATGTACCGGGGTTACGGTAATTTCTGAGTCCCGCGACCCCGGAGTTGTAAAAAGGTTACAAAATATTCAGAAATGTTACCACAGGGCAATTGAAGAAGCCAAACGCCTGCTGGGGTCACAAACTGTCTTCAAAGGACACCTGCCTAGGACGCAAAGGGCATGTAAAGGAACGGGGTTGTTTTTAGTCAGTTTAGAGTCTGGCAGTCAATCCAGGGCGAGAGGACTCGTCTAATGATTTTTACACCCAAAAAAAAGGACAATTTTATGAACAAGGTGGTTTTTAGTCAGTATTTAATCTGGCACGCCCTTCACTTAGGCTTTTTTGTCATTGTTAAATTATCAAATGAGTCTTCCCACCCAAGGCGGGATGTGAGGGACTGTCAGACTTGTACTGACTGAAATCCACGATGATCCTTCGATAGCCCTTTAAGTTCAGGGGTTCCAGGGTCACGATTACCTAATGAGGCACCGCCACATAGGCTTTTTTTATCATTGTTAAATTATCAAATGAGTCTTCCCACCCAGGGCAGGATGTGAGGGACTGTCAGACTTTTACTGACTAAAATCCACGGTGATCCTTCGATAGCCCTTTAAGTTCCAGGGTCATGGTTACCTGGTGATTACCACCACCTAGGCTGGGTCGGATATTAGCGATTACACAACCCTCAAAAAAAAATGGCTTAATTTATATTGCATAATTTTTTTCCGCCCTACCCATTTTTGCATGAAACAACCATGTTGTAAATGTAGGTAATACGATACCACGTAATGCTCTATATCAGTAAATTGCTAATTTGATGACTAATTAGAATTCATTATTCATTAGGCAATAATGAAGGCAAACGCTATAATTTTGGCAATAAATCCGACACTGATTGTAACTGTGCGTGGCTAAGCTATTATTATCATTGATTATGAATCAGTTTGAATTACAATGTTGATTCAGAGATATTGGGGTGGTGGGTACTGTATTCCGCCCGCTGGCCCTACCCCGTCAACGGCCTAGATGGGTTTTTTTTAATAATCGATTTCGCTAGCGTCGGCATCGGCCCTTGGTCCGATCCACCCTGCTGCCCCTGTCCCGTCAACGGAGTGGACGGGAAAAATAGATCGTCTGTGAAACTATTTTTTCAATCTTACTCATCACACTTCAGAAAGGTCGTGGCTTAATAATAATAACAGCCGCAAGAGCGAATTTTCACGGTTGAACTTGAGCCGCACTTATCTATCCGGCAATGGATAGAACGACCTTGAAAAAGTTGTACCACGTTCTATGAAATATTTTTTTAAATATTTTTCATTCTGCAAACTTTTAATCGCCAGCCCTAACCAGAAGAAAATGATTGTTGCAAATGGAATCGCAGAGGCGCGAACTGGCTGACTATTGTGCGGAATTAACGCCTAAATTGAAAGGGAAACGTTGCCACCTAGCTACTGCTGCTATCCAGGGTCGTAGCTAGGGGGGCGTGGTGGGGCAATGCCCTAACTTAAAATGGGTGTTTGTGTATGTGGATGTTTGTAAACACAGCCACGATACAGGAGAAATTTCTAGTGTGGGGCAATATTTTCTATAATATATCTCATTTTTTGTTATACACAAAAAAATACAACTAAAATAGCGGTGACATTTGAATAAAAGAAATTTCACAATCATTCTCTCCCGTAATTTTTTTTACCTACCTTTAACCATAAATTCCTAAACTTTAAGGCTTTGCCAATCAAGTACTTATTAAGTAAATCAAAAAATTATGATGTTAGTGGTCACACAAAAAAGCCACTGTAGCGCCGACGATTAGCGGAACTACTTACGTAATATTTTCATAGTAAGTACTCGTAAGTACGCCAAGAACTGACACGTCACGTTAGAGTCGCGCCCCGCCAAGCTCGCTGTTAGGAAAAGCCTTAAATTCAACCCTAGCTACGGCCCTGCTGCTGCCTCCTGCTAATCGTTCCTTTGTGTGATGGAAGATTAGGCTTTGTTTGCTTATCCTGTTTATTGGGATATGGTAGTGGGTTACTCAGATTTGGAGTATAGATAAGTCTATTTTAGGCTTTATTGCCAGAAAATTTTGGTTAAGAGTTGGAACATAGTGATCATATATCGATATTTCGGCGCTGTTGCAAGTTATTGCGATTCGGTCACTCAATACAAATAATGAACATGGTAAATATCCCGATTAAATTATCTTAAGATAGCGCCCGTAACCGTGTCAGTTAACCCTTTGACCGCCACGTCAAAAAAACAAGAACGTGCTCTCAGCGCCAAGCTAAGCATAATAAATACATAAGTACATAAAAAACAGTAGTGAATTTAGAGATATTTTAATAAGCTACATATATTGACGTTTAAAAGTCTTTCGTGTAGTCGCGACGCGCGACTGTGGCGTGCTGAGCACTTTTTGGCTTGTCATCTATACATGACACTGGCGGTCAAAGGGTTAAAAACATTCATGGCCTACCATTTGCTGATCCGTATTCATAATATATCTTTACTCATGGCCCAAGACCTAATGCTTTCTAAACAAAGAATATAAAAATGAAATTGTCTGTAACAATGGCTCGTTACGAGAATGCGAAATAAGTCATTTGCCTCGCCCGATTGGCATGAAATAAAGAATAATGGCATAAAAGGAGGGACAGTTATTGCAGTAACACAAAAAAGACTATGAATGAAGTCAAAGCGTTTGTAAAATAAAAGAAGCAAGTATTAAAGAAAGTCGGGGAAGCGCTAATTAAACTAAATGAGGTCACAAGAGTGTTTTAATAATAAAAGACAATGGCGGCGGTTAAAGTTTACAAGATTCTTGTAGTTTATCACGTGACAATAATATAATAACGATTCCCGTGTCGGGAACGGAGCGTACTAAGTTTATACAAAGTTGTACTCCTTTGTAGTTAATTCTAAGGTAGAATCGGCCTCTAGGGAATTGGGTTATCGTTAAAGTTGCTCGATTCTTGAATGTTGAAATCGTATTTTGTTTGTTTCTTTGGTTTTGTCCAATTTCAACCCCCACAATTTCTAACCTCGTGCAAGTTCAACCCCTAAATTTTGTCCACGTTTAATCCATGCGGGTTTTACCTGGATTAAAACATTATTTTAAAAAAGCCCATGTTTACCATAAAATATGTTCAACCATCAACCCTGAATTAAACGTGGAAAATATTTAGGAGTTTAACATGAACTTTTACTGGAATTTTTACTCCTTTCTTCCGAGCTTAAATCGTTGAAACAATCAGCCATTTAGAGCCAATTATTTGATCTGCTGCAGTTAACTATATGTTAAAATGATATATATTTTTTACAGATAGCCGGGGTCGCGGGACTCACAACTTACCGTGACCCCGGAACGTAATGAGCTTTTGAAGGACACCGTGGATTTTAGTCAGTACAAGTCTGACATTCCCTCCCGCCCTGCCCTCGGTGGGAGGACTCATTTGATGATTTTACCACGATAAAAAAAGGCTTGTAGAATCTAGATGAGAGGAAGGAATTTTAAATTTAGAGTAGCCGTTGTAGGCGACTTCGCTCGCATTTGTACCTCGTAAATTATACGGGAACGTAATACCCACGTAACTACGTCATCAGCATATGCAGCCCCCACTGCTGGGACACAGGCCTCGTTACAACAGGGAGTGGTAGAAGATACTGTACCTACCGGAGAAACTAATGAGCGGTCGCCGATTTTTGCGATAAGTGCCAACCTAATTTAGAACTTACGACCTTTCACTTATGAATCTACGACACTTGTACTCCAGAAATACTTTCAAAAATAGAAACACGTTCCCTTCGACTGATATAAAACGTGACGCGAACATCTCATCCCTAACGTTACGAATAGGAAATTGAATGAATCTATTTACGACGGAATACGAGACGAATGTCAGGGACTATATCAAATGGGTCATAAACTCATAATATATGAGTAGTTGAAAATTACGTCAGAATTGGTAGGTGTGAGAGAGTTGATTAAGAAGTTATTATAGGTTTATGACCACTTTGTCTTGCCTTGGGAAGTAAAGAGCAATTAAAGGAGCAGGGTAGATTTTTTGTCAGCAGGAATCCGACAGTCCCTTCCGCTCCATCCAGGGCGGAAGGACTCTTTTGTTGATTGTATCACCACAAAAAAAGTTAATGAGCTAAATGCTAATGGTTGCGAAAGTAGATTTAAGAAGGTCAAGTTTTTAATGAGCAAAACTCACAGACTTTGTATTCAAAAAAAGAAGGTTTAAGTTTTTAACTAATTATCACTATACTAATGATTAAGTTATGGTGCCCTGAGGTAAAAATTCGATCATAGCCCATTTAAAATTTTAGTTTCATTAGCTTTCTGGACTCCTCCTAATATTATTGTTGTTTTTGTTATTGTCACTTCTCATCATCTAATAATATTAGTAATATTATCTGATAATTGCATCCGTGCTAAACCAGGGTTGGTCGCCAACTTCAAATAAATGAAGAACACTGACAAAAATAATTTATTTATAACACAATGATGTCACGGAAGCAATTTTAATATTGAGTAAATAAGGGACACTTTAATTTTAGTCACGCAACATGAAATTGCTGCACGAATATTGGAATAAGCCTTCAAACTTAAGTATCTAGGCAAGACCCGCCTTAAGATGACATCTGAAGGCTCATTCAGATATCACCGCTACTTTAGTAGTTTTTTTTTTCACTTTTCACAGTTATTCACTTCGGTAAAATACCTTTACCAATAGGTTGCATTTAATCCATCGCGGTCCTACCTTAAAGTTAAAGTTTAGGATTTGCCAAACTAGTATAATAATTATGTAAGTCAAAAAAAGCCACTGTAGCGCCGACGATTAGCGGAACTACTTACGTAATATTTTCATAGTAAGTACTCGTAAGTACGCCAAGAACACGTCACGTTAGACTCGCGCCCCGCCAAGCTCGCTGTTAGGAAAAGCCTCAAATTCGACCCTAGCTACGGCCCTGCTGCTGCCTCGTGCTAATCGTTCCTTTGTGTGATGGAAGATTAGGCTTTGTTTGCTTATCCCGTTTATTAGAATATGGTGGTGGGTTACTTAGATTTGGAGTATAGATAAGTCTATTTTAGGCTTTATTGTCGGAAAATTTTAGTTAAGAGTTGGAACATGCTGACCATATATCAGTCCATCTGTAAAAATTTTCGATATATTGGCGCTGCACTATGGGCCAGATCCGTGCGTACCGTCTCAAAAATCTGTAACTTTTAAGTTAATTGAAATAAATAGTTCAAATTTGGCACGTAGTATCTCGAATATATATACAATCCAATTTTGTAACACGTTTTGTCAAATGTTGAATTTATAATATTTAAAAAATAAAACAAAAATAGAAATGTATTTTTTTCATATTAAACCATAGTTTGTTTAGCTAATTCAATTACAATTTAATGATATTACTTCTGTAAATATTTTTTAAATTATATATACATCTAAAATTTAATTAAATAACAAATATAATATGATAATTAAATCCAAAAAAAATATTTTAAAATTAATGTAACACCTACTTCCACTTAAATATCTAAGAGTTTCTTGGCTTCGTCTAACAATTTCTTGGAAATACTCACTGATGTTTTTCTGATACTTGATACATAAGGATCTGATGTAAATAGAAGACCATGAAATACATTTTGATTCGTTGCTGATTTAGAGCATTTTCTTGCGTGATACAAGCAATTTTTTTTGTAATCTGTTTCGAGATTCTTGGGCATCTTCAGATAAATTACCAATAGGCAGAACAGCAAAATATCTAATTATACTTTCCCCATGTACTCGTATTTAGATTTTATGTACTGAAGAAGGCATACACGTACAGTTGTACGGTTGTGAGAGCATATTCACCAAATGTTTCTGGATTTACAGCAATATGGATGCCAAACTCTGGAGAATAACAGAAACCTTTTAATAAGTTTCTCGTGAACTCCTGTATTTTAAACGTTGTACAAGCTTTTTCTTGTCGTCTTTGCTTTTTTTATCTTCCGGAGTTCTCGCAGCAAAGGTTGTTTGAAGTATGACAAATTAACTCCACATACCTGATGCAACGTAGACAAACCGTATTCGTATGCATTTATATTATCTGGCTTTGATTCAATCTCCTACAAATTATTCATTTCGCTTTTTTTTAGCCCCACACACTGTACACACAGATCCAGAATTTGTGTCAGTTAAAACTTGTGTAACTTTTCCATCCACCATAATTAGGAATAGCTCGTGCCTTATTTCAATGACCTGCTCATCCCTGTGTATCTTTGAAGTTCGCAAATTTTCAATTTGAACCCTAATATCACCAACCACTGATCGATTTTCTCGGGCGTTTCTTTTGCAAATTATGAATAGAAGAACAAGCCGGATTTTTCCAAATAACTTCATTCGTTTTTATGTCAGTTAGCTTTATCGGTATCAAAGATTCTTTAAATAAATTGACATGTGAGACAAAGTCACTCTCATCTGTTAAAACTTGTTTATACTCACTTTGTCCCGATGAACCATCACATCCCACTTGGTAAACAGTGTAAGAGACATTCTTGCAGATAATATTATTGAAGAATTATAAGTCAAAAATAATCTAACTGTCCAAAAATCTCATCAATCACAACTTAAAATATTTTTAGTTTTTTTTTTGTATTTTCCCCCCATCTGGGATTTTTCGATTTATTTCAAGGGGGGCAGATTCGGGCAGAATTTTTTTACTGCCCTGTCTTCTATATAAGTTGCTCTATGTAACAGTACCAAAATTACGTCATGGGCAGACACGGCTAACTGTCAAAAGTCTATTTGAAGTTTCTAATAAGATTAAAATATGAAGTCCCGAAATAAACATTCTATACCTTTCCAGTTCTTACAAAAAGCTTCACTTAAATTATTTTTAATTAGAGTACTTACTAACGATTCTAACCATATATCACACTTATACATTTGCTGTGAAATTAATGAAAATATGATCATGTGAACTGGAGGAATTGTGATCTACATTATTCTCATATTTTTAACCCTCAACTTGCAAGCCTTAGTCTAATAGTAAAAATCAATAAATAATGGATTTTAATTACTACGTAATATGCATTGGACATTTAGTTAGACATGTGCATTAACGAATTATTCAATATGGAACATTACCAAAAACTATTTTTGAGACGGTATGCACGGTACTGGCCCATAGTGCGCTGTTGCAAGTTATTGCGATTCGATAAACAACTCAATACAAATAATGGACATGGTAAATGTCACGATTTAATTATCTTAAGATAGCGCCCGTAACCATGTCAGTTAAAAACATTCAAAGCCTACCATTTGCTGATATAAATCAAAAATAAATAGCGGGGGGTGTTGCTGGATCGATACCAAATCCAAATATGTGATTAAATAATTTTTGTCTGTCTGTCTGTCTGTATGTGCAGGCATCACGTGAAAACTAACGGTTCGATTTCGATGAAACTTGGTATAATTATACCTTATTATCCTGGGCATAAAATGGGATACTTTTTATCCTGAAAAAATACGTAGAAAAAAAAACTTATTTTTCAGTTACTACAGAACGCGAGCTCAACAGCAGTAGCTCAATAGAGGGATCTCCTTAATTATTATAGGCTTAGCCGTATTTGGTTCCAGATAAGATGTATAAGGGATTTAATCAGATTTATAAGATGTCATTGTCTGAGTTACTCAAAATGGAGAAATAAACCATCCACGCGAAGACCGACATCCGCGCGGTTGGAGTTGCGAGCGGAAGCTAGTCTATAATAAATATATACCCAAGGCCCAAGACCTAATGCTTTCTAAACAAAGAATATAAAAATGAAATTGTCTGTAACAATTGCTCGTTACGAGAATGCGAAATGAGTCATTTGCCTCGCCTGATTGGCATGAAATAAAGAATAATGGTATACAAGTAGGGACAGTTATTGCAGTAACACAAAAAAGACTATGAATGAAGTCAAAGCGTTTGTAAAATAAAAGAAGCAAGTATTAAAGAAAGTCGGGGAAGCGCTAATTAAACTAAATGAGGTCACAAGAGTGTTTTAATAATAAAAGACAATGGCGGCGGTTAAAGTTTACAAGATTCTTGTAGTTTATCACGTGACAATAATATAATAACGATTCCCGTGTCGGGAACGGAGCGTACTAAGTTTATACAAAGTTGTACTCCTTTGTAGTTAATTCTAAGGTAGAATCGGCCTCTAGGGAATTGGGTTTTCGTTAAAGTTGCTCGATTCTTGAATGTTGAAATCGTATTTTGTTTGTTTCTTTGGTTTTGTCCAAGTTCAACCCCTAAATTTTGTCCACGTTTAATCCATGCGGGTTTTACCTGGATTAAAACATTATTTTAAAAAAGCCCATGTTTACCATAAAATATGTTCAACCATCAACCTTGAATTAAACGTGGAAAATATTTAGGAGTTCAACATGAACTTTTACTGGAATTTTTACTCCTTTCTTTACGCATTATAAGATATTGAGCTATGAACCGACATTTTGACAAACCATTATTAGTCTACAAAAAGATAAAATTCCTGTTTTAAAATCATAAACACTAACATTCCCGGAAACCACAAGGCCAGCATCATCGTCTTTTAAAATATTAAAACAGCAATATTTTCTCTATTCCCTTAAGCTCTAGCTGCCTATAGCAGAATCCCATTAATAACTAAATCCATCTGAGCCTGAACCGCGGAAATTAATTTATCATCCCTTAATCCGCTTATAATACAATATTCAGGAACTTAACACCTTGGCCCGGTTGTTGAGCGAGCCAAGTTTTGAGATATTGGGACTTAACCAACTGGGTGTATGAATATTAACGGACCGGTGAAGTTTTAACCGATTTTTTTTGTTTGTTGCTAAATTCTAGGCTTGTAGAATCTGGGCATGCGGGCAGCGAGTAATGGGCAACTCGCTGTCCAACCATGGACCATGCCCGGGTCGACGGCGCGTCGTGTTCCACGCGCGCCTCAAAGAGTGTCAGTAAAAATGACGGGGCCCCCCTCTAGAGGGCCAAAGCCTGTCGGGGTCGCGGGTCTAATATACCGGGACCCCGGTACGTAAAGGGCTATTGATGGACACCGTGGATCTTAGTCAGTACGAGTCTGACAGTCCCTCCCGCCCTGCCCTGGGTGGGAGGACTCATTTGATGATTTTACCACGATAAAAAAAGGCTTGTAGAATCTAGATGAGAGGAAGGAATTTTAAATTTAGAGTAGCCGTTGTAGGCGACTTCGCTCGCATTTGTACCTCGTAAATTATACGGGAACGTAATACCCACGTAACTACGTCATCAGCATATGCAGCCCCCACTGCTGGGACACAGGCCTCGTTACAACAGGGAGTGGTAGAAGATACTGTACCTACCGGAGAAACTAATGAGCGGTCGCCGATTTTTGCGATAAGTGCCAACCTAATTTAGAACTTACGACCTTTCACTTATGAATCTACGACACTTGTACTCCAGAAATACTTTCAAAAATAGAAACACGTTCCCTTTGACTGATATAAAACGTGACGCGAACATCTCATCCCTAACGTTACGAATAGGAAATTGAATAAATCTATTTACGACGGAATACGAGACGAATGTCAGGGACTATATCAAATGGGTCATAAACTCATAATATATGAGTAGTTGAAAATTACGTCAGAATTGGTAGGTATGAGAGAGTTGATTAAGAAGTAATTATAGGTTTATGACCACTTTGTCTTGCCTTGGGAAGTAAAGAGCAATTGAAGGAGCAGGGTAGATTTTTTGTCAGCAGGAGTCCGACAGTCCCTTCCGCTCCATCCAGAGCGGAAGGACTCTTTTGTTGATTTTACCACCACAAAAAAAGTTAATGAGCTAAATGCTAATGGTTGCGAAAGTAGATTTAAGAAGGTCAAGTTTTTAATGAGCAAAACTCACAGACTTTGTATTCAAAAAAAGAAGGTTTAAGTTTTTAACTAATTATCACAATACGTTATGGTCGTTGATTAAGTTATGGTGCCCTGAGGTCAAAATTCGATCATAGCCCATTTAAAATTTTAGTTTCATTGGCTTTCTGGACTCCTCCTAATATTATTGTTGTTTTTGTTATTGTCACTTCTCATCATCTAATAATATTAGTAATATTATCTGATAATTGCATCCGTGCTAAACCAGGGTTGCTCGCCAACTTCAAATAAATGAAGAACACTTACAAAAATAATTTATTTATGCCACAATGATGTCACGGAAGCAATTTTAATATTGAGTAAATAAGGGACACTTTAATTTTAGTCACGCAACATGAAATTGCTGCACGAATATTGGAATAAGCCTTCAAACTTAAGTCTACTCTAGGCAAGACCCGCCTTAATATGTTCCAAAAAATGTTGGCAGAAATGTATAGACTAGAACCCAGATCGGGAGAGACAGGGCCGGATGAATGAAGAAAGGGAATGAGACGTCGGCGCACGTGACTCAGAGGGATCCGACTCCTATCTAGTCCACCCCTGGTAACAGCACCACAGGTTACCTGTAACCTACATTGACGGCTTAACGATCCTATTTGCGGTGTTAGAGGCCTCGACAGAGCCGCTTAGATCGTGAGCTACCACCATCCCCTCAGTCAGGCGCAAAACCTCATGGCTTAAATATAACTGGTGGAATATGGGTGACCTATTAAGTACCGGCTTCGGGGATTACTGGGTATTTTTGCTGGGTTGCGGAACTGTCCAAACAGACAACCATGACCTTGGAACGTAAAGGGCAATTGAAGGAACACGGTGGATTTTAGCCGGTACGCGTCTGACAGTCTTTTCAGCTCCACTATAAAAAGGCTATTTTTGCTAACCCTACCTATTTTGTTTCACAGGAAGACATGGTGTGCCTGTCGTGCACAGCCACAGGCGAGAGGGTGTGCCTGGCTGCCGAGGGCTTCGGTAACCGGCACTGCTTTCTGGAGAACATCGCCGACAAGAACATACCGCCTGACCTGTCGCAGTGTGTGTTTGTCATCGAGCAGGTTAGTGTTCAAGTGTTTTTGAGTTAGACTCAAGCCAAACAAGAGAACATTTCCGTGTTGTGACTCATATAATTTCGTGTTCTGGTACCGCCCGTTCAAGACTTTAGTCTAAGCGACGAGCGGTGCGATGGGCGATTAAGACGTTAATAACTTTGTAAGTACACGAATTCGCTACTGGCGATGCCTCGTGGCGTGTTTCAAACATTTCTTTACAGTTGATCCCGCTCCGCGCTAAGTCACCACTCACAGTGGTAAAAATACGCTTATCTGGTTTCAACGTTATCGAAGCGCCCTTTCCCAATGAGTGGATGATTCGTATTTGGAATTACTACCATCATACCTCTGTCTGCTGCCAAGCAATGTTGGCGCTACTTGGCCTTTACGGTGCTGGTGTAACCAGCAAGATGTAATATTAAATTACAAACTCGTGCGATCAATCTAAATTTAGAGTGGGATGCAGCTATGCATGACGCACAGAGGTGGTTGCAGACCCCCAGATGGCTTGTGGCTTATTTTTACTTTATTTTTTTTTTAAAAAAACAATAGCCTCAAAACTAGGGCCTCAGACTCGAAGCCAGCGAGTAGCGGGGTGGCAAAACAGCGCGTTCAAAGGAGCCGACTTGCCAGAAGTGGGCGGATTGCCCGCTGACTTCGAGACCTAAGGCTTTTTTGACGTTTACTCATAATTACCGTTCTTGCAGTATTTCTGCTTGGATAGCTTTTGGAACAAAGTTATTACTACATGAAATTAAAAAACCTCCCGATATCTTTAAATCTCGTATTTTTATTCCTGAACGCATGCAACCTAAATCTCTTCAAATTTATAGTAATCAGGCTTCTTATCGGTCAGCTCGCTCCATCGTATACTTTGTCTACCAGACTAGAGTCAAGAACGAAACCATCACAAATAAACAAGAAACTCTTAATAAAAAAAAACCTTTTTTTACTGTTAATTTCAGGCGCTGTCAGTGAGAGCTTTGCAAGAGTTGGTGACAGCTGCAGGATCTGAAACTGTAAGTATATTTTGGCCTTCAATTTTACTATAAATGTACATCAAGTATTCCATAATTATATGTACTTGTAAGATTAACATTTGAAAACCTTTCCGAAGTATAATAATGCCACCCTATGAATAATTTTCAATTATATTTTTTTGACTAAACTACACTTTAAATATGTTCTAATAAGGGATGGTTTCACTATTAACTTTTGTAAAAAGTGATTTTATATTTTAGATAGCAGCCATCTTTTTTTTCTTTATTTCATTTCCTCTCTTTATTTCTTATGATTTCTTTCGTCCAAGGAAATGGTGAAACAAATTCCTGATGATTCCTATAAAGATTTCAAAAGGCAAATCTTTTGTATGATTTTATACACTCCATTATATTTATTATAATCTTGTGTTTAACAAATATGAATACTTTGTTGTCCTTTTGTGAATAATTTCGTTTTACGTATTGCGATCGTGTTTTAAATTTTCCAGGGAAAAGAAAACTTAGTGAGTATATCTGCCTATCGGTAAAAATTGCATGCTGTATCATTTACATATTTTTTGGCTAATTGGTGGATAAATCTGGCTATTTTTGACTTTCAAAATTTTCTGACAAAATTTTATTGCCTAACAATTTTTGATAATACCTATGTGGTTTTAACTTTCAAAATTCATTATGTGATCGCTAATAAAATATACTAATTTGTATACTATTTTTTTATTAGTTTTTGAAAATGATACCATCTGCGTTTACTCAAGGTATTTTATTTGAATATTGACTTTCCATAAGAATTTTTATATGCTGTCACGGTTTATTTTGGATGAATAAAGTAAAAACCTTTAGATCGGTCCCACGGTCCTAATTACTTTTGAAGAACAAACACACAAAATAAAAGGCACGCCGTAAAGGTGTATTGTTATTTCATATTGACCTTGACCTTGACGTTTTTAAAGCTTGAAAGATGGTATAGTTATTATATTTAGATATTGTTTTCTATTCCTATCGCTAATCCTTCGCATGCGTATTCTATTAGTATAGCATATTTGAGTCTTCCCCCTTTGTATTAACAATAAATAATTTACTGTAAATTGTAAGTATGAACTTGACTTGTTTTAAGAAATATTTGGCTTTTATTCTAAATTAACAAAATTTACATGAACAGAAAATAATGCTAAAAGTATATTTAGTTAACATAAACTATTTGTTCGATGTTTAAGACTATGTCTGAGTTTTTTGAAAATCCACTAAAATATGGTAGGTTGTTTGGATCCGGCTCGAAGGACAAGTTGTTGTGGTTGGATGAGCTCAAAAGAAACCGGGTTAATAAATAAGTACTACAAATAAATTTAGACTGTCTGGTATACCTACTCTACAATAAAAGTATTGAATCTATGCAAAGAGGGGAGGCCTAAGTACAAAGTCTTATATTTATATTATGATAGCCGGCTTAACCCAATTAATAGCTCCCGAGGTGCGAAAAAATATCGCCTAGTTAGCATTCTAAAGACACAATTAAAATGGCTGCCATAACTCTTCTAGTTGAGTAAGATTTACAAGGGACGCGATTCGTGCCGCATCGGAACTTATTTAACCATGTGTTTAAATTAATTTGAAGGAGAATTAAAATTATTTGTACAGGATTTACATATTTTGATTCCAATCCGATTGGATCCCCTTCTATGCCGTGGCACCTTGTGTAAATTCCATTCTGCTTTAGGAAGAGACAGACGAATCAAAATAGGTACAGGATAATAGTAATTTACTCAAGAATATTATAAAATAAGTACTCAATTCAATTCGTAAGCTTGTCATTTACATTAAACACATTGTATTGGCGACACGGTTGCTGCAGTGGCCGAGTGAATAACTGCTGCGCTAAATGTCGCAGTTTCGATTCCCGGACGGAATAAATATTTCTAAAATGACCAACGAAGCAAATTCATAGTGCCGTCGAGTGAAATACATAAATAAATAAAAAAACAGATAATATATTGAAATTATAATGCACTCCGGAGTCGGACACTCGCCGTCTCGTGTAAATCGTACTTTTAGCGTTCTATGGATGCCAAATTGATTGTCACTCAACAAAAACGTTATGACAGTGATGTATTGGATGTGTCAGATCGTAACCGTCATTATTTTTAGATCGTTCATAATTCGATTAAGGTCAAACTGACTGAAATATTGAAAAAAAAAAGACTTAATTCTTTTATCGTGGACTTCTTTTTCTTTGGAATTTTATTTTTGAAAGTTTGACAAATTGCTATGATAGTGTTCTTCAACTCTATGTTTCTCTTTCCCAGGGTAAAGGCACCGGATCTGGTCATCGTACGCTATTGTACGGCAATGCCATCCTTCTACGACATCTCAACAGTGACATGGTATGAAGTTTTTTTTTAATAATTGCTTTATCGCTATCTCAATTAACTGAATTCTTACTAAGATTTAAATTATGTATCTTACTGTCACTTCAGCAAAAATAGATCTTGGATTGCAGACTTTAAGTTTACTGTACTTTGCACCAAACAGTTAGATATTAAAATGAATTTAATGATATTCTGTCATTACAAGAAACAATGTAATCATAAATTGAACAATTAAACTCCAAATTAAATAAACTTTCTTAAAAAAATATATTCAATAAATTAATTAGTTTTTTTTATCTTTTTAATTTTTAAGATTAAATCGTTTTTTTTTTTCTATAATTTTTAGGGGTATAAATTAAATTGTCTATTTTTTTTTTTAAACCAATTTTTTTAAAACTCCCTATTGTAATCCGCAGTACCTGGCCTGTCTGTCGACATCGTCATCTCAGGACAAGCTGGCCTTCGACGTGGGTCTGCAGGAACATTCCCAGGGTGAAGCCTGCTGGTGGACCCTGCATCCTGCCAGCAAGCAGAGGTAATGTATTTGCTCCTCTGTGCGTCATCGCGAGTTCGATTCTTGCACGGAACGATGATGATACGTGTGAAATTACTGGAAAGAAGTGCGAGATTTTTATTGTATAAAAAAACTATGATCCTTTTAGATATTTATTGTGATCTTCGATTATATTACAAAAAAGTTTTTTATTAAGTTTCGCTGTGGAAATTGGTGTTATTCAACTACAATAAGGATCTGTTTTGCATTATTTAGAGTGTAAATTTTACCTTCTTTTGAAGGCTATGCTTAAGTTTGAAAATGATCCTTATGAACACCCTGGGCATCATCATTCCCTGCTGAAGTCTTTGCTTCCTGATAGGGTGATTAGGGTCTTTAAGTAAAGAGTGAATAGGTTACTTCTAGGCAAGTATGCTTCATCGTCGACCACATAATAGCTTTTCATTAGGCGAGATAGTGGTCAAACACGATCTTAAACCTAATAAAAAAAAAACATTACAGTATATATGTATTTTTGTTTAAAGCGTTGCCCCTCACTAGGAATTTCTCCTGTATCGTGGGTGCGTTCACAAACATAGAAACTCACATACACAAACACCCAGACCCGGAACAACTACTTGCAGATCATACAAATAGTTGTTCCGTGCGGGAATCGAATCCGCGACACACAGCGCAGGAGTCCAATTTCTCAGCCACTGCGCCAAACGTGCCGTATATAAAATGTTTAATCTGGTAACTCAACAGATCTGAGGGTGAGAAGGTCCGAGTCGGTGATGACTTGATTCTCGTCTCCGTGGCCACTGAGAGATACTTGGTGAGTACATTCTTTTATGCTTCTATTCCTGCAGCCGTATTAAGACGTCTTAAAACCAGGCTTGTTCCAGTGAGTGAAAGGGACAGAGCTATACAAGTCGTCTAGCGCCACCTCGTTCACTCACTGGAACAAGCCTGGTTTTAAGACGTCGTAATACGGCCCCTGTACTGAATAATAGCCAGTCAAGAAGTCTAGAACTACCTCATCAAGAAGTATTTTTTTATAAATACTGCTCTATAAGTTGTGGATAGACCCCAGAAGAATCCTAATGCTAAATGTTTTAAAAATATTACCATCCAAAAACAGTCACAGGTGTTTCAGCTTTAGACTACAGTACATTTTTTTTTATAAAACTACTAAATTAAGTAAGTATGTTCTTGGCTATATATGTAGCTAGATAAAAAAATGGTATGTCCAACCTCCTAGTTATTACAAAAATATGGGAACGAAACTTTGCTTTTGAGAGTAATATCTTTGCGGTTTTTAAACGTGTATTATTTTGCAATAATTTGATGTTACAATTATTTGAGCTTTCCGAAATGGTGTGTAATAAAATTGTAGGAGGTACTTTGAAAAAAAAAACTTTTTATTTGGAAAATGCCACAAGTGCACACTACATAAAAAACGACGAGTTGCACTCTGGGAGTGCCGGCAGAAGTGAAAACTTTTGAACTTTTTGAATATAAACTTAGGCGCAGGCATACATTTCGCCGCGCCGTAGAAAGAGAGGGGGATACTCCCTCTCCTACGCCGCGCCAGCTGTCTACTCTCCATCCGTCTTACGAATTTTCGATCAGGTCACGTGTCTTGACGCAAATTTAACATTTTTTACCCACCCCAAAAAAAGTGCACAACGCCGCTAAAGAAGTTTTCACTTCAAAAAACTTTTTTTTCCACAACTGAACCTGAGATACAACAACTGCGCTTATTTCAACTGGACCTAAGATAATGAAGTCACCAGTTTTATAATTTGTGTTAAAATGTGTATGAATAGGTTCTTACTTATCTAACCTCAGGGCAAGGTCATATTGTCACCAGCAGAGCGAGCGCCACGCGTCATCACGAAGGGGCTCAGGTTTATCCTATCGGTGAGGCAAAGTGCCTGAATGTCATAGTTGTCTCTATATACATCTTGTCCTCATTTAGCTTCCGAGCAAAGACAGAATCATTTATTTATTTATGTACACGCAAAAACACTTCTTAGTGGAAAGTATATAAATCATATTGTAATGTGCATTAATTCGGCTATTTGTTTTGTTTCATTATTGTGCAGTGTTGTATTAAATGATCTAGAGAGATTTATCAGACTTCTTGGGTAATTAAATCTAAACACGACACAAAGAATAATTCTGCAGGCTGCAGGCACTAACATAATTAGAACCGAAACGAAAAATTACATCTCCACTTTTTTTTCTATACTTATTGTAAGCGGCGCATATCCTCTCTCTCCCGCATTCCGCCTCCTCCTTCGCTAGCATTACTGCTTCGCAGAAGGAGGTGTTTGCTTCCCACTTCCCCCTCGTTCCTTAACATGAACCAGTGCCGGACATGAGTGATCGCAGTTGCCTATTGGCCCATTTTTTTTTCTACTGAGTGAAATCATCGATTGACTCCTCCCACCCAGAGCAGAGCGAGAGGGATTTTCAGACTTGTACTGACTAAAATCCACATCCTTCAAAAGCCCTTTACATATTTTTTTAATTCTCGTTTGATATCCCTACCCTGAGGTCTGATAAGTTTCTCTACTTATTTAATAATAGCCCTGTACCTATATCTTGTTAGTACTCGTAGATCGCAAAGACATTAACAAAATATTCGCATTTGTATCGCATTGTCTGGCCAAAAATCATTTAAATGTTTAAAAGCCTCATTGGTTTTAATGTTGTATGTACTTGTTACATCACATTGATACGTTAATTGTTGGTTTTTAAAATATTTGTCGGATACAGAATATGTTGCGTGTTGTATACATTAGGTAGTATTATGTGCTATTTTAATTTATTTATGTTGAATCAAGCACATCGATTCATCAGCATTTTATGTTGAACAAGCACAAATTATGTATTACACATTTTCATGTAGTTTGAAATATCGAAGACATTACATGTTATGTTACGACATTTTGTAAACTTAATTTATCATATATTATTGTAAACGTAAATCATGAGTTATCTATGTTGTTGTTCAGTGTTTACTTCAAATATGTGTTTATTTGTGTTGTCCAAATTGCAGTTTAGTATAATAAAAAACCTTATGAGTATTTATAAAAAGCCCTTATACTATTTCACATTTAAGTCTATGGAACAAGGAACTAAAGATAATGTTAACATAGCATAATCAGAATAAAATTACCATAGGTAACCGAAAGGGGTATGCAACTTTTTGGCATAATATTTTTTTCTTGCGCCAGTAATGAAATGTTGGTAGACCGCAACCTAAGAAATTCGTAAAAAATAAAAATAAAAATTGTAAACCGTAACCAACCAAAGATATAACGGATTTTATTTTGTTCTAATCAGGAGTAAATCAATAGTTCTATAGATTCCTACAAAAAATAACTCCTGATTAGAACAAAATAAAAACCGTTATATCTCTGGTTGGTTACGGTTTAAAAACTTTTTTTTTTCTATCGACTTCTGGGGTGGTAGTCTAATTGTGCCCAAAATTTTATAACTGGCGAAAAATTGATGCCAAGGTTCATACTAAAAGTTGCATACCCTTTACCTTCTGTATTTATCCTTATTTATTTCTCAAATAAAGTTATGAGGCCATTGAAGGAACATTAACTTATTATATGAATAAATAAGTGTAACCTTTTAATAGACGTATTCATTTTAATTTTAAATGAAAAGAAAGACCACTTTCAGAGGTTCAAGAACACTAATTTTGGTCGGAACGAATATTTTGACCGAAACTGAAACAGGCCGAATCTATTTCTTTTTTACTCCGAAACCGTTATACATAGATTCATTCGGACTCTAGATTTAAATGTTCCATGTCTCTACCTATCTTCTTACTATGAAACAACATTAAAACATTTCCTAAATTCCAGCACACGACGAAAGAAAACGAAGTCTCCATAGTAAACGCGTCCTTCCACGTGACACATTGGTCGGTACAACCGTACGGCACGGGTATCTCCCGTATGAAGTACGTGGGGTACGTGTTCGGAGGCGACGTGCTCAGGTTCTTCCACGGAGGAGACGAGTGCCTCACCATACCCAGTACTTGGACCAAGGATGGGGGGCAGAAGTGAGTATTCAGACTACTGATTATTATTTTAAGCCAGTACACTACATTTTACTGCTAAGAAGAAAGGTATTCGTGGGGCTATCTAAGCAGGATACCATGGCCCTGGAAATCAAAGAGTAACCTAAGGGACAGGGTGGCTTTTTAATCCTTCCCGGTCAACCCAGGGCTCAGAACTCATTTGATCATATTATCAGCTTAGAAATAAAGTTATTCTCCGTTGTTCCCGTTCTTTTGATCAAGCACAACTTGTCCAGGTTATCTAGCCAGCTTTTTAAATGGTTATCTCACTCTATGGTTTCTCTAACCACTTAATTCCCCGTTTCATTAAGTTTACTTAGCAATAAGAAAGACAAATATAAAGAAAGATTGACTTATACTCCTTCAAAGTTAGGCCCCTCTTAGGCCAGATTGGGATCGGATCCCAGATTTTTATTTTGCAGAATGTTCAACATAAATCTGCTTATATAAATAACTCAGGCTGGTCTTAAAATTCGACTCATAAGATAGATTGAAGGAATCGGGGGAGGCCTTTGCTTAGGAGAGGTCTAAATAAATCAGGTATTAGTTTTCAGCTTAACAAGGTCGTCCTTAAATTCCCATATCAGTTTTTGCCCCTGAAGGCCTATCCCAAAACCTATACCCTGAATATTCATTAAGCCACCATCACCTTTTTTTCCCAGTATTGTGGTCTACGAAGGCGGGTCAGTGATGTCTCAAGCCCGCTCCCTGTGGCGGCTGGAGCTGGCGCGCACCAAGTGGGCGGGAGGGTTCATCAACTGGTACCATCCCATGAGGATCAGACACATCACCACTGGAAGATATCTGGGAGTCAACGACCAGAATGAACTGTATTTAGTTAGCAGGTACGTTTTAGACTGATATGCGTAGAGATCACATAGCTTTTAAGCAAGATATATACGTTGTGATTTAGACCGTTGAACATAGTTGTAGGAAAGCTTGAAACAAAGCAATATATACCAAAAACTAGATGTTAAAAAAATGCAGTGTTTAATTCAAACTATATCTTAGCTTATAATATTCAAATCACTATCTGCCTAATCTAACATTTTCCCAACTATATTGGAGTGGGCATCTAGTCGAAACGGATGCAGCTGGATATTAGTATTTAACATGGAGCGATTACCATTCTGACACAACCCAGTAACTGTGTTATACGGTACCCCTTGGTAAGACTGATTGTTAGACTTTCGAGCTTCTGTCTAACAGTAACGAGTGTTAAAGTCGTTAAGACTAGTTCAATATATAACCTGAAACCATTATTTTTCCAGAGAGGAAGCCACAACAGCCTCTTGTGCCTTCTGTCTCCGCCAAGAGAAGGACGATCAGAAGCAGGTGCTGGAAGACAAAGACCTGGAAGTGATAGGAGCGCCAATTATCAAGTATGGTGACTCCACCGTCATTGTGCAGCACTCAGAGACTGGCCTGTGGCTGTCTTATAAGGTAAACTTTGGTCATTTAACCAATCTGCATCCTCAAACACTTGTAGCTCCATCTATTTCTACTCAAACGAACTACGAAATCACTGTCGTTTTGTAAAATATTACATCACGTAATCTATGTATACGGGGTGAATTTTCCAACTTTTTTTTTCCAACTGGGTGTAGATGGCCGGAGCCTAAACTGTGAGGAATAGCGAAAAACACTGAAAGTAGTCTCGAAGCCGATTTTGATGAAAACTAAAACTGCATCATTGGATTGTTTAAATCAACATTGCTACCTCAGATTTTTTAACCTAACCTTTTCCTAGCTATATTGGAGTCGGAATCTAGTCTTGGTAACCTAACCTTTTCCCAACTATATTGAAGTCTTTTAATTCCATCAGACGCCTCCCGTTTCAATGCCATGCCGTGTTCCTCATTCACCCATTAATCTAGTACTGGATTTTATAGAAAATTTTCTCCTCTAGGGCAAAAATAAGACTGACTTATTATTAGTCATTTATTTATACTGTACATACAATGTTGGTACAGAAAGCGGAATAAATACCATGCCACAAAAAAAAACAGCAATACAAAAGTAAACTTCTTATACGAGTATCACCTTCGTTTACTTTCAGTCATACGAAACAAAGAAGAAAGGCGTGGGTAAGGTAGAAGAGAAGCAAGCGATACTTCACGAGGAAGGCAAGATGGACGACGGCCTGGATTTCTCCAGGTCCCAAGAAGAAGAGTCGAGGACTGCGAGAGTTATCAGGAAGTGTTCTTCGCTATTCACTAAGTTTATCAAGTAAGTTATTATGTAACCTCTTCTTACCCATCTTTTTACACGACTGTCCAAGAAAAGAGTAAAAATGTTTTCAGGATTCATAATAATATATGTGTTTGTAAGTTTCTTTATTCCACCATAACTTCTGAACGCCTGGATCGATTTTGATGAGTTTGGTACCAGACTCCTTGAGTTATCGCGGGTAATATATTGAAAATTGAGGACCTATAACAAAAACAATCCACATAACTGTTAGCCAACTGGAATAAAAATGTTGGTTTTCTGTTTACCACTGCTATTTAGTCACATTCCCTTCTGCTCCATCCAGGACGAGAGGACTGTTTGATGATTTTAACACCCAGAAAATTAAATACACAGGCCTGTTGGTCTAGTGGTTAGTGACCCTGACTGCTATGCCGGAGGTCGTGGGTTCGATTACCACCCAGGACAAATGTTTGTGTGATGAGCATGATCATTTGTTCTGTGTCTGGGTGTAATTTATCTATAATATGTTTGTATTTAGAAATACATAAGTATGTTTATCAGTTGTCTAGTACCCATAACACAAGCTCTGCTTATCTTGGGACTAGATGGCGTTGTGTGAAGGTTGTGGAATATTTATTTTATTTATTTAAATATATGGACTAATTGTTTCATTTTTTTAAATAAATCCTGACCCTTCTTGCTAAGACATTCCTTCAAATATTTACCTTTAAAAATCATTCCACAGCGGTCTTGAAACTTTACAAGAGAACCGACGTCACTCCATGTTCTTCGCGTCAGTAAACCTCGGAGAGATGGTGATGTGTCTCGAGGATCTGATCAACTACTTCGCGCAGCCGGATGAGGATATGGGTAAGTGGAATTAGTAGATAATTTTGATTGTAATAAATGATAGCAGAATGTAGTCTCAAGTCAAAAACCGAATCCGTAAGTGACCGAATAGGCACTAACAGCACAAATATATTAGCAGCACAAAGTTGGATGGATGGATGGACTCCATTATCTCAGAAAGGCTGAAGGGATCTTGATGAATTTAATAAAAATAGCATACCCATTATCACGGTATTATATTCCCGAGAGATAATTTTCGAGTAACACACGAGGAAACTGCTGGTTGCTGTAATATTTGCAATTAACGAAATCCTTACCTTAATACATACAGATGGTAGTGTCACAGACATAGGTACTGTGAGTATTTCTTTTTGTCAATACGGTTCAATATTGAGGAAATTTTCAGTTAATTTCCGAACTGTAAGTAACTTCTCCTTTTTGTGCATTTCTTTAACGTTCATCGCCATCATCATGAGCTCCCTGTTCCAGAACACGAAGAAAAACAGAACCGCTTCCGTGCTCTCCGCAACCGTCAGGACCTGTTCCAAGAGGAAGGCATCCTGAACCTGATCCTCGAGGCCATCGACAAGATCAACGTCATCACGTCGCAGGGCTTCTTAGCAGGGTTCCTCGCGGGAGACGAGTCGGGGCAGAGTTGGGAGATGATCTCCGGATATCTGTATCAGTTGCTCGGTACGTATAGTTTTTTTTTTACGTGGTAAAATTATCAAATGAGTCCTCCCACCCAGGACAGAGCGGGAGGGACTGTCAGACGCGTACTCACTAAAATACACGGTGTCCTTCAATAGCCCTTTACGTTCCGGGGTCACGGTAATTCGTGAGTCCCGCGACCTCAGCAGGCTTTGGCCCTCATTTTTGCTGACACTCTTTGATGCGCGCGTGGAACACAACGCGCCGTCGGTCGACCCGGGGCATGGTCCATGGTCAGTCTCGGTATGTATAGATAAGGAAATAAGAATGCTGAATGTAGACAATAACTGAAGAATATTTGTGAATTTTAAACTTTAACAGAGTTTACTGTATTTTACATGACAATTTTAACACAGAAATTGTATAATATATGAGAAATATTGTAAAATAGAGGCTTTATCTTCCTGACGACCATAATGATTCAAAAACGAAAAAATTACATAATTATCGTAGCCCAAATTACAATAAAAACTATGATTTATTTTAGTTAGTAATTGAATCTAATTTCATTCGTATCGTTTGGAAGTTAGATAATAACTAGCGGGTCGGACTGTGGTAAAATCAAATTAAATGAGGCTCAGGGTGAAACGGAAGGGACTGTCAGACTCATGCTGACAAAAATACAGTGTTCCGTCAATAGCCTTTTACGGTTCAGGCTCACGGTTACCTGTTTATACAGACCCGCGACCCCGGAAGACGTTTAGAACTCCTATCTTTTTTTTTAGGTGGTAAAATCATCACATGAGTCCTCCCACCCAGGGCAGAGCGGGAGGGACTATCAGACTCGTACTGACTAATTACCACGGTGTCCTTCAATAGCCCTTTACGTACCGGGGTCACGGTAATTCGTGAGTCCCGCGACCTGAACTCCTATCTTAGATTTGGACTGTCATTAATCCATTCTAACCATACTTCTTCTTCTTCTCCACAGCCGCCATAATCAAAGGCAACCACACGAACTGCGCGCAGTTCGCCAACTCGAACCGTCTGAACTGGTTGTTCTCGCGACTTGGCTCGCAAGCGTCCGGGGAGGGAACTGGAATGTTGGATGTGTTACATTGTGTGCTGATTGACTCGCCTGAAGCTTTGAATATGATGAGAGTAAGTAATGGATAGCAAATATTAGTAATAATTCCGCTATTGATCTTTGAAATTTATTGTCCTTTATGCACTAAGTGTGTTACCACATTATTTTAAGACGTAAGGTCTGCAAATTCTTAAGAACTTGTTTGACTTGATTTTTATTAAATATTTAATATAACCAAATGAAATGAGTTAAAAAAACTTGACACACGTCGCTTCCGAGCCGCCCATTTTTTTTTTTCTAATAACTTTCAAACGACAGAATTCATTGAAAACCAGTTCGTGACCAAAGGTCATCTATTTTGTGAAAATAAGCGCCGTGAAGTTCATGTTCTAAAAATTTTTCAATTCTTTCCGTCTTTCAAGCCAGATTTCTCATAATAAACACTCATAAATATGTTTTCTATTCCTCCACAGGACGAACACATAAAAGTCATCATTTCTCTTCTCGAAAAGCACGGACGTGACCCGAAAGTCCTGGACGTACTCTGTTCTCTCTGCGTCGGTAACGGCGTTGCTGTGAGATCCTCTCAGAATAACATCTGTGACTATTTACTACCAGGGAAGAACCTTCTGCTGCAGACTGCACTCGTTGATCATGTGTCGAGGTGAGTTTAGACTATGTGGTGTTAAAGATAAGGTTTATTATTGCTTGATTATAGCTAGAATCATGACAGAAAATTAATTTAACTAGACAAAAATATTAGATTAATTTGTAGCAGGATAGTAAAAAAAACTGCTAAGCCATTTAGGACAAAAAATAATGTTTTATGGTCTACTTTGTACCTGTAATTTGTATGGTGTGCATAATAAAGGGTATTCTATCTATCTATATTTTTATCTATATTATATTCTTAAATCATGCTATCAGAATTCTTCACAAGTTTAGAACAAATAGAAAAACCTTACAAAAACAGCACGAGATCCTCTCTATTCAAACAGAATGAGGGAGATAACACTCTTTTCCTCATGCTCCCATAAATCCAACGTAGAAATAGCGCTTAAAATCCTTAAAATCATCTCAATAAAGTTCAATTTAAATTGGTAAAGGTTTTAGAACTGGACAATCTGTGTTCCTCATACTCTTATAGATTCTACAGTAATATAGCGATTATTTTAGACACACAAACACATTGCATTGTGAAATCTAGGGATATTTAAACCTTAAAGTCATCTTAATAGAGTTCACTTTAATATGGTAATGTTTTACATTTCTTTTTTCTTTTCCAGTGTCCGACCAAACATATTCGTTGGTCGCGTGGAAGGGTCTGCAGTGTACCGCAAGTGGTACTTCGAGGTGACCATGGACCACATTGAGAAGACCACGCATATGATGCCGCACTTACGTATTGGATGGGCTAACACTACTGGGTGAGTTTACATTAGGCACTTGTTCATCCGCCGACGAATTTAAAAAACTATTGACTATTTTACAATACAAAATTTGTAAGAAAAAGAGATACATTTGCAACTGGATGACATACCGCGACGATAAGAACTATCTTTTAATTCAAATCAAATCAAATCATTTATTCCAACTAGGCCAATTACAGGCACTTTTGAATTGTCAAAAGACATAAAATAAAACTAGTACAAAAGTAGTTATGGTGCTACAGTCCTAGTCACAAGACATAAAAACTGTGAAAGTACCGTAGGTGCTCATTCCAAAGCGTAGATCTCTGTGGAGAAGAATGAGCAAGAAACTCCATGGACACTCTTTTTCAATCGCCAAAATTTTTACAGAACTTTTTTACATCATTCATCATGAATTGCTAGCTAAACTCGCTTCACGCTAGTAATTTACTATCGGTGGGACAGGCATAGAAGCCAGCACAACAATCTACTGCAATCTGACAAATTTGTGATGATTTGTGTTCCATAACCGCAAACCATGGCTCCTACATATACTAATATGGTAAACATGTAAAATACAGAAATGGACTAACCGTTTCAAATCATCGCTTACCATCAGGTCAAAAGCTAACCTACCTTAAAATGAAAAAAAAAAAACAGTTCGAAAACTGTGCGGGAATTCAATATTTTTTTTTTAGTTTTCGGTGTTCGTCACATTACTATGGTTTTTCCCACTAAGGTGGAGGGGAAAGATTTATTGTCATTGATTTTAGATAAGATTATTGATAGATACAATATCTATCTATAATCTTATCTGGTTCTAAGTTTATAAGTATACCTTTATTTTCCAGTTATGTACCCTACCCTGGCGGTGGTGAAAAGTGGGGAGGTAACGGCGTGGGAGACGATCTGTATTCGTACGGGTTTGACGGCGCGTACCTATGGTCTGGTGGACGCAAGACCATGGTGAATAGGACGCATCACGAGGAACCTTATATTAGGAAAGGTAAGGTTGAGTTTTGCGTGTTTAACATCTACCAAGGCCAGTAATGTTGGTATTCTTGTCAAACAGCTGTGAAACACCAGTTCAAAATAAGATACACAAGTTCAAGAAAGAGACGCGGGTATCTCACTGAGAAGGAAAGAGGAAAGATCGTGCAAATTTACGCTTCTATAAAACGTCCATAATACGACAACATCAAAAAATTGCGAATCTATTGATTCTGTTAGTTTCTAGGGGAAACGTATTTTTTATTAATATATTTGCAAGTTTAAACTTATTTAAAAAAAAACTCGAGACTATAGAAATCCAAACTAATATTATAAATGCGAAAGTAACTCTGTCTGTCTGTCTGTCTTTTCTTCACGCCTAAACTACTGAACCGATTTGTGTGAAATTTGGTACAGACATAGTTTGGAACTTGAGAAAGGACATAGGATAGTTTTTATTACAAAAAAAAAAACAAAAATCTGCCGGAAGTCACTATTCCACGCGAACGAAGTCGCGGGCAAAAGCTAGTATGTTATAATTATACTTAGATGTAAAAAAAAGAATACTGGTCAATTCATTTTTGAAAATTTTACTGACTCTCTTTTTAGATTTTTTCAGTCATGTCGCCTTTTAATCAGAGCATGGAGGATACAATTAAGAGTCTAATAATTTCCAAAATACACTTGTAAAAACTGTTGCTGGCACAGACTGTGATAAAGAAAGTAACTGGACTGCGAGCAGGACTCAAACCTAAAACTCACCAAATGCGCTGTTGCTTTTTTTTCTTTCCACAATTTGCGACCCAGATTAAATAGAATATTAAAATGTAGACAAACTAAAGATCCCTTCCCAACAGGTGATGTGATCGGCTGCGCTCTAGACCTGACGGTGCCCATCATCAACTTCATGTTCAACGGCATGAGGGTCACGGGATCCTTCACCAACTTCAACCTGGAGGGAATGTTCTTTCCCGTCATCAGCTGTTCTAGTAAACTGAGGTAACATTTGTACTAATCTTGAAAAATGTGTTTTTGTTTTATTTATTTTAAATTTGGGCATCTTTGTGAGTGACAATTCTGAACCTAAAACATATGTAGGGCTGTTCTCTGAAGAAAACGCCGCGGCAGCGCTTTAACTACGGTTTGTCTTTGGTGGATTTTCAACTTTATGATCTAGACTCTATAGAATGAAGTCAAAAATCTATTACAAGTTCGTTGTAAATTCTTTTAGGGAATAACATAGCTACGCTGACAGAAACTTAATAATATACAAATGTAGCAGAATATAATTGTAATGTTGCTTTTTATTAGATTCAATATGGCTTTTATTTAAAGGAACATAATTATTCACTTTAACTTAATCTAAAGTAGTCGTAATTTAGAAAGTTAAAACTATATTTAATAATTTTAACCTGTTCTTTCCACCACCCAGTTGTCGCTTCCTCCTGGGCGGGGAGCACGGTCGCCTCCGCTACGCCGCCCCTGAAGGTTACTCCCCACTGGTGGAGTCCCTCCTCCCGCAGCAGATCCTCAGCCTGGAGCCGTGCTTCTACTTCGGGAACCTCTCCAAGAGGGCGCTGGCTGGACCACCACTTGTTCAGGATGATACAGCCTTTGTACCGACCCCGGTTGATACCTTACAGGTGAGTTCTTATGGAGGCTTTTGGAAGCTGAAGTGTTCATAGTACCACAGCGAGCTATAGAAAGAGTTAAGCTTGGTAAAATATATGTATAAAAAGATTGAGTTTAGACGCAGTTCGTGCCATTTGCAATTTCTACTAACTAAAAATTAAAATCGTCCTTGCTACTACGTTATAATGATGCTATTCCACTGACTTACGTCGTCGTGGCGAGCGTGTTTTGTTTTTCGTCTACCTGTAGATAACCGTACGTTTTATGTCTTAAGTCGTAGTGGTAAGGATGATTTTCACTTGTAGTTGAAATGGCTGGAATTGCGTCGCATCGCGTCTTCCGCAAGCTCGCTATGTGTTTGTATACTCACTGACGATTTAGGGAAATTTCTAGTATGGGGCAAAACTACAAAAGAAAAATAATACCTTTTTTATAGCGAAATAAGTAAGATGTAGTGAGTCAGCCATACATCCTAAAGATTGAGAGAACTATTATGCGTTTTTTTTTTAATTTCTGGAAAAAATATAACTATGTCCTTTTTTTTCTCAGATTACGCTGCCATCCTACGTTGAACAAATCAGAGACAAATTAGCTGAAAATATTCACGAAATGTGGGCTATGAACAAGGTAATGGACGTGGATTTTACTGACAAACCTTCCGTTCCATCCAGGGCGGAAGGACTCATTTGATGATTCACCATGTTAAAAAATCTCTTCATTAAATTAAATGATTATAAATGTGTACAGATCGAGGCAGGCTGGATGTACGGCGAGCAGCGCGAGGACCTGCACAAGGTGCACCCGTGCCTCGTGCCCTTCGAGCGACTGCCGCCAGCCGAGAAGAGATACGACATACAACTTGCTGTGCAAACACTCAAGTACGTAATAAATACTACTGATTTGTTTTAATCTATATCATATAAGATTTATGTTCATAAACATTGAGTTCTACCGCGAATCATAATCAATTCTTCTCTAGTAGCAATCCCACTGCAAGATTTCTATGTTTAAAGACAAAAAAAGACAGTTTTAAAAGGATAATGAGTTCCCATGTATATACAATTTCCCAAGATCCAATAGCCCCTGAGTCGCGGGACTGTACGAATTACCGGAACGTAAAGGGCTATTGAAGGACATTTGACGATTTTACCACGCTAAAAAAAAAAGATCCAATAGCCAAAATAATACACTATTGGAAAGAGCTCTTCAAAAAAGAAACCATTTGCTACTTACACGACTTTTGGTAGTTCGCAGCCCGTTTCAAGTTATTGACCGTTTCAAGATATAGGGAATTGATTAGGACACCGCAGTTAATGTTTTCTGGGTATCCGCCTCTCGGTAATCATTCAGTTCATTGTTATTATTAATGGTTAATGATAATAACGATAAACTGAATCATTATGGAAGAAAAATGAGTAAATGATACTGTGACGTTTGATAGAGAAGAATGGAAGAAAAAAAACGTGTTACGCCGACCCCAAGTAAAATGGGATAAAGGCAGGAAGATGAGATGAGATGATTAATGGTTAATGGTATTTTTAGAACCATCCTGGCACTGGGCTATTACATCAGCCTGGACAAGCCTCCGGCGCGCATCCGCAACGTTCGTCTGCCCAACGAACCGTTTATGCAGGTAAATACATTTTTAAGCAAAAGAAAATAAAACATCATAATTATCTTATACAAATTTCAGAATTTGAAACCTTAGCAATTAAAATTTAGGGTGACCAATTAATTCATGGAATAGGAAAGATACAAAGCGAGATTAAGTTTTAAGCCTCGTTGACACGGTCCGAGTAAGCGCGGAGAGAGTGGACTCGGATACCTACTTGGGCGCAACTCGTATTGTAGCAACCCATAATCCGAGTGCACTCGGATGACGGTGTCCGATCTAATTAGAGTCAGATCGCGTTCTACTTTTCTGAGCTATCTCGGATATCAATAGTTTACGAGTAGTTGAAAAATATCCAAATTCTATTCCTTTTTCCAGATGTCTTCTTCCCTTCTTAACTATACATATCTGCGACAATTCCGATACAATACAGCACGGGCTCACATGTATATAGAAGCGATATTAACTTTTCATATATTTTGTCGTCAGTCGAACGGCTACAAGCCAGCACCTCTGGACCTGAGTGCTGTCACCCTGACACCCAAGATGGACGAACTGGTGGACCAGCTCGCGGAGAACACGCACAACCTGTGGGCCAGGGAGAGGATACAGCAGGGGTGGACTTATGGACTTAATGAGGTGAGTGGACTATCATGTAAAAATTAGTTTGTTTTCAATATCAATATGTTTATTAAAAACAAGCAAGGCTAGGCTTCTAGGCAAACGTGCGTCGCCGTCGACCACATCATCGCTTACCAACAGGCGTTATAATGGTCAAACGCGAAACTATAATTTTTTATATCATAATGTGGACTAAAACAATCCAATTCCCCGATAACGATTGCAGACTGCTTTTGTATATTGCTACTAATTTTGTTTTTTTTTTATTAAACTATTTAGATAACTATTTTGGGACAGTATCGAGAAATTGTAGAAGTGGGGTGGATATGGGCTTTATAAATGACAGTTTGAAGCTAAAAATCAGCGTCAGGTGATAAATATTTGGCAAAAGTACTAATTTATTATAGGCAATAAATGCAATTTATGTTAGCTTTATTTAATATTTAACGTGTATTTATATGTATATAAAATGTTTATGTAGATATTTACATATTTTATTTGTTCTCAACTACTTTCAGCTCTACTATTTTATTATTTATCTTCTTTGTGTTCTTCATCAACATATCCATCACTCAACCGGGCTGCGCTCATCATCAGAGACTACCAGGGTTGTCTGCTGTGACTCTCACACTTAGTATGGTATCGTTCTATTAGGTGTGAGGGTCACAGCAAGATGGCGCTGTGTGCTGTTTCACCTCGCATCATCATCATCACTATCATCACCGCAGATTACTTTCACTTGCACCTAAGTTAATAGCTGTGGCATACATTTTGGTCTTCGGTTTTGTATACTACACTGAAAAAGGGTTTAATGTTCAGTGAATTACTACAGTCGGCCACCCTTTATGGAATACTTTTGGCAAATCTAAATAAATATACGATAAAAATTCGAGACTCCTAGCTCTTGTAGTAACGTTCATACAAACTATCAACACCAAAAACAACACCGTAGGGGCCTTAGGAGGACCTTAGGGGGGGAATTTCGGAAATCCCGTCTTAGGTAACACCTACGTCCTAAAAGAACCCCTATGCAAAATTTGAGACTCCTAATTATCAATTTTTAAAACGACCACTTAGGGGTCGAATTTCGCAAACTCCCGTCTTAGTGAGCAACTACATCCTAAAAAACCCATAGGTATTGAAACTCCTAGCACTTGTAGTTCTGAGATTTCGTGGTCAATGAGTGAGTGAATGATTTTTAAGTTTCCATCCATTCTATTTTATCGTCCCTACCTTATACCACTTATAATTTAGATTAATTTACTACCTGACCCACCAAACTTCGTACCGCCTCTAAATATTTTTTTTAATCATATTTACTCACCTTTTAAACCTTCCCTGGACTTCCAAAAAAAATTCAAAACCGTAATCAGTCCAGCCGTTCCCGAGCTTTAGCGAGACTAACGAACAGCAATTGACTTTTATATATATAGATGTCATAGTTCTTCATTCTAAGGGTCACCTGTCTTTGCCTATATATTTATTTATTTATTAAACTTTTTGCACAACTCTGTACAACGGCGGACTTAATGCCTTAGGCATTTTCTGCCAGTCTACCTTGGGGTGATGCAGAGATAAAACATAGCAGGTGCAATAAAAAAAAAGAGAACAATTAACTAAAGATATATTATATAATACATATATAAAAATAAATAAAAATAAATACATACATACAGTACTCCCAAATTAATAATGCACATGCAAATCTTCGCTAATTGTCGTATTCCCGGAAACACCCGAATCATTGAATCGAAGAGAGCCCTAAACAATGCACTTGCATTTTGCACCTTGTTCGTAAGAAACAGGAGTTAATGTCAAATGTCGAATCATGTGAAACAATTGAAAACAATTCGGCCGGTCGGCGGCTGTCGCCGGTCAGTCAAAGGTCCGTCAGTCGTCTTTATATATTGATGGTGTCTGCACGTGTTCTCTCTGTGTGGAATTATATAGAGCTGCTATTACATACCCTTTTTGGTTTCGTTTTCAAAGGTGAATTCGTTTACCTCGCTATTTACTTACATCGAATTATCCAATCAATTTCGTTACTGATAAATCAACATTTATCTTTTTTAGCACAAAACACATAATTCTACTAAATTATGCATAAAGAAAATGCACTTAACCACTCTATATACATATCGTCTTCCGACGCTCGGGGAATACGACCGTTGCCGAACAGTGACGAAGATTTCTATGTGCATTATTAATTTTGGAGTACTGTACATACATACACTCACTTAGTGCAGAGATAAGAAAAATAAATGGAAAAACTGTCAACCAACATATTCGGACTATACCAGTGACATCTGCTGTGACTCTCACACTTAGTATGTGACATTATATTTATTAGGTGTGAGGGTCACAGCAAGATGGCGCTGTGTACCTCTACAGAGAAGAAAGAAGAACTCTCCGCGATGTACCTATTGTTTGTGTATTATTGTGTATTATGTTTCTTTTTATGTGTGTTATTTTCTTTTATGCTTTTGTATTTCTTTTTAATTTATTTCCATCTGAACTCCCAAAGATTCAATTTGACAAAACTAAGGCCCGTAAAACTCAAGCGTTACTTAAAACTAGTTTTAAACAATCAAATGCCTTTTTTTTATCGTGGTGAAATCATCAAATGAGTCCTCCCACCCAGGGCAGAGCGGAAGGGACTGCCAGACTCGTACTGACTAAAATCCACGGTGTCCTTCAATAGCCCTTTACGTTCCGGGGTCACGGTAATTCGTACAGTCCCGCGACCAAACCAATCAAATGGCTTGAATCTAGTTTTAAGTAATGCTTGAGTATTGAGCGATGTTATGTAATACAGGACTAAAATATTATCATTTATCTGATCCAATCGTATAAAAGGCTGATCCTAGCAAAAAAGTGGTTTTTGGTGTTCAGACTGGAGTAACACTTGCTTCTTTAAAAAATATTTATACAGAATTATTTATGTACTTAATTATTTATAATTATTTTTGACATTTTGTTTTACATAAAGATCTCTTTTTTTCTCACTCTATTAAAACTAATTTTAATTTTTTAACGCATTATGCTATTTTGCCTTATTAAAAAAACAAACAGTTATAAAAAAATCTTTTAACAAATCTCGTTCAGTAACTTATTTTTGTTATTGTAGGACCCCGACATGCACCGCTCCCCGCACTTGGTGCCTTACCCGAAGGTTGACGACGCCATTAAGAAGGCGAACAGAGACACTGCCTCGGAGACTGTTAGGACCCTGCTGGTGTATGGGTACAACCTGGACCCGCCTACTGGGGAACAGCACGAAGGTACGTAGATGATATATTTTTTAAGGAAAATATACAAGATAATCTACCCATTTTATCAGGTTGCCCTACGGCAAAGTTAAACAGTGCATGCCAATTTCTTTATTCTAATAAATTATTTTACTCAAAAAAAAATATTCCACCGAAAGATGGATCAAAAATATTTAACCTCTATCTTTTCTTATGTTACGTAAACCAAAATTGACGAAGATACAACGCTTCTAAAAATTACAAAACATCACTCGGTCGGTTTAATTACAGGCGTTATGACGTCACAAGCCCAACTTCCGAATTTCACAGCATTTTATCTTTGTCAAAATTCATTGATTTAAAAAAGAATACGTGTTCATTATTTTTCAATGTTCTAACTGACAGACTAAACAGATTTTCAATTTATTTATGCAGTAAACTACCCGATTGTTCTGTACATTGCTATGACAAAATTCATAATGAATTAGAATTGATTCTAGTTTCTGGGTTATTTTTTCTATTGCACCTGCAAACATTTTGCAGGTTATTGTCAAATCAAAAGATATATTTGTCATTTGTAAAATTTTGGGCCCATACAACATTCGATATCAATTTACACGAACAGGGTTGCCTTCCTATTCCTGCTTATTCTGTCTGCACACACCCTTTGTTAAGCGAACCTACATCGGAAGAAACAAAAATTACTCTAGCAAAACCAAACATCGCTTCTTAATTCTCTTTTTCTTCAGCTCTCTTGTTGGAGGCATCAAAACAGAAGCAAGCGGACTTCCGAACATACCGCGCGGAGAAGAACTACGCCGTCAGCTCTGGCAAGTGGTACTTCGAATTTGAGATCCTCACTGCTGGACCCATGAGGGTAAGCTTTTACTGTGTTAGGCACCTTAATTTAACAGGATCAAGTAAAATTGTCGAGCGATACTGCGGAATTTTACTTCTTTCGACATCTGCGAGGTTGTGGAAAAAAAATAAGTCTGAAAAAAAAATGCAGAAATGATAATCGTCTAATGCTTGTGCTTGTACTGCGATTAAATCGATGAAATTAAAATGAAAAATGAAAAAATAAAATAGATTTACCTTATTAATTAATTAATTAATAATAGTTTATTTCGGGTATTAACCCATATCAATTACATTACACATAATAAAATCATCACAAAAAATAAATTAAAATTAAACCAATATTACTTACAATCAGAATTAAAATAAAATAAAATCAAAATTAAAATTTAGCATCGACATTCAATTAAATCATTATATAAAAACACATAATATAAAATGAAAATAAAATATAAAAAAAAACACAATTAAAATGAAAACGAAAATGAAAACAAAAACAAAAATTAAAATTATAAAATGAAATAAAAATAACAATCAGACATTAAAATTAAATTAAAATCACAGTTGAAATGAGATCAACATTATTAAAATCAAACTTCACAACATAAGGTACACTAATTCCGGTCTTAATAGGTTATTATGCCTTAAAGTCAGTTCATAAAGAGACGCGACGTGAAGCGACAATATTAGAAGTGAATTTTTTCGTGTAGAAAAGAAATTTAGATTTTCAGTCACTCTATTAAAATGTACGCGAAGCGTCGCGTCTCGGCGGGAATTGACCCGTACAGTAAAAATATCAGTTTTTAGAGTAAAATGTTCAAAACAATTTGTTGTGGTGTATTCTCTTTAAAAGCCTACCTAAATTTTTAATTAAGAAAGTGTAATCTCTACAAAAAAACTTTGAGTAAAGACTATACAAATACTTCATACGAAGCTGCAGCATTCATAATATTTGTTCCAGGTGGGCTGGGCTCACGCAGATATGGCGCCAGGAATGATGCTCGGACAAGATGAGAACTCTTGGGCATTCGACGGATACAATGTAAGTTGCAGCTCACTTTTATCCAAAAAATAAAAATAATTGTATTATTTTATTTAGAGACCTCATTTTTGTGGGCCAATATGTTTTATTTTCCATATTATTGGAAGTTAATTGTTTTTTTACGGAAAGGACACGTCTAAGGTTAAAACGACACCGAAAAATTCACATAGAATTCTCAAACGACACCGCTCCTCGATTCCATTGGGGGATAAAGCAGAACCCACGTCTCACTGTCCCGCCCGTCCGCGCGGATGAGCGGCACTTACCGCTTCCCCGCGCGGTGCACCCTCTATACATTTGCTTCGCCGTCTCCATGTGATGTCGTCTGAGAATAGGCAAATGATTTAAATCTTTGCCCATAATAAACTTTTTTTAAGTTTACACCCACATCTCCAATCAAAAATAAATTTTAAGTCCCACAAATTAAAACCATTGTTACTACAGTCGATTAAAGTGCACGGCGGCGCGTCTGATACTTTTGGACTGCAGCTCAAAGTGGGCGATATAGTCGGCTGCTTCCTCGATGTCACAGACCAGACCATTAGTGAGTTACCACAGATAGGGACAAAGAGGTGCTACTCTGATTTTGATCTTACGATTCACAAGAATAAAGAACAGTTTAATTTGTCCTATAAGCGCTATAATCATCATCATTACATCTATAAAATACTCGAATTAACTACACTTTTTTTAAATTGAAATGTCGTTGGAGACAAAAGAGACAATAATAAGTGCCGTTTGATTTGCGACGTTCAGCTTAGAGCTGATAATTGTAAATCCAATAGCACACTCAATGTCTTTTACGACAATATTCAATTTTTAATCAATCATTCGTTTTCTGTCTAACAGTTTTGTTTAATATGACGCTGAATAAATTAAAGTTATGCAGATTCTTCTCTCAAGAATCTTCTCTTCTCTTCAGTTTACCTTTTAATTGTGTTATATTATGATTTTGCTATCTAATCAGAGTGGCACCTTTTAAACCAGGTCTTTCCTTCTATAACTATGTGGTTAACTCGTGGTAACGTTTCTGTAAAACACCGCTCCTGCTGTCCTCTGTTGAATGTTATGTTTGCCCCGTTTTATATTAAAATTGAACCTTTAATTATTTGTCGAAGTGTTCAAACTTCTATGTAGATCATATTTTTCAGTAGTGACTACTGTAGTACTTAAACATTTCATTGGCCATTTATAATTCTTTATTTTCATACGGAACGTGGTTTTTATTCAAAGTTATTCTATTAAAATACGTTTAGTATATAGATTGGATTTCAAAAAAAATCGTGACAAAAAATCTTTAAAGATGGCGTTAAAATAGAACCCTGAGGTACTCCCTTAAAGAATTAGTAATTTTTTTTTTTTCACAAAAAAAAATCGTTTTGCTATTATGTTCGTAATATTTTATCGTAAATAAAAACCATGTTCTGTATACGATTAAAAACATGTGTCGTATAGGTATTTACATGCGTTTCACAACGTATAACTCAATCAAACGCTTTACTGAGACCATAAGGTTTAAGCAGACAAAATAGCTGAACAAAAGCCAACTGTATGCCAATCGACATAAGATAAAAAACTATTTTTTCCCGACTTTCAAGGAGGAAAAAGTGTACAGCGGTAGCACAGAGTCTTTCGGCAAGCAATGGGCTGTTGGTGACGTAGTGGGAGTGTTCCTAGATCTCATTGATAAGACGATAAGTAAATATCAGACTGAACTGGCTTGATTAGTGGCAGGAACATTTTGTATGAACACTTCAAACTTTTGACTTCCAAGTTTTTATCCTCTCATAGTTTTTTATCTTTAGTTTTTATACTTTACTATTTGCCTTTGCTTGAAGCTTTATTTTCTTTTGAGAATCTTTTTTCTTCGCATGTCATTCAGTGTGCTCTCTTTTATTCTATAGTTTTTCTTAGCGATTGCATTCTAATGTTTTATTTATATACTTCTTTTGATCCAATCCAATTGCATGCCTTTTAGTTTAGATATTTTCCTCATTAATTCAATCCCATTTACTTATTTATACACAAAAAAACCTTTGTAAATATTATTACTATTACTATATTTAAAATGTTCCTGCCACTATAAAGAAAGCCAACACAATTAATTGAATGCTTAATCGCAAAACGCTTAAATGATATCGACATTAGATCCACAGCATCGCTTCGCTTGCTATGAATGATAGAGTCGCACTATTGAACGATTGATAGACTGACGATCATTAATTTGATTGATCGCACACTCGCCCCATTACTGGGATCATTGTTAAACACGTTTGTGGTTATAACAGAAGATGTTAAAAGTAAGAAAAAGATTGCACCATGGTCTACTTTGCACTGATCATTTTTAACACAGCTAATCCATTTTGTTCTGTTCTTTGAATCTTCTTAATGTATTTGGCACGCTAATATGAAAGTGTTAAGACAATGTGCATACCTACTGTGATAATACGTTCCATCTTCTTTCATCTTTAGCAATCGCTGTTTCCTGATGTCCTCTTCCAGTTAGTATAACAGTCCATCAGTGGTACCCAGGGAGAAAACTTCCATAAAATTTTCTTATTTTTAATCAATAGTATCGCTGCCGGTCGCTAGACTAACGAATTACCGTGACCCCTGTACGTAAAGGGCTAGTGAAGGACACCGTGGATTTTTAGTCAGTACGAGTCTGACAGTCCCTCCCGCCCTGCCCTGGGTGGGAGGACTCATTTGATGATTTTACCACGAAAAATAAAAATATAGTATCGCTGCCCACCTCTGGTACTTTGGAATCATCGACTGTTTCTATGTAACTGATTGTAGCAAGACATTCTGTGGTCTATGCTCGCAAGGCAAGGTCAAAGGTATTTTCATGTTTAGGTAGTAAAATGATATTTATTGCCGTTATAGTTCTAGTTTTAAGATCAACATAAAAGATAGTCTATTACTTTATCGTATTAATCCGTGAATAAATTCGTATTAATAATGTTATATGATTTTGTGACAAAGCTCCATAAAATCGAAAAAAAAAACTAGGTAATTTATACTTTTTTTTTCAATATTGTAAAACAAGCTGAAAAAGATCGAGATTAAATACCCAGTTTAAATCAATTTGCTAATGATCCCCAGTAATGAGGATGAGTTTAAATTAGTTATGCGAACAACACTCTATCATCCTTTTAGCAACAGTCGGGTAAAAGTAGTAACATCACAGAATTCCAGATATTAAAAAAAATATTTTGTAGTTAAAAAAAAAAACTAAAATTCATCTTTTAATCATGTGACTAACTTTCCCTGGTATGTTTTTGTAATATAAATAATACAACCTGTGTGTAACATTATATTGAAGTTGAGAGACAAAATAAAATGTTGAACTGATCAGCTAGCGAAGCGCCGAATACGTATCGATATGTAATGGGTATCTTTATGTATAACACTCGCTGTTCGGGTCCAGGGGTCCTAAAAGTCGTAACATGTTTTTTTTTTGTTGGGACAATCCCACCACACTATTCCCTAACCACTGCAACTCCTGTGCGCCAGAATCAACAGTGGCAACCAACCAGAAAAGGGCCGAGACAATGAAGCTCGACGTGTCCCGGAGAATGAATTTACCTGTCTTGGATCCTGCAACGAAATTAATCATAAAAGAATAGTGGAGGAGTAGGAAAAAATATATGTTTCCACTTCCCTCCATGCAAGCAGGAGACAGAACAAAACAAGGCCAATAGGCACAAAGGGACATTACAACTGGGAGAAGCCCAGTTGCCTAGCACCACGGGTAAAATGACTACTAATATTAATGGGTCCTAAATTGTGTCGAAAAGTCGTAACATGATTTTAAATAACCTACAACCCTCCTCAAGAATTGGGCTATCATATGCATACATTAGGGTCGCGGGACTCATGAATTACCGTGACCCCGGAACGTAAAGGGCTATTGAAAGACACCGTGGATTTTAGTGAGTACGAGTCTGACAGTCCCTCCCGCTCTGCCCTGGGTGGGAGGATTCATTTGATGATTTTACCACGTTAAAAAAAAAGTATTTTCCAAATCTGATTGGTAGTTCCTGAAATTAGCATATTGAAAAAAAAAAAACAATCAATTATCCTCTTTAGCTTTACTAACCGACTTTAAAAAAAGAAGGACGATATCAATTCGACCCGTATGTAGGTATGTAATATTTCCAGTACAGCCTAGTTTTCGTATATTTTAGTCTATATCAGCGTCTGAACAAATGTGCCAAATTTCAAAAGGGTATGTAAGTATGTTTTTGTATTGTTAGTATTCATATAATAGTCCAGTCAAAATATACGTTTAACCTAGGAAAAATTCGCATAGAGCTGAAAATTGGCAGAGATATTAAATACATAATTAACATTATAATTAAAATGTCAAAAGACTCCGTCGATCCAACTACTGCAAAAGAAAATATTCAAGTTCAAACGTACAAAATTAAAGTTTTCTTTTTCCATTTTTTCTCGAAGATGGTAAGTTTTATCGTGAAAATAGGTCGGACAAAAGTTGTAGATATAAAATTGTCTACAAAAATGGTCCGTCACTTTATTTCTTACGTCACCCCATTGGTAAGATATCGCGTTTTTGTTAATTACAAAATTCATATTTTATATGCACATATTTCCACACCACTTTGAGAATGTACTTGGCGCTTTTTTACGTGGTTTCCCCAGTAGGTATACTTTACTCGGGGTCGCGGGACAGTCTCATCAGGTATCCGTGACCTGGAACGTTAAGAGCTAATTATTTACCCATTACATCTGTGCATTTCGCTAACTTCTCAATACTGAACTGTTTAATTTTCTATATCTTATTTTGTCTGTCAACTTCTTGTTGTTGTATTTCAACTCTATTAAATGGCGCTGTCTTCATCATCGTACATTTTTCTGAACTGTTCTAAATAATAAACCTGTCCTGCCTGCTATTTATTAATTTTGTGATAATAATAACAATTTTTATTTTACGTATTATGTTTATTTTCCTAGTATAAACTTGGGTTCTAAACTGTATTTGATAATTATTTTGCTACAGAAGGGATGTTTTTAATTTAGTAACTTACTTTTATTTCTAAAGTTGAAAATTTAAATTAAAAAATAATTAAATTATTTCTCTTTCAAAATTATTTAAATTTTTTGTTCATTTCATAAACTATTGGTTTCAAATTCATTACGTCACCTCTTCAGTTAAAAGTAAAATTTAGGTTTTCTTAACTAAATTTTTATTTTACGTTTTAATTGAATTTGCAAGAAAATACTAATTAGTGACACATCCATTTCTTTGTCTCCTTTTTGTAGCAATCAGTCATTATGTATTAGAAGAAAAATACAATATAAATGCTTGTACCTAGATGTCACCATATAGTCATTTGATCCTCAAAACATAAAATCTATAAGAATATTTACTGATACATGCATTATATACCAGGTTTCTCTTTGAACGGCGAGTTGCTGATGGATGCTCTCGGAGGAGAGACCACCTTTGCTGATGTTCAGGGTGATAACTTTGTACCAGCTTGCACTCTGGGAGTGGGACAGAAAGCTAGGTAAGTTTTTGTATAGGTATTATTATTATTTTTTGTTTAGGAGATGGAATGGAAACGTAGCCCCAAAACTTTAAACAAAACAGACTATTCCACAAAAGAAAAATTATTTAAATATTTTTGCAAAAATGAAAATTCGACTACGTGCGGAACTCGAGCCTACGTCATTCTTTATAAATACTCCGGACCGCTTTACCAACCAGGCTATCGCAGTACTACTAGGCGTAGGGTCTTGCGATGACGTAAACAAACTTTACGATTCACGGCGCAGCCGTTAATGCATAAAAAATATTTTAAAATCCAATTAATCCGTCAGTAAGATAATCAAAAAATATTTGTACCAAAATTCTTTTTTATTTTACGTAAACTTAAATTGGGATACAATGCCTTTAAAAATCTAAACTACTTGTTCATTTAGTTATTCAATATTCTAAATAGATTTGTAGTTAAATTATTACAGTAATATATTAATTACATCAACAGGTTGACATATGGCCAAGACGTGAACACACTGAAGTACTTCACAACATGTGGTCTGCAGGAGGGATACGAGCCGTTCTGTGTGTAAGTGTTGTACCTTATAATTATCCACATAAAAACTCACATTTATATAAAATTTTTGAAATAATCAAGAAGTATTATAACTCCATTTATATCTATATGACGAGCATTAGTGGCCCAGTGGTAAAGGCTTCGACTTACGAAGTCGTGAGTTCAGGTGTAATAATTTGTGTATTTTTCAACACTTAAGATTTTCAAATTCAGCTGCGATTCGAACTCGAACCCGCGTCTACTGGATAAGTACGTTCTCCAGATGCCTTACCAACTAGGCTATCGCAACACACTCGTTGAAGCTGAATCTTTCATTCCCTTCTTTGAACCTTGTTTTCTTTCCTCAAAACTCTTTACGAAAACGCGACGCTGGCGTTAAGCCTTTGTCAAACTGACAGGCGATAGCGAACCGGACCGAGTCCGAAGCGATACGAGACGTCAAACTGGGTCCAGCGGCGACAGTTGTATTAGCTGACTTTTTATAAATGACGTCAAACAGAGCAAATACGCCTTCGCCACGTATTCGCATCGGTTCGGTCACGCTATCGGATCGCTTTCGCTTTTCTATGTGACTGGATTCAAACAATTCCATACATTACAAAACGCCTCGCTTCGTATTCGCCACAACTGTCTGGTTGACAAAGGCTTTGTTATAAAGATTTTTGAGGAAAGAAAACAATAACACTGCTTATAAAACGGCGTAGGAAACCGGCATATCCTAGAAACAAAATATTCGATTATAGTCCACTCCTCCTCTCAGGTATGAGGCGTATTTCCCAGCAGTGGGACATAATAGCTGATTATGCTAATGTACATGTGTTACAGCAACATGAAACGTGACGTCACTCACTGGTACACGAAGGACCAGCCCATCTTCGAGAACACGGACGAGATGATTGACACCAGGATTGATGTTACGAGGATACCAGCTGGATCAGGTATTGTTGTTACTGTATCAATTATCATGTAAGAACATCTACTATACAACTACGTTATGTAACAGCGCCATGTTGCAATGTTATGCTCACTTTTCCAATTTTAAAATAATTAGTTTTAGAGTTATTTATGAAAATGGAAAAAAATTGCCAGTCTGGGCTTTAACTCCGATATATATAATTATAATTCTGAAAAAGTCCATAATCTTAAAATAACATGGTGATCGCGGGGTAATCAATTACAGAATCCTTCATTGTACGTGGTCCAACATGCACTTGACCAGTTTTATATTTTCTTTTTTTGAGGTTGAAAATATGATCAATTAGTTCCCGCTCTGGCTGGAATGGAAGGGGTCTGTCTGTCAGATTTAACTATTCAATGTCACACACTGAAGATTTATCCTAAGGACTCCGTGGTCGCGGGACTGTACGAATTACCGTGATCCCGGAACGTAAAGGGCTATTGAAGGACACCGTGGATTTTAGTCAGTAGTCCCGCTCTGCCCTGGATGGGAGGACTCATTTAATGAATTTACGACGTAAAAAAAAGGACACCGTGTATTTTAGTCAGTACGAGTCTGACAGTCCCTCCCGCTCTGCCCTGGGTGGGAGCACACATTTGATGATTTAACCACGTTAAAAAAAGAACCAAAAGTTGATTGGCCAAAAACCCGGTTTTGAGTTTTGCTCCTTCGATTGTTTTTTTTTTATTCTTTGAGGTTAAAACCGAGGAATAAGATTTACCGCAATAAAACCACCTCGGTGAACATCAATCAGCACATTGGTGCAGGCCCGGTTTCGCCTAAAAAGACTGGTCGGGAGTCCCAATGTCTTTTTATTGCTGGCAACATTTTATATATTTTTATTTGATTATCAGATACACCACCATGCTTGAAGATATCCCACAACACATTCGAAACCATGGAGAAGGCAAACTGGGAGTTCCTACGTCTATCACTACCCGTCATATGTCACATGGAGTTTATTGAGTAAGTAACCTTATTTCTAAAAACTTATGGTCTATTGTTGTACATAATAATTTATGGTACATAAGGCATTCTCTGACAGCCAACCTTTGGATCTTAAAGAGAAGCTTCGAGAGAGGTACCTATATACAAACTTATAAATAGTATTTTTTTTTTCTGAAAAAAACCTTTTTTGACGTGAAAAATTTAGCTATAGTTTTTTAAAATATAAGTGTTTGCCGTTTTGTTAGTAAATTGCTTGACTAGGCTTGGCATAATACATAATATACAATGATAAAACCTTCTATTCATTAGATAACAGAGATGAAAAATAGTTGCTTAGCATTTTTTGTTGCAACATATTTTTGAAACATTGTTTTGCAACTTTTTTTAACATATTTAATAGTTACAAAACATTTTATTTCGACTAGAGACATTATTGCATTCGACATTAAAAGGGGATATTGCTTGCCATTCCGTTATGATTCTGCTAAAGTTTCTGGACGAAGAAATTGTTGCCAATTATTTCTTCGCAACACAAAACCATGTTACTGTAGTGCTATTATCTAAAGACTCAGCGCTGCGTTGAAGCTACGGTTCAGCTTTCATGGATTTTCAACTTTATTTTCTTAAGCATAAAACACAGAAACACAAATACCCACACTCAGACACTCACACACACATACTGTTAAGATCTAAGGTACCGAATTAAAATGTACATTGCTGTGTTAGAGCGGAGTCTTCTAACACAGGCATTACTTGCTGAAAAGGAGATTCTAATCACCAACAAATGTAAACATTATCAGTACAAAAAAAAGGTTTTTTTTTATAAATTTGAAAATCTTTTACACTCTCGCCGACGAGCTTGTCGTAGAGTCTTATAGAGAATAAAACTTTTCAATTTGACATTTATCTACATATTGACACTTCTAATTCTAGTGAGGCAGAAAAAGCAAGGCGCTGGATAGAAATAAAGGAACGTCAACAGATCCTCATGAAGGAAGCTGTGGAGGCTCAGATGCCAGCCCATATCGACCAGATTATGAGGAGTGGGTTTACCATGAACGATATCAAAGGTATGTAGGGTAGTATTGCAGACCTTTTGAATCTTTTTTTAAATGTTCTTTCTTGATGTTTCCATATTTGATTTTTTGCCCTTATAAGATTCAACCAGCTTGGTTTTCGAACATGAGAATTCACAATTTACGACTTATACAAGTCATATATTAGGACTCACCGACTCTATAGTCAAAATATTACTACGCTATTGTGGGGCTGAGTTATACGTTTATTTAGTAGATACCATTATGATAATATAAATTAACAAAATATTATATATTTAATTTAATTTAAGTTATATATTAAATTAAATTTAAATTATATATTTAAATTTATATTATTATATAAAGATCCTGAATTATAAGTTGTGTAAAAGGATCAAAACCGTGAATAAGAAATTAATATGACTCTGTATCTGAAATAATTTTGATTGAATACCCTAATCCTCTACATATATTTTGAAATACTTAATTATTTTTAAAAAGGATATATTTAATAATTTAAATGAATCTGGGCTCGTTGAATCTGTAGTAAATAAAATATAGAGTAGACCCCATTTCAAGTTTTGATTATTTGCTTGTTTTTTCCATTTGTCTCTTAATGTAATGTTCCGCATTTGTGTCCTTGCCCGTGTGCGTAAGGTGTCTGCAATATGTAAATATCCAAAATTTATGAAAAATTATTTCTTATTCTTTCACTATATGTGCAGAAATTCACCTTGGTAAATGATACTTATTTAGGAAGCTAGTGATAAAAAAGACGTTTTACACGTCACAAACAATATTTTTGAAGCTGGATGAGGCCGGCCGGTGTTTCGGTACTGACTACACTGAGAAAACACAGCCAAAAAACTTCAAAGGTCTCTCTAATTTAAAGTTCAGATATTATATTCCTCAAGTCATACGAAGAGCATTCAAGTGTCTGAGATGGTATTTTGAGAAGTAGTATAAATCAGCAGCTCAAAAAAACAGTAAGAAAAAATGCATTAAGAGCTAAATTTAAAACAAATTTAAATTTTTCGTGAATTGTTTGCAAATGCAGTCACAAAATTATATTATTACTTTATACATTGAGCAATTTATAGAACTTACAGTTATCACTTTCCAAAACGGCCCGATAGTTTACAGTATTTGAATTTCAGAATCATGAAAATATGTAATTATTTATTTATAACATATTGCAAACACCTCCTCACGTATGCTTTTCACCTCTCTCTTCCCGACCCTCATAGGTTTACACTACGAGGACAACCAAGAAGAGATGCCAACCAGTTCGAAGGTAAAACGGCAGCCGTCCAGACCACCACGTAAGGGCTCCATGACGAGAGGTGTCTCTATACAAAATTACAATAATTTGCAACCAGGTTAATACGAGGCTTACTTGTATATTGTGCTTGCTGGGGCTGGGTGTTCGATGTTGGTTTGAGCATGACGCCGTATCGTTTCGTTGTCATCTTAAGACCGCTAACCTACTGGCGTTTTAAAAGCGTTGACGTCAAAGTTGCGTCTCTAATACTATGACGCGACGTTGACGTCGCGTTCAGCGGACGTTAACGTCGCGTTGGTTAGCCATAGTATTATGAGACGCGAGGCTATCTGACTGAAAAATCTGATTAGTCCTTCTTTTAGATTTTCAAAAAATATTTGACACGTATTTTTTCTAACCAAAACTGACTAAGATAGATTATTTAGAATTGATAATACGTCACAGCCACCTACAGATGCCAGCGTATAAACCTACCCCAATTATTTAATAGATTTTCCAACTGTATTACAAAAGCAGTAGGTGTAATGTTTGATTGGCAAAATTCGACTGATTGCGGGAGGTTGATGTGCTGGCGTCTCAATATACTTGCTTCTGACGTCATGATCTTTGTAAATAGTCACTGATGTATCAAAAAAAAAAATTACGTGTCAATTATTTTTCTTACTGACGGAGTAATTGGATTTGCAATATATTGTTGTTGTCAACATGTTTATGGAATTTCATTCTTTATTTCTTCTTTGAGTAAGTTCTGTTTCTTAATCTAATAATTATGTTCATCTGAGGTAAGTTTTACTATGTAAATATTCGCTGCTGAAAAATGTCTTGAACCAAAATTGTTACTCATATTAAAGATTGAATCTGAATTATGATTCATAATACTTTCGGGATAACAAAAATAATTTTCTTCTTGATATTAAAATAAATGTCACACTTATGGTGTAGAAACATGGTATATAATTAACTTAACACGAAAATAAAACACTCATTATAAGCTTAAGACTACATATTATGTTTTAAACATAACTAAAACTTCACATGTTTCACTTCAGCACTTTCGCACTGTGTTGGTTTGTTAGAATTTACATGGTTTCCACTTTTTTCAGCAAATAGCAGATTATCTTCTAGGGTTTAACGCGATGACAGTTGGCTTCTCAGGGCGAGTTGATTGACCAGTAGTTAACCTCTCGGGCGATTTATTATTGAAAATGATAAAAATCAACGTCCAATGAGCGACTGTCTGTTATGTACAGACGTGTGTACGTAAGGCGCTGGGGCGTTTTCGCTTATGTACACCCGGGTGTACGTAACGCGCCCGAGAGGTTAAACTGTTAAATCTTGTATATTTTTAACCATTCGTTTACAAATGTGTGGAATTTTAACAATACTATTGATCAAACAGCTGGTCCTTAATAATATTCTTCTTCTTTTCACTATTAAAGTTAAAATAAACTAACTTCGAAACGAAAGTTTAAATCAACAACTGATATGGTAAATCCAAGAGACGCTTAGAATCAATAGATTGAGGAGCAATTACAGCGAACAAAAAAACTGCAATAATTAATTATATAGGAATTTTAAGCAGCTAACCAACATGCTAGGTACAAATAGATAACCTAATATTATAATTTAAAAGTTGCAATCAAACTCACATGCTAAAATCATTCAATTCACAACCAATTAATTGTATTCACAAACTTTAACAACAAAAAAATGGTCCTTCGAGCCGGATTCTGCAATTCACTCCTCTTAAGAGTACTTGTTTTGATACAGGTCAAGTAAACGGCATGCACCGGTCCACTAGTGAGGCGGAGATGGCCAAGTATGAGTTGGGCGGAGCGCAGAGTCTGACCCCTGATGATAAGAAGGATAAGAGGGGGCGGTCGCCTTTCAAGTAAGTTGTAAATAGGGCTGCACGACAATAATCATAAAAAAAAAACGACGGGTTGCACTCTGGGAGTGCCGGCAGAAGTGAAAACTTCAATAGTAATAAACACACACGAACATTCGCGCAAGCGCCCTGCGCTGTCTTACGAATTTTCGATAAGGTCACCTGTCCTGACGCGAGTTTAACATTTTTTACCCATTCCAAAAAAAGTGCACAACGCCGCTAAAGAAGTTTTCACTTCAACAAAATTAAAGTGTTATGGAATATTAAAATGTTTGCAATATTTCTGTGTATATGTGCCAACTAAGAAAGAAGCACTTCCATACAAACTTCCGATGAAATATAATAAGCAACGCAAGAAATATTAAACTCTCTTGCAAAACTTAAAGCTTTTTAAGTTAGGCTGTGCATTTTCCATCAGTGAATTCAAGATAATTTTATGAGATAGAAAACTGCTATACGAGTCTATGCCGTTTCTATTTAATATCTAGTAATTTAATCCTATGACAGGTTCTATTTTAGTCTGTAAACCCTTTACAGGGTAGATTTTACCATATTTTAGATACAGATACTTTTGGCACAATAGGTATTTTTGTCTCCCAATCCCAGGTTCTTCAGAAGCAAGCGCGGTGAGAGCAACGACCGCGCCAAGACTCGTAAGTCCAAGACACCAGACCCCTTCAGTGATACCGAGGTATCGCCTGAGCGTGGACCAAGAAGACCCAACCCTCAGATTAAGGTGTCACAGGTATGCATGCACTTTATGTCAATGGTTCAACGTTCATATTGCATTGTGTTTTGGGTTGGATTATGTGGATCTTTGTTTAAAAGTCGATGTGGATTCTTTTTGAGGGAGCCGATATTTTTTGGACTAAACGTAATTTTCTCCAACGTTTTCGTTATTATTTTATTAACTCAAGAAACACTACATGTTATAAATTGGACCGTTTCTTTTTTTTACCATTCTTTTTTATATTCTAAAATGCTGTATACTTTTTAGTGAATGGTTAAAGAGTTTTAACTAAAAGAAAACATTTAAACTAAACTTAACTTTTTTTTTTTTTTCTTTTCTTGAAAAAACATTATGGGAGCAATGCCCCTCACTAGGAATTCTTCTGTATCGTGGGTGCGTTCACAAACATTATAAACTCACATACACAAACACCCAGACCCGGAACAACTGTAGGTCATTCATATATTTGTTCCCTGCATACTAAGTACGTGAAACATAAGTAAGCTCACGTTTCCATCGTAAATGAACCCTTTTTTTTATTACATTTTAATGTGTTTTGGTTCTTTCACATTACTATAAAGTTTGTTGATTTTTGTTACTATTAATTTTGGTCTGTTCATTTTTTTTTTTTTGTTCCTTTCGTATTTTATTTAATATTTTGTTTATTTTGGTTATTTTTCCTGATGTCTTTGTTAATTTCTCACAAGGCCAATCAAAAATATAACGGCATGAACGCGCGTCAAAGCAGGGCCAACTTGTATGGAAGCCAAGTTGGTCTGAATGTAAGTCTCCTCATAAACCCTGTTTAATACTAACAACGCAACCTTTTCTTTGGTTTTCTTACTAATATTTACTGAGGTCATTAGGCACCGATATTCTGCTTTTGAAAAATAGATATATACATATTAATTTGCGATAGATTTACTTATAATTATGATCTCTGTATTCTTTTGTTAAAATCGTCGGCTCGGTCGATGAATTCATATACAGAGTCAATTTCAAACTGGTCGTGGATGACTACATCCGAAACTATGAGGAATATAGAAAAATGCTGAAAGGAGTCTCTAGGCCGATTTTGACGAAAATTAAAACTGCATCATTGAATTTTAGAGAAATCAATAATCCTGGCCAGGAAACGAACGCGCTGGTTTTTGAAAAAAATCATACCCTGTATTATTACGCCATTTGATAGTTTCGCTAATAGGGATCAAAATCTGTAAAGTAATGATGTATGGCAAACTACAGAAAGTGCAATTTTTGGTAAAATACTAAACAGAACGCAAATAATTAGTATTATTCAATAAAAATCCGAAGAAATTCATAATTCCTTCAAGAAGGACAATTAGATTGGTTTTCGCTGTTTGCTTTTACCAACTGCAAAATACCAAAATTGCTGTAAAAGAAGTAAGGCTTGCAAGTACTCTAGTTAGAAAACGATTAAACTCTATTCGACTTCACTCTTCTCCTCTCTAATCTCTGTCTCTTCTTCTCTCCTCTGTGACGTCACAGTCCAACGCTCAGATGACGACGCCTACCCAGGACCGCAAGCAGATGACAACCAGCACTCTCGCGCAGTCAGCGACAGAAACTGTTGGCAATGAGATCTTTGACTCCGAGTGCTTGAAGCTTATCAATGAATACTTCTATGGTGTCAGGTGAGATTTTAGCTTTAATATAAGATGAGTGGAGTTAACCATGGAGTTTCAGGCCGGTTCTTCTCCATGAAAACGACCAACTCGAACCATGACTTTTTTTTCGACGTTTTATAAGTGCCCATGTGAAATAAAATATTTTGATTTTGAGTGACGAAATTTGGTTGTACTGTTGGGTACACCTCTGTCTAACCCTTCATCGAATGACAATGATATTACATTTTCAATGCACCTGAGGAGTGCGTAGTCAGCACAAGCCTGACAGTCCCTTCTGTTCTACCCAGAGGAGGAGGAGGCATATGATGAATTCCCAACGCAAAAAAAAAAGAAACGTAAATTATGAACCTCTCTTTCATAAATAGTATCGTAGTACCTTCATTGTAGTATCTTCTGAATTTACACTAAAAATAATCCCTTTCAGAATCTACCCTGGTCAGGACCCAACCCACGTATACATCGGCTGGGTGACGACACAATACCACCTGCACTCTAAGGACTTCAACCAGAGCAAGGTCACCAAGTCGTCTGTCATCATCACCGATGATTACGATAGGGTGATTGAGAAGTAAGTTTTATTTTTATTTGATTAAGATTGAATTTCCCGTGAAAGAGAAAATTAAAAAAAAAATTGTTAGTTAAAATAATGTTTTCCCTCTCTTACTTAGGCTAGATTTAGGGCTCCTCCGATGGTCAATGCGTACTGTACGCAATGACGCTAAGTCCTTTGGGCACGTAGCAATACGGCTACGTGCGCATTTTATCGGCGCTAAACTGTACCCTTAATATGTTCTTATTCCTACGCTACGCGCGATAGACGTCAGCTCTAACCATAAGTCGAGCTCTAACTTCAGTCGTACAGTCGCAAAATTTGAGGATTCTCACATCTATAAAACTGGAATTGTAATTGACTACTAAATATTTTATTCCATCCGTTTGACTTTCTAAAAAAACTAGTCTGATTGATTTGTTATCTTTAGCTCGTGACGTTCAATATCTTAAAGTAGTATTAACCACTTTCTGGAAGCTTAAAATATTATAGCAAAACTCCGAATGGAACGTTTATCAAGCGACTAAATAAATCACATCGATTTTTTTTAATTCCTAGCGTGGGCAACGTGGCTCCACAATATTTAATTTCTTCTGTTTGGCGTTCAACAACAACATAGACAACAAACATAGAAACTCATATACACAAACACCCAGACACGGAACAGCTACTTTTAGATCATGCAAATATTTGTTCCGTGCGGAAATCGAATCCGCGACACATTGCGCAGCAGTCGACTGCTTAGCCACTGCTCCGACCGTGCCGTCAAATTCTTTTAAATAAAAGAATAAATATTTCCTTTCAGTGTAAACCGCCAATCTTGCTACATGGTCCGCGCCGACGAGCTGTACAACGAGGTGATGGCTGAAGCCACGGCCAAGGGTGCCTCGCAGGGCATGTTCATCGGGTGCTCGGTTGACACGTCTACCGGGACTGTGTCGTTTACTTGCGAGGGGAAGGATACTAGCTTTAAATTTAAGGTGAGTGATTATAAATGTGCTTGCCGCTGTCCGATCAAGAACCAAGCTCAGGATGACAGCGCATAGTGTTCCACGCGCGCCTCAATGAGCTGTCAGTTAAATTTTAGCTGCCCACTCCAGCCTGGTATTTTTCAGAAAGAGTCCTTTCCACTCCACCCATTACGGCCATTGCGGGACACATCTGATGATTTTAATATAAAAGATTCAAGGTGCTGTATTTACTTTAGCATCTTAACCCCTGATCTTGAACACAACAAACCACTGGTTTTATAATATAATTAATTACTACAATTTTATTTGGCTATACCAAAACATTAAAATCTAAAATAAAAAGCTTCATTGATTTCAGCTCAAGTTGCTGTTTGTATACTCTGCAAATACAAACTAAAACGAATTATTTTTTAAGTCTCAAATATTTCCAAACTGTGAGTAACCTGTTGTAACTTGAAAGCTAGTGAATGCCATCAATTCTTGTTCAATTAAAATAGACTAAATAGATATAGTAACTTCAAGAAACCACCTTTTACAGATGGAGCCAGAAACAAAACTCTTCCCCGCTATCTTCGTGGAAGCCACATCGAAGGAGATCCTGCAGATCGAGCTGGGCAGGTCTACGACCAGCCTGCCGCTGTCTGCCGCCGTGCTGCCCACGAGCGACAAGCACGTCATACCGCAGTTCCCGCCCAGGCTGAAGGTGCAGTGCTTGAAGCCGCATCAGTGGGCTAGGGTGAGTACCTTTAGATAGAGCTGGGCAAGTCTGTAACCAAGCGAGAGTAGTTCCACTGTGGGAACGAGATGGCGCTAGACGACTTGTATAGCTCTGTCTCTTTCCTGCAGTGGAACTACTCTCGCTTTAAGACCGTTATGGTAGGCCCCCAGTAAGTTTCATCATCACCATCATATTAGCCCACAATGCATTTCAAATGAGCCACTCTGTGAGAGACACTAGGCTGTAATCCACCCGCAGTGGTAGACGCCCACGGCGTCGGACGTCGCCAGACGATCTCCGGCCACCGTAGGCGCGGGCATGCGGGCAGCGAGTAATGGGCAACTCGCTGTCCGACCATGGACCATGCCCGAAAGAGTGTCAGCAAAGTGACGGGGCCCCCCTCTAGAGGGCAACTCGCTGTCCGACCATGGACCATGCAAAGAGTGTCAGCAAAGTGACGGGGCCCCCCTCTAGAGGGCCAAAGTCTGCCGGGGTCGCGGGACTGTACGAATTACCGTGACCCCGTAACGTAAAGGGCTATTGAAGGACACCGTGCATTTTAGTCAGTACGAGTCTGACAGTCCCTCCCGCTCTGTCCTGGGTGGGAGGACTCATTTGATGATTTTACCACGATAAAAAAAAGGCTGTAATCCACCACGCGGGACCAGTGCGGGTTGGGTCTTCGATTTTTTATTTTTGTATGTGTAGTTCCCTCACTATGTTTTCCTTCACCGTTTTTAATGCGCCCAACTGGGTTCGAGCCCACACTGCTCAATTTTAACAATACTCAATTCATGAAAATTTACCTTTTATCACTGGCGTGATGCAATCCTCACGAAACTGCATCCTCAATTAGATTTTACTCCTTTTATTTATTTATAAGCGACACTGATCTTGAAATTGTCATTCCACAACAATTTTTATAATTCCAACAACTAGTTTATTAGCCTTTTAAAAGTTTTTTTTATCAGAATTGTATAATTCATTTTGAAATGTTCGTCTTTCAGGTACCAAATCAATCTCTCCAAGTGCATGCACTCAAGCTATCAGACATCCGTGGTTGGTCCATGCTGTGTGAAGATGCAGTATCCATGCTCGCGTTACATATCCCAGGTAAAATCACTAATTCCTTCTAGTTTTATATTGTGAACACCAAATAAGAAAATGAGAAATAGAATGTAATGCGTTTGTCGTATGTCAATAGTGACTCTATCGAATGAGGTATTATACAGCATGTGTTTTTTTTTTCAACATCAACAACATCCATTCCTAGCCAAGATAGTTGTTATTTCAAAAATCGAGTAGTGCAGTTTAGTTTTCATCAAAATTGGCCTCGAGACTCCTTTAAGTATTTTTCGCTATTCCTTATAGTTTCGGAATTAACCATCCACGCCCAATTGAAAAATTCACCCTGATTAAGGCAGTATCGGTGACGCCCCATCTGTTTTGTTGCGTTTCCCGATATTTCCTTGGGTTCCTAGGTGTATTTATGATGAAAGAATTTCAACTTTGTTGTTCACAGAGGAGGATCGTTGCATAGACATATTGGAGCTGATTGAAATGGACAAGTTATTGAGCTTCCACTCTCATACTCTGACGTTGTATGCTGCGTTATGTTACCAGAGCAATTATAGGTAAGTTGTTCTAGAAATAAATGTTGTTTAACTAAACCGATATTATTTTTAAAAATGATGATAGTTGTTACTTACAAATTATAAGGTGATCAACATAACCAAAGAACAAAATTTTGGGTTAGCTGACTACATATTATTGGGTCGGGAGACTCACGAATTACCGTGACCCCGGTACGTAAAGGGCTATTGAAGGACACCCTGGATTTTAGTCAGTCAAGTCTGACAGTACCTCCCGCCCTGCCCCGGGTGGGAGGACTCATTTGATGATTTAACCACGATAAAAAAAGCTGACTACATAACCGAATCTTAGAAAATGTGTCATTTTGGTGTGCAATAAAGAATATTCTATCTATCTATCATAGATTATTTTGTAGCAATTTAGGGTAGTCGTACATAGAAAATAAATCTTTAAAGATAATTTAAATTATACTTGTAAAGTCAGCATATAATGTTCCCACTGCAGGAACACAGGCCTCCTCTATAAGAGAAGTAGAAATGACTTGCATTGTATGTCTATTTTCGGAGTCAACAATTTGTCTAATAAATAATTCTATTCTTTTCAGGGCCGCCCACGCTCTATGCACCCACGTAGATCAAAAGCAACTCTTATACGCGATCCAGTCACAGTACATGTCGGGACCACTACGACAGGGCTTCTATGATCTGCTCATAGCCTTACATCTTGAGTCGCACGCAACTACAATGTAAGTATATCATTTATGCGGGGGCCACATTAATGCCTTTAAGTACCACGATAATTAACTTTAATGCCTTTGTCAAACAGACCGGTGAAAGCGAAGCGTTTCCGAAGCGATACCGAACCGAACCGAGACGTCGGCGAGACGTCAGTCCGATAGTTCTATCATGCTATCGGATCGCTTTCGCGTTTATATGTGACTGGATTCAAACAAATCCATACATTACAAATAAAAACGTCACGCTTCGCATTCGCCACGCCAGTCTGTTTGACAAAGGCTTAAACGTTGGTATCAACGTTATAAATAATAACGTTTCTTCAAATTCTTGAAACACGAAAATTTTAGTTGCTGAAGCGTGTAACTTTAATGGTAGCTCGCCGTCCGATCAAGGACAGCGCGACGTGTTCTACTCGCGCCTAAATGAGGTGTCAGCAAATTCACGGGCGCCTATAAAGCCAAACGCTGGACGGCTCGTTGAACTGTCCAAGCAGAATAGCGTGATGTAGGAACGCGGGCAACCGAAGGAACAAAATGGATCATAATGAACAAATAGTGTATCATAATGAACAAATAGTATCTCCTAATGAACAAATAGTGTATCATAATGAACAAATAGTGTATCATAATGAACAAATAGTATTTCATAATGAACAAATAGTGTATCATAATGAACAAATAGTGTATCCTAATGAACAAATAGTATTTCATAATGAACAAATAGTATCTCCTAATGAACAAATAGTGTATCATAATGAACAAATAGTGTATCATAATGAACAAATTGTATTTCATAATGAACAAATAGTGTATCATAATGAACAAATAGTGTATCCTAATGAACAAATAGTATTTCATAATGAACAAATAGTGTATCATAATGAACAAATGGTGTATCCTAATGAACAAATAGTATTTCATACTGAACAAATAGTGTATCATAATGAACAAATAGTGCATCATAATGAACAAATAGTATTTCATAGTAAACAAATAGTGTATCATAATTAACAAATAGTGTAACATATTGTATGTTTTCCACAGGGAGGCGTGCAAGAACGAGTTCGTAATACCATTAGGACCGGAGTTAAAGAGTCTGTACGAGGACCCCGACATGGGACACAGTCTGCGCTCCTTGCAGACCGAGAGTGTGCGGCCGCAGATGAAGATGACTGATATAGCGTGAGTATAGCTCTATTTTTTTTTGGGACATTTCCACCACACTATTCCCAAACCACTGCAACTCCTGAAAGCCACAATCAACAGTGGCAACCACCAGAAAAGCGCCGAGACAATAAAGCTCGACGTGTCCCGGAGAATGAATTTACCTGTCTTGGATCCTGCAACGAAATTAATGGTCCAGCCATTTTGGAGATTAGCTTGAATAAACGGAAAGAAAAAGAACTGCTTTTATGTACCATTGAAGCTACCCCAACGTGTATTTTTTTTTAGACAAATAATAAACAAGTAAATATTCCGTTTTAAATTTTAAATTTTGGTGTTATAGACTGTTGTCCGTTTAAAACCATCTTACCTAACCGATAGTAGTAGTAGGGGAACAGTTTATAAGACGGGGACGCGAGATATGATGGGAAATCACACACTTAAGGCAAATTTAACACAATACCAACCTAGCTGAAGCGCCAACTGGACGCCATTTGATAATGGCCGCTTGCAAATGACGTCCTGATGGCGCTTGCGCTGTGTTAGTGTTGTGTTAAATATTCCTAAAGGATGTATGTCCCCAATATACCTCGCCTCGTCCCCCGTCTTATACACTGTTCCCCTAAATAGTAACTAACATTACAAATAGAGCCTTTAATTTTATTTATTTTTAATGATTATTTCCTTTCTTCCCCATAGTCTTACCATGGGGTATCGTATTACCCAGTTACTGGGTTGTGGAGGTCCGACAGGCAGTCGCTCCACGTAAAATAGTGATATCCAGCTACATTTGGTTTGACTGGAAGCCGACCCCAATATAGTTGGGAAAAGGCTAGGCAGATGATGATGATGATTTCCTCTCTTTCCCAGTGAAAGCATCACCGAGATCAGCAACCTGTACTCCCCATATTTCCCGCTGGAGGTGGTGCGGGAGTTCGTGATGCAGGCGCTGGCCGAGGCCGTGGAGACCAACCAAGTGCACAACAGGGATCCCGTGGGAGGCAGCAATGAGAACCTGTTCCTGTGAGTAATATCTTTACTAATATTATGAAGCTGTAGAATTGGATCTACTGGTCCGAATTGAAAGTTTTTTTGTGTTGCATTATTCTATTTCTCGAGAAAGGCTGTAGGCTATAAAATATCACTACACTACGACCAAGGGGAGCCGAGCAACGGAGGTGAAATCTCGAAGAACAGCTGGTTTTAAAGATACTAACACTCCGCCCGCGACTTAGTCTACGCGAATTTCGAACTTTTCCTTTGAATGAGAATTTCAACTCCTCGCCGCCCTCTTTATGGGATACTTTACCTCTTTTGGAAAATCTAAATACGTACCACACAGTGTGTAAGTGGCTTAACTAGGTCGCGGGACTGTACGAATTACCGTGACCCCGGAACGTAAAGGACTTTTGGAGGACACCGTGGATTTTAATCAGTACGGGTCTGACAGTCCCTTCCGCTCTGCCTTGTGTGGGAGGACTCATAAGATGATTTTACCACACTAAAAAAAAATGTGGCTTAACTAAAAACGTTACATTTTGGACATTTAATAGACTAAGCTTTTAGTTTAAAAAGGTTTATCTTAACTGTAGCTAAATCATGTTTTTGTTATGTACAGGCCACTGATCAAACTCGTAGACCGTCTACTGCTGGTCGGCATGATGCGCGACGAGGATGTGGAGAAACTGCTCATCATGACTAACCCTGAAACTTGGGACCCGTCCTTTGATAAAGGTAAGAATTATTTTTTTATAGTCCAGTGAGAACATCGTCCACACACACTAATTTATATGGTCCTCGTATAACATGACCAATGAAATATCTGGACTTTAAAAGAGACAGTGACCTCTGAGTTTGTTTCGGCTGTTTCTTCTCAGAGTAGTCAGGTACGAAACACCGGCTTTATCTAGCTTGTCAAAAGACGACGTGTAAAAGTGTTTACATTAACGTAATTGCAAAAAAAAACGACGGGTTGCACTCTGGGAGTGCCGGCAGAAGTGAAAACTTGAATAATAATAAACACACACGAACTTTCGCGCAAGCGCCCTGCGCCGTCTTACGAATTTTCGATCAGGTCACGTGTCCTGACGCGAGTGTAACATTTTTTACCCATTCCAAAAAAAGTGCACAACGCCGCTAAAAAAGTTTTCACTTCAAAAAAAACATTTCCCCATAGATTTCCAATAGGACCGATTGGAAGAGACTATTAATATTTATTTCTGATACTTGCCTCCAGAGGGTAAAGACGAGCACCGCAAAGGTTTGCTCCACATGAAGATGGCGGAGGGAGCCAAGCTACAGATGTGCTACCTGCTTCAACACCTCAACGACATACAGCTGCGTCACCGGGTCGAGGCCATCATCGCCTTCGCACATGACTTCGTTGGAGACCTACAATCTGACCAGCTTAGGTATAAACCTTCTTTATATGCAATTGGTTTTAGCTTGGAAGGGTGGAGGACAGAAATAAACCCACGGGAATAGTGTTACCCGGATTAAATGTGTCGTATTTTATCCCTGGGATTAGAATGTTCAGCTTTACGAAGAGATTATTGAGAAAGGTCAGAAGCTAAACAGATTACCGCGGCCCTGAAACGCAAAGGGAATTTGAAGGTACAGAGTGGATTTTTTGTCGGTGACAGTCTGTCAGTCCCTTCCGTGTCACCCAGGGCGGGAGGTGATGGTTTTACCACCTAAATAAAAAGTGAAGTACTCGCAACGAGCATACTTGTATGGTCAGGCCTACCATGACCTCTTAAAGCCAAAGTAGTTCTAGTGTAGGAAAGGGACAGAGTTATACAAGTCGTCTAGCGCCATCTCGTTCCCTCACGGGAACTACTCTGGCTTTAAGACATGGTAGGCGACCAGTTGTATGGTCGTAGACGAGTCGATATCAGTTTGTAAGAATCGTAGCAGGTATTATAACATAAGTGTGAAAGAGGCGCGAGTCTATGTATGTATAGGCCAAACACTACCTTTGAACGTTGTTGCATTAACCTCTCGGGCGATTCATAATTGAAAATGATAAAAATCAACATCCAATGAGCGACTGTCTGTTATGTACAGACGTGTGTACGTAAGGCGCTGGGGCGTTTTCGCTTATGTTCACCCGGGTGTACGTAACGCGCCCGAGAGGTTAAACTCGATGATAACCACACAAAAAAAACAGAAATTATTGAAAAAAAAAACTCGTTAAAAATTGTTGTTCTCTTATAATCGTCTGGAATGAAAAGGTTCTACATATAATCACAATTTTCAGAGCTGATAACAATAACTGTACACTTAGATACTGAAACATGTTATTTTTCAGACGTTACACGGAGATCAAGCAGTCAGACCTGCCCAGCGCAGTCGCAGCCAAGAAGACCAGGGAGTTCCGCTGTCCGCCCAGAGAACAGATGAACGCTATACTCAGTGAGTTAATTAAAAAATAACTTTTATAGTTATTTATGCAACTGTTGTATAATCAGGGGTATTAAAACACGAATGTGGGTTTATCACACGAGGCGTAGCCGAGTGTGATAATAGTATCACATGAGTGTTTTAATACCTAATTATAACAGTTGCATACAAGACTTTATCTACAATCATGATGTGAATCCTCTATAAAAGATTCTCATACCATACCATATTCGCATACCATATTCGAGTGAAAAAATGGCGGGATATAACACGATAAGACAGACACAATTTATTGTTCTTTTTTCAAAATTTGAGCGATCTGGTGGTGAAAATGTCATTGCATGAGAATGTTCTCTTTTTGAAATTCATTATATCACGCATTTGGATGATATAATGATCATTATATCATTGAGTGTTTTAATGTTGGCAATAAGCTAATTGTTATAGGTTCTTTTATAGAGGATTAATAGCATGATAGTAGATAAAATTATTTACAGATTTACATTATTACACAAACATTATTAGCAGAATTATTATAAAACACGTTTTCAAGAAATTTTGAATCGACCCTATTGTGATACGATGTAATGAAATGTATAATGACATGTCATGTAATGTAATATAAAAGCTTTTAGACCTAGCTTTTGCATCTTCTGTAAAAGTAAAAAGTATGAAAAAAAGTTTTTTTTAACTTCTACGGAACATATGCAATAACATGCGGTCTAGGACGCACGCTTGCTACATGCATCATTGAGTAAAAAAAGTAGCGACTGCTAATTATGTATAGCAATGTTTCCACTCACCGGCGTTTTGCAAACTTCAGCATGCTCTTTGTAGCGTGCTATACTCTAACGGCTTTTCAGATTTTTACTAAACATTTATTAATCGCTTTAGAGTATAGTAATTTTATCCATAGAACCCCATATTGAACCTCCAATCACTATCGAACAGGTTTCAAACATTTGGAAGAATCAGAAGACAAGGACAACTGTCCGTGTGGCGAGGAGCTGATTCAGCGCATGAACGAGTTCCACGAACATCTCATGGCGCATGTGTCGCTGCATGCACTGCAGGAACCTGATGGATCGGTAATTATGTTCTTACTAGCGATCCGCTGCTATTTGGCACGGAAGAATCATCATCAAATGAGTCCTCCCACCCGGGCAGAGCGGGAGGGACTGTAAGACTCTTACTGACTAAAATACATGGTGTCCTTCAATAGCCCTTTACGTTCCGGGGTCACGGTAATTCGTACAGTCCCGCGACCGGCACGGGAAGGATAGTAGTAACTTCAGTCGAGTAAAAGTTACTATGAGCGTTGTTAATTTTGTTTAAAAATTATTTGTTTCGTTATTTTTTTATGTTTTTGAAAAAAATCGTCCCAGTCGTTTCGATTTCGGTGATTGATCAGTTTATGGCTTCCGGCTCCAGAACGACCTAAAAGTAAGCGTGTAATAATAAATAGCTTTTTATAAGAACTAGCTGACTCGTGCCTTCTCTAGCACAAGCTTAGCATAACCAGCTTATAAAATTCCCATTGTTAATATAGAGGCCTCCTCTCTGTGACAGAAAGTGGGCTATAATCCACTTCGTGGGCCCAGTGCGGGTCGATAGATGTCACATTTGTCTTTGAATTTATGTTTCGAGGACACCTCTGCCTACCCCTTTGAGAATTACAGACAATTTGTTAACTTACCTAGCAAAAGGCAAAGGATTATTCAACTGCATCCAGTTATAACGAAAGTCGAACATTTGGAAGAAGGCTCAACAGATGATGATGTATTTTTCATTCTTGTTACAGGAGAATCAAGAACCAGAGGTGAAGCCAGGCGCATTTGGCAAGCTATACAACATTATAAACACTGTGAAGGACATGGAAGAGGAAGCCAAGGTAATGAGAAAAGATCAGAACTTTATTTGTCCAATTGTTACTCGGAATTAGCCCTCAGGAACATAATGCCGGGATAAAAAGCATACTTTGTGTTAATTCAGGTTATAAACTATCTGTGTGCTAAATTTCACCCAAATCTGTTAAGTTGTTTTGAAGTGAAAAGTAACAAACATACATCCATCCTCATATAGTTTTGCAATTAGTTAGATTAACGATTATTGTTTCAATAGCTTTAAAACCTTCTCTGGACTTTAAAAAACCAAAATTAGCTAAACCAGTCACTAAAAAACAATACCAATTATTGTTATTGTACCAATTATTCAGTTAAGTTGTAAGTTTTTTTTAATCATATAGTAAAAAGAGTCTTACCTTCTTTTTCTAAAGGCCTTAAATAATAAATCTCTTTTGCAGGCGATAGAGGAGCCTATAAGGAAGACTCCTGAGGAGAAGTTCCGCAAGGTCCTGATCCAGACCATCGTCAACTGGGCTGAGGAGTCGCAGATAGAAACACCCAAACTCGTCAGGGAAATGTTCAGGTATTATTGGAGATTTAACACCTTTCTTGTCGTATAGAACACTGAAACCACGCGCGTTATCATAACGCGCATATAAAATATTGAGTTTGAGCTACGAGCTGACGTTTTACCGTATCGACACCAGTCTGAGCATAGGCATGCAACAGCGCAGAAAGAGATAGAAAATAGATTGACAACGCAGAATGTTACTACTGTTATAAAATGTATGATTAATTTAAATAGTTTAATATTCACTGTTGCAACACTATCGAAATATTTTTATTAATGCCAATGACCCCAGCCAATACAGACCAATAGCACTTCTTCCAGCATTTTCAAAAATATTTGAAAAAGCTGTTACTAAACGTATGTGTACATTCTTAGAAAAATATAATTTTCTCGACAACAACCAATTTGGATTCCGTACTGATCGATCGACAACTCTAGCCGTTTATAAATACACACAAGAAATACTGACCTACATCAAGGACAAAAACTATGCAATAGGCCTTCTGCTCGACATGACTAAAGCCTACGACAAAGTATCACACTCCACATTACTAACGAAGTTGAATGGAGTTGGCATAAGGGGAGACGCACTTGACTGGCTCAAATCATATCTCGCTGATAGGAAACAGTACGTACAGATAGAACACCTAGATGACGACACCTGTGAGCTACAATATGTACGCTCAGATATACTAACAACAAACTGGTCTATACCCCAAGGTAGTGTAATAGGATGTATACTGTTCCTCATCTACATAAATGACCTGCCTAAAATATGTGACCATCTTTCTGTGCTGTTCGCTGATGACATCTCTATTCTCTTCAAAAGCCCTTCAAGTAATCTACAATATAACTCCCAAATTATTGAAACTTTTAACCAAATAAAATGTTGGCTTCAAAACCACAATCTTGAAGTAAACAACAAAAAAACTAAAATCATACAGTTTAAACCCTACCAAAAACAAAAAATTAACTTAACAACTATCACTAATCATCTTAAAATTGAAGAAGTTGAAGAATTTAAACTATTAGGTATAACACTAGACTCTCATTTAAACTGGAAAAAACATGTCGAGCAAACTAAAACAAAATTATCACAATTCGCATACGGGCTGAGTGTTCTAAAATCCAACACAAAAACTCACTGTGCTCTCTCTGCATACTACGCGTATGCCTACGCTTGGTTACGCTACGGTATCATCTTGTGGGGACACAGTGTAGATGCCAATGATTTATTTGTTGCCCAAAAGAAATGTCTGCGAATAATTTTTAAAATTAAACCTCGAGATAGTTGCAAACCCCACTTTATAGGCGAAAATATTTTAACCTTACCCTCCATTTATATATTAGAAATAGCCACTTTCGTAAAAAAAAACATAAATCTATTTAATTTTGATAAGAACGAGCGTCGCAAAACTAAATTACTCCTACCAGCACCTAGAATACAAATGTATAAAAATAGCCCAGAGTACCGAAGCATTCAAATATATAATAAATTGCCCGAAAGCATAAGGTCCAACAAGTCATTATGTTTATTTAAATGTAAGCTAAAATCTTTACTATTAGAAAAATGTTACTATAGCATCCAAGAGTTTATAACAGATAAATTTTGACTATTTACACAATTTTGCTTAGGTATTTTGTTTTTAATTATTTTTATTTTAGTTATTATTCATGATTTTATTATATTTTGATTTTATTACTTTCATTGTGATTATATGTATAATTGTATATTGATTTTGACTATTCATTATTTCATTGTTACGATGCTAGTTATAATAATAGGTAAGTATAATGTTCTATAGATATATATTATAGTTTTAAGTAATTTGCTGCGCCCTAACAGGGTAATGTGTCCATTAGTTTTTAAGTAAGTTTTTTGTAAAGCTATGCTTGTAACTATGTGTCCATTGTGCAATAAATAAATAAATAATATTTTAACTGATTTTATAATAGTAATTTTTAAATGAAATTTCTATGCGGAAACAGAATATGTTTTGACTTTGGCAACACTTTGAAATAATCTTCATCGTTATTACTAGGTGGGGCAAAACGTCATTTTATATTGTTAATCGTGGTTGAAAGTCAGTCGTTGCTCGATCGTCTAACAGTGCGGTCGTACAAATAAAGAGTGTAATCAAGAATAATTATGTATTTCATATTTTTCTCATAGAATATGCCTACATTTATTTAATTTTGTTCAGTGCCGATCAATCGCTATGGTATCCAAAACCAATTGATGTGTTAAAAAAAATTGGATTTTAATTAGAACGGTAAAGGAGCCTATCACGACGTCTTAAAGCGAGAGTAGTTCCACTGTGGGAAAGAGACAGTGCTATACAAGTCGTCTAGCGCCATCTCGATCCCACAGTGGAACTACTCTCAACCAAGTTGCGAATGCTAGGTGGCGCTAAAGTCATGCACAGTACCAATACTATGATGTATAATTTATCTTCCAGTCTCCTTGTCCGTCAATACGACGCAGTGGGCGAGTTGATCCGTGCTCTAGAGAAGACCTACGTCATCAACGCTAAGACCAAGCTGGATGTGGCGGAGATGTGGGTGGGACTCAGTCAGATACGAGCGCTGCTGCCGGTGCAGATGAGTCAAGAGGAAGAGGAGCTCATGAGGAAGAGGCTCTGGTAAGTTATTACATTATGGTAATTTAAAAGTCCACACACACCCCGTGTGTGGACTTTTAAATTACCATAATGTAAATCTATTTTGGCCCCGCTTTAGATATTTCAACGGTGTTGTGGGTGTGTGTTCACAAGAATTTTAACTCACATCCACAAAAATTAAGACCCGGGTCAACTACTTTTTAACCGACTTCCAAAAAGGAGGAGGTTCTCTATTCGACTGTATGTATTTTAAGTGATACAAATATTCGTTTTGTGTGGAAATCGAATTTGAGACACGTATTGCAGCAGACAATCACTCATCCGACAAAAATGTACTCTCTATTGAACATTTTCTACAAATATTGAGCCTTTAAACCTAACCTAACAAAAACTAAACGATAAATTATGATTAAAAATACTTTTATTTTTATAGGAAACTCGTCAACAACCACACATTCTTCCAGCATCCAGATTTGATAAGGTGAGTTAATATTTTGTCTCTTTTTACTGACCGACGATATCGTATATCGAAAACTTTGCCTAATAGAGCTGTACAGCAACTAGAATAAATTCTTTTTGTATATTTTGATTTCAGAAGTGCCTTTTAATACCTACTATCTCTTTTTCAATATCTCTTACTCTCTCTGACAGAGTCCTCCGCGTGCACGAAAACGTGATGGCTGTAATGATGAACACTCTGGGCAGACGTGCGCAGGCGCAGTCCGACGCACAGCCCGCCTCGCCGCCCGTGTCCGAGGACAAGCAAGAGAAGGTACGATATTGTGCTTTAATTGGAACTGCTAAACATTTATGTGGAACTAAAAAGTGCTTTCCAGAAAAAGTACCAGCTTGCTGTGCATATAGTTTTAAACCTCCGTTAATTTCAGAAAATCGTAGAATAATAATATCTTAAAAGAAAGAAAGAAAATTGTGTTTGTTTAATGTGAAGTCATTAACGATTAATAGATTATAACTTGACAATAAGGCTATGACAACGCGTTGCCTGTGTGCAATGCTATGGTCAACACATTTTATAAACTCGATGTAGTCAAAAATTACATAAACAAAATTTTCTTCTCCCAGGACACGTCTCACGAGATGGTAGTCGCCTGCTGCCGCTTCCTCTGCTACTTCTGCCGCACAGGCAGACAGAACCAGAAGGCCATGTTCGACCACTTCGACTTCCTGCTGGAGAACTCCAACATCCTGCTGTCCAGACCCTCGCTGAGAGGATCCACGCCGCTGGACGTCGCCTACTCCAGTCTCATGGAGAACACTGAGCTGGCGCTGGCGTTGAGGTTAGTACTCCAACATCATGCTGTCCAGACCCTTGCTAAACCCAGTAACTGGATAATACGGTATCTCGTGGAAAGACTGATTGTTATACTTGCGATTGCGATTAACAACTGTCATAGTGGTGGAATCATCAAATGAGTCCTCTCACCCAGGGCAGAGCGGGAGGGACTGTCAGACTCGGACAGACTAAAATCGACAGTGTCCTTCAACAGCCCTTTACGTTCCGGGGTCACGGTAATTCGTCAGTCCCACGCCGCCGGCAGGCTTTGGTCCTCTACAGGGGGCCCCGTCACTATGCTGACACTCCTTGAGGCGCGCGTGGAACAAAACCTGCCGTCGACCCGGGCATGGTCGATGGTTGGACAGCGAGTCGCCCATTACTCGCCGCCCGCATGCCCGCGGACCAGCGGCTTAGCGTGCTTTCCGACGTACGGAGGAAACTCGCTATAATAAATGGTCACCCATCCACAGATCAACCTCGGAAAGTTCAGCTGAACATTAAAGATCGATCTATCGACTCTTATGTTTAACTTTCTATCCGTTGTTTAAATGCTCACTTATCCTTTTTTTACTTTCAGAGAGCACTACCTGGAGAAGATAGCAGTGTACCTGTCACGTTGTGGTCTGCAGAGCAACTCGGAGTTGATAGAGAAAGGTTATCCAGACCTTGGATGGGATCCAGTGGAGGGAGAGCGTTATCTTGACTTCCTTCGGTTCTGCGTTTGGGTGAGTGGAAATCTGTGTTTGAATATTTTGTGTTATCATTTACTTCAGACGTTAGAATTGGATTGAGGAATTTGACGCTTCTAGTTAATAACCCCGATGGCTCGGTTGGAAAAGCCACTATATAAAGTATCAAATCATGAGAGCGCTCGTGTGTTTTAATTCAATAAAATTGTACTAAATTGTGACGTATTGCTAATTTTAAAAGCATCGTATCCTTCGATTTTGGTTTACGTAAGAAAAGAACTTATATACGCGTCGAATATTTTTTGATAAATAATGTAACTGACGAACTATTTAGAGATTTCAATCACATAGCCAATTAGAATAAGTTTTAACGTTCAAAATGTCTATAATGCCCCAATTAAAATAACTGATATAATGTTTCCCACCATACAATTTCACAAAATTCGTCTCCTACAGGTCAACGGCGAAAGCGTAGAAGAGAACGCGAATTTAGTAATCCGTCTGTTGATCCGTCGTCCGGAGTGCCTCGGACCCGCACTGAGGGGAGAGGGCGAAGGCCTACTGAAGGCGATCGTGGACGCCAACAAGATGAGCGAAAGGATCGCTGACAGGAGGAAACTGAGGGAGATGGAACAAGAGGGAGACGTGTCTGTGAGTATATTACGTTAAGGTTAAGCCTGGGATACACTACGGAGCAAAAGAAGAAACATGTTGCGGAACATGTCCCACAACAACTGTGTGTCCCGAGACAATTGTTGGGGAACATTTTGCCGGCCACACTAGTCAGTGCTCATAGAAATGTCGCCCGAGGGGGTTGTTGCTATTAGTGGTGCGTACATTGTAATTATACCGAGTGTGTTAAAACGTAAGAGAAAGAGAAGGTGGTGGATGCGGTATTTCTTACTAAAACTAGAAAGAAGAGTTAATATTCTAAGTGATCTAAACACGCGACACTGACGCAGGATACGTGCGCTCGTTCTCGAAGCGGGAGCAAGCAACATGCCCCGCATAATGTACAATGTTGCGGATCATGTTGTGGCACACTTGCGCGTCGTGTTTTGGGACAAAATGTTCCCTAGTGTATCCGGCGCTTTATGTTTTTATTAGAAAGGGTATTACATTTACATTCGGTTATTTGCTTATGTTGTAACTCGTTAATTGTTGAATCAAATATTACTGCTAAAGTGTTGTTGATTGCTTTTGTGTTTCAGTTCAGCCACCCGCTGCCCGAGTCTGACGAGGACGAGGACTACATCGACACAGGCGCGGCCATCCTCAACTTCTACTGCACGCTGGTGGACCTGCTGGGCAGGTGTGCGCCTGATGCTGCAGTCATAGCACTTGTGAGTATTACAATACGAACTGGAAACTACGAACTGGGTTGTGGGGTCATGGACGATTACGTCTACGATCCCAGGGAAAATTTCTTTTCAAAAAATCAATCCATCAATCAAAATCAAATTTAATCTTCTCATCGAGAAGTAATGACATGGCTCTGAAACGTGGTCTTTGATTACTGGCCTTTTAGAGAGACTAAGAGTCACGCAACGAGCAATGGAAGAGTTTCTTTGCGGAATAAAATCCGGAACATGGATATTCGGCGAAGAACCAGAGTCACCGATAAGCTCATGAAATTTGATGATTTTACCATGATAAAAAAGGAGGAGCTCGTGGCTAAATAAATACAGCCGCACAGGCCGATCTTACGGGTTAAGCCGCGCTTGCCGAGGTTGGTCTGTGGTTGGGTGACCATCTGTCATAGCGAGTTTCCTCCGTGCCTCGGAAAGCACGTTAAGCTGTTGGTCCTGGCTGTCATTTGTAGATCTTTGACAGAAGCGCTAAAGTCTGACAACCAGTCTTACCATGGGATATCGTATTACCCAGTTACTGGGTTGTGGAGGTGCGACAGGCAGTCGCATCATGTTAAATACTGATATCCAGCTGCATCTGGTTTGACTGGAAGCCGACCCTAATATAGTTGGGAAAAGGCTAGGCAGATGATGATGACCATGATAAAAAAGGCACAAGTTTTTGTTTTTGACAATTGTTGATCGATAAGAAGCCGCAGTTTTGTGTAATTTCGTACCCAATTGTATTCATATATTTTTCTTACTCTTATCTTATAAAAAATTAAATTGCGTGACCAGTGTAATAAAGTTTTAACTGATGTATTTTACTGTTTTTATATTTTTTTGAAAAAGAACTAGTAAGAAATTTGATACACACCCAAAATTAAATGCCATCGGGGCAGGATGATGATAGTTTAGTCAACTGTGAACCGAACATATTGAAAAAATCTAGCACCACCAACTATATATTTTCAAACTTTCCTACAATCCCCAGGGCAAGAACGAATCCCTCCGTGCCCGCGCTATCCTCCGTTCCCTGGTGCCGCTGGAGGACCTCCAGGGAGTGCTCAGTCTGAGGTTCACACTCAACAACCCTGCCGCAGGAGAGGAACGACCTAAGTCTGGTTAGTATTTGTTAACTAGCTCTTGATTAAGTGAACTCAAACATTTAATTATTTTAATTATTACCAACCCACCGAACCGACCTTTGCATACGCTACATGACCTTGGAACCAACCCAAGCTATTGTTAATAAATTGCCACAATTTTTCCAAATTAAGGTCTTTCATCAAAACAATTTTGGAATATTTTTCTTAATGGTTTTTTTTTTCATACAGACATGCCATCCGGTCTCATCCCCGGTCATAAACAGAGCGTGGGTCTGTTCCTGGAGCGAGTGTACGGTATTGAGACACAGGAGCTGTTCTACAAGCTGTTGGAGGAAGCCTTCCTGCCGGACTTGAGGGCTGCCACTATGTTGGATAGAGTGAGTAAATTATTAAATCGTGATCCTCATATCAGTCGTAGGACGTCCACTGCTGAACATAGGCCTCCCCTATAGATTTCCACTGGGACCAGTTGGAAATAGCTTGTATCCAGTTTTCATCAGATTGCCTGTTCACATTTTAGGTGGATATCCTATACTGCGCTTACCTTGTACCACGCATAAACACGTGAATTATGTATTTTTTGAAGGATTCTCTAGAATTTAACATTGGACGAAATGTTTGCGTTGTTTTTTTTTAGCGTGGTAAAATCATCAAATGAGTCCTCCCACCCAGGGCAGGGCAGGAGGGACTGTTAGACTTGTACTGACTAAAATCCACGGTGTCCTTCAATAGCCCTTTACGTACCGGTGTCATGGTGATTTGTTAGTCCCGCGACCCCGGCAGGATTTGGCCCTCTACAGGCCCCGTCACTATGCTGACACTCCTTGAGGCGCGCGTGGAACACAACGCGCCGTAGACCCTGCAACCTTATGTTTATGTTCAACTTAGCTGAAAAATGAACGTTTATTCCGAATTCGAAATAAAAGAAAGTTCTCAAATCGATGGAATCTTTTTTATATGCATGTTCAGGCGGTTTTACATAATGAAGTCGATATTTGGTGCTCCAAAACTATACGAAATATTTATGAATACAATCAATTCAATGCCCACGCCTTTACTAATATTCTAGTTTCCAATATTTTGGCACTTTTACAAGAACCATGGTTACGGTGATCATTTCTGATCATGGTAGCCTGGTAGGTAATATTTCTGACTATGTCAGGTACACCTTTAAATTATGTTATACTTAGTGTATTTTTAACCTTCGATTAAATAAATAAATAATAAATAAATAAATATTCCACAACTATCACACAACGCCATCTAGTCCCAAGCTAAGCAGAGCTTGTGTTATGGGTACTAGACAACTGATAAACATACTTATTTATTTCTAAATACATACATGTCCTGGGTGGGAATCGAACCCACGACCTCCGGCATAGCAGTCAGGGTCACTAACCACTAGACCAACAGGCCTGATTGATTGGTTACATTTTAAATGTTTTTTATTCGTTGTGTTATTGTTGCTTTCCCTTATCCACATATTTGATTCTCTAAACACACTTTTCCCACAGAACGACGGCTGCGAGTCCGACATGGCTCTGTCAATGAACCGCTACATCGGCAACTCCATCCTCCCGCTGTTGATCAAGCACGCTTACTTCTACAACGAGGCCGAGAACTACGCCTCGCTGCTGGACGCTACGCTACACACTGTTTATAGGTATGATTTGTCCAATGTGTAGTCCCTCTTGTCTTTCATTGACTTTAATAATTATAGCGGTTTGGTTATGTGAGTTTAGGAGTTTAATAAACGCACCCACGACTCTGCAGAAACTTCTTAGTGTTTTAAAAATGAATTTTAATTATTTTTTGTTTCATATGTAGAAAAACGTTGTAAAAGACAAATTCATTTGGTGCAGAATGTCGATCCAAAATTTTATTTGACTCTGGACTTATTCGTTTTTGCAGGAATGTCTTAAAAGGCATCTTGACCTTGTAAAGGTGGATTCTTAGTCAGGCATTCTGACAGTTCTTTGCGCTCCATCCAGGGTGAAAGGACTCCTTCGATGATTTTACGACCTCATAAAAAAAGCAAAAAAGAAATTGTAGTCCTGACCCGAAAAAAAAATGAACTGTTTTTGTTCAGAAAGTGATCCATTTTATCTTTTTCAGGTTATCGAAGAACCGCATGTTAACCAAGGGTCAACGTGAAGCCGTGTCAGACTTCTTGGTAGCACTCACATCAGCCATGCAACCGTCCATGTTGTTGAAACTGCTGAGGAAACTAACAGTCGACGTGTCCAAACTATCCGAGTATACGACTGTCGCTCTTAGGGTGAGTATCATAAGGCATAAAATCGCTAATCAACCTGAGGCATGTACGCTTCGTAGCATTCTCTGGTGCTACGGCGTAGTCGTAGACACTGCTACGACGCGGCCGTAGACACTGCTACGACGCTGCTGTAGACACTGCTACGACGCGGCCGTAGACTCTGCTACGACGCGGCCGTAGACTCTGCTACGACGCGGCCGTAGACTCTGCTACGACGCGGCCGTAGACACTGCTACGACGCGGCTGTAGACACTGCTGCGACGTAGCTGTAAGCACAGCTATGGCACCTTTTTCTTTGACCTTCACCCAACCAAGACTCTAGTTTAAGCGCGCTTGTTCATGACATGATGCGAGTCAATTCGACCGATTTGTGTCACCGATCAACTACAAGTGATAATCATCCTTACTACTACGACATAAAAGCGCTGCCAATATAAAACGTGCGGTTTTCTACGGGTAGATAGAATTTTTTTAGAATGTACGCACTACGATGGGATTTTGCGATTTAACCCTTAAGGGGTTGTTTTTTAGGTAGATAGTTAGGAGTCTCAAATTTTGTATAGGGGTTCATTTAAGGACATAGGTGCTGCCTAAGATCGGATTTTGCGAAATTCCATCCCTAAGGGATTGATTTCGGGGTTAATAAAACTTTTGTTGGATATTGATTTAGATTTTCCAAAAGTAAAGAGGGTAACCGGGAGTAGAAATTCACACAGGCAAAGTTCAAAATTCACGCGGACGAAGTCGCGGGCGAAGTATTAGTATAGATGAAATTTCATAGACTTTAACTATAATTTACACATTTACTGTATCCACTAGGTCTTGTTGTATTTCATTTATATTGTTTTGAGAAAATAAAGCTTATCCTAATCTAATTTAATTTAAAAAACAGTCCTAGTCCGCAAGCTTTTCAAATATTTGTTTACTCAATTTCCAACCTAAAAACAACATTCAAAAAGTATATTTTCCCTCCCCTCTGTCCAGCTGCTGACCCTCCACTACGAGCGCTGTGCCAAGTACTACGGCAGCACGGGCGCCGGGACCGGAGTGTACGGAGCATCCTCAGACGAGGAGAAGAGACTCACCATGATGCTGTTCAGCAACATCTTCGACTCGCTCAGCAAGATGGACTACGAGCCTGAACTGTTCGGGAAGGCGCTGCCCTGCCTTATTGCTATAGGTATAAGGCTTAATTTACTATAGCAACTAACCTTTTCAACTAAATACGATTTTGAACTATATTCTAAACACTATTACGCTATTACGGCAGTTTTTGGGTAATTTTGTTATAATGATTCTATGATTGTTTTCAGGGTGTGCCCTTCCACCGGACTACTCGCTGTCGAAGAACTATGATGATGAGTTCTACGGCAAGGAACAGGTTACAGGTAAGCTGAGTCATCAATTATACACCAATTCTTTATTTAAGACCGGTAGATTTTCTGAAAAGTTCTTACATACAAACATTCTCCGAACAATAATGAACAGAACACAAAAGAGTTATCCAATTTGATGCCGCTCACCGTACACGTGTATGTACGCTTCTTTAAAATTAATTTCAAAAAGCATCCACAAATATCAAATGGAATACTTTCTTTAAACTAAATATACGTGTCCCATGGAATTATAAAATATAATTAAAATTGGCAGGTCGCGTGTAATAAATGTTAGAATGACAACGTTTTCTTGAAAGTTTTTAAAGTCGCTGACATCAATTGTTAAATAAATCAGATCTAATAAATTACAGTCGTAATTTCATGGAATTCTACATTCTAATGCTAGTTTATGTTGTAAGAAGTAAAAATAATAACAAAAAGTATCATATAGCACGAGCACCTGCTGTCGACGTTTTATAAGTGCCCTCATGGGCCTATGTGAAATAAAAACTTTTGATTTTGATTTTGATATAATCGTGGGCGTTAATGGGTTATTGCACCCAATATATTGCATTATGACGTCGTCAGAATTTTATTTTGATATCTTTAGGACAACAAACAATCGCGTAATAAATCTTAAGTCTACTACAGATTACAATACATTTATAATATTAAGCAACCAGCACGGCTATCCACAAAATACGCGGGTATTAGCAAACATGAGAATAGAAAATTAACAATTATTAGTCATTTACAATACACTGAAAGGAGGAAGTATGAACAATTATTTCATGGATACATAGTCAGAACGAGTCTGTCAGTCCCTCCCGTCCAACCCGGGACTCGTTTGACGATTATACCACAATAATAAAAAAATGGTTTTTCGGACAAACTTCGTTCATCCGGTCTGAGAATTCTAATAAAAAAAAATGATATTTCGTTTCCAGGAGACCTCGACAACCCACAATACGACCCTCAACCAATCAACACATCCTCGGTAGCACTAAACAACGACCTGAACACAATAGTCCAGAAGTTCTCGGAACATTACCACGACGCCTGGGCCTCCAGGAAGATCGAGAACAGCTGGGTGTACGGCGAGAGCTGGTCTGACAGCCAGAAGACACATCCTCGACTGAAGCCGTACAACATGCTGAATGACTACGTAAGTAACGTGGCACAGAACATTATGGAAATTTAAGAGTTCTGCCGCATCTTTTTAGACGAAATTAAATATCAGCTCGTGGCTAAATAATTACAGCCGCACAGCCCGATCTTCGGATTAAGCCGCGCTTGACGAGGTTGGTCTGTGGATGGGTGACCATCTGTCATAGCGAGATTCCTCCGTGACTCGAAATAAAAGCACATAAAGCCGTCGGTCCCGTCTGTAATTTGTAGATCTTTGGCAGTCAAAAGGTGTCCATTATTTCAAAATACTGTAACTGACGGACTAAAAAGTTTTTTAATTTATTTTTGCAGTAAACTACCCTATTAATGAATGATGATGTACTTCTTTTACAGGAAAAAGAGCGCTACAAGGAACCAGTTCGAGAATCCCTAAAGGCTCTTCTTGCCATCGGCTGGTCGGTAGAACATTCAGAAGTGGACATCCCCAGCACCAACCGCAGTTCTATGAGGAGGCAGTCCAAGTCTGGAGGCGTAAGTTGTATTAATTATTTATTATTTATGCTTTATATGGATAAACGTTGCCTTCTCGTGAAAATAGGCTGAGAATCAACAAGCTGGCCCAGTAAACGGTCGCGTAACATCATTTTATTATGATTACGATTGCTTCTTGTGCTAAAAAAAACTACCAAAATGGTAGATTTTTTAATGAAACTACTTCTCATTTATAAATCTATCTGTGCTTTTTTTGTTTACTGCAACAGTTGTAATAAATCTCTGGAATATTCAGTAAAATCTTAGGAAAATAATCAATAACTTCGTGTTTCACACGGCGTATCATTTGCCTAAAAAAAATATCCCTTACATTTTTTTTATTTTATCAAACAACTGGAACAATATTTTTATAAAAGTTGTGAAGCACAAGTTACAAAAAATAATATGGCTTATGAAAATTATGTTGTCAATTATTATTATTTTATATATTTCCTGTGCATGCTAGCCAAAGGACGAAAGGTTGAAGGAACCCACGGTACATATGCTTTTGATATACCTATTTTTAAATACCTACTGTTAATAGCCACCAATATATTGTTAGTAAGCACTTTCCAATTGGCATGAAAGGCATTCTTTCTTTTTTAAAAGAACCTTATTATTACATTATTTAATTGAAACAATTTTTTGTCAATTTTAAATTTTTATCTTGTCTCGCACTGACACGATGTTTGCAATTCGATAGTTTTACAGAAATAAGAAACTACTAAATTTTTCAACAGTATGAATAAACGAATAAAATGTGATAGAATGCCTTGTTGCAAAATTATACCACTTTTGCATCACGATTAAATGAATGAACCAATCGTTCAGTGAACGAAATGAATGAACACCTTGTACTCGTCAATTTGCTTTTTTTTCACCCACCTGACTTGTGTGTTATTTTCATATCCCCCGCAACGCACAGCGCCCTCCCGATATTGTGGTGAGTTTTAGAACTAATTGGATTACAAAATAAGAAAACTGTAGTTTAGACATTTCCGTAGTATAGTTTAGTAGTGTGTAGTTAAAAATAAAATGTTATATTTATAATAGTAATTTTTGCATGGATAATACATATTTTTTGACATTTCTCGTACGAATTTTTGTGAATATTTTTAAAAGTTTTTCTTTCCGTTTGTTTATAAAATAAAAAATATTTTATTCTGCAGAACATATCTTCTTCTTTAAATTAAAAAATAATAACTGAACTAAAACAACAATCATAAAGTGACAGATTTATTTTTACGAGTAGCTCTGAATCTTTTAATTTTCTCTTAATTAAGTTTTAATATAACTTCTTTTCTTATTTCTATTCTTCCTACACTCTGCTTATAGTATTTACTAACGCTTTTGCTTCAACGTGTGTAAATAACAAATATACATCTTTTGGTATGTCTTCTTCAGCAATACTACAAGTGGTCCTATTGTGTTAATACATATTAAATAAAAATATTTCATTGTTTCATCGATTTCTTTATTACAGTGATAGTCTTGCTGAATATTAAGTCTGATAAAATAATACAAAACAGTAAGACTTTCCGAATAAACTCATCTTCTTCCCCGTATAAAATGATACTTCAGAGCTCATAGAATTCCCCAGAAAGCATTGGTAGTTTTGAGAGTAAGCAGACAACCCTAGAAACCATAATTGTTATTTAATTTTTTTTCTTAATTTAAACGAAGATAATATTGCTAGTACGCCATATCATCCGGAAACTACAATCTCTGTTCAATGTTTGCACATTGACTTCTGAAAAGAGACATCCGACCAGTTTCGTCTTAGTAGAACACTATCTCTGTCACACACTACTAATGTGACGTTTGCAACCGGTTCGTATTCCGTTGTAGTTGTTCAACGCGTCGTGCGACAGAGATGACACTCTACGAAGCCGAAACTAACCGGTGATCTCTTTCTAAATGCCGAAGTGCAATATTCATAGTCAGCACCTGATCTAGAATAATACTTATGTCTAAAGTCATCTTCCATACCCTCTAGCAGACAGACTCAGCAACGCCGTTCAACTACAACCCGCACCCGGTAGACATGACCAACCTAACGCTGTCGAGAGAGATGCAGAACATGGCGGAGAGACTCGCTGATAACGCGCACGATATCTGGGCCAAGAAGAAGAAAGAGGAGTTGGTTACTAACGGAGGTAAGTGCCAGAATAGGACATACAAGTTCCCCCTCGTTGTCTCTAATAACTCGGGAGCCAATAACCCACACTTTAAACCACTCAAGTGGTACAAAGGGCCATAGAGCGAGCCATGCTCGGCATTGCTATTCTAGACCGAGTGCGTAACACCGAAATTCGTTGTCGGACGAAAGTCTATGACGATAGGGATAAGGCAATATGAAATGAATAAAAAACGAATATTGGCCAAAGAAACTAGGGTCGCCCAAAAGCCCGTTGGATTGACGATGTCGTCAAGATCGCGGAGAACAGATGGATGAGAGACGCACAGAACCGAGAGATAAGGGAAAAAAGGGGGAGGCCTATACCCAGCAGTTGGTGATCCCTGGCTGATATGATTATGATGAAGTGGCAAAGAGCATACGGGACACCGAACGCGTGTGCACTTGGCTACGGTTGGTGAGCGATTGGAGCAAATGACTCGCTATGGCGCTTGCGCATACCCTACATAGTCCTTAATTTTTTTAATGAAGGTCATCATGATTTTTTTCAAATCTTGTGAAAATCAATTTTATTTTTTGTACAGGCGGTATCCACCCACAACTAGTCCCCTACGATCTCCTAACAGACAAAGAGAAGAAGAAAGACAGAGAACGTTCCCAAGAATTCCTCAAATACCTGCAATACCAAGGTTACAAGCTTCATAGGCCCAGCAAGGCACCCCAGAGTGACACGGAACAGACCACTACGGGTGTTGCAATAGAGCTCAGATTCGCGTACTCCTTACTGGAGAAGTTGATCCAGTACATTGACCGAGCTACTATTAATATGAAACTGTTGAAGCCTTCCACTACTTTCAGTAGAAGGAGTAGTTTTAAAACTAGTACGAGGGATATTAAATTCTTTTCAAAGGTGAGTTTTATTTTTAATATACTAAAGTAATACTTACAAACAGTATGTTTCCTTTCTTTTAGATTAAATAGATATTTATTCTAAGGAAGACTACGTAAAACTTGGACTTTTATGTAAATAAGCATGTACTAATATGATTACTATTTCTGACTCATGTTTAGGAATTTTATAAACGTAGTTGAATAGTTCTTTTAATTTAAATAATCAGCTGATGATTAATAAGAGTTGTAATTAAGAACTTAGTTATAAATAACCCACATAGATCAATCTAAATTCTATTTATTTTTAATACTTTTCAATGCGTTATTTGTCCATAAAATTATCAAGATTCTTCAATTCAGACATTTTAATTTTTCTATGAAATCTGTTAGAATCTTCTTTCGAAATTATTACTTATCATAGACTATAACTCTGTTTGCTAGGTATTATAATCCATAAACAATAAAAGCATGCTATAATTCTGTGTATTGGTTTCCAAGCAACACAAGTCGGAACTAAAGTACTTCAAGAAGGTACATACGTGTCTTAGAGCGTGAACACACCATGTAATCCTGCGTATCATATTGTTTGTTTTGCACTATTGTTCTTCGGGGGTGCTACATGTTCGGTTCGGCATTCGGCATAGCCGGTCGGCATAATCTAGTAAATGTAGTTTTGTGTTCAGGAAAAGGCATTGGGCTCAGTGATTGAAATTTATAAATACCGAACGGAATGAACCAATACCTTTTTCTCGGGTCGGCTTTTTTACTTTAAATATTGTCGACCGGAAAGTGAATGTAGCATCCCTTATTTAATTAAAATTCTGCTGAACATTGGCCGCTTGCATAATAAACAAAAATGGCCGCCAATATATTGTTTGTTTGTCGTTTTAGAGCATGTTATCGGCGTCTTGTAGTCTAGCTGGACAAACAACTATAGTCATACAAAAGACAGCATAAATACACCGTACTTTATAAACAAACCATGCAGCATACATGCATGGCCTAACAACTACAGTGTCAGATTAATGCCTTTGTCAAACAGACAGACGAAAGCGAATCGTTTCCGAAGCGATACCGAACCGAAGCGAGACGTCAGTCCGATAGTTCTGTCACGCTATCGGATCGCTTTCGCTTTTCTACGTAACTGGATTCAAACAATTCCATACATTACAAATAAAAACGTCACGCTTCGCTTTCGTCACGCCTGTCTGTTTGACAAAGGCTTAAATTAGCTTGCGAAACTTCGTAAACTTGATAAATAGAGAATAGCGAAAAACGCTTTAAGGAATCTCGAGGTCAATTTTAGAGAATTTGATTTTTATTAGCGACATTATCGGATAGAGGGAAACAACATGTATTTTATTTTATTTTTTCAAAATCAACAGATTCAATTCTCGCAACGAATATAATTTTTTTTAAAATGATGCAGTTTCTAGTTTTCATCAAAATTGGTCTCGAAACTTCTTAAATTAGTTTTCACTATTCCACATAGTTTCCGATTTAACCACGTTCCAGTTGCAAATTCAGCGGAAAAGAAGTTAAAAAGTTCTGGTTGGTCAGCTAATTTAATTTGACACTACATACTGCAATAACTAGAAGATTGATGTTTTAAGAAACGTATGGCGACAAATTCAACGCAATCAGAACACATGAAACACTTTCAGTACTTTACAGATTTCATAAAAATAAATAAACGCATGCATGAGCAACAACAAACCTTTGTCTGTCTGTATTACTGTATAGTCTCCGCCAGATAAGTCTGGAATAAAGGTCATTGATCCTAATAATGCATCGTTCGAATTTCATAAAACCATCGTTCGAATTTCATAAAACCATCGTTCGAATTTCATAAAACCATCGTTCGAATTTCATATAAAACATACGGTCAAAGTCGCCTCTTACCACGATACGTTTGTTTTGATCGTGTTCCGACACTTTCTTTACATTATTTCTTATTATTTTGAAATATTGGAAAGCATTGGTAAACGAGGGTCACCGAATTTTATTCCAGACAGACCGGAGGAGACTAACAACGCTGAAAGATTGCAACCTTCAAGATTACACGAAAAACTACACTCGAAACCAAGAAATACGCTTGTCCACTACCTCACAACCAATAACCTAAAATCTACGTTACAGCACTTACAATAAGGTTCAATTTCTAGGTGGTGCTGCCTCTGATGGAGAAGTATTTCTCGACACATCGCAACTATTTCATAGCAGTGGCTACTGCGACTAATAATGTAGGCGCCGCCAGTTTGAAGGAAAAGGAGATGGTTGCCGCTCTGTTCTGTAAGCTGGCTAGCTTACTAAGATCCAGGTTTGTAGAAAGAGTTTGTATTTCATTACATAGAATTTCATAATAGAACAAATCTTCAGTTTTTTTTTTTTCGTGGTAAAATCGTCAAATGTGTCCTCCCACCCAGGTCAGAGCGGGAGAGACTGTCAGTCGTACTGATTAAAATCCACGGTGTCCTTCAATAGTCCTTTACGTACCAGGGTCACGGTAATTCGTGAGTCCCGAAAATTATTTGACCCATTATTTTATCCTTTATAACATATTTAAGCAATATGACATGTCTTTGTCGTTTTTAAAATTACGATACGTTCACGACTAGCACGTGTAGCATGACCACGGGGCCGAACAAGATGTCTTAAAATAAGATTAGTTCCGTTGAGGGAACGAGATGGCGCTAGACGCCTTGTATAGCTCTATCACTTTACCTCAGCGGAACTACTCTCTGTACTATTCAACCAAGAATAGACAAACTACTTTACTTCTAGTTACTTCTATACAATTCGAATCTTTCTACGTTCTGTCATTTTGTCTACTCTACCGTTGACAAAATCGGATTTTACAGAGCCATGCTACGCGTGTTGGTACATTTTTTGCAATAGTACTTCTAACGTCGAGCTCCTGAGTTTTAATACGTTTTATCTTCGTCAAAAGTTATTGATTAAAAATATACATGTTGCCATTATTTTCCAATACCCTAACTATTAAGCCTTTGTCAAACAGACAGGCGTGGCGAATGCGAAGTGAGACGTTTTTGTTTGTAATGTATGGAATTGTTTGAATCCAGTCACATAGAAAAGCGAAAGCGATCCGATAGCGTGACCAAACCGATGCGAAGACGTGGCGAAAGCGTATTTGCTCTATTTGACGTCGTTCATAAAAAGCCAGCTAATACAACTGCCACGCCTCGGTTCGCTGCACCCAGTTTGACGTCTCGTATCGGTTCGTTATCGCTTCGGACTCGGTCCGGTTCGCTATCGCCTGTCTGTTCGACAAAGGCTTTAGACTAAATAGATATGCTATTTATTGATGCTGTCATAATCCCTATTCCAGGATAATTTTTATCTCCGAGGACTATAAATAATTTTATCTACTATCATGCTATTAATCCTCTATAAAAGAACCTATAACAATTAGCTTATTGCCAACATTAAAACACTCAATGATATAATGATCATTATATCATCCAAACGCGTGTTATAATGAATTTCAAAAAAAGAACATTCTCATGCAATGACATTTTCACCACCAGATCGCTAAAATTTTGAAAAAAGAACAACTCGTCTTATCGTGTTATATCCCGCCATTTTTTCACTCGAATATGGTATGCGAATATGGTATGTTATGAGAATCTTTTATAGTGGATTCACAGCATGATTGTAGATAAAGTCTTGTATGCAACCGTTATAATTAGGTATTAAAACACTCATGTGATACTATTATCACACTCGGCTACGCCTCGTGTGATAAACCCACATTCGTGTTTTAATACCCCTGATTATACAACAGTTGCATAAATAACTATTAAGCTCTAACCCCCAGACTCGCCGCCTTCGGTCCAGACGTCCGCATAACAGTCCGCTGCCTACAAGTGCTGGTGAAGGGCATCGACGCCAAGTCCCTCGTGAAGAACTGCCCCGAGTTCATCCGCACATCCATGTTGACATTCTTCAATAACGTCGCTGATGATGTCGGACATACCATCTTGAATTTACAGGAGGTATAGTGTTTTATTCATTTTTCTATCCAATTTTGTAAAATATATTAACAAAATTATATGTTACTAGCTGTTCCCTGACACGCTTCGCTGTGGCACAAAAAAAAACTGTTTTTTTTTGCGATCGCGGATATGTGACTGATGCAAAAAATAGATAAAAACAATCCTTGACGCGGATTATATATCATGCTAAAATTTCAGCTCAATGGGTGCAGAACTTTTTGAGTTTTTGAAGCGTACACAAACCAACATTACATTTGTATATATATAGATAGTAGCCCACTGGTATTAGGAACAGGATTCAAGCTACCGGTAGTCGGGACTCCAGAGAAAGAAAGCTCCTAACAATACGCGCCGTGTCCAGAAGAACTGCTTTCTGAATCAGTTGGATCAGGGGCCTGATTGAGAAAGTTTGCAAAGTGCGCGACCAACATCAGTATAAAATAATTCAAGGCTAAGGTTAACCATCCATCACTGAATAAAAGCATTCCCCTTAGATGGCCACGACGAACGATGCCACTTGTATTCATCCGCGACTCTCATGATGTTGTCAGTCCGCCTAATGGAAGGCCTATATATGTATGTACGCTGCGTCCTCGATTCCTGCTCTCCATTAAGGGGCCTCTTACAGAGCCTTTCTACCCCATCGGTTGCCAGTTCCACAAGGAATGTGCCACTTCAACTTGCAAGCTTTAAGAACCATGTCGATAACTTCCTTGTTCCTTAAAAAATATCCTCGTTCCTGATTTTATCGCGCAAAGTTTCGACCATAGCTATTGTTGTTTAACTTTCGTATAAAAAAGAGCATATAAAAACAACACCAAAATAAATCCGAAATTTTCTCCCCTAGGGTAAATACGCACATCTCCGCGGCACCCACTTGAAGACTTCCACTTCACTTGGCTACATCAACGGCGTGCTACTACCCATACTGACGGCCAAGTTCGACCATCTAGCCAACTGCGAATACGGAGCTGACTTGCTTTGTAAGTATTGCAAATGAATTTGGGATTAGTGGGGTCTACCTTCTAGGCTCGTGGCAAAATAATTACAGCCACACATGCCGATATTCCGGGGAAGCCGCGCTTGCCGAGGGTTGGTCTATGGATGGGTGACCATCTGTCATAGCGAGTTTCCTCCGTGCCCCGTAAAGCACATAAAGCCGTTGGTCCTGGCTGTCATTTGTACATGTTTGACAATTGTTACTGCTAGTCAGAAACTCATAAGTCTGACAATCAGTCTTACCATGGGGTCGTATTATCCAATTACTGGTTGTGGAGGTCCAATAGGCAGTCGCCCCATGTAAAGTACTATACCATACTATACCATACTACCATATACAACATTATTTTTTGTTTATGCGAAACCCGATACACCTGAATCTATGTACAAAATTTTATAACCGTATCATAAAAAATCACAAGGTTATTAGTTTGTAGGTATATGTTTGTAAATACGAGTATTACCTGGTTGTCCGTTCAAAAACATGCTCATTTCGCGTCACACCCGCGTAAACCGCGTCTCATGTGTTATACACTCGTGATAATTGCTTGGCAATAGGTACCTAACCGTACGGTGACTGTATTGTAATTAACTGGTAATAAAATTTAATTAAAATATTTTTTTAAATAAATATAACATGGTGTAAAAAATATTGGAATAGAATCAGTTACTGATTCTGAATAAACTATATTCAGGTTTCGCATATACTAAAAATAATGTTGTATAGTAGTATATTCAACTGCATCTGGTTCGACTGCAAGCCGACTCCAGTATAGTTGGGAAAAGGATGATAGGGTCTACCTCCCAGCGGTCCATCTCGGTCAACGTTACCTGCGACTACCTGTAACCTGCGGTGATGGCTGAGCAATTCCACTCTTGGTAATAAACCTCACCAGAGTCAGACCACCATTCTGTCAGAAAACTGCTCCAAATAGTTTTTACTGTGTTCCATCGTCAGTGCGCAGGATTTCCTTCTGAGTGAGCTTGCTTCATCTTAGGTCTCATTTTAATCGATATTACAATAAAAAAAATGGTCTACTCGCGTGGACGGTAACAAACAAGATAGACTAATTCGAAGTAGGTAATTATTATATTAGTATGAATGTACGTGATTTTGTCGTTAAACTTTGGTATTAAAGGGGAAAACAGAAATTCCAAGAACACATTAATTTTATTATTTTATAATTATATGTACCTATATTTTATTTTTTATCAAAACTACAATCCTACGCCACAAGACTTAGGTACCTTCGAATCCTCAAACAATACTTTACTTTAAGGTGATTGTTTCAGAGCCTACTCGTATATTGCAGGTTCAATTTGACATACACTTAATAGGGAATAAAAATTTTACTACTACTTATAATGCAACCAAAAGAAAAAAAGAACAAAATCCTAAGATTTTGATTTCGAACTGGAACCTTCACTATCGCTGTCATCATCGCTCCCACTGTTGCTACCGCTTCCGCTCCCGCTGTTGCTTCCGCTTCCGCTACTACTTCCATTATCACTGCTAATAAATCCAGACTTGGAATAAGCCGCCTTGCAATTCGATTTACAGTTTCTTTTGAAATCTTTCTTCATTCTCTTCTGACATTCGTATTTCTCGCATGTTGTTGTTGTTGCTTTTCTGCAAGCTTCAATGCATTTTCTTTGAGAGGTCTTTCGACATGCTCGCTCGTATTTGTCTCTTAGTATGTTGAGTTGAGGGCCTCCTGTGCTATTGTGTGGCATTCGACGTGATGGCTGGAAATGAAAACAAATTTTATTACTCACATTCCGACTTCACCTTCTGCGCTTTATTTGGTTGTCCGAGCTCCAAGCTCCTTTACCACTATGTACGTATAGTCAGTCAACAACAAAAGTAGATGACCAAAATTAGAAGTTCAATACTAATGTATGGGGTTCGCGTCAGAACTGTGTAGATGAACTAGTAGTAAATGTTTGTTAAATTACAATCACATACTTTTGAATCACTTCGACGCCACACGGTTCTGACGCGAACCCCGTACATTAGTATTGAATTTCTGATTTTGGTCATCTACTTTTGTTGTTGACTGTACGACAACTCGAGCATGAATCGTAATCTATAATGGCTCCCCACAAACAACGACTGAGCTATCGGCTGTTGCACAGCGTGTCGCGTGTTCTATCTCCGCACGGAACAAATATTTGTTTGATCTGCAAATAGTTGTTCCGGGTCTGGGTGTTTGTGTATGTGAGTTTATATGTTTGTAAACCCACGCACGATACACCAGAAATTCCTAGACAGGGGCAAAGTTTTCCCAGACCGCTTCATACCAGCTCTTGTGGTATGCGACAACCAGTCTTACTAAGAGGTATTGTATCACACAGTAACTGGGTTGTGGAGGTCAGATATATAGTCGCTCCATGTGAAATACTTAGCTGAATTCAGTTCGACTCAGAGCCAACCTCAACATAGTTGGGAAAAGGGGGTAGGTGATGATGATGATAAGATTGTTAATGAATGAATATGATATAAATGATTAATATATTTACTACATCCGTTCCTGTATAACAAGCCATTGATAAATATCCGTTTCGCGTCATAGTACCCTTATTTAAATCTATTGCGCCAGCTGAAATCAGAAAAGTGAATAAATTAAGTAATCGTTGAGTAGGGTTCGATTCCCGGGCCCACCTGATTCAGGTGTCCGACATGGCGGTTTGCAATTACTCTTTCAAAGAGCTTGCCCACCTCGTCGAGCAGCACGATGAGCCGGAATGCGGACGGAGAGTCCTCAGGGCGCCCTGGCTTCTGGATCAGGACCAGTTTCCCCGTCTTCCAATGAGATATGTCACGCCTTAGAATAATTTTAATGCGTTCTGACGTCTTGAGCGACAAGTTTACCGACAAGCCCTGCCGGTTTCCTTCAACGTTTTTTTTTCATAGGTGGTAAGATAATTTACTTAATACCGTGCAGACAGATGTGTTGCTGGGGAGTTTGTTCCGCCACTTCTTCTTCCCAGCCAAAACACTGAGAAGTGTCGAAGGGGGGGCGCTTTGGGGGACTGTCTTATGTAAAAATTGACCTTCAAAAAGTGCTAATAAATCAGCCTAATTTGAATAAATGACTTTTGATTCTTGATACTTTACGAAATAAAAATTGTCATGTCGGCCTATTCTTGCCCCCTTGATCTACACTACTAGTTTTATAACGAGGAAAGATTTGATTGTTTGTTTGTATTAAATAGGCTCTATAACTACTGGAGTAATTTAAAAAAATCTTTAACCAATTGAAAGCTGCTTTAGTTCTGAGTGCTAACGCTATACGCTGTATGTATGTCGTTTTTTTTTTTTTAGGGTGGCAAAATCATCAAATGAGTCCTCCCGCCCCGGGCGGGGCGGACAGGGACTGTCAGACTCTTACTGACTAAAATCCACCCGTGTTTCTTCGGTTGCCCTTTACGTTCCGGGGCCGCGGTATCCTGGATTAAGAAAAAAGCCGCGACCCCAGCAGGCATTTGGCCCCGTAAGAGGCCCCGTCGGTGACGCGTGAAACACGACGCGCCACCGACCCGGTCTTGGTCCTTGGTCAGACGGCGAGCTTACCCATTACTCACCGTCCGCAAGCCCGCTCCGCCGCTGTGCCCTCTGCTGTTCAGAGGGACACGCGTTGGAGCATCCACCCGACAGGCTATTCGCATACGGGCAAAGAGACCCCTTAGGCACACAGTGCCTAAAAGAGTTTTTGCCCGCATCCCAGGGTGCACCGGCCCGAAAATCTGGTCTTCCCCCCGGACGTATCCGAAAGGGAACTCCAGTCCACGGGCACACGTGGAGGTTTCCTGTCTTAGCACCCTGCTGGCAAAAGCTAGTAAATAATCAATCCGTAGAAGACTCACGAATAACTCTTCGGAGGCTGTTAATTTCTGTCTCTTCTTTAGCAGTAGAAGCGTTAAATGCTTGAATGCACTCCGTCTTAGTTTCCGAAATGAAAAACTTTTTTAGGTCACGCTTACATTTACGCGCTCGGCACGAAATTTTTAACACATTTTTGCATGCCTGCAAAAAAAAATTAAATTAACGAGCTCTACCTAATATGTTGTGCTATGGTGACTTATGTATACATCATTTTTTTGTTTCATCTTTCTAGTACCTACGAGTAGTATTCTTTGCCTTCAGAAATATTTATATCCATCAAATCTTTTACTTCACATACCATGAGGAAGTCAGAAGCTACGAAACGAATTTAGAGCAACCCTTTCAGTCATCCTCCTTCCAAGAAAGGAGGTTGCGAGTACGGTGCACCCGACCTTTTTGAAGAAGCATAACTATACTATGATACTGACTTGGAACATGCCGATGATGAAGTTGCATTAAAACTGAATCAGGCATCGGGCTTTTACAATTATTCTCTAATGCAATTATTACTAGTATTTATAAAGTAAGTTGTTACCTTATAACATTTCCTGATGACAAGTTTCAAACATGCGTCTCCATAAGCTTCCCTCAAAACGCTTGTCTTAAACACATCTTTACTTAAGTCGTCATTGTCAGTTAACTCTAAAGTATCTGCATTTGATTTCTGAAAAATAATTACTTGTTCATCCAAAACAAAAACAAACCATCACCCAAAAGTCATCCACTACTGACTTGCTAGTCAGATATTACCTTTTACTAGTTTTGTTAAGTTTCAAAAAAGGAGTGAAATCTTTTCATTTAAATATCTTTGTGGCTTTAAAATTACCGGGTCTAACTATAGCTCAGATCCATCTCCTAAATGGTTAACTCAAAAAACCAAAATTAGTCTTAGCTGTATAGGAGGGTCGCGGTACTGTCTCATTACGTAACCGTAACCCTGGAACGTAAAGGGCTATTGAAGGAACACCGTGGATTTTAATCAGTACAAGTCTGACAGTCCCTTCCGGCCTGCCACAGGTGGGATGACTCATTTGATGAATTTACCATGAATAAAAAACTGTATAGGAGAAAATAAATTACTAACGCACGCACACCATGTTAAAAACTCTATCAGGACCTGTAAACAGTACCTTCAGCCGCTTAGTTCCATTAATTCCAGTTCTCAAATAAACTCCAGCTGTTACGCCGCCATCACCTTTACCAGAATTTCCTTCCTTAACATCGCTTGAATCATCATCATCTTTTTCTTTCGTATGCTGTTCACCTTCTCCAGAAATATCACTGTCAGAGGAAGTCTGCCATGGGATTTTTGGTTGGTTTTCTTTTCCACTGTGTCTTTTTTCCTGTCCAATTTGTGCTTCCGATGTAATTGTCTTATTCGCTTTAGTTTTCGTATTCTTATGAGGGTCGATGTGTTCTTCATCTTCTGATTCTGTCTCCTCTTTAGGTGGTGTCTGTTTTTTGTAGGCACTTGTCTGTGTTGTGGTTTTTTGTACTTTATGCTTTTTCTTGTTAGTTGTTTCCATGGATATCTTAGGTTCATCATGAATCTCTTTCACCTCATTGCTGTTTTGTGATTTACTTTTCATTTCTGCTTCTTTGCTCTTTTGTTCTTCACTGGTCTTTTCTGCTTCTTTACTTGTTTCTACTTCTTTACTGTTTTTTACTTCTTTGTTTTTTTGTATTTCTTTGCTCTTTTTTACTTCTTTGTTTTTTTCCGCTTCACTGCTCTTTTCTACTGCACTATTACTTTCTGAATTACTACTCATTTCTTCTACAAATATAATTTCTGTGTTGTATGATAAGGTAGTGGCAGAAGATACCCGCTTATTGCCGACATTATTTTTATTTCTATTAACGGGACCTCCATCCGAGTCACTCAACAAGTTTTCTTGGGAGTTTTGCATTTTCTTAAATTGCTCATAATTAGTGATTAGATCTTGTAATTCATTGTTAACTCGAGATATATTTTTGATGACATCAGCGAATATTGTTTCTGGTTTTTCTGATTCATTATTTTGTTCAGCATTTATTTCAATTTTTGGAGCCTAGAAGAAATTTTCAAGTCGGTTAACTTGGTGTTCAAAGTAAGTTTAGCATTCCTAATATTATGTTATTTAACATCCTAATTATATAGAAAACTGAATGAAATAAAGACTGCCTCGTGGGTCAAATTTAAAGGCCAGAGCCTGCCGGGGTTGCGAGACTGTCTTAGCAGGTAACCGTGACCCTGGAAAGTAATGGGCTATTGAAGGATCGCCGTGGATTTTAGTCAGTACAAGTCTGACAGTCCTTCCCGTCCCGCTCTCGACCTGAGAACTAATTTGATAATTTTACCACGATAAAAAAAGGCATCCCAGGCAGGAATTTCTGAGTATCACTCCAGAGCCAGATTTGATGACAATAGGCTCTCCCCTAATAAGGATAATATCAGTCCAAACTGTCCCACCGCTGGGCGAAATCCTCGCTCCACTCCTTATTCCTTCCACTTCTTGCGGCTATCTACGACCACGGTCCAGTTCCTTATGAAGCGGTTCAAATCATCTCGCCATCTTCACTTAGGCCTGCAAGATTTCCCTCTAATGCGACTTAAAAATAACCTTTTTTCCTTTAGCCTATGTTGGCCCACTGCTGAATAAAGGCCCTAATATGTACTAGGAGCTTGTGATTAAATATAAATTACCAGTAAAGCCATGAAACACACACAAAGCACATTTTGAGACAACATTTAAAAAGCTAAAGAAATTTTTTTTACGATGAAAGAAATCTATTTACACGACAGCACGTGTTTTATTATTTATTTCACAATCATCGTTTTGTTTTATGTGTTATTTATCGAAACTCGTTCCCAAAGAAATTTAATTTTGGCAAGTGTCGTACCAGTTTTTATGCGTACGTTATAGAAAATGTATGTGCTTGTAAAATCATGTCGTAAATATTATTCGGAATAGGGTGAGTTGGTTTGTTTGTCAGACGATAGGTACGCCTTAACTGCTGTACATTGGATCCTAACATTGGAATGGTGTTAAAAAATTGGAAACATTTTTATGACATGTCTAACACGCACTTTGCCAGTTTTATCTATACATATAATAAATCTGTAGAAGGGTCAATTCTATACATTGAAAGTATTGAAAAAATAAATAGCGGGGGGTGTTGCTGGATCGATACCAAACCCAAATAACTGATTAAAAAATTTTGTCTGTCTGTCTGTATATGCAGGCATCACGTGAAAACTAACGGTTCGATTTCGATGAAACTTGGTATAATTATACCTTATTATCCTGGGCATAAGATGGGATACTTTTTATCCTGGAAAAATACGTAGAAAAAAAAACTACCATCCACGCGAAGACCGACATCCGCGCGGATGGAGTCGCGGGCGGAAGCTAGTAAGAAATAAAATTCTCTTTACATGCTAGATATGTTCATTGTTCAGTCATACGACGTTTTTAATGTGATTTTTTAAAGTAATTTTCGGCTGAGCAATTGACTGCTGCGTTGCGTGTCGCAGATTCAATTCCCGTACGGAACAAATTTCTGTATATTAATCCACATGCCTTTGCCCAGCAGTGGCATAGTGTAGGCTGAAGAAAAAAAATCTACATAGTTTTTATTTTAACTTGCCCCACACTAGGAATTTCTGCTGTGTCGTGGGTGCGTTTACAAACATATAAACTCCCATATACTAACGCCCAGACCCGAAACGACTACTTATAAATCATACAAATATTCGTTCCGTGCGGGAATCGAACCCGCGACACGCAGCGCTGCAGTCCAATTGCTCAGTCACTGCGCCAAACGTGCCATCAAGTTGTTTCGGATTTGAGTGTATGTGTAACTGTTTGCTTGTTAGCGCACCCACGATACAGGAGAAATTCGTAGAGTAGGGACAATTAAATTTTTGACTTGTTATTATTATATTTAGCCGTTTTATAACCAAACACTCTTGTTTCCCCAACAGTGGACGAGATTCAAGTGGCGTCGTACAAGATGCTCGGCTCACTGTACGCGCTGGGCACTGACGCCTCGCTCACGCACGACAGGAAGTACTTGAAGACTGAGATTGAGAGACATAAGCCTGCGTTGGTAAGTATTCTCTAATATAGATGATAGATAGGAGATGGTGGAACAGCCTGTATTGCTGTTGAAAACAAATTTTACCGAATTGAGAACTTTTTGATGTCCGTTAAAAAAGATGGCGCCACATGTACCATCCGAATTGATTGTCAAATTCTAAATTAACGCTAACATGATGAGGAGGGTCGACGGCGCGTTGTGTTCCACGTGCGCCTCAAAGAGTGTCAGCAAATGACGGGCCTCCCCTCTAGAGGGCCAAAGCCTGCCGGGGTCGCGGAACTCACGAATTACCGTGACCTCGGAACGTAAAGGGCTATTTCAATAGCCCTTTACGTTCCGAGAGACACCGTGATTTTAGTCAGTATGAATGACAGTCCCTCCCGCTCTGCCCTGGGTGGGATGAGTATGAATGTTGATGGATGGAGAGGAAGGCCAAAGAAAAGATGGATGGATTGTGTAAGGAATGATATGGAAGAAAAAGGAGTGAATGATACTGTGACGTTTGATAGAGGTGAATAGAAGAAAAAAAACGAGTTGCGACGACCACGAGTAAAATGGGATAAGGGCAGGAAGATGATGAGGAACATTTATTTAAACTTGTCATTTATATTCATAGGTTCTGAATTAGATCACTAAGTCAATAATATATAATGTAATACTTTTTTCCAGGGTTCGTGTCTCGGAGCGTTCAGTTCCACGTTCCCGGTAGCATTCCTGGAGCCGCATCTGAACAAACACAACCAGTTCTCACTGCTCAACAGGATTGCTGACCACTCGTTGGAAGCTCAAGGTAAGCAAATAAAAACGTAAAAAAGACAAATAGAGAGAGTGTACGTGTGATATGAACAAAAGATAAATACTTAACTGAATGTACAGACATAATACACGGACAACTGATTCTAGGGCGCAATTTTGAAATATCTGATCGATATTCCCGCACCTACATAAAAAATGCAGCGTTGATATCTCTGGCCGCGTGAGGAAGAAGACAGCATCCTCCCTCCACCCCAGCCGCAGTGGTAGACGCCCACGGCGACAGACGAAGCAAGACGATCTCCGGCCACCGTAGGCGCGGGCATGCGGGTGGCGAGTAATGGGCGACTCGCTGTCCGACTGTCGACGGTGTGTTGTGTTCCACGCGCGCCTCTATGAGTGTCAGCATAGTGACGGGGCCTGTATAGGGCCAAAGCCTGCCGGGGTCGCGGGACTCACGATTTACCGTGACCCCGGTACGTAAAGAGCTATTGAAGGACACCGTGGATTTTAGTCAGTCAAGTCTGACAGTCCCTCCCGCCCTACCCTGGGTGGGAGGACTCATTTGATAATTTTACCACGATAAAAAAAGCAAACTTACTTTTATAGAAGACAATAGTGGGATCTCCTTTACAACTCCTTTGGCTCGAAAGGTGGAGATTTTTGTCAGTAGAAGGAATGCTCAATAAAACAAATGTGATCTTCTCTATTGATATAAAGCGACGAAATATTAAAATCCTTTAATGTAATAATCTGATCACCTTCCAACAGATATAATGCAGAAAATGGAACAGTGTATGCCAACACTTGAAACAATCCTGGGCGAAGTAGACCAGTTCGTCGAGTCAGACAAGACTTACAACGAGGCGCCGCACATCATCGACGTGGTCCTCCCTCTACTGTGCTCGTATCTGCCCTTCTGGTGGGCGCAGGGACCTGACAACGTCACTCCTACTGGCGGGTGAGTGATATGAGCTAGTTAGATAACAGTTACAACGAGGCACCGCACATTATCGACGTAGTGCTGCCTTTGCTCTATTTCTAGTGTTCTACTACTAATGCAAAAAATCCTTCATGCAAATTTCAACTGTGGGTATTTGAAATGCTGTAAGTGACATTGAGAGTGCAGACACATTCCCAACGGTTCTCCTTAGCGCTGAAAATTGAAAACTTAACAGCACGAATGATGTTCCTCATTAAACTTTAAATAATTATTATCAACACCGTTTTAATCAGGCACGATTAAACGGATTACGTGGATAAGCCGAGGCATATAAAAGAAAATCGTAATAAAATAACCCATAAAATAGACTTCAAACTGATTTCTGCCCCAATTTAATATTTTATCTCAACCCAAATCCTGATCGGTTTTCTTTAACGTCGGCTTCTGATTAGTAAATGTTTAGAAAGGGGACGTTAATTGATTACTGACTAAGATCGGGATCAAGATTGCGACCGAGATAGATTATCAATTTCCAGCGTCACAGTTCTCACAAACACATTAACTAAAACGTCTCCTAATTTTCAGAAATCACGTAACAATGGTAACAGCAGAACACATGAACCAACTGCTGAAAAACGTCCTGAAACTCATTAAAAAGAACATCGGCAACGAGAACGCGCCGTGGATGACCCGCATCGCGACCTACACCCAACAGATCATCATCAACAGTTCTGAGGAGTTGTTGAGAGACTCCTTCTTACCTCTCGCTGAGAGGGTCCGCAAGAGGACCGATAATATGTTCCATAAGGAGGAGAGTTTGAGAGGTTTTATTAAGGTGAGCTAATGTTTTTTTTTTTATTTGAACAATAAACTTACTACGTGTATAGACTACGTGTATACGTAAATAGTTGCCTTAATTCAAATGAAATTTTGAGATGTGATAATGTTGATAAAATAATATTTATATTTTTACCATTTTCGTAGCAACATGAGGTTGCAATCAAAACTAACAATTCCAAAATAAGATAACAAACATTCACTTCGCTTTTATCAGAAGAAAGCATTTAACTCGGCCACGAAAACGGACTTATACTTAAAAGTTAGGCCCTTCGTACACAACACGACGCAAGTCTCAGATACCTTACGACTTTGGAACCAGGCGACCATCGCAATACAAATCCATAGAGGTTCGTACACAGGCACGCTTCAATTGATACCAAAGTCGTATGGTATCTGAGACAGGCCTGTTGATCTAGTGGTTAGTGACCCTGACTGCTATGCCGGAGGTCGTGGGTTCGATTCCCACCCAGGACAAATGTTTGTGTGATGAGCACGATCATTTGTTCTGTGTCTGGGTGTAATTTATCTATAGTATGTATGTATTTAGAAATATATAAGTATGTTTATCAGTTGTCTAGTACCCATAACACAAGCTCTGCTTAGCTTGGGACTAGATGGCGTTGTGTGATACTGATACTGATACTGCTAGCCTACATCATCCCACTGCTGGGCAAAGGCCTCTCCCCATGACTTCCAGTTTTCACGATCCAGGGCCAAAGTGGGCCACTGGTCATGGGTTTTGTCAAGCTCGTCCCGCCATCTTCTACGAGGTCTGCCGCGACGCCTTCTGGGTGTGTCAGGGCTCCACAAAGTGGTTATTTTGGCCCACAGCTCATTGGGCATGCGGCAGACGTGGCCGGCCCAGGCCCATTTCAGTGTAGCGGCCTTTTGACCAACGTCAGCAATTTGTGTTTTGGAGCGCAGTGTTGTGTTGCGTACACGGTCTGATATTTTGACGCCTAGAATACTACGCTCCATTGCACGTTGTGTGATAGTTATGGAATATTTATTTATTATTTATTTATTTACTTGCACCTCGATAACTAAAGTTAGTAAAAATCTAGAACCGTTATAGTGTTTTTTTTTATATCAATACTTAATTTTTAAATAATTATTTTTCTTCTCCAGTCATCAACCGACGATACATCTCAAGTAGAGTCCCAGATCCAAGAAGACTGGCAGCTCCTAGTTCGAGACATCTACTCGTTCTACCCGCTACTTATCAAATACGTAGACCTGCAGAGAAACCACTGGTTGAGGAATAATGTGCCAGGTTGATAACAATATATTTTTACTTGTCAATCAAAATTTTTATGATTTATCAATCAATCTTTTGATTTATTTAATCAATCAGTAAATTGAGAGTTCAATCAACTTCATTAATGAATCATGACAAATATAGTAATACGTTATTCTGAAAAAGGGGTCTCGTCTCTAATAACATTGATCGATACTAGATTACAGTATCTTGTGGATCGTCGACTGAAAGTTTTATCACACAAAGTTGTAGAACAATTTAATTTGCAACAAAAATGCCTCTACGAGTTTCCTTAGAGAGATAAATACCATTTGTACCCCTATTTCCAAGATGGTTACAGGGATAGCGACTCCACTTTTTTTATCGTGGTAAAATCATCAATGAGTCCTCCCACCCAGGGCAGAGCGGGAGGGACTGTCAGACTTGTACTGACTAAAATCCACGGTGTCCTTCAATAGCCCTTTACGTACCGGGGTCACGGTAATTCGTGAGTCCCGCGACCCCGGTAGCGACTCCACTAGCTTGGATATGTAGAACCCAGCTTGATATTTAAAAAAATTAAATGCGTTCTCTCAAAAAAGCATCGTAAAAAAAGTGTTAATAATATATTTGTAATCAACAGAGGCGGAAGAGCTTTACAACCACGTCGCAGAGATATTCAACATCTGGTCCAAAAGTCAGTACTTCTTGAAGGAGGAGCAGAACTTCATTTCGGCTAATGAGATCGATAACATGGTGAGTTGCAACCACTTCACTTTTTTATTGTTTTGATATCTGACGACAACTATTTGACGGTATGGTTGGCGCAGTGGCTGAGAGATCCGACTGCTGTGCCGCGTGTCGCGGGTTCGATTTCCGTACGGAGAAAATTTTTGTATGTATCTGTAGTAGTACAAGTATTTGTTCCTGGTGTGGGCATTTATGTATATGTGTTTATATGTTTGTAAGCGCATCCAACCCACGATACATGATAAATTCCTAGTGTAAGGCAACGTCACGCGCACCTCAAGGAGTGTCAGCATAGTGACGGGGCCCCCTGTAGAGGGCCAAAGCATGCCGGGGTCGCGGGTCTCAAGAATTACCGTGACCCCGGTACGTAAAAGACTATTGAAGGACACCGTGGATTTTAGAATACGAGTCTGACAGTCCCTCCCGCCCTGCCCTGGGTGGGAGGACTCATTTGATGATTTTACCACGTAAAAAAAAAAGTGTAAGCCAACGTTATTTTTAAAAAAAACCCTATTGTTTGGTACCCTCGTCAATTTATGTTTATGACGCCTGAACAGTAGATAAAATAAACTTCATAGATATTAGATAAATTATGATTAATATGTAAGTCTTGGATAAATATATTATTCATACAAACTTTTTGTGACAGGTATTGATTATGCCAACAGCAACTAGAAGAGTGACAGCGGTCACAGACGGCACTCCTCAGGCTGGTGGAAAGGTACGGTCAATTTAATTACAATATATTACTAAACAAAACGCTTCCATTCAAAATTATTAATTAAATTGGTCTTTCAGCTTACTTTACGATGAAACAGACCTAAATTAATCCGACATTTTAATAGTAATATTGCTTTGTTTTAATAAACTTTTTAACACTAAACATTAAAAGAAAGATACTTAAATGTGCGTCTAGACTTGAAACATTTATTTTTGATTCGTTAAAGAAACTTACATTTAAGGATGCCACCATACCATACTACCATTGTCAATCGATGATAAAGTTGATCAGTTGACGTCGATCTATCAATTGATTGTGACCAAAAGTTCTACCTTTAATAGATCAATCAATCGATCTTAATAGGTCAACCGTTATCTCTCTCGATCAATTTGTGATAAATCGACGTAAATAATCAACAATAGATTGATGGTCGATCGACTTGCAATGTGATCTAAAAATGGTGGCTACCAAATCAATCAACATTGATTGATAGCATCGAATGATAATCAATCAAATATGATGGTACCCTTAAGAGATTTATTTGCGTTCAAATCCAAGGGATGAGTAATTTCAAGTCTAGATGCTTGAAAAGCTTAATTATTTAAAAGCACTAATACACTATGACTTATTCCTAGGCGAAGCTTCTCGTAAGTATTCAGGACACATTCATCCATCACTTTGAGCATCAACATGATATACAGGTTATAGATCACGTGTACTACAAACTGGTCTATTTCTTACTTTTCTACCCCTCAACTATTGCTCTCAAACTCGTAATTTATTTATGAACGATTGATAAAATTTATGATTGATCAACTGTTTGACTGGTTGTGTTTTTACTGTACATCTTTACACACAGACTGTATTTTTTCTTTTTATGTCTTTCCTGATTCGAATTTGTGTAAGAAACTTGTTTTGTCTATCGTTACTTCAGTATTCATGTTTGAGTTTACTTCTAGACTATCACTACATTTATGTTCGTTATTTTCGATTGATTGGCTTTTCATTCCTTGAATTAGCTATTTGACAGTAGCTATAAATAACAAATATAAGTAGTTAGTCCGTCATTTTGAGTTTTAAAAAATAACGGACACGTCTTTTTTCTTTTGTAAAATCAATGAATATTCACCAAAATACAACGTATCAAATCTCGTGACGTCAGAATTCAATAGAAATTGTACTAAATTGTGACGTATTGCCAATTTTGAAAGCATCGTATCTCAGTCAATTTTGGTTTACGAAACAAAAGAAAAAATACGGGTCGAATATTTTTTTGATAATCTAAGTGATGGACTAATTAGAAGTGTTCAGTCAAATAGCCAATTAAAAACTCCTTGTTTTATTTTGATAGAATTTCTAGTCATGACAGAATAAACTGTTTAATGTATTTGCTCAATATATTTTTACGATTTGAACCCATGAGTGCCAGATTTGATTTTATTTTGAACTCATACCAGATCAAAACATTTTAGACCATTTTACCCTTTAAAACCTTTGCTTCATAAAATATTCAAAAAGTGATGTCCTTAATTAGAGTATTTTGGTCGATAATCCTTGGTATAAAATACACAACACCTTTCCTATTCCATCATCAGATAATTGCCAAAATAACCCCTCTTTCATAGAGCTATGGTGGCTCAAAGATACGACCCAGCCAGCAGTTACGCGCATTCATTTGCGTAATTTATTTCGACATAACTGCTCTCAAAACGAAACCAGAGCCTTGTTTCCTAGAACCAATAATTTGAAGACATATGACATCAGTCTACCAATCCACACTGGGTTATCTTGATGCAGCAGTGAAAATGCTTAAAATATTTATGTTTTAAGTTTATCCTACAAATATGCATTGTTGTGAATACCTTATAGCAAAGGTTTTAATATTTTACTCCAATCATACACCCATCTCTTTCAACCTATCTTAGTACTCGCATTAAATTTATTTGTATATAAAACAGAAAAAGAAGAAGCACCGTGACAAGAAGCGAGACAAAGACAAGGAGGTACAAGCGTCATTAATGGTGGCCTGTCTGAAGAGATTACTGCCTGTAGGTCTAAACCTATTCGCAGGCAGAGAGCAAGAGTTGGTCCAACATTGTAAAGACAGGTTCCTGAAGGTAGGAACCCTTAAGGTAATCTATGTCCTCATTAATACCATCTTTTATGTTAATTTTATAATTTTATACTGATCAAAAAATACTTGCACTACACCTGTCGTCATGGCTTTATCAAATGAGTCCTCCCACCCAGGGCAGGGCGGAAGGGACTGTCAGACTTGTACTGACTAAAATCCACGGTGTCCTTCAATAGCCCTTTACGTACCGAGGTTACGGTAATTTGTGAGTCCCCCGACCCCAGTCGTCTTGGCTTTGACAATATTTCGTTTATTTTTCCCTGATGTAAGAGAAGGGACATTTTTAATTTTGGCCAGTAATATATTTAATCTTTTGAAGTTTATTTTATTACGTCTTTGTAAGTAGTGCAATGTTTTTTGGATCAGTACTTTATTTTTATTTATACACCTCCATAAAATCGTTATTTCTGCACATCCTGTTCCGAACTTGCGGCACTCATAATCGCATGGTTGGTGATTGAAGAGTGATTTTTTAACCTATGTTCCTATATTGCTTCATATTCCGCTATCAAAGAGCGAGTTATCACTGTGGGACAAATGAGATTTGCAATAATGAGTGTTCCAGAAACCTACTCGTAGTCCTATGCCATACAAGCGCAGTATTTTTTTACAAGACACATAATGACGTTGTTGCTAAAGCTCTTGATAAAATCTATTGTAGCCTCTAGCGTTACACAATGGCGCGTAAATACTACGTAAACACCACGTATGCTTTGCGTAGATGTTGCGTATACTTGATTGTATTAATGAACTTTGAGTTGACGTAGTACTAGCATTGGATTATAACTGTTTATATGATGTATATCTACGCTAGATGCGAAGAACACCTCAGCCACACCCAGTCATCTTTTATGACACCCTTAGCAGTTCAAGATACCCTGCTTTCCCCTATAGCTTATCCAAACTCAAGTACTGATCAAACCGTACCAAATTAAATCCACAGAAAATGTCTGAACAAGATGTGGCTGAATTCGCAAAGACTCAACTTACACTTCCTGACAAGATAGATCCGGCTGATGAAATGTCTTGGCAACATTACTTGTACAGCAAGTTAGGATCGAAGAGTAAGAGCAATATAACCGTTGAAACCGCAGAGAATAAGGCCAAGATTATCGATGACACTGTTGAAAGGATCGTCGCTATGAGCAAAGTATTATTTGGATTGCATATGGTAAGTGAATGCATGAATGTTTTTTATTTTTAAGTTGATTGAAAATTGGTTGTCTTCTCTATACCATATGGGTTAGAAATTGTGTTTAAAGGCTATGTGTATTTTATGATTGAAACATATTTATTTATTAGATAAACTGAATTACTTAAACGGAGTTTTTTTTTTGTTTGAACTCGATATTACAGAATGAAACTATGTATTTATTATTTTGATAAGTGTTGTTTTAGTTCCATAAAATTTTAATTATTTTTCATAGTAATATCCCGTCTTTAAACATAACTTCGTCATACTTAAAAATAGATTTAAAAAATTAGGCTGTCTTTCGATAGAAAAAATACTCGAGAACTATGGATTTTTCCCCGTGACATATTTATTTTCAAACACTTCATATGTTATTTATTTATATTCTACCATACTTATTTCAAAATAGATCGACCATCCTCAACAAATGAGTAAGAATGTGTATCGCTCCGTGGTGTCAATACAGCGCAAGCGCGCCGTCATAGCCTGCTTCAGACAGACTTCACTACACTCTCTGCCGAGGTCCTTATAGTGTGTGCGAGATGTGTGCTGTTGTGTACTAACTTTACGACTAATATTCAGGCAGAAAACTAGGCAAAACAGGACCTACCAACGAACGCCGATTTATTTGAAATGCCTTCCGATTGATCAATCGAAAAATTTATTCGAGTCTTAATTTTTAAATCAATTTAAATTAGTAGAATTAAGAAAAAAATATTATTATTCAATAAAAAATGTGCGAAATGTAAGCTGTTGTTTTATATTTTTGTCAATCGAAAAAATTATAAGAGGTCTTTTATAAAAGATGTGCGATTTTGTATTACACTCTAAATACTAAGAACTAGGAACTAAGAAGTAGGCAGCATACTTATAAACAAACTAAACTATTGTAAATTGAACAAGGTCGATTAAACTTTCCGATTGATCAATTGAAAAATTTATTTGAGTTTTTTCTGAACAGATTTTAGAGCTAAGTGTGTAATTATCCTAATATTATTGATCGCATGAGCAGATTCTTTAGCTCTAAATTCCTTTTCGTAGCATGAGTGTGTCTTTGTGAATATTCGTAGTTGACAACAGTAATCGCTGGTGTCCCATTCGTATAATATAAACATTGATGTAATTAGGAATTGTATATCTATACGTATAGTTTGTACGTTTGCGAGTTTGTTTGTAGGAAGAAATCTCTAAAACTAGTGAACTAATTTTGATTGAACTCCAAAACTTTTTGCTCTGAAACCTCTTTTAGGAACTAGGTAAAAAAAAAGATGCTGAAAAAAAGATGAAAGATACTCCAGTTTCTCCTGTAACGTTGTTTAAAAACATTTAAATTCACATACATAAATAATATTTTCTTCTTAATCAAATGCTTGTTAACAAAAAGTTGTACGTAAGTATGATTGCGCATGCTGCCTTTGGACCCGACTAGGCGACGAAGCCGCGTCAACGGTCGAATGTGTGGAAGAGGGTGCTCTGTGCGGCTCGGAAACGAGCTGCCATCGCATGCCTTCGGTCTATACATCTCTATAAGATGAGTCGGTAGGTTTTAGACGTCTGGTAGATTTTGTAAGCCTACAATTTAAATGCTCATCAATAATTCTTTTTGTATACCAAAATGGATGAATGCTCACCAAACCTAAAACTCGCTTTAGCATGATTTCAGGGCACCCCGAAGTTCGGTTTGGTTAGGTTCTTTTAAATCCTGCAAACAGAAATAGAAGCCCCGCTAGGCGGGGCTTCGTCGACCTTGGTTAGGTCGTTTTTTTATTATTACAGAAAATCGGTTAATTTCTACAATATTTTATGATACACAATTTAGTGCACATTTATCCATTGAATACCTGCCGTATTTAGATTTTTTGGTTTTAAAATAGGTTCTTTACTGGTAGGCGTTTAAACACAGGCCATTTTGTAAGATATTTTGTTTTAGTTGAATCTGAGCCAAGAAGTCTAGGGTCGCGGGACTGTCTAAACATATAACCGTGTCCCTGGTACGTAAAGGGCTATTGAAAGAACACCGTAGATTTTAATCAGTACGAGTCAGTATCTTCCGTCCCACCCTGGGAGGGAGGACGCATTTGATGATTTTACTACGATAAAAAAAAACAAGAAGTTTCAAAATTTTAGAGGTGCTAATAAAATATTTTGAACAATACTGAAACTATGTGTTTTCTAATTTATGGGTCCATAACCCAACAGTTATTCTGACCAATCTGTGATGTTGTTCGCATGCTGTTACCAAAAATACTAATGAGTGCTTGTCTAACTGAATCTCCATCGCATCTTAAAAACTTGCATTCCGAAGCTAATATTTTAAAGCTATTATGTAATACTTACAGACATCGAGCATGCAACATCTTCGCTCGCACATACTACGAGCTGTGGTTGGAAGAAGAGAACATAGGACAAGAGGTCATGATAGAAGATCTAACGGTAAGTAACTTTACGCAACTTCAAAATATTCGGTCCCGGGACTCGTGAATTACTGTGACCCCGGTACGTAAAGGGCTATTGAAGGACACCGTGGATTTTAGTCAGTACGAGTCTGACAGTCCCTCACGCTCTGCCCTGGGTGGGAGGACTCATTTGATGATTTTACCACCATAAAAAAAAAAACTTTAAAATATTCCGATTTTTCTCCAACATCACATTCCCATCCGGAGTCTGTATTTCCTGATAGCTACAACTTTGGGGTCTTTAAGTCAAGAGTGAATAGGTTACTTCTTGGCAAGCATGCTTTACCATCGACCACATCTTCGCTTACGCAGGCGAGATAGTGGTCAAACGCGAGACTATCGCTAAAATAATCACATTAGTAAAGTTCGTTTTGACCCTTTATTATTGGGAAAATATAATAGACACGATGACAGCATCAATGAATTGCAAATCTAATTAGACCGTCGAGAATTATGGAAAAATAATAAATAGGTATTTTAAAAATTTTAAAATCAAACTACGAGTATTATAACAGAGATATAACGCATCAAAATTCTGGAGCCCCATCGATTTCTGTTGCTCGTGACGTCAAAACTATAAAAGAATATAGCTAGAAGTGACGTTTTCGAATACGTAAAAAATATTGGATAATCCAATTGCCATCAATTACCTTATTAAATTTTATCAATCCTCTTGCCCATTATTGCCTCTCTGTGTCACCGAATATTTTCGCAGAAATGTCACGCACAGATACAAAACAAAGTTAGTCTAAGAAATGTAAAAATTTCGACTGTATCTTACGTATAATTTTCCAGCAATCATTCGAAGACGCTGAGCTCAAAAAGAGTGATGTGGTCGAAGAAGGAGAGAAGCCTGACCCTCTGACGCAGTTGGTCACCACCTTCTGTCGTGGTGCCATGACTGAGAGGTCCGGTGCTTTACAGGTAAGGTCAATTTAAAGTAGAGGTAGTGAAGAAAGTGGAGACACTACTAATATATTTCAACTGCAAAACATCAATTTCTTCTAAAATGGCCAGAAACAAAGTATGGTGATGAGTGACCAAAGGAGTATCGCTTATTTAAAGCAGCATATAATAATATACGCTTTAATTTCAACATAGGCAATGATATCACGCATTGCCATTGCGCAGCCCACAGTAAATAAAATCGTATGCTAGTTATTAATTAAATATGAAAATAAAATGAAATTGACTTATGAAAGAAGATTTTTTAATAATTTTTGCAAATTGTATGAGGCCGGTTTTTTGTACCTGACAACTCTGAAAAGAAACAGCCGAAACAACACTCACTGTCTCTTAAAAAATACCAAAATTAACCTCTCGGGCGCGTTACGTACACCCGGGTGTCATAAGCGAAATCGCCCCAGCGCCTTACGCACACACGTCTGTACATAACAGACAGTCGCTCATTGGACGTTGATTTTTATCATTTTCAATTATAAATCGCCCGAGAGGTTAAACTGGACTTAATTGTAGCTATTTTTAGAATTAACTACTTCTAATAACCGTTAATCGTATAAAATTATCATTTAAAATTTTCTACAGAAAGCTAAAGACAACTTAACTAATCATAAAAACACTTTCCAGGAGGATCCTCTATACATGTCATACGCACACATCATAGCGAAGTCATGCGGAGAAGAAGAGGAAGAAGGTGGCGGGGAAGAAGAGGAAGGAGGCGGGGAAGCCGAGGCAGAAGACGAAGGCAGAGCTAGTATACACGTGAGTTTTGTTTTGTTCTGAGAAAAGAATAGAGTACAATATTATTAAAAAAATCGTGCGGAGAAGAAGAAGAAGAAGGTGGCGGGGAAGAAGAGGAAGGAGGCGGGGAAGCCGAGGCAGAAGACGAAGGCAGAGCTAGTATACACGTGAGTTTTGTTTTGTTCTGAGAAAAGAAAAGAGTACAATATTATTAAAAAAATCGTACGGAGAAGAAAAGGAAGAATTGGGAAAATTCGATGCCTAATATTGAGGTGAAGCTAGAATACATAATTTGGGTGTTTATTGGGCCATTGAGTTTTTGTAGGAATAATCGCCATTTTGCAGGTTTTACTGTATAGATTAAGTTATAAGGTTGAAGTATGAATAAAAAATTAAAAACATTTATATGTTACATGCAGAAAACAGTGGATATGTTTATGGTATGTATATTTATAATACGTTATGAAGATTATTAGGGTTTCATGGCAAAACATTTCTGCACACTATTTAGCTTCAAAAATACGATAATCTTTGTATTAATGGTTAAACTCGCATTAAAATAAATAATCCGGCTCGAAGTTTTACACACGCATGAAGTGTATAAATCAAATAATTATTATTTAAAATTATGTTAACGTAAACAATTAAATTACAATCTAAGCTAAGCACTAGCAAAAGCGTTCAAAAATAAAAATAATTAGCCATAAACAAACAAATAGAATTTATGTTCAAATAGATTGTATTGAGTAAAGAAAGAAAAGATAAAATATTAAAAAGTATTAATTAAACTCACAAAGGACAAAACAAACAACAGGTGGCATACCATGACCACTTAAAGCGAGAGTAGTTCCAGTGAGTGAACGAGATGGCGCTATACGACTTGCATAGCTCTGTCTCTTTCCCGCGCTGGAACTACTCTGGCTAAGCGATTAGCTAAGTTTTTTTTTATTCTAAACGATTTTTCTATAAACAGGAACAAGAAATGGAGAAACAGAAGCTTCTCTTCCATCAAGCTCGCCTCGCAGACAGAGGGGTGGCAGAGATGGTACTACTACACATATCAGCGTCCAAAGGTCTGCCCAGTGAGATGGTCATGAAGACGCTACAGCTCGGCATCTCTATACTGAGGGGAGGCAACATTGACATTCAGATGGTAAGCAACTTTCGTCAAGGTTGATTTTTTTGATGGGTAATCTTCTTCCGTGCCGTAAGGAGTCTTTTCAGAAGACAACTTAAGGCTGTCATAATTTTTTATAAAGTGTTTCCTCACACTAGGAATTTCTCCTGTATCGTGGGTGCACTTACAAACATTGAAACTCACACAAACACCCAGACCCGGAATAACTACTTGTAGGTCATACAAATATTTGCTCCGTGCGGGGATTGAACCCTCGTCACGCAGCGCAGCAGCCGAATGCTCTGGTACAGCGCCAACCGTGCCAATGTATTTATGTAGTTGCAACGGTTAACCTACTCTTGCCAGCATGACCGCGTCAGCTGTCAAAAACGGTGTACTGGATCGAAAGGTCGCAGTTTCATATCCTGCTCTCACTCGGATTTTGAAGGTGATAATGCGTTAAACATTATAAATATTAAAGTTACTTATGATTTTTTTGTTCAATAACTTAACAGAGTTAACAGATTTTGAAGTTCAAAATTAATTTTATTTCCAGGGTATGCTGAACCACCTAAAAGACAAGAAGGACGTCGGCTTCTTCACGTCGATCGCTGGTCTCATGAACTCCTGCTCCGTGCTGGATCTGGACGCCTTCGAGAGGAACACTAAGGCTGAAGGTTTGTTGCAGTAATTCTATCCGTATTGCTACACTCGATGTTATATTTTTGGGTAGAAAATGTAATTTATCCGGAATGAAGTTTCATGGATTATCATAATGTCTGTGTCGACTGTCTACACTCTTATGTTATTAAACGCAATTGTCATCATATTATGGCACCGCAGCCATCCCATTCTTAGTGCGTGGCTTGTTTTGATAAGTCTAACAAATGACCCAATTCGTGAGCTCTTGATTTGAAAATGCCAGAAAAATTTAAACGGGTTGTGGTGTCAGTCTCGACTTACAAATTGTAGGTCGAGCATTCGAACTCAGCCAAGCGCATTAGTTTGTGTAATTTGTTTCAACACCACTGCCCTTGAAACAGTAAAGAAAATATCATAATATATAATATCATTAAGAAACTGGCATTTTCAGTGAACCAGAAATTCTAAGACATGTGACATCTACCAACCCGCACTGGACCCGTGTGAGTGATGTTGGCCAACTTCCTCTCAAAAATGGGCCTGTTTCCGAGCAGTGGGAACATTATAGGCTGATGATGATGAAGAGGAAACGAAAATAAAAGCATTTATCTTGTAATTTATAATAATATTAACATCAATACTTATTCTGCAGGTTTGGGAGTGGGTCTAGAAGGCGCGGCTGGTGAGAAGAACATGCACGACGCTGAATTCACGTGTGCGCTTTTCAGATTCATACAACTTACCTGTGAAGGACACAATTTGGGTTAGTACAGTTTACCATTAGCTATGTTACAGAATATATATGCTTGACGAAAATGGGTAACATAGAAAATAAAGCTATTAGGCCTTTGTCAAAGAGACTAGCGAAGCGAATGCGAAGCGTGACGTTTTTATTTGTAATGTATGGAATTGTTTGAATCCAGTCACATAGAACAGCGAAAGCGATCCGATAGCGTGACAGAACTATCGGACTGACGTCTCGCTGACGTCTCGCTTCGGTTCGGAAACGCTTCGCTTTCGCCGGTCTGTTTGACAAAGGCATTAAAGAGTGACCATACTTATTAGCGCAAAACCGGCTCACAATAAACCGATTAGAATGAAGTTTTTTTACTAACCGATATTGTCACTATCGCGAAAGGTAGGAGTGGAGGAAGGACTACTGAGGAAGAGATAAAGAGCAGGCTAGCAAAAAAAAGTCGCTTCTGGCCAGTCCTTCCCCTCCCCCAAATTACTGCCACTACCTTGTTCCTGGCAATTCACGAGAAAGTTATCCAAAGCGTCCAGCCATCTTCTCCTCAGTCTGCCACAATCTTATCAACCAGTGTTGTCAATATATCTCAGGGCTCCATTTCTGCGATATACATGCAGGCTCACAACTGTGTCAAATTAATAACAATAAAAACAAGCGATGACCAACAGTGTCGATTCGCATCGTCCAAACAGAAATGGGCCGAATATGTGAAAAGTAATTTGAAATTGGTTATTCATTCGGTTAAAAGGAAAAAAAAAAAAAACTCATTCACAATAATTTGATCTACAGACTGGCAGAACTACCTCAGAACACAAGCCGGTAACACGACAACGGTCAACGTGGTCATCTGTACTGTCGATTATCTGCTGCGACTACAAGAGTCCATCATGGACTTCTACTGGCACTACTCTAGCAAGGTAAGCCACTTCTCTCTTTGTTCAACCTCGAGTAGAATTCGAAAAAGTTATAGAAAGCTTCAAGTTTTACGTAGAAGACACCAGTGTGTTAAGATTAACCTTTTTAAAGTGAAACTTCTTTACGCACGCTTGACTTGGGGAGTAAGCTGGCGAACGCGTGACGTAAGCGTTACGAAAAGTGTGATCGGGCAAGGCGAACGGAAGTTAAGTGGGGGATATAAGCAAGAGACAGCAGTGCGCGCGCACATTTTCTTTCTCTCTTTCTCTTATACCTAGTAAATGAAATATATATATATTTCAGTCAGTAGTTCGTTTGCGAGTTACATATATATATATATATATATATATATATATATATATATATATATATACATACAGATGGAGCGAAAGAAGTTTCACTTCAGTCGTGTGGTCATAAGCACACTCGTTTTTTTTTTATGTATTATAAATCTGGATTATTATTATATCAGCCCATAGTGTCCCACAGTCCCACTGCTGGACAAATGCATCTGAATTAAATAAATTTTATATTATTTTTCTTTTTACTGAGCTTATGTGTTAGTGTCGTTCTAAGGTGACAATGGGCTAAATATAAGCGTGCAACTTTATAATTAAAGGTGTTTAAAGATTTTTGTATGGTTCAGGTGGCTCTAACGATCGTCCGACATTTTGATTTTGTTTTTCACAGTGAAAGTTGCATATTTCGACAGAGGACATTTAGACAAATAAAAATACAACTTACATAATGTCCTAAAGCGTTAGGTTTCGGAATTATTCGCCGAAATATAAGTAATAATTCAAAACTTCATCCTTATTCCTTAGGAACTGATCGACCCGGCTGGAAAGGCGAACTTCTTCAAGGCGATAGGTGTCGCGTCACAAGTATTCAACACACTCACTGAAGTCATCCAGGGACCTTGTACTCAGAATCAACAGGCTTTGGCTCATTCCAGGTATTTCATTCCTGCATAACTATTTTTCCCCAGTATCATGCTGTGAAAAAAGTGACCATTAGGCTTTTATAAGAGGTACTTTAATCTCGTTTTAGTTGGTGTATTTTGATCTTACTCGTCTCTGCACTTGTTCTTACTAAACTGTATCGTTCTCGACCACGACAATCGCTGTTTTTCTAGATGAGTTTACCATTTTAAGTTCCAACACAAAATGGAAATAATAATAATAATAATAAATCGTTTATTTATAAAAAGGAAATCAACATCATCAAGGAAATCATCATCATCATCTTCCTGCCCTTATCCCATTTTACTTGGGGTCGGCGCAACACGTTTTTTTCTTCCATTCTCATTCCATTCATCAGACGTCAACACAAAATGAAAATACGTAACATTTATATTTTTTATACCAAAACAAATCTGTACACGCCGTTTGCAACATTTTATTGTTACTGTAACAATTAACCTAATTTCCTTTTGAATTTCCTTGTGCATTTCACAAAAACTCCTTGAAAATCAAAAAGAAAAACCCTAGCAATGTGATATACCTTGCCGTTCTTCTCCAGATTATGGGATGCAGTAGGAGGTTTCCTGTTCCTGTTCTCCCACATGCAGGACAAGCTGTCAAAGCACTCCTCCCAGGTGGACCTGCTAAAGGAACTGCTGAACTTACAGAAAGACATGATCACCATGATGTTGTCTATGCTTGAAGGAAACGTTGTCAATGGTGAGTGACTTGGTAAAGAATATGCTTGTATATAGGTCGAGGAACTGTCTAAACAGGTAACCGTGGCCTTGGAACGTAAAGACCCAAGGCGGGAAGGCCTTTAATGATTTTAAGCAAGCAAATGATAGCCGAGTGGTACGACCGTTGGACTGCCAAGTCAGAGGTTGCAGGTTCGAACCCCGGCACGCACCAATGTCTTTTAGAATTCATGTGCGTATTATAAATTAATTATCACTTGCTAAAAACGGTGAAGGAAAACATCGTGAGGAAACCAGCACACCTGAGATTTTTCAATGGTGTGTGAAGCCATGTCAGAGGCCTACGGGCGGTTTAAACTCTGACACCAGGTTGTTCATCAACCATACGATAAGAAGAAGAAGAAGAATGATTTTACCACAATAAAAAAAACCATTGAAAGATTCAGAAAGTTGTGAATATTTCACAACTTAATAGTCTTACTAGTCCACCGAACATTACGCGGGACTGTCTTATCCGGTAACCGTGACCCCGAAACGTAAAGGACTATTGAAGGAACACCTTGGACTTTATTCAGTATGAGTTTGAAAGTCCCTCCCGACCCACGCTGGCCGTGAGGTCTCATTTGATCATTTTACCACGATAAAAAAGCCTGGTCGCGGGACCAAGGGATTACCGTGACCCCGGTACGTAAAGGGCTATTGAAGGACACCGTGGATTTTAGTCAGTACAAGTCTGACAGTAATGGGTGGGAGGACTCATTTGATGATTTTACGACAATAAAAAAAAAGAACAATAAAAAAGCCACCTTACTCATAAACGCTTCGATTACATTTCATTTAAAAAATCGTATTTCTCTTTTTATAAGAACAGGATGTGAAATACTTTTAGCTGCAATGGGTCCATATTGTAAAAAAAAAGATTTAAAAAAATTTTCGATAACAAACACTTTTATTTCTACTGCCCGAACAATGCAACGAAATGCCGTTTACGAAAAACATATCTCGCATATTATTAAACTTTCTTATTTCCTCAGGTACCATCGGTAAACAGATGGTGGACACCCTAGTGGAGTCCGCGTCCAATGTGGAACTGATCCTGAAATACTTCGATATGTTCCTGAAACTTAAGGACCTGACTTCCAGCGCCAGCTTCCAGGAGATCGACGCTAATAGTGATGGCTGGGTGCTGCCCAAAGACTTCAAAGAAAAAATGGAACAACAGAAGAGTTATACGCCGTGAGTGTTGTTTCTTTTGAATCGCCATCGTTGTTTTTTTTTCTTGTAAGTTAGATAGTGAGTTTCAGAGTAAGACATAATTGAATGACTCCAAAGAAACTTCCTTCATCAATCACGTAGGTTACACAAAATATTAGTGGGTCAGGCTTCGATCAATAATAACTCTAGATTAAGGATCAGGAACAAAAAGGAGTCGGATAAGCGGCCACATTTGCACACACGTAAACTTCTACGCGACATAAAAAAAATTACAATAGTATTAACAACTTCAGTATATTATAAACCTTAACACTCAAACATACAGTTTAATTACCATTGCGAAATGTATTAGGTAACGTAAACAATTGAAAAATGTTTCTTGAAGATAAAACGTCATCAGTACAAAAGTACTCATTCTAAAATGATACTTAAAGTCTAAGCAACAAGGATTCGAAAAACCGTCACAAAACCGTTTGTGGCGGTATTTTTCGGGCCGTTTTTGAAGCGCTCATGGTGATGCTAAGCAGTGTTCACATTATTCAATTACTAGTTGTTGCCAGCGGTTTCATCCGCTACAACTCGAAAATTGACCCACGGGTACATTAAATAGGGATAAGAACTATGCAATACTTTGATCCAGGTATAAACTATCTGTGTGCCAAACATCTCAAAACGTTTAGTCGTTTTTGTGACAAAGAGTAACAAACATCCATCCTTACAAATTTTCGCATTTAGTAAGATATTCACATTTATATCATGACATGTGAATACCACATTAAAATAACAATAGTTACATTTAATGTTAATACATTTTCTGTCTCATAAACCCAGAACCTCAATCTCTTTATTTGTTGAATACTGTAAACATATTAACCGTAATTCTTATTCCACAGTGAAGAGATCGAGTTCCTCCTCGCGTGTTGCGAGACCAATCACGACGGCAAGCTAGACTACGTCGGCTTCCGCGACCGCTTCCACGAGCCTGCCAAGGAGATCGGGTTTAACCTCGCTGTACTGCTCACAAACTTGTCTGAACATATGCCCAACGAGCCTAGGTAAGTAAATTATTTTTACCCAGTAAAACCTCGATTTACACATACATAAGTAAGTAGACGCCACGTATGAACACTGCTCGGCAAGTAAGTAAGCACATAGTCACACGTGGTTGCTTATTTACTTAATTATGGATGTATAAATCTGTCTTTAGGTTAACAGTTTCAGTAATATAAAAAATCAAGAATAAATTTATACATTACTAGCTGTACCCTGCCCCGCTTCGCTGTGGCACAAAAAACTTTATTAAAAAAAAAAGATAAAAACAATCCTTGATGCGGATTATATATCATTCTAAAATTTGAGCTCAATCGGTGTAGAACTTTTTGAGTTTTTGAAGCATACACAAACCAACATAACATTTTTATATATATAGAAGATAGGCCAATAAAATCAGCATTTTTGCAAGGTCATTTTACATAAGACAGAAAGCGGTCGTCCTTCGTCACTTTCGAATGACAACTGACATAATGACTTTTATCTACTATCATGCTATTAATCCTCTATAAAAGAACCTATAACAATTAGCTTATTGCCAACATTAAAACACTCAATGCTATAATGATCATTATATCATCCAAACGCGTGTTATAATGAATTTCAAAAAAAGAACATTCTCATGCATGACATTTTTACCACCAGATCGCTAACATTTTGAAAAAAGAACAATAAATTGTAGACTAATTCGTAATTTCGGATTCTCGTCTTATCGTGTTATTTCCCGCCATCTTGAATTCACATAGTTCTGTACAACACCCTATGGTATGAAAATCTTTTATAGAGAATTCACATCATGATTGTAGATAAAGTCTTGTATGCAACTGTTATAATTAGGTATTAAAACACTCATGTGATACTATTATCACACTCGGCTACGCCTCGTGTGATAAACCCACATTCGTGTTTTAATACCCCTGATTATACAACAGTTGCATAAATAACTATTATGCATCTGCTCACTATAGCAAGTCGGATTTCAGTTCAGACTTTCTCGTCGGAAATATACAATAGTCTCGTATAAAAATGGCAAAGAAATTACAATACAACAGATTATTGACAGGCCTGTTGGTCTAGTGGTTATTGACCCAGACTGCTTTGCCGGAGGTCGTGGGTTCGATTCCCACCCAGGACAAATGTTTGTGTGATGAGCACGATCATTTGTTCTGTGTCTGGGTGTAATTTATCTATAATATGTATGTATTTGGAAATATATAAGTATGATTATCAGTTGTCTAGTACCCATAACCCAAGCTCTGCTTAGCTTGGGACTAGATGGCGTTGTGTGATAGTTGTGGAATATTTATTTATTTATCTTTTGTTACCCAACTGTCTTTATCCCCTAGGTTGGCCCGTTTCCTCGAGACAGCGGGTTCAGTCCTGAACTACTTCGAGCCATTCCTGGGCCGTATCGAGATCATGGGCGGCTCCAAGCGTATCGAGCGAGTCTACTTCGAGATCAAGGAGTCCAACATTGAACAGTGGGAGAAGCCTCAGATTAAGGTATCATACGTCTCAACTAGGCATTTAAACTAAGAAAATGATTTTCTAACAGACAAGTAATGTACTCTGGTCGATTCTTCGGTCGATTTATCCGTGCGGTCAGTCATGCGGGGAAAATCATCCATCTAAATGACCATTTAGAGTTTTAGGCGGTTGATTTAGACATGCAGTCGAGTCATGTGGTGAAATGGACCTAAAAATCGCCCGAAAAAGTGCTCCATACGCGTGGCTATACAGGAATTGATTAAATCATAATACTACACTTTTGAGAAACTAATTAACGCCTTAATCTGGAAAGCAACCAAACAAAATTATGGTAAAGTCAGGCAGATCATGGATTCAACTAAATTTAGATATTCCTACCACCACCTCCTTCCTACTCCACCTTTAGTCGATTCTGCAACAAAAGTTACTCTAAATTATTCTTATGCTTTATTAAAAACTTTACTTTCGCCCCTAGGAATCGAAACGCGCGTTCTTCTACAGCATAGTAACGGAAGGAGGTGACAAGGAGAAGTTGGAAGCCTTCGTAAACTTCTGCGAGGACGCCATCTTTGAGATGACGCACGCGTCCGGTCTGATGGCCGCCTCGGAGGAGACCGTGGGGGGGACGAAGAATAGGGAGGCTAGTTATATGTATATGGGAGATGATGATGATGAGAGGTGGGTGATGAAATTGTTTATAATCTATATTTATTAATGTTAAGAGTTTTGACTTTGGTCACACAGTAAATAGGCAACATTTACTGTGTGACCAAAGTCAAAACTCTTCTTATCTTACGAATTCAACAACTTAATAAACAATATTTTTGATCTCCTGTTTAGTGTCCCACTACTAGGCCAGCCCTCCTTTCTCGTTAAACTTTTTTTGTATTTTTTTAAAGTGAAATTTGAATTTAAGATGTTATAAACTCTTTTCTCTGCGTGGCTTTTCAATTAAAAATTATGAATGAAATTTCTGTTAAGAAGGTTCTATGAGGCAATAAGTATTTCACTTTTAATTAATAATTACCTAAAGATAACCGAAAGTATTAAATTTTTGATTAATTTCAGAGCCGGCAAAGATCCATTCCGTCGTGGTCTCCAATCCGTAAAAGACGGAATCTCCACAGCATTTTCATCCTTATCACCATCTAACATAAAGCAGAAAATCGCAGACATGCAACAGATGCCGCCCGCAGAACTAGCAGTGGGCTTCTTCAAAATGTTCTTCTACTTATTCTACTATTTAGGCTATGGAGTACTCGTTGTAGTCAGGTGAGTTTGAACTTTGAGCTGTATTTTGTTAGTGATAAGGTTGATAATCAATCGAACGTCATAAGTGATTTGTTACGTTTGTGTTCCACGCTACTTTCGGTGCACAGTCATTGGTAAATGCTTCACTATTAAAAACTAGTGATTTTTAGGGTATTTTATTGACTTGTGATGTTGTTATTTGTTGTAGTGACTATTTATGCATATATTTATAGATATGTGTCGCTTCAAATTTAGACCTTATTGTAGTGTACTCAAAATTTAAAAAACACTTTTCTTTATGGACCAAATTGGCCTAGCCCCCTTACCAAATTTTAGTAATAAGTCCATTTTCTATGCTCTTAAATGTAATATTTTCTGCGGTACAAATTTAAAACATAACGCTAGTATTTTATGCACAAAAATGTGGAACTCGTCAAGAATTCACATCCTATCTCGCGTCCCCGTCTTATACACTGTTCCCCTACTAGTTCCTTCTGGGTGAGGTCAACTGTGAGAGCCTGACTGAGGCCATCTCAGGCCTCATCTTTGTTTTTGGGCTAGATTAAAGCTAAAAGCGAACGCATTTGTAAAGAAAAAAACCGGCCAAGTGTGAGCCGAACTCGTGCACGAAGTGTTCTTTACCATTATCTATTTACTATTTTTTTTAGTATTTGTTGTTTTAACGGCAAAACAAAATACATCTTTGAAAATTTCAACTAACTATCACGATTCATGAACCTGGTGACAGACGGACAGACGAGCGGACAGTGGAGTCACAGTAATAGGGTCCCATTTTACCTTTTGTGTATGGAACCCACGAAAAAGAGTTGTAAATTTTTGGCATAAAAGTCGTTATCAAAATACATCACTACTCACAAGTTGACAAAATAACCTATGTTTATAAATACACCATGAATCCTCTTCATACACATACAGCTATTTATTCACCTTTCCTTTCCACGTATTTTGATTACTCTCTGTCTATTCTAGTGGATATTGTGCATGTGAAAAAAAAATATACAGGGTAATTAAAATTTGTAAAAAGAAAAACAAATCATGAAAAAAAACAGATGTTTCATGTGAAAAGGACTATTTTTCCGTTGACAATGTCTGAAACGCCTGAATATTTTTTTGATCTTTACTCATGATCAAAAAAATATTCTAAAAGTTTTTTCTAAACATTGTTAATTTAGGAAAAAATATTAATGTTTTACAAATGTCCCTGTATAAAACATTTGTGCATAAAATAGGGTGTGTAATAGTAATTTAGTGCAATTTTTTTTTGTGATAGCTTTAGCACGGTCACTATGTAACGTAATGTGCAACCACGATAAGAACGAAAACGTCAATGACCTCCATTTGTCAATTCACTTGTAAATTAGGTTTAGCAAAAAAATATTTGTGAATACAAATTTTGAATAGTTAATATCTTCTGAATGTTACTTTCTTATGATTATTGTTTATTGAAGTGTTAGAAAAACGAGCAGGACGGCAAATTATGGCACCATTCTACTTTCATTTTTATTGTGGTCGCATAGTAAATATACCATGTGTGTCACTTAATTTAATATGTGTGAACTGTTAGATGAAACTGTGTCTGAAAAAAAGAGTAAAAAAAAAACACTTACTGACATAGTGTGGACATTTTTGGGGCCTCAAATTAGGAATTTTGTCTGTTAAAATAGACCAGAATTTTAGAAGCTTGATCAAACTTTCCGTCCATCAAAATTGACAGTTTTAATCAAATGTTTTAACCATGAAATCAAAAAAAAAATCAAAAGATAAATTAATGTTGAGGCTTCAGAAACCGATAACTTAATTGTTGTGAAATTGGTATAGACAACACAACTATGGCTTAGTATCCCTACTTCTTCTAAAACACAGCCTTTCTATTAAATATGCACATTTACGGTCTATTTTCCGCGTGCAACAAGTCTTCTGCAAAAAAAGTCTATTATTTGAAATTTGCTAGTATATGAACAAAGTTGCAAGTGGAAATACGACCTTAATGTATCAGAAATGTTAATCAACTGAAAACTGGCCACAGGGATGTTTGCGTCATTGAAACTTTGCTGTAAAATAAACTTGTACTGTATAAAAATAGAAACTTAAATTGCTTAACTTACTTAATTTGACTAAGCTCTAAAAACTTAGCTTAGGGCTCCCACACATGGACTCGAGCAGTACATGTATTACTTGACCGCACCAAGCAACCGCACAGTTTGAATGCTCGAGCAGTACATACAAACTGCTTCAAGCATCCCATGTATGGCTGCCCTTAGCAGTATACCGGAGTATCAACGCCAGTTTTGATCGTTGATTAGCACTTCTGAATCCTGTATCAAACACGCAGCAAAAAAATATGCAAGTTCCAAAAATAACCTTAAAATCCACCAGGTACATATTCGGTGTCCTTCTGGGTCTGATGCGAGGACCTCAGACGGATGAACCGCCTCCGGAGCCCACGGAAGAGGAGAAAATCGGTCAGTTGAGGCACAGGTTGCTAGCCACACAAAGTAAGAACAACACAGGTATACATGCAGGGTGACGCTTGGCACGCCGCGTTTGGTCACTGGGGGGGAACTTGGTAGGAGAAATGACATATTATTGATTGACTAAGGAGAGAATTAATCCTAATCTGATGTTTGCCGCGTACGGTCGATCGGTTGCGTATTTAAGTAAGAAAAAGCAAAGTCTGACGTCAGCGCCGCAATGTAAATAAATAAATATTCCACAACTATCACACAACGCCATCTAGTCCCAAGCTAAGCAGAGCTTGTGTTATGGGTACTAGACAACTGATAAACATACTTATACATTTCTAAATACATACATATTATAGATCAATTACACCCAGACACAGAACAAATGATCGTGCTCACCACACAAACATTTGTATAGCATAGCAGTCAGGGTCACTAACCACTAGACCAACTTAACCAGGCCTGTCAAAATGTGGTGATTTATAGAACAAAATGTATATTCGTACGCGCGACTAACGTACGCGACCGACGTCAGCGCAGCAGGAATTCAGGCGTTGATGTTAATGTAGATACTCTAATAGTGCATTGGGAAGATTAATATGACAAGGCGTGCTCTACCAGCCAACCTTTATAATATCCATAAATATTGGTGTTGGTTTTAAAAAGTAATTTTCGTGACCTCCAAAAATGTTAAAGATAATCTTATTTGGTGAAAGGGTCTAACGCCTAATAGAATTGAAAACATAAGTATCTTAGAATTTTTTTTCATGAATCAATATTTTATTTTTTTATTGATTAGGTAGTTAGGTCTATACCCTACTAATTAGTAGGTTAGGTCTTGTCATTTGAGTTTTGTGATCTCAAAATGTCGTACTCGTTTTCGGAAATAAAAATATAATTAAAGTTAAAAATTAGTAGACTGACACAACTTTAGTATAAAAAGGTGCAAAGCTTTTATTCTTGTCTAAATATTTAATGTAATTGATGAGTCATTTAAAAAAAACGTATTACTTAGCCCAAAAGTGACCGAACGCATGAACAACAAGAAACACAATAATCGCCAAACGCAGGTTTAACAACAAAAATGTAACACTTAATTGGTTTCAAAATTATTTGATGGTTGGTTTATTGGCATTAATTGTTTTAATTGTAACATTCGATGATGTAACAAATCTGCTTTTGGGTGTAACAGGTAAGCTAACAATTGGGGATTTTTAGTTTAAGAGCCAGTCAGCACTTGACTTATTTTATTTATAGTTGTGATAGAAAATTACGTCCAGTATTAATGAATTATTAACTAGCCTCTCGCCCCCGTTTCGCACGTGAAATGAAGCTGATGATAGCTTGATGGTAAAACATTTTCTTTTTGCCATCTTTCCTGTGTCTAATCAGGCATGCCGGAATAAATACTGAGCTCTTAAACTACATAACTACGAGAACGAGAAATATTCTTGTACCACAAAGACAAAAATGGGATTGTTTTTAATAGGGAAAAGTTATGAAAGTTTTGTGAAATGCTTAACAATTGGTCTGAAGCTTAATGTTGTTGTAAATCTGTGAATATTGTTTTATTGTCGTCGTTGATTTTACTAATTCTAAAGCTATTATTTACAAACCCAAGGATAAGAACTTCGTCACAAAAAAATACTTTAGCACTTGCCTACATGACTTATAATCACACTAAGTTTGGTGTAGCTATGCTGAACCGTTTAAGCAGGACGCCGTGGCCCTGGAACGCAGAGGAAAACCGCATGAACAGGGTGGTTCTTGTCAGGACAGTAACCGTCTACAAAAACGTTACGCTACTACAAATAAGTTAAACATCTGTTGAACACTGATCTAAAAAGTCGCTGCAAAACGGCATTTGACGTTGATATAGGTAAGGGTCGTTTTGCAGTTACACTTTTTTTTGAAAAATGTTCAACAGTTGTTTAACTTATTTGTAGTAAGACGGTATGAATCTTAACAGTCCTTTCAACTCCATCCAGGGTGGAAGAAGTCATTTAATGATTTAACCACCCCAAAAAGCTCTATCTCAAAAAAAGCCAACATTTCGAAGCCAGCCAATAGAAGATTACAATCACACCAAGTGTGATGTAAAGAGTAACAGAAATACACTAGAATTACATGCTCAAACACATAAATCATAGATGAATTCTATTAGAATTTTTACACATACAAAAACTCAAACACGTATCATAATATACACGTGACACAGACATGCTAAAACACTATTACACTATGAAAAAAAAACACACCATAGTAAAGAACTTAATAATGCGAACAAACCCTCTATATGATATCCAGGTTCTCGACATCTCCCGGCATTACCACCTGCCGATGATACTGGACAACTGCAGGTCTCCGCCTTCGGACTGGATATCACCAAAGAAGACAATGGACAGTAAGTATCATCTGGTTTTTCGAATAAAGCTATGAATGAAGTCTGAAATGTACGTGCTTCGGCGTAGCAAAGTACGTGCTTCGGCGTAGCAAAGTACGTGCTTCGGCGTAGCAAAGTCCGTGCTACGGCGTAGCAATCTGTGTTAAAGAGCTTCCCCGTGACGCGATGCGACGCAATTCGACCGATTCCAACTACAAGTGAAAATCATCCTTACCACTACGACATATGCCATAAAACTTGCGGCTGTCTACGGGTAGATGAAAAACAAAACAAGCTCGCCACGACGACGTCAAGTCAATCGAATTGCATTATTATTTTGTAGTGGCAAGATAGATTTTCACTTTTAGTTAGTAGAAATTGCATATCGCACGAATCACATCATGAGGAAGCTCTCTTAGTGTCAGTTCAAACCGAGATACGACTCGACGCGACGTAACTTGATGACACTGGAAATGTCTTTTCGTTTCGTAAGTAAAGTTAGATTTTGAGTTGCCATTAAAAGGTCTTGGTGTGAATTGACCCTTACGCTGCATCAAACTACGAATTACGGCATAGTAAAATACAAGCTACGCCTTAGCAAAGTATACCCTACGTCGTAGTAAAGTCTACTTCACCGTACCAAATAGTCTTATCTACACCACCGTATCAATGTATGAACTACGCAGTAGCGAAGTCCCAGCTACGCCGTAGCAAAGTACGAGCTACGCCGTAGCAAAGTTCGAGCTACGCCGTAACAATATATGAGCTACGCCGTAGAGAAGTGTACCCTACGTCGTAGTAAAGTCTACTTCACCGTACCAAATACTCTTATATATCTACACTACCGTATCAATGTACTCGTATAAACTACGCGTACGCAGTAGCAAAGTATGAGCTATGCCGTAGCGAAGTACGAGCTACGCCGTAGCAAAGTACGAGCTGCGCCGTAACAATATATGAGCTACGCCGCAGTAAAATCTTGGCTTCACTGCAGCAAAGTCTTTGCTTTAGCACAGCAAAAGTAGCAAAGTATGAGCTACGAATTTTCAAATTATGTCCATCCAGTAACCATTGGTCGCGGGACTCACGAATTACCGTGACCTCGGAACGTAAAGGGCTATTAAAGGGCACCGTGGATTTTAGTCAGTACGAGTCTGACAGACCCTACACTCTGCCCTGGGTGGAAGGACTCATTTGATGATTTTACCACGTTAAAAAATATCCAGTAACCATAATGAGTTCTATTTTTTTTTACGTTGGGCATGTTAACACCATGATTCAAAGTCCTGGAAACTACGCTGGACCCTTTAACTATCTATCACTGACCCTTACTTCTTGCTGCATAGGATACAAGTTAAACCGCACGAATCACCGAGCACATCAACGCCATCTTCCGGAGAGGAAGCAGAAGTCTCTCCTGACGAGGGAGCAGAGCATTCTGAGGAACAGAGGCCGCCATCTTTGATTGATTTACTGGGGTATGTGATTTATATAATTATGTCTTTAATAAAAATAATTAATAAATGAAGTTTGATCGAATTTCGTAGGCATGTCACAGACGTTGCTTGGGGGCACGGTCAGGTCTTTTAAGAGGAAATGGGCCCTCCTCCCATGTGCTGGACCACCGGGATGGTTTTAGTGATAACAAAAAAAGGCATTGGGATAAGATTAATTTAATTTGGTTTTTTCTTAATCTACTACGTTTTTTTTTTATTCATTCAACATAGACTCGCGTTTAACCACCATTTCGGCTGTTATTAATTTATTGTTTTTTACATATAAATACTTAAAAAAGAAAAACACTAGGAAATATATAATGGGTCGCGAGATTGACTAAGCAGGCTTCCATGGCCCTTGAACGCAATGGGCAACCGAAGGAACAGGGTGGGCTCTTACTCAATAAGAGTCTGACAGTCCCTCCCGCCGCGGGCGAGAGGAACCATTTGATGATTTTAACACACAAAAAACAAAAAAAGTTGTGTAGGTATTGAAAAAAGGACATTCTGTACTTAAATCAATGTTGTTGACTTTTTAATTGTTATTTATTCAGAGGTGAACAAGCCAAGAAGCAAGCTCAAGAGAGAATGGAAGCTCAAGCCGCACAGCAAGCAGCGATGTCCGCCATCGAAGCTGAGAGCAAAAAGGTAAAACTTATATCCATTTTCACCGAAGTATTTATTTAAATCATAATTTCTAGTGGCCAAATCTTTATGTAATGTACCACTTCATTCTGACGGGGCCTTAGAGGCCCAAAGCCTTCCGGGGTCGCGGGACTGTCTCATCAGGCAACCGTAAACCTAGAACGTGAAGGGCTATTGAAGGATCACCATGAATTTTAGTCAATACATGTCTTAAAGTTAATTAGACGGCATGGTTAGCGCAGTGGCTAAGCAATTGGACTGCTGTGCTGCGTGTCGCGGGTTCGATTCCCGCACGGAACAAATATTTGTATGACCTACAAGTAGTTGTTTCGGGTCTAGGTGTTTGTGTATGTGTGTTTCTATGTTTGTAAACGCACCCACGTAATTTTATGAAGACAAAAAAAATGTACCACTTCATAATAAGTTTGGACAGCTCTTTAATGAAATATGTTTTTTCTCCAACATTTTAATATTTCTGCAACTATTAAATTAGTTCATCAATCGTTTTGGTAGAAGATATTACATTCCATTTTGCTCTTCGCCTATACTGTGCATTTCACTTTTCAAGATTTTATTTCTTAGATAAAGAAAATTGTATGATCGAAAATAAACTTACAGTACTCCCAAATTAATAATGCGCATAGAAATCTTCGTCACTGTTCGGCAACGGTCGTATTGCCCGAGCGTCGGAAGACGATATGTATATAGAGTGGTTAAGTGCATTTTCTTCATTAACACTTATTTTAACGTAGGTATTTTTAATATTAAAAAACGTGAAAAATGTTGGTATATTTACCTATTTTACAAAATAAACTATTTCAATTTGAGTAAGATAATTAAAGTCGAAATTAAATTCACCTTTGAAATCAAAACCAAGAAGGATGTGTATTAGCAGCTCTGTATAATTCCACACAGAGAGAACACGTGCAGTCACCACCAATATATAAAGACGACTGACGGACCGCCGACCGCCCGAATTGTTTTCAATTGTTTCACATGATTTGACATATGACATTGACTCCTGTTTCTTTCGAACAAGGTGCAAAATGCAAGTGCATTGTTTAGGGCTCTCTCCGATTCAATGATTCGGGTGTTTCCGGGAATACGACAATTAGCAAAGATTTGCATGCGCATTATTAATTTGGGGTTACTGTACTTATGTATTAAAATTTATCAACACGCATAACATACTGATTGTCATTTCCATTTTTGCCATTTATCGCAGCGAGGACGCTCAATATCCTTTTTAAGGTCAAAGAAGGTAAATCAGCTACATACATACATACGTACTGCTTTTAAGTGTGACAGCGCTATCAAAACTTTAAATAATAATTAGTCTAAACGTTAAGAAAACCGTCCGCAAAAACAACTTAATTGAAAAAAAAAAACAATTTAATGCAGTTTTTAGTTACAGTTAAAAAAAACTGCATCAGAACTCTAGTCAGCTTTTTTAACTCAATGTTAGTTGTGATGTGTTTTAGATAAGTGTTAGTAGTAGATATAAGAAATAATTATTGTTGGTTCGCAGTACTTGTAAAGTAATTGTCAAAAATCCACTACTATTTTTGATATTTTTTACAGCACATCAACCTACCAGAATCAAATTTTGCCAATCGAACGCGACCTTTTTGTTTCGTAATAAAGTTGTAAATCTCTTGTTACAGAAATTTGATATTGTAATAGCTTGATGTGCTGGCGTCTGTACATCTGGTTTAATTAATTTTAGTATGATTTATTATTGTTCTTTATTTAAAAGCGTCCAAATATTAGAAAAGCATGCAATGCGTCACATTATGGCGGACTCACAGTTTCGCATATTACCTATATTTTTTAAAAGTGGTCTTTGTTCTTCGTGAAGTAACGAAGAACAAAGACCAGGGTGGCCACTTTCTGGAAAACCGGGAAAAGTCAGGAAATTTTTCTAGCCATGGAAAAGTCAGGGAATTGTCAGGGTTTAAAGGAGTTCAGGGAAGCTCAAGCAAGCTTACTCCAGCGCACCATAAGAACTATAAATACTTAACTAATTATCAATACGTTACGTAGGCAATTGAATACGGTCGAAGACTACTGTCGTTTTTTTTTTCGTTGTTAATTTCGTGATTAGAAGTAAAACTAAGGTAAAAATTTAAGATTATGGTCAGGGAAAAACTTGAATAAACGCCTGTAAAACCGGGAAAAGTCAGGGAATATTGATTTTAGTAAATAGTGGTCACCCTGAAAGACCCTCCGTTTCCCTCTCTTTTTCACTTCTACTATAACATTTCTATCTCACTCACTCACAGGCAGTGCAAGTGCCGGCACCATCAGCGCTATCTCAAGTGGACCTGTCTCAGTACACGCGGCGTGCTGTCTCTTTCTTAGCGAGGAACTTCTACAATCTGAAGTACGTCGCACTCGTGTTGGCCTTCTGTATCAACTTCGTGCTTCTGTTCTATAAGGTAAATTTTTTTTTTTTTTCCTAGATTTAAAGGTTGTGGAAGTTGTTTTTTTTTTACTGACATTTTCGGTTTATCCGCTTGCATGTGGTAATCACCGCCTAATTTATGTGAGCGGTACAACTGGTCGCGGAATTGTCCAAACGGGTAATTGGCTATTTGGCTGAAAAAATATAATTAGTCCGTCACTTAGATTATCAAAAAATATTCGACACGTATTTTTCTTTTGTTTCGTAAACGTAAATTGTCGGAGATACGATGCTTTCAAAATTGGCAATACCTACGTCACAATTTAGTACAATTTCTATTGAATTCTGACGTCACGAGCCCGAGAGTGCTCGAGTTTTGATGCGTTGTATTTTGATGAATATTCATTGATTTTACAAAAGAAAAAATACGTATCCGTTACTTTTTTTTAACTCTAAATGACGGACTAATTATATTTATAATTTAGAGCTACTGTCAAATAGCCAATTGTAGCCCTGGAAAGTAAAGGGTAATTGAACGAACATAGTGGATTTTAGTCATACGAATTTAACAGTCCCTTCTGCTCCACACAGGACGCGGGGACTCATTTCATGATGATATCTCACGCAACAAAAAATAAAAAAGATATGTGAGCGACCTGTTTAAGCTAGTTAGCGTGACCCTGGAACGGAAAGGGCGACTAAAGAAAAGGGTTGTATTTTTAGTTTTTTTACGTCAATTAAAAGATTATTGTTAGTCAGCAAGAATCTGAAAGTCCCTTCCGCTCCTCTCAGGGCCGGGCAGGAGGACTCATTTGATGGTAACCACCTAAAAAAAGGCCTCCCCCAAGGAGCGCCACCATACACGATCTCTTTTCCCATCTCTTTCCCTTTTTTTTATCTTTTTTTACGGTTTTTTTAATGCGGTAGGCATATATTTAAATATCTGATGATGTTCTCCAGGTGTCCACCCTGGAGGTGGAGGGTGCCGAAGGCTCCGGTATCGGTGCTATCATCAGCAGTGTCGCCTCTGGCTCGGGATCTGGATCGGGCAGTGGAGATGGTACGTACTACATTTTCTACTTTTCTTTAGTCATCATCAGCTATCTTGTTCCACCGACTGCTGAGTATAGACTTTTGCCATTCGAAAACTCTGCAATAGATGGCACACCATCACCGTAAGACGTTAGGAACTGATTGAAGAACTCGACTGTTGTGAGCAGGACCGCGATAGCTCGGTTGGAAAGAGCGTCCAGTGTCCTAATTCGGAAGAACGCAGATCAACACCTGCTCGCAATCTCTCGCAGATTTGTTCTTTGCATTAAAAAGCTTCTCCTATTTGTCATATAAAAAGGAATGTTTAAAAAAAAAGAACTTTATTTTTTAGACAACTAAGCATGGTCCATAGGAAAGTTAGTGACTGTAATCTTTTAATAGGCTATTTTACTCAAAAATAAATATTAGTCCATAATATACATAGATTATTAAAACATATTTGACTCGTATTTTTTCTTTAGTTACATAAACGAAAAATGACAAAGATACAACGCTTCTAAAAATCACAAAACGTCACTCGGTCGGTACAATTTTGCAAGCGTTATGACGTCACAAGCCCCCACTCTCGAATTTGGAAGCATTTTATCTTGGTCAATATTCATTGATTAAAAAAACAAAAAATACGTGTTCATTATTTTTAATATTCTAACTGACGGTCTAAACAGATTTTCAATTTATTTGTGCAGTAAAATATCCTATTATGTTAGTACAATATTCGTGTAAATAACAAAGAAAATCTTTTACCCACACTAGTATTTTTTCCTGTGTTGTAAGTGCGTTTACAAATATACATACACAAACACCCAGACCCGGAACAACTACTTGTAGGACATATAACTATTTGATCCGTGCGGGGATCAAGAACCAGGCCAAAGAAACGCAAGAGACTATTGAAGGAGAGGTTGGGTTTTAGACAATATGAGTCTGACAGTCAGGGCAGGAGGGGCTGTCAGACTTGTACTGACTAAAATCCACGGTGTCCTTCAATAGCCCTTTACGTTCCGGGGTCACGGTAGCTCGTTAGTCCCGCGACCCCGGCAGGCTTTGGCCCTCTAAGGGGCCCCGTCATTGTGCTGACAGCTCTTTGAAGCGCGCGTGGAACATAATGCAGACCTGTTGGTCTAGTGGTTAGTGACCCTGACTGCTATGCCGGAGGTCGTGGGTTCGATTCCCACCCAGGACAAATGTTTGTGTGATGAGCACGATCATTTGTTCTGTGTCTGGGTGTAATTTATCTATAATATGTATGTATTTAGAAATATATAAGTATGTTTATCAGTTGTCTAGTACCCATAACACAAGCTCTGCTTAGCTTGGGACTAGATGGCGTTGTGTGATAGTTGTGGAATATTTAAAAAAAAAAAAAAATGCGCCATCGACCCGGATTATGTAGTTCTACTTTCAGACGGCGTGCCAAGCAATCATCGCCTTTATCGACCAAAATAAAGTGCTACAATAATATCCTGTTAATTTTCCAGGAGGTAGCGGCGAATCGGGCGAAGATGATGATGCAATAGAAGTGGTGCATATAGATGAAGATTTCTTCTACATGGAGCATGTGATCAAAGTGGCTGCTGCGTTACATTCTGTCGTATCTCTCGCTATTCTCATTGGATACTACCATCTCAAGGTGAGTACAACTGGTCGAAAGTTCTGGAAAACATCCATGGACTCCTACTCAGTCCCATAATTTCTAGAAACTTCCGGTCAATCAATCTTCCAAATAATCTTCAGTAGAATTGTCGAGAACCTTATAGCTTGGTCTCGTATTTCGATCGACGTAACAACTTACGACGTAATTTAACAAAAAAAAATACGTTTCCATTATTTTTAAAAGCTCTTACTGGCCGATCAATTAAATTTACAATTACTTGATTAACATCAGCATGCCTATTATCGCCTGAGAGGAATCACTGACCAAATTTTTACGTGGCCCCCGTTCTATACCTCCTCTTCTTTAACAGGTACTCATAAAATAATGTCTTCATTCCAGGTGCCGCTAGCTATCTTCAAGCGCGAGAAGGAGATCGCTCGTAAGCTGGAGTTCGATGGACTGTACATCGCGGAGCAGCCGGAGGATGATGATCTCAAGAGCCACTGGGACAAGCTCGTTATATCTGCCAAGTTAGTATTGTATAATTTCATGAGAGCATGTAAGACATTTCATACGAATTTTCATATCCTTGTTTTTCGAAATTAATTTAACGATTTTAATGAAACTTCATATATAAAATAATTACATAATTTATAGGTCTATAAAGTTAGTAGAAATCATTTTAGGAATGTCTGACTTAAAAAGAAGGTGGTTGAAAACTGTTTATTTGGAAATCTTAAAATCCATTATGAAATTTACGTATACCGTGACCCTACAGCGTGCTTGAAATATTATGAAAATTTAAGTACATGAAATTTTATGGAAATTGAAAGGCGCTTTACTATTTTTTTCCCATCAAATTAACGTCAAAGACCCCGATTACTTCACGTTACAAAAGCATGAAACTCGTAATTATGCCTCTGATTTAAACGTAGCAATATTTTTCGAAAAAATTTGTACTCATTTAAAACAAAAAAAAACGTTTTTTTTGACCTCATGGGTCATAGACCTATGGGGTCACTTATAAAACGTCGACAGCAGGTGCTCGGTTCGGGTTGGTCGATTACATGGAGATGAACCGGCAAGAAACTCCATGGTTAATCTTTATATCGACTATGCTAACTTTACCTAATTTATTCTGTTAAAAATATTATTATTGTATCTACCTTACAGATCGTTCCCCGTGAACTACTGGGACAAGTTCGTGAAGAAGAAAGTCCGCGCGAAGTACTCCGAGACGTACGACTTCGACTCCATCTCCAACATGCTGGGCATGGAGAAGACCTCCTTCACCGCGCAGGAGGACGAGGGCAGCAAGGGACTCGTGCACTAGTGAGTGTTATTTTATCCAGCGAGTAGGCAGAAAGGGGCAATAAATTCCAAATTCCAAGTAAAAGAAAGTTACATTCTATTACCAATCAATAAAATCAAAGCGTTTATTTCAAGTCACTGTCACAAGGCGACTGTGAAAGTGTCATAGTTCTCCATTCTAAATCACTATGGAGAAGAACATCAAGAAACTCCATTGATTTAATGTTGATGAAAAATACGAGGAGAGCTTGGTGAATTTTTTCTCGGCTCAATACTTATACAATTATCCCTAAACGCAGAAATACATCGCAGATGTATTTAAAGATGCGATATTTTTGGTCCAAAAAAATGTTTTAGGCATTTCGAAACCTTTAACTTACCTTTAAAATTGAATATTTTAAAAGAGGGAAATTAATGAGCCAGATAATGTAGTTGATTTTTATACCTCTCCAAGCGCAAAAATATGTAAAAATACAATTTCCTATCATTATTTTCGAAATGTTCTATGTATTTCGATATTGTACATAGTTTTGGATTAAGCCATCTACATCCAGTACGGAAATAAATGTGGTAAAGTGGTATGACGACGATCATTATGGGAAAAATAACCACTAATGGAATCCCTCCTACCACCCACAGCATTATCAACATTGACTGGCGCTACCAAGTGTGGAAGGCCGGCGTGACGATCACAGACAACTCGTTCCTGTACTCGCTGTGGTACTTCTCGTTCTCCGTGATGGGCAACTTCAATAACTTCTTCTTTGCCGCTCACCTGCTGGACGTGGCTGTCGGCTTCAAGACCCTGAGGACCATCCTGCAGTCCGTCACTCATAACGGGAAACAGGTAATGTGGAGAATAAGATTATAATTAGTTTAAATTCAGTTTTTTTTGAGCGCATCTTCTGGATAAGTACTCCAGACGCCTTACCGATTAGGCTATCTTAACCACTCATTTTTAAGCTGAAGCTTTCATTCCCTTGTTTTTTAACGTTCAAAAACGCAACGCAGGCGTTATTTCGTATAAATATAAACTTCAGAAATAATATGTATTGCAGTTTCTGATTAGCAAATTTAAAATAAATTTCTGATCTGTTCTGATCAAATTGACTGCGGGTTCCTTGCTGTTTGATAAACAAATATGATCTGCTAGGTTTATAATTATGACTGACGGTAACCTAACTGATACCGTCCAGAAATGATTTATCAATTAAAAATCGCAAACACTAAACGAAACCAGTCTTGTTATGAGAAATCTCTGGCGCAAGATACAAAAGCAACTTATCATCCTAAATATGGTCGAGGGACTGTAGGAATTACCGTGATCCCGTGACACCGTGGATTTTAGTCAGTACGAGTCTGACAGTCCCTCCCGCTCTGCCCTGGGTGGGAGGACTCATAAGATGATTTTACCACGTAAAAAAAAAAACATTTTAAATATCGAGCACGGAGTAGAATTATCCTGGTTTTGTCATGCTTTCTAAGGATTCAAACTTAAGTTCTATCATTGAATAGAGTACACATTCTACGTAATTTTGAAAACTATACTTATGGTTATTTTTTGTTGCCCATGTATCAACAAGAACACTTCCTTCTCATCCAATCTTCATGGTTCCTTTTCATACTTTCTTCTTTCAATCAATCATAATTTATTTGCCGTCCCCAGCTGGTCCTGACGGTGATGCTGCTGACGATCATCGTGTACATCTACACGGTGATCGCGTTCAACTTCTTCCGCAAGTTCTACGTGCAGGAGGAAGACGATGAAGTCAATAGGAACTGTCATGACATGTTGACGGTACGTACTCATTTTAAAGTCTGATAGAAAAAAAAACGACGGGTTGCACTCTGGGAGTGCCGGCAGAAGTGAAAACTTGAATAGTAATAAACACACATGAACATTCGCGCAAGCGCCCCGCGCCGTCTTACGAATTCTCGATCAGGTCACGTGTCCTGACGCGAGTTTAACATTTTTTACCCATTCCAAAGAAAGTGCACAACGCCGCTAAAGAAGTTTTCACTTCAAAAAATATAAACAGGTTGGCGATTTACTCGTCATATGGAACAACTTTTGCTATTATAATCATACATGATATGTAAAAAAGAAAAGAATACGTCAAAGTAATATCGTTACCCGAAAGGCAAAATTACTCGTGTAAAAAATATCGAATTGACTTCTGTAATGGAAAAAATACCGCCTTTTTACCTAACTGAAGCGCTTCTATTGCAATGCTACCTAAATATATTGATGCAGAAAAATCACTTTGCCCAATTTGTTTAAGAAATTATAGCCTGTTGTAAAAGATTAATTATTTTAAACGCATAAACGCATGCGACGCGTATCATAAAGAAAAAAATAAGAAAATTCAGCTGCCAGCGGGATTTGATTTTCTTTGCTCAAAAATCATCTGTTTTATAAAACGTTTGTACTTAATAAATGGGGAAAGTTTTTGAATAAATCTTTCCATTTCTGTTCGCAGTGTTTCGTGTTCAACCTGTACAAAGGCGTGCGTGCAGGCGGTGGTATCGGTGATGAGTTAGAGCCCCCCGACGGTGATGACTCCGAGGTGTACCGCATCATATTCGACATCACCTTCTTCTTCTTCATCATCGTCATCCTGCTAGCTATCCTGCAGGGTAAGTACTGAGTAACATATTTAGTATTGATGTTATAAGCTGTGAGAGCGATGACAGCGCCTCCTAGTGACCACATTATTGGAAGCCACAATAATTATCTACCAAGTCTTACCAACTAGATATATTGATGAACATTTTCGACTTGTTCTTCATTAAAAATGAAATAAAACCAAATTTGACACGTCACTCCGTGGGTGTCCGCAATTAATTAATGTTAATTATTATTTCCCCTAAGGGGCCGTTCAAGTATTGCGTAAGGACTATGGGGGGCGGGGGGGTCTTTGCTTTGCTTATTTTGGATGAAATGGGGGGTAGGGGAGTCTAGATGATGATTACATCATCGATAGTTATTCACTTTTTTACACGAATGGCAACCCTCACATTGTCTTTGCTTGAAAATGTAACGCATTTTCGGGGATTCCCGCAAATAAAGCATACGTTTAGGGAAAAACAATACATTAATTGAAAAATGTTTACGTAAGCATGGGGGGAGGGGGTAAAAGCTTTGCTTACTTCTGCTGACAAGGGGGATGAGGTAGTAAATAATTGTAATAAATCTGCTTACGTAATACTTGAACGGCCCTTAATTCAGATCTCTGTTATATCGGGCGCTGCAATCGAGGTCCCCACCACTAACTTTGCACATACTGTATACATACAAGCTGTCTTCAAGTCTAATAGAGGGAGAAAACATATTTCAAAGAAATTAAACAAGAATGGACCACAATGTATGAGACTCTGCCCCGACGCCGTATAATCAAAAGCTATATACCGATGAAAAGAGCGTTTTATGGAGAACCTTTGCTACTAACATGATTTTTGTCAATTTGTAGTTCGTTCAAAGTTATAGACCTAAATAGGTTACTAGTGGGGCACAAGAGTTTTTTTTTATGGTATATGATTATGGTATTGGATTGGAAAAAGTTTTATATAATAATTTACACAAAAATATTACTTCAACAGTCGTATTTCCAACCATATCCTTTCAGCAATTATTTATTGAACGCTTACTGCGATGGTTGGTTCGAGGTGGAACTTGAAGAGTAGGTGGTAGGATATGGGAGCGGCCATTGCCCAGCATTGGGACATCAACAGCAAAAGAAAAAAAAACTAATCCCAAACAATATTGTCCCAGGTTTAATCATCGACGCGTTCGGAGAGCTCCGTGACCAGCTGGAGTCGGTGAAGGAGGACATGGAGTCCAACTGCTTCATATGTGGCATCAATAAAGACTATTTTGATAAAGTACGTATTAACAGAACCATAGCACGACTTTTCACGTTTTTATGACGTTATTAAAAACATAAATGGATATTCCATTTATGTTGTTTTTCTATTTCATCATTTTCATTTGACAAAGTGAAAGAAAACAGAATTCTTGGTACATTTTAAATCTTAATCGTTACTTTTCGTGTAGGTGCCGCACGGGTTCGACACGCACGTCCAACGAGAGCATAACCTCGCGAACTACATGTTCTTTCTTATGCATCTCATTAATAAACCCGACACGGAATACACAGGTATGAATATTATCTTTAACTAGCTGTACCCTGCCACGCTTCGCTGTGGCACAAAAAAACTGTTGTTTCGCGGTCGTGGATATGTGATTGATACAAAAAATACATAAAAACAACTGCTAAAAAAGAACTTTTTCAGTTTTTGAAGCGTACATAAATCAACATAACATTTTTGTATATATAGATAGATATTACTTTTATTTAGGGAGCCTACAAGAGATGCATATTTATATTAATATACGATCGCTGACTGTCCACACTGCCGGTTAGAGCTCGCTCCATTAGTTTATCGATGAGCGACAAAGATATACATACTTGGTCGGCGATAGTTGCGGCGATTAGGTTCTACAACCAAACGGCTCAGGAGTCTATAATGAGTTTCAAGCTCATAAAGTTGAAAATCCATTGGAGACAGCTGAGTAATAGCGAACGGAACGAACGACAACGCTCTGTAATTTTTAATAGATTTTCAACTTATAGCTAGAATATAAAGTTGAAAATCTTTTAAACACTCATGAACGTTTACTTTTATCGAACGCTTGTCGATTGGCTATAAAGCCTGAATTCACTCCGACACACTAACCCGAAGCGGTGTTGTTTACGCGGCCTAGCGAGTAATGCGATGTAATCGCCCGTAACACTCAAACACTCGCTAATACCTCAGCGACTCGTTTTCAGTTGATCTCTCTACTCGCTAATCGCCGGTGGTAGGAAGACTGCCTCAGTTTCGAGTTGAACCGCCAGGATCATGGGACTGTCTTAAAAAAGGACCGTGACCCCGGAGCGAAAGACACACAGCTAATTTTACCACCCCAAAATAAAAAACAATCTATTTAAAATTCCATTCAAGGAATAATTTTTTTGTATGTTCAAACTCTTTATTTCTACAGGTCAAGAAACGTACGTATGGAACATGTACACGCAAAGATGTTGGGACTTCTTCCCCGTCGGAGACTGTTTCAGAAAGCAATACGAAGATCTGATGGGAGAATAGACAACCAGCGCTCTAGTCTAGCCACAGATAATATAGAACATTCGCTTTATCGTAGCAATCTCGAATTTATTGCTCAAGTAACACCAATTTATAGAATTCTTCAAAGTAAAAAGTAAAGATTCGAAAGGTATTTTTTTGTTTTTGTAAATTTTTTTTTTTTGATTCGACGATTGATTTTAGTGATTTTGGTATTTTTATTTGAATGGATTTTTGCTTTTTGAGAACTTTCATCTACTTAATAAATTGTGGTTGTGGAATTAATTAAATAAAACGAATCTTTACTTAAATCGTTAAAGTAAATAAAAAATTATCAAAATAGCTTCATCGTAAAGTTCAAATTCTCGAAAATTTCTAAATAAATATTTAAATACTTATAGTGACAGAGATTTTCTATAACTTAAGTGTGGATTACTTAAGGTGGCCTTTCCATAGAAACTTTTCTATTTTAACTATTTCGATATAGTTTATGTAAGATAAATAAATAAAATTGTTAAATAAAACTATTTAATTTAATGTTGCAGATGTTTATTTTTCCTTAATTTTAAGGTATCAGTCTTAAAAAAACTAATAGTACTTAAAACTATTATGTAACATAGACTTCAGTTTATCTTATTACTGTGTTTTCATCACACATGTTGAATGTGCGCAGGAGTTGACAATCATACTAACGCCAAAAATTTATAATGTATCTCGGTCGCAATCTGGACCCCAATCTTTGTTTATAACCAGTTTGCAAATCCAAATCTTTTTAAAACCTTTAATATGTTGTTGAAAATGTCGTAGGTTATATATTAATATTGTATTTTTATAATTTAGTATAAGATTTAAATGTATAACTGTTTCTTTTCCCAAATAAATAAAATGAAAAGTCTTAAAAATTACAACAAACAGTCAAAGAATACGCGGGATTCGGATTGAGGGTTGAGATACAAAATTAATTTCGGGTGTAAAACAATTATCTTAATGGAATAATCAGGTGAAACTTAACATATTATGTTAATTTTTGTACACGTACGCCATCTAGCGTCAGTTTTCAGAAAGGAATCAAAATAATTGAATGGCAGCTGAATGGTAATACCCTGGACATGCTGTCACAGACAGGTGGTGCATTTAGTTATGTTTGCCAACGTGTACCAGCAAATGAATAAAGTATGTCAAATACACAGGGATGAAATAAATAGAACTTAATAACATACTCCTTTCAGGGAGTCTAAGAAGCCAGTTTAGCAGAATCATAATTTAAAATACGAAAAAAAAATCCAATACAATAATCTAATACTCCTATTATGATATTGCTAAAGTGGCCTTTTTAGACGAAACGAAATGATGATATGATATTATCATTTCATTTCATAGTCATTGTGACCTTTTCTAGACCCCAAGAAACTTCATTTTCACACAATTCATAATCTTCGATGGCCGAAAATAAATAATAGTAAAATAATAGTATCAAATACTTTTAATTTTGGTATCGTTGTTATGTCGGCAAAATTACATAATTCTTTATTATACAACCAATTTGTCACTATGCGACCATTATAAAGCCTTTGTCAAACAGACTGGCGTGACGAAGGCGAAGCGAGGCGTTTTTATTTGTAATGTATGGAATTGTTTGAATCCAGTCACATAGAAAAGCGAAAGCGATCCGATAGCGTGACAGAACTAACGGACTGACCTCTCGCTTCGGTTAGGTATCGCTTCGGAAACGCTTCGCTTTCGCCTGTCTGTTTGACAAAAGCATAAGGGTGAACACGCCAGACCTCCATCTGACAACTTTCACTTAATTAGGGTAGTTTACTGCATAAATAAATTGAAAATCTGTTTATTCGGGCAGTTAGAGTATTAAAAAATAATTAACACGTATTTATTTACTTTTAGATCAATGAATATTGATAAAGATAAAACGTTTCGATAATCGGGAGTGGAGACTAGTGACGTCATAACGCCTGTAAAATTATATAGACGTTTTGTGATTTTTAAAAGCGTTGTATCTTTGTCAATTTTGCTTTACGCAACATAAGAAAAAATACGGGTCTAATATTTTTTGAAAATCTATCTTTCGGTTTTCTTGGATTAAAATAGCCTATTTGTGCGTATTATATATTAGTACATATATATAGTATAGTACATATATATATTTAATTATGTTACTAACTTGTTAATGTTATTATTAACATATGATTAATGTTTATTTAAGAACGTGAAAGCGTTAAAAAAGCGTGCATGACATCACAATATGGCGTTATCACAGCTTTACCCTTGACGTGGTCGCATAATACCGACAATAAATAATGCACATCGACTTTTGGAACAAGACAATCGGCTAGTTTAGGCTTCATAGTGTTATCTCTGTCGCACGAAGCACTAACATCCCGCTCACGACTTTATCGCTGTGAGCGTTGAGTTAGCGCGAGGAGGCGAGCGGTCAGATCAAATGTATAGAAATGTTTAAGACACGCCCCGAGGCGCTGCCAGTAGAGAATTCGCGTACTTACAAAGTAACTAATGTCTTATCCGCTCCGCTCACCGCTTAGGCCAAAGTCGTGAGTAAAGAGAAAAACGTCACATAGTGCGACGTCTTCCTTTCCTAATGTCACAGAGACCGGGCACGCCGCAAAGACCCTTCTTTAAAAAGTGGCTGGATAGGCGTCACGGCGTCCTGACCTACCGCATGACGCAGATCCTTACCGGACCCGGAAGTTTCGCGAGATACCCGTGTCTGATAAGGAGGGAAGAAACGCCTGGGCGTCACCACTGCGAGGATCGCCCGGAGGACATGGTGGAGCATACGGTGCAGGACTGCCCCGCTTGGGCAGAAAACCGCCGTGTCCTCACGACGGCGATAGGTGGAGACCTCTCGCGCCCGGCATTGGTCGAGGCCATGCTGCGGGGCGAGACGGGAAGAATGGGAAGCGGTCGCCTCCTTTTGCAAAGCAGTCATGGTCGCGAAGGAGGCGGGCCGCGTGAGGGAGAGGACAGCGTCCTCCCTCCACCCCAGCCGCAGTGGTAGACGCCCACGGCGACGGATCTCCGGCCACCGCAGGCGCGGGCATGCGGGCAGCGAGCAATGGGCAACTCGCTGTCCGACCACGGACCATGACCGGGTCCACGCACGCCTCAGAGAGTGTCAGCAAAATGACGGGCCCCCCCCTCTAGAGGGCCAAAGCCTGCCAGGGTCGCGTACTTACGAATTACCGTGACCCCGGAACGTAAAGGGCTATTGAAGGACGCCGTGGATTTTAGACAGTACGAGTCTGACAGTCCCTCCCGCTCTGCGCTGGGTGGGAGGACTCATTTGACGATTTCGCCACGTAAAAAAAAAGTGTGACAGGGATAACAATATAAAAAACGGAAACTAGCCGGTAACACAAGTTGAATGCATTGATTTGTTATTACCTATAAGGCGCCTTTCCAATAAGCAACACACAACACACACAATAAACAACACGTCACAATTGTACTAGTAGCTTGTAAAAGGAAAAAATTAACAAGTTCAAACCACCTACTTGTATGCAAGTTACTTGTATAATGGAAACGCGACCTTAAACTTATCAGAAACTTCTTTGAAATCTCAACTCTATCTTCAACAGAACAACGCACATTTTAACTTAACATTTCATACACCTTAAAATAACCAATCCTAACTTACAGATGGCTGTTTATGAGCTAAATACAACGTAAATATACTTGTCAGCGCACTCACCAAGAAGATTACATCAAACCAGCGATGATAGAAGTTAAACTGTAGGTCTCCCAAGACCTGGGTGATGATGATGCGGTATTCCGGAGGCATGTTCATCCGCATCAGGAGTACGGACGAACAGAAGTACATGCCCATGATCTGGGCAAGAATCAGCACTATTATGTTTGACGACTTCGATGAGGAGATTTTGTAGAAGAACTGGAACAACATTTAGCGAATGTTTGAAAATCCTTTGTCGCTTACCGCTGCCTGTCTGTCCCTATGTATGCTTAGATCTTTGAAACTACTCGACGGATTTTGATGCGTTTTTTTTAATAGATAGAGTGATTCAAGAGGAAGGTTTGTATGTATATAACATGCATAATATAGTAGAGATTGCAACCGTGAGAGCAGAGAGCAGAGCCGGGGCGGGTCGCTAGTTTTATATAATTTTTTTTTATATATAGATAACCAGCATGCCTGTAATACCCCAAGGGTTAAGCAGAACTGTAACTGATAGTACACCCACATTTCGTCAGTAATGTTTAGTTCTATACAATAGTTCTTTATAAGCCCCATGCTATAGGGGGCTACCATATTGCTATTCATAGACTAATGCCTATAAACGTTCCCACTGCTGGGACACAGGCCGACTCTCTGTGAGAGGGAGTGGGCCATAATCCACCACGCGGGCCCAGTTCGGGTTGGTGGATGTCACGTGTCTTCGAATTTTTGCTTCTAGTACATGACGATTTCCTCACGATGTTTTCCTTCACCGTTTTGAGAGCATTAACCTTTTAAGCGCTTGGTTAAATATCAATTGCCGTGTCCTAACGCCCGGCTACGAATCGTGCTTTCCTCTTCTCCTCTCTTTCTGCTCCTTTTAAGCTCCGATTTGTAAAATATCATGGTGTACAATAAAAAGTATTATATCTGTCTATCTACATAAATAGAGAGATATAGAATGGATGCAATAAAATCGACCAAAACTACAAAAATCCTGAATATTCTCTGTCGGATAAACACGACACGGGCGATAGGAGCACGGAAATGTTTGTCGCATATATACGACTCTGGCGGTTAAAGGGTTAATAGTAGATTATTAACCAAGGGCTGTATGACATCAATTACATACGAGGTTTTTGGCGCCTGAGCGAAGCGAAGGCGCTAATTAACCCGAGTATGCAATTGATGCTTACGCCCGAGATAAATACTCTGCTTTACATATCGATTGTGAGGTAAGTAAACAACAAGACAGCAGGTTTCAATGAACATTTATTAAGAAGAAAAAAATGTGTATTTAATTAAAATTAATAGTAAAATTATTACAATTTGTAAGAATGGTCACGTTCTTTTTAGGTATATTTATAGTTTTGAAAAAGAACTCAAACAAGAAAATTAATTATTTTCGCGATGCTTTCGCGCCTACTAGTAGACTGCCTTTTTTTTCACGCACGCAAGCGCGTCAAATCTTGCTGGCCAGTTTGATTTTTAAATCGATTCCATCTAACATACGATGTGGAAACAAATAGTTCCATATTTAAAATAAAATCTTTATAAAATAAATTGTCTAGATTCCGATTCGAGTAATTAATCGATACCGAGAAAAAAAAATTAACTTTTTAAAAATATTCTTCGTGCAGTATGAGTATGACAGTTCTTTTTTCAAATTCCAAAACCTATGCTGTAATGATAGTCATACACCCCGGCATTCAGGGGTGTAAGGGTGTACTTACAGAGCAAGAGATATGTAAAGAATATTATTATCTTACCTTCGTGAGTGTAAGCAGTAGTCCTCGTATGCTGGTAAGTACGATACAGCCAACTAATATAAAGGAAACGTGCTGAGACCAGAAGGCGACGTCGATGTTCCAGCCCAGCCAGTGGACCACAATCTCGAGGCCTCGGGTCACCGGGTCCTTTTTACCGACGCGGTCGAATACTATGTTTATTGTTGACTGTGAACAATGAGATTTTAAAACTAAGATAAGTGAAATTGAAGAAGCATTGTTTTACTTTAAAATTAGTTCTTTATAATGGAGAATCTACACGGGGCGATTTTTCGGTCGATTTACCAATGCGATGAAAATCAATCGTCTAAATGCTAATTCGACGAGGCTAGGCGATGTTGGCGATACGACTGGTGAAGTGCCGTACTTACAGCTAAACGGACAGGAAAATCGACGTATCGTTTAAATCACACAGCCGTTGTAATTTGGTAAATAAATAATTTGTCTTGTGGCTTTTCCATTTAAGATGGTTTTGACGATTGAGAAGCATTCAACGAACTCCCGCGGCAAAAGCTTTCAGCGAACATATAAAACTGAAATATTTAGACTGGCAAAACATTGGGAGTTCAGAACTTAAACATAAACCGCCTTACCACAAAAAGATAATCATCTGTTGAGCGCTTGTCTACAAAAAGTCATCATCTTCCTAGCCTTTTCCAAACTATATTGGGGTCGGCTTCCAGTCAAACCAGATGCAACTGGATATCAGTATTTTACATGGAGCGACTGCCTGTCGGACCTCCACAACCCAGTAAGTGGGTAATACGATACCCCATGGTAAGACTGGTTGTCAGACTTTAGAGCTTCTGACTAACAGTAACGACTGTCAAAGATCTACAAATGACAGCCGGGACCAACGGCTTAACGTGCTTTCCGAGGCACGGAGGAAACTCGCTATGACAGATGGTCACCCATCCACAGACCAACCTCGGCAAGCGTGGCTTAACCCGGCAGATCGGCCTGTGCGGCTGTATTTATTTAGCCACGAGCTCCTACAAAAGTGTAATTGCAAAATTACCCTTATATCAAAGTCTTTTTGACGTTGACAGTTTTTTTAGACAAGTGTTCAACAGATGTTTATCTTTCTTGTGGTAAGACGGAAAATGTCCCGTTTATGACCCACGTTTAGCCGGATATAAATCGACCAAAAGTTGAGAAAAGGAGGAACTTTGCCCAAATTGGTCATTAAACCTAGGAGAGAAAGTATCACGGGACTGTCTAAACAGGTAAGTGACCCTGGAACGTAAAAGACAATTGAAGGAACTCGGTGAATTTTAGTCAGTACGAGTCTCACAGTCCCTTCCACTTCACCCAGAGCGAGAGGACTCATTTGAGGATTTTACCACCTAAAAAATACCCTAGGTGTGAAAGTACCTACAAAAAAGCCTTTAAAAAAATTAATACTCACAATAAAAATCTTCCAAACACAGTAAAGCGAGAAGAAGTACCCGAGGAAGTTGAAGTACTTCCCCTGGAAGGTGTGTGACCACTCTATCTTCTCCCGCATGGTGCGAGCGTCGTGGGCCTCTAAGAACAACTGCCGGGAGAGCTCCTCCAGGCCGGAGATCTCTTGCCGGAGTTGAGTTATGTCTGGAAGATGGTATTTAGTTAAACATAATATAGCAGCCGTTTTTCTAAGATTTAGATCTCGCAAATGTCGCTAGGATGAGAAAAAATTTGATGAGTCGACCACGAGGAATCAAAAAGATAGAATTCTGTTTGGTATGAACTAGGGTTTATGTAAGTATGAGCACGGCTTTTTTGACAATAGGCAAGATGACTGAAAAAGTCCAAATAGCCCATCACATAGATTATCAAAAAAAAACACCCGTATTTTTTATAATTTAAGACACGACACGTGCAAAATTCACAATACGTCACTTCTGTATAATTTTTTTTATAGTTTTGACGCCAGTAGCCCCCAATTCTGAGTTTTGATGTGTTTTTTCTTTGTCAAAAATTAATTGTTAAAAAAAAAATACGTGTCCATTATATTTCAGAACTCTGTTTGACTAATTAGATTTGCAAATTATTGATGGTGTCATCATTACTATTAATTTCACCCGACCTGAATATCAAGTGTGAAGCCGAGCTAAAGGCAGGACTGGGTAACGACCATTGGTCAACATTTGGCATTTCAAGATTAAATGGAACACAAGAATATATACTCACTCTCAGTTCCATGTCCCAAAGTATTAGTAATACTCCCAACGCTGGACAAGATATTTGTCCAGAACCCACCCCTATTCTTAACACTGGACTGGTCTAATAAATTGTATTGCTGTCTCGCTCCCACGCTGTTAGCTTCGGCTAGCGCTATCCTTTTCTTTTTTACCAGTATCATGTCCATAGTTTGGAGGAGTTTCTTCTCGATTGATAAGACGTCTGATTGTGTAACTGGTCTGAAATCAAATTGATGTTCCCAAAAATGGTAGCTATTTTTTTATATGATGGATGATTGACTTCTCTTTAGTCTAAGTCAGAAGTGACAAATACAAAGTCGACGATGGAGCGGGCATCCATCGTCGACTTTGTATCGGACGGAAGAAGTCTGTTCACTCGAAGGGAGCTTACCCATGCGCGATGCGACGAATTTCGACCGATTCCAACTACAAGTAAAAATCAACCTTACCACTACGGCATATGACATAAAATGCGCGGTTGTATACGGGTAGATGAAAAACAAAACACGATCGCCACGTCGAAGTCAAGTCAATCGAATTGCGACATTATACTGTAGTAACATGGTTGATTTTCACTTTTAGTTGGAATCGGTCGAATTGCAATCGCGTCGCGCTATGGTTAAAGTTCCTTAAGAGATTAGGGTTGTATGCGTTCGGAAATACAGACACAGGCAGAGAGTTCCTTTGCTGAGTCCACCATAAATGACGTTTGGAAATCGGTATTTGTAATTTTAGTAAGTTAAAGACTTGCGTAAAATAGTTGCTTAAGCGTAAGTTTAATCTATTTATAACATTCCTATTGATGGGAAACAGGCGAGAAGGCCTGTTTCCCATCAATGGGAATGTATGAGATACGTATGAGAGGAACAAAGACAATTTTTTTTATTTGCTTTAAATGTGGTATGTAAAAAAGATGGTAAAAATAAATATAACTTCAAACACAATTCGCCATAAAAATGGCATGCAAATATTATTAAAGTTATAGGTTACACGGAACGCTGCATTTCATAATATGGCTTCGAATAATTGTTTCTAGGACATGCGGATGTCTACTTGTCTACACGTTGTTTCGCTGCGGCTATCAAATTAATTATTATTAACTAGTCTGCTTAAAAAAAAGCAACTTGTATCATTTATGCAAAGTATTTTCATATTTCTTGTCTCATATTCTTGTTTGATAATTATTTCAGATTAAAATAAATCTTAATTTTTTCATTTATTTTAAACATTTACATTACTTAAAATTTACATTTAATATTTGTTGCCCTTTGAAAAACATGGTGAGTATGCTATTTTGGCATAATATTATATTGTCTTAAACAAAACCGAAATCATTATGATGAGTAATAACATCCCAAGTACAGGTGTTGCCATAACTCATGTTAGTCTATTATTTTGTGTGGGAGCAGTGACATAAATCAAATTGTTTGATCTAAACTGGAATGTTGCCAACAACAATTATATGAGGAATGCATCAATTGTACCGATATTTTGTTTTGGGATTTCTGATTTAAACTGGTTGTAACTGCGAGACGGTCTCGTCAGGTAAACATGAGCCTGGAATGCAAAGGGCTATTGAAGGATGACCGTGGATTTTAGCCGGTACAAGTGTGACAGTCCCTCCCGACCTGCCCTGGGAGAAAGGCCGTATTTTATTATATTTATTTTCTCCCAGTAGTTCTATAGAACTAAAATCCTTTTCACCTAATTCCATTAGTTCCATTAAGTAGTTTAGTAACGGTACCCTTTTGAAGTTATGGAAACCTAATACTTTTGTTAGTAAGCTTTATATTCGGAATTATTTCAAAACGTACCACCTCGAACTTATGCCAGCCTAGTAGTTTTGTTGGTTAGTAACATTCTTTCAGTTTCTCAACTTGTAGCTGTAATTCTGTGCGGTCGGTGAGCTGCCAATTACTTTTATGGCCCAGCTGCCTATTATAAGAAAAGGTGGGACTGGTCCCCATGCAGTTTCGAAATGTACGAGTTACACCCTAACGATTTATTTATTTAGAAATATATAAGTATGTTTATCAGTTGTCAGTGTTGTAAGCAAAGCTTGTGTTATGGGTACTACCCATAACACAAGCTTTGCTTAGCTTGGGACTAGATGGCTGATAGTTGTGGAATATTTATTTATTATTTTATTTATTATTTTATCTTGCATCAACAGAATGCCAGTTCCATGGAACTATTGGGATATGGCCAGGAGAAAGGACTCATTGGATGATATACCTCATAAAAAAAAGAAGAAAAAAAATACAGATATGTCCAGCCATTATTTTGACAATAGCCTAGTAGTTTTGTTGGTTAGTAACATTCTTTCAGTTTCTCAACTTGTAGCTGTAATTCTGTGCGGTCGGTGAGCTGCCAATTACTTTTATGGCCCAGCTGCCTATTATAAGAAAAGGTGGGACTGGTCCCCATGCAGTTTCGAAATGTACGAGTTACACCCTAACGATTTATTTATTTAGAAATATATAAGTATGTTTATCAGTTGTCAGTGTTGTAAGCAAAGCTTGTGTTATGGGTACTACCCATAACACAAGCTTTGCTTAGCTTGGGACTAGATGGCTGATAGTTGTGGAATATTTATTTATTATTTTATCTTGCATCAACAGAATGCCAGTTCCATGGAACTATTGGGATATGGCCAGGAGAAAGGACTCATTGGATGATATACCTCATAAAAAAAAGAAGAAAAAAAATACAGATATGTCCAGCCATTATTTTGACAATAGTCACATACCTTATAAAGATTGCCATGGAAGTGTATGGGTAGTTGACTGCACCAAATCCAGACAATAATGCCATCACAGTAACACCAATCACTCCTATACGAGATACGCCTTGTTCTATTGAGAATATACCCTGAAATATTACACAGAATTTAGAAAAAATATGATTTCATATTGGATTGCAGAGAAAATTTTAAAAAAATATCTTGCATTTGAGGGCAAAGTTATAACTGGACTTTTTCTTTAATAGAATGTGTGGCAATTATTACCTTTATTCTACACCAGCTGTGGATGTTATATACTATAGTGTTAAATTGTTGTGACTGACACAGGTTTTGTGTCTGGTGGGCTTTCTGTCGACATTTTCTGTATGTTATAAACTCACAGACAACTTATTTAATATTGTATCAAAAGACTGGCACAGAGAAAGTTACCAAAACTAAGATCTTTTTGAGGATTCTATTTCCATGTGTTCCTAACTACAGAACAAGTTTTTAAAGGTTTAGCCAAATGTTGTAAAAACTTTCTTACAATTACTCACCTGTTTTGGACTTAATATAGGAAATGGATCCCCGAGCTTCCAGAAGAAGTATAAATATATGAACCATACAAACATGGTCAATGGCCTTATCATATTTTGTGACACTGAAACAAACAAAACATGTTTGTATTTATACAGATATTCTTTAAAAAGCCTCATCATTTAAAAGTCCCATTCTTTGATGAAAGTCTAATTCTTTGTTAGCCTCAGTCTTTGAAAGTATTTTTTTAACCACTTTCGTTGAAAATTACATTATATTAAAGCCTAAGTTTTTAGTCCCATTATTTGAAATCCTCTCTTGGAAAGCCTTATTCTTTAAAAGCCTCATACTTGGCTAATCTTGCTACATCTCAGAATTTAATAGGTACAATATCAAAATACTAAAGATTTAGAAAGTTAAATTTCATTTATATCACAATGTATGAATTATATAAATTTATGGATATGAAGTTGTTATGATTGTGACATTGTGGTGTGAACAAATCATAAATTAAATATGTCCCCATATACAATGAAGGTCTTCACAAAACAGTGATATAAAATAATTCTTACCAAATCTAATATTGCTGATGCAGAAGTAAGCAATGTAAAATGGTATCAATGCTATCACCATGAACAGCAGTGAATAGAGACCCATGTTCCAGTGGAAATATCGGGAGCTGGAAGCAAAAAATATAATATCACCGTATCCATAGACACCGACCGACTATATATATATATATTTTTTACGTTATTAGTGCCTAGCACCAAGCCTATAATTCAAGCAATAAACTGTTTTGTGCTCACAAACTGGTATGGTTGTGCATAAAGGCACACAAACAAATACGTATTGTTCAACTCACATGCTGCGTACTAGACATTGAATGTGTTAATATTGTTAGTTTATAAACATGTCTGATTGTTCAATATGAAGTCAATGTCATAGTACAATATATATATTTTTTTTGCAACAGAATTTATTAATTAAGTTATATTCTATGAAATAATTATTTCAAAAAAAAAATTAAGTACTTCCTTACCTAGAATCTAAATAATCAATGATTTCAAATATGATCAGCTCAAACATGGTGCAGCTCAGAGCAAAGGTGACAGAGAAGATGAGCTGCACCAGCAAGTGATGGACTTCATAGTCACGGAACAGCTGCTTTACGAAGAATATCCAGCCGCCAACGAAGAAGACTATCTGAAACATTGTGAAATGATCTTTTGATCAGGTTCTCTGGTGGGGTTGTTTTTCATGACTCTTAACCATCATCTATACATACTCCTAATGTATACATCAAACTAATCTACACGAATATTATAAAGAGGAAAAGTTTGTGTGTGTATGTTTGTAATGAATAAACTCAAAAACTACTGGACCAAATTCAAAAATTCTTTCAGCAGTTGAAAGCTGCTTTGGTCCCCAGTGATATACGCAGTAAGGGGAGGGGGGGATGAGCAGGCGAAGCCAGCAATCACCAAATGAGTCCTCCCACCCAGGGCAGGGGTGGGAGGGACTGTCAGATTCATACTGACTAAAATCCATGGTGTCCTTCAATAGCCCTTTACGTTCACGGGGTCACGGTAATTCATAAATCCCGCGACCAAGCTTGCCAAAGCTGGTATATAGTATAATACTCTATTGTTTACAATTCCGAAACAAGTAGTAATTGTCTTTGATTTCGGAAAAAAACTAAGCACGGTTTTTATAAATTGATCGTCATGTTGGCAATATTCTAGTCATATGAATAAAGGGCCGAATACATTAATCATCGATATTTCGTAAACTTCAATCAATTTGAGTGTTGTTTTGATAAGAATCAGTGAATTGAAACATTACGATAATTATTTGAAAACTACGTTATATAAACAAAAACTGTACTGGAAACGAATACTGTCTAGTACCAATTATTTCTTTTAATTCGTTTTGTTTAATAATTTTTTACATATTAGATTTAACATTGTAAAATTTTAAACATTTTTAATTCATAACCCCCCCTTTGTTTACATCAAACTTACTTGTGATATTAATATTATCAACGTATCCTCTAAGAACGTCATATTGTATCTAATCCACCGCTAATCCTTCTGTTTCTGTGCAAAATATTTGTTTACAACATTTCTCAATTTACTGAGAAATTGAAATTTATAGACAACCAACAGAACAAGTTTGACGTATGTTGACAGCCAATCAGCTAGTCAGTTGACATTGACAGGATAGGGATTGACGTAATGTTTTAGTCGATTTTTCATTGTGACTGAATTTGTAAGTACTAAATAGGTCCTAATTAGTTTTTATTTATTTAAATGAACCTCCACAAACTATATAGGACTGACTATCTATAATCTAGTTTAGGTTTAGGAATTTGGGATGTAAGAGCTAAGAATCTAGCCTGTGTGGGAATGGCTGTTAAACGTCATACCGACTGACTTCAACTATGACCAGATCGACCCTGCATGTTCATGTCCTTCTCATTTTTATCCAACCAATTGGATAAAAAACAATGAAAATGAGAACCAACCGATTTCCATAAATGCCAATACTGAAAGTTTTCCCAAAAACTTGTCTTTACTTTAGTCAACAAAATAAAAAACAGAACCACTGCCTTTCGAATGAAAAGTTATTTCACACTAGTGGTTGTTCTTGAAGTTTATTTATTTAAATATTATCATTACATGAAGGTGCCGAAGGACTTGAGATTATTAGAAAACAAACTAAGATAACAAAAGTTTTATTAACAAATTACAACTAAATGAAACTAATATTATTTATTATTTTTAAAAGCGGGTCTAAGACCGCCACTTTAGCAATTTTGTTCTTTTTCAATGTTGCAAGTTGTTCTTTATCAATTTTCTACTCTATTGCTTGAACAAAAGAATAGAATATTCCATTTTTACGAATTTTATCACAATATTGTAAGGAAAATTGCTAAAGTGGCGGTTTTAGACCCAAAGGAAGATACAAATTGTGATAAAAATGCATACTTTCCATTCGGCGTTGTTAAACACGTCACAATATATTTTTACTTACAAATAAATATTAATAATTTTGCAACAGTTAAATATTAATTTAACAGCACATAATATAACCAAGCCTATTTGTATATAAGTAGTTCATAAAGTATAGCATAGTAACAAGTATATTACTATCCAGCTATCCTGTACTTTAACTTGTTCAAAAGCAAGACAAAAACATCTTACATAGACAATGTCAGTTCAGGATGACCTGCTGGCATCTGTACATACAATGTAGCATATACAAAAATTGTAAACACATAATAGGGTTTTTACATGTCCATTTTATTATTGAATACCATACTTGTTGACAAGTTCATAGAATAAGACCATAACCATGCTCAATATTACTATTATATTTGTAAAATAAGAAAAGTGGCCGATTTCCTCAACAAATTTGTTTGTTCTCGAGTTTGCATGTCCCAAATATTGTTTCAACTTCAAAACCAAGGCCTACTGAAGACCTGAGACCAGTCTTAACCTACACACCTAATATTTTTATATAGTCATCAGCATCATCAGACACTTCTATAAATACTTTCTCTTCCTCTAAAGTCTGTTGTGATTCAACAACCTCATAAACTTGTTCAGTAAACTGTTCTAAATCAACTTCACTGGAATCAATCATTGTTTGGAAACTAGTGTCTTCTTCAACTTTACCTAACTGCCATAGATCTTTTGTTTTACTTTCCGAACTTGACTCTGTAAGAATTTTACTTTGGTCTTCATAATTAGGCTTCATTACCATTTTTACATTGTTATGAGTTATATTATCTCTGTTTTCTTTCATATGACACTTTTTATGCTTTATTAGGAAAGTTTTGGAATTGAATTTGCTATGGCATATGTCACACTCTAGTGTAGCTCCTAAGTGATGACGTTTGACATGATCTGTTCTACGGGAAGCAGAAAGGAATTTGCACTCACATTGTGGGCATTTGTATGGTTTCTCACCTGTATGGGTTCTTGTGTGATATAAAAGAGACTCTCTCGTAACAAATTTTCCTCCACAGATTGTACAAGGAAAGTTTCTTTCTTTGGTATGTTTCACAGAGTGAGCTTTTAATCGACTCTGTGCCCAAAACTTTTTTCCGCACCATTCACAGACATGAGATTTATAATTTCCATGTTCATGTTGAATATGCACTCTTAAAGATACTTTTTGTGTGTATTTCTTGTTGCAATAATCACAAGTGTATTTAGCCTCTGCTGGATTAGCTCGAGTTTCTTTTCCACAAACATTAAGTTCAATATGTTTTTTGAATGTTGTTTTGTTTCTATACTTTCGCCCACAGTCTTGGCAAACCAAACTCAAGTGATGCCCCATCTCGTGCATTTTTAAAGTATGTTTATTACTGAATGTCTTCCCACATTCGGTGCACACAACTTTGCAATGACTGTCTGCTTTATGAGCTTCCAGAAAAGTTTCAGAACCATAACTTCGATGGCATTTCGAACATTTAAAGACTTTAGGTGCATGTACTCGCACAAAATGATTCTTTAAATTCCAAATTGTAGGGTATTCTTTATAACATTCTCTACATCTTATTACATTAGGGTTGTCTTTATAAAACAACATTTCACTGGAAGGAATGTCAACTTTTCTTCTGGTTTTTTTCGCAGGACTATTTTCATTTTCTTTTTCTTCTTTTATAGTTTTCTGAGATATTGTATCTTCAATCTTGATTGTCTTGCTACTGTCTAGTATGCGGAACCTGCGTAATGCAGCTCGTGGGGTACTAACAGTCTTGTTTGCATCATAAAATTGTTTGCTAGTCATGTCTTGAAGATTAAGTGAGACATATAGAGATTTACAATCATTTAGTTCATTTGTGGCATATTCAAAGTTATTTGCCACTCCATCAAGAACATCAGTAAGATATTCAGCATTCTTCAGGCATGTATGTTTGAATCTGTAGTAACTTATTGCTGTTTTTGTGCACTGATTACACAGAGTGTTGAATGTATTTATGTAGGAACACATCTGGAAGAAGTAGTTAAATTTTAAGTTTATTTAACAAATTATAAATATATATGCACTATTTGTTTTTCTTTACCAACTATGAAATTGATTCAGTGTACAAAGTGGCTAGACACACTATGCTATGCTATTTAAGTTAGTGAGTCTGTAGATCTATAGCAGCAAGGGTGTGAAGATGACCCACTGACCGTGTGGTTATGTCGTAACGCTATGTTCCACCTTTTGTGCAGTAAAACATACGGCATCAGCGATCTGTGCACTGCCGACGAGGAAGTAGCAGTTTTGAGTAAAAAAATTGAAATGCTGTTGTAGGTACCAGCGATAGAAAGTGAAAATAGATAATTATGATCATGAAGTGGTTAAGTAGTAAGCAAACATGTTTCCAAGAGGTCGGACTGGACTGAGTTTCAAAAGGTTGCCATTTGATCAATATTCAGACGATCTTACCTTGTTATCAAAAACAAAGTCCAAAACTTCTGAAATTACTGTTTCGTATTCATAATCATGTATATTAACTACAACTTCGTCATTTAATCCAATCGGTTCCCCCAAGGAACAAAAACACAAACAACAGAAATCATTTTTCCCTTTTATAATGCTGCTTAAGGCATAATTTACTGACATGATTCTAATATAAAATGAAGGTTTTGGTTTAACCAGTTCTAGTTATACAGAAAGTAATTGCCGTAATTGGAAAAGTTACTGGATGCTACAAAAATAAAATTTAACAACAGCACTGACTGACTGACAGCATTAAATTACAATTTTACGTCAATGACGCCAAAATCTGTCAAATTGCTTTAGTGATGTGCATAGAAGTGCATTTTGAATAGTAATTTTTATATAACGTAATTTATAAAATATCGACTAACTAAGATTTCATTTAAAAAATCTTATTTAAAAAAGATTTTTTAAAACTTCTCACTTTGTGAAATAATGGATTGTTAAAGTGAAATAGAAAAAAAAAACAGTCATGGCTGGTAGTCAATGTCTCGAATGTCTGATAAACAGTTTTCCAAGGGTTTATTTAGTTGGGTTTTGCCGATTTGTCAGTTCAGAGATGATATGATGATCCTGAACGGTCGCCATGATAGCTGTTTTAAGGTAGTGCGGGAAAAGAACTTCTGGAAGAACGTGAGGGACAGACCATTCCTCAGCCGTAGGAGCAGGGTTCGTATAGTCGCATCATATTTAAAGTATTTACAAATAATATTCAGCTGTATTCTGCACATACTGTAAAAGCTTTTTTGGGCCAATCTTCAATGTTGACTATGTTCAAAACTAAAATATAAATTATTTTAATTACATTTAACATAAAAGTAATTAAAATAATTTATATTTTTGTTCTTTGTCAATGGATGGTTGCACTAGTAGTAAAAGTATCGGACGTCATTATCCTCAACATTGAAGATTGGCCCTTTTATTAGATTATGATAGAAAAATCCTGATGCTCGCCGGAAGGCACTCGCTGCATATATTTTTTAGTAGATACCGAACACTAAGAAAACTGATGGATCGGCATTCGGTGCAGACTTTTTCACAACTTCTGAAAGTATGCGGAGTGCATCCGGTGAGCATCAGAATTTTTCTTACAGAAACTAAAAGTATGATGCCAGCATGGTTGATTAGTCGAGTAAGTAACCAATACTTTCATAGCGACAATAATTTAAAAAAAAATGTGTCACCTTCCCGTTCGCATCGTATCCCTACGTCGATCGCGATACGTCATTCGCATACTTGAAACATTTTATTTCTATCTTAATGAAATTATATAAAACAATTTAGAAAAGTATGTAAACCGTACCCTGTGTTGTGATAATTGTGTATTTTTAATTCTACGAATTTAACTTACTCGAGGTAAGTCATTGTAATTCATGTTTCTTCAAAAATATATTTTCGTCCCTCTTTCGTCCAAAATTGACAGAAACGATTTATATCTGATTGTTATATTACAAAAACTGGACATTAATAATTACTATAATGAGTTTTGTTTCACCGTAACGTGTTTTACGGCTCGTTTCCTACGTGAAATGTGATCGTAAAAAGTATTGATTTTGTCTATTGTTATTTTTTCGACCGGTGAGGCCGATTACTGCGATGTTTTGACAGGAACTTGCGTATAATTAGTATATCCGCATGTATTATTAGTATGTAGTCTACTTCGATAGCCTATAAGAGAGTCCTAACTCTTCAATCCACTCAGCTGTTCCGTTGAATTGCATCAGACTTGCAAAATCTAAATCTAGAATGTCTTAACTGGAATCATAGGATCACACAAATCTGAACTTTATCTTGTTTTGATAAAGCTTGAAATTGCAGGAAGATTCATGAGTAAATAAGCTCAGAATGATTTTGTCAAATAATTACTTAATTGCATTTTCAATATTATGTGAGAACTTTTTACATTACTGTTCCAAGTCCAAGGCTGATACAAACAAATGTCAAAAAATTAGGTCTGTTAAGAAATAAGGATGATTTCACCGATAGTTACCAGAATACATAAGTTTATAAATCAATTTAAATAAAGTATCAAACTCAAAACAGTGTCAAATAATAGCCACCTCAATAATATTAGCTAACAATATCTTAGACAAAATCTGACTCTGACTTATTAGTCTAATAGGTCATTTGTTAGACCACTTTTATCATTAGTGTGGGGCAACGTTTATTTAAAAGGAAAAACTGGTTTCCACACCCATATTATTCTTTTTTTCTTTTTCCTATTTTAGTATAAAAACTTGTGATCAAAAAACTATCAATATTTAATAAATATTCCATTTAATGTACATTTTATTTACTTTAATTCTTTTATAGAGTTAATAGTAATTAGTAAAGGCCTTTGCTTGTTACTACTTAATGATATACTTCTTGATTGAGTTTTTCGTATCTATGGTAGACTATCTGTATCCCTTGGTTTCACCCCTGCTGTCTCTTATTGGTTGTAGCGTGATGTTATGTAGCCCATAGCCTTCATCAATAAACGGACTATCCAAGATAAAATAAAAATTTCAACACAAACCAATACTTCCTGAGATTAGTGCATTCAACCAAACAAAATCTTTAGCTTTAAACTAATAGTATAGATAACTCGTAACAATTTAAGAGAAACATGCATATAATGGCAACTGTTGTAATTTTTTTTTAACATAGTAAAATCTTCAAATGATTCAACCCAGGGCCGAGCAGGAGTGACTGTCAGACTCGTACTGACTAAAATCTACGGTGTCCTTCAATAGCCCTTTATGTTCTGGGGTCACGGTAATTCGTGAGTCCTGCAACCCCGGTAACTGTTGTCATAGAATATCTTTTTAGCAAGTGAGGATTTTGATATTTATTTTGTCAAACGATATCCAGGTAAAAAAATTTAATTTTTTACTACATTTAGTAATTTGTGTCTGTGTGATAGGCCTTTTAATTTCAGTAGAGACTCAACTAATTACTTTAAAACCATCATAAAATATTACAACTTTCCTAAGTGACTAAGTAGTGTGAAAGTAATTTTACACATACCTTTTTCGTTCAGATTAACAAAATTATCAGCTAAAACATCGTTATCACCAACCAATTTGAGATAACAATTTGATTGATTAATAGGAATATTTGCGAAGTAGCCCAGTCTACCGATAATTTAAGTATCCATATTTATTATTAAATCTGCTGTTAAATTCTATACTTTCTAAAATATTTTTTTGTATTAGTAGAGTAGTCAGAACCTCAAATTTCTGGTTACCAGTCTTAATAATATCTCACTGCATTTCAACTGCACTCCGACTACTGTTAGTTGTGCAGCTTTCTTGCAGTCAGCGTGTAAAAATTGGGATAGCACTCTTAGTGCACACCGACACCATGTTACACAGTTAGTTTGCAGTTGTACCTACTAACTACATCCAAAATGTAAAATTGCAGTCAGATTGCAGCTGAAATGCAGTTCATCAGTTTAGAGTCTTCCATGACCAAGTTACTAGATTGTGTAAAATTGTAAAATGTAGAAATTAAGATGAATTTGGCTAGACAGAATATCAACCCAAACATTGTTAGGAAAAATCGGGTGAACAAATAATATTTTCTACAGCATAAAATAATATTTGATGATTACCTATTAGTCAAACAACATTTGAGCACTCGTCATCATTTTAATAAAGAGATAAAATTAATGATTATAGCCATTAGCTATTTGACCTTTGGTCTTAAATCCATCGCACTTTGTCCAGTCTCAGCGTATTTGTCATTTAATTAAAGATAAGAACTAATTGAAGAAACATGGAGACTATTAACATGTTTATAACTAAACTAGGAGCACAAGACAATTAGAACATTAATATTAATAATGCAACTGTACTATCAATATAGGAACTAAAATGGCTTGACAATTGTTGAAATGTAGCTATTATTAATATATGAGCCATGAGCCCCTTTTTCTGAAGTCACAAGACCCTGTACTGTATTAGATCATCGGAGACGAAGTGGCAATTGCCCAGATCAGTCCTTATAAGGGGTTTGTATGCTGCAGTTGCCATGTTCAAAATAGCCAACTTGAATAGATGCCCAGTCTATTTCATGCGTCTAAGGTTTTGTCAAGAACAAAGAGTGTGTTTAAGTATATCTCAGTGTTTGGAGTTGTATCCTGTAAGATAGCAAATTGTACTAGTGTAACGAGACTAAGGGCTTTATAGTTTCATTCAAAAATTCGTTCAAATTTGAAGCAAGAACATAATGATTGTGTTCGTAGGCATACGTAATTTTATTCACCAGCATGCACACAATACGAATAGTATTCCAAACTGGAAGCTACTTCATAAGCTGGAAGTTAACACTGGCCTTATTTTGACATCCTGAGTCAGCATATAATCGATGTCGGCCATAGCGACTGCATTCGATAACATTTTAGGACGCTTTTTGTCCCGGCTTTGTTGTGCTGTTTAACAGGTGCTCTCATGAGAATAGCATATTCAGCTTTGACTGAAAAATTCCAAATATAAAACGTATATATCAGAACACGTTTGAATAACAGACTAGAACCCTTTCCAAGGCCGATAAAGCCTTTTTTCTTGGCATCAATTTGACACTGACGAAAATAAAGGCTTTTCGAAGCCTTATGAGAGGTTTTGCCACGTGGTACCGAAAATTTTAAGAAGTAACACGTCAGGGACTGCCGATCTCCCTTCGCAAAGAGCAAGCCCAGTTTCTGACTACCAGAGCCTGCTCTCTACATTTAACCCTGTAGCTTTAGACTGATTATGCTTATCAGCAGGTTACGCAGTGCCATTTTAACTGATGACATTTACTCTATTCTTCATAATTTAGTCATTAGTTCTTAGTAGAGAGAGTGAATAGTAAAAATAGCCGAGATATTCTTACAGCCGGGTCCGTCGGCCCCGGATATGTGAAACAGTTGGTGTAACCATATTATCTTTTAGCGTATATCGATTGTAGCGTAGTGGCTGGCGTTGAATCTGAAGAATCTCGTTAATTGCAGGAAAAATCGCAATAGTTGGCGATGAATCAGCGTTGTATTACAGTCTCAACCTCAGTCTGAGGAAATAATACGAATTTACCTATCCTTTACAACTATTTTACCTTAAAACGAATGTATGAATTTATCGTCATAATATCCTTGCCCGGTGTTACTAGTGGTCGTCACAAAAACCTTTCTACTTCATAAAAAGGACCTTTGAAATTGGGCTTAACCCAATTAGCACTTTCTGAGCGTTCACAACCAAATTAAAAGACTGCTTAAAAACTTCTGCCCTACATTAATTTGTGTCAAAGAGTTCAGTACTCTTTCTATGTGGGGTATTTTGTTTTGTAGGTCGTTGTCAATCAATAAACATGCATAAGTTTACGCCCTCTTGCTATATATACTGCCGAAGGACCAGCATTCTTTGTAGTTCTATTCTTCTCGCTTTACAAAAGACAAGAATTACTGTCCTAGGAGCGTTCATGAGCGTTCAAAGATCGCTACATGATGTCATAAGTGCTAAGAATGCATGAATACATTAGAATTAACATGGGACATTGAACTGATTGCAATGAACACACGGTTCGAAGTTCAAACAGTATCTGTTTACTCCAATTTATGTTTGTCAAAGGCCAGTAACTATTGGTCTCTTAAATATTTATATCGTTGACTAAATTGATTTATTGAATGATCGGCTGGACATCATTCCCAGGCTCATTACCTTTTGCTTACTTCGCAGTCGCCGTCATATTTGATTCGTGTCACTGGCTCTCTCCTGATTGCTATGCTCTTTTTTATTTTGCTTGTGGATAACCTCAATTGATGATCAAGTGGAGGGGTCTGTCAGAGTCCTACTGTCTGTAACCACAAAGTTTTCCTCTACGTCAGTTCTGAATGAGCTGCGGTGACACATTTGAATTAATAATCATCCCACCAGTGATTGTTATATCCTATGTCAGTAACCCTTTCACTTTAAGGCTTTCTAGCAGGTTCGTTTTCTGAATCGATCTATCGCTATCATTTATAAGATGTGTTATAATTTTGATGTAGAGTAAATGTTTCAATTTCTTTATCTCTAAATGGAACGAAAACGAAGGAAATTCGTGTAGACGAAATTCCTTTCAAACATTCTTTAACTATTTGAAAAACAGCATTAGCACTTTACATTGACATTTACCAATGCCGAAACGTGTTTCGTGACGTCACGTGTTTATGCGTTTGTTAACAGTCTCGAAGCGAATGAATTTGTATAATGTATTCAGAAAATTGCCAAAAAACTCGAAGGTGTGGCTGGTTTATTACGTAACTCTAAATTCATTAAATTAAAAACTGGATGAGTGAAGCTTGACCTCTAAACGCCAAAAGGTTTAGGTTTAATTAAATCAGGGTCTCTGAAAATGGTCCTTCATCCAAAAATAAGTCTTACCTGTTCTTGGTTTCGAATTTATTAACGGGACTTTGTATTCAATAACAGTGGCTTCATTACAATTAATTTATGGATAAAATTCGTGAATAATAATTAGAATGTCGGTCTTTCAGTACAATTTAGACAGTTATTTAACAAATTTGCCCGATTTTGCGTCACTTTCTAAAACCGTCCATCATTGCTCTATTGGCAAATCATTCCCACGTTAGTTTTCGTTTACCCAAAGTCCCCAAACAGTGGCGTAGTAGTTTCGCCCTATAAAAACGTCATCGGCCTTCGTTTGATAGTGTTTACGCAAGAGAGGCAAACGGACACACCCCCAACTGTTTTATGAAAGCAGTTTTAGCAGTCAAGGTGACATTGGCGCAAGTTTTTTGTATATGCTACGTATACAGAGTCGTGTGAGGCGACTAAAGGTTTACATTCGAATAAAATTATCGTTGCTTTTGTGTTGGGAAACAATTAGAAAGGTACTATCACGAATCTAGACAGTAGCTAAGATTATCATGCTAATGACTGATGATCGATTCATTGTTGTTATAGTTGGACATGATTCTGGTCACTCAACCCATGCGTGATGCATACTTTTAGCTCCCAATGACACCCACGGTAAACGAGGTATTGGCAATGATGTTTTTGAGACCGCATGGCACATGACTTGAATGAAAGTAAAATAACTTTCCTATGATTCGGATCGGAAGTTCAGAAGCAATAAAACACATCTTGTGACACGATGTGTTGTGTGCAACACAATTGTATTGATATAAAAATAAAATAGACGTAGGTGTAATATAATTCAAGGGCGCGAAGAATAGTTTTAAATTGTTTATACAATATTCTTTATTTCGCGACTGTTTATGATTATGAGATGGACATGGTGCATTTATTAGTGTGAGAGCTTTTGCGAAACATTTGCGTCGATGAAACTGGGTGCGGTAGCTCGTTTTATCACACATAATATATATATTCCTTTCTTATGGTTACAAGGACGATTATCGTAATATGTTGAAGACACGGGTGAAGTTATAAAAATAACCTTCATGAGTGGTGTCCCCTAAATTGCTTGGTTTGCTAATATCATAGCTGACTAGATTTTACCATGGTATGAGCTCGTAAGTAAAAGGCATTGCCGATAAGAGAGAAGAAGTGGAAATATGGGGAGATCAACAAAAAGATCTTGAGAGAGAACTGGGCATTAGACTATGTTTTCTGAGGATAGTAACAAGTACTTCTGTTTTCTTGCCAAGCATAGTGACTAAAGGATCAATCCCTTCGAAATAATGAATCACTCTTGGTACGGACGAGACAAAAGTGTTTGGCGCTTTGTGATTTTCCTAAAAGAGACCCTTTTAGGAGCAACATTCCAACCGTATTTCCAAATTTGGAAAGTATCCAAACGTTTATATTTTTTACAAATTTTTGGTGCATGTACCGAAACCATGCACACTTACGCAGTAACATTTGCTTTCTTTGTTTGTTTATTATTTGTTTGGCAATTAAAAGATTTATTATTGTAATTTGGCTCCTGTCGTACAAAAAATATAAGCGAAAAATATTTTTACCTTGTATCAAATCGTACGTACTCTACGAGTGCAAAAGTTCGCACATGATACCCAGGCGCGATAAAAAAGCGTTGCGTATGCTGACGCATGTTGACATTGTCATGATGAACTATTTTTGGACTACTTGTTGTTAATTTGTATTGTAACGTCTGCCTCAAAAGTTACATTACGTAATCCGAATTAATCATACTTGCACCAAGCAATATTTTAGTCGCAAGATTTATTTTGGATCAATGAATTATAGGGGGTGACAATTACTAATGATCCAGACTTGTTGGATAATTGCCATAGTACTAGCTTACTTTCATTCAGTGCTACCTGAAATTTATCGTCAGTTCCATGTGGGAATAGTGATTGACGAGTATACCAACATTTCCACGTAACTTGGTTTATGAGAGGCAATCAAAATTTTTTGGCCACTACGTCCATACCTGTTGTTCTATTTTAATACTGTTCAACCTTACACAATTTGCTATTGGTCAGATTGGTCAGCTGCTCGTAAAGTCGTCGTAATGTATCGGGGAAAAATAATTCCTTTTTTAGTGGTGATTGTGGTTGTGATATTTGTGAAAATGAGGGAAGTGAAACTGAAACATATTTGGAACAAGCGGAAAATAAAAATGCGTAAGAGTTTTTTAAATATTTTAATAAACACTGGTACTCAGTAGGCAATGTTTTATTAAAGGATGTGAATTGTGAATAAATCTTATCATCTTTTATGCATTAACGATCGACTTATTATCGATCGACAAATATGGCTTTTGTTAAATGACATTCCGTCGCGATAAAACCGCAAAATTGCACTCTACCGCTAATAATGATTATATAGGTACGAGTTTATGTTCGCGTAATTATTGTTTCATACCTAATTTATCTACGTCATCGTACGGCGGAGTGATAACACGTCGCGTGGGTGTGTAAACCGCCGCGCCTCCGCAGTTCGACTGCTGATTTGTGCGGGAACGAGCGCGTTTTGGTTGTTCCAAAATTGAATTTTCCCGCTGTAATATTTTAAGTGGTTACGTGAAGAGTGTATTTTTGATTTAATTCTTTTTTCGGCCAGTGTTGTGTTCTTTATTTCTTTTAATAAATATGGAAGAAGGTATGTTTAGGATATATTTTTTCTTAATTTTTATTCGTGATTTTTTTTTGGCAGACAATGCTAAACGGGTTTATTTCTGAATTATTAAAATGTAAGTTTTAACAAATGCCAGCTTTTTTATATTTATGGCACATACTAGATCAAGGCAGTCGACTTTTCACTTTTATGTCCCACGATCAAAAAGATACCAAACAACTTCCTTTTATTGAACAAAACAAGTGCCGTAGTAGTAATGTAGATAGCTACATTTATGAGTAGCGTTTTAATTGCTTAGTAAGAACTAGAAAGTGGATTATCGTCCGGGAAATCGAGGAAAATGTAAATAGTAAATACAAACAATGAAATCAAATGTACATACAGATAAAGAGTGTAAAATTCTATAGTGGTGGAAATGGTACAAAGAAAGTACCTAAGTATGTCTTGAAAGAAAACAAGTTTTGTGTGATTCATGCATCCCTTGGAAAATAACGTCTTGTCGTGGCTTTTTTAACGGAATTTCCAGAATATTTAAAAAAATGTTTATATTTTTTTCAGTCTTTTTAAAATATTCTAAAATACTTTTCGTCTTTTCGGATCTTCGAAAGTTTTTTTTTTCGGTAAATGGGTTTACGATATCGACTTATCATGTTGGACATAAGCGCGATATCAGCAAATTGTTGGTGTTTATAGTACTCCCACCTTTAGGGGAATTCCTTGCGAAATAGCAGGTGCATGGTTTAATAGTTATGCAATATGTTGAAACAAAAAAAAAAGTAAATACAGTGGAATTCTTACCTAAACTAATAATGCGGGGATAATTTCCGGAACGAATGATCCAGTTTTTTTTAAGCAAAGGCACCTCCTTTACCTACATCTGCTTTACCCTAAATAATTGTTAAAAAAGTGCGCCTTTTGTACACCCACACATTGTCCTAGTCACTTTTTCTTTTATTATTAATTTCACAATTTTGGTCCCACGTCGTGAGGTCGATTTGTTCTTATGAATTGTTGATTGGATTACTGCACTGGACATAAGAACTGGTACTTATTTTAACTTATGTAAACAAAAAATATGTCATTGTAAAAATAGGTAATCAATTCATAAAGTACAAATTGTCTGTCAGATCCTGGAAACCTAATCTTTGTTAATATTTTGTAAAGTACCTATGTAGGTACTTTGTCTTAATCTTTACAATATAGTATTGAGTTGAGATAAGTTTTAATACATAATTAAGGTACTTTGTACATGATAAGCATGAAAATTACACTGTAAAATACTTTGTAAAAAGTAACAAGAACTTACAGTAGGTAATATAGATTGTCTATTTTGTATACTCAGACAAAATAAACCATGGGTATCGTATTTGACGGGGGCTTCTGAAGGGCCAAAGCCTGCCGGGGTCGCGGGACTAGGAATTACCGTGACACCGGAACGTAAAGGGCTATTGAAGGACAGCGTGGATTTTAGTCAGTACGAGTCTGACAGTCCCTCCCGCTCTGCCCTGGGTGGGAGGACTCATTTGATGATTTTACCACGTAAAAAAAATGGGTATCTTATTGTCGCGGGACTGTCTTAACAGGCTACCGTTACCCTGGAACGTGAAGGGCAATTGAAGAACACGATGGATTTGAGTCGGTACGACTCTGACAGTCCCATCCGCTCTACCCAGTGGAGTGGACTATGGGGAAATGAGTTTTGATGATTTTACCACCTAAAAAAAGGGCGTTTCGTTTCACTCAGTTGTTGGCAGTCCGCCCCATGTAATATACTAGTGTTAGCTGCACCCAGTGATCCAGTACTGGTATCTACTGTCCATTCAGTTAGACTGGAAGCCGTGCGCAACAGCCAAAAGGCTAGGCAGATGATGGTGTTAAAAGCTTGGTAAGAACTTTCATTTTGAAATGTTTAACATTCTCTTTTTAGGGTTCCGTACGTCTGAATACAAAAACGGAACCCTTATAGGATCACTCGTGTGTCTGTCCGTCCGTCGCTTACAGTCAATTATCTCCGAATCTATTAGACCGATTAAGTTGAAATTTGGTACACATATCAATTCCTGTGACCCAAACACAGAGGTGTGACGTGAGCAGATGAAATCTGTATATGGGGGGTCATTTTTGGGGGGGAAGGGGAAAATTAAAAAAAAAAATTCTGAAAACTGCATCTTGTGGCATATCAAATGAAAGGTCTTGTTGAGAAGATCTTAAATGTATTTTTTTGTAATTTTAAAATAAATAGTTTCCAAGTTATTCAAGAAAATAGACGAAAATTGACCATTCCCCCCCCCTTATCTCCGAAACTACTGAACCTAAAATTTTGAAAAAAATACAGAAATTAGTTTTCTCCTTATAGATTATAGGAAAACCTATAAGAAGTCCATGATATTAAAATAACATGGTAAATCACTCAATATTGTGCGTACCAACTTACATTTTTTTTTAATACGTCATAAATCGTAAACCGCAATTTATCTTTCAAAGTTACAACCAACTTTTATATAATGTTACTTGCTGCTACGGAACCCTTTAAAGGCGAGTCCGACTCGCACTTGGCCGGTTTTTTTGTAAAGTAACAGAAAGTATTGTATTTAAAAAGTAACTTGTTTTTTTTTGTTAGAACCATAATGTTAAAAAATATATATATATGTTATAAAAAAAGGCAAAATATAAACATCCTCGTAAAAAACTTGCATCAAAATAATAATAATGTTTTCCTTATTTATAAAATGTACCTACTACCAAATAATGTGGCCACTATGAGGCGCTCGCGTACACAGCGTACGAGAACGCACCTTTTTTTTACTCTGATGAATCCTCCCGCCCAGGGCAGGACAGGAGGGACTGTCAGACTTGTACTGACTAAAATCTACGGTGTCCTTCAATAGCCCTTTATGTTCCGGAGCCACATTTACCTGAAAAGGCAGTCCCGTGACCCGGTAGGCTTTGGCCCTCCCCGTCAAATTGCTGACAGCTCTTTGAGTCGCGTGGAACACGACGCTCCGTGCGAGGAAGCATCTTACGCCTACGACCGACCTACGCACCCGAATTTAAACAAAGTTCTGATCGTAGACTCGTAGCCACGTAGAGCTACGCTACGAGGCTACGATTCCTTTCGTCCTTACTAATTTGATGTAATTTGGCACAAAGGTAGATTATAATCTAAATTAAAACCAAGGATACTTTTTATCCCAGTAATATATTCCCCCAGTCAATTCCATCGTGTTCGGAAAAGTTTAGGCAGATTATAATTATGAAGATGGTAATCTTATAGAACGTGTGGTTAAACCCGGAATAACAAGGCTTTTCAATGTCAAAATGCACTGAAATGAAAAATATTTGTCACAGTAAAAGTCTTTAAATTAACTTCATACCGCCTTATTACAAAAAGAGGTTTAACTAAAAACCCTGGTTTAATCTTGTAAAACTATGGTTTACACAAACGTTATTACAATTCGTGGTTTTGCGATAAACCATGGTCTAACAGTAGCAGCTGTCAAAGGTGTGTCAAATATTTCTCATAGCAAATTTTTCATTGTGTTGTAGTTTTTGTGTTATTTTCACCCGAAATGGATTGAAATAAGGTAGGTTTAATTGTTATTACTCATTGTGGATTTAATTGTTTAGACAATCGTTCAAATGGCGGTACTAAAGTCGACGTTTTATGTTAGTTTTGTAATACGGACAAATTTAAACCATGGCTCTGCAGATAAGCCTGGACTTGATAGACCAAGTTTAAACCAAGGTTTGTTTAGTTTTTGTAATAAGGCCGTTTTAGTTTATCGTGAAACCTAGACTTTATTTAAACATAAAGCTATGATAGAGGCCTGTAGAGAAAACAGAGAAGGTTTAACTCTGACGCCAGCGGGGGCCACAAAGTTCGATGAAAAAATCATTTTTTTTATTTATAAATAAATTATGCAATCAGTGCACAAAATTATCGTAAGTAATATTCTGTAATACAATTGGCACATTACCTGTAATTATATCAAAAAGGAAATAGATCATTGTAAGATTTGTCTACCAGCCAACAAGTTGTCATATACACAGTCAATTATAAATATTGAAATTCTTCAGTGAAATAATTTACTATGTGCGATTCCTATTTGTACCTGTCAGTTTGATATGCTAATTGGTATTCTTATTGCTTTCATCGGTTTGGTATCATTCATTCGAAACCCGTGAACACTGCAAGATCAGAAGTACCCTTTACTTATTACTTTAAAATTTACTTTACTTCAACGGCACCACAGTCTGTTTGCAGGAGCTCTAGGTCTCCATTTTTGGTCTCATCTGTGCTTCTGAGCTAGATTGAGGCCAGCACGTGTAGCATGAGCAATTCTATCTCAATTCTACCCAAAAAAGACAGTTATTTTATTGTTATTTATATAAAATTAGACTGTTTTTTGACACTGGTATGGCAAAATCTGTACACCATTGAAGAATACAAACATTTCTTTGCTGTATTTTAAACGTTACTATGCTTAAAATGAATAAATTGAGAATTTCCTCCTTTTTGGTAGTCGGTTAAAAAGTCTTCAGCGCTTAGCGCTTTTGATGTCGTGCTTAGAACGCTTCAAAAAGCACTCAGTCTTCGGGACTGAGACCCCGGTGGTTACCATCACACAGCAAATAATGACGAGTTCTGGGTCCTCTTAAGAAACCAGCTTCAGAGACCCACTGTGCAATGCCTGCTAGGGCACATCCCTGGACACCATGCTAAGGCCTGGCTGCGGCTTAAGAGCCTCGGTAGCAGTTCGTTCTGGTGTTTGGGACCCTTTTGGTCTTTGGTTTTTAAATCTTCTCTCTGATCTCAACATATATGAGACTGTACATCATCGTAACGATTGCTAGTTAACGCTTTTATCAAAAAAATAATTCGTTAACTATTCGTAATCAACAATATAGCATTTGTAATTTTTCTTTGGACTTATGTGGAACTTTTTGCAGATCAAAATATTAAGGCGTGACCGATAAATATGTGCATGAATAATTTATTGATTGTTTATCGCAAAATTAAACTGGATCGAATGTGAATGTATCGGAATTTTTCTCGATCGCTGTCAGAAGTTCAAAAGTCTGACAACCATTCTGCGTAAGAGGTATCGTGTCACCAGGGTCGCGGGGCTGTCTCATCAGGTACCCGTAACCCTGGAACGTAAAGTGCTATTGAAAAATCACTCTCGATTTTAGTCAGTACAAGTCTGACGGTCAGTCGATGATTTTACAACAATACAAAATAAAAAAGGTATCGGTGTCACCCAGTAACTGCGGTATGGAGATCAGATACCTAGCTAGACAAATATTGCATTGTTATTGATTAGATTAGAAGCCTATCCCAACATAGTTGAAAAAGCCAGACGATGGGCAGTTCAAATCTCACGCTATTTCTGTATTTTTACTGAAAGTTATTTAAGTTTTATGAAAAGGAATGCCTTTGGGGCGCAGTTTTACATGACACAGTTGTTGAGTATTTATGTATATCATTTTAAAAAATCGTTGTAATCGGTGACACATACATATCGACTTTATCTCTTGACCTCCGGACATTATAGATCAAATAATTCAAAGAAAAAAAATACAAAACAAAAATCAAAGTCCATCTTATTGTTTGTCCATTACTTCGTTTATTACTTTACGTATCGCGGTGTTGTAACCTTTGGGCTGTAATCAAATAATACAAAGAATTTAAAAGCTATTGCTTGCCAGTTTTATCAATTTCTTTGCTACTTAAACACTTCATGAGGAAAATGTTGAAAGTAGGGAAAAAAACACTACTTTTTCCTTATTTATTAAGTTTTAACGTATTTTCAAGGTTATCTTACCGGTTTTTTAATATATGTAAAAAGATCTTTTGAAATAGATCGGAAAATTGCATCATACAAATGTCATGACATTTAAATGGCGTCTGCTAATGGCGTTACCTCGTGTATTTGGTATACAAACTATGTATTCACTTTGTTAAGTCAAACTATTTACCCTGGGCTACCGTTTTTGGCGTCACTCTTGCGCATGGTTCTGAAGTCTGTCAAAGTTTGATATTACAGGAGAACTTAGGTTTCCGAGGAATAAAATTGTCTCCATTACAATTTAAAGCACTGATAGTCACACACTTGTTACTCATATTTACCATAAAATTAATCTGAGGATTTGGAAATGCAAATGTTCACTAAATTAAATGAATTAAAAAAAAATCTCGGTTGCCAACCTGTTCAAAATTTGACACTTCGGAGACCTCAAGCTACGCTAGCGCCACTAGCGGCGAAATCATACGCGACTCACTCATGAAGTCTGGCTGTCACGCAGATACCCATCACCCAAAATAAAGGTTGCCAGATCAAAAATATCCACCTAGAATATCATATCCTTCATAATAGTTGTTGTTAGTCATAGCATAGGTTGTCAGATTTCTGGTATGAACTGGTTAAAATTGCAATTTTTTGGCTTAAAAATATCTACATAGCACATCTGTTTTTTTATCATCTATATTATAAAAATGAATCGCAAAATGTGTTGGTAAGCGCATAACTCAACAACGCCTGGACCAATTTGGCCAATTCTTTTTTTTTGTTGTCTTCGTCATTGTGAGGAGAAGGTTGTTATGAAAAAAAAAAATGAAACCAGGGTAGTGTAGGGTACAGAAGGTTTATTTTAGAAACAAGCGATAAAGGAACTTCACGCTGGCGAAGCCGCGGGGGCACAGCTAGTTTACAAATAAATTAAAAAGAGCCGCGCCCCCGGCTACTTCTCTTCTTTAATCTTTTTTCCTTGTGAAACCGGTCTTTATAACAAAACTTTCCGGTTTAGTTATCCTTGTTTTTAAATGCCAGTCTTCAATTTGTTGATACCTAGCAGTTTGTCAATATTTAACTTATGCAAATGAATCATGAAAAACATGTAGATATTTATGTAGGTTTGCTTTACTTAAATTAGTTTGTTTTTATACTTAAATAAAAAACAAACTAATTTGTATTTCGAAACAAACTCAGTTGTCGGACTCTTTTTAAAGTCCAAAGTAATATTGTGTTGTTCTATGCAACCACGTTAAGGGCGAGCACTTTAATGACTTGTCAACAGTCGCTTTAATTTTTTTTTTAAATCGTTTAGTTAAAATATACTTTGTGCAAATTATTTTTCAATCATATTAACTATCGTTTTTGTTTTGTTATTTTTTTTATGAATATTGTTTATTAAACAGCTTGCAAGTGTTAAAAAGCACAATATGGCGCCGTTACAGCTTCACTTTTTTGTTGTCGCATAGGACACCATAAATCTCATTTGTGACTTGCCAAACTAACCAATTAGGCCACCTGGTGATGATGACTTGCCTTTCTTTCTGCTAAGTAAAGCTAAGCTGATAGAACGATCTATCTTTTACGATAAATCAAAATCAACATCTCTATAACAAACCCTCTAATAATTCATTTAGGTCGCAGGAACTTAATCAACAATCAATTCTTCAGTATTATATTTCAAGCTGTCTACTCAATTATGTATCTGCGTATCGATAACGGTATTATATCGATATCAGGTATCGCGATGGCGTATATTTCAAATACATCTACTATTAATTAACTACTGCGTGTTATATTGTTTTGTCTTTACAGTTAGATTTATGCGGATTTGATCATATCTTGCATCATCACCTATATTTAACCCAACTACTTTTATGGTCGGAACCGGATTTTGCTTAATATCTGTACCTATTCTCCTCAACCCAGTAACTGGTTAATATGATAGATACCCTTTAGCCCAGTGGGGTAGCTAGGCGGGGTCGAAGCAGATCCTAGCCCCCGGCCTCGCACTTGAAGGGGCCTTGTGCCGATGGAATAAACATCTTGACAATGGCGATCACAAGTTTAGTTGTATTCTATAATTAATCACAAGTTTTCCTAAGAAAACACTTTTCGTCCTGAATTAGATTAGAATTATTTTAGCCCAGTGTGTTGGTCACAGTAGGCGCGGGCATGCGGGCGGCGAGTAATGGGCGACTCGCTGTCCGACCATGGACCATGTCCGGGTCGACGGTGCGATATGTTCCACGCGCGCCTCAAGGAGTGTCAGCATAGTGACGGGGCTCCCTGTAGAGCGCCAAAGCCTGCCGGGGTCGCGGGACTCTCGAATTACCGTGACCCCGGAACGTAAAGGGCGATTGAAGGACACCGTGGATTTTAGTCAGTAGGAGTCTGACAGTCCCTCCCGCTCTGCCCTGGGTGGGAGGACTCATTTGATGATTTTATCACGTAAAAAAATAAAAAAAGCCCAGTGTGTCACCCGTATGTGTTGTTGTCAGCTAATATAACACGATAACAACAACAAGTATTGATGTGCCAAATCCTTATTGTAATGTATAGTAATGTGCATCCCAGGAATCTAGCCGTGGCATACCATAATTGCATCTGTTGTCAATTTTTTAACATGCTTTACTCGATCAACTATATTTGCCATATTTTTCCACTCATGTTTAGGGCCAGTCAGATTTTTTTTTTATGTTAGACGCAATAGTTCTGAATGTTTCAGCTATTTTAAGAAATATTCATGTTATTTTCAGTAAAAAAATGGGTTTTACTTTTTTATCAAAACTAACACATAAAAAAATAAGTTATTCTTGTGAGGTTTGATATTCAATATCGCTGAAATGCAATTGCGACAAGATATGGAACGGTATAATAATGGGAATTGGTTTACTTATTTTCAATTTACTTCTGGTGTATTCGCTGTCATAAAAAGGCTATTAAGTAGGTCACGGATGTCATCATAAATAACCATTTTTCAGAATTTATTTCACAATAAACCCAGCGAGATAAGCGAATACATATGTCGTAAAGTAACGCCAATTTTTTCCGGGAGCAGAATTACTTGATTGCGATAAAAACTCGTTTAAAAAACTCCTCAGTTGTTATTTTTAATAATACCAGGACGGTTGTAATTCCCTTGGCACTTCATAGATTTACTCCGACACGATCAATTGAAGATTTTCCTTAACCGCTACTCAAGGCTGATGCAACTATGCAATCACGTGCAGGAAAAGCTAAGTGGACTGATCTGAAGAACAATTGCCGTATAGGGGAACTTAGATCTTATTGGATGGTGCCATTTCCTACAGGTGTAATGGGGTATGCTGTTAATTTTACTTCTGTTGCGCATATGACTCCAATTTCTAAGAAATAGCTATGTGGGTTTGAAGTTGGTGGTGAAGCCATCTTGCCAATTTCGGCATTCGATATCTTTCTATAGTGGTTGTTGAAAGTTTTGGCGCGCTGCTCCAGTCAATTATTAAACCTTGGCCAAAAAATAACTGGAAAAATAGAACAACATTGATACATATTGACATAACAATTTATATTATAGCTGTAGGTGGTACATATAGCGTTGGGGCTAAAGCAGAGGCGGGTATACAATGGGTTGAATTGTATAGCCAGATCGATCCTCTAACTTATACAATGTTTGCAGAGGTTTGCCCTTGTGTGGGTGCATTAATTACAGAAATCCCTTCCTGCTTCAGAAATCCGAGTTATTAGATACAATTGATTATGCAGGCCACAAAACCTAACTAAACTGGGACTACCCAGACACAAAAATAAGGTCAAAACATGTTTGGCTTCGTGGTGTCTTAACTATGTACTTATGGATAGTTTTCATCAATTCGTTTCCTTGTCTTAGTAGTTAAACATGCGTCAACAATTAGAAATTTTACTTGGGATTTCCCCGAGACAAAATATCCTTGTTCATCAGGTAAATTGTGTATTATGATGATGTGATATACAGGGTGTCCCAAAACTCAACGTCAAGCCGAAACGGGGTGACAGGATTGATCATAACCATCACGAGAAAAATCTGAAAAAAAATCTATCCCGTGCAGTTTGAAAATTATGGGCATTTTAAGAAAAACCTAGAAATGTGATCAAACTGTACCATTTTTCGGTTATTGTGGTTATTCTTTTTTATTTTTGTTCATTTGAACTTTGGAAACGTAATCCTAAATAACATTTCTAGAATCCCAATAAAAAATAATGACACAATTGCCTCAAGTTTCCGAGAATTGAGACTATTTGTTAAACTACGAATTTAAAATTTTCTAGATTCGTCGACTTTGACAGGCCCTCCTATAAAAAAAATGTACTAGAGTGCCTTGGCAAGTGGCATTAAAAGTTGGCGCATTTAATCAGAATTCTAAAATGGTACAATACTTGTTAGTTCCATACAATAGAAAAGAGTAAAACAATTAAAACCTCAAGTAACCCGATTTTTGCTATCACATTTTACTCAGTTAAAATGTTTTTAATTCGCACAAGCTGTAGGTAGGTTCTTAATTTTAAGACAGAATGATGAGAGAGATGGATAATGGGTATGTTTGTCATGAGTGAGCGAGACAGATAGTGACGCCACTTTTACCAAAGTGAAAAAAAGTTAGTAAAATAATTAGGTTTGTTGGACTAAAAGTCAGATAGAGAAAAAACATTTTTATTACAATAAATGTTCAAATTGTTTACCATCAGCCTCAATACAAGCCCTACATCTTCTTAAAAAAGATCTACTTATAAGTCGGGCATATCTTCGAGAGTTGATCGCCTCAGCTGCTTGAGAAATGCGTTCACGTAGGTCGGCTACGTGATCAATGGGCTTTGAGTAAACTTTTTCTTTGAGAACTCCCCAATAGAAAAAATCCAGGGGATTTAAATCTGGTGAACGGGCGGGCCACAAGATAGTGCCTGAACGTCCAATCCACCTTCCCGGATATTCCTGGTCAAGGAAATCTCTTACTTGCACTGCGAAATGCGTACCCATACCCATTATCCATCTCTTTCATCATTTTGTCTTAAAATTAAGAACCTACCTAGAGCTTGTGCGAATTAAAAACATTTTAACTGAGTAAAATGTGATAGCAAAAATCGGGTTACTTGAGGTTTTAATTTTTTTACTCTTTTCTATTGTATGGAACTAACAAGTATTGTACCATTTTAGAATTCTGATTAAATGCGCCAACTTTTAATGCCACTTGCCAAGGCACTCTAGTACATTTTTTTTATAGGAGGGCCTGTCAAAGTCGACGAATCTTGAAAATTTTAAATTCGTAGTTTAACAAATAGTCTCAATTCTCGGAAACTTGAGGCAATTGTGTCATTATTTTTTATTGGGATTCTAGAAATGTTATTTAGGATTACGTTTCCAAAGTTCAAATGAACAAAAATAAAAAAGAATAACCGCAATAACCGAAAAATGGTACAGTTTGATCAAATTTCTAGGTTTTTCTTAAAATGCCCATAATTTACAAACTGCATGGGATAGATTTTTTTTCAGATTTTTCTCGTGATGGTTATGATCAATCCTGTCACCCCGTTTCGGCTTGACGTTGAGTTTTGGGACACCCTGTATACCTATATGTTAATCAATATAATGATTAAGGTAGCTCTCTACTACTCTAGAATGTAGCCATCTATTGTCGTTTCGTGGCCGAAATTGGCTAGAGGGGTTGATAATATATTCCACGATTTTAATCGATTCCGATCTCGACAGATCGCCGCAGTTCTGCCGCAGAACTACTATTATATTATCTACCTTTAAGTTTATTTGAGACGACATTTCGAGCTTGGCAGCAGTGTTGCCGTGCCTATCGTCTCGCGAAGGAGGAGGCGAGCCGCGTGAGGGGGAGGACAGCGTCCTCCCTCCACCCCAGCCGCAGTGGTGGACGCCCACGGCGTCGGACGTCGCAAGACGATCTCCGGCCACCGTAGGCGCGGGCATGCGGGCGGCGAGTAATGGGCGACTCGCTGTCCGACCATGGACCATGCCCGGGTCGACGGCGCGTCGTGTTCCACGCGCGCCTCAAGGAGTGTCAGCATAATGACGGGGCCTGTAGAGGGCCATAGCCTGTCGGGGTCGCGGGACTTTTCCATTACCGTAACCCCGGTACGTAAAGGGCTAGTGAATGACACCGTGGATTTTAGTCAGTACAAGTCTGACAGTCCCTCCCGCCCTGCCCTGGGTGGGAGGACTCATTTGATGATTTTACCACGATAAAAAAAAATGTAGGGGCTACACTAACGGAAAGTGCCGTTCATTTCCACGATAATAGTCTTTAAATGTTCGTATATAAACGTCATCATCGCGATAATTAACGGCATTTCCCGTTAGTGTGGCCCTAGCATTAGAACGTTCAGAAACCAATTTTTAATCAGTAAATTGTTCCGACTAGGCATGGCAATGGCTTAAGTTATTTGTTGTACCATTACCCATTGGTGATTTGATCTCGAGTCGTAAATATTTTAATCGATCTTATTGCTTGTTATTGAAGTTCTTAGTAGGATGAAGTATTTTACTTAAAACCTCTTCAAGTGAATGATTGATTAATGAAATTAAAACGGTATTATTTACAAGTCGTTAGATCGTTTTCGTTCAAATATCTTTTAATGAGTAAAATGTATAAAATTCCGAACGCAAAATAACGCCTTTCACGTGGAATTGAGGACACCAATACACCGTGACTTTTTAGTCGTCTTACAAAAGTGGTCCACTCAATGTATCCGACATAAAATACCTCTAGGCCCGATTAATTTTTTTTATCATTAGTAATATTTTTTATCATTATTAAATAGGTACATCAGAAATATTCAATACCGTGTTAAAATGTTTACGTATCAAACTGTAGAGTATGCCTAGCGAGCGCACGAGTCGAGCAGATCATTCCATCTCCATTTTCTATGAGACAAGGGTGTTTCTAACTACACCTTGTGTCATAATAATGAATAATAATTTTATTTTTAAATTATCCAAATCTCATAAATACCATTTTTTTTTATTATGAACGTTTACTAGTCATTGGATACATGAACTGGGCTGCCGTTGTAAGACGACTAAAAAGTCACGATGTATATTATGTGATTTAATTCATCGATACCAAAATTTTTAATTAAAATGCCCAAGTATCGTGCCCGATACTTTTCATGCCTTAACGAATGAATGAACGCCGTGTTTTACGCCAAACAGGTTGGCTATGATCTAAATTAGGGTATAGGATACTTTTATCCGATAAAAGTCAGGTTTCCCTTGGGGCAAAAATTAATTATTATTAAAAGAAGTGAAAGAGGATATGAAATGGATGGAGAGATTCAATAAAGGCCAAAGGAAAGATACAAGGATTATAACAGAATTTATAAAAGAAAAAGGAGTAAATGATGACGTGGCGTTTGACAGAGCAGAAGGGAATAAGAAAACGTATTGCACGAACCCCAAGTAGAATTGAATAAAGGCACGAAGGAAATTTATAATCCAGTACCAGATACAGTTATGATAAAAATGTTTCATTCAGTTTAATACGCTGTGTTTTCAACGATATATTCAATTGTTTAATGCAATTCACCGCGAGTAACTACCTTGCAATCACAATAACTATGGCTTCCCTCCCATCAGACAAATTGCTACGTTTCAATCACTTTATTGAAAACAGACAATTCATTTTCAAAGAATTACAATATTCTCTTCATTTAGTAGAAGCCAATTTTCATAATATCGCTTTCATATTCAAGGAGATTAACCATTTCAAGATTGAAAGCGAAATTTTAAAACGTACCTTCAGAAATCAATAAAGGTTAAAATCGAATGAATTGCTTATCACGCTCGAAAGAAATCGGGCCTTGAGTGACTGGCAAAGAATTTCCTTGAGATGTATTGAACCATTCAATTTGGGAAAAGCCCGTGGAATATTGATCCGTATAGCATGTGTGAAGCTTCGATAAAGAATTGGGTTAGAAAAAATGTGAGCGCTGTAATGGAAAAATAAATGTAAAGAGAATTAGAGGCTGGTTCTACGGTCTTATTCAAGGAATTCAGTTCGGTCCTTTAATTTGCAGATTATAAGATCTCTTCTATTACTTGTATTGTAGGAGGTGAAAGTTTCTTTGCTTTTATTTTTTATTTTCTTCTAGAAAACTACATTAATCCTGAGCGCTATGTTCAACAAATTATATTTTTATCATGAAAATTAGCTGAGCTATCACAATGCTTGTCTAGCAAGGCGGAAAAATGAAAAGCGTGAGTTGGCGATGGGTGGGTTGTGAGCCAAAACTTCACGACGTACGAAGTCGTGGGCAAAAGCTAGCAGTTTATAGTGGAGTGTCCTAATATCTCAGGTGTGTCATGATTTCAAGGCAAAAACTTCTGTGAGTCTTCAAACCTTGGTAGGTAGGTTGGTAGTCAAGAAGACTAAAATCAAGATATAACCCATCGCTACTAGGTATATGGAAATTGAAAAGATATGGTTTTGTGTTCGTGAGAACCAATATTTTTCTACGCATATAGTGACTCATCTATCTGCGTAAAAAAATATTGGTTCTACGCAGACTATTTACAATTATTTTATTATCTACTAATAAACTTTGCTACACTCCTCTATAGTGTTTGCTTCAACAATCTAGTAATCAACATAAAGATTAGTTTATTACTATAATATGAAGGATTTGTGATAATACACACTTATCTGCTAGACGATGAACAAATATCATTAATTTATTATGTTACTACACGTCGTGTACCCGTCTAAATGTTCATGGAAAATTTTGTTCACGAGAGGGAACATATTTTTAAATAGAGACAAGGGCAAATCATTTGTTTCCAATAAGCCTTACATTTTTGAGTACATACGGGCAAAATTTTTCATATAGTTAGACTAGAATACTGAACTACTACTCAACTATGTTGCGGAACGTGTAACATGTCTAATTCTATATCTACTATATACGTTCATACAATATACGAATCAGCCTGAGTTCCATATTGATACTGATGGGTCTCAGGTCTTTTTTTATAATTTGGAGTGGGCTGTTATCTGTCACGCTATATGTCTTCGAAATTTTGGTTGTAGAACATGATTCCTCACTCTGTTTTCATTCACCGTTTTGAAAGAAGTACTGATACAGTTTTATCACGTAGCTCGTATGAGATGGGATTATGGTCCTGGCTTTTGAGTGCGTTAAATAAACGCCATATAAATGCCCTTAAACGCCGAATAAATGCCTTTTGCCTGGACTGTTTGCCCAGTTAAGATTCTCCTTAATTTTTACTAAACAAAGTTATTAATTTTGATGACCGGGCATTTATTTGGCCGTAAACTCATTTTTGCCCAATATGCCAAGTTTATGCCCATTTTATTCATAAACGTTTTTGCCCTCGACCCTTCTCTACTCGTGACTGTATCTTGATCTTTGCCCTTAGAAAAGACTGCATACAGAAATACCGACAGTTTGTTTATGAATCCCTAAGCAATAATAGTTATTTATGCAACTGTTGTATAATCAGGGGTATTAAAACACGAATGTGGGTTTATCACACGAGGCGTAGCCGAGTGTGATAATAGTATCACATGAGTGTTTTAATACCTAATTATAACAGTTGCATACAAGACTTTATCTACAATCATGATATGAATCCTCTATAAAAGATTTTCATACCATAGGGTGTTGTACAGAACTATGTAAATTCAAGATGGCGGGAAATAACACGATAAGACGAGAATCCGAAATTACGAATTAGTCTACAATTTATTGTTCTTTTTTCAAAATTTTAGCGATCTGGTGGTGAAAATGTCATTGCATGAGAATGTTCTTTTTTTGAAATTCATTATAACACGCGTTTGGATGATATAATGATCATTATAGCATTGAGTGTTTTAATGTTGGCAATAAGCTAATTGTTATAGGTTCTTTTATAGAGGATTAATAGCATGATAGTAGATAAAGATTATTATAAAACAGAGTTCTTCAGTAATGCGTGCAAATGATACAGTAATCTATATGCTATAACCTTTATGATTGATAATAATTTTACTGTTTTAATCACAGTCACCTTTCGGTAATCCTAGGTACTTGGTTATCGAAGTGGGGAATGATGAAATAATAAAATTAATTAGTTTAGTGACTGGTGACAACTGTAGTGTTCTCAGTATCAAAGACTTTGGTTCAATGAAGCATTTGTGTACTTACAAGTTTGTGATTTATTGTAGCTTTTGATCCACAGTATAGATTACATTATTACTAGCTCGACCGTTCTCGTGTTTCTTTGAAAAATAACTTTTTATAAAACGCTAATTTCTGCCAAAGGCTTCGTCCACATTCAAGAAACATTTTCATTGACGCTAAAGCTTCAGTACAATAAAAAAAAATTGCCAAACTTTATTTCTGTTTTTTTTTCATCGTTTTGCCCTCGACTCTAGGTCTGTGGTGACAGTTACAAAGTGTACTACACAAAAGAGCAAGCAAGCAAAAAATGGAATCACTTGTAATTGATCCGGGATAGCTCCTTAAATAATGGCGTGATTTGAATGAATTTGGTACCAGTTAAAGATTAACAGTTAAATCTTCATAATTGTACCATTAATCTTGCGTTATTAAGGACTCAAGATCGCGCGGAATCGGAATAAATGATTCCAGACGCGCGTAGTGTAGTGTAGTTCTGAAGAAGCCTGTTAATTATTATGAGATATAATTTGAGTACTTTACATGGAATTTATAAGAGTTATTTTCTTTTGTGCAGGCAACGAGATGCCTGTACGAGACGGCACTAAGAAGCCGTTGGTCGGAGTAATCGACGATGGCACCAAGACTGTTAGATTTGTGGTAAGTGACGTCATCTGTTGTAATTTTAGCAATATTGTTTCTCTCCTCTTTTAATCCATCCAAATGTTGGCTTGAAAGATCGCTTTTAGCGATAAGAACATTTTGTCACCCTATTTATAAGATCCACCTTTTACCTGTAATTTGTATGATGTGCATAATAAAGTGCACTCCATCAATATTCGCCTTTATCCGTTTATTATTAGGATAGGTATAGCTTGACTCCTTTTTGAATTCATATCTACAGACGCTATTTCTGAGGTCACCGGTCACCTTTTTATACTCGTATTTCTTTCACACAATTCTCTCTCGTTTCTTTAGGTTTACAAAGTCACATACATACACGGACATGATTGTTGAACTACTTTGCCATTAAAATTAATTGTTCCATGGAATTGTTATAACTTTATTATGTCTAAGGTAAGGACGGTCGGGCACGCCGCAATCGCGGCGGTAAGACCCCTCTTTAAGGAGTGGCTGGCGTCACTCAAGATTCGAGCATTAATTAAAACTAAATTCAAGCCATTCATTGGTCCCAAACTCACAAGAAATATTAAGTAAAACTCGAGTTTTAAGTGACTTTTTCTAATACAAGCCTTAATGTGAAGGAAAGGAAAATTATTAATCCTTAGAGATTTTTTATAACTGACAAGAATTAGCATTTCTCAGATTTTTTTTAAGAACACCTAGTTTTTACTTCTGTGGTCCTAATGAGAGGTTAATCCAATGTGTGAATAGTCAAATCAGTGTATCTATACATATAATAAATCTGTAGAAGTGTCAATTCTGTACATTGAAAATATTGAAAAAATAAATAGCAGGGGGTGTTGCTGGATCGATACCAAACCCAAATAAGTGATTAAAATTTTTTTTGTCTTTGTCTGTCTGTCTGTATATGCAGGCATCACGTGAAAACTAACGGTTCGATTTCGATGAAACTTGGTATAATTATACCTTATTATCCTGGGCATAAAATGGGATACTTTTTATCCTGGAAAAATACGTAGAAAAAAAAAACTACCATCCACGCGAAGACCGACATCCGCGCGGACGGAGTCGCGGGCGGTAGCTAGTTTAGAATAAACTACTACTTTTGACAGGATAGGCATAGACAATTAGGTATTTTTTTACCACATTGACCTATTTTATAAATGAAGCTTTCAGAAAAAATATGTTTAATAAAGAAAACGTACCTGAACTTATGGGTTTTAACTGATTAACAGTTTTGACTGTAAGAAATGTAATTTATCAAGTCACATCTATCACGGTATGTTTTTATTAACGCAGTACGTAATATTTAAACATTAATACAATCGAAATTAAATATTTACGAGGTCGTTGATAGATGGAAGGCGTGGCTTTGATAATTATTGTAATCAAGAAACCTTTGAACTTCGAATTGTGGGTTCTATTCGAACTGTTCTTACGAGAAATTGTTATTATTTTGTCTAAGACAATTTTTTCCGTATGTATCAAGAAAAATGTTGTCGTTTTGTTTTGATTTCTGTATTCGTCATAAATTATTGTAAATATTTTGACCACAATCAATGTCAACTGATAACTATTAACGTAAATGACAGTATTTTTCCAGTATCTCGTTTATTCGAAAAATATTGTTAATTTATCAATGAAATTAGATGTAACAATATTGTAATATGTTTCAATTGAAACCCTATCAGATTATTCGCAAATCGTTTTTTTCCGTAGCTGATTAGTGATATTGCAGTCAATGATCGATAGTGTTCACTTTTGACTAAATTATCATCACACTACTTTTGTATTATCAACGAAATGATTAGATAGATTGTCACCACACTGCTTGCTTATCCATGAGATAAGTAATACACTTGGTTAATTGCGACAAGGATCTACACTTTTTATACTATAAATTCTACAATCACTCAACTTGGTCTATCGTCGCCCTCCACTGAAATAGGCTTCTTAAAATTGTGCCGTCGTACTCTCAAACTACCACATGTAAAGCCACTCACATCACCGTAAAGAATAATAATAATAAATAAATATTCCACAACTATCACACAACGCCATCTAGTCCCAAGCTAAGCAGAGCTTGTGTTATGGGTACTAGACAACTGATAAACATACTTATATATTATAGATAAATTAGACCCAGACACAGAACATATGATCGTGCTCATCACACAAACATTTGTCCTGGGTGGGAATCGAACCCACGACCTCCGGTATAGCAGTCAGGGTCACTAACCACTAGACCAACAGGCCTGTTGGACTAATAAATGTGATGTGCGAGCTCCAGACGACGCTAATTTATATGGATTAGCTCATACAGATGGTTCTCAAAGATAAAAGAAGCAATTATTTCTATTAGAATTATTAAAAGGGACTTTCCAATGTCAGACTATGCAAAGATGTACAATTGATTCCAGTTACATACAGTTTGAACCAGGCGTCTTTATCGTCTTTATTAAATCGTCATTAAACCACTTTGCACAATCCTTTAAATGTAAGTTTTTGTTTCTTTTTTTTAATTATAATAATGAATAGAGCATCTCTTTACTCTTTTCAGGTATATGAAGCAGGCCGTTCAGATGAGTTGGTGGCCTACCAGATGGATAAAACAGAAATCCAGCCCCACGAGGGATGGTGTGAACAAGATCCCCTAGAAATTATGCATCACATCAAATTGTGCGCGGAAAATGCCTGCGATCAGTTGGTGGAGTTAGGTAAGGGATATAATCAGATCGAAATGCCATTCGAGGGAGTGGCGGTTTACCCTATGAGCGTTATTGATTTTTCTCTTGTAGCTCTGCTTAGTAATCGAGACTATAAGAGCTTATATTCAACATTGATGTGTTGGAAATAAGTAAAATAACATAATATGTATGAACATCAATTAGCACGTTGACTATGTTGACGATATCATTATTTTTGATTATTACCATATCGTATTATTTTTGTCAAGTTGAGATGAGCGATTTATTTATTTATTTATTAGATCTCCAACAGAGGCTACAATTTCATGCAATTTTGATTTAAATAGGGGACAATACAAGTGTGCGCTTCCAATTATAGGAGACCATATCATTCACTTATACGATGCGATGATATTTCAACATCAATTAATGGAAAGTTATGGAAGAAAAACAATTTTGCAAAAATCGTTTCGAAGACTCGCAATAGGAAATCTAAATGACTATTGTTAGTAGTTTGACGAATGACGTCAACGACTGGTCACTATCGCTTATCATTTGTAACATTCGAATACTACGAAATGTTGTAGTAAAATTTAGTTAGTATTTTACTACGTCGAACTAATATTAGAAACTGATAAGAAGGATTATTATTTTAGCTCTTTCCCTGTCCTTACACAATTGTTTACGTAACATGTATAATTCAAAAGTGTTTAAATGTTACTGGACTTACGAATTACCGTGACCCCGGTACGTAAAGGGCTATTGAAAGACACCGTGGATTTTAGTCAGTCATGTCTGTCAGTCCCTCCCGCCCTGCCCTGGATGGGAAGACTCATATGATGATTTTACCACCATGTGACCAAATGAAAACTGTCTGCAATATTAATTAGAATGATTCACAGACAACAAATGACAACGTATCAGTGTCATCGAATACATTATCTATTAAAGTTCAATCAACTGCTTTATGAATTGATTTGAATTTAATTTACTTTCTTTGTAAAACAAAAACTTAATTGATTTTGTATCGATAATCAGATTCTCGATAAGAACAAAATTGTGTCAGAGTCTTGTTTTTTGGGTTTCATGATGGACATACTAAAACAAAGAACTAAATGTCTGACAATAAATAAATAGAATAGACTAATAATATATTTGGATCTTTAAAACGGGCCCTAATCCTGACTTTGATAATATTATATTAATGCTTTTTTTTATTTGGTAAAATCATCAAATGTGTCATCCCACCCAGGGCAGAGCGGGAGGGACTGTCAGACTCGTACTGACTAAAATCCACGGTGTCCTTCAATAGCCCTTTACGTTCCGGGGTCACGGTAATTCGTACAGTCCCGCGAGCGACCATTATTTTAATGCTAGTAAAATAGACGTTTGTATGGATGGATGATTGTTATTCAATCATATCAGAACTTGAATCGGATCTTGATTAAATTTGACTCAGAGAAAGTTCTGGAATAACACATCGGGTACCAATCCTACTTCCTACTAATATTATAAACGTGAAAGTTTGTTTGGATGGCTGGATTTTTGTTACTCTTTCACGCAAAAACTACTGAACGTATTTGGATTAAATTTGGTATATAGATACATTATAACCTAGACTATATATACATAGGATAGTTTTCATCCCTATTTCATCTTTCCGTGGGATTGACTGTAGCGGGCGAAGCTGCTGGCAACAACTAGTTATCGATAAATTTCAATATCATCATCTGCCTAGCCTTTTCCCAACTATATTGGGGTCGGCTTCCAGTCAAACCAGATGCAGCTGGATATCAGTATTTAATTATCGATAAATTGAAATTTATAAATGGCTATTGAAATAGCCATTTATAAAATACGATTTCGAAGGAAGGAATGGTCTTTTACATTAAACCAACTGTTAACTCTTAATAAACAATATTTTTTCGTGTTCTTACGTGACTTAATGACATTTGTTTAACCTTATTTTTTACGTTTTGGTGCTTTTCTGACATTCATTTCACCTTCAAAATTGTTACCCACATGATATTTGCACATCTGTTTTTCGTTTACAATGGCACTATAATGCAAATTGTTATGTTTTCAGGTTATACCAAAGATGATATTGTGGCGCTGGGCATCACGAATCAGAGGGAGACAACGATAGCCTGGGACAAATATACGGGGGAGCCTTTGCATGCTGCTATAGGTAATTTTATTTTGTAAAAATATTATAAGTCTTTAACAACATTGACAAAGGGGTATGCAATTTTTTTTTCTTTCGCCAGTTATGAAATGTTGGTCATTAGTAGACCGCAACCTAAGAACTTCGTAAAAAATAATAAAAAAAAAAACTAAACCGTAACCAACCAGAGATATAACGGATTTTATTTTGTTCTAATCGGGAGTAAATCACTCCTGATTAGAACAAAATTAAAACCGCAATATCTCTGGTTGGTTACGGTTTAGAAACTTAATTTTTCTATGGACTTCTTAGGTAGTAGTCTAATTGTAGCCAAAATTTAATCACTGGCGAAAAGAAAAAAAAAATTGATGCCAAGGTCCATACTAAAAGTTGCATGGGCCTTTATATGAAAATAACAAATAAAATATCTGCGAATATTTATCAATTCGCATATATGTATCATAAAAATAAATAATACACAATAGTGGTGTCGGAGCTGGGCGCCATTGAAGTACGTGCACACACACAAGGACGCAATTCCTTTTTTTTATTTATTATAACATCTGGCTCATTCACGCGACAGGTGCTTATAGAAAACCCTCTACTTGAAAAGTGTTAAGATCAACCGCAATATCAGTTTTCGGACGTAGAAAGGAATGAAATAACTTGTTAATATTTAAAAAAAAAACACGCGAAGAGGACAAAGCGTAAAGCCGTGCGGTGGGCGGTGCGGCAGATCGTTGTACACGACACATAAACACAGTAGCGGTTTGCGGCAGGCGGCGATCTTCCCACTCTCCCCGTTCTGTTGCGTATCGTTATCGCATTAATTTTTTTGTACTTTTGTTTCCGTCGCCGCTCCAAAAACCGGTCTAAAAAAACCGCTTAGACCATAGATATAAGCGGCGTCTCGTCTCATGCTTCAAACCTTACCATACATTTGGTCTTACCGCTCGCCGCCTCGCATTAAGCGAACGCTTAAGCCTTTGTCAAACAGACAGGCGTGACGAACGCGTGACGTTTTTATTTGTAATTTATGGAATTGTTTGAATCGAGTCACATAGAAAAGCGAAAGCGATCCGATAGCGTGACTAAACTATCGGACTGACGTCTCGCTTCGGTTCGGTATCGCTTAGGAAACGCTTCGCTTTCGCCTTACTGTTTGGCAAAGGCATTATAGAGACAAGGTCATGGACGGAGCGTTAGAGGTCAACCTATAGCATGATCAGCCTATAATAATCCCACTGATAGAAAACCGGCCAACTCTCTGTAAGAGGGAGTGGTCTTCCTATCAGATTTGAATATCAAAACCTTTAAATTCCAGCTTGGAACGACATCCGTACTGACAGCACAGTGGACGCGATCTTAGCGAAGATCCCCGACCGTAACAAGAATTACTTCAAGAACATCTGTGGCTTGCCCATATCACCGTACTTCAGTGCCTTGAAGATGAGGTGGATGAAGGATAATATTAAAGCTGTGAGAAGGGCTAGTCGCGATAAAAGACTGCTGTTTGGTACAGTTGATACATGGATTGTGTGGGTGAGTAAAATTTATTCAATAATCGATTATCAGGCCTGTTGGTCTAGTGGTTAGTGACCCTGACTGCTATGCCGGAGGTCGTGGGTTCGATTCCCACCCAGGACAAATGTTTGTGTGATGAGCATGATCATTTGTTCTGTGTCTGGGTGTAATTTATCTATAATATGTATGTATTTAGAAATATATAAGTATGTTTATCAGTTGTCTAGTACCCATAACACAAGCTCTGCTTAGCTTGGGACTAGATGGCGTTGTGTGATAGTTGTGGAATATTTATTTATTTATTTAGTTAATAATGATTTACCGTGACTCCGGTACGTAAAGGGGTATTGAAGGACACCGTGGATTTTAGTCAGTATGAGTCTGATAGGCCCTCTCGCTCCGCCCTGGGTGGGAGGACTCATTTGTAGATTTTACCACGTTAAAAAAAAATGTTAACAAATAATATTGATCAACACTTAACAATTCGAAGTTTTATTGATTTTCTCTCAAAAATTTGGAACCTTTTGATATTTGAAACACTTCATGATTCTTAATATTTCTACAGTCCTTCGAGTCCGCTGTCCTTAAAAAGGATGAATAATGAAAAAAAAACCGAAATTATTTTTCTTTCTATCCAGAATATGACCGGAGGTCCGCACGGCGGCTTACACATCACTGACGTCACAAATGCGTCGAGAACTCTCTTGATGAATCTGGAAACATTGAATTGGGATCCTATTTTGATGAGGTAAGGTTCATTTTGCTTTGTAGCTAGCAACTTATACTATTTGTTTGTGATATTGATCAGTAGTAGATGTGAATATTAGCATATTTATGCACGGCAAGATCTATTATTGGAATATAATACTTTTCCATTAAATTGCAAGCAAAAAGAAAGATAGAATATACTTGTTTTACTAGTCTCTGTTGTCCCACTTCTGGGCAAAGGCCTCCCCTCGTTAATTCTACTTCTCTCGATGATGTACTTCGTCATTCCATTTCAAGACGAAGTAATCCTTGCCATCATCATACTTTATTGTACATAATTTCTTTATTCGTTTTTCACTTCTCACAATTACATAAGGTTCATTTTCGATTGACATATTTGGATAGCTTGTTGTGCTAGCGTTTGTAACACAAAAAATATAACACACGCAGGCTAGCATTGCTTTAAATGGTCTTACTACAAAAAAGTTAAACATCTGTTGGACACTTGTCTAAAAAGGTGTAACTGCAAAACGACCCTTATATCAACGTCGAATGCCGTTTTGCAGTTAACTTTTTTGTAGTAAGTCGGTTACCGTCTAACTGAAATAAAGGGTGTTGTTCATACATTTACTTAAAACATTAAGTTGTGATAGGGCTCGATTCGACTTTTATAATAAAACTAGCTTTTCCCCGCGACTTCGTTCGCATGGAATAGTGATTTTTGTTTTTTTTTTTTATAATTTTTGTAATAAAAACTATCCTATGTCCTTTCTCAAGTTCCAAACTATGCTTGTACCAAATTACACACAAATCGGTTCAGTAGTTTAGGCGTGAAGAAAAGACAGACAGACAGAAAGACAGACAGACAGAGTTACTTTCGCATTTATAATATTAGTTTGGATTTGGATAAGTGGACTGTATTGAAATAGGGCTTATTGCTACAACCGGTACTGGTCCGGTATTTCCGGAGCGGTCTGCGCGTGGAAGCCGGGTTCGGTTCCCCGAGACCCTGCGGCGTCCCCGCAGTCGTCCGCGCATATATACGGCGCCGACAATTGTATATTCTCTTTCCTATAAAATGTTTTAAAATACTGTAATTTGTTTACCAGGTTATTCGGCATTCACCGAGACTCGTTGCCCACAATTCGCAGCAGCTCAGAAGTATATGGCACGGTGAAGGACGGCTCCATTTTGGACGGCATCACGATATCCGGGGTAAGTTATTTAATTAAACCTTTAATAAACAATAGTTTTTACATTTACAGTGATATAGAAGACCGGCTAAGTTCGAGTCGAATCTATAATGTATGGAAGCCTCCTGAAATATTAATTTTATTCAGTTTTTTAATTATTTATTGTAATAGCGGCAACAGAAATACATCATTTGTAAAAATTTCAACTGTCGAACTATTATAGTTCCTGAGATACAGCCTGGTGACGGATGGACAGACAGACGAACGGACGGCGGAGTTCTAGTAATAGGGCCCCGTTTTACCCTTTGAAACCCTAAAAAGCAATCAGAATTGTTATACTCGTATTATGTTGGAAAATTCATCTTGCATTTAACCTCTCGGGCGATTTATAATTGAAAATGATAAAAATCAACGTCCAATGAGCGACTGTCTGTTATGTACAGACGTGTGTACGTAAGGCGCTGGGGCGTTTTCGCTTATGTACACCCCGGTGTACGTAACGCGCCCGAGAGGTTGGAGTTGGAGCCTGCCTTGTCCTGGGTAGGGCGGACTAAGATAAAGATATTTGAACGCCATTTTTAACTTTTTCTTTTTTTTTTACAGATACTAGGCAACCAGCAATCAGCCTTAGTAGGCCAGAACTGCTTACAAGCTGGCCAAGCTAAGAACACGTACCGTAGCGGTTGTTTCTTACTATACAATACGGGCACCCGTCGAGTCCAGTCCACACACGGTCTCATCACCACCGTGGCTTACAAGCTGGGTCCGAATACACCCGCCGTTTATGCGCTTGAAGGTAAGTTCCATACGCTATTTCTGAAATCGGTGGGAACTTTCAAACCGATCGAAGCTCTGTGACAGTTTGAATTAATGGGCGAACACAATGAGCGAAGTGCGTGTATAGTTTAATATACACCGCAACCTTTAAAACTGCTTTTATAGGTTTTGTTTCATTTTTAATGGGGGGCCGTTCAAGTATTACGTAAGCAAATTTATTAAAATTATTTACCCCCCCGTCCCCCTTGTCAGCAAAAGTAAGCAAAGCACTTACCCCCTCCCCCCATGCTTACGTAAACATTTTTCAATTAGTGTATTGTTTTTGCCTAAACGTATGCATTATTTGCGGGAATCCCCGAAAATGCGTTTTGTTTTCAACCAAAGACAATGTGAGGGTTGCCATTCGTGTAAAAAAGTAAATAACAACCGATGACGTAATCATCATCTAGACTCCCCTACCCCCCATGTCATCTAAAATAAGCAAATTAAAGACCCCCCCCGCCCCCCCATAGTGCTGTCGTAATACTTGAACGGCCCCTGGAGAGAAAGCCGAAAATGTTTATCAAAATATCTAGTTGCGTAGATATTATGGGCTTTTAATAATGTGGTCATTATGAGGCGCTGTCATCGCCTACACTCAGTCAATTTAGGGAGCTTGCTCATGACGCTACGCTACTCGTGCGTAATCGAATCGATTGCCGATTCAAGTCGCACGTATTTGTTAATGAAACAATGCGATGCAATTCGACCGTGAATTACGAAAATCCACCTTACGATATAAAGGCGCAAAAATACTAAAGATGTTGCCAGCGACGAGTAGTTGCGCAATCGAATTTCGAATTTAGAATCATGTGCATTGTCATTAGCACGTACATGCAATTCGATATCGAGCAGATCTGTGAGCAAATCCGCAGGCCACTGCTCTCTCTGTCTCTCCCAGACTGGATCACATCACCCTGTCCTTTGCCTTCCGCATCCAGTGGCGACATCTTTTTAGTTATATGTGAACTAAAATGCATCATGGAAGTAGAATTAGTAAGCGGTTGATGGTAAAAAAAATACCTAATTTAAACGGTTTTCCTTCGTCCACCAGGTTCTATCGCCGTAGCGGGCGGCGCCATGAAGTTCCTGCGCGACAACCTGCGCCTGATCTCCGACGTGGTGCGGGACACCGAGCACATCGCGGGGCAGGTGTTCAGCACCGGGGACGTGTACTTCGTGCCGGCCTTCAGCGGACTGTACGCGCCTTACTGGAGGAAGGACGCCAGAGGGTAGGCTAATTTTTTTTTCTTTTCCTATTCCTTCACTGTTCTTTTCTGATTTATTTAGTTGCAGGATCCAAGACAGGTACATTCTCCAGGACACGTCGAGATTCATTGTCTCGGCGCTTTTCTGGTGGTTGCAACTGTTGATTTTGGCTTTCAGGAGTTGCAGTGGTTTGGGAATAGTGTGGTGGGATTATCCCCAAAAAAATAGATATAAAACATTATTTGTAGTATATGCGAAACCTGAATATAGTTTGTTCAGAATCAGCAACTGAGTCGATTACAATAATTTTTACCCCATGTTATATTTTGTTCCAAAATATTTTAGTCAAATTTTATCACGAACTAAATACAATACAATCATGGTACGGGTAGTTACTTATTGCCAAACTACTATCAATGAGTGTACGAAACAGGGGGCGCGAGTTGAGATTGAATTGAATTGCGTTATTAAATTAGCATGTTTTTGAACGGACAAAAAGGTAACTTAACAAGCTCATAACTTAATGATTTTTCATGATACAGTTTTGAAATTTCGTACATAGATTCTTTACTTAAATATACTACACAGGTGTATCAGGTTTCGCATAAATAGAAAATAATGTTGTATATAGGCAAACATTTTTTGACTACCCTACAAATAAATCATACAAAATATTTCAGCGTTAAGAAATTGCCCTTTATAATGACTACTAGCAATTCGACCCGGTTTCGCACAGGTAGAGATTGCAAAAAAAAAACTGTACAGAAGCCAGCACATCAACCTACCTTAATTTGTCAAACTTTTATAGATTTTCAACCTTATCGCAACAGTGGAAGTTTAATGTTTGTTTGGTAAAATTTGACAGATTTGTGTAGGTTGACCTGCTGACGTCTTTACTTAGACTACGTTACTCGTTAATAATGTAACTTGTTTTCAAAATGTTTTTTATTTTATGTATTACCAAGAATCATAAAACTGATCACTTTGCATTGTTTTTAGGGTTCCGTACGTCTGAATACAAAAACGGAACCCTTATAGGATCACTCGTGTGTCTGTCCGTCCGTCGCTTACAGTCAATTATCTCCGAATCTATTAGACCGATTAAGTTGAAATTTGGTACACATATCAATTCCTGTGACCCAAACACAGAGGTGTGACGTGAGCAGATGAAATCTGTATATGGGGGGTCATTTTTTGGGGGGGAAGGGGAAAATTAAAAAAAAAAATCTGAAAACTGCATCGTGTGGCATATCAAATGAAAGGTCTTGTTGAGAAGATCTTAAATGTATTTTTTTGTAATTTTAAAATAAATAGTTTCCAAGTTATTCAAGAAAATAGACGAAAATTGACCATTCCCCCCCCCCCCCTTATCTCCGAAACTACTGAACCTAAAATTTTGAAAAAGATACAGAAATTAGTTTTCTCCTTATAGATTATAGGAAAACCTATAAGAAGTCCATGATATTAAAATAACATAGTAAATCACTCAATATTGTGCGTACCAACATACATTTTTTTTTAAATCTATATATATAAAAGGAGAACTGACTGACTGACATATCAACGTACAGCCGAAACTACTGGGGCTAGGAATGTGAAATTTTGCACACGGCTTCCTATTATAATGTAGGGAAGCACTAAGAAGGGGTTTTTGGAAATTTAACCTTTAAGGGGGTGAAAAGGGGGAATTAGGAAAGTACGTAACCCACGCGGACGAAGTCGCGGGCAAAGTGCTAGTACGTCATAAATCGTAAACCGCAATTTATCTTTCAAAGTTACAACCAACTTTTATATAATGTTACTTGCTGCTACGGAACCCTTTAAAGGCGAGTCCGACTCGCACTTGGCCGGTTTTTTAGTTTAGAAAAACTATCATCATCATCAAGCATCACAAGTCTCCTCACTGTGAGAGGCAGTGGGCCATAATCCACCACGCGGGCCCAGTGCGGCTTGGTAGATGTCACATGTCTTCGAATTTTATAACAAAAACTATAAGCGTTAATTTTGTTTCAGAATTATTTGCGGTCTGACTGCATTTACGACTAAGAATCACATCATAAGAGCGGCTTTGGAAGCTGTGTGTTTCCAGACGAGGTATAAATATGTATTATTTGTAACTAGTTTAAAAAATACAGTTGAAACCCATTGGTACGTTAAGTCCAACCTCCTTCAAAGCGCTACAAAAAATAGCAGATTAACCATTACACATTTAAAGAAAATCTTTCAAGTGCACAAACGCAAAACTACGTTTCGCGATATCTATTGTAGAAGATTCAAACTACTATTAGAATCGGATTGAAGAATTCGATGCTTGTAGGTGGGAGCCTCGGTGGCTGGGTTGGAATGAGCATCGGATGAACTGAATCCGTAGGTCGCAGGTTCCAATTCTGCTCGCGGTTCGAATTTTTCTTTCCATGGAAAATCGATGAATTTCGCGATGTATGCGTTAATGCGTTTATAATATTTATAAAATACCTTACATTTAGTTTAACAGCGAACTTAAGGAAAGGCTATGAAATACCATAAATATTTTGTACACAGAGATATCTTAGAAGCAATGAACAAAGACTGCGGCATGCCGCTAGCCAAGCTCCACGTGGACGGTAGGATGACCTCCAATGATCTACTGATGCAGCTGCAAGCGGACCTGATTGGTATACCAGTGTGTAAGTATTTGGAATTTGACTGAAAAAATCTAATTCGAAAAGTCCGTCAGTTAGATTATCAAAAATATTTGACAGGTATTTTTTCTTCTGTTACGTAAACCAAAATTGAAAATACGATACTTAAAAATTGTCATTTTTTGTGAAACTGAACTTGCTCGTACCGTAAAATAAAGTTAATTTTTTACTTTTTTACTATTTGACAGGCCTGTTGGTCTAGTGGTTAGTGACCCTGACTGCTATGCCGGAGGTCGTGGGTTCGATTCCCACCCAGGACAAATGTTTGTGTGATGAGCACGATCATTTGTTCTGTGTCTGGGTGTAATTTATCTATAATATGTATGTATTAGATTATACAAGTATGTTTATCAGTTGTCTAGTACCCATAACACAAGCTCTGCTTAGCTTGGGACTAGATGGCGTTGTGTGATAGTTGTGGAATATTTATTTATTTATTTATACATGTTTCTTACTTCGTGACGAGCCCCCACTCTCGTAATTGATGCGTTATATCTCTGTAACATTAATTCAAGAGAACAAAAAATACGTATCCATTATTTTTTTAAATTCTTACTGACAGACTAATTAAATTTGCAATATGTTGATCCTGTCAATATGTCTTTTGAACCTTGTGCCTAAATCTAGACTGATTTGTTTTAATTATTTTTTATCGTGGTAAAATCATCAAATTGTCCTCCCACCCAGGGCAGAGCGGGAGGGACTGTCAGACTCGTACTGACTAAAATCCACGGTGTCCTTCCAGAGCCCTTTACGTTCCGGGGTCACGGTAATTCTTACAGTCCCGCGACCAAATCTAGAATGATAGGAGTTGAGAAGAAGTGAATCTTCCATATTCTCATTCCATGTCTTCTTGGCACGGTCATCATGAGTCTATAATGTGCCAACTGCTGGGACACAGTGAGAGGTGTGTGAGAAGGTGTAGACCATCACCTTCTCACACACCTCTAAGAACTGAAGACTCACTTGCTGGCCAGCCCAATTCACCACGTCCACTGCGAGTTGATAGATGTCACATGTCTTCGAATTATTGTTTCTACGACACGCCGGTTTCCTCACGATGTTTTCCTTAACCGGTCAGTGACGGACAAAATCTATTTAAATACTTTCCAAATTATGTCAAAATATCTGTTGTTAAATTATAAAGTATCTCGTTCTATACCAATATTTTTAAGCTTTCTCTCTAATATCTTTTTCTTTTATCTAGTGCGAGCCCAGGCGTGGGACATGTCAACGCTGGGCGTGGCCGTGGTGGCGGGCGGGGCCGTCGGAGTGTGGAGCACTGACAAGTGGCGCACTCACGCCACACTCAACGATACCTTCCTACCTACCACTACTGACGACGGTACATACACTCACAATATCTAATCATTGAACATAAGCACACGATATTAATGAACATTTTGGTAAATTTTCACAATGTTACGCATGTAAAATACGCGTATAGGAGAACAGTGTATAAGACGGGGACGCGAGGTATGATGGGAAATCACACACTTCAGCCAAACTTTACACAATACTAATGTACCCCTACTACTTGGAGTTGCGGATACCAGCCTGATAAATCAAATCAAAGCATTTATTTCCAGTAGACTTTTTAGTTACAGGCACTTATGAATTGTCAAAGACACAAAACAATATTGAATACTACAAAATTATGGTGCTACAGTTACAAGACATAATAACTGTGAAAGTACCGTAGATTCCAAGGAGTAGATCTCTATGGAGAAGAACGGGCGAGAAACTCAATGGATATTCTTTCGACACCAAAATTATTACAAAACCTTTGTTGCATACCTAGTTCATTTTGATATGGTACATTATCTGAGAACGATGTAGCAAGTTAAAAGTGTCCACAGTAAAATTCAAAAAAAAAAAACAATTCAAAATAATATTATTTACAATAATTCACAATATTACCGAAATGTTCAGTAATGTCGAGTATAAGAGACAAGGGTACCACCCAATATAGGAGGCGAATAAAGAGGTTTTACAACGTAATATTTAGTTTAGCAACACGGATGGCGCAGTGGCTGAGAGATCGACTGCTGTGCAGTGTGTTGGGGGTTTGATCGAGTAGTTGTTCCGGGTCTGGGTGTTTGTTTATGTGTGTTTCTATGTTTGTAAGCGCACCCACTACACAGGAGAAATTCCTAGTGGGTAAACTTCCAAAAAAAACACAATAAGTTACAATTGAATAACATAGTTTTATGAATCACAGAAAAAAATAGTGTCGTACGTTTATAAAACAAGCAAAACTAACGTTCATATTTATTTCAGATCGCGACGCAAGATACACCAAATGGAAGATGGCGGTACAACGTTCACTCGGCTGGGCGACGACTAAAAAATCATTCACCATGACAGGTCAGGCCAAACGAAAGTGTAGCATGATGCCACCACAGACACCAAGTCTCGATATCCCGACTCTACCGGACAGTAGGAAGAACTCTCTCTTTGAGCCCCATAACCTTACCTTACTAGAAATCAAAAACGACAAAAATTTCGACGACGGAGTCAATCATTACGTTGAAGAACTTCTTCAATATTCAGCACGTAAATTCTCTATGTTTGTTCCGGTCAAAAAACGTGTAGGAGAACATACTATCTTAGATGACGTAGAATATTTTATGAGTAAAAAGGAATGTGATTACGGCATGTGCGAGTGTTGCCCTATCGAGAAAAAGATACAAACTAACTGGAAATCGATTGAAGAGATCATCGAGAATGATCCAGAAATTATTTTCGATTCGGATGACAACCCTATCATGGTTGAACGTGTCCGTACGGCTGAGCCAGTCTTCTTAACTTCTGCCTTGAGTGTAGGCGCCGCGAGTTTGAGCAAAAAAATACATTTCGACAAACTCCCGGCTTTGTTTAAGTCTATTTACAATAAAATCTCCAGTCCTTTAACGTGAATGTTTTTGTGTAGATATGTAAATAATTAATTTTATTACTTTGGGGCTATAAAATGGCCTAGTTACGGATTTGTATAAAGTTCCTATGAAGTTTTAGGATAGCGTTACAACTCGAGATTTTGAACACGCTCAAAATATCGAGATTAGGAAAAAAAAGCAAAGTACGAAAAGACAAATCGAATCCTTACTCTAGGTTCAAAAAATAGCTTCAAAGGTCAAAATGTATGTCGAATGACGTCAAAAAGACGGGATACAACGAATATAATTAGGTTTTATCAATTGTTACGTATTTCTCTCTCTCTTGTAACGTGTTATTATTAAAATGTGATATTCGAATTATTGTTTGAAATTCTTTAGGCGTATTGTACTTAAAAGTTGAAAAAAATAGATATAGTTTAAAGAAAAAATAATTAATTTAGATTGCGATACTCCTCCAAGCCAAATTTTAATGTATTTCTGTTTCTCGAGGTACTATTAAAAGACATTTTAGTATTTTATAGGCTCAATTGAAATTGAAAAAAAGAAAATGTGTAGAAATAGCAGCGTTAGATGAATTGGGTCGTTTTCAAAATCCCAATCTTTTATCGAATGAACTACAATTTAAAATAGTTTTATCTTATTTTATAAGAACATATTTATGTTGAAAAATACATTATAAAATTAAGTTACCTAAACTTTTTCAACAATTTTTGTCTTTTTAAGACTATGCATGCATCGATTTATATTTCAAGTATTTTTTTTAACAGTATTTAATACTGAAAGTCTAGAAACTTCGTTCCTTACTTTAAATAGTCCTTTAGCATAATAATGTTGAATAGAAGAAAAAAAATGTAAAAATCTTTTTTAATGTGACCCTTCTCAATAAAATGTGCTTTTTATAATTTTTAGTTCCTTATTTTCGCTAGAATACTGTGACGTCTATTGTAATTGTTTTACTAACATTAAAATAAGACTGGTATTAACTTGAATATTGAATAAAAATATTTATTTATCCTTTTTGGGTCTTTAATTTATTATTGGTTACTCCTTGCATGACTACTTTTTGCATGTCATATGAGAAAATACTTGTAGATTCATTGCATGATTTTTTTTTGGTTATCATTTTGATTTGAAAATCTTGCATTTTAATTCCTAAAAAATGCATAATTCCTTCGACCTTTCGATTATGTTAGATTATAAAAGAAATATTTAGTACGAATCTAATAAAAATGCTTAAATATAGGCTCGCAAAAGGACATTGTTCTTTCTTCGATTGTCCTTATAACTATGGCAAATTAATCGTAGAGAAAAGTGTTTTTATACCCCAATAAATGAGATATATCTTCAGCTTATGATAAGACCACAATTTATAGCGTTTGCAAATATACACGCAGATAAAATAACACACAAACAAAAATGGGCATTTACTTTACTTTCGCATTTATTACTATATGATTTTAGGCAGGTACACACTTTTACAACACAGAAACAACAAATTAATAAAATTGTGGGTATTATGGAGTTAGACTGTTTCTACAAATGCGAACGCGCGATCGTTGTTGTGTAGACAGCCTAACTATTAAGACATTATTCCATTGACCATTGGTGGTGACCATTTCATAGATCCATTGTGTTTTTTTTTTTTTGTAGTAAGGCGGATAATTTATAGAAATGAAAAGAGTACCTAATGTGTCAATCTGCTTACTTTAAATATATTTAGACTAACATTTAAAGTGTTAAAGTGCTACAATTTCAACGTGTTGTTGCAGTCCTGATTTTGCTGAAATTTTGTGATTTCAAACGATAAGTATTTTCATTTTTTATGTTTTTTTTTTAAATTCTATCATTCACTGAGTCAGCATATCTTTTTTGTGAGTAGTATTACAAAGCAGTAGGTTTGTATTTATTAGTTTTGAAATCACAAATTTCGCATATTTTCACAAAACATTATTTCAGTTGGGTCATTACATCGTATTTAACAGGAATTTTGTGTGCCGTTGATTTTTAACATTTGTAATGGAGAAAAAAAAACCTTTAACTAATGTGTTCCATTTTTTTGTTCTGTTACAGAGGAAAGATACTGTCTCCTGGCTTCACTACCGGCGTCTCTTTATATATTAGGTAGCTTCACAATGCTAGCCGTTTCAAGCTATCTCAAAAACAGGTGATAAGCGAAAATAGGCTCTATTCGTTTTAGAATAAGTTTTTAATTCGCTGTTTAGTGTAGAATAGGGAAACTTAGCGCTTCTTATGTATGTTTAATGTTATAATTCGTGTTAAGACGCTCCCACACCGAGAAGGTTCGCCGTTGTAACGGTTCAAGTTCGAACATTACAATCCGCAACATGCAACGATACAATTTGTAACATCCACTTGTTCCGAACCAAATCTTGAATTGTTACATTACAGGCGAGGGAACGCCATTAAATATCCGATAATTTCTTTATGACCTAGCTTCGATGGACGGTTGTAAATACAGTGATATATTTATTTTAAAGTAGAATACTGAAGACGAAAAGAACCACCAGTGGCGGCCTTAGGGGGTGGCGAACAGGGCAATCGCCCGGGGCCTCGCTCCTGCAGGGGCCTCGCGTAACAACCCAAGCAAATTAAAAAAATATAAATTTAAAACTTTTGATCCTTAATTACTTTTTAAGGTTAGGTATAACATAACCGTAAATTAAGATTAAGTTAGTTAACTAATTCATTCATTCAAAACATCATTGAAAAATCCATTATGTACACTGAGAGATTTTTTTCGATAACCGTAAGTACAAAAAATTACAGGTCCGCGATTCGAAGTTTATAAGTATAAATGTGTGTAAACAGAAGTAAACTTTGTAACTATAAGATGTACTTTATTCTATATTTTTCTTAATCTTAGTACAGTTTTACTTATCATAACCCAAAATTAACTACGATCTACGTACATTTTCACTTGTTAACTTCGAATCGCGGACTTGTCACGTTTTGTGCTCGCGGTTATCGAAAAAAAATCTCTCAGTGTAGTACTTGAATATCGCGCTTCGAAACATTTGAAGATCGGTTTTTAATCGCATAGCACTCGTGAGTTGGGACATAATGTTCTGCTCTTCAATCGCTCGGGGATTATTATCTCGGTGCTAAAATACATAAAAAAAATTAACTGAAGTTTACCCCACTATCGAAATAGTCCTGAGAATTATTGGTACCACACCTGTTACAGGAAACTGAAAGGAGTTTTTCATGGCTTAAAATTATTAAAACATATTTGAGGAATTCGATGACACAAGATCGGCTTTCAGTCCTCGCTATTCTTTCAATCAAAAATGACGTAGCTTATTCGTTAGATTATTGTGCTTTAATTAAAGATTTTAGTCTTAGGAAAAGCCGCAAACATCAATTTTAAAATTTATTATCTCTGTTTTTGTTAATTTTGTAAATCTTTCAATGTAAAATATTTTAAAACTCAAATTTGATTTATTTATATAATTTAAGCATTTTTCCTGAAACATGACAAATACCTAAACCAACCTACTTTCGCATCACGTACTTTTCACGAAGGAAAAAGGGCCTCGCAAAGACCTGCCGCCCGGAGCCTCGCAATGGGTAAGGCCGCCTCTGAGAACCACACACAGCACGAACACAAACCGTCGTGTCCCAAAACAGTTAAACATCTGTTGAACACTTTTCAAATAAACTGTCAACTCCAAAACGGCATTTGAGGTTGAAACAAGGGTCGTATTGCAGTTTTACACTTTTTTTAGATAAGTGTTCAACAGGTGTTAAATAGATGTTTAACTTTTTGTAGTACGACGGTCAATGTTTCAATAAAGTTATATCTTTTGCCCAGCATATACCAATGGTATGAATCAGAGATGGTAAACCTTATGGATCAATGTACATTTTCTGTAAATAAATATTTAAGGGGCCTTTTACAGTCCACTAGCGCCGCCAATCGAAAAAATGTCATAACTCGTAAATATAATCAAAAATACAAAATGTGGTCTATTATTACTGTAGAAAAGGCAATAACGTAATTTTATAACACATTGCCAACACTTGAAATATAGCTGTTTAGCTAAATCGTGCATTTGTAACAAAAACGGCCGTTTATGTTTAGAATGCACGATTTAGCTAAACAGCTATATTTCAAGTGTTGACAATGTGTTATAAAATTACGTTAGCGGCGCTAGTGGACTGTAAGAGGCCTCTTAATAAGGCCACAGATGTGCGATCCAATAATTTTGACTCTGTGCCATCAAATCAGCGCTTGCTTTCTTCCCGCGCACCACTACTCCATAATGTATACTCAGTCGCATTCGTTTGTTTTTCATAGAGTTGGTTCGTACTTTTTCTATCGGTGGCGTTCCCAAGACATTTTTTTTGTGGCCTGCCACTGGTTTGCCATCCCTGGTAAAAGTGATGCAGGCTAGCAGTACGGTTGTGCAGTTGCTGTCGTCTTTGGCATTTCACTTTGTATAACGAAAAATGTAAACTTATCAACTTTTTCTGTCAATTTCCGTATGTATTCTTTTCGAGTAACTTCTAAAAGTTGACACACTATCATTGTATCTAATATGTAAATAAATAATTACAGGGGTTAGTAGTGAATTAACATTGTGTACCTGTAGTAGCTGCTGTATATACTTAATTGTATTTGGCTCGCCGTCGCACCACATCGTGCTTGCGGATTGACGTTACGATTAAGCCCCTTCATACACAAAGCGACGCAATGGATTTATATTGCGATAGTCACATGGATACCAAAGTCGTAAGGTATCGGAGACTTGCATCGTCTAGTGTACGAAGGGTGTTAAATATGATCGCACTTTTGCCAGCGGCGCACACGCCGTACGCGCCTCATTTTAGAATTCGTTTTATAAAATCGGCAAATTATATCAGCTTTCGAATAATGCTGATGACCTCGTAATGTCATATAATGCATAATACAGCGTACGGTGCTGATATTATGTGCGACCAACTTAAGGCTGCTTTTCCACCAGAGATGTGCTATGCTACGTTGCTATGAATGCGTTTGATATCCACCAATCATATTCATTGGTACACATAGCTTAGCAATGGTGGAAACGGATTCAACTAAGATATGTTTTTCATACATATGGAAGGATACGTGCTTTGGATGTGTGCTATGGATGCCTGCTATGGATGCCTGCTATGGATCGTCGCTTCTCTACTATCGATACATCGCATACCACGACTCTCGCATCTATCTCGCACCGCTACATAGCTTAACATCAGTGGAAACAGTCATAGTTTCGTAGCTTAGCACATCTTTGGTGGAAAGGCACCCTAATGGCCCGGCTACACACTCCGTCTTGCCTGGGAGCATGCCTGCACAAACGCAGTTTGCGCAGGTAAGCGCGTGCGTGTGATCGGCAAGGCTGGCAGACAGGTGTAGCTCGCGCAGTCCCAAAATCTTACGCACAGGCCCGGACTGTGTAGGCAAGATGGAGCGTGTGGCCGGGCTATAACTCTAACTCCGCTCGCACCTTGAGACGTATGCGCTCGAGTCAAATCGAGTAAATCTACATACACTACAGTATCTACTAACAAATGTGTCAATTGACGAACAAATTATGATATAGAGAACTGTAAAAACATAAGAAAACTTGACATCAAACTACTTGGATTCAAAACCTATCTCCATTTTTAGATATTCTTATTTACAATTACTGTCAGTTGTATAATATTTAAGGGATGATTTTACTCTGTAATATTAGAAACAAAATCACAAAATTTTAATTCCAAGTGAACAAAGTCGAGTTTTCAATTAAAGAGATTATAAGCCTCTAGAACAATGTCTCGAAGAAGTGATAACATAGTCTTAACATAATTAATTGATACAATAATTATTACAATTTAAAACTGCATTTTTATAAATAATTATTTATTTGAATGTTTAATGAATAGTTCAATATTGCTCATTTTAATAATCGAAATGTACTAAAATCATGATAATGAATTATGTAACATAATTTAAATATTGCAATTAAAACATTTATTTATACTTACACAATGTAAAGTCGGCGTCATAATTACATTACCACATTTGACAACCGTCTCCTGTGAATAGCACATTGATTTCGTTTTAAAACACAAACTTTCAACTGTTACGTTCAGAACTTTAGTCTAAGCGGTGCGACGGGCGGCGCGATGTAGGGTTGGCGGCAGCCGCCGAAATCCCCACCCCCGGACCGCTCTGTTGCGTAGCGTCATTGCAATCATTCATTTGTACTTCCCGCCGCCGCCCGCCGCTCCGAAAACGGTCGGAGAAAACCGTGCGCGATGTAGATATAAGCGGCATCTCGTGGCGTGCTTCAAACATCTATAACATTTGATCTTACTGCCCGCTGAGGTGAGAGGTCGTGAACTGGCCTTAAGGTGGTAACGTAATTATGAGCTCGGCTAAACTAGCAAATATAATATTTCTGCTATACTGATATTACTAGGTAATTGTGACCTCAATAAGACTTTAGAAGTAGATTTTAAGTCAAAAGTGTGAAAAGAAAGCATTTTATTCATATCAATCATAATTATTTTAAATTATATCCATTCCTACTTTAATTTAATTCCGTTCTGGAATAAATGTCCAAGATGGTGAAGTAAATTAGAGCATTTTAAACCTTATTCCTTTGACATAAAAGTTAGCTCGCTTGCTTATGACGTGATTCGACTAATTTCGAATCGAATAGCAATTCCTACCAACTAAAAATGAAAATAGTTTTTATTACGACGATATAATGATGAAATTCGACTGAGCTACGTCCTCGTGGCGAACCTGTTTTATTTTTTATCTATCCACAGACAACCGCAGCGTTTTGTATCGGTAGCGCCTTTATCTCGTAGTAGTAAGGACGATTTTAATTCTAGTTGGTCGACTCAACTGCAATTCGACTAAGTTGAAGTCGAATAGCATCGCATCGCGTCATTAGTAAGCGCGCTTACATAACGAAATGACACTAAATCTTATATGGACATACTGCCAATTTTATTTAATGCCTACCTGAGTTTTGGTCGTTCAACAGTTTGAATTAATACTTTTATTTTGTGAATTTCTATCTATTGTGATAATTGTCTTAACTATCGCGAGTTCAGTATGCGCCATTCAAAGAAGATGGGAGGAACTTTTTTTATCTGATGAGCTGGCTCTTGACAAAGCAGGAAAGCTTACCCAGAAGAACCTGCGGCCGTATTAAGACGTCTTAAAACCAGGCTTGTTCCAGTGAGTGAAAGAGACAGAGCTATACAAGTCGTCTAGCGCCAACTCGATCACTCACTGGCATAAGCCTGGTTTTAAGACGTCATAATATGGCCCCTGTTCACCAAGACATTCGGGTTGTATTCGTTCGTGAACACAGACGCAGGCAGCGAGTTCTACTCTAGCTGGGCGCATTATGAAGGATGGTTGGTAGTGCTAATACCAAAACTCACTGCAACTTGGGACGTAATTCTTTTGATTAGTCTTTAGAATTCATGCATTTATTTTTGGTGTAAAAAGCTGTATGGTTTTACATATTATTGATATTGGGTTTCAAACTGTTGATGCGACCAAAAAACATTGGACCCAATGAGAAATTTATTTGTTCGTTAAAGTGCGTTCACAATTTATAACGCCAACCTATTGTGTAAGCATTCCGAATGGTTTAATTTAGGTTTTTTTTTAATTTATTTAATTTGGATATTGGTGTTATTTTAATATTGTAATAGAGAATATGCAATAGAGGTTTCTATTTTTAATAATCGTCTGCCTATAATTTTTTTATTAATGATAAGCTCGCGTTTGATCACCATTTTCAAATATTGTTGGTTTTCTAATCTTACCGGACGCAGCTTTCTACCAGTATTTTTAAATGGAGCGACTGCCTATCTGACCTCTACAACCCATCTGGGTATCTACTACCCAGTAGGTATCTACCTACTGGGTAAAAATATGCTATTGAAATCGTCTCAAAAGAGGTCACTTGGTACGCTGTTAAATTTGAAAATGGCAACACAACGATGCGATGTACTAAAATACTAATACCCTGCATATTCTCGTAATATAGATCACAAGTTTTGTACCTTGTTTTTTTTTACCTTTATTGCATTTTTTTACAAATTTGAAGTTTGAATGATAACTATTTATTGTGTAACTCAAACTGATAACTCGATGATGATTATTATTTATTAATTTTAATTGTTGTGCTCTTTTTGTATGACTATCGTTGCTTTACTGGACTTTGGAAGTGTGACGTTATTATAAACGCTTTGATACTTATTTAATTATTGGTGGATTTTTAATTTGTTGTGCATTTAAAATATTATATTATTTTTTAAATAAATGTGATTAAAACTGAAATCATGTTTACGATTATGAACAAAACAGAACACAAATTATTGTAAATAATTATTCTGATATTCTTTAGTAAATTATAACTATTTATTGGACAATATTGTAAATAAATATATGTACTTGTTATGAAAACTACCTTACGGTTTACCTATGTGGATATAAATGCTTATAAAAACTCAATTCTAATAAAATATACTCATTTTCTAACTTATTAAATCAGATAAAAATCTAAACCTATAAAATAGTGGAGGATCAAATATTATAATTTTAGACTTAAGTTTGAAATGTATCCCTATAAAAATGTGTTTCTTGAAGAGCTAAATTAAATAAATAAATAATCTAAACTGCGGTTTGAAAATACTAAAAGCCTTTAACATAGACTTTATAGCCTTTTAGTAAAAAATGTTTTTTTGCAACGATCGTTACCAAAAGCAAAGTTCGGGTTTTGGTTTTTGTTTTTACTGACTTTGGCGTTATGCCAAAGTCGCCGTTAACTTTACGACACAAAATCGGGAATCCTGTGCTAAGACCACAAAAGACCTGTAAATCACTAATAGATTCCATTTGTTCAGAGGTTTAGGTTTTACATCAACAGTACCTATGTTTTTTATAACCTATCAATAAAATATATGACATGCATGGTAAATGTAATTTAAATTTTAAATGTGTATTTGTTATGGTGTAATAAAAATTGCATTTGTTGGGTTTTTACGTGTTTTTGTTAACCAAACTTCTTTTTGTTACCAACCAACTTAGTTTGCTCCACCCCTGTGGATTAAAATAAATACTTTAGTTACCTACGATGAAGATAACTAAAAGGAAAAGTTCAATTTCGTAAAACTTGTAATGGATGTTTGATTACGGTAATCTCCCGAGACAGTTTTGCGAGATTGCGGCAAAAGGGAAGAACGTAGGGAGACGATCAGCAGGTGTAGTCAGAACTGCAAGGGGGTTTGCGAAAAGTAGAAGTAGTGAAGGCTTTTCCCAAGAATTTGACAGAGCAGACTAGATAAAAATAAAACCTTGGTACTGTCAGATAAACATTTTGTATTTTGATAGCTTAGTAGAGGCTGTATAACATTATGCTATGAGCCTAGTACTTTAGGAGCGGCGGGTGTAGCCGCGAATTATATTAACCTCAATAGAGACAATGATAAGGTACGTCTGATTAGTGAATTCAAGTATTAAACTTATATATTCTTACAAAGTTTTGAGTTAAATTACGTAAAACAAAAACTATTACCACACACCACAACAGCACCAAAAAATGTAAAAGCCTTTTTGAAGGTTCGCGCCAAATCGCTTCATCAGTTGGTATTTCTGAACCTACTATATTAATTTGATGTTGGCGGAACCAAAAAGCCAATGACTACCAATGATCCTTACCTTCCTACCTACTTCGGTGGAGAGGTCTTGGTCCAGCTGTGAGATGCAGTATTATGTAAGCTAACAGCAATCATTAATATAAAAACAATGTTAATCTTCTGACTTTGCAGTTTGGGCTTAAATGTTTCTGAACGTAGCAGTGACACTGTCAGTGTCACTCGCCGACACCAACATTGCAAAACAAAATGTCAAAATCACGAGTTTATCAGTCGGGTGATAGGAGATAAAATTGTAAACACGGTAAGAAATTTGTGTAAAAGTGGTTTTAAAATGCACAACTTAAAGGAAAAGCAACCCTAACAAATACTTGTGTTTATTTAATCAATTTCAGTCGTTCACATAAAATATGTGAGCAAAGAAGACTGAAATAAAAGTCCGGTCGTGTTTACACAATATTCAGTCAAAAATTTAAACAATAATGGACATAGACAGCTTACCATTGGAGACTTTTATAGAAATTTTAATCAGAACCGACGGTATTACTGCTGGAAAATGCCGTCGGGTGTGCAAAAAATGGTTGGAAGCTATAGATGAAAACGACCACATATGGGAGAAAATATGTCTCAAAGAGTTCGAATACCCGTCTTCTATAGCCAAAAAGAAGTCTGGCAAAGACTGCAAGTGGTACTATATCTACAGAAACCTCACAATGTGGTCAAAAATAACTCAGTTCAACCCAGAAGCTCGAGAGTTCTATAAATTCTCCATACATGACAAAAATCATGCTTTGCCAGTTGATTATGGTGTCCTGCCGTTAAAAGAGGCAAGAGGCATAGTGCTGTATGACACAAGCACAATGAAAAATATACCAGTAGCAGTTCCAGAGAAAAACTGCTTCAAAATGGAGAATAATGATCTTGCTACTGTTTTACTTCTAAAATGTGGCATATTCCTCCAAAGAACAGTTGAAAATCTGACTTACATGGCTGAAGCATTTTTCAGAGCTGATAACTTTGTGCTACATGGAAAAGAGCTCTATTTCTTCAACAATAGAGATGTTTTTATCTGTGATCTAACTAAGCAGAACCTTGAATCAAAGGTTATGCTTCATTGTGACTATGATATTAAAGAAATTCAGTATTATAAAGGAAAACTTTGTATCTTCACTGATTGTGGTAAAATTGTCACCATCAGTAAAAACAGAAGTATAACAGTGAAGTCAATAAGCTGTCCTCCGGAATGGATTAAACAGATCAAACATATTCGTGCGATTGACGACAAAAACTTTGTCTGTTATTCCAGGAATCTGTTCAAAATTGAAACTGACAAGTACCAGCATTTATATTTAGAATTTCCACCAATCACTGCTTTATTTTTCTATGGAGACTTTGTTCTGATTGGCACGAGAAGCGGTGAGATACTGCTGTATCGTTTGTCATGCCAGAAAAGGGCAACTAGACCCATATTTGAAATTATAGCACAGTTGCCAGATGACAAATATGCTGTTCAACTGGATGTGTGTGAAAGGAAGTCTGGTCCGGTGATTTTAGCGGCAACATTCTTTGAGATTATGAAGGTGGAAATTGATTTCTTTCCTCATGTAAGTTAAACAATTTTTCCTAATATTTTTACCAAATTGCCCAACAGGATTTATTCTCCAGAATGAATTATTATTTTTAGTTAGGTAATAATATTACCATTGGGTCATATTAGAATTTTGAGAGATAAAATGTCAACCATAAAACGGAAAATTAATATAAGGAAAGTTAACATTGTTGATTGTTTAGATCTTTAGATAATCTATGCCCAAAATAAATCATTATTAAAATCAAATTTTCGACAAAAGTGACCTAAATATTTAAATGTGCAGTGTATCAAAATGTCCTAAATATTTTTGCATACTATAATTATATACATTTTCCTGCCTAGCGAAAACAGTTTTTTTTTTCATCGTGGTAAAATCATCAAATGAGTCCTCCCACCCAGGGCAGAGTGGGAGGGGCTATCAGACTCGTACTGACTAAAATCCACGGTGTCCTTCAATAGCCCTTTACGTTACGGGGTCACGGTAATTCGTACAGTAGGGAATTAGTACCAGCTGTTTGTGCATTTAAATGTTTTGTAAATGTACTCACGATACAGGAGACCTAGATTGGAAGAAAATTTTTTTTTTAAGAAAAAATTTAATATTCTATTAATTATTGTTTTACAGGATAAAGATATGAAAGCGAGTTTCCCGATCAATAAACTATTAATGTACAAGCGACTTTTAAGACTTCGGGATCGACTTCGACTGGGCGTACCCTCGAACAAATCTATTGCATAAGATAAAGCTTTAAACCTAGCCCGTAAGATTGTTAATTATTTCAAAAAACTAATTTATTTATTATTATTTTAATTATGTTGTTATTGGATTAAATTCAATTAAATGTTGTTGCCAAAATTGTATTAGTATTGGAGTATGTTTTTCATTCCAAATTGTAAAAGGACAACATCGTCCCTCCCCTAATCTCAATCTAAATAATTTTATAAGATTACTACCTGTATTGTATCGGTTGTGGGAAGCACTACCATTAATATTTCTTAAATATTTCTAGCCGTTTTATCCTCCTTTCGTTTGCATGTTTTTTTCCATTACAAACCGTCTGGTCGGACTGCGAGTTGCCCATTACTCGCTCCCCGCATGCCCGCGCCTACGGTGGCCGGAGATCGTCTGCCGACATCCGTCGCCGTGGGCGTCTACCACTGCGACGATTGGTGATGCAGTCAAATACTGACCTTTAGCGTCTGGTCGACATTGAGGGGATCAGGGGATCTACTATAAGCAAAAGCAAATGCACTTACGTGTGGCACACAAAGTTTGCCTTGTATTATATATGGAATCTGCACGAGATAATCCTAGGAGGCAACACAAAACCAACCTCGTAGGCATTCCTATTCATAAAACTAGGAACCACACAATTCTCCAAGATAAGATCAACTTCTATCTCCCTCCTACCCCAAATTACCAGCGAAGCTTTACATAGGTGTGAACAGGACACACATAGTCACATAAATCATACTAGTGGCTTTATCACGGTTTGTAATACAAGTGCAAATGAGCCCACAGTCCACGCGTATGCGGTCTTGTCACGATGCCAACACAGCGCTGCATCGCTGCAGACAATCTGTGTTTTAGGTAATAATCTTTATTTTATCAAGCGCTTTATTGTTCTAAGCGCGTTTTGTTGACATTTGGTAAGCTTATTTTGCGGGTAGAATATCTTTCTGTTATAAAGGAAGGTTTAGATTTGTCTTTGGATCAGTTATTCTAGCCTAGCCTTAGATTAAACTATGTCCAGATTGATAGTAGGCCATTGAGAATTGAAGCCAAAAACATGGGGTAATAATTTACACCGTCGTTGGATTCCTAAGTAAAACAAGTGAAAATCTCCAAGGAAAGTTTTTAAATGTGTGCGTGGCGCTCACTCACAAAATAAAAAAGTGGCTTCACTTAAAGCGGTTCGTTTTGTTTCGAACACGGAATCTAGACTTTTTTAATCTAAAAGCCTAGCCTTTTCCCAACTATGTTGGGGTCGGTTTCCAGTCGATTCGGATGCAGCTAATTATCAGTATTTTACATGGAGCACCTGCCCTTCATTCTTCATATACCTACACAGAAATCATATTTTAAAATAGTTATGTTCTAAAAAGTGGCAAACTTTTCATGTAACATATGTGCAGAATATACAAAAAGAAATCACGCCTTTTCCTTATTCATTATTTCTAAATTTTATTTTTAAACTGCTTATTATGAGAAACAAGCTAAACCCCGTTTTACACCCCTGCTACTCTGCTCCTATTGGTCATAGCGTGATGTTATATAACTTATAGCATTCCACAATAAATGGACTATCCGACACAAATATAGTTTTTCAATTCGAACCAGTTACTTCCTGAGATCAAATCAATCAAACAAACTCTTCAGCTAAAGCTATAAATAATATTAGTATAGATTAATAATTTATGAAAACGTCCTCAGTTTGTCTTTGAAACTTAAAGCGAAGCCACACCTTTCTATAAGGCTAGAGAGGGGTAGGTAGAGTAGGTACTATGTATAATTGGAATCTGTTAGTACGAAGTTCTAAGCTCTGGCCACCAGAACTAAGTCTTTTCAAAACTAAACTGAAGTAAAACACAAACTAGTAGGTAGATAGCAGAGTTGTACCTTTATCTACAGGATGATTTTTTAAAGTGAGCGATAATGCGGGTCTTTTCAAAGATGGATTTAGTATAATGAGTCATTAACCTTTCCACTGCTGTTGGTAGATATCACATGTCTACTAATTATGGTTGTAGTAATTGCCGATTTCCTTCACCATTTTGAGAGCAGTGGGGATGAAATACATTGAACAAGTGATGCGACTTGCTAGGTTCGAACTCACGACCTACACTACAACTCGCAAGTCGGAGTCGATATAAGAGCCGTTATTGTATACATATACATATGTATCTATGGATTTAGTTTGTCGTATATCTCATTGAAATTGGTCTTTATTAGCGGCACTATTGAACAGTGTTCATTCAAAAATCAACGTTTTCGATTCCAAGGTTGATGTTTATTTTTTTTTGTTTGATAGCAATGGTTCAGTTTTAGCTTCCAGGACAATTTTGAGTATTTTTCGCTAAAGCTCATAGTTTCGGATTGAACCATTCACGCCTACTTGAAAAATTCACCCAGTATACAAGTCAGTGCGTGGTTTTGCAAACGCACTGACGAAGTTTGAAAGGCGCCTTCAACTTTGCATGGAGTAGACTCTATTGTTAGTTACGTCTTTCAAAGATGAGTAGCAGTTAGTATGACATAAACATACCTATATCTACTCGTAATAAGAACTATTCTTGCATGTAGGCACTTGGGTACGACAAAACAGTCTCGTGCGACTGTCGTTTGTTTTTTCATTTTTCGTGTTCGTAGTTTAAAATGTCTATTCAAGATGGCGCATAGTGTGGAAAATAAACAGAGAGAATGGTCCTCGTTTAGGCTTGTGATAGCATAAGACAGGTAGAACCTGAGTTTGAATCCAGAAAGGCAATTAATTTTGTGTGCAATGTTCAGGTAGTGTTAATTCCGCAAATAATTGAGGCATGGATCACCTGGATGCAACATCAACCCACACTGGGAGTCCATAAGCACATGCAAGACGAATTGAGGGATATCATGTATCATTGCATGTGTTAGAAATAGGATGTTTGTGTGTAATAAATAGTAAATTATACCATATCTATCACACACACTTTTTTTAAATTTACCTATGACATAATGTCGTCTGATGGTAAGCAACGATGTGTTCGACGGTGAAGCGCGCTTGCCTAAAAGTAACCTATTCTCTTGACTTAAAGATCCCAAGATTGTAGCTATCAAAACACAGACTGTGACTGGGAATTCTACTACGTAACTGTGCCCACTTTATTAAATAATTAGCGCAGCTTTCAAAACGTTCTTACAATGACTGACTTTGAAAAGTAGGACGGACGGAGCAAATGTTTTTGCCGTTTGAGCATTAAACCAACGACACGAAGCGCAGTAGTCGGTAATTTAACCCCTGTGCCAACCGTGCTGTATTCGAACCATAAATTAATATTTGACGAGAAAACAACTTTACACTCTGTTAAATTACATAAGATATAGCAAAATCTAGAACATGATAACGTCTAACATTTGCCCTATAGCCACTCAACCTAATTTACTTTAGGAACTTCTAATAAAACATTGTCTAGACCAGAGTTTCCCAAAGTATGGGTTGGGACCCACAGGTGGGCCGTGAGTGATTGGGTGGGCCCTGAAATTAGGATGATACCTTTTTTGTCGTGGTAAATCATCGAATGAGTCAGGGCGGGGCGGGAGTGACTGTCAGACTTGTACTGACTAAAATCCACGGTGATCCTTCAATAGACCTTTACGTTCCAGTCCCGCAAACCCCGTAGGCTTTGGCCCTCTAAGGGCGGGCCGTCAGAAAAGGGGGCCCTGTCAGAGGATGAAACCTAAGTCAGGCAGGAGTTTGCGCTTGGGCCGTTCCAAGTCATTGAGATTCGAAAGAGATGAAATTAAAGTTGATGCTATTGTCTAGTGTATCTCTCTTCTATATCATGACTGCTGGAAGACATGTCTTAATGGAATCTGCAGTATCACCTTTATACTCTGGTATCTATAGTTAGTCTGTGTATGTTTTATGTGTGCATACTTACTTATAAATCGTCGGCTTATTGCAAGAAGTCATTATGTGACATATTCACTATTCTGAGATAAACGTTCTGAGATAAACAAAGCCGACGAAATAATGGTATGTTTTATGTAATAATAATATGGATTTGTTTTACAGGCTCTTGTTTCAGCTCATCAAGAAAGTATTAAAAATCCTTGTTTTAGGATTAAAATTTTCGATTGGAATTAAATGTATTTTTCTTGTTTCAAGAGGTTTTCATTCATACTTATAGTCGTGCCCCTTTTTATGACAAGTTTTTATTTAATTTCAATTGTCCCGTTGTCTATCACAAGTTTTTCACCCCTTTTCGGTTTCAGATTGAGCTGTAATTCATATATATCATGTAGCAATATGGGGAATGTTATGAAGACATGAAGCTGATCTGGTTAAAGGTGGTCATAGGAGGTGTAACAAAATGAAGCAATCCTAACGATTTTCGGCTCGTTAGATTCGCCTTAATCTTAACATTGTCTTCAGATACCTAATAGTTCTTTTCATTAACAATAAGAGCGTGTTTTTTAGGTAGGTTGGTCGTGTTCCAGAAAACTTTGGGAAACACTGGTCTAGATTAGTTAATGTAAAATTAGTACATGCAAAGTTACACCTTACAAACTTGTACCTAAGTTCGTACACAGACTAAGAAGCACCTAAAAGTTCGGCGCTGCAATCAAATGTCTACTTTGAACATTTTATGCTTGAATTTTCTTGAAATGTTTTTAGCTTAAATTGTGGTTTGATTACTTCGGTTTTATTTTGAAGGTAATTTATGATTATAACCTTAGTTAGTGAAGATTTCTGTATGCGGTAATAAACCTGAATAATTTAGATTTCAATAAGCTTTCATTGAATTTTGCCAGGTCCTAATCATATCTCTTAAAAAACGACAAACGCCACAATTTTTTTTTGGTTTTTACTTTTAATTCATGAAATTAGTCCTCACAGGGCGGGACTGTCAGACTTGTACTGACTAAAATCCACGCTGTCTTTCAATAGCCCTTTACGTTCCAGGGTCACCGTTACCTGGTGAGATAGTTCTGCGACCCCGGCAGACATTTTTATGTCTATAAGAATAGAGGAAAACTAAGAATGTGTAATGGAGGCCATATATGTTAGGGCTTGCATGATGGTTTCGGTCACCTTTTAACCTTACATGCATAACTGTAAATGGCTAGAAACTGACTGCTGATGACGTATAATATGCTATTTTTTTTTACGTGGTAAAATCATCAAATGAGTCCTCCCACCCATGGCAGAGTGGGAGAGACTGTCAGACTCGCTCTGACTAAAATCCAAGGTGTTCTTCAATAGCCCTTTACGTTCCGGGGTCACGGTAATTCGTACAGTCCTGCGACCTCGGCAGGCTTGGACCCTCTAGAGGGGGGCTCCGTCATTTTGCTGACACTCTGAGCCGCGCGTGGAACACAACGCGCCGTCGACACGGGCATGGTCCGTGAACGGACAGCGAGTTGCCCATTACTCGGTGCCCGCATGCCCGCGCACGTGTAAGAGCCTATAGAAAATATAGTAATTTAGAATCAATTTTGACGAGGTTGGGATTCAACTCCTAGCGATCAATCCCGATGGCCGTTACCCCAGGCTGAGACACTATGACAGGCCTCACCAAGAACGCCTGGCGTAGTACCATGACGTCTTAAAGCGTGAGTAGTTCAGTTGTGGGAACGAGATGGCGCCAGACGACTTGTATAGCTCTGTCGCTTTCCCTCAGCGGAACTACTCGCTTTAAGATAACATGGTAAGCCACCTGTACTGTCAGAATTCAGCGCCAAATAATTTTTACTGTGTTCCATCGATGTGCTGGAGTTCCCGCTCGCTCCTCATTTTTGCTTCTGGGATAGATTAAGACCAAGAGAAATCCCATTAAAAAAATACACCAATATTTCTCGCCAAGTTCTTATCGTGACAAATTCGTAAGCAGTTTACGAGTTCTTGGAGTATCCCCTCGCGGCTGCATCGCTGACTCTAGGTCATAGATCACAAGTTAAGTCTAGACTTCAGACCAGTCCCGGATCTGCACATTTTTCGAATCGGGGCAAAACTTGATGGTGGGGCCTTTCTAGTAAAATTAAGAGTAAAATACCTCAAAAGATATTTTTTGTTACTTTGTTATGTACTATAGGTGTGCTCTTGACCTTAGTCTGGATCAGGGGTGACAAACACGTGGTCGACGATGGAGCAAACTTACCCAGAAGTACCCTGTTCACTCTAACTCGAAGAGGTTAGTGTTGTTTTTTTTGCCGGACATTTCAAATTTATGGTTACACTAGCTTCCGCCCACGACTCCGTCCGCGCGGATGTCTTCGCGTGGATGGTTTATTTCTCCATTTTGAGTAACTCTGACAATGACATCTTATAAATATCTATTGGACCCAAATACGGCTAAGCCTATAATAATTAAGGAGATTCGCGGTTCTATAGAACAACGTCTATGAATAAAACTGAAAAATAAGATTTTTTTTTCTACGTATTTTTCCAGGATATCGAAATTGAACCGTTAGTTTTCACGTGATGCCTGCACATACAGACAGACAGACAGACAAAAATTTTTTTAGTCACATATTTGGGTTTGGTATCGATCCAGCAACACCCCCCGCTATTTATTTTTTCAATATTTTCAATGTACAGAATTGACTCTTCTACAGATTTATTATATGTATAGATGTAAGTAGTCATGTTTATGATTATTTACGCCCCTGGAAGTCGGGGCTCGAACCTTGGGCACGAGCCCCGTCCTAGATCCAGCACTGCTTTAGACGATCTAGTATTATGCTGTTTTCCACTCAACCCTCCAGCGTAGATTGGATTACGTTGAGTGGCGTTTTTTGTTGCGGGTTTCTTCGTGACATTGTCACGGGTTAGACGTTGCAGGGCTGATCACTCTACTTTATTTTATTTTCAAAAGAAAATATTTACTTAGGTATTAGTTTCACCCTTTTTTTGTCTGTAATCAAATCTTGCAAGTTTTGACACACTTTCCGGTTTACGATTAAGTTGAAATGCACATATTATTATGTCACGTGAAAATACAATATTATGATGAGCTGATCTGACAATGGATCTGTATGGCGGCCACAGGAACTCCGTAATGAAAGAACGCAACCCCATCTTGTTTGGTCTTTTAAATTTGTCTTGACAAGTAGTACTTTGTGTTTAGATACGAGTAGTAGTTCTTTTTATTAAAAAGTACTTTTTAAATTAACTGATTTATTTGTTTAATTAAACAAAACAGAACAGAACCGAGAGATATGGCATAAAGCCTTTGTCAAACAGACAGGCGTGACGAATGCGAAGCGTGACGTTTTTATTTTGAATGTATGGAATTGTTTGAATCCAGTCACATCGAAAAGCGAAAGTGATCCGATAGCGTGACAGAACTATCGGATTGACGTCTCGCTTCGGTTCGGTATCGCTTCGGACTCGCTTCGCTTTTGCCTGTCTGTTTGACAAAGGCATTAAAAAGGGGGAGGCCTATACCCAGCAGTGGGTGACCCCGGGCTGATATGATAATGATGATGATTTGTTTAATTCAAATGTTTTAAAAATTAAGCATGGTGGCAGCACCGATACATTACAAATCAACGTGAGTTTATTGAAAAATGCTTTAACCTGGGACCCTAATCTATACATATAATAAATTTGTAGAAGGGTCAATTCTGTACATTGAAAATATTGAAAAAATAAATAGCGGGGGGTGTTGCTGGATCGATACCAAACCCAAAAATGTGATTAAAAAAATTTTTGTTTGTCTGTCTGTCTGTATATGCAGACATCACGTGAAAACTAACGGTTTGATTTCGATGAAACTTGGTATAATTATACCTTATTATCCTGGGCATAAAATAGGATACTTTTTATCCTGGAAAAATACGTAGAAAAAAAAATCTTACTTTTCAGTTTTATTCATAGACGTTGTTCTGTAGAACCGCGAATCTCCTTAATTATTATAGGCTTAGCCGTATTTGGGTCCAATAGATATTTATAAGATGTCATTGTCAGAGTTACTCAAAATGGAGAAATAAACCATCCACACGAAGACCGACAACCACGCGGACGGAGTCGCGGGCGGAAGCTAGTACACAATATAAGCGGTAAACTGTAGGTGTAGGTACTGTATCCCTCTACTAGATTACTTCCTTTATTCGACTACTACTTTTTTTTTGTTTTATCGTGGTAAAATCATCAAATGAGTCCTCCCACCCAGGGCAGGGCGGGAGGAACTGTCAGACTTGTACTGACTAAAATCCACGGTGTCCTACAATAGCCCTTTACATGACGGGGTTACGGTAATTTGTGAGTCTCGCGACCCCGACAGGCTTTGGCCCTCTACAGGCCCCGTCACTATGCTGACACTCCTTGAGGCGCGCGTGGAATACAACGGATATTTTATTAATAGTATCAGATTTCCTTGGCACAGCAAAGGTATGGAGTCGTTTCTAACGAACATAATCTATATATTATGTACCTACTAGGTATCTGTGAATTCTAATCTCCGTTATTCGAAGGATTTCCTCCTCAAATCAATCTTTAAGAAAGCCGAGATTTACGACAAAGGCAGACCTATATTATTTTATTTCATCCGCGATTTAGACCGGGAGCTAGTGTTATGTTTTCGGTTTTTTATTAGTTTGTTGAAAGTGCAAAGTTTAAAAAAAGTTCTATAAACAAAACCGTCTTGCTTCAGAAGGAGGACTTTTGTATTATGCATATTTTTTATAAAAAAAAATTAATTGAATGATTTTTTGTAGGGTAAAAATTAAAAGAAATATGCTAAAAGATACATGGTATTGTCATGTCAAGAGAATGGGCGAAAGGCAACTAGCAAATGCGAATTGTAACACGCTAGAAAGACGTACTCTTACCTTAGGTGAGGTCCTATATAAAGGTCAGGTGTGTGGTACAACCAAACTGGCGTGGGTGTGTGCCCCTTCTAGTGATCTTTATGATTTAAGCATAAAGTTGAAAATCGATTGGACAGGCTGTGGTTTCGAAGCCTAGCGCAGGCGTATCAACATGGACGAGTTTCAAGGAGTTTGTAAGAACTGGCTGACTTCGAGAGTTTAGGTGGAAAAAACCCAAATTCTCGAAATGGCAACAGAGTCGCAAAAAGACAAGTTCTCAAACTGACAAATTCTCTAAAAGGATCTCATAATGGGAAATTCTCAAAAAGTTTGATTTGCAAAATGGCAAATGATCAAAATTGAAGATTTTCTGCAATCGGGATTATAATTTTTGGAACTGTATGATATTTCGCATGACATGAAACGGTTTAGTTAAATCGAAGAAAAGAAATCTTTTATTAGAAGAAATTACATAAAATTTTCTATTTATATCATTTGCCATTTTGAGAATCAGGCTTTTTGAGAATTTTCTATTTTGATAACTTGTCCTTTTGCGACCCGGATGCCATTTTGCGAATTAGGCTTTCTGTGCCTAAACCACTTCAAGAACTGGATCACACTTATCAGTAGACTACTTATATGTAGACGAGCTACTTGATTGATTTGAGCGCTCTGTGCGCGATAACAGCGCCTCCCAGTAACAACTTTATTGGTGGCCAATTACATGATAAGCAATTTCGGCCTGTTCCTTATTAAAAAATATTTGTTACCTAAAAAAGTACTTAATAATAACAAGTGGGTGGTTGCTAAATAGGTGAATTTTGCAGGGGTAGGTACTTATCACCAAGGTTGACATGTTTTGTCGCTTCTCACGACAAGCGTTTGTTTCCGCCTAGAATTTTTCCTCACGGCACAAATAATGGCATATTTTTAAAAACCACTGGCCTTTATAATTTTATCACGGTTTCTGGCTTTTTAATCCAATATCAAGCCTTTTAATTCCTACTTTTCAAGCTTTTACATGGAAAACTCATTAAACAAGTCGAAATTTAATACAGTTAATCCTTAAAGTTATTTAATAAGATACTAAAATCTATTTATAATCTGGGTAATCTCGAGTATCCAAATATTATCCTACAAAATTAATCCTTAAGGTAAGTAAGATTTCATTTAATTAAATGTTTCTGACTCGTTGGTCTAGTGGTTGCAAGCACGACTGCCGAGAATGAGGTCCCGGCTTTGATTCTTTGCATATTTTCCATAAAGCAGTTGAAGGCAATAAATAGGCTTGTTCACTATTACACAGGACTCAAATTTAAATGGAGAAATGTGGGTGTACAAACGCCAGCAGTTCAACGTACTCCATTCTGTGAAATTTTACCAATCGAACATTATTCTTCTACTATTCTGATAAGGTTGAAAATCTGTTGAAGAAATTTGACAGATTGAGGCAGGTTGCTTTGCTAACGTCTGTACTATCAGATATACTTCTGCCTGATCTTTCATGATTACAGCAGTGATTTTATGTTATGTTAAAATGAATTAGTTTGTAAGAAGTTTTACTAAAATCGGTTACGAAAAAAAGGACATGAAATTTTGAATGAAATGTTGTTCGGTGTACACGATCTTACGTTAGGGACTTGTAGTTTTAAAAAGTAAATCTCTAGCTAGTGAAAAACAGTGTTCATTTTCTACGAAGCGTCTTCAAATAGTTTTCATGTAAGCGCTAGCTCCCGGACTAAAACTTCTGTATTGTCTCTGGTCTCGAATAACAAAGACGACCAACCTTTGTGCCGGCGGCGCCTGATCTTCAGCGAATTTCAGACTAGTGGTCGTTATTTATGCGACCTGAAAGTAGTGGTAACATGAGTCTTGACACTGATTAAGTATGTTTTAATAATGGTTTGATGGTATTTATGTAATTCCCAACTCATCATCATCTGCTTAGCCTTTTCCCAACTATATTGGGGTCGGCTTCCAGTCAAACCAGATGCAGCTGGATATCGCAGATGGTATTTATAGCAGATGGTATTTTACATGAAGCGACTGCTGTCGAACCTCCACAACCCAGTAACTGGGTAATACGATACCCCATGGTAAGACTGGTTGTCAGACTTTAGAGCTTCTGACTAACAGTAACGACTGTCAAAGATCTACAAATGACAACCGGGACCAACGGCTTTACGTGCTTTCCGAGGCACGGAGGAAACTCGCTATGACTGATGGTCACCCATCCATAGACCAACCTCGGCAAGCGCGGCTTAACCCGGATGATCGGCCTGTGTGCCACGAGCTCCTCAATAAATAATTCGTAATTCCCAACTACTGGTTAATATAGGCGTGTTGCAACAGCAACAATAAATTGCAAATATAATTAGTCTGTCAGCTGCCATTTTGGACAATAATGGACACGTATTTTTTCTTTTGCTAAATCAGATTTCTTGGCCACATGGCAACCATGGACCACCACGAGCTCCTTAAAGCCTTTGTCAAACAGACAGGCGAAAGTGAACCGAACCGAATCTGAGGCAATAACGACCCGATACGCCAAACTGGGTGCAGCGAACCGAGTTGTGGCAGTTGTATTAGCTGACTTTTTATGAACGACGTCAAACAGAGCAATTACGCCTTCGCCACGTCTTCGCATCGGTTCGGTCACGCTATTGGATCGCTTTCGCTTTTCTATGTGACTGGATTCAAACTATTCCGTACATTACAAATAAAAACGCCTCGCTTCGCTTTCGCCACGCCTGTCTGTTTGACAAAGGCTTAAATGTTTATTATTTTAATTTAATTTTTAATATTAACGCCTGCCGTTCGAATTTGAAATATTTCGAGATTAATAAATTCGGAGGCCGCGGTAGAATTTTTCTTTATACTGAAAAACCTTATATTAATGGATGAGTCATCTCTTTATTTGCAAGAAACTAGGTAAGTAGGTAATTGCATGGTCGTGAAAATTAACCCCATTAAACCGTGTTTGGATCAATTAAACCCTTCATAAATTATATATTAGGCACAATTAACAATGCAAATAATGTCGGTGTTACTCCTTTAATGTGGAGGCAAATATTATACAGGGTGCTACAGAATTAATTTACCTAATACGGTAGGTATCTAGGACTGACTCATCAGTAAACCGTGACCCCGGAATGTAAAAGGGCTATTGAGGAAGTCTGAGAGTCCCTCCTACCCTGCTCTGGGTGGGAGGACTCATTTGATGATTTAACCACGCTAAAAAAAAGGACTTACTATGTTTTTTTTTCCTAACATATTCTGTTAGAAGAGAAACTTTTCTTAATCTGTTTAATAATTTTTCAACGTCAATCAGGTCATGTCAAGGGCTGTCTGTCCATGGGGAGCATCCATTACCTTTTTTTTTCCGTGGTAAATCATCATTAAATGAGTCCTTCCACCCAGGGCGAGACGGAAGGTACTGTCAGACTTGGGAGCATCCATTACCTTTTTTTTTCCGTGGTAAAGTCATCAAATGAGTCTTCTTCCACCCAGGGCGGAACAGGAGGTACTGTCAGACTCGTACACACTAAAATCGACGGTGATCCTTCAATAGCCCTTTATGTATCAGGGTCACGGCAGGGTAGCTTGATAAAACAGTCCTTAGATCCCAGCTGGTTTAGGCCCTCTGTGGTAGGCCAGACGCGCGTGGAACACGATGCGCCGTCAACCCATGGTCCAATATAAATATCTAATCGTATGATAAAAGAAGCGTGTAAAACAGCGGGTGACGCGTTATTAACTGTTTACAACCGGTGTATTTCTGAAGGCGTTTTTCCTCGTATATGGAGACATGGCTTTATACGAATAATACCTAAAAGCGGCGACAAGCCACCAGATGACCCTAAGTCATACCGGCCCATAACTTTATTACCATCTTTGGGAAAGCTCTTGGAGCGTCTTATCGTCCCACGATTGTTACCGGACGGGCCCAAATTCCATAAAAATCAATTCGGTTTTACTATCGGGAAATCAACCGTTGACGCGGCACTTTCTGTTAGAAAAATGGTTAATACCTCTAAACACAAGTACGTAGTTGGGATCTTTTTAGATATTTCCGGGGCCTTTGATAACGCGTGGTGGCCAATGCTACTACTTAAAATAAAAGCTCGTGGTTGCTATAATAATATATTTAATCTCCTTTGTTCGTACTTTTCTAATGGATCCGCGAAACTTAAACTCGGACATCATTCCATATCGAAACCTCTCACCATGGGCTGTCCTCAAGGTTCGGTTATCGGTCCTTATTTATGGAATCTAGGCTTCGATGATTTCCTCGCGATTCCACTTCCAAGTGGTTGTTCTTTAACTGGTTATGCGGACGATGGCCTTCTGCTCATTCAGTCGAGTACTCGTGCTGGACTCGAGAATTTGGCTGACACTTGCCTACGATTAATATCACAGTGGGGCGATCGTAACCGTCTGACCTTTGCACCACATAAAACCTATCAACTCATTTTAAAAGGTGACCTTAAATCGTGGCCGTGGTTAAGAAAAAGAAATCGGTGTGCTATCTTGGTTTAGTCTTAGAGAGGAATTTCACATTCATAGAACATATAAAAACAGTTGGTGAAAAAGCTAAAAATAATTTTTATGCCCTAACGAGAATATCCAAATCTACTTGGGGTTTGTCGTTTTTAACCTTAAAAACTATTTATGGTGCTACTTACTTGGGCTGTATGTGCTACGGAGCACCTGTTTGGGCCGATAGGGCCACCATAGGGGCGGCACGACGTAAATTGCTTCAAAGCCAGCGCTTGGCTTTGTTATTCTTAAGTAAAGCGTATAGAACCGTCAGTACTGAAGCTTTACCGGTACTTGCTGGTGTTCTTCCAGTCGATCTTGAAGTACAGCGACGTGCTGCAATGTACTTTTCCACACGGGAGACCACTGATGCTGATTTTCTACCTCAACGTGACCGTGATAAGATATCTAGATTATTCAAACCCCAGAGCGACGTCTGGGAGGATCTTTTATCCGAATGGCAAAGTAGGTGGGATAATTCTATCAAGGGGCGGCACCTCCACCAGTTCTTTCCATCCGTTCGTGAGCGGCTGGCTAGGACGTGGCTGGAGGTGGATCACTGTGTTGCCCAATTTCTCACGGGACATGGTAACTTTAAAAGTAAATTATTTTCCTTCAAGCTTGTTCCCTCGCCTTTTTGTCAATGTTCGACATCTGACTGTGAATATGAACAATCAGCACATCATATTCTATGGGAGTGTATTCTTTGGCAGAACGAACGTAATATTATGTTGAACACTGTTCAGACTACATCTGGAGTCATTTACTACTCGGACCTTGTTGAAACTTGAACAAACTTCCGTGCGTTCAAGCGTTTTTGCCATACCTATTATTGGAATCAAATTTAGCAGCTCACAATTTAGGACCCATTAATATTAGTAGTCATTTTACCCGTGGTGCTAGGCAACTGGGCTTCTCCCAGTTGTAATGTCCCTTTGTGCCTATTGGCCTTGTTTTGTTCTGTCTCCTGCTTGCATGAAGGGAAGTGGAAACATATATTTTTTCCTACTCCTCCACTATTCTTTTCTGATTAATTTCGTTGCAGGATCCAAGACAGGTAAATTCATTCTTCGGGACACGTCGAGCTTCATTGTCTCGGCCCTTTTCTGGTTGGTTGCCACTGTTGATTCTGGCGTACAGGAGTTGCAGTGGTTAGGGAATAGTGTGGTGGGTTTGTCCCAAAAAAAAAAAAAAAAACCCATGGTCCATGATCGCATACCCACGATGACCCAAGCGCTGGTTTTACCTTGGCCAGAGGCTAAGTATTCGCATACAAAGAGGCAACGCCGCCAGTCTCTTGGGCACATTATCAGCTGACAGCGTTGAGGAGGAATTCTTCTTCGCTTTGTTATACTTTAGTTTTAATATGTTTTAGTAATTTATATTACTATTCTTCATTTTTTTTTATCTCAAAGGATGATGAGACAGTCCCGCGAGCCCAGCAGGCCCTGGCCCTCTAAGCCCCCGTCAGATTGCTGACACCTCTTTGGGGCGCGCGTGGAACGTGATGCGCTGAGCATCCATTACCTACTGTTTCCTTTGAGGTTTCGTTTTTCAAGGAATTAGTCGAGTATTCGTTCATATAAGGTTTTAATTTAAAGCGCACCCTGTGAGTTCGCCATCTCGTATTATTTCATATCTGTCCCAATTCCTGGGATTAAATTCTTTTCACGATTCGTTAAGCTGTTGTTGTTTTAGATATTAAAATGAACGTTTTTGTATGACATTATATTTTTTTTTATCATGGTAAAATCATCAAATGAGTCCTCCCACCCAGGGCAGAGCGGGAGGGACTGTCAGACTCGTACTGACTAAAATCCACGGTGTCTTCAATAGCCCGGAGTCACGGTAATTCGTACAGTCCCGCGACCATGATATTATACATACATAAACTTACGCCTTTTTTCCATGGGAATCTTAGAAATCACAGAATACCAGATTCTTAATACTCCTTTCACCTCTTCCACATTCATATGGTTTTCATACATCTGGGCATACTATCACGTCAGTTGTTAGGGTAGGCACAGTAACAGTTGTGTTGCAAGTCGCGGGCGCTGGTGCTGGTTCGATTCCCGTAAAAAATTGCCTACAAGTAGTTGTTTTGTGTCTAGCTGTACGTGAGTGAGCTTTTAACAAAATAACTTTAACTGTGGCAACACGTATCATTTGCCTGCCGGGGTCGCGGGACTTACCCATTACCGTAACCCCGGTACGTAAAGGGCTAGTGAAGGACACCGTGGATTTTAGTCAGTACAAGTCTGACAGTCCCTCCCGCCCTGCCCTGGGTGGGAGGACTCATTTGATGATTTTACCACGAAAAAAAAATAAACACGTATCATTTGTGTGTGTGTGTATAAGTAATTATTGTTTTTTTTTTGTTAATGCTCCTTTTAAATCTATCCGTTGTTGCTTAGCAACGCGCTAGGCTCGCAGTCTCGCTCTTAGCCATCGCGGTAGGCTCCTGCCAGTCACTACAATATGGCCACGAGCAGCGATTTCATGTTTGATATTTCCGCACCCGCCGTCGCCACCGCGCTAGGCTCGCAGTGTGTTTGAGTACTTTCACTTTGTGGAGCACGTGACTACGCCATTCAAATGCAGACTCTTTTAAAATGCACTTTTATATACCACTAGACCATAACCATCCTGTCAAAACAAAAACCTTTGGTATAATGTCAACCAAACCATTACTTACGCAACCCGCATTACCAATTCAGTCGTGAACTCAGCTATAATACGGAAGACATGGTAAAATTGACACGCAGTAGTTCAAATAAAAACAGATGTTAAGAAACGTCTGGCACACATGCGAAGTGTTTGTCCACGAATGCTTTTTTTTACGTGGTTATACCACGTAAAATCATCAAATGTGTCCTCCCACCCATGGCAGGGCGAGAGGGACTGTCAGACTTGTACTGACTAAAATCCACGGTGTCCTTCAATAGTCCTTTACGTTCCAGGGTCAAGGAAGCTCGTTGCTCCCGCGACCCCTACAGGCTTTGGCACTCTAAGGGGGGTCCGTCATTTCCACAAATGCTAAGAATTTTTTTCTTTCTGGATTTGCTAAATCATCGAATAGATACTCCCGCTAAGCCCGCTAGCATTGGTCGCGGGACTTATGAACCAAAGATATTTTCTTTCTTTCTAATTATTTTTAATAAACGATGACTTGATGAAAGTAGCTGGCAGTGGCTGGATGAAAAAGCGGGAGATCTTGAGCTGTGGCGCTCCCTGGGAAAGACCTATGTCCAGCAGTTGATTCCAATATGCTGAAATGATGATCCCTTTGATAGGACAAAATAGATCCAGTTGATTTACTGGTCACCTTTATACTTTGCCGTTTGACACCAAAGCCGAAGATACTAAATCATGGATATTTTTGCATCAAGATATGACGACGTCACTCTATATGACGAGGGTAGGAGGGTTATTAACGGAACCCTCAGAATCGATGTCGACTTATCGATAATCGAGATTGGGGTTTAGGACATCGGATCCCAATCGTGATCCGCGGATTACCAGTGATCCCCAAGAGTTAAAATATGGTTCTTGCCAACTCGTTTACAAGTACAAAATAAATAATGATCATCATCATCAGCCGGAAGGCTGAAGGCGGTTGAGAATAGGCTTCCCCCTAGACTACCACGCCGAACGACAACTTGCCACTTGCATCCATCGGTTGCCCGCGACTCCCGCGATGTTGTCGGTCCACCTAGTGGGCGGCCTGCCTACATTCGGTACATGACCTTTTGTGTTGGGTATTGTAGGATTTGTTTCAGATTTATACGCATTCTTGTAAAAGTAAATTGTTTTATTTGTCTTGAGATTTCGCGATTATTTACAATGGGGTGACTTATTTCTACCCAGAAGAAGCATTTCATTGCAGTGATTGGAAGAGTTTATTTATGTGCCATTCATCTTACAGAAACTGGTTTTAAATATAGGCAAGTCCATTGAGAAAGTCCATCAGTTGTATTATCAAAAAAATATTTGGCCTATATTTTTCTTTTGTTACGTAAACAATAATTGCGTAATTTAAAATTTACATTACGTCACGTTGTATTATAGTTTTAAGTGCGTTCTGACGTCACAAGCCAGTAGACCCGCAATTTCTTGTTGCTGTCAAGTAGTCTATTATAAAACTCTTCCTTTACAAATAATGCATGCGTTTACAAAATTTTAATTCAATTTTCCCATTATTTTCATAGCCGATTTCAGAAGGAAACAGGAAAAGGTAATTTGAAAATTATGCAGGCACAAAATTGTGCCATCACATTCACTCAGAGCGGGATTAAGTTGATACCTGACGGTGATTGGTCCTGAAACGATACCCGGGTTTACTCGGCCCGTCAACTGACGCCCGGGAAATCCGGTCAACATTTTTATTGGTTCTCTGTTGAGTTTGCGAAAATTGAAATTGTTTCGTGTTTTCCATTTGTTTGACAATTTGAACAAATAATAGTTTATTATTTTGGGAAAATGAAAATAGTAGTGTTTCATAACATTCTTGCAAACCCCGAATTTATTAAAAGAGAAAGATTTTTGGGTTAGAAAAACACTTACTAAAAACTTTTTTTAGTTACCCTTTGCGATCTAGGGCTACAACGCCGTTGTTATGTTTCCGTGGAATAATTTTCGAATCATACAGAGAGAATAGCATAGCAGGTCGGGAGCCCCTTTAGAGGGCCAATGCGGGCGGCGAGTAATGGGCGACTCGCAGCCCGACCATGGACCATGCCCGGGTCGACGGCGCGTTGTGTTCCACGTGTGCCTCAAGGAGTGTCAGCATAGTGACGGGGCCTGTAGAGGGCCAAAGCCTGCCGGGGTCGCGGGACTTACCCATTACCGTGACCCCGGTACGTAAAGGGCTATTGAAGGACACCGTGGATTTTAGTCAGTACAAGTCTGACAGTCCCTCCCGCCCTGCCCTGGGTGGGAGGACTCATTTGATGATTTAACCACGAAAAAAAACGTACAGCAAAAACTGGTTAACTCTCTACATAAAAGAAAAACATAAAAATGTCCTGTAGGTACAAAGAAAAAAAAAACATAAAAAGCTGCAAGGCTTAAGGTGTACTGAAGCTTTTCACGTGCGAACTTCAGTTTCAGCTTGAAATTAGAAAAATTTCGAGCCATTCGAAGAAGCAACTCATGCGACAAGGCAGGGAAAGACGAGCATTATTGCAAACTTGCATTGAGAGTGTGATTGTGCTTGTTCGTCTGTCTGTTTGTTTGTTTCTCTGTATACTTGTCTAGAAAATGGCGTTCATCTGTCTCTAGCCTACGCTATATTATTGAGTAGTTTGTGCATAGGAGAAAATACTTTATTGGTTTTCATTTGCATTGCTAATCTCCACTGAGATTGGACGCCGTTGCCGAAATCGGTTAAGAAGACTATATTATTACCTTTTTTTGAACTCAAATGATATTCTAAGCTTAATGATGATACATATTTTTTTTTATTTTGATATTGATTTTAGTAACCGTGTTTTAAAAATAGCTGGTTCGGTCATATTATGAGGATAAGTGTAAGGCGACTAACAAAAGGAATTTATAAGTCAGAGGTGAGTGTAAACGCTGAGATGGGACGCCCTAGGAAGACCTACACTGACCTTATTGGTGAAGTGCTTCAGAAAGGCCGGGTGCGTAGTACTCGTAATCGCCGTGCTTCTATGACTAGGTCTATGAACGTGGATGAGGCTCAAGGAGTATGTAAGGATCGTAGCAGGTGGCGCTCTGTAGTTTCTGCCTACCTCATGGGAAGAAGGCGTGAGGCGTTGTTAATGGCCGCTTGCAAATGACGTCCTGTTGGCGCTTGCGCTATGTTAGTGTTGTGTTAAGTTTACCTTAAGTGTGGATGTCCCCACTATACCTCGCGTCCCCGTCTTATACACTGTTCTCCTACGTTTCATCAACCACAAACACCAGTTTTTCAATTTAACTTCGCACCATTTTTCAAGAACCCGAAGTACGTGTCAAAATTCCGTGAGAGGCCGGGGCGCTTCACTAGTCTTATATAAACATAAATACAGGAAGAAATACATTAGCTACACGACAAGTGTACTGAATAGTTCATGCACACCACTCGCGTAGTCTGGCTCGGTTTAGAAAGTGGTGTAAGGTTTGGGCGGAAGCGGGAGCGATTTGAAGTTGCGTTGGGGATATAACTTAGATGCAGGTGTTTTGTAGGCCTAGTGTGAGTCTTTTTTGTTATTTTTATTTCTATTTTTTTTTTTGGAGTACATCGGTCTGCATTAGTGCTCCTAAATATACATACATGTAAAAAGTAGACATGTGTGAAGTATAATTTTAATTCAAACGCAACTGTACTACCCACAAGTTTTTTTTTAACGCTATCACATAATTTTGAATTGGTAGCGTAAACTTTAAAGAAGTATGTAAACGTAAATTAAGTTTACTTGATTCATATTAAATTGCAAATTTTCGTACTAAAAATACAGATAAATTGAACAGAAACACTATTCCAGTAACAATGCTAATCTATTAATACTTTCAAAGTCATGTTTGCCTGATAATTACATTGTTGTAAAGTACAAATCGTTTTAAAAATAACCCCAGCTACGTCTTAAACTAAATTGCTTTTTAGCGTGATTCTTGATTATAACATCAGGCGAAAATTAATAGTTTTGATGTAAAAACTGAAGCAATGATTAGTGTTCTTAACAACCTCCTTGATTACGTCGTTGTGGAATATTTTTTTATTTTAATATTATAACTTTGAAGAGAAAGGGGTTTTTGAAATAAAAAGTGCTTTTCATTTATTTGTTTGAGAAAATTATGAAAATTCAGTCAGATTTTAATGTTAATATTCGTCGTATCCATTTGATTGTCATATCTTTAAACATTTTTTTTAAGTTCTGACGGATCATAACAATTGACGGTCCATGGCAGTGGCTAAAACTAAGTAGGTAGGTTATTTTTGATCCAAATTACAATTTATTTAATAAGTCTCATATGAAATGTGCCATGTGTCATTTCATAGACTTTCGACGATAGACTTATTAACACACAGACCTCGGTAAGACTTGCTTAACTATTATTACCTATCCAAAGACATAGCTGGACTGCCGGGATCGCGGGACTTACGAATTAGCGTGATCCTGGAACGAAAAGGGCTATTGATTGAGTGGTCAAATCATCAAATGAGTCCTCCTTATTCAGGGTGGGACGGGAGGTACTGTAAAAATCGTGCTGATTAAAATCAACAGTGTCCTTCAATAGCCCTTTACGTCTCAGGGTTACGGTTACCTGATCAGGCAGTCCCGCGACCAAAGGTGGTCGTTTTAGACCCTCTGTTCCAATCCCGTTATATTTCACGAAGCAATAGGAAAAATGTACACTAAAATAAACAATGTGCTAATTAATTATTTTTTTAAATTAATTAAACCGCTCTGCTCCTAACTTAGACCACAACACCAGCTCTATGTAAAGACAGGCGTCGCGACTATGCGACGCAGGTACCCACTACTCACTAGTCACAAACACTGACGCGTTTCAAGTGTGTTTTCACATGTTTTTCTACTCGTTCGCGGTTTTTTTGCGAGCTTTTCCATTTGTAACACTGTCGACACGCAGTTAAAATGTTACAGGTTTAATTTTACGCTTTTGTTTTTCGTAAAAGCTAGATTTGTTGATGAAGTGATTGCGGCTTACAAATTGTCGTGTGAATATCAGATTACGTTGTTTTTTGTAAAGTGAAATAGGCTTGGATGGCACTTTATTAAGTCGTTTTTGTATATGTTCCATTTTCTCGTTAACTGATTTTGATACATAGTCGCAGGACTCTTATAAACAAACCGTGACACCGTAACGTAAATAATTGAAGCAACACCGTGGATTTTAGTTAGTACGAGTCTGACAGTCCCTTTCGTCCCGCCTTAGGGGAGAATGCATTTGATGATTTTATCAAGATAAAAAACTGCCTATAGTTAAGCGAAGTCGCGTGGCTCGAGTTTTCTGACTCCATTACTGGATAAAACTATTCTTTATGGTTTCACAGCAAATGATTGAATTTTTTTTACGAAATATGATTAAGAACGGGTTTGAAAGGAAATTGAAATTTTTACAACATAACAATACTATTTCTCAGAAAAAAATCTACTTACCTCTCAGATCAAGAAAAATAGGCAGATAGAACTTGCGCGAACAACAAAGTGAAGCCGGTTTTTATTTTAGTGTGCGCGGCAAATATGGCGCGCCGTGTACGAACACGTGCATCTGTGTGCGTTTACGGTTGCCAGATATTGACAAATACTCCCACATTTTGTTCAGTTAAATTGTTCTCAATATTGTACCACTATTTTTTAAATTGGAAACGCGATTTTGCTTTATGGTTATACCCAGAGAGCAAAAGCGTGTAGTATTTATTATTTAACAGAATAATAATAAGGAATAAAAAAAAAAAAAAAAAAAAGGAATAAAAGTTAATATGCGTAATTACTTACTACCTATTTAATTAATTTATATCAGAACGGATAACACTTCATAACGCTTTTTAGTAATTTGATTAATAAACTATTTAAGGACAGGTTTTTTAGTTTAAAAAGATAAACAATTTGTTTTAACAATCAACACATTTATTAAAATAATAATAATTTTACACACAATCATTAAACTTTAACAGCCTTAGTTCTGCACCAATTATATTGTACAAACATACTATTAATGTTTCAAATTGGTAACGCGATTTTGCTTTATGGTTATATCCAGATAGCAACAAATAATAAAATAACCCGGTCGGGGTTGTGTTCCCCGCCCCCGCGTGTGTCTTCAGTCGTCCGGTTGTAACAGTCGCACGCGCCTATGACACAACGCGACACACGAAATAGTTTAGTGTGTATCTGATAAGTGATCGTGAAAAAAATACTAGACACGTGTTTCAGGTTTCGCATAAGCAATAACGAATGTTGTATAGGTACTATAGATTACGACTGTGCAGTTGTATTGACGTATTTGATTGTTATTTTTTATGCACAATACACATTCCCCTAATTCAGGGTAATTTACCCGTCCTAAACTAGCAACACAGACGATTTACTGTTAAGGTTTTGTGTTTCAAGTGAGCCGAAAATATTTTATGGAAAATAAATACCAAAACAATAAAAATAACAAGAGTTACCTGTGGAAAGATATTCCATCTTGTTTTCTTTGTTTTTGTGAACATTTTTTGCAGTGTTTAAACATACAAGACGGCATGTTTTGACTTAAAATGGCAAATCACTAGTGACGTGTGAGCGAGACGATGCGTAGCTTGGTACTGTCGCGAGTTTGTATTATCCTTGGATTTTGTATTATCTTTGGTCGACACACTCGCGTGTTCTGAGCGCTCTATCTGCCTATTTTTTTTGATCTGAGACTTACCTATACAACACGAATTCGCGAAAACTTGTCAATACAACCTAAAATCAAATAACAGGAACATTTCAATATTTAATTACTAACATTTCCTCTTTTCCTTTCATATTACGTCAGTACACCTGCCGGTAACATTGTCACCTGACGGTGTGCACAATTAACGTGTTAAGATGGCGGCGACGCTGCACACCTCGTTATGGCCTCAAGTGTTCGACGCGCGGGTGTTACTAACTTTTTGCGCCGCAAGTGTAATGTTGACGGATTTTTGGCAAGTTTTATTTTTGTAAGGGTATTTTGTGCTTATGACCCAAGAGCTTTCTTTTATTCTATCGTGGTAAAATCATCAAATGACTTTCGAAGATAGACCTAATAACAGACAGACCTCGGTAAGACTTGCTTAACTATTATTACCTATCCAAAGACATAGACTGCCGGGGTCGCGGGACTCACGAATTACCGTGACCCCGGTACGTAAAGGGCTATTGAAGGATACCGTGGATTTTAGTCAGTACGAGTCTGACAGTCCCTCCCGCTCTGCCCGGGGTAGGAGGACTCATACTCATACGCAGTTTCATGAAGTTTGACAGCTGTTTATTTAACTGTCAATAAGTTTAGACACTTAAACTATTACTGGCAATAAGTTGGTTTATTAGGTCGAGTCCTATCACACCAACCACCACCAGTTTTTGGAACTTCATCTTTTTCGTTAAACTAAAAAGGCTAAGCCCTATCGTACACAACGCGACGCAAGTCTCCGATACCTTACGACTTTGGTATCCATTAACGCGTGCCTGTGTACGAACCTCTATGGATTTGTATTGCGATAGTTGCCTGGATACCAAAGTCGGAGTAAGTAAGGTATCGGAGACTTGCGTCGCGTTAGGTACGAAGGGGCTCATCATCTTCCAAGCCTTTTCCCAATTATATTGGGGTCGGCTTCCAGTCAAACCAGATGCAGCTGGATATCAGTATTTTACACGGAGCGACTGCCTATCGGACCTCCACAACTCAGTAACTGAGTAATACGATACCTCATGGTAAGGCTGGTTGTCAGACTTTAGAGCTTCTGACTAACAGTAACGACTGTCAAAGATCTACAAATGACAGCCGGGACCAACGGCATTACGTGCTTTCCTAGGGACGGAGGAAACTCGCTATGACAGATGGTCACCCATCCACAGACCAACCTCGGCAAGCGCGGCTTAACCTGGAAGATCGGCATGTGCGGCTGTATTTATTTAGCCACGAGCTCCTCTGTACGAAGGGGCAAATAGGTTACTAAATTATATTATCAACTTAAAAATGCCAAACTCACGCGACTGGTCGTTTTAGTTATAACGAGGCTGAAAATTCTACGAAAATATCTTCAAATGGACTTCCCCAGAATCACCTGTTTAGTATTTCCCTAAAGTTATATCAGTCCCTACTAAATAAAACAGAATGCACACAAAAATTTGAATACAGAAAGAAAATTCCTTTACTATTTTCAGCTGAAGAACCACAGCGGCCAACTTGCTACGTACTTTACATAAACAAACGAAAATTTCGTCGCACAACTTGTGACAAAACTTTTATACAGTGACTTTGAAATTGTTGAGGCGTGAACTCGGCGATCCATTATGTATTCTTCCTCGGGTAGCTCAGTATATCTAATTTTGCAGACTCTTTTGAATATTTTAGACTGCGAGTTACTACGACTACGGACGCGGAAATCTTTTTTTTACTTTTTAGCTGATAGGAGGAGGCGGGCCGCTTGAGCGAGAGGACAGCGTCCTCCCTCCACCCCAGCCACAGTGGTAGACGCCTACGGCGTTGGAAGACGGCAGACGATCTCCGGCCACCGTAGGCGCGGGCATGCGGGCGGCGAGTAATGGGCGACTCGCTGTCATGGACCATGCCCGGGTCGACGCCGCGTTGTGTTCCACGCGCGAATTAAGCCTGCTGGGGTCGCGGGACTCACGAATTACCGTGACCCCGGTACGTAAAGGGCTATTGAACGACACCGTGGATTTTAGTCAGTCAAGTCTAACAATCCCTCCCGCTCTGCCCGGGGTGGGAGGACTCATTTGATGATATTACCACGAAAAAAAAGGCATAGCTGATGAAAATCACAGGATCACGCTGGATGCAAGCCGCTTCCAACCGGTGTTATTGGAAATCTATGGGAGAGGCCTATGTTCAGCAGCTGTGGACGTCTCACGGCGGATATGATGATGACGATGATGAGGGCCATAACGGTGTTCTTCTAAACAAAATCAGGATATTTTTTCCATGCTTTGCGTCACAGTCGCGGGACCCACGAATTACCGTGACCCCGGTACGTAAAGGGCTATTGAAGGACACCGTGGATTTTAGTCAGTACGAGTCTGACAGTTACAGACCCACCTAGGGCAGAGCGGGAGCTCTGCCCTAGGTGGGTTGTTAAAATCATCAAATGAGTCATTTGATGATTTTACCACGTAAAAAGAAGCTGCATATAATAACTTTAGCTGCATATAATTTCAATACACTTCCTCATAAACTGTTTTTTTTTCGCGATACCATTAAATTCAACATTCAGTGTATTGTACAAATTTTAAACACTTTTCAGTACTCTGCTTCTTATTACCCTCGCCTACGTTTCGGTTCGGAATAACGCCTCGAAAGCAATACCAAACTTCCCCACTTGTATCAAAATGTACTATTTCAAGTTCTTGAAAATTACCGATCGTTATTAGTTTAAAAAATGTTTAAATGAAGATTAATATCTCATCCAGCGTCCCTAAATCTACACTAGACACCATCCATATCTACGCGTAGACAAGCAAGCTTCGTCAGTGTACTTCTCAAAACCGGTTACATTGTGTCTACGTGCGAACAAAAGTGGGTCTATACGTTTGCATGGATGTGTACATAGGCAGGGACGTTGCTTTGTTTTCTAATGTTTGTCAAGTGTCCTTTCTGGGTGTGCTTAGTTAGTCTTTGCTTTTTTTGTTTTTGAAAATGGAAAAGTGTAACGGAGTTTTTAATTATGTTATTTCAAGTTGTTGTTTTTGCGGTATTTCTTTCATCATAAAGAGAAAATTGCTCATTTAGTATAAGCAGTACCTGCCTAGTTGTTCCCACTTCTGGGACACAGGTGGTGTCTCTGGGTGATGGAATCTTACTAGTATTATAAATATGAAAGTGAGGATGGATGGATATGTTTTTTACTTTTTTACACAAAAACTACTGGACGGATTTAGATGGGTCGAATACTCAGATAGTTTATAATCTGGAATAAATCCAGATTATAAACTATCTGTGACAAAAGACAAATTTGATCCCGAATGTCATTCGCGCGGGTTACTGAACTTTTCACGGGTAATGCCGCGAGTTTAACACAAAATATCTCATAAAATTGTTGGTTCTAAGGCATCCCGGTTTCTTCACAATAGTTTCGTTCAGAAAAATGATTGATCACAGACAAAACTTTCCAGTACCTGGTAACTTCTGAAAATTAGCTAACAATTTAGGTTAACTTACAACTACAACATATGTTTGAGTAAGTTCGTCTAAAAAAATACACGCTACTATAAAAGAAATAATAACATAACCTAGTAATTTAAGAAACAGTTCTTTTCTTTACTATAATGAAAACCTAAATTATAATTCAATTCACAAGTCTATTTGATCACAGGGTTCTTTCGAATTTATTCCTCAGACGAATAAGTAACTGGTGAAGTTACATTATTGTGAAGAAAATAAAAAAAAAAAGAAAAAAAAACGACGGGTTGCACTCTGGGAGTGCCGGCAGAAGTGAAAACTTGAATAGTAATTGTTGGAAATATCTTGTGAACAGATTTTAGTAAAACTCGCAAAAATGGTTGACTTTTTATTTCAATAATTTTCCAATGTGACGTACATCTTTTATAAACAATGTTACCTAGCAACGAATGTATAATAAAGTCACACGAACATTCACGCAAGCGCCCTGCGCCGTCCTACGCTTTTTCGGTCAGGGTCACGTGTCCTGACGCGAGTTTAAGATTTTATACCCATTATAGAAAAGTGCTCAACGCCGCTAAAGAAGTTTTCACTTCAACTAGAGATGTACTCACTACTAGTCAGGATCATAAGCCGAAAGTCGGCTAAAAGTCGAATTTAAATAATGTTCTTTAATAAATAATGTTGCCAATACAATAACGTAAAAAAAGTGGAATCACACATTCATAAACTGGCCACTTGCTGCTATTTTATATCATTAGGGGCCGTATAACAATATTTCTGTATTTTATTTACAGCGTATTTATTTGCGTTTTATTATGTATATTTGCGTTTATTTTAAGAAAAAAAAAGAGAAATTCAATACTAAAGAACGCAGTTCGCGTCAGAACAGTGCGGCGTCGAAGTGATTCAAAAGTATGTGATTATAATTTACCAAGCACTTACTACTTAGTTCATCTGCACAGTTCTGGCGTAAACTCCGTTAATTAGTATTGAGTTTCTGATTTTGATCATCTACTTTTGTTGTTGAGTGTACGTACAAGGAACTATTTTATCCTTCTTAACGTCAAAATTCCAGTTAACGTCATAAACACTGGAATAGTCATGACAGGGCCCCAGACTTAGATTATAGAATGTCAAAATTGAATGTCAAATCTGGACATTTTATAACCTAAGGCCCCATGATTAAAAGTTTGTCACTCTTAAAATCGATATTTTATCTTTAGGTGCCAATATAAAAACTAAACTCAGTTCAAGAAAAACACAGTTTTAATTGTCAAGAGTAATAATAATTTTACCATCTCTACTTGTCGGCAGATTATTCATTACGTTTTTGTACATGACGCGACGTGTCGGCTCGTCGGCCAAAGCCACAGTCGGCACATCTCTAGTAAAAACTAAATAGGTAACCTACTAAGTTCCATTTGAGAGTAGAAAACGAACAATAGTAACATGGCAACTTCATTACTAATTCAGTTGGGGTGAAATTAAAAGGCGGGACGACATGGTAGCGAGACGGGGAGGGAAGGCGCGGGGTGGCGCGGGACGGGAGCGCAGAATCAACGTGTCGAACATAAGATAGCTGGAACGGTAGATGTTGCCAGGTTTTTCTTTTAGATTTAATTAGTAGATTTTTTTATTTTTCTATATTTCAAAATTAGAAAATTGTTGTTTAAAGGTGTTCACGCATCGCTGAAGATGAACATTTTTATTTCAAGGTGTTCACACATCGCTAAAAGTGATAAGACCCCAGTGATATCCTAATCAGTCTATCCCAGGGCTGATACATCAGGCTGCATATCTGTGTGAGAGAGGAGGTGGGCTACCATGACGTCTTAAAGCGAGAGTAGTTCCATTGTCGGAACGAGATGGCGCTAGAGGACTTGTATAGCTCTGTCTCTTTCCCATAGTGGAACTACTTTTGCTTTATGGCCTGTATCCACCACACAGGTACTGATTGATAGATTTCACATGTTTTCTTTCATCATTTAAGGATATAAAGCTTCATTATTTCAGCACCACTGGAACGATTGAATAATGTACAGAAAACATGACATTTTTATCATTTTTATCGCTGGATGTTGTTTTTGAAGTGAAAACTTCTTAAGCGGCGTTGTGCACTTTTTTTGGAATGGGTAAAAAGTGTTAAACTCGCGTCAGGACATGTGACCTGATCGAAAATTCGTTAAGTTTAGGCTTCTGCCGGTACTCCCAGAGTGCAACCCGTCGTTTTTTTTATAAAAATTTGGTTATTGTCACTCGGAAAGCTATTTGAATGCACCCAGTTTCATCCGACCTCCGGTCCAGTAATCTCCCAGGTTAAACTAAGCTCGTCGCGGTCAATCCGTGGATTTCCAACGGTTGAGCCCCTCCGTGGCTCTGATGTCACGTTCAACCGGTTTGGATTATCATGTCTGGTATTGAGGGAGTTCATAGAGTATTATTCGATCTCATTTGTAATTACATAGCTGTTCCTAATTTGCGAGGTAAAAAAAATTTTTTTTGTTGACTTTTACTTGAGATTTTTATACTTACCACCTTCTATAATCATCAAGTTTTTAATGACTCCGTGTGACCAATTCTTGACCAAAGTTCAAGTATCACCATTGCCATAAAACGTAGCCATCCTGCCAGTGTTTTGAGCAATTTTGCCATTGACAGCGATGTGGATGAAACTAATAAGTTTGATTTTAATTTAGTTTTTTTTCTGTTATTATTTTAGGTACTTATAGTTTTAGTTTGATAGGTTTAGATTTAACTAATTAGGTTATAATTATAGTGCAAATAAAACATAGAAAGAAAAAAACATAACTGTCTTAGATTCATTTAAACACTAGATAAACTTGTGCCACGGCACTTATCCAATTTAAAATTATGTTAAAATGTGATTTCCTAATTATTTAATTAATTTTATAATCGTCATAATTTTGTCTCAAAATGAATCATTCTTTTCTTAAACGATTCACGATATTATCACAAAAGGTAGAAATACCAAAAACGCAATAGGTCTGACAACACGAAGACAATTTGAAACAATCGCTGCCGCCAGTCTATCCGTTGTATTTCCCTTCGGTTGGTATTCGTGTATATTGCGTCATGTTGGCTAAACATTCTCTTAATCAAGGAGCTCGATTTATGTCGGAGTTTGTCTCTGACAATGTTTTATTGAAACGAGAATTGGCTTTCGAAATCCAGGGATAAAATGTGGGAAAATGTTTACCACATTCAGTAGATTAAGCCAGTATGTGGCACTTCAATGTTTGTTCGTTTTTGGCGTTTTTCGCTCAAAGTAAAACGATTGAATATAAAATGAAATAAAATATTGATGGTAGGGAAACAGTGTATAAGACGACGCGAGGTGTACTGGGGACATACACTCTTTAGTCATACTTAACACAACACTAATGTAACGCAAGCCCCATCAGGCCGTCATTTCCAAGCGGCCATTAACAAATGGCGTCCTGTTGATTAGTATTGTGTTAAGTTTGCCTTATATGTGTGATTTCCCATCATAACTCGCGTTCCCATCTTATACACTGTTCCCCTATATGTTAACCATTCATCATTGGTCTTGGAATGCAAAGGACTACCGAAGGAACAGGGTGAATTTTATAAGTTAGAGTGTGATAGTATGTTCCAGCCAGGATGAGAAACATTTAATAACTAAAAAAAAATCATACGCACTGCGTCGCGTTTGTATTAAGAAACCTTCAAACAAGGAAATTAATTATTCGGCCTCGACAAGTAGAGTTGCGATAGCCTAATAGTTAAGGCGTCCGGAGTACTGATCTAGAAGAAGCAGGTTCGAGTTCCAATCGCAGCTAAATTTTTCTTCGTTTTTCGTTCGTCGTTCGTCAAAAAGGTACCAGAACTAAAACCGAAAAGGACAGTCGAAAACTGACCTGAAGTTAAGTGAGAAAATTGAAAACACTTCCTTTTACTACAAAGCCAGGTCTTACAAAGATGTCCTCAAAACTTCCGATGTCTTTCCGTCGAAACTTCATCGTTACTTTCGAACGCTCTATTAAAGTCACACGGGCAATTGTTGCCGGCAGCAGTTGCAGAGAAGCAATTAGTTGAGTTAAAAACTTTACAGAAAGTGAACTTTACTAACATCAACAAATAAACTGTTATTGTATTAACACTATCCGTTAGCTAGCGGGTTCGTCTGCCTTAATGACAAAAACGATATCATAAGACTTATATATCTATCTTCTATCTATATATATAAAAATGTGATGTTGGTTTGTGTATGTTTCAAAAACTCAAAAAGTTCTGCACCGATTGAGCTGAAATTTTAGCATGATATATAATCCGCATCAAGGATTGTTTTTATCATTTTTTTTTTTGAAAAAACTGTTTTTTTTTTGTGCCACAGCGAAGCGGGGCGAGGAACAGCTAGTTACTTATATAAGTCTCATGATATCGTTTTTGTCATTAATATATTACTTATACATAGATATTCCAGATTAGCTATCTCTGTAACTGTCAGCGCTCTGAATGCAGCGAAAGCGTCTTGAATCTTTACGTTTCTGGGCCGCGGTGTATATTGAAGACTGTCCCGCGACTCTAGCAGGCGTTTGTATATTTCAGACGCATTCGGGGCAACAAGTGTCAAGTGACATGCTAATCACAATCGCGGTCGTGAATGTTAACTTTAGAATTTTCTTGATTATTAATTTTCGTTAAAGTAAAACATATTAAAAGGGGAATAACAAGAATAGGCCCGATTTATGTTGTGTCCAACAGAATTTCTATATTAAAGATACTCGTAATTAATAACATAAAACATATAATAATTCGAGAATAATATGCAAAAATCATAAAAGTTAATAATTTAAAAGTTTATTTTATGTTAAGGTTAAAGTTAGCCGCGGGCATGCGGGCAGCGAGTAAAGGGCGACTCGCTGTCCGACCATTGACCATGCCCGGGTCGACGGCGCGTTGTGTTCCACGCGCGCCTCAAGGAGTGTCAGCATAGTGACGGGGCCTGTAGAGGGCCAAAGCCTGCCGGGGTCGCGGGACTCACAGATTATCATTTGATGATTTTACCACGAAAAAAAAGGTTAAAGTTACTAGTATTGAGTGGTCAACTTTATACATTTTTTTTTTCAGTAAACTTCTTATGGAAAACTAAATTCTTAATTTTTTTTTCCTTATCACTGATATATAGTTCATCTTTGTTGGGTTCTGGGCCGAGTTTTCTTTGAAGACTTGGTCATCATGCTCTTTCCGCACTGGTTAGAGAAATAAGCTGTTATGGTGGAATAGTTGAAAATCCTTACCGGTTTGTTTCGCAATACAATACAATGAGACTTTATCTGTGTTCTTTATTATACTGTTTCACAAAGTTGTCCATGTACCATGCCTCGCCTAATAGAAACTTTACATTTACTCAACTACACTTATTTATTTCCTTCTTCCTGTTATTACCATGGTTAAACAGCGACCATTACAATGTTCCAGCTGAAATTTTCAGTGGCTAACGATGGCTAGCATGCGAGGTAGTCGTTTATTGAAAATTCTTTCGCTTTTATTGTTTAATGTATTCTGGATTTTGTGTAGTTACATTATAAATTAATAAATATTCCACAACTATCACACAACGCCATCTAGTCCCAAGCTAAGCAGAGCTTGTGTTATGGGTACTAGACAACTGATAAACATACTTATATATTTCTAAATACATACATATTATAGATAAATTACACCCAGACACAGAACAAATGATCGTGCTCATCACACAAACATTTGTCCTGGGTGGGAATCGAACCCACGACCTCCGGCATAGCAGTCAGGGTCACTAACCACTAGACCAACAGGCCTTTTTTTTTTTTTTTGCGTGGTAAAATCATCAAATGAGTCCTCCCACCCAGGGCAGGGCGGGAGGGACTGTCAGACTTGTACTGACTTAAATCCACGGTGTCCTTCACTAGCCCTTTACGTACCGGGGTCACGGTAATCCCTTGGTCCCGCGAACCCCGGCAGGCTTTGGCCCTCTACAGGCCCCGTCAACATGCTGACACTCTTTGAGGCGCGCGTGGAACACAACGCGCCGTCGACCCGGGCATGGTCCATGGTCGGACAGCAAGTCGCCCATTACTCGCTGCCCGCATGCCCGCGCCTACGGTGGCCGGAGATCGTCCTGTGACGTCCGACGCCGTGGGCGTCTACCACTGCGGCTGGGGTGGAGGGAGGACGCTGTCCTCTCCCTCAGGCGGCCCGCCTCCTCCTTCACGAGCATGACTGCTTCGCAGAAGGAGGCGACCGCTTCCCACTCCATCTCGCCCCGCAGCATGGCCTCGACCAATGCCGGGCGCGAGAGGTCTCCGCCTATCGCCGTCGTGAGGACACGGCGGTGCTCTGCCCAAGCGGGGCAGTCCTGCACCGTATGCTCCACCGTGTCCTCCGGACGATCCTCGCAGTGGTGACACCCAGGCGTTTCTTCCCTCCCTATCAGACACAGGAACCTCCCGAAACTTCCGTGTCCGGTGAGGACCTGCGTCATGCGGTAGGTAAGGACGCCGTGACGCCTATCCAGCCACTCCTCAAAGAGGGGTCAGGCCTGTCAAAATAATAGTTTTCTACTACTCCTGACTTCAGTTACTTCAGTTACTCCATAGTCAGACTATAGCAGCGTTACGGTGCGGACGTGTTGCTGACACGTATAATTTTGTTTATCGTTTAGCGCGGCGAAAGCCGTCGCCCGTAACCTAAAATCGTCATGACTCAAAAACTTGTGGCGAACGAACTGCTGGCGTTCCTGCAGCAGAAACTGGACGTGATGGACGAGGTGTCCGCAGTCCAGATCTGCGCCACGAATTTCAGCGAGGACGACATCGCAGCTTCCAAGCTGCAACTGTTCCAGTTACTCAACAAGAGTGACAAGATGGTGTCCCGCCGGCGTGACGGGACGAAGAAAAGCATCCAGGACATCATCACGCTGTTAAAAGAGACCGACCCTGACGACGTGCCTACGTTTGTGGCGAAGGACTTGAGCAAGCTCCCCCCAGTCACTTTCGACCACGTCGACGTAACCAGCCTTCTGAAGGACATCGTCTTCTTGAAGGCAAGTTTGGCTGAGGTATTGAGGAAGTTGGAGGCATCTCAGAGCACCGTTACGGATTTGCGCGCAGAACTCGACGAGTTGCGCAATTCGGTGACATTAACTGGGTCACCCGCGGCGCGTGTAAGCTACGTAAACACGTGCCGAGGTGCAGCCTGCCTCGATGCATCGATTCCAAGTTACGCGTCAGCAGTTTCGCCGCCGGCGCTGATTGCTGAGTCTGCGTCGCGCAGCTCCGCTCCCGTCCCCGCAGCCCCTCCTCATAACGCTGCTCGAAATAAGCGACCAGCTGAACCGCTGGTTAATGGCAGCACCTCTGCTGCTCCCCCCGCGAAGCCCGTAACCACAGCGAAGCCCGTGCTTGTAAAAGCAATGGATCGGGATGATGATGACGGTTTTGTGACTGTGCGACGGAGGAAGCACCGCCAACGAAGCAGTAAGAACCGCTGCGGCCAGGCTCCTCTGGAGCCCAACGTTAAACTGCGTGCAGCGAAACCGAACACTCCGGTGTACATCTCGCGCCTCCACTACACCACTGAGGTAGATGACATCGTTGAGTACGTGCGCCGGAAGCTGAACTACACGGCGAGGGTGCAGCTGTTAGAGTCGCTCGATGACAAGTCATTCAGTCAGCCAGTGACAGTGAGGGTCTTACAGGCTGGACCTTAGACATTTTATTCAGATCGGGTTTTTTAGTTAATTTAAATAAATTCAATATACTAAATAATATATAGTATTTTTGTCTTTTCATCATTAAAATTCGTGAGGAAACCTGGAGTTATATTATAATTAGAAGCATGGAGGGTTCCAATAGACAACTTACAAGAAAAGAAGGAAGAAAGATAGGTAGGTAGAATACTCTTTAATATGTACACACTATACAAATATTTGATACCTACATAGCTATTTTGTTCAACCTACAAAACATAGCCCAAATTTCCACAAGATAATTTGCACAGGAATTTTAAAAATGTTTGCAACATCAATCAAAACAGTAAAGCTTAGAGTCGCGTGAACAAATGCCGTGATTTTGCAGCACAATACAATTTAATGGTCCCTCCGTCGTACCGCCTCGCCTGCAATGGTTGAAAGTGCATTGTTGAACCTGCGACACACATGGGTGATGAGAATGGCGGATCATCTGCAAGATACCATAGAAATAGTTTGAAATTATTACCTTCTGATTCATTCAAGTAATTTTACGCGTCACGCCTCCTCCTTCGCTAGCTAGACTGCTTCGCAGAAGGAGATGACTGCTTCCCACTGCGTCTCACCCCGCAGCATGGCCTCGACCAATGCCGAGCGCGAGAGGTTGCCGCCTATCGCCCTCGTGAGGACACAGCGGTGCTCTGTCCAAGCGGAGCAATCCTGCATCATGTCCTCCGGGCGGTCCTCGCAGTGGTGAAAACCAGGCGTTACTTCATCTCCAATAAGATACAGGAACTCTCCGAGACATCCGCTTCCGGTGAGGACCTGTGTCAGGCGGAAGGTAAGGCCGCCGTGGCGCCTCTCCAGCCCCTCCACAAAGAGAGGTCTTATCGCCGCAATTCCGGCGTGCCCTATCACCGTAAGGGCCCATTTAAATTGCATTCGTCATTGACAATTCGTCAATAAGAACGATACGTCACTACGTGAATTGACATGGACTATATTTTGTCAGGGCTCAGGATTTCTAGTTCTTTCTGTCTGAGCTCACTCCATCTTAGGTCTCTTATTTGCTTCTGGAGTAGATTGAGCCAGTGTACTTCTAGGCAAAGGCCAGCCAGCCTATTACTTACTTTTAAAACGTTCTTGTAAAAACTGCGTCGGTTATAAATTTTGAACATCTTATTTATTTATTTATTAAAAAGGTTTTCCAACAGCTTCTGTGTACAGTACAGAAAAGCACGGCCGCGCCGAAATATTTAGGGTTCCGTACCCAATGGGTAAAACGAGAACCTTAACAAGATCCCGTTTGACCAAATGGGTCAAACAGGACTGTGTGTCACCAGGCTGTATCACATGAACCGTGATAGTTGTAGTGTTGGAGTTGGAATTTTTACAGATCCTAAGCAGCAGATGATTTTTTTGGCGCTAAACTCTTGCATTTGGCCAGTTTTTATTCTCTTTCCACGAGATTGATTCTAGTAAAAAAAAATCGGTTATCAAAGTAAATTGTGTCCAAATACACCACACATACGCACCAGTCTTGCTCGCCTCCCAACTAGCCCGTATGTCCAGTTCCAACCCAGTGTTATCTTCACGCTCGGTTGCGACACAACTCAACAGATTACTGCCTCAAGATGTCGCCACTCCTTAACAGAGAATAACTTCCTCTTAAGTACTGCCTCTCTTCGCCTTAAAATCATGCCAGTAACTTCACATAGTTATATTTTTCTTTACGTGTCTATTCTAAAACTTTGTTAGATTAATATGTGGAAGGATATGGGGGAGGCCTTGCTCAGCAGTGGGATAGAACAGGCTAATCAAAAAATATATGGCGTGTCGAGGGAACGTCTTCAACAGTGGCCCCGGAAAGCAAATGCCAATTGCAAGAACAAGTTGGTAAACCACCCTGTTCTTCCGTTGCTTATTGCGAACGAGGCCCACGTTATCCGGTACATTGTACTATGGTGTTTAGACAGTAGCGCGACTCATCACAATACATCGTAGGTGGCGATTTAGACCAATAAACTACATAGACAAATGACGGCACAGTTAGCACAGTGGCTGTGCGATTGGACTGCAGCGTGTCACGGGTTCGATTCGGGAAAAAAAAAACTGTATGACCTACAAGTAGTTGTTCTGGGTCTGGGTGTTTGTGTACGTGAGTTTCTATGTTTGTAAATGCGCTCGCGACACAGAAGGAATTCCAAGTTAAGGGCAACGTTTAAGAAAAACTCTCCTTAAAATGTGTCAACTCAATAGAGATTGAGTCTAATGCCATCATCCGGGCACAAATGCATGTCCCATGACTGCTACTGAGACATTACTGATGAAACACCCAATAGCACATTGCCAGTAATCAAACCTAGTACCTTATGCACAACAGTCGAGCTAGGAACCACTACACCAATAACGGTTCACCTTAAAGCCTTTGTCAAACAGACAGACGTGACGAATGCGAAGCGTAACGTTTTTATACATAGAAAAGCGAAAGCGATCCGATAGCGTGACAGAACTATCGGACGTCTCAGACGTCTCGCTTCGGTTCGGTATCGCTTCGGAAACGCTTCGCTTTCGCCTGTCTGTTTGACAAAGGCATAAGACCTTGAAATAAAGAACTCCGAACAAGTTGTGGACCAATTAAAGAGAGTATTTTTAGAAAGTAATTGAATTTAAGGCCGTATCGGAAAGGCCCTTTGTAAAATTCGAGAGTTCGCGAATAGAATTTTCGATTTAGTTCACAAACATAATTGATTTGTTGTAAAGTTCTTCAAGAGGCTTTTGGGGATTGTTTCTTGTCAAATTGAGGGTTGTTTGAGAGGTAATTAGTGGTTAATTAAATGTCAATTATTATTTTGGAGTTTTAACACCTCTTTTTTCTTGTTAAAGAACACATGTACAGCGGTATGTGCAAAGAAGGTGATGGGGACCATCAAATCCATCGCAGCGCATGATGGTTTGATACACCTGCCATCGGTATTGTTCCGTTGTATCGCTTGTTCCTAGCAACGCGCTAGGCTCCTGATCTCGCTCATAGCCACCGCGCTAGATTCCCGCCTTAGACAAGGTATGGCCACGAGCGGACATTTCTTATGTTTAATATTCCGCACCCGCCGTTGCCACGCTATCAGCTCGCAGTGTGCTTGAGCACAAAGAATGGGAGTCAAGTTTAATAAGCACGACAACCTTTTTATTTATTTTTTAATGAAAAACAAGACAAAAGTTTATCGTAATAGTCTGAGATGAGTTGGACTCGTACTGTGAGGGCTGGTTCGAAGAGGTGCTGGACAAGAATACTCGTACATGGAAAAACTTGGGGGAGGCCTTTGCCCAGCAGTGGGACAGTGTAGACTGATAAAAAAAAATAGTCTGAAAGAATTGGCAGATTATATGGCGCTCAATAATGTTGCTACTGGAAAGCGCTGTCTTCGCGCACATAGCGCATATGATTCCGATGGTAAATGGTATTAATTTCGAGCTAAGAGCTAACTTTTTCCGCTCGCCTCTTTCTGCGAAGCAGTCACGCTCGTGACGGAGAAGGCGGGCCGCGTAAGGGAGAGGACAGCTGCACCCCAGTCGCAGTGGTAGACGCCCACGGCTACAGACGTCGGCAGATGATTTCCGGCCACAGTAGGCGCGGGCATGCTCTGCCCTGGGTGGGACGACTCATTTGATGATTTTACCACGAAAAAAAAAGATCTTTCTTCGTACCGACATCAGTCTCAACATAGGCATGCATCGTGATACTATAGAAAGAGACAGAAAATAGATTGACAACGCTGATTTAAAACAGCTGAGCGATATCGAACGAAACAAACGATAACGCTTTGTAATCATTAATAGATTTTCAACTTTATGCTTTGGTAAATAAAGTTGAAAATGTATTAGCGACTGCTGAGCGTTAATGATTATCGCTTGCCGTTTGGCCCTGTTAAGCCAGACCCAAGACCCCGGCAGGCATTGGCTCTCTATAGGGGCCTTGATAGATTGCTGAAGAGTCATGACAGTACATGACGCGCGTACGTTAGAGTTACTTTGTTTATAAAAAAAAAAAAAAAAAATGTGAGTTTGCTTCAGAATATTTTTCACACAAACACACAAACAATGTACAGTTACTTTAAGTTCTTTTATAAGTAATAAAGTTAGTATTTGATAGAGTTTTCGAGTTTTCTCAGTAAATTCGTTAAGAAAACAACTTTTTCACTGCATTTTCTTTGACCACAAAATGAACAGTCCACTTAGGGTCTCCTTCAAAGTATGTCTACAACACTTCAAAAGGAAAACTTTCATCGTTAGCAGAAAGAAGTTGCCCTTAGTTTATAGTAATGCCTTGGCTAAATAAATACAGGATGATTTTTTAATGCCTTAGTAAGCGTATATAGCCATAGCTGAAACTAGTTTCAGTACCGGCAAAATATAATTAAAGTATATCTTCCCTAAAATCAGTTTTGGTAGACTGACTTACATAAAGAAAACATAGATTATCTCTTGATTACCTACCGTTTTCACAATCTACTTTGTTATTTTTATAATTCGAGAACCAAAATAAGAGATCAAACTACGTCACTGTCATAGTTTAATAAAGTTTCACAAAGGCTTTTTTAAGAAAACAAGTATGTGTGAATGTGTAAATTAATCAGACTAGGTACATTTTAGTTTGGTCAACTTGTCTGGGTATTTCTTTCGTGTTTCGCCAACCACGCACAATTGGAAAATTCGGCTTTATACTGGCCTCATATAACCCGAATGTTGTTATTTTTCTAAACCTTCAGGTTCCAGTTTTACCTTAGCCAGCTAGATTGGGACACGGCTATTTCTTAATAAGTTTCGGGTCTGGCTTACTACGCACTATTGAAAAATTCACCCTGTATATTGTTTGGTAGGTACACTTAGTAATAGAACTACCTTCTTATATAAACTGTACTGGGAAATTAAAGTCGTATTATGCATGTATAAAGGAAGGAAGTTATTTTTTTCTTGTGAATTAAATAAGTGGCGAAAGGTCGAGTATATAGAGAATAGGGAATATACATACTACATTTAAATACTAAAATTAAAAGTTTAACATTTACAAAAATTACTAAATTAAAATTAACAGGGCGTCAAAAATTAAGGCATTCATTTGCGTTACGAGTCGGTCAAAAGTCTCGGGGTTTACATTTCCCGTCAGTTTATAACCTTGGGGTCTTCAAATCAAGAGTGAATAGGTTACTTCTTGGCAAGCGTGCTTCACCATCGACCACATCATCGCTTACCATCAGGCGAGATTGTGGTTTAACGCGAACCTATCATTAAATAAAAAAACATTTTGTTTTTAATTCCTTGGATCGAAGCTTAAAGCGTCTGGCAAGGTTACCAACCTTTATTTTTCAATATCTTAATTGACATGTGTAATGGGAATATTACATTATGCAGATGCATGTCCTTGAGACTTCAGACGCCGCCGCCCATGACAGGATAAATCTATACATATAATAAATCTGTAAAAGGGTCAATTCTGTACATTGAAAATATTAAAAAAATAAATAGCGGGTGGTGTTGCTGGATCGATACCAAACCCAAATATATGATTAAAAAATTTTTTTTATGGCTGTCTGTCGGTCTGTTTGTGCAGGCATCACGTGAAAACTAACGGTTCGATTTCGATGAAACTTGGTATAATTATTCCTTATTATCCTGGGCATAACATAGGATACTTTTTATCCTGGAAAAATACGTAGAAAAAAAATCTTATTTTTCAGTTTTATTCATAGACGTTGTTCTGTAGAACCGCGAACACACGTTGCATTACCCGCAGTGGATTCAGCGCCGTAATATTTATAAGATGTCATTGTCAGAGTTACTCAAAATGGGGAAATAAACCATCCACGTGAAGACCGACATCCGCGCGGACGGAGTCGCGGGCGGAAGCTAGTAATATAATAATCTCGAGTAGTGTAAATAGTAGTATACCTTACTGTAATTATATTTTTGAGCCGTTTGGGGTTGAAACTATAGGCTCGTGAGGTTCTAGTGATCACAGCCTCTATAAAGAGAAATCTAAACGTCTTGTTGAGGCTTTCCGTGACTCAAGAGCTGGCCTTTAGTCACGGAAAGTCAACCTTGGCCAGAGGCTAAGCATTGACATACAAAGAGGCAACGCCGCTCTTGGGCACATTACTAGCTGACAGCATTGAAGAGGACATTATTATATATTAGTAATTTTGTATTCCTATTGTTAATTTTGTTTTAGGTAACAATTTAAATAAATATGGGTTAGTATGATTTAAATAACAAACCGAATACCACTTCCAATTATCCAGTCTATAAACAAGTTTGAATATATTTTACGACAATTATTTTTAATTGACAAGTTTATAACCACATTGGATAGCATTGATTAAAACGAATCCACTCATAATTTAACATTAAAATTAATTTAAATAAGCCATAAACGTATTTGCCACGTAGAAATATTGGACTTTGAATATGGACATTTTAATTGTATATATTTTAACGAATTAATTGGAAATAATGCAATCAATTGGTTTGAATTAATATCAATTATTAAATGTTATAAAATCATATTCGTGAATTACTGAGGTTGAGGACATGAACAGATGGTAGTTACTTTTTTTTTAACGTGGTAAAAGTTCTCCCACCCAGTGCAAAGCAGGAGGGACTGTCAGACTCGTACTGACTAAAATCCACGGTGTCCTTCAATAGCGCTTTACGTTCCGGGGTTACGGTAATTCGTTAGTCCCGCAACCAACTATATCTCTGTCTTACTAACAATATACATGTGAAAGTTTGTAAGGATGGATGAATGGAAGTATATAATACTTTTTACGCATAAACTACTGAATGGATTTGGATGAAATTTGGTACAGAGATAGGTTACTGGACGGCCTGAACAATAACTCTGATTAAAATTTCAGTACCCATAAATACCCGAATTACACGTCCACGCCACAATTTTCCTACGATAGTAATTTAAATATAGAATAATTATAACTGTCATGGTAACTTATATTGCTCGTATGTATCACTAAGTTTTGCCAGTGGCTTTGCCCGCTTGTAACTTGATAATTACCCCACAGGAACGTACGAGTAGTACCGGGAAAACAGTATCCGAAGAATGATTCCAGACTGTCACCTAACTCTTTGAAGAATTTCACCAAAATCAGTTAAGCCGTTTAGACGGGATAGTACCCGACCCCTGTTTTTTACGGGTAGCATTTTGAATTTTAGACCAATAACGTAGCTTTGAAGTTTGTCCATAAAAAACAAACAATCTACATAAAAACTTTTCTATTTATAATGTTAATTTAGGTTTTTTTTGACGTAGTAAAATTATCAAGTGAGTCCTCTCACCCAGGGCAGAGCGGGACGGACTGTCAGACTTGACTGACTAAAATCCACGGTGTCCTTGAATAGCCCTTTACATGCCGGGGTCACGGTAATTCGTACAGTCCCGCGACCATGTTAATTTAGGTAATGAAATATTAAAACAAAATTCTACTATTGAACCGAATAAATAGCGCTGTTGCTACGGCGTAGCTGACCCATTGACGTCACTGCTACGCCGTAGCAAGTAGTCGTTTCGCGCGCTACGTAACGGCTACGAAAGAATTCCTTGCATATTCTTGGATGATTGTAAAGCAACACGCGTGAAATTTTTCTTGAAATTTTTATAATTATAAAAAAAAAATAAGTAACTAGGGACCTGTCCCACCCATGGATGCAATATACCAATGAATGAAAAAAAAATTATAACGAAATTTCAAGAAAAAAAAAAACAAAACCCAGTGGCTCCACACGTTTGATATGACCGATTTTACTGCCATTTTGAGAATTTATTCTGGAGGGTATTACATATACCTTTCAGGGTAAATTCTACAAATTAAATAGAACATTAATATTAAATAGCGATTTTTCGTCAAGTCATAACTTCGTGTGATGCAGGGGTGGGCCGTTATAGCATGACCGCACGTACTGTACCGCTGACAAAGTACGACTCATCTTTGGATATTTTATATCGTCTATTTATTATTTACCCTTTATTTAAGTGGTAAAACCATCAAAACACTGTGTTCTTGTACAAGTTCCAGTATTTTATTTAGAATGCTGGAATATACTTCTTTTTTTTAGAGTGGTAAAATCACCAAATGAGTCCTCCCACCCAGAGCAGAGCAGGAGGTACTATCACACTTGTACTGCCTAAAATTCACGTAGTCCTTCATTAGCCCTTTACGTTCCATAGTCACATTATTCTTTAGTCCCGCGACCCCGGCAGGCTTTGGCCCTCTAAGGGGAAACTGGAATATACTATTACTATATACGCGGGTTCGATCTCCGCACGGAACAAATATCAATTGTATAATCTGAAATGTAGTTGTGTCGGTGTTTGTGTATGTGAGTTTTTATGTTTGTAAACGCACCCACGATACAGGAGAAATTTCTGTTGAAGAGCTAAGTTTTATTAGAAAAAAAAAGTGGCGTCTCGCAAACTGGAACCGGCGTTCCAGTACGCTGCAAGTTTGACGGTGACTGGATCGTGTATGGCTGACATAAGGAGCGGTACAGCACTTGCGATCACACTATAGTAATAGATATAATTTGAAATAAGGTAAGTAAAAATAAAACGCACCTATTTTGTAATGCTACATGAATTGTGAACGTCAGGGGTGGGCCGTCCCTTCAATTCATTATTTTGTCAAAAACATGCAACATTATTTTGAATGTTTTTGTCGTTGTTCATTTATCAAACATATAATATTATGGTAGTATGCTGTGAGTATGTTTTTGACACGAAAATGAGGGGTATCGCTTTACGTTCAAATTGATTCTAGTAAATTATTTACGCCATTTTTGACTGGGTTACATCAAAATCACATTAGAGAAAGAACTTTCTTTTTTTAAAGGAATGCTCACACTAGGAAAACTTCCTGAGCCAATATTTAGAAAATTCTAGTATTATAGGTGCGTTAACAAACATTAAGGCCCACTTGCACCTCACATCACTAAACGGGTTTATCGCTAAACTGCCTTAGAATATCACTGTATACCTGTCAAATTGTTTGAAGTTGACAGACACAGAACGATGTTTTAAATCAGTTTAGCGCTAAACATGTTTAGTGGTTTGTGGTGCAAGTGGGCCTAAGATTCACTTTCGATTTAAGTAATAAACAAATGGCGAGATTCGGAACTTGTAGATCATCATACAAATATTTGTACGAATAACGAACCCGCGACACGCAGCGCAGCATTCACTACGCTAACCAGGAAACCGTGACCCTGGAACGTAAATGGTATTTGAAGTAATCAGGTGGTTTTTAGTCAGTAAGAGTCTGACAGTCTCTTCTGATCGACCCAGGGAGTGAGGACTAATTTGATTATTTTTATAACTAGCCCAAAAATAAAAATAAACATGTTTATGAAGGCTATGTATTTAGCTTTCCGGATTTGCGATTATTTTCTATCCCAAATATCACATAATTAACTACAAAATGTTTTAAGCTCTTCAATAACTGCGGTTAATTTTGACACATTTTCATTTAACTACGGTTAATGAATTTCATTTTATGTTGCTGGTCCACTTTGCTGATTGAAAATTTATGAACAATTAGTATTACTTCACTAAGTTTAGATCCCCGTGCTGCTTGGGTAACCAGTTATTAATATTTATGATATTAATTTAACAGGTTGCCAAATCAGTAATATTTACATCCATACAGTTATAAATACGGCACGGTTAGCGCAGTAGCTGAGCGATTGGACTGCTGCGCAGCGTGTTATGGGTTCGATTCCCGTACGGAACAAATATTTGTATGACCTACAAATAGTTGTTTCGGGTCTGGGTGTTTGTGTATGTGAGTTTTTATGTTTGTAAATGCACTCACGACACAGGAGGAAAAGAGTCCATCAGCCTATAATAAAGTAAACGGGAACTATGACATTAATATTATTGAAAAAAAACTTCGCTCTTACATTAGAGGCGCTTTATCATTTCCCATACAAAAAAACGCCGCACATATTTCAAGTACGCTGTACGCTGACATACGGAAAACTTATGATTCGGTCTTAGAAGCCGAAAAAAGGTACGCAAATGATGAAGTCTGAGTAACAAGACGAATTACTCATGCAACATGTATACATGAGTATGTATGAGTAATTTTTAATTTTTTTTGGGGTACTGATCACTGTCAGTCCCGTAATTCATCATCTTCCTAGCCTTTTCCCAACTATATTGGAGTCGGCTTCGAGTAAACCAGATGCAGCTGGATATAAGTATTTTACATGGAGCGACTGCCTGTAGGACCTCCACAACCCAGTACAGTTACTGGGTTATTACCCAGTGGTAATACGATACCCCATGGTAAGACTGGTTGTCAGACTTTAGAGCTTCTGACTAACAGTAACGACTGTCAAAGATCTACAAATGGCAGCCGGGACCAACGGCTTTACGTGCTTTTCTAGTCATGGAGGAAACTCGCTATGACAGATGGTCACCCATACACAGACCAACCTCGGCAAGGGCGGCTTAACCTGGAAGATCGGCCTGTGCGGCTATATTTATTTAGCCACGAGCTCCTCGGTCTGTCAGTCCCGTAATTGATAATCTAGAAAAAAAGAATTAGAAGAGCTCATTAAAAACCGGAAAATTCCAATTCAGTAAAGTTTAAATATACTTGCATCTTCCGCTACTCCGTGACAATAAAAACAAAACAAAAGAGGATAGAAAACAACAAAAAAACACTTTCATAATAAAAACCTTAACAATACAGTGTCACCTTGATACAGTCCCGCTTATATAATAAAAAAAAAATGCAGAAGGTCCATAGAATAAATAAAAATATAATGCGTGGAGCTCATCGACTACACAGCCTTGAAAGCAACCGATTAATTTGACAGATAAAATCGAGGCTGTTTTTTATGGAATACCAAAATGAATGAAGAACTGTTAAATTATCGCCCACCAAAGTTCTTACTCAGGGCCGTCACAGCGGTGAGCACTAGGGTCGCTGTCAGTAGTCTAGTGAATACCAAACTTTCGTTTCAGCGTTGCGTGAGCGCTGAAGGGCTGTCTGACACGCAACCATCATCCTTTTGGAGTCCGGCGCGAAATAGGTCTTACGTTGTACGTACGTTGTGTGCGGTTGTATGGATTCAACCTTCTGTTTATCTACATTTAGTCTGTTTTCCTATTCACCAAGTGACCCCGAGGTATTTGCTAAATATTGCAGATTGGACCGGTCGAAAATTGGTTGGGTTAGGTTGTTTTCTTTTAAATTGGTTGAAAATAACAACTGGGAAAGATAATGCTCAAATTCTAAAATCCACGGTATCCTTCTATAGCCCTTAACGTTACGGGGCCACGACCCCGGCAGTCTTTGGCCCTCAGTCTAGCCTCGCCTGATGGTAAGCGATGATGTGGTCAACGGTAAAGTGCGCCTGTCTGTTGGGTCTTCAAGTCAAGAGTGAACAGTTTCCTTCGAAACTGTTCACTCTTGACTTGAAGACCCCAAGGTTATAGCTATCGGGATAAAAGGCTTATAGCTTCTGTTTTGAGGTGTTCAAGAAAGGTCAAGGTGAAAGCACTTCATCACACCATCGAGAAAGCACTTTAATCTGTAATTTACAATCAAGGAAGCGGAATATAGCCCTAGTTTATTTACCTGTAGTTAAACAATGATTAATAGTTTTGTAAGAGAGAGGGTGACTTAATAGCTTGTCTCGATGTGAAGCGACGATAAGCGGGGACAGTAATTGGATGGGTCGCGGTTGGAGATTAATTAATCTTAGTTTACTTTAGGTTGTTTTCTTTACAAAACCGTGGCTGTTTTTCTAATGTTTGTGTTTGTGCAATTTTGGGGAACAGGTCGATGACCTGTGAAACTGGAAATAAATATAATGTTTGTCCTATGACACAAAAAGTCAAATGATTGCAAGGACTTGCAGATTCTAACTGACTTAAAATTTGCCCTGTTCCTTCAAATGCCCTTTACGTTCCAGGTTCCGCAAGTCCCATGACCCCTAGGCCACACGATCTATGTACAGTCAGCATAACTGTTAACTAAGGCAGCATCTTTCAAACGGTTTTCCAACTTTGTGCTATGTGTTTAAATTTTTTTGCATGACCAAACTCTTTGACTGTATGTAGCATTGAGCCAAAAAGTGCAAACATACAGCATATAGTATACAGGAAAACTGCTTGTAAATTGCTGCCTGCATACCTAACTGTTTTGCTGACCCTACAAATATTGTATTTTAAGATTTTATCCTGTATCGTGGGTTCGAATAATTGTAAACATTTAAACCGACAACCTCAAACAATCAGACCCGGAACAACTATAGGCCATACAAATATTGGTTCTGAGTAGGAATCGAACCCATTAACGCGCATCACAGTGGTCACTCGGCCACTGAGTTATCTTTTTGTTTTATCGTGGTAATATCATCAAATGAGTCCTTGGGACGAAGTCTGACTGACTAAAATCCACGGTGTCCTTCAATTTACGTACTTCCTTTACGTACCGGGGTCACGATAATTCGTGAGTCCCGTGACCCCGGCAGGCTTTGGCCCTCTACAGGGCCCCCGTCACTATCCACTGAGTTATCTGTGCAAATGTTGTTATCGTCACATTGTCGATCTTTGTTTTAAGATGCTTCATCATCATCAGCCTATAATATTGAGACACAGGAGACCTGTGTCCCTCTGAGAGGGACGCGGGCCCAATGCGGGTTGATAGATGTCACATGTCTTATTTTTTTTGGTTCTAGGACATGCCGGTTTCCTCACGATGTTTTTTTTTTCGTTCACTGTTTTAAGAGCAGTGTTCTTTAAATAAATTACTTAAAGTAATGCGCCTGTCTGGGTTCGAACCCACGACCTTCCTCCAACTCGTGAATTGGGGCGGCTATCACTGGGCCACTATTGTTCACTGCTATCCTTACATGTTCTATATTTTCTCAAAGTACGCTTCATTGAGGGCCAAAGCCTGCCGGGGTCGCGGGACTTGGAAATTACCGTAACCCCGGTACATAAAGGGCTATTGAAAGACACCGTGGATTTTAGTAAGTCAAGTCTGACAGTCCCTCCCACCCTGTCCTGGGTGGGAGGACTCATTTGATGATTTTACCACGCTAAAAAAAAAGTACGCTTCATTTTTTATAATAAAAAATATAAACTGTAGCAGATCAAATCCAGCAGACTTTGCAAGTCTGAGCCTGAAGCCTAATGAACTGAAATAGTTTTTGACAAGGCTCAGCACAAAGCAAGTTACGTAACAATCTTGAAATGCTTTGTTGAAGTACAAAACTATTGAATGAACTTGTTTAACGCTAAAAAGGTTTCTTTGAAGTAACAAAATTATACTTAATCTGATATTGTGAAAACATACTCTGTCGAAAGAAACTTTTATAAAAGAAACAAAAATAAAACAGCAAAGTGTGAGTCGAACTGTCGCATGAAGGGTTTCGTACCATTATCTAAACAAATATGATTATTTTATGGGAGCCCCCTAAATACTTGTTTTATTTTTATTTAATTATTTATTTTTGAATTGAATACAACAATTTCAAACGCCTGCATGTTGCCCTTATCAATATCGAGTAAAAAAATCAACCATCGTATGGGAGCCCCCTTTTTTTTACGTGGTAAAATCATCACATGAGTCCTCCCACCCAAGGCAGAGCGGAGGGACTGTCAGATTTGTACTGACTAAAATCCACGGTGTCCTTCAATAGCCCTTTACGTACTGGGGTCACGGTAATTCATGAGTCCCGCGACCCCGAACACAAATACAAATATTTGTTCCGGGTCTGGGCGTTTGTGTTTCTGAGTTTTTGTAAACGCACCCACGACACAGGAAAAATTCCTAGTGTGGGGCAATGTTTTTTTTTTTTTTAAAAAGAGACGGGCCTTAAGAACGGAATCCTAAAAATCAATTATTTCTACTTGAAAACTTGAATCTTGTCAATGCTTTTGTTATTTCTAAATTCGACAAGACAGTTTTGTGTGCTCAAAACTGAATTAACAATTGAACAAGCAAAACGAACAAAAGTTGAACAAGTTCTTGGTGCTCACTGAGTTCCAATACAAACGAAATGTTACGCGAAAGCTGTTGTTTAGAAATTTCATAAAATCTATATATATATTTTTTAATTTGCCGTGGGTTTTCTCTTGGTAGAGACCAAACCCATCTACTTGAAGTGAAAATGAGACATAAGATAAAGTGGGTATAATCTCTAAGTAGTGGGTAGTTTCGGCCTTAGTTACGGACGTTTTCCACGCCCCGTGACATCGAGGCCGAACTAAGAATGAATGAAATTACGATTTGACATATAGCTCCTTAGAGTCCGCGCCACCACTCATGCTGTAAATTCGTGGTACTACATTTTTTTAAATGCAATTTCATGTAATGATATAGACACTAGTGCTGCGTCAAAAGGACTTCAGTCGTGCTCGTGGAGCGGTCTCTAAATATTGTCTGTCCGCAATGATTTAGACGCAATTTACGTTCGTACATCCGTATTCGTACCCGTGTCTTCGTTCATAACGTCGAAAGTAGACCCCTTTTTTATCTTGGTAAAATCATCAAATGAGTCCCACTCAGGACGGGAGGGACTATCAGACTTGTACTGACTAAAATCCACGGTGATCCTTCAATAGCCCTGTACGTTCCAGGGTTACGGTTAGCTGTTGAGACAATCCCGCGATCCCGGCAGGCATTGTCCCTTTAAGGGGGACCCCTTTAAAGTAGACCCCTTGGAACGACTGTGCAAATGCGTACCGATATAGAACACAATACAAACTGTTGCCGACAGGTCGGTGGTCGCGGGAGGATCATTGAGCCGTCACAGCAGATTACAAGTAGTAAGGTGGCCTGTTGTAACAGCCCCACAGGCTACCTGTCCGGGGTGGACTGCCAAGAAGTGGATCACACCCACCCCAAATTAAATAAAATGAAAATAATAAAAAAAAACACTTCTATAAGATCGGCCATTGCGATTCATTTAAGAATACTCTTTCAATTCAATGTTCTCGGATAACCTCATTTGAAAAACATATTCGGTCTTACTACAAAAAAAGTTAAACATCTTTTGAACAGTTGTCTAGCTTTTTGTGGTCCAGTAGAAAATATATAGGAGATATTTAACAGACCGGTTCAAAATAAGCTCTTCTATTTCCATCCGATTCGCCAATAAAAAAGAAATAAAAAGACACAGATATACAAAAACATACACCAAAAATGCTCCACACAACCATTCAACGAGCAACGAACCATTCAATCTTTCAACGCGTCAATCTCAGCCATTCACTTTTCGTTCACTCCGTTCATTCACCGAAAACCTCAACACAACATAAAAGAAAGGTTCAAGTAAGTAAATTGCAATAAAAGTCAAACAGATGTTTTTAGAGGGTGGAATAATAAAAAAGGGGGAAATAAAAGCAATATATTTCGGGGAATAGATTCAGGTCCTAATCAGGGCGTCTTGGCGCAGCCGCACACCCTTTTCAACCCTCACACGATAGGAGGCGACTCTTATCTAATACCTTCTGGGAGATGGGATGTACGAAGATAGTGAGGCAAGCTACTGTCAAAATGAATGAACATTTTTGAAGGAAGAATGAATGAAGTGAAAATGTTTTCGAAAGAAAAGTTCAACTGAGAAAAATACCTGAAATAGCTTTTTTTTATCGTGGTAAAATCATCAAATGAGTCCTCCCACCCAGGGCAGGGCGGGAGGGACTGTCAGACTTGTACTGACTAAAATCCACGGTGTCCTTCAATAGCCCTTTACTTACCGGGGTTACGGTAATCCGTTAGTCCCGCGAACCCTGCAGGCTTTGGCCCTCTACAGGCCCCAACTGAAATAGCTTAGGAGTAATTTACAAACTATTTCACTTTTTTTTATGTTCGTACACGAATGATCTCTATAAACATACATATTTCATTAAATAGAAATTGATGAAAAGTAACAACAAACGTTACAGTTAAAAGTAATATCGAACGAATTAATAAATGAATAATTATACTGCAAAGCTTTATGTATTACTGATTAATTAAAACACATAATTAATAAAGCCCTCACCGAATATTACTATTTCATTCAGTGTAACTATTAAAAACACATTATCTGTATTTTCAGACACTCTTTGTTCTGTTTTTAAATCAGATAATCCTAATATAACGGCTCGATCACGTCCTCAAGCGATACGATAATGTGTAAAGTTTCACGCGCGTTATTCATTTGTCTCCTACTTATGAGTGAGTGCTGTGCATGTACCACTCACTACATCATCACACCGCAGAGGGAGTTGCTGGTCTGTCTCATAAGATAATCTATGGAAGGATCACCGTGGATTTCAGTTAGTATAAGTCTGACAGCCCCTCCATCCCACCGTGGGTAAAAAAAAACCAAATTGGAGCGATAAAAGATGGTAAGCTATTCCATTCTCTATCTCAATGCTGGATTCTATGATGTGCTCTTAGAAATCGCTCGATGGTGTAAAACAAAAACTAACGGTGTAAGGGCATTCGCTAGTGTTTAATTTTGCGGCTGTGGCAGCGCGGTAACGGCGCGATAGCGGCGCGGTGACGGCGCAGTCGTGAAGATATCCACGGCAAAGCGGCGCGGCGGCGGCATCGTGTACAGGAGCCCTAAGCCAGCACAAAATTGTTAATGCCTGTTTTTTAACAAAACGTGAAGTTTGACCAACATCAAAAGTGATGGTCAAACATTACGTTCATCATTTTCAGGGTAACTCATTGTTTATAACAGAAGAGTTGTAAAATTTTAGAAAATTACTTAGTACGAGTAATTCTCGAAAACCATTAATACATACAGTACACAAATATCGGTTTAATTGAACGAATAAGTATGAATGATTGAACGGAAGATAATCAAATCAATTAGCACAATGTGATAATTATTGGTTAATGGATTATTTACTTGAATGAGGGGCGTATTGAAGTGATTTTTTAAATTACTGTAGCGTTTACTTAACCTTTATGTAATATTCATTAGTATAGCTATGTTATTCTCTATAACATTCAGCTCTGCGGCAGCGCTGCAGCTTTGGTTTACACATCGTGACGAACATTTTCACGATCTTTCTTCATGAAGATGTCAGAACTGACAGTCGTTTCGGCAAAAATATCGAAAGAACGTTTTGTAAGAATGCTCACTAAAACACTTTTTTTATCGTGGTAAAATCATCAAATGAGTCCTCCCACCCAGGGCAGGGCGGAAGGGACTGCCAGACTTGTACTGACTAAAATCCACGGTGTCCTTCACTAGCCCTTTATGTACCGGGGTCACGGTAATGAGTAAGTCCCGCGACTTCACTAAAACACTTTCGTTTGTTTTTCTATGTATAATGTAACATTTGTAGGAATGCATATTACAAGTGAATGCTCAAGTTTATCATCACCTCAGTCGGTCTGCTCATAAACGGGATATTTGGTGTTATTTGGGGAGCCCTTACGTCCAGCGACGGCAATTGGCCATTGCTATGTCGGTACATAATCCTGAATTCCTAACTTTTAGAATATTAAAAATGGTATGATGTAAATGACAATGTATCTTATATCGCCTCCTCCATTTTCTCATTCGTAGCTCAACGTTCCACTTGTAACGGCGGGTTTTATTCGACACGTTTTCTTTCCTCCGCAAAAAAGAAGGAACCCTACTTTTGTACGGAACCCTTACTGCCTTAAGAAGGGTTCCTGTTGTGCTCTAATGAATTAATACCCAAATAGAAATAAAAACGTCAAGTGTGAGTTGTGTTGGGAAAGGAATAAAGTACAGTATGTTCTTTTGTGGTTTTGTTTAGTGGTGTTGCCATTCGTAAAACGTTAAGAAAATTGATCCAAATATTTTGTTAAGATGTAGGTAAGTTATTTTATTAAGATACTAGTTGACCCGGCAAAACTTCGTACCGCCTCAGAATTTGATTTTTGAACGACTTAAATAATTACTAACAACTTAATTAAATATTTCTGAACGACGGGACGAACATCAAATATTTGATAAGTGGGGGATAGTTTTTAAGGGAAAAAGAAATCGTTGCTTTCACTATATCCCTAATATTTTTATCATAATTAATCGCCTTTTAAACCTTCCCTGGAAAAATAATAACGTACTTTGGAATTCTCGATTTGCACACGAATAAAATTAATATCCAGTAGATTGCTTGCACAAACAATAACAATTATAATGAATGATGGTCAATTCGCACATACGTGCCCATAAGAGCGGGTTCACATAAGGTCGGACCGACAAATGATTCGTATCCATATTGGTATATGTATGTGAATAGCGCTGTTCACATTAGACCGACCCGACAAAACTAACGGAGCAGACACTTTTGCCGTACCGTACCGTAGCCACGATGTCTGTCGGATCGGACAAAATGTTGGCGTACTGGCAAGTATGACGCCGTTCACAAATGTCGGCGCTCTTACTCCGCTCCTGATTAGTTCCTACATCATTTCGCTTGGTAATAATTGGATGCATCCAATATTTCCTTTTTCTGTTTAAATAGAAATTCAAATACCACATTGCAAATAAAACGTCGTCGTCCATTGTATACGAAAGCCAACTCAAAACTGCTTTGTGACGATCCGGGCAGTAAAACGAACGTACCGACGATTGTGTTCACATTAGGTCGGATCGGCAGCGTCTAGTGTGAACAGCAACACCTGACAGTCGGTCAACGGTAAACTGTCGGTCCGACCTAATGTGAACCCGCTCTAACGTTACACTAACAGCGTTTTTTGAAGTGAAAACTTCTTTAGCGGCGTTGTGCACTTTTTTTGGAATGGGTAAAAAATGTTAAACTCGCGTCAGGACACGTGACCTGATCGAAAATTCGTAAGACGGCGTAGGGCGCTTGCGCGAATGTTCGTGTGTGTTTACTACTATTCAAGTTTTCACTTCTGCCGGCACTCCCAGAGTGCAACCCGTCGTTTTTTTTATGTTCAATGGGTTTGCTCTTGACCTTAGTCTATGTCAGGAGTGACTAAGACAAGGTCGACGATGGAGCGAGCTTACCCAGAAGAAGTTGGCGTTTGAGTAAACGTCAACTCAATGCCAAGCGGAGATAACTTCTATTATCTTAGTTAGTAGATTGACTAGCTCTGTCCTATGCAAAGTAGTTGTAAGTAACTCAGTCATTATTTCTCATTATTGACGCTCCTTGAATGTAACTGCGAAAGCGGAAAAGCGTGAAATAAAGAAAATAAAATTGTTCGCTCTGCGTAATCGCTTTTTAATGAAGATTTAGCGAGTTTTGGTGAATTCCTTTTGGAATGAAATAAGATAGATTGTGTCAGCTTTACTGTAGTCTTGAAAGTCGGCAAATAAGTATTTGATTTGAAGTTGATCCTAGTATTTTTTTAATATACCTATTGCGTAAAAATTTCAAACGACTTTATCCCTTATAACAAGATTTCTGTATTTTATTCACAGTGTACTTAAAGTACTTAGGGCCTCTAGTATTCGAACGAGGAACCTTTACTTTAAAGTTTCGGTTTTTTTAGTGCATGCAGTGCCCCATAAAAAAAACAGGCCAAATGTCGAGAGACGTCGCAAGACAATCTCCGGCCACCGTAGGCGCGGGCATGAGGGCGGCGTGTAATGGGCGACTCGCTGTTCGATCATTTACCATGCCCGGGTCGACGTTGCGTTCCACGCGCGCCTCAGAGTGTCAGCATGATGACGGGGCTCCCCTTTAGAGGGCCAACGCCTGCCCGGGTAGCAGGACTAACGAATATCGTGACTCTGGAACGTAAAGGGCTATTGAAGTAAGCCGTGGATTTTAGTCAGTACAACTCTGACAGTCCCTCCTGCCCTGCCCTGGGTGGGAGGATTCATTTGATGATTTTAACAGACTAAAAAAAAGGGTTCATTGTTGACTACGGAACCTTGTAGAAAACGCTTTTTCTAAGCTGCCATTTCAAGTCATTCAATCTGACAGATCAATGTTATGTTGTATGATAACTTAGTTTGGCATGTGGATATCCACATGCCAAACTAAGTTAGCCCACAATACCTTTAAAAAGACGACAAAAACATAAATTGGATTCCACATCAAATAAATTACAATATACTGAACGATATACTAGACAAAGTTAATACAACTTTTCGCATTACAACAACCATTTGGATACTTAAAGTAAATTCGTTTTTTTTTTACTTTTCTCCCTTCCCTTTCCGAGTTTCCAGAAAGTTCGAAGCCACGGCGTAAAGTTGCCAACATATTGAATTATAAAGCCGAAGGTTTTGAACTTTTCAAATTTATTAAAATTGGATTTATTAATTTCGTGAGTTCTTTTCAGGTATGTACTTAATTTTTTTTCTGTGATGGATATTTACATCATTTGCTGATTTATTCTGAAAATATTTTAGATCGGTGCATTGTAGTTGATGAAATGAGTCCTCCCACTCAGGGCAGAGCGGGAGGGACTGTCAGACTCGTACTGACCAAAATCCACGGTGTCCTTTAATAGCCCATTACGTTCCGGGGTCACGGTAATTCGTAAGTCCTGCGACCACGCACCCAGCCTTTAAATATCATACATATATCCAATTAACATTTAATTAAAATATTATTCAATGGATATCAATATACAAAAGAACAAAGTAAACGAAATGCAATACTTAATTACAGCTACCCATTTATTCATACAGAAGTCTTTTATTAAACAAATGCAAATTAACGTCAGTAAACACGGAATATCATTGCTTCCATGTTTAATTTCTTTTATGTGAGGATAAAATAAGAGAGTTTTATATTAATCCATATTTTATTACTTACCTTTGTTCTCGAAAGATAATCGAGTAAAGGTAATGAAATGTTACAGAAAACAGAAAAAAGATATCATTCAATTTGCCTTTTGTGTTTACCTAAGAGTACCGTCGACGTATTAATAACTAGCTAGTGCCAGCGGCTTCGCCTGCGCGTTTCTCGAATATAATTTTCGGTACGACGTTCCCGTGGGATAATTATTATCCCACAGGAACTATTGAAGTTCTTCTTGTGCTCTCTAAATAGAACACTTTCTATCGAATAAGGATTTATGCTCACGGCGTTCCCGAGGGATAATAATTATCCCACAGGAACTTTAAGTTATTTTTGTGCTGTATACATAGAACGTCTACTATCAAATAAGTATTTAATTATTCTCAAGTCAAGTTAAAGTCTAAAGTTGATTTCTAGAAACTGTTAAACTCACACACAGTTTTAGACAAAATGGGTTCAAGAACGAACATTCAATTAAGTTTTTTCTTCTACTTTTTTTTGGTTGGGTTTGTTCTTGAACATAGTCTAGGTCCGCGGGGCTATTGTGTATCTCTTTTGACAGTTCATAATGATGATAACTTGCTAAAGTGACTATCAAATAGCTGTCAAAAGGTAAATTTCGTTCTGGCTAAAACAGTGTCTAACGATGATGACGTCACATGCACTCGTTGCCGGTGACTTTAACCGGACGTTTTTGTATCAATACTCCTGGACGGGTCAACAAGGTTAACTATGAAGCGAGTTTACCTATAAAGAGATTAGGGTTGCAAGCGATCAGAAATACTGACGCAGGCCGAGATATCTTGACGGGCCCCCCTTAGAGGGCCAAAGCCTGCACGGTCGCGGGACTATCAGGTAACCGTGGCTCCGAAACGTAAAGAGCTACCCACCAAAAACATTAAAATAATGTAAAAAAATGCCAAGTCTCTCGATGCACCGGGCACGCCGCAATCGCGGCGGTAAGACCCCTCTTTGAGGAGTGGCTGGATAGGCGTCACGGCGTCCTTACCTTCCGCATGACGCAGGTCCTCACCGGACACGGAAGTTTCGGGAGGTTCCTGTGTCTGATAGGGAGGGAAGAAACGCCTGGGTGTCACCACTGCGAGGATCGTCCGGAGGACACGGTGGAGCATACGGTGCAGGACTGCCCCGCTTGGGCAGAGCACCGCCGTGTCCTCACGACGGCGATAGGCGGAGACCTCTCGCGCTCGGCATTGGTCGAGGCCATGCTGCGGGGCGAGACGGAGTGGGAAGCGGTCGCCTCCTTCTGCGAAGCAGTCATGCTCGTGAAGGAGGAGGCGGGCCGCCTGAGGGAGAGGACAGCGTCCTCCCTCCATCCCAGCCGCAGTGGTAGACGCCCACGGCGTCGGACGTCACAGGACGATCTCCGGCCACCGTAGGCGCGGGCATGCGGGCAGCGAGTAATGGGCGACTTGCTGTCCGACCATGGACCATGCCCGGGTCGACGGCGCGTTGTGTTCCACGCGCGCCTCAAAGAGTGTCAGCAAATTGACGGGGCCTGTAGAGGGCCAGAGCCTGCCGGGGTCGCGGGACTTACCCATCACCGTAACCCCGGTACGTAAAGGGCTCGTGAAGGACACCGTGGATTTTAGTCAGTACAAGTCTGACAGTCCCTCCCGCCCTGCCCTGGGTGGGAGGACTCATTTGATGATTTTACCACGCAAAAAAAAAAAAAAAAAAGTCTCTCGATGCAGTCTTTCCATCGTAAAAAGTTTTGAGATCTCATAGAAGCCAAGTCCTATTCAAATTATTTTGTAGTTATAAATCAACATTTAGTAATTGTATCAATAGTTTTCTTTATATTATAATTATAGTGACTTGGCAATGAGCACCAATTAAAAGCTGCTTGCTGCCTGGAATTATGTGCAAATGTTACTGACGAGACCTGTGATCAGATCACTACCGACTACATGCTCCAATGCAATAATAAAAAATAAGTACCTTACGGGCCATCGCTTTATGAAAGTAAATGAACCGAGAGTACACTAACACTAGTGTTTGCGTACACACTTGTGCAATTGTGCATTATAATTTATGTCCTGCGCAGTTTACTAGTCTTGGATGAGACTGACTGCCGTTGCCGAAATTCGGTTGGGACGACACGGATAAACCAAAAGAAAATTAATTTTGTGATATTAATGTTTACGCATGCGGTGTGTGACTTTCAACTCCAAATATGCCGTTTTGTTTCTTCTTGTGCTCATTGCCAAGTCACTATAATTATAATATAAAGAAAACTATTGATACAATTACTAAATGTTGATTTATAACTACAAAATAATTTGAATAGGACTTGGCTTCTATGAGATCTCAAAACTTTTTACGATGGAAAGACTGCATCGAGAGACTTGGCATTTTTTTACATTATTTTAATGTTTTTGGTGGGATCTCATTTATTTTTTGTAAGTGTATTTCTTTCTTTTTTTTTAGGTGACCTCATAATTTCTTGGACTTCAGCTACTGCTTTGCTTAGAACCCATTCTCTATCTCTTTTGTTTCTTTTCAACGAGCTAAATAAACATAAATCTACTAACTTACAAAATAAATATAACTAAACTAAATAACACGTAAACAACTAGATATTGTAACTACCTATGTCTATGTTATATTAATAAACTATTCGCCTAAATAACTGTTTCAGTAACAATAATAAATCTACTATCTAATCCGGCTAACTTAAGTTCTCCGAATATAGCTACAATATTTTTTTAGTTTCGAAATGGTTTTTATTATTAACACGCTTTTATTAGCTTGACCTGTATGTATGTATGTATGTAACGGAATCTTTTAACTTCATTTTCGCCTACTTCCAGCAGTCTGATTAACTTGAATTTTTGCACAGCGGTCAAGGGCCGATGACAATACAATAATATCATAAATTTTATATTAAAATCCCCCTCTAAGGGGGTGAAAAGGGGTGAAAATGTTTGTATGAAAAATCTTATTCCTTATTCCTTAGGTTTATACACTTGAAACTTAGTACGAATATGAGTATAAGTAAATAAAAAAGATGGACATTAATAGTTTTTTAAAACTACCCTCCATTGGTAACCTACACGATGTTAAAGTTTGTATGGGAAAATCATAAAGCGCTAACTGATGAATTTAGAATTCAGTATATATAAATTTGATCAAAAAAAAAAAAATTAAACACGTGTTTTTGGGTTTTTCGAAAATCACCCCTCAAGTTAGTAAAAAGGGGTATTCAAGTTTAAAGGGAAGGATCTAAAATCGCTAAACGTAGAATCTGAATTTTGGAAGGTAGGTGCGATTCATTATGTAGGTGATCACTAAGAAGGGATTTTGCGAAAATCTACCTATAAGGGGGTGAAAAGGGGTAAAAACCTTTGTATGTAAAATCGTTAGGTTTATAAACTTGAAACTTGGTACGAATATGAGTAAAAGTAAATAAAAAAGATGGGAATTATTCGTTTTTTAAAACTACCCTCCTTTGGTAATCTAGACGATGTTAAAGTTTGTGTGGGAAAATCATAACGCGCGTTTTTTTTTTTTTTTTTTTTTTGCGTGGTATAATCATCAAATGAGTCCTCCCACCCAGGGCAGGGCGGGAGGGACTGTCAGACTTGTACTGACTAAAATCCACGGTGTCCTTCACTAGCCCTTTACGTACCGGGGTCAAGGTAATCCCTTGGTCCCGCGACCCCGGCAGGCTTTGGCCCTCTACAGGCCCCGTCAATATGCTGACACTCTTTGAGGCGCGCGTGGAACACAACGCGCCGTCGACCCGGGCATGGTCCATGGTCGGACAGCAAGTCGCCCATTACTCGCTGCCCGCATGCCCGCGCCTACGGTGGCCGGAGATCGTCCTGCGACGTCCGACGCCGTGGGCGTCTACCACTGCGGCTGGGGTGGAGGGAGGACGCTGTCCTCTCCCTAAGGCGGCCCGCCTCCTCCTTCACGAGCATGACTGCTTCGCAGAAGGAGGCGACCGCTTCCCACTCCGTCTCGCCCCGCAGCATGGCCTCGACCAATGCCGGGCGCGAGAGGTCTCCGCCCATCGCCGTCGTGAGGACACGGCGGTGCTCTGCCCAAGCGGGGCAGTCCTGCACCGTATGCTCCACCGTGTCCTCCGGACGATCCTCGCAGTGGTGACACCCAGGCGTTTCTTCCCTCCCTATCAGACACAGGAACCTCCCGAAACTTCCGTGTCCGGTGAGGACCTGCGTCATGCGGTAGGTAAGGACGCCGTGACGCCTATCCAGCCACTCCTCAAAGAGGGGTCTTACCGCCGCGATTGCGGCGTGCCCGATCATAACGCGCTAACCGATAAATTTTAAACTCAGTATATAAAAATTAGGTAAAAAATAATCAAACACGTGTTTTTGGGGTTTTCGAAAATCACCCTCTAAGTTGGTGAAAAAGGGTGATTAAGTTTTAAGGGAAGGCTGCTTGCTTCGACAAACCCAAAACTTGGCATAAATAGTTTCCCAATCGAATAAAGGATGCGTAATTATCTATATTTCAAAAATCAACCCCTAGCGGGCGAACATTGTAAAATCAGTTTGTCTTTTTTTTTGCGTGGTAAAATCATCAAATGAGTCCTCCCACCCAGGGCAGGGCGGGAGGGACTGTCAGACTTGTACTGACTAAAATCCACGGTGTCCTTCACTAGCCCTTTACGTACCGGGGTTACGGTGATGGGTAAGTCCCGCGACCCCGGCGGGCTTTGGCCCTCTACAGGCCCCGTCAATATGCTGACACTCCTTGAGGCGCGCGTGGAACACAACGCGCCGTCGAACCGGGCATGGTCCATGGTTGGGCTGCGAGTCGCCCATTACTCGCCGCCCGCATGCCCGCGCCTACGGTGGCCGGAGATCGTCTTGCGACGTCCGACGCCGTGGGCGTCTACCACTGCGGCTGGGGTGGAGTGAGGTCGCTGTTCTCTCCCTCACGCGGCACGCCTCCTCCTTCGCGAGCATGACTGCTTCGCAGAAGGAGGCGACCGCTTCCCACTCCGTCTCGCCCCGCAGCATGGCCTCGACCAATGCCAGGCGCGAGAGGTCTCCGCCTATCGCCGTCGTGAGGACACGGCGGTGCTCTGCCCAAGCGGGGCAGTCCTGCACCGTATGCTCCACCGTGTCCTCCGGACGATCCTCGCAGTGGTGACACCCAGGCGTTTCCTCCTTCCTTATCCGACACGGGAACCTCCCGAATTTCCGTGTCCGGTGAGGACCGTCATGCGGAAGGTAAGAACGCCGTGACGCCTATCCAGCCACTCCTCAAAGAGGGGTCTTACCGCCGTGATTGCGGCGTGCTCGAAATCAGTTTGTCTTCAATAATATTTCGGGTTCGAAGTTAGAAACACGCGCTGACGAAGTCGCGGGCGGAGTGATAGTAAAAAATATATTTAGATTAGTGAGCATGTTATCGCCGATGAAAATGTCATTCTCTGTCTTTTGCTGCCGATTGGCTCTCTTCTGCATACGGCCTGTTCCTCTCTCTGGCTTCTCCAACTTTCAAAAGACAAATTTCCTTATTGGTCGCTGCTGACGATTGCTGCGCGATCATCCGTTCTCAATCCTTGAATTTTATAATTAGTCACTGCTAGCGAAATAGTGCGCGCGCATCCGCGCTTGCGCATTTTAATTTCTTTATTTCTTTTATTGTCGTCTTGAGACTAAAAATTCAGAAAATAAATTATAGTTTAAAAAAACTAAAAAAACACGCTTTAATAGCAATCGAACTAAAAAGTAGAAAATAATTTTTAAGTATAAGAGAGTTTGTGTTACTGCAATATAAAATCCAACAATCAATTATCATAATTAACTTCGGTATAAATATTAAGATATTATCAAACATTCAAATAAAGTGAAAAAGCGTGGGGTGCTCAATGATATTTTTATAATAATTCTGATATTGCAAACAGTAACTAATAAAATGATCATCACATTCGATATCAAGCACCCCACGCTTTTTCACTTTATTTGAATGTTTGTTAATATCTTAATATTTATATTAATCTTATTCTAAGTTAATTATGATCGTTGATTGTTGGATTTTATATTGCAGTAACACAAACTCTCTTATACTTAAAAATTATTTTCTACTTTTTAGTTCGATTGCTATTAAAGCGTGTTTTTTTAGTTTTTTTAAACTATAATTTATTCATAGGTAGGTGGCGCTATCAAATGAAAATTATCGAATTATTTTAAAGTACTACTTATACTGCGCTCGGTAACGAAACCATAGCGCGATTCAGACAGGTACAACGCCATCTATCGAGCGCGCATACAATCGAAATTTATCGCAATACAATGGAGTTTTAGCTTTATTAATTTAATGAATTATGAACTTTATGTATCAATTAATTATAGTCTATGTATTACATTTTTATTATTCTTTTCTATTCCATGTATTTATTCATCCAATTGAATACTTAAACAACGAACAAAGTTAACAATGCAGTCAAAATCCATACATAATGTTCTTGCCAAACCGCAAATATAAAATTGTTTTCTATGGTATATTATTTTTTAATGTTTTTATAATTTTTCCTTTATATGTGGCTAATGACCAATCTTGGTGCAAAATTTGAAGTTTCTAAGTCTGCTAGAAGTACCTTAGATTTTTGATGATCGGTCAGTGAGTCAGTGAGTCAGTGAGTGAGTGACAAAATGGTGTAACTTTGATCGACCGTAACTCCTAAACTATTAATTCAATTGGCATGTAATTTCGAACTTAAGCTTGTTCTAATGCTTACTATTATTCACCGAAAACCTAAACTCCTAGCTTTGTCCACGTCGAAGATATAGGGGGGGCGAAACAGCCGCGAATCGCATCGAGAAAAGATGGTACGGCCGTGCCCGTTTTGCTCGAGACTTGGCTGGGGCACTGCCGATGCTTTCATTGCGTAAAAAAATGGCCGAGATATCCACTTCTTTGCTGAACGCATTATAAAAGACTTTTGGAAATGCTTAGTGTGAATTGATGGAATAGCAACAAGATGGGGATAATTCGCCGTGTGTCTAAATCTGCGATGACAGATGGGGGCTGGTGGGTTGAGTAGTAAGTACAATTTGTAGATGACTGTTAACTGTGCATTAACACCGTAGATCACGTCCTCAGACGTGCACCTTGACAATATATTATGCCCGTCATCCTGAGACAATGGTGGATCGTCTCAAGAGCTAGATTGCAGACAGCATTACTAATTCCATAATCATGCTGATTCATCGCAGATATAGGTTTAGTGTAAGGCATATCAGAGTTGTCAACGAGTTAGGAACATAGTTGCTCGATGATATCTGTCGAAGATTCTCCTTTTCAAAACGGGAACGTTTTAGACCTGGTTTTATCCGGGAATGATTTTATACCCGGTAATGATCTACTCATATTAGAATAAATAAATAAATAATATAGACGGCACGGTTAGTGCAGTGGCTGACCGATTGGACTGCTGCGCTGCGTGGCGCGGGTTCGATTCACGCACAGAGAAAATATTTGTATGATCTACAAGTAGTTGTTTCGGGTCTGGGCGTTGTGTATGTGAGTTTCTATGTTTGTAAACGCACCCACGACACAGGAGAAATTCCTAACGTGGGGCAACATTAAAAAAAAATCAGCATTGAAAGTGGTACACAATACATAAAAAGTCTATAAAATAATTTGAGTACTAAAAAGTTCGATGCTTGTACCAGGTTAAATTAATACCTGTATCACAGGCGAGGCGAGAATGAGGTAAAATCTGTTTCTTTGTATGTAAGGGGTCGTCTTTGGAACTACTGAACCGTTTTTAAAGTTGCATTTGGAAGCAGCATTGGTCCCGAGTGACTTAGGCTAAAAGGGGGGAGAATGAGGGGGAAGCCGCTGGCAAAATACCTCCTACAGATGGAAATTGCCGACACGCAAAGCTATATTTTTGTTCTTCTTTTTTTTGTGAAACGTTGGCCCACACTAGGATTTCCTCCTATGGGATGGGTTCTCTTTTTTTATCGTGTTAAAATCATCAAATTAGTCCTCCCGCCCGGGGCGGGGCGTGAGGGACTGTCAGAATTGACTGACTAAAATCCACGGTGTCCTTAACGAATTACCGTAACCCCGGAATGTAAAGAGCTATTGAAGGACACCGTGGATTTTAGTCAGTACGAGTCTGACAGTCCTCCCTCCCGCTCTGCCCTAGGTGGGAGGACTCATTTGATGATATTACCACGATAAAATAAAGCGACTACTTCCACAGTAATATGTTGTGTCAGATTCTCTGCCATAATTTCACAATTCCTTCTTATCATTTCAGAGAAGCGTCATCTTTACAGAAGTAATTAAAATTCAGCATTCAACATTATTCAGTAAAACCTGTTTTCCTGACAGGGGCCATCCATAAATTACGTCATACCTTAAAGAGCGGGGACGGGGTCAACCTACGTGACAAGGGGGAAGAAAGAGTAGTAAGCTTTGTGGCATCATACTGTGCATGTGTGTTCTATGTTTGTAAACGCACCCATGATACAGGAGAAATTTTTATTGTGTAGCAATGTTTTTTTTAAAACTACTTTTGAGTAATTCAAATGACAGCGCTCGGTAAAAAAATATGTTTGAATAATTTATTGATAATTTTATTAAACTATTGTTTTTAGGCTAGAGTTCCTGTTGTGCTGACGTAAGTCGCGCCCAGATACATACTTTCCTGTATTACATTGCGAAGCCGCCATCAGCGCCATTTATTAGGTTTTTTTTTTCACTGTTATAAAAATACTGTTCACATCCGACGCACGTCAGTGTGACAGAAATTCAAGCACTTGGTGTTAAATTACAACATAATTATGTGATTTCACACCTAAACAAAAACCGGCCAAGTGCGAGTTGGACTCGCACATGAACGTTTCCATACCATAATTTATAATAAATGTTTTATTTTTAAATTTGAGTTATTTTTTTTCCTATTTTTGTGTGAAAATCTTAACGCGGTTCACAGAATACATCTACTTACCAAGTTTCAACAGTATAGTTCTTTTAGTTTAGGAAAAAAGTAGATATGACATACGGATAGACAGTCAGTCAGACAGACATGACGAATCCATAAGGGTTCCGTTTTTTGCCATTTGGGTACGGAATCCTGAAATTTGATAAAATTTGTGTGACGTAATTTATGTATAACCCCTTATGTAGACAGCTTGAATACTGAATTTCTCTTTTCCTATTTTCCACTTGAAAGCGGAATGTTAAGCATTTTTATTACTCGCCACGTTTCCGGAAACAGTTACCAGATGTCACTACTCAGGATTAAATAGAAAGTTGGCAGTTGAGAGATTTATTTTGTTAAGTTTTGTAGGTAGTTTTATATTGTCGGCGACCTGTGGAGTGTTGGTGGGTAGTCGTTAAGTTTTAATGGCGGTTGCAGTTAAGTACAATTAAGTAGAAAAGGTTGGCAGTTTATATTACAAAGCTATAGGTATTTTACTTAACAAAGTGATGAATGCTTTAAATGCGTTGGATGATCTTACAATTTTGAAAAAATAACAATCGTGTTTAAAAAGTTTTGGCACAATATTTAAAAAGTAAAATAATATACACTCTGCAATTCTACATTTTAATAAATAATAATTAATTTACATACAATTAATTAATCTATACTTCTATATCTATATCTATACTTCTATACTAATATTATAAAGAGGAAACCTTTGTATTTTTGTATGTTTGTATTGAATAGGCTCAAAAACTACTGGACCGATTTCAAAATTTCTTTTACCATTACTTAGAGGGATTCTTCCGAATCCGTATAGGCTATATTTTATCCCGGAAAATAGATAGAATTTTTCGTGATAGTGAAAATTGTGGACTAAGGCGTCGAAAAAACTGCCGTACGTTAACGATTCTCGCGAACGCTGCCTAAATGGTTAGAGATGTATGGTTGACTTCTATAGAAAAGTTGTAGAACTCAATAATGCCTACAAAAAAGTCCGGGATAGTATAAACCAAACCAAAATAAATGTCCACCCGTGCGAAGCCGGGGCGGGTCGCTAGTCTATACTAATATTATAAAGAGGAAACCTTTGTATTTTTGTATGTTTGTATTGAATAGGCTCAAAAACTACTGGACCGATTTCAAAATTTCTTTTACCATTACTTAGAGGGATTCTTCCGAATCCGTATAGGCTATATTTTATATGTAATAATACGAAATCTGAAAACAAAGAAAAATAAAAAGTTACTGCTGTCAACGCGAGAAGTGCATAGAGTACTGGCATCATTGCCATGTTGGATGGCAATCCTGATTCTTTGACCAAGAAAAGGTTCACTCTAATAATCAATTGAACGCTTGAACACGACTGAAATTGGTCTTTGAATTACCTCCTTCTTTTTTTTAATGGATTAAATAATTCCTTGTCATCATCGTCAGCCTATAAGTGTTCACACTGCTGGGAAATAGGCCTCCTCTCTGTGAGAGGGAGAGGGCCATAATCCCCAACGCAGGCCTTCTTTTTATCGTGGTAAAATCATCAATGAGCCCTCCCACCCAGGGCAGAGCGGGAGGGACTATCAGACTCGTACTGACTAAAATCCACGGTGTTCACGTTAATTCGTGAGTCCCGCGACCACCACGCAGGCCTAGTGCGGATTGGTAAATGTCACTTGTCTTCAAATTTTTGGTTTTAGGACGTGTCTGTTTCCTCACGATGCTTTCCTTCACCATAATTGAGAGTAGTGATGATGAAATAAATTACAAAAAGTAATGCACCTGTCTAGATTCGAACCCACGACCTACAACTTGTAAGTCGGTGCCTATACCAATGGGCCGTCACTGCTCCTACTATTAAAGAATTACTGTACCTAAATTCAAGATTTTCTTAAAATAAAAGGAAATTTAAATTAAGAACAAACATGAATTTACCGCAACTTCACCTATTTATAAGTTCAAACTTCGTCACGAAAGTAGTTTTGTCGAATACCTGATTGAATGACAACTTCTGACGTCAGAATGCACACGTCATGTCGGATGACGTCATAAAACGTTTTTGTTTCGTCGTTGGTATAAAATAAATCCAACCAACAGTCCGGAAGGTGGATATTTAGAAGATCGGTCTGGTATAACTTGATTTAGACCTTATTGGCTAAATGATATTTATTTTTACAAATTGGTTTTGTCAAACTCTTTTAAAGTAAAAAACACAATTTTTAATCAAGACGATGCCAGTGACTCTAACCTCCGCAGTGGTAGACCCCACGGCGACGGACATCACTAGACGAACTCCGGCCACCGTAGGCGTGGGCATGCGGGCGGCGAATAATGGGCGACTCGCTGTCCGACCATGGACTATGCCCGGGTCGACGGCGCGTCGTGTTCCACGTGCGCCTCAAGGAGTGCCTCCTGCCGGGGTCGCGGGACTCAGGAATTATCGTTACCCCGGTACGTAAAGGGCTATTGAAGGACACCGTGGATTTTAGTCAGTCAAGTCTGACAGTCCCTCCCGCCCTGCCCTGGGAGGGAGGACTCATTTGAAGATTTTATATGTATTTACTTTACAATCCTGGGTAAAGTTACCATTCTTTCCATATCCATGTCTTGCGAACCCCGCATCGGCGTCGGGAGGACGATGAAGTACCTGGGACTCGTCCTCGACAGCCGGTGGAACTTCAGGGAGCATTTCCTGCATTTGGCCCCAAGGCTGAACCGAGCAGCAGCCGCTCTCAAGCGGCTCCTGCCCAATCTCGGCGGGCCAAATGCCTCCTGCCGGAGGCTGTACGCCGGTGTCGTGCGGTCCATGGCCCTCTACGGGGCCCCTGTGTGGGCCCTAAGCATCCGGACGCGACCACTCAAGCTGGTCGCATTCCAGAGGGTCATGGCTATCCGGATGATCCGGGGATACCGCACGATCGCCGGCGAATCAGCCAACCTCCTAGCGGGATTGCTGCCCTGGGATCTGGAGGCGACTGCCCTCCAGCGCGTCTATGAATGGCGCGTGGAGGCGCAGCATCGGGGCGAATCCCCGCTGCCTCGACAAGTCGAGGCGCGGCGGGAAGAGCTCCGGCGCGATCTCAGGGCAGTATGGAGGGAGCGACTGTCGCAACCGAGGTCCGGGCACGCCGCAATCGCGGCGGTAAGACCCCTCTTTGAAGAGTGGCTGGATAGGCGTCACGGCGTCCTGACCTACCGCATGACGCAGGTCCTCACCGGACACGGAAGTTTCGGGAGGTTCCTGTGTCTGATAGGGAGGGAAGAAACGCCTGGGTGTCACCACTGCGAGGATCGTCCGGAGGACACGGTGGAGCATACGGTGCAGGACTGCCCCGCTTGGGCAGAGCACCGCCGTGTCCTCACGACGGCGATAGGCGGAGACCTCTCGCGCCCGGCATTGGTCGAGGCCATGCTGCGGGGCGAGACGGAGTGGGAAGCGGTCGCTTCCTTCTGCGAAGCAGTCATGCTCGTGAAGGAGGAGGCGGGCCGCCTGAGGGAGAGGACAGTGTCCTCCCTCCACCCCAGCCGCAGTGGTAGACGCCCACGAAGTCGGACGTCGCAAGACGATCTCCGGCCACCGTAGGCGCGGGCATACGGGCAGCGAGTAATGGGCGACTCGCTGTCCGACCATGGACCATGCCCGGGTCGACGGCGCGTTGTGTTCCACGCGCGCCTCAAAGAGTGTCAGCATAGTGACGGGGCCTGTAGAGGGCCAAAGCCTGCCGGGGTCGCGGGACCAAGGGATTACCGTGACCCCGGTACGTAAAGGGCTAGTGAAGGACACCGTGGATTTTAGTCAGTACAAGTCTGACAGTCCCTCCCGCCCTGCCCTGGGTGGGAGGACTCATTTGATGATTTTACCACGATAAGAAAAAAAAAAATGTCTTGCGAACCCACGCGTCCTCCATCCAGTTCTGATGATACCTATGACTGCACCTTTTTGTGCGGTAGGAAATATGAAAAATCATCACATTATCCTCGCCTCTAGATTTGTGTAGGACGGAAGGGACTGCCAGAATCATGCTGACCACAGACTACTTTGTACCTTCAATTGCCCTTTGTGTTATAGGGCCGCGGCAATCTTTAACATTCCCGTTACATTCCCATATCCTCGTTTGGTATTTGCCTATATGGGACCCCGTCAGTTTGCTTAAAAAATCCTGGAGAGAGCGAGGAACAAGACGTGCCGGCGACTCTGGCGTTGCCCTTGATCGGACGGTAAGCTACCCATTACTCGCTATCCGCAAACCCGCGCCTACAGAGGCTGAAAATTACCTCTTTGCCCAGCCACAGTCACGAGGCACCAGTTTGTGAAAATGTTTCAGGCTGATTATGTTTATATAGCCAAAAGCTACGCACGTTTCAAATAACTAAAATAGGTTACTGTAAACATAACAGCACTATTCGCAGGTAAACTTATTATAACAACAGTTAGTTAACAAACAACATACTGCAAGCTATTGTTCGGTATTATTATAGCTTGGCTTCAAGCCGTTGACGTTGAGAAGCTAATTTCGCTTGGAATTCAAGCTATATGAATGTGAAATTAGACTGCGAATACGCCCGTTTGTAATTATTATAATTGTTGAAGTGAGTGAGTCTTTGTATGTACAATTCTATGTAATAATATTTAAAATAAATTAAAGCTTAAAGGCCGGTTTCCATCTGTATACAGCCCGCAGCATATTTTTTTAGCGTGGTAAAATCATCAATTGAGTCCCTCCCACCCAGGGCAGAGCGGGAGGGACGGTCAGACTCGTACTGACTAAAATCCACGGTGTCCTTCAGTAGCCCTTTACGTTCCGGGGTCACGGTAATTCGTAAGTCCCGCGACCCCGGCAGGCTTTGGCCCTCTACAGGCGCCGTCACTGTGCTGACACTCTTTGAGGCGCGCGTGGAACACAACGCGCCGACGACCCGGGCATGGTCCATGGTCGGACAGCGAGTTGCTCATTACTCGCTGCCCGCAGCCCGATCATGAAAGGCTAGGCTTCCTAAAGGAAAATGAACGTCAAATCATTATTTACTATCTTCGGAAACATCACAAGCTTGTATCTAAATATAGTAGACTAGCGACCGGCCCCGGCTTCGCACGGGTGGACATTTATTTTTTAAGCTCTCTGAAAAAAAAAATTCCGGGATAAAATATAGCCTATACGGATTCGGAAGAATCCCTCTAAGTAATGGTAAAAGAAATTTTGAAATCGGTCCAGTAGTTTTTAAGCCTATTCAATACAAACATACAAAAATACAAAGGTTTCCTCTTTATAATATTAGTATAGAAGTATAGATAGGCAATTTGTATTCATCGAATAACATGCTTTGTTCTCAAACAAATAACGTTAAAGGAAAAATAAAAAGGCTCTAATAATTGAACAGTAACATTGCTAAAGGGATTCTTTCCTATTAAACATACGATCACAATAGTCAGAAATAAAAGAATATATTTTTTTTTTTGTAGTATTTACTAGGTTTTGTGATGAATAGATTTTTTTTTGTGTTATGTCGGAATTTGTTTTAACGTGTATCTTTTTTTTATAGCAGTTGTATCACTCGACAAACTGATGTTTGATTGACGGTTTTGCGAAAACACTGACCTGCTCCTCACTATAGTTAGAAAGCACGCTTGTGCGCCACATTGAAGCTCGAGATTACTTTAGTGCAACATGGACAATGTTGTTTTATAGCCAATAGTAACATTACGTCACGCTCACCAGGTCGATTAACTTCCAGGTGGTTAAAAAAATACCATGAAAGGTATCATCTCCTTATAACCTAACCTGTCCGAGTTGGTATCCCAAGAACCGACCTCGCTGCGCTCGCTCTCTGTGTTGTTTTCGACCATGCCTTCGTTGTCGCAATGCCGTGGTGTCGAGATTCTTGTTATAAATTGAACTCTCGTAAACAGTCCAAAGAATATCTTATTCTTTTTTTATTGACTGTTGCCCCACACTAAAGCCTTCGTCAAACAGACTGGCGTGGCGAATGCGAAGCGTGACGTTTTTATTTGTAATGTATGGAATTGTTTGACACCTGCCACATAGAAACGCGAAAGCGATCCGATAGCGTGACAGAACTATCGTACTGACGTCTCGCTTCGGAAACGCTTCGCTTTTGCCGGTCTGCTTAACAAAGGCATAAGCTTCCAGTCAAACCGGATGCAGCTAAATATCAGTAGTTTACATGGAGCGACTGCATATCGGACCTCCACAACCCAGTAACAGGGTAACACGATACCCCATGGTAAAACTGGTTGTCAGACTTTAGAGCTTCTGAGTAACAGTAACGACTGTCAAAGATCTACAAATGAAACCCCGGCCGGCTTTTTTTTATCGTGGTAAAATCATCAAATGAGTCAGACTCGTACTGACTAAAATCCACGGTGTCCTTCAATAGCCCTTTACGTTCCGGGGTAACGGTAATTTGGAAGTCCCGTGACCCCGGCAGGCTTTGGCCAAGAAAAGGCGGGCCCCGTCATTATACTGACACTCTTTGAGGCGCGCGTGGAACACAACGCGCCGTCGACCTGGGCATGGTCCATGGTCGGGCAGCGAGTCGCCCATTACTCGTTGCCCGCATGCACCGGGACCAATGGCTCTAAGTGCTTTCCGAGCCACAAAGGAAACTCGCTATGACAGATGGTCAGCCATCCACAGACCATCCTCGGCAAGCACGGCTTAGCCCAGAAGATCAGATTGCCGGCACGGTTAACGCAGTGGCTGAGCAATTGACCTACTGCGCTGCGTGCCGCGGGTTCGATTCCCACACGAAGCAAATGTTTGTATGATCTATAAGTAGTTGTTTCTGGTCTTGGCGTTTGTGTATTTGAGTTTATATGTTTGTAAACACATCTACGACACAGGAGAAATTTCTAGTGTGGGGCAACGTATTTAAAAAAAGAAGATCTGTCTGTGCGGCTGTAATTATTTAGCCACGAGTTCCTCTTTAGTTTCCGACCCGACATGTTTTTTTTTATCGTGGTAAAATCATCAAATGAGTCCTCCCACCCAGGGCAGGGCGGGAGGGACTGTCAGACTCGTACTGACTAAAATCCACGGTGTCCTTCAATAGCCCTTTACGTACCGGGGTTACGGCACCCCGTTAGTCCCGCGACCCCGGCAGGCTTTGGCCCTCTACAGGCCCCATCACGACCCGACATGTAGAATAAATTTATTGACAGAATTGAGCAAGCTACATCCCTTTTAAATTTGTACAGACTGAAACCGGAGACATTGCATACCGCGGTGACTTCTTACTATCAGATACATATCCCGTTAACCTCCTAATTAATTTCCCTGGACCACACACAAGTTAAATAATAATTAAACAACCAATAAACAACGAAGTTATCAGAAGAAAATCTGTAATGACATCGCTAAATCAAGTAAAACATGTTTGGGATTAGATATTCATAGATAATGATAATTATGAACAGTTGTTAACGGCAGGGCAGTAGGTTCACTGATTTTTCAATTTACTTATCACAGGATGTCAGTTAGTGAGAAGTACTAACGAGTACAGTTGAGTACAGAAGTGTTAACAAGGAAGATAAAAATCTTCTTGTATTTACGAGTAAGATAAAATTGATTACCTGTTTTGATCGTTATAAAAACTGGCATATTTTAATTACTGTTACTGATACTGCTAGCCTACTTCATCCCACTGACTTCCAGTTTTCACGTTTTCCTTCACCATTGGTAAATACCAGAATCAATTCGAATCCGCATCGTGGATAACAGTCTGTCTCACAAAAAGGTGATTTTTGTACCAGAAGTAAAAGCTTTAGACGCTAAATTTATTGCTTAATATAACGGTTTATCAAAGAGCAGTGTTATTAATAATTATGATTTATTAAAAAAAACATTCCATAACGGACTCTCAAAAAAAAAAAACTGGCAAGGGTCAAAAACTCGCAGACGACATAATTCCATAAACAAGTTAATGACTCGTATATATCAAACTAAAAAAGAAAAAAAAAACACGAACTTGAAAAACATTTTAACAAAGAATTTCCAAATAAAACACGTCGTAAATGATTTATTATTATGACACTACATAATTTAAATTTGAATACATCAGTCATTCAATCAGACTGCAATCTCATCTACTACATTAATAATAAATGGAGTATCTGTGTAGTAATGAATTTTGTCGACGATGGTACCAGACTAACTAAGTGCACCCGTGTCACTCAACTTGTATAAGTGTGATGGATGTGTTGTAAGACTAGAGTGGTCAGCGTTTTTAAAATTGTTGAATTTAATGCTAAAATTTGCCCTTGCGAAGGCTCGACCTAGAGCATCAAGTAAGGTAAACCGCTCAGGTGTCGCAGAATTGTCTAGACAGGTAACCGTGACCCTGGAACGTAAAGGGCTATTGAATGACACCGTGGATTTTAGTCAGTGCGAGTCATAGTCCTTTCTGCTCCACCCAGGGCGGAAGGACTCATTTACCACCTCTTCATCTATCATCAGCTGGAAGAAGTTCTCTGCTGAACATAGGCCTCCCCCTTAGACCGCCACGCCGAACGACAATTCACCACTTGCATCCACCGGTTGCCCGCGACTCTCACGATGTCGTAGGTCCACCTAGTGGGAGGCCTGCCTACCACTCGAGAACTTTTCTCCTCCCTCAGTTGTCTCGGTTGTCACGGCCTGCCCACTGCCACTTCAACTTGCAAATCTTCCGAGCTACGTCGGAGACTCTTCTCTCAATGCCAATTAATCTGTTACGCCGCTTGTAGTGTGTGAAATTAGCCTAAGGTTATTTAATTCCTTTATTCATCTTTTCACTTATTTGTTACATTTTTAAAAAAATTTACAAAAAAGAAAAAAAACACTTAAAAATATAAAAATACTAGTCCGCCGGTGTGGGAGCAGGGTTCAAGCTACCGGTGTTTAGGGTTCCAGAGACAGGAACCTTCTCTCAATGCGAGCTGTATCAAGGAGTACTGCCTTCTGAATCTGGCCCATGATTCAACTACCCAACGAGAGCCTCGAGAGATGCTCGTCGAGGCTCTTGTCCATCAGGCCATTCGCCGTTACAACAATCGGCGCAATGATAGGCCTAAGGCTATTTAATTATTATTATAGTCACATTAGTTCTTGTCCAGACATAAACCCACTATTCATATATGAAACGCGACGTCTTAACACTACGACTTTCACAAGCGACTTGCGAACTCAAAATCGCTGATAAATTATAACTTAGACTACTTTTGTCTCAGTTTAACTACCTGCGTCGAACTGATGCGAAGATTTTATCTGACTATCTTAAATACGTCCAGAAGATAATAATTATTGTGTCTGGTTTGACTGCTACATAAATATACTAGAACTAGCCCGGGGCTTCACTCGTACAGATTTATATGTACATCAGGAACTACTTAATCCATCAGGAAGTATCTTGGTGGAATGTGATGGGTAAGAATGGGGCAGTCAGCTTTAATATTAACAGTTTTTTAAAGGAAAATACACAGCCGTAATTTTGGACTTGGTCTCGCTTTTTATCTGAGTTTTTTCTTTGTCGTGGTAAAATCATCAAATGATTCCATCTACCCAGAGTGGGACGGGAGGGACTGTCAGACTCGTACAAAATAAAATCCACGGTGCCCTTCATAGCTCTTAACGTTCCAGGGTCACGGTTACCCTATGAGGTAGTCCTGCGGCCACTGTTGATTCTGGCTTACAAGAGTTGCAGTGGTTTGGGAATAGTGTGGTGGGTTTGTCCCAATTAAAAGTCCCGCGGCCAAGATAGACCCGCGACCAAGACAGTCCCGCGACCAAGACAGCCCCACGATCGTACAGTCCCGCCAACAGGGGTAAGGGCAATATGCATGATCCGATTGTTAAGTATCTTTTAGATTAAACTAGCTCAAGCCGGTTCACCTCTATGGAGTTACTAATTTACATAAATCTCGTTACACTTGTTTGTGGTTGAACTTTTCCAAAACTACTCGAGACATTTTTTTGCATGTTTTCCTTTCTCGAACCGCCAATATAAAATGTTTGACTCCCAGTGGAGTAAGTATGGGTCAACTAAGTTGTTCTATAGGATTTTACTACTGATAAAAGTATAGATGATTTTAGAGGAAAGAAAAATTCAGTTTCAAGTAGGATTTGAACCCGCTTCTTCTGGATAAATCGTATTTACGATCCACGTCGCATGTTGTCGTGTGATTAAAAATAATTAATAAAAGTATTTAAAACTATTTGTGGGAAATTCTATCAAATTTCTTTTAGAAGTTTTTGCTTGAAAATGTCACAAACTTTCACATTTATAATAAGACGTGCGATTTCAAAATGCAACTTCGTTTTCTCCCAATTCTCACCCGTTACCATGAAAATGTCTTCTATACTTAAATAAAAAGATAAACCCACTCACAAAGCGTGACAAAGCAAACTAAAATAATTCCTTTTCATCGAAAAATAACAAAAAAAGAAACTGCATATCACATCCGCACACGTTTCATAAAAGATTACTGGGTCACCTACATATGGGCTTTAATAAAATTAGTTCACGACTGTACTTATTAAGTGTCGACAATGAGTTATGAAGCACATGTGATGAATATAAAAAAGGATATTAATGCCATATTAAATGGAAGAAAAATATGGATTGCGCCAGATAATTTAATTCGAAGAAAATCTGATGAGGATTTTCTATTAAGAGAAGAGATAACACGATTTGAAATTTTGAGAGATATTGAAAGAAAATATGGATTTTTATACGATAGCAATATTATGAATCTAAGCTGTGTTAAGACGGTCGCGGGACTCACGAATTACCGTGACCCCGGTACGTAAAGGGCTATTGAAGGACACCGAGGACAAAGTCAGTCAAGTCTGACAGTCCCTCCCATGCTGCCCTGGGTAGGAGGACTTTGATAAGTAAGGTAAGGTTCTAGAATAATAATAAATAAATAATAAATATTCCACAACTACCACACAACGCCATCTAGTCCCAAGCTAAGCAGAGCTTGTGTTATGGGTACTAGACAACTGATGAACATACTTATATATTTCTAAAAACATACATATTATAGATAAATTACACCCAGACACAGAACAAATGATCGTGCTCATCACACAAACATTTGTCCTGGGTGGGAATCGAACCCACGACCTCCGGCATAGGAGTCAGGGTCACTAACCACTAGACCAACAGGCCTGTCGTATAGAATGGAGAACATGCACGAATATTACGCAGCGTAGGATGTCCACCTACAAGTTAGATAGACGATCTGATGAAGACCACAGGAGCGCGCTGGATGCAAGCCGTACCACGTCTACCACTGCGGCTGGGGTGGAGGGAGGACGCTGACGCCCTCACGCGGCCCGCCTCCTTCTTCGTGAGCATGACAGCTCCGCAGAAGGAGGCGACCGCTTCCCATTCCGTCTCACCCCGCAGCATGGCTTCGACCAATGTCGGGCGCGAGAGGTCTCCGCCTATCGCCGTCGCGAAGACGCGGCGGTGTTCTTCCCAAGCGGGGCAGTCCTGCACCTTATGCTCCACCATGTCCTCCGGACGATCCTCGCAGTGCTGACAGCCCTATGTTCAGCAGTGGACGTCTTAACGCTGATATGATGATGATGAGTTCTATTAACGGGGCTCGTACTTAAAGTGAACGACATGCAGTAAAATTGGTGATGTCTCTTACAGTGTTATGGCAAACAGGTTCTGATAGAATATTTCACAACTTATTGTAGGCAGTATATTTCAATTAATCCCATGGGGTGAGATTATATCGGGGATTGGTGGTGGTATCTATATCTTATAAATTTATGTCATATCATTTATTGTAATGGTCAAATAGTATCTTTGGCGTTGTGCCCGGGTTCATTGAGTTCATTCCTGGGGGATGTATATTCCCCTTTGATTTTTTAATAATAAAAAGCGTTTGGTGTTGAGGATTTTTTTTAAAGAAACTGTTTGGTTACTTGGTTTAGCTATAATTTATTTTACCTATCTTTAACTGTTTTTATTTTCAATAATTATTTTAAAAAATCTTCTATTTTTTCTTTCAAATACTAATTGTATAGCCCTGGACCGCTGGGCAATTGAAGGAACGGAGTGGATTTTAGTCAGTACGAATATATCACTCCCTTCCGCGCCACCTTGAGGCGGAGTTAAAAATTAAAAAAAAAACTAGGTACTTACAACATTACGTACCAATAATCCTGTGTATAAAAACTTGTAAAATGTAATTCTGTAACTTGCAAAATTACATAAAAATAAGCATTATTTGTACTTAATTACGAAGAACAAGGATGGAATAACAAAACAAGATCTCTCTATTTTACACGAATATCTATGTCAAAAACTAGTGTCACAATTATTTGTTTAGCGGGACTCTCGAATTACCGTGACCCCGGAACGTAAAGGGCTATTGAAGGACACCGTGGATTTTAGTCAGTACGAGTCGGACAGTCCCTCCGGCTCTGCCCTGGGTGGGAGGACTCATGTGATGATTTTACCACGCAAAAAAAAAAACTGTGCTGTAAACGTAAACGAAGGCAGACTCGCGTCTCGAGGTTTTCCAACTCTCAAAATATACCCAGTCCATAACCAAAGAGCAAATCAACACAATTTCACTAATCCTGTGAGTGAATACGTATAATAAAATATAACGGGTTATCCACATCACTGTGCCATATCGTATATTATCATTATATTGGTCATAGATCTTTGGCATTGCGCCCAGTACATTCGTGGTCACAATTCATATTCCCTGAATATATTTATATTAAAAATATTCACACGCACGCGGCAAAATTCATGTAAAAACGAATAGCCGAATTTATTCCGAATCGGGTTTTGTTATTTCAATAGTTTTGTGAACAGGTTCTTTAAAAATGGAAGTTCGAAGAATAGAGGATTTTTGTTGTTTTTTTTTAGATCCGAACCAATTGGATTTTTCACATTAAATCATAGCAGTGTTATTCTTATAAAAATCAGACACAAAAAATACTTTTAGTCGTTTTCAAAAAAGATAAAAGTATTTTCCATTGAATTTGTCTATTTCGTATCAGTGTAATAATTTAATACTGCTCGCATTTAAACATTTTGCTTTGTGATATAGGTACGAACTTGGTCCATATACAGACATCGTCATGATGTAGTTACCCTCGTAATGATCTCTCACTAAATAAGGGCCAGTTGGTCGGGACTTATGAATTACCGTGACCCCGGTACGTAAAGGGCTATTGAAGGACACCGTGGATTTTAGTCAGTACGAGTCAGACAGTCCCTCCCGCTCTGCCCTGGGTGGGAGGACACATTTGATGTTTTAACCACGTTAAAAAAAATAGAGCCAGTTATATTCGTTTTCTTATGACATTTCATTTGATAGCCTATGTTTCGGTAGTAACTTGGATATAATTATTTTGGTAGTTGATATGGCTCAGTCACAAAATGTCCCTATTGAGAGATAGAAAGAATTTTATTTTTATTTTACACAGACATGCATACATACAACAGATACAAAAACAAAAACACATTAAACATAAAAAAAAATTACAAATGAAATCAAAAACATAATGACAAAACAGAAATACATAGTTGTACATCATGACTGTGACAAGAAAGGCGACAATATTGCAAAATGTCGGCAGGTAGCAAAATGACCCTTTCAGGCATGTTATTATTTCGTACCATTTGTATGAACAAAAAAAACATGTTTATTTTGCGTTCAAAATGAAAAAAAAAATCTCTTCAACATTTGTGTGCTTGCCAGTACTATCCATATCTTTCAGGGAAGTAGTCGACATGATTTGGGATGACAAGTGTGAAAGGTTTTCAGGCGCAGATAACTGATGCAAGTGCCTCGCCACAGTCTTGTCATAGTATTTTTACCTTTTGACAGCAGCCATTCAAAATCAACCTTATTGTTAAGAGAATAAAAATCTCAGTAATTTAGAAGACTGCTAGAATTAAAACATTACTATAACGTTATAGCTATCATATTTATATGGAAATAAAGATCAATATGCTTGTGGCAGCGATACAAACTCATTGTTATTCAGCCAAACGCGAGATAATCGCGGACAAACATACATACATGCCAACATACAGGTCGAACTGACATCTTACTTTTTTAAGTCGGTTAATAAAGTTCGTGTTGTCAGTGATGTCGCATCGGAAACTAAATGTGAACGAACTGTATCTATAGGTACGGAGTGGTCGCCATGTTTTTTTTATCTATGGCATGTTTTTGTGAGTGATGGAGCTGTGAGCTGTTCGCAGATTTATTTGGGTAGTATATTTTTGGATAAATGACTGAATAAATTTTACCTTTTGTTTTGTTGCGTTTGTTTGTGAAGTTTGATGGAAAAATGGAGAGTATTCAAAATGTTATGACTTAGTGATTTCATAATGCCACCACCTTTAAAATAAAAGTTTTTAAAGTGATGGACTAAATGCATTTATATTACATTTACATAACTGGTTATACGAGTATTTAATTCAGGGGATTGAGTGAAAGATTTGGCGAGAAAATAAAAGCTCGATTTTTTGTGTAATAGCAAGGTGGCACACGCACACACGCACAGCGATCATAACAAGACGATAAAGTTGTTCGTCATTCACTTACTCAAACAAACACTCCACTACATGGATGTTAGGAGACACAAATAACATATGCACGAACACTTTGTACCTGGAACTACTATCAGTACTATCCTGTAGGTCAAACCAATGTTTGTTCCGTACCCTCAACCAATATTCTGTAAAGTGTTGTTCACGACCTCAAGCGATACGATATGTTACGTAGCTAACCTAGCCTTTGTCAAACAGACTGGCGTGACGAATGCGAAGCGAGGCGTTTTTATTTGTAATGTATGGAATTGTTTGAATTCAGTCACATAGAAAAGCGAAAGCGATTCGATAGCGTGACAGAACTATCGGACTGACGTCTCGCTTCGGTTCGAAAACGCTTCGCTTTCGCCTGTCTGTTTGACAAAGGCATAAGCGCGTGACTCAATAGGCATGTTGACAGCATCAATAAATTGTAAATTTTAAATAGTCATTAGCGCATTTTTAAAAAGATCATCATCATCTTCCTGCCCTTATCCCATTTTACTTGTGGTCGGCGCAACACGTTTTTTTCTTCCATTCTCCTCTATTAAACGTCACAGTATCAGTATTTAAAAAGATAACGCATCAAAATTCGAGAGTGGGATGCAAGTGAAAAATGCACTCGCTTGTGTCGTATTGGCAATATTAAAAGTGTCGTATCTTCGTAAATTTTGGTTTACGCATACGCTCCGTTCAGTTGAGTTCACTCAAAAGCTTCGAGTTGTAGATGGAGACGGCGCGTTGTGTTCCATGCTCCGCGCCTCAAGGAGTGTCAGCATAGTGACGGGGCCTGTAGAGGGTCAAAGCCTGCCGGGGTCGCGGGACTCTGAAATTACCGTAACCCCGGTACATAAAGGGCTATTGAAGGACACCGTGGATTTTTGTCAGTCAAGTCTGACAGTAGCTCTCGCCCTGCCCTGGGTGGGAGGACTCATTTGATGACATTACCACGCTAAAAAAAAGGGTAGATCCCCTGATTTGGAAGGACGCGGCTTCGAGTCTAGCTCGCAACTAAATTTGTTTTTCCTCAAAAATGATTGTGAAATGTGTTTACAAAACTACATATGAAATTCCTTCATACTAATTATTCCACGCACCACAAAATCTATACATCCTAGTAATAACTGAGACCACCAACAAATCTATACTACAACCGTAAATAAAACAAGAAAATGTCCTGTATAGGTAAGCAATTATATTATCTGATCTAGCCATCAGTATTGAGTCCCAGGAGCTATCTATAAATAATTATGAGATATACGAGTTATACAATGTGGACTTCCAATGCTCAGGGGTGTAAGGCTGGGACTAGAATGACATTTCGTATTTTCTGAACTTAAATTTTGTATTCGTTAGCATGTCAGCTCAAACAACTTTTTTATGTGGTAAAATTATCAAATGAGTCCTCCCACACAGGGCACGACGGGAGGGACTGTCAGACTTGAAAACTAAAATCCACGGAGTAATTCAATAGCTCTTTACGTTTCGGGGCCACGGTTATCTGATAAGAGTCTCGCGACAAGCTCTGTCATACCTATCCATAACTAAAATATAGATTGAATATTTTCAATTAAATCTATTTTTGATAAATATAACAATTCTAATGACGCAGAGGTCATTGTGCACTGAGAAAATAAAGCTTAGACATTTTCTCCGCTCAGAGGTTTGTTTTAAAGACCCAATTCGGAGAGGTAAGGTTAGAAAGGGAATCCCATTAATTGTTATTTTATTTTTATTTTTTTCTGGTACTTAAACACTTTTTTTTCATTACCGTGACCCCGGTACGTAAAGGGCTAGTGAAGGACACCGTGGATTTTAGTCAGTACAAGTCTGACAGTCCCTCCCGCCCTGCCCTGGGTGGTAGGACTCAATTGATGATTTTACCACGATAAAAAAAAAAACTTAAACACTTTTATAAGTTAACAATTTATTTCTAGACAACTACACTATACTAGAATACAACAAATATTTTTCTTTTTTTTTTAAACCACTTAGAAGTAGGAGCCCCGCGGCGCAGGGCTCCATCGATAGTGCCCCGTTGCGTATCTACTGACCAATGGAAAACAGCATCAAGTAATGTTCCCGTGTCGTCATTTTCGACTAGTACACGGGTGAAGCCGCGTGTAAAATCTTAACATACACATAGAGTTCTATCACTACTTTCTGAAGGACCGATGTTTGAGGAGGGTTGGCCAAGCGTGTGTCGGCATAATGAGATGATGCTTATAGCGCTCTTGAATTACAGCCGAAGTTTCTGAAGTATTTACTTCAATATTTTTGTATATACTTGGGACATTATTAAGGTATTATATCTAGAGTGGAGCTAGATCATAAAATATAACTTTTACCTATATGTTTGTATTATTTGTAACTTTTGTCGCTTTTTTTTTTCAATCGCTCCATGTAAAATACTGATATCCAGCTGCATCCGGTTTGACTGGAAGCCGACCCCAATATAGTTGGGAAAAGGCTAGGCAGATGATGATGGTTTGTAACTTTTGTAATTGAATTGGTTGTTAAAAAACTTTAAGGGTCTATGTTTGTAAACGCACCCACGATGTATCTTGTAAAATGTCTCTCTGGTTATTAGATTAATAAGGGTACAAAAAAATAACCTAATAGGCTAATTTATTTAAAGTATTATTTTGATTATTGTTTAAAAATTTAATTAACATATTTAGTCGTATAAACTAAAGGTTAAGAAAACAAAATAACTGTAAAAATAAATCTTAGTAAATCCAAAGCACGTTTTAATATCAGTATGTAACAAAACATGTTATAAAACATAGTTATGTGTTATTAATGTTGTTTATCTTTTGTCTATTGACTCATTTTACGAGTAAATAACAATGTTAACGTATGACTTGTTTATTAGGGCAAAACATTTTTCAATTTCTACAATCTAATACCTATATATACTCGTACATAGTACATTTAAAATCTAAAAGAAAAATATTTACAAAAAATACTAAATTAAAACTACATGTTTAAAACAATGTTTATGTCATTAAAACAATGTTAACCATCATTTTTTCATTTTCAATAGGCCATACTCAAACATTCCTGAATTTTTAGAATATGTTTACTAAATATATTTTGTTCCGTCGTCTACCCAACCCTTTACATGTTCTAATCGCATGATAAAAGCCTTGTAATCATAGGGTAGTACCACATTTGTTAACTCAATTACCCTAGCCTAACTACATAGTACTTATTTAATATTTCAATTGAATATATTATTATTGCACGATTGTTACTTTATATTTTAGTATTTCTGAGTCGTAATGTTTTAATACCTTTTTTTTTTATCGTGGTAAAATCATCAAATGAGTCCTCCCACCCAGGGCAGGGCGGGAGGGACTGTCAGACTTGTACTGACTAAAATCCACGGTGTCCTTCACTAGCCCTTTACGTACCAGGGTCACGGTAATCCCTTGGTCCCGCGACCCCAGCAGGCTTTGGCCCTCTACAGGCCCCGTCACTATGCTGACACTCTTTGAGGCGCGCGTGGAACACAACGCGCCGTCGACCCGGGCATGGTCCATGGTCGGACAGCGAGTCGCCTATTACTCGCTGCCCGCATGCCCGCGCCTACGGTGGCCGGAGATCGTCTTGCGACGTCCGACGCCGTGGGCGTCTACCACTGCGGCTGGGGTGGAGGGAGGACGCTCTCCTCTCCCTCAGGCGGCCCGCCTCCTCCTTCACGAGCATTACTGCTTCGCAGAAGGAGGCGACCGCTTCCCACTCCGTCTCGCCCCGCAGCATGGCCTCGACCAATGCCGGGCGCGAGAGGTCTCCGCCTATCGCCGTCGTGAGGACACGGCGGTGCTCTGCCCAAGCGGGGCAGTCCTGCACCGTATGCTCCACCGTGTCCTCCGGACGATCCTCGCAGTGGTGACACCCAGGCGTTTCTTCCCTCCCTATCAGACACAGGAACCTCCCGAAACTTCCGTGTCCGGTGAGGACCTGCGTCATGCGGTAGGTCAGGACGCCGTGACGCCTATCCAGCCACTCCTCAAAGAGGGGTCTTACCGCCGCGATTGCGGCGTGTCCCGGACCTCGGTTGCGACAGTCGCTCCCTCCATACTGCCCTGAGATCGCGCCGGAGCTCTTCCCGCCGCGCCTCGACTTGTCGAGGCAGCGGGGATTCGCCCCGACGCTGCGCCTCCACGCGCCATTCATAGACGCGCTGGAGGGCAGTCGCCTCCAGATCCCAGGGCAGCAATCCCGCTAGGAGGTTGGCTGATTCGCCGGCGATCGTGCGGTATCCCCGGATCATCCGGATAGCCATGACCCCCTGGCATGCGACCAGCTTGAGTGGTCGCGTCCGGATGCTTAGGGCCCACACAGGGGCCCCGTAGAGGGCCATGGACCGCACGACACCAATGTTTTAATACCTAGGGGAACATTGTATAAGACGGGGACGCGAGGTATGAAATGGGAAATCATGTGCGATTTCATGTGTCTCTTTTTTTTTGTGTAGTAAAATCATCAAATGAATCCTCCCCCCACCCAGGGCAGAGCGGGAGGGACTGTCAGACTTGTACTGACTAAAATCCACGGTGTCCTTCACTAGCCCTTTACGTACCGGGGTTACGGTAATTTGTGAGTCCCGCGACCCCGAGGTAGGCGACTTTGTGTAATTTACTTAATCAATGCTCTCAAACGGTGAAGGAAAACATCGTGAGGAAACCGGCATGTACTAGAACCATGATATAATTATACTAATAATTATATGGATTTGAGATCAACTAAATCTCAGATGGACTTATGCCCGTCTTGACCAAAACCCTTTGTAACTGACAACACAAAACAGTAATACTTCAGGCCCAGCAATAATAAACACTGAACGCAATGCTACGGAACCATTAAGAATACATAAAAAAATGAACAGCCCTAATTAACCCCAAAGTGCGCCAAGGCTGGTACTGTAGACCAGAGACATGAATTTACAATTTTGAGGTCCAGCCGTCTTAAAAAATAATCTTGGGGTTGGTGTAAGGGTTAAGTCATTAGCGATTATTCTCGTTTAAATAATTGTGGTAAGGAAATTAGGACGAGGTAATTCGAGGCCCACACTGACAGGAAATGACGTTAATTTTCGGGATGATAGCTTTTAAAATGTTGGTATAAAGGTCCATTAACGCGATAATTAACGACATTTTCCCGTTAGTATGGCACTAGTGTAAGAGCCACCGTTGAACCAAGTAGCAAAAATGGAAAAATAAATCTTATACGAGAAAAATCACAGGGTTTAGTATCGCTTAACACGAGCTTTTTGAGATTTTTGAAGTGATAACTTCTTTAGCGGCGTTGTGCACTTTTTTTGGAATGGGTAAGAAATGTTAAACTCGCGTCAGGACACGTGACCTGATCGAAAATTCGTAAGACGGCGCAGGGCGCTTGCGCGAATGTTCGTGTGTGTTTATTACTATTCAAGTTTTCACTTCTGCCGGCACTCCCAGAGTGCAACCCGTCGTTTTTTTTATGATATTTCTTAATGCAACATTTACTTTTAGAACACCGAATCATTGTGAGTATATGTATAAATCTAGGGTAGGTAGGTAGGCTTTCTGTCCGACAACCATTGTAGGAATTTTCTAATAGTAAATGTTCTACAGTCGTCGTCAAGAACTTCTATTACGCGATTGAAGTATTTTAAATTTTGAATTCTTCTTTTGCACGCGGGGAAAGTTATTACAGACTTACAGACAAAAGGGAAATTAAATTCTTAAGTTAGTAGTGATAAGGTTTCTTCTAGACAAGCATGCTTCACCGTCGACTATGTCTTCGGTTGCCATCAGTCGAGATAGTAGTCAAACACGAGTCTACAGCTAAAAAAAAGGCGGAATTTCCAAAGTCGCTGTCTTCCTATGACTTGTACCAAAAGATTTTTATCTCGGAAAATAATAAAAAAATATTATCCCGCGCAGTGAGGTTAGTTCTGTTTAGATTGTTTCAGGTTTTACAGCTCAAGTCTCGCTTTGTAGCGGATATTTTAATTTTTATTTATTTATTTACCTAATTTTGTAACTGGGACTCTGTATGAACAACTGGTTTTAATATTTGATACCGTAAATACAGGTGAATAAAAATGGAGGAGTATGAATAATACTTTTTTTTTACGTGGTAAAATCATCACATGAGTCCTCCCACCCAGGGCAGAGCGGGAGGGACTGTCAGATTCGTACTGACTAAAATCCACGTTGTCCTTCAATAGCCCTTTACGTACCGGGGTCACGGTAATTCGTAAGTCCTTCAACCCCAGCAGGCTTCGGCTCTCATAGGGGGCCCCGTCACTATGCTGTATGAATAACACATTGAAAAGGATTTAAACGTTGAATTATTAAGGCATGTTGCAAATTAATTTCTATCAATATAATATGCCTTTCCCAATGTTGGAGTCAGCTTGCAGTTGACGTAAAATATTTAGTGTTTTTATTAAATTTCGTGGTTTATCATCATCAGCCTATAAATGTTCCTAGTGTTGAGACAGAGGCCTCCTCTTTGCGAGAAGGAGTGGGCCATAATCCACTACGCGGGCCCTGTGCGGGTTGGAAGATGTCACATGTCTTCGAATTTTTGGTTCTAAGACAATCCGGTTTCCTCACGATGTTTTTCTTCACCATTTTGAGAGCAGATGTTATGAAAAAAAGAAAGTAATGAGCCGGGCTGGCTGGGTTCGAAACTGCGACCTACAACTCGCCAGTCGGAGCTAATACCATTGGGCCACTGCTCTCGCATTTCGTGGTTATTCCAATGTTTTTTTTTGGTGTAAATGTAATCATATGTGTCCTCCAGCCCTGCGCGGAAGTTACTGTCAGACTCTTACTGACTTTTACAAAACCACCCGGTCGTCCTTGACGTCCTGAAGCGTGAGTAGTTAGGTTGTGGGAAGGAGACAGAGCTATACAAGTCGTCTAGCACCATCTCGTTCCCTGAGCGGAACAACACGCTTTAAGACGGTCATGGTAGGCCATCTGTTCTTTAACATGCCTTTCAAGTTTCAGGGTCTCGGTGCCCTTTTAAGATGGCGACATCCCATTTATATGCTAAACTTTAAATATTTAAACCACAAAATAGCTCTCTAACCGACCATACTAAATAAAACTATTTCAGCAGCTCAACAGAATAAATATTTCACATTTGTACTTAGACTCTCTTAAAGTACTCGTTCTCGGCACAATGAAGAGTTGTAAGCTACTTAGGGGCTTTGAGCTCTAGTCTCCGTGTGTCGACGGTAGCTCAACGACTTACGATAGGCCTTCAGAGAATATGCTAGACATTTGTTTTTCTAGTGAGAAGTATTGTTCAATTATAATGACTGAATTAAGTTGTGGATATCTATCAATCAATCAACCCAGCTTATTGCAGTGCACTGCTGGGTAAAGGCCTCTCCCACGCTGCGCTATATCACCCTGTCCACTCTCTGCCCAGCCATATTTTTAAGGTCGTCTTCCAGGACTCGTCTGCTCCACCAGCCATCGGTCTTTCGACCAACGTGGCCAACCCACAAAAAAAACTGAAACTTTACCAGTCTTTTAAAGGCACCACAATTGGCCATTTGACAGTAGCTATAAATTACAAATATAATTAGTCGGTCATTTAGAGTTTAAAAAAATAACGGTCACGTATTTTTTCTTTTGTAAAATCAATGAATATTCTCCAAAAAACCACGCATCAAAACTCGAGAGTGGGGGCTCGTGACGTCAGAATTCAATAGAAATTGTACTAAATTGTGACGTATTGCCAATTTTTAAAGCATCGTATCTCAGTCAATTTTGGTTTACGAAACAAAAGAAAAAATACGAATAATAGAATAAGTCGAATATTTTTTGATAATATAAGTGACGGACTAATTATAATTTTTCAGTCTAATAGCCAATTGTGAAAATTAAAATGTTAATACATACATCCTTTTCTTTGGTGGAATGGAAAATCAAAAGAAAAACGGCCACGTGTGAGTCAGACTCATGCATCAAGGGGTCCGTATCGTCCTATCCTATCCTACTAATACTATAAATGTGGAAATTTGTTTGGATGGATGGATGTTTGTAACTCTTTCACTCAAAAACCACTTCACGGGTTTGGATAAAAGGAGGGTTCGAACATAACCCAGCTCGGGGTTATGTTCGAACCCTCCTGAAGAAGAAACGAGTTGTATCTCCAAATATCATTTTTTTTTAAGTGGTAAAATCATCAAATGATTCCTCCCACCCAGGGCAGAGCGGGAGGGAATGTCAGACTCGTACTGACTAAAATCCATGTTGTCCTTCAATAGCCCTTTACGTTCCAGGGTCACGGTAATTCGTACAGTCCCGCGACCCCGGAAATATCAATAATATAGTGTAATAAAATAATAACCGGGTATGATCGTGATCCCTGTTTAGTCGTCCATAGAAAAAGTAAAAGAAGCCTTTGGGTATGGCACCCTAAACAGATAGGTTGGGTGGGTTTAAGAATCTCCACCTGAGTAGGTTTTCCTTGCAAAGACCAACCTGGGAAAAACCTCTAATGTACCTATAAATTCCAACCCACAATTCAGTCAAAATAAAGACCTAGTATTTCACAAAGAAAAATCTTTCAAACTGATATACGTTCCCTGAAGTCACATTATAATATTATCTACATAAACATTCAGTTTGCCAAAAACATTTTGAAGTCAGACGTAAATATTTTTCATTCTTTTACATTTTCAATGAGACAGCGTGTCATGTTTGATGCAAAATCTGAAAAGATTTCGCTTCTATGTAGTATATTATGAAATAGCTCGTGGTTGTTATTATTTAGATCTATCTTTGAGATTAAGCTGCGTTTGCCAAGGTAGGTCTGTGGATGGGTGACCATCTGTGTTACATATCACGTTGTTCTCTTATTCTCTGAAAATTTGTTCAGCCGTTGGTCCTGGTTTGTAATTTAACAATCTTTTCACTACTCATATTCTGAAAGTAGGTTGATTGAGTATCGCGTATTGCCAACGACGCTTTTTGAAGTTCCTAACTCAGAAACAGGCTAAAGGATCTAAATTGAAGGAGGTCAGGTACTCACGAGATGTTGGGAGTCAGGAGATCACCACACTGTATCACTGGCAGTCGTATTTCACGATATTTTGGTGTTTTTTCACAGCACGCGCGGTTTGTGGCCGGCCGGCACTTTGTTTGAGTTCGAACTAGTTGTTTTTGTTCACGCCGTCAGATGGCGCCAGCGATGCGTTGTCTTAGTCGCACTTGCAGCGATGGGCGCGTGCGAGTGGCGGCGAATTTAAAACGGTGAGGGAAAGATAAGGACTAGGAATGCATCCCGAAGCCTGTTCATATCCCCCCACTTGAAATCACCCAGGGATTTCATAAGATAAGATAGATGAAGTTCGAGACTTACGGCATATGCAGATTCATTTGTCATCATGCTGATAAGATTCTAAGTTTAAAGTTAAGCTGATAAGAACAAAATAAGTTTAAAGGTAATTAAGATTTTGATATACATATAGTAGATACTAGAAAATGTTTAAGTGTTATAAGTGAGTTAAATTATAGGTATGGAAATATATGTAGATAAATTAATTAGTTTGTTCAATTGGAAGAGGACAAATTTTGACAGCAGGTCTTACAAGTAAGCCTTTAGATGTTTTGACTGTCACAACTCGAGTAATGTCATCTTTACCCGGATGGAGCTGTACAACGCGACCCAACCTCCATTCGTTAGCAGGTAAGTTAGGTTCATAAATGGTTACAAGATCGTTCAGTTTTGGCTGACGGTTGCCGTGTTTAAACCATTTCATTCGCTGTTGTAAGGTATGCAAATAGTCCCTTTGCCAAGTGCGCCAAAAGCTCTGTGAGAGGCGCTGTAATAGCTGCCAGCGAGTACGTAATGTCTCGTTCTCTGCATAGCCCGGTTCAGGCAGAGATACTAAAGGTCGACCGATGAGGAAATGACCAGCTGTAAGAGCGTCAACCTCGCCGGGATCGGAAGATAGTTCCACTAAGGGTCTAGAGTTTAACATGGCTTCAACCTTCGTTAGGATAGTATAAAATTCTTCAAAGGTAAGAATCTGGGATCCGATAATACGTTTGAGATGGTATTTTGTTGATTTTATACCGCTCTCGAAAATGCCTCCAAAGTGAGGACCGGAAGGAGGATTGAGCTTCCACGTGATTCCTCGAGAAGCGAGGTGACTGGAAATACTATCGCTGTCGCGGTTGAGCATTTTGCTAACTTCCGACAAGTAACGCCTGGCACCCACGAAGTTAGTGCCACCATCTGTGACTATGGAGTGACAAAGTCCTCTCCGCGATACAAAACGATCTAAGGCCGCTATGAATGCTTCAGATGTGAGCTCAGTAACCAGCTCGAGATGAACGGCCTTGGTCGCGTGGCAGACTATGAGGCAAAGATACGCTTTATAAGATTTAGCGTTACGACGTCTACTTTCTTTAATCATAAAAGGACCTCCGAAATCGATGCCGATTGTTTGAAAACAATGACCTGGTTGTAGTCGGGAAGATGGAAGATCACCTTGTAAAGGTTGAAGTGGTATAGGTTTGATTTTAAAACAGGTCACGCATTTAGCTAACCGTGATCTGATAAGATTTCTAATGCCAAGTATCCAAAATCGACGCATAATTAAAGATTGAAGTAGGCGAGGCCCACAATGAAGATAAGTTGTATGATAGTGGTCAATAAGAAGAGTACTCAATCGTGAAATCTTAGGTAAGAGGTATGGATGTTTGACGCGACTTGGTAATGACGCGTGCTTGAGACGTCCCCCCACTCGCAAGATTCCGCGAGTGTCAAGAAAAGGAGAGAGTTTAGATAAATGTTTGGGTAAAGGTTTCTTGGATGCTATTAAAGATATGATATCAGTAAAACTTTGATGTTGAACATATTTTGTTAAATGATCTAAAGATTGGCTTAATTCAATGGCTGTCAGATAAGGTAATAAGTTACGTTCAGAACGTTTAGCTCTTGCGTTGTTAATGAAACGGTAGATCCATGCAACCACTCTTTCCACTCGGGAAAGAGAGGAGTGGCGTTCCATGATGGAATTAAGCAGGTCAGCTTCACCTGTCACACCAGTGTGACACGTGCGTGCGGCAGGTTTACGTTCTGGTACGTTATCGGACACTTCAACTGCTGAAACAGGCCAGTTGCAGGGTTCGTTGGACAGCCAGTGAGGACCAGACCACCAGATTTGAGAAACAGATAAAGATGAGCATGATAAGCCACGACTACAGATGTCGGCTGGGTTGTCATGGGTGGACACATGTCGCCACTCAGTTGGCACAGGACTGTCATTAATGAGGACCACTCTGTGGGCAACGAAGGTCTTAAGTTTGTGTGGCTCAGTATTCAACCATGACAATACAGTTGAGCTGTCTGTGAACAAGATAGATTTATTTAATATGATTTTTGAACTAAGCAAGGAATGAATGCGATTTATTACTTTGGACAGTAATACAGCACTGCAAAGCTCTAAGCGGTTGACAGTCAACACTTTTAGAGGTGCTACTTTGGACTTAGCAATTAAAAGATAAGCTTGTACGTTGTGAGAGGTAACGACACGAAGATAAACACAGCATCCATATGCTTTAGTGGACCCATCACAGAATCCGATGAGTTGAAATTCCTTAGACTGAGAAGGTATAATTCTACGAGGGATTTCTATTAATTTTAAGTTATGAAGATCTGCTATGAAACCTTGCCATTCTAGAGCTATGTCTCTGGGTACAGGTTCGTCCCATGAAAGATTAAGACGCCACAAATCTTGAAGGAGCAATTTGGCTTTTAAGATAAAAGGTGTGAGCCACCCAAGAGGATCGAAAATACGCGCGATGCTAGATAAGATGGAACGCTTGGTACATTCATTGTCCTCGATTGGGGACTGGGAGTAACTGAAATTGTCACTCACAGGATCATATTGGACTCCTAAGATTTTTAACGTTGATTTATCACTTTCTTCAGAGAAAACTTTAGGTATTTGACAATGATCGGCAGGCAAGGATTTAAGAAAGGATTGTGAATTGCTACTCCATTTTCGGAGCTCAAGTTGAGCACAACCTAATAAACTGATAAGTTGATCTTTTAGTTCTATAGCTTCACGTACAGAGGGCGCGCCGGTCGTAATATCATCGACATATGTCTCGTGAAGAAGAGCTTCAGCTGCGCGTGGATACGCGGCGCCATGATCGGCTGCTAATTGGTGGAGGGTGCGGATGGCCAGATAAGGTGAGCTACTAACTCCGTAGGTGACAGTCGCAAGTTCGTACTCTTTAACTGGATCACTAGGAGATTCTCGCCATAGTATGTGTTGAAATTTCCGATCCTCCGGTCTAATCAAGATTCCTCTATACATCTTTGAGATGTCACAAGTTAAAACTACTGTGTGTAATCTGAAACCGGTTATGATATCTACAATATCCACTTGAAGCTTAGGGCCAGTGAATACAATATCATTTAAAGATAGACCGTTAGTAGTTTTAGAGCTAGCATCGAAAACTACTCTCAATTTAGTGGTCGTGCTCTCTGGGCGAACGACGCAACTGTGAGGAATAAGATAACGATTGAGAGTAGGTACCGCAGGGTTAGGTATGGGATACATATGATTTAAATTCTCGTACTCGCGCATGAAATTAACATAATCGGATTTAAGTTCAGTCTGACGATTAAGTCTCTTTTCAAGATGAGTCAAACGCGACAGCGTACTGTTGTAAGATTCCCCCAAAGAACGATCGCCATCCTTTAAGAGGATAGGTACGACGTATCGTCCGTTAGGTTCGCGATAGATTAAATCAGTGTACATGCGTTCACAAGTATCATTCTCCGGTACGGTGATCACGGCGCGCGGTGGTTCCTCCACTTCCCAAAATTTTTGAATTTGCTCATCTAACTTAAATGTGGTGGCCACTAAAGAGCACGCGGTGCTTAAAGGTGCAGCATTAGAGTTTACTGTTCCTGACAGAATCCACCCGAAAACGCTATGCAGAGCGGTAGGTAAACCGGGCCCCAGATTGATACGTTGACCGTCATAGATTTCGTGGAATAGCTCAGCTCCAATTAATAAATCGATTTTAGCGGGAACATCGTAGTCGCGATCGGCTAGCACTAGATGGTTGCAACGTTCTCGAACGACTGATGGTACTTTAACGCTAGGTATTAGAGCAGTAATGTTATCTAACACGACTGGCTTGATATTAAAGTGTGGAGCATCACCATGTATAGGTCGTATAGTGCATTCCGTCACCCCCTTTACTTGTGTGACTGAGTTTTGTCCTAGTCCGGCTATGCTAAGATTACACCGGCGGAGTTTTAACCCGAGTTTTCGCGCGCAAGTAGCGGTGATAAAACAATCCTGCGCCCCACTGTCCACGAGTGCACGCACGGTACATTGAGTTCCGGCGGCGGTGTTGAACGCGCGCGCCTGACATGTCCCTAGTAAAACCATATCGCGGTTGGGAACGGCGGCGTGAGAATGAGCTGTAACGTTCGCTCCAGTGGTTGCGCCGGCGCTTGATGGCGCTGGGTCAACATGCAATAGGGTATGATGACGTAATCCACATACCGTACAAGAAATTTTAGATACGCATTTTTCTATGACGTGATTTGTACGTAAACAATTTGTACACATATTGTTTTTACCTTGTACTAACGCGAGTCTAGCACGAGAATCTAAAGATTGAAAGGTAGGGCACCGATAAATCAAGTGCGCCTCATTGCAATGAGCACAAGCCACATTTGCAGGTGGGATAGATTTTGCGAGATAAGATGAGCGTTTGGATCCGCTGCTATTTTGCCTACTAGTCCCGGGCGAGGGTTTTTTCCCTTCAAGATTACGAGGGTTAGGATTGTTAATGATGTTAGATTTAGAAGATAAATGACTTGTTTCTAAGATTTTAACATAATCTTGAAGAAACTTTAACAATTCACAAAAAGTAGGTATTTGTGAAATGTTTTTCTGAGATTCGAAACGATTACGCGTGTCCGAGTCCAGCGCGCGTGAAGTTAAACAAAACAAGATAAAATCACCTAAATTTTCAATTTTTAAACCTTGGAGTGCATGGTATGCCTCATAAATTACGTTTGTTAAAGTTTGTAGATCTTGGAAGTTACCCGATTTTAAAACTGGCTGATTAAAGAATTTGTCTAGATATGTTAAAGCTATAATACGCTTGTTTTGATAACGCTCGATCAAACTATTAAAAACTACTTCGTAATTGTCGGCGGTCATCGGAACCCCTTTGACAATAGACAAAGCCGGTCCTTGTAAACAAGACGCTAAATAATGAAATTTTTCGATTTGCGAAATCGAATTATTATCGTGAATTAAAGCTTTGTAAATATCATAAAATGTTTGCCAGTTTTCAACTTTACTATCGAATTTAGGTAACTCAAGTTTAGGTAACCGTGCGTTACGTCCCGTTTGCATGGAGTCGGACGCCCCCGACCGCGCGGGCGGTGCCGTCGCCTGCGACGTTCCGTCGCTATCAGCGATCTGCAAGTCAGCCGCTGCACTGATTACGGCATAGTACAAATCATCAAACGAACTCAAAGACTTTTGACACACTTTTGCATCAGGTTTCATGGCTATCTCCAAAGTTTGTATTTCACTACATACCGCAACGAATTCTTCGCGAATTGAATGTATCCGTGTGTATCTCGCCTTGAATGACGATACCTTTGAACGATCTTGAATCATAGATTTTGATAAGTCGTAAAGGATTTGGATATCACGATATATATATTCGCGTTGAGATTGAAGAAGTTTAAGTTTACCCTCCTCCATTTTGATTCGAATGTAAAATAATGTAGGTATAAAAATACGAACCTAAGTTGAGATTTATTAGGTGTAAATCAATACCTTTAGGTGAAATAGTTATGTAATAATGTTTGTTAGTGAATAAATACCGTGAATAGTTATAGATATTAAGATTACAAACAATAAATTGCGTAAATTACGTGAATTATTGTGATATAACCCGACTAAAATTAAGATGACCTCTGAATCCGCATAAGTTACACTGCGAGTATGACCAACACAATTTTGTAGGATAATACTTTTAAAATGCGAAAATCTAGCAAATCTCAGAGTTTTCTATTGAAATTGAACCTGAGAATGCCTGAAAAAACTGTAATCTACAGGTATCCGGCTCGAAGGACCACAAATATGATTGAGTATCGCGTATTGCCAACGACGCTTTTTGAAGTTCCTAACTCAGAAACAGGCTAAAGGATCTAAATTGAAGGAGGTCAGGTACTCACGAGATGTTGGGAGTCAGGAGATCACCACACTGTATCACTGGCAGTCGTATTTCACGATATTTTGGTGTTTTTTCACAGCACGCGCGGTTTGTGGCCGGCCGGCACTTTGTTTGAGTTCGAACTAGTTGTTTTTGTTCACGCCGTCAGATGGCGCCAGCGATGCGTTGTCTTAGTCGCACTTGCAGCGATGGGCGCGTGCGAGTGGCGGCGAATTTAAAACGGTGAGGGAAAGATAAGGACTAGGAATGCATCCCGAAGCCTGTTCATAGGTCATTACAAGCCTGATAAGCGGTTTGAAAGTTATGCATTGCAGCCCTAGGGAGAATCGCTTTCAAATGACCGCGGCCAAATAAAAAAAAAAATCTTTTTTGTCATTTTCTCTTGAAAATCTTTGCTATTTTTGAACATTAAAAATACTGGCTGTACCGCTGTACAACAGGACAATAAAAAATAAGCGGGAAATCGCCGATTCGATCAACGATATGTACGAGTATGTAGGGATATTATATTACCCAGTTACTGGATTGTGGAGGTCAGATCGGGAGTCGCTCCATGTAAAATACTGACCTACACTTCACCTGTATTCGGTTCGACCGAATCCAACATTATTTTGAAAAGGCTCGGCAGATGACGCTGATTAGTGGTAGCAGTAGAATGCTATATTATTTCAAAGTGACATCATAAGCTCATACCTATCATTTGAATCAAATATGGCAGCTCACAATTTAGGACCAGGACAGGATTAATATTAGTAGTCATTTTTACCCGTGGTGCTAGGCAACTGGGCTTCTCCCAGTTGTAATGTCCCTTTGTGCCTATTGGCCTTGTTTTGTGCTGTTTCCTGCTTGCATGGAGGGAAGTGGAAACATATTTTTCCCACTCCTCCACTATTCTTTTCTGGTTAATTTCGTTGCAGGATCCAAGACAGGTAAATTCATTCTCCGGGACACGTCGAGCTTCATTGTCTCGGCGCTTTTCTGGTGGTTGCCACTGTTGATTCTGGCTTTCAGGAGTTGCAGTGGTTTGGGAATAGTGTGGCCAACCAAAAAAAAAACATAGCTCATATTGCGCGGATTGAGCCCCGAGCAGAGGTTCTATATGTCTATAAAGTTGGTTACTTATGTAAAGCGACCTGATATTCACTCTAAGATGAATAATTTAATATGAATGCAGCACAAAATGTATATTTCTATTAAACACGGGTGAGTTTTCATACATTTTAGTCGTAAAATATGCTACATGAAGCAGCTTCTAATTTACGATTTCACGAGATTTTACAGAATGCACGTGAAAAGATAGCATGTAGCTTAATTCTACAAACTGTAGAGTTTTGCCAAGTTCTCATTATCAAGCTCGTAAGGTGAGTACACTTTTTTTTATCGTGGTAAAATATCAAATGAGTCCTCCCACACAGGGCAGAGCGGGAGGGACTGCGAGACCCGTACTGACTAAAATCCATGGTGTCCTTCAAAAGCCCTTTACGTACCGGGGTCACGGTAATTTGTGAGTCCCGCAACCCCGGCAGGCTTTGGCCCTCTTCAGGCCCCGTCACTATGCTGACACTCCTTGAGGCGGGCGTGGAATACAACGCGCCGTCGACCCGGACATGGTCCATGGTCGGACAGCGAGTCGCCCATTACTCGCCACCCGCATGCCCGCGCCGCGGCCACCGTGGCCGTTTTGTCATATAGAAAAAAATAGCATTTTAGGATATCAGCACTGAGAATATTATGTTGAAAAACTCAATTATATTTAACTTACTTACTTTTACACGCAAATTCTTGTGAAGCTTTGGTCAAATAAAGGTAGGCTAAAGAAATAAATAAATAAATAATAAGTGTGTATGATGCAGCCATTTGATGATATTACCTCCTAAAAACTGCTTTCTTTTATTTCTAACTGCTTAATTAATAAATCTACCAGTTTAAAACCTGCACAAATCTAGCTTAGCCAATCCTCCCCAGGTTTAGTTTTCCCCGGATAAAGTACCGGCTTCCAGAATACACAGCACACGTGTACTTTGTAACATAAATCAGAGATAAAATCCGCTCATTCGGTTTCACATTTTGGCGCGAACTTGGCTGGTGGCGCTATCGTGCATCGCTACTAAATCCCTCGTATAGGGGGCAAGGGGTAACAGGGAGGGGGACAAACGAGAGAACGAAATATTACCCCCGCTTCTTCTTGCTTACTCGTAGTTTTATACAGGTGATGCGATGGTTTTAGTTAACTCTTTTTAATAGTATAATTTATCAATTTTTTGGAAGTTACTGTGTTTATCTTCATCTTATTTGGCGTGTTTGCTTGAAGAGGAAAAAGATAGCGGGATTTAAACAGAGACATAGTGCATAGACTGAGCATTATCTGTTATAGAAAAAGAGAAAAACTATCATTGAACCATCTGTCTCTTTCTTTTACATTACGATAGATAGTTTCTATGTCATACAGGAACAAGTGGATGGTTTTTTATTGTTTTTTTCTGAAATTGTAATATGAATTTGGCGAGGGATGGCTCAGTCCATGGTACAAGTCTATGTTTTTAAATTTTATTATCGCTTTGGCTAGGGCTTGCTTAGAATCGGCCCTTACCCTTTGTCACGTGTTAGTTTAGACGATCAAGTTGGACAGTCCTTTGTCTAAGATCCACACAGAGCGGGAGGGCTCATTTGACGATAGTAGGAGGACTGATTTTATTATAGCGTAATACTAATATTAGTTCTGAAAAATATCAGTATTATCTTCCATAAATTCGTTTATCCATCCCGAGATTGAACCCAAACAATAAGGAAGAAGAAGTAAATAAACAAAAACAACGTTGACATATTTATAACTATTGGATGAAACGGTAGAGTAAATTAAATCGTAAATAAACAGGTATTTATGTAAGAGGAACCTTTAAGCTTAATTTGTTACCTTTTACTATAAATAGCTGTCGGAATTTATATAGATTTAAAAGGTAGCCTTTTTTTCTCAACTATGTTGGGGTCAGCTTCTAGTTTTGGGGGTCGCGGGACTGTGTCGTCACATAATCTTGTCCCTGGAACGTAAAGGGCTATTTAAGGATCACCGTGGATTTTAGTCACTACAATTCTGACAGTCCTTCCCGTCCCGCCCAGGGTGGGAGGACTCATTTGATCATTTTACGAAGATGAAAAAAAAATTGCTGCGTTCGAACCGCATGCAGCTGAATATCAGTATTTTACATCGAGTGACTGCCTATCTAACATCCACAACCCAGTAATTGGGTAATACGATACATATAGGTAAGTCTGGATGTCAGACTTTCGAGCTGTCAAAGATCCACAATTGACAGCCGGGACCAAAGGTGTTACGTGCTTTCTGATTTAAATAAAGGTAGGACTAATAGAACTTCGTGTTAATCTAGTGGTCTCAAGTGCGACTGCTGACCATAAGGTCCCAGGTTCGATTCCCAGGTCGGGGAAAGTATTATTAAGTTTTTCCAGTAGGAATTTGTCAGTATTACAGGCATGATGTTCTGTTACATTAATAAATATGTTTCGGGTTATGGGCCCGTCACGTTCCGGTCACGGTCCTGAGGGTCTACTCCCTCATTCCGTCAACGAAGATACGGCCCTGTATGTGTTTAAGTAACTCGACACTTTTAAGTGAACCTTATATTTTTGAATTCATGAATATTGACAACACATCGTAAGTAAGGACAACTGTCCAATCATATTTTCACCAATTCTTAGTTCGTACCACTAAACTAATCTTGATAAAATGTAGAACACGGACGAAACATCGGCCGAAGCTACGGGTTTCGTGCCTAGATATTAGTATCTTCTTATCATCTTTCTTTACTTTCCTCTAACATCTTTATTTCAAAACACAATACAAGCAGACCTCCTCACATTAATTAGCAAGCTTCCATTACCTCGCATTTCGTCCTAACGAGGCAACAGTTCTGGCAATCAATCTCAGCTGTTACCTCATTACAAAGGCTTGCATTTCCTCAACGTTTTGTATTTATACGCGATGTAAATCATACTAATTCGTGTTTTGTATATTCTGTTTGCTAATTTGTTTTCGGATGAAGGATTAGTTCTGTGTTTTTTCTATCATAGTAATGGGTAACTCGCCGTCCGATCAAAGACTAAGCTTGGGTCTACGTCGCGTTGTGTTCCACGAATAATGAAGCTGTCTGCAAACTGAGGGGGGCGCTATAAGGCCAAACGCTTGCCGGGGTCGCGGGACTGTCTCAACTGGTACCCCCATGGCCCTTTTTTTTTTTTTTTTTTTTTTTTTATCGTGGTAAAATCATCAAATGAGTCCTCCCACCCAGGGCAGGGCGGGAGGGACTGTCAGACTTGTACTGACTAAAATCCACGGTGTCCTTCAATAGCCCTTTACGTACTAGGGTCACGGTAATCCCTTGGTCCCGCGACCCCAGCAGGCTTTGGCCCTCTACAGGCCCCGTCACTATGCTGACACTCTTTGAGGCGCGCGTGGAACACAACGCGCCGTCGACCCGGGCATGGTCCATGGTCGGACAGTGAGTCGCCCATTACTCGCTGCCCGCATGCCCGCGCCTACGGTGGCCGGAGATCCGACGCCTTGGGCGTCTACCACTGCGGCTGGGGTGGAGGGAGGACGCTGTCCTCTCCCTCAGGCGGCCCGCCTCCTCCTTCACGAGCATGACTGCTTCGCAGAAGGAGGCGACCGCTTCCCACTCCGTCTCGCCCCGCAGCATGGCCTCGACCAATGCCGGGCGCGAGAGGTTTCCGCCTATCGCCGTCGTGTGGACACGGCGGTGCTCTGCCCAAGCGGGGCAGTCCTGCACCGTATGCTCCACCGTGTCCTCCGGACGATCCTCGCAGTGGTGACACCCAGGCGTTTTTTCCCTCCTCATCAGACACAGGTACCTCCCGAAACTTCCGTGTCCGGTGAGGACCTGCGTCATGCGGTAGGCCAAGACGCCATGACACCTATACAGCCACTCCTCAAAGAAGGGTCTTACCGCCGCGATCGCGGCGTGCCCACGTATGTAACCACTAGCTACACTAACAAAGCAGTCAATATAAGAGTAACATAAAAAACTCATACAGCAGACATATTACAAAAACAATCGTACGTACAACACGGTTTCCTAGGCGCTCCAGTTCTCAATATTTCAATACTGAAATTGAAGTTTTTGTTATTAGCATTTTATTGGAGACGCGCTCGCGTCCGTCATTTTGTTTTTATAGTACAGCGTAGCGTTTCAAACTGTACGATACGTTTCTTTGTTGATTTTTAATGGGAAAAACATTGGTTAGTTGTTTCTATTGTAGTGTTTACTCGAATCCTGTGTTTAGTTAGTTCTTTCATTTTTAGTTCAAGAGATGGATTAGTTAAAAAAAAAGTTATTTTAAAGAGAATACGGTAGATACTAGCGGGGTTGCAAAGCTGCCATCTTGGAAAAAGGGGTGCAGATGGTATACACGACACAAGGGAAATTCCTAGTGTGGGGCAACTTTTTTATAAAAAAATATATATATATATAATACATAACATTGTAATCGAAAAGTTCGCATATAACGCGCGGCTTGCGTGCAAAATGCATTTTTTTAGTTTTTGGTCATAAAAAGTTCATCAAATAAGTCCTCCCACCCTGGGAACGGAAGAGGACCCCAGGCTCTTCCTGACGAAATCCAACCTCTTCTTTCGGTCGCCCTTTCCGTTCCAGGGCCATGGTATCTTGTTTAAACAGCTTAAAATGTTTCCTTCTTCTAGTTTATTTTTTTTAGTAGGACTTAAAAAAGACATTCACATAAATATAATTTATTTATCACTCAGGAATAATTATTCAGCTTCGTCATATATATATTTTTTTGATATCTCGTTTTGATCTCTCTTTGTCATATATATATTATTGTTCCGGATTTATAACCTCTACTTATAAAGGAGTTTTACCTCTTTAAAATATAAGTATAGACAAGAAACATCAAAGAGAGTAAGAATACCAAAAAAATTGGCTTTCAAAAATTCTGACCTTGTCCGATAAAATGAACCAAGCCGACCTTACGACTTGTTGAGGAAAAAAAAAGAAACACCTACTAATTAAAACTTTGAACAGTCGTCGGCATAATAATTACTTTAATAACAATTTGGGTTTCCGACCAAGTTTTTTTTTCAATATTGCTCGCCTGTTGTGAATTTTTAATTGGTCATGCCTATTTTGTACGACAGACGGTTCTTAAAATGAAATTGAACAGTGGGTCCAGTGGACCCATTCAGAATGTGATTGGGTCGTGTTACATAGTGAATTACTCTTGTAAAAGTTACGATGATTCCAGTTTTTTTTTTTGCGTTTCCACACACTAGGAATATCCCTGTGTCTTGGATGCGTTTACAAACATATAAACTCAAATACACAAACGCCCAGACCCGGAACAGTTACTTGTAGATCATAAAAATATTTGCTGCGTGCGGTAATCGAACCCACGACACGCGGCGCAGCAGTCCAATCGCTCAGCCACTGCGCCAACCGTGTAGTCACTTGATGAACTTATTGGGGATGGAGATTCATCGTAAAAGTTGTAGAGTCGTCGACGCGCAGAATAACTCTGGTGTGTGAGTGTGAGTGATTTGCAAGAGGTGGATTATGCTTTTCGTCTTTTATGGTTTAAAATAAAACTTAACAATCCAAATGCTTGTGGCAGCTGTATTTTTTCGCAATGCTGGTCAGTAATTTTCTAATAACTTTTAAAGAAATAAAAGACTATGTTTTTATTCATTAATTTATTCATATTTTATTTATGAAAGAACTAAAAAAATGTCGCCTACCGAGAATATTTCACGAGCATATCATCCCATCGTTGCTCTATGGGAAGTTACTCTACTAATTAGGCTGTAGTCAGTCACGTCAATCAAGTGAAACGTCAAGAAAAAAATTCATTCATTCAAATTTTATTCATTCACGTTGACATGACAGATGTGACAGTGACAGTGTTAGGTTTATTTTCGTTACGGAATTTCTTGATTCGGTCGCCGCTCTCAAAGCCCGCGATAAGATAAGATAAGATAAGATAAGATAAGATAATTTCTTTATTTGTCCAAAACATGAGTATACACACACATAGCATGCAGGATGTTAAATCTGATTAAAATTATGTCAGTCATGTTTTGCCTGAACGGCGTACAAATATTTGTGTCGGAGGCTTTACAGCATCATTAATTTTAAATTTGTTCATTCATTAATACAAATAGCGAATATTTAAACAATTAAAATCCAATTTAGAACATACTTAAAACTAAATGGTAGAATAATTAAAATACAATCATGTCAAAAAAAAAAAAATATATATATCCATGTCAATATGCAAATACAAATAAGAAAATAACGATGTCGAAGCAACTATTAATAAAATTAGGATGTCAATATACAAGTTAAATTAATTTATCGTTTATAAATTCGTTAGTGCTGTAATATGCTTTCTCTAACAGAAGGTTTTTTAATGCATTTCTTAATTTTTCTGTCGGTAATTCCCTCCAATGTTTTGGCAACTTATTATAAAGAATTGGCGCCATACAGAATACACTTTTACGCATTAGAGTTGTCTTGGATCTCGGAACACATAGCTTACTGTTGTCACGTCTATTTCTTACTACTTGATCTGACACCAAGGGGAATAGACGTGAATTCGATTTGACAAACATAAAAGCTATGCAATACTTAAACCTTTCTTAGAGTGCTTTTATTAAAAGTACGTTCCCGGCGCAGACAGGTCGACGGCGATACATACAGGTAAACTAAAACCATGTTATCTTATGCAGTCGCACATATTAGACGCAGGTCGGCGGCGACTACCAGTCGAGCCATGCGGGTTGAGCATTTGCCGGTGTAGGTAACCACAAATAGAATATCTATAAATTTAAATTGATCATGAATTATGAAAAGTAAGAATGTACCGACGCCTAATGGATTTGATCTGTGGTCTATGTCAGTAGGTAATAGAACACATTTCATTTTTTTTTTATTAGGCTTTTTTTTACTTCAAGAGCATACTTATTTTTCAACGTGGAAATGTTAAAAAAGCGTGCGTGACGTTACAATATGGTGAAATTACAGTTTCACCCTTCTCGTGATCGTGTACGTAATAACTATTAACGTTTTCGAGCATTACTTCTTAAAGTATGCATCTATAATTTCAGCGGGATCTTCTGTCGTAGGTGCGCATTCTTTATTCGGAAATTCTGGCATATTAGCAGGACAAATTTTAGTTCCCATTTCTCCCCCCTCCCTATTTTTCTCGGTATATAAGTGTGCTTGGAGCACTATGTCATAGAGGTACAGCAGCACATCTTCAGGAGTAGCATCCTGCAGTATTGTAGGGACTGGCTTCGTATTGAACATCAAGATCTTCGCAGCAGCAGTGGTGACTGCCACCAGCAATATTACTGCCTTCATTGTAGCGAGACACTTGAAGTCTGAAAACTAAACATAATAATATATTTTATCTGTTAGTACAAACTTAAGGTGAGCTTGCACAATTCTGTTACTTAAATAATTCAACGTGTGGGGTCGGAACCCAGCTCACACTGAATGGGAGCCATTTTTGTTTTTGATAAAAATACAGTACGGATCAAATTAAATAAGAGTATTTTACTCCTGAGTATAATCGGTGTAATTTTGTCCTGTTTTTGTTTTTTCTTTTAATTAATTTATTTACCAGATTGTAGGACTACTCAACCCTAATTAAGCAGGTAAGAACATAAGTTCAATAAAAATGTTTACTTCAAAACAAAAAAGAAATAGCACCGACGACATACTCAGAGAAAAAAAAATGGTCATGACCTGGCCCATGCACCTATTCAATTTGATCCATACCAGCAGGGACACCCTGTATAAGTAACGTACTATCAAAAAAAAAAACCTTAAACCAAATGTCTCAAATTGTTTAATGGCCACGGCTTCGCTCCACTCTAGCTTTCATTTATAACCCAATTGTCATTTAACTTTAATGACCAAAATTTTCTTGTGCTGACAAATACAAACACAACAAAAAAATAATTATCCAAATAGTACAGCCGTTTTTTTTTGTGTATGGCATCTCGCAGGTCAACCTAGAAGAGGTTGTGGGCTGCTTAACCGGACTTTTCTGTGGATGCCTTAAATTAGTACAGCCGTTCTGAAATGATGCGCTAACATATCTATATTGTGTAACTTTAAAAAGAGCCAGCAATAAAATATAAAAATAACTTATATAAAATAGAATTAAATATTTGTACTACTTACTCGTATAACATGATTAATATTTATTTCCCAAGTCATATGATCAGGTAAATGTATTGTTTTAAATATATTTTATTTTTGGAAAAAATAAATAAATAAAATAATATTTAAAAAAGTAAAATATTGTATATACTAACCAACTCTAACTGCAGGAACGACGTTAACACAGTACAATATTTATTTAAATAATATTCGTAGAACCAAAAAACAAATCTCTTCCTGGTTACGTTGCAGTAAAACACTGCAAAATAATAAAAATGACGGTTGGCTAAGTGGCTGATCGATAGACTGCTGCACAGCGTGTCGCAGGTTCGTTTCCCACACGGAACAAATATTTTTATTACCTACAAGTAATTGTTCCGGGTCTGTGTGTTTATGTATGTGAGTTTCTATGTTTGTAAACGCACACACGTGCAAGAATTTCATAGTGTGAGGGACCATAAAAAATACCAATTATAACATTATGCGAGCGACAGCAGAACGTTACTGATAAATCGCGAGGTTTGTCGCGCAATGATACAGAATGTTGTATGATTAAATACAACAAAAAATGTAAAAACAACAAAATGTGACAAAATGTTATAAAATGATATCATTTTACACAATGTTTTGTAACGCAATATATTGTTGGCGTGCGGTTGCCAGTTACATGAATGCCTTGATCACACGTACCGAGTAAATAGACGAGACAGCACTCGGCCGAGTGTGCTGTCTTGCTCGGTACCAGTGACCAAGGCATTATACTTAGTCATTCTTAGGATCAACCATAATTTTAGCTTTGACAGTGACTTAATTAATTAAAAAAAAATGCTTATTTAATTTATGTAATATTTAAAATGCCTGCTAATGATTATCCTGTTAATTATTATCCTACTTCCTATAGTTTTGGTAATATTATTATTTCTAAAGCCATGATTTGAAACTAGCTGTTGTCAACGGCTTTGCCCGCACTTTAACTCATAGCATCGCTTTGATCTTGAAATATTTTTTTACATGTTAAATTTATCAAATGAGTCCTCCCACCCAGGGCAGAGCGGGCGGGACTGTCAGACTCGTACTGACTAAAATCCACGGTGTCCTTCAATAGCCCTTTACGTTCCGGGGTCAGGGTAATTCGTACAGTCCCGTGACCTTGACCTTGACATGGAAAATTATGAAATGGCCTCTCCCGCTCTTTGTGTAGCGGATGGGACTGTCAGATTCGTACTCTCTAAAACCCATCGTCTTACTTCATTTATGTTCCAGGGCCTCGTAAGATATTCCTACAACAGAATTTGATCCCTTCCCAGAATTTGATCCTTATTAGCAACACTATCGAATGATGAAATAATAGAGAGTTTGTTTTTTCAATATGTTTCGCTACTTCTTCTAGTTCTAGATTTAGTCGTACACGCCCAGTTGAAGAATTCATCCTGTACATTCCGCCTGCAACTTCGTCCGCGAGGATTTCGTACATTAAAATTTGTCTATAACTTTCATAGTTTTCCATCACCGCCGTTTTTCACAGTTTTTCTTTAAAAATGAGTCCTCCCACCCAGGGCAGAGTGGGAGGGGCTGTCAGACTCGTACTGACTAAAATCCACGGTGTCCTTCAATAGCCCTTTACATTCCGGGGTCACGATAATTCGTAAGTTCCGCGAACCCGGCAGGCTTTGGCCCTCTAGAGGGGAGCCCCGTCACTATGCTATATGCTGACACTCCTTGAGGCGCGCGTGTAACACAACGCGCCGTCGACCCGGGCATGGTCCATGGTCGGACAGCGAGTCGCCTATTACTCGCCGCCCGCATGCCCGCGCCTACGGTGGCCAGAGATCGTCTGCCGACGTCTGTCGCCGTGGGCGTCTACCACTGCGGCTGGGGTGGAGGGAGGACGCTGTCCTCTCCCTCACGCGGCCCGCCTCCTCCTTCGCGAGCATGACTGCTTCGCAGAAGGAGGCGACCGCTTCCCACTCCGTCTCGCCCCGAAGCATAACCTCGACCAATGCCGGGCGCGAAAGGTACACAGTCTTATACTACGAAAAGTTAAACATCTGCTGAATAATTGTCTAAAAAAGTATCGTCATTTGACGTGAGTCTGACAGTCCCTCCCGCTTTGCCCTGGGTGGGAAGACTCATGTACTGATTTTACCACGTAAAAAAAAAGTATAAGACTGTGTATCTTTAGTACTCTACTAAACTAATTATACATGCAGGGTATTAGAAATAGAAAATGAATGATGATAAAATAAATAAAATAAACTGATAGTTTAGTCATTTCAGTTCCCTGAAAGTTTCAGTCGCATACGGTTGGAATGAAAACTGACCCAAATATGGATTGGAAAAGGTTAGGCACGTTCGTGAGTTGACGGCGAGTGACGCAGAATGATGAAATAATGTATCGGCTTATTATGATCAAATTTGTACAGGACAGTATTTTATTTTAGTGACGCAAATGAAAAACCGACGCAGTACTTAGTATTTTGATTATTATAGGCAACAATAAAATGTATAAAATGAATTACAGTTATGTAGTTCTAACAGTCAAACGTGCAATCCTCGTGACAGATATTCTTCATCATCATCATCATATCAGACAAGATAGCCACCCATCCCGGTCTTCGGAAGTCCACATCCATCTGCTGCCAGCCACCTTCCTTAAATCATCAATCCAGACGACAGAGCGTCTTACACTACGTTTGCCCAAACGCGATCTCGACTCTAGCACATCCAGCAGATATTTTACAAGGTAATATTTTAAATTATGTTGTATTTTTAGTCTTACTAGCTTCCTTTATATCCTAAAACCGTTTATAGGTCCATGCGGACGGCGAGTAGTGGGTGACTCGCCGTCTGATCATGAAACCATGCTCGGGTCCACGGTGCGTCGTATTCCACGCACGCCTCAAAGAGTTGACAGCAAACTGATGGCAGGCAGGTTTTGGCTCTCTAAGGGCGGCCCCCCTTGAGAGCCAGCCAAGCCAAAACTTGCCGGGGTCGTCAGGTATCTCATCAGGTATCCGTGACCCTGGAACGTAAAAGACTATTGAAGGATCACCGTGGATTTTAGCCAGTACTAGTCTGACAGTTCCTCCCGACCCGTCCTGGGTGGGGACTCATTTGATGATTTTACCACGGTTTATCTGCATCAAAATTCTTAATAGATCTAGCGGTTTAGGCATCAAATTGTGTTTAAAATATTATTTATGACTTAATTATTGAAAACAACTTTGCCCCACATTAGGGATTTCTCTCGTATCGTGGTTTATAAAACGTTTACTTGATTTCCAGCTTCCCCGTGTCTCGCCACAATGAAGACAGTAATATTGCTGATGGTGGTCGCCACAGCTGCTGCGAAGATCTTGATGTTCAACACGGAGCCAGTCCCCACAATACTGCACGATGCTACTCCTGAAGAGTTGCTGCTGTACCTCTATGACGTAGTGCTTCTGTCGAACATGGACACTAATACCAACGGACAAGGGGGGATTATAGATGTGAAAATATACTGTCCTGGTAATATGCCTATATTTCAAGATGGAACTTGTGCGCCAACTACAGAAGCTCCCGCCACAACATTTGAAGATGTTTTATGATCACACCAATGAGCCAATTGACCATGGTAAGAAAAAGTATTAATGTTTTATTTAAAAATGAAAAACGTTTTTAAATTCAAGATAAAAAAAAATTGCAATTAAAAAACTGTTTATTATTACTTGTTCGTTTTATTTATATAACTTTACCACGTACAGGAAGGATTTTTATGGCCGAGATTATCAGTCGTACCTAAGCAACAGCCAAGCTTAAGTCAGTGCTTAGCGACGTTCTAAGCATCCATTTCGTATAATAGACAGTTCTTTAGTATTTACTTTCGATGAAAGCCAACCTATTACTGAGGCAGTACTTCGCTCAGCCATAGTATCGATTTTCGAGAACTTACCACGCTTTAAGTATGGATTTGATATTAGTGTTTGTCATTGTCAAATATCAGTCATTTCCATGGTAACGTCAATAATCGTCATAATTAAGTCAATGGCAGTTTTTTTTTTTAAGCTTTGCCCCACACTAGGAACTTCTCCTGTATCGTGGGTGCGTTTACAAACATATAAACTCACATACACAAACGCCCAGACCCGGAACAACTACTTGTAGATCATACAAATATTTGCTCCGTGCGGGAATCGAACCCGCGACACGCAGCGCAGCAGTCTAATCGCTCAGCCACTGCGCTAAACGTGCCGTTAAAAAATATAAATAAAATGGGTTCAAATAATTCATATTTATTTCTTTCTAGACTGTTATACTTTTTATAAAATTACTTTTAAGAAAGTGTTCATTAATTTTCGATAATGTGTATTATACCATCGGCACTGGTTAAAAAAATATCCTGTAAATTTTATTGATTGATTGTAGTAACATCTACGACATTAATTTTAACAAACTACGTGAATAATTACTGTTATAATACATTTGGAAAAATATTTAAAGGGCGTCAAAAATGCTAAGTTGGAAACAAATCAGACGAACGAATAAAGTCCCATCTATCTCTATATCAAGTCATCAAAATTGGTCCAGTGATTTAGGCATGAAAGCGTAATAAACCAACTTACTATAACTTAAAATATTAGCTGGGATTACTGGACAGATGAGTAACATAATTTGAATTGATCGCCGCCATAATAGGAAAATATCGAGGAAAAAGTTACATGACACCAATAATATATAAGGTAATAAAATTAATATCAATACGCATTTAAGTATTGGAAACCCTTGTAGATACACTAATTGAATATTAATGAGTTCCTCACAAATATAATAAACAATACTCTCAATATTGTACTGTGCCAGTTTCAGTCTTGGAGCAATTGAAAGGTAACTATTGTAGCTTTATATTTTACTAGCCTTTGCCAGCGGCTTTGCCCGCTCCTACCCCCCCCCCCTTATAGCCTATGTCACTCAGGACCAATACAGCTTTCTACTGGTGGAAGAATTTTTCAAAATCGGTTGAGCAGTTCCTGAGATTACCCCCTACATAGAAACAAACAAATTTACCTCTTTATAATAATATAGTATAGAAGTATAGATTACCTTAATAGCGACACGCTCGGGCGTATATAGTATAGTATATATTAAAAAAAACCCATCCAAATCCGTTGCGTATTTTTAAAGATTTCTGCTTACATAAGGACAGACAGACAGCGGTAAGCAACTTTGTTTTATACGAGTACTATGTAGTGATACCCCCGCGGGTATCACTACATATTACTCGTAAGACACGTAATACAGAATACAGAATTTCATGTGGACAACAACGTGTGTTGTCCACATGAAATTCTGAAAAATAAGATTTTTTTTCTACGTATTTTTCCAGGATAAAAAGTATCCTATGTTATGCCCAGGATAATAAGGAATAATTATACCGAGTTTCATCGAAATCGAACCGTTAGTTTTCACGTGATGCCTGCACAAACAGACAGACAGACAAAAATTTTTTAATCATATATTTGGGTTTGGTATCGATCCAGCAACACCCCCCGCTATTTATTTTTTCAACATTTTCAATGTACAGAATTGACCCTTCTACAGATTTATTATATGTATAGATGTCATCCATATTCATCATCTGCCCAGCCTTTTCCCAACTATATTGGGGTCCGCTTCCAGTCAAACCAGATACAACTGGATATCAGTATTTTACTTGGAGCGAATGCCTGTCGGACCTTCACAAACCAATAACTGGGTAATACGATACCCCATGGTAAGACTGGTTGTCAGACTATAAAGCTTCTGACTAACAGTAACGACTGTCTACAAATGACGGCCGTGACCACAGACGAACCCGCGGCTTAACCCGGAGATTGGCCTGTGCGATTGTATTTATTTAGTTACCTACGAGCTCCTCCACACCATTGAGAATAATCATAAAATTTGCAGGTTCCTTGTGTATAGCTACAATGAAGGCAGTAATATTACTGATGGCGGTCACCGCTGCTGCGAATATCTTGAACAAGACGGAGCCAGTTCCCACAGTATTGCACGACGCTACTCCTGCAAGGGTGCTGCTGTACCTCTATGACGTAGTGCTCCTGGCAAACATAGACACTAACACCAACAGACAAGGGTCGATTTTTGATAAAAAAGCTTGTCCTGGTAATATTAATCCTTTTCCAAATGGAAATTGTCCGTCAACAACAGAAGATCCTTACGCAATATTTGGAAATATTATTTATGATTATACCGATGAGCATTGGGTATGATAAAATGTTTTATAAAAAACGTGGTTGCAATTTAAGATAATGTAACATTTTTGCAATTAAAAAATTGTTTTATTATCATAGTAATTCGTTTTATTTTCATATGTGTAACTTTGCCACTTAAAAGAACGATTTTTAAGAGTAAGTATGGAGTTCCCATTCTCCATACGAACCTACCCTTGCGAATGGATGTAGAGTCAATCCCTTCCCATCCCCATTTCCTTTATTTTTTATATTCGACATTCAAAAGTGTCTCTTTAATTGGTCCTATGAAATAAATGATTTGACTTTGACTAAATGTATTTTTGGTGAATCCAAAAAGAAAGTGTTCGTTAATTTTCGATAATGTGTTTTTTTTTTAACTTTGCCCCACACTACGAATTTCTCTTGTGTCGTGGGTTTACAAACATAGAAACTCACATACACAAACACCCAGACCCGGAACAACTACTGGCAGATCATACAAATATTTGTTCCGTGCGGGAATCGAACCCGCGACACACAGCGCAGCAGTCAAATTGCTCAGCCACTACGCTAAACGTGCCGCCACTATACCATCGACCCTGGTTAAAAAAAATATCCTGTCCTGATTTTGTCTATCGATTGTAATATATACAGGGTGTAAGAAACATCGACGCACAAACGGATACCACCAAATAAAACTCAAAAAAAAGAGAAAATTTAGGCAAAACCGACGAAAAATTCCAACACGAGGGCGTCCAGAATCATGTCCTGGACCCATGGTAACCATTTGTGCGTCGATGTCTCTTACACCCTGTATGCATATCTACGAAAAGCCAATGGCTAACATCTGCTAAGATGTTCGGCTGTAACGAAAAACGATTATGAGATGACATTAAAAATATACCCCATTAGCTGTTCTCCGATGTTTCACCCCCACTGCTCGGACCCTATTGGCTGTCACGTGATGTTTTATAGCCTAAAGCTTTTCTGGATGATTGGACTATGCAACACAAAAAGAATTTTTCAATTGGAACCAGTAGTTTTGACATGTATTTTTTCTTTTGTAAAATCGATGAATATTTACCATGATATAACGCATCAAAACTGGAGAGTGGGGGCTCGTGACGTCAGAATTCAGTAAAAATTGTACTAAGTTCAGTAAATTTTGGTTTACGTCACAAAAGAAAAATTACAAGGTCGAATATTTTTTGATGATCTAACTGCCGCGGACTATTTAGATTTTTTCAGTCAAATAGCTAATTATTGAATTCGAAGCAGCAGTTTCAGAGATTAGTGCGTTCAATCAAACAAACCCTTCAGCTTTATAATAGAAGTATAGATTAAGTATTTATATTTTGAATGTCATCCAACTTATTGAGAATAATCATAAAATTTTCAGGTTCCTTGAGTCTCGCTGCAATGAGGGTAGTTATAAGCTGTCCAGGCGTGAAGTACCGCTTCATTCTATTTAGGAATCCCAGCGTTTTGGTTTGGCTTTGAACTCAATGGTGGCGCCAAAGTTGAGACTAGAAGTCAACTCCATGCCTAGGAGCTCGAGTCGCTCATTCAGAGGTACAGATGCACCCCGAAAAGTAGGAGTTTGGTCCAAATGACTCCTTTTTGCGGTAAAAGAGACCTAATTGTCATCACCCCACTGGGAGACAAGGTTTAAGGCATAATTTGTCCGCTCAACCATGGCCTCTCTCAAGGAACAAACTTCATCCCCGGTGGTTTTTGCGCTGGACAAGTATCTCTCTGAAACCGTACTGTCATCTGCGTACCCAACAATACCAGATTAAAGAAAAGAAATGTTAAAGAATCTTCTAAATTCTTCTTCTTCGTCGATACGAAGCGGATAAAAGCTCAAAACTTTGCCACTTTAACGTTGTCTTCGGCAGCGCAGATGTCATTTTGCCTGCATATTTTTGGGCAAAGAGGGCAGGATAGGGTTTTTTTTTTCTCGTGGTAATATCATCGAATGAGTCCTCCCACCCAGGGCAGGGCAGAGCGGGAGGGACTGTCAGACTCGTACTGACTAAAATCCACGGTGTCCTTCGGTAGCCCTTTACGTTCCGGGGTCACGGTAATTCGTAGAGTCCCGCGACCACGGCAGGATAGGGTAGATAAACAATTTTTTTAATACTAATTATAAAATGTAGTAACGTGAAATACCTCGACGAAATCTTTAGTTTATTAAATAAATGGAGTTAAACATAACAGGCTAAATTTTGAGTGTACTATTAGGTTCTCCACCTCCTCTGCCTAACCCTTCGGGGATTGAAGGCGTGATGTGATTTAAGATTAAAAAACAGTTAAAACTAAAACGACTTAATATAAAAGTCTATTAACTTTATTGCTAACGAAATATTATAAAACAAAAAATCTACAACGATTGTGAAATCCAAAAATATATACAGGGTGAATTTTTCAACTGGGTGTGGATGACTATATCCGAAACTATGAAGAATATTGAAAAACGTTAAAACGAGTCTCGAGGCCAATTTTGACGAAAACTAAAACTGCATCATTGGATTTTACAAAATCCAATAATCCTGGCCAGGAATCGAAAACTTGATTTTGGAAAAAAATTAAACCCGGCATTTCATATATCATTTGATAGTGCTGCTTATAAGGATCAAATTCTGGGAAGGAAGGCAAAGGTAACAAGCAATTGATATGTTTTAAATAAATCGATCAAAATTTTATATTGATTGATAAAATTGACAAAATTAAAATATCAGAGGTCAATTTGATATATTCTGGAGTGTAAATGTAGTGCTACTTCGCAAACGATAAGGCACATAATATGGTGCCCTGCGTGCCCTGCCGATTGTTCGTTACAGGAGCTGATTGACGTATAATTCTGGGCTGACTCAATTTAAATCGACACGCTAAGAAGAAGAAGATTTAATCCATGCTTCCAAAGACATTTCCATTATTCATTCATAAGGTTTCTTTTTAAATGGAAAATAATCATTTTAATATTCATATAAGGAAAATAAAATACTAGGATCTTCTGTGGTATGCGCACATTCATTTGTTCCTACAAAATAGGGCATATTTCCAGGACACCTATGAGAACCCATAACTATTATTCCTTCTTTGTTGGGGTTAGTGTCCATGTGTGCCAGGAGCACTACGTCATAGAGGTACAGCAGCAACTCTACAGGAGTAGCATCGTGCAGTATTGTGGGGACTGGTTCTGTTTCGTTCAAGATCTTCGCAGCAGCTGTGGCGACCGCCATCAGAAATATTACTGCCTTCATTGTAGCGAGACACGGGGAAGCTGGAAATTAAATCAATGTGTTAGTTGTTTAAATATATGTATATTATATTTTCTTCCATAGGACAGACAAAGGTGGTCGCGGGACTCACGAATTACCGTGACCCTGGTATGTAAAGGGCTATTGAAGGACACCGTGGATTTTAGTCAGTACGAGTCCGACAGTCCCTCCCGCTTTGCCCTGGTGGGAGGACTCATGTGATGATTTTACCACGTAAAAGAAAAGGACAGACAAAGGTGTAATAACATATAAAGATTTATCTGAACAAAAATCCAAAGTTTTTTTTTAAATCTCTCTCGTTAAAAGGTTGAGGAAAACGAATAATGATGGTGATTTTGAATTATCATCATTTATCCATGTAACTAAATAGGGATAAATGGCTAATATCATGGCACATTATCCCGTTTTAAGTTTTCAAAATAGCGTTAGTGACTTTGTCAGTTTAAAAATTTTTATCGTAATTTATTCAATAAATGATTATTATATTTTATATATATTTTGCAAGTGAGATTTTTAATAAAGGAAAATGTAAAAATGTAGTACACACACCCGCTGATTTATGAACATGAATCAAAATCAACTAAATAAATATAAAATACATAAATAAAACTAATCTGTTACAAAGCATCGTAAAATTTATCCTCAACGCTTTCAGTTGCTAATGTGCCCTAGAGACTACGGGCGGCGGCGGCGTTGCCTTTTTGAATGCCAATGCTTAGCCTCTGACCAAGATAAAATCCAACTCTTGGGTCACGGGAAGTGTCGAAAAGTCTTTTAGATATCTCTCTATACAGGTTGTGAGCATTCGGACCCCACGACGCTAGAGTTTCAACCCCAAACGGTTCAAAAATATAGTTAACCCTAAGGTTACTATATTTTTGAGCAAATAAGCGAAAACGACTTTATTACAATGTTTATTACACTTTTACATCAAAAATAACTAAACGGATTTTGATTGAATTTAACAGATAGTTTATTATTATGATTAATACTTTTATTTTTTATCTCAGTAATAAAATTCCGTAGGCCGATTATCGAATCTCACTGGCAGCCACGATTCCTCAACCCAAGCAAGTTACTTTGAAAAAATAAATTATAATTACCTTGTACAAATGTTTCGATAGACACAGTTCACAGTTCAAATAAGGTAAATGTTTCTAAGGTTCCAACTATTCAAATGCTATAAATGTGATATTTACCTGCATATATACCTTTTATCGCATTTTTAATGACTAACCTATTTGTGGATTATACACTATCGGATAGTTTAATAATACAGCGTGTGATTGTTTTTTTTTTCAAAATGTACCGGTTTTGCTCCTGGGTAAGTTCGTGATTTTTATTTTAATCCAATTATGCAATTTTGGTTTAATGAAAATCGACCCCGAGAGTCCGTTAAGTAATTTTCGCTATTCCTGATTTAGTATTTAACCATCCACGTCTATTTGAAAAAATCATCCTGTAGATAATACTTGATGATAGTAGCATAGTAATATTTTATCCTGCAATAGACCGATTAAGTGCACCGTAATTTTAGTACTGGTCTAAATACGATGATTTAGTGGAAAATATTCTATTGTCCTAGCCTATACACAACTGGATCTAGCGTCAAACAGCACGTTTTCAATTATCGTGGCCACTAATATTTAATGACACGTACTCGGCGGTTGCTGGCCCATTCAACCGATTTGCTGTGTAAACTGCAATGACAAATTACATAGAGTAATGAAATTGGATAGAAAGGAAATTCATTGCTTGATATGCAGTCAGAATACCTCCCAACTGTCTTGCTGTTCATCATCTGCCTAGCCTTTTCCCAACTATATTGGGGTCGGCTTCCAGTCGACCAAGATGTAGCTGAATATAAGTATTTTACATGGAGCGACTGCCTATCGGCCTCCACAATACAGTAATTGGGTAATACGATACCTACCCCATGGTAAGACTGGTTGTCAGACTTTAAAGCTTCTGACTTATAGTAACGACTGTCAAATATCTAGAAATGACAGCCGGGACCAACGGCTTTACGTGCTTTCCGAGGCACAGAAGAAACTCGTTACGTCAGATAATAACCTATTCACAGACCGAGCTCCTCATATTAAAGTCTCTATGCGATTGCATTAGGTTGTTCTGATTTTTTTATCACAAATTCGAATTGTCATAGACCCAATTTAAGAACTGAAACTGTCAGATTCTTACTGACTAAAAGTCCACTCTGTTCCTTTATTTGCCCTTTGAGTTCCAGGTATTGTACTTAGCCAATTCCGTGACCCGGCCCTATGGGGGCTCAATCAGTTTGCTGATAGCCCGCCGTGGACCCGGGTGGTCCTTGTTCGGTCGGTGAACTTACAATGTGATTCTGAGTAATAAAGTACACCTTATCGGTCTGAACGACTATGTATACGGAATAACCCCACAAACTATAATCCCTCGTACACTAGGCGACGCAAGTCTCTGATATAAGGTATCAAAGACTTGTGTCGCCTAGTGTCGACGTCGTCGTCGACTTTGGTATACAGGTGACTATCGCAACACAGATCCATAGAAGTTTGTACACAGGCACGTGTCAATGGATACAAAAGTCGTAAGGTATCAGAGATTTGTGTCGCCTTGCGTATGAAGAGGCGGACAGCGCGACTGACGAAAGATTTTACTAGGCAAAAAAAATATAATTTAGGCTTCAAGGTCCATATAAAATACTATACTACAGCACAATATGACACTTAACTAATATAAAAGAGGGTCACAATACAGTTGTCCACTTCTATAATATTTGTACTCTATCCTAATAGTTTGCTTTGCCTTAAATAATTATTAACGTGTTCAGAATCATTTTGTATCCGTTCAGTAGGTTTGTTATTTCAAGCCTTTGTTTATTATCACTATTTGTTAAACGCAAACCATATTTTTGGGTAAATAGTCCATTATGTGCTGCCTAATTTATTAAAATAGTCATGATGGCCCAGAGGCTAATATCTCTCAAGCACTAAGTTATGGGTCGAACCCCAGCAAGTGCTATTGTGTTTTCAATGCAAATACAGAGTTATTTGTAAGAATATTTCATAGTTTGAAAGTATCTAGGTACTTATGGTAATAAACAATGGATGGTTTCATAGTTAAAGTTGTTTGTTACCAAAGTTGACTATAACCGTAAGCAGGTACTTTCAGTTCAAGAAAAGGTGTTAATGTTTTACAAACTGTATGATTTCTTAGTTTATCTTAAATATCACTGTTATCGGTGAAGTAAAAGCCAGCTAATGGATCTCGGGAAACGTCAATAAGTCGTTTTGAAAGGTCGTGAGCTCGGAGTTCTCACTCTCAGCACTCAGACCCCACTGACCAAGCCCCTTCGTACACAAGGCGACGCGAGTCTCCGATACCTTACGACTTTGGTATCTAGGCTACTATCACATTACAAACACAGAGGATTCGTATACCGGCACGCGTCTATGGATAACAAAGTCGTAAGGTATCGGAGACTTGCGTCGCCTTAAAGTTTCAACCCTAAACGGCTAGCAACGGAATGCTCTAAACATAGAATGCGTAAGCATGCATTTTGTTTTCATAAAATAATATTGTAATCCTACGCAGGTATTATTACAATAGTTACGTATGATCTATTAATATTATGCTCTAATAATACAGCTAGGTATTATTAAAAGGGTGCTATTTTAATTGGATTTTATTTAATAGCATTGTTGTTCACTGAAAAACAATATTGGACGCAAAATCTATATATATATAAAAGGAGAACTGACTGACTGACATATCAACGTACAGCCGAAACTACTGGGGCTAGGAATGTGCGGTTTTCTATTATAATGTAGGGCGTGCTCACATTGCATTATATTATAATATATATTATATAATGCAATGTGAGCACTAAGAAGGGGTTTTTGGAAATTTAACCTTTAAGGGGGTGAAAAGGGGGAATTAGGAAAGTACGTAACCCACGCGGACGAAGTCGTGGGCAAAGTGCTAGTTACTTATATTACTGCACAGGGCTCCTTTTTCTGTCTGCAGGCTATATAATTACTGCCGCACAGGCAGATCTTCCGGGTTAAGCCACGCTTGCCGAGGAGTTGGTTTGTGGATGGGTGACAATCTGTCATATCGAGTTTTTTGACTGGAAATTGAACTCAATATAGTTGAAAAAAGGCAGGCAAGCGATGGTTTTAAGGAACCTAAAGAAGCTGAACCCCGAGGTGCCAGCAAAACTAAAAATGATGCCGAGTTATAATAGGTATATATAATATACGTGGGTGAGTTATTTATTTTGTGACTCAGTGTATTATTTCTCTTATTAAAATAATAGTAGCCCCGTATAAACAGCCTGACATACAAAATCAAAATCAAAGCATATATATCAAGTAGGCCAGTTACAGGCACTTTTGAATTACATGACATAATAACTGGGAAAGTAACGTAAATGCAAGAAGAAGAACGGGCAAGAAACTCCATGGACACTCTTTTTAGTTCGCCAAAATTATTACAGAACCTTTGTTACATCTTTTTAACAGGCCTGTTGGTCTAGAGGTTAGTGACCCTGACTGCTATGCCGGAGGTCGTGGGTTCGATTCCCACCCAGGACAAATGTTTGTGAGATGAGCACGATCATTTGTTCTGTGTCTGGGTGTAATTTATCTATAATATGTATGTATTTAGAAATATATAAGTATGTTTATCAGTTGTCTAGTACCCATAACACAAGCTCTGCTTAGCTTGGGACTAGATGGTGTTGTGTGATAGTTGTGGAATATCTTTCTTTTTGAGATGGTACATTATATGAGAACAATTTAGCAAGCTAAAAGTGTCCATAGTAAAAATTAAAACAAACACAATTTAGAAACAAAATTATCAATAATTAAAATAAACCGTGGTAGCTAAGAGATGTCCAGTCTCAACTGACAGCGCCCGTTCACGAACATGACACATGTACGAGTATCATAAGGTACAAGGTCCTATACCTTGTATGTTTCTACGGGTCCACTATTATTTTATTCGAATCCCAGGAGGTGCAATAGTTTGTGTAATTTACAAGTATTGCAACATCACTGCTCTCAAAATGGAGAAGGAAAAAATCTTTTAGAAACCGGCATGACCTTTTTTTATCGTGGTAAATTCATCAAATGAGTCCTCCCACCCAGAGCAGAGCGGGAAGGACTGTCAGACTCGTACTGAGTAAAATCCACGGTGTCCTTCAATAGCCCTTTACGTTACGGGGTCACAGTAATTCGTACGTTCCGCGACCAACCGGCATGTCCTAGAACCAAAAATTCGAAGATATGTGACATCCACCAACCCGTACTGGGCCCGTGTGGTGGATTACAGCCCATTCCCTCTCTAGAGAGGTGGGTGGGAAATTCCCACCCGTGGGAATATTATAGGAAAATTATGCATTATGTAAGTATTATTTACAGTTCTTCCTTATAGAATTGGTAAATACATTTTAATTTCCTCAAATACAAGGAAAGTGGTATTAACCTATTTATTTATAATAAAAATAGCTTCTGATAAATAATCTATTACCTAAACGGCTGTTTTTTTTTTTTTTTTAAAGTTACCCCACTCTAGGAATTTCTCCTGTGTCGTGGGTGCGTTTATAAACATATACGAGTACACTCACATACACAAACGCCCAGAACCGGTACAACTACTTGTAGATCATACAAATATGTAGGATTGGTGCAAAAGACTCTTTACGAGTGTGGAACGGAACGCAGACGAATGAGTGAAAGGGAAGAATGAAATAAATTTAAGAAAGAATGGAACGATGACAAGGGAGTTTCTAGAAGAGAGCGAACGGAAAGGACGTAAAAAGACGATAAATAATTTAAATAAATTTTTTCGATATATTTTTTATAAAAACTTTTGAAATTTAAAAGAAGAGTTTGCCTACAATATCCCAAATCCACAAATATTTGTGCCATGCGGGAATCGAACCCGCGACACGCAGCGTAGCAGTCCAATCGCTCAGTCACTGCACCAACCATGCCGTCGATGACCGTATGACTTTATATAATACCGTGTGACAATTAAACCACAGTAATAAACTGTGACAGAGTGGCGTCCAAGGAGTGGAAAAAGAAGTGTTGGCCGCCCGGCGGCGAGACGGGCAGACGACATTGTTGCCATCGCGGGAGTGTCCTGGATGAGGCTGGCGCGAGACCGTGGAGCTTGGCACAAGCAAAGAGAGGCCTATACCCAGCAGTGGGTGAAGACTGGCTGTGGATGATGATGATGATGATGTAATAAAGTATAATTAATTAGTAGGTAACAGTGATCCTGGAACGTAAAGTAAGAATCCGACAGTCCCTTTTTCATTCCAGCTAGGGCGGGAGGATTAATTTGATCACACCGTCCACAGCTGGACGTAAACCCAGGACCGGAATGGATGGCGTTTTTTGGTTGAGGTGCCATAGGACTCTTAACATCCAATTCCTGTACAGTCCGCATCAATTCACTGCCAACTTCTTTAAATCATCGATCCATCATGCCACATGGCGTCCCACACCACACTACGACTGTCCATACGCGATCTCTACTCTTACAGATTCTCCCGTTTGAATTTTGAGCTCCTTCACCCGTTTGTCCGTCTAGACAGGGCCGGCCTACTTCCACTACAGCATTCTAATTCTATGCTCAATATCGGTAACTTTAGTTCTCTCGTCAATGACTTCGTAGCGAATTCTATCGACCACAGAAACTTTGAGCTTTGCTCTCCTTATTAAATGCTGAACATCATCATCATCAGCCAGAAGACGTCCACTGCTAAACATAGGCCTCCCCCTTAGACCGCCACGCCGAACGACAATTCGCCACTTGCATCCATCGGTTGCCCGCGACTCTCACGATGTCGTCGGTCCACCTAGTGGGAGGCCTGCCTACGCTGCGTCTTCCGGTCCGTGGTCGCTACTTGAGAACTTTTCTTCCCCATCGGTTGTCAGTTCTACGAGCGATGTGGCCTGCCCATTGCCACTTCAACTTGCAAATTTTACGAGCTATGTCGGTAAGTCTGGTTCTTCGCCGAATATCCATGTTCCGGATTTTATCCCGCTAAGAAACTCCGAGTATAGCTCTTTCCATTGCTCGTTGAGTGACTCTTAGTCTCTCTAAAAGGCCAGCAATCAAAGACCACGTTTCAGAGCTATGCTGAACAGCTTTGCCAAAAATAATACGGTGTAAAGTTTTTAAATTTAAAAAAGTCTAGCTGTGAGTCGTGTTTTCACCCCCGCTGCTCAGCTCCTATTGGTCGTAGCGTGAAGATATCTTATAAAATACAAAAAAAAACCGATCCAGTACCTAGTTTCTGAGATAAGCCCATTTAATGAAACAAATAAATAAACAGACTCTTCAAATTTATAATGTTAGGTTCACCTCCAATATTCATCTACCTAACTAGTAGCTATTTTCAAAGTAAATATTCTTAAGATATTTTAGCTCACAAATAGAAGTTATCCTAAATGTCAAAGAGGATAAGAATTAAAGGTATTTTATTATAATTGCAACATTAAGATTTGAAGATTATACTGAAAACAATTTTCAGCGTCTCTTGAACTTGCTTTTATGTCATTTTGTTACAGAGCAAAAACTTAATCGCAGAAGTACAGTTTTAATGAAATTAAAAAAAAAAAAATTTTTGAAGTGAAAACTTTTTAAGCGGCGTTGTGCACTTTTTATGGAATGGGTAAAAAATGTTAAACTCGCGTCAGGACACGTGACCTGATCGAACATTCTTAAGACGGCGCAGGGCCCTTGCGCGAATGTTCGTGTGTGTTTATTACTATTGAAGTTTTCACTTCTGCCGGCACTCCAAGAGTGCAATCTGTCGTTTTTTTTTTTAATTGATGAATTTTTAAAAGCGAATTTCGTGTAATGTTCTTTAATCAAGTTATTATTACGACACGATTGGCGCAATGGATGAGCGATCGTCTGCTGTGCAACGTGTCGCGGGTTCGATCTGCAAGTATTTGTTCCGGGTCTGGGTGTTTGTGTATGTATGTAAGTTTCTATGTTTGTAAACGCACCCAAGATACAGGAGAAATTCCTAGTGTGGGGAAAATTAAAAAAAAAAATAGTAACGTGAAGTATTTACTTGACATTTTCGTTCTGCACTCGTGCTAGAGCTTGGTTTTCAAATTCGTTGAGAAACTCTTACCTTACACTGTAGTGTATCGCTAAAAAGACGCGAAAAGACGGCGCAATTAATGGACATCTTCAAGATCGTGTTGTCCTTTTTTTTAACGTGGTAAAATCATCAAATGAGTTTTCCCACCCAGGGCAGAGCGGGAGGGGCTGTCAGACTCATACTGACTAAAATCCACGGTATCCTTCAATAGCACTTTACGTTCCGGGGTCACGGTAATTCGTGAGTCCCGCGACCATCCTGTTCAAGTTCCGATACTTTTTTCTAAAGTTAGAAAAAAATAACAACTTCTACAAAATTTTTGGAGCCGACTATACCCATCAAAAACAATTGAAATAAATAAAAGTAACTAGGGAAACAATATATAAGAAAGGGACGCGAGGTATAATGGGAAATTACACACTTAAGTCAAACTTAACACAATACTAACCTCACGACGTCATTTGCAAGTGGTTATTAATTAACAAAAAGCGTCCTGATTGCGCTTGCGCTAGTAAGGCCTCGGCCTCGAATTTTGCGGGCAGCGGGGCGGCGGCGGCGGCGGCGCTCGCAGTTCGCGCCCGCCCCGCTGCCGCGCCGCTGTTTCCGAGGGCCGGTCCATTTGAATGTATGTCTAAGATCCTGCCGCTCCCGCGCCGCCGCCGCCGCCGCCCCGCTGCCCGCAAGATTCGAGGCAGAGGCCTAAGTAAGAATCAGATGGTACTTTTCAAACGAACCTATACAGTATAAAAGTAAATAAATAGGTATTGTTATCATTATTTCCGTCACTAAAACCGCCCCATTCATTTGCTTATCTTGTTCTAACAAAATCTTATTCCGTCCATTAACATTAAATGCCCGTGAATGCCAGAAATAAAGCCGTTTCACCTGCGATATGGTGAATATATGGAGAGTTTTAGCTAGTTTTATAACACCTGTGAGTATTTAATGCATTTTAGTGACTTGAAAATAAGAGGTTGTGTTTTGAACTGTACTTGTATGTGCGTGATTAGATCTAGAACTGATGGACCGATGGAAATTTGAACAGTTCAAATATACTCATCATCTGCCTAGCCTTTTCCCCACTATATTGGGGTCGGCTTCCAATCAAACCAGATGCAGCTGGATATCAGTATTTTACATGGAGCGATTGCCTGTCAAAAGCGGCAAACTTTAGCCCTCTAGAGGAGGGCCCCGTCCGTGGAAAACATCGCGCCGTCGACCCGGGCATGGTCCATGGTCGCACAGCGAGTCGCCTATTACTAGCCGCCCGCATGCCCGCGCCTACAGTGGCCGGGTTTCTAGCACTACGGCTGGGGTGTAGGGAGGACGCTGTCCTCTCCCTCGCGCGTACCCTCCTCCTCCTTCGCGAGTAAGACTGCTTCTGCACTCCGTTTCGCCCCGCAGCATGGCCTCGAACAATGCCAGTCGCCTCGTCTCCGCCTATCGCCGTCGTGAGGACACGGCGGTACTCTGCACAAGCGGGGCATTCCTGTACCGTATGCTCTACAGTGTAAAAAAAATGGCAACACTTATCAAAGTATTTAAAGACGTTAAAAATCTGCTTCACCAAAGAAACTTACTTCCCCGTATATAATTACTTACTCACTTTTAGGTACTCTAAAACGATTATGAATGCATGTATAGAAGTAGAAGCAAACTGCTAATGTTGCGCTAGTTGATCCTAGTACGAGTTTGCAGTTAACGATCTAAGTAGATTATTCCAGCAACCTGTGATAGTATGGGTAATTCTGAATATGCACTTAGTTTTGTTGTTATGATGTTGCAACTTGTAGTTTAGTTAATTTCCTCAGGTTTATAGTTAACAACTGAAGGTTTTTAGCAGTTTGGGTCGGGTGTGGTTCATTTTTCCTCAGAAAGTTCTTAATTTCATTTTCGTCTTCGGTTTTTCTTACCCTAATTAATTGATTTTCTTTTATTTGAAAGAGCTTACTTTCAGTTTATTCGCATATTCTTAAGGTGCTGACAGACTTAAGTATTCACCTGTATCAGAACATCGAGCATTCGCCTTTTTTAAATTTTGCCAAACTGAACTACGAACAGAGTCGAGCATAAAGCGAAACATCGGTACGAACATTTCCCCGATCTTTCTAGCGAACGCTCTAGTCGATGGTCGTCTAAAATATTATCTTCATAATGATGTCAGACTTGACAATCGGTTCAAAGAAAGCTTGCCAGAACGTTTGTTAGAATACTCGCTAAAACGCTCTCGTTTGTTTTTCTTTTATGTAACATTCACAAGAATGCTCATTATAAGTGAATGCTCAAGTTTATCAGCACCTTTTTGTAAGTAGAACTTTGAAGTAAGACTGCAAATATATAGTGGTATGGAAATCAGTTTTCAATATTCATTCCCCTCGTCTGAAAATGATATCGTGTCTTACACCAAGCATAGATTGGCTTCATCATCATCATCAGCCTATAAATGTTCCCAACTGCTTGGACACAGGCCTCTTCTCTGTGTGAGGGAGTGGGCCATAATCCACCACGAGGGCCCAGTGCGGGTTGGTGGATGTCACACATGTCTTCGAATTTTATGGTTCTAGGACTTGTTGCATCATCCCGATGTTTTCTTTCACCGTTTTGAGAGCAGTGGTGATGAAATAAATTACACAGAGTAAATCGCCTGGCCGGGCTCGAACCCAGGACGTAAAACTCATAAGTCCGGGCCGATACCACTGGGCCACCACTCCTCGAAAATAAGTTTAGGATCTATTATTTTTATTTATAGTACACAACCCTTTGAAGATAAAGAAAACTAATATTTCCATAACATTTCTCTATGAGAAAGTAGAAAGAAGTTTTGACAGGGTAGAAACCACAGCGGGGTTGAATAAAGTTTTGTTGGCCAAGTTACTTTTAGGGATAGATCATGCATATGACGGAAGCGGAAACATTTTTTGTTTACCTATTCTTTATTTAAAAAATCGCATGGGAAGAGACTGGACTCCACGACACAGGGTAGGTACCCTAGTGTGAAGTCCAGGGAATACGTAAATATCTAGCTATTAAGTATTGGTCGCGGGACTGAACGAATTACCGTGACCCCGGAACGTAAAGGGCTATTGAAGGACTCCGTGGATTTTAGTCAGTACGAGTCTGACAGTCCCTCCCGCTCTGCCCTGGGTGGGAGGACTCATTTGATGATTTTACCACGACAAAAAAAAAGAAAAAAGCTATTAAATATTACTGTTCCTTGATTACTTACTTTTAAATTTTTACCATGTTATGCGAACTGAATAAATCTTTTTATCTTATCTTTTCATTTTTAATATGAGATGGGTTTACTCTTGACTCTAGTCTAGGACAGAGGTGAAAGAACTAAATCTACGATCATCATCTGCCTAGCCTTTTCCCAACTATATTGGGGTTGGCTTCCAGTCGAACCAGATGCAGCTGGATATCAGTATTTTACATGGAGCCACTGCCTATCCGACCGACAATTTTTTTTACGTGGTGAAATCATAACATGAGTCCTGGGCAGAGCGGGAGGGACTGTCAGACTCGTACTGATTAAAATTCACGGCGTCCTTCATTAAGCTCTTTACGTACCGGGGTCACGGTAATTCCGCGACCGAATAATACCCCTTGACCTATGAACTTCTGACTAACAGTGACGACTGTCAAAGATCTACAAACGACAGCCTGTCTGCCATGTCTGTTAGTATTTAAAACAAAAATTACTCAACGGGATAAGGTGAAAGGTATACACATAGTTTATAATCTTAATTAACACATAGTATAATTTTCGAGATGTAGCAAGCAAAGCCGTTGGCAACAGCAAGTCAATGCATATTTACAAATAAAAGCTATTACTTTATTTAACTTTTTTTTTATCGTTGTAAAATCGTCAAATGAGTCCTCTCATCCAGGGCAGGGCGGGAGCGACTATCAGACTTGACTGACTAAAATCCACAGTGTTCTTCAATAGCCCTTTACGTACCGGGGTCACGGTAATTCGTGAGCCCCCGACCCCGGCAGGCACTTTATTTAACTTGGCAATTATATTTAAAATGCACTGTCACATCTTAATACTAGTCTTTGAAAAATAATGCTGCATATTCAGAAATGAATCCTTCACCAACACTGATGAAATTCTCCGCCATTTGCCTACGAACTTCGCAAAACAAAATGGCGTGAATAACTATACATACTAACAAACTTCCATACTGGCTTGTCAGTCAACTCATCCGCTCCGCTGCATTGATGAACTTGCTTTCCCAAACTATTAAGAGCCCTCAAGCGAATTTGCACTCTACGATCAAAGTTAAAAGAGTTTGTTTTACTTTGCTTCTTTCTCCCTCTAGTGTATCATTGCGTCTTTTATTTTTTTTTCTTTCAGTGTCTTATCGATGGGTCATAGGTTTTATACGTATGACAGGCAAGTTTGTCAAGCATGCTTGCAGGGACATTCGTTATTTTTTTATTAAATTACTTAGTTTATCAAAGTTATATCCTTCTATATTAGAAGGAAGTCATTACGGAATAAAAATTATCCTAAATATGTTATTATCCAGGTTTTTTAACTATACGTATGCCAAACAAATATCCATCCACTAGTTGTTGCCAGCCTTTAACCTGCTACAACTCAACAACATCTGTTGAAGACTTGTGTAAAAAAAGTGTAATTGCAAAACGACCTTTATATCAACGACAAATGCGGTTTTGACGTTGTCAGTTTTATTAGACAACTGTTTAACAAATGTTTAGTTTTTTTGTAGTAAGACTGTTAATGTATTTTTTTTTTGTTTTAAATATTCTAGTTGCACATTCTTCAAGCAAGTATGTGTCACTAAAACTCTTTGCAAAGTTTTCTTTGTAAGAAAAACCGATACAACTTGTATGAAGTTTCACCCCGCATTCTGGTTGTAGTTTGTTTTTTTTTTTCTGCGCTGGCAACATTGACGCTCTTTGGAATTTCGATACTCTTGGCATTCATCTTAACTTTTATGTTTTAACTTCGCAGGCGAGGTTTTTTGTGCTGGTGCAAATCTGGGGGCACGGCAGTGCCCCAGCCAAGTCTCGAGCAAAACGGGCACGGCCGTACCATCTTTTCTCGATGCTATTCGCGGCTGTTTCGCCCCCCCTATATCTTCGACGTGGACAAAGCTAGGAGTTTAGGTTTTCGGTGAATAATAGTAGGCATTAGAACAAGCTTAAGTTCGAAATTACATGCCAATTGAATTAATAGTTTAGGAGTTACGGTCGATCAAAGTTACACCATTTTGTCACTCACTCACTGACTCACTGACTCACTGACTCACTGACCGATCATCAAAAATCTAAGGTACTTCTAGCAGACTTAGAAACTTCAAATTTTGCACCAAGATAGGTCATTAGCCACATATAAAGGAAAAATTATAAAAACATTAAAAAATAATATAGCATAGAAAACAATTTTATATTTGCGGTTTGGCAAGGACATTATGTATGGATTTTGACTGCATTGTTAACTTTGTTCGTTGTTTAAGTATTCAATTGGATGAATAAATACATATAGAATAGAAAAGAATAATATAAATGTAATACATAGACTATAATTAATACATAAAGTTCATAATTCATTAAATTAATAAAGCTAAAACTCCATTGTATTGCGATAAATTTCGATTGTATGCGCGCTCGATAGATGGCGTTGTACCTGTCTGAATCGCGCTATGGTTTCGTTACCGAGCGCAGTATAAGTAGTACTTTAAAATAATTCGATAATTTTCATTTGATAGCGCCATCTACCTATGAAAAACCATTTCGAAACTAAAAAAATATTGTAGCTATATTCGGAGAACTTAAGTTAGCCGGATTAGATAGTAGATTTATTATTGTTACTGAAACAGTTATTTAGGCAAATAGTTTATTAATATAACATAGACATAGTTACAATATCTAGTTGTTTACGTGTTATTTAGTTTAGTTATATTTAGTTTGTAAGTTAGTAGATTTATGTTTATTTAGTTCGTTATTTGTTAGTTAGTTTAGTTCTATTTAGTTTGTTAGTTATTTATTATATATATAATAAGTTTAAGCCCTATTAATATATTGTTATAGTAGTAATTGTAAATATATTGTAATGGAACGTGAAATATTGTACATAAATGGCGACCTTTGTCCACACAGAGTCATCTCTATTCCTGGAGATGGGTCGTGTTTATTTCATTCGTTGTCATACTGCATGTATGGGAGTTTTCAGTCGTCAAACGATATTAGGCGTGCTGTCGTCTATTATGTAGTGGAGAATTGGGATGATATGCAAGTTTATACCTGCGACGAACGTGGAGACGTTTATATCAATGCAGATCTGTATTCAGCTGCAATGCTGAAAACAACCACCTATGGATCCGTATCCGAACTTAAAGCGGCCGCTGCATTGTATCCCTTTATTTTCCAAGTTTACCAAAATGGACGTTTGCAGGGATCATTCGGTGATGATCCTAGGAAACCAGTGAAACGTTTACGATTTACTGGGAGTTTCTTAGGAGGTCATTACGAAGTACTCGTTCCCGATAATTACTCCATAGTATCAGATCTTCAGGTAGATGAAAATACTTCTGATTCTCCTAACTCGACCCAAGCCAGTGAAAAAAATCGTAAAACTGCGGGAAGGCCTAAAAAACTTAAACGTGGCAGGCCAAAAACCTCAAATATCTCTCGTTCTCAACAATTGACAGAAGCAGCTGCCCGTTATCGCCAGAACAATCTAGAAAAACGGAAGGAATCGTTGGTCCGGTACAGCCGTTCCCAACTGGAAGTGCATCGGGCTGCTGTAGCTCGTTATAGTGCCTTGAATCCGGAAGTGAATCGAGATGCTGTAGCTCGCTATACTGCCTCGAATCCAGAAGTGCATCGAGCTGCTGTAGCTCGTTATAGTGCCTTGAATCCGGAAGTAAATCGAGATGCTGTAGCTCGCTATACTGCCTCGAATCCAGAAGTGCATCGAGCTGCTGTAGCTCGTTATAGTGCCTTGAATCCGGAAGTAAATCGAGATGCTGTAGCTCGCTATACTGCCTCGAATCCAGAAGTGCATCGAGCTGCTGTATCTCGTTATAGTGCCTTGAATCCGGAAGTGAATCGAGATGCTGTAGCTCGCTATACTGCCTTGCATCCCGAAGTTAATCAGGCAGCTGTAGCTCGTTACAAAGATTTAAATTCTCAATTGAATCTTGAATCAGTTCGAAGGAAAAGATCAAACGATAAACTAAAATTAAAACTTAATAATTTAGAAAAATGTACTCAAGCACTATCCAAAATACTTAATGATAGATTAGAAGCAGAGAAAATAATAAAATGGACAGTGCATAGTAGACAACAAGCTTTAGGGAATTTTACTAAAAACGTAGACAAGTTAAAAGAAAAAATTAAAATATCATTAGAAAAACTCAGTGTATGCCCCCCAAATAGTACTTTGACAGACAAATTAGAAGCTTTTCTGGGAAAATCAGAGCACCGAGATAATCAAGAGCCATATTACGGGGAAAAAACCTACAAAGTATACGGTACCAAGGAAAAAGCTATTAAAATAAACGATGCTGGAAAAGCTGTCTTTGGAGATATAGGAAAACAAGGTAAAAGTCTAGTTTGGTCTTGTTGTGATGATATATGCTCGCTAGATAAGAATATTATCGAAAAACTAACAAAAATATTTGAACACTTAGCGGACAAAACTACAATCCAATACTACGCGTTAATCGAACAAAAGGTAATATTTGAATACCTAACTTACATTAATACTGTAAAATCGCATTTTCCACGATTGAGAACTATTTCAAGATATATTTATCAAGTGTTAAGTATTTGTAAACTTTTGAATGATATAGATGAATCATTAGAAACAACAGATTTGAAGAAGTTAAAGGAATACGGAATACCAAAAACAATCGGCAGTACGATTCTGGACAGTGAAGAATCGAGTGAAATTGTTGAAGATGACATTATTAATAAATATAAGGTCGCATTCAAATCCTTAAAACTAAAAAGTCTTGATACTCCTAAGCATGAATGCATGTCTTGTACGAAACTTTGTTTCATAAGAGACGTTTCTTCTCTGAATCGCTTAAGAAATCCTATCAACACTAGTGTTTGGAGTAATCTAGTTGAATATTATAACAAACATAATTTAACTCATAGTCCACAGATTTGCCATTTATGTTTACAAAAGATTAGAGCAAATCAACTGCCAGCAACCTGTATTTTAAACAATCTTTACATTAGTACTGTTCCACAAGAAATAAGCCAGTTAAATGACTTTGAAAAGATATTGATTCAACGTGCTAAAGCATTTCAAGTAGTGATGTCAATGAACCCCGTTGCAAACAAACATTTACCTCATCACCATATGGTGAAGAAAGTAAAAGGCCGAACTTTCCATCTGCCGTTGCCTCTTGAAGAAACAATAAAAAAGCTACCTACACCAGAAAATCCGCTTGCCAACCCGGAACTCTTTATCATAGTACGAGGTATGCCAACAAAATCAAAAATAGTGTGGGAAGATAAAGTAGATGTAAATAAGGTTTACCGAGCATTGCAATATCTTAAATGTAAAAATGCTCTATATTCCCAAATAAATCTACCCAATTCTCCCCAACAATTAATGGGCCATTTAAATGAAAATGTGCAACATATAGTTGATCGATCAGAATCTCCGGCAGATGACATGACTGTAGAAGGTAACAGTGCACTTCTTACTCAAATTACTTCTCAAAAAGAAATTGATAACTTTGATCAGTACACAATTTACCCTTTGAACGAAAGGAGAAGAAACGCTCCCATTTCGGAACTATACCAGATGCTCAAGGTAAACGCTGCTCCAATAGATTCACGAGATAAAGATTTAGATGTAAAATGCTTCCCTGACCTCTATATAGAAGGCAAATATGGGCAGTATCATGTCCGTCAGCAAAAGTTAACATCTAGTGAATTTATCAAAGCCAGACTAAAGTCGAAGCATTCTCAGTTTCGCCTAAATCAGCAATACCTTTTCTTTTTATTAAATGATGCAAATCTGCGTCAAATTAACTCAGGGATATTTTATAAAATGAACTGTGTCAATCAAAAGCACAAACTGACCGTAGAACAGTATTTTGATATGCTCAATAAAGAAGAGTTGGAAGGTGACCTGACAGCAATATTTGGCAGATTACGAAACACTGAACAATTTTGGAAAAAACCAAGAAACGATGTTAACTGCATGACACAAAATTACGGGCCTGCAACTTGGTTTCTCACCATAAGTCCTTCGGAATGGATGTGGGAAGATTTAGGTGAATATCTTAAGGAGGTCAATGGTCCTGAAATGGCGAACAAAAGCATAAGTGAGTTAGTTGCGCTAGATCCTGTTTCCACTTCCCGATTCATTGATAACAAGTTTAAAGCCATGTTGGATTTTATAATGTCATCCGATGAGCCACTTGGAAATGTTATACATTACTTTTGGAGACGTGAATATCAATCTCGTGGAGCGCAACATTTTCATTTAATGTTATGGGTTAAAGATGCCCCTATTATCCACGAGTCCTCACTTGAAGATGTTGCCTCATTCATAACAAAGTACATTACTTGTGCTATACCGGATAGAAACATTTCACCTACTTTGTACAAAAGAGTCACATCATATCAAATACATAAACACAATAGCTACTGCATGCGAAAAAAAAAGACTAGAAAAGGGTTTGTGTCAGTCTGTCGATTTGGGTTTCCGCGCCCAATCACAGAAGCCATTAGCATTAGAGACATCGTTGGGGAGGGTTTGTATGTATGCTTTTGCGGTTGCACAACGACATGCTTTGCTTTTGCTTCGCTTGGTAGTATAGATGCAAACCTACCCTGCGCCTCCATCAGAGGGAGCAGGGTGGCGGGGTCTTGAGGGTGAGTGCTACTGTCACGTAGATCCTCAAGGCAAGTCTGGTGGGTACACCTTCTCGAGGTTGCCGCCCCGTTTTTGGTCTAATTCCTTAAGAAATAGACGCAACAGAAACCACCAGGCGCTTTTCTGTCTCCTAACTGCAGCTCTCCGTGACTAAGAGGCTGCAGGCACGTCACTAAACTAACTGCTGACGTGTAGGGGTAACAGTCACCTGCGCTAGGACCTGCGCAGTTGAGCGCCGTAAGCAGGGATGAAGGAGTCCTGGGGGGTTGAGCCGATCGGCGCTGGCTGTAATGCGTCCGTGAGGCAACACGCCCCCTTTGGTCTGGATTTCAGGCAAAACGGTAGCCCTGCCCTTTAGCCGGGGGTAGGGAAATGGCCATTGTGTCCCGTTAGAGGGGCACGGCGAGGAGCGTGGGGTCCACTGTGGTCATCCTCGGATGATCACCGTGGTGGGCAAAGGTCATGCTGACGGTGTAAGTGAGGGTTGATCAGTTCATAGGGGATGGCCCCCCTACGCCAACCCGATCAAGCACCGGATGTCGCACCCTAAGCCAGCCTTGCGCTCCTATATCTCTTCTGGTAGTCCTAACGATCGAGCTAGTTTGTAGCAAGACGTTCCCAGGTGCGGGCTCCGTGGAGGGTGGGAAGCCAGAGAGACGAAACACAAAATTGAAACTATGGACAACAAAAGGCCTAATCACACAAACACGCACACAACACACACATCTACACACACAACAGTTACACTCCCGACACACACACGACACACTCTTTCATCTAACCACGACACACTCACTCACACATCACATAAACACACCGGAGCGGAGGCGTTAGCCGAAACTCCCGAGAGGAGGGTCGTGGACACCTCTCTCACCCCCGGACGCTCTGCGGCTTCTGCTGCGAGCTCCAGTGCGGGTAAAGGTCCGGCCATGGCGAAAACCGTGGCCACGACCAAAACTAAATCCCAGATTAAACAAGGGATAGCGGCGCTGCCTGGGATCAGTACCGCTCCCTCCAACACCGAACCCGGAGGCAGGGTGCCTCTTATCCATCCGCCCCCAGAAGTCTCCCCCCCCTCGCTGGCTGTCAAAAGCCAACCAGGGCAGGATTGTACCACCGGCGACGCGTTCGCGCAAGCCTGGCAGGTACAGGTGAGCAGGCGCGGCGGTGGGAAGGGCAGACCCGCCCGGACCGGCCAGCGCGCCGAGTCTACGGGTCCGAGTCTCACGGCCCCGTCTGGACGGGGCAGGAGAAGAAACCGGCCGTCTAAAAAAGACAGGATACTAGCCCAGCAGATAGGAGTAGTATATTATTGGGCATTCTAGACCACTTTCGGCAAATCGCTCGGCGACGCCTCGCTGCCGACAGTGGTCTAGAACGCCCAATAATTGATAATCGACTCGCCTTTCCACTCGACCGATAAACTCGACCGAGACAGTACATTTTGCTGCGTACTTGATGAGCAACGATGATCATCCATCAACTCTCCGTTTACTTACTCTCTAGTGTATAACTGTATACAACCAATGATCATGCGAGTTTGCTATCGCTCTGAAGGGTGGTACAGAATGCTTAATAATGATCAATCCACTCGATCAATGACCAGTAACGCAAAAGAGGTTGTGGTAAGTTTATAAATGTTAACGTACTATATACATTCACTCATTTTCAATCGGTTAATTTCCAACAGTAATCATGAAATTTGTAAAACAACCGCAATCGCTGCATGTTGATACAGTCTGCGATGATATTTGTAAGACTAGTTTTCGTCATGGGGAATTATTACCTAACTCAGTACGATGTATCATTTGTGGTCCATCCAATTGTGGAAAAACCAATTTATTAATTGGTCTTCTTATACACGAAAATGGATTAAGATTTGAAAATGTTTATGTTTATTCAAAAACTCTGCACCAACCTAAGTACATTTTCTTAGAAAGAGTTTTGCAATGGGTTCCCGGTATTTCCCTCCAGAAATATCAGGGAAATGAGGAAGTACTAAGCGTTCAGGACGCAAAACCCAACTCCGTGATTATTTTTGATGATGTTGCTTGTGAAAATCAAAATAACATGCGTGATTATTTTGCGATGGGAAGACACAAATGCATAGATTGTTTTTATCTGAACCAAACATATAGTAAAATCCCCAAGCAGTTAGTAAGAGATAATGCGAACTTAATCATACTTTTTAAACAAGATGAAATTAATTTACGGCATATTTATGAAGAACATGTCAACACTGATATGACATGGATTGAATTTCGTGAAATGTGTTCGAAAATATGGAGTGAACCTTTCAATTATGTAGTGATTAATAAAGATTGCTCCAAAAATAAAGGATGTTATAGAAATAAATTTGACACTTTTGTTGTCTTTGATTAAAAATATTTATATTTAAGAGTGTTACCCTCGCGATATTATTATTCTTCAGACAGCGCTTAATCAATCACGAACTTTTTGTTACTATGGAAAAATCACTGAAAAGACAAATTGTTGAGGCTGCAGATGCTGTTAAGAAGAAGGTGCGAAAGATGAGAGATGCTGAGCTTAACAATCAGCAAGTACTGGAATCAGTTTTCAAGCCGGTAACAGAACCACTCAACCAAATTGCTAATGTCAGTAAGCAGGCTTGTGTTCCGCATAATATAGAAAATGAAGAAATCGAAGTTCCGTTTATCGATAAAACTTTGCAAAAAGAACTCACAATTAGTAAAGGAACCAATGATAATAACGACAATGAAGACGAATATGAATCTGATATCGAAAGTGACTCTTCGTACAAATCATTAGTTGAAAACAACCAAGGTATTGATTCGTCATCCTGGTCAGTGTCCTCAGAAGCTCTGACCGATATTCCGTTTGGTGTCAGAGTAGAGGACGGAAAATTGATGTTAGGTTCTACTCGTATAACGATCAGTGATGAGTATATCATCGTAGCTGGACGCAGATACCGAAATACGCCTGGTTTAAAACAGTTGCTGTTGAAAAAGAACGCCGATTTAAGCTTGGTTACAGAGAGTGATATGAAACATTATAAGTCGATGCTACTTGACACAAACGCACATCGACGAGACTATGAGCCCGGTAAACCAATCAAAAGTAATAAAGGACAAAAATATTTGCAAATTATTAAGCCTCTATTCCAACTACGAAGTTCAATTCAGGACCACCAATCGAAAGGAAAAGGACTACCCTTTACAAAAATGTGGAAGAAAAATGTTGATTTTGTTTATTGGGACGATCCAAATGAATTGGTAGATAGGTTAAAATTACTAATTGCATCTCGAGATGCTGGTAACACAGGATTAGATAATGAAATTATATCTATCATTGAAGGATTGCGTGAAAGTAAAGTTATAAATAAATAAATATTTTAAAATGTGTTTATTTTATTATCAGCCTCTCGATACAATACACCTTAAATATGAACGTAGACAAATTCGGACACTACATTCACAAAAGAATGCGTTTATCAGAGTTATTTGAGTTTAATGAGAACGCATTGTTAAAATTAGAAAACGGAGATTTTGATTTAAAAACATCAAGGCTAAGAGGAGTCCGATCTCCAGTAGAAGCAGACGATGCTGTGAACAAGGATTATGTAGATCGATTGAATGCTAACATGTTAAAAGAATTAAATAACCTGACCGTGAACAAGGATTATGTAGATCGATTGAATGCTAATATGTTAAAAGAATTTAATAACATGATAGGTTCATTGCGCTCTCAAATCATAAAAGACGCAAAGGGCACAGTTCAGGCTACTTTAAAAGCAAAGATACCTGAGATTTCAACTCATTTGGAAGATAAGTTTTATACCAAAGCAGAGGTAGATAAATTACTACAAAAAACTCCGTAATGGCAAAACAGCAAATTGTTAATGAAATACACAAAGCAGCACGAAGAAATTTCGTTAGACGTCCTGTCATTCTAAAGGGGATCGATGACTTGTGGCAAGCTGATCTGATGGACATGCAAAATCTAAGAAAATATAATAAAGGTCATAATTACATTTTAGTGGTGATTGACTGCTTCTCAAAGTACGCTTGGGCAGAGCCATTAAAATCAAAAAATAAACTTGATGTTACTCATGCATTTAAACGAATACTGATTAACAGCAATCGCAAACCGGTTAATTTACAAACTGATATGGGAACAGAATTTTATAACAACTCATTTCAAACGCTTATGAAGACTTACAATGTTAACCATTACTCAACGTTTTCTACCAAAAAAGCTTCGATCGTAGAGCGACTGATTAAAACTCTTAAAAATAAATTATATAAATATTTTAGTCTGAACGGAAACTATATGTGGTTAGGTATACCGTTAGAGGTTACGTTAAAGATATATAACAACACAAAACATCGTACCATTAAATTTAAACCAATTGAAGTAAATAAATCTTGCGAGTCTGTTATAAAAGAAAATATTAAAAAAGCCTTAAATCATGTAACCGTCCGTAGAAAACCTAAGTTCAAAGTAGGTGACTTTGTTCGTATCAGTAAATACAAACACCATTTTGAAAAAGGTTATACACCTAATTGGTCAACTGAAATATTTACTATAAAAAAAATTAATCATACCATACCAGTAACATATCATATACAAGATCAGCGAAAGCAAGCCATAATGGGAACCTTTTACGAGCAAGAACTTCAGAAATCTTACTATCCAGGTATTTATTTGATAGAAAGGGTTTTAAAAAGAAAAGGATCAAAAATGTTTGTGAAATGGTTGGGTCTAAACAACGAAGAAAATAGTTGGATCGAGAAAACTGCAATAGTGGATTAAAATAATTATATAACGATTACTTTTGCATCATTTCTCTCATTACACATTAGACAATGCAAGGAGGTGAACTTGTTAATACCTTAATTAATAATCTACCGTTCGAACTTCATTTACCCGGCTACAATTATTGCGGTCCCGGAACTAAATTGCAGAAACGTTTATTACGAGGTGACCGAGGTGTAAATAAGCTAGACGAAGCTTGTATGCATCACGACATTGCATATGCAAACCATACAGACTTACCCAATCGTCACAAAGCTGATTTGCAACTACTAAATATGGCTAAACAAAGACTTAAATCGAGCGATGCTGGGAAAGGTGAAAAACTTAGTTCATGGTTAGTGAGCAAAGTTATGAAAGCCAAACTGAAATCTGGTTCTAGCATTAAAACGTTTAAAAGTTTCGTGTCAAAAATAAAAGCAAAAATAAAGAAACTGAATCCAAAGGACAGTAAAGCTTTAATTAACGCTGCTTACTCAGCAGCAAAAAAAATAATCCCATGCATTCAGAAAATTCGAGTGCCGCGAGTGATACCCTTACCAAAGACTGGAGGTATTCTACCTTTAATCCCAATTTTTGTGGGTTTATCAGCTTTAGGAACTTTAGCTGGTGGTGCGGCTGGTATTGCAAAAACTGTTAACGATTACAAAGCAGGTCAGCAAAATTTGCGAGAAACACAACGACATAATAAGGCTATGGAGTCTTTAAAGTTAGGTCAGGGCTTGTACATTAAGTCACATAAAAATGGTAATGGTTTATTCATTAAGTCTTCAAAAAACTGAAAAATAAGCTACCTAATCGTCCTCTCACTAATATAGACATCCAAAGGTTTGCACGCAACATCCCTCACTTTCGAGGAGTATACATGAAGGATCAGTTACCAAGGACGCCAAAACGGGTTGAATGTGGTGTCGTTAACTTGGACGACTCTAAGAACGAAGGCACGCATTGGGTAGCTTATGTAAAAGTATGCAATTATTGTGAATATTTTGACAGCTTTGGAGATTTAAAACCTCCAATGGAATTAATGCGATATTTTAAGAATTGTAATGTTTTTTATAATTATACAAGATATCAGAAATTCAACACTGTAAATTGTGGACACTTATGTTTAGAATATCTATGGAATTTTTGGAAATAAAACGTATAAAACTTATGCTTTTCTTTTATTTGAATCATTTGCAAGATGTCACTCACATTATCGATAACTGGAAACTCGTCAACTTTATCTACTTACTATCCTAACACGTTGCAACTATATGAACAGTATGAGTGTGCCTTATTGCATTTCGCAACATTTAATTCTATTCCAAACATTGACAAAACGAATAATAAGTTCTATTATGGTTCTAACGAAGTTATTGAAATACCTGACGGCACCTATGAATTGCAAGATATTAATGATTATTTAAAATCTGAAATGAAAGATGCATCAATCAAACTACAGTGCAATAACAATACTTTAAAAGCTGCTGTATATTGTACAAAAGACATAAATTTTAATAAAGAAGGTACGTTTAGGAATTTGTTAGGGTTTAATAAGCAGATCTTAAAAGCAAATAAATGGCATGTATCGCACTTTCCAGTCAACATTTTACCTACAACAGTCATCAGGATCGAATGTGACATTGTAAGCGGCTCGTACACAAACGGAGAACCCAGTCACATCATCCACGAATTTGCTCTCAATGTGCCTCCCGGATATAGAATTATAGAAATCCCGAAAAACGCGATATACTTTCCAATTAACCAAAACAACATTAGCTGTATACATATCAGGCTGTTAGATATAAATAACCGCTTAATCAATTTGCGCGGTGAAGAAGTGCAGCTGTATTTGCATCTCAGAAGAAAAAAATGATTGACTACAATAAATATATGCATCAACAAATCAAAAATATCAGTTCCGCTCAAGCTTCCAACCAAATAAGAGCTCGCCCTAAGAAGAAAATTAAATTAACTAAAGAAAACAAGGCATTTCTCAAAGCGATCGGTTTGCTAAAATGAATATCTTAGACGTTTTATCTGCTCCGACTTATGACAACACTGTTGAAGGAATCGAATTCCATTCTTACAAGCCCTACGTAACTAGTTTCAATAGAAACGATGAAATCCGCATACCTATTAACCAACAGGACTTGTATATACTTCCCTCAGCTAGTACCTTGTATTTGGAAGGAACTGTTGTCGTAAGTAAAAAGGATATGAAAGAGAAAGCCACTAGTGTTAATTTTACGAATAATGCTCTACTCTACTTATTCCAAGATATAAGATATGAGCTGAATGGAGTGGAAATTGATAGAATAAAAAACGCTGGCATAACTACCACCATGAAATCGTTAATATCAATGAGTGAAAGTGAATCAAAGATAGCCAATGCATGGGGCTGGAATATCGATGGAATAAAAAATATTAATGGGGGTAGTTTTTCTGCTTCTATACCACTCTGTAACATCATCGGTTTTGCAGAAGATTTCAAGAAAGTCGTGATAAATAGTAGGCACGAACTGATATTGCTACGAAGTAACACTAATCTGAATGCTGTGAAACTTAACACCGGGGAATTTGTAGACGACGTTCAGATAAATAAAATCATCTGGCGTGTACCGCATGTTAAAGTGTCCGACAAAGAAAAAATAAGTTTGCTAAAACTGTTAGAAAAAGATCGACCACTCCAGATGATATTCAGAAATTGGGATCTGTACGAATATCCAGCTTTACCTAAAACTACAAAACATACCTGGTCTATCAAAACTTCCTCACAAATAGAGAAACCAAGATACATAATTATGGGTCTACAAACAAATAGAAAAAACAATTCAAGTTCTGATATGTCCCAGTTCGATCACTGTCATGTTCGTGACGTTAGAGTATACCTAAACTCAACTTACTTCCCGTATGAAAACCTAAATGTCAGTTTCGCGAATAACAGAATCGCTTTATTATACGAGCAATACATCAGATTTCAACAGTCTTATTACGGACGTCGCTCGGAACCCTTATTAAGTGAGAAACAATTCAAAGATTTGGCGCCGCTATTTGTCATAGATTGCTCTAGACAAGCTGATAATGTAAAGACAGGTCCTATTGTGGATGTAAGAGTGGAAATTGAGAGTGATTCCGATATACCAGATCAAACTTCTGCATACTGTCTTATATTGAACGACTGCATAATTGAGTACAAGCCGTTGAGTAATACTGTGAGAAAAATATCATGAATCCGAATACTATTATATTAGATGTTCAAGGGTTTAAAGACCTGAACAATAATTTTATAATAAAAGAATTAGCTTTTGCAAGTCGTGATTATACGCAAACATTTTTAATAAAACCGCCATACTTGTTTAAACACTTAACAAGTGACGAAAAGAGACAAGTTAAATGGTTGGAAAGAAATAGAGGTATTTATTGGAATGAAGGATATATTGACTATAGAGAATTTCGGCGTATAATCGTTCCATATCTAGAAAATAAGGAAATTATTGTAAATGGTTTGGAGAAGGTGAATTGGATAAAGGAACTGTGTGTGAATTGTAAAGTATCAGACCTTGGTACAGAACAATGTCTTAGTTTCTCTGTTTTGCATAAAAAATACTGTGAAGGAAGATCTAATTTTAATTGTAATAAACATCTAAAGCATTGTGCTCTTAAAAATGTGCTTTGTTTAAGGAAATATTTAGAATGGGTATAAATGTATGTACTCATATGTGGATTGTATTTAGATTATTGGTTTTAAGGTTTTTAAATAAAAATCAAAATAATGTAAATTTGCTTTTATTTTGTTAAACACCCCCACGCTACTCCACAAATAACACAACCTAATACAAAATTAAATAAAAACATCATAATGAAAATACAAATATTAACTTCTTTACAAAAACGGTTAATAAAAGTCAGTACCTATTAAAGATTTTGATATTTTCTTAACTAAAGACTCAGTTTCGTCCATAACACTGTCGATGGGATCTTGAACAATATATTGAGCGTTTATAATAACGTTTTCACTGTCACTATCACTGTCTAAGGTTTGAGGATTGTTGTTACACAGATCTACCACTGAAATTTTTATTAACTTAATCCCTTTTCGCTGTAGTCGACTCATAACGAAGGATTTTGTAGGTTTTTGCTTTATGGGTTTTTCCCTGCACCGTTGTTTTGGTTTTTTATCTTTCGTGACTTGTTTGCTTTGCCCGGGTTCACTGCGAAACATCTCGGAGAATCCCTCGTAAGGATCCTGAGCATACTGACTGAATACAATCTCGGTGTCAGAATTCTGGAACAAAATATAAACACAATTTATACCACTATTCCGCTAGTATAGCGTTTTAATTGGGTTTTCAATCGAGAAAGTCTAGATTTACTTTAGATTAGTGACAATAGGCTCTGGAAAAATGCAACACAACACAGCTGCGAACACAATCTCTAGTTATGAAACAATCATAAAAAAACGAATTAAAAATATTTTACTCACCGACATGATGACTTTTGATGGAAGTTAAAAAAATATTAAACAGGTGTTCGCGCCGAATAATATTTCGTAAATGATGACAAAATAACTAAATAATTACATGTCATACTAATATTGTCAACTAAGCGTTTGTGTCTCAAGGCTAAGGCCAATGAACTGCAACGTAGGTAACACTTATACAATGACAAACAACGCCTTGTAAGCATGTTACTTAATCGTAAAACGTTAGTTATTCGAAAATCAACCTTATGATGCATGGTATTTTAGGTGCATAGTGAGATAACTGCAATCAGTACGTAATGCACAAAATCGAACCATACATAATTACAGAACACGCACATGCTTCCAGTCAGTGACTACCTTTAGCTATAAAATGTTCACTAAGCATTTTTAGGGACAATAAACTGCTTCGTGTTTGTTTTAATTAATAATATAATGTCGAAACGGATGTTGTGATCATATTACATTCAGGATGAAGAAACTTCAACGAGTCAAGGTTTCATTACCTATTATTTAACCAACTTCAAAAAGGAGGATGATGTTTTTGATCAAGTTTCTGATAAATGAAACAAGTACATACATGGTCACACATTTTATTTATATTTCTACAATCAGTAACTTATTAAAAATATACTAAGTATAATATCTATATTATAATATATATGTATATTGTATATACACTTAAGTTTACATTTATTTATATTTTTAAACAATTATTAAAATTAAATTACCTATACAATTTTATCTAATTTAAATCTAACACTAAACTTATTCGTATTTAGGTACATTGTAATATTTATTCAGACTAATTTGAAACTAAATTAACTAATTAGGTACTATTATAATACAATACTAAATTAAAAATATACAAACTAAAAATAAATCTTACACAGTAATATGTACAAAAAAATTAAAAAGGAAAGTAATCAAAGGGCGTTTATTTAGGTAGGTACAGTCGACAAAGTTGAATCATGACCCATTTTGATGATAAATCGTTTGTAACCGTCAAAATAACAAAGATCAAATTCGTTGCCATGACAATGTATGTTTACGCGAATGTCGACCTAATTGTATTTGAATGTTTGTAGGAAAATAAGCTTATGGTGGGTCATGATTCAATTTTGTCGACTGTACATATTTAAATATTTAACTTAGTTGAGTGACCCCAGGCCTGCGTTGATATTTTGTTTACAGATATCGCTCGTTTGTCGTCGTTGTTTGATAAGGCAATTTTATTAATACTTTGGGTAAAAATTTCGTGCTTGATAGATTTAAAAATTATATTTTTTTTACGAATCACTCCACCATTAAATAAAATATGTTTGTAGTTCGTAATGTCTAAATCTCTCACTACGCATGCTTTTACTCCCTTTGCTTTTTTAACAGTTTTATCTGGAGTTTTTATAGAATATAGTTTTGCTCTTAAACCAACAAATTCAGAAATATATTGTCCACCCATTTCATCTTTGAATAGCCCCGGAACTTTTTTGTTATTGAGAGGGATATTAAAAATGTTTTGTTCTTGATAATTACTGGTATCGAAATACTGCAAAAAATGAAACTTGAGATCGGTATAAAAATCATCGGTATATATTTTGTAGACAAACGAATCGGTATCTGTATAACACAACTGTACTCGATCTTCATAAAAGGGTTTAATAATATTGTAATGATAGTTGTACATATGTGATTTAGAAAGCTCTAACACCGTGAAACCGATATAAATTGGCTTATCTAGAACAATTTGGTCTGGTTTCATTTGTATTGCAACTAAATTTTCGGATAGAATAGATGCACTATGGAAATAGGGGTTGGCTATAAGTCTCTCAGCGGATTTAAATTTCTTAGTTCGATTAAGTGTGTCATTCCATTGATTAACTAAATGAACGCTTACTCGGTTTTCAGTATTTTCTAATGTCTTGCCGAATACGCTGTTGTTTAACAACTTAAAAAAGTCCTGTTCGAAGGAACTTTTAGCGTTTTGTCTTAACTGTGTATTTAGTTCTATATACTGTTTTAAGTAAGGACTTTGTCTAAACGTAATAACCCTGTGAATCTTACGAAGTATTAAACCATGCTCAAGACACTTTTTTAGATGAACATAATGTATAACGTACCTATACTTATTATATAAATTAGCAATCAGTTTTTTTGTTTTACCTCCCGGCGGTATACATTTTTCAGGACAAAACGGTAACTCATTGTGATACTTATGTAAATGTTCAGGATACAAAAGATCAACTTCCAATATATACCCCCATTCAGCGTTGTCCTCAACATGCTCTACACATAATTGATCTATTTCATTTTGGATGAGAAATCTAAAACTAGAATACGGTAAATATTGACACATGCTAAACCCATACAGATTATTACAGTCTAAGTATACTATGAAAGATTGAGGTTCTGTTGCATTACACTCTGGCATATATTTATGATTCGCTTTTGCATATCGATGGGAACACATACACAACCCACCACGTATACCGCTTTGAATCATACGAACCATGGCTAAATCCGACATGAGTTCTAACTGAACCCCTGTCTTAAGCAACATTGCGTCGAACGACAAACTAGGAGCAGTTATGTAAAATGCCGGATCTAGTTTATAATGCTGTTTACATGTTTTTCGGAATTTTTCGAATATATCAGTTAATAAAAGCACATCTGTTTTTAAATATAAATCTGTATAGTCACCCAAATCGTTAATACCGAACATATTCCAAACGGTTTTAGCGTGATTGTAATCGTCATCGCTAATATATTCGTTGGTTAAAGAATTATGAAAATAACATTTAGGTGGTAACGATTTCTGATCATAACATTTCCAATCTGACATGTAATCATAAGGATATATGCCTTTCCTTGTTAATAAACTAAATTGTCTTTCATCAGGAAATTGTGATTTTAGATAAACGAAATCTCGTGACTGTAAAGTTTTAGCGAGTTTGTCTAAACTTGTGCCTAAAAAGTTAAACGAATCTAAAAATCTTAATTGTATATATTCATTACTAGCAATAGGAATAAACTTTGTAAACGTGGTGTATTTTTCCTTTGTCTTTGGTATAATTCTAATTTGCCCGGGAATTTGACCTAATTGTTTTATAAATAAATGACAATCATAACCAGATAAATTATGAAAAAATATTGGTACAAATTTTGGTACTTTACTTTGTAAGTTGCAATGTCGATGTGCTGCACCACGATAACGTCCTGAAATATGACAGTGATCCCTAACCCGATCGCTTAAGAGCAAATTTTCACATATATGACAGACAACTGCGTGTCTGAAATCATAAGAATCATTTGTAGTAAATATCATAGGTACGTTTTTTGTTAAAATGGTGTGTAGTGCCTTAAGATCTTCAGTTAAAAATTGTATGAATTTGGAAACACAATCAGTACCTCGATAACATCTATACCCATTATTAGTATTATTAGTAGATGATACGATATTGTAAGCGAACGCCGCAGGCACATGACGCTGCAAGTTTGATGTCTTGACGTTTTCGGACTCGTTGCAAGAAATCGGATTCAGCAATGTTTCGAAATCAGCGTATATGACAAATGGAACGTCTTGTTTTCTTTCATAATTTTTGAATTTTAAAAACGATCCCTCGTTGGGTAATATTGTAACAACACCACCACACGAATGCGTTTCAATTTGATTTATATTAGGAAAAAATAATAAGCACGTCTCACAAAAATATAATTTACTGTGATGTCTGGTTATCTGGTTTCTAACTAATCGCGGTAAATCTTTAATTAGACAAAAATGACTGTTTGTGTTATTTTCTAAAAATAAGAGATGGATGCTCTTAGATTTCTTATTAGTAGTTGTGTACAACGGTCCAACAATCGTCTTATTATTTTTTAATCCATAAACAAAAATATTTAAATTAGGGTTATTTTTCTCAAATACGACTATGTCAGATAATGTGATTGGAAATGTTAAATCACTAACATTTAAAACATTCTTAAAATGGGGATAAGACGTTACTCGGGTAGGATGTTGAGTTGTGGGGTACAAAGCAGCCACAACACACCACAAAAAACAATTTTCATCCCTATTTTGAATATTTAAACATGCTTTTTTGTTTTTTATAGCATTAGGCAAAGGTATAAATCTAGACCCGCTGAGAGTTTGATGTTTATTAATGTTAACTTCTAAATGAGAATTACTTAAAAATGTCCAACCACTATCTCGATGCTCAAATTCTTCTATTTTCTTTGTCAGTATCTCGACTACTGATTTATAAATAAAATCAAAGTTATAATAAAACGGAATAACAAAGTTTTTGGTAGCAAACGACTTCAATTCCTGCTGATCATTTTTAAATAAAAGGAAATACGAAAAAAGTTCAAAGTTAATCTTAACAGATGTATGTTTTACTAGTAACTGATCTATTAGAGTTTTAACGTATACCTTTACACTATTGAGGAAAATTTCTGGAAAAGTATTTGTTTGTTCGTTAGTTGCAGTGATTCTGTAACTCGAAATTCTACCTTTAAACGTAGAGTTTATAATTGAAACGTTATCATGCAGAAGGGTCGTACTACTGTTTTTATGTACATTAGTACGTAAATGACTTGACCACCGTCGATTATCTACAGACACATTACAAACTGTACAGTATGGCATTATTATTTTTATCGTCTGATTCACAATAATAAAGTCAAACAATAAAACTCATGTAAATACGTACCTAATTACTACTAATATTAAAGATCTTATACAGATACGTTGCTTCTGGGTTGATACTTCACGCGTCGACGTTGGCAAAAGTCGTTCGAGACTAGGTCTGACTTACTCTCGTTTCCTGTTCGTATTGTTGGTAAAATAAGTTTACCAATATATTTCTGAAATTAAACAAATAGAATGAAAATCGGTAACCACTAGACACAAATGATAATAAAACATAATAGAAAATATATTGGCTTTATATCTTACCTAGATACTTCGTGATTCGACGTTGACAAAAATCTTTCGAGACTAGGTCTGACGTGCTCTCGTTTCCTGTTCGTATTGTACCATCACATAAATTGGTAAAATTAAGTTTACCAATATATTTCTGAAATTAAACAAATAGAATGATAATCGGTAACCATTAGACATAAATGCTAATAAAACATAATAGAATTGACTTTATATCTTACCAACAAATAATTGTGTTTTTTAATTTTCTAATCAACGTTCATTTTTAAGAAACCTTGGAAGAAAGAATGTCGATAATTATTATTGTATTATTTTCATTTTAATGAAATTTGTGAAAAATTACCAATCTTTTAGACAATTTATTTTATTCTCGATAAAAGAACGAGTTACACAATGGCTAATCAAGAGGTCTTAGTCAATAATAATGCTTTGAAATATCAAATTTGGTACCAAATAATTTTATGTGATATTGCGTAAAAATTACACGTGTGCTCAACCTAATTATTTTTCCAGTAAGTTGACACGTTTATTTGTGTAAGCTATTTTACCTAAGGCTACCACGAGTTTACATATATGCACTCGTGCACATTAAAAATGTTCGATAACTAATGCAATCGGTGTGACAACCCTGAACGCTTTTACTGCATCAACACTAATCAACGTCGATGCTCCTCAAATATCATCTAGCCAATTATTTTTCGTATGTGTATAATACGACCAGGAAAAAAGTTGTTTTTTACGTAGTTGTTTCGTCAGTTGTACATATTCTAAACATAGCGATATTATTGTAAGTTTCTGACTTATAAACAGTATGTTATCGGTGTGCCTATACAATCGACTCGACGAGTGCTAGTAGAAATCTTCAAGACTCCAAGTACTTATCAGTGATAGTTAGACAGTAGCTGCTCACTGCCACTGTATCAGCCAACCGACTCAACGAATTAGCTGCTCTTAGTCACTGTGCCTGCCGACCGATTCTTCAAAGAAAATGTAAGTATAAAAACCAGCATTCTCCACAAACTTCTGACCCTGCATGGTTAACCAAACATTTTTTTAACTTTATGTATTTATTTCAGGTCAGACTCTGAGTACGAAACCTACCTACCAAGTGATGTGATGGAGCACGACACTAAGTCTAACCGCAAACCAACTCTACCAGTCCCTGGGAAACGGAAATCAACAAAGCAAAATTTAACGCACCCAAGGTAAACTTTACGATTTATTTACTTCATTGTTTTGTCAATCAATTGCGTAGATGACAGTCGCTTGATGCAAGCGACTACTACGCTGATGTCGTGGGTTCAATGCCTATTCGAGATTAATATGTGTGCATGAATGTGATTAATAGCAAAGATTTTTTATGTTTCTGTGTATATAATGTAGTATGTTTTTACTAACAAACAGTATTTAATTGTAATGTATATCAGCTGTCTAGGTGCTATTCATAGAACATGGATAGCGTTGTGTAGTATGTCTCGTCTCTCATTCTTGTATATTGTATGTGTTTTAAAGCAGGTTCAAGTTAATACTATAAAATAAATTTGGGTGCGAATTAACAAGAGATCAATTTGTTTGTTTCAGTAAAAAATCGAAATCTGACGTCGATATATTTGGCATCAGCCGCAAACATAACAACAGGAGGGCAACAGCGAACAGCGAAACCTCTTCTCTCCCATCATACTTCGTGAACCGAGTGGCCAACGGTAGCGAGCGGCGAACGACAAGCACGAACGGCGAGTACTACATCGACTGTAAAGTATACAAAACTGAGGACGCGCGCCTCACCGACTCGTTGGAGCTGTGGAAAAAGGCGTTGGTCCGCATCAAGGTCCAGACCGACGTCAATTCTACACAATGGTGTAAACTACAAGAGTTTATTATATCGACTGATGCTTTATTTACCGAACCACCAACATATTACGATAAATAATATATTGTTAATCATTACTATAATAATCCATCCATCCATTTTTATTGTTGTTGAGATTGGTTCCCCTCAATTATAATATTGTAATCTGTGCTCACTAAAAATAAATGAATCTCATTAGCATTTAGTGTTTCATTCAACCTACATACATGTACCTTCCACTATTGTGATGAGGTTGAAAATCTATTAAAGATAGATTCAAAGCGACAGAATGCTAAGAACTCGAACAAACGAACAAAATGAACGAGTCGAGTCGATTACCGATTATTGGGCGTTCTAGACCACTGTCGGCAGCGAGGCGTCGCCGAGCGATTTGCCGAAAGTGGTCTAGAATGCCCAATAATATACTACTGATAGGTAAGGCTAACAACACTCCGGCTAACGCAGTTAGCGCGGACAAACAACACGGCGGTAAGGTATCCTTCTCCGCAGGCAAGCGCTCGCAGACCGGGGCAGGCACTAGCCGCCCAGGACCCAGCCAGCCAACGTGCAGCGCGAGGAAGATACCACGCACTACCATACCTGCTAGGAGTGAACCAGCCACAGCGAAACGCGAGCTCAACGACACAAGCTCCCCTCGTGGTGAGCGCAAGAAGCCGCGCCTGGACCACTCCAAGCGGTCAGAAAACCGGAGCTACGCCCAAGCCGCTAGCTCCGACCTAAACGTCGCAGTCACCTGCGAACAGAGAGGCCACATTACCGAAGAGGAATCGGTCAAAATTCTGGCTGCCATCCAGTCGCAGATCCTCGTCGAGTGCCTCTCTGACGAACAGAGCCAACCGGGACCGATCTTCAATGCGAAGCCTCAGTACTCCGGGGGAGCCCTCAAACTTTGGTGCGACAACACCGAAACCTTGGCCTGGCTAAGGAAAACGATTTCCGGCGTGACTCTTCCCACTAGCAGCTCGCTAGTGGTCAAGAGTCAGGCGGACATCGAGCGGCGTGTCAGATGCGGCGTCGTCATCCCTGACGAGCAGGGGGTTTTTAAAGAGCCGACCTTCTTAGGCCGTGCTCTAAGTTACCAGAACCCCTGGGCCGGCATCAAGCGTTGGGTACTTCTGCACGCCAACAAACAAGCCTCAGCTTGGTTCGTGGTGGTCGGCATCCCTGAGGACCTAATACCGACCCTTATGAAGGCTGGACGCCGCCTCGCATTTGGTGTGGGGCGCGTCTACCTGAAGTTCCGGGGTCCAAACGGCCGTTACGGCGACGTCCCTCAGGGTTGGGATCCCGCGACGAACTCCTGGAGCTCGTCAACACAGGCGGAGGTAGATCCTCCCCTAGCAAACATCCAGGTAGCAACCGACACCGCACTGGAGGCTGCATCCGCAGCCCCACCAGCGGCAACTGCAGCAGCGAGCACATCTGCCGCCTCTGCCGCCGCCACCGTGGAGACCGTCATCTTGTCGGATGGGGAGCCGGATGATAGCATTCTGCTGTCACCGGTCTCGCGTCCGGGGGAGGGTGGTTTCGACGAGGGCGACCTGTTTGCTGGGTTGCGCCTGGAGGAGGATGAAGAGGGTTCGACCAACGATGGCGTCCCCTTCATCGGCCTGTAAGGTCCTACAGGCAAACCTCCACCACAGTCAGACCGCGACGGCTCAGCTGCGGAAGTGGATGGAGGCTCAACACTCGGCCATCGCCCTGATCCAAGAGCCGTGGATTAGAGCTGGCCGCATCCAAGGACTAACAAATCTTGGAGGTAAGCTTCTAGTTACTACAGAACATGATCAACCCAGATCGTGCATCTACGTAACTAGCAACATCAAGACACAGTCACTAATTGACTTCTGTTGCAGAGACATATCAGCAATAAAGATATACATACAGCGTGATGGCATGGAGGTGCCACTTGTCCTGGCCTCGGCTTACATGCCTGAGGCTGAAGAACCGCCCCCTCACGACCTCGCCCGCCTTGTGAGTTATTGCGAGAACGCCGGGCTTGAGGTTGTCATCGGGGCCGATACCAACGCACACCACCCGCTATGGGGCATGGACACGCCAAACGACAGGGGTAAGACCTTAGTTGACTATCTTTTCTCCACTAACCTTACCCTACTAAACACCGGCTCTGAACCAACCTTCGTTACCAGACGCAGCCGGACGATTATTGATCTTACTCTAGCCACAGAGGGTGCAGCGACCCTCGTCTCGGGCTGGCAGGTCTCCAAAGAGGCCTCCTGCTCAGATCACAGGTGGATACGTTTTGATATCCAGACCTGTGCATCACCAGTGCTACCAAGACGCAATCCGCGGAAAACAGACCGCGCTGCCTACACACGGCACCTCACGGCCATACTCGCACCCTGTAGCGTTTTGAGGACGTATGAGGGGCCAACACAGATTGAGGAGAACATCAACGGCCTCACATCAGCAATACTAAACAGCTACCAAGCCGCATGCCCGGAAACCACTCCGCCAAAAACACCGGGCAAACAACCATGGTGGGGCGCAGAGCTGGACCGCAAACGCGGTAAGGTAAGGAAAGCGCTCAATAGAGCCATGAATACTTGTGCTGATGAGGATTGGGATGCGTACTACGCAGCCAAATCCAGCTACAAAAAATGCATCAGATTCAGAAGCTCCATGGGATGGCGTAAATTCTGCGGAAGCATTGAATCTTGTCAACAAGCAAACAGGGTAAGGAAAATACTGGCGCAGCAGGAAGCTCCTGCTACCGTCACTCTCCGGAAGCCCGATCAAACACTCACTACCTCACCTGAAGAAGCGAGGCGCGTCCTTATAGAAACTCACTTCCCGGGATGCGCCTTCGCACAGGTAATCAACTGGACCGATATCAACCAAACACCATCAGACAATGACTGGCGCTACACCCACACCGTCATCACCTTGGAGAAAATCCAATGGGCGATCCGGTGCTTCCATCCTTTCAAAGCAGCTGGCCCGGACGGCATCTTCCCAGCACTACTGCAGTGGGGAGGAATTGCCGTCGCTCAAAGGCTAGTACCCATTATGAGAGCATGTCTGGCATTCAGATACATTCCTAAAGGATGGAGGGAAGTGAAAGTCATATTCATACCCAAGCCAGGTAAGAGTGACTACACCAACGCCAAATCTCACCGACCTATCAGCCTAACCTCCTTTCTGCTGAAAACCATGGAGAAGATATGCGAGAGAGAGCTGAGGGATGGGGCCCTAAAAACAATTCCACTCCATGCAAACCAACATGCATACAGCTCGGGTAAGTCGACTGAATCCGCTCTCCACCTGGTGGTCGGCCGGATCGAGGAAGCGATTCATCAAAAAGCCACTTGCCTGGGCACCTTCATCGATATCGAAGGAGCCTTCGACAAAACAAACTTCTCCAGCATTAGCGCCGCCCTCCGCAGACACGGAGTTGAACAGGTACTAGTAGACTGGATTACTAATATGTTAAGTAAACGAGTGGTTCGCCTTGAAGAAGACAGGCAGGTAGCCATGTTAGCCAGAGGATGCCCCCAAGGAGGGGTACTCTCTCCACTCCTCTGGAACCTGGTGATCAACGACCTCATCACCAAGCTCAACGCATGCCACTTCTATACAATTGGGTACGCAGACGACCTCGCCATCCTCATCTCGGGGAAGGTCACCGGGACTATCTGCAATCTAACGCAACAAGCGCTAAGGATAGTAGAGCGGTGGTGCAGGGACTTCGACCTTTCAGTGAACCCCACAAAGACCATTTTGGTTATGTTCACTCAGAAACGATCGCTTGGACCTTTTCGCCTACCTAAACTATTTGATACAGAACTCCAGTTAGCCAATGAGGTCAAATATCTAGGGGTCATCCTGGACAACAAGCTAAACTGGAGCAGCCATCTAGACAACAAGTTAAACAGAGCCTGCATCACCTTCTGGCAATGCAGGAGGATGATAGGTAAGAAATGGGGTCTATCCCCCAAAATCATACTATGGATCTACTGTACAGTCATTAGACCCATGATCACCTACGGAGCCGTGGTATGGTGGCCTCGCACCAGGTTAGCCACCGCTTCTAACAAGCTACAAAGAATACAAAGACTGGCCTGCATGGCGACAACAGGATGTATGAGGACTACGCCTACTGCAGCTCTGGAAGCAATGCTGGGCCTCCCTCCTCTCCACCTGTTCATACAGCAAGAAGCGACATTGGCGGCGGTCCGTCTCGAAACAATACAACTCTGGGGTAAGAGAGAGTCACAACACACCTCGGTATTACAGGGACTTTATGAGGAATTTCCCATGGCAAAGGCCATAAAAGACCGGGTACCCAAACAATTTATCTTTGATAAGAAATACAAAATCCAGCTCCATGAGGACCACCGATGCGAGGGGCTGACCCCGGCGGAGCTACGGATCTTCACGGACGGATCTAAAACAGGTAGCGGCACTGGTGCTGGAGTCTTCTCAGAAGACCTCAACATCCGCATTGCCAGATCACTGGGGGTCCACAACACAGTCTTCCAGGCAGAATGCATGGGCATTATCCTGGCGGCGGCAGCGATTGCAGCCAGAGGGGTGAAGGACCACTCAATTCGTATACTATCAGACAGCATGGCCGTTTTGCTGGCACTTGACAGCCACACGGTTAACTCTGGTCTAATATACGAGTGCCACCAGAACCTAAACCAGGTAGGTGAGCATAACAACATAACTATTCAGTGGATCAAAGGACACAGCGACTCCCGAGGCAACGATGCAGCGGATGAACTCGCTCGAAGGGGATCTGGCTTGACGGCGGTGGGACCCGAACCAATAGTGCCACTCCCCTTCGGCTACATACGTACTCTAGTCAGGGAACGCACAGGTAACTTACATCGTTGCCTGTGGCAGGATCAGGCGGAGTGCAGACAGGCCAAGGAGGCGCTACCCGCCATCAATGGCCGCTTCACCAAACTCGTGCTCAGGTTAACCAAACAGCAGATACGAACAATCACAGCCGTCCTGACAGGACACGGCTCCTTTAATAAACACCTCTTTGTCCTAGGTATCACAGACAGCCCCCTGTGCAGAGCCTGTATGGCGGCGGACGAGACAGCAGGTCATGTGCTCCTACACTGCCCTGAAATTGCTTCATACAGGGCAAAGTACTTCGGTAACCCAGGTACTCTCCACGAGATCGTCGGCAACACGAAGGCGCTGCTGGCTTTCCTCGGGGAGCTGGGGTGGATCGAATAACTTCTTTCCCACCCGCACGCAAAATACGCGCATTTGACGTGGAGTTGCGGATACCAGCCCGTTATACAATACAATAGAGACATCGTTGAATCAATAGCTGCAAGAAAAACACTATCCCCTAATAATCGGCTTTACAATATCGTCCGGAAGAAAGAGTGGTCAATGGTTAATGATTACAATCCTGCAATTTTGCTAGCATGGAATGGGAATACCGACATTCAATACGTTGGCGAAAAAACAGCTATCTTGAATTATTACGTCACAAAATACACAACCAAAAGTGAAAAAACCCACACAACTGATTTATTCGAAGATTTGAACTCAACAAAATCCTTAAGAAGCCGCTTATTTAATATTGGACTTAGAGGGTTGTCTAATAGAGAGTGTGGAGCCCTTGAAGCAAGTGATACATTACTTGGCATTCCTCTGTACGGCACTGACCCAAATACAACAATTCGATGGCTTGACGTAAATATTTATCGAAACCGACGCGTTAAATCTAAGACTGACATGATGATGCTCGAACCAGAGTCTACTGATATATATTATGAGTCTTGGATTGATGACTATTATCCAAATAGGCCTAAAGAGTTAGAGCCAATTAATTTATACAGTTTTGCCCAAAATTACGACATTGTTAGATCACGTCCAGTTTCTACCAAAGTTGAGTATTATGAGTTACATGACGGCAAAAAATTCTTAAAAAGGAGGTATAGACCATATTTGATTAATCACTATTTGTACGACGTAGAGCAGACACCAGAAAAATACTTTTTCTCATTGCTTCTCTTGTTTAAACCATGGCGCTCCCTGGATGAACTTAAGATGGGATGTGAAACTTACACGGAGGCTTTTAACGTATCAAAAGATGATCTCAAAGAGGGAGTCGACTATGGTAACGCAAGATTAGAATCGAGGTACAAGATGGAGAAAGCTTTTGAAATGATAGAAGTAAAAGTTGCCGAAATAAACCAGCACAAAGAAAACGTTGATGATGATGAGGGCCCCGAAAACCCATTACATTTTGAAGCTTTAGAGGCAGTTAATGCAATGGATGACTTTCAACGAATCAACCTAGCAGAAGATAAGCAGTCTGATGAAAATATTGAAAGTATGATCGCAAAGCTTAACGTTGATCAAAAGAGAGTGTTTGACATGGTAACAAAAACAATAAATAACGCTAATGATAACGGTAATATTCTACGTTGCTTTGTAAGTGGAACTGGTGGCACTGGCAAAAGCTTTTTAATAAAAACTTTAAAAGCCTGGGTACAAAGTTTCTTAAATAAAAAAGTCGCTATTAGTGCTCCTACAGGAATAGCTGCATTCAATGTGAATGGCTTGACTATACATCGTCTCTTGCAGCTGCCTGTAGAGCACAAGCAAACCCCTCAATATAAACCACTTTCTGACGAAGTCCTTCAGGTGTTGAGATCAGATTTGAAAGATGTAGTGTTGTTTATAATAGATGAAGTGTCAATGATATCCAATGTTACACTAACGTATATTCATTTACGCTTGTCTGAAATATTTGATAGCGGGGAAGACGAAAATGGGTGGTTTGGAAAAAAACACATGTTAGTTTTCGGAGATCTCTTACAACTGCCGCCAGTAAGAGAAAGTTCTCCTTTTACAAAACTGACCGTCGCCGAAACTCATAAACTCTTAGGTTCTCTAAGTATGCCTAATCTCTGGGCTGAGTTATTTAACTATGACGAACTCACTATCAACATGAGGCAGCTCAATGACTCTAACTTCGTTGAAATGTTAAATAGAATAAGATTAGGTGTTACTTTACAAAAAGACCGTGATTTATTAACTAATCGATTAATTACTCTTAATTCTCATTCCAATGAAAACAGATTACGTGAAATTATCCAATATTTAACGAATCTTCCTGATGATACAGTTTGCTTATTACCTACCAAAAATATGTGCCAACAATTAAACAGTGCTATGCTTAATTCCCTTCCCACCCCCGAAATACAACTTACTGCCAGAGATAGTATAGATTGTCCGAAACATTTATCGAAAAGGGCTCGCGAATGCATAAGAAAATATGAAGATGATGCCTCTATGACAGCAGGTCTAGAGGAGAATATAGTAATAAAAATAGGAGCAAAAGTGATGCTAAGAAGAAATATTGACGTTAGTTTAGGTTTAGTAAATGGTTCCATCGGTATAGTACAAAGTGTAAAGTATGATCCTGAGGACCCGAAGAAAGTAAAAACAATAGTAATCAAATTTAGTAATGAACACTCATATGAACTTTGTGCTGTTAAAACCAAATTTGAAATTATTTCTAGAGCGTATGTCCATCGGGAACAATTCCCCATATGCATAGCTTATGCTATAACCATACATAAAAGTCAGGGGCTGAGCCTAAACAATGCAATGATGGATATAGGTTCTTCAGTTTTTACCTGTGGTCAAGCATACGTGGCCCTTTCAAGAGTGACTAGTTTGGGTGGATTACATTTAATAAATGTGAATTTTAGTAGTATCAAAGCTCAGGAGACAGCAATAGCTGAATATAATCGACTCCGAAGTATATATCGCCCAGACTTGTCTACCTTAGAAGTAACGAAGCCTCAGAAAAGAAACAAAAGAGATAGAGATAGAGAATGGGTTCTAAGCAAAGCAGTAGCTGAAGTCCAAGAAATTATGAGGTCACCTAAAAAAAAAAGAAAGAAATACACTTACAAAAAATAAATGAGATCCCACCAAAAACATTAAATGTAAAAAAATGCCAAGTCTCTCGATGCAGTCTTTCCATCGTAAAAAGTTTTGAGATCTCATAGAAGCCAAGTCCTATTCAAATTATTTTGTAGTTATAAATCAACATTTAGTAATTGTATCAATAGTTTTCTTTATATTATAATTTTAGTGACTTGGCAATGAGCACCAATTAAAAGCTGCTTGCTGCCTGGAATTATGTGCAAATGTTACTGACGAGACCTGTGATCAGATTATTTGTTACGTGTGGATCATGATGGCCACTACCGACTACATGCTCCAATACAATAATAAAAAATACCTTACGGGCCATCGCTTTATGAAAGTAAATGAACCGAGAGTACACTAACACTAGTGTTTGCGTACACACTTGTGCATTATAATTTATGTCCTGCGCAGTTTACTAGTCTTGGATGAGACTGACTGCCGTTGCCGAAATTCGGTTGGGACGACACGGATAAACCAAAAGAAAATTAATTTTGTGATATTAATGTTTACGCATGCGGTGTGTGACTTTCAACTCCAAATATGCCGTTTTGTTTCTTCTTGTGCTCATTGCCAAGTCACTAAAATTATAATATAAAGAAAACTATTGATACAATTACTAAATGTTGATTTATAACTACAAAATAATTTGAATAGGACTTGGCTTCTATGAGATCTCAAAACTTTTTACGATGGAAAGACTGCATCGAGAGACTTGGCATTTTTTTACATTTAATGTTTTTGGTGGGATAAATCATTTTTCACATAGAATTACGCTTATATTTTGTTTTAGAATTCGACAGACGTAACGGTAAAAATGTATGATAAATTGATTCGCAGTTGTCAAATGTGGAATAGTTTAATTAACAAACAATTCCATACATTACAAATAAAAACGCCTCGCTTCGCATTCGCTATGACTGTCTGTTTGACAAAGGCTTTAGGGTACCATAAAACGGGTTTGGTCTCATCCCATACTTTGCTATACATATATTACCTAAATTACGCCCAATATTCTATTCTGAATTTCAAGACACACAGACTTAGTTATAACTAACAAGTTTCTTTGAACGAACGTTTCAATTTGGGGCCCGTACGAAGTTCCTAGGAAATCCGCCTAGGAAGTTCGCCTACTAGGTGCTGGGACAAGTAGCGGTAGGAGCGTCGTCGACGATCCTTCTTAGTGAGTGTAATGAGGTGTAGGAACTGTTTGACACTTCATTGAGAACTTTTGCTTTCGAATTTGGAATAATTTATGGTAGGAGACGGATGATTGAATTTCTGGTTGAATTTTCGACTTTAACCGTCATCGCCGCGTCGTACCAAAAACACCAACTGCAAAATAGACGTTTTTTTTTGTTCCACGTGTTAAAATCATCACATGAGTCCTCTCACCTCCTCCACCCAGGGCAGAGCAGGAGGGACTGTCAGACTCGTACTGACTAAAACTCACGGTGTCCTTAAAATAGCCCTTTACGTACCGAGTCACGGTAATTCGAGAGTCTCGCGACCAAAGTGACGTTTATATAAGAACCCTTTTGCAGTTACACTTTTTTAAACAAGTGTTTAACAGATGTTTAACATTTTGTAGTGAGATGGTTAGTGTTAGAGATAAGTTCTTGAGAGTAAGAATAGAAATAAGTGTTAATAGCGTCATAATGTCATTTACACGGGTCGATTTTAAAACCGATTTTCCTGGTGACTATATATGCCGCTAGACTCGTGTCTAGTTACAGTCGCATCGCTTGCAGAAATAAGTAGGTAGTACAAACCTAGGTAGTCGAAATGTCATTGAAACCGTAGATTTTTGCAGCACGACTAAATTACTGATGTTTACAAAAATGTGCTAGTCAACTCATTATAGTGAAAGTCTAAGAGAAAATCATTTGTCTAGATATAATACACACGATCTTATAACTACGTTTAGTGTAAATATTAAAGTTTTAACGGAAATGGACAATTTTTTCCCGCGATTTATTTGAGTACTTATTTTTAACAACTGTAGTGTGGTATGCGCTAGTTAAGTCATCATAGCAATTTTACCATGCGTTGCCTTAAATCGCTCATGTAATTAATCTCAAATATTCTTATACAGGCAAAACAAACCTTTTCATAATTCATCAGACTTAATTAAATATCTTTCAATCATAAACAATTAACGTTCTTGACATTGACATCCCCAAAAAGGCCATGGCATTATTAAAACACAAAAGACATAATCCCATTTAATTTGTATCAAGATATGCAATGGGAACCAAAAAATATAAGTTTTAATATTATAATCTTCTCATAAATAACTGACTGCCTTTCCGGTTGCCACTTAAAATTAAATACCGAATAAATTACATGGAAGATATGAGCAAAGAGATCACAAATCGAAGACCGCATCTGTCAATTACTGTGCCCGCTTTTAAAGTTTAAAAAAGTAAAAAACAAAGATGGCGGAGCGACCGTCCCGCCAAAACAAAATGGACGAGTGTGGTAGCGTTCGAACGTCAATAAGCAGTTTTTTTAGTTTTTCGGTTCCTATTCATGCTTGGTTGGCGCATAAACTCTGATAAAGTTCGGTATCTGTGCTGATAAATGTGTGGTAGGAATTTAACTTTGATCAAAGGGTGTGTAGAACTCTAATTGGCACTAGTACAAGTGAGTACATACTTCTATTTACTTATGAATCCAATGAAGGGTTTAGAATTTCTATTGCAGATCCCTAGTAGGCCACTGAAAATTGAAGGCGGAAACACGGCAGAAAAATTAACCCCGTCGTTCGATTCCTACGTAAAACAAGTGAACATCTGCGTGACGAATGCGAAGCGAGGCGTTTTTATTTGTAATGTATGGAATTGTTTGAATCCAGTTACATAGAAAAGCGAAATCGGACTGAAATCTCGTATCGGTTCGTTATCGCTTCGGACTCGCCTGTCTGTTTAACAAAGGACTTAAACGTGTGCGTGACGCTCATTCGCCCATTTATAAAAAAGTGGCTTTACTAAAAACGTGACATTTTGTGTCTAAAACGAAATCCGCACATTTTATAATCTAAGTTCTATACAGACTATAAAATAAAAGGCGCATAATTTCGTCTATAGACTTTTCAAACTACGTAACGAATTTTCATAGGAAATCGGCCTTTCGCATCCTTACACTGACTAACCGTCGAAAAAACCTCATATCCAAATATACGACACGTTATCACCGATACTTAATCACAAAATGCACAATATAATCAGGATCGTCGAAAAGTCTTTATCAACAGAAATTCAGAATGAAAGTAAATAAGAATTACATTCATAATTACTATATTCCAGTGATGAACACTTATTTTGTAAATAAATAAGGAATATTTGCACTGGAGCCCCGGGCGTAATGTTGCTTGTAATCATACGAAATCAGATATTTTCAAAATACCCGGGCAGTTACTGTCCAATACCACCACTACCACTGGAAAACTCATTTATGAAGTGAATCATTACTAATATTTGTAGTAATGCAGGCCTAAACAAAGTAGTGACATGGCTAGGCCATTGAGTTATTGTCCATTGGTCTCTGCAATATAAAATAGGGTGGTTATTTTTGTCATTTTGCAGACAGGAAATCTGGTTAGGCTACTCATCATATTCGCGTGGAATAGTGACTTCCGGCAGATTTTTTGTAATAAAAACTATTCTATGTCCTTTCTCAAGTTTCAAACTATGTCTGTACCAAATTTCACACAAATCGGTTCAGTAGTTTAGGCGTGAAGAAAAGACAGACAGACAGAGTTACTTTCGCATTTATAATATTAGTTTGGATTTTCAATTTCAGAGTGAACTGAGCCCACTACATAAGTTACCTATACTAATATTATAAAGCCGAAGAGTTTACTTGGTTGAACGCGCTAATCTCAGGAGCCTTTTTTTTAGTTTGGTATAATCATCAAATGAGTGGCACCCAGGGCAGGGCGGGAGGGACTGTCAGATTCGTACTGAGTAAAATACACGGTGTCCTTCAATAGCCCTTTACGTACCGGGGTCACGGTAATTCGTGAGTCCCGCGACCCCAGCAGGCTTTGGCCCTCTACAGCGGGGCCTCGATATTGCTGACACTCCAAAGAGAGAAAAAAAAAATGCGCGCTTGGAACACAACGTGCCGTCGACCCGGGCATGGTCCACGGTCGAATCTCAGGAGCTTACTGGTACAAATTGAAAAAGTCTTTTTGTTTTGGATAGTCCATTTACCAAGGAAGGCTTTTTTTTTAGCGTGGTAAAATCACCAAGAGTCCTCCCACCCAGGGCAGGGCGGGAGGTACTGTGAGACTTGTACTGACTAAAATCCACGGTGTCCTTCACTAGCCGTTTACGTACCGGGGTCACGGTAAGTCGAAAGTCCCGCAAGCTTTGGCCCTCTACAGGCCCCGTCAACCGAGGAAGGCCACAGTCTATATAACATTACGATACGACCAATAATTGCCGAGCAGCAGGGGTGAAACCACGGGGAAAAGCTAGTTTTATAGAAAAATATTGAAAGATATTTGTTGATCGAGGATCGTCCGGAGGACACGGTGGAGCATACGGTGCAGGACTGCCCCGCTTGGGCAGAGCACCGCCGTGTCCTCACGACGGCGATAGGCGGAGACCTCTCGCGCCCGGCATTGGTCGAGGCCATGCTGCGGAGCGAGACGGAATGGGAAGCGGTCGCCTCCTTCTGCGAAGCAGTCATGCTCGCGGAGGAGGAGGCGTGCCGCGTGAGGGAGAGAACAGCGTCCTCCCTCCACCCCAGCCGCAGTGGTAGACGCCCACGGCGACGGACGTCGCCAGACGATCTCCGGCCACCGTAGGCGCGGGCATGCAGGCAGCGAGTAATGGGCGACTCGCAGCTCGACCATGGACCATGCCCGGGTCGACGGCGCAAGGAGTGTCAGCATAGTGACGGGGCCTCCCCGGTACGTAAAGGGCTAGTGAAGGACACCGTGGATTTTAGTCAGTACAAGTCTGATAGTCCCTCCCGCCCTGCCCTAGGTGGGAGGACTCATTTGATGACTTTACCACGCAAAAAAAAAAAGATATTTGTCAAAATATTTTTTTTTTCATTCCTTTTATTTATTTAATTAATATTTAAATGTTACAGACTTTTACTTGGAACCTTAGCAAGCATGCTTGGCAGACATTTGGTTTAAATAAGTCACAAAATATCCTATTTCAAACCATGCCTATAACATCATAATAACATCTGATGAGCCTACACGAGATAATAAGATGTTCATATCTTAAGATACGATCTCTACGAGTTTATTAAAATTGGGGAGCGTAGGCAGAATGCAAAACATGTTTTTAATTTGTAAAAACATTACTATTATAAAATGCAGTTGGATTTGTTTGTTTGTTGAACGTATTTTTCTGTGGCACAAGTCATCATATGCATTTTTTTTTTCGGAGGGCAACCTTCAAAAGGCTACCGGTCTTTGGGGAAAAGACCGGGGAGTGTGGGATTTTTACCTCACTAAAACCAACCCGGTGGTCACCATCAGCACATGGGAGGAAGCCCCGTTTCCTCTTAAAAGACCTGACCGTGGCCCCCTCTGTGCAACGCCTGTTAGGGCACATCACTAAGGAGACTGTATAGCGGTCTCCTGTTAGCTTCGCTGTACAATTGTGTATGGCGGCACGTGACCACTGTGCCACGGTAGTCTATGAGGTCATATAGAGTCAAGTCATCATATGCCTGGTGCCCAAATCTTTTCGGGTCGGCTTCCAGTCAAACTGCAGCTGAATAAGATAAGTAAGAGAGTAAGACCTTCACAAACCAGTAACTAGGTAATACGATACCCTTTGGTAAGACTGGTTGTCAGTTTTTCGAGTTTCTGAATGTAAATTATGACTGTCAAAGTTCTACAAATAACAGCATATTTTAGTTTTGTCTCTGTCAGAAATATTTAGTTTGTAAATTTGTTGATAAAGTAAGGAATGAGTTTATAAGGGGAAGTTTGAAAGTGGCGCCTGTTACAGAAAAAATTAAAGGGAATCGTCTGTCTTGGTATGGACATGTGATGAGGAGGGATGACACTCATGTGACTAAGAGAGTGATGAGTATGAATGTTGATGGATGGAGAGGAAGAGGAAGGCCAAAGAAGAGATGGATGGATTATATAAGGAATGATATGGAAGAAAGAGGAGTGAATGATACTGTGACGTTTGATAGAGGAGAATGGAAGAAAAAAACGTGTTGCGCCGACCCCAAGTAAAATGGGATAAGGGCAGGAAGATGATGATGAATTTTGTTGATTTTTAGTTCTAGTTCTTATTTATGTTCTGTATATATTTTTAAACAAAATATAACATACGTTTGTAAGGGGGAATACAGGTTGGCAGAATTAATTAAATTTTTGAGCAGATTTTTTATAACCACATTTTTTTTTCCTCTATCGTTGCTTATTTTCTACCTTAGCAATTAGGGTATTTTACTGCATAAATAAATTGAAAATCTGTTTAGTACATCAGTTAGAATATTGAAAATGAATGCGATACGTACCTATTATTTGTTTTTTTTAAGTGAAAACTTCTTTAGCGGCGTTGTGCACTTTTTTGAATGGGTAAAAAATGTTAAACTAGCGTCAGGACACGTGACCTGATCGAAAATTCGTAAGACGGCGCAGGGCGCTTGCGCGAATGTTCTTGTGTGTATTACTATTCAAGTTTTCACTTCTGCCGGCACTCCCAGAGTGCAACCAGTCGTTTTTTTTGCTAAACACATTTTCTACTATAGCAAATTGCAGCCGTGCGAAGCAGTGGTGTTTTTATTTTTTGAATACTGTAAAATCATCTAATGAGTCCTCCCACCCAGGGCAGAGTGGGAGGGACTGTCAGACTCGTACTTACTAAAATCGACGGTGTCCTTCAATAGCCCTTTACGTTAACCGTAATTCATTTGTGTTAGTTTAAATAAAAACAGTCATATATTTTTTTCTTAAAATTAATTTAACTAAAAAAAAAATTGAAAAAAAAATACCTACACTATTTTTCTTTTTCTTTCTCCTAAAAAATTACAGTGGCGTGGTTGTAATAGCAGCCATTACATTTTTCACACCTGAGGCAGTTAATGCTCTGAGATAATATTTCATCTTTAGTACCGAGGCTGCTTACATAAATTTAACAAATGGAAAACAGGAACACTAGCATAGTATTTAAGTGAATTTACGATATTATTCTGTATTTATTTTATCTAAATTCAAAGAAAGTAAACAAAAAATTATTAGTATTAACAATTCAACAATGTTCCTGGCATTGTGAAACAGAATAAAAAGTGTTGACAGTTCAACAATGTTCCTGGATTTGTTAAACAGAATAAAAAAAAAACAAACAATGATTTACTATTGAAGTGAGAGTATTCAGCGTTGAAATAGGTAATAATGTAACATAATTTTGAAACAAATGGTTAGGTATCCAACTAAAATACCCACTAAAATGAATACGAATATAATTTCAAATATTTCATAATGTAATTTTACTGGTAAAATGTGTGTTTACTATGTAAAATTATTTATTCCAATATTGGGTTACATAATAAAACCCATTTACATAAAACTCAATTAAGACAAATTAATTATTAACTAATAACAAAATTTCCAGCCACGTTGTTCATTTTGAATTAAAATTCACAAGTTACTAAAATAAATAAGCTTTAAAATATTCAATTCCATTATTTGCAATTTAGAATGCAAATAGTCACAATCTGTACACTGGCGGGCAGTAAAAAGTTTCAACCTTTTTGTGGGCTTTCATGCAAATCGAACTCGATGGGTAGATTTTTTTGGTCGTATTTGTTATACACGGAGGCGGTGAGTGCGGGCAAAGTTAATTCGACAGGTGATCGTTTTCTTATTAGCGCTGGATCGGTTTATGTGAGAAAAAGGGGAATAGTTTTAAGCCGACCAAGACCGAATCAAGAAATTCCGTAACGAAAATAAACCTAACACTGTCACATCTGTCATGTTAACGTGAAAGAATAATTTTTTTTTCTTGATGTTTCACTTGATTGACGTGGCTGACCATAGCCTAATTATTAGAGTAACTTCCCATAAAGCAAAGATGAGATGATACTCTCGTTAGAAATTCGCGGTAGGCGATAATTTTTTTCATAAATAAAATAAATAAATCATTTTAATAGCATAAGTTGATAAAAAACGCTATGTAATAGCTTTACCACACCAGTACCCACGTTTTTTTTTTAAACCTAGGAACTCGAGCTTTCTGATGGTGCCTTCATAGTGGGACAAACGCCTGCCGGGGTCCTGGGACAACCTAAACAGGTAACCGTGACCCTAGAACGTAAAAGGGTAATGAAGGAACACCATAGATTTTAGTCAGTACGAGTCTGACAGTTCATTCATGATGATTTTAGCAGACTAAAAATAAAGAAACTCGTGGCTAAATAATGAATAGCTACATAGTTCGATCTAAAAGTTTCCTCCATGCCTCAGAAAACACGTAAAGCGTTGTTCCCAACTGTCATTGGTCGATCTTTGACAGTCGTTACCGTTTAGTCAGAAGCTCGAAAGTGTGACGAGTTTTGCCAAGGAATATAATATTAACTAGTTACTAGATTGTGGAGGTCAGGGAGCCTCGTCTCTCGCAATCGCTCTATAAAAAGTACCATATTCCTGTTCGAATGAGAACCGTAATCCAGGTTATGCTGTATGGTCGCAGGACTTGCCCATTACCGTGACCCCGGTACGTAAAGGGCTAGTGAAGGACACCGTGGATTTTAGTCAGTACAAGTCTGACAGTCCCTCCCGCCCTGCCCTGGGTGGGAGGACTCATTTGATGATTTTACCACGAAAGATTAAAAAAAAAAGAAAAGGTTATGCTGTATGCAGTGCTGCACAAAATTTTAGTAGAATTTTACCTACCATTAAGTTGGCAACTCCAACAGTTCATCATACCAGGTATTTTGTTGAATTACTTTCTTATTGTTTTGCTATAACAAAACAGATGACACAGTATATCTGATCAAAATTCATTTATTCTGCTCTACCTGCTTCCATTTGTATACACTGCTGTAATTGCTGCAACACATCCTTATTTACTATTTCAATATAAAACGGTAGTGAATGCGCACCATATTTCCAAAGTTAACTCTGCCGAAATCGGTGCGTTTTACGGTAATACATCAACCCATTCATGCGAATACCGATATGCAAACTTACTACGAGACAGCCGCCAATAAATCTCACATTATTACTAAAATACCATGTTTTTTTACAACTGGCAACTGACTGCAACTTTATAACTCAATTACCATGTTGCGCAAGTTTTTTAAAAACCGAAACGGCCGTATTTATGGTCTGGTTTAAAAAAAAGTGTTCTTTTTTAATTCTTTATTTGGTGTCCGTTTATTCATTTTCAACTTGTTTGAATATGGAATTAAGAAATAAAATGCATTGTTTATGGTTCTGTAGACGGTAAAATAAATGAAGATCGTTTTGTTTTTGTCGCCCTGGCGATTTTTAATTGCGCTACTGCTGATTTCATTTGCGATAAACTGCTATATTTGGTCCATTGTAATTGTAATACATTACATACACAGTGTGAAGATTTGTAAGGAAGAGTAAAACATATAGGTCAGTAATACCTATCTTATCTTACAATATTTGCCTTTGCCCTGCAGTGGGACAATGTAGGCTCATAATAATAATAATAATCTGTGGCTCGAGTGTCAAAGTGACAAGACATTTTTCTTCATCAATTTTATTTTAAAATTATATTCCTTAATATTTATTTGATTTCAAACAGTTATTTTTTACATAATGTGCAAAATGAAAAATCAGACAATAATAATAAAAAACCGGACGCAAAAATAAAATGGGAAACATACCAACATAAAATGCGTCACCTATAATTGACATAATGCTGACTGGAAGCCGAGCCAGAAACTTTACCACACAACCACCATCTCTGGGCTCGTCGCTCAGCTCCGCCTCGCCGCCGCTGGAACCCAGGACCAATGAGAGCATTGTGACACCGGCTGTGGCAGTTGCGTCGAGCTCGAGCGACGAGTATTTCTCCCCGCCAACGACACCACCACCTGCGCGCCGACGGGGAGGTCGCCGGCCACTGGAATGCTTCGGACCTCGAGGCCCATCGGCCTCTGATAGGATCCCAGCTCCCGGCGGAAGTGTGCAGCGCATGCGATGGACTCAATCCATCAATGAAAATGTCATGCGCTCATACTATGGGGCTACAGAGGGAGGAAACAACCTGACCGCGTACCGTGTTCGGATGCTCTCTCTGTTTCAGGTACTAGAGCCAGCTGTCAACGTGTCGGCACAACGACTATCGGATCAGGTGCGGGTCATCCAACGTAACCGTATGTTGGACGACTCTGTACTTGATCGCTTGCGAATTGAAATGCAGAGGAACCATGTCATTGCCCCACCGTCACAGACTGTGGCTCCACCACAGTCCAACCAAATACCCAGTAACGATGACGTAGTGAGCGATGACGTGGTTACTAATGTAAGTATCCAGTGCAGTGACGAAATGAGGAGTGCTTTGGAGGGTGCGATTCAAGAGTATCGTTTCATGTCGCCTGAACTTAGGCCACGATTACCTCGTTTGCCCATGCAAAACAGAAATAGGATGCTGGTGGCTGTTCTGAATTCGCAGTTGTCAAGTTATTTCGATAACTGCGAAGACCTAACTGATGCTCATTCAACCTGTATTGTACGGCTGTAGCGGCATGTCGTGTAGCTCACGTAAAATTCTCGGATGAAAGAACTACACGACCCAAACCAGCCATACCGGCATGGCAGTACAGGATTGAACGACGTATTGGTGGGGCCAGAACACTCATCGGAAAACTTATCTGTTTCAGGGAGGGCAACACTCGCCCTAGGGTGATGCGCTTTGTGAGACGGGCGTTCTCGGGGACTGATATAAATCCTCGGGATTACCTTTCCCGTGTCACGGAGCGCATCGACTTCCTGAAACAGAAAGTGTATGCGTGGGCAAGCCGTATCCGTAGGTATAAGCGGCGTGTGGAGCGATATAATCAGAATCGCACGTTCCAAAGAGATGAAAGGTGGGTTTACATGTCTTGGGAGCGACCAGGCCAAGGTGTGGCTGACGGGGATCCGCCAGATGATGACGCCATGTGTTCATTTTGGCGTAGTATCTGGTCGGTACCTGTCAGCCATACTGAAGGTGAATGGACCGAAGTCGTCGAGCGAACGTGTGATCCCATAACAGAAATGGAGGCAATTTTAATTAGCCCCGAAGACGTAGCACGTGCAGTCCGTCCATTACCGAACTGGAAATCTCCAGGGTCGGACGGACTGCACAACTTTTGGATCAAGTGAGTAGTATATTATTGGGCATTCTAGACCACTTTCGGCAAATCGCTCGGCGACGCCTCGCTGCCGACAGTGGTCTAGAACGCCCAATAATTGATAATCGACTCGCCTTTCCACTCGACCGATAAACTCGACCGAGACAGTACATTTTGCTGCGTACTTGATGAGCAACGATGATCATCCATCAACTCTCCGTTTACTTACTCTCTAGTGTATAACTGTATACAACCAATGATCATGCGAGTTTGCTATCGCTCTGAAGGGTGGTACAGAATGCTTAATAATGATCAATCCACTCGATCAATGACCAGTAACGCAAAAGAGGTTGTGGTAAGTTTATAAATGTTAACGTACTATATACATTCACTCATTTTCAATCGGTTCATTTCCAACAGTAATCATGAAATTTGTAAAACAACCGCAATCGCTGCATGTTGATACAGTCTGCGATGATATTTGTAAGACTAGTTTTCGTCATGGGGAATTATTACCTAACTCAGTACGATGTATCATTTGTGGTCCATCCAATTGTGGAAAAACCAATTTATTAATTGGTCTTCTTATACACGAAAATGGATTAAGATTTGAAAATGTTTATGTTTATTCAAAAACTCTGCACCAACCTAAGTACATTTTCTTAGAAAGAGTTTTGCAACGGGTTCCCGGTATTTCCCTCCAGAAATATCAGGGAAATGAGGAAGTACTAAGCGTTCAGGACGCAAAACCCAACTCCGTGATTATTTTTGATGATGTTGCTTGTGAAAATCAAAATAACATGCGTGATTATTTTGCGATGGGAAGACACAAATGCATAGATTGTTTTTATCTGAACCAAACATATAGTAAAATCCCCAAGCAGTTAGTAAGAGATAATGCGAACTTAATCATACTTTTTAAACAAGATGAAATTAATTTACGGCATATTTATGAAGAACATGTCAACACTGATATGACATGGATTGAATTTCGTGAAATGTGTTCGAAAATATGGAGTGAACCTTTCAATTATGTAGTGATTAATAAAGATTGCTCCAAAAATAAAGGATGTTATAGAAATAAATTTGACACTTTTGTTGTCTTTGATTAAAAATATTTATATTTAAGAGTGTTACCCTCGCGATATTATTATTCTTCAGACAGCGCTTAATCAATCACGAACTTTTTGTTACTATGGAAAAATCACTGAAAAGACAAATTGTTGAGGCTGCAGATGCTGTTAAGAAGAAGGTGCGAAAGATGAGAGATGCTGAGCTTAACAATCAGCAAGTACTGGAATCAGTTTTCAAGCCGGTAACAGAACCACTCAACCAAATTGCTAATGTCAGTAAGCAGGCTTGTGTTCCGCATAATATAGAAAATGAAGAAATCGAAGTTCCGTTTATCGATAAAACTTTGCAAAAAGAACTCACAATTAGTAAAGGAACCAATGATAATAACGACAATGAAGACGAATATGAATCTGATATCGAAAGTGACTCTTCGTACAAATCATTAGTTGAAAACAACCAAGGTATTGATTCGTCATCCTGGTCAGTGTCCTCAGAAGCTCTGACCGATATTCCGTTTGGTGTCAGAGTAGAGGACGGAAAATTGATGTTAGGTTCTACTCGTATAACGATCAGTGATGAGTATATCATCGTAGCTGGACGCAGATACCGAAATACGCCTGGTTTAAAACAGTTGCTGTTGAAAAAGAACGCCGATTTAAGCTTGGTTACAGAGAGTGATATGAAACATTATAAGTCGATGCTACTTGACACAAACGCACATCGACGAGACTATGAGCCCGGTAAACCAATCAAAAGTAATAAAGGACAAAAATATTTGCAAATTATTAAGCCTCTATTCCAACTACGAAGTACAATTCAGGACCACCAATCGAAAGGAAAAGGACTACCCTTTACAAAAATGTGGAAGAAAAATGTTGATTTTGTTTATTGGGACGATCCAAATGAATTGGTAGATAGGTTAAAATTACTAATTGCATCTCGAGATGCTGGTAACACAGGATTAGATAATGAAATTATATCTATCATTGAAGAATTGCGTGAAAGTAAAGTTATAAATAAATAAATATTTTAAAATGTGTTTATTTTATTATCAGCCTCTCGATACAATACACCTTAAATATGAACGTAGACAAATTCGGACACTACATTCACAAAAGAATGCGTTTATCAGAGTTATTTGAGTTTAATGAGAACGCATTGTTAAAATTAGAAAACGGAGATTTTGATTTAAAAACATCAAGGCTAAGAGGAGTCCGATCTCCAGTAGAAGCAGACGATGCTGTGAACAAGGATTATGTAGATCGATTGAATGCTAACATGTTAAAAGAATTAAATAACCTGACCGTGAACAAGGATTATGTAGATCGATTGAATGCTAATATGTTAAAAGAATTTAATAACATGATAGGTTCATTGCGCTCTCAAATCATAAAAGACGCAAAGGGCACAGTTCAGGCTACTTTAAAAGCAAAGATACCTGAGATTTCAACTCATTTGGAAGATAAGTTTTATACCAAAGCAGAGGTAGATAAATTACTACAAAAAACTCCGTAATGGCAAAACAGCAAATTGTTAATGAAATACACAAAGCAGCACGAAGAAATTTCGTTAGACGTCCTGTCATTCTAAAGGGGATCGATGACTTGTGGCAAGCTGATCTGATGGACATGCAAAATCTAAGAAAATATAATAAAGGTCATAATTACATTTTAGTGGTGATTGACTGCTTCTCAAAGTACGCTTGGGCAGAGCCATTAAAATCAAAAAATAAACTTGATGTTACTCATGCATTTAAACGAATACTGATTAACAGCAATCGCAAACCGGTTAATTTACAAACTGATATGGGAACAGAATTTTATAACAACTCATTTCAAACGCTTATGAAGACTTACAATGTTAACCATTACTCAACGTTTTCTACCAAAAAAGCTTCGATCGTAGAGCGACTGATTAAAACTCTTAAAAATAAATTATATAAATATTTTAGTCTGAACGGAAACTATATGTGGTTAGGTATACCGTTAGAGGTTACGTTAAAGATATATAACAACACAAAACATCGTACCATTAAATTTAAACCAATTGAAGTAAATAAATCTTGCGAGTCTGTTATAAAAGAAAATATTAAAAAAGCCTTAAATCATGTAACCGTCCGTAGAAAACCTAAGTTCAAAGTAGGTGACTTTGTTCGTATCAGTAAATACAAACACCATTTTGAAAAAGGTTATACACCTAATTGGTCAACTGAAATATTTACTATAAAAAAAATTAATCATACCATACCAGTAACATATCATATACAAGATCAGCGAAAGCAAGCCATAATGGGAACCTTTTACGAGCAAGAACTTCAGAAATCTTACTATCCAGGTATTTATTTGATAGAAAGGGTTTTAAAAAGAAAAGGATCAAAAATGTTTGTGAAATGGTTGGGTCTAAACAACGAAGAAAATAGTTGGATCGAGAAAACTGCAATAGTGGATTAAAATAATTATATAACGATTACTTTTGCATCATTTCTCTCATTACACATTAGACAATGCAAGGAGGTGAACTTGTTAATACCTTAATTAATAATCTACCGTTCGAACTTCATTTACCCGGCTACAATTATTGCGGTCCCGGAACTAAATTGCAGAAACGTTTATTACGAGGTGACCGAGGTGTAAATAAGCTAGACGAAGCTTGTATGCATCACGACATTGCATATGCAAACCATACAGACTTACCCAATCGTCACAAAGCTGATTTGCAACTACTAAATATGGCTAAACAAAGACTTAAATCGAGCGATGCTGGGAAAGGTGAAAAACTTAGTTCATGGTTAGTGAGCAAAGTTATGAAAGCCAAACTGAAATCTGGTTCTGGCATTAAAACGTTTAAAAGTTTCGTGTCAAAAATAAAAGCAAAAATAAAGAAACTGAATCCAAAGGACAGTAAAGCTTTAATTAACGCTGCTTACTCAGCAGCAAAAAAAATAATCCCATGCATTCAGAAAATTCGAGTGCCGAGAGTGATACCCTTACCAAAGACTGGAGGTATTCTACCTTTAATCCCAATTTTTGCGGGTTTATCAGCTTTAGGAACTTTAGCTGGTGGTGCGGCTGGTATTGCAAAAACTGTTAACGATTACAAAGCAGGTCAGCAAAATTTGCGAGAAACACAACGACATAATAAGGCTATGGAGTCTTTAAAGTTAGGTCAGGGCTTGTACATTAAGTCACATAAAAATGGTAATGGTTTATTCATTAAGTCTTCAAAAAACTGAAAAATAAGCTACCTAATCGTCCTCTCACTAATATAGACATCCAAAGGTTTGCACGCAACATCCCTCACTTTCGAGGAGTATACATGAAGGATCAGTTACCAAGGACGCCAAAACGGGTTGAATGTGGTGTCGTTAACTTGGACGACTCTAAGAACGAAGGCACGCATTGGGTAGCTTATGTAAAAGTATGCAATTATTGTGAATATTTTGACAGCTTTGGAGATTTAAAACCTCCAATGGAATTAATGCGATATTTTAAGAATTGTAATGTTTTTTATAATTATACAAGATATCAGAAATTCAACACTGTAAATTGTGGACACTTATGTTTAGAATATCTATGGAATTTTTGGAAATAAAACGTATAAAACTTATGCTTTTCTTTTATTTGAATCATTTGCAAGATGTCACTCACATTATCGATAACTGGAAACTCGTCAACTTTATCTACTTACTATCCTAACACGTTGCAACTATATGAACAGTATGAGTGTGCCTTATTGCATTTCGCAACATTTAATTCTATTCCAAACATTGACAAAACGAATAATAAGTTCTATTATGGTTCTAACGAAGTTATTGAAATACCTGACGGCACCTATGAATTGCAAGATATTAATGATTATTTAAAATCTGAAATGAAAGATGCATCAATCAAACTACAGTGCAATAACAATACTTTAAAAGCTGCTGTATATTGTACAAAAGACATAAATTTTAATAAAGAAGGTACGTTTAGGAATTTGTTAGGGTTTAATAAGCAGATCTTAAAAGCAAATAAATGGCATGTATCGCACTTTCCAGTCAACATTTTACCTACAACAGTCATCAGGATCGAATGTGACATTGTAAGCGGCTCGTACACAAACGGAGAACCCAGTCACATCATCCACGAATTTGCTCTCAATGTGCCTCCCGGATATAGAATTATAGAAATCCCGAAAAACGCGATATACTTTCCAATTAACCAAAACAACATTAGCTGTATACATATCAGGCTGTTAGATATAAATAACCGCTTAATCAATTTGCGCGGTGAAGAAGTGCAGCTGTATTTGCATCTCAGAAGAAAAAAATGATTGACTACAATAAATATATGCATCAACAAATCAAAAATATCAGTTCCGCTCAAGCTTCCAACCAAATAAGAGCTCGCCCTAAGAAGAAAATTAAATTAACTAAAGAAAACAAGGCATTTCTCAAAGCGATCGGTTTGCTAAAATGAATATCTTAGACGTTTTATCTGCTCCGACTTATGACAACACTGTTGAAGGAATCGAATTCCATTCTTACAAGCCCTACGTAACTAGTTTCAATAGAAACGATGAAATCCGCATACCTATTAACCAACAGGACTTGTATATACTTCCCTCAGCTAGTACCTTGTATTTGGAAGGAACTGTTGTCGTAAGTAAAAAGGATATGAAAGAGAAAGCCACTAGTGTTAATTTTACGAATAATGCTCTACTCTACTTATTCCAAGATATAAGATATGAGCTGAATGGAGTGGAAATTGATAGAATAAAAAACGCTGGCATAACTACCACCATGAAATCGTTAATATCAATGAGTGAAAGTGAATCAAAGATAGCCAATGCATGGGGCTGGAATATCGATGGAATAAAAAATATTAATGGGGGTAGTTTTTCTGCTTCTATACCACTCTGTAACATCATCGGTTTTGCAGAAGATTTCAAGAAAGTCGTGATAAATAGTAGGCACGAACTGATATTGCTACGAAGTAACACTAATCTGAATGCTGTGAAACTTAACACCGGGGAATTTGTAGACGACGTTCAGATAAATAAAATCATCTGGCGTGTACCGCATGTTAAAGTGTCCGACAAAGAAAAAATAAGTTTGCTAAAACTGTTAGAAAAAGATCGACCACTCCAGATGATATTCAGAAATTGGGATCTGTACGAATATCCAGCTTTACCTAAAACTACAAAACATACCTGGTCTATCAAAACTTCCTCACAAATAGAGAAACCAAGATACATAATTATGGGTCTACAAACAAATAGAAAAAACAATTCAAGTTCTGATATGTCCCAGTTCGATCACTGTCATGTTCGTGACGTTAGAGTATACCTAAACTCAACTTACTTCCCGTATGAAAACCTAAATGTCAGTTTCGCGAATAACAGAATCGCTTTATTATACGAGCAATACATCAGATTTCAACAGTCTTATTACGGACGTCGCTCGGAACCCTTATTAAGTGAGAAACAATTCAAAGATTTGGCGCCGCTATTTGTCATAGATTGCTCTAGACAAGCTGATAATGTAAAGACAGGTCCTATTGTGGATGTAAGAGTGGAAATTGAGAGTGATTCCGATATACCAGATCAAACTTCTGCATACTGTCTTATATTGAACGACTGCATAATTGAGTACAAGCCGTTGAGTAATACTGTGAGAAAAATATCATGAATCCGAATACTATTATATTAGATGTTCAAGGGTTTAAAGACCTGAACAATAATTTTATAATAAAAGAATTAGCTTTTGCAAGTCGTGATTATACGCAAACATTTTTAATAAAACCGCCATACTTGTTTAAACATTTAACAAGTGACGAAAAGAGACAAGTTAAATGGTTGGAAAGAAATAGAGGTATTTATTGGAATGAAGGATATATTGACTATAGAGAATTTCGGCGTATAATCGTTCCATATCTAGAAAATAAGGAAATTATTGTAAATGGTTTGGAGAAGGTGAATTGGATAAAGGAACTGTGTGTGAATTGTAAAGTATCAGACCTTGGTACAGAACAATGTCTTAGTTTCTCTGTTTTGCATAAAAAATACTGTGAAGGAAGATCTAATTTTAATTGTAATAAACATCTAAAGCATTGTGCTCTTAAAAATGTGCTTTGTTTAAGGAAATATTTAGAATGGGTATAAATGTATGTACTCATATGTGGATTGTATTTAGATTATTGGTTTTAAGGTTTTTAAATAAAAATCAAAATAATGTAAATTTGCTTTTATTTTGTTAAACACCCCCACGCTACTCCACAAATAACACAACCTAATACAAAATTAAATAAAAACATCATAATGAAAATACAAATATTAACTTCTTTACAAAAACGGTTAATAAAAGTCAGTACCTATTAAAGATTTTGATATTTTCTTAACTAAAGACTCAGTTTCGTCCATAACACTGTCGATGGGATCTTGAACAATATATTGAGCGTTTATAATAACGTTTTCACTGTCACTATCACTGTCTAAGGTTTGAGGATTGTTGTTACACAGATCTACCACTGAAATTTTTATTAACTTAATCCCTTTTCGCTGTAGTCGACTCATAACGAAGGATTTTGTAGGTTTTTGCTTTATGGGTTTTTCCCTGCACCGTTGTTTTGGTTTTTTATCTTTCGTGACTTGTTTGCTTTGCCCGGGTTCACTGCGAAACATCTCGGAGAATCCCTCGTAAGGATCCTGAGCATACTGACTGAATACAATCTCGGTGTCAGAATTCTGGAACAAAATATAAACACAATTTATACCACTATTCCGCTAGTATAGCGTTTTAATTGGGTTTTCAATCGAGAAAGTCTAGATTTACTTTAGATTAGTGACAATAGGCTCTGGAAAAATGCAACACAACACAGCTCCGAACACAATCTCTAGTTATGAAACAATCATAAAAAAACGAATTAAAAATATTTTACTCACCGACATGATGACTTTTGATGGAAGTTAAAAAAATATTAAACAGGTGTTCGCGCCGAATAATATTTCGTAAATGATGACAAAATAACTAAATAATTACATGTCATACTAATATTGTCAACTAAGCGTTTGTGTCTCAAGGCTAAGGCCAATGAACTGCAACGTAGGTAACACTTATACAATGACAAACAACGCCTTGTAAGCATGTTACTTAATCGTAAAACGTTAGTTATTCGAAAATCAACCTTATGATGCATGGTATTTTAGGTGCATAGTGAGATAACTGCAATCAGTACGTAATGCACAAAATCGAACCATACATAATTACAGAACACGCACATGCTTCCAGTCAGTGACTACCTTTAGCTATAAAATGTTCACTAAGCATTTTTAGGGACAATAAAATTAATAATATAATGTCGAAACGGATGTTGTGATCATATTACATTCAGGATGAAGAAACTTCAACGAGTCAAGGTTTCATTACCTATTATTTAACCAACTTCAAAAAGGAGGATGATGTTTTTGATCAAGTTTCTGATAAATGAAACAAGTACATACATGGTCACACATTTTATTTATATTTCTACAATCAGTAACTTATTAAAAATATACTAAGTATAATATCTATATTATAATATATATGTATATTGTATATACACTTAAGTTTACATTTATTTATATTTTTAAACAATTATTAAAATTAAATTACCTATACAATTTTATCTAATTTAAATCTAACACTAAACTTATTCGTATTTAGGTACATTGTAATATTTATTCAGACTAATTTGAAACTAAATTAACTAATTAGGTACTATTATAATACAATACTAAATTAAAAATATACAAACTAAAAATAAATCTTACACAGTAATATGTACAAAAAAATTAAAAAGGAAAGTAATCAAAGGGCGTTTATTTAGGTAGGTACAGTCGACAAAGTTGAATCATGACCCATTTTGATGATAAATCGTTTGTAACCGTCAAAATAACAAAGATCAAATTCGTTGCCATGACAATGTATGTTTACGCGAATGTCGACCTAATTGTATTTGAATGTTTGTAGGAAAATAAGCTTATGGTGGGTCATGATTCAATTTTGTCGACTGTACATATTTAAATATTTAACTTAGTTGAGTGACCCCAGGCCTGCGTTAATATTTTGTTTACAGATATCGCTCGTTTGTCGTCGTTGTTTGATAAGGCAATTTTATTAATACTTTGGGTAAAAATTTCGTGCTTGATAGATTTAAAAATTATATTTTTTTTACGAATCACTCCACCATTAAATAAAATATGTTTGTAGTTCGTAATGTCTAAATCTCTCACTACGCATGCTTTTACTCCCTTTGCTTTTTTAACAGTTTTATCTGGAGTTTTTATAGAATATAGTTTTGCTCTTAAACCAACAAATTCAGAAATATATTGTCCACCCATTTCATCTTTGAATAGCCCCGGAACTTTTTTGTTATTGAGAGGGATATTAAAAATGTTTTGTTCTTGATAATTACTGGTATCGAAATACTGCAAAAAATGAAACTTGAGATCGGTATAAAAATCATCGGTATATATTTTGTAGACAAACGAATCGGTATCTGTATAACACAACTGTACTCGATCTTCATAAAAGGGTTTAATAATATTGTAATGATAGTTGTACATATGTGATTTAGAAAGCTCTAACACCGTGAAACCGATATAAATTGGCTTATCTAGAACAATTTGGTCTGGTTTCATTTGTATTGCAACTAAATTTTCGGATAGAATAGATGCACTATGGAAATAGGGGTTGGCTATAAGTCTCTCAGCGGATTTAAATTTCTTAGTTCGATTAAGTGTGTCATTCCATTGATTAACTAAATGAACGCTTACTCGGTTTTCAGTATTTTCTAATGTCTTGCCGAATACGCTGTTGTTTAACAACTTAAAAAAGTCCTGTTCGAAGGAACTTTTAGCGTTTTGTCTTAACTGTGTATTTAGTTCTATATACTGTTTTAAGTAAGGACTTTGTCTAAACGTAATAACCCTGTGAATCTTACGAAGTATTAAACCATGCTCAAGACACTTTTTTAGATGAACATAATGTATAACGTACCTATACTTATTATATAAATTAGCAATCAGTTTTTTTGTTTTACCTCCCGGCGGTATACATTTTTCAGGACAAAACGGTAACTCATTGTGATACTTATGTAAATGTTCAGGATACAAAAGATCAACTTCCAATATATACCCCCATTCAGCGTTGTCCTCAACATGCTCTACACATAATTGATCTATTTCATTTTGGATGAGAAATCTAAAACTAGAATACGGTAAATATTGACACATGCTAAACCCATACAGATTATTACAGTCTAAGTATACTATGAAAGATTGAGGTTCTGTTGCATTACACTCTGGCATATATTTATGATTCGCTTTTGCATATCGATGGGAACACATACACAACCCACCACGTATACCGCTTTGAATCATACGAACCATGGCTAAATCCGACATGAGTTCTAACTGAACCCCTGTCTTAAGCAACATTGCGTCGAACGACAAACTAGGAGCAGTTATGTAAAATGCCGGATCTAGTTTATAATGCTGTTTACATGTTTTTCGGAATTTTTCGAATATATCAGTTAATAAAAGCACATCTGTTTTTAAATATAAATCTGTATAGTCACCCAAATCGTTAATACCGAACATATTCCAAACGGTTTTAGCGTGATTGTAATCGTCATCGCTAATATATTCGTTGGTTAAAGAATTATGAAAATAACATTTAGGTGGTAACGATTTCTGATCATAACATTTCCAATCTGACATGTAATCATAAGGATATATGCCTTTCCTTGTTAATAAACTAAATTGTCTTTCATCAGGAAATTGTGATTTTAGATAAACGAAATCTCGTGACTGTAAAGTTTTAGCGAGTTTGTCTAAACTTGTGCCTAAAAAGTTAAACGAATCTAAAAATCTTAATTGTATATATTCATTACTAGCAATAGGAATAAACTTTGTAAACGTGGTGTATTTTTCCTTTGTCTTTGGTATAATTCTAATTTGCCCGGGAATTTGACCTAATTGTTTTATAAATAAATGACAATCATAACCAGATAAATTATGAAAAAATATTGGTACAAATTTTGGTACTTTACTTTGTAAGTTGCAATGTCGATGTGCTGCACCACGATAACGTCCTGAAATATGACAGTGATCCCTAACCCGATCGCTTAAGAGCAAATTTTCACATATATGACAGACAACTGCGTGTCTGAAATCATAAGAATCATTTGTAGTAAATATCATAGGTACGTTTTTTGTTAAAATGGTGTGTAGTGCCTTAAGATCTTCAGTTAAAAATTGTATGAATTTGGAAACACAATCAGTACCTCGATAACATCTATACCCATTATTAGTATTATTAGTAGATGATACGATATTGTAAGCGAACGCCGCAGGCACATGACGCTGCAAGTTTGATGTCTTGACGTTTTCGGACTCGTTGCAAGAAATCGGATTCAGCAATGTTTCGAAATCAGCGTATATGACAAATGGAACGTCTTGTTTTCTTTCATAATTTTTGAATTTTAAAAACGATCCCTCGTTGGGTAATATTGTAACAACACCACCACACGAATGCGTTTCAATTTGATTTATATTAGGAAAAAATAATAAGCACGTCTCACAAAAATATAATTTACTGTGATGTCTGGTTATCTGGTTTCTAACTAATCGCGGTAAATCTTTAATTAGACAAAAATGACTGTTTGTGTTATTTTCTAAAAATAAGAGATGGATGCTCTTAGATTTCTTATTAGTAGTTGTGTACAACGGTCCAACAATCGTCTTATTATTTTTTAATCCATAAACAAAAATATTTAAATTAGGGTTATTTTTCTCAAATACGACTATGTCAGATAATGTGATTGGAAATGTTAAATCACTAACATTTAAAACATTCTTAAAATGGGGATAAGACGTTACTCGGGTAGGATGTTGAGTTGTGGGGTACAAAGCAGCCACAACACACCACAAAAAACAATTTTCATCCCTATTTTGAATATTTAAACATGCTTTTTTGTTTTTTATAGCATTAGGCAAAGGTATAAATCTAGACCCGCTGAGAGTTTGATGTTTATTAATGTTAACTTCTAAATGAGAATTACTTAAAAATGTCCAACCACTATCTCGATGCTCAAATTCTTCTATTTTCTTTGTCAGTATCTCGACTACTGATTTATAAATAAAATCAAAGTTATAATAAAACGGAATAACAAAGTTTTTGGTAGCAAACGACTTCAATTCCTGCTGATCATTTTTAAATAAAAGGAAATACGAAAAAAGTTCAAAGTTAATCTTAACAGATGTATGTTTTACTAGTAACTGATCTATTAGAGTTTTAACGTATACCTTTACACTATTGAGGAAAATTTCTGGAAAAGTATTTGTTTGTTCGTTAGTTGCAGTGATTCTGTAACTCGAAATTCTACCTTTAAACGTAGAGTTTATAATTGAAACGTTATCATGCAGAAGGGTCGTACTACTGTTTTTATGTACATTAGTACGTAAATGACTTGACCACCGTCGATTATCTACAGACACATTACAAACTGTACAGTATGGCATTATTATTTTTATCGTCTGATTCACAATAATAAAGTCAAACAATAAAACTCATGTAAATACGTACCTAATTACTACTAATATTAAAGATCTTATACAGATACGTTGCTTCTGGGTTGATACTTCACGCGTCGACGTTGGCAAAAGTCGTTCGAGACTAGGTCTGACTTACTCTCGTTTCCTGTTCGTATTGTTGGTAAAATAAGTTTACCAATATATTTCTGAAATTAAACAAATAGAATGAAAATCGGTAACCACTAGACACAAATGATAATAAAACATAATAGAAAATATATTGGCTTTATATCTTACCTAGATACTTCGTGATTCGACGTTGACAAAAATCTTTCGAGACTAGGTCTGACGTGCTCTCGTTTCCTGTTCGTATTGTACCATCACATAAATTGGTAAAATTAAGTTTACCAATATATTTCTGAAATTAAACAAATAGAATGATAATCGGTAACCATTAGACATAAATGCTAATAAAACATAATAGAATTGACTTTATATCTTACCAACAAATAATTGTGTTTTTTAATTTTCTAATCAACGTTCATTTTTAAGAAACCTTGGAAGAAAGAATGTCGATAATTATTATTGTATTATTTTCATTTTAATGAAATTTGTGAAAAATTACCAATCTTTTAGACAATTTATTTTATTCTCGATAAAAGAACGAGTTACACAATGGCTAATCAAGAGGTCTTAGTCAATAATAATGCTTTGAAATATCAAATTTGGTACCAAATAATTTTATGTGATATTGCGTAAAAATTACACGTGTGCTCAACCTAATTATTTTTCCAGTAAGTTGACACGTTTATTTGTGTAAGCTATTTTACCTAAGGCTACCACGAGTTTACATATATGCACTCGTGCACATTAAAAATGTTCGATAACTAATGCAATCGGTGTGACAACCCTGAACGCTTTTACTGCATCAACACTAATCAACGTCGATGCTCCTCAAATATCATCTAGCCAATTATTTTTCGTATGTGTATAATACGACCAGGAAAAAAGTTGTTTTTTACGTAGTTGTTTCGTCAGTTGTACATATTCTAAACATAGCGATATTATTGTAAGTTTCTGACTTATAAACAGTATGTTATCGGTGTGCCTATACAATCGACTCGACGAGTGCTAGTAGAAATCTTCAAGACTCCAAGTACTTATCAGTGATAGTTAGACAGTAGCTGCTCACTGCCACTGTATCAGCCAACCGACTCAACGAATTAGCTGCTCTTAGTCACTGTGCCTGCCGACCGATTCTTCAAAGAAAATGTAAGTATAAAAACCAGCATTCTCCACAAACTTCTGACCCTGCATGGTTAACCAAACATTTTTTTAACTTTATGTATTTATTTCAGGTCAGACTCTGAGTACGAAACCTACCTACCAAGTGATGTGATGGAGCACGACACTAAGTCTAACCGCAAACCAACTCTACCAGTCCCTGGGAAACGGAAATCAACAAAGCAAAATTTAACGCACCCAAGGTAAACTTTACGATTTATTTACTTCATTGTTTTGTCAATCAATTGCGTAGATGACAGTCGCTTGATGCAAGCGACTACTACGCTGATGTCGTGGGTTCAATGCCTATTCGAGATTAATATGTGTGCATGAATGTGATTAATAGCAAAGATTTTTTATGTTTCTGTGTATATAATGTAGTATGTTTTTACTAACAAACAGTATTTAATTGTAATGTATATCAGCTGTCTAGGTGCTATTCATAGAACATGGATAGCGTTGTGTAGTATGTCTCGTCTCTCATTCTTGTATATTGTATGTGTTTTAAAGCAGGTTCAAGTTAATACTATAAAATAAATTTGGGTGCGAATTAACAAGAGATCAATTTGTTTGTTTCAGTAAAAAATCGAAATCTGACGTCGATATATTTGGCATCAGCCGCAAACATAACAACAGGAGGGCAACAGCGAACAGCGAAACCTCTTCTCTCCCATCATACTTCGTGAACCGAGTGGCCAACGGTAGCGAGCGGCGAACGACAAGCACGAACGGCGAGTACTACATCGACTGTAAAGTATACAAAACTGAGGACGCGCGCCTCACCGACTCGTTGGAGCTGTGGAAAAAGGCGTTGGTCCGCATCAAGGTCCAGACCGACGTCAATTCTACACAATGGTGTAAACTACAAGAGTTTATTATATCGACTGATGCTTTATTTACCGAACCACCAACATATTACGATAAATAATATATTGTTAATCATTACTATAATAATCCATCCATCCATTTTTATTGTTGTTGAGATTGGTTCCCCTCAATTATAATATTGTAATCTGTGCTCACTAAAAATAAATGAATCTCATTAGCATTTAGTGTTTCATTCAACCTACATACATGTACCTTCCACTATTGTGATGAGGTTGAAAATCTATTAAAGATAGATTCAAAGCGACAGAATGCTAAGAACTCGAACAAACGAACAAAATGAACGAGTCGAGTCGATTACCGATTATTGGGCGTTCTAGACCACTGTCGGCAGCGAGGCGTCGCCGAGCGATTTGCCGAAAGTGGTCTAGAATGCCCAATAATATACTACTCAAGTGGTTCAAAAGGTCGCACGTTCGCCTGGCGGCTTTGTTCCAGTCAGCCGTAGAGTCTGGATCACTACCCGAATTCCTGACGACAGGAATAACCCACCTGCTCCACAAATCAGGTAGTACTGCGGAGCCCAAAAATTACAGACCTATAACGTGTCTACCAACTTTATATAAAGTTCTTACATCCATTTTGAGAGCTAAAATTAGTAAACACATTGATGAAAATTCTATCATGTCTGCTTCTCAAAATAGATGTAGGAACGGGTCCCGCGGTACTAAGGAGCTGCTCCTCATTGATATGGCCATTAGCCAACAGGTTCGCCGTTCTCGAAAGGATCTGTCGACATGTTGGATAGACTATAAGAAGGCCTATGACTCGGTGCCACATACATGGCTCATGAGAGTGCTGGAGTTGTATAAAGTTGATACAACTCTATGCACTTTCCTGATGTCGTGTATGAGGCAATGGAGGACAGTCCTTCGCTATCCAGGATGTCGGCATATCCAGAGAACTAGTGAACCGATAAGGATAGAGCGAGGTATTTTCCAGGGTGATAGTTTGAGTCCACTTTGGTTCTGCTTGGCCCTGAATCCTCTTAGCACACTGCTGGAGGATTCAGGCCTTGGTTATCGGTTGAGGAGAGGCGGTCAGGTTATATCTCATCTCCTTTACATGGATGACCTTAAACTCTTTACCCCCAACAATTTGCAACTGATGAAGCTACTGAAGATAACTGAAACCTTCAGTAGCGCCATCAGGATGGAGTTTGGTGTGGACAAATGTGCGGTCATGCATGTAAAGCGTGGGGGGATTGTGGAGTCCGTGAGCACCCAACTCTCGGACTCCATAAGCCTTAGATCCCTCTCAGCAACCGAAACCTATAAGTATTTGGGTATGTCGGAAGCGTTGGGCATCAATGTTATTGACATGAAACAATCGTTGAAGGAGCGTTTCTTTGGCCGCTTGAAAAAAGTATTTAATAGCCTTTTATCAGGTGGTAATAAGGTGCGCGTCTTCAACGGCTGGGTCATGCCAGTCTTGATGTACACTTTTGGCATACTCAAATGGACTCAAACAGAACTTGATGCCCTGGATAGGAGGATCCGTACATTGCTGACTGCATATCGAATGCATCACCCACGGTCTTCGGTTATGAGATTGTATATCCCGCGAAAATGTGGAGGTCGAGGTTTTCTAAACGCTAAGACTCTCCACAATCGCGAGATATGCAATCTCAGGGAATATTTCCTAAAAGCCGACGTGGGAATGCATCGAGATGTAGTAGCGGTGGACAAGGGCCTCACTCCGCTCTCCTTGGCTAAAGAGAACTGGCGCAAACCTGCAGTGCTTGACACTAATGATCGCATGGAGGTATGGCAAAGCAAGGAGCTTCACGGGCGCTTTTTCCGGGCCCTACATGGGCCTGATGTAGATTTGTCAGCGTCCGTGGCCTGGCTACGATCTGGGGACCTCTTTGGAGAAACCGAGGGTTTTGTCTGTGCAATTATGGATGAAGTTATGATGACTAATAACTACCGGAGATTTATTGTGAAGGATGGCACGGTTGACATATGTCGGGCATGCCACCGTCCTGGTGAATCAATCCGTCACATTATTTCCGGGTGTTCTCATCTCGCTAACGGAGAATACTTGCATAGACATAACCTTGTAGCCAGGATTATCCATCAGCAACTTGCTCTGAAATACAACCTTGTGGAATCGGAAGTGCCGTACTACAGGTATGTGCCCGACCCAGTTATTGAAAGTGGCAATATCACACTGTACTGGGATCAATCCATCATCACTGACAGAACTATTGTAGCAAATAGACCTGATATAGTGGTGGTGGATCGATCTGAGCGGCGCGCAATGATTGTTGACATAACCGTCCCACATGACGGAAACCTCGTGAAAGCTGAGAAAGATAAGCAACTCAAGTATCTTGATTTGGCTCACGAGATTGTCGATATGTGGGATGTGGATTCAGCGATCATTGTGCCGATAGTCGTGTCGGCCCATGGCTTAATTGCCAAGAGCCTCGACCAACCTCTGAGGAGGCTCTCGTTAGGCAGCTGGATCAAGGGCCTGATTCAGAAAGCAGTTCTTCTGGACACGGCGCGTATTGTTAGGAGGTTCCTTTCTCTAGAGCCCTGACCGCCGGTAGCTTGGACCCTGTTCCCGATACCGGTGGGCCACTATTATTTATATTTTTAAATGTTTTTTTTTTGTTTTGTTTTTGTAAAAATATTTAAAAATGTAAACAGATAGGAAAAAAAAATGAATAAAGACATAATAATCTTACAATATTGCAGGAAAAACATTCAACTGCTTCTGTCTTTTAAGAAAAAAAGTCGTTAAATTGCCACTACTTTTAATAAGTTTATCTATGACTATGGATATCACACTTTTAAGCAGTTCAATAAAATTACTCAAAGGTACTAACTTACACAAAAGTATTCAAGTTCTCAAAACCAAAAGTAATATTTAAGTTAAAGACGTTTCAAGAGCAAACCATCAAAGTTAGCAGAAATTAAACAAAAGTTTTTTTTCTGTAACTGGCAAGCCTGCGTGCCAGTAAAACTAGAATATCCGAAAAAAGCTGACAAATGTCAAATCGATTTACTTTTCTTTTTCGAAATAACTGGTATTTGCCCGCGGCTTTGCCTGTGTTCAAGTTTGATAATGTCGCACTTTACGCTCTTTGCTATGGGGTCTATGTCTATGGCTCTCAGGAAGTACTGGTTCAAAGTGTAAACAACAGGTCAGAAATTTTTCACACGTATAGACTCGTTTGAAAAATTTCATTTAAACGCAATCAATCTTTAACGCGTTAAAAGGTAACAGACAGACAAAGATATACTTTCACATTTGTATAATATTAGTTGATAAAGAAACACGAAAGCTTAAAAACCGATATTGCTTAATCTTAAAAGTTTTTGAAGTGAAAACTTCTTTAGCGGCGTTGAGCACTTTTCTGTAATGGGTATAAAATCTTAAACTCGCGTCAGGACACGTGACCCTGACCGAAAAAGCGTAGGACGGCGCAGGGCGCTTGCGTGAATGTTCGTGTGACGTTGCTAGGTAACATTGTTTATAAAAGATGTACGTCACATTGGAAAATTATTGAAATAAAAAGTCAACCATTTTTGCGAGTTTTACTAAAATCTGTTCACAAGATATTTCCAACAATTACTATTCAAGTTTTCACTTCTGCCGGCACTCCCAGAGTGCAACCCGTCGTTTTTTTTAAATTTATAGGTTTTGTGTGTGTTTTATTTACATGAAACAGCAAAGTCAGAAGTTTTCAATTTATTTTATATTGGAGTTTTGAAGCGTTTTTGAATAAAACCAGCTTTTCACATATTCTTTGAAATAAGTTTGGTTTTCGCATAAAATGAATTAATGCTGGTTTAATATTATGTGATTTAAAATGCATTAGAGCGTGACAAGACAACAATTTGATAAGGTGAATAAGTTTTTTAGATTAAGACATGATGAGCATAATTATAGCAGAATCAGTCTGTATCTCATTGCTGGTCTCCAGACCTCTCTTCGTTCGGGCACGCCGCAATCGCGGCGGTAAGACCCCTCTTTGAGGAGTGGCTGGATAGGCGTCACGGCGTCCTGACCTACCGCATGACGCAGGTCCTCACCGGACACGGAAGTTTCGGGAGGTTCCTGTGTCTGATAGGGAGGGAAGAAACGCCTGCGTGTCACCACTGCGAGGATCGTCCGGAGGACACGGTGGAGCATACGGTGCAGGACTGCCCCGCTTGGGCAGAGCACCGCCGTGTCCTCACGACGGCGATAGGCGGAGACCTCTCGCGCCCGGCATTGGTCGAGGCCATGCTGCGGGGCGAGACGGAGTGGGAAGCGGTCGCCTCCTTCTGCGAAGCAGTCATGCTCGTGAAGGAGGAGGCGGGCCGCCTGAGGGAGAGGACAGCGTCCTCCCTCCACCCCAGCCGCAGTGGTAGACGCCCACGGCGTCGGACGTCGCAAGACGATCTCCGGCCACCGTAGGCGCGGGCATGCGGGCAGCGAGTAATGGGCGACTCGCTGTCCGACCATGGACCATGCCCGGGTCGACGGCGCGTTGTGTTTCACGCGCGCCTCAAAGAGTGTCAGCATAGCGACGGGGCCTGTAGAGGGCCGAAGCCTGCCGGGGTCGCGGGACCAAGGGATTACCGTGACCCCGGTACGTAAAGGGCTAGTGAAGGACACCGTGGATTTTAGTCAGTACAAGTCTGACAGTCCCTCCCGCCCTGCCCTGGGTGGGAGGACTCATTTGATGATTTTACCACGATAAAAAAAAAAAAAAAAAAAGACCTCTCTTCGTTAGAAGAAGTGGGCTGTAATCCAAGGGCAATGCGGGTCTTCGAATTTTCGGTTCTAAGACATATTACATACATACACGTTTTCAGAGCAGTCAAGTGTTGATCGAATAAATTACACAAAGCTCCTCAACATCTGCCTAGCCTTTTCCCAACTTTATTGGGGTCGGCTCACAGTCGAACCAGTTTTTTTTCTTTTTTATGGAAGCGTTAATCGCAACGTTTGATACTACTATTTTCTACTTAATTTTTTATTCCCAAGTAAATTACTGCCAAACAAAAACTTTTTCTTCATAAAACTCTGAAAAATGAACTCACTAACTAACTTGCGCTAGTAATTAAAGCTGTTAAGCATAATGCTAGTTACGCTCAAAATAAAAATATTAATTATAAACTGGCAACACCTACACAGTTGGCAATTTAAAAATTTGGCATAAAGGCCTTGAAGCTATGCCAGAAACATTCCAAAAAAAGCAATGTAAAAAAAGGTATAAAAATAATTAAATGGGCTGTAAATACAACAAAAAAAGGCAAGAAAAGTCAAACATAGTAAACAAATGAAAATTTTGAATGAAAATTGTGACGAGCCGAAACTTCTTGGATGTTATATGGCTCTTTATCAAAATAGGACTTGCTTATTTCCTATAGGTAACTACTAGATCTCAAGTAAATCACACTTTTGCGAAACCAATTTAATAATTTTAAACTACGAGTATTAAGTACTTTCGAAACAAAGTTCTTATAGTTCCAACTATCGTTGTTTGCGCAACAAAATTTTAATGATACAGATTAATCGTCGACCCATTTTCCTGCCCCATTTGGCATCGAAACTATTTTAAAATCATTAAATGAAATGTGATTTAGATTGCGTGAAAACGCCATAAAACGCAATAATACGACACAATAGTAATAAAGTAATATCACCGCCATTTTGCATCCCAAACGTCAACTTTCCCGCCATGACGTTAATTTATTTTTAATTGTCTATGGCATGAAGCCGTTCCGAGAAATGAGGCCGTATTTCTTTTCTTATTTTTTTATTGTTATGACTTATTGCTGGCCTAATTGTGATTTCATTATGTTTGTAAATGGATATTGATATTTGAAGATGGAAATAAAGATTTGGTTACTTTTCTTTTGTTGGGAAAATGTTTCTCCATTTAGCTTATTTTTAATGTCGGTTTCAATTCTGAATTCTATTGGCTTAATTACTGAGGAACTAAAGGCTTAGTTTATTTTCAATTTGAGACCGCAGTTTGTTTTGGTTCGTTTATTATTAGAATACATATTGCCACGCCATATTATCAGTTTTCGTTGCCACTAATCTATTGTAAAAAAAATCAAACCTATGCTCTAAGCTACTAAAATAGCGATCTTATACTTCTACAAAAATGACAAGCGTGACATTATGAAAGGCAACTTAATCACTTGAAAAAAAAAGGCTATGCCTAATAGTAAATGTAACAGGGATGCGATTGATTATGAATTGATTATGAATTGGTCGCTGTGTGAAAACAAAGCTTAAGTAGGATCCCATTGGCTTCCTTGGGTGGTAATAAATGTAAATAAAGAACAACTTACTAAAGGAAAACTTCGACCTCCAATCATCAAAAAAAAAACAAACACCCAATTTCGTAGAAATTAAATATTTAAAGGACATACCGTTTTAAAAATACCAAGTAATTTAGAGCGTTTGTCACCAACGGATCGTAAAAGATGGAATTAATTTAATGTCTTCATTAGAAACGAGTCCTAACTCGTAAAATCGCCGTAAATATGAATTTAGCAGTCAAATGTGGAATGATAATGTTCAAATTATATTTATTACATATCATCAGCGAGTGTAATGGGGATTCGAAGAACACCGAGTGAGTTATATTAAGTTTTCACAAATGTGTTTAATCTGCGTTTTCCACCAATTCAATGAGCTATTTGAAAAATGCGAGGCAGGTTTAATTTTCGCTGCAAAAACTACGTCACTGAAAATAAACTTTAAACGGAGTTTTAGTGGAGCATACGGTGATGGTCTGCCCGCTTGGGCGGAACACCGTAGCGCAGTGTCCTAACGGAGGCCAGCCCCTTTGTACACAACGACTTAGGTATCCAATGTATCCAATGAGTACGAACCCTTATATGATAGTCACCTGGATACCAAAGCCGGAAGGTATCGAAGACTTGCATCGCATTGTGTACAAAAAGTATAGGCGTGCTGTCAGATCGACAGCAATCTTACAGGGGCCAATAGAGGGCCAAAGCCTATCGGGGTTGCAGGACTATCTACACAGATTAACCGTAACCCTGGAACGTAATGGGCCCTTGAAGGAAAAACGTGGATTTTAGTCAGTATTAGTCTGACAGTCCTTTCTGCTCCACCGAGGGAGGGAGGACTGTTTTGATGATTTTACCGCGATAAAAATAAAGAAAGGGGGAGGCATTTGTTCAGCACTGGACGTCTTCCGGCTGATGTTGATGATGAGTCAACTCCAGGTTAATGAGCTCTATAAATACGAGTATTAGGAACGTATAATATAGTAAGGACCCAATTAGCTGATTGCTGAATCTACAAAGAGAAACTGTTATCTAATTATATGGTTTCTGTTATGTAACTGTTAGTCAAACTAGTAAGGATAAAGTTATACGTTCAGTAACGAAACTTACATTGAAAACCGCTGCGGTTCCCGAGTTTACGTGGCACAGAATACCCATCTAATATTAATTAAGAATTAATATGCAGTGCTGTTTAAAACGGAAGAATTCAGAACTTTGTCATATATTTTTTTTCTTGATAATTTGAAAGTAGAGAGTTGTTCAGGCTTTCAGGCATATACAGATAACCCGAAAAATATTTTTTTTATAATTTTTTTTACAGTGCAGGACTGCCCCGCTTGGACAGAGCACCGCCTTGTCCTCACGACGGCGATGGGCAGAGACCTCTCGCGCCCGGCATTGGTCGAGGCGATGCTGCGGGGCGAGACGAGTGGGAAGCGGTCGCTTCCTTCTGCGAAGCAGTCATGCTCGCGAAGGAGGAGGCGGGCCGCGTGATGGAGAGGACAGTGTCCTCCCTCCACCCTAGCCGCAGTGGTAGGCGCTCACGGTGACTGACATCGGCAGACGATCTCTGGCCACCGTAGGCGCGGGCAGCGAGTAATGGGCGACTCGCTATCCGACCATGGACCATGCCCGGGTCGACGGCGCTTTGTGTTCCACGCACGCCTCAAGGATTGTCAGCATAGTGACAGGGCCCCCTGGCCAAAGCCTGCCGGGAAACTTTTTTAGAACCTAAGCCTTATATTTTATCAACACTATCTGAACTTTTGTACTTTAATATTTTTATTTTTTTGTCTACATTACTCGTTCCAGTGACCGATAATATTTTAGCTGTATTTTCTTTTCATAGAAATTTTATGTGTGAAAAACTTAGAAAAATATAAAAGCAAATATTATTCAAATTAAACATTTTTTTTTGTCTACAAAAATTGAACAAAAATAATAATATCGATAATTTTGACTCAATTTTACTTGAAGTGAGAAAATCAGATTGCTCACGGTTTCCAGCAAAGCGGAGAGGAGCGTGAGAAATGTACCGCGAAGCTGACAGGTTATTTCCACCAAAGTGGAGAGGAGATGTATAGCGGAGAGGAAAAGTGAGCAGTGTTTAGCAGAGATGTGAGGCCCCATGACTTCTTACTTTCGCTCTGTCAAGCCACTTGCCATCTCGTGGCGCAAAATTCTATACAAATACTAGCACTTCATCCGCGACTTCGTCCGCGTGGGTTACGTACTTTCCTAATTCCCCCTTTTCACCCCCTTAAAGGTTAAATTTCCAAAAACCCCTTCTTTGTACTCCCCTACATTATAATAGGAAGCCGTGTGCAAAATTTCACATTCCTAGCCCCAGTAGTTTCGGCTGTACGTTGATATGTCAGTCAGTCAGTTCTCTTTTTATATATAGATAAGACATCTCTTCTCTCCGCTTGATCTATTTCCAGTTTCTACCGAAGCTAAGCGGAGAGGAGGTGTAGAAATAACCCAATCTAATTAGTTATTCAAAACACATCTCTTCTCGTCTCCGCTTCTCTTTGGTTATACAAAACACACTCTCTCGACTCCGGTTTGGTGGAGTCCGGCCTTAGTCTATATCTCATTTTTTCCAGAAAGTACATAGAACACTTTACTACGGTAACTAGTTACGGCGTAGCTCGGCTACGTGCTACGATTACTCCCTATGATCTCGTAGCCTTAAGTACTTTGGGGTTTTTTGGGTACCGCCCTAAGTACAGACTTTTATACCAAATTGGAGACTATTGCTTTGAAGCTACATCATTTTGTTCACGACCGGAGATGTTACGCAATTTGTGTCGAGATCTACGCATTTGTTATTTGTTTGAATTTCCTCGTAATTCACATTGCGTTGACTTTTATTTTAAGTTTGTAATATATTCAAATGATTCCTCCCGGATTGGGTGAAGTTGTGTTTATGCTATAATATGTCTTACCATTATTTCTGCATTTTTTGACTTCTTTCTTAACTCAATATTTTTATTTTAAACATATTACATTATATTTAACTATTTTAACGATTATATACAGAGTATAAATAAAAAAAATGTTTTCTTTTTATTTATTTTTTTTGTACATGTCATGTGTCCTTCCGCCCAGGGTAGAGCGAGAGGGACTGTCAGACTCGTACTGACTAAAATCCACGGTGTCCTTCAATAGCCCTGTACGTACTGGGGTCACGGTAATTCGTACAGTCCCGCGACCATGCTATTTTATTAAGTACGAAATTTTTTGACCTCTAATAATAACAGATTGAGTAAACAAACAATTCTAAGAAACATCATTTAAACTGTAAACTTATTCTTAAACTTTCAAGTTACATTTTTCAAACATCATGTTTAATAAGTTTATCAAAACTTCTTCAATACTATTTCATAGTCTACCGAGCTATAATATCGAGAACGACTTTTGAAGTTTCGAAGTCGCTTTACGAAGAGTGACCTTTGAAAAAGTTAAGTCAGTACTTAAGTTAACTTGATCTTGGATACAATATTTTAAGTAAATAAAGCTCGAACATGAATCAATTAAACTTGTGTCAATTAAAGTTGAATTTAATATCGTCGACTCTTTGCGTGATCAGATGGCCTGCCATGAAATCTCCCAGCGAGTGTAATTCAAGTGTGGGAATGAGACAGAGCTCTACAAGTCGTCTAGCGCCACCTCGTTCCCACACTGGAACTACTCTCGCTTTAAGTCGTTATTGTAGGTTAGCAGAGGGCTGAATTATTTCTTGGTCAAAGAATCAACATTGCCACCTAATCTGGCAATAATGCTCTTGGCACTTTCCCCAGCAGCGATGTGGCAGAATTTCGACGCTGTGTGAATTTGCAGAGTTATTATTTTATTTTTTAAATGCCATACATAAGAAAAAAATACAATAACTTTTTTAGGATATCGTAAAGTTACTAAAACCAGTGTCACAGGAATCTCTTATGAGGTCAGCGCGATCTTGGAACGCAAAATGCAGTTGAAGGAATAGGATGGTTTATAGTCAGCTCCACCCAGATCATGGAACTCATCTGATGATATGCCACCTCAAGAAAAGGTAGGTGTTTGTGTTTGTGAGTTTCTATGTTTGTAAACGCACCCAAGATACAGGAGGTTTAAATAAAATAAAATATAAACAAGAAATGGCTACTGCCAAGCCAATTATATTTATTTATTTAATTTCATTTAGGGTCGGAACCTATCCCCCACTGAATTACTATTTACTGCCAAAAATATTTTATTCAAAAAAGTTGTAAGTTTATACAAACCGAAACCCGACAAATCGTATAATAAGACAGATACCAAAAACATGAATATTAACACTGCTGAAAAATATTTGAAACGAAAGATTGACTTAATATTCTCATACATAAATGCATGGTATAATATATACGTACACTAGCTTTTAACTGTGGTTTCACGTGAAAATTAAAAACTTTTCTAGGGAACCCGCTTTTTAGAGTTAAATCATGCGTCCCAAGACAAATTATAGTCTAACAATGTCTCTAATTTCATTAAAATCTAGTCACGATCTAGCATTATGGACCATCATGATTTTTTATAAGTATCGGACAGACAAAGTTACTTTTACATTTATTATTTAAGTATGGATCGTAGAGATACATAGATATGTAACATATTCATTACATTTTTACATCGAATATCAAAGGGTAGATTAACATAGTTCCCCAGCAAAGGGTAACTTGTTGAAAAGTTTTCAAATAACTGCGAAAAAGCGTTTGTGAGAGCTTTTTTATCTAAAAATGTTTCATCTAAAAGTAAATCTCGTGGGTTTATTATCTTTTACCCTTTTTATCTTTTATTTTAACGTAGCATTTTCAGTTTACTTTCGATTTCCATTGTCAGACTTAGTTTTTTTTTAATAAGCATACCTATCTATTATTGCAAAGTGTCAATTACTATCTGAAAAAGTCTTGACAAAACGGCCTTAATTTGAAAATAGCATTGTGTATTGTTATGCCTTTTATATATAAAGAGGGATTACCCATTTTATCATCACCACTGCTCTCAAAACAATGAAGAAAAACATTGACGAAACCAAAAATTCGAAAACATGTTTGATTTCATTTTTTATTTTTATTCAACACTAGCACTTCGCCCGCGACTTCTTCCGCGTGGGTTACGTACTTTCCTAATTCCCCCTTTTCACCCCCTTAAAGGTTAAATTTCCAAAAACCCCTTCTTAGTGCTCCCCTACATTATAATAGGAAGCCGTGTGCAAAATTTCACATTCATAGCCCCATAATATAAGAATGAAAGCTATGTAAAATCAAACGCAGATTATTTATTTACCCTAATCTACACCATGTCGAATCTATAAACGGAATTAATGTAAAAATCAGATTACATACGTGATATAAGTTCAATGACATAGAAGCATGGGTTCCCCTTCTATGATTTTTTTTTTTTTTTTTTTTTATCGTGGTAAAATCATCAAATGAGTCCTCGCACCCAGGGCAGGGTGGGAGGGACTGTCAGACTTGTACTGACTAAAATCCACGGTGTCCTTCACTAGCCCTTTACGTACCGGGGTCACGGTAATCCCTTGGTCCCGCGACCCCAGCAGGCTTTGGCCCTCTACAGGCCCCGTCACTATGCTGACACTCTTTGAGGCGCGCGTGGAACACAACGCGCCGTCGACCCGGGCATGGTCCATGGTCGGACAGCGAGTCGCCCATTACTCGCCGCCCGCATGCCCGCGCCTACGGTGGCCGGAGATCGTCTCGCGACGTCCGACGCCGTGGGCGTCTACCACTGCGGCTAGGGTGGAGGGAGGACGCTGTCCTCTCCCTCAGGCGGCCCGCCTCCTCCTTCACGAGCATGACTGCTTCGCAGAAGGAGGCGACCGCTTCCCACTCCGTCTCGCCCCGCAGCATGGCCTCGACCAATGCCGGGCGCGAGAGGTCTCCGCCTATCGCCGTCGTGAGGACACGGCGGTGCTCTGCCCAAGCGGGGCAGTCCTGCACCGTATGCTCCACCGTGTCCTCCGGACGATCCTCGCAGTGGTGACACCCAGGCGTTTCTTCCCTCCCTATCAGACACAGGAACCTCCCGAAACTTCCGTGTCCGGTGAGGACCTGCGTCATGCGGTAGGTCAGGACGCCGTGACGCCTATCCAGCCACTCCTCAAAAAGGGGTCTTACCGCCGCGATTGCGGCGTGCCCGCCCCTTCTATGATGGAGATAGTTTGGGTGACATATTTATGGCTTGAGAGATAGCAAGGTGGGTTTTTATTTAGCTTGTGTAACAAAAATATTAGTCTCTTTTTATCGTATCCGAACGAACTTTGTAACAAAACTCGTCTCGATGGGTGTTAACAACATAATTTAGTTTGGTTTCGCTCAAATTCAATCAGTTTGGTCATTCGTTACCCATACTATGTTGATACAGTTGAATCTCTGTAATTTACATTGAACGACCACGTATAAGGGGGTCTAATCTCTAAGCACGAAACCCGTAATTTCGGCCTTAGTGACAGACGTTTTGACAACGAGCCCGAACTAAGAATGAATGAAATTACGATTTGACAGATAGCTCCTTAGAGTCTGCGCCATCACTCATGACCTGCGGGTGGTACTACATTTTTTTTTTTTTAATGCAATTTGATGTAATGATATAGACACTAGACACTAGCTGCGTCAAAATGACTTCAACTATGGCGTTATTATGTGTCCGCAATTTGATTTTGACGTTAGTTACGTTCGTACATTCGTAGTCGTTCCCGTGTTTTCGTTGACGGACTTAGAAAGTAGACACCCTAGCTCTCAACACAAATAGTAACACCTTTTATCATTCTTAGGGGAAAAACGATTTCTTTTTAAAAAATAAACGTTGCCTCACATTAGAACTGACTGCTGGGACACAGGCTTCCTTTCTGTGAGAGGGAGTGGGCCATAATCCACCACGCGGGCCCAGTGCGGGTTGGTAGATGTAAGATGTCTTCGAATTTTTTGTTCTTGGACATACCAGTTTCCTCACGATGTTTTCCTTCACCGTTTTGAGAGCAGTGGTGATGAAATAAATAACACAAAGTAATGTGCCTGGCTGGGTTCGAACCCACGATCTACAACTCGTAAGTCGCACTGTGGGCGCGTTGACCAACATTTAATATCACATAGACAAACACCCAGATACGAAACAACTAATTAAATTGTGTGAATGAATTAAATTGATGACACATATATTTGTTTTTGTGTAGGAATCGAAGCTGCTACACGAAGGTAGTAGTCGATTGAGCTACTGCACAAAGCCCCGTTTCTTTACGCCTTTTTATTTTCTTTTCCTCTTTTTCTACTCTACCTTTAAGGCCTAAAAAAGCCTAAAATGTTCATCCATGAATGTTCTAACGTACGGTGAGATATAGCGACACTAATTCGAGTGGTCACTGCTCCACAATGAGATCGTATAATCATCTCATACATTATTATATCCGCTATAACTGTATAGGGTGAAGACAGAAGTCTCATTTTGTTGTAGTATACCAGCTCCACTAGCTAACTAACTACTAGATTAAAAAAAAAAACAAAGAAAAAGAAACTTAAAAAAAAACTGACAAAAGAAAACGAAAAATAAGTAGCCTGTTTAAATCTGGAGGTTGAACCTGCTAACATCAGCATAAAATTCAACTCTAAAAGAAATCGGCCACCGTGTTGTCATTTTGGGTCACGATGACGTAATAAAATTATCTAGCATTTTTTAAACACTAGGATTTTTTGCCTGGATCGTGGGTGCGTTTACAAACATAGAAACTCACATACAAAAACACCCAGACCCGGAAAAACTACTGGCAGATCATACAAATATTTGTTCCGTGCGGGGATCGAACCCGCGACACGCTGCGCAGCAGTCGATCGCTCAGCGACTGCGCCAGACGTGTCGTTAAAACATCGAACGTTTGTGACATATTCCAGTGGCCATACTAAGCTTTTTTTTTTATCGTGGTAAAATCATCAAATGAGTCCTCCCACCCAGGGCAGGCCATACTAAGCTAGCTTATGTTTCTTTACCCTCTCAGGTTGAGACCTATGCCCAAAAATGATCGATGTAGATCAGAGTATGTCGTCAATATTTTAAACAGTACGGTTTTCAAAACCTAACAAATTTTCTTTTTGATCTTTCAGGGTTGGTTTCATGGGCATGCTGCCGGTGAGTAATGGGTGACTCGCCGTCCGATCAGGGACCATGCCCGGGTCGACAGCGCGTCGTGTTCCACGCGCACCTCAAAGAGCAGTCAGCAACCTGACGGGCCCCCCCCTTAGAGAGCAACAGCCTGCCGGGATCCCAAATTTATCCCAGATATCCACTATACCCCTCCTTGACCTTCTCTCCTCCCCTGCTATGTGGTCAGGCCACACTTTACGAAACAGCCATACATCTTACTAATTGACGTTATCTCGGGCCGCAGGACGTTTGCGTTTTTCTTTATTTTTTCCTCCTCACACACGTGTCGCCGTGCAAGTATTAACGTTGGGGATTTTGGGGAATTACTGCACGTGATAGCTGAAATATGTGGTTGTTTTTAGCGGTAGATTAAGCTGTTATTGTGTGTTGAAAGAGTGTTATAAACTTACTATTAATAAAATAAATATTTGACAGGATCAAAATAAACTTAGAGAGCAATGGTGGCCCAGTGGTATCCACTGACTGACTAACGAGTTGTAGGTTGTGGGTTCAAACACAGACAGACGCATTACTTTGTGTAATTTATTACATTTATTACACTGCTCTCAAAACAGTGAAGCAAAACATCGTGAGGAAATGTCCTACAATCAAAAATTTGAAGACAAATATAACATAGACAAGGGGAAAAACCGTCAAACGGAAACGCTCAATAGTCTTTAATGGATTTTCAACTTTATAATCTGGGGTATAAAGTTGAAAATCGATGAAAGATTACTTAGCCTATTTTGATTATGGTTTATGTATTTTTTCGACGTTTATTAAATTTATTTATGGTCATTTACCATCAATCATATTTCATACCTGTACAACAACATATCTCTTGCTCGTATTTCGTTATATTCAGTGGGACTGAAATAAATATATGAGGTAAGTAATAATGTAACGAATTGACTTGTATAACAATCTAAGATTACGTTGTGTTACTCGTAGTTGCGTTTTCAGAACAATGTTTTAACTATAATCTCAAGGCAATATTTACTTATATTTCTTTGTAAGTTTTGTTCTTGTAACTTAACTTTAAATTCATTTTGGGTGAAAATAATACAAAAACAAAAACAGAATGAAAAATTCGCTATGAGCATCTTTGACACACCTTTGACAGCTACGACTGTTAGACCATGGTTGATCGCAAAACCACGATTTGTAATAACTCTTGTATAAACCGTAGTTTTAAAAAGCTATTAACGTAATTTTGTAATAAGATGGTATAGCTTTATAATATTAGGTAAAATAGATTCACCTAGACGACGGACATACATCTGGTCAATACCGGAAAATCGATTCCGTGGTCCACAAATTTGAACTTTATGAAGAATCTATCAATAAAGTCAGCGTAGGATAGTAAGGTACTTATCACCACCTATGAATCTACCTTTTGAGGTGCAAAAGGTACTACAATCAAAGAGTACCGATATCCGGTCTCAAATATCCCGAACAACAAGCCGTATAATCCGTCAAAGTGTAATACATACATGTAGCTCTAGTTATATATATTTTGTGTTATATAAGATGGGCCGTAGTCCGAGTGTCCTTCACAAGAGTTTGAGGCTGGTCACACTTAACCCACGGAGAGGCGGTACTATCTGTCGGTAAGTCACGATGTTCTTGGTTTGTTTTCACACTTTTTACTCACTCACAGGCTTCAATTCCAAATCACTGGAGATTGAAATATAATGAAACGCAGAGCTAAGAGACGTTGTACACGGGATGACAACGCCCCCTAGTTACCACATTATCGGGCGCCATAAAATCTGCTAATTCTTGGCAACTAGATATTTTGATAAACAATTTCGGCCTGTTATCATTATCAATATGTATAAAAATCAATGCTACTTTTCGTTGTAATTTTATGACTCAAGAAAGGGCTCACCTATCCAAACCAAATGTTTAGGCTTTGTTCGGACAATTTAGTAGATGGTTTATGTGAAGTTTGCACAAAATCGGTGGAGCGGTTGTTCATTTACCACATATGATGTAGTAGTAGTATTATGTAGTGTAGTAGTATTGATTCTGTGGCGCTACGAAGTTCGCGGGGTCCGCTAGTACATTATAAATTAAACGAAACTTAAAAACGTTATTAAAGAGGTTATCGTACTTCACTCCGCGGTTACAGCCATTATTGATTCACATCTCTCGATTGATCGAATTGATAGTACCCACCACTGAATTAGCACACACACACAGCTTGAATCATCGCTGTAAGTTTGCCCGCTTATCGGTCTTTTGTAGACTCTGTGAATATGCGCATGACGTCTACAACCACATTCAAACGCCCCCCTTCTACCATCGTACTGCTAATTACCATCCATACTTAGTCGCCATTCAACCAATTCGCACAAAGTTCTTTAAATTTTCCTTAATACTACGCATGAAGAATGGAACTCACTACCAGCATCTGTAACAAAAAAAGACAATGAAATAAAAAAAACGAAGCCACCGATTTCCGAAAGAAGTTATTTTACACTTTTTTTTAAGGGAGTGCTCGTGGTCGCTGGATTTACGAATTACTGTGACCCCGGAACGTAAAGGGCTATTGAAGGACACCATGGATTTTAATCAATACGAGTTCGACAGTCCCTCCCGCTCTGCCCTGGGTGGGAGAACTCATTTGATGATTTTACCACGATATAAAAAGGCAGGAGGAGCTCGTGGCTAAATAATCGGGCTAAATAACCGGGGTAGGCCGCGCTTGCCGAGGTTGGTCAGTGGATGAGTGACCACCTGTCATAACGAGTTTTCTCCGTGCCGCGGAAAGCACGTAAAGCCGTTGGTCCCGGCTGTCATTCGTCGATCTTTGTCAGTCGATACTATTAGTCAGAATCTCTAAAAGTCTGACAACCAGTCTTACCATGCGGTATCGTATTACCCAGTAACTGGGTTGTGGAGGTCCGATAGGCAGTCGCTCCATGTAAAATACTGATATTCAGCATCTGGTTCGATTGGTAGCCGACCCCAATATAGTTGGGAAAGAGGCTAGACAGATGATTACTAAATAACCTATAAATAAATAAATAAATAAGTCTTGTCCTCGTGTATCAAATCACCAAATCAGTTTTACAGGTTGGCTGGAAGAGATCTCTTTAAAGAGATAAGCTCATCTTTGTGAATGTAATTTTAAGTTTGGTTTTCATTGTAAATTTTGTGCACAATAAAGAATATATATAATAAATCGCATAAAACGTTACAAATAGAAGACTCACTCGCAACTCGCCAACCCTCCAATGGTACCAGCCAACTTCACATCCATTTTCAAGAGGCCCTCGCATGTCGTGTAACGGCTTTGCATGTAACTCCTCACCATCGAGAGGGTTGGTTGACAGTCCATACTAATTTTGTATTGGAATTGTCGACAAGTTTGCGAGGTTTCGGCCCCTCTTGAGGGCGTTGTTACCACAAGAGGGTTTCGGGAGAGTCGGGAGGACTGTTATTCAAATATGAAGGTTCTGAGTGTCGGAGTTTGTTTTTTGGTTCTTTGGAACTCATGTTTCTTTGAGTGTCTATATGTGAGAGATAAGGATTTAAGCTACCTTTTTTATATTAATCTCTTATTACAAATATTTTAAGCCCTAAAAAAGTTGTTGTTCCGGATCTAGTGTTTGTGTAAGTGAATTCATATGTTTGTAAACGCACCCACGGTACAGGGGAAATTCTTAGTGTGAGAAAAAACTATTCTGGTCCCATAATATAGATTGGCTAGATAGTTAAGTACTACATCTTAATAGAACCTGCGACACGCAGTGCAGTAGTGGATTACTCAACCTACTGCGCACACCGTGATATCACGAAATGTGGGTACATTTTTGAACAAATTATTATTCTTGTATCGATATTCATTTTTTTATTATAAAACTAACTAATGTCATTTTAAACAGTTGCCGAGGTCGCAGGACTGCCTAAACGGGTAACTGTGACCCCGGAACGAAAAAGGCTATTGAAAAAACACTGAATTTTAGTCAGTACGAGTCTGAAAGTCCCTCCTTTCCCGCTCTGGGCGGACTCATTAATGATTAAACGACGATAGAAAAAAAAAACAGTTGCAGAGAAATAAGCATTGTCTACGTTTGATTCACTGTTTTTAGTAGTAAAAAATGTATATTTTGTAAATTCAAAACTCACACTTTTAAACTTTTTATTCATAAAACTGACGACGACAAACCGTTGTCATTTCCCGTCTCTTACTCATGTGTAGATATTTACTTCCGGTCGCGTGCCGGATGCTCTATGAAAGCAACCCTAGCTGACTTCCGGTAGGCTTTTAGTCATAAACGCGACGAATATACATACAATCATGTGTCCCGTTTTTTTTTGGGGCAAGACAGATTGGGGTACCGATTCTACATAAATATTTATGTTGGGATTTTTAAATGGTCTTTTCCGTTTGTAAATTTATGATAGGGTTTAAAATTAATTAAAAATGTTACGTAGGATATCCGCCCAGTCCGTTTTTTTTTGTGCTATCTAATGTTTTGGTGGCCCAAAATCAGTGTGGCTCTTCTATATTCGGGTACCCGTACCTCTTTATTATAGTCGCGGGCATTATTTTGTAACTGCTGTTCTCATCGCCCACTCCTACGGCTCGGCTGAGAATTTAGCGTCAAATGCAATAAAACTACCTCACTTTATCGAATTGTACTTTTTTGTGTTTGTTTAGTCTGTTATTTTTCTATGTCACACTTTGAACTCGTTTTCATTCAACCCAAAGTAGTGTTAGGTAATTTAAATCTGGCGTCACTCCAGGTCACATTTCAGTAATATTGGGTTTAAAATTCACAATGTGGTCACGTCTGTGTATGTAAAGCTGAAAATCATTGGGTCGGTTTCAGTAGGTTATTTTGAAAAGTTATTTGAATGTAATGTGCATTGGAAAAGGAGATTTAAAAACTAAAAATTTAAAGAGATTTTAAGAAACAATGGCATAGTTATATTCCTATGGTTTCTTTGCATTATGTCTACTTCGCAATATGACTATTTTCTGATGCTTTCGCTTTCCCTTTAATTGGTAGCAGAACGCCAACATTTTGAAACCACATTGGATCGCATCAGGGTATCTACTTTCTAAGTCCGTCGACGAAAATACGGGATCGGATACGGAATGATGTCAAAATCAAATTGCTTACGCAATAATACCGCCACGACTCACACGAGTTTGATGCGGCACTTGTCATTACATCAAATTGCACTAAAAATGTAGTACCACAATTTTCCGCAGGTCATGAGTGGTGGCGCGGACACTAAAGAGCTATCTGTCAAATCGTAATATCATTCATTCTTAGTTCGGGCTCGTTGTCAAAATGTCTGTCACTAAGATCGAAACTACGGGTTTCGTGCTTAGAAAGGAACCTCCTAACCCTGCCCGCTGTGGCAAGAACAACTGCTTTCTAAATCAAACCCTGATTCAACAGCCTAACGAGAGCCTCCTTAAATTAATTACTATTACAATTTTAACTCTATGTACTGTTAGTAGGTACTAGAATCACAGTTTCATAATAGTTAGTATTTATTTAGGGTGAACCAAATAATGTTTAGGTTATCAAAGGCTAATCAACCCGATGTTTACATAGGAGATGCTAAGGCGCGTTTCCATTAGGCAAAATTTGCATACAAGTATAATGACGTCACATTTGCGTACAAGTAGCTTGTTTTTTTTTAAACGTTGCGCCACACTACGAATTTCTCCTGTATCGTAGGTGCGTTTACAAACATATAAACTCACATACACAAACGGCCAGACCCGGAACTACTACTTGTAGATCATACAAATATTTGCTCTGGTGCGGGAATAGAATCCGCTGCACGCACCGCAGCAATCCAATCGCTCACCCACTGCGGCAACCGTTTCGGAAAACTCAACGAGTGTGTGCAAATAACATGCAGATTTTACTTATAAAGTTCCCAATGTTGACAGTTACTTGAAAGAAAATGTACAAGTTCAAACTACCTACTTGAAATTGGTAGCTTGCACGCAGTTTTGTTCAAGTTGCATTTAATGTGCAACTTGTATACAAGTAACTTGTATAATGGACACGTGTCTTATGAATCTTGAAATATTAAGTAAAGTGCAAAGAACGACCCATTATAGTACTTGAACCCTATTCAGGTTAAAAATATTGTCAGTATGGAATCTATAAATATGTAAAAATGTTATTTTGGTTTGTGTACACTTCAAAAACTCAAAAAGTTCTACACCGATTGAGCTGAAATTTTAGCATGATATCCGCATCAAGGATTGTTTTTATATATTTAATGCATCAGTCATGTATCCGCGACCGCGAAAAAAAAATTTTTTTGTGTCACAGCGAAGCTTAGCAGGGTACAGCTAGTAATAGATAATTTTGTCGGATCTTGGTAGAGTATGACCTTAAAGTGAATACAAGCGCCTATTTTCGGCATTGTGCTGAGTCTAGGGGTAGGTTTCTGTTAAGCACCACGGTCCCATGGAACGACAATGACCATACTGTCCTAGGAACAGCTCTGTGTTGTTTTTTAAGGTCAGAGTATTAGGGTATAAAGTAGAGTTAATGACAGACTATGTAACATTAAATGTGAAATTATTAATATAACCTTAAATGTAACATTAAATTATGCGAAAGTTTGTGAGGATGGATGGATGTGTATATGGATATAATATGTTACTCTATCAAGCAAAAATCCGGGGTCGCGGGACCAAGGGATTACCGTGACCCCGGTACGTAAAGGGCTATTGAAAAACACCGTGGATTTTAGTCAGTACAAGTCTGACAGTCCCTCCCGCCCTGCCCTGGGTGGGAGGACTCATTTGATGATTTTACCACGATAAAAAAAAATCAAGCAAAAATGGCTGAATGGATTGTAATGGCTCACAATTTTTAAACTTCTTTTTTGGGTCCAAAAAATCATCAAATTCTTCCCGCTCTGGATGGAACTGTCAAACCAGACTGGCCAAAAACTAAGCTATTCCTTTAGCTCCCTTTTTTATTCCAGGACCAAGGTAACCTTTTAAGACGGTCCCACGACTCCACTATTTATAACTTTTTTTTTTACGCGTTAAAACCATCTTATGTGTCCTCCCACCCAGGGCAGAGCGGAAGGGACTGTCAGACTCGTACTGACTAAAATCCACGGTGTCCTTCGATAGCCCTTTGCCTTCCGGGGTCACGGTAATTCGTACGTATGCTCCACCGTGTCCTCCAGACGATTCTCACAGTGGTGACACCCAGGCGTTTCTTCCCTCCTAATCAGACACAGGTACCTCCCGAAACTTCCATGTCCGGTGAGGACCTGCGTCATGCGGAAGGTAAGGACGCCGTGACGCCTATCCAGCCACTCCTCAAAGAGGGGTCTTACGGCCGCGATTGCGGCGTGCCCGGACCTCGGTTGCGACAGTCGCTCCCTCCATACTGCCCTGCGATCGCGCCGGAATTCTTCGGCCTCTGCCTCGAATCTTGCGGGCAGCGGGGCGGCGGCGGCGGCGGCGCTCGCAGTTCGGGCCCGCCCCGCTGCCGCACCGCTGTTTCCGAGGGCCGGTCCATTTGAATGTATGCCTAAGATCCTGCCGCTCCCGCGCCGCTGACGCCGCCGCCCCGCTGCCCGCAAGATTCGAGGCAGAGGCCTTCCGGCCGCGCCTCGACTTGTCGAGGCAACGGGGATTCGCCCCAGCGCTGCGCCTCCACGCGCCACTCATAGACACGCTGGAGAGCAGTCGCCTCCAGATTCCAGGGCAAACTATTTATAACTTACATTAACTTATTATCCGATATTTCCTTCCCGTGGGATAATATAATAATTTAACTTGAACGGGGATGAACTCGTTGCAAAAACTAGTTATTTATACTGATATTGATTCCAAGAAAAACAATTACCAAAATCTTAGGTACCATCACTATTCGTCCGGTACATTATTTTCTAATAAGAGGACATTAGGTACGTTGAACCTTACAAGAAAAGGATCATTTATGTAATAATAATAGAGATTACATTATATAAAGATCTTTTATCAGACTGGCTTTTTTTATCGTGGTAAAATCATCAAATGAGTCCTCCCACCCAGGGCAGAGCGGGAGGGACTGTCAGACTCGTATTGACTAAATCCACGGTGTCCTTCAATAGCCCTCTACGTTCCGGGGTCACGGTAATTCGTGCAGTCCCGCGACCAAACATGTAGCCCTGAAAGGAAAGATGAAAAAAGAGAGATGGATAGAATATTCTTTATTATGCATATTATACAAATTAGACCCTTCCTACACAAGGCGACGCAAGTCTCTGATGCTTAACGACTTTGACATCCATTGACGCGTGCCTGTGTAAGAACCTAAATGAATTTGTATTGTGAAAATAGCCTGGATAACGAAGTCGTAAGGTATTGGAGACTTGCGTCGCAGGGGCTTATAGATTATATCCAATTCACAATATCTTTTAAATAGGATGACACAATGGGCAGTCTTATCGTAAAGCGATATTTTCAAGACAACCTTTAGATCTATTTAAAAAAAAAGAAGGATAAACAATACTGTAAGTAGGTGGTTATTCAAATCTTTTACATCAGCCATTACCAAAATAGGCAACGTTTAGCTTAATATAGCTGAAAATATGTTAATAGCTATTATGCTAAAGAGCTCAGGCATCAGTACTATCAAAATTACCTTCAGGAGAAAGGAAAACTACATCTCCCTATTTCTATCGATATTCGTTGGCTCGGTTCAAAAGGAAAGCGGCGATAAAGATAACCTAACATCGGTAGTTATCTCGATATCGAGAATCGGTACTCGGCAGTAGCTTAGTACCGAATTATGCGACAAACATCGGAGGGTAGTCGGGAGAAAGATTAGAGTTAGTTTTCTCGGTTTTAAGTGACTTTTTTTTACTAATTTATGAAACTTTAAAGTGAAGGTAGTTCATTTAAGATTGGATATATTTTGTCCTTTTATACAGTTGGTCTAGTGGTCGAAAGCGCGACTACTAAGCATGTGGTTCTGGATTCGACTCTCGTATCGGGTAAAAGGACACACTGAAATGCAACCAAAAGCACAGGGTGGAGTTTTATTCAGTGCACTAGTCAAAAAAAGTGTGGTACCTGCCACACTTTTTTCTGGCAGTCCCTCCCGCTCTGCCCTGGGTGGGAGGACTCATGTAATGATTTCACCACGTAAAAAAAAGATGTTATGAGTGAGTGTGAGTGATTTGATGACTTTAACACTTAAAAAATGCTATTTCATCTAATGATTTCACCATGCCACAATCTGCTCCGCTATCCAAGTTGCAAGTCTTAACCATAAACAAGTATGAAGTAAAATCGATGGAACGATGTCATTGGAGCAGTTATGTCGTGAGTGGATGATAGCGTAGTGCCGAATTATACGGTACGACAAGTTACGAGTAGTGAGGGGAAACGATTATTGGGTTGTTCACTTGAGTATCGATATTGTGTGCGATATGGGGATGCGGTTTGTTATAATTTCTTTGGATTCTTCCGAATAAATTCTTGGTTTGAAAGTGTGGTTGTTTTCAAATAACAAGCACAATTATAACAGTTTTAAATTATACATTTATATTTTACTTCATATTATAATCGTGATCATAGATGGTTTTTTTATCGTGGTAAAATCATCAAATGCGTCCTCCCACCTAGAGCAGGGCGGGAGGGACTGTCAGACTTGACTGACTAAAATCCACGGTGTCCTTCAATAGCCCTTTAACCGGGGTTACGGTAATTTCTGAGTCCCGCGACCCCGGCAGGCTTTAGCCCTCTACAGGCTCCGTCATGATCATAGATGGATAGATGGATTTAGATGAAATTTGGTACACAAATAGTTTATAACCTGGATTAACACATAGACTAGTTTTTATCTCAAAAATCAAGCAAAAATGGCTGAATGGATTGTAATGGCTCACAATTTTTAAACTTCTTTTTTGGGTCCAAAAAATCATCAAATTCTTCCCGCTCTGGATGGAACTGTCAAACCAGACTGGCCAAAAACTAAGCTATTCCTTTAGCTCCCTTTTTTATTCCAGGACCAAGGTAACCTTTTAAGACGGTCCCACGACTCCACTATTTATAACTTTTTTTTTTACGCGTTAAAACCATCTTATGTGTCCTCCCACCCAGGGCAGAGCGGAAGGGACTGTCAGACTCGTACTGACTAAAATCCACGGTGTCCTTCGATAGCCCTTTGCCTTCCGGGGTCACGGTAATTCGTACGTATGCTCCACCGTGTCCTCCAGACGATTCTCACAGTGGTGACACCCAGGCGTTTCTTCCCTCCTAATCAGACACAGGTACCTCCCGAAACTTCCATGTCCGGTGAGGACCTGCGTCATGCGGAAGGTAAGGACGCCGTGACGCCTATCCAGCCACTCCTCAAAGAGGGGTCTTACGGCCGCGATTGCGGCGTGCCCGGACCTCGGTTGCGACAGTCGCTCCCTCCATACTGCCCTGCGATCGCGCCGGAATTCTTCGGCCTCTGCCTCGAATCTTGCGGGCAGCGGGGCGGCGGCGGCGGCGGCGCTCGCAGTTCGGGCCCGCCCCGCTGCCGCACCGCTGTTTCCGAGGGCCGGTCCATTTGAATGTATGCCTAAGATCCTGCCGCTCCCGCGCCGCTGACGCCGCCGCCCCGCTGCCCGCAAGATTCGAGGCAGAGGCCTTCCGGCCGCGCCTCGACTTGTCGAGGCAACGGGGATTCGCCCCAGCGCTGCGCCTCCACGCGCCACTCATAGACACGCTGGAGAGCAGTCGCCTCCAGATCCCAGGGCAAACTATTTATAACTTACATTAACTTATTATCCGATATTTCCTTCCCGTGGGATAATATAATAATTTAACTTGAACGGGGATGAACTCGTTGCAAAAACTAGTTATTTATACTGATATTGATTCCAAGAAAAACAATTACCAAAATCTTAGGTACCATCACTATTCGTCCGGTACATTATTTTCTAATAAGAGGACATTAGGTACGTTGAACCTTACAAGAAAAGGATCATTTATGTAATAATAATAGAGATTACATTATATAAAGATCTTTTATCAGACTGGCTTTTTTTATCGTGGTAAAATCATCAAATGAGTCCTCCCACCCAGGGCAGAGCGGGAGGGACTGTCAGACTCGTATTGACTAAATCCACGGTGTCCTTCAATAGCCCTCTACGTTCCGGGGTCACGGTAATTCGTGCAGTCCCGCGACCAAACATGTAGCCCTGAAAGGAAAGATGAAAAAAGAGAGATGGATAGAATATTCTTTATTATGCATATTATACAAATTAGACCCTTCCTACACAAGGCGACGCAAGTCTCTGATGCTTAACGACTTTGACATCCATTGACGCGTGCCTGTGTAAGAACCTAAATGAATTTGTATTGTGAAAATAGCCTGGATAACGAAGTCGTAAGGTATTGGAGACTTGCGTCGCAGGGGCTTATAGATTATATCCAATTCACAATATCTTTTAAATAGGATGACACAATGGGCAGTCTTATCGTAAAGCGATATTTTCAAGACAACCTTTAGATCTATTTAAAAAAAAAGAAGGATAAACAATACTGTAAGTAGGTGGTTATTCAAATCTTTTACATCAGCCATTACCAAAATAGGCTACGTTTAGCTTAATATAGCTGAAAATATGTTAATAGCTATTATGCTAAAGAGCTCAGGCATCAGTACTATCAAAATTACCTTCAGGAGAAAGGAAAACTACATCTCCCTATTTCTATCGATATTCGTTGGCTCGGTTCAAAAGGAAAGCGGCGATAAAGATAACCTAACATCGGTAGTTATCTCGATATCGAGAATCGGTACTCGGCAGTAGCTTAGTACCGAATTATGCGACAAACATCGGAGGGTAGTCGGGAGAAAGATTAGAGTTAGTTTTCTCGGTTTTAAGTGACTTTTTTTTACTAATTTATGAAACTTTAAAGTGAAGGTAGTTCATTTAAGATTGGATATATTTTGTCCTTTTATACAGTTGGTCTAGTGGTCGAAAGCGCGACTACTAAGCATGTGGTTCTGGATTCGACTCTCGTATCGGGTAAAAGGACACACTGAAATGCAACCAAAAGCACAGGGTGGAGTTTTATTCAGTGCACTAGTCAAAAAAAGTGTGGTACCTGCCACACTTTTTTCTGGCAGTCCCTCCCGCTCTGCCCTGGGTGGGAGGACTCATGTAATGATTTCACCACGTAAAAAAAAGATGTTATGAGTGAGTGTGAGTGATTTGATGACTTTAACACTTAAAAAATGCTATTTCATCTAATGATTTCACCATGCCACAATCTGCTCCGCTATCCAAGTTGCAAGTCTTAACCATAAACAAGTATGAAGTAAAATCGATGGAACGATGTCATTGGAGCAGTTATGTCGTGAGTGGATGATAGCGTAGTGCCGAATTATACGGTACGACAAGTTACGAGTAGTGAGGGGAAACGATTATTGGGTTGTTCACTTGAGTATCGATATTGTGTGCGATATGGGGATGCGGTTTGTTATAATTTCTTTGGATTCTTCCGAATAAATTCTTGGTTTGAAAGTGTGGTTGTTTTCAAATAACAAGCACAATTATAACAGTTTTAAATTATACATTTATATTTTACTTCATATTATAATCGTGATCATAGATGGTTTTTTTATCGTGGTAAAATCATCAAATGCGTCCTCCCACCTAGAGCAGGGCGGGAGGGACTGTCAGACTTGACTGACTAAAATCCACGGTGTCCTTCAATAGCCCTTTAACCGGGGTTACGGTAATTTCTGAGTCCCGCGACCCCGGCAGGCTTTAGCCCTCTACAGGCTCCGTCATGATCATAGATGGATAGATGGATTTAGATGAAATTTGGTACACAAATAGTTTATAACCTGGATTAACACATAGACTAGTTTTTATCTCGATGTTATGTGCTCGTGGGATAATTTTCGAGTTATAGCGGGCGAAGCCACTGGCGACCGCTAGTGTAACATACATGCATAATCAGCCCACCTTTCTCTCAGTGATTACAGTCCTCTCCACTGAGTGGACTGTAATCCACCGAGCAGGTCCAGTGCACCTGGGTAGATGTCACATCATGTCGTAATTTTTTTTTTTTGAACAGGACTTGCTGATTTCCTACTTATGTTTTCCTACACCATTTTGAGAGCAGTGATTATGAAATAAATTACATTTGTGTATGTATGCACCATTGCCCTTATTATTTGTTCATCATTCAACATTTTAACCTCTCGGGCGATTTATAATTGAAAATTATAAAAATCAACGTCCAATGAGGGACTGTCTGTTATGTACAGACGGGTGTGCGTAAGGCGCTGGGGCGTTTTCGCTTATGTACACCCGGGTGTACGTAACGCGCCCGAGAGGTTAACACAATGACATTTTGATATTTCTGATGACATGTTCATGACTTTTTTAACCATAAGAATATTATTGCTTCATGATTATAGTCCCATATCATCTGATGATGATTTAGTCAAATTTCGTCTTTGAGTATTACCAATAGAACACGTAGATCGATCAAACTACCAAAAAGTTCGTTTCTATTTCTACGTCAATTAACTTTTTATTGCAGGAAACACAATAAAAACAAAAATCCAATATAACGTTTAAATAGCTCTTGTTTCACGTTTGTTACTGTAAAACAGAGCCATATTTCATTGTTATTTACGACACGTTCAGTCCAATTATTTCTTCCATTCGTTATTCTAGGTAATCTAACTCGACTAGTATCGATATATTTTTCTCGAATTACTTGCTCGCATGATTCCCAACCCTACGGTATGACACAGCGTAACAGCAACATGCAGCATAAAAAAAATGCACACTGCATTTTTGAACGGATTTTAGATTTATTCTGCTACTCTGTGTTCCCCTATAAAACAAGGGTTACCAAAACTCATATCTCTTGTCAATACCAAAGCAATATTATTCGTGTTTTACAACGGATATAAATTAAACGCTCGATCATGGATATCGTTTTATTTAGAGCCAATATCCTTTGAACCCTCACATAACCTCTCTTTGCAAATAAAAGCAAGAAAAACCAGGGGTCGTGACAAACTGGTTATTGTTTATCAACGGCCAGTGTAAGGTGAGATATCAAGCTATGGAATTTAGTTTGTTTTAGAGGTATTTTTATGCTGGTTTTGGATATGTAATGAGAGGTTTTCTACGGTTTAGGAAACGCTATGTGTACCTTACTGAGGTATATCACGAGAAGATAAACTTTTATCGTGTATTTTAACTGCATTTCTAAGATTGTAAGGAAGGAATTTTGACGGTTTACTGTCCTTTAAAATATTTTAACGTTGCAATATGGATCAGGTTTTGATTTTGTGTCGTAAAAAAGTAATGAGGGGGAAATTTTGTAAATTACGTTTCTGCTGTGATATTTTATAGCTGGGTACATAATTTTTTAACTCCAAATTATTCTTGAAGGATTGGATATCTGATAGGATTGCCTTATTTGTTTTACGAGTTCAAATCATCAAATGATTCCTCCCACTTAGGTCAGAGCGGGAGGGACTGTCAGACTCGTACTGACTAAAATCCACGATGTCCTCCAATGGCCCTTTACGTACCAGGGTCACGGTAATTCGAGAGTCCCGCGACCCCGGCAGGCTTTGGCCCCCTATAGGGGACCCCGTCACTATGCTGACACTCCTTGAAGCGCGCGTGGAACACAACGCGCCGTCGACCCTGATAGGATTGCCTCTAACAAAAATTAATGTAATTTTATTCAAACTTTTTAAATAACCCTGTGCTTAAAGAAAGCATATTAAAACTGCCAAAAAACTATTCAAAAGTCACAATTAAAAAAAAAAAATTACATTGCTTCCTAAACGCCGTATTTCACCGGTGCAACATGGCAGCGCAACCAGAGGCCTTACCAGAAGATTACTGTGTTTTCAGCGTTCTTGAAATATTTACAGCGTTTATTGTATGGAAACTTGAAAAAGCGCGTATATTTTGCGAACGAAACTAATTTTTTTCATCAAGTCAAAGCCAGATTCCACATTCGGCACTGTGATAGAATTGTTTTTGTTTTCATTTAACAGTTTTCTTCTAGACTTCCTAATTTATTTTTAAGCATTACATCTGTATCCGAGCAGACCTTGGTAGCTTAGTTGAGCTAATTTAAAATGCATGATGAATTTGTTATGACCTGCAAGCAAAGACATCTAAGACTATCTTAGTAGCAAGATTAAGTGAAGAGATTCATGCGCGCCATACTTTATTCATAAATAAGAACTGAGTCTACAGTGTACTTAATTACAAGTGAAAATTCACGAAACTACTTCAAAATATGAGCGTCTGCTGCAAAACTAAAGATAAGGCTGGCGGCAAACAACTAACTTGCGTGCGACGTACGATTTGTCGTTGAACAATTTTATGGGGCATATTGTGTTCATGTTTTATGATGGGTAACGGGCGTAAGAAAAACTGATATTCTATCAGCGGTAATATTGGTAAAAAGAAATTGGATTTTCTTCATGACTCTAGTATTCCCAAGCGGGCCTACACAGCAAAAGGTCTTGGGTTTGATTTCCAGGTTGGAAAAAGTGTTATTAGGTTTTTCCACCAGGAATTCCTTAGAACAGTCACGGAGTCTGGATCTGAGCCTGGTTGATGTCAATAGACTCACATCCATTACATGGGAGCATAAAACATAACTGGAAAGTAGGAGGACCATTTTAGGTACACTTCTGCTTAACCCTGCGGCAATCACAGACGCGATGTTATGTTAATTCCAGAAGGAAACACTACAGATTTATTGTGGTAAAATCTTTAAATGTCAGACTTGTGCTGACTAAAATCCACCGTGTTCCTTTAATTGCCATTTACATTCCAGGGTCACATTTACCTGTTAAGACAGTCTTGAAATGAGAATGTAACCCCGCACCAATTAGTAAAACTCTACTCAGCACTCGAGGTCGCGAAGGAGGTGGCGCGCCACGCGAGGGAGAGGACAGCGTCCTCCCTCAAACCCAACCGCAGTGGTAGGCGCCCACGGTGACAGATGTCGGCAGACGATCTCCGACCACCGTAGGCGCGGGCATGCTGGCGGCGTGTAGTGGGCCACTTGCTGTCTGACCATGTCGACGGCGCGTTGTGTTCCACGCGCGCCTCAAGGAATGTCAGCATAGTGACGGGGCCCCCTGTAGACGGCCAAAGCCTGCCGGGGTCGCGGGACTTACGAATTACCGTGGCCCCGTACATAAAGGGCTATTGTGTGAAGGACACCTTGGATTTCAGTCAGTACGAGTCTGAGAGTCCCTCCCGCTCTGCCCTGGGTGGGAGGACTCATAAGATGATTTTACCACGTTAAAGAAAGGGTCACGATTAGCTGTTTAGCAAAACACTACTCGCCACTCGCGCTTGCAATTTCTAGACCCCGTTGGTCTAGAAATTGCAAGCGCGAGTGAGCTCCTTCGTACACAATGTGACGGAAATCTCCGACATCTTACGACTTTGGTATTCATGGCGTGCCAGCGTACGATCCTCTATGAATTTGTATTGCGATAGTGACTTGGATACCAAAGTCGTAAAGTATCGGAGACTTGCGTCGCGTTGCGTACGTTGGGGCTTAATTGTTCTCTCCAACAAAATATCGGCCACCGACCAACGTCGCCAACTCGTATGCAACCCCCCTAAAAAGGGAAAGAAATCTTAAAATTAAACGTCAAATATCATCCAGGCTATTTTCTTAAGAAGGAGAACGCTGAATTATTCATTTTTACAATTTATTCTCGAATACATTCAGACAATAATAATATAAAAAGTCATTGTATTGTGGCTGTCGTCGCGACGTAGTGGAGTATTTACATAATACGTTAGTATCGCCAATATTAAAGTGTTTGATCGTTTATCAGGCCTTTATTTTATTTTTTTTAAGCGTAAAAAAAGCACGCAGCACACAACCCGTGGTTTCGACCTTAGTGACAGACGTTTTTACAATGAGTCTGAACTAAAAATGTCTGTCAAATCGTAATATAATTATATTACGATTTAGCAGATAGCATACTTTAGCACCGCGCCACCATTCATGATCTGGGTAGTACTACATTTTTAAATTCAATTTGATGATATAGACACTAGCGCCGCGTCAAAATGACTTCAGTCGTGGCGATATATCCGTCCGCAATTGATTTTGACGTTAGTTACGTTCGCACATCTTTATCTGTTCCCGTATTTTCGTTGAAGTAGACACCGTGAAACTACTGACAGGCCTGTTGGTCTAGTGGTTAGTGACCCTGACTGCTATGCCGGAGGTCGTGGGTTCGATTCCCACCCAGGACAAATGTTTGTGTGATGAGCACGATCATTTGTTCTGTGTCTGGGTGTAATTTATCTATAATATGTATGTATTTAGAAATATATAAGTATGTTTATCAGTTGTCTAGTACCCATAACACAAGCTCTGCTTAGCTAGGGACTAGATGGCGTTGTGTGATAGTTGTGGAATATTTACATTTATTTATTTAGTTTAAAACAAATGAGTTCGTTTGATGAACTTGGCTCCCGAACGAATAGAATAGCAATGCAGATTCAATTAAGGTATCGGCCTTCAGCGGACCCCCATATTCCTTGATGGATGTTCAACATCTTCCGACAACGTTTGGAAGAATATTAATGGATGTTAACCGTAATATCCTAATTGAACCAAGACGAACGGTGGATCATATTATTAAAAAAGTTTTAACTGACCTACTTTCAATATTTGTTTCAGGAAATGATTGACGACCTCATAAGTTTTTGGCTTTTCGTTTAACCACATGTTTTATTTTACTGAAATGATTATTACACACTATTATGTAGGCTTGTGAGGTGGAGGCTATCCTCTCCCTCACAGCGCCCACCTCCTCTTTCGCTAGCATAACTGCTTCGCAGAAGGAGGCGACCGCTTCCCATTCCGTCTCGCCCCGCAGCATTCAATGCCGGGCCCGAGAGTTCGCCGCCTATCGCCTCCGTGAGGACATGGCGGTGCTCTGCCCAAGCGGGGCAGACCTCCACCGTATCCTTAGGACGATCTTCGCAGTGGTGACACCCAGGCGTTTTTTCCTTCCCAATCCGACACAGGAACCTCCCGAAACTTCCGTGTCCGGTGAGGACTTGCGTCAAGCGGAAAGTGAGAACGCCGTGGCCCCTCTCCAGCCACTTCACAAAGAGGGTCTTACCGCCGCGATTCCGGTGAGCCCGTTCCATACTATGATCCAATCTGGATTTGAACTACGCTCATTCTGACACGATATAAACCAACAGAGAGTCATAAAATATGTTTATCTGGCAGAAATCATAGTTCTCAGAACCAATGACGCAGACCCTACGAAATAGGCAAAAAACATTCATTATGACACTAAAAACACATGTATTGAGCAAGATTTTATCTCACTTTTACAAACATAAAACGATCAAAGCCATGAGAACCCAACTGGATCCTTTAAATTATTTATTTATTAACTTATTCTGAGCTATAATAGTAAATACGCCAATGACTGAGATACTGTCATTGCTTGGATAGATTGATGACGTCATAAACTACTATGCGCGCACGCAGGTTGCATTGCTACACGATTTTGATTGGCTCTCAATATCTTGTTCGTTACCTGATAAAGGATATAATGAACGAGTACTACTAAAATAATAGATTATTCATTATTTAACAAATAGAAATACCTATAACATTGGGTTATTTTGACACATGGACATTTTAAGACTTCGACGAATGATTCACTAATTCCATCCGGGTGAAAAAACTAGACACTTTGTTGTCCTCATTTTACCTCAGAAAGGTTTGAGGAACAGTGTATAAGACGGGGACGCTAGGTATAATGGGCACAAACACTCTTTAGGCATACTTAACACAGCGCCATCAGGCCGTCTTTTGCAAGCGGCCATTAACAAATGGCGTGCTATTGGCGCTTGCGCTACGTTAGTATTGTGTTAAGTTTGCCTTAAGTGTGTGATTTCCCATCATACCTCGCGTCCCCGTCTTATACACTGTTCCCATATAATCATCATCATCACCCTTGAATGTTCTCATTGCTGGGGCACCAGACCTTTCTGTGAGAGGGAGTGGGCCAACGCGGACCCAGTACGGGTTGACGGATGTCACATGTCTTCGGATTATTTGATTCTAGGATATACCGGTTTCTTCACGATGTTTTCCTTCACCGTTTTTAAGAGCAGTGGTGATGCAACAAATTACCCAAAAATGCGCCTGGGTGGGTACGAAGACGCGACCTACAACTCGTAGATTGGGGCAGATACCAGTGAGCAATGGTGGCTGCCATTTTTCAAACTCCAGTTGCTGTTAAAAAATATAGGTAACTATATCGTTTATTTCCCGGCGTAAATTACTTCATATAACGTATCAACCGCCCCTTTTTACTATTTTCTATATAAATTGACTGGTTAACGTGTTTCCTACCGATATTCATTCCGTTTACCGCTTTTCATTTTTATGTTTTTACCGATACATAATATCTTAGGAAGTCGATTGGATACGTTTTGTTTTGAATTTTCAGTGGGGTATGATAAATAGATTTTATATGGTATGAAAGATTGGGTTTTGTAACAATGGAAATATCGGAATATTACCGCACCCACCATCACCCGTTTTTTGTGATAAAATCATCAAATGAGTCCTCCCACCCAGGGCAGAGCGGGGGGACTGTCAGACTCGTACTGACTAAAATCCACGGTGTCCTTCAATAGCCCTTTACGTACCAGGGTCACGGTAATCCCTTGGTCCCGCGATCCCGGCAGGCTTTGGCCCTCTACAGGCCCCGTCACTACCCACCATCTAGGGAAGAAAATGCCCAAGGCATTAAGTCCGACTGTGTACTTCCATGTGCAAGAAGTTTTTAAATAAATAAATAAAATGAACATTCCGAAAATGCTTCTTTCTGGAATATTCCGTAGAACAGTAATGCTTGCGTCACACGTGCCCAGTATTTCATACAAAAACGAACGATATTACGCGTCGTTTGAAAGAAATGTATTTTTGTATGTTTGTAATTAGTTAACTCAAAAACTACTGGACCGGTTTCAAAAATTCTTTCACGAGTAGAAAGCTGCATTGATCCTGAGTGACGTAGGTTGAAAGGAGTGGGAGGAGAATAATCGAGCGAATATGTTGGCAAATCTAGTGAAACATAAACTTAAATCTTTGCTAAATAGTACTTCATTAGTCGTATAAGAGGAGCTCGTGGCCAAGTAATAGCAGACGCACAGGTTGATCTTCAGGTTAAGTAGCGCTTGCCGAGGTTGGTCTGTGGATGGGACCTATTATCATGGCTAGTTTCCTCCATGCCTCGGAAAGCACGTAATACTGTTGATCTCGGCTGTCATTTGTTTATTTTTGACAGTCGTTAATCACAGTCAGAAGCTCGAAAGTCTGATGACAACCAGTCTTTCTAAAGAGTATCATAAAACCCAGTTACTGGGTTGTGGAGGTCAGACAGGAAGTCACTACATGTACAATACTGATATTCAGCTGCGTCCGGTTAGACTGGAAGCCGACCCCAAGGCAGATGATGAGTTTTTTTTTTATCGTGGTAAAATCATCAAATGAGTCCTCCCGCCCAGGGCGGGACGGGACGGACTGTCAGACAGATAATGACTATATTAGTCATATGACTGAGGCAGATGTTGACTAGACAGATTAAAAAGCTGCTAACATTCGACCACACTCATAGAATCGATTTATTTTCTATCGATTAATCTACTGATCAGATTAACGATTAATCGAGACGTATTTATAACGATGCCTTAATTAAATTGAATGTATGTTTAGAATCTTGTTTTATTAATTTCCTTTGATTTTTTTCAACATTGGGTTTTACCGGTAGCTGTTTTATTAGTAGCCTATAGTAGTTAGTAATTATTATGATTTAAAAGGATGTAGTTATTGGAGACCACACACGATTATGATTTTTTTTTGTCTACTGATAAAAACAGAAACAAATAAGGTTCTTTAAAGCTATTGCATAGCTTTTATCGTGAGCTTTGAGCGCTACGACCGAATCAAGAAATTCCGTAACGAAAATAAACATAACACTGTCACTGTCACATCTGAAATGTCAACGTGAATGAATAAATTAAAAAAAAAAGAAAAAAATTATGCCACCCGATATATCCCGAATATTTATCTAGAATATCATCCCATCTTTGCTCTATGGGAAGTTACTCCACTAATTAGGCTATGGTCAGCCACGCCAATCAAGTGAAACGTCAAGAAAAAAATTCATTCATTCAAATTTGATTAATTCACGTTGACATGACAGATGTGACAGTGACAGTGTTAGGTTTATTTTCGTTACTGAATTTCTTGATTTGGTCACCGCGCTTAAAGCTCGTGATAAAAGCTATAAAATAGCTTAAAAAGGCTTAAAAGTTATTTGCATAATCTTATTCCATAAAACTCCCTGTTATTATTTATGGTATTCTATTGGTGCATTTCGTTACTCCGGTTACTAGATAATGAACTTGCATAATACACACAGAAACATTGTATCAGCTGCTAATTATAAATGACAAATACGGGATTTAGGTTATTGTAGTAAGTGAGTCAATGGCTTACTTTCATATTGCTACAATTGCGACAAATGATTCATAATGAACTAAATTTTAGTGCTTAAATGCACTACTAAAGGCTATGAGTTGGCAAATTTAGATTGTACAGTCAACAAAAAAAAGTAGATGATCAAAATCAGAATCTCAATACTAATTAACGGAGTTCGTCGAGTAAAATCATCAAATGAGTCCTCCCACCCAGGGCAGGGCGGGAGGGACTGTCAGACTTGTACTGACTAAAATCCACGGTGTCCTTCAATAGCCCTTTACGTACCGGGGTCACGGTAATCCCTTGGTCCCGCGACTCCGGCAGGCTTTGGCCCTCTACAGGCCCCGTCACTATGCTGACACTCTTTGAGGCGCGCGTGGAACACAACGCGCCGTCGAACGCGAGAAAAGCCTAGGGAGAAATCTAGTTATATATAAATACAAGCGTGCCAGTGATAAGAATAAAAATATCCCAAAATTATCAGCCTTTGAGAAGGAAACTTGAAAGGACTTACAGTTGCCCGTAGAAATAATAAGTAGTTTACCTTATATTTTAGTTACTTCAAGTGGCGACTTGGGCTGAGACTTGCTTCTAGTGGCCCTAGAACCCTGGATAAAGACTAGGGCAGAACGAAGGCCTTTCCAAGTAGTTACAAAAAACATGCGTAAAATAATCTGTACTAATATTATAAAGCTAAAGAGTTTGTTTGGTAAAACGCGCTAATCTCAGGAACTACTGCTTCGAAGTGTTTTTGTGTTCGCGGCGGTGAGACTCCTCTTTGAGGAGTGGCTGGATAGGCGTCACGGTGATAGGCGGAGATCTCTCGCCCGGCATTGGTCGAGGCCATTCTGCGGGGCGAGACGGAGGAAGCGGTCTCCTCCTTCTGTGAAGCAGTCATGCTAGCGAAGGAGGAGGCGCGCCGCGTGAGGGAGAGGACAGCATCCTCCCTCCATCCCACGCCCACGGAGACGGAGACGGACGTCGCCAGACGATCTCCGGCCACCGTAGGCGCGGACATGCGGGCAGCGAGTAATGGGCGACTCGCTGTCCGACCATGGAACATGCGCGGGTAGACGGCGCGTTGTGTTCCACGCGCGCTTTAAAGAGTGACATAATTACGGCCCGGGGGGGCCGTAATTATGTCACTCTTTGACACTCTTATTTAGAGGGCCAAAGTCTACCGGGATCGCGGGACTCACGAATTACCGTGACCCCGGAACGTAAAGGACTATGAAGGACATCGTGGATTTTAGTCAGTACGAGTCTGACAGTCCCTCTCGCTCTGCCCTGGGTGGGAGGACTCATAAGATGATTTTAACATGCTTAAAAAAAATGTGGGATACTGATATTTAGCTGCATATGGTTAGACTGGAATCCAACCCCAACATAGTTGAAAAAGGCTAGACAAATGATGATGATGGTATAAGGACGGGTGTTAGAGGGCATATGAAGCTTTAGATAAAAACCTTTTTGAGATAAGAAGCTCCAAAAACCAAACCATTGAATAAACTTCAAAAGCTTACAAAATAAAAGCAAAGATCAATAAAAAAAAAGAAATCGCAGACACGCCACCGAATTCTGCCTACCAAACTTAATAAGCATTACTCTCAATATAAATTCGAACCTTTTACGTATTCAAATATGGAAATATAGAAAAGCAAAGTCGGTCAATGGTAAAGGAAAAAGAAACTAATATAAAATGGATGTTCGGCCGTTCAAAGAGAGTGGAGTAAAGTAAATCTCGGAATGAATGACTTTTACACACCTTTAGTAATAAACGGGGCAGTGGTAAATCAACTTTGATATACAGGGTGTATTTTGAGGGGTACCGGTGATTTAATTTGTGGGTGGAGAAATCGGTGTCGCAGATTGTCTTTAAAGGACACTGTGGCTCTGGAACGCAAACGGAAACTGGAAGAATAGGGTGGATTATTGTCAGTAAGTGATTTTAAATTCTTTCTGCTCCGCGTTGGGCCGGGAGGACGACTCATTAGATATGATACCCCCTAAAAAATGGTGGAAAATACGGTCATAATAAGGTCTGTGTTAATCAGGAATATACTCTCGTAATCCGTCAACGAAGGTAGGAGAGTTATCTTCGTTGACGAAAAACCTCGAAACTTTTGAGTGAAAATGACCATTAGTTTAAAGTCATAAGTTCTGACAACTGACCAATCATGTTGTCACCAATTTTTAATTCGTAACACTTACTAATCTTATGTCCGTAAATGATAAAGAGTAAGAATCACCCGAAAATTTGTCCGAAGCTACGGGTTTCGTGCTTAGATCGTAGTAGCCCAGTGACAGATTTTTGTTTACCAAAGTTCATCTGCCTAGCCTTTTCCCAACTATATTGGGGTCGGCTTCCAGTCAAATCAGATGCAGCTGGATATCAGTATTTTACACGGAGCGACTGCCTGTCGGACCTCCACAACCCAGTAACTGGGTAATACGATACCCCATGGCAAGACTGGTTGTCAGACTTTACAGCTTCTGACTAACAGTAACGACTGTCAAAGATCTACAAATGACAGCCGGGACCAGCGGCTTTACATGCTTTCCGAGACACGGAGGAAACTCGCTATAACAGATGGTCACCCATCCACAGATCAACCTCGGCAAGCGCGACTTAACCCGGAAGATCGGCCTGTGCGGCTGTATTTATTTATCCTATGTTTACCAAATTTATGGCAGATAATTCTATCAGAGCATTACATACTCAACAATCGCCTCAAAAACAACAATTCTTCTTCACCCTTTCTTCTCCACCCTTAGCCTTAGTTTAACCTCCACCCTGTATATTGAGTAGTAAGTCGCCATTGATATATGTATACCTAAGTGAACGCGGGTCGCGGCCTAGAATTTAATGAATAGAAAAATGTGGTTTGTGCGTTGACTAATGGTGATCCAGATTAAGTCACGTAATATTTTGGCGTTAGGATGAACTGTTAGGGAAACTTTTAGTGGGTAGTTTCATGTTTATTAGGTTCTTGGTAGTATATATTTTTTTCTTTTTTCTCTTTAAAAAAAAACGTTTCCCCACACTAGGAATGTTTCCTGTGGCGTGGGTGCGTTTACAAACATAAAAACTCACACACACAAACACCCAGACCCGGAACAACTACTTGCAGATCAAACAAATATTTGTGCCGTGCGGGAATCGAACCATACATAACACATACCGAAGGAGTCCAATTGCTCAGCCACTGCGCCAAACGTGCCGTCAACTCTATTGTGCTCCTAATATGGAAATATTAATAATATTCTATTACATTAATACTATTGATACTGTGCACCATAGAACCTATCTTTCCGTTTATTTATTTTTTGTACATATTTCAGATATCTTTAAATATTTTTTACAAATACAAAGAAATTAAAAAAAAAAACAGTGTTCCACCGGTGTGGGAGCGGGGTCCAAGCTACCGGTGGTTAGGGCTCCAGAGACAGGATACTCCTCACAATACGAGCCGTTTCAAGAAGTACTACCTTCTGAAACAGACCCTTGATCCAACCCCCTAAGGAGAGCCTCGACAGCTGTTCGTCGAGGCTCTTTACTATCAGACCATTGCCAGTAACGACAATCGGCACAATGATAGCCGAGCTCACATTCCACATGTCGACAACCTCGCGCGCCAAGTCAAGATATTTTATTTGTTTATCTTTCTCAGCTTTCACGAGGTTCTCGTCATGCGGGATGGTAACATCGATTATCAGCACGCGGCGCGCTGATCTGTTTATCACTACTATGTATGTCAGGCTTATTGGCGACAATAGTCCTATTAGTAATTATAGAACCTATCTTTTATTTATTATTATCTATCTAGAATCTGGGGTACTACCTTCTAACCACGAAACCTGTTAGTTGCTTCGGCCAAAGTTTTGGGCGTTTTAATCATAAGATTAGTTAGTGGTACGAAGTAAAAAATTGGTGACAATATAATTGGACAGTTGTCCCACTCCTGATGCTGTCATCTTATGAATTCAGAAATAGTAGAGAGGTGGATTCACTCAAAAGTTTCGAGGCACTTTCATACGGGTCAGTATTTTTGTTGACGGACTAATGCCTTTGTCAAACAGACAGGCGAGTCCGTAGCGATAACGAACCGATACGAGACGTTAGTCCGATAGTTCTGTCACGCTATCGGAACGCTTTCGCTTTTCTATGTCAGTCACATATGATTCAAACAATTCCATACATTACAAATAAAAACGCCTCGCTTTGCATTCGCCACGCCTGTGTGTTTGACAAAGGCTTAAGATAGTAGACACACTATTCCCAATTCGGACAATTTTGTTTTTATCTTGGTGAAATCATCAAATGAGTCCTCGGGCAGAGCGGGAGGGACTGTCAGACTTGTACTGACTAAAACCCACAGTGTCCTTCAATAGCCCTTTACGTTCTGGGGTCACGGTATTCGTTAGTCCCTCGACCCCGGCAAGGTTTGGCCCTTCATCGTGCTGTCATTCTTTTAGGCGCGCGTGAAACACAACGCGCCGTCGACCCGGGCCTGGTCCATAGTCGGACATGCCCCAATTGGGACACTTTGAATAATATTGCACCTGTGCCTTGCGAGTAGCACTGTGGAGTCTATACTAATATTAACAGTTTGTTTGCTTGAATGTCAGGAGCTGCTGGTTCGAGTTCAAAAATTATTATGTGTTGGATATTCCATTTATTGAGGAACGCTATAGGCTATAAAATATATAATATCACGGTACGACCAATACAAGCCGAGCAGCGAGAGTGAAATCACGGGGAACAGAAAGCCTAAAATAAAATCGCAGCTGCCATTTTTTATCTCCACCAAATTGGTCCAAAATTAACGAAGACATTGAAAGTAAATTATTAACGAAGCAGTTCCCTCGTAAAAACTCTTTGGTCGTTAAAGCGGTGACTTTTGAATTTATTTTATTGTATTTATTAGTTCTGTTCGAGATTGATTGTTGTTTATATTAAGGAATGTTTGTTTGTGTGTCTCTGTGCGTTGGTATGAGTTTTTTTTTATCTTTGTAAAATCATCAAATGAGGCCTCCCACCCAGGGCATACAGGAGGGCCTGTCAGACGTGTACTGACTAAAATCCACGGTGTTCTTCAATAGCCCTTTACATTCCAGGGGTTACGATAGCTCGTTAGTCCCGCGACCCTGGCATGAGAGTTGGAACGGGAGATCTTACTGTTATGTATGTAAAAATAAGCCAACTGCTTCGCCCACTACAACTCCAAAATTATACCACGAGATATCATCGGTAAACTATCTTCAGTATTAATCCAAGTTATAAACTCTCTGTGTACCGAATTTCAATCAAATTCGTTCAGTAATTTATGCGTTAAAGAGTAACAAACATACATCCATCCATCCTCGGCAACATTCGCATTTTTTTTAAGAAACGTTGCCCCGCACTAGGAATTTCTCCTGTATCGTGGGTGCGTTTACAAACAAATGAACTTATATACACATACGCCCACACCCTGAACAACTACTTGTAGGTCATACAAATATTTGCTCCGGGCGGGAATTGAACCCGCGAGATACTGCACAGCAGTCTAATTGCTCAGCCACAGCGCTAATAGTGCCGTCAAATTACCAATCCATTACGTTTAAGGGCTGGCCTATTTATCGGACAGTAAGATTATTTCCGTCACATTTAGTACACAAAGCCTCTTATATCATAGATCGGGAGTAATTCTTACTAAGATGGAAGAAGACTAATTTTACAACCTCTTACAAGGGATAATCAGCCTTAAACGTTCCATAAACAAGGTATAGTTTCAGTTGTAGTATTCCCAAAGGAAATCCAAGTTTAAGAACTATGTGTGTGGTCCTTAACGATGTTGATACATTGGCGTGCAAAAAATTCACGCCATTTTCTGAATATTTGTTAGCGTTTAGTTTTATGTGCGGTATTTGATTTCAGCGCCAGTGTAGTTGATGGTAAGATTATGGATACAGTGTTGGAGCTAATTAGTTGATTACTACGAAGATTTTGTCTTCATTGTCTATAATGGATACCTAATACAAAGTTTTTCTTTATTATTCACGTAAGAAACCAGTTTTTTTATCATGATCTTGAAGTCAACATCATTCTTAATCGTAGATTTGTTAATTTAACAATAAAAATATTTATTTAATTTTACAGTTTAATGATTTTCTCGTTTAAGAACGGTTGCAACTTTCAGATAAATATGTTCTATTTTATAAAAGAATATGTTTCATAATACTATGTTTGTAACAATATAAAACTTCAACGAACACAAAAGCAGAAAATGATTACTAATAGTTATTTAGAGAGAGAGTGCTCTAACTTTTAGTAAGTTTTCAAGAAAATCACTTTCCATATTTTAAATGAGACTAGACATCTGCACTATCAATTTATATTTCTTTTACAGCACTCATCAACATACATTTTTCAACCACAAACCAAATTTTAACACAAAAAACTTTTCCACTCAGCCAATTTTTCTGCAACCATCTGTAAATCTTAAAATAAAATAAAAATAGAGATTGTCGGTGTTCGCAGAAGTCTAAAAGACCCTTTTTATCATCGGTGGGACGAACGTAAAGATCATTTATCATAATCAAGCTGCGAACCAAAATATCTAGTGAGAGATACAGACACTCGAGGGGGGCAGTCAGCGAATGATTTGTAGACAGAAGGCTCAGAGATTTGTGCGTTCCGCATTTTGGTTTTTCATGGTAAAATCATCAAATGAGTCCTCCCGTCCCCAATCTGACATCGGCCCCCGTAGGCGCGGGCATGCGGGGGCGAGTAATGGGCGACTCGCTGTCCGACCATGGACCACGCCCGGGTCGACGGCGCGTTGTGTTCCACGCGCGCCTCAAGGAGTGTCAGCATAGTGAAGGGACCCTAGGTGGGAGGACTCATAAGATGATTTTACCACGTAAAAAAAAAAATTAAAAAAAGGGTGCCTTTCCATCAGATATGTGCTATGCAGCTATGCTGTGAGAATGTAAAAGTTGAGCTACGAAACTATGTGACCGTTTCCACTGATGCTAAGCTATGTAGCGGTGCAAGTAGGGTGTGTTATGAAGATGCGCCGCCGCGAAGTAGCTGCGCGAGGAAGATGCGCAGCTTGAGCTATGCAATTTATCGATAGTAAGGATGTATCCATAGTGCTGTGCTATGTGTAGTGTACCAATGAATATGATTGGTGGATATCAAACGCATCCATAAAATCAAAATCAACCCGACCCCGGCAGGTTTTAGGAGACTGCTGACAGCTCTTGAAAGGCGCGCGTGAAACACACAATTCCATGATCGAACGGCAAGTCACCCATTACTCGCCGTCCGCGGCATGTTCCGCTTTGACGTCTAAACGGTTGAATCGATTTTGATATTTGGTATGGAAATTTATGGGACGCTAAAATTTTGCCACTTTCAGTTCGAACCGGTGATCTACACTTTTTTCTATGTTGAAAAAAGGACCGAATGAGTCTTTTTCCCATACCAACCCTTTTCTTCAGTAGGTAGTTGCTCGCGTGTTGTTCCGTTATAACGTCTTTCAGGAACATCATACTGATATACTACTACTAGATACTGATATAAGAACTATGCTATGAGTTAATCCAGGTTTAAAATATACGTCAAAGTCAAAGTCAAAGTCAAATCATTTATTTCAATTAGGCCATCAACGAGGCACTTTCAAACGTCGAATATTAACATTAAGGAAATGGGATGGGATGGGATTGATTCTACACCCATTCGCTAGGGTAGGTTTGTATGAAGAAGAATGGGCAAGAAACTTCAAAAAAAAACAAAACATACGGTCGCGAGACTTTTTTATTAGGTAACCGTGCCCCCTGGAACGTAAAAGGCTATTGAAGGATCATGCGGATTTTAGTCAATACAAGTCTGACAGAAGGGGGGGGGGGGGGCGCTCATTTGATGTTTTTTTCACGATAAATAAGTACTCTAGCTTTTTTTTTTACATGGTAAAATCATCAAATATGTCCTCACACCCAGGGCAGAGCGGGAGTGACTGTCAGACTCGTACTGACTAAAATCCACGGTGTCCTTCAATAGCCCTTCATATTTCGGGGTCACGGTAATTCGTACAGTCCCGCTACTACTACTACTCTAGTAGTTGTACTACTCTAGTAGTAAAACTTATTGGTAGAAGCAAGCCTTCTGTGAACTTCCTAGTGAGTGGTAGAACCTTCGAAAGTGGTCCGGGTAGTAAGATCCCTTCATCGTGAGGGGGATGAACACCTCATTTGTCTTGTATTATCAAAGTTATGATTAGATAGGCTTCGTACTTAAAGTTTGTACTTCAAAATTGCAGAAAGCTCGGAGTAAATATGTAGACAACATTTTAAGAGAAACTCTGAAGGATCTAGACAAGTTGTTAACGCTTTAGGCTCAAATTCCTCTGACGCTGATTCGCTATGTGCAGGGAATCTTAAGTTAAGGTTTCAGACTACTTGGACTTATCACAAGAGTTCTGTATTTTACTTAAAGCGTAGGGGAACAGGTTATAAGACGGGGATGCGAGGTATAATGGGGACATACACTCTTTAGGCAAACTTAACACACCACTAACGTAGCGCAAGTGCCATCAGGACGTCATTTGCAAGCGGCCATTAACAAATAGCGTCCTGTTGGCGCTTGCGCTACGTTAGTGGTGTGTTAAGTTTGCCTAAAGAGTGTGTGTCCCTATTATATCTCGCGTCCCCGTCTTATACACTGTTCCCCTACTTTATTATTGTACAGAAAAATGAAAAAAGCGGCGGGTTACGCGGGTCTCAAAAAGCACTAGGAATTTCTCCTGTATCGTGTGTTCGTTTACAAATATAGAAACTCACATACACAAACACCCAGATCCGAAACAACTACTTGCAGATCATACAATACTCAATACTTTATTGCATTCCATAATGTTAAATAAAACTGTATGTTAAAACATTGTTCATAGTCACAAATATTTGTTCCGTGCGAGGATCGAACCCGCCACACGCTGCGCAGCAGTCGTTCCCTCAACCACTGAGCCTGTCTAAAAACAATGTATTTTGTTTATTTCATAAAAGCGTTTTCCGAGCAGATTCCTTTCAGATCTTCAGGAATAAAACAGTTTGCATAGGAATTTGTTTCTGTGTCGCTTCTTTCTACGCAAATATGCAGACTACAGACTAAGTAGAAATGCTGTATTCTTGAAATAAATGTACTTTCTGTCTGTCTGTTCCTTCGAACACGGAATTCTTTGAAAATATTGGGTTTCAATGAATATAAAGAAAGGTGGCTTTTTAAAGGCATTAATTGTCCACTAAAAAACTACATTGGACACAAAATTACTAAGTCAGCCACGAATCAAATAAATTGATTAATCAAAAAATTATATTTTTTTTAGCGTTGTAAAATAATCAAATGGGTCCTCCAACCCAGGGCAGAGCCGAAGGGACTGTCAGGCTTGTACTGACTAAAATGACGATGTCTTTCACGTTCCGGGGTCACGGTACTTCGTGAGTCCCGCGACCAGAAATTGTACAATAAGCTAGATTTAAGTTAGAAACCTGGGGATCTAAATCTAAGTACACTTCCACCAAAATATTTTGTGGTGCATTTACTATTGAGACAGTTTCAATGGGGGTTGGTGCCAAAAGGATTTTCATCGAATAACACCAGACTTCTTGTCAGTTTATATTCTATGAATTCTGAAGATTTATATTTATGAAGTGCTTTATAAGACAAATACCGTTTGAAGACTTTCTTGCGTGCATCATTTCTGACATATCTTACACTTTGCAATGACAATAACTTGTACCGTACTGAAAACCTGTCAATCCTGCCTAATCACCGGTTCGCAACCCGTTTGATAACCTTCGAATAAAAATCAAGTTGTCGACTTCTTAAAGCCAAAGCCGGTGGCACACTACACGATAATGGGGAATACATTGTGTATCAACGGATACGAAATGGATCGAATTCAGAATAACAGATAAGAGTCCAAGGTACTTCAGTATCATAGTCACGCAGGCAGTGAAAAATTTACCGGCCCTTTTTATTATGTGGGAGAGAGAGAGAAGTTGGCCGGCATCGGACGTCGCGAGGTCTTTTCCAACGCGTAGGCGCGGGCATGTACGACGAGGAATAGATGACTCGCCGTCCGATCATGAACCATGCCCGGGGCGCTGGGAGCTATAAGTAATCTGACAGGGCCGGCAGCTGTAAGTACTCTGACAGGGGGGGGATAGAGGGCCAAACGCCTGCCGGAGTCTCGGGAATAACTTACTGATGCAAGCGCCATTATCGCGGGTTGACTCAACCATGAACAATCACGGAAGATGTCCCTAAGTCATCATCAGCCTAGCCTTTTCCCTTGGGGTCGGCTTCCAGTCAAATCAGATGCAGCTGGATACTAATATTTTACATGGAGCAACTGCCTGTCGGACCTCCACAACTCAGTAACTGGGTAATACGATACCCTATGGTAAGACTGGTTGTCAGACTTTAGAGCTTCTGAGTAACAGTAACGACTGTCAAAGATCTACAAATGACAGCCAGGACCAACGGCTTTACGTGCTTTCCGAGGCACGGAGGAAACTCGCTATGACAGATGGTCACCTATCCACAAACCAACCTCGGCAAGCACGGCTTAACCGGAAGATCGGCCGTTGCGGCTGTTTTTTATTTAGCCACGAACTCCTCTAGGAAAGATGTCCCTAAGTGACAGTTTAAATTTTGTACACGTACTTCACCAATTTAGACTCATCATCATCGTCAACAGCCGAAGAACAACTTCTTGATGATGATGTTGAATTCTACGACATTGGAATATAGCCTAAGAGCTCACACTCAGGAGGAACTGACCCTTATTGGTCGCAATAAGGGTCAGTTCACACCAAGAAACGACGTGACGATACTGAAAATATGTTTCTTTTCGTGTGTGACGATACTGGAATTGTGTTTTTTTAGTCACGTGGAGCGTCGCGTCTCAGTATGAATTGATCCTAAAACCGAAGCAGTAATAAAAAAGAATAGGTTATTATTACTTAACCACAATAACTATTATCTAATTCACTCTACACAATAAAAAACATGGAAATCAAGTATAAGCTCACAGCAGTAGCCATCACATAAAACTGAATTAAAATCTCTTTTAAGTAGTAAAACAAGAAACCCGTAACCCGCTGTGCTCCCCGGGAACCAGATGGACTTGTTGCATCTATTAGAGTTTGTACCCGGATCGACATTTCATACAAACTTTTAAATAGGTACTTATTTTTAAATAACTGAACCGATTTTAATGAAACTTCATATGTATAAGTAGGTTTAAAAGCGGCCAAGTGCGAGTTGGACTGGGGTCGCGGGACTCACGAATTACCGTGACCCCGGTACCTAAAGGGCTATTGAAGGACACGGTGGATTTTAGTTAGTACGAGTCTGAGAGTTCCTCCCGCTCTGCCCTGGGTGGGAGGACTCATGTGATGATTTTACCACGTAAAAAAAAAATGTGCGAGTTGGACTCGCCCACGAAAGGTTATTTATTTTATGCTGTTTTCTTTTGTATTATTGGCTATAAAAATACATCATCAGTGAAAATTTCAAATGTCTAACTGTCACGGTCTATGAAGTAAAGCCTAGTGAAGGACGCACAGACAGACGGATAAACGGATAAACAGTGGAGTGTTAGTAATCCCGTTTTTACCCGTTAAGCACGGAACACTAAAAAGTTAGTAGAAAACATTATGGCATTTATGTTTCTATGGAAAGTTTAAAATCGATCTAATTTAGCTTATTTTTCGTAAATGTTCTCTGATTGACGGGGCCTGTAGAGGGCCAGAGCCTGCCGGGGTCGCGGGACTTACCCATCACCGTAACCCCGGTACGTAAAGGGCTCGTGAAGGACACCGTGGATTTTAGTCAGTACAAGTCTGACAGTCCCTCCCGCCCTGCCCTGGGTGGGAGGACTCATTTGATGATTTTACCACGCAAAAAAAAAAAAAATGTTCTCTGATATTTGTTAGACTTATACATCTTACTTATTTTCAGTAAAAACGGTTCAATCATTTAGAAAAATAAGAACTTTGTATGAAAAATTTTGTATGAAACATCATACAGCATACACTATTTTAACCACTTACTGAGGATATTACTCGTTATAAGGTTTGTCAAACCAATTTGATTGTAATGACTCAATCTTTAAGTATGTAAAAAGTTTCAAAACAGGATAGTCAGGACCGTCTTATTAGGCATCAAGCCAGGATAAGACATCGACAAAATTTTTGACGGCACGGTTAGCGCAGTGGCTGAGCGATTGGACTGCTGCGCTGCGTGTCGCGGGTTCTATTCCCGCACGGAGCAAATATTTGTATGATCAACAAGTAGTTGTTTCGGGTCTGGGCGTTTGTGTATGTGAGTTTATAATATTTGTAAACGCACCCACGTCACAGGAGAAATACCTAGTGTGGGACACGTTTAAAAAAAAAATGTGTGCATGTGTGTTTCTGATTATTTAAAAGACTGGTGGCTAGATAATAGCACGACTTTTTACGTTTTGATGTCGTAAAGAAAACGGGGACTTTGATGTTAATTTGATAGAAATAATTATACCTCGTTCATACACTAGAGACGCTTTTTCATTTTCCTGACAATAAACGCCGTAAATACTTCAAGCACGCCGTAGGTAAAATACAAAATCTTGTGATAAATCTTCAGAGCAAGGCCTTTCACAGTTTTGTGACATGAAGTAAACGTGATGTTCATTTGATGGAAAAATATGTTCCTCTTTCGTACACTAGAGGCGCTTTTTCACTTTTCGCACAAGAAAGGCCGTAAGACACGCAATGTTAACAACAAAAAAACAACTAAAATTAAAAAAAAAACCAATTAAAACTAGGTAATAATGTGTGTCTTGTAATTTGTACAGACGCCAGCAGGTCAACCTACCCCAATCTGACAAATTTTATCAATAAAACATTAACCTTTCACTATTGTGATAAGGTTGTAAATCTATTAAAGAAATTTGACAGATTGAGACAGGTTGATGTGCTGGCGACTGTACATCGAAATGCCAAAGAGTGTAATTCCCGACACTGGTTTTCAATACGGTCAAGTACCTACACATTATTTTTTTTAATTACCCAGGTAGGTCATGTTTTTAATTGCTAATAACAATATACAACCAATACTGATTTAGTTAATAAAAAGTAGTTACGCCGTTTCGCTAAACATATTTAATGTTTGTTTATCATAGTAAAAGGTGATAGATAGTAATATAAAACTCGTGTCCTATCCGTATTCAAATAAAAACAATTTAATTATAAAAAAGCACATACCTGTAACATTTTAACCTATCAAAAATAAAAGGGTCCCAACTATCTCAGTGGATGCAAGACCAACTCAATCCCGATGCGCTTGGGTCGCGTGGCCATACTTTTTGCTTGTTAAAATACCTGCCCGCAGTGAATGAAAGAACGAATGGTCGAGTGAATGGTTCAGTGAATGAGCTCCGGCGGGACATCGACGCAATTATCTTTTTTACTTGAAACGTGTTGTACGGAAATGAAACGACATTATAATAGAGATGATTGAATCAAGTTTGTTTGGACTGTTGCAATTATTTTGAGACGATTTTGTTTAACGACTTATTTGTTTTTTTATTGTTTTCTAAAGGACTAGCACTTTTCCCGCGACTTCGTCCGCGTGGGTTACGTACTTTCCTAATTCCCCCTTTTCACCCCCTAAAAGGTTAAATTTCCAAAAACCCCTTCTTAGTGCTCCCCTCCATTATAATAGGAAGCCGTGTGCAAAATTTCACATTCGGCTGTACGTTGATATGTCAGTCAGTCAGCTCTCCTTTTATATATATAGATTTAATAAATATTATGTTAGGTGAATATGTTTTTGATAGTGCCGTTTTCAGGAGTCTGTACCCCGGGCACGCCGCGATCCTGGCAGTAAGACCCCTCTTTGAGGAGTGGCTGGAGAGGCGTCACGGCGTCCTCACCTTCCGCTTGACGCAGGTCAACACACGGAAGTTTCGTGAGGTTCCAGTGTCTGATTAGGAAGGAAGAAACACGTGGGTGTCACCACTGCGAGGTTCGCTCGATGGACAAGGTGGAGCATACGGTGCAGGACTGCTCCGCTTGGGCAAAGCAACGCCATTTCCTCACGGAGTCGATTTAGATGGCGACCTCTCGCACCCGTCATTGGTCGAGGCCATACTGCGGGGCGAGACAGAATGGGAAGCGGTCGCCTCCTTTTGCGAAGCAGTCATTAGCGAAGGAGGAGCAAAGGGCATGGTCTGGCGATCAGCTATTAATCGCCGTCACACAGTGACCCTGGAACGTAAAGAGATATTGATTGACGGAACTCAGTCAGTACGAGTCTGATAATCCGTTCCTCTCCACCCAAGACCGGAGGAATCAATTAATGTTTTTACCACGATAAAAAGGGTTTTTGAGCTATCTTACTACAAAAAAGTTAAACATCTATTGAACACTTGTCTAAAAGACTCAAACTTCCAACTGCAAAACGGCATTCGACGCTGATATAACGCTGGTCGTTTTGCAGTTGGAAGTTTGAGTCTTTTAGACAAGTGTTCAATAGATGTTTAACTTTTTTGTAGTAAGACGTGTAAGGTTGCGATGACCTATTTTTGTAGTACGACGGTAAATGTTCCGCACAAGTTGTGGCTTCGTAGACGTCACGTGATTGTCTTGAACTCAATCCTAATACCACGACCACACAGCTTAGCCTACCTAATCTGCATGTAATGAAGGCTGTGACACATGTCAAGTAAGATGATAGGCCCATTTCGAGGCCAATTAATTCTCTGTAGTGGTGACTTAATACCCGTGAAGTCTGTTGTCGGTCTTACGTAATCCGGGGTTGAGACTATCGGATCTGAAATATCGGTGACGAACTGGTTTTGGATTCAGAATCTATTAATTGAAAAAAAAAAACTAAAAAGTAAATGACTTCAAAAACACAATAAAAAGTATTACATAAGTTTTTGTTTTGGTGTATCATTGTTTGTTATGTCACTAACTTTTGCCACCGATTTCAAAACAAAAGTTATTTCACACTTTTTTGATGAAACTACTTTTTGGCTAAATAATTACAGCAGCACAGGCCGACCTTCCGTGTTAAGCCGCGCTTGCCGATGTCGGTAGATGGGTAACCGTCTGTTATAGCGAGTTTCCGTGCCTCGGAAAGCACGTAAACCGTTGGTCCCGGCTGTCATTTGTAGATCTTTGACAGTCAGCTAATAACAGCTGACAACCAGTGTTACCATGGGGTATCGTATTACCCAGTTACTGGGTCGTGGAGGTCCGATAGGCGAGCATATTATGACGAGCATGGAGCTGCTCCATATAAAATACTGATTTGTATTTTACATGCATTTAGATTACAGCTGCATCTGGTTCGACTGGAAGCCAACCCCAGATTTGATTTGATGAAACTACGGGGAGCTGCTAGTAAAGATAAAGTTTCAGACTACAAAGAAACTCTACTATTATTGGCAACAATAAGTAATTGTAAAAAAAGACAGCTACCCGCTAGATTACAATAAATGTGTATGGAGCTTAACCTTTTCGTTCCGTGACGGTCCATACAGATTGCAGAAACACTTCCTTTACGACCACAATCAAGTCTGCAGCGATGAAACAAAGGTGCAACGACTTAAAAACACGATGGAATTAAAGTCCCGCAAACTGAGAGCAATGCGCATGGCACGTGCTGTCTCCGTACCAATTAGTGACCTGGTATAGGGCCGGACTGACCTAAACGGTGCGTTTACGACTTTGGTATAACCGGTAACAGACTCCTTTTTAAAATAAATAAGTTTGCGTTTCCCCCAAGAAAGATGTCAGTCCTTTGATTTGCCACAATCTAGGCAGTAGGTAGGATTGGAGACCTGCGCAGGCTAGGTTCTAGCTCGTGCACTTAAATATAAAGTAGATGATCTCATCTACTTTATATTTAATTTCATTATTTTCATTTATTACATTATTTTCATTTTTCATTTCATTGTGAATGAAGTATCTACTTCATTCACAATGAGAAGAGAAATAGAACGAAATCTTCAGGACGTGTGCGCCTTCGCCGTCGACTCGGGGCTGTGGGGAGCCACCCGGGCCCAGTCCGGCCCTGAGCTCGTGTGGTTGTCCAATTCACTACATACCTAACTGCACGGCAGAACATTCTTCAATCTATCATATTGTTACATGGTTATTTTGGCGTTTGAATGCCATTGATACAAATCTAACTTTTTTTTTACGTGGTAAAATCATCAAATGAGTCCTCCCACCCAGGGCAGAGCGGGAGGGACTGTCAGACTCGTACTGAATAAAATCCACGGTGTCCTTCAATAGCCCTTTACGTTCCGGGGTCACGGTAATTCGTACAGTCCAGCGACCCCGGCAGGCGTTACAAATCTAACTACGAGATTTTATAAATGTTAACGTTTTTGAGGGTATACTTATGGATGAATGGACTGATGTATTCAGTAAATGAATGTCTGCATGGATGTTTGTTTGTTTGTTAATGAGTCTTACACTAAAAATCTTCTGAATATCATGACGACTCGGTTGTCGCATAGATATATGCGAGAGTTTATAACCTGGATTCACACATGGGATTTTTTTTATGTTCCTTAAATCCTCCGAGTCAAAAATTTTTTTAATCTATTTTTTAAACTCATATTTTTTTGTGTAAAATAACCATTTATAGCTGACCAGTTATTTATTTTACAAACCACTCACAAATATTTCGAAGAAACTGATCTATAAGTGAGAATTCCTCTTTGTCATGCTGTCTTTGGGCAGAGCACCGCCGTGTCCTCACGACGGCGGTAGGTGGAGACCTCTTGCGCCCGGCAGTGATCGAGGCCATGCTGCGGGGTGAGACGGAGTGGGAGGCAGTCGCCTCCTTCTGCGGGCGGCGAGTAATGGGCGACTCGCTGTCCGACCATGGACCATGCCCGGGTCGCCGGCGCGTTGTGTTCCACGCGCGCCTCAAGGAGTGTCAGCATAGTGACGGGGCCTCCCTTTAGAGGGCCAAAGCTTGCCGGGGACGCGGGACCCACGAATTACCGTGACCCCGGCATGTAAAGGGCTATTGAAGGACACCGTGGATTTTAGTCAGCACGAGTCTGACAGTCCCTCCCGCTCTGCCCTGTGTGGGAGGACTCATGTGATGCTTTACCAGGTAAAAAAATAATTTTTTTTGGGTGCGGAACTCTAAACAGGTGTGCCTACACATCAATTATGTTATGCTATGCTCTGCTATAAGTACAAAAATATGTCGTCACGGCCTCAAATCTTGCTCAATGGAAACTTACATACACACCACACCACATTGTGCTAATTAATGTGTTGAGGTAACGGGACCTTTAGTTTTATAGACTTTGGGACGATTAATTGTGATAGGTTTGGATGATTTCTAAACTCAAGGTTTGCCAACGAGCAATGAATCAGACTGCCGTAGACTCGATGGAAGATGGGGCAGGAAAGTGTTGGAGTGGAGAGCACGGACGAGAAAGAGGAATGTGGGGAGACAACCTTCTAGGTGTACAGACGATATCATTAAAGTGGCAGAATAAACTTAATAGCCATGACACAAAACCGCACGAAGTGGAAAGATTTGGAAGAGACCTACACTCATCATTGGGCGACTAGAGGTTGAAGAAGAGAGGTATACGTTAGTTAGGCAGAGAGAGGCCTGTTTCCCAGCAATGGGAAAATTATAGGATGATGATGATGACCATATTCGTAACACCAGACTGTAATTAAATAAATAAAAATAATTTTAAAAAAAATTTTTTTTTCTTCATGAAGATGTCAGACTTATAAGTCGTCTCGGCAAAAACCACGCCAAAACGCTCCTTGGAATGCTCGTTAAAACGCTCACGTTTGTTTTTCTGTAATGTAACATTCGCAAGACTAATTGCAAATGAATGCACGAGTTTAAGCTACACGAACTTAAATAGCAATAATACATTACCTAGTTCAAAACTTCCTACTTATTAGGCATTTAGAAAGTCTGTCACAATTACAATTATCCTTATAAGTCTGTTATAATTGACTCCCTTTGTTCATGCCTACAATGCGGGTTTGGCTATTATTTGAATTGGCCGCTGGGGCATGAATTGGGCAGCCAGAGTCACAAATGAAACATTGTAGGGAGTAAAGCCTTTGTTATATTCAAATTGAGTTGTGTGGGGTTTCAAACTTCCATTTTTGCCTGTGTTAGTTTTGTGAGCACATCATTTTTAAAAGCAATGTTGGCCCTGTGGTATCGGCCGACGCATCACTCTGTGTCATTTATTTATTGTCACTGCTCTCAAAACGGTGAAGGAAAACATCGTGAGGAAACCGGCATATCCTAGAACCAAAAATTCGAAGACATGTGACATCTACCAACCCGCACTGGGCCGGCGTGATGGGTTATGGCTAATAGAGAGGTTTTGGGAACCAGCAGTGGTTTTGGGAAGAGTCGATATAAATTGTCATCGACACGATAAGAAGAAGAAGTGGTAATGTAACGGATTATTATGCTATATGTTTGTAGTACTATCGATAAGGAATAAGTTTAAAGACATTTTCCAGACTCAAAGATCTGTAAAAGAACTTCAAAATGAGCTGAATGAACACAGTCACAGCTGCAAAGAGTAGTCACTTAGTAAATAATCTCATTGTCGTCCTTTGCGGGTCGCCAGAATGAGACTGTAATAAAGATAGATTCATCTTTTTTCTAAAGTTCTTACAGACAGTCGAAATTAAGATCTTGGAGGGATTTTTATCTTAAACATTTTCTCTATTCATATTCTATAATTTAGACTTGAAAGTTATTTGCATTTTATTCCATAAATCTTCATATTATTATAATTAGTTAGGTACTTTATAATTGTTTTTAATTTGCAACTATTAATTATATTAATTAATAGTTTGTAAGTAACTTAATCTTACTAATTTAACTTATTAATTTATTTAACTAATCTTATAAAGCCCAGAGTTTAGATGAACGGATTATATCGGGATAAACGATATAATTATGTATTAAATATTTGTGTTATTTTCTCAGACTCGCTGTCCGACCTTGCTCGAGTCTAAGGCGCGTTGTGTTCCACGCGCGCCTCTAAAAGCGAGATTAACGAGCTACCGTGACCCTGGAACGTAAAGGGCTTTTTTTTATTATCGTGGTAAAATCATCAAATGAGTCCTCCCACCCAGGGCAGGGCGGGAGGGACTGTCAGACATGACTGACTAAAATCCACGGTGTCCTTCAATAGCCCTTTACGTACGGGGGTCACGGTAATTTATGAGTCCCACGACCCCGGCAAGCTTTGGCCCTCTACAGGGCCCCCCCGTCCCTATGCTGACACTCCTTGAGGCGCGCGTGGAACACAACGCGCCATCGACCTGGGCATGGTCCATGGTCGGACAGCGAGTCGCCCATGTATAAATACTCTTCATTAAATCTCGAATCTACCACTTCAAAGCTACATAAACGAACGCCGAGACGCAATAAATCTTCCGTAACCGAAATGGTCTTATTTTTATCGGTCGGGTCTCTTTATTAATACGTTAATTACTGAGGTGAGGCAGATGTTTTGATGAGATCAACTGATATCGTTAACGCGGGAGTTGAAGTAAGCCGACGTGGAGAGGAAAGAATTGGCTTGGATTCTTTGAAGTTGGATAAGAAGTGAAGGTAAAATTAGATATTTTTTCATGACATTTCAAAGGAGGTTACACTACTTCTTTAAATTTAAACGTCAATAAAATGTGAGATTTTTAAAAAATAAAAATCATTGTACATAAAATATATCAAAATTGAACATAAAATATTCTTAAGTAAAATGGTAAAGATAGTTATTTGCAAAAAACCGTAGGTCACACAAGTATACCAGATTATTAATAAGCCGGTAAATAAATATCGTAGAACGATCTCGTGTCCCGGAAATGCGAGAAAATGATAAAAGATTGGTATCTCTATGACTATGTGATAGGTATATAGTCCTTTCAGTTAGTTTACGCGTGACACCAACAACTTTATTCGCATTGACATAAAGCTCACTATTTCTTGGCAGAGTTTTCAAAGTCAGCAACTGAAATTAAAATAAAGTTCCCCAAAATCATGTTGACGGCTATGCTCTACAGTATTTATTGCAATATTTTACCAATTTTTGTCGCCGTCACAAAAAAAAACCGAAGCACAAACCGATGACAACATTATGATTTATGTTGTCTTTTATGGTTTTTATTGTTTCGTGTATTGTTTTATGTCCTGCCTTCTGTTTTTGATATTTACACGATAATGCTTTTGCGTATTTTAATATATATATTATTTTAGTTTGTTAAAAAAGTAATGTTTGATAAATTAGAAACTGCGCATGTTTTTTACAAACTATTAATAAATAAATCAAGAGCTCCAAATAAATATTGTCCATGTCTAAAAAAAAAGAAATGTGTTTTTAAAAAAAAAAATTGTAGATTTATGTTTAAACTTAGCTATACTTTGTTAGTCGATATTCCTTTAACACACCATATACTTATCTCACAGAAGACTAAAACAAACTTTTTTTTCCTTTTTTTTTTACATAAACAAATGAAAACAGGTACCTTATGGAATTCAGTTAGGTCAATAATATAATTAATAAGTTACTTATCCATCATTTTGAAATCTAAGTTAGTGCACAACCAGTCAAACTGGTAACTGGCGCCTGTTCATTGACGAGAAAATGGGTGGTATTATGACCCAAAGAAACAATAACCGAATGACCTTAAAATAAATGAAATTGTACTCTGTTTTCAAAGCTTAAGGTCTACAATACCGCAGCATAATCTTGTCGCTTAAGGCAAAGTTAAAAAAATAAGGCTGCACCGACGCAAAACGTCAGGAATTCTTGTACTTACAAAACAAACCATTCAATTCTCGCTCCTTTTTTGAATATTTTATTAACAGGAAGGGCGGGTTTCGCTTGTAACTTTTTATTGTTACTTACGTCTCTTTTATTTATAAGTGGGTGTTACCGTTTTAACAAAGATTTAATAAAAAATCATTGGACTCCTGTATGATAGTAATCATGGCTTCTGTTCGAATTTTAAACGTATAATTACTGGATCGTGTGAAAGAGAACGTGTACGTTATTTTTTCTTATCAGGAATGTTGGTTTAACTATATAATATCTACGTATGTATATCTAGATATACGAACATAAGTATGTTTGTATATCTAGATATACATTTTTTTATCGTGGTAAAATCATCAAATGAATCCTCCCACTCAGGGCAGAGTGGCAGGGACTGTCAGACTCGTACTGACTAAAAACCATTAAGTTTACAGTATTTGCGCCGCAGCAGCACCAGCTCAGCCCGCTGTGCTTGGAACGAGGGATGGCGCAAGGGTGTCAAAACACGTACCGTTATACTTCGTTGAACGCTTGTCTAAAAAAAGTGCAAAACGACCCTTATATCAACGTGAAATATCGATTTGATGATGACAATTTTTTTTTGTATGGCATCTCACAGGTCAACTTCTAGTAGGTTGTGTACTGCTCAACCGGACTTTTCTGTGGATGCCTTAAGATTTTAAGGCGTCCAGACAGGACAACAAACTTAGTTAAAAACTAAGCGACCACGCGCTAAGGGCAACCCCTAGGGGGTACGGACCTTGGCTTAAGGCGTCCCTGGGGGGGGAGCAGCAAGGGACAGGCTGGATCTCAATGGATTAATTTGGGGCTAATTTTGTAACTAAGGGCTCAGCTCGCGGGCTGGCCCTGCAAGGGTCAGGGGGATTTTTATACAAGTATTCAACAGATGATCTTGTGGTAAGAGGGGCACACCAAAGGCCTACCCACGCCTCCAAGGCACCGTCATTACATTGTTATTATTTTTCATTCGTATTTTACTTATATTATCCTTACAAAAATAACCCAAATTCTATTCGATTCTCTTACTATGGAAAATAACATGAATGAATGTTATAAATAGGCCCTAATAAGCCCCATTACTCATGTTGGTTATAATCAGCTCTTCGGTATCAATTAATTCGTAACAAGTCGGGACGCATAAACTTTTATTAACGAAAAACGTATGAAAGAACTCGGGTTTACTCGTTGTTTTTTTTTTGTATTTTGTTAATCATATTAAATGTTTCTTTACCTTTTTATTCGATCTCTTTTTATTTAAATATGTGCTCAAGTTTTTCTTTGAATTTAATAATAAAAGCTTTAAATTCAAAGGAGCCTTTTCTTCGAACCTGTACCTTTTTTTAGCAAACGTATTAATCGAGAGGAATGAATTTCTGAAAATCTAAAACAAATGCATTTTTCATTAAACTTTGATTCCCCGTGCATTCTGTTCAAAAAAAAAAAAAGTAATATTAACCCTAAACCTTCAAAACAAGCCACATTTGTAAAAACTCCTGAGCGTATTTGGATGAAAAGGGTATAATGCAACTTTTGGCATCAAATTTTTTTTTCTTTCGCCAGTAACGAAATGTTGGTCATTAGTAGACCGCAACCTAAGAACTTCGTAAAAAATAATAATAAAAATTTAAACCGTAACCAACCAGAGATATAACGGATTTTATTTTGTTCTAATCGGGAGTAAATCACTCCTGATTAGAAAAAAAATTAAAACTGCCACAGCTCTGGTTGGTTACGGTTTACAAACTTAATTTATATTTCTATGGACTTCTTAGGTAGTAGTCTAATTGTGATTTGATTTGATTTTAATCACTGGCGAAAAGAAAAAAAAAATTGATGCCAAGGTAGATATTTTAATAACCTGGATAGGATAACACATATGATAATTTTTATCTTCCTGTGCGATAATTTTCGAGTTGTAGCGGGTGAATTCGCTGGCAACAACTAGTATTATATAAAGTAGTCATAAGCCCCACGACTCGACAGTGCCACGTGGCCAGCAGTTACATAAAACATCGTATAAATAGACGAACAAACAGTTTTAATGTAAATACTGTTTCTACTGAATAACGTGACCAACTTTCATTTGCGTCGGCCATTAATTTTAACAAGTTTTCATGTTATGACGCTGTAAAAACTAAGGGTTGGCGAACACGGGCCACACGATTAACAAAAGTCGCCTCGAGAGGATGGAAGTTGTAATAAATGTAGCTGCAGCGCGCAACCGCCACTTGAGGCTGATGGTTGACATTCGCTGGTCGGTGACCATTGCCAACAGTGCCCAATGTCCAAACTAGGACAACAATTGACCAGACCAGGGCGCAGTTAAGGATGAGAATGTTAAGATGGATGTGTGGAGAATGATGGATCATTCCAACAAGAATGGATAAAGTAAGGAATGAGTTTATAAGGGTAAGTTTGAAAGTGGCGCCTGTTACAGAAAAAATTAAAGGGAATCGTCTGTCTTGGTATGGACATGTGATGAGGAGGGATGACACTCATGTGACTAAGAGAGTGATGAGTATGAATGTTGATGGATGGAGAGGAAGAGGAAGGCCAAAGAAGAGATGGATGGATTGTCTAAGGAATGATATGGAAGAAAGAGGAGTGAAAGATACTGTGAGGTTTGATAGAGGAGAATGGAAGAAAAAAACGTGTTGCGCCAACCCCAAGTAAAATGGGATAAGGGCAGGAAGATGATGTGGGCGCAGTAAAGGAAGTTAGCACTGAGCGCATAAAAGGACAGTTACATCATTGTCGTTTTTCACCCACGCGTACAGTATCATAGTTGACTGTGACGAAGAAGGTTTGAATGCGCTGCTGCGGGAGGGTTGAGGAATCACGCAAGTAGCACGTGACGGAGTTTAGTTGCCAGTGCGGGCCACAAGAAGCAAGAAACGACGATTTGTAGCGTGTGGTGGCCACCGGGGCGTCAGCGTTTTGTTGTTGTGGCCGGTAGCCCGTGTGCGGAGACCCTAACTGTTGGTTGTAGTTAACTGTAGTTTAGTTACTTTGACTATTTGTGTTTATCAAATCTGTTGCATAAATAGTTTAGATAAAAGTCACTACTGTGCAAGCACGATAAGAACGAAAACGTCCATCTATCAACTATTACTTGCAAAAAATGTCAAAGGGAATTATCAAATCAAAGAACTGTCAGACTTAACTTACTTAAGCCAACGTATTTGCTTTCTTTCGAATACAAAGGGCAGCTTTTGGCGTTCCAGCATCGCGGTGTCCTTTAAAAACATTAGTCCAGTTACCCTCTACCTAACGCTTCGGGTATTACAGACCTCATGTAATGTGTTACGTGAAAAAAAAATCCATATAACACAAACACAAATTATCTGTGTATTATCTCGGTTCCCTACACTCACCACAAACCAAAAATAGATCATTTACAACATTTGCGGACACCAGATTCTACCGGACGCGGAAGCGATTTGAAACGTATTAAATAATTTTGTGAATTAATAATTGCACTACCTGCTTTATCGGACCCACTGGACCACGGAATAAAATATAACCATAACTAATTATTGTAAAAACAATTAATATTTATTTGATAGGAAAAGTCACAGAATTTTGAATCACAAAAGAATCACAAAAAGGAGGTGGATTTGTAAAAATTTTTTTTTTGTTGGAAAGAGAATACTTCCCAAATGTTCCCAAAGTTTTTTATACTTACTATTTTAAACTTCTTTGTGGTTGTTTTTGAAGTCGGCTTTATTACACAAGGATATATATACATAATGACGAATTATAGAAAAAAAAACTATTATTTAGTGGTCTATGGGTCACACCATGTTAGGGAAAAAAATTATAGTTTCAAAAAACTAAAAAAACACGCTTTAATAGCAATCGAACTAAAAAGTAGAAAATAATTTTTAAGTATAAAAGAGTTTCTGTTACTGCAATATAAAATCCAACAATCAATTATCATAATTAACTTAGAATAAGATTAATATAAATATTAAGATATTAACAAAAATTCAAATAAAGTGAAAAAGCGTGGGGTGCTTGATATCGAATGTGATGATCATTTTATTAGTTACTGTTTGCAATATCAGAATTATTATAAAAATATCATTGAGCACCCCACGCTTTTTCACTTTATTTGAATTTTTGTTAATATCTTAATATTTATATTAATCTTATTCTAAGTTAATTACGATAATTGATTGTTGGATTTTATATTGCAGTAACAGAAACTCTTTTATACTTAAAAATTATTTTCTACTTTTTAGTTCGATTGCTATTAAAGCGTGTTTTTTTAGTTTTTTGAAACTATAATTTATTTTCTGAATTTTTAGTCTCAAGACGACAATAAAAGAAATAAAGAAATTAAAAGACGCAATCGCGGCGGTAAGACCCCTCCTTGAGGAGTGGCTGGATAGGCGTCACGGCGTCCTTACCTACCGCATGACGCAGTTCCTCACCGGACACGGATGTTTCGGGAGGTTCCTGTGTCTGATAAGGAGGGAGGAAACGCCTGGGTGTCACCACTGCGAGGATCGTCCGGAGGACACGGTGGAGCATACGGTGCAGGACTGCCCCGCTTGGGCAGAGCACCGCCGTGTCCTCACGACGGCGATAGGCGGAGACCTCTCGCGCCCGGCATTGGTCGAGGCCATGCTGCGGGGCGAGACGGAGTGGGAAGCGGTCGCCTCCTTCTGCGAAGCAGTCATGCTCGTGAAGGAGGAGGCGGGCCGCCTGAGGGAGAGGACAGCGTCCTCCCTCCATCCCAGCCGCAGTGGTAGACGCCCACGGCGTCGGACGTCACAGGACGATCTCCGGCCACCGTAGGCGCGGGCATGCGGGCAGCGAGTAATGGGCGACTTGCTGTCCGACCATGGACCATGCCCGGGTCGACGGCGCGTTGTGTTCCACGCGCGCCTCAAAGAGTGTCAGCAAATTGACGGGGCCTGTAGAGGGCCAGAGCCTGCCGGGGTCGCGGGACTTACCCATCACCGTAACCCCGGTACGTAAAGGGCTCGTGAAGGACACCGTGGATTTTAGTCAGTACAAGTCTGACAGTCCCTGCCGCCCTGCCCTGGGTGGGAGGACTCATTTGATGATTTTACCACGATAAAAAAAAAAAAAAAAAGTTAATTATGATAATTGATTGTTGGATTTTATATTGCAGTAACATAAACTCTCTTATATTTAAAAATTATTTTCTACTTTTTAGTTCGATTGCTATTAAAGCGTGTTTTTTTAAACTATAATTTATTTTCTGAATTTTTAGTCTCAAGACGACAATAAAAGAAATAAAAAAATTAAAATACGCAAGCGCGGATGCGCGCGCACTATTTCGGTAGCAGTGACTAATTATAAAATTCGAGGATTGAGAACGGATGATCGCGCAGCAATCGTCAGCAGCGACCAATAAAGAAATTTGTCTTTTGAAAGTGGGAGAAGCCAGAGAGAGGAACAGGCCGTATGCAGCAGAGAGCCAATCGACAGCAAAAGACAGAGAATGACATTTTTATCGGCGATATCATGCTCACTAATCTAAATATATTTTTTACTAACACTCCGTCCGCAACTTCGTCAGCGCGTGTTTCTAACTTCGAACCCGAAATATTATTGAAGACAAACTGATTTTACAATGTTCTCCCGCTAAGGGTTGATTTTTGAAATATAGATAATTACGCATCCTTTATTCGATTGAGAAACTATTTATGCCAAGTTTTGGGTTTGTCGAAGTAAGCAGCCTTCCCTTAAAACTTAATCACCCTTTTTCACCAACTTAGAGGGTGATTTTCGAAAACCCCAAAAACACGTGTTGGATTATTTTTTACCTAATTTTTATATACTGAGTTTAAAATTTATCGGTTAGCGCGTTATGATTTTCCTACACAAACTTTAACATCATCTAGATTACCAAAGGAGGGTAGTTTTAAAAAACGAATAATTCCCATCTTTTTCATTTACTTTTACTCATATTCGTACCAAGTTTCAAGTTTATAAACTTAACGGATAAGATTTTACATACAAAGGTTTTTACCCCTTTTCACCCCCTTTGTAGGTAAATTTTCGCAAAATCCCTTCTTAGTGATCACCTACATAATGAATCGCACCTAACGTCCAAAATTCAGGTTCTACGTTTAGCGACTTTAGATCCTTCCCTTTAAACTTGAATACCCCTTTTCATTAACTTGAGGGGTGATTTTCGAAAAACCCAAAAACACGTGCTTAATTATTTTTGATCTAATTTATATATACTGAGTTTTAAATTCATCAGTTAGCGCTTTATGATTTTCCCATACAAACTTTAACATCGTCTAGGTTACCAACGGAGGGTAATTTTAAAAAACTATTAATGCTCATCTTTTTTATTTACTTATACTCATATTCGTACTAAGTTTCAAGTGTATAAACCTAAGGAATGAGATTTTTCATACAAAAATTTTCACCCCTTTTCACCCCCTTAGAGGAGGATTTTAATATAAACATTATGAGATTATTGTATTGTCATCGGCCCTTGACCCCTGTGCAAATTTTCAAGTTAATCAGACTGCTGGAAGTGGGTGAAAATGAAGTTAAAAGATTCTGTTACATACATACATACATACAGCTCAAGCTAATAAAAAAGCGTGTTAATAAGGTGTGCGGACAATTATGTAAATCAACTGTTTAATAATCTAGTTTTTTATCTGTTTCACTACGGGTACATTACAAAGAAGTAAGCATAAGAGGGTTAAAAATGTTAAGGATAAGCACACACTGTGAAATAACAGGCACTTGAACCGATTTGATTTTGACGCAAAAATTCGGTTTTACACAAGCTAAATTTTGTTTTTTGATAGGAATAAATTATTGCTATAGTTTTCACCTTTCTTCCCGCTTTTTATACAAAAGGTGTCTCAAACTAGGAAATCTCCTGTAATGTCGCAATCGCGGCGGTAAGACCCCTCCTTGAGGAGTGGCTGGATAGGCGTCACGGCGTCCTTACCTACCGCATGACGCAGGTCCTCACCGGACACGGAAGTTTCGGGAGGTTCCTGTGTCTGATAAGGGGGGAAGAAACGCCTGGGTGTCACTACTGCGAAGATCGTCCGGAGGACACGGTGGAGCATACGGTGCAGGCCTGCCCCGCTTGGGCAGAGCACCGCCGTGTCCTCATGACGGCGATTGGCGGAGACCTCTCGCGCCCGGCATTGGTCGAGGCCATGCTGCGGGGCGAGACGGAGTGGGAAGCGGTCGCCTCCTTCTGCGAAGCAGTCATGCTCGCGAAGGAGGAGGCGAGCCGCGCGCCAACGGCGTCGGACGTCGCAAGACGATCTCCGGCCACCGTAGGCGCGGGCATGCGGGCGGCGAGTAATGGGCGACTCGCTGTCCGACCATGGACCATGCCCGGGTCGACCGCGCGTTGTGTTCCACGCGCGCTTCAAGGAGTGTCAGCTTGCTTTGGCCCTCTACAGGCCCCGTCATTATGACGGGGCCTGTAGAGGGCCAAAGCCTGCCGGGGTCGCGGGACCAAGGGATTACCGTGACCCCGGTACGTAAAGGGCTATTGAAGGACACCGTGGATTTTAGTCAGTACAAGTCTGACAGTCCCTCCCGCCCTGCCCTGGGTGGGAGGACTCATTTGATGATTTTACCACGATAAAAAAAAAAAAATGTAGGTGTGTTTACACACTTTAACTCATATACACAAACACCCAGACCCGGAACAACTACTTTTTGATCATACAGATATTTGCTAAACCACACTCAGCGCATGAGATTATCTATTTTATTCCCAAGTAAATAATAATAGGGTTTTTCTTTCTGTATTTATATTATTACTTTTTTAAATATACATAACTATAAAAAGGGAATTGACTTATTTTAATTTAATATTCCATTAAAATACTGAGAAATGTCAAAGGCACACCGGACCGCACACCACGTTAAAAACCTTGTGTAAGTTGTAACCCAGTTCCTCAATTAAAGATTAATAAATTAAAACTTGCACCTCATACATTTATATCTTGACATAAAATTGACGATCCTACGCTATGTGTACTACTCCTTATAACTCAACGCCTCGAGGACCGAAATCATTCGAAGAGCATTTGTTCCACATTAAAAAAACATGATACACGGCTAATCGATAACCGATTATCGATTTCAGCAACCTGATTGTAATCATATCGATTTTAAAGCCCCTGTCCTACCGGCGGCGATTAGCGAGGAGAGAGTAGAGGTAAGCAAGTACAAAACTAGTTGGCGGGCATCGAGGGAGCAGCGGTGACTGCGATGACCCGCTCATATGTTTATTAGATACCAATCATAAAGAAGTATAGAAAAAGCTGGCTGAAGAAAAACAATGTTTACGTGTACGAAAATTAGCCATACAAAATTCACAAGCACAGCGAGTTTTCTGACTGACAAGAAAACAATCGCTAGGTGAATAGGCTAGGTCTTGCTCCAGTGTCTAGCTATGCTATTCTCTTATAGAAAAATTCTGTACGCTACACGAGCTCGTTTTGTCGAAACAAAGCCTTGAGATAGATTCGCGTTACGTCGCTGTAAGCAGCTTAATGAATACCAAATTGTAGTTTCTGACCCTGGGGCAGCTCTGCATCTTAGGCAAATCTTTGGAGACCATCACCTCAACGGCGCCTTCTCTCAATGCCATGGCAGACCATTTGGTGTAAGCAGTCTGCAACTACACAAGTACACATAGGCGGTAAAATTGTTGGATCGCTGTCAATGGGACAGATGCCTTATAGTCACAGGGCTGTCATTTAAAACATTGAATTCCAATCGATCAATTTTTTAATCTGAATCGCTGTCATTTATTGATTTATTCAGCAGTGTGGAGAATTTATTGGTTTATTAGAGACAATTTGTTATTTTAGTACTGGATATTTGTATCAGTTTTATCTCACGTGCAATTTATCATATTTATGTCAAATGTTTAATATTGAAGGCGCTTGCCGATTTGATACTAACTCGATTTGACGTCCCTAAAGTTGCGATAAAATCAATTTAATGCTCAAGATTGGATGGTAAATTGGATAAGTTTTTTTTTTCAGAATTATAATCAATGTTTCGGTTTTTTATACAAAGTAGATTTTAGTACAGCAAAAGTTCATCATAATTCGTAAATTTTAAATTTCACTCCGTCCAAACGAACCATATTTTCATTCAAATAGTCATTGCTTTCCCATGTCTGAATTACACCCAAATCTTGCCATAATACGAGAAAAAATTGACTAAGAGCTGGTTCACATGGGCCATGCGGGCGGCGAGTGGGCATGCGGGCGGCGAGTAATGGGCGACTCGCTGTCCGACCATGGACCATGCCCGGGTCGACGAGCGTTGTGTTCCACGCGCGCCTCAAGGAGTGTCAGCAAAGTGACAGGGCCCCCTGTAGAGGGCCACAGCCTGCCGGGGTCGCGGGACTCACTAATTACCGTGACCCCGGTACGTAAAGGGCTATTGAAGGACACCGTGGATTTTAGTCAGTACGAGTCTGACAGTCTCACCCGCTCTGCCCTGGGTGGGAGGACTCATGTGATGATTTTACCACGTAAAAAAAAAAGAGCTGGTTCACATGAGGCCGTACTGACAGTTATACCATAAGGACAAGAGTGTCGGATGCATCTTGGTATAATTATGTGTTTCAACGTCGCAGTTCACAATGGGGAGATTTGATAAAAGAGGTGGCCGCAAATAAACATAGTGGCGGTGTGCGTCAGGTAGAGTGTTCCTGATGTACCCTTATGTTAGGCTGGAATTCTTATGCTGACGGCTGATGTCAGTTTGAGTAAGAAAAAGCAACACAATTGTCGCCAGTGACGTCGGTGTCACAGTATGGTGCTATAAATATTATTATTTTTTAGCGTGTTACAATCATCAAATGAGTCCTCCCACCCAGGGCAGGGCTGGAGGGATTGTCAGACTCGTACACTAAAATCCGCGGTGTCCTTCAAAAGCCATTTACGTTCCGGGGTCACAGTAATTCGTACAGTCCCGCGACTATGGTACTATAGCACCATACAGCATGCTATATATAGCTTGTTCTATAGAACACAATTATTCTGATACCGCTCTAAGGCTTGAATATAGAACGCGTAAAAAATTCAAGCCTTACAGCGGTATCAGAACAACAAGAGTGGTCAGTGAAGAAATTACTTCAAGGCAAGAGTGCTTCACCGTCGACTAGATACGTCATGCAGTTACCATTTCTTTTTCGTGTTAATATCATCAAATGAGTCCTCCTCCCGCTCAAGGTGTAGCGGAACGGGCTGTCAGACTGGCTAAAATCCACGATGTTCCTTCAATAGCCCTTTATATTCCGGGGTCATGGTTACCTGTTTAGACAACCCCACAACCCCAACGCTTACCAACGGGCGAGAACTATCATTAAATCTATACATATAATAAATCTGCAGAAGGGTCAATTCTGTACATTGAAAATATTGAAAAAATAAATAGCGGGGGGTGTTGCTGGATCGATACCAAACCCAAATATATGATTAAAAAAATTTTTGTCTGTCTGTCTGTCTTTCTGTTTGTGCAGGCATCACGTGAAAACTTACGGTTTGATTTCGATGAAACTTGGTATAATTATTCCTTATTATCCTGGGCATAACATAGGATACTTTTTATCCTGGAAAAATACGTAGAAAAAAATCTTATTTTTCAGTTTTATTCATAGACGTTGTTCTGTAGAACCGCGAACACACGTTGCATAACCCGCAGTGGATTCAGCGCCGTAATATTTATAAGATGTCATTGTCAGAGTTACTCAAAATGGGGAAATAAACCATCCACGCGAAGACCGACATCCGCGCGTACGGAGTCGCGGGCGGAAGCTAGTATTAAATAAAAGCTTTTTCTCTCTTAGAAGCCCCTACATAATACTCAAAATATGTCAAAAATTACTACATTTGGTTAATTTTTAACAAAGACAAATCTTAAAGTAAATTTACTTTAAGTCAACGTCCTCGTTGCTTTTTATATAAGTAATAACTTGACGTTTTACTTAGCTAAGTAACCCAGGTAGTTTGGCTTGCATGAGAATTGCTAATGTTCAAATTATGAGCGATTTTCATGCAACTCTATGTAACGTGAGTTTACAAATGATTATGAAAGTATTAAAATGGTAATTGTGCAATAGTCTTGTAATTCTATGGGACTTACAATGGAGCTTAACGCTTTATTATTTTAAGCCAGTCTGCACCCAGCCTTAAGCCCCCAGGGTTGTTTTATAATGGCATTTTAATAAAGTCCGCTTTAAGACATTCAATTAATATAACTACCCAAAGGTGCTTATAAATTATCATCTTGTACTTTTAAAACGCAATTATTATCATATCTTTCATGTTTTATATTTCTGTTTTGAACTTTATTATGACATTATTTATCGATAGCAATAAATTTTATTGGCGATAAACTGGTTTGTTGTTGCAACATTAAAATGTGGGTTAAACCCAGTTTATGGGAAGGGCTTGGAGTATCCATTTATAGAAGAAAATCAAGATTTTCTATGAACATTAAAGCCTTTGTCAAACAGACAGGCGTGGCGAATGCGAAGCGAGGCGTTTTTATTTGTACTGTATGGAATTGTTTGAATACAGTCACATAGAAAAGCGAAAGCGATCCGATAGCGTGACAGAACTATCGGACTGACGTCTCGCTTCGGTTCGGTATCGCTTCGGAAATGCTTCGCTTTCGCCTGTCTGTTTGACAAAGGCATAAAAGCGATTTGTATATACAGACGCCAGCAGGTCAACCTACCCGAATCTGTCTAATTTTACCAATCGAACATTAGCCTTCCACTATTGTAATAAAGTTGAAAATCTATTAAGGTTTTGACAGATTGAGATCGGTTGATGTGCTGGCTTATTACGAATAATCTTCTTTCTAAAAAATACTTTAAACACAGATAAGACTTTTTTCCCAATTCTAAACATTCTGCGAAGCAGTCATGCTCGCGAAGGAGGAGGCGTGCCGCGTGAGGGAGAGAACAGTGTCCTCCCTCCGACCCACCCGCAGTGGTAGACGCCCACGGCGACGGACGTCGCCAGACGATCTCCGGCCACCGTAGGCGCGGGCATGCGGGCAGCGAGTAATGGGCGACTCGCTGCCCGACCATGGACCATGCCCGGGTCGACGGCGCGTTTTGTTCCACGCGCGCCTCAAGGAGTGTCAGCAAACTGACGGGGCCTGTAGAGGGCCAGAGCCTGCCGGGGTCGCGGGTCTTACCCATCACCGTAACCCCGGTACGTAAAGGGCTCGTGAAGGACACCGTGGATTTTAGTCAGTACAAGTCTGACAGTCCCTCCCGCCCTGCCCTGGGTGGGAGGACTCATTTGATGATTTTACCACGTAAAAAAAAAAAAAAAAAAATTCTAAACATTAAATAATTAAATCTATAAATTTAAAAATCAACGCCACTTTTCGTTGTAATTTTATAACTCAAAAATGGGCTCACCTATGCAAACCAAATGGCTGCATAGGTGAGCTAGTTAGGCTTTGTTCGAACTATTTAGTAGATGGTTTATGTGAAGTTTGCACAAAATCGTTCGAGCGGTTCTTCATTTATCACATTTTTTGTAACAAATGATGTAGTAGTATTAGTAGTGTAGTAGTATTGATTCTGTGGCGCTATGAAGTTCGCGGAGTCAGTTTGTATCTTATAAATATATGAAGGTACGAGTATAATATTATACGCTTTAAGGCTGTATACAGAAAGTAGGCTGGAAACTTATAAGCGCTTAACGGCGCGCTTGACAGCGCTGGTCCGTTCTACACAAAGGAAGCAGGTTGAAGCAGACCAAGCAAGTTGTTTATTTATTTTAAATGGCATCGCTCAGCGCTGACCAGCGCGTGTTGAAGCTTGTCGGAACTTATCGGCACCGTTCAGTGCTTATCGGCGCGCGTTCACATATTTTCCTGCGCGGGTTACCAGCGCTGTCAAGCGCCAGTAAGCGCTTATCCGTTTCCAGCTTTCTTTCTGTATACAGCCTTACGCATGCGTCGCGAATTTCAAAGATTGTCTACGAAAAGAAAGAAGAAGCAAGACGTTAAAAATATATTGAAGAATTTGACGGTTGTAGGTAGGAACTTCAATGGCACGGTTGGAGAGAGCATCGAATGTACTAAATCCGGAGGTTGCAGGTTCAAATCCTGCTTGGAGTTCGAATTTTTCATTCCGTAGAAAATTAATTTATTCTCTTTGTAACCGTTTTTATAGAGTAATATTAAAATTGATTGTGTCATTGCATACTGAAATAAAGCGACGTCATTAAACCTATAATTTCTTAAAACAATTATTAATCTTATTAACGTTACAAATAATAATAAAAGAGTACATTTTTATACAGTGCGATATCTGTTTTTTTTTTCTCTAGTCCTATTTCAGTAATATCGTATACAATAGTTTTTTTTATAATATCTTCAAATCTATACTTCCTGAAAAGTTAGAAAAACGATTTGCTCAAAAAAACCTGTTTTTCAATTGTAATTTGCGTTCAAGGACCGCTATAAGAAAAAACAATACGTGTTTGCTAACTAATGCACATAGCCTTATCAAAAGCGAGTTTATATACTCGCCAACATCATTAATGAAATTGAATAACGCCATTTTCACATTAAATTCACAAAATCACAACATAATATTAATACAACCTCAAAATATTCTCGTTAATGTAATAATTTATTCGCTTTTCTAGTGCGTGCAGTTTCCATACAAAATTGTAATGACAGCTTTCATAGTTTATGATGCAAAGTGCCATTAGAATATTATAGAATTAATATTATGACAACACTAGGTTTTATTATTGCTTCTTTTATTGCTTGGTTAAAATGTTACAAGCGTAAAAAAATCCTTTTTTTATTGTGGTAAAATCATCAAATGAGTCCTCCCACCCAGGGCAGAGCGTGAGGGACTGTCAGACTCGCACTGACAAAAATCCACAGTGTCCTTCAATTGCCCTTTACGTTCCGGTGTCACGGAACGTAAAGGGCAATTGAAACGGTAGTTCGTGAGTCCCGCGACCACAACATTGTACTTAAGAGATTTTCCGTCTGTTGGTAGGTCAGCCAATAAAAATGATAAAATTGTAAACTCACAGCGGACAGATGAACGTAGGGACATCGATCAGGATCTGAGTCGTCCACGTGGAGCTTATCGTCGTACTGAGCCTCGTACTGCTTCAACGATTCTGGAAATAAAACACTACATTCATAAGTTTTATATGTTCATATTTTTCTGTCAGGAATTTCTTTTGTTGAGATTATATTTTGTTGTGTTCATTATTGATAAGATATAGCGGACGAATTCCTTTTCTGGCATGCACGATCCAATTAGTCTATATAAAAAAAATCTATTATTACTAAAATCTATTTTTACGTGTTAAAAATCATCCAATGAGTCCTACCCTGGGTGGAGAAAAAGGGACTGTCAGACTTGTACTGACTAAAATCCTCGGTCCTTCAATAGCCCTTTACGTTCCAGAGTCACGGTAACCTGAAAAGATAGTCCCGCGACCCTGGCAAGCAATTAGCTATACTCCTTGATCTTTTTCAATTAGCAATACTTCATCGCGATAATTAACAGTATTTCCCGTTAGTCTGACCAATATTGACAACTGTCGCGGTACTATCTCAACCGATAAACGTGACCCTGGAACGTGAAGGGCGATTGAAGGATCACCGTGGATTTTAGTCAGTATGAGTCTGACTATCCCTTCCATCCTACCCTGAACGGGAGTACTCATTTGATGATTTTACCACGATAAAAAAAAGCATAATGACGTACAGACGCCAGCACATCGACCTACCTCAATCTGTCAAATTATTAGATTTTCAACCTTATCCCAATACTGGAAGGTTAATATTCTATAGGTAAAATTCGATAGATTGGAGTAGTTGAACTGCTGGCGTTTGTACAAATGACAGTCGCTATTTAATTAATAGATGGCCACTCCACCCATCTATAGACCAACCTTGTCTTAACTTAACCTTGAAAATCTACACGTGTGGCCGATATTTAGCCTTAAGGTCCGAAAGCTAGGACTGAATATAGATCTGAAAATATCCTCGTGGACATATTCCAGAGATATTTCGTATAAAAATGTGACTGTGTCAATAACAGGCACAAATTGAGTGTCAGACCGGCAAACATTTGCGATGGGATATATTCTGCTGGCTGTCAACTAAAACCGCTGTATCTCAGAAAATTAGGTTTTGCAGATCTGTGCAAAACAGATCATGACGGTATTATTATTCTGTTACTTGGATTAGTAACAAAATAATAACAACTTATGGACTATCTTGGTCTGATAATAAAGAATTTTTATATTATTATTTATTACTATTTTTGAGGATTTTTATTTGCGTTACATAATAATTATAACAACTCACCTACAAGATAGACATGAAAAAGTGGTATGTTAATCACACATTTCACCAAAATAAATTTAAATCCCATGTAATATTGCCCAATTGCCATCAACTGGGCAAAAAACCAGTCCGGGTTGCTACTCAAAACTTTCTGAAGAAAATAACTGATAACATTTTGCCCATATCAATTTAATTCAAGTCCATAGAGCATGAAGTCCTTAAAGATCTGGATTCGGCAGCAACGGTCATGAGATGTAGATAAACAAATCACCTGGAACACAGATGACTTGGGAGCTGCGAAGATATGTATGCCTAAAGTTTTTGTGTGGAAAGAAATATTTGATTGAATGTAGAACTTCAAAGCCTTAGTCAAACAGACAGACGTGACGAATGCGAAGCGTAACGTTTTTATTTGTAATGTATGGAATTGTTTGAATACAGTCACATAGAAAAGCGAAAGCGATCCGATAGCGTGACCGAACCGATGCGAAGACGTGACAAAGGCATATTTGCTCTGTTTGACGTCATTCATAAAAAGTCAGCTAATACAACTGTCACGCCTCGGTTCGCTGCACCCAGTTTGACTATCGCCTGTCAGTTTGACAAAGGCTTAAAAGTTTGTGTAGGTACATGTTTTGTTTCTTGTTTATGTTTTTAATATATTAGTCCACGTTCTAGAACGGGACAGATTTATTGGGGAATTTGTTCTTTGAGTCATTTCCAAAGAAGTACAGAAATAAGTGGTAGACAAAGATAGAAATTGGAAATAAAATGGAATATTAGATTGTATTTTGTACTCTAATAGCATATTTTTTAAATAAATGTTGCCTCACACTAGGAATTTCTCCTGTGTCGTGGGTGCGTTTAAAAACATAGAAACTCACATACACAAACATTCAGACCCGAAACAACAATTTTTAGGACATACAAATATTTGTTACATGCGGGAATCGAACCCGCGACACGCTGTGCAGTAGTCCAATCGCTCAGCCACTGCACCAACCAAGCCATCAAAAAATGTGTCAAGCATCAAGAGCCAAGGCGTCGTGGGATTCACGGAAGAGCGGAGTCATGAACGAATCGACTAAGACCAACATAATTCTCAAAATCTTCAAATCGAGACTTACCCCTCTTTCATTCGAGCTAAATATTTCGTTTTCGTCACACATATTCGTTTTACAGGGGTTTCACGTAAACGGTTCTGTCATACGTCCGAGAGATTTTAGCTCAGAATTTCTAGATGAGAAAATAGACATTCCATTGAAGATTTTTAAAGACGAAAGTTTGAAATGGACGAATAATATGGGAAAAAATGGGAATGTTTTAGTATTTAATACAAAAAAAAAGTGTAGGAAAGTCCATTTATCGAGGATGGCTATGGGCTATAAAATATCACGCTGCGAACAATAGGAGTTGAGCAATAAAACAATAGGGAAAAGTAAGTTTAAAGATCTTGTTTTATTTTTTTAATTAGCCTGCACTGTCCCACTGCTTAGAATAGGCCTCCCCCAATTCCTTCCAGGGACTCTTTTCCTGGGCTACTTCTAACCAGCCTTCATGGTATGCGTCTAGGTCGTCTCTCCCCCTTTTTCTGGGCCGGCCTCGGCGGCACGATATTGTTACAAAGTCAAAAAAAAAATTGTTTCTGAATAAAATATTAAATTTTCTAGACGCTGCGATTTTAATTTGTGATTTAATCGCCGTAAAAGAAAAGAGATGTAATAATGAAGATAAAAAAAAATATTGGACGAAATCTATTGTCTGCCTTTAATCATGATTTAGAACAAAAAAAAATGAAGTTGAGTCATGTCATGACATTGATAGTACAAAGTTTAAAATTACATTTTGATTTCGAAAGGTGCCAGTGGTTCTCAAATGTTACTTTAATTGATACAAATACTCCTTTCGCTTCAAATATAGGCATGATTGGTTTATAAAAATTGACAACGCAGAGTAACCCAGGGAAGTTTCCTGCATAAATATATTGAAAATCTGAAAGAATAATTTCCCATGGCGCACCTAGTTTAACCAAGCGGATGGACCACGGGCAATAAACGGTCATAACGCCAGTGAAAATATACCAACTGAGTGACGTTTTGTGATTTTTAGAAGCTTTGCATCATCATCAATTTTAGATCACGTAACATAAGAAAAAAAGGGTCATATATTTTTGATAACCTATCTTTCGGATTAATTAAATTTTTAGAGTTAAGTAACCTATTGTAACTCCATCCGTAGGTCGAGTCTTGACGCACGCGTTTTTTTTTCAGTTATTCATAATAGTTATTTATCTAAAGTATAAAAGGAACAAACCCTATTCATACAATACTTTGAAAACCACTACCAAAGACTAATAAGGCATCTCTTAATAAAAGTCGTAAAATACCCTCCAATATTTGGCCTCGAAACCTTAAAAAGTAATTTAATAAGAACCATGATTTATTTTCGTTCAGAATCTCAGGATGTTAACCAATTAGAAACATCTGAAGTACTTTACTTCGGCTTTTCATTATTAAGTTGAATTAATTTATTCAGAATTACCGAACTCGTGAAAACATGCGGGCTTATAAAGTTTTTAGGTATTATTATTATTATATACAATCTTCAGTAGAATTGTCGAGAACCTTATAGCTTGGTCTCGCAATTCGATCGACGTAACATTATATTCACAGTTTTCATGTGTGTTCATTGTAGATTTTTATTTTATTTGCAACTAGCAGTTGCCAGCAGCTTCGGCCGCTATAAATCGAGATTTATTCCACGGATTTTCAATGGAAAGAAAAATTCGAACCGCGAGCAGGATTTGACCCGACGCTCTTCAACCGAGCCATCGACGTTCCTGCCTACAGCGTCGAATGCTCCGACTGATTTCTAACGTCTCACCACTGTGAGATCTCCGGATTGATCTCCGGATTTAGTACCATCTAAACGTCACTACGTTTAGATGGTATTAAATCCGGAGGTCGCAGGTTCATTGTAAATCTTTTGTATTTCGCTACGCATGCGTTAATGAGTGTAATATTCATAAAAATATTCCAAGTGAGTATAAAATCGGGATAAAAACTATACTTAGCGTTAATCCAAGTTGTAAACTATTTGTGTACCGAATTCAATCTAAATCCGTTCAGTAGTTTTTGCGTGAAAGAGTAGCAAGCGTTTAAAATGTTTATCTTTATATAACCTAAACATTTTAAAGATTTTGCCACAACTATGATAAATCATTTTACACAGAGTTTTTAACAAATTTAAATATAATTTGGGAAAATTATAATTTGGAGTAGTAAAATAAATACCAATAAGTGTAAAATTTAAATTTCTGAAAACTTAGCGTTTAATAATAATAATAATAATAATCATTTATTACAAGTAACTAGACTCATGGTGTTAGTAACAATATATACTTACAAACTATGTTAGTAAAACATTAACAGAGACAAAAACCAGACATTAAAACATAAACAAATTACGACATCACTGCTGCAAGGTTACAGGCTCAGCCGAAACCTTGCAGCAGTGGTTTACAAACACACAATCCAGCCTACTTGCTATCATAGACAGGATGCTGTTGGCGCTGCTCCGCACCCTACGGACCAAGGATGCACATCGCTTCCGCATCGTCGTGAAAAAACAGAAACGAAACTATCAAGACTTTTATTAAAATTTTAGTTTTAAAGCCGGCCGCGACGAAGCCAAGGGAAGGTCAAAACATATTATTATTTTAATTCGTTATTTTTAAATGATCTTTATTGCTAGCTTAACTATTGGCTTAACTATTGGCTTCGCTTGCATCAATATATCTATAATATGTATGTATTTAGAAATATATAAGTATGTTTATCAGTTTTCTAGTACCCATAACACAAGCTCTGCTTAGCTTGGGACTAGATGGCGTTGTGTGATAGTTGTGGAATATTTATTTATTTATTTAGATACTGATACTGCTTTTTTTTAACGTGGTAAAATCATAAAATGAGTCCTCCCACCTAGGGCAGAGCAGAAGGGACTGTTAGACTCGTACTGACTAAAATCCACGGTGTCCTTCAATAGACCTTTCCGTACTGGGTACACATGGTAATTCGTGAGTCCCGCGACCCCGTGAGTCCCGCCGTACTTACGAAAGAAAAGTTATTTTACAATATTATGAAGTCGTTTATTTTTCGAGATGAAGGTATGTCGGCCTCTGTAATAACTTTAATGCAAAATTTACTGAAACCAGATATTTTGGCAATTCTAACTCCACTATTATCTAACTTGTGAAGGAATCCAAACAAATCTGCCTAGTACATGCCACTAAGATTATACGCCCTCATCGGAATGGCCCATTAGAGGCCATATCTTTGCCTATAAACTTTACATTCTATCAGGAAATAGCCAAATTCGATGCTCTATGAATATTATTCCCTATGGTAATGTTTAGGGCTGTGTGCTACAAAAAGCTATGCGATGAGTCATTCTAGTTAATAGTTTGCGAAAAGTTATAATATAGCTATGTCATGATGCTTATCTTCTCATAATATCGATCCCTAATACTCGTAACATAATCAGTCTATAATGTTCGCAAAGGAGGAGGCGGGCCGAGTGAGGCAGAGGACAGCGTACTCCCTCCACCCCAGCCGCAGTGGTAGACACCCACGGCGACAGACGTCGGCAGACGATATCCGGCCACCGTAGACCCGGGCATGCGGGCAGCGAGTAATTTGCAATTCGCTGTTCGACCATGGACCACGCCCGGGTCGACAACGCGTTGTTTTCCACGCGCGCCTCAAAGAGTGTCAGCAAAATGACGGGGCCCTCCTCTAGAGGGCCAAAGCCTGCCTTGCACGCGGGACTCACGATTTACCGTGACCCCGGTACTTAAAGGGCTATTGAAGGAAACCGTGGATTTTAGTCAGTACGAGTCTGACAGTCCCTCCCGCTTTGCCCTGGGTGGGAGGACTCATTTGATGATTTTACCACAATAAAAAAAGGGGTTGGGACACTGATCTCCCCTCTGTGAATGGTAGTGGTTAATTTTTTAATGTTTTCTTTCAGTTTCCCTATGACTGACTAACCTAAACTACAACTATATGACGTTATGTAAAATCAACTCAGCCTATCGCAGTCCACTGTTGGATAATAGACCTCTCCCAGGCTGGGCTACATCACCCTGTTTTGTTAAATATTAAGTTTTAATTCTTCGAGACAAAAATCCGGGCTTGGAAACAGGATGCAGTCCGTGTGTCCTATAACTATACACTCTCGTTTGATTCTACTCATAAAATATCATCACTCATCATAGCTCTTTATAGCTACGCTTACATTACACTGCTAGCCTATCAAAATACATCGAAGTATCGAAATCCAGCGTTCCTCTAATCTCTGAACGTATTCAATGCAACTGTTAGCGGTAAGCTTGATATACAACTCCAAATCTTCCCATCTAAGCTTAAACCCGGACTAGAATGCATTTGCTGCTCGAAATTTTGGCGTACTACATCTTTAGTAAGTATACAAGCATTATGCCTTTGTCAAACAGACAGGCAGTTTCCGAAGCGATACCGAACCGAAGCAAGACGTCAGTCCGATAGTTCTGTCACGCTATCGGATCGCTAACGCTTTTCTATGCGACTGGATTCAAACAATTCCATACATTACAAATAAAAACGTCACGCTTCGCATTCGTCACGCCTGTCTGTTTGACAAAGGCTTTAGGTCGTGAGCGCTATTGCTGGTTTTGAGGTCCTTAGTTTGATTCCCTTGTTTGCTGTACAATGCAGCTTTTACATTCTTAGGTAACCCGCCCGGAATGAAACCCCAGTCTATCGAGAACACTAACCATATTTATCCAAGTTATACCAATTCCACTTAACCAAGCCAAGTTTGGTCATAATTAGGTAACTATTGAAGAATACCTCTAATATTTTATCCAATAAAATAATCCTCTAATATTCCATCCTTAGATGGAGCTGATGAATGAGGGAGAGGTAAATATATTAGTCTACGTGCTAGAACGGGACAGATTCATTGGGAAAATTAAATGAAATGAGTCATTTCCAAAGAAGTACAGAAATATGTGGCATTGTCGAGTGAGCGAGATAGATTTAAACATTATTTAGTGGTAGACAAAGATAGAATGTAGGAAATGAAATGGAACATTATAGTAGTAACAAAATAACTTTATAGTAGTAATATTATACAGGTTTTTTTTATCGTGGTAAAATCATCAAATGAGTCCTCTCACCCAGGGCAGGGCGGGAGAGACTGTCAGACTTGTACTGACTAAAATCCACGGTGTCCTTCAATAGCCCTTTACGTCACGGTAATTCGTTAGTCCCGCGACCAATATTATATAGGCTAGGATTGCCATGTAAGTAAACCAATTCGTTAGAACGAATATTTTTTCAAATTGAAACTCTACACCAATGTGTCAGCTTTGTGACCATCTCCAGTGCTATCTACTTGTAACTTGCCGTCCGATCACGCCCGGATGATCCATTTCCCAACTTAAACCCTCATTTGACGAGCAAAACCTTTGAAACACCCATCAATAAAACATAACCCTCTTAAATCAATTTCCAAAACAAAAGTGTTAAATAATTCTGAGCCTTATTAATAGTTCAGCCTATTGGTTCAGTGGTCGATAAGGTATTAACCTTACCGCCTATTAAGGCGGTGGTATCTTTTTATATCTTCTTAATAGCTCTGCGGTTAAGGGTTAAATCTACCGAGTTTTGGCCATTTCCTGATACTTCGGGTATCGGTTTTGATCGATTCGTATTAATTTCCTTAATTTCCTTTTACTTATTAAAATAAATCATTTATTTGCTTTTAATTACGAGTATAATCCTCTACTTGGACCAAGTAGTCTCATCCCAGGCGAGACAGGATAAAGAAGTGGCAATACGCAAGAAAAACGCCTGGAAGAATTATTGGTCCATGAAAGAGCTATTTAAGGGTGATTCGCCTGGGTCGACGGCGCGTTGTGTTCCACGCGCGCCTCAAGGAGTGTCAGTATAGTGACGGGGCCTATAGAGAGCCAAAGCCTGCCGGGGTCGCGGGACTTACCCATTACCGCGACCCCGGTACGTAAAGGGCTAGTGAAGGACACCGTGGATTTTAGTCAGTACAAGTCTGACAGTCCCTCCCGCCCTGCCCTGGGTGGGAGGACTCATTTGATGATTTTGCCACGATAAAAAAAGGGTAATTCGCCTATGCACTTAAAACGCAAGCTAATGGACATGTATATTCTTCCCATCCTGACATATGGTGCACAAACTTGGTCTTTGACTGACATTCAGATGTCCAGACACAGGGTTTACCAACGAGCGATGGAGCGCAGTATACTAAATGTTAAACTAACTGACCAAATTAAAAACACCATACTGCGCTCCAGAACTCAAATAGCTGACGTAGCTCATAAAGCTGCAAGACTAAAGTGGGACTGGGCAGGTCATATCTGCCAGATGCCGTCACAACTGTGGGCTCGAATGTCACAGGAATAGAGTCCTTTTTTATACGCGGTGGTTCATCACATGGGTCCTCCCACCCAGGGCAGAGGGGGGGGGGGACTGTCAGACTCGTACTGACTAAAATCCACGGTGTCCTTCAATAGCCCTTTACGTACCGGGGTCCTGCGGCCAGGAATGCAGGCAGGCCTGCCGCGACCCCGCCTAGCTGTCCCAGGGCTGACGCTTTAGATGGCTTCCTTGTGGATTGGCGTGAAGAGGCACACCATCGAGAGAAGTGAAAGCAATGGCGGCAGGCCTGTGCTCAGGAGTGGAACAGAATATGCAAGTCAAAAAATATATAATCCTCAAAATAATCTTGCAGATCCAAAATGACTAAATGAGGTATACGAAAAGGGACGGCCTAGAAGACAATTTGTCCCTTCCGCAAGACGGGAAAGACCACGTAACATAAACACTAATAAAACTCGTCACGGTTGGTGGTAGGTACCTCTTAAGGATCCACTCGCATGGCGTCAAATAAACTCATCAGCGCTTCGTTCGCGGATATGGGAGTACCAGTTCTTGGAGGATCACTGTGCTGTTTAAACTCATTTCAATAAATCTGTTGTCCTTAAACTGACAGAACAATTGTCCTTTCTACTTTTTTCACACCTTCAAGGGCAGGGTTGGCAACGTACAAGCGATCCCCTCTGAAGTTACAGATATCAATAAGCAATGGTAATCGCTCGATCGGACCGTGTGCCTATTTGTCACTTTGACGGTATAAGGCCTTTGTCAAACAGACAGGCGAGTCCGAAGCGATAACGAACCGATACGAGACGTCAGTCCGATAGTTCGGTCACGATATCGGATCGCTTTCGCTTTTCTATTTGACTGGATTCAAACAATTCCATACATTACAAATAAAAACGCCTCGCTTCGCATTCGCCACGCCTGTCTGCTTGACAAAGCCTTAAAAGTGTAGGCCATTCGTCCACCATTTTGGATTTTCCTTGACCCCGAAAGTCATCATCATCATCTTCCTGCCCTTATCCCATTTTACGTGTGGTCGGCGGAACACCCGTGGACGTACCAATGCATGATTTGCATGCGGAGCCGTGTCAATTATTTGTTCCAATAATTATAATCGTGCTAGGAAGTATAATTTGTTTAATGTCCCATTTTGTCGCACCGTGGTCCGATCCACCTCCCCTATACCGCGTATGCTGACGATGCTCAACGCGCTCGTGGAGACCAACCCTGGATTGGACTTGTTTGCTGATGAATGGAAGACGATCATGTTGGAATGTCTGCGGTTCTGTGAGACGACAGAGTGGCAGGATATATTAATTTAGTATTAATGGCTAACGCTGTACTAAATGTTTATATTAAATAAATAAATTATTTAAATAAATAACACGTTTTCTTTTTCCATTATCCCTATCAGACGTCACAGTACCATGACCCCGAAAGTAAATTTAATGTCATGAACAGATCATTGACATAAACGACGTCGAAAGTTTAATATCGAATCGGGAAAGGTTATATCGACTAAACATGAACGACAAAAAAAAACCTAATAACGTAGGAGGACAGAATGCCTGAAAAGTAATAAATATTCAGCACTCACTCGATGTCAGGGCCTGAAATCTTGTCAGATATACAGACAGACGCACAATAGTAAAAAAAAGCTAGTACGAGTTGTGTAACAATGCTTGGTTCCGTATAATGATAGTGAAGAGACTAAGTGAAAGTCACCGAGACGCGACGCGACGCAATGCGAAGACAAATTTCCACCTCTCCCTCATAAAATACTTATTATGATAAATTAACGACTGGCACCACAAGCAGTTCATCGGGTAGAGGGGACAAATTTTTCGATAAAACTATAAAGTTCGATATGTCAAAGCAAGCTTAGACCCCATTTTGAGGGGGTTAAAATTCTTACAAATTAGGTCTATTAACCCCCAACTACAAATGACCCTGTTGCTGCCTGTCGCTTGACTTTTGTCCCCCAAGATTCGTTACTTGAAAAAATATTAGGAACATAAAACTTTACGAGAGAAGTTGGTTCATTATAAAAACATAGTTGAGAAAATCTTACTTGAAGTTTTCAACAATAACTTATGCTTAAAACTTTAAAACATGTGTTATTTTGCTAACTTTCTGGACGTATAGTTAAAAAGTTTGACGAGAAAGCCACAACGGGCTGAGGGTACAAAAGTTATGATATACTAGAGAACACTGTTTTATTTTTAACAGACTTCAAAAATAACGGTCTCTGTACATCCCGTGTATTTTTATGTACTCGTATGTATGTCCGCGATTATCTCGCGTTTGGCTAAACCCATTTCAGAGAGCAGTTGTGATGAAATAAATTAAACAAAGCAATAATAATTCATCATATTAGTCACGGCTGTAATAACTGGCCCACCACAACGCATACGGAACTCTAAAACCTAGTAAATATTCTCCTCAAATAATAAAAGGATGTGTTGATATTCTTCCCAGATGTCGAGTTTCGAGATTTGTACGAGACGTGCCGGGTTTTAAAGAATACCTATGATATTCCATTTTGATAAAATGTCTCGTTGCTTTATAAATAATTCTTCGGAGGGAATGGAAAGGAATGAAATTGTTGGACAAAACTATTTAATTTTTTTCTACTGCACTTTTACATATTTTTTTTTACTTAAGCACAGTGGGTCTAAAACGGCCACTTAGCATTATTCGTAATGATTCACTTCATGAATCAATAATACAAGAATAGAATAACGTTGCTGGCAATGTCATAACAGACACGTCTTTGCCTAACCCATTGGTTAAAAACAGGTATGATTTGAATTTGTTTCACTAAAACCCGCTGAGTTTAAACACCACACTTAAAATGGCACAAGTGAGAATCGAACTCACATCCTCTTATCGCCGGAACAGGTCCGAAACCATTGGACTATAACCGCTATCATTAATTAGTGAACTGCGTACTTAGAAGAAGTAAGAATGTTACATTTTTATGTTCTTGTGAGAATAAGGCACACATTTCTATAATGACGAGAAACTTGAACATATGTAGGTTACAACTATATAGGGATGCCAGTCAGAGTATGAAGACAAGACATAGAGTGCGTGGTGGAATGCTGTCAACATAGAATGCTAAAGAAATTTATGCGTGTTTTGAGACAAAAAACGTCTCACATTACCTATTTTTAACAATTGGCTTTTTGAGAGCATCAATAAATTGCAAACCTAATAAGTCTGTCATATAGTTTATTTCATTTCATTTCATCATTTGTCAACATCATTATATAATAACCAAAGAATGACAAGAATGAAAAAAAAAACCGTAAAACTAGTAATAAAAGCAATACGAAAAACAAGAAGAAAAATAACATGAATGAATGAAACAATTCGTTAGTAATGAGAATCAAAGAAAGAGGGTAGACAGATTTGCTTGCTACAATTTATTTTCATCAACCCGCATTCTCCAGTCAATCCGCGATCAAGGCGCTTGCAACAGCGCAGCGTCGTAATATCGGGAACTAAAAGTAATTCAGATTCACGGAAGATATCCCGTAAGTAATTTTAAATATTGTTCGCTCACCTACCGATGCATGGCTCAGAAAATTCACTTTTTTTTTACGTGGTACAATCATCACATGTGTCTTCCTACCCTGAGCAGAGCGGGAGGGACTGTCAGACTCGGACTGGCTAAAATCCACGGTGTTCTTCAATATCCCTTTACGTACCGGGGTCACGGTAATTCGTGAGTCCCGCGACCCCTCGTGAGTCCCGCGAACTCTCGTGAGTCCCGCGACCCTTAAAAAAATCACTTATATCAATTATTTTTTTTTTGTTTTTTTATTACGGAGTTTTATAATCGCGATGCGTATGACAGTCCCATTACAGCCAAAATATGAACAAGGTACCTTTCTAAGGTTATATTTGGGCCATGAACTTCAACAGACTCTTCGCTTCATCGCCATTTGGTTGAGACACAAGTTTATAGTACGTGGCTAGACAATGACGAAAGACGTTTCTCAATTACTCCAATAATAGTAGAATTTTGAAGAGCGAATTAAGGAATGTGGCCTTAAAGGTGTCTAGACGGGCCCTTAGAGGGCCAAAGCCTAAAGGGGTCGCGGGGCTGTCTCATCAGGTAACCGTGACCCTGGAACGTAAAGAGCTATTAAAGGATCACAATGGATTTTAGTCAATACAAGTTTGACAGACCCTCCCGTCTCGCACTGGGTGGGAGGAGTCATTTGATGATGTTGCCACGATAATAAAAAAGGTGTGGTGTCTAAAAGTTGAATGACACGAATGGATAAATGATATTTATTTTGTAAGGTGGTTATAAAAAAACACTTTTACACGTCACAACTAATATTTTTAAAGCTAGATGAGGCCGATGTTTCGTACCTGACTACTCTGAGAAGAAACAGCCGAAACAAACTCAGAGGTCACAATCTCTTTTAAAGTCCAGACATTGTTTCGCTCAGGTCATACGAGGTATCATGGACTTACCGCCACTCTACAGCATTATTCATACCCCAAGGTAAAGTGATTCGCCCCACATGTCATATCTAAGATCTAGGGACGTGTCAGTGCTTTCCACCAGTGGATTTATTTGTGCTAAGATAAATATGTTTCTTTAACGGGAATGAGGTTGGCTTGTCACTTATGTTTAAGTTAACGTTTTGGCGTGCTTGTGAAATGTGAACAAAATGTATTGTATGATGAAAGCTGAAGATTGGTTAGAAATAATAATTGATTAGCGGTCCGTCTCGGCTTTGCAAGAGTTCAAATTTTCGACCTACCCGTTGGATTACCTGAAAATCTATCTTTCTAAATATCACGAAATCTCAGAAAGTAAATGAGCTAGGACTTTTGATTTTTGCAAGGAAGTTCTTTTTAGGACGTAGCCACTCACTAAAATGCGATTTTGCGAAATTAGACCCCTAAGGGGTTGTTTTTGGGGTTTACAGTTTGTATGAAACTTCGATACCTCAAGTGCAATTTTGTTGGATATTTAGATTTTCCAAAATATACTCGTATCACGCAAAATGGGGTGTCTGGAATTTAAAATTCACAGAAGAATAGTTCGAAATTCTGATTCATATACGCGAAGAAATCACTTTTATATAATCTCTGATTTCAGACTCGTAAAATAAATTTCAGAATTTCTACAAAAGCACCAGTTTTTGTTCGCCAAAGTTGGTGTAGTATTTCAATAATTATCCTACAACTGTCAAACTACACACGTTTGTATAAAATAGACACAAGAACAAGTCGGGGCTCAAGCTTTTTTTTTACGTGGAGGGACTGTCAGACTCGTACTGACTAAAATCCACGGTGTCCTTCAATAGCCCTTTACGTACCGGGGTCACGGTAATTCGTACAGTCCCGCGACCCCGGCAGGCTTTGGCCCTCTAGAGGGGGGGGGGGAGGCGTCACTCTGCTGACACTCTTTGAGGCGCACGTGGAACACAACGCGCCGTCGACCCGGGCAGGGTCCATGGTCGGACAGCGAGTTGCCCATTACTCGCTGCCATCATGCCCGCGCCTACGGTGGCCGGAGATCGTCTGGCGATGTCCGTCGCAGTGAAATCGGGCCTCAAGCTAAGTGAGATTTTTAAATCTCGAGGCTCTAGCATGATCTCTACGTATTTGGCTGTACAGCGTACTTGAAGTAATAGTGTCCCGCGATAATACTCGTACACAAGTAATATTTGTTTGTGCTAAATGAAAATGTTTTTCACGTAAAACATAACATGAGGTCTGTAATACCCCAAGCCCAAGCGTTGCCTGCCGGGGTTGCGGGACTCACAAATTACCGTGACCCCGGTACGTGAAGGGCTATTGAAGAACACCGTGGATTTTAGTCAGTCCAGTCTGACAGTCCCTCCCGACCTGCCCTGGGTGGGAGGACTCGTTTGATGATTTTACCACGATAAAAAAAGCCCAAGCGTTGGGCACGCAGTCGCTGGACTGTTTTCAAAGGGCACCGCGGTGTTGGAACGCCAAAGGTTGCCCATTTCATTCCAACAGAAACAAACAGGTTAGCATAAGATTTCCGTATTTTACTTACAGCGTAATTGAAGTATTTACGGCGTTTTTTTATGTTGAAAATGAAAAAAGTGCCTCTAGTGTATGACGGAGGAACTAATTTTATCCATCAAATTAACGTCAGAGTACCCGTTTAGTTTAATTATCTGTAACTCGTGATAAGCTCTCAGGTATTATTAGTTGAAATAACCACTTCGTTTTACAACACAGACGATTAGAATCCAATATATCACCATATATAATACAGAGTTAACAAAATACAAACAAAATTATTCTCTATTGTCTAGTATTCACGTCGTAATTGACGTAACTCCCTCAGATCTTTCTCTAAATAAAACAATAAAGAAAGAACCCGGGTATTACGCAAAGTACCCGGGTACACCCGAGTAAAGCCTACGATACAGAACTGTCAACAGGGATCTGTCACTCTGAGCTTGTAAAGGCGAGTGTACAATGTTAGAAATGGAAGTCGCGTGGAAGTCTATGGACATTTTTTTTTTGTTTAAAAATATTCTTTAAGGGTATAATATAAATAATCATAATATGCATAACTATATCATGTCTGTAATCTCCGAAGGGTTAAGCAGAGGTATACTGCCTGAATATCAGTATTCAACTTGGAGCGAGTGTCTATCTGACCTCCATGAACTGATATGTTGCTGCATTCTATCAAACTGGAAGCCGATTCCATAGTTGGGAAAAAGGCTAGGCAAATTATGAGCATAATATGACCTCCACAACATAGTAACTGGGCTTAACAAGATATCTCTCAGTAAGACTAGTTGTCAGACTGTCGAACTTCTGACTAACTGTGACGACTGTCAATGATCTATAAATGACAGACGAAGTCAATGACTGTGTGTGGTTTCTGAAGCTGATTCATCTACAAGCTTCTCCAAGAGTGTACTCGATAGTCTTATATCGGGCATGCGGACGGCGAGTAATGGGTGACTCGCCGTCCAATCATGAACGCCTGGGTCGACATCGCGTCGTGTTTCACGTGCGCCTCAAAGAGCTGGTAGAAATCAGACGGGACCCCCGTTAGATAGGTAAAGCCTGCTGGGGTCACGGGATTGTCCCATAAGGTAACCGTGACCCTAGAACGTAAAGGGCTATCGAAGGATCATCGTCATAGATTAAGCCAAGTGTTAAACCGCTAAATATATTTTTTGATAATAATGAACGAAAATTTTCAACGATAATAGCTCTTGAATTATGTATGTCCTCCACCCTGTCTTTTACCGAAAATTACCAAAAATACATTTATTAGGCTGTAGCGGGATGAATACTAAGTGATGTTTTCAGGCTAGATCTATAATTATTGGAATATTTAGCTGTCAGCACGTAGACTTTTGCTGAATGTGAGCCTCTTATGAGGCCATTACAGTGAAGGGATGTGACATTATCATATATAAGCAAGTTCTAGCCGTATTGAACATATTGGATTATTGGCCGTGTGTGGATAAAGTTACGTAAGGAAAGATGAATATTCTTCATCTTCTTCTTTGCGTGTCGATGGACTCAAACAAGGAATTCGTCTGTAAAAGTGCAGGTAATAGGTCACGAAGGGAAGTAGAAATAGAATTTCTCTTGTTACTAGAACCAAAAATTTGAAGATATGTGACATCCAGCAACCTGCACCAGGGCCGCGTGGTGGATTATGGCCCGCTCCCTCTCACAGAGAGTAGGATGCCTGTACCCCGGCAGTGGGAACATTTATAGACTAATGATGATGTATGTAATGGATTAATAAAATAAGCAGTTTTTTAAGATAACACTTTTATTAAACAAGAAAACATTTTGACAATTGCGAAAATGTAACTACATTTTGAAGTAGCCTCCGCCGTTCTGGACATCCCCTTACTGCCGCTAAATCGGCAGTATCCTCGCGAATTAATCTGGCTTTCTGTGAAAAAACCACTTGCCACAATTTTGTTCACAAGTACCTTAAGATATATAAACACGATACATCAATCTGTGAAAAGACTCTGATGTATGTTTTGGAGGACAAAAGGCAGATTTTTCTTGTAGCTTCTAAGTTCATTACCCGCATAAAGCTTTTGTGCCGATTTGAGAATAATGTCTAGTTGAGACTCCGGACAATGTGACATTGTATTCTCACATAATGTACAATCTCATTACGAATGATGTACACAAGTTTTGGCGATTTAAAAAGAGTGTCCATGGAGTTTCTTGCCCATTCTTCTCCATAGAGATCTACGCTTTGGAATGGGCACTTACAGTACTTTCACATTTTATAGTTATTATGTCTTGTGACTGAGACTGTAGCACCATAACTATTTAAAAATATATATTTTTTGTCTTTTGACAACTCAAAGGTGCCTGTATGCCTGGCCTACTTGATATAAATGCTTTCATTTTGATAAAGATGATGGTAACGCATAAATTTCATCATCATCATTATTAGACCTACTTCGTCCAAAGTTGGGATAATCTGGAATTAAGCCTTTGTCAAACAGACTGGCGTGACGAATGCGAGGCGTGACCTTTTATTTGTAATGTATGGAATTGTTTGAATCCAGTCACATAGAGAAGCGAAAGCGATTCGATAGCGTGTCAGAACTATCGGACTGACGTCTCGCTTCGGAAACGCTTCGCTTTCGCCTATCTATTTGACAAAGGCATAACAGTTTGACCGATTTAATTTTATATCGTGAACTCGTAAACTGAAATCATTTAGGGTATATCATATCCTTAAAATTTCAACAATGTGACCGTGAGACGAGTCTAAAAATCCTTGTACGTGAATTTTTTTTATTTTAAAACACTCCTTTTTAGTGTTGGACAACGTTTTAAAAAGAAAAAGACTTAAAAATTGACTATTTTTCCTTCAAATCCTGTTTAAGACAAGTCCCTTTACTCAATCCACGCGATCTTCCCAAGGGCATCCAGTGCATTTGCCTACCTACCTTATCTTCTTAAACCGGTTCTCAATCTAGATCCCTAGAACGTGATCAGTCTGACGTTTATTTATCTAAGTTAAGATAGATTTAGACATTGTGCTGACTTAATAACTTTATGTGGGCAGTTGTCTAGTTTAGGTAATCTGGTCGTTAATTTAAGAGATTGGTACGTTCAAAGAGTTGTGCAGTGATAATGTATTGTGTGTACCAATAAGCGCATGAACAAGGTGCATGACGCAACTCGACCGATTAGCGACTTCGACTTATTAGAAGACAATACAATATAATTGTTCAGATCAAATTAATATTTATTAACTTTAATTTTAAGAAGCTTAACATACATAAATATAAAAATACTTAATTAAAACAAAACAACAAAATAATAGAAGGCATCCGCAAATGTTCTAATCAGATAGAAAAAAAAGGAAGAAAACCTCGCAACTATCTAGTCTAACAAAACAACAATTAGAAGAAAGAAGCAAATTCAACATCGGGTCCGAACAGCGCAGAATTTTAGATAAGCAGATCAAACGAAGTATTAGACGAGATATCCGAAATTTGAATACCCACAGGGTACAAATAGCGCTCGAGAAAAACCATTCTCTAAGAATTGCTAAAGAAGGCATATGCAAAACCATAAAATGGATAAATAGCCTACAGGATAGTAATGGTATTAAACATCACAACAGGGATAAGATTTTAGAAATTTGCACAGAATATTACAAAAATCTGTATTCTGACGCAACTAATACCAACCTTCAAATAGATTACGACTGCCCCGATCCTCAAAAGATTCCTTTCATAACAGGCTATGAAGTAAAAAAAGTGTTTACCAGCATGCACTACGAAAAGTGTCCAGGAGAAGATGGCATAACAACAGAAGCCCTAAAATTTGGCTCTCCCACACTTCTCCCTCACATCACCAATTTGTTCAATACTATTTTACAGACTGGAAAGGTGCCAGTGAGGATGTGCCACTCGAATATCATCCTACTTCATAAGAAGGGGGATAAAAGCGATGTCAATAATTACAGACCAATAAGCTTAGTGTCACACCTCTATAAGGCATTTATAAAAGTTATTCACAACCGCATCGAGGCAAAATTAGACTCCCAACAACCACCCGAACAAGCTGGCTTCCGTCCTAGTTTCTCCACTACAGACCACCTTCATGCTTTAAATCAAATCATAGAAAAACACATAGAATTTGGAAAACCTTTGTATCTGGCCTTCGTGGACTATGCAAAGGCATTCGATAGTGTAAAACATTCAGCCATATTTGCTTCATTACAAAATCAACAATTGGATGAAACATACATCAATTTACTCAAAGTAATCTACAAGAACAGTACAGCAAACATCAAATTCAATTTTCCTGGCCAAAACTTTAAAATAGATAAAGGTGTGAAACAAGGTGACCCGCTCTCCCCTAAATTATTTACAAGTACCCTTGAGGAAGTTTTCAAGAGTCTGGCAGATCTTTGGTCCGATAAAGGCATAACAGTTGGTTGTAAAAAACTAACCAACCTCCGCTTTGCTGATGACATCATTCTATTTGCACCGACTGCTACCGAGATACATCAGATGCTTGAAGATCTAAGCACAGCAAGCCTTGAGGTTGGACTAATGATGAACCGGTCGAAGACTAAAGTTATGTCCAATAGCACAAAAAGTAGGATTCAGGTAGATGGGCAAGAAATCCACTATGTCGATGAGTACATTTATTTGGGCCAGCTAGTTTCCTTCGAAAACAGGCAAGACCGTGAAATTGACCGCCGTGTTGACAACGCCTGGAAGAGCTACTGGTCCATGAAGTCGCTAATGAAGGGTGACCTACCTCTATCCCTGAAGCGAAAACTCATCGACATGTGCATTCTTCCCATTCTTACCTACGGTGCTCAAACCTGGTCCCTGACTGAGTCGCAAAAGTCCAAACTCAAGGTTTGCCTGAGAGCGATGGAGCGTAACGTTTTGGGTATCAAGCTGAGCGATCGTATTCGAAATACCGCAATACGCTCCAAAACAAGAATCACCGATGTGGGCAACAAGACTGCCAGGTTGAAGTGGAATTGGGCGGGCCATGTCTATAGAATGCATCAGGATCGATGGGCTAGGGTTGTTACGCAGTGGGTGCCGGACGGGCGTCGTTGCCGAGGGACGCCTAGGAAACGCTGGCGTGATGACCTAGACACTTTCATGACAAATTGGCCGGAGAAAGCCGCACACAGGGAAGAGTGGAAAGTTATGGGGGAGACCTTTGCCCAGCAGTGGGACAACACAGGTTGAAAAAAAAAAAAAAAACAATTCATCCTTAACGCTGTCACCTGGTAATGTGCCCAAGAGACAGACGGCTTTGCCTCAATGTATGGCAAAAAAAAAATACATTTCTAAAAGACTTGTTAACGTTTCCCGTGACCCAAGAGCTGGCTTTTACGTTGGCCAGAGGCTAAGTATTGCCACTAGAAGTGAAAATGGTCTTTACTAGTACGACATAATGATGCAATTCGATTGACTGACGTCGTCTTAGCAAGCCTGTTCTTAGGGTTCCCTACACGGGAGATTAAGATTCCGCTGTCCGTCCTTCTGTCACCAGGTTGTATCTTATGAACCATGATACTTAGATAATTTAAATGTTTACAGATTGATGTATTTCTATTGCCTCTACAACGACAAATGTATAAAGCAATAACAACAATATTTAAGAAGGCTTCCATACGACAGACTGTTTTTTTTTCGTTAAATAGATAATGGTTGTTTTGTTTTTACATCTTACGGTTTTAGTTACTATATCCATATTTTCTTTGGTCTTTCTCCTCATCTCCATCCATTCATAATGCGGTCACACTCATCATCTACCTGCCTATTCCCCAACTATATTGGGATCGACTCCGAGTCGAACTGAAAATCAGCTGAATAACAGTTTTTACTTGGAGCTCCATGTAATTGCACGAATTTTCACGTTAATTTTATAAACAATGTAGTTCATACACAAGAGCTTTATCATTTTCCATACAATCACTACATAGTATAAAACAAAGTCCCTGCTGTCTGTGTGTCCCTGTGTATGCTTAAATCTTTTAAAATACGAAACGGATTTTGATGCGGTTTTTTTAAATAGATAGATTGATGAAGAGGAAGGTATATAAGATACATAATATAGTAGAGATTACACCCGTGCGGAGCAGGGGCAGGTCGCTAGTAAATGATATTTATTGTGTAAGTTGGTTATAAAAAATAAAAACTTCTTCACTTCACAACTAATATTTTTAAAGATAGATTTAGCCGGTATTTCGTTTATGACCACTCTGAGAAGAAACAGCCGAGACATTGTTTTGCTCAGGTCATACGAAGACAATGCGGGTGTCTGAGATGGTCTTTTGAGGAAAGAACTACACAGATTTGAGTGGACCTGTCCAGTTAGTGCAAGCATTTGTCGGCTACCGTGTAGCTCGGCTCAGAACTCAAGGAGCTCAATGAGCTCACTGTTATAAACACCCTAAAAACTTGCAAGTAGTAGTAATTTTCTTTTTTTTATCGTGGTAAAATCATCAAATGAGTCCTCCCACCCAGGGCAGAGCGGGAGGGACTGTCAGACTCGTACTGAATAAAATCCACGGTGTCCTTCAATAGCCCTTTACGTTCCAGGGTCACGGTAATTCGTACAGTCCCACGACCAAGTAGTAGTAAAATACGGAAATCTTGTGCCTCTGATCTCCACAACCCAATAACTGGCTAATACGGTCATTGCGATCATACTGTGGCATGAAAATAACGGCAAAATTATTTAAATTAATGTATGAATTATGTAGGACTCCATATATTTTAATGAACACTCTGTGAATAAAATGTTGTGTTTTACGCTATCGAAACTGTTACTGAAACTGTTTAATATTCAGGTATTTTTCCAGTTACAAATACAAACATGGTTCTAAATACCCACATTTCTGTTCCATTTTGTAAAACTTGGTCACAAAGGTTCCATTTTGTTACAAAATATAACTCTAGGTTACAAAATGGAACTACAAAGACAGAGTGAGAATGACTGTCTAAACAGATTATCCTGATCCTGGAACGTAAAGGGCTATTTATGATTTTACACTGAGGCTCTCAGAAATAAATAGCCTATTATCCTATTGGAAAAAAAAACGGTAATCAATAGTCTTCCTAGAGTCTAGTTTCTGGTAGAAATACCTGGAGGTTTCAGGAGAGAGATTATATAATATCTTAGTGAAACAATGTAGGTAGTAGGAGAGATTGACAGAAGGTCAACTAAACACAGCACCTTTCACGGAAAGATCTTCAAAGATGGCGGCAATAGGCTATTATACTCAAAAAAATGGTTAGTCCGAAAGATACATTATTAAATAATACTTGGCCCGTATTTTTTCATTTGTTACGTTAACCAAAATTAAAGAAGATACATCGCTTCTAAAAATCACAAAACATCACACACGGTCGGTTTTAATTTTATAGGTGTTGTGACGTCACAAACTCCCACTACCGAAATTCGAAGCGTTTTATTTTTAACAATATACATCGATTCAAAAACACAAAAAAAATATGCGTCAAAGAACGCATATTTTCAATACTCTGAAACGCATATTTTCAACTAAAAGAGCCTCCTGTCCTCGTCTAAAACTAGTTGAAATAAATAACTGACGTAACGAAAGTGAACATACGTATAGTAAAATCAAAATAATTATGAAAAAGCACTATTTCTTACCTGTTTTGCTTGACTGTCGAATCAGGAAATTTACCAAGCAGAATGTAGTCGGATAACCTGTTCACTTTTTGGATAAAATTAGTCCACAGTCGTTATTACGAAGTATTTCCACTTTTTAAACAATACATTCACACTTCTAATGACTAAAATAGTTTTATTCGCGTTAATCAGGGGTTAATTCAACCTGCTTGGCTCGAGGCTCAAGTCATACTGACTGTTGTATGTAAAATTAACAATCGATTAGTCGTTAACAAAAATCAATCGCTATGAGGGTAGTCTGAAAAATATATGCTAAGATCGAATTAATCCTTTTAAAATTAGTAGTAAAGTAGTAGCTGTGGTGGCCCAATGATATCTAGTGGTGTCCAGTGGTACTTACGAGTTGTAGGTCGTGTGTTCGAACCCAGCCAGGCGCATTACTTTGTGTAATTTATTTCATTACCACTACTCTCAAAATGGTCAGAAAAAACATTTGAAGAAACCGGTATGTCCCAGAACTAAAAATTAGAAGACATGTGACATCTACCAAGCCGCACTGGGCCCGCGTGGTGGATTATGGGCCATTCCCTCTCACAGTGGGAACATTTAAGCCTTTGTCAAACAGACAGGTGTGGCGAATGCGAAACGAAGCGTTTTTATTTGTAATATATAGAATTGTTTTAATCCAATCACATAGAAAAGCTAAAGCGATCCGATAGCGTGACCGAACCGTTGCGAAGACGTAGCAAACGCGTATTTGCTCTGTTTGATGTCGTTCATAAAAAGCCAGCTAATTCAACTGCCACGCCTCGGTTCGCTGCACCCAGTTTGACGTCTCGCATCGGTTCGTTATCGCCTCGTATTCGGTCCGGTTCGCTTTCGCTTACCTGTTTGACAAATGCTTTATAGGCTGATGAATTATTTTGTATTATAGTAACCGTTCTAACAAACTCAAAGTTTTAGAAAACACAAGCACAGCGTTGTTTGTTTTCAAATTTAATTACTGTTTTATACCTGTACAGTGGCAAGCCTTTTCGGAAATGAAGTTTTTATGGAAATGCTTTTGTATATAGCCTCTAAATAATATACTTGAAGCTCAAAAGAATTGCTCATGTGTTCAGTGAGTTATTATCCTCATTCGATGATAAATATTTATAGGTGAAGTCATGTTTTATTTATGGGTCTTGAAGTCTTGTACTAAATGTCGGATCCTTAATCTTTTGACATATTGTGGGGAATATTTGTATTCAGGGTGAATTTTCCAACTGGATATGGATGGCTAAACCTGCATGGTCCTGGTATAGCCTTATCTACATGTAATGTCTGGACTTCAAAAGAGACTGTGACCTCTGAGTTTGTTTCGGCTGTTACTTCTCAGAGTAGTCAGGTACGAAACACCGGCCCCTCCTAGTTTTATAAAAAGACGTGTAAAAGTGTTGATATAACCTACTTGCATAAATAAACATCATTTCATTTCATTACATCATTTCAAATCATTTCATTTCATCGTTAAATCCTAAAATATGAAGAATTGCGAAAATGCTGAAAGGAGTCTCGATGCTGATTTTGATGGAAACTTAATATTTTTTGCATTTCTTCCACGCCCAATTAGTTACTTGGTTTAAAATTCACTGTGCAAATTTAGGTGGGACTAGCTTCTGTCCGCAACTTTACGTAACGTTTTGGCCTCCGTCCCACAAAAAAACTAACTTATGAAAAAAAAAATGATGACAATGACTACTCTAATATCTATACAAAATATTTAAATCAATTGCTGTTGGTTAGTCTCGGTAAAACTCGAGAACGGCTGGACCGATTTGGCTAATATTGGTTTTTTTAAATTATTTTTGGAAGTCCAGGGAAGCTTTAAAAGGTGAGTAACTATTCCTGCCAAATATTTTAAGAGTGTCAGCATAGTGACGGAGCCAAAGGCTGTAGAGGGCCAAAGCCTGACGGGGTCGCGGGACTCACGAATAACCGTGACCCCGGAACGTAACGGGCTATTGAAGGATACCGTGGATTTTAGTCAGTACGAGTCTGACAGTCCCTCCCGCTCTGTCCTGGGTGGGAGGACCCATTTGATGATTTTACACGTCAAAAAAAAAAACGACGGATTGCACTCTGGGAGTGCCGGCAGAAGTGAAAACTTCAATAGTAATTAACACACACGAACATTCGCGCAAGCGCCCTGCACCGTCTTACGAATTTTCGATCAGGTCACGTGTCCTGACGCGAGTTTATCATTTTTTACCCATTCCAAAAAAAGTGCCGGCGTTGTGCACTTTTTTACTTTACTAAAGAAATTTTCACTTCAAAAACTAAAATAATTGATTTTCGTCCCGTCGTCGTTCAGAAATCAAACTAAATTCAAAAGTGAAGTTTTTCTAAAGTTGAAACATTCTGCAAGTATCGTTTAGCTATTTTAGTTACTGATTCTGAGGCGGAACGAAATTTGCCGGGTCAGCTAGTCAATAAATAAATGAAAGAAATCAAAGAAAGCACTTCTAAAAATACAAAATCTGATGTCTGATATTTGTATTTTTGAGCACTACATTTTTCTTAATAATGTTGACAGCTTTTTAGCTAACCTAATTCCATTTGACAGCTAATACGTCACAACATGTCGGCAGCGCATTTCAATACTTAGTTGAAACGCATTGTATCGTTATGTAAGGTGATCCTACATAATATAGGTAGAATTACAGACTGTCAGACATACGTCTTTGTCTCCATAGTCTGGTAACGCAACGCCTAATCCCTTTGACGTCACACGTCAATAGAAGATATTCAGTTTCCATTACACAGACTGAACTACCAACCGATAATACTGTGAATGTGAGGGTTCTGGTGTATGTTTGTATGTTTGTAACCAATGGAAACGGCTGAATAGATTTGAATGAAACTTTGTACAGTCAGCTTCAGAGTAAACGAACCCCTTTGGTAATGACATCGCTATGTAGTAACATAGCGATGTCATTACCAAAGGGGGTTTTTTTACAAAAAGGGGCATAAGTTACCAAAGGGGGCTTAGTTACCAAAGGGTGGTTAGTTACCAAAGGGTGGTTAGTTATCAAAGAGGGTTAGTTACCAAAGGGGGTTGTTTACTAAAGGGGGCTAGTTACCAAAGGCGGTTAGTTACTAAAGTGGGCTAGTTACCAAAGGGCGATTAGTTACCAAAGTGGACTTAGTTACCAAAGGGGGTTGTTTACTAAAGGGGGCTAGTTACCAAAGGCGGTTAGTCACCAAAGGTGATTAGTTACCAAAAGGGGTTTAGTTACCAAAGTCATACTGACTAATATCCGTGTTCCTAGTTTCGACAGTTCGTTTGGACAGTTCCGCGACCCCGGCAAGCAAAATTTCGTAAACTGCGTTCCATCACTCGTTGGCAAACTCACTTAAATGACATTTATATAAATCCCACCATAATTGAATCCCAAATTGGTTTCAATTTCCATGACATGGTTCTCAATACGTTGAATATAAAAACTGTTCATTCGTGCGTGAAATGGGCATACGCGTTGTAACATAAATGTTTAATGAATTAAATGCCAAAACCACAGTATGTAAGTAACACAATATAGGTGCTTTTTAGTATTGAATTGATTTCATTGAAAACTGGTGGTTGGGCCCTTAAAATGGAGGAATCACAGTTGAGTACACGCATCAAAAAAAGGTTGCGATCTCTTTGAAAAATCGAAATCTTTTTTGTTACTGTAGATAATATTGGTCGCGGGACTGTACGAATTACCGTGACCCCGGAACGTAAAGGGCTATTGAAGGACACCGTGGATTTTAGTCAGTACGAGTCTGACAGTCCCTCCCGCTCTGCCCTGGATGGGAGGACTCATTTGATGATTTTACCACGGAAAAAAAAAGATAGATTATATTATGATTTCTTCTACTTTTTTTAGACTGTTTATTAAAAATGTAGGTTTAGAATGTAAAATGGTTCTAATGAGTTTCCATAAAATGTTTTAAAAATATACCTAGCTTATGCAGTACCAGTAACCGACACAAGAAAATTTTAAAAAAATATCTTGGCCCATACCTACTTTTAAAGAGGTAGAGTTAGTAAGTGTGTATGATCCCATTAAAAAAAATGAACTGCACATGTGTGAGTACTATGTACAGACGCCAGCACATCAAGCTATCACAATCTGTCAAATTTCTTTAATAGATTTTCAACCTTATCATAATAAGGGAAGGTTAATGTTCGATTGGTAAAATTTAACAGATTCGAGTAGGTTGACCTGTTGGCTTCTCTACTATTCAAGACTTAAGTATACCATAGTGTGCTCCGTTTCTTTTTTTTTCTTGACATTTCAAAAGTGCCAGTTAATGTTACATAGAAATTAATGCTTTGCAGTTTGTATTTCGACCTGCTAGGCTGTGAAAAAGATGAACAAGAAATGATTTCACGGAGGTGACTATGTTAAGACTGATGTGTGGAGTGGTAAGAAATGAGTTTATCAGGGGAAGTTTGAAAATGGCGCCTGTTAGAGAAATAATGAAAGGGAGTCGTCTATCTTGGTATAGACATGTGATGAGGAGGGATGACACTCATGTGACTAAGAGAGTGATAAGTGTGAATTTTGATGGATGGTGAAGAAGAGGAAAGCCAAAGAAAAGATGGATGGATTGTCTAAGGAATTTTATGAAAGAAAAAGGAGTAAAAGATACTGTGATAGGGGATCTGATAGGGGAGTATGGAAGAAAAAAACGTGTTGCGCCGACCCCAAGTAAAATGGGATAATAGTGTAAGAAGTAGAAATTTGAATTTCGAGTTGGAGATAATCATCAAGTTATTAATATTTTGCAGATAGACCCCGCATATTTACTGGCCACAAACAGTTTATCAATTTGTATCAGAATTGGTATCTCAAACCACCGTTCACCCACACATTCACATCTAATTTGAACTTAAATCCTTTGTAATAAGGTCACATGTTAATGTACTAAAACTTTATTTACTTTAACTTCTGGGTACCCACGCAATGTCAAAGTTCTAATCATTCCTAGGGTATTAATTTAGATATAAGTTCGTGTTAAAGCAATTTAAACCGTATCAAAGGGAGGCTAGAGTTTAATTTAATTGGGAATGTTTTTGAAAGTTGTGTAGGCGTGAATATTTGTGCAAATACTAGATAAAATAGTTTATAGAAGTAATATCTAGTTTTGATATTGAAGTAAACGAGTTTTCATAAATGGGGACCTAATGTACATAGTTTAGTATGGGAATGTTGGAAGCCGGTAGCCGAATACGGCTCATACACACGAATACGTATGACGTTTTTTTTTTTTGCAGCGGTAATTCTTTTGGTCGCGGGACATACGAATTATCGTGACCCCGGTACGTAAATGGCTATTGAAGGACACCGTGGATTTTAGTCAGTCAAGTCTGACAGTCCCTCCCGCCCTGCCCTGGGTGGGAGGACTCACTTGATGATTTTACCACGATAAAAAAAAGCGGTAATTCTTTTAAAACTGCCGTAATTACGATCGCATAAAAAATTGCGAACCGTCTTATAAAAATTAGATTCTCTAGAAACTTGTTCGTCAAATTTTTGTGACAGATCCGTGAAAATATTTAAGAATTTTTCGATCAGGTCACGTGTACTGACGCGAGTTTAACACTTTTTACCCATTCCAAAAAAAAGCGCACAACGCCGCTAAAGAAGTTTTCACTTCAATAACTTCTTGTGCTACATTCACTAAATATTTAAGGTGTGAAACGAGTATTATCAATTTAAAAATCGAATTATCAATGGGAACGTCTGTAAGTTGTCGTGATGTACCGTGTATTTTGACGAACCGTCAATGTCGGATCACGTGAGCACAAGCCCTTATGTATGATCTTCCATACACATGATCATTTGAATATGTATTGCAAATTATTATTATGATGTGGTCAAGTAACTGTTTTCTTGCATGGTGTATATAACGTATTGCCAACTTTCATTGGTACATAAAAAAAAAACATTTAATTATCTTTTTCTATATAACATATTTAACGATTATATACAAACTATAAATAAAAACTTACTAGTAATATGTAGAAAAAAATAATAAAAAGAAAACAAAAAACATAGCACGCCCTGTGAATGTTTTTTGTTTTCTTTTTTTTGTGCATATTGGTACATTAAATTAAAATATTATAAACTAGCTATTCGCCGTGGTTTTACCCCCGCTACTCGGCTCCCATTGTTCGTAGCGTGATGATATGTAGACTATAGCCTTCCTAGATAAATGGGCTATCCAACAGAAGAACATTTTTTTCAATTCGGACCAGAAGTTTCTGAGATTAGCGCGGTCAACTAAACAAACTCTTTACCTTTATAATACTCGTATTAAAGTTTACATGCGAAAGTTTCATTAAATTCAAATATTAGTGTCGATATTTACGTGGATGGATGTATGCGTAATTGTTACTCAATTACGCCAAAACAGCTGAACGGATCTTGATGGGTTCACAGATAGATTATAGTCTAAAATATCACTTAGAACACCGTTTACAATGTAAGTTCTCGTGGGATATATTTTCGAATCTGGATGGATGATAATTGACCATAGCAAGTTTCCTCCGTGTCTCGAAGACCACATCAACCCGATCGCAGATTTCATTTGTAGATCTTAGACAGTCGTTACTGTTATTCAGAAGCTCGAAAGTCTAACAGCCAGTCTTACCAAGAGGTATCGCATTACCCAGTAACTGGGTTGTGGAGGTCAGATTGGCAGTCGCTGTAATGTGTAAAATACTGATATTCAGCTGCATCTAGCTTGATTGGAAGCCGAACACAATATATTTGGGAGAAGGCTAGGCAGATGATGATGTAAATGTAGAACCAGATCTATAGTAAGCACCAATTACTATTTAAAGATCCTATTTGGCCGCCATCCTTTTGGTATTAAACGTAACGACCTATAAACCTAGACAATAAATTCTAGATTCGTTGAGATCTAGGAATTTAATGTTGAGATTTTTTATGTGAAAAGAGTGAATAGGTTAGGTAATGTGAAAGGGGTAATGTAAAGTAGTCAGACTAACTTTTGCCTTGTGATTTTTTTATTTTTTTATCCTGGTAAACCATCAAATAAGTCCTACGATCTCGATTGGAGATGGGACTTCAGATGGGACTTTCAGACAGGAACATGACGACTTTTGATCAGTTTTTCAATTGCTCTTTACGTTTCAAGGTCACGGTTACCTTCACACACGGTCCCGTGATCCTGTCAGCACAGCACCTTTAGACGCTGTTACGCACACAATCCATCTACGTTGTCTTTGAATTCTTTGGACAAAGCAAGGGTGAGACCGTGCTCTCTCGGTATGTATAAAAATAGGTAGAGCACTCGGTGCTGTGTTAATACGTACAGAATACTTGGTACTAGGAATTTCTCCGGTATCCTAGGTGCATTTACAAACATTGAAACTCACGTACACAAATATTCAGACCCGGAACAACTACAACTACCTTACTACTTGCAGGTCAAACAAATTATTGTTTCGTGTGAGGATTTAACGCAAAATCCAAACGTGCCGTCGATCATTATTAAAAAAAACATTGCCCCACACAAGAAATTTCTGCCTGTATCGTGGGGGCGTTCATAAACATAGAAAATCACATACACAAACACCAGAACAACTACTTACAGATCATACAAATGTTTGTTCCGTTTGGGGATCGAAACTGCGATAGGCTGGACAGCAGTCGATCACTTGGCCACTGGGTTAAGTGAAAATATTTCATATTTCTCAAAAATTGGTGTTCAAAGTATTAAAGATCCCTTTTTAACAAAACCTCCTATGCGTCATTCCCAAACGGCCATTTTAAAAATGTAAATTCAAAGTACCTATTTCAATCGCGTTCCCCCAATAAATAAAGGTCTGTGCCCACTTAATAGAAAACAAAGCGTTCCACATTACCCCCTAGGGTGGGGTCATAAATTGTTTTTAAAAGGAAAAAGTAGAAAAACAAGCATTTTACGAACCTTGTAAACAATTGGACGGGGTCGTTTTATTTTGTGTTAAAGATGAGTTGGTTACGAGATTGAATAATAAATTTAATTTACTGTTAAAATCATGAATCGGTATTTTATAGCAAATGTTAAAACTATGGGGTGCCAAGACAGGAAACCTCCACGTGCGCCGGACTGGAGTTCCCTCTCGGATACGTCCGGGGGGAAGACCCCTTAGGCACCGTGTGCCTAAGGGGTCTCTTTGCCCGTATGCGAATAGCCTGTTGGGTGGACGCTCCAACGCGTGTCCCTCTGAATAGCAGAGGGCACAGCGGCGGAGCGGGCTTGCGGACGGTGAGTAATGGGTAAGCTCGCCGTCCGACCAAGGACCAAGCCCGAGTCGGTGGCGCGTCGTGTTCACGCGGGCCAAATGCCTGCTGGGGTCGCGGATTTTTTCTTAATCCAGGATACCGCGGCCCCGGAACGTAAAGGGCATCCGAAGAAACACGGGTGGATTTTAGTCAGTAAGAGTCTGACAGTACCTTCCGCCCCACCCAGGGCGGGAGGACTCATTCGATGATTTTGACACCCTAAAAAAAAAAGTTAAAGCTATTACACTGACGGCACGGTTTACGCAGTGGCTGAGCAATTGAACTGCTGCGCTGCGTGTCGCTTGCGGCTATCGAACCCACTACAAGCAACGCAGCGGTCGATCGTTCTGTCACTACGCCATCCGGTCATCAACACCAGCCTATAAATGTTCCCACTGTTGGATGGGACATGCCGGTTTCCTCTCGATATCTTACTTCGTCATTTCCATACGTTAATTACAGCGAATTATAAAGAAAAATGGTAAAAACAATACAGTCTAAACAGCAGGGTTTTCCATAAAAGCGGTACAATCTCTTAAGCCTTTGTCAAACAGACAGGGCGTGGCGAATGCGAAGCGAGGCGTTTTTATTTGTAATGTATGGAATTGTTTGAATACAGTCACATAGAAAAGCGAAAGCGATCCGAAAGCGTGACCGAACTGATGCGAAGATGTGGCGAAGGCGTATTTGCTCTGTTTGACGTCGTTCATAAAAAGTCAGATAATACAACTGCCAAGCCTCGGTTCGCTGCACCCAGTTTGACGTCTCGTAACGCCGTCTCGTTATCGCCTCGGATTCGGTCCGGTTCGCTTTCGCCTGTCTGTTTGACAAAGGCTTTAATATTAAACTTTACCATAATCTTAACATTTAATCCTTCTTATTTATACCGCGTAATCAACGATAATCGCTTGTAATTTCGTTTAAAAACTTCAAGATAAGAGTACATTGAACTTCAAAGCTGGTTAACAAATGATTTACATAGAAATTACTTGTTTTTATATTCTTTCTAAGTAGATTTAAGCTTGTTAAGACGAGACGACGAATCTTCTAAAGTATAAATTAGTCTATCAAGTTGATTATTTTTGATTGGCATCAACGTCAATTCTTATAGTATTTGTTTTTTTTTTATTATTAAAAAGAGCTTTAGACTTTTGACATAGGTGACGTCGATAGAATCCAATTGTCTTGAAAAAACTTGTTTTTTTTTGCCTACTTTGCCCACTTTAGGACTATTACTATTATTACTAGATATTTGAATCTGACAAGTTGCGTTTCTATCGACATGCGTGTAATCAGTTTAGTTACTACAACAAAAAAGAAATTACCCAACTAGTTTTAAATATAATATAATTACAAACCAAATGCGCTCACGCAAGCTTGCTCCTATGCCAACGAAATTAAACTTCAATAGTATCAAAAATATCTAGTTTACACAAACCCGTTTAAAATTAACCTCTAACAGCAGTTAAACGACGGTTAACTGGGTAATTTATAACTTTACTACAAAGAGTTAAGATTGATATACGCGTAGTTAATCTTGGTTTACGCGGTCGACGCTTGCGCAGCTTTTATAAGGTAAATATTTATCAAATGCTATAATAGGAGAATTGGGATATGGTACGAATATGGTGCCTTGTAGACTGATGTAATGTGGAGTTTAATTTTATTTTATTAATAGAAGTATTCACGAGTCTACGCTTTGAAGAAATAGGATATAAAAGAATTTTTGCTTCAAATCAGCGCTTTATGAACGTCAATATTTTGTCAGCTTTTCATTATTTGTAGTACAAATCAACAATTAGTCTATATCTACATATAGTAGAGACACAGGACCTCCTCTTTTTTTTTCTTTTTCTGCTCTACCTTCTTCTCCGTCTGAACATTATCTGCCACAACTCAATATTGTCTCTCGATCTCAATGCGGGTTCGAGAATGTCTTATATTTTTTGACATGCTGGTTTTAGGGAAATATTAATGAAATCACTGTACATTTTATCAGTCCCCCGCTTTGTTTGTCTGTCTAAACACAAAAAAAAAACTCAAAAACCACAGAACTTTCATACGCTTACTATAGATTTTTTTCGAAGAGATCTCAAAAAAAAAAATCCGGCTCGAAGGACCATCTTCCTCAATCGACAGAGGAGACTCTTCAACGTCTTTTCACATATAAAATGGACACCAACCAAAGAGAACGCCATCAGTTATTCTCTTAAAGCTCACGTTGACATAAGAACACATTCTATTTTCTTTAACGAACCCCACTCGACGTTGCAAAGCTATCTCGATTCGCAATAAAACTCTTTCCGAACTTCACTTAATGTGCATTAAATCTAATATACTATTATCGAAGTTTCTAGACTGATACTTAAGATTAGGTAATAAGAGTGACCGTAGAATATTTACTGTGTGACAATTTACTTACATTTTGGAACATAACTTCAAGGACCATCGTTTTAATTAAGTATGTGGACAAAGAAACTTTCAAGAGTCAGGGCCAATGTATACAACGCCAGTTTTTGTTTGATCTTAAAGTAAACTTTGTGACAATAATGAGTAACTTTAAACTGAATGTCACCATCAAGGGTTCTTATAAAGTTACCGTATAAGAAAAAAAAAGATACTTGTGTTATGACGGCCATCTACCGCATTATGCTTAGACTATGCAGTCATCTCTATCCATAAGAAATAAAGATAACAATCCGGTTCGAAGGACCAACTTTTGTAAATGACAAAACACATTAGCATCTTTCACACGTGCAAAACAGTAACCCACCAAAAAGTACCAACATTCATAGTTGAATTTAGAGTAAGTTAAGACAATAAACTAACTCGTATGACCACATAAAGTCAACTAGAGTGACCACAGAGCTCACTGCGGCGTCCGACAGCTGTTGTGTATAATTAGAGCAATGGCAACACTAAATACGCGTCACAGAAAGTTCTCGACTGTATTTAGAGAAAAGTGAATAATGAAAATAACGTAAATTTAAATACGGCGGTCAACCGAAGGTTCAAACTTTGAGGCACCGTGTTGTGAGGTTCAAAGTCTGATTAACAATTTGACCTTTAAAATTTTCAAAAACAGTAAGTAACCGTCTTACCACAAAAAGATAAACATCTGTTGATCGCTTGTCTTAAACAAGTGTAACTGCAACACTTATACGTTGTGTAGATGATGTTGATGTTTGTCTTTCTTGTGATAAGACGGTAATTGTCTTTTTTTAGGCAGTCACTCACTTTTTAGGCACACACAAAATCCTATGAAGAAAATGTAATAGGTCGAGAATCAGTATGGGAACAGTGTATAAGACGGGGACGCGAGGTAAGATGGGAAATCACAGAGAAACCACCGGCAAAAACACAATACAAACGTAGCGCAAGCGCCAACAGGACGTCATTTGTTAATGACCGCTTGCAAATGACGCCCTGATGGCGCTTGCGCTATGTTAGCTTTGTGTTAAGTATGCCTAAAAAGCGTATGTCCCCATTATACCTCGTGTCCTTTTATATACTCTTCTCCTACCACTTCTTAGTGTCTTACGCTGGAAATTAATAATCTATCTTGGTTGCTATCTTCGGTTGGATCTTTGTCCGTAAACAATCAACGACCGAATTTGCCTCTCTAAGATGTCCAATCAAAAACAGCCGTCAAAAACAAAGAAATGTGATTTGAATTGAGAATGAATATTAATTTCGAGAGTTAGCTAAGCATTGGGATCAAAAATGGCGTACAACGTCCTCAGTAACACACCAGCCTGCTCGTCTTAAATCTTGTCTGGCTTAAAATCAGTGGTCCTCACAAATTCATTAACAGCACACTTTACTAAACAGTTTAAATACTAAAACGCTACATTAACCCTTAGAATAATCACACCACACACAAATCTACCGAATCCACGAACAATTTATTATTACTAAAGACAACAGACTGACTGCAAATACCACAAAGTGTCACCTAAGGCGGCCACAAGGCACAGCACTATTTAAGGACAATAAAGGGCCCACAATTTATAATCAGAGATCTGAACAGACTGAGGAAACGTTGTGGTCAGTCTTGCTGACGCCCGTTTAGTGATGGGATAGTTTAGTCGAGTTAAGTTATCGATATTTAAGTTACTATTATAATTCGTAAGTTTTTTTAATCGACAATAACGCGTGTGACTCTTGAAGTCACCAGGTGCTCTATTTTTGGGTCAGATAAATCAGCATTTTCATTCAGCCAGCAAATTAATTTTCATTTCCCAATGACCTTGATTGAATATCTATCATTTACAGATAAATGCATGTTAACATAACCTTAATCCCAATAAAATAAAATGATGAATTTTATTAGAAGAAAAAATGGCAGGAAATGCCATTAGTTTTAAGACCGTGTTCTAACTGACACCGATAGTTTACGTTTGAATTAGTAGGACGTATACATATTCAAACACATACTTCATTACAGAAGAACTTGCAATACAATCGGTTTTGATTAAGACATGCCTTAAAAAATTATTATTATTATATTTACCATTACACCATTATCATGAACTTAACAAAAATAATTAATTCAAAATCAACAGCAGTAAACCTTTTAACCGTAATTAAAACATACAATTTATTTTGACAGTTTTGTTCAATTAACTGATTTCACGTTGTATGAAAACCTGCAATGAATATTAACGTCAATCAACTTTTATTTCACTAAAATTCAATTAAAAACCCGGAGTTTCAATAAACAAGCGAAAACAATAAAATCCTCGACATTCACTTACAAAAGCAATGTGTTATGTTCATTAAAAAATATCGATATTTAAAACGTGACCTATAAAGTCTCCTCACGTTTTATATTCCTTTAATTTATCGATACAATTATTTCTCATCCCTATGGCGGTGAGTTCAGTGATGTTCACGCATCGTAAATCAAAATCAATGGGATAATAATTACTACTGTATCTTCATAGTATGCCATTGGAGATACAAGTGATATGGGATAGTTAGTTAATACTGTTTGACGTTTGATGAGAGGAATCGATGGTGATTCTGACGTACATGGCTTTGAATGAAGATGATGTTAGTGTATTGCATAATATACATACAGATGATGTTGATTTGACGGCACGTTTGGGTTTGGCGAAGATGCTGGGCATTTGACGGCTGCGCTATCATCATAATAACTTGTACGATATACAAGTATTTGTTCCGGGTCTGGGTGTTTGTACACGGTATATAATTCTTAGTTCTAAACAAGGTTGTGTTAAAAAAATATAAAGCTAGTCACTATAATCTTATGTGAAAACTTTACTTTTTTTGTCAATTATTTTCATTTTGCTAAAGAAATTATAGAGAAACTTATAATAAACAAGTGTGAGTCGGATTCGCGCACAAAGTGTTCCGTACCATGATCTTTAAAAACGGCAAAAAACACATTTGTTTTATAGGGCCCCTTAAATATTTATTTTATTCTATTTTTAAGTACAAAAAAACAAAATATTATAAAGCACGACTACCACCTTGGCAATACTATGTTGAGCAAGGTTACATGCCTGCGTGACTTAGGTGTTTTATTGGACTCCAAACTCCATCTGGATGCACACGTGGATAGCATAGTCAATAAAGCTTACCAAATGTTTGGGTTTGTAATGCGATCGTCTAGAGAATTTCGACGGCCCTCAACTTACTTAAATTTATATAAATCCATAATCCGCCCACAGCTAGAGTACGCTGTACCTATTTGGAACCCCTTCTACAAAAAGTACTCCGAAATCATTGAGCTAGTTCAAAGAAAATATCTCCGCGCTATGCACTACAGATGCTTCCGTAAAAAAATATCCTACCAATCCCTACTTAAGAAATTCGACCTTTTGACTTTACGCTCTAGACGCACTCTTCTTGAGATGATGACACTTTTTAATATATGTCGTAACAAATTTGACTGTTCTACTCTGGTAAATAGTTTGTGCTACCTGGTCCCTCGTACAGTGCACGGACGTGAGTCCCGCTCTAAGCGATTATTCGCTGCACCATTCTGTCGTTCTAATTCGGGAGCTCGCTCACCGCTGCATCGCTTAGTTGATACTTATAATAATCAATTTTCTTCAGTAGATATAATTTTCCTTAGTAAGGTATCATTTAAAAAGGAAATCTATAATATCCTAAAAGACCAACATTAGTTAATGGGGATGTGCATGTTGGCTCTTGGGTCGCCTAACACTTACAAGGCGTACATTAAAATATACATAATAATATAAACAATTATAGTTGGGCGACCTCTGGACCTAACAGTACATTTTATTTATTTATTAATAGTACAGTACCTGCCACAGAGTTCTTGAATTTGAGTCTTTTCGTTCTTTTTCAATGTTATAAAAAATCTTGTAATTGTAATTTACATTGGGTTAGGTTAAATTGGTATTGTCTTCACTAACAGCTAGCTATTTTGTAAAATAATTTGTGGATATCGTCGTTAGTAGTGTATATGCTACTCCTGTTAACTAAGTATTGTGATTACACTGTTATATGCTACTGTTTGTTATCCCTAATGAAATAAAATAAAAAAATAAAAAATAAAGTATTTGGTGTTACAGCGGCAACAGAAATACACCTGTGAAAATTTCAACTTCCTATCACAGTCATGAGATAAAGCCTGGCGACAGACGGACGCACAGCGGAGTCTTAGTAATAGAGACCCGTTTTACCCTTTGGATACAGAGCCCTAAAAATCGTCACTGAAAAAATTCGATATCTTGTAGCAAAATGAATATTTCATTAGTTTTAGACGAGCGAGCAATGATTTTTTTTTTTTTTTTTTTTTTTTTAGGGTGGCAAAATCATGAAATGAGTCCTCCCGCCCTGGGCGGGGGCGGAAGGGACTGTCAGACTCTTACTGACTAAAATCCACCCGTGTTGCTTCGGATGCCCTTTACGTTCCGGGGCCGCGGTATCCTGGATTAAGAAAAAAGCCGCGACCCCAGCAGGCATTTGGCCCCGTAAGGGGCCCCGTCGGTGACGCGTGAAACACGACGCGCCACCGACCCGGGCTTGGTCCTTGGTCGGACGGCGAGCTTACCCATTACTCACCGTCCGCAAGCCCGCTCCGCCGCTGTGCCCTCTGCTGTTCAGAGGGACACGCGTTGGAGCATCCACCCGACAGGCTATTCGCATACGGGCAAAGAGACCCCTTAGGCACACAGTGCCTAAAAGAGTTTTTGCCCGCATCCCAGGGTGCACCGGCCCGAAAAACTGGTCTTCCCCCCGGACGTATCCGAAGGGGAACTCCAGTCCACGGGCGCACGTGGAGGTTTCCTGTCTTAGCACCCCGCGAGCAATGACATAACCTAACTTTAACCTATAGACAGTTAGGAATATCTTTTTGCTACTCATAAATTTTACAATTCTCATTATTACGAAATCTTTCAAATAGTTATCATATCGTCACCCGAAAACTATTTGCAAGGGCGTCAAAGGTTAGATTTTAATAATAATGACTAAGTTTAATTAAAATATCGAGTGGTAAGTAGAGCATGCGCACATCACTAGTCGACCGTTTTATCGTAATTGAGTATAATGGAATAGTCACTCAGTGGTTCAATGATTTTACTTAGATTGTCTAGTAATCGCAAGTGGGTTTTTCATACGACATTTCTAAAAAGGCAAAACATAACTGTTCCTTGCTTTACCTTTTTTTAGCGTGGTAAAATCATCAAATGAGGCTTACCACCCAGGGCAGAGCGGTGGTGATTACACATAAACACAAAGTAATGCGTCTGGCTGGGTTCAGCCATGATCTACAACTCGGGGCCGATACCACAGGGCCATCACTTCTCACAAAAAAAAAAAGAATTTAAAATAACTATTTTATGATAATTATTCAGTTATGCTCACGTAACGCCACGATACTGGCAAAGTGTATACTTTCGTGTAGTTTTTTTTTTGGGACATACCCTCCACACTATTCCCAAACCATTGCAACTCCTGAAAGCCAGAATGAACAGTGGCAACCACCAGAAAAGCGCCGAGACAATGAAGCTCGACATGTCCCAGAGAATGAATTTACATGTCTTGGATCCTGCAACGAATTTAATCAGAAAATAATAGTGGAGGAGAAGGAGAAAATACGATTCCACTTCGCTCCATATCAAGCAGGAGACAGAACAAACCAAGGCCAATAGGCACAAAGGGACATTACAAATGGGAGAAGCCCAGTTGCCTAGCACCACGGGTAAAAATAACTACTAATATTAATATTAATGATATTAATTTTCGTGTATAAAAAAATACATTTCGAGTCGCCTATTGAAATGAGCGCGTAGCGTCGCGTCACGGTGTGAATTGACCCTTAAGTCTTTGTCAAACTGACAGGCGATAACAAACCGGACCGATTCCGAAGCGATAACGAAGCGATACGAGACGTCAAACTGGGTGCAGCGAACCGAGGCGTGACAGTTGTATTACCTGACTTTTTATGAACGACGTCAGAGCAAACACGCCTTCGCCACGTCTTCGCATCGGTTCGGTCACGCTATCGGATCGCTTTCGCTTTTCTATGTGACTGGATTCAAACAATTCCATACATTACAAATAAAGACGCCTCGCTTCGTATTCGCCACGCCTGTCTGTTTGCCAAAGGCTTTAAAGTTAAGTTACGCACCTGATATTCACAACAAGTATGTTAAAGATGTTTTCTACGATTTATTATAATTGCTAAGTGATGGGTGCTTCACCGATGCATCATTCCGTTCCAGCCATTTGACTGACTTTGATGGTTTGATTTAGGTACTACTGGTTATTTATTACCAAGTAATTTTGAAACGATTTGAGGAATGCTGGCGCACCTTATATTTTGGTGCGATTAGAAGATACCTTAAGGGATTTTTTTTTAAATTAGTTGAGTTCAGTATTTTACTATTACTGTTCGTAATAACTAGAGATCGGATTATCGAATGCAAAATTAAAGCCTTTGTCAAACAGACAGGCGAGTCCGAAGTGATAACGAACCGATACGACACGTTAGTCCGATAGTTCGGTCACGCAATCGGATCGCTTTCGCTTTTCAATGGACTGGATTCATACAATTCCATACATTACAAATACAAACGCCTCGCTTCGTATTCGCGACGCCTGTCTGTTTAACAAAGGCTTCACTGTTGGTTCCTTGGATTCCTTTTAGGTTTTGAGTTATCACGGACTCAAAAGGAATATTTTGGCTAAAGCTAAGAATAATTTCTTCTACCTATAATGTGAAAGCGGTCCCCTCTTTTTTTCTTTACATAATCCCGAGATTCGAATGTTAAAAAAAACAACTAAACGTAAATAAATATACATTCGATTCTCCAACCAAATCTCGAGATTTATTCTTTAAAGAACATAATGAAAATAGATTTTCCAAAGACAACTAGAACGCACAACTTCAAGCGCCAATAATTGTAGCTATTTTCAGGGATTGAAATTATCTATTGTCAATCAATCCGTCACAAACTACAGATAGCTGTCAAACAAAATATTCTTTCTCAATAATGTAATACTCACACAATACAATGCTTGATATATGTACCATCTATTATATATTGTGTACACACAAGTTTTATTAGAGCATGTCCATTGAGGAGCGTTGGAGCGTGCAGCGAGTCAATTGAGTGACCAGACCACCAAGGATGTGGCCTTTAGTTCACGAGGTCATGGCGGTTTTGTAACAGCTGATGTGGAGTTTGTGATTTTATTAGTGTCAAACAGTTTTATTTCATTAAAGAACATATTCCAGAAGTTTTGTCGCCTGAAAGTAGGGGGTAGATTGCGTCAAATCGGATAGTTCTGATTTTTTTGGTGATGAAAAATCGAAGCTGATTTTTTTTTCCAAAAAATCGAAAAGCCTTTTTTTTTAATCTATATTTGGCCATTATAACCTTTAAAGGGCTAGTTGTTTATAGAACAGCAGAAGAACGCTTGTAATGCTATAACTTTTTTTTTTAAACATTGCCCCACACTAGGAATTTCTTCCTCTATCGTGAGTGCGTTAACAAACATAGAAAATCACATACACAAACACCCAAGAGACCCACTTGCAGATCATACAAATATTTGTTCCGTGCGGGGATCGAACCCGCGACACGCTTAACAGCAGTTGATCGCTCAGCCACTGCGCCATCCATGTCGTCAAACTATATAACTAAATAATAAATAAAATAAATAAATATTCCACAACTATCACACAACGCCATCTAGTCCCAAGCTAAGCAAAGCTTGTGTTATGGGTACTAGACAACTGATAAACATACTTATATATTTCTAAATACATACGTATTATAGATAAATTACACCCAGACACAGAACAAATGATCGTGCTCATCACACACACATTTGTCCTGGGTGGGAATCGAACCCACGACCTCCGGCATAGCAGTCAGGGTCACTAACCACTAGACCAACAGGCAGTCAACTAGACTAGAATTGTCTCTGTGGACTCAATAGTCATCACACTAGTGACTCCAAACGTATACAGGTATATAGATTAGTTCATCTAGTTTTAACAAGTAACCACGCATGCTCTTGCGAATTGCAAACTTTTTAAATCTTGGTCAAGGCTTCTTCTGTAACTGAATTTAACTAGATCGAAAGCAGGTCGCTTCCAACCGGTACATGTGGAGATCTAAAGGGGAGGCCTATGTTCAGCAGTGGACGTCCTATGGCTGAGATGGTGATGATGATGATGATGAAGAATATAATTACAATACTTTTTTATCGTGGTAAAATCATCAAATTACTTGAATCTCAGACCTCAAGGCGGAATGGAAGGGACTGTCACACTCGTACTGACTAAAATCCACGTTGTCCTTCAATAGCCTTTTACGTTCCGGGATCACGGTTACTTGATGAGACTCTAGGTGGGATTGTTGACAGCTCTTTGAGGACCGCGTGGAACACAACACGCCGTCGACCCGGGTGTAGGGTGCTTCCCTAACATAAGTAATGTCAATGCAGATGTAAATGTCAAACTTAAACTTAAATGCAGAAAATGTCAGTGAATGCTCAACGGGATGAATCTAAATGAAAATGCAAGTTGTCCGACTCATACCACGTCTAATTGAACACTAGATGTAATATACATAAACTGCATAGAACAATGCAATATGTCAGTGTCAATGCACTGCCAAAAGTAGGTTGCGTCCAAAGTGCAAATACGCGAGCCTACTGGCTAACTTATTGTAATTAATATAATTATTTTAAAACCCATGTACGTACACCGTACATATTGCCACAACACAGAAAGAGAATAACTAAATAAAACAATCCCAAAATATGTAAAAAATAAAATAAGAATGTAAAAAATTATGTAAAAATGTAGGATTCTAATGTAAATATGATTGATCTACTATGAATATCTTAAGTCTATAAATAGAATGTCATAATAATAAATTAGCACACTTCACTATGTTTTTCAGTATCAAATTTCACTTCACTTGTGGTAGGGTTAGCACATGCCATTTTGTTCACTTTTGAGTCCCGTTTGTCGATCTTGCTGATCCTGTCCTCGATGTCATGATCTTCTTCTCGTCTGCTTCTGCTTCTTGCGTCTTGCGGACCCTCCCCCTGTCTTTGGATGGCCATCTTTCGCCAAAAGTATACCGATGTTACAAACAGTGCAATGCTAATCGCAACAACCACATAGATTGCAATGTAGTGATGAACGTCGTGAGAGGATAGGCTGTCTAGCTTAGACTGTTCTTCTATAGAGCGTAGTTGCATGTCAATCTTCTTGAAACTCTCTTCGTGCGTTTCAATATGCAAAGATGAGTTACGAATCGAGGTATTGATTATGTTGTTGATTGGAGAGATTGTGGGCACGATCATCGCATATGGTTCATTGACTAAAATGTCACTTGTGTGTTCCATGTATGCGTGCAGTGTAAATGAGTCACCTTGCAAGTTGCATCCTTGTTTCAGCGTTATCAGACCCGAGTGACGTAACGTCTCCGATGTCATTTGAGTACCGCACACTAATTGTACTTCGCACGTGTCACAACAATAATAAAACCAGGTGTTTTGTTTATGTAATTTGACCCATTTGTCGGCGCATATTTTTATTTCCATATGGCAATAAACGCTGTGTTCTTCGTTGTCTCGAATCAGCTGTACATCGCAAATAGATTTGTGACTATCACCGGTGTTGTATATAGGGTGATTTAGTTAGTAGAGACTGGTCATGTAACTTTTGGCATTCATTAATGTCATACTGTTCTAGGGGTATAAATGAGTATTGGTTGGCGTTAAATGCTATTAATGCTGAGTTGGGAATAACATACATTACACGATTTATGTCAATACGTTGAGGAATGCTGATAAGTCTGTTAAGTTCGTATAGGGCATCACTCAAGATCGGTACTTTTATTTCCATCAACAGGTAGTGCTGTGTTATACGCGCATGTATTCTGAACAGCCTGTAGATGTCTCTTATGTCATTATGAACTTCAGGTAGTGTAGAATCGCGAGGTAGTAGTCGAGCTACTCTATCTAGTTCGCTTTGCATTTGTGTTGGTGATAATAGATGCACGTCCATATGTCCTTGGTACATATTTGTCAGGGTGTTGATGAGTGATTCTTGAATATCTTTTAAGTTTTGGGCCATTCTTTCTGCAGCTATAGCCGATGTAATGATATAGAATGCATGTGAACTCTCAAGTTTATCTTTGAGCGTCTTATTTTCTAGGGACGTGAGGTGATCGTTGATTAAAGTGAACTGCTTCACCATTGTTGCTTCGTTACGTTGTACAATGTTACTCTCGGTTTCCAGAACACTTGTCTGATTTTTAAGCAATTGAAGTAGGTGATTTTCATTATGTTGGATTGTGTCAATATCCTGTTCATATTGTTCTGCAAAATGTTGATCTAACACTCCAAATAACGAATTTGCAACATATCCTACTCCGTCGATTAATCCTCTTTTGAACCTGTGTTGAATTATCCGCTGGGACCTCAATAATTCGTTGTAATAATTTAGTTCACTCGTGCTTTGTTCAAGTTGGTTAATCATGACATGAAATTGCATCATCCGCTCCTCGCAACGAGCTTGCTTTATATGAGATACGAATACTTGCAAAGTTTCCACATTGCGCCAATAATTTGTCATATTGTAATAGAATACCAGTTTCCATTCATCTCTAATTTCTTGTAGGTCTGCAATCTTGTCAAAGTAAAGTGTTTGATTTTTTGTCAATTGAGTAAGTTTCATATCTTGCTGGACAGTAGGTCCTATCAATGTCATAACTAGCATCAGTATTTAGCATACCAAGCTGTTCCAGCTAGGCCTCTTAGCTCGGTTTCGCCTGTTTTTGGGAAGTTTGTCAGTGTCAGGGTTGTCTTGTTCCTCAGCCTCCACTAGTGGCACCAATTTTGTAATAGGTCGTTTAATTTCGCCTTTTGCAGTTTGTAATGTCACAACTCTAGTGTGACCGTCCTTTCCAGGGTGTAAATGCGCTACACGACCCAGTGCCCATTTTCCTGCAGGTAACCTTTCATCCTTAATGCATACAATGTCATTTTTCTTTATGTCACTATTCTGTCGTTTCCACTTTAGTCTTGCTTGTAGTTGTTGGAGGTACTCTTGCGACCACTTCTTCCAGAAATCCTTGCTAATTTGTTGTACAATTTGCCATCTCGTGTTTAAACGGTAAGTCTTGTCCATGTCGGGTTCTGGAATTGTCATGAGTGATGTGCCGGTTAAGAAATGTCCTGGAGTTAAACAGTTTATCTCTTCGGCGTTCTCTGAAACGGTGCATAGTGGTCGTGAGTTCAAGCAAGCTTCTATCTGACATAGCAGAGTGGTAAATTCTTCGTATGTCAGACGTTGGTCTCCAATGACCCGTTTGAGATGATATTTCATGCTCTTTACAGCGGCTTCCCACAGTCCGCCTGCGCTTGGCCACACCGGGGCATTGAAATGCCATTGAACTCCCATCTCTGATATTTTTCCCAAGAAGAAGTTGTCAATGTTTTCTACAATGCATTTGTATTGTTGCAGTAGGATCCGATTTGCACCTACGAAATTCGTGCCGTTGTCGCTGTACATGTCCCGTGGCGTACCTCGACGTGCGCAGAAGCGCTTGAAAGCCGATAGGAATGCTATACTGGATAGTTCTGATACCAGTTCTAGATGAATGGCTTTTGTTGCTAGGCAAACAAATATTGCAACGTACGCCAGCAATGTTCTAACGCCTCGGCCTTTACTTGCCTTGATTTCAATGTGTCCAGTAAAATCGACACCTGTATGTGTAAATGGGCGAGATACTGTCACTCTCGGCTCTGGTAGATCGGCCATAATCTGGTTTGTTTGTTTAGCATTAAATCGGCGACATGTTACACATTTGTGTAAGACCTTTTTGACGGCGCGATGTCCTCCTACGATCCATACTCTTTGTCGTAGATGTGTCAGGGTTAACTTAGGACCTCCATGTAATGTTCTTCTGTGAGCTTGCCAAATTAATAACTCTGTCAGTTTATTGTCATGTGGTAGTAGAATTGGATGTTTACTGTCTTCAGGTAATTTTGAGTTACGTAACCTTCCACCTACTCGCAGAATGTCATGTTTGTCAAGGAATGGGTTTAAACTCAAAAGGTTACTTTTTGTGCTCAAACCTCTGTTTTCCTTCAATCTCATAATCTCGCCATTGAAGGCGTGTAATTGATCATGTTTCATTATTAGGTTTTCAGCGCTTTGTAGTTCTGTAGATGTCAAATAAGTAGTAGTACGATGAGTGTGGTTGTTCAAACAGCTGTTTATGAAACGTTTCATCCAAGCAATGACCCTTGTAATACGAGTCAAATCGCTGTGTCTGTCTAATAACTCAATTACCATTGAAGACGGTTCACATTTCACAACACACGTTTGCATTTGTTTTTGTTTTGATTCGCATGTTGTTGGTGTAATTGTAATTTTATTAAAAGTATCTTCACTGTTATTTTTCATCCAGTAGGGACCTTGCCACCACAAAGAATGTTGCAATAGTTGGGAACAACTGATTCCGCGTGATGCACAATCTGCAGCATTTTCCTCGGACTTGACATAATTCCAGTGCTGTTTTGGAATTACGTCACGCACTTGTTGTACTCTGTTGCTGACGAACGACTTCCATTTTGTGACGTCCCCATGCAGCCAGCCTAATACAATCATAGAGTCCGTCCAGGCGTAAGTATTTTTGTGCACACTATCCCACTTAAAGGCTGTCAGAACCTTTTTCATGAGTCGTGAAAGTAGTAGCGCTCCACATAATTCGAGTCGCGGTAGGGTCAATTTTTTGTTGATTGGTGATAACCTCGTTTTTGCAGCGATAAGTCTAGTCTCAGGCTCGTTTCTGTCATTTGTTGTCAGCAGGTATATAGCGCATGCGTAGGCCTTTTCGGACGCATCACAGAACCCATATACTTGGAATGGTTTCGTAATATCTCCCAGCCACCTTGGTATTTGGTATTCGGTTATGTTGTGTAAATCGCTAGTAAACTGCTTCCATTCTTCTTGCACGTTGACAGGTAAGGTTTCATCCCACTCGCATCCCGATAGCCAGACGCTTTGGAACAGCAGTTTTGCTCTTACTGTCAAAGGTGTCAGCCAGCCCAGTGGGTCGAAAATTTTCGAAATGTCCGATAGTAGCCTTCTTTTTGTCAATTGGTTTTTATTGTCAAATTGTATTTTGTTTGTAAACGAAAATGTGTCAGTTGTAGGATTCCATTGGACCCCCAGGGCCTTTATCATTCCATCATTTGTAAAGTGCATTGTCGTTTGGTTTAGTTCTGAAGAAGCTAAGCTTTCAATCAAGGTCTGGTCGTTGCTTGACCACTTCCGTAGTGTAAGGCCAGCTCCACTCAGCATGTCGATGAGTTGTTTTTGAATTTCTTGAGCTCGTTCGATGGAGTTGCTGCCACTTAGGACGTCATCAACGTACATTTCGTTAACAATGACATCCGCTGCTAACGGATATTTATGTGCATCATTCTCTGCAAGCTGTTTCAGCGTTCGAAGAGCTAGAAATGGTGCTGCCTTGGTGCCATACGTCACTGTGCACAACTGGAACTCCTTTAAAGGACCTCGGTTGGATTCCCTCCACAGGATCTTCTGCAAATGTTGGTCTTCTTCATGGACAAGGATCATGCGGTACATCTTTTCACAATCTGCAGTAAAGACGTACTTGTATAACCTCCATCCTAATAATAATGTCAATAGATCTTGATGAAGCTTAGGGCCACACTCCATCAAGTCATTCAGGCTGTAACCTGTGTCAGTTTTCTGGGAGGCGTTAAAAACCACCCTCAATTTTGATGTCACTGAGTCCTGTTTTAGAACTCCATGATGAGGTAAGTAGCATGCCGTGTTGTTGCCAGGTTTGCTCTCCTTCATATGTCCCATTTCCAGGTACTCTTGCATAAATTTGATGTAACTGTCTGATAACTTTTCATCCCTGCCTAATCTCCTTTCTAATTGCATAAACTGTGCTACAGATCGTGGCTTTGACTTGCCCAGCAGCTGATTAAAATTAGGCTTCATTGGCAAACGAACTGCATATCTGCCATCACCTAATCGCTTGGTTGTTGCAGTGTAGAACTCCTCACAATATCGTTCCTCTGACGTCATAGAATTGCATCCATCTCCGTTGATGTCTTCTACTTCCCAGTATTTTGACAAGTCGTTAACTTCATTAACTACGACGTTACAATTAAATGTTTTGGTGACATTGCCTGACAATATCCACCCCAAACGTGTTTGTTGAGCCATGGGTTCATTAAACTCCCCTTTGACTAAGCCATTCATCAGTATTTCGGAAAATACGTGTGCATCCAGAAGTATGTCAATCGGCCTAGATAAGTTGTAATCCGGGTCGGCTAGGGTGATGTCTGTCACATGAGCCCAAGGTTTCTTTGCAAATGTGACGTTAGGCAGATTGTTTACTACCCGTGTCATGATTAACGCTTCCGTTGTAAGCTGGAAGTCGTTATATAAGGACTTGCAGGATAGACGGACCTTTCCTTTGCTCCTGTTGGATAAAGTACCGATGCCGCTTATGTTTGCACTCAGCTGTTGACGCTTTATACCCAATCTTTGTGCTGCATTCTCCGTTATCAACGTAATTTGTGAGCCTTGGTCAACTAGAGCCCTTAGTGTAATGTAGTCATTTTCAGCTGTGGCTACTTGCAATAATGCTGTTGGTAATAATATTTCATCATCATTATTTGATGCGAAGTTGTTTTGTAAATTTTTATTTGACCTAGTTGAAGTCGATGACGACGGTTTCGATGCTGTTTGTGTTGCTGAGGGCGTTTGCACTGACTTCGCAATATCGCTGTGCAGAAGTGTGTTATGTTGTTCGTTGCAATCTCTGCATCTTTTCTGTGATGCACAGTAACCCTTAGTATGCACATATAAACAATTTTTGCATATTTTATTGTTTTCTATAAATGCCATTTTTTCCGGACTCAGCATGTCAGCGAATTTAGTACATTGAAATAATGCATGATTTATATTGCACAATGGACAAACAGACTTGCTGAATTGTCCAGCGTTTGACGCATGGAAGTTGCGAGCGTAGTTTGTTGAACTTTTATTGGGTTGTGACCTGGAATTTTTTCCGAATGGATGTGGCGTCTTAAAAAGTGGTTTTGATGCAGGTTTATCACCGTTTTCTGGCCTTTTCCTGTGCAATGGTTCTAATGCCATAAACTTGTTTTCGACGAAATCCATAAAATGATTGTATGTTGGTATCTCTCGCGGATCCGACCTGGACTGCATGTATTCTGAATACGTTTCGGAATCTAATTTTTCACACAATACGTAGACTAGAATCGGGTCCCATGAGCTTGTATCAATGCCCAAGTTGTGTATCGCGTTTATTGTTTCATTGGTAGTGTCATATAACCGCTTAAGGTCGAACGCAGATTGCTTTTGCAAATTAGGTTGACGCATAAATACCTGGAAATTTCTGGTGAATAACAGAAACTTATTATTATATCTATGGTTCAAAATTTCCCAACACGTGTCATAATTTTCGGGTGCTATGTGTAAATGCTGCACGAGCTTTTCCGCTTCACCCCGAAGTCTACCCTTTAAATGCTGCATTTTCTGAGTTTTTGCTATCGCTGGATTATTATGAATCGCTTCTACGTAGAGATCCATAAAAGTAGGCCATAAGGTATAGTTGCCGTTAAAGATAGGTATGTCGATTTTAGGCAATGTTTGCTGTTGATGTATAGAAGCGTTTAATTTTGTGTTTAGCGCCCGTTTCATATTTGTAAATGCATCTTCGTAACGACAGAACTCGTCATAATAATCTTGTGAATTCCCCTCTAATATGCCATCAATTTGTAAATGTAATTTGTCAATCGCAGTCCACCGAAACTCTACAGTCTTAAGCATATCCTCAATTTCCCATTTCTCCTTAACCTTGTCTAGGCTTCGATTTACTAACCTAGTGAATGCACGGAAGTTAGCTTGTTGCAACTGCTGTAACTCGAGTAGCTTGTCCTCTGCTCCTATAGAAGTCTCGAACAGGGTTTTGTCGAACTCAATGTTTAGCTTACTATGGCCGGCGTTACTGGGTCCAGCAAGAGTCTTCATCTCGAACGTTGCAATCTCCTGACGCGTTCCATGGTACCAGCCTTTAATGACCTCAAAAATGTTACCGGTGAAATATTGATGATCTTTCTCCTCTACTGCACTCAGCTCCCGGTTCTTCTCTTCACATTCCGCCCATAGTGTTCAGGCTTTAACGCCTTGCCAAAAGGTGTTAGCAATCAAGCGACGCGTCCAATAATTAACTTTAACAATAATATTGGCAGGATCAAACTTCTGGTTCTAACAAAATGTATTGTCATCGCCACTTGCCCGTCAACCACCAGCCTTGTAACACTAACTTTTTTATTAAATTGTATAAGCGATTCTCGGGACTTTAATTTGGCACCATTATATCCTCCAAAGATATAACATGGTGGCCCATGAGGGGAACTACAAATAATTAAATCAAAATCCGCGAAAATAAGAATATTTCACCACAATAAAATTGGTACGAGTACGACACGCGCGCAGCGGCAACGAACTTCAAGAGTTGGAGCCTTGCAGTGGAGGGACAAAACGCCACGAGGTCCAGCGTATGGAGAACTGCCGCCTGGTCAACACGAGGAGCCAGGATTCGAGCAGTGGTGCAGCTAAAGCATCACATCGAACAGAACGTCGACGTGCCGTCTCAAAGTTGAGTGCCATCCTTTGTTTAATATCCATCATTTATCCAAAATATGCCTAAGTACCTATTCCAATATTGAGAATAGCATCTACTTGTGTAAATTAAAGAATTTTCGTGCATATTATTGCCGAAATTCCCTGAGAATTGCAAATTTCATCAGATATTTTTTCCGTTATTTTCATATACCTTCAATAAAAATAAAATAATCAAAGGCTTAAAAAACCTTTAGAATACCTTTTAAATCATAACGAATTCAAATTATGAGTTGAATTCTATTATTTTTGTTATTTTAAACACAATTTTAGGTCAGTGGGTCGTCTTAGGGACGGTCAATGACCTCGTCTATTGTTTTACAGTTACGTTTAGCGTAGTTTGCCGACTATTCCAGGACACGTCCCTTCGAGCTTTACTGGCACCCCGGTCAAATGAAAACCTTCCTGTTGGCGAACAGCTGATCGTGCCCGCCCGGCTTCCTAATCAGTAGGTGACACCGAAACGAGGAACGTGAGCCCATTCATTTTATTATTTTGGTTGTGGGTATTGCCTAAACTGGTTATTTGAATATTATTAACAGTGTTAATTCACGATGGCTGAAAGTAAGCAGCGTTGTAAGGAATTGTTCACAAAAAGAGCGTCCGCTAAAGGACAAATTACTAAATTTAAAAATTATTTGAGTAATATTTCGCAGGAAAATGAGTTGAATGATATTCAATTAACGGAACTTAATTTAAAACTTGTAAAGTTTGAGGCATTATCCGTTAGGGTCGATGACCTGCAGAGTGAGATAGAGGTTCTGAGTCCTGAAAACATTGCGGCAGAAATTGACGAGCGCGATAATATTGAAAGAGATATAATTATTAATATAGCTACTGCCAAAAATCTGATCGCCATGTTTTCTCGAAAAAGTGAATGTGAGCAAAGACGCAATTCTGTCCATAATGCTTCATGTTGTGTAGATGATCATCGCAATGTAGGGTTGAAACTCCCTCAGATACAAATCACAAGGTTTAGCGGTGATTATTTCCGTTGGCTAGAATTCAGAGATACGTTTGAGAGTTTGATTCATAATAATGATCAAATATCCGAAATTAATAAATTTTATTATTTAAATTCATATTTACAAGGCGATGCAGCCAGAATTATTACTAATCTCGAAGTGTCCGCAAAAAATTACACCGAAGCCTGGAAGTTGCTTTGTGACCGTTATAATAATAGCAGAATATTAATCGATCATCATCTCAATTCATTATTAAATATAAAGCAGCTTCCTCGTGAGTCAGAGCGATCTTTGAGATATTTAGTTGATCACATTAGAAAAAATCTACGCGCTTTGGTCAGCCTAGGACAATCAACAGATAATTGGGATGTTTTGATTATCTTCATACTGTCATCTAAGCTGGATAGTCAAACATTGCAGAAATGGGAGGAGTATCGCAATGAAATACCAAATGCGAAACCGAATTTAGAGCAATTCTTTAAATTTATTACAAATCGCGCGAACGTACTCGAGTCTGCAAACCGTAATAACAATCATTCTGACAATATTATGGCTTCGAAAAGTCCTGCAAATCCTCAGCGTTCTGCTCCTAATAATAAACAATTCAATCATAATAACCACGGTCAAAGAAGGGGTCAAGATAATGTGGTTAAATCATTTGCAAGTACTAGCAATAGCAATAAAAATAAAAGTTTTTTCTGTATTATTTGTGACGAAGGTCATAGAATCTATGATTGCCCAACATTCAAGTCGAAAAGTATTGATGAAAGAATGACGGATGTTAAAAAATATAAGTTATGTACGAACTGTTTAAGGCAAGGTCACTTTGTAAAGGACTGTCGCTTCAGATCCTGTCAAGAGCCCGACTGCAATGAAAGACATAACAGCTTGCTACACCGTCCGCCAACATTAGTAAACCAGCTCACCATGGTCGAGGCACCAGGTGAGATAGTATCAAGCTATTGCAATAAAAATGCAAGTCAAATTATATTATCAACTGCCATGATCGAGGTATTGAATCCATTTGATCAGCAAAAGGTCAAAGTTCGTGCTTTATTGGATTGTGGCAGTCAATCATCTTTTATAACTGAGTCCCTAAAGATCAGATTATCGTTAAAGTCTCATCCAATCGACACTATAAAGGTCATTGGCATAGGCAATACATCAATAACAAATATTATTGAAACCTGTAATATTAAATTACAGTCAATAAATAGTCAATTTAGCATAAATTGCTCATGTCTTGTATTAACAGAACTAACGGGCCGATTGCCAAAGATCCCCGTCGATGTTAGTTTATTGAAATTACCTGAAAATATCCAGTTGGCTGATCCGATGTTTTATCAGCCAGCCGACATAGATGTCTTGATAGGTGCTGACCTATTCTGGGATATTTTAGGCAATGAACAGCTTTCTTTAGGAGTCAATAATCCAAAGTTAAGAAGTTCGCAATTAGGATGGATAGTATCCGGTCCAATTCAGTCAGTGATGCCGCAAAAAAGGGTACACTGCAATCATGGCATAGTTTTCAGAGACAATGACAAAGACCAGGGTCTTGATAAAATGTTGTCTAAATTCTGGGATTTGGAAGAAATTCCTGGAAAATCGGTTGTGAGTGATAATGAAAGCGAATGTGAAAAGCACTTTCTCGCTCACACAACAAGAACTGATACAGGTAGGTTTTGTGTAAGATTACCGCTTAAAGACACTGCTGACTGTTTAGGCGATACTTACAAGTTAGCTAGGAGACGCTTTATTAATATGGAAAAACGGTTAAAACGAAACCATAACCTAAAAGTAGAATACGCTAAATTCATTAAAGAATATGAAGAATTAGGCCATCTAACGGTGTTAGATGGTAAATATGTAAATGGTAACTTAAGTCCAAGTTATTATTTGTGTCATCATGCAGTTCTGAAACAGGAAAGCGAATCTACTAAACTCCGCGTAGTATTCGATGGCTCCGCTCCCTCCACTTCGGGTTGTTCATTGAATGATATATTAATGGTGGGTCCAAATGTACAAGATACTTTGTTTTCTATTCTGATACGGTCTAGGCAGTACAAGTACTTACTCACCGGCGATATAGAAAAAATGTATCGCCAAATATTAGTACACGAAGATGATAGGCATCTACAGCTCATATTATGGAGGGGAGAGGCATCTGAACCAATTCAGACCCTGATGCTCAATACATTGACCTACGGAACAGCGAGCGCAAGTTACTTAAGTACACGCTGTCTGTGGCAGGTAGGGCAGGAACAGAATGATGACCTCATCAAAGAAATTATTCAAAAGGATCACTACGTTGATGATCTTATAACAGGAACGAATGATTCACAGCAATTAATACATATACATAGGGCTGTATCTGACGCACTAAAGTCAGGTTGTTTTAAATTAAGAAAGTTTAAAACGAATCATCCTTCCATTTTTGATAATGTTATCGTGAATGAACAAGATAAGTTAATTTTTAGTGAATCTTCAAGTACGCTAGGTTTGGGCTGGACGCCTTCTAGCGATACCTTACACTTTCCAATAAAGGGATTTTCACATGAAAACAATCAAATAATAACAAAAAGATTTATCATGTCAAACGCTTTCAAAATATTTGATCCTTTAGGTTTACTTAGTCCAGTTGTAATAGTACCGAAGATAATGTTGCAAAGACTTTGGCAACAAAAACTGGACTGGGATCAACCAGTCCCTCAGGAGATAAGAGATAATTGGTTTAAGTTTTCTGAAAATATTAAATACTTGTCCTCCTTACAAGTGCCAAGATTAGTTCTAGGTGACTCATATAAATACATCGAGTTGCATTCGTTTAGTGATGCTTCGCAAAATGCATATGGTGCATGTATTTACATGAAAACGGTTAGTTTTAATGATAACGTCACTGTTAGATTACTGTGCGCGAAGTCCAAAGTGGCTCCATTGAAACCTAGCACCATACCGCGCCTAGAACTGTGTGCGGCCTTATTTGCTGCTAAACTAACAAGATCGGTAATTAACTCAATCCGGTATAAACCTGATAAACTAGTACACTGGTGCGATTCAACAGTAGTATTGTGTTGGATTCGTAGCGATATCAGTAAATTGAAAGTGTTTGTAGCTAATCGTATTAGTGAAATTAAAGAACTAACTTCCACTTCAGCGTGGCGTTATGTTCCGACCGATTCTAACCCTGCTGATTTAATATCAAGGGGAGTAGATGCTAAACGCCTTATATCAATGGCGCTGTGGTGGACAGGACCTAACTTTTTATTAAAACATGAACTAGAATGGCCTCAATTAAGCATCAATGAGTCTGAAGATATACCAGAATTCAAAATACATCATTCGGAAATAGTTGATCAATCCATTATTGACTTTGAGAAATATTCATCTTTAACTAAGTTGCAAAGAGTATTTGCTTACGTTCGTAGATTTATTTTTAACCTTAAAAACAAACATAATAAGCGCGTAGGTATATTGTCGGTTAATGAGCTACGTGAGTCATTCTACTCGTTATGCGTTATCTCTCAAGGCCAGATGTTCCCTATTGAATACGAGTCATTAGTGAAAAATAAACCTTTAAATAACAAAAGTAAGTTGTTATCGCTATCGCCGTTCTTAGACGAATATAAATTAATTAGAGTGGGTGGACGACTAGACGCGTCAGCTTATTCTTTTGAAAAGAAACATCCTATTTTGCTTCACGCTTCACACAGGATAACTAAATTATATTTCAAAAGGGAACATTTAAATAATATGCATGCGGGTCCGCAGCTGTTGTTGGCGTCTGTGCGAGAAGCTGTGTGGCCAATAAATGGTAGGTGTCTTGCGAGGCGCACGGTCAACAATTGCGTAAGATGTAGACGACTGCGAGGCATAACGCTACAACCTAAAATGGGCAATCTACCGGCGCAGCGCATAGCACCTGACTATCCCTTTATATCTGTTGGCTTGGACTTTGCTGGCCCATTTTATATTATCAACCGTAAAGGCCGTGGGAGTCGTGTAGTTAAATGTTACTTATGTCTTTTTGTTTGCTTGCGTTATAAGTGCATCCATCTAGAAGCTGTCAGTGACTTAACAAAGGACGCATTTATAATGACGCTCAGGCGGTTTATCGCTCGTAGAGGTAAGCCAACGGAAATATTCAGCGACAACGGAGGCAACTTTGTGGCTGCCGCTAAAGAAATAGGGGCGTTCCTAAGAAATCACCACGAGCCTCTGTCTGATTTTGCAGTTCAGCAATCAATTACGTTTAAATTTATTCCGGCTTACAGTCCTCATTTTGGTGGCATATGGGAAGCCGGGGTTAAGTCGGCAAAATACTTTTTAAAACGTGTTATTGGCGATAGCCACTTCACCTTTGAAGAAATTTCAACTTTATTTACACAAGTGGAGGCGATACTCAATAGCCGTCCCTTGTGTCCCCTCTCATCCAATCCTAACGACCTCCTTCCTCTCTCTCCAGGGCATTTCATCATTGGGAGGCCGTTGACCGCTCTGCCAGCACCTAACCTTGAAGAAGTCAAGGAAACTCAGTTGCGGCGGTATCAACGATTGGAGAAAACACAGCATCATTTTTGGAGAAGATGGCAAAAAGAATATCTCTGTGAATTGCAACAGAGGACCAAATGGCGAGCCGATACATCCAAGCTGGAAGTAGGAGATATGGTGCTCCTAGCAGATGACAACACGCCCCCTCTTGCATGGAAAATGGGACGCGTCTCTCGCCTTATATCTGGATCTGATGGAATATCCAGAGTAGCAGACATCCACACTAACAAGGGCTGCGTGCGGCGCTCGCTAGTACGGCTTTGCAGACTTCCCACAGCAGAAGAACTTAAGGATTGAAAGAGAGCTTTCAATGGCCGGGAATATGTTCAGGCTTTAACGCCTTGCCAAAAGGTGTTAGCAATCAAGCGACGCGTCCAATAATTAACTTTAACAATAATATTGGCAGGATCAAACTTCTGGTTCTAACAAAATGTATTGTCATCGCCACTTGCCCGTCAACCACCAGCCTTGTAACACTAACTTTTTTATTAAATTGTATAAGCGATTCTCGGGACTTTAATTTGGCACCATTATATCCTCCAAAGATATAACACATAGTACATCTAACCTCTCAAGCCTTTTACGAATGTAATCGGTGGTCTTCCTGCTCGCTGAATCCTTCTTAAAATTAGAATGGATTCTCTTCACTTCCTCGAGGATCTCCGCTTGACGTACGATTAAACCCTCCATTGTAAAGTCGTAAGATAAATAATGACCGATCTTACTTGAAATTCAGGAACTCTCCCTGTATGCAAATGCAATGCAATGTGACGCTCTGGAACCTGGACCGCTGCTACCTCCCCGAATGCTCCTGCACGGCAACACACGTGGCACGGTATGACACGACACGAAACAGATCCCGCGCGGCGTCTAGTCGACCGACGGATCGGACTGTATAGTACTTGCAATAGTTACGAAGGACCAAAAAAACTATGTAGGGTGCTTCCCTAACATAAGTAATGTCAATGCAGATGTAAATGTCAAACTTAAACTTAAATGCAGAAAATGTCAGTGAATGCTCAACGGGATGAATCTAAATGAAAATGCAAGTTGTCCGACTCATACCACGTCTAATTGAACACTAGATGTAATATACATAAACTGCATAGAACAATGCAATATGTCAGTGTCAATGCACTGCCAAAAGTAGGTTGCGTCCAAAGTGCAAATACGCGAGCCTACTGGCTAACTTATTGTAATTAATATAATTATTTTAAAACCCATGTACGTACACCGTACACCGGGCATGGTTCATGATCGGACGGCAAGTCACCATCACTCACATGCCCGCGCCTACGGTAGCCAGAAATCGCTTAGCGGCGTCCATTGACGTAGGTCTTCCGCGTCGGCTGGATCGTGAGGTGGAGGCTGTCCTCTCTCTCGCGTGTCCCGGCACCTCCTTCATAATTACAATACTACGATCAAATCATGCTTTCTAGAATCTTACTGATCACCTATTCCCTATAGTATATACACTAGTACATCAGTATTCGCATCTAGTTCTGCCAGGCGCCGTTACGTCGCCGCGTGAGGTATCGTCTAACGGATCATCCGGCTTAGTATTATTTACACGGACCAGTCAACAATTCATACAAAATATTCATAAAGTCTGTGTTTCTGTCTGTGCCGCAAGCGATTTTAGACCTTATGGTTTTTGTGGTATTCGGGATGCAGAGTTTTGTATAGCTATGAAATATATGGAGTAGTGGTGGCCCAATGGTATCGGCCCCGAGTTATAGGTCGTGGCTTCGAACCGAGCCAGGCGCATGACTATGTATATTTCATTATCACTGCTATAAAACGGTGAAGGAAAAGTAATACACCTGCGATTTTCCATACATCGTGAGGAAACCGACATGTCCTAAAACCAAAAATTCGAAGACATGTGACAACCAAAAATTCGAAGACATGTGACATCTGCGAACCTGTATTGGTTACGCGTGTTGGATTAATTACAGCCCTCTCCCTCCCACAGAGATGAGACCTGTGTCCCACCTCTGGGAACGTTATAGGCTGCATGTCTTCTTCCATATTTCCCTATTTCTGGTCAGCTCAACAGTCCACGTCCTTTCTAGCCATGTCCCCTCTCACACAATCCATCCATCGTGTCTTTACTTTTCCTTCCTTCAATTTTATACCCTCGTCCGTGTGTCACTGAGGGGTGCCAACTGAAAACCAGCGCTTGATTTCTTTTGCCCAGCAAATGTTGAATTGTTTTTAACCTTCTTGGCGTGGAAATGCTCAGCACAATTTCTAAAAACATTCATAATTTATCAAATTAATATTTTTCTATTCTATCCTATTTTTTGGGTAACCAGACATATGAATTTTCTACCATAAAGATACTTGATATCGCTTCCAAATCGAATGTCCCAGCAAAAGAAATGAACTGCAATACTTAGTGCAACCCACTGATCTGGGACGTTCCAAGAAAAGGGGACACTTGTAACCCACTTCTCCTGAACCGCGACGAAGTACTAACATTAAGGCTCGGAGCGAACTATAGGGGACAAATGTACCCAATAATGGGTGAGACGATGAGGTGAAATGTTGCCTTACATAAGTTATACTGATAGTAGGTGGTTTTGTAAGATATCGATTGGAAAGTGCTGTCGTAGTAACCTATTTGTCACTGAAGAGAAGAATATCAAGCTCGCCGTCCGATCAAAAACCAGGCCATTGTCAACGGCGAGTGGTGTTCCACGCACGCCTGAAGGAGCTGTCAATAAGCTAACAGCTAACAGCCCCCCATTGAACTAAACGGATACCGGGGCCGCGAGACCAACTATAATGGTAACCACGGCCCTAAAACGCAGACGGCAATAGGGTAATTTACTGCATAAATAAATTGAAAATGCGTTTCGTTCGTCTGTTCGAGTATTTAATAAAACCTTTTTAACAAAAAATTAAACCGGTGAAAGATCGAACTGAAAAACAAAAAAAAATATTTTGAGGCGGCGCCAAATATAACAAAACTGAAAATTATGTAAATTGACAATTCATTTCTTTTTTTCTACCCTTAGAGGCAGATTTTACTTTTAAAATTTAAATGGGATCTACTTTGAGTTATACTCTTTCTAAAAAAAATAATTTCTGAAATCGGACCACGCTATGAAAAGTTATGCGTGGTTCTTCTCGAAACTTTAATAATATTTTGGAACGAATTGTTGTTGCAATACGGTAAATGAAACATTTTTATAAAGTACAAGCCAACTTTTCCGCTTTAAAGCGTCTGATGTACTGAATCCGAAGGTTGCAGGTTCTTTGCCCACAAACGATTTTTTTCTGTCCGAAAAAAAGCTTTATTACCCTTACTCCTGATGGAACAATATGACTTTCCCCAAAAATCATTTTCCCTCCGATTCGCAAAAAAACATTTAATTAGTACATGCTTCTACTCTGAAATAGTTTCTTAGCGAGAAAACCCAAGCAAAAATAATATAGCAGAGCCAACAAAAAGAATACCGTTAATATTATTCGTTTGTCCAGTGTCGGGTTGAAACATTTTGTTTGTCAGGATTTCGCGAAGATTGACGGAGACATATGTCCTGTTTGTTCAACATATTGAGACATTGATCTGGTGAAAGGTTCTATTTAATCTTGGCCTTTATTTATTAAGCCTTAGGGTGCTTTTCCATCTAATATGTGCTATGCTATGTTGCTATAGATGCGTTTAAGCCTTTATCAAACAGACAGGCGTTGCGAATGCGAAGCGTGACGTTTTTATTTGCAATGTATGGAATTATTTAAATCCAGTCACAGAGAAAACCGAAAGCGATCCGATAGCGTGACAGAACTATCGGACTGACGTCTCGCTTCGGTTCGGTATCGCTTCGGAAACGCTTCGCTTTCGCCTGTCTGTTTGACACAGGCATTAATGTGCACCAATATTATTCCTTGATCCACATAACAACATCATCATCTTATAAGCCGCTGAACATAGGCCTCCTTCCTCTATAGATTACTAATAAGACCGGTTGGAAGCGACTAGCATCCAGAGCCGGCGGGATCATGACGTCTTAATGACATTGTCTTGGCGCGTTCACAAAGAGGTCCGTTTCACAGATCCACTTTATCGTGTATGTTTTATTCGGCGATTACGTACGTTGTTGTAAAAGCGAATTCACACACTTGACAGAATAACGGATCCATTAAATTTGCCACAGATACGTTAAAAACAGTGGTAAATACGCATGCTCTTTGTGAACGAGCCTTTTTAATCGATCGGCTACATAGCTTAGCATCAGTAGAAATGGTCTCATAGCACAGCTGAAAATCTCATGTGGAGCACCCTTGGGATAGGGTTTATGTTCTTTTTTGGCTATTTTATGGAGCAAGTTAAAATGGTAAGCTGTCACCTTCTTCTGCAGCAGTAATGCCAGGCAGAACAGGTAAAGGAGAACCCTCGACCTCACATCCCAGCCGCCGTGAGAGACGCCCAGATCGTCACCATGGGTGCGGTCTTGCGGACGGAGACTGATGGGGAGTTGGCAGTACTATCAAGGATCAGTCGCGTCTGAAGGAGCTGTCAGTGGCCCTTATAGAGCCAAACGCCTACCGGATCGTTTTATTACCCGGATAAAGGGCCTGATACAGAAAGCAGTACTTTTGGTCACGTCTCTTATGCTTAGGAGGTTCTTCTCTCAAGACACCAGGCTACCGGTAGCTTTGACTCTGTTCTCGACGCTGCTCGGAGATTTTTTACATATGAAAATGGTTTTATTCCTTTTAAAATGCCAGTAGGCCTTTTAGAGAGACTAAGTGTCACTTAACGAGTGAATGGAAAGAGGTATGCTCGGAATTTCTTTGCTGGATAAAATCCGGACAAAGATATTCAGCGAAGAACCAGAGTCAAGTTGAAATGGCAATGGGCACTGGGCAGGCCACATCGCTCGTAGAACTGATAACCGATGGGAAAGAAAAGTTTTCGAGTAGCGACCACGGAAAAACGCGGAAAACGCAGCGTAGGCAGGCCTCCCATTAGGTGGACCGACGACATCGTGAGAGTCGCGGGCATCCGATGGATGCAAGTAGTGAATTGTCGGTCGGCGTGGCGGTATAAGGCCTTTGTCAAACAGACAGGCGAGTCCGAAGGGATAACGAACCGATACGAGACGTCAGTCCAATAGTTTGGTCACGCTATCGGATCGCTTTCGCTTTTCTATGTGACTGGATTCAAACAATTCCATACATTAGAAATAAAAACCCTCGCTTCGCATTCGTCACGCCTGTCTGTTTGACAAAGGCTTAAGGGGGAGGCGTATCATGTTCAGCAGTGGACGTCGTCCGATGATGATGAAACTATAATGTTTCCACTTCTGGGCGAACGCGTCTCGTTCCACCTTTCGCAATACTGTGTTTTTTTTTTTTAACTTAAAAGCTGTATTTTTATTTTCTACAGATATTAAAAAAGGCACATTTTAGCGAAATAAATAAAGTACGATAGTTATAAATAGGTGTATAGTTTTGACTATGATGAGAGAACATACAGATACATATATATATATAAGAGAACTACATTAAAGTGTGTTAGACTGTGTTTCCGAACGCATACAACCCCAATCTCTTCAAAGTTAGAGTGAACAGGCTTCTTCTGGGTAAGCTCGTTCCATCGTCGACCTTGTCTTAGTCACTCCTGACTTAGACTAAGGTCAAGAGCAAACCCATTGAACATAAAAAAGTACATTTTAACAAAATATACTTTAATGTAGACTTCAACTCGTAATGGTTACTTTTGACTTATAACAAGAAATATCGTCAAACTGCACATATAAAACATTGTTCGTTCGCCGACAGACAAACTGATATATTTGATCTCTTTCTCTTGGTTATCATTCAAGAACTAGTATATACAAGAAGCGACATAAGTATTACACCAACCAAGTTTGATAATATACACATACACTATTTTAAACTGTGGCAAATTCCTCGTCGTACTACAGCTACACAAAACTATAGAAAACCATTTTATGATGGTCTCGCTTTGCATGATTTTTCGCACATTAAACGGTCAGCTTATAATTTTGCATAGCTTGATGGTAGGTATACGTTGTCAGGTGACAGGTGTCCAGAGAGGGACAGAGACAAAAGAAGTACAATTACATGTTCATTATTTTTCAAAACTCTAAAGCCTTTGTCAAACAGACAGGCGTGGCGAATGCGAAGCGTGACGTTTTTATTTGTAATGTATGGAATTGTTTGAATCCAGTCACATAGAAAAGCGAAAGCGATCCGATGGCGTGACCGAACTATCGGGCTGACGTCTCGTATCGGTTCGTTATCGCTTTGGACTCGCCTGTCTGTTTGACAAAGGCATAAATGACGGACTAAGTAGATTTGCAATTTATTAATGTTGTCATCTTAAAAAATTGTAACCCACCGGTGTCAGGAACAGGGCCCGAACTACCAGCCAGGGCCATAAACTATAAATATTATGATAACATATTCAACTTTTTTAATGGCATCACGCAAGTCAACCTAGAGGAGGTTATGAGCTTCTTAACTGGATAATCCTGTGGTGTGCCCTGAATCCATGGCCTCCGCAGTCAGGGGTACATTTTCAACGTGCCCCTTCCAGATCTTCTATATTTCTTAGCCCTGTATGATCACGGAAGCTCGCCGCCGGATCTCCGCTCGTTGTACCGAGGTCGTTGTGCCTTTCTCGGTACAGAAATATGTTATAGCGAGTATCAATGTTACGTCTTTATACGTTTCACTAAACGTTTGAAAGTTTAGAGTTTTTCCGTTGTATTTAGATTGGCATTAGTTTCGTTTTCTCAAAGGAGGGAAAGAAATTGAATAAACGTTCAGCGACTCGGTTGCCAAAAAAAAAAAGATGAAATTTTGAACACATAAGGAGGAGCTTGTGGCTAAATAATTACAGCCGCACAGGCCGATCTTCCGGAGTGAGCCGCGCTTGCCGAGGTTGGTCTGTGGATGGGTGACCATCTGCCATAGCGAAATTCCTACGTGCCTCGGAAAGCACGTAAAGCCGTTGGTCCCGACTGTCATTTGTAGATCTTTCGAGAAATTACGTGAAATGAAATGGGCTTGGGCCGGCCACGTCTGCCGCATGCCCAATGAGCTGTGGGCCAAAATCACCACTTTGTGGAGCCCTGACACAGGCAGAAGGCGTCGCGGCAGACCCCGTAGAAGATGGCGGGACGAGCTTGACAAAACCGATGACCAGTGGCCCACTTTGGCCCTGGATCGTGAAAACTGGAAGTCATGGGGAGAGGCCTTTGCCCAGCAGTGGGATGATGTAGGCTAGCAGTATCAGTATCAGTATCAGGCAGTCGCTTCATGTAAAATACTGAATTCCAGCTGTATCCGATTTGTCTGGAAGCCAACCCCAATGTAGTTGGGGAAAGGCTAGGCAGATGATGAATTTTGAACACATAACTCAAAGATCAAAGAACAATATGATGTGGTATTAAATTAGTTAGCAGAATGGATATTGAATTAATATCAGCTTTCGCTGACCCCAATACAATCATTCTCGTTTTAACTTTTTAATAAGATATCACATCGAGTCCGTGAAGTTTGGCTAAGTCATTTAATTTGATCTTATACTTAGCGTTATATTTATTAAATTATTAATAGCCGTTCAATCTCGTATTTATTTTGTTTTTTTTTTTTACTTCGTAAAATCATCAAATGAGTCCTCCCACCAGGGCAGAGCGGGAGGGACTGTCAGACTCGTACTGACTAAAACGGTGTCCACGGTGTCCTTCAATAGCCCTTTACGTTCCGGGGTCACGGTAATTCGTAAAGTCCCGCGACCCCGGCCCGCGACTCTGGCAGGCTTTGGCCCTCTAGAGGGGGGCCCCTCATTTAACTGACACTGTTTGAGGCGCGCGTGGAGCACAACGCGCCGTCTACCCGGGCATTGTCCATGGTTGGACAGGGAATCTCGTATTTAGAGAGTTCACAAAGCTTTTCATGCTAATGTCGTTATCATTCTGAAAAAAATGGGACAGTCTTTCAAAAATGTATTAAACACTGATAATGACATACTGTTGATTTTGGCGTTATGGGATTATAGACTCTGTTGGAGTACAATACAAGCCCTTTTCCTGCTAAAACGGATCTGGACTCTTGAGAAACAAACAATCCGCATTCCAGGCTGCAAAATTGGAGCAAATATATCCTTACATAAATATCCACAGACTCATTCACCTTCCCATATAATCATACTAAATTCTATATGTATATCCTACCGCCAAATTCTACCAAAATAGGACGCAAGAGTTTTCTCATATTACTAATTAGTTCTGAGAAGTTATTAGTTTGAAGTTGAAGTGACTTATTTGACGCCCTGTGCATGGAGTAGATAGATACAGAAGACTCAATTCTTACAACGAGAAGAACCAAGCGCTCGCAAAATCGAATACTAGTCGGCAAAGTGCGACGCATGTTATCACGGGACCAAGACGGTCCGGTTAAGTACACCCTGGAACGCAAACAGGATGGATATTTTGTCAATAAGAAACTGATAGTCCCTTCAGCTCGAATCATGGCGAGAGGACTCATTTGATGATAAAAAGGCGAAACGCGTCTGTGGTCGTGCGCTTGCACTCGCTGTACGTAAATCGTGTCTATGTGTGTGTGTCTCATCAGATAACTCAATTCAACTTCATTATGTATGTAATTTATCTATAGTATGTATGTATTTAGAAATATATAAGTAGTTAGTGTTTATCAGTTGTCTAGTACCCATAACAAGCTCTGCTTAGCTTGGGACTAGATGGCGTTGTGTGATAGTTGTGAAATATTTATTTATTTATTATGCATTGGAAAGGGCTGTGCAGATGCAGAGGTTGGCTTCCAGTCTATGGATGCAAATAAATGCCATTATTTGATATGGAACTTGCTTTGACTGCCCGCAACGACTATCATAAATCAACAAATGGCAGCCAAGACCACGTCTCACTGAACCGTGCACGGATACCTTCGTACAAATAAAGTGAAGCACCAGTGTTCAGATTTTCCTTCTGTACACTATTTATTCTGCGTCGCGTGACAAACATAGTGGGATTAACATGTTCATTCACTTATGAATATTACAAACAGTATTTTACCTATGTAATCTACTATTTTCGGCCTTGTATAACGTTTTTGTTTGATTTAAATTTTGGTAAGTTGTCATTACATTAATAACTAGCACTTTTCCCGCGACTTCGTCCGCGTGGGTTACGTACTTTCCTAATTCCCCCTTTTCACCCCCTTAAAGGTTAAATTTCCAAAAACCCCTTCTTAGTGCTCCCCTACATTATAATAGGAAGCCGTGTGCAAAATTTCACATTCCTAGCCCTAGTAGTTTCGGCTGTACGTTGATATGTCAGTCAGTCAGTTCTCCTTTTATATATATAGATATATAAGATAGATTTGTTGCTAGACCGATTTAATTAGCTCGTTATTTGTTGAAAAGCTGCTGTTTTCAAAATGTCCTATGAAGAAAACAGTTCCTAGTAGAGTAAGGATTGGATATTTTGTAAATCTGAAAACATAATTTTCAGATTTACAAAATATCCAATCCTTACTCTTAATCATCATCATCAAGCTATAGCAATCCACTGCTGAACTTGATGTAAGGATCGTAGCAGGTGGCGCTCTGTAATTTCTGCCTACCCCAACGGGAAATAGGCGTGAGTTTATGCGTGTATATATGCTGGACATAGGCCTCTCTAATCCTACGCCATTTCACTCGATGACCGACTACTTAATTCTTACTTCTTAACCAAGAACAATTAGTATGGACATTTGATATCTATCTTTTTCAGTAAAAATTTCAAAACCACATTTTATCATTATAAAATTCATAGAAATCTACCATCGCTTACCAATCTACTTAAACGCTACATAACTCCCGGTTGTATTCAACTCGCTTAAACTGATTGAATAATACCGTAGTACCCTTTGAAAAGAGCCGTCCTACCAAACAGTTTGCTTAACAAAGCGGATTCTGGCAAAACGCCAGAGAGAGAGGAAAATATCATACATCTCAAAGCGTTTTATCCTTAACATCAACAAACTTGAATGGCTTAATACAACTTCAGTAAACGCGACACCAGGGGGTGTGGTAGTAGCTCTTATAACTTACAATAGTAGGTAGTATAATGAAAGATTATATTTTATATCCACTTTTGGTCAATGCCGGAATCTATCCGCTTAACTTAATTGAATAGTCTTCAGAACTGTCCCGTACCTTTATTTTTTGGTTTGAGAATCAACTTTGGAGAGGAACAGGTCTTAAAGCATGAGTAACTCCACTGTGGGAAGCTATACAAGTCGTCTAGCGCCATATCGTTCCCACACTGGAATTACTCTCGCTTTCAGATGTCAAGGTGGGCCACCAGGGCCACCACCGAAGTTCCTCGATACACCATTGAAAAGGAAGGTACTTTCAATCAGACGGGTGTCGTGTCTAGCCTTTTTACCCAATGTTCATTACCTGACAGGCCTGTTGGTCTAGTGGTTAGTGACCCTGACTGCTATGCCGGAGGTGGTTGATTCGATTCCCACCCAGGACAAATGTTTGTGTGATGAGCACGATCATTTGATCTGTGTCTGGTTGTAATTTATCTATAACTAGCACTTTGCCCGCGACTTCGTCCGCGGGGGTTACGTACTTTCCTAATTCCCCCTTTTCACCCCCTTAAAGGTTAAATTTCCAAAAACCCCTTCTTAGTGCTCCCCTACATTATAATAGGAAACCGTGTGCAAAATTTCACATTCCTAGCCCCAGTAGTTTCGGCTGTACGTTGATATGTCAGTCAGTCAATTCTCCTTGTATATATATAGATTTAGAAATATATAAGTATGTTTATCAGTTGTCTAGTACCCAGAACACAAGCTCTGCTTAGCTTGGGACTAGATGGCGTTGTGTGATAGTTGTGGAATATTTATTTATTTATTTATTTATTATCGGGGTTTTTTACATGATATCTCGTGGCTAACTCAAATTGTGCGATGCAGAACACTTTAATTTTTTCTTTACTACATAGATATCGCTAGTCGTCTTTTAGTTTGACAACTGTACGAGTATTATGTCCACTACACATAAAATGAGTCCCCTCACCTTGGGAGGAAGGGTCTGTCAAACTTGACTGAATAAAAACCACCTTGTTCCTTCCCATTGCCCTTTGCGTTCCAAGACCGCAGTCCTAATGTGCAATATATAGCTGGAACGTGTACTTTAAGTTTAGCCGGGTGTGGAAACAATTTATTTTTTAAAAGAAAAAGTTTATTTTGTCAGCATATTTAATTGTCTCTGCACTACTCCAGGAAAGTCGGACAGCGGCCGTATTTTGACGTTTAAAAACAGGCTTGTTCCAGTAAGTGAAAGAGACAGAGCTATACAAGTCGTCTAGCGCCACCTCGTTCACTCACTGGAACAAGCCCGGTTTTAAGACGTCATAATACGGCCCGTCGTTTATCTGCAACGCTACCGCGATTTCAGTATTGTCGCCAATTTTTCCAAAACGTTCGTTGACTCTTATTTAGAGGAGCATAAAAGCCAAAATAGCTAGACAACACTGCAATGTGTTCACATTCACAACGGTTAGAGTTTTAGTTTAGGTTCCTAGTACTGCTTAGAAAAATCCTATCTTGCGTAAATACAGCTTTTGAAGCCACAGAGGAAAGTTAAAACTACTCAGATTTCTTGATTCAAACGAAAACACGAGTTGAAGAAAATGGAACGTATGTGATACACAAAATACAGCTGATTGTTAGTATGGACCAAGTAATAAAGGTCGAGGTCGTTTATGTGGTATGGACAAGTTGTGTTAGATGTTAGGAATTCGTGGGTACTGGACAGACGGACAGAGGAATCTTAGGGTCCCTTAAGATAAATTATAGAATCAGGCGTTATTTTGCTGAAATCCATGCCACTATAAGTTTCATGATTCCTTTCCTGCATGTGCATATGCATGAGAGCGGGAGGGTGGGACTGTCCTGCATCCAAACCTGGATTTTTTTCTGAATTAAAACTAGATAATTTTCATAATATTTAATCGTAGGGCCCCGTTTTATGCTTAGTTTTTTACGTAGTAAAATCATCACATGAGTCCTCCCACCCAGGGCAGAGCGGGAGGGACTTTCAGACTCGTATTGGATAAAATCCACGGTGTCCTTCAACAGCCCTTTACGTACCGGGATCACGGTAATTCGTAAGTCCCGCGACCATCCCGTTTTACCCTTTGGGTACAAAACCCTAAAAATTGGTATAATTACAGTTCTTCGAGAGTTCAAACTACACTAGTTAAACATTTTAATTAGCTCTTCTGTACATACAAAATTTCCGTCAAAATCCGCTTCTATTTTTCGTTCATAACTATGCCTGAACAAAAGGTCTCGTATTACATAAACGTAAAGTTTCAGTACGAACTATGTTGACTGAACAGATTTCAGGAGTACGTAGGAAGGTAGAGAGGAATTTAGTCAGGAGCCTGAAAGCTTGGATATTTTGAGGCTATGTTTTTCTTACTACTTGATATTACTTTATTACTATTGGTAAATTAAGATAGAGACCACATAGTTGGTCGCGGGACTTAAGTATTACCGTGACCCCGGTACGTAAGGGTCTATTGAAGGATACCGTGGATTTTAGTCAGTACGAGTCTGACAGTCCCTTCCGCTCTGCCCTGGGTCGTCCTAGTCCTCCCAGGACTCATGCGATGACTTTGACACGTAAAAAAAAAAGAGATCACATAGCTCTCTTTGTTGGCCGATGAGTGGGCCATAATCCACCACGCGGGCCCACTGTCCGTTGGTAGATGTCATATGGTTTCGAATTTTTAGTTCTAGGACATGCCATGCTTACATGACATGTTCTAGGACATGCGATGTTTTACTTCACCGTTTTGAGAGCAGTGGTGATGAAATAATTTGCACAAAGCAACGTGCCTGACTGTGTTCGAACCCATGACTTACAACTCGTAAGTCGGGGTCGAGATCACTGGGCCAACACACCTCTAGTTTTGCTAAATTTTGCCAACTGATGCGTTTAAAAAAATATATAGGAACCTCTATTACATTGTTTTCTGTGTGAACACGAATAAATATGCTGCATCTAAGTAACGTCAACTAAAATACACCTCTAACACATACTCCTATAAGCGATGAAAACTTCCGAACTATGTGAACACTAGAACAAGCGTAGATGGCATGTAATCTCATTAAAATTGTATGAATCGGGAACATAAATGTAGTTGCTACGGACAGAATCGAGGGGGTTCGGAATGTTTGAGTATACTATGGAGTCAGAATGAAAAAACAGTTGAAGGATTCAATTTGGTGATTTTTTTTAAGCTATTGCATAGCTTTTATCGCGGGCTTTGAGCGCGGTGACCGAATCAAGAAATTCCGTAACGAAAATAAACCTAACACTGTCACTGACATATGTCAACATGAATGAATAAAATTTGAATGAATGAATTTTTTCTTTTATTACTTTGACTTGACGTGGCTGACCATAGCCTAATTATTAAAGTAACTTCCCATAGAGCAACGATGGGATGATAATCTCGTTCAATATTCGCGGTAGGCGATAAATTTTTTCTTTTTTTTTCATCTAAAATGTATATATAACTATGTAGTTGTACCCTACCACGCTTCGCTGTGGCACAAAAAACTGTTTTTTCGCGGTCGCGGATATGTGACTGATGCAAAATATAGATGAAAACAATCCTTTATGCGGATTATATATCATGCTAAAATTTCAGCTCAATCGGTGCAGAACTTTTTGACTTTTTGACGCGTACACAAACCAACATAACATTTATATATATATAGATTGCATAAGTTGATAAAAATGCTATGCAATAGCTTTATTGCGGCAGTCCACGAGTGCCACACGTATATTTTTTTTGCTACACAGTTACCTAACTTGATGGTAAAGTTATGAAGTTATATTGGCGGCGGTCTTATTACAAGATTTCAGAGGTCTTATCACAAGATTTCTGTATTTGAGATAGCAATAGAGTGCCACACTATCTCTGTACCAAAAGTCATTTCAACCGCTTCAGCCGTTTTAATGTGCAAACGAAACATACATACACAACTCACTTTCACATTTATAATGTTAGAAGAGAAGTAAGGATCTAATTTTTATTTTAACGGGATACATAATACTACTAAACCTTACCTAACCTGGTCGCGGGACTCACGAATTACCGTGACCCCAGCACGTAAAGGGCGGATGCCGTGGATTTTAGTCAGTACGAGTCTGACAGTCCCTCCCGCTCTGCCTTGGATGGGAGGACTCATGTGATGATTTTACCACGTAAAAAAAAAAACCTGACCTAACCTACTGTCTAGTATTGATTTGAACTCCGACAAAGGTTTTACTATGGAAACAACATTCAACTCTACGTTGATTGGGCAACACAAAACTAAAATAAAACAAATTCAATCCGACACGTGCAGAAGTCGAGGAAGGAATTTCCATTAAGAGCGCGTATTCTGAAAGTTGACAACGTTGCAAATAGTTGTCAAATATGAACAAGTTTTAATTAATTTGGCAATGTTAATGTATGGAAATAAGAAATATGGCTCTGTAGTGTATTAAAAAAATTATTAGGGAATGCAATAATTAATATCGTAACACCGAATAGTTTTAGATGTAATAAAAGCATTTGGAAACTTTCCAAATGCTTTTTTTACACCTGAAACGGCTACAACATCAAATTCAGTGCTTTAATTGCATTCTTATAACAATTTTTTAGTACGCTACAGAGCCATATTTCTTATTTTCATACAGTAAAATTAGCAAATTAATTAAAACTTGTAAATATTTGACAGCTATGTGTGACGTTGCCAACTTTCTGGTTACGCGCCCTTAACTGCACAACATGAAAAATAAAGGTTTTAGGGAGGAATAGAAATTGGTGCACTCAACATACATGACGTAAGCTCGATTTACGTTAGCATCGGAAAATCTAGGAAGTTTTGCAGCACTGGATTATCCTCTTTTGGGGTTTCGTAGCAAAAATATTAAACCCTTTGATTATACCAATAACGCCTTCTGTCGGGTTCTAAGTAATGGAAAGGTAACTGTTTTGTAACAAAACACGTCAGTATTTTCACAACTAAGTTGGTATTGGCTTCCAGTCTACACGGAATTTAACGGATACAACCAAATAGTAGTACTTTGCATCTATCAACTGCCTGTCTATTCTCTAAAGCCTTTGTCAAACAGACAAGCGAAAGCGAACCGAAACGAATCCGAGGCGATAACGAACCTATACGAGACGTCAAACTGGGTGCAGCAAACCGAGGCGTGGTATTTGTATTAGCTGGCTTTTTTGAACGACGTCAAACGCCACGTTTTTCGCATCGGTTCGGTCACGCTATCGGATCGCTTTCGCTTTTCTATGTGACTGGATTCAAACAATGCCATACATTACAAATAAAAACGGCTCGCTTCGCATTCGCCACGCCTGTCTGTTTGACAAAGGCTTAAAACCCAGTTACTACTGAGTTTAATTTTTTAACGAAACTTTGTCCTCTATGGGAGTTTCTCCTGTATCGTGTGTATCTCCCTTAAAATAGAAAGTGATAAACTTAACTGTCATATCAGCTTTTGAAATACGGAACCCTTAAAACACGAATCCAACTCACACGAACCCGAATTTTTTAGCCTACTGAAATTGTTCGGGCTGAGTTAATTTACTAAAAGGCCTGTACCCGAACATTTTAGCGAGCTAAACGATAATATCCTGGCTTTAGGCAAAGAATGGAAAATTCGGAGAACGTTATGTGCTCCACTTTATATGGTTTTACGACAAATACATGGGTATTTTTTTTTTTTTTTTTTTTTTTATCGTGGTAAAATCATCAAATGAGTCCTCCCACCCAGGGCAGGGCGGGAGGGACTGTCAGACTTGTACTGACTAAAATCCACGGTGTCCTTCAATAGCCCTTTACGTACTAGGGTCACGGTAATCCCTTGGTCCCGCGACCCCGGCAGGCTTTGGCCCTCTACAGGCCCCGTCAATATGCTGACACTCTTTGAAGCGCGCGTGGAACACAACGCGCCGTCGACCCGGGCATGGTCCATGGTCGGACAGTGAGTCGCCCATTACTCGCTGCCCGCATGCCCGCGCCTACGGTGGCCGGAGATCGTCCTGCGACGTCCGACGCCGTGGGCGTCTACCACTGCGGCTGGGGTGGAGGGAGGGCGCTGTCCTCTCCCTCAGGCGGCCCGCCTCCTCCTTCACGAGCATGACTGCTTCGCAGAAGGAGGCGACCGCTTCCCACTCCGTCTCGCCCCGCAGCATGGCCTCGACCAATGCCGGGCGCGAGAGGTCTCCGCCTATCGCCGTCGTGAGGACACGGCGGTGCTCTGCCCAAGCGGGGCAGTCCTGCACCGTATGCTCCACCGTGTCCTCCGGACGATCCTCGCAGTGGTGACACCCAGGCGTTTCTTCCCTCCCTATCAGACACAGGAACCTCCCGAAACTTCCGTGTCCGGTGAGGACCTGCGTCATGCGGTAGGTCAGGACGCCGTGACGCCTATCCAGCCACTCCTCAAAGAGGGGTCTTACCGCCGCGATTGCGGCGTGCCCGAAATACATGGGTATAAGCTATATTATGTAGGGGTATTTAAGCTTACGTACTTTTATTTATTTTTATTTTATTATTTTAGGAAAACTTACAGCTAGACAGACACAGTAGCATAAACAATAACAACAATATGGCCAATTACAAGTTTTCACAAATAGCTAATATACGAGTAACATTGAACTAAAAGAAATTAAACTAAGAAAACAGTGGTAAGGATTAGTACAAAACATTACAAGAAATAAAAAAAAGGACAATTTGACAAAATACATCTGTAGGTTAGGGGGTTTTAAAGAAGTGGTTGCAGAGAGTATTTTTTAGTTTAGTTTTTCGCCTTAGACATCTTTTCACGAGGTTGCGGGCCTGTCTAAACAGGTAACCGTGACCCTGGAACGTAAAGATCTTTTGAAGGAACACCGTGAATTTTAGTCAGTACGAGTCTATCAGTCCCTTTCGCTCAGCCAAGGCCGGAGGACTCATTTGCTGACCACTTTACTACGTCAAGAAAGGCGTCTTTTAACATGTTTTATTGGCTGGAGAGTCCAGCGGCAAACAGCTCTTCTTCATTTTATATGCGGAAGCCGGACTGAGTCAGTTCTTCATGAAAGATTATTATGCCGGCCGACAGCTGGTGGATCCACGGTGTAAACACATTTCACCTAAACTATTGTCACACAGGCTCTTCTTTCTCTTCACGCTCAAAAATAATCTGATAATGTTTTTGTTCGTCACTCATTTCGGTAACTAAAGATTTTTTTATTCTTTACAACAAATTAAAATCAAGAATTCAAGAGTAAATTAAATGGCAGTTAATCAGACCATTTTTCCGATAGAAAATACAACATCATCATCTGCCTAGCCTCTTCCCAACCATATTGGGGTGGGCTTCCAGTCGAACCAGATGCAGTTACATATCAGTATTTTACATGGAGCGACTATCGGACCTTCACAACCGAGTAACTGGGTAATACGATACCCCATGGTAAGACTGCTTGCCAGACTATTAGAGCTTGTGTCTAATAGTAACGACTGTCAAAGATCTGCTAATGACAGTCGGTAGGGGCTTTACGTGCTTTCTAAGGCTAGAGGAAACTCGCTATGACAGATAGTCACCCATCCACAGACCAAGCGCGGCATAACCCGTAAGACCGGCTAATGTAGCTGTAATTATTTAGCCACAAGCTCCGATAGAAAAAACAACGTGTTCCTAAATATTATGTAATGCTAAGCAATTAAAGCTACATAATACGTAGAGAGAGTCTTAGCCTAACTTTGCACGATCTTAAGCAAAAGTTAGAGTATTCATTACTACAGTTTAGAACGGTAGAGACTCGTAGAGTCGTCGCGTCGACACACGGTAGAGTTTTGAACGTAGTTTAATCGATGGTTCTTGCTCTACGTAGAAGTACGAGTATGTTTCAGATCTAGTGACAAAGTTTTAAGGAAATGTTAATCTAAGGGCTCGTTTACACGGGTTGCTGTCTAAAGAGGTAACCGTGACCCTAGAACGTTAAGGGCTATTGAAAGAACACAGCAATTTTTAGTCAGTACGAGTCTGACAGTCCCTACCACTCTACCTCAACTTTGACGTTCATTTAATGGAAAAACATAGTTCTTCATTCGTACACTACAGGCTCTTTTTCTTTACACAAAACGCTTCAAGTCCGCTGTAAGTAAAATACAGAAATCTTGTGATAAGAACTATAAGAATTGTTTTTTTTTTTAGCGTGCAACTGAATGCAACTGAAGAACGTACTCGCTTCGGCAGTATATATACTAAAATTGGAACGATACAGAAAAGATTAGCATGGCCCCTGCGCAAGGTTGACACGCAAAATCGTGAAGCGTTCCACATTTTTTGGTCGCGGGACTGTACGAATTACCGTGACCCCGGAACGTAAAGGGCTATTGAAGGACACCGTGGATTTTAGTCAGTACGAGTCTGTCAGTCCCTCCCGCTCTGCCCTGGTAGGAGGACTCATAAAAAAAAGCGTAAAATCATCAAATTAGTCCTCCCAAGTCAAGTCAGTTTTTTACTGACTAAAATCCACGGTGTCCTTCAATAGCCCTTTACGTTCCGGGGTCACGGTAATTCGTTAGTCCCGGGACCCCGGGACCCCATCATTGTGCTGACGCTTCTTGAGGTTGGAGTTGTTACCGCTGGGCCAATGCTCATAAGTTCATTGGTGGTTTAATAAATGATATTGTTTTGTAAAATGAATTGTATAAATAAATCAAGATTCAGTGTAATTTCTAGTTTTCCCTAGATTCTACAACTATATATTATACCTTTAGATAGATTTTTCTTCTCTTGAGTAGTATTTTATTCACATGGAAATCACTACGCCATTACTACAAACCAATGGAAAGGTGCACATCGGGTTTTAATTTATTGCTAGCACTTCGTGAGAATCGAGTAAAAGTGGTAAAAGCAAGAGAAATTGAACTCTAAAGAACTTTCAGACATCTCTTGTATATGCGCAGCGATGCGGTTTTTGCAAATCTAGTTAATTTTTTAGCTTTTTTGCTATCGGTTGACTGCAGCGCTGTAAGTCGTGTGTTTGATTTTATTTATTTAAAGTTACCAACATTTAAAAAAAAAATGAAAAAACGTCGACAACAGGTGCTTCGGGTTGGTCGTGTCCATGGAGAAGAAACGGCAAGAAACTCCATGGTGAACATAAATGCAACAAACAATTATAGGCAACTTTTACTACTTTTACTAATGCAAATACTGTAAATGCTTTTTTATATATTATAAATGCAACTTATACTATACAAAAACAATGCAATGCATGTAACTCATGGGACAGTTTTCATCCCGACTTTGTACACCCGTGGGACAATGTCCGAACAACAAGTAGATTTTCATGTGAACAACAAGTAGTTGTTCCGGGTCTGGCATTGTATACGAAAAATTTAATGTTTATAAACGCACTCACGACACAGGAGTAATTTAAAGATTGTAAAAAAGTTGTGAATTGTTTTTTTTTTGCAATCAATGTTCTTTCATTCTCTCTACTCACAGAACCGCAATCATTTCAGCATTATCGTCTTCCATTCATCAGCTAATAATTAATTTCTCTCATAAAAAAATACTTAGATTTACAATAATAGAAAAAAAATGTAGAATAATGGTAACAATGGACAAATAAAATAAAAAACAAAACACGAGTTATTTGAATTTAACATCTTATTTAGGCATTTTGTCAGTAGCAAAGATACACGGTCAGGAATCGCGCATAGAAAACAATTCGTCTGTTGTAGCCTTATCCCGGAACGTGGGCGTCGGGCTTTTACTGTCACCTTTTAAGACTATGGTTTCCTGTATTTTAATTAGTTTCGCATTGAATATTGAAAGCCGTAGAGTGCACTAGCAATCTTTAGCGTTCGAACTAGGTAAACGTCATGTAAATATATGTCTAACGATTATTGATCCCGAGCACTTGGAACGAATACATAAGCTCACGACTTTTTTTCTGTAAAAATACTCCTGGGTTTGATTTTCTGAGTAGCAGCCACGTAACTTCGATTGATGGACGAATGTGCCCGGTTGATGTATGAACGGGGAAAATTTCAGATTCGGCTAGATCTAGAGCCTATAGAGGCTCGCACCCTATCACATGGTACTAAAAAATATCTGAGGAAATGTGGATGTACTACTAGGTTCATCATCAGCTTCTAATGTTCCCAGTGTTGGGACACGCGGGCATGCGGGCAGCGAGTAATGGGCAACTCGCTGTCCAACCATGGACCATGCCCGGGTGTTCCACGCGCGCCTCAAAGAGTGTCAGCAAAAATGACGGGGGCCCCCTCTAGAGGGCCAAAGCCTGTCGGGGTCGCGGAACTTATGATTTACTGTGACCCCGGTACGTAAAGTGCTATTGAAGGACACCGTGGATTTTAGTCAGTACGAGGCTGACAGTCGCTCCCGATCTGTCCTGGGTGGGAGGACTCATTTGATGATTTTACCACGTTAAAAAAAAAGTATTGGGACACAGGCCTCCCGTGACTGTCCTGCTTGTGCAGAGCACCTCCGTGTCCTCACCGAGGCGATAGGCGGCGACCTCTCGTGCCAAGTATTGGTCGAGGCCATGCTGCCGGTGCTAGACGCATAGGGATGCGTTCGCCTCCTTCCTTGAAATGCCTCAAATACTTTTTTTTTGAAATCTCATCTTTAAATCGTCTGACTTCGTTCAATACCAGTTTCTCTCAGCCAGGTCTGCATATCTGTGTTTAGGGATAATTGAAGAAGTATTGAGCAAGTTCTTAGCGTGAGACAGAGGACAGCGTACTCCCTCCACCCCAGCTGCAGTGGTAAACGCCCACGGCGTCGGACGTCGCCAGACGATTTCCGGCCACCGTTGGCGCGGGCATGCGGGCAGCAAGTAATGGGCAACTCGTGTCCGACCATGGACCATGCCCGGGTCGACAGCGAGTTGTGTTCCACGCGCGCCTCAAAGAGTGGAAGCCCAATGCCTGCCGGGGTCGCGAGACTCACGAATTACCATCGGCTTTTGAAGGACACCGTGGATTTTAGTCAGTCAAGTCTGACAGTCCCTCCCGCCCTGCCCTGGGTGGGAGGACTCATTTGATGATTGTACCACGAACAAAAAAAGAAAAGCTCTTAGGGTACAAGTGAAATGTCACATATTACATATCACATGGCTGACTATAAGGCTCATTTTTCTTCGCAGTACCTGTCACAACATTTATGTACCTCTAGCATACTTATAACTCTTAGTCTAGAGGTTAAACTCTCAAGTCAAACACTAAGGTCTAATTTACACTGAATGAAAATAAAACACACAAGCGAAAAGTATCCAATCTTTTAGACAGAAAGTAGCTGAGCAACATAACGAAGATTGAAGATACATTCTTCTGGAGAGGTCAGCTTCTTAACTAAACTGATATGGATCAAGCGTTTTATTCCACTACAGAACGGGATTAAGAAAAAGTTACAGTCACTAGCATAGAGTTGTAGTATAGAAGCGACACTTCGCCTCGATAGTTTAAGCCACACTATAACTTAGGGACATTACAATTTGTGAAAAATACGTGTCGCGACATCTACGAGTCGTGACTGGGTCGACGTTAGTAAAACCTGGGTTGATAACTGATTCTATCTGTATTTCTACCAATAATGGATAAAGTTAGTTATAAACATTCGTATTTTTTACCTAAGTTTAGCACGACCCGTAGGCTACTAAAGAATATAAAAATTTACCGCCTTACCACAAAAAGAAAAACATTTGTTGAAGACTTATCTAATAAAACGTGTAACTGCCAACCGAACCTTTTATCAACGTGAAATATCGATTTGACGTTGACACTTTTCTTACACAAGTGTTCAACAGATGTCTTTCTTGTAGTCAAACGGTTATTTTCTATACCCACTGAAAATACATTAATAATAATTTTATTTCAGTGCGCTAACCTCCGTTTTGGAATAATCGTACTGGCGATTACTATTTCTACTGACTAATTATTTTCTGTATTTTAAACTTAGCCATGCTTATGACGATAGAAATCATTGTACATTCTGTCATTTTGTCTATTCATCTGTCGACAAAACCATTTTCTACAGTGCCATGCTACGCGACCTGGAGTGTCGCGTCTACCAAAGCATAGCTCGCTAATCTATGCCAGTATTCTTGGAAGTCTACCAAGTGAAGGTCAAGGGCGGCGCAAGAAACCTTCATCTCTCAGACTTTGTGAAGTACACAAGTACGTTTTAGGAAGTTTCGTCTTAATTAGCATCTTCTCAATTACGTGTGAGACCTGTCTGTCTGCGTGACCTGGCTTTGATTACATTTAGGCGTCTAGATTATTTCTAATAAAATCTAGGTCTTTCTAATTTGAGTATGTTATGTTGGGAAGTGTACATTGGTACTTACGCAGATACGTAAAAACTTTTATCGTCTTATTCTTTGAAATAGCCTTTAATTAGGTCGATTGTACTGATGTCGTATTTCAAAATTCATACCTGAAAAGAAAGAGATACGGTAAAAAGTTTCGATGAGACATTTCGGCGAATAGCTCTGAAACCTAACGCTTTAGAACATTATTTCCATTTTCTTTTTATTTGTCTAAGTGTCCTCTATCTAAATAAAATGGCGGGCGACCAATAGAGCCACCTTCCATACAAAATCTTCAATTCGCCTTTCCCTAGCAACAGATTTTTTTAGTAAGTCACTTTGAAAAAATATTGTGATTACTCTTTAGACCTTTTTTTCTTACAATTTTATTTCATTTCGAAAAACTAAGCTTATTATACTTTATTTATTTTTGATAAATACCTGTTACCTAGTAGTTCAATAGAAATAAATGCTTTGAATTTAAGAACCAGTCTCCAAAAAATTTTTCCCTATTAAAATTTGTGATTTTGGAAAATGGACATTCAATCGTCTCTTATTATCCTTGTTGTCTTATTTTCCTGAAGGTAAAGGGCAATTCCCATTTATTTTTCCGCTAAGAATTTTTCCAGTTAGCGGGTTAAATAAATGGGAATTAATTTTTCAGTGACCCCGGTACGTAAAGGGCTATTGAAGGACACCGTGGATTTTACTCAGTACAAGTCTGACAGTCCCTCCCGCCTTGCCCTGGGTGGGAGGACTCATTTGATGATTTTACCACGTAAAAAAAAAACCTACTATAATATTATAAACGTGAAAGTAAGTTTGGCTGGATGTTTGTTACTCTTTCACGCAAAAACCACTGAACGTTTTTGAATACAATTTGGTACACAGATAGTTTATAACTTGGATTAACACAAAGAATAGTTGTTATCCCAATTTTATCTTCCCATTATATACTTTTAGAGTTGAAGCAAGTGAAACCGCTTGCACCAGCTAGTACATATATTACTAATTTAAAAAGTATGACACGGGCATATAATTTGTTTTTCCCACCTCTTCAGAGCCCTAAAACCTCTCTTAGTAACAGTCAGGTTCATTCATTTTAATTACAAAGGAGAAAACATCACGACGTCGACTAACTTTTCCATCCCGAAAACAAACAGATTCTCCATTTTCACGGAACACCAATTCGAAGGGATTCGAATTCACGGCCTCTATCGATACGACATGCGTAAAGTGACTTGTTTTGTTTCCATTGCGCCAAACTTCGGAAGTGTTTAAGAACGAAGCCTTATCACAAGATTTCTGTATTTTATTTACAACGTACTTAAAGGACTTAGGGGAACAGTGTGTAAGACAGGGACGTGGGTATGATGGGAAATCACACACTTAAGGCAAACTTAACACAATACTAATTTAACACAAGCGCCAACAAAATCATATTTGTTAATGGTCGCTTGCAAATGACGTCCTGATGGCGCTTGCGCTACGTTAGTGTTGTGTTAAGTGTGCCTAAAGAGTGTATGTCCCCATTATGCCTCGCTTCCCCGTCTTATACACTGTTCCCCTGCTGAGTTTTGTTGTATGAAAATGTAAAAAGCATCTAGTGTTTGAACGAGGAACTAATTACTTCCATCGAATTAACTTCAAAGATCCAGTTTGCGTCACCAAAACGTGAAAAGTCAAGCTAGCAGTGCAGCAGTATCAGTGAACGCGGCCTTGGATGATTCAAAACAATAGGGTATTTTTCTGTATGCTAATATAAAAATCCGTTTGGTCGGTCAGTTACACTTCGAGTATTGAAAAAAAAAAAGAATGCATAAGTATTTTTTCTTTCAGTCAGGCCTGTTGGTCTAGTGGTTAGTGACCCTGACTGCTATGCCGGAGGTCGTGGGTTCGATTCCCACCCAGGACAAATGTTTGTGTGATGAGCACGGTCATTTGTTCTGTGTCTGGGTGTAATTTATCTATAATATGTATGTATTTAGAAATATATAAGTATGTTTATCAGTTGTCTAGTACCCATAACACAAGCTCTGCTTAGCTTGGGACTAGATGGCGTTGTGTGATAGTTGTGGAATATTTATTTTATTTTATTTATTTATTTTTCAATGAATATTGGTAAAGCTTCGAAATTCGAAGCGAAATTTCGAACGTCATAATGCCTTTTAAATTATTCCGACCGCGTGACGTTTTGCGATTTTTAGAAGAGCTGTAGAAGACTTTTGATTGAAAGTCGGAAAAAGTAACAAAGTGTCAGGCCGATGGAAAGCGACGCAATGGGTTCACGCAAACGAAGTCGGTAACAGAAGCTAGTACGTTCTAAACTCCCTTTTCTAATATAATTTCCATATCATCTAGGAAAAATCTTCAAGATATTCATTCTTTCATAAATGCACAAATATGTACGTTTCATGCATAAAAATATATGCATTTTAAGAACGCCATTACTTCCGTCTGGCAAACAATGCATATACAGGGTGAATCTTTCAATGCATATTCGATTTTTCATTCGATGAACCGGACCTTTGTTCTAATGGTAGAAAATATGTCATTTAGAGAAAAGGAGAAGTTCCACATGCATGATCAGCTTTTGTATTAAAAGTCAAAGGTTAACAAAGGCCTTTATATTTTATTGACTACCAGCTGACCCGTACCCGTATACTTCGTACCGCCTCGGAATCATTTTTTTAAATCTTATTTACTCACCTTTAAACATCCCCTAGTAACTGTGCATCTAATCTCTAAGCATGAAACCCGTATTACCGTGACCCCGGTACGTAAAGAGCTAGTGAAGGACACCGTGAATTTTAGAAAAAAAAAACGTCCGGTTTAATCAAGTGATTAATTAACAATCAATGGATTAATTGATACTTACTAATAATAAGAGAGAGCCAATTTATTCTCCACACACCCTGTATACGAGTATTCGAGTAATATCTGTTCTTCATGATATATATTCCCATAGAAATCTGATATTAGTAATACTCAACGGTAAATATCAGTAATACCAGTTACTTTTACTTATGCTGATCACAAACCGAATATTAATTCGGGTACTAGTCTCGGAATCGAATTATTCGTATGGATTCTGTCTGTGCCTTTGGTGATTTTCTCTCGTTTCTGTTATAATATTTAGGTATGGTATTTATTTGATTATTATGTGTGTGTTTGAGAATACAGGGCACATTTTTTTTTTATAACGTCGGCCTACTCTACGAATGCCTTCCTGTATCGTGGGTGCGTTTACAAATATAAAAACTCACATACACAAACAACCAGACCCGGAACAAATACTTGCAGATCATACAAATATTTGTTCCGTGCGGGGATCGAACCCGCGACACGCTGCACAGCAGTCTACCGCTCAACCACTGCGCCAAACGTGTCACATATTTCTCAGTTTGTAATTTTGTCTACGAGAAGTGTGCATATACATGCACACTCACACACTAAATTACTACTACTACTAGTAGTAATTTACACCCAAAAGACGTTGAAAACTATTCGAGAAATTCACTTTGAATTTGATAGCCAAAAATCGAGGTACGAGTATTCTAGTCCATCAAAATTGGGGTTGAAACACTAGGGCCGTAAGGTCCGAGTATCCACAGTTTTCAAAGACATCGCCAAGCGCATAGTCGACGCCTCGCGTGACCAGAGGGCTGGCCTATTTCTTGGCCAAAGGATCAGCATTGGCATCCAATGTGGCAATGCTGCTAGCGTTCTGGGCACTTTCCCCATTGACAGCGATGTGGACGAATTATTTGACGCCCTATAAATTTTTAATTTTAGTTTTAATTTAGTCATCTTTGTAAATATTTTACTCGTAATTTTAGTTTTTAAATGTAGCATGTAAATTAAATAAAATAGTAAATTGTAATTTTAAATAAATGTCCATCAAAAAAGGTTTAAAGTTGAAGTTTATTTGTGAACGTAGCCATACGGAACATCTAGTATGCAAAATGTATTCCTTTACGATTGCGAAACAGTAATAACACATATTCATTTCAATATCTACATTCTAATAAACTTGTAAGATTGCTTACGGTTTCCTTTGCAATTTTATTGCAATTGATTCTAATCGTTTGCTTGTAAATGCTGTCATAATAATTTATAGAACACTAGCGACGCGTCCCGGCTCCGCATGGGTGCAATCACAACTATATTATTAGACATGTATATAAACCTTTCTCTTGAATCACTCTGTCTGTTAAAAAAGCGCATCAAAATCAGTTGCATAGTTTTAAACATCTAAGCATGCCTAGGGACAGACAGACGGCGGGAAGCGACTTTGTTATAGACAATGTAGTGTTTTTTTTTTGCGTGTTAAAATCATCAAATGAGTCCTCCCACCCAGGGCAGGGCGGGAGGGACTTTCAGACTTGTACTGACTAAAATCCACGGTGTCCTTCACTAGCCCTTTACGTACCGGGGTCACGGTAATCCCTTGGTCCCGCGACCCCGGCAGGCTTTGGCCCTCTACAGGCCCCGTGAATATGCTGACACTCTTTGAGGCGCGCGTGGAACACAACGCGCCGTCGACCCGGGCATGGTCCATGGTCGGACAGCAAGTCGCCCATTATTCGCTGCCCGCATGCCCGCGCCTACGGTGGCCGGAGATCGTCCTGCGACGTCCGACGCCGTGGACGTCTACCACTGCGGCTGGGGTGGAGGGAGGACGCTGTCCTCTCCCTCATGCGGCCCGCCTGACTGCTTCGCAGAAGGAGGCGACCGCTTCCCACTCCGTCTCGCCCCGCAGCATGGCCTCGACCAATGCCGGGCGCGAGAGGTCTCCGCCTGTCGCCGTCGTGAGGACACGGCGGTGCTCTGCCCAAGCGGGGCAGTCCTGCACCGTATGCTCCACCGTAGACAATGTAGTGATAGGATAAAACTTAGTAGCTGTGATGAAAACCCGTGCAATCAGTAAGCTTTATGCATAAATGTAAATAAATCTGGTGTAACATGGTCCCTTCAAAAACATGTTTTCTAATTGTCCAGAAAACACGAATTTTTTATCGTCATGATCCACGTGCGCTTTTAAGAGCTGTTAGCAATCTGACGGGGAATCTCCTCCTCTTAGAGGGCCAAAGCCTGGCGGAATCGCGGGACTCACGAATTACCGTGACCCCGGACTATAAAGGGCTATCGAAGCATCACCGTGGATTCTAGTCAGTACAAGTCTGACATTCCCTTCCTATCCCGCCCTAGGTGGGAGGACTCATTAGATGATTTTAGCAAGATAAAAAAAAACATATGATTCACTCCCCGGGCGCCCCTATTGATTCACATCTGTCACATCGCTCTGCCATCGATTTGAGAGTCTTCACAACCAAATTGGCACATAGCGTATAAGGCTTCATAGTCAGTTAGAAATCATGAGTGAAACACAAAGGCCTATTGTGGCATTCCTCACAGCGACCGTGTGGCCTAATGGATAAGGCGTCGGACTTCGGATCCGAAGATTGCAGGTTCGAGTCCTGTCACGGTCGAAAATTTCTTTTTGGTTTTATTTTATGTTTGTTATAAATAAATTTAGTAACTTTTATTATTGAAACTGAATTTTGCTTACTTTGGACAATATTGCTGGATCCGCGGGGGAAAACTAGTCTTTTATAATAAGAGTATACATAACTAGTATAGCTCAAGGTTGATGTAAATTAGCGCCTGAAATATTGATTCAGTACAAGGTAACATCGGTCGATACTTCAGTGGGATATAAACTATGCATAAGCTCGCGGTTTTACCTAGAATCTGCCCATTACCGCTACTGAATACAGTACCGACTAATCTTTATTTAGGCCACGAATAAATAAATACCTAGGAATTAGAAACTAGCTATTGCTAGCAGTTTGCGCTACAACTTTAAAATTATCCTATGTATTAATCGTCGCGGTCGCGGGACTCACAAATTACCGTGACCCCGGTACCTAAAGGGCTATTGAAGGACACCCAGCCGCAGTGGTAGACGCCCACCGCGTCGGACGTCGCAAGACGATCTCCGGCCACCGTAGGCGCGGGCATGCGGGCAGCGAGTAATGGGCGACTCGCAGCCCGACCATGGACCATGCCCGGGTCGACGGCGCGTTGTGTTCCACGCGCGCCTCAAAGAGTGTCAGCATAGTGACGGGGCCTGTAGAGGGCCAAAGCCTGCCGGGGTCGCGGAACCAAGGGATTACCGTGACCCCGGTACGTAAAGGGCTATTGAAGGACACCGTGGATTTTAGTCAGTACAAATCTGACAGACCCTCCCGCCCTGCCCTAGGTGGGAGGGGCTCATTTGATGATTTTACCTCGATAAACAAAAAAATGTGTTAATCGGGGTTATAAACTATTTGGGTACCAAATTTTGTGCCACGTGTGCCTCAAAGAGTGTCAGCATAATGACGCCCCCCCCCTTGTTGAGGGCCAAAGCCTGCGGGATCACGGGATTCACGAATAACCGTGACCCCGGAACGTAAAGGGCTATTGAAGGACACCGTGGATTTTAGTCAGTACGTACGTGCAAATAGACAGCGGAATATTAGTAATAGGGTCCCGTTTTACCTTTTGAGTACGGAACCTCAAAAAAATAAATTAATAAGCTAGCTCTGTATTAAATTTATCAAAATACATAAGGATACCTGTTAAGAGTAACCGTACAAATACCATCTACACAGAAATTTAAACTGAAAATTCCCCAACTCTCATGTACACAGTAGCTTAGCGAAATGCGCCGCCATTTTGCTGTGACGTCACTTCCTTAGAGCCAAGCGTGAGTGTAATTGCATTGCATCTATGAATAATAATTTCTTAGACATAACATTTATAACTGTCTGTGTTTTAGTTAAGTGCTACTAGCTTTTACTCGCGAGTTTGCGCGAAGTTGTGACTTTGTGACATTTCTGTATACATTTTGGGTTGAAATATTTCAGTTTGTTTTGGTTTGAATTTGAGTTTCAACTCCTTTGCATTGCATTAACAAACTTCGATAAAAAGGAGAAAGTTCTCAATTCATCAAAATCTTTTTTTAAATGTCTGTTCCACGATTTCTTAAAGAGTTTGAAAGAATATAATTTAAAGATGAATCAGGTCAGGTTCTGATGACGGAATCTAAGTGAAGGAAACTCTTCAATAAATAACTGATATTTTATATTGATTACTAATACCGATTTTATTCAAAAAGTCGGTATAATATTTTTCAAAAAAAAAACTTCTATAAAAGTACAAAAATATTTTATGTTTTATTATGATGTGTCCTAATACGGTTACATCATAAAAATTACAATCTAGGTTAATACTAAAGCTAATGAGTAAATTAATTTTGACTGAAATTTGCTAGGGAGAGCACTAAATGATAACATGATAATTAAACAAAAGAGACATCTTTTAGACCCTAAAGTTATTTTATAGCTTTTAAAACAGCTGCTCCTTTATATCCAAAATACATAACCGTTCTAAAGATAGTGCGCCTACATTTTATAGTTTCAGATAAAATATATTATTATCTACAATTGCCAATAAAATGGACACAGTTATCATAAAATACTTTAATTAAAAGGTTACTTGATACACAAGAATAATTAAGATAAATAATGATTCAATCGTTATAATTGAATTGGCCCTGTTTCTGCCAACATGTGTTTCAACATTAAATGCCTTGGTCAAACAGACAGGCGTGACGAATGCGAAGTGTGACGTTTTTATTTGTAACTAGCGGATGTATGGAATTGTAGGAATTCAGTCACATAGAAAAGCGAAAGCGATCCGATAGCGTAACAGATCTATCGGACTGACGTCTCGCTTCGGTTCGGTATGGCTTCGGAAACGCTTCGCTTTCGCCTGTCTCTTTGACAAAGGCATAATTGTTTATTTTAACGGTTTTCATCATTTGCTTAGCCTTTTCCATACTATGTTTTATTCGGCTTACAATCTCACCCGATACCGCTTTGCGGGACAATCTTAAAAGGGCACAGAGGCGACCGCTTGGCACTCCGTCTCGCCCCACTGCATGGCCTCGACCAATGCCATGCCATGTATACTCCACCGTGTCCTCCGGGCGATCCTCGCAAAAAAACAGTGTTCCTGGAACGCAAAGATCACCCGAAAGCTGTATGTCCTTCATATGAGAGTGAAATGCCTTCTCAAATCTTATATGTATCCTGTAACAAACACACAGCGCCATCTAGTATAATCTATTCAAACCACTATGATGAGCAGCTACATAAACAAGAAGACAGCAAGTAAAGATGACCTTTGTGAACATGTGATGCCATCTATAATCTTCCGAGTTCAACTACCTGCGCCAGCGCCACCCGGCTTGTTATCTGCACCACAACTAAAGACGACTACGTGTGAAGATTGAGCACACATACAAACCATCCACCTTTATAAGACGAGCTGTCTTCGAACAAATCATCATTCTACTAGCTAGAGGGTCAGAGTTCGGTAGCCACGCAGCCAATTCTGAACCTAAGTACGACTAACTCCAGTTCGATAGCCTAGCGGTCTTCTGGAATTAGCCAGCTAGGGGAGGTGTGAAGGGCGATAGCCACGCAGTCCCTTTCATCCCTCCACTTAGGGTTGCGACTAACTTGATTTGTTTATAATAAATTGATGTAACAGTGAAGTTGCCAATAAATAAATAATCATCAAGATCACCGGGGCTTTAATTTCACAACCAGCAACCCTACATTGGCGCCCAACGTAAAATATTCACGGATACCCACAAGTTCGGATAGCCAACCCTACATTGGCGTCCAACGGAAAATCCACGGATACCCACAATTTCGGAGAGCCAACCCTACATTGGCGCCCAACGAAAAATCCACGGATACCCACAAGTTCGGAGAGCCAACCCTACATTGGCGCCCAACGTAAAAATTCACGGATACCCACAATTTCGGAGAGCCAACCCTACACTGGCGTCCAACGAAAAATCCACGGGTACCCACAAGTTCGGATAGCCAACCCTACATTGGCGTCCAACGAAAAATCCACGGATACCCACAAGTTCGGATAGCCAACCCTACATTGGCGCCCAACGGAAAATCCACGGATACCCACAATTTCGGAGAGCCAACCCTACATTGGCGCCCAACGAAAATTCGACGGATACCCACAAGTTCGGATAGCCAACCCGCCTACATTGGCGTCCAACGAAAATCCACGAATACCCACAAGTTCGGATAGCCAACCCGCCTACATTGGCGTCCAACGAAAAATCCACGGATACTCACAAGTTCGGATAGTCAAAACTATTCTGACGTCGAACATAAAATCTACGGATACCCACATGTTCGGAGAGTCAAAACTATTCTGACGTCCAACATAAAATCCACGGATACCCACATGTTCGGATAGTCAAAACTATTCTGACGTCCAACATAAAATCCACGGATACCCACATGTTCGGATAGTCAAAACTATTCTGACGTCCAACATAAAATCCACGGATACCCACATGTTCCGATAGTCGAAATTATTCTGACGTCCAACGAAAAATCCACGGATACCCACATGTTCGGATAGTGAAATTATTCTGACGTTCAACGAAAATCTACGGATACCCACATAATTGGGAAGTCAAACCTACATTGACACCCAAAGAAAATCGACGGATACCCTCATATTTAGACGGCCAACCCTACATTGGCTCTGGCATTTATATTGGCCTACCTTCAAATTTTGCACGGCCTACCGTAAAATTGTAAGGAGTACCCACTTAATTGTGAAGATGTCAGTAACAATGTCACAAGAACAATTAAACAGTTTACTGAGTACTATCACTTCGACACAAATTAGCAATATGAACGGAGGAAGTTTTGCTCGTTGTTCCAAGCGATTTGATGGAGTGAGAGACTACAACAAGGTGGAAGAATTTATAAACAGTATCGTTGTTTATAAAAAAATTGAGCATATCTCCGATGAAGACGCGTTGGAAGGATTGCCATTATTGTTGAATGGCACAGCAGCCACATGGTGGCATGGAGTCAAAAGTGATGTTAAGAAATGGAGCAATGCCTTAGAGGCAATACGTTCGGCGTTTGCGCCTAAAAGGCAGCCTCACGATATATATTTGGAGTTGTTTGGAAAAAAACAATCAACTGAGACAATTGATGAGTTTGTTTGTGAAAAACGTGCTCTTCTCTCACAACTACCAACTAAACGAAATAGAGAAGAGGAACACCTGGATTTTGTTTATGCCTTGCTGAAGCTGAGCATTAAAAAGCAGATTTCCAGAACCGATATCAAGTCGTTCGCTGAGTTACTTGAAAAAGTACGCCACTTAGAAAGTCTGGAAGAAGAATCGCAGGCAAGTACAAGTTCTTCATCTGTAGAACGTGGCTCAAAAAAAGGCTTCAAACGCTGCTCATTCTGCGGGAAAAAGGGCCATAGCCTCGAAGAATGTCGGAAACGCTTGGCAGAACCGAAGACTCATGCTACAGTAGATACTAAAGCCACCGAGACTCCAAGAGTATCATGTTATGGATGTGGTGAAGAAGGAGTTTTTCGAAGCAACTGTAAGAAGTGCAAGAATAAGGAAACCCCACCTAAACCAGTTGCGTTCCATACTGTGGACATAACGGAATTAGTAGAGGACAGAGCAAAGATTCCAACAATTGAAATATTGTACAAAAAGGAAACAGGTTATGCTTACATTGACACGGCGGCAAGAACCAGTATGGCAAGTACACAATTATATAAGCTACTGATAAGAAATGGTGAGACATTTAAATCAAAAACTGCAGAAACAATCTTGGCCGATGGATCCACTCAAACCCGGAAAGTCCTCACCACCACCACATACATTACTATGGGTAAACATTGCCTACCAATAACGTTTACGATCCTTCCTGATGCAACTGATAATCGCACACTTCTCGGCATTGACTTTTTGGAAGCTGCAGGAATTATGCTTAACCTACCTCAGAGAGTTTGGTACTTCCTGGACAAACCCAATGAGGAACACAGTTTCCTACAGTTAAGAAACGAAAAAAAACCCTTTAAGGCAGCTGAAAGCTTATCATTTGAAGCAGACGAAACATCTCCACAATCCATATCAAGCTTCATACAGTGGGCCAAAAATCTGCAATCCATGATCTCTCCACTCCCTCAAACACCGTCGCCGATGAATAACTTTGAAGACAGTCCACCGTCTGCGAAGATACCAAAGTGGAATCTTCAGAGGATGGCGACACCGCCACGCCCTGTTCGTCCTCGTGAGCCAGCGGACGAAGAATCTTGCAAAGATCCCCGTATTAAATATGTTCCAATAAACAAAATGTCATTCTATTCTCTTGATATTTTATTAAACCCAACTGAAGGAAAATTACTGTCAGAAGATGAAAAGTCACTATTTAATAATTTGCTGACTACCTATAGTGATGTATTTAATAAAAATACAAAACCAACATCATTCATATTACACAGAATAGACACAGGTAGTCATTCACCTATAGCCCTAAAACCATACAGACTATCGCCTTGTAGACAACAACAATTGAGACAAAAACTCGATGAAATGCTAAGCAACGATATTATAGAAGAATGCGATTCAGCCTGGTCAGCTCCTGTTATTATGGTACCTAAAGGTATAGACGATGTTAGAGTTTGTATCGACTATCGGCGACTCAACGAAATAACAAAACCAGATAGATATCCACTGCCACGGATTGACGATCTTTTACATCAAGCAAAGGCAATGCCATACATGTCTACAATCGACCTTCAATCAGGCTATTGGCAAATAATGGTACATCCCGAAGACCAAGACAAGACTAGTTTTGTCTCACCTTTTGGAACGTTTAGATTCAAACGAATGCCATTCGGTCTACGGAACGCGCCCGCAACGTTCCAGAGGTTAATGGATAAATTCATTCGAAGTTTACGAACGAAAAATGTACTGTCATATTTAGACGACTTGATTCTGCGATCTGACACTTTGACACAACACATGACAGATCTGGAAGAAATATTCAATAAACTAAGAGAATTTAACTTAAAAGCTAACAGGAAGAAATGTAAATTTATGTGCTCCGAAATAAAGTATTTGGGACACCTCATAGTTCCAGAAGGCATAAAAACTGATCCGGAAAAGGTTTCGGCTATTGCGAGTTTATCAAAACCAAAGAACTTAAAACAATTGATAACATTTCTACAAACTGCTTCTTGGTATCGAAGATTTATTTACAATTTCGCAGACATAGCTCGACCTTTAACAAACTTAACTAAAAAGAAATCAAGCTGGCAATGGCTTAGTGAACAACAAGATGCATTCGAAAAGCTGAAAGTTGCGTTAACAACAGCCCCTGTGTTGAGACAAGCAGATTGTGAAACTCCTTTTACAATCAAGACTGATGCAAGTCAATATGCAATAGGTGCAGCTTTAGTGCAGGGGGAGGGCGATAACGAACACCCTGTCGAATACGCAAGTAGACTTCTCACATCTGCAGAATGTAATTACAGTGTAACAGAAAAAGAAGCTCTAGCCATTGTATGGGCTGTTTCAAGATTCCGTGGCTACATTGAAGGTACAGAATTCATTACAATCACTGACCACCAGCCACTAAAATGGTTAATGAATTTAAAAACACCAACTGGTCGCTTGGCCCGTTGGGCATTACAACTCCAGCCCTATAATTTTAAAATTCAATATACTCCGGGGCGGACTAATGTTGTAGCAGACACTTTGTCGAGACCACCATGCTCACATGATGTTGAAGAATGTACTTTATGTTATTTAGAAATTGAATTACCAAAGTACAGTGAAAAACAAATTCGTGAAGAACAACTTAAAGATGATGAACTTAAAGTGATAATAAATGCTCTAGAAGAAAAAAATGAAACAGAAAATTATATTGAATGGTCTAAAAAAGGTTACTTACTTCACAACAATGTATTATATCGCTTCACACCAGATCAAGAAGACGATAATGCAAAACTACTTATACCGTCACAAGAAAAACAAAACATATTAAAAGCATACCACGATGATCCCACAGCTGGTCATTTAGGACTAGAACGCACAATTAAACGTATTACATCAAAATTCTACTGGAAAGGATTAAGAAAAGATGTTATTAAGTATGTGAAGACATGTGAAGAGTGTCAAAAATATAAACCATCAAATAGAAAACCTGCAGGGTTATATCAGTCAACAGCAAATAATCACAGATTCGAATTACTCTCTATAGATCTTTTTGGCCCTTTACCAAAAGCAACAACAGGAGAAAAATGGATCTTTATTGTTGAAGACACAGCTTCTCGATGGGTTGAACTTTTTGCTATAAAGGAAGCCACTGCTGAAACATGTGCATTAACACTTTTGAATGAAGTATTTCTACGCTATGGTTTGCCAAGGAAACTAATAAGTGACAATGGAGTACAATTCATATCAGCAATAATGCAAAAACTTACTTATTGTCTGGAAATACAACACATTCTGACACCTGTATACCACCCGGAACCCAATATTGTAGAAAGGAAAAATAGAGACATGAAAACTCAAATCGCAATTATGGTGAAGAATCAACACCATAAATGGCCAAATACTCTACCTGCTATCAGATTTGCAATGAACTCAGCTGTATGTCAAACAACGGGATTTTCACCGTCCTACTTAACTTTTGGACGTGAATTAAGAACTCCCTATGATCTTACACATGATTTCAGTTCAGTTTTAACACAAGAAAAATTTATATCACAAATCACACCTACTTTGAAGCAGTTAGCTGAAGATTTATTAATTGCAAAAGACAATATAGAAACCATGCAAAACAGTAATAGGCAACGTGCAAATCAAAAAAGAAGACCAGATCCAAATTATAAAATAGGAGACTTAGTACTGGTTGAGACACATCCAATAAGCAGTAATGAAAAACAGTTCACAGCAAAATTTGCTCCACGCAGAGATGGTCCCTATGTTGTCATAAAGAAACATGGAGCATCAACATATGAAGTAGCAAGCACAAAGGCACCAGATCAATCCATGGGAAAATATCATACGTCAGCAATATGTAAATTTGAACAAAGAGATGACAATGTGCCCAAACCATTAAATCCCATCAGAAAAAGAGGGAGACCAAGGAAGATGGTTACTGATCCTGGTACTCAGTCGGGACGCCTATAGAGTACCAGAGGGGGAGAATGTAACAAACACACAGCGCCATCTAGTATAATCTATTCAAACCACTATGATGAGCAGCTACATAAACAAGAAGACAGCAAGTAAAGATGACCTTTGTGAACATGTGATGCCATCTATAATCTTCCGAGTTCAACTACCTGCGCCAGCGCCACCCGGCTTGTTATCTGCACCACAACTAAAGACGACTACGTGTGAAGATTGAGCACACATACAAACCATCCACCTTTATAAGACGAGCTGTCTTCGAACAAATCATCATTCTACTAGCTAGAGGGTCAGAGTTCGGTAGCCACGCAGCCAATTCTGAACCTAAGTACGACTAACTCCAGTTCGATAGCCTAGCGGTCTTCTGGAATTAGCCAGCTAGGGGAGGTGTGAAGGGCGATAGCCACGCAGTCCCTTTCATCCCTCCACTTAGGGTTGCGACTAACTTGATTTGTTTATAATAAATTGATGTAACAGTGAAGTTGCCAATAAATAAATAATCATCAAGATCACCGGGGCTTTAATTTCACAACCAGCAACCCTACAATCCTTTTTTTACGTGGTAAAATCATCAAATGAGTCCTCCCACCCAGGGCAAAGCGGGACGAAGGATTGTCAGACTCGTACTGACTAAAATCCACGGTGTTCTTCAATAGCCCTTTACGTACCGAGGTCACGGTAAATCATAAGTCCCGCGACCCCGACAGGCTTTGGCCCTCTAGAGGGGGCCCCGTCATTTTTGCTGACACGTGCCGTCGACCCGGGCATGGTCCATGGTCGGACAGCGAGTTGCCCATTACTCGTTGCCCGCATGCCCGCGCCTAGAGTGGCTGGAGCTCGTCTGCCGAGGTCGTTTGCACACTAGCGGCGTTTTTTTCATTATCTGTACAATAAACGCAGTAAATACTTCGAGAACGTTGTTAATGAAATCTTGTGATAAGGCCTCAGATATACTATTCGTGTCTGACGGGCAATATTTTTTTTAAATGTACAACAAGTACATGTACAGTCACGAGCAATAATATGTATACACTAAGCAGTATTGAAAAGCGATGTTCTGCTACCATATTGATTAAACTTTTGGCTTTTCATTAGACTTCTATTTAGGAAGCCATACTATTACGAAATAGGTCTTATTTCAGTATTTCACGAGTACATTGCGTTTGAATTTTGTTAAGTGTTTAATGTTATTGCTCGTGACTGTTCAGATATACCCGTTTGTTGTGTCTGTTTTGCCATAAGAATGGAAATATTGTTCGTCACGTGGGTAAATCCTTATGTGTATGAACTACAAAGAAAAGACGAAGTCAAATAATTCTCTTTTTCGACAAGTTTTAAAGAAAACAGTCAAAATTTAAAGTTCAAGAAAGAATAACAGAAGAAAGAAGTAAAAGAAAATTATTTACCTTTTTTTTTTAAAATAAATAAATACTCTACAGATAAAGTTGTTTTTTTAAAACTAAAAAAGTCTTTTGTGAAGGCAAAAGCACTAAAATATTGCGCTAAGCCCTCGGGGAGTAGGTTGACAGTCACTCAGACATTTTTAGCATTAAATAATACCTACTAGAAGATGAATTGGTCAAGTGCGTGACGGATTTCGCACAATGAAGGGTTTCGTAGCTGAAATTAATTCATTCAAAAAATACTTAACATCGTAAGTCAAGGAGTGTCAGCATAGTGACGGGGCCCCCTGGAAAGGGCGGGACTCAGGAATTAACGGTAATTCCTGACGTACATTTACGTACCGGGGTCACGGGACCCCGGTACGTAAGCTATTGAAGGACACCGTGGATTTTAGTCAGTACGAGTTTGACAGTCCCTCCCGCTCTGCCCTGGGTGGGAGGACTCATTTGATGATTTTACCACGATAAAAAAAGGCATGGTACTTAGTCGAAAACAAAATAGTCAAGCTTTTGTATGAAATGAACTACAGATAGGTATTACTTTTGTAATGATTTTTATCTGTGATGTAGCTAAACATTTCTTTATTTCGGACTTATTCCTTTTTGTGTACTATTAGCTCTTACTTCTTGCCAAATTTTGCGATTCTAAGTCAACAGGTAGTAACCCTATAGATTTTGATAACATTACGAAAGCATCATTTGCGGAAAAACGGCACATAAACGGCCGTACCTTCGGATTGAATTGACTTAGAAGTTTGATTTTTACTCGTATTATTATATTCTCTATGCTCTAAGGGATTGTAGACCTGAGTATTTGATATTAATTTTCAGCTTGATACCTCAACGCGTTCCTGAAAAAAAAGGCTCTTGATAGACGGACACACTGACAGACGGACAGACAACAAAGTGATCCTATAGGTTCAGTTTTTTTTTTCTTTTGAGGTACCTACGGAACTCTAAAAACGTAAACCAAGTAAGAATTTAATAAAAAGTTCAACTTTCATATTTTCTTATTCATAAATACATAATATATTATGCTGTTTTAAGGTCGCACGAGGCACCTAAGCCATGAGTGATAGCCCAACACTAACTAGGGATTAAAATGATTTATTTCTTTAGGTTTTCACTAATCATATTTTTAGAAACACAGTATGCCTTTCAAAGTTTAAAGCAACTTATGCCTTAATCATTGCAATACACACATTCATTTATTCTGGGTTCGATAACAATTTTAAAACTTACATACACAAATGCCTTTGTCAAACAGACAGGCGTAAGCTAAGCGTTTCCGAAGCGATACCGAACCGAAGCGAGACGTCAGTCCGATAGTTCTGTCACGCTATCGGATCGCTTTCGCTTTTCTGTGTAACTGGATTCAAACAACTCCAAACATTACAAATAAAAACGTCACGCTTTGCATTCGCAACGCCTGTCTGTTTGACAAAGGCTAAAAAGCAAGACCCGGAACAACTATCTGTAGGATACTGCTATCCTACTTGTTGAAATAGGTAGAAACTACAGTATTCCATGTACCAAAGTCAAAGAATAGGCTATTTCATTAAAAAAATATATGGATATGGACCTTGGCAATATATTTTTTTTCTTTTTGCCAGTGTTTAAATTTTGGGTACAATTAGACTACTACCTAAGTAGTCCATAGAAAAAAAAAAATAGTTTCAAAACCGTAACCAACCAGAGATACGGCGGTTTTTATTTTGTTCTAATCAGGAGTGATTTATTCCCGATTAGAACAAAATAAAATCCGTTATATCTCTGGTTTGTTACGGTTTAGATATTTTTTACTATTTTTTACGAAGTTCTTAGATTGCGGTCTACTAATGACCAACATTTCATTACTGGCGAAAGAAAAAAAAATTTGATGCCAAAAAGTTACATACCCCTTTGTATTGTGAATTAAATTCTTCTTTTTTTTCAATACTCTGATGGAAATAGATTTTAAATGTAACAAGGTAACAAACTTCCATTCAGATTTATATTATTAGTTTGAGTCGACAAAAACAATCGGACATCCATTTATAGATTTGACCACAAGAAGTCCCTACCCACACTTCAAAGTTTACTTACAAAACGCGCTGAAGCAAAATCAGCGTATCCGATTGTTACGCAAGATACAATACTAATAAAACATTCAGCAGGTCTCACTGAATTTCATCACCTGACTGCCCAAGTAGGGTCGCCAAGCGTCAAGATAAAGCCGGACATAGTCCGACACGTTGGTTGCGTGTCCGGCCATATTAGACTGTGTCCGATCTGTCCGGGTTTAGTTAGGCCTTATTCATTTAATTAAAAATTAAATAATAATTAATTCAGGCTCATGCCCCATAATGTAGATTCGGGACAGTCTCATTAGGTAATCGTGACCCTAGAACGTAAAGGTCTCACCATGGATTTAAGTCAGTACAAGTCTGACAGTTCCTCCCGCCCGGACTGGATAGCAGCACTAATTTGATGTTTTCACCAAGACAAGAAAAAAAATGTCCCAAAACGTTTTAACTTTGACAGATTTTTTTATAATTTGTCATGACATGATTTCGGCTCCACCCACTTTACCTTATTTCGCTAGCACAAGCGAGAGAGCTAGCACAAACCGAGCTCTCTTAAACCGTTGAACCACAACTTGCTTTAGTTTAAAAAAAATGGTTGCCTTGTACCTTAGGACCTTAGATTTTAGATTCCTAATATTGAAGCCACAGAAAAAACATACCCGGGGGTATGTTGTGTCCGTAAAACAAGTGAATAACTATAAGGAATATATTTAAATGTGTACGCTCACTAAAACAGTTATAAAAAAGTGGCTTCACTAAAAACGTTACATTTTGTTTCGAACACGGAATGTGGACATTTTATAATTTTTAAATATTAATAAAAATAATTGGTATTTTCACCAAAATATCCGGTCTGTCCGGCTTTTCTGTTTTAAAACCTGGTAACCCTATGCCAAGGCACACAATTTGTGTAGTTTATACAGTGCGAAGTGAAATGTAGCTGAAAATGGATTGGGACCGATAAGTACCTATTTATAGGTGGAGATTAGGGACCATTAGGTACCCGTTTTGTTCGGCTGTTAAGTGCCAATACCCTTTGTAGGAACATATCTGTTAATGTACCTATGTTACTAAACTTGGAATAGTATTCGATAGACATTCTAACTAATTAATTGTAATAAAATAAACGTTTTTAAATTCTTAATTTCCTGTTTAATTTAACTGTAATGTTAACGTGACGGTGTAGTAGTTTCAGACTACTACGATAGATGGCGTTATGTCACCTAGAGATGAAATCGACATTGCCGGGCAGGACAGCGATAACGTAATTGGTATATCGCCTGAAGTATTTGTCCAGATGGACTCAAGTTCGAGTCCTGCTAGCAATCGCAATGTTTTCTTTTCCCATACAAAGACGCGGCACACCGGAAAATACAGTTTTTTAAGTACCTTATAGAGACCTGTTTTTCTTTGTATTTTTACTATCAAAATCAATCCAGTAGTAATTGCGTGGTCGCGGGACTGTACGAATTACGGTGACCCCGGAACGTAAAGGGCTATTGAAGGACACCCTGGATTTTAGTCAGTACGAGTCTTAAAGTCCCTCCCGCTCTACCCTGGGTGGGAGGTCTCATTTGATGATTTTACCACGATAAAAAAAAAGTAGTAATTGCGTGATAGAGTAACAAACATCCATCTATCCGTCCTTACAAACTTTCACAATTGTAAAAGTAATAAGATAAGATATTCAAAAACACCTGAAATTATAAACAAAATTAACATTCACAGACACGCATTTCGTTTACAAATCACGTCAAATTACACAGAACGAAACATTGTATTTACATAAACTTGATTATAATTACAATAATTAGTTATAACATAAATAATTACATTAGTTCTGTTACTGGACACATTACAATAATAAAGCGAACCAGACTCGCGTTTATATTTAATCGTGAGCTGCGTGTTTACTTTTTATCGTTAATGGCTCAGCTGTTTTTGAGATTACGTTTTGATATGCAGATGAAATTAACAGCGTGACTGCATAGCAATGCAGATTTCTTGCTGGTTAGAAGAATCATAGTAAATTATACCTAATTGTGAAAGCAATTGCGGTGGTATTTTATTATATTGAATCGGTAGTGTTTTCGTCATTGATCGCAAGTTCAAACCCGAGCAGGTCTAATTTGTTTTAGGACCGACTCTGTCAAGAGCCAATCCATATAATATAATAGCCAAGTCTGCCTTATGTACCACAATTGTACGTAAAAGTTTAAATAAATAAATAAATGATTGGATGTGCATCATAAATATTGCAAAGCTTTATGATGCACACTAATCAAATCATTTATTTCAATTTTCCCCTCATGAAAACCACATTTCTACCCTTATACACACTATTTAAGCACTACCTCTTTATTGCATTAGAAATGTCCTAATTCTTAAGTTGTGAACCTCGACTCCAAAGTTATCGGGTGGTTAAGTTATCAAGGGGACTTTAACTTAAGTTCTGAACTTTGGTGCGAAGTTTTAGCGGATATGGGTATTAGACAAGACATGCTTACTTACTTAGGACCTCTGGGTATCGCAATTATGGGATTTAAGGCCTGAATTTACACTTCTTTTTGAGTAAGTATTCTAGCTCAGCCGTTCAGTTGTGTCGTGGGACTACAAATATAAATAAATATAAATATTCCACAACTATCACACAACGCCATCTAGTCCCAAGCTAAGCAGAGCTTGTGTTATGGGTACTAGGCAAGTGATAAACATACTTATATATTTCTAAATACATACATATTATAGATAAATTACACCCAGCATTATCGGATAACCTGAAACGCAAAGGACTATTGAAGGAACGCGGTGGATTTTAGTCAGTACGAGTCTGACAGTCCCTCCCGTCCCGGTCCGGACGGGAGGACAAATTTGATGATTTTACCACGATAAGAAATGAAAAAAAACGGTCTATTAGTAATCATCTTTTGGCTGAACATCATCATCATTATCTCCCTAACCGTTTTTCCAACCATGTTGGGGTTGACTTCCAGTCTAAAGAAATACAGTTCACTATCAGTATTTTACATGGAGCGATTGCCTATCTGACCTCCACAACCCAGTTACTGAATAATACAAAACCCCATGGTAATACTGGTTGTTAGACTTTCGAGATTCTGACTGACAGTGAAGACTGTCAAAGATCTACAAATACCAGCACGGAGGAATAATTATGTTCATCAAATGAGTCCTCCCAAAAATCCATGGCGTCCTTCAATAGCCCTTTACGTTCCGGGGTCACGGTAATTCGTACAGTCTCGTGACCAGGAATCATGAAGTTAGATAAACTTGAAGATCGAGTATGTGTAGTGTAGTAGATGTCACATATCTTCGAATTGTTGGTTCTAAGACAAGTTGGTTTAATCAAAATCCTTCACTGTTTTAAGGGCAGTGATGATGCAATAAGTTACTGCTACAGTAATGCGCCTGACAAGGATTCAAACACACGACCTACGACTCGTAAGTCGGGGCCGTCACCACTGGGTCACAACTTACTGCTCAGCACCGAACTGCAATTAATTTAAAAAAAAAAACGTTTTAGTAAAGCATTGTATGTTGAAAGGCTAATCATACACAACGCGAAGCAAGTCTCCGATACTTTACTACTTTAGTATCAATTGACGCGTGCTTGTGAACGAACCTCTATAGATTTGTATTGCTATATTCGCCTGAATACCAAAGTTGTAAGGCATCGGAGACTCGAGTCGCGTTATGTACGAAGGGGCTAATTGTGCAAATGTGTGCGATTTAAACGCAAGCCATTCATGAGATACAGTGCGGGAGCATTCGAGCGGGAAATAGAGTCGCGGGTACTGGGAGAGCGAACACAGACACGGGTTTCAATATGTATGTAACATTGAATAACTTTGGAAGACGATTTGTTTGTACCGCATCAATGAGATATTTGACTTCACAAACATATAATTTCAAAACAAAATTATATAGAAAACCCTATTTTTTAAATGTCTACTTGCCGTCCGCCACGACTGACGTCATTTTGATGCGGCGCTAGCTGTCTATATCATTACATCAAATTGCATTAAAAAATGTAGTACCACTTACCATGACCCCGGAACGTAAAGGGCTATTGAAGGACACCGTGGATTTTAGTCAGTACGAGTCTGACAGTCCCTCTCGCTCTGCCCTGGGTGGGAGGACTCGATTGATGAATGACAACCTTATTTTAGATTGTCTAAAGTCAAAAAATCTTTTATGGGGTACTGTGTTAAATGTTACAACAAAATACCTAGCGAAATTTTAACTCTAAATGAAAGAAAATTTAAAAGTTACATAAAAAATACACTTAGTAAACAAGCATATTATAAATTAGAAGATTATATTCAAGATAAAAATGTTTGGAAACATGCTGGTCCTGCTCCATAGTACAATGTAGGGTTTAAACAAAATCAAGCTTGTTGAAATTTGAATGCTCACACACTTATATTATATTTGTAAAATAGCTGTAGGTAATTGCAATATTTTGTTAAAATGTGAACACCATGTACCTTTAGCTAATTTTTTTTTATTTCTTATACATGTTTTTATAATATTTAGTCTAGATTTAAAGTACATTGCTTTCACATTATTGATGTCAAATGATGTATATAAAAATATTGTAAAACATTTTTAAAAAGAGTAAGTATGGAGTTTCTTGCCCATTCTTCTTCATACAAACCTACCCTTGCGAATGGGTGTAGAATCAATCCCATCCCATCCCATTTCCTTTAATGTTAATATTCGACGTTTGAAAGTGCCTCGTTGATGGCCTAATTGAAATAAATGATTTGACTTTGACTTTGACTTTGATTTTACCACGCTAAAAAAAAAGGTCATGAGTGGTGACGGGAACTCTAAGGAGCTATCTGTCAAATCGTAATATCATTCATTCTTAGTTCGGGTTCGTTGTCAAAATGTCTGTCACTAAGGTCGAAACCACGAGTTTCGTGCTTTTTTTTTTTTTTTTTTTTATCGTGGTAAAAGAGCGGATTTTTATAAACGTGTACATTGCATTTTTGCTATGTCCCACAACTTTCGATTATTTTTTTACGATAACTATCTTAGTACTCAATTTCTTTTTGATGTCGTTAGTTAAAACATATATTTAACTATATTTTCACATCTTCTTTTCCTTTATTTCTTAATTAATTCATAAAATTTTTGAGTGATACCGTTACGTACATGCCATTTTTTACCGTCTTTTTGTAACCAACAAATTAAAATTACGAGATAAATATAAATATATTGATTGCGAAATAAACATTACTCCATAGCTTAAAAAATATATTTATTCATATTAATAATATAATTAATGTAAAGCAACTGATTGAATTTTAATATTTTTTTAAATAAAAGTCTTAATTATTGACCTGGGTGGAATTTCCATTGAGAAACGCAATTTTACACGGCTTTTTTAAAATGTACCGCAAAAGTAGTTTTTTCATTATTTTGCAACAGTATTGAACACTCTGTGGAACATATCCGTCATTAGCTACAATGGATCAGTCTCGATAGAAATATCATTGAAAGTTGACGATTTGCCGAGAGAAAAAGAATTGTCCATTGATCAACGGTGATTTTTGGATAAGTTAACAATATTTCAAGTATAATACTCTTAATATATAATCGACCAATATATATTTTACTAACTTGTATCAATGTTTTGTTGTTTTTAATGTAAAATACGTAAATAAAAAAATAACCTAGTGTAGTTGGTAAGGAATCGTTACATTCCACTGACCAATTCTGGCAAAAACGTTAGTCAGCGGAACGAATAGTACCTCAGTGGAACGCTAAAGTTGCATGCACGGTGAATATTTTGTCCATCACGTGATTCTGTTATTTTTTAAACAATATTTCGATTTTTTACCAATTGAGGTAGGTATTTAAAAATATGAAAGCTAATGATCTCTAACCCCAAGAAACAGCTGATTTTCACTAGAAAATCAGCTGTTTCTTAACAAAATTTCTACGTCTTGGTGACATCAAATATGTCTGTTACAGTTAGATACAATTTTGCCTAAAAATGTGTGCATTTTAATCAGAGCCTTACTTTTCCACTTAGTAATTTTAGCATTCCACTGATGTGAGTGTCCATCACTTATAAAATAAGAAAATAAGGGTTAATTGCTAGTTTTTACGTTAATTTGGGATTATTATTATTTTATATCATAAAACATAATTTGTTGATCATCATATGGTTTTGTAAAACAACATTCAATGTTAATTTAAATAGTTGCTAAGAAAAATAGGTAACTAATTTGTCCCATGTTAGTCAGATGAGACAATAATACGCTTAGAGCAGTTATTAGTTCCTTTATATCATATTGTTGCACGTTTTTTTAATTATTTAGCATACATTTAGCAAAATAAAATGTGATATTTCAGTAAATTATTTTATTTAAATTAATAGAGCGGGTTTTAAAATTGTTACTAAGTGGAACCAAAAAACGTCTACATGATTTTTAATCGTTTATTATTAATTAACTTTGTGATGTTATAGTAAACCTTCAATATGTTTATAAACTTTAAATATTAGTCCGTAAAAATCTCAAAACAAAAATACGAAAAATAGAAAATAAAATCAGACCACCAATTTTAAAATGTGTACACGTTTAAAAAAATCCGCCCAAAATCATCAAATGAGTCCTCCCACCCAGGGCAGGGCGGGAGGGACTGTCAGACTTGTACTGACTAAAATCCACGGTGTCCTTCACTAGCCCTTTACGTACTGGGGTCACGGTAATCCCTTGGTCCCGCGACCCCAGCAGGCTTTGGCCCTCTACAGGCCCCGTCACTATGCTGACACTCTTTGAGACGCGCGTGGAACACAACGCGCCGTCGACCCGGGCATGGTCCATGGTCGGACAGCGAGTCGCCCGTTACTCGCTGCCCGCATGCCCGCGCCTACGGTGGCCGGAGATCGTCCTGCGACGTCCGACGCCGTGGGCGTCTACCACTGCGGCTGGGGTGGAGGGAGGACGCTGTCCTCTCCCTCAGGCGGCCCGCCTCCTCCTTCACGAGCATGACTGCTTCGCAGAAGGAGGCGACCGCTTCCCACTCCGTCTCGCCCCGCAGCATGGCCTCGACCAATGCCGACGAGTTTCGTGCTAGAGATTAGACCCCAACATAGTTGGGATCGGCAAATATAACAGACATCTTATATGATGGATGAGAGTGTTAAGTTTTTCAAACTTCGTCATAGAGGTACATTCGATCGTATAATAAGGATGTTTTGTCTAGTGGACCACAGTCCGACAGTAAGTTATAGTGGATTTTGCTACGATTGATAATCCCGTTAAGAATACCTGTAATCGTCGATTATTCTTAACTCGCAAATGTAAAGGTACCTCTATTTACGCAACGCTTTTTTTTATCTAAAGCTTTTTTCGCTTTTTTTAAGGTAAAGTCATCAAGTGAGTCCCCCCACCCAGGGTAGAGCGGGAGAGACTATCAGACTTATTCTGACTAAAATCCACGGTGTCCTTCAATAGCCCTTTACGTTCCGGGGTCACGGTAATTCGTTATTTACGCAACGCTTAGTTTATTTCAGTTCTTCATTGACTACATAGATGGCGCTAGCTTACGTGTTGTTCACTTGGTTATATTCGCTTATCTTGTTTTCGGTATTATAATCGACGAACATACCTAAGAACGTTTACGTTTTATGAAATATATGTTAAATATCGGCAATGTAATATATGTTTAAGTCACAATTGATTTTCCACGAGTTTTTTTTTTCTAAATGATACCTATCTCGAATGAATTAGGCTTTTTCTCAAAAAAAAATTATTAGTCCGAAATATATAGATTATGAAAAATAATACTCTTTTGTTACGTAAACCAAAATTGACTAAGATACAACGGTTCTAAAAATCACAAAACGTCACAAACTCGATACAATTTTACAAGCATTATGACGTCATAAGCTCCCACTGCCGAAATTCGAAGCGTATTCGAAGCGTCTTTGTCAATATCCATTGATTTAAAAAAAAAATACGTGTTCATTATTATTCAATATTCGAAGTAACGGACTAAACAGATTTTCAATTTATTTATGCAGTAAAATACCAAATTAAAAAAAAAACATTTTTCCACGATAACCTTCAAATATTCCTCCAGTATTGTGCACCATTGGGCAACTCGCTGTCCGACCATGGACCATGCCCGTGTCCACACGCGCGTCAAGGAGTGTCAGCATAGTGACGGGGTCTGTAGAGGGCCAAAGCCTGCCGGGGTCGCAGGACTCACGAATTACCGTGACCCCGGTGCGTAAAGGGCTATTGAAGGACACCGTGGATTTTTGTCAGTACATGTCTGACAGTCGCTCCTGCCCTGCCCTGGGTGGGAGGACTCATTTGATGATTTTACCACAATAAAAAAAAGTACAGTGCACCATATTATTATATCAGATGCTACTTTTCCCATACAATTTCTTATTGACAATTGATTGAGACGTCGCTTATGAAGCTCACAGGCGACAGGTAAATTGTGTGTTATTTAAAAATATACTATATTTCTTTTACCTTTAAACACAAAACACAATTACTACTGGAAGACAACGATTTACGTTGACATTGATAGACAAGTGGCGTAGAAATTACTAAAATTGTTACTTGTGAATCGAAACAATCAATTACAAATGTGACCTACAAACAAAATACGTACACGCCTTTTTTTAAGGAGATAGCCTAAAGCAACATAATGCTATGCTACGGTTCTAAAAGCGCATACGCCCATCGCATGTTTCGCTATGTTTGTCGAAGCGTGCGTTGCGAGGCATGCGCGGCGTATGCCTCGCAGCATCTGTTTCCGACTCTTTGTACGTTGTCCACCTTCATATAATATATTTGATAGTATTAGTACTCACTTGAAACAATATCCACAGTTGCCATTGACAAATGGCTATTTTTTAATTCATTCACTCGGTTTGGTAAAGCCTCGCAACGCAACTAAATATTTCATCATTCAAAAATTATAAAAAATATATATATACTCTTTGTATTCATATTACTCAGGGCTTCAATTACAGTTAATTGCTTTCTTACTAGAAAACTTCATAATAGACCTGACCTTGCTCACCTCTACATCTTTTCTAGGTCTTCAGTTGGGTATGTAAACTCTTGAAAGTAATTGGAAAATTATTGAATGGTATTTCAAACATCGGTATCATCGAGGCATTTTGACGGCAGAATTCTGTTTTAGTAGGCACTGGCGTGTCTAATCATGTATAGGTGTTAGAAGCAATCGCGGTTGAAAGCTGACATTAATGACACAATTTTTATTTTTGAATTTGATTTTTCGATCATCCTATCCTATCATCAGGTCCTGATTGATCATGGGACTATCAGAGAAGCTAAATCCATTATATATTTAGTTTTGATATCGTTGCAGACGTCTGAGTAATTAAGGAAAATAATTTAAAAGATTCCGACGAGTTCAAAATCTGGTGACCTAGAGTGAGTATTTAGACTGTGGGAAAGAGACAGAGCTATACAAGTCGTCTAGCGCCATCTCGTTCCCTGAGCGGAACTACTCACGCTTTAAGACGTCACGGTAGGCTACCTGTTCATTTTTAAGGCTGTTAAAAACTTGTAGGTAAATAATAATAAAGGATAATTAAGGAATACTAAAATAAATAGTACGAATACGATCCCACGAAAGTTTATGGCAACACCAAACAAAATATCTACGAAATCTGTCTGAGCATAACAAAACAATCACCACGATTCACTGATATCTCAATATACCGTCTTATATGGTATTTACATTGTCAACAACTGATATTTACATTTACACACGCCCCTGTTTTGGCACCTCCACCATGTTATAATTTATTCCTAACTCGTGCCAATATAAATACCTTAGCCAATTCAAGTTGCCAGCAAAAAATAATCAAACGGTAGGTTATATTGTTTGTCACCTGTCTATGTTTGTTGATGTAATTTTTTTAATCATCATTATCATCTGTCGGCCCAATTAAGCTTCCAATTTAACCACATGTAGCTGAATAGAATATGTTTTTTTTTTACTGGCCTACACTGTCCCACTCCTGAGCAACAGTCTCCCCCCATTCCTTCCACTTCTCTCAATGATGTGCCTCTTCATGCCAATCCACAAGGAAACCATCCAAAGCGTCCCGTCATCTTCTCCTAGGCCTGCCGCGACCCCGCCTAGCTGTCCCAGGGCTCCATTCTTGTGACATTCGAGCCCACAGTTGTGACGGCATCCGACAGACATGACCTTATAATAATACAAATATCATAGAACGACTGTATATCTGACCTCTACAATCCGGTCACATAATAGAGGAGGAGTTTGCCAGCTGGGCTCCAGGTTGTTCGGAGTCTGCTGTTTTGAAGGCCCGCGCAGGCCTAACATAGGGTAGATCTTATATATAAGGTATATGTGAGGTAGATCTTGCGACCTTAATATAAACATATATACATATATATCACCTTATATATCACATAGTTCGTTCTTACAAGGTTCTCTCAACTGAATTTAATATTGAACATATCATGTCATTCAACATTGTTATAAGTCTGTAAGCTTTATGTAAAATTAAGTAAATAAATAAACATTTCTGGACAGTGGGGTTCTTCTGACTTAGTTCGACCCTGGTATACCCCTTGGTACGTCTGGTCGTCAAACTTTCAGAGCAGCAAGTTTCAGCCAGGACTAATGACTTAAAGTGATCTTCTGAGGCAGTGGCGCCTCTTTTCTGATTTACGTACCAATAAAAATACCTAAGACTATTAAAGTTGCCAGAAAAAAATAATTCAACGAAAATAATTCTATGTAATGGATCAATATCATAGACAAAAAAGTTAATCTACACGAAGATTGATGGTTTTCAATCATTGTGGAGCAAAAAATGCTACTGCTTATGGACTAGTCTTTTAATGACTGATTTCTTTTTTTAATACTCGTTTGTGTAATAAAAAGTAGTTATGAACGTGTGTAATGATTACTTAGCTTGGCAACCCTGTAGTTTTTTTTTTCTAACATACTTATTAGAGCCTATTTTTATGTCCTAATCCTAACTAGTATATAGGTACTTCTATACTAATAATATAAAAAGGAATAATCTGTTTGTCTGTTTGTAGGAAGAAATCCCTGGAAGCACTGAACCGATTTAAAAAATTCTTTCAATACTGGAAAGCTGCATTGGTCTTGGTGTACAAAGACAGACGTACATTTTTCATCCCGAAAACAAGTACTGTACTATACAGAAAAACAAAAACAAACTAGAAAAATACTTTAAAACACAAAACACACACACACACACACTCTGAATTAATTCTAAATCGTGGGTGCCTTTAGAAACATAGAAATTCACATACACAAACTCTCAGACCCGGAACAACTACTTACAGATCATACAAATATTTGTTCCGCGCGGGGTTAGAGCCCACGTCACGCTGGGCAGCAGTAAGTAGATTGCTCAGCTTCAGCGCCAACCGTCAATCGTACAATAACGTTAAATTATGATACTAGATGGCGCTACATGTACGGTCCGAAATGATTGTCGAATTTTAAATTAACGCAAGCGAAGCTACATACAAAAGCTAATAGATACTAAGGCTAAGGCTCTATATTTGATGTTACAAATATCACTACAACTATAGAAGAAAATAGTGACAAAGATTAAATTATTTCAATATTTTTATACGGAAAATAAAAGATTAATATTTCATGGAAAATGCTGTTTTAATTTTAATTTAAGTGACTTTTATTGAATTAGCTATAATTCAATATGTGTCCACTTACATAAATTTTTTATTTTTTTGAATATGTTCCACCTATCTCACATCTATGTAATTATTACATATTATAGTTGGATACGTACTGATTATACGGTTTTTTTTTTGGTCGTGGTACCTCAAGAAATAGCTACTAAAAACCACCCCTACTTTTTTCAATATTTTTTTTGCAGCCCTATAGTTATTTAAAAAATTATAAAAAAAAATATGGAATGTAAAGCTAATTAAGAGCTTTTATGTCGCGTTGGTTTCATGCGAATATCTATCATAGTTTCGTAGAAAAATAATTTTGAAGTTAGGGGTTGCAACCCTCATTTTCCAAAAACGAATGGAGTTAGGGGTTTGATGATTGGCCAAAAATTATTTTAAACTACTAGCAACATATTAAAGGCACCAATGTCAAAAAAGACGCCAGTGCAGATTTCATATGGAAACCCGGCGAGACCCTTTGAAGTCTTGGGCCGCCCGCGACACATGCACACTTCACCGTCCTCCCGACGTAGTTGCCACGGCGCGCACTTCGACTCATGTCCGTGTTCTGTAATCTAAAATCCGAGGTTTTCACGCGTGTTGACCTGGTTTCCAAATTTTAGATATGGGAACCCTATGTTTGTGGAACCTACAGCACATAATCTAATCAAACCAGACCTCTCTTTCATTTGACAAACTGGGCGCTAACCCGCGCCTAAACATTAAAAAAAACACAATCGACTAAGAACCAAATCGAAGCTAAATACTTGCTTCTTTTTCCATGTCCCACTTCAAAATTCCGCAACATGAACGTATTATATTTCCTACTAGCTTCAAAATAAATAGGTAAATAAAATCACACAAATGTTTAGGTCGAAAACAAGTCCTTTACAAACAGTTTACCGAAAGGATTAACGTTTTGTAATACACCTGCCGTCCTGTTAAAACGCCTAATCTAAATCACATTAACTGCCTACAGAAATCGGACCCAAAATGGCGAAACATTTTTAAAACTTCGTTTGACATAAATAGAGCTGTCCAAATGTCGATAAAAATGCAGTTAGCCGGTCGATATTTCCGGAGTTATAGTTTCTAATGAAAAGTAATTTGTATACAATTATTCAGGTCAAGTTTACTATTTGCAATCTTTTATGTATGGCAAAGTGGAGTTAGTAGAGAAAAGTCGACGATGCAGGAAATATTGTAGCGGACAGGGGCAACTCTTGTCGGGGTTGCGGGACTGACTTAAAAGAAAACTGTAGCCTTGGAATGCAAAGGAAAACTGAAGCAACAGGGTGGACTTTAAGTCAGTAAGAGGACTGACAGTCCGTTTTTTTTATTTACAATAGGTTCGAGTTTGACAACTGCCTCGCCTGATTGTAAGAAAAAATGTGCACGCTTGCCTAGAAGTAACCTATTCACTTTTGATTTTGAAGATCTTTTTCCTGATAGTCCTACGACCCCTGACTGGCTTGGGCCGTCTAAGGGAGCCCCGTCATATTAATACAGTTATTTTTTAAACGTTGCCCCCCACTATAGGAATTTCTTCCTGTCTCGTGGGTGCGTTTACAAACATAGAAACTCACATAAAAACACACCCAGACCCGAAACAACTACTTGCAGATCACAGATATCAGTGAGTGAAGCCACGGGAAAAAGCTAGTATAAAGTAAATAATTACCTAAACCTGGCGAAAATGTATTAGAGATGAGTTATGTTAAGCAAATCTCTGTTTTACCCTTCAGGGAAAATAGGCGTGATGTGTATGACAAGTACCTACTTAATACGCAATAGAGACGTGGGTTTATCGCGACCCTGTTTACCCCTGCGACAAGTTAAATGGGCTAGAAGTCGTAAGAAGGTGGGATGTGGGGTTCAGAATGGGATATATTGTATGCAACAGCTTGGGATTCTAGAGACACTCGTTATGTTAAAGGGTAATAAATATTAAAGAAACTTTTTTTTTTTGATGGTGTAATATCATCAAATGAGTCCTCCCACCCAGGGCAGGACGGGAGAGACTGTCAGACTTGTACTGACTAAATTCCACGGTTAACTGATAAGGCGGTCCTACAACCCCGACAGTCCCGCGAACTTTTTTAAACTCTCCGTAAATTAGTGTTACGTGGTAATATAAATAACTATTGGGTATCAACGCAGTGTGTTCTTCTCTTCAATACTTCGCTTTGAGTCTTCGTAACAGTGGGCACCTTACTTTCTAGTAGTATTTAACTATATATCACAATTTCTTAAATAAAAACTAAAACATGTTTTATATTTTTTTATAAATTATTTTTTTTAATATTTTGTTCTCCAAATTAACATTACCAGAATTCATAAGATTACGGGACTCACTCAATTATCGTGACCCCGGAACGTAAAGGGCTATTGAAGGACACCGTGGATATCAGTACGAGTCTGACAGTCCCTCCCGCTCTGCCCTGGGTGGGAAGACTCATTTGATGATGTTACCACGATAAAAAAATAAACACAAATTCATAAAGGATTTCAAAAAAGTTAAATAAATTCAAAGTGTAGAAAAATATGTATAAGATGTAAATATGAATAGCTAACCTATAAATATTTAGGTACGAGAGTTCGGGTGATCCCTCGTCCCGCCAAAAACTACTCAACCGAATTTGACAAGGTGTCAATCGATTTTGCGTCGTGCGTGACACGGGTGTTATTTTAAGTCAGAAACGGAATATAAATGAAGTTTACATTGCTGCTGTGTTGAATAATTTCAATTAATATGTTATTTCTTAGGTTATAATTAATGAAAAACGGGTTTGAAATATTGCATGTCTAGCCCAGCCTGAGAAAAAGTAGGCTTTTCAAAGTTTATTACCACGCAACACTAATTTACGGAGAGTTTATTTAAAATATAGAACAGCTTTATACAAAAAACTTCCTTTATACTATTAAAATTGTAATTACCTATAATATTATTAAAACACTTAGGTTGAAATAAAAAAAAATGTTCTCAAACTCATTCACATCTTGTAATCATTAAGACAACAGTTGGTAACACCCTTATTACAAAATTCGAATTTGGAATATCGATAAACGCCGCTCTATTTTTTTTTTGTGCGAGCTTACACGATTTGGCTGCGGCGCGCGTCAGTTGAGCCTCCTCGCTCGTGCAGTACGGATGTGAGAGTTCGTCGCGCGCTCTCTCTCCAAAATTACGTCGCTCGTAAAATTGATGAAACGATATACAGATGGATTTCAGTGTAATGTTAAACAGTACGAAGTTTTAGCTCACAAATGGAGCATTTTTATGGAGTTTGGTGTGTGATTTAAAATGTTTTAGTGTGACGGGATTATGTGAATTAAGATTTATTGCATTGTGGTTGTGTTTTGTGTTAGACTTGTAAGAGAATTCTGGGATTTTAGCATCTGTGTAATATAACAGGTTAGTTCGATGTTTGATTACTAGTTTTAAGCTGTAGGGCTAGGCATTTAGATGATCTAAACCAACCTGTCGGACTCGTCAAACGACGCGACGGTTCTCAAGAATCCTGCCTATCGGTCGCATTGGCTGATAAGACACGGGAACCAAGATTGTAGGTGTTATTCTGTTTATTTAGAATACTTACACAGGCATATCTGGTATCCTACATTTGTATAAAAAAGATATCCAATCGAATTTTGATTTCTTGGAAAAATGTACCCGCCTTTTCGTGACATAGATCGATCATCAAGATCAGATGGCAGAATTTAGGTTTTATGAATATAATTATAAAACATGAACGTTTATCTTATATACCTACTGAGTAAGTAGAATAGGTATTCTAGAATTTTTCACCTATCTAGGACATCTATTTCAAGTCTCTTCCGAATTAGATACAAGTTAGGTATTGTAGGTCGAACAAAACGACACTACCTATTTCGAAAAATAGTGAAACATCGGAAATGCCGACCATTTTTATATTTCCGTTTAGCCAATCAAACAAACATTTAAACAATTCGACGCCCGCATGAAAGATGCATTTAATCGTTATTTTATTCAAATGCAATTTGTTTTTAACGAATTAATAGTTGTATCTGTTTCTTCGCATCTAAAATATTACCTGTATCTAGTTAGAACGCAAACTACTGCTGTTTATAAAAGTCATAAATTCCGCAGTTTACTAAAAATAGGCCTACCGACCGACCTCCATTTTATGAAGAACTAGCACTTCGCCCGCGACTTCGTCCGCGTGGGTTACGTACTTTCCTAATTCCCCCTTTTCACCCCCTTAAAGGTTAAATTTCCAAAAACCCCTTCTTAGTGCTCCCCTACATTATAATAGGAAGCCGTGTGCAAAATTTCACATTCCTAGCCCCAGTAGTTTCGGCTGTACGTTGATATATGTCAGTCAGTCAGTTCTCCTTTTATATATACAGATGAAATGAGGTTTCTATAATAATCCTAATTGTATCTCATTATAGTTTTTCTTATAGGAAAGGGGATATAAAAATGCTTCGTATAATAATTTCATATCGAGCCGTTTTAAGTTGTCAAAGTTAGTTAAGGGGTGGTTATAATATTACAAATATAGACTGCTTACGTATTTCTTAGAAATCTTTTCGAATTATAAATCTGTCGTTTACCGGTTAGATTTCTTAGTGAGCCTAGTTATTGTAATGAAAATCTTCAAAACAAAATGAATAGTTTCAGGAGTTAGTTGTGGTTTATTCTGATAAAAAAGAAATGTGTGTAAAATTGGTAGGAGCATGTGGGATCAGCTACTGTGTAGGAAGATCTTTTTTATCTCAAAAGGATCAAAATAGGTTGGTCGCGGGACTTAACGAATTACCGTAACCCCGGAACGTAAAGGGCTATTGAAGGATACCGTGGATTTTAGTCAGTACGAGTCTGACAGTCCCTCCCGCTCCGCCCTGGGTGGGAGGACTCATTTGATGATTTTACCACGTAAAAAAAAAAGGATCAAAATAGGTTGGGAGGTCTATCTATATCTCGAGTAGTTACGACTCGATTATGCAAGACCGCATACTATGTCAGAAAAATTCTGATCAGATATTATGATCCCGAAACTTTTTCGATACAAAATGAAAGCATCGGGTGCCTTCCGGCGAGAATCAGATGCGGACGTTCCATCAGAATATTTCTAACAGTGCCGGTGCGCGGTATCTAATACAGTGTATACAGCGAGTACTTTCCATGGAGTATCAGATTTTTTCTGACATTTTTTTTTTCTAATATACGGTCTCGTTCTATCAGCCTGCTCCACCCGCAAAGACGGGTTAACGGGAACATTATTGTGGTAAAAAAATCAATTGAAAAATTTTAATACCTAAGTCGAGATCGAACACTGCGTAGAAACTAGTAAGTTCTTTTTATATTTCAGAACAAAGTAGGCGAGTATTTAATTTACATGACAATGTGCTAAAAACTTCGCATTAAAATCATTGATACTGTACTGAAAATATGGGTTGTTGTAAATTCGCCACAAAATTAATTCCCCACGAAAAAGTATGGATCCTGTTCTCCTAGTACTTTCTGTTCAGATTCCACGTTGTGTCATCGTTTTCAGTAGTGTTGTGCTGGATTTTATTTTTTAATTGTTCTGCTATCCGACCTTTGTCTAATTTATACATACTTTTTTCGTGGGGAAATGATTTTGTGGCAAATTCACAACAACCCGAATATATTTACAAAAATAAATGAAAAATAGTTAGACTTATTATTTTAATTTCTGACGTTGCCAGCTTTCAAAAAGCGTAGCCTTAAATTCTGTGTCAGTTATGTTTAAATCCCAACACTAGAGAATTCCAAATTCAATTCTGTATCTCCAGCCTCGTCCATATGACGCGAAGTTTTAATTTTCCGTTATAAAAAAGTTACCACGCCTCCGCCGAAACTCCATAAAATCGCTTTGTTATTTCAGCTGTTAAAATAACCGTAATCACTGAAAACAGACTGAAATTCTCACTGTGTCTACTTTATTATGAATGACGTGTTGTAAAGTCTAGACTCTTACTTAAACCTGTTTATTTATAGGTATTCGTGGCGAAGAATCTATGATTGTTTTAACCTGTATGGTCTTGCCAAAAATAAATTTGTTTTGCTACTGCGATCCTACTGGATCTTTTTTTTTACGTGGTAAAATCATCAAATGAGTCCTCCCACCCAGGGCAGAGCGGGAGGAACCGTCAGACTCGTAGGTACTGACTAAAATCAACGGTTTCCTTCAATAGCCCTTTAGGTTCCGGGGTCACGGTAATTCGTGAGTCCCGCGACCGAATAATAAAAAAGCGTCAAATCGTTTTCGTGTAGAGCCTTAAATAAATTAAACAAGACACGACGAAAAATATCAGTTTTTCCAAGCCTTCAGGCATTTCGACACTGAGTGGAAAAAAAGGAACGGACTATTTCAGCAATTTCTTTTTTTTTTCGATTCCATAGCCTGTCGTTACGCTTCCAAACTTTTTTTTCTGAAACAACGGACTTGTTCAAATAGACCTTTTAGTACTTATGAACAAAAAGGTCGATTCTAACAAGTACGGCTAGCTTTATATAATATACTTACGTTCTAGGTACGTTTGTAGATATTTCTAGAACGTTTTAACACTTAAACTAAAGTAGGTAAATATGGGAAAAATTTCACAAATTTCAACAATTTTACGAGAAAAGTTTCAAACTTAATTTTTATGATGTTTGTCGTATGAGCTCTAAGATTAAACTCGGTTAAGGTCTCGTGGCTAAATAATTACAGCCGCACAGGCCGATTTTCTGGGTTAAGCCGCGCTTCACGAGGTTGGTCTGTGGATGGGTGACTGTCAGACTCGTACTGACTAAATTCCACGGTGTCCTTCAATAGCCCTTTACGTTCCGGGGTCACGGTAATTCGTAAGTACCGCGACCTCCGCCAGGCTTTGGCCCTCTAGAGGGGGGCCGTCATTTTGCTGGTACTCTTTGAGGCGCACGTGGAACACAACGCGCCGTCGCGTCGACCCGGGCTTAGTCCATGGTCGGACAGCGGATCGCCCATTACTCGCCGCCCGCATGCCTACTCCTACGGTGGCCGGAGATCGTCTAGCGACGTCTGTTGCGTTCGTTGTTGGAGGACGCTGTCCTCTCCCTCACGCGGCCCACCTCCTCCTTCGCGAGCATGATTGCTTCGCAAATATCAAAATCCTTAGGCTAACTTATTAGGTTTTATAATAATTGCGAAAGTGCGTTCCAAATGAAAACAACAAAAACGTTTGAACATATGATAACAGATGGCGCCACACGTCTTTCTAACCTTGGTTGAATAGTACAACCCAAATTGATAGTCAACTTATCAATTACGAGAGTGAAGGTGCGAGCATGAGCTGGTTCTTACTAATTTTACCTATGCCAAAGTTTGGATATTTGGGTGAATCGTTGTTTGTTTCTTTAACCGTTTTATCAAAACAGCTGAACAGATCCGGATTTGTTACTAAGATAGGTTATTATAGTCTGAAATAACGAATTAGGATAACTTTTATCGGGATATTATGATACCGTGGTATAATTTATGACACACTCGCTTCACCTGCTAGTTATTCAATAAACCTTGTAGAACTAACAGATATATAAGTGAATATTTAAATATTGACCGTCCATTAATTAATCAGAATACTTTTATTAACAGTTGACGTGTGAAGTTCTAAATTACGGTCCATTTGAAGGTAACAATCTTAATTAAAATTTTAACCAGTAATTTATACCTATGTGTTTTGTTATATTTTCAAAAATATAAGGCAGCATTTTCGATAACTGCCTACAAAACTTTTTAAGAAATGTTCAACTCCTATCGTCTAAATATTTTATAATATAACATAATATTATTTCAACCAATTTACAAAAATCGTAACAAATAAGTAATACAACAAAACTTTCCTAATAAATTACGCTATTACTGAAAACGGCATAAAAATTCGTTCAGTAGTCGAGGGACCTGTACAAAAATAATGTTCAACAGAACTGTCCCGCGACTGCAATAAAAAATTCGTTTTCTTCATCTTGTTTTTAAATCGTGTACATCATTTTTAGACAAAGCATCTTTTTTTAACAACGTGCATTTTAGTAATTACGAGTCTGACTGTCCCATCTTGGACTCATTTGATGATTTTATGAAATGGAAAATATAGCCTTGACATTTTATACCAAGAGGACCAAAAGATTCTCCCTATGCAACGTTCGCGACTATCGAAAATTCCCGCGAACTTTGTCTGTGGTTCAGTCAAGCGAGCATGTCGCGAATGTCAATTAAAACACATCATTGGGTGCTCGTATTATATCCTGCTCGGAAGCATTCAAGCGCAATATGTCTGACGCTCAATATTTTGAGCATAAACTTCGACAACGTTTGACTAATCCCCTTCGTACACAACGCGATGCAAGTCTCCAATGTCTTACGACTTTGGTATCCATTAACTAGTGTCTGTGTACGATACGACTAGGTACCATTTCATCCTAAAACCACAGACAATCTTTAAAAATCGAAGTTTTTTCATAAAAGAGTAACAAAAATCAATTTATGGAAACTCATTTATATAAAATTAAATAAAAAAATGTCTAAGACGCAAAAAATACCTAAAATGCTATCCTAGTATTTCTAGTTTTATTTGAGTTTCGAAAATCGTTTGAATTTTCGTTAAGTTGACTCAGCTTTCATACTTAATCTCAAAGATCTTTTGAAACTTAAATATAGAAGTCATAATTATGGCCAGTTGTAAAAATAAATTGAAAAGGAAATTAATTTTTGCATGATGGGCGTACGCATAGTAACCTGTTTTTCACTCAGTTTATAAACAAAATAATAAGAAATCATCTCTCATTGGCTGCAGTAAGATTTCTTGTTGCTAGCAAAGGTAGTAATTATGAACTGTATTTCAATAAATAGTAAATCTATTTTTGTGTGGTATTGTTAAAATAATGTATCCTTTATCTTTAGAACTTAAGCGGGATTTATATTATAATATCTATCTGTTTTGAGTTTTCGATATTACGGCACATTTGTAAGTACCCATGATCACGGAGTACTTCCGCTCTTTTTAATCAATGAATAATGTCAAAAACACATCAAACTCGGCGGTTTTTTTTTTGACGTAAGAACTGTGCAGTTATGCCTACCTTGACTTTACGCAATGAAACGAATTTAAAAAGCGTTGTCTCTTGGTGAATTTTGATATACGTAACAAAAAAAGGAAATATGGATCAAATATTTTTTGATAATCTAACTGACGCGACGGACTAATTAGAATGTTTCAGTCATCTTGTCAATTGTATTTGTTGCTTTTCTGGCTCTTGATCCTATATATCAGGGGTGGCCAACTTGATTAGACATAAGATCTACTGTTTACCAACGAAACCCTGTGCGATCTACCAACCGTAACGGAACAGCGATTGAAAAGTGATACAAGATGATGATGCAGTAGTTGGTAATTACGTTGCGCAGTCTGATCTACTTATTTATATTTTTTGCTTTGCCACGATCGACTGGAGTAATAGTCGCGATCGACCGGTCGATCGCGATCGACCGGTTGGCCACCCCTGCTATATATCTTTTAAAGACGGCGCGTCGTGTTCCACGCGCGCCTCAAAGAGTGTCAGCAAACGACGGGGCCCCTTCTAGAGGGCCAAACCCTGCCGGGGTCACGGGACTTACGATTTACCGTGACCCTGGAACGTAAAGAGCTATTGAAGGACACCGTGGATTTTGTTCAGTACGAGTCTGACAGTCCCTAACTCTACCCTGGGTTAGGACTCATTTGATGATTATACCACGATAAAAAAAAGACGACTAAACATTTATTATTCCTTTTTTCCAAACAAAACCTGTCTTTCATAAAAGAATTAAGAATAAAATGCAATTCTCAACATTTTTCCTTCGTTTCCTCCTTTTTCCGTTAGGTAGATTTTATCAGTTGGGTCCGGATCAATTCATAATGCTGTTGAATTTATTGAGACCTCCCTTAGGGACCTCATTGATCTGTCTTCGAGATTATTTAAAGGATTTGTAGGTTAAAGGAGAATTTTAACCTGATTTTATTTTGCGGTGACTACTGCTTTTACGGTATTTTCTTTAAGATAATCGTCGATATTTCGTGGTTCATCAATCTAGCAAGGATGTGGCTACATGCTGGATAGATAATAAGAAGGCCTACGACTCATTGCCACATGCAGATTATATTGTTCCTAAATAGTTTTTTTTAACGTGGAGAATCATCAAATGAGTCTTCCCACCCAGGGCAGAGCGGGAGGGACTGTCAGACTTGTACTGCCTAAAATCCACGGTGTCCTTCAATAGCCCTTTGCTTTCCGAGGTCACGGTATTTCGTGAGTCCCGCGACCCCGGTCCTAAATAGTATAGAAATAGCAAACTGGGGCGTCACTGACTACATAGTTGATCCTACTGAGAATCGTCAGTTTCGTTACTGCCAAAGGCTAGTAGCTTAAAATTTCTGATGGACCAGTTCGGAAAAGCTTCTTGCTACTAAGGCCCCGGCCTTAGTAGCAAGACGAACCCGTGTATAGCAATGCCGGCCGGTCAAACTGCTGCTAGCAGCTGTTTACCGTACCGATCGCCCGAAGTTGTTCGAGTGCTCGAACAGTTGATGCTGACTACTTCAAGCAGTCGGTAAAAGGTCGGTCTTAAGTTCTTACTACTACATTATAATAAATGCGAAAGTTTGTGACGAGGTTTTTATGTATGGTTTTTACACTCATGCAAATAAATATTGAACAGATTTGGATGAAATCAAGGTGGTATTGTTCCGTGGTACATTTATCGAACCAAACATGGATGAAGCCACGGGTATACTAGTTTGTAATAATTCTTTGAGTTTCACAGCTGTCTATTAAGGTTCATTGTGTAAAACACTTTCAGGGACAATAGATTCGGTTTTTATAAAACTAAGATCATTAATGTTTCTTAGTTCTCTAAAAAACTGCGTGGAAATAATGCGTGATATTTCATGATGTAGCTGTCAAAATAGAAATGAAATATCGTATTCAATTATTATAATCTCCTCAACTTCTATCTCCAGTTCGGGATTTTCAAATAAAAGTAATAAACTATGTGGCCACTTCTTACTTTTTTTTCGAGCGTAGCGATGCCGAATTTTTTTAAGTTTTCTAAATTTTTATTTGAAAAACGAAGATGTGGAGTTGAACCCGTGCCTAGAACAAAGTGGGCTGAGGACATCTTTAGTAACATAGGTCGACAGCCACTTCCCACAACTTCCAAAACATGTCTAATTACTGATATTAATCAATAACGTATTTGACATTTAAACCCAACTTAAATCTTGATGGTCACTGAAATACCGTGTTCAATTTAAATCGCTGATTTTTATATCCCCAATTCGAGATTGTCAAAGAAGTAATAGCTACGGCTAGATTTTTTTCCTTTTCTTATGTTTTTTTTTCGAACGTAGCGAGGTCGATATTTTAAAAGTTACTTACCTTTTTTTATTTGTTAAAAACGAAGAGTTGGAACAAAGCGGCCTGACATCTTTAGTAACATCTAGTTCGACAGCCGCTTCCCACGACTTCCTAAACATTTATAATTAAAGATATAAATCAATAATATTTTTGACATTTGAACTAATACCCAACTTAAACTACTAAACACATAATTCAGTAGGTAGGCTATAATTACAGGCCTGGATAAGTTATGATGTTACTATGTATTTTAGTGTCAAGGGCAATTAGAATTATTTTATGGAGGTTATGTTTTTGTTATAATATTATAGTTTTTTTAATTAAAAAGACACGTGTAACCGAGATTTAACTGTATTTAGAGCTAGCTCTTACTCGTGGTATGTTTGCGTGTAAGTAGTTTGGAAATTATCCCTAGGGTACAAAGTATTTTCCGGGTCGACGTCGCGTTGTGTTCCACGCGCGCATCAAGGAATGTCAGCATAGTGACGGTGCCCTCCTGTAGAGGGCCAAAGCCTGCTATTGAAGGACACTGGATTTTGGTCAGTACGAGTCTGACAGTCCCTCCTGCTCTGCCCTGGGTGGGAGGACACATTTAATGATTTTACCACGTTAAAAAAAAGGGGATACAAAGTATTTCATGTCCGTTTTTAGGGTTCCGTAGTTAACTAGGAACCCTTATAGTTTCGCCATGTCTGTCTGTCTGTCTGTCTGTCCGTCCTCGCTTAATCTCTGTGACCGTTAGCACTAGAAAGCTGAAATTTGGTACCAATATGTATATCAATCACGCCGACAAAGTGCAAAAATAAAAATTGGAAAAAAATGTTTTTTTAGGGTAGCCCCCCTATATGTAAAATAGAAAGTGATTTTTTTTTTAATTTCAACCGTAACGTGTGATATATCGTTGGATAGGTATTTAAAAATGAATAGGGGTTTACTAAGATAATTTTTTGATGATGTCAATAGTTTCGGAAATAATCGCTCCTAAAGTCAAAAACAATGTGTCCCCCCCCCTCTAACTTTTGAACCATAAGTTTAGAAAATATGAAAAAAATCTGGAAAGTAGAACTTTATAAGGACTTTCTAGGAAAATTATTTTGAACTTGATGGAAAGAACAGTTTTTGTGCAAAAAAAAAAAAAAACAAGAAGGTGGTACAAAATTCCTGGACTAAGTTTGTAGTATAATCAATTATTTAATCATATATACAAGCATTTTTTTTAACTTCGTTTACGTATTTCATTATTCTGAACGTATCTTCTTTCAAACAAAAAAAGAATTATTGAAATCGGTTCGCGCATTCCAAAGTTATCAAACGCATAAAATGTTAAGGTAAAAACCAGTTCATAAATGGTTCGATAGATGGCGTTGCGTAATGTTTAAAAGTCGATGTCTTCGTGCTTTCATGACCTACCTGTGGTAAAAATTTGCTACTACTTAAAATATCCGGGCACGCCGCAATCGCGGCGGTAAGACCCCTCTTTGAGGAGTGGCTGGATAGGCGTCACGGCGTCCTCACCTACCGCATGACGCAGGTCCTCACCGGACACGGAAGTTTCGGGAGGTTCCTGTGTCTGATAGGGAGGGAAGAAACGCCTGGGTGTCACCACTGCGAGGATCGTCCGGAGGACACGGTGGAGCATACGGTGCAGGACTGCCCCGCTTGGGCAGAGCACCGCCGTGTCCTCACGACGGCGATAGGCGGAGACCTCTCGCGCCCGGCATTGGTCGAGGCCATGCTGCGGGGCGAGACGGAGTGGGAAGCGGTCGCCTCCTTCTGCGAAGCAGTCATGCTCGTGAAGGAGGAGGCGGGCCGCCTGAGGGAGAGGACAGCGTCCTCCCTCCACCCCAGCCGCAGTGGTAGACGCCCACGGCATCGGACGTCGCGAGACGATCTCCGGCCACCGTAGGCGCGGGCATGCGGGCGGCGAGTAATGGGCGACTCGCTGTCCGACCATGGACCATGCCCGGGTCGACGGCGCGTTGTGTTCCACGCGCGCCTCAAAGAGTGTCAGCATAGTGACGGGGCCTGTAGAGGGCCAAAGCCTGCTGGGGTCGCGGGACCAAGAGATTACCGTGACCCCGGTACGTAAAGGGCTAGTGAAGGACACCGTGGATTTTAGTCAGTACAAGTCTGACAGTCCCTCCCGCCCTGCCCTGGGTGGGAGGACTCATTTGATGATTTTACCACGATAAAAAAAAAAAAAAAAAAAAAAAAAAAAAAACTACTTAAAATATATGTTCTTAGAGTGCATAATCGCTACCTGAACTACTTATTTTAGTTATCACCGTCCTTTGTGGGCCCGTTTTTAGGGTTCCCTTTTTATCAAAGTTCAAAATGTCAACGTAACAAATAACCTTTTTTTAACACACAAGTTTAAAAAAAGGCTATTTGTTAACACTTATTGTAACGGACGGGAAACTACGGAACCCTACACTGAGCGTGGCCTGACACGCTCTTGGCCGGTTTTTTACTTGGTTAAGGTTAAGACGGGAGGGACTATCAGACTTGTATTGACTAAAATCCACGGTGTCTTTTTTGGTCTTATCATAAGCATGGTAATAACATTATTAATTCTGTGTCAAGTACTGTTTTTTTAATTACCTTTAAGTGAATACTTACCACTTTTTAAATTTTTCAATTGCCAAAGCTTACATATTATGTCAATTAATTTGGGCCAGTTCATCAACGCACAGACTAATGTACATAGTCTGCCGACAAAATCAGTGAAGCGAATTCATTGGATTTAGTTGGCAACACTTAGAACAGTGAACTGGTTCGGACCAATGGGCGTAGCTTTAGGCTCCTCATAAAGCCATGCGATGCAATTCCACTGATTTCCATCTGCGATCAACTAGAAGTGGTAGTGGTAACTCTTGAGAATAGTTCTTTTTGGCTTTAGGAGCCGACTTTATCCGTCAAAATACAATTAAAATGAATAGGTGTCAACTTGGGGTCCGAGTGCCCACCAAGTTTTCAAGGACATCGCCAAGCCTAAAGCAGACGCCTCGCGTGACTAGAGGGCTGGCCTATTTCTTGGTCAAAGGATCAGCATTGCCATCCAACGTGGCAATACTGCCAGCGTTCTGCACGTTACCCATTGACAGCGATGTGGATGAATTTGTTTACGCCCTAAAAATTTTTCATTTAGTCATTTTTGTACTTTTTTACAACAAATATTTATGCCAATAAATTTTCTATAATAGGTGTTAAGTTAAAATGGGCCCTAAGGTTATGAATATAAATATAGTCGAGAAAGGGGACTTTTTAACGTCTTTTGTTTAGTTGATGAAATGGGAAAGTGATGAAACGAAATGTAGCCCGCAAATCATCCTTCAGATTAAACAAAAGTTATCTTCTCTTACATTGCTATGAACTTCTTCTTATCTTCTTTGTTGAAACTAAGAAAGTTGCTCATCCCAATTGAATAAAAAATATTTCATAATGCAAAACCATAGTCACTAGTTTCCTTATAATAAACTAGTGTATGCCCGCGGGGTTGCCCGCTTGTAGTTCTCTTACTAACTCACGGAAACATTATACCAGGATAAAATTACCCTATATGTTAATCCAGGTAATAAAATATGTACCTAGTATTATCTAAGTCTGTGCCTTAGTTTTTCTATGAAAGAGTAACAAACATCCATCCTTTTTCACAAACTTTCGCATCTATGTTGGTAGTAAGATACTATCCCCAAATAATTTATACAGCACCATTCAAATAACTAAGGGAGTTCACCCGAAATGCTAAAGCCAGACAGTATTTACAGAGAACTCAACACGAAATGATGTGCAAATCAATTGTTGGCAGGAAGCCTAAACTCAATCAGCTCACCACCACCATTTCTGTCGAATTCCATTCATTAGTTCAGCCTGTAGAAGTGTCTAAATATTTAGTTGTGACTAGGGTTGTCACCTCGTGTTAATTTGCTCCGAATGATGAAGGATGTTCAGTTTTCTTTGGAAGGTATGGGTAACGATTGGATGTGTTAAGCCATATTTTAGCTAAAAATTATTTTGAGGGGCTCTCTTTCATATGTTTTTTTTTTCTCTAAAGCCGTGGCATATCCATATCCGGACTTTTCGACTTACCGACTTGGCAATTCCTGCCCTGGCTTATTCACACAGTCCTTTATTTCCAGGGTAATCCCTCTAGTTGGACATCAAATGTGTCCTCACTGGGTTGTGCAGACTATCACAATTAACCAAGCTTTAAGTGACAATTCCGTGATTGGACCGTCCCGCAATGGGCAACCCTATGAACGGTCAGAGTCAGAGGCATAAGGACGGATGGATACAAGCCTTGTTCGTATACCGTTACAATATTTTGGGAACCCTAACTGTACTTGGACTTCCAATACAGTTCTATGCATAAAATTATGCTTTTGAATTATAACGGATAAGCCTTACAGTAGCGACAAGGCTAAACATCATGTTAGTCAGCTTTGATACCGGATCAGAAAATGAATGTATTTGTGATACCGCATTTGTCGGCATGGTTACTTCATCTCATTGGTTTCAAATGGAGGAGCTCATGGCTATATAATTACAGCCGCACAGGCCGATCTTTCGAGTTAATCCGCGCTTGCCGAGGTTGATCTGTGGATGTGTGACCATCTGTCTTAGCGAGTATCCTCCGCCCCTCAGAAAGCACGTAAAGTCGTTGTTCCAGCTGTCATTTTACTGTTAGTCAGAAGCTCTACAGTCTGACGATCAGTCTTGCCATAAGGTATCGCAATACCCAGTTACTGGTTTGTGGAGGTCCGATAGGCAGTCGCTCCATGTAAAATACTGATATCCAGCTGCATCTAGTTCGACTGGAAGCCGACCCTAATATAGTTGGGAAATGGCTAGGCAGATGAGAGGGTTTCAAATGATTGGCAAGTTTAAAAGCCTCGGTCGTGGGACTCAGGATTTACCGTGACCCCGGTACGTAAAGGGCTATTGAAGGACACCTTGGATTTTAGTCAGTACAAGTTTGACAGTCCCTCCCGCTCTGCCCTGGGTCGGAGGACTCATATGACAATATACCACGTAAAAAAAAATGACTGTGTGTAAAAACAAACCAGAGCAGTGGATGCCCAGTCCCGACTTACAAATTGTAGGTCGTGAGTTCGAACCCAGCAAGGCGCATTTATTTTTGTAATTTATTTAATCACTTCTTAGAACCAACAATTTGAAGACATGTGACGTCTACCAACCCGCACTTGGCCCGGTTGGTGGATTATGGTCCACTCCATCTCACAGAGAGGAGGCCTGTGTACCAGCAGTGGGAAGTGGGAACAATAATTATAAATAAATATTCCACAACTATCACACAACGCCATCTAGTCCCAAGCTAAGCAGAGCTTGTGTTATAGGTACTAGACAACTGATAAACATACTTATATGTTTCTAAATACATACATATTATAGATAAATTACACCCAGACACAGAACAAATAATGGTGCTCATCACACAACATTTGTCCTGGGTGGAAATCGAACCCACGACCTCCGGCTTAGTAGTCAGAGTCACTAACTACTAGACCAACAGGCCTGTCAGCTTTGGCATTATAAGCTAATGACGATGACATGTGTACAAACCGGGATTAAAAAAAAACTACTTTAAGTAATGTTTTATCTAAAGTTTTAATTGACATTCCTTTCACAGTCTCCCTGCATTTAAAAACCGTTTATTTCTTTAATTGACCTTGTCCGTCACTGTTTACTTTTTAAAATGCTTCCGTATTTTGTTAATTAATTTAATTATACGTTAATTCTAATTGCTTTCTTTGGCTCTTAAGCTATTATTAATTGTGTTTTTATTTGATGTTTCAATTCAATTGTTTGATTGAGTTGTCAGAAAATGATTATTAGTATAAAAATATTGGAGTCACAAGACAAAACGCCTGGGTTCGACTCCCGTGTCGGGAAAAACGTTTACTGGAATTTCTTGATACCTGCAAGAAGACTCGGTAACAAGTAGTTACTCATCTCAATATTAGCCCTTAATTTTGGGTGATAAAATCATTAATTGAGTTCTCCCACCCTGGGTGGAGCGGAATTAAAAATCCACCCAATTTCTTCAATAGGCCTTTACGTTCCAGTGTCACGGTACCCTGCTTAAACAATCCCGCGGCCACGAGCCTGAGTATCCCTAAAGTCTAGATTTGAGCGAGGTTGGTGACAATAAGCTCGCCCCTTATTCAATGGGACTTGCGAAATATGTCAACTGTTGGTTACATACACATCTGTTTAGCTATTACAGAATTTATATTATGATGAAAATATCCATTATTATACCATCGCGTTTTTCTTCATAGAAAACAGCTTGAAATTGTAAACCTTTCTTACATTTCGATAGAAAACGATTAAATTGGAAACTATCTGAATCCTTCGTCAATGCGGCCATTGCTTGAAAACCATCTTCCATAAAAAACTAAAAATATTCTACCTTTAAGTTTTTGAATCAATGTATCAAACGCTGACCGTTTGAATGCATTCCACAGGACATGATGTAATAAGAGTTCGTTTCGTTCGTTCTTTTAGTTCACTCGCCCGCTTCTGATTCATTCTCTCTTTGAACGTGGAAATTTTGAATTTGGAATTGCAATTGCACATTCGAGAGACGTTTGTGTAGAGTGAAGTGGGTAATTCAGGTACTAGGTTTTTTTGTGAGATTTAGTACTTATTTTATGATGTGGTTCCAAATTGTTGTTATATCAAAAAAAAATTTATAATTTTTTCCAACTTTGCACGGATTCAAATAATATTATAGACACTAGAAAGTGAGTTTGTTAGTAATTGCTGAGAATGTGACCTTGGGTTTTTTTTTTGCACCTGCCCGGACTTTTGCTAACTAGACCCTACATTTATTTTATATTCCCATTATTGGGAATATATACCATAGGCGAGACTATTAGGTACAAGGGATATAAAAACATAATTGGCGAAATGTCACATGTGGGTGTTCAGTAAACACTTCTTTTCTTGACTATTCGAGTATATAAAATAAGGCCTGTGGGCGTAATTGAATAAATTTAACGCCTTTCTTGAAGAGCTTAGGTGAAGTCGATGACCTCCGAAACAGTAGGCAACAGACTAAATTCGTCACAGCATATGATATCCTACAAATAATATTATGTTAGGCGATCCTACAATTTCCACAGGCCGTTGTTCCTTGCTACGTGAGACGAGACAAGATTTAATTGAAAGATGAATCTTTGTTTTCTTAAGGGTCGTGTTACGTCACCATTAGGCATGATGCGGCGTGCTACAGGATCTTGTGGCATTCAACATCGATCCGAAAGCAAGTGCTAGCTCTAGCGTATGAAATTGCCGCCCAGACGAAACAAATTCAACCTTCTTTTATCTTAAGGTTTAAATACTTTATTTGTTTAGTACTTATCACTTACTACAAAAACACGAAGTGCGCGACAGCCAATAATCACGAAAAAATCCTTTGTTAGGTCGCGCCTGCCGCCTGGGACATACCGTTTCAGTGGACGCGTGATAAAGTATCATGCCGTAATGCCATATTAATAATAATTTTAACTTTGTTAATGATGTTAAAAGACTAAATGGGAAGAGCCTCAACCAACACCTTAAGAGGCTCTCATTGTGCAGCTGGCTCAAGGGCTTGATGCAGAAAGCAGTTCTCTTGGACACGGCGCGCATTGAAACCTCCTCAAGGTTCCTCTCTCTAGACCCGGCAGCTTGGACCCTGTTCCCGATGCTAGTGGGCCACTATTTTTATATTTTAAATGTATTTTTTTTTATTATTTCTAAATGTAAACGAAGTAACATTTTAATTTAATTATTTTTAGGCTAATTAAACTCGTGTGACCTGTGCTATAATACAATCGATCGTTATCAGAAATTAAAATTGACGAGTTGGAAAGCGCCCTCTATCGGTGCGTAGAAACGATTATGTTTTCTGAATAAGATTTACGTATTCAAAGATAGTTTTTGTACCGAGACTTCATGTTAATTATTATAATTTGCTAAGGAGAATGACCATCTACAAGCTATTGTATAACATGTTTATGTAGCTAAAAAAATACGTCCTAAATTGACGACACTAAATAACATTAAAATACTTGATATAACGGCAGTTGACATTTGCAATATATTATGTGCACGCAAAAGCACCGCCATCCTCCATGACTGACATGACATTAAAGATAATGCTTCATTCATTAATGATTAATTAATTGGCATCTGCTTGTGTGGCCTGTTTATTGTTCCGATATTGTCTCATAGGAGCTCAAGTTTATCGCGTGATAATTAAATAAGACTCCCTATCCCTAATACATTTATAGGTAAAATAAGGAATAAAAGTGAAAGTGATGAGAGAACACCGTACCTAGTAACCACTAGTCCCATGTAATAGGGGGCGACCCTATTGTCAGCAACCGGGAACAAATCTATTTGTTTTTTTTTTTACTTTTCCCCATAATAGGAATTCCTCCTGTATCGTGGGTGCGTATACAAACATTTAAACTCACATAAACAAACGCTCAGATCCGGAACAACTATTTGTAGATCATACAAATATTTGCTCCGCGCGGGAATCGGACCCGCGACACGTTGCTTGTTGTTTTGTTATTCAGTTTTGTCTTATCTCCTTGTATATTTTTTCTCCCATTTTTTTACTTTTGTGTATTTTGAGATAAAAACACTCTGCAAATATTTCAAGCAATAAATTCAACCCTAAAATGGAACCATCATCTTTATCTTGTACAGCGCTGACATTATCAAATGTCTGATCAACACCAAGTTCCATCTATACGCTGATGATCTGCAGATGTACCTCTCCTTCTGTGCCCAGGATACTGCAGAAACAGTAAGACTCATAAATGAAGATCTAGACAGAATTGCTGATTGGTCCAGGAGAAACTCCCTGGTTCTGAATCCAACCAAGTCTAAGTATATTGTGATGGGTTCCAGGGATTTTCAAACCAAAATGCGCACTAGTAATCTGGATATCAGGATTGATGGTTGTGCTATAGAGAGGGTTCTGGAAGCTCGTAACCTAGGTGTGGTGTTTGACGGACAGTTAAACTTTGAAACTCACATTCTGGAAGCTGTGCGCAACTGCTTCTACCGACTCAAGCTTCTGTATCGTGTCCGTCCCTACATAAGTGTGGATATGCGAGTCATGCTTTGTGAATCACTTGTCCTATCTAAGCTGAACTATGCTGACACTGTGTATGGGGCGTGCATTCTCGGTAGAAGTCAGAAGTTAATCCAGCGGGTACAGAATGCTTGTGCTAGATTTTGTTACAATGTGCCGCCCAGAACCCATATCACTCCTTTTTTGAATAAGGGTAATTTGATGAGAATGTCAGCGCGTCGGAAACTTCACCTGGCTACCCTACTTTTTGGCATCATTCTCACAAAAAAACCAGATTATTTGTATAAAAAACTGTCTTGGTCGCGCGACGTTAATCAAATAAAAACCAGAGCATCATCGTACCTGATGTTGGCTTCCTCCCACAGAACTGCCGCTTTTCGTGGTTGTTTTAAATTCGCTGCCAGTCGCTGCTGGAATGACCTCCCACCACCTTTTCGTGCTCTTAAATCAGTTAGTACTTTTAGGATCAATTTTAAAAGTTATTTACTCCAACAGCAACAAAATAGCAATTAACACGAGTAACTCACTATGTTTTGCACGCAGTTCGCAATGGTGACTGGAGGCGTCATATTTATAGCGGATAACTGTATGGTGATGTACTATTTAGGGATTATTCGTACAATCTAGCGACTGTTACTGAATCCTCAACTTCTTGACGCATTTGTCTTTCTCATCTTGTATTTTTTTACGCCAAACTTGGTATTAATAATTATTATTTAAGTCCATAGTATTAACTAGGTGACATTTTCACTTTATTACACACTATTTTTATTATATAACTACCACATAAATGAATATTGTTTTTATTTTTCTGTTGACATAATGTCTGCGCCCGCGTCTCTGATTTGTCGGTATTGCCAGCCTAAGACAATTATGGCATAGACAAGCGGTTACGTCGGGTGTCAATTTAGTGCATTATTTATTTTATTTTAAACATGGTTATCTACTTATTATACTTTTATATTTATATCATATTTTTGGTTATTTATTTATTTTATAATAACATATATGTGTCGTCTAGAATCAAACGCCGCCACATCCATTTTTTTAATAAAAAAAGTATTTGGTCTCTATGGAATTGTTTTGTAATTTCTAACAAACCCAACTAAATTCTTCTAGGCCCAACCCCGCTACATCCCGAGTAATTTGAATAAAAAAAATGGATTTCGTTCCAAACTCCGCTACATCCATTACTACTCACTATCACTCGCCGCCACATCCGCATTAACCAATCAGAACGTTTTATTTTGAGAGAAAACTGTCATGGCGTAGTTGTAGCTTGCAATGGTCGTCAAGGCGTTTGTTCCGTAATTTTGTTCTGTATTTTTTGTGAATAATTAAGTAAATAATGGCTGATTTAACAAAAAAAATTGAACCCGTTGCTCCTGAGTATGCAAGGAAACGGGGTGTAAACAAAGAAAACTGGAAAAACGAGAAAAAACGAAGAGAACTGTGAGTAAAATTCTTATTGAATTTGCTATACAGGTTGTTTGTTTACAATGTTGTCATTTTACGTACCTACTAACATAACAGTCGACAATGATTTGTGTATTGTTATTATTATTGTGCATTTTTATTTACTAGTATCGTTTGTGTTCGAAATTAAAGTAGATAACGAAATTGCGTTTTTAGTGTTACTTTTTAGGGTTCCGAACCCGAAGGGTAACCAACGGGACCCTATTACTAAGCCTCCACTGTCCGTCTGTCCGTCAGCGGGCTGTATCTCATGATCCGTAATAGCTAGACAGTTGAAATTTTCACAGAATGTGTATTTCTGTTACCGCTATAGCAACAAATAAAATTAAAGGGGGCTCCCCTACTAGAAGCGTGATTTTTCCGCTGTCCGTCTGTCTATCAGCGGGCTGTATCTCATAATCCGTAATAGGTAGACAGTTGAAATTTTCACAGAAACCCCTACTAGAAACGTGTTTATTTTTGTTATTTTTCTGTTTTGCTCGATAATATTAGTACCTACCTACATGTATTGAACCGAGTCCAACTCGCACTTGGCCGCTTTATTTTACGGAGTATTTTAGCCGTTGCTTGAGTTTCATTTTTTATTTGTTTATTTCAGATATTCTTCAAAACGCTTTCCAAGTGCTCCAAAATGCAATCACAAAAATAATACAACTTTTACCTGTTCGACATTAAAAATGCAAGATATAGCACGTACGCACCGCAAGTTTTTCAAATTAAAAAATAAAATAGATCAAGACAACTTTATACTACAACACTGTCGTTTCAACAAATGTGTGAGAACCAGACTGGTAAATCAATCTAGAGGCCCAAAAAATGTAAGCGTTGAATACTATATAACTATAAAAAACCCTCACAAACAGGTTAGAGTGTGCAAAAATACATTTTTAGGAATACTAACGATAGGAAAAGATAGAGTCACCGGAGTTATTCAAAGATCTTTTAAAGATGGAGGCAGTATCGCCAAAGAAAATCGTGGTGGCAGCCACAAAATAGCACTTTATGGGGAAAAACAAGCAAGTGTGCAAACATTTATTGAATCTTTCGAAGCAGCTGAACCACACTATTGTAGAGCTAAATCGGCGGTAAGATTGTATTTCCCACCAGAATTAAACATAAAAAAATTATGGAAATTATATCAAGATAAAGTTCAAGGTACACCTCACTTGCAAGTAAAACAGTCTTATTTTAGGAATATTTTCAATAGAAAGTATAATATTGGTTTTGGTTCGCCCCTGAAGGATACATGCTCTCGGTGCTCTGAGCTGACAAGAAAAATTGACACTGCCACTACAAGTCAGGATAAACAACAATTTCAAACAGAGAAACGAATACATACATTAAAAGCCAAGGCATTTTACAACCTATTAAAAACTGAGCCTGAAGATACTATATTACTATCATTCGACTGCCAAAAAAATTGCGCACTACCAAAATTGCCGGATCAAGCAGCTTATTTTAGCCGACAATTTAATATGTATAACTTTACTATCGTCGTTGGCACTTCTAAATCCGCTTTGACAACGAATAACGTGCATTCCTATTACTGGTGTGAAAATGAGCATTCAAAATCGTCTAACGAAATAGCAAGTGCTGTATTTCATAAATTGACTACACTGGATATTCCAGAAAATAAAAACAAATTGAAACTTTTTGCTGACGGCTGCGGGGGCCAAAATAAAAACACAACTCTTGTAGGTATGTGCACTAAATGGCTCTTTTCATATGCACCACCGCAAGTAAACAGGATTGAAATCGTTTTTCCAATGGTTGGCCACAGTTTCTTACCACCAGATAGAATATTTGCAAAGATTGAAAAAGAAACCAAAAAACAGTCCATAATATGCGATCCACAAGATTATGTGAATGTTTTCAAAAAACATGCGACTGTTTACCATTTAGGAGAAGATGTTGAAGTTTATAATTGGAAGGATGAAGTCTCCAAAGTCATCAAACCTCCAGGAAGTTGGCACTTTAGATTTAATCCATCTAAACGATTTCTAATGAATAAGGGACGACAGAATGTGAGCATTCAAGGAGAAGAAAATTATCGGAACGAATTTAATATAGCAAAATATGTGACTAAAAGAGGAAAAAGATGTTCAGAAATCGAGCCCGCAATCATTCGAAAAGGTAATAAAGTGAACCAAAGCAAAATAAAAGATGTCACTAACATTCTGAAAAAACATTATGGTGAAGATTGGAGGGCTCTGGACATTTTAAAATATTATAAAGACATTGAAGAAAGCAATGACAATTTTGAAGAACATGAGAATCTGCAATGTGTTCCATTGGAAGAAAATGAAAATTTCGTCTAATTTGGTTCAACATTTAAATAGTTTATATTATTACTGTTAATAAACGTACTTCTTCGCATTACATATTAAAACAATGTTTTATTACTTTTAAGAACATCCTGTACAATCATTGAGACTATGGGGTCGTGAGTACCAATATCCGCCACATCCATCACTCTGGGTATCAAAAACCGCCAGATCCATATCTCAATATCAAAACCCGCCACGTCCTTATTTTTTTGCCACAAATTGATTTATATTTCCGAGACTAAGAACAAATTAATGTATTTAATTATTATAATCGGTCTTACTTATTTTATTCCAAATTAACAACAGAAAATTACTTAAGTAACATATAATGAGGAAAAAAGTTTATTATTGAAAAATTTGGCTTTCTGGATTTAGCGGAGTTTGATTCTAGACGACACATATATAAGTACGTATCTGACCGTGACATCACTTTGGGCCCTATCAGAAAACCAGCGCTGTGACAAAATTAAAAATGTCGCAGCACATGCTGAGATAGGAGCCTTTTGGCCTTGCACAGGACTAATTGTTGTTTTTTATTGGTTTTACCTTTTGTTGTTTTTCTTGTATATATTTTGTTTCCTTTGTTGTTTTTATTCATGTAATTTTTTTGTTCTGTCTTGTGTGTGCCAATAAATCTCTTTTCTTTCTTTCTTTTCTAACCAAACAACAAAATCCTCTTTTAACATTCAGAAGTCCACAATTTTAGTCCCATTAGCATTGCCCCTTGCTCCTGGTTATGGAATCCTACAAATCAACCCTCTTATCCTAAAAAGTCAACCCCTTTGAAACAAAAGGTGACGACAAGACCCTGCTCCCTACAAAAACCTTCAACCCGCAGAGGCTATTTTTCATCCCACGACTTTTTTCGCCAATGTACGGGTTAAAAACAGAAGTGAAATAAAAAATGGCAGATGTGTGTAAGTGACGTTATTATATTTTAATTGTACGTGGTCGCTGGTTGAATGTAATGGGTATTTTTCTTATTGCTCAACTTAGAATTTTACTAGCTTATTACTACAATGTTGCTCCCGTGAAGTTTAGTAATTATTATCCCGCGGATATGTCATACTGGGTTTTTTTTTTTTTTATCGTGGTAAAATCATCAAATGAGTCCTCCCACCCAGGGCAGGACGGGAGGGACTGTCAGACTTGTACTGACTAAAATCCACGGTGTCCTTCACTAGCCCTTTACGTACCGGGGTTACGGTAATGGGAAAGTCCCGCGACCCCGGATGTCATACTGGGATAAAAAATATCCTATGTGTTAATCCCGTGTGTAAACCAAAAATATCCAAATCCGTTCTGTAGTTTTTGCGTGAAAGAGTAATAAACATCCACCATCCTTAAGAACGCATTTGTTATAAAAATAATATTTGACATTTGTTTGCTCATTTGTTTGCTCAGCTGTGTAGTTATTGCAATAGAAAAACAATTGTGTATTGTTTAGTTCTAATTGGCAGTAATACCGCGTTTAATCCTGTGGTAATACCCCCCTTTCTTGTACGACCTTGCTCAGAGTAACCGATACTATACTACTGTTCCGTTTCGGTGCAGGTCAAATTGGAATTTAGCTAATATGTTGATCAGCCATTATGACATTTTGGCACTTGGTCATTTTGAGAATTGAACGTTTTGGGATTTAGACATTTTGCCAGCGCTGGAAATGTTGAGAATTGGACATTCTGCTTCTGAACGAGAACTAAGAGTAACTTGGATTATTGAGAAAGTTCTTTTCCTATGATTATTAAGTCCGTATCTGATGATGGAATCCTAAAGATATCGAGGGAACTTTTCAATAAAGCCCGGCCTTTACCCATACCATTACCATTAAAAAGAATATATAAAAAAAAACTGACTTCTAAAAGAACACAAAAAATCAATTAAAAAAAAAACAAAGTAACCGATTTCCGAAAGAAAGTTTAATAGAATAAAAAGAACATAGATATAAATAAGGGTGGTTTATTTTTATTAATTAAATATTTTAAAACAGTGGATTTCTTCTCTCTTTCTGACTTTTCAAGAAAGTACAAATCAAATTGCACAATATAAAACTCTACTCTTGTAGATAATGTTTAGGTCAAAACAGGTAGTTGGCGGTATTAAAATTACCTACACCTCTCATTTATCCACACTATTTGCAGAAACATCTACCTACAAGGACAAGCTAACGAAAACAAGCTTAACCCAGAATAAACTTAATAAACCAACAAGATCCCTCACTCTGTTACCACTACGGATTCGAATCACATGCACGAACTATCAGTTCCCATACTAATATTTGTTCTACTGCTTCTATCGGTCCTCGACGTTAACCGTGTGCTCCATGTAGGCCGACTCTCCCCTTGACATTTAGGTCGACTGGAAATCTTTGTCGTGTATTCAGCCAGGCTCTTGATTTGGTTTTATGGTTGAATAAACTTTATGGTTGATTACGAATTCTTTTTTTTAAATAAATTGTTAGAAGTTTGGCTATTACATTATTTTGTAAATGTCTTGTCTATGGGACATTTTTGGATCAATAAACTTGTTAAAATCCTATACATTTTTGTGAAGAATGAGTAAGATTTAATAAGTTCAACTACTGATAAAGCAACTCGTTTTTATCATCATTAATGCTACTCATTCTCACTCACTCACTCACTCGCAAAATGACGGGGGCTCTAGAGGGCCAAAGCCTGCCGGGGTTGCTGGACTCTCGAATTACCGTGACCCCGGTACGTAATGGGCTATTGAAGGACACCGTTTTAGTCGGTACGAGTCTGACAGTCCCTCCCGCTTTGCCCTGGGTGGGAGGACTCCTGTGATGATTTTACCACCTCGGAAGAGGTGAATAGGTTCATAACAATACTTTCTACAAAAGATTCTTAGGGCAAAATTAACTTGTACTTCTGGCAACATTCCTCCACTACGCACGTCTGTTTCTAAATGATAAAAACCCGGCGTTTGTTAAAGACGAATATTATCCGCAGATTGACTTCATAGCTCCTGTTTTTGGGACATGTGATAAGGCTAGAGGAAATTACTTGTTCTTAATGTACTGCCATTGTTTCCTTGGCGAGTATTGCCAGATTGGGGACATTTTTTTCCCTTTTTCTGGGGAAACCTGGAAGGTGATAGATGTTTCTTTAATAAAATTGGTTTTACTGTATTTTCTGTGGAAACAAATGCTTGTAAAATTCTACTGCAAGGCAATATTATAGTTGCGGGTCGCAAAGGGCAACTGTAGGAAAAGGTTGATATTTAAGGGTACCCAATAGCTAGAACTGGACGTTATTACTAAGATTCCGTCTGTCTGTCTGTCTGTTTGTCTGTCAGCTAGGAATCGTGATAGATAGACAGTTGAAATTTTCACTGATGAGTTATTTCTGTTGACAGTAATAAGAAAAAATACTAAAAAAACAAAATAAAATTAATTTGTAAGGGAACTTCCATACAACAGACATGTTTTTTGTGCTTTTTTTAAGGACAATGGTACGGAACCTTTCAGTCCAATCCAGGCCAGTTTTTGAGTCAGTCAAGTCTCATTTGATGATTATAAAAGCTACAAAAAAAAAACGGATCAATAAAAATCGAATTTAATAATAGTGATATCCAATAGTTACAGGCCAGCACATCATTTCATATAATACACTTATAGCCAAAAAAGTTTTAAAAGGTCCAAAACTAAATCAAGATCCTTTTAAAACTTCTTCCAAGAAATATAATATTTCTAATATAAACTCTTCTTACAAAAAAGAGTTCCACTTTGACCCAGTTACTGAAAATGCGTTAAAAATAATAACTTTTTTTGTCGAACCAGGCCCGAAGGATCATGGAATATGTCCATTTTGATTTAAGAAATTGTAACTTTGAACTTAGTTATTATTACCCTCATTGTTCTTTGTGGCGACGTAATTCAGTTTGGGGACTCTTAAAATCAGTTCCAAGGACTGAAAATAGACTCTTTTGTTTTAAAGGAAAAGTGCGTAGAAAATAATAATTTGTTTGTCCTTCACAGGTGCCTGTTTCGGCAAGTAATTCATGGTGAATAGGTGACCCAATTGTTCAGTGGCTCCTTATTAAAGTTTTTAACATAAAATAGGTCAAAAAAACTTCGTCTCTGTCTGTTTGTATTCTATAAAAAAACATAACCGTCCGCAGTGGAGTATAAACTTTACCACACTATTAGTTCTGTGCGAAATTAAGAGACTAGCGACCCGCTTCGGCTTCGCACGGGTGCAATCTCTACTATGTTATGCATGTTAAATACATAAAAACCTTCCTATTGAATCACTCTATCTATTAAAAAAACCGCATCAAAATCCGTTGCGTAGTTTTAAAGATCTAAGTATACATAAGGACAGACAGCGGGAAGCGACTTTGTTTTATACTATGTAGTGAAGAAAAAGACTATGTATCTAAAGAATTTTCCTCTAAATAAGTTGTCTTATTTCCCGTACACTGGTTTACTTAGCGGCTCGGTGGAAACGGAAATTTGTTAATAAAAGAATTACAATGTCAGGAAATTAATTTTGGCAGCATTAGCACTTCGGTTCAGTTACAAGCATTTATGGTTTTGTTTTCCTCAACCGCTTGCAATAATGTTGGGTTCCCTGATAATGGCTGAACTGGTATTACTTAAGATATTATTAAAGGGAGCTTGTGATATATATGTTACGATTGTTAGTAATATTGGTTATGGGAATAGTGCAGATGGTGCAATGTTGTGGGGTGTACACACATATTTTTTTTTAGGTCGGTTATTTTTCACGAATAACTTGCTTGTAATTTCTGTCCATTCTTCTCCATACAAAACTACCCTTGTTGTTTAAAAGTGCCTCTTTGATGGCCTAATTGAAATAAATGATTGGACTTTGACTTCTAATGAATCAGGCACCCTGGGCCGAAGGACTGATTTGATGAGTTTACCAAAAATTAGAAACAAAAACGTGTTTTTGGTATAAATATTAGTGTTGCAATCCAAAGATTCTTCTTTTTAAACTACAACGTAGTATGACAGCTCAGGGAGATCTTCAAAAAAACACGGGAATTCGATAGAATATAAATACTTTTATTAGTTAGTGTTTAGCACGTATTTTAACAAGTTGTCCAATTTAGCGCCAAAAATACGAAGCCAGGACGCTCGTTCCAAAACACCATAGACACCATGAAGGTGAGATAATAGACACGGACCGTTTGTTGCCAAAACTAGTGGTGTGACATTAACTGCGTTATCTCGACTAATCCAATGAACGTAACAGTCGGCCATCCGTCACAGTAACGAGTCCCTTCGTTCGTTGCTTTGTACAATTTGTTGGTGGCTCAGCTTATTAATATGTATCAACCAATATAACAAATTAAATTTTCTTATTCTAAATAATTAACTAAAGACATAAATGCTAAATAACAGTTTACAAATTTAATAAGTTCTGTTCAATCAATTTTATACGCCATAGTTGTTCAGAACACAAACATAAATGAAGTAAACAAGAAGTGCTATTTCTATTATTTCACTACTAATAGTCGACAAAATCATAAATCACTATCGTTATAATATTCTCACTGCAGCTCAACAAAGGATAGCTACTTCTATTCTTTCACTATCCAATTTGATGAGGTTTGCCATACACAACTCTCATGCTCGGCTCACGTCTGCTCAAGCTCTGAGTCATGTAGACAATCTCTATCAGCAATAATCATTTTTTTTTTATAATCATATACTCTTACTAACAAAAACACGTTAAGTTCAACAATAATCTCCAGTAATCACAATTAATTATCATCACTCTCATCACTTGAGGAACAAGCAGGAGCGTCAAAATTCATCCAAGGATATATTTTATTTACAGACACTACGTTCTCATACGGTTTACCCTTTCGAGTAATCGGCGTATCAACAATGAGGTATCGATCATTAGGGAGCACACTTTTAATTCGGTAAGGCCCTTGGCATTTGGATTCTAACTTTTTAGATTTTCCCGATCCTCCTACTATATTTCTAATTACCCTGACTAAATCACCAGTTTTATATTCCGTTGCCGCTTTACGATGTTTATCAAAACGAGTTTTAATCTTTTCCTGGCTTTGTTCTATACGCTGAAGCGCATTCGCTCTTATTTCCTGAATGTCCTCTGCCTTCGCAAATTCACTTATATCTTCAGAAATAACGTTTAAAATTCCATCCGACGGGTTGCCTATCTTGTGCCCGAATAAAAGTTCAGTGGGCGTTCTCTTTGTAATGTCATGTACCGCGGTATTAATACCTAATTGTACGTCTGGTAAGAAGATGTCCCAAATATCGTCCGCTTTCCCGTGAGTCATACTACCTAACGATGCTAAGATAGTGCGATTACACCGCTCGACCTGGCCGTTTGCACGTGGAGTCGCAACTGCGTTGAGGATGTGTTTAGTTCCGATTGATTGCATAAATCTTTTAAACCTTTTACTAGTAAAGCTGGTCCCGCGATCAGTAATGAGGCGTTTTGGAGAACCAAATAAACTAAAGTATGTTTTAAACACCTTGATGGTTGCTTTCGATTTAGTACTTCTTACGGCTGCCAGATATACGTATTTAGTGAAGGCGTCTATAATGACAAGGATATATGAATTGCCTCGCTTACTCTTTGGGAAGGGTCCGAGGTGATCGGCGTGCAATGTATGCAGAGGGATATCGATTTTTGGGATCGGATGCAAAACTCCTTCTTTAGCTCCCGATGGGACTTTGTGGTGTGCACACTCCAGGCATGCCATTACATACTTTCTGACAAATTTACGCATTTTCGGGAACCAGAACGACGACTTAATCCGCTGCAATGTCTTCTCAAAACCGAAATGACCCACGTCATCATGATTGGCTTTGAGGACTTGCCAACGAACTCCCCTTGGAACTAGCCACCTCAATTCTTCATTCTCAATTACACGGAAAACTCGACCATTTTTCACCCGATATTCTCTGTGAATTGCAGCAATTTTAGCAGTTTCGGGATCCTGTATAATGTCTTTGATGCGTTTGACTTCGTCGTCAGCCGATTGAACGGTTGCGATCCAGTCGTCAACTTTTACTGACAGTATATCTAACACGTGAACAGTTTCCTGTTCTTCTAGCGTAGCTCCCCTGCTCAAGGCATCCACGTGTGCCATTTTCTCGCCCGAACGATACTGAATATCGCAATCATATTCTAAAAATTGTATCCACCATCGCGAAATGCGGGGTACTAAGTCCCGCTTCGTAAAGGTGGATCGAAGCGTTGCAATCTGACACTATAGTAAATTTAATATCTAAGAGATAAGTCCGGAATTTGTTTAGAGAACTAACTACTGCAAGTGTTTCAAGCTCGAATGAGTGAAACTTCTGTTCATCAGGGCTAGTTTTCCGACTATAATAAGATACAGGTCTCCATGGATCAGTGTCAGTTCTTTGCAATAAAATAGCGCCCAGCCCCAACTTACTGGCATCTGTATGTAGCTGCGTTTCTGCATTGTGATCATACAGTGCAAGTACTGGTCGCTCAATAAGTACCCTTTTTAGTTTATCGAAGCCATCTTGTTGTTCTTTAGCCCATTGCCAACAAGAGTCTTTTCTAAGTAGATCTGTCAAAGGCCTGGCTATAAGAGCAAAGCCTCGTACAAACCTACGGAAGAAACCAGCTAGTCCGAGAAATCGTCTGATGTCGTTCTGATTTCGTGGAATAGGGAAATTTGATACTGCTTGGATTTTTTGGTTTCCGGGGCGTATGCCCGATTTATCTACTTCGTAACCCAGAAAAACAATGTTTTCTAAAAGGAAACAACATTTTTCCATTTTTAGAGTCAAGCCTGCCTCCCGTAACAGTCCCAAGACTTCCTCAAGACGCTCTAATCCTTCATCGAAGTTCCTTGAGGGGATCAAAATGTCATCCATATAAATAATTACGTATGGAACCCTGCTTTTATTAAGAATTTTATGGATTACCCGCTGAAATACTGCGGGAGCGTTTGCCAACCCGAAAGGCATACGATTGTACTCGTATTGCCCATCAGGCGTGACAAACGCAGTTTTCTCCTTGGACTCCTCAGCAATGGCTATCTGGTGATAACCAGATGCTAAATCTAAGGTCGTAAATAAAGAATGCCCTGAAAGCTGGTCCAAGAGATCCTCTATGCGTGGTAGTGGATAGTGGTCGCGTTTAGTGCGCCTGTTTAACGCACGGTAGTCCACACATAGACGCCTTTCTCCAGATTTCTTTTGCACCAATACTATAGGACTTGCGTATGGCGAGTTAGATTCGCGGACTATATCATTCTGCACCATCTGATCTATCATCTCCTTAACACGTTCACGTTCAGTAAGTGATAGCCTATATGGCCGATATACGACTGGAGTGGAGTCAAGAAGATGAATTTTCATTTCTGTAATTGTTGTGAACCCTAAATCATGTAAACCAAAACTAAAACAATCTTTATATTTGGATAATAGGTCCTGGCACCGCTGCTTCTCAAGAGGCGTAAGTTGTTTCCCGCAATTTATATCCATAGGTGACAAGTGTTTATCAGTTTCCTGAATGTTTAAGACGTCTAAAGCTCCATTTTCTACAGCCCTTGCCCTTGATATAAGAGAACCTCGTTTGAAGTTAAGTTGCTGAGGACCAATATTTTGGACTAATACATGACCCATACCTTTATGCATTTGATACTCACCTGGTAATAAATAATATTCCATTCCTGGTTTTCCTCTAATAGATCCATTTATATAAACGCTGCCAGTATAATTACCGTCAGAACTAACCATTATTGCTTCCAGCTTACCTACCCCAATATCGATATCGTCGGTCGCCACCAAAGCCAGTTTTACACCATTATCTGACTCTGACCTTTCGAAACGTAAATCGGTCGCGGTTTTAACAATTCTTAGTCTAGGACGTTCTGTAAAGCTATGACCCAGTAAAATTGGCATATTAATAAGAGAGTTATCGACTATATATACCTCTACTTGCTCTTCTTTCACGTCCTGTACCTCAATGCATGCAAAAGCTTTACCAATGGGAAGGTAGGGTATGTTACCTAAACCCCTCAACATTGGTCCTTGTACCGATTCCCATATAAGTCCTAATTTATGAGCATCCGTTTCACGAATCAGCGTAGCTTGACTTCCTAAATCTACCTGACAAGGAGTGTGTATGCCGTTTATTTTAATAATAATTTTATATTTGTCATTCTCATCGTCACTTACTAAAACTTCAAGAACACTTTTAGATTTATTCTGAGCATTATTATTTTGAGAATTGTCTTTATTGTTAACGCTATTAGATGTTTTTGGACAGTTATTCGAATTGTGACCTAAAAAATTGCAATCTGTACATTTATTTATGGGTTTCCGACACTGCCAACTCATGTGTCCAGGATCGTTGCAGTTAAAACATGTTAAGTTTCCCTTAGATCGATTTCTCATCATACCGTTAACTCTCGGAGTGTCACTATTCGACGACGGGGTAGCTTTTGAAGAGCGCGTATCCTTCGACTGAGTGTCCCTCCTAAAGTCATGCATGTCTCCTAGTTGATTATTTTTAACTGTTTTAAAGAACTCTAATGTTTCCTCGGGCTTGTCAAACTTCCCGGCCTGTGCGCTTAAACGTACGCCTTTATCGTCTATACCGAATACAATACAATCCACTGCTTGTTTCCCAAATATTTTACATCGGTTGAGCAAATTGATTTTTGAAAAATAATATAATTCCAAAGATTCACCAGGACGTGCCCTTCTATTAAGCATTTCCGTCAATTGTTCGGCGTAATTTTCAGTTGAGGGGAAAGATTCCTGTAATATACACTTCCATTCTAACCAAGAATGCTTAATAGAGGGTAAACCCTGGTACCAAATTTTAGCATGTCCAGTCAGCTTGAGTAGGGCATAGTGCGCAGTTTGCTTGTCGTTCCAGTTGTAAATCTCCGCGCACTCATCTACTTTATTCAACCATACGTCAATAGTTTGCTCTTTTGTAAGAGGGTCGAACTCTGGGATGACGTTATTCAATGAAGACGATAGAAACGATTCACGATCTCTGCCTCTAAAAAATTTCGCAAACTCTTCAAAAAAATCTGATTGATCACCATACCTCGATTTCTTCCGTTCGGGGCTCCTGACGTCACTCCGTAGAGGAGTCACTACTTCTCGCGCTGGGCCCTTAGATTGTTTGTAAGGGGTCGCAGCTACGTCGTGCGTACGTCGTTCATTTCGCACCTGCAACTCTTCTTCCAAAAGTCGTAACCTCAGGCGTAAATCGTCATCATCATTTGATTCACGACGGGACCGACTGCGGCCAAGGCGCCGCCCTCCACCTCCTGCGTCACGCGTGTGTCGGCTCCTGCTCCGAAGATGACGAGTGCTGCTTCGCCGGTCGTCACGTCTTATTCGGCTGCGGCTGCGACGCTCCCCCTCGCGTGCTCTCATAGTCCGGTCATCCGGCTGTAGCGACCGTCTGGCTGGAGTTTCAAGTCGCCGTCGCCCAACGTCGTCGTACTGTCCTTCATCCATCTGGAACTTGTACGCATAGTTTATATTAGTTCACATTGACATTAGAAGTAAATAAAATGTTACTTCTTACGTACGTTGTATCGTAATCCATAAACATCATTATATTGTATTATCATTTTATAAATAATCTAGTGTTTTCACATTATTTCTGCATTTCTAAAGCCAAATTAATCTGAATTTTAGTATTATAATATCGGCTTTAACCTTTGATTTAGAGAATGGACTGCGCCTTCCCTAGCCATCTAATTTAATCAGCTAATCCAGAAAGCGAGCTACTACCTATCTCTTTTCTTCGAACTTGTTGATGGTTCGTGGGCGTTGCAAAAACGGTATATTTTTGCTGTTATCCCACTTCTGAGCTATGACAGCTCAGGGAGATCTTCAAAAAAACACGGGAATTCGATAGAATATAAATACTTTTATTAGTTAGTGTTTAGCACGTATTTTAACAAGTTGTCCAATTTAGCGCCAAAAATACGAAGCCAGGACGCTCGTTCCAAAACACCATAGACACCATGAAGGTGAGATAATAGACACGGACCGTTTGTTGCCAAAACTAGTGGTGTGACATTAACTGCGTTATCTCGACTAATCCAATGAACGTAACAGTAGTAATTATGCTCAGTGGCAACAATTGGACCCTCTATTCCACCACTTGTGGACGTCAGACAACATTTGCTCCCTCAAAATAGTGATATTCCAACTGAAGGCGATAAGATGGACTGCATGGGACTCTGTGAGGTGAGGTGGAATAAAACCAAGGAATGGCAGTAAAATCTAATATCAAGCAAGCAGCAAGCAGAAATATATGAACAGATTCGCGAAGCTAAAACAATCTGACAATTCTAATTTTATAAAAAATACAAAAAAAAATAGACAACAAAAAAAGAAATAAAATACCAAGAAGGTTGTCAACACCAACCCATCTGCTTAGATAGGAGCTGACCCCAATATAAGTTCTTAGTTGGCAAAAGACTGATCGATCAAATCCAAAGTACGATGAAATAAAAAAATATTGAAATGCGAGACCAAACGGCGGCCATTGAAGTGGTATTTGCTCTTCACTAACTCAGTCTGACTTGACAGTTTTTATTGACGTCTTGAGGTATAGATAATGGTTGAGAAAAGCTTCGTTTATTTTAAGAAAATTATAAGTTATTTCAAGAAGACATTAAGCTCATTTTTCAGTGATATTTCTGTCAATTTGTTGAAGAAATTTAGTTCCACTGTGGGAAAGAGACAGAGTTGTACAAGTCGTCTAGCGCCATCTCGTTTCCACAGTGGAACAACTCTCGCTTTAAGACTTTATAATACGGCCTAATCTATACTTAGGACCGTTCTATCTTTCATGGGAGGAGCACGACGGTTTATTTAAGTAAAAGTTTAACTTAATCGATCGGAGAGTTCATGGCCCGTATTACAGAACGTCACTTAAGACTCAAGCGTAACTTAAAACTAGTTTCAACCAATCAAATGGATTGAATCTAGTTGCTTGAGTATTGAGTGACTTTCTGTAATACGGGACTAAGAATCGTGAACTACTGTTTAAAAGGTTGATTATTTTTTTAGCTTTGCCAATCGAAGTAACTTAATGTTTCGTTTTAATGGTCCCGTTGAACTTTTGCTACACGCAAACATAGATTTATCAATATAATAACTCGGTCATAATCGTAAACAATATGCAATTTGCGCAGCACTACCTATTCTAAAGTGGACGTTTTGACTTCGTTGTCATGACAACTGAGACTACTTGAGCCAAGCTTAAGATGCTTTCCGAAATATACGCAAATATGTATCCTTTTAACATGACACGACCATCGTCATAGTAAAATGTAATTTGCTCATCACCTGCATCTTCGTGAAAGCAGCTGTGTCGTGTATTTTAATTAGCAAGCTCAAATAAGATCTTATCTCACACTACCTCACACTTTGATAGCCTTGTTTGCATGAACCTTCGTCGCGCTTGTAAAACTTAAGCTTGGTTGCCACCACGTGCGGAGCGGATCCATCAATGAGTTATTTTACCTCGCAATACAAAACTGCTTACATGTGTGAGCGAAAATGACTCAGCGGGCAAACAGAGTAAAAAAGAGCTCGCTCTGGGAATCAGACGATCAAACTCTTTCTTGGTGGATATATAAACGATCGAAGAATAAAATGTACAAGTCACATCGCTCGTAGAACTGATATTAGTTGGGGAAAAAACGTTCCCGAGTGGCGACCAAAGATCGGACGACTTCGCGTAGACAGGCCTCCAACTAGGTGGACCGACGACATCGTGAGAGTCGCCAGCAACCAATGTATGTATGCAAGTCGCTAGACGTGGTGGTCTAAAGGGGAGGAAGACCTATGTGGGCCAGCAGTGATCATCTTCCGGGTAATGATGATGTTGATGATGACGTATTTTACTAAAACGAGTCCGTTCTGCCTAATTATTTCCCGCATGATTATCTTTTCGCAGTGGAAACCGAGCTTTACTAAGTTTATGTTGCAGCAATGAGCATTAAACTGTTGAAGTTAATTTGGTTCTGCTTGCATGTTCATTTATTCGTTTTTATTAGAGATGCTGTTGAGAAAATTGTTTCTGGAGAGATTTTATTTGTCTGATAAACAGATGGTTAACAATCATCATCTTCCTGTCCTTATCAGATTTTACTTGTGGTCGGCGCAACACGTTTTCTTCTTCCATTCTTCCTTGTCAGACGTCATCACATGATTTACTCCTTTTGTCATTCATATAATTCCTCACACAATCCATCCATTTTTCAATATCATCCAATCATCCAACGTTAAAAAAAAACTGTCACCAAGCTAGAATTTTATCCACATTTAGATACTCTGGCTGAAAAAACTTATTACTTTCGAACGCGACTAACAAATCTAATTAGAAATAAATGCTGTGATTTTTCTTTTGACTGGTCGTCGTGTCGTGAGAACCAATTTTAATAATGTTCTCTTTCTGAATGTAATTGGGGGATTATTTCTCCAACATTTCAGAAGCGCTCGTTTCCTGATTTAGACGTTTTGTAAGTAGCAAAGGTTAGAAGAGCACGAATGTTTAAATGATTTAAAAACTTATCCCTCGAGATATTTGACCATAGTCGGTTAGATTATCATCTTTTTTTTTTTCATTGGGACAAACCCACCACACTATTCCCAAACCACTGCAACTCCTGAAAGCCAGAATCAAAAGTGGCAACCACCAGAAAAGCGCCGAAACAATGAAGCTCGACGTGTCCCGGAGAATGAATTTACCTCTCTTGGATCTTGCAACGAAATTAATCAGAAAAGAATAGTGGAGGAGTAGGAAAAAATAGATCATCATATGCTTAGCTTTTTCATAACTATGTCGAAGTTGGATTCCAGCCTAACCGAAAGATGCATACTATCTTTCAAAGACTGGTCTCTGCAACCCAGTATCTGGGTGATACTATGCTCCGTAATAAGACTGGTTGTCAAACTTTCGAGCTTCTGACTTAGTAGATACAGTAACGACTGTCAAATATCTACAAATGACAACCGGGATTAACAGATTTACGTGCTTTTCGAGGCAGGCGAGGAAACTCGGTATTATGGTCACCCATCCACAGACCAACCTTTGCCTTGGCATGTTGAAGACCGAATTGTTAAGCTGCTATTATTAAGCAGGATTATAAATTTCTAAACTCTGGAGCCTTTGTCAAACAGGTTGGCGTGGCGAATGCGAAGCGTGACGTTTTTATTTGTAATGTATGGAATTGTTTGAATCCTGTCATAAAGAAAAGCGAAAGCGATCCAATAGCGTGACAGAACTATTGGACTGACGTATCGCTTCGGTTAGGAAACGCTTCGCTTTCGCCTGTCTGTTGGACAAAGGCATGAATAAGTTTCGAGCGAATCTTACTTCTTACTAATATTATAAACGTGAAAGTATGTTTGGATGGATGAATGTTTGTTACTCTTTCACGCAAAAACTACTGAGCGGATTTGGAAAAAAATTGGTACACAGATAGTTTATAACCTGGATTAACACATGTAGTACTTTTTATCCCGATTTTATTTTTCGAGTTGAACGGACGAAGCCGCTGGCAACAGTTAGTCGTTTATAAATCCATAACGTTTCTTCCATTTATTTGCCACCTACTGAAAGAAAACGAGCTTTAATGTAATTTAAATAAATGCTTTGACTTTATTTTTGACAGCTTGTCAGTCCTTCCAACAATTTTAATTGAGGGATTATTTCCCCCACCTTTCAAGTAGCGGACATTTCCTGCTTGAAACGTTTGAAAAGTAGCGAAAGATTAGCAGGTCACGATTGTTAAAATTCCGTTGTCATTGTAAAAACATTCGTCGTGCTTGTCAGTTAGACTGACAGTCAAGATTGTCAGTCCGCCTGTCGTTTGTCGGAAGTATTAGGACTTGATGGATATAGGTTATGTTTTGACTGGGCTTGTTCTAATTGGATAGGTTAGTGATACAAGTTTGTGAATAATATTAATGGTTATCAACATTTTGTTTTTTTTTTTGTAAAATACAATTTATAATTAATTTCTGTGTTAAATTGGAATGAAGTATCGTGATGAAACTAAGGATATTTCGTTTCATATTGTTTACGTTTGATGATCTATTGCAGTTTTGATAAAAATAAATTTTACCAAATATTTTACCATTTTACCACTCATCGTGGCCTATCACACTACGCGCCCTCACGCGCCTCATCCCGATCGCCTTCAAACGGCGGCCGCGCAGTGGGGTTTGGCGCGTTTCGTAAAGCGCCACACACGGCTAAGATACTATAATATTCTATCTTAAGATACCAAAATATGATATATAGAATTATCTTCGTCGTGTGTGATGGTCCATTGAATTGTATGGCGAGTGATATGATATCTTAAGATAAAATATTATAGTATCTTAGCCGTGTGTGGCGCGCTTAATGCTACGCACCGGCGCACGGTGGGCTGGAATCGTCAAGTGGGGACTTAAGGATTAAAATGAGTATTTTTGAATTTTATGTACTAATACAAATATTTTTTGTTATATGTAATTTTTTTATACTTAGTATTTTTCGAGTTATAGACCCCTAAACTTTGTATGAAATATTAATCGGTTTTTGGTTTAATCTGACATGTTTTAATATTGTATTACAGAAATATAGCAAAAAACAAATTATTGGTAAACATTCTACATCACCCTTATTACGTCATTTGTTTTTAACAATACTCAATAGTGCCGTGACCCTCATTAACGCATCGTCCATTGAGCGCAGCAAAATGATGACGTGTCATTATGTGATAGGATGATGAATAGCAGGTAAAAAATGATACGGTTACATTTGAAAAACAACCATCCTCAGTACGTTGTTACACATCGTAATAAACGCACTATCCTATCTCACATTTTCGGAATACTAATACTATTTATTACGTAAAAATGTTCGATTTGTTGTCAAATATTGATATTGTTGTGCTATTAAAGGAAAGTGGAAGTTTTAAAAATAATAGTGTTTTATATAGTGCTATTAAATCTAGATTAGTCCCCACTGTGTTAAGTGCTGAAAACGATAAAGCGGTAAAAGCGTTTTGTGCAAAATATTGCTATAATCTGCAAAGGAGACGGCAAAATGCTCATAGCAAAGAGGAATTGTTCAGCAACAATAATAGTGAATGGTTATCATCGGAAATAAAGTGGCCTGATTTCATTGTAAGTGCATTTGAAAGAAACCAAGACTCTGTTCCTAGTACATCAAGTGAACATGAATCTCCAGCAAAAGTGTCTACTGCCACGTCAACGAATGTAAGTCCCAGAAAACCATTTTGTGAATTAGGACCTAAGCAAAAAAAGAGACGTACAGAACATATTCATACAAATATGACTACAGAGGAAATATCTCATGCATACATTATGAAATTACGAGAGGATGGTAATCAAGGAATATCTAAAATCCTCGAACACCTACTTAAAAATCCACAGGATGTGCAAAAAGCGAAAGATAGTCTTTTAGGTAAAAATGAAAAACCTAAATTTACTCCAGATGAAACTTTGGGACTTGTTTTGTCCCTTAAATTAACAAAGTGGCAATATAATACTTTAAGAAAAAGTATCAAAGAGAAAAATGTCGACATGTTCCCTTCCTACTACAAGGTGCAAAATGCAAAACAAGAATGCTACCCGCCAAAAGATGATATCACCTTAACAGATACAACTGCTGGAATAAAATTGCAGCGTCTATTAGATATAACCACCAAAAGGATATTATTCAAAGCAATCAATATTGATAGCACAGACTTTAAGGAGATGACAATGATAAGCAAATGGGGAATGGATGGTGCCTCGAATCAAGCAAACTATAAGCAAAAAATGACAACGGAGGACAAATTGGACAGTGCTTCGACATATGATTCAAGTATTTTTATGGGTAGTTCAGTACCAATAAAAATTATTTCTGAGGAACAAATTATCTGGGAAAACGACTCACCAAATTCTGCATATTGGTGTCGTCCAATATTTTTCAAGTTTGAAAAAGAGAATAAATCAACGATTTTAAGAGAGAAAACCGAAATTGAAACGGAGATAAATGAATTGAAGGAAACAGAAATTAGCGATTAATGAAGAAGCGGCTGAATCTAGAAATAAAGACTTTAGGCGATATCGCCAACACCATTCAAGGAAAGTCTGCAGAAGAGCTAATAATGAGGATATTTTAAATAATTTAATAATTAGTTCAGACCCAGTTAGTATATATCATCAAAACGTCATAAAATGATACGGAAACACAAACCATTTTCAGAAGAAGCGAAAGCCATGCTTCTTTTATCTACAACATTTGAAGATGATGAGCGGGAAAATTTGTTAATGTGGAACATTTAGAGAACGAATCTGAATCTGATGAAATTGTCTAAGTGATAATTTTGTGAGTGCGTGTGTTTGTGAGTGAGTTTGTGAGTGTGCGTATGAGTGGATTAGGCCTCCTGGAGACACCACTGATAAAAAAAAACGCGCTTAGTTCTCTACCTCAAAGGTGGTGTGGAAAAGGGAATGAAAAACAATTTTCTCCAAAATCGAAGAAAATCGAAGCAAGTGCTATATCGGATAATTTGCCTAAAAAATAGCGCAATCGAATACCGAAAGCGGTTATTTGAGAACTCTTGAGAATTAAAAGTTATTCATATAAAATCAAATTTCTCCATACAAAAATAAATTCAAATCGTTATAACTTTTAAAATATTAAGTATATACAAAAATCGCAGAAGAAAAATTTCTTGTATTTAGTGGTAGATCACCAAGCCGTCTTTATTTTTTTTTTAATTGCTTATCAATTTTCGTGAATCCCTAAGTCCATTAGAGCTTGATTTCAGCCCACCGTGCGGCGCAGTGTGAAGAGAGCATAAATTTTACAAAACAAAATTATGCCGACCGCTCCCATACAGTTCTTTTACTTTGAGCTCCAGGGCCGTTAATAAAAGTATATACTATTCCGAAAAACATACACGAACCACAGATAACAACTACTTATTCACTGTTGCAAAAAAAAAGGCCTTAATTTGTATAACGCAAATTAAGTAGCATCTCATTATATCGCTCGTTTGCGGACGGTTTAACGATGAACGTCATTTCGGACATAACGGCAGTTCGGAAATGCCTATGTTTCGGCAGTTCGGTTGTATATACCCTCGGGTTCAGAACTTTTCAATAACGAGCTGAACCGATTATAAATTCATGTGTGTGTTAAGCAATTATGGGGGTGTTGATTAGGTTATTCATGCTGTAAAAGTTATTTTTTTATTGGGAAATAAATTCCTAAAATTATGCTTGATGTCAGCGGAATTATCGCTCCATGTTCTTTTATTGATGATTTTTTTTTATATAACGGTAATGACCAAAAATATGCTGGCAATACGACGACACGGATGGCGTAGTGGCGGAGTGATCGACTGCTGCACAGCGTGTTGTGGGTTTGATGCCCGCACGCAACAAATATTTGTATGACCAACAAGTAATTGTTCCTGGTTTGGGTATTTATTTATTACGAGCGTTTTTCACTTCTTGTGTACTGAAACGATGTTACTATAAAATAATATTTTAGTGCTCGTGTGAGAAAATTATGATTTCAACTAGAAGTTGTTAAATGAAAAACTTAAAAAAAAGGTAAACAAGTCAAAAACCGACTTTAAAAACCAATTAATTAAAAAACAAAGTCACCAAATTCCTTGAAGTCGAGTTTTGAGTTTTAATTTTTTAGAGGTATAAATCCTCTCTCTCACTTGGTTTTTTGTTTTTATTAAAGTTCATTTTTACACTGACAACGATGATGTACATCGTGAGGAAGTACGGACTTACATTTAATAGTAATCGCCTGGAAGATATCCTTGATATCGTTATCAGCGATAAGGGGGCCGGGACACGCCCGTGGCACCGTTGCACCCATTGAAATAATAAAATTGAAAAAAAAATGTGTTATAAATGTTGAAGTATAATAAAATATGATTTATCTGATCTAGCTATAGTCAATCTATCTTTGGTTAGAATTTTGTCAATCTACATAAGTTTTTTTTTTTTGAATGGCGTCTCGCAAGTCAGCCTCTAGTAGGTTGTGAATTGCTCAACCGGACTTTTCTGTGGATGCCCTAAGAATTTAAGGCCCACATAATTTGTATGGTGATGTCTTCTTTTATACTTTGCCCCACACTAGGAATTTCTCCTGTATCGTAGGTGCTTTTGCAGATATTAAAAGAAAACTCACGACTATCAGACAGCCAGAACTATTTTAACGGCTGCCTAATGTGGAATACCTACCCGGAACACTGATCTGTAGGCCATATATTCCATGCATTTTGGTATTAGGATGGGCCAAATCCTGCCGGGGTCGCGGGACTCACGAATTACCGTGACCCCGGTACATAAAGGGCTATTGAAGGACACCGTGGATGGGGCAACGTTTTTAAAAAAAAGAGAAATAGAAAGAAAGAGTCCATCCCGCTCTGCCCTGGGTGGGAGGACTCATATGATGATTTTACCATGTTAAAAATAACTTGCTAGTATCATTGTGACTTCCGTTCTAATTTGAAGTCGAATAATTCGGTCAGTTTCAGTCCAGTCTTACCCTTTCCTAGAAACCGTGATGTTATTATTATGCAACCGTCCATGTTAGAAATTGGGCTTTCGGATGAAAGGCTGATAAATAAACTTTCGCTTGAACGGTGCGGGTCGGCTATTTTTAACCGACTAACAAAGGGAGAGGGTACGGTATTTAGAGTTTTATCGTTTATTGTGTTTGTAACGTCTGTTTTTACAGTGATGAAAGGATTTTTGGATAAGTTTGGAACGTACTTACAAATATCTAAGGAAAATATACAGGATGACTTTTCCAACAGTTTCCTGTACATCACTACTTACCAGAATTTGATGATTGTTAGCGAAACTATCGGATCGGGAATATTCATTTTTCAAAAATGGAATGCAGTTTTAGTCAACCTCGAGACTACTTCGAGTATTTTTCGTCCAGTAGTTTCGGATATAACCATTCTTGCCCGGTTGAAAAATTCACCCTGTGTACTTCGAGAATCTTTGTTTATCTACGGAAATATGAACGCTTTTTGGTTAATATTCCAGTTACAACCTGGGCAATAGATAGAATATAATACTTTATTGCACACCAAAATGCTAAAGGCAAAATAAATAAAAAAGGCCAAGTGCCAGTTGGACTCAACATTTCTTGTTGCAGCAATAGAAAATTTCACCTATCTAACTATCCTGGTTCATGAGAAACACCCTGTGAAAGCCGGACCATGGAGTCTTGGTAATAGAAACCCGTTTACCCTTTTGGGTGCGGAACCCTAAAAAAGTTGAAAGAGTAGGGGAAGGCCAATCTAACGAAGCGCCTATAATTCCTGATTTAACGTTGTTTTTTTTTTATATCTTATTCATACTACCTTATTATTGTTATATTTGTGTACATAATCAACAATTTCTTTGTATTGTATTTATTTTATAGACTTCGCTATCGATGTCATTTATTTTCCCTTCTATCTTAAAACGATCTGACGTTTCTTTTTTTCTTTTGTAAACACATAAAGAATAACCTTATATGGATTCTGTTAACAAGTCAGTTTTCTCTTTTGCCAAGTTAAATATGTGTTTTGCGAAGCAGGGACGTTTTTATGTCAAAGTAAATGTTGCTGTGAAACAGAAAATTTCGACAAAAATTAAGGCCCTCGATTTGCATAATTTACCGAATGTCATGCAGATGTCACTGTTATTATGGTGCCTTAAAAAAGGGAGGTAAATTTGGTTAGTAGCTCAAGGCTAAAAATAAAAGACAGAAAAAAAAATATGTAGGTACTGAATATGGGATAAGCACGCAACGAAAAAAACGTTGCGAAAAACATGACGTAAAATCACGCCAGTATTCATTGCAAATAAAGGCAGAGGTTGATACTACTTATAGTTCAGACGCCACCACGTCAAACTGATTCTAATCGAACATAAACATTCGGCTTTTGTGATAAAGTTGAAAATCGATAAGAAAAATTTGTCAGTCGCAAGAAGTTTTGAAGTCTCTCAAAGAATATTGACAAACAGATAAAATTACAAACATATTTCGCCAATCTAATAGGCGCGACCCTATTGTCTACAACCGCCCACAAACACGGACTACGTTATTGAGAAATTCTAATAGGAAAAAACACAAATATCTGCGTGACCAAAGAATCAAAATCAAACCCTATGGTCTGAAGTAATTAAAGATAACTTAGGGTGACCGCTCTCTCGCCTCCTACTGCGAAGCAGTCATGCTCGCAAACGAGGAGGCGGGCCGCGTGAGCAACTCGCTGTCCGACCATGGACCATGCCCGGGTCGACGGCGCGTTGTGTTCCATGCACGCCTCAAACAGTGTCAGCAAAATGACGCCCCCCCACCCCCTATAGAAGGCCAAAGCCTGCCGGGGTCGCGGGACTCACGAATTACCGTGACCCCGGAACGACGAACGAACGGAAGGGCTATTGAAGAACATCGTGGATTTTAGTTAGTACGAGTCTGAGTCCCTCCCGCTCTGCCCTGGGTGGGAGGACTCATTTGATGATTTGAAAAATAAAAGGGTGACCGCTCTCAAAACGGTGAAGGATAACATCGCGAGGAAACCGGCATGTCCTAGAAACTAAAATTAGAAGACATAGGACATCCATCAACACGCACTGGGTCCGCGTGATGACCCACTCCCTCTCACAAAGAGGAGGCCTGTGTCCCAGCAGTGGGAACATTTATAGGCTGATGATGATGATACGAGTAGGTTGACTGGTAGATAATGCCGTGTGGCTTTAAGTACGCCTATGTATCGCTATCTTAATGGGCGACTCGCTGTCCGACCATGGACCATGCCCGGGTCGACGGCGCGTTGTGTTCCACGCGCGCCTCAAGGAGTGTCAGCATAGTGACGGGGCCTGTAGAGGGCCATAGCCTGCCGGGGTCGCGGGACTTTCCCATTACCGTGACCCCGGTACGTAAAGGGCTAGTGTAGGACACCGTGGATTTTAGTCAGTACAAGGCTGACAGTCCCTGCCGCCCTGCCCTGGGTGGGAGGACTCATTTGATGATTTTACCACGATAAAAAAAAAAATGTATCGCTATCTGCAACCGCGAACAAAAAAAAAAGCTTATCACATAATGTTAAGCAATTTTGCTACTAAAAAAAACACGTGTTTTCGGACACATTTTTTTTTCACGTAAAAAAACATATTTTCGCAAAAAAAAAGAACCCAATAAAAACATCATTATCTTCACACATTTCAAGCAACACAGTATGCCAATGTTTGCTCCCAAGACATGTACTAACAGGTTTGTTATCAAAACATCTGCCTATACATTTCCTGTCGTTATCTCAACATCCTTAGCATAACCCGTCAAAGGAATCTGCTCTTTAATCCCTAATCTTAACAACGTTAATCGCATGACTGAATAAGCCTGTGTTTATGTTGGGCGAGAACGCGGGTAAACATGTTTGATTCGCTTTCTTAAATGTATAGGGAGATTTTTTATTGTAACTGTGTGTGTTATAAAATTCTTAGCATGTTTATGTACTAATGATATTATATGTACTAGCCGCTCGCCCCGGCTTGTAATTTTTGACTCAGACGTCGGATGCTGTTTTTTTACCCAGGGCAGAGCGGGAGGGACTGTCAGACTCGTACTGACTAAAATCCACGGTGTCCTTCAATAGCCCTTTACGTACCTGGGTCACGGTAATTCGTTAGTAACACGACCCCGGCAGGCTTTGGCCTTCTAAAGGGAGCCTCGTCACTGTGCTAACACTCTTTGAAGCGCGCGTGGAAAACAACGCGCCGTCGACCCGGGCTTGGTCCATGATCAGACAGCGAGTTACCCATTACTCGCCGCTCGCATTGGCCCTAAAGGGCTGCTGAAGGACACCGTGAATTTAAGTCAATACAAGTCAGACAATCCCTCCTGCCCTGGGTGGGAGGACTCATTTGATGATTTTACCACGATAAAAAAAAAATGTGACTATCATAACCGGCAACAGAAATACGCATCCTGTAAAAATATCAACTGATTATTACGGATCATGAGATACAGCGAAATGAAAGTTCCTAGAAATCGTGAGTTCTGTTTGATAAACACAAATTCGAATACACAAAAAAAAAAATGTATATATGTAAGTTACACATATTTTTTTAATGTGTATCTTTGGTTCTTCTTTGTATTAATTCGCAATGCACATTGTTCCACGCTCAAAGACTGGTAAAATAAAAAAATGTCGGCAGCGCAGTAGGCAGAATTAAATTTTTCGCCTGTTGCCCCATCCTTTGTCCCCCACAAAAAGGGAAAGGTATTCTATATTTACGAGGGAGTTAATTATGCGTAGGATTCGAAAATTGAAGCGTGTGGGATGAAACATTTTCTTTTTATTCCGTGCGGTTGGTAGCGAAATTAATTTAGGCAATTTAACGGAATGATTGCCTGTTTTGGGGTGAGCCTTATTATTTGTGACTTTTTTTTCAGTTCAGACAATTCCTTTTTTGTTTCGTTTATGAATGCTGTTCTTTACCATCAAAAAGCGGTAGTCGGTAGACAAATCTTTGGAAATTTTACACTTTAAGAAGATAGACTGAGCAATTTTTGCTGCACAATTAATTAATTAATTAATTGTTACTTTAATTAATTAATTGTTAATTGTAATTAATTAATTGTTGTTGAAAACTGTGTGTCTCCTATCACTTTCACTTAGAGATGGAGATTCTTTTAAAAACATAATCGATATAAGCTTGGCATATTGGGCATAAATAAGTTTACACACCCAAATAAATGCCCGGTCACGGGGGAAAAAACGAATCACTTTGTTTAGTAAAAAATTAAGCAGAAACTTTACTGGGCATAAGGCGTTTACGGGCATTTATCGGGCGTTTATTAAATGTCCAGGGTTCTATGTATGACTTGCTCTCTACAGACTTGTCATAAATAGCTTTAAATTCCATTGTGCCGTACACACATTTACGAGTATGTCATCCATCGCTCCATTCATTCTACTAAATGAAATAGTTTCTATACGTCATCAATAGACACGTAATAATGGGCCAACGTCAGCCATTGTGTGGGCTTAACTTCACCATTGTGTACGGGTATCACAATGCTGGTCAAAGGACTTTGAATAAAAAAAAGGTGGGATTGGTTCTACCTGTTCGATAGTATTTGTGGTCAAAATAATTGAAATTCATTCAATTACATGTTCTAAAAGGTGTAAGGTAGTTTAAAGTTGGTTTACCTGCACGCATTGTAGATTATCCACATGCCACTATTTTGGGTAATATTGGGATCTGAAAGGTATGTCAAATTTTTTGTCAGAAATAAAATGGTTAAGTCAATATTTTTACACCAACTGTTTTGTATCAAAATCGTGGAATGCCTACTGTATTAAGAAATATTTTGGGAATAAAGACGCACTATGGATACACTTCACCATCATCAAAGACTTGTCATTGCGGATAGAAACCTCACAAAAAAAAACAATATTATTTGCGGTTGGCCTCAATCTAGTCCAAAACCGTAGATGAGGACTAACATGGAGCGAGCTCACCCACAAAGAACTAGAACTCCTGCGTACCAACGGAACACCAATAAAACTGGGATCTCTCAGCCGTCGCTGTAGGTTACAGGTAGCCTGTGGAGCCGATTCCCAGCGTGAACTGCTTACAGGTGTTCCTACCTATCTCAAAAAATCGGTGACAACATTGTGCCACTCTCAGCTCTTTCGCTATTACGCCATGCTTCTAAGATTACATTATAAACTAACTGCTTCCCGCGACGTCGTCTGCGTGAATGCGTTGAAGAAATAAAGGTTCCCTACTAGTTCCCAGTAGGTAATAGCGTGATAATATGTAGCCTATATGTTGACCCGACTTCATAGTAATATTCGTGCCAAATTTGAAGTAAATCTATGCAGTAATTTTTGAGTTTATCCCGGAAATACATGCAGACAAACAGACAAGAGTTCTAGATACTATATTTTTGGCTTTGGTGTCGATTGTAGATCACACCCCAAATATTCTTTAAAAAAAATATCCAATGAACAGTTTTGACTTTCCTACCATTTTATTATAAGTAATTTAGAAGCACTTGATAAATAAGAAATACCTAAGTACCTTACAATTAAAGTGAAATTTGAATTAATTAGCTGAAAACGTTATTACTTAGGGAAATAAAATTTCCATTCAGACAAATTGGAATTACTTTTGATGAAACTAAAAGAAAACTAAGAGCAAATAAATTAAAATTCTAACAATTTTTCTTCAAGGAATCAAAGAGGGGATGAAAGTTCAAAGTAATTTATTTTCAGTATAATAAGCTGATGGACAGCCTCAACAAATGGCAAATCTATTTAGTCTGTCAGAGTATTATTCAATAGTAGATTTATTTACCAAGGGTGTCAACAACATTTTTAAAGGCGAGTGTGCGTTCTGGCTGAGTGTTACTCTGTGTCCGACTCTGACCATGATTTTAAGGCTCGCTCATTTTATTTTTACCATTTTTTTTTAAATTGAGCTCGTGCGTTTCTAATTATCATAAAATATTTACTAAAAATAGTCATATTCCAAATTCAAATTAGTTTGAGTGAGTCCCTGTTTAAAAAGGAGGGAGCAAAAAGCTGTTTTTCTCCCTGTTGACGAGGAACAAACTAACTCAACTAAAAATAATGGACATGTTTTTTTGATCAATGATCGAAAAACAAAGGTAAAACGTATCAAAACTAAGGAACTCTTGACGTCATCGTCAAAATGCACTAAAAGTTATACCACGGCGTGACGTATTGTGAATTTTAAAATCTTCATGTATATTGGTTTATCTATATCTATACTTTCTATACTAATATTATAAAGAGGAAACCTTTGTATTTTTGTATGTTTGTATTGAATAGGCTCAAAAACTACTGGACCGATTTCAAAATTTCTTTTACCATTACTTAGAGGGATTCTTCCGAATCCGTATAGGCTATATTTTATCCCGGAAAATAGATAGGATTTTTCGTGGTAATGAAAATTGTGGAGTTAGGCGTCGAAAAATCTTCCGCACGTTAACGATTCTCGCGAACGTTGCCTAAATGGTTAGAGATGTATGGTTGACTTCTATAGAAAAGTTGTAGAACTCAATAATGCCTAGAAAAAAGTCCGCGATAGTATAAACCAAACCAAAATAAATGTCCACCCGTGCGAAGCCGGGGCGGCTCGCTAGTTTATGTAATAAAAGAAAAAAAACGGGTAACGGTGTCCTTCAATAGCCCTTTACGTTCCGGGGTCACGGTAATTCGTACAGTCCCGCGACCCCGGCAGGCTTTGGCCCTCTAGAGGGGGAGCCCCGTCATTTTGCTGACACTCTTTGAGGCGCTCGTGGAACACAACGCGCCGTCGAACCGGGCATGGTCCATGGTCGGACAGCGAGTCGCCCGTTACTAGCTGCCCGAATGCCCGCGCCTACGGTGGCCGGAGATTGGCGGAGATCGACTGGCGACGTCTATCGCCGTGGGCGTCCACCACTGCGACTGGGGTGGAGGGAGGACGCTGTTCTCTGCCTCACGCGGCCCGCTTCCTTCTTCATGAACATGACTGCTTCGCAGAAGGAGGCGACCGCTTCCCACTCCGTCTCGCCCCGCAGCATCGCCAGTGTACTAACTAACCTATTTCCTCTAATCCAATCCTCCCCCGCTCCGCTTATGTAAAAGCAAACGTCCTTAGTAATCCTAGTTCTAACTACGCGAGCTAAGACGTCAAACAGCTATAGACCATTAAACCAGTTCACTTTAAACTTTACTGCAATGACATTAAAGTTTACATTCGCTTTTACGACTTCTATCTGTGTTGCAATGAAATTGATACTTCATTCGCGACGTTAGAGGAGATGTTCAGAAGGCGAATGTTGAGTCGTTTTATGGAGCTTTTTTTTACGTGGTAAAATCATCACATTTGTCCCCCCACCCAGGGCAAAGCGGGAGGGACTGTCAGACTCGTACTTACTGACTAAAATCCACGATGTCCTTCAATAGCCCTATACGTACCGGAGTCACGGTAATTCGTGAGTCCCGCGACCACGCGAGTCCCGCGACCTATTATGGAGCTTTGATAAGTATTTTCTAAACGCAATTTTCTTTTTTTTTTCTTATTTTTGAAAGTGAAAACTTACCTGGATTTACCTGTATAAAAGAGTCAGTCTGAAACTACGGCTTGATAATCATGTCATTTCTCTATAAACTCTTCTGGATATTAATAACCTCAACCCTGGCTGACATGTAGCCCTATCAGACCCCGTCAGTAATGCTGACAGCTCCTTGAATCTTGCGTGTGATGCAACTCGCCGCCGCCGTCTAATCGGGCTTGGTCCTTATCGGACGGTGAGCTACCCATCGCTTGCCGCCAGCAAGCCCGCGGTTACGTTGTTGGGCCCGTATATAGTGACAGCTTAGACTATAAAATGTTCAGATTCCGTGTTTGAAACAAAACGTAACGTTTTAGTGAAGCCACTTTTTTATAAATGTGTGAGTGAGTGCCACGCACACATTTAAATGTTTTCCTTGGAGATGTTCAATTGTTTTACGTAGGAATCGAACAAAGGGGGTTATCATTCTTCCGTGTTTTTGGCTTCAATTCTTAGTAGCCTTCGAGGAATCTGGACATTCTATAATCTGTGACAGGTTTAATAAGTTGGCCGTAACCAGGCCATGTTCTTTCGTCTAGTGATTTTGAAACACATCTCTGCGAAATATTGCAGAGTAAAAGAAATAAATATAAAATAAACATTTAATCTTTATCTCCGAAACAAATCGTGAATGCTTTGACCTTCTGCAGCCATCTGTTTTATTGGACTAATATCAATAAAGTTTAATAATATGTTTCGTACTTCAAGCACAAGTGTTGGGCCTTATCTATTAACTTTATCGATAACTCCTGTCGATAACAGAAGCACAGATTCTTTGAGAATTATTTATAGTGGATTGGAGCTTCGATTTCTAGGGTTCCGTACGAAATGGGTAAAACGGAACCCTATTGCAAAGACTCCGCTGTCTATCCGTCTGTCTGTCTGTCTGTCTGTCACTAGGCCGCATCTCATGAACCGTGACAGACAATGGAAATTTTCACAGATGATGACGATGTATTTCTATTGCCACTATAAATACAAGTACTGAAAGACAGAATAGAATAAATATTTAAGGGAGCTCCAAAGGATAATGGTACAGAACCCTGCGTGCGACTCTTTTTGAAGTGAAAACTCCTTTAGCGGCGTTGTGCACTTTTTTTGGAATGGGTAAAAAATGTTAAACTAGCGTCAGGACACGTGACCTGATCGAAAATTCGTAAGACGGCGCAGGGCGCTTGCGCGAATGTTCGTGTGTGTTTATTACTATTGAAGTTTTCACTTCTGCCGGCACTCCCAGAGTGCAACCCGTCGTTTTGTTTTGTATGGCATTTCGCAGGTCAACCTCTAGTAGGTTGTGTACTGCTCAACCGGACTCAACGTGCGACTCGCACTGGCTGGTTTTTTTATACAATGTGTGGTGAGGCACTGGCCAAAGCGTCAGATTGTTCAAGGCCTCTTGAGAGGACTGGGACCTATATTGAGCTAATGAAACAAGTACAGCTTCTAAAGTAATTAATGATATAGCATAAACTAAATATCAGAAGATACAAGATAAATTAAACTGATGTTAATACTTAACAAAACGACCTTAGTGCCCTCTTTCCCACACTTTAATCTCAAAAATTAATTACCTGATAAAATTCATAGTTTTATTAGTAAAGTTGCATCTAGATTCTAGATGCAATCAAGTTAATCCAAGCTGCTCAGACAGGTTTACTTAACGTATTACAGATTAAAACTTATATATCGAATGTGATTTAAGTGATTCTGTCTGTCTTTTGCCTTTTAACGTCTTTTTTTTTGAGCGGCAGAATTAATTTGATGATGGTCTTCAAAATAGTTAAAGTGGAATGGACTTTTGGATTCATACTGACTGAAACACACCGTGTTTTTAATTGTGACTCCCAAGCAGGAGAGCATATTTACATGTTTTGTTGTAAATCGAAAACGATAAGGCACCGTTTTCCGTGAAAAGTTGTCGGCTTGACGTTTTTTCCGATATTTTGAATAATTTTCCTAATATATAAACCTTGCCTGCAGGGGGCGCGGGACTTACGAATAACCGTGACCGCGGTACGTAAAGGGCTATTAAAGTACACCGTGGATTTTAGTCAGTACGAGTCTGACAGTCCCTTCCGCCCTGCCCTGGGTGGGAGGACTATTTTGATGATTTTACCACGCTAAAAAAAATAAATATATATATCAACCTTTACAAATTATACACCTAAACCTTTGTCATGGTTTAGGTACTCTGTCGTTAATCGCATGGAAAATGAAAAAGCGATAATTTTTGTATTATAGTTAAGTCTCTGTTTATTCTTCGTCTCATAAACGTGAAAACTCGTCATAATAAATAATAATAAATAAGTATTCCACAACTATCACACAACGCCATCTAGTCCCAAGCTAAGCAGAGCTTGTGTTATGGGTACTAGACAACTGATAAACATACTTATATATTTCTAAATACATACATATTATAGATAAATAACACCCAGACACAGAACAAATGATCGTGCTCATTACACAAACATTTGTCCTGGGTGGGAATCGAACCCACGACCTCCGGCATAGCAGTCAGGGTCACTAACCACTAGACCAACAGGCCAGTCCATACCACAGACCATACAGACCATAAGGCCCCGGTGAAGTGATTTAGGCACGACATAGAGTGCGGGAAGCCGCGGACTAAAACTAGTAGTGTATAATACGTCAAGTTACCATATAAATGGGCTTGACTTGAGTATCTAAGTTGTAAGATGTTACGTGGTTTGTATACTATTACAAGCATGAGACATCTTGTTTGTTGGGGTTTGGCAGAGTTCCAGGTTGTAGTCTTGTTCGACATGACATTGAAGTAAATATTGTTACAGATTCGATTAAAATAAATATTAAGGCGTAATTCATAGTTAAACATTTGAAACAAGTAGACGGACTTCGGCAGACGATCTCCGGCCACCGTAGACACGGGCATGCGGGCGGCGAGTAATGGGCGACTCGCTGGCCGACTATGGACCATGCCCGGGTCGACGGCGAGTTGTGTTCCACGCGCGCCTCAAGGAGTGTCAGCATAGCGACGGGGCCTCCTGTAGAGGGCCAAAGCCTGCCGGGGTCGCGGGACACACGAATTACCATGACCCCGGAACGTAAAGGACTATTGAAGGACACCGTGGATTTAAGTCAGTACGAGTCTAACAGTCCCTCCCGCTCTGCCCTGGGTGGGAGGACTCATTCGATGATTTTACCACGTTAAAAAAAAAAACGGTCAGGTACGAAAATATATAGAACATAATACAAAATAAATGAAGAGTAAACAAATATAATAAAATAGGTATAATAACAAAGTACACATGCAACATCGCACCCGACGTCGACGCTTGTCTATGCCAAGAGTAAGTAAATCGTGATTACTTCTATAACTTTACGAGTACTACCCCTCAGTCTTAAATGCCGTGTAGTTATTTCCACTTTCCGTGCAACCAGCAGTCTAGTCCAAACACCACTAATTACAAAGAAAGCGTGTGTATGTTTGTGTATCTTATACTCAGAAATTGCCGTGTTAGAAATGTTGTTGCAAGTTGACAGTCACGCGATTTTAACGTGTTGTTTTGTCGCCATTTTAATTTTGATTAATTAGAAGGTAGGATGGTGTTTTGTAACAAAATGGTGGGTAGGGAGCCATTTTGTTTCGTAACAAGATGGCGGATGTGTCAATTAGAAAAGTGGTGTTTTTGGATTGTCATCTTGCACTATTAATTAGGGTGTCATGATAACTTTAATTAAGGAATTGTTTCTGTTTAGTAATATTTACGAGATCTTCAATGAGGGATAACACAATTGGATACAAGATACTTCGCTGATGTGTTTGTCTCATCTGTTATTTGTAGATGTTGGACTGTTCAGGAGTTAGAAAGTCTGATAACCAGTCTTACCAAGGAGTATAATTATTGTATTGGGTTTCCAGTTACTGGGTTGTGAAGGTCAGATAGGCAGTGGCTCCACGTATAATACTGATATTCAGCTGCATCCAGTGTGACTGGAAGCTGACTCCAACATAGTTGGGAAAAGACTAGATAGATGATGAACTTAAGTAGATTGTGTATTGTAAGAGTTTTAACCATAGGTTAGATCTAGTTGTATCCTTAGATATCTGGGTCGCGGGACTCACGCATAACCGTGACCACGTAACCCGCTCCCTCCCGCTCTGCCCTGGGTGGGAGGACGCATTTGATGATTTTACCACGCTAGAAAAAAAAGTCCTTCAATATCGGAATATACATATAATATAATAATGGAACATAGTTTATACCTTAAAAATATTCGTTTTAAAGAAATCCAATTTTGCGAAGGATTATCTTCGACTTTTTTAACCTAAACGCATAAAACTTTGTTCATAAGTACGTCGTTTTTGTTATAATCTGGTAATTATGTTTTGGCACCACAGGGCTTGAACAGACAAAAATATCTAAAATTTAAGAAATATCCCAGTTGAAAAATGAACCTTCTTCCTCTGTGATAAAGTTAAAAATCTATTAAAGAAATTCGCAAGATCGGCGTAGGCAGTGCTGGCTTTTCGTACAATTATAATTTGTAATTTGGTACTAAGCTCCTAAGATTAAGAAGATTAGCCCACGTTGACTGCCCGCGATTCTGATTTGTGACTGCTACTCTACAATTTTGCGCTATCTGGGCATCAAATCTAGGTCTTGAGTTTCGCGACCGTGTTTTAGAATTGCAAGTGTACCACTTACACAAGTACCTACTCTTCATAAACAAACTTTGAAATAAAAAGAAAGAAAAGTTCAAGGAAGAGATGAATTAAAAGAAAAAAGTTTTATTTAAAGTTTAATTTTATTTATTACAAATCTAAGGTACTAATATTATAAAAATTAAGAGTTCGTTTGTTTTGAACGCGCTAATCTCAGGAACTACTGGTTCGAATTGAAAAAATCTTTTTGTATTGGATAGTGCATTTATCGAGGAAGGCTATGGGCTATATAACATCACGCTACGATCAACAGGAGCCGAGCAGGGCATTGTAACCGTTAGCAACAGCTAGTAACAAAAGAGGTAATATGAACCAAAAAAAAAACAAATAAATAAAATATGTTTTTAAATATAAGAATTCAGCATTCTAAAAACCCTAGCTGAAAAACACGATGCGCCAATATTTAGACACGCTGTCCGGCTGCTCGTGCGGCTGGGTGATTAGAAATTAATTTTATTTTTGATTATTTTATTCTGATTATTGTTTTTATTTCTGATTATTTAATGTTTTTGAGTATGTTATTTTTGATTATTTTGTTAACGTGATTTGATTTAATTTAATTTAATTAAAACTACTAATCCTTAGTTAATAAGTTGTTGTTGTACTAACCATTGGACCAGTGTTGTCAAATTAAATAAATAAATAATTATTTTTATTAAATCGTGATAATCATGATGCATAATTGCATACTAATAAAAACGAAAATGATTTGTTTTGCAAAATGAATACATACATGTGATATTTTATTGATTTACGATGAAATAACAATTGGGTAAAATCACGTTTTACCGTTTAAGCATACAAATTACACTAGAAAAGTAAAATTATGAATGTTAAATATAGCAATATTACACATAAATAAAATAAATTACAGACCTACCACATCAACGAAACTATAAAAAACTCCAAAGTTATCAAAAGTATATAAATTGTAGCATTTAATAAGTGGAGGTAGCGCTGACAAAATGGTTATTATATTCTTTTTGTATGCTAATATCAACATAAAAAGTAGATAAAAACACTCACGCATTTTTCTTTATACGGGAGAATTGGAAATCACTAAAATATTTCGAAACTATTGTTAAACATCTTCTAAGGTCATGTTCGATTCCTCGGGCAAATTGCTACCACAAAGTAATAAATAACTACCTTTTGCTCGAGTATACGATGACAGTATATAATATATTTTTATATTACATACTTTTTTTATTATTTTTTAGCTTTGGGTAAGAAGTTCCCTCTTCTTATCGTGCCTACGATGTTCTTTCGTGTTTATGTAATACCAAACTGTAACAATAACATTGTAAAAGCAAATATTTTTAAAAAGAGTAACCATGGATTTCTTGCCGGTTCCTCTCCATGGAAACTACCAACCCGAACCGTATAAAATGATTAAGAGGCCTCTTACAGTCCACTAGCGCCGCCAATCGAAAAAATGTCATAACACGTAAAAATAATCAAAAATACAAAATGTGGTCTGTAATTACTGTAGAAAAGGCAATAACGTAATTTTATAACACATTGTCTGCGATTGGCGGCGCTAGTGGACTGTAAGAGGCCTCTTAAAATGGCGTACGGTAAACACAATCTTAAAAAAATGCCGTTCGGCGTACAAGACCTTAAGGGCAAGTTTACTGCGTAGGTAGCTAATTGTGTACCAAGATAAAGTACTGTAATAACTTAACTAGATTGGAGATTAGACCACACGTTTAAACCTGACGCCGCCCACACTTACACATTTGTTCTTCTCGTTGAACTATGACTTTTGAGACGGCTACTGGATCTGCAATGACCTTGAACTTTGACAGATAATGTACTGGATCATTCAGCGTCTGGTGTCTGTCAGTTTGACCGCACCAGGGGTACTACGATTTAACCAAGAACACCGTAGTTTCGGCCAAATTTTCGGGCTGTTTTTACATTACGGAAATAAGATCAGTTATGCCTTGGCAAACAGACAGGCGAGTCCGAAGCGATACCGAACCGAAGCGAGACGTCAGTCCGATAGTTCTGTCACGCTATCTGATCGCTTTCGCTTTTCTATGTGACTGGATTCAAACAATTCCATACATTACAAATAAAAACGCCACGCTTCACATTCGCCACGCCTGTCTGTTTGACAAAGGCTTTATTGCTGAAAATTGCTGATAAGATGATTTTATAGCTGTCCCGACTCCCGACGTGTTGTCAGATTTTATGAATTCGAAAATAACGGGGAGTAGGGTTCACTGAAAAGTTTCGAGTTACTTTCGTAGGGGCCGGTATTTTCGTTTTTCACATTAAGAAGTAGAACCCCTGGTTCTTGGTCAGACCGCGAGCTGGTGCGAGCTGAGCGTTTTGCACAGGCCAGTAATTTGCACAAAAATATGCAAGTAGCTTGCAAGCCATTGAATTGTAACAATTTCTAATTGATACATGATACAGCGCATGCCACTGTATAGACACACATTGCTTAGTGGTTATATAAATCCCGTATAAAAGGTACTTAGCACAAACCGTGAATATGACGTCATTTACCAGTACGCTTGGAATGTTACTCTACTTACGACTCCCATTTGCTAGTATGCTTGAAAAGATGCTCCACATCACGTACGTGTTTTAAAGTTGAGTAATGTTTGTTTTGTATTGTACTTTCATGTAAAGTGCAAAATGTATTATTGTTCTAGACTAGCTGTGCTCGCGACTTTGCTCTTATTTTTATACTATATGATAAGATGAAAAAACGCTCCATTTCAAACTAGACAAGTTACGTAGATTTAATATTTCTCCACTTTCCGATAGTGGCTTAAAAACTAATTTAAATGAATTAAATCTAACAAAATGTAAATCTATTCCCATCTGTCATCTTTTGCATCTGCCTAGACAAGTTGCAAAACAGTAAAAGTTATTTTCATCCCTACAAAGTACAAAATTAGAAATCTTAAATCTGAATAATTATTTAAACCTAGTAACCAAAGAAATATGGCGCCTATAAACTTTGTCGAGTTAAAATAATCAGAAGGAGTGGGCTGCGAAAATTCTAGACTGGAATAATCAAAATGTCTTTAAATTAAAGTTTAGTCAAGTGTTCCAGAATCTGATGAGAGAATCGTATCATAAACTTGAAAAGGCTCGGGCGTTTGTTTCTGGGATTTCTACCACAGATTTTTATTTGCGGTTTAATTTATATTATCGTGTATTTCAACGTCTATAGTAAATTTCATTTAAGAAAGAGCTATACTACCTAGAACGTTGATACCAGGTATAACTTACGCATATACAAAGTGTGAAATTAACTACTAATCCCACTTCAGTACATTTGAATCGAAAAAAAGAAGACTAGCGCTTTTTTTTACCTGTTCTCTTATGTTACGGAGCGTTCTCAGAGCATTTGAAGAAATCCTTGTGGATTTTATAAACTTTCGCCTTTTGAACACTACCTTTGCAATCCTTACATACTCCTCCACCTCGTACACGTTCATGGTCATAAAGCAAACCAGTTGCGAGTACTACTTGAAAAACTAGGTATTCTTCTTGTCAGGTTTTTAAGAATTTTTCATTTTTTTTTTTTTCTTTTTTTTTGCGTGGTAAAATCATCAAATGAGTCCTCCCACCCAGGGCAGGGCGGGAGGGACTGTCAGACTTGTACTGACTAAAATCCACGGTGTCCTTCACGAGCCCTTTACGTACCGGGGTTACGGTGATGGGTAAGACCCGCGACCCCGGCAGGCTCTGGCCCTCTACAGGCCCCGTCAGTTTGCTGACACTCCTTGAGGCGCGCGTGGAACACAACGCGCCGTCGACCCGGGCATGGTCCATGGTCGGGCAGCGAGTCGCCCATTACTCGCTGCCCGCATGCCCGCGCCTACGGTGGCCGGAGATCGTCTGGCGACGTCCGTCGCCGTGGGCGTCTACCACTGCGGGTGGGTCGGAGGGAGGACACTGTTCTCTCCCTCACGCGGCACGCCTCCTCCTTCGCGAGCATGACTGCTTCGCAGAAGGAGGCGACCGCCTCCTCCTTCGCGAGCATGACTGCTTCGCAGAAGGAGGCGACCGCTTCCCACTCCGTCTCGCCCCGCAGCATGGCCTCGACCAATGCCGGGCGCGAGAGGTCTCCGCCTATCGCCGTCGTGAGGACACGGCGGTGCTCTGCCCAAGCGGGGCAGTCCTGCACCGTATGCTCCACCGTGTCCTCAGGGCGGTCCTCGCAGTGGTGACACCCAGGCGTTTCCTCCCTCCTTATCAGACACAGGAACCTCCCGAAACTTCCGTGTCCGGTGAGAACCTGCGTCATGCGGAAGGTAAGGACGCCGTGACGCCTATCCAGCCACTCCTCAAAAGAGGGGTCTTACCGCCGCGATTGCGGCGTGCCCGGACCTCGGTTGCGACAGTCGCTCCCTCCATACTGCCCTGAGATCGCGCCGGAGCTCTTCCCGCCGCGCCTCGACCTGTCGAGGCAGCGGGGATTCGCCCCGGCGCTGCGCCTCCACGCGCCATTCGTAGACGCGCTGGAGGGCAGTCGCCTCCAGATCCCAGGGCAGCAATCCGGCAAGGAGGTTGGCCGATTCGCCGGCGATCGTGCGGTATCCTCAGACCATTCGGATTGCCATGACCCTCTGGCATGCGACCAGCTTTAGTGGTCGCGTCCGAATGCTCAGGGCCCACACAGGGGCCCCGTAGAGGGCCATGGACCGCACGACACCGGCGTACAGCCTCCGGCTGGAGGCGTTTGGCCCGCTGAGATTGGCAGCCGCCCTCAGGCGACTCCTGCCCGGTTCAGCTTCGGGGCCAAACGTAGGAAGTGCTCCCTAAAGTTCCACCGGCTGTCGAGGACGAGTCCCAGGTACTTCATCGTCCTCCCGACGCCGATGCGAACCCCCTCCACCGTAATGTGGGACTCTGAACGTGGCGCGTTCAGACGGCCATGAAAGCACATGGCCTCTGTTTTGTGCAGCGCCACGTCGAGTCCCAACTGCCGGATCCTTTGAGCGACTGTCGCCACCGCTTGCGTCGCCAGGTCGGCCGCCGCCTGGTGCGACACTCCCTCCGCCAGGACGAGCGTGTCGTCGGCGTAACATATTACGCCGACGCCGTCAGGGAGGTCGCCGCGCAGCACCCAGTCGTAGCCGATGTTCCACAGGAGCGGCCCCAAGACCGATCCCTGTGGAACACCGCACGACATCTCTCGCCGGTTCCACTCTCCCCGGTGACCGGGGTAGATGACGGCCCTGTCCGTCAGGTAGTCCTCGACCGTGCGACGGAGGTAGGTCGGCACCCGGTGATACCGGAGTGCCTCCCTGATGCAACTCCAGGGCAGGGTGTTGAAGGCGTTGGTGATGTCCAAAGACACCGCCAAGACGACCCTGCCCCGGGATACCGCATCCCCCGTCGTGAGGGCTCTTACGCGCATGATAGCGTCCACCGTCGAGCGCCCCCTCCGGAAGCCAAACTGGCTCTCCGAGAGGTCCGGGCCCACCCGATTCAGGTGCCCGACGAGGCGGTCTGCAATAACTCTTTCAAAGAGCTTGCCCACCTCGTCGAGCAGCACGATGGGCCGGAATGCGGACGGAGAGTCCGCAGGGCGCCCGGGCTTCTGGATCAGGACCAGTTTCCCCGTCTTCCAACGAAGCGGGAACTGGCCCCTCTCCAGGCATGCGTTAAAGAGCCCCCCCAGTCGAGGCCCGAGAGTCCCCGAGGCCAGGACCCAGGCTTTTCCTGGCAGGCCGTCGGGTCCTGGGGCGGTATTTTTGGCCTTGAGCCGTTGTACCGCCACTCTCAGGTCTACCTCGGTCACCTCTGGAGCATCGTAGACGTCGTCGTCGCTGTGGTCCGCGTTTGCGTCAGCTTCTCCGTCAGAATCCGTCAGAGACGGAGCCATAGGCGGGGGAGTGTGCTCTCCCCGCGATGGGAACAGGGCGCTCACCACGTCCTCCACGAACTGAGGCTGGAGACTCTGCGTCAACTTTCATTTAGGCATTTTTTTTAACTTTTCCCCACACTAAGAATTTCTTCATGTATCGTGGGTGCCTTTACAAACATAGAAACTCACATACACAAATACCTAGACCCGGAACAACTACTTGCAGATCATACAAATATTTGTTTCGCGACACGCTGGGTCGCAGACGATCGCCAACCGTGTCGTCAAAATTATTCATCTTTTCTCAAATAAAGCATCAAAACAAAATCCTAATCATTCTTTAGCCACAATACCAATTTACCATCATTCCTTTTATTTAGCCAATAAACTTTACTATCCAGAATAATCTTCATCAGACAAAGTGGTCCACGGAACCTTGAAACAAATTGTGAAAGAATTTGTCAAACAAATTGTAGTTATTTACTGAGAAGTCGTAAAAAGTGAAGCTTCTTGAAAATAAGTGATTATTACTATGGTCTGTTTAATGGACCGACTTTTAGGCTTAGTGAGGACTCATTTTGGTTGCTAAGAAGAAAAATATAGATTGAGATGAGAAATGTTTGGAGATACTGATGATTTTAGTTACTAACTCGACTCAAGTCAAGCTTGAGATGCCCCAACTTTTTTTATTTTGCAACCAAGCACGCAGCTCCCCTGACGGAAAGTAGACCAGAGAATTTGCTTGCGCGTTGCCGACCCTGCAAGGTGCCTTGAGGGTGTGAAGAAAATGAGAAGGAGCGTTGTGTCGAGGTAGGGGACAAACAAATGTGTTCACATTGTAAGTCCCCATTTTTCAAGAACTGGCTCATCCGCATTCGCGGTCAAAACGTATCGAGCTAGTTGACGTCTTCGGACTTCTGCGACTGGTAATTAGCCAGTTTGAAGAGGCACTTACTATCAAGCGTGACGGGTTTCGGAGCTTCTTAGGACATTCCCAATGCATATAATTATTGTCATTTTAGGTTCACCGTAAATAATAATTAAAAGAAACATAAATAACTCGAGAGTTTAAATAGTTAATGAATCATCTGTGTGGCTAAGAATACGATTATGAACCGTTGCCATGACAATTGAGTCTCGCTCAGCTGAGCAATAGACTTAAGGCGTGGTTTAGAATATCGGTGTTAGATTTAATATGAAACTTTCTGTCATTACACCATTAAAATATAATCTCCATAAAATCTACCTCTAGATCAGTTATATTGACCCTGTTTATACTCAGTCTTATTATAAAGTAAATCGTAAATATTAATGGCCGACATCCAACAGAATAAAATTAATATTGATAAATAAGTTCCAAACAAGTTCATTAATTATTCTGCTTGGTTCCCTTTGTTTATTTCCGTGCAATTACAAGTTTGGAATTCTATGTGAACCGATAAATAATGCCGTTTTGAAATGGTAAATTGTTGGAATTCGTTCGGAAAGGTTTTCGTCAAATAATTTGTTTTTTATTACACAGGAGAGGAAAGCGGTGTTTTCGGAGAAAATGATTAGAGAAGATAAAAAAATAAGCGACTTTTGAAACAACAACAAACAAATGTAAAATAACTTTCTTCGGAAGTGGGTGACTTTTTTTTTATTTTGTGATATTTTAGAAATTATTTAATTGTGGATGGGTGACCATCCATCATATTATTTCTTCCGTGATTCGGAAAGCACGTTAAGCCAAACATCTACAAATAGACAAGCTCTAAAGTCTGACAACCAGTCTTACTATGGGGTGCCACCAAGTCCGATAGACAGTTGCTCTACATAAAATACTGATATCCAGCTGCGTCTGGTTCGACTGCAAGCCGACCCCAACATAGTTGGGAAAGGGCAGGCAGATTTAGAAATTATAAACTTTGTATTTTTGATATTAAATGTTTTATGATTGCATAAACAATCACAGATATGTGATAGCAGAAATTGTGGTTGATTTGTTGTTATTAATTTTCGAGTACAACCAGTTTTTTTTTATCTTACAAAAAAAAAGTTCGATGATTCGGAACCTCCTCCTATTTTGAAGTCGACTAAAACTAAATATAGGGTCGAAAACAAACTCCCCAGCAACAGATAAATACTCTTATAAATGCCAGAGCTTAGTATCTATAATTAAATACTAATAGTCATCTGATGAAAGGCGATATTTCAGTTCAAATAATGATTTGCTACAGTCGACTCAAATAACATTTAATTAAGGATTTGTGTTGAAGCCTTCAGATTTAATCTGTATTGACTAATTGCAATTTATGTTCATATTCATAACTATCGAATGATTTAATGAACTGTGTTAGTCAGGAGTTGAGCGTCTTAGATAACTGTCTTAATTAAAATTTATCGCAATTTGATAACAAAACTGTGGAAATCGTAAACGAAACGCTATTCGCTGATTTATTTCGACAGTGTTTTGTTTTAACAACTTTGTAAAATCTACAAAATTTTTTTCAGCTTTAAAAAAAAAACAGTTAAACTTTAAGTTTTTTTTTTAAACATTGTCTTACACTAGGAATTACAAATAACACTATGGCTCTATAAGACCGTTATTAGACCAATAATTACCTACGGAGCGGTAGTTTGGTGGCCCAGAACTGAACTAATAACCACCCGTAAAAAACTGCAGACATTCCAGAGGTTGGCCTGCTCAGCCACCACAGGATGCATGCGAACAACACCAACTAATGCCCTGGAGATAATGCTTGGTCTGCCGCCACTGGACCTCTTTATCCAACAGGAGGCCAGTATGGCGGCAATCAGGTTAAAACACTCCGGCATGTGGAAAAACCAAAGGGGCAATCACACCATAATATGGGAAAGAGCGCTAAACGATGTACCATACATTGAAGCGCCCTGTGATAGAATCCCCAAAACTCACGTGTTCGATAAGCTCTATCGAATTCAACTATCAGAGACCGAGCGAGATCAATCAGGAGCCAACGAAGTCCGTATTTACACGGACGGCTCTAAAACCACAACCGGTACAGGTGCTGATGTATTCTCAATGGATCTCAACATAAAAATATCTCTACCGCTAGGGGAACATAGCTCCATATTCCAATGTGAATGTGTAGCGATCACCCAAGCTGCCATCGCAGTCATGGAAAGGAACATATCCAACTACGGGATTAGAATTCTCTCCGATAGTATGGCTGTACTAACGGCGCTGAACGGCAATATTATGTCGTCCAGCCTAATTTATGAATGTCACTTAGCATTGCAAAAAATTTCGAACCGCAACAGGGTCACCTTGCAATGGATAAAAGGACATAGCGGATTATTGGGTAACGATGCAGCAGACGAACTTGCAAGGAGAGGCTCGGGTGTGGATGTGGCCGGCCCCACCCCCTTCTTGCCAATCCCATCCGGTCAACTCAGGACCTGGATACGTTTGCAAACCCAAACAAAACATAATGCCAGATGGGCATCTACAACCGACTGCAGACAGTCTAGAGAAGCGGTACCTGCACTAACACCGCGACTGACCAGCAGACTTCTCAGCCTCCAACGAACAGAATTACGAGTTGTGGTGGGTATGCTTACCGGTCACTGCCCACTCAACAAACATCTGTTTACTATCAACGCGACAGACAGCCCGTTGTGCAGGGGCTGCCTGAACGCGGATGAAACGGCAACCCACGTAATCCTGGAATGCGAAGGCGTTGCTAACCAACGGGCACAAAACCTTGGCACTCCAAGGTCGCTCCAAGAAGCCTGTGAACGCCCCAGGAGACTTCTGAGCTTCTGGAAGGAGCTGGGTTGGCTCACATAGCCAACCGTCCCACCTCACGCATAACGGACCACCTACGAGTCCAAATGCGGAAAAGGGAGCCCTTAACAATAACAATAATACACTAGGAATTTCTCCTGGATGCATCAAGAACATTCAAATACACATATCAATCACAATACAAACACCTAGACCCGGGGATCGAACCGCAGTCGATTACTCAGACAATCGTGTCGTTATCGTTTGAAGTACCCATCCCTATGATCTCTATTGTATTGTGCGATCGTTAATAGTATGAGCTAAAAATAAAAAGCAGATTTCATTAAAGGTTTTGCTTCAAGTTGTTACAAATAAAACGATTTCACAATTTGATATCTTAAATTAATCAAGTGTCCGTAGTTTTACCCTAATCGATGTCAAAAACATCACTATTTCTATCGATATTTTGAAACAACACTGTTACCCCAGATTCGATATGTAATATAATTTTTACGATTACGTCACTCACGAATCTTTTACGACTAGTTGCAACAATACAATTGGAGGGTAGTCGTAAGTAATAAATGTTTGTGATTGAATCTTATCGTAAAATGGAACGTTGGTGTCCAAAATGGCGTCAATATGGCTTGGTTTTAGTGGTGAAATTATTTATGAGTATTTGTTTGTTTGTTGATCGTAAACTCTACTAATGAGCTTTAGGATATAGTTTTGATTTTGAGTGGGATAGTGAAAATTTGAGACGTAATGTGCCAGTCAGCGATCTGTCTCTAGGGACCGATTTTACCCAAACTTCTATTTCAATTGAACTCCAAACGAAAATGTTTTTGTTTTTACTTTTTCTTTCAATTGATTGTATATGACAGATAAATGACTTTTCAAAATGTCACAAATTCTGTTTTTGCTTAAAGATTTGCGTGATACTTCGGATGCGTGAAGATTATTTTAGATTTAATAGTCATAATTCTTGTTATTTCAGCAAGATCTCAAGGTTCGAAGATGAATAATCTACATACAAACAATTTCCTCCAAAATCATGGCGTTAATTCAGTAAAACATTGCTTACATTCTCTCAATTAAATTAAATCAATTCCACTATTCTCAAAAACTTATACATACATAGAAATTGTACTCTCAATACTTTAGCATTATAAATTCTCAGTTCCCGAGCTCAGTGGCTAAAATCTGCATAAAGCCAATTTTGAATACTATCTCGACGGCGAAGAATGGATAATATCATAGTAAATATTTAATATCGCGGCTCTATGGCAGATAGCTGGCTGACATTTGTATAATTTGGCTGTTCGTTATTGAAATATACAAATGTACAATTAAATCGGACTAGCAAGCGCAGCGTAGGACGTCCACCAACAAGTTGGACAGACGACCTTATAAAGGTCGCTGGAAGACGCTGGATGCAGGTCGCTTCCAACCGGTATATGTGGAGATCTAAAGCGGAGGCCTATGTTCAGCAGTGGACGTCCTATGGCTGAGATGATGATGATGATGATGACAATTAAATTAGGTAGTTTTATTTTAGTCGAGTTGGTTGTCCGTGTGGTGTCCGGACATAAAGAATAGCGCCACCCCATATCTTCCAATGGGTGTCGTAAAAGGCGACTAATGGACCTTAAGACCTAGTGCATGCTATCAAGCACCTTGGGTCACTCGAATGGTGGCGGGTAAACCACCAACAAACGCATTCCCAAAGAGGGTTAGTGTCAGGCAGGCGGCCGGCTATAAAATCAAAGCCAAATCCTTCAGCAATATGTTTAGAGAAATTGATATGCGCGATAGTGCTAGGGCGTACCCCGCAGGCGACGCGCAGGAGCAGCACCCGGCCCCTGCGGGAAATGGACAAGGGTTGTCGCACCAACCCGGACGGGTGCGACGTAAGAAGCGAGCCCGGGAAGAAAGATTGAGGTACGCTAGTTGGAATGTTGGGACAATGACTGGAAGAGCCAGAGAGTTAGCAGATGTATTGAAAAGAAGAAGAATAAATGTGGCGTGCTTGCAAGAAACTAAATGGAAGGGTACAAAAGCGAGGGAAATTGGGGAGGGATACAAGTTCTTCTACTGTGGAAGTGATGGAAAAAGGAATGGCGTGGGAATAGTGTTAGATAGTAATTTGAAAGAAAGTGTGACGGGTTTCGGAGCTTCTTAGGACATTCCCAATGCATATAATTATTGTCATTTTAGGTTCACCGTAAATAATAATTAAAAGAAACATAAATAACTCGAGAGTTTAAATAGTTAATGAATCATCTGTGTGGCTAAGAATACGATTATGAACCGTTGCCATGACAATTGAGTCTCGCTCAGCTGAGCAATAGACTTAAGGCGTGGTTTAGAATATCGGTGTTAGATTTAATATGAAACTTTCTGTCATTACACCATTAAAATATAATCTCCATAAAATCTACTAATCTCTAATCGACCAGCAGACTTCTCAGCCTCCAACGAACAGAATTACGAGTTGTGGTGGGTATGCTTACCGGTCACTGCCCACTCAACAAACATCTGTTTACTATCAACGCGACAGACAGCCCGTTGTGCAGGGGCTGCCTGAACGCGGATGAAACGGCAACCCACGTAATCCTGGAATGCGAAGGCGTTGCTAACCAACGGGCACAAAACCTTGGCACTCCAAGGTCGCTCCAAGAAGCCTGTGAACGCCCCAGGAGACTTCTGAGCTTCTGGAAGGAGCTGGGTTGGCTCACATAGCCAACCGTCCCACCTCACGCATAACGGACCACCTACGAGTCCAAATGCGGAAAAGGGAGCCCTTAACAATAACAATAATACACTAGGAATTTCTCCTGGATGCATCAAGAACATTCAAATACACATATCAATCACAATACAAACACCTAGACCCGGGGATCGAACCGCAGTCGATTACTCAGACAATCGTGTCGTTATCGTTTGAAGTACCCATCCCTATGATCTCTATTGTATTGTGCGATCGTTAATAGTATGAGCTAAAAATAAAAAGCAGATTTCATTAAAGGTTTTGCTTCAAGTTGTTACAAATAAAACGATTTCACAATTTGATATCTTAAATTAATCAAGTGTCCGTAGTTTTACCCTAATCGATGTCAAAAACATCACTATTTCTATCGATATTTTGAAACAACACTGTTACCCCAGATTCGATATGTAATATAATTTTTACGATTACGTCACTCACGAATCTTTTACGACTAGTTGCAACAATACAATTGGAGGGTAGTCGTAAGTAATAAATGTTTGTGATTGAATCTTATCGTAAAATGGAACGTTGGTGTCCAAAATGGCGTCAATATGGCTTGGTTTTAGTGGTGAAATTATTTATGAGTATTTGTTTGTTTGTTGATCGTAAACTCTACTAATGAGCTTTAGGATATAGTTTTGATTTTGAGTGGGATAGTGAAAATTTGAGACGTAATGTGCCAGTCAGCGATCTGTCTCTAGGGACCGATTTTACCCAAACTTCTATTTCAATTGAACTCCAAACGAAAATGTTTTTGTTTTTACTTTTTCTTTCAATTGATTGTATATGACAGATAAATGACTTTTCAAAATGTCACAAATTCTGTTTTTGCTTAAAGATTTGCGTGATACTTCGGATGCGTGAAGATTATTTTAGATTTAATAGTCATAATTCTTGTTATTTCAGCAAGATCTCAAGGTTCGAAGATGAATAATCTACATACAAACAATTTCCTCCAAAATCATGGCGTTAATTCAGTAAAACATTGCTTACATTCTCTCAATTAAATTAAATCAATTCCACTATTCTCAAAAACTTATACATACATAGAAATTGTACTCTCAATACTTTAGCATTATAAATTCTCAGTTCCCGAGCTCAGTGGCTAAAATCTGCATAAAGCCAATTTTGAATACTATCTCGACGGCGAAGAATGGATAATATCATAGTAAATATTTAATATCGCGGCTCTATGGCAGATAGCTGGCTGACATTTGTATAATTTGGCTGTTCGTTATTGAAATATACAAATGTACAATTAAATCGGACTAGCAAGCGCAGCGTAGGACGTCCACCAACAAGTTGGACAGACGACCTTATAAAGGTCGCTGGAAGACGCTGGATGCAGGTCGCTTCCAACCGGTATATGTGGAGATCTAAAGCGGAGGCCTATGTTCAGCAGTGGACGTCCTATGGCTGAGATGATGATGATGATGATGACAATTAAATTAGGTAGTTTTATTTTAGTCGAGTTGGTTGTCCGTGTGGTGTCCGGACATAAAGAATAGCGCCACCCCATATCTTCCAATGGGTGTCGTAAAAGGCGACTAATGGACCTTAAGACCTAGTGCATGCTATCAAGCACCTTGGGTCACTCGAATGGTGGCGGGTAAACCACCAACAAACGCATTCCCAAAGAGGGTTAGTGTCAGGCAGGCGGCCGGCTATAAAATCAAAGCCAAATCCTTCAGCAATATGTTTAGAGAAATTGATATGCGCGATAGTGCTAGGGCGTACCCCGCAGGCGACGCGCAGGAGCAGCACCCGGCCCCTGCGGGAAATGGACAAGGGTTGTCGCACCAACCCGGACGGGTGCGACGTAAGAAGCGAGCCCGGGAAGAAAGATTGAGGTACGCTAGTTGGAATGTTGGGACAATGACTGGAAGAGCCAGAGAGTTAGCAGATGTATTGAAAAGAAGAAGAATAAATGTGGCGTGCTTGCAAGAAACTAAATGGAAGGGTACAAAAGCGAGGGAAATTGGGGAGGGATACAAGTTCTTCTACTGTGGAAGTGATGGAAAAAGGAATGGCGTGGGAATAGTGTTAGATAGTAATTTGAAAGAAAGTGTGATGGATGTAAAAAGAATTAATGATAGATTGATAGTTGTGAAAGTTATGTTAGGGAATGTTGTACTGAACGTGGTAAGTGTGTATGCTCCCCAGGTAGGATGTGAGGAAAGAGTCAAAGAGAAGTTTTGGGAGGATTTTGATGCAGTTTTAATGACCATCCCGGTGCATGAGGAATTAATTATTGGAGGTGATTTTAACGGCCATGTGGGAAGAATGAAAGGAAGTTATGAAAGAGTACACGGGGGATGGGGTTTTGGGAATTTAAATAATGAGGGGGAAACTATGTTGCAATCAGCTACTGCATTTGATCTAGCAGTAGCCAACACCTGGTTTCAAAAAGCCGATGGACACCTAATAACCTATAAGAGTGGGACACATAATACGCAAATAGACTACTTCCTTGTTAGACGCAACAAAATAAAGCTCGTCAAAGACTGCAAAGTGCTACCGGGAGAAGATTTAGTCTCACAACATCGACTCCTGGTTATGGAAGTAGTCTTACAAATAAGGCTTCTAAAGCAAAAAGAGCGTCCCCCTCCTAAAATAAAATGGCATATGCTAGAGAAGAATGATTGTGTTGGAGAATTAAGAGAGCGAGTGGTAAATAAAATGATTGAGATGGGTGATATGAACGACCAAAGCGTAAATGAATGTTGGAATGAGATGGCTCGGTGTATTAGGAGCGCAGCAAAAGATGTTTTGGGAGAGACGAAAGGAAGGGGCACGATAGATAGGGATACATGGTGGTGGTCGACAGAGATACAGAATGTTTTGAGGGAAAAAAAGAAGAAATTTAAGGAATGGCAGAGCATTGGTGATGAGCGTGCTAGTTTGAAAGCTGAAAGAAAGAGTGAGTATGATGCTCTTAAGAAAAAAGCCAAAAGAGCCAAAAACAACTTTACCGGCTTGCTAGAGCTAGGGAGAGAAAGGCGAAGGATGTTTGTCAAGTAAAGTGCGTAAAAGACGATGCTGGAATGATTCTGTCGGAAGACGAGAAAATTGTGAATAGGTGGAAGGGTTACTTTGAAAGACTGATGAATGAGGAGAATGACTGGAGTGGTGTGCTTGAAAATAAACCAGTAAATAAGGGATTAGTAAGAAAAATAAGTGTGGATGAAGTGAGGAATGCAGTGAGTGGAATGAAGAATGGTAAGGCATTAGGACCGGACGGAATACCTGTTGAAGTGTGGAAAATATTGCGGATGTATGGTTGGACGTGGTTAGCTTTATTCTTCAATAAGCTGTTGCTGGAAGAAGCCATACCTGACGAATGGTGCAATAGTTCGCTAGTGCCCATTTTTAAAAACAAAGGTGATGTGCTGGAATGCAATAATTATAGAGGAATAAAGCTGATGTCACACAGTATGAAGGTTTGGGAGAAAGTTATTGAAAGGCGACTGAGAGAGGAGAGTGAAATTTCACAGAACCAATTCGGTTTTATGCCTGGTCGGGGTACGACGGATGCCATCTTCGCTATCCGCCAATTGTGCGAGAAATACAGAGGTGCACATAAAAACTTGCACATGGTGTTCGTCGACCTCGAAAAGGCATACGACCGGGTGCCACGTGAGGTTCTGTGGTGGGCCCTTAAGGAGAAAAGTGTGCCTGGGAAGTATGTGCAGTTGATCCGTGCTATGTACAGTCGATGCAGTACCCAAGTCCGGTCTACAGCGGGCACTAGCGGCAGCTTCAATGTGGCGGTTGGCTTGCACCAAGGGTCGGCTCTCAGCCCGTACCTCTTCCTGATGATAATGGATGCTCTGACGTCGGACATTCAGGAGGAGGCCCCCTGGTGTATGCTGTTTGCCGATGATATTGTGCTTATTGCCGAGAGCGGCCTAGAGGTCCAGATCAGATTGGAGGCGTGGTGGCAAAGACTGGAGAACGTTGGCCTGAAATTGAGCAGAACCAAAACCGAATATTTGTTTTGCGATTTTGGCGGTCTCTCCAGTCCTGTGCCCATTACACTTGCCGGAACGCCCATACCAGTCTGTTCCGACTTTCGGTACCTCGGGTCGCTTGTCCAAGGAGATGGCGATGTAGACCGGGACATAACACACCGGATTAACTCGGGATGGATGAAATGGCGACAGGTCACCGGAACAACTTGCGACCCACGGATGCCCCTCAAGTTAAAGGGGAAAATATACAAATCCGTGATTAGACCTGTTGTATTGTATGGATCGGAATGTTGGGCTGTGAAAAAGATGGATGAGAAACGTTTGCATGTAGCGGAGATGAGAATGTTAAGATGGATGTGTGGAGTGACAAGAATGGATAAAGTAAGGAATGAGTTTATAAGGGGAAGTTTGAAAGTGGCGCCTGTTACAGAAAAAATTAAAGGGAATCGTCTGTCTTGGTATGGACATGTGATGAGGAGGGATGACACTCATGTGACTAAGAGAGTGATGAGTATGAATGTTGATGGATGGAGAGGAAGAGGAAGGCCAAAGAAGAGATGGATGGATTGTATAAGGAATGATATGGAAGAAAGAGGAGTGAATGATACTGTGACGTTTGATAGAGGAGAATGGAAGAAAAAAACGTGTTGCGCCGACCCCAAGTAAAATGGGATAAGGGCAGGAAGTTGATGATATTTTAGTCGAGTTGGTTCTATTCAAAAGTAGCCTAGTTTTTTTTTTGGATTTCTGGATGGTCAGACTTGACTGTTTGAAGACCATCCTGTTCCTTCGATTGTTCATTTGCATCTCAGAGCCACGGTAACCTTTGAAAGTATTCTCGCGACACAGAAGTGTGTCTTTTCTTTTTTCAAAAAGTTTTTCAACACTTTTTTTTACGTGGTAACATCATCAACGAGTCCTCCCACCTAGGGCAGAGCGAGAGGGACTGTCAGACTCGTACTGACTAAAATCCACGGTGTCTTTCAATAGCCCTTTACGTTCCAGGGTCATGGCAATTCGTACTGTCCCACTAGGAATAATTTCTGTGCTGTGGATTTACTTATATTGCAAAATAAAAATTAAATGCAAAGATGATTTCTTATAATTATTTTCCACACAATTCATTCATCGCCTGTTTTAGGTATTTCCTCTACACTCTAGCTATTCACAGACACACAAGAATGTTTACTTCCGTTTCATGTTCTTCATAATTATCTAAGTACGCTAATACGCAAACAGACAAAAAAAACAAAAATCTTTTTAAAATCTTAAAAGAAATACTCCTTGCAGCGACTAAAAACATTTCATTATTGCAAATGCACCACACGTCATGGCATTAGTCCCCGTCAGCGACGACTGAGCTGCATCGCCCCACCAATTTGTCACTACTTATACACTTTCTAACGCAGTTCAGCTACCCGCTTGAAGCACAAATTCACATCTACCCGCAGATCTTAATTTTGTAATTTTATTGTTGTGAGTTCGGAGACGTAAGTCTGAAGTTTTGTGATAATCTTAACGTGCTAGGCACTGCCAGCGGCTCTGCCCGCGTTTTTCTCGTAAATAATCCCACGGGAAAGTAATACCGGGACTAAACAGTGCACCAGACTATAACCTACATCTGTACTTGAGGGAGTCAAGAAGCGGCTCTGGTGACAGACAGTATATCCATCTAGACGTTGCATGTCCGCAGATCTCCTTGCTTCAAGGTCACTGAAATGATGTCGGCGGGATCGCGTAGATGATGCTCCATACGACTACTATAAGGGAGAACACGTCTATGACCCCGAAACATGAACGAACGCAAAATCACGTTTAACAAGAAAATGTATTGTAATAACGGTAATAGTTATCATCTTGTTACTGTTAATTTTATTTTATAATTGTTTATCGAGATTACAAGTGTTAGATAATTTCACAATATGGCGCCATCGCCTTTATAACGGTCGTATAGTACTTATTTATATCGCTAGAACATTAAATCATTTATCTACTATCATGCTATTAATCCTCTATAAAAGAACCTATAACAATTAGCTTATTGCCAACATTAAAACACTCAATGCTATAATGATCATTATATCATCCAAACGCGTGTTATAATGAATTTCAAAAAAAGAACATTCTCATGCAATGACATTTTTACCACCAGATCGCTAACATTTTGAAAAAAGAACAATAAATTGTAGACTAATTCGTAATTTCGGATTCTCGTCTTATCGTGTTATTTCCCGCCATCTTGAATTCACATAGTTCTGTACAACACCCTATGGTATGAAAATCTTTTATAGAGAATTCACATCATGATTGTAGATAAAGTCTTGTATGCAACTGTTATAATTAGGTATTAAAACACTCATGTGATACTATTATCACACTCGGCTACGCCTCGTGTGATAAACCCACATTCGTGTTTTAATACCCCTGATTATACAACAGTTGTATAAATAACTATTATAGGCGTGTGGCTCAATACCAAGGGCTGTCGATGGATTACCTCCCATTCATCCTAACGTCTTAAACTTCAAGTCTATTAACTTAAAAGTTACAACGAACAACATCTCCAACAATTTATGCCAATAACCGTCAAACCCTTCGGACGTATTGTGACGTATTTGACAGTTGTGACGTCATCGCCGCCATTTTAATCAAGAGTGAATGGTTTTGTGTAGCTAGGTAAATTACTTAATAATTTAATTTCCACAATGGTAGCAAATTGCCTTTAATTTTGGGCGTGTCTACACGGCGTGAGGGAAGAGTTTAGAGCGATTTTTTGTATCGAGGATAGAATTTGTAATCTATTGTGTTTACCTTATTATTTAGCACCGAGGATGAGGTTGCGAGTTCGAACAGTACCAATGTGTCTCTTTCATATTAAATTATATGTACTTTCTTATTTTATCTTAGACATCACTGACATCGATCACCCACAACCCTGGCCGATGTTTGGGTTGTCTTAAAAAGATAAGACCACCGATTGTGTTACCTACGATTTGCATGGTGTGCAATTGTGTATAATAAAGTGTATTCCATCTATCTACTGTCAATGAATCGTTATTGAAAAATTCAGCTGAGATTTAGGACAACAAATAAATAGATAAACACAGACGTAGGCTGTAATTTTTGGACCGGTTGAAAAAAGGTACTTATATGGTTAGGTTAGCATATTTTTGTGAGTATAGTGATTCAGATTTTGACAGTATTGAGCTGGCAAACGCTACTACTGAGCTGCTGATTTACGAAAAAATGGGCAATGTTTTTAGTTTGTTTGAAGTGAAAACTTCTTTAGCGGCGTTGTGCACTTTTTTTTGAATGGGAGAAAAATGTTAAACTCGCGTCAGGACACGTGACCTGATCGAAAATTCGTAAGACGGCGCAGGGCGCTTGCGCGAATGTTCGTGTGTGTTTGTTACTATTGAAGTTTTCACTTCTGCCGGCACTCCCAGAGTGCAACCTGTCGTTTTTAGGGTTCCGTACGTCTGAATACAAAAACGGAACCCTTATAGGATCACTCGTGTGTCTGTCCGTCCGTCGCTTACAGTCAATTATCTCCGAATCTATTAGACCGATTAAGTTGAAATTTGGTACACATATCAATTCCTGTGACCCAAACACAGAGGTGTGGCGTGAGCAGATGAAATCTGTATATGGGGGGTCATTTTTGGGGGGGAAGGGGAAAATTAAAAAAAAAAATCTGAAAACTGCATCGTGTGGCATATCAAATGAAAGGTCTTGTTGAGAAGATCTTAAATGTATTTTTTTGTAATTTTAAAATAAATAGTTTCCAAGTTATTCAAGAAAATAGACGAAAATTGACCATTCCCCCCCCTTATCTCCGAAACTACTGAACCTAAAATTTTGAAAAAAATACAGAAATTAGTTTTCTCCTTATAGATTATAGGAAAACCTATAAGAAGTCCATGATATTAAAATAACATGGTAAATCACTCAATATTGTGCGTACCAACTTACTTTTTTTTTTTAATACGTCATAAATCGTAAACCGCAATTTATCTTTCAAAGTTACAACCAACTTTTATATAATGTTACTTGCTGCTACGGAACCCTTTAAAGGCGAGTCCGACTCGCACTTGGCCGGTTTTTTTTTAATTGAAACTGTATTTAGTGGTGGAATGGAAGACGGCGTTTGAGGAACTTTTAGTGGTAATTTATTAATATTACAAAACCAATAGTATAGTCGTATCCTTGTAAAACTGATAACATAACTTTCATACCACTATGTTAGGCACCTCGCTTCACCCTACTCCTTAATAAAAGTCATCGCATCTGTTCCAGTAGAGACCGATGCCATCGTTTTTACAGAGCGCTTTCAATATGAACCGTACTATTGAAAGACTTACATTGTTAAGTCTCCTAGCAACAGGTCCTTCTAAAGAACACTAGAAAAGATTCCTTTATCGTTCACTCTATCTTCAGAATAAAAGAAATATTGAAAAAGTATAATTAGTTCACAATGCAGACTTGTTGCTGATTGCAGTTTGTAAATGATTGGCAATTGAAGTAATTAATTTTACATTTAAAATTTTAGTCAAGCATAATTCTAATCTTAGTTTATAGTTCGTTTCTACTTATTATTTAGTACATTAATTAGTTTTTAGCTTAAATTACCACTTATGTTCGTGAATGTTGGTTCACCTGTTATTGGCAACTGTATAAGCCTTTTACTGGTACATACATACACTATTTGTTACTTTATATACAGAAGCTGTTGGTGTACCTTTATTAATAAATAAAAATATTTAAAAAAAAATTACGTTTAGCTGTCTCTTGATCGAAATATATTTTTGCAAAGGAGAAAAAATATTCAGTTATTTTTTCATTTTATGTCAAAACAATATGTTTCGTTGTGGCAACATCCTATGTTTGTCTTGTTTTAATTTAAATTAAGAATAACGTTTTTTTACGAGGATAGGATGTTTACGAAAGGAATTTCCTGAAATGTTTGTTTTTAAAATTTAAAAAACACCTTTCCAAACAATGTGGAAGCTTATAAAAATACATTATATCTGCTGGAAAATAGCATTATGACTGAAAAAAAAACCATTATTCGTCATTTTTCTTTTACGTGGTAAAATCATCACCAGCAGAGCGGGACTGACTGTCAGACTCTTACTGACTAAAATCCACGGTGTCTATCAATAGCCCTTTACGTACCGGGGTCACGGTAATTCGTGAGTCCCGCGACCCCGGCAGGCAGCCATATCGGCTTTCATACATTTCTTAAATCTGATTATCCTTTTGAAAAGAAACTCTTCTACCTTCGAGATTATATTGCGTCTTGTACTTTTTCTATTGCTCGTTGCAAACGCTTTCATGCACTCTCCAGTCTTGCTAGCCGTGATTATCTGGTAAGAGTTTCTTTCAAATGCATTTTAAAGCGATATTTGAGCAGTTTCTTTTTGAGTTTGTGTTTGTTGGGTTAATTCTCGCAGTAATGAGGAATGGAAAATTAGATTTGCTTTTTGGTAGCGGAGCGGAATATTTGTTTGAGTTATTTAATAGTTGCTAATATTTTAAAAGCTCCATAAATTAAAAACTAGCTACTACCAAACACTTTTCTCGGAATTTTATACCGCCACAAAAACATACAGCGATTCCGGTGTGGGTATTTTTTTATTTAATGCGCCATTTTAGTCGACTGTCAATTAAATGTTACTGCGAGCTGGGTATGGAATAAATTCACCCGTAGTTTCACTTTGGTTCGTTTCGAACTTTCGAGAACACCGTCGAAATAGTCAAAGAGCCTTAGTTGCCTTAGAAACTAGTACCTTCTGGAATGCTCTAGTAACACGATTGACGTCACAATATCATTGTTTTCTAACAGAGATAATTGAGTGATTATAAAAATATCCACTACTAAAGAAGACTACATCTTAAATCGAACCACCAGTATCCAGATCCCTTGAAAAACTCGCCAATTCTACCCAACGCTAACCGAATAAATCCCCCTAAAAAAGATACACTACACTTTTCCCCTGTTAAATTACCCTTCATCACACCCCAAACCACGGTAACTTTTTCAGCTACATCTGCGACCATTATCCTCCCATTTCCCCATAAACCGTAAGCCATGGGTCCACTCGCCGTTACATGGGACTACCCATAAAAAAGGACCAAGTTGTCGTATACCTGGATAGTAAGTATGAGTCGTGGCCGCTTGAACGGATCATGGATCACGGTATTAGATAGTTGTAACTTCTTTAGCGGCGTACTACCCTGGTACTTTTTTTTTTCAGATTTGGGAATGAAACCAAAATCTATGCGAAAAACCAAAATACAAAAACCAAAACACAGTGCTTACTGTTTTCGATTTTGTACATTCGGCTTCGCCGCCTAATGTTGAGTATACTAAAACGCACGTTTATTTACTTAGCCATTTCAGTGTTTTATTCTATGTGAAATCAATATTCATCCCTTTTTAATTCGCAACGAGGCTCTAGTACCTAAACGTGCTTCTGTCTATCAAATTAATGTCAAAGTTCCCGTTTAGGTAACAAAAATGTGAAAAGTCGCGCCGAGGCTTCTATTTTAGGTTCCCAATTCAGGATTTCAATTGACAATTGAAAGAGACTACAAATTAGTAAATATTGTAAGCAATTGCTGTAAAGTACATAAATGACTAAAAATACGCTTTCAAACATTTATTAAACCAAGCAGAACACGGAAGGAAAAAGAATATTAATTTATAACAAGCTTGAAAGGGGTTCAATATTTACCAATGTTGTTGACAATCGAATACTGAATGATGAACGAAAGAACGAATTGAACGTATTTACAAACGCGCCATCGAATGAATGGTTTCCTCGATTTATTTAACATCGAATGAAGAAAAGATTACAGGGAATTAATAAATAAAATAAATATATTTTACTCATTTGTTATTTCTCTTTGTTTTCAGGTAATTTAAACAAGATTATGGTTTTGTTTTTGAACGAAGTATACGAGGATACATATGCTTTGACAAAAGGTGAACGATTCTGCAGGATTGGTGACGGAACTGACTTCACTAAGATATTGAAGGTACCAATAACTTGTATAATAAACCGCGTTGTAATGCTTTTTTCAAACAGACTGGCGAAAGCGAAGCGTTTCCGAAGCGATACCGAACCGAAGCGAGACGTCAGTCCGATAGTTCTGTCACGCTATCGGATCGCTTTCGCTGTTCTATGTGACTGGATTCAAACAATTCATACATTACAAATAAAAACGTCAAGCTTCGCATTCGCCACGCCAGTCTGTTTGACAAAGGCTTAAAGGAGCCGACGATATGGCAATTCTATGCCTATTTCCGGGGAGAATTCAACCTGAAAAAGTAAAATGTGTCCAATGAGTTAGTTCCAAACTTACCTATTTTGGCACTATCACTATATTCTATTAATATTTACAGTATACATACATACAGACTGACAAGGATCATAATGATGTCTCATTGTAGAATAGGCTTTTGCACTTTGATCTAGAATCTATTTTAGATCTCCACCGAACCTTTCTTAAAATCCACGGTGTCCTTCACTAGCCCTTTACGTACCGGGGTCACGGTAATGGGTAAGTCCCGCGACCCCGGCAGGCTTTGGCCCTCTACAGGCCCCGTCACTATGCTGACACTCCTTGAGGCGCGCGTGGAACACAACGCGCCGTCGACCCGGGCATGGTCCATGGTCGGACAGCGAGTCGCCCATTACTCGCCGCCCGCATGCCCGCGCCTACGGTGGCCGGAGATCGTCTTGCGACGTCCGACGCCGTGGGCTTCTACCACTGCGGCTGGGGTGGAGAGAGGACGCTGCCCTCTCCCTCACGCGGCCCGCCTCCTCCTTCGCGAGCATGACTGCTTCGCAGAAGGAGGCGACCGCTTCCCACTCCGACTCGCCCCGCAGCATGGCCTCGACCAATGCCGGGCGCGAGAGGTCTCCGCAAAGAAAACTTGATGATGATAATGTTACATTACACCCACGCTACCTCCTATAACTTAATCTAAGGAACCAAATAAAAGGAAAATTGATTACCACCGCTCCTCCATCGCCCTTCTATTCATATAAAATGATATTGACTTACCGTGTTTGCTAACCCACTGTGTAGGTGTACAAGAACCTTTTTTCTATAGACGTAACTTTATAACCTGATCTTCAAAATGAGATTTACGTCTTGAGATTTTCTATCGGAAAAAGTGGTGGACTTTAGTAGAAAATTCCTTCTAGGAAAACTCCATCATCATCATCTGCCTAGCCTTTTCCCAACTATATAGGGTTCAGCTTCCAGTCGAACCAGATGCAGTTAAATATCAGTACCTATTTTACATGAAGCGATTGCCTATTGGATCTTCACTACCCAGTAACTGGGTAATGCAATACCCTATGGTAAGACTGGTGGTCGCCCCATCTTAAGAAAAATATTACACATAAAAAAATAAAAAAATGTTACTTTGCCCCACGTTTGGCATTCCTCCTGTGTCGCGGGTGTGTTTCAGAAACACACAGAAATATCCGGAACAACTCGTAGGTAATACAAATATTAGTTCCGTGCTGGGATGGACTGCTCGCTACACGTTGCGCAGACATATTGCCATACTGACATTGTCATAACCACAGCACAACATTATTATAATAGGACTTGAAAAGGGTCACTACGTTTGTGTTATTACTGTACAGTTATCAGTACATGTATCGGTTATGCGCGCACAATTAAAACCATGATACAAAGCCTAACGTATAAACCTCCATTACTGTCTTTCAGTAGTTCTTCTCTTTCTTGCCATTGTTACCTACCATATGTCATGAAATCCATCCATCGCGTCTTTGATCTTGGACTTCGTATAGCGAACTACGACACTTAATTTGGTTGTTCTTCTAAGGGTATATTAATGTCATGGTTCTTTGATACAATAGAAGACCTATGAGGGTACCCAAGGTCACATTGATCTAATGTCAATGTCTAATGTCCAAGGTCATTTTGTGGGTGTCACTTTAAGTCTAATTTTAATTGCTAAATGTAACGTTTGACATTGTTAAGGGAACATTGATTTCAGTGACCGATATTCTTGTGTATGGTATTAATTAACATTCTTCTGTTGTTAGACAATGTCCGTTATAGTCGTTTGTTAGGGTCGGCAGGTCTCTCCGGTCTTACCGGTTGCAGTTGAAGTATTATTGGAACTCTATAAAGCCCGACTCTAAACTGTTCTCTGTATCACACAAAACTAGTTCTAGTTTGATTGTTATCGGGCATGCGGGCAGCGAATAAAGGGCAACTCGCTGTCCGACCATGGACCATGCCCGGGTCGACGGCGCGTTGTGTTCCACGCGCGCCTCAAAGAGTGTCAGCAAAGTGATGGGGCCCCCTCTAGAGGGCCAAAGCCTGCCGGGGTCGCGGGACTTTAGGAATTACCGTGACCCCGGAACGTAAAGGGCTATTGAAGGACACCCTGGATTTTAGTTAGTACGAGTCTGACAGTCCCTCCCGCTCTGCCCTGGGTAGGAGGACTCATTTGATGATTTTAACACGATAAAAAAAAAGGTTTGATTGTTATCTAGTACAACCTTGTCTCATAGATGATTTTGAGGAAAGAAAAATTCAGCTGCAAGTGGCCAAGACATGGCGCCATGTTACCGTAAAACTTACAAACGAGGGAATAGGAGATTCAGCTTCTGAGTGTGAGTTGCGGTAGACTTATTGATAAGGCGTCTGGAGTACTTATCCAGAAGATGCGGATTCAAATCCCACTCGCAAAAATCATCTTTACGATGCCCGTCGCATGTGTTAATGTATTTAAAAATAATTAACTATGTCTCTATGGAATTAACAAAAGATGACCTTGAACCCATCCAAGGTCACAAATTCAAGGTCATCTTTGTCAATATGAGTTCATTATCGCTATCTCGAACGTATCACACAATAAAGGGGAACATTGATATTGTGGAGGATGTTATTGACATTCCAGTGTTGTATGTCGCCTTTTGAAGTGGGTTCAATAAACAGGCGTTTAATTTGAAGGGTGTGCTGTAATTAATTTCGTTGCGAGACTGCTGGGATTCGTCGTTTGGGATAGTAGTATTTTTTGTGTGTGGTTTTTGGAAATGATTCTAGGTATATTGTCATGCGAGACGGAGTGGGAAGCGGTCGCCTCCTTCTGCGAAGCAGTCATGCTCGTGAAGGAGGAGGCGGGCCGCCTGAGGGAGAGGACAGCGTCCTCCCTCCACCCCAGCCGCAGTGGTAGACGCCCACGGCGTCGGACGTCGCAAGACGATCTCCGGCCACCATAGGCGCGGGCATGCGGGCAGCGAGTAATGGGCGACTCGCAGTCCGACCATGGACCATGCCCGGGTCGACGGCGCGTTATGTTCCACGCGCGCCTCAAAGAGTGTAAGCCAAGAGCCAAGGGCCAAAGCCTGCCGGGGTCGCGGCTCTCACGAATTACCGTGACCCCGGAACGTAGAGGGCTATTGAAGGACACCGTGGATTTTAGTCAGTTCGAGTCTGACAGTCCCTCCCGCTCTGTCCTGGGTGGGAGGACTCATTTGATGATTTTACCAAGATTAAAAAAAAGGTATATTGTCATATTCCTTGTCATAAAATTGCGTATGGAAGTCAAAATTACCAGTATTAGCTGTAAAAGTGTAACTACAATGACAGCTAAGAACAAGGGCTTTATTTTTGAGTTGTTAAAGCATCAAATGAGTCCAGCCTGCCCGGGTCGGATGTTTTTTGTGTTCGAGGACCACGGTGTTCTGGACTAACGACTTTTTTTGGTGCTAAAATCATCAAGGGTGGCTCGACCTGGGTGGAGCGAAAAGGACTGTCAAAAGGTCCACCCTGTTTTTGGCCTTTACGTTCCACGGTATGTTGCTCAGACAATCTCGTGACCCGGGACTAGTCGCTTAACATGCTTTATGAAGCACGGAGTAAACTCATAGCCAGTTAAGGAGTATAACAATGAAGTGCCACAAGCGATGCAATTTAATATAATGCACAAACTTAAATCAATTTGTAGTGGACCTCAATATCAATATCACTTCCGTAAACCATTCCATTCCTCAACAAATACTACCAAGTCATCAGGGAGTGATTCACGTCAAATTTTATGAAGATTTACTTGCCCTTGTCTCGTCTATGTGGTAATGCCGTGAAAAGCGACCATTTTGTGTCGCATGCCATCGGTTCGTTTGCCTAATACTACTGATTGTATTAATAACTAGTTGTTCCCCGCGGTTTCGCTCCCGCTGCTCGGTTCCTATTGGTCGTAGCGTGATATTGTATAGCCTATAGCCTTCCTCGATAAATAGACTTTCCAACACTTAAATAATTTTTCAATTTGAACCAATGATTCCCGAGATAAGCGCGTTCAACAAACCAAAAAAACAAACTCTTTAGCATTTGTAGTTGAATTAGTTTTTTTGTAAAAAGCAGCCATGATTTTTTATATAAATAAATATTCCACAACTATCACACAACGACATCTAGTCCCAAGCTAAGCAGAGCTTGTGTTATGGGTACTAGACAACTGATAAACATACTTACATATTTCTAAATACATACATATTAAAATAAAAAAATTGTCGGGTAGACAGGAAAGTGACAACATCAAATTTTTAAGCTCCTGTTATTATAATTAAAATAAAATAGTTAATCTTATATTAATGTCATAAAACCTTACCAAGTTCACAAGTTGACTCATTTCTCACATCTGTAATAAATTTTCACACCCTTGCAACTTCTATAACATCACTGAACATCGTCATAATGGACAACACTGCACTGCTTGCGAAAAGTATGGACGATCTTGCTGCGTGGATGGATTCTCGGATGTCGGAGTTCGAGAGGAATCAGCAGGGAACAGCTTCTGCAGGTACACCAACTGTGAAAGTCCTTTCAGCTGACTATCTCAGTTTTAAATCCATTGTATTAACCACCCTGGCAATGCTTAGATCGCAATTGGAATTATTAGTCAATGGATTGGATCGTCTGGAGACACATTCCCGCAGAAAGGTCCTACTGCTTCATGGGGTTCCTGAAGTGGACGCTGAGGATCTCTCACTAAAGGTTCGCAACATACTATGCGACCAAATGAAGTTATCATCTGTCAGTGCTGATGCGATCGAGTCAAGTCATCGTTTGGGTGTTAAAAAGGACAGAAACCGTCCTATTCTGGTTCGCTTTTCTAATGCTACGCAGCGTTCAGTCGTGTGGAATGCCAAAACGAAGCTGAAGGGCTCCAAAATGTCTATTTCGGAGTTTCTGACAAAGTCGCGACAAGACGTTTTCTCTGCGGCTAGAGACCATTTTGGCATGAAGAAATGCTGGTCGTCGGACGGCGTTATAGTGATCTTGCTTCCAGATAAGACACGTAAGAAACTGGTCACTTTGTCTGAGCTTCAGCAGCTTATCAAACAGTATCCAGACAAATACGTTGCAGCGAAAGAAACTGGTAGCTAAAATGGTTTTGTCTTGTAGTAACAACAGTTCACTATGTTTTTCATTCCAATATGAAACTTATGTGCCGCGTTTACGTAATTCGTGTATAATTTAGTATTCTAAGCTAAGTATTGTGAACAATATTAAGGGTAGAACATTTTAAAACTTTTGCATGTTTATATTTTTTCTACAGATTGTTAATGACATTGACATAACATTCACGTTGACGTATGGTATGTTTGACAGATTGGCTGTGTTCTTGTTGGTCATAAACGTAGATATGGAGCATGGACTGAGCATTTTTATGTGAACCCTTTTGGTATTTACAGAATGTATATTATAATGTGCTAGATTTTCAACTAATGATTATATACAGACTATAAATAAAAACTTACTAGTAATATGTACAAAAAAAAAAAAATTGAACTGAGCATTGTCTATTTCAACATTCATCATCTTTCCTTAGTATACATCTGTCTCTTTCCAGTAAGTCACACATTTATGTGCTAACAGTTTACTTCTCTTTTTCTACAGAATATAATAAATACATATCTATATTTTTTAATTATGTCATTTTATTATTGAGGGCTCGGTTCATGCTTTAGGTATATGGCCATAAACCCTCATCTTTTATTTTTATTTTTTATTTATATAAAATATAATCAAGTTTAGTGTTCAGTTGATTGTTGTTATTTTATTTTATTTTTTACTTTAGATATTCAACTTTGATAATCTGTTTCAGTCAACTTGTAACTGGTAAGTTTTGGTGAAAAGGTATTTATTTAGGTATATTTTGTTTTAGCTAAAAGTATACATAAGTATTTATATTTATTTATTTTATTTATATGTTGGTAAACGAATATTTCTCTTGCTCGTCTTCTGATGATGAATATATCAGTGCCCAAAGTGATTCTAGCTCTTCTCTTACCGATTCAGAGCCTTTAGGAGAAAAACTTTCTTCAGTTTTTCAGTGTAGCTCAAAATTCCTATCCTTAGTGCACATTAATGCACAGAGCGTTCCAGCTCATTATAATGATCTTCTCACATCCTTTAGTGACACTGTAGTTGATGCAATTTTAATTTCAGAAACTTGGCTCAAGCCTTCTCTTCCTTCCACATCTTTTGGTCTGCCAGGTTTTCGGCTTTTTCGCAATGACCGTATCGGCGCGGGTGGCGGCGGGGTAGGTATTTACCTTCGCGGTGATATCCCTGCCACGCTAATAAGTAATTCTCCATCTCAATATTCCGGATCTCTTGAATACCTCTTTCTGGAAATCATCCTTAACCACAAAAAAATTTTACTTGGTGTCGTATATAGCCCAAATGATAAGGTGGTTTACTTCCCCACGTTAGAGTCCATTCTAGAACAGCTTGGTACACTTTATGAATATGTCATAGTAATGGGTGACTTAAATACATGTATTTTGAAGGATGATTCCAGATCTCAAAAGCTTCTTTCTTTAACCTCTTCACTTAATTTGCACGTTCTCCCACTTTCACCAACACATCATCTTCCAAATTGTAGGCCATCATTGCTTGACGTTATGATTGTCTCCAAGCCGGATTCAGTCGTCACGCATGGACAAATGATGGCCCCTTTCTCGTATCACGATTTAATTTATCTTGCTTATAAAGTACGTCCTCCTAAGATCAAGAATAAAGTCATTTTCCAACGTAATTTTCGGAATATGGACCTGGACCGTTTGAGAGAAGATGCAGAGAGCATCGACTGGTCACCGGTATTAACAAATGATGATGTTGATGCCAAAGTTGCTGCTTTTAATTTAATTATCACCAATTTATTTGATGTTCATGCACCAGTTAGACCTGTTCGTGTGAAGCATGCTCCTGCTCCCTGGCTGACTCCTAATATTAAGAAGGCTATGGCAAAAAGGGATAAAGCTAAGTGTAAACTTAAGAAGGATCCTACTGTTGAAAGTAATATAGCTTACAAAAAATTACGTAACATCTGCAACAGACTGTGTAGGGATGCAAAACGTCGCTATATTCACTCAAAATTGGAAAATCTTTCTCAGTCTCTAACCTGGAGATTCTTAAAGTCATTAGGTGTGGGCAAGGCCATGGATGCTACTAATGGTACCATGGATCTAAATGCTCTGAACAAACACTTCTCTACCCCCCCTGTTTCATTAGATGCAATTACAAAAGCATCATCTCTTTCTTACCTTTCCAGCCTTGACCCACCTGACTGCTCTCAATTTACATTCCGTCCAGTCACAGAGGACAATGTTAAGAAGAGTATCCTTTCCATCTCTACGAAGGCAGTGGGTAGTGACGATCTGAGTCTTGACATGCTCCTTTCGGTTTTAGGAAGCATTATTCCTGCTATCACTCACATTATAAATTTTTCATTGTGGGCTAATGTCTTTCCTTCTTCCTGGAAAAAAGCATTTGTTATCCCTCTACCCAAAACCTCCAATCCAACTTCCCTTTCTGAATATCGTCCAATCTCCATCCTTCCTGTACTTTCAAAAGTACTTGAAAGTGTTGTTCATAAACAGCTCTACTCCTATCTTACTTCCAATAACCTACTCTGTCCTTTCCAGTCCGGTTTCCGTCCTTCTCATAGCACGGTGAGTGCGTTGCTGAATGTCACAGAGGATATTCGCCATGCGATGGATAACACTAAACTAACTGTTATGACTCTGCTTGACTTCAGTAACGCATTTAACTCAGTTGACTTTGATATGCTCCTTGGTACCTTAAGCTCTCTTAACATTGCTCCTCCTGTGATCAACTGGTTTCGATCTTATCTTCATGGTCGCCAGCAGTGTGTGAAAACCGACGACTTAACATCGGACTGGTTGAATCTCACTGCTGGTGTTCCTCAAGGCGGCGTTCTTTCTCCTTGCTTTTTTCTATTTTCATAAATAATATTTCTCGAGTAATTTCTTCTCCCTTCCATTTGTATGCAGATGATTTACAGATATACAGACACTTTTGTTTGTCTGAATTTTCCGAAGCGGTTGAGGTCATAAATTCTGACCTTTCAGCCATAAAGATGTGGGCTCATAACTTTGGGTTGTTGGTTAACCCCACTAAGTCGCAAGCTATGATCATAGGAAGCAGTAGACTTAGAAGTAGGCTTGTAGTAACTGACAACCACAAGGTTTTTTATAATGGTATCTGTATCCCGTACACGGATAGGGCAAAAAATCTGCGAGTGATATTTGACTGTCACTTATCCTGGTCAGCGCAAGTTAGCGAGGTGAGCAGGCGCATGCATTATTCTTACCATTCTCTCAAACGACTCCAGACCTTTCTGCCGTTGCAAACTAAAATCATGCTTTCTCAAGCACTTCTCCTTCCTATTCTTGATTATGCTGATGTGTGTTACTTGGATGTGACAGAGGAGCTACTAAATAAACTTGAGCGTCTACAAAATCTAGCTATTCGGTTTATTTTCGGACTTCGCAAATATGACCACATCTCCGAATTTCGTGCTCAGTTAAAATGGCTCCCTATCCGGCTTCGTCGTGATGTGCACATCCTTTCTGTTCTCTACAAAATCCTCAAAGACCCGTCCACTCCTGACTATCTCCGCTCCCGTTTCCGCTTACTACCTCCTAATCCCCGGCCTAGGCGCGCATGTCACACCAACGTGCTTGAGTGTCCTAGGGCAAATACCAAATTCTTTTTTGACTCCTTTACTTTTCGAGCTACACAACTTTGGAACAAGTTGCCAAAGATAATCCAAGACGCTCCCTCGATAACGTCATTTAAATATAAATTGAAAGAGCACCTCCTTACGCAAATAATTTGATATTTATGTATGTATGTATGTATATTTGATATATAATATATGTATGTATATATTTTATGATATATATAATAATACGTATGAATATGTCTTACTTATTATTAATAATTCTGTGTACAGTCTTGTCCCCGTGTATCCAATCACCAAATCAGTTTTACAGGTTGGCTGGAAGAGATCTCTTTAAAGAGATAAGCTCGCCTTTGTGAATATAATTTTAAGTTTAGTTTTATTGTACATTTTGTGCACAATAAAGAATATATATATTATAGATAAATTACACCCAGACACAGAACAAATGATCGTGCTCATCACACAAACATTAGTCCTGGGTGGGAATCGAACCCACGACCTCCGGCATAGCAGTCAGGGTCACTAACCACTAGACCAACAGGCCTGTCAAAAAATATAAATCTGGAGATGCATACGCCGCTTAGTCAGCTAGAAGCTGACTAAGCGGACATGAAAACATGTTTAGATAATATATATGTATTAATATTTGGGAATTAGATTAGTACAAACAGTTACACAGTTTATAAATGCTTTTTTTATCGAGGTAAAATCATCAAATGAGACCTGTCATGTCACCATGTCAGACTTGACTGACTTAAATCCACGGTGTCCTTCAACCGGTAACTTGCTAGTTTAAAACGGTCGTCATTAAGGGAACTGGAATGAAACTTTATGAAATAGAAAATATAAATTTAAAATTCGTTTCTCAGAGATTAACGACCTTAAATAACAACTCATACTAAACTAAGGCCCTTAGAATAATGCCTTGCATTTTCAACTTTCGGAAAAAAGCATAGGGTTGAAATTCCAACATTAAATTCTTTTAAGTTTTGCCCAGAGCTAATAAAAACGGGCAAAAGTCCGTTTCAAGCTATTTCATTAAAAATTACCAATGTTTCCAGGAAAATACATCATTCATCATTTAATGCAGTTCAAGATGTAATGCACCCGATAATTCATATTCCATTACGTTTTCTAAAGTGAAATAAATTAAAATGGCCACGTTCTAAGACTGCGTTCACACTGGAGTTGTGCGAGGTAACTAATAAATAAAAATCGTTTATTTTAGCGAATAGCGAAGCGAAGTATTGTTCTACTGTGTTAGACCTAATATCCGTTCTATAGGTAGAACAGTATTTTGTTTAATCGAATCCCCGTTTTGCGTACAGACTTCTCATTTGAACGGCGGTCTTTTTTTTTTGCTATCGGGGGAAAACTTCAAAAGGTTTTTTTCCTCACTAAAACCACCCCGGTAATCACCATCAGCACATGGGAGGAGGCCCCGTTTCTTTTTAAAAGACCCGACCGTGGCCTTTGTGCAAAACCTGTTAGGGCACAGCCCTAGGGAGTCTATGATAGTCTCCTATTAACTACGCTGAACAAATGTGGACGGCGGCACGTGACCACTGTACTGCCGTCGTCTTGAGGTCACTCAGAGTCCCCACTCTGAACACTCGTGACCCAAGAGTGCCATCTGCTCCGAATTATGCAGGTGGGGTGTAGTATGTGAGGCGACGACGCGATTTCCATCCCGACGCCTCCTTCTTCGAGTGGGATCAGGTCTTTGCCCTCCAGTTGTCAGATTCTGTCAACATAGCCATCCACGCGCGCCTCAAAAAGTGTCAGCAAAATGACGGAGCCCCCCACTAGAGGGCCAAAGTCTGCCGGGGTCGCGGGACTCACGAATTACCGTGACCCCGGAACGTAAAGTGTATTGAAGGACACCGTGGATTTTAGTCAGTACGAGTCTGACAGTCCCTCCCATTCTGCCCTGGGTAGGAGGACTCATTTGAAGATAAAAAAAACATAGCTATCACCGCAGGCGGAGGCAGGTAGCTCAGCACATCTCCGTTGGAAAAGAGACTTTATTTCCATTCTATAGGTAGAACAATATTTTGTTTCATCGAATGCCCGTTTTGCGTGCATACTACTCATTTGAACGGTCTACTACGAAACGTGGATGGCGTTATGCAACATGTGATGTTATCAAATTTTTGTTTTATGTGATGTTATGGTATTTCGATATTCGGTTATGTAAATAGCGTCTGTTCTTTTTTTGCGTCATGTAGGCTATATTAAATAGGTACTTTGAATAATTATTTGAGTTGTGAATTTTCATAAGAGATAGACATTTTGTTTTTATTTTTTTATTTCAAAAAGAACGATTAATGTGGCAGGATGGAATGAAGTGTCTTGTGGAAATTAATGGGATCTGTGTTTCTGTATGATTGTGAAAAGAGTAGTGGATGACCAAGAAAAGGATGAATAGACTGGGAAAAATGAAAATTAAGATGGCAAATGAAGTAGTATGGAAGAAGTAAAAATGCAATTTTTTTTACTTCTTTTCGAATCAATGGATTTACTTACCATTTTATATATGTATCGATGCTGATTCCCATTGTACTGTATTTTTTCACTGAAAAGGTTAAAAGTCAAGTTGATACTGAAATCAACAGCCTGGAAGGCGCCAGACAACCTTAAATAAATATCGTTGTACTCACGTAAGCTCTTTTAATACCATCTTTATAGCCCCTTATCCGATCCTAAACCAATAAAAAACAGACATCAATACAATTACAAATGAAACGTGAAATAATAAGACTTCCTGTTTATTAAGGCAAATAACGATATTGGACATAAAGAAAAATAAATATACACAACATTATATTTTTCTTTCTTTTTTCCTCTCCTTGGTTTGCTCAAAGAGCAACGTACCTATTACTTACCAAAATGACTGTAGTTATTTCCTTGAGAAAAGGGAACGTTTGCCAAAGATATTTCACTTAGGGTCAGTTTATACCAAGCGCAAAAATCGTTACGCACTTTTTTCTGTTATTGATTTAAAGACTATATTAGTATTGCGTCTAAGTATAAAATGCGACAGCGGGCTCGAACACCCAATCATAGGTATCCTTGAGTCCGCCCGAACGTCAAACTAGATCTTCAGCGGCGCATCCCAACGTAAGTTTTGCATAGCGGCCAAAAATCAGTTTCCACTTAATGGAAAAATCCAAAAATCTTTGTATGTCATTGAATAAAGCACTGTATCTAAGTAATCTTAAAGTATAACATTGAGCGCACGAGCAATCCAGCATGCGCCCGTGGATGCTTAATTTCTGTTGGAAACGAACCGTCGCACGTCCAAAACGCACTATTGCTCTTAGTAAAGTCAGTCTTAGCATGCGCGACGATTTTTCCGCTTGATGTAAACTGACCCTTATGTTTGAGACATTTCAATTGCTTATGTGAGCACATATTTAAAGCAATAAGCTAGTAAATAATAACCAAAAGTTGCTGATATTGTTTGTTTTCAACAATTCAATTAAGATAAAAACTTTTTGATGTGAATTTTTTTTCTAAGTTGATGAAAATGTTTTGGAGTTGTTTGTTTTTGTTACGCTTTTCGTAACCTTCACTGCAATGATTGGTCGTAATTGTTTATTTTTTAACAAAAGTTTGTTTTGGTTCAGGAGTAGCAGAAGTTGTCAATTTATAAGCATAATAAGCAATTTGATCGAATATTCTAGTAGTAATATAACGAAAAAGCTAAAGTATTATAATCTTCATTGAAGTTTTTCTCACTTGTGAAACAGAGACTTTTAAGAATAAGGTAGCTGTAATTCACCACGCAGCCCAGAATTGACTGGAAGAAATTGCCTGTGCAATTAATTTTCCTTTGGGTGTCGCGGGACTCGCGAATTACCGCGACCCCCGTTAATTCTATCGAAACCTAAACTTTATTGCAATTACTCACAGTACATTAAATTCATGTCTCGCTTTAATATTAAATCACTGCACCAACAATTAAATTACTGCTTCATTGTTGCATAGAGTTGGAATCTTGTTCCTCGCGTGCGACGCAAATGTACCGATTAATCAATGAATATATTGTAAATGTTTACTAAATTCTATTATTAATAAACCAATTATAATATACTCTGTGTGTTATACAACAGTTTAAATTGGGTTATATAGAAACTGGAAGTGTGGTTACCATTTCAAATTACGAATCAATATTTTAGGATGAATCTTGACAAAAAGTGAGTCCGGCCTTGGAGAAGCGAAAAAGACTGTAAATCTTACTGACGTAAAACCCACCTTGTTTCTTTGCGTTCCAGGGCCTTTTAAGTCACAGTTCCACGAGTTAAAAATCCTCTTATGTCGAAAATGTTACACAAATTGAGTCAGAACGAGTTCGTCGAAAGGCCTAAAAGCCGGATTACGTCCGTACAAATACGAAAAGATGGTCACTCTAGCCGGAAATCAATTGGTTCTCATTTAAATTGGAATTCTTTGTGTAGTATGTTACTGAATAATATTTGACCTACTTAGATTGTTAATTTATTGACCTAATAAGTATTTACGGATAATTATAACTTCCTTTATGGTTTTTTACGATAATTCCTTTCTATATAATTACTCGCATTACTTATGTATGGTAATTATTATGTGAAAGTTGATACTGAATTCAGGTTATTTATTTGAATATTTGTCGTTCTTATACTCAGAAAAATGGTCAGGTTTTTAATTGTGGATTGATGCAGTGGCTGAGTTATTGGATGTTGCGTTGCGTGTCGCGAGTTCGACCCCCTATGGACCAAATAATTATATTTGCTATCCAAAAGTGTAAGCCAAACGCCTGACTGAGTCGCGGGACTGTCTTAAATGGACACGGCGGCCCTGGAACGCGAAGGGCAACTGAAGAGACACTTGTCCAGTAATAGACTGAACTCGCTCTCGGTACTTTTTTTTTATCGTGTTAAAATCATCAAATGGGTCCTCCCACCCAGGGCAGGGCGGGAGGGACTGAGAGACTTGTACTGACTAAAATCCACGGTTTCCTTCACTAGCCCTTTACGTACCGGGGTCACGGTAATAGGAAAGTCCCGCGACCCCGGCAGGACTGGAGAAGTTCTTAGTGTGGGATAACATTTTAAAATCAGTTCTGTGTATTACACTCCACTGCTGGACATAGTGTACCTCCTTCCTATTCGGGAAGACCAACTTTATCGTGGCGTCAGTCTATCTAGTTGAGATGATTAAAAACAACGTGACTAATGGAAGAAGTTTCAATAGTTAATTTAAAAACACCCTGTATAGTCATTAGTCCATAAACAACTCAGACACGACAAGTGACGAAGATGCACGAGTGTTACCGACATTCGAATTCCGAATGACCTGTCGTGTGGAGGAAACGCAGCGGTAGTTCGTTTTGGGCACTACCTACGTTAAGTTGCGTACAGACCGACAGACTATATAATAGACACTTTGACAGCATCAATTGATTGTAAAATTAATTAGTCCGTTAGTAAGAGTTTAAAAAAATAAAATATATCTATTTGTTCTTCTGTTGTATTAACGCACATTTCATTCAGTTCAGAGTTGATTTTTGAACACCCTTAAGTCTTTGTCGTTTTTATTTGTAAGGTATGGAATGGTTTGAATCCAGTCTCATAGAAAGGCGAAAGCGATCCCATAGCGTGACCGAATCGATGCGAAGACGTGGCGAAGGCGTATTTGCTCTGTTTGACGTTGTTCATAAAAAGCCAGCTAATACAACTGCCACGCCTCGGTTCCCTGCATCCAGTTTGACGTCTCGTATCGCTTCGGACTCAGTCCGGTTCGCTATCGCTTGTCTGTTTGATAAAGGCTTTAGTGTTACACATATCCTGGGAAAGGGGCATTGTCGACCTGTGTCATGTATATGACAAATGAAAAAAGGAGAAAAAAAGACACAAATTTGACACGAATCAACAAAAAATACAAAAAACAAAACAAATTAAATAGGTAAGTATAGAACAAAGGTATAAGGTACGTAAAGGGCTATTGAAGGACACCGTGGATTTTAGTCAGTACGAGTCTGACAGTCCCTCCCGCTCTACCCTGGGTGGGAGGACTCATTTGATGATTTTACCACGTTAATAAAAAAAGTATAGAACAAAAAAAAAACATAAATATTTACACCAAAGAGGACCAGTTCAGAAAAATGCGTAGCTTATCATTCAGTTGGAAGCAAATGCATGGCACTAACTGAACCTACCATCAATAATTTCGACACTTCATAAAACCATAAACAAACATAATCTTTGACAACTTAACTTCTACAAAATGCATTAAGCATTATTAAATACAATAATATGTAAATTCTCAAGGCTTCCTATAGGCTATCCGTCTAGTTGTCCTAGTATTTACACCAATTACCTAGGTACGGTCAGCGAAAAGAGCCCAATCATCAAATAGCATACAAAATAAATTTGTTTGTAAATCTGCTCATTTCCCAATCCGAATTATTGTTATTAGAGTAACCATTTCTTTTTTCTCTCTATAAAGAATGCTTTGGAAAACCAACTCATTAATACACTGGTTTTTGGCGATGAATATATAGAAAACTGAACAGTAAGACGACCTTTTTTTGCTGACCGTACCAAAGCAGGTGGCTAGTTTATCTCAAGGGCGTTAATTAATCAGCAAGTACTAGCAAAAGCAATGCTGTTATCTAAACTTAAAACATGTATAAATTATTGTTTAAATCCGACCTGTAAGTTGGTTGTATTAATAGAATTTGGTGTTACGAGTATTTGCATAAACTAATACATTGTACCTAATAGCAAGGTTGGTTAACAAAACAAGCAGCATAATGTGCCCTTTTTACGTGGTAAAATCATCACATGAGTCCTCCAACCCAGGGCAGAGCGGTAGGGACTGTCAGACTCGTACTGACTAAAATCCACGGTATCCTTCAATAGCCCTTTACGTTCCGGAGTCACGGTAATTCGTACAATCCCGCGACCCCGGCAGGCTTTGGCCCCGTCATTTTGCTGACACTCTTTGAAGCGCGCGTGGAACACAACACGCCGTCGACCCGGGCATGGTCCATGGTCGGACAGTGAGTTGCCCATTACTCGCTGCCCGCATGCCCGAGCATAATGTGCCTAGGACTTTTTTGTAGGCCTAACGGTCTGGTCCAGTAATGGTGCAGGCCACATCATTATAGCCCTTTAAATTATCATCTTTGGTTCGCCCTTGAATGATTATTCAAGGGCGATAAAATCAATCCATCTTTTTGGCTCAATTGCTAAAACTATCAATGACATGATTGTACCAAAATACAGTCATAATACTTAATGACGAAAGCTTACCTCCAACTATTTCTACATACTCCTCATATTTCGCAACATTATAAATCATAACCTAAAATTCAAGTTCATAAACACTACCTGAACATTAATCGCGCATAGATCAGTAACCCGTCCTCGCGTACTGCCCAACACCAACCTGCCTCCATGAGGTTATCAGATTAATTACCCATTCAGTCCGAAACCAAGCTCCATTTCCGCAATCGTTGCCGTAATACGGGCAACACTATCATGTGCATCACATTTGCTAGAGCCAGCCTCATTTCCAGTCGAATTTTGAGCGGGATCATCAAAAATATGTGTCAGTCATAGATAACCTCATCTAGACTCCGCATGCAAGGCAACGTATACGCTGGGTGCACGGTGACAGCGCCTCCTACTAACCACATTATTAGGTGCCATTAAATTTCAATTAAACCAGAAATGTACTTAAAAAGGTTGTGGTGCGATGCGATTTATTCGATAGTCCATCACCAATTTTGCACATAGTGCATATACGCACCGCACGTTAGTGCATTTGCCATTATTTAAGTTCTGCTTATGCAGTCTAAAGAGAACATAATATGCTATCTATGTATTTTTCTTCAAGTCTAGTTAAGGCTACATTTCTAGATACTGTTGGCTTCACCACGACTTTAGTGTCTGGTCCACATTCAGGGTACCAAAAACGAACATCGACTTAAGTTTAAGGTAAATGTTAGAGTGAACAGGCTTCTTCTGGGTCAGCTCGCTCCATCGAAGGCTTTGTCTCAGTCACCTATGGCCAGGCCTAGAGTAAAGAGTAAAGCCAATTCAAAAAAAAAAAACACTAACGTGTGGCGCGCATAGGTAGCCTTGTATGCGGTATCTAGAGGATGTTGTCTGTGGTGTGACTACTCTATTTCCCGGCGGGATAGCCGCGGTATGTAGTGTTGTTGCATGTCCGATGATGAATATGGGAATGGAGACTCATAACGTCACACACATCATTTGAAACGCAGGCTTCCACTCAAAGAGAGAGAGCTTTTAAAAATGTTGCCCTGCTTAGGAATTTCTCTTGAATTGTGGGTGCGTTTACAAACACTTAAACTGAAATGCACAAACACCCAGACCCGAAACAACTGGTTGAAGATCATACAAATATTTGTTCCGTGAGGGAATCGAACTCGAGGTACGCAGCGCAGCGGTCTAGAGCTTTTTTTTTAACGCGGTAAATTCATCAAATGAGTCCCAGAGTAGAGCGGGAGGGACTGTCGGACTCGTACTGACTAAAATCCACGGTGTCCTTCAAAAGTCCTATACGTTCCGGCCCCGTCACTATGCTGAAACTCCTTGAGACGCGCGTGGAACACAACGCGCCGTCGACCCGGGCATGGTCCATGGTCGGACAGCGAGTTGCCCCTTGATCGCTTCACGTGTTTCATGTGGGTGAAACAATTCCGAGGTGAACAAAGAACACCGAATAAGTCTACTCAGTTCACCTGAATGACAAATGAAATGACAAAGTGGAATAAACTAATGCCGAAACCACGGGTTTCGTGCTTTTACGAAACTTTGGGTTCGGTCCTCCCACCCAGGGCAGAGCGGGAGGGACTGTGAGACACGTACTGACTAAAATCCACGGTGTCTTTCAATAGCCCTTTACGTTCCGGGGTCACGGTAATACGGGTTTCGTGCTTAGAAATTATACCCACAGTTACGAAATACAACTACACTATATATAAATAAAGATTTAGGTGTTCAAAAATTATCTCTTTCGACAGTCATTTCACTACCTAAGATATCAAAGCGGAAACTCGCCTTTCCATTTTAATATATTTCCGTTACATTATCATAGAATCATAGATATTGCAAAACAAAGTATCTTCACAGCAATCTTCCTAAAATAAACTGCGTGTAGAAACGAGATCGGCGGTAAACCCGGCAAAGTTCTCGGTAGATCACTTTTCAACCTTATCACTGAAGCCATAGGGGTGAAAACTGCTCAACCGCAAACATTGTTGGGTGTACCTGAGGGATAGGATTGATTTGCAATCTATGATTAGTTGAGTAACAGTATTATTTATAAGTTGAATTACTGTCTGTACATAGATGATTTTTCTGGCACAAAATACATACAGAAGATCAACAACCTTTATTTATTTGATATAGGAGCGAGGCGTATTTATAGTAACAGGTAAATAGAACAGGTATTTTCAATAAATATCACGATAGCGGTGGTAGGCCTTACGAGGGCCGCCTGTCTTGCGACTCCTGTCGAATTGTAGCGCTAAACTATTTACTGTGTTTTGTCGGTGCGCAGGAGTTCTAGTTCCTTCTGGGTGAGCTCGCTGCTTCTTAGTAGGCCTCATTTTCACTTCTAGGCTAGATCGAGGCCAAGAGCAAATCCAACCCAGTCTGTAAATTTTCTGTTCCACAAGATAACAAAACCATTTTATAAATATTAGTATTTTTAAATGGATTTGTTATCTAGTTAACAAAATTCACTTTATAAAAGTCACGTAATTTTCTTTCATATCATACTAAATTTTTATTTCATTTAAAATTTGTTAGATCAAAAAACAAATTATACTATTGCCGCACTATTACACACGATAGCCACAATTTTTTCTTTTTCTAGCATAGGTACCTAAAATACCTTAGCTAGAAAGAAAGGTTAAGCAGCTTTACGTTGTCTTTACATACTACGAAGCAGACTGTTATTTTGTAACAGGTTTTTTGGAACTATTACTTTTTGGAACAGGAACAGGCGGAATATAATGTTACCTGTTACAGCTCACTCCTAGCAAGAGATCGCCGTATGTTCGCGTCTAAGTGTGCGTGTCCTTGGTTTCATTAGTTGTATGGAACTGATATTCTGTACTTTTTTGTTTTATGTTCCTGATACTTGTATAAACAGATAAACATCGCCCGTTGTGTAAACATAGCCGGTGCTCCTAGTATTTGTAGATCCGGACTGGTTACAAGGTTATTTGATTCAAGATTATTTTCCTATAATAAACAGGGAATGTTGCTAAACCTAAATTGAATTATCAGTTTGTAAAAGGAACTAAAAGTAGGAAGGATCTTGGCGTTGTATGATTAGTCTAGAAATGCTTTAGAATCTATGTTATTACTTAGTAATTAAATGTACTGCAAATAATTTCTCATTATTTTTGAAACACCATTTTCGAAAATCGTAAATATTTTAACATTATTAAACCTACCTAATCTTTGTACTTCCTAAAGACTTTTTTTTTAACAATAAGTTTTCATTTTGAGAATCGGACATTAAATTCAAAACCAGGGAAGCGAAACATTTTCTCAGAACCCATTTTTATTTAAAACCGAATTTAATATCTTCTTCCCTCCATTTCTTTTGCAATACATTACTTTATATTTGACTTTCTCTGCATGATTCCTATGCTTAGCACGTGTAAAAAATTGCTGAGTTTTCTTCTATTAAAATATAAATGCGGTGAGTTTTTATGAGCCTCTAATATATTTTTTTCATCATAAGATTTGCATCTGAGTTATGCTTATGAGTAAGTAATTTCGTGGAAAAAATACGTGCTTTTGTGCAAAATGTTTTAGTTATATACATAGCGTAGGCGTGAGCCACGCAATTTTATCTTTCTTGTTTATTTATTTATTAACTATGGGAGGTTTACGTCTTAACTAAATAAATGAGAAATTGGCACGTGAGACTGACGGCAAATATTTCGACTAAGAATTTACTTTAAAAAAAAAGAGAAAAAGAAAGCTTAAACTAAAAATATACATGTTAGTTTAAATAAGTGCTAATTGGTGTCTACATTACCAATGTAGACACCACTTTTTTTTTTTTTTTTTTTTTATCGTGGTAAAATCATCAAATGAGTCCTCCCACCCAGGGCAGGGCGGGAGGGACTGTCAGACTTGTACTGACTAAAATCCACGGTGTCCTTCAATAGCCCTCTACGTACCGGGGTCACGGTAATCCCTTGGTCCCGCGATCCCGGCAGGCTTTGGCCCTCAACAGGCCCCGTCACTATGCTGACACTCTTTGAGGCGCGCGTGGAACACAACGCGCCGTCGACCCGGGCATGGTCCATGGTCGGACAGCGAGTCGCCCATTACTCGCTGCCCGCATGCCCGCGCCTACGGTGGCCGGAGATCGTCTGGCGACGTCCGACGCCGTGGGCGTCTACCACTGCGGCTGGGGTGGAGGGAGGACGCTGTCCTCTCCCTCAGGCGGCCCGCCTCCTCCTTCACGAGCATGACTGCTTCGCAGAAGGAGGCGACCGCTTCCCACTCCGTCTCGCCCCGCAGCATGGCCTCGACCAATGCCGGGCGCGAGAGGTCTCCGCCTATCGCCGTCGTGAGGACACGGCGGTGCTCTGCCCAAGCGGGGCAGTCCTGCACCGTATGCTCCACCGTGAATGTAGACACCACTTAGCACTTATCTAATGAGCTTCTATTTGAACTCAAAAATAAATACTAAAACAAATAGTTTAGATTTAAATTTTATAATTCTTTTAAATGATGTCTGTAATTGTGGCATGTGCCAATAATAATGTAGGTACTTTTTTTTTTACGTGGTAATATCATCATATGACTCGTACTGACTAAAATCCACGGTGTCCTTCAGTAGCCCAATTACGGGGTCACGGTAATTCGTAAGTCCCTCGACCAATTCGTCACGTCTTGGATATAATTTTTAATAAGGTCTGGCGTTTTATCTTTGTCAATATACCAAAAAAAAAGAAACCATAATTTTTCAAAAATTTTAGTGACAATATAAATTGCTTACCTATATTATTGAAACTCAAAATAATACCTCCCAAAAACATGCAAATCGCGGGCCTGTCTCATCAGGTAACTGTAACCCTGGAACGTAAAGGGCTATTGAAGAATCAACGTGGGTTTAAGTCAGTACAAGTCTGTCAGTCCCTACATCTGCATCTCATTCTAGTCTTACCACTTAGAGAAAGATAGCAATACATACACATAACAAGAAATTCACGCCATCAGGTACTTAAACCATTTCAAAGCCTGACTCCTTGTACCTAATGTCCAACTTTTCCTCCATTTCTGACTTATAATTTGCGCTAGAAAATTACCACAGGCTCCACTTTAAGTTTTCTTTGAAAGTTCTGCCCTGAAGAAACGTAAAACTAAACGAAAGTTGGAATTAAATCTCTTTCATTTGGTCAGAAAGAAAGCGGAACGTGGAAACTGAATGTTGATACTTACTGGTTCCGTACAGCGACTGTTGGTGGTTAAAGTTTCAGTCTATTGAGGAGTTAGTTGATTGTGAAAGACTTTTCCTGTGGGAGCGAAGGAACTAACATACTTTTTCTTTCGACGGTAAATTGGAATTAACAAAATGTTTACGATACCTGAGTAAGTAAGTAGCAATCGTTCAAATGGTAAATTTGTTTTTAAATTTTTCGACATATCATAATGACTTGCAACATTTTTTTTCTTTTATTTAAAAGCTTTGCCCAACACTAAGAATTTCTACTGTATCGTGGGTGCTTTTACAAACATAGAAACACACATACGCAAACACCCAGACCCGGAACAACTTATTGTAGGTCATACAAATATTTGTTCCGTGAGGGTATCCCACCCGCGCCACTCGCACCCCCAGCCTCTGCGCCAACCGTGTCGTCAAATTCAACGACCCGACATCGGTCGTTAAAAAATACAGGCATATCATAGGATAGTCAATCTATAATGTTCCCACTGTTGGGACACCGGTCTCCTCTCTGCGAAAAAGAGTGGGCTGTAATCCACCAGTGCGAGTTGGTAGATGTCACATGGGGCTATGCGCACTTCGTCTCTTTAGTACTATTATGTTTTCGATTTTTAGTTTTTCTTCACAGCTTTGAGAACAGTGGTGATGAGATATTATATTACACAAAGTAATGCACCTTGCTAGGTTTGAACCTACGACTTACATACAAATCGTAGTCCAGGATTGGGACTAGGACTGTACTGGAACTGGGCCTGGAACTGGGAGTAGGACCGGGACTGGGACAGGGACAGGGACAGGGTCTGGAACTGGGACAGGGGCTGGGATCGGTACAGGGACTGGAACCATCGCGATTACAGGCGTTATGATCTCACGTAACCCATTACATAATATGTATGAACTCCTTTATAATACGTACCCTTCAAATACTTTTTAAAGACTTCCACACAATGCAAAAAAAGGGTAAAAAAACACGTGACATTCGGATTAATCAACAACACGCATTGAAACGACGCTTAATTAAACAAATTAAACTAACACAATGACCCCAAAGGGGTATTGAAAAGGATTTGTTAAAACCCCGTTTCACACAACAACGGCGTTATTGTTAAGTTAGACCCCTTTGTTGGGTTTACTGGGAAAAAATGCAGTTAAATTGATTCTGTATAGTATATGTTTGTACGGCAGTCGTTCCATTCATTTCATATTTTTCCAAAATGTAATGGTAAAACAGTATGGAAACCGACTCCAACATGGTGGGAAAATGACGGTGGATCATGTTGGAACTAACATTTGTTTCAGGGCAGAGCGGGAGGGACTGTCAGACTCGTACTGATTAAAATCCACGGTGTCCTTCAATAGCCCTTTAAGTTCCGGGGTCACGGTAATTCGTACAGTCCTGCGACCTGCGTTGCCGACCCTGCAGAAAATTTATTCATGTCCTTTTTGAGCTCCATTGTAGTTCATTCTTCTCCATATAAACTTTGAAATCAACCAAATCCGAAAATCCACACCCATTTACAACCACTTTATAAATTAGTATTGTAATTTTAATATAAATAATATCTATAAGCGAGCTTTCTGAGGACCGAGAAGGATATCTCAGAGTGTCTATGTAACGGACAGTCACTCATCTTCGTACTGCAGACGTGGTTTTCTTCAATCGACTCAATTATTGACTCATCATCATCATCATCTCAGCCATTGGTCGTCCACTGCTGAACATAGGCCTCCCCTTTAGATCTCCACAAGTACCGGTTGGAAGCGACCTGCATCCAGCGTCTTCCGGCGACCTTTATAAGGTCGTCTGTCCATCTTGTTGGTGGACAAACTACGCTGCGCTTGCTAGTCCGTGGTCTCCACTCTAGTACTTTTCGACCCCATCGGCCATCTGCTCTGCGAGCAATATGGCCTGCCTTATTGACTCAGATAATTTTATTTACCTTCAACCTACTGTAGGGTCTGTTATACCCCAATAACCGATTCACTCAAAAGCCAATACACTCCACTCAAATAGAGATACAATATAACCGTATAATACAGTACCTAAATCCAGAAATCCAATTCATACAGGCCAAGTTAATGTCGCCTGCGATTTATCGTTACAGTTTCAATAAGAAGCTCTATATAAAAAGGCAATAAAACAGTCACGGTTTATCTCCGAAGAATTACTGTTAGCTGAAGATATTCGGTTATCCGGATTGTTAGCTAAAGATATTCGGTTAGCCGGTTAGAGATAAGATGACTTGCAAATGGCTACGTTTATTTTCCAGTGTAATTTTTGAGAAAGCATATTGGTGTTGTTGGCTTTTTTTGCGGTCATAAATTGTTCAATAAAAGCCAACTGGGTTATTTTTATCTGTACTAATTCGCATTCACACTAGCACTAAAGTAACTAGGTGATTAGTGTCACTCTATCCAAAAGGATTGCTGTTTAACACTCAATTGATCGCGCTTAAAAAGTTACGTAAACAGTAGCGTGGGGTATGTGATACCCTGTTTATAGGAATAAAATACGAAATCCATAAAAAAAACCTCTTAATTTCCTTGATCTTATCATAAGGACACGCGTTTTTATCTGGTTCCTGATGGTAATCTATTCAGTTGCTTCATGTAAAGTGCTGGTATACAGCTGCATTCGGTGAGACTGGTATCCTACCTCAAAACAGTTAAAAGGCTAAGCAGATGATCATGATTAATTCTTGAGATATCTTTTGGTGCATTTCTGAACTGGAGACGTGGAAGAACCGACGTTTTGTTAACTTGCGGTGACGGCTGAGTGATCTCTGACGTCTTAAACCGTCAGTAGTTCCGCTCAGGGAACGAGATGGCGCTACACGACTTGTATAGCTCTGTCTCTTTCCCACAGCCGAACTACTCACGCTTTAAGAAGTCATGGTAGGCTACCAGGTCCGCCTGTCACGACCATCATCCTGTCACTGTCCGGCGCCAAAAATTTTTTATTGCGTTCCGTCGGTGCGCAGGAGTTTCAGTTCATTCTGGGTAAGCTCGTTCAATCTTAGGCCTCATCTTTATCTCTGGAAGTCAAAGTCAAATCATTTATTTCAATAAGGCCATCGAAGAGGCACTTTCAAACGTCGAATATTAACATCAAAGGAAATGGGATGGGATGGGATTGATTCTACACCTATTCGCAAGGGTAGGTTTGTATGAAGAAGAATGGGCAAGAAACTCCATACTTACTCTTTTTAAAAATGTTTTACAATATTTTTATATTCATGGACTAAATTGAGACCTATTCCTGCAGAGAAAATCCTAATTTAGGTCATAACGTAACTTTTACTGACCTCCCTACTTCCAATACAGCTGCATAAACACGATAATTAACATCAGAACCCATAAAATTAATTAAAACCTACAAGCCAACCTCTTTAGAAGAAACTGTTGGTGTTTTAATAAACACTTATAGCAACCGACACTCAATAAAAACAATTAGTACTCCTACCTTACATTTCAACTAATTAATTCACGATGAAGTTGATTTTGAACTTATTTTGAACCTTAACTACCAGTGTTTGGGTGGAAAATGGTTCAAAGTTGTGCAGCAAATTAAAATGTTCGCACTTGTACCAAGAAACTCCATTGTTTTGTGGTGTGAACTTTTAATAAGTCAATAAATTAAGTAAATTGCACTTTCATTTTGGTTAATTAAACATGTTGTAGGTCCCGCCTCTAGAGGGTAAAAGCCTGTCGGGGTCGCGGGACTCACGAATTACCGTGATCCCGGAATGTAAAGGGCTATTGAAGGACACCGTGGATTTTAGTCAGTACGAGTCTTACAGTCCCTTCCGCTCTGCCCTGGTTGGGAGGACTCATTTGATGATTTTAACACGATAAAAAAATTGAGGGAGTATAACGGTTAAAGTTTTGTTTTGAGCTTTGGCAGAAAATTCGAAGTTGTTTTTGTAGTTTTAAAATAGTTTTGCAACTTGTAACGAGACAATTAAGTGAAAATAGGATAAATGAGTTGAATTTGTTAGTGTACTTCACCATAATATTAAAAAGTATGACATACTTTTTAATCTTATGGTGAAGTATGGGTCGACCACGACACACAAATTGTCAATTGCCATTCAACGAAAAAAGACAAAAAAAAAACAATTGATGATCGAGAAAATAAATGAACCAGCTCTCCGAACCTCCATACAAAAAGCCGTTAAACTAAATTAACTCCGTCCAAATGCGACGGAAAAAGATTAATTGTGTAACGACCGGCTCCTTAAGAAATCAATAAGTATTTTTCTCCCCAGCGAGGGGGCTGGGGGAAGTTTCAACGGAATATTCAGCATACTTAACTAAATGAACCGACCGTACGGGGCTTGCATTATTACAAGCCTGTTGTTTCCAAGCTCTCGTAGAATGAATTCAATTACGCTGAAAGTTCTTTACGAACTTAAGGGTGCAAGGGTAGGTTTCCTGAAATATTTCAGAAGACTGGTAGTATTATAATTGTGTTAGATCGTGAAATAGGGTGTTCCATTTCTCAATAGATAATCGTAACGAACTTTCTAGGAACGGTTTTTTTTAACTGCCATTAGTCGATTAGTCATTACTATTAGTCAGAATCCCGAAAGTCTGACAACCTGTCCTACCAATACCCCTTGGTATTGTATTACCTAGTTCCTGGGTTGTGGAGGTAAGATAGGCAGTTGCTTCATGTAAAATACTGATATTCAAGTGCATATGGTTAGACTGGATGCTGGGTGTCTACTTTCTTAGTCAACAAAGACACGGGAACGGATGCAGATGTGCGAACGCAACTAAAATCATGTTTGCGGACGAATAATACCACCACCACTGAAGTTATTTTGATTCGGCGCTATTGTCTATGTCATTGGGTCGAAGGCGCGTTGTGTTCCACGCGCGCCTCAAGGAGTGTCAGCATAGTGACGGGGCCTGTAGAGGGCCAAAGCCGGCCGGGGTCGCGGGACTCAGAAATTACCGTGACCCCGGTACATAAAGGGCTATTAAAGGACACCGTGGATTTTAGTCAGTCAAGTCTGACAGTGGGTGGAAGGACTCATTTGATGATTTTACCACGCTAAAAAAATAAACTGTCCATGTCATTACTTCAAATTGCATTAAAAAAAAAAACCACGAATTTTCCACAGGTCAAGTGGTGGCGCATACACTAATGAGCTACCTGTCAAATCGTAATATTACATTCATTAAGTACATTCTTAGTTCAAGCTCGTTGTCAAAAAGCCAGAAACGAATGCCGAAACCACGGGGTTCGTGCTTAGAGATTAGACCCCTTGATCCCAACTTAGTTCGGAATAAGCTAGAAAAATGATGAACAGTAGCGCTACCTTTTCGTCCACTCCACGTCCACTCCACTCATGACTTATATAACTAAGTGACCCCGGAACGTAAAGGGCTATTGAAGGACACCGTGGATTTTAGTCAGTACGAGTCTGACAGTCCCTCCCGCTCTGCCCTGGGTGGGAGGACTCATTTGATGATTTTACCACGATAAAAAAAAAAATTCACAGTTACACACCTGAACTAATAGAATGTGATATACAATCCACAGGAATTGATATTGCAGGAATTCTAACCGCAAATCCTATAATACGATTGCTTGAACTATTTCCGTGTAAGTAGTATTGACCTATCTTACGGTTCCCCTCCTTGTGGCAATCAATACGAAAAGGCGTTACTCTAACTTAAATTTCAATGAACCTACAGCAGAGATGACGAATCTGTGGCGTGCGTGTCATTAATGGCACGTGACAAAATATTTTGGGCACGCCACTGTTTGACAAAGTGCGTAACACTATAAAATTTAAAAATAAAACCTGACTGAGCATACGTTACGCGAAAACCGAGGTGTTGATTGTATGGTTTTATTCTATTTTCCCACTAAGTTAAATCATCACTGAATTAATATTATTGGCACATCTGTGATCTCAGTAGACATTCATTCATTAAGGTTTACCATCCCGGTTCTTGAGATTTCACATTAGTCGAAATGCACTTTGGAAGTACTCTACTTCGCACATTTGGGTAAAGTTGCTAAATGCGACATTTACGCAAAATTATGCTGAATAATTTTAGTGAAATACTAATAAAATTTTAGATTTTATTGCAGAAACCAGTTTTTCTTATTAGTTGCGAGACCATAATTAAATTAAATAATCTTTCACGATCCCAATACAAGTCCAAAACCATCGAAATTCCAATTTATATCATAATTATGCAGAACACAAACCTTGATTACATCCTCATCCATCATTGGAAACCGCATGAGTAAACTGTAAACAAATATTTTTAGGGTGTTACCAGACGAGCTACCAATGACAATATAGCCACTTGACCGCTCATACGGGCGACTCAGGCTCACGACACATCAATGGAATAGCACTTATATGAGATCCCGATACGAATGAATGTTTTAGTACTGACCAGTTGTTGGATCTGTGCACATTGCTTAATTTTGGAACCTAAAAAATCATTTATCGAATAAAACCGAAGCAAAAATGAGTACCTGTGCAATTAAATGGTGCGGGAAATCATCTAAAACATCTAGTTATAAAAAAGATGGTATATTAAGTTTTCATCGGTAAGTAAAATATGTTTATATTTATGTACATTATTGATAATTAGAGGGCTCAAGCTAAACTGGTTGGTTACGAAAAAAGGATTACGCGTTGATGTCTTTTGGGATACCGCGTTGATGTCTTTTGAAAAGTCCTTTACTTTCACTAGAATATTAGATAAGTCTATCTCTTTCTATCCATAAGTACTTTGTGCTGTGTGCTGAAGTGATGTGACAACTTAAAACATTGTTGATAAATTATTTAATCGATAATTTCTAATGGTAAATAAAAAATAATGTTATTTTTCACGTTTACATTTTAGATTACCAAGTATTCCGGAAGTTAAAGAAAAGTGGATTAATGCCATTAACAGGGAAAATTGGTTTCCAAAATATTATAGCGTCATTTGTTCAAGGCATTTCACAGCTGATTGCTTTCAAGCTTTAAAGGACCGACGCCGTTTGTTTAGTTCAGCAACGCCGACCCTGTTTGACCTTTTGTGAGTTGTCTAAATTTAAAAAAATGTTTTTATATTTTTTTAGAAATGTAGTAAATAAGTAAGAATAACAAATAAAGGATATTATTTTTCGTTTAATCTTCATTTATTTCTCTACAAATCAACATTGAAAAAAGCAAAAGAAGACTTAATTGCCATCGATTTTATCGATATCGATATTATTGTTGCTGGATTTACTTGTTATCACTATTCTTACTGACATTGTTGCATCAACCAATCACAACTACCGCGGGCCGAGGAACGGGGGAAGGCGCAATCCCCCGGTCCCCGGCCCGCACTGGTGAATCGTGTGCCTAGGCGAAATCGCTCCATGAGCTCTCAAGTGGTTTTAATTCTCTTTGCGAGCTACTTTTAAAATAGGCGATTTGCGATTTTCAAACTTCAGTGAGGAGTTGCGTTTTGGCGATCTTACGATCGATCAGGTGGCTTACCATCACTTCTTAAAGCGAGAGTAATTGCAATGTGGGAACGAGGTGGCGCTAGATGACTTGTATGGCTTTGTCTCTTTCCCACACTAGAATTACTGACACGAATTTGCGCTGTTCAGCGATTGCTTTGATGCTGCATTCCGTTTTAACAACTTCCTGCGTTTACGTGTGGCACCTATGAAGACAATTGAGCATCGGGCTGTGTTCCAAACATTTACTAAATCGCTGCTACAGGCAAATACGAATGTATGAATGCTGCTGCACTTGTTTGGGACAGTAAGATTGGGCACAACCGATCGTCAAAACGAAAATCAATTTTTTGATTGGCAATAAAATTGGTAAGGTAAAATTTCAATTTTATCGAACCAATCCAAACATTGCAAATACATGTCGAACCAAGTTTACCGAACGGCAAAAGTCCAAAATAATTTTGTTGCACGCCTAAGGCGTCACACCTAAGTCACTATATCACGCTTTCGAAAATCCAACAATCGCTGCAACTCTCAATATCTCGTCTGTAACTTCTTTTATAACCACGTGACCATGTAAACAAATGCTTTATAAAAGTCCTATGCAAAGGGAGTAAGGACGAAGTTTGAACACATGTTTGTTTAGGCTTGTTGCTGCCTGTTGCAGGGTAATCAGAGGATGTTCCAACATGTTTGAGAAAGCTGTGTGTCTGTGGTGAATCTTATAACATGTGTGTTGAGCATTGAGAAGAAATTGCATCGGTTTTTGATAGGAACGTCTTGCGTTGACCCAAACTAAACTAACTCGCTGTTGCCGGTCGTTTAAACCGCACTGCACGGCTCCTATATGTCGTAGCGTGATATATAGCTTGATATATCTTCCTCAATGAATGAACTTTCCAACACAAAAATATTTTTTCAATTCGAACCAGTAGTTTCTAAGATTAGTGCGTTCTTCTGTTCTTTAGCTTTATAATATTAAAATAGATATAAATAAAACACACATACTAAAACATAACCTTAAATTCACATTTATCGGATAACGAGAAAATTTATTCAGTGTACACGATAATGAGGGAGTCATCAACTTGATGAAGAAAAAATAACAAGTAAGAACCGAATTATTCGTTGCTCGACCAAGTTTTCTTTTTCGTAACAAAATTACCATGAAAAAGACGAAATGAAAAAAATTAAAGTAACGAATTGCGTGATCCGAAAAGCCCGCATCCACTGACGTGTTTTTATTTAATTATGGTTTTAACAAAAAAAAAACTTTACATAAAAATTAAATTCTAATTTAATGAAGTAATTACCCCATGTTTACTTGTCTCGAGAAAACAACCCGGGAATACGGGAACTTTTCCCGCAGCCCAATCCCGCGTCGTCCCATCTCTATCACACGGGATAAAATAACATGCTATTGACGAAAACTTTTTCAATTTATTTGACGTCAAGCGCTTAAGTTTTAATTACTTCTTCCGCTTGTTAAATGTCCAAGAATGACGGGAAAAAACGCTGATTTGGAGGTCCTCAAACGGGAACATTGTATTCAAATTAATCGTCTTGAAACGAATTAATTGAATTCAACGGGGAACTAATTCAAAGAATTGTCAAGGCGTCTTAATAATTTAAGAGGTACATTTTGGGAGCGGATGCGATCTAGAATGGACATTTTTGAAGACCAACGAACTGTCCTTTTCATTAAATTAATGGGTTTAATTTTTAATTAAAGTTCTGTAGCGAGTGAATTAGATAGAATTTTCCGGAAAGTAGAATTCGACCGATTCGAGAGCAGTGAGCGTTTGAGAAAGGCGCAAGATTTTGTGAAAGGACTTTTGAGAGCACTTTCGAGTGAATGAACATTTTACTTGGTATGTTTTTGGAATGGTTTTTGATTTAGCAGTCGTTTGTATTCTGTCCTTTTAGAAGACCTATACAATCTTAATTATTTTAAAGAATTCAATTAAAAATAGTAATGTTTATGGCATTTCTAGCTGACCGAGAATGTACAAAGTCGCCTTGCTTGAATTTACCATGAATTAGCGTGATGAAACATCAAACTGAGACAAATGTAGTTGGAGAAAGTTGGGCAGATCAGGCAAACCAAAAAAAAAAAAACTTGTAGCCTCATCTAGCCTTTTTGTGGTCCTTTTCCACGGTGCGGCTGGCTGCCTGTTCTGATATCCACAATTATGTTATTTAGAAGAAAAAGTCATAAAGCAATTTGCTTTGGAGTCTAGAGGTAATATAGATAAAGTGTATGATGGAGAACACTTACCGATGAAGCCTTTTTTTTTTTTATTGGGACAAACCCACCACACTATTCCCTAACCACTGCAACTCCTGTGCGCCAGAATCAACAGTGGCCGACCGATGAAGCCTCTAACATTAAAGAGATTCGGGCTGCATGCATTGTATACACATAACTGTAAATTCATAGCACAATAACACTTTACTAAAACAAGACACCAACACTTTATTTTCCACCGCCATCCTACGGTCAAAAGATTTTAAATTCCACCCTTTCAAGCAAGCAATGTATGCTAATGTATGCGCCCCAGTGAATGGCGGTAGGAAACAGGGCTCATGCTACATATGCATGCGATTTCCTGATTTATATCCTACACAATCTACAAAGGCCTTCCGTTAATAGGGAGAGTTTTTAGAATTAAATCTATGGGCTGTGGTTTTACATAGTTGTGTTTGAAAAAAAAACCCCGTTCGGGGTCACTTGTTCCGGGATTCCCGGGACGACTTGACCCCGGTTATGTCGCATCACTATTCTGTTCTTGTAACAGTTGTTTTTGTCAGGGCAACGAAGATGGAAAGGGAGGGCAGGGGTGTTCTTTCCGGGATTAGATGTTGTGTGTCAGTGTTTCAGAGTTGTCCCCCTTTTGTTATGTTTGCTGTATGATGTTTAAATAGATTTATTTGAGTCTTCAACTTTGTTTCCATATTTATAGACTTGTTATGATAAATACCTGCACCTTTGTTTCCGAATGCATACAATCCGAATCTCTTCAAAGTTACGAGGGAACACAAACAGGCTTCTTCTGGGTTAGCTCGCTCCTTCGTAGGATCTGTCTCCGTCACCTCTGACCTAGGCTAGAGTTAAGAGAAATCAAAAATAAAATAGCTAAGTATCACACATTGTGACGATCTCCGGCCACCGTAGGCGCGAGCAGCGAGTTATAGGCAACTCGCTGTCTGACCATGGAACATGCCCGGGTCGACGGCGCGTTGTTTTCCACGCGCGTCTCAAAGAGTCGAATGTCAGCAAAAATGACGGGGCCAAAGTTTACAGGGGTCGCGGGACTTACGAATTACCGTGAGCCCGGAAACAAGGACACCATGGATTTTAGTCAGTACGAATCTGACAGTCCCTCCCGCTCTACCCTGGGTGGGAGGACTCATTTGATGATTTCAAAACTTAAAAAAAAAATAAGGCGCTCGCAATAAACATCAAGACATCTTAAGACCAATTCTTCAACCAGAAATTACTCCAAATTCCATTCCTTTTATCAGATCCCCATAATTACAATCTAACACCGCGTATCTACAATGTATGGCTGCCATAACAATTTTATGAGATGTCATAATCAAGCCACCGGTATGAGTTGTAAACCTCTAGATCCTTTTTTATGGGATTTTATGGGACTTTATGAGCTCTCATTAAGGGTTACCACAAAAAATGTGGTTGTTTATGGTAGTTATGGTTTGGAGTTTTTTATTATTAGTGGGTTTATTTATAATTTTATGGTGGTTTTTGGAGTGGAAGAAATTACAATTTTGTGAAATAATATTTGGATAACTGCCCTGTTTATTGATTACTTAACACTCTTTTTTTTATCGTGGTAAAATCATCAAATGAGTTCTGCCACCCAGAGCAGAGCGGGAGAGGCTGTCAGACTCGTAGTGACCAAAATCCACGGTGTCCTTCAATAGCCCTTTAGGTTCCGGGGTCACGGTAATTCGTACAGTCCCGCGACCGGATTACTCAACACTGGCTTAATTGGATTTTAGTAGTACTAGAGTCCTTTTTGCACTTATCCTGGGTTTTGGGCTCTACTCAACACATTGTCGTCTTCCGTTCTCTTCTATCAGACGTTACAGCATCATTTATTTCTTATACATATCATTCCTAGCACAATCCATCTAAAATCAAAACATTTATTTCAAGTAGGCCAGTTACACTTTTGAATTGTCAGAAGAAAAAAAAAACTATTTCAAAATAATTATGTATTATGGTGCTACAGTCCCAGTCACAATACAAAATAACTGTGAAAGTACCGTAGGAGCCAATTCCAATTCGTAGATCTCTATGGAGAAGAATGGGCAAGAAACTCCATGGACACACATTTTCAATCGCCAAAAATCATCTCCTCTCTTCATTTACCGTTGCCTAGAGTACCTACTTAAAATGAATCGTAACACTGAAGGTGCTTTAAACACATTATTTCTAAGACGAACTGTCTTTCAATCCACCATTTTCTAAGCATCATTTGTGTAGCAGTAATGTGTACGAACACAGGCTTGATTTGTATGGAAAAGGTTGACAATGCCGCCTCTATCAGCCGTCGTCTCCGTAAACCTAGTTTTAGTATGATTGGACACTTGACTGTTGAGATTCTACATGTTGTACATTATAAACATAGATACTCAAGCGAGAAACAGGAAGCCTAAAGAAAATACATCTATAGATAGATTGTTTGAGAAATTATGTCAAAGAAAACCAGTAAAAGATGCCGTTTTATTTTACGTGGTATAGTCATCCAATGAGTCCTCCCACCCCGGGCAGGACGGGAGGGACTGTTAGACTTGTGCTGACTAAAATCCATGGTGTTCTTTATTAGCCCTTTACGTTCCGGGGCCACGTGCGGCTATTATCACCAGAAATCACTAAGAAAATGGAAGAGAAGGACTCTACAACACAGCATAAACTAATAAAACAGTTGAGTAAAAATACAAAAACAGAAAAAAATTGTAATCACTCCCAATTTGTACGAATTACTTTAGAAGTACTGCCATATATTTTATTACGAGTTGATTACGACTTTAATACGGCGCGAGGTAAGCAGAGTATGTGCTGTTTTCATTGCGCTCATTAAAGAACCTGGGTAGATAATTGCCCTGATTATAATTATTATACGCCATTTCAGACCTGTAAGTCTTCGTTGTAGAACATTGTATTTTACGTAGAATAATGTTAACGTTTCCTTAGGAAGGCATCTCATAAATTTAATGTATGACATCATTTCTGGAATTTTGACGAAACATCTTACTATACAATTCTTTACTTATTTTTGACAGCCGTCAGCGTCAAAAATCGTGAAATATGTCCGTCACCTTTTTGATCACGTACTTAATTAACGACTTTTAAAAATGCCGTCTCTCAGACACTTAATGATTAAAACTTACCCTGTTGTCAATTGTCCTTTATATTCCAGAGCCGCGGTAACCTCTTACGACATACATACCTACACCCCTTTTTTTTCGTGGTAAAATCATCAAAAGAGTCCTCCCACCCAGGGCAGGGCGGGAGGGACTGTCAGACTTGTGCTGACTAAAATCCACGGTGTCCTTCACTAGCCCTTTACGTACCGGGGTTACGGTAATGGGTAAGTGCCGTGACCCCGGCAGGCTTTGGCCCTCTACAGGCCCCGTCACTATGCTGACACTCCTTGAGGCGCGCGTGGAACACAACGCGCCGTCGACCCGGGCATGGTCCATGGTCGGGCTGCGAGTCGCCCATTACTCGCCGCCCGCATGCCCGCGCCTACGGTGGCCGGAGATCGTCTTGCGACGTCCGACGCCGTGGGCGTCTACCACTGCGGTTGGGGTGGAGGGAGGTCGCTGTTCTCTCCCTCACGCAGCCCGCCTCCTCCTTCGCAAGCATGACTGCTTCGCATACCTACACCCCTAGCATTTTTTTTAAATCTGGTAATTACATCAAATGAGTCCTTCCACTCTAGGCGAAGCGGAAGGTACTTTCAGACTCGTACTGATTAATACCCATACAGTTCCTTCAATTGCTCTTTGCGTTCCAAGGCCGGATTAGTCTCTTAAACCTTTGCCACGATCCCTAGCTCTTAATCCTAATTTATTTAATTTTTTGGGATACATTATTTCATCATCTCCCAATCGGACGGCGTGCGTTTATGACCAGATGTATGAATGTAGATGAGGCGAAAGGTGCAGTCAGTACAAGTCTGACAGTCCCTCTCGCTCTGCCCTGGGTGGGACGACTCATTTGATAATTTCAACACGATAAAAAAAAGGTATATGTAAGTATCGTAGCAGGTGGCGCTCTGTAGTTTCTGCCAACCCCCATGGGAAGAAGGCGTGATTTTATGTATGTTTGCATGTATTCGTATGTGGAGCGTAGACCTCTAAGGCCTTGAATTCAAAACCTCAAACTCGTCAATAACATTTACAAAGCAGTGTATGAAAGAGGAACAGCGAAATAACCGAACAACCCTCTAATTTTCACACAACAACAGCCCAAACAGCCCTTCAAACAAGCGCTCTTTAATACTTAATAGACAACACAACTTCCGGTCATAGTTTCCCCATTTCCTCCCTAATTGAACATCGCTTTACTTAAAAAACTTTTTCCAATTAACTTAGGGGGTTGATAGCTGTGATTAGAGGTAAATTGTAGTGTTTCTCTAGAGTACTGTGTTGTTAAGTTAATGTGTTTGAATAGATATAATACTAGTAGTTTTGTGTTTCAAATGTTTTCTGAAAGGAGTTTTATAGTCATACATAACGGATTAGAAGTGAATTTCGATGCAAGTGGGGAAATATTGTTTTTGCATTCGAGGGAGAATTATCAAGGGAGCCCTCAGCGAGGCTGATACGGAAAGATATGCGAAGCGAAACTTTTTCCACTTCTATCGAAATAATTACTATTTTAGTTTGACGTAAGTATTATAAATCGGACATGTGTTTTCCAGTAACCTTTATGGACTATTTACTCATCCAGCAGTAAGTTTTGGTGAGTATAGATTAGGTTTAATCTATTCATCATCATAATTTCAGCCTGGGATCACCTCTGCTGGGTATATGAATGCTTCTCGGTTCTTTACGTCGCTCAAACATTGATTTCGGCAAAAAGATGGTTGGTAAAATTAATAGAAAGGAATAGAAGGTTAGGATGAGGCATGAATAGATAATAATGTATTAACTAACAGACAAGAAAAAAAGGAAACTACTCGCTGTCCGACCATGGACCATGCCCGGGTAACATATTCCACGCGCGCCTCAAAGACTGTCAGCATTATGACTGCACCCCCGTTTAGAGGGCCACAGCCTGCCGGGGTCGCGGGGCTCAGAAATTACCGTGACTCCGGAACGTAAAGGGCTATTGAAGGACACCGTGGATTTTAGTCAGTACGTGTCTGAAAGTCCCTCTGCCCTGTGTGGGAGGATTCATTTGATGATACTACCACGCTAAAAAATGCTGAGACGTCTCACAGGGAAGAATGGAAGAAGAAAACGCGTTGTGACCCCATTCAAATGAGATAGGCAGGTAATTTTTTTTTCTTTTTTTTAAACGTTAGCCCTCACTAGGAATTTCTTCCTATATCGTGGGTGCGTTTACAAACATAGAAACACACATACACAATTACCCAGACCCGGTACAACTACTTGCAGATCATAAAAATATTTGTTCCGTGCGGGGATCGAACCTGCGACACGCTGCGCAACAGTCGATCACTCAGCCATTGCGCCAACCGTGCCGTCAGGAGGATGATGCATAGGAAAAATGAAAACCTGATCTCCTAGTATTCAGAATGCCAGCTCAACTTGCTACTCAACCAACTCCCAAACCCCAAAAACCACTCCAACATAAACAATAACACCAAAAATGAGTTTCATTTATAAAAGTGCGTATGAAGGCACCCCCTAATGGGTCTCCACTGTCATAAGTAATGGTCGCCCGTCTTGAACCCCTTAAGCCAGGGGTTCCCAAACTTTTTCAGCTCGTGGGTCACATACAGGTTTAGAATTTTTTCTCGGCGCCCCAACTAGTTGATAATAAAACAGTAAAACCTGGTTCCAAACTCCACGAGCATGTGAATCTAGGTTTGTTGCTGCCAAAGAGATCAATGATACTATCCTTTTCTTACTGGTGAATATTTTTATCAGTGTTAGTATTAGAATCGTGGTTTCACGCAATCCGGAGAATGACATCGACCCTCGCGTCTCACGGCGCCTCTCTGTAGTCTCTATGACGCACCAGGGCGTTGCGACGCACAGTTTGGGAACCCCTGCCTTAAGCAATATTTTTGGCTCACTTGACATTTACAACGCTTGGATTATAAGCTGTATTAAGCTGGTTTTATGGTACAAGTATTTTTATGATAAAAAATGTTAGTATGGCTTTTGTTCGAGAGTTTTTTGGCTTTCTTGTCTATTTACTTCTGAAATACTTGGGGAAAACTTTTTTATTTTCCAATCATTTATTAGTGTGGGAATGTGGCTATTCTCTCGTGTTAGAGTTAATTAAGTTGCTTATGAGAACCCCAAAGGCTTCTGGCTTGGCTTTAAATCTATACTAATATAAATCTGAAGAGTTTGGATGTTTGTTTGATGGCGCTAATCTCAGGAACTGCTTGTTCGAATTGCAAAATTCTTTTTGTGTTGGATAGTACATTTATCGAGGAAGGCTTTAGGCTATAACATATAACATCACGCTGCGATCAAAAGGAGCCGAGCAGCGGGGGTGAAAACACAGAAACACAGGGAAGAGCTAGTTTATTTATATAGTTTAATGTTTCCTCATTACGTTTTCCATCACCGATGTCAATGATATTCTAGAAAGTACATACGAGTATGTATTAAAAAAGACACATTGGTACTTGCCTAAGGTTGAACTCACCACCTTGTGCATGACAGGCGAGTTGCTACCCAATGATAAAGTTCGACAATAATTTAAAATAAAATTATTAGTCTCACCGCTCGACCGTCAATGGATCAATGGATAAAACTCTTCAATGGATCTCAAGTCACCTTACCAGAATCTTAGCTCTTTCTTTCAATCTTGCTTTCTCGTATTGGAGTAATTAATTAACTTTTCTTTCTCTTTCTTTCACAGGTCAGTATCCCGTTCATTGTAGTCTTCAACCAGAATTTCCTTCTCAGCTTCAAGACTCTTGGTTTTCTGACAGAACTCAGGTTAGTTATCATCTGCCTAGCTTTTTCCCAGCTATATTGGGGTCATCTTCCAGTCAAACGAGATGCAGCAGGATATCAGTATTTTACATGGAGCGACTGCCTGTTGGACCTCCACAACCCAGTAACTGGGTAATACGATATCCCATGGTAAGACTGGTTGTCAAACTTTAGAGCTTCTGACTAACAGTAACAACTGTTAAAGATCTACAAATGAGAGCCGGGACCAACGGCTTTACGTGCTTTTCGAGACACGGAGGAAACTCGCTATGACAGATGGTTACCCATCCACAGACCAACCTCGGCAAGCGCGACTTAACCCGGAAGATCGGCCTGTACGGCTGTATTTATTTAGAACATGTATTGATACAGAACTCAGGTAAGTGTGTTATTTATAAGCTTATAATGATCCTGCTGATGGTCACCTTTGCAAATCGGCTGTCCCGCAACCTACTCCAGTACCAAAGCCTGCCCGGGCGCAGGACTATGTCATCAGGTAATCATGACCCTGGAACGTTAAGGGCTATTGAAGAATCACTGTGGATTTCAGTCAGTAGAAGTTTGACAGTCCCTTCTATCCCGCCCTGAGTGGGAGGACTCATTTGATGATTTTACTACGATAATATAAACCCAGGTCTTGGTTACCTGATATTTTTCTTCACCATTTTAAAAGTAGATTACTTGCGGGCCCACAACTGAATGGTAAACGACCCATAACATAAACATTTTTGGTACTATGACTTACCAGTTTCCTCACTTTATATTATTATTCCAGGGTTTGTTTAGTCCGGGTCGACGGTTGTGTTCCATGAGCACCTCAAAGAGTGTCAGCAAAATGATGGGCCCCCCTCTAGAGGGCCAAAGCCTGTCAGGGTCGCGCGACTCGCGAATTATCGTGACCCCGGTACGTATTGAAGGACACCGTGGATTTTAGTCACTACGAGTCTGATAGTCCCTCCCGGTCTGCCCTGGGTGGGGGCCTCATTCGATGAAGGGTTTGGTTAGTCAAAATCGATATTTAGTTAGTTTGAGAAGAACCTTGGCCTTTCGGTGTTAATTACTGTCGAATCTAATTTCGCGGTTCGCCAACCTTAATGAACTGCTTTTTTTTTCATGTCGTCACTTGAAATTACTTCCTTTGAACCTGGTTTTCAGGCTGAAGTTATTATTCCGTTATTACGATCGGGTTTTTGTTTGTCGTGAGTCGTATTTATGATATTCTACTAAATCATTTCGGTGTCAGCCTATCATGTTCATACATATATTGGGTTTGGCGTGAGTCATTTGGAAAATTTGGTTTATGAATGTGATATTAAATCTCATGTTTGATAAGATCAAACTTCAATAAAATCAAATTGACGCAGCATACACACAAGGCGGCTATGACGGCAAATGTAATTAACGATAAAAAATAAAGTTTTAAGATTGCCTACCCCAGAAGTTTCTGGAACGATTGCCAGACACTTAGACTATGTACTGGAGAAATTGGCAAACGTCTATCGGTTTACAGTACAGGTTTCGTGATTAGGCCTAAAGTCTCTGGCCGTCTTTTTTACTTAATAAGACGGCCAGAGACGTCAGGCCTTATCACGAGATTTATGTATTTTATTTACAGCGTACTTAAAGTATTTATTGCGAGACTAAGACTTTATCAGTTCATGACTTTCCCAGTTTTTCTGACGTAAAGAAAACTGGAACTCTAACGTTAATTTTAATGAAAACATTAGTTTCTTGTTCGTACACTAGAGGCGTTTTTTCATTTTTCCAGACAAAAAACGCTGTAAATACTTAAAGTACACTGTAAATTTTATTGTACTGTTTAACCTAATACCTATAGACTTAGGTTGGGTCGCGGGACCAAGGGATTACCGTGACCCCGGTACGTAAAGGGCTCGTGAAGGACACCGTGGATTTTAGTCAGTACAAGTCTGACAGTCCCTCCCGCCCTGCCCTGGGTGGGAGGACTCATTTGATGATTTACCACGATAAAAAAAAATATATAGACTTAGGTTATTCTATGCAACTAGACAAAATGGAGGAGTCCATGTATCAGGGTCAGAGGCTAAAACTCTCGCAATAGCTTTACCGCGGCAGTCCCCGAATACCACACGTATTTTTCTGTTTTTAATATTTTTTGTTATAGCGTCAACAGAAATACATAATCTGTGAAAATTTCAACTGTCTAACTATTACGGTTCATGAGATACAGACTGGTGGCAGACGACAGGACAGACAGACAGACAGACGGACAGCGTAAATGGAGGAGTCCATATATCAGGATGAAAGGCCAAAAACTCGAGAAAAAGTGCATATCCATCACATAAAATATCATGCAATAATCTTGGCATAAATCCTTCTCACGTCAAAACAAACTGAACAAAAATAATTTAACCGTTTAATATCTAACGTAATCCGCATTTTTGCAGCCCGTAATTGGGTTGCCGGCATGCTTTAGTAAGCTGCGCCACCTCCATGGCTTAGCCATGAGGTAGGAAGCTTCCAGAAGGCTCATTGATAGCTTACTATGGTCCTGGGTCACCTACCATGATGGCTTCCAGTGTGGGAACGAGGTGGCGGTAAGACGACTTGTATAGCGCTGTCTCTTTCCCACACTGGACATAGGAGTAGTTGGAAGCGGCTTGCATCCAGCGCGATCTTGTGGTCTTCGTAATTTAAATTACGCCAACGATATAATATATTTTACCCGCCTTAAGCCTGCCGGGGTCGCGGGTCTCACGAATTACCGTGACCCCGGTACGTAAAGGGCATTGAAGGACATCGTGGATTTCAGTCAGTACGAGTCTGACAGTCCCTCCCGCTCTGCCCTGGGTGAAAGGACTCATGTGATGATTTTACCACGTAAAAAAAGGGTTAATTTTTCGCGTGACATACGACAATTCTTCTGAAAGTTAGCTATGGTGGTCTCTCTTCTTGTGCTAGATATCTTAACTAAACAGCGATCCCCCCATAGTAATTAATCGAATGGCAATTTAAGGTTCAGACTATACCGGTCAGAGGATCAATTCCTGGCATTAACATTTTAAAGTCGCGTACCAAAATAGCAAAATCAATAAAAATGTCCAGTCACTGTGTTTGTGGTTGCACTCCTCCAAAATGGCATACCCCTTTTTTATGAATTTTTGTTTTTGTAAATTTGATATGTATGAAAGTATTTTTTGAAGTGAAAAAGTTTCTTTAGCGGCGTTGTGCACTTTTTTTGGAATGGGTAAAAAATGTTAAACTCGCGTCAGGACACGTGACCTGATCGAAAATTCGTAAAACGGCGCAGGGCGCTTGCGCGAATGTTCGTGTGTGTTTATTACTATTCAAGTTTTCACTTCTGCCGGCACTCCCAGAGTGCAAACCGTCGTTTTTATTTTAATGGGCTTTGCTCAGAAAATTTTAAATAAATAAAGCATGCCATCAGAGTGGATGTTTCCCTAATGTTTACTGCCACAGGCTGAACTTTGTACCAAATCAGCCTTCTGTCCAGCTCCCTTCGTAACAATTGCTTAACGGCCTACGAGGCACGAAGCTCCGGGCCGTAATTGGTGTAATAATATTCGTGTTACGTGAAGATCTGGGCAATAAATTCCCATAGAATCATCTTGGATACTAGCCATTAATGTCTGCATAGTACTTCGTGACTTTGTACTCTTTTGACTGCATTTTAAGTTCTTTTATGGCTGTTTTGAATGTTCAATCTATCTCTGGCTTTGCCTTACTAGTGATAGAAATAAGTATTTTTATTGTGTTTTACCATTAGTGGGTTTGTTACGGGTTAAAATGGAAGAAAGGTAAAGTCAGATGTGGGGAACAGGGACGGGAGAGCACGCCTTAGAATAAACTGATACAATACTGTTTTGTGGAAAGAAAAACTCGGTTGCGAGCACGACTTTAACCCTATCTGAATCAGTACACTTGAATTCTACTAAGCCATCGCAGTCATGCTCGACAAGGTCGAACTCTTCATTACATGCTGCATATTAAAAAGCTTTACTGGCCAAAGTGGCCTACCATAACGTCTAAAGCGAGAGTAGTTCTGCTGAGGGAAAGAGATAGAGCTATACAAGTCGTCTAGCGCCATCTTGTTCCCGGAACTACGATCGTTTTATTACGTCATGGCCCGTTAAAATCACGCAAAAAAAAAAACAAGTGAAAAGCGCGCTTTTCGACGCAAGTTACAACTGAACTGGCCTCAGTTCATCGTTTATGTAAATACGTCAAAGCGAGGCCAATTCAAAGGAGGCCTGGGATCAAACTATCAAAGGCCATTTATACGAGGCCACGACTCGGAAAAGCCTTTATGAAGTTCGGAAGTTATGTTCTAACTTGACATTCATGTGAGTGTGTGAATTGGTCTTAAGTTTGTTTTGGACTTGCATTGGTTTAGAGTTGTGTTATGTGTTTATGTTAATTTTGAAGTAATTTTCACTATATACAAATTCGCTTCCCGCTGTCTGTCCTTATATATACTTAGATCTTTAAAACTACGCACCGGATTTTGATGCGGTTTTTTTTAAATAGATTGAGTGATTCAAGAGAAAAGTTTGTATGTATCAAACAAGCATAATATGGTAGAGATTGCCGGGGCGGGTCGCTAGTATTTAATAAAAGGAAAATTTTAGGTAAAACATGTTTTTAGTTGTTTCTTCTTTATTTCTTCTCACGCTAGGAATGTTCTCCTGAATCGTAGCGTGGGTGATAACAAACATTAAAACTGGCATACACAAACTTTCAGACCTGAAACAGCTTCTAGTAGATCATATAAATATTTGTTCTCTCGGGATTCGAGCCCTCAATACGCAGTTTAGTAGTCGATCTCACAGCTACTGCGTCAATCGAAATGAAACACAGCTTTTTTTTTTATCGTGGTAAAATCATCAAATGAGTCCTCCCACCCAGGGCAGGGCGGGAGGGACTGTCAGACTTGTACTGACTAAAATCCACGGTGTCCTTCAATAGCCCTTTACGTACCGGGGTCACGGTAATCCCTTGGTCCCGCGACCCCGGCAGGAGATGAAACACAGCTAAATAAAACTTGCTTCTTTCATCTTCATCATCATCATATCAGCCCAGGATCACCCACTGCTGGGTATAGGCCTCCCCCTTTTTATGCCATATCTCTCGGTTCTGTGCGTCTCTTATCCATCTACTACTTTACACAAATGAAAAAACAAGTTGGGGCGGTCATCTGCAATTTTTTTCATAAGTCCCCAATTTCACATTTTTCTAAATAAAACCTTAATCCAGGCCTATACTTTTGACAAACAGCCGGCCATTACGGTAAAGTACGACTTAACCTCAAAACATACATCATAAACGTTACAAAACAACTATTTTAGAGCTCTCTCTACTCCCCAAAACTATAGATTAAAGCGACATTTTCCGGGTTGTAAATAACTGATTTCATTTGCACGTAGAGTTTTGGGGTTTGAGATTTATGCTGCCCCGGTTGTAATGTGATTATTTTGTTTGTTCGGTTGTTGTTTTTGGGATTCATTAAGAGTATTTTGATTGCATTTTAGATTAAAAACTTTCCGGCACTGTGCAAATAATTTACACGAAATATCGTGCAATAGTTTGTGTGATTTATTTTTGCACTAGTTATTTGCACGAAGTATTCATTAATTAAAGCCCAATTATACGCTGTAAGAATATGCACATGAGTTGCATATGTTGCGACATTGACATTGCGGACTACTAATAGACCACAATTTGACAAGGATACAGTGATATTCTAAGGCAGTTTAGCGCTAAACCCGTTTAGTGATGTGGTGCAAGTGGGCCCTAGTATTAGAGACTCGAAATCTATTTCTGTCTTTAAAAAAATAGTCAAAGAGCATTATCTTTCCTCTCAATAGTGACTATTTTATTTCTTTATCATTCTTTTATTTATACACGTTTTAGGATTTTGCATTTATATAAGTACTTAAATATTATTTATATTATATGTGTACTAATATTGATTTAGGTGAACATTCATTTTTATCTCATAATACTTTCTTGTTCTCACACACTACTGTCTATATTTCTTTTTTCACTCTTCCTGTCGCAGGTCTGCTGGTAGAAATTTCTAATGAAATAAGCAGTGCCTTTATATTTTTAAGTTTTGGTATGTCCTTTATTTTATATTTTGTGTACATAAATGATTAAATAAATAAATAGACAATGAATTCAGTTGATCAAACAAATACCGCAATGAAGTCGAACTTGCGTGTAGGTTGCGAACGAAGATTTATTTGTGCAGTTTCCTTGAATGCACTTATAGACAATAATTGACAACATCAATAAATTGCAAATTTATTAGTCAATCAGCTAGAGTTTAAAAAAAATGGACACGTATTTTTTCTTTCGTTAAATCAATGCATATTCTCAATGATATAATGCATCAACATTCGAATGTGGGGACTCGTGACGTCAGAAGCAAGTAAAAATTTCTGCTCGCATTGTGACGTTTTATCAATTTTAAAAGTGTCGTAGGGCGTTAAGGGCTATTGAAGGACACCGTGGATTTTAATCAGTTCTAGTCTGACAGTCCCTCCCGCTCTGCCCTGGGTAGGAAGACTGATTTGATGATTTTACCACGATAAAAAAAAGGGATCTTTGATTTTAGTTTACGTAACAAAAGAAAACATACGTGTCAAATATTTTTTGACAATCTAACTGGCGGACTTATTTTTTTAGTCAAATACCCTACTCGTATCACATATGCGTATTATTTTGTGCATTTTATTTTGCACAATATGAAAGCAATATTCTTAGAAAATGTGAAATTCATCTGCACTAGAACCGATCCCTCTCTCAAAGACGTGGTCTGTCTCCCAGCAGTGGAAACACTATAACCTGACTTTGTATGCTCGTATTTAATGTGGTGTTGGTTTATTTGGGTCATTAATGTGCATGGCTAGAGTGAGTGCAACTAAGTGTTTTGAATGTAGAACCTAACAGATCAACTAAATAGGGTTTATTCAGTAAAAGCTACTACAGTTTAGTACGTTTAACTAATTACCCGGTAGATCATAATTTAGTTAACATTTTGGAGCCCTTTGAGGTTGAAACTATAGGGCTAGTCCGAGTGCTCACAGCCTCTACAAAGACATTTCTATAAGACTTGTTGACGCTTCCCGTGACCCAAGAGCTGGCTTTTACCTTGGCCTGAGGCTAAGTATTGCCATGCAAAGAGGCAACGCCGCCAGTCTCTTGGCCACATTACCAGCTGACAGCATTGAGGATTAATTTTTTCGATGCTCTATAATACATAGTTTAGTTTAGTTTTAATTTTGTATATTTATGTATTTTTAGCTTCTAAAAAAGAAATAAAAACATAAAAAGAAATGTTAACATTGCAAAAAATTCATGACATATATTGTCATGAATTTTTTGCAATGTTTATGTATGTATATGATAATTTTGTCAAAAAATTCATGACATGTGTCAATTACTTATGTGAATTATGGGGTGATTAATTCCTATAATAAATACCGTAACTACCTCAAATCATGTTTTTACAACAGTCAAGTATTTTATTTCTTCTGTGGATCCTAAAGAAATGAATTAAAATATTCTTGGAACGGGTGCTGAAACTAAGAAGAGGAACACATACCATGTCTAAAAAAATAATGAATCGTAATGTATTCTTATAAAATACAATTTTCACTGCACCTGCCCGATGATAGCTATAAGTAGATACGAGCTAGATAATTTGCTCGTTACTCATAGACAAAAACCCTTAGGCGTAATGAAAAAAAAAAAACTAATAAAACATACCTCCAAGCAAGACAAGAGAATTTAAACATCGAACACCTCATATTTAAATTCCAAGATGGCGTACTAATTCTAAGGCCATGTTTCCTGTTGCTAGCTGCAAATTGCTGGCAGTAACCGTTTATTTCCCTGATTGGCGAGTACCAGGCTTGTATGAAATCACAGAGGTACCCACAAACATATGGCTGACCAATTTTCATCCTTATTGTATAGCGTGTAAGGGTGAAATGTGGTCAAGCGCCGTTCGAATACCCAAACTGCTAACTGGATGTTCTAAGGAAATCTGAAGACGAATAAGGAACTTGTTAGACAGGGATTGCAAACATTTTAGTAATGGAGTAAACTGTGTTTGTTTGTTATTTGGTTCTGTTTGATGAAGAGGAGTGGACACTACAAATGGCGGCTTCGCAGATATTAAATAAATAGGGACAAGTCTGGGATAATGATGTTAATAATTTTATTTTGTGTTCTTACACTTTTTATATTATTTTTTTTATTAATATATTACGAGAGAGTTTTTTTTTTTCTTTATTTAAAATTGAGAGAATATTTAAATAAATGTCATTTTATATTACGTTTCTTAAAAAAGAATCAAGGGGTTCTCAAATTAAAGAGATATAAAAGAATAACATCTACTTTAGTTTTAATTTCGTGCACGAGTGAGTTTTTGAATATTCTTTAGTGAAAGTTTTTAAAGACCCTGTAAAATAGATCTGACCTTTTATTACCTACTAATTTTGAGCAAAAACAATTTACAAGAAAGGTTGACCTTTATTCTAAATTGTGCAATCATTGATTATTGCTCCAAAACGAACAATGTTGTTAAAGAGAATTTTGATATCTTTTGGTGCTCATCGGTCCAGCCGTAACCGGTCATAACCGGGTCGATTATAGAGAATAGTTTAATAAATACTATTTGAAAATAAGGAGCCATTTATAGCGTTTTCTTACCAGAAACACCCGATTTAGACATTTCCCAAATATGTACTTTTGATACAGACAGCAACAGTAATTCCGTTAATATAGTTAATTTTTCTACTAACGATGTAGAACGTGGCATCAGTAAATTAAGACTCAGTAGTTCTGTTGGGCCCGATCACATTCCACCCAAAATTCTTAAACTCTCTAAAACTTCAATAGCCAAACCTCTGTGCCATATATTTAACCTATCTTTAAGTACCGGTAAATATCCGACTCAATGGAAACTTTCCAGGGTTACGCCTATCCCAAAGACAGGAGTGAAGTCATCAGTTGAAGACTACAGGCCCATTGCTATATTGTCTACTCCTGCCAAAGTATTTGAACACATTTTATACAGCCTGTTAGTGTAATCAGTCTTAACCTTGAAACCATAGGTAGTTGATTTAATTATAAAAATGTTTGTCTGAATTTAAAAATAAATAAACGAATTTTTCTTTAAAAAAATCAAAAATGTTTCTGTCCTACATCGTCCGTTAATTCATGGATACTATGCGCCCGAGTTACGTATTCACTGCAAAGGGCGTTAACCTGCCAGTGCGGCAGGTTAACGCCGTCCGTTTAACTACATACCTACATAAGTTTTAACTAACTACATCATTGTAATAAAATACAGGTAACCTGTGATGTAACTAACTTCCCTTCATACTTTTCCTGGCTTAGGACAGGCAAAAATACCTACCTTTGTTGCGTGACGAGTCCAGATGTAAGTTAGGTTATCACCCGACGCGGCGTAAACCCGAACCATTTCTGTCCACTGTTCGTTTGTGTACGACATAATCACTAAACACTAACACTTGCGCGAAAAATTAACGGTGGGGCGGCGCGCACTCGTGCGCTGCGCTGCGAGCGTTTGTTACGGGACACACGTACGTTCGATAACGACACTGCCGGCAGACTGAGGTATGCGCGGGGCCCGCGCATACCTCAGTCTCCCCGCGCCGCGGGCGACTCCGCGGCGCTCGCGGCTTATTTTAGTGTTCTTTACCTTTGCGTAATAGGGTGAAATAATTTTGGGGAAAAATGGAGACTTTATTGAAAAAAAAAAGGTTTTATTTTTTTATTGAATTTACGTTCTGTAAGTGATACCAAACCACTGGTTTCAAGTTTAAGACTGATTACACTAACAGGCTGTATAAAGAAATTCAAAGACAAGTCGAAATTCATTTGTGCAATGAGCAACATGGTTTTCGCAACAAAAAGTCAGTTAACACCAATTTACTAACATTAGTTGATTTTATTTCTTCTCAAATGGACCGCGGACAGCAAGTCGATGTGCTGTACTTCGATTTCCGGAAGGCGTTTGATCGAATTAATAATGATATTTTGTTGCGTAAATTAAGTGTCATAGGATTTACACCCAGTCTTCTTCTTTTGATCTCCGACTATCTTCGAGACCGGCAGCAATTTGTTCGCCTTGGTTCGTACAACTCGCATGCGTACCACACGCGATCAGGCGTGAGTCAGGGTTCAATTTTAGGTCCCCTGCTCTTCCTGATTATGGTAAACGACCTACCACAAGTAATTAAACATGCGAAATGTCTACTTTATGCCGATGATCTGAAAATATACGCAACTGTAAACTCTGTATCTGACTGTATAGCTCTCCAGAGGGATATCGATGCTGTGAGCGAATGGGCTGCCGCCAACAAAATGGAATATAACACCTCAAAATGCCAAATTATGAGTTTTGGCCGCATGCGGAGTCCTATTCAGCATGACTACAGTCTGAACAGCCAATCTATAGCCAGAGTCTCGACTGTAAAAGACCTAGGTGTTATGTTTGATTGTAAAATGACCTTTCATACACATATTGTTAGCCTGACTAAAGAATCTTTCAGACGCTTAGGTTTTGTCTTACGCAACTGCCAAGGATTTAAAAATCAATCAGTTATCAGGCTCTTGTACAACGCCCTAGTTCGGTGCAAACTCGAAACCAGCGCTTGTATATGGAATCCTCACGAAGTCACTTATACTCTCATGCTAGAAAAAGTGCAAAAAGCCTTTCTCAGATACCTCTACAAGCGTATGTTTGGATATTACCCATATATGTATCCAACCAAGTTTATTTTAGGGTGTTTAAATTTTAATTCTCTCAAAGTCAGGCGAGCTGTTGACCAAATCACAACGGCGTGTAAAATTTTGCACGGTCATACCGATGTATCGGATGTACATGCGGAGCTGTGTCAATTGTTTGTTCCAAATAGATACAATCGTTCTAGAAAACACAAACTCTTTAATGTCCCATTTTGTCGCACTGTAGCCCGATCCAACTCCCCTATACCGCGAATGCTAACGATGCTCAACGCGCTCGTGGAGACCAACCCTGAATTGGACTTGTTCGCTGATGAATGGAAGATGATAATGTTACAATGTCTGCGATTTTGTGAGGAGACAGAATGAAAGGATCATTACATTTCATTTAGTGTTAATGGCATTTTTAGCTGTACTAAATGTATTAAATAAATAAATAAATAGCGTCACTTGTATCCATAGACCACCTTTTTATGGTAAAATCATCCAATGACTCCTCCCTCCTTGGGTGGAGCGGGAGAGAGTCGTGCTGTATCAAAATTCTAAAACAATTTGATATCCATCAATAATAAAAAAATGTTGTTGCTGCTTTTTTTGTGTCTGCCTAATAAAACATTGGAAAAAATGACTGCAAACAAATGTTGGCAACCCCTAACCAAAAACACCATACGCTAACAATGTTTACGCGCCGTGTTTATGGTAAACAGAACAAACAACAGTAATTGGTCTGAGAACACTTTGATATCGGACACTGAAAAGTATTGAATAACCGATAAATTGGAGAATCCTGAAATGGTCGAACAAATTGGAACTACGGCGTTGTGTTTCAAGATTCTGTAAGGGATAGCTTTTAAAGTTGTTTTTTTTATGTGGAGGGAAAAGGATGGTAAAGGTACACTTATTTTGAACCACACAACTCGAAATCTAACTTATTTATTTGACGTTTTAAGAATTTCTTCGCAAAAACCTTGACGAAATTGTATTAAACTTTCTAAACAAATAAGAGAAATATAATAAGAAGATACAAAGCTTTACCGACTGTCTTATCAGCTATCCGTGACCCTGGCACGTAAAGGGCTATTGAAGGACACCGTGGATTCTAATCTGTATGAGTCTGACAGGCTCTCATGTCCCGCCCAGTGTGAGAAAATAATCCAGTTCAATGATGGGAAGAACAAGTGACACTCAAGTCGACTGCATTATCGGTCTCTTTATCCACATTATTATGCAAATCATCGGTTCTCTTCACAAAAATTCTCACAGAACTGGCGGCAGACAACAAAGTAACTCTGACATAGATATTTTTTTCTAAAATCATGCGTGGTGATATTTTTGTGTTTTAGAACAAAGTTCATATTAAATTCACAGCTGGAAGGCTCTGCACGACATTTAGTAGTAAAGTCACAATAAAATTGTAAACAAAAGTATCGACAAAGAAACCCAACATAAAATAATATAGTATGTAAAAAGTGCTGTTTGGTTCAGTAGATTATTGAAAACCTTATGCACACCCTACACCAATCTGTCAGATTTTCACAATGTACCTTCTACTTTTGTGATAAGGTTGAAAATCTGTTATAAAATTTGATAGCTTGATGTGGTATGGCGTCTGTTTCCCTTGACTAGCTTTTAATTTTATAGCTGTTTCGTTAAACAATCTGCTTTTTAGTCAGATCAGAGATAGCCACCTCCTTCTCGACGTGTCCTCTCGATGTTTGTTTTGATATCACAAATGCATTAATCTTTCGTTTGATTTCATAATTTGCCCCTATAATTACAATATATGTACAAAATTCGACATTGGCGTAAATTTTCAACTGAATCCATTCAGTTGGTTCCGTGGAAATTGACAGTCGAACAAAATTTAACGTAATCATGCATTTATCATTATGAAAAGGATTATTATTATATTAAAACCGTTTTTAGAACAATTTTTGTGTACAATAAAGTGTATTCTAACTATCTATATTTCTGCTTAATTTCGTGTCTTCTCTACATCTCCTTTCGCAAATAATTTCATATTTATGTATGTATGTATGTATATTTGATATATATAATAATAGGTATGAATATGTCTAACTTATTATTCATAATTCTGTGTAGTCTAGTCCCCGTGTATCAAATCACCAAATCAGTATTACCGGTTGGCTGGAAGAGATCTCTTTAAAGAGATAAGCTCGCATTTGTGAATGTAATTTTAAGTTTGGTTTTATTGTAAACTAGCACTTTGCCCGCGACTTCGTCCGCGTGGGTTACGTACTTTCTTAATTCCCCCTTTTCACCCCCTTAAAGGTTAAATTTCCAAAAACCCCTTCTTAGTGCTCCCCTACATTATAATAGGAAGCCGTGTGCAAAATTTCACATTCCTAGCCCCAGTAGTTTCGGCTGTACGTTGATATGTCAGTCAGTCAGTTCTCCTTTTATATATATAGATTTTGTGCACAATAAAGAATATATACATTCAACAGTAAACCTTCTGTTCTCATCTCTATAGTGGCAAACAATTAAATATTCCACCGTATAATACCCCCGATGAGTTTTATACGACACGGGTACGCAATAACTACATTATGTTATTTAGTTTATTGCCTGGAATAATGCTCTCATTATCGTTCAACTGTTAAATTAATAACTTTTGATGTATGGGTAAAAGCGGAATTGAAAGTTCAGCAGTTTTGCAATTTGCCTACATTATTTGAATGTGAATTCATTTGTATATAGAGTTGATCATTGCGGATTCATAGACAATGATATTTTAATTTTTATAATGTCGTTAAATTTGTTTGAAAAAAATTAAGTAAAACCAAAATGGCGGATCATGAGCGATATATACAGGCTGGATCTAGAGAGTGTTTTAAAAAATCATATAAAACACGTCTATATTAAAAATAGAAAATATATTTATGCTTAACTATTTTTTGTTTAAAACTGGATACAGTTTTGAATAGACTAATTGACTGTAGTCCAACTGCACTGATTTTATAATATTAAGTAAGCAATCTTGTTTCCATCTGTTCAGTTCGCTTTTAGCATTTCGGTTTTTTTTTTTTCACCAAAACATTTCGTGACTCTACATTATATAAATGTTCAAACTTCATAAAGTAATGTTACAAATTATTTACGTTTATAGTAACCGTGTCTATTTAACATATAAACTTGGTGTTATCGTTAAAACAAGAAACATAAATTGAATTAATAAGGTAATAATTACTAAAGCGTTATTAAATAATTGTGTGAACAACTTTGATGAATTTATAATTTTATCGTTACCTTTTTGACTTATGTGTCCTGTTTATGTCTATTCGAAAAATAAGGAATACAAACAACTGTAATCAAGTTAATCATACTAATAAAAAATTTTTCCTCTGCCTCACGCGGCCCGCCTCCTCCTTCACGAGCATTACTGCTTCGCTGAAGGAGGCGACCGCTTCCCACTACGTCTCGCCCCGCAGCATGGCCTCGACCAATGCCGGGCGCGAGAGGTCTCCGCCTATCGCCGTCGTGAGGACACGGCGGTGCTCTTCCCAAGCGGGGCAGTTCTGATATCCAGCTGCATCTGGTTTGACTGGAAGCCGACCCCAATATAGTTGGAAAAAGGCTAGGCAGATGATGATGACACAGGTTCAAGTCCTGCTCGGAGTCGTATTTTGTGTCAGCAAAAAGCCTAAATTATTATCTATGTGGGATTATTTTGTTACGAATTCTTTACATATAAAACCTTGCAAGGGCACAACATTTAATTAAACATAAAATAAAATAAAACCTCTTATTTTCTCGCCTTCATAAACTTCTAATTGATAGTTCAATATTAATTACTCTCAACACGTGACTTCAAAGAAAATTGATTCAATTCTATCGAGCGCTAAATGAAGTCTAGACAGTGCATTAGAGCGTTCCAGTTGCTACGCTTATTTGTGCGAATGAGGGTAGGCAGAACTTGTAAAGTAAGATTCAAAGGCAATTATACTTTATAGCACTTTGCCCGCGACTTCGTCCGCGTGGGTTACGTACTTTCCTAATTCCCCCTTTTCACCCCCTTAAAGGTTAAATTTCCAAAAACCCCTTCTTAGTGCTCCCCTACATTATAATAGGAAGCCGTGTGCAAAATTTCACATTCCTAGCCCCAGTAGTTTCGGCTGTACGTTGATATGTCAGTCAGTCAGTTCTCCTTTTATATATACAGATTTAGGACAGATTTTTCAGTAGTGAGATAACTGTTTAACTGTAATCTGAAGAATAAAATAATCTCATCATCATCTTCCTGCTCTTATCCCATTTGAAAAAAAAACCTTTTACAAAAGTCTTATAATTAATTCAGCTTTGCAGTTTCATTCTGACCTGCCTTACTGCCTCTCTCATTGCAACTCCACGGTTCAGTTAATTAACTCCTACAAAGTTGCGTCTTACGAGCCAGCTTACTGCTAATTAGATGATACAATGTTTTTGCTCACATTCCAGCTCAAATTGTGGCAATTTGTGTCTACTTTGACATGTTAAAATGTTTAAGGTGTCTCTTTTAATTCATACATTATAATCTACTTATTTTATCCGTGGATTTTCTCGCGTCACTATTAATTTTGACAGTCAATTCAACGACCAAATAAATGTTTTTTTTTTTTTGAAATAAAAGACAATGGAGCATAACTCTGGTCGAAGAGCCTCCTCCGATGGGAATTGTGGGAATTAAAAGTAAAACAATAAAATATTTATTTCAGTGAAGTATCTATGTTTTGTGTCCTTTTATATTTACGCAAAAAGACTAGAGGTGGAAATATTAGGAACAGTTATCAGTTTGTCAGTTCTGCTAGCCCCATGGATGATAAATAAATTATAAATGATATTTATTTTGCAAACAGTTTTACGTGTTAAAAACTTTTTTTAAACTAAATGAGGCCGCAATTTCGTACCTGACTGCTCTGAGAAGAAACAGCCGAAACAAACTCAGAGATCATTCTCTCTTTTAAAGTCCAGGCATTAAATTGGTTGGGGTGCTAAGGACAGGAAACCTCCTCGAGTGCCCGAGGCTGGAAGTTCCTTTCCGGATACGTCCGGGGGGAAGCCCAGATTCTCGGGACGGTGCGCCCTGGGATGCGGGCAAGTACTCCCCTTTGTGGTCTCCTTGTCCGCATGCCAATGTCCTGTCGCGTCGCTCCACCACGTGTCCCTCTGCTCAGCAGAGGGCATAGTGGTTGGAGCAAGAGCGGGCACGGCGTGCACTTACCCTGCCGCCGGGCAGGCAGGAGGAGGTATTGCACTCCCACTTCCTCTCGCCACCGCTATTCTCGTAGCCCCGAAGATTGTCAGGATCACGTCTCTGACTTTCGACGGGGGTCGAGGGCCTTGGCTTAACCGCCCGGGCCGCGAGGTAGAAAACCTCTATAAAAAGTCACCCCGAATCTCAAGCGGCGGAGCACCGCGAGGAGATGTATGGCTGACGGGAGTTCTTTTGAACAAATCAGTCGCTAGTGCTACCCTCGCCAGGGTACCGGCCGACCCTCTGGCGAGTAATAAATGTTGTAGGCTTACCTGGGTACAGGGGTCTCTGCCCAGGTGGACCGTTTTTCCCCCACACTCGTGGGAATCATATGGATAACGTAAAAAAATCCCCCCAACAACCGGCAGTCGCCGCAGCGAGCCAGGGAGGCTCACGTGCCTGTGAGGTGGAGTCGCTGGACTTGTCCAGCACGTCCGCCTCACCGGCACCGACGGAGCGGGCACAGAGTGCCGCTCGAAAAGGGAAGATGGCGTTGTCGGAGTCCGACTCGTCAGACGCCATGAGCGCTCAGAGCCCTGGCTCTGGGCGCGGAGGAAAGGGGGCCGACGAGAGGAGGAAACGCTTCCTCAAGCGGCCCCATTCGTTGTCGTCGGACGACGAGCCTGCCTCGGGCCGGAAGATCTCGACTAGTGTTCGGGGTAAAGGCCGAGGCAGGACCGGCGGTAGAGGGTGTGTTGAGGAGCCCACCCTGGAGGAGGCGGTGAGGGCGGCCGTCCGCACCCTGGCCTCCACAAACCCTGGAAAGCGGGCGACCAAAGATCGGGCCGCAGGCGTGGCCACTGCCAAGATTATGGCGGCAGTGGCGGCGGCTAGCCTCGGCCAGGCACCGCCCGCATCGACGGATGGGGACGAAATGTCCCAAATGCGGGCGGACGTCGCCCGCTTGACGGCCGCGATGGAGGTTCTCCAGAAGGAGAACCTCCATCTAAAGACGGAGCTGGCCGGGCTTCGTAAGGCAGGCCGCCGGGAGGAGGTCCCGCAGAGGCGGAAGGAGCCGCCGGCGCAGGCCGCACCAACAGAGGACGCTGTCCTAAAACTGGTGCGGCAGGAGCTGGCGGCCTTTAATCAGCGTTTTGCGGTCTTGGAGGGCCGCATCTTGCGCCCCCCGCTTGCTGCGACCTCCTACGCGGCTGCCGCGGCTTCCACGCCGCCTAGACCGGCTCCAGCCCCGGCCCCGGAGAGCCGAACCGCGGCGAGGCCGGCGAAGGGGAAGCAGGCCCCGGGGAAAGCGGCCAGGGCGAGGGCAGGTCCGGGTCCATCCAGGGCGGCTCCCGTGGCTTCGGCCACGCCGGGCCCCGCCCCAGCATTGGCCCCGGCGAAGCCAAAGAAGAGTGTCCCGGCGGCGGCGGCGGCGGCGGGACGGCCGTCCCAACCCGCCACGCCTCCACAGCCTTCACAGGCTCCTCCAGCCGACGCCGAATGGCAGGTGGCTGGGGAGAAGGCTGCCAAGAGGAGGCGGAGGCGGCGGCAGCGGAAACGCGGAAGACGAACCGTCGCGGCTAGACTTCGCGCCCCCAAGACCGCGGCTGTAGTAATTACACTACAGCCGGAAGCGGTCAAGAGGGGCGTCACGTACCGCGACGTGTTCGCCAAGGCGAAGGAGGCGGTCGACCTCCGAGAGCTGGGTGTCGAGGGGGGCCTCCGGGTGCATGTTACCGCGACGGGGGCCAGACTATTGTCAATCCCCGGCGCGGATAGCGGCCCTACCGCTGACGCTCTGGCCGAAAGGCTCAGAGCGTCCTTAAATGCGGAGGAGGCCCGGGTGTCCAGGCCCGTTAAGCGAGCAGATCTGCGGATCATGGGTCTGGACGACTCGGTCTCGGAGGGGGACGTGGTGGCCGCCGTCGCTAGGGCTGGAGAATGCCCTGCCGACCAAATCAAGGCAGGCATTCTACGCCCTGGCTTCGCGGGGCTGCTGACCATCACAGTCAGCTGCCCCGTACCGGCGGCCAAAAAGATAGAGGAGAGCCGAAGGCTCCTGGTTGGCTGGGTGTCCGCGCAGGTTAAACTGCTGGAGCCCAGGCCTCTGAGGTGCTTCCGCTGCCAAGTGGGTAACCACGCGGCATGCATGTGCACCTCAGAGGTCGACCGCAGCGACAACTGCTTCCGCTGCGGTCAGCCCGGTCACAAGGCCGGCTCGTGCAACGCCCCGCCGCATTGCTTCGCATGTGCGGCGGCTGGCAAGCCGGCCGATCACCGGGCAGGGGGCAAGGCTTGCGCGCCCCCCGCCAAAACCAGGAGCAGAGGTAGGCCCTCTGCCGCCGCCGTCCCCGCCGCCGCCGCAGCTCCTGCTGCCGCCGCCGCCGCCGCTGCCGCCGCCGCCGCCGCTTCTGCCGCTGCCGCCGTGGCTGCGCCCTCACAGAGGGCCCTGGAGGAGGCCGCAATGGACTCCAATTAATGGCTCCATTGCGCTTCCTCCAGGCGAACATCAACCACTGCGCCGCTGCTCAGGATCTCCTGCTCCAGAGCATGGCGCAGTGGTTGATTAATGTCGCCGTGGTCGCCGAGCCGTATTTTGTCCCGCCCAGGAATGACTGGGTGGCGGACCTGAACGGCTCGGTGACCCTCATCTCGTCGGCCGCCGCCGGTACCCCGCCCTTCGATCGCGTCGAGAGAGGGCGTGGGATCGTCGCAGCACGGTTCGGGGAGATCGCCGTTATAGGCGTTTATTTCTCCCCGAACCGAACCATCGCCGAGTTCCAGGACTCCCTATCGGAGCTGGGAGACGTCGTCGTCGCTTTCGGTTCCCTCCCCGCACTCGTCCTCGGGGACTTCAACGCCAAAAATGTGGCTTGGGGTTCCCGGGTTACGGACTACACGCGGGGCAGGATGCTCGAGCACTGGGCCCTGGCGCATGGCCTAGTCATCGAGAACCGGGGTTCCGTCCCCACGTGCGTGCGGTGGACGGGCGATTCGGTGGTGGACATCACGTTCGCCACCTCCGGCCTGTCGCCGCGCGTCACAGACTGGCGCGTTGAAGAGGAGGTGGAGACCTATTCCGACCACCGGTATATCCGGTTCGACGTCTCCGCCCAGACCTCAGACGCGCCGGTCCGACGGAACCCAAGTGGTCCGCGATGGGCGCTGAAGCAGCTGGACCGGGAGCTATTCCTGGAAGCCTCGATCGTGCAGGCCTGGGTGTCACCACCGGACAGGCCTGCCGACATCAACGACGAGGCGGGGTGGTTCCAGGAGGCCATGTCGGAGATCTGCGACGTGGCCATGCCCCGGGTCCGACTAGGACGCGCCCGGCGTCAGTTGTACTGGTGGTCGCGCGAGCTAGCAGCGCTGCGCGAGGCGTGCGTTGCCGCGCGACGCCGGTACACCAGGTTCCGCAGGCGCCGCACCCGACCTCCGGATGCGGTGGCTGTAGAGACGGAGCTGCAGGATGGCTACAGGGCAGCGAAGACCGCCCTCCGCGACGAGATCTGGCGGGCCAAGGAATTGGCCCGCAAGGAGATGCTGGAGGCTCTGGACAGGGACCCATGGGGCCGGCCCTATAAGTGGGTGAGAGAGAAGCTCCGCCCCTGGGCTCCCCCGTTGACGCAGAGTCTCCAGCCTCAGTTCGTGGAGGACGTGGTGAGCGCCCTGTTCCCCTCGCGGGAGGAGCACACTCCCCCGCTCATGGCTCCGTCTCCGGCGGTGCCTGAAGCTGACGCAAACGCGGATCACAGTGACGACGACGTCTACGACGCTCCGGAGGTGACCGAGGTAGACCTGAGAGTGGCGGTACAACGGCTCAAAGCCAAAAATACCGCCCCAGGACCCGACGGCTTGCCAGGAAAAGCCTGGGTCCTGGCCTCGGGGACTCTCGGGCCTCGACTGGGGGGGCTCTTTAGCGCGTGCCTGGAGAGGGGCCAGTTCCCGCTTCGTTGGAAGACGGGGAAACTGGTCCTGATCCAGAAGCCCGGGCGCCCTGCGGACTCTCCGTCCGCATTCCGGCCCATCGTGCTGCTCGACGAGGTGGGCAAGCTCTTTGAAAGAGTAATTGCAGACCGCCTCGTCGGGCACCTGAATCGGGTGGGCCCGGACCTTGCGGAGAGCCAGTTTGGCTTCCGCAGGGGGCGCTCGACGGTGGATGCCATCACGCGCGTGAGAGCCCTCACGACGGGGGATGCGGTTTCCCGGGGCAGGGTCGTCTTGGGGGTGTCTTTAGACATCTCCAATGCCTTCAACACACTGCCCTGGAGTTGCATCAGGGAGGCACTCCGGTATCACCGGGTGCCGACCTACCTCCGTCGTATAGTCGAGGACTACCTGACGGACAGAGCCGTCATCTACCCCGGTCACCGGGGAGAGTGGAACCGGCGAGAGATGTCGTGCGGTGTTCCACAGGGATCGGTCTTGGGGCCGCTCCTGTGGAACATCGGTTACGACTGGGTGCTGCGCGGCGACCTCCCTGACGGCGTCGGCGTAATTTGTTACGCCGACGACACGCTCGTCCTGGCGAAGGGAGAGTCGCACCAGGCGGCGGCCGACGTGGCGACGCAGGCGGTAGCGACAGTCGCTGATAGGATCCGGCAGTTGGGACTCGACGTGGCGCTGCACAAAACAGAGGCCATGTGTTTTCATGGCCGTCTGAACGCGCCACGTTCAGAGTCCCACATTACGGTGGAGGGGGTTCGCATCGGCGTCGGGAGGACGATGAAGTACCTGGGACTCGTCCTCGACAGCCGGTGGAACTTCAGGGAGCATTTCCTGCATTTGGCCCCAAGGCTGAACCGGGCAGCAGCCGCTCTCAAGCGGCTCCTGCCCAATCTCGGCGGGCCAAATGCCTCCTGCCGGAGGCTGTACGCCGGTGTCGTGCGGTCCATGGCCCTCTACGGGGCCCCTGTGTGGGCCCTAAGCATCCGGACGCGACCACTCAAGCTGGTCGCATGCCAGAGGGTCATGGCTATCCGGATGATCCGGGGATACCGCACGATCGCCGGCGAATCAGCCAACCTCCTAGCAGGATTGCTGCCCTGGGATCTGGAGGCGACTGCCGTCCAGCGCGTCTATGAATGGCGCGTGGAGGCGCAGCGTCGGGGCGAATCCCCGCTGCCTCGACAAGTCGAGGCGCGGCGGGAAGAGCTCCGGCGCGATCTCAGGGCAGTATGGAGGGAGCGACTGTCGCAACCGAGGTCCGGGCACGCCGCAATCGCGGCGGTAAGACCCCTCTTTGAGGAGTGGCTGGATAGGCGTCACGGCGTCCTGACCTACCGCATGACGCAGGTCCTCACCGGACACGGAAGTTTCGGGAGGTTCCTGTGTCTGATAGGGAGGGAAGAAACGCCTGGGTGTCACCACTGCGAGGATCGTCCGGAGGACACGGTGGAGCATACGGTGCAGGACTGCCCCGCTTGGGCAGAGCACCGCCGTGTCCTCACGACGGCGATAGGCGGAGACCTCTCGCGCCCGGCATTGGTCGAGGCCATGCTGCGGGGCGAGACGGAGTGGGAAGCGGTCGCCTCCTTCTGCGAAGCAGTCATGCTCGTGAAGGAGGAGGCGGGCCGCCTGAGGGAGAGGACAGCGTCCTCCCTCCACCCTAGCCGCAGTGGTAGACGCCCACGGCGTCGGACGTCGCGAGACGATCTCCGGCCACCGTAGGCGCGGGCATGCGGGCGGCGAGTAATGGGCGACTCGCTGTCCGACCATGGACCATGCCCGGGTCGACGGCGCGTTGTGTTCCACGCGCGCCTCAAAGAGTGTCAGCATAGTGACGGGGCCTGTAGAGGGCCAAAGCCTGCTGGGGTCGCGGGACCAAGGGATTACCGTGACCCCGGTACGTAAAGGGCTAGTGAAGGACACCGTGGATTTTAGTCAGTACAAGTCTGACAGTCCCTCCCGCCCTGCCCTGGGTGGGAGGACTCATTTGATGATTTTACCACGATAAAAAAAAAAAAAAAAAAAAAGGCATTAAATTGGTTAAGTCATGCGAGGATCATGCAGGTTTGTGTCAGAGATGGTCTTTTGAAGAAAGAACTGTATAGATTTGAGTGGACCTGTCCAGTACAAGAATTTGTCAGTTATCGTGGAGCTCGACTCATGATGGAAATATATGTAATGGTGACAGTGGGTATACACTGAAAATTCAATTTCTATTTCTCAGAATTCACTAGTTACTTAGTAAACGTCTAGAATTTGATTCATAACAATACAAATGTTTGTACAGCTCAAATAAATGTTTTGCTAGTCTAGACTGTACTAAAATTAGATAAATGTTTCTATTCGCGAAAGCATTGTGATGCCTTGTGTAAATTATTACATGCAATCTCTCGGTAGAACAATGATTGTACTATCATTGCCATATACCTTTTCATGAATATTTTAATAAAGATTTATTTATGATAATAGACTTTGATAGTGAGGAGCTCGTGGCTAAATAAATACAGCCGCACACGCCGATCTTCTGGGTTAAGCCGCGCTTGCCGAAGTTGGTCTGTGGATGGGTGACCATCTGCCATAGCAAGTTTCTTCCGTGCCTCGGAAAGCCCGTAAAGCCGTTGGTCCCGGCTGTCATTTATAGATCTTTGGCAGTCGTTACTGTTAGTCAGCTCTAGTCTGACAACCAGTCTTACCATGGGGTATCGTATTAACCAGTTACTGGATTGTGGAGGTCCGATAGGCAGTCGCTCCATGTAAAATACTGATATCTTAGCATCTGGTTTGACTGGAAGCCGAGCCCAATATAGTTGGGAAAAGGCTAGGCAGATGATGAGACTGTGATAGTGAAATCAGTTATTTAAGTAATTTTGACGGCAATGTTGGTGCAGTGGCTGAGTGATCAAATACTGCGTAACGTGTTGCGGATTAGATCCCTGCACGGAACAAATATTGTGTGACCTACAAATAGTTGTTCCGGGTCTGGCTGTTTGTGTCTTCCTAGGTTTGTAAACGCACACACGATACAGAAGAAATTCCTAGTGTGTGGCAATGTTTTAGAAAAAAAAAAATGACGGGTTGCACTCTGGGAGTGCCGGTAGAAGTGAAAACTTCAATAGTAATAAACACACACGAACATTCGCGCAAGCGCCCTGCGCCGTCTTACGAATTTTCGATCAGGTCACGTGTCCTGACGCGAGTTTAACATTTTTTACCCATTACAAAAAAAGTGCACAACGCCGCTAAAGAAGATTTCACTTCAAAAAAATGATCATAGAAAATTTTATAAAATTTCCGGCTACCGTAGGCGCGGGCATTCGGACAGCGAGTAACGAGTCACTTGCCGTCTGATCATGGACCATGCTCGGCTCGACGGCTCAAAGAGCTGTCAGCAGTCTGACGGGGTCCTATTTAGAGGACCAAAGCCTCACGGAGTCAGTCTTACCAGGTAACCGTGACCCTGAAACGTAAAGGGCTGTGGATTTTAGTCAGTACGAATCTGACAGTCCCTTCTGTCCCACAGTGGGTAGGAGGATTCATTTGACGACTTTTCTGAGCGAACCTAAGAACTTCTCAACTATGATAGACATACATTAAAACTTGCTGCCTCTATAAAGGTCCCATCTCACTGCCATTATTAAATCTACGCCATTTTTATTCCACACTAAGTAAAGGTTAAGAATGAACTATAATAAAGCATTTCTAAGAAAGAGATAACTTGCATTTAACTTGGTCTTGTTTGCTCTGCCGCTACGATTCGCTCGCGAGGTTGATTCTTAAGTAATTGGCCGAACAAGCACTTAAACTTTGGACTTGGAGCTGTGTTTACACGATTCTAGTTATGATTTAGTTTAGTTGTGGCTTTTTTGGTGGCTGCTTTTTTCTTTTTATAAATATGTTATTAAAATTGTCTTATGCTAACGGTGACATACTTTTTTTAGCGTGGTAAAATCATCAAATGAGTCCTCCCATCTGGACTGGAGGACTCATTTGATGATTTTACCACGCTAAAAAAAGTTAAAAAGTTAAAAAGTCTGTCAGTCCCTCCCGCTGTGCCCCAGGGCAGAGCGGGAGAGACTGACAGACTCGTACTGACTAAAATCCACGGTGTCCTTCAATAGCCCTTTACGGTCCGGGTTCGCGGTAATTCATAAGTCCCGCGACCCCGGCAGGCAAAAAAAACACAGCTTATAAAGCTGGTTCGCGGGACTGTCACATCAGATATCCGTGACCCCGGAACGTAAAGGGCTATCGAAGGATCACCGTGGACTTTAGTTAGGTACAGGTCTGACAGACCCTCCCATCCCGCCCGGGGTGGGAGGACTCATTTGATAATCATACCACGAAAAAAAACAACATATTATGTAGGTGATAAAGTAAATGTGCTGGTGCATAAAAATATGTGTATTTTAATGAATTGTGGTGACATTTTTCATTACTTTTTTCGAAATATTTTAATGCTAACATATTTTTGGTATTCAGCCATAAAAATTAAATCCACAGGAATCAATTGCCCAAGAATTTTGCAGACAATAGTATCACCAATAGTTCCAACGAATCGTCACTTGTCTCGTGTAAACGAAACTTAACTGTCTCATCAATTTCTATTAGTGCGGGTACTAAATAATTGTAACGCGACGAGAATCTTGATAATTGAACTTGAACATTGAAGGACTCAACACCAGAACGATTAATCATATCTTTGTTAGTTTTCAACGACTTGGTATTTATTAAAATTGTTGTTGATTAATGGACCCTTTTTGACAACTTGCGTCTTAAAAGCTTATCTTTAAACCTTTTGCTGACGAAAAAAATTACGGATACTTTTTTCTTGCTGTAAATTGCGTCATAGGGTAGGCAAAAATGGCAAAAATTGTCTCTTCTGCAAAATTGTAGACTGCCTCAGGATTCAATTTTTTTTTATATTCGTGTAGTAATTCAGTCACATTCAAAAACAAAATTAGTTATGACGTTCATGAATCGGCTAGGACCCAAATCGAATCTAATGTAATGTCTTCCTTTTTTAACATAAAATGAAAAAAAAAACTTCAAACCATATTTTTTTAACACTATCTCTTTGTAAACATCATCATTCTAGTGGAAAAAATATGCGCTCCAGCAAATGCGTTCTTATTTCAAACAAATTTAAAAATGTATGACACCAGCTAACGAATTCATAATTTGAATAATGAATGTATGTAATTCCATCGCCCATCGTATTCGTTTGATATTCATTGTCCTTATTTGTATAAAATTAATATTTCATTTTTCATTCATTCGACTCCCGCGCGCGCTCGAAGTCAGACGTGCATAAAGTTACTCCGACTAAATTTAACTGAGTAAACAAGTAAATAACTATTAAATATATAATCAACAATAAAGTGGATAAGGGAAGAATTACAGTGTTATATTATGCAGCAGTAATTAGCAAATAATCTAATAAAGTTGGGCTACAATAAAAATTCACCTCAAAGCACAAAAGAAGTAAACAAGTGAGTCACGACCAACAGCACTGCTCCTATTCGTCGATAAGCGGTGAGTCAAGCAACGCACAGCGACCCAAAACGCTACCTTATAAGGTCATAAATTTGGCACCTTGTTTCTCAACCGAATTTTGAGAAATAGTACCAGCTATTTCAACAATTATCTAAGAGACTCGGCAGCGCCGTAAGATAACCAGTCGACTTATAATTCGCGCGGCTTGAGTTCGATCCTGAGAACCAACAATTCTTTTTGTGAATATTTTTACATTGCAAATTGGATTGTCAACTACAAATTGCTTAAATTATTGGAAATATTCCAGTTTTTACTGTTTTTATTATTATTTAAATATTTAAAACATGCCACTAAACCGTACGCCACCTAAGAATTCTTCAGAGGCTGAAGACGGTCAGAGCTTGCTTAGTTCACCAAAAGCTGAATCCACTCCAAACCTGACCATAACGAACACAGATTTTCTTACAACTCGGAAGCGTAAACGTCATGGTGATGGTTTGGAAGAAATCAGTGCGTTAATAAAATCGCATACTGCTCAGACTGATAGTAAATTGGAGGCGCTACAGAGAGCGATGGCCGAAATAATTGCACAAAATGCCGAAATAAAGGAGAATATTCAATTTACCTCCAAACAATATGATGACATGGTTTTAAGAACGGAAAAGTTGGAAGCAGACCGAAAGGCCGATCTTTTTTACATTAGTCAACTTGAAGAGAGAGTAGAAAATCTGGAGAGAATTAATAACCGTTCAAAGATTGAAATTCGAAATATTCCAAAAAAGCAAGGCGAATCCAAAGAAGAACTATGCAAATTAGTAACAGAGGCCGCCACTGTTCTTCAAGTTCCAATTCAACGACAAGACATCAAGGATATATTCCGTGTAAGCAAAAAGGAAGGTGTACCAACAATCATAGTAGACTTCACCAACTCGACAATTAGAGAGAACATTTTACAAAATGTCCGCAAGTTCAACAAAAAGAACAGTGGAAATAAGTTAAATTCATCCCATGTTAAGATAGAGGGTCCACCGAAACCAATTTATGTATCAGAACTTCTTACGATGAAATCCCAGCGTATATACTATATGGCTAGGAACTTTGCGAAAGATAACTCCTATAAATTTTGCTGGACGTCATTTGGAAAAGTTTTTATTCGAAGAACTGAAGGGGATAAACAAATACTAATTCAACACGAATCTGAACTTAATAAACTACGAGAACGACAGGATACCAAATGACTAGAACTGTTTTTATTTGTTTACTGCATGTCTAAAATTATTTTAATGGTACTGTTTTTTTTCATTGTTTTATCTGATATTTGCAACTTAATCACGAAATTGAAAAACATTTTTACAGGACACATATTTCACTATACAATTTACTTTACAATAACTTTACACACACTAACCTACAAAAACTTATACAGAGGTGATGTTTTAGTCACAAATACGCAACTTATTTCAGCCAATATCAATTATTCGTTCGTGCCGTATAAAAAACTTTATTTATAACAATGGCTAACAGGAATAATAATATTTTAAGCGACGTTGACAATATTTCCACAGCTAAAAGTTACTACTGTGACGCGGATTTTTGTTCTACAGAGATAAAAAACTCAATGCCATCTTTAAATATTATAACGCAAAATATCCGCAGTGTGTATAAGAACATGGATAGTTTCCTAGCACATTTGGCAAGGTTTTCATTTGACTTCGATATCATTATTCTAACTGAATGCTGGCTCCATCAAAACAAACCTATTCCAATAATTGATGGTTATACAACGTTTTCTTCAAAAACCTGGCTAAATCAAAACGATGGTATTGTTATATACGCAAAACAAGGCCTTAAATGTTCTTTTGAAGAACCGGAACCGGCGGGCGCTAACTTTATGCTATTAAATATTTTTCCGGATACCTGCATTTTGGCAGTCTATAGGTCTCCATCTATATCCTGTACTGACAGTTTCTTGAACTCGATAGACACTATTTTAAGGACAGTTAAAGCTAAAAATATTGTGCTAACTGGAGACATTAACATTGATATTAAAAAGACCAACAATGACAGGAATAGCGAAACCTATTTAAATATTACTGCTGAATTGGGCCTACTGCCTGGACATGCATATCCAACAAGGATTCACAATTGCTTGGATCACGTGTTACTTAATACTGTACAGCCAGCCACAGTGTTTGTAATTAATTCCACAGTCACCGACCATGCCTCAATAGTTTTAAGCCTCTGCCGATCTCGACAGTCGTGTTATAAAACCAACCTCCTAACAAAGGTCAATTATGATGCAGTGGTTAAACACCTAGAAACAGTTGACTTCTCATTCATTAACGACGAAACAGATGCAAACGACGCTGCCACTTTTTTTATTGAAAAAATTTCCACAGCTCTACAGATAAATTCAACAACACATAAAAGACCAAATCGCAAAATTATTCTAAAGCCTTGGTTGACCCCCGGATTGCTCCGCTGCATTCGCCATAGAGACAGGCTTCATAAAAAATTTTCGTCTAACCCTAACAACCATGTATTAGAAACGACATATAAAAGATATCGTAACTTCTGCAACACATTGCTGAGAAAGTTAAAAACGAACTATGAACGATCTCTTCTACAAAGCGCAAAAAATAGTAAGGAAAAATGGGAAGCGATTAAAACTTTAACACAACAGAAAAAACAAAAAACAGTAGCTGATAATCTTATAAAGTCAAATACACCAAATTCTATAAATGATATAAACAACTATTTTTCTAACATTGGCAAACAACTAGCAGATAATATAATTAACTCCTCCAACTTTAACCCGTTACATTATAGATCTGACACTCCGTCTAATTTAAATTCTATCGTATTAATTCCTCCGGATGAAGCTGAAATTAAAACATTAATACTTAATTTAAAGAATGACTGTGCTGCTGGTTGGGATTCCATCCCAGTAAAACTTCTTAAATTGGCTAGACATATCATTGTTCCTCAACTAACAAAGCTAATAGAGATCTGCATTGCTCAGGGCATTTTCCCACGAGTTTTCAAAAAGTCACTAATAACTCCTGTTTACAAGGGTGGATCTAAGGACGGTGTCGAGAACTACCGGCCCATCTCGGTACTATCGACAGTTTCAAAAATACTTGAGAAAGTATTGAACAGTAGGTTAGTTGGCTACCTAGAACATAATAAGATCCTATCAGAATCACAATTCGGATTTAGGCAGGGAAAGAGCACTGAGGATGCTGTAAGCCAACTGGTAGAACATATATCATCCTGTGTTGATGGCAATCAAAAATGCGTTGGCATCTTTCTCGACTTAGCCAAGGCTTTCGACACCGTCTCGATTTCTCTTCTTGTAGACAAACTGGAGCGAATTGGCATTCGGGGAAATGCTCTGGGAATTTACAGGGATTTTCTCTGCGACAGGACACAGAGAGTGAAGATTGGGGAACACATTAGCGCAGACGCCCGCGTTTTATATGGCGTGCCACAAGGTAGTATCCTTGGCCCTAGTCTCTTCCTGATCTACATTAATGATCTGTGTCAGCAGTCGCTAGCTAATGGCAAAATTTACACGTATGCTGATGATACGGCTCTTGTGTTTAGAGGGGGGACCTGGGACGAGGTCAGACAAAATGCTGAGGTGGGTCTACTTAGGGTCAGTCAATGGCTAAATGCCAATCTTTTAACTGTGAATCCCTCGAAATCAACTCAAGTTCAATTTAGTTTCTCTAAAGTCAGTCCTAAAAAAATTGATATCAAATTACACGTGTGTAACTCACCTCAGGATAATGCAACCTGCTCATGTCCGGTTATAGGGAAATCGGCAACAGTTAAATACTTAGGGGTGTTTCTCGACGAAAAACTAGACTGGCGCCAGCATATAGACCTCACTACATCGCGTATTAGAAAATTAGTTTGGACCTTCAAAAGACTCAGAGATGTAGCTGACTTTGAGCTGTTGCGCACTGTGTATTACGCACTTGCACAATCAGTTCTCGCATACTGTATTCGGGTTTGGGGTGGCGCATGTAAGACATATATGATTCGGCTTGAAAGGGCCCAAAGATCAGTCCTAAAAGTAATGATATCCAGGCCATTTAGGTTCCCCACCGTAGCATTATATGAAAAATGTCAAGTGTTAACAGTACGGCAGATGTATATTTTAGAAATTGTCATTAAACGCCACCTTATTACGTCACACAATAAAACTGCTTTTAAAAAACGCACCTTACGTAACATCTGTACACTAATAAAATGCCGAACTAAATCAGCAAGAAGGCAACATAATTATTTGTCAATTCATTTGTACAATTGGGCAAACAAAGAACTTAACGTCAATTTACTCACAAAGAAGGAAGCTAGGGATAAGGTTAAATGTTGGCTACTTAAACTTGACTATAAACAAACCGAACTACTCTTAACATAGATACAAAAAAAAAAAAAACACTGCCTCAATCTCACCCCACACAAGCATGCATCTCCATAACACTCATACCCACAAACACTACACACAATTACACTATACTTACACCATACACTCCTGTAAATTACTCCACGGAAGGAATGTTTTTCATGTTTATGGTTTTTTCTAACTTATTTCAATTTGAGTTTTCATTTTATATTTCATGTGTTTTTGATTAAATTTATTGCATAAAACCTGCATCATGTAATGGGAGAAGACACTGACTCCTGTAACACAGGTACTTTACCTAGCGCAGGAGGCAGGGCCTCAATACTTTTGTTAAACAACTTATGACAATAAAGAATTTATTTATTTATTTATTTATTTATTTATTTCAGTACTAAAAATTGAAATTACGTCTAAAAATTATCCTTAAGGGGGACTTTTACTGAGATGTGATAAGCTAATGAATGCTCGCTTTTTTTTTTCGTGGTAATATCATCAAATGAGTCCTCCCACTCCAGACAGAGCGGGAGCGACTGTCATACTCGTACTGACTAAAATCCACGGTGTCCTTCAATAGCCCTTTACGTTCCGGGGCCACGGTAATTCATAAGTCCCGCGACCCCGGCAGGCTTTGGCCTTCTAAAGGGGAGCACCGTTATTATGGTGACACTCTTTGGAACACAACGCGCCGTGTTAATCCAGGTTCATAAACTATATGTGTGCCACGTTTCATTAAAAAACAGTTTTGGTATGAAAAGGTAATAAACATACAACCATCCATTTATCCTCGCTATACGATACCAATATTATAAAGCTGAAGAGTGGTCGAACCAGTAAGATGGAGCTTTTTTTATTACGTGGTAATATCCTCAAATGAGTCCTCCCATCCAGGACAGAGCGGGAGCTACAGTCAGACTCGTACTGACTAAAATCCACGGTGTCCTTCAATAGCCCTTTACATTCCGAGGTCACGGTAATTCGTAAGTCCCGCGACCCCGGCAGGCTTTGGCCTTCTAAAGGGGGGCACGGTCATAATGCTGACACTCTTTGGAACACAACGCGCCGTCGACCCGGGCATGGTCCATGGTCGGACAGTGAGTCTTCCATTACTCGCCGCCCGCATGCCTGCGCGTATGGTGGCCGGAGATCGTCTAGCGACGTCGGTCGCCGTGGGCGTCTACCACCGCGATTGCAGCGTGCCCGAGTTGACTTGTAAAAGAAGTAAAGAGAAATAACTCCAAAAAATCTGAAACTATTTCTGAATAAACTACAATTATAAAAACATTTTTTTTTAAGATTTTTCATACGATCAAGTCTTCACTCAAAGAGGTTGTTTTAAAACCTCTTATTTGTTTGATTACAGTGATTAGTCACCGGGCCGGAGGCTACTTTCCACACATCGAGTTAGCTTCCCCGAATTATTATCGCCCTAGTGTTTTTATTGTCCGTTTGTATGTACGATTGTAGAAGTTTTGGTATTTCGTTGATTGGTTTCGAGGTGTGATTTTATTGAAGTTTTGATTTAGGTGGTTCACGATTTGTAAATTATATGAAAAAAATAAGGACCCGTGTAATAAAGCTGCGGCACGGTTGGTGCAGTGGCTGAGCGATTGGACTGCTGCGCTGCGTGTCGCGGGTTCGATTCCCGCAAGGAGCAAATATTTTACAAGTAGTTGTTTCGTGTCTGGGCTTTTGTGTATGTGAGTTTATATGTTTGTGAACGCACCCACGACACAGGAGAAATTCTTAGTGTGGGGCAACGTATTAAAAAAAAATGTACTGCAAAGACAAAATCTGCCTATTTGATCGCAAATGCTGAGATTGTCTCGAAGAGAAATGACAGATTTAAGACGCAGTAATTGTTTTTTCGTACCACTTGCTCAAAAAAGTGACATTCTATGCTTCAAAAATCGAACATAACGATAGTCATTTTAATCTGTTAAAAACAGGGAGAGAATGTTGTACTGAATTTCATTCATCCTCTAGGGAGAGAATGTGATTTAAATTTGGAATACTTACCGAAATTTATACTGAACTACATCTGTGTTTACACCATTGAGTTTGTATATAAAGCATTACACATCTTTTTGAAAAAGGAATACGTATTTATTATGCAGTTATGATTATTAAACAAAATTACGAAAACCGAAGAGGCCGTATGAGCTTGATGCCTTTGCTTTTCCGATAAAAAAAATGTAGTCTAGGAATTTGCCGCGTTTTTGTTTTCTTCAAATAAAACCTTGAGTTTATTTTATTTTTATAAATAAGTTAATGTTATAAAAATGCGTAACGATGTTAAATCAAATGAAACGCAAGTTCCTCAGACGCAAGAACAGAGATATACTCAAATTAACTCATCGACAATAAATGTACCAAACAAAAATGTAACTCTCTCTATCAATAATTGGACCAATGTTTCGAATGTTAACTTTTACTTTTAATTGTCATTATTTTCAATAAATGCTTATCTCATATTATTATTGAGTTCATTTTTTCGCAAATGGTACGAAAAGTAGAGTATTTTCCTCGGTGATAAAGCTGTCTTAGTCTTGGGTGAACTTAAATCCCTCGCTACACTCAGGACTCGTCTTAAATCCCTCGCTTCGCTCGTGATTTAAGTTTTTAACACCCTCGCTACGCTCGGGAGTAAACCTCGAGTCCTTCGTTACGCTCGCGATTTAAATCGTCACCCGCGACAGAAGACACTGCTTTATCCCCTTGGTTAATAATCTACTAATCGATCGCAATTCACAAAGTAGAAATTTTGTCACTGAAAGTCAGCCAAAACAAAAAAACAGATGAACTCAACACCAACCTTAATGCGTTTGTCAAACACGATACGAGACGTCAGTCCGATAGTTCTGTCACACTATCGGATCGCTTTCGCTTTTCTATGTGACTGGATTCAAACAATTTCATACATTACAAATAAAAACGTCACGCCTCGCATTCGCCACTCCTGTCTGTTTAAAAAAGGCTTACAACATAAAAATATTCATGAAAAACTTCAGACTGATTCCTCTGACGCTACAAACCCAATCTCGTCTAATTGTCACGGCAGACTTTCACAGTATTGATCTTTGATGCTATTGAAATAAGAATTTGATCAAACAGAACAAACAACTGCTAAAGAAGATTAATTTGCTCTGCAAGCTTTTTTTTTGACTTGCGCAAAGTCACAACTAGCGTCGCCATTTTCTTTTTAATGTCACAACATACTGCAGCAGTCGTATTTTGTAGACGGAAAAAGGCCAAGTTACAAACGTAAAAACCTTAATCAAACAGATAGGCGATAGCAAACCGGACACACATATTTAAAAAAGAAAACAGATACCGAACAGATTTCTCTGTCGCGACATACCCAGTAATCATAAAATCATCCCGGCAGGTTGCATGTCTGATTGACTTAGCTGTCTACCACTTATTTAGCGATATTCGATGTATTGAAATTATAGTAGTTTGATTAATTTAACTAATAATAAGGCTTTTGTCAAACAGACAGGCGAGTCCGAAACGAAAACGAACCGATACAAGACGTCAGTCCGATAGTTTGGTCACGCTATCGGATCGCTTTCGCTTTTCTATGTGACTGGATTCAAACAATTCCATACATTACAAATAAAAACGCCTCGCTTCGCATTCGTCACGCCTGTCGGTTTGACAAAGGCTTAAGGAATAACTGCGAGATTCATATTGTTCTGCAAGTTTTTTTTGGCACGTGGGCTCTATCTTGCCAACGGCAACTCCGCCGCGCCGGCTTCACGTATCACGAAATTTCACTGTAGAACCATTTTTAAAATTTAATAATGTAATCATTCATCACCTGCTGGACATAAGCAGCTACCAAACTTTAATCATTTTGCATACCCAATTTATCATTCATCGCAGACCATACTTTTTTAAATATGTGTAATAAAATTGTAAGCATTAAAAAAAACATGTACCGAACTGATTCATCTGACGCTACAAACCCAGTAATCATAAAATCATCCCGTCAGTCTGCATGTCTGATTGACTCGGCTGTCTACCACTTATTTCGCGATATTCGATGTATTGAAATTATAGTAGTTTAATTAATTTAACTAATAAGAAGGCCTTTGTCAAACAGACAGGCGAGTCCGAAGCGATAACGAACCGATACAAGACGTCAGTCCGATAGTTTGGTCACGCTATCGGATCGCTTTCGCTTTTCTATGTGACTGGATTCAAACAATTCCATGCATTACAAATAAAAACGCCTCGCTTCGCATTCGTCACGGCTGTCTGTTTGACAAAGGCTTAAGGAATAACTGCGAGATTCATATTGTTCTGCAAGTTTTTTTTGGCACGTGGGCTCTATCTTGCCAACGGCAACTCCGCCGCGCCGGCTTCACGTATCACGAAATTTCACTGTAGAACCATTTTTAAAATTTAATAATGTAATCATTCATCACCTGCTGGACATAAGCAGCTACCAAACTTTAATCATTTTGTATACCCAATTTATCATTCATCGCTGACCATACTTTTTTAAATATGTGTAATAAAATTGTAAGCTTTTTTTTAGTAAATTGTAAGCTTTTCTGTAGCATTCATCTGACGCCACAAAACCAGTAATCATAAAATCATCCCGTCTGTCTACATGTCTGATTGGCTGTCCTAACTACCACTTATTTACCGATGCTCAGATTTTGGTGTGCAATCATCTTCACCTTTTTCATTCGTTGTTACTTATAATTTGGCGCTTGACGTGTGTTGTCGCCTCCGTTGTGGTTTCTTTGATATTGTGTGTACGCCGCTATTTTTAACTAGCTGTTGCCAATGGCTTTGCTTGCCTGTACGTCGAAAATTATCCACGAGACACACTTAATACTGGAATAACTGAAATAGGATGTATTATTCCAGAATATAACCTAGCTCAGAGCTCAGGGCATGCGGGCAGCGAGTAATGGGCAACTCGCTGTCCGACCATGGACCATGCCCGGGTCTACGGCGCGTTGTGTTCCACGCGCGCCTCAAAGAGAGTCAGCAAAATGACGGGGCCCCACTTTATAGGACCAAAGCCTGCCGGGGTCGCGGGACTCACGAATTACCGTGACCCCGGAACGTAAAGGGCTATTGAAGGACACCGTTGATTTTAGTCAGTACGAGTTTGACAGTCCCTCCCGCCCTGCCCTAGGTGGGAGGACACATTTGATGATTTTACCACGTTAAAAAAAACGCTCAGAGCCTATCTGTATCCGTTCAATCTTTCTGTCGTGATTGAGTTTCAAACACCAACTTTCGCGTCTATGCTTCATATTATAAAACTGAAGAATTTGTATGTTTGTTTGATTGAACGCGCTAATCTAACTACTGCTTCGAATTGAAAAAATATATTTGTATTGGATAGTCTATTTATCAAGAAAGACTATAGGCAATATTACATCATGTTACCACCAATAAGAGCCGAGCAGGGGGGTGAAACCACGGGGGCAAGCTAGTAAATTATAATATTTCACTTACGAGTACTTATCCAAATGCAGGAAGTAATAAGACAGAGTGTTTCATTTTCTTATTAAATAGGTCAAATTTCGTCTTTGATGCCATTTGTGTAGGACTTGCAATCGCTTGTCTCTGAATAAACATCAAAGGACAACCTATTAATATAAATTACCACCCCGAATTACTCACAAACATAATAATAATTCAAATCTTCATAAACCCGAGCGCAGACAGCCTGATTCCCATCCCTAATTCAAATTCTCGAGTTAATTTGGCGTAAAATCTAATCAATCCGTAATTTATGTCACAAAACGGAGGAATACAGAAGGTCGTCTTCATAAAATAGCGAAAACACACACACATTGACACGCTTCACGTACAGTGATTGCAAGCTCACTCGCGACTGTCGTTTTTTGGAGATCTCCACGCACTCATAGACACGCATCACGTACAGCGAGTGCAAGCTCGCTCGCGACTGTCATTTGTTTGACATCTCCATGCACACATAGACACGCTTCAAAAACAGTGAGTGCGAGCGTACTCGCGACTGTAATTTATTTATCGCCGTACTTTACGTGTCTGTGTGCGTGCAACTCCACGTGTGGAGTCAGCTTTCTGTGTAATTTGTCTATTCTGTGATGCATTTCGACTATGTAACCCCAAACCCCAAAATCAAATATTATACTAATTTGCTAAAGTAAATAGCTGACATGTTCTAGAACTGGTAATATGTATTTGGTAATTAATTCGATTTGTCATTATTCAGGATGCCTCAGACGAACTGACGTGCATAATTTGTCGCTGCGTTTAGTTGCCTTATCAACTGTCGTCTTAAGATGCCTTTGGGAGCTGTTCGATTAAATTGAACGTGTAATGTGTTGGAAAGCGATTTAGTTTGCATTAAGTAAATTGTTAATTAGTAGGGAAACGTAACTATGTCATTGCCTATGTACTTATTTCAATTGAACCACATTGCATGCTGCAGTAGTCTTCCAGGTGTTTTCTCGCTGTCCTCATTATTATTTTATTCAAGTTCACCTGTTCCCATTTTTTTATCGTGGTAAAATCATCAAATGAGTCCTCCAACCCAGGGCAGAGTGAGAGGGACAGTCCCGCGACCCCGGCAGGCTTTGGCCCTCTAGAGGGGGGCCCCGTCACTTTGCTGACACTCTTTGAGGCGCGCGTGGAACAATACGCGCTGTCGACCCGGGCATGGTCCATGGTCAGACAGCGAGTTGCCCATTACTCGTTGCCCGCATGGTTGCCCCTACGGTGGCCGGAGATCGTATGGCGACGTCCGACGCCGTGGGCGTCTACTACTGCGGCTGGGGTAGAGGGAGGACGCTGTCCTCTCCCTCACAACTGTTCCCATTACTGGGAATTTATGAATGGGGACAGTGAGAAAAATTTACTCGAAGTTGATGGGGACATCGGGACAACACCGTCTTACGTGATGTTTCATTTAACAGAGATTAAATCCAGGCTGGTGTTAATACATCATTGCCGGACAAACGCCTCCTTCAATATCTTTCCCAGTTTTCTTCTCGAGCGTCACTTCAAGCCAGCAATCGCAGTACTCGTGCAGGTTATCTCGTCACTTCATTTTACGCCGTCCTCTGCGCCGTGGCGACATCCATCTCCAGACATTCGTGTATATTTTCGGCCAGCAGTCGTTATGCATGGGGCTTACGTGACCCGCCGAATCCCATCTGACCCTGGCAACCTTTTACCTAAGTCAATTATTCCGGTTTTAGAGCGCAGCGTGGTGTTCCTTATTTTATTAGATTGGACACCCAATTAAGGAAAATAAGATAGACCAGAGGCGTTATCACAAGATTACAGTATTTTATTGATAGTGTACTTGAAGTATTAATGCAAAATGATAAAGCGCCTCTAGAGAACGAATGAAAAATTTGTATTTTTATCAAATTTTCCGTCAATGTTCCCGTTTACTTGCTATGGTCTTGAATCTAAAACACTAATGTCTATTTTACTGAAAAAAATAATTGCATAGTCCACCAGTTAGAGTTTAGAAAAATATTGAACCCATACTTTTTTCATTTTTAAATCAAAATAGGTCGCACGGCCGCGCGTCGGAATAGATTTAAAGGCGTTATGATGTCACTAGCCCCGGGTTCGTGACTTTATAACGCCATATTCATTGATTTAACAAAAGAAAAGTAGTTGTCCATTATTTTTCGAACCTCTAACAGACTTCACAGATTTTCAATTGATTTGTGTTATTAAATATAACAACGTCTATAAAATACAATAGCAAATTCTGAGTCCATACAACTTCCCGAAATTCAAAGCTCATCAATCGAACACGAAAATTCCGAGACTGACGCAATGGGAATCCCGAAAGTGACGGCTCCCGGTAACGTGATTAATTAAATTTCACATGACGTCGCAACTGTGACGCAGGAAATTGGGTTTAAATGTGTTGAACGCGTTCACAATGTTTTACTCTAATACTGTTAAAGAGTTACATGTTTGGAGAATTATTGAGTTTGTGAGAAAATTGCGTTTCTGTTAGGTAGTTCATTAATACTTGTTTACGTGAATATTTGGGTTATGTGATTTTGGGAATCGGTGACGTTTGACATGTTTCTTTCGTTCATTGTCTTAATTATTTACTGACGTAAAACATTAACGTTTTGTCAATGATTTGGCAATAATAGATTGCATTTCGCATTGTACACGGAGAAAAGAATATACAGAGTGTTTAAATGCTTAGATGGTTTGTTCATACTGAGAAGATGAGTATAAGGCGGCTATCAAAAGTACAAGACGAATGTGAGTGGACGAGGCCAAAGGAGATGTGCTATGTAGCTGTGCTGCGAGATTGTAAAAGCTGAGCTACGAAACTGTGTGACCGTTACCAAAGAAACCACACTATGTAGCGGTGCGAGTAAGATGTGATATGAAGAAGCGCCGCCGCAAAGTAGCTGCGCTAGTTAGATGCGCAGCTCGAGCAATGCGATGTATCGATAGAAGGGAAGACTACCCATAGCCGGCATCCATAGCACGCAGCCATAGCACGCATCCTTCCATATAAAAAAAACATCTTAGTTGAATCCGTTTCCACCAGTGCTTTGCTATGTAAAACAATGAATATGATTGGTGGATATCAAACTCATCCTCAGCAACGTAGCTTAGCACATCTCTGATGGAAAAGCAGCCTTAGGATCGTAGCAGGTTATTCTGTAGTTTCTGTACATTGTATCCTCATGGGAAAAAGGCGGAGATTATGTAAGTGTGTTATATACCAGAGCATCAATTACTTTATCTGTAGACACCTTTAATAACTCCAAACAATAAGAACTAGCAATTTAAACCGTACGTAAGGATTCAAAATCACAATCTCGCCGCCTGCTAATTTTCAATCCCTTTTTTGGTGACTGACACCGTATCATTTTGACACAAGGTTGAAAATCGCTTTTCACTTAGTGCCAACCAATAATTGTGCAGTCAGCCACATCAACCGTTTTTTTTTTCGGAGAATTTAATTTAGCTCGCGGGCGTATTTTACCTTTCTGACACTTCCTTGTTAATAAGTACGGACGGAACCTATGTTAATAATATCAGTAGCCTTAAAAAGTCATTACTTTTATGCTTTTTAAAGGATAATGAGTAGTCGGGTGGTAGGTAAAGGTGTGTCATGTTCGTGTAAGTTAATAAGGGCTAAAGTACTTAAGAAACTACTTATTTTTTATACTTGACGGATACTTGCTTGATGCTATGACTGCGTGGGTAACCGGTAACTATACAACTTTTAATTCAAAAGTTATTTTACATATTTTAATTTTTTTTTAAATCGGTTTCACTTTATGAAATAGTTTTTTTTAAATTTATTTTACCCCTTTTTTAATGGTTACTGGCGTAGTATTTTATTTTGTGACAAGAATGCATATAATGCAGCAATCGCCGTAGTTTTGTTTTAATTTATTGAAGAGTTCCTTCGATTTCTACAAGATCCCGTCATCAGATCCTGACTTGATTACCATGGGACCATCTGTGAAGTATATATACCCTTTCAAACAAAACAAGAATTCTCCAAATCGGTCCAGGCACCATCCAAAAATCGGGGAAAATAAATAAAAATATTTTTTTAAAAATCGAACGAATTGAGAACCTCTTCCATTTTTCGAAGTCGATTCAACAAAATGTTGTCATTGTTGTGAATCTGTATTTGACACTTGTCACTCTGTGATATTATTATTATCCGTGTTTTCGTTTGATGTATCACAGGGTACATTTAATAAATGTGATGCATTGATAATTTTAAAAGCCTATGTTCGTCAATTTTGGTTTACGTAACACAGGAAAATATATGGGTTAATAATTTTTTGATAATCTGACTATTTATTGCGATTTTTTCAGTCAATGTGTCTATTTGAAACATGAAGAACCAACTGGCCTTAAGTAAACAATATTTGTAGCATTTCAAGAAGCTTTTAGTAAGCTATAACGCTAAAAGCTTATTGACAAGCTATGTCCTAGAATGCACGGGCTTTTGATATTTATGACCACGCCATTTTCCGAGGTGCTTTTAATGCACTTCTTGAAAAAAACTTAGTTTATTTAGGCTTGCAAAACAAATCGAATTTTTACTACTTTTGAGTATGAGAGTGTCTTAAAGTTACGAAAAGCCCAAAACATCATTTTGACTGAATTCTAGAGTGTTCAGTACAAAAATAAGGGTCAAAGTCGAAAATTACAGCCGAGAGCTATGTAACATTGATGTGGTATCAATCGCTTCCCATCAGGCAAGATTGTGGTCAAATACAAGCCTGTCCTTAAATAAGAATCATGGTCGAATTACGACCTGCAAGTATGCGGTCATCATAAATTATTAAACTTTCATTTAAATTTCGAACCTCTATCTCTTTTATTCAACCAAACAATAAACCGACTACCGTCATTTTACTACATTTTCGTCTAACGCATCTTTTCTTTTTTCCCAGGTACGTCCAATAAGCTTGCTGAGTGGATCTTGTCTCCGGGATCCGGATAAAGGCCCCGCTTGTCAACCCTTCCGATTTACCTTGAAAACCCCTTCGTTACTTTACCGCTTGTTTGCAAGGTAAGCTTCGGCAGGTTAAGTTTTTTTGTGACGTCATTTTCTTATAAAATGATTGTGGATCTGCCATCTAGCTGGTCTAACCAATATTAGAAATGCGAAAGTTTGTATGAATTACTGGATAATTTTAACTTAGCGTGAGTAATGGGCAACTCGCTGTCCGACCATGGACCATGCCCGAGTCGACGGCGCGTGGTGTCCCACGCGCGCCTCAAAGAGTGACGGGGTCTCCTCCAGAGGGCCAAAGCCTGCCGGGGTCGCGGGACTGTACGAATTACCGTAACCCCGGAACGTAAAGGGCTATTGAAGGACACCGTGAATTTTAGTCAGTATGAGTCTGACAGTCCCTCCCGCTCTGCCCTGGGTGGGAGGACTCATTGATGATAATACCACGATAGAAAAAAAAAGTCACTTTTAAAGTACCGTTGCCATTTTTGTTTTGACCGCGTTTATGACGATCATCATAGAAAATTATCCCACAGGAATGTAACTCAGTACCTATTATGTCATTTCTTTTTCACTATTTATTCCTTATATTTTGTGCCTTATATCTAATTATACCGAACATACAGATTTTCTTTTTTCTCCGGAATTCAATCTATCTTTATACTAAATTTCATCCAAATCCGTTCAGTAGTTTTTGTGTGAAAGAGTGACACACATACATTCAATGTTGTCCAAAAAAGGTTTCATGCGTAAATAAATTAAAAATCTGTTTAGTCTGTCGGTTACAGTATTGTAAAATAATAAACACGTATTTTTTGAACATTGACAGATAAAATGCTTCTTAATTCGAGAGTGGGGGTCTTGTGACGTCATAACGTCTGTAATGTTCTATCGACCTAATGACATTTTGTGATTTTTAGAAGTGTTGTATCTTCGTCAATTTTGGTTTACGTAACAAAAGAAAAAATACGGGTCAAATATTTTTTGATAATCTATATTACGGACTAATAAATATACCTATATTTTTTATAAAATAGCCTTTAGTACTACCGTAGTGAATAACGTATCGTGTGGTTATATTAACAAAAGAAAAGTGAGCTTTTACTCGTATCCTTGCCTCGCAGCAGTTGACAAAGGGTAGGTGTAACGTTGGGAATTTTCGAATTTCGTCGAAGTTTTACGCTTGAGTATTCTTTTGGAACTCGCGTGTCAAAGTATTTACGGTTGGTATTTCCTGTAAGAGCACCTACTTACCTTATATTGGATGCAGAACCGATATTTATTTTTTTAGCTATTTAGTTTAAGGGTTCTTTAAGGAGCCGTATATGTATGTTTGGAACCAAAACTGCCTTGTCAATGAAATTGATATGTCTTTTTTTATTTTTCTATTATTAACTTAAACACTAATTCTGTATTTATCATTTATCACTTTTAAGTTTCCTGCAACTAGCTATGTCTGCGTGTTAAGCTTTTTTTTTTCAAGTGTGGTAAAATCATCAAATGAGTCCTCCCACTCAGGGCCGGACGGGAGGGATTGTCAGACTCGTACTTACTAAAATCTACGGTGTCCTTCAATAGCCTTTTACGTTTCGGGGTCGCGGTAATTCATAAATCTTTGGTAGGCTTTGGCCCTCTAGAGGGGGGGGGGGGGCGTCATTTTTGCTGAAACTCCGAGGCGCGCGTGGAACACAATGCTTGTTTAGCTCGACAATTATTTATTTTGACGAACATTTTCAGCTTTTTTTAATTAAAAAATAAATAAGACATAAAAAGTACTTAAAAAGGTTGCGGTGCATATTAAACTTGACACGTTCACTCCGTGGGTGTTCCCAGTTAGTACACATCTATGTCACGTGCCATGTCATCACGAGCTCGATTTGAGAGAGCGTCTATCGCGAGTAGGGTTACCATATGTAAATAGAGGGATGCCTGTCTATGGTACCTAAAATGCCTGAATTTTCAGAAATATGCCTGTCTAAAGCAAAACGCTGTAGGTAATAAGTAAAAGTGAACAGATTATAATGAAGAACGATGTTTATTACTGATCAGAGTACATTTTTATAGTTCTTTCTTTTCTAATACATAAACGCCATCCAAATGCAATCGCGATACGCGCACGTGCGTGAAATTTAAAAATGCCTGTCTCAGACCAATGCCGGCCGCACGCCTGTCCAAACCTTAAAATTCATGTCAAATGCGGAAAAAGCCTGTCATATGGTAACCCTTGTCGCGAATTCAATCGTTTGAAGCGTAAACTTAATAAGTATCAGAACTTCAATAAAGTAATAAATTTCAAATAGAAAGACCCAGAATTTTTATGTAATCTAAACCCCAATTAAAATCATAACTCAAATAAGACATTCAGTTGACAGTTGTGAAGTATTTGGCATCGTCACAAAACACTGCGGCGCCTTAAAAGGCCACAACTTGAATGTACTGTCAACGCTAAGTAGATGAGTTTCTTGGCAAGTAAACTGACTGTCCAATTAATCATTTTAAGTAAGTAGTAGGGAATTTATAGAAATGGAAAATATAAAATGCTTATGCCAGCGACTTCGCCCGCTTGTCTCTCGAAAAATATCCCAAGGGAACTTAAGATTCGAATGAAAACTATTTTATGTGTCAATCCAGGCTATAAAGTATTCTAGTACTAAATTTCATCAAAATCCTTTCTGTAGTTTTTGCGTGAAAGAGTAACAAACATCCATCCCACAACATCCAAATTTTCACATTTTTAATATAGTACAAACATATACAAACTAAAACATTTATAATATGTATTAGTAAGGATTAGAAGCAGATTTCTGGACGTGTAAGAGGCGAAAGACAACATCTTAAAATATTTTAAAATCATCATCCTTCATCTTTCTTCCCGTATCCCATTCTACTTTATCCCATATTTTTTCATCTCTCCGCTAGTCATGTTTTATTTTTATTTTTTTACATTTTTGTTGTACGTAAAAAAAAAGAGTTTATTTTATTATTTTTCAGTTATATCGTATACCTACTTCCGAATAACTTACAGTTCAAAACGTACCATCTTTTATAACTCTCAATCCAATACTCAGCCATAGAAAATTCGAGAATTTAACCCTTCTGCTTCTCCCAATTTAACCCTTTGAATAAGCGTCTAAAACCCGGTATATACGGTATCCCCACGTCAGCACGGATTACCGATTATGTGAGCACCGGAAAACGAGAGAACGCCATCTTTGGTACAGATAGGGATTTTTTTTTTTCATAAAAATATGTGGATACAAAATATACCATGAAAGGAAAATAGCTTGGAAAAGTATTGGAAACAGGTTAAAGGGTAAGGGTGGTTTACAATGTGATTGGATTTATCATAACTTTTTTTCAAAGTCTTAGGAGTATTAAGTCAAATCTAAAATTAATGGCAAGTGAAATGAAAGATGGTCGTGGGACTTATGAATTACCGTGACCTTGGAACGTAAAGGGCTATTGAAGGACACCGTGGATTTTTGTCAGTACGAGTCTGACAGTCCCTCCCGCTCTGCCCTGGGTGGGAGGACTCGGACCTATTTCTGGTCCTGGCAACAGCAGATAGGAAATATAGGTAACAAAAATTATCTTCGCACTCCTAGAAATATCAAAATCAAACAAACAAACTTCTTAACCCTTTATGTTTGCACCGTAACCAACAAAAAACTTAGAATTCAACCCTCGCTTCTCCAAATCGCGAATGATATATATTCGCGCGTCCAGGTCGAGTTATAATTCCCAAAACGCTCGTATCCTTACACTTTAGACGTATAATATTCTTTATGAGAACCTACGACAGATGTGTGGTGCGATTTACAAGCGGCAGCGATTTTTCTACGTCAAAACATGTTTGAGAGGTTACCAGAATTGATAATGCAGATAATTCAAGCTTTAAAAGTTCAGTTAACTTACAATTGTCAATTTAATAGTAATTCATAAATATTTGGAATAGAATCTTGGTCATGGAAATACCTGCCCTCGATTTCTGATTAGTTTATTTTCGGCTCATTATTCGAAACATTGCTACACCCACAACGTAATTTTGTTTGTACTGGCTTTGACGCTCGTATGAGAGAGAACCAACGGTGTTTTTTACAAATAGAAACGCTAGTATGAAAAACTTTTACTATAGCTAAGAGCTACATGTGCACATGTTGAAACACCGATTGAGAAAAACAAATGAATGAATTTGATAAGAGCATGCCACGAGCTGGCATACATGCGATAAAAAAATAAACCCTTAGTGCGTCTAACGGTTTATTTTTTCATCCCCATCGGAAAAGCCTAGTTCATGAATGAGGGCTAAGCCAGTGAGCAAGTTAATAATTTAATAAACATTTTGAATACAACGGCCCAATTTAATACATACTTAACGAGTGAAACGGTTGATGCTTGTATATAACTAAAGAAAATGGAGTTTTAATATTAGATACCTTTAATGTACTGAATTATGTAGCGTAACGAGATATTGATGGTTTTTCTGTCTTATTTTAAGAAAATTGTTGCGTTGCTCTTGTAATAAAACTTGTTTTTATAGTCGTTTTTAGTTTATAATTCGGTTATAAGATAAGTTTATACAGCTTCATGAAGTGTTGCATAAAAAAGAGGGTCTATATTCTGGCAGATAAATGTATTAAGGATGCAATCCGGTGTTATAATTGTAAAAGGGTCCACCAACTGCATGTCACTCAGCGTGCTATGGAAATGCCTATCCTTGGGACCTGAGTTTTTTTCCTCCCACCCATACTGTCGAGACTTGTACTGACTAAAATCCACGGTGTCCTTCAATAGCCCTTTAGTTCCGGGGTTACGGTAATTCGTTAGTCTCGCGACCCCGACAGGCTTTGGCCCTCTAAGGCCCCGTCATTTTGCTGACACTCTGAGGCGTACGTGGATAACACACCTCGCTTAGGGATATAATCCGGAACGAGGTCATACGCCATGAAATCCAGGTAGATTTTGTCCAAAACTGTATAAAGTAGCAGCGGTAAGCAGAAGTGTCAGTGGGCTGGTCATGTCTGTTTCAGAACCGACGAAAGGTAGAGTAGAAAGGTTTTTGAAAGGAGACAGTGCGTAGGTAAACGTAATGTAGGACGCATCCCGGCAAGATGATACGATCACCTGAAGAATGTACCTGACAGTGGCTGGATGAAAAAGGCGGAAGATCGTGCGCAGTGTCACTCTTTAGGCCTACATCCAGCAGTGGACTTCAATGTGCTGAAATGTGTATGAGTAGTTTGACGGTTGCGAATTCGTACTATAGTAGCACTATAAGATCCGACATTTCATCAAGTTTTCAGTAAGGGAATGTCGCACTTTGGGGAATTAGCAGCGGGAGTAATTAATTGCTTGGTAATTACCAGCTAGCAACAAGTAATGCTTATCATTTGGTCGCGAGATAGACGCTCGCATTGGATCAGATGGCAACACTGGCAGCCGGTTGTCAAAAATTCGTTTAGCAGAAATAAATTGTAAAAATATTGTTTTTAGTCTATAAATAGTATTAAATGTGCTTTAATTAGTTAATTTTACCTCTGAATAAATAGGATCTGTGTTTGTGAGTTGTTTCGCTGCAAGATCAATGAAAAAAATATCAAAATAGTGTCAGCTGTCATTCAACGGACGGATTCAAAATCACCACCTAACCGGGGGAGTATTTCCATGAATTTCATGTTAAAATAATAACAATCAAATCATAATCAGAAGTCCATTTGCCCAATAATTCAATTACTCTGCTCGTCCATGCGAGCTACGGCCTAAATAACCTTTTCATTGTACTAGACAACTTGATTTCCATGCTCATTTTAAAATCATTTTTTAATCATTGAATATCCCTTAGAATTAATTAACTATATTACTGGTTTTTCCTCTTTCATGTTTACTTACTGGATTAGCACCAGTTCATGATATAATATCAGATTTAAATAATAAACCTCAAAATTCAAAACTACTACCTAGTACCCTCAACTATTTTTTTTTTTTTTATCAATTACTTTAATCTACTTACAAAAAATATACTCTCAACTAAAAGAAAAACAAAAATCCATAGTTAATTCTTATTTAAATATCCTAAGACTAAGATAAAACTTCATTCTAAACTTTTAATTCACTTTTCTTTTTCTCATTCTAAATAATTTCATTAACAGTTAGCTTTCAATCCATCATTTCCCTCTATCCTATTCTTTCTAAGTACTAAGCTGTTTTTCTCTCATTCCAGGGTGCCTCTGAGGTTGACTTTTCAACATGTTGACTCGCAGAGCTGCATCCTTAGAGGAAAAATTAAGGGTTACATTGAAGGAGCTTGAATCAAGTCAAACCATAATCAATCAGTTGCTCAAGGAAAGGGAAGAGAGTGAGGTGGAAATAGGTTTTATTATTAATAAGAACACTGAGCTTAAGAGCCAGTTAGCTGAATTACACAGTCAACACGTGGATATACTTGGCCAGCACCAACAACTCCGTCAACTTGTTGCCAACTTCCAAGAATGTACTGGAACCTACGATCAGGCTTTGAACCGTATATCTGAACTTGAACAAGAATTAAGCAGGGCACACAACACAATTACTAGCCTGGAATCGGTCAAAGCCAGTGAAGAGTCTGCAAAGACCTGTACTCTATATGATGAGTTGGTTGGTAGCCGGACGGGATCCGCATGTGTTGAGTCAGTGGAAATAATAGACTTAACTGATGAAACCCTCAATAAATTAAATCTGTCTAGTCACAATAAGATTAAAAAATATATTAGGCTTAATAAATTGATCAAAAAAATTAAAAAAACTCTAAAACGTGTAAAAGTAAACAAATTAAATGTTAAACTTAGAAAAAATAATGTAAACTTAATGCTAGAATTGCAAAAATGTGAAAATGATTTAAATTTATGCAAAACTATGTATGAAACTGACACTAAAAACCTGCAGGATGAGTTGTTTGTGAGGGAATATGCTATTAAGGATATTTTTAGTAAATATGAGGCTTCTCAACAAGATCTGAGTAAGCGCATGCAGGAGGCCAATGAGCTTGTAGACCTGGTCACATACAATGCGGAGAGGTATGAGTCCCTGACAAATACCCTCTCCTGCAGCTGCAGCTGCTCACAGAGACCCCTGGCTGAGCATGTTATACCCTCACCCTCGGCAACTCAACCTGCTTTTGTAGATAATAATTTAAATAATAATTTAATTAATACAACTTATGTTTTTTCTGATGAATTTGGTAAAGGTTTTGGAAGTATTTTTAATCAGTGTTCTCTAAACCACATAATTAATAATTGTTTACCCGGTGCCAGTTTTAGCCAATTATTAAATCATATTAAATTGACAAATATTAATCCCAATTCTACTGTGATATTATTGTTTGGGAATAGCTTAGCTGTTAAAAGGAAGGACATAACAGAATGCATCGATTTGATGTTGCATCTCAATGTGACTAATAATTGTAAATTCATTTTTTCTTCATTGCCATTTTCACATTGTTTGTCCAATGAGCAAAATAGGCACATATATAAACTTAATCTTTTGTTATATAATAGAACTTGTCATCACAGTGATGCAATCTTTTATTTTGATATTAATAATTTCTTGATTGATTACAGGCTAACTAGTTGTTCTATGTATTTGCCTGCTAGTTGTAGGAGACTAATTGCTAATCTCTTAGCATACAATATACACAGCCACACTGGTACTATTGTGCCTATGGTTTCTGATAGTAGTGATAATATTACTTTTGATTCACTTAATTGTTTAAACTGTTAGGTGCGACAACAGGCAAACTACATATGTTGAATGTTGTGCATCAAAATATACAGGGTTTGTCCGGCAAGGAGTTAGAGTTAAGTTTATTTATAGAACACCATCAGGTTCAGGTCTTATGTTTGACTGAACACTGGTTGAAAGAGCATGAACTAGCGTTTTTCAATGATGATGATTTTACTGTGCAAAGTGCGTTTGCGAGAAAGGGCGCTATTCGTGGTGGTTCTTTGGTGCTTGTTTCAAACAAGTTAAAATGTAAACAGCGTTTAGATTTAGTAAATCTTTCTGTCGAGCGTGTTATTGAACTGTCTTGTGTGGAACTCGAGAACTATGTAATAATTTGCGTTTATAGACCCCCTTCTGGGGATTTTAGTAGTTTTGAATCTGTAATGGAGGACTCACTCAGTAAGTTAAGATCATGTAATAAAAATATAGTTGTATGTGGAGATTTTAATGTTAATATTTTAGATGTTACTCCATTAAGTGTCAGACTACTCAACCTTTTTAAATCTTTTAATTTAATTAACTTATTTTTCGAACCAACTAGAATCACTGCGTCTTCGTCGACTTGTCTTGATAACATGTTTACTGATTCTGATACTGAAAATAAAGTAGTCTTAAACGAGTTATCGTCTGACCATTGTGGTTTGATGGCTAGCTTCCCTATGCCATTTCGTAAAAAATCTCAGAAGATTGAATGTAGGCCTTATACAGCTGCTCGATGTAACAAATTTAAGAATAAAGTGGCTCTTAAACTTACACCAGCTATAGTTGAATCAGGAAATCCTAACGAAATCTATGGAGCGCTTTTTGATGTTATTAAAAAAGAATACGAGTCCACTTTCAAGACCAAAATCATCAACAAAAACGGAACCTCAGTTGGCTTTAATCAATGGGCTACACCTGGCATTTATAAGAGTAGAGCGAGATTGTACGAGTTGTATGGTTTGAAAAAATACAGGTTTGATAATCCTTTTCTAGAATACGTTAGAAAATATTCAAAATTATTTAAAAAGATTTGTGTTGTCGCGAAGTCAAAATTTTTAAGCGAAACAATAAAAAATTCTAGCAACAAAGTTAAAGCTACTTGGAAAATTATCAACAGCGAAACAGGAAAATCGGTTAAACAAGACAATCAACTAGAGATTTTGATAGACAATAAATTAGTTTCAAATACGGCTGCCGTAGCTGACGCATTCAACCAGTTTTTTGCAAATATTCCTATAACTACGACTCGCTCCTTAAGTTCGTCTCCGTCTAAAGCTGAAAATTTTTTGCATCGTAGTGTGCCTAAATGCAGTAACATATTTAGCTTCGAACACATAACACCTCGTGACGTAATTCAAGTTTTCAACGCGCTTAAATCTAAAAATACTGGTGATTACTGGGGCATTTCAGTTAAACTCTTAAGTAACATAATCGACATCGTAGCTCCCTATCTTGCAATTACTTTTAATAAATGTGTCGATCTGGGTACTTTCCCCGACCTTATGAAGTGCAGTAAAGTCATACCATTATTTAAATCGGGCAATAAAAATGATATTGGTAATTTCAGACCAATATCCATCTTACCTGCTTTGAGCAAAATATTTGAAAAAATAATACTCAAACAGTTGCTTAGACACTTTAATGTAAATAACCTCCTGCATAGTGAACAATATGGCTTTACGAAAGGTCGTTCAACTACTGATGCAGGTGTTGCTCTGCTCAAGCACATATATAAGGCGTGGGAGAGCTGTAAAAATGCAATTGGTGTCTTTTGTGATTTATCCAAAGCCTTTGACTGCGTACACCATGTCACACTATTGCGAAAATTGCGCCATTATGGAGTCCAAAATGAAGCTCTAAATGTAATAGATTCATACTTACATACTAGACTTCAATGTGTAGATATAAATGTTTCTAAATCTTCCGGTCAACATGTTCAGCTAGGCGTGCCACAAGGCTCGATTCTGGGTCCTTTTTTATTTTTGGTCTATATCAATGACTTGCCATATCTTTTAAAGGGCGTTTGTGACGTTGTATTATTTGCAGATGATACTTCTCTTATATTTAAAGTAGATAGAAATAGACAAGATTTTGACGATGTAAATACCGCATTAACATTGGTCACGGAATGGTTTACAACTAACAATCTGGTTCTTAACGCCAAAAAAACTAAATGTTTAAAGTTCGCCTTGCCAAATGTCAGAAATCTAGGACCTAACATTATCCTAAGTAATGAACAGCTTGAAACTGTTGATTCAGCAGTGTTTCTGGGTATTAGAGTCGATTCGAAAATTCAATGGGGTCCGCATATAACAAGCTTGGCGGGAAGGCTCAGTTCGGCCGCCTATGCTGTCCGAAAAGTAAGACAGTTCACGGACGTTGATACAGCTCGACTAGTTTATTTTAGTTATTTTCACAGCGTTATGTCCTACGGCATTTTATTGTGGGGAAAAGCCGCTGATATTCAAAATATATTTGTTTTGCAAAAACGAGCTGTTCGGGCAATTTATCAGCTGGGTGCTAGGGTTTCTCTCAGAGATTTGTTTAAAGAGATTGGCATTCTGACGGTGGCATCTCAATTCATCTTTGCCAACATTATGTATATTAGGCAAAATTTACATCTATATACCAAAAATAGTGATATTCACAATTTTAATACTAGAAATAAGCACCAATTACGTGTTCCCTTTCATCGGCTTCATAAAGTTCACAGCTCATTTGTAGGGCTCGGTATAGTTTTTTATAATAAACTGCCTTCATCTTTGCTAGACTTACCTTTTAATGCCTTTAAATATAAGATCAAAACCATCCTTTGTTCCAAGGCATATTATTCGTTAAACGAATACATAGACGACAAGAGCAGTTGGACGCTCGTTTGAAAGTAAGACTGCGTTCATGCTTTTTCTCCAGTTTTTATTTTCCCGACAGGTTATATGATTTCATATAATTGTTTATTTATTTTTGACTTAGCTAAGTCATTTAGTTTTATTTTTATGTATATTTTTTTTTTGTTTGTGTTTGTTTTTATATTATGTTGATTAGCTTTTTTTTTATTTTATTTCATTTTCTTATTTGAATAAACAGTTTTGCACTATGATAAACTATCGACCACGATTTTTTAATCTTATTTTATTAGTGTTGTTGACGGAGGAACCGGCAGTAAGTTGTCATGCTCCCTTAGTTACATTGCTTGCGTACTCGTGAACGGGTGCTGCTTGTGGTGACTGGTCGACTTGCTGACCTTTGGTTCTGTTATTTTATTTCTACTTCATTAAATTGTTATTTACTGCATTGGTCCTAGTTTATCTATTGTGCCTTCTAGTCACGGTTGGGATGTAATTTCGGATTGATGTATAATGTGAATGTTCTATTAAATTGTATACAATCTTGGTTCCTCTAACCGTACAGACAGATGTGTTGCTGGGGAGTTTGTTCCGCCACTTCTTCTTCCCAGCCAAAACACTAGGAAGTGTCGAATGGGGGGGCGCTTTGGGGGACTGTCTTATGTAAAAATTGACCTTCAAAAAGTGCTGATAAATCAGCCTAATTTGAATAAATGACTTTTGATTTGATTTTGATTTTGATTTTGCTCAAGCGATATACCGTTGAAACGTGGAGGAGATTCCGACTAAACATGTCTTGTGTCTGTTTTGGTCGACTAGTGCTCGACAGTTGTTGTCGGAATCTCTATTATGGTTGGATATTACGGAAAAATAAGATTCTTAAGGTAAGGTAAGGTAAAAAAAAAAGAGGTAAAATTAAAATATTTTTGTTCATAATTTCCATCATAGATGGCGCTGTAGTAATTTTTATGCAAAGAAAGGCGTTGTTTAGAGCGCGCAACAATACAACGCGAACACAATTTACGGTATTCATGTGAAGAAAACCAAGTAACATACGCGCATTTCGTTTGACGCAAAGTGTGTCGCTCGATGCCATGAACAAAACTGTCCGCTACCTCTTATGACTTGTTTCTCTCTCGACTTATCTCTACGAGACCAACTTATCCTGTGCAAGTACTTTTTCAAATTGAATTTCTTTCTTATAATCTGTTTCCGTAACCAGAAATGAAATAGTTGAATCGTGGTGGATCCGAAAAATAATTTCTTTATTAATTTAGTTTCTGTTGGGACTGTTTTGTAAATAGAATTCTGTTTTGATTGTAGCAACGCCGCGACCAATGCTGAGTAATTTCATATTGGAAAAAACCCAATAACACTTATCTTGAACTGTGAATCGAACCCGGGATCGTACGCTCTTGTAGTTGACGCATGAGGTGCAGTCGTTTGGAAGTTATGGGCGTTCTGGCAGGCGTAAGCGCCTCCATTTTATGCCAAGTAAAAATGACGTCAAATTCCAGTATAGAAGTCATCTTCTGTATAGCCTTTTCTCAACTATATTGGGGTATCAGTATTTTACATGGATCGACCGCCTAACGGACCTCCACAACCCAGTAACAGGGTAATACGATACCCCATGGTAAGACTGGTTGTCAGACTTTAGAGCTTCTGTCTAATAGTAACAACTGTCAAAGATCAACAGATGATAGCCAGGAACAAAGGCTTTATGTGCTTTCTGAGGAACGGAGGAAACTCGCTATTATAGATAGTCGCCCATCCACAGACCAACCTCGGCAAGCGCGGCTTAGCCCGGAAGATTGGCCTGTGCGGCTGTTATTATGTAGCCACGAGTTCCTCTAAAATTCCAGTATAGAAGTACAAAACATATCTTCATAATCTTTTACATGACTTCAACGACCCTTGTTCACATTGAACGAGTATGTTGGGTTCCGTAAATTGAAAGTAAATGAAATTGCCATCAATCATTTATGTTTAAATGAATCCCTTCAAAAGAACATTTTCTGTTTGTGAATATTTTAACATATTTTTGTTGTTTTGCACCGTTTTTTGTTCAACACTGTCGGAGTGGGTTGTGTTAATATTAAAAATGGATCTGTATAAATTAACGATTAAGGGTCTCGGGACACATATTAACTCGGAAACGGATCGTCACCGTATCGCCTTTCGCTTCGCCGTCAAACAGGCGTCAACCTAACGTAAGCATGTAACCAAAGAGGATCAGCAGCTCCGATACGTCGACTCGGCTACAGCTAGGCAATCCCGCGGTTACGGCTCGCCGACTGCTGGTTAACCTCCCTGGACGAAAAGATGCAAGTGTTACGACGAAGTACCGTAAGCCCTGAGACGACGAGCCGTAAGCGCGGACACAACGAGCCGTAAGCGCGGTTTTGCTGCGATTCCGATTAGTATGCTTTTCAGTAGGGACTTTCATTTAAAGAATACTAAACGACTGGAGTTGTTACGATCCGTTTTCGTGTTGGCATGTGTGCTGTGACCCTTGAGGGTTCGGGCAGGAAGTGTGCCAGACTAAATTAATATTCGGATTTAAATTGATCTTGTGTACTTGCTAATTATAATATGAGCGTATTATGTAAGCCATATACGCTTTGTTGACTGGAGAGATTACCTGTACAGGTTTATCTGTAGCGTGAGACGGTCCCCGCAGTGGTAGACACCGACGGCGACGGACGTCGGCAGATGATCTCCGGCCACGGTAGGCGCGGGCATGTGGGCGGCGAGTAATAGGCGACTCGCTGTCCCACCATGGACCATGTCCGGGTCGACGGCGCGTTGTGTTCCACGCGCGCCTCAAGGAGTGTCTGGAAAGTGACGGGGCCCCCTGTAGAGGGCCAAAGTCTGCCGGGGTCGCGGGACTCACGAATTACCGTGACCCCGGTACGAAAAGGGCTATTGAAGGACACCGTGGATTTTAGTCATTACGAGTCTGACAGTCCCTCCCGCCCTGCCCTAGGTGGGAGGACTCATGTGATGATATTACCACGTTAAAGAAAACCGTGTGACGGTCCGGTATACCGGAGAAGTGAAAGCGAGCAAAAGAATTTTATCGCGATATAACGTCTATCACCTTCCTCCACTTATTCTGTCTACTTGCGCAGACAGACCTGTATAGGTAGACCTGTCCGGTAGACCATAGTTTGTGGAGCTGGTATTGGGTATATATAAGGTTGGTGATTACAACGCAGGTTTGGTCTTTTATGGCGATTTGTAACGGGTTTTAAATGCTGTTTGTTGGTTTCTGTTGGAACATTGTCTAATACTCAACTACTTACTTGATTATAGGTAAATTATAAACACGGATAGCCACATCTTTTGAAGAAGACGTGGCTATCCTCTGGTGTCAAAGATACTTAAGCCGCCTCTGAGGATCTCAGAGCTCTGACATGGCTGTAAAGTAATTTAAGCCTAGGTTTGCCCACATTATTTCCGTAACTGATGTCAGTGATGTTCAAGATAAACTCATCATCTGCCTAGCCTTTTTCCCAACTTTATTGGGGTCGACTTCCAGTCAAACCAGATGCAGCTGGATATCAGTATTTTACATGGAGCGACTGCCTGACGGACCTCCACAACCCAGTAACTGGGTAATACGATACCCCATGGTGAGACTGGTTGTCAGACTAGAGCTTCTGACTAACAGTAACGACTGTCAAAGATCTGTAAATGACAGCGGGGACCAACTGCTTTACGTGCTTTCCGAGGCACGGAGGAAACTCGCTATGACAGATGGTCACCCATCCACAGACCAACCTCGGCAAGCGTGACTTAACCCGGAAGATCAGCCTGAGTGGCTGTATTTATTTAGCCACGAGCTCCTCTTAAGATAAACTACGAAAGTACATATGCATTGTATATTCATTGATACTAGGTTAGGATGTAAACTCATAAAAAACAACACACACGGATAAAACATTTTTTATTGAAACATTTAGGTAAGTATTTACGTTGTTCCAGACATTTTTCTTTTTTGTTTTGTACACGGTCTTGGCATGTTTAACGAGTTACCTACGAGTTGTAAACTTTCCTTTCGTATGAATACTTATTTTTGGGGTTAAGAATACCGACATATTTTATACTTTAATATATAGACGAGGGTTGTGACTTATTCCACTTAAATCTATCGTAATCCTAATTAATATTGAAAAGGCGAAAGTAAGTTTCATTGTTACCTTTTCACGCCCAAATTACTGAACCGATCATTCTGAAATGCATTTTTCCTTTTTCAGGTGTAAAACAACGGACATACTCGTAGGCTAGCTTTAATCCCGAAAAAAATACAGTTCCTGAGATAAACAACAAAAACGATCATATGATAACAGATTGCGCCGAATTGATTGTCAAATCCTAAATTAACGCGAGGCAAGCCGCAGGCAAAAGCAAGTCATTTACAAATCTTATCACTCAGGATCAAATATTTGTATGATCTGTTAGTTGTTTCCGGTGCTAGTGTATATGAGTTTCTTAAAGTTAGTAGGAATTCACATGTGGTAGACGCCTACGGTGACTGACGTCACAAAACGATCTCCGGCCACCGTAGGCGCGAGCATGCAGGCGGCGACTAATGGGCGACTCGCTGTCCGACCATGGACCATGCCCGGGTCGACGGCGCGCCTCAAGGAGTGTCAGGAAAGTGACGGCATCCCCCTTTAGAGGGCTAAAGCCTGCCGGGGTCGCGTGACTAACGAATTACCGTGACCCCGGAACGTAAAGGGCTATTGAAGGACACCGTGGATTTAAGTCAGTACATGTCTGGCAGTCCCTCCTGCCCAGGGTGATGATGGTCATTTGATGATTTTACCATGCTAAAAAAAAGTAGGAATTCACATGCTTACTTTACATACTTTAAAGTACATAATTATGTGAATTCCTAGTTGGCGCCGCGAAAAAAAAATACCCTTCTACTGCAAAGGCAGTCCATCATTGTTGACTAAGTGAGTCCTCAGTCCAGTCACTCCTGTTCCTCCAAGTGATGGATGTGCGGAAATGCTCGGAGGGAAGCTTCCTCTTCCGTGTAATTCGTCGTGTTTCCGGGAGTGTCCCGTCAGGAGGGACTGAATGAAGTGTGCAGTTAGTAACTGATATTATTTCAGTGTGTTTGTTTGTCAGTTTAGTATTATGTCATGTCTATTTACAAGGGTGATAAAGACCGAACTTTCTCCTGAAGATTTATTTATTTTGTGACGCTCGAAATTATTAATCTTCGGTTGGATCTTGGTCTGTAACCAATCAGCGACCGAATTTGCCCAACCCAGTCTTTAAGTTGTCCAACCAGAACCAACCGTCTAAAACAAGGTACGGGATTTGGATTGAGATTGAACATCTGTTTCGGGAGTAAATAAAATCATTTATTTTATTTCACATAGGCTCACAAGGGCACTTATTGTAAAACTTTGACAACCCATGTTTTATCAACAGCATACTTGAAGTATTTACTCCGTTTATTTGTATGGAAGATCGAGCACCCACGGCGACAGACATCGGCAGACAGTAGGTGACGCATGCAGACGGCGACTAATGGGCGACTCGTTGTCCGACCATGCCCGGGTCGACGGCGCGTTATGTTTTACGCGCGCCACAAAAAGTGTCAGCAAAAAATGACGGCGCCCCCCTCTAGAGGGCCAAAGCCTGTCGGGGTCGCGGGAACTCACGAATTACCGTGACCCCGCAACGTAAAGGGCTAGTAAAGGACAACGTGGATTTTAGTCAGTACGAGTCTGACAGTCCCTCCCGCTCTGCCGTGGATGGGAGGACTCATTTGATGATTTTACCACGATAAAAAAAAAGTGTACAAGTAGCTAATTTCTGACTAATTTCTCCATGGAATTAACGTCCAAGTTCCCGTTTCCTTTACTTCACAAAAACGTGATAAGTTATACTAGGACATCTGGTGCTCTGTTCGGATTGGTCGTATTAATGGAGAAGAACCGCCAAGAAACTCCATGGTTACTCCTTTAAAATATTTTAGTTGTTACTTTTACAATGTCACAATAAGTAATGAATACTTAGATATTTGAGAAAAGCGTAGGAAATAATTAATATTTCATGTTATGTCCCACTTTAACACAAGTATATGACCTGACCACGCATAACTTAGCATTTTGATGCGAAGCGATAACGTAACGAAAGTTATATTGCTTTTAATATGGTGGAACCTTCATAAAGTCGACACTTCACATTATGTGGGTACTATGTTTGATGTGGGGTGGGCTAAGATCATCCAGATTTTGTTATAGGCATACTAAATGAAGAATAAAGGCTATACATAAGAAAAAAAACTTGCCTTGGATTTTGCAAAATATTTTCAATTTTGAAGACATTTTTTTTAAAGCTCGTGACGTCATAACTCGCTAAAAAATTAAACCAGTAAATGACGTGTTTCAATTTTTAATAGCGTCTTATCGTCCTCAATTTTCGTTACCATAACAAAAGAAGAAAACAATACAAATAACCTTTGTCAAACAGACAGGCGTGGCAAATGCGAAACGAGGCGTTTTTATTTGTAATGTATGGAATTGTTTGAATCTAGTCACACAGAATAGCGAAAGCGATCCGATAGCGTGACCCAATCGATGCGAAGACGTCACGAAGGCGTATTTGCTCTGTTTGACGTCGTTCATAAAAAGCCAGCTAATACAACTGCCACGCCTCGGTTTGCTGCACCCAGTTTGACGTCTCGTATCGGTTCATTATCGCCTCGGAATCGGTCCGGTTCGCTTTCACCTGTCAGTTTGACAAAGGCTTAAGTGTCAGATATTTTTTGATAATCCATCTTTATTTTTTTCAAACGTTGCCTCTGTCGAGGAACTCTTCTGTGTCGTGGGTGCGTTTATCACCATTTAAATTCACATGTATAAACATTCAGACCCGGAACAACTATTTGTAGGTCATGTAAATAGTAGCTATTGCCGTCAACTAACTGCCGGACTAATTCGTTTTTTTTTAGTTGACAAGCCATTTTGAAGTACTTATCTACATCTTTTTTCCCTATCCAGCCATTTTGTGATATTGTATTAAAGTGAACAATCAACCCCACCCCTTACGAGCATATTAAATTGCTTCAACAATACGGTATTCTAACAATAATTCCATTTGTATTGTATATTGTATTGTACGAACAAGCAAAATAAACAATGTAATAGAAAAAGGGTTTTCTGATGAAAAGGTCTGGCCACTTCTCAGCTTGTGTCAACATAGAGAGAATACTAGAAGGTTCAGGGGCCGTAATATGACGTCTTAAAACCAGGCTTGTTCCAGTGAGTGAACGAGGTCTCGCTAGACGACTTGCATAGCTCTGTCTATTTCACTCACTGGAACAAGCCTGGTTTTAAGACGTCATATTACGGCCGCTGCTGTTTGAACAAAATGTCTTGAATATGACAAGATACAAAAGAAAAACTTTTTTAATATGATTAATATTGCTGGATAAGATATACAGCCTATTACTTTCTCCCTGACAGATTCAATTACTTACTGTGAAAGAGAGAGAAGACCCACTCTCTCTCTCGCTCTCTCTCCCTCTCATACAGAAAAAACAACATTAATGAAAAGCCAAGATTCCCATAAATCTTATATTTCTTTGGTTCGTATTCGTGAGCTCGTTCCAAAAGGCTACCAATGCACTCCTTAATCCCGACTCACGAAGGAGTTATGGGTGCAATATGGTCCACTCCCACTCAAATAAAGGCCTGTGTCCCAATAGTGGGACCATTTTAGGCTGATGATGAGTCTGTTATTACAGAACCTTCTGTTCTTTCTATACTTTTAACTAGTTACGTGGGTAGAAGGTAGACAAAGATAATATTTTATTCATTACTTAATATTTCATTTATTTTTATGTACGGTTAAGACTAAGGGAAAATACGGGAATGTCAGTTGGCGGAAAGAGTTTTATAAGTCTCAACCTTATTTACTTATTACATTACATAAATTTTACATGTAGCTGGTCTCAGGTGAGGTAAGGCAAAATAGGACTTTATGAATGCCGAAATAGAATTGAAGTTGGGAGAACGTGAAGTTTGAAGAAATGGAAGAAAAAATACCCTTTAAAGGTTATATTTAAATTAATGATGATTCATTGTAAATGCTATTTAATTAATATAAATCGGCTGCTGTAAAACAAATCTAGTACTCGGTCTTTGTCAAAAACGATTCTATATTTTCATAGAAGTGTATTTGGATATGATCTGTTGGATCAACGTGGATTTTAGTCAGTACAAGTCTTGACAGTCCCTCCCGCCCCGCCCTGGGTAGGAGGACTTATTTGATGGTTTTAAAAAGTATAAAAAAAGTGGTATATTAGACACACAGAATACTGGATTGACTTCGAGAAGAGTTCAGTAGCGTGTCCTTGACAAGGAATCCATAGTCAGGATCAATAAGGTCACAGCTTATTAGAACCACCCGGCACACATACCGCACCGCCTCTTCTCCTGCGGCTAGTATTCTTTGTATAGGCTTACTATATCAACTCCGTAGCGTCACTGGACAGCTTCGGTCGTCAGCACTCTACGCGCGGACAGCTAGTGGACCACTCTGTGACAACACGCTGTTCGCATGCTTGCCTTCCTTTAACTGCGCATTGCCAACGCGCGGGTCTCGAGTGGACCGCGCGACGTTTCTTGGTGACAAGGCGGCGTCCACCCGTGGACCACCTGTCGACGACGAGTGGACGCCGTGCGACGAGGCGGTGCGGGGTGGGTGCCGAGTGGCTCTAATGAGCTGCAACCTATGGACTGATATTTTAACACTTTTAAAAGCAACACCACAACTAACCAACATTTTGTCTAACAAACATAAATACAAGTCTATTCCAATCATAACACAAAGCAATATATTTCCTTGTCAAAGCAATTACATTCAATTTTTTCTCCGAAACGACCACAAAAAACAGTGACAAAAAACCTCTGAACTTCAAAATGGCTGACCCGATAAAAAAAAAAGATTTCCAAGTAAACAGACCTCTTGTCTGAAATTGAGGTATAGATCAAATATTTACTGTTATTACGTTAGTCTATTTTCTAGATTTTCGCGTGGGAAGAACCTAGGCTGTAATTTAAGATTGTGGAGATTCTAGGTACGATTTAAGACTTAGGATGAACGAAGTTGTCTGTGTTTGGTCCGAAAAATATTTGACGAAAATATTTGCTGAAATTGGGACGAGAAAAAGACCTTCATCATCTGCCTAGCCTTTTCCCAACTATATTGGGGTCGGCTTCCAGTCAAACCAGATGCAGCTGGAGAACAGTATTTTACATGGAGCGACTGCCTGTCGGACCTCCACAACCCAGTAAATGGGTAATACGATACCCCATGGTAAGACTGGTTGTCAGACTTTAGAGCTTCTGACCAACAGTAACGACTGTCAAAGATCTACAAATGACAACCGGGACCAACGGCTTTACGTGCTTTCCGAGGCACGGAGGAAACTCGCTATGACAGATGGTCACCCATCCACAGACCAATCTCAGCAATTTCTATTCTTTTTTAAATTATGTGTTTTCTTTCATTTTATTATTTAGATAATTTTTCGTCGAAAGTTTTGTAAACAACAGAACATAATGTAAATAAACAGTTATTTTTTTCTATACCGAAGACACATAGAAAAATGTAAGAATACAACTTGAACAGGATTAGGCCCTGCGCAGACGGCACACTTTTTGTGCGATCGAGTCTGCGGCGCACAAAAAGTCTGCATGGCGCGCAAAAAGTCGGTCGCGGATTTTTCACAGACTTAACGCACACGACGTACATCTTCGATCATTTTGTCGGCAGAGCTGTAGGGACATAGACGCTATGGAAATCGTGCAGAGATCGCGAAGTATTATTTTGTACATGAAGTACAGAAAAAGAAGAGGAAATAGAGAATTTTGGATACATCCTATACTTACGGAAAGATTCCTGAAGGGTCAGTTCCATACTAAACATTCAACTCTGAAACAACATCCGGCAATTTTTTTCAAATTTTATAAAATGTCTGTTATTACATTTGATGAGTTGCTATTTATTTTACGTCCACCCCTAGCAAATGCAGATTGCCGACTAAAGTGTGCGCCGTCTGCGTTAGCGCGCGTTGAAGCAAACGTTCAATTTTTTTCACACACTTTTTGTGCGGAGCGGCGCGCCGCGGCGCGGTGCGGTCTGCCTTAATCAAATACTTTGGAACATATTCGAAACAAAATAACAAGCGCAATTTATTTGACATTGAGGCCAAAAGTAGTCAGAAAAATAACGTTAATCCAAAGATGTCTACCCCCCTGTCGAACCTCGTTTTAGGTTATATATTCTTACCGACTTTTGCCTACTTATGTCTCCCTTATTTAACTTCTTTACCAAATTTATTATCTGTAATATAGATACTTTCGCAGTGGTAGACGCCCATGGCGACCGACGTCGGCAGACGATCTCCGGCCACCGTATGGGCAACTCGCTGTCCGATAGTGGACCATGCGCACTATCGGACAGCGGGTCGACGACGCGTTGTGTTCCACGCGCGCTTCAAAGAGTGACAGCAAAATGAGGCCACCCGAGGGCTAAAGCCTGCCGGGGTCGCGGGACTCACGAATAATCGTGACCCCGGAACGTAAAGGACTATTGAAAGACACCGTGAATTTTATTCAGTACGAGTCTGACAGTCCCTTCCGCTCTGCCCTGCCTTTTTTGGGTTTGTTTTTAACTCTTTTTTTCTTTTTTCAAATAGTTCAGATATTTATCAACAAAAATCTTCGAATAATCGCTGTCTTTGAAAATCTACAAGCCGAATAAGCAAAAAACATTATCGTTATACCAAAACCTTCTCCAGAATGTAAGGAACACTTTTCTGAAAACGGCATCAAAATCGGTTCAGACAACGCGAGGTAATCGCGGACAAACATTTATACAAACTTACTGGTCGAACTGAGTACCTACTTTTTTTGAAATCGGTTAAAAATATACATTTCCAGTATCGTCTCGTCTCGTCGCTTCGCGTCTCGGTGTATACTCACCCTAAGTGACTTAGTTTAGTTTTTTTAAACTTTTACAAAACTGGTCTAGATTCTGAAGATTTCTCAGATTTCTTCGCGTTATAATACGCGAGAATGTTTGCTCAAACAATCTATTATCCCTTTTTCGGATTATACCCTTTTCTTCTGCCTTGAAAACCGATGACTATTCAGCTTTTCTGTCACTAGTAATGCTTTTATATTAAACTTAGAAAAATAGTTTCTTATTTTCTGATATATGTACCTATATCTAACGTAGGTACTATGTCTGCCTTTGACACTAGAAGTGCCTACATCCTCACACTAAAAGAAGATGTCTGTCTCTTGTCATAATCATCATCTGCCAGCCTTTTCCCAACTATATCCCGTGCCTATGGTGGCCGGAGATCTTCTAGCGACGTCCCAGGACCAAAGGCTTTACGTGCTTTCCGAGGCACGGAGGAAACTGGATATGACAGATCGTCACCCATTCATAGACCAACTTCGGCAAGCGTGATTTAACCCGGAAGATCGGCAAGTGCGACTGTAATTATTTGACCACGAACTCCTCATTCGATTTCTACCGACATAATATTTTATGCTTAAGAAAAGTAATGTCCAACAAATATAGCGCGTCACTTGATCTGTTTATCCAAGTTTTTCCAGAACCCATTAATACATGTCATTGTCTCACAAACACTCTACCACTTAAAACTTTCACCACGCACGACTAAGCACGTACATTCATAAATCCATGAATTCTTCCCAAACGTTACCAGAATAATTCATACAGGTCCCTAAGAAGTGCGTTCATAAGTGCTAGAATTGCTTGATATGCACTTAATAAAGTACCGGATCCTTGTTGTGACACGAAAGGAGTGTTTTTCTTAAGGTTTTATCGGATAAGAGTAAATATTGTTTGTATTGTTATTGTGTGAGCAATTTTTGTCCTGTTCCATTGTATTCTGCTTTCATTGTGTCGTGTTCATGAAAGGGTTTTAAGGTCATAATTTTTGGTTTTAGCGGACAAAGGTAACTTAAGCTGGTAGACAAGAAAATAAGACACGCTTTTCTCCTTTTAAAAGTCTTCTAGAGTGGACTGGAAAGGAGAAATAGGTGTTTCTGCCTTTGACATTCGGATGACACTGGTTGAAAATCCCAACTAGTATTGGATGAACGTTTTCACGTCTAAACTGGTCAAGCAATTTTGATGAACTTTGGTATATAGATAGCTCTGTATACTCTGTGTCTGATCGTAAAACAAATACTGTCTCTGTCACCCCTATTTTGGAGGAGTCCTTCCACCCACGGCAGGACGGGAGGGAACTGTCAGATTTGTACTTACTAAAATCCACGGTGTCCTTCAATAGCCCTTTATGTTCCGGAGCCGCGGTTACCCGTTAGCCCCGCGACCCCGGCAGGCTTTGGCCCTCTAAGGGAGATTGCTGACAGCTCTTTGAGGCGCGCGTGGAACACGACACGTGGACCCGGGCATGGTTCATGGTCGGACAAAAGAGTAATGGTTAAAATTTTGTATGAAAATCCGTCACAGGCAGAAGCTGACGCGGTTTCTAAAAGTCTCGAAGTTTTAGCTAGACAACCGGATTGCAATATCGGATTTCTATCTTTGAGTTCCACAGCCACGTCTTTATCTCGGTCGCTTTGTCTGCTTTTTATCAAAAGCTAGTTTATCTAGGTTATACAAACTTAAGATAGTTTTATTTTTGGCACTAGTACATTGAAATTGAAAATGTCATTGTACTAATGTTCAAATCTTTATTAATCAAATTAATAATAAATCAAAAATAAATGAATAAAAAACAAAGGGGTATGCAACTTATTGGCATCAATTTCTTTTTTCTTTCGCCAATAATGAAATGTTGGTCATTAGTAGACCGCAATTTAAGAACTTCGTAAAAAATATTTAAAAAAATCTAAACTGTAACCAACCAGAGATATAAGGGATTTTATTTTGTTCTAATCGGGAGTTAATCACTCCTGATTAGAACAAAATTAAAACCGCCATATCGCTGGTTGCTTACGGTTTAGAATTTTTTTTTTTTTATATGGACTTCATAGGTAGTAGTCTAATTGTGGCCAAACTTTAATCACAGACGAAAAGAAAAAAAAAATTGATGCCAAGGTCCATACTAAGAGTTGCATGGGCCTTTATTATTCAAATTAATATAATTCAAATTTATTTAAATCAAATTTATTTTTAAAATCTTACTTTTTCAAAATGAACCAACCATCCAATAAAATATGTTCAATCGATCTTATCTCTACATTTTGTTTAACATAAGCACATGTATCCAATAAGACTCGACTGTTCTTTCAGTTGAATCGAGCTTCAATACTCCGTGTTTTCTATTGAGTGAATCGAATGCCTTCAGTTTTCTTTTTACATGTATATTCCAACTCATTTCAACGCGTTATTTCAAATGTAATGGTTGTATGTCTTACGAGGGAAATATTCCGTGAATCATAAGTACTTAGCAATTTTTTTGGTAGGCTTATTTTGATTTTATGGCTCAATCAAATGTTTTAGGCTTCTAGAAAGAAGAAAGAAAGAAAGAAAATACGTTTAGTTGGGTAACCATTACCGGAACACACAACATAAACAAATAGAAAAGAGAAAAAAAAAATATATTAAGAAACATCAACGAAATAATAAATAATATAACATTGTGTGTCCCACGGCTACGCCAAATGGGTCCAGTTCAGCAATTTGTCGAGCAGCTAAGTGCTCGACGCTGGTTTTCAACTAGACCCGGACGATGACGTGTCGGACGCAAAGCAGTCTTAAAACATCCAAATGTGTGTGTTTGTGAAATACATAAATACTTATATTAACTTAAGAAACAAATATATACGTATTAAAATAAATTAAATATACGAGTACATGTACCTACAAGATTATAAATAAGGAAGTAAAGATATATAGGAAAGAAGGTAAGTAAAAATATATAAGGTAGACGCAGGACGATAACACTTGACAACAACATGATGATTTAACAAATAAAAAAACCTAAAAGGTGCCTAGAAAATGTGTCGTTCTTTTGTTTATAACGATTATAGTAAATGTAAAAAAAAAAATAGAAATACACGTTATCGGAGGCTAATTCATCCCCTCGTCGTCATTATCTATAGTTTTTTTTTCCCAGAGATATTGAAGACTAGCTCTAACATGCAGTTTCGCTCGCTGCTCGGCTCTTCAAGGTCGTCACCTCACTCGATAAAAGAATTATCCAACACAAAAATATATTTTCAATTCGAACCTGTAGTTCCTCCTGAGATTACCGTGTTCAACCAAACAAAGTTTTCAGGTTCATAACATTAAGTATAGATGAATTTGTTTAACTTTTTTTTTTATCGCGGTTAAATCATCAAATCAGTCCTGCAAGCTAGGGCAGAGCGGGAGGGACTGTCAGACTCGTACTGACTAAAATCCACGGTGATCCTTCAATAGCACTACGTTCTGGGGTCACGGTAGCTCGTTAGGCCCACGAACCCACGGCAGGCTGTGGCCGTCTAAAGGGGGGCCCAGCCATTATGCTGACACTCTTTGAGGCGTGCTTGGAACACAACGTGCCGTCGACCCGGGCATGATGCATGGTCGGACCGCGAGTCGCCCATTACTCGCCGCCCACGCCTTAGGTGGCCGGAGATCGTCTAGCGACGTCGGTCGCCGTAGGCGTCTGCCACTGCAGCTGGGGTGAAGGGAGGACACTGTCCTCTCCCTCACACGGCCCGCCTCCTCCTTTGCTAGAATGACTGCTTCACAGAAGGAGGCGACCGCTCCCCACTCCGTAAGCTCCGTAGCGCTGTTCTATTCAACGCAAGCTAAAGCTCGATGTTTTGGGTGCGTCTCGGTCGCCTTTGATTTTAAGAAACAAAAATAGTAGATTATTAACCAAGGGGATAAAGCAGTGTCTTCTGTCGCGGGTGACGATTTAAATCGCGAGCGTAACGAAGGACTCGAGGTTTACTCCCGAGCGTAGCGAGTGTGTTAAAAACTTAAATCACGAGCGAAGCGAGGGATTTAAGACGAGTCCTGAGTGTAGCGAGGGATTTAAGTTCACCCAAGACTAAGACAGCTTTATCACCGAGGAAAATACTTTACTTTTCGTACCATTTGCGAAAAAAATAACACAATAATAATATGAGATACGCATTTATTAAAAACACAACATTCGAAACATTGGTCCAATTATTGATAGAGAGAGTTACATTTTTGTTTGGTACATTTATTGTCGATGAGTTAATTTGAGTATATCTCTGTTCTTGCGTCTGAGGAACTTGCGTTTCATTTGATTTAACATCGTTACGCATTTCTAGAACATTAACTTATTTATAAAAATAAAATAAACTCAAGGTTTTATTTGAAGAAAACAAAAACGCGGCAAATTCCTAGACTACATTTTTTTTGTCGGAAAAGCAAAGGCATCAAGCTCATACGGCCTCTTCGGTTTTCGTAATTTTGTTTAATAATCATAACTGCATAATAAATACGTATTCCTTTTTCAAAAAGATGTGTAATGCTTTATATACAAACACAATGGTGTAAACACAGATGTAGTTCAGTATAAATTATAGTGGTACGAAAAATAGTAGATTATTAACCAAGGGGATAAAGCAGTGTCTTCTGTCGCGGGTGACGATTTAAATCGCGAGCATAACGAAGGACTCGAGGTTTACTCCCGAGCGTAGCGAGGGTGTTAAAAACTTAAATCACGAGCGAAGCGAGGGATATAACACGAGTCCTGAGTGTTGCGAGGGATTTAAGTTCACCCAAGACTAAGACAGCTTTATCACCGAGGAAAATACTCTACTTTTCGTACCATTTGCGAAAAAATGAACTCAATAATAATATGAGATAAGCATTTATTGAAAATAATGACAATTAAAAGTTAACATTCGAAACATTGGTACAATTATTGATAGAGATAGTTACATTTTTGTTTGGTTCATTTATTGTCGATGAGTTAATTTGAGTATATCTCTGTTCTTCCGTCTGAGGAACTTGCGTTTCATTTGATTTAACATCGTTACGCATTTTTAGAATATTAACTTATTTATAAAAATAAAATAAACTTAAGGTTTTATTTGAAGAAAACAAAAACGCGGCAAATTCCTAGACTAAATTTTTTTTGTCGGAAAAGCAAAGGCATCAAGCTCATACGGCCTCTTCGGTTTTCGTAATTTTGTTTAATAATCATAACTGCATAATAAATACGTATTCCTTTTTCAAAAAGATGTGTAATGCTTTATACACGGTTAAATTTTGATCGTTTTAATCCCTTGGACCGGTGGTTTAAGTAACAAAATACTACTCATTACAAGCTTGTACTGCGATGTAACATAAAAAATAAAAAAATTAGCAAGTGATAAGATTATACTCGCAAAATGTATGAAACCAATAGTTGCGCCACGCGTATCGGGCAGTGTAGGTACCTACACGGTCCGATCAAGCATAAGGTTATTGACTCGCTCAGCTGATGTTTGCGTAGGTAAACAAATTGATTCCAAATTTTCCTTCATGCTTTTACGGGCTTAGGACCGACATAACTGTTTTGTGCATAAGACATACCAGCGGTAGGTAGGCCTGCTAGTTATACCGTATTTAAAAATGTGGAATCAAATTATGTACAATGATTTATAAAGAATCAAAATTATTTACAACGATTTAGAAAGAGCTATGCTAATAACGGTTGGTACCTAGGTAGTTAAATTTCACGATAACGTAATAATTGTTCAAAATGCAAACCATTCCTTTCGATACACAGTCTTGCACGTTTAATGAGATTGTCTTTTAATATTACTAATGTGTCCCTGTCACTTTTTATCACATCGAAGGCGTCCACTATCGCACTTTTCATTTGTTCACGAGTTTGATGCTCGTTTTTGTACACTAAACGTTTTACTTCACTCCACAAATAAAAATTCAGCGGGGTAAGGTCCGGACTCCTTGCTGGCCAAGCAACTGGACCACCCCGTTTGGTTCACTGTAAAGGCGTCGAGCCGCCTGCGCATCAAAACCCGCGATTGCGTAAAACTGGACCATAGCAACGAACTCAAGGTTGGAATACGCGTAATTCCGAGACGTCATTATTCGCAAGATAACGCAGTGCACTTCGATAACGTCTTAGAGACACTGACCCGGGGAAACTCCCATGACGTGTCACTACCGCGCGGGGTGCGCGGGGTGAGAGGGGCGCGGGGTGAGAGGGGCGCGCGCGCCGTATTCCTTGCCAAAAACCCTGTTTGATTGGCAAGGTATAAGGCGCGCGCGCCCGGGGGCGGGACTTGTTCTAGGATTGGCTATTTTTTGCGAGTCCACGTTGACTAGCGACCGCGTCAATGTTGTTACTGATAAGAATGCTGCCTACCAACGGTTCGCATTATTTATTCACTCATGCGAGAATTGATTCGAGTTATTAAAAAAAAAGTACATTATTTTTTAATTTTATCTTTACAAATCGATAGTGTTTCATGGACCAGTTCGACCCTCCAAGGGATTAAAACGATCAAAATGTAACCGTGTATACAAACTCAATGGTGTAAACACAGATGTAGTTCAGTATAAATTTCGGTAAGTATTCCAAATTTAAATCACATTCTCTCCCTAGAGGATGAATGAAATTCAGTACAATATTCATGTCACTTTTTTGAGCAAGTGGTACGAAATAGTAGATTATTAACCAAGGGGATAAAGCAGTGTCTTCTGTCGCGGGTGACGATTTAAATCGCGAGCGTAACGAAGGACTCGAGGTTTACTCCCGAGCGTAGCGAGGGTGTTAAAAACTTAAATCACGAGCGAAGCGAGGGATTTAAGACGAGTCCTGAGTGTAGCGAGGGATTTAAGTTCACCCAAGACTAAGACAGCTTTATCACCGAGGAAAATACTCTACTTTTCGTACCATTTGCGAAAAAATGAACTCAATAATAATATGAGATAAGCATTTATTGAAAATAATGACAATTAAAAGTAAAAGTTAACATTCGAAACATTGGTCCAATTATTGATAGAGAGAGTTACATTTTTGTTTGGTACATTTATTGTCGATGAGTTAATTTGAGTATATCTCTGTTCTTGCGTCTGAGGAACTTGCGTTTCATTTGATTTAACATCGTTACGCATTTTTAGAACATTAACTTATTTATAAAAATAAAATAAACTCAAGGTTTTATTTGAAGAAAACAAAAACGCGGCAAATTCCTAGACTACATTTTTTTTGTCGGAAAAGCAAAGGCATCAAGCTCATACGGCCTCTTCAGTTTTCGTAATTTTGTTTAATAATCATAACTGCATAATAAATACGTATTCCTTTTTCAAAAAGATGTGTAATGCTTTATATACAAACTCAATGGTGTAAACACAGATGTAGTTCAGTATAAATTTCGGTAAGTATTCCAAATTTAAATCACATTCTCTCCCTAGAGGATGAATGAAATTCAGTACAACATTCCCTCCCTGTTTTTAACAGATTAAAAATGACTATCGTTATGTTCGATTTTTGAAGCATAGAATGTCACTTTTTTGAGCAAGTGGTACGAAAAATCTTTTTCGTACCACTTGCTCAAAAAAGTGACATTGTGATTTTGTGATTTTGAAAAAGGAATACGCATTTATTATGCAGTTATGATTATTAAATAAAATTACGAAAACCGAAGAGGCCGTATGAGCTTGATGCCTTTGCTTTTCCGACAAAAAAATTATAATCTAGGAATTTGACGCGTTTTTGTTTTCTTCAAATACATAAACCTTAAGTTTATTTTAATTTATTTTTATAAATAAGTTAATGTTCTAAAAATACGTTTTGATGTTAAATCAAATGAAACGTAAGTTCAAGAACAGAGAAATACTCAAATTAACTCATCAACAATAAATGTACCAAACAAAAATGTAACTCTCTATAAATAATTGGACCAATGTTTCGAATGTTAACTTTTACTTTTAATTGGCATTATTTTTAATAAATGCTTATCTCATATTACTATTGTGTTCATTTTTTCGCAAGTGGTACGAAAAGTATAGTATTCTCCTCGGTGATAAAGCTGTCTTAGTCTTGAGTGAACTTAAATCCCTCGCTACACTCAGGAATCCTGTTAAATCCCTCGCTTCGCTCGTGATTTAAGTTTTTAACACCCTCGCTACGCTCGGGAGTAAACCTCGAGTTCTTCGTTACGCTCGCGATTTAAATCGTCACCCGCGACAGAAGACACTGCTTTATCCCCTTGGTTAATAATCTACTATTATACTACACCTGCGTAGAAAGTAACTTGATACTTTATCAAATTTACGGTAGAAAGTACGTCATTGCATATCGAACAAATATACGGGGAGAAAACGCATCTGAGCGGGAGAGAAAACTGTATGAAAATCCATTTCTTACGTGGTTTTTCTTTTTTAATTTTGGGTAAGACTATGCGCCGGTAACCTAAATATCAAAAGCCAAAAAGTTTTTATCGTGAGTTTTTATCTCCAAGTTCGCAAAATGACACTGGCCACTAGCTGTGTGTTGGATGGTGTCGGGCTGGCAGTGCGACCCTGCGGCGGCCGGCTATACAATTTGAAAAAAGAACATATGAAAATTGCAGACGCCATTGGCGCCATTTTCAATTTGTGTGTTGTTTGAGGATTCAGTTTTCGTAGAAAGAAAAATAAAAATAATAAGTAGTGACAGTGATGATGAAAAAAATTTTTCCTCGTAGGTGTAGTATAAAGCACTATGTATCACTCGAGAGAAAGTGCGATTCCCGATCTCGGTAATCGGTCACTTTCTCCTCTCGGTAAACAATGTACTATTGTTTTTTTGTGCTGCAGTGCAGCATGATTGGTCGCACTGTGTCTTGAAAGATCTGGTTACAGTCTGTATAGAAAGTTCCTTACACTCGTAGTAAAGAATAATAATACATTTACTAATGATGAAATGAATCGAATCTCCTTCATTTCATATCTAATATATTAAACGCAACTTCCAACCCATATAATAATAAACATTCCCTTTAGCACACATTTCCAATATCCCTAATGATCTAAATTCCTCTAAAATGGACATTCAAGGTTCTCAATCCAGGCACTTAAGCGGAACCAAGTTGAACATCTAATATCAGTAACAGTTGCCAACTAAAGTTTAAACCACGTTCAGTGTATCGCCTTATCTGAACATCTTTGGTACGTAAACTATGAGATCAGATTTAATCCTAACTTAAGTTTTATGGATTTGGGTATGTTGTGTAGTGGAAGCTAGGCGATGCTATTATTATTAGCTTCTAATATTGTCTTTATTCATCACCACTGCTCTCAAAACGGTGAAAGAAAACATTGTTACGAAACCACGTTACACAAAAAAAAAATCAAAGACAAATTAACCCTCACTGGATCCACCTTGTCGATTACAGCCCACTCCCTCTCATAGACAAGAGGTCTATGTCCCAACTGTGGGAACAATATAGGCTGGTTATCATTACTGTCTTTGATTTACAGATAGGTACACTATGACGAGATCTTCTTTATGGACGAAGAAAGCTCTCTCTGCTAGCGGTGTCAATCTAGCCCAGAACCAAAGATTAGACCTTAGATGGAGCAAGCTCACTCAGAAGGAACTGTCTCCGACATGATGGTGGTCGCCACACAGGCGGCCCTTGTGAGGCATACCTTCGTCAGGGTAATCGCTCAAGGTGGACCGTTGCAGGAGGATCCCTCTATCCCAAAAAAGTACTTCCCCTGCAAAGCTTCTTTTCTAAAACCTGACGTCTTAGCACGACTTTTGTCGCTTATATGACGAAATTAAACGCAAACTTTGACGTTAATTTAACGGAAAAAAAATTGTTCCTCCGTACACAACAGGTACTTTTTTCCTTAGAACAAACGCCGGACATACTTTAAGTACGCTATACGGTATAATACGAAAAACTTGTGAGAAGAGAGGTGCTAAAAAATTCTTTATCGCTCAAACCCCAGATTTAGGCACGCGCAATAGCTTCTTAAAGCATATCTCTCTGTATCACATGTGTCTCAAGTATGGCAGTCCCGGATGATAAATTATTATGTCTGGATAAACTTGTATCCATGTTATCTTGTAGCCATAACTTATTTACTTATGCTATGTACCCGCCTAATTGATTAGATTTCTTATGTTTGAGTTCTGTTTTGAATAGTAATGGACAGTAACTAAATAAATCTATACCAATATTATCAAGCTGAGGAGTTTGTTTGTTTGGTTGAACGCACTAACCTCGGGAACAAATTGAACATATTTGTAGTGTTGAATGCTCCATTAATCGAGGTAGGCTTAATGGACTATGGCTTAAAGCCTTTGTCAAACAGACAGGCGTGCCGAATGCGAAGCGTGAAGTTTTTATTTTGTAATGTATGGAATTGTTTGAATCCAGTCACATAGTAAACCGACAGCGATCCGATAGCGTGACAGAACTATCGGACTGACGTGTCGCTTCGGAAACGCTTCGCTTTCGCCTGTCTGTTTGACAAAGGCATAAAGGCTATATAACATCACACTACTACCAATAGAAAACGAGCATCAGGGATGAAACTGCGGAGAACAGCTGATCATGAACATTACAGACAGTGACAAAGAAAATGATGTGTTGCGTTTTTGTACCAGAATTTACGTTCTTAAAAACATGGTTTTCGAGAACGCGAGCCAAAGTTTAAAGAAATAGTTTTGACTTACTAGTAACTTAACTGGAAACGAGTTTTCATAAAAAAACATGGTTATACTCAAAAGCGATTTTTCCTCAAATAGTACCTTAGTTTTCCAATATATGTATACATTGTTTACATAGTAGTTCAATCGTTTTTTGTTAAGTGTCTGCTCATCTATTTTTAGTGATGTGACGCAGCCTGGAATAGACCCATGTCCAGGAGTGAAATGCCAGGGCATTTCATCATAACATTTCACAACCAAACTCCCTTTTACACGGACCAACAAGTTTTCAAACTCCCCACAGTCATAACTTAAAATAACAAGCTATATAAATAGCATAACGCAAGCTACAACGGAAATTAAGCTATTCGAGCTAGACGGATATCTTTCAATATCATTTACAGTTATAACTAGACTCATAACTTTGAAAGAGGTTCTTTTAAAAGAAAAGAAAGAAAGAAAGAAAAATTGCAAAACGAGGGACGAACGTGACTATAAAAATGTGGTTGAAAATATTGAGAAATAGTTATGCTAGACGGTTCCAACTACGGATTCGTCGCGGGACTTAGGGTCTAAACAGACGGACCGCATTTCAACTGCAATCCAGCTGCAGTTTTGCAGGTAGGATGCAGTTTGAATGCAGTTGACACGACTGCAATAGAACTGCAAACCAACCGTGCGGTCCACTTGCAGTCGGCGTGCAGTCGTGTGAACAGCACACCGACTGCAATCGAACCCATGGGTGGGTACGGGAAAATGTACAGATTCATTTACTGTATTACTATCCTCGTCGCTCGACATATTAATTTTATTTACGGACAGACAACGCGTGTGCTCACTCTAACCTTGTTTCTAGTGCGGACGGTTGGGTATGGTGCAGTTCGGATGCAATTCGATTGCAGTCGGTGTGCAGTTCACACGACTGTACGCCGACTGCAATTGGACCGCACGGTTGGTTTGCAGTTCTATTGCAGTCGTGTCAACTGCATTCAAACTGCATCCGAACTGCAAATTTGCAGTTGGATTGCAGTTGAAATGCGGTCCGTCTGTTTAGACCCTTATGATTTTTCGTGACCCCGGAACGTAAAGGTCTATTGAAGGACACCGTGGATTTTAGTCAGTACGAGTCTGACAGTCATCCCGTGATGTCCTCCCGACTCATGTGATGATTTTACCACGTAAAAAAATAAAGACGCTTCGTGAGTGTGTTATGGTGTTTTGTTCGTCATAAAAATATGCTGTCTATTCCTTATCAAAATGTTAAGTTGGCTGCACCTGTTTCATGCCTAATTTTAATTTACGAGTATATCTTTATACTCTACGTTTCGTAGTAAACAAGACAAAATTATTTCTATACAATTCGTCATTTTTATTGTCCGAGTATGGCACGACCCGTGAGACGGCTGAAGATGAAAAAATATTTTTTTTCTACATTTTAAACCTCGCTATGCTCAGGACGACAGAAATATTTCTACATTCTATCATTTTTGGTAGTTTTCTCTAACCAAGTTAGTAACTGTAGATGGCTGCTGCTACACTTCAGGAGTAGTAAAACTATAACCAGGGATTAGGTTAACTGCCAATCATTTTATATAAAGTGCACAGACGTCAGCACATCAAGGTACCACAATCTGTCAAATTTCTGTAATAGATTTTCAACTTTATCACGAAACAAGAAGGTTCACGTTCGATTGGCAAAATTTGACAGATTGATAGGTTGATGTGCTGTCGTCTGTACATAGGTTTACAAATAAATTGAATCTGTTCCGCTCAAAGAAGTAACTGCGTAAAACGTGGAATTTTGTGCCAAAAATGTCACATTAAAGGACCTCTTTGCAAAAATAGTCTGTGTTGAGTGTGCATTGTGTTCGCGATTGTACAAAGATTTACATAGTAATGAAAACCATTTTAATCAATTCAAATCACGGAAACCAGTACCCAAGCGCATTAAATTAAATCTATTTGCGCTTGAAAACAATCGGTCAACAAATGACGTAAAACATTGACAAAACCACAATTCGATGCAAACCTACTAATTAGCGTGTTGTTTTACTAAATTAAAACTGGCATAATGATGTGCGAAATGTTTTGTTTTTGGTTTGTTGATACAGTGAAACCTGGTTAAGTGAGACATCAAGGGACCTGCAATGTCGTTTCACTTATAGAGGTATTCCACTTACCCAGTGTCTCAGATATACAGCGCCAAAGTGTTGGGACCTCAGCATGAGTTCCAGTTATGGAGGTTTCTCACTTATCCAAGTCCCACTTAACCAAGTTTCACTGTATTTACATCAATCAACTCAGTCTATCGCAGGTAAAAGTTTTTTTTTGTGGGGCAGTAAAAGCCAGTAATGAATAGTAGATGAGTTATGAATTTTGTGAATTTCAAACACAAATGTCCAAATATCTTCATAAACCGTTCATAAAAATAACTAATACACAGACTACATATAAATGAAATGAAAATGAAAATTTACATGTACAGTCAGTAACAAAAATACCTAAATAAAACCTGTCTATTTCATTCGATATCTTAAAAAAAGAATTGTTTATGACATAGATGGATCAACAACTGCATTTAAAATTTGTTGTTTTTGAAACTAAGTCTGACATAAAAATATGGGAAAACAGATTGCGTCACTGTTTTCTGTGTGCAAAAGTTTATGATTTACGAGGACTATCAAAATATGCGGAACAGAGGAAAATATTATTAGAATTTGTTGCATTCGTTTCGCTGAATGCTTCGCCTTTTGGTGTTTCGAAAACTTTCGGGACTCTTTTATTTATGTTCTTTTAGGATTTTACTCGGTCGACTGTTTCAATATATCTTGAGTGTATTCGAACTTAAATGTAATTCATAATTATTTATACGTTTAAAACACGAAAAAAAAACATCATATTCATCACGTCTTTGGAGTTCCGCCCCCTTTACAAATTTAATTTAAACGTGTGTTTTAATTTTCTACTTTGAGTATCCAACGATCCAGAATTTTTTCAGAAAGAATGTCTATCTTGTTGCAATTCTGAGTAATTTTCTTGGTACCTTTAAAATCAAAATGTAACAACACAATGATCGTTACCTCTTTACAATAAAGATCATATTGGCAAAAATTCAACGTCATTTTCTTGAACATCACAGTTACATTCTATTGAAGTAAAACCAGTAACTCATAAAATAGTGAATCACACAAAAGACTAAAATGAGCTTTAGACATCAATAATTTCATGTTTCCGCCATTTTGAATTTCCCAGTGTGTTTCGAATCATAAACAGTTGTGCGCATTTATTTGATTTCCATACCAGATAATAAATCTATGTACTACAAACATTAAACATTTCAATTGCAACCTTATCGTCTGAAGTGAAAGGTTGGAATTGGTTCGAGCGTGCGTTTTTATTGACAGTCGATATTTTATTTTCATTTCTGTTCTTTTCATTTTGTGCATCGCGTCATTGGAAGCGCTTGTTTCCGAGACTGTACCACGGAACGTGTTGTGCAATTATTATTTTTTATTTGTAATGCTTTAGTGCTTTTGTGCTTGATTATACTTGTTGTTTCTAGGTGTGATTTTTTTTATTTAACAATGTGGTAGCACTTTTAAGTATCAATGATGGAGATGGCACAGTGGCTGAGCTATAGGTTGGTGCACTGCGTGAGGCTGGTACGATTCCGTCTTGTATAAAATATTTGAATGTTGATGTTAAATAGTTGTGTAGTGTCTAACTATTTGTGGATAAGAGTTTAAATGTTTGTTAACGCACCCATTATACCTGTAGAAATTCCTAAAGCGGATAATTAATTTATGTATAGCAATAAAAAAAAACTAGAATTAGAAATTATTCTTTGAACAAAGGTAGCTTTGTTAAATTGTATTTTATAAACGAAAAAAAAAAATTAAAATATCAAAGATGACTTCAACCTCGTAACGACAGTAATTGTATACGTTTTAACCGACTACAAAACAGAAAGATATAATGTTCTACCATTTTCTTGTACCTCTCCGAATCGTCCCATTAATTACCTAAACAGTTAGTAACGAGGCACAGACGCCAGCAGGTCAACTTACCCCAATCTGTCAAATTTTACCAATCGAATATTAACCTTCCACTATTGCGATAAAGTTGAAAATGTATTAAAGAAATTTGACAGATTGAGTTAGGTTGATGTTCTGACGTCTGTACTATATACCTCATCAGCATTCCCCTTGCTTCACCTCCATTTTTGTTTTTATTCTTTCCTTTCCTTATTTAACCGTATAGTTCGGTACCGGGTCCTAAAGGACCCGAACACATAGACCTACGCCGGCTCAGTAGCGGGTCCTAAAGGGGCAGACTTTGTAGTCATACGACATCCTCATTTTAAATTAAAAAATAATAATATTCTGAGCGTTAAATCCTATGAGTGCGCATTAATTAAGAATGTTAAATAAAAATCTGATTTGTTTACGCCATTAAAACTTCTACATGTAGCGCGCATTTTCTTAATTTACCATAACAAAATCCAGAAGTCTAAATACGATCGTCGCCATTTTGATGGCAGTGCTGGGTTGGGCTAAAAATCATAAAAAAGTGGTTTCGGGACATCTAAGGGATCATTATAGGAGGGATGAATAACTCGTCATTTAGTATTGTAACGAATTCATACATAATTCAACATAAATAAGCAGTGGTAATGAAGAATTTGATATCTGAAGTCGAAGTTTCGCGCCACTCGTGTTTGTTTACATTTTTATTTTTCACTTGGATCACACACATGCGTTTATACTCAATAACAATTACGATAAATATCATGTCAAATATTATAAATAACGTAAAAAAAGCCCAGATCTTAGCGTAATTCTCTAATACAGAGCTAATAACACGTATTTTTCATTACCACTACTCAATTTGTATTCATAATCGACAACCATGCTTATGTTTTTTAATCGTAATGATGTGTGAAAGCGAATATTCTAATCGATTCCATAATTGAATTTTTCGTCAACTCGAATGAAAAAAATAAGGAATTGAAGAAAACGATTAATAAAAATTAAAATAAATTTGTTTTAAGCTTAGAATACAATTATTAATTGTTATAATATTTTTTAAAGCTTTTATAATAATTTTATGTACATTGTAATTCCCAAAAAGCAATAATAGACAAAAGAACAATGTCAGTGATAAATTTTTGAATGCGCGCCAATTATTAATTACAAAAATTGGATTTGGAATGCGCTCGCTGTGGTACTCGCTATTCAAAATAATAAATTTTAATTTATTAGCTAATTTTTAATGTACATTTTGTTTTGTACAATAATATAATTAAGGTTGAATGAATATGGAATGCCTTGGATCTTGATAGGCTTATTAGAAATGAGTTTGTTTCCCACCAAATAAAAGATAGATAAGTAAATTATTATATTCTCAAAATTGTTTCGTAACATTGGTTTGGCCATGTTAAGTATAGACGCCAGCACATCAACCTACCTCAATCTGTAAAATTTCTTCAAGCGATTTTCAACCTTATCACAATAGTGGAAGGTTAATGTTTGATTGGTAAATTTTGACAGATTTGGGTAGGTTGATTTGCTGCCGCGCGTACAGATATTTAATCGTCAGTATTGACACCAGTATAATAATATTTTTATATAGGTATTTGTTAAGGATACTTTAGACTTTTCGCGACTTAACTTCAGTAATACTGTTATAAGTTAAAAAACCTTTAAATGATTCTCTCCTTGGGTGGAGCGGAAGGAGATGTCAGACTGTTACTTACTTAGAAAAAGGCATATGAAGGAACAGGGTGGTTACCCTGTTCCTTCATATGCCTTTTGCGTTCTAGGACCGCAGTACCCTTTTAATGATTTTAATACAATTCCGTTAGCCCGGCACGCGTTTGGCACTATTTTGTCCTCGTCAGTTCGCTGATAGTTCCTTAAAGCCCGCTTGGAACACGCATTCATCTCGGGCCTAGTCCTTGATCGGACGGTGAGTTACCCTATACTCGCCGTTCGCAAGCCCGCACCTACAATCGCAAAAATTAAGTCTGCGTCTTTAGATTTTTGCTGGTCAGGAATAGAGCTTGTAAATGAAAAAAAAAGAACGTGCTATATTTTTACACTATTTCATAGTGTCGCTGTTAAGGATCAAATTCGTAATGATATACGACAAACTACAGTAAAGTGATATTAATTTGGTAAAATATGAACTAATATTATACAAACAATAATTTAGTCATCGTACGCAGATCAAAATCAAAATTCGCGCCAATTCACTCAAAGTTCGAATTTCAAAAATTTCGTTATTGTATTTGTACCGCGAAGTGATTACTCGCAAAAAAAATTGAAATGAGAACACGATGTTGTGAACATGTAGTGAGCTACGGCCATTGACTAAAGTTTGAATCGATTTATTAAAGAAAACTTTTTACTTTATGTTTGTCGCATGTAATTACTTCACAGAACATTAATGACAGGCCTGTTGGTCTAATGGTTAGTGACCCTGACTGCTATGCCGGAGGTCGTGGGTTCGATTCCCACCCAGGACAAATGTTTGTGTGATGAGCACGATCATTTGTTCTGTGTCTGGGTGTAATTTATCTATAATAGGTATGTATTTAGAAATATATAAGTATGTTTATCAGCTGTCTAGTACCCATAACACAAGCTCTGCTTAGCTTGGGACTAGATGGCGTTGTGTGATAGTTGTGGAATATTTATTTATTTATTATTTATTAATGGTTTGATTACTTTAAATTGATATTTCAAAAATTTAATTTGATGCAATGTAATTTACATTTTTTATCAAAATCAGCCACGAGACTTCTTTCAGTATTTTTCGCTATTCCTCATAGTTTCAAATTTAGCCATCCACGGCGAGTTGGAAATTTAAATTGTTTATTACTGCAAGAAATCATTTGGAAGTACTCCCAGATCTCTCCCTCCAGCATTTGATCCGAACCCGGTGATTGTCTTTTCACGTTGTTTAGATTCGTTTTATAAAGTGAAATAATCAGATAAATTGAAATTAAATAACGAAGACACAATATGGGTAAAACTATATGGTTGAATTTAAATTTAAAAGACACACACGTTTGGCCTCCAATGAAACACCAATATTTATTTCTATCCCAATCATAAAATTAAAAAATTAAATTATTTATTGCGCACCTAATAAAAAACTTATTTTCAAAACGAAATAATACTTGTAATATTATACCAAAGAGTCCACAGATTCCGTTCCATAGATTTATTGCATGGAGTAAACCTTCTCTAGTCAAATAAGCAGATGAATCGGTCCCATGTCTTTGTACTACTTTTTTTCCATGTTCGATTATATTGCGAGTATCGATTAGGCTGAATGAACCTTTTCAATCGTTATATGAACATTGGGATTGCTGTCAGCACTAAGAAGTGTCATGTTGCAACATAGTTTTTGGTAATTTTTATCAAGTCTTTGATCGTTATTATTTATGAAATTATGTATGCACACTGGCAAATCTAATAATGCATGTAGTAAGTTACTTCATTTATTTCACTGTTTAATCATTTTTTATCACGTGAGAAACTTGTTTATGTACATATTTTCAGCACATCTAAATTACATAGTTTTTGGAACGACATAGCATTTTGTATGTTACACACATTTTACAGAGGAATGACGCAGTTTTAGTGACCACAACACGTTCTTAGAGATATTGCTCATAAACTTATCGTATGAAATAACTGTAGTAACATATTTTTGATAAAAAAATCGAATGCTGAAAATGGACAAAAATCTTCAATATTATCTCAAATTTCGAATCACCCGGTCGACTCAGCTGATGTGTCATGTGTCAAAATGTTGTCGTGCAGAGTGGTTAATAAAGCGGCCATTTTTTGTCTCCTCGAATTAGGTGTAACGGTAACGCTCGAATTATTTGAAGATGGAATTAGAATTAAATGTATTTTTTTTTTTGGAACGTTTTAGGACACGTTAATATTAGTGAAAATGTATTACCGTCTTACTACAATAACTTAAATATCAATTTTGTCTAAAAAAAAGTATTACTGCGTTGCGTCCCTTATATCAACGTCTAATGGCGTTTTGCATTTGACAATTCTTTTAGACAAATGTTTAACAGATGTTTAACTATTTGTAGTAAGGCAGTAACAGTTGTCTAAATAAGTGTTATTGCAAAACGACCCTTATGTTAACGTCAAATGTCGTTTTGACGTTGACAGTTTTTTAGACAAGTGTTCAACAAATGTTTAACTTTTTTGTAGTAAGACGGTTAAAGTTCAACTAGAATGCGTTTTGAAAACGGATCGAATGATTGGACTCTTACGATGTTGTCGGTCCACCTAGAAGAAGGCCTGTCTATGCTGCGTCTTCTATGAACATCTTTCTTTTTTCTCATTTCTTTTGAGTCACTCAGCGGGACTTTCAGACTTCTCATTAAACAATGCATAAATAAACTTATTGTTTATTCAATTCCTTTGGGCTTACGCTTCACAAAACCACAAATTTTAAAACGTCAGAAATGTTTAATAAGTTGTGTGATCGAGTTTAAAATTGCGTCAAGCTCTAAATTGGCAGTCTAGACACTCACTAATCCAAGATCCTAAGAGAGCATAATAAACCAGCTAAGTGCGACACTCTCCCACTCACGAAGGGTTCCGTACCTATCTATAAAATCGGCATTAAAATTTGAGATCAAAAGTTTTTCAATGATTTTTTGCGCCTTACTAAATATTGGTTGTATTTTAATTTAATCATTTATTTCTAAAGAGAAGATGTAACTAAATATTCTGTGAATATAAGCGTCTGCCTATAGCCATTATCAATATCGAGCAAACATTTTCAAACTAAAGACGTTTGTTGTATGGGAGCCCCCCTAAATATTTATTTATTTATTTATTAATTATAATAACCAACTTGAATTTACAGTTTAAAACCACACATACAAGTTATTGGTCTGTACAAAATAAACATAAATCATTTAAAATACAAAAATAACAAATTAAACATACTGACATGCAAAAATAAAATGAACCAAACAATACAAATATTAATTTTGTTCTGTTTTTTATTTGTTGTTATAGCAGTAATAGAAATACGTCATCCGTGGAAATTTCAACTGTCTAAATATCACGGTTCATGAGACACAGCCTGGTGACAAACAGGCAGACAAACGGAAAGCGGGGTCTTAGAAATAGGGTCCCGTTTTATCCAACGGAACCTTAAAAACACTGAGCTAGAAAGTTGTCCATTTCATTCTCAATTCAATCAGTCTTCTTCCCGTTGCCCGTTTCGCTTGATTTACTTGACAACAGAATGCCATTTCAAAAATATATTTCTGTTGAATACCAGTGCTCGGAATTTCCGGTGAAATGAGGGTAGATTTTTATGAAACTTGAGTTTTCTGTGAACTAGGATGTTAAGGGAAATACGCAATGAAACCGACGCGGTGTGAAGCGAACGCTTAATTTAGAAATTTTCCATGCCGGGGTCGCGGGACTTATCGAATTACCGTGACCCTGGAACGTAAAGGGCTATTGAAGGACACCGTGGCTTTTAGTCAGTACGAGTCTGACAGTCCCTCCCGCCCTGCCCTGGGTGGGAAGAATCATTGTATAATTTTACCACGATAAAAACAAATTGAAATGTTCAATAAAATAATCAAAAGCCTGTCTCGTTTGTTTGGCAACCCTGATGATTCTTTTATTGTACTGACGCCAGCACATCAATCTACCTCAATCTATCAAATTTCTTAAATCTACTTAATTTTCAACCTTATCACAATAGTGGAAGGTAAATGTGCGATTGGTAAAATTTTACAGATTGGTGTCGGTTGACCTGCTGGCGTCTGTACTTTGATCTTTCGGTTCGGTGGGTAAAGAATATAAATTAATTTTAACTCTATGCGTAGGTTCGTTACGAAAGTACGAAATATTAAAATTATTATCGTAATTAATAAAATAATAAATAAATAAATATTCCACAACTATCACACAACGCCATCTAGTCCCAAGCTAAGCAGAGCTTGTGCTATGGGTACTAGACAACTGATAAACATACTTATATATTTCTAAATACATACAAATTATAGATAAATTACACCCAGACACAGAACAAATGATCGTGCTCATCACACAAACATTTGTCCTGGGTGGGAATCGAACCCACGACCTCCGGCATAGCAGTCAGGGTCACTAACCACTAGAACATACTTTTTTTTTTTAAACGTTACCCCACACTAGGAATATCAACTGTATAGTGGGTGTCATTTACAAACATAGAAACTCACATACACAAACACCCAGACCCGGAACAACTACTTGCAGATCATACAAATATTTGTTCCATGCGGGAATCGAACCCGCGACACATAGCGCAGGAGTCCAATTGTTCAGCCACTGCGCCAAACGTGTCGATTTAGAAGGTATGAGCTCACATAAAAACAACAATTATTACCGATAGCTTTTTTTCTGATACGAGTACTATAATTAAGTATAGGAAAAATGCCTGAACTCGTAACCCACGATCAGAACGTGGGTTGATATCGAAAGAATGAATTTATATTAAAACATGATTGATTTAGTAAAGGAAAATCGTCTTATGTCCTGTTTCTATTAACCTACGAACAATTTACTTATTAAATAAATAAATCTCAATGGAAATGTCAAATGTCAATCTTATAATTCTGTACTTTATTCAGCTTCCGCCCCAGGCTACTACTTATTTAGTCTTATAATCTGTTCTATTCCTTAAATCGTTGTTCATATGGGAATCCAATCCCGCAACAAAATCACAATCCCGCCTGAACGCGGGATTGAGGTCACTAATCCCGTGGAAGACATGTTTTTTTAATATTATTGTTGTGAGTGTTCAAAGTAATTTAATACAAACAAGAAACTTTTTATTTTACCTTCCTTATTAATATTACATACAGTTATTACTAATTAACAATTGATTTAAATGTTGGAAGAGGAGGTCAAAGGGGTAAAAATAAGAACAGCTTCAAAACACTGGAGTTTTTTTTTTACCTGGTAGAATCATGGAATGAGTCCTCCCACCCAGGACAGAGCGGGAGGGACTGTCAGACTCGTACTGACTAAAATCTACGGTGTCCTTCAATATCTCTTTACGTACTTGGGTCACGGTAATTCGTGAGTCGCGTGACCAAAACACAGGAGTTGGTAAAAAAGTCAAAAATAAAAAGTATTACAGTTTCAAAAACGACTGATTTTGAACTTTCCGTAGACATGGACACAAAGATTTCCCATAGAGATTTTAAATGAAACATGTTAGGAACCTATAATAATATTATATAAGCCTTTTATTATTTCTCAATTTAAAAAAAATCGTTTTATTTTAAATTTAGAACCCCCTTGTTGGGTAAATGCCTCCTCCATTTTTATCCATAATGGTCTGTCTCTCGCTTTCATTTGCCATTCATCTGCTACTTCTTTGATGACGTCGACCCATTTTCTTGAAGGTGTGCCTCGCTTTCTTTTTCCTTTGGAACCCTCCCATGCTACGGTGAGACTCGTCCACCTGTCATCTTCCGTTCTAGCTATATGTCCTGTCCTGTGTTAGGGACCTATCTAGGACAAAACATTTGAAAACGTTCCCTGATAATTATACTTCTGTATATATAATGTTGTTTCCTCGTGAATTATGCTTTTCTTGGCAGGGTCACAATTAGTAAATACCCACGGCTTCACCCGTGTTTACGGTAACTGTTCCACGGGATCGAATAACTTATGTGTACTTAATCCTTCAAGGAGTGTCAGCATAATGACGGGGACCCCCTCTAGAGGGCGAAAGCCTGCCGGGGTCGCGGGACTGTACGAGTTGCCGTGACCCCGGAATGTAAAGGGCTATTGAGGGACACCGTGAATTTTAGTCAGTACGAGTCTGACAGTCCCTTCCGCTCTGCCCTGGGTGGGAGGACTCATTTGATGATTTTGCCACAATAAAAAAAAGGCGGATGGAGTTTCATTAAAATCGGTCCAGTCATATTGAAAAGTAAGGACTTGAAAGGTTGAATTTCCAGCGTAAACGCTTTTAGAAAAAAAGGGATAGCCTGAGTTATAACTATGAGAACATAACGAAAGCTCGCAGTTTCCACCGAATCTGAAAATTTCTAGATGAAAAATCTGGTCAAACTATTTCAAAATTCATACAATATTTTTCCATTTCATCAAGAATTCGTTGGTTATTTGTACAACTTTTTCCGGATAACTGATACAAGCAACGGTTATTGAAGGTTTTTGTTTCGTTGTTTTGTTATTTGATACATTCCGGTTTGCTGCTTCCAGTGCAGTGTTTGCTTGAATTTTTTGGAATATTTCTGTGTTTTCAGTATTTCAAATTGTAGGTACGTTTTTCAATTCTAGCATTTTTCGTTACTTCATAATTACAGGCGATCCTGTGAGTGAAAAGGGTTTTTTTTAAGTGGTAAAAACATCAAATGAGTCCTCCCACCCAGGGCAGGACGAGAGAGACTGTCAGACTTGAACTGACTAAAATCCACGGTGTCTTTCAATAGCCCTTTATGTTCCGGGGCCACGGTTACTCGATAGTCCCGCGACCTCGACAGGCTTTGGCCTTTAAGGTGGGCCCCGGCATTTTTCCATGGTCGGTAAAACCCAACTAAATGATCTGGCTTAGTAATTTTTGCAATCTTTAAATATTCAATTTTAAAGGTGTAAAGGTTTCGACATGCCTAAAACAGTTTTTTGGGACCAAAAATCAATCGCATTTTTAAATACGTCTGGCTTGGTTCCATACCAGTTTTTCTCAGCCAGGTCTGCATTTGTGTTTAGGGATAATTCAAAAAGTATTGAGCAAGTTTTTCAGCGTGCCTCAAGCACTCGCAAAAAATCTCGGAACTCTCCAGCTATAAAACAATAAAAGCTCTTAAAGTGTCACACTTCAACAAAAAAATCTTGATAAAAGCGTTATCCTAAAATATTCTCTAAAGCATTTCAAGTGGACCCAGATACCTATAACGGTATCATATAGGTACTCAAGTTTAAGAGCGAGCTCGCCATATAGAATTCAATTCCTCCGTCTAAGCCTTAAAACCAAGTCAAGCAACCCTAATAAAATCACATAAGTAAACCAGGTCTAACCCATAAAATAGATAAAAAGAAACTTGAACCTCCACAAAGTGACACGGTCTTGTATTAAAGTGAACGGAGGTCCGAAAAACACTATCTTTAAGAGTATAGCCTGCACGGTTAAGTATTTTCATCTACTTATGTTTAGCGACACCAAATATGGGTACATTCTGAGAGTGACCGGGTGATAAAGCTGCGATAGCAAAATGAAGAAACTCCGTGACTACGATTAGAAAAGAATTAAAACCCCTTCTAAAAAAATACACAAAAAAGGGCATATAAAGTCTTGGTTGAAAGTTGGTGATTATTTCTTATTTCTTTGACTTTTTTGGCACTGACTTCCAAAAAAATAGATTTTGGCGAAATGAGAACCTCCTCCGTAAAAAAAACAATCATGTTCTTCCCGTTTTGTTAGTTACCCTTTGCGACGACATTTTAAGACATTATTGCAACCCTATGAGCTGTACCCTCGAGTGACAAACTTTTTGGGACAGGGCCTGCTAAATCCAAATAAAAATAGTAACTAAGCATCGCTTGCATGATACTTAAGTAAAGGACACAAAGGCCTCTCACGCTTATGTAAGTAAACATAACCCCAAAAACACTATCTTTAAGTCTAGACTTAGTACAGTAAAATATTCTCATCCACTTAAAACCATTTTCAGTAATAGAAGGCGACGCCTAAATGCCTACTAAATATTGACAATGGATTTTCAACTGTAGGCGCCGAGTCGAATACACAATTTCGAGTAAACAGTAAAATACTCTTATCCATTTACAATTTCTTTACCAAATAACTAAGGTACACATAAAAACACTATGTTTAGTGTTTACGAAATACCCAACGGTTTCGTCCTCTAAATTCGGTCTTAGAATTCAGACGGTCCGTTTTCGGCCAGACCGACCTCATTTCAAATGTCAAGCGGTTTAAAATAAAGGTGGACGCTCGCTAAGGGTGAGACTGGGCGTCTAGTAGAGGGTAAATAAAATGTCCAATTTGTGAAAGTGTTTGAATCTTATCCTTTTTGAAAAGAGAACGCTTTTTTGAATTGTAATAATAATTAACATGCACTTTTTTGGCTCGATGGTAACATTATTGTAGTATTTGACATGTGGGAAACAAGAGGACATCCCAGCGGTCCACCCCGGTTCTACAAGACACCTGTTTTTTAGCATGGTAATATCTTCATGTAAGTTCGTGTTAAAGCTTGGGTTTATAGTATCCTTTACGAGGTTAAGCGGTCTGAAATGCTGACACCTTTTACCTAAATGCCTACTTGGCAAGGCAACTCATTAATCAAATTTTTTAGGGTTAAACATTTTTAGGCGTTAAGGAAATTGCTTCGCTTTGAGCAAAGGGTAATTTTTTTGTTCGTTTTTATATCGCGAAATTATGTTTAACAAAGACTTAATGTTGTTTCGTTGTGAATTATGCTTTTCTTGTCAGGGTCACAATTAGTAAAGTCCCGCGGCTTCGCCCTTGTTTTCGGTAACTGTTCCACGGGATCGAAGAACCCGGGAAATTTTTCCTATGTGTACTAAAGGAGTGTCAGTCTCTTGTCTCCTTCAAGGAGTGTCAGCATTATGACGGGGCCTTCCTGTAGAGGGCCACAGGGATTTACGAATTACCGTGACCCCGGATAGTAAAGGGCTGTTGAATAACAACGTGGATTTTAGACAGTACGAGTCTGACCGTCCCTTCTGCTCTGCCCTGGGTGGGAGGACTCATTTGATGAATGAACCAAGTTATTAATTCTAAAAAACTTAATAATTCTAAAGGACCATATCCAGTTAAGACCGTTATTTTGTCAGGCAGCTTATGCTAAATTCCAATGTCCTACCATCCGGGTCTTGATTGGATTTAAAACTTCAAAGAGAATCAAACAAAATACTTAAAAAGGTTATAATTGATCTTGTCAAAGAAGATCGGGGGAAGTCTGTTACTATTTGCTTGGGATAATTCTACTTTCGAAAGATATTTCTGAAAATCAATCGAACAATCTCCTTTGTATGTTTTCTTTTTATCATACTTTTTTCCTTTGAATCAATTTTTCCTTCATTGTGAAACATTAAAGCCGAGATCTCACGCGACTAGATCTTTTTGAGGGTCGCGGGACTGTACGAATTACCGTGACCCCGGAACGTAAAGGGCTATTGAAGGACACCGTGGATTTTAGTCAGTACGAGTCTGACTGTCCCTTCTGTTCTGCCCTGGGTGGGAGGACTCATTTGATGATTTTACCAGGAACAAAAAAAAAAGATCTTTTTGACAAAACGATGTTCGTGTCACACAACTATCAAACTAGAAGTTAGGACCAATTAACTTTTGCCCGCGGCTTTGCTCCTTTCACCTCTTGTATGTGCCTATGCTAATCACCAGGGTCCTTATATCATATACCCCTGTACCAAAAACTATCAAATTTATTGTCGTTTAGGCATGAAAGTGTAATAAAAAAAAACTTTCTTTGTCATAGAAAAAGCATTGCCGTCCAACGCGATGTGGCAACAGAAGTGCCCAAAAGCAGTGTACTCCTTTTAAAAACTTTTTTTGCTGGCAATGTTGATGTCGAATTTTGTGACGTCTTGTGGATTACATTAGCCATTTTTATTTACATTTAAAAATATTTTCATTTTGTCTATTTATTTATGAAAATAAGGTACAGACGCCAGCAAATCAATCCACCTCAATCCGTCAAATTTCTTTAATAGATTTCCAACCTTATCACAATAATGGAAGGTTAATGTTCGATTAGTATAATTTGGAAGATTTTTGTAGGTGTTTTTTTTCGTTGTAAAATCACCAAATGAGTCCTCGCACCCAGGGCAGAGCGCCCTGGGTGCGTGGACTCATAGCCCTTTACATTCCGAGGTCACGGTAATTCGTACAGTCCCGCGACCGATATCTCAGTAGGGTAGGTTAATAAATGTGTTGAATTTGCCTCTTCTCATTCATAAAAAAAAGCCAGGTTTTTTCCCACGTCATCGTATCTTTTCCAGCAAAGTAAATACGTTCTCCATGGCTCGCGAAGGCCATATTTAATCACGTTATTGTTTAAACTTTATGATTAAATATCTCTGGGGCCTCAGCCATTTAATTGAATATTAAAAGCTTTAACATTTTCATATTTTCATACCTACTTCCATTGGTGTGAGAGATTTTTTTTTATCTTTCCTGGAAAAATGTTTTACGTTTCATTCCGTAATTTTCATGAATATTTTGTGATGTGAGTGTTCTTTGTTCTCTGTTTTTGGTGTTATGGCGTGAATTTTAACTTCTGGGGTGATGCCATTGTTCTTTGTTTGCGAAGTTTTTTTAAAAAATATTTATTTGAAATAAGGTGATTGGATAAAAGGACGAGAGTATAACTTAGGCTGGTTGAGTGTGGGGTGCTAAGATAGGAAACCTCCACGTGCGCCCGTGGACTGGAGTTCCCTCTCGGATACGTCCGGGGGGAAGACCAGTTTTTCCGGCCGGTGCACCCTGGGATGCGGGCAAGAACTCTTCCTTAGGCACTGGGTTAAGGGGTCTCTTTGCGCGTATGCGAATAGCCTGTCGGGTGGACGCTCCAACGCGTGTCCGTCTGAATAGCAGAGGGCACAGCGGCGGAGCGGGCTTGCGGACGGTGAGTAATGGGTAAGCTCGCCCCCCGACCAAGGACCAAGCTCGGGTCGGTGGCGCGCCGTGATTCGCGCGTCACCGACGGGGCCCCTTTTAGTCAGGGGATCGGGGATTTTAGTCAGTAAGAGTCTGATAGTCCCTTCCGCTCCACCCAGGGCGGGAGGACTCTTTTGATGATTTTGCCACTCTAAAAAAAAAAGAAAAGGCTGGTTGAGTGTTTCAGAATACTTGATTATGTTTTCTGAAAAATTTTAATGTCAATGAAATTTTTATTTTTTATGCAGAGTAGCAATTTAGTCACCCGCATCCGTCAAATCAATTACTTGACAGAAAGGCACTTTTGCACTTTACAAGTCAAAATTAGAGAATTTGGGATTGAATCTTCACCCATTCGTAACAGTAGATTTGTATGGAAAATAATGGACAAGAAAAAATGTCGTCTAGGGGAAAAAGGATTCATACAAATACTACAAAAAATACTTTAAAAAAAGCATCAAAATGGTTCATCTCATCTTAGATAAAGGACAAAAGATTGTTTCTCAAATCTGATTTGAGCTAGCTATAACCGATAGATTCCCCTCCCTGTGAAATGAAGATGACAGTCAGTTTTGCTTCAGTCATTTATAACCAGAGTAACTTAAAAAGTCGTAACTATACAAGATTAAACAAGATTTATCACTGGTTACTCAATTTTCGAATTATTTTTGGGGCTGGGCGTTTATGTATGTGAGTTTATATGAAATTCCTAATGTACCCACACTTTTTTTAAAATAAAAAGAATCTAAACCATATCTTCCTAAAATCCTAAAAATACAGGTCACGAACCCCCCTCAAACCTTTTACTACAGTGAAATTTATTCAGAAGCTCATACCATAATTTTAGAGTAAACGAGAGAATCCTCGACGCCTTGAAAACTTGGAGATTAGGGGAAATTTTAAACAGTCCATGCCACTTGAATATTGTCATTTCCATGTAGTTTATCTTTGTGCGTGAGAGGCTTCTGAATATCCTGGAGTGGTCCAAGGGAAGAACGGGGATGAGAATTATTTTAAAGATATTTTTCAGGACCATTTTGTCTTGAGTTTGTGGCTTAATAAGTACAGCCGCACAGGCGTATCTTCTGGGTTAACCCGCGCTTGCCGAGGTTGGTCTATGGACGGGTGTCATAGCGACTTGCCTCAGTGCCTCGAAAAGCACGTAAAGCCTTTGGTCCTGGCTGTCATTTGTAGATCTTTCACAGTCGTTAAAATCCCTGAAGGCGTTTGGGCTTCATTTAGTATATTTTAACTGCCTCAGTTTACTAGTGTACCGTTAGACAAATTAATTGAGTAGTAAACACTCTTGTTCTTTTTTTACGTGGTAAAATCATCAAAATTAAATGAGTCCTCCCATCCAGGGCAGAGCGGGAGGGACTGTCAGACTCGTACTGACTAAAATCCACGATGTCCTTCAATAACCCTTTACGTACCGGGGTCACGGTAATTCGTGAGTCCCGCGACCCCGGCAGGCTTTGGCCCTCTAGAGGGCGGTCCCGTCATTTTTCTGACACTCTTTTATGCGCGCGTGGAACACACAACGCCCCGTCGACGCGGAAATAGTAAACACTCTACGTTAATTTGCTGATTGCGAACATTCGAATTATTCGTTTATTACGAATGTAATTTTTTCGCATCGGTAAGACACTCGAGTACTAACTACTTAGCAGTGTTCACTGCTGTGACTGATATTTAAATAAGTCTTCATTTTGCGACATCCACCATATTGGATTTGCAGTGATGTCTCTGTACTTGTCGTGTTTTGCTTATCATAATTTTTAAAACTGTAAACCAACAATCATGCCATTTTATTTTCATTTTGTTTAGTTGTCAATCTTTGACAGTTAAGCTTTTGTCAAACAGACAGGCGTGGCGAATGCGAAGCGTGACGTTTTTATTTGTAATGTATGGAATTGTTTGAATCCAGTCACATAGAAAAGCGAAAGCGATCCGATAGCGTGACAGAACTATCGGACTGACGTCTCGCTTCGGTTCGGTATCGCTTCGGAAACGCTTCGCTTTCGCCTGTCTAGTTGACAAAGGCATAAACCAACAATCTTGCCATTTTATTTTCATTGCGCTTAGCTGTCAATCTTTGACAGTTATTCTTTGTAAACGGAATTTTTAAAAAAGTAATTAAGTTGTTCAACAATTAGTCTAATTCTTACAGTTAAAACTAAACTGCTCATAAAAGTCACTTCTCACTGTTAATCCTAAACTTAGATCCTAACTTTTCATTACACACGTATAAAGGTTACTACCTAAACTGATAGACCATATACCCAAACATTTGCTAGTAAAATAAGGCTTTACATTTTATGATACGAGTACTTAGGTACCTAGTGCCGGCGCACGAGTGTTCTCGAATTGCTTAGTACCCTTTACAATAAGCGTTTAAACACGTTGTGTGGATGTAAAGGGTTTTGGGCAAGTAATATACGTGAATGGTTTAAGAGTACTAAGTTTAAATCATCCACCTCTTGTATCGATAGGTAGCAATAGTGCACAAGGCAAGGGACGGATTTCCAGCAGCCGTAGGGCGGCGAGCAATGGGCGACTCGCTGTCCGGCTGTGCTTGGACCATGCCTGGGTCGACGCGGTGATCCACGCGCGTCTCAAAGATCTGTCAGAAATCTGACAGCCCAAAGCCTGCTGGGGTCGCGGGACTGTCTCATAAGGTAACCGATTCCCTGGAACGTAAAGGGCCATTGAAAGATCGCCGTGGATTTTAGTCAGTACGAGTCTGACAGCCCAAGGCGGGACGGGAGGACTCATTTGATGATTTTATCACAATAAAAAAAGGTAGCAAGAGTCTGTATATGGACGAGGACGAGTAAGGAGGGACGGTGAGTAATGGGTATTTCGCCGTCTGATCAAGCACCAGGCCCGAGTCTGCGCGTTGTGTTCCACGTGCTCATCAAGGAGCTGTCAGCAAACTGACCTAGCCGATAGGTAAAATGCTTACCGGTATCGCCGAAATGCTAGGGGTACAAAAGGAACAGGTTTTGTATTTGTTTATGTGAGTTTCTATGTGGGGCAACGTAGACGCAAACCAGAGCCATTTACCATAACACACAATTAACCTACTCAACTGTACTGAAAGATCAAACTAACGACCCCCAATCGGAAAGCCAAACACTCCACCACTAAGCTATTAAGGCCAAGGTCCATTATCTACCCCATAACAATTGGAACTAACTGTAACAGCCAAAAGAAAATGGCGGAAAATCACTCCTTTTCATCTCAAAATACCTTTCTTCTCAAAGTCGGTCTCGCCTTAACGGTCAAAGGGCATTTTAGACTGAACAATAGGCTTTTTCCATGAAACTCTACAGATGTATAGATTTGGGGTGCTAAGACAGGAAACCTCCACGTGCGCCCGTGGACTGGAGTTCCCTCTCGGATACGTCCGGGGGGAAGACCAGTTTTTCGGGCCGGTGCACCCTGGGATGCGGGCAAAACACTTCCTTAGGCACTGTGTGCCTGAGGGATCTCTTTGCCCGTATGCGAATAGCCTGTCGGGTGGATGCTCCAACGCGTGTCCCTCTGAATAGCAGAGGGCACAGCGGCGGAGCGGGCTTGCGGACGGCGAGTAATGGGTAAGCCCGCCGTCCGACCAAGGACCAAGCCCAGGTCGGTGGCGCGTCGTGTTTCACGGGTCACCGACGGGGCCCCTTACGGGGCCAAATGCCTGCTGGGGTCGCGGATTTTTTCTTAATCCAGGTTACCGCGGCCCCGGAACGTAAAGGGCATCCGAAGAAACACGGGTGGATTTTAGTCAGTAAGAGTCTGACAGTCCCTCCCGCCCCACCCAGGGCGGGAGGACTCATTTGATGATTTTGCCACCCTTAAAAAAAAAAAAAAAAAGATGTATAGATTTCAGTATATTATCATGTGTTTGAATGGTTTAGGGATACAATGCTATATTATACGCTTAGTTGGATCGGGTTTTTGCGAAAAATATGTGTGAACATTCGAGTAATGTGTTGGTTTAATTATATTGATGGAAATGAGGTTTTATGTGGGTCAAACTTGGGTTAAAACAAATAGAAGGTACCTGTTAGAGTGCGGCTATTAGAGCAGTATCTATCCTGAACAAATAGTGATTTTGCCAAAAATTTGGCTAGGCTCTGGAGGTCTGGGGTGCTAAGACAGGAAACCTCCACGTGCGCCCGTGGACTGGAGTTCCCCTTCGGATACGTCCGGGGGGAAGACCAGTTTTTCGGGCCGGTGCACCCTGGGATGCGGGCAAAAACTCTTTTAGGTACTGTGTGCCTAAGGGGTCTCTTTGCCCGTATGCGAATAGCCTGTCGGGTGGATGCTCCAACGTGTGTCCCTCTGAACAGCAGAGGGCACAGCGGCGGAGCGGGCTTGCGGACGGTGAGTAATGGGTAAGCTCGCCGTCCGACCAAGGACCAAGCCCGGGTCGGTGGCGCGTCGTGTTTCACGCGTCACCGACGGGGCCCCTTACGGGGCCAAATGCCTGCTGGGGTCGCGGCTTTTTTCTTAATCCAGGATACCGCGGCCCCGGAACGTAAAGGGCATCCGAAGAAACACGGGTGGATTTTAGTCAGTAAGAGTCTGACAGTCCCTCCCGCCCTGCCCTGGGTGGGAGGACTCATTTGATGATTTTGCCACCCTAAAAAAAAAAAAAAAAAAAAAAAAAAAAAAAGGCTCTGGAGGTCTACTCTTTAAGTCCGTCAACGACGGGTTCGCAGGACTTACGAGTACCGTGACCCCGGAACGTAAAGGGCTAGAAAGACACCGTGGATTTTAGTCAGTACTAGTCTGACAGTCTCTCCTGCCCTACCCTGGGTGGGAGGATTCATTTGATGATTTTACCACGCTAAAAAAAAAGTCTGTCAACGAGGTCGTGGGACCAACGAATTACCGTGACTCCGGAACGTAAAGGGCTATTGAAGGACACCGTGGATTTTAATCAGTACTAGTCTGACAGTTCCTCCTCCCCTGCCCTGGGTGGGAGGACTTATTTGATGATTTTACCGCGTAAAAAAACAAAAAGTCGGTCAACGAAGTTACGGGCCCGTACAAAAGTAACGTACTACGTTTACACCTAGGTTTCCCCTTTTTTCGTTGTAAAATCAGCCAATGAGTCCTCTGCTCCTGGGTGTAGCGGAAGGGACTGTCAAACTCGTACTGACTAAAATCTACGGTGTTTCTTCAATAGCCGTAGCTCATTACCAAATGCTTAGTAGCTCGTTACCAAATGTTCTGCTTGCATGTGGAAATTTGTAATTGGCCTTATTTCATCTATACTGTCATTTACTGTATCTGTTTAGCTGTTTAGTTTTCCTAAAATAAATAAAATAAAATAAAATAGCCCTTTACGTTCCGGGGTCACGGTTACTTGTTTAGACAGTCAAGCGATTCCACTTCGGAACTCGAAACCGAGGTGGAATAGCAGGAGTGACATTAAAACATGAAATATTTACTTAAGAAAACACTTAATACGAGTATCCAGACCAGTTTGAAAACTTACCACCGTATAGATCTCAACTCTGAACCACAGTTAATGACTATTTAACTTGTTGAAGAAGTTACGAATAAGGTTAAACGATACACGCTTTTACGAAAGCGAAGTGAAAAACCAGTTTAAAAGTTAGGTACATAAGGGAATACGTGTTTCAAATACACGTGTGTTTTTAACTACTAACTGTCCTCCGCGGCTTAGCTTGCCTAATTTTTTAAACATTCACACTAGGGTCACGGGACTACCTCATCAGATCGAGACCCTGGAACATAAAGGGCTAATAAAGGACACCGTCGATTTTAGTCAATACGAGTCTGACAGCCTCTCCCGTCCCGTCCTAGGTGAGAGGACTCATTTGATGATATTACTATGATAAAAAAAGACCCACACTAGGATTTTTTTCTCTTTCATGTAAAAACGACTGAAAAGATTGAGATGGTGTGTGGGACACTGTTTTATTCTATTTAACTAGCGGGCGCCCGCGGCTCCGCTCGCGTGAATATCGGTTACCGCTGCAAAAAGCCTACTCAGGAAAGACACAGTCAGCAACATGATTTCCAGGTCTATTGACAGACACCGACACTAACATCGACGACGCAGTCATCACAAACACTCGACATAGATAGATTTAATGTGTTGCGGACTTTTTTGTAGATATTTATAAGTTCAACAATTAATTAGAACATTTTATGGTTCTATCTTTTATATTTTAGGCAGCGTACGCAAAATAAGTAACTTTTCTGGTTGATTTTTTACACCTTGTGGCCGAAAAACCTAAATATCTTACGCAACCCTATTTTTCTCCAAAATAAAATACAGTCTATGTTACTCGTGGATAATGTAGCTTTCGAATGGTGGAAGAAATTTTAAAAATCGGTCCAGTAGTTTTTGAGCCTATTCATTACAATCAAACAAACAAACAAAGTTTTCCTCTTTATAATATTAGTGTAGACTAAAATAACTAATTTCGTATCTACTATTGCTTCAACTATAAAGAAATTAAATGTAAACTAATAATATATTTAAACACTACCAAAACCTCTTATACCTATTTCATAAAATAACAACAAAACAAATCTAAAAATAAACTATTCAAAGACTAAAAGTAAAAAGGGGCACGCCGCAATCGAAGCGGTATGACCCCTCTTTGAGGAGTGGCTGGATAGGCGTCACGGCGTCCTGACCTACCGCATGACGCAGGTCCTCACCGGACACGGAAGTTTCGGGAGGTACCTGTGTCTGATAAGGAGGGAAGAAACGCCTGGGTGTCACCACTGCGAGGATCGTTCGGAGGACACGGTGGAGCATACGGTGCAGGACTGCCCCGCTTGGGCAGAGCACCGCCGTGTCCTCACGACGGCGATTGGCGGAGACCTCTCGCGCCCGGCATTGGTCGAGGCCATGCTGCGGGGCGAGACGTAGTGGGAAGCGGTCGCCTCCTTCAGCGAAGCAGTCATGCTCGCGAAGGAGGAGGCGGGCCGCGTGAGGGAGAGGACAGCGTCCTCCCTCCACCCCAGCCGCAGTAGTACACGCCCACGGCGACAGACTTCGGCAGACGATCTCCGGCCACCATAGGCGCGGGCATGCGGGCGTCGAGTAATGGGCGACTCGCTGTCCGACCATGGACCATGCCTGGGTCGACGGCGCGTTTCAAGTCTGACAGTCCCTCCCGCCCTGCCCTGGGTGGGAGGACTCATTTGATGAATTTTTCAACGCAAAATAAAACGACAAAGTCGCGCTGATAAGCACGGTTTGTAAATATTGCGATGACTGATTAGCGTATTTCATGTATAACTTTGGTGTTTCTACACCGATTTACACGATTCTTCTTTTATTGAATAGGTAATAATGTTAACTTTTTTTAATTAGGGATTAGAGAGAGTGTTGTTAACGTAAGAGTAGACAAATATAATCAGAAAGCTCCGAATTGCTAAGCTATCGGGAGTTTTACGTGTTATTGTGAGTCAACCATAAAAGATAGACATGTGCTGTGAAAGAATATTTTTATATAATTTTAAGGAGAACATTTCCGTCATACATGATTTCTATGTAGCTTTAACCATTAAGGCTGCATGCGCGACGGAAGCTTAAAAAATGGAGTAACTTCTCCCGTTTTCCCAATATTTCCCTTCACTGCTCTGCTCCTATTGATCGTAGCGTAATGAAAAGTATACTATAACCTGCCCAGGAGTATAAAGAATAATTGTGCCAAATTTCGTTAAAATCCGTCGAGTAGTTTTTGTTTCTATAACGAACATACAGACAGACAGACAGACCGACAAAAATTTTACTAATTGCATTTTTTGCATCAGTAGCCATCCCTAATCACCCCTTGATAGTTATTTTTTTAATATATTTCATGTACAGAATTGGCCTCTCTACAGATTTATTATAATTCTAGTTAATTATCATTTATTTTCGTGAACGCTGGTAAACCAGTAATTGGCGACTGTGTAAGTCTAACTGTATACAGAAGCTGTTGGTAAACCTTTTTAGTAAATAAATTAACTGGATTTACATTTTTATACTGATTTTATATCCCTGTGGGATACATTTTGAGTTGTACCGGGCAAAGTCGATGCAACAGCTAGTCACAAATAACCGTATGTATCAATATGATGGGGAATTAATTTGAAACCTTTATTGAAAATGCTGAGACCTCTCACGAAATTTCAAACAAATAGGTATCCCGTTTATGAAAATCATTCAGTCCAATCCGTTCCAGACATTTTATTTATCTATATTCTGTCTACAGACGTTATTTGTATCAAATATTTATCATATGTAATGGAAAATGTCTCCTGTATTTGTATAAGTTAAATAAAGGCCATTTTGTCAGTAAAACATGAATTATATGATGAATTTTCTAGTACTGTGTCGTAATGTCTTACTAGCGACTCGCCCCGGGTTCAAAATAAATTAAAGTAAATTTTCCGATTTTTTCGGTATTTTCAATATGTATAAAAATAGTTACAGTCTATTTAACTAATATTGTAAATGAGAAAGATATTTAGATGGATGTTTATTAACTCAAACACGTCAGAAAGCCTAAACAGCTCTTAATGGAACTTGAATCTGAGGTTATATAGTCTTTTTTTTTTAACTTGATAAAATCATCAAACGAGTCCTCTCACCCAAGGCAGAGCGGGAGGGACTGTCAGACTCGTACTGACTAAAATCCACGACGTCCTTCAATAGCCCTTTACGTTCCGGGGTTACGGTAATTCGTGAGTCCCGCGACCGAAGTTATATAGTCTGGATTTTTTATTGGATTATCTCGGTATTAAGTTTCCGTGTAATAATTTACGAGTTACACACACACACACAGCTAGTATTATAAATGTGGATTTTAGAGCACATCAAGATGCCACAATCTGGCAAATTTCTGTAATAGAGTTTCTACTTTATCACAACACACAGAAGGTTCGCGTTCGATTGCTCGTGCTGGCGTCTGTACATATTTTTGTCTGTTTGTTACTCCATCACGCAAAAACGATCAAACCAATTTGGAAGAAAATTTGTACACAAATAATTTGTAACCTGTATCAACACGTAGGACACTTAACCCTGTTAACCCAAATCCAAGCGAGCGAGGCATAAGCTTTTTTTTCATCGTGGTAAGGGCAGAGCAGGAGGGACTGTCAGACTCGTACTGACTAATATCCACGGTGTTCTTCAATAGTCCTTCACGTTCCGGGGTCACGGTAATTCGTAAGTCCCGTGACCCCGGCAGGCTTTGGCTCTCTAGAGCCCCCCCATCATTTTGCGGACACTCTTTGAGGCGCGCGTGGAACACAACGCGCCGTCGACCCGGGCATGGTCCATGGTCGGACAGCGAGTTGCCCATTACCCGCTACTCTGCCCAAGCGGGGCAGTCCTGCACCGTATGCTCCACCGTGTCCTCCGGACGATCCTCGCAGTAACGAGGCATAAGCTAGTTTTGGTTCCATTTTAAAACTCGTATCGCGTGTGAGGTATTTTATTTAACCCGTAAAGTAAGCCCACATAACTTAGATACTTAATATCAGGTTTAGGTTTGCTCCTAAAGAAATTCCGTAAATTACATTTTCAGTAAACACACTACATATTCCCCCTGGACTTACCTGCTCACACTCACATTAAAACCGTTGCTTAGTCTGACAAAGTGCTATATTAAAATATAGGTTAATCGTGACACAAAACCTTTGGGAAAACTAAACATTTAATTAATTCCGAATATTTCATACGACACAGAAACAACTAATTTTGTTGTTTACTATTAGAGAAACAAAAGACAACTTCATTTTATCCCTAGACAATGTTCATTGCAATTTGAACCTTATTGCTCGTGAAATACAAGTTAGATTGCTTTTTCGAGACAACTATGCCTGAATCACAACTAAATTTCGCCCTTATTTCCCAGGCGGTTAGAATTTCTAGTGTTGGGTACAACGAATGCTTGGAAGTACCGAATTTGAATATGGAATACTATTTTTGTTTGGTACCTTTTTATTCTAAGACTGTATGTAATGAGGCTTTTGTCTTCTTTCTTTTTTAAAAAAAGAACGTTGTATCACACTAGGAATTTGTTCCTATATCGTTGGTGCGTTTACAAACATAAAAAACTCACATACACAAACACCCACACCCGGAACAGCTACTTGCAGATCATACAAATATTTGTTCCGTGCGGGCATCGAACCCGCGTCACGCTGCGCAGCAGTCGATTGCTCGGCCACTGCGCCAACCGTGTCGATTTAGAAGGTATGAGCTTGTGGCTAAACACAGCCGCAAGCTTCTATTTTCAAAGTTAAGCCACGCTTTCCTAGCCACGTTCCTTGAATGGATGAGTTTTTAAGAAGAAGCCAGTAATGAATAGCTCGCCGTCCGATCAAGGCACATAAAGCTGTCAGCAAACTACTGGGGCCCCCATAGGGCCAATTGCCTGCGGGGTACTCGGGACGGTCTAAGCAGGCTACCGTGCCATGGAACGTAAAGGGCAGTTGAAGGACACCGTGGATTTTAGTCAGTACGAGTCTGAAAGTCCCTTTCGCTCTATCTAGGGCGCGAGGACTGATTTTTACGATTATAGTGCGTCGGTCGACCGACGGCACGCATGCGGACACGCTTTACCGACGGTCCTCGTACGCGTACGTACACGGTCGGTCGAACACTGTAACGATTTGTGAATTTTCATACAAATGACAAAAGCGACCGACGTACGCACCGACGGTCGGTCAAGCATCAAAACCGGCTTTAATTGATTATTTGCAAAAAATAATTGACACTGGCATTCCTATTTGTTCTTGAATCTTGCTGATTAACTTTATAAAAGAAAAATTATTTATTTATTAATAAATATGCTTTGTTGTTGATAAAAAGATTTATTTATAACTCATGTTACTTTATTTAACTTTAGGGAAAATGTGAGAAATTTATTGTTTTTGATCTTAAATTAATTTTACATTATTATCTTGTAATTTTATTGAGAAACTGTTCATCTTGATCGCACGGATGGTGCAGTGGCTGAGCGATTGACTGTTGCGGTGGTGGTCGCAGGTTCGTTTTCAATACGGGTGGTAAAAAAAGAAATAATTTTGAATAAAAATAGTTTTTTTTAATCTTAGTAAAATCATCAAATTATGAGTCCTCTCACCCAGGGCAGAGCGAGAGGGACTGTCAGACGCGTACTGACTACAATTCACGGTTTTCTTCAATAGCCTTTTACGTTCCGAGGTCACGGAAATTCGTTAGACCCGCGATCAAAAGTGAGGATCGATCCCGACACGGGTCCTGAGTGGACGCACTATCTGAGCACGTTAACCACTACCCCAAAAAGAAAAAATAATAATTTAAAAATGACTTTAACCTCGCCAAAGATGTTACAGTTAGTGAACGATAGTTAACGGTCACCTTTATCGATTGAACATTCTATGATTATGTTAAGATAACCTTACTTGACTTTAAACAAGATCGATTAATATTGCAACTATTTTTAACTTCTACAAATTATTTTTTAACTTCACAATGACGTTAGGTCACCTTCCAGTCAAAATAATATTATTACAAATTTTAATTTAATCTGAAGAAAGCCAAGATATTTTCCAGTTGATTTCATGTTCATCCATATTTATGAGGATCTCGCATTCTCAAATATTTTCTTCTTGGATATGTAGGGAAGTCTGTCTGTTTTTCCATTTCATACGATTTATGAATGTAACTCTTCTTGAAGATTAAAATCAGTTAAGTGCGTGTCGGAGCGCACAAAGGGTTCCGTGATCTGGGGTGAATAATAAAAAAATATAGGTACCTATATTTGCAGTTAGAAAACTGGTTCTCCGATACAAAATGATTAGGAAAATATTAATAATCCATGTACATTTAAGTAGTTGGTAAACATAGTAAGTTGGTCAACTAATAGTCGTATACTTCACTTTTCAACAGTTACTGAAGGCCCCTTTCTTGCTGTACCCCTCCGATGAACTGGAACGTAAAGCAGGAAACGGAGTAAATGATTCCATGCTTTTGCTCGCTAGTATGTAAAGGTTCCTTGTTGACTACGGAACCCTTTTTTTTTTTTATCGTGGTAAAATCATCAAATGAGTCCTCCCACCCAGGGCAGAGCGGGAGGGACTGCCAGACTTGTACTGACTAAAATCCACGGTGTCCTTCAATAGCCCTTTACGTACCGGGGTCACGGTAATCCCTAGGTCCCGCGATCCCGGCAGGCTTTGGCCCTCTACAGGCCCCGTCACTATGCTGACACTCTTTGAGGCGCGCGTGGAACACAACGCGCCGTCGACCCGGGCATGGTCCATGGTCGGACAGCGAGTCGCCCATTACTCGCTGCCCGCATGCCCGCGCCTACGGTGGCCGGAGATCGTCTTGCGACGTCGGACGCCGTGGGCGTCTACCACTGCGGCTGGGGTGGAGGGAGGACGCTGTCCTCTCCCTCAGGCGGCCCGCCTCCTCCTTCACGAGCATGACTGCTTCGCAGAAGGAGGCGACCGCTTCCCACTCCGTCTCGCCCCGCAGCATAGCCTCGACCAATGCCGGGCGCGAGAGGTCTCCGCCTATCGCCGTCGTGAGGACACGGCGGTGCTCTGCCCAAGCGGGGCAGTCCTGCACCGTATGCTCCACCGTGTCCTCTGGACGATCCTCGCAGTGGTGACACCCAGGCGTTTCTTCCCTCCCTATCAGACACAGGAACCTCCCGAAACTTCCGTGTCCGGTGAGGACCTGCGTCATGCGGTAGGTCAGGACGCCGTGACGCCTATCCAGCCACTCCTCAAAGAGTCCGTGGCGCGTTCAGACGGCCATGAAAACACATGGCCTCTGTTTTGTGCAGCGCCACGTCGAGTCCCAACTGCCGGATCCTATTAGCGACTGTCGCTACCGCCTGCGTCGCCACGTCGGCCGCCGCCTGGTGCGACTCTCCCTTCGCCAGGACGAGCGTGTCGTCGGCGTAACAAATTACGCCGACGCCGTCAGGGAGGTCGCCGCGCAGCACCCAGTCGTAACCGATGTTCCACAGGAGCGGCCCCAAGACCGATCCCTGTGGAACACCGCACGACATCTCTCGCCGGTTCCACTCTCCCCGGTGACCGGGGTAGATGACGGCTCTGTCCGTCAGGTAGTCCTCGACTATGCGACGGAGGTAGGTCGGCACCCGGTGATACCGGAGTGCCTCCCTGATGCAACTCCAGGGCAGGGTGTTGAAGGCATTGGAGATGTCTAAAGACACCCCCAAGACGACCCTGCCCCGGGAAATCGCATCCCCCGTCGTGAGGGCCCTCACGCGCGTGATGGCATCCACCGTCGATTGCCCCCTGCGGAAGCCAAACTGGCTCTCCGCAAGGTCCGGGCCCACCCAATTCAGGTGCCCGACGAGGCGGTTTGCAATTACTCTTTCAAAGAGCTTGCCCACCTCGTCGAGCAGCACGATGGGCCGGAATGCGGACGGAGCGTCCGCAGGGCGCCCGGGCTTCTGGATCAGGACCAGTTTCCCCGTCTTCCAACGAAGCGGGAACTGGCCCCTCTCCAGGCACGCGCTAAAGAGCCCCCCCAGTCGAGGCCCGAGAGTCCCCGAGGCCAGGACCCAGGCTTTTCCTGGCAAGCCGTCGGGTCCTGGGGCGGTATTTTTGGCTTTGAGCCGTTGTACCGCCAGTCTCAGGTCTACCTCGGTCACCTCCGGAGCGTCGTAGACGTCGTCGTCGCTGTAGTCCGCGTTTGCGCCAGCGTCAGGCACCGTCGGAGACGGAGCCATGGGCGGGGGAGTGTGCTCCCCCCGCGATGGGAACAGAGCGCTCACCACGTCCTCCACGAACTGAGGCTGGAGACTCTGTGTCAACGGGGGAGCCCAGGGGCGGAGCTTTTCTCTCACCCACTTGTAGGGCCGGCCCCATGGGTCCCCGTCCAGAGCCTCCAGCATCTCCTTGCGGGCCAATTCCTTGGCCCGCCAGATCTCGTCGCGGAGGGCGGTCTTCGCTGCCCTGTAGCCATCCTGCAGCTCCGTCTCTACAGTCGCCGTATCCGGAGGTCGGGTGCGGCGCCTGCGGAACCTGGTGTACCGGCGTCGCGCGGCAACGCACGCCTCGCGCAGCGCTGCTAGCTCGCGCGACCACAAGTACAGCTGACGCCGGGCGCGTCCTTGCCGGACCCGGGGCATGGCCACGTCGCAGATTTCCGACATGGCCTCCTGGAACCACCCCGCCTCGTCGTTGATGTCGGCAGGCCTGTCCGGTGGTGACACCCAGGCCTGCACGATCGAGGCTTCCAGAAATAGCTCCCGGTCCAGCTGCTTCAGCGCCCATCGCGGACCACTTGGGTTCCGTCTGACCGGCGCGTCTGAGGTCTGGGCGTTGACGTCAAACCGGATATACCGGTGGTCGGAATAGGTCTCCACCTCCTCTAGACTACGGAACCCTAAACTGTCTTAGCAAGCAACGTCACGGGAACAACTAGTATTTAATATCAATCATTCCACAATACTTTAGTACCTACCGTTCATTCACAGCGTAATTGACGTCACTTGAAAATGTCGAATGCAATCTTTTCTAATGTCAAACGAAAGACTCTCAATCACAATTGAAGATTTCTGATAAAGTTTTCACTTCATCACAGTTGTCAAGCTAAAGAAGGGACAGTCTTTCATTCACATTGATCTTTTTCTCTCCAAGTCTTAGACTCATCTTTTCTTCTTATCTTTAGAAAGAAAATGTTGTGTCATCTGGTTGGATGATGAAATTATTTTTTGTAAATTCCCAAATGTATCCTGCTCAAAGGACAATCTGAATTCAAGTGTCAATTGTCTATTTAGAATTTTCTTAACTATGTTTGAGTCGGTTTCCTCTCCAACCATGTGGGATTGAGTATCAGTATTTCACCTGGCGCAACTTCCTATCTGACTTTCACAAACCAGATTTTAATCTCAAAAAAATAACACAGAACAGTTTTTATAGAACTACTGACGCACGGTATTGTCTGTCATTTTTTTTTTCTTTAAAAAAACTTTACCCCGCACTAGGAATTTCTTCGTGTATCGTGGGTGCGTTTACAAACATAGAAACTCACATACACAAACCACTGCACATCATACAAATATTTGTTCCGTGCGGGGATCGAACCCGCGACACGTTGTGCAACTGTCGAAGGCTCAGCCACCGCCCCCAAACGTGTCTTCTTCTTATGTTTACTACCTACATACTAGGTCGCGGGACTGTACGAATTACCGTGACCCCGGAACGTAAAGGGCTATTTAAGGACACCGTGGATTTTAGACAGTACGAGTCTGACAGTCCCTCCCGCTCTGCCCTGGGTGGGAGGACTCATTTGATGATTTTACCACGACAAAACAAAAACCTACACACCAACGGTCTCGTTGGTCCCAAGCAAGCGCGACTGCTGATAGTGGGGTCCTGGGTTCGATTGACGAGTCGGGCATAAACCTGTTGAGTTTTTCGAGTAGCAGCGCAGATACTGGAAGTTGATGGCATGGTACTCCCGTGACTTCGAAAGCACGTTAAGGGCGCGTAATCAGAAAATTGGCAACGTCGCAAATAGCTGTCAAATATTTACAAGTTTTCATTAAAAAATGAATTTTAATTAATTTGGTAATTTAATACTCAGTCAGACTTATCTTAAAAAATCCGTTTACCATAGTTATTCAAAATATTTTGCATACAACTGCAACTTTCCTTACAAAGCGACTTCCTTCGAACTTATTGATAACCCGGTTCAACTGCACGTAAAACAATTTTATGTAAAATGTAGTTGCAAAAGTTTTATGAATAAGGAATTTTGTTCAAGAATATTTATAGTTTCTACGTGGTTGGTAGATATTCATGTCAATTTGAACGGTTTTGCAAGAAAGTATACTTTTTTGGGTGGTAAAATTTGTTAGGGCGACTCGCCCGGGGTCGCGGTACTAACGAGCTACCGTGACCCCGGAACGTAGTGCTATTGATGGATCACCGTGGATTTCAGTCAGTACAAGTCTGACAGTCCCTCCCGCTCTGCCCTGGGTGAGAGGACTCATTTGATGATTGTAACACGCTAAAAAATGGATATTTTTAATAACATGTTGTATTCTTTTGTTTTCCAGGTAAGCAAACAAACATTATCCAGTTGTTTCCACATCCAGGTACTAAATCCGTTTTATTATATTTTTATTGCTAATTCTGTTTTGCAAACGTTTGCAATTCACCTAAGTACACATACATAAAAATTGAACATGCGTCAAATTAAAAACGGCAAAAGAAAACATGTACAGATCTATCAGAATTATTTTACCTCTGACAGCAGGTAGGTTTCTTATAGAAGCGGGTATAAGGATCTCCGAGATTTTGATATAAATATATATTTTTTAATATAAATATAATTATTACCTTATTGCTGGATGTAAAAGGTTCCCTTTAATCTTAACAGAGAAGCAAGGTTGGAGGTATCATAACTGTGACCAGTCTTTAAATCCAATAGCCGTTTAATTTCACACATTCCAAATTTAAATTCGAATTTTGGACGCGCAAAACAATTGCAGCCATTATGAAATTGAAAGAGGAAAAAAAAACAATTTTATTCTTTTTTATTGCGTGCAGGAATGTTTCCCGATTTCAAATCAATTTTTTTATTGGTTGAAACAATAATCGAATCAGATTCTATTCGTGTTTTCCGATTGGAAATAATTTCGATTGTTTAAAAGCATACGTGTTATGGGTTGGCTCGGAATGTGTGCGGGAAATTGGTTTTTTGCAATATTATGGAAGAAAGGGTTTTTTCATGGTAAAATCATCAAATGAGTCCTCCCACCTAGGGCAGAGCGGGAGGGACTGTCAGACTTGTACTGACTAAAATCCACGGTGTCCTTCAATAGCCCTTTACGTACCGGGGTCACGGTAATTTGTGAGTCCCGCAACCCCGGCAGGCCCCGTCACTATGCTGACACTCCTAGAGACGCGCGTGGAACACAACGCGCCGTCGACCCGGGCGTGATCCATGGAGAAAGGGATAGCAAAGTTTTCAAGTGAAGCGTATTTGTATTTGGACATGGTGATAAGCGTTTTGTAGATAGGCCTTCTACTTAGCGATATGGTATTTACTACTCTTATAGGTATTTTTTTTCGAGATCCATTCTCTTGAATTCCAGGTCTCGTCCACCAAGATTAACTACTTAGTAATTTTCTAGTATAAGTAGTTAGCAATATTTCAAATGACATCAGACTTTTAAAAATAACACTGTAAATGAAAAGAAAATTTCTAGTCGTTCTTTTTTATTGGGAATTCGATATTATATAAATTTTATCAAATATGATATAATTGGTCGCGGGACTCACGAGGTCGCGGGTCTCACGAATTACCGTGTTCGCGGTACGTTAAGGGCTATTGAAGGACACCGTGGATTCTAGTCAAGTCAAACAGTCCCTCCCGCCCTACCCTGGGTGGGAGGACTGATGATTTTACCACGATAAAAAAAAATTATAATGTTATTAAAATATAACTAAAACATCTTATTGTAACAATTTTCACGTATCCAAGTTAAAATTACTTCCCTAGACATTTGAACTTGTTTAGCATAAATGTAAGTTAGTAAGTTTAAACAGAAGGAAGATATCTCGGAAACTACTGAACCGATTTAAAAAATTCTTTCACCAGCAAAAAACTACATTAATCTTGACTGCCATACATTTTAACTTATTTTTAAATTCAATCTAGGCCGCCCCGTATAAGTATTAAAATGGTTGATTATAAACCTGAAAACAGACTCAAACCAACCAACACAAACATCCATATTATACAAGAAAACTTAACCCTAATCAAACATTAACCCAGACGATTGAACAGTTAACCGCAGAACCCATAGATAAACCGTTAAACTCCGTTCAAACGTCGGTTCAGTTCAGCTTCGTTAGCCGTTCTGCGGTCAAACTGAACATAGTTTAGTATATTCTTAGGTTCCTAGCATATAATTCAGGGCCTACGTTAAATTTCATTGTTCTTGTGGCTTGAGAGAATATTGCCCCTGGCTTGGTTTACGGTAAGCGTGGTTATAGCAAATTGTGAAAATTAGTCTTTGGAAAGCTAGGTCGAGTTGCCGGTCGTCATGTGTGGGGAACACACGACACTACTGGGACATAGGCCTCTGTTAGTGGGAATGGGACATAATCCACCACGCGGGCCCAGTACGGGTTGCGGGTGCGTTGAAATTTTGGAAATCTGGCCTTCATTTGTTTTAAAATAAAATGGAAACGAATTTGATTAACGATGTTTTGTTAGCGCAGAGCAGGAGAGAGGAGACTACAATCCACGTTTTCCCTAAATAGCCCTTTACCTTTCGGGGCCACGATTACTCAGTAGTTCCACCACCCCGGCAGGCTATGGTACCCTCAAGGGGTCCCCCGAGCCCCCGTCAGTGTGCTGACACTCCTTGAGGCGCGCGTGGAACACAACGCGCCGTCGACCCGGGCATACTATATCAAGCCTTGAAAAAATTAAAAAAAACCTATTGTTGAATTGTCCACATCAACACGGTCATCTGCCTACCCTCGTCCCATATCATTTGGGGTCGACGGAACGCTTATATTTTTCTTTTAATTTTCTCTTGTCAGCTGTCATGCTATCATTTACTCCTTTCCGTTATCCATTGTGATCTTGTAACCATGAAAGGAATTTTAATTCCGAATCCGTGTTACGCCACGCAACAATGATGGCTGCTTTAAAAATATGGTTTCATAAAATACAAAACAGATTATATTTTCATGGAGATATGACGCGACGTTGACCCAAGCATGGTCCCTGATCAGTCGGCGAGCTTCCCATTTCTCGCCGTTGCCGGAAATTACCTCGCGACATCTGACACCCCTGGCGTCTCCCGCGATGGCTGAGTCTTTAGGTGGAGGCTGTCCTCTCCCTCACGTATTCCGCTTTCGCCTTCGCTAGCATAACTGCTTCGCAGGAGTTGACTGTTTCTCATCTTCTTCACTCCGCAGCATGGCTTCAATCAATACCGGACACGAGAGGTCGAGAACACGGTGCTGTGCCCAAGCAGCAGATCTCCAACCTATGCTCCACCGTGACCTTCGGGCTATATGAAGAGAAACAAGAGGCACTTTCAAACATCGAATATTAACATTAACGGAAATGGGATGGGATGGGATTGATTCTACACCTATTCGCAAGGGTAGGTTTGTATTAACAAGAATGGGCAAGAAACTCCATACTTACTCTTTTTAAAAATGTTTTACAATATTTTTATAACATCATTTGACATAAATAATGCGAAAGCAATGTAGGTACTTTAAATCTAGACTACAGATTATTAAAAAAAAAATGGTATATATACAAAAAACAAAACACAAAAAGGTACATGGTGTTCACATTTTAACAAAATATTGCAATGATGGCATTCGCTGTCCGACCACGGACCATGCCCGGGTCGACGGCGCGTTGTGTTCCACGCGCGCCTCAAGGAGTGTCAGCATAGTGACGGGGCCTGTAGAGGGCCAAAGCCTGCCGGGGTCGCGGGACTAACGAATTACCGTGACCCCGGTACGTAAAGGGCTAGTGAAGGACACCGTGGATTTTAGTCAGTACGAGTCTGACAGTCCCTCCCGCTCTGCCCTGGTTGGGAGGACTCATTTGATGATTTTATCACGATAAAAAAAAAAAGAATGGGGTGCCGACCCTATGTGCGCAAATGATGCTTCACTCGTTCTATTTCTCTTTTCTGTTTCTATATTTTCTGTTGTAACTAAGCTTCCGCCTTGAAGCATTAGCGTGATAGTTAGCTGTTAAAGATGGGTATCAGTCTAATCGTTGATCAAAGCACGTTTTTATGGTGTCCGTTGGTGAAAACTATGGTTTATTAGCACGGAATGAGAAGGGGATGTATTCGGTGACTTGGTATGCGTGACTATTGTTCTTATCTGAGGCGTTAAGCGAAAGATAGACGATCTGCGGTTTTGTATGTATGAATAAAAAATTGGACTCCGCTTTTTTTTACTAATTTTAAATCAGGCTGTCAAACAATACTGTTGAACATGAGCTTTTTTTTTAGACGAAAAATAATACTTTGGTCTAGAATCTTAGTCGGGTCGCGGGACTGTACGAATTACCGTGACCCCGGAACGTAAAGGGCAATTGAAGGACACCGTGGATTTTAGTCAGTACGAATCTGACAGTCCCTCCCGCTCTGCCCTGGGTGGGAGGACTCATTTGATGATATAAGCACGATAAAAAAAAAGAATCTTAGTCAAGATTTTCCTTATTGTATATTATACTGTGTGTATTTAATATCTTGCAAGATATTTTACATTATATTCAGTGAGAAATTAATTCAGCAACCTGAAAGGAGGACCTACTTTGCTTTTATTATTACAAGGAATAATTATTCCTTTGAGTATGAATATAAAGCTGAATTTTAAAATATTCACAGACAAGGCTACCTTAGCAACAGCCAGGATTTATTTTAAATTAGTTCAAAAGGCCAAGAGAAATATTCCGTCCACCAGACCTGAAAATCAATAAACATAACTAGGCGTAAAATAAAATCTTATTCAAAACAAAAGGTAATAAAATACAAAATTAATAGGATACACCACTAGGATAAACCAAAGTTATTACATAAACACATGTGAATTGTGCAAATCCATTCAAAAACGATTCCGAAATCGCTGATCGCTCCTCTCAGCAATTCCCAACATTCGCACGTCTGCTCGCTCCGAGAGTGAACGTGACAATGACAAATACAATGCCTGTATGACGTCACAAACATTATTGAAGTTTTTTTTGCCTACCCGCCAGAACAATGTTTTGTAATAACGTTTTAAGTTGGATTCTCACGTTATGGGATCGTAGTTCGAATCTCAGAAATAGTTTGACTTTTGTATTTTGTTTTTACACTATACAGGCTTTAGTTTGGCCGCAATTCATCTGATGTGAAGCGATGATGCTACCTAGGCTGAAGCATGTTTCTCAAAACGGAAACAAAAAATTGTGAATGCATTCTTGGAGCATTCCAGTCCACTCCTTAAAGATAGGAAGCCTACACCAACTGTGGAATTTAAAGTTGAATTTAATTTATTCATGAAATAATATGAAAAAATTGCTCCACACACAGTTAGTACATCAAAGTACTTATCAAAATAAGGCTAGGTAATAAAACCATGTTAATCCGGCCACACATTTATTATGTACACGTCCGTTCCCTCCGAAAGCGAACGTGACAATGACGCGATCTGATACCTGTGTGACGTCACTATCTACCCAACAACGATTATTGAAATTTTGTTGCCTACCCGCCAGTAAAATGTTTTGTAATACCCTGTAATGTTGCCATAAACTTTTGTATAAAGGGTAATAAACTCTATTTTTTATTACTTTTAAGGTTGGACGTGATTTTTATCTTACCGATAAGTGACTTATATCTGTCTGGGCCTGAAATAGGACGTTATTTAGGTAGTAAGTAAAACGGTAGCAATAAAGTTGGCCGTAATGGAAGTTATTTTCAGTGTTTTGGCCTTGGTTAGTTATTTTTTTATGTATTTAAGTTATAAGTATTTTTCACGAGTATATTGACACATTGTGGTCATAACTTAATCTAAAGCCAAACACACACTCCGTAGAATCGATTTCTAATGTTGATTTTATACGAAATGTTATCTGCCAGTCGTTTTCAGGACGTAGAGTATATTAGTGATATCCAAAGCGTACGTCCACACTTTGCTAGCTATGTTTCAGTCCCGTGTAAGGCCCTTCGTACACAACTCGACGCAAGTCTCCGATACCTTACGACTTTGATATCCATTGATGCGTGCCTTTGACAGGCCTGTTGGTCTAGTGGTTAGTGACCCTGATTGCTATGCCGGAGGTCGTGGGTTCGATCCCCACCCAGGACAAATGTTTGTGTGATGAGCACGATCATTTGTTCTGTGTCTGGGTGTAATTTATCTATAATATGTATGTATGTAGAAATATATAAGTATGTTTATCAGTTGTCTAGTACCCATAACACAAGCTCTGCTTAGCTTGGGACTAGATGGCGTTGTGTGCTAGTTGTGGAATATTTATTTATTTATTATTTATTTATTTGTGCGAACCTTTGTGAATTGTATTACGATAGTCGCCTGGATACTAAAGTCGTAAGGTATCGGAAACTTGCGACGCGTTGTGAACGAAGGGCCTAAGGGTTATCAGGTGCGAGACTATTGAATCTACTGTGAACTTGACGCTATCTTGGTACTGTGCCTGCCGGGGTCGCGGGAGCCTGCCGGGGTCGCGAGACCAAGGGATTACCGTGACCCCGGAACGTAAAGGGCTATTGAAGGACACCGTGGATTTTAGTCAGTACGAGTCTGACAGTCCCTCCCACTCTGCCCTGGGTGGGAGGACTCATTTGATGATTTTACCACGTAAAAAGAAAAAAAGTTGGTACTGCGAAATTCGTTATTAAAAAACTCAATAACACTGCCCAATATTGAATGTTGAAACAAATCGAAACCATATCTTTAGAAGCAGTATTTGAGGCATTTTTTATCGCGGTAAAATCAACAAATGATAACTCCCACCCAGGGCAGGGCAGGAGGGACTGTCAGACTTGTACTGACTAAAATCTATAATACTTCAATTGCCTTTTACGTCCTGGGTCACGGCATTCGTTACTCCCGCGACCCCGGCAAGCTTTGGCCCTCTTAGGGCCGGCCCCGTCATTGTGCTGATACTCTTTGAGTGTTTGGGGCTAATAGATCAATGAGACAGTATATTAGAAGAAGTTAATGAATCGAGACGAGAAGAAACGTATTAATTATGTTCTCGAAATCAAAATAACAAAGCCTTAATCTAATTTCTCGATAAAGCAATAACTAATTAAAACTTACAATGAAGAATTTGTGTATCAAAAAGTATAAATCTAGATAAGACTTCATTTATTTTCCAATTTCAACACGAGACCGACGGAAAGTCTGATAAGAAGTGGATATCGCGTATTTATTTTAGCTGTTTCTTTGAAAACTTGATGAAAATAGGAAAATTACTGTTAATTTCTTTTTTATCCTCTTTAGGCGTCCTTAATAATAGATGTACATGATGAAAATTATGTACGTCTATTATTTTATTATTACTTATGTAGAAGAGCCTCGACCAACACCTTAAGCCGGCTCGACCAACAACTATGTTGTGGTCGGCATCCAGTCGAACCGCAATGCAGCTGAATATCAGCGTTTTACACGGAGCGACTGCCTATCTGAACTCCGCACAGGAATTGAGTAATACGACACCCCTCGCAAAACTGATTGTCAGACTTTCGAGCTTCAAATTTACATTTTTTTTTTCCATTACACTAGGAATTTCTCCTGCATCGTGGGTGCGTTTACAAAGAAACTCACATACAGAAACACCTAGACCGGGAACAACAACTTGTAGATCTTACAAATATTTTTACTTTGCGGGAATCGAACCCGCAACGCACTGCGTAGCAGTTGATTGCTCCGCTACAGCGTTAACCGTACCGTCGCGAAATGACAGCCGGGTCACCAATGCGCAGACCAAACTAGGCAAGCACGGCTTAACCTGGAAGACTGGTCTGTACGGCTGTAATAACAGCAAACAATCTCAGTACATAACCAAGGCATTTCTACGGTAAATTAAATTATTTTGATAGCTGTTGAACAAAGTGTAAAACTGCACTTTTCCATGTTCAGTAAAGCTCTTACGTGTGCGATTTTACCTTTGAGGTTGGTTTTGTGGTCCAAGTTATCAATGAATAGCGATTATCTGTTATTCTTTGGATTAAGGTTGGGTCGCGGGAACACAGGCGAAAGGAGTGTGTAAGGATCGTAGCAGATGGCGCTCTGTGGTTTCTGCCTGCTTCCATGGGAATAGACCTCTCTCTAAGACTGCTTCTGTTTTTGACTCAGGACCATGGCCGTCGCTTTCTATAGGGCCTCTTTCTTTACTTTTAACTGTTTCTGTCTCGAGTGGCGACCGCGGACCGGAAGACACAACTTAGGCAGGCCTCCCACTAGGCGAACCGACGTTATTGTGAGAGTTGCGAGCAACTGATGCATGCAAGTGGGCTATTGTCGTTCGGCGTTGCGGTCTAGCGGAAGTCTTGGTTCGGCTGTGGACGTGTTCTGGTTGATGATAATGACCATGAGCTCTCTCTTACATTATCACTTTCCAACTTTTAAGTGAGAGGAATTCCAGCAAGTTTTAAGTTCAAATCTCATATAAAATCTTATTTACATACATCCACAATCCTATATCTTGGACCACACGCTCACAACGCAGGTCGTTACCAGTTCTCCCAAAGCCCACTAGTTAGGCGTTCCAATGTAACCAAGGTACTCTATAATCCAGGCACACTGAAACAAAGCTAACGTACGTGTAGTCTAGGCTTTTTCATATTCCTGACCCGTCTAGGTTCAGCTAATACCTATGTGCTGTCGAGTCGTGATTACGATTATGATTTTCAATAAATAATACCCAGTTTAAAGTATTCAATTTGACGGCACGTTTGACGCAGTGGCTGGGAAATTGGACTCCTGCGCTATGTGTCGCGGGTTCGATTCCCGCACGGAGCAAGTATTTGTATGATCTACAAGCAGTTGTTCCGGGTCTGGACGTTTGTGTATGTGAGTTTCTATGTTTGTAGAAATTACTAATGTGGGGCAAAGTTTAAAAATAAAAACACAAAATCGATTGGTATTTTATTATTTATTAACATCGATTATTACCCCGAGGTTTCTGGTCATATTTGTGTGATTCTGTTTGTTTGACGCAGTATACTTGCCATTTAGTCCCATAAAAACTTCATTCAGTTAGTTGCATTAGTTTTTATTTTATGAGCATTTTTTTTAAACAAAGAACATTGGCCACAAACTATCCGTTTGAAATACCCACAATACCCATCCTTAGAGCACCTCCATCACTATAATACGCTACTCCGATGCGATTAACAGACCCTTTTCTTTTATTTTACTGGCATTGTGCGCCAAATGAGGCGAATGCTGGACAAAGGGGCGATTGGGGAATTCTGTTTGTGAGTACAGTAACTGTCTAACTAGGGGTACAGTGATACGGCACTAGCGTGGTGAGTCTGTAGTACTGTTCCGGTGAAGGGAGGTTTGTTACTGCTAGATCGGGGGGTATTAAAACTGTACTTGTGTGGTTCGGAAAAATGGGTGTGGATGTGGTAATGTTTTTAATAGGGTGTGCTGTGTACATTCAATGGGCTTCATCAATTAGGACATTGCCCCACACTAGGAATTTCTCATGTGTCGTGGGTGCGTTTATAAACATATAAATTCACATACACAAACGCCCAGAACCAATTACTTGTAGTTCATACAAATATTTGCTTCATGCGGAAATCGAACCCGCGATACGCAGCGCAGCAGTCCAATTGCTCAGCCACTGCGAGGAGAGTGGAGGAAGGAAGGGGAGTGCGCCATAGTGAAGCTGACTGTACTTCTATGGTGGTAACTGAATTTATTGCACTGCTCACGTGACTGTCTCACCAGATAACTGTAATTAATAAATAAAATAAATAAATACATGTTCCACAACGCCATCTAGTCCCAAGCTAAGCAGAGCTTGTGTTATGGGTACTAGACAACTGATAAACATACTTATATATTTCTAAATACATACATATTATAGATATATGACACCCAGACACAGAACAAATGATCGTGCTCATCACACAAACATTTGTCCTGGGTGGGAATCGAACCCACGACCTCCGGCATAGCAGTCAGGGTCACTAACCACTAGACCATCAGGCCAGTGACCCCGGAACAGATAACCCTGATGAGGTTTCGTTCTTCCAATCTTGCACAATGAGCCGTCTTTAAAAATCATCAAGATTGAGACCATGGGTGAAGCGGACGGGGCTGTCAGGCTCGCACTAACTCAAATATTTAGCCCTTTACGTTGTAGGGTCACAATTATCCGTTTAGACAGTACCGCGACCCCGGCAGGCACGCAATAAGTCCTCTCTGCAATATCTCTCACAGAATGTAGAACTAAATCTTTGTACCACGTCACCTACACGTTTGTCATATAAAGTACTGCGATACGGTGGAGAGCGAGAAAGTTATGCAAACATAAAGTTTTAAGTTAAATTGACTTCCCGAGCTATGTGGACTAAATTATGTCGTTCCCCTTTGACGCAGTTAAACAGGGAATTTGGTGCCGGATTATCTGTATCATCATGGCTTAGTTCCTTTGGGGTGGACAGAAATGTCGGTGCATGTTGATTAAGAATTATTATAATTAGATTAAGGATTAAAATTCAGGTTTAGGCAAATTGTGGCTGATTTCCTTTGGGAAATAGGTCATTTTTTTTGGGGTTTGGTCTCAATCTAGGGCAGGAGCATAGATGAGGCCCATATTAAAAAAAAAATGGTCGTGTACTCATGCCTTATTGGGCTTTACATGAGGCTCTTTTTTTGGAAAAATGCCACTTTAATCTCGTAGTCGCAAGCGGGACTAGTGAACATGGAGACCTGAGTTCAATTTCTGGATTAAGTTCTATTAAGTTTTTCCAAAAGAAGTGTTTAGTAGCAGCCTGGAGTTTGGAAGTTAGCTGTAAGACTAACATTCAATGATTTAGTCGCCTCTGACTATTATCTCTTCTGATGGTAAGCATTGATGTGATCGGACATGAAAAGCAATGGAGTCGCTTGTTTCCATACAGAAAATTAGGCTAAAATAACTAAAGCTTTATTTTATCGAGGTAAAATCATCGAATGAGTCCTCCCATCCAGAGCAGAGCGGGAGGGACTGTTAGACTCGTACTGACTAAACTCCACGGTGTCCTTCAATAGCCCTTTACGTTCCGGGGTCATGGTAATTTGTGAGTCCCGCGACCGCGTGTTTTTTTTTGGCGTATCTTTCCATACTACGCTATGCTGCTAAAAATCTATCCGTCGCTCGTGCCACAATGAACACTTGTCTTAAGTACCTAAGTTTGAAATATTTGGAAAGGACCGTGAATCGGTTAAAAAAAAACAAGTCAAAGTTGTTGGCAGAATGCTCCTTCAAGACAAGAATATAAATTATCAAAGAATATATATAAATATGAATCACGATGACGGTGTGTGGATTGTGGTTCCTAGCTGTTCGGATGACTCGTGCATGAAAATCACTTTTCAATTCAGTGATAAGTTTGCTAGACATTAGGCTTTAAAGTGCAGGTGGCTGACTATGACGTCCTAAGCGAAAGTAGTTCCGCTGAGGGAACGAAATGGTGCTAGACGACTTGTATAGCTGTCTCTTTCCCTCAACGAAACTCTGCTTTATACTTTAGCGTTTCTGTTATTTATGCGAATAATAACTTCACTTAATTGAGTTTTACAAAGCAGTCATTTACATAAAACCTATTTCTGGCACTAACAAACACAAAGCCTATGTCCCAGGGTGTCCTAAAAACGAACTACCTTAATTACTTCAACGGTTCTCATTTACTGTTTAAATTGGAACTCAATACACTAAGGCCCGCTACACGACCTCTGGTGATGCGATGTGGGTCAAGCTACACGCACGCGCGTGTTTTGTTTTCTTTTTGGAGACTCGCTTTCCAACTCACTTGCTTAAGAAACGTAAAAGAGGTTATAGTTCCCGTGATGTGAAAGAGATACATTTATTCACCATTGGGTGTTCCCTCCGTAAAATAGTCGCTTTTCTTGGCTCTTCTCTTAACTCAATTTTAAATTTTAAAATTTGGCTGAAAGTAAGCACTAATTGCTAAGATTCTCCAGAAAGGTTGGGTTCGTAATAATAGCAACTGGCGTGCTTGTATGACCAGAAGTGTGAATAAGTGGACGAAAGGAGTGTGTAAGAATCGTAGCAGTTGGCGTTCTATGGTTTCCGCCCTTTCCATATAAATATTATCTATGTTATATCAGCCCTTTTTGAACGTCAATTTAGCAAATAAAATAACCATGGCATGATGGCGAATCGCGGTACTTCTAATTATTTTGCTGCAACCGCTATCGCTTGAGCGTGTTTTTCGTGGCCAAGGGGTAACTACACACAATAAGCTTGTTTACAATTAAACACTATTTACATAAGACTCTAGGGAAAACTCCGGCGTGCTTCGCTAGTCATTACGTAATACCCCGGCGTGCTTCTGTGCTTCGGTAGTCATTAGGTCCCGCTTGCTTCGATGTTCCACACCTAAGGACCTATTAGTACTATGTAGGTATTGTTTGTACCAAGTACTAAGCCTGCTTGAATTTATTTTAGTAATCTCTCATGAGAGTCTTTGGGACACGTATAATTTAACCTCTCGGGCGCGTTACGTACACCCGGGTGTACATAAGCGAAAACGCCCCAGCGCCTTACGTACACACGTCTGTACATAACAGACAGTCGCTCATTGGACGTTGATTTTTATCATTTTCAAGTATAAATCGCCCGAGAGGTTGAGGAAGATTTTCTATCAAGATTTGTATCTAGGTATTGTTTAATCTACGTAATCCTACCTACTTTACCTTGTTGATCTAGTCGTCGCAGTTGCTACTGTCGATTGTTAAGACTGGCTCGATTCCCAGGAGGGACAAAGTGTTATTGGGTTTTTCCATATGAAATTCCTCTAATTCCGCCCTAAGGTTGAAGCTCGGTTGATGAGAATGTGCCCACCCTTTGTTAAGATGTGGGTCTTAAAGATGTCTGACAAAAGAAGGTAGTGGGTGCAGGTTACATCGCTGTTTTTGGATGGTATCATCATCAGATTAGTCCTTCCGCCCTGGGAGAAGTGGCGGGGACTTTCGGACTCTTACTGCAGAAATCCACCCCTTTGCATTCTAAGACATGGTGCTTAGACAGCCCCACATCATAGAGCACACCCCTGCCAATCCATTTCGGGATTAAAAGCATAATTTTTATAGTAAAGATAATCTTATTATATCATTACAGTCAAACATTTTAAAGTAACTGCAACTTCATCTTACTAAACGAAAATTACGTAAAAATAGAGCAAAATGGAGAATATAAAACTGTACCGACATAAGTCGCGATGCTTTGTCGCTACAATGTAACAGTCTCTGGAAACTTCATATTTTAATGAGATTATGCAACCCGTTCTGAAATGAAACGGTCCTGATGTTTATTCTGCATTGCTTTAGAGTTGTTTTTCTGAACGATAATAGGTGGATCTTTGTGTGGCCTGTTTTTTCTTTTATTTATTAAAACAGACTGTCGTTTGGTATTTGTTTAGTGTAGACTAAGACCGTGCTCAAGTTTTTGATAAATTGCTCGCCCACGGCGACGGAGGTCGACAGACGATCTCCGGCCACCGTAGGCGCGGGCATGCGGGCAGCAAGTAATGGGCAACTCACTGTCCGACCATGGACCATGCCCGACCATGGACCACGCGACGGCGCGTTGTGTTCCACGCGCGCCTCAAAGAGCTTCAGCAAAATGACGGGGCCCCCCTCTAGAGGGCCAAAACCTGACGGGGTCAGCTGAAAGTAAATGGTAAAAACGGCAATTTTCTTACTTTTTTGTCACTTTTTGTTTTGAAAATCTTCAGAGGCATATAGGGCTCTTAAGCCACCTCGGCTTAGTTATTCTTGTTCCAAAGTGTGACCAAAAGTATAAAGACGATTTTCCTCATGTACCAACCCTTAATTCTCTCCCCACAAGATTACTTCCTCCACTATCCCTCTAATACCCTCCACTTAATTTCCTCCATAGATCTCAACAGTAATTATAATAAAACCAAACTGTCATAAGTCCTCGGCTCTAATCCCTCAAGTTTAAACTTTAGTATAATGAGATTATGTCTCAGTTTGCAGTGCAACGTAGTTGGGTTATAACTGGTAAGTTCCTTGCTAAGTTGTCTTGTGTTAATTAAAAAGTATAGGGTCTTATCTTTAAGCCTGATTATTAATGTTTGTTGTATTAAAAGTAACAGGTTTAAATGTATATAGGGATCCTTTTAATCGCCTTATACCTTTCTGAACTATTGTTGTTGATTTCCAGTCTAAATATCAGACTGTTACATAGTACAAGCGTCTTCCTTTCTCATATAAACAACCAAGTTCCTGGGTAATATTTCGTGTTGTTAGGCAGCTAGCACCAAGTATCAATAATGTCTAGAAGCAACGGCTTAATCTGTTTAGCGTTAATAATATTAGCTTTTGAATACATTTTAAAAGTAATATTATTTGTACTATAAACACGTATATGTATAGTTGCATAATACAGTTGAAAAATTTGTGTGCATTATGTGGCTTCTGCCATAAAAAGTAACATCGTAGCACACACCTACGGCGTAGCCGGTTGCGTAGCATTTGCTACGCACCATGTTTCAACGAATCTTCTTACTACTCGTACTATTTTTATACTGTACTAGTATTATAGATGTGCAACTTTGTGAGGAAGGATGAATGGATGGATGGATGTTTGTTACAACTTCACACAAAAACTGCAGGTATTTGGATATTCGGCACGAACATTGTTTGTCACCAATATTAACATATAGGATACATTGTATCCCAAAATTATGTTTCGCGGGCAAAAGCTAGACCATTTATTTTACTTTTTTCAATAAGTATATCATACTACTGCCAAACACTATTGCCTCCTTATTTCTTTATCTTGGTAAAATCATCACATAAATCCTCCCACCCAGGGCAGAGCGGGAGGAACTGTCAGACTCGTACTGACTAAAAATCCACGGTGTCCTTCAATAGCCCTTTACGTTCCGAGGTCACGGTAATTCGTAATTCCCGCGACCCCACAGTATTGACTCCTTAATATTTTTATTAACTTTTCTTTTCTAACATCATGTCCTAGTTTTGTTACAACTTGAGTTTCTTACAAACTGTTATTATAAAAGAATTTTCATGTTAATTGGATGAAAAATGGCGGTTCACTAGCTCGTTATGTCAAGCGGTTTTGAATTATGTTTCAAAGCGCAGTTTCTTTATTACTTAGTTGCATACATGGCTTTATGAATTAATTTATACAACTTTATGAAATAATTAAAGCTATTTGAAAGAAACTAGGAGTTATTTTCCTGTTAATTCTGTGAAAGGCATAATTTTAGTGCGATATTGTATTATTTCTTATTAAAGCAACCTATATCGTTTCCTTTTTATGAGAGAAAATGCGCGTAGTGTTAATTTCTTGGTGAAATATGTTTCCTTCGTGTGAACTTGAGTGTTAACGCCCATTTTACACGCTGCAAGAAATAAAATTGCATGCGTATTGCATTCAGTTTTGACTACATTGCGGACTATGAATGGTCAATGAAATCAGTTGATCAAGCAAATACTGCAATGTAGTCAAATAAGTCACCGTCTATATTAGGTTTAAGGCTTGGTCTTGTATACAGAGGAGTCTTGCCTGTAATAGCGCCCCGCTGCGCGCTACCCGCTGACTGTTAGACCGAGGCGTAAGAGACCTGTGTCTCAGTACGTACGTACTCACAATAGACTTCGCCTATCACACACACACACACACTCACATAACACACACACACACACCCACTCACATAACACACACACACACACTTGCACACGGCGTACTCACTTCTTATCACATGCACATGCACACCTACACATTTCACACCCACAGTTAACAAAACAATGTAACATATAAAAATATCTCCCACCATATTAAACTATGTTTAGGGAAGTGCTCGGTGGAACACTTTCTCTTAAAATACAGGTGTACAACCTAGTTTTAGAGGGTTATATAAATTATTGTACAGATTTTGAAACATTTTTTTTTTAGGACAGGCCTGTTGGTCTAGTGGTTAGTGACCCTGACTGCTATGCCGGAGGTCGTGGGTTCGATTCCCACCCAGGACAAATGTTTGTGTGATGAGCACGATCATTTGTTCTGTGTCTGGGTGTAATTTATCTATAATATGTATGTATTTGGAAATATATAAGTATGTTTATCAGTTGTCTAGTACCCATAACACAAGCTCTGCTTAGCTTGGGACTAGATGGCGTTGTGTGATAGTTGTGGAATATTTATTTATTATTTTATTATTTGTATTATTATATGTATTTGTAACTTTTGTTGGTGAATAAACCAATTATTATTACATTATTAATTGGGACATTATAGCCTTAATATGCTTATATTCTTCTCTCTATCTGCCTTTACTTGTGGGATAAGATGTTATTTTATTTAATATGTAAAGAAACACATTTACCGAACCTCCATTTATCTTATCCTCCGAACGCCTTCACCATTACAATTACTCCAAGAAAAAAAAAAAGAACAAATCCACAAAATACATTTTTCCTTATCTCGTCGTCCAACAAAAACACGGTATCATTTAATAAGACAAGGCATGTCGAACTTAGACGTGGAGGCGATCTATCATCATTGATGACGTCATTTGTCTAACTGACCCTCCGCTGTGGCACGCCACAGGAATGCATAAGATATTGAGGCTGAGTCATAAGAGGAGAGCGGGAAGAAAGAAAGGAGAGGAGTTTATTTGAAAGACTAATAGACTAATATAAAACCTATAAATGTATAAAAATATATCGCTGTTCGTTAGTCTCGCTTAAACTCGAGAACGGCTGTACGGTTTGGCTAATTTTGATTTGAATTATTTTTGGAAGTCCAAGGAAGGTTTAAAAGGTAAGTAAATATGAAAAAAAAAATCTGAGGCGGTATGAAGTTTGCCCGGTCAGCTAGTATTGGTTATTTACAATTCCCAAAATGTAGGGTTGACTGAAACGCTCGAAATGAGATTCCCAACTCTTGCACTCTTGAAAGCCTGGGTAACGGTTTACGTGAGATCATACATCATAGTCTTATCAAGGTTGGTTTCAAAACGTTAAAGTTGTTTAAACCAAGATTTTGAAGACTTGTTTAGCAACGTCCTCTCAGACATAGAAAAGAGGTCTTCAATAGTAGAAATACATCATTGTGATGATAGTCAGCTCAGCAGTTTGCAGCAGCTTAGGGCTAATATGGTATTATAAAAACGGAACTGGCAGCATAAGCTTTCGAGTTCTACAGGAGAAGAATGCCGTACCTTCGAAAAGAAGACATCTAAATTAATGTAACAATAGGTATGTTGATAGCACCAATAAATGACTAATCTACTCGTATTTACATAGTTTGTCAGTAAGATAATTGAAAATCTTGGATACCTTCCTTTTGTTTTACGTGGGGGGGGGGCTCGTGACGGCAAAAAATGTGAATTTTAAAGCGTCGTATCTTCGACAATTTAGGTTTACGTAACAAAAGAAAAATAACGCTTCAAAAACGTTTAAGAGATTATCAAAAAGTATTTGACGCGTATTTCAGATGACGTACTAATTAATTTTTTTCATCTGAAGACCCTTATCTTAAAGGACACGCTGTAAGTTTCTAACTTCCACCGCACACTAAGGTCACGTACCCAATATTTACGGCTCGGGATGGATAGAGTACAGCCTGTCCTTTATTTTCATAAGTAAATCACGGCTCGGCCATACCATACCATTATGTGAAGGAAACCGGATAGAATATCCACCATTTTCCCTATTCTCATACGTTTTCCTTACGTTATTGTACGCGTGTGAGTAAATGTTTAGGGATCATAGGTCGGAGGAGAAATGTTACATTTAGGAAGGTTTAGTTAACCTAACCAGTGAAACCCATTAATGCCTTTGTCAAACAGACAGGCGAAAGCGAAGCGTTTCCGAAGCGATACCGAACCGAAGCGAGACGTCAGTCCGATAGTTCTGTCACGCTATCCGATCGCTTTCGCTTTTCTATGTGACTGGATTCAAACAATTCCATACATTACAAATAAAAATGTCACGCTTCGCATTCGTCACGCCAGTCTGTTTGACAAAGGCTTAATAGTGTTTCTGGTTATTGATTTATTAATGAAAGTTGAAAACAAGGTTATCTAGTCGATAATCTCGACATACGACAATATCCTTTGGGTTCCAGGGCTGCGGTACCAGTTATTAGTAGTACTCCGCTTTCCAAGGCATGTGGTTTACTACTGTCACTTTGTTTAGACTACTGTTTTAAGTTCGTTAAATAATAAAATAACTCTTACTGCCCGTGATGCCACGGGTGAGACTGTCAAATTTATACTGAAAAAAAAACCACGCTGTCTTCAATTGCTTTGCGTTCCAGGGCCGCGGTATTTAGACAGTCCCGTTTGATAAGAGTCCTCAAATGCGTATTTGATATTTCTGAAGTATAGAATCTGTCAGTAATCACATATCGGATAAGATTATAAGTATGAAACATTGAAAGGTTATAACGAAATCTTCAGAATTCTGAAAATAAAGGCTTAACTTCTCTGACGACACCTGACTTCGGAGTGGGTCTATTTTTATCCCAAAAGTCTACACGTTATTCTATTATGTTAATCCAAATAGATACGCGATACAACTCCCACGTGCCATAAAACACCCACATAAAAAACGAAGACTACCGTCAAATTCAAAGGTAAAATTTTCTTTCACTACCCTCAAATTTCCATTCATAATTACAAGAAACCGTTAACTTCGTGCGGATAAACTCCTTTGCGAATAAAATGAAGATGTAATTGTACAATTTGAATTACTCTTAATTCTGTCACGTAGGAATAATGATGTTTTTGCGTTGAATGCATACATATTTACTTATTATTGTCAGGTTTTCGGGTTATTTCATCTGTGTAGACATTGGTTAAGTCAGATTATGATTCGTATGTAAGATTATATACTTCTAAGCGTGTCGGCAATTTACATATACTTAATGACGGCTTAGAATTTAGCAAAAAGTTTAACGTCATGAGTGATCTTTTATGCCTTTGTCAAACAGACAGGCGAGTCCGAAGCGATACCGAACCGAAGCCAGACGTCAGTCCGATAGTTCTGTCACGCTATCGGATCGCTTTCGCTTTTTTATGTGACTGAATTATTTGTAATGTATGATTACAAATAAATCCGTCACGCTTCGCATTCGCCACGCCAGTCTGGTTGATAATAATTTGAATCCAGTCTGTCTGTTTGACAAAGGCTTTAAAATGACATATTCTATCCAGGTGGCCTACCTACAAAGCGATAGAGTTATACAAGTCGTCTGGCGCCATCTCGTTCCACAGCTGAACTCCTCACGCTTTAAGATGTCATGTAAGCCACCAGGACGCTACAAAGTAAAACAAAATCTTCAAGACGAAATAACATAATCAATTTTTGTCCGGGGTTTGATTCCAAGTTCGGGGAAAGTGTTATTGGGTTTTTCGCCGAGGAATTAGTTTACAGTTGATGGCACTAGGGTCTTATACCATTATGAGGGCCTTTTTTCAGCTTGTCAAAACCATCAAACGGTCAAAGTTGTACTGACTAAAATCGACGGTGTCCTTCAATAGCCCTCGACGTTTCGGAGTCACGGTAGATCTTTAGTCCCGTGACCTCGTTAGTCCCGCGACCATTCTAAGGGCCTCAAACACACGACAAGTTGCCATCTCTGTTCTCCTTTATCGTGGGTGCGTTTACAAACATTTAAACTCACATACAAAAAGAACCAGACCCGGAACAACTACTAATAGGTCATCATCATCATATCAGCCCGGGATCACCCACTGCTGGGTATAGGCCTCCCCCTTTTTATGCCATATCTCTCGGTTCTGTGCTGCTCTTATCCAACTGTTCCCCGCGATCTTGACAATATCGTCAACCCAACAGGCTTTTGGGCGGCCCTGGTTTCTTATAGGTCATACCGACTGAATTCACATTGAACAAATATAAATGTTACTTTTATATTTTATAGCATTATCCTCTTGTATAATGGAAGAAACAAGCGTAAATCACAGCAATGCGTGTTTGTGATTTTAAGCTTTTATTTTCGCACGATATTTTCTTTTCAAAGTAATTCCTTAGGTGTTTTGTATTAAATTAAAATGTTCCCGGAACATTTCCCTAAAGAACAAAGTATGTACGTTTAATTTTTCTTTGACGTTCAAAGTAAATCTTTTTTCTTTTTATTCTGAGTTGAAGACATGTCTACTTGTCTTTGTTTATTTCAAGAAAAAAAAAAAGAAAATTTTGCTATGCTATTTTCACCCTTAAGATCCTAAAGAATACGGAAGAATTTTGTATTTGAACAGTAATTTTCAGCGAGTATTTCATAGGGCGTTTCCGAGAACTTTCAAGATTATCGTGAACTTTCAAGATTTCTGTGTGTTTGAAGGTAATAGGAACCTGGCAAAATGTTGGTGTGGATACTATAAAATATTGTTATTCAATTTGAATTCTGCCAAGCTTAACTCTCCAAAAAAAATCCAAAAAAAACTCATTGAAAATGAAATCAATCCAAAGGTTTTAAAAAGATCGCTTTTAGCGATAAGCCCGCCCATTGCGTCACCCTATTTAAAAGATATTGTGAATTGGATATATCTGTTATTTGTATGGTGTGCATAATAAAGAGTGGGGGAACAGTGTATATGACAGGGACGCGAGGTATAACGGGGACATACACTCTTTAGGCATACTTAACACAACACTAACGTAGCGCAAGCGCCATCAGGACGTCATTTGCAAGCGGCCATCAACAAATGGCATCCTGTTGGCGCTTGCGCTACGTTAGTATTGTGTTAAGTTTGCCTTAAGTGTATGATTTCCCATCATACCTCGCGTTACTCTCTTATACACTGTTCCCCTATTCCATTCTATTCCCTATTAATTATCTGACCACTAGACGTACGGTAATGCGCCAGAGGCACATGGTGAATTTGAATATACTACCCTTACGTATAAGGCTTATATTGCCTTATTCGTATAAAATACGTGCATTGTGCGCACAGCTAAGGAGTGGAATTCCCTGCCTGAGTCTTTGTTTTCTGATAGCTGCAAACTTGGGATCTTTACAGCCTTTGTCAAACAGACTGGCGTGACGAATGCGAAGCGAGGCGTTTTTATTTGTAATGTATGGAATTGTTTAAATTCAGTCACATAAAAAAGCGATAGCGTGACAGAACTATCGGACTGACGTCTCGTTTCGGTTCGGTATCGCTTCGGAAACGCTTCGCTTTCGCCGGTCTGTTTGACAAAGGCATTAAAGATAAACATATTATATACTTGACATTCATAATTATATAAGTAAATATACAGGGTCTCACAATACCTCTAACAGCGAAGGGGAATGGTCAGGGGTCACTAATACCCACTGAATGAACCCCATGGAATTGCATACGTGATTTTTTTTCATGTTTACTTGTTATATTTTAGTTTTCTCTTACTGTACGAGTCATATCTTTTCTGAAGCGTAGGCTTTGATCAAAACATTTTTTTTGACAATTCAACACTTAAAAAAAAATAAGATCGAGTTCGATTTTAGTATAGTTCTGTTACGCTATTGGATCGCATTCCCGTTTCTATGTGACTGACTGGATTCAAACAATTCCATACATTACAAATAAAAACGTCACGCTTCGCATTCGCCACGCCAGTCTGTTTGACAAAGGCTTAAGTCCTACCTCCATTAAGTAAGTCTACCCGAATAACTTGTTCAAATTTTCAACAATATGAATATCGAAAGATCAAATACTGAACTACTGAAAAACTTCAAACATAAAATATACGAAATAATCTCCAACGGAAAACCTACACCTAAAAATATCATTTTTCAAGCGTCCTCATTCAGTATTTGCCGAACAAAGGCATGACCTAACTCCGGCGGCGATGAAATGTCTATAGTCTATGGAAATGTTTTTTTTTAAAGATGGCCGTTCATCTATTTGTATGAGGCTCTCATTGAAAGAGGTTTTTGTGTCAATGTGTGATAGTGGTCAAGATGTTGAATGGGGCATTTCGTTCAGAAATAGAGATCTTTTATGAACTGGGCTATTAGAGAAATTGAGGGTAAGGTTTAGTTTTATCAGATACCTACTTTTATGACATGTTTACGAAACTTCTTACAAGAATTAAAGCACAGTTTCCTATCTTTAGTAGTACTCAGCTAATTCCACACAATTAATACTATGAATTGACAATTTATGACAATTGTCGATTTTGTAATTGAAGGAACTGGATGGATTTTTAGTCAGTAAGAGTGATAGTCTTTACACCCAAGCCACGAGGACTATTTTGATGATTTTACCAACCCAATATCAGCACTTTCATTGTGCGCACAGCACAGCTTTTTTTAGGCGCGTAGGTGCCTAGCCACCGTAGGCGCGGTTATGCGGACATTTTGTAATGGGAAACCCGTCCGATCAAAGACTTTGCCCTAGTCGATGGCACATGCGCTTCATGGTCACGCGCGCTTCTTCTGAGAGCTTTTTTTTATCGTGGTAAAATCATTTAATGAGTCCTCCCACCCAGGGCAGGGCGGGAGGGACTGTCAGACTTGTACTGACTAAAATCCACGGTGTCCTTCGCTAGCCCTTTACGTACCGGGGTCACGGTAATGGGTAAGTCCCGCGACCACAAACACACACACACACACACAGCACAGCTAAGAAATAGAATGTCTTTATTTCCTAATGGCTTCAATCTTGGTTTAGGTTACTTTGAGAACAAGCGTGCTTCACCGTCGACTACATCATTGCTTACTATCACGCGAAATGGGGGTCAAACGCGAGCCTATAACAAACAAAAAAAACGACGGGTTGTACTCTGGGAGTGCCGGCAGATGTGAAAACTTCAATAGTAATAAACACACACGTTCATTCGCGCAAGAGTCCTGGGCCGTCTTACGAATTTTCGATCAGGTCACGTGTCCTGACGCGAGTTTAACATTTTTTACCCATTCCAAAAAAAGTGCACAACGCCGCTAAAGAAGTTTTCACTTCAAAAAAAAACATTTCACCAATTTTCTACCTGCCTACGTCATCACAAACTAATATGGCTACCACATCGATCGTCTTTCACTACCGGAACAAAATCGCGACGCACAATGAACACAGATAACCTATTGACATGCAGACTCCGATTGGCCTATTGTGGACCTGACATAGGTCCGACTCACGACAAGAATTGGGATCCGATTGCTGAGTTTCTGAACGAAAGTTCGAAAATTCTGGGTTTTCTTTTATGATATTGTTTTTTTTACGTTCTTCGTGTAATTCGTAGGCTAGGTTTACTTTGAATGCTGGAATAACTTTTAAACTTCATCGCCTGCGTCATTGGTTCAGTTTGCATAAAGTGTTATTAGATTTTACTCAGGAATTTCGCAGTAGCACCCTCGGCGGCGGTGTTTGGGTTTGTGCCTGGGCTTAAAAAGTTACGAGTAAAAGTGTATTGTACAGTTCCCAAAATGAAATAGTAATTACTTGAACAAACGCTTTGAAGACTGCAGTTTGGTAATTAAGTTATATTTATAACCCATAAATATTAGTCATATTTTTTACCCGTGGTAAAAACATTTCAATAACATTGCAACTGAGCTCTTCCAGTTGTAAAGTTCCTTTTTGCCCATTGGCTTTGTTTTGTTCTGTCTCCTGCTTGATATGGAGGGAATTGTAAACTACGTATTTTTCCTACTCCTCGACTATTCTTTTCTGATTAATTTCGTTGCAGAATCCAATATGGGTAAATTCATTATTCGGGACACGTCGAGCTTCATTATTTCAACAGTCACTTGAAAAATTATTTATAGAAAAAAAAAACTAAAATTAATTTTCAATAATATTAATTAACGCATACTTTTCTAAAACAATTTTTTTTCTATTTCCAGGTATGGACCTTCCTGTAATAATGAACCCGAATTAACAGAATGTAAGTAATTCATTAAATAAATACCTCGTTTTTAAGGGTCCTTTAAAATGGAAAAGGTCAAAGGTTTACCTTTAGAGGTGAGTGTCAATTAGAAGTACTTTATCGTTGGATCAAATCATTAAGTTGTTTGGTGAGAAAAATGTCCTGAAATGTTGGTTTAAAATGGGACAGACTTGTGTTTTTCTGTTAAGGTGAGACAATTTGCTGTTTCATTTTATCTTTAACGAGGAGCTTATCTTCAAGGTTAAGCCGTGCTTGCTGAAGTTGGTTTGAGGATAGTTGACTATCTATTACAGCGCGTTTCCGTTGTGCGTTGGAAAGCACATAAAGCCGTTGGTCCCGGTTTTCGGAAGCTTTAAAGTCTAACAACCAGTCTAACAACCAGTCTAACAACCAGTCTAACCAAGGGGTAGACTGGTTGTTAGACTTTAGTAGTCGTATTGCCCAGTCATTAGATTGTCGGGCAGCGAGTAATGGGCAACTCGCTGTCCGACCATGGACCATGCCCGGGTCGACGGAGCGTTGTGTTCCACGCGCGCCTCAAAGAGTGTCAGCAAAAATGACGGGCACCCCTCAAGAGGGCCAAAGCCTGTCGGGGGGTCATGATTTGCCGTGACACCGGTACGTAAAGGGCTATTGAAGGACACTGTGGATTTTAGTCAGTACGAGTCTGACAGTCCCTCCCGCTCTGCCCTGGGTGGGAGGACTCATTTAATGATTTTACCGCGATAAAAAAAAATCATTACATTGTGTAGGTCAGATAGGCAGTCTCTCTTTTTAAAATACTGATATTTAGTTGCATTCTGTTCGACATGAAGCCGACTCCTACATAGTTAAAAGACAAAAGGTAAAATAATAATTTGCTAAAAATTATGATTATTTTACCTTTAAAGACCGCTGGCTACCCCGGACAATGCGATTTATGGTACAACGATATCTTTTAGAAGAGTACCGGTTTTACACCTTGAGTCTGCTTACAAATCGTACTTACTACGATTGGTTATTTGTTACTCTTTGACACAAAAACTTAGAACGTATTTGAATGTTTGGTAAGGCATATCGCACCTTTAGAATAGAAGTGGCGTAATCCAAAATTCCAGTTTTTTGGGAAAATGTTACTTATTAATTAAGTACCGAGGGATGCGGGGACAGAGCGTGTTGAAAGAGACGGAAATAGTGCGTTTTTCCTTTTTTGGGCTAGAAGAGCCGGTTTATTTTTAATAAACTAATAGAATACATACGTTTATAAGTCTTTCGATGCATAAAAGTCATTTTCTTAAAATTTTTAGTTAGGCCACTTTAATTCTAAAGGCACTGAATAGTATTATCAGCTTATAATGTTTCCACTGAATTGTTAGACTAAGTGTCAGTATAATATGCTGACACTAAAATTTCAGAGACATATGACATCTACCAACCCGCACTGGGCTCGAGTGTTGGATTACGGCCCACCATCTCTCAAAACCAAGTCTTACAGAACAGTGGAAACATTATAAGCCGATTCAGTGCCTTTCATCCAAATAAGTTCGACAAGTTATGCGTGAAAGAATCTCGTATTTATTATAATAGTGGTAAGATTCACATTCACACAAGTAATGTATACTCATAAACATATTATATACCGACATATGACAGCAATATTACGTGACTAGAATACACAAAACGTCAAACGCAGTACATAAATGGTTGTAACTCAGGAAATTATGTCATGAGGAAAGAGTTGGAAGTTGCGTACGCGAACTGGAGCATAGAGAATAGAATAAGAAGGGTTGTTATGGTGCAAACTTCTTGCTTTTTGATGTTTGGGTTCGAAACATTCATCATCTGCCTAGCCTTTTCCCAACTATATTGGGGTCGGCTTTCAGTCAAACCAGATGCAGCTGGATATTAATATTTTACATGGAGTGACTGCCTGTCGGACCTCCACAACCCAGTAACTGGGTAATACGATACCCCATGGTTAGACTGGTCGTCAGACTCTAGAGCTTCTGACTAACAGCAACGACTGTCAAAGATCTACAAATGACAGCCGGGACCAGCGGCTTTACGTGCTTTCCGAGGCACGGAGGAAACTCGCTATGACAGATGGTCACCAATCCACAGACCAACCTCAGCAAGCGGAGCTTAACCCGGAAGATCGGCCTGTGCGGCTGTATTTATTTAGCCACGAGCTCCTACGGGTTCGAAACATTTTGATCTTTAAATAAGGCTGAACTTGCAACTCTCTCTCATATTTTTTTTGTCTTTTTATTGGTCGAACAAGAATAAATGGCTTTTTGAAAAAAAAACCTAATTTTGATTGTGTATTTTTGCTACTGTACGAATTAAATATTACTTACTTAAACGTGGGGGACGTTTACACTAGGAAGTTCTTTTGTATCGTGGGTGCGTTTCAAACCATTTAAACTCACATATACAAACACCCGGAACAACTACTTGTAGGTCATACAAATACATGTTCCATGCGGGAATTGAACCCACGACACGTAGAGCAGCAGTCCATGGCTTAAACACTCCACAAATCTGGCCGTCATTCAAACAATTTATCTGTGAAGTTTACTATTTATTTAACTACTACAAGGTAGTTATAAAATACAAATGTTTGGATTATATTAAATAACCACCTACTGTATCGCTTATCTTAGTAGGTAACAAAGACTGAGCTATTTTCATAGAGTAAAATAATCCATATCCGAAACCCGACATTTTTGTAATTGCAGAACTTGGACGCCAAGTTCATCGATGGCGAATATCGAATATCATTGAAAATACCAAAATACCAAAGAGTATTGAAATCTAAGCCGATCCAATTTTTTTACCGGAAAAAATCTTCTTCCATTTTCCCCCTTCGAATCTTCCCGCAGATTAATTACGTAAAAAATGAAAACAGTAATAAATAAACGGTTTCTTTCAGCAAAAATCTGAATAAATCTCGGGATCAGAATCGCTTCGGTTATCCAATGCACTTTATGTTTTATTGCTTCGACATAAATCAGAATTTCCTTTGTGTTATGCCATTGTAAGGGCGACCGGTATTGCGGGAGTGAGTCTTCGAATTTTAAAAATGTAGATATTCTAGAAGTGTCTTTTGAATAAAGAAATGTTTTTTCCGTCATAATATTTTGTTTCAAGTAGTTCTGTATTCAAAATTGAAGTGTTTTGTCTGTAGTACTTAACAAATAGCTTAAAAAGTTTATAAAGTTGAAGGGTAGATCTTAAATGATCATCTTTTTTATTGTATGATAATTTTTTATGGTACAAAAGCAAAGTAACTAAGACTTGATTAATGCTTTTTTTTTTAAATTTCAGAGAGAAATATAGGCTATATGAAAAGCTAGAGTAGGGTTGCCACCCGTACGCTAAAAAGTATTTTAGCGTACTTTATTGGTGTCGAAGATTATAAAGTACGCCTACAAGGAAAAGAGGACAATATTTTAGAGTACGGGTGACAACCCTACTCGAGATTTTCATAGACCAGTAACAATCAGTACAGACAGGCCTGTTGGTCTAGTGATTAGTGACCCTGACTGCTATGCCGGAGGTCGTGGGTTCGATTCCCACCCTAGACAAATGTTTGCGTGATGAGCACGATCATTTGTTCTGTGTCTGGGTGTAATTTATCTATAATATGTATGTATTTAGAAATTTATAAGAATGTTTATCAGTTGTCTAGTACCCATAACACAAGCTCTGCTTAGCTTGGGACTAGATGGCGTTGTGTGATAGTTGTGGAATATTCATTATTAATCAGTTTAGTCTAAATAGAGTACTATTTACGCTAAACTGATAGTAACTGGTTGTTAGTACTTATAAGTCGGTATCCACAGCCACATTCCGGCGTCTGATAATATTGAACATGAAAATTAGGTTTGGTTAAAACAAGTTTATCTAGTGAGAAAGAGTAAAAAAACACTCTGTTTTGTTTGCTGTGTACTTTATTTTTGTAAACCAAAAACCTTAAGATAGTGCGGGTCGCTTGTCGCTGTTTAAATGCCACTTTGCCGTTTATTTCTGCCACATCCAGCTAACCTTTTTTTTATTTACGTGGTAAAATCATCACATGAGTCATAGTCATAGGAACATACAGTGCTTTTTTTATCTTGGTAAAATCATCAAATGAGTCCTCCCACCCAGGGCAGAGCGGAAGAGACTGTCAGACTCGTACTGACGAAAATCCACGGTGTCCTTCAATAGCCCTTTAAGTACCGGGGTCGCGGTAATTCATGAGTCCCGCGACCGCATCCAGCTACCTCTAACATCTTTGGTGAATCGGGAAGTACTTCGCCGCACCTGCCATTTTATATATTGATCTGTAGAACAGATGACACGGTCACGTTAAGTACGCTAGAACATTGGATTTTTATTACAAGTTGAACTCGTATTGCGTTGCAGCGTGTACGCAGTGGGCGCTTTAATGCCTTTGTCAAACAGACAGGCGAAAGCGAAGCGTTTCCGAAGCGATACCGAACCGAAACGAGACGTCAATCCGACGGTTCTGTCACGCTATCGGATCGCTTTCGGTTTTCTGTGTGACTGGATTCAAACAATTCCATACATTATAAATAAAAACGTCACGCTTCGCATTCGCCACGCCTGTCTGTTTGACAAAGGCTTAAACGCTTACTTTCCTCACGCGCGTTTTGAGAACCAATATCTGATATCAAAGTGTACACCTGCAAGCGCGTAGTGTTGGCGTTTTCCTTAATTTTATTTCAGTACTACAATAGATTTTTATTCCTGCATTTGCAAACCGTTACTAAAATACAGCAGTGGTGACACCCAGGCGTTGCCGAGGACCTGCGTCATACGGTACGTCAGGACGCCGTGACGCCTATCCAGCCACTCCTCAAAGAGGGGTCTTACTGCCGCGATTGCGGCGTGCCCGGGAGTTTCAGACTTACAATGCTTTTAGGATACTTAGTCATTATATTAGTCTTCCCGCTTTGGGTGGAGCAGAAAGAACAGTCAGACTATTACTGACTAAAAATCCACCCTGTCTCCTTTGCATTCTAGATCCGGGGATTCTTAGATACTCCCGCAACCCCGTCACGACTCTGACGAATAAAGAGTTTAGTCGTGAAGCGCGCTAAGCCTTAGTACGTCTCCTGAAGTGGTCGTGAATCGCAACTGGGTCATAAATAAAAGGTCGCATATAAACATTGACTGCTGTGATTTGATCGTGGTTTGTTAGGGACATTGGTTAGCTGCACATTTCTTGGCCTCAATTTTTGAAGTGAAAACTTCTTTAGCGACGTTGTGCACTTTTTTTTGAAATGGGTATTAATGTTAAACTCGCGTCAGGACCGTGACCTGATCGAAAATTCGTAAGACGGCGCAGGGCTCTTGCGCTAATGTTCGTGTGTGTTTATTACTATTCAAGTTTTCACTTCTGCCGGCACTCCCAGAGTGCAACCCGTCGTTTTTTCTCTCTCTTTGCCTCGGCGCGACGCGACGCTCAACGCAGCTGTCAATCGCTCGTGCTGCGATAACCGTGCCATCAATTTTACAGGCGTTATGACGTCACAAGCCTTTTATCCTTGTTAATACTGAGTGATTTAAAAAAAACAAAAAAATATGTGTGTGATGGACACATATTTTTTTCAATATTCTTACTGACGGACTAAACAGATTATCAATTTATTTACGCTGTAAAATACCCTATAGTTACAGAGAAGTGTGTGAGGAGCTCGTGGCTAAATAAATACAGCCGCACAGGCCGATCTTCCGAGTTAAGCCGCACTTGCCGAGGTTGGTCTGTGGATGGGTGACTATCTGTCATATCGAGTTTCCTCCGTGCCTCGGAAAGCACGTAAACGGAAAGCCGTTGGTCCCGGCCGAAAACCGGTGGTCATTTGTAGATCTTTGACAGTCGTTACTGTTAGTCAGAAGCTCTAAACTCAGACAACCATGGGGTATCGTATTACCCAGTTACTGGGTTGTGGAGGGCCGACAGGCAGTCGCTCCATGTAAAATATTGATATCCAGCTGCATCTGGTTGGACTGGAAGCCGACCCCAATATAGTTGGGAAAAGGCTAAGCCGATGATGAGTTACAGAGAAGTGTGTCATATACGCAGTTGGAAGTACAGATACAACCTCAATTTCCCACAAAACCACTAGTACGATTTACTTTTCAAAGAATGGAAATCTAGAATGCCTTGTTTTCTTTTACCCTACCCACTAGAAGTGCTCACCCTGTGAACGAGAACGAGGTTGAAGATAAATAGTGATGTAGCGAGCTAGACGCTAGGGTTGGCAGTATTAAGTTTGCTTACAGCTGTGGAGCAATTTATTAACTGGCTGGCTTAGAACCGTTGTTGCATCTGAGCCGTTTCGTTCATTATTTTGTCTTGTGTTTTGTTCTTTATAAAAACTTAATTTATAGGTTTTTGTGGGAGTAGAGAGCTTTGTAAATTAGCTCATTTGAGGAAAAAACAATGAAGCGAAAAAAAAAACGAATGTAATTTTCTACTATGAATTAGATTTTCACTTAGATTTAGACTTACTTTATCGACATATGCATTCATTTTGCGTTGTCAATCTATTTTATGTCTTTATCTAAAGTATAGTATGCATTACATGCATACATTTTCAGACAGGTAGCGACACGGAAAAACGTACGTTTACGTGGTAAAATCATCAAATGAGTCCTCCCACCCAGAGCAGAGCGGGAGGGACTGTCAGACTCGTACTGACTAAAATCCACGGTGTCCTTCAATAGCCCTTTACGTTCCGGGGTCACGGTAATTCGTACAGTCCCGCGACCCCGAGTATTCTATGCATACGAAAAGATAGAATATTTCAAAATGTGTTTTAATTTTAAAACTCCATGAAGTAAAGGATTTCTATCCGTCTCCTTATGTCTATATGCAGACATGTCTGGCTTCCCAGTTTAACTCTCTCGGCTTTTCACATTTCCGAACGTTTCTGGAAACAAAAGATTTTTAGAAACAAAATTGTATAAAAAAGAAAAGTGCCCGGAATTTCTTGCAAATTTTCGACATTTTGTTTTGTAACCTTAATTATAGTACATTAAAATTCATATTAGCATGTCCTTCTTTCATTCTTCGAAGAAATACTTCTTTCTTTTCCATTTTCTTGTTCTTGCCACCCCTGAACATAGCCCATATTTCAGGTAGCTGTAAGTGGCGATGTCAGAGCGATCGCAGTGCATGTGTCTTGTCAGCTTGTACCGCTGGTCATGCGTTATTGTAACATTTATGTACATATTGTACATTGTAGTTGTATGTAATAATGCTTAGATATATTGGTAGGTGTAATGTGTAGGTTAAGACATAAAGTCTAGCTAGGTAATACATGGCTTTTGACGGCACGTTTGGCGTAAGCTCTGAGCGATCCACGTGTTGCGATGTGTCGCGTGTTCAATCCGCGCATAGAAACGAATAATTTACAAGTAGTTGTTGTGTATGTAAATTTCATTGTTTGTAAATGTGCTCACGATACAGGAGAAATTCCTAGTGAGGATCAACGTTTTCATTAAATTAAAAGATACTCGTATAATGATTATCTACGGGAGACGCCCACAGCAACAGGCGTCGCGTCACGAGACGTCGCGAGGCGATTAGCGGCCTCCGTACGCGTTGGCATGCGGACAGCGAATAATGGGTAACTCGCCGTCCAGTTATGGACCATACCCGAGTCGACGGTGCGTCGTTTTCACACTAATTAGGCAGCCACGTCAATCAAGTAATACGTCAAGAAAAAAATTATTCATTCACGTTGACATGACAGATGTGACAGTGACGGTGTTAGGTTTATTTTCGTTACGGAATTTCTTGATTCGGTCGCCGGGCTCAAAGCTATAAAAACTATGCAATAGCTTAAAAAAGACAATAATTGTAATGAAATGACCACATATTCAAATCCACAGAAACTAAACGGTCAGTTCACATTTTCCTTAGCCTTTGAAACAGTTTCATTTTGAAGTGCTGTAAGTACGGGAAAACAAACGGTTTCTAAAGAAAGCGATGCAGAGTGGCAAGACTTATACGAGTATACTGTAGTGGACCCCACTCTACTTGTTGTAAAGGAAAAAGGGGAGAAACAAGCATTAAAGCAATTTCATTGTATGAGATATTCTAAAGATTTTGTTTTTAGGAATATTTCCATTGTCATGGATGGGTGCGTTTACAACCATTTAAACTTATAGGCTATACAAAGATGTCCTATCTGTGAGAATCTAACCAGAGATGAAAGAGATCAATCACTTAGCCATCGTACCAATTTTCCTGCTTAACCTTTTTTAGCTGGCTGCTTTTTTTATGTGGTAAAATCATCACATGAGTCCTCACACCCAGGGCAGAGCGGGAGGGACTGTCAGACTCGTAATGACTAAAATCCACGGTGTCCTTCAATAGCCCTTTACGTACCAGGGTCACGGTAATTCGTGAGTCCCGCGGCCCCGGCAGGCTTTGGCCCCCTATAGGGGGGCCCATCACTATGCTGAGACTCCTTGAGACGCGCGTGGAACACAACGCGCCGTCGACCCGAGCATGGTCCATGGTCGGACAGCGCGTCGCCCATTACTCGCCGCCCGCATGCCCTAGCTGGCTGCTTTCCTAAATATGGTGAAGTCAGATAAAACAGATGCTTCTGGATAGAACTTCATCACCCATCTACAACATTATTTTTAGTATATGCGAAACCTGAATATAGTTTGTTCAGAATCAGTAACTGATTCGATTCCAATGATTTTTACACCATGTCATTTTTTTTTTCAAAAATATTTTAATTAAATTTTATTACCAGTTAATTACAATACAATCACCGTACGGTTAGGTACATATTGGCAAGCTATTATCACGAGTGTATAACACAGGAGACGCGGTTTACGCGGGTGTACCGCGAAATGAGCATGTTTTTGAACGGACAACCAGGTAATATACAAACTTATAACTTTGTGATTTTTTATGATACGGTTTTAAAATTTTGAACATAGATTCTTTACACAAAAATATTAGACAGGTGTATCGGGTTTCGCATAAACAAAAAATAATGTTGTATATTCCGATTTCACCCTCGACTATACCTCCTCCTTGTATCAATTTCCTCTAACAGTACGGTCTTAATTGTATTTTTTTATAGTGGAATAATCATCAAATGAGTTGTTCGACTTGTACTGACTAAGATCCACGGTGATCCATCGATAGCCCTTTACGTTCCAGGGTCACGGTTACCTGATGAGACAGTCACGCAATCAGCCTTAATTGCAACATTTAATTGCTAACTTTTTTTTTACAAAAACACCTTCCTTGGAAGGAGCTCGTGGATAAATAAATATAGCCGCACAGGCCGATCTTCCGGGTTAAGCCGCGCTTGCCGAGCTTGGTCTGTGTATGGGTGACGATCTGTCATAGCGAGTTTCCTCCGTGCTTCGGAAAGCACGTAAAGCCGTTGGTCCTGGCTGTCATTTGTAGATCTTTGATAGTCGTTACTGTTAGTCAGAAGCTCTAAAGTCTGACAACCAGTCTTACCATGGGGTATCGTATTATCCAGTTACTGGGTTGTGCAGGTCCAACAGGCAGTCGCTCCATGTAAAATACTGATATCCAGCTGCATCAGGTTTGACTGGACGCCGACCCCAATATAGTTGGGAAAAGGCTAGGTAGATGATGACCTTCCTTGAGATTTGTAAAGCTTAGTCTGGTTGGTAAGGTCTTTGGTGTACTGAATCAAAGGGTCGCAGATTCAACTGCTGCTCACAATCAAACTTTGTTTTCAACAATAAATAGTTCAAGTGAATTTACAGTTATAAAGTGCTCAGTTTATACCCGTCAGTTAAACCGAAGTGACGGCAACAAGATACGAACATTGCTTCCAATACTTTTTCATTTTTAGCACCGGTCCAATAGAAAAAGAACTGTAACAGTATTACTTCAAAGTATAAAATTCGACGTAGACATTAAACGTGAGCAGCCAATTTTATACTGAAACGTAATAAAAATACAGTCTCTAATTCAGTGGCTTCTTGAAGTCCATAAGGATTTTTCAGTTAGTAGAAAACGGAACTTTACGGGAAATCTATTAATTATTTGTGGCAAAATTTCCCGATGCGATGGTCTTAATTATTTTCCTTTTTTTCACAGCCAATCAACGTGGATTGGCGATACAAAAGGTGCAAGTTTAAACTGTATGGTTGATGGAAATTGAATTTTGTTTTATTGGTATGATTTTTGAGATATAAATATGAAGTTTCCAATTGGTGTGTGCCTTCAAATATGTCGCCTTATTCAATTAACGATTGTGGGTCTGGCTCGGGGTGTTTGTGTATAAGAGTTAAAGTGTTTATAAACGCCCCTACAATTCAGAAGCATTTTCTACTGAAGGGCAAAATTTTGACTAATTTTATCATAATTAAATCCAAAAAAAAAAGTGACGTTAAAAAAAATGTAAACAGTCAAGTATGTATCATCATCAGCCAAAGGATCCCACTGCTGGGACACAGGCCTCCTCTCTGTGAGCCCAGTGCGGGTTGGTAGATGTCACATGTCTTCGAATTTTTGTTTCTTGGACATGCCGGTTTTCTCACACTGTTTTGAGAGCGGTAGTGATGTAATAAATTACACTAAATAATGCGCCTGGCTGGGTTCGAACCCACGACCTACAACTTGTAAGTCGAGGCCGATACCACAGGGCCACCACTGCTCCCAAACTAAAAGTATTATTGACGGTACCCTAAACCCTTTGTCAAACAGACAGGCGTGGCGAATGCGAAGCGTGACGTTTTTATTTGTAATGTATGGAATTGTTTGAAATCCAGTCACATGAAAAGCGAAAGCGATCCGATAGCGTAACAGAACTATTGGACTGACGTCTCGCTTCGGTTCGGAAACGCTTCGCTTTCGCCTGTCTGTTTGACAAAGGCATAAATGTTTGCATATAGCCTATATTATTATGCTTGGATATTTGTGTCCGAATATCTGCAGCCAATAGATCCTACAGCTTACCACCAGTATCTATCAATATAAGCCAGTTGTGGTGTCAAATAAATGCATAGACAGGCAACAAGCCTCAAGGATTATGGCTCTGGCATATAAATCACAAGTTCGGTGGTGCATTCGATCGGTAGACAGTTGGTTAGCTAACCGTCAGTTACCTATGTGAGACTCATGTTGAGTTTGTGTCTCATGGAGTCAAGGAGTGGAGTCTAAATTAATGCTAAATATTTTATAGTCAGATTTTGAACTCTCAGTCAGAAAGAAATATAGGTTTGTTACATTGAAACCCTCAGTAACATCTAAATAAATAATATATATATATCAAAAACCACCACCACAAGACCACCTTGAAATGGCATACGTTTATATTGTATGGAAATACAATAGGATTGTTTTATTGTTTTGTATTCAAAATCTATGTTTTTCGAAAATATAATCAAACGATTTGAAATTCCAACAAAATTATTTAGACAGGCTTTTTAGATATATGTACTGTTCATAAAAAACGGATTAGTTTAGATTCAACATTATCTAACGAACAACATATTACACTGCCTACATCATAAACCCTTTCTTTTAACTTTGCTGTAGTTGTTAAAAGGGTTAGACGGTCTCCCAGTCAGTAACCAACCATATTTATTAAATAACTAACCTTTTATACATGATTGAAACTAAAACTCATTACATTAACAAGACAGGAACTTCTAATTCCTAGCGTATTACAATTTCCTATGTCCAATTTTGCCTATGCCAATTTCACGCACGGTTTGGTCAAAATAGACCCATACCAACGATACCTACCTACTTGAATTAGGTACGTCCGGCGCGCCTGAGGCGATCAGCCCTGCTGCCCTTGCTAATTTACAACAATATAAATTAATGTTTCCTTTAGCAAGAATGGAGAAGGGTAGCTCAGCGGTATTTGGGACAAACCCACCACACTATTCCCTAACCACTGCAACTCCTGAAAGCCAGAATCAACAGTGGCAACCAACCAGAAAGCGCCGAGACAATGAAGCTTGACGTGTCCCGGAGAATGAATTTAACTGTCTTGGATCCTGCAACGAAATTAATCAGAAAATAATAGTGGAGGAGTAGGAAAAAAATATATGTTTCCACTTCCCTCCATGCAAGCAGGAGACAAAACAAAACAAGGCCAATAGGCACAAAGGGACATTACAACTGGGAGAAGCCCAGGTCAGCGGTTTGTCCAGTTTAAGCTGATGATGGTATGCCAGGCTTTTATGTGAGACAAGCTTTTATTGTACAACCAAACGATGTTGTTGACCGACCGGTAAAATAAAATCCTTAAAAACAAAAAGCCTAAAAAAAATATATAATTAAATGAAAAAAAGCTATCTATCGATGAGATTCGAATCCAGTGTCACAGGCGTACAAAGGCTAACGGTTTTATCACTAAGCTATTGAGACCGCGAAAACCGCGGCAAAATTATGAAACGTATTGTGCAGGCGAATCTTTTTGCAGATTGTGAGCGATTTTTATTTTTAGGGTGGCAAAATCATCAAATGAGTTCTCCCGCCCTGGGTGGGGCGGAAGGGACTGTCAGGCTCTTACTGACTCAAATCTACCCGTGTTTCTTCGGATGCCCTTTACTTTCCGGGGCCGCAGTATCCTGGATTAAGAAAAAACACGCGACCCCAACAGGCATTTGGCCCCGTAAGGGGCCCCGTCGGTGACGCGTCAAACACGACGCGCCACCGACCCGGGCTTGGTCCTTGGTCGGACGGCGAGCTTACCCATTACTCACCGTCCGCAAGCCCGCTCCGCCGCTGTGCCCTTTGCTATCCAGAGGGACACGCGTTGGAGCGTCCATCCGACATGCTATTCGCATACGGGCAAAGAGACCCCTCAGGCACACAGTGCCTAAGTAAGAGTTTTTGCCCGCATCCCAGGGTGCACCATCCCGAAAAACTGGTCTTCCCCCCGGACGTATACGAAAGGGAACTCCAGTCCACGGGCGCACGTGGAGGTTTCCTGTCTTAGCACCCCAAATTGGTAGCGATACGGAAAAATGTCGGCTGGTAGCTCGATCTCAGTATCCTATACCGAGTGTTTTATTTTCCGAGTGTAATACGATACGGCCTCCTGTCTTATCGTATTACACTCGGAAAATAGGACTCCAAAAAATAAAACTCTGTGCCCGTTTTTTAGAGGATCCATTTCCAACCCTTATTTTTGATCCAATACAGGTGGAAAGCGGAGTAGACCACACAATACGGTGAGTGCTTTAAGTAAAAACTAGAAGCGTAGTTGCGGTGCTTCATTGCGATTGGGCAGCTTTATCGCAGCGTTTTCAATTGTCGTCGCCTTCAGAATCGTACCTTAAGTTTTAGTGTTGGGTCGCGGGACTGCCTCGTCAGGTAACCGTGACCCTGGAACGTAAAGGGCTACTGAAGGATCGCCGTCGATTTTAGTCAGTACAAGTCGGACAGTTCATCCCGTCTCTCCCTGGGTGGGAGGAATAGTTTGATGTCTTTGCAACCATTTTTTCGAAGCTCTAGTGTACATTTCAAAACGTTTTTGTAGAATAAACTCTATTGGTCGAGGGAATTATCGTGACCCCGGTACGTAAAGGGCTATTGAAGGACACCGTGGATTTTAGTCAGTACGAGCCTTAGAGTCCCTCCCGCTCTGCCCTGGGTGGGAGGACTCATTTGATGATTTTACCACGTAAAAAAAAAGGATAAACTCTATTAGTCCACTGAAAACGTAATTCCTTTATTTCAGAGCAGACTTATTTTCTCAAAACTGAGAACAATCACCCACAGTATTTGTCCACTCTGGGGTATTGTCAGTTATTGTTCTCACAGTCACAAACTTGACCAAAAACTCGTGAAAACACACCACATAATAGGCTTTTACGTTTCATAGCGAATTTTAACAATGAAGCCTTGTAAGTCATGTTTACAAATTGTGGTAACAATTTGTGAAAACACCGTAACAATGCTCTGCATAGTTAATTATAACTGTAGAATTAACTGCATGCAAGAAAACACTTAACCATGCTTCGTTTACATCTTTAGGGTTCCGTATCTACACGGTAAAACGGGACCCTATTAAAAAGACTTGGCTATCCGTCCGTCTGTCTGTCACGGCTTTATCTTATGAACCGTGGTAACAAAAAAGTAAAACAGATGATGTGTTTTTGTTGCCGTTATAAATACGAGGTAATCGCGGGCTAATATACATACAAACAAACATACAGGTCGAACTGGAAACTTTCACGTTTAATATTAGTAGTAGTGGTAGGATAGTACGGAATTCTTCTTGCGCAAGTCGGACTCGCGCTTGGCCGGTTTTTATGTTCAGGTTGGTTTAGTTTAAACTACGGTTTAGTTGGAACTGGTTCTTTTGTACTGTGTTGTTAAACTCACTTAATATAACATTGTTCTCGTCATAGACTCTGTTTGTAAACGTTTTCTTTGTTGTATAATTTAATTTTCTGTTCTGTTTTTGTTTCTTGTTCTTTTGAATATGGTCTCGTACCGGGATAAAAAGTATCCTACGTATTAATCGAAGTTATAAACTATTTGTGTACCAAAATTAAATTACATCCAAATTTTGTCGGTTTAATGAGAAAGACCAACATATATATCCATCCATCTACATAAACATTCGCATTCAAAAAAGGAATGCCGGTTTTTTAACCATAGATAGACGCGATATACAATTTTTATGTAGCACCATACCTATTTTTTACTAGTTTTATTTTATGTCTTTTGACAATTCAAAAGTGCCCGTGATTGGCCTAGTTGAAATAAATGATATGATTTGATTGATTTATCACTGTACTATCATTCCAAGAGATATTTTTCAAACACCGCGTGGGCAAAATCGCCGACAACCTAATGTTAATTCTTTTTTATATAGATTCTTCCTTACTCTTTGTTTGTGAATGTGAGAACATTGTAAGTTGTGTGTATAGTTATATATTTCTTCTTTTGTAGCACTAATTTTAGTAAGGACTTCACCTTGTTACGAGGCCTACGGTTTTCTCACATATCTAAGCATTGAAAAATTGTAACAATCTGTTTGTAAAACTATACCAAAAAAATAAAAGAGTAACCTTGGAGTTTCTTGCCGGTTCTTCTCCATGGAATCGACCAACCCAAATGGAGCACCTGCTGTCGACGTTTTATAAGTGCCCGCATGGGCCTATATGAAATAAAAACTATTGATTTTGAATGACTAATAAATTACATAGGTTAACATAAAGAAAAGGTGATCCTGCCTAGTTTCCTTTCTGTATTATTAATCCAGAATGTCGTCTTTTCAACCCAAAGTAGAAGTGACTAACCGGATCCTTCGTGGAACTGAGGATTTTGTCCACCCTTAACTACACCCTTTGCTGTCTGTCCCTCTGCTAGGGTTGTCGAAAATGTTCGCAATACTATTAAACTTTTTTTCTTTATACGATAAAAAATTGTGTATGTTAAGAATGTAAAAAAACAATATATTTTTAAAAGATCGCATTGATATAAGTGAAACAAAAAAAAAACATTCGTTTTGGCACAAAATTCAGCCAAACCCCGGAAAATGGGAGGAGCGATCGTCTTGAGGGACCCTTATTTTGGCCGGAAAATAATAAGTAACAAGTAAAGTAACAAGCGGTTACACATTTATGAAAAGTGGTAACCGTGTACTATAGACCCATGCAACACCAGAGGTATAGCCTGCGCTTTGCTGATCCTGTAATCTTTTGAGGGTGTGAAGAAAGTGAAAAAGAGAATCGTTCCGACAAGTAACCCCGCGAATTAAAGGAATGTTTTTTTTTACGAATTATTCTGATTGAATCCCTAATCCCCTGGTTATTATTTTGTTTTAAATTCTCACTGTTTCTAATGTGGGTGTAAACAACACCCCCAACTGTCGTCCCAATCTATCACCACAATCAAAGACTTAATTTTATAACACCAAAAAAAGGCTTATCTGGTAACCTTCCAAATATTATCTACCAGCAAAATTTCTATCTTATTTACGTCACAACCCACACGTATAGGCGTGATATCATCAGCACAGTACAAAAAAAGTCCCTTACAAATACACCCACACGGAAAAATCAACGAAAATTCAAACACCCACGCGCCAAAACTCAACACCTCAAAATATCTAACACACCTATCCTTTGTAATTTTGCCGACGCTAACGTGACGGCCCTACAAAGCAGCCGACACTGAATCTTTTAACACTGCCGCGGTACTTTGATTTGAAATTCAAATGGCGACCATTAATCGTCAGGACACGGCACGGTCAATCGCGGGATAAGAGTAGGTTTGCATCGGCGACTGCCGTGCGAATTGTTGTGGGCCCTTGCCCTCTTTGATTTTCATTTGGTTGTGGTAAGTACAGAGTTCAGCACAGCCTACCTCAAACGGTAAAATTTTTTTTACTAGATTTTCAACCTTATCCAATAGTCATCATCATCTTCCTGCCCTTATCCCATTTTACTTGTGGTCGGCGCAATACGTTTTTTTCTTCCATTCTCCTCTATTAAACATCACAGTATCATTCACTCCTTTTTCTTCCATATCATTCCTTAGACAATCCATCCATCTTTTCTTTGGCCTTCCTCTTCCTCTCCATCCATCAACATTCATACATTATCACTCTCTTAGTCACACCAACCTTATCCAATAGTGAAAGGTTAAATTTCGATTGGTAAAATTTGACAGATGGATGTAGGTTGACCTGGCGTCTGTAACTAAAGTGAACATACCACTGTTCAGTATAGAATGAACAGTGCCATGTTCACACCCCAATTCATTTATTTCATCAACACTGCTCCAATAACTGAAAATTCAAAGACAAGTGGACTTCTACCAATTGGCACTCGGCCTATGTGGTGGATAACAGTCCACTCCTTCTCACTATGACCAGTGTCTGTGTTCCAGCATTGGGTATATTATAAGATGACAGGCCTGTTGGTCTAGTGGTTAGTGACCCTGACTGCTATGCCAGAGGTCGTGGGTTCGATTCCCACCCAGGACAAATGTTTGTGTGATGAGCACGATCATTTGTTCTGTGTCTGGGTGTGATTTTATCTATAATATGTATGTATTTAGAAATATATAAGTATGTTTATCAGTTGTCTAGTACCCATAACACAAGCTCTGCTTAGCTTGGGACTAGATGGCGTTGTGTGATAGTTGTGGAATATTTATTACTAGCTTCCGCCCGCGACTCCGTCTGCGCGGATGTCGGTCTTCGCGTGGATTGTTTATTTCCCCATTTTGAGTAACTCTGACCATGACATCTTATAAATATTACGGCGCTGAATCCACTGCGGGTAATGCAACGTGTGTTCGCGGTTCTACAGAACAACGTCTATGAATAAAACTGAAAAATAAGATTTTTTTTCTACGTATTTTTCCAGGATAAAAAGTATCCTATGTTATGCCCAGGATAAAAAGGAATAATTATACTAAGTTTCATCGAAATTCAACCGTTAGTTTTCACGTGATGCCTGCACAAAGAGACAGACAGACAGACAAAAATTTTTTTAATCACATATTTGGGTTTGATATCAATCCAGCAACACCCCCCGCTATTTATTTTTTCAATATTTTCAATGTACAGAATTGACCCTTCTACAGATTTATTATATGTGGGAATGTGGGATCAGAGTCAAACAGCTTTATATGAAACACTTAATTAATTTATTTTCAAAAAACTAAAATACGACACGTCTTCCTTTTGAATCAAAAATCGCCATCTTCCTCTTCATTCTTCGCTCTCGCTCTCACCTCCTATATCCATCCCTTTCGTACACTCTTACATTCCGTTTCCCACATTTTCGGCCTTCCTGCTTTCTTGTCTGTCCTCAGACACTGCTTACCTCGTACATTAAAAAAATAACAAACAAAAATATAAAACTTATACTTAGAACATTGAGAAACTTAGAACATTATAACGTCTAGCACACCATTCATCACCATAAATAACATACTAATTATTCAAAGTGACTTCCATCCGGCCATTTCTTCGTTTGATCAGCTGAACTGGAAGTGCGATTGGGACCTTCAGTCGCACTATCAACCTTTTCCATATCATAACGGTCATTTGGATGAAGTTTGGTAATTTGATACGGTCCTAAGTACTTAGCCTTCAGCTTTAGTCCTGCACCACATTGAGTTCTTTTTATAGCCACTAAGTCACCGACCTGGTACTTATGACTCGGTCTCCTTTTCTTATTGTAGTAGTCTTGACATATTAATAAATCCTTCATTTTTCTCTTTGAAAAATGTCCTTTGCCATGAACTCGCATATTAATCTCCTTCTCAAAACTTTTTGGTATAAACAACAATTTTCTAGTACCCTTGTAAAGTATGTCTCCGTCTGTAAAATAATCTTTGTAAGATCTGTCTTTTAATACTTCCTTAATCGCTTTCACGCCGTCGTCTTGGTCCTGCGCCTGCTTTACTGATGGACTGCTGATATGCTCTAAAAGAGATTCTGTAAAACCTGTAAAGCAATTGACTTTATTTATCCACTCACTTTCATCTCTGAATATAGACACACATCCATCGCTCATTAACACCGTAACACTTTTCAAAAACTCGTGACCTATTATTATGTCATAAGGCATACAGTCTCTAGGTATAATGTGAAACGTAACATCATTGTAACACTGTCCATCAATGTTGATTCCCGTCGTAATTCTACCTAAAGACTTCACTTTTGAACGGCCTAAACCCGTTAGCGTTAGCCCGCCAACGTTAAACTCCACACTAAATAGTTTAGAGCATAGCTCTGCCGATATAAGATTCACATCACTTCCAGAGTCGATTAACGCATTAAAACTGTCATTACCCGCTAATTTTATAGTCTTCATCGGTTTTCTTTCGTTTTTGGTAGATAAGTCTTTGTTTTTATTTATTTGCATAACCTCTATGTTTGACACTATTGACACTGTGTTTGACGTGTCAATTAAATCTCCACTGTCATGGCCGCTCGTACACGCACACTGATTGGTTGGACCCACCGCCCCGAACATAGCATCTTTCGTCGAACGCTGTTTTACCGACTGCCCCGCACCCGCTGTTTCTCGACTGTATCCAGCTTCACGCACTGGCGACTGTTTTACCGACGTGTTTCCGCCAATGGTAGGGCACTGTCTGCCAATATGGCCAAATTCGTTACATCGGAAACATTTGATTCCGCTGGTGCATTGACTGGATAAATGGCTCTTCTCTCCACAGTTGTAACAACGGCGTAAATCATGCGTGGATGCATCCTTCCTCCTTTCAGATACCGAGTCAGCCCGCTCTTCCTCCTTGTTTTTACTTCCTTTCATCTTTTCGTAAATTGCTAATTTTTCCTTGAGTGCGCCATACGTCGTAACGCCGTACAATACAGCTTTGTATATTTGATGATCTTCGATGCCGTCTATTATATATTGGATAGCCACGTAGTCAGGGAATTTCGCTCTTTTGCCCAACTCTTTCATTATGAGCATGTATTGGTAATAGCTCTCATCTCGCCGTTTCTTACGCGCTGCCATCAATTCGTGCATTTCTTTAGAATTTATCGCTTCAGGAAATTCTTTCACTAGAGCCGCTTTGAGTTCTTCATACGTCCTGAATACTTTTTCCGACTTAAGCCACAACCCCGCTGTGCCGATGAGTGACCGCCGCGCGATTATCAACTTTTGCTGCGCTGTCCAGTTGAACACTTCTGCATTATCTTCTATATCTTGGGCCCATTTGGTGGAGGAATACGTCTTATCCTCGCCGTCAAATTGGGCGATACCGCCGTCGACATTGTAAAACATGGCTGCCGCCGCTGCCGATGCCTGTGAGCCCGTGCCACCACTTTTGCCACCGTCCTCCATGCTTCTCGTCTTCGTCTTGGTATTGGTAGGCGGGTTATCCGCCGCCGTGTCGTAGAAAATTTCGTCTTCCGTCTTATTTCGTCTTCCGTCTTATGGTTTGTCGAACACCGTGCGTGCACCACACCACGTGCACTCCGTCGTCTGTCGTCTTCGTGACTCTGAGCCGCACAGATCCCGGACGAGCCCCCAAAATTTGTGGGAATGTGGGATCAGAGTCAAACAGCTTTATATGAAACACTTAATTAATTTATTTTCAAAAAACTAAAATACGACACGTCTTCCTTTTGAATCAAAAATCGCCATCTTCCTCTTCATTCTTCGCTCTCGCTCTCACCTCCTATATCCATCCCTTTCGTACACTCTTACATTCCGTTTCCCACATATATGTATGGATATTGAACAAAGTTTACATTACATTAAATACAAAACTATTCTACGTTTCATCTTCCACTTTTACAAACCCTAGCTAACCTTACCTTGAACCTCTCAGAACTCATAAAGGTCCACTACTTGTCTCAAAGCAAACTACACGACAAGTTACTCTCAGCTGTACGCAGGGGACGTTTTAAAAATAAAACTCAATATGTTTAGAGTACCTTAGTTTCAGACGTTGTAAGCAGACTAGTTTTTGAAACTAAAGTCGATTTATTTAAATTCAAATAATTCTTCGCCCGTTACAACTCGAAAGTTATCTCACGGGAACATAAACAGAGACAACAACTATAAATCCAGGTTACAAATCATCTTTGTACCAAATTTTATCAAAATCCGTTTAGTTTACTTTCAAATTTATAATATTAGTAAGTAGTAAGATTTACGTCTATAAGAAAGCAAATTAAGCCTTCCAAAGCTTACTTTGCGTACCTGTCACCTAAGATTAGGACGGCTCACAATTACCGTTAAAAAGTAAAAAGAAGAAAACATAATAATGCTTTTTTTTATCGTGGTAAAATCATCAAATGAGTCCTCCCACCCAGGGCAGAGCGGGAGGGACTGTCAGACTCGTACTGACTAAAATCCACGGTGTCCATCAATAGCCCTTTACGTTCGGGGTCACGCTAATTCGTACTGGCCCGCGACTCCGGCAGGCTTTGACCCTTAGAGGGGGGCCTCGTCACTCTGCTGGCACTCTTTGAGGCGCGCATGGAACACAACGCGCCGTCGATCCGGGCATGGTCCATGTTTGGACAGCGAGTTGCCCATTAATCGCTGCCCGCATGCCCGCGCCCACGGTGGCCGGATATCGTCTAGCGACGTCCCTCGCCGTGGGCGTCTACCACAAACATAATAACGCTACTAATATTATTAAAAAATAATATGTATGCAGTATTTTTGTTACGTAATTGTACTAAGAGTAGCGTGTTACGACACGCGACGTATAAATAACTATTCATTAAAAAAAACACACCGCGAAATATTTCTCCAAAATGCTTCTGCATTTTGATCAGTAGTTTGATTGTGACTTTGCATTTCGATAAAATAAATACTGTTAGTGGGCGTTAACATTGACTTATATCATCTCCTATGCAATGCTTGGGTAATACGATACCCCCTGGTAAGACTGGTTGTCATACTTTCGAGATTCTGACGAATAGTAAAGCCTTTGTCAAACTGACTGGCGAGGCGAATGCGAAGCGTGACGTTTTTATTTGTAATGTATGGAATTGTTTGAATCCAGTCACATAGAAACGCGAAAGCTATCCGATAGCGTGACAGAACTATCGGACTGACGTCTCGCTGACGTCTCGCTTCGGTTCGGTATCGCTTCGGAAACGCTTCGCTTTCGCCGGTCTGTTTGACAAAGGCATAACGACTGTCAATTATCTACAAATTACGAGAAACTAAAATATTTATATCACAAACCTAAATAAAACCAAGGGACTCAAAGCGTCTAATGCGTCAATGCGCGCCTTTCCTTATGCAAAATGAGTAGTTTACACTATGTCAACTGGCGCTACCAATTAGGACGGCAAATAGAGTGCCTAGATAAAACCTAGCTTTCAAAATGGCCACGTTAAAGCCCTAATTAAAACTGGTAGAAAGAATACGGTCTCTGTAGAGTAGATTAAGAGATGTTTGTATTTCATTTGGCGCTTTTTTCTTTTGGTTGGTAAGATAGAATATCTTGTTTTTCACTCGTCTGCGGCAGAAGGAGAGTTATGCTTTTCGAGTATATGTTTATTTCTTTGGCTCTCTGAGCGCCGAAATTGTGGGTGTCGATTTTTTTTATATACAATCAAGTAGGGTATCAAAATAAAAGGGTTTCTAAAAGAGATTAACATAATGTGTTTAACTAAAAATTTAAAAAAAGAAAGTTACCATACAAAACCTTTTGTACTCTTGTATTTTTTTCAATATATCCTGTAAATATTTTCTGTGTGAACACAAATAATTAAATAAAATCCTGACTGCATAAAAAGTGAACATATCGTCAACATTCGGAGGATAGTCGTACTTACTATTTATCGTTTTGTTTAGGTTAGAATTAGAATATTAAGGAATATTGTATGCTAATACTATCTGACCACAAAAAATAGATGGGAAATATTAATATTCTGCTGCATTTGATTCCTGGAACTTAATCATCAGTATGTAGCATCAGTAATATCATGACGGGCCCCCCCTCTAGAGGGCCAAAGCCTGCCGGGGTCGCTGGACTAACGAATTGCTGTGACCCCATAACGTAAAGGGCTATTGGACACCGTGGATTTTAGTCAGTACAAGTCTGACAGTCCCTCCCGCCCTGCCTTGTTTGGAGGGACTCATATTTTGATGATTTTATCACGATAAAAAAGTCTAGTGTTAGCTATTGTGTTACAACCACCGGAACCAATCATGCAGTGTTAACCAAATTTACTGTGCGTTTCTCGTACCACATATAATTTATATCCTTATTTGGTCAGACCAAAATGATGATTAATGGGCATTTGTTCACCAAGCTTATGGGACAGTACGACAGGGTTATCAATAAAAATAAAGACTTTAACTAATAAAAATAAGGTTTAAATTTAATTGCTCGTAAAACTATTTTCCTTGTCATAGGTACTCGTATAAACAACATTTAGCATTATTCTTTATGAGCATTATTCTGGAACATACAGTGCTTATAAAAAAAGTGTGGTGCTCATTGCTCATGCTTTGTACCACTAGCTTAGAGTCTATTTTTTTATCATTATCCAAATATAACTTAGGTTCATAATGATGGAGCGAGAAGTTTTCACAAAATACATTGGTATTATAATATAGAAAACTATTTCAATATTTCGTGAAAAAATTCCAAAGCCTATTATAGATCCAAAGCATATTATAGCCTATATTATTGTGCTTCAAGTCAAAGTCAAATCATTTATTTCAATTAGGCTATCAAAGAGGCACTTTTGAACGTTGATTATTAAAATTAAAGGAAATTGGAAGGGATGGGATTGATTCTACACCCATTCGCAAGGGTAGGTTTGTAGAAGAATGGGCAAGAAACTCCATACTTACTCTTAAGTGAACATTAACGAAAAGAAAGTAAAGTGACCAAGTTTCCAAAATTGTCTGGGCACCCTGAACAAAGATTCTATTACCTGCTGCAAAAAATCTTAAACCTGTTAATTGTAAACATAGGCTTAGGGTGGCAGTTAGTGCCAACTAAAATTTCCCTCTATTATAATATTAATACGACTCGAAGTTGATTGCAATCACAACCCGCCATCCGTCAGTTGATCCAAATCAAGTAATTAAGTTTAAATTTATGAGACCACTGATTTTCAAGCTAGACTACAATAACATCTCATTTACACGGAGAAAATTTATAGCCCAAGGCGACTTTAAGCTATTATAACACAGGAACTCTGAGGATGGTTTTACAGCAGCTGTCTTTCTTTCTCACTAAGGATTTCTTCTGTATTGTCGGGTGCGTTTACAAACATTTTAACAATCATAACAGACAGATCCGGAACAACTACTTGTAGATCAAATATTGGTTTTGTGCGGGAATTGAACCCAACTGCATCAACTCTGTCGTCAAGTCTTCCTGCACATCACAATTCCGTTCTGAGTTTAAATTTCTCGCTCAGCTAGACCTCTTTTTTATCGTGGTAAAATCATCAAATGAGTCCTCCCACCCAGGGCAGGGCGGGAGGGACTGACAGACTTGTACTGACTAAAATTCACGGTGTCCTTCACTAGCGCTTTACGTACCGGGGTCACGGTAATGGGAAAGTCCCGCGACCCCGGCAGGCTCAGCTAGACCTCTACTAAACACACAAAGCTCTTGAAGAGTATCGCTTGGCGACGAGCGATAATTTCTCCTCGTCTAAATGAGCCATTTAGCTGAGCCTTCGAGATTTGTAACGTATTTAATAAGATTATTCAGTTCTAAGAAAGGTTACGTTAATGCTAATATTTAGACTGGAAAGTTTTGTTCAGTCTGTTTATCTGACATTGTAACTGACGGCAAACCACGAAACTTAATGAATATTCTAAATACATTTTGAAAATTGTATAACAAGTTGAGTACCACGCTCAGAACTGGAACTTGGTAACGGACATGGATTTTCAATTATTATACAATAAGATCAGAATTGAATAGGATTATGATTGACACAGCAATGGTGGCCTAGTGGTATCGGTCCCGGATTGCGAGTTGCCCTGTTGGTCTAGTGGTTAGTGACCCTGACTGCTATGCCGGAGGTCGTGGGTTCGATTCCCACCCAGGACAAATGTTTGTGTGATGAGCACGATCATTTGTTCTGTGTCTGGGTGTAATTTATCTATAATATGTATGTATTTAGAAATATATAAGTATGTTTATCAGTTGTCTAGTACCCATAACACAAGCTCTGCTTAGCTTGGGACTAGATGCCGTTGTGTGATAGTTGTGGAATATTTATTTATTTATTTAATTTGTAACTTGCGAGTTGTAAAAAGTAAAGGAAAACATCGTGAAGAAACCGGCATCTCCTAAAACTAAAAATTCGTAGACATATGACATCTACCAACCTGCACTGGGCCCGTGTGGTGGTTTACGGCCCTCTCGCTCTCACAGAGAGGAGGCCTGTGTATCAGCAGGGGGGAGAAGCAGTGGTCAAGAGTGCATAGGTTACTTCAAGGCAAGGATGCTTTTAGTCGGTACAAGTCTGACAGTCCCTCCCGTCCTGCCCTGGGTGGGAGGACTAATTGATGACAGGTGATGAAAAAAAGGATGAAGGACTAAAAAATAGCGAACGAAGGAGAACTGAAAAAACAAACAAGCATAAAAAAAACGACGGGTTGCACTCTGGGAGTGCCGGCAGAAGTGAAACCTTGAATAGTAATAAACACACACGAACATTCGCGCAAGCGCCCTGAGCCGTCTTACGAATTTTCGATCAGGTCACGTGTCCTGACGCGAGTTTAACATTTTTTACCCATTCCAAAAAAAGTGCACAACGCCGCTTAAGAAGTTTTCACTTCATAAATTAAATGTCGAAACAAACATCATTTCCTTTTCAAAACCAGTCACTTTTCAGTGAAAAACTTTAACAATAAGCTAAGCCTTACAGAGACGCCATAATATCATAAAATTTCAAACGGAATTTTTCAGTCTTACATTTTTAAATTTCATCGCATGAATTTGAAAGCGTGTTAAAAACCTCAAGTGTTGTTAGAACGCCTGGTTACCCTCGCCGAGAGTTGGATTTAACTGCGAAAAATTTTCGCATATATTTCTCTGTTACTGCGAAAAAATGTGGGATACCGATGGATAGGATACGTGGGAAATGTTGCAAGAATTCGAGTTGTCGTTTCGAAATGTTATTTGAATGAATGGTATATATTTTTTTGTACAGTCGCATAATAAGAAATTACATCGGAAACTTCCTCTTTGTTCATATTTCTTGCTGGCTGACGGAGCAGTCCTGGAGTGGACAACGTAAATCGCAAAATTGAGAGGATGATTTATGCCGACGCCTTTAGAAAGTTGGTTGGTCCAGACGATATGTACTCGTAAAAGTGCAGAAGACAAAACTTCTTCGCGAACTTCGCGGGTCGCGAGACTATCAGGTAACCGTAGCTCCGGAACGTAAAGGGCTATTGAAGGACACCGTAGATTTTAGTCAGTACAAGTCTGATAGTCCCTCCCATCCTTCCCTGGTCGGACTCATTCGATGATTTTACCACGTAAAAAAAAACTATCATGTTTCTCCTGCCTTCTTTGTTCCCTGCCGCGACCCCGCCTCACTGTCTCAAGTTTCTAAACTTTATACCCAATGTAAAACAAGAAATATCACAGCTTATTTCCATCCTGCATTCTCCAACATAACCAACTGAAAAATAGCACCAAACTAAGTTGTGAACATAAGAAATTAATTCACAACTCTCTTATATTTGTAAGAAGTGTAAAGTTTCGCGGATGGCTGGGATATAAAAATAAAGTACCTACTATGAAATGTACGAAGGCGTTATAACCGTAGACGAGGAATTACTGCGTTGTTATGTGAGAATGTTCAAGGTGTGAGATAAAATTGCAGTTTTAAAATTAAATGATGGTAGTTATGAAAGATTAGACTTCAATAATAAGAGAAACATAGATGTTTTTCTAAAAAAATAAGTGGCTATACTTACAAATAGAAGCTTTGAAACAAAAGAATATTTATTGTGTTACTTGTTTTTTTTTTTTGTCGTGGTGTAATCATCAAATGAGTCCTCCCACCCAGGGCAGAGCGGGAGGGACTGTCAGACTCGTACTGACTAAAATCCACGGTGTCCTTCAATAGCCCTTTACGTTCCGGGGTCACGATAATTCGTACAGTCCCGCGACCCCGGCAGGCTTTGGCTCTCTAGAGGGGGGCCCTGTCACTTTGCTGACACTCTTTGAGGCGCGCGTGGAACATAACGCGCCGTCGACCCGGGCATGATCCATGAAAATAAAAATTTATTTTAAGAACATTTTTACACGTAAACAATATTTTTAAAGCTAGTTGAGGCTGGTATTTCGTACCTAACTACTCTGAGAAGAGAAAACTGAAACAAACTAAGATGTCACTGTCTCCTTTAAATCCAGACATTATATTGGTCAAGTTATACGAGATTTATGCAGGTGAATGAGATGGTCTTTGAAAGAAGGAACCACACAGATATTTGAATGAACTAGTCCAGCCAGTATAAGAATTTGTCAGTTATCGTATAGGTAATGTCGCGGCACTGTACGAATTACCGTGACCCCGGAAAGTAAAGGGCTATTGAAGGACACCGTGGATTTTAGTCAGTACGAGTCTGACAGTCCCTCCCGCTCTGCACTGGGTGGGAGGACTCATTTGATGATTTTACCACGTAAAAAAAAATCGTATAGGTAAGAATCCCATTGGACCCAAAACCCATCAAGAAAAATCGAAAAGGTTCTTTCTAATACGTACTTTTAACCATCGATCAGGTTCAGGATTGTAAAAAGAACCTAACGTTCATCTAAATAAAGTTCTTTATACAAAATTGACAATCTAATCGAAGTAGACAACTTTTACATCAGAATAAAGTTTTAAATAAAAAAAAGATTGTCTTTTTTGTTTTAAATAAAAAGAAAGTGTATAAAAGTCAGCTCAGACAACTTATACTACAAATTGAACACTGAAAAATCAGTGGTTAACAGTCACTCGTAAATTAGTTATTGGACTTGTCAATAAGTCAATCTTAGTTACGGTGCGACAAAAAACATTCGTCTCTTTTTTGCGACAAAACTTTTTTAGCTTTTTCGACGAAGTAAATTTTCTATAAAATAAAATTGTTAATTGGTCGCGTGACAAGATTCTTAATTGAACCTTAATTTTTAACTTTTTTTTCCTCAATTTTATCAAAGTTCTAATTAAATAAACTGATAACTTGATCAGCATTTTTAAATGTCACCTCCATGGGTCAAAGTCATCTAATAAATTTTTTTATGACCAGATTTTATTTTGTGATAATAAGTTTTAGACTACAATTGGGTGATAAAATTTTTATCTTCCAATAGTTTTTATAGACCGATATCCCATTAAAATATCTATTTTTTTCTAACCGAAATATATTTTCATATTTCCTCTTACTCGTACCAGTAATATGACCGATCGGTATAAATATTCTACTCCCGCAGAATCTGGCTCGAAGAAAATTTTCTCAATAAGTAAATATAGATAGCGAATATATTACTTGCTACGAGCTACGCGGCTACGGGCTACGCGGCTACGAGCGTAGCACCGTGCTACGCTTCACGGTTCGATTCGCAAGGAAATATCAGGAAAAACCTAAATATATTACAATTTTATTTTAGTATAAGAAAAAGTAGGTTATTTTTGTAAGAAAATTGTATTTAGTATTAAAGCTTTTCTTAGAACTTAATTCTTTAATCACAGAACAACTTGAGCGTAGCATTTTGGTCTAGATTTTTATTTTTCTGAAAGAAGATAAAACTGTGGTTTTATTTTTCTGTGTTTCTTTGTATGATATGTTTGTGCTGCGTCGTGGGTTCTGTATTGTTAGACACGATATAATTTTAAAAGAATAAACGTTTTAAAGTATCCTGTGAGCATTGTGGAGTTCTGTTATTTTATTTAAGTACTGTTCAGTGCTTTAGGTGAATTATTTGTGCTTTGAATTTTTTTTATATAATTTAAATTAACGACATTTTCAAGGTATACTATACTCCCAGCTGTGGGTCCTAACGGACTTCGGCCACGGCGGCCAATCCCAGCGTAGATTTTCCATACAAACATAGAAACTCACACTTGACATTTAGACTTCAAACTACTGATTTCTCACTTGAAAAGATAAACCAGGTTTGAACCCACCTCTTATACTGTCCCTTAACCAACTATAAACTATTGATTAACCTTAAAATTAAACCAGGTTTAAACCACCTGCACTTTAAACGCCCGCCTGGTTCTACCCCATTAATCTTCTAAAAACTTGTATCCCAGTTATCAATTACTAGTTAAACCTATTGATATCAGTCTGTTACCCTCAAAACTTGGGTAATCAATAAACCCCTTTAACTTCATGGTGTTGGATAACAGACCGCCATTAAAACTATTTTAATGGCTTTTGAACTAGTGCGGTCTGATAAATATATACAGGTTGATTTTTTCAAAACTGTGGTCTAGATAGCAAATTGGTGAATAAATCACCCTGTAAATAAAACTTTTAGAGAATTTTATTGCGTGTGTTTTCGTAGAAAGTAGTAGAAAAGAAAAGTTTTCATGTGTATTTTTAATATTTTTAGTTTTTGAAATGGAAATCTCGAAATTCTTTATATTATTTACGTTAAATGCAAAGCTGTGCAATGATAATTATTTTATTGACTTTTGAATACATGTGGTCAGATAAATGTATGTAGAATGATTTCTTAGAAACCGTGTTTAAACCCAAATTAAAAATAAAACAATCTGTAAACAAACTAGTAGATCTGTTATGTGTATGAAATCCATTATGATCCATTTGAACAAAAGTTCCAAAAATAAGGAATTCCGAAACACTCAATATTTTATTTCTGCTAAAAGCAAAGCAATTGTGTTAACATTTTCCTCGGAAAAGAAATCCTGTGTTTTTCCAAACGAAAACAAACGTGATGGGCTTAAATATTTATCTGCGAAATTCTCTTCAACATTGGGTCCATGCTGTATACAGTTAGAATATAATACTACCCTCAGTAGAACTAAAAGTATTTAAAGCAGTTTAACGGTAAAATGTATGTTCTAATTTGGTAGAAAGTTTAATTTTATGATCAGGGAGAATTACAACGGTCACTAATTACTTGAAAAAGGGATATTTCACGAAGTTTCGGGTGAAATTGTTGGCTCTTTCAGTGGCGTTCATGATAAAGGCCGATTATATTTATTTGATCGGTAATTTTAGTTAATGGCGGTCGGGAAAGTGTTGTTTGCGGTCAATAGATTTTATGGCGGTGGTTTAATTTGAATAGCTTAACTGGAACATTACTTCGGCTTACGTTCAGTATTGAACCGAGTTTGTTTGTAAGAAGAGATGTATTGAATAACTTGCTTCATTAATTTAACTAAAAAACAAATATTTTCTAGATTTCAAGTATACAATACACATAAACTTCTACGTCGCGACTTGTATGTAACACTCCTACAATAAATGGAGCAATGTCATAGTAGAACATTTAAAAATAGAGTGAATTATTCGACTTTTGCGAGCAAGACTGCAATGGCCTAGTCGGTAAGGCGACTCGTGTACTGAACCAAAAGTACGCAAATTCGAAGTTCAAAAATCAAAATCATAAGTCATTTATTCATTTTAGGCTGATTTATCAGCACTTTTTGAAGGTCAATTTTTACATAAGACAGTCCCCACAAGCGCCTCCTTTCGACACTTCCTAGTGTTTTGGCTGGGAAGAAGAAGTGGTGGAACAAAACTCTCCAGCAACACATCTGTCTGTACGGTTAGAGGAACCAAGATTGTATACAATTTAATAGAACATTCACATTATACATCAATCCGAAATTACATCCCAACCGTGACTAGAAGGCACAAAAGATAAACTAGGAACAACGCAGTTCTGCCTGAAATCGAATTATTTTTAATCCAAAGAGTACTTATTTTGTCCAGTGCTGAGAAAATCTCTCCGGCAAATATCTATATCTAAAATAAAGAAGAAATACAATAATCAAGTAAAAATATAATGATTAATTAAAACAAGCAGTTTTGTCTTAGAAACTCAAATAAATACTCCTAACGTCACTCGACACGTGTCGTCATGTCACGCGTCATAGATTGATGACATCATTTATTTCGTCACTTCTATCGACGTGTGGTGACTTTTTTCCTGAAAAATTGTTACCACTACCTCCTTCTTATACCCTTTCTATACTAGAGTATAGTTATTGGGTTGTGTAATTAGGTTTTACAAGAAGAATATTAACGATTTCATCTTGGGGCCAGGATTAGCTTTTGTCATAAAAAAAAACGTCACACTACGCAATTTTCCTGTGTCATTAATACGAAGTATAGACATTAATAATGTCTTCTGGGATGCAAGCTCCTAGATCTTTTCTTTCGCTCACGTAGTATCCCCTTTTATTTTACTTGATAAAGTCATCACATGAGTCCTCCCACCCAGGGCAGAGTGGGAGTGTCTGTCAGACTCATACTGTCTAAAATCCACGGTGTTCTTCAATAGCCCTTTACGTACCGGGGTCACGGTAATTCGTACAGCCCCGCGACCCCGGCAGGCTAAGTACGAAATAGGGGTAGTCGATTTCTATCAAACATTGTATTCGATGATTCCCGGAACAAATGTTTATTTTAGCCACAGTATTTTTTTCCAAATCTGGGTGTTTGTGTGTGTGAGTTAAAATATTTGCGAACGCATCTACTATTCATGAGAAATTTCTTGTATACAACGTTTGTAAAATGTGAAAAAATACTTCGCCAACAGTGTAAAGAACATTTAAAATTTCTTGTATTAGGCCAAGATCTATGAAAATAGATCTTGGCCTAATCCATTAATGTGATTTTCTAACATGATATTTGTTTAATGAAGACAATTCCAAGACTTTTCTTTTCCCAAATTTTCCATTCAGTCAACTAAGACTTAAAATAAAAGGCTGACATAGCCTACGTCACTTCTCTACATCGTGACTTATGACGTCATTTGTCCGGTCCACCGTCCGTAATGGAGTTTGAGTTATTTCCCGCCCAAACGTCTGAATATATTGACTTCAAAGAAAGAAAGAAAGAAAGTAGGAAGGAAAGGTTTTCGTGTGTGTAATGGTTAAAGAGAAAGATATTTTTCTTTCTAAGAAATAGATTGTGGAGTTTGTGGACGTTTCGACAAATTGAACGTGTCGTGTCGAGTTTGCGGTTTTGAAGTAGACTGTGGAGGTCAATGAACTTGGTAGTTTATTGGGATTTTTTAGAGATTTTATTTTTCCTCGAAATCGTTTCACCATCGTGAGCTAAGGTTATTTATGTTTTAGCAGCTTAACAACTTATCCTGCTTATATGCCGCAGTATAGAGAGAATATGAATTACTATTCTTGACAGGCCTGTTGGTCTAGTGGTTAGTGACCCTGACTGCTATGCCGGAGGTCGTGGGTTCGATTCCCACCCAGGACAAATGTTTGTGTGATGAGCACGATCATTTGTTCTGTGTCTGGGTGTAATTTATCTATAATATGTATGTATTTAGAAATATATAAGTATGTTTATCAGTTGTCTGGTACCCATAACACAAGCTCTGCTTAGCTTGGGACTAGATGGCGTTGTGTGATAGTTGTGGAATATTTATTTATTTATTTATTTACTAGTTTAAAAATAACTAACTTTTGACTGCTGCTTATACCGCGATAATTATTTCTATCCAAATCCGTTTAACCGTGTAAGAAAAAGGAAATTCGGAAGTTAGGAAAAAGGATGGATCAGTCCTCTCTTACAAAACTTCACATCTAAAATAGTAAAAATTAATTTGAAAGGCTCAAGAGGAACCAGAGAAAAAATATTATCTCGTTTTGAATCCCTTTGAACATCATACAAAGAAATACTATTTAGTCAGACCCCCTTAGCTTTAAGTACTGTACAAAGCCGAGAATATTACTTTGAAATGGCTTCAAATTCATAAAAAAATAAAAGAAAATGAAGAAAGAAAAAACAACATTTTAAAATAAAATAAACACAAAAAAAAACCTAAATCTCAAACAAAGAACAAAAGTAGGAAAAGAAAAATCAGCTAAGCCTCAAACAGACAGTCGATAGCGAACCGGACCGAGTCCGAAGCGATACGAGACGTCAAACTGGGTGCAGCAAACCGAGGCGTGGCAGTTCTATTAGCTGGCTTCATATGAGCGACGTCAAACAGAGCAAATACGCCTTCGCCACGTCTTCGCATCGGTTCGGTCTTGCTATCGGATCGCTTTCGCTTTTCTATGTGACTGGATTCAAACAATTCCATACATAAAGACTTTAAAAAGTACAGCTTTGTATACAAATAAGAAACAATTGAAGAACCTAACCTAACTTCATACATACACAACAAATCGTTAACAACTCCGCGAAAAAAAAAAACAATTGAAAAAGCTCACTGAAAAATTCAGAGGCCCGCTAGTTATTCAGGAAGGTCACTTTAGAATTCACGTCGCCTTTTCAAGTCCAGTTCAATACTTAATTATGTTGAATAATAAGGTCGAAAGTTGTGAGGACAATTATTTTGGAGTACAAAAACTGAGAGGGGAAAAGTGAAAAATTTTTAGAAGGAAAAGTGGGGAAAGTTAGATTTGAGAGCCTGCCGGGGTCGCGGGACTCACAAATTACCGTGACCCCGGACGTAGAGGGGTATTGAAGGACACCGTGGATTTTAGTCAGTACGAGTTTGACAGTCCCTCCCGCTCTGCCCTGGGTGGGAGGACTCATTTAATGATTTTACCACGTAAAAAAGAAAGCTATACTTGAGAGTCTTTAAAATGTGTCGTTCTTCATATCTCTCTAGCATAATTAGCTTATAATGTTGGGCCTACAGGGGTAGAGAGGGCTGTAATCCTCCACCATTTTGAGAACAGTAATGACTGTCTTAATATTATAAATACGAAGTTTTGGGAGCATGTCTCAGTGCTTCGGAAAGCACGTGAAGCCGTTGGTCCCGGCTGTCATATGTAGATCTTTGACAGTCGTAACCGTTAGTCAGAAGCTCCAATGTCTTATAACCAGTCATACCATGGGGTATCGTATTACCCAGTTACTGGGTTGTGGAGGTCCGACAGGCAGTCGCTCCAAGTAGAATACTGATATCCAGCTGCATCTGGTTTGACTGGAAGCCGACCCCAATATAGTTGGGAAAAGGCTAGGCAGATGATGTTCTCTTGTCTTCGTTTTTCCATTCATTTTGCAGAGGACACACAACCTTCTCTTTGATGAAATTACTCGTATTATGGGAATTCCGGCTCGACTTATATATTTTTCATCATTTCATAGAGTAGCTCTTTTCTACCCATATCGACCTTCACTCGGTAGATCCATCTTTTCCCAGATCTTCGTCTTCTTTTATAGCTATCCACAATAATCTCATAACTAACCTCCCTACATTTCCCTCCTCCATTTATAAAACAAAATTATTATTAATCAATTACCTCCATCACTATTTACAGTTAAAATTAAATCAATTAAGTTTAATATTGAATGTATGCGAATTCGGAAGTCAGCCAGTGATGACTCATTTGGTATGACCGGCCAATTTCAACGGCAATGGACGCCGGCACTCTTTGACATTTTCATAATTGGTCGTTATTGGTGGAAATGTGAAAATTTCGATACATTTTGGGTATCGAATTTAATTGCGATAATGCTGTCTAAAATATGTATTAATACGCTTCGGTAAGTACACTGGTCTGTCTCTCAAAAGGCCAAGTCAGTTACCATTTCGTGGTCCTCGATTATGAAAAGTTGGTTTTAAAGTACAGGCATAAAAACTGAGAATGACCAGATTAGCAGGGCCTCAAGTCTGCTATTACAATAGTGTCAGAATGGTCTATCATTGATTTCATAATTGTTGATTTTGACAAGTTTGGTAATCTACTATTATAATGGCGTCATTATGACTTTGCAATGGTCAACCACTGACATTCCATTGAAAGAAATGAATATATAATGACAAATGAATGACTGACGTAAGGGGTAATCTGCTAAAATTTTGACAGTTCCTTTGATCATTGACCTACCATTGGATCGTCATTGTGCAGTCATTGCTTTTAATAGCTCGGTTGTTGACAAGAGTTTGTTATCTATCGTGAAATATTGAGTGGAGAAATGTATTCAATACGAGCAAATACTCTCGAGCTAGCCGCAGCAGTGGATGCTTTTTTTTTGTGTTGTAAAATCATCAAATGAGTCCTCCCACCCAGGGCAGGGCGGGACTGTCAGACTTGTAATGACTAAAATCCACGGTGTCCTTCACTAGCCCTTTACGTACCGGGGTCACGGTAATCCCTTGGTCCCGCGACCCCGGCAGGCTTTGGCCCTCTACAGGCCCCGTCAATATGCTGACACTCTTTGAGGCGCGCGTGGAATGCAACGCGCCGTCGACCCGGGCATGGTCTATGGTCGGACAGCAAGTCGCCCATTACTCGCTGCCCGCATGCCCGCGCCTACGGTGGCCGGAGATCGTCCTGCGACGTCCGACGCCGTGGGCGTCTACCACTGCGGCTGGGGTGGAGGGAGGACGCTGTCCTCTCCCTCAGGCGGCCCGCCTCCTCTTTCACGAGCATGACTGCTTCGCAGAAGGAGGCGACCGCTTCCCACTCCGTCTCGCCCCGCAGCATTGCCTCGACCAATGCCGGGCGCGAGAGGTCTCCGCCTATCGCCGTCGTGAGGACACGGCGGTGCTCTGCCCAAGCGGGGCAGTCCTGCACCGTATGCTCCACCGTGTCCTCCGGACGATCCTCGCAGTGGTGACACCCAGGCGTTTCTTCCCTCCCTATCAGACAAAGGAACCTCCCGAAACTTCCGTGTCCGGTGAGGACCTGCGTCATGCGGTAGGTCAGGACGCCGTGACGCCTATCCAGCCACTCCTCAAAGAGGGGTCTTACCGCCGCGATTGCGGCGTGCCCGAGCAGTGGATGCTAGAGAAAGAAGGTGGGCGGAATGCAGAAGACGTCGTCGAGCTCGTCGCTTGACGAGAAGTAGTACAAACCCCTTTATTGATATTTCCGAGGCGGAATTTGTAAAAACTTTTCGCCTTGGAAAGGACTCAGTAAGGGGGTTAATTGAAGAACTCATTCCCCTTATGGGCAGACCGCGAAACGATAGCATATCGGCAGAAATGAAAGTTAGAAAACTGAATTTGATTTTCATTGATTTATTATTCTGTAGCTTTAAACACGAAATAGTTGATTAATGTTATATTTTTTATTGCAGATTCTAATAGCACTTGCATTTTATGCATCAGGGTCATTTGATTGGACAGAGTGCCCTCCATAATGTTGCAAAACACTTAAAAAATAAAGCACTTAAACGAAAATTTGCTAGAATTGTAAACAATAAGCACTAATGTCACATTTGTTGTTTATAAAATTTGCCAAAAGGCAGGCAAAGGAACAGAGCGATACAGCCTATGTCACATTTGACTTTAACAGGTAAACAGATCTAAACAATATTGAGTTTCACTTTTATCCGCGTTACACATTTTAATGTTTTTGCTATTTGCGAACTTTTTACTACTTCAGATTGCTTATAACATTATTAAATAATATGTAAAAATGTATATAAATGAAATCTGGCACGAGTAAATGTTCAAATTTAATAGTAGTTTTTCGAAAATCATTTCTACTACCGGGTTTTATAATAATGGCAATACAACAACGTCATTCTGCCACGATTCCATTACGAGACCACTGACCGACCAGTGATCAACCATTATGAATTTAGCAGATTACAAACTTTTATCAAAATGACAATGGGATCGTGTTAGAATGACGAATTTATAAAAAATAGCAGACTTGGGGCCCAGGTCTAAAACGGCCATTTAGCTTTATTCTTAATGTTTCATTTCGTGATTGAATAATAGAAGAATAGCCCACAATGTTTGCTGGAAATTCACGAAGTAAATCATTAGGATTATTGCTATTTTAGACCCTCAGGTCTTTTAGGCCGTTTTCACTTTAGAACGTTGGCACACATTGCTGGTTAGAGGCCTCTTACTAAGCTGAACATCATTTGTGTTCTATGAAAGCTATAACCTATAAAACATCACGCTTCGATGAGCAGGAGCCGAACAGGGGGTTAAAACCACGGGGAACATTTTTTTTTCTTTTTCAAATGAGTCCTCCCACTCAGGACAGAGCGGGAAGGACTGTCAGACTCGTACTGGCTAAAATCCACGGTGTCCTTCAATTGCCCTTTACGTACCGGGGTCACGGTAATTCGTGAGTCCCGCAACCCCGGCAGGCTTTGGCCCTCTAGAGGGGGCCCCGTCATTATGCTGATGAATGATAACAACAGGCACAGATATACCCGTCTGATATACCTACCTGTTCTTGTCGTACATTAGTAATTTTACCCGCCAGGTGCAACTGCCGAACAGTGTGTGTGGCTAACTAGACTCTGAGGCTATTTTTATTTTATACTAGCTTCCGCCCGCAACTCCTTCCGCGCGGATGTCGGTCTTCGCGTGGATGGTAGATTTTTTTCTACCTATTTTTCCAGGATAAAAAGTATCCCATTTTATGCCCAGGATAATAAGGTATAATTATACCAAATTTCATCGAAATCGAACCGTTAGTTTTCGCGTGATGCCTGCACATACAGACAGACAGACAGACAGACAAAAAAATTTTTAATCACATATTTGGGTTTGGTATCGATCCAGCAACACCCCCCGCTATTTATTTTTTCAATATTTTCAATGTACAGAATTGACCCTTCTACAGATTTATTATATGTATAGATGTTTCAGTTTCCCTCATACTAGTCGTAGTTAGATACGAAACATTTTGTCAACTTCTAGTTTTAAATCAGTAGAGTGAATTTCATTCATTTATCTCAAAACACGAGGTAATATTTGCTCAGGATTATTTAAGTAACTATAAAGTTAGATAATTAAAGCTTGTTAGCTTATTATAATTACGTAACGTATGATTAACGTGAAGGATTAATTGCTGATTTGTCTCGGATGAGGGCTTAAGTCTTAATCTGATGTGATCTAAATGGCCTTAATTGAAATTGATGCAAGCGTATAATGGGTTCGAGTCAAAGTAGTCTTGTAATTACGTAATATAGAACACGTAACATTCCACTGCAATGCGAAGGATTTTGAAGGGGAATAATAATCCGCAGCTTTGTTTTTAAATCCATAAGTATCCGAGCATCGGAAATAACACTAAGCCGTTGGTTTCGGCTGTCATTTGTAGATCTTGTATGAATGACCAGCACCGCTCTCTCTTCTAGAAGTAACCTTTATAAATTGAATATTATAAAAACAGCATACGCATAATCAGCCTAAAATGTTTCCACTGCTGAAGCAAATACCTCCTCTTTAAAAGGGAGTGGGCTGTGATCCACCTCACAAGTCCAGAAAAACCGTGACCCCGGTACGTAAAGGGTTATTAAAGGACACCATAATCATGGGGAAAAAACGTTTTTGTACATTTAATTTATTAATCGATAAAGAATACATTTTTTATTTTCATTTTTCATTAAAGATTCAGAAAGAATTTACAAGTAACAATGAGGACATGCGGGCAGCGAGTAATGGGTGACTCGCAGTCCGATCATGGACCATGCCCGGGTCGACGGCGCGTTGTGTTCCACGCGCGCCTCAAAGAGTGTCAGCAAAAATAACGGGCCCTCCCTCTAAAGGCTAGACTCTAGGAGTAAAGGGCTATTGAAGGACACCGTGGGTTTTAGTCAGTACGAGTCTGACAGTTCCTCCCGCTCTGCCCTGGGTGGGAGGACTCATTTGATGATTTTACCACGTTAAAAAAAAGTCCCGAAAAACTGCGCCCGCGAAATTAAAACATTTTCTTTATTAAAATAAAAACATGTTACCTACTTAGCATCTTGTTGTAGCTACTTCAGAAGTAATTTAATTTAGTCTAAAATTTGCGAACCACATTTTTCAGATCAAACATAATTATGTGAAAAAGGTTTTTTGTTAGAAAATATAGTTAGTTTCGTGTACAAGGAGGTTTTTGTAAAGTATCCTTCGGCATAATTAAGTGTAACTACCAATTTACCTTTCAGCAATATTTAAATATGTACTGTTATTATCTGTTCTATTTTAAGACTTATCTATGACGTCTTAAGACTTGTAGGTACGAGTACTTTTGTAAATTATGTATTTAAAAGTCAGGGTCAGATCAAAGGTCAAAATAATTATGAAAAGATTGAGATAAGACAAGAGATTCTTGGGCTTGCCTCTTGCAAAGTGATGCAAATACTTTCACAAACATATCTCTACATTTACACTCCCGAAATAACAATAATGAAAGTCAAGGTCAAACTTCAAGGTCAAAATAATGTAACTATGAGAGGACTATAGATAAGATGTATGAAAGATTCCTGGGAAGTCTTATCACAAAGCGACGCGACAACTTCTACAAAACCTTCAACTCCCGAAAGTACTACATATAAATTGAATAGCAACACATCATATACTTTCCTCCCATTCTTAATATATTTACACATCTTTATAAAAGAAAATCAACTCTACGCGAATGTTACCAAGGTTCATAATGTAATAAAGAGGAAGATATTGACAGTTGACACAGAGATAACGATTGATCTTTGTTAACAAGCTTTTGTGTGTTCAATCTTTAAAGATGCGGCAAAATGATTTTTTATTACTCATTTTCTGTATGTGAATTTATTGAAATAGAAGTCTTTGAAAAGGTATATAAAAAATATGTACTGTACATATAAAAAACCAAGGAAGCCGAGTTCCTTAGAAATTGTCTCAAGGGCAATATTTATTTTTTTATTTGAAATCTTATTTGAGATAATCAGGATTTAATTTTCTTCTTATTATTTTCTGAAATTATCGCAAAGAGTGTTTGTTTGATTGAACACGCTCATCTCTGATTCTACTAGTCGAATTTGGAAAATTCTGTTTTTAAAATGGTGGCCACATTCGTGAGGAAGGAACCACATTGGTGAGCAGGGGTGACACCGCAGGGAACAATTACTAATAGCAAGTAGTAGAGTTTTTTTTTTACGTCGTAAATCCATCACATGAGTCCTCCCACCCAGGGCAGAGCGGGAGGGACTGTCAGACTCGTACTGACTAAAATCCACGGTGTCCTTCAATAGCCCTTACTGCGGTCACGGTAACTTACGGTCTTAGCGTACTGGGGTCACGGTAATTCGTGAGTCCCGCGACCTAGTAGTAGAGATTAGTGATTTCATGAAGGAGTTAAGTTGGATGTAGCTTAGCTACTGCCATGGTCAAAATTCCATTAATTATTTTAAAAGCAATAGACTGACGCATCGCTTTGAATTACGACTTTCTTTAAAACGTTGATTTAATAACAAAACTTGACTCTGAACGTGCCTGTCAACTTTTGAACTCTTAAACCTTTATCAAACAGACAGGCGTGGCGAATACGAAGCGAGGCGTTTTTATTTGTAATGTATGGAATTGTTTGAATCCAGTCACATAGAAAAGCGAAAGCGATCCGATAGCGTGATCGAACCGATTCGAAGACGTGGCGAAGGCGTATTTGTTCTGTTTGACGTCGTTCATAAAAATACAGCTAATACAACTGCCACGCCTCAGTTCGCTGCACCCAGTTTGACGTCTCGTATCGGTTCGTTATCGCTTCGGACTCGGTCCGGTTTACTATCGTCTATCTGTTTGACAAAGGCTTTATTGTACATCGACTAACCTTTGTAAGTATATTAAAACATTTTTGTAAATACCTTAGCTTATTTTATGAAAAGATGGATTCCTAATCAATAAAGGCTGAATGAATGAAAGAAGCCTTCAGCATATCAATATAAAAGCTTTCAAAGCTCAACAAAGCAACACAACGCCAGGTGTCAATTCTCCGCGATTGACACAAAAATCCTCTACTTCTCGCTAGCGTGACCTACTTAAACACTGTGAAGACCTTACCGAGATTAATGAACCCAGAAAATCCACTTAGAACAAAATGCGTTCTACAAATCGCGTTTACTGTATAATATGGACTTGTTTAAATTAGTGGATTAAATAATGAAATAAAAGAAAAAAAAAACAACAAAGAAAAGGTGTGTCATTTTTATAAAATGGGTGATAGGTACCATTTTGTCACGACAGACACTGGCTTTTTTAAGATATACACACTAAGTACCACAATTTTTAGTTACAATCAACAAATAATGGGGGTTGTAACACTCCTTACTCTAAAGCCGTTGTCAAACTAACAGGCGATAGCAAACCGGACCGAGTCCGAAACGATAACGAACCGATACGAGACGTCAAACTGGGTGCAGCGAACCGAGGCTTGGCAGTTGTATTAGCTGGTTTTTTATGAACGACTTCAAACAGAGCAAATACGCCTTCGCCACGTCTTCGCATCAGTTCGGTCACGCTATCGGATCGCTTTCGCTTTTCTATGTGACTAAATTCAAACAATTCCATACATTACAAATATAAACGCCTCGCTTCGCATTCGCGACGCCTGGCTGTTTGACAAAGGCTTAAATAAAATAAATAGACTCACGGGGTAGTTAACGCTCACTCAACAAATCTACAATGTTGCAGGGTAGAAATCTGCTACTCGTAAAATATACTAAGTGTATGAGTATGAGGCAAACTCACAACTCGGGTTATTTCCTAGACGACAATGTAGCAAAATGAAACTCTTCAATTATTTTGACATTTGACACGGTAAGTAAGGTCCGTTTTTATCTGAATTTAGTAACTCCATTCCAAAGGAAGAGGAGAAAAGATTCTGGCAATAACGTATCGACTCGTGGAAAAATACTAATAGCATAATTGAATTTTCCGGGCACACCACAATGGCGGCTATAAGACCCCTCTTTAAGGAGTGGCTGGATAGGTGTCGCGGCGCGGGACGAGTTACGAATTACCGTGACCCCGGTACGTAAAGGGCTATTGAAGGGCTCCGTAGATTTTAGTCAGTACGAGTCCGACAGTCCCTCCCGCTCTGCCCTGGGTGGGAGGACTCATTTGATGATTTAACCACGCTAAAAAAAAACATTATTGAACTCGCCTTCTGTCCTTTATTCTCTTACGTTCTTACTTATGGAGCGTTTCTTTTATGTTTTATACAGGTTGTATTTTAAACCAGGCAAGCTTGAACGAGTTGGAAAGAATCTATCTAAGTATCTTTTTATTGTTTCAGCTGGAACCTGAGGTGTGAAAGTGCTTCCACTATAGTTTCTTTCTTTATTATTTCTTAATTAAGTTTTCACTTTGTACGGCAGCTGGAGTGAAGATCACATTGTGTTCTTTCAGCGCTCGATTTTTTCATTACCATAGAAGTTTTAGTTTCTTTTCGAATAAACTGAGCTGCATTGTCGGGATCTCTTGTTACTTTTTTTTTATCGTGGTAAAATCATCAATTAAGTCCTACCGCCCAGCCCACCTTGGGCAAGGCGGGAGGGACTGTCAGACTTGACTGACTAAAATCCACGGTGTCCTTCAATAGCCCTTTACGTACCGGGGTCACGGTAATCGTCGAGCCGGGCATGATCCATGATCGGACAGCGAGTCGCCCATTACTCGCTGCCCGCATGTATGCGCCTACGGTGGCTGGAGATCGTCTGCCGACTTCGTTCCTTCTCTTGTTACTTGAGAATTTTTGAACACAAAGAGAATTGATTTTAATAGGCCAGCTTCGCTCGGTTAGTATCTATCACCAGCGTACATCTTCCTGTAGAACGACTATACTTTGTGTCAATGTCAGTAATGTTAGTCTACGAAAACCCCACTGCGGGACAAAAACTTATCCCACTAAGTATTAGTTCCTCCAATCCACATCTAAATGCGGAGGTTAAAACATCAAATTATAAAATACGAGTATTAAGGGATATAAAGCAATTATGGTCTGTTCCAGCTGGTCCCGTCTTCTCATTCTTATGAGACTACGGAACGAGCTGGAACAGAACTGGTCTGTCGTACTTTCTGGATATACCTTCAGTCTCTATATAGGTCTACTTAGAAGTCCCCAAATCCAAATCTAGGGATTTGCTAGTGGATCAAAATTATAACGACTCGGAATCGCTTAAGGGCCTTAACTGCTTCCGAGATTAAGAAGAACTTGTTACTTCAAACTTCTATATGGACCCAACTCTTCTTATCCGTATCTGTGAACCAAAACATGCATCCTACCATTAAGGAGGATGGTATGTGTGCAGTGAGCGTGTGGAGAGTTTAGTGGACTGTAATTTTAAGTAGAGAGACTCCAGGAGGTTTTATTTTGGGGACAGGGCTTTTGGGTTACTGATTAAAACATCAATTTAAGATACACTGGGATTTTGACATAGGACCCTACAGCGAGACCTTCGACGGGCATAACCTCGTAAAAAAAAGAAACAGTGTTTATATACAGTCGTCGTGCACAGTATGACAAATAAGATTATTATTTCTCCAGCTTTTCATAAAATCCTTTCGGTCACCTTTTTAAGATAAGCATTTGGCCCTTATTTCTTGTGGATACTATAAAAGTGTTGCCGAGTCGACTACAGTATCGTCTTACATAGTTAAAACATAATACCCTTGGTCGTTGTACATTATACTTGTAAAAGAGTTCGTCCGGGAAGATTTTAGGGCCCATTATTTTTTATCCCAATCAGCATTGTTGTATCAAGAAAATAAAAAATATTTGTTGAATCTCTTGTGTAAAAGTTGTGATGGATAGCAAAAACTAGATTGAAACGTGATTTTCTTAATATCTTCTTCACATCTCGCAAAAGAACATACGGTATGTCCAACTAATTATGAACCATACCTATTATAACTGTCCGCTATTTTATTTCTAATCTCAAAAAAGCACAACACCCTTTAAGTGTCCTGCGAGGGTCGTCCGGAGGACACGCTGGAGCATACGGTGCAGGACTGCCCCGCTTGGGCAGAGCACCGCCGTCGATAGGCGGAGACCTCTCGCGCCCGGCATTGGTCAAGGCCATGCTGCGGGGCGAGACGGAGTGGGAAGCGGTCGCCTCCTCCTGCTAAGTCGTCATGCTTGCGAAGGAGGAGGTGGGCCGCGTGAGGGAATGGACAGCGTCCTCCCTCCACCCTAGCCGCAGTGGTAGACGCCCACGACGACGGACGTCGGCAGACGATCTCCGGCCACCGCAGGCGCGGGCATGCCGTCAGCGAGTAATGGGCAACGCTGTACGGCCATGGACCATGCTCGGGTCGACGGCGAGTTGTGTTCCACGCGCGCCTCAAAGAGTGTCAGCCAAAATGACGGGGTCCACCTCTAGAGGGCCAAAGCTTGCCGTGGTCGCGGAACTTACAAATTACCGAGACCCCGGAACGTAAAGGGCTATCGAAGGACACCGTGGATTTTAGTCATTACGAGTCTGACTCATTTGAAAAAAGCTTTGTTAGTGTTAAACGTACTTTTATAAGTCTTGTTATTCATTCAAACCAAACCGAAGAATTTTTTCCTAACTAAAAGGAACCTTTTAGTATAATTTCCTGAACATCTAACTGTGAAAAGATTAAGTTTTTTCCTCAGAGAAAATTAGATGTACCGCCAAATTGAATGAATATTTTAAAAGTTAATATAAATCTTGTAAGGGTTGTTTCTAGAGGCCTATAAAGTCAAGGAAGGCTTTTAAAGGGTTATAAAAAGAGATGGATGGAAAACTTGGGAATAGTTCTTCCTATTTACGTTTTTATGGAGTCCGGTTTTTGAACTGATCGATGTGGTCTGGTTTTATTACGATTGTTATTTATGTCGCGATTTGACTGTGCATGGCTGTTCTATTTTTGTTTTGGTGAGGAGTCATCCAGAATGAACTGTCAGACTGTTCTTTGTTTTTTGCCTTCCATGACCGCGGTCCACTGTTTAGGTAGTCCCACGATTTTCTTTTGGCATTGACGTACAGTTTGGCAAGTGACATAATTATTTCGAGTCCGATTTCTATACTAAATATTTACTTAAATCAAGGTGGTTCTTTCCTCTAAAGACCGTCTCGGACGAAGGCTCTTCCAGAAGATCGATTTTATCAATGTAATATGTCTGGTCTTTAAAAGAGACTCTGAATTTGTTTCGGCTGTTTCTTTTCAGAGTAGTCAGATAAGAAACACTGGCCTCATATAGTTTTAAAAAAAATTGTTTGGTTTTCGTGTAAAAAAGAGTTTATTAAACAAATTTTCAAAATTAATATAATTTATCAAAGAAATCTTTCATTTATTCAATGTAATTTAATTTTGTTCCAATATTAGATATTTGGTAAATGCTCAGTTTATGTTACTGATTTCCCTGAAAATGTCGTAAATTTTAATGGAGCCTAATTTAGTGACATTTTACCACCAACAAATGAATAAATCAACACTTAAAGCGACACCATTCGATAACAACGTTACGATCAAACTTCCAGCATTTCCAGAATTTCCAGCCGATGGTTCGAACAAATTCTAATATTAATGACGTTCATGCGATGATTGATGACGTCACCATAACACGTAATCGTGATAACAAATGTTCCCAAATGCTGAGCGATCCGTATCTCGTTAAATGTGGTTTATGTTCGATTTTGGAGTATTTTGGTAGCGAAAGTATTGGAGTATCGATTTAAGGACTTGATTTATTGAAGTTCTAAGTTTTATCGCTTGAAATTCCGTGGGGGAGAAATTGAAAGTCCTTGTGGGCTTAAATTTGAATGTATTTTGACTTTTATGATAAATAATGACATTAATATTGTCAAAAGTGTGTTCCATAAAATATTAAATTCAAACATCGCAGAGTCTATGTTTATGGGTCGAGAAGCATAAAATTTTGTACTAAAGATTCTTATGTAACTAAGAGAAGGTTTTGGAATTATTTTTGGGACTTCATCCACAAAGGGATTAAATAGAAGATAAAAAAGTTAGCGCGCTTGCTCACGAAGCGAAGCGACGCGTGTGATATCGAGTCGATTGTCGATTCAAGTAAGTTTATCCTAATGGATTGATGCAATGCAATTCGACTGTAAACTACATAAATTCTCCTTACTCCTACGACATAAAGTCGCTGCCAAAATAAAATGATTTCTGCTTACGTCCAAACATTTTCTTTGACCGCACGCTTGTGCGATTATTGTGACGTATTGGCAATTTTGAAAGCATCGTATCTCAGTCAATTTTGGTTTACGAAACAAAAGAAAAAATACGGGTCAAATATTTTTTGATAATCTGAGTGACGGACTAATTATAATTTTTCAGTCAAATAGCCAATTCTGTAAGGCATTCCCCCATGAAGCAAGCGCGATTACTGCGGAATTGAATCAAGAGCTGAGTATATTTGTGTATAAATACGAGTATTAATCAGTGTAGGAAGAAATTACTTACCATTCATTAATTTTAGGTGTTCAATGATAAGAGAATTTTGAACCCAAACTACTTTTAGTTTGACCTCAAAAATAAAATATACTCTATAAGAGAACTACTAATATGACAGAAAAGCAGGTAGTTGTGTCTAGGGAAATCATCACAAATGTGGGTAGTCTAAACTCACAAATATGAGATATTACTAGCTAGACTAAAAGCCTGCTGCACACGAGTAGAGTAGAGCAGTATAGTACTAACTAAACTAATGTATACAGTATACGTATAGTAGACTGGATCTATAGCCAAACGGCAATCGATAATCGTTAACGCTCAGCAGTCACTAATACATTTTCAAGTCTATACCCGAGCGTATAAAGTTATAAATCTATTGCAGAAATAAAGACTGCTGACAAATTAAATTAAGTATTTGTATGATCTATGATTAGTTTTTCCGGGTCTGGGTGTTTGTGTATGTAAGTTTCTATGTTTGTAAACGCACCCACGGTACAGGAGAAATTCCTAGTGAGCACAAGGTGAAACAAAAAAAGTGAAATTTACATCTAGACAGTTAGTCTACCAAAACTGGTAGAGTAGTATGCTAGTTGACTCTACTATCTACTCTACCCGTGTACAACCGGCTTAAATGTTAGTCAGATATAATTTTAGTACATTTTTCGGGTGACTTTGTAATTGAAATTTTAATTAAAACTGAACATGTGGGTAGTTGAAACTTTGTATGAAAGAGAAATAGTTGCTCATTTAAATATTTCGTAATATTAATTGTGGACTCTGTTGTTTACAGGTATGTGTTATTTTGGTGGCTTCAACTGAAAAGTTTCTTGTAAGTTTTATTAATATTAAAATCAAGCATGTATTTTGGGAGGAGGCGGGCCGCGTGAGGGAGAGGACAGCGTCCTCCCTCCACCCCAGCCGCAGTGGGAGACGCCCACGGCGACAGCGTAGGCGCGGGCATGCGAGAGGCGAGTAATGGGCGATTTGCTGTCTGATCATGGACCATGCCCGGGTCGACGGCGCGTTGTGTTCCACGCGCGCCTTAACGAGTGTCAGCAAAATGACGAGCCCCCCTCTAGAGGGCCAAAGCCTGCCGGGGTCGCGAGACTTATGAATTACCGTGACCTCGGAATGAAAAGGGCAATTGAAGGACACCGTGGATTTTAGTCAGTACGAGTCTGACAGTCGCTTCCGCTCTGGTCTGGGTGGGAGGACTCATTTGATGATTTGACCACGATGAAAAAAGCATGTATTTTGGAAATAGTAAGCAGCATGTTAATGATCACTGCTCTCAATACAGTGAATAAAATATTTCAACGAAATGTTTTTTTTTTTTTGTTGTAAAATCACCTAATATAGTACTCATTGCATTCCAGGGCTCTGCTCTGTGTGGAGATTGACTGTCAGACAGTTACTGGATAAAAATTCACCCTTTTCTATCGGTTGCCCTTTACGTTCCATTGCACGGTTCTATTTTAAGAGTCTCGTGTCCTCAAACCGAATTAGCCTAGAAGCAGGAAAAATCGAAGACTGTGAGACATCTACCAACCCTCGTAGGATTACAACCCGGAGTGGGTTGTAATCCTAGCTCAGCTAGCCTAGCTAAGCTCTCACGTAGAAGAGGCCTGTGTCCCAGCAATGGGACCGTTAGGAACCCCATTATGAACTGCATTAAGTCTTTAGAGCTCATAATCATAATCAAAAATAATATCCTCAGTAACGACGCACCAGTTCTGTTTACAACTTCACCTCCAAGATTTTAATCACGCAGAAGTAATCTATTGTTCGGTGTTACTGCCAAAGAAAACCTTTGCCAAATAGATAAATATCTCGAGTGCATAGTTAATGGTGTGTTTTCGCCAAAGAAATAAAGACTGAGATGTCTCATTTTGGACTTAGTGTGGTGATTATCGCGGTACTTATTCTTTTAAAAGTGACTTTTTAGTGTTAGTGATGTTATCAGTCTGAATTATCTAGCTGCTGACTTAAAAGTGCATTGCACACGTTTATGCATTGACTCGGTTAAGCTGATCTCGATCCTACTGGTCGCGGGACTTATGAATTACCGTGACCCCGTAACGTAAACGGCTTTTGAAGGACACCGTGGATTTTAGTCAATACGAGTCTGACAGTCCCTCCTGCTCTGCCCTGGGTGGGAGGACTCATTTGATGATTTTACTACGCCTTGCTACTAATTTCTCCCTTATGCATTTACAAACATTCAACTCGCACACTATTTCTTCCGGGATTCGAACACGTGAAACGCAACGCACCAGTCAATCGCCTAGCCACTGCGCCAAACGTGCCCTCTAATGTGTTGAAAAGGTGCGGTCAATACCTGCCCGAGACAATTTCTTTTTAATGTAAAACTTATATTTGAGCCTAAAGAAACGATGACGTTTTTTTTACGTTTAGGATCACCTCTTTGTAGTGTAGTCAAAATCGCCCAAGCGTGGGTATAATAAATAAGTTCTGTATTATTTACTATTATAACTGGTTTTTTTTTATCGTGGTAAAATCATCAAATGAGTCCTCCCACCCAGGGCAGAGCGGGAGGAACTGTCAGACTCGTACTGACTAAAATCCCCGGTGTCCTTCAATAGCCCTTTACGTTCGGGGGTCACGGTAATTCATACAGTCCCGCGACAATTTTTACCGGCTACCCAAAATACCTCGAAATTCTCAAAACAAGAGAACGAAACTCAGTAATGGAATAAACATTTCACTGCAACTGTCTAAAACTTAACTCGGTTCCAAAGAAAAAGGACAGCCGTTAATGAGTACATTAGCAATGGCGGTATCATTAAAAAACTTTGAAAATCACAGGCCGAAAGTTTCCACACAATTTTCATTGAGACCCGAAGTTTCGAGAACAAATTTAACGGTTCACACACTTGAAATTAGTCTTACGAGTAAGGTCCTGTTCAGAAACTCCTGATACGAATCGCGTAATAGCCTGGCCACAACATTGCGCGGTGCGTATGGCGAAACATCTAGCGACTAAAACAAGACTGTATTAATCATGCCAAGATCTGCAGATAGCCGCCTCGCATGGGACTACAGTTTTCGCTGCAGCGAGTATTCCGTGGCCAAGTATTAAATGACATCCATTTGTCACTTGTTTCCTTCGCACGAGAGCTTAAAAGGTATCGTATCATACATGGGTTTTTTTATGTTAAGTTACTGGCCTGTTCGGTTTGAAATAGATATATTAAACTGGATGGGTTCAAGGATCCGAGAGCGTATCAAAATATCATTATTAATTGAATTTATTACCGAAACGGCTTTCGTTCACTGACGTTCCCAACTGTATGGTCGCTACACAAACTGCGTCACCCTCATTCGTGACATGCTCTGAAAAACTTATTTCATTTATTTTCGCGGCAGTCTCTGTCGCAATACGGATGTCGCTTAAACGTGTATATTGTGACCAAGAGTTAAGGATAATGCCTTGTTCAGACAGGCACACATTATGCTGTCACATTGTTGCCGAGTTACTGCATTATAAAACTTTTGTTAATTCTTGGTACTTTTACCGTATATAGGTGTTTGGGTTAATTAAGACTAATTGAAATGTCGTGTGGAGAGATAATGGAGGTAATAATATAATGTACGTGTTCTTGATAAGAGCTTAAGTTTCTTGTTTGCTTTTGTTCAATTCCGAATGGATTTAGACTGTTTTGGGTTTCAGACTTGCTTAAATAAACATGTTACCTTCTATTAAACATTTAAACGCTTTATAAATAAACCAAAGTCAGTATTTAGAAGGATTCCTCTGCATCGCTTTCACCACGGGCCACGCTTTAGCTATCAACTAATTAACATCGTTTTTATTCATAAGCGGTTGTCCCACTCAGGAAATGCTTCTGTATCTTAGATGCAGACATTTAAACTCATAAAAAACCGGACGCGGAACAACTATCTGTAGGCCATACAAATATTTACACCGTGCGGGAATCAGTTATGCAGCACAGCAGTTCAGGAACCGTTAGCACAATTGAAGTATAATACCGGATTATCATAGTCCTATATGTACTAAGAATACAAAAAAGAACTATGTGTTGCTTCACCCAAATCAGCGATTTCTAAAACAAACTTAGAAAATAAATCATGAATAGGAAAAATCATATCAGAACTTGCGCAACTTCTTATCATTACGACTTTTTACGTTCGCACAACACGAATCATAAAACCAACACTAAAAGCAAACTGTAAGCAATTCAGAAAGATGAACGACCTCCATTCTTACTCATAACTCTTTCATGAACAATACAGTAACTCCATACGCAACTAAGTTCCTTTCTCAGTTCTATGAACATCTAACCTAACATAAATACACGTCACAATCGTCCACATTTGCGATGCGTCACTCCGATACGATCCATTACTCATATATCATACATAGGCGACATATGTGTCGCCGTCTGAGCAAACCCTTACAAATGGCCAACATTATTCGGGTGTTAGATAAGTACTTTGTTTGTTTTACTAAGATAAAGTTAAGCCTCCAGTGCTATGCTAAAAATAGTCCTCCAAACTGAATTCAGTCTTTTTTCTTTTTATAACGTTTCCTCACTCTAGAAATTTCTCCTGTATCGTGGGTGCATTTACAGACATATAAACTCACAAACACAACCACCCAGACCGGGAACAATTACTAGCTGATCATACAAATATTTGTTGCGTGTGCGGATCGAACCCGCGACATCCTGCGCAGCAGTCGATCGCTGAACCACTACGCTCACCGTGCCGTCGAAATTTGCAGCTAAACTCAGTGGCCATCGAAGCGGGAGATATTATAGTACACGAGTGTTTTACAGACACAGGTGCAGTCTCTTGTCCCCCTTATTCTCATAGGCCGATGGGATCACTATCGGGTTTATCTGTAGAGCGTGGCTTGTCGATAGTTGGTTAAAGGAGCTAATGAACGCATCTGAGGGCGTCAAACTCGTAGCCCAATTATGGGCTGACTCAATCTATATTACCATCTAAATGCTAAGAAGAAGGGGATTTGTGGAGAGACCAGGCACAAACGTTTGTTAGTGTTAGTGGGTTTTCATAATAAAATTTCTAGCAGCACGGGGTTTGAAACTTTCGGCACAGATTCTGACTACTATTTAGAAGTCTTGTTCCGCCTTTTATGCCAAATTTTCCTGACCTACGAGAGTCCTTACCATATTTTACCTGCGATATTTTGAATATCGTCATTATGTCTTGCCGTTGGTCTCCCAACACTTCTCTAATTCCGTATACTACTGAGAAAATATAAAGCATAGCTTAGCCGTGGGCCTTCATGGAGAGGTGCCTTTACTCAGAGCCTCAAAGCGCAAATGAAACAGTATAACAAAAGTCATAAAACAATGCTGGGTGTACTGTTAATATATTCATGTTTTTGTTTTCTATTTCTTTAGCATATGTGTGTTTACGTTGGGTAGCATTTTGTGCGAACTAAAACCTTTTTGCTTTGATAATTTTATTTTTGTATTTGCATATTTATTTAGGTTTATATTTGTGTGACACTTTAGGGTTCTGTACCCAAATTAAACTATTATTTATTAGGGGTCTGCTGCTTTATCCCTTTGTCACAGGTTATCTGAACCGTAATAGTTAGACAGTTAAAGCTTTTACTGCGTATTCTTTTTCTTTCTACTCTATGTGAGAAAGTTTCAATGGACGTTTTTCACTGAATTACTTTAAAACGACTGAATGGTTTTAGATGAAATAAAGCCTACTAATGGTTTAATTACCTGGATTAACACATCCTCTTATTCTACGGTTACATTCAGAAAATTTTCGGATTATACGCGGCCGAAGCCGCTGGCAACAGCTAGTAATAAATTAATGATCATGAGGGAACAGACGAACATAAGGGTTGTACATTCGTCACAAAGTTAATACGTCACATTTTTTAAATCCCAAATGCTGAAAGTTAATTCGCATTTTGATACCCTATATATGTACCCTTTTTAGTATAATGTGTTTAAATACAAATACATACCGGAGAAAATCATAAACCGCCGCCGCGCCGGTTTGCTTCGGCATAGTGATGGTATTTAGCAGAACAAGAAGGAACTTACCAAAATTAAAGGAGATAGATAGAGGACACCTGCGGCCATATTTTATTGTTCCAGTGAGTGAAAGAGACAGAGCTGTACAAGTCGTATAGCGCCACCTCGTTCGCTCACTGGAACAAGCTTTTTTGGACGGTTTAAAAAAAAACTATGTTTAATATTATACTGTGGTACAGAACCAACTTTGTACAAGTCCGACTTATACTTTTTTTTTTCGTGGTAAAATCATCAAATGAGTCCTCCCACCCAGGGCAGGGCGGGAGGGACTGTCAGGCTTGTACTGACTAAAATCCACGGTGTCCTTCAATAGCCCTTTACGTACCGGGGTTACGGTAATTTGCGAGTCCCGCGACCCTGGCAGTCCAACTTACACATGACTGTTTTTGTAATGTTTCTACTTGTATGCCTATGTAATATTTCATGGTTCTTATTAATTACAGCCAACGGGTTATTTCGATATATTCTATATACAATGAACACGTAATTTTAAACCTGGGAAGGTATTATATTGGCTTCCACGTAGAAGTGCCCTGAAGGCGTAGTGTACTAAGATATTATCTTAATTAAGTAGCTCATTGGAAGTTTAAACATGTTACGTCGGGGGGAGCAGGGTGTCTAGTTTCTTTCTTTATTTCTGTCTTACGAACAACGGTAAATCGCAGAATAATTTTGACGCACAGACGTTCCACATTTATTTATGGAACTCGCGTAGTACACTCGGTCAAAGGTCTTTGTCCTTTCAATTTGGCATTTAATGAAATGAATTCAGCACTTGTTTCAGTTTCACATTCGTTTATCATGTCCAATGCAGCTGTGTTGCCGAAATAACTGACTTAATTTAAATTAATGCTGGCAACTACGTATATTTCGGGTTATTCATTCGTCTGAAATATTCGTCTTTTGTTAAAATTTTACCATTAACTGTTCTTTTTTCTATGTAAAACGTCACCCTGTAACAGTAATTAAAAAACGAAAAAATGGCGGGAGGACTCATTTGAGGATTCCAACACCGAAAAGCTTTTAAAAGATTTTTTTTTAAAACTTTTTAGCTAAATGCAATATTATCAGAATCTAAATAACGTTCACTATGAGGCGCTGTGATCGCTTACATAGTGAATCACTATAGCTCTACTTCATAATTCAGCATATCCCAGGTAGGGCATGCATCTGGGTATACCCGGTTCCGGAATACCCGGGTATACCCAGGTATTTGAGTGACGCTGTGGAATCGGTTCTGAAGCGATAGAACCGGGTCGACGCGGTTCTGATAAGATTATTATAATTTTGCATCAATTGCATCGAATTGCTACGAAAGCTGCCATGGGATGAAGGCAAGGGACCATTGTAGGCTTTCATTAGGCGTAGCGCACGGTCACAATACTTTTAAGTGTTCGTACTATAAGAAAATGGTGAATATAGTAATATTTTAGTTAATATGTGCCAAAACATCATTTTTGCGATTGGTTTCGACTTAGCTGCCATAGAAAGAAGTTTAAAAAAAATTCGTTCGAGAGCTTTTTTAAATTTGTAACATTCTTTTCAAAGTAGAGGGAAAATTGGAACATAGAAAAATGTGAGCTGGTTATCTGATTTAAAATGAAATAAAATATATAAAATAACTAATTGAATTAGTACTTGGTTTGCCCCAAGCTCTGTTCGCACCTTGCAGATGAATCCTCACTAAGAAAAAGAAAACATTTCAGTGCTTGGAACCGAGTAGAACCGGGTAACCCGGTTCCGACTACCTACAAATCGGGTATGCACATTCTAGAACCGGACCCGGTTCCGCATGCCCTAATCCCAGGTAACAGCATAGTTTCCGTTGTCTCATAACGAGAACAAGTATGTGAATCCTATATATTCACAATTTACGATGCCGCAAACTGCGCTCCATGCATAAATCCAGTAATGTCTTTCTAGTATGTAACCGTGGAGAATTCCTATACTAGTTTCATATAGTTTTACAGGAAAATTGTTGGAAGATTTTGAAGCAGAATATTACTTTAAAGGAGTTCGTGACTAAATAAATAGCAGGGCATCTATTGCCTGTGTGTATTTTCTTTTTTTTTGTGGTGTGGAGCGGAAGAGACAGTCTCAGTCACTCTTTATGACTAAAATCCCACCTTGTTCTTTCGGTTGCCTTCCTGTTCCAGGGCCACGGTATCTTGCTTCGATAGTCCCGCGGCACTACCGTGCTGATAATAATCAATATTACTAAAATACTTATCGGTTAACGCGGTATTCAACAGTCAAATGTTCAAAAAGAAATCTTAGTAATGTAGTTTTACATGCTTTTTGTGAGAAGAAAATATCGATTGCGAGCAGGACTTTAACCGATGACCAGATTTAGTATATTAGACACTAACTAACTAAACCATCGCAGTCGTGCTCGTCAATGACAAATTCTTGATTCCATTCTTAACGTCTTATATCTTTCTTTTATCTTTATTTTGTTCTTATATTTTATACGTAACGTTGCAAGTCCTGCTCGTAATAATAAAATTTTGTACAAAAAAGCTGTACATTTCGGGACACGCGTTAATGCGTATAAAATTCTTAAAAATGTAGATAAATCATCAAAATAATCTAGAGGTGTTGATAAACTCGAGCATTTACTTATGAGCATTCTTGCAAGTGAGAGCATTTTAGCGAGCACCATTGACTGGAGCCTTCGCAAAAAATATAAAAAATGTGCGTTCTGTCTTGTTTGGCTCTATGTTCGGCTCTGTTCGTTGTCAAAAACGGCGAACGCTCGATGTTCTATTACAAGTCAATGCTCAAGTCTATCAGTACCTTAAAGTGGAACCATGCACTCCTCCATAAAACTGTGACGCCAACACATCCAAAAGATCCAACAAAAAAAAAAACTGGCAGAATCTGTTTATGGCACATCCACAACCATTGGCATGCTACCAAATAGACGTTGATACAAGAGATATGTTCCTTAGGCCCTGCCAAATGTTTTTTATGGAAACTATTAGACCAACCATTTGGTTTGTGAGTGCTTAGACGCTCTTTGGGCCAATTACTTGAAAGGATGCCTGTCTATATTGAGAATTCTTGGTTAATGGGCTGATGGAAATTGTTTTGGCGTGATTGATTCCTTGAGTCTTGTATAGTTTTTTGGCACTTTGATTGCCGTCAAATTATGTGAGTTTTTTTGTGGAGTAAATAAGACTCGACTAGACTGTTTGGGTAGAGATATCCATCTCCTAATAAATCTTGGTCAAGCACACTATAGGATAGGATACCTGTAAACTGCGATGACGGCTGAAGGGCGAGAAGCGGAAGGGACTGTCAGACTAGTGTTGACTGGAAACCACCAATTTTCTTCAGACGGTCTCTGTGTTCTAAAACCGCGGTGCTCTTAAAACCCGTGCGTTCTTGATATTTTAAAAATCCAATCAAAAAACGAATGTATGATATAAATTAAGCAGTCTATATTATTGACGTTAATGGGGCTTTGCTCCGTACTAATTTGAGCAACATCCTCTGATTCTGAGTTAAGCCATAGTCTGAATACCGATTATCCCGGTATTAAATCCCTGTGGGCTGATTACCGATTTACTCGCGGGAAAAGACGGTGGCAACAGCTAGTAAGAAAATATTTTGGTCATAGTGAAATATCTACCAAAGACTAGTAAATTTATCCATCCAGAGGTTATCGATACGCGTTTTCCAAACGACTCTCTTGGATATCTTCCATTGAATCCTCCATGGTTGACCACACAGCAATAACTGCTCCAATATTCATAAAGCCATGCCCTGACTAAGCCGGAACACTTTTAGAAGCCTTGGATTGAAGCCAAGGGGTCAGTGTCAAATAGCGACCCCTTATTATTCTCTCAAAGACCAGTATATTAGGAGCTCCTGAAAAGTTTGTCGGCGTACTTCTGAATTGGATTGTCCAAAATTCCACTTTGGCGTACGCCGGCCGGGCTTGAATTCACGCAAGTTTATGTACAGCCATTTTGATGTTGCTGTAATAGTTTGAATGTGATTATTTCATTTACATTTTTTTTTTTGTATTTTCCAAATGTAAAGTAGCTTGTGGTAGAAGTTGACTGGTAAAATATTGACTTGTTTTAAAATGCACTGCGGTTCTCGAATGCAAAGAGCAATTGAAGGAACGAGGTGGTTTTTAGTCTCAAGTTTGAAAGTTTTTCGCCCTACTAAGAGCAGGAGGACTTTTTCATAATTTCCACCCAAACAAAAAAGGAAAAGATTTTATATTATTGCCTTACGCTTGGAATTTCCATCTGTTTCGTGGGCCAATGCCAGTCAGACCCGGAACAACTGATTGTTCGAATATTTTGTTCCGTGTAGGGATCGAGCACTGAGAGTGTCTCATCCGGAAACCGTGTCACTGGAACGTAAAGGACTATTGAAGTCTGACAGACCCTCTTGCCCCGTTTTGGGTACGTCTACCAAGGCAAGGCAAGATAGACTGTCAGATTTATACTGACTAAAAACCACGGTGATCCTTATCTTATTAAATGGGTTAAAAAATATGGAATCGAATTCACGAGTTTGCGGAACTCACAAATTACCGCGACCCCGGTACGTAAAGGGCTATTGAAGGACACCGTGGATTTTAGTCAGTCAAGTCTGACAGTCACTCCCGCCCTGCCCTGGGTGGGAGGACTCATTTGACGACATTACCACGAAAAAAAAAAGACTATTGTTGCCTCCCGCCATATTCATACTTTTACCGCAACACAACGGAACATTTATACTTATAGATACTTAAATATATATCTTTCGCAACTCAACCTCAAACTTCGTAAAATTATTCCGGCTGTTGAACCATGTCATAAACAGGCGTATCTTCAAGCTCTTCGCTTTGTAGGATAAGCAGACTTCCAGGTTACCAATGAGAATATCTATGTAGCTTGAAGTAATTAGTGTTAATTGGCTCTTAAGCCTTTGTCAAACAGACAGGCGTGACGAATGCGAAGCGTGACGGTTTTATTTGTAATGTATGGAATTGTTTGAATCTAGTCACATAGGAAAGCGAAAGCGATCCGATAGCGTGACAGAACTATCGGACTGACGTCTCGCTTCGGTTCGGTATCGCTTCGGAAACGCTTCGTTTTCGCCTGTCTGTTTGACAAAGGCATTAGAGCACAAGGGTTAGACTTGATTACATACCTATGTTTGGATAGCACTTTAATGTTTAGTAGATATGTTTCCTGTTTACCAGTTTATACGTATAGAATGTCAACTAGCTTAAGCGCGTGGCTTCACTTGACTGTACTTCAAAAATTATCCCACGGGAGCGTTACACGCGGATAAAAGTTCACCACACATTTGTTAACATTTATCCCCGTGTGTACAGGTTATAATCTCTCTGCCTGCCGGGGTCGCGGGTTTATGTATACAGGTAACTATGACCCTGAAACGTAAAGGGCGAATTATAGAACACCGTGGATTTTAGTCAGTAGTCACTAGTCAGTTTAATATGATGATATTTCCTACTCCTCCACTATTCTTTTCTGATTAATTTCGTTGCAGGATCCAAGACAGGTAAATTCATTGTCCGGGACACGTCGAGCTTCATTGTCTCGACGCTTTTCTGGTGGATGCCACTGTTGATTCTGGCTTTCAGGAGTCGCAGCGGTTTCGGAAAAGTGTGGTAGGTTTGTCCCATAAAAAATGAAAATAGTCAGTATGAGTCTGACAGTTCCTTAAACTCCACCCTGGGCAGGGTGAGGACTCATTTGATGATTATACCATACCACGATAAAAAAAGTATAAAAAGTATCGAAAATTATGTAGCTTTTAGCTGTTTTGTGTCATGATGATGACAGATGACAGATCGTCTGTCCCAGGTCCATCTATTGTTTTCCCACAGTCCTGATGTCCCCTCCAACACTCTCCTATTTTTTTAACCTAGAGTGGGGACTCTAGGAATTTCTCCTGTGTCGTGGGTCCGTTCACAATCATATAAACTCACATACACAAACACCCAGACCCGAAACAACTACTTGTAGATTAAACAAATATTTGCTCCGTGCAGGAATCTAAACCGCGACACGCTCCGCAGCAGTCCAATCGCTCAGCCACTGCGCTAACCGTGCCGTCCCTATATGGTCTACCGAATTCCACTTTCCGGCAGCGAGTAATGGGCAACTTGCTGTCCGACCATGGACCATGCCTGGGTCGACGGCGCGTTGTGTTCCACGTGCCTCAAAGAGTGTCAGCAAAATGACGGAGCCCCCCTATAGAGGGCCAAAGCCTGCCGGGGTCGTTGGGCTGTACGAATTACCGTGACCCCAGAACGTAAAAGGCTATTGAAGGACACCGTGGATTTTAGTCAGTACGAGTCTGACAGTCCCTTCCGCTCTGCTCTGGGTGGGAGGACTCATAAGATGATTTTACCACGTAAAAAAAATAAAGTGGAGCAAAACCCAGGTTAAAAATTAATCGGTTATGATTTAACATCCCAGCTTGGAAATTGTATGCCCGTCAGCGAATTTTAATAATTACACTATAAATTAAAACAAAGCTGAACGCAAAAAAATGTAACACAGGAGTTTTTGGAGAGCTTGCCAAAATGGCGGAAGAACTGGTAAACAGAAATATATAATGAAGCTGCATAGTTAAATCATTTTTATTGTTGCCCATTGAGGGAAGAATGAACGTAATTACAGAATTAAAATTAATTGTGTGGACCTGTTGAAAAATGGTCAGATTTAGTTGACTTATTGCTTACGGCCTCTTCAGAGCTTTTTTTTATCGTGGTAAAATCATCTTATGAGTCCTCCCACCCAGGGCAGAGCGGGAGGGACTGTCAGACGCGTACTGACTAAAATCCACAGTGTCCTTCAATAGCCGTTTACGTTCCGGGGTCACGGTAATTCGTACATCCCCGCGACCACCTCTTCAGAGCTAAAGTTTAAAGGCTTCTGGGTAAGCTCACTCTATCGTACACTTTGTCTCTGTCCAAAGACATTAAATTGTACTACACAATGGACGGGACATAGCGAAAAAAATCGTAATCCGAAACATTTGTCCTAGTGGACAAAAGTCGCTCAGTCTAGTATGGTACGCCGGCATGATATGTCGTTTTCTTGACAAACTGTCAAACAAAAGAAAAATATTTTCTAAGAAAATATGCCAAGTTGCGCATTACGGTATTGTAAATCTCGTTATGGTAGAACGACTGGATCTAACTTCGGTTTATTTTCGTAAGTATTTGTTATATTTACTTAGTAATAATTATTTTAATAAATAGTTCTAGAACATTATGTTAATTTTGTAATAAACGCCCTCTATTGCTGAATAGCTTTACTACTGCCTTGTAGAGATGTGATGTTGTTTATCGATTTTGTCATCGATATTTTATGAGGTAAATAATAAATAACACTTAAAATATAATACTGTTTGAGGGCCAATCTTCAATGTTGAGGATAATGACGTCCGATACTTTTACTACTAATGCAACCATCCATTGACAAAAAACAATAATATAAATTATTTTACATTTAAGTTACTAAAAATCAAATTAATTTATATTTTTGTTTCTTACAACAACAACAAGTACTATTCGTTCAAGTAGGGTTCTGTTATTGCAGGTTTCCGAGTGTAAATAATGTAGAACGTGAAAAGTGGATACGGTTTGTTCAAATAGACCGTAAAGAAGAAAATTGGCTTCCATCTGCTTCGTCAAACATATGTAAACAAATAAATAAATAAATAACTCGTACACATTGAAACCACTAATCGTTTTATTGTTTTCCTAATTTTTTGGCAATCTATTCAAATGTGAACAAAAAATAGTCTCGTAACTTTTATTATTATTATCGATACCTTTTTATTTAAATGGTAACATCCCTATACAAAGTTTCTAGTATGCTATTCAAAGCTAGATGGCGTTACTGAAAAAAGGATCACACTTTTTCTATGACATTTCTTCGCATAGCCCCTCTATAGTAGGTATATTTAATCTCTTTGTCTCTGTCACTTCTGATCTACGGTCAAAAGGAAACTAATATCAAATAAAAACAATGATAATAAGACATCTAGACGCACTGCAAGATGCTATCAATACCTAGTTGCCATTCCACCAATTCGCAATAACCGCTTCCAAATAATCTTCAATATGCAATCCTAAGCGCAAGAATCGAACGTCTATATTTCCAAACGCATACGACCTGAACCTCTTCAAAATTAGAGTGAACAGGCTTCTTCTGCGTAAACTCGCTTCATCGTCGACCTTGTCTCTTTCATCTCGAACTCGGAATAGAGTGAAGAGCAAACCCATCTCAAATATAAAAATGTCACTTCATGATGTAATTGAAGAACACTGTACTGTAAAGGCTCCAATACACGTTGGCCGAGCGAGCTCGGCGAATACGCTCAGCTGATTTCCGTGGTACTGTTCATACATTGGTCGCTAGACGAAGATGGACGTTAGTAAAAGTACCCCGTTCCATATAAGGGATTCATTGTGGTAATAATAAATGAACCTTAATATTTCCTTGTTACTCCATAACGCCATGATCGTGAAACAAGAACACAGTCTACTCCGACGCTTAACTTTGAAATAAAGACTCGGCCAACGTGTGGTCGCTGTTTGCGGCTTGCGCCAAAATTCTTTAATTTGTGCATGAAAAACCGACACTAATCGGATTATAGGCGGATGTTCGCCGCAAACGTCAAATACACACAGAACAGCTTAGTACACATTGGCCGAATGCTCTCGTCGAACGCGCTCGGCCAACGTGTGCAGGAGCCTTAACAGGTGGTACAAATTTCATAGAGGATTTTTTTAGGTTGTACCTTTTCTCTCGTGACAGTGTTAACTAAGCCGCCTCCGGTGCCACAGGCAGAACCCTGTATTTCTAATATGAAAAGATTTTTCTCAGGAAAAAATAGTGAGAACCCAATTATAATCTGAACTTCATTTAATCAGCGTAAGTTGTTATCAGCATAAGTCTAATGCTGTAATGGGTTGTTTTATTGACTAATTTTACTACACAATTTTTTTTTACACGATGTAGCATACGAGTGCACGATACCTACTGAAAAACAACCTTGAAACTAAATAAAATTTTATCGGAAAATCTAGTCCTAATACCAACATTTGCAACAATAAACCCACTCACAAACATAGGCCATACCTACCCATCGCCAACCCCACCAATACGGCCAAAACCCATCGTTCACAATCAAGTTATAAACCACAAGTCCGCAAGACGTTACCTTGCAATGTGGTGCGGTTCAAATAGCCCATTTGATTTCCAAGACCGCGATGATCGATGGCTGGAACGTCCCGATAATCTGGCATTGACGGATTCCATTTTGTTACCGTCTTGAGGATGTCTCTGATCCTTGATGTGAAGTGCTATAAAAGATCCTTTCCTTATATTTTTGGGATAAGAGCGGAGGCAAGGATAATGGTCTGATTTTTGCGATGGAGGTCTTTAAATTGTTAAGTGGGGTGGTTTGGTTATATGGAATACGATTTGTGGGGAGATTTGGGCAAAAATCGTAAAAAAATGTGTTAAAATGAAGGTAACTACAAAATGGACATAATACGTTAAGAAAGAATTGTGTTAAACCGATGGAAACACTCGTGTCTTATGATTTGTAGTTCGTAGATACGAACCTGGTTAGGCACTTTTTTTTTCGTGGTAAAATCATCAAATGAGTCGTCCCACCCTCACTGTCAGACTTGAACTGACTAAAATCCACGGTGTCCTTCACTAGCCCTTTACGTACCGGGGTCACGGTAAATCATAAGTCCCTCGACCTCGACAGGCTTTGGCCCTCTAGAGGGGGGCCTCGGCATTTTTGCTGACCCGGGCATGGTCCATGGTCGGGCAGCGAGTTGACCTGGTTAGGCACTTTAGAAAAATACATACAATACATTTTTATTGTACACCAAAATTGAAACTCAACTGTTTAACAATATTGCTAATTCTAGGGTTATCGCTAACTGCGATCTCTTCCAGACAACTTCTAAATGAACTTTGTGTAAATTATTTTATCACTGCTGCTCCAGTAATAACTTAGTAAAATATGCAAATATTTTAATAATAGTGAAACGAATTATTTAACTTGCCAAATTGTCCTTAAATTACCTAAAGATATCACTAAACCGTCAACGGCGCGTTGTGTTCCACGCGTGCCTCAAAGAGTGTCAGCAAAATGATGGGGCCCCCCTCTAGAGGGCCAAAGCCTGCTGGGGTCGCGGGACTGTACGAATTACCGTGACCCCGGAACGTAAAGGGCTATTGAAGGACACCGTGGATTTTAGTCAGTACGAGTCAGACAGTCCCTCCCGCTCTGCCCTGGGTGGGAGGACACATTTGATGATTTTACCACGATAAATAAAAACCAGCAAAAATACTCAAACCGTTCCGAATTTATTAAAAGCTCCCAATTTAAATCACTTGCCTCAAAAAGTTAGAGCTCATTACCTAAAGTATAAACCCGAGACTTTAAAATAAGACAATTTGATACACCAATTATTTTGAAAGGGGTCTAAGGGACCCATAGCCTTCCCACACGGTAACTTTGAAGGGTTAAAACTGTTTGAAACTCCCCAAATTTGAGCAAAAAGTTTAGAAACGTCATTTACATACTGTCTGAGAGGTTTTTAAACAAGCATTTATGGTATATTTTGCTGTTTAAACTGGCAATCTTTATCGTTTACTGGTATTGCCATTTTCTTTAGAAGGGTTTCAATACTCTTTTAGTGGTTAATTAGCACTTGGCAGTTGATTCATCTCTCTGTTGCTCTAAAACGAAACGTCTGTAGCTCTGAAATTATTTGATTGCGATTTTTTTTTCAATAGATAACATCTTTTCTATATGTCATTATGGCATCTTGGAGAAATCGAGGGAAATCTTCAACAATTTATAGCATTGTTCAAGCAAACACACAACTGGACCCCGTGTGATTGCTCATAGCGCTTGAGGAGCACATCGGCATCGTGCCGTCGATCTGGGCACGGTCCATGATCGGATGGCGAGTCACCAATTACTCGCCGTCCATTAAATAAACCTTCAATGTTTTTCTCCTTCGTAGAAACAATGTAACCTCTTCTTGATTTATAGATCAGCACATTTTTCGAAAACAAAAATACCTATGTTTCAGTTTAAAAGTCGCAGGGGTTTTCACTTTGTGGCAACTTGCCAAACTGTCGTTCACGTTGATCTTGTGTATCTCAATCTGAATCTATTCAGATATTAATCTTTTTGAAGTTTTAGATTGCATTAGTGATAGGTTGACATATTTGATGGTCACGTAGTCTTGACCTTAAAGGTCCTATTCTAAAAACTGATCGATCAAGGTCGAGGACAATCACTTCTATTTTCATAAGTATCAATATTCTTCAACAGTGACGACGTCAATAACTTTCAGTTGAGATGTATAAACTGCGTCCAAAAGAAATTAGCCCTTAAGAGCAAACGCCCCATAGCTGCGTTTCATAGAAACTTTTGAGTCCTGACTTTGCGGAAGGAACCGATTTTTATGAAAAATATGTGTAAGTAGGTTTAATAGGTTCATGAAAGTTAGAAAACATATTAAAAATATCCTACTTCACAAAAAGAAAACGGTAATCTCTGTTTCTATTGAAAGTTTAAAATCGTCCTAATTGAACCATTTTGACACTGATGATTGTGATGCTGGTCTTATTTAGGTACATGAATGCTTTTTTTTTCGTGGTAAAATCGTCAAACGAGTCCCTCCCACACAGGACGGGACGAGAGGGACGGTCAGACTCGTATTAAAAGACCCGGGCATGGTCCATGATCGGACGGCGACTCACCCATTACTCACCATCCGATTGCCCGTGCCTTCGATGACAATTACATCGATGTTGCCATAACTTTAACCAGAATTGAGCAACATCGACGAACGGCAAAACATTTTTATAAGCCTATATGATTCAATTTAAGTTATGTTAAATAAAACTTTCAGTATTTAATTTTATTCAGAATTTTCAAAAGTGAAATATCAAAAATAATAAATTCCATCGGTCCAACACTAAAAGCAAAATGCATATGCAATTATATTGCACTAGAGATATTGACTAGAACAATTGCGATATTTTTTAGTTGTCCATGCATATTGAATTACCATTTCATTCTGTATGGTTTTATTCAAAATTGTTCAAAAAAATAATGCTGGCAGGTATTATGAACACAGGTATTAAGAATCTTATAATCGTAGAATTTGACAAAACAAGGCACAGATAATATTTAGGAATAGCTTTTTAAGAAACTCTTATAAGAACTTTAAATTTTTTAATAAATCCATAGACATATAGATTATAGAAGCGAGAAAGTGGCACTAACTATTTCTTTACTGTTACATGAAAGAGATAAGTGGCAACTGGTTGTTTATCTCTCTTTCTAGAGTATGCCCAATTCTATCTGACAGTTGACTAGGGTAGACGCAATCTATTCTCTAAGTCAATGAGTTATACCTATGTGAATGTGACCTCGCTCATCGCTATCCGCTCTCACTAATACCTCACCTGATCCCACATATTTATCCAACACGGACATCTTCATACCTGAGGCAAAATTATGTTTTATGAGAACAAGCCCGCAAGTTTGAGAGCCTGATTATGCCAATTAAACTTGTTTTCGCAATATCAAAGGTTTGTTACTCATATTAAACCTCATGTTATTCGTAAGATGAAGAAAGAAAAAAAATATATTTATAAAAAACATGAATAAAACATGTTTTGTTACACGATCTGAAGCTGTAGCATGATTTTTCACTTTGAGTTTTTGTGACGTCAAGTCAAAGTCGAGGTTTCCGTTTAGAACTTTGACGTTAATTTGAAGGAAAAAATTAGTTCCTTGTTTGCACAATTCAGGCGCTTTTTCAAATTTGCCATACAATAAATACAGTAAAAAATACTGTAAGTACGCTGTAAGTTAAATACAGAAATGTTGTGATAAGGCCTCTGGACTCACTTCTAAATATTAGTTTACTTTTGTTTAAAAAATATTTATTTTGTTTTCTATTTCAGGTAAGCTGCTAGAAACTTTTGGCGTTAAAATATTCAGTGAGTACCTAATAAATAGTAGTTTTTTTTTTAATTAAATGAATATTGTTAAAGATACATAAAACACTTCGAAATTCGGGAGTGGAGCCATGTGACGTCATAACGCCTGTAAAATTATACCGACCGAATGACGTTATGTGATTTTTGGAAGCGTTGTATATTCATCAGTTTTGGTTTACGTAAGATAAGAAAAGGATTTCATATCTATTGATAACTACATTACGGACTAATTTTTTTTTTTGAGTAAAATATCGCATTTGTTGGAAGTTATTGAGAGAGACCGTTACCCAGCTCTAGAATGACACAGGCTGACAGTAACAGCAACATTCTATTTGTAACACGAACGTAGCGCAAGCGCTATCAGGACGCTTTGCATGCGGCCTCTAACAAATGGCGTCCTGTTGGCGCTTACGCTACGTTAGTGTTAAGTTTGTGTGTTTTGACAGGCCTGTTGGTCTAGTGGTTAGTGACCCTGACGGCTATGCCGGAGGTCGTGGGTTCGATTCCCACCCAGGACAAATGTTTGTGTGATGAGCACGATCAATTGTTCTGTGTCTGGGTGTAATTTATCTATAATAAGTATGTATTTAGAAATATATAAGTATGTTTATCAGTTGTCTAGTACCCATAACACAAGCTCTGCTTAGCTTGGGACTAGATGGCGTTGTGTGATAGTTGTGAATATTTATTTATTATTCCTCGCGTCCCCGTCTTATACACTGTTCCCTTAAAAAAATATAAACTGCATAGAAAAAAAAGAACATTTCCGTAAAATAACGAACCCTTTTTCAGGTATTCCAAACCGAATTCTTTCCCCGGATTTTCCGTACAGTTATTAAATATTTCTAAAATTTCACACATAACCGAACATTGTGGAAATAACTCGTCGTTTTTCCATCGCGTTCGGAAATCAAATTGGATGTCAGATATTTTCGTTGCATGTGCAATATCTATGTAGGATGGTTTGTGGTGACAAATTTGTTTTGTCAGTTGTGCGAGGTACAGCTATGTGTTACGACGTGTGTTATTTGTAACGGCACGGTTAGCGCAGTGGCTGAGCGATTGGACTGCTGCGCTGCCTATCGCGGGTTCGATTCCTGCACGGAGCAAATATATGTATGATCGACAAGTAGTTGTTTCAGATCTGGGCGTTTGTGTATGTGAGTTTATATGTTTGTAAACGCACCGCACACAGGAGAAATTCATAGTGTGGGGGCAACGTTTAGAAAAAACAGTGTTGTTTTTCTGTTAAACTGATTTTTTTACGTTTATGTTGTATAAAAAAAATCGCTTAGGTATGTCTTAAAAGCAAAACTTCCGAACTATTACACCAAACTTCTTAATCTTTAAATTTTATAGTATACTAGCGACCCGTCCCGGCTCCCCACGGGTGCCATCTTTACTACATTACACATACATATAAACCTTCCGCTTGAATCATTCTATCTATAAAAAAAAAACCTGCATCAAAATCCTTTGTGTAGTTTTAAAGATCTGTACATACATAGGGACAGACAGAGAGCAAGAAGCGACTTTGTTTTATACTATGTAATGAAAAACATGTTACACGGATAATGCAGTTGTGTAATAAGTTTTGTGTGCGTAATAAGCGTGTCACGGGTTTGATCCCCACATGGAACAACTATTTGTATGACCTACAAGTAGTTGTTCTGGGTCTGGATGTTTATTTATGTGAGTTTCTATGTTTGTAAACGCAAACACGACCCAGGAGAAATAACTAGTGTGGGGAAATGGTTTTCTTCTTGCAAATTAAAATTTGTTAATCTTCCTCTATTGAAACATGTAAAATAATCATGTTAACCATGTTTTGTAACATGTTATGCTGTAAGTTTCTTTGACTGTCTTGTACGCGCATAACTTGTGAATGACTGCACTAAATTGGATATTTTTTTGTGTTATTAATGCTCAGGACAAGGTTTATTTTAAAAGTCATCTGCCTAGATCCAGTCTTACCGGAAGCAGCTGTATATCAATATTTTGCAAGAACGGCTGCATAACAGAGGCTCTAGTCAAACGAATTTTCTCGTTATTTGACGTAAAGTAACCGAGAAAATGAACGTTTATCTGACACACTAGAGGCACTTTTCATTTCTCACACAATAAAGCCTTTGTCAAACAGACAGGCGTGACGAAAGCGAAGCGAGGCGTTTTTATTTGTAATGTATGGAATTGTTTGAATCCAGTCACATAGAAAAGCGAAAGCGATCCGATAGCGTGACAGAACTACCGGACTGACGTCTCGCTTCGGTTCGGTATCGCTTCGGACTCGCTTCGCTTTCGCCTGTCTGTTTGACAAAGGCATAAACGCTGTACATACTACAAGTACGCTGTACACAAAATACTGAAATCTTATGTTAAGGCTTCTGACCTCCAAAACCTAGATAAAAGTGTTAAAAATAAAGCGGACACGTTCTCACTAGAATACCTCTTTGTATTCTAGCCGGAGCGTGACAATAACTCACCTTTTACAATTCTTACCAGACAAAGCGGCATACTTAAATTTCTTGAGGTTGTGCCAAACCGTGTTGGCTAGTTTTACCTAGCTGGGAAGAATCGATTGAAGAACTGAATGGGGCATAATGAGGAAGATTTTTGAAATCTCTACGAGTATCATTACTGTAATCTGTGAAAAGTATATGTGGTGTTTATTAACCCTTTGACCGTCAAAAAAACAAGAACGTGCTCTCAGCGCCAAGCTAAGAAAAATAAATACATAAAAAACAGTAGTGAATTTAGAGATATTTTAATAAGCTACATATATTGACGTTTAAAAGTCTTTCTTTTTAGCTTGTCGTCTATACGACTATGGCGGTCAAAAGGTTAAAAAAAACTTTAAGAAAAAAATGTAATCGACTTCAAACTAAAAAAAAAGTAACAAGAAAATGTGTTATTTATATTTTATTTTGTTCTTGGTTTCAAGTAAATAAAGGCGTAATAGTACGTTGTGAGATTACGTAAAAAATGTATACATATGTGATAGCAGAAATTACCAATGATTTGCTTTCATTTATTGAAAAGTTCCTTTGATATCTCCAAGATTCTGGCATCAGATCCTGAACTGAATATCATGGGATCATCTGTGAAAAAACCCTTTCAAATAAACGTATATTAAACTTTACTTTAGTTACCTTTTCATGTGAATAATGACCGATATTTGACGATAATTAATTAAAAGTTTAAGTTGAAGATCACTATAGTTATGATAAAATAAAAAAAAGATTCTCATCAAAATTCCCTATAGACGAAAAAGTAATTAGAACATTTTTAAACATAAATTTCATTGTTTTTCGCCATGTTATTGCACCCATCCATTCAGCCATCAAGCATTGAAAACCGCTGCCACAATCCCAAACCTTTAGAATTTCAGCGGTGCAGCGCTGACCCGAATTTTTCCATCTCAGAACATAAATCACGCAAGCGGCTGAATGGTGAAAAACCAATATTTTGTAGGGAATATATATGGGTTTTCTGGCACGATAGTGAATTCCTGATAGGATTCTTTGAATGTTTTTCGTGTTTATACATAATATGAGTACGCCTTCTACAGATAGATTATGGCTCAGTAGAAGTAAAGTGCAAAAACCTGCCATTTTTTAAGTTTGCCGTATATAATGTCTTCCCAGAATTTGATCTTTATTAGCGACACTATCGAATGGTGTAATAATACAGGATGTATTTTTTTTCCAAAATCAGCGGATTCGATTCCTGACCAAGATTATTGATTTTTCTTAAATTCAATGATGCAGTTTTAGTTTTCGTCAAAATCGCCCTCGAGACTCCTTTCAGCATTTTTCTATATTCCTCATAGTTTCGGACATAGCCATCCACGCCCAGTTGAAAAATTCTGATTTTGATTTTGATTCTGATTTTCAAAACACATATACAGGGTGAATTCAGAAATTCACCCTGTATATGTGTTTTGTGGCACGATAGTGAATTCCTGATAGCATCCTTTGAATGTTTATCGTGTTATACATAATGTGAGTACGCTTTATATACTTTACCCTTAAGATTTATGTCATGAATCATACTAAAGAGTTTTCTGAAATATGTTTGTATCCGTCATACTGTTTGTGAATAGAATCTTCTTACCATTTGATATCGTGTTTGTTTTGGGGAAGATTACATCTTTATCTGTGTAAGGAAAACAAGACGATATACCTTTGGAGATTAGACACAGTTTTGCTTGCTATAAATTAACTAGTAACCCCTTTTATCTAATCTAAAACATCGTGAGAGCAGCGTCACGTCTGATCCAAAAATTCAAAAAGAAATTTGTGACATCCAATAACACGCTCAAGGACGCTTCTTAAGTAAAAAATCGAGAGAAATCTCTAAAATAATATAAACAATAATCACACTACATTTCAATAGTCAGAAACGCTGGCCCGGGTTATGTTAGGGAATTATAATATGGGCTATGATAGGAACTTACATCAAGGTTGAGTATACACACATCAACATAATCTAGGGATATTTTATATTTCATCAAATATCTAAAAATCTATGAAGAATTTTCTGATATAGTAAATGGAAGAATGATAGGTTATTTTAAGGTGTACAGTAAAAAATAAAAAACATTTCGTGATTTTTTTGTTTTAAATAGAAATGTTAATTATTTTAATCGCCGTAGCAAATTAATATGGTAAAAAACTTCATTTCTTCTTATAAAGCTATTAATTTTAATGAAAATTTAAAAAATCTTATTAAATCTAATTATTAATAATCAGTTTTGCCACCTCTTACATTAATTACACATCAACATCGATTGTTCATGCTTAAAGTTAGATTGTCAATGTCTTGCTGCGGTATGAGGTCCCATGTTCTTTGCAAGTGGTCGTAAAGTTGTTGTTGTGTCGTCAAATTTGGCGGGAAATCTCTCAAAGCTTTTCGTTGTAACATGTCCCAGGCATGCTCGATAGGATTTAAGTCGGGCGACTGTGCAGGCCAATCCAAAACTGAATTGAATTCTGTGTGGGTCAATAACAGGCTCCACTACCTCCTCGTGGTATTTTTGTGCAGTCATGCTACCTTGGATCCAAATGAGCTGGGTTCGTCCGCCAAGACGAATTCCTGCCCACACCATGATTGTCTCGCCTTGGTATGAGTGGACCTCCTGAGGGTGCCTTAGACGGCTAACTGTCTCTGGAGTTCTCCAAACGCGTGTTCTTCGTGATTCCAGATGAAACCCAAACCGGGACTCGTCGGTGAACAGCACCAAAGACCATTGTTCGTCACTCCATGGTAAATGCTCCCGAGCCCACGAAAGCCGCCGACCGCGATTGCCACGTCGCTATGCTGGAACACGTAGCGGTCTTCGAGCATGAAGACCAACTTCATGCAACCTCCTTCGCACGGTTTGGTCGCTTACCAGCAGCTGGTGGTCCTCCTAGAGCCTTTGTACTAGTTGCATCGCTGTGATATTGGGTTGTCTTCTAGCGGTTATTTGGAAAAATCGATCCTGTCTCTGCGTAGTAACGCGATATCTACCCGTGTGCCGTTCAGCTACATCCCCAATACTGCGATAACGTGACCACAACCTTGATATCACGTTTTGGCTGGTGTGTAGGGCCTCAGCAACGAAGCGTTGAATAGCACCATTTTATAGCATGACCACGGCTCGTAACATTTCATCTCGACTCAAATGACGACGTGACATGACTCCTAAAGCTCACACGACACGTTAAATTAAAAAAGAATACCAATCTAATCCCTGTTCATTAATTAATATTAATAAAACAATTTTAATTTTCCGTAACATAACGAATCACTAACAATTTTGCCACCGTATTTTGTTTTTTCTTTTTTTTTAATATTTATTCTTTAAATTTTGAAAATAGAATAAATGAGGTTTCAATCTGTATACAAACTTTTTATGAAAACTAAAAAGATTTTAAACTAAACAATCGTAAATAATTTACGATTAAGATATCCCTAGATTCTGTTGATGTGTGTAATCTCCTAAACATACAAAAAAATAAATATAAAAATAACACAAGCAATACATTGACGGTCGCGGGACTCACGAATTACCGTGACCCCGGTACGTAAAGGGCTATTGAAGGACACCTTGGATTTTAGTCAGTACGAGTCTGACAGTCCCACCCGCTCTGCCCTGGGTGGGAGGACCCATGTGATGATTTTACCACGTTAAAAAAAAGCAAGACATTGACAAAATTTGTTTTTATCGTTGTCGCACCGTAAAGTGTTTTTATCTAATAATTAATAAAAGTAATATAATTGATCTTACCACACTCAAGAAGGACCCTTACCAACGATGGCGTCTAAATTTTTGCATTATGTCGGGGGTCAATTCGACCCGAGGTAATTTGAGGTACCCTCGAGGGTCAAACAATGTCTTATAAGGTTTTTTGTCAATATTGCTTGAGGGTATAGGGAGATAATAAGGAGATGCCTACTTGGTTCGGCACAGCCCGGCTTCGACTTCAAATTGTCGACCTTTTCAGTGGATTTTTCGTAAATTTCTCACATATAATTGTTGCCTTTTTCTAACGTGGTAAAATCATCAAATGAGTCCTCCCACCCAGGGCAGAGCGGGAGGGACTCTCAGACTCGTACTGACTAAAATCCACGGTGTCCTTCAATATCCCTTTATGTTCCGGGGTCACGGTAATTCGTACAGTCCCGCGACCCATAATTTTTGCCCTGACTATATATATATATTATATATATTCTTTATTGTGCACAAAAATTATATATATATATGGAATTATGGAACACAACAATTTTTTTTTATCTAAGTTGGCGCAGTCGTTTGGAAGTTATACGCTTACAGAGAAACTTAGGCGTAATACGTGAAGATATAATAATTATGATACAGTTAAGTCTGAAATTTAAAGGAACTCGACACTAAATATTCAAGTTCTTCAAGGTAACTCGTGGTAATTCGTGTTTGCCAAAGTCAATTTCCTTAGATGGGTGACCAATTACTTACTGATTTTCTTCCGTGACTCGGAAAACACGTTAAGACATAACAAGTCCTGGCATTTGTAGATCTTTGACATTCGCTACAGGTAGCCGGTACCCCGGCAGTTTGACAACCGGTTTATCCATGAAGTGCCTACCCAGTTCTAAATGGGTTATGGTCTGAAAGGCAGTCGCTCCATAAAAAAAACTGGTATTCAGTTACATCTAGTTGTCCACAATCTTAACATAAGGGCTGATGATTTTGAGTGTGTGTGTAAGTAAGAGTAGAAGTTTTATTTAAAAAAAAAACGATGATTAAAAAACTTTCTGTAAAGTTTTTACAGAAAGTTTTTTTTTGAAGTGAAAACTTCTTTAGCGGCGTTGAGCACTTTTCTGTAATGGGTATAAAATCTTAAACTCGCGTCAGGACACGTGACCCTGACCGAAAAAGCGTAGGACGGCGCAGGGCGCTTGCGTGAATGTTCGTGTGACTTTATTACTTTTAAAGAAGTTTGTATGCTGGATACATTCGTTGCTAGGTAACAATGTTTATAAAAGATGTACGTCACATTGGAAAATTATTGAAATAAAAAGTCAAAGAGATTAAATATACCTACAATTTAATGTCTTTGTAAAAAGTCAACCATTTTTGCGAGTTTTACTAAAATCTGTTCACAAGATATTTCCAACAATTACTATTCAAGTTTTCACTTCTGCCGGCACTCCCAGAGTGCAACCCGTCGTTTTTTTAAAGTCTGTCAGTTCCCCCGGGTCGACGGCGCGTTGTGTTCCACGCGCGCCTCAAGGAGTGTCAGCATAATGACGGGGCCTGTAGAGGGACAAAGCCTGCCGGGGTCGCGGGACTTACCCATTACCGTGACCCCGGTACGTAAAGGGCTAGTGAAGGACACCGTGGATTTTAGTCAGTACAAGTCTGACAGTCCCTCCCGCCCTGCCATGAGTGGGAGGACGCATTTGATGATTTTACCACGATAAAAAAATAAAGTCTGTCAGTTCCCCTCTATCCATAATTCGATTCGATGCTTTTCCACTCCCAAAAGTTACTAAGAAACCTATGTTTAGTTAACAAGCGGTTTTTAGCACTTTTCATACATTTTTAAACACTAAGATGCTTTATGTAAGTATTTTTGTTTTTTAGATAATGAAAGTCTATAATCGTCCAACCGTTTTAAACTCCTGAAGTTCAGCTTTGTTTTAATACGCTAAGCTGCTCAGAGGTAACAAAAGCTCTGCTCTCAATTCTTAAATAAATACTAGAAACTGTTGCAGTGCCTGTGCAAACGCAAAATCAGATTACGTAAGAACAATTCTACTGGCACTAAAGCGGGGTTCTCCGTCGACCTACTTTCTAAATTTCAACTACATAGTTTCTAATGAAAGCACATAGGTATAGTCCTTTGTTAAACTAACTTTTTAGACTAATAACTATATCCAAAAGCTCTAAAACTTCTAATTCCAACCGCCATTTTAGTTTCAATTGCAGCTCGTACGAAACATAATCCCTATTCCAACATTTATTCAAACTGAACATTCGAACGTCAGAGCTTCGCGTCGGCGTAATGTGTCGGTCTAATGCGACGTACGCCGACAGCAGTGTCGGCGAAACGCAGGCAAGGCTGACATTGTCGAACAAACGCGTTAATCCCTTTGCATTGTCAGCAAATGGAATTGTTTGCCTCTGTTTTGAAAACATTTGATTTATTAAAATTTTGGAGACTTGAAATATGTGGAGCGCATGTGTTATGAATCAGCTTGCAGATTTTCTCATGCAAAAGGCGAAACGTAGCGAGGAAATATGCTAGCATATGTACGTAATATCCACTAAATAAAAATACCCATTCAAAGTGCCATTTGAACGTGTGAATTGCGCGTCGGCGAAATGTGTCGGTTAATGGCTCTCGGACGCCGAAAGCGGTGTCGGCGAATTCTGAATGCCGACATGAGGAACAAGCTCGCCAATCCAGGCGCATTGTCAGCGAGTGTCGAAATGTTTGCAGTGTGTTTTCAAGTTTTTTGTGAATTTTTCATCATTCCTAGTATCCCCTAGCTTGGAATTTGTGATCGTTTTTCATAAACGTTTAGGTTGATTTTTGTTTGAATGCACCAGTGTTTAATTTGTTGAATTTTTGTTTTTATTTGACCAATTTCTATTGTGCCGTGTTATAACGAAATAGTGTAGAATCTTTATTTGCAGGTGTGTTCATAAATGTTTTCAATGGACGTTTATTTTTTGGCGGTACCGTGCTCCACCTAGTTTCTCCAACAATGTATTATTTTTGGCCGAAAATAGGCGAGTATTGAATTTATGTCAGTACCTATGTCGATAAATATACTGTATAGTTAATTTAATTCAAACCCCATCGATATAGAAAACAGTTTGGAAATCCACCGATTGATGGCATTAGGGTCGTCCCCTTTTACATGGAACTTAAAATAACTAATGAAATTTAACGAAAAATATCGACTCATCTGACTAAATCTTGCAAGAAACAGGGTTGAAAGGGAAAAAAAAAACTTAGCTCACCTGTCTAGACTAGGAAAATCAAACCCACCACACACTGCTTAGCAGCCGATGGCTCAGCCACTGAGCCAACCGTGCCGTCAGGTGTAGGTTTTTTTTTTATTTTTGAGATGGGTTTACTTTTGTCTCTACCGGAACATGAAGGGCTATTGAAGGACACGTGGATTTTAGTCAGTACCTACGAGTCTGACATACATGATTTTACCACGTTAACAAAAAAAAAAGGTCACATGTGTGCCAGACATCACACATAGTGTTCTTACGTGGTAAAATCATCAAAATATGAGTCCTCCCACTCAGGACAGGACGGGAGGGACTATCCTGACTAAAATCCACAATAGTTCTTTACGTTCCGATGCCACGGTTACCCGATAGTCTCGCGACCCCTAGTCTACGTTTTAATGAGCATCCCAGAAGAAGCCTGGTCACGCTAACTTTGAAGAGTCTCCGAACGCATACAAGAGTATCCGTTCGGAAACACAGAGGCCGATACTTATTTCAAATCATAAGACCACAGGTGTCTACTACCCATAATGCTACCTACCCATTTCAATCCCTTAATCGTATTTTACGAGACCCTGGAGAAAACGGACCTGACCCACATGTGAAAGCTAAAAAAAACTTAGCAACCATTTTTCTACCTTCACGTAGAACCACGACTCCTTTGGTGGTAAGTACTCCTTCAGGGTCACAATCGCTGGCCACTGCATACGCATAGGTCCCGCGTCAAGTAGTTCTGCAGTTCTAGAGCCCAATACACAATAAGCTGAACAACTATCTATCTGACGAAAATAATCCAGATTCAAGTTTAAATGAAACAAGAAAATTCTGCTGATTACTTTTAAGATCATCCATAATTTTACTAAGCATCAGATTATGTTAAAATCATCAAATAACCTGCTCTTAAGAGGCCTCGTTCAGCAGAAATCTTTAAAAGACCTACTAGAAAAATTATTATTATAACAGTGCAAAAAAAGCTTCCTTTTTCTCTCCTATATATTTTAATGTCTTCCCCATATACGTAAACAATATTAAAATGCAACAAACGCGCATTATATGCTCCTAATGTGCTTTAATTTAAATTCTTGCTTGCCGCGAATAAATCAGCACAGCTAGTGTTGGCAGGCGTCTCGGATTCCGGGATCCCGGTTCCCGAGACGTCTCTAAGGAAATGCTACGTGGGAACACCGGTTCCGCATTTTCTTTTTTGTTAAACGTTACCTGCCAATAAGGGTTATACATTGAGTTTTAAAGGCAGTATGTTTTAGAAGAGGAATGTGCACGTAATAAAAATGTCTGGATTTTCGATGCCGTTATAAAATACTTTATTTTCTATTGGTAAAATGTTCTCCGAGAAATTAACAATAGTGTAAATTGACTCTAAGAAAAAAATAACACTCAAAATCATAGAAGTTCTAAATGAACACGATAAAATGTCTAAGCGTAAGAATTTGTGTTATCATCGCATTGTTTTAACCCAAATTTGCGACACGACGACGTAGAGTCATGCATTTACATGCTAAAATCCAAGTTTAAATTAATCAAAGTGAATAAACTTCCAGACCGAAAAACAGAAAACATACAAAATTATTCCAGCGGGATTTACACTTCTAGCCCGATGCTTGTAGGTAAATATGACATAACAACGAAAATCCCGGGATTTTCACCACAATTCCCGTATTTTCCATCCCGATGAATTGCATAACCACGCTAGGTTCGTTTGCAAACGGATGAGAAATACTTATATCCCAAATACAGGGTGTAAAGTAAAAAAATACCGGATTGCCTTTGTTAAATGACCTGAGTGACAAATAAACAAATATGGGATTAACGGGTGACTGCTCGCGGATGTGGCTTGTCACTTTTTTCGGGGTCTGTACAAAATGCGGAGGTTTTTATTGCTTTCAATCAGTTTGTTTTGGTAGAATACTTGTTTATTTTACTTATGATTAATGGAACCTCGTTTTTTGAAAAGGCAAACGCTGATTATAGTCATGGTGACAATCCATGGTTAGGATTATATCCAGCCAGCAGTTTTACACACTAATTACGAGTAAAATGACACATGACTTTCAAAAATCTGAATGGATGCGACAACTCAGGTTTTTTCGAACTAACCATGGTCATTGTTCGTTAAAAGTTTTGCTCTTTCAACCATCTTTGCGTCTACCCAAATGCTGATATCCTGAAAGCTTAGTGTTCCCTTTTGGCTTCAATCTGGCCCAGAGGCAAAGATGAGGCCTTTTTTTTACATGTTAAAATTATCAAATCAGTCCTCTTCCCATTTCGTCTCGCCCCGCAGCAGATGGAGAAGCGAGCTCACCCAGAAGAAACTGTAGCACAGTAAAAACTGTTTCGCGCCGGACTCCGACAAGATAGTGGTCTCAAGCCAACCAATTTCACATCCTCATAAACATCGGTTATTGTAATCGGTTTCCGCGGAATGGTGAGAAATTGTTTTTTCAAGTCATTGCTGGCACCCGGCGCTTTAGTAAAAGAGTTTAAAATACCATATTTGGCTGTTACCCAAGTACTAAAGTGTTAACTGCCGATTGGATCCTCGTTACTTTACTCGTGTTCGACTAATTATGATAGATTTACTTGATGTAGTACCAGCATATGGTTTTGAAGTAAAAACTTCTATAAGGACACTTTACTACTTAGCACTTTATTTGTGGATATTGAATGAGAGTGAGCCGTCAAGTGAATTCGGCTCGAGTCTACTAAAGGAGCGAAAGAGAAGGTAGGAGCGAGCGAGGCGACATGAGAAGCAGTCACCTCCTTCTGCGAATGGTATTGCTAGCGAAGAAGGAGATGGACAACTGAGGGAGAGGCAATCGTCGTTGTCCCGGTCGCAGGAGACGTTCAGGAAGTTGACGGGGCTCACGTAGCTGTCAGCAAACTGAAGGAGCTCGATAAGGCCAAATGTCTTAAGAGGATACTTCGGTCTTCGTACGCAAAGGGCCACTGGAGCAACAAAATGAGAGTTAAAAAAAACTTACCTTCCAATAATGAATTTGAAAGGCTGTCAACGGCAAGGTATTTTTAGAGCTGCTTACTTTTTAGAACCAGTCATCCATTCAACATTTGTGGTTACTTTCCATAACCAACTTCAAACGCAATCAGTATTATAATTTATTATAATCAATGTTCAAAAACCAGCTACGAATAAAAAATATCCATCTACCCTTCTTCGCCTGAAAAATCCCGAAAATTTCTGAAATTCATAAATTAAACGAACATCTGTAGTCTCGTTTGCTTTTTAACGAACACTTTAAAAGGCTGTTTTTACATAATTATGCGGAACCCGACCTATGTGATTACGGTCTACTCTTGACGTTGTAATCAGGGACCCCAAAAGGTTTTAAAAGGCCGTTTTAATTCCGGAAGGTGAAAGGGTGTTTTTGTTTACAAAGAAAAAGTAAAATTGTGAGAATAAGGAGGTTGCGTTTAATTTTCTAAACATTAAAAATTTTTTTTTGCCCTGTGAGAAATTATTTGAGCTCATTTACACAACTTTTGTTTTAGTTTCAAAAAAAGTAATTTTTGATGCTCGTTTGTTTCTTCTCTTTTTTTTCTCAAATGTCTCTTACTACAGAACTTAATTCTCGTCATCAATTCGCGATGTTTATTTTAAAAGCAGTTCTCTTTTGAATAAAATTATAAAGGCTAAATTGAGTGAGGCGCTAGGCTAAATAATAACAATCACGCAGGTCCATCTTCGTATACTGAGGTATGTCTTTTTTTTATCTTGACAATATCATCAAATGAATCCTCCCACTCAGGTCAGGGGAGGAGGGACTGTCAGACTTGTAGTGACTATAATCCACGGTGTCTTTCAATAGCACTTTTCGTTTCGGGGTCATGGTTTCTCCTTAGTCCCGCGACCCCCGACAGGCACTGAGGTCTGTCCGTGGATGGGTGACTCGATCATGTCGACTTTGCTCCGTGCCTCACCCTCGATAAGCACGTTTAGCCGTTTGTAGATCTTTGACAGTCGGTAGACTGTTGGTCAGAAATTCGAAAGTGTATCAACCAGTCAAATCTGACAGTCCTTTCCAGTCCATTCACAGCAGGAGGACTCATTTGACTGTTTTCCCCTCCACATCGCAGGTAAAAAGTCTTTGGATGGACTACCAAACATCGTCATCTGCCTAGGCTTTTCTCAACTATATTGGGATCAGTTTCCAGCCAAACCAGATGCTGCTGGATATCAGAATTTTACATGAAGCGACTGCCTAACGTATCTCCACCACCCAGTAACTGAGTAATACGATACCCCATAGTAGGGCTGGTTGTCAGACTTGAGAGCTTCTGACTAAAAGTAACGACTGTCAGAGATCTACTACTTCATGCTTTCCGAGGCAAGAAGGAAACACGCCATGACAGATGGTCACCCATGCACAGACCAACCTCGGCCTGTACGGCTGAAATTATTTAACTACGAGCTCTACTTAATAAATAATGGTAAAAAATCTTGTTCGTCTTTTAAGATTTTTGAAGTGAAAACTTCTTTAGCGGCGTTGTGCACTTTTTTTGGAATGGGTAAAAATGTTAAAGTCGCGTCAGGACACGTGACCTGATCGAAAATTCGTAAGACGGCGCAGGGCGCTTGCGCGAATGTTGGTGTGTGTTTATTACTATTCAAGTTTTCACTTCTGCCGGCACTCCCAGAGTGCAACCCGTCGTTTTTTTCCCTAAATCATTCTTATTATGATTCATGGCTCCGAATTAAACCCTTTCCATAACTGATTTCCTGATAAATTTCATTGTAATGCGGTAAGTAGGGCAAACATTACTGTTCACTTTTGATTGATTACATGTTTTTGCGCTGTTCCTAATAACAGACCGTCCATTGTTGGGGAGTGCAAACGATCAAGCCGCATTGTCAGTTTTGACTGAAGAGATTGTTGTAAGGAAAATGTTGCGCTTTTAACCCTTTTTTTTACTTTATAATAGACATTTATGTCGTAATACTATCAAGTAAATACCGATTAGGGTTACCTACCTAGGTGAGATGGATTCGTTTTTTACTTGATACACATTTTAAATATCTTGTCAGGCATAAATATACTAACTAAACTTAGATACCTTTCGTTACTGCTCAGACAGTTCCGCGACCGTGGCAATCGTTCCGACAGAATATAATAAGTCTGACAACGAAAATATGGAATAACCTAAATACTCGTAAATAAATAAGTGTGTATTCAAATACAAGTTACAACCCATGATACATTAGTATCACAATTATTAACAATTTAGTCGAACACTAAACATAATAATGTCAGTTAAACTATGAATACAGCTCCATAAACGGTTGACATTATAATACAACGGTAAACTTCTGAATAAAACATGTATCTACTCGTATCTATTACCTACTGTGTGTTTACGTATAAAACATTTATAGACACGTGGCGAGCTAAATGTCAGAGGTATCCATGTTCGATGTTTTTTTTTGTAATGTAGTTTTGTTTATACAACTGGAACTAGTTGCTAAGGGTAAAAAAAATAGTATTTTCAGTTTGGACGAAGTATTACTGGATCATTTCATTAGGAATTTCTTGGTTGCAGTTATCACCTCATTTCATTAGGAACTTCTTAGTCGCGGGACTCCCGAATTACCGTGATCCCGGAACGTAAAGGGCTATTGAAGGACACCGAGGATTTTAGTCAGTACGAGTCTGACAGTCCCTCCCGCTCTGCCCTGGGTGGGAGGACAAATTTTATGACTTTACCAAGCTAAAAAAAGAGGGTAAAAATAGAATAGTATTTTCAGGTCGCGCGAAGTTTTATTAGATCATTTCATTAGGAATTTCTTAATGGCAGCTACGGGGACTGGATCTGTATCCGATTGATGGTAAGGCCTGAAACTGCGTTAAGCGGGCGCCCGCGATGGACAACCGTCGCGTGTCTACGCGCGTGGACACGCGGGTGGGCTCCGTGGCTACGCGACGGTCCCCGTCGCGGAGACCGATTTGCGCAGTGTCGCTAGTTCAATTTTAACGGTGTGCTTGTATAGTCGTGTCGATGGAGAACTTAATATATTATTACGTAGCAAAACGACGACTAGCAAAAAAAAAAACGACAGCCAGTAAGCCTTTTTATTGCCCGGTTCCGTCGCACGGAGGCGGGCCCCGTTGCGTGGGTGCGGGGCGCGCCTCCCCGTGACGGACACCCGCGCTGGTCCCCGCGACGGAGCACTTTTGTATGAAACCGCGCGGGTGCCCGCTTAACGCAGTTTCAGGCCTAACTGGGGGTCTAATCTCTAAGCACGAAACACGTAGTTTTGGTTTCAATTCTGAACTAAGAATGAATGATATTACGATTTGACAGATAGCTCCTTAGAGACCGCGCCAATGACCTGCGCAAGACAACTGCTTTCAAGGGAAGACAAAACTATTCTCTGTAAAAAATATGTAAATTGATTCTCGTGTGTTCCTAGCCTTAGCAAAAATACTGTTAGTCAATTAAATGTGTTTAATGTTAAATAAATGTATCATAGCACCCTTCTGCTGACTCCACGAGGGAATACAAGCGTGTAGTAATTTGATTAACTAAAGTACAGGAAGTCACCAATTTAATGTAATTAATAGCACTATTTGGAATTAAACTTTTTTCTATTAAGTAATTATTTTTATATTTGTAATGTAATAAATCATAATTGGTATTTTATGCCTTTGTTTATATAAACAAACTGAATTACCATATCGGTAATTTAAGCAAACTGTTTACATTTTTTTCGTCTATGGCATCTCGCAGGTCAACCTAGAAGAGGTTGTGGGCTGCTTAACCGGACTTTTTTGTGGATGCCTTAAATTACAATTTAAATTACTCTAAGGCCTCCAGGCAGGGGTGCTAAGACAGGAAACCTCCACGTGCGCCCGTGGACTGGAGTTCCCTCTCGGATACGTCCGGGGCAAAAACACTTCCTTAGGCTCTGTGTGCCTAAGGGGTCTCTTTGCCCGTATGCGAATAGCCTGTCAGGTGGACGCTCCAACGCGTGTCCCTCTGAACAGCAGAGGGCACAGTGGCGGAGCGGGCTTGCGGACGGTGAGTAATGGGTAAGTTCGCCGTCCGACCAAGGACCAAGCCCGGATCGGTGGAGCGTCGTGTTTCACGCGTCACCGACGGGGCCCCTTATGGGGCCAAATGCCTGCTGGGGTCGCGGATTTTTTCTTAATCCAGGATACCGCGGCCCCGGAACGTAAAGGGCATCCGAAGAAACACGGGTGGATTTTTATAACTTTTTTATTTTTGGAAGTCAGTAAGAGTCTGACAATCCCTTCCGCCCCACCCAGGGCGGGAGGACTCATTTGATGATTTTGCCACCCTAAAAAAAAAAAGGCCTCCAGCCAGGGGCTTAAAACTAAAAACTACAACTAATTTTTTTATTGTTAATATCTATTGATTTTTCTGTTCATCTCACAACGGATATTCGAGTGGTAAAATCATCAAATGAGTCCTCCCACCCAGGGCAGGCCGGGAGAAACTGTCAGACTTGTACAAGCTAAAATCCACGGTGTACTACAATAACCCTTTACGTTCCGGGACCACGTTTACCTGACAAGACGGTCTCGCGACCCCGGCAGGGTTTGGGCCTCTAGGGGGTCCTTTCATATCGCTGACAACTCTTTGAGATGCGGGTGGAAAACGACGCGCCGTCGACCCTGGTATGGTCCATGATCAAACGGCGAGTCACTCATTACTCGCCGTCCTCAGTGGTGTGAAAAGGTTAACAAACAAACTTACTTTCGCCTTTTTATTATCAGTAAGGATTCTCAAAAATAGCCAACGGCAACTTGGTGGCAAAACCGTCATGAGAGTCAGATAAAAAACTAACTTTCGATAAATTGTGACATCTGTCAACCCGTTCCGTTCTGGGATCGTCTGGTTGATTTTAATCCAAATCCTCTCTCTTAGACAATCCATAATCCAGCATTGGAACCTCCATCAGGGCTATTGGCTAAATTGATTCTAACTGACCAGCGGTTGTCCACTGAACTTGGATGGCTTGATACCTGTTATGAGGCTAAGTTGAGGAGTGGAATGCCTCAAGAACGTTAGAATAGTTGATTTTAGGGAACATTTACATTTATCAGTTTCATTGCAAATGCTTGACAGGCCTGTTGGTCTAGTGGTTAGTGACCCTGACTGCTATGCCGGAGGTCGTGGGTTCGATTTCCACCCAGGACAAATGTTTGTGTGATGAGCACGATCATTTGTTCTGTGTCTGGGTGTAATTTATCTATAATATGTATGTATTTAGAAATATATAAGTATGTTTATCAGTTGTCTAGTACCCATAACACAAGCTCTGCTTAGCTTGGGACTAGATGGCGTTGTGTGATAGTTGTGGGATATTTATATTTATATAAAAGCCAATACGAAATGTACCTTTTGACTGTTATTTGATAGTCACCACACAGAGTCATTGGTAATTTTAGGTACAAAAGTAAAGGTGCTAATTGGGAATTCTTTAGATCGCTTTTTGCATGTCACGCCAAAGAGTTCACTCGTGATGGGCTGTCAGCCGAAGAAAGTGCTGAAATTATGTCAGACACCTTCACTTACTGTGCTGACATTGCCATTGGTCGCGGACCTATGACCAATATACGTAGATGTGATTGGTGGTGTGACTACCTAACCGAACAGCGTAAAACCTATCGTCGAGCGCGTAAACATCTTAATAAGCTTAAAAAACGCCAAGTCACCGGAGACTCGCTAACCACTGCTTTAAATACATTTAGAGTTGCCAAGTCCCGTTACAGAGCATCGGTTGAAAGATCTAAGGGTAATTTGTTGCGTAAAGTAGTCGATAAATTAGAAAAAGAAGGTCCGTGGTCTCCTTTATATCATGAGTTTAAAGCCAATCGATCGATCGACCTCGCGTATGTTCAGAATATTAAAGTAAATAATAAACACACCACCGGTATTGAAGAAACAACGGAAGTTTTATTAAATACTCTTATCCCTGATGATTCACCTGTTAATGATAATGACTACCACCAACAAATTAGAGCATGGGCAACAGTCCCGCCTGAATCACCAGCGTCAGACCTTCCATCCACTGACGAATTAATGAATGTTGTTAGGAGATTGCCCCTTAACAAATCATCAGGTGAAGATAAAATATCTAATCGTATGATAAAAGAAGCGTGTAAAACAGCGGGTGACGCGTTATTAACTGTTTACAACCGGTGTATTTCTGAAGGCGTTTTTCCTCGTATATGGAGACATGGCTTTATACGAATAATACCTAAAAGCGGCGACAAGCCACCAGATGACCCTAAGTCATACCGGCCCATAACTTTATTACCATCTTTGGGAAAGCTCTTGGAGCGTCTTATCGTCCCACGATTGTTACCGGACGGGCCCAAATTCCATAAAAATCAATTCGGTTTTACTATCGGGAAATCAACCGTTGACGCGGCACTTTCTGTTAGAAAAATGGTTAATACCTCTAAACACAAGTACGTAGTTGGGATCTTTTTAGATATTTCCGGGGCCTTTGATAACGCGTGGTGGCCAATGCTACTACTTAAAATAAAAGCTCGTGGTTGCTATAATAATATATTTAATCTCCTTTGTTCGTACTTTTCTAATGGATCCGCGAAACTTAAACTCGGACATCATTCCATATCGAAACCTCTCACCATGGGCTGTCCTCAAGGTTCGGTTATCGGTCCTTATTTATGGAATCTAGGCTTCGATGATTTCCTCGCGATTCCACTTCCAAGTGGTTGTTCTTTAACTGGTTATGCGGACGATGGCCTTCTGCTCATTCAGTCGAGTACTCGTGCTGGACTCGAGAATTTGGCTGACACTTGCCTACGATTAATATCACAGTGGGGCGATCGTAACCGTCTGACCTTTGCACCACATAAAACCTATCAACTCATTTTAAAAGGTGACCTTAAATCGTGGCCTAGTATTAAATTCAATAATGTTCCCGTTAAGAAAAAGAAATCGGTGTGCTATCTTGGTTTAGTCTTAGAGAGGAATTTCACATTCATAGAACATATAAAAACAGTTGGTGAAAAAGCTAAAAATAATTTTTATGCCCTAACGAGAATATCCAAATCTACTTGGGGTTTGTCGTTTTTAACCTTAAAAACTATTTATGGTGCTACTTACTTGGGCTGTATGTGCTACGGAGCACCTGTTTGGGCCGATAGGGCCACCATACGGCACGACGTAAATTGCTTCAAAGCCAGCGCTTGGCTTTGTTATTCTTAAGTAAAGCGTATAGAACCGTCAGTACTGAAGCTTTACCGGTACTTGCTGGTGTTCTTCCAGTCGATCTTGAAGTACAGCGACGTGCTGCAATGTACTTTTCCACACGGGAGACCACTGATGCTGATTTTCTACCTCAACGTGACCGTGATAAGATATCTAGATTATTCAAACCCCAGAGCGACGTCTGGGAGGATCTTTTATCCGAATGGCAAAGTAGGTGGGATAATTCTATCAAGGGGCGGCACCTCCACCAGTTCTTTCCATCCGTTCGTGAGCGGCTGGCTAGGACGTGGCTGGAGGTGGATCACTGTGTTGCCCAATTTCTCACGGGACATGGTAACTTTAAAAGTAAATTATTTTCCTTCAAGCTTGTTCCCTCGCCTTTTTGTCAATGTTCGACATCTGACTGTGAATATGAACAATCAGCACATCATATTCTATGGGAGTGTATTCTTTGGCAGAACGAACGTAATATTATGTTGAACACTGTTCAGACTACATCTGGAGTCATTTACTACTCGGACCTTGTTGAAACTCGAACAAACTTCCGTGCGTTCAAGCGTTTTTGCCATACCTATTATTGGAATCAAATTTAGCAGCTCACAATTTAGGACCCATTAATATTAGTAGTCATTTTACCCGTGGTGCTAGGCAACTGGGCTTCTCCCAGTTGTAATGTCCCTTTGTGCCTATTGGCCTTGTTTTGTTCTGTCTCCTGCTTGCATGAAGGGAAGTGGAAACATATATTTTTTCCTACTCCTCCACTATTCTTTTCTGATTAATTTTGTTGCAGGATCCAAGACAGGTAAATTCATTCTTCGGGACACGTCGAGCTTCATTGTCTCGGCCCTTTTCTGGTTGGTTGCCACTGTTGATTCTGGCGCACAGGAGTTGCAGTGGTTAGGGAATAGTGTGGTGGGTTTGTCCCAATATAAAAAGTCACCACACAGACACCGAGATACGCAATAGCCCCGCAAATAGGCTGTTAATGCTAAGCCATCGCTTAGATATTACATATTACGGGAATATAATTATCTTCAGGCAAAACTGACAAGAAAGTTTGTCCGTGCACACCAAACATTACGCGCAGAATATGGAAATAATGAACTAATTTCGTGCGCAATTGCCCATGTATTGCTCATTTGTTCAGGCCAACATTGCCCGCAGTTTGCTTAGGTCATTCCAGAGTATTTTCTTTTACAAAGATTTGTACATGGAAAGAAAATGTGGTCGTTAGTCCAGTATTATTTTGTAAGCCTTTGGGATAATCATTACAAGGTATAACAGGATAGTTACAGAATATAAACTCCTTACAACGAGTGAAAAGGCACGCACACATAGACACGCTCTACGTACAGCGAGTGCAAGCGCACTCGCGACTGTCATTTGTTTGAGAACTCCACGCACACCTAGACACGCTTCTCGTACGGTGAGTGCAAGCGCACTCGCGACTGTCATTTGTTTTAGATCATCGTACGCAGGTGTGTTTGTTGGCGTGGCCATATTTTTGCTCCATTCAGAAGTTGACCTTTTGTACTTTATTTTTTAACGTACAAGGGTCGATTTTGTCTAGCTAAGGGTACACATTATCTAGTAGTTCACTGAAATACTAAGTTTAGGGCACGTTAGGTCTTGTAAAAGGATCCTAAGAATCCAATTAGGGTCTAGTCTGGTTTCTGAGAAATTTCTACACGTGGATTTGTGTAAGAAGTTTAATTCTTCTGCTTTGTTCCTTGTTAATTGAAGATTTTATGTTGTGGGCTGTATTTTATTCTCAATTAAGATTTGTATTTTCTTTGGCATGCCTCTGGTAAGGGAAAGTAGACTAGAATAATAAATGTTGTTCATTATTATTATGTTAAGAAAATACTTATAGACAAAAGAGCATAGTAAACGCTATATGCGAAGTCGGTGCACGCGGCACTCGATGTGACAGAGATGGGAACTTACGGGGGACAACCGCGGAGTGACGTAAGTCCAAGTTTAATATGACGACACTGTTGGCGCAGTGACTTCAGCATGTCGCGAGTTCGATCTCCGCACGCAACGAATATTTGTAAGGCCTCTGCCTCGAATCTTGCGGGCAACGGGGCGGCGGCGCGGGAGCGGCAGGATCTTAGGCATACATTCAAATGGACCGGCCCTCGGAAACATCGGCGCGGCAGCGGGGCTGCGGCGGCCAGCGAGCGGTGACTTTAGTCAAACGGTGACCGCCTGCGCGTCTGCGTTTCAGTGTTGTGCAATTTATATTGTGACGTGTGAAGCGTGTCGAAATGTCCTCGGACGTGCTAGAGCAAATTATTTCACTACCGATAAATAGATAATATAAAATACAACACTACGCGGCTATAGTGACGCGCGATCTGCCCGCTAGTTTCGAGAACGGGTCTGCAATGCCCGCTCCACTCCCGCGCCGCCGCCGGCGCCGCCCCGCTGCCCGCAAGATTCGAGGCAGAGGTCTATGACGTTCAAGTAGTTGTTCTAGGTGTTGATTATAAACACTATGATATGATACAGGACAGTCCTAGTTTGGGGGCAATGTTTGAAAAAAAAACAGATTGGGGAAATTCGACAGACACAGCCGACGTGAGGAGATCAAGGCTAAATAACCATACAAGCTGAAATAACTTCTTTATTTACGTAAGTCAGCAGTTTTAATTCAACATACATACCTGGGAAGCTAAAATATATCCACACATATGTCTCATTTTAATATACGAGCCAGAATTCAGCATATTCGTCTAAATTAGAGTATACGCCATGTTTTCATACTACAAAGAGAATATCTCAACTGTAATCTAAACCCGGGTTTGCTTGCACAGTTTTAATTATCACAAAGTTTGCTTTATTCTAATTAAAAATAAAAGAGTAGGTGTTGTTTGATCTGAGCAGGTTTTAAATACGTTCATTATGGAATGCGGGCACGGTTTATTATTTATACACTACAATAGCCCAAGAGTTAACAATAGGAGCTTTTTTTTATTGGTAAAATCATCGAGTGAGTCTTCCCACCCAGGGCAGGCTGGGAGGGACTGTCAGACTTGTACTAAATAAAAGTCCACGATGTCCTTCAATAGCCCTTACGTTCCGGGGTCACGGTAGCTCGTTAGTCCCGCGACTCCGGCAAGCTTTGGCCGTTTAAGGGGGCCCCGTCATTGTGTTGACAGCTCTTTGAGGCGCATGTAGAACACCTCGCGCCGTGGACCCATGGTCCATGATAGGACAGCGAGTCGCCCATTACTCGCCGTCCGCATGCTCGAACAACAGGAGCTAATTTTTCCGAAACACCAATGCCATTTCGTCTCGACTTAAAAACCTGGAAAGTAATAATATCAATCTCTGTTGCAGTCTTGATCTCGATTTTTTCTATTACCATTCATCGACCAAATTTTTCCTTACGAATCTTAAAGATATACAATCAGAAGCAACCATATTTTTTTTTTTGCGTGGTAAAATCATCAAATGAGTCCTCCCACTCAGGGCAGAGCGAGAGGGACTGTCAGACTCGTACTGACTAAAATCCACGGTGAACTTCAGTAGCCCTTTACGTTCCGGGGTTACGGTAATAGAGGGCGGCCCGGTCATTTTGCTGACACTCTTCGAGGCGCGCGTGGAACACAACGCGCCGTCGACCCGGGCATGGTCCATGGTCGGACAGCGAGTTGCCCATTACTCGATGCCTGATGCCCGCACCTACGGTGGCCGGAGATCGTCTGCTACCTCAAAAACGAATGCTGTAAAATTTTCACGAAAATATCTCTCTTAAACCGCCTAATGAGAACAAACTGACAACGCCTAAAGTCAAATTAGGGATCGTCCCAAAGACGGCGGATTATTCTTTATCCCACGTTATCCTGTCTAATTAGCCCAGCCGTGGGACGAACATGGCATGGCTCTCCATTGTTTACCTCGAATTTTGCGAGAAATTTCGCTCGTGGTCATGTATGAAGTTGTAGGTATGAGATTATAAGTCGTGTTAGATTGTACATGCGTGTCACTTGAAAAGTCAAAGGTTAACCAAAGAATTATGTTATTTGGTTTTGTATCTTTTTTATACACCATTATTTTTAGTATATGCGAAACCTGAATATAGTTTGTTCAGAATCAGTAACTGATACGATTCCAATAGTTTTTACACCATGTTATATTTTTTTTTCAAAAACATTTTAATTAAATATTATTACCAGTTAATTACAATACAATCACCGTACGGTTTAGGTACCTATTGCCAAGCTATTATCACGAGTGTATAACACAGGAGACGCGGTTTACGCGGGTGAACCGCGAAATGAGCATATTTTTGAACGGGCAACCAGGTTATATACAAACTTATAACCTTATGATTTTTTATTATACGGTTTTAAAATTTTGTACATAGATTCTTCACACTAAAATACTAGACTGGTGTATCGGGTTTCGCATAAACAAAATATAATATTGTATATTCGAAATAAAGAACATTTATACAACACGCGTCGAAATTGAATATTGAGTTTTAGCTAAACTGACGTTTTTAGGGTTCCGTATGGCTAAAAATCTACTGTCCGTCTATCTGTCCGTCTGTCACCAGACTGTATCTCATGAACCGTGATATTTTAAAATGTATTTCTGTTGCCGCTATTGGCGCAGTAGCTGAGCGATCGACTGTTGCTCAGCTTGTCACGAGTTCGATCCCCGCACGGAATAAATATTTGTATGATCTTATTATTAGTTGTTCCGAGTATGCACCCCAGGTACATGACCTAGTATAAGGCAACATCTAAAAAAAATGTTAAAACTGGCTCCCACACAACAGAAAATATTTTCTTTTTTCGTTTTTCTAGATAATGGTACGGAACCCTACGTGCGCTTGGCCGATTTTTCGTACCCACAGCAACTATCCGAACAACTGAACATAAGCGTTATTCAATGTGTTACATAAAAAAATCATTCCTTTTCATACTAAAAACATGTTTTTTGTCGATCTCAGCATGTTTTCCAAACAACCTAAGTATTTTTTCCTACCGAATATTTTCAAGGGTTTTTTTCCACAATCATTTTCCCCCAAAACCTATCGGAAATATCCGTGGACCTGTCAAAGCTGTCATTTGGACGTGTCAGCCAATCAGTAACAGTGTGCGGGCCAAATTGGGTAACTAGGGAAAAAGCGAAGTTAGGAGATTTCATCCGCTTATGTTTGATAAAACAAGCTTATAGCCTTAACGGCTTTTGATCAACTGTATGTAATATTCATATTACAATAAAAAATTTAATTAATAAAAATAAAACATCAGAACTCGGGGGCTCGTGACGTCAAAACCTATTAGAAATTATAGTAGCGTGTGACGTATTGTGAATTTTAAAAGTGTCGTATCTTCGTTAATTTTGGTTAACGTTACAAAAGAAAAAAAACGGGTCAAATATTTTTTGATAATCTGACGGATTAATTAGATTTTTTTAGTTTAGCTTGTTATAGATAAGCAAAATTGGAGTGTACCAATTTATATTTCCATTTCGATAAGCTTTCTAAATTAGCTTCACTGACAGGTTTAGTAATCTCTGCACAACTCTATTTTAGAATAAAGATTTATGTGTATGTCCTAGAATTTGGGTCTGAATCGTAAAACGTTATCGTTACATTATTTTATTTCCCCGAGGGGTATTTGTCCCACACACACATTCCGCTATCTATGTTATTTTATAATAGAACATAAATCCCGACATTGGGTCGAACCGAAAATTTCCTTAATAAAATAATCAAGAACATTTTGAGCCTTGTTCTTTCAACCCAGTATCTAAAATTAGAATATAATACCGACACACATTTACATACTTTTTTTTTAATATTGAGATGTACTCATATACTCTTGACTCTAGTCTAAGTCAAACATGAAAGAGACAAAATCGACGACAGAGCGAGCCTACCCAGTAGAACCCTGTTCTCTCCAACTTTGAGGAGAATAGGGTTGTATGCGTTCGGAAATACAGACACAAGTAAATAGTTCCAGTTTTTCGCTATGTGGATTTTGAATGACATTTGGTGCGAATTGGTGGATTTTTTGAACAACTAGGTACTTTTTTGTAGGTGGTAAGTAATCATGGAATGAGTCCTCCCACCCAGAGCGGGGCAGGAGGAACTGTCAGACTTGTACTGACTAAAATCCTCGGTGTCCTTCAATAGCCCTTTACATTCTGAGGTCACGGTTACGCTTTAGTCCCGCGACCCCAGCAGGCTTTGGCCCTCGTCAATTTGCTAAAATAGGTATGGACGATAATTTGCTGGGCAAACGGTCCGATGGCAGAAGGATGCATGAATAAACTATCGCCTTTTTGCCATGGCAGTAAACAGAAACCACAGTGTGCCCTCTTGTTCGATGCTTACATACTCGTTTCGTCTCGTCCACATACAAGCACGCTGGTTGCGAGTACCACGCATTCGACCTTTCTGAAAAACTCACGCCTAAGAAGGCGATAAGTCGATTAACTTACGAAGAAGGCGCGAAGATGTGAATACATCTTTTGCCTTATAGATTTCATTTCATAGTAGCCTTTCGCTTATCCTCCCAATATTAATACCAACGTAATAAAACAAATTACAACTATTCACGTCTTAAGCTCTAACACTTCAAGCAAAGACCCTCTTTCAACCCCATTGATCCTTATTTTGGGGTTCAAAGAAGGAATACAGTCCCCAATAAAGATAATCTTAATTAGATTAAACTCGGCCATATAATAACGTCCCTTATTTGATTAGAAATCTAACGTATACTCAAGACGTGGGCAATACAAAGCATAAGTACAGAAGTACTATACAATGAGAAAAAATAGGCACACACACACGCGTAAGTGCGTGTCGAGAACTAAAACAAATGACAGTCGTAAGTACGCTTGCACTCGCTTGAAGCGTGTCTATATAGGCGTGGAGATCTCAAACAAATTACAGTCGCGAGTACGCTTGAACTCGCTGTACATGAAGCGTATTTATGTGTGCGTGGAGATCTCAAAGAAATGATAGTCGCGAGTGCGCTTGCACTCACTGTACGTGAAGCGTGTCTATATAGGCGTGAAGATCTCAAACAAATTACAGTCGCGAGTACGTGTTGTAATGTTTTCATTTGTTGTATAGCTCGAAGCTTCTTTATCTCTCTGTTCAGTGACAAGAAGGTGAAATTAGGGGTCAAATTATACTAGATAATCCTATGTACCAAGAAAATGACTTCCATTGATGTTTTGTAAATGTAATGATGATTGAATATTCATGTGTAGGTGCTTAGTAATGTCAACCTTTCATGAAAAATAAATGATGTAATTACTGCTTTGTATGGGGAACCTAATTATTATTTCTAAAGGATCTTAGTATTCGTCTTAATATTTCTATGATATATCTATAATGAATCCGTTGTAAGCTTTCTTATAGTTATAATCACAATATGAGTAACGAAACAGAGCCTTTATTTAAAGCTGGGTACTCACTCAGCAGTGTTGCATGTAACGTATCAGATACTGTATCAACCTGTTAGTGGGTACGGCTCGTCGGAGCACACTTTGAGCCGCCTTTGTGTTGCAACGCTCCACACGCGAGCGGTTCGCAGCGGGCTCATGCCTACGGACTCACTTGATACCGTATATGATACGTTACATACAACACTGCTAAGTGAGTACCCAGCTTTAGATAGCAAAGTGGCGTAGCAGACTTTAAAAATCTATTCAACTTCCACTCTGCCTCAAAAGTCCCTTTGAGAGGCGCCATTTTTTTTGTAAGTCTGTTTATCTATAACATGTATGTATTTAGAAATATATAAGTATGTTTATCAGTTGTCTAGTACCCAAAACACAAGCTCTGCTTATCTTGGGACTAGGTGGCGTTGTGTGATTGTTGTGGAATATTTATTTATTTAATTATAGTTTTTTTTTCACTCACTGGAACAAGCTTGGTTTTAAGACGTCATAGTACGGTCGCATGTCTCTTGTATCTACCTTCTTTAATTTTGGTAAGTTCCTTCTTGTTCTGTTAAATACCCTCACTATGCCGAAGCAAACCGGCGGCTTATGTTTTTCCCCGGTATGTATTTGTATTTAAACACTTTATACTAATTATATTATCAACTAGCTTCCGCCCGCGACTCCGTCCGCGCGGATGTCGGTCTTCGCGTGGATGGTTTATTTCCCCATTTTGAGTAACTCTGACAATGACATCTTATAAATATGACGGCGCTGAATCCACTGCGGGTAATGCAACGTGTGTTCGCGTTCTACAGAACAACGTCTATGAATAAAACTGAAAAATAAGATTTTTTTTCTACGTATTTTTCCAGGATAAAAAGTATCCTATGTTATGCCCAGGATAATAAGGAATAATTATACCAAGTTTCATCGAAATCGAACTGTTAGTTTTCACGTGATGCCTGCACAAACAGTCAGACAGACAAAAATTTTTTTAATCATATATTTGGTATCGATCCAGCAACACCCCCCGCTATTTATTTTTTCAATATTTTCAATGTACAGAATTGACCCTTCTACAGATTTATTATAGTTATAGATAGATGTTTCGAATGTGCCACCCTCTGGTTTCAGCCTTTCACCCTTTGGGAACCCCCACAGACCAGGCCTCTCACATAATTTGCAGTTTTAAAAGTACTCAGGTGACGCTCGGCTAGGCGTTACAAAATACTTATCAGCCTATCCGCATCTGTTAAATTTTCCCAAACGAATTTGAACCGGTCGTTGGACTCACGATTTACCGTGACTCCGGTACGTATTGAAGGGCTATTGAAGGACACCGTGGATTTTAGTCAGTCAAGTCTGACACGCCCTCCCGCCCTGACCTGGGTGGGAGGACTTATTTTATGATTTTACCACGATAAAAAAAAAACGAATATGAACCAGTAGACGATGGGGGGGGCTATGTTTAGCAGTGGACGTAATACGCTGATAAGATGAATATGAACCTTCTGTTTTTGCCATTAAGTTGAAATCTATTAAAGATATTTTTACAGATTGGGGTAGGCTGATATGCTGCTTGTGTTTCTTTAATTATACACGAATCAGCAGTCCCATAGCCATACAATGCAGGCAGTAAAAACTACCCGACAAGATCGGTAACCTACCTGATAAAAAATTCCATTAACTCCACAGTTCAATTGATTTCGCCCTCATTCGGTGACAGAGATTAATTGATAACTTTTTCCATTGAAATGATCAATTATTTTTTATCACAACGGCTTTCATACTAAATCTCATCGGAAAAGTTTCGCAAAGATTTCTAGATTATTACAAGTCCTAAGTTACAGCCTAAGAGAACAACTTAGTCGGTATTGTTTCCCTGTTTTTGATGAAACTTCAAGATTTCAAGTTGTTTCTATGAATTTGGAGATATTAATGTTAAGAACTTTAGATTAACAAAGCTTCTAGTCTTAATTTGTTGAGCCTTGTCTTAAAACTTGGGGCTCTCAAAGGAATGATTTATACTCGTAATGCTTTGGAGTATCATCAATAAAATAGATGAAGTTTCTAGTGCTTAGTAGGGCTCTTACACTAATATTCGAAGACCCTTTAGACATATAAGTATAAATGTTTGTAGTAAGCAAGAATCAGGAGAATTGAACTGCGAGGCTAAGCTTTTATTTAAAAAAAGAATTGCTCGACTCAACTAGACTCAGTCGTCATGGCAACAGATCAAGGCGCCGCCATTTTGTATTCTTAATTGCAATTGACGCATCCTCATTCGTAGATGAATTCATATGAACATTGTCGAGTCATGAGCGTTTTTGTCAATTGGTCACGCTAGCGTTTCCAAGGAATATTTTGTGAAATCAAATAAATATTTGTCTTAAAATAAGAGTGTTTGTTAGAATTGTCATCATCATCATCAGCTGAAAGACGTTTACTGCTGAACGAATGCTTCTCTCTTAGACCACCACGCCGAACGATAATCCGACAGTTAATTCCATCGGTTACCCGCGACTCTCACGATATCGTCGGTCCACCTAGTTGGAGGCCTGCCTATGATCCGTCTTCCGATTTGTGGACGCCACTCGAGAACTTTTCTACCCGATCAGTTGAAAGTTCTTCGAGTGTGTGGCCTGTCCATTGCCACTTTATAAAAAAATAAGAGCTATGTTGATGACTCGCCGCGGGTATGAGGATGGCGATTATTGGATGAGTCGCCGTCCGATCATGAACCATGCTCGAGTCGACGGCACGACGTGTTCCACGCGCACTTCTAAGAGCTGTCAGCTATATGACGGTGCCCCCTTAGAGGGCCAAAGCCTGCCGGGGTCGAGGGACTGTCCCGTCACCTTGATCCTCGAAAATACAGAGCTATTGAAGAATCACCATAGATTTTTGTCAGTACAAGTCTGACATTCCTTCCCGCTCCGCCTAGAGTAGGAGGACTCTTTTGTTGATTTTACTACGATAAAAAAAATGGTTGGTGACTCATTCTTTGGTTCTTTGACACCTTTATATTAAAAAGTTTAAATTCAGTAAGACACTCGTTTTATTCACAGTGTAAAATCTTTAAGCTTAGTACTCTATCTCAGTAACTCATTACACAAACTACCCCATTTTCCAACTACGCAACCTCATTATACTGAAGGCAGTTTAATGAGGTTTTTGACTAAAACTGTGGTTGAGCGTACATCCTTAATTTAAAGATCAAAAGGCAGAAGTTCGTCGAACGTTCGGGTAACCTTCAAATCGGATTAGTTTAGGATCCTGGTCGTTGGATATGTGAAGTTCAGAAGGTAAAAATAACATAATTTTTATTAGAATCAGCATGTTCCCACTGCTGGAACGGCACAGGCCTGGAGGAGTGGGCTGTAATCAACCGCATGATGGTTAGTGTGTGTCAAATGTCTAAATTTTGGTTCTATGGCATGCCGGTTTCCTCAAGATATTTTCCTTCACCGTTTTGAGAGCAATGGTGATAAAATACTTTAAACTTCTAAAATAATTATCCTGGTACTTCAGTACCATCCAATGTGGTTTAATGCAGGTAGTTTACTGATTTTTACTCCTGATGTACTACTATTATAAATTGAAAAAGCTTATGAATAAAGATGTATGATTGTTACTATTTCAGACAATACACAGGATACTTTTTGTCCCCGTATGATACGATGTGGCGTGGAATAATTGGCTATTTGACAGTAGCTATAAATTACAAATATAATTAGTCCGTCATTTAGAGTTTGAAAAAATAACGGACAAGTATTTTTTCTTTTGTAAAATCAATGAATATTCATCAAAATACAACACATCAAAACTCGAGAGTGGGGGAGAGGGGACTCGTGACGTCAGAATTCAATAGAAATTGTACTAAATTGTGACGTATTGCCAATTTTTAAAGCATCGTATCTCCTTCGATTTTGGTTTACGAAACAAAAGAAAAAATACGGGTCGAATATTTTTGATAATGATGAAAAAAATAAGATGATAATCTAAGTGACGGACTAATTATAATTTTTCAGTCAAATAGCCAATTACTGAAATTCACGTGGGTAACGCCGCGGGCATAAACTAGTCGGTTATATTTCGAAAAGTGATATTTTTAATTAGATTCTCCCATCCGCATTTTATAGATAATCAGATTTTGATTAAAATTATATTGTACTGTACTATTATTAATTTTCTTTTCACAATTGGGACTACTGAAAGACATTTTTCAATGAAAACTAACATTTTCCGGGCAACATCAAAAGACCTCTATTGCCCAAGCCAACACTCGTTCGTATTTGTTTTGGGCAACACATCTGTCATATATTTTAACTTTAATGTGGTTTGGGATTGTAGTATTTATTTGTATTCTCATAGGGTTTATTACTAGTTGTGTGGTTTTCGGAGGGGATAGACCACTGATTTTCGAGATATTATAAAACTTGTACTTTTACCTATACTGCTTCAATAGCGTAATAGTCAAAAGCTGCACTTCTGAACGTAGGGTCCTAGGTACTATTACTGGGGCGCCTGAAACATAATGGTTCACTGTCGATAGCTAGTTAATGGAATCTTCTTCTGGGGTAAAGATTTGACCTATTTAATTATCAAAATGTTGTTGGAGATATAAATCTACTTACACTACACCTCTGCCTGGAACTTTCTGCCTGCGTCTGTATTTCCGAACGCATACAACCCTTATCTCTTGAAAATTAGAGTGAACAGGCTTCTTCTGGGTAAGCTCACTCCATCGTAGACTTTGTCTCCGAGCTACACTAGACTCAAAAGCAAACCAATCCTAAATTAAAAAAAAATACAAACAAATATTTTTGAGTCACATACATAATATGTGGAAATGTGGGCTCGGAGTAAAAGACAACTATTTTACATAACTTTTTAAAGGAAAAATAACTAGAACACGTCTTCGTTTTTTAAATGTAACGCCATCTTCTTTTTCAATCCCTCTCTCGCTTCTGATATACCCATCCTTTTCGCTCACATACATTTCATCTTTCCTCATCTCATCTCAATTCCTTCCTTTTAGTTATAACATATGCCTAACCAGCCTTTTTTCTTGTTAAAAAAGTTAATATTATTATAATCTGTAAGACTTTTAAAATACCAAGGCTCCTTACGAAACTCGGTAAGAATGCCCGAAAAGTGCCCCTTAATAAAATTTTTGTCCCAACAAATGTAACCATGAAAGAATTCTCAAAGAAATAACTTTTCTTGGAATCTTCTAGAAGGTTCTACGGTATGTGGGTGAGCATAAATTCAGTCTTCACGTAGGATTTCTTCGAAAATGTAGGTAAGCTTTTAGGTAAGTCCTTAGTGGATTGTAAGAACAAACTTCTGAGTGTAGGGTGACCATGCGTGAAGGATTTGAGACTGATATTATGCAAATAATTAAATGTGTCTCTTAGATGAAGATTTTGGGTTGGATAATACGATTAACAGCCCCATAGTTTCTCTAACTTAGACTAGAGTTAAGAGCAACCACATCACAAATAAAAGAATGTATAAAATTCAAGATTGAACCCCGCTTGCAGAGATCGTCGATGAATGACCATCCTTCGAATCATAGTTGGAAAAAGCTAATCAGAAAATGATTATCTTCTAATATAAGCTTTTTTTTATCGTGGTAAAATCATCAAATGGGTTATTGAAGGATCACCGTGAATTTTAGTCAGTACAAGTCTGACAGTCCCTCCCGCCCTGTTCTGGGTAGAAGGAGTCATTGGTGATAAAATAAAGGCAACCTGTGGTGATGGTTCAGTGGTGGTAGGCCTCACGAGAGCTGCTTCGTTTGCGAACATCCTGTCAGAGTCCGCCACCAAACAAGTCTTACTGTACTTACTGTATTCCGTCCATGCGTAGGAGTTTCTACTGGGTGAGCTCGCTCCATCTTAGGTCTCATCTTTGCTTCGGGGCAAGATTGACGCCAACAGCAAAGCCATTTTGTGTGATGAGCACGATCATTTGTTATGTTTCTGGGTGTAATTTATCTATAATATGTATGTATTTAGAAATATATAAGTATGTTTATCAGTTGTCTAGTACCCATAACACAAGCTCTGCTTAGCTTGGGACTAGATGGCGTTGTGTGATAGTTATGGAACATTTATTTATTTATTTTATTAAAGAAAAGCAAGATTATCCTCCAGAAAAATTGTCGTAGGTAAATGTTGAAATAGATTTTTATTTAATAAGTACACTTCAATTTTGACGTCACGGTCAAGTAGACAAAGGTTGAATCAAATTAGATTTAATTTTTTTTTTGTAATGAAGTGGAACCTACTTATGACAAGTTGACGAGACGACCTTCACATATTAAGTAGATGTCAACCTTGCTTATTGTTTTTAGTATACGATTTTGGCATAATGAAGTATATCTACATTTATGTTTAAAGTACTTTTAAAAAGTCTAGACTCTGGCCTTGGGACACTTCAGACAGTCATCATCTGCCTAGCCTTTTCCCAACTATATTGGGGTCGGCTTCCAGTCAAACCAGATGTAGCTGAATATCAGTATTTTACATGGAGCGACTGCCTGTCGGACCTCCACAATCCAGTAACTGGGTAATGCGATACCCCATGGTAAGACTGGTTATCAGACTTTAGAGCTTCTGACTAACAGTAACGACTGTCAAAGATTTACAAATGACAGCCTGGACCAACGGCTTTACGTGCTTTCCGAAGCACGGAGGAAACTCGCTATGACAGATGGTCACCCATCCACAGACCAACCTCGGAAAGCGCGGCTTAACCCGGAAGATCGGCCTGTGCGGCTGTAATTATTTAGCCACAAGCTCCTCTAAATTAAAATCCCTCTAGATTAAAATGAAGTAATTTCTTAAAAATTACCAGTGATGAGGAACAAAAGATAAAAAAAAAACAACGAATTCAATCTTGTACTGAAATAAATAATAGTAAGAATAATAGTACCACAGTAAAAATGTTTTTTCCAAATAGGCTCATCAACGATGTATAAACCACCATTTTAACCGTACTATGACAGAATTTTACTTGAACAAACTTTTACTTAAAGGAAGAGAAAATCCACGAAACCATTTAAAACATGCTCACCCTAGTTTCTCGTGAGTGTCAGACATGCAATTTCATTTGTTGTTGCAGTTACGAACTCTGGAGCATTCACGATGTAAATACTCGTAACATTCTTCAGATTTATTTGCGTCAACACTTTTGTAAGGAAAGTTTATTGTTTCAAGGCGAGAAAATATAAATAAAAATAGTCCTCTAAAATTTTAAAAACACACACATACGTAAATACACATATATATTCACATTTATAAAATTGTATAATAAAACTTTTCGTTGATTATGAAATTAAATAAAAATATGAAAATGTCGAGTTGGTTAATTATTAGATATAAAAAGATTATAATATATTTTTATATCTAATAATTAAAATCTTTTATATAATATTATAAAAAAAACTTTACTATAATCTGAATTTCAAATCTATAGGGTTAATTCGTTTTTGAAATAATGAACAATCTTTGAGCGTAGTTTAGAGTTTAGAACGTAGTAAATTCCGAACTAACAAAAATTGAAACCTCAACTGTAGGCTATACTAACGTATAAAATTACAGAAGACAATGTAAATTATACATATGCGATTGTTGGTGTATTCCAAATGTTGGCGTTGTGCCACCGATTATTTGAAAGCATAAAAAAACAGCGAAGATTCTAAAAAGGCATCAAGCGACGATGTCCTCGCATAGATAGATAGATAAAATATACTTTGTATACCAAAATTCTTACGCAACTATTTTATAAACATAACTTATTCTATGGTTATAGTGGCGGTCTTATCGCTAATAGCGATATCTTTTAAACAACCTTTTGATGGTCTGTACGAATTTAAAACATGCTAGTAATTTCAAAAACTGTTCTTTTTAAAAACAAGCTTTTATTGTTTAAATACGTGCTCGTTCTCGTCAAGACGAATCAAACGAGTCTAAACTCGATGGGTTTGCGGCGTTTCATTACAGAATTCCTTTTGCCACCAGCTCCATCATCGGATCAGCTCCATGTCATCATAAAATTGTATTGTCATTTTATTAAAGAAATATATTAAAATATATTAAAGGATCAAATTTTTTTTTTTCTGATTACGAACAACAGAACAGGTCAAAGTAAATAAAAGCTTGTAATAAAAAGGTGGAGGTACTAAGTGCAACAATGTAGTTTACATTCCCAATATAAAAGGCGAGGACTAAAACACGGCTATATTTCAACAGTTACAAAACTCCCTCGAAATAGTGAACAACTTTCGAATCTCCCAATTATATAAGACTTATCCCAATATCCCACTCTGGACCACTTACTCACAAGTGGAAAAATCCGAAAACACTTCGAAAACTTTTACATCCTACTTCCTATTTATGTTACTTCTTCAAATGATAAGATATACGTTTCCGTTTCGTTGTTTGGCGTAAAGCAGATATCAGACGATTCATTATATTTTATCAACTCTGTACGTTTCAATCTTGAAAAATGGTGTTACGGCAATGTATTAGTTAGTATTTACTTTTCTGAATAGTAATGTCGTGTATTTTATTGAACCGAGCCTACGTTTTTATGACGTAAAGTAAGAAGGCAAGAAGGAAAAACCATAGTCAACCATCTTAATATAGTTAAGACTATTTTTCTTTTTCTGTTTGTAACTATTATTTTTACATTCTCTTACTGCAATGTAACTTTAGAATATTATGCACTGCAGAGCCACAAGATACAAGCGATGCTTAGTTTGTGGCTCACCAAACATAATGTCACACTGTAATTTTACTTTTTGATGAATAAATTTTATATTATAATATGAGCTGTGGGCCAAAATCACCACTTTGTGGAGCCCTGACATAGGCAGAAGGCGTCGCGGCAGACCTCGTAGAAGATGGCGGGACGAGCTTGACAAAACCGATGACCAGTGGCCCACTTTGGCCCTGGATCGTGAAAACTGGAAGTCATGGGGAGAGGCCTTTGCCCAGCAGTGGGACGATGTAGGCTAACAGTATCAGTATCAGTAATATATTAATATACTTTATTTTTATTTTCCATACAATAACGCTACAAGTACGCTGTAGGTACAATACGGAAATCATGTGCTAAGGCCTCTGTATGTAACCTGACAGGAAACTTATAATACGTTTAATTAATTGATTTGTCTTTCTCTCTCAATGAAAATCGCTCAAAATGGTAAATGGAATCAGAGACTAGATAGAACCTTTCTGTGATTGATATTTTTTAAATAATTGTTAAATAAACTTACACTTCTAACAAAATATCGACATCCTGTGAACGTGAAATCAAAACATCACCATCACCATGTCAGCCGCAAGACATCCACTGCCGAATATAGGCCTCCCCTAAAGATCTCCAATAGGATCGGTTGAAAGCGGCTAGCATCCTGCGCAATCCTGTAGTCTTCAAGTGAAAATTAACAAAAACATAAGTTAAAATCAACTCAAGTGAACAATTCACTGAAATGAAGCGTCTGACATAAACTTAACAAACTCACTGCAACTATTTAACAATAAGCAAGTACTTGGGAATTTCAATGTAAGTCGCATTCCTTAGTTTTCCGGCAACATGGCTGTTATTGCATTTTGCTGACAGTTTAAAGGACTGTTTTACGTAATAAATCCGTTTTAATAGCTAGATAATGTTGTTGAGACAATATTGTTGAAATGTTTTAAGTTAAGTTTAAGTAAGATGCTTGTGGTTACTTAAGTTAGTGGAACTGTTCCTTTATCTGTAGTAGACGTGTTACAAGATACAAAAGATTTATTTTCAGATAAACAATGCAAATGCACTGCAAAATTCACAGTTTTAGTGTTTAACTTTGTACTAAATGGCCATACCATATTATCGTACCGACATTATAATAAATAAATAAATATTCCACAACTATCACACAACGCCATCTAGTCCCAAGCTAGGCAGAGCTTGTGTTATGGGTACTAGACAACTGATAAAGATACTTATATATTTCTAAATACATACATATTATAGATAAATTACACCCAGACACAGAACAAATGATCGTGCTCATCACACAAACATTTGTCCTGGGTGGGAATCGAACCCACGACCTCCGGCATAGCAGTCAGGGTCACTAACCACTAGACCAACACGCCTGTCATTGACATACATTGTAATGCCTGCCAGGATTGCGGGCATATCTTAATAGGTTACGTAACCTTGTAACGCACAGAGCGATCCACGGAACTGAATAAATGATTTATCTATCTGTCTGCTTAAACCATGTAAGAATACAGCCGTGAAGTTAAAGTACTTTGTATTCTTTTCAAACATAGCAATTTTTCCGCCACCATTGACATAGTTACAAAGTACTTACGCAACGCAAACCTATAGTTATGTAACTGTTAAGAGTACTACCAAAAACGTATCGTAATTTGAAAGCCCTTTGCTCACAGTGAGGCTGTGTGGTATCGCTGCTATCGCGCGTTAGCTAGATACCGCTTTTTAACGTGTCACGCGAGTCGCGTAAACGCGCGACTCTTTACATACGAATTGTGGTGGAGTCTGTAAAGCACGCGTAGCATGGCATCGGAGAAACGACTTTTGTCGACGAAAGAAAGGACAAAATAATAATCTTTTTTTTGTTATTACGTGTTAAAATCATCAAATGAGTCAGGGCAGAGCGGGAGGGACTGTCAAACTCGTACTGACTAAAATCCACAGTGTCCTTCAATAGCCCTTTACGTTTCGGGGTCACGGTAATTCGTACAGTCCCGCGACCAAAATAATAGTCTGCAGAAAGATTTATTGCATCCTAAACATGATAATGTTGATATTGTATAATGAAACGTGGCTTTCACGGGTAAAGAAAAAATGCCGTAGATATTGTAAAGAAATGACTTGTCTATTCTTGGTAAAATAGAGATAGAATTAGTCATACTACGCGTCTGGACCTATCGATATTGAGACGCTTTTCCGACTACATAAAAACGAAGACTAGAGATAAGTGGAAATACAGTGTCGATGTAGAATCTATTTCATCGCGACTGAAGCGCAACGTCATATTGGATTGATGTTTTTCATAGAATACAACTTGCGACATTCCAACTGATTCGTTCGCGATTTACATTGTTTGCGTGATGAGAGCTAATCCTAGTGACCTCGCCACATATTTTGATAAACATTCACGGATTGATTTTCATTATAAATTAAACAAAACCTGCTTATAAAGGTTTTCGTGCATATTAAACTTGATACGTACTTCACTCCGCTGGTAGGGCCTTAATTCTCATCCCTGCCAAATCGCGCGTTGCGATCGATTTGATAGTCCCCACCACAGACTTTGTATATAGCGTGTATCGTATCGTAACAAAAAGTCGCAGTAGGCGAGGGCCCTTAGTGTTAGTACGAAAAACGTATCGTAATTCGTAAGGGCTTACGAACAGCGCGTAGAAAGTACAAGGTGCGTATCGTAATTCTTGAGCGCGTATCGTACAGGAACAGCGTCGTGTAGTTTTATGAGATGCCGTTCTTATTCGCGTTTAGGTGTGTTGTGGAGTACAGAAAAATTGGGTCAATATCTAAAATACAAGTACTTGAATGAATAATAACTTATTTAGTACAGAAAAAACTAAAAGACAGCTTATTTTGCTAAGCAAAGGAAGCAGCAGCAGGAGTGTTTGTATTATTTGTTGTCCTAAATAGTAACTGAGATTTATTTGGTCTGATTTAAAAGTGAATTTTGGAAAGTGTAACTTATGATGGTGTCTTCTAGTGGACTCTTCACATTTTTTTTTATCGTAGTAAAATCATCAAATGAATCCTCCCACCCAGGGCAGAGCGGGAGGGACTGTCAGACTCGTACTGACACCACTCTATCCTTCAATAGCCCTTTACGTTCCGGGGTCACGGTAATTCGTACAGTCCCGCGACCGGACTCCAGCACATTGAAGTAAATAATATGATTTGGAGAAAAGTATATTCAGTAAGCAATGAGAACTGAAATTGATTTGTGCCTACGAAGATACGGATAAAAGTAGTGTCTTTTAGTATCCCATACAATTTAAAACTTTGCTACTCCATTATAAACCAGAGTTGTTCTACGAAACATGTAGTTTTTCTTTATATTTATCTCTAAACTTTCCCACCAGTCCCCGACACATAAATGTAGATTTCCCTGTCCACCTAGACTCCAGAGAATATTAAAAACATCACAACTTCTAGCCAACTTATCCTGCACTCCAGTACACAACACAAGATCGTACGTAAACGTAACGTGCAGAGTTTTTCCCATTTTTTTGCTCTGACGTGCAAAGTTTGGCAAAATGGCGGACAAAGTTCGGCCTACTTTAGTTTTTGTTACTCTTAATGACTTACACGACGAATTGGGAAGAAAAAATACTTCAAGAAATGGGATTGTGAGGTATCTACCTACTTATACCCTATTTCTTATGTATTGTTATATATGTAGGGGTATTGGTATGGTTCAGTCGATTTTCGTCAACATGTTATTAGGAGTTGCACTTGTGGCGGTTAGTATTGATTGGAGGATTAAATGTCACACCAATCCACTAAGAACGAATGATATTACGATTTGACAGATAGCTCTTTAGAGTCTGCTCCACCACTCATGACCTGCGGAAAGTGGTACTAAATGTTTTAATGCAATTTGTTGTAATGCAGGCCCAGAAGAAGATGGCGAGATGAGCTGGATTCAGTTCCTAGGAAGGAGGGAAGGGAGGACTTTACCCTGCAGTGGGACAACGTAGGCTCATAATAATAATTTGGCTTCATTGCCAAAAGCCTCGACCTACATCTAAGGAGGCTCTCTTTAGGCAGCTGGATCAAAGGCCTGATTCAGAAAGCAGTTCTTCTGGACACGGCGCGCATTGTTAGGAGGTTCCTTTCTCTGGAGCCCTGACCGCCGGTAGCTTGGACCCTGTTCCTGATGCCGGTGGGTCACTATTATTTAATGATTAAATTTTATTTCACTAATATTTATATTATTAAATGTTTTTTTTTTTTTTTGATTTTGTAAAAACATTTAAAAATGTATTTAATAAGTAAAAAAAATACATGAAGAAAAATAATTTGTTGAAATGACATAGACACTAGCGCCGTGTCAAAATTACTTCAGTCGTTTCGGTATTATCCGTCAGCAATTTGATTTTGACGTTAGTTACGTTCTTACATCTGTATCCGTTCCCGTGTTTTCGTTGTCGGTAAATCCGACGGTAAGGCGTGGCGAATGCGAAGCGAGGCGTTTTTATTTGTAATGTATGAAATTTTTTGAATCCAGTCAAATAGAAAAGCGAAAGCGATCCGATAGCGTGACCGAACCGATGCGAAGACGTGGCAAAGGCGTATTTGCTCAGTTTGACGTAATAATTAGCCAGCTAATACAACTGCCACGCCTCGGTTCGCTGCACCCAGTTTGACGTCTCGTGTCAGTTCGTTATCGCTTCGGACTCGGTTCGGTTCGCCTGTCTGTTTGACAAAGGCTTTAGAAAGTAGACACCCAGAATCGACGGGAGACAAAAACTCAGCGCTAACATTTTCCCGCAAAATCCGTACCACCCATGACTTCACAACGTTATAATAAGACAACAATTCACAATAAATTCTATACAAGAAACAGTTTCAAACTATAAAATCAGAATGAATTGTCAACTCGAAACTCAAAACTAGCTCAGATGCAATTTACATTTTGAGCACCAAGTAAATAATGTAAATATCTTTATACTTCGCTGCACTATATTTCTTATATCTCTGTTTGTGACAGAATAAATAGCTTTTCAACTTAATAAAGAACTTGCCAACAGGATCTTGTCAATTGGTGCAACTTAATATTTTACGTACTGTAGTGTTTCTGCCAAGTTTTCATACATTATGTGTCAATGTGTGTTGTTTATTGGGTTACTGGGTAAGCTCTGTTGAGTTTCAAAGGCCAAATATAGTTAAGTTAGAATGCGCATAGTATTATGTAGCTGTCCCTTACCTTGGGCATACGGGCAGCGAGTAACAGGCAACTCGCTGTCCGACCATGGACCATGCCCGGGTCGACGGCGCGTTGTGTTCTACGCGCGCCTCAAAGAGGGCCCAAGCCTGCCGGGGTTGCGGGACTGTACGAATTACCGTGACCCCAGAATGTAAAGGACTATTGAAGGACACCGTGAACCCACCCAGGGCAGAGCGGGAGGGACTGTCAGACTAGTACTGACTAAAATCCACGGTGACCTTCAATAGTCCTTTACGTACCGGGGTCACGAATACGTAGTTGGAATTTGGTTTGAATTGGTATCAATTTGTGTCTGAAGTTCTGTCACGACCGCTGCTGCTAGTTAATTTCTAGAGTGACGACATTTTCTTATTTTGGTAGGTCTCCCACAAGAATGAGACAGAAACCTGGACCTGGTGAAGACTTCTGCTGGATGCGAAAGGCACAAAACTGGTCGATGTGAAGATCAGCAGCAGTATAGCCATGAAACAACCGTTAGAAATTGCCATTATTGTTTTTACCGCAAAAGAGCCAAAATATTTGGTAACTAGGACTTCCTGTGATACAATACATCTGGAAATATTCGTAGAATTGTGTTGTAATTGTTTGTAAACCCACTTTTTGTACACCATCATCGTGTTGGTATGTATTACAATAAACTATCACAGTGTTTCATAAAACTGATCAATTTTTAGACGGAAAAACGTGTGTACAAAACGTCTAAACAAACTAAAGCGATGCAAAATTGACGGCACAAACCTTTCGTCTCCAATTTAAAAAATCGACCGCTCTAACAAGCCAGCTTCAGTTACTGACTGTACTTCAATTTCTTTTACAAAATAAAAGTAAAATCACATACTAGTTCGCTTTGCCAAAAGTCCTTCCTTTGATGTTCTAAACCATCTCAAAACGTTTTATTTTCAAGCGATTCTTCTAGCATTTTGATCCCTAGGGATTTAATCGACTATCTAAAAATCTTTAGCCTTACCAATAAGTACCCCTTATGGGATTTTTAATTTCCTCAGGTAGATAAGATGTTACTATGTTTCTTATACCTATAGAAAATATGATTGTTTTTAGGTTATTGATTTATGATTCTCTAAACAGTAAAAGCAAGGGAGAGTGTTTTAGTTTACGTTTTTGTTACCGTGGTAAAATCATCAAATGAGTCCTCCGCCCAGGGCAGAGCGGGAGTTTACGGTAAGAGTGTTTTAAGTTACTGGAAACAGAAGATTTATCGGTATAAGAAAAATGTGAATTGTAGCGAGTGTTTTAATTAATTACTTACTCCAAAATACGATACACAATAGCAACTTACCCAACCCTGGGGTAGGAAGTAAAAATACAGATTCAATAAAACTACGCCTCCACCGCAACGATTTTATCATCCCGCGAAAATATACTGTTGAACATTGCGTGTTTGCACGCAACCGTTTTTGTCAGTGGATGTACATTTTATTGTACAAACTGTCGTAAAAATAAAGAAGCACTTTTAAGTTTATGCTTCCTTGAATTTTATACAGTTTTTACGGAGTTTTTAGCTATAAATACAACGGACCTTTAAAAATAATGTTTTACGTTTATATTGAGTTATTGTTTTTGCGCAAAAATGCTTTATAAGTTTTTGTAACATTACTGCTTATTTAGTTATGACAGATACATTTTTCAATTATAGATAAAAAGATATGTGTTTCAAATTGTTTCAATATTCAGGTAAGAATTCGAAACATTCACCTTTTAAATGATAATATTAATTTTTGAACAAAACAAAAATCATCAAAATTATGAGGTAACAAACACAAAACAAATACAATAGAATTGAGAACCTCCTCCAATATTTTAAATTGGTTAAAAATCCCGATCATTTCTACTAAAAATATGAATTTTAGGTGTAACCTAGGTACTTTTACATCGCCTTTAAGTATCTAAACCCACGCCAAGAATTTTTAATATTCTATTCAACCATTCTCGCTTTTAAACTGCAACCGCAACATTCCCGGTTCATATTTCATCCCGTATGTTTTCAACACCAATCCATAGTATGAGTCAGCGAGTTTACGAGTAGGTAGTCTATGAATTGACATAAAGTAAAGATAAAGTTCGAGCAGTCGCATTAGGGTGACAACGGCTTGTGTTCACTGATTATGCGTTTTAGATTAGAACTAGGTTTAAGTGGTTATGTTTTGGTTTGTAAGTTTATGACAGTTATGTCAATTTATGCCAGCACTTTATACTAGCAAATCTGTGTGATTGAATAGTAATAGCTTGTCAAATCATTTTACAATAGATTATGTCCATTGAAAAGTTGCATTTGAGATCGCATTTGTTAGATGGTTTCTGTTTTCTCCATCATTTTTTATTTTTTGAGGTACGAGTATTTATGACCAGGATCTCTAGAATTTCTCGTGTCCCAAATTTTGAAATATTTGGTATTTTATAGTTTTATCGTCTTACAAAATTATAGTGATAAATGAGATCAGTTAAATAACGAATGTAAATTCTTCCAATTATTTAACAAAACAATAAGTCAAACAAATTGGATTCTCTAGTCTGCACTAAAACTCTGCTGTTTTTCAACGTGTGAATCGCGAGCCCCTGGGGGGCCGCGAAGCCACTTTGCGGGGTCGCGAAGCTTCTATAGGGGAGTTGTAAAAGGTTGGGAAAGCTACTGCAGTAAAAAAAATGTTAAGTAAAGGATATAATCCTCTGTATCAAATTAATAAAAAATAAAAATAACTTATGAGATCTTTTCCATCTACAACGAGCCCTCTAGGGTCGTGAAATATTTCATCATAGTAAAGGGGCCGTGCCATGAAAAAGGTTGAAAAACACTGCTCTAGTTTAATAATTATTACTTTGATGACACTACATGCTATAATGTAATGAAATGAGAAACATTTTTTATAGTTCCAACATTTTGATTTAAATCCTGAACACATATTTAAACAAACTGTTCCTAAAAGCATATTGTTTGAATAAAGACGCATCACACAGGATCAAATGGTTTATGTTGCTCGCTGATAACTTAGAAGTGAAAGAATTTTAAAAATCGGCCTAGTTGTTGATTAGTGTATTAGTTACAAACAAAAATACAAATCTTTTCTCTCTAGAATATTCATATTCATTTGTCACTCGACTTTAGCAATTTATATCAACCCGAACCAGTGTAGGGGAACAGTGTATAAGACGGGAACGCGAGGTATGATTTGAAATCACACACTTAAGGCAAACTTAGACAATAATAACGTAGGGCAAGCGCCAACAGGACAGGTTTTGTTGATGGCCGCTTGCAAATGACGTTCTAATGGCGCTTGCGCTACGTTAGTGTTGTGTTAAGTGTGCCTGAAGAGCGTATGTCCGCATTATACTTCGCGAATCATACCACGTTTAAGATCATTATAGTTTGGTTAAATTCTACTTCTTGAAACAATTCCCAAGATTTTGTAAAATAAATGTTATTATAACAAGAAACGACCTTATCAAACTAAACATAATTGGGTAGACATCTTATTAAATCCAATTAATTAGTAATAAACTGTTGATGAAGCTCAGGGCTCCTGAGATTGTTTCAAAATTACTCTTCCACTTGATTGGTTGTTGGTATAGTAAATTAGAAATATTTTATTAGTTGGATACCTACTTGAAAGGTTGTGGAAAATTACCTTTAGTAATCGACTACGGAGAAACAAAGAGGAGTTATATACATTTTTTTTTATAAAAACGTTGCCCCACACTTGCAATTTCTCCTGTGGTCGCAGGACTGTACGAATTACCGTGACCCCGGAACGTAAAGGGCTATTTAAGGACACCGTGGATTTTAGTCAGTACGAGTCTGACAGTCCCTCCCGCTCTGCCCTAGGAGGAAGGACTCATTTGATGATTTTACCGCGATAAAAAAAAAGGAATTTCTCCTGTGTCGTGGGTGCGTTTGAAAAACATAGAAACCCACATACACAAACACCCAGACCTGAAATAACTACTTGTAGGTCGTACAAATATTTGTTCCGTGCGGGAATCGAAACCACGACACGCTGCGCAGCAGTCCAATCGCTCAGCCACTGCGCTAACCGTACCGTTATGATTTTAACCTCTCTGTATATTTGTTGACTTAAATCATAAGCTGAAGAATAGGGTTGTTAACTGCAAAAATAAATTGAAAATCTGTTTAGTTCGTAAGTTAGAGTATTGAAAACTAATGAACACGTATTTTTTTTTTAAATCAATGAATATTTACAAAGATAAAACGTTTCGAAATTCGGGAGTGGGGGCTTGAGACGTCATAATGCCTGTAAAATTATACCGACCGAGTGATGTTATGTGATTTTTAGAAGCGTTGTATCTTCGTCAATTTTGGTTTACGTATCAAAAGAAAAAAAAACGGGAAAAATTGTTTTTGATAATCTGTCTTTCGGACTATTTTTTTTTCAGTAAAAAAGCCTATTGCAGGAAGTATATTATGAATTTTTCCGTCTTTCATACTTTTATAGTGTGATTTTTCAGTAGTCGGTTTTTTTTATTATTAACAAAATGTGCGCGTTTGACCACTATCTCGCCAGATAGTAAGAACCTAACATTCTACCCTTAAAACATTCAAAAATAATTAAAAAAGGTTTTTAATCATTTTTAAATATTATTGAAAATGAAAATCGTACCTGTTTGTAAAAACTATTAGTGTCTGTGGTACTTCATTTACAATATCTAAAATGAAAAAAAAACGTTCCTATTGTACCCAAATATACCTCGTCAAGACCCGAAAAAAAAACATCACTAACATATAAAAAAAAATCTTTTCAAAAAACGTTAATTGCGATATTTAGCTTCTATAATCAGTGGCTCACTGCTAATGACGTGCCTATGTGGCTCGTTGCTCGAAACCTCGAGCACTCTAGCACTCTCGGCTCGTGTGTGTATGGCTCGAAAGTAAATGCTGGACGTATGTGCGTAAAGATGCCTTTCAATGTGAGGGAGAAGAAAAGAGTCTAGTTGGTTTGTGAAAGAAAATGTTAAATATACTAAGACAGGTAGCACTAAAAGTACCATTTATATTTTATTTCCAGTTGTGGGGAATTTGTTGAAGGTATCCAAAACTCTTTCAGTAAATTCCCTAATATTAGAAGAAGAGATACAGCAGGGCAGGTGGCGTACCATGACGTCTAAAAGCGAGAGTAGGTCCACTGTGGGAACAAGATGGCGCTAGACGAATTGTATAGCTCTGTCTCTTTCCCACAGTCGAACAACTGTCACTTTAAGACGTAAACGTTATCCCCCTGATTAATCTCATAGGATGAGAAAATCAGGTTCTGAAAAAAAAAACCCGTTTGCAAAATAATTATCATTTATCAATATACACTGACTAATCGCTGATATATCTAGAGTTCTGTGTTAGTAGATTGTTACTAAGTCAATCCTCAAAATTATACTTTAGTTGCAAAGGTCTTGAGGAAAACCTTTGCGAGTGACGGACATAAAGTCAGTTTATAAACATCCTTTTTCTTTGGATTTAAAAAGAAGCACTAAAGATTTCCAAGAAATCTATAAGAGAATATTTACGTGACGTAACCGAGAGTCATTCATATGTGCCAACCTTTTTCTAGGATCTTCGCTAGCGTTAATTTTGAATTTGAGAAAAAATTCGGATCGTAAATGGGGCGCCATCTTTTGTTCGTTTTTTTGGGAACCGTAAAAGTCTGACAAACAGTCTTACCATGGGGTATCGTATTACCCAGTTACAAGATTGTGGAGGTCCGATAGGCAGTCGCTCCATGTAAAATACTGATATTCAGCTGCAACAGGTTTGACTGGAAGCCGACACCAATATAGTTGGGAAAACGCCAGGGAGACGATGAGAAGGTACTTTTTTTTTTAAACAGAAGGTCCCTATGTCCATTTCTGTACACCTGACATCGTATATCCAAAATTTCAGAATACCCGTTTAGTGGTTTAGGCGTGAAAATTGTATCAAACGAACTTACTTTCGCAGTTATAATATTAGTTTAGATAGGTAAATTCCCAGTTTAAAAAAAGAAACCAAATAAACACAAAATACAAATAGAAAGTTTCCCTACCAGAATTTACAACTGGTTATAAAGTAAGCCATTTTATGTTCGTTCCCTGAGTATGTAATGAATCGTGCTCGTAAAATTAGGACCAGGCTTTGAGATTAGCACTAAACTCTTGTATATTGGGTCGCTTTTTGTTCTTTTCGTATAAATTCTTATCTGGGCTAAGTGAATTATAAGGATTATTTAATGTCTCATGTCAGTCTGTATTCGTTCATTGCTGGACATAAGGTTATGTCAATATATGCCACTGAACCCGGTCCTGAGGTATCCACATCCAATCTATGCCGGCTGCCTTTCACAGTTTGTCGCTCCACCTGACCGGCAAACGCTTCACACTGCTTCTCTACTCACGGACACGTTTACCTCAGTAAGAACTGTTTGGCTCTGGACTCTTGTCGTGAGCCTGGTGGCTCTGGTTCTCACCAGAGCCTCTATATCTCAGCATTCACGATAGGTGTGGCGTGAGGTGTCGCACAGACTGGACCGCCAAAAGGATCCCAATTACCCCAAGACGCCTACGCTGCGAAAATAATCTGGAAATATCATAAGCCAACCGTTTCTCTCATGTAAACAAAGACCCCATAAAAAGTTACTTCACTTGTAGTACATTTACAAAAACATACATTTATTCTAGAATTTGTACATAAAAAAATATATCAAAGAGATTAAATCTATCTTTCTAACATTTACTATCAACGTCCCCTTAAAAACAGAACAACACCATAAACCAACACGTTTCCCTAATAAATAAAGACACCTGGTACTAAATAACGGACATTTGTCACTAAATGACTTCACACGTGGTACCTATAGTGTTATGTGACCCAACGCCATGAAATTCAGGAATCTTTTGTTTTATATGAGACCTTTTTTTATAGGACCCGTTTGGCGGGTCCACGCCCGCCTTTTTGCAACGCAATTCGTTTGTCACGTTTTAGTGATGTCACTTACGAGTTATCGATAAAATACGTGTAAGAATGCATGTCTATGAATATTTATTTGAAGATAAACTTCTTTGGGTAGCTCACCGTGCGTTACGATACTAATGCCCGTTCACGTCCTCACGCGATGCGTCTTGCGTCAAACGTCATGAATGTGTCACTATACATCGCTAGTCTCTTAGCGCTGTCTTTTACGCTTTAGATGCATTTTTTTTTCAGTGAAAAGGTAGTCAAAACTTCGTTACAATATTTGTTTTATCACGTAGCATAATTAATAACTGAATCTATTATGAAAATTAATGTTGAAATTTTGATATCATATTTTTTTATATGTGGGAGATGTTTCTCGTGTCCAATAGCAAAGTTAAATGACAACTTATTCTATTCCTATTGAGTCTTTTACTCAATAGCACAGGTAAAGTTGTTATGTTTTGTGTATTATTTTTCTGATTCTAAAGGTCGGTAATCGGTTTTTTTTTTGCAATATTTGTAGGAAATATAAAAGATAGTTTCGATGTATTATGGATGTTTAAAACGAAACTTAATATTGTCTTTTTACTTTATAGGTTACCATAAAAAAAGGAAGTTAAGTTTTCATTTCTTGATGTTTTTTTTTTCTAACAGAAAAAAATCTTTGTGGTATATTTACTGACATACAATGACAGAAAAAAATTAATACCCTGTGTGTACTTACTTTCTTTTGATTAAGCATTTTACGATAGATAGGTACATAATTATTTTCCAGTTTGTTTTGAGAAAATTAATCATGATCTTAAGAAAGAAAAACTGAAGGTTCAATTAAATCTTTTTAATTGCTCTTAATAGCCTTTTTTTATAACAAAACTCATTACATTTTGAAAGTACAATAATTAAACCGCGGCATTGAAAAATATTCTCACAATTTCAACGAAACTCCGTTCGAATTTTCCAGTCACAGATATTTTGCTAGAATAATATTTCATTTACTTATTCAACTTCTCGAAAACAAATGTCGAAAGTTTAAGTTTAAAAATATCGATAGTCGATAAGTCACGTCACTAGCTGAAGTTTACGCAAGGGTATCTTCTATAGACGAACATTTACATACAAATGTCGGGTACTACTGCGAATGACATAACATTATTGTCTAGGAGTCAACGTTTTGGGAAATGACTCATCTTTTTCCTGGTGTGTGGAGTATTTAAAGATATTAGCTTGCATTACCGTATCATCATGACGGTAATCCTCAAAGGATTGGACATAGTTGTACGTATAATATTTTATTCACTTTTTAGTCCCATGTGATAAGGACGAGCGTATTGCCATTAACTTGGCACAAATCCTGACTTTTAGTTGAAATTGTAACTAATATTAACGTTTATATTTATTTTTGTTTCAGGTAATTGTTGCTGATATCTACACAACCCAGTGAATATTTAAAGGTACTTCTTTCTGTATTCATTTATAAAATAACTCGAAGGCGTGAAAATAATATTCAGTAACACATAGATATGGGTAAAAGATGTTTAGTGCCAAACTTTGGCTATATACTTCTCCAACCAATAAGAACCTAATGCTATAGCAAAAATCATCCTTATCCATCCGGATTAGCGTTCTATTTTACTATTATTACCATAATCTTCAATAAAATACATCGAATTCTCGGCTTTCGGCTACATTTACTGTCAAAACAAATAACTCCGAGATATTTCGAAGTTTAGCTCCCTGACTCCTCGCCTAAGAAGAAAACAAGCGGAAAATGGCGGACTATTAACTTAACGTTTTATGTATGTTATGATCGATACAATATGGGTTTTGTATTGTGCAAATAAGGTTCAATTTCTGTTGTTACGTCTTTGACAATGGCTGTCACAAACATCGGGTTACAATGGCTGGACCATTTATTGATGACAGTTTTCGTTGAATTATGTTCAATTTTTTGGAGCATGTAATGGCGTTTTGTTAGTGTGTACTTGCGTATTGATACGCCGTTTGTTAAAAGTCACTGTCTACACGGTTTCACTGTCAGCTTTTATTTTTATTTCGTGCGTGTAATACGATTTTTCTCTGTAGAGTCACGAGTTTCACGAAATTTTGATCGGGAAAAGGATAATTGGATCGTATATCAAATATTTTATGCTGTAAATGTTCAATTATTGATGTTTTGTCAATGATGTGAAAACATCTGATGTCAAAGGAACATCATATTTGTTACGTTAAATCTTTTTAGCGATTGTTTAAGACTCTATAAAAAAAATATAATTAAAAGTTTTCTTTGACTGAAGAAAACTTTATGCGATTATTATATCCCTACGTTGCTTAAAAATATATTTATAAAAAAAATGCGATGAGATGAGTTATTACTTAATACCAAAAAAACTTATAAATTATTCTAAAATTTAACAATCAAGCCACGTCAAACCCTAGCTCTCAGACTACATTGATCACCGCAATGACGTCAGACATAAAACGTCTATAAACGTCGACGCTTACGAGCAGTCGGCACGCAACGGAATATAGACACTGATAACAGTTGTCACCGGTGCGTACGGAATATTCCAGAATGGGCAAAGTAAATATCTGAAAATATAATTTAAGATAACAGAAGCCTGACATGACTTACCACGTTTATCGAAAGTAAAAAAAAGTTGTTTTTTAGAATATTCTGTTCTAGGTAAAAAATAAGAAACTATCGCAATATTCCAATTTAATTCTGTGTTCGTTACGATTCTGCTAAAATGGGCTTTTTAGATCTGTGAAGGAAAACTTAGTGATAAATCTATACCAAAACTTTGGCTCTTTTTTTTTACTTTATAAAATCATTCCTCCCACTCCTCCATTCCACTCCACTCCACTCCAGAGTCCTCCCTCACTCCACTCCACTCCAGAGTCCTCCCACCCAGGGCAGGGTGGGAGGGACTGTCAGACTTGTACTGACTAAAATCCACGGTGTCCTTCACTAGCCCTTTACGTACCGGGGTCACGGTAATTCGTAAGTCCCGCGACCCCGGTAGGCCTTGGCCCTCTAGCCCCGTCATTTTGCTCACACTCTTTGCGGCGCGCGTGGAACACAACGCGCCGTCGACCCGGGTTATTGTCCAAGTTAGATATTAATTAAAACTCTCAAGAAACAAAAGATAATCACAATTGTAACAATCAATTTCTAGCCCCAAGAGATTATTCGATCAAAAAAGAAAGGATGATGCTATTTTTGGTCCCACCCTCCAATAGCAACATGTGATACGTCATTTTGGCCCTCTACAGGCCAAAAAAAAAACTCCGGCTCTTGGTACAGATTTTAGAGAAACAGCACTGAACCCTCATAGAGGTTCTGATACAGCCTACTCATTGTCTATTGTCTCAAAGAAGCCGATGTCCTAATAATAATACATAAGCCTATCTCCAAAATTAGATGCAAATCACGCATGACATAACAACCTAACTCTTAGACTACTTTGATCACTACTGTGACGTCACACGACATGAAACGTCTATAGACGTCAAAGCTTACGACTAGTCGACACGCTACCCGAGCAGACATTGATAAAATAGAGCCTAGCACGAAGATGCGATAAAAACTTGTACGATTTTTAAGCAATGATTGTAGTATATTGTTAAATCAAGTGAAATGAAGAAGGGTATTGTAACTGAATCGCTGAACCGATTTAGATGAATTTCGGTGCAACGATTGACATCCTGGGTGCGTGGAGACGATTATAGATTATTTATTTACGAAACTTGAAGGGCAACTTAAAGGGAATCTTATAGAGCAAAGAATTATCTATGGATTCGTTCTATTTCTAACAAATACGAAGCCACAGTTAATAGCTGGTAAGCATACTAATAACTTTAATAGCTGAGTAACGGTCATGTCAGCATAGCAGAACCCACGAAATGTGGAGTAGAAAGGTTTTCGAATGGAAGCATCGCGTATGTAAACGTAGTGGTACGCCCGCTGGCACGATGAACAGACACCCTGAAGAAGGTAGCTTAAGCTAAGGCAGTCAATGGATGATCTGTGGCACCATAGGGTCTATGTCCAGCTGTCGACTGCAATTGGCTGAAATGATGATAATGAATAACTTAGTAATAGTAAAAATATATTTATTGTATGTGAAGCAGTATTGGTGACATTTACCTACCTTTTTTTTAGCGTGGTAAAATCATCAAATGAATCCTCCCACTCAGGGCAGAGCGGGAGAGACTGTCAGACTCGTACTGACTACAATCCATGTTGTCCTTCAATAGCGCTTTACGGTCCGGGTTCACAGTAAATCGTGAGTCCCGCGACCAACATTACCTGTCATGGAAAAATGCACCAATTGATTTATGAACAACCTGGGCTTCCTCCCAAGGTGTTTGATAGGGTGAAATGGAAAAAGCCAGGTCAAGTTTTGAACTCAGGAGTGCGGATCACCGATCCAGCACTTTGTTGACCCCAAGCCACGTTTATTATCCACAGATGCAGTGCTTACACCCTAGGACCCGTTACAATAGTGGCACGAGGGTTGCCATGTGTTGATCTGAGTTGCCGAAAATTTATACATCCAAAATACTTATGTATCGGCATGCGAATCTTAACACCGCGATTCAGGAAACAATCTCAAATAAACAGCACCATCTATTGACAAATAATGAACTAATTTTGACTGCAATCGCGATGTTAAGATTTCTTGCTGTGCGGTTAAACATTCCGCCCACCAAGGACATATTGTGGAACATTATGTCCTTTCCTAGTTAAAAATCTTATAAATGTTACAAGCGATACTAATAGTACTAGTACTAGTACTAGTGATACGAACTTAAACAATGCTTACAATCATAATACTGCAGAACACAATACAGAACTTAAAATAAACACTAATCTACTCAAATCTTAGGTAATAGGCAAGACACAGTTTTGATGTCGGCCTTTTAAATATAGAATGATTACTACGAAATGTGACTACTCGAGTAAGATTGTCCAACCCCGGATGTTTTTCAACCACCCTGCCAAGAAGCCACCCACAAGAAGGTAAGTTATCCTCTTTAATTAAACAGTATCTACGCTGGGTTCCGGTGTTTGCTTTGACCATGCTTCTACTTGGCTTAATAAAAATGGACATTCCTTCAAAAGTTACTGTAGAGCTTCCTATTACCCTATGTATATGTTTATTTTATTTATTTATTTTTACGATCCGCGGTCAGACCTGACTGTTCCAGTCTACCGCCCACCCTGACGATATTAACGAAATCGAGATAACGTTTTAAATAAGTTTTCTAGACGTTCACGTTTCTATTAGGTTTATCTTTTTGCAGACCCAGAATAACTGCTTCGAAATTTTGATGCATGACCCGTATGCATGACTCCCAAGGCTACTCTCATTTTCTCTGCAGTTATAAAAGTATGATGCTTTCTTTCAGTTTCCGTTTTTTGCAGCGGAGGCAACTGAACAGAATTCTGGTTCCAGGTAAGTCCCAACGTTTTAAATATTTCATCTTGTTTGATATTTTTTCTTTTGCAGGACGCATCTAAGTTAACCCGTACCTTGTTGGTGTCTCTGTCTTCGCGAATAACCACATGACGGGGTAAGTACACTGCATGTTGACTTCGTTCTTCTACTTTAGTTACTGACCTCATATGTCCTAGTTTCAAGTAATCATTTATTACTTCTTTTTCGGTAAGTATATGTTTCTTAGTTTGATTTAGTGTCTTTTCTACTTCCCAGATTTTCTTTTTCAGGAGGTCATCATCAACAAGGTGAGTATGCAATGCGGTAATATTAGATTTACTTTGAGCAGCAGAAGCTACTGTTCCCGATAAAATCCATCCTAATGAGGTCAACTGAGCTACAGTGCCACCATCAGGAGCTCTCTTTAATCCGTTTTGTAAGATCTGACCATAAATTTCTGCTCCCAGCAGCATATCTATCTTATCCGGTCTATGATACCTAGGATCTGCTAATTGAATGTCGCTAGCTTGTGCCCAATCTAAATGTACTGTTTCTCTACCAGGCAATAACGACGTTATAGATTTAAGAACATATGCTTTGACTACAAGTTTAATTGATGGATCAATTCTGGACTGAATTTTAACTTCTACAACCGAATTCAAGCTTAATTTGTTACGAGCATCGATACATGTTATTAAACCTTTAGCTGTTTTTTTTTGTAATCCTAAACTTTGCACAGTATGTTCTGTAACAAAAGATGCCTGAGACCCTTGGTCTAACAAGGTTCTGATAGTTAACATAACCCCGTTTTTCGATACAGCCTTTACAAGGGCTGTGGCTAATAAGACTTGACTATTAGCTTTACCTTTCGAAAAACATGATACTACGTTATATTCCGATTCTACTTTCTTTGTAGAAGTATCTCCCGTCTCTCCTACTGACTCCTGCTCACCTTTAGGGTGCAACAAGGAGTGATGTCTACGTCTACATACTTGACAAGAGGCTGTGCACTTGCAAACTCTGACAGAGTGGTTGTGCCCCAAACAATTAAAACATAAATTGTGCTCTTGCACAAACTTACGCCGAGTATCCACATCATGGTTAATGAATTGCTTGCAATTTCTTATTTTGTGATCTTTACCGTTGCAGCAGGGACAAGCCATGATTGCATTGCCCGCCGTGTGAAAGACCTTTGCCTTAGTAACATTAACATTATCTTTAATTGACTTACTTCCTAAAAATTCAACGGCCCTATAGCGGCTTGTTAAAAACTCTTTGAACTGTTCAAATGTAGGTAGCTTATCTGAATCAGTGTTACTTGTTACCCTTAGTTCCCAGTCCTTTCTACTGTCAGGATCTAGTTTTAATGAAAGAATATGAATTATTAAAATGTCCCATGAAGTTACATCAATATCCAAATTAGTTAGTGCATTCAAACAGTCTGATGTTGTATCCATTAATTCCTTTAAAGCACTAGCTGACTCTTGTGTTATGTTCTTTTGACTCAGCAATCTTACTAAAATGCAGTGAGACAAATATTTTTTATTGTTATACCTGGTCTCCAACTGAACCCAGCATCTTTCATAATTAGACTCCGAAATTGGTATATGACGAAGGAGCTGCTCGGCTTCCCCAGACAAATAACCTTTTAAATAATGCAATTTCTGAACATTATCAATAGAACTATTTTTATGTATTGCTGACACAAATAAATCTCTAAAAGTCGGCCATTCGGTATATTTACCCGAAAATGTTGGGATAGTTATTCTAGGAAGCTTAACAGATACGCTTTTACCTCCACAAACACTATTTGATGATGACTCCGCATCTGGAGAAACATCACAAATTTTACTTAAAGCAGTTTTAAATTCACATTTTAAATCCAAATATAACTCCTCAGCATTAAAATAAACTTCATTCACAGTATATGGTGAGGAGATCAATTCTTTAGAGTTAAAATCTTTAATAATTTGTGTATGGGTTAAACTAAATTCCGCCCACAATTCATTAATATTTTCTAATCTGGTTTCCAAATATTGTTTAGTTATTCTATCCTTTGGCGACTTTTTAAAATTAGTTTTAGCTCTTGACAATCGAGCGTAAAGATCATCTTGCACCTTAACATAAGACTGTAAAGACATTTTTGAAGTAAACAAAAAATACAAGTTCCGAAAAATTTTACAAGTCGATGAAAACAAACAGAAGAAATTCTAAGTTCCAAAAATTCCCAAAAAAAATCACAAGTCCAAATTATTCTTGAAAAATTTTACAAGTACCAATAATTTCCAAATTTTTTTACAAGTCAATGTAAACAAAGATATTTTTCTAGGTGTTTGACACTTTACCGAAAATCGGGCATAGGTTCCCCGTCGGTACACAATTTGGTTTAAATCTAACTAAGTCTAAACAAGCGCACCTAAAATTATTCTAAGTCCAATTTTTTTCTACTGAAAAGTTAAAGTTAAATTCTTCTAGGCAATAAAGTTCACTTTTGCTTGGCACATAAGAAATCACAAAGTACTCACGGTTTAAGGCACTATCACTCACTTCCTTACGACTCAAAGTCGTCTGCAGCTTGCTTGCTGCTGATTGTACTCCTCCCGCCGTACTTCCCGCTGCTGTAGTCGGTGTTGCTGTCTTCTTTTCTCACCATCCAGGACCACTCGGCAGGAACGTATGGGGTTGGGGATTCTCCGTCCAGCAGGAGAACACACCTGATGCTAGTCCAGCCTTTGCCACATCCGGCTCGAAGGACCATGAACAACCTGGGCTTCCTCCCAAGGTGTTTGATAGGGTGAAATGGAAAAAGCCAGGTCAAGTTTTGAACTCAGGAGTGCGGATCACCGATCCAGCACTTTGTTGACCCCAAGCCACGTTTATTATCCACAGATGCAGTGCTTACACCCTAGGACCCGTTACAATAGTGGCACGAGGGTTGCCATGTGTTGATCTGAGTTGCCGAAAATTTATACATCCAAAATACTTATGTATCGGCATGCGAATCTTAACACCGCGATTCAGGAAACAATCTCAAATAAACAGCACCATCTATTGACAAATAATGAACTAATTTTGACTGCAATCGCGATGTTAAGATTTCTTGCTGTGCGGTTAAACAATTTATGAAATAGTAATTCCAAATTTTGAAGTCGTCGGAATTCACATTTACTCCGCGCGTTCGTGCAGAGCCGACAGTTGTCACCGGTGCGTACATAATTGTTCCTTTAGGGAATCGAACTGGTGCTGGGTAGCTACCTGTAGTCTGTGCAGATTGCAATTAGACGCATCTGTGTTACCGTACGCTACACTAAATGTAGAAACAGCTATATTGGTTGGATTCATCTGATGTAGTAAGTCAATTTATTTTGCTTGATCGCCGTTTGCGCTTCTATTTCGCAGATGAATTTGAGATGTAGTTAAAGTCTTACTATTATTATAAATGCAAAAGTGTAGTAAAGTAAGGTTATTTGGTGAGGACGGTTTGTTGCTAGACTCTCTTTCAAGATATTTGTTACCTATGCACGCAATATCGCGTAATGAATTTTTAAATGATAAATAAAGTTTAACTAATTTGACTGGAGGAATACCATAAATACTTAAATAATATACTTAAACTTAAATAACTTATACTTAAATAACTTAAGTAAATAAATGAGAGATAATTAATATATCAATACAGAAATAAATAAAATATAACTGGAAAACAAGAATGGAGACTACGCACCGGTAAGAACAGCGGAAAACCTGAAAGCTGGACAGACGATCTGGTGAAGACCACAGGATTGCGCTATATGCAAGCCGCTTTTAACCGGTCCTATTGAACATCTCTACGGAAAGCGTATGTTCAGCAGTGGACGTACCGCGTACGTATGATAATATGATGACATAAACTTCCAAATGGCGCTAATGCGGTCATATTCTTAATTCAAACAAAGCATGCATCATCAATCATAAACATCACTTTTTAAATGAAATTCTTTCAAAAAGAAAAATGCTGGCCACTTGTAATGCAAGTAAGGAAGGCCATGCATCAAACGTTATGTGGCAATTGAGTTTAACGCGCCGAGCTGCATACGAGGTCGCGAATGAATGGGGCGCTTTACATATATGGGGCTGTTCGGGGGTTGATAGGGAATGTGTTGGGGGTGGAGGGGTACTTATATTATAAAGCTGAAGAGTTTTGTTTTTTGTAGAACGCGTTAATCTCAGGAGCTACTGGTTCCAATTGAAATATTCTTTTGGACAGTCCATTTATAGACTTTAGGCTATAAAACAGCAAGCTACTCGTACGATCAATAGCTAGTTTATTTATAAAATAGGTTTTGTCTTGACCACGGGTCAAGTCAAAACCTATTTTAGTACCTATTTACCTATTTTATTTTTATTTTATTAAGTATTGAGATGTTTAGGGCTATCTTCATCACCATCCACTAATCAAACAATTTTTTTTCTCACTCCTCCGCTACTTTTCTGCTTATGATCCTAGAATAAACACAAATCTATTTTTTTATGATCCCCAAATACTTTTACAAGACTTTTTCTGGAAAGAAAGATTCCACTGCGAGCAGCATTTGGACATGATTCTAGTTCAGTACCACAGACTCACTGCCAATCGAGCTATAGCGGTCATGGTCATGCTTAAAAGCTTGGATTTCATACCCAATGTCTTTACAGTATTCTACACATTATCTGCCTAGCCTTTTCCCAACTATATTGGGGTCGGCTTCCAGTCAAACCAGATGCAGCTGGATATCAGTATTCTACATGGAGCGACTGCCTGTCGGACCTCCACAACCCAGTAACTGGGTAAAACGATACCCCATGGTAAGACTGGTTGTCAGAATTTTAGAGCTTCTGACTAACAGTAACGACTGTCAAAGATCTATAAATGACAGCCGGGACCAACGGCGTTACGTGCTTTCCGAGGCGCGGGGAAACTCGCTATGACAGATGGTCACCCATTCACAGACCAACCTCGGCAAACGCGGCTTAACCCGGAAGATCAGCCTGTGCGGCTGTATTTATTTAGCCACGAGCTCCTCTTACAGTATTCTACACAAAGCCGCTTTTTACTTCGCAATGCTGGTATTAAAGCGTTAATTAATTTGAAAAATATTTTACAAATACCTACACGATTTTCTGAATAAGCCATTTATTTATTTATTTATTTATTTAATACATTTAGTACAGCTAAAAATGCCATTAACACTAAATGAAATGTAATGATCCTTTCATTCTGTCTCCTCACAAAATCGCAGACATTCTAACATTATCATCTTCCATTCATCAGCGAACAAGTCCAATTCAGGGTTGGTCTCCAAGAGCGCGTTGAGCATCGTTAGCATTCGCGGTATAGGGGAGTTGGATCGGGCTACAGTGCGACAAAATGGGACATTAAAGAGTTTGTGTTTTCTAGAACGATTGTATCTATTTGGAACAAACAATTGACACAGCTCCGCATGTACATCCGATACATCGGTATGACCGTGCAAAATTTTACACGCCGTTGTGATTTGGTCAACAGCTCGCCTGACTTTGAGAGAATTAAAATTTAAACACCCTAAAATAAACTTGGTTGGATACATATATGGGTAATATCCAAACATACGCTTGTAGAGGTATCTGAGAAAGGCTTTTTGCACTTTTTCTAGCATGAGAGTATAAGTGACCTCGTGAGGATTCCATATACAAGCGCTGGTTTCGAGTTTGCACCGAACTAGGGCGTTGTACAAGAGCCTGATAACTGATTGATTTTTAAATCCTTGGCAGTTGCGTAAGACAAAACCTAAGCGTCTGAAAGATTCTTTAGTCAGGCTAACAATATGTGTATGAAAGGTCATTTTACAATCAAACATAACACCTAGGTCTTTTACAGTCGAGAAGTCCATAAGTGTACAGTCCTAAAAACAATTGCTGTCGTAAGAAAACTGTCAACTGCAAAACGGCATTCGACGTTGATATAAGGTTCGTTTTGCAATTTCACTTTTTTTAGACAAGTGTTCAACAGATGTTAAACTTTTTTGTAATAAGACGGTTGCGCTTTAAGCGCGCCACACAATGCTAAGATACTATAATATTTTATCTTAAGATACCAAAATATGAAATATATATTATCTTCGTCGTGTGTGATGGTTCATTGAATTGTATGGCGAGCGATATGGTATCTTAAGATAAAATATTATAGTATCTTAGCCGTGTGTGGCGCGCTTTAAAAGACATAGCTTTAGTACCAAAAACAATGGCTCCTTTAAATAACCATCTAGCAGATCACCATATACATTTCTACAAACAAATAGAGCATTCAATTAAAAGCTGCTTCACTTGAAGACTAGAAACTAGCAAGTTAGCATAAATTAAGCGACGCAACATGTGTTTCTGACTGTCAAGCATGTAGCTTTATTTAGCAGTAAGTCACTGATACCGCTTTGCGCTTGGACAAGTTACTACTAAGATACGAGCTTTTGAAGTTAATTAAGTTACATTGGCGAAACTGAAATGAAATGTCATCATCATCATCATCATCTCAGCCATAGGTCGTCCACTGCTGAACATAGGCTTCCCCTTTAGATCTCCACATGTACCGGTTGGAAGCGACCTGCATCCAGCGTCTTCCGGCGACCTTTATAAGGTCGTCTGTCCACCTTGTTGGTGGACATCCTACGCTGCGCTTGCTAGTCCGTGGTCTCCACTCGAGTACTTTTCGACCCCATCGGCCATCTCTTCTGCGACCAATATGGCCTGCCCATTGCCACTTCAGCTTGCTAATCCGGTGGGCTATGTCGGTGACTTTAGTTCGTCTACGGATCTCCTCATTTGATAGAAATGAAATGTGGTACCCGATATTTTGTAAATGAAATCAAAGCAGTGGCTGTTACGCTGCATGTCGTAGCGTCAATGATTTTGGCCACATGGTTGGTGCAGTGGATGAGCAATCAACTGCTATGTAGCGCGTCGCGGACTCGATCACCGCATGCAACAAATATTTGCATGACCTACAAACAGTTGTTCCAGGTCTGGATGTTTGTGTATGTGAGTTACAAAGTCTGTAAATGCACCCACGATACAAGAGACATTACAGTGTGGAGTAAAATTAAAAAAAAAAACAGCCAAATGTGAGTCGGACATGGGCGTGATGGGTTCGAAACCGTCCATTTTATTTCAATCGTTGTTGTAAATTCCCCATAAAATTAATTCGCTACGAAAAAAAGTATTGATCCTGTTCTCCTAGTACTTTCTGTTCAGATTCCACAATGAATATACGTGCAAAATTCCAGTTCAATCGGAAATCGGCAGGTGTGTCAAACTTGCAATATTTGATTACCGACAACGGGCCAAGCGACACTAAATAAAAGCTTGTAAAGAAGTGTCCGATCCTGGGAGCTTTGACTTTAACTTCAGTTCAAACTTCCCATAAAGTTTAGTCTTCTGTCACACAGCTAAAATTCAGAACACAATGAAGTATTGCTATCAACTGAAGTGTTTAATTCTCTGAAATAAATGACAACCGATTTTGCCCCGCTATTGTATTCTAAGTAATTGACATCCTCGATAAAGGCTATTGAAGTTCTAGGCCGTCCCTCAAACTCTTTAACGGAATTTGAACGACATTGTGTCCTAGATTAGTTAACCAGAATTTTAATTTCTGAGTCTACGATGGAGTAAACCAACCATTTTTCCAAATGTGCCCGTTTACTCCATCGTAGACTCTGTTTCTGCCATCACCAGAGTTCAGAATTAAGTAGAGTTTTTATTTAATACAATTAGTACAGCTTAAAATGCTATTAACACTAAATGATATGATCCTTTCATTCTGTTTCCTCACAGAATCGCAGACATTCTAACACATTATCGTCTTCTATTCATCAGCAAACAAGTCCAATCCAGGCTTGGTCTCCACGAGCGCGAGAGTTATTTAGGTACTTGCATCGAAATGTTGATATTAATATGGATCTTCCCAGGATTTCTAATAGACAATCCCGTAGTTTTAAGTAAATATTCTCATATACTTCACCTTTTTTGCAGCGGTTTAACTTGTGTTAAAGTAAATAACTTTTTTATTTAATAAATCAAGGTTATTTTTTCTGCTCTTTTAAAGTTATCTCAGGATTTGGGGCATATCCACTTTATTCTTTCGCCGTATGAAATCGGTGTAAGCACATGAACAACTTTACCTAATTCCGAACTCTGGTCATCACTGATCTAAATTACAGTTAAGAGCATACCCTTTTCAAATAAAAATTAAAGTAAGCTTTGGTACAGTCGTGCCTATTACAAAGCTAGAAAAAGCAATAAGAAAGAAAAAAAAAGAAATGTTTTTTTTTTTACATTAGAAACTTTCTCCATACTAAAAATTTCTCGTGTATGTTTCGTGGATGCGTTCATAAAAACTTGATTGAAAAACAGGTCAAAATTTTGGCTATCATGTCATAGTAAGTAAATAAACTAAAACTAACGCTTCCCCATACGTAGAATTTATTAATTGATTAAGATCATCTAATTGTCATTTATTAGATTTACTATTGCGATCATTTAACACTAACCGTCTGCTGTTTTATTGCAAACCTCCAAAATGTGCCATCAAATTGACAGCATTTGATGACGGCGCTAAGGCTGACATCATCAGTATCATCATATTCTCTCTCTCTCTCTCTCATCAAACTTAACCATCAAATACCTCACACACATAACTAACAGCATGACATTCAATTTAACTCACCCGCTGTATGCAGCCGCTGCAAACAGCGGAGTTAGCATAAAATAGCGCTGCATGGACGATTAAGCGAACAACGGTACAATTGTTGTTTCTGAACACATATGCTGTTTCTCGTGTGTGCATTAAAGTTATGTTTGAGTTGATTGAGTGTGTTTTGTAGTCTTTGTGGGGGATATCATTTTGGAAGTACTCCGAGCATTCATGTTTTTGCTACGAGTATTCTAGGTTGAATAGTTACCTTGGTCGCAGCGCTTGGTACGTACGATCTTTCGCTTCCGGTTGTGGTTAGATCTATGGTCGGAAGTGAAAATGTGTGGAATGCCGTCGTTTCGTTTTGTGAGGAAGTGATGCACTCCAAGGAAGCGGACGTAACGAGTGAGATGTCGCCAAAGCAACTTAATAAGCAACACAACAAATAAGATCCAAGTAGAAACTTGGATCTAAGACAATAGATAGATATCGGCAAAAGTTTCTTATCTTTGGTCACCTATCCAAAGACAAGTCTAGATACGATTTCTCTAACCTTGCTCACCCATCAAACAATAGACATGACACTCTAAAACCGTGCGCGTTCCTCAAAAGAAGAACAGAACTGATCAATACTGTTTTATTAACGAAATCACTCACTGTAACAGAAAAGATGTAACACAAAAAAAATTACTTCCATGTAGTTAAGACAACGTTAGACAAATCCATTTTTTTAATGGTATAATCATCAAATGAGTCCTATCCAGTGCGGGGCAGGAGGGACTGTCAAACTTTTACTGATTAAAATCCACGGTGATCCTCGAAAAGCCCTTTACATCCCAGGGTCACGATTTCCTGATGAGACAGTCCCCCGACTCCGGCGGGCTTTGGTCCTCTAAGGGGGCCCCCGTCAGATTGCTGACAGCTCTTTGAGGCGCGCGTGGAACACTTGGCGCCGTCGCCCCGGGCATGATCCGGCGAGTGACCCATTACTCACCGTCCTCATGCGCCTACGGTGTCTAAACAAATCCATGCGGTGCGAGAAGAATGGCGGCGCATAGTAAAGCGACCACTGCCCCAGTAACTGTCAAGAGTATTACGACAAAGGAGAAGAGGCAAAATCCTTTTTGATAAACCATGGCAAGAAATATTCTGGCAGTAAATACCAGTAGCAGTTATAATACTCCCAAAACACCAGGATCTGCCATGTGCATTAAATCCCAAGTCAAGCGCTGCCAGCTCTCCATACATTACTGTCGACACTGCATATTTATGTGAACTGCGCTGCATCGCGCTATATATCTTGTAAGTTCAAACGCCAAGACAATCGCAAATGTAAGTGACTTTGTGCAGAAGGAAATATACGGGGCGAAGTTTGAAGCGGAGACGCTTCGTAAGTTTAATCCATTCATGTGTAGAACAATTTTGAAATGAGAAAGATGTAAGTTAGTCTCTTGTTTTTATGTACTCTTGGCCTCAATCTAGTTGGGTTGTGGTAAATATGCCACATGACCATGTGGCATATATTTCATTTATTTTTAGTTGGTTATCGAATTACTTAATGAGCCAAGAAAAAAAAAGTGTAAATTCGCCCCATTACTTTTTTCCGCACGGATAGCAGAACAATTAAATAATAAAATCCAGCAGCAAACTACAGAAACGAGGATACAATGTGGAATCTGGACAGAAAGTACTAGGAGAACAGGATCATGGTGTTGGCAATGACAAAATGTTTGGCATCTACAAGATGGTGGTTGCGAGCCAGACTGCCGTGATGAATCTACCGCCGCCTGTAGGTTCGCTCATCCATTACTGCTTAGATTATATGGGGACCACTAGAATCTCCCATCTCAAACCTAGAAAATATAGTGGCTGGCATGACAAACTGATTATTTAAACACGTAGAATTGGTTGCGTATGTTAGGTTTGATTTTTTTTTATCGTGGTAAAATCAAATCAAATGAGTCCTCCCACCCAGGGCAGGGCGGGAGGGACTGTCAGACTTGTACTGACTAAAATCCACGGTGTCCTTCACTAGCCCTTTACGTACCGGGGACACTGTAATGGAAAAGTCCCGCGACCATGTTAGGTTTGATAAGAAAAGAAACGTGGGATGAACTGCTAATAGCTTTAAAGTGAAATAGAGTGTTATTGTAATATTCTTTTATATGCATCATGCATCGCATGTTTGTGTTTATCTTGGCGCTAAACCAAGTTTATATACGTTGTAATATGATCATTTATTGAAAACATAAAAGTGGATACTGTATACTAACTGATGTTAGTGGTTGTAATGTACCAAAGGTGGGTACTGCATGCTGAACGACGTTACGGGTCATAATGTACCATTCGCAGCGAGAAACGAGCCGATCGTTGACCGTTGCGAGCGCCTTCTTTCGCCGTACTGACTACAGAAACACTCTCTCGTGTAACACGTTATGTTACGCCTCGTAACACATGTCAGTACCTTTTTTTTTATCGTGGTAAAATCATCAAATGAGTCCTCCCACCCAGGGCAGGGCGGGAGGGACTGTCAGACTTGTACTGACTAAAATCCACGGTGTCCTTCACTAGCCCTTTACGTACCGGGGTCACGGTAATCTGTTAGTCCCGCGACCGCATGTCAGTACCTGCCATGAGAGAAATCTCTAAAACCTTTATCTTCCGATTAAAAAGAACTTCTTTTTAAAGTCTGCCTGGTTAATCCCATGACGTCGAGTAGTGGGTGACTCGCCGTCCGATCATGGATCATTCCAGTCGGCGCGTTGTGTTCCACGCGCGTCTCAAAGAGCTGTCAGCGATCTGACGGGGCCCTCCTTAGGGGGCCAAATCAAGTAACCGAGTCTCTGTAACGTAAAGGGCTATTGAAGAATCACTGTAGATTTTAGTCAGTACAAGTTTGACAGCCCCTCCCGTCCCGCCCTGGGTGGGAAGACTCATTTGATGATTTAACCGCGCATAAAAGCGCCACAAACGCTGTGATCCTATACACAATTCTGCCCCGTATATTCTCGAATATGTGCAAAGTAAATGCAATACACCAGCAACTACTGCAAATGAATATCAACTACCCAGATGTAGGAGACGGCTTAATGCCATATCTCCGTGAATTATAATATTGTACACACTATAGTTTATTGTTTTTGTGACATTTTCTACTTTCTTGCAAAGAATAGGTCTTGGCCAGCACGCGTAGCACAACACATTATATTTCTATTCTACCATGAATAGACGAAGTTATTTCGTCGTGATTTCAACACGTGACAAAGACGTGATCCGTACACCATAGGAGAAAAGAAACAGTTATTTTCTATATTTTAAACATTACCATGTTTAAAACGGTAAAAATCTTTCTACGTTCTGTCATTTTGTCTTTTCTTCCGTCTTACGTCGCGGGACTAAACAGCAACCGTGACTCCGGAACGTAAAGGGCTAATAAAGGACACCGTGGATTTTAGTCAGTACAAGTCTGACACTTCCTTCTGCTCTGCCCTGCGCGGGCGGACTCATTAGATGATATTGCCACATTTAAAAAAAGTGTACCTAAATTCACCTCAGTTTTAATTTATGTACCAATTTATTAGTTTTGGTTACAATCTACCTGCTAAACAAAATTCGTGTATCTATGAAGCCTTTGTCAAACAGACTGGCGTGGCGAATGCGAAGCGTGACGTTTTTATTTGTAATGTATGGAATTGTTTGAATCCAGTCACATAGAAAAGCGAAAGCGATCCGATAGCGTGACAGAACTATCGAACTGACGTCTCGCTTCGGTTCTGTATTGCCTCGGACTCGCTTCGCTTTCGCCTGTCTGGTTGACAAAGGCATTAGAGTTCAAAAATAACAGTCTAGGATATTAGGTGACTACTATAAGAATAAGAAAGCTAATGACGTCCATCTAACAACTAACTGTTACTTGACAATTACGTTTAGCAAAAAAAATACTTTGTGCAGATTAATTTTCAACAATGTCTAGTGTCGATTATGTCTTGTTTATGTAATTTAATATGATTATTGTTAATTTAAGAGCGTGCAAGTGTCAGAAAAACGTGTGTGACGTAACAATATGGCGCCATCTTGGATTTGTTCTTATCGTAGGCGCTCTACCTATTTGTTATTTTAAGTATTTTTGATATGAATAAACAAAAGCGTTTCTCTGAGATCCACCTTGAGTTGTGTAACAAAATATTGCCTTGAAATTAATACTTCTGTTTTTGAATTATATTACGTAAGCTTTTGAGTGGGAGGAAAGTTATTATAGAAAAACTATAATGCCACCTAAAAACGTTTATTTTGTAAAACTATCTGTTGCTCGCGGCTCCGCTCCTTCCCTCCTTCTATATAGCCTACTGTCATGCGTGCATTTCAAAGATTTTCTTTGGGAGAAAAATCGAACCGCGATCAGGATTTGAACCTCCGGATTCAGTACCTATATCCGACGCTCTTTCCAACCGAGCCACCGAGGTTCCTTCCTACAACGTCGATATCTTCAATCCATTTCTAACGTCTTACAGTAACTTTAATCTTTTGGCGACCAGTAGTTCCTGAGATTAGCGCGTTCAACCAAACTCTCCAGCTTTATAATATTATTAATCTATACATATAACAGTCTCTAAAGCCCCATCTATCTATATACTAAAACTCATAAAAATCTGCTCAACCATTTTGACGTCCCAACAGAACATACGAAAACCATTTCGCATGAATAATATACGTAGGAAGTACGAGTAGGATATCCCCTCTTAACAAATCTTCACAATGTCATCTCACCACGATGTTTAGTCTTGAGCTCACCACGAGATCGCTCTTAATGATTATTAACGTATCACATTCAACTCGCCGTGTAATGGCGTGAATTTCGACTTGATGTTCTTGGAGGAGACTGGAATATACTCATAATGACACTTTATGTGGGTAGGGGAGTGTATCTTGGAGATATTGAAGATACGAGATACGATACCTTTGTCTTTTTGGGTTGGTATTTGAAAAAATTAACTGCGTTGGTTCAGTGGTATCGGCGCCTCGGCAGACAATCTCCGGCCACCGTAGGCACGGGCATGGGGGCGGCGAGTAATGGGCAACTCGCTGTCCGACCACGGACCAGGCCCGGGTCGGCGGCGCGTCGTGTTCCATGCGCGCCTCAAAGAGTGTCAGCACAATGACGGGCCCCTCTTTAGAGGGCCAAAGCCTACCGGGTCGCCGGACTCACGAATTACCGTGACCCCGGAATGTAAAGGGCTATTGAAGGACACCGTGGATTTTAATCAGTCAAGTCTGGCAGTCCTTCCCGCCCTGCCCTGGGTGGGAGGACGTATTTGATGATATTACCACAAAAAAAAGGGAACATAATACCGGGATATAAATATCCTTTGTGTTAATCTAGGTTATAAACTATCTGTGTGCCAATTATCATCCAAATCCGTTTAGTAGTTTTTGTGTGAAAGAGTAACAAACGTACAAATCGTACATACATCCAAACATATCTCACATATCTTCATCAATTCTTCATCCATTACAAACTTTCACGTTTATAATATTAGTAGGAAGCAGGATTAATTAAATTGTCTCCTTTTTAAGGAAATTTCTCGTCGACTGGTCGACACTTCGCGCGTCCAGAGGGCTGGTTCTTTCTTTGGTCAAGGAATAAGCATTGCCATTCAACGAGGCAACGCTGCCAGTCATCTGGGCACGTTTCCAGATGACAATTATAAATAAATATTTAGTTAAATTCTTAAATTTCTAGTTTTAGTTATGTAAATACTTTTAATTAGTACTGTTCAAAAAAGAAAAAGTGAGTATCACTAATTTTACATTAAATTGTAGTACACCCTGTACATTAGGTTGCCCTTTGCATTTCAGGGCCCCGATATCCTCATACACCAACTCATACATAACCGCAAGCCGTGCCGTACTAAAAATTTGGATTTATAAACCCCATACACAAGGGAACGAAATAAATAATACCCCGACAATTCTGTTCACGATATAGGTCATCAAATATTCCTATAACACAGCCTCAAAATTTATCGTCCAGAAACAAGATAACGTTTAGCCAAACACTATAAATTCTAAGCTAAATCGTTAGCGCTAAACTTCATTGAATTAGTTTAGAAACTCGATATTTTAATGAAGATTGAAAACAATTGAATTGAATGGAAGATAGACTAGATTGATTAATTAGTAAATTGATTTTTATTAGGTTGACCCAGTAGCAATCTTTCAATGTTTTTTAGGCGTTATGAATTTCGCAGATACGTTTAATACATCAACATAAGATGTGTCAAATTGGAAGAAACGGAAGGAATACCTATTTATACAAATAATAGGCAACTTGACAAAAAAAAAGTGATACAATATCGCAAACTAGCCACAAACCACATCGCAAGAACAAAAATACTTAGCAACATCCACAGAATGAGTTACTTTCACATTAAACGGTAACAGTAATGACACGATACTGGTGTATCGTCCTCTCTCGCTCATGTTCCCTAGAAATGTATGAAACTTCCAATCCCACCGAAATCGTGTCGATATCGTTATCGTCTACTGTGAAAGCGGATTTACCGGGATACCACAACGAAACTGCAAAAAGCTGCACTAACGCTATTCACACGTAACTACCACTTGATCACCTTTTGTCGTTGCGATGTGGTGCGGTTGTGGTTCGTGTAAAACAAACCTAATTATTGAATTCAAATTACAAGAGATTTTTTTATCACGACATGACCTTTTTCCCTGGTCGAATGAATTAAACAAGTAACACGATCCACACTCCAAGGATTATCTTACAACAAAAACCTACTCAAAAATACCAACAGCATACCTTTCGGTGCATCCATTTCGGAGATACGAACACACAGACATACTTTATTAGTCAGATAAGCCAATTTTATTCGTTTAGTTGTAGGAGTAACAATCTTCGCCTACGCGCAATAAATTGAAATGTTTTTTTCATAATAAAAAGATATATCTCTATTAGAGGATTTATTTATGAGAACAGTTTGGAACTAGTTCGGTTTGTGGTCGTAGTGAGCTTAGGCTTTGTTCATATTGAGGGTTATTTTTGATTGAGACTTATGTGTCGCGACTATTGTTGCGATTTTTTGGGCAAGTCAAATATGTGTAGCTAATTCATATTTTGGCAAAGTACTCGTACAATGAAAGTTCTTGAAAATTTACATTTTAGTGGTTGTTTCTTTTAAGAAGTATCTACAGTAATAAGTTATTTCAGTCGATACTGTACTGGCGAAAACTATTAAGCTATTGTGATCTAAATTCAATCCAAACCATAGTTCTACCCAACTTCGGCGAAGGTCAAAGGCAAAGTTTATTTGAAGTATTGTAAGTCAAGCTTTATCTTTTGTATCAATTTTGCAATCTTGTTTTAATAGTTTCACTTTTAGCCAAAATGTTACTATCCTATCCTTGGTTAAATATTTTGTATGTTTCAACATTTTCATTATATCCAAGCGACAAATATTTGTGTGATCTACAAGTACCTAGTTGTTATAGATCTGATTGTTTGTATATTTAAGTTTAAATGTTTGTAAACGCACCCACGATACAGGAAAAAATATTAGTGTGGTCAACATTTTTGAACCCAATGTGTTCTCACCCTTACCCAACAAAATACACAAACACAAACTAAAACACACTCACAAACAAACAAACACGATTACAAACTTTGTTTTTAGCGTTTATGATTTATCTCTGTGCCGTACTTTAGACAATTTAAAGTACTCAGGCACCATTATAACCTCCAAATGTTAGAGAGCTGAACTTTCTCAACTACTACCCCGTTTGGGCAGAAAGTTCTAATGGATATGTACTTTGACACATTCAAATTCATGTTCAAGTTTAGGTAGGGTAATTTTAGGACATGAATAGAGGCTTATAGCCACATAACATTGTTGGTAATGGCGATTAAGCCCGTCAAATGATGTGGCTGGTCCCTGTAGCGTAGAGCCTCGTCTATCGTAAATGGTGTGTGCTGAGTTCGTGTGTCTTCGGCTTTAGATATATTTAGACCATTGATTTATTGTCTGTTGATATCGACATGTGATCTTTAATTTACGTGGTAAAATCATCAAATGAGTCCTCCTACCCAGGGCAGAGCGGGAAGGACTGTTAGACTCGTACTGACTAAAATCCACGGTGTCTTTCAATTGCCCTTTGCGTTCCGGAGTCATGGTAATTCGTAAGACCCGCGACCCCGGCAGGCTTTGGCCCTTTAGAGGCCCCGTCATTTTGCTGACACTCTTTGAGGCGCGCGTGGAACACACGAGTCCTCGACCTGGTCATGGTCCATGGTTGAACAGCGAGTCGCCATTACTCGCCGCCCGCATACCCGTGTATTTTCGGCTTTCGATATATTTAGATCATTGATTTATTGTCTGTTGATATCGTTTATTTGATCTAGGAAATTCGTGACATCGTCGCGCAGGACTGTCTTAAGGATCGCGGGTCTGTCTGAAACGGGCACAGAGAGCCTTGAAACGCAAAGGGTATGTGGATATATCTGATAGTCCCTTACTCTCCAACTCGGGTGAGAAATACACATTTGATGATAACACCCCATGTATTGTAATGAATGCATATTGTAATTCAGCTAACAGTATCATCATAATCACTCTCCTGCCCTTATCCCAATTAATTTGTTCAGCGCAGCATGTTTTCTTTCATATTATTACTCATCTCAGCAGTTAGGTACCTCTTTTCCAACCATAAGCGGGCAGCGAGTAATGGGCAACTCGCTGTGCGACCATGGATCATGCCCGGGTCGACGGCGCGTTGTTTCCACGCGCGCCTCAAAGAGTGTCAGCAAAATGACGGGGCCCCCCTCTAGAGGGCCAAAGCCTGCCGGGATCGCCGGACCCACGAATTACCGTGACCCCGTTATGTAAAGGGCTATTGAAGGACACCGTGGATTTTAGTCAGTACGAGTATGACAGTCCCCCCCGCTCTGCCCTCGGAGAACACATTTGATGATTGTACCACGTAAAAAAATCCAAATCGAGAGAGATACACACACACCCTTCAAAGTTTCTTTGGTTGTTCATTTCTTTTCTTTTTAAGAAACACAGGCTGTCTGTAACCAACCTCGGCAAGCGCGGCTCAACCCGAATGATCGGCCTGTGCGACTGTAATTATTTAGCCACGAGTTCCTATCTCCTATCTGATAAACAACATACTGGTATAAATGCAATAATTAATGCCTCTGGCAACACAAATACAGGCACAACTGTCCCCAAACGATGACATATAACACAACGCTCCGAAGCATTAGGTGTCATCATATAAATTGCAGAGGATTTTCCATTGGAACGATAATTACTGTGGTGAAATCAACAATGTAGGCTTACAGGGGAATAAAGCGCACATTTAGTGATATTGGTAATTTTAGTAAAAGGTTGAAGTATGTGTTTGTAGGTGAGCTTAGTATGGGATTATTGATTGGGGCTGTGCGGCTGTAAATAGTGTGTATGAAGTCAAGAACTAGCTTTTGTCTGCGGCTTTCATTTTTTTTTCTTCAAAATAGTGGCCATTATCTCGAAAGATGGCAAGAACTGACGTGGTCGGCGGTGAAGCAGGCTTGCCTAGAAATAAGCTATTTACTCTTGATTTGAAGAACCCAAGATGGGGTTGCGGTCTAAACACTCCCTGGAACGTAAAGGGCTATTGAAGGATCACCGTGGACTATAGTAAAAAAAAGCCTGTAGCTATCAAGAAACAAAGACTCCGGCAAAGAATTACATTCCTTAGATTTGTATTCAAATTGACGACATTCCTCACGTTAAATAATGAGTCACAAACTTTTTAGATCACTTTTAATTTCTTATTTAGGTCACACACATAACATTTTATTACAAAACCACAAAATTGATTTAATACTGCCTACATTTGTGACTTTTATAAACCGACCTATAAATTGTTTTAATACCTCCTTTGTTGCATGGGTGGTATAATCTTTTTATGGGAAAGTTTTCTATAGAATATTGTGGCGTCGATCGATGGTACTATAAATAAGATGTTTTTATTTATTATGACTTAATTTAAGGTTGTTGTGAGATGTCTTGAAGTTGAGTGGGTTATTGAGTGAGATATTAAAGTTTAACGTGGGTTATTGAGCCGAAAAATAAGCCCCTTCGTACACTAGGCGACGCATGTCTCCGATACCTTACGACTTTGGTATCCATTAACCAGTGCCTGTGTACGAACCTCTATGGATTTGTATTGCGATAGTCACCTGTATACCAAAGTCGTAAGGTATTGGTGACTTTCGTCGCTTTTTATACGAAGGTGCAAACAGCCGCATCGGCTCGATCTTCAAGGTTAAGCCGCACTTGCTCAGTTGGATCCATGGATGGATAACCGTCCATTTCATACTGAGTTTCCTCTGTGTCTTGGTAAGCAAGATGTCTGTTTGTCCTGGCTACCATTTTTATATCTTTGACATTACACAAGTGTTCTGTGACCCAAAAGTTTGAATAGCAATTTTACCAAGGTGTATTGAAATAACTGGGTTGTGGAGGTCAGATAGGAATTGCCAGTCGCTCAATCATAAAAACGGGATTTATCTGAATCCCTTGTTTTACTGAAAATCAACTCCCGTTTGGGAAAAGATTATTCAGATGTTTTGTAAAATTAAATCTAAATGGAAATGTTGAATTTCACCACAAATTCAGGAATTGCTAATATTTAGCCCTGTGATACTTATTAATTACAAAAATACCTTTATAATTAAAACAGTCTCAATACAAAACCATTAATTTAAACTGTCTCATAATTCTTATTTGCTAAGCCAGCGCAACCAAAATTCCAATCAAAATTCTAAAATGGAGCAATAAAGTAAATACCAAATGAACACCAATTTCTAAATGAAAACCAAATGAACTAGTATCTAAATGAAAGCATTCCATTTAGTCGTCGCTGTTTCGTGAAACATTAATTACATTTTAGATCTGGTACTAAATTGTCGTGTAATTTGAACGTTTCTAGGCTGGCCAATGAAATATGGAGGTATGGACAGATTAAAGTACAATTGGGATTTTCCATCTGGAATTTCTCAGGCTCAGAACTGAAGGAAAAGAGGTTAAAATAAATAGACGTTAACTAAAAAAATTGCATATTGATTTTTCACCTCTTTCATATTCTTGTAATCACAAATGCCTTATTTCACCATGTAAAATTCATCAAATGACTGTCGAACTTGTACTGACAAAAATCCATGGTGATCCTTCAATAGGTTTATTTTCGTTACGAAATTTCTTGATTCGGGCGCTGCGCTCAAAGCCCGCGATAAAAGCTATGCAATAGCTTAAAAACTGCACAAAGTCGACATGTAAGAATACCATTGATGAAATTATAAGTTATAGCTGTACTGGCCTCTTCTCTGTCAGCTGTAAATTACAGCCCCCCCCACGCGAGTCTAGTGTGGGTTGGTGGATGTCATTCGATCTTTTGTTTCAAAGTCCGGTAGTCTCACAATATTTTCCAAAATATACTACGCGAGCCACCGCGGGTGTCACATGTCTTTAGAAATCGTCATATCTGATGTCGATTTCATCACAATGTTTTCACCATTTTGGGTGCAATGGCCTACCTCTCCTCACATTGTTGTGCAAATTCCTGAATTACAAAACAAAATGGATTCTGGCTTTCTCATTTCACCACGTTCTTACAATTTAAATCCAAACACTTAAATTATGTTGTATGATTTGTATATTTTCGTTCATAAGTAAATTCCTATTGATGTTGTAAAGCATAAGGAAACTCGAACAGATATATTGCAAACTAAGTCTTGTGTGTTACACGATTCAACACTGCGAATGTGTAGAGAATTCTATAAATCGACGGTCCCTTCGTAAAAACGGCATGTCAAAAACCGAGGTTTACAGGAGAGTGTTTTTAATGTTCAAACCGCTCTAAGTTTCCCCGCTCTAGCGGCGGTAAGACCCCTCTTTGAAGAGTGGCTGGACAGGCGTCACGGCGTCCTGACATTCCGCATCACGCAGGTCCTCACCGGACACGGATGTTTCAAGAGGTACCTGTGTCATATAAGGAGGGAAGAAACGCCTGGGTGTCACCACTGCGAAGATCGTCCGGAGGACACGGTGGAGCATACGGTGCAGGACTGCCCTGCTTGGGCAGAGCACCGCCGTGTCCTCACGACGGCGATAGGCGGAGACCTCTCGCGCCCTGCATTGGTCGAGGCCATGCTGCGGAGCGAGACGGAATGGGAAGCGGTCGCTTCCTTCTGCGCAGCAGTCATGCTGTTGTGTTCCACGCGCGCCTCAAACAGTGTCAGCAAAATTACGGGTCAAAGCCTGCCGGGTCTAGAGGGTCAAAGCCAGCCGGGGTCGCGGGACTTACGAATTACCGTGACCCCGGAACGTAAAGGGATATTGAAGGACATCGTGGATTTTAGTCAGTATGAGTCTGACAGTCTCTCCCTCTCTGCCCTGGGTGGGAAGACTCATTTGATGACCATACCACGTTTAAGAAAAAGGCTCTACCCGCGAGGTCTAATTCCATTCTATGTACACATTATTTCTAGAGCGGTTTGCATTTTAAAAACGCTCTCCTGTAAACTTCGTTTTTTGACATGTCCGTTTGTACGTAGGGACCGTCGAAATGTTCTATGCTTTATCCTATTACCTTTTTAAGACTCGGGAGGAGTTCATCTTCCAAGCCTTTCCCAATTACGTTGGCGTCGGGTTCCAGTCGAACTGGAGACAACTGAATATCAGTATTTTACATGACACTGTCTGTTAGATCTCCTCAAGCCAATAACTGTAAGATAAGTTGTCGTACCTTCGAGATTCTGACTGTAACAACTGTTAATAATCTACAAATGACAGCCGAGTACAAGTAACGGTTTTTTTTTTATTTAGTCAAGAGCTCCTCTGCATAGGACCCCATACCTAGGTCACAACATGGTAATATTTTAAGTTTTAATTAAGTCATGATCCTATATGGTCAGATATAAATAAACATCGCTTCGTATTTTAAGTAAAAAAGGAGCTTCATAATTATTTTAAAAGTAATGTGTAATTATTATAATCCTTCATTATTTTCAGATAGTGCTCTCGACTAAGTTTTCCTTTGACCTCAACATATTCTCTTACATAGCGATAGCCTGTGTTCCAGATACGGGATCACTGATTATGCTAAAGGTTCACCAAAACAAAAGTAAAAATAAAGCCCAGAATTATATTTTGCCACCGCTTTACAAACTCATACATCTTTTACCAATTAATTCATTTTACGCGTAATACTTTACCACACCAAGGCCATAAAATATCCCAATCCATTTTGAGGCCTGCAACCGCGGCAGTCCAGGCCACGGCCTTATATCCACAAAATTCCAAAATGGCGTCGGTCGCAACCCCCGACGCGTGAAAAAGCAATTAAACTAAAATAACTCCGCCTTGTAATTTGTTTGAATTTAACTGGTAATAATTCAAAAGAAGAGGAGTACCTATTTACTTTATCCAGGCATCTGTTTGTTGGCATTAAGAATTATTAGCTTCAGTACTTTTTGGGTAGAAGGTCGGTTTATTTTAACTTATGTTTTGGTGGTTAGTTAGAAAATCAGTGACCTAAAATATGATAGCAGCTGTGATTAGGTACTAAAATTTTAACTGGAATTATACAGTCGAACAAATATTTTGGGTATACAGTATACATAATTAATACCTTTCACTTTATTATGAATAAAATTATATGCATATATTTGTAACATGATTAAAATTGATAAACAACATCTTTAGCATTAAGTTCAAAGCTGAATGCAACTATGGCATAGATAAGGATGGATTTTTTAAAAAAGCACCGAAGTCCCGTTAATGTGCATCGCGTGCATCAAATTGGTATCTGGTAGATCCTTCTTAGAGGTGAGAGTACACCATGCATGGCCGAACTTAAGTTGAGCAGCTTACTGTATTTCTATAATGTGTAGGTATATGAGCGTAAAGGCTTTTCATAGTAACTTTATATACAGGGTAAATTTTCTAACTGGACGTGGTTGGGCAAACCCTAAACTACGAGGAAAGCAAAAAATAAAACAAGCTATTTTATTAAGTTTACCTCATGACATTACTTTCCAGAATTTGGTCCTTAATAGTATAATAAAAAATAATAATAAATAAATATTCCACAACTATCACACAGCGCCATCAAGTCCCAAGCTAAGCAGAGCTTGTGTTATGGGTACTAGACAACTGATAAATAAATAATAAATATTCACAACTATCACACAACGCCATCTAGTCCCAAACTAAGCAAAGCTTGTGTTATGGGTACTAGACAGCTGATAAACATACTTACATATTTCTAAATACATACATATTATAGATAAATTACACCCAGACACAGAACAAATGATCGTGCTCATCACACAAACATTTGTCCTGGGCGGGAATCGAACCCACGACCTCCGGCATAGCAGTCAGGGTCACTAACCACTAGACCAACAGGCCTATCAATAAAAATAAACATGTGTTTAATTTTCAATGTCACTGGGTTCGATTTCTGGCCAGGACAGTTTTTTCTGTTAATCCAATGACGCAGTTTTAGTTGTGATCAAAATGGACCTTGAGCTTCTTTTATTCATTCTATACAAGAAATAACAAGACTACACGAGTTTGCAAACAAACTTTAACTAAGTCAAATCCTGCGTACTTAGATATTCTTTGTAAGATATTTTGTATAACTTGATTTAAGGATGAAAGTCGCCTTTTTTTTACGTGGTAAAATCATCACATGGGTCCTCCCACCCAGGGCAGAGAGGGAGGGACTGTCAGACTCGTACTGACTCAAATCCACGGTGTCCTTCAATAGGCCTTTACGTACCGGGGTTACGGTAATTCGTGAGTCCCGCGACCATGAAAGTAGCCATGCTCGTTTCTATATAAAAAAAAAATTTGGCTCGAATGGTTCCCTGAACTTCTCTTGTATCTGAAGGGGCTACCAGCTTGGTTCAGCAAAAATACTGAATGGACGATCCTTTGCGAAAACTGTGCGATGTAGGTGGACCGGAGTATAAATATGGAAGATTTTTTATAAAGATAAAGATAAAGATACATTTATTCGCAAATATGGGTACAATATAGGTGATGTGGATACATTTTAATGGTTCAGCCATATTTTGCCATGTGGGCATGCAAATTTTAATCATGACTTCCTACACAGAAATCTATTAAAAATTAAAAATAAACTAAATTAAAAAACAAACATAACAGATTAGCCTTTCAATATTATTATTATAAATCCTGATTAAAATACTCTATACAATAAAATCTTTTTCATTAAGATATTCACTTATACTATAGTAAGTCTTATCCAATAGAAATTTTCGTAGATTCTTTTTAAATTTCAATAGGGGTAATTCTTCGGGCACGCCGCAATCGCGGCGGTAAGACCCCTCTTTGAGGAGTGGCTGGATAGGCGTCACGGCGTCCTTACCTTCCGCATGACGCAGGTCCTCACCGGACACGGAAGTTTCGGGAGGTTCCTGTGTCTGATAGGGAGGGAAGAAACGCCTGGGTGTCACCACTGCGAGGATCGTCCGGAGGACACGGTGGAGCATACGGTGCAGGACTGCCCCGCTTGGGCAGAGCACCGCCGTGTCCTCACGACGGCGATAGGCGGAGACCTCTCGCGCCCGGCATTGGTCGAGGCCATGCTGCGGGGCGAGACGGAGTGGGAAGCGGTCGCCTCCTTCTGCGAAGCAGTCATGCTCGTGAAGGAGGAGGCGGGCCGCCTGAGGGAGAGGACAGCGTCCTCCCTCCATCCCAGCCGCAGTGGTAGACGCCCACGGCGTCGGACGTCACAGGACGATCTCCGGCCACCGTAGGCGCGGGCATGCGGGCAGCGAGTAATGGGCGACTTGCTGTCCGACCATGGACCATGCCCGGGTCGACGGCGCGTTGTGTTCCACGCGCGCCTCAAAGAGTGTCAGCAAATTGACGGGGCCTGTAGAGGGCCAGAGCCTGCCGGGGTCGCGGGACTTACCCATCACCGTAACCCCGGTACGTAAAGGGCTCGTGAAGGACACCGTGGATTTTAGTCAGTACAAGTCTGACAGTCCCTCCCGCCCTGCCCTGGGTGGGAGGACTCATTTGATGATTTTACCACGCAAAAAAAAAAAAAAAAAGGGGTAATTCTTTCCACTGTTTGGGTATTTTATTATAAATCACCGGAGCCATGCAGTAGACACTTTTGCGCATAAGTGCTGTTTTAGCCGTTTGAAGACACAGTAAGCTATTGTTCCGCCTATTCCGTGGGAAATTATCGGAAAGGAGTTGAAATTTATTCGGGTTTGATTTGATAAATAGAGCTACTTCTAGGATGTAGAGACAGGGTAGGGTTAATATGTTATATTCTTTGAAATATGGCATGCAGCTATCGGTGGTTTGCAACTTAAAAATTGCTCTTAAACATCTTTTTTGTGCTTTGAATGCTGTTTCTCTTCCCGAAGAGTTACCCCAAAATATAATTCCGTACCGTAGGTGCGATTCCACTAGGCCGTAATAAGCCGTGAGAAGCGCATCCATATTTATTTATTTTATTATTATTTAAGACTAATGTAGATTTTTTTAAGTTAATCATCATCTGCCGAGCCTTCTCTTAATCAGTCCTTTTATTTTACTTGATAAAATCATTGAATGAGTCCTCTCACCACGACAGGACAGGAGGGACTATCAGGCTTGTACTGACTAAAATCCACGGTGTCCTTCAATAGCCCTCTACGTTCCGGGGCCACGATTACCTGATAAGACGCGAACTCGGGGCAAGCCCCCCATCCAGGCTATGGCATGCTAAGACAGACTCCGGAGATCCAAATGTGTCTTTTGCAGAGTATAGGGAACATGTGAACAAAAAAAACTTTGTCGGGTTTAAATTACAGTTTGACCACCAGTATCATACATAAAGCGACTTCCTATCGGAACTCCATAACCCAGTTAATACTGCCTAATATGACACCCCTTGGTAAGAGTGCAGTCTTTCGATTCACTGACCATTTGGTAACGACTGTCAAAGATGTTCAAATGTCAGCAGGGACCAACGGTTTCAAATTGGAAGTAAATACCTGTTAAAAAATATCAGGCCACATAACTTCAAACATACAGGGATGCCTTTAAACCCTGCTGGGTAAGCCCAACAATACTGGGAGAACAATGAAATCTCCTAAAAAAACAACTTTAATACCGTCCCACAAAGTATAAAAACGCCGTCTTTATGGCCTAAAATATAAACGGGTCCCCTAAATCAGCTCGTTCGCGTAAAATATAATCAGAAAGGTCTCGCTCTCATGAATTTCCACCACAAAAAAAAATATGAATCTCATTCAGCACAAGAATTAACAGAATTCCGGACATGAATTCCTGATGGCATAAAACAGGGGTATCAGAAGTTCAATTGATATATTTACATTGTAATAAGTCTTCAATCAACTTGACCTTCTACATTCTACTCCTGAACATAGGCCTCTCCCAAACTGCACCGCAACAACCTTCGCCTTGGAGTCGCAGGAATGTCTCATCCATTAACCGTGACCCTGGAACGTAAAGGGCTATTGAAGGATTACCGTGGATTTTAGTCATAACAAGTCTGATAGTAGCAGGACTCATTTGACGATTTTACCACGTTATAAAAAAAGACTCTTCATAATAATTCCGTGTTTTACCGTTAACTTGACGTATTATGACGTTAATTGCATGGAAAATGAAAGAGCCTCTTTAATGTGTCATCAGTGCTGCCAGCAAATGAAATTAATATTTTCGTTCGAAAAGTTTATACCTATAGTGTCCGTATCATACTGCGTCCATTTCTTTGCATATTTCTTCATATAAAAGTTTACACAAAGTGAACCTACGGAACTATTCTATTCATCTCCTCAGATTGTTTGTGCTACCAGAAAGGCATCAGCGCGGATTATGCACGTCGGTATTTTAACGAGCAGCCAGGAATCTAAATAACTTGGATTTTTGTTTACATCTCGATTGAGTAACGTTGAAAAATTTGTCGAAGATTTTTTTCTTAATAGAAAAAGATTTGATGAACACAGGCTTGCAATGTTTTTCCATCCAACAACAGCCGAAGTAATTCGTTTTCTAAAACTGAAACGGTCCGACTGTTGGCCAAAAGGCTCCTGATTACCTGTCAAATATTTTTTTCATATAAATTATTTCAATATTCTCACGTCATTTAGTTGTCACCGTAAGACTGTCACTACTACTACTTATTCTGAAGTAAACTTAATTTACACTCTAATAACGTTGATATTTGATTAAGTTGTTAAGTAATTATTTCAAAGTTCCTTTTCTGCAATAGCGTACTACCAAACAGCTTTGTTGTCTCACAGCCGCAGTTTTTAATTAGTTCAACCTCAACAGAACCAAGCCATCAAAATTAATATGAAGTCATGCGGAAATTCAACAAACATTCATGAGCATTGCTTACACACATCAACCACTGCCTCATTGTTATATGCTTGTAGACTTATTAATATACAAAAGGATATCTTTTTCCTATAAATAAAACCACCATGAAAGTTACTCTACCGCAAATAATCTTCTACGCGGCACGTTAGTAATATCAAAATGGCAAAAACGCGGGATTATGCACGTCCGCCATTTTAACGGCCATGTTCTAAAAAGTCTTCGTTCTTTATTCAAAAATGTTTCTTTTGTCAGTTAATAGGGCGTGACTGTGCTAAATCGGTGCGTCTTAGCAATTTAGCCAATAATTTTGAGCCGATTTGGCTAATAGAATGTCGTATAAATCTCTTTAGTAACGTATTTAGCACGGAGGATTCCTTTGAAGGACTTATGCCGCTGTTTTAAGTTCGATTTTAAAACTAGTTTAATTTATGTGTTTGCGATTGAGTTTAGATTAAGGTATGGTAGTTTTTAATGGGAATCGAGTAATAATTGATTTGTAGTTTAGGGCAATGAGGGAGGGACAGTGTGGAAAGTTACTCGATACCCCGATGTGAAAGCCCACCAGACACAATACCCGTCTGGTTCGTCGTCTTATTCACCAGAGTATCGAGGAACTTTCCACTCTGTCCTTTCTACTTCTAAAGTAGCACTAGTTGTTGCTAGCGGCTTCGCCCACGTTTAACTCGAATACTATCCCACGAGAACGTAATTTCGCTGTACATTATATCCTATTTTTATTCTAGACCATAAACCCTCTGAGCAGTTCTAACTTGATTGAGTGACAAACATCCATTTATCCATCCGAACTTTGCCATTTAAATGATTAGTAAGGATTAGGTTAGTATCAATTCACCCATCCGGACTAGGTTCTCTTGGAATATTATGGCCTATTCCCTTTCATAAATACGAACGCCGTGTCTTAACATTGGGGACTTTATAAGCTGATTATGCTTAGGCAGATATTTAAGCCCTGAGTATCATAAAGACAGAAAATTGACATCAATACAAGACATGATATTCGCAATAAAAACCCACTCAACTTTAGTACTGAAGTTTAAACATGAGTAATAGGGGAACTGTGTATAAGACGGGGACGCGAGGAATAATGGGGACATACACTCTTTAGTCGTACTTAACACAACACTAACGCAGCGCAAGCGCCAACAGGACGCCATTTGTTAATGGCCACTTGCAAAAGACGTCCTGATGGCGCTTTTAAGTTTGCATTAAGTGTGTGATTTCCCATCATACCTCGCGTCCCCGTCTTATACATTGTTCCCCTAAGGATTCGATTGCCACACAGAGCAAAAATATATATGGTAGTTGTTTCGGATCTGGTGCTTTAAGTATGTAAGTTATAAAATGCTTGTAAACACACCCGGAAATTCTCCAGTATGGTGGGAGCGTTTATAAACATTTAAATTCACACACGCACACCAGCAGACCCGGAACTACTCCCAATATTTATACAGTGCAAAACCCGTGCCGCCAAATCTATCTATACTATAATAAATCTGTAGAAGGTTCAATTCTGTACATTGAAAATATTGAAAAAATAATAGCGGGGGGTGTTGCTGGATCGATACCAAACCCAAATATATGATTTAAAAAATTTTTGTCTGTCTGTCTGTCTGTCTGTCTGTCTGTTTGTGCAGGCATCACGTGAAAACTAACGGTTCGATTTCGATGAAACTTGGTATAATTATTCCTTATTATCCTGGGCATAACATAGGATACTTTTTATCCTGGAAAAATACGTAGAAAAAAAATCTTATTTTTCAGTTTTATTCATAGACGTTGTTCTGTAGAACCGCGAACACACGTTGCATTACCCGCAGTGGATTCAGCGCCGTAATATTTATAAGATGTCATTGTCAGAGTTACTCAAAATGGGGAAATAAACCATCCACGCGAAGACCGACATCCGCGCGGACGGAGTCGCGGGCGGAAGCTAGTAATATAATAAATCTGTAGAAGGGTCAATTCTGTACATTGAAAATATTGAAAAAATAAATAGCGGGGGGTGTTTCTGGATCGATACCAAACCCAAATATATGATTAAAAAATGTTTTGTCTGTCTGTCTGTCTGTTTGTGCAGGCATCACGTGAAAACTAACGGTTCGATTTCGATGAAACTTGCTATAATTATTCCTTATTATCCTGGGCATAACATAGGATACTTTTTATCCTGGAAAAATACGTAGAAAAAAAATATTATTTTTCAGTTTTATTCATAGACGTTGTTCTGTAGAACCGCGAACACACGTTGCATTACCCGCAGTGGATTCAGCGCCGTAATATTTATAAGATGTCATTGTCAGAGTTACTCAAAATGAGGAAATAAACCATCCACGCGAAGACCGACATCCGCGCGGACGGAGTCGCGGGCGGAAGCTAGTTAAATAATAAACCCATAGATTTTCCACAGTTTTTTTGTCCAGTTTGCCTTGAGTATTTAAAAACATAAAATTCAAGGTCCTGACTGACTGACTGATATATCAACGCATATCCCAAACTGCTGGAACTATTTTGAACAAGAAATTTTGGGAATTCCACCCGTAAGGCGGTCAAATAAGGGTAATAATAATAATATATTTTGGCCTGATAGCCAAGAGCCTCGACGAACATTTGTTGAGGCTCTCCCGAGGTGGTTGGATCAAGTGCCTGAATCAGAAAGCAGTGCTCCTCGATACGGCTCGCATTGTGAGGAGGTTCCTGTCTCTGGAGCCCTAACCACCGGTAGCTTGGACCCTGCTCCCATACTGGATACTGGATCTCTATTTTTATATTTAAAAAATGTAATAATATGAATGTTAAGTGAATGAACGAATAATAATATATTTTCAATATATGTATAGGAATATAGTAATCTATCTCGGGAAGTAGCTAGAAGATTGGTAAACTAGGAACTGGATTAAGCTTATGATAGACGTTCCCATGGGATAATTTCCGAACTCCACTAGCACGAAGTCCTGCTAAGATTCCAGAAGATCGGTAGACCATGACATGATGTTTCTGTCCCGGTGGTACATTCTCGTTGAACTATTGCCGACCTCCACGTGAGTGAAAGGCAGAAACTAGTAAATATCATATAATCAAGGAAGAAACTCCCTTTTTACTATTAACTTAATGACGTTTTTATTAAACTAGGCAGAAAACACGTAAGACCTATTATTTCTGTCTCACCAGTGTCCAATTAATCTATGAAAGGCATCAAAGTTCAATCATTATTGCTCTTTCATCTATATCTAGGCGTTTCCACCCGTCTGGGCACATTGATCTTCAATAATAGACCTAATGTGACAGATATCTGACAATCCATTTTTATTTGGCCTATCTTGACATTCGAAGACTTTTGAAGACTTTTATTATGAAGTAGGTTTTGCCCGCGTCGTGGAAAATATAAAGCCCCTTTTTTGACTAACTAAAAACTACCCCGTTCCTTGACATGGTCTTCCAAGGTTTAGGGTGTTCCAGATTCGCGATATCGTGCTTATACAACATTATTTTTAGTATATGCGAAACCTGAATATAGTTTGTTCAGAATCAGTAACTGATTCGATTCGAATAATTTTTTACACCATGTTATATTTTTTATAAAAATATTTTAATTACATTTTATTACCAGTTAATTACAATACAATCACCGTACGGTTAGGTACCTATTGCCAAGCTATTATCACGAGTGTATAACACAGGAGACGCGGTTTACGCGGGTGTACCGCGAAATGCGCATGTTTTTGAACGGACAACCAGGTAATATACAAACTTATAACCTTGTGATTTTTTATGATACGGTTTTAAAATTTTGTACATAGATTCTTTACACAAAAATACTAGACAGGTGTATCGGGTTTCGCATAAACAAAAAATAATGTTGTATATCCCTTGAAATTTGGAGATGATTCTCAAAATGATTACCGACTTCCTTAAAAACTAGAGGAATTTACCCAAATTGTTGTGATTTGCCGGCAATAGTATGTAGTGTAATAGTAAGTACATTTATTATAATTTTATCGTGAGCCGTAAAAAATACCATTTAAAATTACCCTCTTAAACATGCATTACTAACTGTACCACAACTTTTATGAACGCTATAAAACTTTTTAAACACACTACAACAAACAAAAACAACAAAATACCCTGCGGCGCCTTTGCAAGAAAAGAAATTAATTGAAACTATGTTTAATTAATGAAAAACGTAGAAGTTATGGCGTAAGATTTCGATTATTAATTCAAAGTGTTTTGTAATTAGAAAAACAAACAAGGTAGGCGGACTAAGGAAATAATCATTGTTCGTGCGTTGGTCCAAGTTAAGAGAGTTTTACTCAAATATTTTCTTCCTAGAATACTATCGTTTTTATCATATCAATTGTTAATTTTTATATAGTATGGTATTAGAAAAGCGTACATGAGACCGCACTATGGCGCAAAGTAGTTCATATAATATTATGTTAGGAAACATCACTGGTCTAGAAACTGTGAAGGTTTTCCTAAAAGAGAGGGGCCCCAACAGTTCCCGTTGAAGTTCAGTTTAATTTACTTTTAAGGACAAAAAGTAGTTTTGCATAGGCTTTTGTTGAAAATCAAAAACTGTCTTTACTTCACGGAAAAAAATCCTCTCTCAAAGTATACATTAAATACTAATTCTTTTTTTTACCGAAAATCGTTTCATTACAACTTAATAAGACTTTAAGAAAGTCAGCAGTAGATGTAGGAGACCTAAATACAAGAAAAACGTCACATTATTTCTTAATGACAGTGCCACTAGTCCTGTGTGACTTACTGCGTTTTGAACTCCCGCTACCGCTTATACCTTACGCCCTTTTTGATAAAATGCGGCGATAAAATCAGACCTATGTTCATTAGTATTACATTAATAAATTACAGAGTCTCACAAAAGTGTCTTACGACAGCCAGATTCTTTGTAATTACTGCCGAGTTCCGAATAAGTTAATACATAGTTAAGCTGAATTGACTCAGAGAAATTCTTAGGATGTTGAGAAGTTTTAATATTTCGTAAGGCTGACTAAGTGGCGTGATTAGCAACATAGCACATAGTATCACGTTTACGCCAGTAATCCTCGAAGTCTACATAATTTATGAAGGGGGCTTCGCAATAAAATGAACGTTGAGTGAGATGGTTACTAAAGAATATCTTAAAATTTTTGAACGAAAGTTTTTTTTTTATTGTTTCTTTGTAAGCACTCTCCAGCCACAATGGTAGACGCCCACAGACGACTGTCCGACCATGGACCATGCCCGGGTCGACGGCACGTTGTGTTCCACGCGCGCCTCAAGGAGTGTCATTATAATGACGGGGGCTTTTAGAGGGCCAAAACCTGCCGGGGTCGCGGGACTCACGATTTACCGTGACCCTGGAACGTAAAAGGCTATTGAAGGACACCGTGGATATTAGTCAATACGAGTCTGACAGTCTCTTCTATCCTGGCCTGGGTGGGAGAACTCATTTGATGATTTTACACTTAAAAAAAAAACAACACGAAACAATAACCATATTTCATCCAATAGTGTTTCTAACCTAAAAAAAAGTTCAAAGCTGTTGTGGATAAAAATCCACAAAGCCTTTAGTACACTGATGATTGTCAACGCAATATCAAATGGAATGTCAAAAAATATTCGTATTCATCCAACACCCGAATATCGCAATCACAAACACATACCGACTTCGTCAGAGCCAACCACAAAATCGGCGAACGCTCCGAAAAATGGGCCAAGCCATTGTCGACTTTGAGAGCAAATATGTCACCCGAATAGGGTCCATTGTCACTCGAACATTGATGAATAAGTCTAAAAGGAATGAAGTTGCGTGTAATGAAGAACTTTGTACCGCTTTTGTGTATGAAATTTTGGATTTTTGAGGTCCTTTGTTGTTGGAAAGGTTAGTTGTACTAAACGTGTTTGACGGCTTTGGCGCAGTGGCTGAGAAATTAGACTCCTGCGCTATGTGCCGCGGGTTCGATTCCCGCACGAAACAAATATTTGTATGATCTGCAAGTAGTTGTTCCTGGTCTGGGTCTTTGTGTGTGTAAGTTTCTATGTTTGTAAAGGCACCCACGATACAGGAGAAATTCCTTGTGTGGGGCAACGTTTTTTTTAAAAAAAACGACGGGTTGCACTCTGGGAGTGCCGGCAGAAGTGAAAACTTGAATGGTAATAAACACACACGAACATTTGCGCAAGCGCCCTGCGCCGTCTTACGAATTTTCGATCAGGTCACGTGTCCTGACGCGAGTTTAACATTTTTTACTTATTCCAAAAAAAGTGCACAACGCCGCTGAAGAAGTTTTCACTTCAAAAAATGTTGATAGTTTAGTGGGTGGTTGGGCTGTTGGGCCAATATTTGACGCGATATTTTGAAGTTGGTATTGTATTTTATTATGAAAAGAACATTAATTTAAGCATTTGCTTTGGTATTTTTTTTTTTAATATAGAAAATGAATCTATATATTTTGTGTTATAATTGTCCAAAATGAAACACTTATTGAAAAAGACACATTGAGCTTTGCCGGAGAACTCACAACATCAAGATATAATGCGAAGGTAGTAGATGAAACATATCATAAATATCCTTTACAGAACTATAATCGCATTCAAGCTCATTACTATGAGATTTCCCGCTATCGCTCCAACTAGGTCAGCAGTCAGACATTGCTTATATCATAATGAAAATAAGCCAATAAAAGGACTTAATGCCTATTGTGCCTATTCATAGGATATAGAAAAAGAGGCTTAAAGGATCATAAAAGGTCTAATTAGGTATTACAGCTATCTTCTAAGAAGTGTACGTGACTTGATTAAATGAGTTTAATAATGCCGTTGTGATAAGTGCTAATCTATGTTTTAATCGTAAGGCTTTTGTCCCACCTGGCGAGGAAGCGATTTTCTATCGCTTTTTTCTCGCGTAAGACAACGAGAAGGTAAAAAATCCGTGTAAACAAAAGAGATGCATGTACTAATATTTAGTCGCTGACTGTTCACACTGCCGGCGATGGCTCGCTCTCTTAGTTTATCGCTGAGCGAGAAGAGCTTTAAAGATATACTCGCTCAGCGATGCTTGCTTGACAGTCAGGACACTGAGAACTGATGCCGAGACAATACGTGCAGTGCCGCGCAGGCAAGCGAGTACCGAGTGCGAATACTCGTCGACAGCCCAGCGACTAAAACTACTAGAACTACACATAATTATATTGCTCGCCAACTCATTTTCAGTTGCTTGCTTTTCTCGCTACTCGCTTATCGCCGGCAGTGGTAGAACTGTGAAAAGGTTGAAACGATATAAAGTGTGTGAGCTAGAACAAACTACCACAGACTACTTGACGGCTCAGCGATCCCACTGGGGCGGTGGCAGGCCTTAACGATGGTGGTTGGTAAGTCCTGCCACCACCCTACACTACAGGAGTTTTTTTTTTAGCGTGGTAAAATCATCAAATGAGTCCTCTCACCCGTACTGTCAGACTCGTACTGACTAAAATCCACGGTGTCCTTCAATAGCCCTTTACGTACCGGGGTCACGGAAATACGGGTTTTGTGCTTAGAGATTAGACTTCTATCGACCAAGATTAGGTGCCAAACAATTTTTATAGAGTTCTGTCGCTGCGTAGGAGACCCAGTACCTTCTGGGTCAGCTCGCTCAAGCTTCATCTTTGCTCCTTTAGTAGGAGCGAGTCCATTGCCACTAACTGTATGCGACCACTATGTGGCTCATCATCTTTTGACTAGCCTTAATTTAGCGATGTTAGGGTCGGCTTCCAGTCTAACCATGTCCGTATTTAACATGGAGCGACTGCCATCTGACCTCCATAACCCATTTAGTTTTAGATTACACAACAAGATCAAGCTCTTCTACAAACAATATATTATTATTTTTGAAAACACCTAATTTGTTATTTCATTATTACATGCCTAACTGATTCGTTTAAACTTCAACCTTACTTGAAAGAGGCACAATTTAACGCTTAATAAGATTCTCATTTTCAACCACCAAAACATAATTTCTTAAAACCACAACCAGCGTATAATGAAGTCCCCGAAAATCCAATCTTTTTTTATTTCCTTTCTCAAGTTCAGTCTATTACACAGCCTGGCATCGAACCTAACGCAGATGCTAACAACATGCAAATGAGCTATCGTAGTTAGAAATGTAATATCATTATAATAACATTTGTATTTGAACCACGTAGGTCCTTGGCCCAAAGAGGATGTTATGTTAGGGTTTGTACAGTCGAGCAACTATCACGATGAATTGAGCTACATAATGTTGCCGGGAACTGTATTTATTCAATTTCTTCTCCACCAACTCGCATTGGGTCTGCAAGTCGTGGTTAATTTAGTCCTATTTCTTCTCTCAGAGAGATATGTGTCCCAACGGTTTGAAACATTATATGCTGATTTTCTTTCCATTGTTAATTTTATTTGGTTGCTGCGTTTGCAACCGCACAGTTTTATGTGTAACTATAACTATGTACCTCTCACTTAAGCCACCGTTCTCGTCCACTTTTTTATCACGTTTGAATACAATCGCACTGATTGAAGACTATTCAACTTTCGCATGATTACCGTAGCTGTAATGACGTAATCATTAAACTCTCAGAAAACTAAAAGCGAAAAGTTGCTGTCGCTGTCCACTAAAGACGACTAGCAAGTGGCTCGTTTAGCCCGTCTACAATTTTCGGAGTATTCGCATTTCTGGTTACTCTTACGGAGTGTGAATAAGTAAGGGTTAACATTTTGCGTAATTTATGTAACGCTATTGATTTTTGTTTTGTTTATTGGTTGTCAGTGCTCTTGCACTTGCTGTGAGTAAGTGTGCGAAAACTTAAGCACTAGAAGTAATGAAAAGTTGCTGTCGTTGTCATCACTTTAAACTTGTCAGTAGCCTACTTCTGACAAGTTAGAATACATTCAGAATACGTTGATGTGCTACCGCCGTTGACTCCATCAAGTCTACTTGATGGAGTCAACGTCGGCGTCCAACTGAACCACCACCATACCAACATTACTGATATTCTGACAGTTTGGGTTTTTACAATCTATAAGTCAACTAAGTCGGTGACCGCTTCTATCCAACAAAAAATTGCTGTTGCTGACCACAAACAGCAACTGAAAGTGGTCCGTGTGCCTCGCCTCAATTTTGGTAATATTCGCATTTCTGGGTTCTCGAACGAAGTGTTAGTATGTAAGGGTTAGTACTTGGCACAATTTATGTAATGATATTGATATTGTGTTCGGTTTATTGGTTCTCGAAGTTAGCGTTATTGTTAAGAGCAGTATTAATTAAGCAGTATGTTTTGGTGTGAAGGGGAATGGCTGTTGAGAGAGTTACTTTGAGTTTGAAATATTTTGCTGGTTATTGAAGTGAAAACTTCTTTAGCGGCGTTGAGCACTTTTCTGTAATGGGTATAAAATCTTAAACTCGCGTCAGGACACGTGACCCTGACCGAAAAAGCGTAGGACGGCGCAGGGCGCTTGCGTGAATGTTCGGGTGACTTTATTACTTTTAAAGAAGTTTGTATGCTGGATACATTCGTTGCTAGGTAACATTGTTTATAAAAGATGTACGTCACATTGGAAAATTATTGAAATAAAAAGTCAACCATTTTTGCGAGTTTTACTAAAATCGTTTCACAAGATATTTCCAACAATTACTATTCAAGTTTTCACTTCTGCCGGCACTCCCAGAGTGCAACCCGTCGTTTTTTTTTTAGTTAACATTTTTTTTTCGTGGTAAAATCATCTTATGAGTCCTCCCACCCAGGGCAGAGGGGGAGGGACTGTCAGACTCGTAATGACTAAAATCCATGGTGCCCTTCCATAGCCCTTTACGTACCGGGGTCACGGTAATTCGTGAGTCCTGTGACTCCGGCAGGCTTTGGCCCTCTACAGGCCCCGTCACTATGCTGACACTCCTTGAGGCGCGCGTGGAGCACAACGCGCCGTCGACCCGGGAGTTAACATTTATCTAACGTATTTTGAACTAATGTAACAGAAATTATGGAACACTTTTAACTCTCCGCAAGTCCCGTCTTAAAACAAGGACCAACTTATCGACATGATTTTGAAATTAACTTTATCAAATATAGGAATGAGAACTCTTATCTGCTAACTTCCTTACAAACTCCTTTTAATTCGTCAATTTTTTTACATTAATTCTACTAGTATCCTATTATGATTATGCTGAAAGGGCCTTTTAAAGTGATGCGCCTGGCTCAATTCGAACCCGCGACCTACAACTCGTACGTCGAGGCCGATACCACTGAGCCACCACTGCTACTGAACTATACCAACTATAAACTAAAACTTGAACTTACTCGATTACAAAACTAAAAACGTAACTCGTATCTACAAAAGAGACAAACAACAAAGCGATTGCAAATAAAATCGAGCACGTAATCGAGTCGGATTCGAGTTCAATCGACTCGGGTGCTGTTACTGGCGCCATTCTGCACACTCGGGTTAATAATGTGGCATTCGATACTGTTATCGATTAAAAGTAATGAATGGGGAAGGGAAGTCTCAGTTTTTATGTCTTGTTGTTAAGTTGGGCGGGTTATGGTTGGTTATTGTTTGGGTTAAATAAGTGATGGAATAAATTAGTGGTTCGCGTCGAAGTTGTACCTATCTAATGTCAATATTAGTGGGATTAGAAATTATCACCGTGATAAAGATTTCTATTAGTAAGCATCATAGTGTTTTTGGATGTTATTTTTGTAAGAAATTTGTAGGATCTATTTGTTAGAGCATAATGAACCGGTTCCCAAAGCTGCAACTCGGGCATTCTCGCTGTGAAAGGTCATTATGTAAGACTAGAAACATTTTTGCTGACATTGTGCAGTTACTTTTGCAATTAAGCGTACACTAATTGGTATTTAAAAAATTAAACTCCTTTTCAAAGGCAAAACTATTCGCAACAAACTAAAAATAGTTACAAATATACCTATACTTATCATCAAAAGACCTCAAGATAATAGGTACCTGTCAGTTAACAGTAGACTATCATTGGTGCAGTAATTTGAGCGCAATCAATAATAATTGTAGTGTTGTTGTAGCTGACATGAGATCTCTTTTATATGCTGGTTTATGAGACTGTGTTCGATACTTGATGATTCTGCTTGTCCTCGTCTAAAATGAATAAAAATGAAAAACACTAAATCTTATTCATTTTTTTTTTCATTAAGTATGTTTGAAAGTGTTTTAAATTTAGTTCATGATCAGGACTGTGAAAGAACTCTCTTTGTTGTCAAGAAAATGTAACATAAAGTTTACCCAAAAACCATTTCCCCTTTCAAATCGCAATTACCCTTCACTACACAAACCCTCCAACACAATGACCCATTTAAAATTCCTACAACAAAAGCTATAATTAATTTGCACACAATTATTTACCGCGCGTCAACCCGACAACCAATCGGACCGTTGTCAAAGCGAAGTGAATTTTTAATAAGCCAATGAGCATCGAATGTGTTGTCATTAACGGGAACTTGACTGGTCGAATTGACGGGTTAATTTGCTCAGCTTATTAAAGCATCAATCAGACGGTTTTTTATGGGAAATTGGTTAATTGCTCGTTACTGCTGAGTGAGGGAAAGAATAGGGTTTTTGTAGACTTAGTTGTTTTACTCAGTTCTCCCAAATTGGCGAAAATCAATGGCCTCTCTAGTAGATGTATTCTTGGAACTGCACGGAAACAAATCATTTAATTCCTTAAGGGCCTCAGCTCGCCAACGTCCATACTACGTTGAATACACCGGTTGTCGTCCGATCACCGATGTTAAGCAATATCGGGCGCGGTCAGTGCTTGATGGGTGACCGTCTGGGTGACCGCCTGGGAACACCGCGTGACGTTGGCTTTTTAAAGGTCGCGGGACTTACCCATTACCGTGACCCCGATACGTAAAGGGCTAGTGAAGGACACCGTGGATTTTAGTCAGTACAAGTCTGACAGTCCCTCCCGCCCTGCCCTGGGTGGGAGGACTCATTTGATGATTTTACCACGATAAAAAAGGGCCTCAGCTCAGCATAATGCCAGATACGAAGTTACTTCTGGAATATTGCTCATAGAAGCCAGAAGGCACAAGTTGTCTCGACAATAGGCGATGTCATTTATAGATACTTATTAGTACCTATCATAACCAATTACTAAGCCACCATTGCTCCTTCTTTCGATTCAACATCATCATCAAACGGAACACGTTCTCTGCTAAACATAGGCCTCCCCCGTAGGCCACCACGCTGATCGATAATTTGCCACTTGCATCCATCGGATGCCCTTGACTCTTACGATCTCGTCAGTCCAGTAGTGGTAGTGGGAGGCCTGCCTACGCTGCGGCTTCCAGTCCGTGGTCGCTACTTAAGAACTTTTCTTCCCCATCGGTTATAGTTCTACGAGTGATGTGGCATGCCCATTGCCACTTCAACTTGCAAATACAAGCTACACATAGTTTATACTATACTTATTATAAATATTTTTAAACGCATTAAAGCCTTTGTCAAACAGACAAGCGTGACGAATGCGAAGAGAGCCGTTTTTAGTTGTAATGTATGGAATTGTTTGAATCCAGTCACATAGAAAAGCGAAAGCGATCCGGAAGCGTGAAAGAACTATCAGACTGACGTCTCGTTGTCTTCTGTCTCTTTGACAAAGGCATAAGGGTCAATTCACACCGAAACGCGACACTGCACGCAAATTTCAACAGACCGGCTCAAAATGTAACTTTATTTACTAAACGAAAAGATACACATTTCCAATATCTGCACGTCTCGTTACCTCTCGGTGTAAACTACCCTAATGCCTGAGTCGCGAATCGTAAAGATTTTTTGTTTAGTACTACGTTTCCAAAATTCAAAAGATACTCGTCTGGACCGGTCTCGCAAGTCCCCGCAAAGATCTGTATCTAACTGTCGGTCGAAATAAATGTCTTGAGAGATGGTCGTCCAAACTACTGACTCGCCGACCTCAATCATCGATATCAGATCTTCACATCGGTTTATGTTACGACTGTATTCTTTAGCTGAAGTTATTAGAGTTGAAGCGTCTTTGGGGTGATGTTTTTTTTGTTATTTTACTGTTATTTTAATTCGCAAGAAAAATCGAAGGTTTTATTCTAAAAGAATAATTAATTAATTTGGTTGAGGGCTGGTTCTTTCTTTGGTCAAAGATTAAGCATTGCCATCCAACGTGGCAATGCTGCCAGTTATTTGGGCACGTTTCCAGATGACAGCGATGCGGAGTACTTTGACGCCTAAGTGTCTTTGCCTTTTTGTGTTTTTCTTTTTTTTTTCATTATTTAATTTCAGTAACTTGTTGTAAATATTAAGTTTTATTTATTTTATTTTTAAATTTCTAGTTTAAGTTATGTGTATACTTTTAATTATTGTATAGTATAATATTCGACAAATATCATACCAGTAACTAAAACAATAACGGTAATTTTAATATTTCGAAAGAAGATCACCCAAAAGATTACTGTCACACAAAGCAGCGATATCTTTTACCTACCCTTTTGTTTTTGACCGAAATATAATGGGCTGATTAAAATTGTGCTCCTACTCCTATTAAAACATTATTTTTCTATTGTTACAGAACCCCAAATGGATCCTCGAAAGTGAAAAACTCGCCAAGTGAAAAGTGCTAGTGATGTGCCATCCAAAAGTGCTTCATATCGATAGAAACAGCTAGTGTTGTTCACGATGTCGTTCTCGAGATCGCACGTGATTTCCGGGGTGCTATTCACCATTCTTCTCCAGTACTGCGTCGAGAGTCAGCAAGAAAACCTTATTGAGGAAGCAGGTAGGATATTTTTAAAATTAATTAAAAGATTTAATTTGGAACATTCAATTTAATTTTTCGATTGATTGATTTTTACGAGTAAAATAGTGGCATGAAGAATAAGTACATTTATCGAAAGACGAAACAATGTTTTTTAAAAAGAAGTTACCAAAATACGCATAAGTCTACTATCCTAGTAAAAGTAGGTTAATTATATTGTTAGCAAAGATTGTATGAAAATGCGTGGAGTCTTTAATTAAGTACAGAATAGAATAGAATATATATGTAAAACATAGGTACATCGGTCTGGTTGGCTTAAGAGTGTTTATTTTAAACTGGTGATCCAGGCCGGTTGCAATATAGGTGTATTATACTGTATTACATAAAGGTGTTGGGTAAACAATATTTGGCCGCTATGTTTTGCCGTGTAGGCGTACAAATTTTTGATATTAAAATTAAAATTAAAACATAAACAATTAAACATTGAAACTAAAATGCACTGAAAACGAAATTAAATACTTACAAGAAAAGAAAACTACATATTTTTTTAAAACTTAAAAAAAAAACAATTAGGTCCTTACAGCAGTCTTCATAAGTCTCAATATTGCACACAAAATATTAAAAATATCATTAATAAATTCATCAACAGTATAATAATATTTTTAATTAATAGTGAGTAGTGACAGACAAAACTAAATTATTGTAAAATGTAGTAAAATAGTACACGCGTTTCCAACTTTTTATTTCGGTGCGTCCAGACGGTAGCACTTTTAATTTTGGAAGGCAATTTTTGCGTATCGCACTTGTAAATGTGTCAATGCTGGCACAAGTTACGCGCATATCAAAACGCGTGCGTACGCGCTTACTAAAACGAACTAATAATGGTCGAAAATTCTGCTAAAAACAGGTGTTTAGTAGTCTTTTCGGCTGTATGTTCTGTGTTGATTCCACTACAGTAATTCTTACAATAGAACAAGTTATACTTTACTGTAACTTAACTGAACAAACCCATTTTTTTTTGCGATAGATTTTCGTTTTGCTTCTATTTCATCTTATGGTAAGCGAAGATGTGAGCGATTGTGAAGCACGCTTGCCTTTTTTCATTAATCTCAGATTTAACAGGGGAAATGTTTATTCGTTCCATCACAGCTTCACGAGGGTTCCATGGAAAAGTTAAATGTTATGGTACAGTGGTTTTAGAAAGTGGGTCACCGGTACCTAATCCTATTAGCGCCTTTTTGCAGGACTCATTTTTTTATATTTCGTTCGTTTAACTTAAAATTTTGGCCTCTCATTATGTCCGTATGAAGTATCCAGGCTTGCATATATTCGGTGTTGTTTGATATTCGTATATTATATATTCGAATTATCCGACTGCTAGACTTGTAAGAAAACTAACTGGTGTGAAACTGCCAAATTTAAAAAAAAAATTGTACAAATTTTACTAAATAAAAGTTTCTAAAAATTGTGTTGTCTCCTTATTTGCTTTGTAACCATTAAAATACATTTTAAAGTCGTTGAAACAGTATGGATTTAATACCTGAACAAAATGAATCTTATTTAATTTGTTATTTAATTAAGTATAAAAATAATTCGCTACTCAATCGATTTCTCCGCTAGGTTAGGTACCTATTTGTAGTCAAGCAACCTCAATTGTGTCTCGAAATACAAACCAACCTGTAAATAAAGCTGAGTACACACAACTTGAATCAAGATCACTCGTAAGTTTACCAATGTTGCCACAGTCAACATTTGAGATCGATTGTAATCTATACTACGATTTGAATCTAAATTTGAACTGTGGATCTCTGATTCCTTTGATTCGAAACGTCACCTTTTGTATTTTAAAAATAATAATGATAGTAAATAGTAGTGAAATATTTACATTGCTTGATAGATAATCTAAGTACAATCGACAAAGTTTAATCATGACCCACCATTAGCTTATTTTCTTACAGATATTCAAATACAATTAAGTCCACATTCGCGTAAACATACATATCCATGGTAACGACCTCGATCTTTGTTATTTTGACGGATTCAAACGATTTACTGTCAAAATGGGTCAAGATTCAACTATGCCGATTGTACATTAATAAAATAATAATTGTCTAATCTAGGTTTAAAAAGTGAAACTTTTCTTTGGTAATATTTTAACCATCCTATAATTACTTACTAGTTTTCGACCACGGCTTTGCTTTTACCCACCGCTCTTCTATTTCCCACGTATAATTGTCTTCAGGGTCCCATCTATTTCTGCAACAAAATACATCAAAAGTGGTTAACCGGTTTACGCGTAAAATTATTCAAGAGAAACATATTTTGAATTTTAAATATGATGAAAGTTAAAATGAAATCACAATCTTACTTACCAATCAAATATTTGGAATGTCATAATAAGCGAGTAATAAATTGATAGAAACTAACATTTTATGACCCAAAAAATATGATTCTAATAAAGATTTATGACGACATAATAAAAACAAGAAGCGACACATGCTCAATTAAATTCAATAAACCTATCACCACTAATTACATAAGGACCCTCATTATTCCATAAAATAAATAATTAATGGTAACTAACAACCAATATTCAACCTAAACTGTAACCGTATACGGTTGAAAACCACAAGTAAATAATTAACTTTCACGATCAAACGAAAATCAGCCGTGACGAAGAAGATTTAAGGTATTTTTTCGTTTGCAGTTCATCACCCGCATTGTCCCTGATTACGTGTCAGAATGAATTTTGACATAATCATGGTAATGCCCAATTTGGCGTTGATGTGTGCGATGGCAACAGAATGTAATTAAAATTTGGAATATTCCTCTTTTATTTTTATCATCATTAATCTTTGAGAATTTATTTCATTAAGGAACTGTGAAATTTCATTTACATTCATGGTAATGTATAAAAGAAAATTTTGGGAAAAATTTCAGTAATTTACTTAAAGGTAATTTTTGTCCGATTTGGACTAATGTTCCAAAACTTCGGAAGATGTGAATTATGTCAAGTGGTACAGTATAAATTCATAATAATTATAAGCACATGTTTTTCCTAAGATATTTAATGGTTAATAATCCACGGCCCGATCTAGGCATACTCGTATATAGATATAGGATCTAACCTTGAATATCGACTTGAAATGTTGCTATTATTGAGCACCTACTGACTACTCAATAAATGTCACATTTACACCACAACCTCATCCCACCTGCTTCTAATTATATCCATTATTTTTTCCATATTAATATTATATTAATATTCCATACCTATGGATGGACGATGGACTTCCATAACTAGGAAGTTGCCATTCCACCAATTCGCAGTAAGCGATACCAAAGATCCTTCATAATGCGAACAGCAATCGTGCGAATTCATTGTGATGTAAATAAAATAACTTTTTATCGTTACACGTTGAGACTTTAATTTTATTTCACATTTTCAACAATCATTGATTACATTTATCAAAGACAAGACAGTCCCTTTGGCATGAGAGTTCCACAGATGAAAAATACTTATCACAGAGCCGGACTCAAAATTATTTCATGTTATGTTTTCTATTAAAGGCGACTCGTTACATACAAGTAAATGGATACAAAATCTCTCAAAAAAAACATTCTTTAGCGATTTTTTTGATAAAAAACCTAACTAAATACTGAAGCGACATACAGAGGATATGGGGAAAAAAGGAACTAATATTTATGGTGATAGAGATATATATATATAAGATAGGTCATAAGAGAGGTCGTTAATTTTTTACACATACTACCTGCGTCTGTGTTTTCGATCGCATACAAATCGAATCTCTTTAAAGTTATAGTGAACAGGCTTCTTCTGGTTAAGCTCACTCCATCGTAGAGTCAAGCAAACCGATTTTCAATCATCATTTCTCATCATCATCATCAACCCATTATGCATCCACTACAGGGACATAGGCCTCTTCTCAGTGAGTGGGAGTGGGCCATTGCCATAATCCACGACGCGGGCCCGGAGCGTATTGGTAGATAAAATAATAAATAAATATACCACAACTATCACACAACGCCATCTAGTCCCAAGCTAAGCAGAGCTTGTGTTATGGGTACTAGACAACTGATAAACATACTTATATATTTCTAAATACATACATATTATAGATAAATAAATGATGTCACATGACTTCGAATTTTTCATTCTAGGACATGCCCGTTTCCTCCTGATGTTTTTCTTCACCATTTTGAGAGCAGTGGTGATGAAATAATTCCCATGATCACTCGTAAGTGGGGGCCGATGCCATTAGACCACTACTGCACTCCAAAATTAATATAATAATAATAATAATCATTTATTTGCAGACACATGAAGTCCATAGTAAATAAATAAGTTTAGGTACATATCAACCAAAAATTATCATTTAACAAATCAAAAAAATAACTCAAAAATACATGCATATTATAACAATGTCAAAAATTATAATACAAAAATTAAAATATAGTATACTTCATTTCTACTTAATTAAAAATTGATAAATCATGTCCAAACATTAAATTTAGATACATACAAATCGAAAAATAAACATTTTAAAATCAAAACATGTCAAAAATTAAAATGTAATAAACATTTAGGATTTCTAATGAATTAATTAAAAAATAAAAATAAAATAAATATACAACCTTTGAAATCCGCAAATTTTCATTCATAATGTCTACGAATCCATTTTACGTTCCCAATAAACGATTACGAAGAAATAAAAAAGTCTGAAAACAATATTTCACTCCCAATACATGATTTGTACTTATTCAAACAAATTCAGATGTTCCCTGAAATATGCTGAAAGTTTCAAACAAATAGAAAGTGAATAAAAAAGTTAAACGACTTCAAGAGATTTAGCGTTTCGACTTTTTTTTGGCTTTCAACAGTCACCTATAAATTTTTGAATCGACCATTTTGGTAATGGATAGACTTTTGGTACAGTTGGAAGTGGATTAATGCATTGAGAACGTTTTCCAAAAACCATTTGGAACACTTGATTCTCTAGCGCTGAACGCAGCTAGTTTTTGTACACAAATCGATTTTAATTTAAGAGTTAAGTGAAATCTCCTTGCTAAATGCAAAACTATTTCATAATCAAGCATGAAATTTTCGACAAAGTATGCATAAAAATAATACCCTTCGTGCAGGGTGATAATTCTGGCTTCTGGCATGGCTCAATTTAGATTATCATCTAAGAAAACTTAGATAGTGATTAGATACAAACATGTAGTTTGAAAAATGTATACGGTCTTAAAATATTTACTTTGCCTAGCCACTCTCCCGCGAGTCCAGATCATCTGCCTAGCCTTTTCCCAAACTATATTGGGGTCGGCTTCCAGTCAAACCAGATAAAGCTGGATATCAGTATTTTACATGGAGCGACTGCCTGTCGGACCTCCACAACCCAATAACTGGGTAATACGATAGCCCATGGTAAGACTGGTTGTCAGACTTTAGAGCTTCTGACTAACAGTAACGACTGTCAAAAATCTACAAATGACAGCCGGGACCAACGGCTTTACGTGCTTTCCGAGACACGGAGGAAACTCGCTATGACACATGGTCAGTCCAGATATCCCCTCACAATAAGTTTAGCAACTGTCATGGTTGTACGCATTGTATGAATTCCTCAAATTCTTGATTGATTGAATAGCAGTTGAAATTTTGTCACACGGAGACCAAATAAATCTCAGTAATTCATTTGTACGTTTCAATTCTTATATGATCATTATTTGAGACGAGGGTTCAGGTGTATGTTTTAGTTACGAACAATCATTTCATCATCATTACAGCCTTTTGTAGTCCACTGCTGTACATAGGCGTCTCCCAGGGAGTATCACAGCCCACGATCACCCAGTTTTTTATCCAGCTACTGCCAGCTACCTTCTTCAGGTCATCGGTCCATCTTGCGGGGGGCGTCCCACACTACGTTTACAGGAACAATGGCAATGACTAATTCTGGTAATCCACTGGTAATACAAGGCATTTATTTAAACACAATATACCTCAGTGTGTCCAAAATCCATATGAGTGAATAATCCCGGGGCAAAGTATACCATATTTTCCGGCCTACCAAAAGCTTCATCAAATATGTAGGTAGTATTCCCATTTTGAATTACACCACTTGCGAAGCGCCACGTCACATTTCCCAGCATTCGGGAGCTTTCGGCAATTTCCGCTTCTACGAACTCCACCGAAATTGAATGATTAAATTACGGTGACCGCATGGCGTGGACTAAAATGTACGGGCTTAAGGAAAAGACAGACACTGACGTAAATATATTTGTTTTCCTTATAATTTTGTTTGCTATGAATTAAGAGGGAAGATTTTGAGTAAAACTGTGTCCATAAATAACTGGGTCATTTTAAATGGAATATTCAAAGTGGTCCGTCGACGTGTCATTTAAAGCGTAAATATTTTTGATTGATGTTGATATTTTAAGACTTTTAGTGTTTTTCTTCTTCTATATCGGCGGCTCATCTTGCCAAGAACATGAGGCTGTACTTAGCCATGCTAATCACACCGTCAGTGGCGTTTTTTGTTACCCCTACGGTGCCTAAAACATGCCAGCAAAAGAAATGAAGAATTTTTATAATTTTGGAGCCATAACACAACTACAGCTGGCTAAAGACCTTTACCATACCTTTGTGGCATTCAGTTCTACAATTTTAATCTCTTTGTAGCTGCATTAAATTTTGTAATATGAATAGTGGAGTCAAGGACTCACTCTGAAAATTCAGCAGATCCACAGTTAGGCAAAAAGCACTTCCGCTTTCTGGAATTCCAACTCATCTCTTTGTGTTTTGGACTGTGCAAATTGTAGGCTTCTAGCTCTGAGTTCTACACCGAATTTTGTAAGCCTACCTCTGTGGTGTCGTGCATACCAAATGGTTTCCAAGCTAGTGTGCACTGTAAAAACTAACAAGTTTTGCCTCCATCTTTTGACAATTTGAAACCAGATAGGCTCGTAACTTTAAATAAAATTTAAATCACTACAATGCTCTCAAAAACCTCTCATGGAAATCAACGTGTTCTAGATCTTATACTTCGAAAATGTTACATTAATGTGACATCTACTCGTTCGGGTAGTTGATTTCAGCTCGATTTGTTTGCAGATAAATGATCTACAACCCAAAGACCTGGTACCAGATCATGCAATTCGGGCACAGTTTTAGTCACAACTTCACAAGACATAACTAATTATGAGTGTACTGGTGAATGCCGCTTGGTAATAATTGCAAACTGGCCAGAGAATATGCTTGTATGTCCCCAGGAGTGGTCACATTATAATCTCATCATACTTTAATTATACATATTCCAAAATTCAGTCTCCAACAATACTTCTGTTAACTAAAATCATAAACCTTGAAGCCCCAACAGAAAACGATCTTAAAACAAACTTGCGTCTATTTTCGCCAACTCACTGCTTCAATATTAATCACCAAATTTTCTATAGACGCAGTACTGATCCCCTCATTCTATCTTCCGAAGATAATACTGATCCCTTATGACGTATAGTCCTCTAATTATGAACAAATATTACGTCACTCTTGGTATTACGGAGCTTTTGATCCAACGGTATTAAGATCTTGGAGAAATTGCTCTGGAGGCTCCGAAAAATGGCGGAGGAAAGTTTCTGGGGATAAATTTCTTGTTGCTAGGTGTTGTTGAGTTGAGATAAGGTTGCTTGGATCTTGTCTGAAGTTGAATTGAGTGGTATAGGAGCAAGACAGACGCTATTTTTTTATTGAAACGGTAAATAGCGGTGGACTCACGTGCAATGGTTTTGGATGTACCTGAAAATCGTACAGTTTCGTTTGAAAGTTTGAAGGATCACTTGCTTTGAAAACAACTTCCAAGTTTTCTTGTTCCAACAAACAAGTTTCCTATTTTGAATGTCAGCTTGACTATTTCAGGCCTCGGGTAATCCAATTTATTTCTGACTTATTCAAAATGCAGTTGCACACCAACACGGCAAAACAATAAAATTTGTGTTCAGTAAACATTTTTTCGGCAAAACTTGAATATTGTTACGACGATCGAATTGCGAGACCAATCTATAAGCTTCTCGGAGGTTCCACAAGGTTCTCGACAATTCTACTGAAGATTGCAATGGAAGTTTCCACACTGATCTAGATGTTTCGAGATTGTTCAGGAATATTCCAGAAGGTATGGGACTGTGTAGAAGTCTATGGATGTTTCCAGAACTTTTGACCATTTTCTAGAAACTTCTAGTGTGACCGGTCCTGGTAAAAATACTCGACGTGAAGGCGCCCTGAGTCAGGCCTAGCTGGAGGCCTGGCTGGAGGCCTTAAAATCTTAAGGTATCCACAGAAAAGTCAGAAAAGTCCGGTTGAGCAGTACACAACCTACTAGAGGTTGACCTGCGAGATGCCATGCTCAAAAAAAAACGCCCTGATGTAATCTGGTTTTGACTACGATCGAGGCGAGTCGAAAGTGAACTCGAAGTAAAAATCAACAAGCGACTTTTTAGTGTGGGCAAGAGTGTGTTTTAGCGTCTAGTAGAGTTAAGCGTTTGTTTAAATTAGTAATTTGTGTGTCATTAAAGGTTATTTAGTTTTAATTGGTGTTGATTAATTAATCCCCTACCCAGTTCGTAATAAAATTAAATCACCGGGAAACGTTAACGGTTACCAATATGTTCATAAGTTAATTTGATTTTATGGATTATCAGTTATTAATGGGTTTCATCGCATTTGCCAGTTCAATGAGTTACAAACTAGGTACTATACCGACTCGTTAGCCAATAATAATTTATTCTTGGTAGAGCCATTTATGTAGAAACAATTAGTTGGTAATTTTATACCACACATTTTTTAATAAATGGATTGGCAATACTTTTTACAGAAATAATTACTTATTTCCTTTATAAAAAATATTATTTGCAGGTGCATGATTCCCGATATCCGCCTCATGCGTTTCCCTCACTAGGAGACTGTGGCACGATAAAAAAAAACTAGCATATTTTATTTTATTTTAGTCTTAGGCACTTATTTTTAGGTCGCAAGGGGCTATTGAAGGACATCGTGGATTTTAGTCAGTACGAGTCTGACAGTCCCGCTCTGCACTGGGTGGGAGGACTCATTTAATGACTTTACCACGATAAAAAGGCACTTATTTTAAACATGGGTAAGTGTTATCTTTGCCCACCAATTGGGACATTGGCGCAATTGAAACCAAAAAATAATTATTCAATAAAAAATAAGTTAAAAATAACTTAAACCCGACAACGAAAAAATTGCGCACTGAAAAGTATAAAACAAGAACAATATTCATTTGAGCGATATCACTGGGCAACAGTCATTTTGTGGCATAGTAGATTAAAGTCAATTATGTATTAGAATTGTGTGTTGAATACTAGAAAAATATTAGATTTGTCATATTGGCTCTTGTTTTTGAGATAAAGACTATTAGCTATTTCAAAGGAAAAATCTAAAGAAAAATACCAACATTAATGGAATACATATTTTAATAAAGAACCTAATAAAAAATATATAAAAAACTAACAAAAATATTGTTCTGTTCATTAAATATTAAAAAATATTCCAAAAAACCTTTTTCTGTACAGTTTTCTATTATGATTTTGCTCAGGACAATCCCTTATCCATAGTCCAACAGTAGTCTGCCATAATGTGGCGGTCCCACCGACCTTGGTATATTTCTTCCATTGTCCTGAAGTGCTGGTGGAACCGTTCTCTTTGTTCCTCGCTACAATTACCCAGATTATCCGGGAATCTGTCCAAATGACTATGTAAAAAATGCACTATAATGCTCATATTAGCTCCCAATGTTCGAAAATTTTTAAGCATATTTGCAACCAATTCTGAATAGTCTAGTGCTCTATGATTCCCCAAAAAATGTTTACTACTAAAACAAAGCTTAGCTGTGCTTCAGATTCAATTGGTGTCATATGTTGTACGATCATCACTGTGCAGTACTGGAGGTTTAGCCGATTCTACATTAGGATAAACCCAAGTGCATTTTTATACCGGTTGATACCTTTTACATTCACTGCACTAAAGTAACAATCATTGACGTGATTAGTAGGCTCGGTCCATATCATCGGCACTCCAAATTTAAGCCCTTTACGTCCTCATTGACTCCAGTATCTCAAAGATTCTACAAAAGATTACATACAATATTAGGCACCCAATATTTATTCTTTTGGGCAAGTTTTACCCCAAAGTATGCTTCATAGGTTCTTATCACAAACTCAGTGATCTTTTTCTTTGTTTTTGTGTACAAAATTTTCCATATATATAACAAAAACTGTTGGGGTTATTTACACAAGGTTTTCGTAAAGAACGCATATTCTTCCAGACAAAAAGCACTTAAAAACTTGAAATAAGACAGGAACTGATAATTTCAGGGTCATTGAATTGATTAGTAGAATCGTTGTAATTAAATACGTAAGAAGAATCATAGAACTTAGTAGTGTGTAAACAAATATATTTAATTTTAGGAGGGAAGTTGTCATTTTTTCGTTTATTTCTTTTCTTCCGTTTATCTCAAGAACCAGAATCAATCTAAAAAAAGTAAATACATACTGAGTATGTCTAATGTAAGTGTTTACAAAAACCATTATCAAATTAAGTGCCGCAGATTTTTTTATTTTTTTTTTGTTCCGCAGTGTATTTTTTCTAATAATAAACTTTAAGTAATAGCCGTGGTCGTGTACTACCTGCGGTTGTTTCACACAATCTTTATTAGCTAGGTTCTGAGACGCTTCTAACGGAGAGGAGTTTAGAAGTTATGAGGGAACAAACAAACATATCTGTGTTAATGAGGGTTATGATTTTAACAGGTATGTAGATACATACCTGTTAAAATCATAACCCTCATTTTAGCTTTGCCGTAGTCGGGTAAAAAAAATATGTTTCTATTTAACCAACAAAATTCATTCTACAGGTTGTTTGATTTTTTTTGTTACTCGAAAATAATAAATATATAATTCTTATTACATTTTTTCAATTGATAAATAGCGCATAATATTTTATATAAAAGCGAATAAATCCCCGGTATAAAATGAAGAATTATTTCATTTAAATTCAGAACAGATGCGCCATTTTAGTTTTGTAATTGGAACTAAAATACTACCAGAAACTTAGTCTGTATTTGCATGATGTTACAATCGAACTCAATGAATAATAATCAGCCATATTGGCGAAGCGTCCTCTGGCGGGAATCCAAGGGATTAGTCCTATTAACAACTAATTTACGACCGTCATAACTCTTAATCCATTCAGCATAAGATCTGTTTCGCTTTAATTTTGAGAATGAAGAAAATTGTATCTAAAATTGAAGGAAAATGTAAATATAATAATAATTTCTACACAAAGGTTTATTGGTTCTGAAACTTTTGTGATTAAACATATTCCCTTATTTGATGTCAATATTTGTTAAGTGTTTGTATCATCGTATTTATTTCAACTGCTTTGTCAATAGGACAATAGAAAAGATTGATTTCTGTCTCGTTGGTGGAAAGTAAGAGTGGCTGCTGAACTTGAGGTGCAGGGTTCGACTTCCTTTAGCAGTCGCGTTTACGAGAACTCAACCAATGAGGCAGTGGAAGTCTAAGTTTGCTACATACATACATGTCAGATTTATGCCTTTGTCAAACAGACAGGCGAAAGCGAAGCGTTTCCGATAGTTCTGTCACGCTATCGGATCGCTTTAGCTTTTCTCTGTGACTGGATTCAAACAATTCCATACATTACAAATAAAAACGTCACGCTTCGCATTCGCGACACTTGTCTGTTTGACAAAGGTTTTAGACAATATCATTTCACAAACCAAAGAAGTGGGTAAGTACTAGGTACTTACTATGAGTTTTCAAAAGATTTATTTATCATTGTTTTAATGAAACTTTCTTAAGTAGTGCGCATGACGTGATGACGTCACAAAATGGCGCCATTACAGTTTCATTGTTATCGTGGACGCTTACTAAGTTCATAGAATAAGTTAACACCATTAATATAACTCCAGAGTAGTCTCAACCTTGTCGTAAGTATCATAAAAGTAAAGAGGGTAATATCGTCGGAAAGAAAAATCGGTCATGTACAAACTTGACCTGAAAGAGTGCGATTTAAACCGGGAGGGCATTCAGTGTTTGTTTCTATAGTTTATGTTTACTACGAGACAAATATTAGTGTAATGTTCAAGGAATTGAAAGCGTTCTTGGAAAATCTTAGAAACGAACTAAAGTTTAAAAAGCAAAGATTTTGTAGGAATCTGTGGTATGTTTTTAATTTTTTCATATTTTCCTAAAGCTTTTTTAAATAGCAATAGTAATAGTTTTCATTAAAACATAAAACTAAAATAGAAAATACGATACCTGTCGATAATATGCTTGTATTTATAGAAAGCTTTCGAAGTATTTCTACACCCATATAGCTAATAACACTTAAAATATTTCCCGTCCGTACAAACGAAATGAAATCGTGAAAATCTTTAAAATTCCAATGAAAATGTTCATCGAATCTGATTCAATTGCTAAGCAAAGATAAAAAGAGCTCCCGGAGTCTTTGTATCAATAAATTAATAGCTTTGGCTCAATGCTCCCGAATAAAGCAATCGAAATTTTCGATAAAAAATCGAGAGTTCGACATCGAAATTCGACAAAACACAGCTCCCTCGAACCGGTCAAAAAACATCATTTTAAAGTAACGTCGAATCAATTTGCTACACAATTCCCATAATTCCGTTCTTTCGACAGAATTGGGGAGCTTCGAAATTTAATTTGGACACAGCCTGTATGTGGGTTCAGTGATATTTTTGCGTGAAAATTTTCGACGAAACTGGAGTGTTATTTTAAGGTTGAAATATTTCAATAACCAGTATATTCGACAGGTAGATTGCCAATTTGAGTGGGAAGATAAGAATATACTCGAAAAGGCTTGAAGAGTTCTCCAAGCCTTTAGAGATAGGGGTAATAGGGGAACAGTGTATAAAACGGGGACGTGTGGTATAATGGGGACATATACTCTTTAGGCATACTTAACACAACACTAACGTAGCGCAAGCGCCATCAGAACGCAAGCGGCCATTAATAAATGGCGTCCTGTTGACGCTAGCGCTACGTTAGTATTGTATTAAGTTTGCCTTAAGTGTGTGATTTTCCATCGTACCCCGCGTCCCCGTCTTATACACTACTAGCTTCCGCCCGCGACTCCGTCCGCGTGGGTTACGTACTTTCCTAATTCCCCCTATTCACCCCCTTAACACGTTGAACGCCGAGCAAAAAATGGCAGTTAGTCATTTGGGCCACAGGGGACACCGGTGGGCCACCCTGTTATGACCTGTTCGGGCCACGGAGGACAACCGTGACCGGAGCGAGGTGTTCACATCAAACGTTGATTACAAGCCACGGGGCATTAATATTGAATAAAAATGGTAAAGATGTGACCCGCGTGGCCCTGTTCAACGACCAAAACAGCTTGGTTTTTTAATATTTAGAAAAGATAAAAAATTACAGCGAATTTCTTAGAAGATGTTAGGGTTGCTCTAAAACAGAATAAAAATATGTATAATTTGTCTTGCGTTTATTTGTGGATAAAACTGGTTAACAATTATATGACCTAAAAATATTAAAATAAAATGAAATATAAAAAATATACATAATATTAGTGAAGTTTATTGAAACAGGGCAAGCAAAGTGATGGTTTGGAGGGACATTGTTCGCAATAAGTGATCACTTTTTGTGACTTATTTTTAGCATCACTTTCGTCACTATCTGACAGTATAACACAACGACGTCGCTTATGCCGTGATGGTCGGGCTATCAGTTCGTCATCAGAACTGAACTGGAAGCTATTCTATTATTTAGAAAATTTATTTCTACATTTTCAAGTTCCGTTAAGTCTTTTTGAGTTAATTCAAAATCTTCAAAGTCGTAATCCATCATAACCACAGCAATTTTACGTAAATTCTTGAAAAAGAGAATAACAAAACATCGGAACAACGAAAATAAATAATAACACGTGCACGTGCGGCATTTAGTGTGTAAAGTGATGATAATCACTTTACACACTAAATGCGGCTTGCGGGGATAATTAACATCGCGCGAGATGGATGCGCGGGCGCGCGGGGTGGGCGACGCGGTGACCCCTCGGCCCCTGCAGACGTAATATCAAGATTTTATATCACCAGGCCACGGGGGTCACCGGTGACCGATTGCAAGTTTCCTTAAGAAAATATCACGAAAAATGGATAAAATTAAATTAAATATGCAAATTTAGTCATTTTTTATTATTTTGTGTCGATATTTACTTTAGCGAAAAATGACGGTATTGATGATTTCCACTAAGCCTGAACGGGTTGGCTTGAATCGCCCACCGGTGGGCCGCTTGGCGTTCAACGTGTTAAAGGTTAAATTTCCAAAAACCCCTTCTTAGTGCTCCCCTACATTATAATAGGAAGCCGTGTGCAAAATTTCACATTCCTAGCCCCAGTAGTTTCGGCTGTACGTTGATATGTCAGTCAGTCAGTTCTCCTTTTATATATACAGATTCCCCTAGGAATTATGGTGATCTGTCACTGATGTTTTTACTGACTGGTCCAGGAACTTCTCTTTCAAATTCTAGCATAATGTCATCAGCATATTCAGCCTATAACTTGTCCATAGGTGGGACACAGGTAACTTCATTTCGTCATAGATTAAAGATGTCATAGTTGTGATCATGTGAATCATGTCATGTTTTTGATTATTATTGGTTCTACGACATGACACTTTTCTTACAATGTTTTTGTTCAGCACTTTAAAATATGAAATAAATTATGTATAAATTAAGTAATCTGCCAGTGTTTGCTCATTTTACATTCAGTCCCATAAACCTAACTTATTGAATCATCGACCACTCATTTAAAAAAGGAATATTTCGAATTAAGTAAATATCACAAAAGAAATAAATGTAAACAACATTATAATAAAAGAAACAATATAAATATACATTTCCAAGTAAAGAGTAACAATTCACGAACCTGTTCGTGTCGATCCAATAAATTTAAAAAATGAACTTGTATTTTTTTTCTGTTACAAATTCGACAACCACAGACAATACCCGCCAATAGAAATATCTTTTCGTCTGTCAATTCAACTACGGGCTCACCACAATAGTTAGTGTTTTTGTATAAAAAACTTGCTTTCGTTCGTTAGTTGTTCCAATTTTAAATGAATTTTATTCGTTTCGCGTTTTCGCTTTTGTGACATTGTGGGTCGAATCGATTGCTCTGGATTATATTGAGTTCTTTTGTTTGTGAGTGGATTGAAGTTATTCGTATTGTTTGCTTTATCTGTTCCTGATTTCAGGAGCGTAGCTAGGCGGGGGCAAAACGGACCCTAGCCCCCGGCCTCGCATCCCCTTCAAGGGGCCTAAAGCTCAGAGAAAAAATAAAAAGTCTTGACAACGGCGATCACGTTTAAAGCCTCATTGGGGAGTTTGTTCCGCCACTTCTTCTTCCTAGCCAAAACACTAGGAAGTGTCGGAGGGGGGGGGGGGGCGCTTTGGGGACTGTATTATGTAAAAATTGACCTTCAAAAAGTGCTGATAAATCAGCCTAATTTGAATAAATGACTTTTGATTTTATTTTGATGTCATTTAGACGGCGAATTTAACTGCATTCAGGTATTTGTGAGATCAACTGAATTCGTTGTACCTATAAAGTCCGCAATGTAACACAACTCGCGTGCGAGTTCTTGCATCGTCTAAATGAGGCTTAAGTCAAGCTCCACTCCTCGCTCGAGGCCCCATGTTGCACAATAACTTGGTAACGTTTTTTTTGTAACTGGGAACTAGAAGAGACCAAGAGGCCTCGCAAAGCTGATGTTGTTGTCACATCACAACCACATTTAGTATAGATGACTTGGGGGGACCGAGTCGTCTTAAGGTGCGTACGGATAGCGCGTACACTGGTACGCGTAGTCAGTTTACGCGTGTCCGGAACGTCATGTCCATTCTTGCAGTAACGCGTACACTCTTTTTTTTTTTTTTTTTTTATCGTGGTAAAATCATCAAATGAGTCCTCCCACCCAGGGCAGGGCGGCAGGGACTGTCAGACTTGTACTGACTAAAATCCACGGTGTCCTTCACGAGCCCTTTACGTACCGGTGTTACGGTGATGGGTAAGTCCCGCGACCCCGGCAGGCTCTGGCCCTCTACAGGCCCCGTCAATTTGCTGACACTCTTTGAGGCGCGCGTGGAACACAACGCGCCGTCGACCCGGGCATGGTCCATGGTCGGACAGCAAGTCGCCCATTACTCGCTGCCCGCATGCCCGCGCCTACGGTGGCCGGAGATCGTCCTGTGACGTCCGACGCCGTGGGCGTCTACCACTGCGGCTGGGATGGAGGGAGGACGCTGTCCTCTCCCTCAGGCGGCCCGCCTCCTCCTTCACGAGCATGACTGCTTCGCAGAAGGAGGCGACCGCTTCCCACTCCGTCTCGCCCCGCAGCATGGCCTCGACCAACGCCGGGCGCGAGAGGTCTCCGCCTATCGCCGTCGTGAGGACACGGCGGTGCTCTGCCCAAGCGGGGCAGTCCTGCACCGTATGCTCCACCGTGTCCTCCGGACGATCCTCGCAGTGGTGACACCCAGCCGTTTCTTCCCTCCCTATCAGACACAGGAACCTCCCGAAACTTCCGTGTCCGGTGAGGACCTGCGTCATGCGGAAGGTAAGGACGCCGTGACGCCTATCCAGCCACTCCTCAAAGAGGGGTCTTACCGCCGCGATTGCGGCGTGCCCGGACCTCGGTTGCGACAGTCGCTCCCTCCATACTGCCCTGAGATCGCGCCGGAGCTCTTCCCGCCGCGTCTCGACCTGTCGAGGCAGCTGGGATTCGCCCCGGCGAACGCGTACACTCTTGGGGAAATCGTTTTATATTTTTTGTTTGTGGACGTAGAATGAATAGTTCCTACCTGGGTGGAAACCTACGACCTGCACGCCTGCTTACATGGAGTTTAGGAAGCTCCACTAGACAGAGTTGCACCACTGATCTATTTCAAATTACATCATGAAACAAATTCGGACAATAAGCTGAATTCAAATTATCACACTTTTTCTCATGATATGTGAGAAAAAGTGTGATAATCAGACAATCAGCATATTATAATGCGACTATCACACTTTTTCTTATGATTACGTAGATATGTTCAACACATAACCCAATAATTTCCATAGTCTAACTTCATTAAAATAAGGAAAATAACTAAAAGAAAACTTGAAGTAAATATTCACTGTAGACAGAAAAGGCGCGCTAAAGTATTTTTGTATAACTTGAACTTAGCTGAGCGAACTTTGATTAAACTTTTATAGTTTCTCTTGCGAAAGTTTTAATTGAATTCACAATTTCTACTTAACTCGGCCATTTTTATGTGCGTATTCAAAATGGCGGTTGATACCAACTTTTAAAGTTGTCGCCAGTTAATTATTATATTACATAATCTTAAAGTATTTTTTATCTGAAATCGAAAAAAAACTGATCCCTACATTTCTAAGCAAAATTAGTGACACGCGAAATTCGTGGACAAAATCTGGAAAATATTTTAGATAACGCTCGATTAAATCTGGCTAGCTCCTTCTCATGGCCTGCGTCCCAGCGGTGGGAACTTTAAAGACTGATTATGCTAAGCTTACTCTGAATATAATCTGTGGACGATCTTCCTACCCATAAACAAAATAATCTTTTTACGGTTCAAAAGATCGGTAAATCCCTTTAACTCGCCTACGGCAAGGTAAGGTCGACAAAGTTAATCTTTCGGATAAACCTGTAAACGGCTCGAATAACAAAGATTCTGCGAAAGGTCATTAAAATGCACTAAAATACCAATTTGCGAAGTCCTTCCATCTTTAAAAAGTGACGTAAATCGTGCCTAAAAGAAAAGTCGGCGGGACTATTAAAAATTTGAACTCACTCAATGAAAAGTTTTCTATAATAACGAACGTTGGACGGTAATTGGTGCATTAAACTCATTGTCTGCCTACCGACAGAGCAACTGCGGTGGTGCACTTAAAAATTTTATTTCTGGTTATAACATTGTAGATTAAAACAGAAGATTCGTTCAATGGGCTATAACTGAAACAAAAGAGGTGTAGGATGAAAGATAAATGATGATTATCTTTTTTTTTTTTTTTTTCTTTTTTTAGGGTGTCAAAAACATCAAATGAGTCCTCCCTCTCTGGGTGGGGCGGAAGGGGAAGGAAGGTCTGTCAGACTCTTACTGACTAAAATCTACCCGTGTTTCTTTGGATGCCCTTTACTTTCCGGGGCTGCGGTATCCTGGATTAAGAAAAAATCCGCGACTCCAGCAGGCATTTGGCCCCGTCGGTGACGCGTGAAACACGACGCGCCACCGACCCGGGCTTGGTCCTTGGTCGGACGGCGAGCTTACCCATTACTCATCGTCTGTAAGCCCGCTCCGCCGCTGTGGCCTCTGCTATTCAGAGGGACACGCGTTGGAGTGTCCACCCGACAGGCTATTCGCATACGGGCAAAGAGGCCCCTTAGGTACACAGTGCCTAAGGAAGAGTTTTTGCCCGCATCCCAGGGTGCACCGGCCCGAAAAACTGGTCTTCCCCCCGGACGTATCCGAGAGAGAACTCCAGTCCACGGGCGCACGTGGAGGTTTCCTGTCTTAGCACCCCAAATGATGATTATTTTTGAAACTAAGTTTAGAATTCTACGCTTGTACGAAACCATCATCAGCCTATAATGTTCCCATTGCTGGGACACAGCAGCCTGATCTCTATCCTGTCGGAGTACAGCGTTAGTTTTTACTCTGTTTCGTCGTCCCACTGCTGGGACACAGGCCTCCTCTCTATGAGAGGGAGTGGGCCATAATCCACCACGCGGGCCCAGTGCGGGATGGTAGATGTCACATGTCTTATTCACGATGTTTTCCTTCACCATTTTGAGAGCAAAAAAATCATCACATGACTCCTACCAAGCCGCGCAGAGCGGGAGGGACTGTCAGAGTCGTACTGACTAAAATCCACGGTGTCCTTCAATAGCCCTTTACGTACCGGGGTCACGGTAATTCGTGAGTCCCGCGACCCCGGCTGGCTTTGGCCCTCTGCAGGGGGCCCCGTTACTATGCTGACACGTCTGGCTGATTTTATTCGAAACAACACATTTTTTTTCACTTCCTACTGGTTTAGTGGTAGTCCACTCCAACTTAAACGGTAAAAGGTAGGCAGATAATGACTCACAATAGACGTGTATTTGACATTGACTAGCCTGATGTGAAATGATGATGTCTGCGAGGGAGTAGCATTCTCGAATCCAAGACAGGACGCCACGCTCAGCAGTCTGTTTGCAACCACCAAACCAATCGGATCACGGAACAAACTGCTTTTTTGAAGAAAAGCCCAAATTAATATTATCATCATCTGGTACAACTATAAGATGGACCTTCTGTATTCACCTGAAACGAGTTGATCCCGCTTAATCTCAAACAGTAATTCCCTTGAATTCTGGGTAGTTATTTTAGGGTTCATTCATTCCGATTGAAGCTACGCTGGAATTATAGATAAGCTTGGTAGTCAGGAAATGGAAATCTACCCAATAAGAGCTGTCACTGGCTCTTGTATTTTTCGCCGTGGGCATCTACCACTGCGGCTGGTGTGAAGGGAGGACGCTGTCCTCTCTCTCGCGAGCATGACTGCTTCGCAGAAGGAGGCAGGTCAATAAGCTTGGGAAACCTTTTTACAAGCTTTTATTTAGTTTTACCTGTCCCGTTGTCTGTCGTCTTGACGAGCACTTTGTATTTAGATTGTTGTTGTTTATATTAAACAAGAAAAACAAAAGTTTGTGCAAGAAATAAAAGCAAGATTTTATCACAAGGAAAGTTGAAAGCGTATAAAATGGTAATTATTGTTACTAAATCTGCTAAGCCCTATATCTCATTTTTTACAACTACCGTCACAAAATTCTTTACCCACCTACAGAAGATCATTTCGGAATCCCATAAGGGCAAGCACACACACGACCGGAAAGTCGTATATCTGATTTATAACCCACTAACCGAACGCGTAAAAGTAGCGTAATATTTTACGCGAATGTGCGCAAGGAACAATAAATCAAAAGGAAGAATTATTAAAATGTGGTTTATATGAATTTCCGCGGTAACGGTAAGGGAGAATGGGTGAAAAACAGATAATGGGGTTCCGTATTACGTAGGAGGGATATCTCGTTGAGCACTGCGAATGGGAATATGATGAGGGTTCCGTACTAAACAAAAGGAATATATTGTGGCCTTGACCCACAAGAGCATTTGTAGCTTATCATCACATTGTTTATCTCTGAAAGTTGAAAAATCCAATGAGTGCTTTTTGTGCGGAGTTGCTATCCTTTTTGTAATGACCTATAACCTTCCTTACTGTGCCAACATGGTGCATTACAGCCCGCTCCTTCCCACAGGGAACATTGTAAGGATTCCTGATTCTAAAATCTAGGACGAATAAGGAATTTAGTGGGGTATGACCAGACGTGTTAAAATCATCAAATGATTCCTCCCACCACTGTCAGACTTGTACTGACTAAAATCCACGGTGTCTTACTTATACTTTCTTAATACAAAATGTTAAACATCTGTTAAACACTTGTCTTAAAACACTCCATCGTCAAAACGACATTCACGTTGAAATAAGAGTCATTTTACAGTAACACTTTTTTTTTACAACCGTTCAACAGATGTATATATTTGTATCAAGCATTCGACAAATGTTTATCTTTTGTGGTAAGACGGTTAAAGTCTTGGATGAGATGAAAGAAGTACCTATGTAAGAATCTTAGCAGATTTTAGTCAGTACGAGTCTAAACTGCCCCTGTCTCCCTTCTGTTCTACACAGGGCGGGAGGGCTCCTAAAAAAAGAATCTTAGCTGAGATGGAGTTCTTTTGTTTCTGCTGCTTACCTCCATGGGAAAAAAGGCGTCTGTAATGTGTGTGATTCTGAGTTTTGAAAATGATAGTACATACTTTAACATGTAAGTCTGTGGTTCTACTTAGGCGGAGCGGAGACGAGCTGTGCCGCGATTCACCAATCACATGGATGATGCACATGGCTGATCACGTGACACATATGTATTCAAGCACGTCGTGTCGAACCGCAGCCTAAGTACTGCCTATCATTTTGGCAAAAAGGCGTAATAAAACTAAAACTAATCAAACACACATCTTGTCAAAAATACTCGTACGAAATAAATAAAGAGGAAAGATAAAGGAAACCCATACTAGAAACTACCGCAAACAAACCAAGCATATCTTTTTTATCTTTTATTCTAGAAAAGTATTGGAAAAGCCGAAATATCTTATAACTTACGTGATATGACTCAAACTAGATGTTTCTTTGTATCAAAGGATTCTAAATCGTTTTCTCTTCTTGTAGCTTTTATAGAAAATATATTTTGTGTGTGTGTGTGTGTGTTGTGACATATTTTATGAACGGTTCGGTATGTCATTAGTGTTTTAATTTTAGATTGCGAAATTAAATTCTTTTTTTTTTCATGAGACCCTTTCTGGAGTCTTAACAGGTAACCGGGTTCCCTGGAACATAAAGGCAAATTGAAGAAACATGGTGGATTTAAGTCTGAAACAAGTCTGAAAGTCCCTACCGCTTAGGGTGGAAGGACTCATTGGATGATTTGACCACGTAAAAAAAAAGAATGTGACCAATCCTCTGGTGTCGGAGTTACATAACGACGTATCATCATAGTTATTAGCTGGAAGACGTCCACTGCTGAACGTAGCCCTCCTTAGACCGCCACTTCAAACGACAATCCACGACTTGCATCCATCGGTTGCCCGCGTAATATGTCGTCGGTCCACTTAGTAACCTAAATTTTAGACAATTGAAAACTTGCATTTGTCAGAGGATATTATTTTGTTTTTTAACAGAGCTAAAACTTACTGTGATAAAATTTTTGGGTTTAATATTTTCATTACGGAACCCCAAATTAATGTCTCAGATATGTATTTTTTCTTCTGTGTCGCTGTTAATTTTGCGTTACGAATACTTGTAGGGATCAAATGAAATCTTATTAGATATTATGTATTTGTAAAAGTATATAGGTATACGAGCAAATATATAAAACGTGTTTATTATATACTTCTTAAAAGGTTATTCCGGTCTTTTACTGTGGCTGTATCAAGATTAATACTACTTTTGTGTGTTTCTATTTCGTGGTATATTAAAATTATTTCTTGGAAGAGTTAATATCCGTCAAAGGCATTTAGCTTTTCGACTTAATGTTTCAGTTATAAGGTGATATAAGAACGTAGTGGTTTTAAAGATGAGGTTACAAAAAAACCATCATCATAATGAGGACTCTCGCTCGAAGTTCAGCGGAAGAGACTGTCAGCCTCTTAACATGTATCCGGCCGTCTGCCGTCACGTCACGTCACCGGCCCGGTTTAAAAAAAATGTTTCTATACTCCTAGTATAACTTTGTTCCCACTCGTCAGTCACCGGTCAGTCACCGGCACGTGATCTATCAGTGACATCACCGGTCAGTCACGTCAAATAATATTTCCATAAAAGTTTCATACTTTTATCCCCACACACCCGTGATCGTCACGTCTCAGTTCAGTCAGCGTCCTGCTACCGTCATTGCTACACGTTTGGCCAACCCGTAACTTGACTGATGTTATTGTTCAATGATTCAGTTAAACTGGCGAATGACGAACGACGTGACGGTGATTGGTGTTTCTTATCCACAAACCGGCACCGATCCGTTGTCGGTGACGTGACGGTGATGAGTGTGAATGCACCTTTACAGACTAAAACTTCACCCTGTTCCTTTAATTGCCTTTTATGTTCCAGGGTAACCGTGAGGTTACTTAAACGTCTGTATAAGTAACCTCACGGTTGCCCTGGAACGTATCCCGCGGTACGAAGTATAGGTACCCGTTTGGGTACCGGGGCCTATACTATACGGTACGGTACGTCACGGCACCTATACTTAGATAGGAATCGAATAAAATACACAAATGTAGGGGTTAGGACGATACATAATTCTACAATAATATCAACTTACAAGTAGACGCACCTATCTGTTATTCCCGGGTCGACGGCGCGTTGTGTTCCACGCGCGCCTCTCAGCAGAGTGACGGGACCCCCCTCTAGAGGGCCAAAGCCTGCCGGAGTCGCGGGACTGTACGAATTACCGTGACCCCGGAACGTAAAGGGCTATTGAAGGACACCGTGGATCTTAGTCAGTACGAGTCTGACAGGCCCTCCCGCTCTGCCCTGGGTGGTAGGACTCATTTGATGATTTTACCACGATAAAAAAAAATACTATCTGATATTATCGATCAATAACAATGCGCCTGTATGTTCTTCAGTAAACCACGCTAAATCAAAACTATTCGATACAAAATCTGACACGTATCATGTATCCGTTTCTCCCGTGCCTCCCCTTAAACTAACCCTTTTGTAAAGGAAGGGGTGTAGGCGGGTCTTAACAACCATGTCGGATAGTCTTAGGCAAATAGTTTGTCTAACTTTTAGGCCTTCTATCAAAGTTTTGGGCCTAGGGCTAAGACTGATCGTGTACTATTTGTTATATTGCCGAAATGTTACAATTTAGATAGTAGATTTTTTGTGCCCGATTTTTTTTCTCTCAAAGGCTGACATTTGTAAATGTTTTTTTTTGTTGTTGAGAAAAGAAACGAATTTATTAAAAAGGGGTTTTAAAAAGGAGTTTTAAAAGAAAAAGTAAAGATCAATATTGCTAAACAACTGATGTCATTTCATAAGATTATATTCGTATCTGACCACCACAGAACACGTTGGTGAACAAAGTGGAATAAACTAATACAATAGTTTAAGCCTTTGTTAAACAGACAGGCGTGACGAATGCGAAGCGTGACGTTTTTATTTCTAATGTATGGAATTGTTTGAATTCAGTCACATAGAAAAGCGAAAGCGATCCGATAGCGTGTCAGAACTATCGGACTGACGTATCGCTTCGGAAACGCTTCGCTTTCGCCTGTATGTTTGACAAAGGCATTAGTCCATTATCTAAAAATATTTGACAGGTGTTTTTTCTTTTGTTACGTAAACCAAAATTGACAAAGAAACGACACTTAAATTGGCAAAACGTCACTAGTAAGTACAGTTTTTACTTGCTTCTGACGTCACGAGCTAACTCTCGAATTTTGATGCGTTATATATTTGTAAATTATGCTTTGGTTTAACTAAAGAGAAAATACGTGTCCATTATTTTTGAAAATTATAGCTGACGGACATTTTTTTTTTTTAAACATTGCCCCAAACTAGGAATTTCTCCTGTGTCGTGGGTGCGTTTACAAACATATAAATTCACATACACAATTAAATTTGCAATTGATGAATGCTGTCGAATTGCCTGTTATTATATTCCTAACGAAGGTCACTACATACCTAATTACTCATGCCAATAGTACATCTTGATACTATTGAATATTCACACATGCACACTATTCCTAATGTTTCTGTAATGTAATTTATTTCGCCACACTTACTTCACGTTTTCTATTTCAAATAAGTAATAGATTTTGCAAAAGTCTTGAAGAGAAAGGCCAAAGAATTATTTTACTTAGAACTGAACTAAAGAACGTGACATGTTGAGAAATGTTAGCTCAAAGGAAGGTAGGAATTACTTTTGTTTTTTATAAAAGGCCAAGGTAAACCTTTATGGAGTAGCAAATTCCCTTAGGCCACGACGACTTCGGGCGTTGCGACTGTGAAGTGTTTGCGACAAATGATATTATACCTCGGCATAACCGATCAGAGATATCTTGTCTGACTGCGGTAGCCGATAGAACTTGCTCTGAAATTATGGCTGTCGCAAGTTGAGTTTGTACTTTTTATTCAAACACATTTAAACTGAAACCCTATTCTCATAAGGGTTGGCAGTTACTTCATAACGATGCCAGCTACGAATCTTGATTTTTCTGCTTAATCCAAATCCATACATGTATTTATTTATTATTTAAAATATTTCAGCTGTTGTATCAGCCGTTAAGTCATCGCAGCGCGGACTCACAACCCATTTTAAATAACAACTCTCGTTTGTCCCAAGACGCATTTCGCTTGAGCGTCTAGGTCGCGGCCGAAGCGTTAGGTTTAGTCGATTAAGTGAAAACTTTTTGAGGTCTTTGTACTAAAGGTTTTTGATCCATAAATCGATTTATGTTTTGGGTTTGAAAAAATTCTTCTCAGGTAGTAATAGCGATGTTATAAACATTTCTTTTGTATTCTAAATAGTACATGAAATAACTGCCAAATTGTAAAATAATTGCGAAAGCGAAGCGTTTCCGAAGCGATACCGAACCAAAGCGAGATGTCAGTCCGATAGTTCTGTCACTTTATCGGATCGATTTCGCTTTTCTATGTGACTGGATTCAAACAATTCCATGCATTACAAATAATGGTATGGAATCCTCGCTTCGCATTCGTCACGCCAGTCTGTTTGACAAAGGCTTAATTGATGATTTAATCACGCTGAAAAAATATGCCAAATTTTTATTCCGCCTAATTTCATCAATAAATCTACAAAAGCTTGAACTAATTTAAATCAAACTGGAGGTCCGTATGTCACTGCCTTATGTCAGTTGCTGAATTTATGTTCAGAGACTAATTACCATTTGACCTTCTTAATTGGCGACCCGACTGAATTCGTGTTTATATTACAAAACTTTGATTTTCCGCTACGATTCTTCATGTAACCTAGTTTTGACATTTTGGGTACATTTCAACAAAGAAAAATAATCAGAAATATCAAGTGTGTAGTATTTGCAAAACTTAAGTGAATCGCAGTGGCTGAACGTTGCTGGGTAGCGTGTCGCGGGTTCGATCCCCGTACGGACCAAATATTTGTATGATCTGCAAGTAGTTGTTCCGGGTCTGGGTGTTTGTGTATGTGATTTTCTATGTTTGTAAACGCACTCACGATACAGGAAGAAATTCCTAATGTGGGGCAATGTTATAATTTAAAAAATGCATGTTTAGTAGAATCATAATGTGAATTGCTGTAAAAATCAGGAAATGGAATATTCTACTTTATTATTAAAGCTTTGCGTTCCAAGGCTGCAGTAACCTTTTAAGTTTTTGGAATTTTCGGTTCATCCCAACAATTCAAAAATATCAGCAGATTATAAATAAATCTGTAAGCGTCTTCCGTCATTCGTCGACAGAAACGACAAATTAATGATCCCCTCATTATGTTGTTAATTACTCATCAATGATAAGAACGAACACACAATCTTTGAAGATTAAAGATATTCAAATGAATTAATTTAGCGTTAATTTGTCAGAATGGGCCTTGCTTTGTCAACAGAAATATAAAAAATTTTGCTTCGTGAATTTGTAAAATAAAGGAAACATAACCCTCTTTTCAGAATTCAGAGCAGTAGGGTATCTACTAGCCGGGGTCTCGGGACTGTACGAATAAAAAAAAAGGGTATTCACTAAATAATTTACCATTTAAGTATTAAATTAAGGGAAATAACCGAGCCACAAAATTACTAACTCAGCCACGAATATTACAAATTGGAAAAAAAAAATACTTTCGATGGCACCCCGATGTTCAGTTTGTTAGGTTCCTTTAAACCCTACAGACAGAAATAAGAGCCCTGTGCAGCATTTTCAACAAAATATTTATAACAAATGTATTTAAAAAAAAACCCGACGGCGTGAATAAATGTGAAATAACTGAAAAAATAAAAACAAGGTAAGAAATATATATTTTTTGGTTTTTAAGCGATCGTGGTGGACAATTTTCACAAACGCAGTCGGAGGCATCAAATGTTCACACCACGACAATGGTGTGGAGTTAACCACTACACCTCTCAAGTTAAAATCCATCAAGCCGTTTAGGCTGCAAAGCGTGCCAAAGATATATACCCACATACATACATACACTCGAAAAACATAACCCTCCTTCTGGCGCAGTCGGGTAAAAATACGTTAAATTAAAAAACCCTCTGTCGAAGTCAACATAAAGCAGACTAAACACTTTTGATCGACATAGCTAATAGAAACGTCTCGAAATTAAACATTCCTTTTATACATCCTCTCAAAATGAACGAACCGTCTGACCATAACAAAAAGAGATCAAAATGTTTAATTCTGAGCTAAAAACCTCAAAGGTCCGTATAATATTCGGTGACCACTATACATGGGTACGATAATTTGGATCCAAACTTAATCTCTTTGGCCCGGTTTGGGTTTACTACTTCGTTTTGAATTCCGTCAATCCGACATGTCGGATTGTCGGTCTCATTTGGGGTAGACAGATAACGACTTTTTTTTCTTTTTAGCGTTGTAAAATCATCAAATGAGTCCTACCACCCAGGGCAGAGCGGGAGGGAATGTCAGACACGTACTGACTAAAATCCACGGTGTCCTTAAATAGCCCTTTACGTACCGGGGTCACGGTAATTCGTGAGTCCCGCGACCATGGAAACTGCACTGGTAAAAAAGAAAAAAAACAGTATTATGTCGTTAGATATTAATACTAATTCTAGTTTTAGCAACACAATGGTACAAATATCTGTATCGATATCACCCCATTAAACCGATTTGCGGTGTTTGTTAATTATGCAAGTAATTAATACGATCATTGGGTACGGTAATTAGTGCAATTGTAACCTAATTAGTTTAAAGTAATGGACGACCCTTTGAAAGTAAATGCAAGCGGATTGTTTTCGTTCTCACAGAGGTAGATAAGAGGACAGAAAAGTGAGAGATAAACGGTTTATTTCAATTAAATGCCTTTAAAAGGCTTTAAATTGAATTTTTGAACGACAAAAACACAATCATTATAAAATAGAGAGAGACACACAGAAAAAGAGAGGGAGGGAAATATAGAAATAAAGAGATAGAGATAAGAAAGGAGAGACAGAGAGAGTGAAAGAAAGAGAGAGATGTGCATGCAAGCCATAGCCCCAATCTAGTCTTCTGAGCTAGATTACAGCCAAGAGCAAAACCATAAAAAATAAACTTTTAAAAACATATAAATAAACACATATTGTTATCCTTATTTAATTTCAATCTTACATTCGGGGAAAATTTTTCACAACTGCAAAGGAAAACATACCCTCTCACATCTACTCCCGTGATAACTCTATAAAAGCTTCCATTCTTTATTTAAAAAATTAAATTGCCATAAAAGAGGTAACTCCCATGCATTACAAAAGCACTCATACCCATCTCAAACAATTACAAAAACCGAGAAAAAAATGAAATGCAAACACAGTTATCCCCGGCTATTTATTATTTTCCTTTATTCATCTTTTCACTTATTTGTTACATTTTAAAATATTTTTACAAAAAAGAAAAAAAATCATTCAAAAATTTAAAAATAGTAGTAAGCCGGTGTGGGAGCAGGGTCCAAGCTACCGGTGGTTAGGGTTCCAGAGACAAGAACCTTCTCACAATGCGAGCCGTATCAAGGAATACTGCCTTCTGAATCTGGTCCTTGATCCAACTACCCAACGAGAGCCTCGAGAGATGGTCGTCGATGGCTCTTGGCCGTCAGGCCATTCGCCGTTACAACAATCGCAACAATGATAGCCGAGCTCACATTCCACATGTCGACAACCTCGCGCGCCAAGTCTAACGAATTATTATTAACGAGAATTGGCAGAATAGGAAGGGTTGAGAAGGACCTTTGTCCCATCCGAAGTCGATATTACGAGTAGCATTGCTTATGCAAGGGTTAAAACTTGTTTTGTTCAGCATTTCGATAACAAGGTACATTTCTACCTCCATTTTGATGAGGACATGATTTTGTCTAGTCTGAAAAGGATGGTAAAATCTACAAGTGAGTCCTTTCGCCCTGGGTGGAACGGAAAGGACTGTCAGATTCTTACTAACTAAAAATCTACCTTGTTCCTGCTAATGCCCTCTACGGTCCAGGGCCGCGGTAATTTGCTTAACAAGTCGCAACAACAACAGTCTTAGTACTAGGGCCCAGTTTTATCCTTTGTGTACGGAACCTTGAAACTGCCCCAGAAAAGCTCAAAATAGTTGTCTTATTTACCTTTAATGATTTTAGTTACTGGGTTGTGCAGATTAGATTGCAGTCACTCCATGTAAAATGCTGATATTCAACTGCATCCAGTACAACAGGAAGCCGACTCGAACATAGTTGGGAAAAGGATAAGTTTCCAGCACTATAAAAAATGATTGAAGATGAAAAACACGCAAGATTGCTTTGTTTTTGACTCAAGTATACGTCAAAGGTGACAGGGACAAAGCATACTAAAGAGCGAACTTACCCAGAAGAAGCCAGTTCAGTGTAACTTTGAAGAAATGTAGAAACACACCTAATTCCTTCCATAACGGTTCCAACGACGCAACTCAACATGGCGTCAATCTAAATACGACAAATGTGGTGTTACGTGATCGACTTTAGCTGATTCCTTGTCGATAAGTTTGGTCATTCCCTTAGAGAATCATAAATTTGATTAACTGAGAAAGTATAAGGCTTCAGACTCGATGCCAGCGGGCAGCGGAGCAGCGACGGCGGCGCGTTCTAAGAAGCAGCTCCTTTTTCTTTTCTGAAACAAACCACACTATTCCCAAACCACTGCAACTCCTAAAAGCCAGAATCAACAGTGGCAACCACCAGAAAAGCGCCGAGACAATGAAGCTCGACGTATCTCGGAGAATGAATTTACCTGTCTTGGATCCTGCAACGAAATTAATCAGAAAAGAATAGTGGATGAGTAGGAAAAAATATGTTTCCACTTCCCTCCATGCAAGCAGGAGACAGAACAAAACAAGGCCAATAGGCACAAAGGAACATTACAACTGGGAGAAGCCCAGTTGCCTAGCGCCACGGGTAAACATGACTACTAATATTAATAGGTCCTAAATTGTGAGCTGCTATACGTATTTGATTCTAATAATAGGTATGGCAAAAACGCTTGAACGCACGGAAGTTTGTTCGAGTTTCCACAAGGTCCGAGTAGTAAATGACTCCAGATGTAGTCTGAACAGTATTCAACATAATATTACGTTCGTTCTGCCGAAGAGTACACTCCCATAGAATATGTATGTGACAAATCGTTTCCTTCGTACGCCCCGCTCCGATCCCCGTTGGCGTTGAAACCGAGGTCTAAGGATAAACGTAATGGGAACACCGGGAGGGGATGCCTTAAAATGGCATATGACAAGATGTATGAATGTGGACGAGGCGAGAGGACAACTAAGTTAAATTAAGGATCGTAGCAGGTGGCGTTCTCTAGTTTATGCCTTCCTCGTGGGAAAAAGGCGTAAGTTTATGTTTGTACTTATGCATGGGGTAAAACGACAGGGTCTGATTAATTCTCCAGAGCCCAAAGATGGTAGGGAATCACCTAACTTACGAAATATGGTCACAGAGTGCACACATATCAACTCAAGATGACGGATTAACCGTAATAACTCGAGCCGTTTAAAAGCACAGTAATCGGAATCGTATCCTAAACGATTTGCGTCGGGACAAGCACGCTTACGGCCCGTCGTCAACGCACTTACGTCAGCCAGCAAAGTCAACCAGCAGTCTGCCAGCCGTAAGCGCGGCGACTCACCTAGCTGTAGCCGTGTGGTCGTATCGGAGCTACTGATTTGGTTACGTGCTCCATTAGGTTGACAACTGTTTGACCCTATCCCAGTTTATATGTGTGCTATGGACCCTAACTTACTTACGAGTATATTTCCCTTTTAGTCCCCATTTTGTACGTGCACAACAATTTGCAGTTCCTCCTTTTACTCCGACCACGTGGGAATCATACGCATTATTTTACTACCCACATAAATCTTCAAGATTGACAAACTTTGCATTACCGCCGCTCACAACTTTATAGTTTTAGTAATAAAGTTGAAAGTTTATTGCGGGAACTGCAGTATAAGTTTGCATCTTACAGGGGATGTAGCGTCCTTGTTTTTGGTACATTTTATTGCTGTATTTACAATGCAAATACACAATAGAGATGCTTGTCAGATGTTGTATTTTTAAAGCCTTTTTAGGTAGGTTATCGTGGGAAATCGAGTTTTTTTTTATTTTATTGTTTGCTTCTGAAGTTATGCTTCCGTTTGTGCCCAGTTTCTGATTTTTAATTTTTCGTTTTATTTTATCGTCCTTTGTCCAACTGCAAAGTCACTTCTCATTCGGAGAGTAAGCAAGTATTAATAATTCCTACGTGTTTCAATCAAGTATAGGACGATGTCAGCGTCATATTGTGACGGGGTCTAGAGGGCCAAAGCCTGCCGGGGTCGCGGGACTGTACGAATTACCGCGACCCCGGAACGTAAAGGGCTATTGAAGGACACCGTGGATTTTAGTCAGTACGAGTCTTACAGTCAGACTCATTTGATGATTTTACCACGATAAAAAAAGGGTCACAGTTACCTTATAAGAAAATCCCGCGACCCTGGGAGGCTTTGGCACTCTAAGGCCTTTGAGACGCGCGTGGAACACGACACGCCGTCGACCCGGTCATGGTCATGGCGACTTGGTCCATGATCAGACGGCAAGTCACCCATTACTGGACGTTCGCATTGTGACTTAATCTGAGATGAAAAAAGAAAGAATTAATTGAGACAGGTATTCTTGGAGATATCAAAATATCATCATCATCATCTTCCTGCCCTTATCCCATTTTACTTAAGGTCAGCGCAAAACGTTTTTTTCTTCCACTCTCCTCTATCAAACGTCACAGTATCATTCACTCCTCTTTCTTCAGAGATTAAAATATAGCATTCTTAATTAATTCATTGATGCTTACCGCTAATACCTTTAAATCGTTGTGAATATTTCCTTATTGCTCGTTGGTCTTTGACCTATACTCGGCACATTCTAAGATGGCGCCAGTGACAGACGTCAGTTTGTCCATAACTAGGTACTGACCTAGTCATTGTCGCTGGACAATGTGCGATTTAATCTGGTGGTTATGTCGATAAAATCTTCACGCTGCGCAAAAAAACGCAACAAAAGATAATATTTTATGATCAGTGCGGTCCTGCCTGTTGGAGGCCCCTTGCTGGAGGTCTTTACCAAGGCCTAACCTTCTGTGCGTGACTGAACTGTATAGTGCTGAACTGTGTCTTGTTTTTATATTCTAAAATAAAAATTTAATTTGTCTGGTAAAAGTAACTGTTACAGATTGAGAGGTCGGTAAAATATTATCTTTTCTTGCGTTTTTTTTTGTTGGTACTAATTTACAGGCATTATGACGTCACAAGGACCCCACTCCCGAATTTCGAAGCGTTTTATCTTTGTCAATATTCAGTGATTTAAAAAAACAAAAAATACGTGTCCATTATTTTTCAATAATCTAACTGACGAATGAACAGATTTTCAATTTATTTATACTGTGCAAAGGAATAGTTTGTGTACATATGTCACCATGTGTTACAGTCACCATTCTACACTGCGCCGAGTATAACGAACAATGTCATACCTAATGGACATTTTGATCTTTCAACCCGTCTTTGAAGTCGCCTTTGCAAAACACCGACGGATTTACCGTAGTCAATTTTCAACTTTAATTGTTTTGTTACATGATTGATTTTCGTTCTGTTATGCTTCTTTAGATGGTGACAATTGATTCGAGGTCGAATGTCTTGTTATGTGATACGATGCCGTAATATGACGGAACAAAATGTTTATAGCCTTTGTCAAAAAGACAGGCGTGGCGAATACGAAACGAGGCGTTTTTATTTGTAACTAGCTGTATCCTGCCCCGCTTCGCTGTGGCACAAAAAATTGTTTTTTCAAAAAAAAATAGATAAAAACCATCCTTGATGCGGATTATATATCATGCTAAAATTTTAGCTCAATCGGTGCAGAACTTTTTGAGTTTTTGAAGCATACACAAACCAACATAACATTTTTATATATATAGATGTATGGAATTGTTTGAATCCAGTCACATAGAAAAGCGAAAGCGATCCGATAGCGTGACCGAACTGATGCGAAGACGTGGCGAAGGCGTATTTGCTCTGTTTGACGTTGTTCATAAAAAGTAAGCTAATACAACTGTCACGCCTCGGTTCGCTGCACCCAGTTTGACGTCTCGTATCACTTCGGACTCAGTCCGGTTCGCTATCGCCTGTCAGTTTGACAAAGGCTTAAGTATGTATACGTATAAACCTACAAAGGTTGGCTAGTTTGTTGGTGGTTGCAAGTATCGGTTTTTTTTAATTTGATCTACAAGTGAATGTTCCGGAATCTGGTTATTTGTGTTTGTGAGTTGGAATGTTTATAAACGCACCCACGACACAGGAGAAGTTTCTTGTAACTAACCGCGTTTAAAGAAAACACATTAATTTGTGCTTAATGCTAAGTTATCGTAGAGTGTCAGCAAAATGACGGGACCCCCCTCTAGAGGGCCAAAGCCTGCCGGGGTCGCGGGATTGTACGAATTACCGTGACTCCGGAACGTAATGGGCTATTGAAGGACACCGTGGATTTTAGTCAGTACAAGTCTGACAGTCCCTCCAGCCCTGCCCTGGGCGGGAGGACTCGTTTGATGATTTTACTACGATAAAAAAAAAAGTCCCAGCTGCGTCAACATCTTAAGCTGGTTATGCATGACTGGAACTACATACTTTAACCAGCCACTTATGTGCGCGTAAAACACATGCCTTCGTCTTAGGGGAATAAAAACGTGACGTTATCACTTTATATGTATCCTGGAAAACACAAACAACTATTTGATATTCTCTGTATGTCCCTTATACGGTACAGTGTAGGATTTCAATCAGTGTTCCCAATTTCGTCGTATCCGGGGGCCTTAAACGCGATCGTCTTTCTTTCATCTCCGTCCTTATACGAAAAAAGCTTTTATCAATGTATGTCCGTGTGTACAAACGTTTCCTTGATTTGTCTAAACAATTGTTGATGTGTCTTTTATGGGAACGATTCCTATTATTTGTTGCGTAATATCCTTGTACTTGGATGCGGAAGTTATGATGTTATCCGGTTGAAAGAATAATGGTATTGGAAAATAGTTTGTTCAGAATTTAGGTAGGTAGTACTGACATTTCAACGGACGTCGATTTCTATTTTTAATAGGCAATGATATATTTGGACATATCTGGTACAATCTCAGACCTATGAGACCAAATATTTATTATTGCACGCATGATGTTCGCGGGACTGTACGAATTACCGTGACCCCGGAACGTAAAGGGCTATTGAAGGACACCGTGGATTTTAGTCAGTACGATTCTGACAGTCCCTCCCACTCTACCCTGGGTGGGAGGACACAATTGATCATATAAAAAAAAATTGCACGCATGGTAATATACAGACCCAGAAAGATAAATCGGTTTATTTATACAAAATATTATAATTTTATAAAAGCATTTCCTTAAACAAAACTGATAAAATCATTACCTTGGATACCTCGATACATCTACGAGTTAAGAACATTCTTGAAACCATTTTTTTTTAAACATGTGTTTGGTACTAACACAGTTCCTACCTTATCAAGTATTTGTTTTTACTACTGTTTACAAAATATCCGGATACATGTTCTAAAACCACCATTTGACTCATTTGACTCCAACACTGTACTTAAAACATTTGTTAACCAGTTTAACGGGAACCCCATACCGTGAAACCCCTTTTCATTGAATGGTACTGTCGCTATAAAAGCGTACCGTATAATATATGGTTACACAACACACTGCCATTCAATCTGTACCAAATATGGGACGGACCGAAAATGGTACAAAATATATCGGGTAACGAGCAGGGCTGACAGTTTTGGGGAATGATTGGGGAGTAATTGTAATTGGCTTTTGTTTTTTACGTATGTTTTACAAGGGTTTAGGCAAAGTGATTTTTATCCATACTGGAACAAAGGTGTTAATAAAAAAACGACGGGTTGCACTCTGGGAGTGCCGGCAGAAGTGAAAACTTCAATAGTAATAAACACACACGAACATTCGCGCAAGCGCCCTGCGCCGTCTTACGAATTTTCGATCAGGTCACGTGTCCTGACGCGAGTTTAACATTTTTTACCCATTCCAAAAAAAGTACACAACGCCGCTAAAGAAGTTTTCACTTCAAAAATCTCGGTCGCAATGTTGATCCCGAACTTTGTAACTAAATAACGACATAATTTGTCAATCAAAATCTTAAATACGTAAATCTTATCATAAGCACAACATTATATTTAAAATAGGATCATTTTAAAATATGTTCATTTTGAGCAGTGGTAGTCCAGTGGTTGATAGCTCAGACTCAGAGTCGTGGGTTTGAACCCCACCAGGCGCATTACTTTATGTGATTTATTACATCACCACTGCTTTCAAAACGGTGAAGGAAAACATCGTGGGGATTCGAAGATATGTGACATAAAACATGTGTCATCTACCAATCCGCAGTAGGCCCACGTGGTGGATTATGACTCACTCCCTCTCACAGAGAGGAGGCCTGTGTCCCAGCAATGGTACGATGGAACAGAGTAAAAACTGTTTAGGGCAGCACTCCGACAGGATAGAGATCAGGCTGCCCTGGTCAGACATTTTTTTTATCGTGGTAAAATCACCAAATGAGTCCTCCCACCCAGGGTAGAGCGGGAGGGACTGTCGGACTTGACTGACTAAAATCCACGGTGTCCTTCAATAGCCCTTTACGTACCAGGGTCACGGTAATTCGTAAGTCCCGCGACCCCGGCAGACTTTGGCCCTCTACAGGCCCCGTCACTATGCTGACACTCCTTGAGGCGCGCGTGGAGCACAACGCGCCGTCGGCCCGGGCATTGTCCATGGTCGGACAACGAGTCGCCCGTTACTCGCCGCTCGCATGACCGCGCCTACGGTGGCCGGAGAAGGTCTTGCGACGTCTGTCGCCGTGGGCGTCTACCACTGCGGCTGGGGTGGAGGGAGGACGCTGTCCTCTCCCTTGCCCTGGTGAGACTTACCACAACTTTTTTAAACTTTGTTCTAAGTGATATCAACCGTGTGAATAAAACAACAAAACAGTACCTTTTGTGACTATTAACCTACATTCCTATCTACCCTGTTTTACATAAAACAACTGGCCACCGGACCCCAAGTAATGAAAGATTCCCATAAAATGTTTGTGAACCATAAAGTTCTACTAAGATAAATATTTCTAGTACTTTCTGGAACATTCTAATTGTCTGTACCGAGTTGTCATAATCTTTATAGTGTCCCATCTCTATGAAGTTGCATCGTTATAATAAAATATTCATGCATAAGGGGGTAGTTCCACGAAATATTATGGGTGATGTCGTTATTCTGTGGTCCTGTGGTGTCTGGACTATTTCTACTCATATTTCTGGCTGAGTTGATGATAAAAGTTTTTGGCACACCCTTTTTTTGGGACATTCATCAAATGATTCTACCGCCTCCTTCTTTCCTTTCGTTAATACATTGCCCCACACTAGGAATTTCTCCTGTATCGTGGGTGCGTTTACTAACATAGAAACTCATATACACAAACACCCAGGTCTGGAACAAACAGGTAGCCCTAATCCTGGAACGGAAAGGGCTGTTGAAGGACACCGTGGATTTTAGTCAGTACGAGTCTGACAGTCCTTCCCGCTCTGCCCTGGGTGGGAGGACTCATTTGATGATTTTAGCACGATAAAAAAAAACGCTATTCTTGCTTTAGACATCAGAAGTCTATATACCTATTTAAGTTAAAAAGTTAAAGAACAAGCGAAATCTTCGTAATTTCATTTTGACAAAAGTATTTTATAACCGTAGCTTTAAATAATTCTATCTACTTTCAATAATTTACAAGACTTGACACGTGCCAATACGAAACAAAAAAAAACCCTGATTTTTTTTCACAAACTTTTATGTCATATTCATAAAAAAAGATTGCCAAATCTAAATCTGTCCATCCCTAAAATGACACACGTGTCAAAAACAGATGACAATTGACATGAAGTAAGTAGTGCTGTTTGAATTAACGGGATCACGTCGCTAGTGATGGGCGCTGATTGGATTTTCTATCGATAAATTGCGTAATCGATGACGTCCGGCCATCGTTACTAACTTGTCAACAACTGTCGGTTGTATGTTCCGGCTTAAAGTTATTTGTAAATATTACGGTCCATTTGTTTTTTTTGTGGTTCAATTAAGAGTTTGACACGCCTTGTCAGTATATTTGTAGTTGTCTAATGTTGACTTTTCTTAACTATTTCTATGAACTTCATTTGCAAATATTCTTCCATTACAATTGAAATATTAGCCAATACTTTTTGTCAAGCGAAGAGGTGGATTTAATTAAAGAATTCACCAGTACATATATTTAATTAAGGCCACCTTACTGTGCTGCATAGATGTAAGCAAAAAAAACAAGTGGAAATGCTGTCATGAACAATCTAGACTTTCCTTTTGTCTCTGGCCCAGCCTGTTTGGCTTCGCTTGTCTATTGCGTTTTATTTTTCATGTAAACTGAGGGATGGTTTTCCTTGCTTTTGTTCTTTTGCATTTTATATTTGCAGTCATAATTCGTTTTCCCGGTATTTCTTTTTTATTAAAAGGAATGTCTCCTTAATTTATAATTTCTTTTTTAATTTTGAAGAAATAAAAACACTATGTTCACGTTTTTATATCTATTAGCTATGTCGCTAAAAGATATAGATACACAACCATAGTATTTATGCATTAAAAATAGTCTAGAAAAAACTTTAAAAAGCTTGTAGTTAGAAATTCTGGTTTCTTGTACTAAAAAATCTAGTCTTTCTGGAATAGCAACCAGGAAATCACCTTATTAAAAGCTTAAAGCTTCTACTGTCTCAATTCACCAACATTGGCCAAACCTTTATCACTAACAAACACAAGACCAAACTTCCTCATTTCCCATTTATCGTAACGCGACTCTCATTTACACAGAAAACAGCCAATATCGAACAACAACAACGCAAACTAAGTCACCTAACCCGCAGCTAATTAATCCTATCGACAATCGATAAATCGATAGTGCACGTCACTATAATCCATCACCCGTTGCCCGCACACGGATATCGGATTACAAATGCGGACCGACGAACAACACTAGATACTTTATCTTGCGTCTCTCTCACCCTCCCCATTCCCAGTATATGTGTGAGGGGGATGAGAGTAAGTAAGGATATCTCGAAAACTACAAAGTGTGAGATTCAGAGAATGTTTCGGGAGTTAAAAGTTTGCTTGAATTGAGGTCGATGACTCTTTGTATCAAGGATATTTTTGGATGCAGCTCTGTCGTGTCTAATTGACTTTTTGATGAAGGGGAAAGAAGTAAAGTGATTTGGGTCAACTGATTGTCGGGTAATTGTTATGCTACAGAAATAATTATGTTTCTGCAGATGATTTATTTGCTTACTTATCGGGAGAAGTGTGGAGAATATTAATTAACAGTACGTCTAGAAGTCGGATGGTAGAAAGGGGCCGGTGACATGAAGTAAATGGGATCAAACGTGGATCTAAGACTATTTTTGCTTTACAGATCTGGGCCGAAAAGATCTCTTACCTGTCAATTATATAGCCAGAAAATAAATCCCAGCACCCTCATCCATGTTTCCACCCTAATCAAGTGGAAGTCTTTTCCGAACCAAATAAAAAAAGGCTTCGTTCATCCCCAAGCCGACGACAGTAATTAATTGACAAGAATTGGAGCCATTCGTCCCAAACGCGATGGGAAATCAATCCTATAGAGCAGGGGTTCCCAAACTGTGCGCCACGGCGCCCTGGGGCGTCGTAGAGAGTACAGAGTGACCATTCTCTGGATCGATATTGCGTGGACACAAAATTCTTTCTACAACATCATTTTTAGTATATGCGAAACCGGATAAACCTGTCTAGTATTTTTGGATATAGAATCTATATGTAAAATTTCAATGCTGTATCATGAAAGGTTTCGCATATACTAAAAATAATATTGTATACACAAGATCCAATAAAAAGAAGAATTGAACTCTTTTGCAGTTTTAAAACCAGATTCTCGTGCTCCGATTACGTGGAGTTTGCAACCAGATATATTATTTTTTTATTATTCACGGGGCCATATTATGACGTCTTAAAAACAGGCTTATTCCAGTGAGTGAACGAGGTGGCGCTAGACGAATTGTATAGCTCTGTCTCTTTCACTCACTGGAACAAGCCTGGTTTTAAGACGTCATAATACGGCCGCTGGTATCGTTTAGCTCGGGCGCCGAGACGAAGTATGAAACCTGTTAGTGCGCCTTGTGCTGAAAAAGTTTGGGAACCCCTATTATACAGAGTATTATTGATAGATACTGGCTTCTCGCTCCGTTGCTATGGTTTTAATTGTAATGGGATGCTTTGGAAGTGTTGGTTTGTTATGTTTTGCTTGTTATGGATTGAGAAATGTAATTGGGTATTTCACCCTCTTTCAAAACACAATATCTCTAATACGGTGTCTAGTATTTTTGGGTAAAGATCTATGTACAAAATTTCAATACTGTACCTTAAAACATCACAAAGTTATAAGCTTGTTATGTTACCTGGCTGTCCGTTCAAAAACATGCTAATTTCGCGGTAATTTCGGGCAACCTAACCGTACACTAGTGATTGTATTGTAATTAACCGATGATAAAATAAAAAATATAATTTGGAATAAAATACAACACGGTGTTAACATTTTTGGACTTGATACAGTTATATATACTCCTTACTTTACAAACTATATTCAGGTTTCGCATAAACTAAAAATAATATTGTAGACCAAAAACCCGGTTAACTTTAAAATGGTGAAATTACATTTTTAAAGGCATTTAAATCCTTGAGTTCACTAATCAGTAAGACCATTGAGTTAATTAGTTACGATGTCACAGAAAGCATTATTGCAATACCAAACTAATATAAGATAGAATCACGTTTTGGCAGTTCTTCTTCTTATCGTATGGTTGATGAACAACCTGGTGTCAGAGTTTAAACCGCCCGTAGGCCTCTGACATGGCTTCACACACCGTTGAAAAATCTCTCAGGTGTGCTGGTTTCCTCACGATGTTTTCCTTCACCGTTTTTTGCAAGTGATAATTAATTTATAATACGCACATGAATTCTAAAAGACATTGGTGCGTGCCGGGGTTCGAACCTGCAACCTTTGACTTGGCAGTCCAATGGTCGTACCACTCGTTTTGGCAGTTGAAAAAAAGTATGATATATCAATTTATTGATTGGTGAAACCTATTCAAATATCGTATTGGAAAATTATTGACACAAAAGACGATCAGCCTATAAGGTTCACATTTTTTAAAGTCGCTCTCTGCTTTGGTCTCTGGACTTACGAATTACCGGGACCGGTATGTCAAGGGCTATTGAAGGACACCGTGGATTTTAATCAGTACGAGTCTGACCCGCTCTGCCCTGGGTGACTCATCACTGGTAAATTAAATGTTGAACAGCACACCTGCTCTGAAACAAAAATAAAAAGCCAATAATCCTAAACATAGCTAGGTAACCAAGCTTCCAAGACTCGGCACAATTACCTTTAAACCAGACAAATATTTGTTCCTCTGTGACCTGGAATCTACAGAGCAAAAGCTATTTAGGAGTTAAGCCACTGCGACGATCCGACCGTCAAAATTGGATTTTTTGTAGTGGACTTATTCCGGGTGATTTCTTCCAAAGAGTATATTGTGGTGTAGGATATGATAAAAGGATTATTCTTTTAAGTATAGAGGTCTTCTGTTGTAGATTATAGTGATTATTTGTTGTGTGTAATGTATTTAAACGAGTGCTGTACAGGTTTTTTTAATGTTTTTAAATGTTGTCCCTTACTAGGAATTTCTCCTGTGTCGTGGGTTAAACTATAGCTCCTTAGAGTCTGCGCCACCACTTATTTTAATGCAATTTGATGTAATGACATTGACACTAGCGCCGCCGCCGCGTCAAAATGACTTCAGTCGTGGCGGTATCCATCCGCCCGCAATTTGATTTTGACATTAGCTACGTCATCTGTATCCGTTGACGGAGTTAGAAAATAGACACCCTGACTCTTATGCCTTTGTCAAACAGACAGCCGAAAGCGAAGCGTTTCCGAAGCGATACCGAACCGAAGCGAGACGTCAGTCCGATTGTTCTGTCACGCTATCGGATCGCTTTCGCTGTTCTATGTGACTGGATTCAAACAATTCCATACATTACAAGTAAAAACGCCTCGCTTCGCATTCGCCACGCCTGTCTGTTTGACAAAGGCATTAGAAAGAAGACACCCTGAGTCTTACAGAATTTGGGTTTTGTTCCCCGACAGTACCAATTTTGTAGTTGTTTCAAATAACAATATTATTTTTCAAAACGGAACCAATCGTACGTCTATAATACAACGGAAACTTTCTTCAATGTTCGTTCAACAGAAGTAAGAGATAAATGAAATGTTGACGCCGGACAAAGGTTCCGTAGAAATTGCTGGCTCAATAAATTGTATTAAGAATTCTTGTTTTCATTTCAATAAGTAAGGTTAGTAATCTTCTCTTAGCAAAATATTTCAATTTATCAAAAAGTTTCCTGTTTTTTTTTTCTCTCAGAAATATTTTCATCAAATCATGTAACGTTTGTTTCTTCGGACATTTTGTATTCTAGAAAGGTCGGGTAAAACGAATCCTGAGGAGACCGTATCTGGTCGCGGGACTGTACGAATTACCGTGACCCAGCAACGTAAGGGGCTAGTGAAGGACACCGTGGATTTTAGTCAGTACGAGTCGGACAGTCCCTCCCGCTCTACCCTGGATGGGAGGACTGATTTTACAACGATAAAAAAAAGACCGTATCTGCCGAATTGAGGAAATCTGTGAGAAGGAGGAAAATATGAAGAAAATCTTAATGTTCTAATTATTACTGACTATTAGTCTAACCATTGATATGTTATGTGTGTGTGACTGTCTAGCCATTGATTTGCAACTTAGGCTCGGGGTTTCATACTTCGGAAAGCACGTTGATTCGTTGGTCCTGGCTATTCACAGGGTGCGAAGAAGAAGAAGAAGATCCGCTCGTTTTAAGAAGATAATCTTCTAAACTACCTACCTAACTTAGTCATTTAAAAAATAAGACTGGACTAACGATCATATTTCTTGTTAACCACATATCTAAAGAAAATATCCTGGGAAGTCGTAACCAAATCTCGGACAATGTTGGTCTAAACAAAAAGCATTTCACGGGTAATTTCTCACCAAAGGGTGTCTATGTGTGCGTGTGTCTGCCTAAGGCGCGGTTTATACATAAAAGACGTAGCGAAACGTGTGGAGTTAGCGGATAATAATCAAAGGCCGCCGCTATGAGCGGTGGCTTAATGCGGGGCGGCAATTGTTAAGATCGAATGTATAGAATTGTTTGAAGCCCGCCACGTAATGTTGCTCATAGCGAAAACGTGTGCGGGTATCTCCAAGCGAATCGCTATACGGTGCGCGATGCTAAAAGCGGCGGGAAAAGTACAGTTTCAGAGAAAACTATCCCCCTTTTAAAATTAATACCGACCGAGTGACGTTTTGTGATTTTAAGAATCGTTGTATCTTCATCAATTTCGGTTCATGTAACAAAATCCCCCACAGTCACACGTCCTCGCCACATCTCTACTTTCTTTCTTAATAAACGTATATCTTTTATTTATTTCTTTCTATTCTGTATAATCCGCCTAAGTTTATGGAACAGAATCTTCTGTATCATAACTGTTTGCTTACACGAAAAAAATATAATAATCTCGAGATTTTTCGCTTCACTAATAAATTCGGACTGTTTATGTAAATAGAAAAAGTTTTCCTTATCATTCAAATAATTGAAGTATTTTGGCGGAAGCTTGTCGAATTGTATGAAGAAAGCTTTAGGGTAGTGTAAGTACATACTGTTTAGTTATATTTGTGAAGTTATTTACTTACAGACGGTACAATTTTATACACTTTTATTACACCTATGTATATCCTATTTCTTTATACCTGTACTATTTATTTTATTTTATTCTGTTACACATATTTCTTATTTGATTATTTTAACTCACACACTATAAAGCTGATTTACGTCTGTGACGACTCACAAGGTCCAGTTGAAATCCAGCCTGGCTTTTTGCCGAACTGAGCCTATTTGGCACATCCGTGAGGCACACGGTACCTACTTTTGTGTTCTTCCTTGTTCATTGTCTCGTAATTTATATAATTTATTATAATTGTGTGCTTGGCTGGCTTGTCAAATAAACTTATTTTCTTTCTTTCTTCTAGATGTACCGGAAAATGTATGCTCTTCGACAACCATCGAATATTTTCTGAAATAATCATATTAATTTAGTTAACTTGAACATTAAACAACATTTTGCCGATAAAATCAGTTAGGAGGGTTTATACATACATTCATAAAACTCACGCCTTTTTTACCATGGGGGTTGGCAGAAACTACGGAGCGCCAATTGCTAAGATCCTTACATATTCCTTTCGCCTCATCCACATTCATACATCTGGTCATACACGCACGCCGATTGCGAGTACTACACACCCGGCGTTTCTGAAGCACTTCACCAATAAAGTCAGTGTAGGTCTTCCTAGAGCGTCCCCTCCCGGTTTATCTATATGTAGATAAAAATCTTACACTTTTTGTCTTTATATACGTTCTTTAGTGTTTTTTTTTCCGGTTGGTTAAAACATCAAATGTGTCCTGGGTGGAGCGGTAGGACCTGTCAGACCTTGTTAGTAGGTTGCACTTTGAGCCGCGGTAACATTTTAAGACGGGACGTCTTAAAATGTTAGCCATTACTGAACAAGGTGTGAAATTATGTTTAGTATGTTTTTCTTAGGTAGCTCCATAGCTAAAATCTTTCGGAACTGCCTCGCTAGGCAAGCGGAAGTCGATAAACGTTAACGCTCAGTAGACTTCAATACATTTTCAACTTTATACAAAGCGCATTAAATTGTAAATCTATTAAAGACTACTAAGCGTTAAAGATCGAAACGAACGAAAACGCCTGTAATCTATAATAGACTATCAACTTTATGCACTAGGATATAAAGTTAAGAATGTATTAAAGAATACTGAACGTTAACGTTCAAGACTTGCCGCTCGTCAAGGGGGCATAATCTTGAACATAATGGCGGACTTACACCGGAGACGGATTATCCTATTTATAGAACCGACCACAACAAAGTAAAACTTACTAGAATCAATTAGGTTTTCCTGTTATTGTAAGCTTCCATTCATTACTGTTTGAAAAGTACGTGGAATTCACTAATTACCTCCTTACTTGTACTTTCAAAATTAATACTTTCAGTGAACAGGGTTTTCTGAGAATAATCTTGAATTATCCTGCGTTAACAATTTGGTGAAAATTCCCGGATGGCTAATTATAAATACTAGAATTGAAATTGTATTGAGTGCCCAGTTGGTTAAGTGTGAGCTGTGAAGCGGTGAGGTTGAAGTTCGATTCCGAAGTCAGACAAAACGTTGTCTGTTACAGTTTTTGTTTTCTACATTGTAAGCATTTTTTTTTCTATCGTGGTAAAATCATCAAATGAGTCCTCCCCACCCAGGGCAGGGCGGGAGGGACTGTCAGAATTAACTGACTAAAATCCACGGTGTCCTTCAATAGCCCATTACGTACCGGGGTCACGGTAATTCGTGAATCCCGCGACCCCGGCAGGACATAGTAACCATTAAAAATTCTTTCTCTATTCCCACAAGAATATACATAGCTGAATCCCCAGTTAGTTGGGTGGCTGTTGACGCGGCTGTGAACCGGTGAGGTTGTAGTTCTATGCCCAAGTCAGCCAAAAGTTGACTGTCTCAGTTTCTTTTTTTTCTACATAGTGACCATTAACAATTCTATCGCTATTCTATATTTTATACTCTAACAAGAATAGACGTAGTTATATATATACAATCTCAAATGGCACAACCCGTAGACAACACAAGCACTGCCATTTTATCTATTCTTCTATGCACCAAAATATCGTTTCTACCATATCATGCTATGCGTGCGTCTCCTAAGACAAATTAACTTGTAATATAATTTTTAATACGGTTATTTTTTTTTTTAAATTTTAATCTACCTTTTGTTTTCCAAAAATAATAAAAGCCAGCGGCTTTTAAATAAAAAGGTACACACACGCAAGTGTACTCAAGCTTAAAAATTTCATAACACAACAGTCCCTCGTAAAGTAAATAAACATATTTCAAACAATATCCATTTGTATATAAAACAATCATTTTGCATGAGCTGGTCTTTTCTGTTTATCTTCTACTACATACATATATAAAAACATTGTTCTGTCTTGCTTTATACACATATATAAAAGTACTAGCTGCTGCCGCCATATTCGGTTTTTTTTGTAACGTGGTATAATCATCAAATGAGCCCTTCCACCCAGGGCAGAGCGGGAGGGACTGTCAGACTCGTACGGACTAAAATCCACGGTGTCTTTCAATAGCCCGTTACGTTTCGTAATTGGCGAGTCCCGTGACCCCGGCAGAATTTGGCCCTCTAGAGGGGGGGGGGGCGTCATTTTGCCGACACTCTTTGAGGCGCGCATGGAACCCAACCCGCCGTTGACCCGGGCATGGTCCATGGTCGGACAGCGAGTTCCCCATTACTCGCTGCCCGACTGCCCGCAGCCCGCAGCTTCGCTTAAGTTAATTTCGAATTTGACAATCAAATCGGTTCATATGAAAGTTATTGTTGTTTTACTCGGGAACAGTAAAACCATAGATTTATTAAAATATATTGTTATTAATTAAAAATAAAAGCGTACTTACTTTTATTTTCATAATATGTTGTACACTATTTTCTGTAATTTACAGTTAGTATACGGCAATCATATGCAAGCGCAGAGTCTCCAGGCACTGGTTTGCTTAAAACGAGGCTCCAAACACGCATAAATGTACTGAAAAAGGTAATTGGCTATTTGACTGAAAAATTCCAATAAGTCCGTCACTTAGATTATCAAAAAATATTCGACCCGTATTTTTTCTTTTGTTTCGTAAACCAAAATTAACGAAGATACAACGCTTTCAAATTTGATAATACGTCACAATTTTGTACAATTTTTATTGAATTCTGACGTCACGAGCCCCCACTCTCGAGTTTTGATGCGTTGTATTTTGGTGAATATTCATTTACTTATAAAAGAAAAAATACGTGTCCGTTATTTTTTTAAACTTATTATAGTAATTAAGCCTTTGTCAAACAGACAGGCGAGTCCGAAGCGATACCGAACCGAAGCGAGACGTCAGTCCGATAGTTCTGTCACGCTATCGGATCGCTTTCGCTTTTCTATGTGACTGGATTCAAATAATTCCATACATTACAAATAAATACGTCACGCTTCGCATTCGCAATGACGGTCTAATTATATTTGTAATTAATAGCTACTGTCAAATAGCCAATTGTGACAATAAAGTATTTTATTTATTATTGATGCGTTAAAGGTAAAATAAAAAAGGTAAAAAAAATATTGTAACTTAGTCTAAAATTAATAATTAAATAAATATTCTAATTGAACGGAGGTTTTCTTAACATTTTGCTCTTAAATTTTATATTTTAAAACGTCTGAAGTTGCTTTTAGTCCACTTGACTGTGCCTCTTGTCTAAGTTGTCTAGACCACTAATTATTATATTAAAGGTCAAGTTACAAACTAGTTGTCGCCGGCGGATTCGCCCGCTCGTAACTCGATAAATATCCCACAGGAACGTACTACCTAGATAAACGGTATCCTATGTGATTTTTGTTGGTCGCACGACTCACGAATTACTGTGACCCCAGAACGTAAAGGGATATTGAAGGGCACCGTGGATTTTAGTTAGTACGAGTCTGATAGTCCTCTTGCTCTACCCTGGGTGATAACGTGATAAAGTCATCATGACTTTATCACGTTAAGTTTTCACTAATAATCTCTGAGCAAAATTTCATCAAGAATCATTCAGCTATTCGGACGTAGTTGAGTAACAAACATCCATCCATCCCATCAATCAAAAACACTGATATTAGTTAGACGTAAACCCCAAAAATGTTGGCCTAAAAATACAGAAATTATTTTCGTTAAAATATTTAAATGAAACAGTTAAATGAATCGATTGATTGACACTATAAAATGTTTTCAGCGCCATCCAATTTAAAACAGAAATTCAACTGCATCCCAGCCTGAGGTTTTCAATGTAAAATAAATTATTCCATATTGGTAAACCAACGTTACTGATGAAACATCGAGGTCGGAAAATCGGATTTCGTTTAATTTTTGGTTTCACATAAAATTTTTTTTTCGTAATGTGGTAGTAATCCAATTAACTTTAGAGTAAAGGAAAACATCGTGAGAAAATCTGTTTTGTCCTATAACCACATCATCATCTGCCTAGCCTTTTGCCAACTATATTAGGGTCGGTTTCCAGTAAAACCAAGACAGCTGAATATTAGTATTTTACATGGAGCGACTGCCTCTCGGACCTCCACAACCAAGTAACTGGATAATACGATACCCCATGGTAAGACTGGTTAACAGACTTTAGAGCTTCTGACTAACAGTAACGACTATCAAAGATCTGCAAATGATAGCCGGGACTAATGGCTTCACGTGCTTTCCGAGACACGGAAGAAACTCGCTATGACAGATGGTCACCCATCCACAGACCAACGTTGGCAAGCGTGGTTTAAGCTGGAAGATTGGCCTGTGCTGCTGTAATTATTTAGCCAGGAGCTCCTCAACCTACATCCAAATATTATTTAAAATTCATGAGCTCATAGATTGCTAAACATAATTTTATTGTCGTTACAATATGGCGTCAAGGTCGTCCTATTTTTACTTGAAAGGTATTGTACCAAAATAAAACGATTTGTTTCTAAAATTGACTCGAAGTAATTTGCGTGTGACAGAAGAAAAAATACTAGAACGACATAAATAGTTCATAACATTGTAATATTTCATTAATATACTGACTCACGAAAAAAATCTTTTGTTACTTTTGTGTTTTTTAGAAATGTATTTTTCCTTTTTAGGATTCCGTATTTGAAGGGTAAAACCTATTACTATGACTTGTCTTTCTTTTTGTCTATAACCAGGCTGTATATCATGAACCGTGATAGGTAGACAGTTGAAATTGTCACAGATGATTTATTTCAGTTACCGCTGTAACATCATACAAAAAATACCAAAAAAAAATAGAATGAAATAACTATATAAATTCCTGTATAACAGACTTGATTTCTTTTTGCTCGTTTTTGCTCGATATTTATAAAGGCAACAGATAGTTGGTCGCGGGACTAACGAATCACCGTAACCCCGGTACGTAAACGGCTGGTGAAGGACACCGTGGATTTTAGTCAGTACGAGTCTTACAGTCCCTCCCGCCCTGCCCTGGGTGGGAGGACTCATTTGATGATTTTACCATGATAAAAAAAGGAAAATGATAGACGCTTGAAATATTCACAGAAAATTTAGTAATCTAATCACTTTATAAATAAACAATTTGATAAAAAAAAGAAAAACATATTTAAGGGGCTCCTACACAACAAAGGCTATTTTTTGACGTCGTTATACGAGTAGACAATGGTAGTCGTGGCAACCATTATAAATATTAAAAAGCAAAAAATCCTTCGTGCGCGAGTCCAACTCGCACTTGGCCGGTTTTTTTTGTAATAATTAGTTTAGTAGTCGCTGTGTAAAGAAGTCGTGAAATTGAAGTCATTATCAGATTTCTGTTGAATTTAGTCGGTATATATTAGTCGGTAAATATAGTAAAACTAGGTAGACTATTTCTTTTTATTATTCATTTAATTTAGAGCCAGGTGAAAACACAAATACTTAGAAGTTATATTGCGATTTGATTGTAACTTTTTCTTATTTTTGAATAAGCCAACATATTTACAGTTACCACCAGTTACCTTTATAGACTTCCATAGCATAGTATGTTCCCACTGCTGGACGAACGAAGGCCTGGGATTCCCATTGTATTTTTCTTTTTAAATTGGGACAGGTTTGACCTTGACGTCTAGGTCAGAGGTGAAAAAGTCTACGATGAAGTGACCTTACTCAGAAGCATCTTCACTCTTACTTTGAAGAGATATTTGTATATTCTGCAAGTTGTTGTTCCGGTTCTGGGTATTTGTGTTGCTGGCTTACTATTTTTGAAAACGCACCCAATATGGCCAAAGTTCGGCCAATGAAGGTTCTAAAAATGCCAAAACGAATTCTCAACCTAAAAAAATCTTCAAAAATACCTTTGTATTTGTGACAAAAACCAGCAAAATACCTTCCGTACCCAGCTAATTTCTTCGTATGTAGCATTTTTTATTCTAAAACGCCGACATTTTCTTGCTAAGTGGCTTCCGCTACTAATCCTATAAAGCACTCTTTGGTATAAAGTGACTCTTTCCTCTTTCAAACGTCTTTCAAGCCACAAAATATAATTTCTTTCAGGTTTTCTTCCGATCTCGAAACAAGGGCTTTTTTAAGGAAATATTCAGTAGAAAGATGAAATACAAAACAGTTTTACTATTAACAAGGGTTTCAAAATAAATATGATAGAAAATGTTAAAAAAAACATAGGTGTCGACGACACGGATGGTTTTTTGAGAACCTCTTCTTTTTACTTAAAAAAAAAAAAATTAAACGATGTAAGAAATTGCATGCGAGTTGCATGCAAGTTTGATCAACTGAATTCATTTTTCATTAATAGGTAATCCGCAACGTAGTCTGCATGCATTTTTTCGTAACGTGAACAAAAGGGCCTTAAATATAGGATTTCCTAATCCACATAATCATTCAATTAAATGTATATACATTGTCGGCTGTTGTCTAGATGTTATCTTAACATGACTGTCCGATAGATATCTACCTACCACAATCACAAATATACACATAGTTTATCTATACTATATAATAAATCTGTAGAAGGGTCAATTCTGTACATTGAAAATATTGAAAAAATAAATAGCGGGGGGTGTTGCTGGATCAGACCAAACCCAAATATATGATTTAAAAAATTTTTGTCTGTCTGTTTGTCTGTCTGTCTGTTTGTGCAGGCATCACGTGAAAACTAAAGCTTCGATTTCGATGAAACTTGGTATAATTATTCCTTATTATACTGGGCATAACATAGGATACTTTTTATCCTGGAAAAATACGTAGAAAAAAAATCTTATTTTTCAGTTTTATTCATAGACGTTGTTCTGTAGAACCGCGAACACACGTTGCATTACCCGCAGTGGATTCAGCGCCGTAATATTTATAAGATGTCATTGTCAGAGTTACTCAAAATGGGGAAATAAACCATCCACGCGAAGACCGACATTCGCGCGGACGGAGTCGCGGGCGGAAGCTAGTTTTTAAATAAACCAGTATTGTCCCACTGTCCGGCAAAGATCTCTCCCAAATCCTTCCCTTTTGATGATTTTTAACACTGAAAAAAGGCGTGTTTTGAGAGGAATCACCTATTTTTTTTTTAAACGTTGCCCCACACAATGATTTTCTCCTGTGTCGTGGGTGCACTCACATACACAAACGCCCAGACCCGAGGCAACTATTTGTATATCATACAAATATTTGCTCCGTACGGGAATCGAACCCGCGACTCGCAGCGCAGTAGTCCAATCAATCACTCAGCCACTACGCTAACCTTGCCGTAACTACCTAGAAGCTAACCTTTAAGGCTTTGCTAAACATCGAACTCAGCTTGGCGCGACGACGCTAACGTGGCGTGATTGCTAATTATGACAATAGCACCAACGCGACGTTCCGCTGACCGTCAGCGCTAGCATGGCTTGTTTTGTTTTTGAAGTGAAAACTTCTTTAGCGGCGTTGAGCACTTTTTCTGTAATGGGTATAAAATCTTAAACTCGCGTCAGGACACGTGACCCTGACCGAAAAAGCGTAGGACGGCGCAGGGCGCTTGCGTGAATGTTCGTGTGACTTAATTACTTTTAAAGAAGTTTGTATGCTGGATACATTCGTTGCTAGGTAACATTGTTTATAAAAGATGTACGTCACATTGGAAAATTATTGAAATAAAAAGTCAACCATTTTTGCGAGTTTTACTAAAATCTGTTCACAAGATATTTCCAACAATTACTATTCAAGTTTTCACTTCTGCCGGCACTCCCAGAGTGCAACCCGTCGTTTTTTTTTTTTGTATACGTTGCCCCGCTCTAGGAATTTCTTCCTGTAACGTGGGTGCGTTTACAAACATAGAAACTCACATATACAAACACCCAGACCCGAAACAACTACTTGTGGATCATACAAATATTTGCTCCGTGCGGGGATCGAACCCGCCAGCAATCGCTCAGCCACTGGAACAACCGTGTCGTTAATGTGTGTTAATGTGTATATTTTTATAATAAATAAGCACGCCAAGAACACGTCATGCTAGCGTCGCGACGCACCGAGCTCGGTGTTTGGTAAAGCCTTTACCGTCCAAGTTTTTTTTACGTGGTAAAATCATCACATGAGTCCTCCCACCTAGGGCAGAGCGGGAGGGACTGTCAGAGTCGTACTGACTAGATCCACGGTGTCCTTCAATAGCTCTTTTTTGTTCCGGGGTCACGGTAATTCGTGAGTCCCGCGACCCCGGTAGGCCTTGGCCCTCTAGGCGGGGTCCCCCCGTCATTTTGCTCACACTCTTTGAGGCGCGCGTGGAACACAGCGCGCCGTCGACCCAGGTTATTATCCAAGTTAGATATTAATTAAAACTCTCAAGAAACAAAAGATAATCACAATTGTAACAATCAATTTCTAGCCCCAAGAGATTACTCGATCAAAAAAGAAAATTCCCAAGAATGTATTTCTAACTGTATCAAAAAGTCAAGTGCCCGAAGTTCACTATTTGACGAGAAGAACCTCAAAAATATATAAGTACCAGTCTTTACCAACCTTTTCAAAAGAGTGTCTTTCCATGTACAGCGGTCTAAATTGTAAAAAATGTTTGCGACCCCTCATATATCTTTATCATGCTGACTTGTAAGAATACTTAGGGGACTAATCTTATTTCAGGGGTTAAGAATACCTTTATGGCGTATTTTGGTGTAATAGAATATTTCTTGATTTCACAGAAACATTCTTTCTTCTTCGTGTGAGGATGTGGTCACTGGTTTTCTGGGTCTCTTACTACCCTCCTTTAGGCCTGCAGTGCACACAAGGGAGTGTTATCGCCCACTTAAAAGGCTGCTCTAAAGGAATACAGGTCAAATACTAAAGAGAATTTATGAAAAATGTGTCACTTCCTTCCTCGTTCTCCGCCAGAGCTTTTGACCTCTCAGTAAGGGTTAACGTACGCACGATGACGTGAAAACTAGGTTACGCAAAGATAATAAAATCTACAATTCTTGGTATGAACAAAGGTGTTGTTCCTGGAAAAATACCTGTACCTATCAATTTCATTCAATGGATTTTTTGTCGGCTTACCGGCAAACTGCATTGAATAATTAAAATTAATTTTACGTAATATGTGTATGGATTTTGAAGAGTTTCGTGTTTCTTTAATCATAATTGACGTAAACTTTTTTTAAGCTTAATTGTCAAAAATATGAATCTTTTTATTTTTTACTATCATCGGGATCACTTTTCGAATATGCTGAAACGTGGGTGCTCACATTCCACTTTTAGGTTTAACAGTGGTGCCGTGGTGCCAGTCAATCAGATTACACCTCAATCAAGGTTCTTCGGACATTCGATTTATTTATTTATTTATTTATTTACCAAATTACAACGGCTGTGTGAACAACCAATTACAGCAATTTGTTCAATACTCAATTTGTTCAAATTCAATACTTGAGACTACTTTAATTAAGTCTGCACAAATGTACTTAGAATGATTTTACTTCTTAAAGATATCATTACATTTAAAAAAGGTAAAGTGCCAGGCTAGTTAAAGTCTTACTTAACTAAACTCTACTCGCGAGCGATATAATGGAATCACTTACTCCGATTCTACGCGATCTTTAGTACTTAATATCTAGTTAAGAATAATAAAGTGTTAACTTTAAATTGATACCAAATTCATTCAAATCACGCCATTATTTAAGGAGCTATCTGGGACCAATTCCAAGTAAGTAATCAGCAGCCTAGCCTTTTCCCAACTGTATTAAGGTCGACTTTCAGTTGAATCAGATGTAGCTGGATATCTGTATTTTACATGGAGCAACTGCCTATCGGACCTCCACAACCCAGTAACTGGGTAATATGATACCCCATGCTAAGACTGGTTGTCAGACTTTAGAGCTTCTGACTGTGATTAACGACTTAAGATCTGGAAGTGAAAGCCGGGACCAACGGCTTTACGTGCTTTCCGAGGCACGAAGGAAACTAGCTATGAAAGATGATCACCCATCCACAAACCAACATCGGCAAGCGTGGCTTAACCCGGAAGATCAGCCTGTGCGGCTGTAATTATTTAGGCTAAATAATAGTAAAAAGTCTGGACTTTAGTTCGCTAGTGTTAAAGCCACCCACTCATGTTAGTAGCTAAAGCTAACATTCAAAATCGCATTAACGCTAACTTGTTACAGTTTCAGTTAAAAGCTTGTAACTTAATATATCTCCTGAAGATCGGCTCGTCCAATCACCGGCTGTCGGGTCCTAGTTAAAGACTACGGCACAAAGCTGATTAACTGTTAATTACGTCTGTTTTAATTAGAACTGAACACGTTTTCGGTTGAAAATTGAGAGAAACGCGGGAATTTGATCGCGTTTAGAGTTCTGCTGATTGATCGGTAACTGTAGATTTGTAGTTGAAAATCTTGTGTTATGATTTTTGTTTGATAGTATAAGGCTGGTGTTCTATCGCCGGCGATTAGCGAGTAGCGAGTAGAGCGAGGTACTGATAACGAGCGAGCAGCGTGTGTGTAGTTTCGATAGTTTTGTTGCTGGGCTATCAGCGAGTGTCCGAATGCGACAGGCGATTACTCGCACTACTCGCTCGGCTGTACAACATGTCTTTCGTTGACATCTCTGACCGCCAAGCGAGTATCGCTGGGCGAGAATTTCTGTGTAACCCTTATCGCTCAGCGATAAAGTAATGGAGCTACTTCCAAAGTAGTATCAGATATTTTAGGAGTTGCAGTGGTTTGGGAATAGAGCTGTGGGACTGTTCCAAAAAAGTCCCTTCTGCCACCCAGGGCGGAAGAACTCATTAGATGATTTTAACACCCCAATAAAAAAGGTAGTTTCCGTTCATAAATATGTGTGATGTCCTAAATTAAACATATGAATTAAATGATATTATTTTCAACGGTTGGTTATTTAAATTCTCATTCGAATAAATAAACTTATTTAGTGAAGTTCATAGAAATGCCTGCAGTTTTACGAGTAAGTTACATCATGTATCAAACTCTCGGCACTCATAAACTCTGTAACAAAATTACTTATACAAAAAATGCATGAAACACAATCACAATAAACATATCCATGCAGATATTAAAATCAAATTCCCATGAAATTCTCTACTGTATTGCATTCGAAAACCTGACAAAGACGATAAAGTTTCGACCATAACCTTTAGTACATAAATCAACACCTACATGAAAGAAGTTCGGTATAAAAAACCTTATTGTTCTATGACCCGACGGTTTTTTTTTTAAGATAACCTTATATTAAGGTTAAGGTACACACATTATTGGACCGCCCGCGGAGGCAGTGGTCTTGTGGTGACGTCATAATGCAAGTGTGGTTAGAAGGTCAAGTCTGCACTGAATTTGTTTAATAAAAAAAAAATTGCTTGAACTGTTGGTCGCTAAAAATATGAAACTTTTTTGGGTCAATTACAAACTCCATTTTATATAAGATTTTTTCTTCCGTGTTCGCCCTTGACCTCAATCCAGCCCAATACCAAAGATGATGTCACTTTTTTAATCATGATAAAATCATCAAATTTGTCCACCCACCCAGTGTGGGACAGGAGGGCCTGTCAGACTTGCACTAACTAAAATCCACCTTGATTCTTCAATAGCCCTTTACGTTCTAGGATGACGGTTACCTGATGACACAGTCCCGCGACCCCGGCGGGCTTTGGCCCTCTACAGGCGGCCACGTCACTATGCTGACAGCTCTCGGTCGTTCTCCTACAAACATAGCTCTCCTAAAAACATTTTCATCTATATATATATATAAAAGGAGAACTGACTGACTGACATATCAACGTACAGCCGAAACTACTGGGGCTAGGAATGTGAAATTTTGCACACGGCTTCCCATTATAATGTAGGGGAGCACTAAGAAGGGGTTTTTGTAAATTTAACCTTTAAGGGGTTGAAAAGGGGGAATTAAGAAAGTATGTAACCCACGCGGACGAAGTCGCGGGCAAAGTGCTAGTTGGTTATAAATCGGCACGGTTGACGCGGTGGTTGGGTGTTCGACTGCTATGCACCGCGACACGGGTTTGATCCCCGCACGGAACAAATATTTGTATGATCTATAAATAGTTGTTCAGGGTCTGGGTGTTTGTGGTATGTGAGTTTCTATGTTTGATATCGCACCCACGATGCAGGAGAAATTCTTTGTCAATGTAATTTTGTATTTCAGAATAGCTTTTTTTCTTTAGGTATTTTGGGACCATGCTGCGGGGTGAGACGGAGTGGGAAGCGGTCGCCTCCTTCTGCAAAGCAGTCATGCTCGTGAAGGAGGAAGCGAGCCGCGTGAGGGAGAGGATAGCGTCCTCCCTCCACCCCTGCCGCAGTGGTAGACGCCCACGGCAACGGACGTCGCCAGACGACCTCCGGCCACCGTAGGCGCGGGCATGCGGACAGCGAGTAATGCAACTCGCTGTCCGGACCATGCCCGGGTCCACGGCGCGTTGTGTTCCACACGCGCCTTAAAGAGTGTCAGCAAAATGACGGGGCCCTAGTCTGCCGGGGTCGCGGGACTCACGAATTACCGTGACCCCGGAACGTAAAGGGTTACTGAAGGACACCGTGGATTTTAGTCAGTACGAGTCTGACAGTCCCTCCCACTCTGCCCTGGGTGGGAGGACTCATTTGATGATTTTACCACGCAAAAAAAAAAGCCATTTTGGGAAACTATAGTAGCGTAGACACCATTTGCAATGGGCTGGGACCGGTATAAAATATATTACATTCAATTTTACAGGTGCAAGAAAAACAATACATATCAAACAGAACGTCATCCCCTTTCACTTCTGTTAAAAATGAAATGTTTGTGTCATTGTATGGGAAATGGGAGCAGAGATAAATTAATAGTACTACACCGGATGAGCTCCATCACAATGTGCTCGACTAGCATCCAAGTAATTTAATGAACACCGTAAATTAAGGGCGTGTGTGTGAATTATGGCCATAAATTTAACTTCTAAACTATTATTCTAAGACTAACAATGGCAGTTAAGATGACGTTGTGGAGCTATTGTTTGATTTTCATTAGTTCGTTGCAACCCATTGACTGCACTGCACAATTATTTACTTTAGACCTGATCCTACTTCTGCGAAGCAGTCATGGGAGAGGAAAACGTCCAACTCACAGCCCAGCCGCAGTGGTAGACGCCCATCGTAGGCGCGGGCATGCGGCCGGCGAGTAATGGACGACTCGCTGTCCGACCATGGACCATGCCCGGGTCGACGGCGCGTTGAGTTCCACGCGCGCCTAAAAGAGTGCCAGCACGATTTTGCCCTCCCCCCTTAAAGGGCCAGAGCCTGCCATGGACGCGGGACTAACGAATACCGCGACCCCATAACGTAAAGGACTATTGAAGGACACCATGGATTTTAGTCAGTACAAGTCTGACAGTAGGGTGGGAGGAAGTTTAGAAATTTGATGATTTTACAACGCTAAAATAAAACCTGATGTGAGGCAAAAGTAGTAAAAATACAATAGTTCTGTCGTAAAACAGTTTAGTAAAATAAATGGGAACAAATCGCTTGTGTATGGCTTGCATAATAGTTTCGGGCACTTCATTTAGCGACGTCAATTTTTTTTTTCAATCAATTTTAAAGCCGATTAGCCCGTAGGCGAATAATGTGCGACTCGCTGTCCGACCATGGACCATGCCCGGGTCGACGGCGCTTTGTGTTCCACGCGCACCACAAAGAGCCTGCCAGGGACGATGGATTCTCGAATTACCGTGACCGCGGCACGTAAAGGGTTATTGAAGGACACCGTGGATTTCAGTCAGTACGAGTCTGACAGTCCCTCCCTGTCTGCCCTGGATGGGAGGACTCATGTGATGATTTTACCACGTTAAAAAAAAACCCATTAGTCAGTGGTTCTTCTGTACATTTCTTTAATACGTTAAAACAAACTACAATAGGGTAAAGGCCTACATCTGTTCTGTTTTTGTGAACATTATAAATTGGATTACAAAGGGAGTTAGTTGTGGATTAATATGGAGTTGGTTCCGTACGTTTATTTTTGTTCTCTTTTTATAAGAAAGTTGAAGATTTTTGACCTGTTAATAAAATTGTAAGGTTGAATTGGTTGAATACGGGACACGTGGGTTTATTAAGCCTTCCATTGAGTTCTAGAAATACCTGTATTATATTGACATTGTCAGAAAATTAAGAATAACACCCTTTTTTTACGTGATAAAATATTAATAGAAAAAAAAACAATCTTATCCAAAATAAATTATTTTCTGCAAACAAAATTCTGAAATATTTTTCTGGAATCTCTTCAGACATTAATAACTAGTATCCCAAGGGTCGAAAACTGGTCTTTCACAAATTTAATTAAGTATAAATGATAGATCACACGCCTGGAACCGATTGATTTGACTGGAGCTGATTGATTCACGCGTATTTGATTGATAAGGCAGATTAATTTATTATTGTTTTGTTAGTAAAGTTATGGAGAGGGATGAAATTCTATTGTTTTTTTTTCTAATAGGCACGTTGCGCGCATCAATAAATTGCACACTGACTAGTCCGTCAGCTAGTTCTGAAAAATAATGGTCACGTATTTTTTCTATGGTTAAATCAATGCATAGGTATTTACAAAGATATAACGCATCAAAATTTGGGCGTGGGTTTTTACTCGAAACGAAGTAAAAACTGTAATTGCCTGTGAGGTATTAGCGATTTAAAAGAGCCTTATCTTCGTCAATTTTAGTTTTTGTAAGAAAAGAAAAAATCCGTGTCAAATATTTTTTTTATAATCTAAGTCTTTGCATCGGTTCGGTCACGCTATCGGATCGCTTTGCTATATGACTGGATTCAAACAATTCCATACATCAAAAATAAAAACGCCTCGCTTCGTATTCGCCACGTCTGTCTGCTTGACAAAAGCTTTAAAGCATTTTTAGGAATGAGGTGTGAAGGAACTATAGTATGTGCCAGTTAACATGGCAATAGCGGTCATTGCTCCGACTTTCATCCCGATATCTCAATATTAGCGATACTTCCACTTCACCCGTACAAATCTGTCGCAAACAGTCGCAAAACTGACATCGCTTGTGTCTCATAATACATCAAAAAATGACCACAAACACAAAACAGTACACAACCCAAAATAATAGAAAATTTAGCAAACCTACCCAACGAAATAATTTTTTTAAAATAACGTATTTTCGTTTTAACACAAGTCTAACACACTGAGACAATTGGATATAAGTATATTAATATTCTTTTGATATCAGGATGGTAAAAACACCTTATTTTTCCTAAAATAAATTACAAAAACTATTTCATCACAGAAAATGCTAATTTTGATCTTATGTCGTTTTTGTTTTACGAGGTCATCGCGTCAGGGGTGCAGCACCCGCCATTTTGATTTGACATTCCGTGTGGAAATTCGCTTGCGTTCGGTCTGTTTCGGTGTGCTATAATTTCTTTGCTTTTATAATTTAGTTTATTTATCTTTTGTAGATATTATTATATATTTAAATATTTCTTAAATAAAAGTAATAAAAAACATTTAAAAATATAAACATAGTGATCCGTCGGTGTGGGAGCAGGGTCCAAGCTACCGGCGGTTAGGGCTCCAGAGACAGGAACCTCCTCACAATGCGAGCCGTATCGAGGAGTACTGCCTTCTGAATCTGGCCCTTGATCCAACTACCCAACGAGAGCCTCGAGAGATGTTCGTCGAGGCTCTTGGCCATCAGGTCATTCGCCGTTACGACAATCGGCACAATGATAGCCGAGCTCACATTCCACACGTCGACAACCTCGCGCGCCAAGTCAAGATATTTTATTTGTTTATCTTTGTCAGCTTTCATGAGGTTCTCGTTATGCGGGATGGTAACATCGATTATCACTACGCGGCGCGCTGATTTGACTACCACTACTAGGTATGTCAGGCTTATTAGCAATAATAGTCCTGTCAGTAATGATAGGCAGATCTCAGTATATCGTGACATGGTCTTTTTCGAGAACTGGGTCGGGCACATACTTGTAATACGGCACCTCTGAATCCACAAGTTTGTATAATAAAGCAAGTTGCTGGTGAATAATCTTGACCAGGGATACTGGCTAGGTTATGCCTGTACAAGTACTCGCCGTTAGCAAGACGAGAACAACCAGAGATAATATGTCTGATCGACTCACCCGGACGGTGGCATGCCTGACACACGTCAACCGTCCCGTCTTTCATAATATGTCTTCGGTAGTTCCTAGTCAAGATAACTTCGTCCATAATCGCACAGACAAAACCTTCAGTTTCTCCGAAGAGGTCACCGAAACGTACCCAGGATACGGACGCTAGAAAGTCTACATCGGGCCCGTGAAGAGCCCGGTAGAAGCGTCCGTATTATATTTTATTATTAATGTTTGTGTGTATTGTATTTATATCATCGGTAATCTATTATTTGATGTGCATCACTGTCTACCCTATTTTTTTTTTAAAGTTCTTCAAGTCCATCCTAATTGTCTGGAAGATATCGCTATTAGCGATAAGACCGCCGTTGTACCTTTAGTATTAAAAATATTGTAAAACTTGTTTTCAATTTGGTGTACAAGAAAGTATATTCTATTCTATTCTATAATAATTTGAAATACTTATAAAAGTAAAGGTCGACGACGAGCGGGTATACCATGAGCTGGACTCAAACCCACACTTTTCAGAAATGTGTACACTGATACCTCAACTACTAAGGGCCCTTTTCCTGTCATACGTATTTTCACCCGCATGCGGATATGGTCCGCGTGCAGGCTACCCGCATCCTTTCATTTCATACATGTTTTTCCTATGATGCGGAAAGCATGCGAGCGGACCAGATCCGCGCGCGGAAGAAAATACATATGACGGGAAAAGGGCCGTTACCTATCACTACATCCATTAAGTCCGTCACATTGAAACATTTTTTACGTCACGCGTAAATTTATAAGCACACAATTTGATTTCTAGAAATAAAAAATAATAATTTTGAATTAGAGCAACACAAGATTCACAACCCCTTTATGTCAAGCCGGCTGGTACCACGATGCTGTAGCGATAGAAGCAACTATCGCTTATTGGCAGTTTTAGGTAACAATAAGTGTCATTATCGCTTAGTGATGAAAAACTTGGTAGGCGGGAGTGAATGACCGCTATTGCCATGTTAAATGGCACATACTATAGTTTCTTTGTTGTTTTTTCCTGGGTTGGTCTTCGTCAATTGTTTCTGCGTCACTCTGAAAAGAGACAAGACAAGATGCGATCGACAGACTCGTACCAAATAAATTCTCCCTATTCCTTCAATTGTTCTTTACGTTTCATAGCCGCGGTAACCTCTCAACGCATTCTCGCAATCCCTTTCAATTACGATTGCAAATATTTGGCATTCTTGGACCACGTCACTTACTAAGACACCTGCATACCATAATAATAACTTAGATTACATTTGTATTGAGTAATAAGGACCAAAAGTCACTAGTTATGGTTAACTACAGAGACATTAATGGACTTAACCTCATTTATACCAAAATGCTCCATGTTCGACTGACAAGGCAATAAAGTACTAACAATTATTTAATATTTAACGATCAATCTCTGTTCCAAGATAATAATCTAGACTAGTGAACTAATTTTAGACCTTAAAACATCATAATTAAATAATCCAATACATTTGTCGTATATACCCCTTAAAATGTTGAAAAGAGATGAATATAGACGTCGTGTATAGCTCTATCTCTTTCTCACACTGCCATATAAAGACGTATTCCACGAGTTACAAATAGTACACCATTACGCGCATAATTCATTTCTCCCTTAAAGGTAGAAAAAATAATTATGGAACACAATGTTGGACTAAATATGGAATACGTGTGACAAATGTGGCGCAGTGGGCATTCAGATAAATAAAGGCCATATTACGTCACAATTTTAAATGGCTCCCTGTTCATTTATTTGCTATATGGCAATGCGAAATGATGTATGTGCAGTCGATTGAGATATTTTATCGTTTCTTCTTTTATTATTGTGTTTGTTTTTAATGTAGGGTTGTTTGTTTTTTTAGGCACGGTTAGCGCAGTGGCTGAGCAATTGCACTACTGCGCAGCGTGTCGCGGGTTCGATTCCCGCACGGAACAAATATTTGTATGACCTACAAGTAGTTGTTTCGTTTCAGGTCTGGGTTTTTGTGTATCTGAGTTTCTATGTTTGTAAACGGACCCGGGAGTAATTCCAAGGTTGAAGCACCAATTTATAAAAAAAAAAAGTAAAAAAATTTGTTGAATGTAAAATCTAAGTTGAAGAATGATGTAAATTAAAAATATTATGATTTACTAGTAGTTGCAGTACTATACTTTTTTGTGATAATTTGTGTGACAATTGTGCAGGATCCAAGATAGTTAAAATCTTTCTACGAGTCACGTCGAGCTTCATTATCTCGGCGCTCTTCTAATAGTTGCCACTGTTTATTGCGTCTTTCAGAAATTGCAGTGGTTTGGGAATCGTGTAGTGAGATTGTTCCAATGTGAAAAAGTTGTAGTAGCCACATGTAACTCCTTTTTTTTAGGTGTAAAATCATAAAATGAGTACCCTACGGCAATCCAATACCGGAATAAACGGTGTCATTTGTGTTATTCCAGACGTGACCCATCTTTGAACCAATTTCCATCAGAGTAGTTAAGCATTTTTGACGTTCGTGCTTTCATCATTAAAATTTGATGAAAGTGACCGAAATTCGTCCATTTAATCTATATTTTTCTTTTTAACGTGGTAAAATCATCATATGAGTCCTCCCACCCAGAGCAGAGCGAGAGGGACTGTCAGACTCGTACTGACTAAAATCAACGGTGTCCTTCAAAAGCCCTTTACGTTCCTGTGTCACGGTAATTCGTGAGTCCCGCGACCATTTAATCTATACATGGTCAAATATTGTCAAATAGTAAACGGAGAATTTCAAGTCATGATGAACTGCAAGTATTGCTTAATAACTTTGCGTTCTTGAACGATCAACAAGAAAAAAACAAAACCTCGATATTTTTTTTTTTACTTCATTCCCTCGTTGTCAACCACTTCATTAAGGTACAGTCATCATTAATACTTGCAATAAACCCTCACTTGCCTCCAGGGAAATCTCTTAGTCGGATCAGCAGCGATTAATCTTTAGCAAAGTAGATTCTCCTGATATGATTCCTCCTATATTCTGCCTGCCTGAGAATTTGTTCAGATTATTTGGCAAGAATATACCTTTAAGGGGTATTTTTTTTTCTCCCTTGTGTACTGTGATCATTTTATTCGTGGCTAAATTATAACAGCCACACTGATAGGTTAAGCTGCACTTGCGAAAGTTGATTAGCAGATGAATGGTCATCGATTTTTTTTTCTTTTCTCTGATTTATGTTTCGGGAGGTTGGAGGATGATGTGTTATTATGTCAATGATTTAACGCTGCGCGAAGTAAGAGCGCATCCCTCGCAATTAAATAATTATGCAGATCAGCGTCAGCTTCAGCTCAGACACGAACTGAAACGGCCTAATAATTAAATCTGTTTACAATTTCATTGATTGCTTCATGATAGCATATTAGCGGCTGTTCTAAGCTATTCAATATGTGCACTTAATTGATATAATGTACCACTAACTAACACTTCATCGCCGTAGAAGAGCTGGGAATGATTAGGCTTAGTTCTCACAAACGGAATTGAAATTAATAATTCTTCACCGGGTTTTTTTTGTTTAAAAAAAAAAACGTTGCCCCACACTAAGAATTTCTCCTGTATCGTGGGTGCGTTTACAAACATAGAAACTCACACACACAAACACTCAGACCCGGAACAACTACTTGCAGATCATACAAATATTTGTTCCGTGCGGGAATCGAACCCGCGACACATAGCGCAGGAGTCCAATTGCTCAGCCACTGCGCCAAACGTGCTGTCAAATTGTCTCTACTCCTAACACCTTCAGGCTTTCCTGCAGAATTTACGTAACAAAAACATTTTGAAAATGATACCATTACCTGTAAAACATTGCGCTTTGTACTTGCTTTTTGTTCAAACTCTTTCACCAAAAATGTATTACACGGATAGTTTATAAACTGGACTTCTAGGGTTACCATCTCAGAAATTTGGAAACCAGGACAAGACGCATGAAATCCCAGATTTTAGAGTCCAGAACCAGGACATGAGTCGAAGTGCAGTTCGGACGGTGAAGTGTGCGTGTGTCGCGGGCCGCCCAACACTTTAAATTGTTAAACCACAAATGAATCCACCTCCGACGCTCCCCGGATGCCCTCTAAACTAGGACAAACCCGGGGAAACCCGGACGGATGGCAACCCTTCTTTTATCCCAGACAAACTTATTCTTCTCCACTCCATTGAACATTCAGCCTTACACTACGAATATTGATTCCAATCGAAGTTCGTTTAGTAATGAACAGGATACCAATGAATGGGCCTTGATTACTGGCAAACTCGCTAACTGAATTGATGAAGCACCTTGAGGTTTAGCCAGAATTGGGATGGTATTATTTAGCGTAAGTCTTGCGTTTGACGACTGTTTCGCCTGATACGAATTACCGTGACCCCGGTAAGTAAAGGGCTAATAAAGGATACAGTGGATTTTAGTCAGTACAAATCTGGCAGTCCCTCCCGCCCTGCCCTGGGTGGGAGGACTTATTTGATGATTTTACCTTTTTTTTACTTTTAAACCAAAAGGGTCGGCTACACGGAGGCACTATTTCTGGTGTTGCAGGCTACGGTGATCGCTATCCATGAGGGAGGGAGGGAGGAAAATCGTTTTTCCGCCACAGTATTGGCTTTGGCTAAAGTCAAAAAGATTATATTACTGAAAAGTTTCAGTATCGGTTGTGGTTTTAGTCGAAACCAGCACGAGCGCTGAAGGTGGTAGTTTCGGCAATTTAATTTAATTAAAAATTAAAATCCAGTTTCGGTTGGACACTAATTATAATGAACTTACAGAAAAACAAACCCTTCTTTTTAATCTCCCGGTGCAGTAAAATCCGTCTTCTAATTAAACCAGGATGACGTCAAACAATTTTCTCTCAGAACGTACAAGGATGGATAGGAAATGTTCAATTGCAGTGTAAAATTAAATAAGATTCCGTTCCGTGTTTCTTTAATAAATCTTGCGTTTATCCCCCCCCGCTCGACGCGCTCGCGATCGGTCGTGTTCATGTACGCTCTGTGTTTAAAAATCCTCTTACAGTAAATAACTTAGTTACAAATGTCTATTTTGTGCTAAAAAGTATTAAACTCTCACAAGAAACGCAAATTAACAGTGAAAATACATCACAGTGTGTAAAACAAAACATTAATAACAATATAAACTCGAAAGTGTGTTGTGATTATCGGGCAGTGACATTACGCGCATGACCTCTGTGCCCAAACTCACGGTCAAAGCCCTCAACGCGTTTTTGTTATAAGAACCAAAAGAACGTTAATTTCGCCACGCTTGTAACAGTGCACTTAGCCTAGCGGTCACAGGCGCTACACGGACGAACGAGGTGTTGCGAGTTCAAATCCGACAAGGAGATTTGACTTTTTGTACGTTCTCAGAAGTTTTCTAATATTTCTGTGAATACTCAACTTAATAATGTCTAAATTAACTGGAACATCGCCGAACAAGCAACTATCTCCCTCACGTTCCGAATCGGACTTACAAAAATTACTCGACGACGAAGTTCAAGGACACCCCAACAATCCCATTATAAACATTACCAAAAGATGTAAACGGCGTTGTCCTCCGACGATGGATGTGAATGATGGTTTGGACGATTTTAAAAACGAAATCAAGAATATGCTACAGAGTATGATAGGCTCACAGAACACTCGCATGGATCAGTTGGAGAACCTTATCCTTGAAGTCAAACAAATAAACAATAATATACAGGGAACAAATACCGGGATAGAAAAAACAATGTCATCTATTTCTGATCAGATAACTTCACTCGAATTAAAAATAACGGGTCTCGAAAAAGAACGAAGCTTGGTCCACTCAAAGTTGGCTGAGCTAGAGGAGAAACTGGAGTCTTTCGACCGTTCTATGGTGAAAACTAGCGTTGAATTACGTAACGTCCCTAAAAGGCCCAATGAAACTAAAGAGATGCTCTATAGTTCTGTAATGGAGTTATTAAAACAACTAGAGCTGAACTTACAACTGTCCGACATACGCGATGTGCTACGACAACCCTCAAAAAAACAGAACGCAAATTCTGCTATTACAATTGAATTTACAAATACCCTCGTCAAAAGTATTTTTTTGGCAGCTGTCAAAGCTTATAACAAAAACCACAATAACAACAAATTGAGCTCTGCGAGCCTAGGCATGGTACCAAATACGCCCGTTTATATAGCAGAACAGCTGACTGTCACGTCCAAGCGACTTTTTTACCAAGCACGAAACTACGCTAAGGCGAATAATATCCAATATTGTTGGACATCTAACGGACGTATTATGCTTAAGAAGGATCCAGAAAGTCAGTCTATCGTCATAAAAAGCGAACGTCAGCTCGAGCAGTTGCACCTAAAGGATAACAATGTATGACTAGTATTCCCGTCTTGTCCTAATTACATCCTAAATAATATTTTCTACGCTAAATATGTTCTATGTTTTTGTTGTACTATGTTTATTGAATTGATTGTAAATTTCCTAAATGTAAACATGACTTACTCCACATCATACACAACACACAAATACAACGCTTACAAACATAACTTACAAACACTACCTAAACATACACTACAAATATTCCCACACACCGTCATACTACATTGGTTTCGGTCTAGTTATATAATCTTCATAATACCACCAAATTACTGCCTTATTCCTAACCCATATTCAAATAACTTTACCAACAATGCCTAACCATACTTACCATTTAATTGATAATGTTGATCTCTTTTCTGTGTCGGACACCCATACATGCACCCCAGAACAGACTCGAAATTATATTGAACAATCTACATATCAATTAAAAATCCTTTCACAAAATATAAGATCAATTAATGTAAACTTTGCTGACCTACAAGCTTTATTGCATCGTATTGATGTTAAATGTGAACTCTTAGTACTAACTGAATGCTGGCTAAAATGCTCAAGTAACATCCACATTCCCATTCTACAAAATTATACTACCTACCACACAACTAAACACTTAAATAAGAGCGACGGAGTGGTCGTTTATGTAAAATCCACTCTTGTATCTTCATACGAGGAACCAGACTTCTACGGATCTGCCTCTGGTTTAATAATAAAATTAGACGCAGATGTAGCAATTCTTTGTATATACCGATCACCCACAAATGATAATATTCAATCATTCCTCTCTTCACTCAATAAAATACTTCAATCGCTGACTACCTTCAAAACCGTTATTATTACAGGAGACATTAACATAGATATTAAACACAACTCATCAGATGCACGTACTCATGAGTATCTTAACACCTTAGCTTATCATGGTTTCTTACCTGCACATACAAAGCCTACCAGAGGAAGTAACTGTTTAGACCACCTTATAATTCGCTCTAAGTATAAACCTTTGACACTTGTCTATGATTCAACCGTAACGGATCATTGTTCTTCTCTGTTTTGTCTCAAAAAAATCAATATAAAATCCAATTCTACAAAATATATCAATAAAATAAACTACGTTGCTCTTGATACGGCTATGGCAGGTACAGACTTCACACCCGTTCTGTCTATGACAGACCCACAGGAAGCTGCAGATGCCTTTATAAAGCTAACTAAAACAGCCATAGAAGACTGCACTACAACTATTAAGGTTTCTGCAAGGAAACAAACTCTAAAACCGTGGATAACGCCAGGTTTGCTGAAATGTATACGTAACCGTGACTCTCTGCATAAAAAGGTAAAACAATCGCCTGACAATATCATAATCAATACCACCTATAAACGATACAGAAAATTTTGTACAGCACTATTAAAAAAAGCAAAAAGACAACACGACTCTGCAGAATTAAATAAGGTAATGAATAACCCTAAAAAACTTTGGGAAACCATTAAAAATATAACAAACACTACCAAAACCAAGCACTCCTACACACAGTTGTTATCAGCTTCATCATCTCCGATTCAGTCTTGCAATGACGTAAACCAATTTTTTGCAAGTATAGGAAAGAATCTTGCAGATGCTATAAACAACAACCAAGCACTTACCCACATTTCAATACCCCGTACAACTAACATCAATAAATCATTTGTGTTAGAAAATACAGATGTTGACGAAATTATATTAACCATCAATATGCTACGAACAAACGCGGCTACTGGCTGGGATGGTATCTCCACAATGTTCTTAAAACGTTACGCCACAACCCTTGCACCTATATTATGCCACATTTTCAACCTTTGCTTTGATTTAGCCATCTTTCCTACTTCATTCAAAAAGGCTGCCATTCATCCCATTTTCAAGGGCGGCGATGGGTGCCTCGTCAATAACTACCGTCCCATAGCGGTACTCAGTACTTTATCAAAAATACTCGAACGCTTAATGAATAAAAGACTTATTTACTATCTAGAGCATTTCAATATTTTATCTCCACAACAATTTGGTTTTCGTAAAAACAAATCAACAAATGACGCAATACACAAGTTGATTGATCACGTAGTGAAGAATTTAGACAATAAGAAAAAAGTATTAACCATTTTCTTAGATCTCGCTAAAGCGTTTGACACAGTGCCCATTCCTACCCTTTTACTCAAACTAGAATCTGTAGGTGTAAGGGGCCCACCACTTGATTTATTCAAAAGTTACCTTACTAACCGTTCACAATACGTGACTATGGATAATTACAATAGCGATACAGTTGCTATCGAATACGGTGTGCCGCAAGGAAGTATTCTAGGACCCACCCTCTTCCTTGTATTTATTAATGACCTCTGCAACCTAAACATACCAAATGCACAAATAGTTTCTTATGCCGATGACACTGCTTTAACTTTTACCGCTAACTCATGGATGGAACTGCAGTCGAGTGCTCAAAAAGGTTTTAACTCCACACTAAGATGGCTCTACACTCACTCCTTGACCCTGAACACTAATAAAACTAATTTCATTACCTTCTCAATAAACTCAACCTCCCAACCAAATCCCACTATCTCCCTAAAAGCTCACTCGTGTTTTTTAATATCACAGCAGGATTGCCAATGCCCATCACTTACACCAGTAGATCAAATAAAATATCTTGGAATTATCATTGACCAACACTTAAACTTCAAATCACACATAAATACTCTATCCGGCCGCGTACGGAAACTTATCTACATTTTTAAAACTTTGCGACATGTAGCACACGCCTTAGTGATCCGAAATGTGTACTTTGCTCTTTGTCAATCATTAGTCACCTACTGTATATCTTGTTGGGGAGGAGCTGCGAAGACAGTGATGAAAACTATAGAGATCGCGCACAGAGCCATACTTAAAGTCGCCACCTTTCGCCCTATCTTATTTCCAACGACCGAACTTTATAAATCCTGGAACGTTTTAAATGTACGACAACTGTACATTTTACACATAGTTTTACTCCAACATTCCAGAACACCTTATAGACATATCTCTAAACGTCGGAAAGATAGAATCTGCGTAACTCCACCTCCACGTACCGCTTTCGCAAAACGATTCTCTTCATATCTTGCGCCATATGTCTATAACAAAATTAACGCAAAATGCTCCATCTTTAAACTCTCATTCTATAATGCTACAAAAACTGTTCGGACATTCCTTTTGGACCTCAATTATGATGACACTGAATTATTCCTCACAAACTAATAAAAAACATATAAATGCACACACACACACACACCCTCACACACACACACGCACACACCCTCACATACACACACACACGCTCCCACACTAATATAGTCACGTACTCTAGATTTATTATGTAAAATAATAATAAAAACCTATTGCATAGTAGCTACATTTATATTATATCCAAATGTTTTCTAAAATTTTATACTAAGACCAGTTTCAATCATAATTCGCCAATCAGGGGAACGGCACTGTATCTCCTTAACACAGGCAAAATTTTAGCCTATCTAGGAGAACAGTACTCCACCCGTTTTTATTGTAAGTATAATCAATTTAAACCTATGATATATTCAACCATTGTAAACCTTGCAATCCCATTATGAAATAAACGATATTATTATATTATTATTATATTTTTATAGTCGAGAGTCTTAATTAAATTGTAACATTCAATGAAGGAATGGAGTGTTTTTCCTGAGTAAGATTTTTCTTTTTGTTTGTTTGTTTGTTTTTTAAAAAATGTTGCCTCGCACTAGGAATTTTTTTACAAACATAAAAACTCACATACACAAAACACCCAGACCCGGAACAACTACTTGTAGATCATACAAATATTTGTTTCGTGCGGGAATCGAACCCGCGACACGTAGCGTAGCAGTCCAATCGCTTAGCCACTGCGCTAACCGTGCCGTCTAAGTTTTTGTGGGTAGGTACTGTGCTCTAATTTTATTCTTACTGAAACTAAAGCGGCCATATTATTGTAACTTATTAGTTGTTGCCAGCGACTTTGCCCGCTTGTGACCTGAAAATAGGACGGGAACTTCATATAGGACAAAAAGTATCCCATGCATTTATCCCAGTTATAAGCTTTCTGCATTCCAAATGTCATCCAAATCCGTTTTTAATACAGGTAAAATCATCAAATGAGTCCTCCCGCCCAGAGTACGACAGGAGAAAACTGTCAAAAACTGTCAGACTTGTACTGACTAAAATCCACGGCGTTTCTTCAATAGCCTCTAACGCTCCAAGATCTCGGCTACCTGCCCACTTATTTTGTGTCTTTTTCTATACCGCAGCGTTACGTGCCTCGGTTCAAACTGCTAGCGGTATGGAAAAACGTCAGCTTGTAGTTTGAACTCTATATAACCCTATTCCGGCACACGTTAATACGAAAATAGGAATGAAAACTCCAAAAACATTATTTTCACAGAAGTCACCTCATGGGCTCACAACAAGCAGGTAACAAAATTAAATGAATAAAGGTCCTTTGACACATAATTCTACTTATCCTACGTAATGTAATCTAAGCATCAAGGTACAATAATATTCGGGAGTAGGAAGTTCAACGAAAATTAACCGTCACCCGTTTCTCTTTTGTTTTTGCGGAATACGGGCCCGAGATAAATGAGTTAAGCTGGGTTCATGTTTTTTTTACTATTGGATAAAAATAAATGTACTAAGCCGCTCAATTTCTATGATAGGTTTGATGCCATCTTGCGATTTCCGTCCTCCGTAGGCGCGGGCATGCGGGCGAGTAATGGGCGACTCGCTGTCCGATCATGGACCATGTCCGAACCAACGGCGCGTCGTGTTCCACGCGCGCCTCAAAGAGTTAGGCTAGAGGGCCATAGCCTGCCGGGGTCGCGGGACTATTGGGTAACCATGGCCCCGGAACGTAAAGGGCTATCGAAGGACACCGTGGATTTTAGTCAGTACAAGTCTGACAGTCCCTCCCGTCCTCGCCTTTTTGTCAATGTTCGACATCTGACTGTGAATATGAACAATCAGCACATCATATTCTATGGGAGTGTATTCTTTGGCAGAACGAACGTAATATTATGTTGAACACTGTTCAGACTACATCTGAAGTCATTTACTACTCGGACCTTGTTGAAACTCGAACAAACTTCCGTGCGTTCAAGCGTTTTTGCCATACCTATTATTGGAATCAAATTTAGCAGCTCACAATTTAGGACCCATTAATATTAGTAGTCATTTTACTCGTGGTGCTAGGCAACTGGGCTTCTCCCAGTTGTAATGTCCCTTTGTGCCTATTGGCCTTGTTTTTTTCTGTCTCCTGCTTGCATGGAGGGAAGTGGAAACATATATTTTTTCCTACTCCTCCACTATTCTTTTCTGATTAATTTCGTTGCAGGATCCAAGACAGGTAAATTCATTCTCCGGGACACGTCGAGCTTCATTGTCTCGGCCCTTTTCTGGTTTTTTTTTTTTGTTTGGGACAAACCCACCACACTATTCCCTAACCACTGCAACGCCTGTAAGCCAGAATCAACAGTCGCAACCAACCAGAAAAGCGCCGAAACAATGAAGCTCGACGTGTCCCAGAGAATGAATTTACCTGTCTTGGATCCTGCAACGAAATTAATCAGAAAAGAATAGTGGAGGAGTAGGAAAAAAATATATGTTTCCACTTCCCTCCATGCAAGCAGGAGACAGAACAAAACAAGGCCAATAGGCACAAAGGGACATTACAACTGGGAGAAGCCCAGTTGCCTAGCACCACGGGTAAAATGACTACTAATATTAATGGGTCCTAAATTGTGAGCTGCTAAATTTGATTCCAATAATAGGTATGGCAAAAACGCTTGAACGCACGAAAGTTTGTTCGAGTTTCCACAAGGTCCGAGTAGTAAATGACTCCAGATGTAGTCTGAACAGTGTTCAACATAATATTACGTTCGTTCTGCCAAAGAATACACTCCCATAGAATATGATGTGCTGATTGTTCATATTCACAGTCAGATGTCGAACATTGACAAAAAGGCGAGGGAACAAGCTTGAAGGAAAATAATTTACTTTTAAAGTTACCATGTCCCGTGAGAAATTGGGCAACACAGTGATCCACCTCCAGCCACGTCCTAGCCAGCCGCTCACGAACGGATGGAAAGAACTGGTGGAGGTGCCGCCCCTTGATAGAATTATCCCACCTACTTTGCCATTCGGATAAAAGATCCTCCCAGACATCGCTCTGGGGTTTGAATAATCTAGATATCTTATCACGGTCACGTTGCGGTAGAAAATGAGCATCAGTGGTCTCCCGTGTGGAAAAGTACATTGCAGCACGTCGCTGCACTTCAAGATCGACTGGAAGAACACCAGCAAGTACCGGTAAAGCTTCAGTACTGACGGTTCTATACGCTTTACTTAAGAATAATAAAGCCAAGCGTTGGCTTTGAAGCAATTTACGTCGTGCCGCCCCTATGGTGGCCCTATCGGCCCAAACAGGTGCTCCATAGCACATACAGCCCAAGTAAGTAGCACCATAAATAGTCTTTAATGTTAAAAATGACAGACCCCAGGTAGATTTGGATATTCTCGTTAGGGCATAAAAATTATTTTTAGCTTTTTCACCAACTGTTTTTATATGTTCTATGAATGTGAAATTCCTCTCTAAAACTAAACCAAGATAGCACACCGATTTCTTTCTCTTAACGGGAACATTATTGAATTTAATACTAGGCCACGATTTAAGGTCGCCTTTTAAAATGAGTTGATAGGTTTTATGTGGTGCAAAGGTCAGACGGTTTCGATCGCCCCACTGTGATATTAATCGTAGGCAAGTGTCAGCCAAATTCTCGAGTCCAGCACGAGTACTCGACTGAATGAGCAGAAGGCCATCGTCCGCATAACCAGTTAAAGAACAACCACTAGGAAGTGGAATCGCGAGGAAATCATCAAAGCCTAGATTCCATAAATAAGGACCGATAACCGAGCCTTGAGGACAGCCCATGGTAAGAGGTTTCGATATGGAATGATGTCCGAGTTTAAGTTTCGCGGATCCGTTAGAAAAGTACGAACAAAGAAGATTAAAAATATTATTATAGCAGCCACGAGCTTTTATTTTAAGTAGTAGCATTGGCCACCACGCGTTATCAAAGGCCCCGGAAATATCTAGAAAGATTCCAACTACGTACTTGTGCTTAGAGGTATTAACCATTTTTCTAACAGAAAGTGCCGCGTCAACGGTTGATTTCCCGATAGTAAAACCGAATTGATTTTTATGGAATTTTGGCCCGTCCGGTATCAATCGTGGGACTATAAGACGCTCCAGGAGCTTTCCCAAAGATGGTAATAATGGTATGGGCCGGTAGGACTTAGGGTCATCTGGTGGCTTGTCGCCGCTTTTAGGTATTATTCGTATAAAGCCATGTCTCCATATACGAGGAAAAACGCCTTCAGAAATACACCGTTTGTAAACAGTTAATAACGCGTCACCCGCTGTTTTACACGCTTCCTTTATCATACGATTAGATATTTTATCTTCACCTGATGATTTGTTAACGGGCAGTCTCCGAACAACATTCATTAATTCGTCAGTGGATGGAAGGTCTGACGCTGGTGATTCAGGCGGGACTGTTGCCCATGCTCTAATTTGTTGGTGGTAGTCATTATCATTAACAGGTGAATCATCAGGGATAAGAGTATTTAATAAAACTTCCGTTGTTTCTTCAATACCGGCGGTGTGTTTATTATTTACTTTAATGTTCTGTACATACGCGAGGTCGATCGATCGATTGGCTTTAAACTCATGATATAAAGGAGACCACGGTCCTTCTTTTTCTAGTTTATCGACTACTTTACGCAACAAATTACCCTTAGATTTTTCAACCGATGCTCTGTAACGGGACCTGGCAACTCTAAATGTATTTAAAGCAGTGGTTAGCGAGTCTCCGGTGACTTGACGTTTTTTAAGCTTATTAAGATGTTTACGCGCTCGACGATAGGTTTTACGCTGTTCGGTTAGGTAGTCACACCACCAATCACATCTACGTATATTGGTCATAGGTCCGCGACCAAATGGCAATGTCAGCACAGTAAGCGAAGGTGTCTGACATAATTTCAGCACTTTCTTCGGCTGACAGCCCATCACGAGTGAACTCTTTGGCGTGACATGCAAAAAGCGACCCTTTTCTGGTTGGTTGCCACTGTTGATTCTGGCGCACAGGAGTTGCAGTGGTTAGGGAATAGTGTGGTGGGTTTGTCCCAAAAAAAAAAGTCCCTCCCGTCCTGCTCTGAATGGGAGGAATCATTTGATGATTTTACAATGATAAAAAAGGTTTGATGCCATCTTGTGACGTCATGCACGCTCTTTTAATTTCCACGCTTTTAAATAAAAAAATATCTTAATAATGTTAAAAATTCTAACAAGATAATAAACAAAGTCTTCAGCTTTATAAAATTAAATAAAGAAATCTATATATATAAATGTTATGTTGGTTTGTTGTACTCTTCTAAAACTCAAAAAGTTCTGCACCGATTGAGCTGAATTTTTAGCATGATATATAATCCGCATCAAGCATTGTTTTAATCTATTTTTTGCATCAGTCACATATCCGCGACCGCGAAAAAAGCAGTTTTGTTTGTGCCACAGCGAAGTGTGGCAGGGTACAGCTAGTAAAATAATTAAAGATGATAAGAACACCCTTGGCAAATACGTAACTAGGTATGTGTAATAATAAAATATCAATATCGCAGTAACCATTAAACTAAATATTATAGCGCTGATATCACGTAGCATGTAAAACTTACAGATTCAAACTTTTGTTCTACACTGAGCACAGTAGGGTGTGGTCCCAGTTATAGCGATTTGCCAAGCGTTTCGTCCAGTGTCGGGCGTTAGCTGTCTGAACATTTGCTGAACTGGACCTATTTGGCACAGCCGTTGGACATACTATCTTTATTATATTTCGTTTTTTAAGATATAGGTAAGTATGTTTTTCTTTTTCGGATAAATAAGAGTCATCAATTTAAAAATCTCTGGCAGAGCAGTTTTAGCTTTAGTCGTCCTGGGTCTTTCGTCATCGCATGAGTCCTCCCCAGAGTGGGACAGGAGGGAATGTCAGACTTGTACTGACTAAAATCCACGGTGACCCTTCAATATCCCTTTACCTTCCAGGTTCACTGTTACCCGATGGACCGAGACAGTCCCGCGACGTCGACATGAGTCTGGAATCTTTTTTAGAACTTGTTCTTATTCTTATAATAATGTTCTCAGAGAAGATCTGGAATCGAAGTCAAATGTGAGTTTTACGTACCTATTCTCATCTTGTCAAAAACTTGTGTGAATATATTTGAATATATTGTCGGACAATTTTATTACAGCCTGTTTTGAATAAAAATTGGCACGTAGATAGTTTATAACCTGAGTTAGTACATAAGATACCTTTTATCCCGTTTTTATGTTCCTGTGGAATAATTCCCGACGGCTGCGCAGGTAAAGCCGCTTCCAAAAGCTAGTAGGATGTAAAACGTGATGAAATAAAAAAAAAAACACGAACGAGTATGTGAATAATACCTATCAATCCTTAGAATAAAACATAAACAAAAATAAATCACGAATAAACAATAAAATAAAGAAAAAAACTAACACTTACCAATACTATAAGAATTGTTTTAACAACGTGGATGACACAGCTCTAATAACCCATGGCAAGGATTGGTCTGAAACTCGTGAGAAGGCAGAATTGGCTCTCTCTCGTGTTATGGGGTGGTTGACCTCGAATCTACTTACGCTCAATATCTCCAAGACCAAGTTCGTCTCTTTTTCTCCGAGTATTCTTGGTCAGCCACCACTGACGTTTGAGATCAGAGCCCATGTATGTACAGTGGCCAACACCTGTAACTGTCCCCAGATAGAAAGAACAGATAACATCAAGTATCTTGGGGTTATATTGGACAGTCTCCTGTCATGGAAAAAACATGTTAACTCTGTTGTGGTTCGAGTCAGGAGATTAATATACTTATTTAAAAACCTTCGATCGTCTGCTGATTTCCAAACCCTAAAAACGGTCTACTTTGCACTCGCTCAATCAGTTCTCAGTTATTGCATAGCTGTATGGGGAGGAACCCACAAGACCACTATGTTGCGGCTAGAGAGAGCTCAAAGAGCAGTCTTGAAGGTACTCTCAAAAAAACCTATCAGATTTCCGACCTCTGAACTCTACTCACTTTGTGAGGTTCTCTCCGTGAGACAGTTGTTCATCCTACAAACAGTTTTTAAAAGACATCTGGTGTTATCTTACGATCCTCAGCCCCTAGCAAAGAAGCGACGTGCCGACAGAGTTTGTAGGACGGAGCACTGTAGGTTAGCGTTGGTTAGTCGACATTTCAACCATATTAGCTCTAAACTTTATAACACCATAAATATAAGTATTCATATTTACCCTATGACTAAAAACATACTAAAGAAAAGTGTGACCGACTGGCTTCTTTCTTTGTCGTATGAAAGGACTGAGCAACTTATGGTATCATAATCACGGTAAACACACACGCATACACACACACACGCAACACACACACACACACGCAACACACACACACACACCCTCACTTACGCAACACACACACACACACACTTCACCCCACCTCCACTCTCTCTGTATTGTAATAAGGTGACCTCCACATAGGTTCTTATTGTTATGTCAACAAAAATAATTATTCTTTTATTCTACTTTATTTAGTTAACTTTCTTTGCGAAGTCTGGAACAATGTCCATGTAAGTACATAATTTTAAGTTGGGCGTTGATAGTTGCGCCACAGTAATTTACTTTTGTAGCTATCTTCGTTTTCCATTGTAAAACTGTAAACCAAAGTTGTTCCAAATAAACTTTATTTTATTTTATTTTATTTATTATAACATTGTGCCTTCAATAAAATCGGGTACGCCATCTTACAATATGTCGTTCAGACGTTCGAATATAAAATTTTATTAAAATTATACCAAGAACAATAAAAGTAAAACTTCATATATGGTTATGTTTGTGAGCATAGTGTGAGGAATACAGAAGGCTTACTGGTCTTTTCAACAAGAAGTAAATGATATTTTGTAAATAGGTTTTACGAAATACTTACACATAAAAACATTATTTTTTAAAACTATATGAGGCCAGTTTTTCATCGAGTACCTGACTACTCTGAGAAGAAACAGCCAGTACAAACTCAGAGGTCATAGTCTCTTTTAAAGTTCAGATATTAAATTGGTCATACGAGGACCATGCAGATTTGTCTCTGAGATGGTCTTTTGAAGAAAGAACCATACAGATTTGAGTAGACCTGTCCAGTCAGTGCAAGCATATGTCAGTTATCGTGTAGCTCGACTCATAACTCAATGAGCTTAACGACACGACGCACAATGCCAATGGACATGTGGGACAGTGTAGTTATTATATTGTTGAGAAAAATAATATTAAATGCTAATGAAAAATCATAGTTTCTGTTTATAGCGATGTTCTCAAGGCTACTTTTTTGGGTGGTAAGTTATCAATTAACTCCTCCCCGCTCTTGATGGAACGGAAGAAGCTGGTAGAAACGAACTAAAACAAATAAAACTGACTGAAAAAAGAACTAAAATTTACTACAACTTACCCTATTCTTTCAATATCTCTTTGCTCCAATATCCCTTTCCACGGTCGCGGTAATTTCTTAATTCATATCCACAACCTTGACAGGTGTTAAGCCCCTTGGATCCATTTGTTTGCTACCTCACTACTTTTAGTTTATTTATTGAACTTGCACGAGGTCAGGAATCATAAAAACGGGTTTCGTGCTAACATGCGTCATTAAAAATACATGGAACGACGAAAAACGAATATTCACTATTCGTTTTTGTAGTGCTACGGCCACAAAAACGAGTAGCACATTCGTTATTTTTTGTGCCAACGCTATGCAGTGCACATATCGGCTGCAGAATTTCAACCACTGTTTTTCTATGGTACAATATCCAGCGTTCTGTTCAGTTGACTTATTGGTTTTCTAGAATTAATGTTCTGTTAAAACTATTGAATTTATGTCATAGCTTTATATATTTATGTTTGGAGTACAAAGTTTAAGAAATAAAGTTTAAAATAACCTCATATTTCTTTTATTCGCTCTACACTCTTAAAGAGAGTAATAGCAATTATTTTTGTCGAGTAAAACTTCTCTAAAATAATGTTCATCGTAAGCAGTCTAATGTGGAGTTGCTGACTTGTTTATTTTTTACACAAACGCTATAACATTCAGAGATGTGGCAATCGCTTTTAGCAGATTCTGCTCCTTCTTCTTTAGCCTTTTTCTACTATAACTATAAGACTTCAAGTCTTTCCACTCTTTAGAACAAATTTAAGCCCATGACGTCGTTCAAGTCTTATTTCGGGAGCATTTTTGGTATTCTTTGAAGCCATTGGGCCAATGGGTTCTATACGAGAACTCTTTTGCATAACTATTTCTTGTTCCAAGAACCATGGCCAGCTTACCCCATTTTAAGTTACATCTGTGACTCTGCTTCTTTCTGGGATCCATTTGTTTTGTTTTGTGATCTTACAATGTCCCTACTACCAGGTTTCTTTGTACCGCCTTTGGCCCAGAAGGCCATTTCCAGTCTTTTCATTGTGCCTTTGATGAATTGCAGCACCATCATGTTAAGTTAGTGAGTTCATAAAAGCCCTAAGCGTTATACTATCGCAAACAAAGGCGCCGCACCCCAACACAACGGAGCTACTCTCCGCCCGTATACCCATTTCCTCTTCTCATTAAGCATGCAGCGAACATGGGTAATTGAGTGCCTACTTTGTTATACTATATTATTTCAGGATGTTAAAGTACTGAAGTGTTCATAATTATTGAAATAAAAGGTGATAAAGATTTAAGTAGCCGTTGTTAGAGAGTAGGTACATAGGGGTATGTCAAGGAGTCTGTAGGTAGTGGCCCGCGTAGGCGCCGTAGGGTGGTGCACGTTTGTTAAGCAGGCTTCACACGGAATGTAATATCACGAATCATGCCACCGTGTGGTGGCAATGATACGGCGTGACTCGGCCTGGTATAAGTTTCGTAGTGAGCTCTTGGAAGCGCGGGTGCGCGCTAGTGTTTCTCTGCGCGACTTGCGATATCACGCGAAGTGAGAAGCTAGCTTAAGTCGTCAATAGATTTCGTACAAGCCCATGTGCCGTGAGATCCACTTATCAATAATTCCTCGTTGACGATTTCCGTCAGTTCGCAAGAGTTACAGTTTTTTCTGTATGAACTTGCCTCACCTTAGGTCTCATCTTTGCTTTTGAGCTTCCATTTTAACCAAGAAATTAGAAAAATCAAAACAGTCCATACTGGTTACTCTGAACAGTCATCTCTTCCTCCTCCGATTCCAAGCCCCCCCCCACACACAACACCACGTACGCCACAATCCATTAAGCAAAACTTGAACGTTTAGAAACCCCCGTACGCCAGCCCCAATAATTTCAACTATAATAATTTCGAGTTCAAAACTGCTTATCGATATTCGCTTTCCAGATTTGCAAACTTCCGATTCCCGAACTAACATGTTATTCGAATATCTGAGTTGCTATTCGCATTAAATTGAAGAGTTATCACGAAGCTAAAGTGCTGTGTGGACGTTATTACATTTGACGCCATTTGTATTAAGTGCTATGATCATTGCAAATGCATGCAGATCTGTTCTATTTGGTCCATCGTGTCTCCTTCTGTATCTGTGTCATTGTGAATGATGATCAGCATTTATGAATCTACATATTATTTTGGGGTAACATTTAGTGTTTATGTAAGGGTTTAAACAAGAGACACTCACTTAAGCCTTTGTCAAACAGACAGGCGTGGCGAATGCGAAGCGAGGTGTTATGTACATTGTATGATATTGTTTGAATCCAGTCACAAAGAAAAGCGAAAAAGATTCGATAGTGTGACCGAACCGATGCGAAAACGTGGCGAAGGCGTATTTGCTCTGTTTGACGTCGTTCATAGAAAGCCAGCTAATACAACTGCCACGCCTCGGTTCGCTGCACCCAGTTTGACGTCTCGTATTGGTTCGTTATCGCTTCGGACTCGGTCCGGTTCGCTATCGTCTGCCTGTTTGACAAAGGCTTTACGGTTATTTGACCCCTCCAGATTTTTTCCCTAGTTACGTACGTTACGATTTTACAATTGGCAATAATTTTGTCACAACTTGTTTTTTTTTTTTTTTTTTGCGTGGTAAAATCATCAAATGAGTCCTCCCACCCAGGGCAGGGCGGGAGGGACTGTCAGACTTGTACTGACTAAAATCCACGGTGTCCTTCACGAGCCCTTTACGTACCGGGGTTACGGTGATGGGTAAGTCCCGCGACCCCGGCAGGCTCTGGCCCTCTACAGGCCCCGTCAATTTGCTGACAATCCTTGAGGCGCGCGTGGAACACAACGCGCCGTCGACCCGGGCATGGTCCATGATCGGGCAGCGAGTCGCCCATTACTCGCTGCCCGCATGCCCGCGCCTACGGTGGCCGGAGATCGTCTGGCGACGTCCGTCGCCGTGGGCGTCTACCACTGCGGGTGGGTCGGAGGGAGGACACTGTTCTCTCCCTCACGCGGCACGCCTCCTCCTTCGCGAGCATGACTGCTTCGCAGAAGGAGGCGACCGCTTCCCACTCCGTCTCGCCCCGCAGCATGGCCTCGACCAATGCCGGGCGCGAGAGGTCTCCGCCTATCGCCGTCGTGAGGACACGGCGGTGCTCTGCCCAAGCGGGGCAGTCCTGCACCGTATGCTCCACCGTGTCCTCAGGACGGTCCTCGCAGTGGTGACACCCAGGCGTTTCCTCCCTCCTTATCAGACACAGGAACCTCCCGAAACTTCCGTGTCCGGTGAGGACCTGCGTCATGCGGAAGGTAAGGACGCCGTGACGCCTATCCAGCCACTCCTCAAAGAGGGGTCTTACCGCCGCGATTGCGGCGTGCCCGATTTTGTCACAACTTAGTAACATTTTTTATTGAGTTCTAACGTCACGTCTGAGTTTCGGCAAAAAAGTGAAGGAATTAAGAAACATAGTCACTGACTTCCAATAACTTTTCATTCAAAAGTTATTTTACACTTCTTTGTGTTTTTAAAAGGCGGTTTTTTTTTGACGTTCCCATCTTGTTCTATCAATGATAAAGTACCATTTACTCCGGGACTCTGGGACTCTGTGCTTCTAAAGGCAGGTAAATACGTACGTACGTTTAGTAAACGTGTGTTACTGCAAAATTCAAGTATTGAGATCCGGATAGAAAGAGACAAAGATGATTGAAAAAAAAAGTTGACTGAGCAAATAAAAAATACGAAAACGAAATGGATACAAAAGCTCAAAGTCAGAGGTTTATCTTTTTAGTCTCTACGATCCGATTGTCCTTTGACATTCGGTTACCTTTGTAAGTTTGTATGAAAAATCTTGTAAATATCTTTGGGAAATTTCGCTTGAATCTGAACAAAAACTCATAGAAATAATATTGGATAGTTTTTGTGCTTAGTCTAAATCTGTTCAACTGTTAATTCGTGATTGAGAGCCTTCATACTTTCGTCATTTTATCGCGCCCCAGTTTTCAACTTTCGGTACCGAGTCGAGCATTACGAATGCATCAGAGTGTATTTTAGCGTGTCAAAAAATGTCACTGTATGTCTTTTTAATTTTTGGTTTTAAAAGTCAACTGTTGAAAATTGAGTAGATGGTACGCGAAGAAATTTTTATGTTTATTAAGTACAATTAAGTACACACATCAACATAATCTAGGGATATTTTATATTTCATCAAATATCTAAAAATCTATGAAGAATTTTCTCATATAGTAAATGGAAGAATGATAGGTTATTTTAAGGTGTACAGTAAAAAATAAAAAACATTTCGTGATTTTTTTGTTTTAAATAGAAATGTTAATTATTTTAATCGCCGTAGCAAATTAATATGGTAAAAAACTTCATTTCTTCTTATAAAGCTATTAATTTTAATGAAAATTTAAAAAATCTTATTAAGTCTAATTATTAATAATCAGTTTTGCCACCTCTTACATTAATTACACATCAACATCGATTGTTCATGCTTAAAGTTAGATTGTCAATGTCTTGCTGCGGTATGAGGTCCCATGTTCTTTGCAAGTGGTCGTAAAGTTGTTGTTGTGTCGTCAAATTTGGCGGGAAATCTCTCAAAGCTTTTCGTTGTAACATGTCCCAGGCATGCTCGATAGGATTTAAGTCGGGCGACTGTGCAAGCCAATCCAAAACTTGAATATCGTGGTCTCGGAGAGCGGCCGACACCGGCCGCGCCGTATGGGAAGGAGTATTATCGTGCATGAGTAGAAATTTCTGGCCCATTTGAATTCTGTGTGGGTCAATAACAGGCTCCACTACCTCCTCGTGGTATTTTTGTGCAGTCATGCTACCTTGGATCCAAATGAGCTGGGTTCGTCCGCCAAGACGAATTCCTGCCCACACCATGATTGTCTCGCCTTGGTATGAGTGGACCTCCTGAGGGTGCCTTAGACGGCTAACTGTCCCTGGAGTTCTCCAAACGCGTGTTCTTCGTAATTCCAGATGAAACCCAAACCGGGACTCGTCGGTGAACAGCACCAAAGACCGTTGTTCGTCACTCCATGGTAAATGCTCCCGAGCCCACGAAAGCCGCCGCCGCCGACCGCGATTGCCACGTCGCTATGCTGGAACACGTAGCGGTCTTCGAGCATGAAGACCAACTTCATGCAACCTCCTTCGCACGGTTTGGTCGCTTACCAGCAGCTGGTGGTCCTCCTGGAGCCTTTGTACTAGTTGCATCGCTGTGATATTGGGTTGTCTTCTAGCAGTTATTTGGAAAAATCGATCCTGTCTCTGCGTAGTAACGCGATATCTACCCGTGTGCCGTTCAGCTACATCCCCAATACTGCGATAACGTGACCACAACCTTGATATCACGTTTTGGCTGGTGTGTAGGGCCTCAGCAACGAAGCGTTAAATAGCACCATTTTATAGCATGACCACGGCTCGTAACATTTCATCTCGACTCAAATGACGACGTGACATGACTCCTAAAGCTCACACGACACGTTAAATTAAAAAAGAATACCAATCTAATCCCTGTTCATTAATTAATATTAATAAAACAATTTTAATTTTCCGTAACATAACGAATCACTAACAATTTTGCCACCGTATTTTGTTTTTTCTTTTTTTTTAATATTTATTCTTTAAATTTTGAAAATAGAATAAATGAGGTTTCAATCTGTATACAAACTTTTTATGAAAACTAAAAAAAAATTAAACTAAACAATCGTAAATAATTTACGATTAAGATATCCCTAGATTCTGTTGATGTGTGTATATATCGGTGCTTGAATGGAGACCATGCACCTGCAAGCGTAACGATCTGATGAAGACTCCAGGATCGTGCTGGATGCAAGACATTCTACGACTGATATGACCACGATGATTGTGGTGATATTTTAGCACAAGATGTCAAACTTTGTTATTGCAGTCGAAGCGGAATTGACACCCGAGTCAATTAGTTGAACCTAAAGGCCGATTAACGCATGCATAAGTAAGTACTTACTTCCATAAGTACTTACTTCCATAAGTACTTACTTACTTATGGAAGTGTAAATCGGAACAATTAGAAGTGCTAAAAGAGTCAATCAAATTGAAATTAATTATAACATTCCAAATCTTTCCATCAATTCGACAACCCTACTCTTCGATTTTGATTAAACATAGTTAAAACTTACATTCTAATAATAATGAAATTTATGAGAATTTATTACCCTTCTCCTAATAGTTTGGTTCAGATTAGTTAGGGTTGGTCCAATATTGATTTATATGACGGAAGGGTCGTGAAGGTCGGGGGTCAGGGATGGCTTTATTATGATATTCCGTTTAGGAATGTGATTTTGATCAGATTTGTAGATTTCTGATCTGAATGGAGTTGTCATAATTGTAGAATGGAATAGATTATTTATTAGGCTTTTCACCCTTATTAATAAACTTGAACTAAAGTTACAACCAGGATAATCTTCAGATTAACTATAATTTTTTTAAGGAATAACTTTGGCGTAACTTTAGTTCGCGTTTATTGATAAGGGTGTTAAGCTTGTTGATGTAATTTTTTGTGAACTTAAAAGATATCTGTGGGTCTAAAAATGGGTCTTTAGCAACATCATAGTATGCATTGCGATCAAAACATTGAATATTCTATTCCATTTCTCAAGCACATGAGTAGATAATTGATAAAGAAAATTTTATCGAAATTCTATTAGCAAGATTGGTGGCGTTTTTGATTCCCTGTGGCCTGTTTTCCTAGTAATGAGAAAGTTATTTACTATACGTTTATCTAATGAGGCGTGATGTCGGAACGTTTAACCCTAGTTACTTCATTTCTGCTCAAAATCAGATATCAACTCAATAAGTACTCTATGTACATCACCACAAAGTACACATTCAAAGTCAAACATTAACGATGACACTATCAAATAGCAATTACTATTTGAAGTGGTGTGGTTGACACTGAGTGAATAGGCACGGTGCCAAATTACTGGCCAAAGTGCTGGAACGCATCAGGAGTAGGTCAAAAGGGCGATAAAGTCAGAGGTCGGGACGATTTGGAATGGACTCCTAATTATAAGAAAATAAGGTGAAAAGTTTTGGCGATTTCTGGTCTAGGGGAGGACTATATAGGATTGTTTAATTTGGGTAGTCCTTAGAGGGTCGAATCACAATGACAAGTCGAGTGTAGATTTCGTATACTTGGGCTGGCATCCTACAACTGAACTTGGTTCTTTTCTTGAAGAATAAAACATTAATATCATCATCATTTGCCGAGACTTATCCTAACTATATTGGGGTCGGTTTCCAGTGGAACCAGACGCAGCTGAATATCAGTATTTTACATGGAGCGACTGCCTATCGGACCTCCACAACCCAGTAACTGGATAATATGATATTCCATGGTAAGACTGGTTGTCAGACTTTTAGAGATTCTGACTAATAGTTACGACTGTCAAAGATCTACAAATGACAGCCGGATCTAATGACTTTACGTGATTTCTGAGGCACGGAGGAAACTCTATGACAGATGGTCACCCATCCACAGACCAACCTCGGCAAGCGCGGCTTAATACGGAAGATCGGCCTGTGCGGCTGTTATTATTAGCAAGATTGTTAAAGTGGCATTGCCTAGATATCAAACCTCCGGGGTCGCAGTTACAGTGAACCCGGTACGTAAAGGACTATTGAAGGACACCGTGGATTTTAGTCAGTCAAGTCTGACAGTCCCTCCCGCCCTGCCCTGGGTGGGAGGACTCATTTGATGATTTTACCACTATAAAAAAAAGAAATTTAACCCTGTAGTTGCGCTTGAGCTTACTAAGGCAACGAGTCTATAATATTGCCGCGCCCTTTATTCCTTTCGCGCCCTATCTTTTCCAGATAAATGTTTATAATACTCGTATTTTCCCTCGTAGACATGTTATTACCGAATTTTGATGATAAAAATTCATTCTGTGTTTCTTTTGTTTCCAGGTAAGCATTGGAAGTACATCAGGAATTACCCAAATGACATATGGAATTCCAGTAACTGATAAGTAATTAAACGCTAAAGATAAAAATAGGCAAAGCAATGGTACGTCAATTCTGTGTCGGAAAAGCGACCGTCATGTGCGACATACATTTGACATGCCATTGCTTCACTAAAACAAAACGTTGAACTTCATCAGGATTAATTTTCATAACTGGCGAAATTCAACTGTATTAATTTTTTTTTAATTCATTGGGCAGCTGGATCAAGGGCCTGATTCAGAAAGCAGTTCTTCTGGACACGTCGCGCATTGTTAGGAGGTTCCTTTCTCTAGAGCCCTGACCGCCGGTAGCTTGGACCCTGTTCCCGATACCGGTGGACCACTATTATTTATATTTTTATTTTTTTTTGTTTTATTTGTTTTTGTAAAAATATTAAAAGTCATGAATAAAAATATAAATAATAAACGATAATACATATTTATAACATTACGCATGCGTAGCGCATTTCAAAGATTTTTTTTAGTAGGTTTTAGATCAGGTCATAAAGTGTTAATCATCGTCCTAACCAAATATCAAAATATGTAGGTATATATTTGACGCCCAGCAAAGTGATCAATTTAAAAATAGACAAAGAGTAAGCCAAAACAACCATATATAATATTATACCTACCTAATTTAAATAACCCAAACACAGTTACATAATAAAACCATAATTTGTAAAGTAATTTAAGACATATTGTTATAAATCTGATGTGAATTAAGATTAACTATCCGTATCAATCATTGATTGATTGATGACGGACAGTCAACGTGTCGTGTTTGGGGTTTTTTTTTAAACTTTGCCCCACACTAGGGATTTCTTCCTGTATCGTGGGTGCGTTTACAAACCATGAAACTCACATACACAAACACCCAGACCGGGAACAACTACTTGCAGTCCGTACAAATATTTGTTCCATTTTGCCATTTACGTTCCGGAGTCACAACAGTCAAATAACTTTCATTATTCGTAGGGTCAGTCACACGGTCGCGGGACTCATGAATTACCGTGAGCGTAAAGGGCTATTGAAGTACACCGTGGATTTTAGTCAGTATGAGTCTGACAGTCCCTCCCGCTCTGCCCTGGGGAGGACTCATGTGATGATTTTACTACGTAAAAAAAAAGAATTACTCCGGTGTAGTAAATGCAAAACGCGTTTACTAAACCGGAGTAATTCTTTAAAAAAAACAAACCCTCTTTCGCATTTACAATATTATAAAGTTGGAATAGATTTTGTAAGGAATGTTGAATGTTATCTTTAACGAGATTTGATGTAGATACTTATATGATTTGAATAATCATGTAACCATTACTACCCTGCTGAGTCCCCTCTTCATATACGTCGTAAGCATAACAATAGGTTCACGTTATTTTTCTAATTAATCAAAATAATGAACATGGAATAAAATTATCGTGATTTGAAGTACAGAGCAGTCTTTAATAGTCAAATATTTTATTAAATATAACTATGATAAACTTTAATAACCTATTATAATTTCAGTACCTACGTCTTTTAATTATATTTTAATAATGTAGCGTCTTCGTGAAGACTACAAAAATTAACATAATTATTTCGGAGAGGTTGATTTATTTTTTACTTTAATATTCAATTCAAATGAAAGGTAATTCAATATTAACATTTTTGTTTTTTATTATTTCGGTCACGTAAAAATTAATTTGTTTTCAAGGTCAAATAGGGGACAAGACAAAGTGTCTTTCTATCAGTGATGACACATGTAAGCTATCGAAACATTTCTGCCACAATCATCATCATCAGCCTATAATACTCCCACTGCTGGGACACAGGCCTCTTCTCTGTGAGAGGGAGTGGGCCATAATCTACCACGCGGGCCCAGTGCGGGTTGGTAGATGTTACACATGCCGGCTTCCTCACGATGTTTTCCTTCACCGTTTTGAGAGCAGCCACACATTACACGATAAGACAGCGATTATGAGTGACTTATAAGCGTCTATATAATTTATTTTACCTACTTTAATAACGTAATAATTATCTCGCTCACAATATTACTAAAGTTGTGTGTGTGTTTATTTGTGTATGTGTGCTTAAATGTTTGTTGTAATGGCTCCCACGACACGGGAGAAAAATCTTGTGTGGGGCAAAGTTGAAAAAAGGCAGCGGAGTATAGCATTCACATTAGTGTAGTTTACTGCATAAATAAATTGAAAATCTGTTTAGTCCGTCAGTTAGAGTTTTTTAATGAACACGTATTTTTTCTTTTTCTAAATCAATGAATATTGAAAAAGAAAAAACTCTTTGACATTCTGAAGTGGGAGCTTGTGACGACATTGCGCTTGTAAAATTATACCGACTCAGTGACGTTTTGTGATATTTAGAAGCGTTGTATCTTCGTCAATTTTCGTTTACGTAACAAAAGAAAAAATATGGGTCTAATATTTTTTGATAATCTATGTTTCGGACTAATGTTTTTTTTTAACCTCTCGGGCGATTTATAATTGAAAATGATAAAAATCAACGTCCAATGAGCGACTGCCTGTTATGTACAGACGTGTGTACGTAAGGTGCTGGGGCGTTTTCGCTTATGTACACCCGGGTGTACGTAACGCACCCGAGAGGTTAGTAAAGCAGCCTATTGCCAGTGACGTCACCCTTCCACAGACCAACCATGGCAAGCGCGGCTTAATCCAGAAGATCCGCCTGTGCGGCTGTTATTATTTAGCCACGAGCTCCTCGATCGATCTTCTACGAATATAATGTTATTAAAAAAAACTGAGGTTTATCATTACCAGTGGGTGGTCAAAGTAGTCAAACTAGTCGTTAGTATGTTTGCATACGAGATAATCTCAGAACCTTGACTTAGAATCTTTATGGCGCCTATTTGCACACTTAAGTGTAATGTTTTGTAATTAGCATAAGATAAGAGAAATTACTTTATCTTTTTTAATAAATTATTTACTTGTTTGTTCATGTGAAAATTATTAGATAGCTGTTTTTTTTTCACATCGTAATATCTGTACTTCTATAAAGGCATAAAGATCGCCAGAAGACGCTGGATGCAGATCGCTTCCAACTGGTATATGTGGAGATCTAAAGGGGAGGCCTATGTTCAGCAGTGGACGTCCTATGGCTGAGATGATGATGATGATCTATACTTCTATAGTCTATCTATCTATATATATAAAAGGAGAACTGACTGACTGACATATCAACGTACAGCCGAAACTACTGGGGCTAGGAATGTGAAATTTTGCACACGGCTTCCTATTATAATGTAGGGGAGCACTAAGAAGGGGTTTTTGGAAATTTAACCTTTAAGGGGGTGAAAAGGGGTGAAAAAATGTAACCCACGCGGACGAAGTCGCGGGAAAAGTGCTAGTAATATTATAAAGCTGAAGAAGTTCTTTGGTTAGAAATTCTTTTTGTATCCGTTCCTGTATCTTCGTTGACGGACTTATAAGTAGACGCCCAGATGATCGTCCATCCATCCGCATAAGATTCCGATTCATTCATCCGCATAAGATTCCGATTTTAATAAATACGAGGAGTATTAAGATTAGTTAGGTCTCAAAAAGAATTTAAAATTTTAAATCTTTTCTGTAAAAATTTAATGACGGCATGGTTAGAGCAGTGGCTGAGCGATTTGACTGCTGTGCAGCGTGTCGTGGGTTCGATTCCCGCACGGAATTTGTTTCGTATTTGAGTGACCTACAAGAAGTTTTTCCGGGTCTGGGTGTTTGAGTACGTGAGTTTCTATATTTGTCCCACGACACAGGAGAATAATAATTCCCAGTGTGGGGCCGAGACTAAAAAAAAGACAGTTTCTTTCTCATTAAAACCATCAAAGGCCTTCGTTTTAATTACAGGAGAGCCTTCATTCATTTTAATTTCACCACAGTTTGTATAATTGTCTTATTTTTGAGAAAAAAAATATATTTACCTTTATTTTAATTTGAGGCTCGAAGTATATTATTACATTAAGTATATGAGTGAAAATTTAAATCTATATAATTTGAATGAGTATGTGCTCTTTTTCTTTATCTTTGAGACTATCTCTGGTGTTTAACATTTTATTGCGTAACTGACAATAAACGGCTTAAACAACCAACCAACGAGCAACCTCGGCAAGCGAGGCTTAACCCTCAATCGGCCTGTGCGTGTGTAATTATTTAGCCACGACCTCTTCATTCCCACCCATAAATAGGCCCTCTAAATAGAAGACCGCAATGGACTTAACCTGTCAAACGGCCTAAAGTAAAACTTAACACTTGTTTACAGCAAGTTTGACATAATTACAGAGGGTTAACTCTCTATGGCACGGTGCCAAATTCAGACAAATTGTAAACACATCGAGTTGCTTGTTACGGCCTGCTTCCTTCAAGATTTAACGGTTTTCCTTGTATCTGATGGTTAAATACGAGTATATGTAAGTAAATGGAATGTAAGAGAGCATTTACTTGAGCGATTTCAGTTTAAAGAAACGAGTTAAAAGTATAATTATTAGTATGATCGGTGCGACAGACGTCGGCAGACGATCTCCGGCCATCGTAGGTGCGGGCATGCGGGCAGCGAGTAATGGGCAACTCGCTGTCCGACCATGGACCATGCCCGGGTCGACAGCGAGTTGTGTTCCACGCGCGCCTCAAGGAGTGTCAGCATAGTGACGGGGCCCCCTGTAGAGGGCCAAAGCCTGCCGGGGTCGCAGGACTCTCGAATTACCGTGACCCCGGAACGTAAAGGGCTTTTGAAGGACACCGTGGATTTTAGTCAGTACGAGTCTGACAGTCCCTCCCGCTCTGCCCTGGGTGGGAGGACTTTGTGATGATTTTACCAAGTAAAAAAAAAGTATGATCGGTGTGGTTATGGCTTGGTGGTTTAAGGTGTCGTCCCATTCTGCTAATGATGGTGATGATTGTGTAGTAAGGAGCCGTTACCGGATTGAGATTTTAACAAAATATTTGATTCATATTTTCTTCTTCACTGTCACCGTACCTTCACATAAAGTAAAGAAATCGCGTTGTGTGCTGAAAATGTTTTAATATTCTTAGTATGTACTTAAAGATATCGTTTGTAACGAGGAGTTCGTTTTAATGAGTAGAAAATGTGTTCTCGGTACGGAGTTAATTATATTTTTAATTTATACTGCTTTGCACGCGTGTTTAAGGTGTATAGTATGAGCGGTAGCGATTACGGCAAAAAAACACTCAGTAGGTAAAAACAGTAATTTAAAGAAAAGTATTATGCCAAGACAGTTATGCCACAGTAAATTAGGATCCAAAAAAACATTATGTAAAATAGGGCTCTAATTAAGATTCCCATTATGTTAGTAAAATGTTCTTTGTTTTTTTTTTCAACTTAATTAGCCATATATCACCGTTTTTAAACTTAATTAGCCATATATCAGCACTTCCACAGCATTAATAATTAGATAGCATAGTAATTTATCTATAATATGTATGTATTTAGAAATATATAAGTATGTTCATCAGTTGTCTAGTACCCATAACACAAGCTCTGCTTAGCTTGGGACTAGATGGCGATGTGTGATAGTTGTGAAATATTTATTTATTTATTTTTATTATTGGTTTAACTCTAAAATCGCTTTTGGCTGATATTTTTTCGTCATAGAGTGCAGGCCACGACGTGATGCATATGGTAGATGACGTAGTTCCTCATCCATATCCTCTCAAAACCCGAGGCCTTATCACGAGGTTTCAATTTTTTTGTCACGTAAAGTAGCGAGCACTTTCGCATTAATTTGATGCATTAAATTATTTTCTCTTTCGTATACTAGGGGCGCATTTTCATTTTCCATACAATAAATGTCATAATACTCCAAGAAAGCTGTAAATAAAATACAGAAATCTTGTAATAAGGCCTCCGAAAACTTTTTTATTTAATAAAAATCTTTGTCCTACCTACGTACTATTATGCTAGAGCCACTGACATTTTATTAAAACTTTCAAAAAAGGTTAATCACAGCAACTGTCACACCAATCCTATTTTGAACCCGCTTGCTCTCATACCTTATTCTATTCCAAACATTATTGAATTTACCTACATTTACGGAGGCTCTTAACATTTACGTATAGAATAACGCTGCGCAATTTAGTTCCACCAATTACTGACTTAATTTTGTAAAGAAAGTGCTTAAGGCTTCAAAAGGAAAGTGTATAAGGCTTCGGAAGGGTGGAGAGACCTGGTTATAGGGAAAAATCTTCCTGAATGTATCGATAAAAATATTAACTAGAATAATAGATTGTTATTAATCTTAGTTCTTAAATGCGAATGTTTTTAAAGATTATTTAAAAAAAGTTAGGGTCTTTTTTAACGCGTAATAATTTTTGACCTAAATACACTTTGGCATAATTTTATTTGGCATTAAATTTTTGGTCTTTTGTATAATACTTTGCGATAATTGTTTTCTGGCATACAGTTTGTGTTGGCACAATCATCTATTAGGCTAATTTATTTTGGCATAATTTTATTACGCATAATGTTAGTAGACATAATTACGAACGAGAAAAATATGGTTGACGTCTCTAAATAATATTATACGTAAACATTTTTTTTACGTGGTAAAATCATCATATGAGTCCTCACACCCAGGCAGAGAGGGCAGAGCGGGAGGTACTGTCAGACTCGTACTGACTAAAATCCACGGTGTCCTTCAATAACCCTTTACGTACCGGGGTCACGGTGATTCGAGAGTCCCGCGACCCCGGCAGGCTTTGGCCCTCTAGACATAGACAGCATAATGACGGGGCCCCCGTCATTATGCTGACATTCTTTGAAGCGCGCGTGGAACACAACGCGCCGTCGACCCGGGCATGGTCCATGGTCGGACAGCGAGTTGCCCATTACTCGATGCGTAAACATTATTAGGATAAAAAATATGTCATGTTATTATTATGTCTTAAAATTGTATACAAATGGATAGGGATGGTTCCCTATCTATTTATATACAAGTTTTTGTGTATGCGGTGCGGTAGATAACTCTATGTGTTGTCCCTTAGGAATACCCTTACTTTACCTTACTTATCGAGTGCCAATCAAAATTATCAATAGAGACTGCTTTCTGGAAATAAAACCCTGAACCAACAATTGAATTAGTATCAATACTATTCGGGATCCTACCTAGAGTAGAATTAATTCTGAATTGGGTACCTATTTAAGCTTACCTTTGAAAATTTATATAACTTCTGCGTCTTTTGTAAGGTTCTGTACCCAAAGGGTGAAATGGGACTCGACAAACTTTTTTTTTAGGTTCCCACTCTGCCCACTCAGGGCAGAGCGGCAGGGACTGTTAGACTCGTGCTGATTAAAATCCACGGTGTCCTTTTTTCTTTCAATAGCCCTTTACGTACCGAGGTCACGATAAATCATAAGTCCCGCGACTTTTAGGAATACAAGTCATCATCATCATCATCATCATATCAGCCCGGGATCACCCACTGCTGGGTATAGGTCTCCCCCTTTTTATGCCATATTTCTCGGTTCTGTGCTTCTCTTATCCAACTATTCCCCGCGATCTTGACAGTAGAATATAAGTAGGATAGAATAGTATTAGTAGGATGGTATTCTTCGTGCACGAGTCCGACTCACATTTTGCCGGTTTTTTAAAATTAGTTTAAGGTACCCAATTTTCGGCACAGTACTTATATTTATTATTTTTAGGTAGAAGAATCCTTTTCTATCTTATTTTATTACTCGGTAATTGCTTGCGTTAGGCTTTTAAGTTTATTTCTGTTTTTTTAACTGTTGTAGACCGGTTTTGTTGGTAATTGAATATTATTTCGGTTTTTTTTTTCTTTATAAATTAGATGTTACCATGAAATATTGGTTTACATTGAATAAAATGAACGTTAAATAGCTTTTTAACTTCGTTCAAGCTCTATAACCCATACTCTTATAATCTTTTCGACGAAAATTGATAACTAGGCAGAAACTAAAGAGCGATACTTGTGTTGTGTGATAAGTAAAAAAAAGTTGCCTCACCCTAAACAAAAACAAAATTAACACAGAATTGTATTTCTACTAACCACAAGAATAAAATAAAATTGTTGATCGAGCTTCTAAAACTAAAATCAAACATGCCTTTGACATTTCGACCCCAATTAATACAGCAGTCATAAAAACTAATTGACTTCTACGACTATTTTAACGAAAGCAATTTTCAAATCTACCCTCCAAGCCAATCTATTAAGAAAAAGAATAAAAATCACTTTTTAATTGCAACTTCGGTTTTAACTAGCTCTTTCTTGAGGTTTTTCAATAAGGGACCGTTTAATGAAGTAATAAAGTTTTATTTTGAAGAGCAATATTGTGAAATTTAATTTTATTTGTGGTAATGTTTCTGTTAAGTAAATTGAGGTTAGTTTTCATTTGGTGGCACTTAATTGTTTATTTTATTACTCTTGGATCATTTTAATATAGAGTTATTTTAAGATGGGTTAAACACAATTCAAAATGCCATTTTAGGTATGTTTAAAATTGAATAAAATTAAATATTTTTTATTGAAAAAAGAAACCGACTTCAAAAACAAACAAAAAGTCGGTTCCTTGTTTTTAATGTTTTTTATTTAAATTTAAACATGATTTTTGTTTTGAAAACTTGATTTTTGTTTAAAAGCAAAAAGAAAACTATTTTTATACTAACTTAAAACAAAATTGACTATACAAATATTAAATACTGTGTGAAATCTTGATTTACTTTTAAATTAAATATGTTTGTTTTCGTGCCGAGCTTTTACCTCTACAGTACCAAAATATTATTGAAACCAAAATAATAAAATAGATTTAAACGTCACACAGACAATGGACGTAACCCTAAAATGTTAACAAAACCTTAGGTCACAGATTGCAATATGACTAAAATACTAAATATAACCACAATACCTGCGTGGGCTTTTATTTGAGCACAGAATGTACAACAAAGCATTCTATATTATTAAATTTAAGGTTTAGAGGGGTCTCAAGCACATATAAATGTCACATATTACAATGATATCAGATGGTTAAGGTCAAATGCGAATAAAATGGACACAAACTCGTAATATATGTCTAAAAAATGAATTTAAGAAAACCTACTGTTTCTGTAACGAACGCAATCCTTATTTTGCATAATATGTTTGTCCTAATATACTTTGAAACATATACTTTGGCATAATTTACTTTGGCATAATATGCTTTGGCATAATAGTACATTTAGTGCCAATTATTATATGACCCGTCTAGTCGTGGAAGCGGCAGAATAATGTGTAAGCGGGTCAAGTAATAAATGAATAGCCACAAATTGTACTTTGTCTTAATTGTTTTCTGGCATACAGTATGTGTTGGCATAATCGTCATTAAGCCTAATTTGTTTTGACATATTTTTAATTCGCATAATGTTGGTAGGCATAATGATGAACGAGGCAAGCGTTTGGTCCTCCATCGGGGCGCCGTCAGTATCATATTACCCAGCCACTAGGTTGTGGAGGTCCGATAGGCAGTCGCTCTATGTAAAATACTGATATACAGCTGCATCTCTTTCGACTGGAAGTCGGCACCTATATAGTTGGGAAATGGCTAGGCAGATGATAGGGGCCAGTCAACTTGCTCACACTTTATAACGTTTAGTCGACATTTTAAGGCGACCGTGAAACACGACGCGCCGTCAGTCTCAACACCTCAAGTCCCAATTAACACACATAATTACAATATTCCTTTTTCAAAAAGACTTTAATAAAATTGTAAGCACACCTGCCGTTTCCCCCAAAACTATTTTTTTTCTAACCAAACACTTTTTCTCCCAACCGGCCAGTAATACTAACTTTTATTTGTTTTAGTACCAATCTTATTCACTTTAACGTTTTATATTTTTCTTTAGGGTGGCAACAAGCCATAAAGTTCAGTTAAAAGGCCTCCTACGGTATAAGGCATGTTACAGACTTACGACTTACGATTATGCGTGGGGTTTTGTCTTGCGTAATATAAGTTTAGTAGGTCGTCTCGTGAAGCGGGCTTATATTTCAGTTACATTTTTATAATACGATGTAACATACTATGTGTATTGTTCTTTATTATTTTAATCGGTTTTGTGGTGTTATTTGGTGTTGTACGAGTTTTTTTTGAATAAGGAAATTACAACTGTATTATCGCTGTTTTTCACTATTTTTTTTTTATGGGGTTGTATGAATAAATAATACATTTATTCAATTAATGATATCTCGTAGTCGTACATATTACTTACAATACCTATTACAGACAAATTAGTAACTAAAGTAGCTACTTTAAAGTGATTATCTATATATCGTGAAGTTGACTGTACATTAATAGAGTTGCTACTGCCATCTCTGCTACGATTGTAAAAGCAGACAACAAAACCGTATTAATAGACACCGTAGATATAATCAAATTAAAATAGACGCCCGTTGCACCGGTTTTAAAATTAAATCTAAACTACTGTGACAAAATAAAACAATAAAAATTAAAACAATATAGATAACTATGTAAATTATAAAAAGGACTAGTCACGTTTACAATAAAACACCGAATACATTTTAAATTAAAATGTCTCTTCTCCGACTGTTACTAAAATGGTTAATGACACACGACAATCGTAAGTTTGTGAGCGGCTTAAAATGAGTTATTCAAATGTTTCATTTTAGGGTTCCTTGCTAACGGGGCCGTATTACAAATGCTCCACTGTCTGTTCGTTTAGATCTGTCAAAGGGCTGTTTTAATTAAAATGTGAAAAGAAGTCACTTGGTTTTTTTACAGCGTTTTTGTGTGATAACAGCAGTTAAGAAATAATAAACAAAAATTAAATATATTTAAAAATAAAGAGGGATCCATGTGAATTTGCCACAAAAAGTTTAACATCTATCGAACACTTGGATAAAAAAGTGTAACTGCAAAACGACTTGTATTAACGTCAAATGCTGTTCTGCAGTTGACAGATTTTTAGACAAGTATGCAACAGGTGTTTTACTTTTTTGTAGTAAGACGCATAATGTCTTTTTTATTTTTACATTAGTCCTCCCACCCAGGGCAGAGCGGGAGGGACTGTCAGACTCGTACTGACTATGCTGACACTCCTTGAGGCGCGCGTGGAACACAACGCGCCGTCGACCCGGGATGGATAATGTCTACATTAATTATACCTAAAGTCACACCTTGTCTCGCATAGGAGTAGGCAGAAACAACAGAGCGCCCCATCAAACCACCTTATCATCATTTACCTTTTCCCGATTATACACAGTCCAATCGGATGCAGCTGAATGCCAGTATTTTACATGGAGCGACTGCCTATCTGACTCCACAACCCAGTAACCGGGTTATATCACATGGTACTTTCTACACCAAAACAGAAAAATAAATACTTATGGTACGGAACCCTTCGGGAGCGAGTGTTACTCGCACTTGATCGGTTTTTTATTGAAATTTAAGACGATAAAGTAGGCCTTATTGACTCATTAGAACAGAATCGAAATTTTATCGATGCTCCGACTGACTTTAGGGAAATGAGACGTCAATGCTTCCCGGTTCAAATCGAACTGCTTTTGTTTTTTTCTTCAGACGGCCGGAATGAATAAAACATTGATTTTAAATGTTGGATTTATTGAGAATGAAATGTTGAAGCCTAAGTCTCTGGGTTTTATTGCTCCATGGCAGCGTTTTTCGCGATTTTGATTGCATTATCGTTTTGGTCGAAATAAATCTTATTAATTTTTTTACCCTTTGTTCCTGGTCGATAATCCTACTTCCTACTAATTTTATAAATGAGAAACTTTGTTTGGATGGATGGATGCATGGATGTTTGTTACTCTTTCCCGCAAAAACCACTGAACGAATTTAGTACACAGACAGATCATAATCTGGATTAACACATAGGATAGCTTTTATCCCAATTTTATGTTCCCATGGGATAATTTTCGAGCTGTAGCGGGTGAAACCGCTGGCAACAATTAGTTGATAACTAAAATAACACAAAAAACTTCTCTTTCATTCTTTCAAACACTTTTAAACTACTGAACGTATTTGAATGAAATTTTGTAAACAAGTAGTTTATAACCTAGATTAATACATAGGATACTTATACGTTCTCCGTGGATAACTTTCGGGTTAAACGTGAGCGAACCCGCTGACAACACATAGCCTATAAATAAAACTAACATAATTAATGCTAATTATTATATTTTATCTCAAACACGATTTAATTTCATCCACAACTTTCCCACTGTTGGGACACGACATCCACCACAAAGCATTTGGGTTCTAGAACGTGCCGCGTTTCCTCACGAAGTCTTCCTTCACCGTTTTGACAGCAGCGGTGATGAAATAAATTACACAAAGTAATGCGCCGATAATGTTTGAACCCACGACCTATATCTCGTAAGTCGGGGCCGATACTACTGGGCCACCACTGCTGAAGTCAACAAATCAACAATACTACCACCACAGATATAGATATACCTAGATAACGCAAGTATCATGATCTGTATGAAAACCAAGCGTGCCATTTTTTGGCTACCTGTTATGACGCCACAAAAACTATTTAGTCTTGGGAAAACCAGCCCCAGCTTACGGTGCCCACAATAAACCATTTAAATATTAAAACTTGACGTCTTACTAACGATAGACCGATTTGGACGAGCGCGAAAATGGCCACTTACAATTTTTGGTCGTTGCTCTTGCGTTATCTAGGTATATCTATATCTGTGACCACACAATGTACAATCAACAAAACAGAATACCTATCAAAGTGAACGTGTTAACTTCAACGTTTTTGCTGGAGGTTATACAAATTTCAATTAAGCACCGCGTGTGCTCATCTGTTCTCGTATCGAACTAGGATATATCGTATCTAGCTGTGTATCTATGTATCGTATCGTAACATTTTAATTCTCCCACCGTGTTTGAAGTAGTTGTGGGTTGGATGCAAAGGGAAGTTAGGAGCAGAAGTTCTGCGTAGCGAGAACATTGCATTAGCGAAATCTATACTAATATTGTAAAATAGTTTCTTTGTTTGAACTCGTTGAAATCTCAGGAACTACTGCTTTGAAATGAAAAATATTTTGTGTGTTAGATAAAATAGTCCATTTATCGAGGAATGCTATGAGCTATATAAAATCAAAAAGAGGGTGAAATCGCGGGAAACAGCTACTGTAAATATAATACGTCTTTTTTTTATCGTGGTAAAATCATCAAATGAGTCCTCCCACCCAGGGCAGGGCGGGAGGGACTGTCAGACTTGTACTGACTAAAATCCACGGTGTCCTTCACTAGCCCTTTACGTACCGGGGTCACGGTAATGGGTAAGTCCCGCGACCAAATATAATACGTCTAGGAAAAATATGTGGTTAAATATTGAGATGACGGCTAACAGAGAAAATATGGAAAAACAGACATTCTCCATCGACAAAAAAAAAATAGGTGTAAAGGTGTAATGATGACGTTCCTAACATCACATAGATTTAGGCAAAGGCCTCCCTGAAAAGCTAATGTTGCGTGTTATGTTGTACTAACTTGTTTTATGGGGAGCACCTTTTGCAACTGGGTCGTATCCAAACAGAAATGCACTTTCTTTTTCGTTGTTCCTTGATAATTCAGCAACCCCACTCCTTCTCACAACGAGAAGAGCTGTGTCCTAGAAGGAGGAATCTTATAAGCTAACAAGCATCACACACTGTTCGAAATGAGCCTTCTGTATTTCTCTACTCCACGCCCAAACGCATTTACATTTTGCATGCATAGCGCCGATGTAATCCCATCGAGCGTTCTATGATACCGAATGAAAAATTGCGCAGTTATAGCTTTAATACTAAATGCTTGTGGCTAGGTTTAGAACCTGTATTATGGCCTAAGTCAATAGACTATCAGGATGTTAAATATTTTATCTATGTTATGAAGTGGGTTAGTGGCCCAGTGGCACAGACCCTGACTTACCTGACCCTGAGTTGTAAGCCATAGGTACGAATCCAGCAATGTGGAATACTTTTTGTAATTTATTTTATCAACACTGCCCTCAAAACGGTGAAGTAAATCGGCAACTCCTAGAACCTTTGAGGACATGACAGGCACTTGGCTCTCGTGGTTGATTATGGCCCACTTCCTCACCCCAGAGGAAGCCTTTGTCCCAGGAGTGGGATCATTATAGGCTGATGATGATGATGAGGGATACCGTAAGTTGTTACGTTGAACGGTGATATTCGGGATAAGTGATGATACCTAATTAGAGCAAGCTGATTTGCTCTAATTAGGTACCTATCATTTTTGTTTATGGACAAGCTTGAGGCAAAACAATTGTAAAAAAATGGAATTGGTGTAAACAATTTCCGGTAAATTATTCGCATTCGAGATTGTTATGGAATATTCGGTTGAAAAATAAACTTAAGTGACAATGAGCAGTGGACATATTAGACTAGCTCTTGATCCTGATAAAATGTTAAGGAAGAAATTACTCGACTAATTTCTCAAGAAATAGAGACTATTAAAATAGCAAGCTACAGCTTAATGGGAAACGCAATAATCTTGGAGCTCAAAACCCAATTGCCAACAAAGCTCTAAGCTCAAGATTCAACCCTCCCGCAGCGCCCAACCTTATAATAATCCTGTTCAAATTTAAATCGTTAGATGTGCTCTCTGTGATTCCTAAGGAAGACAAATAAATGATACCATGACGGCTGACACGAGACAAAAAATAACAATAAAATAACTGTTTATCGCTGAGAGTCGGATTCGCGGCCAACGCGTATGCTACTTAACTATTCGGACGGCGGAAACCGAAGTAAAATTATGAAAAATTTTGTGTGGTAAATCTTTTTGCAGAATGGAAGCGGTGCGGAAAAACATCAGCTCGTAGCTCGAACTCAATGTCCTATTCGTGCGTAGTATATGTGTTCTATAAGACGATAAGAAAAGAGTTAGAATTTCATATATTAATTACTACCAATTGCCAGCAGCTTCGCCCTCTACAACTCGAAAGACTATCTTTGCACGAAATTTCAACCAAATCCGTTCAGTCGTTACACGTGAAAAAGCCACAAACACACATACATTTATCCTTCCTCACAAACTTTCACATTTATTATATTAATATCGTAAGATTTTATTTAAAGCTATTCAAATATATTTGCTATCGAAACAAAAAACGTGACCATCTTTTAACTTAGTAGAGTTAATCTAATGATTTAAATCTCTGAGCCCCGTAGAACTTCCGAGCCATTCCAAAATTAAATTAAATTCAAAACCGATTGTCCGTACTTATATAAACATTATGTATTATTTATATACCTTTTGTTCGTTATTTTGTCTCAGCATGTGATTTTTACGGCACATTGTTCAAGATTGTATCTTTATTTTCTTTTGATTTTATAAAAATAAACTAACAAATGTTTCTTTAAAAGTATTTTTATGATATTTTGACGTTCGCTTGTTTTGTTTCGCTTTTGTATATTGTATATAAATATATTCTTTGAATTTTATTTCCTATTTCTATTTTCATGTGTGGGTAGAGGTCATCCGTTATTTCGTCAGTGGCTAGCGGATTTAACTTTTTTTTTATGAGGAAATACATCTCATAGAACTGAATAATTGAAGAAGATAATATTCCCACGGCTGGGATATTGACTGGGACTCTGCAAGAGTGGGCTATAATCCACCACGCAAATCCAGAGCGGTCGGTAGATGTCACATGTCTTCGAATTATGGTTCTAGGACATGCTACTTTATTTATTACCCTCTGTTTGGACTTAGCCGCACTTGAGTTTAAAAGGTTCTACTTTTTATTGAAAAAAGGACCCCATTTGGACACCCTAGGAAGACCTACACTGACCTTATTGGTGAAGTGCTTCAGAAAGGTCGGGTGCGTAGTACTCGCAATCGGCGTGCGTGTATGAAGAGATATGTAAGTGGATGAGGCGAAGGAGTATGTAAGGATCGTAACAGGTGGCGCCCTGTAGTCTGCCTAGCCGATAGACGTCGGCAGACGATCTCCGGCCACGGTAGGCGCGGGCATGCGGGCGGCGAGTAATGGGCGACTCGCTGTACGACCATGGACCATGCCCGGGTCGAGACGGCGCGTTGTGTTCTACGCGCGCCTCAAGGAGTGCCAGCATAGTGACGGGGCCTGTAGAGGGCCAAAGCCTGCCGGGGTCCCGAGACTGTACGAATTACCGTGACCCCGAAACGGAAAGGGCTATTGAAGGACACCGTGGATTTTAGTCAGTACGAGTCTAACAGTCCCTCCCGCTCTGCCCTGGGTGGGAGGACTCATGTGATGATTTTAACACGTAAAAAAAAGTACTAGCTACGTGACTACCACGGTATCTTAGTAACACGAATGAAACTTCTCGCATATTTCCCGTCACCACGCTCTGACTTGCATCAACTATGCAGGAGATGAGAACATGCAAGTTTGCAGTTCGAAACAATCTGTGGTTCACTTCGTGACGTAATTACTTTACGTTGTTTAAGAAAATGTTAGTGGATGTAATAACGTAGATGGAAGGATAGAATATACCTTTTGTTATGTACAAATCACAAAATAGTTGTTGCTGGATAGATGTGAGTTAGGTAGTAATTAAAGTGCCCTGAGATTTTTAAACCTTACACTCCAGGGAATAAAGTTGAAAATCTATTAAAGATAACAGAGCGTTTTCGTTCGTTACTGTCGTTAACGCTCAGTAATATTCGATTATATTACTGAGCGTTAAAGACAGTAACGAACGGAAACGATAGATTTTCAATTTTATGCTGCAGTTTATAAAGTTGAAAATCAAATAATGACCACTGAGCGTTAACGTTTATCATTTGTGATAGGTTGCTACTTGTCTAGAACCTCTTTAATCCATTAAGTGTTCGGCAGAAATGTGTTAAATACGCAACTACATTTTACATTTGAATATCTTATAATAAAGGTTGAATTATTGCGTTCCAACTTGGCACCTAAATCACATAGGCATACAACTTAATATTCATTGCATAAATAAATAACCAACTGTATCTAAAATCGCGTATCGTACATCTAAATTATAGTAATTTTAAACATAAAACTTTATAAGCCTAAGATTAGAAATTACACGACCCCAATTCTAATAAAACCCATTTCAATCACACATTTATATGAAATATGTATTAGATTTTCTCAAATATTTAATGATGAGATCAAAACCTTAGTCTAGACAGATTTGAATCGGTTCCAGTAAAGCTTTGTAACACATATGCTTATTGTCAGGGTTGGCAAAAACACAATTTCGCTTTAAACTAAATTTAATCGCTTTAAACTAATGTTTGAGCAGTCTGTGTATATCTGGAGCCAGCTTGACCGTACCAACCGCCTGAAGCAGTTTGACTGCTCGAACTGTTTTTTTTTTGTATGGCATCTCGCAGGTCAACCTCTAGTAGGTTGTGTACTGCTCAACCGGTCTTTTCTGTGGATGCCTTAAGATTTTAAGGCCTCCAGCCAGGGCAACAAACTTAGTTAAAAACTAAGCGAAAGCTCAAACTGTCGATACTGACTGCTTTTTATAGCACAATGTTTGGGGACTCTTAGACAATTAGGCAAAGGAAAATAGCTTTTTGTCTGATTCTTTAAGATTTCTGTGGGCACTTTATTCTTCTCACCACTACAATTATTATAAATGTGAAAGTTTGTGAGGATACATATTTGTTGTCACTCTTTCATATATAAACTACTGAAAAGATTTGCATAAAAGGTACACAGATAGTTTTGCCTATCTGGGGATTCGAACCTAGGACTTTATGGACATTGCACATGCACTTGCTCCCCAGTCTCGCTAGCGATCACTTGCCAAATTATTCTTTGTTTCGTTAGTATTTTATTTTATGCAATTAAAATAACAGTAATTCGACAACCCTATCGAATCGTAACTTCGTTATTAATGTTAAAAGCTTTTGCTCAACCATTATATTGGAAATAATTATTGTTCTTTGAAATGCTCATTAAAAGTTAATAATAAATAAATATTACATTGTAGGTCGAGGTATTGAATAATAATGTTTGGGTTGAATATAAGTACTGGTGGTCCACCTAAGGTAGCCATACGTGTATTTAGTAGCACTATTGAACTAGTTTCGTAAGTGATTTTTTTTTCTGATAAATTCGCATCAATTTCGTTGATAAGTTGATGTAGACGATGCCATGATTATAGACATGTTGCTCCTTTATTTGACATTCATTTATTTCTAAATCACTCATGTGTCACAAATCGCGTCGTGGCCTAATGTAAACCCGACCTAAAACCTAATTTAGTCCCGTTCAATACATTAAAGCATAGACAATAACATAAACTAAAACAACATGGCGGCCGATATAGAACGTTCACACATATCTGAGTGTTGCCACCCACAAATTGCGACCCAAATTCATCCCAGTGAATGGGTAAATATGGCACTATTAACAAAGTCTCTTCATTGCGATGCAGGCAGTTGGGGAATATGGATATGGAATGCGGAAGGTTCATATTGCTCAACACATAACATTACGTCTTGTGTTGACCAAAATCAACCTTCTACTGTGCGCAGTGAGGGAGCGCCTTTAAGCCTTTGTCAAACAGACAGACGTGACGAATGCGAAGCGTGACGTTTTTATTTGTAATGTATGGAATTGTTTGAATCGCGAAATGAAAAGCGAAAGCGATCCGTGACAGAACTATCCGATGACGTCTCGTATCACGGTATCGCTTCGGACTCGTCTGTCTGTTTGACAAAGGCATTAAGGTTGTCGCATTCTATACAGCTTCATCTACTAATTATGAATTCAGTTCCGTCGTAGTAGAATTATTTGAATTTCAAGAACCGAGATACAATTTATTTTATATATTTATTTTTTATGTTTCGTAACTTGTATAAAATGGTACTTCTGTTTTTTGTTGTATAATGGCAGTTCAGTTAACTTTTGCACTTTATCCTCCCTCAGCGGGTTAGTTATTACGGTTAGAATACGTTATTGGTGATTTCATTAGAAACTGAATTTTAATTCGGTTACGTACTGGTTAAATTGTCCCCATAGTTTTTCTGTCGTTCATTAAACTTTTTGAGAGTGTTCTAGATTTTTCTTAATTTGAATTTGAAATGGCTGCGTTCCAGAACGAATGATTTTCATTTGTTTTTCTTTGTCCTTTTGGTTTTGGAAACAATAAAACATTGTTGGTCTAATCTTAAAGATTCTATAGTAGGATCTTGGATTATAAAATGTCCAGTTTCATATTAGGCCACTGAAAATTGAAGCCAAAAACACGGAAGAAAAATTACTCCGTCATTCGACACCTACGTTAAACAAGTCTCGAAGAAAACATGTATGCGTGGCAATGTGCATGTGTGGGTGCCAGGAAAAATATACAATTTCCAAATAGAACCGAATTTTAATAAATATCGAGGACAAAGAAAATTTCATTAAAATTATTCCTGGTATTCAATTTTCTGTTACAAAAGCTTAATAATATTCGTAACTTCAAGTAAATAACTATTTTGGTCAAACTTTCAGGTCGCTATTTACTATTTAGCCTTATGCAATAGTCCTACTGCCAGCGATTAGCGAGTAAGTGTTTAGTTCCGATAGTTTTATCGCTGGGCCCTCAGCCTTGAGTGTCTGACTGCGATGTACGATTACTCGCACTACTCACTCGGCTGTGCAACAGTGCACAGCAGCTCTTGTCGCTCAGCGATACAGAAAGCTTTAGCTATAACTTATATATCAAACCGCGCGAGCATCCTCTTAACGCAGTTACGGCCCTAAAGAATCGCTGGCAGTGGGAAAAATCAGCGTCCAACTATTAATATTTACTTCGCCATTGTTTACACGGATATCATATTGTAGATTTCCTAAGCTAGTAAAAGCCTAGAGTTTGTCGATTCCTTGCGGTCAGTGAGTCTGGCCTTCGGTCCGTTGCACTGGACACCCGCTGACAGTTCAATGACAAATCTGTTGGAACTACGAACATGTTGCTCACTGCTGCCCCAACTCGTTTGCAGTCACTAGCTCTACTCTCTAACCGCCGCCAGTGGGACCACTGCTTTATACTGAAACTTATGTTTCTAGAAAACCATTTTCATTCAATGTAAGTGGGACAAGTTTTAATTTAGTAAATTGTGTTTATAGCATAGGTTTTAGGTTTTCGGTATTGGGTTCAAAACGTTTCTGTGTAATTTGAAATAGGTATATTTTCATAATATTATCTTAATGTACGTCCGTTTAAGGGCATGATCAAGATACCATTTTATTTTTAAATTCTATTCCGGCCTAAGGTGGTCTGTTTTTTTTAATTAGTATAGTTAACCAATGCCACAATCACTTCGAAAAATAAATAACTATAATTACCTATAAGTTTGTGTATTTTTTTTCGTCAAATCAAATTACTTATAACACAATTTTCTGTTTTTTCAGGTAAGTTCAGCGGCAAATATTTCAACCAGGGACGTGAAGGTTTATTTTGAAAACTTTATATATTATAGCTATTTATTACCTTGCTACCCTTTCGAATAAGAGGTTCCTATTTAAATAGACCCTGAAAAGTCAGATTTACAATGTACGGATTTATATTAAGTTAGGTACGTGATAAAATGAGTTTATAGGTAACACATTTTCAAGAATATTCCAAACAAATAATCGAATTATAGTCTATTTTCAGAGAGTTATAAAATTAATAATGTTCGGCCAAAAAACCATTTGCCATCTGAAAATCATCTATTTACTAAAAGCAAACATATACTCAAGATTTTGTTCTATATACATTTATACATATATAGAAAGTGAGCACTTAAATTTATTATATATATTCTAAAATATAGGTATATATGAATAGGGTAACGGAATGAATGGATGTACCATACTAAAAAATCCTTTTAATTCTTAAACCGTAATAAAAACATTTTTTTCAGTCTACCATTGTATTTAAATAAATTCTTTTTAAAATATTACCAAAATTGAACCTTCAAAGGATATAATTTTACCACAATTCCGAAGCTGATAATATTGGCTTACGGATCAGCAACTCGATTAAAAACCACAAATTCGTTGTCGTTTGAATTCCTTTGACATAGACGGTTTTTAATATATTTTCAACTCTTTTTCATTTATTATTAGTCGTTACAATTGTGGACGAGTTTTTGTGTAATTTTATTGAAATTGGATCGGAATTGTATAAATTAGGAATAAAAGTTGGTATTTATAGACTGAAAATCAATCTGTTATGTTCCTTTATTTTTACGTGGTAAAATCATAGGCATATCGCGGGACTAACGAATTACGGTGACCCCGGAACGTAAAGGGTTTTTGAAGGACACCGTGGATTTTAGTCAGTACAAGTCTGACAGTCCCTCCCGCCCTGCCCTGGGTGAAAGGACTCATTTGATGATTTTACCACGATAAAAAAAGCCTTAAATCCTTAAAAAAAAAAAACTCAAATTAAAGCTGTTCGCTCAGCGTTACTGTAAAACTAGTCAAACGACCTATTTAACTGGAAAAGCAACAAAATTGTTTTTAAACCTGAAAATATGTGGAAATACTTAGGCAGCTCGCCAACTGTAGCTCTAATCGGCACTTGGCTCTGTTTTCACTGTTTAAATCACGTCTAAGTAAGAGTAATAAAGTGAAAATACATTGTTCAGGAACAATGTTCAAGCGTTTTTCAGGAAAAGCTGAAGTTTTTCTTGGCACGTGCCTTTTTCAGGCCTCTATTCAACACAGTCTATAAAAAGAACCATAATTGAAATAATTAATTTGAATTTCTTATGTCTGCTGCTAGAGTAGTGGTGGCTGGTCGCGGGACTCACGAATTACTGTGACCCCGCTACGTAAAGGGATATTGAAGGACACCGTGGATTTTAGTCAGTACGAGTCTGACAGTCCCTTCCGCTCTGCCCCGGGTGGGAGGACTCATATGATGATTATACCACGATAAAAAAAAAGTGTAGTGGTGGCTCCGAGGCAACAGTCCCGACTAAGGCTTGTTTTTCACCAGAGATGTGCTATGCTACGTTGCTGCGGATGCGTTTGATATCCAGCAATCATATTCATTGGTTTACATAGCACAGCACTAGTGGAAGCGGGTTCAACTAAGATGTGTTTTTGTATGGAAGGATGCGTGCTATGGAGGCGTGTACTATGGGTCGTCTTCCCTTCTATCGGTACATCGCATAGCTCGAGCTACGCACCTTCCTAGCGCAGCTGTTTTGCGGCGGCGCATCTACATAGCACATCTTACTCGCACCGCTACATAGCGTAGCATCAGTAGAAACGGTCACACAGTTTCGTAGCTCAGCTTTTACATTCTCGCAGCACATCTATATAGCACATCTCTGGTGGAAAGGCACCCTTACAATGCGTCGGTTTCGGGGTCGAACCCAGCCAGGCGTATTACTTTGTGTCGTTTATTACTACTGCTCTCAAAGTGATGAATAAAAAGATCGTAAGGAAACCGGCATATTCTTTTTTTGAAGTGAAAACTTCTTTAGCGGCGTTGAGCACTTTTCTGTAATGGGTATAAAATCTTAAACTCGCGTCAGGACACGTGACCCTGACCGAAAAAGCGTAGGACGGCGCAGGGCGCTTGCGTGAATGTTCGTGTGACTTTATTACTTTTAAAGAAGTTTGTATGCTGGATACATTCGTTGCTAGGTAACATTGTTTATAAAAGATGTACGTCACATTGGAAAATTATTGAAATAAAAAGTCAACCATTTTTGCGAGTTTTACTAAAATCTGTTCACAAGATATTTCCAACAATTACTATTCAAGTTTTCACTTCTGCCGGCACTCCCAGAGTGCAACCCGTCGTTTTTTTTTTGTTGTTGTCGGGGGGGAAACCTTCAAAAGGCTACCGGTCTTTGAGGAAAAGACGAGAAAAGAAGAGTGTGGGATTTTTACCTCACTAAAACCGCCCCGGTGGTCACCATCAGCACATGGGAGGAGGCCCCGTTTCCTCTTAAAAGACCTGACCGTGGTCCCCTCTGTGCAACGCCTGTTAGGGCACATCCCTAGGCCCGGCCGGCATATCCTAGAACCATAAGTTCGAAGACATGTGACATCTACCAATCCGCACTGGACTCGCTTGGTAGACTACTGTGGAATCCCTCTCACCAAGAGAAAGCCCGTGGCCAAGCTATGGGAACAGCATAGCCTGATAATACTTATCAAACGACAGGCGATAGCGAACCGGACCGAGGCCGAAGCGATACGAGACGTCAAACTGGGTGCAGCGAACCGAGACGTGACAGTTGTATTAGCTGACTTTTTATGAACGACGTCAAACAAAGCAAACACGCCTTCGCCACGTCTTCGCATCGGTTCGGTCACGCTATCGGATCGCTTTCGCTTTTCTATGTGACTGGATTCAAACAATTCCCCATACATTACAAATTAAAACGCCTTGCTTCGTATTCGCCACGCCTGGATGTTTGACAAAGGCTTTATGGTATGAATGAAGGTGAAGAACTGACGAAAGCCATGACTAAATAATAATAGCAACAGAGGTAGATCTTCAAGTTAAAGCAGTACATGCCTAGGTCGTTCTGTCGATCGGTGATTATCCATTTTTAGGTGGTAAAATAATCAATAAGTCCTCCTGCCCTGGTTGGAGTGGAAGGGGCTGAATGCCTCTTACTGGCTAAATATCTACCATTTTCCTTCAATAGCCCTTTATGTTACAGGGTTACGTTAACCTTTACAGATAGTATCGCAACCTCGGCAGACATATGGCCCCTTCAGTTTGCCGACAGCTTCCTGAGACGCGCCTGGATTTCTATCCATTTTTTTTTAGCGTGGTTATATCATCAATTGAGTCCTCCCACCCAGGGCAGAGCTGGAGAGACTGTAAGACTCGTTCTGACTCAAAACCATGGTGTCCTTCAATAGCCCTTTACGTTCCGGGGTAGTTCATGGGTCCCTCGACCCCAGCAGGCTTTGGCCCTCTACAGGGGGCCCCGTTACTATCCTGGCACTTCGTGAAAGCCTCAGGAATAATTTAACTTTTCTACCAGGTTTTTATTTAACTTTATTGGATCGTTCAGTTCCGGAATCTGGAGATTGTCCCCATACAAACAAACAAATATTAATATAACCTCCCATAGATTAATAATATAGATGTATTAATACACATAAATATATTAAAACGTTAATTACTCGATATTGCGGTTTGGAAATGTCGAATGTTCTGCGAATTGAAAGCGACATGGCCGCGTGTGGTTTTATTAAAAGTTCGTATCGCAGTGAAGTTGGAAAATGAGTTTATTATGAAGAGACGCAATTAGAAATTGTATATGTTTCTATTTATATGTGAGTTTGTTGGTGAATAATAACTACCACACGTATAGATCTTTGAAAGTCAAATAATGTTCACGCAAGTCGGTCTAAAGTGAGTTTAAATGTTTGTAAACACACCCAATATACAGGTGAAATTCGTAATGTAGGGCAACATTAAAAAAAACTGAAACAAATCTTTTTTTCAGGCAGTCGTCGAAATATCTTTACCTTTCGGTGTTCCTGTAGAAGCGGTATCATATCAATAGAAATGCTGAAAAATCGGTGGGTTTGATTTTACTGATCTGCGCATATCAATAATATATTGTACGTAAAATACTCGTAGTACATATACACAAAAAACTGATGATCACACAGATAAACAAAATACGAGAATGTAAACACATTAAAAAAAACAAAATTAAACGATAGTAGGTTTAATAAAAAGAAAAAAAAATGGGATATTTTTTGTATAGAACTAACATTAATTAAATCATGGCTGAAATTTTTCAGTGAAATTCGTGACCCATTTTATAATAATTTAATTTGGCCAAAGAGACTCTGAAATGAATATGAAAACTTTGAAAACACAAACTAATTTTAACTAAATTATAACTGTCCTGAAACAAATATTTCTTTGAAAATAGTCTTCTGTACTAAAATGGACTCGTCAGAATCATATAAAATTTACTTCATTTAATTATCACTTTGTAACTAGCTTCGAAATTAATTTTATGCTTGGCAATGTACAGGGTGGTTTATTATTTGCAACAGCTTCTTTATTTATTTTTGTATTTAATACAGCTCGTGGACAAAATACCATTGGAACAGATCGATCTTCAAGGTTAAGTATCGCTTGCCGACATTGATCTGTGGATAGGTGACCATTAGAACTGACGAAAGGTGGAGTAAGAAGGTTCTCGAATAGAGACCGCGTGTAGGTAAACGTAGGGTGGGACGCCCCCTGGCAAGATGAACCAATGACCTGAGGAAGGTGGCTGGCAGTAGCTGGATGAATAAAGCGGGAGATCGTGCTCTGTGGCGCTCCCTGGGAGAGGCCTTTGTCCAGCAGTGGATTGCAAGAGGCTGAAAAGATGATGATGATGACAAGTTCATTTTAATTGACGACAAGTGAACTAATGAATGTACTAACGCTACCAATATGCGAAATGCTTGGCTGAAGATCAAGAATATCTGTTTAAAAGGAAATTGATAAGTTTCATAACATTTCAAAAACTTTCAATCAAGTTTCAGATTTAGATCATTACCTTTATTTAGAAACACTCTGTATTTAATCAAAACGCTGGCAGGCGACCCTATTAACAATGCGCAAACTTAGTCCCGAACAAAAGTTTTAATTTAATTATATTAATGTTCAATTTCATCCCGCTTCTCTGTTTGAGAAGTTTGACAGGAGACAAAATCTGTCCAATGAGAAATCTTAGGAAAGGAGGCTCAAAAAGGCTAAAAAAAAACTCAGCTCCGGCAGAAACGAGTTGTATCTCAAATAACGAGTACCAATAAAAATAATAACCGGGTGTAATCGTGATCATTACTGGCAGACACCCAGGGTCCAGGTTCTCCCACCCTGGGCAGAGCGGGAGCGACTGTCAGACTCGTACTGACTAAAATCCACGGTTTCCTTTAATAGTTACGTTTTACGTTCCGGGGTCACGGTAATTCGCAGCAAAAAAAAAAGCATATATAGGGACAGACAGACAGCGGGAATCGACTTTGTTTTATACTTCGATATTTATTTACAACTAGCTGTACCCTGCCACGCTTCGCTGTGGCACAAAAAAACTGTCTTTTCGCGGTCGCGGATATGTGACCGATGCAAAAAATATATAAAAACAATCCTTGATGCTGATTATATATCATGCTTAAATTTCAGCTCAAACGGTGCAGAACTTTTTAAGTTTTTGAAGCGTACACAAACCAACATAACATTTTTATATATATTTTCATAACTACAACTCCTTTCGGAATCGGGTTTTTTTCTATGAAGCGTCAGCATTGTCCTTTTTTAGCTATTCTTTGTGGCTTTTCTTGTGTGGTAAAATCATCAGATGGGTCCTGCGGCGCTGGGTGGAACGGAACGGACTATCAGACTGATTAAAATCCATATTGTTCGTTAGAGTGAACAAACAGGCTTCTTGATAAGCTCGCTCCATCGTAGGCAGTCGACAAACATGACAGAAAAAAAATCTGTCATGTTTGGCGTGGACTATAGTCAATAAATAATACATTGACACAAAGTTAAATATACGTCAGGGTTCGAACTGACGATCTACAGCTCGTTATTCAGGGCTGTTACCACTGGGTCAGCACTGCTCACTCGACACCAATAATAGCGTCCGAAATGACATCTTTACAACAATAATTACGATTCATAAAACACCATTAAACAATGCCCCACAAAATCACAGATAAACCCATAACCCTATGTCTTGAAACCCCATGATCGTATCCCATAAAATCAGTAGGCGTTATCTGGCAGCCATCTTGTAATAAAAACCAATAGAAACGCTTCGTTTGTTCTCTAAGGCACGGTCCCACCGCTGACGAGCGTTCATAAATGTCGACTATTATTTGAATCGTCTTTTGGATTTTTTTAGCATGGTAAAATCATGAAATGAGTCCTCCCGCCCAGGGCAGGGCAGGAGGGATTGTCAGACTTGTACTAATTAAAATCCAGTGTCCTTCAATAGCCCTTTATGTTCCGGGGTCACGGTAGCTCGTTTGTCCCGCGACCCGGCTGGCTTTGGCCCTCTGTCGATTTAAAAAAAAAATCAGGCAAACCGTTTCATAGATGTTTGAGTCAGTGTTACATAGTATTTTAGATGAAAAATCGACGTTGCATCTGCTGATTAAAAATCTCTTGATGGCCTAATTGACATTACTGCGGGCCACGATCGTCACGCCAGAAGACGGTTGACGGAAGCCTACAGAACGCGCAAAAGCATACAAAATGTTAGTCGCGTTTATGGGCCGGAGAAAATTAATAGTAGGTTGCTCACTGTTCACACTTTACTTTGGACTCCGTCAAAGAAACAGCATTTTTTTTCTTGCTGTTTGTACTCGCTAATCGCTAGCAATGCGACCTTCATAGTCAGTTCTTCCCATGATAGTCTTGTCCGTGCTAGTTTATAGGGAAATTATAACATAAAACGGTATGGTTTGGACTTAATGGGGGTTCACGATCGGTAGTCGAATGATCTTGGATATATGTAAAGTGGTCTTTACCGGGGTTCCTTTTTTTTAAATACCTGATGCGGTTTGTGGTTGACCTGTTACTAATCAGTCTTTACTTTCAGGAAATCCATGACATCATAATGTTAGAAAAACCTTATCCGGATTTTATTAAACCTAGTATTTTCTTTAATGCTGCTTTAAAAAATATTTACAAAGTTAAGATTATTAGAGATCAGGCTGTATTGATATAGACTCATTGCTGGACAAAGGCATTCTTCCATTCCATCCAACGATCACAGCTGTGCGCCAACTATTTCTAATTCTCAATTTATTTAAATTTTATAAAAAAATTAATTCATAAAAAAAATTACGCGAAAATAGAACCAGCCAGCCAACATTATAATCCAAGCTTTACCACAGACAAAAAACGTTCTAAATCGATACCAATAGTGACTCGACAATAGGGCCATTAAATAAGACGGGGATTTACTACCACGCCCTAAACAACCCTTTCTTTATTCAAATTACTACCTGTAATCGAGTCCAATTTAAAGGAATTCGAATCGATTTTGAAATATTACTGCGATACGATCAAATCGATTTTATTTTCTCACTTCGTTGTGTTGGTAATACAGTTGTTTGGATTTAGAATTGTGATTTATTTATGTTATTTTTTATTGGTTTAAGTCCCTGTTGAGGTCGAGTTTGTATAATGTAGGTCGGTCTGGGTTAAGTACCGTGAACTTGAAGCATATACACAGGTGGTGGCAGGTCCAATATTAAGCCCCGCAACAAAATAATAAAACCCAATCCTCTTTGCCACGATCACGACCTCGCGACTTGAGTTTTTTTTTATTAAGCGTCGTAAAATCGTCAAATGAGTCTCCCCTGCCTTGGGTGGAGAGAAAAAGACTGACAAACTCGTACTTATTAAAATCGACGGAGTTCCTTCAATAGCTCTTTACGTTCCAGGGTCACGGTTACCTATCTGGACACGCGAAGGCCCCGCTCCGCTCGAGTCACTTGTTTTCTTCGCGTGATTGCAATGACAATTCGCGTCACAACGACTTATGACATTTTTAAGTCAACTAACCGAGTGACGTTTTGTGATTTTTAGAAGCGTTGTATCTTCGTGAATTATGGTTTACGTAAATTTTGCTCTACACTAGTAATTTCTCCTGTGCCGTGGGTAAATAAACTACTCTACCAATTGAAAATCAATGTACCAATATAGAGATCGCGAATTCGTGATGAAACACAAAATCAGCGTTACACACACAAATAAATCTCATTTCAGTCTGTTTGTTCGATTTAATCTGCAATACTGAGTAGTAGGGAGACCATCATTCGAAAAACTAGCGGACAAGTTTGATTATACTTTTTTTTTTTTTTTTTTTGCGTGGTAAAATCATCAAATGAGTCCTCCCACCCAGGGCAGGGCGGGAGGGACTGTCAGACTTGTACTGACTAAAATCCACGGTGTCCTTCACGAGCCCTTTACGTACCGGGGTTACGGTGATGGGTAAGACCCGCGACCCCGGCAGGCTCTGGCCCTCTACAGGCCCCGTCATTTTGCTGACACTCCTTGAGGCGCGCGTGGAACACAACGCGCCGTCGACCCGGGCATGGTCCATGGTCGGGCAGCGAGTCGCCCATTACTCGCTGCCCGCATGCCCGCGCCTACGGTGGCCGGAGATCGTCTGGCGACGTCCGTCGCCGTGGGCGTCTACCACTGCGGGTGGGTCGGAGGGAGGACACTGTTCTCTCCCTCACGCGGCACGCCTCCTCCTTCGCGAGCATGACTGCTTCGCAGAAGGAGGCGACCGCTTCCCACTCCCTCTCGCCCCGCAGCATGGCCTCGACCAATGCCGGGCGCGAGAGGTCTCCGCCTATCGCCGTCGTGAGGACACGGCGGTGCTCTGCCCAAGCGGGGCAGTCCTGCACCGTATGCTCCACCGTGTCCTCAGGACGGTCCTCGCAGTGGTGACACCCAGGCGTTTCCTCCCTCCTTATCAGACACAGGAACCTCCCGAAACTTCCGTGTCCGGTGAGGACCTGCGTCATGCGGAAGGTAAGGACGCCGTGACGCCTATCCAGCCACTCCTCAAAGAGGGGTCTTACCGCCGCGATTGCGGCGTGCCCGGACCTCGGTTGCGACAGTCGCTCCCTCCATACTGCCCTGAGATCGCGCCGGAGCTCTTCCCGCCGCGCCTCGACCTGTCGAGGCAGCGGGGATTCGCCCCGGCGCTGCGCCTCCACGCGCCATTCGTAGACGCGCTGGAGGGCAGTCGCCTCCAGATCCCAGGGCAGCAATCCGGCAAGGAGGTTGGCCGATTCGCCGGCGATCGTGCGGTATCCTCGGACCATTCGGATTGCCATGACCCTCTGGCATGCGACCAGCTTTAGTGGTCGCGTCCGAATGCTCAGGGCCCACACAGGGGCCCCGTAGAGGGCCATGGACCGCACGACACCGGCGTACAGCCTCCGGCTGGAGGCGTTTGGCCCGCTGAGATTGGGCAGGAGTCGCCTGAGGGCGGCTGCTGCCCGGTTCAGCTTCGGGGCCAAACGTAGGAAGTGCTCCCTAAAGTTCCACCGGCTGTCGAGGACGAGTCCCAGGTACTTCATCGTCCTCCCGACGCCGATGCGAACCCCCTCCACCGTAATGTGGGACTCTGAACGTGGCGCGTTCAGACGGCCATGAAAGCACATGGCCTCTGTTTTGTGCAGCGCCACGTCGAGTCCCAACTGCCGGATCCTTTGAGCGACTGTCGCCACCGCTTGCGTCGCCAGGTCGGCCGCCGCCTGGTGCGACACTCCCTCCGCCAGGACGAGCGTGTCGTCGGCGTAACATATTACGCCGACGCCGTCAGGGAGGTCGCCGCGCAGCACCCAGTCGTAGCCGATGTTCCACAGGAGCGGCCCCAAGACCGATCCCTGTGGAACACCGCACGACATCTCTCGCCGGTTCCACTCTCCCCGGTGACCGGGGTAGATGACGGCCCTGTCCGTCAGGTAGTCCTCGACCGTGCGACGGAGGTAGGTCGGCACCCGGTGATACCGGAGTGCCTCCCTGATGCAACTCCAGGGCAGGGTGTTGAAGGCGTTGGTGATGTCCAAAGACACCGCCAAGACGACCCTGCCCCGGGATACCGCATCCCCCGTCGTGAGGGCTCTTACGCGCATGATTGCGTCCACCGTCGAGCGCCCCAAGTTTGATTATACTTGGAAACAGAATCATTAGAGTTCATGTAAGTTACTTATTGGAATATTAGTAACAAACTAGCGACCCGCCCCGGCTCCGCACGGGTGCAATCTCTACTATATTATGCATGTTTTATATATATAAACCTTCCATTGAATCACTCTATCTATTAAGAAAAAACGCATCAATATTCGTTGCGCAGTTTTAAAGATCTAAGTATACATAAGCATATACAAAAGGAAGCGACTTTGTTTTATACTATGTAGTGAAGATGTGTCAAAAAAGGTTTCCTAAAAAAACCCAGCACTGTTTCTCGATTTTTTTGCAGGCAGCAAAAGAATCGAGAAACAGTGGTACCTTTAGGTTGAAGGTACCATAGGAACTTTAGGTTGCAATCGTGACACTGATTGTTAAAAAACAGTGGTTAAAAAAAATCAGTACTTCAAACACAATGTAATTAAAAGTATTTGTCCATGTTACCCATCATTTGCCACTTATTTTTAAGTCCCATGGGAGGAAGCGATGTAGCGATGTAGTGACTAATGATACCATCAAAACTATGCAATATTTCTGCCTTATGCTTCAAAATATATAACCTCTTGTTTCATACTTTTACAATCGGATTTATCAATCAATCTGGATTGATAAATTCCAAAAATAACGTCCCAGGAAAATCTCCCACATAGTCACCCCACTTTCCATGGCTGCGGGCAACCGATCGTACCGATTTGTTTATCTTTTTGTCGCTTCAAATTGATATTGATGTGATATCCACCATACTATTAAAGTACCCACATCACCACATGGTTGCTATGATACTGATGTACCGATATGTTATCACCAGGTTACTATTTTCCCCGGTATGCGGGAAGTTATAATTGTCATATTTTAGCTCTTTTCCTTTTTGATTGTTTTTTTCTCTTGCTATCGATTTACTATTTTTCTAGACTTTTTTGAAGTGAAAACTTCCTTAGAGGCGTTGTGCACTTTTTTTGGAATGGGTAAAAAATGTTAAACTCGCGTCGGGATACGTGACCTGATCGAAAATTCGTAAGACGGTGCAAGGCGCTTTCGCGAATGTTCGTGTGTGTTTATTACTATTGAAGTTTTCACTTCTGCCGGCACTCCCAGAGTGCAAACCGTCGTTTTTTTTTTAAATAAAGGTGGCAGATAGAACACTATTTTGACTTAATTTAACAATTTGTGCATTTTGATACCAGTAGTGCATGTCGACCAAAATATTAATCTTGTTGTGAAATAATTACTATGTCGGTCACGTTGATAGCTACTACAAACAATAAGCGCTTTGTTTTTTTTATCGTTTTGTTGAGAATAAATTGGTACAAAATTAAATTACTCACTCACCTCTGCGCTAGATTATTTTAGTTTTCATAAAGCCCATTCTGTCTACAATAAGGTCGTCTAACAAGCTTCTGAAAGATTTCTAAAAAAAACTTTTTTTTTCTTTTCTTTTGCGAACAAATAACAAATAAGGCTTATCCCTTTTATTCTTTATTTCGCAGTATGTGGACTGATTTGATTGATTGAGTGAATCAATCATGTCCTAGGATTATTTGTGGTATTGTCACCCTTAATTGTATTGATCTAGGGTTTCTCTTTGTTTGTCACGTAGATTTGATTTATAGGACTATTATTTTTATAGGACCGTTTTTTGAAAAGTATTTATCAATCAATTGGGGTGTGGTCGCGAGTGTCGCGACACTTGCGACCTTCTCTAGTGCAGTTGATTCTAACAACTACAGAGACTAGTAATGCCAAGTTTTTTTACGATGTAATCTAATAAAATAAGCTTTTGAAATAAGATTAAGTTATCATACTTTATTATCATTTATTGACGGCACGGTTAGCGCAGTGGCTAAGCGATTGGTCTGCTGCGCTGCGTGTCGCGGGTTCGATTCCCGCACGTAGCAAATATTTGTATGACCTACAAGCAGTTGTTCCGGGTCTGGGTGTTTGTGTATGTGAGTTTCGATGTTTGTAAACGCACCCACATCACAGGAGAAATTCTAAGTGTGGGGCAAAGTTAAAAAAAAACCTATTTGAATACAAGTTTGTAATTTAATTTAGCTCGGAGAAGCTGACCATCCCGCTAGCTAGATAGACTGACAAGTTTTTTTTTTATCGTGGTAAAATCATCAAATGAGTTCTCCCACCAAGGGCAGGGCGGGAGGAACTGTCAGACTTATACTGACTAAAATTCACGGTGTCCTTCACTAGCCTTTTACGTACCGGGGTCACGGTAATGAGTAAGTCCTGCGACCCCGGCAGGTAGACTGACAACTTTAAGAAATTGTGTGGGACTGACTAGGTGCTGAAGGCGGAGGACAGGGTGATGTGACACAGCCTGGTAGAGACTTATGTCCAGCAGTGGACACCGATACTCTAAGTTTTTTATGTAACTGGTGTTGTAAAAAGTAATGGAAATTCCGTGGAAGCGTAGTTACTTACTTGTATCCTCAAAAAGTAAAAATAAAAACTTAAAAACCGATTTATAATAACAACACATGATTCAAAACACGTTTGGGGTCCTTTATGCGGCATAACGTAAAAATATTTTTTTCAAAAAAACTTCCTAATCCTGACGCGCCATAAACTTTGTGTAATAAATTTCTTACTCTGCCCTTAGTTAATTCGTACAATAACCGGGCATTACCCGAAATGCCTGCACACAAACGTTGTGAATTGTTGTTTAGTAATGTATGACTGTTTTGTGTGCATTCGCCAGCAAAAATGTTGAATTTTTTATTGAATTTAAAATGTAGTGTAGCAGTTTTGGTTATAGTTTTGTATCAGTACTATTTCTAAGAATTTTAATTGTATTTTATGTAAAATATAAATATCGTAAGGTTGGTCTTATAAAATTTGTAATAAAGTCATAATTACGCCTGTAATCCTCAAAAATTTATTTTATTTTTCTGAACATACCCCAGTTCGAGAAATTAAAAATTAAATTGGCCGCCATTCGCCAGGTGTTGGGTTATGAATTTATTTAAGCAGTTTTGTCGATAAAAATAAGCATAATTAATATCCCCTTTAAGTATCGCTCAAACAGCCTCTATAATATCTCCTTAAAGATACGATATTGGATACCAAAAACCCTGTATATTTGCATGAACCAACTTATAATATATAATAATATTACTATATTATTTTCTGCAGAAGCATACATTTTAAAACAATTTTGCACCCGGTTGTACACACACCCCCGTGTGTGGCCATTAAATTAGTGATATTCCCCTAAAACGCAGCTGATGTATCGCACTGCGATTGTCGTAACGCAAAGCGGCAATAAAAACGCACGTTCTAAAAAATAATAAAAAGCTGTTTGTTATGACTCCGAAGTTAGGAATGATTAAGTTATTTACAATGTTGTACAATTTTATTTGTTCGTTGTTTATGATGGGGTATTTTGTACCCCACACCTGTAGCGTTATTGCTGAAGTTTGTGTGTAAATATTTACCCAGGATTAGTGACTATTGATTGAGTTTTTTTACGAAAAACATGAGAAACGGAACTAAGGAAAGGTAAAAAAACCCCTAAACAATTATTTTATAACAATTAAAATTGTCCGGCGTTTTTTATCGTGGCACACAGAGCAGAGCGGGACCGTCAGACTTGTTCTGACCAAAATCCACGGTGATCCTTCAATATTCATTTGCGTTTCAGGGTCACGGTTACCTGATAAAACAGTCTCGCGACCCCGGAAAAAAAACAAACATTGATAACTAAAAATTCTTTTAACATATCCGATAGACCGACATTTATTTACTGTTCTTTTTTACTCGTTTTTAGGGTTCCGTACGTCTGAATACAAACTGAATACAGACGTGTCTGTCCGTCCGTCACTTCTAGTCAATTATCTCCGAATCTATTAGACCGATTAAGTTGAAATTTGGTACACATATCAATTCCTGTGACCCAAACACAGAGGTGTGACGTGAGCAGATGAAATCTGTATATGGGGGGTCATTTTTGGGGGGAAGGGGAAAATTAAAAAAAAAAATTCTGAAAACTGCATCGTGTGGCATATCAAATGAAAGGTCTTGTTGAGAAGATCTTAAATGTATTTTTTTGTAATTTTAAAATATATAGTTTCCAAGTTATTCAAGAAAATAGACGAAAATTGACCATTCCCCCCCCCCTTATCTCCGAAATTACTGAACCTAAAATTTTGAAAAAAATACAGAAATTAGTTTTCTCCTTATAGATTATAGGAAAACCTATAAGAAGTCCATGATATTAAAATAACATGGTAAATCACTCAATATTGTGCGTACCAACTTACATTTGCAGGTGGAATGTGTGGGAGAACATATTTTTTAACTCCAATGTTAAGTTTTGTTGAATCGGTTTGTAGATGAATATTTAATGAAAAAAATAAGCCCACAATGAGCATTCTACGACCAATATTTTAGGAGATATTAATTAATTTTTTTAGGGTTTTTTTAATACGTCATATATCGTAAATTTATATTTCATAGTTACAACCAACTACAAGAACTTTTATATTGTTACTTGCTGCTACGGAACCCTTTATGGGCGAGTCCGACTCGCACTTGGCCGGTTTTTTTTCTTTTTTATTATCATATGAACTAGTAGAATTTTTTGAACGAACAAGTAACCATGGCAACCTTTCAAAATATCAAGTTCAGTTAGTAAGCTCGATCGAGCGTAGCTTTAATTGGTGTTCACAAAGTTTCTGATATATTGACATTTAGTTTGGAGAAGTGTCTAACTTCGGGGCCCTACTTTTGCGCAAAAATGTCTGGGAAACATTTCAAAGGAGGAGATAATTTTAGGGAAATCGAATGTGCTAGAATAAGATTTTCTGCGTAGGTTTGTACTTACTTTTCTTTTTAATATCTTGGCGTTTTACATTTTATTCTACGTATTAATTATTGCAAAATTTAAAAACAACATTTAAAAACTAAAATTAAAAGTAAAATATATACAAAAATGACTAAATTAAAAATTTATAGGGCGTCAAAAAATTCATCCATATCGCTGTCAATAGGGAAAGTGCCCAGAACGCTGGCAACATTGCCACGTTGGATGGCAATGCTGATCCTTTGACCAAGAAATAGGCCATACGATAAAAAATATATCTTGGCAGGATTTAAAAGTTAACCAGAAATCTGTCAGACCGCGCACTTCGCTCTCCACTCTTCTCCTAAATTGCCTATAATCGTCTCTAGAGTCAAATCTAATTCTGCTTCAAAATTCGTTAAAACCGTCCTTCACCTGTTTTGACGTGTAAACGGCACATTTATGTATCTACATACATAACTAGTACCTACACACTTTCGCATAATATCAGTACGATTTAATTAATACAAAATCGTATTTATCACCGCAATTATTCAGTTAACCACAAAAAACATAAACGAAAATAAACAATAATATTTGTACAATTAGATCACAATGTTTGTGGTCATCAATTATTATTTGCTCTGTCCATCTATTAATACGAAAACAAAGGTTTTGCTAACAAAATATTATCAATAATCTGTTTGAAGTCACAATCGTCTATTCAACCGATTTGGTTCCCATTACAGTACAATATTGAGTTAATAACCAAATCAATTGATTGTTTGGATAAAATTAAGTAATTTAGCATATGTATTGTGTAACAATTTTTTGATTTGAAAGTCTACTATCACTTCTGTGGGAATTATTTCTTGAAATGCACGGAAGTGTGTAGGAGTAATTAGAACAGGATTGGTTGAAATGGGGCACGCCAAAGCGCGCTCCAAAGAGTAGAGAGAGAAGTATAGACCATCATCTTGTCCACTGTTGGACACAGGCCTATCACAAGGAGCGCCACAGCGTACGATCTCCCACTTCTTCATCTAGCCCCTGCCAGCTTTCTTCTTCAAGTCATCGGACTAACTTGCCTTGGGGCGTTCCACACTACTAACTTACGCGCGGAATCCATTCGAGAACCTTCGTGCTCCACTTCTGCGACAGACATGACCGGCATCCGCAGCATACATCTTTCTACAGCTCGCTGTGTGAGATGCAGTCGATGGGCCAGCTTGATCATTAGATGTCAAACTAATGTGTAATGAAGCGTAACGTAGCGGGACAGTCGCGACGCACCGCAACATCAGCGTGATTGTGGCCCCGCGGCAATGTGCCAAGCTAATTTCTACTCTAAATGTACTATTAAATAGTGAAGTCGCCCGCGCGTTTTATCGCGTCTGTCGACGCTTAATTAATACATGACCACGGGTTAACTCTCGTAGGTAACATTAACTTCACGGAACCCAATAAACAAAGTTAAGTAATTCATTTTAGTAACTTTCGGCACCATTCATTATTTGACTAACTGAATACAATGTAGCTGGTTTAACTATGTGGAAACTTATTTCTAATAGTAGGGAAAGAAATGACAAAAAAAAGAACTAGGAATTTTAATTTCAACGCCTCGGAGTCTATTTCCCATTTGTCCAAATAGGCTTTATCATCACTGGGAACAAACGGGAAGAAAAAGTCCCCACTGGTGACAAAGGGAGTGTCTGTATTTAAATAATTCTAAAAAAAACCTGAAATTGTCTTGTTCATTGACTATCCAGCAAAAGTACTAGGCTAACATAAGTTCGTCTATGAATGGCGCGTGGAGGCGCAGCGTCGGGGCGAATCCCGGGAAGAGCTCCGGCGTGATCTCAGGGCAGTATGGAGGGAGCGACTGTCGCAACCGAGGTCCGGGCACGCCGCAATCGCGGCGATAAGACCCCTCTTTGAGGAGTGGCTGGATAGGCGTCACGGCGTCCTGACCTACCGCATGACGCAGGTCCTCACCGGACACGGAAGTTTCGGGAGGTTCCTGTGTCTGATAGGGAGGGAAGAAACGCCTGGGTGTCACCACTGCGAGGATCGTCCGGAGGACACGGTGGAGCATACGGTGCAGGTCTGCCCCGCTTGGGCAGAGCACCGCCGTGTCCTCACGACGGCGATAGGCGGAGACCTCTCGCGCCCGGCATTGGTCGAGGCCATGCTGCGGGGCGAGACGGAGTGGGAAGCGGTCGCCTCCTTCTGCGAAGCAGTCATGCTCGTGAAGGAGGAGGCGGACCGCCTGAGGGAGAGGACAGCGTCCTCCCTCCACCCCAGCCGCAGTGGTAGACGCCCACGGCGTCGGACGTCGCGAGACGATCTCCGGCCACCGCAGGCGCGGGCATGCGGGCAGCGAGTTATGGGCGACTCGCTGTCCGACCATGGACCATGCCCGGGTCGACGGCGCGTTGTGTTCCACGCGCGCCTCAAAGAGTGTCAGCATAGTGACGGGGCCTATAGAGGGCTAAAGCCTGCCGGGGTCGCGGGACCAAGGGATTACCGTGACCCCGGTACGTAAAGGGCTCGTGAAGGACACCGTGGATTTTAGTCGGTACAAGTCTGACAGTCCCTCCCGCCCTGCCCTGGGTGGGAGGACTCATTTGATGATTTTACCACGCAAAAAAAAAAAGGCTAACATAAGTTCAAAGTACTATTTATTTAGGTAAATATTTCTGGGTAGATTACATGAAATTGTTTAAAACTTATGTTTATTTGTAAAATCATCAAAAATGTGTAAGAAGCGGAGCGGAAGAAACAATCAGAATTTATCTGCCTAAAAATCCACTCTGATACTTCGGTTGCCCTTTGTGTTCCATGATCACAGTGCCTTTTAAGCCGGTCCAGCGAGAATCATAAATAACTACTGCAAATAATAACTTTTCGAGACCCTCACCATTCATTTATTCCCAGATAATCTTGTAAAATATAATCCTGGTATCACAAAGAATGTCCTCTCATAAATAATAAGGGCAAAACCGAGGAAAACCAACAACTTATCAAGGAATAAATTGTAAAAGCAATTAAAGTGGTACAAGGGGTGAAAATTTTCAAAAACGAATTAGTCATTTTAATTAATTTCTTTGAAAATAGAAAGACACAGCGCGGATAAACATACATTTTTGGCGGGTTGTGGTGTTTTACAATATTTTTGGTTGAAATAGGTCGTTTTTAGGTCCTAGAACCAAAAATTTAAAGACATAGGACGTCTACCTCCCTGCAGTGTGCGTGTATGGTGAAATACAGCCCACTTGGTCGTAATTTGTTCGATTGACTATCAACTTATAGGGTCAATTCACACTGAGACTCGACACATTTCAATAGAGTGACTAACTACAATAAAAAGATACATCTTTTCGTGTAATAAATTAAGTTAGATTTTGAGTAATTCTATTGGTAATGTACACATTATTGTCGCGTCACGTCGCGTTGCGTCTCGGTGTTTACTCACCCTTATAGTGTCCAAGCATTAACTCAACTGCTCAGCCCATGATAACATTCTAGCTATTAATAATATTATAAAAAATCCTAGTCTATAAACGTTCATGAGAATCTATGAGTGCGACGGTTACTTTCAATTTGTTGGTAAACCCATAAACTGCTATGCTCACAGATACCACGTATTCTCGAAATACATCCCTCTTCACAACATTGTTTTGTTTTTTGATGAAACATCAATTTTTACGACGTTATTTTTAGTTATTTTGAATGTCACATGGGGGAATTATTTATATCTCAGGCGCGCATATAACAACGCTATACAAAAACGTGAAAAATAGTGTTTGAAATTGACAAAATGTAGTGGAAAATCAACACACAGTTGACGGCAATAATGTTGGATTTCTATTGGTAAGACTGGTTGCAAGACTTTTGACCTTCTGGCTAACAGTAACGACAGCTAGAGATCTACAAATGACAGCGGGACAGACGGCTTTACGTGCTTTCCGAGGGACCGAGGAAACTCGCTATGATATATGGTCCACATACCATCCTCGGCTTGTGCGGCCTGGAAGATTGGCTTGTACGGATATAAGCAGTAGAAAGTAAAAATATAATTAAAGAAAAAATAGAGGTGAACTATTTTTTAATAGTCAACTATTAAAAAATATTTGACCTCTATTTTTTCTTTTGGCACGTAAACCAAAAACGACGAAGATACAACGCTTCTAAAAATCACAACTCTGTCGGTAAATTTTTACAGGAGTTATGACGTCACAAACGTAGCACTCTCGAATTTAGAAGCGTTCATATTAATTGATTTAAAAAAAAAAAAACAAAAGATACGTGTGCATTATTTTTCAATACTCTATCTGATCAACTAAACAGTTTTTCCATTTATTTATGCAGTCAACTATGTTTTATCCACAAGTTCTTCTTTCCTCCTCTCTCTCACACACTTTAAAGTTATGAATATAAAAAGAACCTTATCACTGTATTAATAAAGACTACAGAAGAGTGAGATGGAGTATCTCTCTCCTTAAAGTAAGTAAAGTGCATCAGGAACGGTAGCTATTACACGCTGTTATAATTAAAGAGAAATGTCACGATCAATCAGAGTAAATTGGCTTATCAGACCGAGAGCCGACGGTAGGGTTGTCGGAAAAAGTTTAAAAATATTACGATTTATGTTTTAATTTTTTGGAAAAAGAAGATTTAGAAGAGATAGCATTTTTTTATCAACTTATGCATTTATAAATATTTATTTATTTTATTGATATTCTCGTTAAATATTCGCTTAACGAGAATATCATCCCATCGTTGCTCTATGGGAAGTTACTCTACTAATTAGGCTATGGTCAGCTATGTCAATCAAGTGAAAGGTCAAGAAAAAAAATCATTCAGTCAAATTTTATTCATTCACGTTGACATGGCAGATGTGACAGACGGGTTTAGTTTTATTTTCGTTACGGAATTTCTCAATACGGTCGCCGCGCTCTAAGCCCGCGCGATAAAAGCTATTCAAAAGCTTAAAAATTATTCAATTTTTTTTTTTAATATCCGACTTTCTCTGCACACCGTACAATCAATTTCCGTCATACGAAACTGCTGTAACCCGTACAGCTAGCAGAACAATTGAAGCGTTCCGTTCGTTCAATAATCAGTCAGGTGTGGCAGTGTGCCAAATAATTGCCAGTTTGCCACCCATGGCACTCTGGCAGTGGCAATATGAGGCATGGCTTCATGTCTTGACATGTGCCGTTTGTGGGTTACAATCGGCATTTGGTGGCGGAGAGAGGGTTAGTAAATGTGCGGTTTCTATTGACCAGTTTAGGGTTAATTTTCGGTAGCATTTAGTGGCTTAGTGACAGCTAAAATTATAATGCTTGTGTTCCCATTACATACTTAGTGTCCTGAAATACAGGCCTTTTTTATCGTGGTAAAATCATCAAATGAGTCCTCCTAAACAGGGCGGGGCGGGAGGAACTGTTATACTTGTACTGGCTAAAATTCATGGTGATCCTTCAAAAGTCCTTTACGTTCCAGGATGTCGGTTACCTGATGAGATAGCCATGTGACCCCGACAGGCAATACAGGGCTGAAACATGTCCATGAACCTATTTAATAGCATGTATAAATAATATCCTCTAATCCACTTATGACCCTTGTAGTGAATAACAGTTTATTTTCAATAACATTTTGGGCTGATCCCAGCTCCCCTCTTTCATATTTTTTTCCATCTTCCAACTTGAGGGGTGAGGATTCTAAATTTGAAATTTTTTGAAAAAAAAAATCTTGTGAAACTTTTGTTAGTTATGTAAAAATAACACAATCAACTAGGCAGCTCTAGTAACAGACGGTTTAAAATCAGTAAAAACAAAATATATTTTTCTTAAAGTCCTTTGTAGGAGGACTAAATCCATTTGCATTTCCAAGTAGCCATTTATTTTTTCAGACTTAGCAGCTTGAATATTAAACATTAAAAAATATTTCACAAAAATAATTTAATAAAACAACATTCCTAGTAGGGTGCCCATAATATTTCCACAATATTGAAGACATTTCCGCAACTGTCATAGCATAGCCATATGTTTGAAGAATGCGCACAATAGTTCAAGATTAGGGTCCCCATGGTATTTCATTAATATCCTCAATAACCGTTTTGGGGTAGTTTTATTTGTTTCTGCTACCCCCTGAACGTCATTATGACAAATGTTTTCTGTTATTAGACATTATCACGAGCCATTTGTGGGGACTTTGATAAATCCGTTGTATTTCGCTTCGCATTTAGAGAAACATCAAAAAGATTGAAGTTTTTATAGATAAAATGCGATGATTACGAAGGCACTATAACTAAATTGGAACGGTTACAACTTATGCTAATAGCAGATAAACTGTTGAGTTTAAACTATAACAAAGTTGCAAAAGTTAGTGGTTTGGTTACGGTGTGGAACTAAATAAATACATTTTAATTTATATGGATGAAATAGTTGCTGAAAAGGGGTATTATAGAGAGCGTTGGAACGGGACGCAAACTAAATGTTATCCAATTCTGCATCGCATTGAAACGCGAGGTTTCTCCGAGTTGCTTGATGTTTTGTCTGGCTGGAAACCGCCGGATATTGCGAAGCCAATCAAACCACCCTTATTCAAACTACCTTTATCGACTTTGGTTCAAATATACTCCGTACATACAATCCCAATTTCCATGGGTAGGCAGGCACTACGCTACACCACCTGTTCCAATCCTGACATAATCCTTTTGCCATGTCCAATTGTTATAAATTTTGTCATACATCTACGCCATTTTTTAATGCACGTGATGCTCCTAAAAGAGCTTAAACCTTTCAGTTCAAACCCATAAAACAAATTATATCTATACAATTCGAAACCGTTTTATCATAATCAATAAATTAATTAACATTGTCATAATAAAATAATAATGTCCCAATATTGTGACGTCCAATAATACAGTGACCACACGTTCGGATTACCGTGGACTTTAATATTAGTGTCCTCGTCGATAATTTATTACTTGGTATTAAATTGACATGTTGGATAAATTTATTTGGATGACCGAATAATTTATTGGCTGTAATTGAATTTTGGGTAGTTTAAGGCAACTGTTTTGTGGGGGTTTTACTTTTAAGCACTAGTGTAATAAAGTTAAATTGACATTTTGTTAAGTAAGGGTCTTATGGAGATGTAATAACGTTATTTATGATGCTTTAATTAAATTGGTGAATATTTATGAGCTGTCGTAAAAATATTTATTCTCTTTTTGAATTCTAGAACAAGTTTATAGAAAAAGCTCGATTTTTATTTTTGTAATAGCACTCCGGTGTACGAATCCTTTGATTATAGTTGTACGCTATGTCCGTTGCAGAGTTTTGACCTAAATTAAAAAAGAGAGGTATTGTCTTTTACAAGTACCGAGATTTGTTTTAAAAATGCGCTATCAAAACCTTTGTTTTACTAGCTTTTCCCTGCGGTTTCGCTCGCATATCACTTCGAAATTATCCCATAGACACGTAATACTAGTATCATAAATATATCCTGTGCGTTAATCCCCGTTATAAACTATCTGTATACCTACATTTATCTAAATCTGTTAAGCTGTTTTTTATGTGAAAGATTAACTGATATCCATGCATCAGTCCTCACAAACTTTCGTATCTATCTATACTATAATTTATTTAATATAATTTATATTCAATTTATTAAAATTATTTGTAATTAATAATTTATTGTAATTCTCATTATTAATCGAATTCTAATGTAGTATAAATTGATGACCTTATAAACCATATTTGTACGCCGGAAACGGCAGAATATTATGATCGTAATATACATAACGCACATAACAACCTTGTACAATATTCTGACAAATAAATGAATTCTATTCCAATTCTATTCTATTCTATTCTATTCTATAATAAATCTGTAGAAGGGTCAATTCTGTACAATGAAAATATTGAAAAAATAAATAGCGGGGGGTGTTGCTGGATCGATACCAAACCCAAATATATGATTAAAAAAATTTTTGTCTGTCTGTCTGTTTGTGCAGGCATCACGTGAAAACTAACGGTTCGATTTCGATGAAACTTGGTATAATTATTCCTTATTATCCTGGGCATAACATAGGATACTTTTTATCCTGAAAAAATCTTATTTTTCAGTTTTATTCATAGACGTTGTTCTGTAGAACCGCGAACACACGTTGCATTACCCGCAGTGGATTCAGCGCCGTAATATTTATAAGATGTCATTGTCAGAGTTACTCAAAATGGGGAAATAAACCATCCACGCGAAGACCGATATCCGCGCGGACGGAGTCGCGGTCGGAAGCTACTACTATAATAAATCTGTAGAAGGGTCAATTCTGTACATTGAAAATATTGAAAAAATAAATAGCGGGGGGTGTTGCTGGGTCGATACCAAACCCAAATATATGATTAAAAAAAATTTTGTCTGTCTGTCTGTCTGTTTGTGCAGGCATTACGTGAAAACTAACGGTTCGATTTCGATGAAACTTGGTATAATTATTCCTTATTATCCTGGGCATAACATAGGATACTTTTTATCCTGGAAAAATACGTAGAAAAAAAATCTTATTTTTCAGTTTTATTCATAGACGTTGTTCTGTAGAACCGCGAACACACATTGCATTACCCGCAGTGGATTCAGCGCCGTATTATTTATAAGATGTCATTGTCAGAGTTACTCAAAATGGGGAAATAAACCATCCACGCGAAGACCGACATCCGCGCGGACGGAGTCGCGGGCGGAAGCTAGTTTATAATAATGTTATTGGAAATTAGAATAGATGATATATTATTAGTGTGGATAGATATCTCATCGACAGAATATCACTTTGTCTATGTCTTTAAAAACATCGTGTGTTAAGTATACTCTGTTTTTTTAAGTCGTAACATCATCGCGGGCATTAAGCGGCGGGTAATGGGCGACTCGCTGCCCGACCATGAGCTATGCCCGGGTCGACGACGCGTTGTGTTCCACGCGCGCCTCTAAGAGTGTTAGCATAATGACGGGGCCCCCTTTAGACGGCCAAAGCCTGCCGGGCTCGTGGGACTTGCGAATTACCGTGACCCTGGAACGTAAAGGGCTATTCAAATCATCAAATGAGTCCTCTCGCTCAGGTCCCGACAGAAGGGACTTTCAGACTTGTACTGACAAACATTCACGGTATTCCTTCAATATCCCTTTACGTTCCAGGGTCACAGTTAACTGATAAGATAGTCCCGCGTCGCACCCTTAGATATTTTTATTGACAATTTATCCCCTCATCTAGAACTCTAGCTAGACCTTTAAAAGCGCCGTCCTAAAATGAACCCTACAACAAAAAAAAACAACACAACAAAGATTTTAAATAGCCTCTTAATTTTCCACATGGCCGAGCACCCACTGGTCTGGAAATGCTCATGTCCAAACAGAAATGATGTCTCAAGACGGGAAACCAATAAGTCCACGGTAATTTGTACTTGTGGTCACCAGGTGATGTTTCGCAAATAAAATAATGTTGAGAGCCGTATTAATTTCTATCTTATAGAGGTGGATGTCAATTCGCATTAACATCTAGACTATGTGGTAAAGTTTAGTTATTTTTCTTTACTTTTTTTGTACTGGCAACATCAAAATCAAAATCAAAAGTTTTTATTTCACATAGGCCCATGAGGGCACTTATAAAACGTCGACAGCAGGTGCTCGGTTCGGGTTGGTCGATTCCATGGAGAAGAACCGGCAAGAAACTCCATGGTCACTCATATCATCAAATGAGTCCTAACTTTACTGTCAGATTTGCATTGATTAAAATACACGGTGATAATTCAATAGCCCTTTACATTCCAGTGTCACCTGCCCGGTTGTCTGATGAGACAGTCCCGCGATTCCGATAGTCCCTTGACTCCTGCAGTCCCACGACCTTGGTTTTGCTAGTGGCTGCACCTGCGTGGTAGTCGAAAGAAAAAAAATTGGTTGCCTGTAAAGTCGGTATACGGGCGAAAGTTTTACGTGACAACGACTTTGAGTGGTAAAATAATTTTAATGTGAATATTCATTCGTATAGTAGGAAGAAGGATGAAGTGTGTATGCCTATCTCTCTCACTCTCTCTCTCTCGCTCTGTCTCTCTCGCTCTTAGGCGGGCTAACTGTGCTCGAGTGGAAGGGACGCGTGCCTTTCACTTTTTATGTCTGTCTCTCTCGCTCTTAGGCGGGCTAACCATGCCCGAGTGGAAGGGACGCGTGCCTCTCACTCGCTCTCATTGTGAGCGCATAACGTGAGCGGAGCGTAACGCAGTTTCTTGAAGTGTCACCTGGCAAACCAATTTATAAGACGTTGTCACGTCAAAATTGAAACTACAGGAAGTGTTTCGTACTGTCTACTTGGAGAAGAAATAGTCTCAACAAACTCAGTATTCATAGTCTCTTTTATAAAGTCCACAGACTGATCAAAGGATATGAGAAATATTGTCAAAGATGGTCTTTTAAAGAAATAACCAAACAGATTTGTGTGGACCTGTCCAGTAGTGTACAGTTAGTGCAAACATCAATCAGTCATCGCGTAGCTCGACTCAAAAGGCCATGGTCTATCTTTTGTTATAAGCATCTTTAATTTAGGAAACCAATTTATGTTTGCCAGCTCTTAATCGCCATTTCTTGTTTCACATACGTAACAAATACTTAGAGACATAAACATAAACTCACGCCTTCTTCCCATGGGGTACTCAGAAACTACAGAGCGTCACCTGCTACGATCCTTACATACTCCTTTCGCCTCATCCACATTCATACATCTGGTCATACACGCACGCCGATTGCGAGTACTATGCACCCAGCCTTTTTAAAGCATTTTACCAATAAGGTCAGTGTAGGTTTTCTTAGGGCGTCCTCTCCCGGCGTTTCCACTCACCTCTGCCATATAAATTCCTTTTGTTAGTCGCCTTTCACTCATCCTCTCAACATGACCAAAGCATCTCAGCATACCGTTTTCGATTTTTGTGACTCCGTCCTCTTTTAACCCGTGACGTTCTCGTATAACCTCATTCCTCAATCTATCGTTCAACGTTACATGCTTCGCAAAGAACGCATTGTTATATCTTTGGAGGATATAATGGTGCCAAATTAAAGTCCCGAGAATCGCTTATACAATTTAATAAAAAAGTTAGTGTTACAAGGCTGGTGGTTGACGGGCAAGTGGCGATGACAATACATTTTGTTAGAACCAGAAGTTTGATCCTGCCAATATTATTGTTAAAGTTAATTATTGGACGCGTCGCTTGATTGCTAACACCTTTTGGCAAGGCGTTAAAGCCTGAACATATTCCCGGCCATTGAAAGCTCTCTTTCAATCCTTAAGTTCTTCTGCTGTGGGAAGTCTGCAAAGCCGTACTAGCGAGCGCCGCACGCAGCCCTTGTTAGTGTGGATGTCTGCTACTCTGGATATTCCATCAGATCCAGATATAAGGCGAGAGACGCGTCCCATTTTCCATGCAAGAGGGGGCGTGTTGTCATCTGCTAGGAGCACCATATCTCCTACTTCTAGCTTGGATGTATCGGCTCGCCATTTGGTTCTCTGTTGCAATTCACAGAGATATTCTTTTTGCCATCTTCTCCAAAAATGATGCTGTGTTTTCTCCAATCGTTGATAACGCCGCAACTGAGTTTCCTCGACTTCTTCAAGGTTAGGTGCTGGCAAAGCGGTCAACGGCCTCCCAATGATGAAATGCCCTGGAGAGAGAGGAAGGAGGTCGTTAGGATTGGATGAGAGGGGACACAAGGGACGGCTATTGAGTATCGCCTCCACTTGTGTAAATAAAGTTGAAATTTCTTCAAAGGTGAAGTGGCTATGGCCAATAACACGTTTTAAAAAGTATTTTGCCGACTTAACCCCGGCTTCCCATATGCCACCAAAATGAGGACTGTAAGCCGGAATAAATTTAAACGTAATTGATTGCTGACCTGCAAAATCAGACAGAGGCTCGTGGTGATTTCTTAGGAACGCCCCTATTTCTTTAGCGGCAGCCACAAAGTTGCCTCCGTTGTCGCTGAATATTTCCGTTGGCTTACCTCTACGAGCGATAAACCGCCTGAGCGTCATTATAAATGCCTCCTTTGTTAAGTCACTGACAGCTTCTAGATGGATGCACTTATAACGCAAGCAAACAAAAAGACATAAGTAACATTTAACTACACGACTCCCACGGCCTTTACGGTTGATAATATAAAATGGGCCAGCAAAGTCCAAGCCAACAGATATAAAGGGATAGTCAGGTGCTATGCGCTGGGCCGGTAGATTGCCCATTTTAGGTTGTAGCGTTATGCCTCGCAGTCGTCTACATCTTACGCAATTGTTGACCGTGCGCCTCGCGAGACACCTACCATTTATTGGCCACACAGCTTCTCGCACAGACGCCAACAACAGCTGCGGACCCGCATGCATATTATTTAAATGTTCCCTTTTGAAATATAATTTAGTTATCCTGTGTGAAGCGTGAAGCAAAATAGGATGTTTCTTTTCAAAAGAATAAGCTGACGCGTCTAGTCGTCCACCCACTCTAATTAATTTATATTCGTCTAAGAACGGCGATAGCGATAACAACTTACTTTTGTTATTTAAAGGTTTATTTTTCACTAATGACTCGTATTCAATAGGGAACATCTGGCCTTGAGAGATAACGCATAACGAGTAGAATGACTCACGTAGCTCATTAACCGACAATATACCTACGCGCTTATTATGTTTGTTTTTAAGGTTAAAAATAAATCTACGAACGTAAGCAAATACTCTTTGTAACTTAGTTAAAGATGAATATTTCTCAAAGTCAATAATGGATTGATCAACTGTTGCCGAATGATGTATTTTGAATTCTGGTATATCTTCAGACTCATTGATGCTTAATTGAGGCCATTCTAGTTCATGTTTTAATAAAAAGTTAGGTCCTGTCCACCACAGCGCCATTGATATAAGGCGTTTAGCATCTACTCCCCTTGATATTAAATCAGCAGGGTTAGAATCGGTCGGAACATAACGCCACGCTGAAGTGGAAGTTAGTTCTTTAATTTCACTAATACGATTAGCTACAAACACTTTCAATTTACTGATATCGCTACGAATCCAACACAATACTACTGTTGAATCGCACCAGTGTACTAGTTTATCAGGTTTATACCGGATTGAGTTAATTACCGATCTTGTTAGTTTAGCAGCAAGTAAGGCCGCACACAGTTCTAGGCGCGGTATGGTGCTAGGTTTCAATGGAGCCACTTTGGACTTCGCGCACAGTAATCTAACAGTGACGTTATCATTAAAACTAACCGTTTTCATGTAAATACATGCACCATATGCATTTTGCGAAGCATCACTAAACGAATGCAACTCGATGTATTTATATGAGTCACCTAGAACTAATCTTGGCACTTGTAAGGAGGACAAGTATTTAATATTTTCAGAAAACTTAAACCAATTATCTCTTATATCCGGAGGGACTGGTTGATCCCAGTCCAGTTTTTGTTGCCAAAGTCTTTGCAACATTATCTTCGGTACTATTACAACTGGACTAAGTAAACCTAAAGGATCAAATATTTTAAAAGCGTTTGACATGATAAATCTTTTTGTTATTATTTGATTATTTTCATGTGAAAATCCCTTTATTGGAAAGTGTAAGGTATCGCTAGAAGGCGTCCAGCCCAAACCTAGCGTACTTGAAGATTCACTAAAAATTAACTTATCTTGTTCATTCACTATAACATTATCAAAAATGGAAGGATGATTCGTTTTAAACTTTCTTAATTTAAAACAACCTGACTTTAGTGCGTCAGATACAGCCTTATGTATATGTATTAATTGCTGTGAATCATTCGTTCCTGTTATAAGATCATCAACGTAGTGATCCTTTTGAATAATTTCTTTGATGAGGTCATCATTCTGTTCCTGCCCTACTTGCCACAGACAGCGTGTACTTAAGTAACTTGCGCTCGCTGTTCCGTAGGTCAATGTATTGAGCATCAGGGTTTGAATTGGTTTAGATGCCTCTCCCCTCCATAATATGAGCTGTAGATGCCTATCACCTTCGTGTACTAATATTTGGCGATACATCTTTTCTATATCGCCGGTGAGTAAGTACTTGTATTGCCTAGACCGTATCAGAATAGAAAACAAAGTATCTTGTACATTTGGACCCACCATTAATATATCATTCAATGAACAACCCGAAGTGGAGGGAGCGGAGCCATCGAATACTACGCGGAGTTTAGTAGATTCGCTTTCCTGTTTCAGAACTGCATGATGACACAAATAATAACTTGGACTTAAGTTACCATTTACATATTTACCATCTAACACCGTTAGATGGCCTAATTCTTCATATTCTTTAATGAATTTAGCGTATTCTACTTTTAGGTTATGGTTTCGTTTTAACCGTTTTTCCATATTAATAAAGCGTCTCCTAGCTAACTTGTAAGTATCGCCTAAACAGTCAGCAGTGTCTTTAAGCGGTAATCTTACACAAAACCTACCTGTATCAGTTCTTGTTGTGTGAGCGAGAAAGTGCTTTTCACATTCGCTTTCATTATCACTCACAACCGATTTTCCAGGAATTTCTTCCAAATCCCAGAATTTAGACAACATTTCATCAAGACCCTGGTCTTTGTCATTGTCTCTGAAAACTATGCCATGATTGCAGTGTACCCTTTTTTGCGGCATCACTGACTGAATTGGACCGGATACTATCCATCCTAATTGCGAACTTCTTAACTTTGGATTATTGACTCCTAAAGAAAGCTGTTCATTGCCTAAAATATCCCAGAATAGGTCAGCACCTATCAAGACATCTATGTCGGCTGGCTGATAAAACATCGGATCAGCCAACTGGATATTTTCAGGTAATTTCAATAAACTAACATCGACGGGGATCTTTGGCAATCGGCCCGTCAGTTCTGTTAATACAAGACATGAGCAATTTATGCTAAATTGACTATTTATTGACTGTAATTTAATATTACAGGTTTCAATAATATTTGTTATTGATGTATTGCCTATGCCAATGACCTTTATAGTGTCAATTGGATGAGACTTTAACGATAATCTGATCTTTAGGGACTCAGTTATAAAAGATGATTGACTGCCACAATCCAATAAAGCACGAACTTTGACCTTTTGCTGATCAAATGGATTCAATACCTCGATCATGGCAGTTGACAGTATAATTTGACTTTCATTTTTATTGCAATAGCTTGATACTATCTCACCTGGTGCCTCGACCATGGTGAGCTGGTTTACTAATGTTGGTGGACGGTGTAGCAAGCTGTTATGTCTTTCATTGCAGTCGGGCTCTTGACAGGATCTGAAGCGACAGTCCTTTACAAAGTGACCTTGCCTTAAACAGTTTGTACATAACTTATATTTTTTAACATCCGTCATTCTTTCATCAATACTTTTAGACTTGAATGTTGGGCAATCATAGATTCTATGACCTTCGTCACAAATAACACAGAAAAAACTTTTATTTTTATTATTATTGCTAGTACTTGCAAATGATTTAACCACATTATCTTGACCCCTTCTTTGACCGCGGTTATTATGATTGAATTGTTTATTATTAGGAGCAGAACGCTGAGGATTTGCAGGACTTTTCGAAGCCATGATATTGTCAGAATGATTGTTATTACGGTTTGCAGACTCGAGTACGTCCGCGCGATTTGTAATAAATTTAAAGAATTGCTCTAAATTCGGTTTCGCATTTGGTATTTCATTGCGATACTCCTCCCATTTCTGCAATGTTTGACTATCCAGCTTAGATGACAGTATGAAGATAATCAAAACATCCCAATTATCTGTTGATTGTCCTAGGCTGACCAAAGCGCGTAGATTTTTTCTAATGTGATCAACTAAATATCTCAAAGATCGCTCTGACTCACGAGGAAGCTGCTTTATATTTAATAATGAATTGAGATGATGATCGATTAATATTCTGCTATTATTATAACGGTCACAAAGCAACTTCCAGGCTTCGGTGTAATTTTTTGCGGACACTTCGAGATTAGTAATAATTCTGGCTGCGTCGCCTTGTAAATATGAATTTAAATAATAAAATTTATTAATTTCGGATATTTGATCATTATTATGAATTAAACTCTCAAACGTATCTTTGAATTCTAGCCAACGGAAATAATCACCGCTAAACTTTGTGATTTGTATCTGAGGGAGTTTCAACCCTACATTGCGATGATCATCTACACAACATGAAGCATTATGGACAGAATTGCGTCTTTGCTCACATTCACTTTTTCGAGAAAACATGGCGATCAGATTTTTAGCAGTAGCTATATTAATAATTATATCTCTTTCAATATTATCGCGCTCGTCAATTTCTGCCGCAATGTTTTCAGGACTCAGAACCTCTATCTCACTCTGCAGGTCATCGACCCTAACGGATAATGCCTCAAACTTTGCAAGTTTTAAATTAAGTTCCGTTAATTGAATGTCATTCAACTCATTTTCCTGCGAAATATTACTCAAATAATTTTTAAATTTAGTAATTTGTCCTTTAGCGGACGCTCTTTTTGTGAACAATTCCTTACAACGCTGCTTACTTTCAGCCATCGTGAATTAACACTGTTAATAATATTCAAATAACCAGTTTAGGCAATACCCACAACCAAAATAATAAAATGAATGGGCTCACGTTCCTCGTTTCGGTGTCACCTACTGATTAGGAAGCCGGGCGGGCACGATCAGCTGTTCGCCAACAGGAAGGTTTTCATTTGACCGGGGTGCCAGTAAAGCTCGAAGGGACGTGTCCTGGAATAGTCGGCAAACTACGCTAAACGTAACTGTAAAACAATAGACGAGGTCATTGACCGTCCCTAAGACGACCCACTGACCTAAAATTGTGTTTAAAATAACAAAAATAATAGAATTCAACTCATAATTTGAATTCGTTATGATTTAAAAGGTATTCTAAAGGTTTTTTAAGCCTTTGATTATTTTATTTTTATTGAAGGTATATGAAAATAACGGAAAAAATATCTGATGAAATTTGCAATTCTCAGGGAATTTCGGCAATAATATGCACGAAAATTCTTTAATTTACACAAGTAGATGCTATTCTCAATATTGGAATAGGTACTTAGGCATATTTTGGATAAATGATGGATATTAAACAAAGGATGGCACTCAACTTTGAGACGGCACGTCGACGTTCTGTTCGATGTGATGCTTTAGCTGCACCACTGCTCGAATCCTGGCTCCTCGTGTTGACCAGGCGGCAGTTCTCCATACGCTGGACCTCGTGGCGTTTTGTCCCTCCACTGCAAGGCTCCAACTCTTGAAGTTCGTTGCCGCTGCGCGCGTGTCGTACTCGTACCAATTTTATTGCGGTGAAATATTCTTATTTTCGCGGATTTTGATTTAATTATTTGTAGTTCCCCTCATGGGCCACCATGTTATATCTTTGGAGGATATAATGGTGCCAAATTAAAGTCCCGAGAATCGCTTATACAATTTAATAAAAAAGTTAGTGTTACAAGGCTGGTGGTTGACGGGCAAGTGGCGATGACAATACATTTTGTTAGAACCAGAAGTTTGATCCTGCCAATATTATTGTTAAAGTTAATTATTGGACGCGTCGCTTGATTGCTAACACCTTTTGGCAAGGCGTTAAAGCCTGAACACGCATTACCACAGGATTAATCCTACTTTCATGCCTCGTTTGCCATACCCAAGACTCACTACCATACGTACTTTTTTTTTTTGAAGTGAAAACTTCTTTGGCGGCGTTGTACACTTTTTTTGAAATGGGCAAAAAATGTTAAACTCGCGTCAGGACACGTGACCTGATCGAAAATTCGTAAGACGGCGCAGGGCGCTTGCGCGAATGTTCGTGTGTGCTTCAAGTTTTCACTTCTGCCGGCACTCCCAGAGTGCAACCCGTCGTTTTTTTTATCGTGGTAAATTCATCAAATGAGTCCTCCCTAGCAGGGCGGGAGGGCCTGTCAGACTTGACTGACTAAAATCCACCGTGTACTTCAATAGCCCTTTATATACCGGGGTTACGGTAATTTCAAAGTCCCGCGACCCCGGCATACAGAGAGACAGAGTTAAACAAATACTGGCAGAGCTAATACAAGCCAAAGGCATTATTTCTCAACCTTCGTTTCCACTTAATTCATACGTCTCCCTCCTCATTTTTCGCGACAATGTTTAACAACCTACCCACTCCCATCTGTGTTTTACTGGCCCAATATTTTACACCATGACACGACTCCATGTATCTTTGCTGGGTGGTATTGGTATTCCGCCCTCGGGCTTCCAAGGACAACATTTTTAAAGGACGGGTACGTGATCGGAGTTCCAAGAGGAGTTAAAGGCGTATTTTTATTAAATTTCTACTTAAGAGCCTGTTTTATGTTGGTCGTTGATGAGGTATTGATCGTGTTTATGTTTTGCTGCCTGAGCCTGCGTTAGTTACATTGGTCTAAAAAAGATGAGTAAAGAGCTGGATTGCGTCCTTCTTAAAATAAGATAAAACAAGTTAGAAATTTAAAAATTATGTTCTTTTTAAAAACAAGCTTTTATTGTTAAAACAGTACTTATGATAGTCAAAGTGCGCGGGCATGCGGGCAGCGAGTAATGGGCGACTCGCTGTCCGACCATGGACCATGCCCGGGTCGACGGCGCGTTGTGTTCCACGCGCGCCTCAAAGAGTGTCAGCATAGTGACGGGGCCTGTAGAGGGCCAAAGCCTGCCGGGGTCGCGGGACCAAGGGATTGCCGTTACCCCGGTACGTAAAGGGCTATTGAAGGACACCGTGGATTTTAGTCAGTACAAGTCTGACAGTCCCTGCCGCCCTGCCCTGGGTGGGAGGACTCATTTGATGATTTTACCACGATAAAAAAAAAAAAAAAAAAAAATGATAGTCAAAGTACACGTCAAGACGAATCAAACGAGTCTAAACTCGATGGGTTTTGGGGTTTCATTACAGAGTTCCTATGGCCACCTTCCAGCTCCATCATCATCAGCTCCATGTCATCATAATATTGCATTGACACGCGATATACATATACGTGCAAAATTTCAGCCCAATCGGATACCTTGATGTGCATCAAATTTAACTTGCAAGATTTGATTGCACACAATCGGGACACGTGAAAGTAAATTGTAAAATATCAAAGTTAGCATAGCTTTATAACATTAACACAGTACAGTATATCCCAAAACAATCCAATAAAAAATCTCTTTCATAGGGACAAAGTAAAATAACGAGCCAAAAATATCTGGCTCTTCAACCATAACAGCCTTTCGAGCATTACTTTAATTTGAAGTTCTATGCTCGACCAACTTAGCTTTGAGTTCCACTCTCTGAGCACTGAAGCGAATAACTGAATCAACTAGGTATTTTGCTATTGGTACGTAAAATAACGACTTTGTAATTATTTAAATGGGTGAATTTGTTGTTCAATTTTGAGTTAGGGCTTTAAATAATGTATAATAATCGGTTGGATCAAAAAACATGTATTGCCAATTTACGTTGAAATACTACCACATACGAGTAAGTCATCATCGGGTCGACGGCGCGTTGTGTTCAATGCGCGACTCAAAGAGTGTCAGCAAAGTGATGGGGCCCCCCTCTAGAGCGCCAAAGCCTGCTGGGGTCGAGGGACTGTACGAATTACCGTGACCTCGGAACGTAAAGGGCTATTGAAGGACACCGTGGATCTTAGTCAGTACGAGTCTGACAGTCCCTCCCGCCCTGCCCTGGGTGGGAGGACTCATTTGATGATTTTATCACGTTCAAAAAAAAAGATACCTATGATTGTATTGACTAGATTCAGTCGTTCATATTCTAATAGAAAAGTATAAATGCAAAGGGGTGACCGTCGTTATTTTTTTACAATAAGCACTTAGTGAGGGAAAGGAGGAAATTTTTTCGAAAAATGTAAAGTTCGTATGTCTCCAATACCAGGCAGTTTGGACCCCATGTTGTCGGGGTAAAAAATCTTGCAAATAAGGTCTGAAAAATCACTCTGTATTAGGCTGTACACTTAAAACTTTTATTAAATAAACTGAGTCATAATTAGTAACAAATAAATACAGTTCTGTTTTCCCGCAGGACAAAGTTTCCACCCCATATATTTAATGAAACTACCCCCATTCAACTCAAATTCAAAACAAAATACAGGCCTGATTTTCTCTACCATAGAATTTCACCCTGTAACACACAAACCGCGGTACAAGCCTAATTTATAAATGAAAGGGGTTAAATCTCACCCCCCTTTTTGGTACATTAAAATTTAATTATACTCTATTTTCAAGGAAACTGTTCTTGTTTGATATTTAATAAGATGTGCTTGAGTTATGGGGTGATAAAAATTCATTCTTGATGTGTTGTGATGCAGAGCATACTGTCTGTTTTTTTTTAACAATTTCATGTTTCCTGCTCAAGATCCCAGTATGAGTAACTCCCCTTGGGTATTGGATGAACTGATGTAGGGTTCAGGGGGTGAAGTGAGCATCGTGTGTTGTCATTGAAATTATCAAAATCACAATCGAAGAGAGGTGTTCTGTTGATAAAAATTTATATGTTATCTACCAATATCCAAATTAATCCATCATCATCATTTTGGTCGCGGGACTTACGAATTACCGTGACCCCGGTACGTAAAGGGCTAGTGAAGGACACCGTGGATTTTAGTCAGTACGAGTCTGACAGTCCCTCCCGCCCTGCCCTGGGTGGGAGGACTCATTTGACGATTATACCAAGATAAAAAAAAAAACATCATTTTCCTTTTCGTGTGCGTCGTGACGGTCTCCGTTATTAGAGTCATCTGACATATCTTGTTTCTTTGTCGCATTTATTAATAGCAGAGATTATCAATTCTTCTTCTCTTTCGTCACAACTGCGTTCCTACTTGTATTATAACTAAATAAGCTGCTACCAAAACTCTGCCACATTTCCGGCCGGTCTTGTGTAGGTGGAAGTGTATAAAGTACAAGTCATGAGGTGGTTCGATCGTTTGTGATGAAACTTCGCAGTTGCACCCTTCATCATCCGTATACCCCTACCGGACCGTAATGTACCAGCGACCAACCTGGCAATCAGTTTAAGGTCTTCCAGGTGGGCCTTGGCAGATGGTGGCCTACTTAGAGCTTTTATGCAGGCTCAATTATTGATTACCTAATTGGTCTGTTTATGGGTGACCATCTGTCATAGCAAGTTTCCTCTGTGCCTCCGAAAGCACGTAAAGCCGTTGGTCCCGGCTGTCATTTGCAGATCTTAGACAGTCGTTACTGTAGTCAGAAGCTCTAAAGTCTGACAACCTGTGTTACCATGGGGTATCGTATTACCCCGTTACAGGGTTGTGGAGGTTGGATATGCAGTCGCTCCATGTAAAATACTGATATTCAGCTGCATCTGGTTTGACTGGAAGCCGACCCCAATAAAGTTGGAAAAAGGCTGGACAGATGATGAGGTATTTTATTAATAATTATAAACCAGACTTAAAGCCGTCCCAAAGATGTTAATAGATAATTTTCTGAACTTCATCTAAGTAAAATTCTTCATTCTCGAAGCCAACATGAACTTCTAGATCTAAAAACCCAAAGTTTAACTTTCAACAGAATTATCATGTTGAACTTGGAGTTATGTGAGATGAACGTACAAACTTCAGCATATCTAGGATTACTAGTACCAGGAGATTATAAAGTTTAAAAGCTTCGGTATTACTCGTACGTAACGAGCACGTTCGTTAAAACTCTGATGGTCATGTTTCTTTCCCATTGTGTTGGGAGTAATGTAACTTTTTGAATGATTTTTAGCCAGTTTACGTTTTTCAACCTACACTGGAACCACGTGGTGGATTATAATCCATTCCCTCACGCTGAAAGATCTGTGTACTGGCTGTGAGAACATTACAGATTACAAAATGTAAATAACTATTTTAATTAACCTTGTATTGATATCAAAATAATCATGTTTCTGCTATTTTCTGAAGTATTTGCCAAGATGTCTTTCACTTAGTCCCAAATGTATTTATACGTTATATTATACAGAAAAGCACCCCAGGGTAATGAAACAACAAATATAGGCAATATTTTCCAATAACTCATACATGAAAAATTCTCCACAAGTACTTTGAACCGCAATAAAACAAGAAATAAGTGGCAAATAGCAATCGAAATAGCAATAAATAATAATTGCTATCGAGATCATTATTGCTATCTACAATCTTTATTGGTATCTATAAATACTGTGTGGATTGATCGCAATTACTTTGGCGCCAGGACTGTCTCGGGTCCCGTTAAAATCATTGTCACACTAGTCGTGTAATTTATTGTTATTGGCATGATAGACAAACTGTGTGCTTTTTGTTTATTTGTTTATGTTCTTATCTTTTGTTTTTATTGTTTGTCATGTGTTTCTTTTTACGATCATGAGATATTGTGTTAATGTTCTAAATAAAGGCGCCTGTGTTCTTACATGACTGTGATAAGATGTTAAGCCTTTGTCAAACAGACAGACGTGGCGAATGCGACGCGAGGCGTTTTTATTTGTAATGTATGGAATTGTTTGAATCCAGTCACATAGATAAGCGAAAGCGATCCGATAGCGTGACCGAACCGATGCGAAGACGTGGCGAAGGCGTATTTGCTTTGTTTGTCGTCGTTCATAAAAAGCCAGCTTAAACAAATGCAACGCCTCGGTTCGCTGCACCCAGTTAGAGGTCTCGTATCGGTTCGTTATCGCTTCGGACTCGGTCCGGATCGCTATCGCCTGTCTGTTTGACAAAGGCTTTATTGGTTCGAATAAGGAAGAATCTTTTATTATTTGTAACACACTGGTTCCGTGTAGCTTTGGAAAAGAAAGATGTGTCCCAGCTGTGGGAACTGTTAGGCGCTGCGCAGACCCTTTTTTATCGTGGTAAAATCATCAAATGAGTCCTCCCACCCAGGGCAGGGCGGGAGGGACTGTCAGACTTTTCTGACTAAAATCCACGGTGTAACATAGTTGAGAAAAAAGGCTACCTTTTAAAAACCGCGCAGATCCTTTTTTTAATCGTGGTAAAATCATCAAATGAGTTCTCGGGGCTCCGATACTCTTCTGACAATGTTTGAGGCGGGCGTGGAAGACAACGCGCCGTAGACCCGGGCATGGTACATGGTCGGACAGCGAGTTGCCCATTACTGGCTGCCCGCATGCTCCGCTGTCCGCATGCCCAAGCTGTATCTCTAGCAGAAAAACAAAACTACGAAATATATTTTTAATCAAAAACATTGTGAAACATTAACAAAGAGCATTGCCCTTCCCTTTTTTAAAATTAGCAGGAAATATAAATAAATTGCCAAGGGTTTCTATGCGGGCTATGTAAAAATAGTAGAAGACTGACAATGCAGTAAATTATTATAAAAGTAAGTCTCGGGAAACTCAATAAAGTTGTTTACTGAACAATCATTAACTCGAAGTCGGGAGCGTTAGCAGAAAAGTTAATCAGTTGGTAATGAATAATAATAAAAAAACAATATTAACAAAAAAAAAACGAGTTGCCTGTTTTGGTATTGACACATTTGGTGATAGAAGGTGGTCGTGGCTTAATAATAACATCCGCACAGGTCGATCTTTAAAGTTAAGCCGTCGTTAGTCACTAGTAGTCGTCGTTAATAACTTTCGAACTACTCGTGATTAAACGAGTAGTTCGAAAGTTTGATAATCAGTCTTTTCAATGGTATCGTATTACTCAGTCACTGGGTTGTGAAGGTCAGATAGTCGCTCTAAGTAAAATACTGACATTCAGCCGCATTCACACACTTGATTAATCATACTTCTTAAACAGGTACAATTCAGCTTGATTTGGTACCAAATCATAAAAATGTAACTGACACGTTTCTTTCTGCTATCGCTACAAATTGTGCCGACCGATCCATCTACCAATCAGTTGACCAACAAGTTGTGTAAAACAACGACATATCCAGTTACCGACGAGTTTATAAATTGAATAATTACTGCTGTCTGTACTTTATACATGGTGATACGAATCATGTGACTATGATTATAGTCATCAAACTTGGGATACACATTTGATTAAATGACGAAAGGTGGAGTAGGAAGGTTCTCGAATGGAAACCGCGTCTAGATTAACGTAGGGTAGGACGCCTGGTCGCGGGACTGTACAAATTACCGTGACCCCGGAACATAAAGGGCTATTGAAGGACACCGTGGATTTTAGTCAGTACGAGTCTGACAGTCCCTCCCGCTCTGGACTGGGTGGGACGACTCATTTGATGATTTCACCACGGTAAAAAAAAATCGTCTTCTTGGCTTGAAGGACTGTCAGACTTGTCCTGACTAAAATCCACGGTATCCTTCAATAGCCCTTTACTGCCCGGGGCCGCGGTATCTGATGAGACTGTCCCGCCACCCCGGCAGGCTTTGGCACTCGTGGGCTCCGTCATATTACTGACAGCTATTTGAGGCGCGCGTGGAACACGACGCTCCGTCGACACCCGGCATGATCCATGATCAGCGGCGAGTCACCCATTACTCGCCGTCCGCATGCCCGCGCCGACAGTGGCATGGAGCATAGGCATACAAATAAAAAAGGTGGTAAGTACAATAGGCGAAGAAAAGGAAAAATGGCGTTTTGAAAACCTTATGTCATTAATTTGAGATTGTTATATTCACCACCTTTGGAAATTCTATTTGGACATTGAAAATTTATTCGACTGTCGAAAATGCCCCAAAACAAATTATTCGGTAGCTGGTTAAAAATTCGAGCCACAAAGGAAGAAGTGTGTTAGGCGACCTAGTTCCCCAATAACAAGGTATTAGGTTTCAAAAGATTAGGTAGCACCGTATCCTATATCCGTCGCCACTACCGCCCAGGTATTGGGAATTTTGTTACAGCATGGCTTTATTCGAAAAGTCCTTTGTGATTCTGAAAACTAGGTTTTAGGTTAGGTCTAGGTTCGTAGAGATGAAGCCTGTGTCCTAACTAGGTTTGTTACATAAACCCAGTCCGGGATCATCCAGTTTGGTTAAAATATTTACTGATTTATTTAGGTTTACCAACAATTCGTACAGATATAATACAGATAGGAATTTAAAGTAATGGTGCTTAAATCTATCCAAACTAGTATTATAAATGCGAAAGTAACTCAGTCTCTCTTTCTGTCTGTCTTTTCTTCACGCCTAAACTACTGAACCGATTTGTGTGAAATTTGGTACAGACATCGTTTGGAACTTGAGAAAAGACATAGGATAGTTTTTATTACAAAAACAAACAATTTTGAAGAGATCCCACGAGATCGGGAACTATGTGGGTAAAACCAAAAATCTGCCGGAAGTCACTATTCCACGCGAACGAAGTCGCGGGCAAAAGCTAGTTAATAATATATTTAAATTTTAGTATTAACATCTTCAACTGTTAAGTAATTTAATAACTTATTTCTATGTACTTAAAATCTAGATCGTACGAGTATATATATCTTATTAAATTTAAATCGCAACCCATCAGTTTTCCATGAAAATGACGAGTTTCAAAAATCGTAGATTGATTGGCTCCAACGCAACGGGTCCAATTTCGCGTAAAACAAATGTTTGTAAGCCCTACATACGAGTATAGTTGTTCCGCGTCCGGCAGTCCAACTGTTGGTTCAATTGAGTTTTTTCGTTCTGTATTCACGATACAAATCGCTGAAAGCTCGTTCCCGAAGGGAGGTAGTTATTAAACCCAGGTTTCGTCAGTTTAAATTTTAGGTCCATACCTATGAAATTGCCGTTTTGTATGAAAAAAATTAAACGATTTGTTTTCGTGTATTTTTTATTTGTATTAATCGAAGTAATCACCTATGCAATCAATGCATCTTTGCAAACGCAGTGGCAGTTTTTTATACTTTTCAGTGCGCAATTTTTTTGTAGTCGGATTTTAGTTATTTTTAACTTATTTTTGACTTATCCTGATGACATTAAATAACCAGAAAGACACTTGGATTCAAACCCGTGCTCAAAAATTGCGTTTACATTCAATATAGAACATGATGCAGTAAAACCACCCCGTAAAAACTGTACAAGTAAAAATTCTTCCGCAAAGTCTTTGTTTGTTTCAGCTCATTGCAGTAAAAATATTGAACTAGATTATACCCGTGTCTTCGGTCATGAGCAGAGGTCGGAAATAGGTAGAGTTATTTTAGTACTTGCATTGAAATGTTGATATTAATATGGATCGTCCCGGATTTCTAGTAGACAATCTCGTGTGGAAAATAGTATTACAAATAAATAATAATAACAAAAACATCAGAGATCGATTAGACAAATAAATTGTGTAAAATAAATAAATCACGGGATTTTTCTGCTCTTTAAAAGCAATTCCGGGATTTGGGGCATATTCACTTTATTCTTTCGCTGTATGATACCAGTGTAAGTACATGAATAACTATACCCAATTCCGACCTATGGTCATGAAGTGCTGAAAAATTATAAAATATTTACATAAGCGAAGTTTTGGCTGTTTTTGTGCAGTTTCAGACGGGTAATAAACTGAGACAGACCATGATTGTTGATAGATTTATTGAATGGGCTTATCCCAGTTATATGATGACCTTTGACCTTTGTACCTATTGGCTTTGTTTTTACTGTCTTTTGCGTGAAATGGAGGCAAATGCAAACTGTGTTAGGTCGTATTCATCCACTATTCTTTTCTGATTCTTTTCGTTGCAGGATCCATGACAATTAAATTCACTCTCCGGTACTCCGTCGAGTTTTATTGCTTAGGCGCTTTTCTGGTTGATTCTAGCTTTTTATGAGACGCAGTGGTTTGAGAATAGCGAGGCTTTTCGAAAAAAAAGTAATTGAACGAACGTTGCGAACGAACGAACGAACGATGAACAACCTAACTTGGGTCATGGTCTATGTGTGTGCTAAATGTAATAGAAATCCATTCCGCCGTTTAGGCGTGATTGATAGATAGAACGTCCTATGCATTTAATTAGTATGGATTAATATATTCCATTGACTTTTACTGCCAAGTTTATGCAGTATCAGTATAAAACAGTGAACGAACAACAGCGAACATTATCCAGCTTATACCCAAAGGAATATAATAGGTTTAATCGCGGAGTATGAAATAATGGAGCGCTCACTACATGTTCGTTAAAGAATTGGAGTAACCGACATAGCTTGCAGCTTAAACAAATTAAAGTAGCAGTGGCATGGCCGTCGTAAAACTGACAAAATGAAAAATACTGACTGAAGCGGAGACCGGTTATCGTTATTATCCAGGGGCCGTATTATGGCATCTTAAAACCAGGCTTGTTCCAGTGAGTGAACGAGGTGGCACTAGACGACTTTCATAGCTCTGTCTCTTTCACTCACTGGAACAAGCCTGGTTTTAAGACGTCATAATACGGCCGCTGGGCGCCCTGAAGCTACGACTTTACAAAGTTCAATGGGACTTTTTGGTTGGGAGACTGCACGCTAAATACATATCTGAAGAGGAGTAGCAGTGGATTGCGACAGGCTGACTTCATTAACTCGTAAGCCAATCGGTGTTAGTTAAACGAGAACAACATTTTCATTGAGAGTTGTAGCTCTGCTACAGCACTACCTATTCCGTGTGCATCACTGGCCACACTAATTGAAACAATTGTAACTACTGTTTTATTGCTTAGCTACACCGTTATGCCCTGGGATCTGGAGGCGACTGCCCTCCAGCGCGTCTATGAATGGCGCGTGGAGGCGCAGCGTCGGGGCGAATCCCCGCTGCCTCGACAGGTCGAGTCGCGGCGGGAAGAGCTCCGGCGTGATCTCAGGGTAGTATGGAGGGAGCGACTGTCGCAACCGAGGTCCGGGCACGCCGCAATCGCGGCGGTAAGACCCCTCTTTGAGGAGTGGCTGGATAGGCGTCACGGCGTCCTGACCTACCGCATGACGCAGGTCCTCGCCGGACACGGAAGTTTCGGGAGGTTCCTGTGTCTGATAGGGAGGGAAGAAACGCCTGGGTGTCACCACTGCGAGGATCGTCCGGAGGACACGGTGGAGCATACGGTGCAGGACTGCCCCGCTTGGGCAGAGCACCGCCGTGTCCTCACGACGGCGATAGGCGGAGACCTCTCGCGCCCGGCATTGGTCGAGGCCATGCTGCGGGGCGAGACGGAGTGGGAAGCGGTCGCCTCCTTCTGCGAAGCAGTCATGCTCGTGAAGGAGGAGGCGGGCCGCCTGAGGGAGAGGACAGCGTCCTCCCTCCACCCCAGCCGCAGTGGTAGACGCCCACGGCGTCGGACGTCGCAAGACGATCTCCGGCCACCGTAGGCGCGGGCATGCGGGCAGCGAGTAATGGGCGACTCGCTGCCCGACCATGGACCATGCCCGGGTCGACGGCGCGTTGTGTTCCACGCGCACCTCAAAGAGTGTCAGCATATTGACGGGGCCTGTAGAGGGCCAAAGCCTGCCGGGATCGCGGGACCTAGGGATTACCGTGACCCCGGTACGTAAAGGGCTATTGAAGGACACCGTGGATTTTAGTCAGTACAAGTCTGACAGTTCCTCCCGCTCTGCCCTGGGTGGGAGGACTCATTTGATGATTTTACCACGATAAAAAAAAAAAAAAAAAAAAAAAGCTACACCGTTAAACATGAAGTTGCAATAACTTTGACGGCGTATAGTGAGAATATAAGTGACGCCGACGCGCAATCCCGATGTTGATATATTTTATAACACAATTTTACCAAGTACACCTTACATGGTAATGACAAACACCTTAACCGTTTTATTATATTTTAGAAGTCTGCATGTAAAGTACTTTAATGAAAATTTTATCATGTAAGAAACCCATTCATAGGAATGTCTCCATATAAAATTTTAGAACAGATTAAGAAACTCCGCACAGATTACCTCAAGATGTCGCATGATTTTGCTCGATCATATTCGGGATATTACCTTCCTTATGATTTAAAGTATTTCTTCTCTTAGGGATATTGCCGGAGTTCCACACTTTTTTTTTGACGTTGTAAAATCATCAAATGCGTCCTCCCACCTAGGGCAGAGCGGGATGGACTGTCAGACTCGTATTGACTAAAATCCACTGTGTCCTTCAATACGGTAATTCGTACAGTCCCGTGACCCCAGGGTGTTCCACCCTAGAATATGTTGATCATGAGCATGTTTATTACTCATTATCACAAGTTACGCTGTTGTCCCAACAATGTTAACTTTGTCAATTGATTATTTCCATAGAGTTTCTTCTCATTTCTTCTCCATAGACATCTACGCTTTGGAATTAGTAACTAAAATCCATTTTCAAATAGTATACTTTAACTTTAACTTTACATTTTGATTTTTCATAGTTCAAAAGTGCCCAAAACTGGTATATTTCTGTAATGAGTACTCCATTCCTTAATACTCCGCGTCCCAACGTAGCTATGACCTAAATTATCTTCGAAGCATGTTTCTCCCGGCTTCAAAGTTTTTAGAGCGTTTTAAATGGCTCTAACGTGGCGTGACGTAAGACCTGTTTTATGTTATGACGTGAAACTGAGATATTTACAAATAATTTTCGAGGAAGGAAGCTATTTTTATGCCTGGATGTAAAAAATATGAGTCATGTACCTGGGGATAAGAAAACAAGCGTCAAGATGAGTTACCGTCAAACGGGGTGAATAGGGACGAAGCTCAGGGGTGAATCGGGATAAAGCTTTAACAGGGTTCTTAATATTGAATTGATATGATAGGTTACCAACAACTTCTCAATTTTATTTATTGAATACTACTTCATTATTTTGAGACCTTGTTGGCAACATACCATCATAATTTATCGTTAAAATCCCTTTCAAAGTTTTGTCCCGATTCACCCCGTTTAACCCGGTAGAAGATATGACGGTTTAGAAAGTGGCGCCCCCTTCTTGTTACAACGTTACTAGGAATTGTGGTAAGAGTGACATTGGTTGATGCAGTCCTAGTACAGTGGTTGATGGGGGGACCTTTATATGACATTTCTGACGTTATCTCGTCTCACAACAAATGCCATATTCTACGTCTTGGTGGATATTCAAGGAGCTGCTTTGCTTATACGATGACCATTTCTGGTAAAGACTATCCTGCGGTAATGCCTTTGTCAAACAGACAGGCGAAAGCGAAGCGTTTCCGAAGCGGTACCGAACCGAAGCGAGACGTCAGTCCGATAATTCTGTCACGCTATCGGATCGCTTTCGCTTTTCTATGTGACTGGATTCAAACAATTCCATACATTACAAATAAAAACGTCACGCTTCGCATTCGTCACGCCTGTCTGTTTGACAAAGGCGGAACGGAACGTGTTCACAAAAAATGAACGCGTCAGTCCTCTCAGTCTGGGCTGGGAAAAAGATGCATGAGAAACGATTGCATGTAGCAAAGATGAGGATGTTGAGATGGATCTGTGGAATGACAAGAATGTATAAAGTAAGGAATGAGTGAGAAAGAGAAAAAATGAAAGAGAACCGTCTGTCTTGTTATGGACAGGACATGTTATGGAGAGGGATGACACTCATGTGACTAAGAGAGTGATGGGTATGAATGTTGATGGATGGAGAGGAAGTGGAAGGCCAAAGAAAATATAGATGGATTGTCTAAGGAATGATATAAAAAAAGGAGTTAATGATATTGTGACGTCTGATGGGGAGAATGGAAGAAAAAAAATGTGTTGCGCCGACCCCAAGTAAAATGTGATAAGGGCAGGAAGATGATGATACGTGGTAAAATCATCAAATGAGTCCATGAGTTCTCCCACCCAGGGCAGGACGGGAGAGACTGTCAGACTTGTACTGACTTAAATCCACTGTGTCCTTCAATAGCCCTTTACGTGGGCCACGGTTACCTAATAAGACGGTACCGCGACCCCGGCTGGCTTTGGCCCTGGGTGACGTTCTGGGGGTCTTAAATCTAATCATATTAAGACGTAATCTGAGGATGATTTTCCTTGAACCACGTTACAGACAAAAAAAGCTATGTAATAAATAAAGTTATACCTCTATGAACACACAGGTTACTTCATAAAGAGCTATTCGCTTAGTCACGTTGAAGTGGTATGTTTAAATGACAACCTCGCTTTTTAAACAGAATTGGGTCAAAGGATGTGATCAATAACTTACTGGAGTAAAAATATACCTTGAAGGACACAATTTTTATTGAATAAGTTTTAGATGACTTCGGATAAAAGTTCCGGATGATTATATCAGTTTACTATTCGTTAGATTGCTTGTTCTTATGTTCGGTTTTGACGTCAAAACAACTGAGCCGATTTTGATGAATTTTGGTACAAGGTTACCCTAGAGACCGCTATTTAGGGGGGGGGGGGGGGCTGGTAAAGCCGCGTTTTAACTAGTCTTACTATAATTATAGAGAGCAGAGGTGGCCCAGTGAGTGTGCCCATGTTTGTAACTCTTTCACGTCAGAATAGCTGGACGGATTTTTATGAAATTTGGCTAAAAGATAGCTTATAGTCTGTAATAACACATAGGAGGATACCGTTTTATGTGATACCGCTTATAAACTATAATTTAACAGAAACTAAATATCCCGATGAGACTTAAAAACTGGCAAAATATGAGATTACTATTGGTTCATGTCTACACTTAACAACGGGGATTATAAACGTGATGTTATGCAAAGTAGCTACCAAAAAACAATCTCACTAACACGAAAACCGTTTTAAATAAAAACCGTAATCCACACGAGAACCGTAAAGGGATCATCCCTAGAGGTTTAAAATGGTGAAAAAATCCCTTTCATAGTCCTTGAAGTAGGATTTTATCGTTCCCACTGGACCCCGTTCCTTGACAAAACCGTAAATAAACGAAACTGGCCATTATTTACCAGAAAATATTTAGTTAAATGTTTGAACGGTATTTCTTCATTAGTTTTACGGTGTTTTGTTGGGCATAAGTCACGGAATTACCGAGTTTTACGGTTAAAGTTTCCGGTTTTTGTCGGTGACTGCTGTGAAGTTTTGGGTTGTGTTTGTAATTTTATTGCTGCGATGATAGATGCTATTGTTTATCTTTTTGGGTCTGTTTTGTTGTATTTTGGAGTCTTTGTCCTAACTAAAATGATCGCATTAATTTTATGTGACTGACCCCTTTTTTTATCGTGGTAAAATGCGGGATGCGGGAGGGACTTTCAGACTTGTATCGACTAAAATCCACGGTGTCCTTCAATAGCCCTTTACGTACCGGGGTCACGGTAATTCGTACAGCCCCGCTACCCCGGCAGGCTTTGGCCCTCTACAGGGGGGCCCCGTCAGTGTGACTGACTCTTCGAATAATAAAAGTATAAAAGGGACCCAGATTCATTGTTAGTAATCTAAAAATCTGGGAAAATGTAGGAATAAATATCTATTTAGCTTTCATTTCATTTGTTTGTTTTATTCATTGAAAGGGAGGGTTCGGTTTCCTGATACTTTCAAATAATCGGTAGCACAATGCCAATATTTTTAAACCGCCATACATTACATCTCATTTTCCTTACAATCATATACACACATCAACAGAATCTAGGGATATCTTAATCGTAAATTATTTACGATTGTTTAGTTTAAAATCTTTTTAGTTTTCATAAAAAGTTTGTATACAGATTGAAACCTCATTTATTCTATTTTCAAAATATAAAGAATAAATATTAAAAAAAAAGAAAAAACAAAATACGGTGGCAAAATTGTTAGTGATTCGTTATGTTACGGAAAATTAAAATTGTTTTATTAATATTAATTAATGAACAGGGATTAGATTGGTATTCTTTTTAGGGTTCCGTAGTTAACTAGGAACCCTTATAGTTTCGCCATGTCTGTCTGTCTGTCTGTCTGTCTGTCCGTCCTCGCTTAATCTCTGTGACCGTTAGCACTAGAAAGCTGAAATTTGGTACCAATATGTATATCAATCACGCCGACAAAGTGCAAAAATAAAAATTGGAAAAAAATGTTTTTTAGGGTAGCCCCCCTATATGTAAAATAGAAAGTGTTTTTTTTTTAATTTCAACCCTAACGTGTGATATATCGTTGGATAGGTATTTAAAAATGAATAGGGGTTTACTAAGATCATTTTTTGATGATGTCAATAGTTTCGGAAATAATCGCTCCTAAAGTCAAAAACAATGTGTCCCCCCCCCTCTAACTTTTGAACCATAAGTTTAGAAAATATGAAAAAAATCTGGAAAGTAGAACTTTATAAGGACTTTCTAGGAAAATTATTTTAAACTTGATGGAAAGAACAGTTTTTGTGCAAAAAAAACAAGAAGGTGGTACAAAATTCCTGGACTAAGTTTGTAGTATAATCAATTATTTAAGTTTAAAAAAAGGCTATTTGTTAACACTTATTGTAACGGACGGGAAACTACGGAACCCTACACTGAGCGTGGCCTGACACGCTCTTGGCCGGTTTTTTAATTTAACGTGTCGTGTGAGCTTTAGGAGTCATGTCACGTCGTCATTTGAGTCGAGATGAAATGTTACGAGCCGTGGTCATGCTATAAAATGGTGCTATTCAACGCTTCGTTGCTGAGGCCCTACACACCAGCCAAAACGTGATATCAAGGTTTTGGTCACGTTATCGTAGTATTGGGGATGTAGCTGAACGGCACACGGGTAGATATCGCGTTACTACGCAGAGACAGGATCGATTTTTCCAAATAACCGCTAGAAGACAACCCAATATCACAGCGATGCAACTAGTACAAAGGCTCCAGGAGGACCACCAGCTGCTGGTAAGCGACCAAACCGTGCGAAGGAGGTTGCATGAAGTTGGTCTTCATGCTCGAAGACCGCTACGTGTTCCAGCATAACGACGTGGCAATCGCGGTCGGCGGCTTTCGTGGGCTCGGGAGCATTTACCATGGAGTGACGAACAATGGTCTTTGGTGCTGTTCACCGACGAGTCCCGGTTTGGGTTTCATCTGGAATCACGAAGAACACGCGTTTGGAGAACTCCAGGGATAGTTAGCCGTCTAAGGCACCCTCAGGAGGTCCACTCATACCAAGGCGAGACAATCATGGTGTGGGCATTAATTCGTCTTGGCGGACGAACCCAGCTCATTTGGATCCAAGGTAGCATGACTGCACAAAAATACCACGAGGAGGTAGTGGAGCCTGTTATTGACCCACACAGAATTCAAATGGGCCAGAAATTTCTACTCATGCACGATAATACTCCTTCCCATACGGCGCGGCCGGTGTCGACCGCTCTCCGAGACCACGATATTCAAGTTTTGGATTGGCTTGCACAGTCGCCCGACTTAAATCCTATCGAGCATGCCTGGGACATGTTACAACGAAAAGCTTTGAGAGATTTCCCGCCAAATTTGACGACACAACAACAACTTTACGACCACTTGCAAAGAACATGGGACCTCATACCGCAGCAAGACATTGACAATCTAACTTTAAGCATGAACAATCGATGTTGATGTGTAATTAATGTAAGAAGTGGCAAAACTGATTATTAATAATTAGATTTAATAAGACTTTTTAAATTTTCATTAAAATTAATAGCTTTATAAGAAGAAATGAAGTTTTTTACCATATTAATTTGATACGGCGATTAAAATAATTAACATTTCTATTTAAAACAAAAAAATCACGAGATGTTTTTTATTTTTTACTGTACACCTTAAAATAACCTATCATTCTTCCATTTACTATATCAGAAAATTCTTCATAGATTTTTAGATATTTGATGAAATATAAAATATCCCTAGATTATGTTGATGTGTGTATTGCCAAAAAATCCTTAATATACATACTTTGGATATCGACTGCACTTTTTATAATGTTCACTCCAGGAACAGGGTCGTATTAGTCAATAGGAGTCTAACTGTCCTTTCCACTCCACCTAGGGTAGGGGAACTCATTCGACCCCAAAAAAAAAAGATCAAACAAAGTAAGTCGGTAATTTGAACTTAAATCTAGCGTAGAATAATTAAACTAGCACAGTCAGTGACCTGTATTAACCCTCCCCCCTCCGTGACCTCTCTTCCCCTCTTTTCTTTGTAATAGGGGCCAGTTAGACAATGTAGGGCACTGACTTTTGATACTAGGTACCTAGGTACTTAGTATTCCCTTAAATTAGGTAAGTTTTTAGCGTCACTGTAAAAGTAAACCAAACACTCTTAATATGTTTTTTCGCGAGTTGGTTGTATCTGGTAGTATCTGGTTGTATTCTGTGTTTTGATTTTGTGCGGAATAGATCCAACAATTTTTTTAAAGTTATATAATAATAATAATCTACGTATCGAGTTTTGTATTTTTTTGCGCATAAAATCCTAGCGGTCTACTAGCATTATCCTTACAAAACATTTACTGTGTCAGTATATCATCCCTTTTTTTACGTGCTAAATTCATCAAATGAGTACTCCCACCCAGGGCAGGACGGGAGGGACTGTCAAGATTTGTACTGACCGAAATCCACGATTTCCTTAAATAGCCCTTTACGTGCCGGAGTTACCACGGTTACCTGTAAAGACCTAGGTCACGATTTCTGATTATTGAAAGAAGGTACCATAATGCCAGGGTCGAACTATTGGTTTCTCTATCAGGCAATATCCCACCAGACATAATCACCCGTCGCAGGATCACACCTCTTTAATTGGAGAAGGGGAACTTGCACCTAATACCCCCAAAAACAATGAAACTATAATTATATGATCCGTGAGGTGGCGCGTATTCTGAAATTTGGCAACGTCACATACAGCTGTCAAATATTTACAAGTTTTAATTAATTTGGCTATTTTACTATATGACTGATTATATAGGAATGCAATTAAAACACTTAATTTTATGTTGTAGCCGTTTCAGGTGTAAAAAAGCATTTGACAAGTTTCCAAATACTTTTTCTTTATATCTAAAACAATATATTCGGTGTTATGATATTAATAATTGCATTTCCTTATCATTTTTTAGTGCACTACAGAGCCATATTTCTTATTTCCATACAGTGACATTGCTAAATTAATTAAAACTTGTTAATATTTGACAACTATTTGCGAGGTTGCCAACTTTCAGAATACGCGCTCCTAACCCAAATATCAACTAACATCTTAAACTCAATGACTAAACAAAGTATTAAACATTTGTTTTAAATATCAACTAAAGCCGGTATTATCATATTATGGCATCGTTAAGTTAAACCCGGTTAAAATAACAAGGATTAACTTGATCCCAGTTCGTTAACCGATAGTGTTATGTGGGTGATTTTGGCTTGATGCTGTAATCTGAGATTAGTTGATTAGGGTTATGTTTGTCTATATTTGAGTGGTGTCACTCTTCCGCTGATCCCATGGAGTACGGTCTCATCATTGTCTCTGTTATGGCGCAATTTCATTAGTTGTTAGGGCCGGAGTGCGAGAGATGTGCGCATGCCACAAGGCCCGCATGCCAAGTGCGAGAGATTTCTGGAACGCTTGCCACAGGGTCCGCATTCGGGGAACCGTTTTCATTAGTCGATAGCGCTCCCCGCAAGCTGTATATCGATCTATGAATTTCATTGGTTGAAATCACGGTCGGTATAAAGCAAGCGGGTAACACTTCAACATTTTTGATGGAGAATGAAATCCCACTTGCAACTGAATTTTTTTTTCCTCAAAAATAATCTTTATTGATAATAATGTAAAATGAATACAACAAACCTCATTACTTCGCATGAAACTCAAGATTCACAAACCAAAATAACCATTTAAAAACTCTTTTTCCTCCATTCTATTTATCCACCGCTACAAAATAACATCCTCAGACATTTAACAGTCCGCCATTACGCCAGAATTGTCCATAATTTTCCCATAACGTCACCATATCTTCCTACGACGCCTCTTATTGATCATAAGGAGATATTTGCATACGAGTCTTGTTCAAACGGCTATTAAGAAATCCTAGGAAACTTTGGACAAAGAGTAAATAGTTGTACAGAAGGCCAGGTTGGTACAAAGTGTGAAGACAGCCGCGTAAGTACGGTAATCTTGGCACTGAGGCACGGGCTTCGCTATCAAGGGAGGTACGTTACGACAGCAAATGCTGGAAAAGCTATGCTTATGGATTCTACTGCTCGTGTTTGTGGTCACAAAGGCTTCAACAAAGTGGAGGATGTTCATAATAAATTACTCTACACAAAGTTGAGCTGCAACTTCAGAACTTGTCTAACAATACTTCGTGGTCGCATGAACAATTGATCGATGCAGCCAAGTGTGTAAATTTTCATACCTTATTTTGAATTTTCTGCCGAAAATCATAATCATATTAATTGGTATTTACGAGGTCCTTCAACTGTCTTAATCGAATGCCACGAGCGTACTCGCACTCTCTGTACCTGAAGCGTGTCTATGTGTACCTACGATGAAATCTCAAACAAATGATAGTCGCTTAGGTACGTGAACTATGTGTGTGTGAGTCGTTGTTTGAACCAGACCTTCTGTCTCTGTCTACTCAATTCTTACTTGACAAGACATTTTAATGAAATTCCTTCAAACTTTGTATTCTCCTAAACGTTACGTTTTCCTCCTTCCTTAACGTCTTTTAATAGATTATTAGGATTGTTTACCGACTTCCGTGAAATGAGGACTTGTCGTTACTACCTTTATGCATGTATGCGAATATGTGGGTTTTGTGTAAAAGAATGAGGGTAAGACAAGTGAAGGTTGAACTGATGATATGATATGTGTATGTATGGGTTTAAAATTAAAAACAAATTACATAGTATGAATTAACACTTTGCTACTTCTAAAACCACGACGTTATCATCGTATTATTATCATCAGCCTAAAATGTTCCCGCTGCTGGGACACACGCGTCCTCTCTGTGAACGGGGTTGGGCCATAATAATCAACCACATGGGCCCAGTGCGGGTTGGTAGATGTCACATGTCTTCGAAAATTTGGTTCTAGGACACGATCCTTCACGATGCTTTCCATCACTATTTTGAAATTTCAAATTTCACAATGTAATGCGTCTGGCTAGGTTCGATATCACGACCAACTACCTAAATTCGTAAATCGTGGCCTATATCATGGAGTTGCTGTACTATTTACACACACTGCGTAATTCAATATCACTAAAATTTTGGACACTCCATTTACTGTTTAGTCCTTTTGAGCATAATGCTAGGATTGCGTTTATGTTTATTATATTTATACAGAATTAGGAACAGTAATAACTTAATTAAGCTCCACTTACAGTCATTTGTGACGCCTTCGTGGGTAATTTAATTAAGATTCCGTGAAATTTGGGATTGCTACTTGATTGCCAACGAATTGATGTGTGGTCTAAGTTGGTAATTGAAGCGGTTAAAAAATAATTTGACTTAGAGTCAATAAATTAGATTTTTGTAAGGTTGAAATTGCTGTAAATTACTAAATTATCGTTAATCGAAATCAGGCCGTTTTGTGCTTGAAAGTGATCCGTAATAACGGTTTCGAAAAGTAAATCCATCAAATGAACCCTCCCGTAAAAATCCACCCGTTCCTTCCCTTGCTTCTTGAACCATCCATAATAAGGCAAGCGCATTAATTTGATGTAAGTATGGCTATTTACGCAATACATTTAAATCTTATTACCTGGTTTCTCAGCTTTCGCTCAAACCTTTTTTTTACGTGGTATAATCATCAAATGAGTCCTCCCATCCAGGACAGAGCGGGAGGGACTGTCCGACTCGTACTGAGTAAAATCCACGGTGTCCTTCAATAGCCCTTTACGTTCCGAGGTCACGGTAATTCGTGAGTCCCGCGAATCTTAAGGGGGCCCCGTCATTATGCTGACACTCTTTGAGGCGCGCGTGGAACACAACGCGCCGTCGACCCGGGCATGGTCCATGGTCGGACAGCGAGTTACCCATTACTTGCTGCCCGCATGCCCGGCTCAAACCCCTTTGCTAAGTAATTTGAATGCCTACTTCACAATTCCTTCTTAAATCCTTAACTCAAACTTTGACGTTATTACAATAATGCTACAGCTATCATGAAATAATTATTCTGATCGCTGAATAAAATACATAAAATTCAACGGCAGTCTGCCAACGGAAAGATGAAATTGCAAAAGTTTTGAGGCAGCGATATTTTGGATCTAGTTATATTCTATCTGGCTTGCTTGCCAGATTTGGCTAAGATATTGATTTTGGGGTTACACGTGCATGCTTTTATTGAAAATAAAGTTTCATATTAAGGCCATATAAGATATGCACATCTCTTAAACAAGAGTAATGATGTACTAGTAGTGCTGGTAGTGGAGAAAAGAGGAGAGAGGCTTGCTCTCTTCTTCTTTTATGTAAAGGAAAATTCCGCGTAATTCTTATTATGAGCTGTTAGGATAATTCCATGCTTAGTTACAGGATTCAGGATGAAGACACTAAGTACTTAATATCATAAAAAGGTAATTTTGTAAATTTACTTCTTATAAACGGAACAACTGGCCCGATATCGAAAATTCTTTCTGAAAAAGCCAATATTTCAAAGTCACGTGAGTAGTATTTAGAAGTGATATTTATTTTGTAAGTTGGTTTGTAAAAACACTTTTACACATCAAAATAGTTTTAAAATTAGATGAGGCAAAGAGGCTCGTGTTGTACCTGACTACTCTGAGAAGAAACCGAACCAAACTCAGAGCTCACAATCTCTTCTATGCCTTTGTCAAACAGACAGGCGAGTCCGAAGCGGTAACGAACCGATACGAAACGTCAGTCCGATGGTTCTGTCACGCTATCGGATCGCTTTCGCTTTTCTATGTGACTGGATTTAAACAATTCCATACATTACAAATAAAAACGCCTCGCTTCGCATTCGTCACGCCTGTCTGTTTCTTTAAAGTCCAGACATTACATTGGTCAAGCATTATGAGAACTATTCAGGTCTCTGAGATGGTCATTTAAAAAAAGAACCATAAAGTTTTGAGTGGATTTGTCCAGTCAGTGCAAGGATCTCTCAGCTATCGTGTCGCTAAATTAAAAACTCAAGTAGATCAACGATAGTGAACATTCTCGTAGTTTTTTTATCGTGGTAAAATCATCAAATGTGTCCTCCCACCCAGGGCAGAGCGGGAGGGACTGTCAGACTTGACTGACTAAAATCCACGGTATCCTTCAGTAGCCCTTTACGTACCGGGGTCACAGTAATTTGTGAGTCCCGCAACCCCGGCAGGCAACATTCTCGTAGTTACGTATAATATTGTTAGTTACCTCCACCAGTTTCCGATACCTTACGGCTTTGGTATCCAGGTGACTGTCGCAATACAAATCCATAGAGGTTCGTACACAGGCACGCGCCAATGGATGTCAAAGTCGTAAGGTATCGGAGAATTGCGTCGCGTTGTGTACGAAGGAGTTTACTGTTTAAGCTTACAACTTAGACCATACATCATGTCCTGTTGATTTGATTTATCCCGGCCTTTACTGACTGGGGACCCTCAAAACTCTTTGAATATTTCCTTTTATCTTCAGTATTCAACTATTGGAGGGTTTGCTTCCATCATGTTATATTTGATGTGACCTTTTCATTTTGGTTCCGTTTTTCTTGTAAACAATTTTTTTTGGTAGGTTTGTCAATAATTATTACGTTTCGAGAAAAAGATTACTGTGTTGTGTTTCTTACGCAAGGGAATTTAAGTAGCCGGGGTCGCGGGACTTACCCATCACCGTAACCCCGGTACGTAAAGGGCTAGTGAAGGACACACAGGATTTTAGTCAGTACAAGTCTGACAGTCCCTCCCGCCCTGCCCTGGGTGGGAGGACTCATTTGATGATTTTACCACGCAAAAAAAAAGGGAATTTAAGTTACATCCTTATCATCTAAATCTTAAATAATATTATTAATGCGAAGGTAAATATTTTTTCTCGTATTAATCATTTAACGCCTTCTCGTCTTGGAACCGTCAGACTCTTACTGACTTAAACTCCCTGTTCGTTCACTTGTTCTTAGCGTTCCAGGGCCGCAGTATCCTGCTTAGACAGTCCTAGAACTTTAAGGCGCTCCATATAAAGTACAACGGCTCCAATTAAATTTGTCATTTCTTACCAGTTTTTTTTTTTGCCCTCTTAGAGGCTGTACACAACGTGACATTCCACTCATTTATCATTACCAAGCCGATCGTCCTCTAACAAATGATTCCACAAAATCACTGTTGACAACTTTATCAAATAATTATCACATTGAGGTGGTCCTTTTGATACATTTAGGTACCCTAAGGGTCAGTTCATACGGAGATGCGACGCGATGCGACATGTCGCAATCATACTGTAAATGTATATCTTTTAGTTAATAAACTTCTACTCTACTACTATACTCGCAGCGTTGCGTCATCAGTGAATTATTTATCTTTTATAAATAAAATTAGATTTTGAGTCGGTATTAAAATGTGCACGCGGCACCGCCCTGCGTCGCGTCATCGATGAAATGTGTCTTTTCGTGTAGTAAATTTTGCTCTGTTGAAATGTGCGCGTCGCATCGCGTCTTCATCGGTGTGAATTGACCCTTAACGCCAGTCGTACAACAATCATAGGTGTCGATAGGGTGGTCCTATACGTTACGAACAAGTCAAACTAGTTTCTTTGAGATTATTATTGAAAACTGGATCAAAGTGATGTTAAATGATATAAAAAGTAGATGACAAGGCAATGGAGCAAGTTTAAATGTTGAGTCGTTGTTATGTTTTGGTCCTAGGAAATGGTGATAACCTAACGTGAATTTGATTGTTGTACAAAAAAATAGATTGGTTCTTCTCAACTTTAATTTTTTTTTTCTGATTAAGTTTTTATATTGCCATCGTCACTAAAACTGCCATTACAATTTATTTTATTTTGAAATAATTTATAGTATTTATTTTGAGATTCCGAAATTCAGGCGCTGCTGCAAGCGCCATAAAAAAATAAAATACTACTTATCTTCAGCTGATATATTAAACTAACTGTTGTTAAAATCACATAGTTTATAACAAAGGATTAAAAAAATGTATAGGTTTTAATTAATTGCTAGTTTGACTACTGATCAAACAATTCGTCCTTGGTTAAATTGGAAACTGACAGCAAAATAGTTGGCAAAAGGCTAGGTTGATAATTATGTTATTAAAATCTATTTGTCGAATAAAATATAGGTATTACAAGACAATGGATAATGATATCATTCCAGTGGATGTTGTAAATAATTCATTATCACTGAATCTTCAATGAAAACTGTCTGTAACAGATACACATACATGACAGAACAAGACTGACATCTCAACATGCATTAACACACGTCACATTATGTCAATCGTCACAGACATACGTGTCCTCACACATCTGTATATCTTGATAACCATCATTGTCGACTACCATCACAGTCTGTGTTCCTCATGTCGTATTAATTTGCTATTAATTCAGTCATTAGTAGTAGTTAGAGTTACATTGTTAGTACTAATGGTTAGTTAAATTGTTAATAGTATGTTTAACATTGGTTGTGATTATGTGTTTGAGTTAGAAATGGTCGTTTATGTTCCCATTCCTGTAATATAGGCTTTGTCTCTGTGAGAGCTGGTAAGGTGCATCCAGGAGTTGGTAGATGCCATACTTATTCAGTGTTATCACGACCATTTTTACCATGGAGTATCGTATTGCCCAATTACTGGGTTGTGGAGGTCCGATAGGCAGTCGTTCCGTATAAAATGCTGATATTCAGCTGCATCTGGTTTGACTGGCAGCCGACCCGAATAAAGATGATGATTATTCAGTGTTATCACAATGTTTTCTTTCACCATTTTAAAAGATTTGGTGTTTTACAAGAAATGCGCTTGCAAAACATGACAGGATAAACAGAAAACAATCAAAATTAATGATTGCAACATTTTCTCGTTTAAACCTATTAAAAACTCATTTATAAAAGTGTTCATCAACACAAAAAATAGTAGTATAATAAAAATGTCAGCCGATGAAAATGGAACCGTTTAATTCAAACTGCTGTCACGCATAAATAACTTCCCGAAACATCACAACAACTGTGAAAAAAGAGCGAATAAACATTCCTGACTATCCAAAACTTTTAACTTAATAAACCCATTTCGAAATCTATGACACAATCAAGACACATTTCTAACAAAATCACAGAAAAAAACAACAAATGCGCGAGAACGCACAAAACGCCTTTGACGGGCGGCCATGTTCCTTTTTACCTTTTTTTTGTGACCGGCAGGCGTCAATGGCACCTCATTATTATTCCACAAAATAATCGAATAAAGGATCGATTTTACGTACTCGATTATCTCAGTTTCGAGGAACGATCGCTAGATTATACGAGAAATGAACAGGCTCTTTGTCGAGAAGGAATCTGGACCAGAGATTGGGAACACCTGGCGTGGCTCGTTTGTAGTTGTTAGTGGTGGGCTGAGAGTTGTTTATCGATATTTTTATGTCGATATAATTGATTTGAGTTATGGGCTCGGATTTTATTTGGTCGTTTGTGCTATCTTTTTTAGAAGGTAATTTATTTAATACTTGTTATAAAAATATGTAACATGGTATTTATGCTATAAGCTTTTTCTACCGGTCAACCTTAGGATGATGTAGAGATAAAGTGATATGTGCAAAACCAAGAATTGTGGAATGAATATTTAAATACAAGGACAAAGAGGAATTCTGACTGTTTGTATTTAAATAAATAGCCTTTAAGGTTAGGAGTTTTGCAAAATGTCAAAATATTTTGTCAAATGTTAGAACTGAAACGTTAATTAATTTAAATCGTAATACGTTTAATTATGTAAAGTTTATCTTCCGTTAAAATTTCGAACCTATACAATCAAAATTTAAAAGCTTTCGTGTACTAAAATGTAATGTAAGCCTTAATTAATAAACTTCACAAGACTAAAATCTTAGTTATTATGTAACTCCTTCATTAGAACGTTATATCGTTTAAATTAATTAAACATGTACCTAAGACCTTACTAGTACTTATGTGCTAACGTCTACGAAATTACAAAATATAATATTTCAAAGAACTTGAAACAGTAACATAAAGTGTTGTTATATATTTAAGCGTACATTTTCTTTACAAATTCTAAGTTACAGCACAAAATAATATCGACAATGAAGAGTCAATAAATAATAACTGCAAAAACGCAACTTTACAGGAGGCGAAAAAAACGTTTCAAGTCCGTTTAATTATTTTTTTAGTATATTTGATTTTTTAAATGTTTTATGTAAACTGACTACAATATTATGCTTATGACTACAATATTAATATATTAATCAATGATTTTATTAGTTTTTAGATATATTTTAGATAGATTTTATTAGTATTTATTGCCATCGTAAATGACGTAACACCACTTAGTATATATTGCAATAATTGTTTATCTTGCAAAATTAATAAGAAACAGAACTACGATCTTTGTCAGCATGTGCATTACTCTATTCTACAATAAATAAAACAAAAATGGCCAAAATGTTAGATTTTATATATTGACTCTTCATCGTCGATATATAAGTTTAAAACAAAATATGTCATGACTTGCGTTTTATACACGCTAAATGAAGCTGCAAAAATTAACTTGGAGAATTGTGATGTTAATTATAATGAATAAGCAATAATTTAACCTGTAAAAGTGTGTATAACAAGTTTTCTGCGAGTCTATAACCACCACTTTAGCAAGGTTGCTAATAAAATTGCGGTGAATTCGCAAAATGGAGTATTCTATTATATTGTGCAATAGAGTAGATAATTGATTAGGAGAACAATTTGCAATATTGTAAAAGAACAACTTAGTGGCGGTTTCAGACCCGCTGTTCTTTTGTTATTTTTAAAATGGTATTTATTGGTCACAGACGGTAAAATTAGATTACTAATCAACAATGACCGTAAAACTAATGATAAAGCAAAAAGTCTAATGCTTCCATATATTTATTCTCTAGAAAACAATGGTCTTTTGCAGTTTATTTATTTATTTTTTCATGAATAATGGTAAGGCATAAGGCAGATTTAATGCCGGAAACCATTATCTACCCGTCAATTTTGGGGTCAAAAGAAAAATCCAATGAAATAAGTACAAACATCAGGCAACAATTAAATCAACTTTATTCTAAGGCTATTTTACTATTTCAGGGTTGTTCTCAGGGTAAAAATTATAACAAATTACATTCAGCAATATTCACCCTTTTAATAAAATAAAAAAATAGATTCTATCGATATCGATACCCCCATTCCTAATTATCATCCCATCCCTATAGAATAGACCGTAAGATCGTAAAATTGAACTACAAAGGCATTCCTAACAGGACGCTTAACTCTGAATAGGCACATATGCACAAAATATCGTTGAGAACACAAACTCAGTCCGTCTGGAAGGGGCTTAAACAATACCCCCTTTCACCCCTTAGTTTGGTTCACAATACATTTTGATGTATGTCATGAGCCCGTTTATATCCGTTTTGGGGGAATTAGATCCGGGTTGGGGGTTTTTGGGGTCTTAGATTTGTATGTCTTTGTTTTATGGTGTTTTGAGACTGAATGGGATGACGGATTTGGGCTATGGTGTTTTGTTGTGGCTGTGACGTTAATAGAACTAAGTATTTGCACCTATTTGGTGAGATTCTTCAGAATGATTAATCAAAATCAAAGGATTTATTTCAAGTAGGCCAGTTACAGGCACTTTTGAATTGCCAGAACACAAAAAAAACTGGTTTTTAATAGTTAAGGCGCTACAGTTCCAGTCACAAGACATAAAAACTGTGAAAATACCGTAGATGCTCATTCCAATGCGTAGATCTCTATTAAGAAGAATGGGCAAGAAACTTCATGTACTTACATGACTACGTGAATGAAGACGAGGCGAAAGAAGTACTGTCTTAATAGGCCACTGCAGCCCTGGATCGCAAAGGTCAACTGAGTGGTTTTTCATCAGTCAAGTCTGACAGTCCCCTCCGCTCCTTTAATCAATGTTAAGGGGGCTTGGAATCTTGATCATATTTTTAGCGTGTCGGTATAAAAATTTAGCTAAGATTTGTAGCCTTCGGAAGTCCCCACCAACTCCTGTAGTGTGCTAACAATAGCTAACAAAAAATAATGCCCTTAAAACGCACTTTATCGTGAGTAACCCAGGTGATTTATGAACGTTTACGTTAACAAAAAATCAAGCTTTTATCTCTCTCTTTCTCTTGTTAAATATAAATCCCCGATCCATAAAGTGCATTAAAATTGTGAAACTGGTCTACATTTAAACATTAGTCACCCACTTAAGGCACTTCAAAGCGCAATGCCCCATTTAAAATTGGCACAATTGAAAATTATTACTCATCTTTAAAAGTACTATATTTAGTCATACCGAAATAACAGCACTTGATATTTGTATAGCGAAAATTATAGCACTTGTTATGAAAGAGGTGATTTAGGACATTGCCTATTAGAAAAACATGATTTTCTGTTAAAAAAAAATGTTAAAAGCAAGCGATTTATATAGCGGAAATGTAATAGGAGAAACGTCATGAAATCATAGTCCCCGGTTTCAATAAGAAGACATACGTCTTAAGGCGACCTATTTATTCAGTATTTTGCAATTCGATTTTTTTTTTAATGTTAAGGATTTTAAAAAATAGCAACAGTGTAGTTCAGAGGGTCAAAAACAGCTACTTAGCAATATTCCAAATGATTCCCAACTTGAATGAATAGCCAATGACGTTGCTGGAAATGCACGAAGTGAATCATTTGAAACATTGCGTAAAGTGGAGGTTTTAGAGTCGCAGCGTAAATTTTAGTACGCATTGTTGTGCACTGATGGATTTTTGTTGTTAAAAGAGAAAATTTTAGTCAAAATTTTATTTTGTGCTTGCAGAACGGTAGAGAAATGAAAAAAAAAATGCAATTTCATTGAAAATTTGCATGAATGCGCTCGTAAATTGCAAAACCCTGTTTACATTGTTAGCAACATAAAAATAACGCTCAGAATTAACACAATAGTACACTCAATAACTCATCCATTCGTTCCCAATCTTTGTTGAACAAAAAAAATACTCTAACTTCACTCAACGTGGGTGATTCGAAAAAAAAAGAAAAAAAGTAAGGAGTTTTTTGCCTGCCAGCCTTTTATGTGAAACCGTTGAAAATTACGTTCAAGTTCACCCCCATTGTTGATGGCGTGAACATAATATTGTTGCAGTACCTAAATCCTTGGTAACTGCATGTTATTTTTACGCTTTTATGTTCTCGATTTAGAATTTTATGTTGAAAAAAGAAGAGCGACGAAAAAATTTTTTTAAACAGGTTGTGCTTCTGCTCTACTGCTGTATGTAGCAGGATCTTTTCACACGTCACAGACACGTGCCTCTATATAATCTTGCCATACCAGATTGTCCCACTACCCCAGACATTCCTATGACCCCAGATAGTCCCGGGACCCCAGACAGTCTTACGACCCCAGACAATCCCGCGACCACACCCCTCTCCTGTCTAACTATTGATTCCAAATGCTTCATATTATAAGACTGCAACAATTATATTGCCAATCAAACAAAGTGATTATTTATTACAAATTATAACAATAACAAATAAATGTAACAATACAGTATAATACTTAACGCTTTCACATAAGCTCACTCTCCCATAAATTCAATTTATTGTTAATAATCCATCGCAATAAATAGTCCAAAAACATAATTAGCAATTGTCAATTCCAATAATTACTGTGATGACAAAATAATCATGATAAATTGGCAACATTATTGTCCATTCACAACATTAACACACGACAATATTTTTCTAACAATATAATCTCACCCTATAATTTAAATGCATACAGTGTAGCCGCGGGTGACCAAGGGAAGTTATAAATAAGGACAAGTAACAAGCTGAGAGATTTAAATTAAAATAAAAATAAAATTAAAACGTATTGTTATCATGAAGACGATCGAATACATCAGTTCGATCGAGATTAACATATTGAGGTTACGTTAAGTGGCGTTTTGTGACGTCACTTTTACAACTCAATTATTTAAAAAAAAGTATTTAAGAAAAAAATACAGTACAAACATGTTTTTACGAGCTCATGATTGAAATATGTTTTTAGTAACTCTATTAATATGATTATGTTATAAGGTAAATTGTAAAGTTATACGAGAAAATACTGTTCTGACTCAGAATTTATTTTTATTAATAGATAGAAAGCTACTGTTATGGCTGCGTATGTTTTATGATTTAATTTAATTTTTTGCGTTGTTGGCTCTCAACTTATAAAGTAGAAAGTGAAAAATAGACGTCTTACGTTATTTTTCAGTTTCAAAAGTATTGATTCTAAACCTTGTTTGAGTAAGTTAATTTTGATTATGGCACTCGTTTACTCGTGGTATGTTCTGTGTGTTACACAGTAGTTAATAAAGGACACAGAAACCTCATAACAATAAATAAGGAGAGAAAAAAAGAATTTCACCATTTAATTTGCAACGAAAGAGCTGCAACACAGAAACTGTCGCCATCCGTCTTCAAGCTAGGAAGTAACTTCGTTTCTTTTTTACTACAGCGTGTGATAATTATGTTGTTTTTGTTTTCATAAAAAAGATAGTAATACTTCTGTTTGTCCAGGGTTAATTCCTTGTTCTTAGTTAAACTTTTTCAAGTGTTTTAATTAACACATTGAATGCCAAACATATGGCCAGGTCATTATTGGTTCCCACCATACAAATGGTCTTCTACGTAATACTACGTACTCGGCAACCCGTTTAAAAATGGTATGTGTGGTGCCAATCTACGAAATATTGCGTATTTTTTAAATTTAAAAACGTCCTTTCAAGTAGGCCTAATAATAAACACATCAATTTAAATTGTAAGAAAGTGCTACGTAGTATTACGTAGTTGGCCCCTAGCGTCACTAGTGCCTACGTAATATTACGTAGTTGGCATTCAATGTGTTAATTCAATATCCATTTTCGGAAGCACTTGAAATTTTGGTTCTGCTGTATTCAAACACTGTCTTGTAAAATAAACGCCAATGGCAGTCGTCAATGTATTTAAGTCAGTAAATAACAGTGACTCTGGAACGCAAAGGCCAACTTAAGGAATAGCGTAGATTTTCAGCCAATAAGAGTCTGACAGCCCCTTGCGGTCGATTTAAGGTGGAAGGAGTCATTTGATGATTTTATCACCTCAAAAAAGAACAGGAACAGAGTAGATATTTAGTCAGGAACAGTGTAACAGTACCTTCCATTTGACTCAGGCGGGAGGACTCATTTCATGATTTCACCAACAGAAAAATAAGGCAACTGTCTTAAAATCTTATGGCCAGTTTCCACCTTAGAAAGTTAATAGTAACATACAAATTAATTAACCTCTCCCATTACCGTAAATCAAGTAATTAGTTAGTAACGGCGTTAATTGATACTTTGTAGCTATGGTTATAATTTAACACCTGCTAAAATCTACGAGGCGTTGTATGAACAATTAGCGGCAAACTGGTGTAATTGATACAGACATTGTACCGTGTTAATATGTTAATTAGCTTGGGAAGTATTATAATGTGTATTATAACCTTATCATCGTATTTCCTAGAATGTCAGATCGGAGAGGTTTAGTCTTATGGTCAAAAATTTATTGTTTGAAAAGAAAAAAACATGTTTTTCATTAGAAATTGGAGTAAATACTCTCCTGGAATGTCAGCTCTGGGGATTATTTTTAACGTCGAAATAAAATAAAAATAAAACGTTTTTTTTAATTGTATAAATTAAAAAAAAACGATGTTTTTTTTTTATTTTTATAAGGAATTACTCAGTGCGTAACTGAAGATAGGACTTTTGACCCGTTTAAATAGCAATAGGCTCACCCTTTTATGACATAATACCTTAAACCTATCCTAACATTTCAGGATTCTAAGCATGGTTATTTAAATTCAAGGCAATATATGTGACGGGTTTCATCAGTCTATGTTTTGGCAAGAAATTGATATCTAACGTTTATTTTTCTTCTACTAAACCGAAAAATTGAATTTTATTTACAACGTTCCACCTTCTACAAATTATAAAAAATACTATAAAATTAAGTTAAAATAATCTTCAATTTAACAAAACAAACACATAGGAAAATGTTTTCTAAAAAAAAAACAACTAAAAATATCGGCACACAAAAATGAAATTTTAAAATCCGCCGTCGCGTCGTGTAACCTCAATATGTTCCCTTTATTGATATTCAATCTATGAGAGGGGGTACGCCGGGCGGCAATTAAACAAAATAATCTTTTGTTTCTTTTTTCCACCATTGCTGCTGGGCCAGCAAATTGGTTTTCGTGGTAGGAATCCTTAATTGTTCACACATTAACATATCGAATTGTGATCAAAAAGATACATTAAATTTATGTTCAGTTTCGTATTACATTTAAATAGGTGTCCGATGCAATTAAATGTATGTTGGCTTCATTTGCATAGCAGGAATATTCAGGTGCAGTAAGTTATCCTTTTAATTGTTGCAGTGTCATCGTTATAACAGCCAGTGTTGCGAAATTAAAATGATTATTTTTTACTGTTAAATCGAAAGGGAACCTCCCTTTTGATTGGGCATTATTTTACAAGGAGGATCGGTTACGTCACTAGCGTGTAACGTGTCCTCTTCGACCTCGCTGTCTACCCCATGGTAATATCACAACGCGCGTTTCAAAGAGTGTCAGCAAAAATGACGGGGCTCTAGAAGGCCAAAGCCTGTCGGGGTCTCGGGACGTCTTATAAATTAACCGTGCCGGGACGTAAAGGACTATTAAAGGACACTGTGGATTTTAGTCAGTACAAGTCAGACAGTCCCTACCGCTCTGGCCTGGGTGGGAGGACTCATTTAATGATTTTACCACGTTAAAAAAAAGGCATGTTACGTGTATCACACCCGCCTCAAAGAGTTGTCAGCAATCTGACGAGGCCTCCCTTTAAGGGCCCAAGCCTGCCTGGGTCGCGGGACTGCCTCATCAGATAACCGTGAATCCGGAACGTAAAGGGCTACTGAAGGATTACCGTGGATTCTAGTCGTAGTACTAGAAGAGTCCGACAGTGGGTGGGAGAACTCATATGATGATTTTACCAAAATAAAAAAATATTATTCAAAATCAAAATCAAAAGTTTTTATTTCCCATAGGCCCATGAGGGCACTTATAAAACGTATACAGCAGGTGCTCGGTTCGGGTTGGTCGATTCCATGGAGAAGAACCGGCAAGAAACTCCATGGTTACTCTTTTAAAATATGGTATGGTTTTACAATCAGATTGTTACAATTTTTGGATACTTAGAAATGTGAGAAAAACTTAGGCCTGGTAACAAGGGGGAAGACCTTTTTAAAATTAGTGCTACAAAAAAAAAGAAATATACCTATATATACACACGACTTACAATGTTCTGACATTCACTAACAAAGAGTAAGGAAGAATCTATACAAAAAAAGAAAGTTATAAAAGCTTGGTTAATTCTATAATGTCTTACTACTATTGAGACCGATTTATCTGTGTTATATCTCTACATTTAATTTAGAATTGTAATTGGTATTTTCAGTACCAAAAATTCGCTTGTCGATACTAGTCGCTAGATTTGACATTTAAGCTGGCTGGAACAGGCTTAAATGTATTTAATGTAACCCTTTTTCCCGCCACAATCAGGTAGTAGGCTAAATATGAAATAACGAACATTCAGAGAGAAAATTTTTCAAAAAGCCTCATCAAGCATTGATCGTTCCCCGCCAGGGTCGCGGGACATCTTATCAGGTAACCATGCCGGCACGTAAAGGACTATTAAAGGATACCGTGGATTTTAGTCAGTGCAAGTCTGACAGTCCCTTCCGTCCTGCCCTAGGTGGGAGTACTCATTTGATGATTTTACCCCAGAAATTAAATAGAGCATTGATCGTTGCTATCTTGCTAAGGTTATATGAACTGAATAGTTAAAACAATTAGACTGGTTTTCGCGCAAATTGTTTACATGTGTAACAAACGTACAGATTTTATGATTATTGCAGGATCGTGGTCTACAATTTGATTGTGGGCAATCGACATACAACAGCTTTTGATGAATACTAATAAAACTTCAATCTCTTGATCTGAATTACTTTATTTACTACATAATGCATCAAGTGTGTACGTAATTCTCAAGTGATATAGGCAGCGTTTTATATAAAATAAATATAATTATCTAGTGTAAAAGTATAGTTTGGTGTGACATGTTACTGTTTTTCTTAAAAATTAATTTCCAAAACTGCATCTATACATATAATAAATCTGTAGAAGGGTCAATTCTGTACATTGAAAATATTGAAAAAATAAATAGCGGGGGGTGTTGCTGAATCGATACCAAACCCAAATATATGATTAAAAAAATTTTTGTCTGTCTGTCTGTCTGTCGGTCTGTCTGTCTGTCTGTTTGTGCAGGCATCACGTGAAAACTAACGGTTCGATTTCGATGAAACTTGGTATAATTATTCCTTATTATCCTGGGCATAATATTATAATATTATGCTCAGGATAATAAGGATACTTTTTATCCTGGAAAAATACGTAGAAAAAAAATCTTATTTATCAGTTTTATTCATAGACATTGTTCTGTAGAACCGCGAGCACACGTTGCATTACCCGCAGTGGATTCAGCGCCGTAATATTTATAAGATGTCATTGTCAGAGTTACTCAAAATGGGGAAATAAACCATCCACGCGAAGACCGACGGAGTCGCGGGCGGAAGCTAGTTTCGAATAATGATAATTAAAATGTGGGTTCAAAAAGTTCTTATGATATTCTTAAGTGGATGATATACAGTAAAAGAAGGTATTATTTTATTACTTGGTAAAATCATCAAATAAGTTCTCCCGCCCTGGGTGGACGGAGTGGAACGATTGTCAGCCTCGTACTGACTAAATCCACGGTGTCCTTCAATTGAAGGATACCGTGGATACGTTCCAGGGTCATGGATACCTGTTTATACAGTTCCGCGACCCCGGAAAAAAACCTTATTGCTGCACTTAAACTGCATTAAAGACATATAAGAGATTGGTAGCAGTAATCCAGTGAAGATAACAAACGTATTACAGTTTACCAGTTATTATTAAAATAACACAGCTGAAAAACCCAGCTGAAAAACCCAGCTGAAAAAGCAGCAACATTACAGGTAAAAATCTGCATTTTCATTTTACTGAAAAAAGGGACAGAATTTTCGTCGACAGAATATTTTTTGCATTACTCTCGCTTGACCTTTGGGCTTAATTAAATTAAACTACCCTACAAACTGAATTATATCAATATAACTAGAATAAAAACTTCGTTAAAACCAATTCGATTTAATTTCATGAGGGTAGTTTTAACAGGAAATGACGTCACATGCAATCTGCTACATTGCCATACTTTTGGCAAAATGCCAGATGGGCGCTTTAATAAAAGTTGCCATGTAGCGTCTAGTGAATAAATATGCCAGCGATTTTTTTAAGCGGCTTGATTTTTTGCAGCCGACTTGTCAAGTTTTTGTTATCCGTTTCTTCGGTGGCTGTGCCAAAAACGGCTTGGTTAACGAAATACAGTTTTAAAAATAGTAAAAAATTAAGATATTTCTATTTCGTGTTGGATCTGGTTCTTTAAATCAAGAAATTCAGAAAATATATATTTTTTTATAAACAAATCACTACATTTCTTTTTATCGTGGTAAAATCATCAAATGAGTCCTCCCACCCATACTGTCAGACTTGTACTGACTAAAATCCACGGTGTCCTTCACTAGCCCTTTACGTACCGGGGTCACGGTAATCCCTTGGTCCCGCGACTCCGGTCCAAATCACTACATAGTATAAAACAAAGTCACTTCCCGCTGTCTGTCTGTCCTTATGTATGCTTAGATCTTTAAAACTACGCAACGGATTTTGAAGTATTTTTTTTTCGATAGATAGAGTGATTGAAGAGGTTTATATTTATATAACAGACATAATATAGTAAACATTATACCCGTGCGGAGCCGGGGCGGGACGCTAGTATCCGATTGAATTCAGAACTTCCTCCTTTTTAAAGATGCTTAGTAATATTTATTTCAATTACAAAAACCTTCACACGTACATGATCTGTAAAAAAAAAACCAAAAAAAAAATCCAGTACACAGGCTACCTTAAATAATAATATTTAAAACCAACACCCAATCAATTGAACCGTATAATCCAAATACGCTCATCGAACCAATAATGACTAGTATGATGAGCCTGCATTAATCCAACATGCGTAAAGATGAGCCGGATTGATTAGCATGCAAATTGATGTTCATCTCGGCTATATTCCTCTGAGACATGGAGTAGATATGTGCAGAAGACAAACGGTTACAAAAAAAGTGGTGTTGGATTGACCGAAGCTAAGAAAAATCTTTTAATCTACTTATCCTAACACTTTGTAGGAGAATAGACTAGCGAAAATGTTATTGTCTGGGTCAATGAAGGGTGATCGTCTTGCGTCTCCGGCCACCGTAGGCGCTGGCATGCGGGCAGCGAGTAATGGGCGACTCGCTGTCCGACCATGGACCATGCCCGGGTCGACGGCGCGTTGTGTTCCACGCGCGCCTCAAAGAGCGTCAGCATAGTGACGGGGCCTGTAGAGGGCCAAAGCCTGCCGGGGTCGCGGGACCAAGGGATTACCGTGACCCCGGTACGTAAAGGGCTATTGAAGGACACCGTGGATTTTAGTCAGTATAAGTCTGACAGTCCCTCCCGCCCTGCCCTGGGTAGGAGGACTCATTTGATGATTTTACCACGATAAAAAAAAAGGTCAATGAAGGGTAAAGCATGGCCCGCGAGCGAACTCCGGCCCGCGAAAGCATTTAATACGGTCCTTCGACATAAATACATAGTATAAAGCTCGCGGTAACAAAAAAATGACGGTGAAGTATAAAGTAGTTATTTTTCAAAACTCTATCGGACTTACTAGATTTATTGATACTGTCGAGATGCCTATTTCTATCATTTATGCTAATGCTTTACAGCATTACTTAAATGGTAGAATTTCAATTCTCAATTCTAGATCTCCTTAGATTTTAAAAAAAAAATTACTAGCCTACTACAGACTGTCATTTGTTTTAATTATAGCACACAACATTTAAAAGAGCATATAGTGTTGTACGATAAAATGTAAACGATTATACTATCTCTCCATTTACCATACCCATTTCTTTGTAAGAATCGCTAACTCATTTCAGTCTTGTTTAATCAAGCTATGTACAATATATGTCCGTAACTATAGCTACTACCCATTATCTGAATCCAATCAACAAAACTAATAATCGGATTAAATACGCACGTGATCACACCGCATCGGTACTGAGTCGTAACCCTTACGCGGTACAAATAATTTCCTTCTCTAATTATTATTTGATCAGACGTATTTGCAATTTCCGTATTACATACCCACGCAATGTTTCAAAGTTGTGTTGAAATTAATTAAGTCCGTACTAAGAAGTACATCCACATACCTCAATTTCGGTTAAAATTCAAAGTCATGCTTTTAAGTTGGCCATCAGAGGGAAATCCGAATCCACATGAGATACGGAAAAACTGTATCTTTTTTATTTTTATTTTTTACGTGGTAAAATCATCACATGAGTCCTCCCACCCAGGGCTGAGCGGGAGGGACTGTCAGACTCGTACTGACTAAAATCCACGGTGTCCTTCAATAGCCCTTTACGTACCGGGGTCACGGTAATTCGTGAGTACCGCGACCACGGAATAACTGTCTTAGGAAATTATTTCTTTTTTAAGTTAATAATTTTCCGCTCCTGTGGAACATCGGCTACGACTGGGTGCTGCGCGGCGACCTCCCTGACGGCGTCGGCGTAATATGTTACGCCGACGACACGCTCGTCCTGGCGGAGGGAGTGTCGCACCAGGCGGCGGCCGACCTGGCGACGCAAGCGGTGGCGACAGTCGCTCAAAGGATCCGGCAGTTGCGACTCGACGTGGCGCTGCACAAAACAGAGGCCATGTGCTTTCATGGCCGTCTGAACGCGCCACGTTCAGAGTCCCACATTACGGTGGAGGGGGTTCGCATCGGCGTCGGGAGGACGATGAAGTACCTGGGACTCGTCCTCGACAGCCGGTGGAACTTTAGGGAGCACTTCCTACGTTTGGCCCCGAAGCTGAACCGGGCAGCAGCCGCCCTCAGGCGACTCCTGCCCAATCTCAGCGGGCCAAACGCCTCCAGCCGGAGGCTGTACGCTGGTGTCGTGCGGTCCATGGCCCTCTACGGGGCCCCTGTGTGGGCCCTGAGCATTCGGACGCGACCACTAAAGCTGGTTGCATGCCAGAGGGTCATGGCAATCCGAATGGTCCGAGGATACCGCACGATCGCCGGCGAATCGGCCAACCTCCTTGCCGGATTGCTGCCCTGGGATCTGGAGGCGACTGCCCTCCAGCGCGTCTACGAATGGCGCGTGGAGGCGCAGCGCCGGGGCGAATCCCCGCTGCCTCGACAGGTCGAGGCGCGGCGGGAAGAACTCCGGCGCGATCTCAGGGCAGTATGGAGGGAGCGACTGTCGCAACCGAGGTCCGGGCACGCCGCAATCGCGGCGGTAAGACCCCTCTTTGAGGAGTGGCTGGATAGGCGTCACGGCGTCCTTACCTTCCGCATGACGCAGGTCCTCACCGGACACGGAAGTTTCGGGAGGTTCCTGTGTCTGATAAGGAGGGAAGAAACGCCTGGGTGTCACCACTGCGAGGACCGTCCTGAGGACACGGTGGAGCATACGGTGCAGGACTGCCCCGCTTGGGCAGAGCACCGCCGTGTCCTCACGACGGCGATAGGCGGAGACCTCTCGCGCCCGGCATTGGTCGAGGCCATGCTGCGGGGCGAGACGGAGTGGGAAGCGGTCGCCTCCTTCTGCGAAGCAGTCATGCTCGCGAAGGAGGAGGCGTGCCGCGTGAGGGAGAGAACAGTGTCCTCCCTCCGACCCACCCGCAGTGGTAGACGCCCACGGCGACGGACGTCGCCAGACGATCTCCGGCCACCGTAGGCGCGGGCATGCGGGCAGCGAGTAATGGGCGACTCGCTGCCCGACCATGGACCATGCCCGGGTCGACGGCGCGTTGTGTTCCACGCGCGCCTCAAGGAGTGTCAGCAAACTGACGGGGCCTGTAGAGGGCCAGAGCCTGCCGGGGTCGCGGGTCTTACCCATCACCGTAACCCCGGTACGTAAAGGGCTCGTGAAGGACACCGTGGATTTTAGTCAGTACAAGTCTGACAGTCCCTCCCGCCCTGCCCTGGGTGGGAGGACTCATTTGAAGATTTTACCACGCAAAAAAAAAAAAAAAAAGTTAAAAATTTTGGCGTTTTTTTTAACTTTAAGTCCCATGTTTTATGGGTTAGTCTTTTGTCTGCAACTGGGCTTGAATCCAGGCCCTGGTGAAAAAAAATACCAGTGAGTGTACTATGGGTAATATACACTCGCGAGTAAAAGTATGGAATATCACTTCCTGGGAATTAATTCTTAAATAATGGCGTGATTTGCACCATATTGTTTTTAGCGTGATAAAAGCATCAAATGAGACCTCCCAACCAGGGCGGAGCGGGAGGGACTGTCAGACTCGTACTGACTAAAATCTACGGTGTCCATCAATAGCCCTTTTCGTTCCGGGGTCACGGTAAATCGTGAGTCCCGCGACCGTGATTTGCACCATACAAGATAAAGATACTTACAAGTATATAGGGTGACACAATGGACGGTCTACAATATATCAGCCTAAGGACGCGGCTACACTAGGCTGCGATGCGATCTGTGTCACATAAGCGATTAAAACAAATGAAAGCTCACGTATGAAAATACACCGTACATAAGCGATACCGTGTGAATTCGTTTCGCTCTTCCAGTCGCATCGCAAATCGCTGTCAGCCTAATACTTCGCGACAAACAAGGCTTGATATCATGAAAAAGAATAACACCAGGTTTGCTACGCACGTCTGTGATTCTGTGACCTATTTAAATTCGTTTTCTGCCAGATTTTGGTCTGAAAATAAATTTCAGTAAAACAGAGTGAGTTAAAAACAATTAGTTGTATCGTATTTTGTTTTTTATATTGATAAAGCTTTTAATAAAAATGTGCCAGGAGGAAATTCGTTTGTTTCCCGAATTTTTAAATAATGCAGGATTAAAGTAAAATAAAAAAAAAACCTTTTTGTTTATTGATAACTACGGTTGTGTGGTTTTATTATTATTTGTTCCTGTATTAATATTACTTATTTGTATTAATGTTGCATAATATAAAAACGTCGCATATATCTGTATGTACGCGCATAGCTTCCGAACGAATGCACTAAATTGGTTTTTTGTTTGTTGCTTTCAGGACAACGTATAAATATAAGAATTATCAGAAAATTCAGGGTAGGTAGAAAATTAGAACTCATGCGAAGTTGAGGTGGGTTCCTAGTACTACATAATCAAAGATCAGAAGCATTAAAGTCTGATAATCTGTCTTACCAAGAGGTGGTGTGTAAGTGCGCAGGAATTCTGCTGTAATAGGTTCAATTTAAGGCCAACCCTAACAAATTTGAGGCTCAGATACGTAATTTACACACTTTAAATCATCCTCAACTAACACATAATCCTACGATAGTCGCTGCGGGACACAAACAATAAAAAAGCTCATAAAGCGCGTCGTTACTGCGTCGTCGGTTAAGCATAATGCAAAATTCGAACATCCAGAATTGTGCCCGAAAGCAATCATTAAAATAATAATGCTCCTTGCTCACTGGTATATCATTTTAGCCCAATAATTCTTCACGGATCGCAATTTTATCGCGATACAAAATAACAGTTATTTAAAAATGGAACTGTTATTTTGTACCTGTTATTATTGCACATCGATCTGCTAACGGCTTGGGGGAAATTCGATAAATGATTACTGTATTTTTTTATCGTTGATGATCTGAAAACGGTAAGATATTGAGTGTCAAGTGATTGGCTGGTTGTAATTCAGTAGTTAAGGTAAATAAGTTATTATTGGCAGTAGGTTGTTTTCCTTTGCCTTCAGGCGGCCATCTTTGGGGAGGCTTCCGCCATTTTGCCTCCAAATTGGCTTGTCATGCGCTACTGTAATCATGGCGTATCTTTATATCTGTGTTTATTTTACTCCGTGTTTATCTCTGTCCATCGATTCAAAACATTTTGGACATTATTTATTGATAACAAGAGAAAAATATGTTCAGTAAAGATAAAATGCGCGTTTAAAAACATTACGAGTGTCTTCTCATAGTAAGACAGCTTCATGTGCATTGTTTGTAATTAGTTAAGTTTTTTATGTTATGGGACTATCTGAGCAGGATACTGGCCCTGGAAATAAAGGGCATGTGAAGGAACAAGGTAGATTTTAGTCAGTAAAAATTTGACAAACCCTTCCTCTCCACCAGGGGAGGATTAGGATTGGGAGGACTCATTTGATGATTTTTGCACTCCAAAAATGTCCAACGTTTACGTAGATCTATGAGGGTACTTATGAAATGACGACAAATAGGTGCTAGGTTCTGGTTAATCGTTTCCATGGAGAAGAACCGGCAAGGAATTCATAAGAAAAACCACCTCATACAAGCGAATGTGGAAATTCACCAACGCTAACTGCCAAAACTCTATAAATATTATAAAAACGCAACCGATTTGTAACAGTTTAATACTTTACTTGTAAAAGAAAATTACTGTTATTTTCTTTACAATCGTTTACCTGTAACCTGATCTTCACAATATTTAAACCGTGTTTCTTTTGTTCCAGCATCAATCGAGTCCCTCCACGCTCCTACTGGGGGCGGGGTGGAGCTCCCCTGTGACGTCACACCGGCGTTGCCTGACGATCGCATGGGGCTCGTCATCTGGTACAAGCAGGGGCATGAGTCGCCGATTTATACGTAAGTATCTACGGTTTAGGCGAAAGGATTATAATTTAAGGCATATAGTAGGTACTGTAAGGTTCAATCTAGAAAGACCACAATCGCTAACAGCAGCAACAAGACAAAATCGACGTAACTAAATTTTAAATCTATATCTATATACATATATAAAAGGAGAACTGACTGACTGACATATCAAATTAGGAAAGTACGTAACCCACGCGGACGAAGTCGCGGGAAAAGTGCTAGTATATAATAAAAAGGAATCGCTAAATGTGTTTGTAAGCGCATAACTCAACAACGTCTGGACCAATTCGGCCAATTCTTTTTTTGTTGTCTTCTCATTGTGAGAAGGTTCTTATGAAAAAAAAATGAAAATTAGGGTAGAGTTGGTTGATTTTATAAACAAGCGATAAATGAACTTCATGCGGGCGAAGTCGTGGGGGTACAGCTAGTTAATAATATAATTCAATCTTTACTAATATTAAGCTGAAGATTTTGTATTGTTGAACGAGCTAACCTCCGAAAGTACTAGTATTTTATATGCATTATTCGTTCCGAATATTTAAGCTTTTTGTGGAAGGAAAATGTTACCATAAGACGATAAATGTAACAAAAAAAATTGACACTGTCGAGCATGACTGCGATATCCTAGTTGGTATGGCGTCTAGTGTACTTAATTTGAAGGTCACGGTTTCAAGTCCTGCTCGCAACAGAAAAGCTTATTGCGATACCTCATAGTAATATGACTGTTTTCTCTGTAACTCTATAAAAACACTTCCGACGACATTGTTAAATTAATTAAGAAAAGTCTTCTCAAAAACAATTAAAATATCTGAAAAATATCCTACTCTCATGACCGTTTATAATCTTATAAGCCTCAGTTTAACAAAACCTACTCTGAACCACTCAAACCTTTTAACCGCCATATTGCCCCGTCATTAAAACAATAAATAATTACTAATCATCCCAAGAAGTACTTCAGACTGACAGCTGAGTACTCCAACCGTACTCGTCATGATTGAAATCAATATGTTTTCCTACGAGTAAAATACCTGTTATAAGTACTTATGGTTGATAGAGTATTTTGTTGACGTTTTGTGATCCTTATGGTGTGTGAGAGGCTTTATCGTGACTTTTGATTGACGTTTTTCACACAATAGATTTTAATAAAACCTTTTAGCTTTTTTTATACTTTCTGATATGAAAGCTTCTTTTTCTTTCTTTTTTTTGAAAAAACGTTGCCCCACACTAGGAATTTCTCCTGTGTTGAACTCACATAAACGCCCTGACCCGGAATAACTACTTGTAGATCAAACAAATATTTGCTCGGTAGGAATCCAACCTACGACACGCAGCGCAGCAGACGAATCGCTCAGCCACTGCACCAACCGTGTCGTCAAAGCTGGTGGTCAGTTAAATAAGTTAAAAAAAATTAAAGTTGTAGAACGTAGATTCGAACCCAGGCAGGCTTATTACTTTGTGTAATTTATTTCATCACCACTGCTCTCAAAACGGTGAAGAAAAATATCGTCAGGAAACTGGCCTGTTCTAGAAACAAAAATTCGAAAACATGTGTCTTCAACCAATCCGCACTGGGCCCGCGTAGAGGAGCTCAGTCCCTCACACAGAGTGAGGTTCTGTGTCCCAGCAGTGGGAACAGCATAGATTATGCTATGCAATACTGGTATATTGTATCATTTTTTTTTGTTCAGTGTAATGTTTTATTCTCTAGCCTGTACTAGCCGGTCGCGGGACTAACGAATTACCGTGACCGCGATTTTAGTCAGTATAAGTCTGACAGTCCCTCCCGCCCTGCCCTGGGTGGGAGGACTCAGTTGATGATTTTACCACGCTAAAAAAAAAGCCTGTACTGGCCCACTGCTGAGCAAAGGCCTCCCCCAATTCCTTCCAGGAACTCTTTTCCTGGGCCGCTTCGAACCAGCTCACATGGTAAGTGTTTAGGTCGTCTCTCCCCCTTTTTCTGGGCCGGCCTCTGCGGCGCCTTCCATCTCCCGGCACCCATTCTTTTTTTTTTACGTGGTAAAATCTAGAACATGAGTCCTCCCACCCAGGGCAGAGCGGGAGGGACAGTCAGACTCGTACTGACCAAAATCCACGGTGTCCTTCAATAGACCTTTACGTGTGGAGACCTTGCCCAGCGGTCCTCTTCTATGCGACAGACGTGACCCTCCCAATTCCATTACAGCCTAGCAGCTTTTCTGTCAACATCTACTATGCCAGTTTTGGAACGCAGCGTAGTTCAGTGTATTAAAACATCTAAAACTTTCAGACTTCTAACCATCCGTTACAGTACTACCAAAGATGTACGACTTCGAAACTTTCAACTAACTTTTCGAAGTTAGTTGAAAGTTGAAAGCAACTATCTATTACGAATAAAGAACCTTGAGGGTTCTTTATAATAATAGATAGTTGCTGACCATCCATGAATCTACCTCGGCATGTGTAGCTTAACCTTTCTGACCGATTACCTCGTAAATTATCCCACGGGAACAGCATATCCGGGTAAAATATATCCTTTGCTTGAAACTAGCGGTTGTGTGTGGAATCCTCATGAGGTTACCTACACGCTGATGCAAAAAGCTCTTCTTAGGTATTTCTACAAACGTATTTTTGGATACTACCCATTTATGTACCCTACGAAATTCCTGCTAGGATGCTTGAAGTTCAATTCCCTAAAGGTAAGGCGACTTGTTGACCAAATGACAACAGCCCTTAAAATTATCCATGGTCGTACCGATGCGTCGGATTTGCATGCGGAGCTGTGTCAATTTTTTGTTCCGAATAATTATAATCGCGCCAGGAAGCATAATTTGTTTAATGTCCCATTTTGTCGGACCGTGGCCCGATCCACCTCCCCTATACCGCGTATGCTGACGATTCTCAACACGCTCGTGGAGACCAACCCTGGATTGGACTTGTTTGCTGATGAATGGAAGACGATCATGTTGGAATGTTTGCGGTTTTGTGAGACGACAGAGTGAAAGAATATATTAATTTAGTATTAATGGCTAACGCTGTACTAAATGTTTATTAAATAAATAAATTTGTGTTGATCCAGATTAGAAGCCATCTGCGTACCAAATTTTAATCTCATCCATTCAGGAATATTGATATAAAAGAGTAACAAACATCCATACATCCACATAAACTTAAGATTAAACTAAGCAAGTTACAAAAGTAATCCGCAATTCTTCAAAGCCTTGACGACACACCTAAATAACTTAATCAAGCTTAAATACAATATTATGAAAGTACGAGTACTAATAATGTCAACTACAAGGACTACTTACCTCCGTTAAGTAAACAAACCTTGATACTCAAAAACAAGACTCAGACTTAATTAATCCTGTGATGTTACCTAAGCGACTATAACTAAATAAACGTCAAAATTAGACATGCCTGCTTTTATATAGTCGTGTGCCACTATGCAAGAAAGGAGTAGAAGATTCAACGCTTTTTTTTTTAATGGTAGGTTCGCGTTTAACCACTATCTCGCCTGATGGTAAGCGAAGATGTGGTTGACGGTTGACAAAGCACGCTTGCCTATTGCCACTTTTTCGGTAGGCTGCTCACCCTGTCCCACTCTAAGGCAAAGACTTGACAAATTCCACTTCTCGAGGTACCGCGCGTCCTCCTTCCAGTTCGGACGGAACCTATCCAGTTTTCTCGCCATCTACTTCGTTGCCTGTCGCGCCTCTGCATCACTGTCTCAGGGCACCAGTGTGAGCTATTTTGTTTGGTTTGTGTTAGACATGTCCTGTCTAGTCCTACTTCAGTTAGGCAGTGAGCCACGTCAGCTATATTTATTTTGCGCCGCGCAGTCAAAATGGCAAAAACACCTTTTTGATTTGCGTTACAATAATGTAAGATATTTCTATATATCTCTCTGAAAAGGGCGGGTGCGTAGTACTCGCAATCGACGTGCTTGTATGACCAGATGTATGAATGTAGATGAGGCGAAAGGAGTATGTAAGAATCGTAGCAGATCGCTCTGTGTTTTCTGTCTAACCCCATGAGAAAAAGGCGTGGCTTTCTCTCATGGGGTTGGGCAGAAACCATAGATTATGTGTATGGTACGATAGCAATCTTATCGCTGATGCATAGTTTGTTTGTCGCGCTGTAGATGTTAGAGTACCAAAGGTGTTTCAAAGTTGATTTTCTGTTATTCTTTAGTCATTTGACTCCAAGTAACAAGCACTGCTAATGTGTGACGACAAGATGAATACCAATTACTAGTGACAGCCCAGATACTGATTGGTAGCATCGATATAAGTGGATACAGTTACTGAGCGTATTATATTAGACGTTCAGAAGCTACGGGGTGATCGTAGAGATGCTCTATTTTAGTACAGATATTTGTTTACTCTGATTAAGATAAGGATTGATATCAAATACTGATTGGTATTACTTGTTTGTTTATGTAGGAGAATTATATTTATCTCTGTAAGTTGGATCGCAAATTATTACTTGCTTTAGCCCGCAGCTTCACTCTCGTTAATTTTGAATTTGGTAATCAATTCAGTTCGTATATGTCACGACGTCTATTATTTATCAAGAACAGTATAGGAACAGTACCTTTTTTCAAAATAAAAGGTACAGACTTTGACGACACGGTTAGCGCAGTGGCTGAGCGATTGGCGCAGCGTGTCTCGGGATCGATCCCGGCACGGAAGAATTATTTGTATGACCTACAAGTAGTGGTTCCGAGTGTGGGTGTTTATGTATGTGATTTTCTGTGTTTGTAAACGCACCCACGACACAGGAGATATTCCTAGTATGGGGCAAAGTTTAAAAAAAAAAACGCCAAAAGGTCAACCTACTGGAATCTGTCTTTTACCAATCGAACTTTAATATTCCACTATTATGATAAAGTTGAAAATTCTTTTAAATAAATTTATCGATACTTTTTTATCGATATGAAATCCCTATTAAACTAACTTATGGTACTTATATGCTTTATTGCTGTTAATATTCTATTAACCTGGTTCGTGTATCAAAAACGCCGCAGCGTTATACGCTTACTGGAGCATTAGTCCGCTTTAAGATGGCGTGGCGCCTGTTTTCATTGTTCCACGACTTTTGATGTATTATATTCTTGTGGATTTTCTCATGTCAACATAGATGAGGTTGTGTAGTGCTTTTCTTTTCTTTTTTTTTCCGTGGTAAATTCATCAAATGTGTCCTTCCACTTAGGGCAGGGCAGGTGGAACTGTCAGACTTGTACTGACTTAAATCCACGGTGTCCTTCAATAGCCCTTTACGTTCCGGGGTCACGGTATTCGTTGGTCCCGCGACCTAGGTGGGCTTTGGCCCTCTAGGGGCCCCGTCATTGTGCTGACACTCTTTGAGGCGCGCGTGGGATACAACGCGCCGTCGACCCGGGCATGGTCCATGGTCGGACAACGAGTCGCCCATTAAGTTGTGTACTGCTTATCCGGACAATCTAGTGGTGTCTTGAATGTGAAAAACTCTTTCAGCAATTTGACGGGGTCTCCATAGAGGGCCAAACGGCTGCCGTGGTCGCTGGACTGTCTAAAAGGGTAACTGTCAACTTGGAATGTAAAGGATAATTGATGGAACACGATGATTTTTAGTCAGTGCGAGTCTGACAGTACCTTCTGCTACACCCAGGGCGGGCAGACTCATTTGATGATAAAAAAAAAAACAATAAAATTTAACAGAGAGTTATTTGAATGGTAAACGCAATATAGTTTACTTTCCAATCAATTTCTGCAACAATGAAACATGACGTTAAACCTTCCGTACTAAATTATCGTATCGTAAGCAACGTTGGAAACGTCTCCTATCTGTTTGTAAGACAATGTTGCATTTGACAGCTGTATCTTTGAGAGCTTCATCTTTAGACACTGGGCTGTTACAACTTGTATAAGTTAATGCTTTTATCTCCTATGAGATGGGAAGAGTTTTATAAACTATATAATAAGTCTTGAAGTGAGCATACTTCATAATTTACTAGACTGCTTATAACTTTGTATGTAATCGTTTAGTTAATGTTATAAGAATTTGTTGCGGAATGCGTAATTAGCGCTAAATATCATCATAACTTCTTCCTTTTTTAAGTCGGGAAAAAATTAATCTAACTTAAGTTCCTGGGATTGATGGATGTTTGTTACTCTATCACACAAAAACTACTGAGCGGATTTGGATGAGATTTGTAGACAGATAGTTTAGAACCTAGATTAACACATTGTATACCTATTTACTTTTAATCCCAGTGTGACTTCAAAGATAATTTTTCGTAACACCTAGGAGGATTCCTAAATGGGTGATCGTGCCATAAAACCTTTGCGCTAAAGTATTCTTTTTTCTACTTTTGTTATTACAATTCCTTGAGTGAATTGGCGTGAAGAGGCACACCATCAATAGAAGTGGAATGAATAAGCAGAGGCCATTACTCGGAAACAAAATAAAACCACCCTATTTGACCTTAACCACCTGAACCACCATATTTGCACCCTATTTGAAAATAATTCCTCGAACTCAAGAGTTCTAGGAATTATTTTCAAATAGGGTGCGGACCCGTGCTCCAACTGGGTGGAGCACGGGACCTACCCGTGATTAGTTATAATCCGTGGTTCAACCGTACAGACAGATGTGTTGCTGGGGAGTTTATTCCACCACTTCGTCTTCCCAGCCAAAACACTAGGAAGTGTCGAAGAGGGGGGGGAGCTTTGGGGGACTGTCTTATGTAAAAGTTGACCTTCAAAAAGTGCTAATAAATCAGCCTAATTTGAATAAATGACTTTTGATTTGATTTTGTACAGTCAAGTAATGAATAAATGCCATAATTTCATGAATAAAAATAAAACATGCCTGTTACATTTTATTTCGTTGTTCGTGCCTAAAGCATGTGGGTATATGTTGTTACTAAAGGAAAACATGAGAGTTTGAGCAGGAAAATTCCCATGTTTTCATAATACATACATACATAAACTCATTATTAATCACGAGGCCCGAGGGTTTACAACATCTACAAAACGCCGCCTGCTAAGCTACTAGTTTTTTTTTTTGCTGTTATAATTATCAAATGAGTCCTCCCTTCATCATCATGGGCCGTAAATGACCACTCTGGCCCAGTGCGGGTTGGTAGATGTTTCCTTACGATGACTTCCTTTACCTATTTGATTGCAGTTCATCATCTCCCTAGCCTTTTCCCAACTATATTGGGGTCAGCTTCCAGTCAAATCAGATGCAGCTGAATGTCAGTATTTTACATGGGGCAACTGCCTGTCGGAACTCCACAACCCAGTTACTGGGTAATACGATACCCCATGGTAAGACTGGTTGTCAGACTTTAGAGCTTCTGACTAATAGTAACGACTGTCAAAGATCTACAAATGTCAGCCGGGCCCAACGGCTTTACGTGTACGTATTTTCCGAGGCACGGAGGAAACTCGCTATGACAGATGGTTACCCATCCACAGACCAACATCGGCAAGCGCGGTTTAACCCGGAAGATCGGCCTATGCGGCCGTAAATATTTAGCCACGAGCTTGCAGTTGTGATGAATAAATTAATGCGACTGGGTTCAAACACACGACCTACATCTCGTAAGGCCATCACTGCTCTTCAGGCTCTTATTGACCAAAAATTCACCCTATACCTTCGATTCCTCTTTGCATTCCAAGGCCACGGTATTCTGCTTAGGTAGTTCCGCGATCCCGGCAGGCGTGGCCGTTTGGGCTACCTCAGTCTCCGTCTTTTTCCTGAGAAAACAACAATAAAGTTGTAATGGTAATAAATGTCGCCACTTGTCAAGTTATAAATTAATGCAAACTAAACCACAGGCAGTAAATAGTACATACATAACATAGAATTCAAGCAAAACCAAGCCCAATTCCAACTAACAAGATCCATAGACAAGCGACTCCATAGCAGATACTCAGACAGTATTGATTCTCGGATCAGCTATAGACTAAGACGTCTAGATAAGGCCAGGATTAATTCTGGAGCGTCTGTGTATGTGTATCTAGAAAATCCTCGTAGGATTAGACTGAAATATTAGTCTGAAGATAGCCATAAGCTCTTGTTGGACTATAGAGTATATTAAATCGCCTCTACGCGTAGCGATAAGAACTCAAACGTCCGGCGTTACTGGGCAAACTCCTTTGTTTTTTTGGCGTTGTAAAATCTATTAAAATCAAAAGAGTAGTTTTGTGCATAAAAATATTAAAAAGTGTTTAGTCCGTCGGTTAGAGTATTGAAAAATAAGGCATTTTTTTTTTCTTTTCTTTTTAAATCATTGGTTGATTTAAAAAAAAAAAGGAAAAAAATCATTGGTTGATTTAAAAAAAAAGGAAAAAAAATTGACAAAGATAAAATGCTTCGTAATTCAGGATAGGGTGTAAAATTATACCAACCGAGTGACATTTTGTGATTTTAAGAAGCGTTGTATCTTCGTTAATTTCGGTTTACTTAGCATAAAAAATAAAATACGGGTTAAATATTTTTTGTTAATCTAATTTTCGCACTAATATTTTTTTTGAGTAATATAGCCTAGTTCTTCTCAGTCGTTGTTGCATTTACAACCATATAAACTCACAGACACAACCCCCAGACTCGGAATAATCACTTATAGATCATACAAAAATTTCTTCCGTGTAGGTATCCAAACCGCGATACGCTGCGCAACAGTCGATCTTTCGTGCCGTCTACTAGTTCTAAATAAAACTAAAACTAAAACTTCGACCGTCATTGACATCCTGAGAACCCTATGGTCTGAGTCAAAACGCACCATAAAAATAACTTTAGGCAACCACATAAAAATAGATTGAAAATTCAAAGGATAACGATCAGAAGTTAGCACATTTAGACAAAACAAAAGAGCGCTTTTTGTTATTTAGTTTGTTTGTTAGTATGTTGCCAAGAATAAATATTCCACAACTATCACACAACGCCGTCTAGTCCCAAGCTAAGCAGAGCTTGTGTTATAGGTACTAGACAACTGATAAACATACTTATATATTTCTAAATACATACATATTGAATGAGAGAAATTGAGGGTAGTAACACGCTATTTGTCTGTTATATTGTAGGTAGTGATGTGGGTGAAGTAAGTGTTGTGTTGAATTATTTTAGGTTATGAACTTCTATTTCGGGTTTACTATGTGAATAGAAATTTTAGAATAAAAAAAAAAAAACTTTTTCTTCTTCTAAGGTCCGTCTTTAATTCATATTATATATTACACGTATCTTTTTGGAAATAATGCTCTATTTATTTCAACTCTAAAATAACGTGGGTATTGCCGAATACCTACAGTACAATTATCGAGACTTCGAATCCCGTGAAGTGTTGAAAACAATGTTATTTTTGGACAGCTGTGGTTTAATAGATCGATAACAATAATATAGTTTAAAAAAAGCTATTTTCATGATTCATTTTAACGACACTATCGAATGGTGTTGAAATACGAGTACAGCGTGTGTTTCAACACCATTTCTGAAAAGTATATTAGTTTTTCAAAAATCCAATGACGCTGTTTTAATTTCACCAAAATAGGCCTCGAGACTTTTTAAGTAGTTTTCGCAGTTGGAAAATAAAATTCAACCCGTATAATTTAATTATACACAAAAAGAAATAGTCCAAGTAATTATTAAAATAAAGTATTCATTTCACCGTAAAGAAACAAAACGTTATCCCAAACACTTCTCACGAAAAAAACCGATAACAAAACTCAAGTAGCGCCGCGGCGCGGTACAAACTTGTCAAAGCTAATCCTTATAATCTGTCAATTTGGATCCCGTGTCTATGGTGTCAACCGTTTCCTGCCGCTGTCATAGACATGTGTTGTTTTTTTTTTTTTAACAATCAAAGCCTCGAAGGCTTATATCGTGATCAAGTGATTTGAATTTCGAATGACGCCGCCATTTTAGGGTTAATGAACGTATAGGGATAATTGGTTGATGTGCGGTTGGTATGTGGAACATGGGTTTAAATGGGTTCAATCCGGAGTGGTGTAATGGGTCTGTCTTTCTTTGTTTTTCATCTGTAATACTTGTTTGTAATCGATTGTTTAACCAGAAGTATATCTAGAATACCGTCGCATATGCCGTTATGTTTTTGTCCCTTTATATCCTCCCCAGCATAGATACAATCCGAATTTATTGGTATATTGTAAACTAATGCAAGCGAAGCTGCAGGTAGCTTTTTTTTAAATATTATTGGCTCGCGTTTGGCAACCAATTCACCTGATGGTAAGCGATGATGTGGTCGTAAAAACCCCAAAGTTGTAGCTATTAAGAAATACAGACTCCTGCAGGCAATTGCCTAACTGTGCGTACAATAAAGCGATATAAAGCGAAATACGAAGAGAGGCGTTTTTTTTTTTTAAACTTTGCCCCACACTAGGATCTTCTCCTGTGTCGTAGGTGCGTTTACAAACATATAAAGTCACATACACAAACGCCCAGACCCGAAGCAACTACTTGTAGATCATACAAATATTTGCAATCGCTCAGCCACCACGCTAACCGTGCCGACATTTTATTTGTAATGTATTGAATTTTTTGAATTCAGTCACATAAAAAAAAGCGAAAGCGATCCGGTAGCTTGACCGAACCGATGCGAAGACGTGGCGAAGGCGTATTTGCTCTGTTTGACGTCGTTCATAAAAAGTCAGCTAATACAACTGTCACGCCTCGGTTCGCTGCAGCAGGTTAACCTACCCAAATCTGTCAAATTTTACCTATCGAATATTAACTTTATGCTATTCTGATAAGGTTGAAAATCTACTAAAGAAATTTGACAGATTGTGGTAGGTTGAATTGCTGGCGTCTTTCCATAAAGGTGAGATGTCCACCATGAACTGATGGCGCATATTGTAAGAAAAATTCTCAAAACTTCATTTTTAACTATAATAATTCTCAGTACATTTACTAATTTTCTCTCACAATTCCATTCACCATTCCACCACCAAAAATCAAGCAATGTTGAAAACTCGCCATTTCCTGAAAAATCTTTTAAAAGAAACTGCCAAGCTAGACAATATTAATTGCGTTACGGTTGTTACTGAAAACTTTGAGTGAAAACAGTTTCAGTAAGAATTTCGCGAAGGAAAAATACTTAGGACGCCGACTGAAACTTTTAGGCGAGGAAACAATTTTAAGTGCTTACCTAATTTTGTTTTTTTTTTTTATAATATAGACATGCTTGTCCAATTCTGTTTTCTTTTTAACTTAATTTTTGGAACTTTACACTCTATTTCTCAACAGGTAAAGTGCAACTTTCAGGTTTAATTGCTCCAAGCCATTTTTATAATCGCATCACATCATATATTGTGGCTTAAGTAGTAGTGAAATAGACAATGAGCATGCGGACGGCGAGTGTTGGGTAGCTCACAGTCCTGGCAAGGACCAAACTCGGCGTCTCGTCAAGTTCCACGCGCGCTGATGGAGGTGACAACAAATTGACGGAATGAATGAACATGTAGCGAATTGCTTACTGAGGTCAAAGAAGTGTCTGAACAGGGTACTGTGGCACCTGAACGCAAAGGGCAATCGATGAAACAGGACGTATTTTAGTCAGTACAAGTCTGACAGTCCTTTCCGTTCCACAAAGGTCGGGAGGACTCATTACCAACCCAATAAAAAGTGGACACATGGATACAAAAATTAACTTATTTGACTATGATGAGAAAAACAATGAAATTCGATTAGCGTAGCAATAATTTAGAAGGGTCAGGGCCCATTCGTACCCTAAAATTCGTCCCCCAGCATAAAAGTTGTGGATTCGGCCCCTATATAGGTGCCCATTGGTCTCCTGGTAGGGGACCAGTTAATATTTAAATAAAAAATATTATTTTTAAGGTACCCATTCGTACCCTCTAATATATATACAATATAAGTTAAAGATTCGGCACCTATTCAGGTGCCTATCGGTCCCCTGAGATAAAATTAGCTATATTTTACATAAGAAACGGTTAACATAGTACACTTGTGAACAGTTTATTAACGAAATTAATTTAATAAATCATAACAGATCATTGAAAAAAGAGCTTTGATCAATGATAATCCGTCATGATAATAATATAACCTGTCGATAGGTTTACGATGTAATATTGTCTCTCTACGAATGGCCTGTTAAAAAAAAAACGGGTTATAAAATAGATAAGGTGCTTTGTTTGTATGTTGTGGCTGCCTCGGTGACATATTGGTTCTTGAAAGTGACTGCAAATACGAGACTGGTCAATGTGTTTTTGGTCTTTTATTAAATGAAGTTCGTCTAACGAAATAAACAGTACTGTTAATATTAGGCTTATGTTTAACTTACGACCAGATATAGTAACAATTAACAGACAAAAATAGTAAATGATTATCAAAATTAAACCCGCATTTTAAATGTAAATTTACAGCCTATTTAAGCAAAATTACTCCAAATAAATCATTGTTAACCCAAAAGTAGTAAATGATCAGCAAAACTAAAACATCATTTTAACGTAAAATTATAACCTAAATGTTTACATCTTGCTATCCTATTTAAGTAAACTGACTCCAAATAAATCATTGTTAACCCAAAAATAGTTAATGAACACCAAATTATTGGGTACGTATCAAAATCCCGAATTTTTAAATACCGATGGACAAAATCCCGAAAATTGCACTAATGAGCAGAGTATAAGGAGCTCACATTGGCAGTAGCATGTCGACGTGCTACTGCGTGCGACTACTTCTGGGTGGTTTAAAAAAAATAACCACGAAGAGGATGGCGGGGTCTGAAAGACCCCGCCATCCTCTTCTAACCTAAGGTGGCCGAGTCGGGGTGCCAGCAAGTCCCGAGCTGTATTTCCAGTCGCTCACCAGCGCACTTAATTTGCTCGTTTAGATTTGGTGATCATTTACTACATTTGGTGTTCGATTACAATTTGAAGCGCAGTCGTGTCTAAAATAGCTAGTGCTATTGTAATTATGGACTTTATTTTTCTTGTGTTAAGTATATATATTTGGTAAAAGAATTAAGGGTATCAAAGTATTTTATGGTGGTCATTATATTTAATCCCTTAATATTATAATAATAATATTTTTAACATAATTGAATCGAAGATGTGCGCGCGTTAAACAGTTACACAGTTTTATTTTACTGCATAAACATATGTATTATAGTTATCATATATTTTGCTAAATATTTACAAATATACAAGAAACCAAAAGTTCATTAATTATTTTGAAGATTGGCTTAATTGAGAAAGCCTAGGGGCATTTTATTAAACTTAATCTTATTTGAAATAAACATGATATCTACCGAATTACTATATTTTTTTATTTTACCCTTTTCTACGCGACTGTACCAGGACTACCAAGCTGCAGTATACACATATACATGTACTTATAATAGAAGAATGAATAAAAACAAATATTCTTCAGGGGACGAATGGGCCCCTCAAAAGTTCCAGGGTACGAGTGGGCACAGGGTACGAATCTTAGGGTACGAATGGGCTCTGACCCATTTAGAAGGTATGGTTATTTGTATATCTATTCTTATTTAATGTTAATAAAAATGGACTTAATTTTAAATAATTCCAAAAATACAAAAGCTTGACATTATAAAACATAAACTACAAACACTATAGCATTTTAAATAAATAACTAGAACTATTAATTTATTTAATGAGCTGTTGAAATTTCTAAAAGCCATACATTGAGAATTAAAATGGTTTTAATAAGCATTTATCTATATTTCTGGGTATTTTATGGATAGATTTAAATAATCCGACTTTTTGAAATCATGATAGTAAAATCAAAATATCTCTAGCATACGCTACCTAAGTTGTCGCGGGACTGTACGATTTAACGTGACCGGGGTCACGGGAACGTAAAGGGCTATTGAAGGACACCGTGGATTTTAGTCAGTACAAGTCTGACAGTCCCTCCCGCTCTGCCCTGGGTGGGAGGACTCATTTGATGACATTACCACGATAAAAAAAAAGCATACGCTAATTAAATTGGTAACATTTAAAAGGTATGTAGGTATCTTTGCAATTCCAAAAGATAGAAAATTCCTTTTTCGTGACTTTTATAGGACTTTGAGTCATCATCTGCCTAGCCTTTTCCCACCTATATTGGGGTCGGCTTCCAGTGGAACCAGATGCAGCTGAATGTCAGTATTTTCCATGGAGCGACTGCTTATCGGACCTCCACAACCCGGTTACTGGGTAATACGATAATTGGATACTTTAAGATGGGATGAGATACTTTAAGTACTCGTCATAAAATAACTAAAGAAGTGAGGCAGAAATTAAATGCCTTCATAAGTAATATTCAGTCATTAAACAGTATTATCAATGGAGAAAATATTCTATAGCCTTAAGGACTATCCATACTTATAATTATCCATAGTCTTACACATTTATAATAGTAGATAAGATCAGTTGTTCCACATGAAAAAATCATGGTAATCTTTACTGGAGAACACCTTGCAATTTCATCTTATCTTACATCATGCCGTGACGTATACTAGAGCAATTTTTTTAAGATTAGCGTAATCATTTAACGGTCATCTCAATGCTTATGTAACTTAAAGACGGGTCGGCCTGTTTGTTCTCAAACCATACCGATAACCGAATCGATAAACGTTATCGTTATTTAAATATTTTATTAGTCGTTATTTTAACGCGTTATTTTTAATTTTATGGAGTAGCGTGCTATTAGGTTCAGATTTCAAAAAAGATTGTTGGTTCGTTTTTTAAAATTACCATAATTTAAAAATGGAGTAGGTTTTTCGCTCCGTTATATTTTTAATAATAGTGTTGCAAGATCAAATAATGAATTAACATTATAATTTAGCTAATTTTATGCCAGTAGAAAATTACAGAGGAGTGTGACTACGTAGGTATTTAAAATGTACATACTATGAATAACTTTAAAGTAAAAATACATTCTAAATATACCAAGGGTATACACATAAAAACCTTTTGACTTGAATTGGGTATTTGACTAAATAGATAAAGTAATTAGTCCGGTTAAATTATTAAAAAATTTAAACCAAAATTGAAAAAGATATGATACTTTTAAAATTGCCAATATGTCACATGCTTTTTTTTTTTTTTTTTTTTTTTTTTTTTTTTTTTTTTTTTTTTTTTTTTTTTTTAGCGTGGTAAAATCATCAAATGAGTCCTCCCACCCAGGGCAGGGCGGGAGGGACTGTCAGACTTGTACTGACTAAAATCCACGGTGTCCTTCACTAGCCCTTTACGTACCGGGGTCACGGTAATCCCTTGGTCCCGCGACCCCGGCAGGCTTTGGCCCTCTACAGGCCCCGTCACTATGCTGACACTCTTTGAGGCGCGCGTGGAACACAACGCGCCGTCGACCCGGGCAAGGTCCATGGTCGCCCATTACTCGCTGCCCGCATGCCCGCGCCTACGGTGGCCGGAGATCGTCTTGCGACGTCCGACGCCGTGGGCGTCTACCACTGCGGCTGGGGTGGAGGGAGGACGCTGTCCTCTCCCTCAGGCGGCCCGCCTCCTCCTTCACGAGCATGACTGCTTCGCAGAAGGAGGCGACCGCTTCCCACTCCGTCTCGCCCCGCAGCATGGCCTCGACCAATGCCGGGCGCGAGAGGTCTCCGCCTATCGCCGTCGTGAGGACACGGCGGTGCTCTGCCCAAGCGGGGCAGTCCTGCACCGTATGCTCCACCGTGTCCTCCGGACGATCCTCGCAGTGGTGACACCCAGGCGTTTCTTCCCTCCCTATCAGACACAGGAACCTCCCGAAACTTCCGTGTCCGGTGAGGACCTGCGTCATGCGGTAGGTCAGGACGCCGTGACGCCTATCCAGCCACTCCTCAAAGAGGGGTCTTACCGCCGCAATTGCGGCGTGCCCGAATATGTCACATGCTAGTATAAGATTCTTCTGACGTTACGAGCTCTTGAATTTTGATACGCTTTATCTTTGTTAATATGCATTGAGTTAACAAAAGAAAAAAATGCGTATCCATTATTTTTCAATACTCTAACCGATGAACTAATTACATTCGCAATTTATTTTTGCGGTCAACGTGCCTATTAATACTCATATATGCTCAGTTTTGTAAACTTCTAAACCTTTGTCAAACAGACAGGCGATAGCGAACCGGATCAAGTCTGAAGCGATAATGAACCGATACGAGACGTCAATCTGGGTGCGTTCGCCGAGGCGTGGCAGTTTTATTAGCTGGCTTTTTATGAACGACATCAAACAGAGCAAATACGCCTTCGCCACGTCTTCGCATAGGTTCGGTCACGCTATCGGATCGCTTCCGCTTTTCTATGTGACTGGATTCAAACAATTCCATACATTACAAATAAAAACGCCTCGCTTCGCATTCGCTACGACTGTCTGTCTGACAAAGGCTTTAATGTCTGTCAGAAATCGACGTCGTCGACGTCTATAATTTTCGAATTTGACCTTAAAATAAAATAACGTTTCTAAGTGATTTTCTACGGCTTTATTAAAAACTTAGATTGCTCTATGAGTGTCTGAAACCTTTTCATGCTAGTGTTGAGTACGTTATTACTTTTAATATTAAGTTTTGAAGATTTTGCGGCTTCATCTTGGCTTAAATGAAGTTTTCGAAAACTTTCACAATGACTCGTTCGAAATAGCATTGAATTATTTTGCATTCAGGTGATATTTTTGTTATCTTTATTTAAACTTATTTTAATCATTATTATAATATTTTTATTTTCAACTACGAGTATTTCACATAATATTCACCATAACAATCAAAATTATAAACATTTTTCACACTTTTGAATAATAAACACTGAATTTTATTGTTCATACAGAATAAAATTAAGTTAAAAATAAATTTAATTCCTCTCCAGATTACTAAGACTTCGCCTGTCCGTCTGTCTGTTTGTCTGTCTGTCCGTCTGTCACCAGGAAGTATCTTAAGAACCATGATTAATAAACAGTTGAAAATTTCTCAAATACAAAAAAAAACAGAATAAAATAAATATTTAAGGGCAAAAATAGCGTGGCAAACTGTCAAATGTATCATGATATTTTTGCAACTTTTTTTTACTACTTACTTAAATTGTGTATGGATGGGTATCCATACACCACCGGTCTTCTTCTACCATCTCTAAGCCTTTCTTTTTGTTCTCAGACTGGATACCCGAGAAGGAGTCACCTCACACTGGGCAGACTCCACCTTAGGAGTCAGGGCAACTTTCAGAAGCGACACCAGACCTGCTGTACTGGTCCTCACTAAGCTAAGGTAAGCGTTACCTACTTACATAATTTATTAATCTTTATTTCAGACATTATGTTAACACATTTTTGCAGAAACATAATGTCAATCTAGATACTGTAAGTAAGGTAAGGTGTACACATTAAAATAAAAAATATTTAATAAAGCATTAGGTTTGAACGGTTGAACGGGCGACTCGCTGTCCGACCATGGACCATGCCCGGGTCGACGGCGAGTTGTGTTCCACGCGCGCCTCAAGGAGAGTCAGCATAGTGACGGGGCCTGTAGAGGGCCAAAGCCTGCCGGGGTTGCGGGACTCACAAATTACCGTGTCCCCGGTACCTAAAGAGCTATTGAAGGACACTGTGGATTTTAGTCAGTCAAGTCTGACTGCCCTGGGTCAGACTTGACTGATTTGATGATTTTACCACGAAAAAAAAAAGTGTATTCAACCGAAAGTTCGGCGCGTTACGCTAAGTTGATGTGTCGCGATCATTAAACATTTGTTAATAGTCAAAACTTGTTACACAATAAATTACTAGGAGGTTAGTCTTTTTCCTATTCGTGAGCAAAATGATTATCTGTTTTGTACGTTAACGTTCTAATAATGAGGAAGCCATTTTCATAGACTTTTATGGTCTCCTACATTGGTATGACAGCACCAGATGATGCGGTGAAAAGCATTCATAACATCACGCTTCCCTTAAGGGTTACGCAGAGAAGTACCTAAGTACATACTCGTACACATTTTGTCAGTTATCAATATAAATCTCATGTAATAGGGGCGAGCCTATCATCAATCGGACAAATATCTAGACTCCATGACTGCTACTGAGAATTTCCAAGTGGAAAAGCACAAGAATATTTTGTTTCTAAACTTTCCCAGGAATGGTCTTTTCCCAGGTATGGTCCACACGTTTCCCATGTATGGTCCAGATATTTCCCAGATAAGGTCCAGAAGTTTCGGTAGAAAAGAACACGTTAATAATAATTTCACTTTAGTTAAGGGTCTTCTTACCCTTTTTAATTATGCCTATTTTGTAGACTAATGTTCAAACATTTTTCATGAAACTGAAAGCTAGCTATTCTTATAAGTGGTAACATTACAGTAAAACATTACACGAGTCTAAGCTTTCTAGGTTAACAGGTCATTAGGCGGCGGCCATATTGCGTCGTTGTGTTCTAGCCTTAATTAATACCATGTTTTGGGCTATAAAGCTCTGGACATACGAGCGGAGTTATGTCCAACTGGGTTTTAGTTTATCTTTGTGTTTTATTTATGTGGTTTATGTAATCTAGGCTTAATAATGGAGGGATTAGCTTTAGTTAGATAGTTTAATGTACGGATGAAAAGATTGTTTTTCATTTGCAATTAACGTTTAAAAAAACAATACTATAGACCTTTGCTAGGTCCCATTTTTTCATATTATTGCACCGTACACCTCCATTTAAAGCGGGAAGACTCATTTGACGCCCGATACGTGTACGATAATTTGAGACTGTCATCAATGTAACGTAATCAGCCTATAGTGTGCCCACTACTGAGACAGGCCTCCTGAGAGTGGGATAAACTACTGTACAAACCACCTCTCTTTCTTCCCGATACTAAAGAAGCCAATTTGTTCCCGCTAAAAACAAATGCATCGTCTAATACTGCTGATTACATTATTTCCCCCCTAAGGGGGTAAGATATTCTAAGCTCACTAACTTTAACTCCCTCGCTACGCCTTCGATCGCTCAGGATTCAAAAAGCACTCTCGCCTTTAAAATATTTCTTTACTTCTTAGGTAAACAATCCTCTATTCCTTATGTCAAACGAACTAAAATATGACTTCGATGGTTCAAAATACTTCATCATCATCTACCTAGCCTTTTCCCAACTATATTGGGGTCGGCTTCCAGTCAAACCAGATGCAGCTGGATATCAGTATTTTACATGGAGCGACTGCCTGTCGGACCTCCACAACCCAGTAACTGGTTCAAAATAATTGCTAAACTAAAATCTACCTGTAAAAAAAACAGCGTTGTCGACACTTCAATACATTTTACTACTGCACAAACTACCCCCATTCTTCCCGATACTAAAGAAGCCAATTTGTTCCCTCTAAAGACAAATGCATCGTCTAATACTGTTGATTACATTACCGTACCCCTTAGGGGCTAAGCAGGTGAGATATATCGGCCACTCGGCGAGTGAAAATGTATTGCCGCATAGAGAAACTAAAGTACTAGCTATTTTTTGTGGTGGTAGCTTCTTGAATATACGGTTTTTACTGGCTTTTTTTTTGCAAGAAAGGTATGAAAAACATGATAAAAGTTTGTGAAGACAATTCTGACCGAATGAGGAAACTTGTAATTGGAAGAAATGGACTTTTTTGGGGTTTCGCAGCCAAATGGCTAAAAACGGAACACATACACACATCAACAGAATCTAGGGATATCTTAATCGTAAATTATTTACGATTGTTTAGTTTAAAATCTTTTTAGTTTTCATAAAAAGTTTGTATACAGATTGAAACCTCATTTATTCTATTTTCAAAATTTAAAGAATAAATATTAAAAAAAAAAGAAAAAACAAAATACGGTGGCAAAATTGTTAGTGATTCGTTATGTTACGGAAAATTAAAATTGTTTTATTAATATTAATTAATGAACAGGGATTAGATTGGTATTCTTTTTTAATTTAACGTGTCGTGTGAGCTTTAGGAGTCATGTCACGTCGTCATTTGAGTCGAGATGAAATGTTACGAGCCGTGGGCATGCTATAAAATGCTGCTATTCAACGCTTCGCTGCTGAGGCCCTACAAACCAGCCAAAACGTGATATCAAGGTTGTGGTTACGTTATCGCAGTATTGGGGATGTAGCTGAACGGCACACGGGTAGATATCGCGTTACTACGCAGAGACAGGATCGATTTTTCCAAATAACCGCTAGAAGACAACCCAATATCACAGCGATGCAACTAGTACAAAGGCTCCAGGAGGACCACCAGCTGCTGGTAAGCGACCAAACCGTGCGAAGGAGGTTGCATGAAGTTGGTCTTCATGCTCGAAGACCGCTACGTGTTCCAGCATAGCGACGTGGCAATCGCGGTCGGCGGCTTTCGTGGGCTCGGGAGCATTTACCATGGAGTGACGAACAATGGTCTTTGGTGCTGTTCACCGACGAGTCCCGGTTTGGGTTTCATCTGGAATCACGAAGAACACGCGTTTGGAGAACTCCAGGGACAGTTAGCCGTCTAAGGCACCCTCAGGAGGTCCACTCATACCAAGGCGAGACAATCATGGTGTGGGCAGGAATTCGTCTTGGCGGACGAACCCAGCTCATTTGGATCCAAGGTAGCATGACTGCACAAAAATACCACGAGGAGGTAGTAGAGCCTGTTATTGACCCACACAGAATTCAAAAGGGCCAGGAATTTCTACTCATGCACGATAATACTCCTTCCCATACGGCGCGGCCGGTGTCGACCGCTCTCCGAGACCACGATATTCAAGTTTTGGATTGGCTTGCACAGTCGCCCGACTTAAATCCTATCGAGCATGCCTGGGACATGTTACAACAAAAAGCTTTGAGAGATTTCCCGCCAAATTTGACGACACAACAACAACTTTACGACCACTTGCAAAGAACATGGGACCTCATACCGCAGCAAGACATTGACAATCTAACTTTAAGCATGAACAATCGATGTTGATGTGTAATTAATGTAAGAGGTGGCAAAACTGATTATTAATAATTAGATTTAATAAGATTTTTTAAATTTTCATTAAAATTAATAGCTTTATAAGAAGAAATGAAGTTTTTTACCATATTAATTTGCTACGGCGATTAAAATAATTAACATTTCTATTTAAAACAAAAAAAATCACGAAATGTTTTTTATTTTTTACTGTACACCTTAAAATAACCTATCATTCTTCCATTTACTATATCAGAAAATTCTTCATAGATTTTTAGATATTTGATGAAATATAAAATATCCCTAGATTATGTTGATGTGTGTAGATTCGTCATGTCTGTCTGTCTGTCCGTCCGTATGTCACAACTACTTTTCTTCGAAAGTATAAGAGCTATCCTGTTGAAACTTGATAAGTAGATGTATTATGTGAACATCAAATGAGTCCTCCAACCCAGGGCAGAGCGGGAGGGACTGTCAGACTCGTACTGACTAAAATCCACGGTGTCCTTCAATAGCCCTTTACGTACCGGGGTCACGGTAATTCGTGAGTCCCGCGACGGATCACGGTTAGCTGTTAAAAAAATACGTACAGAAGATCTGTGAACATAACCTGGCTATTTTCTAATAAAAATTTGACATGACTCTTTAATTTTTTACAGCAATATCGGTAAACGACACACCAGCAATCGACATATCTTTATAGCTGTCGATACTTCAGCGTATCGATATCAAACGTATTGCTCTAAGCAATATTCCACCGATTCCACATATTGCCCGACGGCGACGTTCCAATTAGTTTCGTCAATTTATTGCTTCAAAATGCTTTACACGATTTATAGTATCGATATGAGATATCTGTTTCGATTCGATGAAAGCGTTGTTATCGATAAAATCGGTTCCAGTTTTATAGTTTATCGATTTGACGTCACTATTTTTGTAAAAAGAATTTTGTTATTCATTTGTTTTTAAACTGCATTGAGGTTCTTAGTTCTCGTTTCTCAGTATCTTTGATTGGTTTGAATTCCATGTTCTGCTGCTGCAGCGCATAGGACACTGGGTTCAAATCCCAGGGTAGTTTAAGTGTTATTGGGTTATTGAATCAAGAAATTCCCAGTTACTGTGCAAAGTCAAGATTTTTCCCTAGTTTTATTGATGTCAAGGGACTGGATGTTTTTTTAAAATTTATTTCATTAAATGGTTTAAAGAGGAATCGCTCTTGGCCTCAATTTTGCCTGCCCAGAGTAAAAAATGAGACCTTTGTTAATCGTGGGGGGTCGATCATCAAATGACTCCTCTTACTCAGGGCGCGGCGGGACGGACTGTCAGACTTGTACTGACTAAAATCCACGATGATCCTTCACGTTCACTTTACGTTCCAGTGTCACGGTTCCTTGATGAGATTGTTCCGCGACCCCGGTATGCAAAAAACTTATGCGCATCGAAATAATACCAAAATAACAATTGGTCATTCTTGTCGAAATCAAAAGCTTTGATAGTGTACCACGGAGAAATCTACCATCTTCTCTTCGTAATATCAATGTATTTATGGGCGAATTAATGGTACTATTTCCTTAGACTAATTAATAATTCAATTCAGACTCTAGTAGTCCATCAAAATAGCCTCGACCTCTACGGATACTAAAATACATCTGCCTCTCCTAAGGATAACATTGGGGTCCCGCATACATTAAATTGGCCTCTGAGATCGAGCCTAAATTATATACGTACAGTAAGCAAAACAGTTATTATAATTTTCAAAGGGTTCTACTATAAAGGAGCTCGTGGCTAAATAAATACAGCCGAGCAGGCCGATCTTCCGGGTTAAGCCGCGCTTGCCGAGGTTAGTCTGTGGCTGGGTGACCATCTGTCATAGCGAGTATCCTCCGTGCCTCGGAAAGCACGTAAAGCCGTCGGTCCCGGCTGTCATTTGTAGATCTTTGACAGTCGTTACTGTTAGTCAGAAGCTCTAAAGTCTGACAACCAGTCTTACCATGGGGTATCGTATTACCCAGTTACTGGGTTGTGGAGGTCCGACAGGCAGTCGCTCTATGTAAAATACTGATATCCAGCTGCATCTGGTTTGACCGGAAGCCGACCCCAATATAGTTGGGAAAAGGCTAGGCAGATGATGATTTCCAATGTTCTACTATAAGTTTCAGTGTGTCTCCATACCAAGCTCTTTGGCTCCATGTAGCATACAGCCAAAAAGTTCATACATATGGCATAAAGCAAGCATTTAGTATACGGGATAATCGTGGGAAAATTGCTGCCTGCATGCCTATTTTGCTGACTGTACTATGGTTGTTTGTCTATAGTACCCTGGTCAATAAAATCCACAGTTTGCAAAATGAAATAAGATAGATTGTGCCAAATGGATTTCGAGAAAATTTAAATTGTAAAATTCACCCATACGTGAAAAATAAAAACACTCTAGCCGTGGATTGGAAGCCAATCAGATTTTTGCTAAAACTAAACCTTCACATGCTCTTTGCGTTCCAGGGCCGCAGTGCCCTTTTAGGACAGTAGGAGACCTACGTCTTCTTCGAGCTTTGGCTACCCAATGCTGCTCCCGTCTGACTGGAGTGGAGGGGACTGTCAGCCTTGTACCCCTAAAAATCCAACCTATTCCTCTGGATTAGAGGGCCAAAGCCTGCCGGGGTCGAGGGACCGTCTTATTAGATAACAATGGCCCCGTAACGTGAAGAACACCGTTGATTTTAGTCAGTACAAGTCTGACAGGCCCTCCTGTCCTGCCCTGTGTGCGAGGACTCATTGGATGATATTAGTCCTTAACTTCCTAAAGATAAAGACATATTGATTTCTAAGTATATGGTACATTAAGATCTTACATTATACATTGCTTCACCGACCATACATTCTAGGCCGACTTGTCTTTTTAAGACAAAGCTAAACCTAGCCTTAAAAAAAAAAGTTGGTATTAAGACTAGGGGTTTTTTTTTAAGACAAAGCTACCCCTTGTCTTGGTCGCGGGACTAACGAATTACCGTGACCCCGGTACGTAAAGGGCTATTGAAGGACACCGTGGATTTTAGTCAGTACAAGTCTGACAGTATGGGTGGGAGGACTCATTTGATGATTTTACCACGATAAAAAAAAAAGCCCCTAGTTTTAATACCAACTATTATTTTACGACTACAGTTATAATAAATCCTCTTTTTCTACAGGCCTGAAGACAGTGGACAGTACAGATGTCGAGTGGATTTCATAAAATCGCCGACTAAGAACACAAGGCTAAACCTCACTGTGCTTAGTAAGTATTTAAGTAATCTAAGTGACGCTAAGTAGAACTTAAATGTCTCTCAGGAGAATCTAAGTTAGCCGTTTGTAAAGATAAGAGCTGTACGCGTAACTTGAAATGGGTTTTGTTGTCGGAACAATGGCCAAATGAAGGAAGAGGTAGACAAAATGACGGAAGAAAAGACAAAATGACGGACGAGTAGACAGGGTGACGAAAGAATAGGCAATATGACGGAAGAATTGACAAAATTGCGGTAGAATAGATAACGTGATGTAAAAATAGACAAAATGACGGTAGAATAAATAAAATTCCGGAAGTATATACAAAATGACGCAATAACAGACTTAATAACGGGATAATAGACAAAATGATGGAAGATTAGACAAAATGATGATAAAATAGACAAAATGATGGAAGAATAGACAAAATGACCGATATCCCGTTTTGATAACTAAAGACAAATATTATCTTTATCAAACTCAAGACTCTCTGGTTATTTTAGTTCTTTCATGTTCTAACTTTAATAATTTTCCAGTACCTCCAGAGCGGCTGATAATCCTGAATCATGAGGGTAACGAGATCCGAAATAGTATCCTGGGTCCTTATGATGAAGGAACTGAAGTCAACTTGACCTGCATTGCCGTTGGAGGTAAGATATTCTTGCTTTATTATTAATCGGACCCCCCCCCCCTGAATGGCAGTCATTTTTTATTGATATTTCTTTACGTTTAATTAAAAATTGGACACATTGTATATTGCATAAGTAATATATAATAATAGTAATGTATAATTTGCTAAGAAATGTAATATGAAAAGAAAAACCCTAATCGCTCCTATAACATTACCAAACTATTCCTAACATTTCCTCTTCACTCACTTCTTCCCGTCCCTCCTCTGACTTACACAATCTGAACATTTTTTACCTCACCTTCACCCCCTACAAACGCATTACGCGCTTAACATGTCAGGGGTGTGTTTTCAACAACAGTTTATTTTAACGCAATGGGAACATGCAACGTGTGTTAGACAACCTTATAGGGGTGATATATAAACTCTAGGCCACGAGTAATACGCTCAAAAGACGTGCGTGTATAGCAATCGCTGGAATTGTTGTCAATTTTTCTTTTTGGCTCATACTTTTAAAGGTAGATAGAGCATAGGCCTCTGGCCATTTCTTGCGGTAAAATGAAATTGCGTTTTTTTGTTCAGATTAGTATCTGAGGCGATCGTTAAAGAATATAAGCTAAAGGATTTGACTTGCAAACCTTTGTTTTGTATAGACATATATCTGTAACATATCTAAAGAGGTTGCTACGACCATGCTACAAGACTTTGTGACGCGACTATCGGAGTAACGATACTATAAGAACAAGAAAAAAATTACATGCGCGTTTCTTTGGACACAAGTCGTATTACCTGAGGACGTGAATTCAGCGATACTTGCTCAAAAATGTCAGGGGTATGTTTTGTGCAGTAATTTGTTATAACGCAATGGGAACATGCAACGTGTGTTAGACAACCCTATACGGGTGATTCGTTGACGTAAGCAAAGCGCTGTTTAAGTGAGCATTAGATATTTATGAGAGTATAAGTTTATTAGACGTCAGTAGGTAGTTCTCCTTGTATAGTAACTGATTTTAGTAAGTGAATCCGGAAATGATAGTCACTTCTGTTTCGAGTTTGTCATAATTTATTTGAAGAAACCATCGGTTAGTAAATTGTAATTACTACTAGAGCTACACTATAAATTACTTCATCATCGTCAACAGTCTATAATTTATAATAATACAACCACGCGGGCCCACTGCTGGTAAAAAATAAATGAGTGCGGATAATTCGCTTAATTAGTAGAGTAACTTCCCTAGAGCAACGATGGGATGATATTCTCGTTAAATATTCGCGGTAGGCGATAATTGTTTCTTTTTTTTTTCATAAATAAAATAAACATAATTGCATAAGTTGTTAAAAAATACTATGCAATATGACTTTATTATAGTTTTTTTTTTGTGGTAATCCATGTTATGGATCGCGTTTTATTGAACCTATTTCATAAAATATAAAAATAAATACAGAACTAAAACTTGTTGTTCTTGTTGTTGTTGAATGTTTTTTTTTTTTAATTCAAAACCAATTTTAATCATTTACAGCAGCGGCCTTCTTAAACCCACTGTTAAGTATAGGCCTCCTCACTTTTGTGCCATATATACCTTTTTAGCGTAGTAAAATCAACAAATAAGTCCTCCCACCTAGGGCAGGACGGGAGAGACTCTCAGACTTGTACTGACTAAAATCTACGTTGATCCTTCAATATAAAAAATAAACATCTTACATTTTCCTTTTTCTAATGTCTGGCGTCTCAAATCACGCGTGCTGGTGTAAGCCCGGCCCCACACATTTGCTAACAACTTCAGCTGACACTTGCTTGTAAGCAAGGGACAGCAATCTGATAAAAAAGGTTGTCTCGTAAGAAGTTCCTCCTTTTTTTGCAAGGAGTTTTTTCTTTCTTTTTTACTGTTTTTAGTTTACTCGTTGACACAGTGAAGTTGTGAGTTATGGTGTCTTTAATTTATTTGCAATTGGATTTTAGAAATGTTATCTGAACTAGTTTTTCGTTCATGTATGCATAAATCCTAGAATATTCTATCTGTCCAAAGATAAAGTATAATTTTTTTGGTAGATAAATAAAATATTTTTACTTATACTTTTCTTTTATTTAATTATTATTTTGATTGAAATGAAGGCAGGAAAATGATGACGTCGTAAAGCATAACGAATGTTTAAAAAAAACTACATTTTTTTTCGAAACGATTCACTCTAAAATCCTTCAATTTTTACTTGGAAGACTGCTACGTAAAAATGAACCCTATTACTAGCCACCCTATTTTCACAAGTATTTTTACACGTCATATCGCAAAAACTCTCACAAATAGCGTGAACAAAGTGTGATGTCGGCACAAGACTGCAGCACCCTGTATCAGACGTCAACAGAGGGTGTTCCGTTTTCACGAAAAATGTCCGATTCACGCACACGATTTAGTTATGGTATGGGTTATAAGCGGTAGCGAGTTTATGTGAAACTGAATCTTTGAAATGCAAGATTGGAAGTTCTAAAATGTTATGATCGGAGTAGCGGGAGAAGAAAAAAATAGTTTTCCTGAAGTATTTTATCAAGTATCATCACCATCTGCTAAGCCAAATATATTGGAACTTGTGACTTTGCTCGCGACAAGTTCGGTAAGGTAAATTAAAAAAAAAACTGTACTATGTGTGCTAATCGAGGCTTTAATTTAAACCATCTGTCATCCAAATCCGTTCAGATGTTTATGTGTGAAAGACTTAGAAACATACTACATCAATCCTGACAAGCTTTCGCATTTATAGTATAAAGTTTAAAACGTTGTTAAAAAGTTGAAAACGCTTCCAGTTTAAAACGACTCAGCTGTACGGCGCAATTAAACATATTAACCTATCTGTTTTGGCCATTAAAGGCATTTTTTTTTAAAACGTTACCCCTCAGGAATTTCTCCTGTATCGTGGGTGCGTTTACAAACATATAAACTCACATGCACAAACACCAAGACCCTGACAACTATATACAGATCATACAAATATTTGTTCCATGCGGGGATCGAACCCGCGACACGTTACACAGCAGTCGGTCGCTCAGCCACTGCGCTAACCGTGCCGTCAAGTCACGTCGTCGGTTTGAGAGTTACGTATGTCGGTATAATTACAAGTACAAGAGATATTTAAACTAAATATCTGCGATTTAACGAATCACCGTATTCTCCAGCCAAAAAGAATCTCGCTGGCTCTCCCAACTTGTACCACACCTCGCACCCTTACTTGACATGGGTACACTGGGGTACTACACTGTGGCCATTGTTTTACACGATTTTTTTATTCACTCAAGCCATTCAACACAATGTAAAGTATACAATTATATGTCTGGCCTTTTGTACCCCGTCTGTAATTATGTGGGCGCTAAAATGGTGGGTTTTTTGAAAACTTTTGGGACTGAATAGGTTTTTTGTTAGCTTAGAGAAGAAATAGCGTTGCAAGGCCTTTGTGGACATGAGTGTGGGGAAAATAACTGGTATAATAAAATAAAATAAATGGTACTTGCTTGTGGAAAATTGTTTTTGGATATTTAAGATAAAATAGGTGTATTAGTAATTTTCTTTTTAAAATAACATTACATTGGCGCCCGAACAGGGACCATTGTACGTACATTGGTCCCTGTTCGGGCGCCAATTAGGGATACTTGATGAATTTACTGTTTTGGAAGAGGGAGCAAATACCAAAAGCTGTTTCTTGTCGTTGAATTGAAGAAGATCAGTAGGTCATTCATTTGTGGCTATAGTCAAAGTGAAAATAAATTTTCGATCATATCGATAAAAAGAAGCATACGTAAAAATAACCACACTCAGTTTTAAAAAAGCGATTGCGTTTTTAATTTTGACGGCATCGCATGGTTGGTGCAGTGGCTGATTGACTGCTGCGCTGCTTGCCCCAGGTTTGTTTCCCAGGACCAAATATTTCTTTGATCTGCAGTTAAATTTTGTGCTTCCGGGTGTTTAAAGGAACTCACGACACAGGAGAAAAGCTATAAGCTTTAAAAAAATCTCTTATTATACTTAGATTCTCCACCTCCTCTCCTCTTATTATACTTAGATCCTTACGTTATCGTTAATCATAACTTCAATATCTGTCCAGGTCGTCCAACGGCCAGGGTATCCTGGTGGAAGTCTCACGCACTCCTCGCCAACTCAGAAGCCAGGGCCAGCGTATCCTTCAGGTTGCAGAGATCGGACTACGGCACTGATGTCACTTGTCAGGTAAGTTCTAAAGTAATAATTTTTCACTATCAAAAAACCCTAAAAACAATGTTCCCACTGCTGGGACACAGGCCTCCTCTCTGAGAGGGAGTGGGCCATAATCCAACACGCGGGCCCAGTGCGGGTTGGCAGACGTCACATGACTTCGCATTTTTGTTCCTAGGACATGCCGATTTCCTCACGATGTTTTCCTTCACCGTTTTGACAGCAGTGGTGATGAAATAAATTACACAAAGTAATGCGCCTGGCTGAGTTCGAACCCACGACCTACACTCGTAAGTCGGGGCCGATACAACTGCTCTTAAAAAAATACTGACCATAAATCTGTGAAAATAACAATTCGTCTGCGAGCAAGATTTGAACCTGCGTTCTTCCGGTTCTATACATCGAACGCGGACCAGTTTTTTTTTACAAAATAATGTATTATTTCTACACTGTTTTTTCTACAATTTATTAGGGGTCATGATGGCCAGTTCTTGAAGGATCATTGTGCCAATAGCTTTTCGACGACACGGTTGGCGCGGTGGCGGATTTACCGACTGCTGCGCAGCGTGTCGCGGGTTCGATCCCCGCACGGAACAAATATTTGTATGATCTGCAAGTAGTTGTTCCGGGTCTGAGTGTTTGTGTATGTGATATTCTATCTTTGTAAACGCACCCACGATACAGGAAACAAGAAATTCCTAGTGTGGGGCAACGTTGTAAAAATAAATAGCTGACGACCCCACGGTGTAAACACATATCACCGAAAGCTGTCGGCCATAATGCTTCTTACTACTTTCTTGTATCTAAAAATCACAAGGTCGTCAACTCACAGGCGATACTTTAGGTGTTGCAGGTGTCTATAGGTTACGGTGATAACGCACCATCAGGCGGGACAAATAGTCACCTTTATGGTATAAGAAATAGAAACTGAAATACATCGTATTTACCTCAGTTGTATTTTGTTCACAGGCTGTGACCGATCCGCTGATAGCTCCAGTTTCAGAAAACATATCCATTGATGTCAACCGTAAGTAATCTTAATCATATTTTTAATTTATCATCAGTCAGCCTTAAACAATCCTCTGCTGGACATAGAATGAAGAAAGAAAAGTATATAAAAAAAAAAACGTTTGTTTAGCACAATAGCACAGAAAAAACTTTATATTTTTATTCAACACAAATCTTCGTATTATCGTCGTGGTAAACGGATCCATGCTGACATTTTTACGGAATATCCATAATTATTGTATACTAAAACCTTCTCTAGAATATACATTTTTACGAAAACCACATCAAATCGGTTCAGCCAAAAGCGAGATAATCGCGGGCAAACATATAAACAAACAGATGGGTCAAACTGCGAACCACCATTTTGAAGTCGCTTAAAAAGAAGACCGCTAAGCGTGACATGGCATGTGACTAGGCACAACTAGGCTTTAAATCCTCAAAGTTCCTCACAGGTAAACATAAACAAACAAAATCTTAACTTAAACAAAACTTAAAGCTACAACATCAGCGCTAAGCACATCGCTATCCCAACTTTAATCTCAAGACAAAGTCTTAAGAAACGTTGATTCAACGTACGGTAACTTAACTCCAACTTAAGTAGACGGGTGCTTATTAGACATTCATTAAACTTAACTTTAACTTAGTCAGGTCGGAGTTTCTTATTATTGGAGTATAGTTTTAGTTAAATGTTTAAGTTAGATTTAAGTAGTAGGGGTTATGATATGCCTGCCGGGGTTACGTGACTGTCTGAGCAGGATACTGTGGAACGCAAAGGGCAAACGATGCAACAGGGTGGACTTTTAGTCAGTCAGAGATGTCGCTGCCTATCGCCGTCGTGAGCGAGACAGTCCCGCACCACCGTGCTCCACCGTGTCCTCCGGACGATCCTCGCAGTGGTGACACCCAGGCGTTTCTCCTTCCTCATACGACACACCGAAACTTCCGTGTCCGGTTAGGACCTGCGTTAGAGGTAGGTCAGGACGCCGTGACGCCTATCCAGCCACTCCTCAAAGAGGGGTATTACGCCACGACTGCGGCGTGCCTACGAGTATTACCTGTACACTTAGATTATAAAATGTTCAGAATTCGTGTTCAAAAACAAAATATTTTATAAATGTGTGAGTGAGCGCCACACTCACATTTAAATTCCTTGGCGCGTGACGAAGATATGGAAAGAAGGGGGTATTTTTATTTCCTATTTTGGGCTTCGGTTGTCAGTGGCCTACTAAGAAAAGTCAAATGAAATAGTTTAATGTAGTTATGAAACTATTTTCTAATTTGACAGGCTCTATTTAAAAAAAAAACGTTGCTCCACACTTGTAATACTTATTTTCCCCACTACAACCTCTTTAGTCCAACCTCGTTAGCTCACAAGCTTTTTTTTCTCTCACGCAACATCGTACAAAATCAGTTCCCATATCACTATATACTCGTAACACAACCCTGCTTCTCCCTGATTGACGCATCATTACTGATCCAGATTATACATATTTGTCCATGACTTGCACGTACCATATCCAACGCTATCTCACTCACACTCAAACCACAAAATCCTCCATCTCTTTCCCCCGAGATGGGATTATCTTGTCGATATTTATACGCACGTTATTGTGTATTGATTTGTACATGTGAGCACAAAAGTGGTTTGTTGGATTAGTTTGGATTAATATTGATGTTTGGAGTTTGTTAAGTGATGGTGAAAGTTTTAGGCGGTGTTTTTGGATGGTGCTGAGTCATGGGATTGAGTTTACGTGAGGTTTTGGTATGTAAGATTATAATGGTATGGTATTTTAATTGATAGATAGGTAGGCAGAAAATATTAATCAGTATCTTCGTCTGCCACGCCTTTTTCTTAGAAATTTGGGGTCGGCTTCTAACCTAAATAATGTAAGTATTTTTTAAATACCTGCTAGATAAAAGATTAGTGTTTTTTATTTCAATAAAGCAGTTGCATACCAATTTCAACAAGAGCACTTGTTTTCAATAGTATATATAGCGTATATAACAACAAAAACTGTCTTTTTGGGCAAAACAACCTTATATCAAATGTCACTTTATCAAAATCTGTCCTCAACTTTAACGTTTGTTATATATTTAGACTTCCGCGAAACCTTCCTAATGTCCCTTAGAAAATCCAATTCTCTCTCACAACAAAAATAAAAAAATATTCCTCGCGAAACTCACATATTTCAACACAACAAAAATCCAATCAGAATCCCTTCTGGAAACCTTTTAAAACATAATATTGCCGCCAAAATCGTGACCTCTCGTAAATCACGGAAATCCCCGAAAAAAGCCGAACGATATAATCATGCCATACATAACTCGGAGATGATAATCTAAAGGAGTCTAATTGACAGCATGATATACTTTTGTTAGCGAATGTACCGACACGGATGGGAGTTGTATGGATGCGGCGCTTTTTGTTGTTTTGTTTTTTTTTGTTAAACGGTGCGTTTTCATTGCTTCGTTGCTTCTGATGTTTTGAGTTAAAAAGAGAGAGAAGTGTCCTTTAATTTGCACTAAACGTGTCGTAAAAAGGCGCAATAAAACAAGACGCTGAGGGATAATTAAGGTGTGGCAAAATCTACTCAAATCGGTTACGTGAGTCAAGCGGTTGCTGCTATGTGAAGTTTGTTGAGATTTTTTTAGACAAAAATATTTTTTTTTTCGAAAAGCATAATTATGTTTTCGGTTTATACAAGTTGCTTCCATTACTTTATTACGTTGTGATATTTTACATACAAATATATTTTGACTTCAAATTTCAATATAGCTTTTAACGTTTTATTAGATTTCTATAGAACTAGACAACTAATTACTATCAAAATATAGTTATTAAGGAAAGCACATAATAAACCGATGGAAAAAAATCACATAAACTTATAATTGCTAATAATGAAGTAATTTTTCTTAATTGCCAATTACACTGCACAAGTCCTTATAAAGAAATTAATTAATGACTCATAATCAATTAAAAACATTGACTTATTATCCTGTTTTCATAGTTAATGTGTTAGTATTGCATAATTAAGTATTAACAGTTAATTTTCAATATTTTGCACCCGGTTTTAATCAATGTAAATGGTAATTATTGCTATTTGTTCAATTAATGTTGTTATTTATCTTGACGATGTAAACATTTATTACTTTCACTTTATTTTATGAATGGATTTTGCCTTTCTTCTTTAAAAGGCCCGCTTTTTAAATTATTTTTCCTCAAGCTATTATTTTTTCGGGCACACCGCAATTGCGGCGGTAAGACCCCTCTTTGAGGAGTGGCTGGATAGGCGTCACGGCGTCCTGACCTACCGCATGACGCAGGTTCTCACAGGACACGGAAGTTTCGCGAGGTACCTGTGTCGGATAGGGAGGGACGAAACGTCTGTGTGTCACCACTGCGAGGATCGCCCAGAGGACACGGTGGAGCATACGGTGCAGGACTGCCCCGCTTGGGCAGAGCACCGCCGTGTCCTCACGATGGCGATAGGCGAGACGGAGTGGGAACCGGTCGCCTACTTCTGCGAAACAGTCATGCTAGCGAAGGAGGAGGCGGGCCGCGTGAGGGAGAGGACAGCGTCCTCCCTCCACCCCAGCTGTAGTGGTAGACGTCCACGGCGACGGACGTCGGCAGACGATCTCCGGCTATCGTAGGCGCGGGCATGCAGAATACAATCCGAGTTGACTGTCATAATCTAAATTAAAGCCAGTTAAGCTGCGGGCAGAAGCTAGTTTGGGAATAAATCAAACTTTTTCAAAACCAAAACGAATGGTCGCGAGACTACAGATTAACTGTAGTCAGTACCAGTCTGACAGTCCCTCCTGTCGCGCCCTGGATGGGAGGACTCATTTGATGATTTTACCACGCTAGAAAAAAAAAATGAATGCCTAAAAAACTTTATAACCTTTGAACAACGAAGAAAAGGCACCTTTTATAGCCTACTAAAATCTTGTCGACACAGGCAATTTTTCTATCTCCTAGTATAATATTTTCCACCCTGTTTCCCCACAGCCGGGTAAATGGAAACCCTTTGACTGATTTTATTTTAAGCCTACAACCCCGACCTAGATTTGTCTGGAAGTAATAAATCAGCAACCGAGCGTATTAAAAAGAACCTATTTGGGTTACGACAGGCGCACTCCGATTGTACAGCTAGAACGTAGCGAGGCATCTGTTTTGATTTGAATTAATAGTACACTAACATTTAGAGGAATAGAGTATTGGTTTTTTTTTTTTTACCGTGGTAAAATCATCAAATGAGTCCTCCCACCCAGGGCAGGGCGGGAGGGACTGTCAGACTTGTACTGACTAAAATCCACGGTGTCCTTCACTAGCCCTTTACGTACTGGGGTCACGGTAATCCCTTGGTCCCGCGACCCCAGCAGGCTTTGGCCCTCTACAGGCCCCGTCACTATGCTGACACTCTTTGAGGCGCGCGTGGAACACAACGCGCCGTCGACCCGGGCATGGTCCATGGTCGGACAGCGAGTCGCCCATTACTCGCTGCCCGCATGCCCGCGCCTACGGTGGCCGGAGATCGTCCTGCGACGTCCGACGCCGTGGGCGTCTACCACTGCGGCTGGGGTGGAGGGAGGACGCTGTCCTCTCCCTCAGGCGGCCCGCCTCCTCCTTCACGAGCATGACTGCTTCGCAGAAGGAGGCGACCGCTTCCCACTCCGTCTCGCCCCGCAGCATGGCCTCGACCAATGCCGGGCGCGAGAGGTCTCCGCCTATCGCCGTCGTGAGGACACGGCGGTGCTCTGCCCAAGCGGGGCAGTCCTGCACCGTATGCTCCACCGTGTCCTCCGGACGATCCTCGCAGTGGTGACACCCAGGCGTTTCTTCCCTCCCTATCAGACACAGGAACCTCCCGAAACTTCCGTGTCCGGTGAGGACCTGCGTCATGCGGTAGGTAAGGACGCCGTGACGCCTATCCAGCCACTCCTCAAAGAGGGGTCTTACCGCCGCGATTGCGGCGTGCCCGATAGAGTATTGGTAGCATAGTTTTTTTTAGCGTGGCAAAATCATATCGCGGGACTTACCCATCACCGTACCGGGGTTACGGTGATGGGTAAGTCCCGCGACCCCGGCAGGCTTTGGCCCTCTACAGGCCCCGTCAATATGCTGAAACTCCTTGAGGCGCGCGTGGAACACAAAGCGCCGTCGACCCTTTCAAAACAACCTTTGAATGCATTTGAAAAAGAAGGAGAAACAATACTGTAGGTCTACGGTGCACAATTTACCAAAATACTTTTTATATATTTAGGGGCACATAGAACAGTGGGATACTATAACCCAGTTAAGTACTGGGTTGTGGAGGTCAGAGGGTTTATCACGAGTTTTCACGTCGTTGTGACGTAAAGTAAACAGGGACTTTGACGTTAATTTTATGAATAAAATATAACATTCAGTATGAATGCTGAGAAATTTGCTGGCAACGGCTTTTAAAAAATATGTCTTGTGTGCAGGCCGTAGGTAATTCCTTTTTTCACAAATAAAGACTGTTCCAACAGGATTTATATTCTCGAATCTATGTCTTAAAGAAAAAATACTTCGCACAAACGTTCTGTAAACTCGAAGACAACATTAAGAGATTATCATTAAAATGCAATATGGCTACATAAAGGAGGAGTTAATTTTGTGGAATGGAAACCAACGCCATTTTACTGTAATATATGAGTGTATGTATTATCTTGAAAGTGGTACTACATTATTATTGTTAAAACCGGTATTTATGCTGTCCTAGCTGTTGGAGCGGCTTCGGCCGTGACAACTCTCTCAAATTATCTCATGGGAACGCAATATCGAGATAAAAATATCCTATGTGTTAATCCAGATTATAAACTATCTGTGTACCAAATTTCATCCAAATCCGTTAAGTAGTTTTTGTGAGAAAGGGCAATTGTGCACTACAAGGAATTTTACTGTCCGAACATCTGATTTTTTACGGTCCGAAGTGGCATGAAAAAAACGGATGATTGGCTTGTGCACTTGTCCGTCTTAACACAGATGATACGCCTCAGATTAGGGTAGCTCTGTCTTTAAAACTACACACTACGTACGCGAAATTACTCTGAACGATGACCGTTCCGGAATGGGGAAAAGTAAAATGTCGGACGGTAAAATTACGTATAGTGCACAAACTAGTATATACATTATGTGGCGTGCCATATCGGACCGTAAAAAATCGGATTGCCGGACAGTAAAATTCCTTGTAGTGCACAATCGCCCAAAGAGTAACAAACATCCGTCCGTCCTAACAACCATAATTAAAACATGCAGGTTAGGTTAGATGGCCAACTTTTTGTCAACTGGCTTTTAAAATTAATTTTGACATATTTGAAGTTTTTTGGACGAATTTTTGATCACGTTTTACGCTTGTTCATGAACAATTTACAATCGTATCAATGAATAAATAAAGTCTATTTATTTCACAGAAATACTTTATAACAAAACAAAAATACTTCTAAAATTGCTTGTAAATTGAACTTTCAAAGGATAATAAACATGAAACTCTTTGATGAACTCAAAGTTTTTGTACTCTAATCAACAAAATAGCGCATTTCTCCTTTGATCATCCGTCACTTAATTTAACAGCAACTTCAAACGCTTCCCCATCTTGTACCCTACCTTTGTGCCCGTCACTTAACCTTATCATAACTAACTTGTGTTGTTAACAGTCTACAAAATGGCCGACAAACGTCAAAGGTAAAATGATTAGCATCTCAAAGTTGATCTGTCAAAATAATTAAAGATGGCTTCTTGATGAAACGAGTGGAGGTTGGAGTTGTCAAAGTTGGATTATGTTGCACCGTATTTCGTTGGTGTACTTTTGAAGTTGATGTCTCGACTGCGACCTCAGGCGTCGCGATTTTCGTCAAGTGAAATTTCTTTACTGAACACGATCCAAAAATACACACATAAAAAAAAGTTTACGACCACTTTTAAAAATCGAAATCTTTTTTATTACGGTAGATTATATTACTTTATTTAAAAATATAGATTTAGAATATCAAACGGTTGAATTGTTTTTCCATAAAATTAAAAAAAAAACAGCTTAAGCTTGTATGTTGGAGGACGACTAAGCAGATGATTTCTTTCTCTTTCACTCACTGGAACATGGCTGGTTTTAAGACGTCATAATACGGCTACTGGGATCTGAAATAGTGCCTTGGTCGAGGAACTGTCCAAAAAGGAAACCGTGACCCTAGAACGTATTACGAGTTCCTCCCGCTTCATGAAGGGTCCCTCCCGCTTGAAGTGATGCGTTTGATGAATTTAGCAACTAATGAAGCGGTCTACAATTGCCCAGGAATCATTTACATTATCGCATTGCATATTATGATTCTGCTAAGTCTTTTTTAGACTCCTTGAAGTACCTCCTTCCTAAAAACACACCTGGAAACGGACCTCTTTAAAATATAAACACGATTTTAATCAGCATCCTTACATATTCATTCACAACTTCAAACAAAAAGTATTGAACAAAAAAAACAAAGATTTGTTCACTTCACAAAAACACTTTAATAAATTGAATTTTATCGTATCACGGTACTTAAAAACAATAAGCTCGAAATTTCGCACTCACTTGAAAATATTCTCACACCATTCTTTGATTTTTTTGCATCTGCCTCGATTGGTAAACTTATATTGGATTTTAAACCTTGAGTTCAACAGTTTAAAGTCCATATCCGATAATGAATTACGCGTTTTTTGTGTGGAAGTCAATCAGAATAACTTCATGCGAAATTAAACTTTAAATTCTTGAAATAACGTTTGTTATCTCTTGAAGCAAGTTTTAGCTGTAATTGATTTTGTTTTTATACCGTGGGATCCGTAGCTTAATAAAAGTTATCGATTTTGTTTACTGCATGCAAAATTGTTTAATCCTGAACAGGCATTGCGTAATTGATGCCTTTCCGGAATTTAAATCAGGAATTTAAGTCATACATTTGAAATCTTGTTTTGCAGGCAATCAGTTGGCATAATTATTCTTGTTTCGTTTGAAACGGCGATCGTCATTTTTGAGCCTGACATGATAACAAACGTGGCTTTAAAATACCCAGCGGCGGTACAGGCGATCTAAAAACGTCACTTTACCAATTTTCATAGAAAATTGCCATAAAATAGTTCTCTATCAATTATTTACTGTATTTCCTGAGCATAAAAATAGAAATTCCATTTCACGAATTCTATCGCAATACATATTGTGATGTTTCTAAACTGGTCTTTTAAGAGCGGAAGTGGTAATTTGTAAGTCATTCGGGCCTCTGAAAACCTGTGACGACTGTCAAATATCTAAAGAATTCCAACAAATCAATTTTTTAGTTTTAAAATGCTTTCTGACCCAGGGGGAACTTGGTATTTAGTGGTTCCTGGTGGATAACCAATCCGGGCCAGTCGATCTAGGCAAGCGTGGCTTAAAATTGTAGATCGACTTTACACAAAATAATATAAAAAAGCCCTAGCTCTTATAATACCTACATCCTAGTTTTAAGTTCCACCTATCTCAGTACCAAAATTCATCAAAATCAGTTCAGCAGTTTTAGCAGGATCGTAAGTACATACAAAGTCACAAAGTTTTACATTATAATATGGAATTGGATGTTTCTGTACTCCTTCATTACGCAAAGGTTTTATGCCACACACCTGCGGTACCCTAAAAAGGGTTAGACCAACAAAAAAACACGGCTTAATTGTCTTAAGTGGTCTAAATAAAAAAGGGATCGGGATAGAGGGATTCTTTTGAAATGTAGTTCAGTTAGCGCTTTGTCTCCCCACAAGTGGGCCATTGTTGTTGCCCACAATTATTTTTTTGAGCAGTCGACCGTAAAAAGTTGGGCTTAGATATATTTTTTAATGATTAATTTGTGGGTTATTTATATATTTTTTTGTAAACAATATATTACAATAAGTAGCCGATAAGCTACAGTAATGATTTTAGTAATGTCTTTAGAAGTTACCCCGGCCCTCGGAAGAAAAGAAACTGAGTGGATTTTAGTCGGTACGAGTCGGACAATCCCTCCCACTTTACCCTGAGCGAGTGGAGAAAAGTCATTTGATGATAATTATTATCTTGTCAGGGTCACCGTTCTTGATGACACAGTCCCGGGACCAAGACAGTCCCATGACGCCAACTAGGCCCCTTAAATTAAATTTAAAACGTCTGTCATCATCTGCCTAGCCTTTTCCCAACCCTATTGGGGTCGGCTTCCAGTCAAACCAGTTGCAGCTGAATATCAGTATTTTACATAGGGCGACTGCCTGTCGGACCTCCACAACCCAGTAACTGGGTAATACCATACCCCATGGTAAGACTGGTTGTCAGACTTTAGAGCTTCTGACTAAAAGTAACGACTGTCAAAGGTCTACAAATGACAGCCGGGACCAACGGCTTTACGTGCTTTCCGAGACACGGAAACTCGCTATGACAGATGGTCACCCATCCACAGACCAACATCGGCAAGCGCAGCTTAACCCGGAATATCGGCCTGTGCGGCTGTATTTATTTAGCCACGAGCTCTTCATTTCTTTCTTTCTCTTCGAACTTTGGAACGTCTGTCTTATCTTAAAAATAGAAGAAATGGGATTTATTCTACACCCATCTGGAAAGGGTAGAACGAATCTACTCTTTCCTAAAGAATAATGGCTAATTAGTACACCTATCAATATGATGAAAAAAAAAACCTTTTTTGTAAATTTCCAAAGAATAAAAAAGTTCAATGTAAAATTAAAGTAAAAACTTCGATTATAAAATTGGGGTACTCGTTTCCCACATAATATTTAATCAATGTAATTGAATTTATGTAAATTAATAAGGTATTTGATTGTGCTTTGCACCAGAAAAAGGAACTAAATGTTAATATTCTTTTTTTTTTTTTTTTTATCGTTGTAAAATCATCAAATGAGTCCTCCCACCCAGGGCAGAGCGGGAGGGACTGTCAGACTTGTACTGACTAAAATCCACGGTGTCCTTCAATAGCCCTTTACGTACCGGGGTCACGGTAATCCCTAGGTCCCGCGATCCCGGCAGGCTTTGGCCTTCTACAGGCCCCGTTACTATGCTGACACTCTTTGAGGCGCGCGTGGAACACAACGCGCCGTCGACCCGGGCATGGTCCATGGTCGGACAGCGAGTCGCCCATTACTCGCTGCCCGCATGCCCGCGCCTACGGTGGCCGGAGATCGTCTTGCGACGTCCGACGCCGTGGGCGTCTACCACTGCGGCTGGGGTGGAGAGAGGACGCTGTCCTCTCCCTCAGGCGGCCCGCCTCCTCCTTCACGAGCATGACTGCTTCGCAGAAGGAGGCGACCGCTTCCCACTCCGTCTCGCCCCGCAGCATGGCCTCGACCAATGCCGGGCGCGAGAGGTCTCCGCCTATCGCCGTCGTGAGGACACGGCGGTGCTCTGCCCAAGCGGGGCAGTCCTGCACCGTATGCTCCACCGTGACCTCCGGACGATCCTCGCAGTGGTGACACCCAGGCGTTTCTTCCCTCCCTATCAGACACAGGAACCTCCCGAAACTTCCGTGTCCGGTGAGGACCTGCGTCATGCGGTAGGTCAGGACGCCGTGACGCCTATCCAGCCACTCCTCAAAGAGGGGTCTTACCGCCGCGATTGCGGCGTGCCCGGACCTCGGTTGCGACAGTCGCTCCCTCCATACTGCCCTGAGATCACGCCGGAGCTCTTCCCGCCGCGACTCGACTTGTCGAGGCAGCGGGGATTCGCCCCGACGCTGCGCCTCCACGCGCCATTCATAGACGCGCTGGAGGGCAGTCGCCTCCAGATCCCAGGGCAGCAATCCGGCTAGGAGGTTGGCCGATTCGCCGGCGATCGTGCGGTATCCCCGGATCATCCGGATAGCCATGACCCTCTGGCATGCGACCAGCTTGAGTGGTCGCGTCCGGATGCTTGGGGCCCACACGGGGGCCCCGTAGAGGGCCATGGACCGCACGACACCGGCGTACAGCCTCCGGCAGGAGGCATTTGGCCCGCCGATATTGGGCAGGAGTCGCTTGAGAGCGGCTGCTGCCCGGTTCAGCCTTGGGGCCAAATGCAGGAAATGCTCCCTGAAGTTCCATCGGCTGTCGAGGACGAGTCCCAGGTACTTCATCGTCCTCCCAAAATGTTAATATTTCTAGTATTTACAGTTCAAAAATCGGCTTATTTACTTCACCTTTAAATAACGTACACGTGTCTGTTTAATTTGATAAATAAAATGTGTTAGTAACAAAAAAAACGTATTTAAATTATTATTACTTACAACCCTCAACCCCACAATTCAATCCATATGCTCTCCACCTGGTCTTTCAATCATTCAATCCTTAATTTCATTAAAAACTGATTGATTGATATTTGATATGCGTAAGTAAATCCAATTTGGAAGCTCGGAAGAATGGAACGGAATCCATTTTAATTGAATAATTGAAAAACGCCATTAACTTTCAATTAAGGTTGTCGTGAAGTGATCTTACCTTGTTTGGGGATTATTAATCAATGGGTGATCAGGTAGAAAGTGTTGATGATGATGATGAGTTATTTTAAAAGGCTTTATGATTGCTTTAATTGCTTTTTTTACTTTTTGTTACTACTTTATGAGTTGAGAGTTCCTTTTCCGTTTTAAAGCGAATGTAAAATGAGGATTTAACAGCTTTTTAATGATAATTGACGAATTGTGGATGCAACACTAATGATGTATTATGCGGTCCAACTAAGAAGATGATTGTCTATGGTTTACATCAGTCAACTGTCACTTCAAAAGTACGGTTACCAAGAGAATTACTTTGTACAAATAAATTTCTATTTTTTAACAAATTTAAGGCGTTTGTCAACTCTGAAATGTGCACTTTTTTATTTTTCTATTCGCTAGATCGCATTGATTTTCATAGACACAATAATGGCAAAAATAGTCATAAAAATTGCTGAAAATGCCTAAGAATTTAATCTTAAAATCAGTTCTTAAGCAATTTTTATTCAGTACAGCTTAAACTATCGTTACATGAAACATATAATAAACTGAGGTAATAACACACAATAATGACGGCACGGTTAGCCCAGTGGCTGAGCGATTGGACTGCTGCGCTGCGAGTCGCGGGTTCGATTCCCGCACGGAGCAAATATTTGTATGATCTACAAGTTGTTGCTTCGGGTCTGGACGTTTGTCTATGTGAGTTTAAATGTTTGTAAACGCACCCACGACACAGGAGAAATTCTTAGTGCGGGGCAACGTTTAAAAGAAAAAAAAGAAGAAAAGAAAATTATTTCTTTTCTTTCCAGATTCCAGGATAATAAAACAGTTCAGTTTGTATTAACAAACTGAACTGTTTTATTATCCTGGAATCTTTTTTGCTGACTCTATATAACTTTTACGATTTGACAGTTGTGACGTCATAAGAATTTCTCCTTCTTAGTTGGAACACACTGTACACTTCTTCCTAAACTGCAACTTTCCAGAAATTACTGAAAAAAAAATTAAAGCAAATAGATAATAAGTCGTATCTTGTCATATTCTTGACAGTATTTATCGTTTAAGAAGAACTATTGAGCGTTTACTAAATAAATAATAAAGAGAAAAGCATATAAGTACACTAGTTACGGGTATTTAACCGACTTCAAAAAAGGTGGAGATTCTCTATTCAACTGTATTTTATTTTTCGTACCTGTCCTATGAAAGACAATGCCAAGTAACAGGTCAATACCAAACTCATTTTTTATTCTTAAACGAATTTCTAAATGTTTACTTTCTAGCATATAAACAAGAGGTTCAAAAAGTCCATAAAACATAAAAATACACAGAAATCTGAGTTCCTGATCTTCTCTTTGTCCACAGTACGACCACTGTGGGTGCGTCTCCAAGGTGGCAAGCGCCCTCTAGTGGCGGGGCAGAGCACCGAGCTGGTCTGCCAGGCTGTGGGGGCCAGGCCAAAGCCAACCATATCCTGGTGGAAAGGAGGTACCAGGTTGAAGACTGTTAGAGAGACGGTGAGTACCTACATTCATTAATAAATTTCGCTTCACTAAACAGATTTTCAATTATTATTTTTATATATCCTGGTACTTAGCGATCTGTTTCTTTCCAACAATAATCTAATATGCTGTCAGATTTTCATCAGCTATTTTATTCTTAGCAGAGATATGCACCCAACGGTACAATCCTCATATTTTGTCTGCGAATCTTGTCGCTAATTTAGATGTACTATTCCTCTTAAGGCGAGAGAATCTTAAGACTGCTTTCTCCATGAAGTTCGGCAGCTTTTTTTTTATCGTGTTAAAATCATCAAATGAGTTCTCTCACCCAGGGCAGAGCGGGAGGGACTGTCAGACTTGTACTGACTAAAATCCACAGTGTTCTTCAATAGCCCTTTACGTTCCGGGGTCACGTTAATTCGTTAGTTCCGCGAGCCCAGCAGGCTTTGGCCCGGGGGACCCCGTCATTGTGCTATGAGGCGCGCGTGGAACACAACACGCCGTCGACCCGGGCATGGTCCATGGTCGGACAGCAATTATTTTTGCTCACTATTTTGCTCTATTTGCATTGCATCATTGCACTATTTGCTCACTAAAACTAGATTGATAAACTATGAAGCCTACTAAAAACAATTAAGAGAGACTCTGCTTACCCCCCAATACCAGGACATTTGCATGATAAGCTTATCGCAACGTTAGTCCAGCGAGTTTGCGAAGCGTACTCTGTTTACATTGCATCGCATTTCACGCCAGATGGTCTCTCCAAACGATAAATACAAACTAGTGCTGCACCACAAATTAGCTCATAGTTTCGGCCGAAACTTGGACTTTCGACGAAACTTTGGGCTTATTAAATTCATGGTGGTGGCTTATAACTTTCATGTGGTCTCGCTTTTGCCTTCTCTTTCACTCGCGTGTAAATTAAATGCACCTTAAAAACGTTTTATTGGGATAAAAATTATCCTATGGCCTTTTTTTTAGCGTGATAATACCATCAAATGAGTCCTCCCAACCAGGGAAGGGCAGGAAGGACTGTCAGACTTGTACTGACTAAAATCCACGGTGTCCTTCAATACCCCTTACGTTTCGGGGTGACGGTAATTCGTAAGACCCGCGACCGGTTTATGCTAGTTAGCATAATTTTTTTATGTGTGTACTTAACTGAGTTAATTAAGCTCTTATAATATTATGCTTAATTATACACAACTGTATTTAGTTCCATAAGGAATAGTTTGTAATTTCTTACAAACAGTGCCTAATTAGAGATTATTGGTAATTTAAATCTACAATCTTGTTTTATAAAATTATCGAAACATGCTTATATTTAAGATCCGGCTTTCGTCGAACAAAATAAAAGCCGAAAGGCCGAAATTTAATTCACAATTTGGTGCACTACTACAAAAACAGACTACAAACAACATTGTTTTGTTTTACAACATTCCGATCCGGATTCTTTCTTTTTCTTTACATTGTTCCCTTTCTTTTGTAAAACTCTAGTCTAGCTTAATTAAAATTGCTAAGAAGTAATTATTCTCTAGGCTTTAGTTACCAAGTAAAGATCAGTTTAATCTTATTTCGTTAAAGACGGTAAGACGGCGTAATATAAACTTAGTAGGTATTAGGTACATTAAAAAGAAAGCTAGACTTTGAACTAGATAAACTTTGATAAATTCAAAGTTGTACAGCTCTGAATCTGGGGGCACGGCAGTGCCCCAGCCAAGTCTCGAGCAAAACGGGCACGGCCGTACCATCTTTTCTCGATGCGATTCGCGGCTGTTTCGCCCCCCCTATATCTTCGACGTGGACAAAGCTAGGAGTTTAGGTTTTCGGTGAATAATAGTAGGCATTAGAACAAGCTTAAGTTCGAAATTATATGCCAATTGAATTAATAGTTTAGGAGTTACGGTCGATCAAAGTTACACCATTTTGTCACTCACTCACTGACTCACTGACTCACTGACCGATCATCAAAAATCTAAGGTACTTCTAGCAGACTTAGAAACTTCAAATTTTGCACCAAGATAGGTCATTAGCCACATATAAAGGAAAAATTATAAAAACATTAAAAAATAATATACCATAGAAAACAATTTTATATTTGCGGTTTGGCAAGAACATTATGTATGGATTTTGACTGCATTGTTAACTTTGTTCGTTGTTTAAGTATTCAATTGGATGAATAAATACATGGAATAGAAAAGAATAATAAAAATGTAATACATAGACTATAATTAATTGATACATAAAGTTCATAATTCATTATATTAATAAAGCTAAAACTCCATTGTATTGCGATAAATTTCGATTGTATGCGCGCTCGATAGATGGCGTTGTACCTGTCTGAATCGCGCTATGGTTTCGTTACCGAGCGCAGTATAAGTAGTACTTTAAAATAATTCGATAATTTTCATTTGATAGCGCCACCTACCTATGAAAAACCATTTCGAAACTAAAAAAATATTGTAGCTATATTCGGAGAACTTAAGTTAGCCGGATTAGATAGTAGATTTATTATTGTTACTGAAACAGTTATTTAGGCGAATAGTTTATTAATATAACATAGACATAGGTAGTTACAATATCTAGTTGTTTACGTGTTATTTAGTTTAGTTATATTTATTTTGTAAGTTAGTAGATTTATGTTTATTTAGCTCTTTGAAAAGAAACAAAAGAGATAGAGAATGGGTTCTAAGCAAAGCAGTAGCTGAAGTCCAAGAAATTATGAGGTCACCTAAAAAAAAAGAAAGAAATACACTTACAAAAAATAAATGAGATCCCACCAAAAACATTAAAATAATGTAAAAAAATGCCAAGTCTCTCGATGCAGTCTTTCCATCGTAAAAAGTTTTGAGATCTCATAGAAGCCAAGTCCTATTCAAATTATTTTGTAGTTATAAATCAACATTTAGTAATTGTATCAATAGTTTTCTTTATATTATAATTATAGTGACTTGGCAATGAGCACCAATTAAAAGCTGCTTGCTGCCTGGAATTATGTGCAAATGTTACTGACGTTGTTAATGTTTACGCATGCGGTGTGTGACTTTCAACTCCAAATATGCCGTTTTGTTTCTTCTTGTGCTCATTGCCAAGTCACTATAATTATAATATAAAGAAAACTATTGATACAATTACTAAATGTTGATTTATAACTACAAAATAATTTGAATAGGACTTGGCTTCTATGAGATCTCAAAACTTTTTACGATGGAAAGACTGCATCGAGAGACTTGGCATTTTTTTACATTATTTTAATGTTTTTGGTGGGATTAAATTTGTGCCTATAGTATGTGCCAGTTAACATGGCAATAGCGGTCATTGCTCCGACTTTCATCCCGATATCTCAATATTAGCGATACTTCCACTTCACCCGTACAAATCTGTCGCAAACAGTCGCAAAACTGACATCGCTTGTGTCTCATAATACATCAAAAAATGACCACAAACACAAAACAGTGCACAACCCAAAATAATAGAAAATTTAGCAAACCTACCCAACGAAATTTTTTTTTTTAAATAACGTATTTTCGTTTTAACACAAGTCAACACACTGAGACAATTGGATATAAGTATATTAATATTCTTTTGATATCAGGATGGTAAAAACACCTTATTTTTCCTAAAATAAATTACAAAAACTATTTCATCACAGAAAATGCTAATTTTGATCTTATGTCGTTTTTGTTTTACGAGGTCATCACGTCAGGGGTGCAGCACCCGCCATTTTGATTTGACATTCCGTGTGGAAATTCGCTTGCGTTCGGTCTGTTTCGGTGTGCTATAATTTCTTTGCTTTTATAATTTCGTTTATTTATCTTTTGTAGATATTATTATATATTTAAATATTTCTTAAATAAAAGTAATAAAAAACATTTAAAAATATAAACATAGTGATCCGTCGGTGTGGGAGCAGGGTCCAAGCTACCGGCGGTTAGGGCTCCAGAGACAGGAACCTCCTCACAATGCGAGCCGTATCGAGGAGTACTGCCTTCTGAATCTGGCCCTTGATCCAACTACCCAACGAGAGCCTCGAGAGATGTTCGTCGAGGCTCTTGGCCATCAGGCCATTCGCCGTTACGACAATCGGCACAATGATAGCCGAGCTCACATTCCACACGTCGACAACCTCGCGCGCCAAGTCAAGATATTTTATTTGTTTATCTTTGTCAGCTTTCATGAGGTTCTCGTTATGCGGGATGGTAACATCGATTATCACTACGCGGCGCGCTGATTTGACTACCACTACTAGGTATGTCAGGCTTATTAGCAATAAAAGTCCTGTCAGTAATGATAGGCAGATCTCAGTATATCGTGACATGGTCTTTTTCGAGAACTGGGTCGGGCACATACTTGTAATACGGCACCTCTGAATCCACAAGTTTGCATAATAAAGCAAGTTGCTGGTGAATAATCCTGGCCAGGGATACTGGCTAGGTTATGCCTGTACAAGTACTCGCCGTTAGCAAGACGAGAACAACCAGAGATAATATGTCTGATCGACTCACCCGGACGGTGGCATGCCTGACACACTTCAACCGTCCCGTCTTTCATAATATGTCTTCGGTAGTTTCTAGTCAAGATAACTTCGTCCATAATCGCACAGACAAAACCTTCAGTTTCTCCGAAGAGGTCACCGAAACGTAGCCAGGATACGGACGCTAGAAAGTCTACATCGGGCCCGTGAAGAGCCCGGTAGAAGCGTCCGTATTATATTTTATTATTAATGTTTGTGTGTATTGTATTTATATCATCGGTAATCTATTATTTGATGTGCATCACTGTCTACCCTAATTTTTTTTTAAAGTTCTTCAAGTCCATCCTAATTGTCTGGAAGATATCGCTATTAGCGATAAGACCGCCGTTGTACCTTTAGTATTAAACATATTGTAAAACTTGTTTTCATTTAGGTGTACAAGAAAGTATATTCTATACTATTCTATAATAATTTGAAATACTTATAAAAGTAAAGGTCGACGACGAGCGGGTATACCATGAGCTGGACTCAAACCCACACTTTTCAGAAATGTGTACACTGATACCTCAACTACTAAGGGCCCTTTTCCTGTCATACGTATTTTCACCCGCATGCGGATATGGTCCGCGTGCAGGCTACCCGCATCCTTTCATTTCATACATGTTTTTCCTATGATGCGGAAAGTATGCGAGCGGACCAGATCCGCGCGCGGAAGAAAATACATATGACGGGAAAAGGGCCGTTACCTATCACTACATCCATTAAGTCCGTCACATTGAAACATTTTTTACGTCACACGTAAATTTATAAGCACACAATTTGATTTCTAGAAATAAAAAATAATAATTTTGAATTAGAGCAACACAAGATTCACAACCCCTTTATGTCAAGCCGGCTGGTACCACGATGCTGTAGCGATAGAAGCAACTATCGCTTATTGGTAGTTTTAGGTAACAATAAGTGTCATTATCGCATAGTGATGAAAAACTTGGTAGGCGGGAGTGAATGACCGCTATTGCCATGTTAAATGGCACATACTATAGTTAAATGTAGCCGTCGATATTTTCAAAAACAATTTTTGTTCATGTTAAGCAAAGTTTTGTTATCGGAACAAAGTATCGGTCGCGGGACTAATGAATTACCGTGACCCCGGTACGTAAAGGGCTATTGAAGGACACCGTGGATTTTAGTCAGTACAAGTCTGACAGTCCCTCCCGCCCTGCCCTGGGTGGGAGGACTCATTTGATGATTTTACCACGACAAAAAAAAAATCGGAACAAAGTATCAATTTGTTTACTAACCGCGTGGTACTTTGTCAAAAATTATAGGTATATTATAGATATTACCGGGTTAAAAGTACGTCATTCAAAATCTATTTTTGTGTCAAATTTCAGCCAGAATCGATTCGAACCGAGTTTATTTCGTTTAAAATTAAATAACCGTAAAAAAGTTTCATCACCACATGCAACTACTAACGCCATCTCTGAAGCGAAACCAGAACTAAAACACAAAACTGATTCATGCCCTAATAGATGTCGCTACGATCGCGATGCTCTCTTCAAGTCAACGAACCTAATTACATAGCATTACGACAATCTAGATTGACATGGACAGCACAATGGTAGACTGTCAATATCAGGGAGTTGTATATTGAAGTCTTGAGGTCGGAATCGAGAATCGGTAATGGTTTGATTCAAATCGATTGATTGAATGGTAGGGTTGACAGTTTTCTTTTTAATCGAGGTTGATATCAAGATGGTTGTGGTAGTGTTAAAAAACGTGCAAAATACTGGTTTTAAAATGCCAATAATTTGCTATGGGTCATGGTCACGCCTCAAGGCCAAAGCCTGCCGGGGTCGTGGGCCTCACGAATTATCGTGATCCCGGAACGTAAAGGGCTATCGAAGGACACCGTGGATTTTAGTCAGTACGAGTCTGACAGTCTTTTCCGGTCCACTAAGGGTGGGAGGACTCATTTGATGATTTTACCACGTAAAAGAAAGTGTACAACATGAATAGAACATGGTAATTTCAGTCCCTTCAAAGCCCCAAGGTCATCAGATGATTTTCGACACCAAAAAAAAAACACAATAAATGGTAAAAATGCTTGGCTAAAACAAATGATTTACAAAAATTGATAAACTAAGTTTAAGAGCGTACACTGTACTGTCATGGCCATTTCTTATCCTTTGTTGCAACATTTGCTTGGATTACACATCGACCTTTGCATATCTTGATAAGGGATTTATGACTGCGCCATGTTCTTTTTTTCTGACGTAAATGATCTTACTGGTTTCTCCAGTAAATTGGCTGGATTGATGAGATGATTATTCTGTTTATTTTATAGCATCTACGTTTTTTCGATCGGGTTCGATGCCAGGATCGTAGTGCTTGGTTACCGACTCCCAAGAAATAAAGAAAACACATTATTTTGTACTAACTACTATGTAATTCTCAGTGGTAATATTACCATGCGTCATCCCAATGCAAGGTTTCCCCATGACTTCCACTTTTTTAGATCTAGAATCAGAGTGAAGAAAGAAAGAAAGAAGAAAAAAAAACGTTTATTTGGGTAACCGGTACACACAACAAAAACAAATAAAAGAAGAAAAAAAAAACACAACTAAGTAGAATAAATTACAAGTTAAAAACAACAACGAAATAACAAATAATATAACATTGTGTGTCCCACGGCTACGCCAAATGTGTCCAGTTCAGCAATTTGTCGAGCAGCTAAGTGCTCGACGCTGGTTTTCAACTAGACCCGGACGATGACGTGACGGACGCAAAGCAGTCTTAAAACAGCCAAACATGCTATGTGTGTGTTTGTAAAATACATAAATATTTATATTAACTTACGAAACAAATATATACGTATTAAAATAAATTAAATATACATGTGCCTACAAGATAATAAATAAAGAAGTAAAGATATATAGGAAAAAGAAAGTAAGTAAAAAAATATATAGGATAGACGCAGGACGATAACACTTATGATGAGTGGACCTTGTTGAATTTGTCTGACTTGTCTTTCTAACTTGTACGAGTAAGAGGTCTGCCGAAACGCCTAATGCATATACTTAACAAAACCGGCCAAGTGCGAGTCGGACTCGCCTTTAAAGGGTTCCGTAGCAGCAAGTAACATTATATAAAAGTTGGTAGTAACTTTGAAAGATAAATTGCGGGTTACGATTTATGACGTATTAAAAAAAATGTAAGTTGGTACGCACAATATTGAGTGATTTACCATGTTATTTTAATATCATGGACTTCTTATAGGTTTTCCTATAATCTATAAGGAGAAAACTAATTTCTGTATTTTTTTCAAAATTTTAGATTCAGTAGTTTCGGAGATAAGGGGGGGGGAATGGTCAATTTTCGTCTATTTTCTTGAATAACTTGGAAACTATTTATTTTAAAATTACAAAAAAATACATTTAAGATCTTCTCAACAAGACCTTTCATTTGATATGCCACACGATGCAGTTTTCAGAATTTTTTTTTTTAATTTTCCCCTTCGCCCCCAAAAATGACCCCCCATATACAGATTTCATCTGCTCACGTCGGGCGAAAGTTAAGCTTTCATGTTTGAATGGGATTACGATTCTGTATTTTGATTGGATTAATATCGATTTTTGTGTCTGTATGATATCCTCAATACGCTAAACTCAGTAGATCAATAGACACTGGTTTTCAATTTAGTTATAATTTTTATGATATGTTTCAACGCAGTTAGGCTTTTTATGGCAGTCTGTGACGTCAATTTGTTTACTTAATATTTTTTACATTGGTTTAAAATAAGTCTAATTATAATGTATAGTTAAAATTATAAAGCAGGCGAAACAAGTGACGATAGTTCATTTGTACTATGAATGCGTCCCCACAAGTTAGTTCCAATTTTCAAACTAGATGGCGCTGCTCATTGACGTCACGTTTCTGAATCGCGGTGTTAAGATTCTCCGCTGTTGAATGACCCTCGCGCGGTACTCTATAGAAATCATACTTACCTGGCATAGGGGAAACCGTGATCAAGAAGGCGGTTCCCCCAGGGCGAGGCCTACCATTGCACTGCGGTTAGGTTGACCCCTGCGATTATCCCTAATGTGGATAACTCGAATGCGTTATTTTTGGTAGTGGGGACTGCGTACGCGCCGTCCCCTCTGAAATCATTGTGTAAGGTTCCGTATCGAATCGTACGATGGGATTTAAATCCACGCCATTTTGACTTGGTAAAGGTTAATCTTAGCTTCATAATAATGTTGTTATTTTTTAATATAAGAAAGAAAGAATAAACGTTTATTGACACATGTCATAAGTACACACAACATTAACAAAGAAATATTTAAAAAGAAAACTTAGAACTAAACAATAAATATTGTGTGACTCATGGCTGCGCCAAATAGGCCCAGTTCAGCAAATGCCGGACAACTAGTGCCCGACGCTGGTTTTCAACTGAGCCTACGTGAGTGCACGGATGAAAATCAGTTTGATAATGAGGAAAAAATAAAATAAAAATATTAATAATAAATGTAAAAAAAAAAAAGTAAAATAATATGTTAAAATAATAATAATAATAATATATGTATACATAAATATTGTGTACGATGTTTCTATGTACTGTGAATAGTAAAAATTAAATAAATAATAAAATAAATAATTAAAATCACCGGAGCTACAAATTCTGTCATGACCTAGGTACCTAAAATACCGTTATCTTAACAACGGTAAATACCCAATAACGGGACCATCGTTAGTCCGTAGCATCACACCGACACTACATCGCTCGCAGCCGGGTGTGACGCACTAATCACCGGCGTAAATATTTAAAAATACCAGATTACTTGTAGCTGCGGGTATTTTAAAAATTTAAAATAAATTAATATAGTAAGTGATAAGGGATATTGATTATGGATAAAACAATTTGTATTTGTACAAAACAGTTAATTTTAAAACATCGATAGTGAACAAACAATAATGAAAAGAATTAAAAAGAAAACGCGAAAGAGGGTAAGTGTCCAAGATTATTCGAGTAAAATTGTCTGTTTGGTCAGACATACAAATTAAATAATGTATTCCTTTTTGTAGTTGTACGTGGGAAGGAATTCAAATACTCGAAAAAACTTATGTTCAGTATGAGAAAAACAAAATGAGATAACGGCGCATTCCGACACCATACGGTGCAGGGCATGTTGGCCAGCAACATAAGGTGAGTTTAAGCCATACATGCAGCGACTTGTTGCAATGTACGAGATGGTGGTCAAAACATAACCTAATGGCATGTTGCCCTGTTTTCCACAGGTCACCAGTATCAAGCGCGTGATACAGTATACATAACAGTCAACTTCGGGTTATGAACACAGGGCACAGTAAGGATAACTGCTGGCACGAAGAATGAAAGAGAATGCAGTCCATATGTTAAAGATATCTCATAATTTTATATTGATGTTAAATATTTTTACATTATTGTACATAATACACTATTCATACACCACGTTCTACTCAAATTGATACTACATTATATTAGCGATAGATTCATGTTGACCATGTCGACGCCCCCAAGGAATAAACCTGTATTATACTATTACTGACTTTTTACTGTTATACCATTTACGGTATCTATGGGTCGGGATACACCTATGCAATTTTTTTCAAATTTTTTCTGCGATAATTTCCAACGTTTTTTCTTAAAACACTTTTGTTCTTTGGAAATTTTTCATTTTTAATTCACTAGAACAATAACGAAATACGTTATTACTAATTAAATTCTGTGGCTACATTTCGGTAAAGTAATATTACTGTAAAATATTTCAGCTAAATTTCTGGTTAACGCGATTACAGGTTTATTATCGTAAATTTTGTGGTAGACATTTTCGGTAATGCACCGTAACAGTTATCATCTGGGATATAAATGTAAACCTACTATACGCATTGGCGGTAACTTGCTCGCGCTCGGCGACTCAAGGACGCGTTTCTACATGTAATGCACTTTACGCACACTAATACTAATACTGCATACTTTAAATCTAGACTAAATATTATTTATAAAAATAAAACAATAATAAAAAATAGCAAAATGGTACACGGTGTCCACATTTTAACAAAATATTGCAGTTACCTACAGCTATTTTACAAATACAATTTAAATGTGTGAGCATTCAAATTTCAACTAGCTTGATTCTGTTTAAACCCTACATTGTACTATGGAGCAGGACCAGCATGTTTCCAAACATTTTTATCTTGAATAATTATAATCTTCTATTTTATAATTTGCTTGTTTACCAAGTGTATTTTTATGTAACTTTTAAATTTTATTTTATTTAGAGTTAAAATTTCGTTAGGTATTTTGTTTTAACAATTAACACAGTACCCCATAAAAGATTTTTTGACTTTAGACAATCTAAAATAAGATTGATAAATTTTATCTTTATTTCTAGTTTTAAAATTATGTCTATCGCTTATTTTATTTAAAAAAAAAGAAATTTTCCTAACATACATTATATTTTCATAAAAAAATTGACAAGGCACTGTCATTATATTAATATTTTTAAAAAGTTCCCTAAGAGATTCACGACGACACGTAGATTGTAAATGGCTCTGATGGTTCTCTTTTGCAAAATAAAAATAGATTGAATGTCAGCCGCCCAGCCCCACAGTAGAATGCCATAAGACATAATGCTGTGAAAGTAGCTGAAGTAAACCAAACGCGCAGTTTCGACGTCTGTTAACCGTCTTATCTTTCTAACAGCTTAAGCGGCTGAGCTTAGACGGTCCGCTATGCTATATGGGGGCCCCATTGTAATTTATCGTCTAACGTGATTCCTAGGAAAACTGTCTGATTAATTAATTCCAATTTTACTCCCTTCAATAAAATGTCGCAATCGCTACTTCTAACATTTGGCAAAGTGAATCTAATATATTTAGTTTTCTTTTCATTAAGAACTAAATTATTCAGAATAAACCAATTTTGAACCTTAACCTGAACCTTACCTAAAGGGCCCCCAGCCCCTACTGAAAACAAAAAACGGCGGTAACTACGCCCTAGGACAACGTGGACGTAATTTGCAAAAATTTTACTCATCGCGGTCTTGAAATAATAATTTATCGAGCTCGCTCCGCTCACTCTAAAATTTTAGCCTTTGCTAACAAGGCACGAACGAGCTTTTTCTTAAATTCCCAATACAAATGTTTCTATTATCATTTTGCTTTCCACATTCTACATGTATTAGTTTAAACCAGCGGTTCTAAACCTGAATGGCTCGGGATCCTTTTGGTGGGAAAACGCCATATGTGTCGCTTAACTTCAAACTCGGATTTGTACAATTTTACTATTTTCGTAAAAAAGGTTATTGCTACGTGTGGCATTACCAAATCGCAAAACGAGGCTGCATGGAAATTGGGAGTTGAATAGAAACAGGAGCGAGGTGTTGACAAGATATATCTTTATTTAGATGGTTGTTATGGCCAAAATAAAAACAGATACATTTTTGCTTTACATGCATATGCAGCAAAATCTTTAAATTTTTCTATAACGCACAAATTTTTCAATACTGGACATAGCCAGAACGAAGGGGACTCGATGCATGCCTGTATTGAAAGGAACATGAAAAATAAGTCTATTTACAGACCTGATCAAATATGTAATATAATTCTAAACTCCAAAGTCTCGGGAGAAAAATATACTACGAAAGAATTAGAGCAAACAGATATTTTAGAATTAAAAAATTGGGAAATCCTTTACATTGGCGTCGCGATATAGATGGGAATACGATACGCTGGTCTGATGTAATGGAAATTCATGTATCATCATCCCAACAGGACAAGGTTTTCTTCAAATATGATTTTGATGATGCATATTAATTAAATATTTCAAATTCATTTCAAACCAAACGACGTGGGCGTAAACCTAAGACAGATGCTTTGATAGAAGATACTGTATTTACACGTGCTTATCATCTACCTCTTCCTATAAGGAAGGCGTTGCATACAGATTTACTGTCTTTGTGCAATAGTGGAGCGATTCCACGGTATTACCATGCATTTTATGAATCCTTAATTTCTGTAGAAAATAGTGATGATCGCGGTGATACTGATGATGCCACTGACAATACCGATTAGTTATTAAATGTTTAGCTTGCCTTCTTTTGTTATACTTTTACTAATTGTAATTTCTGATCTCTATGAGAACTTTGTTCTCCATAAACGTTATAATTTTAATAGTTCTTGTGAGTTTCCTATAATTATTCCTCGGAGATACCGACGACAAATTTATTTTACTTAATCGGTTTTCAATGATTACAAAAATATGACTACCAAAAATTTTCTATAAAATAAGGGTTACACTACTTTACCCTTTTATGGTTATCTAAAATTTTACTATAAGAAGTCGGTAACTGAACGTTACAATCATTCTCTGTAACGAAAAAACACGTTTAATAATCCAGTAAAGCAATATTATGCCTATGGCTTTTAAGAAATTTACAAGAATAATTCGGTAAGTAAACATTACTGGAATAATAATGTTAAGTCAGGGTGGTAAGATATCAATACCCTAAAAATAGTAGGAATCCATTTTCGGTAATATGTATTTTGGTGAATAACTAATTCTGTGTATCGTTAATAGTTATACTTAATACTTTAAACTTTTCGGGTAAAAATTAGCTTTTCGGTCATATAACAATGTTGTCATAATTACCTTTTGTTGAAGAGATATACCCCAAAAACACTAAATCATTTTTCCTGTAAAATTTGATTTTTGCGATTACCGGTTTATTCCCCGGGGACGTCGATGTCCAGTTTACGTTGTGCATCAATCAAGTATTCCCGTAAGCGTTTCTTGAAAATATTGATCGAGTTAGATGAGCGGATGGGAGGTGGCAGATTATTCCATATCTTAGATGCCGCATATCGAAAACTGCCTCTGAAAGCCGCCGTACGATGAGACCGAGACGCAAGCTGCTGCGAGCATTGCCTTCTGACGCATTCTCGTGTACAGCTATCCAACTCAGCTTATTGTACAGGTAGTCTGGTTTTTGATATTTTATGATCCCGAACAGAAGGCACGCAAAGTGCAACTTGCGTCTCTATTTCATTTTAAGTGTGTAGTGCTTGTTTAAGATTGGGGTTACATGACTCCTGGCAGGAATCTTGTAACAAAAGCGGGCACAAGCGTTCTGTACTCTTTGGATGAGCCGGTCTGTGCGGGCCAACAGGCGCGGGCCGTATACAGTATCCGCATAATTTAGCCTAGACAGCACCAGAGTCTCAACAAGCTGTTCCCGTAGTGTTACAGACAAATAAGGCCTCATCTTGTATAGAACCTTCAGGCGGTAAAAACAGTTTCGCACCGAATCAGCTATATGTTTCTCGAACCGAAGGTCCATGTCCATAACGAGACCAAGATTCCGCGCCTCAAAGACTCTGTCAATTGGATCACCCATCAATTCTAGGCTAAATTTTGCGGGTAATTTAGATAATTGCTGTCTTGTGCCAAACACCATGTACTTAGTCTTGGTTGGATTTAGCGACAAACAATTTTCCGCAGACCAGGCGGCAATTCTATGAAGGTCTTCATTTAGGTCTCTGATGGCACTGTCATATTCATTCGGCTTAAAAGACAAATACAGTTGTACGTCGTCAGCATAAATATGGTATTTACATTTTTTTAGACAATTGGTAATATCCGCACAATATAAAACAAAAAGGATTGGACCCAATATAGACCCTTGTGGAACGCCTCTTACAATCGGAGTACAAGTTGACTTTAGAGTATTTCCGTCACCCAACTGTAGATCTACACGCTGTTGTCTGTTTGTGAGGTAGCTACGGAACCATTGCGTGGTGCTGGGGTCAAATCCATAAAAAATTAGTTTAGACAATAATAGCGAAATATTAATTGCGTCAAAAGCTCGGGAAAAATCTAGCAAGACCAACACTGAGCACATTCCCTTATCTTGGGCTGATAGGAGATTGTCGGTTACATCCAGTAAGGCAGTGGCAGTACTACGCTGTTTCCTGAAACCAGACTGTAAGTCGGGCAATATGTTATTGTGTTCCAGGAAATGCGTTAACTGCAGACTGACGACCTTTTCTAGTATTTTTGACAGGCATGGTAATATGCTAATAGGGCGCAAGTCTTTTACTTCAATAGGATTGGCGTGTTTCGGTAACGGCCTGACAGACGCTATTTTCCATATGTCGGGGAATGTTGAGGTTATTATAGAACAGTTTATAATGTCTGTAACAGTATTTAGAGCGTATGGTAAAATCATATTAAGCATGTCAAGGGTAATGTGATCATAACCTTCGGCGTTGCTTTTTAGTTTAGAAATGATACGAGCAATGTCCTTCTGTTCCACTGGATCGAGCTTGAAAATAGCTTCGCCATGTCTGTGGTCTTCAAAATAGGTTTTAAGTGACATACTTGCTAAAGGATTACCGGGAACCAACATAAAAGTATCATTAATAAGATCTGGGTCATTAAAATGCGGCGGAATGTCTAGTTTGGGTTTAAAAGGTGATACAGTGGCTTTAAGATTTTTCCATAATGATTTTGGATTTTTCATGTTATTATTTATGTTATATTTAAACCACGCAACTTTTTCATTGTATAAAGAACTTAAAACAAGGGACTTTAGCTCTTTGTAGTATACCTGTTTGGAATTTGACTTAGTTTTCTTATAACAAGTTAAAGCATTATCGCGTAAGCGCATCATGAGTTTAATCGTATCGGTTATCCACGGATAAGACTTCTCCTTAATAGTACTAGTTTTGATTGGTGCGTGAACATCGAATAGAGAAATAACATGGGAGTTAAAAACATGCACCATATCATTCACGTTTTCCAATGAAGAAATATTACAAAGACTTAATAATATCGACAAGTCCATGTTGAAACTATCGATGCATACATTTTTAAGAGGCCTATATTTTACTATGTACGGTTTAAAGTTATCACGTTTTAAATGAAATTCGGTAATTATAACAGAATGACCGTTTACTGTGCTATAAGATTCCACAGTCGTGTATCTTGGTCTCAAGTCGGTGCACATGATGTCTATCAGTGTTTCACTGGAAGCTGTGAAATGTGTAGGAGTTGTGACCATTTGAGTAAGACTGAGGCTGTCCAGGAACTCGTTAATTTTCTTTGTTTTAGTTCCGCTAGTATCCAACATGTTTACATTAAAATCACCCAATAATATGTAATGGTCACAGTGTCCGAGTGAGCTAAGGGAATCGGTTAGGGCATCGAGGAAAATTACAAGGTCTGACCACGGTGGCCGGTACGCGGTACCAATAGCAATTTGTTTGCTGTTTATTGTGAGTATTAGCCACATTTGTTCGACAGATTCGAACCTGGGATCAACCGAGCGGGTCCAAGTACGCGCGCTCAGTCCGCTGCGCAGGTAAAATCCGACGCCCCCACCACGGCCCGCGCGAACACTCGCTGGCCGCGGCGTGTGACGTAGACGGTAGCCCGGTACAACCGGAGCGCGCCCCTCCTCGCCCGGTCGGAGCCAAGTTTCATTTATGGCCATAATGTCAAAACAATGCCTATCGATCACGCCGATCAAGTCATCATGCCCTGTGCCCAATGATCCCGCATTCAGAAATCCAACCTTAAGAAACTTATCTCCTTTAGTCATCATTATTAAATAAAATAGCGAAACAACGATCAGTATTAAGCGAAATTGCATCTTCAATAATTAAGATAATGTCATGTATTTTATGGAATATTGCAAATAAAAATATGGGAATAGTGTGTTTATGTAATATAGAATAGTTACGAGTATTATTAAAGAACATTAATACAATGTAAAAACGAAGTAAACTGCGGTATGCGTAAAATAGTGTTGTAAATAGTGTATATAATATTATGGACAATAGGTTAGAAAGCAGACGTAGTAGTGTATTTATAATAAATAAGTAAAGATAAGTATGTATATTGTTGATGACAAACTGGTTTACAGTGTACAATTCACTGAGGTGCGCCGTGGGACACACACATATTATGGGAATAACAAAGAAGCAGAAAGGCGATAATGACAATTTCTTTGAAATAATACGAGTAATACTTAAAAGGATTATTTGAATAACTGTAACATACTTAAGAACTAAAATTAATTGTAAAAGTTTAGTAATATGGCAGCAATCTGTCTTAACAAAATGTTAGTTAAATTGCTGCTTGGGAATTTCGATTGCACACCGTACTCCTGGCCGACCTCTGTTGGTCAACGGTAGATGTTTCAAAGTTAAATGATACTTTTAAATAAAGTGTTCTCCTTTAAGAGATAAGTTCAAAAGGCATGGCAGATAATATTTTACGTATTAACCATCTGGCTCCATCGCAAAATATGATATTTGCGCTGATCATCTTTGTTCATTTTATTCAATATTAGCTGTTCCCCGTGGTCGCGGGACTTTATGATTCACCGTGATCCCGGAACGTAAAGGGCTATTGAATGACACCATGGATTTTTATCAGTACGAGTCTGACGGTCCCTCCCGCTCTGCCCTGGGTGGGAGGACTCGCTTGATGATTTTACCACGATAAAAAAAAAGTTGCTCCCCGTGGTTTTACCCACGCAGCTAAGCTCCTATTAATCATAGCGTAATGTTATACAGCCTATATGTATAGCCTTCCTCGATAAATGGACTATCCAACACAAAAAGATTTATTCAATTCCAACCAGTAGTTTCTGAGATTAGCGCGTTCAACCAACAAACTCTTCTGCTTTGTAATATTATAAGTATAGATTTGTTGCTAATATTCAAACACCTCTTTATCACCAGACCTCGACAGATGGGAACATCACCAGCAGTATACTGACCTTCGTTCCAACTATAGAAGACGCTGGACGGGTCCTCTCCTGCCGAGCAGTCCAGCCAAGTCTAGTGCATTCCACGCATGAAGATGGATGGAAAATGGAGATACAACGTGAGTAATAAAATAAAATAAATAAATATTCCACAACTATCACACAACGCCATCTAGTCCCAAGCTAAGCAGAGCTTGTGTTATGGGTACTAGACAACTGATAAACATACTTATATATTTCTAAATACATACATATTATAGATAAATTACACCCAGACACAGAACAAATGATCGTGCTCATCACACAAACATTTGTCCTGGGTGGGAATCGAACCCACGACCTCCGGCATAGCAGTCAGGGTCGCTAACCACTAGACCAACAGGCCTGTCAAGTAATACCTTGTATTCACTGCGGACGCCGAGTAATGGGTGACTCGCCGTCTGATCATGGGCCATGCTGAACGACGGCGAGTCGTGTTCCGCGCGCGCCTCAAAGAGCTGTCAGCAATTTGACGGAGGCCCCATAGAGGACCATAGCCTGCCGGGGAACTGTCCAAACAGGAAACTGTGGCCCTGGAACTTAAAGGGCAATTGATGAAACACGGTGGATTTTAATCAGTTCGAGTCTGACAGTCCCTCCCGCTCCAGCCTGGTCGGAAGCGGCTCATTTGACGATTTTATCCTAAATTAAAAAACCTTCATCACTTAAGCGGTCGATAATGATAACAAAATGTGATCTTTGGAAATGCCCTTAGTATAATTTCAGGACTCTGTGGGCGTAGCCGTTGGCAAAAATGCTTGGAAAGTATTTTACAACGCAGAAAAATAATTATTTTATCTCCAAAACCTCTAAAATGCCAGAGAAAAAGAAAATTTCAAACATCCTGTTTTGCAATACACGAGCCCCCACAAGTTAGGACTAAAAGAAATGTCTATTGAATTAACCATGAAATAAAAAAGAGGATAGAAAACCACTCTTCGGGTTTTAGTCTTTTTTTTTTGTTTTTGACGAAACCTAATGACAGGACTATTGAAATATCGCACATTTACATACATGCCACAGCATGCCTGCTTGGCATTAAAGCCTTTGTGAAACAGACAGGCGTGGCGAATGCGAAGCGAGGCGTTTTTATTTGTAAGGTGTGGTATTGTTTGAATCCAGTCACGTGAAGACGTGGCGAAGGCGTATTTGCTCTGTTTGACGTCGTTCATAAAAAGCCAGCTAATACAACTGCCACGCCTCGGTTCGCTGCACCCAGTTTGACGTCTCGTATCGGTTCGTTATCGGCTCGGATTCGGTCCGGTTCGCTTTCGCCTGTCTGTTTGACACAGGCTTAAGATCACTTTTATAAAAAAAAAAGAAAAATGGTCCTAATGCTGTTTCCTTCTGTTTGTGCCCACTAAAACCTTACCCAAATGAAACGCCATTTTATTATATACACATTTTTTTTCTCTCCCAACAGATCTACCGGTAGCGAAATTGGAGTTGGGCGCTAATTTGGACGCTAACAAAGTGGTGGAGGGCTCAGACGTGTACCTGGACTGCAGAGTACGAGCAAACCCGTGGCACAACCATGTATATTTTACGCATAATGTAAGTAAAAAAGTTAAATACTTTTTACGTATTACCGCCTGCGTAGCAAATCATGAAGCTTTCACCAATGGACTTTTAAGAATAGAATGAAAAATACGACGTTGCCGGGTAGGATCGAAAGTCCTTCAAATAATACCGAGTCCAGACTGGTGTAACGTGTAATGTACCTCCAGTCCTGCCTTGGGTGGGAGGACTCATTTAATGAGTTTAGCACTATAAAAAAAAAAGGATTTTTACATGTCTACCGTAGTTTTTGCGTACCCCATGGGGAATAGGCGTCAGTTTATGTGTCTGTCTATACATCATTCTCTTCAAGTCAGTCCAGTGTGACCGATTCCATTAATCTTGAAAGGATTCAGAATCGTTCGTGCGTTTCCGTATGCTTTCGCACGACTGAATTTTGTACGAAAACGCTTGATGAACAAACGCAGAATACTACCCACATTTTGCCACATATTTTAAGATTGTAAGGGGAAAATTTCTTTCTAATAATTAGGTACTTTTTTTTACGTGATAAAATCATCTTAATGGTTCCTCCCACCCAGGGTAGAGCGGGAGGGACTGCCAGACTTGTACTGACCAAAATCCACGGTGTCCTTCAACAACCCTTTACGTACCGAGGTCACGGTAATTCGTGAGTCCCGCAACCAATAATTAGGTACTACCAAAATCTGTGCTGGTTAAGATAGTAAGTCGTCAAGTCCTAATTTTTATAAATGACTGAACAAGTGAACAGAATATAATTAACCTTAATACCATAGAATATAAAATGTCCAGATTCCGTGTTCATAACAAAACGTAAAGCTTTTCGTGGAACTTTTTATAAACGTGTGAGTGACCGCCACGCACACATTTAAATGTTTTCCTTCGACATGTTCTGTCACTTGTTTTACGTAGTAATCGATGGAAGGGGATAATATGTCTTTCATTTGTTTTTTTTTTTGATAATGTACAGACGGATTAATTAGATTTTTTCAGTTAAATAGCCTTTTATAAAGCATTCTCTTTTTCGTCTAGGGAGTGGTTGTAAAACCAGGTCCAGGTGTTCTCCTGGCGAACCAGAGCCTGGTCCTACAGCGGGTGTCGAGGAAGGCAGCTGGTGCTTACGTCTGCTCAGCACGGAACACCCTGGGTGAAGGGTCTTCTGAAAGCCTCGTTCTGGACGTCAAATGTAAGTATATTTAAAAATTATTAAACATAGGTGGTAACTTTGTAATTTTTGAAGTGAAAACTTCTTTAGCGGCGTTGTGCACTTTTTTTGGAATGGGTAAAATATGTTTAACTCGCGTCAGAACACGTGACCTGACTGAAAATTCGTAAGACGGCGCTGGGCGCTTGCGCGAATGTTCGTGTGTGTTTATTACTATTGAAGTTTTCATTTCTGCCGGCACTCCCAGAGTGCAACCCGTCGTTTTTTTTCCATAATGATGTTCGCTTGACGGGAGCATTCACTTGTAACGTAACTTACGTAGCGTTACAGATTCGAGCTCTTCATAAGTGAAGGAGCGAAACAATCGAGCATTACAATGCGCAACTTGTAAAATGATAACTTGATACAACTTGTAATTCATTGCGCTTCACTTGTCAAATATGTCCGACTGTCCCGGCATGCCGCAGTAAAGATTCTTTATGCTAAACGTAATTTTCATTGAGATTGAAGAGGTCATTGACATTTTCGTTTTTATCGTGGTCGCATAGTACTATTTGGCAACACATAAACCGCTTTTAAAAGCAAATAACTTATCTAATACACTAACTTTCAAAGTAAAACTAAAACCCATCTTACATTTCTATCCTCAAACTTCAAGTAATACTGTAATTTATATCTTACAACTTGTCGGTAAAGTATAAGTTTAAATGTCGCTACCTATCTAGCCTCCAATGATTAATATTTCATCTCGTCCGCCATATTGATTTCACAACTTTATGTTGGCACTACACTGAATTAGTCATTGCTTTTACACTATGGTCCATGATGGTTGATGCTGGTCATTGACGAGTATAAATTATGGCAATGTTTTTGAACTGCCATAATATGTGGTGATGTTATTTAAATAAGTAAACATTAACTACTTGGTTTAACGTTAGTTACCTAATTTATTTTATTGTGTCAATTTTAAAGCAAACTAATTAGTGGTTTTTCATTAGGTAAACGAAAGATAATAATAAAATCACTACCGAGCCTTGACCACCGGTAGCTTAGACCCTGTTCCCGATACCGGTGGGCCACTATTATTTATATTTATAAATGTTTTTTTTGTTGTTTTGATTTTTTTTTACATAAAAAAAATAATTTAATAAGTAAAGAAAATGAATGAATGACAAAAAATCACTAGAAGCATAGTTAAGACGACCCACTGACCCTATATTCTCTTTTTTTTATTCTCAAGTTGCCCGCCTTGGTCGTTGATACTGTCTAATTGGGATACCGTGGTCCTGGAACGTTAAGAGAAACCGAAAGAACAGGGTGGACTTTTAGTCAGTAAGAGTAGGACAGTCCGTTCCGTTCCACCAGAACTCATTTGATTTTTTTACTACGAAAAAGAGAAAAAAGAAAGAATAAGACACAATTTGCATTCATCTTGCCGTTATACCATTTCTAGACGTCTACGTCATCCATATTTATCTTCTTATAACTCGTAATTTCTTCAACAAATATGGTTTCTCAACAGTTGTGCCAACCTGCAAGTCATCAGCTCCCATCGTGGTGAGGGCAGCAAGAGGAGAGGTGATTGACATCGACTGTGATCTGGATGCCAATCCTAAGGTAAGATCCAAAAATATAAGTATCGAAATGTTACCCTAATTATTGCCAACATTTTAATTTGACGGAGTGATAAATTGTTTACATACTAGTAGCGCCCTCTGTTGCTTAGTTGATGGCACATTTAAGTCTCAACCGATCTAATGGAGCATTTTTATTAGTTGTTAGGGCCCGCATGCGGGTTGCGAGAGATTTCTGGAACGCATGCCACAGGACCCGCATTCGGGGAACCCTTTTGATTAGTCGATAGCCCGCATGCGGGATGTAGGAAAACCTCCATGTTCGTCGCCATTTACTCGACCCGACCTGCATGCTGTATATCGACCGATGAATTTCATTGGTCGATAACACGATCGGTATAAAGCAAGCGGGGAATCGCCGCAGACGGTGTAACGAACCCGTATCGACTCGTGACTTTCATTGGTTGTTATCTCGCATGCGAGGACTCCCCGCATGCTGCATACCAAACATGTTAACGACCAATAAAACTGCGCCATGAGGTGGTTGTGTATTAATCAGTAACGCAAGCGGTTTCAGTATTTCACCCGCTGATCGGGTCTTATTTGTTGAAGCGTGATATTATAATATTATATAGTCCATGTCCCTCGATAAATAGACTTTATCTACTATCATGCTATTAATCCTCTATAAAAGAACCTATAACAATTAGCTTATTGCCAACATTAAAACACTCAATGATATAATGATCATTATATCATCCAAACGCGTGTTATAATGAATTTCAAAAAAAGAACATTCTCATGCAATGACATTTTCACCACCAGATCGCTAAAATTTTGAAAAAAGAACAACTCGTCTTATCGTGTTATATCCCGCCATTTTTTCACTCGAATATGGTATGCGAATATGGTATGTTATGAGAATCTTTTATAGAGGATTCACAGCATGATTGTAGATAAAGTCTTGTATGCAACCGTTATAATTAGGTATTAAAACACTCATGTGATACTATTATCACACTCGGCTACGCCTCGTGTGATAAACCCACATTCGTGTTTTAATACCCCTGATTATACAACAGTTGCATAAATAACTAATTCAACACATGTTTTTTTAATGTGAAACAGAAGTTCCCTAGATCAGCGCGATCAATCAAACAAACTCATTAGTATGATATGAAACTTCGCACATTTGTTCCGTAGATAGTAGTCAAACGCGAGTATAACAATAATATTTAAGAAAAAACCTTACAATAACATAATACACCAAGAAATCAAGAAAAAATAATAATTCCTTGATGATACGAGTAACTCCACGGAATTCAAAATGTCTTTTTGCTTTTGTACATTGCTGTAATTTAGAGTAATTTTGAATTCGCGCGCTCATCGTTCCGGATTATCATAATCGAGGTAAAACAGTTTCTAAATTATATGAAAAATAAATTCTGATTACCTCAGCAGAATTAAAAATGTCGAATAAGACAGTACTTTAGAAAAGAAGCAAACGATGAATGTAAACGCTCAGTAGTCTTCAATAGATTTTCGACTTTAAACACTGCCGCATAATATTGAAAACCTATTAAATATTATAGAGCGTTTTCGTTCGTTCCGGTCTTTAACGCTCAGTAGTTTTTAATAAATTTTTTCGTCACTCTGTCGTCTCGTTATGAGTATTTTAAGTCGATTACATTAGACATCTATAATATTCTTAATAACCAAAATAATATTATAAACGCGAATGTTCAAACCGATACGTTTTCAGACGTAAAAGGACGGACATAGGGTATTTTTCATCCCGAAATAAGTACTGTTTACGAAAAAAAAAAACAGTAAAGTTCATAATCACTACATAGTATAAAGCAAAGTCGCTTCCCCCCTTCTGTCTGTCTGTCCCTATTTATGCTTAGATCTTTAAAACTACACAACGGATATTGATGTGGTTTTTTAATAGATAGAGTTATTCAAGGGGAAGGTTTTATGTATATAACATGCATAATAGATATAGTAGAGACTGTCCCCGCGCAAAGTCGGGGCGGGTCGCTAGTATAATATATGGCAACTCAAATACAATCACAATTGATTGTCAGGTTCTACATTAACGCGACTGAAGCCGCAAAAAAAAACCAGTATGTATTAAAAAAAAATCTCCTTTATCGTGGATGCGTTCACAAACATTTTAACTCACATACACAAACAGACATAAAAGAAACTACTTGTAGATCATACAAATGCTCGGCCCATTAAAAGTGGTTGCTGAACCAGCTTGAATAACTCTTAACTTCTATTTACTGACACTTTTAACATCATTAAAATGCCTATTTCCTCCAATTTTCCTCTAAAACCTCTCCATTAAATAACTTTAAATCCTTTTTTAATAAAGCTTTCAAGAAAATAATTTTCGAATATTAAGCCTCAGAAGTATTAAAGATAGATTCGATTCGGAGAGACCTCAAAGGTCATTATGTTGGTAACAATGGCTTTATATGAAAGTTAAGACGCGAATTTCTGACCTTGAAAGATGATTCTTGATAGAATTTTCATCGATATGTGTCACAGTGTGGAATGGTGCAGTAGGACAAGTAATTTTGAAACGTGAGCGTGGAGGTGTGAGAAATAATTTGTCAGGTATTAGGCTATAGGCTCGGCTGTACGAGGTTGTTTTGCCATTTTTGATGAGTCTAGAAAATTTCTATTAGGCTAGATCCTATCCTTATGCTTTTAAACTATCTAGGTATCTAGAAATCGTCTATATCTATTCAATAGTTTACGTGTAAGAGAACAAATAAACCACCATTCATCATCACGAACTTTCGCATTATTTATCATATATAATCCGCATCAAGGATTGTTTTTATCTAATTTTTTTTTTGAAAAAACTGTTTTTTGTGCCAAAGCGAAGCGGGGCAGGGTACAGCTAGTGTTGTATAATAATATGTAACTGATACAGTTCTGAGGACCTTATGCGTGGTAAAATCATCAAATGAGTCCTCCCACCCAGGGCAGGGCGGGAGGGACTGTCAGACTTGTGACCCCGGCAGGCTTTGGCCCTCTACAGGCCCCGTCAACATGCTGACACTCTTTGAGGCGCGCGTGGAACACAACCCGCCGTCGACCCGGGCATGGTCCATGGTCGGACAGCAAGTCGCCCTTTACTCGCTGCCCGCATGCCCGCGCCTACGGTGGCCGGAGATCGTCCTGTGACGTCCGACGCCGTGGGCGTCTACCACTGCGGCTGGGGTGGAGGGAGGACGCTGTCCTCTCCCTCAGGCGGCCCGCCTCCTCCTTCACGAGCATGACTGCTTCGCAGAAGGAGGCGACCGCTTCCCACTCCGTCTCGCCCCGCAGCATGGCCTCGACCAATGCCGGGCGAGGAGTATTTATTGGTTCACCAACAATTGTTCACACTGGTTTAGTACAAAAGTAATCATGCAATAAATTATTTTATATTAGTGCAACAATAACTTAAAGGTAAACACTACATGCTTTTTTTTTTTTTTTTTTTTTATCGTGGTAAAATCATCAAATGAGTCCTCCCACCCAGGGCAGGGTGGGAGGGACTGTCAGACTTGTACTGACTAAAATCCACGGTGTCCTTCACTAGCCCTTTACGTACCGGGGTCACGGTAATCCCTTGGTCCCGCGACCCCGGCAGGCTTTGGCCCTCTACAGGCCCCGTCACTATGCTGACACTCTTTGAGGCGCGCGTGGAACACAACGCGCCGTCGACCCGGGCATGGTCCATGGTCGGACAGCGAGTCGCCCATTACTCGCTGCCCGCATGCCCGCGCCTACGGTGGCCGGAGATCGTCTCGCGACGTCCGACGCCGTGGGCGTCTACCACTGCGGCTGGGGTGGAGGGAGGACGCTGTCCTCTCCCTCAGGCGGCCCGCCTCCTCCTTCACGAGCATTACTGCTTCGCAGAAGGAGGCGACCGCTTCCCACTCCGTCTCGCCCCGCAGCATGGCCTCGACCAATGCCGGGCGCGAGAGGTCTCCGCCTATCGCCGTCGTGAGGACACGGCGGTGCTCTGCCCAAGCGGGGCAGTCCTGCACCGTATGCTCCACCGTGTCCTCCGGACGATCCTCGCAGTGGTGACACCCAGGCGTTTCTTCCCTCCCTATCAGACACAGCAACCTCCCGAAACTTCCGTGTCCGGTGAGGACCTGCGTCATGCGGTAGGTAAGGACGCCGTGACGCCTATCCAGCCACTCCTCAAAGAGGGGTCTTACCGCCGCGATTGCGGCGTGCCCGGACCTCGGTTGCGACAGTCGCTCCCTCCATACTGCCCTGAGATCACGCCGGAGCTCTTCCCGCCGCGCCTCGACTTGTCGAGGCAGCGGGGATTCGCCCCGACGCTGCGCCTCCACGCGCCATTCATAGACGCGCTGGAGGGCAGTCGCCTCCAGATCCCAGGGCAGCAATCCTGCTAGGAGGTTGGCTGATTCGCCGGCGATCGTGCGGTATCCCCGGATCATCCGGATAGCCATGACCCTCTGGCATGCGACCAGCTTGAGTGGTCGCGTCCGGATGCTTAGGGCCCACACGGGGGCCCCGTAGAGGGCCATGGACCGCACGACACCGGCGTACAGCCTCCGGCAGGAGGCATTTGGCCCGCCGAGATTGGGCAGGAGCCGCTTGAGAGCGGCTGCTGCCCGGTTCAGCCTTGGGGCCAAATGCAGGAAATGCTCCCTGAAGTTCCACCGGCTGTCGAGGACGAGTCCCAGGTACTTCATCGTCCTCCCGACGCCGATGCGAACCCCCTCCACCGTAATGTGGGACTCTGAGCGTGGCGCGTTCAGACGGCCATGAAAACACATGGCCTCTGTTTTGTGCAGCGCCACGTCGAGTCCCAACTGCCGGATCCTATTAGCGACTGTCGCTACCGCCTGCGTCGCCACGTCGGCCGCCGCCTGGTGCGACTTTCCCTTCGCCAGGACGAGCGTGTCATCGGCGTAACAAATTACGCCGACGCCGTCAGGGAGGTCACCGCGCAGCACCCAGTCGTAACCGATGTTCCACAGGAGCGGCCCCAAGACCGATCCCTGTGGAACACCGCACGACATCTCTCGCCGGTTCCACTCTCCCCGGTGACCGGGGTAGATGACGGCTCTGTCCGTCAGGTAGTCCTCGACTATACGACGGAGGTAGGTCGGCACCCGGTGATACCGGAGTGCCTCCCTGATGCAACTCCAGGGCAGGGTGTTAAAGGCATTGGAGATGTCTAAAGACACCCCCAAGACGACCCTGCCCCGGGAAACCGCATCCCCCGTCGTGAGGGCTCTCACGCGCGTGATAGCATCCACCGTCGAGCGCCCCCTGCGGAAGCCAAACTGGCTCTCCGCAAGGTCCGGGCCCACCCGATTCAGGTGCCCGACGAGGCGGTTTGCAATTACTCTTTCAAAGAGCTTGCCCACCTCGTCGAGCAGCACGATGGGCCGGAATGCTGACGGAGAGTCCGCAGGGCGCCCGGGCTTCTGGATCAGGACCAGTTTCCCCGTCTTCCAACGAAGCGGGAACTGGCCCCTCTCCAGGCACGCGCTAGTTCTGAGGACCTAGCACAAGTTTCCACGTTTTTGTACAGTAAAATAAACCGTGCACACACTAGAGGCACTTCTTCATTTTCCATATAATTTATGTCGATACATACTTGAAGAATGCATGAATTCAAGCTGGCTATCCCGTTTCAGTCTCCTGTTTCAAGGTTTTCAAGGTTAAAGTAAGTTGATCTACTGAACTTTTTTACTCTGTGTCCCATCTTATCGAAGCGTCACTAATGGTTACCTAAATCTTCAATTAATGGGTTAGTCAGCATTTTATTAAATTTAAGAATCATCTTTTATTAAAAAACGGCAGGTTTTTGCCAATAAAGTTCTGATGTGAGGTCAAGTCATCTTGTGTCATTTAATATTGGATGAGTTGACTGTACTCGGGGCGTCGGCTTTTTTTTTATTAATATGCTTTTCTCTAAAGGTGCTGATGCATTCACTTGTTATAGAAATTCGATGTTTTTAATTGCCGAACTGAACAACAGACAGAGCCAAGCATAGAGTCAAACATCGCCACGAACATTTTCCTGATCTTTCTAGCGAACGCTCTAGTCGATGGATGTAATTTTTTTTTCTTCATGATGATGTCACACTTGACTGTCGACTCGACCAAAAGCTCGCCAGTACGCTCGTTAGAATTCTCCCTAAAACGCTCTCGTTTCTTTTTTCAGTAGTGTAACATTCTCAAGAATGCTCACTATAAGGGTATGCTCAAGTTTATCAGCACCTCAAGATGTTAAACTACTTCTTGTGCCAAATTCAGTGGCGAATGATAGCTATGAATTAATCTTCAATCCGACACATTATTTTAAAAAAAAGTATGATAAAAAAGAACTGGTAGATTTCAACATCATCACATATTTTTAATATCCCGGTACAGATAAGTATTCCTCGGTATTTGATTAAATATCTTAGTGACGGGAGAAGATTTCTTTGCGTCGAAAAAAGGTTAATATACTTACAAAGCCTTCCAAATATATATATTTTTTGTAATACCCGTACTTACACAGAACATGTATTTTCGCCATTGACAACGCTTTTATGTCGTAGCCAAAAGGGTGTTTTTTGTACTTTATTTGTTTTTTAACTGATATTCGATTATTCGTTCATCATTAGCTTATAATGCTCCCTCTTTTGGGACACAGGCCTCGTCTCTGTGAGAAGGAGTGGGCCTTAATCCACCACGTGGGCTTAGTACGGTTTGGTAAATGTTACATGTCTTCGAATTTTTGGTTCCAGGACACGCCGGTTTTCTCACTATGTTTTTCTTCACCGTTTTGAGAGCAGTGGTGATGAAATAAATTACAAAAGGTAGTGCGCCTGGCTACCTACCATTTATAAGGTGGGACCGATACCACTATGTCACCACTGTTCAATTAAGGTTTATATTTTAATTAAATAATGTCGATAGGCGTTATAATTATAATGATTAATTGTTCGCATATTAAATTCACTATCAATTAGCAAAATTCTCCATAATCTATATATATAAAAATGTTATGTTGGTTTGTGTATGCTTCAAAAACTCAAAAAGTTCTGCACCGATTGAGCTGAAATTTTAGCATGATATATAATCCGCATCAAGGATGGTTTTTATCAATTTTTTTCATTTTGAAAAACAATTTTTTGTGCCACAGCGAAGCGGGGCAGGGAACAGCTAGTTTATATCATAAAATACCAGTTTACACAAAACGTATCCACGTTGAATGATTTTAAACTTTAACAATAACTGCAAAAACCGATACACAGACATAAATATACAAATATCAAATGCAGCTTTCATTAAATGTTATATGTATTGGCAATTTAAAAACGGTTGGTACTCCCAAAAATATTATATTTTTCAATTTTTACGTACAAAAATATGTGCGTTTTGTTAGTAAAAAGTTAAAATTCTGTTACAGTAAAACAGTACGGTAAAACTCATGCATATTTATTGAAAATGCTATAACTTACTAGCTGATGGCAAAAAGCTTTATTTTTAAAACTGACGGTATTCTGTTTTGTGATATTTTTTGTGATTGTTATTTCGATTGAATTCACAAACTGTTCTACTGTAAATATAAATCACGTTTGTATCAACCTACAAATTACTATGTGTACGAGTAGGTATTGTAAAATATTCAGTTTACCTATACCCGGTGGAAGTGATGGCAACGCACAAACGGATACCATGGGTCCAGGACATGATTCTGAGTTTTGAATTTTTGTTTTTAATTTTTAAGCTATTGCATAGCTTTTATCGCGGGCTTTGAGCGCGGAATCAGGAAATTTTGTGACGAAAATAAACCTAACACTGTCACTGTCACATCTGCCATGTCAACGTGTATGAATAAAATTTGAATAAATGATTTTTTTTCTTGACGTTACACTTGATTGACGTGGCTGACCAAAGCCTAATTAGTAGAGTAACTTCCCATAGAGCAACGATGGGATGATATTTGCGGTAGGCGATAAGTTTTCTTTTTTCCATAAATAAATAAATAATTTTAATTGCATAAGTTGATAAAAAATGCTATGCAATAGCTTTACCGCGGCAGTCCCCGAGTGCCACACGTATATTTTTTTTATACTTCAAACTGTTCATAATCATTATTCTATCCTAACCCAATGCGATTTTTAATAATAAAAAATAATTAATTCACCTACTTTCACCAAAAAGAGCAATGAAAATAAAACTAAAAGATGTCAGCTGTTGAGTTATAAACAATAAGATATAAAGTAAAGTAATTAATGCCATAAATACTGCAAGTACACTGTAAGTAAAATGCAGAAATCCTGTGCTAAATACTCCATTAGGAATTGGTGAAATGAAGCTGTGGGCGCAAACTAGTATTACTCAAAAACAAAATTGACTTCACCTCAGTAGGTACAGACGCCAGCAGATCAACCTACCCGAATCTATGAAATTTTGACAATTGATCGTGGATCTTCTTGCTTTGTGATAAAGTTGAAAATCTAATACAGAAATTTGACAGATTGTGGTAGCTTGATGTGCTGGCGTCTGCACATCGTTTCTCAATGTTATCCAAAGGAAACTTCCTCAACTTTACCAAACAAATCGAGCGGAGTATCTTTATCGGTAGCAGATCATAATAAGGCAGCATCCGAGAAGCATCCCAGAGCGAGTGTACCTCATGAATAACATAATACTCCATCAGTGTACTATATTACCTGTTCTGCCGTATATTTTACCCCAGATTTTTGTTTTGTTTACTTTCCGACACAGATAATATACTCTAGATACCGCATACAAGACAACTTATGCGCGCCACACGTCAGTGCATTTGACATGCCTGGCCACTAGTCTATTTGCTATTGTTTAAAACTCATGCGGCGCGAACGGTTAATCGTCTTGAGACTTTTTTTTTAACGTGGTAAAATCATCAAATGAGTCCTCCCACCCAGAGCAGAGCGGGAGGGACTGTCAGACTCGTACTGACTAAAATCCACGGTGTCCTTTAATAGCCTTTAACGTACTGGGGTCACGGTAATTCGTGAGTCCCGCGACCCCTGCACGCTTTATGCTGACACTCTTTGAGGCGCGCGTGGAACACAACGCGACGTCGACCCGGGCATGGTCAATGGTCGGACAGCGAGTTGCCGTATCGTCTTGAGACTAAATCAAAATCATAGAATGTATGTCAATGTATAGATGAATAAACTTATGTATGTCTAATACATTTCTATACATTGGTTGAAGTCGCAAAACGATTCTCCGTTCTTGCCGTGCAAACTTTCACTGCGATGAATTGCCAGGCAATAAGTTCTTTTTGTGTACAAAGTTGGTTTTTCTAGCCACATGAGAGCCATGGGCTAGTAGATGCCGAGTAAAGTAAAGTAAAGCGGCATGAAAGTACTATTATTATTACATCACGTACACGTATTTTATCAAATAAGTATTTATTCTCAAGTCCAGTTAAAGTCTAAAGTAGTTTTTTGTGTGAGTACCCTAATGCGGTTCACATAATACATCTACTTACCAAGTTTCAACAGGATAGCTCTTATACTTTCGAAGAAAAGTGGCTGTGACATACGGACAGACAGACAGACAGACATGACGAATCTGTAAGGGTTCCGTTTTTTCCCATTTGGCTACGGAACCCTAAAAAGCAGGTTCCGTTCTCTATTTTCTCACGAGATGTAGTCAGTATGTATATTACTAACTTCAAAAATAAAAACACCAATATATGAGAACGAAAGAAACTTACTACGAGTATACCATTTTCAATGCTTGAAATAAGAAGTTTTCATAAACCACAGTACTGTAAATTGAAAACAAAACTCGCTAGAAGAAGTCCTAACGATTTTCAAAGTTCTTTTCGCATGTAAAGTAGAGTTCGCCAAGTAATGATACGACTTTTATAAAGTTCTAGTTTTCTGGCGAAAATCCTTATATGTGATCCTTGTCGGGAATACAGGGTGATTTTTCCAACTGGGTGTGAATGACTATATTCGAAACTATGAGGAATATCGAAAAATACTGAAAAGAGTCTCGAGGCCGATTTTGAGAAAAACTAAAAGTGAATCATTGAAATTTAGAAAAATTGATAATCCTGGTCAGGAATCGACCCTGCTGATTTAAAAAAAATAACACATCCTGTATTATTACACCATTCGATAGTGTCACTAATACGGATCAAATTCTGGGAAGTAATGATATACGGCAAACTTATGGAAAATGTCGAATATAGTAGACTTGAAAATAAAAGGTGAAATTTGGATGTCATATGAGGCACATTGCATACGTTGCCTAACCCCTAGAGGTTCGCCTCCTTCTGCGAAGCAGTCATGCTCGCGAAGGAGGAGGCGGGCCGCGTGAGGGAGAGGACAGCGTCCTCCCTCCACCCCAGCCGCAGTGGTAGACGCCCACGGCGTCGGACGTCGCAAGACAATCTCCGGCCACCGTAGGCGCGGGCATGCGGGCGGCGAGTAATGGGCGACTCGCTGTCCGACCATGGACCATGCCCGGGTCGACGGCGCGTTGTGTTCCACGCGCGCCTCAAGGAGTGTCAGCATAGTGACGGGGCCTGTAGAGGGCCATAGCCTGCTGGGGTTGCGGGACTTTCCCATTACCGTGACCCCGGTACGTAAATGGCTAGTGAAGGACACCGTGGATTTTAGTCAGTACAAGTCTGACAGTCCCTCCCACCCTGCCTTAGGTGGGAGGACTCATTTGATGATTTTACTACGAAGATACGGTTATCTGATACGTTACATGCAACACTGTTAAGTGAGTACCCAGCTTAGGGAAAGACAAGCATTTATATGAGTGACAGGGTTACTTTAAACTCAACAACCAAACGTCAAAAGCTTTTAACAAACACTTCCTTTCTCTAATTGTTTTAATCTCCAATAAATTAAAAAAAAACAGTGGTTTTAAAAGGTTTAAAAAATTTCTTCATGAAAACAAACATCGTAAAGCCCAAATGACATTTCCGCTATTTTAAAAGAGACTGCTCTCATTACGTGAGATAAATTTTGTAATACGTATTTATACAACATGCATCAATTATTTGTACGAGTAGCGTTAGCACAAAAAGTAGAAGAGAAAGAAAGAAAAAAGTTTTTTGGAGTTGCCGGGGTCGCGGGACTCACGAATTACCGTGACCCCAGAACGTAAAGGGCTATTGAAGGACACCGCGGATTTAAGTCAGTACGAGTCTGACAGTTCCTCCGCTCTGCCATGGGTTAAGGACTCATTTGAGATCGTCTTCCGACGTCCGTCGCCGTGGGCGTTTACCACTGCGGCTGGGGTGGAGGGAGGCACTGTCCTCTCCCTCATCCTCCTTCGCGAGCATGACTGCTTCGCAGAAAGAGGCTCCGCTTCCCACTACGTCTCGCCCCGCAGCATGGCCTCGACCAATGCCGGGGCTGGTAACAGCTAGTTAAATAATAAATTGAACACGAACTTCTACAGCCTGCCTTTATTATATGTTTATTTTAAGCTTACGTTGGGGACGATGTTTAGGAACGGGGTCGAATTACCTTTGTTGTTTCTTTGTTCTAAATATAGGTGCTCTACGCATCAGAGCTCAAACGGGAGTACTTCTTTGTATTTCGTTCGTTTCTTCGTTTTCGAATTTGGGCTGGGTTGAAATCTAGTGAGTACATCTATACGTTTTTGCAAAAATAAATATTTTAAAGGAAGATATAAAACGCCGCAAAAGAATGGCCATTTACGTGAATCATTTTTATAAGTTTAATACACAAATTTTTTACTTAGACGGTGTTATAGAAATAAAAATAACAAATTAATAATAAAGAACATTTATATATATTTTATTGTCCTTTTATACTTTTTGTAAAAATAAACTGTGCCAACTGACTTTTCTTGTTGTCCCTACAAAGTTAATTCCAAATTGAAATAATCAAAATGGCACTCCGTTACAAAGGATTGCAATAACTGGAGCTTGAATGTATTTCCGAACGAACTGGGACATCGAGTCAGTTCGGAAACCATTATTATAAGGTGTTGAATTAAATGAGTAATTGAATAATAATAACGCCGGGAGGGGTCGCTCTTGGAGAACCCTCACTGACTTTATTTGTGAAGTGCTTCAGAAAGGCCGGGTGCGTAGTACTCGCAATCGGCATGCGTGTATGACTAGATGTATAAGGCTAAAGCTACACTAGGCCGCGACGCGATCTGCGACACATGAGCGATAAAAACAAATAAATAAATGCTCACGTATTTGGCTACACCGTACATCAGCGATAGCCTGTTTCGCTCTTCCAGTCGCATCGCAAATCGCTGTCTAATGTAACCTCAGCCTCAATGTGGATGAGGCGAACGGAGTATGTAAGGATCGTAGCAGGTGGCGCTCTGTAGTTTCTACCTATCCCCATGGGAAGAAAACGTGAGTTTACGTAAATATTTTTTGCCAGAACTTTTATTTTGCGCACAGCCAATTTTGTACCACTCCTAGTATTATTTTATTATTGCTACACTATTTTGAACTGTATCCTTTTGTCCACAGGAACCAATGTCGTATCACTGGTGGTTCAACAGCTCGGCTCACAGCAAACATGAGTTGACAACGTCACCGATGACCACTGTGCCTAATTTACCAGGTGAGATTAAATTTTGGAACACTAGAGGTCCAAGTCGCGGGACTCACGAACTACCGTGACCCCGGAATGAAAAGGGCTGTTGAAGGACACCGTGGATTTTAGTTAGTACGAGTCTGACAGTCCCTCCCGCCCTGCCCTGGGTGGGAGGACTCATTAGATGATTTTACCACGATGAAAAAAAAACTAGTGGGCCAAACGCCTGCCAGGGTCGTGGGACTCGTGGGACTGTACAAACAGGTAATTATGATCCTGAAAAGTAAAGGCCAATTAAAGGAACATGGTGGATTTTGGACTTCGATCAATACGAGATCTGATAGTCCCTTCCGCTCTTACCAGGACGTATTGACTTATTTGATGAATCTACCTAAAAAAAGGTCCGCGTTTTGTATTTAAGACCAATTCCCTCTTAAATAGAAGGCCGATAGGCAGGTTATTATGCCTACTCCAATTGGAGACGCTCTTACACAAAAGTTTCGACCACGAACTGGAAAACGCGGCCAAGGCAAGCTTCCCGGTCGCGGGACTAACGAATTACCGTGACCCCGGTACGTAAAAGGCTAGTGAAGAACACCGTGAATTTTAGTCAGTAGAAGTCTGACAGTCCCTCCCGCCCAGCCCTGAGAGGACTCATTTGATGAATTTACCACGAAAAAAAAAGGCAAGCTTCCCACTGAGTGGAACTACGACATCGTGCGAGTCGCGGGCAACCGATGGATGCAAGTGGCGGATTGTCAATCGGCGCGGTAGTCTAAGGGGAGGCCTTCAACAATTGACGTCTTCCGGCTGATGATGATAAATGGGAGTCGTGTATGTTTAGCTTCTACTCTCCTCTTTCTCTCTCTATCTCTTATTATTCTCTTAAAGGTACATACATTTACATGGTGAACACTTCGTCAGACTATGGCTGGGTGCAGTGCTCAGGGACCAACTCCGTGGGGCGGCAGACGAAGCCGTGTCTCTTCCATATACTACCTGCTGGTGAGTACATAAAGCAGCATTCTAACAACAACCTTAAACCTTCAAGCCTTTGTCAAACAGACAGGCGTGACGAATGCGAAGCGTGACGGAGCGTGATGGAATTATTTGAATCCAGTCACATAGAAAAGCGAAAGCGATCCGATAGCGTGATAGAACTATCGGAGTGACGTCTCGCTTCGGTTCGGTATCGCTTCGGAAACGCTTCGCTTTCGCCTGTCTGTTTGACAAAGACATTAGTAAACTGCGGAATGTGAGATGACTGTATAGTTAAGTAGATGTAAAATAATGCCCAAAAAGTAATTCCATAAGTTCTTGAGTAATTTTTATGAAGAAATAAAAATATTTTAAACGAAAACCTGTTTGAAAAAAATTGCCTAAATTTTTTGTCCACTTACTCATCAGAAAAGCAGAATAAATGATAGACAGTTATTGCAAAATGACAGTTATTTCGTGCACAGTAATGCCCTATTTCTAAACAAGGGTCTAGCTAGACAATAGGAAGAGCCAATGAAATACCAAATTTCCTAGTCAGCTTCGTACAAATCAAAGACCTTTGGCCGACAGGCTGAAAGACGATCAATTTCCGAAGCTTATTCCTATAAAATATGATGGTCGTCCTGTACCAGACATGTCTAGTACCTATGTGTGAAAATTATTAGGTTCCATGTAGAAGCAAACTGGAAGGCGGTGCAAATTGTAGGAGCTTTATTTTTATATTGGGTCGACTGCAATATTCAGATTTCCTGTTTCTTGAAATCACTTTTTTATGAATGTGTGAGTGAGCGCCACGCACACATTTAAATGTAATTCCTTTGCGTGTCAAACGAAACGGATGGGATTACTTAATTATTTTTTTGGCTTCAATTCTCATTCGCTAGGAATCTGGACACCTATGTTAGATTGCAACGTTAATCATTTGAGTTGAGGTTAGATAACTTTTAAATGGATGGTGCCAAAATAATCCTATGACTTCAACAATGTAAAGAGGAATTCGAAGCTACCAGCAAACATTTCAGTGGCCAGAAGCCATAACACGAGATTTCCGATTTTTACCTACTACTACTACTTGAAATATTTACGACGTTTATGGAATCGAAAATGAACAAGCGCCTTTAGTGTACGAATAAAAAACGGGTTTACATCGCAAAAACGTGCCATCATACCTTTGCTTTGTAAGGATTGCTGATAATATTGAATCAGACGGTCGCAGGTTCAAATCCTGCTCTAAATCAAATTTTTCTTGCCGTCACAAAACTTTAGTGAGACTATGAAAGATCTTGACTTTTCTAAAACACTTTTGTTCATTTTTAATTATCTCATTTTAATCTATACAATGTATCTCCTATACAGATAAACCATCTACTCCCAAAGCCTGTGAGATTACGAATGTGACTTACGACTCCTTGACCCTGAACTGCACGCCAGGACATGACGGAGGGATCCACCAGTCATTCTTATTGGAGGTAAGTTTTTTCTTCAGAAACCTACATGGTTACGTGACGGCAGGTGGAGTAAAGCTGTGACAGTGTGGCGTCCAAGGAGTGGAAAAAGAAGTGTTGGCCGTCCGGCGGCGAGATGGGCAGACAACATAGTTGCCATGGCGGAAGTTTCCTGGATGAGGCTGGCGCGAGACCGTGGAGCTTGGCACAAGCAAAGAGAGCCTATACCCAGCAGTGGGTGAAGACGGGCTGTGGATGATGATGATGAACCTACATGGTCCTCGTATTCATACGAGTCCTATTGGTCATGTCATGACATGACCAATAGGTATAATGTCTGTACTTTTTAAGAGACAGTGACCTCTGAGATTGTTTCGGCTGTTTCTTCTCAGAGTAGTCACGCACGAAACACCGGCCTCGTCTAGTTTGTAAAAAGACGACTTGTTAAAGTGTTTATAATAACCTACTTGCAAAAATAAATATCATTTAATTTCACTTCTTCTGTACCTGTCCCTATTTTGGAGTCGACCCCCTCTTAATACGACGCCAAGACAGTCGATCACATTAAACTGTTGATCTCGTGTTACCACAAACAAAAAAAACAAGCTTTTCACAGAAGAACCCATAAAAAATAAATCACAATTTTATTAATAAATAAAAATGAAATAGTGTAACTTTTGTTGCTTCATAAATTGTGTAAAAGATATCAATAGGCTTCAATATGTCTTGTTAACGTCACTTAGTTTCGTATAAATAAATCCCGGTTGACATAAAAAATTCTTTGTGAACAGACAATGTATTAAGTTTGTCTCGAAAAAGAAATAACGTTTTGTTAAAACGTTTTTTTTTTCTTTACGTACGTACAATTTCTGTTCTTATTATTGTTGTTTATGAGGAGCTCATGGCTAAATAAATACAGCGGCACAGGCCGATCTTCCGGGTTAAGCCGCGCTTGGTCTGTGGATGGGTGACCATCTGTCATAGCGAGTTTCCTCCGTGCCTCGGAAAGCACGTAAAGCCGTTGGTCCCGGCTGTCATTTGTAGATCTTTGACAGTCTTTACTGTTAGTCAGAAGCTCTAAAGTCTGACAACCAGTCGTACCATGGCGTATCGTATTACCCAGTTACTGGTTTGTGGAGGTCCGACAGGCAGTCGCTCCATGTAAAATACTGATATCCAGCTGCATCTGGTTTGACTGGAAGCCGACCCCAATATAGTTGGGAAAAGGCTAGGCAGATGCTGATTATTGTTAAATATGAACAGAAATTGCGATTAGTATGTAAGGATCATCGTAGGTGACGTTCTGTAATTTCTATCTTCTGAAGAAATGGCGATAATGTCTAAAGCATCAAGTCTGCCTATGTACGATGTTTTTTATACAGGTGCAAGACGTTTATATTAAGTTAAAATATGTTTTTTTATCATAGGTATAATATGTTTATTTTTTTATATTTATGTTCGGAAACGTCTGAATAAAAAAGAACATAATAACTGTGGATGTAATGTATCGGTTATCATCTAGCTAGCTTTTTTCCAATTATGATGGGGTCGGCTTCCAGTTGAATCAGATTCGATCTTCGGATTCAGGACATCTGATGCTCTTACTACCTTGCTTAAAATTGCAGGTTCAAATCTCACTCGCAGTTCGAATTTTTCTTTTCACAGAAAGTCTTTGAAATTCGCGACGCATGCGTATAATATTTAATAACCGACCGAATTTGGGTAACAGTTTCAAAGATGTCCAATCAAAAGCAGCCGTCAAATAACACGGGTCAAGATTTGAATTGAGATTCAATATTTGACGACACGGTTGGTGCAGTGGCTGTGCGATTGGACTGCTGCGCTGCGTGTCGCGGGTTCACTTCCCGCACGGAGCAAATATTTGTACGATCTACAAGTAGTTGTTTCGGGTCTGAGCGTTTGTGTATGTGAGTTTATATGTTTGTAAACTGACCCACGACACATGAGAAATTCCTAGTGTGGGGCAAAGTTTAAAAAAAATACTGAAAATGCAAGCCTTAAAAATCTATCTTTAATATAATACCTTCTATTCTCCACACAGATCTTCGACATGGCAACAGGGCAGCTTCTCCGCAACGTCAGCAGTGATGACCCTGAGTTCGAAGTAGCTGGTCTATCAGCCAGCAACTCTTTGGCCGTGTCAGTCCGAGCCTTCAATAGAAAAGGCTTCAGCGAAGCCCTGACATTGACTTCTAGTTTGTTGAAGTACCCACAACGGCATACAGGTATGGTTTTAAAATTTAATACTTTTTACTTCTTTATCTCGTTCTCAAAAATATGAATTTAAAAAAATATTAATAGTAAAATAATAGTAGGCCACCGATATCGGGAACAGGGTCAAAAAATACCAGTATCAGGGCACTCAACAATGCGCACCCTGTTACTGTTTTCTGAATCGCCTGATTTAATTCAACCTGTAGATAAACGAACCTGTATTTTTTGCCATTTTTTATGTTCTCAATAGCAGTTCCAATTTTAATAGCTTGATCTAACTTTTAGATTACTTAATATATAAATTATAATATTTAGATTACTTTGACTGCTGCGCTGCGTGTCGCAAGTTCGATTCCCGCATGGAGCAAATATTTGTATGATCTACAAGTAGTTGTTCCGGGTCTGGGCGTTTGGGTTTTGAGTTTATATGTTTGTAAACGCACCCACGACATAGGAGAAATTCCTAGTGTGGGGCAACGATAAAAAAAGCTTGCTCACAGTGTACTATTTCTCCTTTAACTCCACGTTGACAATAACTATTTACTTTTTTACTGCCATTTTTTACATAGATACTTTCTTTGTTGTAACAATACATGAAAGTTAGATTTTAAAAAAATGACCAGATTCCGTGTTCGAAACAAAACGACACGATTTAAGTAAAGCCATATACCACACATAAATGTGTGAGTGAGCGCCACGCACACATTTAACATTTAAATGTGTGCGTGGCGCTCTTTTACGTGTTCCTTTGAGATGTTCACTTGTTACCCGACTGCGCCAGAAGGAGGGTTATGTTTTTCGAGTGTATGTATGTATGTGGGTATATTTTTTTCCGTAGGAATCGAACGATACGGGAAATTTTTACCCCGTATTTGGCCTACTATCAATCTGGACATTTTTAAATCTAAGACATTAAAGATAAATGCCACAGTTCTCCCCACAGCCCAGGTCCCGGTGAAGGTGGAACTGACCACAGTCCTGATCATAGTCCTGGGAGCAGTCGGGGTCATCGCCGCCATGACAGCCGTGTCAGCTGTCATCTTCTGCTGCAAGTACTGCAACAAGAGAGAAAGTGAGTGTTTGTGTAGTTTAATTGAACATTTTTGTATAATTTAATTGAAACTTGTGTTTAATTTAATTGGTTGTGATGTAAGTATTGAAACTGGTGTTCCATTTAATTGTTTGTGATTTAATGATTGAAACTAATTTTCATAATAGTTTTTTATTTACTTGAAAATACAAAGGTAGATGATTATTTAAATACGTAATTGATTTAACTGTTGAAACTGGTGTTTCGTTTAATTGGTTGTGATTGAATTATTGAAACTCGTCTTTGTTATAATTTGAAACTTATCTTAATTAATTGAAACTGTGTGATTTAATTGAAATTGTGGACTTAATATAACTAATTTGAAAGCTTGGTCAGTGTCTACGAAACTAAATATAATAGATTTTAAATGTATTCAAAGCTTTTGGTTTCTATCGAATATTTGCATACAAATAACGACGCAGTAACTAATATTTAACAGTAAATAAAATAACTTCGATTAATTTTAAACGATTTAACAGAAAGTCACCAAAATAAAAACATGTGCGTTTCAGTATTTTCAATTGAAAGATTAATTTCATTACATAATTATATTCCAGGAAAATCTTTACAGTTTGCCCTTTATTATTACATCGTGTTAAATTAATATTGACACGGGAAAATTGGTTCAGATTTTCAAGTCATTATTTTTATTTTCTGTAGTAGTCCAATGGTTTACAAATAGAAAGGTGGTCGTGGGTTCAAACCGAAGAAATCAGAATAACCCATTTAATTTTTTTACCACGATAAAAACAAGCATTAGTGATGAAACATTAAATAAAGTAATGCGCCTGACTGGGCTCGAACTCACGAATTGCTACTTGAAATCGGGCCTATTACGAGTATCACTGGGTCACCACTGCTCTCCTAAAGATCTGTGACAACTCGCAATCGGTCCACATGGAGAATTATGGCCCACAGTGTCACAGAAACAAATACTTATGTACCAGCGTTGGGAATACAACATTATTTTTTATTTATGCGAAACCCGATACACCTGTCTAGTATTTTTATGTAAAGAATCTATATACAAAGTTTCAAAACTGTATCTTAAAAAATCACAAAGTTATAAGCTTGTTATGTTACATGGTTGTCCGTTCAAAAACATGCTTATTTCGCGATACCCCCGCGCAACCCGCGCCTCTTGTGTAGTACACTCATTGATAATAGTTTGGCAATAGGTACATAACCATAAAGTGATTGTATTATAATTAATTGGTAAAAAAAAATAGTTAAAATATTTTTGAAACAAAATAAAACGTGGTGTGAAAATTATTGGAATCGATTCAGTTAGTGATTCTAAACAAATTGTATTCCCGGGGTCGCGGGACCAAGGGATTACCGTGACCCCGGTACGTAAAGGGCTATTGAAGGACACCGTGGATTTTAGTCAGTACAAGTCTGACAGTCCCTCTCGCCCTACCCTGGGTGGGAGGACTCATTTGATGATTTTACCACGATAAAAAAAAAACTGTATTCAGGTTTCGCATATACTAAAAATAATATTGTATAAGCTAAGTTCACAGAGGATTTATTGTTCTTTTCTTTTCAGGAAAACATGAAAAGGATAAGAGACAACAAGATGAAACATCGAATATACCACTAACTGGTACCAAAGAATCGGAGAGCGTTGATAGTTTAGGTAAGTTCCTTAATTCGAATTGCATTATCATCATATCTGCCGTAATACGTTCACAGTTGAACAGGCGTCTCCTATTATAGATTTCCTTTAGACTTTCCAATCCACGCGGGCATGCGGGCAGCGAGTAATGGGCAACTCGCTGTCCGACCATGGACCATGCCCGGGTCGACGGCGCGTTGTGTTCCACGCGCGCCTCAAAGACTGTCAGCAGAGTGACGGGGCCCCCCTCTAGAGGGCCAAAGCCTGCCAAGGTCGCGGGACTGCACGAATTACCGTGACCCCGGAACGGAAAGGGCTATTGAAGGACACCGTGGATTTTAGTCAGTACGAGTCTGACAGTCCCTCCCGCTCTGCCCTTGGTGAGAGGACTCATTTGATGATTTTACCACGTAAAAAAAAGACTCTCCAATCCAATTGTTAAATAAGACTTAAAAGTGAAATCTGTCTGTTTGATTACAAAAGACTTCGCTAAATATGCTGTGATGTTCATATTTTTAGCTACTATCATGCTATTAATCTATATATATAAAAGGAGAACTGACTGACTGACATATCAACGTACAGCCGAAAGTACTGGGGCTAGGAATGTGAAATTTTGCACACGGCTTCCTATTATTATGTAGGGGAGCACTAAGAAGGGGTTTTTGGAAATGTAACCTTTAAGGGGGTGAAAAGGGAGAATTAGGAAAGTACGTAACCCACGCGGACGAAGTCGCGGGCAAAGTGCTAGTATAAAAGAATCTATAACAATTAGCTTATTGCCAACATTAAAACACTCAATGATATTATGATCATTATATCTTCCAAACGCGTGATATTATGAATTTCAAAAAAAGAACATTCTCATGCAATGACATTTTCACCACCAGATCGCTAAAATTTTGAAAAAAGAACAATAAATGGTAGACTAATACGTAATTTCGGATTCTCGTCTTATCGTGTTATTTCCCGCCATCTTGAATTTACATAGTTCTTACAACACTGTACAACACCCTATGGTATGAGAATCTTTTATAGAGGATTCACATCATGATTGTAGATAAAGTCTTGTATGCAACTGTTATAATTAGGTATTAAAACACTCATGTGATACTATTATCACACTCGGCTACGCCTCGTGTGAAAACCCACATTAGTGTTTTAATACCCCTGATTATACAACAGTTGCATAAATAACTATTAGCAATGCCAAAATCTAGCGCATTAGTGTCTTATTCGATTTAGGAATTCACAAGCCCATTTAAAAATCCAACTGAGCAGAAAATGATGCAGTCATCACCTCTAAGATGCATAGCTTATCTTAGAGCATTATATCTCATTTCACAGTAACAGCCAAGCCTAGATATATCACAGCACAAGGTACCTTTGAATTCAGCTGACAGATAATATACAGGATGGTCCCTTTAAAGGAGTCGACCCATTACCGGTTCCACGAAAAAAAAAGCCATCAGTTACTTATGTAACTAATAAAGTTTAGTCATTTATAAACAAATAAAACAATTCCATCCTTGTGAACAAAAACGAGACATTGAAAAAAAAAGATGCATTGTTTTTGCCAAGTTTTTCTGATTTAGTAGTGACTAGAATTTCTTTTAGGCGCCTGAAACCTGTCTGAACTTATAGTGGCCCAAACAGTTTTAAGACCATTTTCTTGGGTGTACTATTAAATACCTCTACCTAATCCTTAGGAGATTACCAGGCGTGCGGGCAAAAATTAAATACATACATTTTAAAAAGTACAGTTTGCATAGCAGAGAAAACTTTAAATATTTTGACTATTAGGCTACCAGACTATTAGCTCGTGTTATTTATTTAATTTACTTACCCTTGATTGGATTGAGAGACTTCCAAGAAACCATTTTCAAAACCGTTAAAAATTCTTCCATGAAATCCAGATCGCTCAAGACAAAACAACCTGTATATAGCAGGTTAAGACCCATATACTTGTAGTCTAGGTTTAAACCCTAAGCCGGCCTGACCGTCGACCGTACCGTAAGACCTCTTCAGGGCAAACGAGCAAAAGCTAGATAAATGGAAGACCCAGTGATACCCGCGCAGAACTGAATATTTAATTGAACTGCCCTCAGAATTGTGTGTAATGTGAATAGCATTCTGGTCCTTCGGTAAGGGTTAGTAGGATTAAGTTCTGGTCCTTTGTTTTGAGGGAAATGAGGGTTTAAATTGGGATTCATGGACTACAAATACGTCTTCATAGGTAAGATTTTACTTTTGGAGACGTTTTTAGATGATATTTATTTTGCAAATTGGATGTGACAAATTTTTACACGTCAAATGAAGCCTAACTAGATGAGGCCGGTGTTTCTTGCCTGACTACTCTTAGAAGACATAATTAGCCGAAACAGACGTAGTCAGTTCATAGTTTATTTTTATTGGTTAAGTCAGAAGAGAATGAGAGCTATGTATATGTAGGTGAAGTAGGTTATTTTTTTGTCGGGAACGAATAGGTTTTCAAGTATATTTTATTCTGATTTAATAATAAAGCCAAAATCTCAGTAATCTTCGCTTTTGATACAACCTGTATCCTGAAACCTACAGCTATGCGTACTAGTTGTTGTCAATTTCACTTTTCGCAGGAATTCTTTTCCTGCTATTATTTTGTACTTTTTTTTTATTACCTATGGCAAAGCCAGTGAAATTGACAACAACTAATAGGTTCTAATTAGGTACTAATTCAAAGGTTTATTCTTGAAATACATCGCAGTGCTGAAAAGTATTAAAACGTTTGTAAAAGGACTATAACTGAGTTTTTTCATAAACACCGAGATTGTAGGAAGCCATTGAAAGGGAATATCGAAAATATTCGATATCTCTCTTGATTTGGATTTCAGGGAAGCAAAAGTTCTTAAGAATTTCTACCGGAATTTCTATATTCTATCTCTAAATTCTTTGCTTTTCGATTAATTCTTCGCAAAGTGAAAAGAAAAATATTTATTTATCACGACTATAATCCCCGAATGGTTAGGCAGAGATGCGACAGTAACAGTTCGATTCCCGCACGGAACAAATATTTGTATGACCTACAAGAAGTTGTTCCGGGTCTGGGTGTTTGTGTACGTGAGTTTCTATGTTTTTAAACGCAACCACGACACAAGAGAAATTCCTAGTGTGGGGCAACGTTTTAAAAAACAATAAAAACTAAACCCACATTTCACTAGTTATGTTTAATTCCTTCAGTTTAGTTCTCCATTCAGTTTTATTCAAAGACTTAACGGAAAAAATATCTGTTCATTTGTACTAGTAGAGCAGAACGGATAAAAATAAATGTTCTGTCATACTAGTGATACTAGTGATTGTACGACGAGATCAACTGCTAGTTTAACTTCTACGTTATGTGGGCGAGCGTATTATATCAAATACCTATGCCCTTAAAATATATATTTTCATATTAAAATCAAATTAAATTTTGAATATCCATAAAAAATCCACAACATTTCCTAAAAATACCACTGAAATCGCTATGAAAACCATTTTATTAATTTTACAACCAAATTATATTGTAATGACATACCGCAGAACATTTCAAAGATCAAAAACACTCGTCCAAATAAATTCTCGTATAGACACCAACAAAAAACATAAAACTAGCACACTAAAAATAATTTATTATCTCTCTTTACAGACAAAAATCCAGATATTATACCCCTAGACGGTAAAATAAGTGACAGCTGTTCCAATAAATCATCGACAACAGACTACAGCTCTATACGACCGCTCATATCGAAGACCACAGACAAATACGATATGACGACCAACTGCGACCGATTTTACGACCACAACATCGATCCCTGCAACCAATATATACAAGTTCGACCGATGGAATATCGGCGACCAACTTATGGGCCAACATTGCAGATGCCTAACCTTGGGCCAAGTATACAGAGTTTGGGGCCAATGAGTAGCTTGCATATGCCTAATGTTGGGCCAAATGATTGTCATAGACAACCATATGATAAGGTTTATGAAGATTGGCTGAAGTATAAGAATGCTTTGCCGTTGAATACAAGTGGTTTGGTGAGTATTAAACTCTTTTTATTATACGGTATTTTAAAATATATTGAAATTAATTATAATAAATTGAAAATCTGTTCAGTCCGTCAGTTAGAATATTGAAAAACATTCAACACGTATTTTTTAATATTGACAAAGATAAAACACTTCCAAATTCAGGAGTGGGGTCTAGTGGCGTCATAACGCTTGTAAAATTGTACCACCCGAGTGACGTTTTGTGATTTTTAAAAGCGTTGTATATCCGTTAATTTTGATTTACGTTATCGAAAATACGTGTCAAATATTTTTTAATCATCTATATTTCGGACTATTTTTTTTGAAGTAAAATAACCTATTATTGTAGCAGACAGTGGTGGCCCAGTTGTTTCTAACTTAACCTGTGTAGGTCTCGTGGTTGTGGCCACTGTTACTTGGTCTTGGGTTCGATCCCCGAGTCAAAAACATGGAAACTTTTACTAAAAATATCTCAGAAGTTGTCCGAAAAACCGATTTGTCCTGTACTAAATATATCCCAGGTCTTATTGGATTGCTATCCAATTAGGCTATGCGAATAACGGATTAAACTTTAAAGATTGCCATAGGTGCACACCTTGTACCAATATAAATTGAAATAATAATGGTCAAGTTTATTTCATATAATTTATGAAAGTCAAAGTCAAATCATTTATTTCAATTAGGCCATCAAAGAGGCACTTTCAAACGTCGAATATTAACATTAAAGGAAATGGGATGGGATGGGATGGGATTGATTCTACACCCATTCGCAAGGGTAGGTTTGTATGAAGAAGAACGGGCAAGAAACTCCATACTTACTCTTTTTAAAAATGTTTTACAATATTTTTATAACATCATTTGTCAGAAATAATGTGAAAGCAATGTACTTTAAATCTAGATTAATTATTAAAATAAAAATGTCCTATCAAAATAGTCTCTAATATCAACATATTTGAGACTTATAATAGAGAAGCCCGTTTTTAGTACTAAACATGTATCATTACGTAATTCTCTTTTGTATTGCTTAATTGTTCAAAACCTAAGAACAAGCAACACAGGTTTTTTCTATTAAAACTTCGTTAGTATATTAATCATTTTAAAATTAACATCTGACTAACATCACAATGTAACAGAATCTAGAATAGAACAGAATATACGTTTAAAATTATACGTTCAACGTCAAACTAATCCTAACATTTTCTTCCAGTTGCCAGCAGAACAGCTCCTGCCTCCAGAGTTATACGCAACTCCACCACCTCCATCTCTCTACAGTAACCCAAACAGAAACCCCCTGAATCTCACTCAGATGCCAGAACTAGAACCCAGGTACCACCTGGAACCCAGGTCTTTGGCGATGGACTCCAGAAGTTGCTCCAACTCCCCTCCAGTGAGATTCAATCCGGAGAACAACAGTGTTTACTACAGTAAAGGAGTTCTTGATAGATCTTCTAATACTCTGCCACATTTGAAACCTACTAGGATAAATGGTAAGGATTTTTACAATACACTAGTTTCATCATCTACCTAGCCTTTTCCCAACTATATTGGGGTCGGCTTCCAGTCGAACCAGATGCAGCTGAATATCAGTATTTTACGTGGAGCAACTGCCTATCGGAACTCCACAACCCAGTAACTGGGTAATACGATACTCCGTGGTAAGACTGGTTGTCAGACTTTAGAGCTTCTAACAGTAACGACTGTCGAAGATCTACAAATAACAGCCGGGGCAAACGGCTTTACGTGCTTTCCGAGGCACGGAGGAAACTCGCTATGACAGATGTCACCAACCAAAGACCAACCTCGGCAAGCACGGCTTAGCTCAGAAAATCGGCTTGTGCGGCTGTAACTAGTTAGCCACGAGCTCCTCCTACAGTAGGCTATTATTAACTGAAAAGATATAATAATAATGTCCGAAAGATTGATTTTCCAAACATATCTGACCCCTATTTTATCTTTTGTTACGTAAACCAAAATTGACGAAGATACAACGCTTCATTTTCAATTAAACTATCCTGTAAAATACCTTAAGGGACTGTCTGTAAAACACCGTCACCCTAGAATGCAAAGGGCAACTGAAGGAACATGGTGGACTATTAGTAAGTAAGAGTCTGACAGTCCCTTCACTTCCAACCAGGGTGGACTCATTTGATCATTATACCACCAAAACCAAACATAATTAAGAGAGAGTATGTCGAACGACAATTCATACAAACTGCTCCTTCAATTGCCCTTTTCGTTCCAGGATTATCTGTTTAGGCGGACCCGCAACCCCGGTAAAGTAAAAGATGTATAAAAACAACAAGAGTTTATAAATACTTCGAATGGTACATGGTACTTCTACGAGTAGATCGTTTGGTAGTACCACGGGTAATTTTTTAGCCGTTGTACCACTAGCAGTACTACGGGTTGTAGCACGGGTAAAAACGGTTTTTCCCGGTATTACGTTCCCGTTGGCAACAGCTAGTTAAAACGATTGTGACAGCAATACAAAAAGTAAACTAGAGACCAAATTGATCTTTCGCATCAGTAGACGAGTATTTAAAACTTGGCAATTAAATTTTGGGTGAAAATCATTTTCAAGGGGAATTTCTGGGAAATACTCGATTTCTCGGAAATTTCATTGACATTACAAGCTTTTTAGAGCTAAGTTAATTAATTTCCTTGTTCGTCTTATCGCGTCTGTAACAGATGGCTGCTAACGTTTTAGAACACGTTTCCTTTTAAAATGAATTGTCTTTTATTTCTTACGAACACACCAATCTGTGGTCTAGAATTAAACGGTTAACAATTTTATAGGCCAAAGAACAAGATATTAATATGGAAGGTGGACCTATCCGTCGCCCGCCATCTTGTTTTCTTTACAGAACCCTCAACGAAAGTTATATTTTTAGAAAAATACAAAAATATATATTATAGGTCTATTATAGTATCTCAGTTTAAACTGACATTTGTGTTTATTTCTTATTATTTCATCCATTTTGAAAAAATCACACTAATTTTCCACATAAAAAACTAGATTACGAATTTATCGTAATTACTCTTATGAAATAGCTGCTCCAATTCCATATTACTCGTATAACCCCAAAAACCTTTTACAAATAAAGCTTTAATAAAAGGTACTTTTCATTAGAATTAAGTAGCATTCGGGTATCTAAAAAGGCTACTTAACGAAATCATAATAATATGAATTACAATAAAATTCGTAAAATGGAATGTTTTATTCCATCGCGAGTAGTTAAATGATTTTTTGTCAGCCTTGTTGACCAAACTAATGCAACTTGTGGTTGATAAAAATCAACGAATTGTGATACTTTTTAGTGGCAGTAGTTCGTTTCACAATATTTAAAATATAAAAAAAAATGTAAATAGAATCAGCTCAGAAACTTCCCACTGCTACGACGCAGGCAAAAGTAAAACCATTTAATTTCCCTACGATTTGAACCGACCTACTGCCACATCACTTTGTCACAATTGTCATTCTGATTCTGCAAAGTAGCCTTTTTAGACCCCGAGTTTTCGAAATATTTTAATTCAGTCGTAATTGTTCAGTTTCCTTTCATTATATTCAGTAAACAGAACTGTTTCAGTGTTCGGCACTCGACAAACTGAAATAATCACGTAATTATATTCAGGCTCATGAAAAGATAAATGTATTCTCAGTGGGACTGTAAAATAATGGCTGGAAAGGACTTTCTTCGAAAAATAATTATGATTATAGCCAACCATTACAAACAAATATGGTTGGAAACTTAGTTTTTTAATTTATTATAGATCTTAATAACCAATTAAAAAATTGCCTACGTTTTACATAAATATATTTTGTTTATTCATTTTCTTTACTTATTATATACATTTTTAAATATTTTTACAAAAACTGTTCAAAAAATAAACATTTAGAAATATAAATAATATTGGCCCACGGGTATCGGGAACAGGGTCCAAGCTGCTACCGGCGGCGGTCAGGGCCCCAGAGAAGGGAACCTCCTAACAATGCTATATTGTTTTCTGCTTCGAGGATAGGGTTTGCGATGGCCTAATTCGTAAGGCGTCTGGAGTACCTATCCAGAAGACGCAAGTTCGAACCCTACTCGCAGCTGAATTTTTCGTTCCTCAAAATATCTTTGCGAAGACGAGATGCAGGCGTTATCTATATATATAAAAGAACAGGATTTTTATTAAGACTCGACTACAGCCGAAACCGCTAAACACACTAACTTGTATTTTGGACAGCAGTTGCAGTCTACCGTGTAGGGGAGCAATAAGACGGGATTTTGCGAACATCCTCCTCTAAGGGGGTCAAAAGGGGTGAAAACTGTTGTATGAAAAATCTTATTCCTTGGGTTTATACATTTGGAACTTAGTACGAATATGAGTATAAGTAAATAAAAAACATTGGCACTATTATTTTTTTAAAACTACCCTCCATTGGCAAGCTGAACGATGTTAAAGTTTGTATGGGAAAACCATAACGCGTGAGTTGATGAATGTGAAAATCAGTGTTTATATACTAGATCAGAAATAAGTAAACACGTGTTTTTAGATTTTTCGAAAATCACCCCCCAAGTTAGTGAAAAAGGCTATTCAAGTTTAAAGGGAGGGATTTAAAACCGCTTACGCAGTAACTTGAATTTTGGACAACAGTTGCATTTTACCATGTAGAGGTGTAATAAGACGGGGTTTTGCTAAAATCCTCCTCTAAGGGGGTGAAAAGGGGTGAAAACCTTTGTATGTAAAATATTATCCCTTAGGTTTATAAACTTGAAACTTGGTACGAATATGAGTATATGTAAATAAAAAAGATGGGCAATATTAGTTTTTTAAAACTACCCTCCATGGGTAATCTAAACGATGATAAAGTTTGTATGGGAAAATAATAACGCTCTAACGGATGAATTTGAGTTTTTTGAAAATCACTCCCTAAATTGGTGAAACGGGATGATTAAGTTTTAAGGGAAGGATTTTACTGCTTGCTTCGATAAACTCAAAACTTGGCATAAATAGTTTCCCAATCGAATAAAGAATGCGTAGGTAATTATCTATATTTCAAAAACCAACCTAGCGGGCGAACATCGGAAAATCAGTTTGTCTACACTAATACTTCGAGTTCGAAGTTAGAAACACGCGCTGACGAAGTCGCGGACGGAGTGCTAGTCTATATATATAAAAGAACAGGGTTTTTTATTAAGACTCGACTACAGCCGAAACCGCTAAACGCAGTAACTTGAATTTTGGACAGCAGTTGCAGTCTACCATGTATTGGGGCAATAAGATGGGATTTTGCGAAAGTCCTCCTCTAAGGGGGTGAAAAGGGGTAAAAACTGCTGTATGAAAAATCTTATTCCTTGGGTTTATAAACTTGAAACTTAGTACGAATATGAGTATAAGTAAATAAAAAGGATTGACACTATTATTTTTTTAAACTACCCTCTATTGGTAATCTAGACAATATTAAAGTTTGTATGGGAAAATCATAACGCGCAAACTTATGAGTTTGAAAATCAGTATTTAAATACTAGATCAAAAATTAATTATTAATTATTTGTCTGTAAGCCTTCCGAATAAAATAAAAATAAAATAAAATAATAAATAAATAAAATAATTAAACACGTCTTTGGATTTTTCGAAAATCATCCCTTAAGTTGATGAAAAGGGGTATTCAAATTTTAAGGTAAGGATATTAAACGCTAAACGTAGGAAGCTGAATTTTGGACAGCAGTTGCAGTCTACCATGTAGGGGAGCAATAAGACGGGATTTTGCGAAAACCCTCCTCTAAGGGGGTGAGTAGGGGTGAAAACTGTTGTATGAAAAATTGTATTCCTTGGGTTTATAAATTTGGAATTTGGCGGGAATACGAACGTAAGTAAATAAAAAAGATTGGCATTATTAGTTTTTTAAAACGACCCTCCGTTGGTAAACTAGATGAAGTTAAAGTTTGTACCTATGGGAAAATCATAACGCGCTAACCGATAAATTTGAAACTCGGTATATAGAAATTACATTAAAAAGAAAACAATAAAACGCGCGTTTTGAATTTTTCGAAAATCAACCCCTGGATTGGTGAAAAGGGGTGATTAAGTTTTAAGGGAAGACTGCTTGCTTCGATAAACTCAAAACTTGGTTTCCCAATCGAGTAAAGGATGCGTAATTATCTATATTTAAAAAATCAACCTAGCGGGCGAACATCGAAAAATCAGTTTGTCGACACTAATATTTTGAGTTCGAAGTTAGAAACACGCGCTGACGAAGTCGCGGGCGGAGTGCTAGTTGCATATAAAAATATAACTTTAATTTAATACTAACTAGCAATATATCCCGGTACCCGGTGCAGTTTCCGATAATTTAAAAAACTTTGTCTTGACAATTGGCCATTTGACTGAAAAATTATAATTAGTTCGTCACTTAGATTATCAAAAAATATTCGACCTGTTTTTTTTCTCTTGTTTCGTAAACCAAAATTGACTGCGATACGATGCTTACAAAATTGGCAATACGTCACAATTCAGTACAATTTCTACTGAATTCTGACGTCACGAGCCCCCACTCTCGAGTTTTGATGCGTTGTATTTTGGTGAATATTCATTGATTTTACAAAAGAAAAAATACGTGTCCGTTATTTTTTTAAACTCTAAATGACGGACTGATTCAATAGCCAATTACAAACAAAAAAAGAACTATCGAGTTTGGTGCAGACGTTCCTAGGTTATGCCGATATCTAGCGAAGTGGTCCCATGTGTATCTCTTAATAGAGCTATTGAGTAAAAAATGATTTTCTTTTTCAGGAAATTCTCCAACTCAAATGCCAAGTGAGCCAAAATGTGCGACAAAATCGACCGACACTTCTCTAGAGCAAGCGAAGGTTACAAAAGAGTGCGACTGAGACAGAAAATATTAAATAAAATATAATGCACTTTTGGTGTTAACTACATCGTGTAGACAATGTGACCTTAGTGGAGTAGGTAAAAGGCCTCAACGTTGTTAACAGGCCAGTGGTCTAGACAAAGGGCCTCAGTTAAAGTGGTATTTAAAAGGTGTAAAGTGTACATTGAATGTGATAAAATTCGGTTTTGAAGTTCGGACCCGTCCGTTGTGATTCTTTTTATAAAAAAACAAGAGTGATTTTTTTGTTTCTTTCAATTGAATTATTTTAAATTAATAACATAAACAAATTATTTTTTTGTCAAACAATAAATTGCCAATTATTTTTTGTAATAAAATAATGTGCAAATAGTTTTTTTTTATTCGAATAGAATGAACGATAAATGTCAATTTGATAGAACGAAAAATACCTAGATTGTAAAATAGTTTTGCATCTTCCCTAAGATGTATAAGACTGAATCTGTGTAGAAGTTACACATGTTTAGATAAAACAATTATTTGATTACATTGTTGTAATTAATTACTAAGATTATAACATTTTTTAAACAAAGCAACATACGTTTTTATTAGTAAAAATGATGTCTTGTTTGCAAAATTACAGATTTGTAAAAAACAAAAATCTTTTTTCTTTTTTAATAAAAAAGATATTGTGGAGACTAGCTAAAACAAATATAGTTGAGTACGTTGTGAATGTAAATAGTGTAAATAAATATAAGTATGTTATACGAAAAGTTGCCATACTAGTTAAATAGTTAATAACATGTATCTAAAATAATAATTATTGTCACAAAATCGAGCTTTTATGTTATGAATGATGATTCTTTTTAATTTTGTGTTGTGTAAAAAAAGATAATGAACAAGGAAAGATGTTGTTTTCCGAAAGATATACTAAAAGAAAAATACTATCGACGCTTGTAAAGTGGAAATGTTAAAAATCGTATTGTATGTTACTATCTACGGATTGTTGTTTTAAAAATATTTCGGAATATTGATAGCTTACTCGTGGAGGGAAAAGCGATGTTGTTTAAATGTAAATTATATAAAATATTATAAATATGATACTTAATGTGATAACAGTTTCATGAATGAATGATATCTCAGTTCACGATAACAATAAGAAAACATTATTATTTTAATTGTATTATACGCGTTCCGATATGGCCTAAAGTTTTATTGAAAATTCAAATAATTACTTGTTTTTTTTTGTTTTAAAAAGAAAGTTTATTTCTTTTAAGATAACGTAATGTAGTAAAATTAATTAAAACTTAAAAATAATAGTACATTAAATTCCTTAAGAAAAGTTTATCTCCATTGCCAATAATCATTTGATTTATTGTTAAAAAGATAGTTTTTTTTTGTATTGAAAAAAAAAACCATAAAAGTTAGTTTTTTTTTTCATTAAATGTTCGTGAACTGAGTACCGAGATTAACATAATATGATTTAACAAACTAAAATAGTTTTTCACTTTTATTAAATTGAGTTTTAAACAGACCAAAATTTGTCGCAGACTAGTGTTTATTTTAACATTAGCATTTATTTTTAACTGTATAATAATACCATGACTTAGATTTTATAGATATTTTTAAGGTACAGTTGCTATTTCAATTATATTTTAGTTACCATGGAAACTTGATTTCATTTTTAAATATTTTTTAAGCATTTTGTTTAAAAATATTGTCTAGTAAAGTAAACTTTTGAAAATATTATAATTTATTATTGTATTTTTTTCTCCTTTTGTATACGACTGTACCTTTCACTTTGAGCATTTAATAATAATTATTTTCAGAAATTAGGTACTAGCATTTTGTATAAACAATTTTAAGTGTTTATTTCGTTTTTTTTTGTGATGTAAAATTCCTTTGGAAATAATAAATGTGAATTTATAAAACCAGTTTTTTTTTCCTAACTTATAAAAATATCAATTGACGAATGACAAGCACGTTTTAGAATATGTATGATGTCTTGGGTTCGATTACCGTTACGGGCAAAAAGCAAATTTGTAGGACTGTTTAAAAAGACAATGATGATTTCATTACCACAACAAAAATGTTGTGATCAATTTTTTCTTTCTTATTTTTGACTGACAGAAAAAAAAGAAGAGGTAGGAGAGGATCAGGAGTTTTGCAGTCAATATAAACTTAAATACAGTTCCCCGGATGAACCAGCCTAATTTAAGGTCACGAAACTCGTCGTTGGTCTGCTGGAAGAGATTTCATAATGAAGCATTTGTGCGCTTTTATCTATAAGTTATGTCTTCTACCTTACGAATTACCCCGGAACGTAAAGGGCTATTGAAGGACACCGTGGATTTTTGTCAGTACGAGTCTGAGAGTCCCTCCCGCTCTGTCCTGGGTGGGAGGACTCATTAGATGATGAAAAATATCGAGGAACCAGAAACCCTTATGAAGACGTACAATCGACAAAGTTGAATCATGACCCATTTTGACAATAAAACGTTTAAATCCGTCAAATTGACAAAGATTATATTCTAAATCTCTACTTTTAAATAAAGAATCAAAAAAGAAAAATAAATCATAATATAATCTACCGTCACAGAAACGACTTCGATTTTTAAAAGTGATCGATGTTGGTGTGTGTATGTGTTCTGTGTACGCAAATAAAAATTGACGTAGCTGTGCTACTGGACCGCATCACCCAAAGAATGCTCAAACAACATTATTTGTGTTACCCATACTCGACATGGGAAGTTGGTTACACAAATATTATGTCTGCGGTCCGATTCATAAAAATATTTGTAAGTAAAAGTCTGCTAACGCCCGTGTCAAATGTTGAGACAGAAATGGAATTGAATTTTGGGATTCCGTATCCTAAGGAGGACAGTAACAGAACCCTGTTACTGTCCGTCTTTCTGTCTTTCTATCTATCTGTCTGTCACCAGGCTGTATCTCACGAGCCGTGATAGCTATTTAGCGCGGGTTCGATCCCCGCACGGAACAAATATTTTTATGAACTACAAGTAGTTGTTCGTTTGTATGTTTGTAAACGAACTCACGACATAGGAGAGAAGAGGCAACGACAACAGGCATGAGTCATATTTTTAGTTCTGAATAAATACTCAAAAAAATAACTTCAATAACGATTATTCCAAATAACGAACTCCGTAATACCTACCATAAATCTGGAATAACCGCCATAAGTGCGTAATTTAAGACCAATGTTCTCTAAATCATAAAATAACGTATTATTTCGAAAAACTGCTCGAATTTCGAACCGATACATCGCCGCCATTTGCAAAATTGCTATGCGTTTATTCTCGAAATATCTCAATTTATTTCACATTTCAAAATAATGTGAACCTGTCAGCAATCAAAAATAATCGTGTGATATTTTTTATATTATTTTTATAGTGTAGGTAAACGGTAACGATTTTAAGCCCGTAGCGATGTTTTGGATAAATCGAGTATGTTATTGGTCACTTTTTATTTTCGATCAAATAGCTCTGTTTAAGTAATAAATCCCAGTTTCTGCCCAAGACTATGTCTGCATAGACAAGGACAAATTTAATGATAATCGGATCAATAATTTTTGAGTAATTGAGTAACATTGATTGATTGTGATTGGCGCAGTGGCTCAGCACGGATCGCATTCCTGCACGGAACAAAAGTTTGCACGACCTACAAGTAGTTGTTTCGGGTCTGAGTGTTTGTGTATCTGGATTTCAGTGAATGTAAACGCACACACGATACAGGAGAAGTTCCTAGTGAGGGGCAGTTTTTTGTAAATTAAAAAACAGTATAATTAATCAAAAGACGTGTGTCGTTTTGATTTTTTCATAAGCTGCCTACTTGATGACGCCCACACGGCGACAGACGTTGCTAGACGATCTCCGGCAACCGTCAAGTCCTACGAGTCTGACAGTCTCTCCCAAGACTCATTTAATGCTACTTCATAAATTTGTTAAAAGGCTAGTTTCCCAAAAGTTTCGATATACTCGTAATTAGACATTTAAACACGAAAGTAAGTGTTAAAATTGTGTTACTATAATACAAAATAATTACCTATATAATTTTTGTTGGTAACATTTATGTTTATTTTATAACCATAATTAATAAAAATTATTATAGAATAATTAAACATTTATTTTAAAAGAATATGCTAAAGGATCTTAATATGTATTTTTCTCGCTACCCTCATTGCATTTGATTTTAGTAAAAAGTTGAACTGTAAGTGAATTTTAGATGCAACGGTCAGTCTGGTTTGAGCCTCGGAGGCGAGCAGGTCGAATTAATCCCTGGTAGTCGCGAATATAACTGTTTGAGCCATACGATGTGTGAAAAGTTAGCGTATTGTTTAAAAAGTGGTATAAATTCGTAATAATAACGATTGTGGACTTAATTTATCCAACAAGCTAACAAAAGGAACTCTTGTGGAGAATACGAAAGAGACGGCAGGGTTGGCGCTGTGGGTGAGCAAACTACTGTTGCGTAACGTGTCGCGGGGTTGATTCCCGCACGGAACAAATATTTGTATGATCTGCAAGTCGTTGGTCCGGGTCTGGGTGTTTGTGTATGTGAGTTTTTATGTTTGTAAACGCACCCACGGTACAGGAGAAATTCCTAGTGTGCGACAATGTTTAAAAAAAAAGGAAGAAAGAAAAAAGAATTTTATGGTTTAAGGCACAGTTTGGTAGGTCAGTAGTCTCAGAGAATAGAATACGTTTTTGTACCTATTGGATTAATAGGGTACAGTGAAATCATCACCTGCCTTACCCTAATTATATTGGGGTCCGCTTCCAGTTTAGGAGCATGCAACCTACCAATATTTTGATTGTGTATCGTAGACACATTTTCTAAAAGACCCGTTTTGTAATTTACCTTGGCGGGCACCCATTTAAAGATTGAACTTCTCCAGCACAGTTTTACTTGTCCCACAGTTCGATCAGAATCGATATTTCGTCACAACATAAAAAAAAAACATCCATTTTATCCTAAAACGCTTAAAACTTTGGTCAGAAACAATTTTGATACCCATTTGCGGCCATTTTGTAGTCATTTGCCGACATTACTGGCCCATTGAAATTAATTGACGAGGTGTAGAACATAATGAAGTGAATTTTAGTGCTTAACAATTTTGTTTGAAATTATGGAGTGTATGGCATGAGCTTGTGAAACGTCGTACATTTATTGCAAAGTTATTGATACTTTGCATCTTAGACAGTTGTCCGACCGCCAGCGATTAGCGAGTAACGAGAAACGAGAAGAGCGAGCAAGTGAAAATGAGTTAGCGAGCAGCGAGCAACGTGAGTGTTATTCTGAAAGTTTTGTAGCTGGGTTGGACAGCTAGTATCCGAATGCGACTGGTTAATACTCGCTGGCTGCGCAACACTGCCCGTGAGTATCTCGACATGAGTTTTGAAGTTCTTGTCTATAACATATTTTGGTATGTCTATGGTGGTTCTATTATAGAACAAGTCTTTACCGGTATTGTGAACAATCAGAGACCGACTATTAATATATGCATCTTTTTTGTAAACCTACACTGAATGTATTGTACACTATGAAAAAAGACTAAAATTAGTCGCTAACTCGCTGTTAGTGAGACAACTGCCTTATGTATTACGAAATAATTTACATAGTTTTCGCACATTACGTTAATTTTAGGGTTCTGTACTTGAGCGTGACCACCTTAATGCCTGTTTAATGAGCTTTCTGAGAGACAGAATGGCTTGGGATAAATCAGATGGTTACCAACGTTGCTGAATCTTTTTTTAACATAGTAAAATCATCAAATGAGTCCTCCCACCCAGGGCAGAGTGGGAGGCAATTCGTGATTCCCGCGACCCCGGCAGGCTTTGGCCCTCTACAGGCCCCGTCACTATGCTGACACTCCTTGAGACGCGCGTGGAACACAACGCGCCGTCGACCCGGGCATGGTCCATGGTCGGACAGCGAGTTGCCCATTACTCGCTGCCCGCAAACGTTGCTGAAGCTTAAAGATTAATTAAACGCTAGTCTAGATAAATTCGCTTAATCTTGTACAGATTTAACATAAGAAGAAAAACGTGTCCATTATTTTTCAAAACTCTAGCTAACGGACTATTTATAGTGGGCAACTCGCTGTTAGTGGGCTACCCGATGTCCGACCATGGACCACGCCCGGGTCGTCGGCGCATTGTGTTCCACGCGCGCCTCAAGGAGTGTCAGCATAGTGACGGGACCTGTAGAGGGCCAAAGCCTGCCGGGGTCGCGGGACTCACGAATTACCCCGGTACGTAAAGGACTATTAAAGGACGCCGTGGATTTTAGTCATTACGAGTCTGACAGTCCCTCCCGCCCTGCCCTGGGTGGGAGGACTCATTTGATGATTTTACCACGATAAAAAAAACGGACTAATTAGATTTGTAGCTGCTGTCAACATGCCTGTTCATATAGTTACATAAAATAGTCTCTAAAACATACAAGTCCATTTCTATTCGCAAGTCCCAGCCACAAGGCACAAAACCAGGACAACCACTATGTAAATGACCACTTGGCAGCGTCGGAAGTAATGTGGTCACACCAGTCCCCGGACAAATAGCTATGTACCTTTGTGGTGATGTCGTAGATAGATAATAAAGCCACTGCAGCATGGGGTCTAATTTTTAAACACGACACCCGTAGTTTCGGCCTTAGTTACGGTTGTTTCTCCCGAACTAAGAATGAATGATATTACGATTTGACAGATAGCTCCTTAGAGTTCGCACCACCACTCATAACCTTTTTTTTTATCGTGGTAAAATCATCAAATGATTCCTCCCACCCAGGGCAGGGCGGGAGGGACTGTCAGACTTGACTGACTAAAATCCACGGTGTCCTTCAATAGCCCTTTACGTTCCGGGGTCACGGTAATTCGTACAGTCCCGCGACCACCACTCAGAACCTGCGGAAAATTAGTGGTACTAAATTTTTATTTGCAATTTGAAGTAATGACATAGAAACTAGCGCCGCGTCAAAATGAATTCAGTCGTAGTGGTATTATCCGTCCGCAATTTGATCTTGAAGTTAGTTACGTTCGTACATCTGTATCCGTTCCCGTGTCTTCGTTGACGGGCTTAAAAAGTAGACACCCAGATTTCTCTTCATTGTTCGTGGGACTATAATGCAGTGATGGAGATGAAGATTAGCATTGTTATCTGTTTAGTAATTTCTTTATTGTCATAATTCACAATAGTGTAAATAATAAGTGAAAATAGGTAAAACAGAATAGACGTAAATAGAATCAACTTAGAAAGTTCCCAATGCTAGGCGAGGCTAGCTAGGCGAGTAATGGGCGACTTGCTGTTCGATCATAGAGCATGCCCGTGTCGACGGCGCAACGTGTTCTACGCGCGCCTCAAAGAGCTGTCAGCAATATGACGGGGGGGCTTAGAGGACCAAAGCCTGCCGGGGTCGCGGGACTATCGGGTAACGTGGCCCCGAAACGTAAAGGGGTATTGACACCGTGGATTTTAGCCGGTACAAGTCCTTCCCGTCCTGGGTGGACTCATTTGATGATTTTACTCGTAACACATAAAAAAAAACTTGAACCAGACTACCTACTACCACTAAAGAGTATCTTTAATTAGGTGATTTCTTATGGATCAAACTTCTGTCAAAAAGTGAGTGGCATCAATTCGGTCAACCGAATTAACACTATACTACACCGAAATTCCTCGTGTGGGGCAACGTTTTGCTGTTGTTTGGAAACCAACAATTGGTATCAGATCAAAATACGGCATGGTTAACGCAGTGGCTAAGCAATTGCGCTGTGTGTCGCGGGTTCGATTCCCGCACGGAACAAATATTTGTATGACCTACAAGTAGTTGTTCCGGGTCTGGGTGTTTGTGTATGTGATTTTTTTAATAATCCAACTGACGCACTAATTAGATTTTTCAGTCAAAAACACTATTAAGTGAGCATTTCAACATCAAACGGATACAAATCCCACTTATCTTCGACCACAACTTGATCCCTCTATCCGCAAGAAAAATGCAGTGTGCCAAAAATACAAGTTCTACTATCAAAGTAAGTTATATCCCGACAAAGATCCGCGGTGGAATGGAGGGGAGATAAGACTATCCCATGTTATTTATAAAACCTTACTATCGTAGGATATAAAGGCAATGTTTACACACTTCGTTAACTCGGTGGAGAGGATTTAGGAAGATAAAAAAAATACGTGTGGCACTCGGGGACTGCCGCGGTAAAGCTATTGCATAGCATTTTTTATCAACTTAGGTGTGCAATTATAATTATATATTTATTTTATTTCTGAAAAAAAAAGTACCTACCGTGAATGTTTCACGAGAATATCCCATCTTTGCTCTATGGGAAGTTACTCTACTAATTAGGATATGGTCAGCCACATCAATCAAGTGAAACGTCAAGAAAAAAATTCATTCATTAAAATTTTATTCATTCACGTTTACATGACAGATGTGACAGTGACAGTGTTAGTGTTTATATTCGTTACGGAATTCCTAGATTCGGTCGCCACGCTCAAAGCTCGCGATAAAAGCTATGCAATAGCTTAATAAAAATCTACATCAGAACAACGTCTCCCTGGGGTCGATGGACTATCTCATCAGATAATTCTGGCCCTGGAACGTTAAGGGTTATTGAAGGTTCACCGTGGATTTTAGTCTGTACAAGTCTGACAGTCCCTCCCACATCCCTCTCATTAAAAAAAAGCTGATATTTAAGGAACATTATGGAATGCAATAAAGAATTGAGTTTTGTGTATGAAATATTCTGATCTTCCGGGTTAAGCCGTGCTTGCAAAGGTTGGTCTGTGGATAGGTGACCATTTCTCAAATCAAGTTTCCTCCATGCCTCGGAAAGTACGTAAAGCTGTCGGTCCCGGCTGTCATTTGTAGACCTTTGATAGTCGTTATATTAGCAGCTAGATTTGGTTTATTGTTTTTTTTAGAAGTCTGTTTCTTTTTTTTATTGTTTTTTTTTTATTTCTCACTTTTTAGTGGGTACATACTATTTTGTTGTGTGACTGTGTTAAGCATAGATATCCGATAGCAGCAATCGCCGTCGATTTTCTGTAATTTATTGAAGAGATCTCTTGATTTCTCTAAGATGCCGTCATCAGATCCTGACGTAATTACTATGGGACCATCTAAAAAGGTACACTTTTCAAACAAAAGAAGAATTTTCCAAATCGGTCCAGATGTCATTGAGAATTCGGGTAACAAACATAAAAAAAGATTCCAAAGAATGAGTTGTCCTCCTTTTTTCGAATTCGGTTAAAAAGAAAACCCTATCCCCTTTTGTTGCTTTGAATTTCGAGACCAAAATACCAGTTAGGATCCGAACAAAAGCGTGAATTGCAGGAAACAATACGATTACTATCTTCTTATTCGTTTTCAACGGTTTCTATCCACGTTTCCGTCCTAAGTGGGTGGAAACCGCTGTTAATGTGACCAAAATGGTGATTGGTATGCATTCCCTTTGTTGTTTGTTGAGCAGATAACAGAATGGGGAAAATATGTGCTTGATGAAAGATATTAAGGCTATCTACACTAATATTGTATCGCTCAAGAGTTTGTTTTGGCAATTTTTGAAAGTCTCGCATCAAAAAATCTCGTGAAAGATAAAACGCGTTAAATATATTTTGATAATCTGTCGGACTAATTAGGTTTTGGCAGTTAAATACCCTATTCTTTATGTCGCAATTTTTTGGTTCTCTGACGGGTCACCTTTGAAACAATAATTAATAATATTGTAATACGATGGCTTTGTTTTTTTTTATTATTACGGAACCTTTCTTACATTACATTTTCAGTTGGTACATTCTGTGAGAACGATGCACCAAGTTAAAAGTGACCATAGTAAATATAAAAAAGGCAAATCAAAGTTTTCGACTATAATAATTCAACCCTCAAATCCCAAAACTGAATACCACGGGGTGATAATGTTCAAGTGTGTGGTTGAATATTACTCCTATAAGTTAGCACAACCTTATCTCTAGTAAGACTCACGTTTCGCGACACCGTAATACTAAAGCTATAGTAACAAAAAGTGAAGTCAAAATTTAATTTCGACCGTCGAGCCGCAAACGTTTCGTTGCAAAGAGTTCGTTGAAAATTGCATTTCAACCAAATAAATAACTTTCAAAACGCTAAAGCAATGTACTTAGGTATTGTTTTTTTGACAATTTGAATGGCTTTATGTACCTTTTGAGTGTTGAAATTGTAACGTTTATTTCACTTTATTCCCAAGAACCACGACCTCGGGTCATTCGATTTATGTCCGCTCTCGTAAATTGGTTGGATGTAACCAAATTGGGCAGACGACATTGTTGCCATTGCGGGATTGTCCTGGATGAGGCTGGCGCGAGACCGTGGAGCTTGGCACAAGCAAAGAGAGGCCTATACCCAGCAGTGGGTGAAGACAGGCTGTGGATGATGATGATGATGAGCCAAATTGGTTGCACGGCATGTATATGACTTTAGTTTTATTTTGGGACAGACACATTTGAATTTATATTACAGGTGACGCTTTTTTTTTTATCGTGGTAAAATCATCAAATGAGTCCTCCCACCCAGGGCAGAGAGGGAGGGTCTGTCAGACTCGTACTGACTAAAATCCACGGTGTCCTTCAATAGCCCTTTACGTTCCGGGGTCACGGTAATTCGTTCAGTCCCGCGACCGTTCAGTCCCGCGACCGATGCTAGAAGTAATTTAAGTAAATTTAAATACATACTATTACATGGCATCTTAACTTTTTCTCGCTTTTCTTGCATGTGTCAATAATTGAACATGTCTGAGGGCCAGGGAGGGAGAATGGGACTCCATCCTGCATCCAAGCCTAGATTTTTGTAGCCGAATTAAAACTAAACATTTAATGTAATGGATTCAAAATCAAAGCATTTATTTCAAGTAGGCCTGTTACAGGCACTTTTGAATTTTCAAAGACAAATAAAACATAATTAAACATTACAAAATTATGGTGCTACAGTCCCAGTCACAAGACATAAAAACTGTGACAGTACCGTAGATGCCCATTCCAAGGAGTAGATCTCTATGGAGAAGAACGGGCAAGAAACTCCATGGACACTCTTTTTAGATCGCCAAAATTATCACAGAACCTCATTGTTTGAACCTCACTGTTACATCATTCATTTTGAGATGGTACATTATGTGAGAACGATGTTGCAAGTTAAAAGTATCCATAGTAAAAATTAAAACTAAGACAATTCAGAAATAAAAAGATTAAAAATTAAAATAAACCGTGGCAGCTAAGAGATGACCAGTCCCAACTGACAGCGCCCGTTCACGAACATGACACATGTATCGTGTATCATATAGATTTTCCGCAAAGTAACGCCTAATTCTATAATTTTTAAATATTAATATCAAAATCCTGAAAGTTATAAGTACATGGCCACGAAGTTAGTGTTATCTAACCTTAGATAGATTGTAACAGGCCATTGCTAGAGATCCATCAATTCTCAGGATATTGGCGTGTTTCGATTTCCTTTGGGCGTGTCACTGACACTTCTTAGACGACACTTTATGATGTTGACTATTCCTACTGTTCCTTACATAGTTTTCTTCATTAAATGTTTGAATTTTGAAATTTAGTTTGTAGGTAGGTAGTTGAAAATAGAGAGGAGCTCGTTGCTAAATAATTACAGCCGCACAGGCCGATCTTCCGGATTAAGTCCGAGTTCCGAGATTGGTCTGTGGATGGGTGACCATCTGTCATAGCGAGTTTCCTCCGTGCCTCGGAAAGCACGTAAAGCCGTTGGTCCCAGCTGTCATTTGTAGATCTTTGACAGTCGTTACTGTTAGTGAGAAGCTGATAAGTCTGACAAACATTCTTACCATGGGGTATCGTTTTGCCTAGTTACTGGGTTGTGGAGGTCCGATAGACACTCGCTTTCATGTAAAATACATTATTCAGCTGCACCTGGTTCGACTGGAAACCGACCCCAATATAGTTGGAAAAAGGCTAGGCAGATGATGATGAGTTGAAAATAGAGTCCTTGTTATGTTATGTGCGGGTAAAATCATCAATAACTCCTCCCGCACTGGGTGGAGTGGAAGCTTTCAGACTCATACTGACTACAGTCCGAGTTGTTCCTTCGGTAGCCTTGCTAGCTAGAGAATTCCATGACCCCTGCAGGCCTTTGGTCCCAACTCGTTAGTTTATTGAAAGCTCTATGAGGCCAGGGTGAAACACTACGCGTCGTTAAGCCGGGCCTGGTGTACTACTATCTAAGCACGAAACTACGGGTTTATGGTTATCCAAGGGTATTGGTAGGAGACTTTAGCTCTTTTTATTTTTTCGACCAACTTCCGCCGTCCCTATTTTTTTCTTTCCATACAATGAAATGATCCTTATATGTTTTCATATAAGGTTCGAAAGGCATTAAAAAATGAGCAATTTCACTAATTAAAAAAAAAAAAACTAAAGGTTCCCGATAAAGTTTTTCTGTATCTCTTATGGGTGCAGTATTCCCCCTGTTGGCTAATTTAAAAGAAAGACCCATCTTGTATACTGCTACTGTATTTAGATATGCAAATTTTTTGATGTCTATATGCAGGCAAAGAGTGTCCGTCTAAAACTTGATGACTACATACTTTTGCTGACTGTACATTGCTGTACGTAGAGTTCATTCAAAATCTTATTCAATCATTTTATCAAGCTATATTCACCCTTATTCCTTTTGATTCTGATACCTATAAATCTCAAGAAACACGAACACATACCACGACAGTGTACTAGTATTCAGCTACTATTCCGGCGTTACACGCCAGTGCAATTATCTGATACAAGCTCCGTAGTGGCGCGATCACGCGGAATAATTCAGCTGTATACATTAGTGTGCACCGCAGTGTATCGGCTTTGACTTGAGTGAAACTTGTGGGATATTGTAAGAGTTTATTTGACAGGAAGTGTAGTGATCCGACACGCACTATACCAGTTTTAAAAAGATAGTTTAAAAGGTAAAAGATAGTAAAATCTCAATAATAAGTAACTCGTGGTATGAATATTAACCCCGTCGTGGCAGTAAATAGAAATTGGTTCGAACGTTAAGCATTTTTTAATCAAAGTCGCTTCATCTTTGATCTCGTCTTTTACTTTAGAATCTAAAACTTTTAACTACGTCCCCTTTCTCTTAAGAGTAAGTCCAGTAAATTGACGATAGATCGTTTTATTTAAAGTGTCACTTTGAACTAAACTTCGTTCATTTTTAACACTTAGGAGACTCAAATGATTGATTTTATACATTTTTAATACGTAAAACCCTTTGAATTATAAACTAGGTCCACTTTTATTATTTCTTAGGATATTGTAACATCTTGACGGAAGAACAAAACTGTAATCACCCCACCCCGCTCGGCTGTCCTAAAGCAAAACCTAGCAAGGGACAATTTTTGTAAAATACGTTTTTTTAAATGAATATTCCTAAAATTCTGAGCTGCGTCTAATGCAAAAACAACTGTATTTCTATCTACATTAGAATCAGAGTTATAAACATGCCAAACCTAGCAAGTGCACTTCGTACTCGGAGATAACGAAATCAAAAAACTAGCAAGTAACATTTCCAAGCATAAAAACCTATTAAATACGGTACATGCTAGGTTTTAAATTTGTGAATTGGTCTTACTAGGTTTTTAGTTTGCAAAATTACTGAAGTGTAGGACGAAATTTCAAATCATTGTCTTTAATAAATAGTAGTAAGTCAGCAGCGTGATGTGCGGGAGACTGAGTAGGAGGGCACTGGGAGGACACTGCACTGAAAATGTGTTCTATGTGTTTTTGGCGTCGCTGAATCTGAATCCGGGGTCATTTTCATTCCAGCACGTCTAGGTTCGACCCCAAAAACACATAGTACACATTTTCAGGTCCGAACGTCAGAAACTTCGTTATTGGGTTTAAGGGTTATGTTGGTAAGGGGTTATAAGGACTATGGGTTATGTAGTTATTTAAGCAAGAGGTCATCGAGCTACTGTAATATAGGATTATAAGGTTTTAAAGCCATACATACGGTTAGCAGTTTAACCAAATATAGCAAATTTGAGGGTATATTTTGAGGTTATGGCCGAACCCAGATGTGCTGGAATAAAACTGATCCCAGATTCGGATTCAGCGACCCCAAAAACATATAGTACACATAGTGAGACCTCCAGGTCAATAAAAAAAAATCTTTTGTGTGGCTGTGTTATTTAGCGTTTATTATAGTAGTGGGATAGTTAGTAGGACATTATCAGATTTTAAAGTACTTATTTCAGTTTTGATGAACCATTCACCGAGTTGGATTTTCTAATTAAAAAGTATAAAGTAACTGAGTTATCTGAAGAAATATCAGCTACTCGGGGCTTTCCTGCTTGAAAAAAGGATGTTGCCAAATTGGTGCCTCTAATGCCCGAAACAAGGCGGGCGTTTTGGAATCAAATGCCGGTTAACGATCAATCGATTGATCTTCAAACGGGAGGCGAAATGACAGAAGAAACTTAATTATATTGTTTTTCTATTATTTTTCCTTTTAACTTGAGAAATGATTACCTCATTTATGTTTAATGTGATTAATTAAACCATTTTATTTTACTTACTGGATAGAAATACAACAATAAGTCATTACTGAAATTAATTCAAAAATCTAATTCAGAAACTTAGTATTATTGCTAGGTTTTCAGTGCTACATCATAAACGATTTACTTAAAGAAGCCGATTCAAACACCTACTTAGAGACCTTGCTAGGTTTTTATTTTGGATTTGGTATAATACATATCTTGAAGTATCTTAACCAGTCAGTAGCAAGGCACATAAAACTTGTACAAATAGACTTATGTTCAATTTAACTAGCTCGTGATGTGAAGCAAGTCATAATTATCCATATGAAAACAAGAAATGTATAAAAAAGTTGTTGTATAATAAAAGGCCGAAGAAAATGTTTAATATCTTCTCCTGTAAAATTTTGTCAGAGGCACTTGCTAGGTTTTGCTTTGGGACAGCCGCGCTGTAACTGTCACCCCTCATCTCTCTAGTTCGATGATAGTTCGACGTTGATCAACAATAGATCGATTATCGATCTACCACTTTGTTAAACAAATATCTGTTTTAATCTATTTATTTAATGCAGAAAGAGCAACTACAGTGACTGAAGTTTACGTATTTTTTATGAAGACCACAATTTACTTTTGAGTTCCGCTCCCGAATCATCTCATTTGAATTCCAGACAGTTACTGAAATCTATTTCCACGCTTTATAATTAATATATCAATATAATTAATAAGTCAATAATTCCAGCCCATTTCAAAGAAAATATAACTTAAAATCTAGGAATTGACGTACGATTCCTAAGATCATGCGACGGTCATTTTTCATTCTATTTTTGCCCACTTTCAATCCTCCGATACCGACAAAAATACAGTTTTTAATGGTTATCTTACCCCCCAAGAGAAAGATGGTGTTTAAATTATCAGGAGATCAGTTACAAGTCGATCTATCAATATTACATTTTTACAGGCCTGATGGTCTAGTGGTTAGTGACCCTGACTGCTATGCCGGAGGTCGTGGGTTCGATTCCCACCCAGGACAAATGTTTGTGTGATGAGCACGATCAATTGTTCTGTGTCTGGGTGTAATTTATCTATAATATGTATGTATTTAGAAACATATAAGTATGTTTATCAGTTGTCTAGTACCCATAACACAAGCTTTGCTTAGCTTGGGACTAGATGGCGTTGTGTGATAGTTGTGGAATATTTATTTATTATTTATTTTATTTAATATTTCATGTGCTTTTACGAGCTTTAGCATAACGATAGACTCACGGTGCTAACTATCTCGCCTGATGGTAAGCGGTGATGTGGTCGACATTGAAGCACGCTTATCTAGAAGTAAATTATTAACTTAAGGTTGTAACTATCGGGAAACGAAGACTCTGGGAGAGAATTCCACTCATCGGCTATATAAGGAAAGTTTTCTCAAAATGAGTAAGAATATAATGTTTTTGTAAAATAAAATAAATAAATAAATATTCCACAACTATCACACAACGCCATCTAGTCCCAAGCTAAGCAGAGCTTGTGTTATGGGTACTAGACAACTGATAAACATACTTATATATTTCTAAGTACATACATATTATAGATAAATTACACCCAGACACAGAACAAATGATCGTGCTCATCACACAAACATTTGTCCTGGGTGGGAATCGAACCCACGACCTCCGGCATAATGGTCAGGGTCACTAACCTCTAGACCAATAGGCCTGTTAAAACTGTAAACGTCTGAGGGCGAGCCTAACGCCGTCAAACGAGAACAAATCCACACTCAATGGTTGCTACTGAGAAATTCTTGATCGGAAAACCCAATAATACTTTCCCTGATTATCGAACCGGGGACTTCACCGGGTCGCTAACTACTAGACCAGGCCGTACTTTTTCATTTAATCTTTAAAAATATTCTAAAAAAGATTTTCGCCCCTTTTTTTCAACCCAGCTTGCACCCCCTGGGAAGCCGACGCGCGACGCATTCAGTTAGGCAGGTCACGCTGTCAAAACTGCACAAACTCTGAAAGCTTTGGCTGTTGCACGAAATAAATACTGGAACGAAACACGGACTCGAAAACAGATTTATTTGTTTCATGTTACTTCGCTTTTTGGGAAAAAGCTCTTTAGTTTGCTTGTGAACCTTTTAAAATAAGTATTTAAGAACATAAATGTACGTACCAGTTTTTGTGATTCAGCGATTCTAGTACGCCTAATTTCTACTTTTAATTTTATTGCAATTTATTCTATGCATGAACGTAGATTACAGCAGTTCTGACTATCATTTTTAACCTTTAAGCTTTGGCCTCGAAAGTTTACAATCAACCGGAGACACGTGGCTACATCAGTCATCAGAAAGTAACTGTTGTTGTCCTCAGGAATGGTACTTCTTTACGTGGTGAAAGGTACCCTATACCTGTACACCTGGGGTGCTAAGACAGGAAACCTCCACGTGCGCCCATGGACTGGAGTTCCCTCTCGGATACGTCCGGGGGGAAGACCAGTTTTTCGGGCCGGTGCACCCTGGGATGCGGGCAAAAACTCTTCCTTAGGCACTGTGTGCCTGAGGGGTCTCTTTGCCCGTATGCGAATAGCCTGTCGGGTGGACGCTCCAACACGTGTCCCTCTGAATAGCAGAGGGCACAGCGGCGGAGCGAGCTTGCGCACGGCGAGTAATAGGTAACCTCGCCGTCCGACCAAGGACCAAGCGCAGGTCGGTGGCGCGTCGTGTTTCACGGGTCACCGACGGGGCCCCTTACGGGGCCAAATACCTGCTGGGGTCGCGGATTTTTTCTTAATACAGGATACCACGGCCCCGGAACGTAAAGGGCATCCGAAGAAACACGGGTGGATTTTAGTCAGTAAGAGTCTGACAGTCCCTCCCGCCCCACCCAGGGCGGGAGGACTCATTTGATGATTTTGCCACCCTTAAAAAAAAAATACCTGTACACCTGACAACGTAGAAAGTTTAAGATTATTGGCTCATTGATGATTATTGATTTGGATTTTAAATAAAACGAAATTAATGTATTCTATCTATGCGCTAAAACAGTAATTAAAATAGCTTACAAATTTTCCAAGCCGAAGAAAACACGGTAAATACCAACCGCCATTCTTCACTCGTTATTTAGGCTAAATAAATAACATTAAAATGCGATAAAACAGAAAAGTTTTGCATAAAATACGTACAAACAAATGGTTGTTAGCATATGGAAACAAATACCAAGTTTTCAATCCATAATAAAATGTAATGTACCAAGTGCATTATGCATGAGAAAACTTCACCCCTCGAATTTCACCCCTACCTTCGGAAGTTTAGGGTTGAAATTGAAATGATAGAAGATCAGGAAGCTTGGAACACGTGAGCGAGTATGTTGATGCTTACTTTTTAGTAGATATCAGATCAGAAAAATAAAATGATATTTTTGAGTTAGAATGGCAATATTGTAGTATAATTGTTCTCGTATTTGGTTTTTCGCAAACTGTTGTTCGTGTTATTGGAAAGATGTGAGGTTTGTTTTCTCTGATATTTTTTCAATTTTTATTCTTCGTATCGAGAACGTTGTCACGTAGGAAAATAATGTTTTATCGTGCAGTTTCGAATTGATTTTACAATGCACATAACAAAAGCGAAATAGGTATGCACTGTATGTAGACTTATTTCGTTTTCATAAATAGTATTATAAACCGTCTTTTTTTAACGTTTCGTATTGGATGAGTTCGCTTCATTTTAGGTCTCATCTTTGCTTCTGGGCTAATTGAGGCTAAGAACAAAACCTTTTAAAAATAAAAAATAACGTTAGTTTTTCATTTCTACTCAGATATTTTTGAATTAAATATTTATGATTAAAGAGTACGTAGGAATTAAGAGCAAAGAGCCTTTAATCAAACAGAATTCACAGAAAAATGAATTTATTTGCGATCTCCAACAAAATATAAACCACAAATATTGATATTTTTATTAAAAACTTAGACCTCGCTTAAGGCTTTAAGGCTTAAAAGGCTTAACCTTTGTCAAACAGACTGGCGTGACGAATGCGAAGCGAGGCGTTTTTATTTGCAATGTATGGAATTGTTTGAATCCAGTAACATAGAAAAGCGAAAGCGATCCGATAGCATGACAGAACAAAGCATGAAAGAACAAGTGATACCGGCTGGTTCGGTATCGCTTCGGAAACGCTTCGCTTTTGCCTGTCTGTTTGACAAAGGCATTAAGGATACGCAGCGCATCTAGCGTCGCGTCGCTCAGAGAGGGCTCCCTGAAATACATACGACGATGTACAGAACATTCAAGGAAAAGACAGATTTGGCCCCTTCGTACACTAGGCAACGAAAGCCTCCGACACCTACCTAACGACTTTGGAATCTATTGACACGTAGCTGTCTACGAACCTCTATGTACTTGTAATGTGGTAGTCATGGAAGACTCGAAGGGGCTTACGCGAGTCCTTAAACAAAACCTAACAATACAAAGTATAACTAATTTGGTGAATACTGAAATTACGAGCTCCTAATAGGAATATATTAAAGAAGAAGAAATGCTGCTTCAATCTCAATTTAATTGTGCCAAGGACAGGAAAAAGATGATGATGACCAAATAAATTATTAGCAGGTCACACTGAGACATCGCATTTCTCACCGCTGTAACCCTGTGCACATTCACAACGAGATTCCCCGCTAACTTTTGTACCGTGCACACAAAGCAGGCTTACATCTGAAGAAACGTTGCTCACTGAGTTGTTTGGTAGCAGACTCTTCAGACGCCCACAGTTTTGTACTCTTCGAGTTACATCTTCGATGTTGTACTTGACAGCCATTCCCATAATATAGGAATTAGTACTAATAAGAAGATTAGATTCATCAAGAGAATCTACGTTGCTGGGTGCATTCTTTGGAATTTGCCAGATGGAACAGTTAATGAGAAAGTCACAAATTTTCCAGTAGATATGATCCTTTGAGAAGGTTAGCTGTTTGCTTTCAAGTATAGAGCTTTCTACTACACGAATTTCATGTATGTTCTCTCCATTGAAATCTGCACATTTAACATAATCATCATTGAATCCAGACTCATACCAGTATACTTTCTGTGTGTATTGGTCAATATTCACAAAGTTACTTGTGAATCTACCAACTATAGTTTCTCTCTGGGATCCATCAAACCTAACCCTCTCTACATTCCAATGTTCCGAGAGCCAGTATATAAACCTGAAATAGTTTAATAACATTATTATATTTATTTTGATTTTTGCCATAACTAATAGTAATAAGGCAAACATGTGTTTATTGATTTGTTGTGATATTGTTATTAACTTACCCTCCGCAGATATCAACAGTTATATCATAGACGGCTCCCGACAAAATTAACTGTTTTACTTTAACTCTTCTGTTCAATCCATGTTTCAGTGACATTGAGTATATGTTTCTGAAGTTTTCATTCCAAACGAGTAACTCTGAGGCTGGATCATAAGTCAATGTATTAACATTAGTAGTATTTTTAACTAAAGGTTCCATTATAATTGTCTGTGAAGCTATATCAAAGCTAAGTATTTTATTTAAGTCAGCGAACAGTACCCTTTGGTGTACAGGGTCGTAAGTTAGTGCGGTCACAAAAATCCCCGGAGGAATGTTTTCTGTGTGAGTCAGTGTTCCGTTTACATCATAAAACTCTAGTCCTCTATTCATGTAGGTGACGATATCTGAAACAAAATAAAACGCGGTAGTAAATTTATCTTTGGGGAGTGTCTGAAGAGCGCCACCTTCCGCCTGACACCGATCCTCGTCGTATTCGGATAGTTCCTGTATTGGATTCAACAAGAGGATATGCCCGAGTGACCGGAAGACACGATGGAGCACAGCCATTATTTTAAAGATCTTTTTATTACTCTACACAGAAATCTGCATTTGTTGAAAGAAAATCACGGAATACGGCTCACTAATTTGGATTTTTGCAGCAGTAGTCTACAATGGAGTAGATCCGCAGAGTATACTAAAGAGTAAGAAAGCATCTTGTCATCAAGAGTATTGTTTGGATTTAATCAAGCTTTTGACATGGTGTGCCATTAAAGTCTCCTCTGCGAAATTAAATATAGTTTCCAACACAGCCATCGTCAAATTTTGGCTTTGTAGCTGACTAAACGCCTGTTCCAGTTTAATAATGAATATAAAATTGTCAACATTTTCAAAGTTATAAGTTGGTGTTTCTCAAGGCTCTGTTCTGGGACCTACACTGTTTATTATTTTCTCAGTTGACTTACCTCAAGTAGCTATGTTTGGTAGCGGCAAAGATCGGAGCTCTGTTTCAAAATTCTTACAGAATACACTAGATACAATTACCAGGTGGCTACAGAACTGCCGAATCAAAGTAAGTTCTTAAAAATTTGAAAAGGTTACTTTCACACTTGCACATGTTCCCTTATCCTACTGTAAGACTACCTAAATACATAGCAAGTCAGGTAGGTGTCGCAAAATATATCGACGTGGGATAATTTCGAACCCTTACACGAGCCAAAGCCAGTCTTTAATGTGATGATTCATGAACTTACCCCATGAGAAGGAGTGCACCAACCCCGCGTACAACAATAACAACGACAAAACACATTGTGTTCTACACATTTTGTACAGACAACGTTCCTTCTATATATTTCAATGTTGCGTCTTCACTGTCTTGGTCACCACTCGTGGGATATTCAAGCAGCACTATAATTATTTCAAAAAGTTTTTCCTTTTTATATGTAACTGAATAAGTCACCAACCACACTGATAACCTTAGTGGTCTTTTGATAAGATCCAAATGCCGACGGGATTACCTTAATTCTATTGTTCCCAGTTAAACGTAAAAACCAGATGATAAAATAAGGTTAAAGGTTGATAAATTATTATTATATTGTTAACAGCACGGACTTGAGAAAACAATTTAATTTTTAAATTGCACAGGGACTCTTATTTCATTATATAAAAACCGGCCAAGTGCGAGTCGGATTCGCCTTTAAAGGGTTCCGTAGCAGCAAGTAACATTATATAAAAGTTGGTTGTAACTTTGAAAGATAAATTGCGGTTTACGATTTATGACGTATTAAAAAAAAAATGTAAGTTGGTACGCACAATATTGAGTGATTTACCATGTTATTTTAATATCATGGACTTCTTATAGGTTTTCCTATAATCTATAAGGAGAAAACTAATTTCTGTATTTTTTTCAAAATTTTAGGTTCAGTAGTTTCGGAGATAAGGGGGGGGAATGGTCAATTTTCGTCTATTTTCTTGAATAACTTGGAAACTATTTATTTTAAAATTACAAAAAAATACATTTAAGATCTTCTCAACAAGACCTTTCATTTGATATGCCACACGATGCAGTTTTCAGAATTTTTTTTTTTAATTTTCCCCTTCCCCCCCAAAAATGACCCCCCATATACAGATTTCATCTGCTCACGTCACACCTCTGTGTTTGGGTCACAGGAATTGATATGTGTACCAAATTTCAACTTAATCGGTCTAATAGATTCGGAGATAATTGACTGTAAGCGACGGACGGACAGACACACGAGTGATCCTATAAGGGTTCCGTTTTTGTATTCAGACGTACGGAACCCTAAAAAGAATTTACGTTAGGGAAGTTCTCTCGGAAGTTTAATGGCATCTTTTCAAAATAATATCCAGAAATAAATGAAAATCATTTTCCAATAATAGGTATCCTATACTCGCCACCACTTTTAGCACCTGTCGAAGGTTGCGATTGTCGTGCTAATCCCGACGGACTGTTCGTTATCTACAGTAACATTGCACAGCCAGAATATTGCACATTTGTACAACACAACGATGATTATTTCAGTTATTTCTGAGCTGCGAATTTGGGTATTTTATTTTATTATGTGCTTTCCTATTGTTATTGAGATTACACTGCAAATTAAGGAATTCCTTAGGTTAGGAAAATTGGCTTCCGCATTCTAAAGCTTCGTTAAAGACCTCGAGTCGTGCGACTTGCGACACGACTAGTAATAAGACAACTACCTACTAACAACAAAACGACCTAAAACGCAGTAATGCTCGTAAATCGAGTAAAACTGGACGCAACGTGGCAACACTGGTCGGCCATCTTGTGCTCTCTTCTCTTCTATGACGCACGCTCGCGTAACACACATTATTTTGGTTCCACTCTGTTTAATATTTATTACTTACTTGTAACTTAGGCTTTCTACAATAAACTCATCTCGGGAACTTATTTGACTTTGAATATAAAAAGATTCGACTACGGGTGTACTGTTACTCCAGCATGCCATGCTTACATAGACACCATATAAACAAATGCCAGTGCACCATATAAACAGATGCTAAGTATCCCACCTGACCCCATATGAACAAGTTTTGTAGACGAAAGCAAATGACAGGATGTAGAAAGTTTTCTATGTTGCTAAGCATATCGATGTTTAAAATATAGAAAAAAGGTTTCTATTCAGTTTTTTACAGTTCAGGTCTTGCTCGGGGAAAAATCGAAAACGATAGACATAACTTTGTCTATTCTTCTTGGCATAGAGATAGAATCGGTCATACCACGCGTGCTGGGGGTCTAATCTCTAAGCACGAAACCCGTGGTTTCGGCCTTAGTGACAGACGTTTTAACAACGAGCCCTAACTAAGAATGAATGATATTACGATTTGACAGATAGCTCCTTAGTGTCCGCGCCACCACTCCTGACCTGCGGAAAATTGTGGTACTACATTTTTTAATGCAATCTGATGTAATGACATAGACACTAGCGCCGCGTCAAAATGACTTCAGTCGTGGCGGTATTATCCGTTCACAATTTGATTTTGACGTTAGTTACGTTCGTACATCTGTATCCGTTCCCGTGTTTTCGTTGACGGACTTAGAAAGTAGACACCCTGCAGCGTCGCTTCGCTGTGACTAGTAAGATAATTATATATATTATAGATAAGTATAATTACAAATAAACTTTTTCATATGTTTCCACAGTAAGTCACTGACACAAAACGCGTATTGCAGGTACCTTAATAAAGGGGTAATCGGCTAGATTCAATAATCTTAAAGTAAAATATAATAATAGCATTCAGGTCTGGCTATTTTTTTGTGTGTGTTTCTATGTTTGTAAACGCACGATACAAGTGAACGTTCTAGTAGAGACCCGTTCGGGGGGTATGGTAAAAAGTTTTATTTTCAGTATTTATATCAAAACAAGCAAATTTAACATAAATATAGAGAATCGGTAACACAGTGATGTAATAGATATTCCGGCTATAACAGGATCTATAATTCACAACAGATCAATGAAATGTAATAGACTTGATATGTCAAACAAACCCGTAGGCAAACAACTAAAATCATATTACAAGGTTACCAGGATTTATAGGATTTAGCCGGACAAATCCGATGTTTTGATTTCAGATAGTCTCATTCGGATTTTTTATTTTGTTCTGAGTCATTCAGATGGAAGTTAAGTGGTGGTCCAGTGGTGACCGCCCCGACTTACGAGTTAGATAGATAGATAAAAGATTTATTCAGTGCAATAGAGACACAAAAACAAGTAGGTACATAAAAGGATCCAGTAACAAGAAAAATAAATAAATCATTAGGTAAAAGAAAAAAAAGTGACAGATAACAAAAAAAAAGTGTGATACCTACAGAGATTAACATTTATTTATTTATTTATTTATTTATTTATTATAATAACCAACTTGAATTAACAGTTTATAACCACACATACAAGTTATTGGTCTGAACAAATTAAACTTATCTTTTAAAAAACTAAGAACAAATTAAATATACAACAATAGAAATAAAAATAATTATTATGTTACACAGAAATTATTATATACGCAGATTAAAAATTAAATAATAATAACAAAAAAGTAATAATTATAAAAAAAAAAAAAAAAAAAAAAAAGAATCAATTATATATGTATAAATCAAAAAAAAAAGAATCATAAAATATTGTAATTAAGCTTCATAAAAAATTAACATTAATTAAAAAGTAATTGTACTAGAGGCTACAATGGACTCCAGGTAACGAGTAGCAGTGCTAAGGAATGTCAGCTCAGTAGTCGCAAAGATATCTAACGTGTCATCAAATGATAAAATGTTGTTTATGAGGGTGAGTGCAACGTATAATGGACTGGTCTTGAGGGATTTGGATGTTTGGGGCACAGAAAATAAAGGACGTTGTCGAGGGCGAAGTGTATGACGGATAGGTAGAGGGATATTAAAGGAAATGTACTGTAAGAGCGAAGAGTTGAAGTGGAAACCACGAATAAGGCGGAAGAAATATTTAACCGTGGCAAGATTTCTCCTGACTTCTAAACATTGGTAGGTTACCATACCTAGCACAAATGGTGTAGGATACAGATACGGATAATATCCATACAATTTTAAATAAAGATAACGTATAAAGGACTTTTGGACCTTCTCAATGACCAATGTATAGGCTTTCTCATGCGGGTTCCAGATTACACTATTGGTTTCAAGTATACTACGAATGTATGAGTTGTATAAGAGGGTTATAGCTTGTCTATTGCTGAAAATTTTGGCCTGGCGTAATACAAAACCTAAGTTTTTGCGGGATTTGTTACATGTCTGAAGTATGTGCTGGTTGAAGGTTAGGTGTGGATCAAAGTTTGTACCTAGATCACGTATGGTTGTAACACGTTTTAAGGGCTCGTTATTCAAAGTGTAGATGTAGTCTATGGGTTGTGTGGATTTTGAGAACATAATTCAGACGTGACACAATAAATGTGCGGTGTGTGTCTCAGGATTGCACTAAATGGGTATCCAGCTCAGCATGTGTCAGGTTGATATCTGACGCTGATATTCTGCTGGATCCCAGTAGTGACATAAGTTGTAAGCCCTGGGTTTGAATCCAGTCATATCCATTATGTTGTGTAAATTATTTGATCACCACTGCTCTGATAACGATGAAGGAAAACATCGTAAGTAATAATAATAATATTTTTATTTCTCGAAAAACTTACAAACAGAATTTACAACTATAAGCTTTGACAAATTCGTATTTTGTTTACAAAAGTTTTAGAACTGCAGCCGAACTAGGATGAACCTGTATTTCGGCTAGCAGTGCCATCCCCCCTGTACGGATGAGTGATATTAGGAGTAAGTGATACAACGAATGCTGTTGCTATACTGCCCTTTATTATAAAAGAACACAAGTTTATATGGTTACATTGACATCTCCCTCTCATCTCCTCCCTAAAACTAAAATAAAATAAAAGTTTACTTTTATTTTATTGCATGGATACAATATAAGCACAAATTAAACATTGATACTCTTAGGCTAACACGTATAAAATATAGTTATAACATAATCGTAGTACATATGTTCGTTATGTTTGGTATACAAAGTTATACAATAATAAGTAGTTACATACTTATAATAACAATCAATCCCTGAGTACCTATGAGCGCACAGCTGGCGCTTATTATTCGTCTCCGTTTTCTGCTGACCTGTATAATAGCTATTGTTAAGTGCTTATAGCATTGGTAATTAATTGTCTTATTGTTTTTATCTTAAACATGATACGGTTTCGTTCTGTTTTTGTGAATAATGTCGGGTTTTCCCTTATAATTGACCTCAACATTTGGTGACAAATCTCTAATCACCTTGTAAGGTCCAGAATATAATTGTTGAAGTTTATTGCCAGTTTCATTTTTAATTAAAACTTGATCGTTTGGCTTGTAGCGTATTGGATTTACATGCTGGTCGTATCTACTTTTTCTGCCTATTTTATTGGCTATCAAATTTTCCCGCGCTTCGGTTTGAGAAACCTGTAGGCGGTACTTAAGTTCAAGCGGGTAACTGTCGTAATTATATAGAGGCTCTACACACTTTTCCAAATTATTGGGCAAGTTACACTTTCTACCGTATACGAGTTCGAATGGTGTAAATTTTGTTGACGAGTGAACTGTCGTATTATAAGCAAAGCACCAGAATGGTAACCAAGTACTCCATAATTCGGGTTTTCCTTCTGCTTGGATTCGCAAAAATGCACCTAGATTTTTATGCGAGTTCTCTAGCGCTCCGATGCTTTGGTGATGATACGCAGTTGAGTTTAACTTTTTAATATGTAGTAATTCACAAACCTGTGTCACGGTCTCGGACATGAACTCTGTGCCTCTGTCGGTAGCTATGTCCCTCGGGATGCCATGTTGAAGTATGAAGTTATCCACGAAGGTGCGTGCTACTTCTGTAGAGGTTTTAGTGACGAGGGGATACGCACATACATACTTGGACAGCTCGCATTGCAATGTCAATATATAAGAAAAATTGTTGCTGTCTTTGTCTAATGGTCCTACCAAGTCTAAGAAGATTTTATCGAAAGCCGAATGAGCAGTTGTGGTGATTGCCATTGGCTCTTTCACCTGAACTGTATACTTATGCTTCTGACATTGAACACATTTTTTGACATAATTTTTGACATCACTTTCTAAGCCTGGCCAAAAATAGTATTTTTTTATATTAGTCAGCATTCTTCTCATGCCCGCGTGCCCACTAGTGGGCAAAAGATGAAAGTCGTTGAGTATCACTTTCCTATCATCTTTGTCCTCTATTCTTTCGACATCTTTTAATATACATAATCTGGGCCCTTTCCAGTTGCTTTGTTTTCTTATCTCACTAGTTAATTTCTCTACAAAAATTTTATTATTCGAATTTTTAATGAAGTATACTTCTTCTATATTTAGCTTGTTACATAGATCACTCAGCTCTCTCGCAAACTCGGCTCGCGTAGTTTGTGATTGAGATGCCGAGTTTATGAATATAGTTTTCATTTGGGCATTATACAATAATATTATGTGTGTTTGTAACACTACTGAGCTATCGCTCTTTAACTTCTTAAGACTGCTACTGGGTGCAAATCTTAACTCTACTGCGCCTCTTGGTTTGATATGAGTTTCCACTACATGTGGTTGAACTGGCAAGTTGTCGGTGGGCAACTCATCTGCCGGGGCGACAGCATCTAATTTTCGTTTTTGAGCGCGAGTCATTACTGCACACAGACACTCATTCATTTCTTTAAGTTCTTTTGACGTAATTTTTATTCTAGATAATGCGTCTGCAACGCAGTTCTCACTCCCTTTTACGTATTCTATTTCGTAATTGTATTCTTCTAGAGCTAGTCTAAATTTAAAGAGCCTGCTAGATGGGTCTTTTAAATTAAATAAGTATACAAGGGGTTTGTGGTCGGTTAGTATTTTAAATGTACGACCGTATAAATAGGGTCTGAAATATTTGACAGCCCAAACTACAGCTAAGAGTTCTTTCTCTATAGTGGGATAGTTCTTTTCCGCTTTGTTAAGGCTCCTACTAGCGTAAGCTATTGGTCTGCCATTTGAATTTGATAGTACTGCCCCAATTGCGTACCCAGATGCATCGGTTTGTACTATGAATTGATTTAGTTCTGAGAAATCTGGGTACTGTAGGATTGGCGGTGACATCATACTCTGTTTTAGAGTTTCAAATGACGTTTGACAGTTGCTATCCCAGTTGAATTTAGTGTTTTTCTTACTTAAAAGGTTTAAATGATAGGCTTTGTCGGCAAAGTGGTCTATAAATTTTCTATAGTAGTTTGCAAAAGCAACGAAGCGTTTCACTTCGTCCGTACTTTTAGGAACTGGATACTCTTTAATTATTTTAATCTTATCTGGGTCCGGCAATATACCATTGCCTGTCACCACGTGGCCTAAATAAAGCATCTCTTTCTTAAGGAAATCGCATTTAGTGGGATTTAATTTTAAGTTGGCACTGCGCAACTTTTCGAATACTTCTATTAAATTTTTGTTATGGTCAGTTAAGTTCCGTCCCATACAAATAAGATCGTCTAGGTACACTAAGCACTTGTCGTAGGATAGCCCGGTCATTGCCATGGTCATCATACGCGAAAATGAGCTGGGACTAGTTTTGAGTCCCATAGGCATTCTTGTCATTTGATACTGACCACCGTCTGCACTAAATGAAGTATATTTCCTACTGTGTTTGTTTAACGCTACGTTAAAAAATCCTTGGTTTAAATCTAAATGTGTGAAATAAATACATCCACACAAGGAATCTAGTATATCCGTGATGTTTGGCAGTGGAAACTTATCATCCTGAATACAAGTGTTGAGCTTACGGTAATCTATAACTAACCGCCATTTTTTTTCCCCGTTTGCGTCTGATTTTTTAGGCACTAGGAGTACTGGGCTGGACCACTCACTGGAACAAGGTTCAATAATTTCTTGTTCCAATAAGTTGTCCACTTGTTTTTTTAATTCGGCTTTCTGTGAATGCGGCATTCTGTAGGGCTTAACGTACACTGGTGCCACGTTTGGTTTCAATGTTATTGAGTGTTCATATAATTTAGTTGTTCCTAATTTATCACCCGGTAGGAAGAAAATATCTGCATATTTTGCGCAAATGGACTCTATGGACAATTGCTCCTCTTTATTTAAATGTTTCAGCGATAGCGAAGCGAATACCTTTCTGACACGATCAGCATTATTATTGGTTTCTTGAAATGAACATACATCATACTCGCTTGCTTTGTAAAGTGTTGGACTAATTGTTGTCAAGACTAAATCTGTCTCCGTGGTGTTTAAAATCCTAATTGGTATTTTCCCATTCGTGGGCTTAACTAAAGTATTTGCGACAAAGATCCCCTTTTGCAGTTCTGTTCCATTAACTACACATTCTTCTATCTCACATGTTCGAATAAAGTGAATAGACTCTGATCTTGCCGGTATATTAAAATGATTGTTTGTCATTATTAATGGTAATGATACCTTTGAGTTGTTATTCCATAGTAACAAAGTTTGGTTACCGTAATTTAATACTGATTTATACTTGCTTAAAAAGTCTTGTCCCAGTATGCCACTACCTTTACAAGGCAATGTTTTAAAAACATAGAACTTATGTTGTAGGGTCTGATTTCCAATAACTAGGCGCAAATAAGCATATCCTATAGCCTGTACTTTGCCCCCGATGCCGTTTACAAGTGTCTTCTCGATATGGATTGGAATGTTTTGGTCGAGAATTTGTTTATACTTTATGACAGATATGGATGCACCGGTGTCTACTAATAATTGGTATGAATAATGGTTATGCGATTTTATATTTACGTAGCCTACGTTATTGCATGATAAAATTATATTTTTAGTCCCGAAAAAACTGGTCCTCATTCCGCTGTTCTGTTTCTGTATTTTCCTGCGTTTCTGAGTCATCCAATGTATGTATGTGTTGATCCCTGGAGGTGCTATAATTGGACCTACCTCTGTTTCCATGAAATGGTCGGGTGGACCGGCGCCAGCTTGCCTGCGATCCTCTCCGAACCTGATCCTGCTGTTCGTCTTGGTTTTGGATAACCTGTTGATTGCCACGTGCGCGTCCTCTACCTGCGTATGAGAAGCGGCCTCTCCGCTGTGACCAGTTATAAGACGATCTCCCTCTATAATTCATCGTTAAAATATCGGAAGATGTTGATGGACTTGTTATATCTTCATCGATGGCCGCCTGTACTGCATCTTTCAATGATGTAAAATTTCTGGCTGAAATTATTGTACTAAGTCGTCGATTTCTCAATCCATCTGAGAAACATTTGATAGCTTGCTTCTCATTAATTGGCTTTAAAACTTTCAAACTGGCCTCGTTGGCCCCCGATTGAGAGATCGTCAAATCAACAAACAATTCCGTAATTTTTTTGCCGAAATCATCGATTGATAAATCGTTTTGCCTAAGACTTTGCAGCTTTCGTTGAATTGCTGTAGCCGATTTTTTAGGCAATAACTGAATCTTCAAGTCAGCTATAAAGTCGTCAATATTGACATATGAACTCGCTAATTTCAATTTTGCGGTCTGTGACAGTCTATTTTTTAATACGAAATTTAACAGTTTTCCTTGTGAATTTTCGTCTAACTCTGTTTTGTAATACTCTATGCCATCTATAAGTTGCTTTACGCTAGCCTCATCGTCTGTACAAACTGGTAATAAACTTAAAGCAACTTTTAAATCAAATTTACAAGTAGTTGCCATTTTATCTGCCGTACTAGGTTTCTGTGAGCACAATTCTAATATTTGTTCATATAAATGATCAAAATTTGCGCAAAGCTCTTGAATATGCGAACATTCACTCTCACATACGGTGCTTTTCGATTTTGAATAATATTCTAAAAATAAGTTGTACTCTTTTACTAAGTTGTCTGCCTCTGCTAATTTTACGACTATAATGTTACCTTTTCTTCTATCTGGACCTATCTTTATCAAATATTTTCTGATTTCAATTAACTTGTCGTACAATGTTTTTAAGTTTTCTGCCATTTAACATAAATACTTATTTCTATTTTCTTAGTAGGTACTGAATTACATACCATTATTTTATACTGCATACACTCCAGCGTTCATTTTTTTTTTCATTTGTCACTTATTTTAGTCCTCTAAAATAATGTCATGTATATTTTATGCTATTACACGTTTACTACTAATAGAGAATAGACAACACCTTATATATAACCACGCACTGACACATAACGAATACAACTTTCGCGCACTTTTCTTCGTAAACCCTGGGTTTTTAACTCTTCAGATGACGTCCTCAGTGTCCTTCTTGTAGCCTCTGGCATTCGTCCGCATTTCCTCTGCGTCAGCTCTACGTCTCCATATAGAACATCGTAATCTGTCCTTCCTGATCTCATTACCCATCCATTTCTGATGGCAATTCTTGTAGATTCTGAAGATACCATACAAAAACGCCAACGATGCTATAAGAAGTAACACGATTAAAATGATGTTTGTTGTGCTGGCATGTATCGTCAGCTGCGTGATGTCAGCGCTGTTACTTCCACCTGCTGCGTTTTGTGGAACTATAACTTCTTCCTTCGTATTAGTTGTACCCATTTTGTGATTGTCGTGGTAAATATTCACAAAATAGAATAGTGACCACGCTAAGTCCCAGTACGAGATTGGTCTCGTTACAATACATTGCGACACCCGTTTTGGTCAAAGAAATGTAAACATACGCTGCTAGCGTTTACGCTGTCACGGTCGCCATGTACGGATGAGTGATATTAGGAGTAAGTGATACAACGAATGCTGTTGCTATACTGCCCTTTATTATAAAAGAACACAAGTTTATATGGTTACATTGACATCTCCCTCTCACCCCTGATTTAAATACTAAATTTTAAAGCAGTTCCTTAAGTGCTAGTATTTCATAAAACCATTTGTATCATACAATAATTTGTGACATTGTGTTAGTAGACTGAACCTCTATTTGTGAGATGTGCTGAGGTGTGAGTGTTAGAGGGTGTGTTAATTGTTGAGTGCGCACAGTATCAAACTGTGACTTATGCTCATTACTGCGCTACAGTTAATTAAATTGTTACTAATATTGCTAATATCAAGACTATTTTTGCACTAATATTAGTTGCTCGGTTTCATCATAGGTGAGTCTTTGTAAATATTCTGATACTAGTCTCTTGCAACGGTCTGTGCTGAGTGGGTATATGTTGAGTTTTTTATTGATTCTGTTGTAAATGTAGGAACCGAAAGAATCTATGAATTTTGTGCTAAATTGTGTGTTATAAGATCTGTTCCGTATGCAAACCATGTCATTTCGTCGTTTATTCATTAATTGCGAGTTGTAAGTTAGGCGTGTGTGTTGTAATATAATTATTTTTAATATATATAATTGTCTAACGGTTAGGACTCCACATATTTGGTAAAGTAGGTCAGTAGCAAATAATATAGGTTTAAATGTGCTTACTTTTAGTATTGCGCGTTGGGCAACCTCAATAGACTTAAGCGTAGATTTCGGAGCACCTCCCCACGCAGTTATGCAATATGTAATGAGTGATTGGCAGAGGGCAAAGTATATCCGTTTCAATACTGGAGGATCAGCGATGTGACGTATATTTTTAAATATATATATGAGTTTTCGAACCCTTCCCGTTAACACTTAAATGTGATTTTTAAAGTTGAGATTTCTGTCAATAGTAACTCCCAAATATTTGATAGTGTCAACTTGCTCCAGTTTAGTACAAGAGCAAGTGTCATGGAGAGTACATTCGTGGGGGATAATGGAGTGAGTGTGGTTATCCACAGCTGAACGTATACTGAAACAGATGTATTTTGTTTTGTTGATGTTTAATGTTAAGCAGTTATCATACAGCCACTCTCTGACAGTATCGAAACCAGATTGAGCAGCATCAAATACTACATTCCAGTTGTCGGCGGAAAAAAGGAGAACAGTATCATCCGCAAAGGATATAATTTTGCCCTGGGGTAATTCTAGATTAGTAAGATTGTTAATATATACGAGAAATAATGTGGGTCCCAGGATGCTACCCTGCGGCACTCCGATCGTAATTGGGAGGTCTGTGCTTATATAGTTTGACACTCGGACACACTGACGGCGGTCGGTGAGGTAGCTTTTAAAAAGCTTCAACTGGTTGCCTCTAATGCCCAGTCTTTCCAGTTTGTCCAAGAGGATTGGGACAGAAATTGTGTCGAAAGCCTTTGCTAAGTCCAAGAAGATACCGAGGGTTTTCTTTTTCACATCTAAATTGTCACTAATGTAACTTATTACTTTATTTACCGCTTGTTCAGTAGATTTCCCATTACGGAAACCGTACTGATGAGGTGAAAGCAAGTTTTTATTCTCTAGATATTTGATAAGTCTCACATTGATTATCCTCTCCAGGATTTTTGAAATAGATGGAAGTATAGATATAGGCCTATAGTTCGTGATACAACTTCTGTCACCACTCTTGTGTATTGGGCAGACTACTGACTTCTTTAGGCATACGGGGAATGTTCCATTTTTAAGACAGGAGTTAAAGATAAAGGTGAGTGGAGGGATCAAAAAGTTTTTAAATTGTTTCAAAAATTTACTACTGATTCCGTCGTAACCCGTTGAGCTATTTGTTTTTAAATTTCTGATAAGACGATCTAGTTCATCTCCATCAGTGTCATCCAGTACAAAAGAATTGAGTTCACTGGGCAAGCAACGGTTTGTATCAACATTTTCTTTATTTAGACTTGGTTTTTTATTTGAGACCGCATCTGCCAGGGATTTGCCCACGTTTACAAAATAGCTATTGACTTTGTTTAGGGAGTGTTCTGGAGTATCAGCTAGGCATAGAAGTTCGTTAGGGCTGCTTGTGTTTTTGTTTGTATTTGTGACATCCTTAATTACTTTCCACAGCTTTTTATTGTCATTTTGGGCCGACTGGACAAGATTTTTTTCATATGATTTTTTTACTTTTTTCAGTATGGTATTGCAGTAGTTTCTATAGCGTGTATACGTCAATTTAATTGTGGCGTTATTCGGCGTCTGTTTGAATTTTTTATGCAGTTTATCTCTGTTTTTCATACAGCGCAGCAATCCTTGAGTGATCCAGGGTTTTATGATCTTATTTCGACGTGATAAGGTAATTACTTGAGTATTTTTTTCGATAGCAGCCTGAAGACAATCGAAGATGTACTTCATAGAAGTGTCTGGATTTTGTGACTCATATACTTTTGTGAAGTCAATCTTCGATATTTCCTCTTTTAAGCCACTTTCGTCTATCTTTTTAATAGTTGATATTGCAAATTGTTTGGTTTTCTTCAAATTCATAGTTAACAAAACCGGATAATGGTCAGTCAAAGTTGCTTCTGGTATAATAGTATTACAGGTGCTGTTTGTTTTAAGTAATATATGGTCAATACAAGTTTTACTGTCTGGTCTTGTGACTAAAGTATGCGAGGGTAGCAAGCCATGACTTGCGGCCAAAGTAAGGTAGCGTTCGCCTTGATGGTCAAGTTTATCCGAGTTTATAGGAATATTAATGTCTCCTATAACTATCAGATTGGGATAGGATGAATAATGTAGTAACGAATCATTTAAAGATTTGAGGAAGGAGTCTAAATTAGAGTATGATGGTGATCGATATATTGCTATAATAGCAATTTGCTTATCAAAAGTTGCAATCAGGCAGTTACCCTCGCTAAAACTTGGTTCCTCAATAGTACATTGAAGGTGTTCCTTATAAAATATGACAACACCATCGTTCTGCTTTACATTATTTTTTGTGTTAGACGAACGATAGCCTGGTAGGTGAGGTAATGTATTAGAACACGATAACCAACATTCTGTGAGTACAAGGACATCACATTGTAGCTTTAGCCTAGCCAAAAGTATTTCCAAACCATTCATATTGCAGTTTATGCTGCGTATGTTTTGGGTGAGAACTAATAGATTTTCAGATGAAGGCAATACTATTTTGTGACAGTCCTCCACATTGGCATATGTAGACTCCGAGACTGTTACATTATCAATGTTTGATGTAATGTCGTGTAGGTTACCAAATGTTATTGTGACATTCCATAAATTTGTCGAAGATTACATTCATTGAGATGTGTTTTGATCTAATAATTCTGATACGTAGATAAGGTTATTTATGCTACTGTTGGTTCCTGATGTAATTGCAAGAGCAGAGTTGTAGCTATGTGCTGTTGTTATAAATAAAAAAAGCAGCCATATTAAGTTGTGGTTAAGTATTATTGCGCACAGTACTATTTTATGACGTTTAGTGTTTATTGATGTGGTTTTGATATATAAGACTTTTAATCTGTTTATTATGTTTGATATGATATATATAAATACTAGTATATTGTAGGATGTTTTTTTATATAGTGTGTGAGCGAATATATTTATGATGCAGTTCTGTTTTTTGTATGTAGTATAAAAGCAATTGAGTGATATTGTTAGTAATTTATTATTAAGCATGCATTTATTTATATAATTGTAATAAGAAAGGTAGTCGATTAACAAAGAAGGAAAACAAGTGGCGTGCATTATAAGTTTGTTTAACATAGACATAAGTTCAATATGGTTATTCTTAACTGTAAATAGTCATTGTGAAGTTCTCAACTTATCCAGATCCGTTTCGGTTGTTACACGAATTTGGGGCGAATCAGTATTTTTCTTTAAATACACTACCCCGTTTGAAGTCCATGAGAAGGCGTAGCCATAGTTTTTTTGAAAAAGTCGAGCCAGATAAAATAACTTATGTGTCTTTTGTGTTAAAGTTTCAGACACGTATACAGGTTTTAACTGATTTTGTGGATTCAGGTGTGTTGTATTGAGCTTGTTTCCTTTTATTTTGGATTTATTAAAGCGCTTTACCCCCTTTAAGACTTTTTCTTTGTTCATCACTGTTGTGAATTCGACAATCACCGGATTAGACCCGTCTTTGGTGCTTAAGCGGTAAATATCCTTAATACTGGCATGGTCAATTTTTACATCCAAGGTTTTACCAAGATTCACAACTACTTCACATAGGGTATCCTTAGTTTCGCCACTTTCTTTTGGAATATTCCGTATCTCAATACCGGACAATCGTGTTTTTCGTTCCATTTGTTCGAGTTTTTCTTCAAGCAGTCTAATTGTTTTCCTATCCTCCCGCTTTTCAGACTCAAGACACGAAATACGCGCTAGGAATTCGTCGTATTTATCAGACATAAGGTCTACGCTCTTTCGCAATTCCTCGTTTTGATTTTTTAGCTTACCAATTGTGGTTTGTAAATCTTGGAAGCGCTTATCTTGTTCTTTCGTAAATTGGGCAAATAGTTCCTTTATTGTGGTCGAGATGTCAATGTCGCTCTCCATAAGCTTTCTTTTTTTACGCTCTGTAATGTTTGCTGTGAGGGATGGTAGATTAGGCGCTGATTCGCAGTGGTGTAATGATGCAGTATTTGTTATGTCAGTCGTGGTTAAATCAGCTTGACGACCGCTCACTTGGAGAGTTTGCGGCGCTGTCGTCGGCCGCGGTGACGCAGGCGGTGTTCGGTTAAGGGGCATCATTATTTGTCAGCGTACTGTATCACTAACTTATTTGTATATAGAAGTTGGTCGGTACTCTGAGTGCAGGACAAGGCAAGCGATATCGTTGTAAAATCGAAAACAAATATTTCTAATTCCAAAAAGTGTTGTCACGTCGTAGGTCGGGCTCGAACTCACGTCTAAACGGATAGCTGGAGTAAGCGGGCGGCTTACGCCTCGAGACCACCGAAGCTATGGAAACAGATGTGAATTAGGTGATATGCTGGCTAAAGTTCAAGGGATCCGAACATGTGTCATTGACCTATCCAAAGGTCATAACTTCGACACGATGACAAAGTAATTTTTGAGTAATCACTTTAAAAACTTGTAAATGTTTTTGCTTATATCTCCGTTTATAGAATGTGCACTGGTCTAGTTTTTACACTGTATGTTACTCGATGTGGTGAGTACGTATTAATGTCACTTTAGAACTGTTTACTGCACTTTAAACTATTTTGCTCAATTAAAAGTTCGCGAGTACAAAAAGCACGACCGCTCGAGACCGTGTCCGAGGGGGGGATGAAGTAAAACTGGCATGTCCTGGAAATGAAATTTAAGTCAATTTTTTATTGTACTTTTTTTATAAAATTGTAGACTTGGTAAACGTGTAATCCACACCAATATCCTAGAAAAAATGGTATAAACATAAGTTTAATGCGTGCTTTAATATTTCAGAAAAATGAGTAGCGTTTCGTATTTTATGTTGTCTTAAAGTGGTTATAAAACCTTGTATTAGTGTGATGACAAGTGTCTACCAACCCATTTTGGGCCAACGTGGTGGATGAGAGCCAACTCCCACTTACAAAGATGGCGTTCCAGCATTGGAAATAGTATAGGTTGATTATGCTATGCTTTTATCATATCCAGTTCCGAATGAATAAAAATACTAAATACTAAGTAGCATAAAATCTAGAAACAAAATATCCAGACATTTTTCCCAAACATAGTAACCCTACTCGCAACTTGTTCATAAGGTATCCAATTCTGTGTACATCAAAACCACCCCGGGGTGATTTTCAAACTATGGCAACACGGTCCAGTAATTAGGGGTATTCTCGAAGGGGGTTTTATGAAATACATGCCGGATTAAATATATCGTTCGTTGGTGGATGCAGGTATTATACGAGTATTCCCGCTGTATTTGCGTAGTTTGGGTTTCTGTTATGCGGTTGCAGGTAAATAATTAAGCGAGGGATCAAATAATGAATGAGGAACAGGGTTATTCGAGAACGCTTCGGATTAAACGTTTGTTTGGATATTGTTTTCTCATATAATACGAGTACGTTTGTTTAAAAATTACCTTAGGATTATTACTTCGGGCACGCCGCAATCGCGGCGGTAAGACCCCTCTTTGAGGAGTGGCTGGATAGGCGTCACGGCGTCCTTACCTTCCGCATGACGCAGGTCCTCACCGGACACGGAAGTTTCGGGAGGTTCCTGTGTCTGATAAGGAGGGAAGAAACGCCTGGGTGTCACCACTGCGAAGATCGTCCGGAGGACACGTTGGAGCATACGGTGCAGGACTGCCTCGCTTGGGCAGAGCACCGCCGTGTCCACACGACGGCGATAGGCGGAGACCTCTCGCGGCCGGCATTGTTCGAGGGCATGCTGCGGGGCGAGACGGAGTGGGAAGCGGTCGCTTCCTTCTGCGAAGCAGTCATGCTCGCGAAGGAGGAGGCGGGCTGCTTGAGGGAGAGGACAGTGTCCTCCCTCCACCCCAGCCGCAGTGGTAGACGCCCACGGTAACGGACATCGCTAGACGATCTCCAGCCACCGTAGGCGCGGGCATGCGGGCGGCGAGTAATGGGCGACTCGCTGTCCGACCATGGACCATGCCCGGGTCGACGCCGTGTTGTGTTCGCGGGTCGCGGGACTGTACGAATTACCGTGACCCCGGAACGTAAAGGGCTATTGATGGACACCGTGGATTTTAGTCAGTACGAGTCTGACAGTCCCTCTTTGATGTGAATGAATCCTTCATTTGATGATATTACCAGGTAAAAAAAGCACTTTCAAACTGCAATTTCTTCCCAAATGAAGCTAATAAGAAGCCAATAAAACATAAACATATCACATAAATATAAACATATTATATGTATAATACATACATGAACAGCTGTTTTAACATTATTCTTTCACACAAATGTTTTCATATTTATTACCCCACAGGGACTACTTCCGACATTTTCCCCGCAACGATACGTGACCACCGATAGCCAATGCGGAACTGTACGGCACAAAACCGGCTAAAAAACCGGAACCGGGCCGGAACCGGGCAGGAACCGAGTTTACCGGAAATGCTGTCATTTGTGGTTTTTGATTCTAGATACTATTTCTGCGGTTTCTTATTGATTAATTTACACTTCGCAGATTGTCAGGTTATGGTAGAACGGTAGATCGATTGTGGTATTTCGTATTTGTAATGTTTTTTTTTTCAAGTAGTAATCAAATCAGTCCACTCATACTGGGTGGTACGAAAGGGACTCTCAGACACTTAAGGACAAAAATCCACCGTGTTCCGTAAATTACCTGGAACGCCAGGGTCACGGGACCAAATAACCCCGTATAACAATCCTTACACCTCGATGCCTAAAAATCTACTCACGCCCACCTATCCAGATTCACTACCGCAGTTCACAAACACACATTTATCATAACTAGACTTCCATTATCAGCGTCTCTTCAACCCTGACATTGATAAATTGATTGTCACATTATGTGTAATAATACCAACGTTACATGACCTACCCCACGTCCCCATCCCCGGGTAGTCTAACTCCACACAGGAGTGACAGTTCGTCATGTGACAGGTCACGTTAAGGTGGTTGATGGAGAAGATATTATGTGTTTTTTTTTCGAGACACGCTTTTTGAGATGAATATTTATAGGATGTTGTCATTTTGTGCAATTTTGTTTCTGGTGAGTGCAAAAATGGGTACTAAAGGCGCGTTTCCATTAGGCAAGTCTTGCATACAAGTATAACGTCGCATCAAGGTTGCCAGATATGGCAAATAGGAGGACCCATTTCATGATTTTACCACGACAATAAAAAACATACTAATTAGAACAATACTCGTAAACTTATGTAAATAAGCTGCATTTTTGGATACACACACAAATATATTTTATTTTACAAATTTATAAACATAGCAAATGCTTTTAGAATCAACCACAATAGGCTATTTTACTGAAAAAATTTAATTAGTCCGAAAGTTAAATTATTTGACCCGTATTTTTTCTTTTGTTACGGACATCAAACACGCTTCTAAAAATCACAAAACGTACTCGGTTGGTATAATTTTACAGGCGTTATGACGTCACAAGCTCACACTCCCGAATTTCGAAGCGTTTCATCTTTATCAACATTCAAAGATTAAAAAAATACGTTTCCATTATTTTTCAAATCAAATCATTTATTTCAACTAGGCCAATTACAGGCACTTTTGAATTGTCAAAAGACATAAAATAAAACTTGTACAAAAATAGTTATGGTGCTACAGTCCCAGTCACAAGACATAAAAACTGTGAAAGTACCGTAGGTGCTCATTCCAAAGCGTAGATCTCTATGGAGAAGAATGAGCAAGAAACTCCATGGACACTCTTTTTCAATCGCCAAAATTATTACAAAACTTTTGTTACATCATTCATTATCAGATGGTACATTATGTGAGCACGATGTGGCAAGTTAATAGTGTCCATAGTAAATATAAAAAAAAAACAATTCAAAAATAAAGTTACTTTAAATTAAAATAGACCGGGGCAGCTAAGAGATGACCAGTCCCAACTGACAGCGCCCGTTCACGAACATGACGCATATATCAGCACCATTCAGCTCAACCATTTTGAAGGGAACTAAATGATCCGACACACACGCCACCATCAGCGAGACATTTGAGTGAGCATGACATACTCTCAACCGCCAGAGTCATTCAAGTCAATAGTTTTTCCATAGTCTAACTGACGGACTAAACAGTTTTTCAATTTATTTATGTAGTAAACTACCCTATTATCAAATTAAACATATTATAAATAGTCTTATTATGTTTCTCAATCAAGAGATAACTTTACTTTTACTTTGGTCGCGGTACTCACGAATTGCCGTGACCCCGGTTCGTAAAGGGCTATTGAAAAACACCGTGGATTTTAATCAGTACGAGTCTGACAGACCCTCCCGCTCTGCCCTGGGTGGGAGGACTCATGTGATGATTTTACCACGTAAAAAAAAAGAGAGAGAAAACTTTACTCCACAAAAAGACTCATTCTAAACGCTTCTTTCCCCGGTAGATGGCGCTCTAAAAAACCTTAACAAAAAAACCCTGATACACTATTTTAACATTAACCAGCAAAAGGTCAGGTTAAAACATTTTGTGCGAGGATTTTATAGACATAAACTTTGTCGTTGTGGCGTGAAGTTGCTTGCTAAAAGTTGGTAACGTGTATTTTAGGGGAATTAGCGTGGCAACCCTACGGAGTGTTTTGTTGCCTTGTTTATGTTTTTAGAACCGTTTTTCGCTTCGGTTCTAATTTTAAAGTAATTTGTATAGTCGTGCGTTATAGTTTAAGCAAGCTCGCTGACGACATAGGCGGAGACCTCTTGCGCTCGGCATTGGTCGAGGCCATGCTGCGCGGCGAGACGGAGTGGGAAGTGGTCACCTCCTTCTGCGAAGCAGTCATGCTTGCGAAGGAGGAGGTGGGCCGCGTGAGGGAGAACACAGCGTCCTCCCTCCACCCCAGCTGCAGTGGTAGACGCCCACGGCGACTGAGGTCGGTAGACGATCTCCGGCCACCGTAGGCGCGGGCATGCGGGCAGCGAATAATGGGCAACTCGCCATGGACCATGGACCATGCCTGGGTCGACGGCGACGTTCCACGCGCGCCTCATAGTGTCAGCAAAATTACCTCTTGAGGACCAAAGCCAGAGTCGCGGGTCTTACGAATTACCGTGACCAGGGAACGAAAAGGGCTATTGAAGGACACCGTGGATTTCAGTCAGTACGAATCTGACAGTTGCTTCCGCTCAGCCCTGGGTGGGAGGACTCATTTCATAATTATTACCACGATAAAAAAAAACTTGTTGAAGACGCGGTGCGACTCAATTACAATAAAATCATCCTTACCACTACGACATATGACAGAAAACGTGCGGTCAGGTAGATGAAAAACAAAACACGCTGGTCACGACGACGTAAGTCAGTCGAATTGAATCATTACATCGTAGCAGCAAGGAAGATTTTCATTTTTAATTAGTAGAAATTGTAAAAATTCACAAGCAAGCTCGCTTAGATGACTTCATTCACAGTTGATCCAGTGGCTGAACGATTGGCTGCTGCAATGCGTGTTGCGAGTTCGTTTCCCGCTCGGAATAAGTACTTGTTGTACCGGTGGTCAAGCGGTAGAAAGCAAATACAAGTAAGTAATGCTTTAAGTATGTATTAAACATTTAAAGTTTTATTCGAAGCAACCATACCGACTCACGCCAAAGAAACACAGAGAACTCGCGGACCTGAGTTAATTACACAAAAAAATTAGTACGTGGATATAAAACTTAACACTCCATTAAACAGTCATACTCGCAACCACTAAACCAACAAATCATTCCAAAATTGTGTAAATTATAAATAAATTACAACCATTCCTAGATATTGAGGAAATAAGGGAATTTCGAGCCGAAATGACAGCCCGTATGAACAGCCAGGCTGAAGCGATAACACTCTTGTTGAATCAATTCAGTCAAACACGATCTGACTTGGAAAATATAACAAAACTGATGAGTGCTCTAGAAGAAAAAGTTTACTCTAAACAAACTGAAGACATTGTAAGCCATACAATTGATAACCCACCTTCGACATTTGCTAAAGTACTTTGTCAACAAAACAGTTCTAATAATCATAAAATGCAGAAATCGTCTAAAAATGCTACCACCAAAACACAAAAAGTAAATAAAGGTGTGGCCACGAAGACCGCTGTTTTACCTATACCGATAACGGAATCTACCATTGTCACTACGCCATCAACAAGTGCATTATACGAACAAACGAATGATGACGAAGGCGATATTGGAACGGGTTGGACTACAGTAAATAGGAAAAAAAATACTAGAACACTAAATAATGTAGCAGTAGGAACTAATAAGGAACTGAAGGCTATTCAAGCAACGGAACGAAAAAAACACTTGCATGTGTGGCGATTGCATCCTGAAACTACCATTGAAGCTATAACTGATCATGTAAAAAGTGTTTGTGGCCCAGATGTGCAAATAAAAGTTGATAAAATTAATCATAAAACTAAACGAGACTACTCGTCATTTATAATAGGAGTGCCTGAAATCTGGTTCCAAAAATTGCATCAGCCAGAAATTTGGCCCATGAATGCTGAATTTAACGAGTGGATTTGGTTTCGAAACTCCACCAAAAATAGATCAAATTAACACCATTGATTTATACTACCAAAATGTTAGAGGTCTTCGAACAAAGCTGAACGAATTCAAAAATAACTTAGAATTAATGAATGCAGATTTATACGCAATCACGGAATCGGGTTGCAACTCTTCCATACATGACCCGGAATAATTAATCCCACCGGGATATCAAATACTTCGCTGCGATCGAGCGGACGGCCGGAAACAGGGAGGAGCGCTTCTAGTGGCCACACACCGGTTGGAGCTGCGACAAGTGTGCGTGAGTGACGTATCCATAGACACCTGCGTTTTTGAATTACTCAATGCAACGGTTTATTTAAATAAAAGATTTTTATTTTTGTGCTCAGTGATTTATATTCCGCCTGGTAGTTCTGAGAATGACTATATGGTTCTGTTTAGCATTTTAGAGAAATTATGTACTAAATATAGAGAAATAATTGTGTTAGGCGATTTTAATCTTTATTCGTGTCCCATAAATGTGAGGACTTATTATGAATACTTTTTGTCATATTGCGGATTCACCCAGTATAATAATGTACCTAATTGTTTAAATAGACAACTAGATTTGATATTAAGTTCAGGTCTTGGCGAGGTGTCAGTGGTGATCGCGGATGGGTCGGTCGTGCCCATCGACCACACAGCCTATAGACTCCTAATAACAGGCGACCGATGTCTGTCAACACATTAGGCAAAAATGTCTTATAACCGTCGTCACTCACCAAGCTCGTATTAGTTTCGACCACTCCTGTGAGCCGTAAACACTTCCGCATTACTCCTTTAAAAAATCGAGAAAATAGACATAATATGTTCCCGTATACAATACGTTTGTGTGATAAAAAAAGGCGGACTTCAAATTTCCTGAAAGACGGTATCACATTTCATCGGTAACTTAATAGTTCCATAATCTAAATTAGATTAAATTTCTGACAATATTTATCGGGGTTCATCTTATACTGGTCATACTTGGTGTCTTTATGATTCCGTCCCTTTCTTTTGCAAGTATTTTTTTCGCCATCTCTTTTCGTCGATTTTAAGTACACATATTAGTGATGTTCCAAATCGTACAACCACCTCTTTTGTCGATAAAGCAAAACAAAAACCTAGAACTATTAATTTATGCAAAAAATATTTTTTCAATTATTAGAAATTACAACAGATGTACATCTGATAAATTGTGAAAGTTTAATTTATAAATTTTAGATACCCACACGATCTTGATTTAAAAAATAAATGGATAATTGCAACCAAGCGAGAGAACTGGATCCCATCTACTTAAAGTGTAATATGTTCACGTCATTTTAGCGAAGATTGTTTTATCCTTATGAGAAACCGTCGATGTCTACTAAGTTGAGCAGTACCAACTAAGTATTTGCCGCTTTTGGTGAGTTTAATTATTGAACTTTTTTTTCTGTCTCCTAGGCAAAAAATATAGTTTCGGAAATTTTCTTCTTTTTCTTTTTCGTGTCGCTGCCGCGACGGTATTTATATTTTATTGGCCCAAAACCCCGTCATCTCCACCGCGTTGTCGGTAGCGGCGAAGAGATCCATTTGGCTGCATGTTTTTGGGCTAACTCTATAACATCGCGCTGCATTCAATTTGATAGGCCTCACCAAAGACTTCGAACATAGCTTATAATAATTACGGAAATTTTAAAACATTGTTTTATTCATTTTTATATTTTACCTACATGATTCAATCGTAATTACAATAAAAGAAGGTAATTGAATGCAAGTATGTAAAAACATATTTTATTAAATACAATTTAAAAATGTCGATACTTTCTTGTTTGATTTAAAACCGTCCCATCCCTAGTGACATGCACTGACCTTGAATTGACCAATCAGGACGCAGTACCCCGTCACCCTCGCTGACGTCATACCTCAGCAAGTTGGCAGAATAGTTTTCGTGCGTTTTATCGTGTATTAGGTGTCTATAGGCTGTGTGGTCGATGGTCGTGCCCGTGGACGTGTATCACCCGCCGCTCGCGGCGAGCGTGCGGCTCGCGGGCGCGAGCGCCCCTCCTCCCGCTCCCCGCGCCGTCGGAGCCACCGGCACACGCACTGATAATAGACCGCGTTGGAACTTTTATAAAGCGGATTATGAATTGCTATATTCTAAGTTAGCATCAACCGATTGGACTGACATGTTCGGGCAGAACGAGGTGGAAGATATTTTAAATATTTTTTATGATAAATTTAATAACATTTTAGATGTAAGTGTTCCTAGGAAAACATATACTGTCAAACAGCGATATGTTTACCCCAACTGGTATACGAATGACTTAATAAAAAACTTAAAAGTTAAAGCAAGACTGCATAAAAAATACAAAACAACGAAATTAAATACTGATTATGTCGAATATTCGAAATATAGAGCTCATATTAAAAAAACCATAGACATTGCACACAAACAACATCAAAATAAAATTCAATGTCAGTTCGCGAAAGATCCTAAATCATTTTGGCAATACGTAAGATCGCAGAAAAGTTCAACGAGTAGACAGAGCATTATAAGGGACGGCCAGTATCTATCGGACGAGGAGTGTGCTGAGCAGTTTGCGACTTATTTTGCGTCGGTATATAGTAGTACGCCGCCACGACTAGACCCAGAAGCGGCGGCGGTGGAAGCGGGAAACAGTGGTAGTGCATGCGTGCAAATTAATAATCTTAGTCTTAAAGACGTTAGAAGTGCGCTAGAGCGCCTCAAGCCTAAGAGATCTGCGGGCCCGGATGGTATACCAGCCTTTCTTTTTAAAGATTGTGGTAGGGTACTCGCGGAACCATTGCTTTATATATTTAATGCCTGTCTTCATTCTGCGACGTTCCCAGCTCGGTGGAAGACCACTCGAGTCATTCCAGTGCCCAAAGGCAAGGCGGGAGCTGACATCAGTGGGTATAGACCGGTGGCTGTGTTGTCCACGCCGGCAAAGGTGTTCGAGTCTGCCATTCAGCGCTGTATGCAAGGGCAAGTGCGCGGACAGTTATCGGATGCGCAGCACGGATTCCGGCCGGGGCGCAGCACTGCTACCAATCTTCTTGATTTCATGGGACAAGTGGTGCCGGCAGTAGATGCTGGGGTGCAGGTGGATGCCGCTTATTTTGACTTCAAAAAAGCCTTTGACACCGTCGACAATGACATCTTGCTGCGGAAGCTAGCAGAAGTCGGATGCACCCCACATTTATTGCAGTTTTTCGCCAGTTACATGCAAGGCAGACAGCAGTATGTAGACTGCAACGGATGTGAATCTGACTTATACTACACTTGGTCTGGTGTAAGTCAGGGCAGCAATTTGGGGCCTCTAGAATTCATTATAATGATAAACAATTTACCGGAAGTAGTAAGACATGGCTCTTGTTTATTATTTGCAGATGACCTCAAGTTGCTGCTTGAGATTCGGTCCGAGTCTGACTGCTGGCGCCTACAGGAAGATATAGATCGAATAGTACAATGGAGTCATGAAAACAAACTGTACTTCAACGTGTCCAAGTGCTCGTTGATGAGCTTCACCCGTGCTCGTACACCTCTGCTCTATGAGTACGTGGTGGACGCGGCACCAATGCAACGAGTCACGGAGGTGCGAGACCTGGGTGTTTTCATGACTCCCGATCTATCATTCCGTGAACATGTAACCAAGATCTGTAAGAAGGCGTACAGAAACTTAGGATTTGTTCTGAGACAGACACAATGCTTCACAAACATCACAGCAGTAAGGGTCCTGTATGATGCACTAGTCAGGAGTCATCTGGAACATAGTGCAGTCATATGGGATCCACATGAAGCTAAGTACTCTGTGATGTTGGAGCGCGTTCAGAACAAATTCACGCGCCATTTGTACAAAAAATTATATGGGGTATATCCTTTTTACACACTCATGTATCCCACTTTGTTTGTCCTGGGCATGGTTGGCTATAACCAACTGCATGTCCGGCGGGAGTTTACGCTGGTGGCCTACTTGGTGAAGGTGCTTCGTGGGTTGGAGAGTAACCCGGGAGTATTGCAGCGCTTGAGTCTGTGTGTGCCGGACCGTTACGTGTGGAGGCGACGCAGCCCGCCACTGCTACTGGTACCTACAGCCAGAACCAACTTACTTGCTAAAGCACCCCTTACTAGAGGTATCCGTACCATCAATTACCTACAAACTCAGATCGATGTTTTTACATGTTCTGTGGGTGAATTCGCAAGGGCATTACTATTTGTATTATGTTATAAGAAAAATTATTAATTAATGATAAATGTGTATATGTTTCTATGTGTTATGTTTTAATATTTTACGTTGTTATTGATATTTTTTGCTGTGTTTCGTGTTTTAATTTTATTGTGTTATATACAATTTAATTACTGTGTAAGTTTAATTTTTCTAATTTTAGTTATTGTAAGTGTAATATAGTTTTTAGTTTAAATTCTGATCTGTCGCATTAGGACAAACTGCCCTGTAATGATAGGTTAAGTTGATGAATAAATAAATAAAAAATAAATAAATAAATAAAAATATTTCAACATTTCGAAATTGTCATAATTTTGAACTTTTCGATATAAATTACCGGTTTCAAAACAATTAATAAAGTTACTACGAACAATTCAACACCTGCTTCACAGAAGTCTGAATTAAACATTAACTAAAAGTTTTGATTACTCACAGACGAAACAAACTAGGACAATGGTAATTTATAATCAAAATGGCGCCTCAATTTATTTGAAAGACTCGTGCCAACACTATACTGGTACTGGACAATAGAGTGAGTAATTAATGGAGTAATCACGACCAGAAACCCGAACAGCGTATTCAAGTAGGTACGAGTATTAGGACGTAAATTGTATGAAAAATAAAAAAAGTGTCTTTAGTTTACAAATGATGAATTAATTTTATCCATCATATTAACGAAGTCTCCGTTTACATAACGTCATAAATACGTTAAAGCAAGGTATAAGACCTCTAAGGAGAGGGCTTAGACGAACAGCAGTGCGAATGTCACAGCAAAAATCACAGCTCTAAATTTAAGATCAATGTGGATAGATTTCAGACTGTAAACATCATTTAAATGAGGTTTATACAACTGTGAGGCCATAAGAAAACATTATAAAGTTGAACACTCCAATACTTATCTACTCCATGTAAAGATGTTACTTTTGCCTATTTTAGAAATAGTAAAACTGACAGCCATTATGATGGGGAATATTGTCTTTAAGCCATAATTTTATGACGAACATAACCTAATGAAGGTTATTTATTGTAGGTTATTTATTTTATAATACTACTTTTTACAGAGGTATATAAGAGGTATAAACGACGACTTCAAAAACAACCACGACGTTTCGGAAGTCAGTGGCTTTGCTTTGTTTTTTCATTGACTTTATTGTCAAAGTCTTGTCAAATACATAATTTTCTTACATGTGCAATAGCATTTTGTAATCCGTAGCACCGGTAATAACATCGCCTATGTACACAATAAGCTATAAATGCTCATAAAATAAAAATTACTGAACCAAACTAAGTGATTTTTTTTTTGGGACCAAATGGCAAATATACTGCATCGAACAATAACCCATATGGGTGCAAAGTTCTAATCAATATAAATGAATTAAGCCCAAATACAAGATAGCAGGTATAAAAAGTTGAGGAGTTCTCTGAACTGTTCTTCGTCTTCATCATCAGACACCTAATGACAGTTACAACCCATCTAGGTGTAAAGTTCCTATCAATACAAATTAATCAAGCTCAAACACAAGGTAGCCGCTGTGATTCGTTGAGGAGTTCCCTCGACTGTCTCTCGGTTTCATCATCAGATATACTCCAGACCTTTATTAAATTGTAGTGCTTTGAAATACTTAATGAAAAAACTTACAAACACACTAGTCGCCCCTTTTTTTATCATGGTAAAATCATCACATGAGTCCTACCACCCATGGCAGAGCGGGAGGGACTGTCAGACTAGTACTGACTAAAATCCACGGTGTCCTTCAATAGCCCTTTAGGTTCCGGGGTCACGGTAATTCGTTCAGTCCCGCGACCACTAGTCTCCCCTACGATTTTTGAAAGTTCCTCTCGATTTCTCTGGTCTGCCATCATCAAACCCTAACTTCCTTATCATGGGACCACCTTTGAAATATCTTCGTTCCAACAAAAAAAGAATCATCAAAATCGGTTCTTAAACGACGAAGTTAAGCGCGAACAAACATAAAAAAGCATATATACGGTCGAATTGAGTAATCTCCATTTTTAGAAGTCGTTTAAAAAAAACAACATTGAAATAATATGTAGTTTTAATTAGTTTGCGTGTCTTAAGTTTTTTTGATGAAACAAAAATTTGGCTGCAAACATTACTCGATGTCCTGTCGAGTTCAGATGTCGATGTCTTTCCGGATCAATAGTTCAAAACGCCTTACCAATTATGCCACCACAGCTCTGCTCGTCGAGACCGAATCTTTCATTCCCTTGTTTGAACGTTTTACAATTACCGACGTACCAACTCATGCTGACAACCGATTTTTCACAAATAGGTCCTTTTACGAATAAATTACAAATATGTCCTTTCACACTAAGTGGGTCCAAGGCTGGGCATCCGGGCGGTGAGTAATGGGCGACTCGCTGTCTGACCATGGACCATGCCCGGGTCGACGTTGTGTTCCACGCGCGCCTCAAGGAGTGTCAGCATAGTGACGGGGCCCCCTGTAGAAGGCCAAAGCCTGCTGGGGTCGCAGGACTCACGAATTACCGTGACCCCGGTACGTAAAGGGCTATTGAATGACACCGTGGATTTTAGTCAGTACGAGTCTAACAGTCCCTCTCGCTCTGCCCTGGGTGGGAGGAATCATTTGATGATTATAATACGATAAAAATAAAGTGGGTCCAAGGCTCCAGGGTGACAGGATGATTTTCATCTCATTTAATAATTTTACAAAGTAAACATTTTTTTTTCGCCCTTAAACGTTGTATAAAAATACAAGCCTTATCCAATTACATAACTAAATCACCTCGACACTTTTATAACTTGACTAACCAAAAATAACCTCCAAAAAAGAAACAAGAACATTATGAACAGAAAAAACCACTTCCCACGAAAAAAATGTATCGCTAACTTCATTACAGTGAGTTTCACATTTTCTAATTTACCAAATAAACAGGGGAAAGATAATAAGGAAAAGATAAAAGAAACCACATTATTACTGAAAACGAAATATAGTCCGGGAGCCGGGGACTGATGCAAAAAGATAAGGGTAGATTTATGGAGAAAGATAAAAATATGCAGTCTATTTAAAAGTAAGAAACGTTGAATATTATTTTGTATGCAGCAAACTGAGTAAAATTTCCTTGAATTTTTGCTCTGGGTTTCTTCCTGTTTTTGCAAGTTTTTTGTTGAGATTTTGTTACGGTAATTTATAAGGTAAATGCTGTATTTTCGAGGGCTTCGAACTAGGTTGGATAATAAACGTGTACTATGAAGAAAGATCCTTGTTTAATTTATCTTTTCTCAATTACGTTGGAGTCGGATTTCTTTTTATATAAAGTAGGTTTGTCCTTGGCCTAAATCTAGCACAGAAACAAAGATGAAGCCCAAGATGAAGCGAGCTCACCCAGTAGAAAACTCTTGCGCACCGAGAGAACACAGTTCAAATTATTTGGTGCCACACTCAGACAGGACGGTGATCTCTTACTAGGCGACTGTGGTGAAACGTGCGACCGCCATTTTGACTGAATGCAACTGAGGGATTGCTCATTTGAACTTCATAACCCACAGTTTTACAGGTCACACGAGACCTTTAAAGACTGGTAGTTTTGTATATCCTAATCTATAAACGGTTTTTTTTGTCGTGGTAAAATCATTAAATGAGTCCTCCCACCCAGGGCAGGGCGGGAGAGACTGTCACAGACTTGACTGACTAAAATCCACGGTGTCCTTCAATAGCCCTTAACGTACCGGGGTCACGGTAATTCGTGAGTCCCGCGACCAATCTATAAACGCTAAGTAAACTTTGACTAACTTGCACGTCTTGCAGTTTTACAGTTGTGCGACTGAGACTAAAGTTGAGCTAAAGTTTGTGTAAACGTAAAGTAACATTAGGATTACTAGATTTTTTTTATCGAATTATGATATACTGGTTATTTAATATATTAAATTGTTAGTTGCTGTTAAAATATGTTTTAATTGTTAATAGCTTATGGTTAATGAAAGGAATTTAATATTAATCAATTATTATCCCATCATTATGCGTTGTCCGACACGCAAATGTCTAGTTTATTATTTGTTGTAAAAATTATAATATCAGGCGTCCCTTACACCTCTGCAAAGCCAAATATGGTTTTGTATATGTTTGTTACTATTATAACCGGAGAGTTGTAATAAAAGTAACACATTATACATAAGTACCTACCAAAGAAATTTTAAAAACAAAAAACTATTTTTTTCTAACCAGACGTGTAAAAAAACTCAATCTGTTCTGAAAAATCTAATTTCCGCTAGCTCCCAGTCTATCCAGACTAGAGGACCCGCCCCTTAATTTAAAATTTGGACCCCTTTGTTCAAATATAGACCATATTAACACATGGTTGCTTAGTCGAGAATATCTTGAAGCACGTTTATTATTAAAAACGTTTTCAACAAAATAATGTGAAACCTTACGCGGTTTTGAGAAAGGGGAAATATATGTTTGCAATCTCCTGAAAGAGGGAGGTGGGGACATTTTTCAGTCGTTTTCTTATGAAGACTTGAATTTGCATATGGTTTACTGTTGTGTGGTTGTATTATAACTAGAGGTCGGAATTAGGTAGAGTTATTCATGTACTTAGACCGATTTTATACAGCGAAAGAATAAAGTGGATATGCCCCAAATCCTGAGATACCTTTAAAAGAGCAGAAAAATTCTGTGATTTATTAAATAAAAATGTTATTTACTTTAACACAATTGAAACTACTGCAAAAAAGGCAAAGTATAAGAATGTTTGCTTAAGACTACGGGATTGTCTATTAGAAATCCAGGGAAGATCCATATTAATATCAACATTTCGATCCAAGTACTTAAATAACTCTACCTAATTCCAACCTCTGATTCTATTTAAAGTTATACTTTTTCTCATTGGCTCCACCACGAATATTTCAAAAGTATAATTTTAATTAATCTTATCTTACTCTTACTAATCCTACTAAATAAATGTGAAAGTTTGTTTGTGCGAATGTTTATGTTACTCTTTTCCGAAAATTCCATGGCGCGTTGTGTTCCACGCGCGCCTCAAAGAGTGTCAGCATTATGACGGGACCCCCCCTTTAGAGGGTCAAAGCCTGCCGTGGTCGCGGGACTCACGAATTACCCTGACCCCGGAAAGTATAAGAAGGACACCGTGAATTTCAGTACTAGTCTGACAACCCCTCCCGCTCTGCCCTGGGTGGGAGGACTCATTTGATGATTATATTACACTACAAAAAAACCTAAAGCTAAAACTGGTTGTCAGACTTTGAAGCTTCTGATTAACAGCAACGACTGTCAGAAATCTGCAAGATAACCAACACCAATGTCCTTACGTACTTTCCAAGCCACGGAAAAGCTATGATGGATGGTCACCCATCCACACACCAATATTGGCAAGAGCGGTTTAACTTTGAAGATCAGCCTGGGCGGCTTTATTTTTTAACCACGAGCTCCACGCGCACTTATTGTATTATAAACCAAGAATAATATAGAACAACAACTCCTCAATTCCTTGAATATAATACCAGAAACCCAATCTATACAGATTCCATTTCTTCAACAAACTTCGCTTTAAACTCAGAGTTGATCTAAGAAAATGCTGGTAAGTACATACCTACCGTATATACGCCGTTCCCAGTTTACGTCGAAGTCTCCGCGAAAAGTATCAAATAACATGGATTCCTGTATCAGCCGTTGGTATTCCAATAAAATGTTTTCTTCCTTAGGGCTTGGTTACACTGTGCAAGCAAGTGTACTAGCTTAGCATAGCAACGTGTAAACAATTATGTCCCCTCCGCCAGACAAACGCATGTTGTAAACGGCCTTGTTTTTAGGCATGTTGGTCTAGTGGTTAGTGACCCTGACTGCTATGCCGGAGGTCGTGGGTTCGATTCCCACCCAGGACATGAACTGTTTGTGTGATGAGCACGATCATTTGTTCTGTGTCTGGGTGTAATTTATCTATAATATGTATGTACTTAGAAATATATAAGTATGTTTATCAGTTGTATAGTACCCATAACACAAGCTCTGCTTAGCTTGGGACTAGATGGCGTTGTGTGATAGTTGTGGAATGTTTATATATATTATTTATTTATAAAACAATAATACTACAAACCGGTACTAACATGGTTTCCGAGGCAAGGAGTCAACTCGTTATGATAGACGAAAACATAACCAAAAAACCAACCTTTGTGGTCACGAGTTCTTCTCTCCTGTTCATTCGGAATAAGCCTAGTCACTGTCATACAAGTAGACAAGTTGAATAACTGTCAACTGTCAGGCGAGTTACTGGCACATTACAAACAAGCCCTAACGCGTGTACTCGTAATATTTAGACCAAGGATTTATTTGCTAAATGTTTTTGCCTCTGAGGCGGTGTAAGTATGCTTGAAAGACATTTTTCTGTGGCTGACTCGATATTTGAATTGTTTATTTTAGTTATTCTTTTCTTTTGTTACTAAATGTTTTTGGTGAGGTTGAGTTCGACAACCCTTTTTTTTTTAATCGTGGCAAAACCATCAAATGAGTCCCCCCACCCAGGGCAGAGCGGGAGGGACTGTCAGGCTTGTACTGACTAAAATCTACGGTGTCCTTCAATAGCCCTTTACGTTCCGGGGTCACGGTCACCCCATACTTGTGCTGGCACTCTTTGAGGTGCTTGTGGAACCACAACGCGCCGTCGACCCGGGCATGGTCCATGGTCGGACAGCGGTGGCCAGAAATCGTCTTGCAACGTCCGTCGCCATGTCGTCACTGCGGCTGGGCTGTGAGATGGACGCTGTCCTCTACTCTCTGTCCGGAGTCGCCCATGACTCGCCGTCCGCATGCTCGCGCCTACGGTGGCTAAAGATCATCTAGCGACGTCCTTCACCGTGGCCGTCTACCACTGCGGCTGAAGTTTAGGTGGACGCTGCCACTCCGTTACGCGTCCCGCCTCCTCCTTCGCTAGCATGACTGCTTCGCAGAAGGAGGCGACCGCTTCCCATTCCGTCTCGCCCCGCAACATGGCCACGACCAAAGCAGGGCGCGAGAGGACGCCGCCTATCGCCGTCGTGAGGACACGGCGGTGCTCTGCCCAAGCGGGGCAGTCCTGCACCGTATATTCCACCGTGTCCTCCGGGCGATCGTCGCAGAACTTCCATAAAACAAAACTTTTACATCATATTTGTTTCGTGCGGGAATCGAACCCGCGACACGCTGCGCAGCACTTGACCACTGCGCCAACCGTGTCGTCAACGTCAACAAAAAGTTACTTTGTTTAATTTCGTTTTCCTAAACCGCTTAACCGATTTTGATGACTTGTGCTACAAAAATAGATGAAACACTAGAAACGGTTTTGTAACCACACCACTCGATCTTCCTGCCCCTCCAAAGCTTATGCGAGTGGTCTGGTTGTGGTACAACCAGCACAGGCATAGGAAGATTTTTGTTTCGTTGCCAATGTTCCCTAAAACTACTTTTAATCACATACCAAATAACAAAACACATAAATCACTAAAACTACGAGTACCTTACCTTTCACAATACACACCAAATTAAATCGAATGAAAACTCTTTTAAAAATACATCGGCTGGGACTCTAACCCACGTCAATCAATCAATGTTGCTTTCCATTAACATTGCATCTGGTTATAATGATCGTGGAACGCACTTGATATCAATTATGATACAATATTTGGAAGATTTTGTCTGTCTGTATAAATTTAATAAACGCAGGAATGAAGTTTTTTTGGTATATCATGAGTTCACCCGCTCATTGTGGAGTCGTCCATCTAACTCCAAAAGAGCTTACTTAAACCAACTCTATTCCATCAATGGCTATTCGCGTTCCAGGACCGCGGCGAGGTTTTAAAACACTCCCGCAACCCTGGTAGACAAAACTCGTCAGTTTTGCTGACAACTCTTTGAAACGCGCTATCAACTTAATGTGCCGTTGACTCGAGCCTGTTCCTTGATCGGATGGTGAGTTACCCATTGTGCGCCGTCCTCAAGACTGCGACTACGGAAGCTGAGAATCGCCTCGCAATACCCGACGCCCGAAGCGTATCCCGCAGTGGATTTCTACACCAATGCACTGTGCCACGAACCCCTTTGTGTCATAATGTTATACACCTGCATACATTCAAACCATTTTATCTGACATAATCTTACCACTCTCACCGGTTAAACAAATTATCAACATAAACAATATTTCAAGCGAAGCCTGGTGTAAACATTATGCTGTGAACGGTATTACCACGAACAAATCTCATTGCAAATGGAGTATTGATTTAATTATACAGACTTATCTTCGTGTATTGGAAAATTAATTGATATTCAGTTTTGATATTTTGGTTAAGGATTTTCGTTTAACTCTGTGTAATCAGAACTATGTATATCGATGGTTAAAATACATACTAATATTATTACTTTTTTATAGTAAATAGTAAGCGAAGTTGTGGTCAACGGTGCACGGGTGCCTAGAACTAATCTTATCCTCTCGTTGACTTATAAATCCCAAGGTTGTTGCTATCACTCGCTATCCGACCACGGACCATGCCCGGGTCGACGGCGCGTTGTGTTCCACGCGCGCCTCAAAGAGTGTCAGCAAAAATGACGGGGCCCCCTCTAGAGGGCCAAAGCCTGTCGGGGTCGCGGGACTTATGATTTACCGTGACCCCGGTACGTATAGGGCTATTGAAGAACACCGTGGATTTTAATCAGTACGAGTCTGACAGTCCCTCCCGCTCTGCCCTGGGTGGGAGGACTCATTTGATGATTTTACAACGTTAAAAAAAAGGTTGTTGCTATCAGGAAATACAGATTCCGGCAGGGAATTCCACTCCTTAGTGCTGTGCGAATATACTCGTATTTATTCATTTCATGCATGATGTAACTTAAATACAGACTACAACATTCTAATGCACATGTGAAAAAATTGATTATAGCAAGAATTCGCATTGAGTAAAAATTAGTATCAGAACTAAAAGTGTAAAATAAAATAAAAAGTTATTGAAACAGAAAATAAAGCCACCGATTTCCGAAAGAAAAGTAATTCTACACTATAATGTCTTTGTTTTTGCAGTCGGTTACATTTTTTTTCATGACTCTCTAGTGTATAAACGCCAATAGTAGGGGCCGATAAGATATACAAACTCAATGTTTTGATGAATAAGCTTTTAGCCTCGCAAGATAACAAATAAACATTGGTATCGTAATCGTAATTAACTCAAATTGTGACTCATACGCGAGCACTCGCTAATTTTAACACAGTTACACTTTATTTATTTATTTATTTATAATAGTTATTTATATGACAAGATAAGTGGCGCCCTCGAATCTTTCTGAATAGGTACTTATTATTTGGTTTATTCATTGAACTAAATAATTATCTTAATATAAACTCGCAAGCAAAAGTATGGATTTACTTTATTACTTACTCTGATTCCGTGCGATCTTGAGTACTTAAAAAAAGGTAGATACTATTTTAAAGCTTTAACTATTAACTTTAAATTGATACCACATTCATAAAAATCACGCCGTTGTTTAAGGAGCTATACCGGATGAATTCCAAGTAAGTGATTCTATACTTTTGTTGTGTGTAGAAAGATACACAATTTCTACTCGTGAGAGCATAAGGATTTAAAAAAATAGAAAAAAATGAGCACCTCACACGCTTTGAGCATGTTTTCAAACAAAAAGAAATCTCCTAAGTATGGCTCATTATGTACAAAAAAGGCCCTTTTGGCCTATGGGCAGGGTTTAGGGAGTAGTCAACATTTTCAACATAATTATCCAAACTAATATTATAAATGCGAAAGTAACTCTGTCTGTCTGTCTTTTCTTCACGCCTAAACTACTGAACCGATTTGTGTGAAATTTGGTACATACATAGTTTGGAACTTGAGAAAGGACATAGGATAGTTTTTATTACAAAAAAATCTGCCGGTAGTCACTATTCCACGCGAACGAAGTTGCGGGCAAAAGCTAGTCTAAGATAAACACCAAACATAGGGAATATTTGGATAAGAGAAGCACAGAACCGAGAGATATGGCATAAAAAGGGGGAGGCCTGTACCCAGCAGTGGGAGATCCCGGACTGATATGATGATGAAGCACCAAACATAACTTTTAACGTAAATAACTCGTGAATGTCGCGGGAGTAACGAATAACCGTGATCCCGGAACGTAAAGGGCTATTGAAGGACACCGTAGATTTTAGTCAGTACAAGTATGACAGTCCCTCCTGCCCTGCCCTGGGAGGGGGGGAGGACTCGTTTTATGATCTTACCACGCTAAAAAAAGAAAAAAAAACTCGTGAAATATAAACAAAAGAACTGACAACAACAAAGCAATTAAAGATTTATGAATGAAACAGTTTCGTTGGAACATATATTTTGATTAAATACTTCGTACATAAATCAGTCTACATATTTACCATATACAATTTTAAAAAAGAAACATAATGCACTGCATGTCTTAAAGTAGTAAACACTGATGTAATTAGAAATAAATTATTGAACATGATAATATTTTAAAAAGAAAACAGCGAATTTCGTTCATATTTCCTTCAATTACTCAAAAAAAGATGGCTGCCAGCAGCCGCTGTCAGATATCAATGCGCCATTTTGTTTTCCAAAATGGTCGATGATCCCTGGCTAGTATAACGAGCGGCTGCAATGTATAATTTAAATCAATAAAACTTGCAAAACGGCTACTTAAGGGAACAGTTGCAAATTAATGTTTAATAATGCTCCTCTCAGACAGGGAGGCCATGCCTTTTTTAATTATTTTTGGGACGGAATTATTTATAAGGTAATATGTATCTTCTTTGGTGCCTGTTTCGTAACTGGCTTATATTTTTTACTTAATAGATGTTAAAATATCACTTCGTTTGCAATTTTTATATATTATTTTTATACATATATCCGTATATACTCTAAAATATTTCTTCAATTCAAATTTTCTTACAGTGACAAAAAAAAACTTAGTTTTTCTTGTGTTTTTTTAAAGTTCTTGTCAAGTAATGGCCACCGTGTGATCTTTATATATTTACATTATGGTTGCACCAAAATAAACTAGCCTCGTTGTATGGCAAAGTTTAGCCTCTGGCCAGAACTAATAAATTAACTTTTAATCAAACCAAACCATACTTACTCATACATTTTAATCAGGCATTGAAATTCAAATTGCGTAGTATTAAAAATCGATTCATATTCTCCTACTAAGAAGATTTTCAATAAAGCACTTTCAGTACAATGGTCAAATAGCCATATTTCTTCAAAATGTACGGTGTTAACAACGGCACCCCTCGCACACTGCACTGGCCTGGAACTAAGCCTAATGGTCGGCATAAAATGTACGTTTAATTTATTAGTCTAATTGTAATGTCCATTAAATTGTTTTATTTATAAACTATAACTGTGCCTCATTGTTTCATTCACTACACTTGTCCTAGACTCCATTATAATCTAGTTTTCAATATTTTATTAGTTTAATTAGAACTAGCGACCCGCCTCGGCTGCGAACGGGTGCAATCTCTACTATATGTAAGCATATTATAAATAAACCTTCCTCTTGAATCATTCCATCTTTTTAAAAACCGCATCAAAATCCGTGGCGTAGTTTTAAAGATCTAGGCATACATAAGCAAACATAGGGACAGAAAGACAGCGGGAAGCGACTTGGTTTTATACTATGTATGTGATCACCAATGAGTGTCATCGAAATAAGTTACACAACTCTAGGGGTTCCGCCGCGGTTTCGCACGACATAAACCTCACAATAAAGGACACAGTAAAAAAAGAATTAACAAATTTTGTGCAGTCATTGTGAAGTTATATGCGTACAGACACACTTAAACAACTTTGTTTTTACTATGTAATTATTAAAACTTCTATGGCAATTAACCATTCTTTAACACATAATTAATTACAGGTTAACACAGCTTAACATTAAAATAAAATGTGCTTACGTTTTAAGTATTAAAAATATTCTTAAGTTTTGGTCACCCTACAATAATGATCGCATATCGTTCCCATAAAAAGGATTGATGGTGCTTGAAACATTGAAAAATTAACAGAATGTTGCCGACGCCTGACTCGCACGATTTTACAGAAATTGACCAACAGATAACCCAACTACAAAATATTACAGAAGATCAGTTCCTTACAATGAACGAAAACAAGCGCATGCGCATATTGACGCGTATGTACGTACGGCGATCACGAGCGCGCTTGCACTCACTGATGTGAGCTTGGATCTCAACCAAATGGCAATCGCGAGTGCGCTTGCACTCGCAGTGCGTGAAGCGTGTCTATGTGTGCGTACAAATCTCAAACAAAAGACAGTCACGAGCGCGCTTGCACTCACTGTACATGAAGCGTATCTATGTGAGCTTGGATCTCAAACAAATGACGGTCGCGAGTACGCTTGCACTCGCTGTACTTGAAGCGTGTGATTGTGTAGAACCATCCTTCTGTCTTTGTCTTTCTATGTGGCCATACAAAGTATGTAAAACGCATGCTCTTTATTTAACACTTAGCCATTTATTGGGCACTAAATACTGTGATTATGGAACCTACATAGTAGTTTTAAATATTAACGTCTCATGTTTAATATTTCGAGACTGCAATTTTGCCTACAGGTGTTTTCTGTTCATTTCTTTGGATACCACTACCTTTTCGTATTTTTTCTAGCTAACCAAATAAAACCCTTTTTTTTAATATTCTGGTAAAATTATGAAGTGACGTCTTTCTGCCCTGTCAGGCTCATGGTTTTATGGGTGATTCTGGGCACGTTATCCTTTTGAGATAGTCTCGCAACTCAATTTTAAATAAGATTCTGTCTTTTGCTCTGCAACAAATTCTTAATATTCTAACAAAATAACGAAAAAAAAAGAATATGGAAAATTGCCTAAAATTAAATAATAAATGTATCAAGAATATGTGTAAGAAGAATTTTAATACGTCGCCAGTGAGTTGCGCGACTGTTAGTCACGCACACCTAAATGACGACGCCTATTTAGCAATAATGAAGAATATGTCATTTTAAGGAAATTTCCATGTTCTATGTCTTTGGCAATTGCCACGATCTTGAATATTCTGTATAGTATGTGCGTTTACAAAAATTTAAACTCTATCTACAAACTTAACCCACCTCATTTAATATAAAGTACAGAAACTTATCTCAAAAACCTCATAACAGTACAATTACAGCAATAATTGCGATTCTAATCCCAGTGCAGTAATACGCAATTTAATGTAGTAGTTGCGACCGCCACCGCCGCCATATTGCGACCAACTGGCTTCCAGTATTGGCGCTAGTAACTTATATTGCAGCGCCCGGGGCAGTGCAAGCGGTCCGAGTTTGAAACTTGTAGCGAAACTTTGCAATGCACTGGCCAAGGCTATTTTGGTTTGGCAGTAGGCTTAGGAATTTTGAAGCGAATAGAAATAGGCAACTCTTGTTATATGAAACTAGCTGCTGCTGTCCTATGGGAACATAAAATCGAGATAAAAACTATCCTATGTGTTAATCCAGGTTATAAACTATCTGTGTAACTTTCATCAAAATCCGTTCAGTAGTTTTTGCGTGAAAGAGTAACAAACATCCATCCAAACAAACTTTCACATTTTTAACATTCATCATCATCTCAGCCATAGGACGTCCACTGCTGAACATAGGCCTCCCCTTTAGATCTCCACATAAACCGGTTGGAAGCGACCTGCATCCAGCGTCTTCTAGCGACCTTTATAAGGTCGTCTGTCCACCTTGTTGGTGGACGTCCTACGCTGCGCTTGCTAGTCCGTGGTCTCCACTCTAGTACTTTTCGACCCCATCGGCCATCTGCTCTGCGAGCAATATGGCCTGCCCATTGCCACTTCAGCTTGCTAATCCGGTGGGCTATTTATAACATTAGTAAGGATTAAATAATATTTTTTTTTATTTACACTGAATTAGTCGTAGTGCTCAATCTAGCTCAGAAGTAAAGCTGAGCTGCTTAGAGAGTCTCGCGAAACCAAAAGGTTAAGACTGATTTCTATTATAAAGGGACTATATTTATGATTAATTTGACTTAGCTCATTCACGCTTAGTCTGATAATGAACCCACTTAAAATCAATTCAATGGACATGCGCAAGAAGTAGACCAGAGCATAGTTGGAAAACGGTCAGATAGATGTTGATGAAGAAGCTCTTATATCTTGCGCGCATCTAATTATGTCGCTACACTACCAACGAAGTCAATACAATGTTGCTCAGTGTAACAGACAAAATATCTACACTTGAATCGGAAAGATTGGGGGCTATGTCTTCAATGCTGCTCGAATATCCAATTTTATCAACCAGTCTCGCAATTTTAAAATTTGCCAGATTTATTGACGTTCATGGACCATGCCCGGGTCGACGGCGTGATGTCTTCCACGCACGCTTCAAGGAGTGTCAGCATAATGACGGGGCCTATAGAGGGCCAATGCCTGGAGCGGGACTCACGAATTAACGTGACCCCGGTACGTTAAGGGCTATTGAAGGACACCGTGGATTCTAGTCAGTACTAGTCTGACAGTCCCTCCCGCCCTGTCCTGGGTGGGAGGACTCATTTGATGATTTTACCACGATAAAAAAAGCACTGTTGACGCAGTGGTTGACCGGACGAAACAATAATGAAGAAACTTACACTTGCGCTCACTTAATAGTGTATCGGACTGAAAAAAAAACTAATTAATCAGACAGTGAGATCAAAACATATGTGATACGCATTTATTCTTTTGTTACATAAACCAAAACTGACGAAGATACGACACTTTTTAAATTGCCATAATGTCACAAGCAAGTAAAGTTTTTACTTGCTTCTGACGTCACGAACCCCCTTTGTTCCTTCGGTTGTCGTTTGTATTCATTGCCACGGTGTCCTTTTAAAACAGTCTCACGACATCGTGAGGTGACAATAAAGTTTAGTGCCACGATAAAATCTGGCACCAGAGTAAATTAAGCCGCCTTCACCTCCGCCTCACCGGTGACCACATGTTAATACGTAAAAGAAAGAAACGAGAAGAAGAGATAACGATCATAATTGATCAACGTCATCAGCCTATAAATGTTCCCACTGCTGGGACACAGACCTCCTCTTTGTAAGAGGGAGTGGGCTCACTGCAGGTTGGTAGATGTCACATGTCTTCCTCTCTATAAGAGGGATCAGTGCAGGTTGGTAGATGTCACATGTCTTTGACTTTTTGGTTCTAGGACATGCTGGTTTCCTCACGATGTTTTCCTTCACCGTTTTGAGAGCAGTGGCGATGAAATAAATTACACAAAGTAATGCGTCTAGCTGGGTTCGAACCCGAGACCTATAAATCGTAAGTCGGAGCCGATACCACCGCTCTCCCAACTGATTATAATTTATCATAATCAATCAAAAGATCAGGAAAGAAGAGGAGCAAGTGGCTAAATAAATACAGCCGCACAGGTCGACCTTCCGAGTTAAGCCGCGCTTGCCGAGGTCGGTCTGTGGATGGGTGAGGGTGTCATAGCGAGTTTCCTCCGTGGCTCGGAAAGCACGTAAAGCCGTTGGTCCCGGCTGTCATTTGCAGATCTTTGAATGTCGTTACTGTTAGTCAGAAGCTCTACAGTCTGACAACCAGTCTTAACATGGGGTATCGTATTACCCAGTTACTGGGTTGTGGAGGTCCGACAGGCAGTCACTCCATGTAAAATACTGATATCCAGCTGCATCTGGTTTGACTGGAAGCCGACCCCAATATAGTTGGGAAAAGGCTAGGCAGATGATGAATGCGCCTAGCTGGGTTCGAACTCGCGACCTATAAATCGTAAGTCGGAGCCAATACCACTGGGCCACCACTGCTCTCTTAATTTATAATAATTTATCATAATCTATTAAAAGATATCATAACATTTGATCATAAAAAAAAATGTACATTTACATGCTACATTTAAAAACTAAAATTAAAAGTAAAAATTTACAAAAATGACTTAATTAAAACTAAAATGAAAAATTTATGGGGCGTCAAAGAGTAAAGTATGTAAAAAAAATAGTATATTAGATTGTACATTTGCATTATAAATAGCGCTCTGGTACTTTTAGTACCATATCCTGTGCCAACAATATCAGGAAGTATGCACAGAAATATGGCAATGAGCACTGTAATGTAGCCTCTACTGCCCGGAATTAGGGTAATCAGTGATCCAGTGTAGTTCGAGTGGGATCAATTTATTCCTACGAGCTTTGTGAGTGGCAATTGTTCAATATTAAAATGTTGTCTGCTATTTCTGGTTCGAATGGTATATGGAATTATGCTAAAGGTGTAAAATTATCTTTGAAACTGCTGGTCGTTTATCATAATTCAGAAAGTAATATAAATTGCTATAGATGGTTGCGAGTGTACTTATGTAGGCTCCATACAAAGCATCGCATCTTAATTTTTGTTTAACGTCAAAATCCACGGTGTCCTTCAATAGCCCTAAACGTTCCGGCCCCGTCACTATACTGACACTCCTTGAGGCGCGCGAGTCGCTCATTACTCGCTGGCCCCATACCCGCGCCTACGGTGGCCGTAGATCGTCTGTCCGTGGGTGCCTACCACTGCGGCTGGGGAGGACGTTGTCCTCTCCCTCACGTGGCGCGCCACCTCCTTCGCTAGCATAAATGCTTCGCAGAAGGAGGCAACCGCTTCCCACGCCTTCTCACCCCACAGTATGGCCTCGACCAATGCCAAGCGCGAGAGGTCTCCGCCTATTGCCATCGTGAGGACACGGCGGTGGTCTGCCAGCCGGGCAGTCCTGCACCGTTTGCTCCGTCTTGTCCTCCGGGCGATCATCGCAATGGTGACATCCAGACGTTCCTTCCTTCCTCATCAGACACAGGTACCTCCCGAAATTGGTAAAGACTTGCGTCATGCGGAAAGTCAGGACGGCGTGTCGTGTTCCACGCGCGCCTGAAACAGTTGTCAGCAATCTGATGGGTCCCCCTCTTAGAAGGCCAAGGCCTGCCGGGGTCGAGGGACTGTCTCATCAGGTAACCGTGACCCTGCAACGTCAAGGGTTATCCACTGATCACCGTGGATTTTAGTCAGTACAAGTCAGACAGTCCCTCCCATCCCGCCCGGGGTGGTTTGACTCATTTGATGACTTTACCACGATTAAAAAAAGAATCAGTGGAACCGGTCACACAGATTCGTAGCTTAGCTTTTATATTTTCACAACAAAGCTCCATATCACATCTTATGTGGAATCATCTTTACGGCCCAGTCACGACTTTGGACTAAGCGGCGAGTGGTGCGACGTGCGGCGCGATATCGCCACAAGCGGCGCCTCGTGCCGTGTTTCAAACATTTCCATACATTTGAAAACACCGCTTGCCGCTCCTAGCTATGTCACCGTTAGTGATATTTACTACGAGCTTCGCCACAAATTTAACACCCTCACTTCAAATCCAAAATCGAGCCTCCAATAAAACAGATCATCATCTGCCTAGCCTTTTTCTATTACTATTATGAGGTCGGCTTCCAGTCAAACCGGATGCAGCTAGATATCCGTTTTTTACATGGAGCGACTGCCTATTGGACCTCCACAACCCAGTTACTGGGTAATACGATACCTTATGGTAAAACTGGTTGTCAGACTTTAGAGCTTCTGACTAACAGTAACTACTATCAAAGATCTACAAATGACAGCCGGGACCAACAGCTTTACGTGCTGTCCGGGGCACGGAGGAATCTCGCTATGACTGATCGTCACCCATCCACAGACTAACCTCGGCAAGCGCGGCTTACCCCGGAAGATCGGCCTGTGCGGCTGTAATTATTTAGCCACGAGCTCCTCTAATAAAACAGCTAAAAGTAACAATTAATTATTTTTTCTTTCTAAGGAGTCTAAAAGGGAGATGCACCCCCAAATCTCCCATTTTTAATATAATTTCGTCGTAAGACAAATGGATGGCCTCGGAGAAAAATTACAACACTCGTTACATCGATGGTTCCATTAATTTCTGACAAGCCATTTCCCCCTCCCTTGCTCAGAAATTTATATAGACCAAGAGACAGTGAGACATATTTATTTTTTGTCATATCTTTGGACTTAAACGACTCTTTTATGTCAGGTTTTTTAAACATTTTAAGAAGCTAAACAATACTGTTGGTAAATATAGGATACTTTTTACTAGCCAGTTTCTAGATGTTTATCTAAATAATAATATGTAAAATTGTGCATGACAACTTTTTTTTTAGCATGGTAGAATCATCAAATGAGTCCTCCTACCCAAGGCAGAGCGGGAGGGACTGTCAGACTTGTACTGACTAAAATCCACGGCGTCCTTCAATAGCCCTTTACGTTCCGGGGTCACGGTAATTCGTGAGTCCCGCAACCCCAGCAGGCTTTGGCCCTCTACAGGCCCCGTCACTATGCTGACACTCCTTGAGGCGCGCGTGGAACACAACGCGCCGTCGACCCGGGCATGGTCCGTGGTCGGACAGCGAGTCGCCCATTACTCGCCGCCCGCATGCCCGCACCTACGGTGGCCGGAGATCGTCTGCCGACGTCCGTTGCCGTGGGCGTCTTCCCCAGCGACTGGGGTGGAGGGAAGACGCTGTCCTCTCCCTCACGCGGCCCGCCTCCTCCTTCGCGAGCATGACTGCTTCGCAGAAGGAAGCAACCGCTTCCCACCCCGTCTCGCCCCGCAGCATGGCCTCGACCAATGCCGGGCGCGAGAATCCCGCCTATAGCCATCGTGAGGACACGGCTGTGCTCTGCCCAAGCGGGGCAGTCCTGCACCGTATGCTCCACCGTGTCCTCCGGGCGATCCTCGTGTGAATGACAACCATATTTTCTTCTAGCCTCCTGACTGATACATTGCCAAAAATTAAAGTATATCGTTCGTTTTTTTACTTTCCCCCCTCCCCTTCCTTCCCCCATCAACATCATCATCAGCCTATAAATGTTACCACTGCTGGGACACAGGCCTCCTCTCTGCGACAGGGAGTGGGCCCAGTGCGGACATGCCGTTTCCTTACCAAGTCTTTCTTCCAAACCTTTTTTATTTCGTTAAACGTTCATTTTGAATTGTAAAACAAAATCCTTTATTTTTAATTACTTAACAACTTAAAAACAGTATTCCCTTCGTCTCCCTAGATATTTTACCTACTTAAACTTAAATCAGGCTTACGGACTTAATCCGAGGATTAACAAAATTGTTAATCTCAGTTAACACGGATTCTGTGATATCCTATAAATTTCGATAGCAAAACATCTTGTTTAACATGCTTTGTGTAATCAAACTGTGTTTGTATAAATTTAAAAAAAATGTTTAACTTACTTCACTTCCGTATAGTAAACTAAATACATCCAACCTCAAATTATCAGGCACAAGAAATCTTACTTTCTAATACTTACCATTATTTATATTAACCATAGTTCGTGGTCTCCTCTCGATAATTTTTCTTTTCCATCGATTATAGATTTCTTTTTTTCCCGTGGTAAAATCATTAAATGATTCCTGCCGCCCAGGGCGGAACGGTAGGGCCTGTCAGACTCGTACTGACTAAAATCCACGGTGATCCTTCAATAGACCTTTACGTTCCAGGGTCACGGTTTCCTGATGAGACAGTGCCGAGTGCTTTAGGGCTCGTTTTATTGTATTTTTTTAATATTAATTGAGGATCTCCAACAAAAGATGTGACATTTAGTTGGTGTCCTTTACTTGCAGGAGGCCACAGCATTGCACATATGTAAGCACGCAGTGTATACTGTGGTGCGCGTTCCACGCAAAGACGACGAGCGTCAAATATGATGTACTAGCTCCTAGCCTAAAAGTAACTCTGGTGTTAACTAATGACAATCATTCATAACATCTTACCCGCAAAATGTATAAGATTATAATAATACGATACGATTTGAAATAATCTTTCTCTTTATCTATTAAACTAACTGTTTGCCTTGGTTTTACTCCCCTTCGATCAATAATAGCTCTAGATTAAGGATCAGGAACAAAATGGAGTCGCATAAGCAGCCACATTTGCACACACGTAAACATCTACACTTCATAAAAAAAATGTACAATAGTATTAACAACTTCACTTTATTGTAAACCTTAACACTCAAACATACCATTTAATTACCATTGCGAAATGTATAAGGTTTAACGTAATCAATTGAAAAATGTTTCTTGAAGATAAAATGTCATCAGTACAAGCAACAAGGATTCGAAATACCGTCACAAAACCGTTTGTGGCGGTATTTTTCGGGCCGTTTTTGAAGCGCTCATCGGGAATCTAGTACTATTATTGATCGAAGTTACCCCCCTGCTCGTGTTATATAGCCCATAATTACTTGGTTGAACGTCATAGTCTTCACTTCACTACATACCTAGTATAAAACAAAGTCGATTCCCGCTGCGTGTCTTTCTGTCCCTATGTATGCTTAGATCTTTAAAACTACGCAACGGATTTTGATGCGGTTTTTTATAATAGATAGAGTGATTCAATAGGAAGGTTTTGTTTTCGATAAATGGACTATCCAACCCATCATCATCTTCGTGCCCTTACTCCATTTTACTCAGGTTCGGTACAACACGTTTTCTTCTTCCATTCTCTCTTATCAGCCGTCAAAGTATCGTTTGCTCCTTTTCTTTGGCCTTAAAACAAGAGTCTCGATGCCAATTTTGATGAAAACTGAAATGGCTCCTTTGTATTTAAAAATATCAATATTCGTGGTCAGGAATCTAACACGTCGATTTGCCCATTACTCGCTGCCCGCATGCCCGCCCCTACGGTGGCCGGAGATCGTCTGCCGACGTCCGTCACCGTGGGCGTCTGGGGTGGAGGGAGGACGCTGTCCTCTGCCTCACGCGGCCCGCCTCCGCCTTCGTGAGCATGACTGTCACTCCGTCTCGCCCCGCAGCATGGCCTCGACCAATGGCGGGTGCGAGAGGTCTCCGCCTATCGCCGTCGTGAGGACACGCCGGTGCTATGCCCGAGCGGGGCAGTCCTGCACCGTATGCTCCACCGTGTCCTCCGAACGATCCTCGCAGTGGTGACACCCAGGCGTTTCTTCCCTCCCTATCAGACACAGGAACCTCCCGAAACTTCCGTGTCCGGTGAGGACCTGCGTCATGCGGTAGGTCAGGACGCCGTGACGCCTATCCAGCCACTCCTCAAAGAGGGGTCTTCCCGCCGCGATTGCGGCGTGCCCGATATGTTGTAGTGGTAAGGATGATTTTCACTTGTAGTTGAATCGGTAGAATTGCATCGGATCGCGTCATCAGCAAGCTCGCTTAGTATATGTGAGTTTAATAAACGCACCTACGTCATAGAAGTAGGTCAACACACGCACGTTATAACTAACGCACGCGCCGAAAAAATGGCACGTCTGAACCTGCAAACCTCAAGTTTACAAAATGGAAGGCGAAATTTAATAGTCGATTAAGGCCGATTCATACATAAATAACTAAATAAGTAAGTAAGCAAGTTCAACTTGCGTCCTTACTTAATCAACTAGTAACTTGCTTTTGGATGTGTAAATCGTCCTTTAGTTTTTTTTTTGTTTTTTTAGCGTGGTCAAATCATCAAATGAGGACTCATTTCATTAGCCGAGGGCTGAGCAGGAGGGACTATCAGACTTGTACTGACTTTAGTCAGTCACTCTCCACGGTGTCCTATCAATAGCCCTTTACGTTCCGCGGCCACGGTAGCTGTTTAGTCCCGCGACCCCGGCAGGCAATCCTCATTTCTTACACACGTGAAAAATTCAAAATTAATATTCAATTAACATCACAATACAACGAAAATCACAAAACCACCGAAGCATTTTTATAGCATTATTTCTTCCTGTTTTCAATATCAGCCGACATACAAAATGGCGGTTAAAATAAATAAAAACAGTAAATAGTTTCACTCTCGACCGAGTTACGATAGTGGACGATATAACTTGTAATATATTTTGATTTACCGACCTACCGATAGTAGCAAAACTTTTTTTTATGGTTTTTAGTACAAGTTTTAAGCGGAAAGCGATTTTTAAAGATCGTTCACGACTTTGAATGTCTAAGCGGTGAGCGGGGCGGCTGGCGGCGCGCTTAAGACATTTATTACTTTGTGAGTAAGCGAATTCGCCACTATCGGCGTGTCGTGTCGTGTTTCAAACATTTCTATACATTTGATCTTACCGCTTATCGCCCCGCGCTAAGTAAACGCTCATAGCTACAGGGTCTTTTTGTGCCATATTTTCTAAACTCACGCATACCATAACCAAGTTTTTCCACAATCTTCTAAATGCCTAGTAATGGTAAATCCTCACAATTTCTTCATCATCATCCACATTTCCTTTATTTTCGAAAGTCAATCGCCATATTCCTTTGCCAGTCTCATTAGATTTTTCATGCCTGATGTCAACAATTTCTACACTGTAGGGTAGTGTGTACGTTTGGCGCAGTGACTAAGCGATCGACTGCTGCGTTCTGTGTCGTGGATTCCGTTCCCATACGGAACAAATATTTTGTTTGTGTACATGTGAATTGCAGTATTTGCACGCACGGATGCAGGTGAAATCCCAACTGAAGGGCAATGTTTGTTTGTTTTTAATATCGTCGTACAAAGATACAATGACAGTGTTGAAAGGTGGAGTAAAAACTGTGATCGAGTCTCGCCAAAGGACTGGAAATAGAAAAGCGCTCCGCTTATACATTACGCCAACAGCTCTTGTTATAATGGTGCACACTCTTTTTGATAGATTTTGGGACCATTTATTATGTATTTCACCATAAGCTGGCTATTTTCCGATATTTGAGTATTTTTTATCATTAGATATGACGCCATTTTGGTACAATTCGCTTCCGGACAAATGCTTTTGTCATAAATAATAGGTTTACGGTACTTCCGGTGAATTTTCGGAAATAGGGCAGTGGACACACTAATCAATTGACATACTTATGAGCCGTCAAAATGTTTATTTTTCTGTATGGCCTAAAATTAAGTGTTTATTTTTACATTTAATTGCTTCTTGGAATAATTGGGTCGTGGTTAATTTGACCTGTATTCATTCTTTTTTTACGTAAACCAAAATAGACGAAGATACGACACTTTTAAAATTGGCAATTCTTCATAACCAAGTACGATTTTTACTTGCTTCTGACGTCACGAGTCGACTTTCTGGTTTTGATTTGTTTTATAAAAAAACTAGCTGTTCCCCGCGGGTTCACCCGCTCCTATTAATCATAGCATGATGTTACTCGTATATAGCCTATAACTTTACTCGGTAAATGTAAAAAAAAAAATCATTGATAAGACGATTCATGACCAAAGAAAGCACAGAAGAAAACAAAGATTTCATCAAGATTTATCTCATATTTTTAGGTTCAAACCCCGCTTTCTGGTGTTTAAGTTGCTGGCCACGTAGTAGAATGGGCTGTTGAGATACAGGCGTGTTTGAGATGAATCTTAATAGCTGTTGTCGTATAAACTAGTCTCGCTTCCCCTGCTCTCTTCTTAATGAGACCCGACATGATTTTATAGACGGGTCACACTAACGGTATTTCCCGATTATTTTGCGATAATAAATATAAATGAACATATATTCCACAACTATCACACAACGCCATCTAGTCCCAAGCTAAGCAGAGCTCGTGGAGGACGTGGTGAGCGCCCTGTTCCCATCGCGGGGAGAGCACACTCCCCCGCCTATGGCTCCGTCTCTGACGGATTCTGACGGAGAAGCTGACGCAAACGCGGACCACAGCGACGACGACGTCTACGATGCTCCAGAGGTGACCGAGGTAGACCTGAGAGTGGCGGTACAACGGCTCAAGGCCAAAAATACCGCCCCAGGACCCGACGGCCTGCCAGGAAAAGCCTGGGTCCTGGCCTCGGGGACTCTCGGGCCTCGACTGGGGGGGCTCTTTAGCGCATGCCTGGAGAGGGGCCAGTTCCCGCTTCGTTGGAAGACGGGGAAACTGGTCCTGATCCAGAAGCCCGGGCGCCCTGCGGACTCTCCGTCCGCATTCCGGCCCATCGTGCTGCTCGACGAGGTGGGCAAACTCTTTGAAAGAGTTATTGCAGACCGCCTCGTCGGGCACCTGAATCGGGTGGGCCCGGACCTCTCGGAGAGCCAGTTTGGCTTCCGGAGGGGGCGCTCGACGGTGGACGCTATCATGCGCCTAAGAGCCCTCACGACGGGGGATGCGGTATCCCGGGGCAGGGTCGTCTTGGCGGTGTCTTTGGACATCACCAACGCCTTCAACACCCTGCCCTGGAGTTGCATCAGGGAGGCACTCCGGTATCACCGGGTGCCGACCTACCTCCGTCACACGGTCGAGGACTACCTGACGGACAGGGCCGTCATCTACCCCGGTCACCGGGGAGAGTGGAACCGGCGAGAGATGTCGTGCGGTGTTCCACAGGGATCGGTCTTGGGGCCGCTCCTGTGGAACATCGGCTACGACTGGGTGCTGCGCGGCGAACTCCCTGACGGCGTCGGCGTAATATGTTACGCCGACGACACGCTCGTCCTGGCGGAGGGAGAGTCGCACCAGGCGGCGGCCGACCTGGCGACGCAAGCGGTGGCGACAGTCGCTCAAAGGATCCGGCAGTTGGGACTCGACGTGGCGCTGCACAAAACAGAGGCCATGTGCTTTCCTGGCCGTCTGAACGCGCCACGTTCAGAGTCCCACATTACGGTGGAGGGGGTTCGCATCGGCGTCGGGAGGACGATGAAGTACCTGGGACTCGTCCTCGACAGCCGGTGGAACTTTAGGGAGCACTTCCTACGTTTGGCCCCGAAGCTGAACCGGGCAGCAGCCGCCCTCAGGCGACTCCTGCCCAATCTCAGCGGGCCAAACGCCTCCAGCCGGAGGCTGTACGCCGGTGTCGTGCGGTCCATGGCCCTCTACGGGGCCCCTGTGTGGGCCCTGAGCATTCGGACGCGACCACTAAAGCTGGTCGCATGCCAGAGGGTCATGGCAATCCGAATGGTCCGAGGATACCGCACGATCGCCGGCGAATCGGCCAACCTCCTTGCCGGATTGCTGCCCTGGGATCTGGAGGCGACTGCCCTCCAGCGCGTCTACGAATGGCGCGTGGAGGCGCAGCGCCGGGGCGAATCCCCGCTGCCTCGACAGGTCGAGGCGCGGCGGGAAGAGCTCCGGCGCGATCTCAGGGCAGTATGGAGGTAGCGACTGTCGCAACCGAGGTCCGGGCACGCCGCAATCGCGGCGGTAAGACCCCTCTTTGAGGAGTGGCTGGATAGGCGTCACGGCGTCCTTACCTTCCGCATGACGCAGGTCCTCACCGGACACGGAAGTTTCGGGAGGTTCCTGTGTCTGATAAGGAGGGAGGAAACGCCTGGGTGTCACCACTGCGAGGACCGTCCTGAGGACACGGTGGAGCATACGGTGCAGGACTGCCCCGCTTGGGCAGAGCACCGCCGTGTCCTCACGACGGCGATAGGCGGAGACCTCTCGCGCCCGGCATTGGTCGAGGCCATGCTGCGGGGCGAGACGGAGTGGGAAGCGGTCGCCTCCTTCTGCGAAGCAGTCATGCTCGCGAAGGAGGAGGCGTGCCGCGTGAGGGAGAGAACAGTGTCCTCCCTCCGACCCACCCGCAGTGGTAGACGCCCACGGCGACGGACGTCGCCAGACGATCTCCGGCCACCGTAGGCGCGGGCATGCGGGCAGCGAGTAATGGGCGACTCGCTGCCCGACCATGGACCATGCCCGGGTCGACGGCGCGTTGTGTTCCACGCGCGCCTCAAGGAGTGTCAGCAAACTGACGGGGCCTGTAGAGGGCCAGAGCCTGCCGGGGTCGCGGGTCTTACCCATCACCGTAACCCCGGTACGTAAAGGGCTCGTGAAGGACACCGTGGATTTTAGTCAGTACAAGTCTGACAGTCCCTCCCGCCCTGCCCTGGGTGGGAGGACTCATTTGATGATTTTACCACGCAAAAAAAAGCTAAGCAGAGCTTGTGTTATGGGTACTAGACAACTGATAAACATACTTATATATTTCTAAATACATTTACAAATACCAACCAATTAACCTACTCTATTTATAAACTATCAAAACGCAAGTCTCCCATAGATTACAAACATTAAACTCTATATTTCTTTGTTAGAAAGCTTACTGACTAATAATACATACTATATTATTTTTTAGGGTTCCGTATCCGTCTCTGGACTATCTAAACAGGTAACCGTGACCCTGGAACGTACAGGACCATTGCAGGAACACCGTGGATGCTAGTTAGTATGACTCTGACAATCTCTTCCGCTGCAGTCATGGCGGAGGACTCCAAAATGAAGGTGTTTCCAGTTGAAATGAAATGAAATTATGTTTATTTATGCAAGTAGGTTATATCAACACTTTTACACGTCTTTTTATAAAACTAGAGGCGGCCGGTGTTTCGTACCTGACTACTCTGAGAAGAAACAGCCGAAACAAACTCAGAGGTCGCAGTGTCTTTTGAAGTCCAGACATTATATGTAGATCAGGCTATACGAGGACCATGCAGGTCAGTGTCCGAAATGATCTTTTGAAGAAAGAACCACACAAATTCGAGTGGACCTGTCCAGTCAGTGCAAGCATTTGTCATTTGACCTTTATCGTGTAGCTCGACTCATATGTCAAGGAGCTCAAGTTTATATTCCCCTTCTTTCTGCTTTAATGTCTGGACTATTACGCTATAACAGTGCAAATCTTCATACAACCGAACTCATTACATACAATAAATCCAACCCATTCTAAGTTGCATGTGACTGATTAATAGTTTCCTGGTAAGATTGTGGCCCTCGTAATCATGGGCTATCGATCACGGCCCGGATACGAACCGGCTATGGCCACAGCTATCGGCCAGAAAATCGTGCTAGTGTAGCGTCAGGCAATAGATTTGAATCGAAAGTAATTAAAATTCGGTGTGAACTAACTGGCTCTGGAGTTTTAGCTTCTCCTTGCTTTTCGTTATGTGGAGCGCGTTTGTGACGCGTGCCAGTTTTTTTTTTATCGTGGTCAAATCATCAAATGAGTCCTCCCACCCAGGGCAGAGCAGGAGGGACTGTCAGACTTGTATTGACTAAAATCCATGGTGTCCTTCATTAGCTCTTTATGTTCTGGGGCCACGGTTATCCAATAGTCCCGCGACCCCGGCAGGCTTTGGCCCTCTAAGGGGGGCTCCATCATATTGCTGACAGCTCTTTGAGACGCGCGTGGAACACAACGCGCCGTCGACTCGGGTATGGTCCACGATCGGACAACGAGTCGCCCATCACTCGCCGTCCGCATGCCAGCAGTTTTTACTCCTTGCTTTTCGTATTGTAGAACACGGTTGTGATTACGACATTGAGTTACGAGCTGATGGGTTTCCGAACCCCTACCGCCCCGGCCGTTTGCTTATTTGTCGGTTTATGTATATTATTATATATATCTATATATATAAAAGGAGAACTGACATATCAACGTACAGCCAAAACTACTGGGGCTAGGAATGTGAAATTTTGCACACAGCTTCCTATTATAATGTAGGGGAGCACTAAGAAGGGGTTTTTGGAAATTTAACCGTTAAGAGGGTGAAAAGGGGGAATTTTGTTTGTATGGATAATCTTCTATCGATTGAAAAATCAGCCTTAGAATTTTTTAGAGGAAAGTACGTAACCCACGCGGACGAAGTCGCGGGCGAAGTACTAGTAATACACAAGAATTAAAAAATGATGAAAAATCTTAACATCCATACTATATAACTTGTTACTTTTCTTTTTCTTAAATTCTAGCTTTAAGAACTTAAAACCTTACTTAACTCGAAGGGATTGGCGCTGTTCGCCGAAATACAGATTCCTCCTTCAGATGCTGACACTTTTGTGTACTTTTTGTTTTATCTTAGCATTTAACTGTAACTTAACCTAAGTACTGTTTTTATGATATAAATCACTATCACCCTGGGTGTCACCACTGCGAGGATCGTCCGGAGGACACGGTGGAGCATACGGTGCAGGACTGCCCCGCTTGGGCAGAGCACCGCCGTGTCCTCACGACGGCGATAGGCGGAGACCTCTCGCGCCCGGCATTGGTCGAGGCCATGCTGCGGGGCGAGACGGAGTGGGAAGCGGTCGCCTCCTTCTGCGAAGTAGTCATGCTCGCGAAGGAGGAGGCGGGCCGCGTGAGGGAGAGGACAGCATCCTCCCTCCACCCCAGCCGCAGTGGTAGACGCCCACGGCGTCGGACGTCGCAAGACGATCTCCGGCCACCGTAGGCGCGGGCATGCGGGCGGCGAGTAATGGGCGACTCGCTGTCCGACCATGGACCATGCCCGGGTCGACGGCGCGTTGTGTTCCACGCGCGCCTCAAGGAGTGTCAGCATAGTGACGGGGCCTGTAGAGGGCCATAGCCTGCCGGGGTCGCGGGACTTTCCCATTACCGTGACCCCGGTACGTAAAGGGCTAGTGTAGGACACCGTGGATTTTAGTCAGTACAAGTCTGCCAGTCCCTCCCGCCCTGCCCTGGGTGGGAGGACTCATTTGATGATTTTACCACGATAAAAAAAAAAGTACTGTTTTCATGAAATAAATTACTTAAACATAAAAATGCCATATTTCTAAAGAAAATAAGTAAAAACATTGGGTAGTATTTAAACGCAAATCAAAAAATATCCTTTTTCTATGCAATAAGATTCCGAATTCCCATCAAAATTACTGATTGCACAGCAAAATATTCAACTCAAAATATCACTAAACACACTACAATTTATTTTTGCAGCGTACAGAGATTTTTCCTAAAGCAAAAGCTTTTTCATCAATGCACAGCTAATAATCTTAATGCACATTATACATGTTAACTCTTTTTCTTTTAAATATAGCTTCTATTTTTATATTATTTACAGCAGTTTTTCTAAATAAAACAGCATTTTATTAGTCACAGTCGTCTTATTATTTATTAATTACCACATAATGAGATCAGCAAAAAAAAAAAAATTGGATACAATATTGTAATTTATTGAACTATTAAAGCGAGTCTTGCTTTCGCGGGGCGTCCACGCTTCCCAGCATGTCGACGGAGCCCCGCTTCGCGGGGCTCCTACTTCTGGGTGGTTTAAAAAAAAAATAACCACGAAGAGGATGGCGGGGTCTTTCAGACCCCGCCATCCTCTTCTAACCTAAATTGTCCGAGTCGGGGTGCCAGCGTGTACTTACTGGTTAATATGCGACTGGGATAGTTATTTTGCTATGAAATATGGAAAATTTGCTGTGCAGTCAGTATTTATGCTATGTATGTAGTATTTTTGTACAAAAATAAATTTAACTGTATTGCATTATGAGAAAAAAAGTAATGTCATATTGATGTATAATTTCGAATTATCTGCAGTTTGAGTTTTGTAAAACATTTAGTTTATTTGTGGTGAAGTAAGTTATTTGATGTAAAAAAGAATATAAATGATGAGTATGTATTGATAGGCGATTATTTATTTGATATGCAATTTATAATATCCCAAAAACATTTCTTTTAAACAAGGTCTGTTAGTTTACAGAGGCTGTTTGCCATCACGTGTTTCTGAACGGGTCAAGTGACGCCATTTTTTTATTTCCACGTTTGGCGCGGGAAAAGCTGCACAGTGCACGTACATTGTTGTAAGTTATAGGCGGTAGCGATTGTTGGGTTTAAATATAGTTTAATATGGTATTTTTTACTATTGTTACTATTATAGTACGACTGCACTATGGATCAATGTAATCTGACTTTGAAAAATTTTTTTTTTAAAAAAACTGTGCGTACTAAGCTGAAATCGTGTTATCCTTTGTGTCCACCGGCAAGGTTGTGCACAAACTTTTGTTCACGGATTTGTGTACGTACATTTTCACTGAACTATGCCTAGCAATGTGAGCGCACAAATAACGAGTGTACCGCTCACGTGTGCGTGCACAGAAATATCCAGTGGTGCACGAACATTTAACATTAAGAAGCCAGTAAATATATCAATCTCTTGCTACAGGCTTCATTAGTAAGCTTAAGATAATCCAACGAGCTACGGAGAGGGCTATGCTCGGAGTCTCTCTCCGTGATCGACTCAGAAATGAGGAGATTCGCAGACGAACCTTTGCAGACATAGCCCAGCGAATTAGCAAGTTGAAATGGCAGTGGGCAGGCCATATATCACGCAGAACTGAAGGCCGATAGGGCCGTAAGGTTCTGGAATGTAGACCACGCACCGGCAAGCGCAACTTAGGGCATCCATCCACAAGGTGAAGATCGCAGGATCACGCTGGATACAGGCCACTTCAAACTGGTTCTATTGTCTATAGGGGAGGCGAGAAGCTGATAATGGTTTAGAAATATATCAATTAATTTTAGTACAAAAATCGCTTCCCGCTCGTCACTTGGCCTGGCTATCACAAGTCACGCTCCACGCCCAAAGGCAAGCTGTAAGGCATACTAAATGCAGTTTTTGGCGCAACCCAGCTTAACCTGGACCGTCTCCATTACAAATTGGACTTACCCAGATTTGGAGTAGGATTCAAGAGGAAAACTAACATCTTTAGCTTTGTATTTGACCACCACGCAGTAACTTTTATTTAAAGGAGTCTCAGTACTTGCTGAGATAGAAGCCTGGCAGGCCCGGCATTTTTGCTGAACTGAGCCTATTTGGGACAGCTGCGAGGCACACAGTACTTTTATATTCTACCTTATTTTTCTGACAACAGTGTGAACCTAATTTGTTATAAACAAATCATCATCTTTTTTTTGCCAACTATATTAGGGTCGGCTTCCAGTTGTACCGGGCAGCTGAATATCAGTATTTTACATGGAGCGACTGCCTATTGGACCTCCACAACCCAGTTACTGGGTAATACGATACCTTATGGTAAGACTGGTTGTCAGATTTTAGAGCTTCTAACTAACTACTGTCAAAGATCAAAGATCTCCAATGACAGCCGGGACCAACAGCTTTACGTGCTGTCCGAGGCACGGAGGAATCTCGCTATGACTGATGGTCACCCATCCACAGACCAACTTCGACAAGCGCGGCTTAACCCGGAAGATCGGCCTGTAATTATTGAGCCACGAGCTCTCCTCTTTGTAATAAACGAATAAACGTATTTCATTTTTAACTGAACCCGTGACACGCAGTGCCGTAACCTAATCACCCAACCACGGCGCCGATTATGCCGTCAAAATACTATTGCCATGCCCGTTACAAAAATAAAGTCAAGTCCTATCTTACAATAATAAATGTCAAGTCACACACAAAGCGATGCGACAAAAGTATCTCAGCATTTCTTACAAGAGGTTTACCGCATTCAAACCGCAATGGAGACTCAAAACTCGGGCAGTAAGTCTTCGAATGAATGAATAAACAGGTTATTTTTGCGACAAAACTACTATTTTCCCTAAGTAGTAGCGATCTTTAACATAATCCGGACTGCTTTTGAACGTTTGTGGTGTGGTACACGTTATAAGCGGTAGCAATTTGAAAAAAGATTTTTGTCATTGTTTTGGATCGTGTGTAGGTTTATAGATACAAAAACATAGAGCAAGACCTGGACCAACATCCTGTGGTAGTCCACAGGATGTTGGTTCGATTCTCATGCAGTACAAATATTTGAATAGTTTCAAATATTTCAAAGATTCTCATGCAGTATTTTGTATTCATATATTTGTACTGCATGAGAATCGAACTCGCGAACGCAGGGAACAACAAAAAAAAATCAATATCAAAGCTTGAAGTTTGCTTGCACACGAACACGAATACTAAAGTGGAGTTGAAGCAATCGCCTTTTATAAAAACGGTCGAATTACATTATCATCATCATGAAAAGGTTTAAGGTACCCGATATCCTGTGGTGATAAACTTGGGTAAAAATATTGTTACTTTTTCTTACCTCCTATCTATACCTTCCATTACCTATGTAACGAATACCTCTAACTTCTTATTACTTGGACCACAGTAAGAAAGTTGTAAACCAGGCCAAGTGTTACGGTTTATAGGTTTATAATGTCAAGTGGCGCACTCCCTTTTTATATTTTTGTAAAAAATTCTTAAGACGAAAGAATAAGAATAAAAAACATACTTGAAAAAATTAATTTTGGGGAAAACTTTGAGAATTTTATAGTTATTTAATTTTATGTATACTTAAACAGGTTTTTAAATGACATAGGACTTTTTTGTCACCTTTTCCTGTACATACACTATTATATTACAACAAAAAATGGGTTAAAAGTTTGGTATCTAATTGCTAGGTTAATTAAAAGAGGTTTGATTGGCAAAGCGGCTTGAACGCGCGTTCCGAAATGTTTGCCACGGTAACGCGCGCTTCGGACGCGTATGCTCCAGCCAAGGTCTGTGCCGCAGACGCCATCTGAATTAGCAAAATGTGGTTGTACTATTACTGCACCTCTACCAAACTATTCGTGAATAACAAGGATGGAGCTATAACAGCTATGTTTCACTTTTTTTTTACGTGTAAAATCATCATATGAGTCCTTCCACCCAGGGCAGAGCGGGAGGGATTGTCAGACTCGTACTGACTAAAATTCACGGTATCCTTCAATAGCCCTTTACGAACCGGGGTCACGGTAATTCCTAAGTCCCGCGACCCCAGCAGGCTTCTGCCCTCTAGACGGGAGCCCCGTCATTTTGCTAACACTCTTTGAGGCGCGCGTGGAACACAACGCGCCGTAGACACGGGCATGGTCCATGGTTGGACAGCGAGTTGCCCATCACTATTCTATGCTATGTTTCACTAGAAATAAGAGGTATTTTCTAAGACGCACCTAAATATTTCATTGACGAAACACGTTTTGAAATATCTATCCGGATATGTTTTGTCCGAGCCCTTTGAACGCCATTTCCGTCTCTTCAGAACCCGGAAATATGACTTCTATTTTCAAGTAACTGAGTTTGTACTGAATATTTGACAGTTTCCGGTGACTTTCTAGTAATAGAATATATTTTTCAACGAAATGTTATTCAGAAAAAATAATGTTTGCGTGAGAGATGATTTTAAACGCCTGCGTCGAGAATCGTAAAGTTTTTTGCTAAAAGAATAATTCTACTGCGAGCAAGACTCAAACCCGTTGAATTGAATTCCCTACTTCTATAAAAGGCTTGTATATTGAACAAAATTAACCAATCCGGTACCAATCATCTTCCTAGTTCTGCTTGCTGTGCTGTTGCGGCTGCTGCAAATGCCGAAAACCTCAAACGGCGCAAATACAATGGCTTGACTACTAGCTATGTATTTGAGCCGTTTGGGGTTGAAACACTAGGGCCATGGGGTCCAAGCGTATAGTCGACGCTTCGCGTGACCAGAGGGCTGGCCTATCTCTTGGTCAATGGATCAGCATTGCCATCTCATCATTTTTAATTTTTGTTTTAATTTAGTCTTTTTTACAAAAAGTTAAAATTTTAGTACGTAACGAGTTTCTAAAAAGAAAGAAAGATAAAATAATACTAAACCAAATGAAACTCTTTATTCCTCCTAAAAAATACACATGCAATCATCCTTAGCCATAGTTTTGGAGAAAACAAACTTGGCTCTACAGTTCCCAATGACTCTACATTAGACTCTACATAAAGCCGTTCTAACTTTGTCTATAAACGTAAACCTGAACTGTGAACGGTGCTGTTAAAACTATTTAACTTAAAGTAAAGTAGATATGTGTTACAAGTCTTACTACATGTTAAAAGAAAAGTGAACTTTGTTAATTTTTAAATTACACACTTTTAAGCCTTTGTCAAACGGACAAGAGTAGCAAATGCGAAGCGAGGCGTTTATATTTGTAATGTATGAATTTTAAATCCAGTCACATAGAAAAGCGGAAGCGATCCGATAGCGTGACCGAACCGATGCGAAGACGTGGCGAAGGCGTATTTGCTCTGTTTGACATCGTTCATAAAAAGCCAGCTAATACAACTGCCACGCCTCGGTTCGCCGCACCCAGTTTGACGTCTTGTATCGGTTCGTTATCGCTTCGGACTCGGTCTGGTTCGCTATCGCCTGTCTGTTTGACAAAGGCTTTAGGGTTTCACCACTTTTTTTTTTTTTTGCGTGGTAAAGTTATCAAATGAGTCCTCCCACCCAGGGCAAGGCGAGAGGGACTGTCAGACTTGTACTGACTAAAATCCACGGTGTCCTTCACTAGCCCTTTACGTACCGGGGTTACGGTGATGGGTAAGTCCCGCGACCCCGACAGGCTCTCGCCCTCTACAGGCCCCGTCAATTTGCTGACACTCCTTGAGGCGCGCGTGGAACACAACGCGCCGTCGACCCGGGCATGGTCCATGGTCGGGCTGCGAGTCGCCCATTACTCGCTGCCCGCATGCCCGCGCCTACGGTGGCCGGAGATCGTCTGGCGACGTCCGTCGCCGTGGGCGTCTACCACTGCGGCTGGGTCGGAGGGAGGACACTGTTCTCTCCCTCACGCGGCACGCCTCCTCCTTCGCGAGCATGACTGCTTCGCAGAAGGACGCGACTGCTTCCCACTCCGTCTCGCCCCGCAGCATGGCCTCGACCAATGCCGGGCGCGAGAGGTCTCCGCCTATCGCCGTCGTGAGGACACGGCGGTGCTCTGCCCAAGCGGGGCAGTCCTGCACCGTATGCTCCACCGTGTCCTCCGGACGATCCTCGCAGTGGTGACACCCAGGCGTTTCCTCCTTCCTTATCCGACTCAGGAACCTCCCGAAACTTCCGTCCGGTGAGGACCTGCGTCATGCCGAAGGTAAGGACGCCCTGACGCCTATCCAGCCACTCCTCAAAGAGGGGTCTTACCGCCGCGATTGCGGCGTGCCCGAGGGTTTCACCACTTTGGGATAATTTGAATAAATAGAAAAATAATTGATGAATTCGAAACTCGAATACATCAATACGTCAGTATTGACCGAAAGAACTTACAGACCACTTTGGTGCACAGTCTTTTCGACCTTATCCATAACTCCTGTTCACATAGCATTTGGCGGCCCCAAGAGCGATAGTTTAGAATTACTGCCAAAACATTAATTGAAACCGTATTTGGCAGGCATTTGATTCGTAAACTATTGACTAAATTCACAGTATGTTGTGGCTTTATGCCAAGTTCTGGCTATTTGTTAAGCTAGGCATTGACTAGTGGACAGTTTTAATGACGTGACGTGGTGATTTTAGGTTTGCATGAGTAGTAGGCCACTGACAATTTAACCCATAAAAAAAGGAAGCAAAAATATCACCTCAAGGAGTGTCAGCATATTGACGGGGCCTGTAGAGGACCAAAGCCCGCCGGGGTCGCGGGACTCACGAATTACCGTGACCCCACCGTGACACGCGACGATACGTAAAGGGCTACTGAAGGACACCGTGGATTTTAGTCAGTACGAGTCTGACAATCCCTCCCGCTCTGCCTTGGGTGGGAGGACCCATTTGATGATTTTACCATGTAAAAAAAACAAGACTACTATAGATTTACTAGTAAATCCTAAGATTGACCATTGTGGGTTCGAGTTTCTAGAGACATCGCCAAGCGTGACCAGAGGGCTGGCCTATTTCTTGGTCAAAGCGTTCTGGACACTTTCCCCATTGACAGCGACGTGGATGAATTTTTTGATGCCCTGTTTAATTTTAGTACCTATTGTAATTTTTCTAAATATTTACTTTTGATTTTAGTATTTAAATGTAGTATGTACGTAAATTTATGTAAATTAAAAAAAAATGCTACACAAAAAAAAAATATTGAGCACTATAAGAACTTTTACAGTAATATTATAGAACTTCCATGATACCGCAAACAGTATTAAAAAGCAGGCGGAACCCATTTCAAAATATAAATCATACAAATGTTTGTTTTGGGAACAAACAGTTATTTTCCCCAGTGCACTATTTGTCCGAGTAATTAATTGCAATCCTGAAACAGATAAGGAAAATATGATTAATTAAACAAATATATGCGTTAATATTTTCACAGGAAACATTTGTTTTTCTCTGTGAGATTATGAAGCGGTGGTTTATAATATCCGGTAAAAGTGGTGCAATATAATATAATGCAGGGTGTGAGAGACATCGACACACAAACGGTTACCATGGGTCCAGGACATGATTCTGGACGACCCCGTGTTGGAATTTTTCGTCGGTTTCTTTCCATTTTTTTTTAAATAGTGTGCCGCGCATTAGGTACTACAGGTACTGAGGTACTGGACAAAGTATTTAGGTATACGATGACCTTTTATTTGAACTTTTATAAACAGCTGAGAAAACACCCATTTCTAGTATTATTTACATTGCTACTTTTAGTGAAAGTAGCGATATAATTACTTTTTAGGGTTCCGTAGTTAACTAGGAACCCTTATAGTTTCGCCATGTCTGTCTGTCTGTCTGTCTGTCCGTCCTCGCTTAATCTCTGTGACCGTTAGCACTAGAAAGCTGAAATTTGGTACCAATATGTATATCAATCACGCCGACAAAGTGCAAAAATAAAAATTGGAAAAAAATGTTTTTTTAGGGTAGCCCCCCTATATGTAAAATAGAAAGTGATTTTTTTTTTAATTTCAACCCTAACGTGTGATATATCGTTGGATAGGTATTTAAAAATGAATAGGGGTTTACTAAGATCATTTTTTGATGATGTCAATAGTTTCGGAAATAATCGCTCCTAAAGTCAAAAACAATGTGTCCCCCCCCCTCTAACTTTTGAACCATAAGTTTAGAAAATATGAAAAAAATCTGGAAAGTAGAATTTTATAAGGACTTTCTAGGAAAATTATTTTGAACTTGATGGAAAGAACAGTTTTTGTGCAAAAAAAACAAGAAGGTGGTACAAAATTCCTGGACTAAGTTTGTAGTATAATCAATTATTTAAGTTTAAAAAAAGGCTATTTGTTAACACTTATTGTAACGGACAGGAAACTACGGAACCCTACACTGAGCGTGGCCTGACACGCTCTTGGCCGGTTTTTATTAATAATATCATTGGGTTAAGTAAGAATAACGATTATGAACAGTCTAAAGTAAAAAAAAAACTCAAAAATAGAGAAAATTTAGGAAAAACCGACGAAAAATTCCAAAATGGGGGGTCCAGAATCATGTCCTGAACCCATGGTATCCGTTTGTGTGTCGATGTCTCTCACACCCTGCATTATATTATATTGCACCACTTTTACCGGATATTATATGATATATAATATGTAATTATTATAGTATTTTACAGCTGTAATTATTATAGTATATTACAGCTGTAATTATCATACTGCGATGTATGTAGGTATATGTTATTGTATTTTTTTAAACGTTGCCGTACTCTATGATTTTTTCCTGTGTCGTGGGTGCGTTTACAAACATAAAAAACTCACAGACACAAACACCCAGACCCGAAACAACTACCTGCAAGTCATACAAATATTTGTTCCGCGGCGGGGATTGAAACTGCAACACGCTGCACAGCAGTCCAATCGCACAGCCACTGCGCTAACCGTGCCGTCAATAATTGGTTCGAATGAACCCCGTTAATAAAAAAAATGTGTAAACCTATTTACACACGGCCATTTTTGATTTTATAGGCCTTATGCCCGAATTTTAAGGGAACATTGACCTTTTAAGGAACATTTTAGTATTTTTTCTGTAGGTAAAGTGATCCATTTCGCCGGTGTCGTCGTAAAAACTTGTAAATGTATGTAAAATGTAAGAAATATCGAGAACCAGTCACTAACAGTACGTGTAGTAAATATTTTGTCGCTCCAATACATTTTTCTGACACGTATTTTATGTTTTAGCTTCTAAAATAAAAAAGGATAAGTCCAAAATAGACAAAATTCCTCGTAGTTTTTTTTTTCATACTATATGGTTACTTTTTTGTACAGAGGCCAGCAGATCAACCTAGCCGAATCTGTCAATATTAACCTTCCACTATTGTGACAAGGTTGAAAATAAGTTAGAGTGACAGATTGTGGTAAGTTGACGTGCTGGCGTCTGTACGTTTAAAAATCAGAAACAATAGTACCGCAATTTTCGTGCACAATTCGTATAATTGCTTCAATATAAATACGAAACAGTTTCGTAAAAAGTGTTTTAACAACAGCTCAAAAAATGAAAAGTTACGCAAAACCCTTATTAGTTGGTCGCGGGACTCACGAATTACAGACTCCGGTACGTAAAGGGCTATTGAAGGACACCGTGGATTTTAGTCAGTACGAGTCTGACAGTCCCTTCCGCTCTTCCCCGGGGTGGGAGGATTTGATGATTTTACCACATAAAAAAAAACCTTTTGAATTACACCGAATATCAAAAAATATCAGCTCAGTTTTTAATAAAACCGCCAACAAAAACTATTCATGCGTAAAACAATCTACGTACAACGTAGCTGGCAATGCATTAATTTTCTGCGAAAATCCGGTTACCCCATTTTCCCGAGCAGCCGGCTTATATTTACTTCGTATATATTTTACGAGCGGCTTCCATCGGATCGACAGATGACGTCGCCCGTATATTACGTGGTAGGCGTTGCTTTTACTGCCTTTTGCACTTACCCCCACTTTCTTAATGAGAAATGGATCTGAGATAATCTCTATTTTTTTTTTGTATGGATTTGTCAAGACAAAACAAGACAAGACATTTATTTATAGAAACATGAGTATATATACAAGGAATGCAGGCTGATCATATATATTAAAAGAGCTCCGTCATGTTCGGCCTTTAAGGCATACAAGAATAAATATTTAAAAAAATACAAAAAGACATTTTAATTATTATCATAATTAAACAGAGTTAACATTACATTTTTTTTTTTATAAAAACTAAAAATTAAGAAGGCAAATTATAATCTTATTTTAATAACAATAGCTTAAACTGTAATTTGTAATGTCACTCTCTGTCATTTAAAAAATCTAAAATACTGTAGTTTGCTTTCCTAATTAGAAATAATTGTAGCATTCAATTTTCTTGATATATATTTTTTGTGTTATTTTGATAATATATTGGTCACACTTCAATTAACATAAAAATCAAAAGCATTAATAACATTATGTGGATTTTATTTCTTGGTGATTGCTACGCTACGCTGTCATGCTACGCGGCGCCTACAAGCCTACGCGGCTACGAGCCTACGCGGCTACGGCGTAGCAAGTATAGCATAGCGTTGTTTTGGCACACAGAAAGTTTAGTATAGTATTAGTGTAATTGCTACGGACATAAACTAGTACAAATACATTTTTGGCTTACAAGTTTCCATCGAATGATTTATCACCACCAATGAGTTAGGCGCTCAATAAACAACGAAGAACATCAGTGATGGGAATGGTGATCAGTGAGACAAACGCTTGATAAACGTGGAGTCATTAATAGTAACAAGTGATGATACCATGCCAGTATTAATGACTGCGAGTCGCGGTGAGCGTACACTGTTGCAGAGTACTACTAAAACTAGACTAATACTGGGGCATTTTTCCGGGGTCGCGAGACTGTCTTATCAGGTAAACGTGACCCAGGAACGTAAAGGGCTATTGTAGGAATACCGTGGATTTTTGTCAGTACGAGTCTGACAGTCCTTTCTGCTCCACACTGAGACTCATTGGATGATTTTACCACGACACCACATAAACATGATTTCACTTCATGTGACAATCCAATATTATTAAGATGGTGGCGCTTCTTTCTAATTCCTTCCGTCAGAAACCAACAATCTTTCCATACATTGCGCTAACATGCACTGACATAGTAGTACTTCTCATTAATTGCCCAGATCAAGATGTATCTCAGAGGATGCGGGATGGACCGCCGGTCCGTTATCTCGACAGTGAGACGCAACGTATCTGATGTTTCCAATTCTTTGGGTCAGAAAGATAAGTTTCATTAAGGTTCGATTGCTTCTTTTGTCGTTAATCAAATGGCTTTGAACAATACACTGAAATATGCGACTACAAAAATGGTGAACTGATTGAAAATGTCAATTACATCTTCTTGGCATCACTTCAAGCAAATAGGGCAGGGTAGAGCGGGAGGGACTGTCAGACTTGTACTGACTAAAATCCACGGTGTCCTTCAATAGCCCTTTACGTACCGGGGTCACGGTAAATCATAAGTCCCGCGACCCCGACAGAGTTTGGCCCTCTAGAAGGAGGCCTGGTATTTTGCTGACACTCTTTGAGGCGCACGTGGAACACAACGCGCCGTCGACCCGGGCATGGTCCATGGTCGGACAGCGAGTTGCCCATTACTCGCTGCCCGCATGCCCAATAACATGTACTTGGATAACATTTTTGCCTAAACATAATGTATGGGAGTAGATGTTTTGCAACTGAAAATGTAAGTTTAGGTTATAATATTCATCCGAGACTACGGAACCTTTCGTTTTGTACGTTGCAACACGCACTTAGCTGTTTTTTTTAATTCCCACCGGCAAATATTTGCGAATGTTCTGCACGTCTGAATTTTCGGTCATTTGTAGCGGCCGAACCCAGACAGTAATGGTAAATCCTGAGACGAGTTTTTTTACTTAAAAAAACAATTTGTGGACAAGCATTTTCTGTTCACCATGGTAAACCATGGTAAAATGCTTGTCGAAGCACTCAGTGTATTTGTAAAGATGATACTTTTGAGGAAAAGATGATCCTTTTGAGGGCATTTGCAGTGCTATTCAAAAGTATCATCTTTACAAATACACTGTGTACTTTTAAATTGACTTTTTTACACATTTTTGCCCCTGGCTAGGTGCAAAAACCAACGAAATTATCTGGCTTATTAATTTTCCCTTTCTTTAAATATTCAATTTTTTTTTGTACATATAACTAGTAAGTTTTTATTTATAGCCTGTATATAATCGTTAAATTGTTGAATAGTTTGTAAATATATTTAAAAAATTATGCAACTTTCAAAAAAAAAAAAGTAAAGGGATGGAAATTTCGAAATACCTCAAACACTTTTTGGGACCAAAAAAATCGCATCTTTATATACGTCTAGCTTCGTTCAAAACCACTTTTGCTTAGCCAGGTCAGCATTTCTGTGTTAGGAGATAATTGAAGAAGTGTCGAACAAGTTTCCAGCGTACATTTTCAAAATTTCAAACAGCTCTTAGGCCACTAGCTGTCAGCATTACGAGTTTTTCGGCAATGGTGGATTTGGGATTTAGAACTGGTTAATGGTACCAAGCTTTTATTTACTACAGGGGACTTAGACGTAACTGACGAAATGTCGGGTAAAATCCTTCTGGTGAAAAGTTATCGGAAAACCCGGTGCATTAAATGGAAGCACAAACGACATACCTCCAAAAGAAAGTAAAAAAGAAATCGGTCTTAAACTAGTTCTGACACTTTTTAGCGATGAACCTTGACAAATTACTATATTATTAAAACTACAATTTTACCCCGGTTTCCACTGCGGCTGTGGTGGAGGGAGGACGCTGTCCTCTCCCTCACGCGACCCACCTCCTCCTTCACGAGCATGAATGCTTCGCAGAAGGAGGCGACCGCTTCCCATTCCGTCTCGCCCCGTAGCATGGCCTCGACCAATACCGGGCGCGAGAGGTCTCCGCCTATCGCCGTCGTGAGGACACGACGGTGCTCTGCCCAAGCGGGGCAGTCCTGCACCGTATGCTCCACCGTGTCCCCGGACGATCCTCGCAGTGGTAACACCCAGGCGTTTTTTCCCTCCCTATAAGACCCAGGAACCTCCCGAAACTTCCGTGTCCGGTGAGGACCTGCGTCATGCGGTAGGTCAGGACGCTGTGACGCCTATCCAGCCACTCCTCAAAGAGGGGTCTTACCGCCGCGATTGCGGCGTGCCCGCGGTTTCATACATACCATTATTATATGGCTTGTTTGGTTAAACGCGCTAATCTCCGCTGACAGTGCACGGGGGTAAGCTCAACCAATATAAAAACACAAGTAAGTACACAATTTCACAAACAAGGGTTTAAAAGGTTGCAAAATTCGGCTCGGTCATAATTAACTGTTAAGCGTGCACAAACATTGTTTTGACAGTCTATTTGTTGCTAAACAACTCGTTTGATTAATCGTTGGTTAACGCATTGTTCATCTTAATATGGAGACTCATGTTGGTTTACATCGTGTGAAGGTTCTTTTCAGGCATGTTTATGCTGGGGATTTTATAACATTTAAATTTAAGAATTAACATACAAAGCGGTCACCTCCTTCTGCGAAGCAATTATGCTAGCGGCGAAGGAAGTGCTATTGTTGAGGGACGAAACAAGGTCCACCTCACGACCCAACCACTACGGGAGACACCACGGTATCGGCCACCGTAGGCGCGTGTACCGTAGACATGCGTACGGCGAGTAATGGGTGACTCGCCGTCCGGTCATGGACCATGCCGGGGCCAACGCCGCGTCGTGTTCCACGCTCGCCCCGATGAGTTGGCAGCAGTCTGACAGGGCCCCCAAAGCCAGCCAAAGCCTGCTGGGGTCTTGGGACTGTCTTATTATTATTATTATTATTATTTATCAGATAATCGTGACCCTGCGACGTAAAGGGCTGTCGTTAAATACGCTCGCAGAGATTTTTAAATTCCCTATGGCACATCAATCGAAATTATGTCGCGTTCATCAGCAAGCAACATATCTACCGACGCGTCACTACCGAAAGTTCAGCAACGCGTTAAGCGACTGTAAGTTGGACGCGTTAAGCGACCTCTGTTCGGCGCGTTAAGCGACCTTTGTTCGGCTCGCGTAGTTAAATTTTATTGCTATCTTTTTCTAACAAAACCCACCCCTATAACTGACGACGACGCCACATAATTTCCCGTCGCGTTTTACGCTAAGCGTCATTGCTTTTACTGTTCGGCGCGTTTTGTGTATCATGTCAACCGAATACTACAACTGATAATTCAGTCGCTGAATTATCGGCGCCGTACGTTTCGCAAATGTGTCGCGATCTTTAGGCCAGACGCTCACTACTGACCTTTTGGCGCGGGGACTTTTTATATTATCTCTCTGTCGAGTACTATAAAGATACATAGAATTGCGTTCATTACGGTGAAAAATAGTTTCTAGCGGCCCATACATTTGACAGAGAAACAAAAAGTTTCTAATAAGCGTGAGTCAGCTCTTAGATGCTGTTTCTGTCACAATAGGCTATTTTATTCAAAAAAAATTAAATTATTAGTCCGAAATATATGTAGATTATAAAAAAATATTAGACTCGTATTTTTTCTTTGGTTACGTAAACCAAAATTGGTGAAGATACAACGCTTCTAAAAACCACAAAACGTCAGTCCGTGGGTACAATTTTACAAGCGTTATGACGTCGACTCCCGAATTGGGAAGCGTTTTATCTTTGTCGATATTCATAGATTAAAAAAAAAAAAACAAAAAATACGTACCTATCGAATATTTTTCAATACTGACGGACTAAATGTATTTTCCATTTATTTATGCAGTAAAATACCGTATTGCCTGAAAAATCTTTCAGAAAGCGTAGTGCACAAAATCGTACGCAGTGTACACAGACTCGTAATTTATCGAGTCAGAAGTGCGTACGACTATAATTCTTCACCACACGTTCAACGCCATATTGATTGTTAATGTCTCAGGGAGATTAATTGTTGTTTGTATTGCGTGTGTAGACTAGGCTTTATTGAGTACGATACTAAGTCAACGTTGGGAGCGTGGTAATATTTATAAGACTGATCTTAAATCTTTTTTGTTTAACATACAGATAAATACTAAAAATTATATGAAAATGGGCATTGTTGGCCCAGTGGTATCGGCCCCGACTTACGAGTTGTAGATCGTGGGTTCGAACTCAGCCAGGCGCATTACTTTGTGTTATTTATTTCATCACCACTGCTCTCAAAACGGTGAAGGAAAACATCGTGAGGAAACCGGCATGTCCTAGAACCAAAAATTCGAAGACGTGTGACATCCACCAAACCGCACTGGGCCAGGGTGGTGGATTATGGCCCACTCCCTCTTACAAAGAGGAGGTCTGTGTCGCAGCAGTGGGAACATTTATAGGCTGATGATGATGATATGAAAACATGAAATGAAGAGGAATAAAACTTATAGGATGTCAAAAAATTCAGCGTTTTAACCGAATAAATAGCTCGAAACTATTACTTACTAGCTTCCGCCCGCGACTCCGTCCGCGCGGATGTCGGTCTTCGCGGTGGTTTATTTCTCCATTTTGAGTAACTCTGACAATGACATCTTATAAATATCTATTGGACCCAAATACGGCTAAGCCTATAATAATTAAGGAGATTCGCGGTTCTACAGAACAACGTCTATGAATAAAACTGAAAAATAAGATTTTTTTTTCTACGCATTTTTCCAGGATAAAAAATATCCTATTTTATGCCCAGGATAATAAGGTATAATTATACCAAGTTTCATCGAAATCGAATCGTTAGTTTTCACGTGATGCCTGCATATACAGACAGACAGACAAAAAATTTTTTAATCACATATTTGGGTTTAGTATCGATCCAGCAACACCCCCCGCTATTTATTTTTTCAATATTTTCAATGTACAGAATTTACCCTTCTATAGATTTATTATATGTATAGATTAGAATAAAAAAGAAACGTGATACGCGCCGCTGACGTCAGCGTCGCAACATAGTGTTATACAGGGTGAATTTTTAATTTTATGGTGTGATTTTTTTCCAAAGTGATGCGTGTTCGGTTCCTGGCCAGGATTATTGATTTTTCTAAAATCCAATGATACAGTTTTCGACTCCTTTCAGCATTTTTATTTATTTATGCCCAGTTCAGAAATTCGAAGGCACGGTTGGCGCAGGGGCTGAGCAATTCGACTGTTTCATTCACATTTGTACCGGGTCTGGGTGTTTGTGTGTTTCTATGTTTATAAACGCACCCACGACACAGGAGAAATACCAATAATGGGAGAAAAGTTTTTTTTTTGTATGCGCGACCTACTTACGCGACAGGACCATCGGCGTGACAGGAATTTAAGCCAATAAACTTTTTTTTAACGTGGTAAAATCATCAAATTAGTCCTCCCACCCAGGACAGAGTGGGACGGAGTGTCAGACTCGTACTGACTAAAATCCACGGTGTCATTCAATAGCCCTTTACGTTCCGGGGTCACGATAATTGCTTGAGTCCCGCTAACCCGGCGGGCTTTGGCCCTCTAGAAGGGGCGCCTTACGTACACACGTCTGTACATAACAGACAGTCGCTCATTGGACGTTGATTTTTATCATTTTCAATTATAAATCGCCCGAGAGGTTAAAGTAAGATTAGAATAAAAGCAACATATACCTACCAGTATAAAATTAAATAATAAAGGAAAATCCGACCAAAGTTTGCGCATTTATTTCTCTCGTTGGACTTTTGGGTCGCCACAATAAAAATTATGTTTTTAATTTATTGTAGAACCACCTGCTGTTATGAGAACAAAAACAATGGTTTATGCCTTTTATTTAAACTGGTATTTGGAATAGATTTTCTACGTTTCATATAATTATTAAATCGTGGTAATTATTAAATCTATAGTTTACTATGCTAATATTATAAATCTGAAGACTTTGTTTCCTGTGTCGGATAGGGAAGGAAGAAAGGCCTGGGTGTCACCACTGCGAGGACCGCCCGAAGGACACGGTGGAGCATACCGTGCAGGATTGCCCCGCTTAGGCAGAGCACCACCGTGTCCTCACGACGGCGATAAGCGAAAACCTCTCGCGCCCAGCATTGGTCAAGACGGAATGGGAAGCGGTCGCCTCCTTCTGCAAAGCAGTCATGCTTGTGAAGGAGAAAGTCGGCCACATGAGAGAGAGGACAGCGTCCTCCCTCCACCCCAGCCTCAGTGGTAGGCGACCACGGCGACGGACGTCGCTAGACGATCTCCGGCCAACGTAGGCGCGGGTATGCGGGCGGCGAGTACTGGGCGACTCGCTGTCCGACCACGACCCATGCCCAGGTCGACGGCGCGTAGTGTTCCACGTGCACCTCAAAGAGTATCAGCACAATAGCGGGCCCCCCTTAAGAGGGCCTAAGTCTGTCGGGGCCGCGGGACTCACGAATTACCGTGACCCCGGTACGTAAAGGGCTATTGAAGGACACCGTGGATTTTAGTGAGTACGAGTCTGACAGCCCCTTCCGTCCTGCCCTGGCTGGGAGGACTCATTTGATGATTTTACCACGAGGAAAAAAAAGTACGTTACCTACTACTTCAAGTAATAAACTTAAATGTTTGTTTTATTGTTTTTTTTTTACTTCAAAAGCAAAGTATAAAATTGAATTCTCGAACTGTACACGTCACCGTATTCTTGGCAACTATACATCGGACGTAGATGTACGAAAAATTGAGGAGACTTTTCTACAGTTATAATTGTTTAAGTTTGAGATACATGCAAGAACATGATGATGATGGATTAGGATGAAATTATTCCAACAAATAGTTTACGAAGTTAATCAATCAATTAGTACATACTTAACAAAATAAGAACCTTATCAGATCAGGTATCAGGAGTCAGGTTATCTTATCAGTAGAGCAGTGGTGACCCAGTGATATCAGCCCGGACTTACTAGTTGAAAGTCGTGGGTTCGAACCCAGCCAGGTGCATTACTTTGTGTAATTTATTTTATCACCACTGCTCTCAAAACGGTGAAGGAAAACATAGTGAGAAAGCCGGCATTTCCTAAAACCAAAAATTCGAAAACAAAAGTGACATCCACCAAAACGCACTGGGCCGATTATGGCCCACTCCCTCTCACAGAGGGAAGATCATCAAACGCGTCCTTCCACTCTTGATGTAGGAAGCGGAAGGGATCGTCAGACTCACACTGACCAAAATCCTTGATGTTCCTTCAATAGCCCTTTACGTTCCCGAGTCACGGTTACCTGTTTAGACAATACCGGGACCCCGGCCGGCTTTTGACCCTCCTAGAGAGTAAAACGTCTGTTGGGGCCGCCCTGTCAAAAATGCCACATCAACAATTTTCGCTAATTCCTGACACTTATCGGTAAACCCGTCACTTGGTGGTGAGATATAGCTCTATTTGGCATTCGTTTGACTTATGGTGTAGAACGAGGACCTTCAGATATGGAAAAGGTGACCAATAGCGTGTAAAGATGTATCGGATTCTTGTTTTATATGTTGCTCGTAAATTTTGGATGGATGAAGGACCCCTTTCTTTGCCGAAAGTATTATGGTTTTGATCATCATCTGCCTAGCCTTTTCCCAACTATATTGGTGTCGGCTTCCAGTCAAACCGGATGCAGCTGAATATTATTATTTTACATGGAGCTTCATGGAGGTTCGGTAGACAGTCTACCAAACCTCCACAGCCCAGTAACTGAGTAATACGATACCCCATGGCAAGACTGGTTGTCAGACTTTAGAGCTTCTTAGATTTAAGACGGCATGTGTTCATTGTACTGTGCCTTCGCCGTCGATGGCGCTGCAGCTGCTAAGAATTTTGGGCGGCCTACATATAGTATATGAAAACTATTCTTTCAAACCGATGGCTTCAAACTCTGGGGCTAAGGGTTCAAGTGCTTGCTTATTGCTTTTTCAAACTAACACCATAACATTTAATCGATGCTTCTCTTTATTTCAGGACTGGGACAGACTTTTACCGTTGGTGAATACGAGTTACCGTACGGTAATTACCATATAGACAGATTTTTGTTTGTTAGATTTTATTTCGGATTTTCGTTTCGATAGATTTTTGTTTCGACAGTAAAGCCTTTGTCAAACAGACAGGCGAGTCCGAAGCGATAACGAACTGATACGAGACGTCAGTCCGATAGTTCGGTCACGCTATCGGATTGCCTTCGCTTTTCTATGTGACTGGATTCAAACAATTCCATACATTACCAATAAAAACGTCACGCCTCGCATTCGCCACGCCTGTCTGTTTGACAAAGGCTTAAAAAGTACAATCACAATGAGTGACAAATGTCTACCATTCAGAATAGGTTGGGTTCCGACGCAACATGTAGAATAATTTTACTGTGCAAGTTACGGTACAGTTAATTTTTCCTGAATTTTAGGTCACGCAATATAAAAATAAGTAAAATAAGTCTTAAGCAATATTGGTAAAATGAATTAAAACCTTTGTTTCAAGGCAAGTATGTATCCTGAATCAATTACGGTTTCCAAACAAAATACTGAAGTGTTTACAGCAGTTTCCTACACGTGATCACTTAATTCATTAAGTACCACTAACCAGAAAACCACTTCAACTGTAAAGGAATCTTTGACCGAAAACACTTCATAAAGTACGAGTAATAACAGCCCTTATGTTCTTACAAATAAAGTCAAGGGTCCACAAGAGACTCCTAGCTAAATAATAACAATCGCTTGGGTCGACTTCGTTCGTTTAAGTTGAGCATCTCTGCTATTCTGTATAAGAAATCTCAGCGCTGGACTCTACGCTGTGCTCTTCAACGAGGCGGCTTTGAGATCGTCTGAACGTGCAGCGCGAACGGTGAGTGCTAGTATCGCTGTCAATAGCTCGGTGAATATACGCGTCCACACAGAGCGAGCAGCCTCGCGAGGCATTTGCCGCGAGGCATTTGCCGCGAGGCAAGCGCGCGCGCTGCCGCGGGTGAGCGACCAAGCGTCCGAGCCATCCAGTGTTGGCTTTTTGTTTTGGTCGCTTATATAGTTTCGTGTCTCGGTCGAAAAAGAGACGCATTTGCCGCGCGAGGAAACTGCCTCGCGAAGCTGCTTTTTGACGCACCTAATAGTGAATTTAGTACCAGCGCTGCGGCCGCGCTGTCTCAAGGTTGTGTTTATAGAGAATAGCACTGCTGTACTTAATCAGACAGGATCATGGATGGGTGATTGTCTATTTTATACTTTACATGCGGTCCCATTTTGAACGCCCTAAACGAAACACCTAAGTGAAAATGGGACCCCTTGATGACTACCTTATATCAGTGTCAATTTTCACTTTTTAAATTCAACATTTTCCTTAATTTTGCCAAATGTGATTTCTTTCCGGAATTTGACCCTCATTAGCGACGCTATCAGATGGTTAAATACAGCGACTGTTTTTTTCTTGGCTAGGAATATTGATTTTCATAAATCCAGTAATAAAGTTTTAGTTTTCATCAAAGTCATAATGTGTCCTAATACGCAGTCTAATCAAATAGATCTGCCCTCGAAAACAGCAGCGCGATTAAGACTTTGCCCGCTCCGTAGCCGACGCCGTCTCCGCCCCGCTCGCCGCATGCTGCAGGGCACACGTAGCAATTGAGTGAGACAGTGCTCTTGCCCGTATGCCAGGTCCGTGTGGTCAAGGCATTACACCCTGGTTTTTGAGGCACGTAAGAACTATGTATGCAATGAATGATCACCCTACAATTGATTAGCCCGGACAAGCCCTTTAAATATTATTATTTTGAAATAGTTCATGCCCGCGAAGTTGACCTCGTGAAAATCGGTTTTCCACGGGAAAAAATGCCGGGATTAAAAGTAGTGTGTTAACCCTGGTTAGAAATTATCTGTTCGCCCATTCAAACCGTTTTTGTGTGAATGAGTAACTAATATGTACAGACGCCAGCAGGTCAACCTACCCCAATCACGAATCGAACATTAACCTGCCCAGTTGTAATAAACTTGAAATCGATTAAAGAAAAACCGGTTGAGGCAGGTTGATGTAGTGTCCGGGGTAGCGGAAGTCACATTAGATCCCGTTGCCCCCTGACACAGGTGAACGATTGAACACCGGGGTGGTTTTAGTCAGTCAAGTCTGACATGCCCCTCCGCCTTCCCCGGGCGAGGGAAGTCCATGAGGATTTCCACCTCGAAAAAATAAAATTAAATAGGTTGATGTAGTGCAGCTGGCGTCTGTACATTCATCCATCCTCACATTTATGTATAATAGTAAGAAATAAGATTTCCTACCAAAACCTCATTTCTCCAAAAAGTATAACCTATTCCTGACAACAACCGTCATAAAATTATAGACGAAGACATTAAAATTAAAAAGAAGAATATTTATGACATTGAAGATGTCAATAAAGCAAAATTTTCCTATGTGATCTTAAGTAATTTACAAACAAAGTTTAACCAATGAAAATCTTGCGTACCCTACCACAGATCTTTTAGAAAATGTTTTGAGATCCGAGAATTTTTGGTTAGTACAGAAAATTTCATAGTTTTTATATTTACAACTATTGTACTAAACTTCTCATAATTGTCAATATTATGATTTTAGCCCTTTGCATACAACGCGACGCAAGTCTCCGATACCTTACGACTTTGATATCCAGGTGACCATCGCAATACAAAACCATAGAGGTTCGTACAGAATCACGCGTCAATGATATGGACAAGATACCAAAGGCGTAAGGTATCGGAGACTTACGTCGCCTTGTGTGCGTTGGATCCTCTTCCACGGATGTCGGTCGCGTACGGTCGGTCGCATATTTTAGTGAGAAATATCAACTCATACGCGCCGCTGACGAGCCGCAGTATGGAGCTGCTTAAATCATAATGTATGTTCGTACGCCCGACCGACAACGTACGTGACCGATATCGGCGTACAGGAATGCAAGCGTAAGAAACCTGTCCCACTACTCGCAAGAGGCGACAAGAAATCGGGTATTTTCTTGTTAAAAAAAAAAACATAGAAAAGCTTATCGGTTCCTTGCTTGCTGAGATACATCTTTCCATTCTATGTATACAAGGCCAGAACGAAATGGCGTCTAACTAGTCGCGTATAGATTGGAAGTAACTTTTTTACTGATGCCATCGAAACTATTCTAGAATACGCAAATACTCGCGTATACTTCAAAAATTAACTTTCGTTCTATGAAAATGCCTAATTTTAGAAGTTCGTTCATTTTTTTTGTGTTTTTGTCATCAAATGAGTCCACATTGGGTAGAGTGGCGCCCCTGGCAGACCTTTTCAGTCTGTAATGATGATCCTGGAGTGGAAAGCACAACTGAGGATCAGGGTGAATTGTTAGTCAGAGTCTGTTATGGCCTAACATGGCGTCTTAAAGCGAGAGTAAGTTAACTGTGGGAAGGAGACAGAGCTTTACAAGTCGTCTAGCGCCATCTCGTTCTCACACTGGAATTACCTGAAAGTCCCTTATGCTCCTCCCAGGGCAGAAGGTACGAGTATCATTTGATGACATTAACTTTGAATTTTTAAAATGAAAGCAATATTTTTTGGTTTAGTGATCTTTTGTACAATTTATAAATATTGGCCACAGGCGTCAACAAAAGTCGCGAACCACTTACCACTAACATAAATATGTCTACTATTTTTCATATTATTTTAATTCCGAAATAGTTCTTATTTCTAACGAATCTTGTGTTTTTGACTGCCATCTTCCTAATTTTTTTTTTTTATTCCGTGAGTGTGTTATTCTCGGTGATTGTAATTAATAACAAGTTTAATATTTCTTGAACATTAGTGGTCGGCCCCATTAAATCAATAGTATCTCTCCGATACTTGGCGGGAATTAAGAAAGTAATTTATAACATACACACAAAGTATAGGTAAAGAAAATGATAAAGATGAATAGAATACAAATATTTTTGCTTACAGAAGAGAAGAGAAGATTCTTGAAATGGGCAAACATTGTGGACTGAAAATCAATGACAGTAATGATGGCGACACAAAAATTCTATTCAAAAAATCAAATGCTACAAATTTTTCACATTCAAGAACAATTTCGGGCGTGTCACAATTATATTCAAGAAGCGGTATAATGCAAATAAAGAGGAATTCTGGAACAAACCATCATAGGTATTATACCGATAGAGGGAAAATGAAAAGAGATTTTAGTGTCGAAACAGATATTTGTATTCTGCGAAGATATTACAGAAAGAAAAAAAATAGCATGCTCGGTGAAAACTCAGGAAAATCTAGATACTCCACATTAGTTGACACTGAATGTGAAACCATTGAAGAGTACCCAGACACGAGTGCTTGTGGAGATAACGATAATGAAAACGACAACGATACCGAAAAAAGCAACACACATCTCGACATAGCATCTCTCATGATAGACAATCTCAAAGATCTACTCAACCAATGGATTCAAAAACATCTAATACAAAACAAGGACACCAAACAAAAAATAGATACAGTACTAGATTCTTTGATTCGTAAGTTAGAAACAAGGAACAATACAGCTTCGTCTTCAGGTTCCACATATATTTTACATAAGGAAGCTGGCAAACAAGAAGTAAAGAATAAAAAAATTGCAACCGCTTCGCTCACTTGCCAGTGCTGCAAACATCAACCTCATTACATAAACGTCGAATCTTCAGCAGCAGTAAGCAGTGAGAGTCAGAAGAGGTCTTCAGGGATCACTGTGCCTTTCAATTACAAAGATATAAGAATCATATCTACTTTGAGTATACCAAGAACTTTCCACCGAAGATTAGAAGAGAAGAATGATCAAAACACATGGCACAGAATGAAAAAAAATAAAAACAAAAATTTTGTTTTATCGCTTGATCAATCCAACAAGCTCATAAATTCATCAAGTTTTGATTTAGTGGCGATTTCAACTAAATCTATTACACAGAGGTCTACAAATAATGAGACAATCTCTAAAAAGAAAAAAAGACACATTGTGTTTTATCCACAGCCATTTTATAAAAGCGCAACAGAAACTTCAAGTGCAACGATTGATGGAAACTTGCAAACGAAAAACATCCATGTTGACAAAGACCGGTGCTCAGCCATGCCAAGCCTATTAGAAAGCCTTTATGCTAACGATCCTATTATGCCTGAAAAAAATATTAAATATGCTCGTAGTATTCATAACAATATTTGCACAATGACAGAATATAATTCTACTTCCGAAGTAACAATGAGCAAACAAAAAGTACCTTCTGAATTGGTAAAAGAAATTTACGCTAAGCAAGCGAAAGAGAAATATTTACATGGGAAAAATAAAGGCACATCTGTCGTTGAAATGGATTCTAAAGATCGTAGAATTGAAATGCCCAAAAAATCTAGTGTGATTCTTCCAGAAAATTCTAAAACTAAAAATATCCGTAAGAAGGCAACAAATAGGGGTAAGATTAACAAACCTAGGCAAAGGTCCCCATTCCAAACCATTCACAACAAGCAATTTACATTTTATAAAAAAGCTCAAAGTCAAACGTCTCCAGGAGGAGAATTTTTGAAACACTGCCAAAACATAATGCATTTTTTTGAAGAATACAAAAACAATAATATAAAGTTAGATGTGCAAATAAATGTTTACCCAGCTTGCCAATCTAATAAAAAAAACGTATGCACTGATGTGAGCTACCAGACATTGCGTGCTTATGATATAAAATTTAATCCTACTTTACTAAACAATATAGAACCTAAAATTGATACAACAGTACACATGTACGAAGAACCAGTTAAATTCAATGTTATAAACGAATGCCGATCAAAAGAACAGCATCACCTGCCTAGCCTATCAAAAGTACAAACTCCTGAAATCATTACTCTACTTGATAGCTCGGTCTGTCAAACTAAATTTATTTTTGATGGAAACTCAAAAGAAGAAGTTGAAACATTATCTAAACCGAACGTAGCTGCAAATAGCTATGCTGAACAAAGCACCATAACGACTGAATTAGAAATAGTGCAAGAAATTAGTGAACTTAGGGCAGTAATAAGAGACCTAGCTGCAGCAGCAGAAAGATTCGTGAATGAACAACTGCGGAGAGAATCCAATAAATCAAATGCTGAAACTATAATTTCTCGTAACCCGAGCAACTATACATCTAGTTCAAAAGTTGAAGCAATTATAAATCTTAGAAATCCGTCTAAAGCTATACAATATTCGAAAGAGGTTATTGAAAAACAGAAACAGAAAATAACCAAGGAACCGAAAAAGAAAGAAACGTTTGAGTTTTATAATAAACTCGTGAAGAAGAGTACGTCATATTGCATTATCGAAAGTGAATCAATTCTAAGAGTTACAGACATGACTTCAGGGGCCAACGAGCTGAACAAGCCGCCCGACACCCTAGAGACCAGAAATACTAGAGCCAGTAAAGAAGCTTTACGACGTTCCACTCAAAAATCCAAATCTGTATTTGAATTGACACCCGAACAGGCACGGAAACGAAAATCAGTTTCTTCATCTTGCGATGGTTATCGAAAGAATCTTCAATGTCGTGTTTGTAGTGTGCATCGTAATCTCTCGCCTTCTTGTAGTGAAAAAAGTGGTAATCAATTCATAAAGTTGTTTGGCTGGTCATCAAAGAGACAAGAAACTTGTCAGCTTAGCGCTACCACGCCAGTATTACCACCGTGTATTTGTGGGTCGAACACAAATTTTACTAACTCTATGCCTGTAATCGGTCCACAGCCAAATGGCGCACTAAACCAGTCTTCCTTTTCCTCTGTCGAAGTTCTTTGTCCAGATGAAGAAGAGAAAGGAGCAACGATCTATTCTTGTGAAGATGAGCAAACAGCAACTATGGAAAGTGTAGAAGATGATCAGATGAGATTGCAGAAATGCTGCAACGAACGACGAGGAATGGGCTTTGGCGAGGGCTGTGTGTACTGTGTGTTATTGTGGATCCCAATATGTTTATTAATCTGCTTGTTCTACGCTTATGTGTTAAAAGACAGACTAAATATTTTATCATCGCATGGCACCACACACACACAACGGCCTGATATAGGAATTCGGAACCAATCAATTCGACTCTCCGAGTTAGGATTTTAACACATTTGTTGTTATTGCATAATTGTTTTTATATTTTTTGACTCATAGATTAAAACTTAATTGGTTATACTTGTTTTTACTGAAGCTATTTAGAATTATTTTAATGAATGCGTTAAGAGATTTTGATTTTTATCCGTTGATTATTTCCACGAGTACCTCATTTCGTGTTTGTTTCAGATAATCAGAAGTATTTCTAAATTAAAATGGAAACAGACAAAGAAGCAATCGTTAAAAAAGGGATAAGGCCAAAATCACCAACAAGATACCCAAAAAGAATGGCTACTTACGTTGTTGCGTTTGCTGTACAGGGAACTCTTGATGACCCACAAAAAGTTGAACAAATTACAACCAATCGAAGTGCTGACACCACGAACAGTAACAGATCATCTCAATCAATTTCACCCACAGACTCTACTTCAACAAAAACTTTCACTATTTCGCCAACTGAAAAACTTTCTAGCGTACTTAATATAGCAACTTTAAGTGAAGTAAAAATTGATATTGTAAATGAAAACCAATGTGGAGATGTAACAGAAAAGAAGTCTTCTCAATTGAGCAGCAACGTCGTAATTAATCAGGAGACTGCGGACGAGCAACCGGAAATGAAAGATTCAGAAAAAAACTTCAAAAGATGTAAAGAAAACAACAACTTTTCGAGAAAAAAGCCTAAGAAAAGATCAATGAGGAAAGTGCAGGACAGTGTACATTTTAAATATAAGAAAGGAAAAAATAGTATCATTAGAAGACTGGAGAAATATTATGAAAACACGAAATTGATTACACCGAATTCTGAACAAATTCAGACACAAATTTATTGGAACGAACTGTCACAGGTTGTTTCGAGATCACGACTTTTAAAAAAAGTTTTGGTAAAAGAAAATTCAGTTGCCGTTGCCGAGCGAATCCCTTCATACGAGGATGTTAATTTTGACTACGATGATGACTCTCTTAGTTCTTCGCCATCGCAGTCAAAAAAGTCTTTTATAAGTTATACAAGTCAGAAAACATTAGTGAACAAAGAATCTCTACCATCAAGACATGATGAAGAATGTAGCAGCCCAAAAACTGCAAACTCCGTCATTCAAGTGACTTTAGATCAGCAGAGATATTTTAAATCGGAAATCCTTAATGTTTCTCTTGCGATAAATGAGTCAAATACACACGCCGATCAAATAGCCGACAACAGTAGTAATGAGACATTGATGCATAAAGAAAACCTAACAAGTTCAGAAACATTTTTACAAAATAATAGTACCGGACTTACGTCAAAACCAACATCTAGTGATGATCCCGAATCTTTTGAAATCGACTACAATGAATTGAGTTTAATTCAGAAAGATAAAAGCAATGCTACTATCACTAAAACCGTAATGCCGACTGGAGAAAAATATAGCGAAGATAATAGTTTTGTAGTCGCTCGTACGATTTCTGATTTTAATAAATCTAGTATTACTTCTAGTTGCACATTACAAATTAATTCAGGTTCAAACGAAGAATCTGAAAACTTTCAATCCAGTTCACACATCAACAAAAACTTTCCAAGCGATATTTCTAAAAATACTACTCTTTTAGATAGAGTCAAATCTTTGGGATTTTATCCGACAAAAACACCTTCAATTGATTCTTATCCAAATAACACCTGTGAATCGAAAAACGTATTGGTTACCGATAATGTAATCAACAGCTTGTCATTTACAAAACATACGACAAGCTGTGACGATCACCTAACAGATATAATGAAAACATCCGTACTAAGGAAACCCGTTGAGATGAAAAATATGAACTACTTCCACAATAATTTTGTTTTACCGGACAATATCGCTGTTAAAGCCAAGTTAAATGAAAAAGAGGAGATAAAAAGATCGTGTGCTGATAACGTCAATAATCTCACAAATATGGGAGAGGTGTGGGAGCGAGTGGCTCAAGTGCTGGATTTAGCTGTAAAAAGATTGGAAGACACTTTAGTTGATAGAATAATAAATAATATAAGAGAATCACTTTCTGTTTTCAATCAGCCAGAGTACAAAGTAGGAGCAGCAGAAGTCCATGGAGCCGCAACCGCAACAGCACCAGTCAACCACGAACGACCAATCCTAACAATGAAAAACAAAGATGTTTTTGTTAAAGAAGAGCATCTGACACTAAATGTTGACGTATGTGTGCAATGTGACTTGGTACATAAACAAGTAATAGACCAACTGGTGTATCAACTGTCTTTAATGCCGAAACCCATTCCAGTTTCTGAGGAGACTTTCAAAATACTGAAACCGCCTGAACTAATGAAGGATTATACTGAAGTATTGAAACCTCCTGTTGCTCATGTAACTGACAGTTTTTCTGTCGAAGAAGGGAAGGATGATACTGTGACCGTTTCGACAGCTACTGAGCTCTCAGAAAGAAGTAGTTTCAGATTTCTTAAGCACTTGCTTTCATGTCCTTTGGGAGTGTTAAGAGAAAATGCGGTTATACTTACAAGTGTACCGACGTTCTTCATTGTTCTGTTTTGTTTATACGGTGTTATTGTAATTTTAATGAAACCTTGGTAATTTCGGTGAGTGATATTGGAGTTTTATTTATTTCTTAGTACACCACACTTAACTCTCAGGAAGTAAGCTTGCTGACCGCGAATCGGGAAGCGACAAGGGAATGCGAGGTAGCCGAGGCTTTACTTGATAGATTATAGAAACCTTGTCAAAGTTCTTTAATATTCATAAAAGAACGGTAGTAGTATTTCAATAAGTCAGTACAAATCTGACAGTCCCTCCCACCCTGCCCTGGGTGGGAGGACTCATTGGATGATTTTAACACGATAAAAAAAAGTAGTATTTCAATAAAAAAAAAGTAGTATTTCAATAGTCAGTTGTTGAATTTTATTAATTTTAAAATAGGTTAAAAAATAATAATTAACAAGCCTTTTAACAGTTCCGTACATACGAAAGTAAAACGGAACCTTTTTTATGTCAATATCTCATCACGGGGAGAATAAATACACATGGATAAAATTCAAATAAATATTTATATTTATTTGAAAAATATATAAATAAGAGCTCTAACAGAAACTAGAGTCTTTTAGAAAATAGTACTACAATAGAAATAAATAGAAAAAAAATATGTTGAAAACCATGGTATATTAAGATATCTTCACATTTAAAATTGGTAGACACCACGTAAATACTGCACTAAATGATTTGCAAAATTTTCGTCACGTTTACGCAGCACTTACGTAAAGTTTACGCAGCAATTACGTAACATTTACGCAACGATTATTTCACTTTTACGCACAGTTAACGTCACGTAAGATGCAAAGGTTATTGGTATTTTACGTCTGCGTTATGTCGTGTTTTTTACTGTCCTTGCGCCAAAACTAAATGTCCAGATCTGTCCACAGTGAATACAGGACGGATTCGACTCCTCCTGGAAAAAAATACATATTTCTATTAGGACAGACTTATGGATCAGGTTTTACAGAAATTCTTGTTTTTTTCTTTTAAAAAAAAAGTCGTTGCCGCACACTAGGAATTTCTCCTGTGTCGTGGGTGCGTTTACAAACATATAAACTCACATACACAAACACCCAGACCCGAAACAACTACTTGTAGATCATACAAATATTTGTTCCGTGCGGGAATCGAACCCGCGACACGCAGCGCAGCAGTCCAATTGCTCAGCCACTGCGCCAAACGTGCCATCGATTAGTTGATTAGTTTTTTTTATATAATAGAAAGTAGAGTCAGCTTCACAATGTGAGTAGCCCCTTGAAAGCAAAGGAGAATGCGCAACATTTCCCTAGTGGCCAATATCATTTAAGCACATGCCAATTGATACATTTACTCAAGATGAAATATTTTTCATAATGACGACTTTTCTAGATTCACAATTAGAGAGCTATAAAGCTCTGTTATTTCATTATACATATTTTTTACTTTCATGAATACTGTTCATTACAAACATCATAATTATTGTATGCTTATAAATGTTTTTGTTTTTTTATAAAATTGTTGTCTAAAATGCCGAAATACTTAAATATTAGCTTCGCTGCCCTCTAGCTAAGTACAGTCGCTGGCAGATCGACCTACCTAAATCTGTCAAACTTTACCAATCGAACTTTAACCTTCCACTATTGTGATAAGGTTGAAAATCTATTAAAAAACGAATATGACAGATTGAGGCACAGACGCCAGCCAGACCTAATTAGGTAGTTAGGTCCATAAGGTCCAACTCCGAACGGAGGTTAGCATAAGAGGAATTCAGACCTATAAATGGGTAAAGCTTAATCACCTTAGTTTTCCGCTCCTCTTCCTATTTCCGTCAGCAATGGCCACAGCTTGGGCGACGACAGGGCCGTCTTCTGTCACCTCCTAAAAATAACAAAGGTGAATGGGCGAAATCGTAAGATTAACATGTCTTCGAAGCCTTAAGGTTAAAATTGTTCTTTAAGTAATTTGTTGTGGTATTAGCGTCATCTTCTTGCTCTAATCCTATGTTACTTGGAGTTGGTGCAACACCTTTTCTTCTTCCATTCTCCTGTCTCAGACATCATGGTATCATTTACTATTTCTTTTTCATATAATTTCTCAGACAATTGGGTATTTGACTGAAAAGATCTAATAAACCCATCAGTTGGATTATCAAAAAATATTTGACAAGTACTTATCTGATCCCCACAACCCAGTTAGTTTTAGGCAAAACGATCCCCCATTTGTGAGAAAGGAGGAATACCGTCAAATGAAAAACCTCTGTGGGTGAATTTTAGACTTGCCTGACTAAAAAACACCCTGTTCTTTACTTCTTGTGTTTGCTTTAACAAAACAAAAACTAAAACGTTTGATTAAAGTTTACTTTTCATATTTACCTCAACGGGCGATTCCGTGGTAGTAACATCTCTGGGCGCTGCTTGCACTTTCGGTGGCGGGTAGGGGGCCCCGTATTGAGGTGAAACACGGGGCTGAGTTCTACAGACAAAAAAGATATTTTTAAGATAAGTCGCCTTTGACCACTATCTCGCCTGATGGCAAGCGATGATGTGGTCGACGGTGAAGCACGCTTGCTTCAAAGTAACCTATTCACTCTTGACTTAACACGCACAATGTAGGTGTTAAAATTCTTTTCTACCTAAGATATGCTATGCACACAGCTTCGGAACTTAGCTTTCACATCTTGGCAGCACAGCTACATAACACATCAGGTGGATAAGCACTATTTAAGCAGTGTCGGATTAAGCATGCACGAAGCCCAAATTTTTTTGAGAGGCTCCGTTTTTAGTATAATGCTTATTTCAATAATACTATAATAGAGGAAGTTTTGTGTGTTTGTAGCGGAATTTTGGATGTTTGTAAACTCAAAAACTCTGCACCGATTTCAAAAAATAATGTAATCATTTGCAAGCTGCATCGGTCCTGCGTGACACAGGCTAACGCCAACGCCATACTGATTACCGATTCTCTAACGTGGATTGTCTTAGTCGAAAAAAAAAAACACGTATTGCTGCCATGTCCGAGGTTGGCGGGTCTCGCGCAACAGGGACCCCGCGTATCCATGATGCGGGGCCCCCTAGCAATCGTTACTCCTACTACTGTGTTGATTATCTATGTCTAAGTTTTGCAATATCAAAATGCCATAACAAAACCTTATCATGTCTCCAACACCAGTTGACCACAGACAATGTGCCAACAGCATAAACATAAACAGTCTCATTAACAATGTGCAGGACGTAATACATTAAAATACATCAATATTCACCCTCAAATAGGGCAATGTCTCTATTGTGTCGAGAAAATTTACATTTGCTGTGGCCTTTGTACGTGATCGTTGAGTAAGATCATGCGAACAAGTCGCGATTTTTAAACGGATGATTTTTTGTTTTTTAAGAGCAAAATAAATCACATGTTTGTAGAGAACGGTGCTGATACTCAAATGCCCAGTCTCCTTTAAATTATAAACATTAATTAAATGTGTGGAGAACTTCCCAACGAAAATTATATGTAAAACTAGCTAAACTAAACTCCTCCACTAACACTAAACTAAATTAAAGTTCAAATTGACTTTTAAGTATTATTACGAATCTTTTGATCTATAGAAAAATGTCTTTAAAATTTTTCTCTACTTAAGAACCATTCTCGTACTTCAAGGAATATTATAAAAAAAGAATTAGCGAAATCGGTTCAGCTGCTCTCGAGATTTGCGCTTAACAACACATTCAACGATTCATTTTTATATTTTAGAAGATGATAAAGTTTGTTCATAATCAAAAACATGTTTTACAACATCTAACTGGAATAAAATGAATAGTTTTATAAGCATACGTTACTAAAATGATTACTTCAAAACGTTCGTCCTATTTTATAAACATAAACTATCAATTCTCAAATTATCATTCTCATCACCCAATTACATAAAATTGCTACTAACATAAAATTCAAAACACATGCTAACCTTCGACTACGACAAATCAGAATTATAAAACGCGACATACAAACATAACCTCGAAAACGCACATCTGCGCCAAATCTTATCCACACATTAAAATTCTAAAGGAACTTCATCTAACCTTGCTCCAAAGGCCGTCGCGACTGCTGTAGCTGTTCTACCTTCATCAGGGCTGTCTTCTTCTTGATCTTGAGGTTCCTCTATATCATTCTCTTGCTGGTTCGCATCTATTCCACTTTGGAGAGCATTAGGACCCTGGCTTGGCTGATATTGATTCTGTTGCTGAAATTGGCTTTGGTACAACTGGCCTTGTTGGAATTGGCTCAAATCCTGGCCTGGGTAGTTAATCAGTTGGGCCTGGATGTAACCCGGTTGGGGTTGAAATTGGTTTGCTGGGACTAGCATTGGTTGCTGGTATAATTGAGGTTGAAAGGTATTGACGTTAGTTTCTACGTCTTGGCTCTCTTGGTCTGATTGGGGTTGGAATTGATTAGGTTGTGGCTGGAATTGACCGGGTTGTGGCTGAAATTGGGCTGGCTGAGATTGGAATTGCGGTTGCTGGGGTTGGAACTGAGCTGGTTGTGGTTGAAACTGTCCAGGCTGAGGTTGGAACTGAACCGTCTGAGGTTGATATTGATCAGGCTGTTGAGGCTGAGGTTGAAATTGAACTGTCTGCGGTTGATACTGATCTGGTTGAGGTTGGAACTGAACTGTTTGTGGTTGGAATGGAGCTGGCTGTTGTGGTTGGTACTGACCCGGCTGTTGTTGAGCACCCTGAGCTTGAACTACTACTGGTTGAGCAGGGAATTGGGGGACTGGCTGCAACTGTTGTTGCGGGAAAGCATTTACAGTTTGATATTGAGGTACAGGTTCAGCATTTGGCTGTCCGTAGAAACCCTGAGGTTGTACAGCTCCAACAGCCTGTACCGCGACGGGTTCGGCTTGGAACTGGGGTTGTTGATAAGCAGTGACGGGCTGGATTTGAGCTTGTGGTTGTTCAGCAACTAATAGAGCAGGATTTTGATACCCTTGTTCAACTTTCTGCTGCTGTAGCCGCTGTTGAGCTAAGATTGAGGGAAGAGCTGCGAAGTGCGTCTGAGCGTCGAATCCAGCTACTTGTTTTTGAGACTGAACAGGTTGAAGATACAATGGCGACCTAAGTTGTCCAAATTGCTGAAGAGGAACAAACTGGGGTTGTAGCTGAAGCTGAGCAAGAGAACTGAGAAACAGTTCCCCAGGATATTCTTGTAATCTCTGTCTTGCTATTTCTACTGACACTTTATTTTCTTTCTTAGGAGATTCGAGGGTTTCACCTTCATCAAAGCTCTGTTCTGTGGTTGATGGTTGAGTGGAAGCTTCAGTAGTTGGTTCTTCGGTTGTGGTGGTGGTGGATGTGGTCCTGGGGGCAAATTGGGCAGGAATTTGGGGTTTTGGCAGTCTGTTCGCTGCGTTGACTTCGGCATCTCTTTGCCTCTGCCTTTCGAATTCGCGGTAGCGTTGCTGTTGCTCCTGGTACTGAAAATTAAATATGTTCCTGATGAGTTTTGCTGGTTTCTTTTTTTTTCGGTTGTACCAACATCTTATTATGAAGAGAAACAATTTGACTTTTTTTTATATGGGCAAACTAAAAAACTGTATAATGAATTCATAATACGTAAGGTTGGACTTTTACTATCTATCTGTTTTGAGGCCTCTGACCTAGCCAGGCTCTGTAATCTGTAGAAACTAGACTTTCGTCTTTAATAGATTTTGTAAATAAAGTTGAAAAATGGTCCAATGGCCCTCTGGTGCTAAGTATTGTGGTGTATTTTTCCTTCTCAACAATCATCACCATCTTTCTGCCTTTATCCCACTTTACTTGTAAGCGAAACACGGACTTCGCCAGACGATCTCCGGCCACCGTAGACGTGGGCATGCGGGCAGCGAGAAATGGGCAACTCGCTGTCCGACCATGCACCATACTCGGGTCGACAGCGCGTTGTTCCACGCGCGCCTCAAAGAGTGTCAGCAACAGCGGGACTTATGGTTTACCGTGACCCCGGAACGTAAAGGTCTATTGAAGGATACCGGGGATATTAGTCAGTACGAGTCTGACAGTCCCTCCCGATCTGCCCTGGGGGGACTCATTTGATGATTTAACCACGCTAAAATAAAAAAAGCGAAACACTATTTCTACTTCCATACTCCATTTTCATCCTCCCTTTTCATCCTCCCATTTATTGTAGACCTCAAGAATTCTTCTATCAAAACGTCAATCTAGCTGAGTGTTAATTACCTGATTCTGCCTCAATCCCTGGTCCAAATTCTGGATATCAGAGTTGAAGTTCTGTCCAACATTTTGCCTCCCATTGACCGGTGACCGCTGGAAGAAAGGCGCCTCCTCTCTCTGAGGAGGTAGGCCCTGGACTGATACGTCTTCCTCTTGAGGAGTTCCGTATTCCACGTTTATGCCAGGATTGCGAGGATCCACGGTTAATACTGATGGTGGCAGGTACTGTGAAGGTTGCTGAAAATCATAATTAATTAAACCGACATATCTATAAATAACATACAAAATTATACAATCCAAAAATTACTACCATTCCAAACCCAACCCGGTTCCGACCCCACATTCAAATAATTTTATAGATAGAAGACAGCAAGATTACTCCCCTTGAAGTTTATGAAGGACCGAAACTGGACACATTGTATACATTATACTCACGCTTTTCCCCATAGGGGTTTTTTTTTTTTTTTTTAGCGTGGTAAAATCATCAAATGAGTCCTCTCACCCAGGGCAGGACGGGAGGGACTGTCAGACTTGTACTGACTAAAATCCACGGTGTCCTTCACTAGCCCTTTACGTACCGGGGTTACGGTAATGGGAAAGTCCCGCGACCCCGGCAGGCTATGGCCCTCTACAGGCCCCGTCATTGTGCTGACACTCCTTGAGGCGCGCGTGGAACACAACGCGCCGTCGACCCGGGCATGGTCCATGGTTGGACAGCGAGTCGCCCATTACTCGCCGCCCGCATGCCCGCGCCTACGGTGGCCGGAGATCGTCTTGCGACGTCCGACGCCGTGGGCGTCCACCACTGCGGCTGGGGTGGAGGGAGGTCGCTGTCCTCCCCCTCACGCGGGTCGCCTCCACCTTCGCGAGCATGACTGCTTCGCAGAAGGAGGCGACCGCTTCCCACTCCGTCTCGCCCCGCAGCATGGCCTCGACCAATGCCGGGCGCGAGAGGTCTCCGCCAATCGCCGTCGTGAGGACACGGCGGTGCTCTGCCCAAGCGGGGCAGTCCTGCACCGTATGCTCCACCGTGTCCTCCGGACGATCTTCGCAGTGGTGACACCCAGGCGTTTCCTCCCTCCTTATCAGACACAGGAACCTCCCGAAACATCCGTGTCCGGTGAGGACCTGCGTCATGCGGTAGGTGAGGACGCCGTGACGCCTATCCAGCCACTCCTCAAGGAGGGGTCTTACCGCCGCGATTGCGGCGTGCCGGAAGAAATAAACTACTAAATGTGCGTTTTAACTAAGAATAGGATAACCTAGGCCCCATGTTGTGACTTCATGCACCCTTTTCTAATACTTACTACCTAAAAAAAAGACTACCTTGAACTCATGCCAGCCTAGTACTTTTGCCGGTTAGTAATATTGTTTTCAGTTTTAAGCTTATAGCTGAATTTCTGTCATTACTTCTATGTACCAGTTACCTATTATCAAATTCGTCAAAGTGAAGAAATAGTTCCGAAGTGAATGCGTTGACCCCTAATCAAAAAAAATCAGGTTCCAAAAAAAAGCAGCCAATTTGACCGTTTGCAATCAAAGTTGTTAAAGGCATAAGAATAAACGGTTATTCCCAGTTGTCCCCACTTTCAACGCCACCACTGGTGACAAATGAAGTCTTTTGATATTTACCTGGTCTTGTCCCCTCTGTGGTAACACAAAGGCAGGTCCGTCAGGCCTCCACCCACTAGGCGCATAAGGCGCCGGGGGCTCCGCCACTGCTCCACTCACTAGCAACGATATCACAGCCAACAGCTCCTGATTACAAAAAAGGGAGAAGTTTGACTTCAGTTCTTGTAATATACTCCATCATCATCAGCCTATATTCCCACTGCTGGGACACAGGCCTCCTCTCTGTGAGAGGGAGTGGGCCATTATCAACCAGCGCAGTGCGGGTTGGTAGATGTCACATGTCTTCGAATTTTTTGGTTCTAGGTCATGCCGGTTTCCTCACGATGTTTTCTTTCACCGTTTTGAGAGCAGTGGTTATGAAAAAAATTGCACAAAGAATTTCTATTGCGCCTGGTTTGTTTACCCACAACCTACAACTTGTAAGTCGAACCCGATACCACTGGGACGACACTGCTCCTCTTGTTATATTAAGAAGAAGAAATATAATTTTTAACATAGTTTGCCATGGTTTTTGTTGTTGTCGGCTTTGAGTCGTACCAGATACAGCTGAATATCAGTATTTTACATGGAACAACTGCCTATCTGACCTCTGCAACCATATTTAGACCTGGTTAATGCGGTAATTTTTAATTAGACTGACCCCGGTACGTAAAGGGCTATTGAAGGACACCGTGGATTTTAGTCAATACGAGTCTGGCAGTCCCACCCGCTCTGCCCTGGGTGGGAGAACTCATTTCATGATTTTACCACGATAAAAAAAAAAGTGGTTAAATCATGAAATGTATCTCTCGCCCAGCGTGGACCTGAAGGGACTGTCAGGCTGGTACTGATTAAAACCCACCGTGTTTCAATTTCTGTTTACGTTCCAGGGTTACGGTAACCTGCTAAGATGGTCCCGCGGCCCCAGCAGGTGTTTGACATTGTGTTTCGGAATCTACACTAATATTATAAAGAGGAAAGATTTGTATTTTTTGTGTGTGTTTGTTTGTAATGAATAAAACTATATAATAAACAACTGTGCCGATTTCAAAAATTTTTTCATCGTTATAAAGCTACGAGTACATTCACCCTGAGTAACATATCCACCCGTACGAAGCCGGGACAGACCGCTAGTTCATTAATATATAGTTTTAAATACCCAATTTTGTTACAAATTTCAGGCAAATAAATGATTCTATTCTATTCTATTCTAAAAGGTGACTGACCAAAATCTCCACAATATTATGTAACGTTGAGTATTTAAGCCTAACAAAAGTGATTAAAACAAGGTTCATGTGGGTCGGTTTCGACGGACCCTTGGGCTGGACCCTTAGACGCAACGCTAGGGCAGAGAATGCGAATTAAAATTGAAACAATAACGACCTATCTTTGTAAGCTGGCTTTTAATTTTCGTGAATAGTGATTTTGTTATTTGATATTAACTAGTAAATCGACCCGGGTTTGCATGGACGCTTATACAACACAATACAGGAGATTTTTTTTTTTAATGTTGACCCACTCGAAGAATGTCGCCAGTATCGTGGGTGCATTTATAAACATGGAAATTCAAATACACAATCACCCTGACCTGGAACAACTACTTGTAGGTCATAAAAATATTTGTTCCTCGCGGGGATTGAACCCGCTACACGCTGAGCAATCGATCGCTCAGGTACTACCCACCGTACGTACAAAAAAATACCTATGAAAATGTTTTCTATTACTGAAATAGAACAACAGAAAAAAATATCTGCACTGCAAAAAAATACTCTATATCGTTTTAGTTTTTTTTTTAATATTTATAATACTGAATGAGAGGCTAAAAATACATAAATAAAAAATTTAAATAAAACTAAACTAAACTACATATTATAGAGCATCGAAAAATTCATCCTCAACGCTGTCAGCTGGTAATGTGCCCAAGAGACTGGCGGCGTTGCCTCTCTGTATGGCAATACTTAGCCTCTGGCCAAGGTAAAAGCAAGCTCTTGGGTCACGGGAAGCGTCAATAAGTATTTTAGACATTATATTCTCTGTATCTTAGATTATGAAATGTCCAGAGTATCATGATTTTTACCATATTTGTGACAAAAACTGAAGCTTTGTCATTAATTTAAAGGGTTAATTTATTTCATTCAATTTTCCTTACAATAAACGCAGTAAATACTTCAAGTACACTGTAAATGACAAACAGAAATCATGTGATCAGATGGCCTACCAATGATGTCTTAAATCGTGAGTAGTTAGGCTGTGGGAAAGAGACAGAGCTATACAAGTCGTCTAGCGCTGTCTCGTTCCCTAAACGGAACCACTCACATTTTAAGACTTTATGGTAGGCCACAAGGCCTCTGATTCCGTGTTCAAAATAAAACATACATCATCATCTGCCTAGCCTTTTCCCAACTATATTGGGGTCGCCTTCCAGTCGAACCAGATGCAGCTGGACATCAGTATTTTACATGGAGCGACTGCCTATCGGACCTCCACAACCCAGTAACTGGGTAATACGATACCCCTGGTAAGACTGGTTGTCTAACTTTAGAGCTTCTGACTAACAGTAACGATTGAAAAAGATCTACAAATGACAGCCGGGACCAACGACTTTACGTGCTTTCCGAGCCACGGAGGAAACTCGGTATGGCAGATGGTCACCCATCCACAGACCAACCTCGGCAAGCGCGGCTTAACCCGGAATATCGGCCTGTGCGGCTGTATTTATTTAGCCACGAGCGAAAATAAAACATAACAATGTAACATTTAAACATCGAACGAAGGGGGTCATTGGTATTCCTTTTTTTTCTTCAATTCTTAGTCGGCTATTAGGAATCTGGAAATTCTATAATCTATGCTCTGTATAGTCTATATTGCATTACACTATCGTTATTACTATACATGGCTTCATTTTGTTACAACATCACATTACGGAGGTATGTCGACTAGGGTTTTTCGCGTTGCGTAAATAAATATATTCAAGAAATAATGTCGTGACATCTTTTTTTACCCGACTATGCCGAAGCAAAATGGATGGTTATTATTGTCTTGTAAATCTTCACACAAACCTGCGTCAGATTTTCATAGGGAAATAGTGTATAAGACTTAAGGCAAACTTAACACAACACTAACGTAGCGCAAGCGCCAACAGGACGTCATTTGCAAGCGGCCATGACGTCCTGTCGGCGCTTGCGCTAGGTTAGCATTGTCTTTATATGTATATAAGTTTGCCTTAAGTGTGTATGTCCCCATTATATTTTACTTAAGTGTGTGTTTTCCCATCATACCCCGCATTCCCGACTGTTCCCTTAATATGCTGTTACATATTATGACTGTTTTTTTTTATTTATTGCATATTTTACCTAAAATCAAATGGTTCTGCATAATTATAGCATGTTGTCTTTAATTCAAAGCATTATCTAAATGCAGAAATATGTGCGAGACGTTATACGATGATACTTTTTATTATCGTGGCAATATAATAATCTATAATAAACTTTGTATATGTTGCATATTTTGCCAAATTTAACTTGCATATAATGCGGTCTTTTATGATGAGTTTTTTTATTATTTAGACAACAAACAGTATAATTTATAGACACCTTTGCCCAATAATGGGATAATTAGTAAGTGGGACAATAGGGGTTAAACAAAATGCATTCTATAAATCTATACTAGTAACAGTTTGTTTGTTTGTCAAGAACTACAGATTCGAATCGAAATAGTAGATTATTAACCAAGGGGATAAAGCAGTGTCTTCTGTCGCGGGTGACGATTTAAATCGCGAGCGTAACGAAGGACTCGAGGTTTACTCCCGAGCGTAGCGAGGGTGTTAAAAACTTAAATCACGAGCGAAGCGAGGGATTTAAGACGAGTCCTGAGTGTAGCGAGGGATTTAAGTTCACCCAAGACTAAGACAGCTTTATCACCGAGGAAAATACTCTACTTTTCGTACCATTTGCGAAAAAATGAACTCAATAATAATATGAGATAAGCATTTATTGAAAATAATGACAATTAAAAGTAAAAGTTAACATTCGAAACATTGGTCCAATTATTGATAGAGAGAGTTACATTTTTGTTTGGTACATTTATTGTCGATGAGTTAATTTGAGTATATCTCTGTTCTTGCGTCTGAGGAACTTGCGTTTCATTTGATTTAACATCGTTACGCATTTTTAGAACATTAACTTATTTATAAAAATAAAATAAACTCAAGGTTTTATTTGAAGAAAACAAAAACGCGGCAAATTCCTAGACTACATTTTTTTTGTCGGAAAAGCAAAGGCATCAAGCTCATACGGCCTCTTCGGTTTTCGTAATTTTGTTTAATAATCATAACTGCATAATAAATACGTATTCCTTTTTCAAAAAGATGTGTAATGCTTTATATACAAACTCAATGGTGTAAACACAGATGTAGTTCAGTATAAATTTCGGTAAGTATTCCAAATTTAAATCACATTCTCTCCCTAGAGGATGAATGAAATTCAGTACAACATTCTCTCCCTGTTTTTAACAGATTAAAAATGACTATCGTTATGTTCGATTTTTGAAGCATAGAATGTCACTTTTTTGAGCAAGTGGTACGAAAAAAATATTTTTGTGTTGTATAGTTCATTTCTCGATAATGATAATAATAAACCACAGGGAACAGAAAATAAAGAAATGTTATTATTACGATTATATGTCGTGGTTCTATTTCTAATAAGTTATGATACTCATAAACGCGTCATGTTCATTTTTTTTGTCTAAATGTGAATATACATATATCTATTTTTAACCACTTTTTAATAAACTACTATACTAATATTATGTACTAACTATTTTAATTTTTTTTTTCTTTATTTGCAACAACAATCAAATTATTATTGTAAAATAATTATGTTAATTTTAGCAATAGTTAGAAGATGTTCCGTGTAGTTAATATTATTTGTAAATAAATAGGTAAAAATTTTGATTCAACCACAAACTAATAAAGTAGATTAACTTTTTTTTTCTACAATAGAAAATTATCCACAACAAAATCGTTAAACTGGAAATTCCGAACACAAATCACAAACACACATACACAAACACTTAAAAAAAAAGAAGAACGTGTACCTTCATTTTCGTCGACTTTCGTTCTCATGCAGCGCCTGCGCATCGCTTTTATAGACAATAGTGTTCGCACATTGTCATTCGTTGCGCGCGTTGTATCGACCTTAGGGAAATAGGGTTGGCATATTAAGAGGATGCAAGGTGACGAGGGCTCTTATTTTATTTATTTTTGTGTTTTTTTCCTATTGACTGATCATTTAACAAACTAACATTATAGAGAGAAACGTTTTTTTCCGTTACATGTGTCTGGGGTGCGTTTACAAATATTTTAAGTCACAAATTACGCGATTATGCCTTTGTCAAACAGACAGGCGAGTCCGAAGCGATAACGAACCGATGCGAGACGTCAGTCCGATAGTTCTGTCACGCTATCGGATCGCTTTCGCTTTTCTATGTGACTGTATTCAAACAATTCCATACATCTCAAATAAAAACGCCTCGCTTCGCATTCGCGACGCCTGTCTATTTGACAAAGGCTTTAGAGATTGGATGTACGGTTAATCTAAGGCTAAGCACTGGATCAGGCCATGTTACGGAGCAAGAGGAAACAGGAAGCAGTCATCTGGACCAGACAGGAAGACGATTCGACGGCGTGGTTGGTGCAGTAGCTGAGCCATTAGATTGCTGCGCAGCGTGTCGCGGGTCCGATTCCCGCACGGTACAAATATTTGAAATTTATTGATGCTGTGAAACCCCTGGCTGGAGGCCTTAGAGTAATTTAAGGCATCCACAGAAAAGTCCGGTTAAGCAGCTCACAACCTCTTCTAGGTTGACCTGCGAGATGCCATTCACAAAAAAAAAAAAATATGCTGTGAAATTGCATATTGAATTGAATTGAAACAAAGATTCGATAATTTTAACACTCGATGTATTGAGTTTATGATGTAATAAATTTTAGTTTTGTTAACCATTCTATAAAATGAATGTTCGAGTATTTAGAACTTCCATGTTTCCACTAATCTTATCCTAATCCTTTTGCTTATTAGCTGAATGCAAGGACATTGCAACTCAATGAATCTCGAACAAAATGCTAATATATTGATTGAATGTACAATGAAGAAGGTTTTTTACGAAATTCATTAGTAACAATAAGATTCCCATCTCACGGAAATTGTTAACTGATGTTACTGATAAGCAGTTTTTGTCATTATTAAGTCTAAATGCGTTAACAGCTATAGATACTAAATTTATGACCAGTGGCCTTATCACAAGATTTCTGTATTTTATTCACAGCTTACTTGAAGTATTTACTGCGTTTATTTTATGAAAAATTGTAAAATCGCGTTTATTGTAGTCTCCTTTCTGTCCTACCTTTTTTGTCTTTACCCTGGACGTTAAGACTTACTTCAAGACTTATACGCGTCGGGCACGCCGCAATCGCGGCGGTAAGACCCCTCTTTGAGGAGTGGCTGAATAGGCGTCACGGCGTCCTTACCTTCCGCATGACGCAGGTCCTCACCGGACACGGAAGTTTCGGGAGGTTCCTGTGTCGGATAAGGAAGGAGGAAACGCCTGGGTGTCACCACTGCGAGGATCGTCCGGAGGACACGGTGGAGCATACGGTGCAGGACTGCCCCGCTTGGGCAGAGCACCGCCGTGTCCTCACGACGGCGATAGGCGGAGACCTCTCGCGCCCGGCATTGGTCGAGGCCATGCTGCGGGGCGAGACGGAGTGGGAAGCGGTCGCCTCCTTCTGCGAATCAGTCATGCTCGCGAAGGAGGAGGCGTGCCGCGTGAGGGAGAGAACAGTGTCCTCCCTCCGACCCAGCCGCAGTGGTAGACGCCCACGGCGACGGACGTCGCCAGACGATCTCCGGCCACCGTAGGCGCGGGCATGCGGGCAGCGAGTAACGGGCGACTCGCAGCCCGACCATGGACCATGCCCGGGTCGACGGCGCGTTGTGTTCCACGCGCGCCTCAAGGAGTGTCAGCAAATTGACGGGGCCTGTAGAGGGCCAGAGCCTGCCGGGGTCGCGGGACTTACCCATCACCGTAACCCCGGTACATAAAGGGCTAGTGAAGGACACCGTGGATTTTCGTCAGTACAAGTCTGACAGTCCCTCTCGCCCTGCCCTGGGTGGGAGGACCCATTTGATGATTTTACTACGCAAAAAAAAAAAAAAGACTTATACGCGTTAAAAATAGGTGTCATCATTGCTTTTGGGCTACATCGAAGCGAAGAGCAAACGTAAAGTAAATAAAAAAGTAAAGTAAAAATAAAACCGATGTCAACCCTATCGATAACTTACGCAAAATATGAGTCACTGCTAGCCCTAAGACCTGCCAAACGAACCAAGCCATATAGAACCTTTAAGAAGTATGAATGCACAAAAATACCTACCATTTTTTTTTACGTGATACTATCATCAAATGAGTCCTCCCACCTCGGGCAGGACGGGAGTGCTCCTTCAATAGACCCTTACGTTCCAGGGTCACTGTTACTTGACAGACTCTACAGACTCTACCAGCACATCACCCTAAACCGATCTGAAAAACCCAATCAAATATGAACCTTCCCTTTTTGTGATAAAGTTCAAAATTGTATTTAAGAAATACAAATTGTGGTAGGTTTAATATTTACTGACACGACAATACGTTTTAGCATTCCGTAGGTGTTAAAAAACCCTTATAGATTGAAAACACGTTCCGTACGTCGGTTTGAAGTCTGTTTCGTTTTGACATAGTTTTTATGTAATAATGGGTCTTCTATAAATTACTACCGGTAGTGCGTGGTGGAATTTTTATGATTGTTCTGTATTGTGATATTTTATGGTGCTGAGGATTTAGAAGATTAATCATAGAAAGTTCCGTATACAAGAATAATGTTTGAATATAAGAAGGGAATTATCTCCGAAACTAACGAACCGAGTCTATTTGTACGAGTAACTACCTTCGCAAAATCGTTTGTCGCACCAGCGTGATGTCAAACTTCTGTGTGTCGCACTAGCATGCATTCGAACTGTAGCGAGTCGTAGTACAGTTTTGTCGCACAAGCATTAATCGCACATTCGTTTGTCGAACTATCGTAGTACACCCCAATGCACACGTGATGGGCCAAAACTTGGATCTCACGGCTGCCAATTATCAACCCCAAATGGCTTGAACATGCTGTCAGCAATATGACGGGACCCCCTTAGAGGGCCAAAGCCTGCCGGGGTCGCGTGACTGTCTTCTCAGGTAACCGTGGCCCCTGAACGTAGGACACCGTAGATTTTAGTCAGTACAAGTCTCCTTCCGTCCTGCCCTAGGTGGGAGGACTTTGCCCTGGGATTTGGAGGCGACTGCCCTCCAGCGCGTCTATGAGTGGCGCGTGGAGGCGCAGCGTCGGGGCGAATCCCCGCTGCCTCGACAAGTCGAGGCGCGGTGGGAAGAGCTCCGGCGTGATCTCAGGGCAGTATGGAGGGAGCGACTGTCGCAACCGAGGCCCGGGCACGCCGCAATCGCGGCGGTAAGACCCCTCTTTGAGGAGTGGCTGGATAGGCGTCACGGCGTCCTGACCTAGCGCATGACGCAGGTCCTCACCGGACACGGAAGTTTCGGGAGTTCCTGTGTCTGATAGGGAGGGAAGAAACGCCTGGGTGTCACCACTGCGAGGATCGTCCGGAGGACACGGTGGAGCATACGGTACAGGACTGCCCCGCTTGGGCAGAGCACCGCCGTGTCCTCACGACGGCGATAGGCGGAGACCACTCGCGCCCGGCATTGGTCGAGGCCATGCTGCGGGGCGAGACGGAGTGGGAAGCGGTCGCCTCCTTCTGCGAAGCAGTTATGCTCGTGAAGGAGGAGGCGGGCTGCGTGAGGGAGAGGACAGCGTCCTCCCTCCACCCCAGCCGCAGTGGTAGACGCCCACGGCGTCGGACGTCGCCAGACGATCTCCGGCCATCGTAGGCGCGGGCATGCGAGCAGCGAGTAATGGGCGACTCGCTGTCCAACTATAGACCATGACAGGTCGACGGCGCGTTGTGTTCCACGCGCACCTCAAAGAGTGTCAGCATAGTGACGGGGCCTGTAGAGGGCCAAAGCCTGCCGGGGTCGCGGGACTAACGAATTACCGTGACCCCGGTACGTAAAGGGCTAGTGAAGAACACCGTGGATTTTAGTCAGTACAAGTCTGACAGTCCCTCCCGCCCTGCCCTGGGTGGGAGGACTCATTTGATGATTTTACCACGATAAAAAAAAGGTGGGAGGACTTATTTGATGATTTAACTTGCATAGATTAATTATTTTTATTTATATTTATATCTTTATATATTTTTATTTATTTATATAGATTACTAGCTGTACCCTGCCACGCTTCGCTGTGGCACAAAAAAACTGTTTTTTCGCGGTCGCGGATATGTGAATGATGCAAAAAATAGATAAAAACAATCATTAATGCGGATTATATATCATGCTAAAACAGCTCAATCGGTAAACTCAAAAAGTTCTGTTTTTGAGTTTTTGAAGCGTACACAAACCAACAAAACATTTATATATATATATCTGTTCTATACTTATAATAAATCTGTAGAGAGGCCAATTCTGTACATGAAATATATTTAAAAAATAACTACCAAGGGGGGATTAGGGATCGCTACTGATGCCAAAAATGCAATCAGTAATATTTTTGTCTGTCTGTCTGTCTGTATGTTCATTATAAAAACAAAAACTACTCGACGGATTTTAACGAAATTTGGCACAATTATTCTTAATACTCCTGGGCAGGTTATAGTATACTTTTCATTACGCTACGATCAATAGGAGCAGAGCAGTGAAGGGAAATATTGGGAAAACGGGAGAAGTTACTCCATTTTTTAAGCTTCCATCGCGTGTGCAGCCTTAATGGTTAAAGCTACATAGAAATCATGTATGACGGAAATGTTCTCCTTAAAATTATATAAAAATATTCCTTGACAACATATGTCTATCTTTTATGGTTGACTCACAATAACACGTGAAACTCCACGCGGGCGAAGCCGCTGGCAAAAGCTAGTAGATTGTTATATTAATAATATACAGCTTTCATCACAGGCTTCACCTAATATAATTGTGTTATTCTAGTAGGCCAATAGCTCCTCCACAGTAAAGCCCCTTCCACATAAGCCACGAAATCCCGCTGCGTCCAAACATTCAAAAATCTTAAACACAAAAGTCTTATTCAATTTTTTCAAACGATTCATCATACTCAGTGCAAAAGGCAACGTCCACATCCTTCCTTCTGGCGTATTTATTAAATTTTCATTTTATTATAAGCTGGCTAAGAGAAATATTAAAATGTGCATTGGCTGGGATCCAAGTGAATCCATTGTCGTATTTGGCTAGCACCCTGAATTGTAAATAGAATAAGGTTCGTTCACGTAGTCCGATGCAGCCAATGTTTGATATAAAGTTTGTCTAAATGAATACTGCTTTTTCTTTTTTACGTGGTAAAATTAATCGAATGTAGTGTCTGTCAGACTTGTACTGACCAAAATCCACGGTGTCTTTCAATAGGCCTTTACGATCCGGAACCACGATTATCTGATAGTCCCGCGACCCCGGCAGGCTCTGGCCCTCTCAGGGAGCCCCGTCATGCTGCTGACAGCTCTAAGAGTCGTGTTCCATGATAGGATAGCGAGTCGCCCATTACGTGCCTCCAACCTCAAGAACACGACATCATTAGCCATTATCATGACAATCTCCGATCTCAAAATTTGAATGAATCGACTGTGAATGATAAATTAATATTCATTACATACAACTACTACATTTGGTAATGTACACGTGCTTGAATATCAATGAGTTGGTCGCTGGCAGTTCATACTGCTGCCGGCGAGGACTTTGAGAACTGGCGAGGATCCCGTGCGATCAGGATCGTCTCGCCAGATCGGATCGCTGGATCGGATCGTCGGAACGGATCGCGCTCTGTCGGTAAAGGCCTAAAGGTCTTTACCGAGAGAGCGCGACAGAGAAACATATTTTTTTCCTACTCCTCCACTATTATTTTATGATTAATTTCGTTGCAGGATCCAAGACAGGTAAATTCATTCTCAGGGACACGTCGAGCTTCATTGTCTCGGCGCTTTTCTGGTGGTTGCCACTGTTGATTCTGGCTTTCAGGAGTTGCAGTGGTTTGGGAATAGTGTGGTGGGTTTGTTCCAAATAAAAAAAGGCCTTTAGTGGTGTGATTTTTTGTAGGTCAAGATTTTGGGCTCAACCTGGAAAGAATTTCTGCCAGTGTCCCAACACTGGGAACATTATAAGCTGATTATGATGATAATCTTAACTTGATGTGTCTTGCGCAAAACTTTTTAAGTTTTAATATCATCAAATAAGTCCTCCTGCCCTGTTTGGAGTGGAGGGGACTGTCAGGTTGCTTTTCCACCAGATATGTGCTATGCTACGATGCTGCGGATGCGTTTGATATCCACCAATCATATTCATTGGTTTACATAGCACAGTACTGGTGGAAACAGATTCAACTAAGATGTGCTTTTTATATGGAAGGATGCGTGCTATGGATGCGTGCTATGTTTCGTCTTCCCAACTATCGATACATCGCATAGCTCGAGCTGCGCCTCTTCATTGCGCAGCTACCTTGTGGCGGCGCTTCTTCATAGCACATCTTACTCGCACCGCTACATAGGTTAGCATCAGTGGAAACGGTCACACAGTTTCGTAGCTCAGCTTTTACATCCTCACAGCACAGCTACATAGCACATCTCTGGTGGAAAGGCACCCTCAGGGTCGTACTAACTAAAATATACCGTGCTCCTTTGTTTTTTATGTTCCATGGCTGCGATATCCTGCTTTGTTTATGCGTAATTTTATTTTTATTTGTATTACCTGGATAGTTACTTATATTCGTGTCTTACTGTGACATCACTTTACGCGTTATCAGAAAACCAGCAGTTTGACTTTTTTTTATAATTTCGCTGCTCATGATAAGATGCCTTTTGACCTCGCACAGGACTAATTTTCTGTATGTTTTGGTTTTTTATTTGTATTGTTTTTCATCTACACTAGTATTAGGGGAACAGTGTATAAGTCGGGGTCGCGAGGTATAATGGGGACATACACTCTTTAGGCATACTTAATACAACACTAATATAGCGCAAGCGCCATCAGGATGTCATTTGCAAGCGGCCATTAACAAATGGCGTCCTATCGGCGCTTGCGCTACGTTAGTATTGTGTTAAGTTTACCTTAAGTGTGTGATTTCCCATCATACCTCGCGTCCCCGTCTTATACACTGTTCCCCTATAAAGAAGAAATATTTGTATTTGTGTTTGTGTGTGTGCACGTTTGTTATGAATAAACTCAAAAACTTCATTAGAAATCTACATTCACCCTGAGTAACATAGGCCACCCGTGCGAAGCCGAAACGGGCCACTAGTTTCATAATTTCGTTTTTCTGTGCTTTATAATTTTATTACTCTATCCTGTGTGTGTTAATAAATACCATTTCTGTCTTTCTGCTTAAGTAGTCCCGCGAACTTGGACGAGTCCTCATTAATATGCAGAATGAAACCAAAAGTCGTATTTTCGTCACCACCTTCGTAGTTTCGATTGAAGGTCACAAAATCACCTGCGTGTCATAATTAGGTGACGCCTTTCCTTATTCACTGCCAGCCTTTGAGAACATGTTCTGAATAATCTAAGCAGTTTGAGTAGTTGTTAACAACATAGCTTATTAACAGCTGCACAATACTTAGTTTAAGTAATTTTCTTTATAAATTTTATCTTATTCGTTACATTAAAAAAGAAAAGAAATTACTTAGTTATCCTTTATTAATTATTTTACCTCATTCTTTACTATATTAAATATTATAAAAAAAAAATAGACGTTCGCTGCGGTACTGATTTTTCTATACTTTCTTTCCTGCGGTATAAGGTATACACCTGGTCGCGGGACTGTACGAATTACCGTCACCCCGGAACGTAAAGGGCTATTGAAGGACACCGTGGATTTTAGTCAGTACGAGTCTGACAGTCCCTCCCGCTCTGCCCTGGGTGGGAGGACTCATTTGATGATTTTACCACGATAAAAAAAAAAGTAATTTTCTTTATAAATTCTATCTTATTCGTCATATTAAAAAAAAAGAAATTACTTAGTTATCCTTTATTTTTCCTTATTCCTTACAATTTTAAATATTACAAAAAAAAAACATGTTCGCTGCGGTACTGATTTTTTTATACTTTCCATTCCTGCGGTACAAGGTCTATACACCTGGTAATAAAACGTTGTTCAAAAATACATTTAATAATATAAAAATATTAGTCCACCGGTGATTGAGCAGGGTCCAAGCTACCGGCCGGTCAGGGCTCCAGAGAAAGGAACCTTCTAACAATGCCCGCCGTGTCCAGAAGAACTGTTTTCTGAATCAGACGCTTGATCCAACTGCCAAGCGAGAGCCTCCTCAGATGTTGTTCGAGGCTCTTGCCAATTAAGCCATTTGCAGACACGACTATCGCCACATTGACTGCTGTATAAACTTAGTTTATAATTAGGGTTCCGTATTATTTTTCTACTTAATCGGTTTTTGCCTGCGACTTCGATTTTGCATCTACATGGTAGCTTAGTATTTTTTTAGGGTTCCGTAGGTATCTCTAAAAACAGAACCCTTATACTATAAGGGGTGGCCAACTTGATTAGACATAAGAGCTAGTGTTTACTAATGAAACCCTGTGCGATCTACCAATTATATACTTCTTGAAATCTTAAATGAAACAGCATAGATTAGTACACAATCATGTAGTATTTTTTATTGAACAGTTTTAGGAGTTTCTTTTCATATCACATGTGAGATTGTTTCTTTAAATTTACTTAATACTTTGGAATGGAAGTCTGAGTTGATACATAATATAGGTCTACGATCGACTGGACTAATAGCCGCGATCGACCGGTCGATCGCGATCGGCCGGTTGGCCACCTTATAGTGTTAATTTATTGTCCGTCTGTCTGTGTCAAGTACCTTGTTCTCAGGAAAGCTCCGGTCTAGAATCCCTTGCTACCTCCACAGACATACGGCGCGCATAGACAAGGATCTATATCGCCCTCTCCCTTTAGGCTTCCTCTTTCCTTCTTGCAAAGCTACCAGTTGGCCTACCATGACGTCTTAAAGCGAGAGTAATTCCAGTGTGTGAAAGAGACAGAGCTATACAAGTCGTCTAGCGCTACCTCGTTCCCACACTGGAATTATCTGAATAGCCTTGAACTGAATAGTCTTGAAGACAACATTTGCGCATTGATTTTTGACATCAATAGAATATTAACTCCTGCCCAATTTACCTGGAAATAACCTTAGCTTATTATCAAAGGCCAGTTTCCTTAAAAATATTATGACTCACTCACATTTAACTAATTAAATCGTTTCATGATTCACATGATCAAAGTGATTTTATTTTCGATTTAGTTTAATCGAAGAGTAGAATTCTTTTATTCATAAGAAAATACTTCCATCGTCATCTGCCTAGCCTTTTCCCAACCATATTGGGGTCGGCTTCCAGTCAAACCATATGCAGCTGGATATCAGTATTTTACATGGAGCGACTGCCTGTCGGACCTCCACAACCCAGTAACTGGGTAATACTTTAGAGCTTCTGACTAACAGTAAAGACTGTCAAAGATCTACAAATGACAGCCGGGACCAACGGCTTTACGTGCTTTTCGAGGCACGGAGGAAACTCGCTATGACAGATGGTCACCCTTCCACAGACCAACCTCGGCAAGCGCGGCTTAACCCGGAAGATCGGCCTGTGCGGCTGTGTTTAATTGTAGAAAATTTTCCATTTAGATTATTTGCCATATTGAGAATGGAACTTTTCGGAAAATTTACCAATTTGAGCATCAGGCTTTATGAGAATTGGCCATTTTGGGAACTTGTCCTTTTGCAATTCAGTTGCCTTTTGCACCTAAACCGGAAGGGGGTTTCTGTCAGAATTCACTCACTAAAAAACCACCTCGTTCCTTCAATTACCCTTTGCGTTCCAAGGCCGTTACTCCTTTTAAAGACAGTCCCGCGAAATGTGCACCATTATGTAACACAATAATTAACACACAATAGAAAATTATCTAACACATTACCATGGCCGAAAATAGTAATTAAATTCGCCAATCTCGTAAGTTTATGTAACCAAAGGTATTTTTTTTCCATCATGTATTAGTGTTCTGACCACGATCTGATATTGACCTGAAAAAGACATGCATAATGATTTTGACCCTGGTTTCGTGACTCAAAACAATAAACTAGACGACACGGCGCAGTGGTTGAATAATTGACAGCTGCGCTGCGTGTCGCGTGTTCGATCTTCGTGCAGAACTTTTTTTTTTTCGGTAATATCTACAAATGGGCTCCCAGCCCAGCAGGACGGGAGGGACTATCAGACTCGTACTAACTAAAATCCACGATGTTAATTATATAGCCCTTTACGTTCCAGGGTCACGAACCTGGTAAGATAGTCCCGCGACCGGCAGGCTTTGGACCTCTAATGAGTGGGGCCCGTCAGATTTCTGACAGCTCGCTCAACCCGCGCCTCTTGTGTCTTACACTCATTGATAATAGTTTGACAATAGTTACCTAACCGTATAGTGACTGTATTGTAATTAACTGGTGTTAAAATTTCATTAAAATATATTTGGAACAGAATATAACATGGTGTTTTTCTTGGAATCGATTCAGTTACTGATTTGGTTCAAGGTGGCACAGGATAGAAGCTTTCAGCTTTTGGCCCAACAATGGAACAGCGTGGTGTAAGGAATTCTAATGACCACATCAGTTTATAAACAATAGCATTATTTCTAGAGCGTAATTTGTAGAGCACTGTCTCTGTCGCACGAAGCTCTAACTGCCTAATTATCATCATCAGCCGCAAGATTACTACTACCAGATATCACAATAAGATCCCAATTGGTCCGTTGGTCCCGACTGTCATTTATAGATCTTTGACAGTCGTTACTATTAGTCAGAAGCTCTACAGTCTGACAACCAGTCTTACCATGGGGTATCGTATTACCCAGTTACTGGGTTGTGGAGGTCCGACAGGCAGTCGCTCCATGTAAAATATTCAGCTGCATCTGATTCGACTGGAAGCCGACCCCAATATAGTTGGGAAAAGGCTAGGCAGATAAAGAGACGTCACAATTTGGCGTCAGCAAATCTCCTTTATAATTGAACTGCATAATGAATAAAACAACTCTACTATTTTAATCTTTATATTCCACATCAGAAATACTGTTTGATTTTTGTTCGGGGATCTTCGGAACGTCGCCGTCGTTCGTATAGTCGACGTCATTAGGTTTTGACCACACGCCTTCCACCTCAACGGCTTTCTCCAGACCTGTCAGAAATGCAAAGAACGCGTCTTCTTTTACCCTGAAAAAAGATAGCACAATAACCAAGACCGATGGTGTAGGGTAGCGGGCACCTTTATGCCTTTGTCAAACAGACAGGTGAGTCCGAAGCGATAACGAACCGATACGAGACGTCATTCCGATAGTTCTGTCACACTATCGGAACGCTTTCGCTTTTCTATGTGACTGGATTCAAACAATTCCATACATTACAAATAAAAACGTCACGCTTCGCATTCGCCACGCCTGTTTGACAAAAGGTTTATGGATCAACGTGCCATTTTTCTTTGATAAGTTATTGTAGAATTTGAGAATGACAGATGTTTTTGTTAAAATTTGACAGCTCTAAACTTCAAAATTAACAACGTCTTTGAAAAAATTGAGCTAAACCTAAATTACCCTAAATCTCGATACTCAAATCAAATCGTTTATTTCAACTAGGCCAATTAAATACACTTTTGAAATGTCAAAAGACATAAGATAAAACTAGTACAAAAATAGTTGTGGTGCTACAGTCCTAGTCACAAGACAATTCGTAGATCTCTATGGAGAAGAATCGGAAAGAAACTCCATGGACACTCTTTTTCAATCGTAAAATTATTACTAAACCTTTGTTACATCTTTCATCTTAAGATGGTACATTATGTGGGAACGATGTAGCAAGTTAAAAGTATCCATAGTAAATACAAAAATCACAATTCAGAAAAGATATATTTGATGATATAGATTTTGATGAGCATTTATTTACAGGCTAGGGTCAAACCTAAGATACATAATGCACTAAGTGCCCATTCTGGGCCAACATCCATACATGAACTTGGCAATGTACTTTACTGCCTGCATACCGAACTGTTTTCCTGACTACATTAGGTAGATATTTAAAATAAGACATTGTTTTTTTTCTTTATCGAGACTTTTAGACAATGCCTGTTAATTTTAAAAAAAAACGCAAAATGCAATTTTAGTTGTTAAACCAAACCAATATAAAATCGGGCTCGCGATTTCTGCCTTCTACCTCTTTAAAATTTAACTTACTGATTAATGATTAAGATGAAAAGTTATATTTTAATACGGTTATGCTTTTAAGTCTCTACACATTTTTTTTTATTATTTAATTTTTTTTTAACAAAAATCCAAGCAATGTCTCCGCTTACATTCTGGAAATTTAATAAAGCGCCATCTGGCATTTTATGGTGGTACTGCCGATGCTTCAACACCTTGTGAGGTGACGACACGCATACGATACTAGGGTAACTAAACTACGATAATCGTCATTAAAAGCGTTGAAAACTATATCATTTAAAAAAATATATAATAATAGGAATAATTTACGAGTTATAGGCACGGTAAGCCACTGGCAACATAAATAAATAAATAAATAAATCTTTATTTTTCTCCACATCAAGAAATTACAGGAACTGGTTAAATTGTACAATGTTAAATAGAGAAAGGTTTCTGAAATAGGAAGATCCTGTGATACAGATAAAAACAGCTAGTACCTACCGTCGAACGGGGTGAATCGGGTAAATTTTAAAGGGGATTTTAATATTGAATTAATATGATAGGTACAACAACTACTCGATTTTATTTATTGAATAACACTACACTATTTTGACACCTTGTTGGCATCATCTATTATTATCTATTTACGTCGTTTGACATTTGAATTACTTACTCGCCACTTACAGTTTCAACCCGATCATCTTCTGTTTCGCTGGCCTGAAACAAATTAATAAAAAAAAACAAATTGAAATAAGCTATTTTACTCAAAAACTTCATTAGACCAAAAGTAGGATGATGTAAAAAAAAATTCTTTTGCTTTTGTTGCTTTTAAAAATCACAAAAGACTTTGTCAAACAGACTGGCGTGGCGAATGCGTAGCGTGACGTTTTTACTTGTAATGTATGGAATTGTTTGAATCCAGTCACATAGAAAAGCGAAAGCGATCCGATAGCGTGACAGAACTATCGAACTGACGTCTCGCTTTGGTTCGGTATCGCTTCGGACTCGCTTCGCTTTCGCCTGTCTGTTTGACAAAGGCAAAAACGTCACAAGCCCCCACTCCCGAATATCAAAGCGTTTTATCTTTGTGTTTAATGATTTAAAAAAAATACACGTTCATTACTTTTTAATACTTTATCTGACGGACTAAAAAGATATTCAATTTATTGATGCAATAAACTACCCTATTAATAATTAAAAAAAAAAAACGACGGGTTGCACTCTGGGAGTGCCGGCAGAAGTGAAAACTTGAATAGTAATTGTTGGAAATATCTTGTGAACAGATTTTAGTAAAACTCGCAAAAATGGTTGACTTTTTATTTCAATAATTTTCCAATGTGACGTACATCTTTTATAAACAATGTTACCTAGCAACGAATGTATCCAGCATACAAACTTCTTTAAAAGTAATAAAGTCACACGAACATTCACGCAAGCGCCCTGCGCCGTCCTACGCTTTTTCGGTCAGGGCCACGTGTCCTGACGCGAGTTTAAGATTTTATACCCATTACAGAAAAGTGCTCAACGCCGCTAAAGAAGTTTTCACTTCAAAAAACAAATTGAAATAAGCTATTTTACTCAAAAACTTCATTAGACCAAAAGTAGGATGATGTAAAAAAAAATTCTTTTGCTTTTGTTGCTTTTAAAAATCACAAAAGACTTTGTCAAACAGACTGGCGTGGCGAATGCGTAGCGTGACGTTTTTACTTGTAATGTATGGAATTGTTTGAATCCAGTCACATAGAAAAGCGAAAGCGATCCGATAGCGTGACAGAACTATCGAACTGACGTCTCGCTTTGGTTCGGTATCGCTTCGGACTCGCTTCGCTTTCGCCTGTCTGTTTGACAAAGGCAAAAACGTCACAAGCCCCCACTCCCGAATATCAAAGCGTTTTATCTTTGTGTTTAATGATTTAAAAAAAATACACGTTCATTACTTTTTAATACTTTATCTGACGGACTAAAAAGATATTCAATTTATTGATGCAATAAACTACCCTATTAATAATTAAAAAAAAAAAACGACGGGTTGCACTCTGGGAGTGCCGGCAGAAGTGAAAACTTGAATAGTAATTGTTGGAAATATCTTGTGAACAGATTTTAGTAAAACTCGCAAAAATGGTTGACTTTTTATTTCAATAATTTTCCAATGTGACGTACATCTTTTATAAACAATGTTACCTAGCAACGAATGTATCCAGCATACAAACTTCTTTAAAAGTAATAAAGTCACACGAACATTCACGCAAGCGCCCTGCGCCGTCCTACGCTTTTTCGGTCAGGGTCACGTGTCCTGACGCGAGTTTAAGATTTTATACCCATTACAGAAAAGTGCTCAACGCCGCTAAAGAAGTTTTCACTTCAAAAAAATTGTCAATGAATGGCATATTGCCATTAATTGGATTCAAATTCAGAATGCTCGTCCTCTATTACATGATACTTAAAACCTAACTTCCGAAGTATGAGTGTACAAGACTATACCTGCCATTAAATACACACAGCAAAATATGCAGGCAGCAATTCTGGAACTGTTTTCCAATGTTATGCAATAAGTTCCAATATGTAATTCAGTTCCATACCAAACTCTTTGGCTGCATGTAGCATACAGTCAAAATGTGCATACCTACATGCATGCATGTGTATAGTATACAGGAATTTGCTACCTATATCCCTAACTGTTTTGCTGACTGTACCTTTGCCTAAGTTACCTGGAGACTGACGGGGCCTGTAGAGGGCGAAAGCCTGCCGGGGTCGCGGGACTCACGATTTACCGTGACCCCGGTACGTAAAGGGCTATAGAAGGACACCGCGGATTTTAGTCAGTCATGTCTGACAGTCTCTCCCGCCCTGCCCTGGGTGGGAGGACTCATTTGATGATTTTACCACGATAAAAAAAAGTTACCTGGAGACTAGTAATTTCACTATCTGTGTTCACCATGTGGTCAGAGAGGTATTGAGTGACGTGGTCTTCTCTGTCCACTACATCTATCTCTTCGTGGATGACATTCCGGGGCAGTCCTTTTCCATTATCTTGTGGTACATTACGCGGTACAGGTTGTTTTGTCGTATTTTCTGGAAAGAATACAACAACAGTTACTTGCTACTGAAGGCGGCGTCGCTGAAAAGCGGTTCCCTCCTTCTGCGGAGCAGTCATGCTAGCGAAGGAGGAGGCGGAACACGTGAGGGAGAAGGACAGCGTCCACCTCATGATCCAGCCGCTGCGGAAGACGACTACGGCAACGGCGGGCATGCGGACGGCGAGTTATGTGCGACTCGCTGTCCGATGGACCATGCCCGGGGCAATGGCGCGTCGTGTTCCACGCGCGCCTCAAAGAGCTGTCAACAAAGCCCGTCGGGTAACCGTAGCCCGTAAAGTAGGAACGTAAAGGGCTATTGAAGGACACCGTGGATTTTAGTCAGAACAAGTCTGACAGTCCCTCCCGTCCTGCCCTGGGTGGGAGGACTCTTGTGTCACGTAAAAAAGAAAAAATAAAAATCCATGATATTTTGCTGGTAAGTGTAGCTAATAAGGCATGGTGTCTTTATTTTTTCTTTCTCTCTCTTTCTTTCTCTCTCTTTCTATTTTGTCTCAAATGCCACACAAAATCAGCTTTGATACAAACCAGTTGCAGTATTCTCAGTAGTGCTAACATCTTTTCGTGGTTGTTCATATTTGTCTGCTTTCGTCACATCTTTCGGTTCCCTTATGTCCGTCATATGGTCGCCTCTGCCTAATTGTTCTCTAAACTCTGGTGTCATGTCATCATCGCTAAATATTTTGGCGATATGCTGTGCCTGCAACTGCCAAGTAAAAATTAATTAATTGTTAAAAAAATAATTAATTAATTGTTAAAAATACAACCAAACGAGTCTTAACTCGATGGTCTTGCGGCGTTTCATTACAGAGTTCCTATGGCCACCTTCCGGCTCCATCATCATCAGCTCCAGGTCATCATAAAATTGCATTGTTATGAGATATACATATACTTGCATTTCAGTTCAAATTCCATCTTTCAGATACTATTTAAAAGGTTTCAGGATATCAATTATCCTTCAACTTGGGTTACGGAGCAGACATTTTAGAGACCGCATATGGGCAAACGTACTTTGAGACGCCTTGTACGATGGATGTTTTTTGCAGATATGCATATTGAATTATGGCAACATAATTACGTCAGAACAGTAGCGCGTTCGCATCAGCTAGGTTCGAAACGCGCGTTAACAAAGCGCGATTTTGGAAGCGTTCAATGTTTATCAGTTCGTAGAAAATACCTCCCGGACTCTCGGATTCTCGTACTTTCGTCATATTAGTCAATTGCCGACCACTGTTGAACATTAGTCTCTCCCAAAGTTTGCCACCACTCTCCGTTTTCGGCAGTCAGCATCTACCGCTGCTACAATCTTAAATCTTGCCGCAAGGCGCCCACACTATTTTGCCCATACGCGGTCCCCATTCTAGCACGTGTTTGGCCTATCAACCGTCTGTACACGGTCCATAGTGTTTTAAACAACAGTGTTTTAAATAATTGTGGGCAGTGGGAATTATACGGGAAAAGAAGGTTGTAGATACCCACAATAAAATGTATGCGTATCGTCTTTCTCCCATCAGCCTCTATTCTTCTGTCCCGATATCGACATACGCCACGTGCAATGGGTAAAGTTGTGCCATCTTCCCCTCTACAGCAGTATATATATGTAGGGGAGGATGGCACACATCTACACAGTTACGACTTACATTGAATAGATCTTCATTTGACTCTCCGGAGTGCACGGAACTGCTTATCAGTGCCGTCGCGACCAATAGCATTGCCAACTAAAAAAATAAAGAAGTGGTCTATAAATCTCTGACCGAACGACGGATACAAAAAATTACAGGTTTTTTGTAAACATTTTTTTTTTTGCCCGCAGAGCCGCTTTCATAAGTTTTTTTTTTGCTACCCCACTCTGTTCCACTCCTGAGCAAAGGCTTCCCTCCACACCTTCCACTTCTCGCGAACTCGCGCGTCCTCTACCCAGTTTGGAAGGAACCTAGTGTTCGAGTCCGTCCCGCCATCTCCTTCGTGACCTGCCGCTACCCCGCCTCACTGTCTCAGAGCAAACGTTTTGAGCTACTTTGGCCCACAGTTTGTCCGGCAGATGCGACAGAAATAAGCTTATATAAAAAAAAACTTACCATTAGAATTTTATTCGTGTTGATTTTTTTTAAACCGAACGCGCTCAAATCTATTATAGAACTAAAGGAGATTTTAAACAATCCACACCTGAGAATATTTCAAATAAACAATAACACGATAAATAAGGCTGAGAACAGATGTCCAGACTTTTGTGTGCGATTGTCGCAACTACCTATCGGGTCGGAGCAGATCCGTGCTTCATTTAGTTTCCCCACCTGGGTAAAGCTAGGGGTCTACCCGTGGGGACTTAGGATTAAGAAAAAGAATATTAAGAGTGCAAGCAAAAATTAACTTCCGGCACGCCGCAATCGCGGCGGTAAGACCTCTGCAGAGGCGCCACGGTGACCTCCGTCCGTCTGACGCGCCTTCGTCTGATTGGAAAGGAAGAAGCGCCTGGGTATCACCACGCGAGGATCGCTTGGAGAACACGAGTAACATACGGTGCCAGGTTTGCCCCGCTTATGCGGAGCACCGCCGTATCCCCACGGAGGCGATAGTCGGCGATCTCTTGTTCGAGCCCATGCTGCGGAGTGAGATGGAATGGGAAGCGGTCGCCTCGCGATTTTTATTCTGTTATCCCTCAATTTTTCTGTTTATTTTCAACTTCTTCTAATTTTTGAACAACGGAAATTTCATTTTTACTACACTTAACCCTTTCCGGGACAGACCGCCTCTCGCCGTTAACTCGATATACCTTTACGTGACAGTCCGGCTAAGGGCGGTGGACTTTGTTGCACACTCTCATTTCATTGTTTATTGTTACTACTGATATGACGTCCCGCCCATAGGCGTCAACGTCTATGGCCGTATTTGTCGTAACAAAATATTAAAAATATGTGTAATATGGTAGTACGGCTATAGGCGGTATGATAAAATGAATGGAATTTTTAAGTGTCATACTGGGATATTTAAAAAAACTCAAGTGTCCTAGAACGTGTTAAATATGTTAAATAATTTATTTTTCTTCCTGTTAGGAAATGAAAGAAAATTATGTTATCAAGACACGTTTTCACTTAGTAATCTGAGAAAAGAAACATTCTTTTGCGTTATATTCAAATGATTTAATTGCTAACTTTAGACGGCAATGATTCAGCAGTTTGAAGAGGCGGGCGCCGTAAGGGAGAGAACAGCTTCCACGTCACAACCCAGCCGCTGCGGGAGATGACCACGGCATCGGACGTCGCGAGGTGATTTTCGATCACCGTAGGCGCGGGCATGCGGTCGGTGATTAATTGGCGACTCGCCCTGAGATCATGGACCTTGCCCGGGTCGACGGCGCGTCCTGATCGACGCGCGCCTCAAAGAGCTATCAGTAATCTGACGAGGCCACATTTACAGGGCCAAAACCTGCCGTGTTGGCAGGACTGTCTTATCAAGTAACCCCGGAACGTATTAAGCGCAAGTATACCATCGCATCATCTGTGCTAGCCCTTATGGCGTGTTGATGAATCGCTTCTATTGTTTACACGTCATCTGATATTGTGAGGTGGTTATCTGGCATAACAAACGCATGCAAATAATGCATATTGAACGGTACAGTGGTACTGTTTATACTATGGATGTATACAGGGTAATTTATAAAAATTAAATATTTTGGTTTCGTAGAAAAAGTTTTAGAGGTCGGTTATTTTTTTTTTGTTTGATAATGTTTTTGTACATGTTTTTATATTATAAACTAGCTTCCGCCCGCGACTCCATCCGCGCGGATGTCGGTCTTCGCGTGGATGGTTTATTTCTCCATTTTGAGTAACTCTGACAATGACATCTTATAAATATCTATTGGACCCAAATACGGCTCAGCCTATAATAATTAAGGAGATTCGCGGTTCTACAGAACAACGTCTATGAATGAAACTGAAAAATAAGTTTTTTTTTTCTACGTATTTTTCCGGGATAAAAAGTATCCTACTTTATGCCCAGGATAATAAGGTATAATTATACCAAGTTTCATCGAAACGGAACCGTTAGTTTTCACGTGATGCCTGCATATACAGACAGACAGACAGACAAAAATTTTTTTAATCACATCGTTATTTGGGTTTGGTATCGATCCAGCAACACACCCCGCTATTTATTTTTTCGATATTTTCAATGTACTGAATTGACCCTTCTACAGATTTATTATATGTATAGATTACTTATTTTTGTTCACTGTAGAGATGCTATTATTTTTAATTATTAGGTACTACATTTTATCATGTTTAAACTCTTCAGAAATAAAAACAAAAAACTAAATATTCTATTATTTAGTTTTTTGTTTTTATTTGTCATCGCGAGCAATTTCTTATTTTAAATTCAAGATTAAATATCAAAACAAAATTCTATACTTTAATTCCATAATAGTAGCAAACATGTAACTCCATTCTGATTTCAACCAATCGGGTTGTACTGTGAACGCCCTTGAGGTGGCGCTTAAGTTCTCCCGTCAGAACAAGTGGACAGAATCGATTTTCTAATTCTTTAGTAAGACATTATGCTGTCGGGCACGCCGCAATCGCGGCGGTAAGTCCCCTCTTTGAGGAGTGGCTGGATAGACGTCACGGCGTCCTTACCTACCGCATGACGCGGGTCCTCACCGGACACGGAAATTTCGCGAGGTACCTGTTTCTGATAAGGAGGGAAGATACGCCTGGGTGTCACCACTGCGAGGATAGTCCGGAGGACACGGTGGAGCATACGGTGCAGGACTGCCCCGCTTGGGCAGTGCACCGCCGTGTCCTCACGACGGCGACAGGTGGAGACCTCTCGCGCCCGGCATAGACACGGAGGAAACTCGCTATGACAGATGGTCACCCATCCACAGACCAACCTCGGCAAGCGCGGCTTAACCCGGAAGATCGGCACACACATAGAAATAAAATGCGAAATTATTAAAGTATTTATTAAATAATTACATATTATCCTTATATAGGGAACAACAATACTATGTAAATTTTGATATTGTTCTTCCCTGTTTAACGTAAAAACTCTGATAACAACATTTTGAGGTAAAAGGCAAAATACATTATTTTTCCTGGTTTTTTAATTAAATGGAAAAATACCGGCCAAGTGCGAGTCGGATTCGGCCAAAAAGGGTTCCGTAGCAGAAAGTAACATAATATAAAAGTTCTACGATTTATGACGTTATACAAAAAAACTAATTACTTGATCTCGTTCAAACCGCTGGTAGTTTACATGGTAATGTACATCATATATTTTTTTAGTTTTATCATTCACTTATTTTAGAAGTTACGTGTTTACGTGGAACGTAAAGGGCTGTTGAAGGATCACCGTGGATTTTAGTTAGTACAAGTCTGACAGTCTCTCGCGTCCCGCCCTAAGTGGGAGGACTCATTCGATGATTTTATCACGATAAAAAAGGGTCTCTGAGTTAACCGGTAGACAGACAGACAAACGGACTGATATGGCGAAACTTGTTTACTACGTAATCCTAAAAAATGAACGCAAATTCGGGCTATAGACTAACTGTAGAGGATAACTGATTAGTATTTGTAGTTTGCTTCTTATCAGAGGGACCGGTGAAGTCAATTCGCGTCGCATTTAATGAAGCTACGTTTGTGTAGGATTAAATGTTTAGGAAAAACCATTGTGTTGCTATTACATCCCACGAGTGGTGACCAAGTGTGGACACAACATTACAGTCTGTTGAAGGAACGTTGTCTGTACAAAATGTATAGAATACAATGTGTGTTGTCGTTGTTATTGTTGTACGCGGGGTTGATGCACTCCTTCTCTTGGGGTAAGTTCAAGAATCATCACATCACCGACTGGCTTTAGCTTGTTTGAAGCTCACAAATTATCCCACATTGACCTAGTATTTTGCAGCATAAACCTGACTCATATTAAACTCTGTTTTAACGATTTATATTCATTAATTTGTAGACATATCATAGTTTGAGAGCCTCTTACACTAGTAGACTCCCAGTTGATACCTGTATTATTAGTAGCATCATTAAATGCAGAAAACAAAATATTGCAAACTACATCGTGTAAATTATCAAATGAATGGGTTTGTTTTGAGGATCTTAAATATACAGGTTGAATTTTTCAACTGGGCGTGCAAAAAAATAAAAAATAAATCATAAATCCGAAACTATGAGGAATATCTAAACATACTAAAAGTAGTCTCGACGTTTTTCGATATTCCTTTTAATTTCGGATATAGGCATCCACGCCCAGTTGAAATATTCACCCTGTATACCTTTTGTATTTTTTTAATGATTGAATACTAACCGATATACGTGAGCTTCTTTGTATTGCTGTTCTCGGCTCTTTATCAGCCTCGCCCAGGGCTTGGCTGATAATATTCTTGAATGTAATAACAAACTTTCCGAAATGTACTATTTTCAATTTGCTCCAGTAATTTCTAAGATTAGCGCTTTCAATTATTAGGTATATATTTTTTTTTTCTTGTTTCAGAAATCGTCACCCACACTACAAATCAACTACAATTCTATGACATAAACGGAACACTAACGTACTCACAGGACATTCCGCTGACTTGCTCCTTTAACTCACTGATTTACGACCCTGTACATAACAGGGTACTGTTTACCGACTGTGTATATGATATTTTTGGATTTGATATAGCTTCAAAGAAAACTGAAACTTTAGTTAAAGACAGATATGATTTTATTACAAGTTTTGCTTACGACCCCGTCTCTGAGTTACTCTTTTGGAGTGGCTACAAAAATATGTACTCGATTTTACTAAAATCTGGATTGAAAAATACAGTCAACGAAAAACAGTTAATTTTATCGGAAATCGTAAACGACATGGACGTTGATATTTGCGGGGGGTAAGTTATTAACATACTTATAAGTTAGATAAAGGGTCTGATCCAGAAAGAAGTTCTTCTGGACACGCCGCGCATTGTTAGGAGGTTCCTTTCTCTGGAGTCCTGACCACCCCTGGCTTAGACCCTGTTTAGGATACGGCAATGGGCTATAAATGTTTTAGAAAATGAAATAAATAAGTCAAAAAATAAATAAGGGAACAAGGAAATTTTAGTAATACAAGATTATGCAAATAAATAACAGGTGTATGCATTTGTGAACATTGATGTAATTTAATTAGTTGTTAACATCATAATAATGTTAAATTGCATCACACGCACGTATGTACCTGGGTGGGATACTCAACTTCAAAAACCAAAACACCAACAATCAAAATATCAACACCACATCATCAGCTTAAAACATAAACGGTGCAAAATGTTAACACGTCAGATGAGCAACGAATGTGAATTACATTAATTCATAATATCATTAGTTAAATATTAATATTATTTCCTGCGATTTTAACAATATCATCAACATAACACGCGCTTTTGGACGACACTGGTTTCTTTCTTTGGCACACATTACAAATATCATACTATTTCAGGTTAATTTACTGGATCTCAGATCAATTTAAGGTACAGCGAGCTCAGTTCGATGGCTCTCAGAGAGAAACACTAACTGAAGTTGAACCACTCAAAATTTGGTTAATAAACATTGATCAGCAAGCACAACAAATGTACTGGTACCAGCCTGAAAACAGTTATGATTGGATTAAACATGCAGATTTAAATGGGGAGAACACAAGACAAATGTATCAAATAAAAAAAACAAATATCTTTCAAAGCCAGCGATTTACCTTTTCAAAGGATCATATCTACATACAAATTTGTGAAGAGATTATCAGTTACGGACATAACTGTTCCATCTGGAAAGTTCCAAAGAATGCACTAAACCACATAGATGATATTATTGTTACCCCTTATCTCTTTATTGAAAGTGATGAACATAATTTGGGAATAGCTGCAAAATACAACATTGAAGAAGTAACACAAAGAGTACAAAATTGTGAACGTCTGAAGAGTCTGCTACCAAATAACTCGGTGAGCAACGTTTCTTCAGATGTAAGTCTGCTTTGTGTGCACGGTACAAAAGTTAGCGGGGAATCTCGTTGTGAATGTGCACAGGGTTACAGTGGTGAGAGATGCGATGTCTCAGTGTGTCATAACCACTGTTTCCAAGGAAACTGTAGTGTCAGCGCTGAGGGCGATCCTGAATGCAGGTAAAACATGTTTACAGGTCTTTAAGTGCACGCGGTAGACGATGATCGTACATTTAGCAAGCACGACTAGATTACCACATTTTTGCAGTAGCTGTACACATTATAGATTCTACAATAATATGGACTAAAGAAAAGAGAAATGCACATGTTTTCGTATCTTTATAAACAATTATTGTAAAGTAATGATAAGTTCAGGTGGATGAGTAAAAACTAAAAGCTTAAACTTTTTTTTTAAAGATTTAATGAAAATCATGGAATCATTACGTGTAAATTTCGTGCAATGATTCATTTAAACACTTATTTTTAAATATCTTTGACAGATGTTTGAAGCCGGTGGAAACACCAAAATTATTTTCAAAATAAAAATCACAAATGTTTATCAACAGAGCGCACGTTTTGAGAACCATCGCGCCATCGCGGTTAAAACAACTCGACCCCATAACTTAACTTATAGGTCAGGGTCGCTTCCAGTGAGCCACCCCAAGTATTTAAGTTTCCTTGTTCATCAAGTTACCCTTTCTATTACAGATGTAATGCAGGTTACTCAGGAGCGAGATGTAAAGTTAACATATGTCATGGGTACTGTCAGAATGACGGAGTCTGTTCCCTGAACGAGCATATACAGCCAGTGTGTCAATGTACAGGAAATTATACAGGAGCAAAGTGTGAAGTCGACGCATGTCAGGGATACTGTCAGAACAGTGGTGACTGTTCCATCAACGAGAACAGAGCGCCAGTGTGTCAATGTACAGGAAATTATACAGGAGCAAAGTGTGAAGTCGACGCATGTCAGGGATATTGTCAGAACAGTGGTGTCTGTTCCATCAACGAGAACAGAGCGCCAGTGTGTCAATGTACAGGAAATTATACAGGAGCAAAGTGTGAAGTCGACGCATGTCAGGGATATTGTCAGAACAGTGGTGTCTGTTCCATCAACGAGAACAGAGCGCCAGTGTGTCAATGTACAGGAAATTATACAGGAGCAAAGTGTGAAGTCGACGCATGTCAGGGATATTGTCAGAACAGTGGTGTCTGTTCCATCAACGAGAACAGAGCGCCAGTGTGTCGATGTACAGGAAATTATACAGGAGCAAAGTGTGAAGTCGACGCATGTCAGGGATATTGTCAGAACAGTGGTGTCTGTTCCATCAACGAGAACAGAGCGCCAGTGTGTCAATGTACAGGAAATTATACAGGAGCAAAGTGTGAAGTCGACGTATGTCAGGGATATTGTCAGAACAGTGGTGTCTGTTCCATCAACGAGAACAGAGCGCCAGTGTGTCAATGTACAGGAAATTATACAGGAGCAAAGTGTGAAGTCGACGCATGTCAGGGATATTGTAAGAACAGTGGTGTCTGTTCCATCAACGAGAACAGAGCGCCAGTGTGTCAATGTACAGGAAATTATACAGGAGCAAAGTGTGAAGTCGACGCATGTCAGGGATATTGTCAGAACAGTGGTGTCTGTTCCATCAACGAGAACAGAGCGCCAGTGTGTCAATGCACAGCAGGTTTTGACGGTGTAATATGTGATGTTTCCACGTCTCTGATCAAATGGAACCAAACACTAGCTGAATCAAACGATGTTGAACAGTCAAAGACAATCGGACCATGGATGTCTTACAAACTTATATGTTCTGCTCAAGTTCTGGTGATGATATCGCTTATGAAATATACATGCATACATTTGTAATTGTATATATTTTTACATAGTTTTTTTTTTGTTTAGCTTTTGGTAAAAAGTTGCCAATTCTTATCGTGCCTACGATGTTCTCTCGTGTTTATGTGATACCAAACTGTAACAATAACATTTTAAAAGCAAATATTTTTAAAAGAGTAATCATGGGGTTCCTTGAAGGTTCTTCTCCATGGAAACGACCAACCCGAACCGTGTTTTTCATTTTTTTTCTTCTCGATGTTTTATAAGTGCCCATGTAAAATCAAATATTTTGAATTTGTTTGAAGTGTCGTGGTAAATGAAAGACATTTGCACTCGATGAGGTCTCGATTTTATGTGTCTTTACATAGAATGAGCGTACATGATCTTAGCATATTGCTTACTTAGCTAATCCTAAATAAGGTGTGATTACACACACATACATAATAATACTAATGATACTTACTTACACACACTACACCTCCAGGGGTAAAAGAAAAAAAAAATAATTAGAGCTCATAATTATTTTTTTTTGTACATTAAGTTATTACGACAACAATAAAAAAAAATACAAATATACTATTAACTATGGAACAATTTAGTTCTGTCCTTATGAATCAATTCAATTTTATTTTGATTTAAAATTTTGACGTTAGGGCCCATATCTTCTAGCACAATATAAGGGCCTTTAAAAATATTATCCAATTTCTTTGTTCCTTCACTTTTGACTAAAACTAAATCGTCTTTATTATAAGTAACTGGATGACATTTCTTATCATATGCTAATTTTCTATTTTTCTTACTAGTTTCTAAATTAAGTTTAGCGTCTTTTAGCGCTACCTGTAGCCTATATCTTAAATCTAAAGAGTAGTCATTGGGATTATATAATGGTTCTATTCTAGTACAGTTCTTAATATTATTAGGAATATTACATGTCCTGCCGAAAATTAGTTCGAAGGGCGTGTACTTCGTCTCAGAGTGGACGGTATTATTATAACTGAAACACCAAAATGGTATCCAGTGTGACCAGTCATAGCCATTAACGCCTGAATAAGTCCTTAGAAAAGCGCCTAAATGCTTATGAGCATTTTCAAGAGAACCGATCGATTGATGGTGGTACGCTGTGGACGTTAACTTTTCTATTTTTAATAATTTGCAAACTTCAACCATAGTGCTTGAAATAAACTCTGTACCTCTATCAGTTGCTATAACTTTAGGTATACCGAAACGTAAAATAAAATTTTGTATAACTGATCTTGCTACAGTTATGGTTTCTTTGTTTTTAATAGGATATGCTTCAATAAATTTAGTTAGTTCACATTGTATTGTTACAAGGTAACAATTTCCTTCCTCGTCTTTATCTAAAGGACCTACCAAATCTAAAAATATTTTTTCAAAACCTGATGACGCAGTTGTTGTCATCGGTTGTCTTGTGCACCTACTATATTTAGTCTTCTGACATGTAGAACACTTCTTTACAAAATCCTGAACATCTTTATCGATACCTGGCCAGAAATATCGTCTTTTGATGTTGTTAGTCATTCTGCGGACCCCAGCATGTCCACTGGTAGGCAGTAAATGAAAGTCATTTAAAACACATTGTTTTTCACTATGATTATCTATTCTTTCTATTCCTCTTAGTATGCATACTCTCGGACCGGTCCAATCTTTTACTGTTTGTATTTCACTACACAAACCTTTTATAAACTCTTCGTTTTCATTATTTTTAACTATGCATACTTCTTTTACTTTTAAATTATAGCTAAACTTCTCTAACTTTGTCACAAATTCGGCTCGCGAGAAATGTGCCGTAAAGTTGAGGTTTACACATAACAACATTTTACTAGGGATGTAAGCGAGACACTCGTCTTCAGCACTTATCATATTATCTCTTCTATATTTATCCACTTTTTCTTTCTCTAGCAAAATCATCTCCACGACATCACTCGGCTTCCTTAGTAACTCCACGACTCTAGGCTGATCAGACCCTTCTTCGGTGGATTGACTAATTGGCGGTGATTCATTCTTACTCTTCTCATCCATTATTCTTTTTTGTGCTCTAGTCATGACATTAACTTCCGAAATTTTCTCATTCATACTCTTTAATTCACTGGAAGTCACATTTACTCTGGATAATGCATCTGCGACTACATTATCCTTCCCTTGCACATACACTATTTTAAAATCATATTCCTCAAGTATTAAACGAAACTTCAACAGCCTGCTAGAGGGATCTTTCATGCTGAACAAATAAATGAGTGGTTTATGATCTGTCATTATAGTAAAATGCCTACCGAATATATACGGCCTAAAGTATTTTACTGCCCAGACTATAGCAGTAAGTTCTTTTTGAATGGTGGGGTAGTTTAATTCTGCCTTATTTAATGGTCTACTAGTATATGCTACGGGTCTCAGGTCCTTGTTACACAAAACTGCACCAATCCCTACACCTGACGCGTCAGTCTGTAAAACAAATTCGTTGGATTCTGAGAAATCTGGGTACTGAAGTATGGGTGGGCTAATTAACTTTTGTTTTAAAATTTCGAAGGAGTATTGACATTCCGCTGTCCAATTGAAAACTATATTCTTCCTACATAATCGATTTAAAGGTAATGTTATCTGAGCAAACGATGGTACAAATTTACGATAGTAATTGCAGAAAGCTACAAATCGTTTCACTTCATCAACATTTTTGGGTACCGGAAAATTTTGTAAAACTAATGTTTTCTCTGGATCTGGTAATACTCCATCAGCAGAAACTAAATGTCCAAGATACAATATTTCCTTTTTTAAAAATTGGCATTTGTCCGGATTTAATTTAAAATTTACTTTTCTTAACCTTTCGAGTACATCTATTAAATTTTTATTATGAGAATTTAGATTTCGCCCAAAGACAATCAAATCGTCTAAATAAATAAAACATTTGTCATACGTCAGAAAAGACATAGCTATAGACATTACTCTGCTGAAATTACTACAGGAAGTTTTTAGTCCCATAGGAAGACGCTTTAATTGATACTGACCCGAGCTGGTAGAGAAAGCAGTGTATTTACGACTTTCAGGGCTTAAACTAACTTGGTAATAACCTTGATTTAAGTCTAAATGAGTGAAATACATCGAGCCTGAAAATGAGTCTAAGATGTCGGTGATGTTAGGTAGTGGAAACTTATCATCGACTATTACATCATTGAGTTTTCTGAAGTCTACTACCAAACGCCACTTTTTACAGCCTTCAGACTTTTTGGGAACGAGCAATATAGGACTGTTCCACTCGCTTGAGGACTCTTCTATAATGTCGTCCTTTAACATTTGTTTAATTTGTCTATCAATCTCTGGCTTCATTGATTGAGGCAATCTATAAGGTTTAACATATGTAGGACTTACGTTAGGTTTTAGTGTTATGGATTGTTCGTAAACGTTGGTGGTGGTTAGCTTATCTCCTGGTAAAAAAAATACATCTGAATATTTAGTACAAATTGTTTCGAGAGAAGTCTTTTCTTCTGAATTAAGATGATTTAATTTTAACAACGTTAATAAAGTTTCAGCCCTATTAGCACTGCCTTTAGTTTTATCGAAAGTTAAAATATTATATTTGCTTAAAAATTTTACTTCGGGTTTGAAATTTTCTAATCTTACTTCTTCATCTCTAATATTAAGTATTCTAATTGGTATCCTACGACTTTTAGGTCTAACTATAGCTCCTGCTAGAAAAATATCTTTCTCTATCTCTTTCGAGCAAACAACACAATCATCTTTCGCATCAATATCTAATTCTACGAAATGGGTCGATTCACTCCGGGCTGGTAATACAAGACAATTATTATTATTAGTAAACGTTAAATCAGGTCTAGGCGAGATAGGTAAATAAAGTAGTTTACCCGCATTATTAACTACTAACACGTTGTTAGCTAAATCTACATTACAGCGATAAGTAGATAGAAAATCTAAGCCTAAAATACCAGTTGCCTTGAATGGTAAATTTTGAAAAACGTAAAATTTATGGAAAAACGTGTCATTATGTTCTGTAACGAGTTTCAAGGTAACGTATCCCAAAGAATTAATCTGGCCCCCTATGCCGTTTATAGTAGTGCTATTATAACATATACGTATCGAATCGGGTAATTCATTTTTTGTAATAATAGATACTGACGCACCCGTATCTACTAAAAATGAATATTTTTTGTTGTGACAAATAAATTTCACAAATTGACATCGTCCCTTACAAGCCATAATATAATTATTAAAATCGAAAAAACTGCCTTTTGGCCAATTTTTGGGAATTTTCATTTTCATTTGAGTTTTGGGAGATGTCTTGTGCCGATGCTTGCGCGGGTTGTACGGGTTGCGTTGAAAAAACATTATTACGGCTGTAATTATTTCCTCGCCTGTTACCAGGATAGTAATATCGGCCATTGTTACCATTCGCCTGGGTGAAATTTCTGCCCCGGTTAGAATTTTGAAATGATATTCCGTACCCACGGCGGTTATAATGATTAAAAGATCCATAATTGCGGCCACGTTGACCTTGACCACGCGGTCCTGAAAAAGGTGTAAACTTACCTCGACCTCTTCTCGAATAGTGCATGACGTCCGGGTTTGAGGACGTAGACGGCGTTGATATATCCTCGTCCTTAGCGCCTTGTATGGCGTCCTTGAGAGTACTATAGTTGCGAGCGATCACGATGGTGCTTAACCTTAAACTTTTCAACCCATCTGAAAATCTCTTAATAGCCATTTTCTCATTTAATGGCTTTAAAACCGCGAACTTTGACGAATCGCCGTCTGCCTGTGAGATGGTTAAATCGGTAAAAAGTTGTTCTATTTCAGAACCGTATTCGTCAATTGACCTAAAACCTTGGTTCATATTTTGGAGGCGGGACTGAATAGCGGTAAAAGATTTTGTAGTTAATAAATGTTTCCTTAAATCCTGTATTAAAGTAGCAACAGTGTCGTAGTTATCACTTATACGAAGCTTAGCGTTCTCGGATAGGCGACCTTTAATTACGAATTTTATTAAAAGTTTGTTTCCCGAATCATCTAACATATCCGCATACATTTCCACTGCATCAATCAATCGCTTCGTGGTGTCCTCCCTACCATCCATAAGGGGAATTAAGTTACAGGCCGTTCGAATGTCAAATTCCATTTTTACAATTATTTTTTCGCTAGCAGGGGGAGTACACAATTGACTTATCTTTATAAATACGCTCTTAATATTATCAAAGGTTTAATTGCGGGTAGGTGCACAAAAAGTATACACATTTTTCCGAATCGCTTATTTTAATTTTTAATAGTATTTTCATTATTTTATAAAAAAATTCTATGTAATAATATAAATTTACATACCAATAAGCATATATTGTGTGGGCAATAACATACACATGCCCTAAACAGTGTCAATTGCATTTACTTGCTGGCTGAACTGTCACTTGAACTTTGGTCTCACTGATTACTGCACTGACACTGACGCTGAGCCACTATCATGAGCTCTATAGCTGACATCGCGGAGACACAGCGTTTGGCTATAACATCCCTCAACCAGCGGATGGCTGATTTTGAAGAACACCTGAAGTCATCATCACCGGGAGCAGACTTGAGCGGGCTTCAAAAGGATTTTTCAATTTTTAAAGAGCATGTGTGGAGTGTCCTCGGTGCCTTGCAGCTGCAGATTGCTGAGTTAAGCAGGAGCGTTGACGTGATTGAGATGCGTCACAGGAAAAAGTTCTTGCTGTTTGGAGGTGTGCCTGAGAAGCCTGATGAGAAACTCTCGGAAACTGTGGTAACCATTCTGCACAGCAAGCTTGGCATCACTGATCTGGCACCTTCTTCATTAACGGTATGCCACAGGTTGGGCTTGGCTTCAGAAGGTCACTCTAGACCTATTCTGATTCGGTTCATGGAGTCTGCTATTAGGAGCCAGATCTGGAAAACCAAGACCAAACTGAAGGGATCCTCTTATGTGGTGTCTGAGTTCCTCACTCGTCAGCGACAGTCTGCTTTTACAGCAGCTCGGAAGTTGTTTGGTGTGACTGCTGTGTGGACCATGGACGGGATCATTTTCGTCAAGCTCCCTAATGGTAAACGTCGGGTCTTCACTGTTGAGGAAGTCGTCGCGCTAGGAGCGGAGCATGGCAAGTCACTGGATCAGATTGTTCCGCCAGACTCCAACCCTGGCTCCAACAGCACGAGCCCGACGCCGGCGCATGCTCCCACTCGGTCAAGACGGTTAGCAAGGAAGAAGTAACTCGGTTTGTTGTCATTTTTTTTATGTTTCTATACATCTATAGCTAGTTTTCTGTTCGATGTTAATTTTAGGAGTACGTCACGGTGGCTTTTTTTTTTTTCAATTACCGACACTTATGTTTTCTTTATTTCAACTTTATTGTTGTGTGCTTATTATGTAATGTCACTCTCACTTATCACTGACATATACTCTATGTCACTGACTGTATTCGATCAGTTTCGTTCAGAAACATGCATTAGTTTGTAATAGGTTTATATTTAATGTTAACAGTCTGCCGGCAGGTTTTTGCAATTGTTTTTATGTGAATTTTGTTTCACATTTAAAATTATATTCAATTATTTATTATATTTTATATTTATTATTATTATTATATTTTACTTTTACTCAAATTCATAATAATTATGTCTGACGATGACTCATTTTATTCATGTTCTTCCACCTCTTTTTCAACTCTTGATGATTCTCTGTCCGCAAATAGTTTTCTTAGTAGTGAGTGCCAGCGATTTAACAAGTGTTTTAATGTATGCCATGTCAATGCACAGAGCATCCCTCAGCACCATTCTGAGATTTTGGATTTATTTTCTGACGTCGCCTTACATGCCATTTTAGTGTCTGAAAGTTGGCTTAAACCTGAACTTCCCTCTCATTTTTACTGTTTACCGGGGTTTATTTTAATTCGGAACGATCGTACAGGTAAGCGAGCCGGAGGTGTCGCCATTTACCTGCGAAGTGATATCCCTTATAAAATTTTATTTTCATCATCCCCAATCTATAATGGTAACCCTGAGTACTTATTTCTTGAAATTATTGTCAAAGGGGTTAAGGCCGTTCTAGGAGTTGTATACTGCCCACCTACTATAGATTATTTCTCTACTCTTGAATCTCTCTTCGAATCTCTTTCCTCTGAGTACAAGCATCACATAGTCATGGGTGATTTTAACACTGACCTCTTGAAGGATAACCTAAGATCACGTAGGCTGAGTGCGATCCTGGAATCCTCGAGTCTGTCACTTCTTAAACTTAATCCTACACATCATAACTTAGACTCTAGCGATTCCTGGCTCGATATCATGCTTGCATCTTCTGTGGATCTCGTTGCCAACCATGGTCAGATTCCTGCGCCTGGTTTATCCAGACACGATCTGATTTATCTATGTTATAAAATTAAACCCCCTAGGCAGCGACCAGCTGTTTTTTTTATTAGAAATTTCGCAAGATTAGATAGGGACAAACTTAATACTGATGCACAAGCCCTTGATTGGGGCGAAATTGCCCAGTCAACATCAGTGGATCAGAAGGTAGAGATATTTAATAGACATGTACTCCAGCTTTTTGACTCTCATGCTCCGCTGAGGGCTGTTCGTGTCAAGCGTCCTCCAGCTCCATGGATAACCCCTGGAGTTAGGATGGCAATGAGACGACGCGACCGGGCTTTTAGAAAATATAGGCGGGACCGCAGTGAGGAGTACTGGAACCTGTACAAGTTAGCTAGGAACCGTTGCAACCAGATGGTAAGAGCATCTAAACGCCAATACATTTGTGAGAATGTCCTCAATTCTTCACCGGCTGATATCTGGAAGTTTCTCAAATCTCTTGGCATAACTAAGTCCCCCTCTAGTATAGCCTCTCTCAATCTTCCATTAAATATTCTCAATAAACATTTTTCTACGTCTACTACGCTTCCAGTTGACGTTAAAGATATGACTATCCTTGACATTACTTCCAGGCCAATGTTTCCTACTGACTCTTTTTCTTTCTCTCCCGTGACAAACCTTGAGGTCTTCAAATGTTTTACCTCTATCAAGTCTAAGGCTGTGGGCTGTGATGGGGTCAGTCGAACTATGTTGTCTTTTATGATTGAGGACTTAATTCCAGTTATTACTCATATCATTAATACATCTCTGCAGACTGGTGTATTCCCTGCAATGTGGCGTAAAGCTTACATTATCCCTCTTCCCAAAATTTCCAACCCAAGTTTACCTAATCACTTCAGACCTATCTCCATTCTCCCTTTCCTATCCAAAATCTTAGAAGCAGTTGCTCTCAAGCAAATATCCTCCTACGTCTTTAAAAATAACATTTTGTCCAATTACCAATCTGGTTTTCGGCCTGGCCACAGCACAGCCACAGCTCTACTTAAAGTTACTGAAGACATTAGAGATGGCTTGGAGAATTCGAGGTTAACGGTCTTAGTTTTAATAGATTTTTCCAATGCTTTTAACACCGTTGATCACGACATCCTCTTGGCCATCTTGTCTCAAATTGGGGTCTCATCGTTGTCACGTGATTGGTTTTCATCTTATCTTCGTGGTCGCCAGCAGGCAGTGCGTGCTGATCAGGATTCCTCTGACTGGTTCGACCTGGTAACTGGTGTTCCTCAAGGCGGTATACTCTCTCCTCTCTTATTTTCGTTATTTATAAACTCCATTACTTCTAACCTCAAATGTTCTTACCATCTCTACGCTGATGACTTGCAACTATACGCTCAATCAGACATCGCCAACCTTAATAATTGCATCTCGTTACTCAATGCTGATCTTCGTGCTATTGAAGAATGGTCTAGCAAGTTTGGGGTTGCTGTGAACGTCGGAAAATGTCAAGCAATCATCATTGGTAGTTCACACTACTTGAGAAACGTGAACACTAGCCAACTTATGCCACTGTTGTATGAGAACACCGTCATTTCTCTTTCACCTCACGTTAAAGACTTGGGCCTGTACATTGACGACAGTTTAAGTTGGAAAAAGCATGTGGCTCAGGTGAGTCAGAAAGTCACGTTCTCGCTGCGGTCTCTCTATAGATTCAAGCATTTCCTCCCATCTAGCACCAAACTCACTTTGGTCCAGGCACTTGTGCTTCCCATTATTGACTATGCTGATGTTTGTTATTCTGACCTATCCCAAGAACTTCTAAATAAATTGGATCGTCTTCTCAATAACTGTATTCGCTTCGTTTTTGGCCTTCGTAAATACGATCACATTTCTTCTTTTCGTTCCCAGCTTAAATGGTTGCCTATCCGACTCAGGAGGTCCCTCAGATCTCTCTGCATGCTCTTCAAGATTTTAAACGATCCATGTGCTCCTGATTATTTAAAAACTCTTTTCAAAGTGTTGGGCAGTTCTCATACTCGTAATCTTCGAGCTTCCCAAAATCTACTTCTCCAAATTCCTTCACACCATACCGGTTTCATGTCTAATTCTTTTACTATCTCAACTATTAAGCTCTGGAACGCGCTACCCTTTAGCATAAAGAAAGCTGAAAGCAATTTCACTTTCAAGAGAAAAGTTTTCAAGCTCTATATGTCAGAATAAATTAGCTCTCAATTAACAAAAGTCGAGTCATGTCATCAATTATTATGTTTTTCTTTCTATTTGTTTGTTTAGTTTATTTTATTTGTAGGTATATATGTAATAGTATAAATTATTATTTTTTTGGTTTGTATAGCTTCTTTATTTTTTTTTTTTTTTATAGTTTTTATTGTTTTTTGTACCCTACCACAGTGTTGTCCTACACCCAAAGGTTGACTGGTAGAGAATGCCTTGTGGCATTAAGTCCGCCTATGTACCATTGATTTGTACATGAAGTATAAATAAATAAATAAATAAATAAATAAAGGTGGTAGACAATTGCGTCACTAACTCGGGTTTCAAATCATGCGATAATTTAGAGTACAATAATTGTGCTTCACTAAATAGTTTCTTAGCCTCTTTTAACTTATTTATCGCAATAGAACCCGTAAATCTAGCTTGTCCTTTCTTTATTAAATATTTACTAATGTCCACTAAATCTTCATATATTCTGATAAACTCATCGGCCATAATCTAAAAATAAAACATCAAGGAATGCAATGACATCATCCTAGTAAAGAAATTTCTTCATTACATTTCTTATAACCGTCTTCCAAACTGGGATAGCAATGCGAAAACATTCCATATACGGCGCAGGGTATCGGGTTCGGTGAGTCGCCGTGCACGATTTATGAAGTGTTACATATTGTTACAATAAAACCTTATACTAATTACTTACTTTTTATAACTCAATCATGCATTTTACACGCTATACTTATTTGTGAGACGTAAAGTTAATTACTTAAATCATATGCCTATAAGGGCATCACTTGACGTTACATTTGGATTATTTATTTTCACGATAGTCCACTGATTTTAATTCCACTTGTTTTAATCTGCTGTTAACACCATACAGTATTTTATGTAGATCCCACTGAACTGAACGCGGCAACGAAATTTTGGAAAAGTTTTTCACTTAAACAGGTTTATCTGCGACATCATCGCGGGTAGCTTGTTTCTTGAAATACATTGAGGTCTGCCTGCGACGTAAGGACCTGCGGTTCATCTGTCTCTCCATCCACTTGACATGCATCTTCTTGTAACATTTGCAGATAGCATAGCATGCCGCCGCCAGTAGGACGATTGTGATCAGGGTGAGGAGGATATTTGACGTGCTGATGCTGGAGTAGCCTTGCTCGGTAGTCGCACCATTTTTCCCATTACCAGCAGCCGTCTGCGCGATAATCGTCTCTTCTTTCGTTTGAGTAGATTGGCACATGATGTTTACACAATAATCACTAACATTAAACAGTGTCCGATTTAATACCTAATCAAAATTGTTTTTAATTATTTTTCTAATTTCACTCGCGCTGTGACCTTGAATGGCAGGGTCGCCATGAAGTGTCGTGGTAAATGAAAGACATTTGCACTCGAAGAGGTCTCGATTTTATGTGTCTTTACATAGAATGAGCGTACATGATCTTAGCATATTGCTTACTTAGCTAATCCTAAATAAGGTGTGATTACACACACATACATAATAATACTAATGATACTTACTTACACACACTACATGTTAAATGTAGGTTTTTTTGCACTTTTTAAATAATCTAGCTCATAATTAAACGACACGGTTGGCGCAGTGGCTGAGCGATCGACTGCTGCGCAGCGTGTCGCGGGTTCGATCCCCGCACGGAACAAATGTTTGTATGATCTGCAAGTAGTTATTCCGGGTCTGGGTGTTTGTGTATGTGAGTTTTCATGTTTGTAAACGCACCCACGAAACAGGAAGCAATTCTAGTGTGTTAAAAACGTTACAAAAATATATTTTTAAGGTGTAGAGTTTTCGAAATGCCTGAAGGTATCTTTTGGGATCAAAAAAATCGCATCTTTAAATAAGTCTGGCTTGGTTCAATTCCACTTTCTCCCAGCCAGGTCTGCATTTCTGTGTTTAGTGATAATTGAAGAAGTATTAAAAGTTTTCAGAGCGCCAAACACTTTCATAAAAATGCACGTAGCTTTCCAGCTATTATTTATTATACCTAAATTATAGCTTTCGCACTTTAGGTATTTTTTTTTTCACATTTATCATTTAATGTATTTATCAACTGGTTTCTAATAAAAACAAACTTTCGGTAAAGCCCACACGCCGTCTGTGTTATGTACGGTACCTTTAGTACTCGTATGAAACATACTCCCATTTAATGTCTGTGTGTTTGATTTTTATTGTTTAAATTTCACAATTCATTTTTGGGCAAATTTCACCATCATCCATTATCAGGATTAAAGAAGCCTGCGTTTTCGAAAACAGGCCTCGCAAATTAATTCAATAGGATCACTTCATCCTGTGTTCTTCATCAGATCGTCTCTCCACCTTGCAGCTGGACGTCCTACGCTGTGCTTGCCAGTGATCATTTAAGATATTATTTAAGCTGTTTTTCTTACACCTTACATTTTCCTGCTGAAGTAAGGTGAGAAGTTGTGTGGTGCGCTCCGCAGCAAAGTTATTCTGCGTCTCATACCTTTGAGATCCTTGCTACGCTAAGGATTCTAAATTTGAACGAATCGCTTTTTTATCGTGGTAAAATCATCAAATGAGTCCTCCCACCCAGGGCAGAGAGGGGGGACTGTAGTGACAAAAATCCACAGTGTCCTTCAACAGCCGTTTTGTTCCGGGGTCAAGGTAATTCGTTAGTCACGCAACCCCAATCGCCACGTTCTGGTTTCAATCCTAGAATCCTCCGCATGCTCAGTTTTCAATTTCAAGTACTCGAGCCAAGGAAAAACTATGTAGCCTTGCATAACAAATCACATGCATTAACATACAAGTACATGTAAAGACAAATCCAGCGAATCCAAATACGATGGATTTATCTAATTTCATTTATGAGTTCATAGGAACTCATAAATGAAATTAATTTCTGGTGGTGATCTAGACATATTATTGCATTGTCACCGAAGATATTCAAGTATGCTTAAATTCCTGCTGGGGCCGCGGGAATCACGAATTACCGTGACCCCGCCAAAAGGCCATTGAAGGACACCGTGAATTTTAGTCAGTACGGGTCTGACAGTCCCTCCCGCCCTGCCCTGGGTGGGAAGACTAATTTGATGATTTTACCATGAAAAAAAAAGTATGTAAAGTAATTGAGCCCAATCGGACGTCAAGAAGTTGTTCTCACTCAGCTTACAAGACCAATCGTTCTAAAAACATACTAACAGAACAGGGCACGGGCACGCCGCAATCGCGGCGGTAAGACCCCTCCTTGAGGAGTGGCTGGATAGGCGTCACGGCGTCCTTACCTACCGCATGACGCAGGTCCTCACCGGACACGGAAGTTTCGGGAGGTTCCTGTGTCTGATAGGGAGGGAAGAAACGCCTGGGGTCGAGGCCATGCTGCGGGGCGAGACGGAGTGGGAAGCGGTCGCCTCCTTCTGCGAAGCAGTCATGCTCGTGAAGGAGGAGGCGGGCCGCGTGAGGGAGAGGACAGCTTCCTCCCTCCACCCCAGCCGCAGTGGTAGACGCCCACAGCGTCGGACGTTCGACAGACGATCTCCGGCCACCGTAGGCGCGGGCATGCGGGCGGCGAGTAATGGGCGACTCGCTGTCCGACCATGGACCATGCCCGAGTCGACGGCGCGTTGTGTTCCACGCGCGCCTTAAGCAGTGTTAGCATAGTGACGGGGCCTGTAGAGGGCCAAAGCCGGTCGGGGTCGCAGGACTAACGAATTACCGTGACCCCAGTACGTGTAAAGGGCTATTGAAGGACACCGTGGATTTTAGTCAGTCAAGTCTGACAGTCCCTCCCGCTCTGCCTCATTTGATGATTTTACCACGCTAAAAAAAAAAAGTCGGTAAATGTCTAACTGTAAAGTAACGTTTTTATTGAAGCCACTTTTGTATAAAAGCGTTAGTGAACGCCACGCACTTATTTAAATGTTTTTTTTTAGACTCTCACTTGTTCTACGTAGGAATTGAACGACGGGGGTAATTTTTCTACCGTGTTTTTGGCTTCAATTCTCAGGGGCCTGTCGTGAATTAAAGCTTTAACGTACAGGGCTAGGAATCGAGAGTAAATTACACATGAGTGAATGTCATAATTTTATTTTATTTCTAAAAATATTTGGATCGATCTCCAGAGGCATGACTTTTCTGATCGCTATGGCTGTGATTGCTCTGTCCAAAAAGACCAGAGCAATGATATTTTGCATTAATTGTACGTTATAAATCTGTTTTAAGTCCGGACTGTAACAATGACAAACAAAGAACTATGCATATAACCTATCCTAACCTTACCTGTATTTGTTTAGGATTAAATGTTAAGGAAAAACCATTGTGTTGTTATAACATCCCACGAGTTGTGACCAAGTGTGGACACAACATTACAGTCTGTTGAAGGAACGTTGTCTGTACAAAATGTATAGAATACAATGTGTGTTGTCGTTGTTATTGTTGTACGCGGGGTTGGTGCACTCCTTCCCTTGGGGTAAGTTCAAGAATCATCACATCACCGACTGGCTTTAGCTTGTTTGAAGCTCACAAGTTATCCCACATTGACCTAGTATTTTGCAGCATAAACCTGACTCATATTAAACTCTGTTTTAACGATTTATATTCATTAATTTGTAGACATATCATAGTTTGAGAGCCTCTTACACTAGTAGACTCCCAGTTGATACCTGTATTATTAGTAGCATCATTAAATGGAGAAAACAAAATATTGCAAACTACATCGTGTAAATTACCAAATGAATGGGTTTGTTTTGAGGATCATAAATATACAGGTTGAATTTTTCAACTGGGCGTGCATAGCTAAATCCGAAACTGTGAGGAATATCTAAACATACTAAAAGTAGTCTCGACGTTTTTCGATATTCCTTTTAATTTCGGATATAGGCACCGACGCCGAGTTGAAAAATTCACCCTGCATACTTTTGTATTTTTTTTAATGATCGAATACTAACCGATATACGTGGGCTTCTTTGTATTGCTGTTCTCGGCTCTTTATCAGCCTCGCCCAGGGCTTGGCTGATAATATTCTCGAATGTAATAACAAACTTTCCTCAGTTATACCGAAATGTACTATTTTCAATTTGCTCCAGTAATTTCTAAGATTAGCGCTTTCAATTATTAGGTAAATATTTATTTTATTTTCTTGTTTCAGAAATCGTCACCCGCACTACAGATCAACTACAATTCTATGACATAAACGGAACACTAACGTACTCAAAGTACATTCCGCTGACTTGCTCCTATAACACACTAATTTACGACCCTGTACATAACAGGGTACTGTTTGCCGACTGTGAAAATTCTATTTTTGGATTTGATATAGCTTCAAAGAAAACTGAAACTTTAGTTATAGACAGATATGATATTATTACAAGTTTTGCTTACGACCCCGTCTCTGAGTTACTCTTTTGGAGTGGCTACAAAACTATGAACTCGATTTCACTAAAACCTGGATTGAAAAATACAGTCAACGAAAAACAGTTAATTTTATCAGAAATCGTAAAAGACATGGACGTTGATATTTGCGGAGGGTAAGTTAGATAAAGGGTCTGATCCAGAAATAAGTTCTTCTGGACACGCTGCGCATTGTTAGGAGGTTCCTTTCTCTGGAGTCCTGACCACCCCTGGCTTAGACCCTGTTTAGGATACGGCAATGGGCTATAAATGTTTTTGAAAATGAAATAAATAAGTCAAAAAATAAATAAGGGAACAAGGAAATTTTAGTAATACAAGATTATGCAAATAAATAACAGGTGTATGCATTTGTGAACATTGATGTAATTTAATTAGTTGTTAACATCATAATAATGTTAAATTGCATCACACGCACGTATGTACCTGGGTGGGATACTCAACTTCAAAAACCAAAACACCAACAATCAAAATATCAACACCACATCATCAGCTTAAAACATAAACGGTGCAAAATGTTAACACGTCAGATGAGCAACGAATGTGAATTACATTAATTCATAATATCATTAGTTAAATATATCGCGATTTAGCTTTTACGCAAATCTACAACAACGCCCCCCCCTCCCCCAACTGGGTATAGGCCTCCCCTTTCTTCTACCAAACTTCTCAGTTCTGTGCATCCCTAATCCATCTATTTCCTGCGATTTTAACAATATCATCAACATAACACGCGCATTTGGACGACACTGGTTTCTTTCTTTGGCACACATTAAAAATATAATACTATTTCAGGTTAATTTACTGGATCTCAGATCAATTTAATGTACAGCGAGCTCGGTTCGATGGCTCTCAGAGAGAAACAGTAACTGAAGTTCCTCCACTCAAAACTTGGTTAATAAACATTGATCAGCAAGCACAACAAATGTACTGGTACCAGCCTGAAGACAGTTATGATTGGATTAAACATGCAGATTTAAATAAGGAGAACACAAGAAAAATGTATCAAATAAAAAAAACAGCTATATTTCAACCCCAGCGATTTATCTTTTCAAAGGATCATATCTACATACAAATTTGTGAACAGATTAAAAAATATGGATATAACTGTTCCATCTGGAAAATTCCAAAGAATGCACTAAACCACATAGATGATATTATTGCTACCCCTTATCTCTTTATTGAAAGTGATAACAATAATTGGGGAATGGCTGCAAAATACAACATTGAAGAAGTAATACAAAGAGTACAAAATTGTGAACGTCTGAAGAGTCTGCTACCAAATAACTCGGTGAGCAACGTTTCTTCAGATGTAAGCCTGCTTTGTGTGCACGGCACGAAAGTTAGCGGGGAATCTCGTTGTGAATGTGTAGAGGGTTACAGTGGTGAGAGATGCGATGTCTCAGTGTGTCATAACCACTGTTTCCAAGGAAACTGTAGTGTCAGCGCTGAGGGCGATCCTGAATGCAGGTAAAGCATGTTTACAGGTCTTTAAGTGCACGCGGTAGACGATGATCGTACATTTAGCAAGCACGACTAGATTACCACATTTTTGCAGTAGCTGTACACATTATTTACGGTGGAGGGGGTTCGCATCGGCGTCGGGAGGACGATGAAGTACCTGGGACTCGTCCTCGACAGCCGATGGAACTTCAGGGAGCATTTCCTGCATTTGGCCCCAAGGCTGAACCGGGCAGCAGCCGCTCTCAAGCGGCTCCTGCCCAATCTCGGCGGGCCAAATGCCTCCTGCCGGAGGCTGTACGCCGGTGTCGTGCGGTCCATGGCCCTCTACGGGGCCCCCGTGTGGGCCCTAAGCATCCGGACGCGACCACTCAAGCTGGTCGCATGCCAGAGGGTCATGGCTATCCGGATGATCCGGGGATACCGCACGATCGCCGGCGAATCAGCCAACCTCCTAGCGGGATTGCTGCCCTGGGATCTGGAGGCGACTGCCCTCCAGCGCGTCTATGAATGGCGCGTGGAGGCGCAGCGTCGGGGCGAATCCCCGCTGCCTCGACAAGTCGAGGCGCGGCGGGAAGAGCTCCGGCGTGATCTCAGGGCAGTGTGGAGGGAGCGACTGTCGCAACCGAGGTCCGGGCACGCCGCAATTGCGGCGGTAAGACCCCTCTTTGAGGAGTGGCTGGATAGGCGTCACGGCGTCCTTACCTACCGCATGACGCAGGTCCTCACCGGACACGGAAGTTTCGGGAGGTTCCTGTGTCTGATAGGGAGGGAAGAAACGCCTGGGTGTCACCACTGCGAGGATCGTCCTGAGGACACGGTGGAGCATACGGTGCAGGACTGCCCCGCTTGGGCAGAGCACCGCCGTGTCCTCACGACGGCGATAGGCGGAGACCTCTCGCGCCCGGCATTGGTCGAGGCCATGCTGCGGGGCGAGACGGAGTGGGAAGCGGTCGCCTCCTTCTGCGAAGCAGTCATGCTCGTGAAGGAGGAGGCGGGCCGCCTGAGGGAGAGGACAGCGTCCTCCCTCCACCCCAGCCGCAGTGGTAGACGCCCACGGCGTCGGACGTCGCAGGACGATCTCCGGCCACCGTAGGCGCGGGCATGCGGGCAGCGAGTAATGGGCGACTTGCTGTCCGACCATGGACCATGCCCGGGTCGACGGCGCGTTGTGTTCCACGCGCGCCTCAAAGAGTGTCAGCATATTGACGGGGCCTGTAGAGGGCCAAAGCCTGCCGGGGTCGCGGGCCAAGGGATTACCGTGTCCCCGGCACGTAAAGGACTAGTGAAGGACACCGTGGATTTTAGTCAGTACAAGTCTGACAGTCCCTCCCGCCCTGCCCTGGGTGGGAGGACTCATTTGATGATTTTACCACGCAAAAAAAAAAAAAAAAAAAAAGCTGTACACATTATAGATTCTACAATAATTTGGACTAAAGAAAAGAGAAATGCGCATGTTTTCGTATCTTTATAAACAATTATTGTAAAGTAATGATAAGTTCAGGTGGATGAGTAAATACTAAAAGCTTAAACTTTTTTTTAAAGATTTAAGGAAAATCATGGAATTATTACGTGTAAATTTCGTGCAATTTCGTGCATTCATTTAAACACTTATTTTTAAATAGCTTTGACAGATGTTTGAGGCCGGTGTTTTTTTAAGACACCAAAATTATTTTCAAAATAAAAAACACAAATGTTTATCAACAGAGCGCACGTTTCGAAAACCATCGCGCCATCGCGGTTCAAATAACTCGACCCCATAACTTAACTTATAGGTCAGGGTTGCTTCCAGTGAGCCACCCCAAGTATTTAAGTTTCCTTGTTCATCAAGTTACCCTTTCTATTACAGATGTAATGCAGGTTACTCAGGAGCGAGATGTAAAGTTAACATATGTCAGGAGTACTGTCAGAATGAAGGAGTCTGTTCCCTGAACGAGCATATACAGCCAGTGTGTCAATGTACAGGAAATTATACAGGAGCAAAGTGTGAAGTCGACGCATGTCAGGGATACTGTCAGAACAGTGGTGACTGTTCCATCAACGAGAACAGAGCGCCAGTGTGTCAATGTACAGCAGGTTTTGAGGGTGACAGATGTGATGTTTCCACGTCTCTGATCAAATGGAACCAAACACTAGCTGAATCAAACGATGTTGAACAGTCAAAGGCAATCGGACAATGGATGTCTTACAAACTTATATGTTCTGCTCAAGTTCTGGTGATGATATCGCTTATGAAATATACATGCATACATTTATAATTGTATATATTTGTATTTACTTTTTTTTGTTTAGCTTTTCGTAAAAAGTTCCCAATTTTATCGTGCCGACGATGTTCTCTCGTGTTTATGTGACACCAAACTGTAACAATAACATTTTAAAAGCAAATATTTTTTAAAGAGTAACCATGGAGTTCCTTGCCGGTTCTTCTCCATGGAAACGACCAACCCAAACCGTACCAATCTTTTTTTTTTCTTGGGGTTAATTGAAGAAGTATTGAAAGTTTTAACATTCGGAAGATTCTAGGATTGAAACATGAGCGAAGCGATTGGGGCCGCGGGACTCACGAATTAACGTGACCCCGAAACGCAAAGGGCAATTGAAGGACACCGTGAATTTTAGTCAAAACGAGTCTGACAGTCCCTCCCGCCCTGCCCTGGGTGGGAGGACTAATTTGATGATTTTAGCACGAAAAAAAAAAAGTATATAAAGTAATTGAGCCCAATCGGACGTCAAGAAGTTGTTCTCACTCAGCTTACAAGACCGATCGTTCTAAAAACATACTCAGAACAGGGCTTTTTTTTTTTTTTTTTAGGGTGGCAAAATCATCAAATGAGTCCTCCCGCCCTGGGCGGGGCGGAAGGGACTGTCAGACTCTTACTGACTAAAATCCACCCGTGTTTTTTCGGATGCCCTTTACGTTCCGGGGCCGCGGTATCCTGGATTAAGAAAAAAGCCGCGACCCCAGCAGGCATTTGGCCCCGTAAGGGGCCCCGTCGGTGACGCGTGAAACACGACGCGCCACCGACCCGGGCTTGGTCCTTGGTCGGACGGCGAGCTTACCCATTACTCACCGTCCGCAAGCCCGCAACACCGCTGTGCCCTCTGCTGTTCAGAGGGACACGCGTTGGAGCATCCACCCGACAGGCTATTCGCATACGGGCAAAGAGACCCCTTAGGCACACAGTGCCTAAAAGAGTTTTTGCCCGCATCCCAGGGTGCACCGGCCCGAAAAACTGGTCTTCCCCCCGGACGTATCCGAAGGGGAACTCTAGTCCACGGGCGCACGTGGAGGTTTCCTGTCTTAGCACCCCCTCAGAACAGGGCTAAGTAAATAAGAGCTTGTAATAATAATCATATCTACCGGTAGCTTGGACCCTGCTCCCATACCAGCGGATCACTATTTTTTATATTTTGAAATGATTTTTTTAAATATATGAACATAACACAATATGTTTGTAAATGAATAAGCGAAATCACAATCATTATGAAACAACATAATATGTAATAATAATGATTATTTACTGCCTAGGTACAATGAATTAGGGAAATCCCATTGGAATTTTGCCACTTATCAAAAGACCTCTCGGGTTATCAATATTGGTGATATCTTATTCAGCTAGTATAAATACAATGATCGAAATGTTGAAAAAATATACTGTTTTCTATATCCGTCGAGTGGTGACCAAGAGTGGACACAACATTAGAATCTGTTGAAGGAACGTTGTCCGTATAAAATGTATAGAACACAATGTGTGTTATCGTTGTTATTGTTGCACGCGGGGTTGGCGCACTCCTTCGATTGGGGTAAGTTCAAGGATACAAGCATGTTGACCGCGAGATTATCAATACACATTTTGAAATAAATGTTCTTAGATTATAACCGCCTTACGCGTCTGTTGGACGCTTGTCTAAAAAAAGTGTAACTGCAAAACGATCCTTATATCAACGTGGTATGTCGTTATTACGTTGACAGTTTTTTAGTCTAGTGTTCAATAGATGTTTATCTACTATCATGCTATTAATCTTAATCTATATATATAAAAGGAGAACTGACTGACTGACATATCAACGTACAGCCGAAACTACTGGGGCTAGGAATGTGAAATTTTGCACACGGCTTCCTATTATAATCTAGGGGAGCACTAAGAAGGGGTTTTTGGAAATTTAACCTTTAAGGGGGTGAAAAGGGGGAATTAGGAAAGTACGTAACGCACGCGGACGAAGTCGCGGGAAAAGTGCTAGTCTATATATATAAAAGGAGAACTGACTGACTGATATATCAACGTACAGCCGAAACTACTGGGGCTAGGAATGTGAAATTTTGCACACGGCTTCCTATTATAATGTAGGGGAGCACTAAGAAGGGGTTTTTGGAAATTTAACCTTTAAGGGGGTGAAAAGGGGGAATTAGAAAAGTACGTAACCCACGCGGACGAAGTCGCGCGCAAAGTGCTAGTCCTCTATAAAATAACCTATAACAAACTTATTGCCAACATTAAAACACTCAATGATATTATGGTAATTATATCATCCAAACGCGTGATATTATGAATTTCAAAAAAAGAACATTCTCATGCAATGACATTTTCAACACCAGATCGCTAAAATTTTGAAAAAAGAACAATAAATTGTAGACTAATTCGTAATTTCGGATTCTCGTTACAATAAATAATTCTTTTACTTATTAAGGTTTGTTTATTTTACATGTTTCGCAATTAGACTTTTCTTGAATTTACATAGTTCTTACAACAGTGTACAACACCCTATGGTATGAGAATCTTTTATAGAGGATTCACGTCATGATTGTAGATAAAGTCTTGTATGCAATTGTTATAATTAGGTATTAAAACACTCATGTGACACTATTATCACACTCGGCTACGCTTCGTGTGATAAATCCACATTCGTATTTTAATACCCCTGATTATAAAACAGTTGCATAAATAAGTATTAACTTTCTTGTGGTAAGACGGTAAATGTCTAAAAGAAAAAGTAACGTTTTTAGTAAAGCTTTTTTTCATAAAAGCGTGAGTGAACGCCACCAGGCACATATTTAAATGTTTTTTTCTTAGACTCTCACTTGTTCTACGTAGGAATCGAACGACGGAGTTAATTTTTCTACCGTGTTTTTGGCTTCAATTCTCAGGGGCCTACCGAGAATTAAAGCCAAAAGTACATGTCTAGGAATCTGAACATTCTATAATGATAAGTGAATGTTATTATTTTATTTCTGAAAATATTTAAAACGCGTTGTCCAATTAATCACTAGATCATAATTTTAAATAAATGCTAGGAATTAGAAACTAACCCAGTATTGTTTTTTTTTCAGATTTCGTCACCCGCATGTACGATCGACTACAATTTTATGATACAAACGGAACACTGACTCACTCAGAGGTTATTCCGCCGGAAGCCCACATTAAAATATTAACTTACGACCCTGTTCATAACAGGGTACTGTTTGCTGACCACCATAATATATTCAGCTTTGATATAGCTTCCAAAACAATAGAAACTTTAGTTAAAAATACAAACAATTATGTTAAAAGTTTGGCTTACGATCCGGTCTCAGAGTTACTTTTCTGGAGTGAAAAATATAAAAACATGTACTCGATTTCCTTGAAACATAGATTTGATAATAGAGTTCCCGAGAAACGTTTAATTTTGACGGAAGCTGTCTATGACATGGCTGTTGATATCTGCGGAGGGTAAGTTACTAACAATAATATTGTAAAGTTTTACAACAAATCCACAGATTTTTGATAATAGTTCATTTAATTAGTAACGTTTCATAGTAATGTAACAGAACTACGGCTTGTACCGATGGTAGAGATTTGAGTGACTCAAATTTCATCATTTCAAATTATTTCAGGTTTATTAACTGGATTTCGGAAGACTCAACTGTACAGAGGGCGCGAATTGATGGCTCCCAGAGGGAAACTGTGGCCGATTCAGCCAGTAAGAACTTTGTAAAAATTGACCAAAATGCACAAAAAATATATTGGTATTTGTTGTCAGACAGTCCGGTCGCTTGGCGTCCCATAAATCGTGCAGATTTAAATGGGACGAACGCAAGAGAAGTACACCAAGAAGTACGACCGCGAGGTCACTACGAAAAGGTGCGGTTGGCTTTTTCAAAGGATAATATCTACTGGCGAATTTGTGATAGTTATATCCGGAACTGTTCCGTTTGGAAAATACCAAAGAATGCGCCGAGAGACGTACATGTTCTCGTTGAACCTAATCTTTTAATTGAAAGTGATCAGTACATTTGGGGAATAGCCGCCAAATACAACATTGAAGATGTAACTGGTGGAGATCATAACTGTGACCGTGCGAAGAGTCTGCTACCAAATAACTCAGGTGTAAGCCTGCTTTGTGTGCATGGTACGAAAGTAGGCGGAGAATATCGTTGTGAATGTGCACAAGGTTATATCGGAGAAAGATGTGATGTCTCAGTGTGTCATAACTACTGTCTCAAAGGAGTCTGCACTGTGACTGCAGAGGGAGAGCCCAAATGCAGGTAAGAAATAAAACATGTTCTTCTTGTTAAGGAACATTTCTTATAGAGCGCGCGATTAACACATTTTTAAACAGTTTTTAATTAAAAAAACATTTAAAATTGAATCCTCATCACTAGAGACGTACATGTCGTGTCTTTACAGATTTTGATTTTAAAGTGAGCTGGAACCACCACCCTTGATTTTTTTAAGATTTTTATGGAATCGTGAGTTCCACCGTGGAAATATAGATTTCCATGACTTTCAAATGTAATGCAAAAATGTATACCTACATATTTTTAAGGTGCAATTAACCTCTCGGGCGCGTTACGTACACCCGGGTGTACATAAGCGAAAACACCCCAGCGCCTTACGTACACACGTCTGTACATAACAGACAGTCACTCATTGGACGTTGATTTTTATCATTTTCAATTATAAATCGCCCGAGAGGTTAATCTAACCGGGCCACCCTGATGGGGTTTTGACTGGAGGAAATTCTCAAACCTGTTACAATTACTTTTCCTGTTGACCAAAAGGTTGACTGGTAGATAATGCCTTGCGGCATTAAGCCTTATTTATCACAATTGGATATGGAAGTGCCTTTGTCAAACAGACAGGCGTGGCGAATACGAAGCAAGGTGTTTTTATTTGTCATGTATGGAATTGTTCAAATCCAGTCACACCGAAAAGCGAAAGCGATCTGATAGCGTGACCGAACCGATGTGAAGACGTGGCGAAGGCGTAATTGCTCTGTTTAACGTCGTTCATAAAATATCAGTTAATACAACTGTCACGCCTCGGTTCGCTGCATCCAGTTTGACGTCTCGTATCGGTTCGTTATCGCTTCGGACTTAAAGGGATATTGTATACAACTTCATTAACAAATCTTCATTTAAGAACCTGACCCAACACCTCGGGAATGGTTCTCACTGAAGGGTGCGCCTACACAGTTTGACGTAAAAAAAAAACATTAAAACCATTAGCTATGCCTAAGTAGAAGCAAAGACAATCTGAAAAATTATTACCGTCTTTCTACAAGAAAGTTAAACATCTGTTGAAAAATGGCATTTCGCGTTAGGGTCGATTATAATTATGGTCGTAGATGATGTCAGCCCATAAATTTACCCTAAACTCACGCTGAAACGGATTATTTCCCTCAAGTATTCGTTACCTACTTCAAATAATAGAGTAAATTGCACAAAGTAAGGTTAAGTTAAGCTAGGTTCTAAAACATCAATCCACCACCGGTTTAAACCACTCACAAACATTTATCAGTTTATCAAGTTACCCACCCTTTTGTTTATGTGTAATGACCTGTTGGTCTAGTGGTTAGTGACCCTGACTGCTATGCTGGAGGTCGTCGGTTCGATTCCCACCCAGGACAAATGTTTGTGTGATGATCATTTGTTCTGTGTCTGGGTGTAATTTTTCTATAATATGTATGTATTTAGAAATATATTTATAAGTATGTTTATCAGTTGTCTAGTACCCATAACACAAGCTCTGCTTAGCAATATTTATTTTATATTTATTTATTTTATTTATATTTCAGATGTAATGCTGATTACTCAGGAACAAGGTGTGAAGTTAACCCATGTCAGGGATACTGTCTGAACGATGGTGTCTGTACCCTGAACGAGAACAGAGCACCAGTGTGTCAATGTACAGCAGGTTATGAGGGTGACAGATGTGATATTTCCACGTCTCTGATCAAAAAATGTAACCAAACACCAGCTGACTCGGAAGATGTAGAGCCAAGCACAATCGGACCATGGTAGTCTTACAAACTTCCTCTCTCGGAAACTCACTTAGTTTGCTGTGCCCGGGTCCATGTTATGATCTAATTATGTATAAGTTTTACCACCTAAAAAAACATGTGGAATGCAATAAAAGTATTGAGTAAACTTATATGTTCTGCTCAAGTTCTGGTGATGACATCGCTTATACTGTACAGTAAGAAATGTATAATGTAAAGATAGCAAATTAAAAACGGAGCTATATTCCTTATATTATATATTCAGGCTACTTCAAATAATAGAGTAAATTGCACAAAGTAAGGTTAAGTTAAGCTAGGTTCTAAAACATCAATCCACCACCGCACCGGTTTAAACCACTCACAAACATTTATCAGTTTATCAAGTTACCTACCCTTTTGTTTATGTGTAATGACCTGTTGGTCTAGTGGTTAGTGACCCTGACTGCTATGCCGGAGGTCGTGGGTTCGATTCCCACCCAGGACAAATGTTTGTGTGATGAGCACGATCATTTGTTCTGTGTCTGGGTGTAATTTATCTATAATATGTATGTATTTAGAAATATATAAGTATGTTTATCAGTCGTCTAGTACCCATAACACAAGCTCTGCTTAGCTTGGGACTAGATGGCGCTGTGTGATAGTTGTGGAATATTTATTTATTTATTCCAGAGTGGTTACTTTAAAGACTATTAAATAATTACTGTAATACCTATCCATTATTTCACCCGCTGCTCGAGTCCTATTGGTCGATTATAGATGATTCAGATTAAAGTGGTTCATCTAACTAAACTCTAAAGTGTTGATATATGATTTATCATGAATCAATGTTATTCACATTCGTTGCTTATCTGACGTATTGAAATTTTGAACCGTTTTATGTTTTAAGCTCTGATTCTTTGAAAAATTAAACTATTGATTTTGATTGCATTTTGGTTTTTGTAGTTTAGTATCCCAAAAGACGTAAATCGTGTACATTATTCGCCGGTACGAATATAAAATATGTTCTGAATAGCGCCATACTGTGGATCTTCGAGAGAGACCCTTCCATAGTTTTAACAAGTTCAGTTCACTTTACACGAAAACGGTATCGACCCGATATCTGTGGGGCTAGTTTTATACATTTTCTAGGGACACTTTGTCGTTAACGTCATATATGTAAATATATTACGGGCAATTTAATAAGTCCGGGCACTATTAATAATGGCCGGTCTGTATTCATAATGCCCGATTCAATTGGGCAATGTGATTAAAACAGCATGATTAATTACTTTTCCCCACCATCATGAATACTGCCCACCCTATCTTGGGCAAAGTAACGAAATAGATGAACTGTAGTGTTTTTGTTTATTAAATGAAATTAAACTTACAACATTTTCATGATAATTTAACAAAAAAACGGGGCTTCGTCCAGCTACCTTGGTAGGCAGTAATCAGCAATTTGACAAAGGGTGCAAGAGCGAGCGAAGCGAGCTCGGGACTTGGGGTACCCCGACTCGGTCGTCGGTTATAGGTGTTTGGTTACTTTAAACCTTGCAAACAGAAAAAGGCCCATCGCTCTTGGGCATTATTAATAATGGCCAGTCTTTATTAATAATGCCCAGTTAATCACGTTGCCCGTAACATATATATATATGTAGTTACCAAACTATGTGTAACCTAAAACTTTAATGATGATTGCATGCCATTTTTATGGCGAAATGTGTTTGAACTTTTATTTATTTACAATCATCATTTAATGTATTTTACCATCTTTGTACATACCTACCACATTTATCTATACATATAATAAATCTGTAGAAGGGTCAATTCTGTACATTGAAAATATTGAAAAAATAAATAGCGGGGCGTGTTGCTGGATCGATACCAAACCCAAATATATGCTTAAAAAAATTTTTGTCTGTCTGTCTGTATATGCAGGCATCACGTGAAAACTAACGGTTCGATTTCGATGAAACTTGGTATAATTATACCTTATTATCCTGGACATAAAATAGGATACTTTTTATCCTGGAAAAATACGTAGAAAAAAAAATCTTATTTTCAGTTTTATTCATAGACGTTGTCTAACGTCTATCCGTGTCGCTGCCAGCGTCCGAGTAGGTGGTATGGAAAAGGTATATTCAGAGCCAGGATTAACTTATTTTTCAGTTTTATTCATAGACGTTGTTCTGTAGAACCGCGAACACACGTTGCATTACCCGCAGTGGATTCAGCGCCGTAATATTTATAAGATGTCATTGTCAGAGTTACTCAAAATGGAGAAATAAACCATCCACGCAAAGACCGACATCCGCGCGGACGGAGTCGCGGGCGGAAGCTAGTAGCAAATAAATAATTTTTGACTTCAACTTTGACCGCCATGTTTATCGTGCCGATATCGGCGGACGATATCGTTGTCATTCGTTATCGCCTGGTGAAAACGCTCATTCAGTGTGAATTTTATCGTTTTATTTTCCATGCCCGGTCACCCACATCTGAGTAAAGACATTAAACCCGAAGAATTTTGCAGACTGTCTTATATTTTTTGTTCTTCATTTTTTTTGTTTTTAAAACTAAAACCCAGATAACATTTAACAGTTCAAGGGTGATATATTTATATAATTATAATCATGCCACACTAGTCGCTATCTGTAGCTTCAACCAGGTTTTTTTTTTATCGTGCATGATTCTACATCATCAAATGAGACCTCCCGTCCAGAGCGGGACGGAAGGGACTATCAGACTCGTACTGACGACTAAAATCCACGAATATCCTTCAATAGCCCATAATGTACTTACCTAGATTATAAGTGAATGATAGAGTCTCCTATAATTGGAAGCGCATACTTGTATTGTCCCCTGCTTAAATCAAAATTGCATGAAATTGTGTAGCCTCTGTTGGAGATCCAATAAATAAATAAACGTTCCAGGGTCACGATTACCTAATAAGATAGTCCCGCGACCCCGGCAGACAAAAATTAAATTTTATCATTACGCGACTGTGACTGCTGAGCAAGAGATCCTGGGTTTGATACCCAGATCATTTTTTAGCATCATTCCCGGACCATCGTCCATCAGATACTTGAGTTATGAGTCGAGCTACCCGATAACTGCCAAATGCTTGCTAACTCAAAGGAGTCAGTACTGAAGCTTTACCAGTACTTGCTGGTGTTCTTCCAGTCGATCTTGAAGTGCAGCGACGTGCTGCAATATACTTTTCTACACGGGAGACCACTGATGCTAATTTTCTACCGCAACGTGATCATGATAAGATATCTAGATTATTCAAACCCCAGAGCGACGTCTGGGAGGATCTTTTATCCGAATGGCAAAGTAGGTGGGATAATTCTATCAAGGGGCGGCACCTCCACCAGTTCTTTCCATCCGTTCATGAGCGGCTGGCTAGAACGTGGCTGGAGGTGGATCACTGTGTTGCCCAATTTCTTTTAACTTTAAAAGTGATTTTTTTTCAAGCTTGTTCCCTCGCCTTTTTGTCAATGTTCGACATCTGACTGTGAATATGAACAATCAGCACATCATTCTATGGGAGTGTATTCTTTGGCAGAACGAACGTAATATTATGTTGAACACTGTTCAAACTACATATGTAGTTATTTACTACTCGGACCTTGTGGAAACTCGAACAAACTTTCGTGCGTTCAAGCGTTTCTGCCATACCTATTATTGGAATCAAATATAGTAGCTCACAATTTAGGACCCATTAATATTAGTAGTCATTTTACCCGTGTTGATAGGCAACTGGGCTTCTCCCAGTTGTAATGTCCCTTTGTGCCTATTGGCCTTGTTTTGTTCTGTCTCCAGCTTGCATGGAGGGAAGTGGAAACATATTTATTCCTACTCCTCCACTATTCTTTCCTGTTTAATTTCGTTGCAGGATCCAAGACAGGTGAATTCATTTTCCGGGACACGTCGAGCTTCATTGTCTCGGCGCTTTTCTGGTGGTTGCTACTGTTGATTCTGGCTTTCAGAAGTTGCAGTGGTTTGGGAATAGTGTGGTGGGTTTGTCACAAAAAAAAAATTCAAAGGAGATCACCCACGCTCCATAAATTTTTGGGCTAATTTCGAAAGTGCCGGCCAACTAAAATAAACTTACTATTTAAATAGAGCGTATCATAATAAACTTTTTTATTACTACACCGAGGTCGTAAGTCAATTCACTGAGAAGTTATTCAACCACAAACATTCCCTACTCTGTGTATGGAAAAGAACTTAAATTCAAATATTATTATTTGTATAACTTAAGGAAACAAAACCTGACTTCTGAATCTTACACAAAAATAAGTTTTTGTCGAAAGTCAGTTTTTATTTAACCAACTTCAAAACTCAAAAGTAGGTTTTCACTTCGACCTTTATGTTTGTTTGTATGTATGTTTGTCCGCGATCATCTCGCCGCGCCGATCGTCTTGGCGGTCTCTGTTGACATCGCCAATGCCTTTACCATCCTGCTATCATTGCAGCAGAAAGGCACTCCGATATCACATAGTGCCGACCTACCTCCGAAACATTGTTACTTTAGAAACTAAGGGAAGGGCGAGGCAATCCCATCACGAGTGTTCTTTAACTTAACAGGGATGCCACAATTTTTGTATTGCATGACAATGTAATTTTTTTTCTCCAGCCTACTCTGTCCCACTGCTGGGCAAAGGTCTCCCCCAAGTTTTTCCATGTATTCTTGTCCAGCGCCACTTCGAACCAGCCCTCACGGTAGGAGTCCAACTCATCTCGCCACCTCTTTCTGGGCCATTGTGCTCAGACCTGGTCGCTTACCGAGTCGCAAAGGTTCCGCCTTGGAGTCTGCCAAAGGGCAATGGAACGCAGCATTCTGGGCATCAAAAGACAGGATAGAGTTCGCAAAACCACGCTGCGTTCCAAAACGAGCATTCTGGACGTCGGAAAGAAGGCTGCCAGGCTGAAGTGGATCTGGGCGGGTCACGTCAGCCGCATGAACATTGACCGCTGGGTGAAGGCTGTCACACAGTGTGTGCCTGGAGATGGACGGCGCCGCCGAGGCCGACAATGTAATAAAAAACAATAAACCATTTTTACCTCTAACATGTAGTCGTACCTCCGTAGTCTGTCACTGTCACAGGGGAGCGTGGAACCAGCAAGAAACGTCATGCGGTATCCCACAGGGACACTACGATGGTTCTGGAGCCACTCCTGTGGGACGCCGACCTCTCTAGCGGCATCAGTGTAGTCTGCTACTCAGAGGACACGCTTGTCCTGACACAGGGAAAGACACACCCGGCAGCGGCCGACCTGGCCACGCAACGTGTTGCGTCCATTGTTGAGACAATCAGGCATTGGGATTCGAAATGTCATTGCAAGTCAGAGGCCATGAGTTTCCTTAGTCGTCAGAACGCGCCTCTTTCGGGTTTACAACTAAACGATAGGAGGGTTTTACATCAGCGTCGAATCGATGATGAAGTACCTGGGACTAGTCCTCGACAGCTATTGGAACTTCAAGAAGAACTTCCGTCGTTTTGCTTAATATGACCCGCCTTCAAAACGCCTCCTGTCTTATCTTAGTGGGCCAAATACCTCTAGCCGGAAACGATACGAGGGGCGTGCGATCCATGGTTATCTACGGGGCCCCTATGTGGGTCGTCTCCATGAGGTTGTCAGGGGATACCGCACGGTTTCCGGAGAAGTGAGGCTCCTTGCCGGATTCCCGCCATGACATCTGGAGACAAAGGTCCTCAACAAGTTGAGATATTGTGGAATGAGCTCCAGCGGATCTCATAACGACATGGCGGGCCCAAACCTGGGTTGCAACAGTTGCTGTTGCAACCCAGGTTTGGGCCGGTTAAGGCACAAATCAATCGCAGCGGTAAGATTCTTCTTTGAGGACTGGGTGGAATGGCGCCACGGCGTTCTCACCTGCCGCCAGGTGCAGTTTCTCACCGAACATGATTGTTTCGGGGGATAACTCTTGTAAAATTGGGCGGAAAGATACGCCTGGGTGTCACCACTGTGTGGACCGTCCAAAGGACACAGTGCAAAATCCGGTGGAGGTCTGCCCTGCTTGGCCAGTACATCAGACATACGCGCCGGGCACTAGTTCCTATTCAGGTCATGCTACGAGAAGAGAGGGGATGGACAGTAGCTACTTGTCTACTGACTCCTTGTGCGATGTAGTAATGCTAGCGAAGGAAGAGGCGGAATACTTCAGGGAGAGGACATCCTCATGACACAGCCGATATTGTGTCATCGTCGCAGTAGAACGTCGGACACTGTGTGGTGATTTCCGGCCACCGTTTTTTTTTATGTGGTTGTTTTTTTCATATTTTTTAACATAAAACTTGGGTCAATAACTTTGGTCTCCTAATGAAAAATATCTATTTCGATGGCCTCTACTTAGTTTTTGCGTTTATTTTAATTGGCCGGCAAAAAAGAAATTAGCCCAATTTGGGTGACCACCTTTGTGTGGTTCTTTCTTCAAAAGACCATCTCAGACACTAAAATACCTGTATGGTCGTCGTATGACATGACCGACATAATGCGATCCGGTTGGCGCAGTGGCGAGCGAACGACTGCTGCGCAGCGTGTCGGGGGTTCGATCCCCGAACGGAACAAATTTTTGTATGATCTGCAAGTAGTTGTTTCGGGTCTGGGTGTTTGTGTGTGTGAATTTCTATGTTTGTAAACGCATTCACGATACAGGAAGAAATTCCTATTGTAGGGCAACGCTTTTAAAAAAAAAAAAAAAAAAATGTCTGGACTTTAAAAGAGACAGTGATCTCTGAGTTTGTTTCGGCTGTTTCTTCTCAGAGTAGTCAGATACGAAACACCAGACTCATCTAGTTTGTAAAAAAGACGACGTGTAAAAGTCTTTATAATAGCTACTTGCAAAAATAAATATCATTTCCTTTATCAAAAAACCGGTAGGTTAAAAAATAGGTTAAAAGACCGAGGGTTATCAATATGGGTGATATCTTATTCAGCTAGTATAAATACAATGACCGAAACTGTAAAAAACCATGTTGTTGCTGCCACATCCCACGAGTGGTGACCAAGAGTGGACACAATATTTGAATCTGTTGAAGGAACGTTATCCCTATAAAATGTATAGAACACAATGTGTGTTATCGTTGTTATTGTTGTACGCAGGGTTGGCGCACTCTTTCGATTGGGGTAAGTTCAAAAATACAAGCGGTTCGACCGCAAGATTATAAATGCATATTTTTAAATGAATGTTCTTGATTTTACATATCCAAAAACAAAACGTAACGTTTTTAGTAAAGCCACTCTTTTATAATGTGTGGGCGAGGTTGCAGTACAATGTGTAAATATACGAGTATGGACGCACGACCTCATCCCCGCGAAAATGCGAGCGAAATAGCCCTCATTTTGAATGTTTTTCGCTTCTAGTAGACAAACAAAGAATAAATTTTAAAATATGTTTTTACCATTTACTTTAAAATAAAAAGCTCTATCTACTGATATAACTTGCATATAAATCCATGATGAAATCTGTAAACAGTACGCATTTAAATATTTTTTATCGAGCCGATTAGAAAAAGTACTGCAACCTTCCCTTAAATGTTTTCCTTGGAGATTTTCACTTGTTAAAACAAGTAGGAATCGAACGACGAGGGTAATTTTTCCACCGTGTGTTTGGCTTCAATTCTCAACGGCCTACTGAGAATTGAACCCAGAAACACAAGCCTAGGAGGCTAGACATTCTATAATCTAAAGTTAATGTAATGTACGAGTATTTCTTAATAGTTATTTATGCAACTGTTGTATAATCAGGGGTATTAAAACACGAATGTGGGTTTATCACACGAGGCGAAGCCAATTGTTCTCTAGATCATAATTTTAAATAAATGGTAGTCATTGGAAACTAACCGGGTGTTGTTTTTTTTTTATTTCAGATATCGTCACCCGCATGCACGATCGACTACAATTTTATGATACAAACGGAACTCTGACTCACTCAGAGGTTATTCCGGCGGAAGAGCACACTAAAATATTAACTTACGACCCTGTTCATAACAGGGTACTGTTTGCTGACCACCATAATATTTTCAGCTTTCATATAGCTTCAAGAACAATAGAAACTTTAGTTAAAACTACAAATAATTACGTTAAAAGTATGGCTTACGATCCGGTCTCAGAGTTACTTTTCTGGAGTAATAAAAATAAAAACATGTACTCGATTTCATTGAAAGATAGATTTGATAACGGAGTGCCCGAGAAACAGTTAATATTGTCGGAAGCTGTCCACGACATGGCTGTTGATATCTGCGGAGGGTACGTTACTAACAATAATATTTTAAAGTTTTACAACAAATCAACACCTTTGTGATAATAGCACCTGATTTGAGTGACTCATTCAAATTATTTCAGGTTTATTCACTGGATCTCAGAAGACTTAAATGTACAGAGGGCCCAATTTAATGGCTCCCAGAGGGAAACGGTGGCCGATGCAGCCAATAAGAACTTTGTAAATATTGACCAAAATGCACAAAAAATATATTGGTCTTCAGACGTTAGTACGTTCCCTTGGCGTTCCATAATTTGTGCAGATTTAAATAGCAAGAACGCAAGAGAAGTACACCAAGAAGTACGACCGCGAGGTTACTACGAAAAGGTGCTGTTGGCTTTTTCAAAGGATCATATCTACTGGCGAATTTGTGATGGTTCTATCAGGAACTGTTCTGTTTGGAAAATACCAAAGAATGCGCCGAGAGACGTAGATGTTCTCGTTGAACCTAATCTTTTAATTGAAAGTGATCAGTATATTTGGGGAATAGCCGCCAAATACAACATTGAAGATGTAACTGGTGGAGATCATAACTGTGACCGTTTGAAGAGTCTGCTACCAAATAACTCAGGTGTAAGCCTGCTTTGTGTGCATGGTACGAAAGTAAGCGGGGAATATCGTTGTGAATGTGCACAAGGTTATATCGGAGAAAGATGTGATGTCTCAGTGTGTCATAACTACTGTTTCAAAGGAGTCTGTTCTGTGACTGCAGAGGGAGAGCCCAAATGCAGGTAAGAAATAAAACATGTTCATCATCAAACTTTTAAGAGCGCGTATCCAAATAGTTGGTAACGTCACAAATAGCTGTCAAATATTTACAAATTTAAATTAACTTTGCAAATTTACTGTATGAAAATAAGAAATATGACTCTGTAGTACACCATTACAGTACAAATGTAAAACTAGAACTAGTTGTAACTAAGGATAACGCGGTTTTCCGAAATGAGTCAGTTAAAACTGTTCGAAGGTCGACGCCAGGGGCATCCCGAGGTTTGGTTTGGTTTTGTTCTTTTGAACCCTGCAGATAGAAATAGGAGCCCCGCGCAGCGGGGCTCCGTCGACAAGTACGCGTACTACGACTGCTACGCTGAGATTTTTAAGGTTAGGTTACAATAATCGGTTTTCCTCAAGAACAGTGCATTGCCTTTACATGGGAGTGTCAGAACACAGGGGACACCTCCCTTCTTATGCTATGTAATTTTGGGTATCGGTTTATTCTAGTTTTAACGCAGGAACTTAGTAGAAACTAATTCTAACTAGGGAAAACGAGTTCTCTCTGAAAATGGGTTTTATCTGTAACATGTATTATGCTATATTTCAGATGTTATGCTGATTACTCAGGAGCAAGGTGTGAAGTCAACGCATGTAAGGGATACTGTCTGAATGACGGTGTCTGTACCCTGAACGAGAACAGAAAGCCAGTGTGTCAATGTACAGAAGGTTACGAGGGTGACAAATGTGATGTTTTTACAGCTCTGGTCAAATTTAACGATTACGCAATGTCAAAGGCAACCGGACCATGGGAGTCTTACAAACTTATATTTTCTGCTCAAGTTCTGGTGATGACATCGCTTATAAAATATACAAGCATACATTTGTGATACTGTACAGTCAGAAATGTGTAATGTTAAGATAGCAAATTAAAAAAAAACAGCGTAATATTCCAGAGTGATCACTTTAAAGACAATTAAATCATTACTGTTTTTCATTATTTCACCCGCTGCTCTGCTCCTATTGGTCGTAGCGTGATGTTATATAGCCTATAGCCTTCTCCAATAAATGGGCTATCCAACACAAAAAGAATGTCGAAATTCGGTTCAGTAGTTCCTGAGATTAGCGCGTTTAACCAAACAAACTTATGTTTCCGAAAAACAAATTTCCAGCGATCTGTGGCTGACTGTTGGCGTTATAATGAATCATTTTTTAAGGCGGTTACATTTCTTTTGAAAAAGTCTTTTATTTTACTCTTTTTAGTTTAAATATTCAACCCAAATTCTTGTCAGATACATAATTTTCTTCTGCACTAGAAATCCGTAGCACTGGTAATAACATCGCTCATGTACACAATAAGCTAATAAAATTGCCTATATCAAAAACTACTGAACCGATTTATATCTGCGAACAATGAATCAGTCGATGCCTACTCCTTACTGTTTAGGAATTGTACCTTTCATCATCAGCTCAGCTACATGAGCTAGCTTCCGCCCGCAACTCCATCCGCGCGGAAGTCGGTCTTCGCGTGGATGGTTTATTTCTCCATTTTGAGTAAATCTGACAATGACATCTTATAAATATCTATTGGACCCAAATACGGCTAAGCCTATAAAAATTAAGGAGATCCCTCTATTGAGCTATTGCTGTTGAGCTCGCGTTCTGTAGTAACTGAAAAATATTTTTTTTTGTCTACGTATTTCTCCAGGATAAAAAGTATCCCATTTAATGCCCAGGATAATAAGGTATAATTATACCAAGTTTCATCGAAATCGAACCGTTAGTTTTCACGTGATGCCTGCATATACAGACAGACAGACAAACAGACAGACATACAAAAAAATTTTTAATCACATATTTGGGTTTGGTATCGATCCAGCAACACCCCCCCGCTTTTTATTTTTTCAATATTTTCAATGTACAGAATTGACCCTTCTACAGATTTATTATATGTAAGTCGGTTAAAAAGAGGACGTTCCGCGCAATTTATAAAATGAGCCATCGTAAGACTCTTAGAGAAAAATTCAATTGATATTTTAACACTGCCTTCATGTTACATTTTAGAGATCATTCTTTATGTTCGCAAAAATCCAGGTCTCTTCAAGACTTGAAGCGATTTTCTATCCGTGTCGCTGCTAGCATCTGTTAACTTCTTGTAGAAGTTTTTTATTTACGTGGATACACAATCAAAGACTTGAACTCGTACACCAGATATTATATTGTAAATAAAGTTACAGAATAAAAAAAAATACATGAACGACACATTGACGAATGTGAAAAGTCATTCTAGATTCAAAAATCAATTACTCCAGAATAGAACCAGAACCATAAATCAAACTGTGACTGTATTAAAAAAGGTCAACATTCAACACTTCCCCTCAATCACTGTTTGAACTCAGACATCACCGCTGGCTCAGTTGGCTTAAGAAAAACCTAAGCCCAAGTTCACAACACAGAACTTATGTTTAGGAGCACACAAAGATTTAGTTAGTACATCAGCCACCATTTCCTGAGTAGATAAATAATTCAACTTGATTACATGATTATTCACAGCCTCCCTAACATAGTGGTACCTGATATCTATGTGCTTAGTCCTCCTATGAAACACTGGATTGACACTAAGTTTCTGAGCAGACTGATTGTCATTAAACAAATCGACGACTAATCCAGAACTACCAGTCAATTCAGTAACCAAGTCCCTAATACAACGTGCCTCCTTAGCAGCCTCACTAAGAGCAACGTACTCAGCCTCAGTACTTGATAAACTAACACATGTTTGTTTTCTGCATTCCCAGGAAATGGTGTTTCCCCCATACTTAAAAACAAACCCCGAAAATGATTTTCGGTCGCGTACGTCACCGCCCCAGTCCGCATCTACAAACCCCTCAACTTTAACATGACCCGACCTACTAAACACAAGACTACCGTTTTGAGTTCCTTTAAGATACCTCAATACACGTTTCGCAGTCCTCCAGTGTTCCATAGTATGACACGTATTAAACTGGCTTAAGTACGAAACTGCATACGTAATGTCTGGCCGTGTAAAAACACTTAGGTACATAAGAGAACCAATCAATTCCCTATACGGAACATTACCTTCATCTAACACACTCGTATCAGTAAACTTAATGTTTGGGTCCAAAGGAGTCTGGACTGGTTTGCATTCCGACATACCGAAACTGTCGAGCAAGCGCTCAATATACCTCGTCTGACAAAGCTTAAGAGTTTTGTTCGTCCTGTCACGCTCTAATGTGACCCCGAGAACATGCCGCACCGCACCTAAGTCCTTAATCTTAAATGGTTTACGTAAACTCTCTTTCAGCTCTTCAGCCATGCGTGCATCATTGTAACACACAATGAAATCGTCGACGTACAAGGCAATGTAAACAACTGACTTACCATTTCTTTTGTAGAAGATACATTGTTCAAGTTGGCATTGAACAAAACCTGTCAGCAGAAGCACATCCTTCACCCTCTGATACCAAGCTCGTGAAGCTTGTTTTAGTCCATAGACTGCTTTTTTTAATCTGTAGACTTTATTTTCTCCACCAGGTGAAATGAACCCCTCCGGTTGAAACATAAAAATTTCCTCATCTAAATTACCATTTAGGAACGCCGTCTGTACGTCCAGATGGTCTATATCAAGATCCATGACTACGGTTATCGCCAACAACAGTCGCAACGAACTGTACCGTACTACCGGTGAAAACGTCTCAAAATAATCTTCACCATACTTTTGGGTAAAACCCTTGGCTACTAACCTAGCCTTATACCGGGCTATCTTCCCCTCGGCGTCACACTTAATTTTGAAGATCCATTTGTTCCGAACCACATTTTTGCCCTTAGGACGATCCACCAACTCCCAAGCCTCATGCTGATTGAACGAATCAATCTCCATCTGCATAGCTTGCTGCCACAAGTCGCTCTGCCCTGAACCTAGAGCTTCCTTAACAGTGCGCGGTTCAGCTGGGATCGCATCATGTGCGTACAAACCCTTAGGTTGTCTAGATCTAAGATTGTACCTCGGTTCCGGAGGTTCTACCACCTCCTCAACGCTATCTTCAAAAACCAAAGTGTCGTCGCCGCCATCATCACCGCTCGCTGACACAACCGGTTCAACATTCCTCGTTACCGGCTCTTCAGTGACAGATTCCCGAGCTGCATCACCAACCACCTCACTCTCAGGCACGCTTGACTTCCACTCACTGTTGGAATCGTCAACTTCTTCCCCTGAAAGAAATATTTCTATAGTGGGTGATCCGTGTCCAGTTCCTAGCTCTTTGGCTGGAAACACACTTTCATTAAATTTGACATCACGACTTCTTATAATATTATGTGTCTCAGAGTCATACAACCTGTAAGATCTCCCATTATCTTCATAACCGACAAAAATATATTTCTTACTCTTAGGTTGCAACTTATTTCGCTTAACGTCATGGATATGTACAAAGGCCTCGCAACCGAAAATCCGTAAGTGGTCATATTTTACCCTATTACCCGACCAAACCTCTTCGGGCGTTTTTCCACCTAATCTACTAGATGGAGACCGATTAATAAGGTACCCGGCAGTGTTAGCCGCCTCAGCCCACATCTTGTGATTCAAACCCGCGTGATACAACATACAACGTACCCGTTCCAAAAGAGTTCTGTTCAACCTCTCCGCCGCACCATTCATTTGGGGCGAATACGGAACAGTGACCTGATGCACAATACCTTTTAGTCTGAAGAATGAGCTTAGCTCTTTATTTACATACTCCGTACCGTTATCACTGCGTATTGCCTTTACCTTGGATTCACATTGTTTTTCAACGAGCCTAACAAAGTCCATGGTGACGCTAGCTACTTCGCTCTTATTTTTCAAGAAGTACAAGAATACTTTCCGCGAGTGATCATCTAGAAAAGTTAAAATGTACCGCTTACCTGAGTGGGACGCAACAGGAATGGAACACAAGTCTGTATGCACCAGATCTAACCGCTTTGCCGCTACGTCACGACTAGATTTCTTGAACGGAAATCTTATTTGTTTTCCAAGAATACAAACATCGCAATTATTTGTAATTTCTGCATTCTGAAAATCAATAACGTGTGACAGTGACTTTAAGCTGTCATAACTCAAATGACCCAACCTATGGTGCCAAGACTCCTTTGAAACCTCTTTATTTACACTACTTAAAGCTACCGCGTTAGTATGCAGTTTGTATACCCCGCCAACAGACCTAACACTAGCTATACAAGATTTATTTCTAAAAATCTTACAAGTAGACTCAATAAACTCCACTCTAAGCCCTTTAACTGCTAAACTATTTACAGACAGTAAATTAACACTCATTCCCGGAATGTACATCACTTCTTTAAGAGTCAAATCATAATCTCCGAGTTTCAAACACACATTACCGATACCAACACATTTCAAAGTCTGTCCGCTTGCCACGTTCACCTCTACACTTCTTGTAGAAAAATCGTATATCCAGTCTCGCCGTCCCGTCATGTGACTCGACGCACCCGAGTCTACGTACCACGTGTCAGCCAAGAACCGAGTCGCAACCATCGCAACCTTTTTCTGGGTACACTCCTTCTTAACATGACCAGACTTTCCGCAGTTCCAACACCTCGGCTTCTTCTCTTGGCGCCTCTTACCAGACCTTTTCTCTGACTTATCAGCAATCAGGCAATCTCCACCTTTGCAATTATCAGACCACTTCGTATTCTGTAGCAGTTTAGCCTTCACGAAGTCACTGGTTAGGTCGCTCACACTACTCTCCAAGGCCATGATCATTGGATCAAACTTAGGAGGTAATCCCTGAAGAATAATCGCCGCCAGGAACTCATCGTCAATCGGTTTATTTACAGCCGCCAACTGTTGCGACAACGACAAACATTCGCCAACATATTTGTCCATATTACCACCGAAGTCGTCTAACTTTACCGAGCACAGCATCCGCAACAGTTTTAATCTCCTGCCTATGCCCTTATCGTCATACGCCTTCTCCAGGCTCAACCAGGCATCCTTACTTGTCTTCGCAGTCATCACGTGGGACACGCATGAAGCGTCCACTGACAGGCAGATCTTAGCCAACGCCCTTTCATTCTTACGCCGTTTCAGCTCCGGATTGGACTTATCGCCTTCCGGATACCCGTCGATAGAACACCAAAGGTCGTCATGAATAAGTAGGTTTCTCATATTAAACTTCCAGAGGAGGTAATTGTCTCGCCCTTTCAGTTTCTCAATACAAAGCCCACTTACGCTTCCGCCTCCTGCAGACATAGTTGTCAGGTCTTGTTCGCTCATCATATCTTAGTAAAATTCCACTTCTTTGCGCACTCTGGGCCCATAACCCTGTTAACTTCTTGTAGAAGTTTTTTATTTACGTGGATACACAATCAAAGACTTGAACTCGTACACCAGATATTATATTGTAAATAAAGTTACAGAATAAAAAAAAATACATGAACGACACATTGACGAATGTGAAAAGTCATTCTAGATTCAAAAATCAATTACTCCAGAATAGAACCAGAACCATAAATCAAACTGTGACTGTATTAAAAAAGGTCAACATTCAACAGCATCCGAGTAGGTGGTATGGAAAAGGTATATATCATCATAGACGTTGTTCTGTAGAACCGCGAACACACGTTGCATTACCCGCAGTGGATTTAGCGCCGTAATATTTATAAGATGTCATTGTCAGAGTTAGTCAAAATGGAGAAATAAACCACCCACGCTAAGACCGACATCCGCGCGGACGCAGTCGCGGGCGGAAGCTAGTTTTCATAATAAACTGAGTTTTGTTCTATTTTTATCTATGTTCTCGCTGTCATTATAAAAACAAGGAAATTTGTCGAATAATACAGTAGGGGAACAGTGTATAAGACGGGGACGCTAGATATAATGGGGATATACACTCTTTAGGCATACTTATCACAACACTAACGTAAGTAGTAGTGATTCGCGGTTTCTGGCGCAAGCGCCAGAGCCCCGCGAATCTGTTGCACCACGACCACCCATCCTAAAAAAAAAAAAAAAAAAAAGTTTGGTATGGTTTGTATGGTTTTGGCGTGCTCTGATCTCGAATCCGCGGTCCATTTTTGTGTAGGATGCGCGGTTACGGAGATGTACAGATCGGTTTACTCATATCTAATTGATATCCGGTGTTATCTATTGTTCCTCTAACACCGTCATTAGCTTATCACTGCTTTTGTATTTGACTTCTTTGTTACGACCTACCTCGCTTTCTCATTGTGCACCCAGCTAATCACTGCTTTTGTATTCGACTCCTTTGTGTTACGACCTACCTCGCTTTTCTGGAACATCAATAAAACACGTTCCTTCATTTTACTTCCATTTTTATTTCCAAAATGTTGTTGCTTATCATCTACTTATAAAATAAGAGCGAAACATCTCATCCACTAAAATATCGTTGTTCAGTGTGTTCCCTGTAAATATGCTCGTAAAACTATGCATTGAACATCCCTGAAACTTAAATAGCAAATACAATAAGCAATATTCACCACAAACAGAAGTCCAATCATTCTGAATCCGATCAACATTCCAGTCCCGTCTCTTGGGGTGCTAAGACAGGAAACCTCCACGTGCGTGCGCCCGTGGACTGGAGTTCCCCCTCGGATACGTCCGGGGGGAAGACCAGTTTTTCGGACCGGTGCACCCTGGGATGCGGGCAAAAACTCTTCCTTAGGCACTATGTGTCTAAGGGGTCTCTTTGCCCGTATGCGAATAGCCTGTCGGATGGATGCTCCAACGCGTGTCCCTCTGAATAGCAGAGGGCACAGCGGCGGAGCGGGCTTGCGAACGGTGAGTAATGTGTAAGCTCGCCGTCCGACCAAGGACCAAGCCCGGGTCGGTGGCGCGTGCGCGTCGTGTTTCACGCATCACCGACGGGGCCAAATGCCTGCTGGGGTCGCGGATTTTTTCTTAATCCAGGATACCGCGGCCCCGGAACGTAAAGGGCATCCGAAGAAACACGGGTGGATTTTAGTCAGTAAGAGTCTAACAGTCCCTTCCGCCCCACCCAGAACGGGAAAAAAAAAAAGTCCCGTCTCTTACAATTCCTTTTCAAAAACTGGAGATGATATCGCTCTGCTTGGCGTTCTTACCTATTACTCATTGTTAACCCTCATTATGTCTGCTTTTTTATGTCATCAATAAAACGGTTCCCTGTCCATTTGCATAAAATTTTAAGACCTAATATAACTAAGCATAATGCATAATTTATTAGCATAAGTTCTCTAACCATAATAATGATTAAGCATAAAGTTCTATAGCATAACTTTTTTAAGCACGTACAAAGCATACTTCTGGGTGGTTTAAAAAAAAATAACCACGAAGAGGATGGCGGGGTCTTTCAGACCCCGCCATCCTCTTCTAACCTAAATTGTCCGAGTCGGGGTGCCAGCAAGTCCCAATCTAGTCGCTTGTATCTACTAGAAAAGAATAAATATTACTATGCTAATAGTCATTAGGCCTACTAACGTTATGCGAATCAAATTTATGCCAAAACGAATTAGTCTTTAAGATGATTATGCCAACATAAAATGCATGCCTAAAAAAATTATGCCGTAGTATTATTATGCCAAAACAAATTGTGCTAAAATCGTTATGCCGAAGTATATTAGGACAAAGAACATTATGCGAAAAGAAGGGATCCCCAATAAAACACATTCATTCATTTTTATTTCGAAATTTTATTACTTTTTTCTACAAAATCCAAAAGGGTTTATGTAATGTATATGTTTCTTGTGATTGTAACCATTCCTTTATTTGCTTTTTATCCATTTTACCCTTCATAGCTTTTGATAATTTATCAATACTACCAAAACCAGCGGGGTTAGATGGATCATAATAAATCCTGTTAATTTCTTCTAGTACGGGGTCCATTTTTCTCAATCGATCTTTTTAAACTGAGTATTTGTGTTGGTGAATACAGTGGATTTGCCTCACTTTCTTCTTCTCCAACAAAGATTCAGCATCAACTGAACTTCTTAGATCTCTATCTTTATTTTTAAAACCAATTTTTGATCCATTTGGTAATCTGAGTGGTTGACGATCCTCTTCGGTAAAGTGAAGGTATCTTTGTAGTGTTTGTAAATATAACATCCACTTCTTTCGGTCTTCCTTATTACTATTCATAATATTTTGCATTTCAATATCTAATCGAGACAAATTACTAGTAACCTTATTTTCTTTTTTTAATTTTTCAATCAATCCAGGTTCAATAAGTATCATTTTCTTAGCATTTTACATGTTAACTGGCTAGTCCACTTACTAATCCGCTCAATATTGCACCTAATATTATTGGTAAGAAAGCCCCTCCTTTTTGTATAATAATATTTTTTCTTAGTTTATGTTTACACTTATGCACCAGTTTACGGAGTATATTTTTGTGTTTATTCAATTTTTGTTTATCTTTATCTTTAAGAGGTATCTTTCCTTGTAAAACGTTATGAATACATTCACAAATACAATTTATTTCTTCTTCATCACACGTTTTAAGTAACGCTCTTTGATATTTTGGTTTAAGCGTATGCAAAGCGTTTAGCAAATGTTTATGCATTGTGAGTCGACGATGCATCATTTCGAAATGATTTGAATTGTTTGATTTTTGGTGTATTTAAACTCTTTCGTGGGGACGTAGACTGTGCAGTAACCATTAAATGGGAATACATTTGTCTTGATACGACAAAAATCATTTGTGTTCTGTTTTAAATCTACCATTAAATAGCCATGCGCTTCTAAAGTTGCATTCCTGTAGGCGTCTTCAATGAATTTTGGGTTATCTGGTGACACTTGTCGTGCTAAATATCTTATTTGAGTTTTATCTCGAGGGTTTTTAAAATAAATTATATAACTTGAGTTTAAAGAAATGTCTCTTTGACCTTTACCTTGATGAAATAAATTTTGTGTTAAATAAAATATACTAAGATTCCTGTGATGACTACCTTTTGTAAATATATCCACAACTCTTCCATCAGACTCTCTCATTAGATCATCAATAAGGTGTGGGTTTTCACAATTAAACATATTAAGATTTGGAATTCCTTGATGATAGTTAACATTTGGTAAATTATATAAAGGTTGCATTTCATCAAAGCACTATGTGATCTGGTTAAAATCACAATTACATATTTCTTTAACTGATTTTATGAAATTTGTTACAAAATTTGACTTCCCACATCCACTTGGTCCTGCTACAATAGCAGTAAACGGATGGATAAAGTGAAACATTTCACACGTCTAGAGTTTTAAAGGGATGAAATAAAAATGAAAATGTACTTATCAGAATTTCACAATCACCTCAACGTCAAATTTAAGCACACAAATAAAAACTACAATTATTTTACATTATTTACAATCAAACAATAAATTTTAAATATGTAATAAACTAATATATAACATTATAGTAATATCATAATTTTACAATCAGTACAAATTTTGAATATACACACAGAAATAAAAGTAAAAAGTATTACACTTAGCGTAATTTACAATGTCCCCAAGCCAATGTATCAATGTTGTTGTTCATAATACATCGTTTGGTATCATTATATGATAAAGATGTTTTGTTTATTTTTGTGTAAAAATAGTGTGTTTGATTGACTTAAATCGAAGCATACTACAATGTAATACATTTTTATTAAACAAACACGATTTGTAATTTTCCATATTCATTTTTTTTGGTAACACTTTTGTTAACCCCTTTTGCCTTTGCTATAAATTTATCTTCTATTTCTAAGGCATACATTTTTGATCGCAACCCTACAAATTCCTTCAATACCTACTTTACCATTATTCTCATCTTTAAAAAAAACTAACTTTTTTTTTATTTATTTTTGGATATCCGTAAATATTATTTTCCGGGTAATCTGATGTATCGAAATAGTGAAGTAGATCTGGTTTTATATCCTCATAAAAATTGTCTGTAAAAATTTGATATATCAAACTATCGGTATCGGTGACCTTCCTCAAGATATTAAATCAAAAAAGCTTAAATCAATGATAAAAATAATGATAATATGTGTTTCAAATGGGCATTACTCTCTGGCTTATATCCTGTAAGTAAAAGTGTAGATCGGGTAGCATCTTACGCAATTCATGGAAATAAACTAAAATTTACTGGTATTTCTTTTCCGGTTAAAATTGCAGATATGTCAAAAGTAGAGAAATTAAACAATATTAGTATTAATGTTTTTGGCTTAGAGTATAATAAAGAAAAAAAGTGTAATTCTGTTGTAGATCGATATATGAATTACCACGTAGGGGGTTGAATTTGTTAACATTGATATCTATGTATTTAATTTGATTAAGACTCCAACCACTATCTTTTTTTTTTTCAAATTTTTAAATTTTACCGACTACAGTGTCTATTAATGATGAATAAAAAATATTTAAGTCATCTCCCTGACAAATTATGTAATTAAACGTTTGAAAATCAAACGTATTTTTAATATCTTTAGTTTGTTGTATGAAATCAGCATGCAATATGAAGTTTATTTTAAAAATTGTATGTTGTTGAATACATTCATTTATCAAAAATAAGATATCGATTTTTAACGAATTTAAAACGATTCCGGTGTTTCAAAATATTGTCCCGATTGAAGTGTTTTATTATTAATTCTATATGTTAAAATTCGATTGCCAAAAGCGGTTTCAACAACTGTAACATTTGTTAATGAATTATGTGATTTTAAAAGATTATTTTTATGTGTATTGCTTTTTAAATGGTTGTTTAGACACCAATTTTATAGTTCACTCACATATTCAAATATTTCAAATGATGATTATAATCACGCAAAAGATATTTGACAACATTTTAAGTGTAGTAGTATGTCTGATTATTCCGATTTATATTTAAAAATTGATGTTTTACTTTTAACTGATGTATTCGAAAACTTTAGAAAGCTTTGTATTAAAACTTATGGATTAGATCCTGCTCATTACTATACTGCCCCAGGTTTAAGTTGGAATGCAATGTTAAAATTTACCAAAATAGAATTAGAATTGTTAACGGACTATGACAAAAATTGCTTTTTTTAAAGCTGGTATTAGAGGGGGTGTATCTCAGTGTAGCAATCGTTTTGTTAGAGCGAATAATAAATTCATGGAAGATTATGATAGTGAAAAACCTAATTCATATCTAACATATTCTGATGCGAATAATTTATATGGTTGGGCCATGTCTCAATCTCTTCCTGTTGGTGGTTTCGAATGGATAGATTATAATATTCTGATAACTCTGATTTCGGTTATGTTTTAGAAGTTGATTTGGAATATCCTGATGAACTTCATAATTTGCATTCTGACTTTCCGTTATGTCCTGAAAACATATGTGTGGGTAATACCAAAGAAACTAAATTAGTTCCTAATTTAAATAATAAAAATAAATACATCATTCACTACAGGAATTTAAAACAAGGCATTGAAATGGGGATTAAATTAATTAGAGTACATAGAATTTTAAAATTTAAACAGAGTTCTTGGTTAAAGAAATACATAGTCTTAAATACTAGTTTGAGAACGTTAGCTACATCAAACTTTGAAAAAGACTTTTTTAAATTAATGAACAATTCTGTCTTCGGTAAGACTATGGAAAATATTGAAAAAAGAGTAAACGTTAAACTACTAACTCACTGGGATAGTCGTGGTAAAGTTTTAGGTGTCCAGGATTGGATTGCAAAACCAGAATTCCATAGTATTTTTTCAGAACATTTAGTCGCAATACAATTACAGAAAACAAAATTAATTTATGATAAGCCGATTTATTTAGGATTTTGTATTTTAGATTATATATCTAAGACCCTTATGTATGAATTTCATCATAACTACATGATTAAAAACTTTTATAATAAAATTAAGTTATTGTACACCGATACCGATAGTTTGATATATCAAATTTTTACAGACAATTTTTATGAGGATATAAAACCAGATCTACTTCACTATTTCGATACATCAGATTACCCGGAAAATAATATTTACGGATATCCAAAAATAAATAAAAAAAAAGTTAGTTTTTTTTAAAGATGAGAATAATGGTAAAGTAGGTATTGAAGGAATTTGTAGGGTTGCGATCAAAAATGTATGCCTTAGAAATAGAAGATAAATTTATAGCAAAGGCAAAAGGGGTTAACAAAAGTGTTACCAAAAAAAATGAATATGGAAAATTACAAATCGTGTTTGTTTAATAAAAATGTATTACATTGTAGTATGCTTCGATTTAAGTCAATCAAACACACTATTTTTACACAAAAATAAACAAAACATCTTTATCATATAATGATACCAAACGATGTATTATGAACAACAACATTGATACATTGGCTTGGGGACATTGTAAATTACGCTAAGTGTAATACTTTTTACTTTTATTTCTGTGTGTATATTCAAAATTTGTACTGATTGTAAAATTATGATATTACTATAATGTTATATATTAGTTTATTACATATTTAAAATTTATTGTTTGATTGTAAATAATGTAAAATAATTGTAGTTTTTATTTGTGTGCTTAAATTTGACGTTGAGGTGATTGTGAAATTCTGATAAGTACATTTTCATTTTTATTTCATCCCTTTAAAACTCTAGACGTGTGAAATGTTTCACTTTATCCATCCGTTTACTGCTATTGTAGCAGGACCAAGTGGATGTGGGAAGTCAAATTTTGTAACAAATTTCATAAAATCAGTTAAAGAAATATGTAATTGTGATTTTAACCAGATCACATAGTGCTTTGATGAAATGCAACCTTTATATAATTTACCAAATGTTAACTATCATCAAGGAATTCCAAATCTTAATATGTTTAATTGTGAAAACCCACACCTTATTGATGATCTAATGAGAGAGTCTGATGGAAGAGTTGTGGATATATTTACAAAAGGTAGTCATCACAGGAATCTTAGTATATTTTATTTAACACAAAATTTATTTCATCAAGGTAAAGGTCAAAGAGACATTTCTTTAAACTCAAGTTATATAATTTATTTTAAAAACCCTCGAGATAAAACTCAAATAAGATATTTAGCACGACAAGTGTCACCAGATAACCCAAAATTCATTGAAGACGCCTACAGGAATGCAACTTTAGAAGCGCATGGCTATTTAATGGTAGATTTAAAACAGAACACAAATGATTTTTGTCGTATCAAGACAAATGTATTCCCATTTAATGGTTACTGCACAGTCTACGTCCCCACGAAAGAGTTTAAATACACCAAAAATCAAACAATTCAAATCATTTCGAAATGATGCATCGTCGACTCACAATGCATAAACATTTGCTAAACGCTTTGCATACGCTTAAACCAAAATATCAAAGAGCGTTACTTAAAACGTGTGATGAAGAAGAAATAAATTGTATTTGTGAATGTATTCATAACGTTTTACAAGGAAAGATACCTCTTAAAGATCAAGATAAACAAAAATTGAATAAACACAAAAATATACTCCGTAAACTGGTGCATAAGTGTAAACATAAACTAAGAAAAAATATTATTATACAAAAAGGAGGGGCTTTCTTACCAATAATATTAGGTGCAATATTGAGCGGATTAGTAAGTGGACTAGCCAGTTAACATGTAAAATGCTAAGAAAATGATACTTATTGAACCTGGATTGATTGAAAAATTAAAAAAAGAAAATAAGGTTACTAGTAATTTGTCTCGATTAGATATTGAAATGCAAAATATTATGAATAGTAATAAGGAAGACCGAAAGAAGTGGATGTTATATTTACAAACACTACAAAGATACCTTCACTTTACCGAAGAGGATCGTCAACCACTCAGATTACCAAATGGATCAAAAATTGGTTTTAAAAATAAAGATAGAGATCTAAGAAGTTCAGTTGATGCTGAATCTTTGTTGGAGAAGAAGAAAGTGAGGCAAATCCACTGTATTCACCAACACAAATACTCAGTTTAAAAAGATCGATTGAGAAAAATGGACCCCGTACTAGAAGAAATTAACAGGATTTATTATGATCCATCTAACCCCGCTGGTTTTGGTAGTATTGATAAATTATCAAAAGCTATGAAGGGTAAAATGGATAAAAAGCAAATAAAGGAATGGTTACAATCACAAGAAACATATACATTACATAAACCCTTTTGGATTTTGTAGAAAAAAGTAATAAAATTTCGAAATAAAAATGAATGAATGTGTTTTATTGGGGATCCCTTCTTTTCGCATAATGTTCTTTGTCCTAATATACTTCGGCATAACGATTTTAGCACAATTTGTTTTGGCATAATAATACTACGGCATAATTTTTTTAGGCATGCATTTTATGTTGGCATAATCATCTTAAAGACTAATTCGTTTTGGCATAAATTTGATTCGCATAACGTTAGTAGGCCTAATGACTATTAGCATAGTAATATTTATTCTTTTCTAGTAGATACAAGCGACTAGATTGGGACTTGCTGGCACCCCGACTCGGACAATTTAGGTTAGAAGAGGATGGCGGGGTCTGAAAGACCCCGCCATCCTCTTCGTGGTTATTTTTTTTTAAACCACCCAGAAGTATGCTTTGTACGTGCTTAAAAAAGTTATGCTATAGAACTTTATGCTTAATCATTATTATGGTTAGAGAACTTATGCTAATAAATTATGCATTATGCTTAGTTATATTAGGTCTTAAAATTTTATGCAAATGGACAGGGAACCGTTTTATTGATGACATAAAAAAGCAGACATAATGAGGGTTAACAATGAGTAATAGGTAAGAACGCCAAGCAGAGCGATATCATCTCCAGTTTTTGAAAAGGAATTGTAAGAGACGGGACTTTTTTTTTTTCCCGTTCTGGGTGGGGCGGAAGGGACTGTTAGACTCTTACTGACTAAAATCCACCCGTGTTTCTTCGGATGCCCTTTACGTTCCGGGGCCGCGGTATCCTGGATTAAGAAAAAATCCGCGACCCCAGCAGGCATTTGGCCCCGTCGGTGATGCGTGAAACACGACGCGCACGCGCCACCGACCCGGGCTTGGTCCTTGGTCGGACGGCGAGCTTACACATTACTCACCGTTCGCAAGCCCGCTCCGCCGCTGTGCCCTCTGCTATTCAGAGGGACACGCGTTGGAGCATCCATCCGACAGGCTATTCGCATACGGGCAAAGAGACCCCTTAGACACATAGTGCCTAAGGAAGAGTTTTTGCCCGCATCCCAGGGTGCACCGGTCCGAAAAACTGGTCTTCCCCCCGGACGTATCCGAGGGGGAACTCCAGTCCACGGGCGCACGCACGTGGAGGTTTCCTGTCTTAGCACCCCAAGAGACGGGACTGGAATGTTGATCGGATTCAGAATGATTGGACTTCTGTTTGTGGTGAATATTGCTTATTGTATTTGCTATTTAAGTTTCAGGGATGTTCAATGCATAGTTTTACGAGCATATTTACAGGGAACACACTGAACAACGATATTTTAGTGGATGAGATGTTTCGCTCTTATTTTATAAGTAGATGATAAGCAACAACATTTTGGAAATAAAAATGGAAGTAAAATGAAGGAACGTGTTTTATTGATGTTCCAGAAAAGCGAGGTAGGTCGTAACACAAAGGAGTCGAATACAAAAGCAGTGATTAGCTGGGTGCACAATGAGAAAGCGAGGTAGGTCGTAACAAAGAAGTCAAATACAAAAGCAGTGATAAGCTAATGACGGTGTTAGAGGAACAATAGATAACACCGGATATCAATTAGATATGAGTAAACCGATCTGTACATCTCCGTAACCGCGCATCCTACACAAAAATGGACCGCGGATTCGAGATCAGAGCACGCCCAAAACCATACAAACCATACCAAACTTTTTTTTTTTTTTTTTTTTTTTTTTTTTTTTTTTTTTTTTTTTTTTAGGATGGGTGGTCGTGGTGCAACAGATTCGCGGGGCTCAGAAACCGCGAATCACTACTACTAACGTAGCGCAAGCGCCATCAGGACGTCGTTTGCAAGCGGCCATTAACAAATGGCGTCCTGTCGATACGGTTCACTAGAGTGAACAGCTGTGACGACGCGTGAGTCCCGGACTATAAAACCCTTGCAGGACAATCCGCGTGCTCTTTCCTCTGCAGGTGCGTCGTAAGTCTGTACCCCTGTTGCTGGTCATTTTCTGCCGAGCCTCCCCCAAGTAACTGGGGTCTCAATTGGCAGGGACGGGGTACAGTGAAGCAAGCGGTTATTGTTCGACAATGCCGTGGCGCGCCTGCAGAAACAGACATTGCAGCCATTCTCACAGGCTCGTGCAGAGGCGCGCGCGCCCGAAGGTGCAAAGACCCATAAGGCCAACATAATGATCCCGCTGGACAACGGGCAGAGCCCAAAACTAGCGGGGGCGAAGCGAATTCTCACTGATACGGCGTCCTCTTTCGCATCAAGCAGGTCTTATATTAATCCTACAAAACCCCGACGCGAAATGGTCGGGTAAAAGACTTAGTGTGCTTAAATTCTTCTGTGTCCTGTCAGATTGCATTTCGAGACTTACGGTCCAAATCCTCAAATATTCTTAAAAATATGCTTCTGTTAATAGGCTATATATTATTACGCTGTATCCCCTCGAGGATTAGCAATGTTGAATTATGACGTTTTTTTAGTATGTTTTGAGTTGGTGCCTAAACTACTGAATTTATAGTATACTAGGTACTTAACTTTTCCTCAAATATTCCTAAAAATGCTCTTCAACTAATAGGCTATGCATTATTACGCTATTTCCCCTGGGGGATTAGCAATGCTTATTGTCGGTTTCCAGTCATTGTTGACATTTGTGTAAGAACGGCTATTTAAAGCAACTGCCAGTGAAGCAGCCAGTCGTATTAAGGTCAGCTCACACCGAGACGCGACGCGGCGCGACGCGACGCAACTGCATTGAAAATGTATGAGCCGAGTCCCGGGATCAAATCTTGGGTCTTTCTTTTTCACTTTTTGTTTTTCTTCTGATTCTTTTTTATTGGTTATCCTAGGAGAGTTTCAAATTATAAAAATAATTTTTCACACCACCTGCTCGAAAATGTCAAATTATATGTCAAGCAACCTTAACCTAAAGTGAGTCATTAGTGGCCAAGGGCACAGCCGGTCAATAATGTTGTACTGGATTTCATTATTACCCGCTGGTCAATAATGTGATTTGAATTTGGAATATGTTTATAAACAACAAACACCCTTTGGTGCCAGAAAGATTTTTTTTTTAATTTTCTTTTCCCTTTTGGGAAGACAAAGGGATCTATCTAGCCCATGCAGCCTAGTTTTTTTTTTTTGGTTCTTTTCGTCCCTCTTTTGGGCAGGCAAAGGGAGCTGAGCCCATAAAGCAAAGTCTGATTTAGTGTGCCAGAAAGAGGAAAGCTATTCTCGAAACCCTTACTACGCGTTACTGTTTTTTTATTTAATAAATACTTTGTTTTTCGTACTATGGCTATTATTTTCTCACAGTAGGTGTAAAAAGTAGAGTATCCTCCTCTGGGCTAAAGGTGTCTTTGCCTTGGGCTAGCTTGAATCCCTCGCTGCATTCAGGATTCTTGTATTAACTCCCTCGCTTCGCTCGTGAGTTAAACTCTTAACTCCCTCGCTACCGAATCCTTCATTGCGCTCGAGATTCAATATGACGCCCGTGACATAAGACACAACTTTAGCCCCTCGGTGCATAATCTACTAGGTATTATTCATACTTTTATTTCAAAACTATTTGCAATTTTAAAACTAGTGTGTCTTCATTATAATTATAATTGTTAAGTCTTAAATTAGTTACCGCAGCGTCGATAGATGGCGTTGTTCTTTCAGTCTGAAATCCTAAATCGCGGTGTTAAGATTTTCCTTTTTTTGTAGTATTGACCTTCCTTGTAAGAAAATCATTAAATCCTCTCGTCCTGAGCGTGGTGTTTTCTTTAATGTAACCATAAACATCTCGGCGACTCCTCGGAACTTTTTGGAACGTGTACAATAATACTTATCATTATCACCCTTGAACCTCGAAATGTTATCTGGGTTTTACTTTTAAAAGCATTAACAATTTGGAAAAATCCAGGCAATATAAATATACAACGTGGGACCATGCCTCCTACGTTTACCCTGGTTACAAAACAAAAAATATGAAAGGACGCCATAGGACAGTCTGCGGTATCTTCCAACTTATTGTCAACTAGCTTCTACGCGCGTTGTCACCCGCTTTATGTCTAGCGTCTGGCCCTATAGAGGCCTCGTTAGTTTCCTTGGGGAACACGTAGAAAAAGACGTGCCGTCAGCCCGGGGATGGTCCATGATCAGGCGGCGAGATGCCCATTAGTCGCCGTCCGCATGCCCATCTAATACCTACCTACTCAGTCGATATTTCTGTGAGGGTAACCACTCACTAGCGAGGCCAAAGTACCGTTACATACGTACTTAGGCCTCGCTATATACAAAGGAAAGGAATTAAATAAAACAGTTCTTTATTTTTTGTTTATAAAACTAAACCACGTACAATATAAATAACATTTCATTAAATTTAGCAGCCATCAAGTTACATCTCACTATTCGTCGAAACTCACTTTTAGCCGAAAGACGAATACTCAGATCTCGTAACTATTCGTCACTCGTCGAATGATGACACTTTTTTCTTCATTTTTCTCCCTTTCCCTTCATCCGTCACTTTACAACGACCGTAATTGGGTGTCAAATAAAATAACTGGTCACTAACAGCGTCATAGTAAATGATATTGTTGTAATTGTCGAATACTGTTCTAAAAGGTGACCCACTTCCAAAAGCACCAATTTCAGTCAATCTACCAGTTTTGTAGTCAATTTTATACAAGCCTCTGGTCTCTCTCTGCACAAAATATGCATTATCATTTATATCAGTCGTCAGAGTATATATTATACTGGAGAACATCGTAGCTTTGGTCTCCCCCTTTTTCAATTTGTACACAGTGAAATTGCTCATAAAATAAATATCATCTTTCGTGTCAACTATAAAATCATCAATGTTATAATCTTTCAGAGCTGCAATGATCTTCGATTGTTTATTCTCGAAGGTGTAAAGTCCTTTGGTCATGAAGACAGTGTAATATATCTTGTCCTTAAACTGCATGTGCCAAATAGTCTTGTCAAAAAGGCCAAAGCGAGTTGTCTCATTCGTCTCAGGGTTATATTTGTAGATACCATTCGCACCGCCTATGTATACATCCCTCGTCGACTGATCTACAGTTCGAGCGAAGGAAAATTGAATATCCGGGATAGTCAAGAATCTGATATCGTCTAAATCGAAAGCAACAGTGTGGTCTAAAGGTTGGGAGTCTTCGTAGTGGAAATAAACAACGTTGGCAACTCTGTCCACGGCTAATTGTCCGGAAATTGGATAGTTTTGAAATATTAGAGCTTTAGAATAGCAAATGCTGTCGAAGCAAGCATGACAATGGCTTTTGCCGGATATTACACTCGTTAAAGCCGACAGGTAGAATAGGATTAGGAGTTGTTTCATTTTCGTCCTGAAAAATAAAAAGAACTTTAGTGAGTGCGTGTTGTTATTAAATCTATATCTATACATATAATAAATCTGTAGAAGGGTCAATTCGGTACATTCAAAATATTAATAAAATAAATAGCGGGGGGTGTTGCTGGATCGATACCAAATCCAAATATGAGATTAAAAAAATTTTTGTCTGTCTGTCTGTCTGTCTGTCTGTCTGTATATGCAGGCATCACGTGAAAACTAACGGTTCGATTTCGATGAAACTTGGTATAATTATACCTTATTATCCTGGGCATAAAATAGGATACTTTTTATCCTGGAAAAATACGTAAAAAAATCTTATTTTTCAGTTTTATTCATAGACGTTGTTCTGTAGAACCGCGAACACACGTTGCATTACCCCCAGTGGATTCAGCGCCGTAATATTTAGATGTCATTGTCAGAGTTACGCAAAATGGAGAAATAAACCATCCACGCGAAGACCGACATCCGCGCGGATGGAGCCGCGGGCGGAAGCTAGTTATGATATAAATGTGTTTTTATGGGTAATGTAAATCTTGACAGATACGATAGGGATTGATGAAACAACAAGATACAATTATTAGGTCAAACAAATATTTGCTCCGTGCGGGGATCGAACCGGCGACACGCTGCGCAGGCGTCGATCGCTCAGCCGCTGCGCCAACCGTGTCGTCATTTACGATATAAGATACTTATTTGGCAATCATATAATTAACTAGCTGTACCCTGCCACGCTTTGCTGTGGCACAAAAAAAAACAGTTAAAAAAAATGATAGCAACAATCCTTGATGCGGATTATATATCATGCTAAAATTTCAGCTCAATCGGTGCAGAACTTTTTGAGTTTTTGAAGCATACACAAACTAACATAACATTTTTATATATATAGAAGATTTACAACTAACGACTTCTAACTGGCAAATTATGGATATAATAATGGTTCATCATCATTATCAGCCTATAATGTTCCCACTGCTGGGAAACAGGCCTCCTCTCTTTATGAGTGGGCTATAATCCATCACACGGGCCCTGTGCGAGTTGGTGAATGTCACATGTCTTTGATTTTTTTGTTTTGGAGCATGCTTGTTTTCTCACGATGTTTTCCTTCACTGTTTTGAGATCATAAGTGATGAAATAACTTACAAAAAGTAATGCGCCGGGTGGAGTTTGAACCCACAACCTACAACATGTCCTTCAAAAGCCCTTTACGTACCGGGGTTACGGTAATTTGTGAGTCCCGCGACCCCGGCAGGCTATGGCCCTCTACAGGCCCCGTCACTATACTGACACTCCTTGAGGCGCGCGTGAAACACAATGCAACAATAAATATAAAGCAACCTTTTGACCTGAGACGCTTATCAAAAACGACTATAATAATATTATTATAGTAGACGCCTTGTCTATGGCGAAAGGGACTATCTCTTAATAACTAAAAACTATCCCGTTCTTTCACATGCGTTCCAGAGCTGCGGTGCCCTTCTAAGACGGTTCAACAATACATACATCTTCTAAATCATTAATCCACCCATACAGACTCATTGCGAGTTTCTCACTCTGTGACTCATTGTCACGACGAGGTCAGAAGTCGTACGAGGAAAAACGCTTCTCGGAATTACTCGCCGTGAGTCTGTTTTGGGCTTTAGATTTTTTGTGCGAAATATCACCGATTCACATTATCTTGAAAGTATGCGGCTATGCTGCGATAATGTAAAAGCTGAGCTAAGAAACTATAGGACCGTTTCCACTGATGCTACGCTATGTAGCGGTGCGAACGAGTAAGATGTGCTATGAAGAAGCGCCGCCACAAAGTAGCTGCGCTAGGAAGAAGCGCAGCTCGAGTTATCCGGTGTATCGATAATAGGGAAGACGACCTATGCAGGCATCCATAGCACAGATCCTTCCGTATAAATAACAAATCTTCGTCGAATCCGTTTCCACCAGTGCACCAATTAATATGATTTGTGGATATCAAACGCATCCATAGCAACGTAGCATATAACATCTCTGGTGGAAAAGCAACCTGAGTAACAATCATAGCTGCCAATCTAACGAAATGCAAGAGAATCTGCCCTATCACAATAGATCCATTGCCTAGTATTTAATATGGAGGAACTGCGTTACTTCCACAACCCACTTAGGACAGGATAATTCGAATAGGAGAAACCTATTTTCTAGAATAGGCTTCTCAATGGTATTTTACAGTTTTTTTATTACGTTTTTACTATTTTAATAAGTAAAATACATAATCTATACTAAGTATAATTAAAAACTAACTAATAATATGTACAAAAAATTTAAAAAAAAAACAAAGGGCGTCAAAGAATACGTCCACATCGCTGTCAACGGGAACAGTGCCCAGAACGCTGGCAGCATTGCCATGCAATGTTAAAGTCTCAATAATTTTTTTCTACCATGGTTTACAGGTTTTCCTTCATACAATGAAATGATACTCTTTTGACATACTTTCATTTGATATATGGATGGGGGGAGTGTTACAAGGTCAGGGACACTTTTTCTGTTATTGGACTTAATAATAATATATAAATAATAGTTTTTTACCTTTTCTTTTTTAGTTGAGAAGCTTAGTCTAGAAAATATGTAATTCTATTATCGAATTATCCTAAGTTTTGCAACTACGCACTTAGTGTGACAACATAAAAATACTTACTTGGAATAAAGAACACGTTAGCACAAATATTTGGTTTTTCCACGTTATTGAAAACCACTAATTTAGTCGTCTTAAACTGCACTGTAGCTAGTTTGGATAAAATTAATCTTGTTTTCACAGTAAAATGACATGCTTATTCTACAAAGTTCTCAACAACAGTGATAACCATATTATTATTATGCTGTCCTCCCGTTATCAAGTTCTGTAGCACTTGTTGAATAGAGGCGCAACTTCAAAATCTGTTTATGACGAGATAATATCACTTTTTACAAGATGCCTCGTGTCTTCGATGTTTCGGTTCCAGCTACGATATTTTCTGTAAGGAATCCCATCGCGGGACTCTACGATGTACTCTTCGACGAGACAGCTTTGAGACCGTCCGATCGTGCAGCGCGAGCGGTGAGCGCTAGTGTCGATGTCAGTAGCTTAGTGAATAGCAAACTTTAGTCCCAGCATTGCGTGAGCGCTGCGGCCGCGCTGTCACAACGCTGTGTTTATAGAGAATAGCACTGCTGGATACAGTTCTCATAATATACACAATAATATTTCTTTAACGTTTTTCTTCCAAAATTCTAGTATGCTAACGGGTAGACCTTTGCATTGTAGAGGGACAATCTACATTCAAAAATATAACAAAGGTTACGTTTACATAGGAGCGTTTAGGCCAAAAGACGTTTCATACAAACTTTATGCTCGTTTTGTTTTCAAATTTACTGAACAAGAAAAGGCAAGTAGAAAACATTAGGTATTGCATTTTTATAATTTTTCTTGTCTTTCCAAGAGCAGTTAGCAGTTTTTTTTTTGAAACTACAAAGAAATATAAAATAATGGAAGTTCACCAATACGACGTCAATGATAAAATGTTGACCGTTAAAGCACTGAGCAGACAACAGAATATGATATAGAAATTACCTCAAATCTCCTGCCTGTCTAGATTAGCAACCTTTATATTCATCTAGTTGTTATTGTTTTTATTTAGATACCTATTTAATTAGTCAATAATATACAATGCTGATTTAAATCAATTTCTAGAGATGAAGTTGAAATTATTCACTTACACCATTATTAAGGTCAAAGCGCGGTCTGTGCAAGTACAAATGTGTGTATCGAGACCTCACAGAGAGGTCTCCCGTTCATGTTATGCATTATTCTAAAGACAACAACGATAGTAAAGCACCTCTCTCTCTCTCTCTCTTTAGTCAGTCCCTCATGTCTGTGGAGCGTGGACAGCTTCGGAGTTGCACCTGGAGCAGATGTTCCGCCTCAACCGGTTTCTGTCCAGCGCATCCCTTACCACTGGGGCATGCGGACTAGTAATGGGCGACTCGCTGTCCGATCATGAACCATGCCCGGGTCGACGGCGCGTCGTGTTCCACGCGCGCTTCATAAAGCTGTCAGCAATATGACGGGGACTTAGAAACTTAGAGGAACTTGAGGACCAAAACTTGCCAGACTCTCGTGACTATCGGGTAACCGTGGCCCCGGAACGTAAAGGGCTATTGAAGGACACCGTGGATTTTAATCAATACAAGCCTGGCAGTCCCTCCCGTCCTGCCAATCAATCAGTCCTGGAATCATTTGATGATTTTACCACGTACCTGATCAGACAGTCCCGGGAACACATGTCGTGAGGACCTACGTCAAGCCTAAAGTGAGGATGCCGTGGTACCTATCCAGTTACTCCTCAAACAGGGGTATTACGTGACTAAACCTCGGTTACGACAGTCGGTCTCTCCAGTGAATCTACTCCTGTGTTAGGAATTGGTATAGTACGGCAAATATTGGTTTACATATAATTTTTAGGCACCTACTGGTTTTAAGGAAAACTACAGAATCGAGTTCTCGAAACCTAAAGTGACACTCATTATAAATGATGACCTTACAGGGTCGCGTTATCTAAATAAAAATAACAAATATTTTGTGTTTTGTTTTAACTTGAAAATTACAAGGCCAACTGGAGCTGTAAAGAGATGCATTAACATAATAATTAAAGCTGTATTTTTTATTGAGATGATATACGTATACATACTCGTATTTTACATATACGAGTGCATACCTACGCTGCTAGGGTTGCGAACCGAACTCTAAAATAGAGTAACTCTATTCATGTTAGCGTACTAATATAGTAGGTATGCTAAAATACTCTTTTTACACAATGCCAATCTACACTAGTGCCAATCATGTAATATTATGCAAACCCATTATCATGAACAAAAAGTCGACCATTTAAGTACCTACTATTAATATGTTGGTATCCCCAATTCCGAATGTTAGAGTTTTGTGTGTTTGGAGTCATAAAATTCTTTTAAAAACAATGAAGAATTGTTATGTGCTGCAAAAAGTACGAAAAAGCTTTACCTTTGTCTTTTTAAAAATATCTATACCTATAATAAATCTGTAGAAGGGTCAATTCTGTACATTGAAAATATTGAAAAAATGAATAGCGGGGGATGTTGCTGGATCGATACCAAACCCACATATGTGATTTAAAAAAATTTTGTCTGTGTGTCTGTCTGTCTGTCTGTCTGTATATGCAGGCATCACGTGAAAACTAACGGTTCGATTTCGATGAAATTGAACCGTTTGGTATATTTATACCATATTATCCTCGGCATAAAATAGGATACTTTTTATCCTGGAAAAATACGTAGAAAAAAAAATCTTATTTTTAGTTTTATTCATAGACGTTGTTCTGTAGAACCGCGAACACACGTTGCATTACCCGCAGTGGATTCAGCGCCGTAATATTTATAAGATGTCATTGTCAGAGTTACTCAAATTGGAGAAATAAACCATCCACGCGAAGACCGACATACGCGCGGACTGAGTCGCGGGCGGAAGCTATAATATGTACTCTTTTTTAGACGTCCGTACTCTTTATTTACCTCCTTTGAAAACAGAAATACTCTATTTCTTCTAATAAAAGTTGGCAACTGAACCTGCACAATACAAACCGTTGTGCACATACAGCGAATACTCGCGGCGAGCAAGCATTCGCAACGATTAGCCGAGTGACCGAAGCTTAAATGGTCTGCAAATCCAGGTTTACAGTGAGCTTGAAACAGCGTCAATTTTACATCGTACTTGAAGTATTTACTGGAATGGAAAAATGGAAGAGCGCCTCTAGTGTACTAACGAGGAACTAAGTTTTTCCTTCAAATTAACGTCAAAGTTCCAGTTTACGTCACAAAAACTGGAAAAGTCATGAATATAAATAATAATAAGTGAATGGCCTCAGTTACATTCAAGTCTGCCGTAAGTTTACATAACGCCGTACCAGTTGAAACCATGATAGCGGACGAATACGTGCAATTTAAATTAAATTTTTAGTACAACATTGCCCCACACACTACCATTTATTTTTCCTGTAGCGTGGATGCGTTTACAAACATAGAAACTTAGATCCGGAACAACTACTTGTAGATCATACAAACAGTTGTTCCGTGAGGGCATCGAACGCGCAACACGTTGCGCAGCAGTCGATTGCTAAGCCACTAAGTAGGATTTAACAAAACCAGTCATTTTTTAAGGGGCAATTTTTTTTTTGGTCCCTCTATATCGTATAATGTATTATAGCTTACACTATGGGGTGAAATGAAAATCGCACATCACATTTAATATAAACTTTTAATCGAAAACACTTTGAGCGTACAACGTAAATAATAATTGTTTTACGATAAAATACAATAAAACATTCAAATATAAACGCATAAAAATCAACAATTACGAGGAAAGCAACTTAAATTATTAAATATGGGAAAACTTTTTAGACTCTGTAGGCATATTATATCAGAGATTTTAATTTAGGACCGATGCACACTAGAGCAGTACAGATTAAAATGTGTCGAGCACCTAGCTCGTAATTTAAGGCAAAACAAGTTAATATCTCCAAGGAAAACATTTGTATGTGAGCGTGACGTTTACTCACACATTTATAAAAAAGTGGCTTCACCTTTTGTTTTGAACACTATGATCTAAGCCTGGTTGGTTGGCCCAGACAGGATTATCTTCTCAGAGGTTAATATATTTTTTGGTATGACAAGAAATCTTATTTTTTTAAATCGCCCATAATGATTCGCACTACGCATCATTTGTCGCCATTTAGGCCAAGTATTTAAACAAGTATAAAATATTACAGTCTTATAATTTGCAAAAAAAAACTTTGGTAGTTCAAGCCAATTGTCAATACAGACCAAATTATATCAATATTTAAATAAGAAACCTAAACTAAAAACTTTATGGAATCATAGATATTTAATTGCTGTGAACAAAATTATAACCAAATAAAATTATTTCAAATTATTTGAAAGAGATAGACAATATTACATATAATTATTATTTGACTACATTACAAGATATAATAAGCTCAGTTATTCTTTATATATGATATATTTTTGAAATTACTTAGTATTTCGTTTAAGAAATTACATTTTTAGAATAAGCCAAGTTCAGACGGCAAAAATTTTAGATGCTAAATTTTTTTAGATACTTTTTTAAATACACACAAAGCAATGCATCTGCCTAGGTTCGAACCTGCAACTCGTAAGTGGGCTCCGTTATATCCTTCATCACTGTTCTTCTGTAGCGTCAGAATGTTGCCGTCTGAACTAAACTTTATATTTTCATTAACTTTACAATATTTTAAGTATTTAAGGGCCGGTTGTCTGATCAGTAACTAAGTTAACTATTAGTTAAAAATCCAACAAATGATTAAACATTGTAAAGGATTTTAACAAATTGTTTACTTAATTAATGATCAAGTCACTGGCCCTAAATAATAAGAAAAATGCAACTTGTCATGATATACACTTACAAGACCATTTACCCTTTATGTTATTTTTTTTTTAATACAACGTTAACTAAAATATGTTCAAATCCTTCCTACAATCCAATCCACTAACGATTTCTTATCAATAAAAAGTTTCAAATGGACGGTTTATATAAACACAACATCAATTTGACATAAATATTTAAAAATAAATATTATTTAAATATAAAAAAAAAATTAATGGTCCCAGTACCAATAATTTACAACACTAATAAAGATTTTTAATAACGTACAACAATTTTAATTAATTTTTCTTCGTTTTAAGACAATTTAATACTAGTAACACTTGAATTAGGACAACCGACAATAATGCTACGTTATAAAGGCGCTGTCGAAGTCAAATTCTTAACATTATCGCACGAAAATAATAAACAAAATACATCTACAATACATTATTTTTAAAGGCACATAACAAAGTCTACAGGACCTTAAAAAAGAAAAAAAAATATAATTCAATATAATGGTACATTTCTAATTAAAATGGCGACGCGACGTGATTTTTTATTCCACGCAACGAACGTTCCCAATATTAAAAAAAAAAACAATTTATTGTTTCTTTTTTTTTAAATAATAAAAAAGAGATAGAAACACTCTTTCCATCTCTAGTAAGACAAAACAAGAGATGGATTGAATATTGAGAACAGCCTTAAGTGACACAACAAGCATACTTCCCGCCTGATGTTGCGCTGTCACCGTAGGCTATGGACGCCTGCAACACCAGAGTTATCCCGTTCAAGTCTGATTGGTTATCGACCGGGTGGCCTATTCCAGTGTGGATGAGACAGTTACGATAAGTATCCAAAAATTGTAACAATCTGATTGTAAAACCATACCATATTTTAAAAGAGTAACCATGGAGTTTCTTGCCGATTCTTCTCCATGGAATCGACCAACCCGAACCGAGCACCTGCTGTCGACGTTTTATAAGTGCCCTCATGGGCCTATGTGAAATAAAAACTTTTGATTTTGAAGTTATTGAAGTATCAGCTTGTTCCGTCAGCTGGGGAGCCCAACGGATACACAGATTTTACAGAAACTATTGTCCTTTTTTTTTTTTAGCGTTCCTTTCTAATTTCGTTACACCCTGAAAAAAGGCGGTAAGAATTGCAGGGTAGGCGTTGCACCGTGGTCGTGGAACTGTCTCCGGGTTCGCCTCTTATCAGGTAACACCGTGGATTTTAGTCAGTGCTAGTCTGACAGTCCCTCCCTCCCGTTCCGCCATGTATGGGAGGACTCATTTGATGATTTTACCAGGTAAAAAAAGGGGTAGTTATTGCTCGCCGATATCTCTGGTGTTGCAGGCTTTCATCAACTACGGTCACCACGCACCATCAGCGGGACGTATACTAGTTTGTAACCATCCTGTATCAATGTGCCTGTGCCATTTCATTCTATATGGAATAATCTAACTTCAAAAAAAAAACAAAGTCTTAAAACATCAGTCTCATAGTAAAAAAAGTCAAATTAAATCGTCAATGGATTGGACACTACACCCAGGTTGGTTTACATCGTCTTTCCGTCCATATTGTGTGGATTGGAGCCAGCGACGATGAGGATAAGGTCTTCAACCAAGGCCTAGGGCTTCGCTTCTGGCTGAGAAAGGGATAATTAGTGCCAAGTCAATTAGTGTGTCTAACTACGATGGTTTTCAAAGTACATGTCGCTGGAATTAAATGATTATTACATACATATACTTTACCTAAAGGAAAATACATCTTCAACATGAAATTTTTGTCCAACAGCGTAACCTAATCTATGTCTATTCTATCAAGAATCAACCTGCCTAGCCTTTTCCGAACTATATTGTTGACAGGCCTGTTGGTATAGTGGTTAGTGACCCTGACTGCTATGCCGGAGGTCGTGGGTTCGATTCCCACCCAGGTCAAATGTTTGTGTGATGAGCACGATCATTTGTTCTGTGTCTGGGTGTAATTTATCTATAATATGTATGTATTTAGAAATATATAAGTATGTTTATCAGTTGTCTAGTACCCATAACACAAGCTCTGCTTAGCTTGGGACTAGATGGCGTTGTGTGATAGATGTGGAATAAAAAAAAAAAAAAAAAAAAATTGTGTTCGGCTTAGGTACCAGTGTCGGATGAGGAAGGAAGAAACGCCTGTGTGTCACCACTGCGAGGATCGTCCGAAGGACACGGTGGAACATACGGTGCAGGACTGCCCCGCTTGGGCAGAGCACCGCCGTGTCCTCACGACGGCGATAGGCGGAGACCTCTCGCGCCCGGCATTGGTCGAGGCCATGCTGCGGGGCGAGACGGAGTGGGAAGCGGTCGCCTCCTTCTGCGAAGCAGTCATGCTCGCGAAGAAGGCGGGCCGCGTGAGGGAGAGGACAGCGTCCTCCCTCAACCCCAGCCGCAGTGTGTTCCACGCGCGCTTCAAGGAGTGTCAGCATAGTGACGGGGACCTGTAGAGGGCCAAAGCCTGCCGGGGTCGCGGGACTAACGAATTACCGTGACCCCGAAACGTAAAGATGGATTTTAGTCAGTACGAGTCTGACAGTCCCTCCCGCCCTGCCCTGAGTGGGAGGACTCATTTGATGATTTTACCACGTAAAAAAAAACCTTATCATAAACCCGTAGACGACAGAAATAGAAACGTTTCTTTTCCACATTTTAAACATCGCCATCCTAAGGATGATAGACAATCTTTCTACATTTTCTAATTTTGTCTATTCTATCGTCGACAAAACATTACTACGGTGTCTTGCTACGCGTGTTGGACAATGAACTAATTTTACATAAAATCTAAGCGAAATTGAAAACTAATGGACAAAGATATTATTTAGATCGTACATTCGCTATTGAGGACGGGACCTTTCCCAGATTCTGAAAAAACAAATTAATTTAAATGATGCATAAAGTCTGCGCCACCACTCAAGACCTTTAGACGCGGCGCTAGGGTCTGTCATTACATCAAATTGCATTGAACGAGTTTTCCGCACGGTGGTGGCGCTAATGGGAGACTCGCTGTCCGACCATGAACCATGCCCGGGTCGACGGCGCGTTTTGTTCCGCGCACCTCATGGAGTGTCAGCATAGTGACGGGGCCCCCTGTAGAGGGCCAAAGCCTGCCGGGATCGCGGGATCCTATTGAAGGACACCGTGGATTTTAGTCAGTACGAGTCTGACAATCCCTCCCGCTCTGCCCTGGGTGGGAGGACTCATGTGATGATTTTACCACGTGAAAAAAAAAGGGTGGTAGCGCGGACTCTACGCATGGAGTCGCGGATTAGGTATTTGAACGACCAATCAATTGACATTCTTTTTATAAGCTGTCAAAACTCGATTCTCCAGTACATTTTGTATGGAATAGAAAATTGTGACGTCACTATAATCTTACTTTTTATTGATTTCAGAACTAGAAAAAATCTAATTTAACAATTTTTTTGAAAGTTAAACTACTTTTCGGACATAAAGTGTTTTTCTACAGGAATTCTGTTTTAGAATTATTGGTCAGTAGAATTGTAGTTTTTTTTTTGTGGAAAGAAAAATTCGACTGTGCCTTCAAATTTTTTGACCTTTGACCTTCTGATTAAGCACACAAGACGCTCTTACCAACTAAGCTATCGCAGTCATCCTCGCAATATCTAATTTTTCTTTCCAATCTTAACATCTTGTATTGACGTCATCTAGTGTAGAAATAAAAATCCTATATCTAATGTACTGTATCAGAAAGTCGAAATCAAATCCCACTCGCATTCGTTTTTTTTCTTTTCACAAAAAACTAATAATTGTAACAGACTTTAAAGATGTGAAGTTTGGCATTAAGGGACCGTTCAAGTATTACGTATGCAGATTTATTACAATTATTTACCCCCCCGTCCCCCTTGTCAGCAAAAGTAAGCAAATCACTTACGTAAGGGGTAAGTGCCCCCATGCTTACGTAAACATTTTTCAATTTACGTATTGTTTTTGCCTAAACGTATGCATTATTTGCGGGCATCCCCAAAAATGCGTTGCGTTTTCAACCAAAGACAATATGAGGGTTGCCATTCGTGTAAAAAAGTAAATAACTACCGATGGCGTAATCATCATCTAGACTCCCCTATCCCCATGTCATCCAAAATAAGCAAAGTAAAGATATAGTGCTGACGTAATACTTGAACGGCCCTTTGTAGTTTTTTTTAATTTTCTAATCCAATGTTCTAATTTTTTAAAATCAAATCGAGTCATTTGATTTGATTTAAAAAAATTACAGGCACTTTTGAACTGTCAAAGGCATAAAAAATATAATTAAATACTACAAAATTATGGTCCTACAGTCCCAGTCACAATACATAATAACTGTGAAAGTACCGTAGATGCCTATTCCAAGGAGTAGATCTCTATGGAGAAGTACGGGCAAGAAACTCCATGGACACTCTTTTTAGATTCGTTTAGTAGTTTAGCATTATAATATTAAGTTAGATACTTACAGTGCACTCCTTTTCCTCTGGTTTTTTGTTGGCCATTGTCTCTGGATTGTATTCATTTTCAAGACCGAAATGCTGAAATTTTTGAATAAAACACAATAAATATTACAGTTATATAACTAGCTGCCTAGACTTTTCTCAAGTACACACATCTTAAAAGATTTGGCATATCTTTGAAAACTACAAGTATATATATTATGATTTCTTCTTCTTTTTAGATTATTTATTTTAAATATAGATTTAAAATATAACAGTTCAATTGTTATTAAAAGTCGCGAGACTGTCTTATAAGGTTACCGTGACCCTTGAACGTAAAGGGCTATCGGAGGATAATCGTGGATTTTAATCAATAAAAGTCTGACAGTCCTTCCCATCACGCCCTGGTTTGGAGGACTCATGTGGTGATTTTAGCACGATGAAAAAAAATGCTAGTGATCACAAACAAATTGCTATATGGACAGTGAAATCAATAAGTTTTTATATTATTTTCATATACAAACCTGCAAAATCTCCTTATTGGACAAATGGTCACCGGGTCCATTCTGGACAAAATGGCGGAGCAATTTCCCGCCTTTCTCAACCAGTACAGCGCCCCCGGTTTGCACCCAATCTCCCTTCAAATCACCACCCAGTCCTATTTAATTACAAAAATAAAGAAAAAAGTAAGAAAAATAAACCTTTAATATGTCCGTATTTGGATATCGGTCAGCAGGGCCCATCTGTACGAAGTGGTGCACCAATTTCCCGCCTTTTTTGAAAAATAACGCGCCGCCATTTTGTAATCCGTCGCCGATTAGGTCGGATTCCAGACCTGTGACGCACTTTTAATGTTATTTTTTTTAAGTAACTTTTACTACAAAAAAAATACCAAGAGAGAGAACTTTATAAAGCAAACTGAACACGATCACAAATCTAACGGCCTGTTTAAAAGCTTGCCGCTGTCAGCGGTGACTTTTTTGGTGGGAGGGACTGTCAGACTTGACTGACTAAAATCCACGGTGTCCTTCAATAGCCCTTTACGTACCGGGGTCACGGTAATTCGTGAGTCCCGCGACCCCGGCAGGCTTTGGCCCTCTACAGGGGGCCCCGTCACTATGCTGACACTCCTTGAGGCGAGCGTGGAACACAACGCCCGGTGAGCGGTGATTTAGCGGAGCAAATGTATAGAAATGTTTGAAACACGCCACGAGGCGCTGGGAATGGCGAATTCGCATACATTCATGTCTTATTCGCGCCACCCGTAGCACCGCTCACCGCTTAGATCAAAGTCGTGAAGCCGTATACCGTATTTAAGAGCGGAACAAGATCGTAGTATCCACATCGGTCCAGCCGTTTTTGCGTAACAAGCAACAATCCATCTATCTATCTAAAGTTTCGCATATACAACATTATTTTTAGTATATGCGAAACCTGAATATAGTTTGATCTGAATCTGAAGTAACTGATTCGATTCCGATAATTTTTACACCATTTTTTTTTTTTCAAAAATATTTTAATTAAATTTTATTACCAGTTCATTACAATACAATCACCGTACGGTCAGGTACCTATTGCCAAGCTATTATCACGAGTGTATAACACAGGAGACGCGGTTTACGCGGGTGTACCGCGAAATTAGCATGTTTTTGAACGGATAACCAGGTAATATACAAACTTATAACCTTGTGATTTTTTATGATACGGTTTTAAAATTTTGTACATAGATTCTTTACACAAAAATACTAGACGGGTGTATCGAGTTTCGCATAAACAAAAAATAATGTTGTATAATATTATTTGATTGTGTACAGTTTTGTTCATGAAATTCGCCCTTAAAGATCTTAAAAGTATAGGATGGCAAATAGTGTCAGAATCGGCGACGAATTTCAAAATGACTACATATCGAGAAATCTACATGGTCGATCTTCGCAGCGTCGAATAACGTCTAGATAACTAATGGTGGATTTACACGGTTCGATAGCGCGATTCACAAGTCGCATCGCTTGAAAAAATAAAGTTGGGTCTACGCTGAGCATAAGCCGAGTCGCTTAACTCACGGTGTCTATTATCGACCTTATAACAAACCTACGGTTATCTTCTCGAATGCCTTTATGTTAGTCAAAAAACCGACAATAAGCGGAGCACAGTCGAGCATGAACAGAACGCTCGAAGCGCGCTCATTCGAGGCCAAATACGTATTAGGGGCCATACACGTTAGGGTTTGCACGATGGTTTTAACCGTGCACGCATAACCGATACATGCACCGATAACTGTACAGTTTTTACACATACACGCTAGGGTTTGCCAGTCGGTTATGCATGCAAGATTAAAACCATCATGCAAACTCTAACGTGTATGGCCTCCATAATTATTCATAGTAGTAGAGCCTCTCGAACCGATATCTCGGGGCGATCATTTAAGAATAAGGGAGCATCCCCATGACGCGATTCATGCGATTTGTAATTTCTACGAACTAAAAATCGTTCTTGCTACTACGAGATAATGATGCAATTCAATTGACTTGACGTCGTCGTGGCGAGCGTGTTTGGTATTTCATGTAACCGTAGACAACCGCACGTTTTATGTCATACTAGCTTCCGCCCGCGACTCCGTCCGCGCGGATGTCGGTCTTCACGTGGATGGTTTATGTCTCCATTTTGAGTAACTCTGACAATGATATCTTATAAATATCTATGGACCCAAATACGGCTAAGCGTATAATAATTAAGGAGATCCCTCTATTGAGCTACTGCTGTTGAGTTCGCGTTCTGCAGTAAGTATTTTTTTCATAGTAAAGGTCGTATTTTTTCAGGATAAAAAGTATCCCATTTTATGCCCAGGATAATAAGGTATAATTATACCAAGTTTCATCGAAATCGAACCGTTAGTTTTCACGTGATGCCTGCATATACAGACAGACAGACAGACAAAATTTTTTTTTCACATATTTGGGTTTGGTATCGATCCAGCAACACCCCCCCACTATTTATTTTTTCAATATTTTCAATGTACAGAATTGACCCTTCTACAGATTTATTATATGTATAGGTATAGATATCTAATCTAAATTTAGAATATAAAATAATAAAACAGTTCACTTGCTTTTCAAAAAAAAAAAACAGTTTATGCTTGTAAGCACTATTTTTTTTATGTTTGTACGTAACATTATTATGTATAGATATCGCAGTGATAAGGATGATTTTCACTTGTAGTTGGAATCGGTCGAATTGCGTCGCATCGCGTCATGGGGAAGCTCCCTTAGGGGGAATAAATTCTCACCCATCCCACGTCCTTTGAAGATGGCGTCACGGGACTGCTTCCAGAAGAGAGATGTGATTATAGTGACCACGTTGAACCTCTTGAAGCCGAGCGTCTGGTACGTCGAGATGTTGTCCACGTAGTACAGTTCTGAAATTTTCAGAATATTATTTTAATATCTAGGTTCAAACCTAGTCAAGTACCAATTTCAAATCATGTGTACTTTCTCCGTCTTATTACAAAATGGGGTTTAAATAAAAACTCAGGTGTAAAGCTCGTAAAGATAAAGCTTACATAAACGTTATTACAAATCTTGGGTTTGTTGATAAACCATGGTCTAAGAGTCGTAGATGACAAAGTTTCTCATAGCAACTTTTTCATTGTGTTGCTATTATTGTGTTATTTTCACCCAACATGGAATAAAACAATGGAGATTTAATTGTTATTTCACATGGTGGATTTAATTGTTTATACAATGGTTCAAATGGCGATACTAAGGTCCACGTTTTATCGATTTTTTTTCAATACGGAGAAATTTAAACCATGATCCTGCAGATAAACTTGGACTTGATAGTCCAGGTTTAAACCAAGGTTTATTTAATTTTTGTAATAAGGCTGTCTAAGTTTATCTTGGACATCACTGACATCGATGACGAAAAATCATGAGGAAACCTGGACTTAATATATAAATAATTAAATATAGTCCAAAGCCATGTCAAAAACCTGTGGTGTTCCCAAAGGCGGCGTAATTAGCTCTTTTTTTTTATCGTGGTAAAATCATCAAACGAGTCCTCCCACCCAGGGCAGGGCGGGAGGGACTGTCAGACTTGTACTGACTAAAATCCACGGTGTCCTTCAATAGCCCTTTACGTACCGGGGTCACGGTAATCCCTTGGTCCCGCGACCCCGGCAGGCTTTGGCCCTCTACAGGCCCCGTCACTATGCTGACACTCTTTGAGGCGCGCGTGGAACACAACGCGCCGTCGACCCGGGCATGGTCCATGGTCGGACAGCGAGTCGCCCATTACTCGTTGCCCGCATGCCCGCGGCATAATTAGCTCTAGACACCAGAGCACCCTCTGGTGTCTAGAGCCACATCCTTACACGAAAGAGACAGACTATTTTACTAACTATTGAATAAAACATAGATTATCAAAAATTATTTGACATGTAAGTATTTTATTTTTTTGTTACTTAAACCAAAAGCGACGGAAATACTACGCTGCTAAAAGTCACTCAGTCGGTATTTTACCGGCGCTATGACGTCACGGACAGACCAGATCAAGGCTGCGTTGAATGGTCCCCTACGCGAATGTACCAGGAAGACAGCGGTGCGAGAGGAATGGCGACGACGTGATGTGACGACCACGACCACTCTGCCAAGAGTGTAGTGACTGAGAAGATGACGTCAAAAGCCCCCACTCCCGAATCTCGAAGCGTTATATCTTTCTCAGTATTCACTGATTAATTTATTTTATTTTATTTTAAACTGTAAAGTTGAAAATCTATTAAAGACTACTGAGCGTTTTCGTATATCACTTGCCATTTGTCTACAGAGACAGAAATGTACGATTCAATCCCTTCATGGAATGACTTATATTATGAAGATTTCAGGCAAAAGTACAGGTTTAATAAACGTTAGACAATGCAAATAATGGACTTTTTACGAGAAGAGCTAGAAACTTCTAGAAAACTTACCTCCATCGAAGAATTTCCCGTCCATAAAGTCTTTGGAACCGGCCTCCTCAACACCAACGCCAACCAATTTAATATTGTGCTTGTTCAATACGGGCGCAATTTCTCCCAACTGAAAATTAAATAAATAATTTATATCATAACTATGCTATGTGCGGAGCAGGTAGTGGGGACTATTAAAACGATCGCAGCGCGGGATGTAACAGAAATGTGAATCAATGGGCGCATACGAAGGAGTGAAGAACGTGTCCAGTTTAATATTCAGCTCAACCTTTTTAAGTACGAGTACTATCTTAGGTTTTATTTAATTTTTAATGATAAACAAGCTGATTTTCTTTTTATATTATTCGCTTAACGCATGCGTCGCGAATAGCGAAAATTTTCTACGGAAAGAAAAATTCGTATTCGGTGACGTTTCGCGCCATCTATTGCAGACGATTTCAACTACTAGCAATGGATTGAAGAATTTGACGCTGTAGGCAGGAGGAACCTCGATGGCTCGGTTGGAAAGAGCTCCGATGTGCTGAATCCAGAGGTCGCAGGTTCAAATCCTGCTGCGGTTCGAATTTTTCTTTCCATAGTAAATGAACAAGCTGAAAATGTTAAAAATGTCTAATTGGAAGGAATTGACAGAATTTTTATCTGTCTGTCTGTCTGTCTGTCTATATATGCAGGCATCACGTGAAAACTAACGGTTCGATTTCGATGAAACTTGGTATAATTATACCTTATTTTCCTGGGCATAAAATGGGATACTTTTTATCCTGGAAAAATACGTAGAAAAAAAAATCTTATTTTTCAGTTTTATTCATAGACGGTGTTCGGTAGAACCGCGAATCTCCTTAATTATTATAGGCTTAGTCGTATTTGGGTCCAATAGATATTTATGAGATGTCACTGTCAGAGTTACTCAAAATGGAGAAATAAACCATCCACGCGAACACCGACATCCGCGCGGACGGAGTCGCGGGCGGAAGCTAGTTTAGAAATATATAAGTATGTTTATCAGTTGTCTAGTACCCATAACACAAGCTCTGCTTAGCTTGGGACTAGATGGCGTTGTGTGATGGTTGTGGAATATTTATTTGTTCATTTATTTATTATAATCCGCCACGCGGATTGGTAATGTTGTTTTTTTTTATATATTTCTACCGGCCTAATTTTTGCGCTTGTGTTCAACTGATTGACTATTTAAGAGGCACCTAGCAATGTTATCGGTCAGATAAAACTGATAACTGATTCCCTACTTTATCATTTATCAGTAAAGTCTGACAATAACAGGGGGAAAGGCGTGCTTTTACTCTACAACCTAATTTAGACCTTTTCCGTCTTATTACAAAAAGGGGTTTAACTAAAAACCCAGGTTTAATCTTGTAAAACTACGGTTTATACAAACGTTATTACAAATCGTGGTTTTGCGATAAACCATGGTCTAACGGTAGTAGCTGTCAAAGGTGTGTCAAAGTTTCTCATAGCAAATTTTTCATTGTGTTGTAGTTTTTGTGTTATTTTCACCCAAAATGGATTGAAACAAGGTAGATTTAATTGTTATTACTAATTTTGGATTTAATTGTTTAGACAATCGTTCAAATGGCGGTACTAAAGTCGACGTTTTATGTTAGTTTTGTAATACGGACAAATTTAAACCATGGCTCTGCAGATAAGCCTGGACTTGATAGACCAGGTTTAAACCAAGGTTTATTTAGTTTTTGTAATAAGGCCGTATCTGTTTAGCATGATAGGAAATAATCCTGTGGGGTTTAAAAGCGTTAGCATCGCGAAAAAAAAACGGAAAACATGTGGCCTTTAAATACTCTTTACTTTAATTTGCAAAAAAAAATGTCACTACATTTTTTTTTCTGCTAACAATACTTGATCACGATCTGCTTTATCCAGCATGGCGATAATTCTTTTTTGTTATCGTAGTAAACTCATCAAATGAGTCCTCCCGCCCAAGGTGGGAGAGACTCGTCCAATGCCGGGCGCGAGAATTCGCTGCCGTATATCGCCTCCATGAGGACACAGCTATGCTCTGCCCAAGCGGTTTCTTCTTTCCCAATCCGACACAGGAACCTCCCGAAACACCTGTGACCAATGAGAACCTACATCAGGCGGAAGGTGAGGACGCCCCGTGGCTCCACTCCAGCCACTTCTCAAAGTTCTTGTTCAACATGGCGACTGTGGAACAAGGTTTGCGACCCCAAAAGCTTGGATTTAACTTTACATTCCTCCCCCCTCTCTTTTTCTTGGTGGGTCGTCCCGCCTTGGATATTAATCCTCCTTGACATCGCAAATTCCAGAGGATGCGTCCTCTGAAAAATTTAGCCCCAAATGCAATTACTTTTCAATGCCAGTAAGCCATATAAATATTTGAACTCAGCCACTTGAATTCAGTAAAGGATTCTGGTTCCAGTGTCATAAACGTCCAGGACTGCGGGAATGTTTTAGGGTTACAACGATCCTGGAATGCAAAAGGCAATTGAAGGAACAGGTTTAGTTTTAGTGATCACTAGTCTGACAGTCCCTTCTGCTCCATCTAGGGGGGAGTCATTTTATAGCTTCCCACCCCATAATTTGTCGACAGTTATTTTAAAAGTAATTTCTGGCAATTTTATTAATTACTTGTACGTTGATTACACCGTTTTACAGTAGTACAAAGAGACAATTTTATATCAATTAGGTTATTACAAAAGACCTTTTGGAACATCCAATTTTACAAAGAAATAGTATCGATTTTTTCAATATCTATTTTAATTATCTGGTATTTTAATTATAAGGCCTCTTCAGCCTGTCACGAGTTCTTCAAAGTCAAACCATTTATTTCAATATGGTCAGGGGTTTTCAAATTCGCCGCGAGTTTAAGACCCCCTGGTAGATGCGGACGACGAGTAATGGGTCCAATCATGGACCATGCCCGGGTCGTAGTCGAGCGCCTCAAAGACCTGTCAGCAATATGAAGGGGCCCCATACAGGGCCAAACGCCTGCAGGAGTCGCGGGGCTGTCTAAATTGGTAACGGTGACCCTGAATAGTAAATGCTCACCGTGGATTTCAGTCAGTACGAGTTAGAAAGTCCCCTCCGCTCCACCCAGGGCAGGAGGACTCAGTTGATGATTGTACCACGATAAAAAGAAAAAAAGGGGGGTACTTCGACCTGGTGCGTCGTTTCCATAGCTAAGAACCGGCAAGAAACTCCATGGTTACTCTTTTAAAAGATAAATATTGGCGATTGAAAAAGTGTCCATGGAGTTTCTTGACTATTCTTCTCCATAGAGATCTACGCATTGGAATGGGCAACTACGGTACTTTCACAGTTATTATGTCTTGTGACTGGGACTGGAAGCACCGTAACTGATTTTGAACTGTTTTTTTTTCTTTTGACAATTCAAAAGTGCCTGTAACTGGCCTACTTGAAATAAATGCTTTGATTTTGAAAAATATTTGTTTTCCAATGTTATTGTTACAGTTTGTTAATACATAAAGACGAGAGAATTATTGACGTTTATTATTTACCCAGAAACTCCTCAAAGTCAATACATTTATATCAATTAGACAATTAAAGGCCCTTTTGATTGTCTCAAAGAAATAGTAATCATTTATTATTGACTAGCACTTTGCCCGCGACTTCGTGCGCGTGGGTTACGTACTTTCTTAATTCCCCCTTTTCACCCCCTTAAAGGTTAAATTTCCAAAAACCCCTTCTTAGTGCTCCCCTACATTATAATAGGAAGCCGTGTGCAAAATTTCACATCCCTAGCCCCAGTAGTTTCGGCTGTACGTTGATATGTCAGTCAGTCAGTTCTCCTTTTATATATATAGACGAGGCTTATAGTTTGGTACCGTTAAAAAGGGCACGATATTTAGAAATGTCTTTTTTAAAAGCTCACTGGTAACTTCCTGCCGCGGTATTATTTCGTTTCCCCTTCGATGCTATGGTTAGCTTCCAGTCAAACCGGATCAGCAGCAGAATATCAGTAATTACATAGAACGACTGCTTATCTGACCTCCACAACCCAGTAAGTAACTGGGTAATACGATACCCCTTAGTAAGACTGGTTATTTCTTCTTCTTTCTTTCTTTCAGACTGTCGAGCTTCTGATTAAGCCCCGTGCGTCGTATACAACGCCACAAAAGTCTACGATACGGTAAACTTACGACTTTGGTATCCATTGACGCGTGCCTGTGTAGGAACTATGAACCGCTATGGATTTATATTGCGATAGTCGCCAGGATACCAAAGTCGTAAGGTATCGGACACTTGCGTCGCCTTGTGTACGAAGGGACTTAAGGTGACAGCCGGGACCAATGGCTTTACTAGTATTTTCCAAAAAAATCTATCAGGAAGTGGATGATTGCATGAGAAACTCTGAAATATACGCAGAAGTTGTGGAACCAGCCAAATCAAAGATAATGTTATAACGTAAATATCGATAAAATAGTTACTGTCATGGATAAGTACATGATATTTTATCAATAGAGCTCATGAGAACCGCGTGTTTTCTATTCACAGCATAATATTTTTCTAAACTATATACTAATCCGGGGTCGCGGGACTAACGAATACTGTGACCCCGGAACGTAAAGGGCTATTGAAAAACACCGTGGATTTTAGTCAGTACAAGTCTGACAGTCCCTCCTGCCCTGCCCTGGATGGGAGGACTCATTTGATGATTTTACCAACCTAAAAAAAATATAACTAAATACTAATATTTAAGTATCAAAGTAAGTCTGTCTGTCGTCTGCCTTTACGCCTTAACAGCTTAGCAGACTATAATAGAACTTAGCATATAGGTAGACCATGTCCCAGGTTCGTATATACGATATTTTAAACTTTGCTAATATTTTAAGTTAAAGAGTTTGTTTGTTTATTTGGTTGAACACGCTCATCTCAGGAACTACTGGTTCGAATTGTTTTTTTTTGTGTTGGATAGTCCATTTATCGAGGATGGCTATATACCATCACGCTAAGATCTATAGGAGACGAGCAGCGAGCTGCGGAGAACAGCTAGTGTGTAATAATATCTGCAGTACAGGAGCTTAACGTTGTCGACAGCGGATTTTATCAATACGTGGTCTGTCTAACATTTTTATCGCGATAAATTAGTTAGATATAGTATAAATCAACATGATGTACTTATATGTATGTATTTTGAAACACTTTACTATGATAATATTGAGAGTGTCGTGCCGAAAAATGAAATGTCATACCCATAAGCAGGATAGCACAAATCTAAAAATTAGGAAAACGTTTTCGAAAAATAGTGTAAAGTAGTTACTTGTCGGGCGTCGCGGGACTAACGAATACCGTGACCCCGGAACATAAAGGGACATTGAAGGACACCGTGGATTTTAGACAGTACAAGTCTGACAGTCCCTCCTGCCCTGCCCTGCGTGGGAGGACTCATTTGATGATGTTACCACGCTAAAAAAAATGGTCATTTTACATACAAAGCTTCATGACGCGACGTTACTTCTTTCTTCGTGAAGATTTTGAGTCGCTATTTAAATGTGCAATGACCTTAGACGATAAATTAATGAGTTTTATCTTACCTCCTTTGCCCACAATCTGCACAGCATGCAACCCCAACGTCTGAAGAATATGATAGCAACATTCTGGTCCTCCCAGAAGTTTTTCAACTCTAGCGTCTGGAATATAAAAGATGTTTTGTATAAGCGGAATTTAACTTTGATATTTTCACAAGAAAAATGTTATTAGTCCATTATTTTTATTTTAGTATTTTTTATTTCTATATGGGTAGTTAATTTTGTTTTATAATATTATAAGTTTAGATTAATAATGTAAGTACATAGTTTGTATTAGTCCGAAAGATAGATTTTCAAAAAATATTTGACAACTATTTTTCTTCTTCTTACGTAAACCAAAATTGACGAAGACACAACGTTTCTAAAAATCACAAAACGTCACTTCGTCGATATAATTTCCAGGCGTCTTTTTATGACGTCACAAGCGAACTCCTGAATTTCGCAGCGTTTTATCTTTGTCAATATTTATTGTTAAAAAAAAATACATGTCTATTATTTTTCAATATTGTAACTGACAGTTTAAACAGATTTTCTATTTATTTATGCAGTAATAAATAGGGTACCTATTGTACAGAAATGAATTTGTCTATTATTGGTAGAATTGATATAGGTGGTCATGCGTGCGTGCTGGTCAAAAAAGTAATCTGGTTGTGAGTACTAATATGGTCTGTGTATGTATTTTTATTATTGCAGTTTTTGCATAGACACAGACTGGTTGATAACCTGTCGCCTTTTCAATATTTCTTGTACTGATAACTATGTTATTCTACTTTCTTATTGCAAATATGATGATAAAAAAAGAATTTTATTATTATTTATAGTGACAGACTAATGATTGTGTTGTCTTATGTCAAGGCCTGACGCAGAGATGGCAGATGGAGTAAGGTTTTGACAGAATGATGGCCAAGGTATGGCCCAAGAAACTAAAGCCGCCCGAAAACCCGTTGGGTTGACGATACAAAAAAAAGGGGGAGGCCTATACCCAGCCAGTGGTAGGCGCCCACGACGACAGACGTCGCTAGACGATCTCCGGCCACCGTGTTCCACGCGCGCCTCAAAGATTGTCAGCATTATGACGGGGCCCCCCCTTTAGAGGGTCAAAGCCTGCCGGGGTCGCGAGACTTACGAATTACCGTAACCTCGGAACGTAAAGGGCTATCGAAGCACACCGTGGATTTAAGTCAGTACGAGTCTGACAGTCTCTCCCGCTCTGCCCTAGGTGGGAGGACTCATTTGATGATTTTACTATGATAAAAAAAGGCCTATACCCTGCAGTGGGTGATCCCAGACTGGTATGATGATGATGTCCTGGCCAAGTAGATGGACAGAGCATCTTGTTAAAGAGACCAGAAGAAAAAAAGATAACCATGACACAAAACCGCCAGAAGTGGAAAGATTTGGAAGGGACCTAAACTCAGCATTGGGAGACTAATCGACTTGGTTCTAGTGGACCAACATCTGAATAGAATAGAAAAACATTTATTTGATATTGGACACAAATGGAAATAATTAAAAATAAAATTAAAAATACTATAAGAGTTTTTTGAGAATGTCCACACCAAAAGGGTTACCAACTCTGAATACACTAGGTGGAGGATATCCAGCATTGGTTTTATTTTAAGGAAGTGCTCCTTCGTACAACTACCAAGCTATCCATGAAAGTCTTAATTATAAAGCAGTACCTTTGCATTTTCGCTCAAGAGCTCTGATTCGTAATAGCGTGACTCTGTTCTCAATATTGCAATGTATTTTCATTTATTATAACATTTTATGTATAAGTACTTTATGATCTATACTAACTTCTTAACATATTTAACAAATTTTTAAATATTTCTTTTTTTTATTTAAAAAAGTGATTCACTGGTATGGGAGCATAGTCCAAGCTACCGGTGGTTAGGGTTTGTCAGCTAAGTTGTTTAGTTATTACAATATTTAAAAAAATATATGTTTTATGTGAATAAAATAAATTATTGACATAGAAAAGTCTGGTCTAATGAACTTGATGCCAACTGATAAAATAAGTCCATACCACCCTTAATACTAGAACAAAATAATATTGAGAAGAACAACAGAATCCCTTGTGACACTTGACACCAGCAGTCCAGCATAGCATGTTCAGCCTATAGAGTTCCCACTAGTGGGACACAGGCCTTGCTCTGAGAGAAAGAATGGGCCAGATAACACCGCTTGTTAAAGGGTAATTAAATATCTTCATTTTCAATAGACTTTGAGTCTTTAATAATTGATCATGAGAAAAAAAAACCTGAACTTTTGTATCGGCTGAATAAAACCTGTTCTATGCAAGACTAGGTACCAATTAAAAAAAATTACATGACTGTTACTAATACCGGAAAATGGAAATGAATACGTCCTGTAATTAAATGCAAATAACGGGTACTACATACTACATAAGTAGGTAACATTTAATGAGTATGGCTCATAAATCTATCAGCATACGGATGAAAAACCTCAAGTATGACCGTAAATACGTGGATAGATGTAGTTAACATAAATCCGATTTTAAATCTAAATCAGAAACTAACTATCTTGACTGGTTCTATTAGTACAAGTTTCGATTACGAAACTTGCAGCTGCAAGTTGGTTTTACATTACATTTTACATAAACAATATAATAAAGGCAATATCCGACACAACACAGCGTTTTAAAACATTAGTTGCCCAGAAAAATAACTTTTAAACATTATTCATAGCTGAACTGTAAAATACATCGGCGCAGCGTAAATAAAAAAGAAAAGAGAAATAAATAAATAATCTCTATGGAAAAAGATAAGATGTCTATTTACCTCGCCGCTGGCGATACTCTTTACTTTTTGAGACCCGATCTGAGCGATATCTGTAGACATTTTCGTTGTTTTTAAATACTTTTGATTACTGTAATTTTACAAAAAGTCAAAAAGTTCCAGCCCCAACGAAGTGAACAACATGAATGAAATGAAAAGAAAAGGAATACAATTTCAATGAACCTAAAACGCGTTGACTTGACAGTCTTGACAGCACTTGCAAGGTTGCTAGTTGTAGTTTTTAATTTTTCCCTAAAAAACCCTTTTTTAGCCATTCTGTTTACCAGCAAACTTTTTAAAAATAATGATAAAATATTTAAGATACAGTCGCACACGGCATGCGCTGGCTTGCGCAAAACGTATCAGCCCATCTTGCCTTCTGCCTTTTAGGTGCCTGTACCTGTACCTGTCCTAAGTACCTTTGTATTTTATTTATGTTCGTGTCTCTTACTTTCTTTAATTTATAATCTGATCAAGGGGAAATTATCCTCAAAAATATTTTTCCTCAAAGTAGGGGAGAAATTTCGCTTGCAGCTGTCAATTGAATGATCATGTGAATGACTGACTTGTTGTCCGAGTCATTTCATAGACTTACAGAACAGACGAGCACTTCAGCATTATCGACCATTCTCTAGAAAGAGAGAAACCGATTAACGGGTACACCTCTCTGTATCGTAAACGACTTGGTGAGTGACCTGAAAAAAAATAATGAAACCAACTTGTTCCTTATACTTATTAATAAATACTTATTTAAAACAAGTTCTTCAGTTTATTGTTATGTTGCTCGAAATCAAAATATACTTGTTCCTTTATCTCCCTCACATTTGCCCGCTTTTATTTGACATTTGGAAGAAAGGATGAATCCATTCCTTTTGTCTATGGTTGCCATTCCTAAGGGTTGTCAACTGTTTCAAAATAAACGATTAAAATTTTATCGATACTTATAGTTCTAATCAGAAAATTTCAAGTTAATTATGGAATTTCAAGTTTATTATACAATATTGGATTTTCAACGACTTTGAACAAGAAAAAAAATCTTAATTTGAAGTTGCGTTTGTAGACTTTTTTCTGTGACAAATTTTAATTAACGGATCGTGATATTTTTGTTGATATTATGAACATTCCAATTATTTGATATTTTCCAATAGTTGGTTTTAGAAATCAAATCATTACAGATCATAAATATGGCAATAATCATACTACAAATCTTACTAAAAGGTATTGTCCAACTCATTTTGTTTCGGAGGCCAGATAGACAATTGGACAGTCGTCATTTGTTTCATGTTTATCTTACTACTGCTACTTTACTGCTATTGAACTTAAATTAAAGGTATCTACTACTACTACTACAGTAATTACTAACTATACAAGGTGTCCCGGGAAGGGTGGATCAAAGTAAACAGTTGAATGAGAGAGGTAATTTCCAATCTTCTTCTTTAAATAATTTTCTAGAGAAAATGTTACGCTACTGAAAGTTGACGACGAATAAGAAAAACTTCCCTAAGGCCTAGACATTCTTGCCTGCCGGGGTCGCGGGACTTACCCATCACCGTAACCCCGGTACGTAAAAGGCTAGTGAAGGACACCGTGGATTTTTAGTCAGTACTGACAGTCCCTCCCGCCCTGCCCTGGGTGGGAGGACTCATTTGATGATTTTACCACGCAAAAAAAAAAAGGCCTAGACATTCTTTAGAGGTATTAATCATTTGGATATTCTAATTAGTTTTACAGTTAGAGAATTTCATTGAATAGCAATCTCTAGACACTTGTTACCTATCTTATCTGAACACGAAAAGTTGTTATAACTTTTGAACCGTAAAATATTCCACCGCAAGTTTCTTTTATATTGTGTGAGTTGTGGCACAAAGTTATCATTCACCAGAGACCTACGTCTTTTTTCTTTGACTTGAATGCAGGGTGCAATCAAGTCAGCATTCAGTCACAGTTAGAAATGTCATGCTCACTCAAATACTGGCGCTCACTCGCCGATGGTGGCGCGTATATTGGATCACATAGTTCCATTAAAAATGGTTGAGCTGAATGGTGCTGATACCATGCGTCGTATTCGTGAACAGGTGATATCAGTTGGCACTGGTCATCTCTTAGCTGTCTCGGTCTGACTAATATTTTTCTGAATTGTCTTTTTTATATTAACTATGGACACTTTTAACTTGCTACATCGTACTCACATAACGTACCATCGGAAAATTAATGATGTACAAAGATTCTTGTGATAATTTTAGGCGATTGAAAATTAGTGTACATGGAGTTTCTTGCCCATTCTTCTCCATAGAGATCGACGCATTGGAATGAGCACCTACGGTACTTTCACAGTTATTATGTCTTGTGTTACTGGGACTGTAGCACTACAACTAGTTTTGAACTGTTTTTTATTTTTTCTTTTTACAATTCAAAAGTGCCTGTAGCTGGCCTACTTGAAGTAAAATGCTTTAAATTTTGATTTTAAATGAATAGAAATGTGCTCCTCACTTCTCAGGGCATCCTGTTTAAATCCCTCTAACTCTACCAGGGTTTTAATAACGAAAAGGAAATAGATTCAAATTATGGAACGATATGAAAGATCTGACCTATAAATTATGAACACTTACTCGATAACTTTAAATTGCATCCACAAAGAAAGATAAATAGGAATCGAGAAGTAAATTGATTTGTAGTTTGAAAACAATCGATACTTAATTTTATTGACATTCTTTTGGCAACCCTATCAGCCTACTTTTCATTCTGCCTTGATTGCTTGTCACCGCGTGTTTCACCGGTCTGAAAACTTTACTATTTAACTCCAAACCTGGTGAGAATTAATTTATTTTTTAATAATTTACAGATTCTAGTTAGTTTTCTTTATCTTTGTACAAAATTTGTGAAATACGATAACTTAATGATTGGATGCATTTTGACCTTGTACATACGAGTCATTTCGATTGATTTTTTGTTACGTGTATTAGTCAGTTTTAAGAGTTTTATTGCGTTGTTTGACCGTTTTTGTTGTGAAGGACTGGTCAGGTTTTCATCCACGCCCATTTTCTTCGAAGACGAATGAAATGATAAGTTGAAATTTTGGAAAAGCTGAACGAGTGTAGACTTAATTTTAAGCTTGGTAGAGGCTAGTTTACTTGGAGATTGTCTCAAGCGTCTGTTTATTGATGTACCTACTGTCAGCTACGTCATTAGCGCAATTACGACCTTTTTAACTAAACTTTACATATTTTAATATTTCTTATCAGAATAGAATTTCTCTAAATCATACAAAGGTAAATTAGAGTTTAGGAGTATTGGAGTGAGCAATTTCCTTACTAATATTGATAGTGTCGAAAGTGGGTCACAAAATCTATGGTAGCCAATGAGCTTTTTTATTTATGGCATTGTTTTCTATGCTCACCATAAAGCTATTGATAAGACTTTATTAATGAATCTTTTTGGTTTATTGATGTCCAAGTTTTTAAAAACATCATGTTTTGAAATTTATATTGAAAGAACTTGGAGTACCTACCTACATATAGTGAAAAATTGTTTTAATTTCTGACTTTTAAAGTTGCCACCATTGCTTAATCTTATAGAAGTACCTTTATATGAGGACTGTGAATTTAACCAGTTTAGAGGGTAGTGCAGTCAAGTAGGCAGGCTTGAAAAAAACTACCTACTGATTTAGACTGGCAGTTGCCTAAATGTTAGGATAAGAGAATTAAGAATCTTGAAGGTCATAGAAGTTAAAGAAAACAAGTTAAATAATAAACAAGTATGTTTTTTTAATTTGCACATTTTTTATCAATGTGATAACTATAATTGCTTGTCCGCAAGCAATGTGGTTTATGTCTCATGATAAGCAATAGGTTATTTTGCTCAAATGATTTAATTAGTCCGAAAAATAGATTATCAAAAAATATTTGACCCATATTTTACCTAAACCAAAATTGACGAAGATAAAAAACATCAAAAAATCACAAAATATCACTTGGTCATATAATGCTACAAGCATTATGACGTCACAAGACGTCACTCCTGAATCATCGATTAAAAAAATCTAAAAGTAATGAACAATATTCATTCTTTTTCAATACTCTAACGGATTAAACTGATTTACATTTTATTTATGCAGGTTTATTTTATATTTATTCAACAATAGGTTCGTGTCTGACCACTATCGCACCTGATGGTAAGCCATATTGTGGTTGATGGTGAAGCTCGCTTGCCTATAAATGGCCAATTCACTCTTGATTTGAAGACCCAAGATTATAATCTTAACACGTTAAACGCCATCATAGAAAAAAGTTTTTTGAAAAAAAAAATATCTTGTATTTTATCAAGATATGTATGTATACTAAGAATCTGCCTTAGGTTTCTGTAAATATAACAAAAAATCCCTTGAGGTCACCGGTGCCCCCCATGGCGCAATAAAGTAAACTAGATGAGGTCACCGGTGACCCCCATGGCGTTCAATGTCTTAAAGTATCCTAAACTAACATGTACCTTCTCAAAAACTCCAAATAATTATTAACCTCATACTTACTCAATAAAATCTGTATTAATCTTGCGTTCTGATAAAATACTGATAAGGTATTAGATTATTTGCCAGATTAGAGTAAATTATCTGAGTGGTATTAGATAACATTATCATACGATTGTAATGTTTAAATGAATGTGCAGTTTATTTATTTTGTGGATTTATGGAAAACTAACATGAGATTTGTGAAATTTCTTTTGTTTCATTCATGGGGAAATGACAAAAAGTCCCTACTTACAAAAACTACCAGCCCAGTACATACTTTCCTACAAAATGTGATAAATGAAGAACTGCTCGACCGATTTTGTGCAAACGTCCCATAAACCATCTACTAAATAGTCCGAACAAAGCCCTAACCATTTTTATTTTTCTCTCTTCTTCCTCCGACACAATCGTCAGAGCGTATTCTTATCTAAGCTACTCTTTCATTCCAGTTCTATCAATTATTCCTCTCGCACTTTTAAACATTTGGTTTGGATAGGCGAGCCCGTTCTTGAGTTATAAAATTACAACGAAAAGTGGCATTGATTTTTAGATATATCCTTATCCTACTAATCCTACATCCTACTAATAAGTATTATAAATGCGAAAGTTTGTGAGGATGGATATTTGTTACTCTTTCACACAAAAACTACTGAACGGATTTGGATGAAATTTGGTACACAGATAGTTTATCATCTGGATTAACATTTAGGATAGTTTTTATCCGATTTTCCCTTGGGATAGTTTTCAAGTTGTAGCGGGTGAAACCGCTGGCAACAGCTAGTAGATTATAAATAGGACAGTTTGTGTTGTTGTTTTCAGGATAGATGGACGTTAGATACTCTTTCACGCAAAAAATACTGAATTCTGAGAAACATTATTCTTCATCTTTCTCATATTATACTAGCGACCGGCCCCGGCTTCGCACGGGTGGACATTTATTTTTTAAGCTCTCTGAAAAAAAAAAATCCGGGATAAAATATAGCCTATACGGATTCGGAAGAATCCCTCTAAGTAATGGTAAAAGAAATTTTGAAATCGGTCCAGTAGTTTTTGAGCTTATTCAATACAAACATACAAAAATACAAAGGTTTCCTCTTTATAATATTAGTATAGATTATACTAGACATCTTTCTCATTTTATACTAGCGACTCACCCTGGCTTCGCACATATGCAATTTGGCAATAAAATGTAGCCATTAAGGAATAATGTAGCTTTCTATAGGCGAAATAGTTGGTAAAACTCGGTTCAGTAGGTCCAGAGATTACCCCCTACATACAAACAGTTTTTCCTTTTTATAATAATTCATCATCATTAACAACCTGTATTCGTCAATTGCTGGACATAGGCCTTTTATAATAGTTAGTATAGTTTTTTTTTTAATTTAGCCCCACTCGCGGTATTTCTCCTGTGTCGTGGTTGCGTTTACAAACAAAGAAACTCGCATACACAAACCGTGTTCCGTGCGGGTATCGAACCGGCGAGACGCTGCGCAGCAGTCCAATCGCTTGTAGCCACTACCCACTGCGCTATCCGATTATTCTATATAAATCGGTATTTTATGTAAACATTTTGCGCTCCTGAAAACTTAAAAATCCACACACAAGGTTTGCGCTCCAACTTTAACATTTTACGACTTATTCAATAGTACCTGCCTATTTTCAAAATCTACTTAATTAGCAGTGTGATAGAGTTGATATTCGTTCGTGTATAGTAAAGGCTATGTCTTGACATGAGTGCCATTAATCAGTTCATTTATTTCCTTAAGGACACCATCATAGTAATTTACAACTTATGCTTGTGTAGTAAAGCTCAAAATTTATTGTAGTGTATGATACAAAAATTAATATGCAGACTACTTTGTAGTATGACCATGTGTTTCATGGGAAAATCGTCTTTTAGATCATTTTTTAATTGCTTTCAACAACCGAGCATTTATAAAGAGGAAAAGTTAAAAATCTCGTGTCGTAGTGTTTGTGGTTACAGTCCTCCGAAACGGCTCGACAAATTTTAATAGTTTTATAAAGATTTATTTGTAGAATGTTCTTCAAATTGCCATACTTTCTCGATAGAGAGAAAAGTAATCATAAAATCATCTATCTCTTTCCTTTATGAAATAGATAATGTCTATCTATGTTAATGTAAATGAAAGAGATAGATGGTCTTTTGATTGTTTTATCTCTTTTTCTAGAGAGTATGGCAATTTTATTTGACATTTGGCTTGGAAAACGCACGGTTGCTAGGTATATGTTTATTATTTACTAGCTGCTGCCCGCGAAGTCGTCGTCTGCGTGAATGCGTTGAAGAAATAAAGGTTCACTGCTCGTTCCCCGTTGGTAATAGCGTCATAATATGTAGCCTATATGTTGACCCGACTTCTTAATAATATTCGTGACAAATTTGAAGTAAATCCATGCGGTACTTTTTGAGTTTACCCCGAACATAGATACAGACAAAAATATTAGAAACAATATTTTTGGCTTCGGTATCGATTGTAGATCACACCCCAAGTATTCTTTAAAAAAATATTCAGTGTACAGTTTTGACTTTCCTACCATCCAAACTAATATTATAAATGAGAAAGTAACTCTGTCTGTCTGTCTGTCTGTCTTTTCTTCACGCCTAAACTACTGAACCGATTTGTGTGACATTTGGTACAGACATAGTTTGGAACTATCCTATGTCCTTTCTCCCACTTGAGAAAGGACATAGGATAGTTTTTATTACAAAAAAAAAAACTGCCGGAAGTCACTATTCCACGCGAACGAAGTCGCGGGCAAAAGCTAGTTCTATTATATGTATAGAATACCTTCGAATGCAAATTTTAGTCCGCCATTTTATACGCCAAACTATACGTCTTAAATTTTACAACAAATTGTTTAAACAAAGTTCCGATAATTCACAATAATTGATTACAGCTAAGTACATATTATTAGTAATTAGTGATAGCTAACTGCGCATTGTTTAATGTTTAGGCCTTGGTAAGTTATACAGCTGTCTAAAGCGCTAAGTCGCCGTGCTGGATTTACAACGAAAAAATCAAACGATTTAAATGCAGTAATGATTGAAAATTGGTGTGGCCAGGTTCTCGCGTACCGATTCGAAAGAAACATCGACATAAAAAGTGTGAAGCTTTTTTTTTATCGTTTGTAAAATCATAAAATGAGTCCTCCCTCCCAGGGCAGAGCGGGAGGGGGGACTGTCAGACTCGTACTGACTAAAATCCACGTTGTCCTTCAATAGCTCTTTTCGTACCGAAGTCACGGTAATTCGTAAGTCCCGTGACCCTGGCAGGCTTTCGCTCCTACAGGGGGGCCGTCATTTTGCTGACACTCTTTGAGGCGCGCGTGGAACACAACGCGCCGTCGACCCGGGCATGGTCCATGGTCGGACAGCAAATCGCCCATTACTCACCGCCCGCATGCCCGCGCCTACGGTGGCCGGAAATCGTCCCCCGACGTCCGTTCTAAATCCGTTGCCGTGGACGTCTCCCGAGGCGGCTGGGTTGTGAGGTGGACGCGGTCCTCTCCCTCACGCGTCCTGCCTCCTCCTTCGCTAACATGATTGCTTCGAGGAAGGAGGCGACCGCTTCCCATTCAGTCTCGCCCCGCAGCATGGCCTCGACCAGTGCCGTACCTACATCAGGCGGGCAGTATGCTCTTCTATCACCTTTATTGTATTAATAAAACAATCTTATGTTAGTTTAGTTGGTAAACGAGAAATTCAGCACCTATGACGATTTTAAGTTGTTAATTGTATGCAAACGTGTTTAAGAGGCCGCGTGTTCTGAACAAACGTGTAAAGTTAGGGTCATTCCAATTAGTCTAATTTTCTTGCCTCATACTTTGTCTCTGCCATGTTGGTCTAATAGTGTCATGCGTGTCTTCTGAGCAACAGCTTCTGAGTTCAGAGTTCCAGGACGAGGAACGTGTTATTGGATTTTTTAATCAAAAGTTCTACAAGTAGCAACCACTAAGTCTGGGTTTGTGTCCGGTTAGTGGCAATAGCTTCGCCACGCCTCCTTGTATATGGAACTTAAGCATAACTTGCGAAATGTGAGTGCTACTCCAACTAGCATCTGAAATGAAAAAAATTAGAAGTTTTGGCCCCCGACGCACCGCTTCGCAACCATCGACAATCGTCCAACCGTCTTATTTTTTCCGACTTGCAAGTGAAACAAATTATTTATGGCCATTTAGCCCTCGGGAATAGGAATAATACCTATAGATAGCGTCCTGCACGGATTTGATTTTGGAGGTTATCACCCTGTGTTTACAAATTTTATCTTTTTATAATTTATTATAAGTATGATTTAGAATAATGTAGTCTTCTAGGTAAATTTAGGTCTTCTACCTAAAATCATGATTCAACATGCTAAACTGGAAGTGGACATAGTTGGCAAAAAGCCAACATGACATAAAATATTCGCTAAAATCGATATCATGTCTGTATTTTGCGAACGGCGCCATAGTTCTGACGTCATTATGTCTCATTTCACAAGTTCGGAACAACCGCAGGGCCGTTGTCGGTCAACATTGACTTTAGCACACCATAAACAAAGTCCGAAAGGTCATAAGGTCACGGTATTCCCATGAATTGTATAACCTAACAGTTATCTTTAATGTTCTATTGTTTTGTATCTAGAGTAACTCATTACCCAAAATTTAATGTACTAGTTTTTGCTGCTATGTTCCAAACTAAGCAATTGCTTAAGGCATCACGCCCAAGGGGTGAATAAACCGGACCAGAAATATATTGGCTAGAAACTGTGTGGGTTTTGGGGTTCAAACCCCACGGAAATCAAAACTATCTGAGGCAAAATGTCTCTTTGCTCGTTGTTACATTCCCCTAGTTCTCAAAAAGTTTCTACTTTACTTCGTAAACGAAGTATTTACCTACAAAACACCAATGAACACGTTAAAAATAGGCAGAATCTAGACCAACTTTCTTTACAAACATTCTTACACTTGTTCACTCTGGACAAGTGAGAGCAGCTTTAACATTGTAAATTATTGCAGCTTGGCTTTTAGTTGGTTTGTCACGCTTTTAATTAAAAAGTTTCCTGTAATCGTTTTTCCCACAAGTCATCTCTAAAACAGACTCACATCATCGTCATCAAGTCATAATGTCATCATCACTTCATCGGAACTGGCCTAGCGGAAAGATATTGGAATAAATAAAGTCATGCGCTCTCGTTCAAATCTTTTATTCATCATCATCGGATAAAATATATTGTCAGCAAAAAGGAAGGTGATGCATCAGTTTTTCATATCATGGGTTGAACAGTCATTAAGTATTTGAATCAAAACCATTATAATCTGATCTTTTGTTCTTAATACGTAGGCCAGCTCAAGGTCAATGTGTCAGCACAACACGTTTGCTCTACGCCCGATCTATTAGCATAATTTATCAGTTATGAACTTAAAATATCGAGTTTCATCACTCATTCGAAAATGCTCAACCAACTGACTACTGGAAAAGTCTAAAACCAGGGGTATATTACATCATCATCATCGGCAGCCCTTTTCCACGTACTGCAATATTTCCTGGCAAGCTTAAGTTTTATTTTGGACGCATTTTACCCCTTCTCGTCGCTATTTTAAATGCCCGAAAGTCGTAGTAAATTCAAATGCTCCAGTTACAAAAAAAAGTTAAATCATAACAAAATCAGACCGGGTTGTTGTAAGTTCGCCACAAAATTAATACCCCACGAAAAAAAGTATGTATAAATTAGCCAAAGGTTTTTTTTTATTTTTAATTATTTTAAAAGCGCCCCGTTTCTTTTTTCCGCACGGATAGCAGACCAATTAAATAATTAAGATAATCCAACACAAAACTACCGAAAAGGAGGACACAATGTGGAATCTGAACAGAAAGTTGTAGGAGAACAGGATCAAAACTTTTTTTCGTGGCGATTTATTTTTGTGGCGAACTTACAACGACCCTCGTAAAAGATGGCGGGATGAGCTGGACAAATCTAACGAACAGTAGCTCTCATTAGCCCCTGGTTCGGAATAGTCGGAAGTCAAGGGCAAAGCCCAACTTTGGGAATACACAGGCTGACAGTAACAGTACCAATAAATCTGCCATCTCATTGCAATGATGACATAATATACCTTTATCTTTACTCGCTACTACATGAGTTGAATCACCCAACGATGAAGTTGTAATATCATTATCTATTAAACCACACCGATGTCACTTATTTATCTACTTTTAAGATTATCATGTTCGAAGTCCCACTGAAAATAATTCGTCACTGACTAGGACTACTCTTGATTATGCTGCGTTTTGAGAAGTTCTCAGAATCGAACTTAATTCGCGGATAATCACCAAATTATCGAAAACCGGCCGATTCGGACTCGCGCATAAAGGGTTCCATAGCAGCAAGTAACATAATATAAAAGTTCTTGTAGTAGGTTGTAACTTTGAAAGGTAAATTGCGGTTTACGATTCTTGACGTATTACAAAAAACGAATTAGTTAATCTCGTTCAAACCAACTTTCGCTGGTAGTTTGCATGGTAATGTACATCATATTTTTTGTTTTATCATTCTCTGATTTTAGAAGTAAGTACAGCACATTTTACCGCTTTGGAAGTGTCTCGCTCGCATTTGTGTGAGAATCCTAATACGGTTCACATAATTTTCTACCCCCCCCCCTCCCTCCCCCTAATCATCAGCACATATGACCGTAATAAATAAATTCTTCCGCTTATTTATTTCAATAGCTTCTTTTAGGTTTATTAGGTTTGGAAAAATGGCGTGAATTTACTTGTAGATAAGGCTTAACGCTCATTTCCCACATAAAATGAAGACAGCTCTGCAATTTCATCTTCAGTTTCAATTTTATGGTGTTCCATGTCGTTTCTTTGAAAGCACTCCGAATTCTGCATTCGCCTGAATCGGAAGTCCCATTCTTTCTCCATTTTTATTTGCCTGCAATGTTGCAGAAATGTTTTCGTGGGTGTCTCTAAAGGTATGTAATATGTATAACCTATTGCCATTTCACAAATTCGCACTAAGTGCTTTCAATCTACCTTAATAATGCGCACAGCAAAAGAGTGGAACGCGCTACCTGCGTCTATATTCCCGAACATATACAACCCGAATCTCTTCAAAGTTAGAGTGAACAGGCTTCTTCTGGGTAAGCTCGCTCCATTGTAGGCTTTGTCTCTGTCTTTGTAATCTATGGGTTTTGCGAAATTAGAAAAAAATCATGCTCAAACGATAGCAGTTTCAAGTGATGGATTTTTCAATTCTCTAAATATTGATGCTAATAAATGCGTGGGATGGGGTTACGACGGATGTGTTACAATTGCAAAAGATGGTGGTGGCCAGAAAAGTGCACTCTGGAACGCTTAAAAACTTTGACTTTAATCAATGAAATGTAAGTGGAATATTCTTTCACCGTATTACAGAAGGTTTTCGAAATTGACTTTTGAAATAGATAAAATTCTGTCAAATAATTGCCCAAAGATCCATACCTGGGTACGCCCATGACCCATTTTCGCAAAATTTTGCAGTTCTAGATTATTGAAGCTTTCAAGAATAAAATTGGACCTGTTGGACATTTTATTTTTAAATTATATTTGTGAGTATTTGATAAATAGGTCTTGTATGGCATACAAGTTTTAAAAAAAAATGGTGCTTGTTTAATAAAGTTTCGGGTTACATACCTAATTGTCGATTTCTTTGCCTTCCACCTTAGTGCTTGTAAGACTTGACTAACAACTTGTTCTATAACTACAGTTTTGAATTATCACGACTACCGTACAAAAATGATTTCTGGGCAATATCGTGTGGTAATTAACTTTTCTAACAAAACCAAAATAGACCTAAACTACGTAGGTGAAATTGCTTGTAAACATTTCCCAGAAAATAATGATCAGGAGAACAGAAACGACTCATTGTTGAATTATTTTGTAGCAACATATTCTCAAAATGATCAACTTCATGAAAATACAACTTCCTCGGTCACGATGACTCATAAAGAAAAAAAAAAAAACAAAATTACGTCACTGAATTGAGCCGGCAACTTCGCAAGAACAACACAGATCGTCAATAAAAGTCTAAACATAATGACACAGATAGATTTATTCCGCGTCACGCTATAACACTGTCCTTGTCATAAATACGATAAGTCGTTCAAGAGAAAAAGAAACAGCAACATTTTGCACGCGAAGTCGCCATACCGCGAATGAGACAGCATTACGAACAATTAACGCGCCAAAATACTACTGTATAAAACTTTGCCGTAGTCTATGGCCCTCAGTATTCATTTGATAGCTAACGAGTGCGGACGTGTGTGAATATAAAAGGCAAAATATCTAATTGCCTAGTCTGAATACCAACTGTGATACTATTTTGTAAGAGTTTTAAAATAACTAGCGGTGAGTAAAGTGAAACAACGTGGTTTTTTTATATCTTAAAACAATGTGTCGTTAATAAAATTGTTTATGGTTTTTCGCACGTATTAGAGCTCACATAAATAAGTAGGTATAATTAAGTCTGTGTTAGAAGTTTAAACATGTTATATGTCCGTGAAGGCAAACCAAGGTGAATCTACCGTCGCGATTGTTATATTTTTTACTTACAGTTATGTCCGAGTATGAATAGTCTAGAATTTTATGAAAATAAATTGTGTTGTCGTTGGTCAAACGAAAATCTTAATTGATTAATTTATTCACTGGAACACAATATCATAAAATTGAATAGGTAAATAAACTTTGTTAAGTTGGCCTTTTCTTGCATAAAATATCAGAAACCTGTATTACTGATAATTACATTTAGGTACCGACATTTTTCCATTGAAATACTGTTAGGTTAGGCATGAATTTGATATTTTATTGCGATTTTTCCCTCTATATTTGGGACTTAGCAGTTCAATTATATTTGTAGTAATTTTTTTTCCAAAGGGAGGTGGGCGGGTGACTATTAATTGAAGTTTGTATGGAAAATCGTCAGTTTGGTCCATGGGACATAAATTCTAATAATAAATTGAATATTTTTTATACCTTCACCTACTCCGATGATTTCGTTATGAGGTCATGCATGGATTTAAAACTGACTTTAAAGTATGGAAGAAGTCATGCTGTGACGATTGCCAATGAATATGTATGATAGGTATAATTATTATACGTACTCGTATCATACAGAAACCGTCGATGACTATCCATTGCGTTAATTGTATTACATATTATTCTTACTCGCTTATTCCTGAATCTTACTAGATACTATTATAAAAACGAAAGTTTAAAAATGCATTTTAATAAAATTTAGCACACAGATAATTTATGACCTGGATTTAACGTATTGGATATATTTTTATCCGGGCAGTGCGATCATTACCGAACTCAACGCGGTCAAACTGCTGGCATCAGCTAGCTATACCAATTAGAATAAACACGCCGATTATTGACACCCCACCAATTATTGTTGCATGCTTTTCTGGAAATAAAGTAACATTTATCCTTTAAAAAATCGGGGGTACAGAACTCTTTTAAAAAGCATATTCCGCCCAAAGAGCTGTGATGATAAAATACCTCCACCAAAAATCATATGCCATACATTGTATCTTTGCAGCGCACAGGGCGCGCGCCCGGAGCGCTTTGTATATCAAGTCCTTAAAAATCGTACTGTATCATCGACTATGGGTTCCAGCACCTCAAAGGGTGTGTATCTGCATGACAGCATCCTCTGTTTTTGAAATAACATCAAAAAATCTAACACTTATAGAAGTCTAACCTTGTTGAAGCTGGAAGCTTAAGTTTCCGATCTACTCTAACATTCTGTTTAAAACACTCTAACATTCTCTTTAACAACTTTAAAACATGACTAGCTTTTGCCCGTTAACTCGCTCACATCTATTAAGGGGCCTCTTACAGTCCACTAGCGCCGCCAATCGAAAAAATGTCATAACTCGTAAATAGAATCAAAAATACAAAATGTGGTCTGTAATTACTGTAGAAAAGGCAATAACGTAATTTTATAACACATTGTCAACACTTGAAATATAGCTGTTTAGCTAATTTTTTTATTTGTAACAAAAACGGCCGTTTATGTTACAAATAAAAAAATTCTATTTACGAGTTATGACATTTTTTTGATTGGCGGCGCTAGTGGACTGTAAGAGGCCTCTTAATAAAATGCAGCCTTTATCAGTCCCTAGGGCTTCCTTTGAGTGAGTGAAAGCGTAACAAACTAACTCACTTTTACATTTATTATAGTTAGGATGTTTGGTTAAAGTTTTATTTATTTATTAGAAAGAGTGCCGCCACATCACATACATTTAACCTTAATTTATAAAAGAATGTAATGTATAGACTTATGATTGGACAGAATAACTTGTACAGAGCAAAGACTTGCACCCTATGTTCTCTTAATTTGTGATCTCTGCTTATGCTGATGCGATGTTGAAAATTTTAACAAACTAAAACTTACGCACTGCAAATAGTTTAAACTCGCTTGGAGAAGGTAAAATCATATCTCTACAAAATAATTTATCCAGCATCCATGTTAACATCTGCAGCATGATACAGTACAATGAATGATAGGATTAAAGAAAAAAAATGTCACAAAAATATTACTTTAATGTGAATAATTAGACTCATGTCTTTCATCAACCTAAACATAATATTACATTCCCAATAATTATTAAAAGCATTTCCTGATGAGTACTTAAGGGGTGTCAATAAATTGGTATTTATTCTGACAATAATTGGGGAATGTGTGCCAATAACGGGGCAAGTGAGCTGTGGGCGTATTATGACGTCTTAAAACCAGGCTTGTTCCAGTGAGTGAACGAGGTGGCGCTAGACGACTTGTATAGCTCTGTCTCTTTCACTCACTGGAACAAGCCTGGTCATAATACGGCCCCAGGCCTCGTTCATGCATCTGGTAATATGCCGGTTGTAGTGCTAACGCTATTAATTTACATATTATTTAGTTCAATCACTTCCAAATAAATACATTATTAAAATTATATAAAATTTTACTATGAATTTCAACTACACATAAGACTGTCTTGGCGCCATATTGCGCAAGCGTTTCAAGCGCATTTTTCTAATAATACTCACACTCTTAAATAAACAATAATCGTATGAAAATAAACAAGATAATAACTATAATAAATTATTGAAAATAAAATAAATAATTTGCAAAAAGTATATTTCTGCAAATTAAATGATAAATGCAGAAAGATATATATCGTAAGAACGCATAGTTAGGTATAGGGGATCATCGTAAAACTCCTTAACACTATTTGACGACACGGTGGGCGCAGTGGCTGAGCGATCGACTCTTGCGCAGCGTGTCGCGGGTTCGATCCCCGCACGGAACAAATATTTGTATGATCTGCAAGTAGTTGTTCCGAGTCTGGGTGTTTGTGTATGTGAGTTTCTATGTTTTTAAACGAACCCACGATACAGGAAGTAATTCATACAGTAAAATAAAAACATAAAAAAACTATAACCTGGTAATGTGCCCATTATATTAATTTCTTTCAATCTCTTTATTTCTAGATACAATGTCGATCCACATCAAAGACTCCGATGACCTGAAGAACAGGCTGGCTGAGGCTGGAGACAAGCTGGTGGTGATCGACTTCATGGCAACCTGGTGCGGACCCTGCAAGATGATCGGGCCCAAGCTAGATGAGATGGCCACAGAGATGGCTGATTCCCTTGTTGTTCTTAAGGTGAGAACTTTGCATTGTCTTCTAGCACGGGGCGCTGAGTGTTACTTTTAAAAGTCAAATTTGGTAAAGCGCCATCTCGCGGTATTTTGAGGCAACAGTAGTGTGGCGGTATAGGATCAACCAAAAAATTGTATGTATTTTTGAAAAAAAATATTTTTTACAAGACCGACATCTAAACATAAGTAGACATAAAGAGCAAAACCTAATCTCAATACAAAATTTCATCCAAAACAGAGTAGCCCATTAATTCGAACCTGTAATTCCTGAGATTTTCCTCCGTGCCTCGGAAAGCACACGTAAAGGTCGTTACTATTAGTCAGAAGCTCTAAAGTCTGACAACCAGTCTTACCATGGGGTATCGTATTACCCAGTTACTGGGTTGTGGAGGTCCGACAGGCAGTCGCTCCATGTAAAATACTGATGTCCAGCTGCATCTGGTTTGACTGGAAGCCGACCCCAATATAGTTGGGAAAAGGCTAGGCAGATGATGATGAATTCCTGAGATTATCTCTTTCAATCAAAATCTTCATTTTTATACATATTATTAGTAGGTATATATGTATGTATGTTAGAAAACGTTAGGTACATCTGTAACTTTAATTTCATGTAAATTAAGTTCTTTTTTCTCTTTAATGAATGTAATCGATAACTTATCGCGATCATAACAACGTAGGGTATTGTTTTGTAGATTATTAAATTATTCGTTCTAAAACGAACGCAACGTTGAAGAAAATAATCAACTATGGCAACAGTTTAAGTATTTTATTTAATACCTTTTAATGGTATATTGAGATTGGCTGGAGTACCTAAAGTGTCTAAAAGCCTTACGGGGCCCTTACAGGGCCAAAATCTGCTGGGGTCGCGAGACTGTCTCATCAAGATCCTGGAACGTAAAGGACTTTTGAACGATCACCGTGAATTTTAGCCAGTACGAGCTTAACAGTCCCCCTCCTGTCCCGCTCCGGTTGGGAGGACTCATATGATAATTTTACAAGTTAATAAATAGATACAAGTAATAATCTAGAAAGTTTAAAAAAAATCCATGTTATGTGAGTTTCCTGTTTTCAATATAAAACAGAATTTTGACCACAATGTTATCTTTTTAATTAGTAACTAAAACATTTAATACGCTTAATGATATATTCCAAATGTTTCCTTCCTCCTGCATTAGGCAATAATTCATTAAACAGGACAAAACACAGACTGACTGCCCCTTTGGTTTAGTTGTCGCAAGCTTTACTGCTAAACTTGAGACCTTGGGTTCGTTTTGTTCGATTACTAAGCCGGGCTAAGGGTTAATATTATTTTCAAATAATAGACACGTATTTTTTCTTTTGTTAAATCCATGAGAAGAAACAAAGATACGAAACGCATAAAACTCGAGTGGCTTCTGACGTCAGGATGCACTAAAAATCACACCATGGCTTGACGTATTGTGAATTCAAAAACGTTCGATCTTCTTAAATTTTGTGTGACGAAACAAAAGAAAAAAACGTTGCAAATATTTTTTGATAATCTAATTGACGGACCAATTCGTTTTTTTTTTTGTAAACAAGCATATTGTGGGTAGGTATCCACTCCTTTCTTTTCCCTCGTGAATTACTATCGTGCATTTTCGTCTAAGTAGAATTACCGTTTCCAAGTTACGGTTGAATGCAAACAAAGATATAAGTACATAAAATTTAATAGCACGGATCAATAATGCCGTATAAAGTTTCTACCGCAATATCCAAGGATTTATGTGGTTTAAAACTAGCATAACATGACTTGCTATACTTTTAATACGGGCTTATAAATTGCCAGCTGCTGCCAGCAGGTTTGCCCCCCATCTAACTCTAAAATGTATCCCACAGGAACGCAAAACCGAGATAGTGTGTAAAGAAAGAAAGAAAAGAGATTAATTGACACACACAGAACAGAACAAAAAAATTACATGAATAAAACGATAAAGGAAACAAAATATTTAAAAGAAAGGAAAAATGACAAAAGATAAAACCAATAAAAAACAATTTAGTCCTGTGCGAGGCCAAAAGGCTCCTATCTCAGCATGTGCTGCGACATTTTTAAAATTGTCATAACAACATTTGTGTCTACGTGTTATTTCAGACCATAACCTGAGTCAAAATTCATTAAAATCCGTTCAGGCGTTCTGATGTGATTAAGTAACGAACATTAATCTGTTCCAATTTTCGGATTTTTATAAATACTAGTGTGACAAAACCGCTTGCAAACGGTTTCTATATCGGTTCTGGTCGCGGGACTCACGAATTACCGTGACCCCGGTACGTAAAGGGCTATTGAAGGACACCGTGGATTTTAGTCAGTACGAGTCTGACAGTCCCTCCCGCTCTGCCTTGGGTGGGAGGACGCATGTGATAATTTTAACACGTAAAAAAAAACGGTTTCGATTATCCCACGGGGACATAAAATCGTGATAAAAACTATCCTGTGTGTTAATCCAGGTTATATACTAGCTTTCAACGAAATAACACCGCCCTTTTAAATTATGGAATGGTCCAATTCTGATTTTAAAATTCGGTACTTCAAACTAGAACTACTATCTCCTACGCAAGTACGATTAAAATTCAAATAGAATTAATAATATAATCACTGTTATCAATTTATCAGATAAGGCATGTCTATGTTTACATTTGCGTAGATGTACGTCGTATACTCGTATATAAATTATTGATATCAAAGATTAGAATAGAAGTTGGGGCGATGCATAGTGCTTGAAAATTTTAGTCTCTTTCGCTCCACCAAGAAGTGTCAGCATAGTGACGTGGCCCTCCTCAAGAGGACCAAAGCCAGCCGGGGCCCTGTGTTTATGGAGAGAAGCACGGCAGAACAGCTAGTCTGATAAAAAAAAATCTGATTATCTTCTGGAAGTCCCTGGCAAAAATGAATTATAAAACAAAGCTACCGACTTCCGAAAGATAAGTTATTTTACACTTTTTTGTGGTGATTTTTGAAGGCGGGTATTTTATTTTTTTCCCTTATAAGTCAAATATTTTTTTGTCAAATAGGTACGTGATCCGTCCAAAGTCAAATATTTTTGTCAAATAGGTACGTGATCCGTCCAAGTACACAGTAAGAAATGGTCATAAAATAAAAACTACTGAATGAATTTTGTAAAGGGGCAAATGACTGATAAATCGAAGAAAAAAAAACCATAAAAGTCGGTTCCAAACCTAGTTATAAATTATGAGGTAACAAATATAAAAAAAAAATACAATCCTAATGAGTCTCTCGGGGACAGGAGGGACTGTCAGACTTGTACTGACTAAAATCCACGTTGATCCTTCAAAAGCCCTTTACTTTCCGGGGTCACGGCTACCGGAAAAGACAGTTCCGCGACCCCGGTGGCCTATAACCACGTCTTATAAAAGAGAGTAGTTCCACTGTGGAAACGAGGTTGCGCTAGACGACTTGTAGGGGAACAGTGTATAAGATGGGGACGCGAGGTGTAATGGGGACATACACTCTGGGCATACTTAACACAACACTAACGTAGCGCAAGCGGCCATTAACAAATGGCGTCCAGTTAGTGTTGTGTTAAGTTTGCCTTAAGTGTTTTAAAATAATAACCAATACAAATGTTTATCACTGATTTATTATAAATTGTTCTTAATTTAAATTATAAATTACTCAATAAAGAAACACAGAAAGATAGATAAACGAGTCAACCGTTCGCTCAGAGCTCTTCTCGTCACGGCGCTGGGGCAAAAAGTGACTCACCCATCGTTCGTTGACAGTTGAAGACTGTTCACGAATCATTACCATAGATAATATTAATCGAATGATTAATCGATTACAATAATAAATGTTTCTAATAATATAATTATTTACAAATGTTAACAGTCGGCCATCCTGAAGTAGTGTCTGTCCCAGGCACAAAAATAAACGAGAGAAAAAAAAAATACAGCAGAGACTGTCCTCTTTGTGAAATATTATTTTACAATTTATGTTAAAAGAACCCGCTACTTTATGAATGGCCTAGATATACAGATATCACTATTTTCGAATACCACAATAATTTATATAAGAAGCAGTAAGTTAACATGATCAAGGTAGATATTTGAATTAGATAGATTTTACAATTAGATTGAAACGATTAGTTTCTACTTAGCGTCCGGCCATCCTACAATATAGTAATGGCCTCATTGCTCTTAATAATATCATTAAACATCTCAACTTAACTGCAATTTTCATTAAATCATGATTTATATATGATACTTCTGCTCCGTTTTCGTTGTAAACCGAGCTTTGCCGTTGCCACGATCCGTGAAAATGTTGCCTTTACTACGTTGTCTACGCACAGGTCCATCCGCGATATCCGATACGTCTTCCATCCCAGTCAAAGAGTATAACAGATTTTGAATTATAGTGACTGTTTCACAAGGGGCTTCGTCATCCTCGTCATAGACTGCCCTCAAATTGCCCACACTGGGATCTACGGCGTTCAGTCATAAAACAAGTACTACACTTGTAAGATGACAAGTCTAAGTTGACCATGTGCCCACACAAGGAGCTACAGCTTCAATACTGTACATTGTTTGCCCGCACAAGGAGCTACATTCTTGAAGTAATACATCTCTTGCCCGCACAAAGAGCAAATGCCTTACGGTTGCGAAACTGCCCACTGCTTGCCCACACAAGGAGCTACGACCTCAAAACAGTACACCGCTCGCCCACACAAGGAACTGCGGCTTTTAACTGTAAAAACTGCCCACCGCTTGCCCACACAAGGAGCTACGGCCTCAAAGCAGCACGCCGCTCGTCCACACAAGGAACTACGGCTTTGAAATGTAAAATTTGCCCACCGCTTGCCCACACAAGGAGCTACGGCCTCAAAGCAGCACGCCGCTTGCCCACACAAGGAGCTACGGCCTCAAAACAGCACGCCGCTTGCCCACACAAGGAGCTACGGCCTCAAAACAGCACGCCGCTTGCCCACACAAGGAGCTACGGCCTCAAAACAGCACGCCGCTTGCCCACACAAGGAGCTACGGCCTCAAAACAGCACGCCGCTTGCCCACACAAGGAGCTATGGTAATATTGCTTGCAATTGAGTACTGCTCACACGCACCAGATGTGACTGCTTCCTCAGGGTCGCTCATTGTCTCAGTGGGGAATTCGTGAAGTAAATGGTAAAGGAAAGGAAAAGGAGGATTATTTATTAAATGAATATTTAACCAACATATATACTACTATTACTAATTTTAGTTTTCATTATCATCGTATTCGGTATCAGACTCAGATTCTTCGAATCTGATCCATGGCTTGATCTTATCAACGGAAAATATATTGGTATATTTTTTCTTAGAATAACCCTCTACACTACTTACTTCATAACGGTCATGATCAAAAATTGAAGTTATTCTATAAGGACCACAAAACGCGGGTGCAAGTTTATTACTCTCACCGGGGGTCTTAGTGACTCTCTGGACCATCACCAAATCTCCCACTTTATATGACCTAGCATTACATCTTTTCCTATCATACCTGTGTTTCATTTCATCTTGTTGTTCCCTAATCTTAGCACTAGCGTCGTCGCGAATTTTTTGGAGAGTGTCATTCGGTATTGAGTTATTTGCATTTAACTCATGTAAATGGCCTTCAGTTACATTAACGCTTGGTCTTCCAAAAATTATTTCAGTAGGTGATTTACCCGTACTTCGATTTATGGTATTATTTAGACTCCATTGAACCTTCGGTACGTGAGTGTCCCAATTTCTATCATCGTCATCGTGACACAACGCAACTAAAGAGGATAGGATTGACCGATTGTACCTTTCGATCTGACCATTTGCCCTAGGCGTGGCAACAGCGTTTAGTGTGTGCTTTATGCCGTTTTCCTTAACAAATGTTTGGAATTCTTTAGATGTAAAACTTGTTCCCCTATCAGAGATTAAAATTTTAGGCGTACCAAAGAGAGAAAACACATCCTTCAAAACGTTTATAGATGTTTTACTTTTTGTATTCTTAACAGCGCGAAGAATTATAAACTTGGTAAAACTATCTATTATTCCTAATATGTATGTGTTCCCTCTCTTGCTCTTCACGAAGGGTCCTAAGTGGTCTATGTGAAGACTATGGAAAGGAATGTTCGGTTTTGGAATCGGGTGAAGGAAACCCGGTTTCTTACCACCAGATTGCTTAGAATAAGCGCATGGAATACATGCTCTCACATACTTTTTGACGAATTGTGTCATTCGAGGAAACCAGTAATCGCGTTTTACCTTTTCCATAGTCTTCTCATATGAGAAATGGCCAGCGTCGTCATGACATAGTTGACAAATTTTCCATCTAGCGTCTTTAGGTACGGCCCAACGCAATTCGCTCCCTATTTTCCTAAATATCTTGCCCTCTTTTAATTCATATGCGCTACGAACGTCTTTCGCTTCGACTGAATTTGTATTTAAGATGGCTTTCACATAACACAACTGGGGGTCACTCATCTGCACAGATTGTAACCAATGTACGTCACTTAAGAGCATCACTGATAGTTGTTCGCCATCAGGGGCTCCTATGGAGTTACGACTCAGTGCGTCTGCATGAGCTAAACGAGCTCCTGGTCGATATTCGATTGTAAATGAGTACTCTTGTACAGAAAGCCACCATCGAGCTATTCTCGGAATCAAGTCTCTTTTAATCAATGTCGTTCGAAGTGCGCTGCAATCAGTCACGACCTTGAACTCAATTCCAAGAAGATATACTCTAAAGCGATTAAGTGACGCGACGACAGCGAGGGTCTCCAGCTCATAAGAGTGGAAATGTTGCTCCTCAGCTGTCGTCTGTCTGCTAAAATACGCTACAGCTTGCAGAGGCTTTCCCTCATCGGCCCGTTGGAGTAAAATACCCCCCAAGCCAGTCGAACTCGCATCGGTATGAAGCTCTGTCTGGTACTTGGGGTTATATATTGCGAGGATGGGCCTCTGTGTCAACATCGTCTTTAACGTTGTGAAAGCGTTTTCCTGCTCAGTTCCCCACGCCCAAGCGGTGTTGGCTTTCGTAAGACTGGTCAATGGCCTTGCTATGGTAGCAAATCCAGCAACAAACCGACGAAAGAAACTCGCTAGTCCTATAAATTGCCGTACTTCGTGGACGTTTCGAGGAGTTTTGAAAGCGCTAACTGCCATAATCTTCTTAAGTCCGGGACGAACTCCCTCTGACGAAATCTCAAAACCCAAATAGTCTATGGTCTTTTTAAAGAAGTGGCATTTACTCAGGTTCAAAGTAAGATTGGCGTCTTTGATGAGGTCAAGAACAGCCGTTAGTCTTTCCAGTCCCTCATCAGTGGTAGTGGAAGCAATTATAATGTCATCCATATATGCTAACACGCCAGGTATCTTACGACGATTCAAAAGATTCAAAACAAGCCTTTGGAAAACGGCTGGCGCATTAGTCAGACCAAAGGGCATACGGTTATATTCGTAATGCCCGTCGGGCGTTACGAAAGCTGTGAGGTGCTTTGAGTCCTCTGAAACGGGTACCTGATGATACCCAGATTTTAGGTCCAAAGTAGTAAAGAAAACCTGACCCGAAAGACTATCAATTTGGTCGTCTATTAACGGCATCGGGAATTTTTCTTTTAAAGTTTTCCGATTTAGCGCCCTATAGTCCACACACAATCGAGTATCGCCATTTTTCTTAGCTACCAGTAATATTGGGCTAGCATATTCCGACGTTGATTCCCGAATGATACCGGTGTCAAGCAATTGATTCACGATAGTTTTAACTTTTTCGCGCTCAGATAATGAAAGACGATACGGTCTATAAGTTACTGGAATATGATCCTTTAATTGAATGCGCATTTCGGCTAATGATGTTTTACCTAATTCTTCCAAAGAAAACGAAAAACAGTCTCGTCGCAAATTTAGTAATTTAGATAATTTCATAAGCGTTTCTTTATCTAATTCATCATCAACAATAATTTGATCAACAGTGATACAGTTTTCCACAAATTCAATATTCAATACATTATTTTTATGATCTGTATTAGTGGTTTGTTTCGTTACTGGTGGCAAATCGCCAGTCAAATAAAGAACCCTAGCTATTAATGTGTTTGAAGTTAAGGTAAACGGTTCCGAACTAAGTCCAATTATAATAATAGACCCTACCCCTTTATTGATAGTGTATACACCAGGTAAAAGGAGATATTCCCTATCGATCTTCATACAACACTCGGTATTGATGTAGATCAGTCCGGTTACTTCGGAACCTACGCGTACTTTAATAGTGGATATACCGTAAATAGAACTATCCTCCAAACACGATAAAGTGACTTTATTATTATTGGACGACGGTTCTTTGTAAAGAAACAGAGACGTGTCTGACTTGTAAACCCTAACACCCGGTAACTCAGTAAGTGAATGTCCTATTAGAGCATCTGCTACAAGTAAGTCAGGCTCAACTAAATATACAACGACATTCTCGTCGAGACCGTCGAGTTTAATCCTTACTGTAATGCGACCACTTGGTATAACGCTGCCTTGACCGAACCCATTTAGTGTAGGTAAGTTATTATTATCAACAGGTATTCCTAACTGCTCTCCGATGTCTTTTCTTAATAGCGTACAATGACTACCCAAATCAATAAATGCTTTAATAGGTCTATCTTTCAAAATTATTTGTTTATAATATTTATCACTTACGTTCCTATTCTGCGATATACTAAGCACATTCTTTGTCTGATTACTGGAAGCATCCGTAGTCTGTCGCGTGTCAGTGACGGTACCTAAAATCTTATCCGTACAGTTTTTCTCTTCATGGCCGTATTGGCGACATTTTCTACACTTAATTATAGGTTTTGAGCAACGTGACACTATGTGTCCTTGTTCCTTACAATTATAACAAGTGACCTCTGATCTTGGTTGGCGTCTTGACTGTGAATTTGTTGATTTTGTAGCATTTGAGTTTGCATCCTCACTAACGCGCGCATTAGACGTAAATCTTTTTGAAAAGTCATTTAATTTGGAAGATATATTCCGAAAGTATTTTAGGACGTCTTCTGGGTTATGAAAATTGGCACCCTGTACGTTCATTCGAATATTGTTATCGTAAATACCATGAGTAAGGCAGTCTACCGCCTGCTGACCCTTAAGTTCGCATCTATTTATTAACATAATTTTATCATAGTAATATTCTTCCAGGGATTCATTTCGCCTAGACCGTCTAGACAACATTTCCGAAAGAAGTTCGCCATAATTGTGTTCACAAGGAAAGGCGGCAATAAGTTTTGATTGCCACTCAGCCCACGAATACTTCACGCTGGTCAGACCATCATACCAACGTTTGGCAAGCCCGGAAAGCTTGGGTAAAGCATAGAATATGGTTTGTCTTTCCGACCAGCCGTACACGTGCGCCGATTCGTTGACTTTAGCCAACCAGTTTTTCATTGTCTGTGTCTTAGCCTGAGGGTCAAATTCCGTTATTACGTTTTGAGAGGCATGGAGGCCAGATGCACCAGGAGACCCGGTGTTATTGCGATCGTTAAGAGCTACTACTAATTTCTCTAATACAGATATTTCCGAATGGTTACTTAAGCGTTCACTTCCTTTCTGTTCACGTTTTTGGCGTTTAAATCTAGTCGAAGACGAGTTACTACCGCTCGATGAAGAAGTAGTTGAGGAGCTACTCGAATCGTATCTTCTACCCTTATGCCGTTTTCTCGTTTTGCGGCTTTGTTTGCGAGACCTACGCCTATTTTTATCTATTCGAGAATCTGTACTTTGCTCAGATACTTTTCTACGTCTACTACGAGACCGTGATCTTGACCTAGGAGGAGAGGGTGTACCCATTTTGGATCAAAAGGTAGTGAGGGTAATAGGTAAAAGGAGAGGAAAGACAATATTCGATCACTGTAAACAGTATTAGTCATTAATGCGGAATTCACTTTTCTTAACTTAATCGTTGAGGTACTCGTTTTTAAATTAAAATATACTACATAAAATAGTATAGAAAAAAGTATAAAATACTACATAATATGGTAGGTAGATAATTATCCAAACTATAAAATCTAATACCTAAACGTTCAGAATTAGAACAAAATGTAGTTAGTTACTCAACCCTACCTAGCATTCAACCGACCAAGTAAACTGTTGCCATGTAAAATTAATAAACTAAACTTTTAAACTACTAAAAGGGAAAAGAAACACTGTGGGTACCTACAAAAAATTATGCATGGACTAGCAGCATCAGTCGTGGGTAAGTACCTATCTACTGCCGTAATATGAGGCGGTTAAACACAAATCCGTGAGCAAATTATAAATCTTGAACAAAAATTAACAAAATGCACCTTCTAAAACCACTTTGTAGTAAAACACGTTTGTTGCATAATAGCAATCAGCAAAGCACGTTATAATGCACTTATAACACCAAACGAACGGATTATTTCATTGAGATAATCATGAGCTAACCGACTTAAGTAAATTAATAAATAATATAGATTCAAATTACATGATTTCTCAATTTTCTTCTAGTATTATACCGATCAGCTGGTATTATAAGATAATAATAATAACACATAAAATTTGCGTAAGTAAAATCGATTGTCATCATATAGTATAGGCTGGTCAACGTTTATTCGTTGATCAGACAAGAAAAAGTATTAAAACGACTCACCTGTATTCTGCAACCAACTTTACCTTAGACCGTTCGGTTGACGCGATTTATCCCACTTCTGAACTTTTAAAATAATAACCAATACAAATGTTTATCACTGATTTATTATAAATTGTTCTTAATTTAAATTATAAATTACTCAATAAAGAAACACAGAAAGATAGATAAACGAGTCAACCGTTCGCTCAGAGCTCTTCTCGTCACGGCGCTGGGGCAAAAAGTGACTCACCCATCGTTCGTTGACAGTTGAAGACTGTTCACGAATCATTACCATAGATAATATTAATCGAATGATTAATCGATTACAATAATAAATGTTTCTAATAATATAATTATTTACAAATGTTAACAAGTGTGTGATTTCCCATCATACCACGCGTCCCCCCCCCCCGTCTTATACACTGTTCCCCTAGCTCTGCCTCTGTCCCACAGTGGAAATACTCCTGCAGAATAGCTAGTATGATAAAGACCATTAGGCTGCCTGTCCATAGGAGCGGAGCGAGGCTGCGGAGCGGAGAAACGGAGAAATAGTTACCAATGGGATTGCACTAAATCTTCACTCCTCTTCAGTGGTGCAATCCTATTGGTTAATATTTCTCCTTTTCTCCGCTCCGCAGCCTCGCTCCGCTCCTATGGACAGGCAGCCTTAGTGGGTCTTATCGATCTGTTGACGTACGTATTTGGCGGTCAGTCTCGAAACTAGTTTATGGGGTCACATAACTTGCGCAATGTTACGTAACATAATACTAATGGCTGACTCACGAGTAGTAACGAAGTGGTGACGTCATCTTTTTATTCTTTCTTTCTCGCTCGCGTTTGTTTTTGTCATAATGCGGAGATTAACTTGATAAACGTGTTGTTTTATTTTTGTTTTCAAAAACAACTTGTTTTTTTGATAGCGTGAAGTATCTGGAAATGTATGTAAAAAAAATAAAATATACATAATAAGTTATTAACATTAACTATTTATTATTTAAAAGTTTTAAGAATTTTTCATACATAATTTTAAATTTTGTTAGTTAATATCATTTCAGTAAAATGTGTAAGATTACAGTACTTGTTAAAATGTATAGGTACAATTAAACTTATAGTTTTTTCATAGAACTTTAAACGCTTAATCATATTTTTCTTATGTGTTAGGACCGTAAAAAAATGAAAGGGTATATTCCGGCTTCGCTCGGTTTCATAAGTAAACTAGCTTGTTTACCGTGTTTTCACCTCCGCTGCTCGGCTCCTGTTGCTCGTAGGGTGTTATATAGCCTATAGACTTCCTCGATAAATGGACTATCCTTCGCAAAAATATTTTTTCAATTCGAAACCAGTAGTTCCTGAGATTAGCGCGCTCAACGAAACACACTCTTCAGCTTTATAGTATTAAGTATAGATTAGGCATTTTTTTTATCGCGGTAAAATCATCAAATGAGTCCTCCCACCCAGGGCAGGGCGGGAGGGACTGTCAGACTTGTACTGACTAAAATCCACGGTGTCCTTCAATAGCCCTTTACGTACCGGGGTCACGGTAATTCGTTAGTCCCGCGACCCCGGCAGGCTTTGGCCCTCTACAGGCCCCGTCACATAGATTAGGCATAGAGTGAACAAATAATTACTTAATAATAATAAATGAATATTAGGCATTCAATTTATGATTGTTTTCATTTCAAACTATATGATTAATTCTAAGTAAATAAAATGTACCTAATACCTAATAATAACGTTACATAGTTCTATATAATTATGTAAATCAAAACACCAGCAGAACTGACTCACGGTTCAATACTTCGAAAACATTCGGTCATGGGGGAACACCCAATGCGATTTCTATTTTGATATTTCCTTCTCAATTTTTAAAAATAGAACCTTAAATCATACATTTTTAAGGTTACGTAGTCTACAGCGAATTTAAAAGGATTTGGTCTAGAATTTATAGCCAGCAAAACAACGTAATCAAAAGGAGTAAATGATACTGTGACGTACGACAGGGAAAATGTATAAAAAAAAACGTGTAGCGCCGACGCGAAGTAAAATGGAATAAGGGCAGGAAGAAGAAGAATAAATCACCCTACCCGAGTCTATCAAATTTCTTTCATAGATTTTCAACTTTAACACAAACACAGATTCGATTGGGAAAAAATTAAAGATTGGGGGTAGGTTGATGCGCTGTTATGTGGTTGTATACTACCCGTGTTTTCACTCAATTAATGAAAGGAACATGCTTTTTTATATTGAAAATCTTCCTTACAAAATATTATTACAGGTTTGTTAGGTAAACTAATGCGATAATGTGGCTTATCTACTAATTATTAAATTAATTACAATAAAAATACATAATTTAATCCATTCAATTGAAGAGCGCCTGGCTCCCGTTCCTAAACACCAACCCATCCCTCTGGGGATAACAGGCATGATGTTATTTTTCTCCATAAAGAAAAATAAACTGTAGAAAGAAATTCAAATAAGAAACTCAAAACGGAGAAGAGAAGCTTTTTATCGTGGTAAAATCATCCAATGAGTCCTCCCACCCAGGGCAGGGCGGGAGGGACTGTCAGACTTGACTGACTAAAATCCACGGTGTCCTTTACGGTAATTTGTGAGTCCCGCAACCACGGCAGGCTTTGGCCCTCTACAGGCCCCGTCACTATGTCAGCATAGTGACGGGACTCCATGAAGCGCGCGTGGAACACAACGCGCCGTCGACCCGGGAAGCATCGTATGTCCTAGAACCAAAAATTCGAAGACATTTGACCTCTACCAACTAGCACTGGGTTAGCAGGGTGAATTATAGCCTTCTTAGCCTTCTACACTAGCACCGCTCGCGCTGCACGATCGGACGATCTCAAAGCCGCCTTTCGAAGAGTACATCGTAGAGCAGTGTTCCGCAAAGTGTGTGCCGCGGCACACTGGTGTACCGTGATCATTAGTTGGTGTGCCGTGGAAACATAAGGTTATCTTATAAAATTATTTTTAGTAAGAAAAATTTAGACCGTCTATGCTCAATTAAACAGTTACGTTCAATGTTACGCATTAAATACCTTTTCTCAAATTTAAAGTTTAAGTTTGTTGATTAATAATAAAAGTTGATTAATATTACTTAAAAACTGTTTTTTAATTTGTGGTGTACCTCAATTTTTTTTCGTTTTCCTAGGTGTACCTTGAACACAAGCCGCCTTATTACAAAAAGGGGTTTAACTAAAAACCCAGGTTTAATCTTGTAAAACTACGGTTTAAACAAAGATTATTACAAATCGTGGTTTTGCGATAAACCATGGTCTAACAGTAGTAGCTGTCAAAGGTATGTCAAAGTTTCTCATAGCAAATTTTTCATTGTGTTGTAGTTTTTGTGTTGTTTTCACCCAAAATGGATTGAAACAAGGTAGATTTAATTGTTATTACTCATTGTGGATTTAATTGTATAGACAATCGTTCAAATGGCGGTACTAAAGTCGACGTTTTATCTTAGTTTTGTAATACGGACAAATTTAAACCATGGCTCTGCAGATAAGCCTGGACTTGATAGACCAGGTTTAAACCAAGGTTTATTTAGTTTTTGTAATAAGGCCGTAAAAGTTTGCGGAACACTGTCGTAGAGTACAACGATGAGATTTATTATACAGAATACCATAGCAGTGTCCCAGGAGTGTGGAAGTATTTACGAAGTGTGAAAATTATTGTCTCTCTAGAGGCGTCACTTGTCACCTTATTCTGACCAACGATCTAAGTTATAGTGTCGCAATATTTAGCTTTTAGTAAAATGAAAACCTGCTTGGTGAGTAATAGGACAAAATTACTCACTCAGTCTATCCGTTTCTGCGTTTATTACTCGAAAACCACTTACCGTATTTGAGTGTCTTTTAAAGTAATGGAATAATGGTCTTGGACAGGTACCGTTTTTTTTGGGTAGCGTTGAGCATATTTTTAACCGACTTCAAAAACAGGATGAGGTTTTCGTTTTTTTGCATAATATATCATAACTCTCAATCGTAGTGCTATAGAATATAATTTATGTCTCATTAAATTCTCCTTTTTATTAATAATACGTGTGTCGACCGACTATATGTATAGTGTTATTTTCTGAGTTATAATTGTGTTGTTTAAAATATATAAAAATATTTTAAAATTTATATGTACAATCAGCAAAACAGAGAGTTTGAAATTTGCTGTTTGTATTTGCGGACCGTACTTAAACAATAATAACATGTTTTATTTTAGGCGCTATCACTGAATGCCTATACCTATGTCCGCTGAATTATGACCGCATATTGATAAAAAACCACACAAGTTTAGTCAAATGTATTGTTGTTCTTATTTCACATACATATTTTGATAAGGCTATGCGATCACCTACAGTAAATTATACTTCTGTTTTTGAGCAAAATAACTATACCTAGCCCAGTGGTATAAGCCCCGACTTGTTGAAGTTGTAGCTCGTGGCTTTGAACCCAGCCAGGCGCATTGCTTTAGTTTATTTCATTACCCACTAATCTTAAAACGATGAAGGAAAGCGTCATGAGAAAACCGGCCATGTTCTAGAAACAAAAATTCGAAGACATGTGACATCCACCAACTCGTACTGGGTCCGCGTGGTGGATTATTGCCCACTCCCTCTCACAGAGAGGAGGCCTGTGTCCCAGCAATGGGAACACTATAGGCTGATGATGATAATTTATTTATTTAAACTTCATACAACACAAATTGTCAAGGAACTATACTTATCTACTATACATATTTGATTCCCGTTAAATTATGATATTTGGTACAAAGAGCTATCTCAGGAACTAGGGGAACAGTGTATAAGACGGGGACGCGAGGTAAAATGGAGACATACACTCTTTAGGCATACTTAACACAACACTAACGTAGTGCAAGCGCTATCAGGACGTAATTTGCAAGCGGCCATTAACAAATGGCGTCCTGTTGGCGCTTGCGCTATGTTAGTGTGTGATTTCCCATCATACCTCACGTCCCCGTCTTATACATTGTTCCCCTACTGGTTTCAATTTGAAAAATCTTTTTGTGTTGGATAGTTTATTTAACTTGAATTAATTAAAGTAGGTATAGAAATATACAAATATTGCTCGTATAATATAGGAAGATAATGCTAATGATATTCAATTAGGTAAATTAAGCCTAGCAATCCACTTATTGCTTTAGGCTGGGCGGGGCATTGTTAGTTATTACTTCGCTGCCCATCCCTGTTTTTCAAACTATTCGATAGGTGCATTTGTGTCGGCTCAATGACAATATTGTTAATATTTAACTATTATTTATCTGTGTTACTGGGGAGTTTGCCCCGCCACTTCTCAGCCAAAACTCTAAGAAGTGTCGAAGCTGTAAAAATTGTCCTTCGAAAAGTACTGATAAATCAGCCTATTTTAAATACATGTCTTGATGTGACCATTCTGAAAAGTAAAAAAAAAATTGTTGAAAAAAATAATAATCTACTTCCGACAGTAAAGTTATCCAGCACTTTTGTTTTTTTAGGGTTCCGTAGTTAACTAGGAACCCTTATAGTTTCGCCATGTCTGTCTGTCTGTCTGTCTGTCTGTCCGTCCTCGCTTAATCTCTGTGACCGTTAGCACTAGAAAGCTGAAATTTGGTACCAATATGTATATCAACCACGCCGACAAAGTGCAAAAATAAAAATTGGAAAAAAATGTTTTTTTAGGGTAGCCCCCCTATATGTAAAATAGAAAGTGATTTTTTTTTTAATTTCAACCCTAACGTGTGATATATCGTTGGATAGGTATTTAAAAATGAATAGGGGTTTACTAAGATCATTTTTTGATGATGTCAATAGTTTCGGAAATAATCGCTCCTAAAGTCAAAAACAATGTGTCCCCCCCCCTCTAACTTTTGAACCATAAGTTTAGAAAATATGAAAAAAATCTGGAAAGTAGAACTTTATAAGGACTTTCTAGGAAAATTATTTTGAACTTGATGGAAAGAACAGTTTTTGTGCAAAAAAAACAAGAAGGTGGTACAAAATTCCTGGACTAAGTTTGTAGTATAATCAATTATTTAATCATATATACAAGCATTTTTTTAACTTCGTTTACGTATTTCATTATTCTGAACGTATCTTCTTTCAAACAAAAAAAGAATTATTGAAATCGGTTCGCGCATTCCAAAGTTATCAAACGCATAAAATGTTAAGGTAAAAACCAGTTCATAAATGGTTCGATAGATGGCGTTGCGTAATGACGTCAATTTTAAAAGTCGATGTCCTTCGTGCTTTCATGACCTACCTGTGGTAAAAATTTGCTACTACTTAAAATATATGTTCTTAGAGTGCATAATCGCTACCTGAACTACTTACTCTTTTCGATTAAAATAAAATAGCTATTTGATAAAGGTTTGTGGGAAATTGTTATTGTGTCTTTTCAAATTTATATTGAGGGTTTTATTTTTTAACTTGTACGGGGACAAAAGTGGTTGATAGTCGTCGCACACAAGTTTAAAAAAAGGCTATTTGTTAACACTTATTGTAACGGACGGGAAACTACGGAACCCTACACTGAGCGTGGCCTGACACGCTCTTGGCCGGTTTCTTTTTTGTTTTAGAAGTCTTGCTATTTTTGTTTGCACAAGGTTATTTATGATACAATATAATATATTAAATACACGCAAATTGTTGTCATTATCTATTTTCTAATATGTTTTTAAGACACATTACAGAAAAATAAAATCTAATTTATGTTGAGCCACGGTACGCCAATTTTTTTTTAAAATTTCGATTCTCTTGTCAAAACAAATTTCATGAATGAAAAAAAATTGGCACGGAAAATCTAGGTATTTCATATTCACTAGATAAACTGAAATAGGTCTGAGGCCATGCTGCGGGGCGAGACGGAGTGGGAAGCGGTCGCCTCCTTCTGCGAAGCAGTCATGCTCGTGAAGGAGGAGGCGGGCCGCCTGAGGGAGAGGACAGCGTCCTCCCTCCACCCCAGCCGCAGTGGTAGACGCCCACGGCGTCGGACGTCGCAGGACGATCTCCGGCCACCGTAGGCGCGGGCATGCGGGCAGCGAGTAATGGGCGACTCACTGTCCGACCATGGACCATGCCCGGGTCGACGGCGCGTTGTGTTCCACGCGCGCCTCAAAGAGTGTCAGCATAGTGACGGGGCCTGTAGAGGGCCAAAGCCTGCTGGGGTCGCGGGACCAAGGGATTACCGTGACCCTAGTACGTAAAGGGCTATTGAAGGACACCGTGGATTTTAGTCAGTACAAGTCTGACAGTCCCTCCCGCCCTGCCCTGGGTGGGAGGACTCATTTGATGATTTTACCACGATAAAAAAAAAAATAAAAAAAAAAAATAAAAAAAAGGTACGTTTGCCAACAATTCTCAGTATAGATATCCAATGATGCGTTACATTAAAAACAGACCGATTTAGTTGGCGATGAGATCATTATTTCAATTTCTACTCTAGTACTCTGTGAAATAAAGTGGCATTGATTTTGCTAACCATCTTCAAAAAAGGATGAAGTGATTAATTCGTCTGTTTTTCGTACGTATGTTTGTTTGTTACTCGGTTTCTCAGAGACGCCTGGACCGATTCGGAAGGAATTTCTTGTATTGTTTGAAAGGGTATGCTTTCAATGTAATCCCATGATTATCAGTTCAGGATCTGATGATGGGAAACTGGAGAAATCGAGGGAACTCTCCATCGCTGCTATCGCATGTATCCCTATACAAGAAGGAAGAGTCAGACTCATCACTAAATAGTATAAAACAAAGTCGCTTCCCGCTGTCCCTATGTATGCTTAGATCTTTAAATTACGCAACGGATTTCGATGCATTTTTTTAATAGATAGAGTGATTCAAGAGGAAGGTTTATATGTATTTGACATGCATAATATAGTAGAGATGGCACCTTTGCGTCTACCATGACGTCTTAACGCGTGAGTAGTTAGGCTGTGGGAAAGAGACAGAGCTATACAAGTCGTGTAGCGCCATCTCGTTCCCTGAGCGGAACTACTGACGCTCTATGACGTCACGTCACCCGTTATTTTTTTTGAGCATAGTACCTTGTTAGGGACCTTGGTTTTGAGGCCTACACTGTCCTATGACTATTATATTATCACTGTGTTATGGCAACTTTGTAAAATACATGCAACACTGACCAGGTTCAATCGTTTTGTATTCCATCTTGAAATTTAAATACATAACTCGCCGCGTGGCTTGAGAAACATGATTAGATATAATATTTCTTATCGGACGTACGTTTATATTTTACACTACAATAATAAAAGAAGATAGGTAGGTAATAGCTATAAATATCTATGATTTAACTCTATAATAGATAGTGTAAATTTTCGCAAACAGTGAAACATCTAAATTAAGGTTGTAGAACGTGGTACAAAGTTTTTTATTATTATTATTTTATCAAACTTAATATGTTGATGATATATGCGAAAAGTAATACTGACATAGCTCTTAAAACATGTAAGTTGAAGCGGCAATGGGCAGGCCGCATCGCTCGTAGAACACCGAACACAACCGATGGGGGGAAAAAAACTCGAGTGGCTACCACGGACCGGAAGACGCAGCGTAGGCAGGCCTCCCACTAGGGGAACCAACGACATCGTGAGAGTCGCGGGCAACTGATGGATGCAAGTGGTGAAGTGTCGTTCGGTGTCGTCACACCGAACACCTTAGACCGCCGTCTAATGCTAGGGCCACACTAACGGGAAATGCCGTTAATTATCGCGATGATGGACGTTTATACGAACATTTAAAGACTATTATCGTAGAAATTAACGGCGCTTCCCGCTAGTGTAGCCCCTACATATGGGGAGGCCTATGTTCAGCAGTGGACGTCTTCCGGTTGATGATGATGCGAAGTTTGTAGGGATGGATGTTTGGTGCTCTATCGCACGTAAATTCAGAATGGATTTGGCTGAAATTTGGTACACAGATAATTTATAACTTGGATATTTTAGTTCACGGTATTATGTTGCCGTGGGATATTTTTTGAGTTTGCTGGCAACAGTTTTAAATATCTTTTATGCAAAGTGTAACAGTATGTTTCTTTTATTCCCAGGTGGACGTTGATGAATGCGAGGACATCGCGACCGAGTACAACATCAACTCTATGCCTACCTTCGTCTTCGTGAAGAGTAGCAAGAAACTAGAAGAATTCTCGGGAGCCAACGTTGACAAACTGAGGAACACTATTCTCAAGTTGAAGTAGAGCGGAACGCGGGCCTTGTACGCTAACCGACACAACGAAAAACCTTACAAAAAAAGGCATTTTACAGCATTTATGAAAGAAAAAACTATTTATGTATTTTAACCATTTTAAACGGCATGTATTGTTGCTGGTTGACTAAAATATACCTGTGTACGTAAACATGGTTTGTCGAGACGGCCCATAGACTAAGATACGCTTTGCTGCCCCAATTAGAACGCTAAGACTGTATCGGTAGAACGTTTTTTTTTAAATTAAAATCTGCCGTTTATCGATTGTGTCGAATTTGCAAGGTTTTCCGTTGAAGGTTGAAGCAGCTGGCAAAAAAAAGATATAGCACACGGCACTTATTTAAATGCATAATAATAACGTTAATTTCTCAGCCATCAGAAGGATCACAATTATTATTTTTTTTGTTTATATTTTTTTTAACGAAATGTAGGTAGACGTACTTTTGTAATGCAAGTGTCTTACTAGCACATAGTGTGCTTAAATTTTAGCACCTCCTGCATTCGGTTCAGCGTACAAACTCTATTTTCGTATTATTTGCCGTGTATTTTTCATTATATGTATGTTACAGAGTATTGTTACTTCAATAAAATATTGTCTAAAATATAAATTGGTTATTTTATTTTTCCCTACCGCCAGTCCTATATGAATAGGTAATTGCTGTTTCATCACCTCATTGACTGTCTGTCATGATCGATTTTCTTATGACATAATAACGACCTGTGGACTTCCAAGAAAAATACAAATCTGCAGTTCGTTGTGAAACCAGAGCAGTCACAATACAAAGATGTAGAAAAACCGCACATTTTAACTAAGGTTCATCATGTCATGGCGCGTTGTGTTCCACGCGCGCATCAAGGAGTGTCAGCATAGTGACGGGGCTCCTGTAAAGGGCCAAAGCCTGCCGGGGTCGCGGGACTCGCGAATTACTGTGACCCCGGTACGTAAAGGGCTATTGAAGGACACCGTGGGATTTTAGTCAGTACGAGTCTGACAGTCCCTCCCGCTATGCCCTGGGTGGGAGGACTCACGTGATTATTTTACCACGTAAAAAAAAAGGGACATCATGTCGCAGTTCTTGCCGGACTTTGGCATGTCTCCGCGACTTTGAGGGACAATATTGCTCAACTGATGTCTTTATTTAACCTTTTATGCGCTTGGCTAAATATCAATTGCCGTGCCCCTAGCACCCGGCTACGAATCGTGCTTTCCTCTTCTCCTTTTAAGCTCCGATTTGTAAAATATCATGGTGTACAATAACGTATATATATATGTACAAAATAACAATATAAATACGACACGGGCGACAGGGGCACGGAAATGTTTGTCGTATATATACGACTCTGGCGGTTAAAGGGTTAACCGCCAGAGATACGACAAACATTTCCGTGCCCCTGTCGCCCGTGTCGTATTTATCCGACAGAGAATATTCACGATTTTTGTTGTTTTCTTCGATTTTATTGCATCTATTCTATATCTCTCTATTTATGTACATAGACAGATATAATACTTTTTATTGTACACCATGATATTTTACAAATCGGATCTTAAAAGGAGCAGAAAGAGAGGAGAAGAGGAAAACACGATTTGTAGCCGGGCGCTAGGGGCACGGCAATTGATATTTAGCCAAGCGCTTAAAAGGTTAAAGGGTTAAAGTCTCGCGACTCGTAGCAAGCGACAGTCGCGGGACACAATGACCCCGTGTCATTGCATAAAGGAAGAATGGTCCTCTAAGTATAGGCATCTGGTGGGCCGGTAGTTTTATAGAGCTACCTTATGGCCGGCCATGTACACACGGACTGCTTGAAGCAGTGAGCTTATCGACTGCTTAGCAAACTAGTAATTCACATACACGGCACCGCTCAAGCAGTCAAACTACAGTGCGAAAAACCAATCATAAGGCATGCAACGCGGCAGGCGTCAGGAGCTGGAAGCAGTCAGGTACTTTTTTTAATTAAATATTTATCACATTTTCAAAATAAAACACCTTGATAGGTACAACTCAAATTTTACTAGCAAAAGTTGCAGAAATCATAATATAATAATTACACATAAAACTTATACTTGTATGAATGTTCTGTACAATACAAAAGCACTGTTGAACGTCTTATTGCTATCTGAATATTATTAGCGTTTTTAATGCTTATATACACCTGCCATATCTGAAACAACAATAAATTATTGTTATTAGTAATTCTGTTCACGTTTTACGTCAATTTATACAGCTAGGTTGTTATGGCGCCTGGCTATACAGTGTGCGCGTGTGGCTATAATATCTGCCAATTGGCTATTCGACTGAAAAATTATAATTAGTCCGTCACTTAGATTATGAAAAAATATTCGACCCATATATTTTCTTTTGTTTCGTAAACCAAAATTGACGAAGATTGAATTGCTTTCGAAATTGACAATACGTCACAATTTAGTACAATTTTTATTGAATTCTGACGTCGCGAGCCCCACTCTCGAGTTTTGATGCGTTATATTTTGGTGAATATTCATTGATTTTACAAAAGAAAAAATACCTGTCCGTTATTTTTTTTAAACTCTAAATGAAGGACTAATTATATTTGTAATTTATAGCTACTGTCAAATAGCCAATTTTTACCTATATTTTGATAAACACTATGCTTTTTCTTCATTAAAAATTAAATTGTGGTGCAGCTCTAAAGTAAAAAAATGATATGAAAATTGGCCATAATCCCTAGGACCGTCTGTATTTCCGAACGCATACAATCCTAATTTCTTCAAAGTTAGAGTGAACAGGCTTTTACTGGGTCAGCTCGCTCCATCGTCGACCTTGTACCTGTCACTTCTGACCTGGACTAAAGTCAAGAGCAGACCCATCTTATAAAATAAAAGAAAGAGACAAAAGCAGTTGTCTGACTATCTCTTTTCTTTACATTATGTATGTACAAATATAACAATTAAAGATGGACACCATCATCGCTAGGCCTGAGTAAACTTTGATATGACTCATTGTGTGCACAGCTAAGGCCGTATACAGAAAGAAAGCTGGTAGCCGGTGCCGGCGCTGGTAGTATTATGACGTCTTAAAACCAGGCTTGTTCCAGTGAGTGAAAGAGACAGAGCTATACAAGTCGTCTAGCGCCACCTCGTTCACTCACTGGAACAAGCCTGGTTTTAAGACGTCATAATACGGCCCGTCCATTTTGGTAACAGTTACATAAAGAAAGCCAATTGAAGCAGAGTTGTTCATTAATTTTAAATGGCGGTTGGCGCCAGCGCTGACCGGTGCGTGTCGAAGATTTTCGGAACTTGTCGGCAACGTTAGGCGCTTGTTTTATAAATGCCGGCGCCGGTTACCTGGACGGATCGGTTCCTATAAGTGCTGGTAGGCTGCCAGTTTTCTGTATAAGGCCTTAGGAGTGGAATTCCCTGCCGGAATCACTTTCCTGATAGCTACAATCTTAGGATCTTTAAATCAAGAATGAATAAGTTACTTTTAGGCAAGCGTGCTTCACTGTCGACCAAATCATCGCTTACTTAAGCGAGATAGCGGTCAAACACGAGCATAAAACTAAAAAATAATATATAAAAACTCACAACTAATCCCTCCGCTTCTTCCCATGTTGGTCGTGTCGGTCGTGATGGTCGCGCTTGCGTCCCGATTTGTCGGCGCGTTTGGCTTCGCTCAAGAACCGATCCAGACCGAACGGATCGAAATCTGCGTCGGGCTGGTTGCGGGATTGTGACTGTGGGGGTAACGGAACTGTTAGATGTGAGGTAGAATGTAGTTCTTGCGATTTAGTCCTTAACCTCTCGGGCGATTTATAATTGAAAATGATAAAAATCAACGTCCAATGAGCGACTGTCTGTTATGTACAGACGTGTGTACGTAAGGCGCTGGGGCGTTTTCACTTATGTACACCCGGGTGTACGTAACGCGCCCGAGAGGTTAAAGCGTATTCATAATACTTTTGAAAAGAGATAACTTTACAGTGTTATCTATCGCATTAACACTAGTACCCGGGTCTCACTAACGGCATTTCTTTACAATAGCCCTTTTTTATAACGTGGTAAAATCATCAAATGAGTCCTCCCACCCAGGGCAGGGCGGGAGGGACTGTCAGACTTGTACTGACTAAAATCCACGGTGTCCTTCAATAGTCCTTTACGTACCGGGGTCACGGTAATTTGTGAGTCCCGCGACCGCACTAGTAGCCTTAAAAAATATATATATAAAGGGACTAACGGGTTCCTCTCGACTGGCGGGCGCGTCCTTCTCAAACTGTACGGGACCCGCGCGGGTGTTGCTACTGCTAGTACCAGCGAACTCTTTGTCCGCCACGAATCTGAAATAAAAAAAGAAAAATTATTTGTTTATGGCTCACTCCGGACAACACAAATAAGTATGAACAATCTAAAAAAAATATACATAAAAGCAAAAAGATGCTATTAGGGAATATGTCCCGTACGAGGCCAAAGTGCCCCAATCTTAGCATAGTGTTGTGATATTAAAATAGAGTTGTAGTGTAGTCTATAAGACTATGCTACCAATTTTTTGCTATTAAATAGCATTATGCATATTCACTACTCCCGGGGTCGCGGGACTGTACGAATTACCGTGACCCCGGAACGTAAAGGGCTATTGAAGGACACCGTGGATTTTTAGTCAGTACGAGTCTGACAGTCCCTCCCGCTCTGCCCTGGGTGGGAGGACTCATTTGATGATTTTACCACGATAAAAAAAATAAAAAATGTATATTCACTACTCAAAAATGCTGTTGTACAGACGCCAGCACATCAACCTACCTCAATCTGTCAAATTTCGATAATAGGTTTTCAACCTTATCACAATAATGGAAGGTTAATATTCGATTGGTAAAGTTTGACAGATTCGGGTAGGTTGACCTGCTGGCGTCTGTACATCCAAATATAGTGCATTTGTATGTAAAATAGCATTGGGGTTTGCCAATATAATGCATCAAGATGCTTTGGGATCCCATATAAGAGTTTATACCGGCCATAAGTTCTGCAGCGCCTACAAATAATCCGCAACCACACACCGACGCGTACCACGTCGCATAGTACTCGCCCGCAGGGTTTTAGATCGTAAAAGGTCGCTCAAGCGCGTGGGTCCGTAGTTACGGGGTGGAGGGAGCACGCTGTCCTTTCCCTCATGCGGCCTGCCTCCTCCTTCGCGAGCATGACTGCTTCGCAGAAGGAAGCGACTGCTTCCCACTCCGTCTCGCCCCGAAGCATGGCCTTAAAGAGCTTACTGGCAGTGGTGAAATGAGGTTCTTATAAAAAAAAAATAGTGTACCTGCGCGTATTGACGATGGCATCAATATCTCCGCCATAGTTGTCCTTGTCGGCGTTTCTGGAAGGTCTGTATATGTGTGCGCCGACATTGTCCTGGTTGCGCCAAGGTTTGTCGTACACGTTGTACGCTTCGTCGTCACCGTATCCTGGAGATCAAAGTGATTAATTTTAGGCTATCATTTAGCGCGGGCATGCGGCGAGTAATAATGACTTGCCGTCCGTACCATGGACCATGACCGAATGGCGGCGGGTCCTGCTCCACGCGCGCGTCAAAGGGTTGCATGGAAATCCCATAGAGGGTCAAACATCTGCCGGGGTCGCGGAACTGTTTTTATCAGTTAACCATGACTCCAAAACGTACAAAGCTATCGAAGGAACATCGTGGATTTTAGTCAGTACGAGTCTGACAGTCCCTCCCGCTTCACCCAAGGCAGGAGGACTCATTTGATGACTTTACCATGATAAAAATAGAGGAAATTATGTCCATCTGATACCTCCACAGTAACTGGGTAATACGATACCCCATAGTAAGACAGGTTGTCAGACTTTAGAGCTTCTGACTAGCAGTAACGACTGTCAAAGATTTACAAATGACAGCCGGGATCAACGGCTTTACGTGCTTTCCGAGGCACGGAGGAAACTCGCTATGACAGATGGTCACCCATCTACAGACCAACCTATGCGGCTGTAATTATTTTGCCACAAGCTCCTCCAAGATAAAAATAGAGCCAAAAAATAGTTAAATGAATACATACCACTGTCCATTCCTTTGCTGTTATTGAAGAGTCTCTGGTCAAACATGCCCTCTCCTCCCTGTGTGGTCTTGGCGGGGAGACCGAGCGCTATCTGTTCAGATATGTCGCGCTCACGGTCCTTCACTAGCTTAGACCTGGAAAATTAAAGATTTATGTTATTGTAGGATTGGTGTAAAACACTCATCATTAGTGTTGAACGAAATACGAAACGATTTTTTTTTTAACTTTGCCTCACATTAGGAATTTCTCCTGTGTCGTGGCTGCGTTTACAAACATAGAAACACACATACACAAACACCCAGACCCGGAACAATTAATTGTGGGTCGTACAAATATTTATTGTACAACAAAAATGTTTGTAAAGCATACCATATTTTAAAAGAGTAACTATGGAGTTTCTTGCCGGTTCTTTTCCATGGAATGGACCAACCCGAACCGAGCACCTGCTGTCGACGTTTAATACGTGCCCTCATGGGCCTATGTGAAATAAAAACTTTTGATTTGATTTGTTGCGTACGGGGATCGAACCCGCGACACGCTGCTCAGCAGTCGCAACCAACCGTGTCGTATGTTAGGAATGGCTATAAAAATATAACTAATTAAATAAATTAAATTTATCCTCTGTTCCATAATTCTATGATTCTAAAGATGATGAAGCTGTGTTACCTCTTATCAGGAGCAGCTCTAGCCAGGTTCCTATCTCTCTGCCTCTCCTTGTGTCTGTCAGCCCGGAGCTTGTCTCTCTCAGCAGCAGTCAGGCCACTCTCGTCCACCTCATTGGTCTCCGGCTCATCCTCAGGGGCCCTGATACCTGTGGTCAAAGGACTGATTTGAGATGTTGAAGATATGTGTTGGGAACCTTTGTAGCTAATAGGAATAATAAAACTGCACCTGGATTTTACCAGATAATGATGATGATATTACCAGATATACGCCCGAAATTTATAATGTATCTCGATCCGAATTCGGATAGATCAGAATTTGGATATCGACTTTCTTTGACGGCAGGGCTGCTTCTGTTTGAAGATCTTTGACCGACATTCATGAAAATTTCATTCATCAGAATCAGAAATCGGAATGTTCCCCGATTACTCTAACATGGATCGATTTGGATAATTCTTCTGAAAGTGTATACTTCTCAGGTGGTCCCATGACTATCAGGTCAGGACCTGATCATGCAATCTTTGAGAAATCGAGGGAACCTCAACTCCACTGCGATTGCTGCTTTCGCATATTGTTCTGTCTTTGATAGATAGACACCCATTCACAGACCAATAAAGCAAGTGCGGCTTAACCTTGAAGACTCACTTGTGAGGCTTTGTTATTATTTATTGGTATATATTGCTGCCATAAGCAGTTAAGCAGCAATATATCAACATCAACTCACCAGCTCTATGATCTCTAGCTCTCTGCGCCAACATTCTCAAATGTTCCTCTTTCTTTTCCTTCTCTCTCTGTGCCAATCTCCTCTCCAACTGCGCTCGCGCCTCTACAGCTTCACGCGCTTTCCTGTCAGCGATGTAAAGCGCTTCAGCGAGTTTGGAAAAGTTCTCATTGATGTGAACTTGTTGAAGACCGCGTCCATCTGCTGCTAAACGCTTGTCTAGGGGGATTGTGTATCCTGGGGAAGTGAAATAGTTTGTGGTAAATTAACTGTTATATGACCACGATTATTTTTATTTTGTTTTTATGGTGTGGGTTGCATGTTTGACAAATCCTAGGTATTACTCTGCATTTTGTAGCATGTAACTGTTTTTGTCCCTAACAAATAAATAAATTAACATACCTCCTCTGTGAGAGGGGGTTGGCTATAATCCACCACGCTGGTCAAGTGCGCATTGATATATGTTAAATGTCTTTGAATTTTTAGTTCTAGGAATCGCGTCATGAACTTGCCCATGCAATTCGGCTAGTAGTTCGGTACAAGGTTCAGTTCTCGACTTATATTTCGGCGAATAACTGGACGCTGTCGATTAAGACTTTCGTTTGTTTACGTATCTAAATATATAACTTTCGTTGTGGCGGGCGAATGTTTGAGCCAAAACCATCAAACCACTTTAAATTTAATCAATAATTTAACATCAAAGATCGAAGAAGTCAAAGTCCTCTTTCATAAACTATGCTAGATACACTATAATAGGGGGGCAGTACCTTTAGCGTTCTTCCAGTGGCTGACACAGGGCGGTACCTTCCAGTCCCGCTGCTGCTTGACGGACACGCGGCGCGGGGGGGAGTGCAGCACGGGCGCGGGGGGGGAGGGGGCCGCGCGGGGGATCTTCTTGTTGATCTGGAACCGGGGGGGCTCCATCGGGTCCGACTGGGCTTCTACCATCCTGGGGGAAGTTTCAAGATACAACTCCTGGAAGCCGGAATCAATAGTGGCGACCACCTGAACATCGCCCAGGCAATGAAGCTCGACGTAGCGACGCTACTCCCATTGGATTCTGCCCTTTCTTTAAGTAGTCATTCTTGACTATTTTGTTTGAAGATATCCTGCCGCTATTTTAGTTGGCTTATGCTTTCCTGAATAACTTTCCGGCGGTACAGCTAACTAGCTGCCCCACCACCTAGTTTTTTTTTATGTTCTATGGGTTTGCTCTTGACCTTAGTCTACGTCAGGAGTGACTAAGACAAGTTCGACGATAGGTTGATGGGTTGTTTAAAGCAACGGGAATTGATAGTTGTCACCATGTAAATTTATTTCCTCCTTCACCATAGGAATATTAATAAATTCATGGATCTCTTTTGTCCTGATAAACCATGGTGAATTGGATATCTGTATTAAGATGTAGTTTTGTGCCCTTTGTCGCACTATCATTATGTTTGAGGCACTGGCTGCTCCAAATAGTTGGATACTGCATGTTCTAATTGGATAATTCTTTTATTGTCGTGATTTTTATTGACACAACAAGGTTTATAATATGTTAGAAAGTTCGGAAAAAAGGGTCGAAAATAACCCTTTCTAAGTTGGGGCAACCCGCAAGTAAAAATAAATGCTACAAACCTAATAACCCTCTGCTTAGCCCCTGAGTTGAATTGCCCTCCTTGCTGCGCCGGAGTGTATCTGATGTATTGCGCCGGGGCCTGTAGATGTAACGTACTATCAGAGCGATTGATATGGACATGTTCTTCTCTTTAACTTGTCAGACCAACATGATCAATGCGTAGAATGTCTACCCACAAGATGGACAGATTATCTGATGAACACAACAGGATTCAATTCAAATTCAACAGGATTACGAACTGAGAGGCTTATGTTTAGCTTGGCACAGCTTAACCCTTTTTTCTTATATTGTGGTAGAATCATCAAATGAGTCCTCCCAGACTGTCAGGCTGTTTGATGATTAGGTCATGTAAAAAAAAGGTCTCCACACTGGCACATGCTTAGATTAGTATATCTTAGTTTATGCTTCAGTTAGGTGATAGATCAGTGTTAAATGTGCCAAACTCGTAGTACCATTCTGATTGACTCAAAAGAAATGTTAAGCAGAACTCCTTCTGTTCTTTAAAGCTTGAAAGGCTGAAAAGTTACAACCCTAACTTCAACTCACAGCTTTGGGAGCAGCTTTGACAGGCATCGCGGCAGAAATCTTAGCATTGGTAAGTTTCTCCAAAGCTTGCTTTGTCTTCTCTGTGATATCCTGGATGTCATCATCGTCAGGCTTCTGTAGAGTTGGGTCATCTTCCGCCAGCACCTCTGCTGGTAGTAAGTCTGTGAGTTTTGAGTAGATTATCTAGAAAAGAGAAAAAGAATATTTGTTACACTATGTTGTTTCTTTCCATTAATATGAAGACTTTATGACACTAGCTTTGTGTATTATTAGGTACACCTACTCTGCTTAATCCCTCGGAGAGTCAGAGACAACAATACTTTTTTTTTTTTGCGTGGTTAAATCATCAAATGAGTCCTCCCACCCAGGGCAGGGCGGGAGGGACTGACAGACTTGTACTGACTAAAATCCACGGTGTCCTTCACAAGCCCTTTACGTACCGGGGTCACGGTAATGGGAAAGTCCCGCCACCAGAGACAACAATACTTAGAGAAAAATTAAAAAGTTATTAAAAAATCATTATTATTTTAAAAAATGAGTGTTCTGGGTAATCTCCAGAAAAATAGGAGCTATTTTCATGGTACTGTCATTAGCAAATACCTAATTTCCCAAAGAGTAACTAAGGCTATTTGAATTTTCAATTAGTTGCGTAATAAGCTAGTCATACAATAAAAACAAACCTACCTTATCAGCACTATGTCCTTGTCTTGCAATAGCAGAATATTTAACTCTCCCAGATTCATCTAGTTGTACCGCTAAAGCATTTGATGTACTCTCCTTGCCTCTGGCACCCATACCCAGAGGGTACTGTGCCACATGGATCTCTGGGAAGGCACCTCCATCTGGGAACATTATTTACTGTTATTAAAAAAATTTTTCATGGTAAAATCATCAAATGAGTCCTCCCACCCAGGGCAGGGTGGACTGTCAGACTTGTAATGACTAAAATCCACGGTGTCCTTCACTAGCCCTTTACGTACCGGGGTCACGGTAATGGGTAAGTCCCGGAACCACTGTTATTAGCCTAGTGTGGGAATGAGATGGCACTAGACAACTTGTATAGCTGTCTGTTTTCCACAGTAGAATTACTCTTGCTTTAAGATAGGTAGGCCGCCTGGTCTGTATTGTTCAACTGTTTTGTCTGTATTGTGACCCCGGAATGTAAAGGACCATTGAAAGAACACGGTGGAGTTTAGTCAGTAAAAGTCTGACAGTCCCTTCCGCTCTAACGAGTGCAGGAGGACTTATTCAGTAATTTTCTAAAAATCTTTGAAAGAAGCAACTCTTCTTGAAAATTAAGACTGGTTTCAAAGCCAGAATGACCCTGACAACATTACGAAATAGATATTAATGAAAATACATAGTTAACATTCTGACCTCCAAAATCTTCTTCAGCTCTTGGGATCCATCCCTTCCTTTGTCCATAAGGTGGAACACTGGTCTGTGATACCACCAAGGCACTTCCGACGCGTTTAGCCTTCCTCTCATCATCACGATCCCACACCTGCTGTGTGGGCGCTGGTAAAAGGCTGAAAACATAAATGTGCGATTTAAAAACGAGAATTTTATTACATTTTGATAAGGTTATTGTTTATCCGTTAAACTTAATAGGAAGTTGTGGATAGTTTAATAGCTGTCGTAAAAAGTTATTGATGAGGTTTAGATGGCTAATATTAAGAAATGTTCATTTGGCATGCAGTATTTACCTCAAACAAGAACAACAGTTTTATCAACACGTATGATTCTTAATGGTTAGGCGTAGTCCTTAGAACATAGAACATTTCTCATTTACGAAACATAAAGCGTAGTTTTTAGTTAAATCATTCTCAACACTTTATTTTTGATAAGATTTACTTAAACCAAAATTAAATAGAAATCAGCACGACTCACCTCGACAACGACGCCATTTTCTTTGATGACTTTTGGTGGATTTCGTTTAGTAACTTATCAGTTTGATAAATAATTAATTATTGTGAACAAAAAATACTGAAAGCAACTTAAAATATGTTTAGAACAATGTTTTGTAATTTTATTCATAAACTGATCATTTATATTCAAAACGATAACATACACAAATTAATTGTCTTGAATAAAATTCGATAAAATAAACTGCTCTCTACTGTAATTTCTAAACGTCACAATTAAAGTTTTTAAAATGGATAACAAATATGGCTAAGTTGAAACTCATTCAGCCAACTAAAATGTTTTGTGAAAATATTTTTCATCAAAAAATATTCTTTATTCATAAAAACGACATTTTTACAATGCTGAAGTAATAGGGCTCTTATTTCAGCCAACACATTTGTGGGTTACGTGGATAATCATAAAATGACCATAAAAAATGGTGGAGAAACTGTCAGATTCGTATATAAATGAAGTGGGCTGCGAACGTCCCCCTTTAATAACCTCAAAAATGCGCGAGAAGTGTTAACATTCTGATGGTGAAGTGAGCTAATTTTATCATTTAATTGGTGTTAAAGTGAACGGATTATCACAATGCCTTCCAAGAAGAGAAAATACAATGCAAGGTTCCCTGCCGTAAGTTGAAAAATGTTAATATTCAACCATAACAAAGAGAAATTGGGTTTTGTTTTCGTCAATAATTTTGAGAGATTGGTGATATCATGACATTGTTTGTTTGTAGGGGCGAATCAAGAAGATTATGCAGACTGATGAGGAAGTGGGGAAAGTGGCCCAAGCTGTGCCAATCATAATCTATATCCTTTTTAAATAACACTGCTAAACAATTGCAATAAGTCGTTATAAAACGTATGTATTTACATTGTTTTTAGGTACATTTACTAATTTAGGCTTATAATTGCTCCATACGGTAAGCTATTAGTTACTAAAATGGTAATTGATGCATTCTATAAAAGTACAAAAGTTATAGTGTAACCTTTTTGAGGATTTATATAATCACAAACTTGTTTTAATTTAGGTTTGTTGGTTTTATCTTGGCTGAATGTTTTGTTGTTGTTGTCAGATAAAAATAAGCCTTCGCTTTCTGTTGTAGACTATCCCTTTATCAAGCCCAGTATCCAAAATTCTAATTGGATTCCTAAAGAAATCTGAAAAATTGAATTTATGAAATGTCAAAATTCATTATATAAACAAACAATTACTGTCCTTAATTTATTATTATAACCACATATTGTTGATAAACCCTTCTAAAGCTTTTAAAATATTTTTTTAATTTAATCAATAAAAAAAACTAAGATTACAACTCATTGTAATTTGAAAACTTCTGTTTTTAGTGAACAGCATGTTAATGAATTTAATTGTTATTCTATTATGCAACTAAGCAATGTTGTATAATCCTACAGTATTAACCAATTTTATTATTAAAACTAAATCAAGCAATTTAGCAATGAAACTTACTTTTGTACATTTTCCTGTTGGATAAAGTCAATATCTTAATCAGTACAAAGCCACATTTAAACAATGTAAGGAATTGCATGCAAGTTGGTCTTACATTACAGACTGTTAATAAATTCAGTTGAACAAACAAATAGTTGAGCTACACGACAACCAACAAATTCCTGCACTGACTGAACAGCTCTACTCAAACTGGGTGGATCTTTCTTCAAAAGACCATCTCGGACACCTGCATGGTTCTCGTAAGATTTTACCAATACAAAATGTCTAGACTTTTAAAGAGACTGTGACCTCTGAGTTTGTTTCGGCTGTTTCTTCTCAGATTAGTCAGGTACAAAACACCGGCAATGTAGTCAGACTTGTGTGCAACTCACAAGCATTTCTTGCAGTATGTAAATGGGCCTTTATTCAATCTGTTTTTATATCTGTCCTTTTAAAGATTCTGAGTTATCGTGTATTTAAGCCCTGTTGATCTATCGTCCCTGGTGATACATTAGTCTGTGTTTTAGAGGTGGAAGCACTGTAGGTTGTGTCAAATTAGGCTATATGTATGACCAAACTCTTCAGCTTTATAATATTAGTATAGATTCAGTTTATTTCAGTCAAATTCACTTTTATTTCTAGTTTTTACTGGCTGCTGACATTTTTTTATATAATTTATCTCATAGGGGTCAAAGTTGAAGAATTTATTTCAATTAATACTATTCATACCTACTCAAAAGTTAGTTGCCATGTTCAATAAATAGGTAATGAGATGTTTTATCTTCACCGAAATAAAAATGTGAGTCATAAATTATAAATGCAATTGTGCGATTTTTTGTTTGTTTATGCTTAAATCACTTAACTGATTCTGATAAATTTTGGTATGGAGACATAAGGAAACTTTGAGATAGGTACAGGTTACTTTTAAAAAGTATCCTATGTATTAATCCAGGTTATATGTACACTATCTGTATACCAAAAATCCAAATAGGTCCAGCAATCTTTCACGTAATTCGACAACACGACACGGTTAGCGCAGTGGCTGAGCGATCGACTACTGTGCAACGTGTCGCGGGTTCGATTCCCGCATGGAGCAAATATTTGTATGATTAAAAGTTACTGTTCCGGGTCTGGGCTTTTGTGGATGTGAGTAAATAATGTTTTAATTACTCATATATATAGGAGAAATTCATAGTTTGGGGCAAAAACAAAAAAATTACCTATGCTTATTATGTTTAAGCTTTTGGTACAATTACGTCTTATTCAGAACATTATTAGGTCATACTCATAACATTGGCATGTCCTACGACACATTTGTATTAATTAAATTACTAGAACAACATGTGTAAATATTACCACACAGCTAGGTATTCATTACCTTATTATTCATTGAGCCAATGAGCCATCTGTTTGATTACCCTCAAATCGTCCATTTGGCAAATGACTGTGAGGTGTTTAGGGTTGCCATCTCTAAAATTTGGGACAAGATCCGTGAAAACCCCGGATTTTAGAGTCTAGAACCCGGACATGAGTCGAAGCGCGCACCGTGGTACCTGCGACGGGAGGGGTGGGGGGACGGTGAAGATTGCGTATGTCGCGGGCGGCCCAAGACTTTAAATTTTTAAACTCGGACTACAAATGAAGCCCCCCCAGACGCTCCCCGGATGCCCTCTAAACTAGGACAAATCCGGGAAAATTATAAAGTAGTTGCAACAACAGCAAACATTTTGAAAAAAATAAAGAATTTTCTTCGCCGCTTAATTATTAAAACAGAGTAAAAAATGACAAGTAACATTTTTACTGTAAGTAAATCCCTGTAAAAAGAATACACAAAAAAAGTCGAATGTCGAAGATAGTACGTAAAGACACAGAATATATAATAGTACCTAAAGGTACAGAAGTGTTACTCCCAAAAAGAAAACAAACAAATGTAAAATCTATGCACGAAAGAATAGAGTCCATTTTTACTTGCACCCGCATCACCCACCTACTTTTGTAATAGCCTAAACTTCCCGTGCGCAAGCAAAAATTAACTGAATAGTGACGCGCGAGAGTTCATTTTAGTTTATCTGACGCCAACGACATTAAAAGGTTACTGTCGGTCAAGCTCAATAGGGTTGCGACTCGCAAGTTTGGGCACAGTTAGGTAGGAATACGTATTTTATGCATTGTTTAATTACATTATTAATCAACATAAATATATATCACTCCTCATTACCTCCTTATTTTTTTTCTCTTATTACGTTAGTTTTCTGGCAAAATAATAAATCTAACAAGCCTGCGGTCTTTGTTTACATCAAATATCAAAGATTTTAAAACGTTGTCAGAAACAAAAAGATTAGTTCCGTTTCAATCCGTTCTGGCCAAGTTGTAGTCATAACTTTAAAGATCGATTGTTATCGTTTACGGCAAAATAGGTAACTAGTCCTTATCATTTCATTCATTTCATTGTCACAGGCCCCGTGTTGCGTGTCTTTGTAGGTAAGTAGGTAAAAAAGTCGCGAAGAGAAATACGATCGCTGACCTTGAATGCGTAGTGTAGGTAGCCATTTTCTGAGTTTGAACGTGTCTAAACAATAACGTAAACATCTTCCTACTTTCTACCGATCATAATTCGACCTACCTACGTATTCAGCTCAGGTGAGTGAGAGTGATGTCAGGTTTGATATTCGTCTATTTTATTTATCTTGGTCGTCTTGTAGGCCAAATTTGTAACCTACCTAATCATACTGATCATGATTACTAGCCGGTACTTGAATGACATTAATAAGCACACCACAAGCAGGTAGATAGTTTTTTGATCATTATTAAATATGTACTACATAGATAAATATTCACTTTTTTCCTTACCTTTCGAAATCACGCGGTAGTGTGTGAAACGTGAGGCTCCTATCACTGTCATTATTTAAACAACCAAACGTTATGGAGTATTTTCTTTTCATACAACCAAACACCGAACTTAAATATTATTTAAGTAAGCGCGTGCGTAGTGGGCGGCGCGCGGCAACCGACTAAATGGCCACTACGAAGTGGCCCCTGCCAGTACTTGCAGTTTTATACCTACACCGCGGAGTGAGCCAGGCCTGGTAAAGATATATAATGACATAGTATAATTTCATTGATACACATTATTAGTACATAATTTTAATGAATGAATTTGTGATAGGTACGTATCTTTTTACTGATAAAAGTTTCATGCGATCGAGATTCTTAGAAAATACTCAACCAGAGTAATCTATCTAGGTATTATCACAAACATTTTATGTTTGAAATAAAAATAAATGACAGAATGTGTTGCCAACCGCAAAACTTAGAACAGCTGGAGAAATACGGCTAAGTCTTTTTTTGTGTTTGAAATTGTCGGGGCAAGGTATATGAATAAAATCTCCTTTTTTTTCTTCGTTAGTAAATTTGTCTCGTGCGAAACCGGGGCAAGTCGCTAGTATCAAAATAAAGAAATAAAAAAAAATGGAAAAAGTAAACCTATTTATAAATAACTGCAAGCATTACTTTCCTTGTAAATTTAAATGGCTTCCTTTTTTTACGTGGCAAAATAATCACATGAGTCCCCCCACCCAGGGCAGAGTGGGAGGGACTGTCAGACTCGTACTGACTAAAATCCACGGTGTCCTTCAATAGCCCTTTACGTACCGGGGTCACGGTAATTCGTCAGTCCGGCGACCAAATATATTTCTCTCTCTCAATTGTCTGCACTTTTTCTTTACAGGAAACAATGCATTAATATAATGACATCACCGCAGAAAAGGAAGCCGCCATTACGTGTATTTTAATATCTGGCTGCATATTTTTGGATTTGCACCAGAGGGGCCCAATGTAAAGGGTCGCGGGACTATCTTATAGTCGGTCAACACTAACGGCATTTCCCGTTGATTTTCATGCAAGACTTTATGTTCGTATAAACGTACATTAAAGCGATATTTAACGGCAATTCCCGTTAGTGTGGCCTTACGGTTAAAGGGGTACCACGGGTCTGTACCACAGGCAAAACAGCTTGGTTTTAAGTCAGTCGAGTCTGACAGTCCCTTCCGTTCCTTCCAGGATGAGAGGACTAATCATTTCGTGATCTTCAAACCTAAATAAAGCGCCAATAAGGCAGCGTGAATTTATTTTCTCTGACCCAAACATTTTTCGTTTTGGCTCGAACGTGTTGCACCATGATTTCAATAAACCTTGACTCATCACTGTTACTGTCAGCCTATCCCACTGCTGGGCAAAGGCTCTCCCCATGACCTCCATCCAACTACTTCGATCTAGGGCTAATGTGAGCCACTGGTTGTTAGTTTTATCTACTCATCCCGCCATCTTCTGCGAGGTCTGCCGCAACGCCTTCTGGCTGTCTCAGGGCTCCACTAATGGTTATTTTGGCCCACAGTTCATTGGGCATCCGGCAGACGTGGCCAGCGCATTCCCACTTAAATATGAGGTGGGAGCCAAGTTCAGTGTCAATAAAATGCTCGGCTGTTGACTTTACCAGCACAAGAACTGATGTCTAAATGGTACCAAGTTCTTGATAATCTTTAGGTTTAGTCTATCAAAATCATACACATATTAACTTGATATAAAAATAGACTGGTCCTTACAGCGATCCTTGGATCCTTCATGACGTCAACGGACAATCGTATTACGGATGATAGCATTAGTCATGTGCACCAGAATAGGACTGCTATTACACTCAATATACAAAGCGAATATAGTTCAATACGTATCATGTCACCGTTCTCTTAGTGATAAAATTGGTTCAGTTCTTCTTCGTAGCATGTTTATGGCAAATATTATATTTGTGTTATGTCATTTAATATTATGTTTGGTCCAAAATTCAGCTACGCGAACTCCGCTCACTGATGTAACCAAAAGATCTTCAAGTGTACTGGATATAAGTAGTGGATATAGTATAGGGCAGGGGTGGCCAACTTGATTAGTCATAAGATCTACTGTTAAGTAACGAAGCCCTGTGCGATCTACCAATAACATACTTCTTGAAATCTTAAATGAAACAGCATAGATTAGTACACAATCATGTAGTATTTTTTACTGAACAGTTTTAGGAGTTCCTTTTCATATCACATGTGAGATTGTTTCCTTAAATTTACTTAAAACTTTGGAATGGAAGTCTGAGTTGATGATGTTTTATCAACATAATATAGGTCCACGATCGACTGGACTAATAGTCGCGATCGACCGGTTGGCCACCCCTGGTATAGGGCATGCGGCGCAGGACAAATCGTGGACCATTGTCTGTGGAGCCACATATACACTTGAGATCAGATGGAGATTTTTAAAGGCGAAGGCACGGTTAAAAGCTAGTATTTATAAATCTTAACCTACCTCAAACCAAATTCTGTTATTTTCCTCAACAAACATAAAACCATTTGAATGTAGTCGCATTATTTATACTCTTGGACGTAGTTGACCGAAAAATGCATATAAAATACTCTATTTTTATACTGTAACATGTGCTTCATACGACTGTGGCTGAATATGCTGAAAGATTTTGTCTGCGAGATTTATTAAAACTCTACTTCAGCGCATATTTGCGTCATCTATCTGTAATGAATATAAATGGAGCATTTTTTTTGGACGTCTCTCGTGTCACAGTCGTCATTCAAATTCGTATTTTTTTTATATTATTCCTTGTTAAAGGAAAACCATCGTGAGGAAACCTTGACTTTTTTTTTATCGTGGTAAAATCATCAAATGAGTCCTCCCTTCAGGGCAGAGCGGGAGGGACTGTCAGATTTGACTGACTAAAATCCACGGTGTCTTTCAATAGCCCTTTACGTACCGGGGTCACGGTAATTTGTGAGTCCCGCAACCCAGGAAGGCTTTGGCCCTCTACAGGCCCCGTCATATGCTGACACTCCTTGAGGCGCGCGTGGAACACAACGCGCCGTCGACCCGGGCATGGTCCATGGTCGGACAGCGAGTCGCCCATTACTCACCGCCTGCATGCGGGCGCGCCTACGGTGGCCGGGGATCGTCTGCCGACGTCCGTCGCCGTGGGCGTCTACAACTGCGGCTCGGGTGGAGGGAGGACGCTGTCCTCTCCCTCACGCGGCCCGCCTCCTCCTTCGCGAGCATGACTGCTTCGCAAAAGGAGGCGACCGCTTCCCACTCCGTCTCGCCCCGTAGAATGGCCTCGACCCATGCCGGGCGGAGGAAACCTTGACTTAATGAATCAATATAAGTCTGAAGCTATGTCAGAGGACTGTGGGGTTCATAAATAGGGCTCAATTACACAGACACCCCTCACACGAAGAAAGAATATTTTGTTCGGGAAAGTTGGATTTGCTGACTGGTTTCAAAACTAGTCTGTCCCATATAAAGTTGTTCATAACGAAGAGTAAAATATTTCCTTAGGAATCTTAGGAGGATTCTTGGCAGACGATTTAAGACAGCAGAACCTTTTTTTTAACATGGTATAATCATCAAATGATTCCTCCTACCCAGGGCAGAGCGGGACGGACTGTCAGACTCGTACTGATTCAAATCCACGGTGTCCTTCAATGGCCCTTTACGTACCGGGGTCACGATAAATCATTAGTCCCGTGACTCCGACAGGCTTTGGCCCTCTAGAGGGGGGGGGAGTTATTTTTAAGACAGCAGAACCTAGATATTATCGCTTTTTATAACGTGACAAAATAGAGAGAAAGCACGACTCAACGTTTAAAACATTAGTACTCCAAGCCAAGTGTATAAAATTGATCTTGGAAACTACACGGAAGATGCTAATGTGTTCGGAAAAACCCTTACTTACTGTAAACTGTGGTACACTTGGGTTTCTCCGTGGCCATTAAGTATAAATAGAAATCAAATTCATGAAATTATATTCAGTCTTATGTGTGTGGGAGTCGAACTTGGTTCAAGGCCAGAGATTGATACGACTTTCACGCTTTTCAATTGATTTCTTCGCGCGAGTACCGTCTGCGTCGCGTCCATTTGAGTTGTGGCTAGTTCTGCCAGGTGTCCCAATTTTTACGAGATGTCCATTCTTTATATTTCCGATTTTGGGGGTCTGGTGATACGTCCACACTTACCTTTGATCGGGACGCCGAACGTCCTAATTTTTCTCTTACCCTTACTCTGTATCGGGGTCGCGGGACTGTGCGAATTACCGAGACCCCGGAACGTAAAGGGCTATTGAAGGACACCGTGGATTTTAGTCAGTACGAGTCTGACAGTCCCTCCCGCTCTGCCTTGGGTGGAAGGACTCATTTGATGATTTTACCACGATAAAAAAAAACCCTTACTCTGTACTTTATTCGATAATTTTGGCAGGGATCTGTGTGCTTAACCCTCTTACACCTTTAGAATAGAAGTGGCGTAATCCAAAATTCCAGATTTTGGGAAAATGTTATTTATTAATTCAATACCAAGGGACGCGGGGAAAGAGCGTGATTTGAAAGAGACGGAAACAGTGCGTTATACCTTTTCTGGGCTAGAAGAACCGGTTTCTTTTTAAAAAACGAATAGAATACATGTTTATAGGTCATTCGATGCATAAAAGTCATTTGCTTAAAATTTTTAGTTAGGCCACTTTAATTCTAAAGGTGCGTTATGTCAGATTTAATTGAACTGCCTTAAGGAACTCTACAGGCGTCCGACATGCAGAACACAATCCCAACAAGTTTGAGAGTGTAGCTTGTGACCAAGTGGTGACTCTTGACAATTTGCAACAATTGCATTCACAAGTCCCCACAAGTGATTTTATTTGTATAGGTACTTACTGCGTCCGGCGCACCCTACGCTCTCAGCTCTATCAACTGTATTGGTTGGCTAATGTTTTCATAACATTATAAAAAATTTTAGAGTTGTCCTTTAAAAAAGAACGTTTATTTTGGAACAGTTTTTATTAGTCATGCGCTGATGACTCGTGATCGTGACACTTGTTGTCCCGAATACACATGACAGACGTGGTGACGTCTGCCGGGGTCGCTGGACTGATTTAAAAGAGCACTGAGGTCCCGGAACGCAAAGGGCAACTGAAAAACATTTTCAGCTTTGTTAGCAAAGTAAGTTTCTTCCACACCACCCAGTGCGAAAGGATTTTTAATAATTTATGGTAATGTGTACCATTACTCATATAGAACCGTAGAAAAAAAAAATTGCCGTACATAAAAATAACCACATATAATTTAATAGAGGCCATACACTTTAGGGTTTGCATGATGGTTTTAACCGTGCACGCATAACCGATAACTGTACAGTTTTAACACATACACGCTAGGGCTTGCCTGTCAAGACCTATTTTAAATAAAAAAGCAGTCTAGATATTTTGGTTTTTCTTCTATCAAATGCACAAACTCCTTGACTCAGTACTATTATCACCAACACCTCGAACCTTGGAGCTGTTCGTGGAGTCGTTGCTCAGCAAAGCGATGCAGGTGACGATGGCGAGGAACGCGAAGACCCTAAGTCCTTCACACGTCAAGCAGTGCATCCTGGCTGAGTCCAAGTTTGACTTCCTCAGAGATCTGGTAAGTGCGCTCAAGTCGTCTCGCCTCGCAATAACGACGATTCATTGAATAAATGCCAATTGCGTCGCAACTAAGTTTGTTGCCCTGCTTGGAGGCCTTAAAATCTTAAGGCATCCACAGAAAAGTCCGGTTGAGCAGTACACAACCTACTAGAGGTTGACCTGCGAGATGCCATACAAAAAAAATCACAGGTCGCATTTAATTTTAATTCCGCGACGGCATTCGCCTTTTATGAAACCCTAAGTCAACAGGCACGGATTTCAACTAGAAAAGAGTCAGAAGTGCCTTTTTTATGTCCGACCCTTTTATTTTCTTTGTTAGGGAAAAGTAAGAGAAATAAACAAAGGGTTTTGAAAGCACTCTTGAATTCCTTGGTTTGATGTTTCCATTGTTTCAAACCACAAAAGTTATTTACGAAGTCCACAAAATTCTTCTGAAAACCCGCATTTTTTTAAGTAGAAAAAAGTTTTATTATAGAAATGAAATCAAGTAAAATTAACTCTTTCACGGATAAGTTCGAAACATCTTCGAGGTACTAAAGGTCAGTTTAACACCAAGTGGATAAAATTCAGGCGTTGTTTTAAATTCGACGCAGAGCGCAAATAAAGTGTACACAGCCATTATAAAGTAGGTATGTGCACGTGCTAAATATTATATTCCAATATTTTCAGGTGAAGAATATACCAGATGTTTCAGCGGCCGAAGAGAAAGAAACGATGAGTGCTGAAAGTTCGCCGAACTCCTCTAGGTAATATTTTAATAATTAATTTACTTTTACACGACTGCACGAAAATCGGAGTGTTATTAGAGATGCGTTTATGCCCTAAAATCTATGCCCGTAAACACCGAATAAATAACTTTTGTCTGGGCTTTTTGCCCTGTTAATTTTCTGCCTAATTTATTTGTTTTCATGTCGTAGATTTTGTTTATGGCCAAGTTAATGCCCATTTTTGTTAATAAATGTTTTTGCCCTCGACCTATAAGTAAGCGTTATGTTTTTAGTTTCACTTAAGACGTAACAGACTATAGGCAGAAACTGGCCCGAAAGTCTGACAACTAGTCTTATCAAGGGTTATCGTATTACTCAGTGCTCATTGGTTTGTGGAGGTCAGACAGGCAGTCGCTCCTTGTAAAATACTGATATTCTGCTGCATTCGGTTAGTCTAGCCGAGACTACAGAGGTGATGGTGGCAGTTAACAGGCTAGGCAAATATTACAGTCGGTAACAAAATAAAATATTTATCGGAATATATCCACTCTGGCTGTGATAAAGATGTAAAGAAAAAAATCTCGTCGCGATGTTTTCCTTATTATACAGCCTGTTAGTGTAATCAGTCTTAAACTTGAAACCAGTGGTTTGGTATCACTTACAGAACGTAAATTCAATAAAAAAATAAAACCTTTTTTTTTTCAATAAAGTCTCCATTTTTCCCCAAAATTATTTCACCCTATTACGCAAAGGTAAAGAACACTAAAATAAGCCGCGAGCGCCGCGGCGTCGCCCGCGGCGTGGGGAGACTGAGGTATGCGCGGGCCCCGCGCATACCTCAGTCTGCCGGCAGTGTCGTTATCGAACGTACGTGTGTCCCGTAACAAACGCTCGCAGCGCAGCGCACGAGTGCGCGCCGCCCCACCGTTAATTTTTCGCGCAAGTGTTAGTGTTTAGTGATTATGTCGTACACAAACGAACAGTGGACGAAATGGTTCGGGTTTACGCCGCGTCGGGTGATAACCTAACTTACATCTGGACTCGTCACGCAACAAAGGTAGGTATTTTTGCCTGTCCTAAGCCAGGAAAAGTATGAAGGGAAGTTAGTTACATCACAGGTTACCTGTATTTTATTACAATGATGTAGTTAGTTAAAACTTATGTAGGTATGTAGTTAAACGGACGGCGTTAACCTGCCGCACTGGCAGGTTAACGCCCTTTGCAGTGAATACGTAACTCGGGCGCATAGTATCCATGAATTAACGGACGGTGTAGGACAGAAACATTTTTGATTTTTTTAAAGAAAAATTCGTTTATTTATTTTTAAATTCAGACAAACATTTTTATAATTAAATCAACTACCTATGGTTTCAAGGTTAAGACTGATTACACTAACAGGCTGTATGCTATGAGTTTACTTTATAACACTAGGGCCACACTAATGGGTAATGCCGTTAGTGTGGCCCTAACGTAAGCTTCATTTTATTTCACAGATTTTCAGAAATGTCTGTCCCACCACGAAGGATAGCAAGAGAAGACTCGAACAGTTCGAGCAGTTGTGACGTCAAAATAGTTACACCCTTACCTCTACAACCCCCCCGGGACCCCCTCAAACGTGCAGTCTCCACGGAGGCTGACCTACCCCACAAACTAGCACGAACAGAGACCGTGACCTCAACGTCACCAGACACTGCCATAGACCTATCAATAAGACCTACCTTCGAGAAATCAACGAAAGCCAATGTAGAAAGACCAGTTATTACTGCAAATTTTTACCAAGAAACTTTATTAACCGATGAAATGCAACATAGAAGTGTCATCAAACTCAACCCCACATACGCCAGCCCACAGCCCTCGACGAGCTACACCCCTGAACCCCTTAAAATTAAAATCGACATGGTGCCGCAACCAGCCATCGTAGAAAAACCAATAGTAGTACCTAGAACGCCCGTGACACCTGTTACCCCTATCCTAAACATAGACTTTACAAAAAATTTAAAAAACCCAGAAATAAAAGTGCTGGATACATCAGCACTAAATGTGGGAGTGCCTCCTAAAAAAGAGAATTCGTTACGGCAAATTCATAGGCAGAATTCTAAAACGATTAGACAGGAAGTGAAAAAGATTGAAATTAAGCCCGTGTTGGCGCATCCAGTAGATATAGACAGTTTAAACTCTGGGAACCTACAGATTGACGAGGACTATGATACCTGAGTATGTATGTAAGTTTGTTTTTGTTTTTAGTTTTTTTTTTTTGGCGCGATATTTTTTGTCCGTACTCGATGTTTTAATGTTTAGGTGTTGATTATAATGCTCTTGCACACAACGGCTTGTGAAAATAATCTTTTAAATTTTTTCACAGAGTGGTAACAAATGGAGTGTTAGGTTAGGTTCAAACTTGCATATTATTCATGTGTTGTTTTATCCTTAATGTTTTTTATTGCATGTTTTATTACCGCTCTGCTTACAATTTTGTGCGTTATTTGCATGGTTAAAAACCAACCAACACGAGCCATTGTGTGCAGGCTCCTATTAAACGAATTTCGTTCTTACATTCCGTGTGACAATGTTTTATTTCAGTCATTCACACACGGCTATCGAATATTTGTGTAATATATTAATAAGTTTTTTTTTTTATTATTAAACGTGGTAATTTTTTGATTATATACCATGATTGTTTTTGAATTTATTATTTACGGATGATAAATATCGCGATCCAGTCAAGTTGTTTACCAATTTAGAATTATGAATGGTATAAGTTTTCAAATGTAAAATGAACGTTTGAGTTGGGGTATTCGTTAATGTTGTATATTCAGACCTATGTGTCTTATTGCCAATTTCTGAATAAAGGTGCTAAGATGATTCCTCCAATGCAATGTATAGTTTTGTCAAATCCCATACTTCAATTACTTAATTCAGAAATCGGCAATTAAGTTTACATTTGCCTAGTCCTGAATAGTATACTATTAGAACCTCGTCCACGTATCAGGGCGCTGAATAAATAGTCTGGAATAATTGCCCTAGATTGCCACCCTTCTGTGGCGCGCTCATGTTGAACGTAGTGTAAAAGGCTATTTTATTACAAGCATTTTGCGAGACTTGGCTGTATTATATCCGTTATTATAGAATAAAACGGATTATTTTTTCAACATTAACGAATGCCATAATTCTCAACGTCTACGTGAAATAACGTTTGTTTGAGATTGTTTATTTTAGAAAATCACATTTATATGTCTAACGTATATTTTTCAGTGTAAAATATTATGTCTTATGTGAGCTTGATTATGAGACGATGACATTAAAAAGGTACTGTTAAGTAATTTATGTGTAGTTGAGACATTTTGGTTGTACGGTTGGCGAAAAAAGCTGAAATTCGACGCATTTATATATAAAACAAAAACACGATAACACCCACTGCACTTGTTTTCAAATAGTCCAAACTTGGTAGCCTTAGAACATTTTAATAGACTAGTTTTTTTCCTAGCTAAACATAAACAGTTTTTTGGTATTATTGGCTTATAATGCCGACTGTACGAACCTCCCAGTCTTGTTAAGCACTGGCAAAGCAAATGTAAATAAAGAAATAAATGCTATGACAACATTGATTATGTTTTTTTGTCAATGGGAATTCGTCACGGAGTAGACAAAGAATGGAGTAAGCACATTTTTTACGATATAAGTAAACTAATTTGAAAATCTAAAAATAAAAAGTGGCCAGTAATATTTGAATTTCGAAATACGAGTACACAAAAGCTTCTACCATCAGATTGAAAGACAATTGTTATCTTTACCGGTAGTGTCGCCGTATTTCATGTTCAAGATACATTTTTAACGCTATTCCTTACCTACTCTTTGATAAAATTAAAACCGTGAGCAAATAGCGGCCCTTAAAAAATGTAAGTATTTATTTTATACGATATCGTATGCATGTGAAAGACTGTAAAATAAAAGAACGATAAATGACTACAAATGATGACCTATATGACATATATTTCTATATGTATGAGAGTTACTGAATTGTACAAAAGCAAGTTTGAGATTGTAATAAATCCCATTTAAAATTATTACGAACTACCATCTTAGAGTAAAAAGAAAAAATATTTAGGAGACAAAAAGTAGGTATAAATATTTATACTTTTCATAACTTTTCAGAAATTATTGTTGATGATCGTTAGAATGTAAGGATGTCTTTAAAATAATATGAAACCTGATATTATCTGACCTTCTTAAATTCATAGATCTATTTTTTTTTTAATTTATGGAATCGGTCACTGGCTGTTAACAACTTTAGACTTTATAACTTAAATCATAAGATTGAAACGTGATTGTACCTATATTGAAATGCAGTACAATACAGCTTTTGCAGACAATTTGTCTTGCTGAAAAAGTGATTCAGAAGCAAGCAAATAGTCCAACCAAATCTCTTATATGTTTGCTAAATGTAACTTTATTCTGTGCCATCCGCCCCGTTAAAATACCGACTCTGACCCAAGCGGGGTCGATGAAACTATTTTCCCATCTGCCCCTTTTATGGTTTAGGTGCACCGGGGTTGATAGGACAAGTCAAGTCCTTGTAAAATAAACTTTATTAACCAGGTAAAAAATCTGACAGCACGGTTCGGGCAGTGGCTGATCTGGGCGATCGACTGCTGTGCACTGTGTTGCGGGTTAAAACCCCGCACGGAACAAATATTTGTATGATCTACTAATAGTTGTTCCGGGACTGGGTGTTCGTATATTTGAGTTTCTTTGTAAACGCACCTACGATACAGGCATAAATTCCTAGTGTCGTGCAGAGTTTATAAAACAGTTTCTTTTTTTTCACATCAGAAAAAGTTTGTGATCACAGCATAAGCTGACAACATTTTTCTTTAATTTTATGGAAAAACAATGTACCGTTGTATTGTTTTGTACTTTATATCTATATTTTAAATAAAAAAAATAAAAAAGAAGAAATTATTATATAATATACAGTAACAAAAAAGATTTCGATTTTCCAAAATGATTGCAAACTTTTTTGATGTTTGTATACTCAGTTAGCTTGAAAAATCAAGACACTGCTCAAATAACTAAATAAAATACGCACACATACACATTACCTTCTAATTTTGCGACTACCCACAATTAAAAGATCCTATTCCATGATTTGTAAAAATTATCCTGCCAATCGATTACCTACAAAATGTTGACTACTTATACAAAACCTATGTATTATATAAACGAAGTTATTTATACTGGTATTAAAGGCAACTGCATTCTTCAATGGGAGTGATTCTGTCTATGATTGTGATTGTGTCTGTTCCCATTTGCCACCACTGGTGGCAATTGGGAAAATATCCTGTTTGTCTCCACTGGTGACGGACAGAAAAATAAATCCCTTTTTTGACACCGTTATAATGCTCATACCTAGAATAGAAATAGATTTTTAATCAAATTCGTCAACGTCCTCTCACGCCTTTTACACGAGGTTGTTAGTTCAAATCCAGGCCAATGTGTAAATTAATTCTTTATGTACTTTCTAAGTTTATCTTGAACATCACTGACATCGGTGAAGAAAGACTCCGTGAGAGTGAGGTAACGTGGATTTTATGATTTACTCAATATAAAGTCTAGACATGTCAGGGTCATGTGGGATTCCCAGAGGCTCAACTAACTTTGACGCTAGAGAGCGGGTGGTCAGATGTTCATAAGATACAGATTGATTGAAATTAGTAATTCTTTTTATACTTATCGTATCGAAATATTATAACATCTGGAATCTGTGAGTTTACTGTTAAGCGAAAGTTGATAATATGAAGGGTAGAAACACTTCCTTGACGAATGCAGTTTAATCCGCCATCTTGAACACGTTTGCATGCCTATTGGCACCAACGTCCTCGTTCTTTTTTTACTATTTATATATTCTATCTTAGAGAATCTACACTTTAGCCCTGTTATAATGGGATCTGCGTCCAAAAATAAGCAATATAATGAATATAAGTGTGATTGTTCGAACGTTAGACTATGTGTACCTACAATGCTATTGTATGTTATGTTGTAAATTATGATTAGAAATACAATTGGTGATACGTATTCTTAGTTTTATTTCCCCATAATAGTAGATAACGGCCTTCTTACGGAAAGGCGACCGGGGGCCCTAGCACAGGATTCCCGCTTGTGTGACGTTAACAGGAATTGTGACGATAATTTGATGGAGAAATTAGTTTCTCGTTCGTAAACTAGAGGCGCTTTTTCATTTTTCCATACAATATACGCAGTAGGTAAATACTCCAAGTACGCTGTAAATGAAATACAGAAATTCTGTGCTAAGACCTCTCAGCTAGTTAGAGCGGACGATGAGTACTGGACTCTATCCGTATAGTTTAAAAAAGAAGCTCAGAATAGTTAAAACTTGCCCCCGTCATTTTGCTGACACTCTGAGGCGTGCGTGGAACACAACGCGCGCCTCAAGGAGTGTCAGCGTAGTGACGGGGCCTGTAGAGGGACTCACAATTTACCGTGACCCCGGTACGTAAAGGGCTATTGAAGGACACCGTGGATTTTAGTAAGTCAAGTCTGACAGTCCTTCTCGCCCTGCCCTGGGAGCGAGGACTCATTTGATGATTTTACAACGATAAAAAAAAAGAGTAGGATTGTCCTTTTATCGAGGAAGGCTACGAGCCGAGCAGCGCGGGTGACACCACGGGGAACAGCTAGTGCAAAAATAAAACTAGAAATATTGTCGTCATGTACAAAAATATTTCATTTTAATGTCGTTATTTAAATTAAATTATTGTTACTTAACAATAACAAGTACTTAAATTACTGCTTATAAATACAAAATTTAGAATTTCCCTTTTATAAACCTAAGTTTTACATAATTCAGGATACAAATAAAAGCCAAAACATGTGAAATACATCATTATTAATTAATGAAAGGTGTTTATTACAGGACATTTTGTTATCTAAGTGTTTGTTTGAGTTTAGATAAGTTTAGTTTGTTCAGCCTCTGAGCAATGGTCTGAAAATATTGTAACACAAATAATAATGCTAACTAAAACATTTGTTTCAACCCTTTTTTTAAATTACGCAGAAATTAATTTAAATTAAAAAGTATACTATGCTTTCCGGTAGTATTATTGGCAAGATCGGAGTACAAATATTTTACTAAATATTATAATAAGTACCGAAACTTAATTTCAACTTGATGGATGGATAATAACTTCATTATTTTTGATGATATTTTATAATAATTCAAAAAATTCTTGAAATAAGACATTAAACTGGTCTGCAGATTTAAGAGGTCCACAATTTTGAGATTCAGTAATCATATCAAGTAACCAATGAAAAAAAATACTAAAATAACATCTTATTATCTAAATGGAAGTAACAAAATGGACACATTTATACCTACATAACAGTCTGTTGTTGTTCTATCACTTAAAGCTATTATAAAACATAATATAAGATCCCGTAGTCGAAGTATGGTTTGTTGCTTGGTAAACTTATTTTATCGTCAAAATCTTGGGAAGAAGACACAGATACGAGAAATATACACTAATATTATAAAGAGGAAAGACTTGATTGTTTGTTTGTATTGAATAGGCTCCTAAACTACTGAACAATCGGTTCAGTAGTCAAAAATTCATTCAATAGTTGACAGCTTATTTTGGTAATAAGTGGGGGTGGGGGGAGAGGTGAGCGGGCGAAGCCGCTGGCAAAAGGTAGTGTGATGAACGACGGGAAGATAACTCGACATAGGGTGATTCCGGTAATGATGATGAAATTTATTAGAATAAATATGGGTAGGTGTTGAAGATTACAAAATTTACAGAATTTTGACTTCTTATAGCACCGGCAAAGTAGCTCAATCGTCATATGATGGTGTAAAAGGTTTGTAATTCACTGAAAACACTGCACGAAATTCATTGAAGCACTGTCGCCATCTGCTGGTGGGTTTGTGCTTTTGTGCGGTTACCTCCGAATTTGTAACCCAGAGCATTTTTATTGAAATTAAAAATTACTCAAGGAGTTTAAGATAAAAAGTTACTTATTTAAATTTTTATCGTCAATTAGATTTGTATGTACAATTAATTTTGATTTGACAAGATTTGAGTGAGAAGTGGATTTCAACCAACACTTGAATTAAATAATGATCTATCTAACATTCCTAATAAGTTTACTAAACAACAATGATTTTTTATTATATTATAATGTCGATATAAATTAGGATATTGTATTAATACTGATTACATTTACTTATAAAATGGTAATTGATGGCAATTATGTACATCATTGTGGCATGGAATATAATTTAGTTAAAAACATAAAATGTATAGACCCGCATTTTATATGCATTATCAAAACTAAATATATGATACAACCAAATAACTAAAAACTAAAATAAATTAATTCTAGAAATTGTGTAAATTACTACTTATTTAAAACTATTATGCAAAATGGTTGCACTTAAAATTTATATAAATATTTTCTTGAAAACATTTTATTTCTACACTAAAAATATTTTACTGAGCACCCTATTTTTACATAACGGTAAGGCACATTATTGGGCATTAATTGGAACACTGCGCTAACATAGATTTAATAAAAAACCAAAATTAAATTCAAAATGATTTTTATGCAACTTCACTATAAAATGAAGAAAAATTAAAAACTGCCAGATAAATCTTTCTTTTATATATTTGTACCATTCAAAAATAAAACAGTGTCCCAATATACTAAACATTATTGCATTAAAGGAACATACTCTAAAAGGAAGACTGAGTAACACATAATTACAGTTTAAAAACTAACACATACAAATAATATTACAAATGTTACAACACTAAAAATTAATATAAATTAAATAGAACTAAATACTACGCGAAACTAAGCAAAGTTTGGAATGTAAAATGAGTTGGCAGTCTTTGTTGATAAGATAGTTTTATTTCAATGCAAGAGTGGTGTGCTAGACCATATTATAGGATTTCAAAATTATTAAAACAGAAGAAAAATACACAAAATTAACTTGTGTCAGCAAATAGAAAGCCTGAAATCTTTCAGAAGCTGTTAAACTTAACAACAAATATTCAAAAACTGTTTTTTTTTTGAGTTTGTATCAACTCTGATGGGTCTAGCATTGTAGCAACTTGTATTTTCTTTAAAATGAATTTCAGAACATCTTACTATATTAAATATTCAACTAAACTCATTACCTTCATACAAACTTTCACAGACCTCCAACAGCCTAAGTACAGGACTTATGTTGTAAGGGAACAAAGACTTTGACACCAGTCTGCTGATTTGTAACCTCAACCTTATTAAAACTCTCATTGTGTCGTCCAGACCTCTACTACCCCCAGAATCTGTTTGCTGGCAAGTCTCCAAAAACTTCGGCCAGTTCCTTCTCACATACTTCAGAAACCTGAGCAGGTATAGCAAGAAGCAGGTCTCGTTACTCACAAGATAGTCTAGTAGAACATCACTATCATGTGATACAACCTTCAGGAATTCTATGAATGATGATATAGGGTTCAACATTGGTATTAAATCTGGGTACATTGAATTCCTGTACACAATCCCTACAGTGATATCAAGTGTGCACACCATTGATTCAATCAAGTAGTCATCCTGCTCACTGAACAAATGTATCAGCATTTTAGTAAATGGGGTCTCAGGATGGAACTCTAGGCTGTTTCTGATAAAAACATCTAGCTTTTTCAGAACATCGCGAATAGATCGTTCCACAATCTGCATATCTTGTATTGCATTGTAATCTGAGGAGTCTATTGAACTGTCAGATGAATCACATCGCATTTCTTTCACTGTCACGGCAACAGATTTCAGAACTAGTAAAGACATTCTCTGTAGCATTGTCTTGTCAACTTCTCCTCTTTGTGATTCGTCAGCTTCATCTTCTCCATAACTCTGATCTACAAGTTGAATGGACGACGATAATGGCGCTACTTCTGGGCCTAAGGCATAGTCTCTGAGGATAGTGCACTCATGTCCTAAGAATCCAAACCCACTTCTACTTGTCTGAACCCTGACATCACTCAGTAATCTGAAGTCTTTGACAAACCTCACAATTGAGTGTGCAAGGCAGCATATCTCTTCAGGCAAAATATCTTGTAGGGCCAAAGTAGACCCATAACACAGAACTTCATTAAACAAACTTAATAAATGAGTATATATTAGACTGGGCAACACTGTATTTCTTAACAGGTCTACAAAGCCTTGCAAGTCAGCATAAAATGGTTTTGTGTCTATAACTGAGAGATTCGCTTTCACACTTATAATATTCTCCCATAATGAGAAAAATGTTAGTATACAATTTTCAGCATTCGCTAAATTCAGGTACCTTAGAAGAAGAAGCTTCATATTTTTTACTAGCACAGGCCAGTGATGCTCTAGCGTTTTTATTGTTAGGCATTTTATGTGTGAGGTGTCAAAGGATTCAGAATCAGTGAGTATGACAGTGACACAACCATGTTCGTTAACTCTCTCTATCCTTGACTGGGGAGGCTCCGGGGATTCAGATTGCTCCATCTCTCTTTGTTCATTAGATGATAGTTTTAGTACTGGCTCATTAAGTCTGAATGTTGCTTGCCCCTCCTGCTCTGAAGAAGTGGATGGTGTGCCCTGCGTTTGTAGATTTGAAAATGCATTGTGTAGGTTGCTGTGGGAACTCGAGGGCATCTCCCCACTACTACTGCCATAGCCAACACTACTCCTAAATGGATTATCTTCCTGCACTTGCATGTTTGCCGCAGAGTTAATGTAACTACTGTCCTCTAAAGGATGCTGCTCTACATCTTTCCATTCGACTATCCTTTTTATTACATCTAGACTGAAATTTATCTTTTGAACTGTGATCCTATTGATTCTATCAAATAGGTAAATGTTTTCAGCTATCTGTTGTAACCAATTCTCATCAACTGTGTCTTTAGAGACTATTAGAAAGCTAGCGAGTACTCTACAAGCCACAAAAGTTATGAATTTACTCTTATGGTCTGCTAATTCAACAACCTCAGTTATCCAATCATGCCTATTTCTAACAAATATGTCACATGCCTGCATAATTTTTGAACATATGGTGCCTGTACTGTTTTGTTTTAAATATATATCGAACATAAGCTGCATCGTAGATAAATAAGTAAGGGAACAAGTCAAGGGCCAAGAAACAATATTGAGTTGTCTGTCAAAAAGCTGTGATACTGCCGTATCATTAAACCTACATAAACACTGACCAACAAGGGCATCCTGTAGTATTCTCAATTCAGCAAGCAGTTTATCATCCTCTGAGTTCCAATGAGGTGTTGAGTTGGAACAGGATGGTATGATTTCCACATTAGTGTCACTAGGGAGTCTCAGGAGACTGGAACAGTCCACTGCATCCTCACTGACAGTGCCACTGTCTGGAGACTCACCATTCCTTGACGGGAACTCCTCAGATGTCTCAGCAGGAGTTGTCTCAGAATCAAATATGTCAGTGAGAACATCCTCCGTGGATCTGTCGCTGCCATCATCGATATCGGGTGCGTCAATCCGCTGTTTCTTCTTCACAGGTTGATCTGAGGCCATACCTTCATCTAACTGTGGTCCACAAAGGTGCCCCCTCAAAACCATGAACACTTGTCCTGGTTCGCAGTCCAAACTATAATATGCGTTGTTCTCGCACCACAATTGCTTTTATATAGAGACGATCATCGTTCTGGAAACAAAAAGGTGAATATGAATGCATGACCTTTCCGTTTTGCTACTCAATTACGCGGGCGGCAAAGCCTTCGAATTTCAGCACGATTACGACGTAGCACGTTGCAACTAACTTGCAAAGCCCGCAATTTATGACTTAAATAAGGGTATTCACGTAAGATTATGCACTTAGAACTAATTTAAATGATAAATTCAATGAACTTTCCAAAATATTTTGATGTCACACATACCATTGATAAAACGAGGTTGTTTGAAAGCTTATTAGCACTTAAGGTATCCATAAATTATCTATAACCATTCACTGCAATCCAGTAATACACAATAACAAATAGTTTTATGTGATATTTCGTCGGAAATTATATAATTATTTCAATTACAACTTGTCGAAAAGAACATCGACTCCATTACGTACAAATGACGCTCTATCAGTGTAGCTACTCTTTACAATGGAATTTATTACATTTTGATAAAATCACAGTTAGTACCCACTATTTCATGTACTGATAATTCTAAAAATTTATTATTCGTTTCATATTTATGCATATTCAAATCATAAAACTGTAATATATTTTTATAACATCTAAATTGTTCAAAAATTTCAAAGTATTTCCGACTCCACATCCGGTAGAGACGTTGCCAGTCTGACGACTTCTGTATTTAGCAAACAGTGGCACATTTTTGAGTAGATTTTTGCTTGATTTGCAATGTTGAGATAAAAAGGTTATAAACTGAAAAAATAAGCATTTACATGTAAACTATTACGAAACCGTTGAAATATATCTAAAGTCCTTTCACAAGAACTTATAGGCAGGAGTTAAACACAGTTTTAATGACTATAAAATTCAATTGAATCGGTATTTTTCATTTCTATATCCGTTAAAAATTTTCAGATGATTTGTTTATTCATATCATAGTTTAATGATCATTTATCTGATATTAAATATAAAATATCAAATTCTCATTTTATTATTTTCACAAAACTTTGCAACAATCTTTTAAATATTTCTTCATATAGCAACACTGCCAGTGTCCCGAGTAAAATGTCTGCTTCGAAAGGATCGAAAAATAATTTAAACAAAATGATTTAGTAGCCATAGCCAAAATCAATTAACGTTATCGAAATATCCAGGTGAATATCATAAACCTGCGGTCGTGGTGTTGTATAAAAGTGTAAATTATGACTCATAAATGTGTTTTTGCATAACAATCGATAGAAAAAATATAGGTTAAGATCTCAGTGGTATTGTGTTCGGTTCCGAGCGATATAAAAATGTATTGAAAATAGAAATGCATCAACGGGATGTTACAGTAGCTGCACGCAAGTATACGTTATTGTTTATTTATAGTCGCGATGCGGAAATCGTATCGATATGTCATGGTGTACATTATTCTTTTTTTGGTATAAAAGTGTACATAAAAGTTCATTTGTTAGGGATTGCGAAAGCGCTCTAGTATTGAGTGACACCCGCAACCTTGCAATCAATGAATAGAAAGCAGTTGTCGCCTTTTAACTAGTTAGACAATAGCGAAAATCGGTTTTTATTTCCTGTTAACCCCAGACTAGATCTATAGTGGGTAGCAGTTGCATTCGAGGCGACGATGCTGTAGTATCGACTTATTTTAAAACCATTTATATTTGTTAATATTTATTTTCCTGCTTAGACTTGAATGTAGGATTACTGTAGATTTTATGTGAGTCATTTCTAAACAGAGATTTCATGAAATGCCATAGTAGTCTTTTTTTACTTGTACAATAAAACACTTTGCATTTCATTATTATATATTTATTGAAGAAACATCTTTCATTCAGGCTCAATAGGGTGTTTCCTTGAATGACTCAAATTAAAAAAAATAAACAATCTGAATTTTGTAAATAGAACATTGTTGTAGTCATCTTATCAGGGACTTATCACTTTGATGATAATAGCCCTTTAAAAAACAGCATTTTTTAATGATAACACTAATTAGATATGATGTTAATAGAATTTCTTTCATATGGAGCAATACTTTCCTACACATGAAATCTGTTTCATTATAAATATATTCATAAAATCTATTTTGATTACTGGTGACCTTCTAGTAACAAGATGTGAAAAGCTTCAATAAAATTCTGTTTTGATATGTATCCAAATTATGAAATGATAGAATAACTAGTTGCATTTTCAAAGTTATTACAAAGAACAGGTTCCAATTTCTTAATGTTCTCTTAATTGGGTAGTTTGATGACAAAAACTCTATTTTGGAAAGATGAAAGGAACTGAAGTCAGAGCCAAATCAAATTCTCATAAGAATCATTTTAAAAAAATGCTTAAGTTCGGAACTGGCCACTGAAATCCACAAAAAAGAAAAGTAAAATATAAATTTGTATTGGAACTTTTAGTCAAGCAAAAGTAAAACCACATACAGTCAACACAAAACTTCTTTAATTACAGATGCTGAAGAAATAACTCAAATAACAATGGAACACACTTATGAGACAGACAAAACAATAAGCTGCATGCCTTAAATTGTTTTTTAAAAGTAGATTTTATACATGAATCTCGTAGGACTTAGTTTAAGTGTAATATGAAGTGATTTGTCGCTAAGTGCTGACAATTAGTGAGTGACCGATGGTTGATGGTGTGAACGGAGCCAACATGTCTGACGAGGAAGATTCTTCCCCCGACCGGGCTTTGGGACCCACCAATAATGTACCAGGTAATTACAGTTCATAATTTTTGTCAATTTCAGAGATCACCTAGTGGGTCTCACTCCTGGATAGTTTTTTTTTAGGTTTAGAGATAGAAAATTGTAGTAGTATTGGTTATTAATTACAGTATAAACAGAGCAATCAAAAACTGATATAGATGATATTATTATTTCTGTTAATTCATCAAAAAGTAGATAGAGTCAGAGACTTTGGTGTTGGATAAGATTGTATCCCCATAGAGTCAAATGTCTGCCACAATCACAGGAAGTAAATGGAAATCTGTTATATGATTTGCTTGCTAATCCTGAAGAAAGGAAGACTTTCATAAAAGAAAAAAAATAGTATAATGATCTTGGATTCAATTCTTTTAGCTGGGTTTTTCAATTGGAAATGAAATTGTACAAAACATGGGATTCTAGTCTTTTTCCTGAAGGATTTTTATTAAGCCTAAATTTAAAATCTATCTACCAAAACATAAATGTGTCACATACTTTTTGCTTGACAGTGCCAAGAGCCTAAAAGAACAGTAATATTTAAATATGTAGCTATTTTCTTTTATTATTTGAAGGCTAAACTATTTAAAATAGTTAAGTCAGCATAATAATATAATGATGGCATAGCTATCTAAAATAAATAAATTGAATTAAAATAAAATTCGGAATATGAAGCATCATAACAGGAAGCATTGTGTAATTACTGAGTGGGCGTAGGCCCGTGAGGAAAAGGTGTGAATTTAAATATGTATGTATAGATTATTAGTATACTAGTTGTTCCCAGTGGTTTCGTCCCTGCTGCTCGGCTTCTATTCGTCGTAGCACGATATTATCAACCCTATTGCCTTCTTCGATAAGTAGAGTATCCAACACAGAAAAAATTCTTCATTTCAAACCAATTGCTCCTGAGATTACTGCATTTAACCAGTCAACCAAACGAACAAACTCTTCAGCTTTATATTAGGATAGATAATAAAACCATCTAACCTGTAACCTGTATGAATTCACCCAGGCATGTCAATGGTGTAGAAAGTTGGTGTAATTTACACCAAGACTTATCTGGTGTTAATTACACCCAGCTGTCACTACTTTGTACTTCTCAGATTACCTGTAGATGCACCTTTTATTATCCTTTTTACCCGACTGCATAATAGGCTTATGTTTTTCTTTATTTAATAATGTAAAGATAGGAAAGATTGCCTGAAACAAAGAGGTTTTGAAGGCGAAAGGGAAGACTCCTTGCCCAGGAGTGGGACACAGAAATTTACTGTTAAAAAAAAAAAAAGAATCAATAGAATTCTGAATGCTCAGAATTAAAACTGCTTTTTGTATTTGAAATTGAACCCAGACATACTTAATAAATTGGCTGACTAAATACTGTTACATATTATAAAAAACAATCTTAGATTAGTATTGAAAGATTAGAATCACAGTTATTAATTTTATCAATAATACTACAATAAGTAAGTAGACGCATGTTTAAATTATCATATCCGTTATTTAGCTTTAACAATGAGATTAATTTAAAATACAAAAATCAATTAAATTACCTAATAACATTAATAAAATAATTTAGAAACTTGGGATTGCTTTTGGTATTTTTTTTTAAAGATCTGAGTAACCAAAATAGAATAGTATATTTGAAATTAATGTGGAAGATATGAATTTTGCAGTATTAGCAGCTTATAATGTTTCTATTGGCCTCCGAGGCAAAGGATTTCTCCCTCTCCAATTTCCAAAAGTTACCACCTGTACAATAAAAAAAAACATTAAAGTTCTGGAGCATTTCCAAAAGTAAACAGCTCTTGATTAATTATAACGAAAATACTTCACTGTGTTTGAATTCTTAATCGTCTTTGAATTTTATTGTACTCTCAAATCTTGAATACCTTCAACAACAATTAAGAACGGCTCCAATATAAATTCGCGCCAAAATCGAACAGATTGTGAAACGACTGTCAAAAACTATTTTTTAATTCACACATGTCCCAAGGCTGAGGTATTCAGTCATACAGCCAATTATCTAACTAACCATTGTAAACTAATTAGCATGACAGGCGTAACTGATTCATTGTGTTACTATGTGCGTTTATGATGTACTGTATATATTATTCTTTTTAGTAATGGGATGTCCTTTTTAATTTAGCTATGTTGTTTCCTGTTTGATTGTTTCTGTAATGAGGTTTTTCGCGTCAGGGACGGTGGTTCATCGACATTTTAATAGTTTTGTTTCGTATTTTTTAGAGTAGGTGTTGGTTGACTATTTCTAATGTTTATAACGATTGTAAAAATAGATCTTGCAAGCAGAAAATCACAAATATTTATCAACTACCCACTTTATGCGATATTTCTTCAGTTACCTTCAATTTGCGTATTATTTGGCATGAACTGCTCAAAAGCAAAGCTTTTTGGTTTGGTTTGCATCCAAATTGGCATTTTACCCTTCATGGCGTAAAGCCTCTGGTCTCCCGCCAACTCGGTCATAATATCGCACTTTTGGTCCAGTGGAGAAAACGTAACATTTTACTCTCTATAATCAAGGAGTTGGCAACACTCGCGAATTATTACAGATTGGATATCCATATAAATACTGTAAATGCGAAACTGCATTTCACTTCGTATATTTTTGCACAGGATCAAAATATATGGAATACTTTCTGTGCCGGTAGTAAAATAGCATGCGCTTATTACCGAACTCCGCTCGAGGTAAGCCGTGAGCAAAAGCATATGTTTGTATAAAATCTTCAAACTTGTTTTCCTAATGGTCCCAAGAAAAAACTGTCTTGAGCAAGGCAAAATCATAATTTTAAGTTTAAGTTTGAGTCATCACTTTTGACTTGATAGGCACTCAAAATATCTTGAAATACTTTACAAATCCAAAGAAATGCCGAGTTTTAAGTACAAATAAGTATTTCAGCACTTAGTGCTAAGTATTTGCTTTTATTGCAGATACTTTTCAGAGTAATCAGTCATTCCTAGGTGTGACACACGAGTCACAACTTTGTTTTAAAATGGTTTTGTTTATGATCGCGAGCGTATTATGATTATACACTACAGATCGCTAAGAAACGATCTTCAAGGTTAAACCGCACTTGCTGAGGTCGATCTGTGGATTTATTTCCGTAGAATCGCACTTTTGGATCCCAATTTTTAGTTATTCTCGTTGAATCCCACTTTCTATTCCCGTTGAATCCCATGTTATGACAACATGTATAATTTGCAGAAGAAAAGTGTTACCTTTGATGGTTGAAAATGTATCATAGCGTGTTTCCTCCGTGTCTCGGAAAGCACGTAAAGCCGTTGGTCCCGGCTGTCATTTGTAAATCTTGTGACAGTCGTTACTGTTAGTCAGAAGCTTGAAAGTCTGACTACCGATCTTACCAAGGGGTATCGGTCAGTAACTGGGTAAGTTACTGAGTTGTGGAAGTCAGATAGGCAGTCGCTCCATGTAAAATTTGTTAGTCTTGAAACCGACCCAATATAGTTTTGGAAAAGTAATGGCAAATGATGACTACAGATAACTAGAAAACCCGCCAATGTAAGAATACATTATAAAATAGCGTCCATCAGCACAAGGTTATGGAAACCGACCGATTAATGGAGAGGAGGCTTCTGACTTTTTTTTTAACGTGGTGAAATCATCAAATGAGTCCTCCCACCCAGGGCAGAGCGGGAGGGACTGTCAGACTTGTACTGACTAAAATCCACGGTGTCCTTCAATAGCCCTTTACGTTCCGGGGTCACGGTAATTCGTACAGTCCCGCGACCAGGCTTCTGACCTAGGGATTCTACTCTATAAGTCTGACAACGAAAACACGGGTCTGTACGAAAGTGACTCGAAAGAGCCCTACTCCCTAGTACGTTTACATCTACGAGCGCTGATGAGTCACCAAGCATTAAGGCAAGCGTTGTCATACAATCTTGACCTATTCTAATCAGTCGTGTGTTTGAATTGCTCCAGTACTTAAAACACAAAGGTGTCAACATTATGATGTTATCAGTCAATAGATCGTCGAGTAGATTATCAGTCTTAGGCTTCATTTAGACGATGCAAGAAATTGCATGCGAGTAGCGTTAGGCCTCATTTAGACGATGCAAGAAATTGCATGCGAGTAGCGTTACACTCCGGACTATGGAGGGGCAAAAAATTCAGTTGGTTAAACAAATACCGCAATGTAGTCAAAATTGCATGCAAGTTCTCGCCGTGTCTAAATGAGGCCTTACACTCCGGACTATGGAGTCTAAATATGCTACTCCACAAACGATAAGGCACTTAATATCGTGCCCTGCGTGCCCTGCCGATTGTTCGTATACAGAAGCTGATGGACGTTTCTGAAGGCGCTAAACTCGTGTATGTGTCACTGCCAGTATTTCATGTGTGATTCTCACCAAAATGGCCTTCACGTCAAAGAAAAAAATCTTTTTAAAAACAGTACCTGTTGGAGGACACTCCATTAAATTAGGGACTGTTTTTGAATATTTTTCCGTTAGTGATTCTGAAGAAAATATAAAGTACTGCAAAAAAAAAAAACCTTGAATCTAAACACACACGTAGTTTATGAATAAATACTGAAACTACGAAAACACTCAACTTAGATTTAGGCCGCCTTAACCCAAAAAACTTTTCACAAACAAAAAGTTTAGATAAAGGTCCTTTAGCAGCTGTTACCAGCCTGTGCTGTAGAAATATACGACTTGAACGAGAAATGATAGGGCCATGCCTGGAGAGGTCATGCAGTCTGGTTTTGTGCCCGGTTGATGGCAATACGTTCGTGACCGCCGTTAAATGAAAAAAAAATCTTACCTACTTATTATTATCTTATTTCATCACTATTGCTCTCAAAGCGGTGAAGGAAAACATCGTGAGGAAACTGGTATGTCTTAGAACTATCAATTCGGAGACATGTGTCATCTTCCAACACGCATTCCCTCTAAAAAAAAAGTCCTGTGCTCCAGCAATGATAATATTATAGACTGATTATGCTATACTATAGGTTAGGTACACCATTGCCTTGAAGCTTCAAGGAAATAAAGGTGTGATTTTAATTACCGAACCGAGGCGTGCGGGAATAGAACTTACGACACGCAGCGGCACAGCTAATTACTCAACCAGCGTAAGTACGTTATCCCACTACTGCCCAAAATGGACCATGATTCCCAGGTCTTTCAATAACTGCATCCTGTTTCTGTTTTGTTATGTTGATTCACTACACTTTATCAAAATGCAGATGTTTTCTTTGAAAGAAACTGCTGAAATGTGCGCAGGAGTATTTTGAGTATGTTAGTAAACAAACCTTGTTATGTTTTCAAAGAAAATGAGGAATATCGGTACGAAAAAGATAAGCTTTGTACTCAAAGAGTCGTAAACAGAGTGTTAATTTGCGGTTTAAATTAAAATCGCGTCCGACTTCCGTTGCAGCTGCCAACTCTATAACTTTAAGGCTGCTTTTCCACCAGAGATGTGATAAATGATAAATGATATTTATTTTGCAAGTTGGTTTTGACAAACTCTTTTACACGTCAAATCACATTTCTTATTATAATTTTTTAAACTAGATGAGGCCGGTGTTTCGTACCTGACTACTCTGAGAAGAAACAGCCGAAACAAACTCAGAGGTCACAGTCTCTTTTAAAGTCCAGACATTTTGTATGAGATGAAAAACTTACGAGAACCATGCAGGTGTCTGAGGTGGTCTTTTGAAGAAAGAATCACCCAGTTTGAGTGGACCTGTCCAGTCAGTGCAAGCATTTGTCGGTAATCGTGTAGCTCAACTCATAACTTAAGTGTAAGATGTGCTATGCTACGTTGCTGCGGATGCGTTTGATATCCACCAATCATATTCATTGGTTTACATAGCACAGCACTGGTGGAAACGGATTCAACCAAGATGTGTTTTTTTATATGGAAGGATGCGTGATATGGGTCGTCTTCTTTCTACTATAGACACATCGCATAACTCGAGCTGCGCTTCTTCCTAGCGCAGTTACTTTACGGCGGCGCATCTTCATAGCACATCTTACTCGCACCGCTACATAGGTTAGCATCAGTGGAAACGGTCACACAGTTTCGTAGGTCAGCTTTTACATCCTCGCACCACAGCTACATGGCACTTTTCTTCTAGTTCTGTTAAGGAATTACCAGGTGTCGGTGGTCCCATTCACAGTTATTCATATTGGTCTCGAAATGCGCATTACTCCATGTATATTGTTTTATAAGTATTGTATTGTTGTTTCTATTATGTTGGTCTATATTGTAAAAAATGTAGGTTATGTAGGTATTTGATAATTTTTCCTTCCTGGTGTTGTCCTAGTAACATATATCAATTGGTATTTACTATGATTGGCACTGATTTATGAATTAATCTATTTTGTTTTTAAAAGTAACATAATAACATAAATTCACGCCTTTTTCCCTTGGAGGTAGGCAGAAATTACAGATTTTCCATCTTCATACATCTAGTCATTACACGCACGTCCGTTTACGCACGCGAGTACTACGCGTTTAAATGTAATTAAGTAAAATAGTAATTTAATATTTTCATTAGATTAAAAAAAAAACGCTTTAAGAATGGATCTTCCGTTAGAGGAAATTACCATTTTTTTTTTTTTTTTGCGTGGTAAAATCATCAAATGAGTCCTCCCACCCAGGGCAGGGCGGGAGGGACTGTCAGACTTGTAATGACTAAAATCCACGGTGTCCTTCACGAGCCCTTTACGTACCGGGGTTACGGTGATGGGTAAGTCCCGCGACTCCGGCAGGCTGGCCCTCTACAGGCCCCGTCAATTTGCTGACACTCCTTGAGGCGCGCGTGGAACACAACGCGCCGTCGACCCGGGCATGGTCCATGGTCGGGCAGCGAGTCGCCCATTACTCGCTGCCCGCATGCCCGCGCCTACGGTGGCCGGAGATCGTCTGGCGACGTCCGTCGCCGTGGGCGTCTACCACTGCGGGTGGGTCGGAGGGAGGACACTGTTCTCTCCCTCACGCGGCACGCCTCCTCCTTCGCGAGCATGACTGCTTCGCAGAAGGAGGCGACCGCTTCCCACTCCGTCTCGCCCCGCAGCATGGCCTCGACCAATGCCGGGCGCGAGAGGTCTCCGCCTATCGCCGTCGTGAGGACACGGCGGTGCTCTGCCCAAGCGGGGCAGTCCTGCACCGTATGCTCCACCGTGTCCTCAGGACGGTCCTCGCAGTGGTGACACCCAGGCGTTTCCTCCTTCCTTATCAGACACAGGAACCTCCCGAAACTTCCGTGTCCGGTGAGGACCTGCGTCATGCGGAAGGTAAGGACGCCGTGACGCCTATCCAGCCACTCCTCAAAGAGGGGTCTTACCGCCGCGATTGCGGCGTGCCCGAGGAAATGACCATTTGATGATTTTTACATCACAAAAATCAAAAAGGATCTTTATGGGTGTTTGTGCATGTGAGTTTGAATGCGCACCCAACCAGTCCTATTCGAAGACCAAAGGGAAGGCCTATGTTCAGCAGTGGACATCTTAGGGTTGATATAATGATGATGTTGAAACGCACCCACGACACAGCAGAAATTCCTAGTGTGGGGCAATTATTATTTTTTTAATTAAAAATAGTAGTTTTCATGATCTATCTATCTATATATATATAAAAGGAGAACTGACTGACTGACATATCAACGTACAGCCGAAACTACTGGGGCTAGGAATGTGAAATTTAGCACACGGCTTCCTATTATAATGTAGGGGAGCACTAAGAAGGGATTTTTGAAAATTTAACCTTTAAGGGGGTGAAAAGGGGGAATTAGGAAAGTACGTAACCCACGCGGACAAAGTCGCGGGCGAAGTGCTAGTTTGCCAATAAACTAAAATAATGTACTATGGTGAACTTCCCTTCTGTAATTTTCTACTTTAGAGAATATACGTATAAACAAAAAAAGAAAAGGTTACAAAAATCACGAACGCAGCAAGAACAAAAAAAAATACAGCAGCCATTAACCTCTCGGGCGATTTATAATTGAAAATGATAAAAATCAACGTCCAATGAGCGACTGTCTGTTATGTACAGACGTGTGTACGTAAGGCGCTGGGGCGTTTTCGCTTATGTACACCCGGGTGTACGTAACGCGCCCGAGAGCTTAAATTTTACCCCGTCATCCAAGTGGAAATACGGAATACAAATGTTTTTTTTTCTAACTTAATAAAATAGAGTACTTTAGCGAACAAAATTAAAAACACAAAAATAAATAGAGCTAAAATTTTATATTCTACTCCTATTGTATACTCCATACTTTTGTTGCAATCCACATGTATTCATTCTTAGGTGATAAAACTTATAATTAGATCATAACATGGACTCTGTTGGGCACAGCAAAATAAGTGAGTTTAAGAGAGAGGAAGCTTATAATTGATCATTATTACTTAACAAACAACTATTTTATTATTATTTTATCTATTGTTTACGACTGTCACGGCTCTATATGATGTGAAATGACTGACGTCTCAATCCCTCAATCTTGTTTACATAAACGGTTTCAGGATGACCCTAACCTAACCCACTCACTAAAACCCATCTTCTCTTCCAGTCCTGGGCATCAAACGTCTCAAGCAGATCGAGACGATGTTCATATCCCGGCGGCTGCAGGCTCCAAGGACCCATGGCCTCAGCGTGGAAACCCTGGTGGATATGCTGCTGGTCTTGTACGACGAATGCTGCAACAGTAGTCTTCGGAGGGAGAAGGCGGTGGCGGATTTTATATCTTACGGTAAGACATTAATATTGTACTTAGTTTTTCTTACACGCAAGTCACTGACTGTCAGAAACATAACGGGACCGTGTTATTAGGTTTCTTTCGTCACAATCCCAACAATATATTCCCAAACCGCTGCAACTCCTGAAATCCAGAATCAACAGTATCACCAGAAAAGCGAGACAATGAAGCTCGACGTGTCCCGGAGAATGAATTTAACTGTTTTAGATCCTGCAACCAAATTATCGTCTTAATAGGTTATCGCAGCCCAAAAAAGAAAAGGAAACCGAACGAACAGGGTGGATTTTAATCAGTAAGAGTCTTGACAGTGCCTTCTTCCTCCCGTGGAAAAGAAGGGCACATTTGATGATTTTTACACCCTAAAGGAGAAATTATTCTCATCAATGTTCGAGAAGAGAGATTAAGTAGATTAAAAGCATATAACCGATTGATGGACTGTGCCAAAGATGATTGGACGACTTATGGAATAATATGCAAGACTTGCTTTTGCCAACAGCTTCGTCCGCTCACTCCCACCATTCCTGATACGAATGTTTGAAATCTGATCAGTAGTTTTTGAAGTTATTCGTTTCTAAACGGTCCTAAAGTTTTGAAACGTAGAATTGTTTAAAAAAATGCTTGTCTTATATCGCGAACGAGACGACGAGTCTGACCTCTGATTGGCTGATATGAATGTTATGCACTGATGAATGCACTGATTGGTTAACAGTTTTACTCGAGTCTTATTCTGAGTTTCTGACCAACAAGAACAAACGTTTTGAATTCATTGTATGGGTGAAATAATCGGCTTGTTTTTTTTTTAACGTGGTTAAGTCATCATATGATCCTCTCACCCAGGGCAGAGCGGCAGGGACTGTCAGACTCGTACTGACTAAAATACACGGTGTCCTTCAACAGCCCTTTAAGTTCCGCGGTCACGGTAATTCGTGAGGCCCGCGACCCCGGCAGGCTTTGGCCCTCAACAGGGGGGCCCCGTCACTATGCCGACACTCCTTGAGGTGCACGTGGAACACAACAATATTTTAAATGCTTTTAATTATTTTTTCAATAATGTTTATAAATGTAAATGTAAAAAATTGAATAACAATTAAGTATTTATTTTCATTCCTTCATTTGAGGCGCAAATTATTTGATGACGCTATTGTGCGCTAGCAGAGGCATGCAGATTACTCATTTCATATTTTTCAACACAGTCATAGTGATGTGAAGTCAAAATATAAATCTCAGTTTGACCTAATTTCAATATCACTCAGCTATGCAGACGATCAATTGAGCTATCAATTGAAAAATGTGCCGAGTCAATAGACAATATGTATGAGACCACCGTTTTGTAAATTATTCAAATCTAACCGTCAGATTCTTAAACAAAACCAACAGCTTTAGAGTAAAATTTTGTGTTGTGTGAAAATGCTCCCAAAGCTGTTGAGGAAACTGTCTGCAACACTGTTTATTAATTGTAGGAAATGTAAAGAACGAGAGAAATGTATTTATTGGACTCAAACAGGACAAAACAAACAACATGAGAGACTACACAATATTATACATGTAAAAGAAAACAAAAAGTTGCTTATGAAGCGAAAAGAGGATGAGATAGGGGATCTCAGCATGTGCTGCAGAATTTTCCGAAAAACAGCGCTAATTTTCTGATAGGTCGGCTGCCATAGGTCACCACCTCATGACGTACGAGTTCGACATTATGGGTAGGAGTACTCTTTTGATGATTTAAGCACGATAAAAAAAAAAGATGACTTACCAGGGCATCATATGAGGTGGCGGTCCTACGCAATGATAAGGAAATAAGAAAACTACTCCAAAACTTTTAACCATCCCTAAATTATCTCCGGCCACCGTAGCCGCGGGTATGCAGGCGGCGAGTAATGGGTGACTCGCTGTCCGACCATGGACCATGCCCAGGTTGGCGGCGACGAAAAGTGTCAGCACAGTGACGGGGCCCCCTCTTAGAGGGCCAAAGCTTGCCGGGGTCGCGAGTCTAACGAATACTGTGACCCGGACCGTAAAGGGCTATTGAAGGACACCGTGATTTTAGACAGTTCAAGTCTGACATTTGATGATTTTACCACGATAAAAAAAAAACCCTGAATTGTTACCTCGTGCAAATGTTGTTTTTATGTAAGGTTCGGAGATTTATCATAAACATGTTTACATCATGCTAAAGGCGGCAGTCTTACAGACTTCTTTTGAATCGTCCATTTTTAAACATCTGGTCATGCAGGTTTCTAGTATTAGGAAAATGTTAACATATTCAGAACTTCGATGCCTCAGTCTGTCTGTGAATCTTCATTCTATTTCGCTCTCAAATCAGATATACCCACAATAAAAATCAGACCAGCTTACACGACCGAAAACATCGGCACATTTTACCATTTCTTTTAATGAAAACTTAGATGAAGCAAAAACATTCACACACCCTGTCTCTATAGTAACGAACAACCATCGATATAATCATTACACATCGATACATAATATAATGGAAAGCGAGAAGAAAGACATTATCTATTAATAACTGGAACCTACGGCGCAACCTCAGTTGATATCGATCAAATGGTATATGTTTATAGCTGTGGAAGTTTGGAGCCCAGACTCTACTCGTTATTCCGTCTCTACGGCAGTATGACTATTGCAGTTAGCCCGATAAGTACTCCTAAATTACCTGCAAAAGTGTTACCTAACTTGGATTTTGCTTTAAGTGCTCCAAAAATGATGTGCAACAAAATTGGGTCAGATTTTACTAGCATTAAGCTTGAAAAGGGTCGAAGGGTATTTGGTGACGTAATGCGATGCAAGTTGCATAAGGTTTTACCCCTTTGACCTGCTTCTTTAGAAGGCGATTATGCTGAAGATTTATCATGGATGAAGAAGATGGAATAAAGGTATATCCCAAATGGTTGCAATGGATCTTGATCATTGTATTTTGTATTCAGGATTATAAATAACAGTCAGTGTTCAAAAATGGAGTGTGCCAACTTGTGACCTATGTACTTACCAAGGTCATGTTTTTGCTGAAGTATGGATGAAGCAAGCAGAATAAAGCTATTTTACAGATGGATAGATGGCCGATACAGATGGATTACATTTTGCATTCCGTGTTATAATATAAATAATGAAAACTACTTTTCTTCAAAAATGGGGTATGCCAAGGTGTGACCTACTATTCTGAAGATCAGGCATGGATCAAATACTTGTATTCAGTTATGGTTACATTGGCAGTTGAACGTTACTTTTTTGAGGAGGATTTTCGTGTTGTTCTCCATAAAAAACAGGTGCGTAGTGCTTGTAATTGGTGTGCGTGCATGACCAGTTGTAGATGAAATGATGAATGATGCGATTTCGTTAGCTGTAGTTTCTCGCGGAAGAGCCTAAACAGGTAACCGTGATCCTGGAACGGAAAGTGCTTTTGAAGTAACACCGTGGATTTTAGTCAATACGAGTCTGACAGCCTTTTCCGCTCTACATACGGTGGGAGGACACATTTCATGATTACATTTAAAAAACCTAAGTGCGAGTTGTAGTCGCCAAAAAAAAACTTGTTTGTTTTATGGAAGCCCCCCTTGTTTTTTTTTAATATTTAATAGAAACGTCATCTGTGAAAATTTCACCTGTCTAACTATCACGGTTCTTGAGATACAGCCTGGTGATAGACGGACAGTTATGAAAAGGCGTGACCTTATGTCTGTATTAAGTCCAATCATCGATAATAATAACATGAGTTCATGTTCTATGAGATAACCAGTAAGTTATATGTATTTCGTTTAGGTATTTACCATAGTGGCAGGATTAGTCACTATTACTAACGTAAATACATAGCTATCCTGGGTGCACCGAATCGTAAAATGATGAAAAGTAACACCAGCTGTTGCAATTTTCGTAAATTTTTCTAGCGTGTTTATTTTTATCTTGAAACAAAGTAATTTCTGGGTGGGATTTTATATAGAGTGTATTTTATTAAGTGTTTGTTTTTCATTCGACATCTTTCAAGGAAATTATCGTTCGAATATCATTCGAATTCATTATTGATCCGGTTCAAGCAATGCCGTGTTTTAACATTCATCACGTCGCCCAATCGCCCCGAATCTATTGACCAAAAACTAAAAAAAAAAGTTTTACTACTTGATCGACGATCGATGACTCGGGTTTTGTCTGAGGAGTACGCAACGAGCAGTGCCATTATCTACAAGAGTAACCGCCGCGGTATCGCTGAAGCTACCGTTTGTCTCTTATGGATTTTCAATCTAATACTATAGAATGTGTAGACGCCCACGGCGACAGACGTCGGCAGACGATCTCCGGCTACCGTAGGCGCGGGCATGCGGGCAGCAAGTATTAGGCAACTCGCTGTCCGACCATGGACCATGCCCGGGTCGACGGCGCGTTGTGTTCCACGGGGGCATGACGATTTGGCCCTCTAGAGGGGGCCCCCTCTAGAGGGCCAAAGCCTGCCGGGGTCGCGGGACTCACGAATTACCGTGACCCTGGAACGTAAAGGGCTATTGAAGGACACCGTGGATTTTAGTCAGTACGAGTCTGACAGTCCCGCTCTGCCCTTGGAGGACTGATTTGATGATTTTACCACGCTAAAAAAAAGCCATTGAGCGTTTTCACCATTAAACGATAAATAACGGTAACATACTACGACACTAATATATCGTCCTCTCACGCTCATTTTCCCTAAAAATGAATGAAACTACCGATGTCGTGTCGTTGCCGTTGTCGTCTCATGTGAAAGCGCCCATTGTTTGGATATTTTAGCCCAGCGGTCGTTATGCCTGTAGCTTACGTGGCCTGTCCAATCCCATTTGAATCTAATAATCGTGACGTAACGGTTTAAATTCAATAAAAAATAATATATATGTTATCTTCTTTAACAGTAAAACCAGTGGCGACGGCGCTTAAGAGGCTGCGTCTTACAAGAGATGACTTTGAGCTGGTCAAGGTGATCGGAAGAGGGGCCTTCGGGGAGGTGTGCGTCGTGAGGGCATCTTTTATGCAGGTATTGTATTATTTATAGAAGTGTGGCTGCACCGGCGATGTAGTCGGGTCAAGGCCTGCCGGGAAGCGGTGATTGCGCAAGTGGATCCGCACCCCCGGCTTAAGACAGTAGAGGATACCGTGTGGATTTAGTCAGTCGAGTCTGACATGCTCCTCCGTTTTCCCCAGGCGAAGGAAGTCTATATTGTTTTTTTTTTAACTTTTCCATTGGATTTTTTTGTATCGTGCAGGCCTGCACGCCATAATGATAAATGATATTTATTTTTAATCGACTTCAAAAAAGGAGGAGGTTATCAATTCGACGGTATGTTTTTGTTCTTTTTGTGTTTGTTACGCGATTAATCCGCCAATTGTGGACCGATTTTCAAAATATTTTTTTTGCTCGAAAGGAATTCAGAAACAATAGTTCTTTTGTAGGTTTTTTACCCTTTTTTGTGGTTGTTTTTGAAAAATGTAATTTACACAATTCTCACCTCAACATTTTAATAAAACTTCTAAAAAGGAACTTTGTATGGTATCACTAAGTCTTTAATTGTTTTTGCAACGTGAAAGAACGGTCACGTTGTATCGAAACTGTACAAATGTTATACAAAGATAATTGAGGGAATGAAAGATGGATGGATTGTGTGAATGATGAATGATATGAATGTAAAAGGAGTGAATGATGCTTTGTCGTCTGACAGGGAAGAATAGAAGAAGAAAACGTGTTGTCAACCACAAGTAAAATAAGGACAGGAAGATGATGATGAAAGATATGAGAGAACCGAGATTTTCCATAACTGAGCCCAAGTTTCCATAGACACTTTTCAATGCGCGTTTCGTTAACCGCGCAATGTATTTTCGACCTTCAGTATTTAGTCTAAGGTTGAGAATCCAAGAGAATTTACTCTTGACGCGGTGAAAAACAACAATGATGGCTTGCTTTGGGTTCTTAAAAACGTTTCAACTGAGAATGTTTCATTAGCACAAATTGTATTTATTTAATCTAGTATTTTTTTTTTATAATTTCTCCTCACTAAGAAATTCTCATGGGTGCGTTTACAAACATTTAAATTTACATAGACAAACGATTTGATGATGATACTTTATAAAGTTTTGTTTTCTCCTACAGGGCACAGATGGCAGCGGCAATATGGCAGCTGCGACTGCAGGGACCACTGGCACTGGTGAACGAGTTTACGCCATGAAAATACTCAATAAATGGGAGATGCTCAAGGTATGACATACTGATAATAATATTTATTATTTAACTTCTTTCGTCCACTGCCAGCATCTTATACAACATTATTTTCAGTATATGCGAAACCCGAATATAGTTTGTTCAGAATCAGTAACTGATTCGATTCCAATCATTTTTACACCAAGTTATATTTTATTTCAAAAATATTTTAATTATATTTTATTACCAGTTAATTACAATACAATCACCGTACGGTTAGCTACCTATTGCCAAGCTATTAGCACGAGTGTATAACACAGGAGACGCGGTTTACGTGGGTGTACCGTGAAATGAGCATGTTTTTGAACGGACAACCAGGTAATATACAAACTTATAACCTTGTGATTTTTTATGATACGGTTTAAAAATTTTGTACATAGATTCTTTACACAAAAATACTAGACAGGTGTATCGGGTTTCGCATAAACTAAAAATAATGTTGTATATCTTGTCAAAAAGGCTAGCCACAACAGGCATGCGGATGGTGATTAATGGGTGACTCGCCGTCCGACCATGAACCGTGCCCGTGTCGAAGCGCGTCGTGTTTCACGTGCGACTCAAAGAGCTGTCAGCAATCTGACGGGGCTCCTTTCGGGCCGAAGCCTACCGGGGTCGCGGGACGGTGTTATCATGTAACCGTGACCCCGGACCGGTGATTTTAGTCAGTACGAGTCTGACAGTTCCCCCCATCCCGCCCTGGATGGGAGGACCGCTTTGATGAATTTACCATGTTAAAAAAAATAAGGCCAGCCACACGCGGACGTTTTGAAGCAGCCTACCACCGACAGTAGGATCGGTCAGTCGACACCACACGTTACAGGTGTAGTAGGTAGGTGGTGGAACTCACCAACCCCAAAAAAAAACATTCTTCAACATTGACAGGCCTGTTGGTCTAGTGGTCAGTGTCCCTGACTGCCGACTGTCGTGGGTTCGATTCCCACCCAGGTCAAATGGTTGTGTGATGAACACGATCATTTGTTCTGTGTCTGGGTGTAATTTATCTATAATATGTATGTATTTAGAAATATATAAGTATGTTTATCAGTTGTCTAGTACCCATAACACAAGCTCTGCTTAGCTTGGGACTAGATGGCGTTGTGTGATAGTTGTGGAATAATAAAATAAGTTAGTAATAATAAATAAATAAAATTAATAATTAAATATAAGTAAGTTAATAATATAATAAGTTGTGTAATATTTATTTATTATTCATTATTCTCTAATCATTTTAAATGTTTTGCAGAGGGCGGAAACGGCATGTTTCCAAGAGGAGCGCGATGTTCTGGTGTTTGGAGACAGACGATGGATCACCAACCTGCACTACGCCTTCCAGGACGAACACAACTTGGTGAGGAACCCTCGTTTTATTAATTTACTAGCTTTTCTGCCTTCAGTTTTACCGCCTGGTACAATACGCGCAGCCAAAGATGAGACTTGACGGATCACGTGGTCATACCTGCGCAGTAAACAGTTTGTACACGTATGCTCTATGAACTGTTTACTGCGCAGGTATGACCACGTGATCCGTCAAGTCTCATCTTTGGCTGCGCGTATTGTAGTCGGAAATTATTTTTCGGGGACGTAATATCCGACTAACAAAAGGAATTTATAAGGCGGAGGTGAGCGGAAACCCCAGCAGGAACGCCCTAGGAAGACCTACACTGACCTTATTGGTGAAGTGCTTCAGAAAGGTCGGGTGCGTGGTAATCGCAATCGGCGTGCGTGTATGACCAGATGTATGAATGTGGATGAGGTGAAAGGAGTATGTAAGGATCGTAGCAGGTGGTGTTCTGTAGTTTCTGCCTATCCCCATGGGAAGAAGGCGTGAATTTATGTATGTATGTAATATCCTGATTAAAGGTATCTTATGTGTAAATATATTTTTACGTCATATGTTAGGATATGTTGGAACCGCTAATGTAACACCTATTGTACCATATTCTAACAAATAAACATTTTTGATTAATTGATTGATTGATCCAAGCCATGAACAGTTTTCATCCAAATCAGTTCAGTTTTGCGTGATTGAGTAAACTTAAAACTTTACATTTTATTTTACACAGTAGTTTTTTTATGTTCAATGGGTTTGCTCTTGACCTTAGTCTACGTCAGGAGTGACTAAGACAAGGTCGACGATGGAGCGAGCTTACCCAGAAGAAGCCTGTTCACTCTAGCTTTGAAGAGATTGGGGTTGTATGCGTTCGGAAACACAGTCGCAGGCAGAGAGTTCCACTCCTTCAATAATAATGAATTAATATTTTAACTTTATGACATAGCATGAAAGGATTTGCTTGGTATATATTAGTTGTGCCACCGATGTACCTATTAAACCTGGTCACGTTGCACGCACGTGCGGTGAACTTCAAAGTTCACGTTGTCTGACCACGCCCTTACTTTAAGGCGTGGCCTCACAACGTGAGCCTTTTTTATGTAATCCGAGGGGGAATTATTTTAAAATTCAAACAATGTTTTAAAGGGTTTAGTCCATCAGTTAGGTGGAAAAATAATGGACACGAATTTTTATTTTTTGTCTATAAATATTGACAAAAATAAAACTCGGGATTGGGAGCTCGTTACGTAAGAACGCACTAAAAAATTACCATAGCGTGTCGTGTCGTGAATTTTAAATCTTCGCAAATTTTAGTTTACAAAACCTGCCTTTTGCTCTTCAGTGGGAAATTGAAATGAAAAGTATTGAAATATAATTAACACGTATTTTTTTAAATCAATAAATATTGAATAAATAAAACGCTTTGAAATTTGGGAATGGGGGCTTGTGACGTCATAACGCCTGTAAAATTATACTTACCGAGTGAAGTTTTGTGATTTTTAGAAGTGTATCTTCTACAAAAGATAAAATACGGGTCAAATATTTTTTGATAATTGTATCTTCCGGACTTAATTAGTCCGGAAGATACAATTCGCCCCCTATTACATGGGCCGTTGTTCAAGAAACTCTTCTAAATTCGCGGGGCTGTCTTAACAAGGAAACGTGCCCCTATAACGCAAAAGCCTATTGAAGGAACACCGTAGATTTAAATTATTACGAGTCTGACAGACCCAACCATTTGTGGGAGGACTTCTTTGATTTATATGCAAAAAAAATAAAACAGCAATTCTTCTAAATATAAAAATACTAGCTTTTGCCCGCGGCTTCGCTCGCGTAGAATTTGGTCTGCCTCATTAAATTACGTGACATTTTTTAATACTTATTTTTTTTATGTAACTTCACATCGTACATCCCAGATTTCTAACTTCAAAATATGTTTCCATACAATCTTTGAACACCTATAGGTACCTAATATTTAGAGGGAATCTCTTGAGGGTGGAATTATCTGAATTCCTTTCTAAGTGCTCATTATTTTAGAGAGCCAAAGCCTGCCGGGGTCGCGGGGCTTACGAAATACCGTGACCCCGGTACGTAAAGGGCTATTGAATTGAATTTAGTCAGTCAAGTCTGACAGTCCCTCCCGCCCTGCCCTGGGTGGGAGGACTCATTTGATGATTTTACCACGATAAAATAATAATAATAGAACTCTGCAAATTTCAAAATTCTACCAGTGGTTTCTTCATCAATCTTTACCTGTATGGTGTGTTTATAAAAAGTAGCCCTATGTCCTTCCCCGGGCTTGAGAATATCCTATCCAGCACAAACGGATTACTAAACACTGACTAATAAACAGGTCGGACCAATGTTACTTGCATTTAATCACTACATAGTATAAAACAAAGTAGCTTTCTTTGTCCCGTGTAACAATCGAACTCGTGTAACGATCGACATCATTGCGCGATCACCGCCATCTATCGAGCATAAGGACCACTCGACATATAGTACTAATAGAATTATCTATACTCCGTTCATCATCTGCCTAGCGTTTTTCCCAACTATATTGAGGTCGGCTTCCAGTCAAACCAGATGCAGCTGGATATCAGTATTTTACATGGAGCGACTGCCTGTCGGACCTCCACAACCCCGTAACTGGGTAATACGATACCCCATGGTAAGATTGGCTGTCAGACTTTAGAGCTTCTGACAGTATAACGACTGTCAAAGATCTTCAAATGACAGCCGGGAACAACGGCTTTACGTGCTTTCCGAGTGTTTTTTACCCATCCACAGACCAACCTCGGCAAGCGCAGCTTAACCCGTAAAAATATATATAATAAAAAACTTTTTCAAAAAAAAGATTATTTTACCCTTTTTGTGGTTCTTTTTGAAGGCGGTTACATTTTTTTTGAAAAAGTTTTTTATTTTTCGTGTTTTAGTTAAAATATTCAACCCAAATTCTTGCCAAATACATATAATATAATCCGTAGCACTGCTAAAAACATCCCTCATGTACACAATAAGCTAATAAAATTCCCTATCTCAAAAACTACTGAACCGATTTTGATGAAACTTGCAGTATTCCCTAAGTTGAACGATACGTAGAACAAAAAAAAAGAATTATTTAAATCAGACGTGAAGTTCCGGAGATATGCGAAGAATGAATCAGTCGATGCCTACACCTTACTGTTAAGGAGTTGTACCTTCCATCATCAGCTCAGCTACATAAGATAATGATTACCATACGCAAGTACTTAAATTACTTCATAAGATTTACGAAAAACGATGCGTGGGCCTATAAAATTTGAGGGTTGCCCTCGATTTCTCCAAGATCCAATCATCAGATCCTGATTTGGTTACAATGGGACCACACGGGAAGCACCAGCTTTCAAACAAAAAAAGAATTATGAAAATCGGTTCACCCAGTCGGTCTTTATGCGGTAACAAACTACTGTTAAGGAGTTGTACCTTCCATCATCAGCTCAGCTACATAAGATGACGATTACCATACGCAAGTACTTAAATTACTTCATAAGATTTACGAAAAACGATGGGTGAGCCTATAAAATTTGAGGGTTGCCCTCGATTTCTCCAAGATCCAATCATCAGATCCTGATTTGGTTACAGTGGGACCACACGGGAAGCACCAGCTTTCAAACAAAAAAAGAATCATGAAAATCGGTTCACCCAGTCGGTCGTAATGCGGTAACAAACATTAAAAAAAATACAAACCTCCTTTTTTTGAAGTCGGTTAAAAACTATCCTATGTCCTTTCTCAAGTTCCAAACTATGTCTGTACCAAATTTAACACTAATCGGTTCAGTAGTTTAGGCGTGAAGAAAAGACAGACAGACAGACAGACAGACAGACAGAGTTACTTTCGCATTTATAATATTAGTTAGGATGTCTTCTCCATTCCAGTACCTGGTTATGGACTATTACTGCGGCGGGGACCTCCTGACTCTTCTATCGAAGTTCGAAGACCGGCTTCCCGAGGACATGGCCAAGTTCTACATCGCAGAGATGGTGCTAGCCATACAGAGCGTCCACGAGCTGAGATATGTTCATAGGTGAGTTCATATACTTTACTAGAAGAGCTCATAGTGGAAAGTTTATTATAGAGTTATGATGAACAAGAGAACTTCATCATACTCTTTTGAAAAGGGTGGGACCTTCCTACTGATAAACGTAAATCGGTAACTGGAATCCCAACCCTACGCATCGTGGTACATCCCTAGCGGAGCAAGCAGAGACAAGGCGGGGTGACGTATGTCAGCCTGGTGTGATTTGACATGACCGGCAAATTCAAGTTCCAAGATGATAATTATATTTATTGAATGAATTGTAGATTCAGTATTGATTCAGTTTTCCATTTAACACTATTTTTTATTTGGTGGGCTATCGCCCGACTTGTCTAGATTTTTGAATTTTCTATTTGGGATGAACACTATGAATCGAACCTAGTTTGTGCTAATAAACCTATATAAAATTCCCTAGGGACATAAAACCAGACAACGTCCTTCTCGACGCGAGCGGTCACATCAGACTGGCTGACTTCGGCTCCTGTCTGCGACTGGGAGACGACGGCAAAGTTCAGAGTAACGTTGCTGTTGGTACACCAGATTATATATCACCGGAGATTTTGCGGGTAAGACTTAAAGCCTTTGTCAAACAGACTGGCGTGGCGAATGCGAAGCGTGACGTTTTTAATTGTAATGTATGGAATTGTTTGAATCCAGTCACATAGAAAAGCGAAAGCGATCCGATAGCGTGACAGAACTATCGGACTTGCGTCTCGCTTCGGTTCGGTATTGCTTCGGAAACGCTTCGCTTTCGCCTGTCTGTTTGACAAAGGCATAAATGATATGAGTTTAATTTTTTTGTTTAGAATATTGCTTCACGCTAGGGATTTTTCCTAATGTGCATATAAAATCACATACACAAACAGATAGGCCCGAAATAACTACATGCAGATCAAAGATTTGTTCCATGCGGCTATCGAACCCGCTACAGTCAGCGCAGCGGTCGATAGCTCAGCCACTGATTAATAGTAACTTATTAAAGCTTAGTAGTTTCAAAAGATATGTATCAAATTCTTATCACTTAATGATATGTTTTGTTTTCAGGCAATGGAAGACGGTCAAGGCAGATACGGTCCAGAGTGTGATTGGTGGTCGTTAGGTAAGCACTGTTTATTTAACCGACTTAATAAATAAATAAATAATAATTAAATGTTTTTTTTTTTGTTTTGTTTTTGTAAACATATTTAAAAATGTAAACAGATAGGAAAAAAAAATGAATAAAGAAAATAAATAATAATAAATATTCCACAACTATCATACTACGCCATCTATTCCCAAGCTAACCAGAGAATTACACCCAGACACAGAACAAATGATCGTGGTCATCACACAAACATTTGTCCTGGGTGGGAATTGAACCCACGACCTCCGGCATAGCAGTCAGGGTCACTAACCACTAGACCAACAGGCCTGTCAATAAAAAAGTAGGTTTTCAGTTCCACCTGTATGTATGCTTGTTTGCGATTATCTCGCGTTTGGGTGAACCGATTTTGACGCGGTTTTGCAGAAAAGTGTTCATTATATTCTGGAGAAGATTTTAGTTTAAAACAATAATGGAGATGTGCCGTGAAGTTGCCTGCATAAATAGGATTTAAGTATTTTGTATTTTGTGTTATTTATTTCATCACCACTGCTCTCAAAACGGTGAAAGAAAAAATCGTGAATAAACCGATATCTAGAACCAAAAATTCGGAGACATGTGACATCCACCAACCCTTACTGGGCCTGCGTCGTGGATTATGACCCACTCCCTTTCAAAGAGAAGAGGCCTGTGTCCCAGCAGTGGGAACATTTTTTTTTTAAGAATAACTTTGACCCACACTAAGAATTTCTCCTGTGTCGTGGGTGCGTTTACAAACATATACACTCACATACACAAACGCCCAGACCCGAAACAACTACTAGTAGATAATTTTTTTTTTTACGTGGTAAAATCATCAAACGAGTCCTCCCACCCAGGGCAGAGCGCGAGGGACTGACAGACTCGTACTGACTAGAATCCACGGTGTCCTTCAATAGCCCTTTACGTTCCGGGGTCACGGTAATTCAGTCCCGCGACCACTTGTAGATCATACAAATAATTGTTCCGTGCGGGAGTCGAACCCGCGACACGCAGCGCGGCAGTCCTCTGCTCAGCCACTGCGCCAAACGTGCCGTAATTATACGCTGATAATGTTTTTCTCATACAGCTCAAAGCTCATATTATTCTGTTTTCTTTCCAGGTGTGTGCATGTATGAGATGTTGTTCGGTGAGACGCCATTCTACGCGGAGTCGCTCGTGGAGACGTACGGCAAGATCATGAACCACGCCAGGTCCTTCCACTGTCCGCCGCCCGATGAACATGCTGCACAGGTACTTGTTTTTGTTCTCGCACCTCAAGGAGTGTCAGCATAGTGACGGGGCCTGTAGAGGGCCAAAGCCTGCCGGGGTCGCGGGACTTACGAATTACCGTGACCCCGGTACGTGAAGGGCTAGTGAAGGATACCGTGGATTTTAGTCAGTACGAGTCTGACAGTCCCTCCTGCCCTGCCCTGGGTGGGAGGACTTACTTGATGATTTGACTAACGCTAAAAAAAAAGAGCAGAGCTCAACTATCTTGACACCCTAGACAACAATAATAGGCATGTGTACTAAAAATATCTTATTCATCCGTCGAATAGATTATCAAAAAAGATTTGACACTTATTTTCGTTAGTTACGTAAACCAAAATTGGCTTAGATACGACGCTTTTAAAATTGCCAAAACGTTATAAGCATGTACAGTTTTCACTTGCTTCTGACGTCACGAAATATGATGCGGTTTTTTTGGTAAATATGCATTAATTCAACAAAAGAAAAAATACAAATCCATTATATTTCAAAACTCTGTGCCCATCGGAAAGCTATAGGGTATGCCTATTCAGCGTGAATGTCCTACGTATGATAAAATGATGATGATAGATATCAACATTGTCATAGTTAAAATGTTTGTTTCTCAGGTTTCCGAGGAAGCGAAGGATCTAATCCGCAGACTGATATGCTCTTCAGAAAATAGATTAGGAAAAAATGGACTGCAAGACTTCAAGGTAAGCTTTTATACCCTTCAATATCTTAAAAACAACTGACGTAGATACTGCGAGACTTGTATTTCTTAGTTACTTTCACATTATAATGTCATATGGAATTTTATTGTGGGGACGGGCTGCAGACATCGAGTCTATTTTTATTCTGCAAAAGAGAGCCATTCGAGATATATACAATCTCCGAAGACGCGACTCTCCAAGTGAACTGTTTAAGGATATTAACATCATGACGGTAGCTTGTTACTATATCTATGAAAACATAATGTACGTTAGAAAGAATAGTAATAGGGTCAAAAAAGAATTTAAGAGGACTTCCATACAATACTTCATTTTGATCATGATTTTTTTGCCCTTTTAAAAGATTCGCCTCGCATTTCACCATTTTTCTTTGTTTTTTTTTTTTTATCAGTTAATCATCAAATGAGTCGTGTATCAAATCTATGTTCCAACACAACGTATATTAAAGATAATAAAAAATTAATTACTCGCATATACACTATTGAAACCCTTGATATTTAATTACAGAATCACCCGTGGTTCGCGAACCTGGACTGGGAGAACCTCCGTGAGATGCAGGCGCCCTTCGTACCGGATGTGTCCAGCCCCACCGATACCTCCAACTTTGATGTTGATGATACTGATATCAGGTATGTGTAGGACTGAGGGGACATTTAATTTCTTATGGGAATAGAGGGCTGTATAGTCTTTTAGCTCTTTCCCGTGGTTTCAACCCCGTTGCTCGATATCGGTCGTTGCGTGATGATGTATAGCTTATATATAGTCTTCCTCGATTAATGGGTTATCCAGTACATAAAATATTTACCAGTTGGCTATTAGACTGAAAAATTCTAATTATTCCGCCGCTTAGTTTAAATAAAAATATTCGACCCGTATTTTTTCTTTTGTTTCGTAAACCAAAATTGACGGAGATACGACGCTTTCAAAGTTGGCAATACGTCACAATTTAGTACAATTTTTATTGAATTCTGACGTCACGAGCCCCCACTCTCGAGTTTCGATGCGTTATATTTTGGTAAATATTCATTGATTTTAGAAAAGAAAAAATACGTGTCCGTTATTTTTTTAAACACAAAATGACGTACTAATTATAGTATAGTAAACTATAATTATATTAATAGCCAATTCCAACCAGTAGTTACTGAGATTAATGCGTTTCTGTGTTACGTGTAGTCGGAATACTCTGTCCTTGCGTACATTAGATACGCGTACAGCTGCTGTACTGACCGCACCTGAATGCGAAGTCAATCGATCCATAGCGTTACGCGAACCGCGTCAGTCATGCTCCCGCCTTTCATGTGTGTTCGCGTAAACCGTTATTTCGATAGTTAATTAGTGTGCTATCACACAAAAACCGTTGAAATTCATAAAGTTGAATCGGTATTATCATATTTTAATTATTGAAACTCGATGGCGACGCGTGTCCGTCTATTTTGCCGCCATATAGCGTATCTGGGCGTGTGCGATCGTTATGACGCGCAACAAAAAACTGAGTGACGGAAGCTCGCGCGGCATACGTGCTCCAAGAGTACACGTTCAATGATACGTGTAACCGACTACGGATACGTTATACATTTATTTTGTACACAACCTTATTGTCAAGTTATCTGAATCCTGTTGTCCCCAGACTGTCGGAAGCGGTCCCTCCTCCCAGCGCGTCTCCCGCGTTCTCGGGGCTGCACCTCCCGTTCGTGGGCTTCACGTTCACGGCCGGCTCCCGCCTGTCGGACCTGGGAGCACGGGAGAGTCCACTCAGTCCCGCCAAGAACGCGCCCAGCCAGGTGAGGACACGACAAAAGGGAAACATGCTCTGAACATATTTGGCTAGGAAAATAAATGGTCGTAAAGATCTTTTGCCTGGGCCTTTTGCCCAGTTAAGTTTCTGCTACACAAAGTAATGACGTCCTTAGAAGACCTACACTGACTTTATTGGTGAAGTGCTTCACAAAGGTCGGGTGCGTAGTACTCACAACCGACGTGTTGTATGACCAGATGTATGAATGTGGATGAGGTGAAAGGAGTATGTAAGGATCGTAGCAGGTAGGCTCTTTCTACCTCTCCCTCTATCAAGATAGTAATATTATAATAATGTGTTGTATACAGGCACCATCCAACTCGGGCGACCGTGCAGCACTGAAGGCGATGGAGCGAGAGAACGCGCTGCTGGCGCAGACCATCGCAGAGCTCAGGGCAGGCGGGGCTGGCGGGGCTGGATGTGGTATGTTACTATGTAGAAGGAACAGGCTCACATATCAATATTTTTACCAAAGAACTCCAAAAAAAGTAGTCTGTGGTACTGTCGGCTCGGTCGGGAGGCTAAACTTATACAAACGAAGTCTCGGACAGGAACTAGTATTTAGCGATAGAATTGCGTTTGTCCACTATCTCGCTTGATGGTAAGCGGTAATGTCGACGGTGAAGCACGCTTGCCTAGAAGTAACCTATTCACTCTTGTCTTGAAGACCCCAAGGTTGTAGCTATCAGCGTTACCTGTGCGCACAATAACGGTATCAGCAAAACGTTTTGTACGTAAGAGTGGGATGTCCACCATCTACCGATGGCGCATTGCTGTAATACAATGATAAAGTAAACATAAATAAAGTTTCTAAACAACGACACATGCAAACGTACTCGGAACATGAGCGAAAATTGAGTATCTGACTCTACCACAGAAATCTTAATAATAAGGCAATAGAAGTCGCATAGACGCGTGACCTTGTCGCCGCGCATGAGTATCGTAGGTCACAAGTGCACGAGGAGCGTTTGTTGCGGTTACTTGTGTTATTTGAGACGCGGAGAGGTAAACATGGTGTTTTGCAGCGTATCCAACTGCGGAAACTCGTCCAAAACTTGTAACTTAACATATAAAGGAATAACATTTCATATGTAAGTACTTAATTTTTGAAATATTGTCGTTTTTAGTAATAATAAACAAATCAAATATTTTTACCACCGCTACAACGATTTATCACGAAAAACGTTTTTTTTTGTCAATTCAATAACCATCAATGCTTAAGCTTGTCCATGTCTACTATTACAACTGCTAAAAGCAGCAATGGAATTATAGTCATGCGGACTCGCATTCTCGCGGCGCAATAAACAATTCTTGGTACAAGCCGCATGAGTTGGCCGCAGTTTAGTGACGTGCCACTACTATTCTGTATCGATAAATTAATTACGTTCAGTTTGATTCTTAGTTTTACCAAATTGGAAAACATTATGGTTTTATGTTAAATGTTTAAATATGAGATGTATTTTCAGTTTTCAAAATCAAAATAATGTAGAAGTCCCATACTTTTTCATTTTTACAAATTATTTGCTTAATCATTGTTCAATGTGACCCATATTAGGTATGTATTTATATTTATTTATAGTATATAATTAATATTCTTACATATTTATGTATTGTTATTTATATAAAACTTAAAAAAAATTCTATTATGTTATTTTTAGTTTATATTTTAATTTCAATTATGTTAAATTAGTTTAGTTTATTAAGTATTTGTAGTCCACCACTACACTAGCTGCCTCCCCACTTTTATCTAAGTTCGTACATAGTCCGTCCTATTTGGTCATTGCTTTTTTTTCCATAAGGTGAAGTATTGGAGAGCCTTTGAGATTTAACTACATTATAAACTAAATGTATCTACTTACACTTATTGTTTTATTGAATCCCTTTCAATAAAATTAGTTATCTATTGTTGCTAGATTCCTTGGCGATTAACACTCAACGGAAAATTATAATTTATCGACATGAGCTCGTAGTAGTTTGCACTTGCACTGCACTATTCCTACGTGAGAGTGAGCGCGCGATATCATTTTCTGCTTTTCGCTCACGTTTTTTATTGGCTGCAGGAGTCACGTGACCTGAGATTATACGTTTTTAGAAAATGTTGCGTAATGTCATCGCAAAAAGGTTTGGTTTTGTTGCAGCAATGCAAAGTGCATATGTAGGCGTTATTGTGTATCTATTGTTTGTTTATGTGGTGGTAGCTGTGACCGGGCGACACTCGTCCCGCTGTAAAATGTAGTACTATAGCATTTCTATTACCTTATTATTAAGATTTCTGTGGACTCTACTGACCAATAAATTCAAAACACACTATTGACCAATAATTCCAAAACACAATTTCATTAAAAATACTTTATTTTAGACCCGAAAAAATTGATTAAGTTGAAAAAAACTGTTAAATTCGATTTTTTTTAAGCTCTGAAATCAATAAATAGTAAGATGATTGAGTTCAATAATTAGTGACATCACAATTTACTATTGCCATACAAAATCTAGGGGAGAATCGCATTTTGACAGCTCATAAAAAGTATGTCAATTGATTGGTGATTCAAATACCTAATACTTATAATCTCGAGTGGGTCGCCACTGTTGTAAACCACTCACAATAATCTCTTTAGTTGATTAAAACACGGACTCTTCAATATAACTAATTTAAAAGATATATAATATAATGTATTAATAATGTCTTTCACAGAAGATCTGATACAACTGAAGGAAGAGTTGGCGACGATATCGAAAAGGAATGCAGATTTGGAGGCTCAAGTTAGGTGCTACGAACAACTCAATACTGGCGTTAGTACACAGGTAAATAAGAACTGTTATATAATTTGGTCACACTGTTTGTCATACTAGCATCTTTGCAAACTCCTGCGCAAATATAAGGAAAAATATAAATATTATAAAGCTGAAGACTTTGTTTGAAAGCGCTAATCTCAAGAAGCACTGATTCAAATTAAAAATTTATTTTCATGTTGAATAGTTCATTTATCGTGGAAGGCTGTGGGCTATTGGTTGCGGGACTTAAGAATTACCGTGACCCCGGAACGTAAAGGGCTACTGAAGGACACCGGGAATTTTAGTCAGTACGAGTCTGACAGTCCCTCCCGCTCTGTTCTGGGTGATGATTTCATGCGAATTGTGACAAGAGAAGAAAAAGGATAAATTTATCATGCAAAAGCTAAATTGGTATCTTAAAAAATTATAGAAACAATAACTATGAATGTCACAAAAATTTTTTTGACGTGGTAAAATCATCAAAAGAGTCCTCTCACCCAGGGCAGCGGGAGGGACTGTCAGACTCGTACTGACTAAAATTCACGGTGTCCTTCAATAGCTCTTTACGTTCCGGGGTCACGGTAATTCGTGAGTCCACAATTTGTACAGTCAATACATAAATAGTCATAATTTTATTATTAGTCACAATATTAGATAACAAATTATTTTATATTAATTTATCAGTCAGGAATCCCTCATCGAGGAAATAAAATCAAGCTATGACCAAAAAGAACTGAACAGCGGGTAGAACTGCGCATAATCAATATCTAAAATATTCCCAGGACATGCCAGCAACTCCCCAGGAGATGATGACCCGCATCCGTGAGATGGAGGTCATCATACAAGCGCTGAACATGGAGAAGGAAGAGCTCATGAAGGACAGGACTGACTCCTCGGAGAAACTTAGGCTGCAGGTATGTGAACTTGAGGGGACCGTGGATTTTAGTCAGTACAAGTCTGACAGTCCCTCCCGTACCGCCCTGAGTTGGAGGTCTCATATGATGATTTTACCACGACAAAAGGTATTAGAACTTTGTTATGGTACGAGGCCACCTTAAAATTAAATTGTGTGCCACATTTGTTCGCACACTTCTGCAGTGCGCGTACTAAACTGGTATTGCGTTTAGACTCTGTGTCCACTGGCGAGGCTGTGCGTAACTTTTCTTTGCGCATAGTGTAGCACGTTTGTGCGTGAACATTTTCAGTGAACTGAATTTAGTAAAGTGCGTGAACATTTTCAGTGAACTGAATTTAGTAAAGTGCGCGCACAAATAACGAGCCCACTTCTCACGTGTGCGCGTACTAAAGTATCCAAGTGTGTGCAGTAATGCTGCACGAGAAAATTACGTTGGATGGCAATGCTGGCAGCGTTCTGGGCACTGTTCCTGTTGTCAGTGATGTGGATGAATTTTTTCAAAGCCCTTTAAATGTTTTTTTTTTCAACTACTTTTTCTATGACGCAGGACAAAGAGCTAAAGGACGCGTTATCACAGCGCAAGTTGGCTATGACTGAATACAACGAGGTTACTGAACGACTGTCAGAACTGAGGCAGCAGAAACAGAAGCTGTCGCGGCAGGTATGATAATGTTTCAAATATTAAACCATGTTCTTTTTAATATTCACTATTTAAGGAAAAAGTGCTTAGGAAATATCTCACGGGCGTTCGAACGGCGAATAATGGGTGACTCGCCGTCCGATCATGGACCGTGTTCCACTCGTACCGCAATCGCAATCTGACGGGGTTCCCTATAGAAGGCCAATCGGCTGCCGGGGTCGCGGAACTGTGTAAACAGGTAACTATGATTATGGAACGTAAAGGGCTTATGGAGAAACACTATGGATTTTAGTCAGTACTAGTCTGACAGTCCCTTCCACTCCACTAAGGGTGGGCGGGAGGACTAATTTGATGATTAACGCCACGCCACGTTAACCTCTCGGGCGCGTTACGTACACCCGGGTGTACATAAGCGAAAACGCCCCAGCGCCTTACGTACACACGTCTGTACATAACAGACAGTCGCTCATTGGACATTGATTTTTATCATTTTCAATTATAAATCGCCCGAGAGGTTAAACACGACCTGAATGGAGCGGAGATGACTCTGACTCGTGACTAAAATTCTTCAATAGCTCTTTACGTGCCAGGATTACAGTAACCTGTGTAGACAATTCCGCGACCCAGGTAAGCAGTACCAGGTACCCTGATGTGATTAATGTTGAGCTAAAAGTGTATGCTTTTATTCTATTTCATCGTTATTTTAATTTAATTGGTGAAGTGCTCCAGAAAGGTCGGGTGCCTAGTACTAGCAATCGGCGTGCGTGTATGACCAGATGTATGAATGTGGATGAGGTGAAAGGAGTATGTAAGGATCGTAGCAGGTCCTGCCCGGGTCCGGGGACTCACGAATTACCGTGACCCCGGTACGTAAAGGGCTATTGAAGGACACCGTGGATTTTAGTCAGTACGAGTCTGACAGTCCCTCCCGCCCTGCCCTGGGTTGGAGGACTCATGTGATGACTTTACCACGTAAAAAAAGGATCGTAGCAGGTGGCGCTCTGTACTTTCTGCCTATCCCCATGGGTAGAAGGCGTGAGTTTATGTATGTATGTGTTTTAATATACTGAATGAAAATCTCTCTCTCAGGTTCGCGATAAAGAAGAGGAGTTAGAAGTAGCGATGCAGAAGATCGACGCGTTACGACAAGACATACGACGCGCTGAGAAGGGCAGGAGGGAACTGGAGGCACGGCTTGATCAGGCCATCTCTGAAGCTACCAAGGTATGTTCCTGTAGTTTATATTGCACGTGACGGGCCGGGGCTGTTTTTTTTTGTTTAGTGACGACTATCACTTTGCCCGCGACTTCGTCCGCGTGGGTTACGTACTTTCCTAATTCCCCCTTTTCACCCCCTTAAAGGTTACATTTCCAAAAACCCCTTCTTAGTGCTCCTCTACATTATAATAGGAAGCCGTGTGAAAAATTTCACATTCCTAGCCCCAGTAGTTTCGGCTGTACGTTGATATGTCAGTCAGTCAGTTCTCCTTTTATATATATATATGTTACGGCTAAAGGTAGGTGTGAACCTAAACTTAAGATTAGCCGGCTAAACCTAGGTTTATCTTCGACGAAATGTTAATGTTAGTTTGTTCTATCTTTAGCCGGCTAAACTTAGGTGTAGCTGCAGGTCCTTGGCTAAAAATGTAGAAGGAAATGGAAAAGGAAACAATGTAATAATGTTTACTATTTTGACACGAAAACTTTATTAAAAAATAATCACTTTCATTACACATGAGCGAGCGAAGCGAGCTCGGGACTCGCTGGCACCCCGACTCGGACAATTTAGGTTAGAAGAGGATGGCGGGGTCTGAAAGACCCCGCCATCCTCTTCGTGGTTATTTTTTTTTTTAAACCACCCAGAAGTAGGAGCCCCGCGAAGCGGGGCTCCGTCGACATGCTGGGAAGCGTGGACGCCCCGCGAAAGCAAGACCATTCCATTTCCTTCTACATTTTACATTTTTAGCCGTTTCGTTTCGGTTAATGTGCACATTAACCGGCTAAAGATGGAATATCACGACGCAAACTAACATGTTATCGAACTTTAGCTGCTTCTCGAAGATAAACCTAAGTTTAGCCGGCTAATCTTAAGTTTACGTTCACACCGACCTTTAGCCGTAACATATATAATAATATATAATATAGATCAAAAAGTAAACAAACAAATACAGATAAAAAAGTGACAGTTTGCAAAAAACAATGGTTTTTTTCTTTTGCGCAAAATAGGTATGCTTCGTTTTTATCCCAACCGAAATAAAAGTATGTAGTGCCAAATAAAAAGAATATTGAAAGTAGGAAAGTAAAACTATTTGAATATTAGTTGGTACTACCAGAATTGCTATCGTTTTACTATTAACCTCTCGGACGCGTTACGTACACCCGGGTGTACATAAGCGAAAACGCCCCAGCGCTTTACGTACACACGTCTGTACATAACAGACAGTCGCTCATTGGACGTTGATTTTTATCATTTTCAATTATAAGTCGCCCGAGAGGTTAAAGCGATCCAGTTGTACCATGAGAAATTTTTGTTTACCCATTGTACACTTATAATTGAAAATGATGTACACAAACCATTTGAAAATAAGTTACACTAGCGCTCCGCCCGCAGTATCTACCGCGTAGATTTCAAGATTATTTGGAAATATTAACCCCAAAAGACTAATTGAAAGACAGACGACTACTAGTACCTATTGGTAGTAATACTGGTAGAACCACGCGCAAGAAACGAAATTAAATGACAGTAAATCAGTAATTAATACTATAATCATGATCAGGATGATATCGTAAGTAAATCTTTAAAGGCTTTGTTTGTGAAATAAATGTATGTATTCCCAGGAGCGCAAGCTGCGCGAGGAGACACTACGTTCCCAGCGGGTGGACCCGGCCGCCCCGCCCGGCGCCGCCGCCGACGTGGCGCGGCTGCAGGCAGAGGTGGAGACACTCGAGGTACATTTACTCATCATCATACTCCAGCACTTACCCCATGGGCATGCGGACGGCGAGCAATGGGTGACTCGCCGTCTGATCATGGACCATGCCCGAGTCGTGTTCCACGCGCGACTCAAAGAGTGGTCAACAATCTGATGAGGCTCGCCTTAGAGGGCCAAAGCCTGCCGGGGTCGCGGGGCTGTTTCATCAAATAACCGTTACCCTGGAACGTAAAGGGCTATTGCTCTGCCAGACATCCACACAGTTGGCGCAGTGGCTGAGAGATCGACTGCTGGGTAACGAGTCGCGGGTTCGATCCCCGCACAGAACAAACATTTGTATGATCTACAAGTAGTTGTTCCGAGACTGGGTGTTTGTGTATGTGAGTTTCTATGTTTGTAAACGCACCCACGACACGGGAAATTCCTAGTGTGGAGCAAGGAGATTAAATAAAAAAAACATTTACTCCTTTTGCATTCATATCATTCCTCACATAATCCATTCATCTTTTCTTTAACATTTCTCTCCTCGTAACCGTGACATTGGTACGCAAAGGACAATTGATGGAACAGGTTAGATTTTAAGTCAGTAAGAGTCTGACAGCCCCGCTCCACCCAGGACGGGAGGACTTATATCCTTTCTTTGGTATTGTTCGTGTGTCGTTGAGCTCCTTGAGTTATGAATCTAGTTATGAGGCTACATGGTAACCGACAAATGCTTGTACTGACTGATTTTACCAAGCCCAAAAAAAAAGGTTACAAGATTACAATCTAAGAACTTTTAAAGGGGTATACAACTTTTAGTATGGGCCTTGGCATCCATTTTTTTTTTCTTTCGCCAGTGATTGTAATTTGGGCACAATTAGACAACTATCTAAGAAGTGTATAGAATAAAAAAAAATAGTTTCTAAACCGTAATCAGAGATATGGCGGTTTTTATTTTATTCTAATCAGGAGTGATTTACTCCCGATTAGAACAAAATAAAATCCGTTATATCTCTGGTTGGTTGCGGTTTAGAATTTTTTTATTATTTTTTACGAAGTTCTTAAGTTGCGGTCTACTAATGACGAACATTTCATTACTGGCGAAAGAAAAAAAAAATTAATGCCAGAAAGTTGCATACAAAGGGTATGCAACTTTCTGGCATTAATTTTTTTTTTCTTTACCAAGTTACCAAGATTATTGGATACAAATTATCTTTCTATCTAGATGCAGTACAAAGAGTCGCTACAACAGCAGCAGGCGAGGTTCCAGGCCGAGCTGGCCGCGCTCAACGACCAGCTGCAGGAAGGAGATGCTCTACGGAACGTCCTCAATAGAGAGGTAAGCTCTTCGTCTTACTTCTTACTAATATTATAAATGCAGAAGTTTTTGAGAAAGGATATCGAATTGAATGTATGTTTGTTGCTCTTTCACGCAAAAACTACGGAACGGGTTCGAACGAAATTCAGTACACGGATAGTTTATAACCTGGATTAACAGATGGGATAGATTTTATCCCGAAATGTTGTTATCGTGGGATAATAACGCAAGAGCGCTGTCTGAGCTAGTTTATTTATAACTTGACACAAGTGGTCGCTCAGTGGTTCGAGATACGAGCCTAAATCATCTTCATCTATATATATAAAAGGAGAACTGACTGACTGACATATCAACGTACAGCCGAAACTACTGGGGCTAGGAATGTGAAATTTTGCACACAGCTTTCTATTATAATGTAGGGGAGCATTAAGAAGGGGTTTTTGGAAATTTAACCTTTAAGGGGGTGAAAAGGGGGAATTTTGTTTGTATGGAAAATCTTCTATCGATTGAAAAATCAACCTTCGAATTTTTTAGAGGAAAGTACGTAACCCACGCGGACGAAGTCGCGGGCGAAGTGCTAGTTGAATATAAAAATAAACTCTCTCCTCCAATCCTTAGACGCTAGAAATTAATAATGTATCTCAGTGGCAATCGCGTTCTTTGTAACTAATCTACGACCGAATTTGACTATCTGAGTTTTAAAGACCAGGGGCCGTAATATGACGTCTTTAAACCAGTCTTGTTCCAGTGAGTGAACGAGGTGGCGCTAGACGACTTGTATAGCTCTGTCTCTTCCACTCACTGGAACAAGCCTGGTTTTAAGAAATCATAATACGACCGCAGTCCAATTTAAAGCAGCCGTCAAGAAAATGGATCAGTATTTGGATTGAGATAGAATATTCCTTTCAGGCGATAAACTTTGACAACTTTCAACCTTATCAACTAGTCCATTAGGCTGAGAATGTACAATAGTTACTGCCATTGGTACCATTTTAATTACAACATCAAAAATATCGTTGTTACAGTTGCAAACATCAAAGGAGAAACTGGAAAGCCGACGATTGGAGCAAATATCCGACGGTGAAGATAAACAAATGCTGATGAACGAGAACCGGAAGCTGGCAAAGGATCTGGATGCTGTGAATAATAAAGTCTATATTTTTGTTTTAACATTATTGTAGTACTTTAGGTCCCTTATTAACTGTTCCCTTGATCCTAGTTTGGTTAAATTTACTCCGAGACGGTAATGTACGCGCACATTTAAATTGAGCGATTTAATCGGCGGTACGGTTTGCGCAGTGGTTGAACAATCGACTGCTGCGCAACGTGTCGCGGGTTCGCACGGAACAAATATTTGTATGACTTACAAATAGTTTTTCCGGGTCTGGGTGTTTGTGTTTGTGTATGTAAATTTCTATGTTTGTAAATGCACCCACGACACAGGAGAAATTCCTAGTGTGGGGCAACATTAAAAAAAAAACAACTTCGTTACTACACGAGAATATACATTTTTAACTGATGACGCAACGCAGTGCATACGCATTTTACTAGCGATTCAAGATCTATCTTTATTTACTACATGAAAAGACGCACATACATACCCTTAGATGTCTTTGATTTTGCTCATTTAAACGAAGTAATAAACTATTTTACTGAAAAAATCTAATTAGCACGACAGTTAGTTTATAAAAAAAATGTCTCGTATTTTTTCTTAACTAAAATTAAGGAAGATCATCAATTTCAAAATTGGTAATAAGTCACTTTGTGGCCACTTACTAAAATACCTCTTTTCAATATAGAGTGCATATTTATCTTAACTACCCCCAAAAATCAAGTCTAAAACTTTTCCCCTCGTCCCCCAGCTGGCAGAGAACGGCAGAAGATGGCAAGCAGAAAGAAGACAGATGGAAATAGAGTTAGAGGAACTTAGAGCTAAGAGAGATACCATGCAACACTGGGAGACGCAGGTCAGTGATGTAAGTTCGACCCCGATTATGCACCTTATTGACACACCCCTACACTGGATTGAGACCTGCCTGATTGGTTGACCCTACCGGTTTGTATGATATCTGAATGATTTGTATAGGATTGTAAAATGTAATTATTTTTACTTGATACTTATTTTTTCTTTTGTTACGTAAACCAAAATAGACGAAGATACGACACTTTTTAAATTGGCAATACACAAGCAAGTACAGTTATTACTTGCTTCTGACGTCACGAGTTACCCCACTCTAGAAAATTCATACGTTTTTTTTTGTAATTATATATGCATTAATGAAACAAAAGGAAAAATGTGTGTAAATATGTATTTTCCAAAACTCTAACTGATGGACTAATTAAAGGGGCATGCAACTTATTGGCATCAAAATTTTTTTTTCTTTCACCAGTAATGAAATGTTGGCCATTAGTAGACCGCAACCTAAAAACTTCGTAAAAATATTTAAAAAAATCTAAACCGTAACCAACCAGAGATATAACGGATTTTGTTTTGTTCTAATCGGGAGTAAATCACTCCTGATTAACAAAATTAAAAACGCCATATCTCTGGTTGGTTACGGTTTAGAAACTTAATTTTTTTTCTATGGGCTTCTTAGGTATTAGTCTAATTGTGGTCAAAATTTAATCACAGTTTTAAAATAGGCAATACACAAGCCAGTACAGTTATAACTTGCTTCTGAAGTCACGAGTTCCCCCACTCTCGAAATTTCATATGTTTTTTTTTGTAAATATATATGCATTAATTCAACAAAAGAAAAAATACGTGTTCATTATCTTTCAAAACTGATGATGCTGCCAAGATGCCTATTCACACTCCTAAATTGACATACCCCGTTTTTTTCGGTGTAATGTACATTAAAATGTGCATTTAGGCCTTTGTCAAACAGACGGGCGATAGCGAACCGGACCGAGTCCGAAGCGATACGAGACGTCAAACTGGGTACAGCGAACCGAAGCGTGTCAGTTGTATTAGCTGGCTTTTTATGAACGACGTCAAACAGAGCAAATACGCCTTCGCCACGTCTTCGCATCGGTTCGGTCACGCTAACGGATTGCTTTCGCTTTTCTATGTGACTGGATTCAAACAATTCCATACATGACAAACAAAAACGCCTCGCTTCGCATTCGCCACGGCCGTCTGTTTGACAAAGGCTTTAATGATTCTTACGCACTAGGTGGAACCCTTCCGTTCCATCTGTTGGACTTGGCCGACTAAAAAACGTCCTTACTTCAGTTGTCCATTGCGTTTTAAGGTCTCGGCACTCACCCCTTTTTTATTATGGTAAAATCATCAAATGAGTCCTCCCAGGGCGGGACTAGAGGGACTGACATACTCGTACTGACTAAAATCCACGGTGTCCTTCAATAGCCGTTTGCCCCTTTTTTTTGGCACACACCCCTGTCTTGTGTATCTGAATTATTTGGTTTAAACCCTGTTCTAACACAAATCAATGCACTTTATAGTATGAGTATTATAATTCCATCTTTAGTTAATTACACATTTTTATATTTGTAAACAAAAATACATTGTTTAAGTGCTTCACACAGAGGTCCACTTTAACGTACACGTTTTTATTCAGCGATGATTTATGTTGTTGTATGAGCCAGTTCACACACACAACAGTATTAAAATTACTGTTGTGTGTGTGAGCCTGTGTCATCCCAGTGCTGGGCAAAGGCCTCTCCCCATGACTTCCAACTATTTCGATCTTGGACTAATAAATAAATAAATAATAATAAATAAATATTCCACAACTACCACACAACGCCATCTAGTCCCAAGCTAAGCAGAGCTTGTGTTATGGGTACTAGACAGCTGATAAACATACTTAAATATTTCTAAATACATACATATTATAGATAAATTACACCCAGACACAGAACAAATGATCGTGCTCATCACACAAACATTTGTCCTGGTTGGGAATCGAACCCACGACCTCCGGCATAGCAGTCAGGGTCACTAACCACTAGACCAACAGGCCTGTCGCGAATGTGAACCACTGGTCGTTAGTTTTGTCCAGCTCATCCCGCCATATTCTACGAGGTCTGTCGTGACGCCTTCTGGCTGTCTCAGGGCTCCACCTAATGGTTATTTTGGCCCGCAGTTCATTGGGCATCCGGCAGACGTGACCAGCCCAGTCCGACTTCAGCTTAGCGGCCATTTTAGCAACGTTGATTTTGTTTTGGAACGCAGTGTGGGGTTACGAATATGATCATTTAGCTTAATGCTTAGAACACTGCGCTGAGCAGTTTAAAAACTTTCCTTAAGGTTGCCTTAAAAACTATACTATAAATGCAGCACGAATATCGCCTCCAGTAGCGACGCATCCGTTATAAACGATCCTGTAACTACGGGTGCTCTGTGTTAACGAGCCCTTGAAACTGACGATAAAATTTTCACTCCTAAACTACTGAACCTTTAATCATGAGTTTTGGTAATGAGATAAATGGGGCCCGGTAAGCAGATCGGTTATAGGCTAGTATTTTTAGAGGGAAGGCGAGTGATGTCGCGGACAAGAGCCAGTAAAGAACAGTATTAGGACGATATCTAACTTTTTTTTTTCTCTATCTTGATTTAGATAGCAGACATCATCCGATGGGTGGCTGATGAGAAGGAGGCTCGAGGATACCTGCAGGCGCTCGCTACTAAGATGACTGAGGAGTTGGAGTATTTGAAACATGGTGAGTTTGTTGACTTTCGTGTCACCAATACATGACCAGATCTATCAGAATTTGATCTGTATGGTCAAATTTATATACTAGCGACACGCCGCGCCTTCAGATAGGTGAAATGAACTTATTATCCTCTTGAATAGCTCTGAAAGAAAAAAAGGGGGGTCTTAGTAGGTAGCCTTCCTGGCGGAGAAATAGGTGTGAGTTTATGTATGTATGTTAAAGGTTTTGTGTTCCACAGCTAGTGCCTCCCGCTCGTCCCTGGTGGCGGCGTCCTCCCCTCCCGGAGGCCCCGGCGGCGCGGCCCCGGACGGTCGCTCGGGCACGGGCGGCTGGCGGAACAGACGCTCGCAGAAGCTGGACAAGATGGAGATATTGACGCTGCAGTCCTCGCTGCACTCCGAGATACAAGCCAAGCAGGCTGTGGGAGAGGAGCTCAGTCGCACCAGGGCGGAACTGCTCGCCAGTCAGAGGTCAGTGGCACTTACTAGTACACCGCAGTAGCCGCTGTGAGCGGTAATTGTTTGAAACACGCTGCGACGCGCTGCTAGTAACGAATTCGCGTATTAACAAAGTAATTACTTATTTCGCCGCCCGTTGCACCGCTCACCGCTTAAACCTATGTTGTGAACGGGTCGTTTGAATTGGAGATGATGATCTTAGGTCTATTGGTTCTTGGCTTAGCTAGGCGAGGCTCTCAACACGTCTTAGCATACTTTTGCCAAACGAATCTAGAAGGTCATAGAAGAGATACCTGTATGTTGTACAAAAATACCAGTAAAGTAATTCTAGAGTCCCTTTTGAGGTATAGAACCGTAAAAAAGTATTCTACGTGGAATCAAAATAACTATCTCTAAATATTTTAAACCGTAAAAGTATAATCGAAAAAAAAAGGAAATAAAAAAATATAACGATTTTTTTCTTTAGTTATATTTCACCGTGGCGTCAAGAATTTTCCAAGTAAGCCCCAATATATAGTTCCCCAATATATTAACAACGGCTAATTTAATATGAAGCGTAAGTTTTATTATAATTTAAACCTGATTTCAAAAGGGCATGTTCATTTCAGTACTTCATTGAAACGTAAAGTACTGACTTACCGTCTCATTTAAACAATTAAACGGTGACGATAATTTATTTCTCAAATCATCGATTACTCATGAAATTGGTTCATTTCATTTTTTTTGTGCGAATTGGAAATTGATTTTGTTTTTTAAGATTTCAATACAAAATTTTCTTTTTTTTTTGTTATTGCTGTGTTTGTCACGAAAGTCCAGTTTTTTTGCCCCTTTATTTTGCATGTATTTTTTTTTACAAATAACATAATGACATGATTACAAACACACTCAAAATATTAAATACTTTGAGAAAGGTTTGATGTGTGGACCGTGTTAAGAACTTCTTCATGGAGTACTTTGGCACTTTTTGAATTGTCCATCAAAAAGAACTTGATTAAATTAAAGAAGGTGGTTTTATAAGGGCTATTTTACGAGGAGGTCACATAGAACGCTTCATAAAAAACCAAACACAGATTTGAGTTGACCTGCCCAATCAGTACAAGCATGTGTCAGTTATCATGTAGCTCAACTCATAACACAAGGAGCTCAACGATACGACGAACAATACCAAAGAAAGGACATTTGGGTAGGCCGCATAAATAACTCAAAATGTTAGATAATATAAATTACTAGCTTTTGCCCGCGGCTTCGTTCGCGTGTAATAGTGACTTTCGGCAGATTTTTGTTTTATTTTTTGTAATAAAAACTATCCTATGTCCTTTCTCCAGTTCCAAACTATGTCTGAACCAAATTTCACACGAATCGGTTCAGTAGTTTAGGCGTGAAGAAAAGACAGACAGACAGAGTTGCTTTCGCATTTATAATATTAGTTTGGATATCACCGTTATGTCACATTTGACCTGCAGAGAGCTACTGGAGACCCGCCAGCGACTGGACTCGCTCGCGCACGATATGAAGCGTAAGGAGCAGCACATACGCGATATGCAGGCGAGGCTCGACGCGCCGCACCAGCCCGGCAATTCCTGTGAGTATACTATAGTGTTTGTTTGTGAAATACCCGGACGGGGTAAGCAGAATGATTAATGCGGTTATTTCTTCAAAGTTGGCGCGGACTGGCTTCTTCCGAGTAAGCTCACTCCATCGTTGACTTTTTCTCTGTCATTTTTGACCTAGTCAAGAGTAAACCGATGTCATGAAAAAATGAAAATAATAATAATGTGGTTTGATTAAGTCAAGAGTGAATAGGTAGGGAATACTTCTAGGCAATATCATAAATATTTATTTTTCTCCATATCAAGATATTATAGGCACTGATTAACTTGTGCAATGTTAAATAGATAAAGGTGTCTGAAATAGGAAGATCCTGTGGTACAGATCACCTCACCAAATTGGATATGACATTTCAATAGTCGTTAATCTTTAAGATATCACTTGAGATATCTAGACTGTAGTTATTTACAAGACAATTAAACATAAAATAGCAATCGTGCTTCACCTTCGACCACATAATTGTATCATGAGGCGAGATAGTGATCAAAAGCGAACCTATCTTAATCGTTTATCGTTACCATAACGCAACGTTGTATGCCTATGTTCAGACTCGTATCGTTAGGGAAAAACGCAAGCTCGTAGCTCAATATCCTATTCCGCCGCGCCGAAAGGGGTATGCAACTTTTTGGCATCAATTTTTTTTTCTTTCGCCGGCAATGAAATGATGGTCACATAGTAGACCGCAACTTAAGAACTTCGTAAAAAATAATAAAAAAAATCTAAACCGTAACCAACCAGAGATATAACGGATTTTATTTTGTTCTAATCGGGAGTAAATCACTCCTGATTAGAACAAAATTAAAACCGCCATATCTCTGGTTGGTTACGGTTTAGAAACTTAATTTTTTTTCTATGGACTTCTTAGGTAGTAGTCTAATTGTGGTCAAAATTTAATCACTGGCGAAAAGAAAAAAGAAATTGATGCCAAGGTCCATACTAAAAATTGCATGGGCTTTCAATAATCTTGGCTAGAAATCGAACCCGCTGATTTTGGAACAAAAATCAGACCCTATATTATTACACCATTCGTTGCTATGTTTCTAATAAAGATCAAATTCTGGGAAGGTACGAGGAGGCGGGATTGTACACATTACCGTGACTTCGGTACGTAAAGTGCTATTGAAGGCCGACGTGGATTTTAGTCAGTCAAGTCTGACAGTCCCTCCCGCCCTGCCCTGGGTGGGAGGACTCATTTGATTTTACCACGTAAAAAAAAACTGCTTTAAGAGCCGTAATTTAGATGAATGCACCTTCATACTCTTTTATGGGTCTACTGTAGCAATTGTTGTAATAATAATTGATCGTTTTAGTAAATTAGCTGCCAAACTTTGTTTTATCGTTCGTTTAACGTGTGGCGCCCTCTAACGCTAGTACTTTTAACTTATAGTTACTTGGATTATTTCAATGTAAAATGTATGCTTACCCCGAATGGGATTCATTGGGAACTTTTATTTGAACATATTATTTTTTAAATGGGAGTTGAAAAGAGACAGCTGTATAGAAAAACTCAGCACTTGATAGGATTTGATCAAATCGTTATGGCCAAATTTGTAGTGGACACATTAATCGATTGACATACTTTTATGAGCTGCCAAAACGCGATTCTTCATAAATTTTGTATGGCACCTATCACTTTCACTATTTTGCCAACTACAACAATAACTAAATTGTTAATTAATTTCAAATCTTAAAAGTTCATCGCTTAACCATTTCCAATGTTCCTAATAGGCATATTACAAACAAACTCAAAGAGGAAAGCCAAAGAAAAGATGTATGAATTGTCTAAGGAATGATATGAAAGAAAAAAAAGTATATGAAACTGTGACGTTTGATAGAGGAGAATGGAAGAAAATAACGTGTTGCACCGACACACAAGTAAAATGGGATAAGGGCAGGAAGATGATTAACTATAGTTGGGATAGTGTCCCTCTTAATTGGATTTATCAGTTTCTAACTACGAGTATGTCCGGATGTCCGCAGCTAGTCCACTAATTGTCCATACCAATTTGATCGAATCTTAACGGCTTGTTCACGACCTTCTGTTTGTGAACCATGACTTAGCACGGGGCGGCGAGCTGCAAAATGTTTGCCACACGCCAAGAACCGCCGCCAGTAGCAAATTCGCGTACTTACAAAGTAACTAATGTCTTATTCGCTCCGCCCGTTGCACCGCTCACCGCTTAGAGCAAAGTCGTGAACGAGTCGTAATAGTGCTTTGCATGGCGCTCGCTTCGGTTTAAACGCGGTGTCACTGTACAGTCGTAGAGAAGAGTGTTGTCGTGTAATTGAATGTATTGCATCACGCTTCAAGTCAACAGCATATCGCGAGCTATATAAATCAAAAAGTTTTGGTAAAAAAGGGTGTAATAATTATTAGACTAATATGGGCTCTTATCAACTCCTTGGTGCTATAAAAGTGAGAAGTTTTTTTTTTAAATAATACCTGTTTAGAATAACCTAACGTTTAATTTACGTTTTGTTGTATTGGATTTACTCTTCATTGTTAAATTTTAGATAGTAGATGATTTATTTTGATTAATCTTCTTATTTTTGTAGTACAATCTAATCAAAAGATATTACGTCTAGTGTCTTTTTAAATATTCTATTTTCAGCACAGATCTATATATAAATAAATATGTTTATTTAGTGCACCATTTCTTTTTGTTTTCGTTACATGTTACCGCACATTCCCACCCAATACACAATATGAAACTTTCCGTGACCTCACTATTCACGACGAACGCACTTTTTATCGTCAACGGAATCTTGGCTCCCACCACAAAGTCCAACGTCGTCCACGACGAAAAAAACGAAAATAACTGCACAACACTATTTTTAACAAAAAAATGTGAATATGGACTCTATTGTTGTGTTTGAAATTGGAACTGTGATTTGATATTCCAAATTAATAAAAAAATGTTAACGAAATTTAACATTCGAAAATTAACGTTCTTTTTTATTATGTTTGATAACGAACATGTATTATCTGTGGCATTTAATGTTTTTTTTTTTATTATGATGGCGTCTAACGCTCTTTTTTCTTTTTGTTTTAACTTACGTATTGTGTATTTTTCTTCTATTTTATTGTGCTGTTGGTATTTTTGCGTATGTTAGTTCGGATATGGTTGAGAAGCAACATACCACTGTTTATCGGTGTGACGTCATGTTTATGGGGTGTTGCCATACTTGTGTATCACCATATATACCCCTGATACATATAATTTATTTCTATAGTCACGGCAATGTGTATTTTAAGATTATGGTGTTAAGGCAGCTATATGTTTGTTCCTTCTCTCAATGGTGCTATTCATTTTGAAATCAATTTAATTTACAAACGCAGAAAGTTTATATTTGTTTTTTTTTTTTAATTGCTCCAATGTAAAAAACACTATTCACATTTCACGAGAAAATTGCAGCTTTTAATGGAAAGTGGCAGTTTCTTATACCTATTTAGATCAGAATTAAAAATAACTTTATCAAACTGCATTTTGTTTCGTGACTATGGATCTCATAACCTATTAATTTTTCGTAATTGATGAATTTCGTACAAAAATCTAATGAATTTTATGATCAATTTTATATTTGACGATATTAATATGTAGAAAATTAGTGCTCAAAATTTTGACGATATTATTTTTTAACTTATACAATATTTTTTATTCCACGCCATTTCTTTTTATTTATTTTAAACTGTAATCTCACCAAAGTATATTCATATCTAGTCTTCGGAAATTACTCTAGTCGAAAACGATGATTGCCAAAGATTTTTTAAACGATAGTGTTGTCACTCAACCGTTCGAACTAGTCATTCAAATCGATACGGTTTTTTTTAATCGTTTTTTTTTTGTGTGCGAGAAATAATTCGAATAGTGAAGAAAGAAGGATGTTTTTTAAAGGTTTTTGCGAGGATAATGCTTGTTTTATAATTGTATGAATTGAGTACTGACCAAACATGAAAGTACGACATAATTTTGTATTTTATTAAAAGAAACTGAAGTAATGGTAATATTAATTGTTTTAAGAATTGAATGAATTGTAAAGATGGTAATTTTACAATTTTGTTTTTTTTTTACGATTTTTAAAATTACCTCGAAAACCGCACACATAAACTTTTATATGAATTTTTTATACAATTATATTTAAATCGATCGATTACCAAAGATATTGACAGCACAATGAAATGTTTTATTTTGTATTTATTGCTTAGTTTAAGTTTTTCTATTAGATCAGTTGTAGAATCTCATTCAGTTTGTTTTTTTTATTAATTATGTTCTATTTTAAGACCTCACATGCTTATTTAACGAAGTATTATATCTATATTAATTAAAAAAATACGTAATATTTTTAAATTATTTAAAAATGTGGAACTGATATTTTAAATGTACGGTCTTAAAATTCAACGATTGAATCTTGATTTAGTTTCTTCTTTTTTGCGTTTTATTTATGTTGTTAATTTTAAGTTATTGTCAGCACATTTAATCTGCATTTAACGTGTCTTTTTATGTTTTACTGTTAGGCTGCGTATACACTTGTTTTTTTTTTTGCTGTGAAATCTTGAAGACTTTAATATAATTTGGAGAAATATACCTAGACGCAGTTCGCCTCTGCCTTACTCTTTGGGGATTATAGTCATTGCCTCTCCCTTACGCGCAATGCTTCTCAGATGGAGTTTTGATGTTACACTAGTTTTGGTTGATTCAAATTTTTTATGGCAAAAAAACCTGTGTATATAAGCGGTCTTAGGTTTATATTTTATATACTTCACTCCAGTGCATTAATGTACTTGTCCAATTAAACTTTGTACATTGTTTTGTACATAAGTTATTAAAAGTTATGTTGTACTTACGTTTTTGTTATTTATTTTTAACATTTTTCTATTTTGGGTTATATGTGAGAGTTTTTTTTTAGTATAGAATTTGGTATTTCGTAAAATGCTTTAGAAACGAGTAGTTTTAAATGAAATGGGATACGCAATTTTAAAATCACTAAATTCAGGGAAGTATTTACCTATTATTCAATCGTATTTATTAATCAACAACATTATGAAGAAAAAAGCCTAACACGTGATAATTACTGTACAAATTAACAATGTAAAACCTTTTCGGCTCGACAAACATTCAAAATTGAACTCTACCACAATACAATTAAAACACAAAGTTATGCGCAAGCAGCGAGGCAAGGATCGGCGAAATCTTCTTCGTACTGGAGCGGCAAAGAAGAGAACGGTTCGTTTATTATAATATTAGCTAAAACATCCTTTTAGAAGTAGACTCATCGTATGTGACCGTTGTAGAGTTAGCCGATTGCGAATTTAAACGAATTTTGTAGAATTTTTGACAATGCATTCACACCCTTATTTTTGTCCCAGTGAGTTAATCAAGATAAAATATGAAAACAAACTTGAATTCGGAAATTAGTCATTAACAAACTGTCGAATTAAATTTCCGATTTATCTTTTTCTTTTATCTTATTTGGTCGATCTGCACACAAACACAGAGATCAGATAGGATCACATACGTCTGTATTTTTATACAAAATCATATCCTGTTCGACATTAATTGTACATTAAGTATTTGATTCTTAATTCCTTCTGACTTTTGTGATCGGATATACTATTAGCCCAAGCGTCGCCATTTTATTTATTATTTATTTATCTCCCCATAAGAATAAATTCGCAATCGTCTATCGCTAGACTGTGTGTTATTTTGTCCCTGTAACATTATCTGTTGTTATTTACGAAACGCTTCGCTCTCAATAACGACTTTTTTTTTCTTATAATTAATGCTTCAGAAACCATCTTGGGGCAATTGGTTTTTCAATTAACCGATTATTTTTCTTAAAATATTACGTGTTCTTCATTATTTTAAATTTGACAGAAAAGTACAATCGGTAACAAAAGTTTTAAAGATTTGATTATTGTTTTTTATAAATAATAATAGACTAGAAATATTATAACGACAGATAGTGTTTATTTTTTAAAGGTGTAAGTTTTTAGTCTTTGTGCTGCGTATGTAGTTTTCTATCAACTAGTTTCATTTTGTCTATGATGGCGTTCATTGTAAATACGAGCAAGTGTAAAGGGAAAAAGTTAATTTTTCATCATTTACTAAATTGATTAAACATGTCACTGTTTTGTGGGTTTTTTTTTTTCTACTAGTGTTGTTGAATAGTTCTTCGTATTTTGATACACATTTTGAAGAAAAAGTATATTTTTTATGTTTAATTTTCACAAAACCATGGCGTGAGCTATTTTCAAATTATTAATATAATTCCACTTTTACGGTTTACTATTTTGAAATTCTTAAAATTCCAAGTTTTTACGACAGAATTACGACTCCAAAACAGTGACGGTTATCAAAATTTTCATCAAAAATTTATGCAATATGAAACAATTCTTCTTTTATTGCAAATCGCTTCGCTTTTGCTTGAGCTTTCTTGCGGTGGCATGGATGTGATGAAAATACGGCTCTAGTACTCAATTTCAACATCCATCGCTCCTTTGGTATCAAAAAATATACAGCAACCAAAGAATGTTGAAGAAAAACGTCAATGTACGTCAAATTGTGTACTAGAGCCAAAGTCTCCTGGTTTTTCTGAAGAAGTCCATGTACTACATAACGCCCTAAAGCGATTGGTTTTTCCTTTAACACTTGTTTTGTATACGCACATAGGTATTTTGACTAATCTGTTTTTTTTTTTTGGAATTTGTAAACCTCTTTTCGACCTTAGTTTTTTTTTGTAATTTACGTCAGCACACGTCGACAGTTATCAAAAATATCATTAATTAATTTATGATTATGATTTTAGTCTTACGTATAAATTATAATTGTAATTTTGATATTATCATTATTTTAGGATTTATGAAATTTAATGATGATTTTCTTAAATTGAGTTACATTATAGATTTCTTAAAATGTATTAACCGGATCTGTAATAGTTTGTATTAAATCATGGATATCCAGGGTCATTACTTAAGTTTTTTTAAATATCCGTTTCATTTATCCGGTACATGTAACCTTGTACAGTTTGCAGTATAAAGCTTTTTATAACATAATATTATTTAATATAATTTATATATTTAACTAAATGTCTTCGTGTGCTGAAGGTTACATAGTTTGTACAGCGTCAATTGTAATCGTCCAACGTGCATGTCATAGTTCCCGTCTTATATTGACTAAAATGTGTTCATGTACAGACGAGCACAAAAGTTTATTTACGTTAAGCGACGTAATACCCCGCCGCACATACACAATTATTGGTAATAGTGTCAATAGTTCCAATTAGAGTGAAGAGAGAGAATTTTTGTTTTTATATTATTTTAATTTTTATGGCGCATATGCGAAATTATTGGAGTTAACACTTTTGTGCTCGACGTTACGTAAAATATATTTATTAATAATTGTAACGTTTTTTTAATTGCTGTTTTGTGAACGTGGTTTGGGTTGGGATTTGGTTTCTGTGTTTTTATGACATTATTTATAAATATTCTCCCATTTTCTTAACAAAAAAAAAAATATATTTTTCATTTTATCTTCATATTTACAATATAATTCAGTGTTTCGTTCTAGAATTAATGCTTATAGAAAATTCTAATAATATCCTATAATTACCTTTTTGTTTGGTACAAAGTTTGATAAAAAAGGGTGAAGGTGGAACAAAAAGGTTTCTTTTTTACAATATCTTATGTTTTGACTATGATTTATATACATATTAGGGTCGCAACACACTTGCGAAACGTACTGCGCCGAATTCGGTATCGGAAATTCGGTTGAATACGCTCGCCGTGTTTTCCTAGCATTCTGATGTTTCATGTGGAACTTGGAAAACACTGCGAGGGGATTCAACCGGACTTTCGGCGTGGTACGATCTGCAGATGTATCGCGACCCTAAATCGTGAATATTTTTGGAACGGAACACTATTACCTAAAAACTTTCATAAAATTAATTCAAAATAATGACAAATTTCTAAACATTTCAGTCCTGGATCGGCCGCCATCTCAAATGAGTTACTTAGACCAATTCCTGAAAGAAGCGCCAACGGAGCGACACTACGATAATGTGGCTACTATCAATGAGCAGAAGGTATTTTTTGGCTTGACTTGTTCCGTAGAATATGATATAACAATGCTTTTTTCATTCATTCATTACATAATTATTATTTTTTTGGAATGTGTTCCAACATTAAATTAATGATAGTTCCATTTCTTTTGAATATTTCTTTAGTACCGAACAACAAAAACCATTAGACACATTTTTTAAAAGATCTTGCCACGTAAGTGTTTTTAATTACGTATTCAAATTATTTTAATCATACATTTAGAATTTAAAAAGAAACATCTAAAAGCATTAATGCTATTATTAATTTAAGTTTCATAAACTTTTATAGAAAATAATCCTCATATTTTATTTATTGGAATGCATTCTAAGCTTAATTTTGTGACTAAATCATAAGGTGACAGTTTATTTTTTTTCATTATTACATTGTGTATTATCTCATTTTTGTTTTGTTTTTGTGTTGTATTACAGTATTGTCAATATAATCATGTAATGTAACATTTTCCTTCATTTTTTTTATAAAATACAGTGTAATAATGATGCTTTTTAATTTATGTTCGGCCATTTTGTTTTTTGGTTATCTGTTACTCGCACAGATGTCGCCGCAGTACCGTTACAGAAACCAGCATTGTTGCAATGCAAAGGTATTATATGTTTTTATTTATTTTTGCTTTTATTTTTATGAATTTAAAGGGTTGTTTCACTGTCTCCGGATATTATATAGTATCCATCAGATAAATTAGGAAAAAGAACAGAGAAAACCAGAATATTTTTTATAACGTTTTTTTTAATGTTGCCTCACTCTAGGATTTTTTCCTGTATCGTGGGTGCTTTTATAAACATTGAAACTCACATAGACAAGCACCCAGATCTGTAACAATTACTTTTAGGTCATAGGGGAACAGTGTATAAGGCGGGGACGCGAGGTGTGATGGGAAACCACACAGTTAAGGCAAACCATTTGTTAATAGCCGCTTGCAAATGACGTCCTGATGGTGCTTGCGCTACGTTAGTGTTGTGTTAAGTATGCCTAAAGAGTATGTCCCCATCATTCCTCGCGTCCCCGTCTTATACACTGTTCCCCTATAAATATTTGTTCTGTGCGGGGATCGAACCCGCGACACAGCACATCAGTTAATCACGTACACCACTGCGCCAACCGCGCCATCAAAGTTGGCAGGAACTTATCCGGAGGTTGTGAAACAAACCATTGTTGAAATAAAGTTGTGTACCTATTAAAAAATTTACTGAAAACCTAATTAGATCAATATTATCCAGATATACCTATTGTGATGTTAATACGGCTTTCTTAATGCTACAAAACTCTAAAGTTGCTGATAGACTTGAGCATTCACTTGTAGGTGAACATCGAGCATTCACCGTTTTTAATTTTGTCGAACTGAACAACGAACAGAGCCGAATATCGCTACGAATGTTTTCACGATCTTTCTAGCAAACGGCACTTGACAGTCGGCTCGGTAAAATGCTCGTTAAAACGCTCTGGTTTGTTTCATTCGCACCAATGCTCATTACAATTGAATGCTCAAGTTTATCAGCACCTTAAATACAACGGTGGTGGAACAAACATGTCCTACTTTCATACCGTTATTGTTCAAGCTTAATTTCATACTAAAACTTCTTCACTTTTTTGTTATTGTTCAAGCTTAATTTCATATTAAAACTTCTTCACTTTTTTATTGTACTATGGGTTGTCACTGTTAATAATGCTTTAAATATCTAAAATTATTTAGCCAAAATAGTTTTCTTGTGATGTGATATTGCCTATAGCCTTCCTCGATACATGAACTATCCAGCATAAACGGTTTTTTCTATAGGAACCAGTAATTTCTGGGAATAGCGCGTTCAACCAAGAAACTCTCCCTCTTTATAATATCAGTTAAGATTGAAAATAATTAAATATTCCACAACTATCACACAACGTCATCTAGTCCCAAGCTAAGCAGAGCTTGTGTTATGGGTACTAGACAACTGATAAACATACTTATATATTTCTAAATACATACATATTATAGATGAATTACACCCAGATACAGAACAAATGATCGCGCACATCACACAAACATTTGTCCTGGGTGGGAATCGAACCCACGACCTCCGGCATAGCAGTCAGGGTCACTAACCACTAGACCAACAGGCCTGTCAAAATGTTGTTCATATAATGTTATTTTATTCGAATTTAACAACAGATATTCAACATTTCTCGGAAACTAAAACGAGTTTGTAACACAGTTAATGTACGGGTCCCAGCAGTCGGCCGCGTTGAGTGGTTCCGTGGAGCTACAAGACGAGCTGGAGCCCCGGGCCTCCTCGCCGGCCTCCAGTAAGAGCTCGCCCAGTGAGATGTCTACTGTTAGTATAGTAAGTATAGACTATTTTACATAAAAAAATAAATTAGTCCGAAAGATAAATTATCAAAAAATATTTGACCCGTATTTTTTCTTTTGTTACGTAAACCAAAATTGACGAAGATACGATGCTTCTAAAAATCACAAAACGTCACTCGGTCGGTATAATTTTACAGGCGTTATGACGTCACAAGCCCCCACTCCCGTATTTGAAAGCATTTTATCTATGTCAATTTTCATTGATTAAAAAAAAATACGTGGTCATAATTGTGCAATACTCTAACTGACGGACTAAACAGATTTTCAATTTATCTATGCAGTACAATAACTACCCTATTGTGTTTTTTTTTAAGTATTTAAATAATGGGCTAGTCAAGTGTTCCTCAAGTAAGAATCGAGAAAAATAATATAGTAAAAGTCAAATCATTTATTTCAATTAGACAATCGTAGAGGCACTTTTGAACGTTGATTATTCAAAATTAAAGGACATAGGATGGGAAGGGATTGATTCTACACCCATTCGCAAGGGTAGGTTTGTATGGAGAAGAATGGGCAAGAAACTCCATACTTACTCTTTTTCAAAAATGTTTCATAATGTTTTGATATCACAAATTTAAAAATAAATGTAAATGCGATGTACCCATAAAGACCATTTTAAGGATAAAACTGACTGTAGACCACTAAGACATGATTAGTATAGACCATTGTAGTCTGAATAAAAAAAGATAAATAATGTTATGTTTATTCTGCAGGACCCATCGCTAGGCCCGTCGGTACCAGGCAAGCAGAAAGTGCATCAGTTCTTAGTGAGAACCTTTAGCAGTCCCACCAAGTGTAACCACTGTACGTCCCTCATGGTGAGTGTGTTTCTACACCTAATGTTCTTCTTCGATAAAAGTAAATACTAGCGCTACCACTGACGATGCTTTTTTTATCGTGGTGGTGGTGGTCATCTTATGAGTCCTCCCACCTAGGGCAGAGCGGGAGGGACTGTCAGACTCGTACTGACTAAAATCCACGGTGTCCTTGAATAGCTCTACGTTCCGGGGTCACGGTAATTCGTACAGTCCCGCGACCACTACTAACGATGCTAGTTCAAATATGTTAAAGAAATGGTATTTTTTTATTTTTTCTACCCATCACGAATTACCGTGATCCCGGAACGTAAAGGAACCGTGGATTTAAGTCAGTACGAGTCTGACAGTCCCTCCCGCTCTGCCCTGGGTGGGAGGACTCATTCGATGATTTTACCACGATAAAAAAAGTACCCAATGAAAAAAAATAAAGTATATTCTTGAGGATGACTCATTCGTATTCCTCAAGAATATAGTTTCTTTTTTTTAGCAAACATAGTAATGAAATTAAACGAATTTTTCTCATAGAAATACATTTTGCGTTGAATCACTTTTTTCCCCTGTGTATTCGGATCAACATAAATACATATTTACCGTATATCATTACTTCCCAGAATTTGATCTTTATTAGCAACACTATCGAATGGTGTTGGTTGTGTTTTTTTTTCAAAATTACGGCTCGTTTCTTGGCACTGCATTATTGGTTTGCAGAAATTTCAATAATCCTGTTATTGAATTTTCTAAAAACCAATAATGCAGTTTTAGTTTCCGTCAAAATCGGCTTCGAGACTCCTTTCAACATTTTTAGATATTCCTCATAGTTTCGGATATAGCCATCTACGGCCAGTTGGAAAATTCAACCTGTATTGTGTTCTCTTTCTAATCAAATTCTTTTCAAACAGATCGGTCTAACTCGACAAGGCGTGGTCTGTGAGACGTGTGGTCTAGCGGTCCACACGTGGTGCTGCGCACGCGTCGCAGCTCGGTGCCCGCTGCCCGCCGAGCGGTCCAGAAGACCACTAGGTATCGACCCAGCCAGAGGACAGGGGACCGCGTACGAGGGATATGTTAAGGTAACTAACATTGTTAGTTTATTATGGTATAAACCATAACTGCTCGGCTCCTATTAACCGTAGCGTAATGTTATGATTACAACACGCAAAGATTTTTTCAATTAAAAGAATGGGTCGATGGCAAATAAAATACTAATAACATGGGCATAAACTTGGCATATTGGTCATAAATAAGTTTACGTCCAAATAAATGCTTGGTCACTTAGGATAAAAAGTAATAACTTTCTTTAGTAAAACATTAAGCCGAAACTTAACAATAAGGTCACGTATAAGGCATTCGTCGTGTACGAACATTTATATGGTATCGAAGTTGGGTCGACGGCGCGTAGTGTTCCACGCGCGCCTCAAGGAGTGTCAGCATAGTGACGGGGCCTGTAGAGGGCCAAAGCCTGCTGGAGTCGCGGGACACCTAATGTTCTTCGATAAAAAATAAATACCAACGCTACCACTAACGATGCTAGCTCAAATATGTTAAAGAAATGATCTTATTTAATTTTTCTACCCATCACGAATTACCGTGACCCCGGAACGTAAAGGGCTATTGAAGGACACCGTGGATTTTAGTCAGTACGAGTCTGACAGTCCCTCCCGCTCTGGCCTGGGTGGGAGGACTCATTTGATGATTTTACCACGTTAAAAATAAAAATGGTATCGAAGTTCCCCCTGTTGCCCAACTTAAAATAATCACTCTCTATAATGTTCACTTCGGTTGCCTGCAGGTACCAAAGCCGGGTGGCGTGAAGAAAGGATGGATGCGGCAGTTTGTGGTCGTGTGCGACTTCAAATTGTTCCTCTATGACATATCACAAGACCGGTAAGTTTTATTGTATCTATCATCTTCATCAGCCTATAATGTGCCCACAGCTGGGACACAGGGCTCCACTCTGTGAGAGAGAGGGAGCTGTAGTTCACCACTCTCGCGCAGTACTTGTATTTTTTTTTGTTACATATACTTTAATTGAGGCCTTTGCCCACCGTTGGGACAAAACAGGTTAATAAAAATAAAAAAAACTGTAATTGCCGAAAATAAGCGTCCTGGTATAATATTTAGTGCGTTCTTATTGTTATGAACCCAGCTCCTGAGTTTTGGATGCGTTCTATCTTTATTAATGTTCCTTGATGAAAAAAAAAAACGAGTCATTGTTTTTCTACACTCCCTGATGTGACGTACTAAATACATTTTATCAATGTTGGAAACTAGCCTAATATAGTATTTTTTTCGTGCATGTGTGTATGCGTGCGTGCATGCAAGCACGAATGCGTACCTGCATGCGTGCTTGCGTCCCTGCATACGAACTTGCGTGCGTGAGTGCGTGAAGTCTAATGTACTGTTTATATTGTTTCAGGAATGCCTTACCGTCAGTATGTGTGAGTCAAGTGCTAGACATGCGCGACCCGGAGTTCAGCGTCGCGTCTGTCAAGGAGTCTGACGTCATACACGCTAACAAACGGGACATACCTTGTATATTTAGGGTGAGTTAATATTTCAGCTGGCAATAATTCACAAAAAAAATGTGATCGAATGATAATAGATTGTTTATTGACGCTCCTAGTACCACGCACCGCTGTATGATTCGCTTGGAGAATACAGCACGTACTTTAGCTAGGAGCGGTGCATCGTGGCGTGTTACAAACATTTCTATACATTTGATCATTACAGCTCGCCGTCCCGGCGCTAAGCCACCACTTACTGCGTCAAAGGGCCGTAATGCTCTAAAATTAAATCGAGCATACACAACAACAAGAAAAATAAATAACTGTTGAATACTTGTCTAAAAAAACCGATGGATGAGAAACGATTGCATGTAGCGGAGATGAGAATGTTAAGATGGATGTGTGGAGTGACAAGAATGGATAAAGTAAGGAATGAGTTTATAAGGTGAAGTTTGAAAGTGGCGCCTGTTACAGAAAAAATTAAAGGGAATGGTCTGTCTTGGTACGGACATGTGATGAGGAGGGATGACACTCACGTGTCTAAGAGAGTGTGAGTATGAATGTCGATGGATGGAGAGGAAGAGGAAGGCCCAAGAAAAGATGGATGGATTGTCTAAGGAATGATATGGAAGAGAAAGGAGTAAATGATACTGTGTCGTTTGATAGAGGAGAATGGAAGAAAAAAACGTGTTGCGCCGACCCCAAGTAAAATGGGATAAGGGCAGGAAGATGATGACTTGTCTAAAAAAACTGTCAACGCCAAAACCACATTTCGCGTTGATTAGGATCGTTTTGCAGTTACACTTTTTTTAGGCAAGCGTTCAAAAGGTGTTTTATCTTTTTGTGGTAAGGTGGTATGTGTTGTATTCTAAAACGAGCTTTTCAAAATAATGCTAATCGTCATCTGCCTAGCCTTTTCCCAACTATATTGGGGTCGGGTTCCAGTCAAACCAGATGCAGCTGGATATCAGTATTTTACATGGAGCGACTGCCTGTCAGACCTCCACAACCCAGTAACTGGGTAATACGATACTCCATGGTAAGACTGGTTGTCAGACTTTAGAGCTTCTGACTAACAGTAACGACTGTCAAAAACAATGCTAATACAAGTAATGTTTTGTCTGCAGATATCAACTTCTCAATTAGAAGGCGGTAAACGGTCGCATACTCTCATGCTAGCGGAGTCAGAATCAGAGAAGACCAAGTGGGTGGTAGCACTCAGTGAGCTGCATAGGATATTGAAGAGAAACAACTTGCCTGATAAATGTGTAAGTAATTTAAAAATAAATTATCTTTCAGAAGTCGGTGGATTGTTTTTTTTATATTTTATAATTAATTTTTGGGTCCATCTTCCTTCCTTTTTTTAAATGTTTCCTTAACACTTACATTGTACACCCGCGAACATGATGTGAGATGTCCTAATATGAAGTCTTAAACGTGAGTGGTTCCACTGTGGGAACGAGATGGCGCTACACGACTTGTATAGCTCTGTCTCTTTCCCACAGTGGAACTACTCACGTTTTAGCTTTAGATGTCATGGTAGGATATCAGATCGTCACACCACCTGCACCGCGTTCGATCTCGATGACGACGTCCTCCTTCAGGCGTTCAGTGAGTAACGATCATTACCTCTTCGGGTATACTCGTGCAGCGTGGTCCGCCGCTGTTTTTACTCCATCATCAGCTATTTGGTCGCGAGAACGAGTTACCGTGACTCCAGAACGTAAAGGGCTATTGAAGGACGCCGTGGATTTTAGTCAGTACAAGTCTTACAGTCCTTCCTGTCCTGTCCTGGGTGGGTTTTGTTTTTTTTTTTGGTAAAATCATCAAACGAGTCTTCCCACCCAGAGCAGAGCGGGAGGGACTGTCAGACTCGTACTGACTAAAATCCACGGTGTCTTTCAATAGCCCTTTACGTTCCGGGGTCATGGTAACTAGCACAGTACCGCGACCATGCTAAAAAAAGAAAGAAAAATCAACTACTTGACTAATGGAGCGCGAGTGGTGTTTCTATGACACTTATAATGTTGTGCTCTATCGCCCGTTGAACTTTTTCTCTTATCGTCTTTCTCTCAGGTATACAGTGCCTGTGTCCTACTGGACTCCACGGCCGCGGCTACAGTCCGCAACGCCCTCTGTGCGTGTGTGCTGGAGCGGTCGCGCATCTGTATAGGAGGAGAGGCGGGGCTGGCGCTCGTGGACCTGGAGCGAGCCGAGGTCACGCCGCGCAGGGCACACGCACCCATCTCCACCATCGCATACGTGCCGCACGAGCAGCTGCTAGGTGAGTGAAACAGGGGATAAGTGTGGATTCAAATTCATTAACCCCCGTGTATTCTAATATTTCAAAATGATAAGAAAAAATGTAAAGAAAGTGTCGAAACACGATCAAAACAAACATAATTATCGTGGTAAGACGCGACCTTAACCTTATATTTTATTTTGAAATTGGAATGATTGTTATTATGAAATTCGAACGATGCATTATTTTGGTACAAGTCGGGTCAATGCCAGATTTATTTGTCAAGGACTCTAACGCTCATCGATCTGAAGCGCGCAAAGATTCGCTTTTGTAATTAAATTATAAATTTTATAAACTCCCCTTCCTTCCAACAGCGAAAGTAAGCAAAACAACATCCTATATGCTTTCGTAATCATTAAACAAGAATTTATTACCCATTTAATATAAAATTATCCAAGAAAATGGTTGACGATAATTTCTGACGTTACCACCATCCAAACAAAATAAGGAAACCTCCACGGGTCCCTGTTTCATGCAATACTTGAATGGCCCATTATTTTGTGTTAACATTTCATATAGCGACAACATTCGACGACGAAGATCTCCGAAGACCGCGTCGTTCGACATCGGTGAATGCCAACGGATTCCATAGCTGAGAGCTATACGTAGGGAATCCTTTGATATTCACCGGTATTGCGCGACGTACATCATCATGTCAGCATTGATACGAGGGATTTTAGAAGATATTGTGAAGAAAAATTCGGTTTTTGAAGTGAAAACTTCTTTAGCGGCGTTGTACACTTTTTTTGGAATGGGTAAAAAATGTTAAACTCGCGTCAGGACACGTGACCTGATCGAAAATTCGAAAAACGGCGCAGGGCGCTTGCGCTTGTTCGTGTGTGTTTATTACTATTCAAGTTTTCACTTCTGTCGGCACTCCCAGAGTTCAACGCGTCGTTTTTTTTTTTTTTGTTTTTGTTCCCAAAGGGTAAGACTAGAGAAACTAACGAGACCTGGCTGCGTAGCCAGTAAAGCATATGCCGCTGTTCGGGAGCCCGCACACTAGGCAGCCACGAATTCCTGGCTGCAGCAGCCAATATAACGCGCCTGTTGCATGGCAGCCAGAGTGTGTGTACGCGAATTCATGTGGCTACCGTCAGTCTCCGCGCACTAGTTGTAGCAGCCAGGCGAATATTGTTAATAATAACTTCCACGTTCATATCGCTCGACAGAAGAATCTGAAATAGTCGTTAGTTGGCTGCTATAACCGGTTGCCGCAGCCTGGCTGCCTAATGCGCGAGGGCACTTCTTTGTAGTAAGACGGATAGTATTTTGCGAGTGTTTATTTCAGGAATTTTATCTTTAACAAGATTCTATCTTCGACTACGTTTTCCTAGATATATGAACGAAATGGAATCTTTTAAAATATGTTTAATTTGCGTGGTCCAGTGGTGATCGCGGGTCGCGGGCGGCACGTGCGCCTGGTGCCCATCCGCGCGCTGGAGTGCGCCGACGTGGAGTGTGTGAAGCTGGCAGAGAGCAAGGGCGCGCTGGCGCTGGCCGCCGGCCCGCTCGGACATGCCGCGCACGGGTTCGCCGTGCTCTGCAAGAAACAGGTATATATTTAAATCCCATCTTTTCATTTTTTTTCCTTTTCGCTAGTTCTTTTTTTTATCGTTGCAAAATCATCAAATGAGTCTTTCCACCCAGGGCAGAGCGGGAGGTACTGTCAGACTCGTACTGAATAAAATCCACGGTGTCCTTCAATAGCCCTTTACGTTCCGGGGTCACGGTAATTCGTACAGTCCCGCGACCCATTAGCGTCGCTTAGGATTCAAATACTTGAATCACTTGCTACGCTCGTGACTCAATCATCATAAATTAGTTCCTGCGGTCGTGATTCAGCTATTAAAATCCTTCGTGTTCTCGTGATTCACATGAAGCCTTCGCTTAAAATCCGACCTTTATTCACTAGTTGCATAATATACTATTCTTTTCCTTTTCTAGAACGCCTACGTAGTAAACGTGTACGAAATAACTCGGACAGCGGCGAGAAGAGTTCGAGTGGCCGAGCTGAGAGCTTGCGGAGCTGTGTGCAGCGTGCAGCTGAGTGGCGCGCGGCTACTGCTGGGGTACCGGGGAGGGTTCGCGGCACACTCGCTGCCCGACCCGAGGCGACCGCACCACGACCAGCCCGCTGTCTGTAAGTTATAGGCCTTCATTGAAGCAGTTACATACAAAAGCTTAAAAATATCGTCCATATAAGAAAGAACAGAGTAGGTCCGACTATACTCCCCTGAAGCACTTCTTAGAGAATCGAAATCATCACGCTGAACATAACCCCAGTCTTGAAAATGCTTGTTGGACAAGAATGAATGAATAAATTAATTTTATGAACTAATTTGAAGACTCTTCTCTAACACTGAAAGAATGGAGTTTTTTAAGGAATGTAGGTATAGATACTTTGTCAAAGGCTTGCGTGAGTTATAGGGGACCGCATAATTTACAGTTGTAATACAATCAGGAGGCTACCGGATAAAATATCGTGAAAAGATCTGGAAAATATGAACACTTTAAGCCTGGATCGAAAGATTTCTTTGTTATAACTAAGAAATACATTGGCTTGCAGCTTTTCTCAATCTCATGTCAAAATCAACCTTAACTTTCAAGTTGTAGGTAGGTTTTTCAGAAGAGGGGTAGTCGGAAGAGCAATGGTGGCCCAGTAGTTAAGGCATTGATTGAAGAGTTGTAGGTTGTAAGTTCGAATCCAGTCAAGGATATTACTGTAAATTATTTTATCACAGTGGGTATCCTTCACCGTTGTGAGACCAATGGCTCCCAAAACAATGAAGGAAAACATTGGGTAGTAATCCAAAAATTCAAAGACCTGTGACATCTACCAACCCTCCATCACTTACTTCATCTTACAGAGAGGAGGCCTGTGTCCCAGCAGTGGCAACATTAGAGGCTCATTATGATGAATGGTTTTTCTTTAGCTTTGTCTTTTTTCTACTTCCAGCTCTTGTCCACCCAGAGAACCAAGTGAACCTGTTCCTGTCCCACTCGGGCGCCCGGCCACTGGGCGCGGCGCCTGTCCCAGGGTCTGGAGACACGCTGCTGGTGTTCAACTCGCTGGCGTTGTATGTGGACAGGAACGGCCACCGAGCGAGAGACACCGAGCTCATGTATACCGCACACCCCACGCATCATGGTAAGGGTCTTCAAGTCAAGACTGAATTGGCTATTTGACAGTAGCTAAAAAATACAAATATAATTAGACCGTCATTTAGAGTTTAAAAAAATAACGGACACCTATTTTTTCTTTTGTAAAATCAATGAATATTCACCAAAATATAACGCATCAAAACTCGAGAGTCCGGGACCCCGCCCGTGACGTCAGAATTCAGTAAAAATTGTACTAAATTCTGACGTATTGCCAATTTCGAAAGCGTCGTATCTTCGTTAATTTTGGTTTACGAAACAAAAGAAAAAAACGGGTCGAATATTTTTTGATAATCTAAATGACGGAATAATTACAATTTTCATTCAAATAGCCAATTGAATAGGTTACTTCTAGACAAGCGTGCTTCACCGTAGACTACATCATCGCTTACCATCAGACGAGATAGTGGGCAAAAGTGGGCATGTCACTCAATAATGAAAAAAAAACTGCTTAGCCATTTCTCACCGGGCATGCGAGCGTCGAGTATTGGGCGACTCGCTGTCCGACCATTGACCATACCCGGGTCGTCGGCGCGTCGTGTTCCACGCGCGCCTCAAGGAGTGTCAGCATAGTGACGGGGCTGTAGAGGGACAAAGCCTGCCGGGGTCGCTATAGGGCTATTGAAGGACACCGTGGATTTTAGTCAGTACGAGTTTTACAGTCCCTCCCGCTCTGCCCTGGGTGGGAGGAATCAAGTGATGATTTTAACACGTAAAAAAAAGCCATTTCTCATATTATGGGATAGACGAGGACTTTTGCCACGTTATTTCTACTAGTCTACCCAAATTCTCTATTAAAATTCAGCTGTGTCGGTTTAGTATTTGATCACTATTTTCATGTATAATTTTACTGACTATAAATTCAATTGTTTGTTTGCAGCGATCAACGACACGCACCTACTTATATTCACGGCGACGCATATCGACGTCTACGACATTGAGACCGGCGACTGGGTACAAACTATGAATATACGTAAGTTATTTTTAATCTACATACTATGAAAAAAGGAGAAAGTTCTCAATTGGAATTCGACGGAATCTTTTTTTAATGTATCATCCTCGATTTATCAGATCAATTAGGAAATAGGGAAGAAAGCTATTTAACTTTATTATTCTCATACAATGGGATATTTTGCTCAAAAAAATAATAATTAAGTAGTCCGAAAGATAGATAAAATCCAAAAATATTGGATCCGTATTTTTTCTTTTGTTACGTAAACCAAAATTGACGAAGTTACAAAGCTTCTAAAAATCACAAAAAGTCACTCGGTCGGTATAATTGTACAGGCGTTATGACGTCACAAGCCTCTACTCCCGAATTTCGAAGCGAATTATATTTGTCAATATTCAAAAAACAAAAAATACGTGTTTATTATTTTTCAATACTCTAACTGACGGACTATCATAACTTTTCCCGTTTTTATGCTCAAAAGCGCTCTTCGTTCGTAGACTAGAAGCGTCTTTTCATTTTTCCATACAATAAATGCAGTATAAACTTCAAGACCGCTATAAATAAAATACAGTAATCTTGTTAAACGGTCTCAAATTTTCAATTTGATTAAGATCTTTCCTGATTTATTGTATTCTTTACCCTACAAACTAAATAAAATGTGAATATTTCAGCGAATGCTCGGCCGTTGGACGAGACGGGCTGGATCTGCTGCGTGAGCGGCGGCGTGGGCAACGGCTTCCCGTTCTCCACGGACGCCGCGCCCTTCATCATATACCTCAGACCGCTGCTCACACGTAAGTCATACTGTAATTTTTTAATCGTGGTAAAATCATCGAATGAGTCCACCAATCCAGGGCAGGGCGAGAGGGACTGTCAGACTCGTACTGACTAAAATCCACGGTGTCCTTCAATAGCCCTTTACGTTCCGGGGTCACGGTAAGTCGCGAGTCCCGCGACCTCGGCAGGCTTTGGCCCTCTACAGGGGGCCACCGTCATGATGCTGAGAGTCCTTAAGGCGCGCGTGGAACACAACGCGCCGTCGACCCGAGCATGGTCGGACAGCGAGTCGCCAATTACTCGCCGCCCGCACCTACGGTGGCCGGAGATCGTTTGCCGAAGTCATACTGTAATAAGAGAACTTGGGGTGATTGGTAGCCTGCGCGTCAGTGGCAGGTAGTGTTGGCGTACCTTGCCTACGCGGGTAGGGAAGAGAAGTTGCGAAGTCACTGCCTCGTTTTCCCCCCATTATTATTGCACGCACTATAAATAATTTCTAAGTAGCACTCCACCCGCGACTTTATCTGCGGGAAGTTCGAACTTTTCCTCTGTAAATTTCTGCTCTTTTGGATATAACAACCTTTTTTTATCCCGTGAAAATCATCATTTAAGTCCTCACACCTAGGGTGGAATGGACGGTGAAATGGACAACTTTACGGTAAGACTCACTCTATAGAGCAGATTATCTTCATTGTTACAGATCCAAGAGCGTCGGACCCTCCAATCGCAGTGGATACCTCACTTTGGGGCAATAAGAGAAGGTTTTCAGTGCGCGAACAGTCACATCAAGCGATAGAAGCGCACAACAGATTGTGAGTATTACTGCCCGTTTTTAAAAATATGATCATTAGTGAGGAGTTCGTGGCTAAATTATTACAGACACACAGGCCGATCTTCCGGGTTAAGCCGAGGTTGGTCTGTAGATGAGTGATCATTTGTCATAGCTAGTTTTCTCCGTGTCTCGGAAAACACGTAAAGCCGTTGGTCCCGGCTATCATCTGTAGGTCTTTGATAGTCGTTACTATTAGTCGGAAGCTCTAAAAGTCCGACGATCAGCCTTACCATGGGGTATCGTATTACCCAGTTACTGTGTTGTGGAGGTCTGATAGATATCTGCATCTGGTTCGACTGGAAGCCGACTCCAATATAATTAAGAAAAGACTCGACAGATGATGAGTTACGGACGTTTCTCCCACATACAAACTTATCAAAACAAATGTTACATCTTTATAATATTATTAATAAAGATATTATATTTCAACGGTTATGTAACTATGTGATTACTTTATTTTCCAGATCAGAGCGTCGTTCCCGGCTAATATCAGCGCCGACGAACTTCGCGCACTTATCCCACATGGGTCCGGGCGACGGGATCCGCTCGCAGAGACTACTGGACCTGCCCACCACGGTGGAGACTGCAGATGAACATCCCATGGTAAATATACAGCTAACATCAGAACTATGTCCCACATGGGCCCGGGCGACGGGATTGGAAGTTACGTTACGTGGCCCGGCAGAATATAATACTGAGGAAGTCGATATAATAACTAGTAGACGCGAATATAGCGCTGTCAAGAGGAGAGAGCTGATAGCGGGTTGCCTCGATCGTGTTTCGTGGCGCACTGCGCCGGCGCCGGCAGAGGAACTGTCGTTGACCTCCTGTCCCCCCGCTTGCGCCTGGTTGTAGTGTTGTGCTAGCTCGATCGCTTGATATAGTGACGCGCGATCCCACATGTTAATCAATATTAAATACTCGTACATTCATGTTTGTTTTGTATATGCAGATGTACAGCAGTCGAGAGAGTAGTAAACGGACGTCGCCGCTGACGATATCGCACGGTACCGGATCATATAATGGTATGTACAAATTCATTCATTTTATTATTTTAGTAATGGAATCATACAACAAAAAATAATTTAGTGTCACTGCCTTGTAGTAGCTCCTCCTTGTCAGCGGGGCTCCTATTTTTCCATGGATTTTAGAGTTTTTATTCCCCTCTTTTTATGTTGGTTTGCCCTCTAGGCGCCGATAATTCGCTGATTATAATGTAGTACTATATACTGACTTGCCTCCCCAGGATCTTGGCGCAGTGGAGGGCGACGTGACCCACCTGGAGAGGCGCCTCCCTCCCCTCCGGGAGCAGGCCGGCCCATGGAGAGGTCCATAGGAGGAGGGTCACAGGGAAGCGGCTCTCTGCTGCTGGAGAGGTCCATCACGCCGCTCAGCCTGGGCAGCATGAGCTCTCTGCACGATGTGCTCAAGGTACTGCTATATACTATACATCGGTCACTCTCTGCTGCTGGACGGTCCATCAGCCTGGGCAGCATGAGCTCTCTGCACGATGTGCTCCAGGTACTGCTATATACTATACATCGGTCACTCTCTGCTGCTGGACGGTCCATCAGCCTGGGCAGCATGAGCTCTCTGCACGATGTGCTCAAGGTACTGCTATATACTATACATCGGTCACTCTCTGCTGCTGGACGGTCCATCAGCCTGGGCAGCATGAGCTCTCTGCACGATGTGCTCAAGGTACTGCTATATACTATACATCGGTCACTCTCTGCTGCTGGACGGTCCATCAGCCTGGGCAGCATGAGCTCTCTGCACGATGTGCTCCAGGTACTGCTATATACTATACATCGGTCACTCTCTGCTGCTGGACGGTCCATCAGCCTGGGCAGCATGAGCTCTCTGCACGATGTGCTCAAGGTACTGCTATATACTATACATCGGTCACTCTCTGCTGCTGGACGGTCCATCAGCCTGGGCAGCATGAGCTCTCTGCACGATGTGCTCAAGGTACTGCTATATACTATACATCGGTCACTCTCTGCTGCTGGACGGTCCATCAGCCTGGGCAGCATGAGCTCTCTGCACGATGTGCTCAAGGTACTGCTATATACTATACATCGGTCACTCTCTGCTGCTGGACGGTCCATCAGCCTGGGCAGCATGAGCTCGCTGCACGATGTGCTCAAGGTACTGCTATATACTATACATCGGTCACTCTCTGCTGCTGGACGGTCCATCAGCCTGGGCAGCATGAGCTCTCTGCACGATGTGCTCAAGATACTGCTATATACTATACATCGGTCACTCTCTGCTGCTGGACGGTCCATCAGCCTGGGCAGCATGAGCTCTCTGCACGATGTGCTCAAGGTACTGCTATATACTATACATCGGTCACTCTCTGCTGCTGGACGGTCCATCAGCCTGGGCAGCATGAGCTCTCTGCACGATGTGCTCAAGGTACTGCTATATACTATACATCGGTCACTCTCTGCTGCTGGACGGTCCATCAGCCTGGGCAGCATGAGCTCGCTGCACGATGTGCTCAAGGTACTGCTATATACTATACATCGGTCACTCTCTGCTGCTGGACGGTCCATCAGCCTGGGCAGCATGAGCTCTCTGCACGATGTGCTCAAGGTACTGCTATATACTATACATCGGTCACTCTCTGCTGCTGGACGGTCCATCAGCCTGGGCAGCATGAGCTCGCTGCACGATGTGCTCAAGGTACTGCTATATACTATACATCGGTCACTCTCTGCTGCTGGACGGTCCATCAGCCTGGGCAGCATGAGCTCGCTGCACGATGTGCTCAAGGTACTGCTATATACTATACATCGGTCACTCTCTGCTGCTGGACGGTCCATCAGCCTGGGCAGCATGAGCTCGCTGCACGATGTGCTCAAGGTACTGCTATATACTATACATCGGTCACTCTCTGCTGCTGGACGGTCCATCAGCCTGGGCAGCATGAGCTCTCTGCACGATGTGCTCAAGGTACTGCTATATACTATACATCGGTCACTCTCTGCTGCTGGACGGTCCATCAGCCTGGGCAGCATGAGCTCTCTGCACGATGTGCTCAAGGTACTGCTATATACTATACATCGGTCACTCTCTGCTGCTGGACGGTCCATCAGCCTGGGCAGCATGAGCTCGCTGCACGATGTGCTCAAGGTACTGCTATATACTATACATCGGTCACTCTCTGCTGCTGGACGGTCCATCAGCCTGGGCAGCATGAGCTCGCTGCACGATGTGCTCAAGGTACTGCTATATACTATACATCGGTCACTCTCTGCTGCTGGACGGTCCATCAGCCTGGGCAGCATGAGCTCTCTGCACGATGTGCTCAAGGTACTGCTATATACTATACATCGGTCACTCTCTGCTGCTGGACGGTCCATCAGCCTGGGCAGCATGAGCTCTCTGCACGATGTGCTCAAGGTACTGCTATATACTATACATCGGTCACTCTCTGCTGCTGGACGGTCCATCAGCCTGGGCAGCATGAGCTCGCTGCACGATGTGCTCAAGGTACTGCTATATACTATACATCGGTCACTCTCTGCTGCTGGACGGTCCATCAGCCTGGGCAGCATGAGCTCTCTGCACGATGTGCTCAAGGTACTGCTATATACTATACATCGGTCACTCTCTGCTGCTGGACGGTCCATCAGCCTGGGCAGCATGAGCTCTCTGCACGATGTGCTCAAGGTACTGCTATATACTATACATCGGTCACTCTCTGCTGCTGGAGCGGAGGCGCTTATAATCTACTTTCTTTATTGGCAATAGGTTTGCCTTTTTACTTGGAACTTTTAGTTTTTCTTAGGATCTCTCACGGACGATTGCATTTTATCTTACAGTTCGTTAATTTCAATTACTTTTCACCCCATTAACTCCATTATTTTGGCCCCCAATTTTTACCTCAACTACATTATGTTTTGTTTCTTGTTTGTATCCAATACTGACGTGAACACAGTATGTCCCTGGGCAGGTCGGCACGGACCTGGGCGACGGCCTGCACTCCGAGGACAGCAGCTGCGGGGCCTCGCCGCCACATCCCATGGACCCTTGATGGTGATTATTTCATTATTAATAGTTTTGGTGGCCTATCATGAAAGCGAGAGTAATTCCATTGTGCAAACGAGATGGCGCTAGACGGCTTGTATAGCTATGTCTCTTTCCCACAATGGAATTGCTCTCGCTTTAAGACGTAATGGAAGGCCACTTGTGTTAATAATTTTAGATAAATAGTTTTGCCAGCTAATGTTCCACGCGCGCCTCTCGTAGAAGTTACGTCACTTCTCCCCGTAACTGCCCGTTCGCTGCGAGCGGTCGCTTAGCGCGGTGCAACGAGCGGTATGATCAAATATATAGAAATGTTTGAACCACGCCACGAGATGCCGCTCATAGCTAAAATAACCGTTAAAAGATCAGTCACCTTTAGGCACTTATAACAATGGGAATAGGGTGTAAATTCGCTTGTTTAATTTAAAAATTTGCCAATTTACTCATAAAACCATTATTTACCTTCCACAGAAGCCAACTGAACTCGTCGTGGACACTAGACATGTCCCGTTTCTACGCTTGCTTTTGTTAAAAGTAGTATAATTTGCGACCGGGACAGGCGTGGACGGTTGTACGCCGTATGTCGACTACACAGAGTTCATTATTGCGTAGCAGCCGATGCTTTAAGTATATTTATGTGAACGCTTCTGTTTGTGATAGATATAATAATAAGCGGATGTCTTGACGCAGTGATTATGCGAAAATAGCTCTTAATTTAGTGAAAATAATAGACAATTTGGGCCGACAGTGTCGGAGATACTTAACATCGCGGCTTTTTAATACTAAGGGAATACAGGATAGGCAGTAAATAAGTAATGCCGCTTTATAAAAAAAATGTCTTTCACAAACAAAAGCGCGGTTAAATAAATTATTATCAATATATTTGGTTCCTAAAAGAATTATATGGAAGATTTATTTTGCAATGTTATTAAATTATTTATCAGAAACGAAATAATAATTACAATGTAATGGTTTTCTGCGTGACACATAATACTAAACCTTCCATTAAAGGATAATAATAACAAATTTAAATAAATATTGTTAAGCTTTGTACACACTGACTAAGTATTAGGCTTAGGAGTTAAATCCTAGGAATTTACTTTAGAATTATAGTATTATTTATTGTAAGCTCTCTTTAGGTAAAAATGGCAAAAATCATGCTATGAAAATTGTATATAAAAATATTAACTTTTTTGCCACTAGTGTGACCACAAAAGTATTAAAACTCTTACTTCTTAAATTATTGTCCCTATAAATTTAACCCAATCTTATACTATTCCAATACGAATTGACATCAAAGTAATTAATTAATTGGGGTGTTATGGAGAGACCAAAAAAAATCTCATACTTCTTTCGTTTACTTGTAATTCTTATGATAAAACTTACATTAAAATTCTTATGACAATTTAAAATTTATTCTTCTACCTATTTTTTTTTTAAATCAACCTAATATGGTCAGTGTGTGCCATGCCCTAGTTAATAGACCCAATGTGGCTTGTAGGTCAATTAGATTCCTGTTAACACTACGTATTTTGTATCTGCATACGTAAGGCTATGTTTATTAGTACATATTAGTTTATTTCACGGTCAAACATGTTTGGAATAGGTTATTTTTGTGTATGATGCCTATAATTGGCTATTTGACAGTAGCTATAAACTACAAATATAATTAGTCCGTCATTTAGAGTTTTGAAAAAAAAGGACACGTATTTTTTCTTTTGTAAAATCAATGAATATTCACCAAAATACAACGCATCAAAACTGGTGACGTCAGAATTCAATAAAAAATGTACTAAATTGTTACGTTTTGCCAATTTTGAAAGCGTCGTATCTCCGTCAATTTTGGCTTACGAAACAAAAGAAAAAATACGGGTCGAATATTTTTTGATAATCTAAGCGGCGGACTAATTAGAATTTTTCAGTCAAATAGCCAATTATTATGTTGTGAGACCGGTTTAAAAGGGAACCGCATAACCCAAAGAGCAGCTGAAAGAACATGGTTTAAAGTCAGTTAAGTCTGTAAGTACCTACCGTACCACTGATTTCCTAACAATTATCTTCCTACCCATATCCCATCTTACTTGTAGTCAGCGCAACACGTTTTTTTCTTCCATTCTCCCCTATCAGACGTCACAGAATCATTTAATCCTTTTTCTTTCATATCATTCCTTAGACAATCCATCAATTTCTTTGGTCTTCCTCTTCCTCTCCATCCATCAACATTTATAGCCATCACTTTCTGTCACACGAGTATCATCCCTCCTCATCACATGTCCATACCAAGACAGACGGTTCCCTTTCATTTTTTCTGTAACAGGCAACACTTTCAAACTTCCCCTTATATACTAATTCTTTCCCCTTATCCACACATCCATCTTAACATAGGGAAAAGGTATCAGTCTGCCCTGTTCGATCCAGTGACGAGTATTGGCGTCCTCCCTTTTGTACCATGCTTTCATCAGCTGCGCATGTGCAAATCAATATCCGCGGTCTTCCGAATATTCACCCACCAGCCTATCATGACGTAGGCAAGAGTAATTCCACTGTGGGAACGAGATGGCGCTAGACAACTTGAATAGCTCTGTCTCTTTCCCACACTGGAATCACTCTCGCTTTAAGACTTCGTGTTAGGTTACCAGGCCGTTAACCTGTCAACACTTTTTTTACCATTTCTTAGAATTAAAATGTTGTAATGAAATACTTTTATTACAACATTTAAAAAAAAAGAAAAAAAAACATTTTTCGTGAAATAAACTAACATTCACTAACAAGCGAACTATATAATAATATAAATAAAATAGATGTAGGATTTTATTAACCAAATTGTATTTAATTGCTTTTATTTTTAATACTCCCGACGTCATTGTTATGACGTCACAGACCGCCGATAATAAAACCAAAACGGTTTATAAGTTATAATAAATTTATAATAAAAAACATGAACAATTTTTTATTAAAATGTGATGTCCTAACAAAATAATTAAAATTAATTACGACTGTGACGGTAATACAAAGCCAATGAATTTCAGTTTAATTGTGAATATTGTTATAAAGTATATTGTACAATCGAGAAATTTGAATTAGGACCCTACATAAGCTAATTTTATTAACACATTTAAATACAATTATGTCCACTCTTGCGTAAACACACATATCTATAATAACGACCTTTATCTTTGTTATTTTGACGGATTCAAACGATATATTGTCATATAGGACACGATTCTTTGTCGATTGTATGCGAAAATTTACAAAAAAAAAAACTTGGTAAATTTTTTTTTGTAAATTTTCGCATACAATCTTAATTAAAAAAAACTTAATATCTGAGTCGCTATAGCATTACTTTTTTTTTCATTACATTTAAACCGTTTAAAGCCGACGTCACCGTAAGACAAAGAATTGAATGAATAATTCACTTGTGTAATGTGAAATACAATTTAGAAGTTTACATTAATTTATAGAAATTCATGTAAATATTTATTTAATAGACTCAATTTACAGGCACTTAAAAACAGTATTCACATTTAAAACTAAACTTAAAAAACACTGCCATCTCTGTATAGATAGTTGATACAATGTTGACAGGCCTGTTGGTCTAGTGGTTAGTGACCCTGACTGCTATGCCGGAGGTCGTGGGTTCGATTCCCACCCAGGACAAATATTTGTGTGATGAGCACGATCATTTGTTCTGTGTCTGGGTGTAATTTATCTATAATATGTATGTATTTAGAAATATATAAGTATGTTTATCAGTTGTCTAGTACCCATAACACAAGCACTGCTTAGCTTGGGACTAGATGGCGTTGTGTGATAGTTGTGGAATATTTATTATTTTATTTATTTATTTATACTTGACAGTTGATCAAAATAGAAGAAACATTAGATTTCGTTACCTCTTTATATTGGTATCGATATGTAAAATAATATCGATGATACGTTATTTAATCGCTTACTAAATAGACTGTCGATAAACTCGATAACTATCCTATTGTGCCAGATACGTAATTTATTAATATCGATAAACTTACATCACTATTATTAGGATTTTAAATTGCATATTTAGCATGTTCCAATTTGTTTTGAATTTCCCTTGCAACAGTGCTGAAATATCAGAAACTCAAAGCAAATAATAAACATGATAAATATACAGTTATGTGATCCAGCGACCATGTCAGTTTAAAAACTTATATACGTCAGTACTTATCAATAAGACGATTGTACCATTTCCAAAAGCAATAGGATATTCATCGATATCGATACAATTATAATAATAAAATATTATTTTTAACCTTTTCGCTAGACACGTATACTATATACATAAGGTTTTGTATATTAATAAAATAATGTGATTATTTCCATTTTTTAATGAAGTTATAAAGTATATTACCAAAATAATCGTCACATTTAATGTTTAAGTTAATTATTTATAAAACGTGAAAAAAATATCGCTTTATTTTAATGCTTTGTGTGTTGAATAAAGTTCATTAAATACGGAATTGTCGATAGATAAAATTAACTGCACAAGTTACGAAGTATTATAAATATGTTATGGTTAAAAGCCATAAAAATACATGTTTCAGATATATTTGGTCGTTATATTAACTGGTGGTTAAAACTGTCAATTCTATACTTAAGTCCGCAGTCAAGTTTAACTATCGACATATCCACACATTTAGCGTAGGTATTACCCTAATTTTTTGTAACAAATCTCATAATTATTTTGTGATTATTCGTCTTTAACAGTAAGCAATATTTTTTTTTAATAATTGTTAATTTTTTAACAATCTAGTCTCTTTTTTTTGTTTATTGACCGTAATGTATTATTGCGACTATAATATTCGTCTTCAATGTATTTTAAGATTTAAACTAGTTGGACGTGGACAAATGAGATTTTTTATAGCTTAGTTTTTTAATTGTTCGTTTCTATACGGTGCCTACGGTAATAGGGTTTCGTGATACGAGTTGTGAAGGTATCGTGTATCCAAAAATATTATGAAGCTAGAAAGAATCTCCATAAAAATATTTGGTTGTAAGTTTGATTAACGTTTTCGGACTAAAAATATAAAATTTCCTATGATTCTGAAAACTAGCAAGTAAAGCAATCGTAGAAAACGTTATCTGCCGTGGCGCCCCTATCTTCTGATGTACACATAATTATTATTCTCTTATATACTTTTTATGTAAACATCGATGAAAATATAAATTATCCAAAGATCCTTGTATCGAAATATATTTAAATTCAACAAAATCGCCGAAATCAGTTGTAAAATAAAGTGAAAAATATGTATAAAAATACTTGAGTCAACTAAAAAAGAATGTTAAATGTTTTGTGAAGTATTATGAAGTATTTACAACTGATCAAGGCAAGGTATTTTATCTTATTGTCTAAATTATCTTTCGAGCGAATTAGTTCTCACATTCAAAAACAAATATTTATAATTATAATTGTTAATTATAATTACTTTTGGATACGAGAACTTGTGCTCACAAAATTAGTATTACCACCTTTTGATACAAAATAGTGTTGGCCACTATATCGATATTATAATACGTTTTAGTTGAAAAATTCTAGATTTAAAACTTATTATGCACCAGAAAGAACTGAATGTATATTGCTTTTTTATATAATTGTGTATGTATATTAATGTAAACATATACATTATGAACAAACGTGTAATGTCCGCTTATTTCTAAACCATTTCTGTCAAATCTTTTACTGAAATTGTTGTTTATGTCTTTCTGAATCGATGAATTGATTTAAATCTATCTTTGTATTAATTATATTTTATTTAATTGTCGCATAACGCCATCGTGAAAGAAATAAATAGCAATTTCAAATCCTTTGTATTACAAATACATTCCGTTGATTTCATCACTGAACCAATCTCATATCGGTAGTATTGATAACTCGCTAGGTATTCACATAACTATCGACAAGTGACGCAACATCACTACACAGCATTTACCTTTGTCAATTGATATTAATAAAATTATTATCGTGGATACGTAACATAATTGGCGTTGTATAACCTAATAAATTGTATATCTCAATAAATTTGTTGATCGAGAAATACGCTAGGATAAGATTATATAAATAAAAAATCCCCAAAAACAATACGCAACGGGTTTAGAAATGTAGATTTTGCTAAAATTGATATTTAAAATGCATTTTATATTAAAAATACGCTTGTATTATTCGAAACTGTATTTATTTTTCACGTTTACTGTTGCGATGTCCGAGCTAATATATTTTATTAGCTTATTTATACTTGTTTTGGCACGTCTTAGCTTTGTATTCTGTAATTATACAGTGAATATTTTACGGTTTTCACAACATTTCTTACCATCAAATGCTTGGCTTACAAGTTTTCCTAATATTATTGGATAAACATAAAATCAAGGAAGAAAATCTTGACACATAAACTTGACTTGAAATCAAGCGAATGATTGCTAGAAAAAACATACGAAATAACAACATTTAAGTATGTGTGTGTGCCGTAGAAAATATACGAAAAAGTATTTAAAACACATTAACAGCGCCCTCTTGCGGATCACTTCCACAATACCTTTATTCCCCTAACTTACAATAACCAATGTTTTCCTATACCTGTATCCAGCTACTGTTCTATAATATAATTATTATGTTATAATTTCATTGTAAATCTAAATTATTGTCTAATATTAAATTGCATTATGTGAATTTATCTCAATACTTCATTATTTTATGTAAATATATCTGAATAAAGAAACATTTGAATGAACTTTTAGTTTTTTTGTGGTGAGCGTTAATTTAGTGCTCAAATTGAAAACGAAAAAAAATACGGACAACGTATGTGCGCGTGTACGGACGGCAGCACTGATCACTTTCAAAAAATAAAATATCGAACTGCTAACTGATTTTTGTATAGGTTACAGGAGTGGGCACACAATAGAAAACAGTTTACAGGAGTGGGCACGCGGGCCCAGTGCGGGTTGGTAAATGTCATAAGTCTTCGAATTTATGGTTCTAGGACATGCCGGTTTTTAACCGTTTTGAGAGCAAGGGTGATGTAATAAATAACACAAAGTAATGCGATTGGCTGAGTTCGAAACCCACAACCTACAGCTCGTCAGTCGGGGCCGTTACCACTGGGCAACCTCAACTCTTTCTTACCAACCGCTAAACATCACTACATAGTATAAAACAAAGTCGCTTCTCGCTGTCTGTCCCTATGTATGCTTAGATCTTTAAAACTACGCAACGAATTTTGATGCGGTTTCACCCTTGCTGAGCCGGGGCGGGTCGCTAGTAGAAATTAAGTTGCAGCTTGCTACGACGGGGAAAACTGGGCCAATAGAACGCGTAGTGTAAGATAAGCCTTTTATATCTGTCCTAGGAATGTTTGATAAACCAAATTATCGCGGAAATTATAGGGATTTTGCGAAAACACGGATAATTTAGACTATGGTGGTTATTTTAGTATAATAATATAAAAATAACAATAAATAATTACATAATATACAATCAAATTTAGGCTGCACAGCGTGCCAAAGAAATGTACAGACGCCAGCAGGTCAACCTACCCGAATCTGTAAAATTTTACCAATCGAACATTAACCTTCCACTATTGTAATAAGGTTGAAAATCTATTAATTTTAAGCGCTTGGCTAAATATCAATTGCCGTGCCCCTAGCGCCCGGCTACGAATCGTGCTTTCCTCTTCTCCTCTCTTTCTGCACCTTTTAAGCTTCGATTTGTAAAATATCATGGTGTACAATAAAAAGTATTATATCTGTCTATCTACATAAATAGAGAGATATAGAATAGATGCAATAAAATCGAACAAAACAACAAAAATCGTGAATATTCTCTGTCGGATAAATACGACACGGGCGATAGGGGCACGGAAATGTTTGTCGGATATATACGACTCTGGCGGTTAAAGGGTTAATGACACACATTTGGTTCAGTGGCTGAGCAATTAGACTGCTGCGCTGAGTGCCGCGGCGATCCCCGCACGGAACAAATATTTGTATGATCTGCAAGTAGTTGTTTCGGGTCTGGGTGTTTGTGTGTTTCTATGTTTGTAAACACACCCACGATACAGGAGTAATTCCTACAGAGAGGCAAAGTTAAAAAAAAAATGAAATCTGACAGACTGAGGTAGGTTGAAGTGCAGGCGTCAGTACATAAAAACATTACCCTCCTTTTGGCAGTCAGGTAAAAGTAAAGAATAATCATCAGCAGTCAGTAAATGGGTCGCGGGACATGAGGCAGCCGTGACCCTGGAGCTATTTTAGTCAGTACGAGTCAGATAGTCACTAACCGGGGGTGTTACCCTATTTGATGATTTTACCACGAAAAAAAGCGATGTGTGATTTTGTTACAAAAAATCGCTTCCTTTCCAAAAAAACCGATTAGTTCCGACTTGGAAATTTAAGTCAAGATGTAACTCGCGTCCTAGAACGTGGACGTATTTCTTTATATGTTTAATGTACTTATAGCTTTTGGATGTTAGGATGATTACGACACTATTTACTTGAATAGCACAGAAAGGCAAGACTAGGCATATAAGATCAAGCTAATTCCATTCGTAGACTATAGATTCTCATGGAGAAGAATTAGAAAAAGACAACATACACTATCAGTACACATATAAAACATAATTATCAGTAATATTTATAGTTTAAAACATATCAATTGACTTACCTACATAATTATAAGATTAAACGAACTTACCTTAAGTGAAGTTCTATCTTAATTATACGAAGCTCCTTGTCCGAGACGGTTTAACGTGTAGTAAGCTGTTTGTACCAGCGCCATGTCACAACTTTAAAGCTAAAAAAAAAAAAGTTAGTTTCCTCGTGTCACATCCCTATTTACTTGTCATTACGTTTGAAGACAGGTATATGAACAACCTCAATTCTGGGATAATACTCAATAAGTATTAGTGGGGGGGTTTTTGGTACTGCCGTCTCGGACAAGGAGCTTCGTATAATTAAGATAGAACTTCACTTAAGGTAAGTTCGTTTAATCTTATAATTATACTCTCTCCTTGTCCGAGACGGTTTAACGTGTAGATGTTTGAAGTTAGGTTGTGAATAATCAGATTTGGTATTAAAAAATAAATAAATAAGTACATATTAAATAAGCTCCATATGGTAATTATATTAATCAATAATCAACAATAAAATTATAACATTAGGTTAAATTAATTCGTAACGATGCAAAGAAAATAATCAACAAATTATGTGTTAATCACAGTATTACATATTGCACTACTAAACTGGGTTGAATCTTGATTAATTGGTCTATTGTAATGCCTGGCAAAAATGGCAGAATTTTGAGACCACCCTGCAGCTTTTCTAATTACATCAATACTGACGCCAGATCTGTTTGCAGCAGACGTTGACGCATGTCTGGTGCTATGGGCTGTGAAGATAGTAACATCAATTCCTGCTTCTTTCAACGTCAGTTTGATCCAACGGCTTATAGTCTGCGTTGATGCGTTTTTATAAGGTTTCTTGAATGTAAGAATTAATTCGTCTGTATTCTTTCTTATAGAACTTGTCTGATCAATATAAGATTTAATGGTGTTGACAGGACAGATTTCTTTTTTCTGGATGAAAGCTTTCAAATGGAACATTGGTTGTATGCTACCTCTTCTGGATGTTTTTATTATATCGGGTATGTATATCTCTACACCACTGTCACTGAATTTCATATTTGATATCTTTATCATCGACAAAGTTTGAACACGATGTCCAGTAGTTAATGCCAGTATAGTGACCAATTTTCTGGTTAATTTTTCGAGTGTTACCTCTTCGTTTGGGTAACACCCCGCTAGATGATTAAGTACTATTCCTGGATCCCATGTTCTGTCGTATTTCGGCATTGGTGGTCTTGATCGAAAGATTCCTTTAATCAACCGTTTTATCCTGTCATCAGATCCAATTTTGGGTCCCATCAGAAGGGATAGTGCAGACCGGGTAGTGTTAATTGTTCCATATGACGCCCCATTTTGATAACACTTGGTTAAAAAATTCAAAATATATGGAATAGATGCCTGATAAGTGTCTAAACTGTGCTCCCTGCAGAACGTCCACCATAATTTTAGGGGTGAATCGTACTGTTTGAATGTATTATTTGAGAGTGAGTTTAACATCACATTTAGAGCTGAGCGTGGTGTTCCTCGCCTTATAAATGCTTGGCTGATAGCAGCCCTGCAGCCAGGGTAAGCTGGTGGTGCAGGGGATGGTATTCTCTGAAAGGGGATGACAACAGACTCTTGTTAGGACTAAAAATGATAAAATCTTCAGAGGACAAAGATCTAATTAGCGGAAACCATGGTTGTGATGGCCAATAAGGAAAAACTAAAATTCCAGTGGCCTTATCTCTCTGTATCTTATATAAACATTTTAACAATAATGAAAAAGGTGGAAATGCATAGAAAAATATATTTGTCCAACTGAGAGTGAAAGCATCCACAGTGAATGCTTCTGGGTCACATTTCCAGGACACAAATTTAGTACACTTTTTATTAGTTCTAGAGGCGAATAAATCTACTTCGGGGGTACCAAAACGCTCAGTTATTTGTCTATAAGCTTTTTGTGAAAGTTCCCATTCTATATTAATTTTCCTTGATTCCTTATCAGCTTCAAAATTATCTTTGGTATTGATATAGGAAGCAAAGATCCAAATATTTCTATTTTCACACCATTGCCAAATCTCTCTTGTGATATTATTGAGGTGTGGAAATTGCACTCCCCCCATTTTGTTAATGTATGCCACAGCAGTAGTGTTATCTATTCTCAATAAAATTTCACAATTATATATGTCTTTTGTAAAACACTGAAGCCCTAAAAGAGCAGCCTTCAATTCTAGATAGTTAATATGGTGATCTTGTTCTGAACGTGACCATGACCCAGAAGCTTTCCTGTGACTGCATACAGCTCCCCAGCCTGTGGTAGAAGCATCAGTGTGTATTTCTATAAGGAAATTATATTGTTTAATCGGGTTACTTCTGTTTATATTATATTGCCACCATTTCAATTCTGATTTGATTACTTGAGAGATAGTCATAGTCAATTCATAATTTTCATTAGATTTCAGTAATGCTAAGTATTTCTGCCTCTCTAAAACTTTGGTATATAGCCAACCATATGGGACAGCTGGACAAATTGAATTAAGTGTTCCTAATAGTTGTGAAAATTCTCTTATTTTGCAAGTACTAATTTGTTTAAATAATTTAATTCTATCTAAAACGGCTATTTGTTTTTGCTGTGGAACTGACAATGTGAGGTCTGTGGAATTTAAAATAAAACCTAGATATTTGCAAGTTTGGCTAGGTATTAAAACACTTTTTTCAAGGTTTATTATAAAACCTAAATCTTGTAAGAGCTTGCATGCTATATGAATATCTTTTCTGCACTTAAGTTGGCAATTATTAAAATACAAACTGTCATCTAAATAGCATGTTAATATTATATTATTATTCCGTAAGTATGTACTAACTGGTTTGAGAAGTTTTGTAAAAACAAAAGGGGCTGTACATAGGCCATACGGTAGGGCATTAAATTCATATAGTAATCCATCATATTTGAACCTTAAGAATTTTTTACTATTTGCAGATATTGGTACTGAAAAGTAGGCCTCTTTCAAATCTATTGAAGCCATGTAACAATTTTTTGACATTAATTTACATGCTGTTCTGATATCTTCTAGCTTGAAATGCTCTGTATCTATGTATTGATTTAATTTCTTTAAATTTAATATGAATCTAAATGAACCATTGGGTTTAGGTACTAAAAATATGGGAGATGTAAATTGGTCTGCACAGTATGAACATTCGGAGATTGCTCCTAGAAGTATAAGCTTTTTAATCTCAGAAGAGATAATTTCTTTCTCAGTTTTTGGCCAGTGTTGTGGCTCAGTGTCATGAGATGGTGGTATTTCACTAAATGGTATATCATAACCTTGTAACCATCCTAACACTACAGGGTCATTTGTAATCTGCAGCCAATTATTTAAATAGTATTTAAGTCGGCCTGCATGTACCTGATTTCTTAGCGGTAGTGCCTGGGCTTGGATCTGATTGGAGGGCGAGGTCTGGCTTGGTCTGGTCTGGTCTGGCGAGGTCGATCGAATCGAGGCTGTTTCTTGTAAGAGTTCTGTTGAAATTGCCCACTGCGAGCTTGCTGATATTGTGGCTGATGGTTCTGCAGTGGGCCCCTCCAGTTTAACTGTCTCTTTGTTGTTGATGTAGCCGGTTTGGTTTTCCTGGTTTCCGCAATCTGTGTACTAGTTCTTTGTATAGACTGTGCTGCTTTAATTTTATCTGCACAGTCTGAACCAAATAAAAATGTATCTATTTTTGTGTTTTTGACAGCCTCTTGGATCGTTTTATTGGCTCCAGAGAGGGCAAAAAATTTCCTGGAGGAGGAGTCTTGATGATGTATTTCTGATGCTATTTTAGCGGCATCATTGATCTCCTCAATTAGCTTTTTGCTGTTTATATCACCCTTCAGTATGTTTGTTAGGGATCGACCCAAGCATGTCATTAATTTTCCAGTAAGATTCTGTCTATAAATTATTCTTTTGTCTCTCTTAACAGATGGTTCTGAGAGGGTAGCCAATAATTCTGCATTCATTAAAGGCGCAACTGCATTAGGGAAGTTAGATGGAGTAGGATATTTTTCAATTAATTTGTCTCGGGCATCCTTACCCAGCCCTTCTGTCATGATTTTTGTCCAGCGAAGGGCCAATTCAGGTCGGATTGGATCGCCAAACTCTTCTTTCTCCTCTCCCTCTTTTCCCAATGCAAGTAAAAACTCTTCTGGAAGTTGGTCATTTTCTGAAAAAGAATACTTTCTTTAGGAAAGGAGTGAAATGTCTATCCGCTCAGTGATAGCGCATCACTTAACTGATATGTTACACAGTTTTATGTATTGGAGCATTATATGCCTACCAGAAAGACACAGCGTTAGTATGAAGAAGCAGTCTATGATTCTGGTTTCTAGGAGCATAGATATTGTAAAACATACCTGATTCTCTTTGGATTTACGTTGTTACCTCTCATTTCCGGCAGGGGTCGCCATCTCTGGTTCCGGCGGCCGGCCGTTTAGGCTTTCATAGCGTTTATGATTTTTGTCGTGTTAGGAGCAAAAGTTTTTCAAAGTTTAAAAAACTGACAAAAATCTTATAAGATTCCAATAATTCATTGTTTTCGGTCTGAAAATAGTGTTAGAGTGATTGTACACTAATAATAAACACGTATTCAGTGTTTTATACAGTGTTCAGTGTTGTGTCATTGACGGCGATTCGGTAAGTACCTACCTACCATTATGAACTCGGAGGATTCCGTCCCTGAACCTGTAGCTCAAGTCGCTGCTCCGGATGGAGAGCGAAGAGCTGTGAGCTCAAGCTCATCGCAAAGCAGTTCCTCGTCTTCGGAAGACGAAGAAGGTTTTGCCTCGCCGCCACCTAATAAAAGGTCTAAGCGGCGCAGGTTCAAACAAGTCGGAACTTGTTCGGATCCTCGCATGGACACTTTAATTAATCAAGTTACATATTTATCAGACTGTGTAGCGCAAATGCCAAAAATTTTCACGGCTATTAGTACGAATTTTAACAATAGTAAAGAAAATGTCGGCAGCCATTTTAATTCCGTGAATTCTACGAATAATCAGTTTCTAAACAAACCACAAGTTTTAAGTAAAGCAACTAATAATAATATGTGTTTGGGAGAGTTGAAAATAAGTTATGACGAATCTAAGATTGTACCTGTTGCCGATCCCGTTAAACTAGAAGAGTTAAATAGTCTTCAACAATTTAACTCACAGGCCTGGAAGGGGCATTCGGTATAAAAAGGACTTACAGGCACTTATGGCAACACCAGGTTTTATAGGCCTAAAATTAAATGAGGAATTATGTCACCTTAATAAAGGAACAGATTATTTGGCTAGTACGGAGCAATTGTTAGCGGGATTGTCAAATGCTGTTTTGGAAAATAGGCAACTTTTGTAAATTGGGCTGCTAGTTCCGACACAGAGCTCAATGCAAACACTCTCTATGATAAATTGTCTGAAAAATTTGGTCCAGCGTCCCCTTCATATAAAAATATGGAAACTTGTATGCAAGTCATATGTGGCAAGCGAGCTGAATGTATTGAGGTTAGACGTGACCGCATACTAAAAGAAGTTAATAATTGTAATCTTAAACTAGCGTTACAAAATATTCCACCTAGTGCTGAGTATCTCTTCAATAGAGAAGCGCTCATCCCGCTGGTAGATTCTTTGGGAGGCTCGCAGGTATGGCTTAATATGCCAAGTTATTTAAAAGATAAAAAGAAAGTCAATAATAGCAATCAGGTTAACAATAAAAGTTTCAAGCCATCTTATAAAACTAATTTCAATAAGAAAACTAAGTTTAACTCGGACAAAAAATCTAAAAATAATAATTATAAAAAGCATTCCTTTCGTCGTACAGGCACCCAAGATACCTCCAACGTTAAAGATAAGTGACAATCAAAGCAGGGTATTCAAAGGCGGTTGCCTGAAGTCCCATGTTCAGGCATGGGAACAATTGGGGGCCAGTCAATATATTCAAAAAACAATAGCGGAGAGTCGCATACCATTTTCAACAAAACCTCCTTTGCATTACCCTTACAAAAGAATATTAAACAAGTTTGCAACCAAGTCATCCAAGAAGATGACAGAAATCATACAACAGTTAAAAGATGCAAACATTTTAGAAAAACCAAAAAACATAACACCCGGCTTTCACTCCAAAATGTTTTTAGTCCAAAAACCAGATGGGGGGATACGCCCTATTTTCAATTTAAAGAGCCTAAATTTACATGTCTCGACTCGACACTTCCAATTAATTTCTCGACAGGATGTAATTTATTTATATATATTTATTATCAGGCATATTTTCACCTAAATATAAAGGAAACCCACAGGCGTTTTCTGCGTATAATATATGGAGGCGAAATATTACAGTTAACGGCCTTACCTTTCGGTCTCTCATCAGCTCCTCACTCCTTCGCCTCAGTGACCAATTGGATTGCGGAAATCCTTCGGAAACAAGGCATAAGAATAGTAGTATACCTGGACGATTTTTTAATAGCCAGTCAAAATCAGACACAACTCATAGAACATACCAAAATAACCATACAAACTCTGGAAAAGTTAGGGTGGCATGTAAACTTTCAAAAATCACTTCTCACCCCAACCCAAGAAATAGAATATTTGGGCATAATATGGAATACAAAAACAAAACTAATTTCACTTCCTGTAAAAATAGTAGAAAAAATTCTAGAACTATCAACAAGCTTCTTACAAAAGAAAGAGTCGTGTCTCCGAGTGATGCAAAAATTGCTGGGTATGTTAAATTTTGCAAATTTAGCAACCCCAAACGGTCGCCTACATTGTCGCCGTTCTCAGATTTTTCTAAAATCATTCAGAGGAGCCAGACCAAGGCAAAAGAGGGAGTTACCACCTCTAGTAACTCAAGAGTTACAATGGTGGGTAAGAAACGTAGGGAAAAGTGCAAGACCAATGCACATCCCGAAGGTTACCCACTTTCTCACCACAGACGCGGCGGACGCGGGCTGGGGAGCGCACCTGAACAACACCATGTTGTCGGGCAAATGGAATCGCCGCCAGCAAAAGTGGCATTCCAATGCGAAGGAAATGTTTGCCGTGTATGCAGCCTTAGTAAGACAAGGTGCACACATGAAGGACGCACATGTTCTAGTGCAGTCGGACAATCGAACCCTCATAGCCTACTTAAGGAACGAAGGGGGAACCCGGTCCTTAGCCCTGTTGGGCCTAACAAGCAAACTCCTTCACCTAACCGAGCAGCACAACATAACGCTGTCGGCATCATACCTCCCGGGGAGGTTAAACGGGATTGCAGACCGCCTCTCAAGAGGAAAACCGGTCCCCGAATGGCAACTACAACCCCAAGCCAAGAATGTAATATTCCAAAAATGGGGCGTCCCAGACATAGATCTGTTCGCTTCAAAAGAAACGGCAGTGGTCCCCCAATACGTAACTTGGGACTCAACAGATGGGTCAGCAATTTTTTGCGACGCCTTCAGTCGAGATTGGGACTTTCAGTTGGGCTGGGTGTTCCCTCCACCCAACTTGATCCCTCGTGTGCTCCATCATCTAAACAGAGCCATAGGGACGTACATAGTAATAGCACCACAGTGGGATCAGTGCTTTTGGCTGACCGATCTACAGGCCAGGGCCCTGTCAGACCCGGTATCGATAACAGATCTGCGGAAGAACCTGATAGATCGATCGACGGGGCTCTGTCCCCCACAAGTGGACAAGTTGTCCCTCCAGGCTTGGAAAATTGGGGGTGGTCAGATCAGGTAGCAAACTGGAGTAGGGAGGAAATTGAATTACTAAGTAACAGTTGGCGCAAAAGCACTCTAAATACTTACAAAGCCCCTATAAAAAGGTGGCTATCATTTTGTGCTACAAATAATATTAATAAAAGAAATCCAGATGGCAAAGACGTTGCAAGATTTTTAGCAGACCTGCATTTAAAAAGAAATTTTTCAGTGAACACAATTTTATTACATAAATCAGCTATTTCTACCTTCTGTGCTTCAAATGCAGACAATCTATCAAAAAATTTCTTTGTTCAACAAGTCTTAAAAGCCATAGCATTATCAAAACCTCCACCTACAAAATCCCCTATTTGGGACACAAAAATAATTTTTAATTGGTTAAAAACAGTTCCAAGCACAAATTCACTTTTCGATATCTCAAGAAGAACTGCAATTATTTTATTGTTAGCATCAGGCAGAAGGATACATGACCTTACCTTGTTGGATATTTCTCAAAGCAACTTCATAGAAGAAGAAGAAAAAATAATATTATGGCCAAAATTTGGATCAAAAACAGACTCAACCAAATATAGACAGTCTGGCTGGTCTTTATTAAAACACCCAGATGCAAATATATGTCCCTTGAGACATATTTCACAATTGATTCAGATTTCACAGGAAAGACGACTTAATAGTAATGTTACAAGTTTATTTGTTTCATTAAAAGGCCAAATAAAACCAGCTACAAGGACTATCATAGCAGGTTGGATTAAATCCATATTTAAAGATTTAAATTTAGAAGCTACTCCAGGAAGCGTCAGAGCAGCTGTAGCATCCAAAGGCTGGTGGGAGAATGTTCCTGTAGATGATATATTGGCTAGAGGGAACTGGAAGAGTGATAAGACTTTCAGAAAGTTTTACTGCAGAGAAATTATTAAAAATACAAATAATGAAGAAGAAGATTTGTTGCGATTAAATTTCTCAAGTTTTAATTAGAATTTTTAAGTTTTATGTGCCAAAGTTGATTGTTTAAGTTGCAGTACCTAACAAATTGTTGATATTATTTTGAAATGATTATAATTACTTATCAATAATATTACCTTACTGATTATAATAATTGATAATAAATGTTTAATCTGAAATGAATTTCCTTCATTCTTTAACACATTTATTTATTTCACATAGCGTTTATTATGTTACCTTCACCAGCAGATATCAAACAAGTCTTCATACTAACGCTGTGTCTTTCTGGTAGGCATATAATAGGACTGTTTTACACTAAAATAAAACAGTCATTATGTGCCGAAAGAAAGACACAGCGTTAGCTCAAGGCCCTTGCTGGTATGAAGACACTATGAAAGCCTAAACGGCCGGCCGCCGGAACCAGAGATGGCGACCCCTGCCGGAAATGAGAGGTAACAACGTAAATCCAAAGAGAATCAGGTATGTTTTACAATATCTATGCTCCTAGAAACCAGAATCATAGACTGCTTCTTCATACTAACGCTGTGTCTTTCTTTCGGCACATAATGACTGTTTTATTTTAGTGTAAAACAGTCCTATTGTCTAACCGCAAGGTGATAGCGCCTGCTCTAAATTTTAGATTTGTAAGATAGTGAGACACTGTCTATCCACTAGTGATAGCGCTTGGTGTCAGAATATATGTCCATGACTGTGTGACCCAGGCGTTTGAAGTTTCTATTAATCGATTAGGTAGGTATTAGAAATGTATAACAGACCTGTATAATTATTAGCTTCTGCGTCATTAATAATGACTGAAGGGGATTCTTCTACAACCGTCGTCTGAGTTGGCGGCGGCGGCGGCGGCGTATACTGCTGAGAAGGTGGACAGCATGGTGATTCTCCGTCATTGCTATCTTCCTCTGAACCTTGAGACAGTATCCTTAATTTGTCTTCCAGCTTTCGTATCTTTTTTCTAAGATAATTGACATCTTTACTTTTCCTTTTCCCCATTTCAACTTACAGAGTTATACTAACACAGAATAACGCTATATTCAAAATGCAATTGCAAAACAGCAAAAGTTTTTCAGTTCGTAACTTACGAGAAAGTCGAAAAACCGTTAGAAAGAAGAAATTTGCAAATTCGTTCATTCATTCGTTTGATTGAATGTGACCAGAAAGTCGGAAAAAATGAATAATAGGGTCGTCTATTAGATAATCTGTACTATTAACCGGTATCCGGAAGCGGATGTGTATTGTTTAGATGAACATTTGCATAACTTTTAGGTTATACGTCTAATAATTACATAATATTACCTCTAATTCCCAAGGGTATAGTAATTTTCGAAACGTACCTGTAACGCTAAATCCAATAAGAATTCCATGTAATGTTTACACAACAAACCTTGACCTTGAGTTGACGCACATCATATTTTGTAAACCATTTGTCACCAGAAAACACTATGTAGTTCTCTTTTTAAAACGCAAAACTATGTAACACTTCATAATAACACTGATATAATATTGTTTTAAGATATTACTATCACAAAATAATAAAAATAACATTTTTATCACGAGAAACGAGTGACCGCGCTGTGCACAAAAAACCGTAATGACAAGTAAATAGGGATGTGACACGAGGAAACTAACTTTTTTTTTTTTAGCTTTAAAGTTGTGACATGGCGCTGGTACAAACAGCTTACTACACGTTAAACCGTCTCGGACAAGGAGAGAGTATAATCTTGTAGAACACACAGTTGAGCTTTTAGAATCACGGACTTGTAATCTCCATCACTTAAATTATCACATCGAATACACATCACTCAGGACCCATCTTAATTCTTAGAACAGTTGCCACATACAGACCCCAAATTAGGGGGTACATCCATTTTTATAAAGTAAGAAATATTTTACCCCATCTGTTATAGAATGCCGCCATAATTGACCAATGCCAGATCGCCAAATCGCCATACATTGTAGCTAAATAATTAATGATATAAGTAATAATTAAGAAAACCAGTGTAGTGAAAACATTTAAAAAAATTATTAGACAATTTAACAATTTAGTAAGTATTTATTTGTAATCTTTATTTATTTTGATTAATATTTGAACATCAACTGACTTCTTTCGGAAATCAGATTGTAAATATAATTATGATCTTTTATTCATTATTTTTCCGTATTATGTACATTTTCAAATATTTTTACAAAACCAAAAAATAAATATAAAACATTTCTGATTATTATTCATATTAATTTTACGTAAGTGTATCATTATCACACGCGTGTTTAATCGGACGTCCTTTTTCTATTTGATTCAATTTTTGGGTCTGTGTTCTCGAATCAAATTTTGTTAAGTGTCGTAGAACAGAAGGAAGATAGGAAAGGAAAATTCTGGAGAGACAACGTGTAGGTAGACAACCGATCTTGATAATGTGCCCGTAAGAAACTGGACAGCCATGACACAAAAGATTTGGAAGAGACCTGGTGCGGCAGTGCTATTGTCTAATAAACACAGCGTTGTCACGACGGCGTGGCTTCAGCTCTCACGCCATACAGGGACTAAAGTTTGCTACTCGCTAAGCTACTGACATCGTCACTAGCGCGCTACACGATCGGGCGATCGAAGAGCACATCGTAGAATCCAGCGATGAGATTTCTTACAGCCCGTTCATGACCTTGCCGCTGTGTTGACATAGCGCGGGGTGGAGAGCGGTAAGATCAAATGTATATGTCACGGCTAAAGGTAGGTGTGAACCTAAACTTAAGATTAGCCGGCTAAACCTAGGTTTATCTTCGACGAAATGTTAATGTTAGTTTGTTCTATCTTTAGCCGGCTAAACTTAGGTGTAGCTGCAGGTCCTTGGCTAAAAATGTAGAAGGAAATGGAAAAGGAAACAATGTAATAATGTTTACTATTTTGACACGAAAACTTTATTAAAAAAATAATCACTTTCATTACACATGAGCGAGCGAAGCGAGCTCGGGACTCGCTGGCATCATATTTTTATCATATTTTTTTTTTTAAACCACCCAGAAGTAGGAGCCCCGCGAAGCGGGGCTCCGTCGACATGCTGGGAAGCGTGGACGCCCCGCGAAAGCAAGACCATTCCATTTCCTTCTACATTAGCCAAGGACCTGCAGCTACACCTAAGTTTAGCCGGCTAAAGATAGAACAAACTAACATTAACATTTCGTCGAAGATAAACCTAGGTTTAGCCGGCTAATCTTAAGTTTAGGTTCACACCTACCTTTAGCCGTAACATATAGAAATGTTCGGTAGGTCCCATTTGTTCTATGGAACATGACGTAATAGAACAAATTGAGAAAATATTGTCCCTATTTGTACTATAGAACTACATACTAGCTTTTGCTTCTGTTTTTATTTGTCTGTGAATGTACAGAACTAAATGGGAATCGCTTTACCCAAATTCTTCCATGATGAGATATATAAGACGTGAATGACATTAATCACTGACGTTAATACCAGGTACAGTTCACTATCAAAAAATTTAAACTACTCGCCACATAATAGCTTTATATTTGAAAAATAAACGCAAAATCTGTTAAAATTTCTGTCGGCGTGTAACCATCTAATCATCAATGTCACTAAGACAAGATGTAACAAATAATTCTCGAGTGGCCAGTTTACATATCAACTTCAAGAAGTTTATGTACTTAGTTTGTTCTGTGGAACAATTTAAGACAAAAAATACAAACTGTTCTATAGTGCAAATAGGGACAATATTCTCTCTATTACGTCATGTTCCATAGAACAAATGGGACCTACCGGAAATGTCTGAACACGCCACGAGGCGTCGCCTGTGGCGAATTCGCGAACTTACAATGTAATTGATATCTTATTCGCCGCGCTTACCGCTTAAACAAAACGTGAACAGGTCGAATAAGCAATAAAACGCATAATTACAAATACAATTTTATTCAGCAAGTCACTAGGTCATATAGTTAATATAAACGCAACACTTAAAACAATCTTAAGTCTTTGTACAAGGCAATTTTCACGTTAACAATACGATACCTGCGAGATCGGGGCGACTGACAATGAAACATTTATTTTGAACATCAATCAAACATTCCTGGGTTTGTAACCACAGATAACAGAGAGAATTTAGCTGCAAGTAAGATTCGAACCTGCAAACTGACAAAATAGTTTAACAATATCGACGCAGGCTTTTTAAAAATTTCTAATACACTAGCTAAAGTATGGAATCATTTACTCCGATTCAGCGCGATTTTGAGTATTTAATAACTTGATAAGAATAATAAAAAATGGTACCATTTTAAAGGTTTAACTGTTAATTTTAAATTGATATCAAATTCATTCATCATACCATTATTTAAGGAGCTATACCGGATCAATTCCAAGTAAGTGAATCCATACTTTTGCTCGCGAGTTTAGTTTATATGTATGTTATACTAGCTTCCGCCCGCGACTCCGTCCGCGCGGATGACGGTCTTCGCGTGGATGGTTTATTTCTCCATTTTGAGTAACTCTGACAATGACATCTTATAAATATCTATTGGACCCAAATACGGCTAAGCCACATAATTAAGGAGATCCCTCTATTGAGCTACTGCTGTTGAGCTCGCGTTCTGTACTGAAAAATAAGATTTTTTTTCTACGTATCTTTCCAGGATAAAAAGTATCCTATTTTATGCCCAGGATAATAAGGTATAATTATACCAAGTTTCATCGAAATCGAACCGTTAGTTTTCACGTGATGCCTGCACATACAGACAGACAAATTTTTTTTAATCACATATTTGGGTTTGGTATCGATCCAGCAACACCCTCCGCTATTTATTTTTTCAATATTTTCTATGTACAGAATTGACCCTTCTACAGATTTATTATAAAATATGTATAGATGACATCATGGCTACAGTCTAGGAACCTAATAGTACACCCACAATAATTATGGGCGAGCCTATTGGCATCAGCAGAACAAACCCAATCATAACAGGTAGATAAGCTGAAGATAAATTCTATTCTTAGGTATCTAATTATAAAAGTAACACAAACAGGATACCGGGTAACAAAATAATATAGATTTTGCATCCAATTATTATCTGATACGACGAAAATCAAGGTTACTTATTTTATAATTTGAAAATGCTATTTTCCTGTTCATATTGTATGATTATTTTGTCACTTGGTTAAAAATAAAAAGGTTTAATTCTATTTACGGTAATACCGTAGAAAATTCATTCAGCGTTATATGATAAAGATATTAAATTTATTTAAACAGGTCTGAGTGATACATCTTATGATCATTGTCAGTCGACCCACTTCGTTCGCAACTTCAACCTCCACAGACCATCCATCCTAGTTAGTTACAATTTGATTAACGCTAATTTTTCGTGTTCAAATAATTGTAAATAATATATAAAATATAAGCGAACGGATAATTTGAGTATTACATACAACACATATAAATAAATATAAAAATGTTATTTCTGGTATACTTTTAGCATTATTTATATTTATTTAACCAAATTTATAGATCCGAAAGTTTGAGGATGATTCCCACAAAAACTACTGAATGGATTTGGATGAAATTTGGTACATTTATAGTCTTAAGCTTGGATTACCACAACGGATATTCCGTGTACGTTCCTGTAGAATAATTACCGAATTTCAGGCGATATAACGCTAAAAGTACAACACTATAAAAAAGCCTTTTACATATTTTAATCTCAATAAGTACGTAGATCGATACATTTTAAATTATTGAGCGCTCAATTCGATAAGGGAATGTGAGTATGACCATTTTTCGAGCGAAGCGACTAAGATAGAACATGTCTGCATGATTTTTATGTGATTTCATTATGGATGGGATAAATTAAATAATTATTTTACGCCTGATAACATATCACATGTTATTATAAGTTAGCCTCTTAATATATAAGCCAGGATTTAAATAATTTCACTTGTTTTATTAAAAGCCCTCTCTTTGTCGCGTCACTCAAGGAATTGACCGAGGCATGAATAATAAAAAAATCTTCAAGAAATATTTCACATGATTTCGTTATTTTCATTTCCATCCAATTTCTCTTTTAATCTCTGTAAAAATAAAAAATAAAATAACTGGAGACACTTTGCTTACAAAATTTATAAAAAAGAGAGTTATTTTCAAAATCGGTTTTTGTAGTGATATAATATTAAAATAAGATATTACATATAATACTTTGATGAAACTTACAAGTTTACGATCTAAATAAATATAAATTACTCTAATTTTGGTGCGCAAACTAAAACACTCGTGATCGATAAATGCGACGCGAACAACTGTTTTTAGTGTAAACCAGTTTGTACGCAGCAATGGTGATAACATAAAAAACATGTTCACAACATTAACATTCCAAGATGTTAATACAATGAATTATTACATTAACTCGGACATTTGTTTTTGATCCCACCATTGCTTTGACATAATTAACAATAACTAAACAAGTTGTTCACGTTTCAAAAACTGTGAGATTACAATTACTAGTGAATGTTGAAATGCAACACATTGAGCGTCCTCCACAGTCTTTCAAAGATTCATTCTTATAAACAACCAAAGAGTAAAATAAAGTAAAGAATTTCGTTTTCGATTGTCGTTGGAATTCAGGAATCGATATTTTAAAAAGCGAACAGTTTTGAATGTCCAAAGATTTAGATTATTAGATGGACATCATCGCGATTACTAACAGCGTTTTCAGTGATTAGAGAGGTCACACATTCCGAAGGAATTTTATACTTCCCGTAAAAAACATCGCAAGGGGGACACAATTCATATGAAAAAAAATTTTTATACCTGGCAAAACCACGCAGTTTGATGTTCAGAATCACGCGAGGTAGCTCTTAGTTTCTACAATTTCCAGTACGAGTAAGTGAAACAATACTATCAAAAATCATTGCTGGCAAAACGGTAACGCGAACGTGGCCAATCTAATGATCTACATCTTCGGCAAATACATTTTATATTTTGTACCCTCTTATTCACAAAATGTTATTTTGTTATTTCTCTTCCTATTGTATAAAAATGATTAAAAAACGGAAGATTCAATAACGCGTTTTTTTAAATGCAAGATTTTTATGAAGAAAAGGGAAACTTATATGTATAAACGAGTAGTTTTATACCAAACCGGAAGATTTTATAGATCTATTATATAATATTGAAGTATTTTAAACGAAGATTTCTAATAATAACATTGTATTAGGCATTTTATGCGAGGAAAACTTTCAATTAACAGAAAATGACATGAAATTCATAAAAAAGACAAACTAAATAATGCAGCTTTAAATTTAAAATTAGATATTTATGTGAATATAAGTATTGTATTGATATTTAACTATTTTTTTTTATCAATAAACCGAATTTGTACCAAAAACCGCAGGTATTATTTAGGTTTATTTCGAGAGTGGCCATGGATAGAACTTATTCGGCCATCTTGTTTTTCTCGTAGACATTAAACAGACAAAGAGTTGCCATTTTTTACTTACAGCCGGACGCAACGCTTCAACGCTCAATTCGTTCCATATGAAAAGAAAAAAAAAAAATTTGGAACCGCTTTAATAGAGCGACACCAAATCCAACTTTATTTACTACACGAAAAGGTACACATTTCCGTAGCGTCACGTCGCGTCTCGGGGTGAACTGAGACCCTTAAGGAGCTTCCGCATGACCCGATTCGACCGATTCCAACTACTAGTGAAAATCATCCTTACCACTACGACATAAGACATAAAACGCGCGGTTGTCTACGGGTAGATGAAAAACAAAACACGCTCGCCACGACGACGTCAAGTCAATCGAATTGCATCATTATATCGTAGTAACAAGGACTACTTTCATTTTTAGTTAGTAGAAATGGTAAATCGCACGAATCGCGTCACGTGGAAGCTCCCTTAGGGGTATTCTATTACGAGAACGAGAATTAAATTTTTCTAGTTTTAAACCGAGTTTACCGAGGAAAGTTTTAAGTTCCATGCATTTTCTTGTGCCGCATAAATAGTTGAATATGAATACTTTCTATTAAAAATGGTATGAATCGAGCACTACACACAGACTTCACTATATTTTACTTTTTATGATGATACTGAATTAGGCCGGCCGCGAATTCAGACACCAGTTTTGTCAACGTCTTTATATTTTTTATTCCTAGCCACACCCGTAGATAGTGTTGCCAGATTTTAACCCTTTGACCGCCACGTCAAAAAAACAAGAACGTGCTCTCAGCGCCAAGCTAAGAAAAATAAATACATATGTACATAAAAAACAGTAGTGAATTTAGAGATATTTTAATAAGCTACATATATTGACGTTTAAAAGTCTGTCGTGTAGTCGCGACGCGCGACTGTGGCGTGCTGAGCACTTTTTGGCTTGACGTCTATACACGTCTGTGGCGGTCAAAAGGTGGCAAAGACTGACTTGTAATCTCTTTTTGTGATAAAATTCTGTTAACTTTAGATAGATTTTTACGTTTAGTAAATAACGCATGCTAAACGTTTTTTTTTTCAGCTGGCAACACTATTTACAGAGACGGCATAGACAATCATAAACTTTCAAAGACCCTGAGTTCAGTTTAAATATTACCACATTCCATAAATAATCACTTAACATATTTTAAGCTCATAACACTTCAAATCCACACATTTTGATAAATTTAAACTGACTTCAGCTCACGACCTCCACCTTTGACCTCTAAAGGTCAAATATCGACTACACAATGAGGCCTTTGACCTCACCAACATATTTTGACCTCTAAGGTCACTGAAATCTCGTAATTTTGCTTTATATAGTCTCAAGGACCTTCGAATTTAGTTGGGTTTTTGTATTTTCGGATTATGAAAACAAATAATGTTGTATTTACTTGTAGGTCTTACAGGCAGTCGAACGCTCAACCACACAATGACGTGTGTATAACAAGATTTATTCACACTATCCGAAAAACCACAAAAATCCTAATATATGTTAATAAAAGCATGTTATCTCTTCTATAATTCCTGCCTACCATGGGAAAACGGCGTGAGTTTTATGTTTTATTACTTGATCAACATAACTTCAGATATTTTGACACTCATTTAGATCATTATTATTTAATACATTTGTAATGTACTTCAAAATTCAATACCTCAAGAGTATGAAATAGCTTACAGAGGCTCTAAAACAGTCACTTTAAGCAATACTTCTAATGATTCACTTCATGAATTTCCAGCGACGTCATTGGTGGTTATTCATTCACGAAGTGAATCATTTGGAATATTGCTAAGTGGTCGTTTTAGACCCGCAATATCGAATAAACTTAATATTAATATAAATGCGAGAATCTGGATGAATGGAAGTTTGTTTACCCCCAGAACGGTTTAATCGATCTGGATGAAATTTGGCACAGAGATAGATTGTAGTTTGCATTAACACATACATACATCATAAAACAGAAACATACTGTTCCCGTGGGCTATTTATTGACATCCACACGGGCGTTGCCGTGGGATAGTGAAAAATGGAAGACGTACCTAGTGTGATATCGTGACTTATTAGATTTTATACTTTCTGTTTTTGACTATTAAATGCAGTTTCTCATATCAAGCAGCTCCACACTAATATCTAAAGTTATGTTAGGTCAAGTAATACGTATGCATGTTATCTGAGGGCTACTGAACCCGCGGCGTGTGCTCGCTACGCTCTAGTCAGCCTTCCGCGGCCTTCTCTTGCGGACCTCGGAGCGCTCCGCGGTGTCGGTCGGCTTGGAGTCGCCGCCACCTTCTGCTGGCTTCTCTTTCTCTTCTTCCGATGTCTGTGGGAGAGGAAGAGTTTATGTGTATCACGATTGTATGGTTTTTCTTTTTTCTGATGGTGACTCTTAACATGATCAAGTAACTGTAGTTATTGAGCAGTTAGTTGGTCAAAATTATGATAGGATAAGGGTAATAGGCAATTTATTAGCAAAAAAAAAATGTCCATCAGCTAGTTTTGAAATTTTTATTTCGTTAAACCAATGCATGTAAGACATAACTCATCAAAATTCGAGAGTAGGGGCTTGTGACGTCAAAAGCAAGCAAAAACTATACTTGCTTGTGACCAATTGGCAATTTTTAAAGTGACGTATCTTCGTCAGTTTTGGTTTACGTAAGAAAAGAAAAAATATGTGTTGAATATTTTTTTGATAACATTACTGACGAACTATTACATTTTTTTTGTCAAATACCCTATTGTATTAATAGAGCAGTCAATAAAATTAGAGATAGGAATAGGCTAATTATATGATATTATTACTATCGCAATTATCGAAGAATACCATAAATATGTCAGAGATTAATAAATGTTACTTACATCACTAAATAATCGACATTTATAAGGCAGAGGCGAGAGGTACCGCTGGGAGGGGACCCCCTAGGAAGACCTATACTGACCTTTTTGGTGAAGTGTTTCAGAAAGGTCGGGTGCGTAGTACTCGCAATTGGCTATTTGACAGTAGCTATAAATTACAAATATAATTAGTCCGTCATTTAGAGTTTAAAAAAATAACGGACACGTATTTTTTCTTTTGTAAAATCAATGAATATTGACCAAAATACAACGCATCAAAACTCGAGAGTAGGGGCTCGTGACGTCAGAATTCAGTAGAAATTGAACTGAATTGTGACGTATTGTTAATTTTGAAAGCGTCGTATCTCCGTCAATTTTGGTTTGCGAAACAAAAGAAAAAATACGGGTCGAATATTTTTTGATAATCTAAGTGAAGGACTTATTATAATTTTTCAGTCATTTAGCCAATTGGTGTGCGTGTATGACCAGATATATGAGTATGTATGATGTGAAAGGAGTATGTAAGGATCGTAGCAGGTGGTCTGTAGTTTCTGCCTACCTTAATGGGAACAGGATGTGATTTTATGTTAATTATACTCACATCACTAGGAGAGTTCTTCTCGGCATCACTGGTATTTTGGTTCTCTTCATCATCCACAATATCATCGTTGATCAGCTCCTGAAATATACAAATAATCAGGGTTAATTTTTTTGCATGTGAGATATTCTTTTAAACATTGCCCACTCTAGGATTTTTTCCTGTATCGTGGGTGCGTTTACAAACATATAAACTCACATACACAAACACCCAGACCCGGAACAACTACTTGCAGATTATGATCTGCAAGTTGTTGTTAAATATTTGTTCCGTGTGGGGATCGAACCCGCGACACGCTGTGCAGCAGTCGATTACTTAGGTACAAACCTAATCCATCATGTTTGTCATGTCCCATTTTACCCCTAAAAAGTGTTAACATTACCTGGTCATCATCAGACTGCTTATCCTTTCCATCCTGGTCGCCACGAGCTCGTTTGTCCAGGTCCTTCTGTGAGATGAACACCTTGTCTCCTCGGCGAGGTGGGTACAACAGGTCGATGACGCATACCAAGAGCTGTTAGAAGATAAATTCAAGTTATTGTCTTATTATGAAGAACATGATGGTATAGCGTACATACCCGTCAACAAAAACTACACTAGCGCCATCTATGCAACGACGGAAGAACTAAGATGTCTACATCGTGCAATCGAAGTTATCCGCGAGTTTAGAAGACAGAACATTCCGACAATAATAATAATAAAACTGGCAACCCTCGTTGACATAAGTCAAGATTAAGAAAATCTCCGAATTTTATTTCAAGGAAATTATATTTAAAAAGTGTAAATAGTTCTGCACCACTCTGCGAAATAGAGTTTTCTAAAATAAATAACAACTCGTAAAAATGAAAATCAAAAACCACAAAATATTGGAAACCAAATGCAAAAACGAATTATGACAGATGTCGTGAAAAGAAAAAACTGAAAATGAAATGAAATCGGAAGAAACGATATGTTAACGAGAGCCAGAGCACAACGCGCACGCCCACCACTCCCGGAGTCGTCGCTTAGTTCCGCCTCGCCGCCGCCGGACACCGGATCACCTGCGTCACCGGCGGCAGCAGTTGCGTCGAGCTCGAGCGACGAATATTTCTCCCCGCCGACGTCGCCAACACCTGTACGTCGGCAGGGGAGAGGCCGGCCACCGAAGAGCTTGGGACCTAGGGGCCAACCGGCCCCGAGCCGGGTCCCCGCTGCCGGTGGTTGTGTGCAGCGCATGAGATGGACTCAGTCCATAAATGAGAATGTCATGCGCGCATACTACGGGTCTACAGAGGGAGGAACTAACCTCACTGCATACCGTGCTAGGATGTTGTCTCTGTTCCAGGTGCTTGAACCAACCCTAAACGTCTCGGCCCAACGACTGTCGGATCAGGTGCGGGTCATCCAACGTAATCACATGTTGGACGACACCGCGCTTGATAGGCTGCGCTCCGAAGTACTAAGCAACCGTATCATCTTAACTCCACCACCACCAGCGGCGTCCGTGTCTGCAAATAGAGTTCCGCCGCGGTCTGTTATTGCTTCTGTTGTGGAGGAGGATGATCCGGTTGCCACGGTAAGTAGCCAGTGCAACGAACGATTGAGGAGCGCACTGGAGGATGCGCTTAGTGAGTACCGCTCAACTCCCATTACGCTTAGACCCCGATTACCACGATTACCCATGCACAAAAAAAATAGGGCGCTGGTGAGTGCCTTGAACTCGCTGCTTAAGAATATTTTCGAGAGCAGCGAGGATCTTGTCGATACACATTCGATCCTGTTTTGCGGGGCTGTTGCGGCATGTCGATTGGCAAATGTCAAGTTTCCGGATAGTGACGGAGCTAATCGACCAAAACCAGCTGTACCAGCCTGGCAAACCAGGATTGAGCGTCGTATCGACGAGGCCAGGGTGCTCATCGGCAAACTATATTGCTTCAGGGAGGGAAATACACGACCACGTGTGATGCGCTTTGTGAGAAGGGCATTCTTGGGGACTGGGATCGGTCCTCAAGAATATATATCCCGTATCACAGAGCGCATCGACTTCCTGAAGCAAAAAGTTTGTGCATGGGCAAGTCGTATTCGGCGGTATAAGCGACGGGTTGACCGGTACTCGCAGAACCGCATGTTCCGGAGCGATGAGAGGTGGGTATATAGAGCTTGGGAGCGACCTGAACAAAACATGGCTGACCTGTGCCGTCCAGATGACGGCGCCACGAGTACATTCTGGCGGAACATCTGGTCGGTACCCGTCAGTCATACTGAGGCTGATTGGATGCGTGATGTCGAGCGCGTGTGTGAGACTATACCAGAAATGGAACCCATAACCATTACACCATCAGATATAGCAAGAGCAGTCCGTTCGTTACCGAATTGGAAATCACCGGGACCGGACGGACTGCACAACTTTTGGCTAAAATGGTTGAATAGTTCACACACTTGTCTGGCATCTCAATTCCAGTCAGCCTTAGAGTCTGGGTCGCTACCACAGTTTCTAACAACTGGTGTTACCCACCTGCTCCACAAATCTGTAAGTACCACGGAACCCAAGAACTATAGACCGATCACTTGTTTGTCGACGGTCTATAAACTTCTTACATCCATTTTGAGAGTGAAAATTAACACACATATTGAAAGTAACTCCATTATGTCTGCCTCTCAAAATGGATGTAGGAACGGGTCCCGTGGTACTAAGGAGCTACTCCTCATTGACATGGCCATAAGCCAACAGGTTCGTCGATCTCGCAAGAATCTGTCCACATGCTGGATAGATTATAAGAAGGCCTACGACTCGGTGCCACATACATGGCTCATGAGGGTGCTGGAGTTGTACAAGATAGATGCAACTCTACGCGCCTTCCTTGAGTCATGTATGGGGCAATGGAGAACGGTCCTTCGCTATCCAGGATGTCGACAGATCCAGGCTAACGATGAACCTGTATGGATAAAGCGGGGAATATTCCAGGGCGACAGTTTGAGTCCACTTTGGTTCTGCTTAGCCCTGAATCCTCTAAGCACATTGCTGGAGGACTCAGGTCTAGGCTATCGGTTGAGGAGAGGTAGTCAGGTCATATCTCACCTTCTATACATGGATGATCTGAAACTCTTTGCCCCCAGCAAATTGCAACTAATGGAGCTACTGAAGGTAACTGAAACTTTCAGTAGTGCCATCAGGATGGAATTTGGTGTTGACAAATGTGCAGTCATGCATGTAAAGCGAGGGGAGATTATGGAATCTGAAGGGATTCAGCTTTCAGATTCCATACACCTTAGATCACTTTCCTCATTCGAGACCTACAAGTATTTGGGTATGTCGGAAGCGTTAGGCATTGATGTACCGGAAGTGAAACAATCGTTGAGGGAGCGCTTCTTTGGACGTCTAAAAAAGGTTTTAAATAGCCTTCTTTCGGGCGGAAACAAGGTTTGCGCCTTCAACGGTTGGGTCATGCCGGTTTTAATGTACTCTTTCGGCATACTCAAATGGACTCAATCTGAACTCGACGCCTTGGATAGACGAGTCCGTACACTGTTGACCGCAAATCGGATGCATCACCCACGATCATCGGTGATGAGGCTGTACATCCCGCGGAAGTGCGGGGGTCGAGGCTTTTTAAACGCTAAGACCCTCCACAACCGCGAGGTGTGCAGTCTTAGAGAATATTTTGTGAATATGAACGTGGGTATGCACCGAGATGTGGTCGCGGTGGACAAGGGACTCACCCCGTTATCCATGGCTAAAGAGGACTGGCGCAAACCTGTAGAACTCACTACGGAAGATCGCAAGAAGGTATGGCACAGCAAGGAGCTTCACGGACGTTTCTACCGGGCTCTTCATGGGCCCGATGTAGATTTTCTAGCGTCCGTCCTGGCTACGTTTCGGTGACCTCTTCGGGGAAACTGAAGGTTTTTTCTGTGCAATTATGGACGAAGTTATGCTGACGAATAACTACCGGAGACATATTATGAAAGACGGGACGGTTGACGTGTGTCGGGCATGCCACCGTCCGGGTGAGTCGATCAGACATATTATCTCTGGTTGTTCTCGTCTTGCTAATGGCGAGTACTTGCACAGGCATAACCTAGTAGCCAGGATTATCCACCAGCAACTTGCTTTAAAATACAAACTTGTTGATTCCGAAGTACCGTACTACAAGTATGTGCCCGACCCAGTTCTCGAGAAAGACCATGTCACGATGTACTGGGATCTGCCTATCATTACTGACAGGACTATTATCGCTAATAAGCCTGACATAGTAGTGATAGACAGATCAGCGCGCCGCGTAATGATAATCGATGTTACCATCCCGCATGACGAGAACCTCGTGAAAGCTGAGAAAGATAAACAAATCAAATATCTGGACCTAGCGCGCGAGGTTGTCGATATGTGGAATGTGAGCTCGGCTATCATTGTGCCGATTGTTGTGTTGATTGAGTGTTGTGTCAACTCGTCGAACAAGAGTTAAAGACGGAACGTTGTTATTTCTGCTCCTCAGTTTTTAAATAAGTTAAGTGGTAAAAAGTGGATATTGTAACAATAATATACTGTTACCTTAAAGCCAGTGACGTGTCCTATTGAGCACTGTAATTCTTATGGTGATCAGTTTAAGTGATACAGTGTAATACCAAAATTAAAGCTGTGGAAAAAAACTCAAAATTTGAATAGTGTGATAACGAACTTCGATCCCTGACCTACGACAACCCGCGGAGCGCTCGATACCTCCCGCGCTAACCGCCACTGACCCCTCCGTCACCTGCCTAGTCGCCTGCGCACTAGTAAACACTCAGCGTGTAGCAAGCACGAATTTAGACGTCTACTGTAAAGTATCGTTGGCGTAGCGGTTTATGTTGCAGCTCTACTGTTCTGCGCGCCGTGGTCGTCGGAACGAGCCCCGCTAAGTGGAAATTTTATTTTTTATTTTATTTTGAATTTGAAAAAGTTTCATTTAATTATTTAAAAATTATTGAAACATGGATTCATCCGAGTGCCTGATTTGACTTTTTGAAATTTATAAAATTTGTTCCGCTATTCATCAATCTCAAAGTCAAAAAGTGCGTGCATCTACATATAACAACCAGCTCTCATCACACTAATTGGAGAGTAAAGTCTATGATATCATTATTTCGATTCGTCGTTAACAGAGGGCGCCACAATAGCTTCAAATAAAATGGATTCCGATGGCAACAACATTACATACCGTAAACTTAAACCCTATAGAACGAGCTCAATAACCGACATTTCTAACATAACGGATACTGATGAGAAAAGTATATTTAACGCAACAATGATGAGTTTACCAGACAGTTTTAACGACCATAATGCAATCATAAATGACCTCACCGAACAAAACAAAACACTCAAAAATCAATTATTGAGCGCTCAACAAGAAATTGAAAATTTAAATAGTGAAAATTATCTTCTCAAATCCGATTTACAAAATATGATAAAAACTATTAACACTTACAAGAAAATATGCTCAACGCCTGAGAAAAAATGTACAACACCGTCACGCAAAAATAAAACATTGCACCAAATAAATTCGCCTAGCTTCATACATCAAGAATGCGAATCACAACTCAACAAAGTTAATAAAGAGACACAAACTACTAAAAGCTGTGCACAGACGCCACATAAAATAAAAGAGGTGTCTACTTCTGAAGAGCAGATTTCAAACTTAATCTCGAAGCCTAAACAAAAGAGTAAACTGTGTATTCTGAGTTGTGACACAAATAAAGGATCCTCGTCAACAATTAAGGAAGTTTTCTCGGAGTACTTCGACTATTGTCATTATATAATGTCCAACAGCACCACAGCACGGCTCGTAAATAATATCGAACTAAAATTGAAAAACTTCACCTTAAACGACTATTGCTTGCTTTTCATTGAAGGAAATGACCTAAAAGAGGAGAGCAATTACATCAATTTAATAAAGACAATAAATGAATCTCTCCGAAAAGTCACATACACCAACATAGTCATCTGTCTCCCTACATATATAGCAGGTGCTCCGATATATAACTTTAAAATTGACATGTTTAACCACCTTCTATACTTAGACATAGTAAATCATGAGTACGCATACATCTTTGACAGCAATCGTACATTATCACATGAGATGTTTTCCTACTCTACAGGTAGGATAAATAAATACGGAATGCGAAATATATATGACAATATTATGAGTAACTTACTAGTTGATTTACATCTTTTTAGTCAGATCAACATACATAACAATAGTAATTTTCGTGATTAGTAGCAATGATATATCTGTAAATTGTAGTAACAATGTAAATCCTGTCCCAGTGAATTGTATAAATTTAACAATCTTACACCAGAATGTTTGTGGTATTTCTAACAAAATAAACGAATTAGACGCCTACATACAAACTCTTGGGAAAAAGTTAGACTTCCTATGTTTGACTGAACATTTCTTGAATAGTGTGTCAGTAACTTCTTTTAACTTAGACGGTTACAAATTAACGTCCTATAATACTCGAAGTAAGAAAAAGAGAGGGGGAAGCCTAATTTTAGCTCAAACAGATAGGAAAGTAGAGAATGTAATTGCAATTGATAAATTGTACGCCGTAGAGAGTTTTGAGATATGCTGCATAAAGGATAGCACAACTGGAGTGTATGTTTGTTGTGTGTATCGTAATCCTAATGACAAGAATTTTGAAATTTTTATGAGGAAAATGGAATTGTTACTTGAGTATTTGTTCAAGAAGAAATGCATAATTTGTGGAGATTTTAATGTCAATTTGCTTCTAGAAAACAAAAAACGTTCTGAGTTTTTGAGTCTGCTGGCATGTTATAATTTTAGATGTCTTTTTGATAGCCCCACTTTTATACGTAACAACTCATATTCCTGCTTAGACAATATCATAACGAATCTACAAGAGGATCACGTATTAAGTAGTGCAATTGATCATAATGGTTTAGGAGACGGACATGGAGCACAATTTTGTGAATTTTTACTAGAAAATATGACAGGAAACAAAAATGATCAATATTTAGTCATTAATAAAAGAATTTTTAATTGTAAAAATAGTTTATCGTTTAAGAACAGACTACTGCTTCATAATTGGAGTTCAATGGGAGTAAATTCATTTTTGAGACATTTTAATAGCATTTTTCGGAGAAGTTACAAAAAACGGTTAATTAAAATCAAAGTAAAAAGGGGATCACAGTTAAAGTGGGTAACTAAAGGAGTTAAAACCTCCAGTAAAATGAAAAGATTATTGTGCACCAATACCGGTAATTATGTTCATGAAAGTGTACTCAATTATAAATATAAATATATTCGCATATATAGAAGGGTCATAACCAAAGCCAAAAAAATGGCAACCGCAGAGAAAATAGATAAATCAAAAAATGTATGTAAAGAAGTTTGGAAAGTAATTAATAACCGCACAAACAGACTTAAAAAAGGGCAACAGGAACCACTTTTACTGAAACTTAACGATCAAATCATAGACTCGCCAACTGCCGTTGCTAACATATTAGCAAAACAGTTCAACCATAATTGTGATTCAGCTAAAACTAACACAGAGGAGGCTCTATTGCTTCTTCAACAAAGCTGTGAAAGGGTTATAGATGATATGTCACTCATACCTACCACACCTAAAGAAATAACAGAAATAATTAAAACTATGCCAAACAAGTTTTCCTGTGGATATGATGAAATCCCTATTACTATTTTTAAAGAGCACATAATAATATTGGCTGAACCACTATCTACATTCCTTAATAACTGTTTGAAGCAGGGTATTTTTCCGGAACAATTGAAAATTGCAAAGGTTGTGCCTTTTTATAAAAAGGGTTCAAAAACGGACCCTAAAAATTACAGACCGATCTCGCTTCTTCCAACACTTTCAAAAATTTTTGAAAAAGTTTTAAAATCTCGGCTGTTGATTCATCTTCGTTTAAATAAAGTTCTACATGACAGACAGTTTGGTTACCAGAAAGGCATTGGCACTGGAGATGCCATCTATAAACTTTTAGATGACATTACTAGTAATTTGAATCAGAAATCAAAGGTGGCAGGTATTTTTCTAGATTTGTCGTCTGCATTTGATACTATTGATCACAATCTACTTATTACTAAACTTAATTATTATGGCGTCAGAGGCAGAGCCCTTCAATTATTTACATCGTATTTAAGAAACAGGAAAATGTATGTAGAAACCAGCACAATAGAACATGATGGGCAATGTAAAACTCACAAATCATCCATGATTAATATTACCACTGGCGTACCGCAGGGGTCCATATTAGGCCCCATCCTGTTTATTATTTTCACAAACGATTTGATTAATTCTATTAAAAAGATCACTCCAGACATTAATCTCGTGGTATTTGCAGATGACACAAACGCTGTAGTAGGGGCGAAAAGTATAAGTGAACTGACAGACAAGGTCAATACTACGTTGGCAGCTTTTCAATTTTGGTTCAATACAAATAGATTAATAATAAATATTAAAAAAACTAACATTATGTTATTCCGAACCACTTCTGGCAATAAAGATGATATGGATATAACCCTTGACAATGAAAAGGTAGAATTAGTGAGAGACGTAAAATTTCTAGGTATCCAGTTGGATGATTTGCTGAACTGGAAAAAGGAACTAGCACACATAGACTCCACTATATCATCTGCGTGTTATGCGTTGAGGACATTGAGGGACGAAATAAATACGGAACAATTAAAAATGGTGTATTATGCTCTTGTCGAATCCAGACTTCGATACAGTATACAGTTTTGGGGGAATAGTTACAGTTACAATTTTCAGCGAGCCTTCATCCTCCAAAAAAGAGCAATACGTACAATTGTCAGAATCTCTCAGAGAGAAAGCTGTCGTACTCATTTTCAGCGCTTAAATATTCTTACATTGCCCAGCTTATACATACTTGTGTTGTTAGTTAATTTTAAAAAATATATCCATGAATATGAGTCTGGGGAAGAAAGAAAAGTCAGGGAAAACACTCGCAGAAATGACTTTAAAAATAGAGTTGTACCTAATTTTAACATTGTCAAGCATAGCCCTCATTACCAAGCTGCACATATTTTTAATAGACTGCCAGCGGATTTAAAAATTTTGTTATACACTAGCTCTTTTAAGGCGAAGCTCCGAGCATTTCTGTTGGATAGGAACTTGTACTCAGTTGACGAATTGTAATTTAATAATCCCATTATGACTATTGTGACTATTTTGAGGACATGTTTATCATTATAATATTTGAATCTAGAATATTTTAATTTTGTATTATTATCAGGACAAGACATGTTTTTATTATTTTTTATTTTGGTATTCTTTTTATGTGGTCTTTTATGTTTTTATGTATGATTATAATTATTATTATTTTTTTGTTATTATTGTCATTGCATGTTTAATTTGGAAATTAGTATTAATAATGTATTAAGTATCAAATACAATGTAAATTGTTCCTGATAAATAAATAAAAATTGTCGTTACTGCCAATGGCCTGATGGCAAAGAACCTCGACGAACATCTTTCGAGGCTCTCATTAGGGGGTTGGGTCAAGGGCCTGATTCAGAAGGCAGTTCTCCTCGATACGGCTCGCATTGTGAGGAGGTTCCTGTCTCTGGAGCCCTAACCACCGGTAGCTTGGACCCTGCTCCCACACCGGCGGATCACTATTTTTATATTTTTAAATGTTTTTTATTACTTTTTTGTAAGAAATATTTAAAAATTTAATAATATGTTTAAAAATGAATAAACGAATAATAATAATAATAATAAATATTCCACAACTATCACACAACGCCATCTAGTCCCAAGCTAAGCAGAGCTTGTGTTATGGGTACTAGACAGCTGATAAACATACTTATATATTTCTAAATACATACATATTATAGATAGATTACACCCAGACACAGAACAAATGATCGTGCTCATCACACAAACATTTGTCCTGGGTGGGAATCGAACCCACGACCTCCGGCATAGCAGTCAGGGTCACTAACCACTAGACCAACAGGCCTGTCACAATGAATGTTGGGCAGAAAGCCCACCAGACACAACACCCGTCTGGTCGGAAGGTACCTTCCTTTTCACCGTGGTAGTGAAGAACTTCCCAATCTGTTCCTCCTACCCCCAAAATGTCAATTACTAAAGTTTGTTCTAAAGAAAGATGCACTGTCATTTAAAATTTATTTTTGAACGATTCAATTAAAATCTATCAATCAAAGCATTTATTTACAGGCACTTTTTAATTGTCAAAGAGGAAAAATATATATTATTAATTACTACAAAATGATGGTGCTACAGTCCCAGTCACAAGACATAATAACTGTGAAAGTACCGTAGATGCCCATCCGAAGGAGTAAATCTCTCAGTAAAAGTACTTTTGCTCGCTAGTACAGTTTCAAATAAAATGTAATTGATAGAATCGCACTGACCAGTCCAAGCAGAGCTCCGATGAAGATGGTGGCGAGAGCGAAGATCAGGTAGGATCCCCACGTCGGCAGGCCGTACGTCTCCATCAGCATATTATGAACACTCTGTAATAGTATGATTATACACATCAGCGTTACGTACAAAACAGAGGCCTTCCGCCGAATCAGCCGTATCACTTATCGGGCCCCCAAGTGTCAAGATCCCCCGTAAAAATAAAAACATAAAATGTTGCTTTTAAATGAAAACCTATGGCGGTCATAAAGCTCCCAATTGTCGAACTCCAAACATAGCTCAATTTTCAAAAAGGCTGTAAGTAGTTATCATAAATGAGCTATCAGTATTCTAAATTTTTAGCTCCCTTCAAATTTCTCTTAATGACTTTGGTAAAAGCATTAGTTATACGACTAATGTCTTTATTCCGCAAAACTGTGCAGTTTATTTTTTTGGGCACACCGCAATCGCGGCGGTAAGAAACCTATTTGAGGAGTGGCTGGATAGGCGTCACGGCGTCCCGACCTACCGCATGACGCAGGTCCTCACTGGACACGGAAGTTTCGGGAGGAACCTGTGTCTGATAGGGAGGGAAGAAACGCCTGGGTGACACCACTGCGAGGATCGTCCGGAGGACACGGTGGAGGACTGCCCCGCTTGAGACTTAGATTAAAAAGCCCCCAAACAAGTTTTGATACGGGACCCCTTCTGGCCTAGCTACGCCACTGGCACAAAGTATTGCGTTCTGTCTTATTCTATAATACCGAACTTTTACAAAACAATCATCATCAGCCTAGCCTTTTCCGGACTATGTACATTAGGATCAGTTTTCAGCCAAATCGGATGCAACTGAATAATGAGTATTTAACATGGAGCGACTGCCTATCAGACCTCCACAACTCAATAACTGGGAAATACAATAACTCTTAATAAGACTAGTTGTTAGACTTTCGGGCTTCTGGCTTACAGTAGCCAAGATCTGTAAATGACGAACGCCATCTAATGGCAGGATATGCTGAAACAAACTAACTGTAACACCTTATTTACCATAATATACTAGCAAATAAATATTTTTGATTCGATAGCTGAGACCAACACTATAACAGATGGTCACCCATCCTCAAACCAACCTCGGCAAACGTGACTTAACCTTGTAGTTCTGACTTGTGCGGTTGTTATAAGCCCAATAAATCAACTTACAGTAAATCTATGAAGCTTTTGTTTTCAGACTGCACACGCATGGTTTAGCGTGGTCCAGCATGGGTTCACGTGGCCCAATATGAATTCCACTTCACCCTTTTCATAGACTTGAACCGCCTTATTACAAAAAGGGGTTTAACTAAAAACCCAGGTTTAATCTTGTAAAACTACGGTTTAAACAAAGATTATTACAAATCGTGGTTTTGCGATAAACCATGGTCTAACAGTAGTAGCTGTCAAATGTATGTCAAAGTTTCTCATAGCAAATTTTTCATTGTGTTGTAGTTTTTGTGTTATTTTCACCCAAAATGGATTGAAACAAGGTAGATTTAATTGTTATTACTCATTGTGGATTTAATTGTATAGACAATCGTTCAAATGGCGGTACTAAAGTCGACGTTTTATCTTAGTTTTGTAATACGGACAAATTTAAACCATGGCTCTGCAGATAAGCCTGGACTTGATAGACCAGGTTTAAACCAAGGTTTATTTAGTTTTTGTAATAAGGCCGGAATAGTTTAATTATAGTGCAAGTACCGGCTTCACATACCTTGGATGCCTGTCTGTGCTTATTGTACTGGATTGTAACCAGTCTTAGCATGGGGTATCGTATTGCCCAGTTATTGAGTTGTGGAGGTCCAATAGGCATCTGGTTGACTGGAAGCCAACCCCATTATAGTTGGGAAAAGGCTAGGCAGATGATGAAGTTATAATCTGCTTCCCATGCTGATTGCCATTGCATGGTGGGCCATGTGGAGCAATGCAGGGTTTGAAACCCAGCATTGCTCCACATGGCCCATCATGGCACTACGGCGATGGGTATTAAGTTAATATAAACCCTCACATACCCTTAGTGCCTGACTGAGCTTGAAGAACTCGGCGACCAGTGTCATCTGTATGGAGTGCGGCGCCTTCCATGATGGTACTGGGTCAGTCTGCTTCCAGCGCTGTTCTTCTACGTAGCCCAGCATGGATTCCACATCGCGGGGACCCTTGTATTGGCGGAATTCGCCATCGATTACACTGTGGAGAAAATTAAGATATAAAATGGCACATCTCATAGTCACTGCAGGATCAAACTACACCACTTGGGCGGTTTTTTTTTAAGTTAGATGAACTTCATCAGACAACAAAAAATGAAGAATGTCAAGAAAGCCCCAAGTTCACTGTCTGACTGTCCAATTATCCTTAACTCATACTGCTAGCCTACTTCATCCCATTGCTGGGCAAAGGCCTCTCCTCATGTTTCCTTCCAGTTTTCACGATCCAGGGCCAAAGTGGATCGTTGGTTTTGTCCAGCTCGTCACGCGGTCTTCTACGAGGTCTACCGCGACACCTTCTGGCTGTGTCAGGGCTCCACGAAGCGGGTTATTTTGGCCCACAGCTTATCAGGCAGACGGTAGACGTGGTCGGACAAGGCCACTTTTAGTGTAGCGAGCTTTTTGCTAACGGCAAGAATTTTTGTTTTTGAGCGCAGCGTGGTGGAGCATACACTATTAGTTTAACCCTTAGTATACTGCGCTCTATTGAATTAAATACTAAAACAAATAAAAATTAATACTTACTGAAAGATAGTAGGCAGAGCAGTGACAACGAATCGTCCACTCAATCCCGGAGACTTGGTGACGTCAACGCCGGCGGTTCTCAATCCCAGTGCCTTGCGGGTCGCCCGGGAGGACAGCTCCCTCCACGCAGGAGAGAGCGCGTTGCAGGCTGGACACCAGGGGGCGTAGCTGGAATAGATACGTGGAATTTAGATAACATACGAAATAGATTTTCTATGGAAAGAACAATTCCATGTAATAGGGGTAGCTACTGCTTAAAAGTAAGTCGTAAGTTGAAGTGCAATAAACATTGTTTAGAAGTGTTTTTAATAGCTATTCCAATGTAATATACTCGTATTCGCACGGATGACAGTGCGAGCAATACAAACACGTTATCAAACAAGTGGCTACATTTCATGCACTTGTATTGTTTCCACATTATCGATTACGAAGACTTACTTAGTTGCAATTGTTGGCACATTTTTGTGGAGCGTGGCCGGTACTGAATATATTCGAAGTAGATTATGAGACGAGACTCTCTTCATCAGATGGATGACGTAGGTTTTCCATACGGATAATCTTACTAATCTATACTAATATCATGAAGCTGAAGAGATTGTTTGTTTGGTTGTAAGCGCTAATGTCAGAAACTACTGGTTGGAATTCGAAAAAACCTTTTTGTGTTGGATAGTGAATTTACCGAGGGAGGGTTTTAGCCTATAAACCATGATGCTACGAAAAAAGGAGCCGAGCAGCGGGGTTAAGACAGGGAAACTGCTGAAGCTATCAACCCATAATGTTCTCATTCTTGGGACACAGGCATCGCTTGCTCAACTGGGTCGGAACCTAAACCCTGCTGAATGGTAGCCATTGCTGTTTTTTGACGGCTTTCACTAAGCGTGCAAACATGACGTATAAGCGATGCTGTTCCTGGTGTTTTCCATTTACTCATTATTATAAAAGAAGATTAATTGCCGGTTTAAAAAGTATCTAATGCAAATGTACTGATGACGTTCGGGAATTAATCTCAGGAGTACATAAAAGCAGCCCTTGCAACTCAACTTACAAAAAAAAACAGAACGAATTGAGAACCTACCTTTTTGAAGTCGGTTAAAAAGAAACATAAATTTTACACTCACGTTGATCGATACATTCGTGTAGAAAACAATTTAATACCGACCCGACATTATTAATTTTTACAGAGTAAACAGTCTGCTCATTACGCCTAATAATCGTTGAAAGGTCACGGTGGGACGACTTTAGGTACTATGTAGGTATGCGATCAATATGTATAATAGACTAGACAGCCACATGTTTATAAAACCGTCTAGTTTATGAGTCACTAGTTTCCGCCCGTCTCTTCTTTCGCTCGAAGTTTCACTCGACAATGAAACTATCAGTAAAAATAGAGACTACAATAATTTTTCGATGGACCACCCTGATTTTTTTTTTTTTTGTATGGAAATACAAAAAAAAATTAAAATGATGATGAGCGACACGAAGTATAACTAACGGAAGCTAGGCTGTGAGTTGATCTGACGGGGTCCTATAGAAGGTCAAACCCTGCTGAAACACGGGACTGTCTAAAGTACGAGTCTGACAGTACCTTCCCCTCCACCCAGCAGGACTCATTTGATGATTTTACCTCCCAAAAGAAGTACCGGGTAATTTCTTTACTTACTGAGCTAAATTGCGCCACCCAGGGGAGGCCCATTTGTTGATTTAAAAAAAATGCTCTTACTCTTTTAGCATGGCCGCGTGTGGGAGAGGATAGCGTCCTCCCTCCACCCCAGCCGCAGTGGTAGACGCTCACGGCGACAGACGTCAGCAGACGATCTCCGGCCACCGAAGGCGCGGGCATGCAAGCATCGAGTAATTGGCTACTCGCTGTCCGACCAAGGACCATGCCCGGGTCGACGGAACGTTGTGTTCTTCGCGCCGAGTGTCAGCAAAATGACAGCCAAAGCCTGCCAAGGTCGCGGGACCCACGAATTACTGTGACCCCGGAACGTAAAGGGCTATTGAAGGACACCATGGATTTTAGTCAGTACGAGTCTGATAGTCCCTCCCGCTCTGCCCTGGGTGGGAGGACTCATTTGATGATTTTACTTCTTTTAGCATCGTGGCTCCGTTTATAAGTGGACAAAATAAAAACATACACAGGTGGGTGTGGCCGGTGATAACATGCTAACAATTACACGATGATGAATCGCGTCATCATTAATGACATCATACCGTCATAATTGTATACGACTAACGAGTTTTACCAAGAACGCGTGGTTTATCTTTAAAAATAAGACATAGTAGTAAACGTTGCGACAGATAAAAACACCGATGTTTCGAGATATTTTAAATGAAACACCTCATTTGTGCTAGAGGAAAAATAAACGCTTTTGTTGCTTACTTTGTTTCATAAATAATTTGTATTATTCATTTTAAGTTAAAACATGTTCTCAGTTTTTGGGAGCAATAGTATTTGAACACTTTTTTTTTATCGTGGTAATATCATCAATTGAGTCCACCCGCACTGGATGGAGCGGAAAGGCTGTTACGACTCATACTGACTAAAATCCACGATGTTCCTTCAATAGCCCTTTGTTCCGGGACCCTGGAACGTCCCTCCTTGTTAAACAGTCCCGAGACTCCAGCAGGGTTTGGCATTCTATGGGAGCCCTGTCAGATTGCTGTCAGCTCATTCAAGCGCGCGTGGTACACGACGCGGCGTCGACCCGGGCATGGTCGATGATCGGATGGCGAGTCACCCATTACTCGCCGTCCTCATGCCGGAAACGGCCTCGCGACGTCCGTTGCTATGGGCGTCTCTCGCAGCGGCTGGGTAGGGAGGAAGAGGCTGCACGTCCTCTTCGTCATTGATAAGTACAGCTTCCTCCTTTGCTAGCATAACTGCTTCGCAGAAGGAGGCGACTGCTTCAAATTCCGTCGTATTGGAAACAATTAGTTCAAATAGATCTAAGAGCAGTTGAATTTTCCTTTTCAAATAAAGGTTTTAATTAGTCTGTAGACTTGTAAAAATCTTAAATATCATGCATGTTAGGGTTATTTGCTAATAGGTAACAATGTGCCATTATTTTCAATTGCTTGTTCCCCTTTTACAGTTAATTGGCTTACTGCCAGATTTATTTCTTCTACACAGAAGATATAGATTTTAGAGCATTTGTACTTGTTTAAAAATATTGATATGTCTGCATTATGGTAAAGAATAGAAAAGACGTCTGAACTTGGACGAGACGAAAGGAGTACAAGGATCGTAGCAGGTGGCGCTCTGTAGTGCCTCTGGGAAATTAAAATGTAAAAAGTACGAATCGTGATAAAGTCCACAAATTCGAGTAATTGGTTTTATTACCATTACTCTCAAAACTTTGAAGGAAAATATCGTGAGGAAATCGGTAGCTACCTTCCTAGAGCCGAATTGACGAAGAAGAATTCACCACCAGGCATCCGAAAGCGCACTGAGTACGCATGGTTAATTACGGCCTACGATTATAAAGAAACCTGTTTCCCAGCAGTGGGAATATTAGACTGATCTTGGGTAAAGTTTAGGTTAACTGTTATTCTTGTACTGCACAAGAACAACTCTAATTTCATAAAAGCTGTGAAGAAAAGTAACAAAATTTTTACAATTTTAGTCATTAATGACATAATGTAGCCTGTGTTTCAACTGGAATTATTAGATTAGAACACTTCTGTTTTTATAAGTTTTTTCCTTCAGGAATTCACTGTAAATTCCTTATGTAAATGATTGAAATGACCCACAATTTTTGTTTTCCTCCATCAACTTATTCTGCCAACTCAATGATCTACAGTTGACAAATGGGCACAGTTCCGGGTTGATCGTTTTCATAGAAAACCAGGAACCAAGGAACTCCATGGAAATAAACTGTTTGCAATGTTATATTACAAAATTATTTTGGTTGCGGGACCAATTAGCTACTGTGACCCCGGAACGTTAAGGGCTATTGAAAGACACCGTAGATTTTAGTCAATACAAGCCTGACACTTTTTCCTGCCCTGCCCGGGTTGGGAGGACTCATTTGATGATTATACCAAGCTAAAAAAAAAGCAAATCAAAACCCCAACTGACATGGGAAAAAATTAAACCCAATTATTTTGACACAAAATCCAAACACATTAAGTAACAACACAAAATACTTTATAAATATTTATGACTAACTATTCAAGTGCACCAAAGATCTGCATAGAACATGACTAACATTATCAATTAGCATAAATGTATGGCATAGTGATGTAACACCTTTGAGTCGACTTTCGAATGTGGAATGACTCATTATTGACCCAAATTGTCTATTACTTCGCCTCTTTTGTTCTTGGTATTTAAAGAGGTTGGCATACATTGGGAATTTGTTAATGGCATGTTTAGGCATTGGTATTTGTCCTATCGAACATTGAATAATGGGGTGCCACTAATTTTATTGTAGTAAGACTCTCAGTAGTTTTCCATACTAATATTATAAAGTTCATTTGGTTTAACGCGCTGATCACCCTACTGGTACCGGTTTTGAATTAAAGTCTTTTTGTGTAGCATAGTTCATTTATCAAGGAAGGCTATAAGCTATATAACATCATGAAGACCAATAGGAGCCAAGCAGCAGGTTGAAACCACAGGGAGAACTGCTGATGCTACTATAAACTGCATGGTAAGTTGACGCAGTGGCAACACAATAGGCTGATGCACTGCATGTCGCAGTTCATATAACCACATGGAACTGGCTGTTTGTGTGTGAATTTTAATGTTTCTTAACATAACCATAGTGTAGGAGTAGTTTGGTGTGAAGTTAAAAATATAGTATTGATATTCATGAATATTTTTAAAGAGCTTATGCATCAAAATTTGAGAGATCTTGTGACATTACAGCTTAATGTTAATTGTACTGAATTGAATTGGTTTATTGAAAATTTTAAAGAGTGTCCTATCGCTGACAATATTGGTTTACATGACAAGAGAAATAGCCCATCATGTTATTTTGTGAAACTAAAAATATCTAATGAAGTCTCACAAAGTACTATGTCAACATACATTCTAATAAGAAAATATTAGCAAGTTCCGTTAACACATTAGGAGAATTATGGACTTAACATGTTTACTTTTAACTTTAAATAGCATGTTTATTCATACACATACTGTCTACATTCCTACCATTTTGAAGTAGTAAATGAGATATTTGTCAATTATATGGTAGATTTCAATCTCAATGTCTTTTATTATAATGTAAGTTTTTAATCAACCTGTTGCAGAGTGAGTTTGGGTTATGTGAAAAACTAAACAATAAATCTAATTGTTTTTTTCCCATGAAAAAAGGTTTGTTAAAAGCTGATGTTTGCAATATTTAATTCATGAATCTGTAAAACGAAGAAATAGTAGAGCGATTAAATTATGTTGGAATTTATTTGAATGAATATTTCCCATGGTGTTAGACAAAATGGAAGCTGAATTTCACACAGAGCGTGTCTGCGTGGGGAAGAAGCAGACATATACTATTACTAACAACAGACAATGCGTCACAGTTTTCAAAACGGTGCTTTTACATAGACCCTATCGACCTTGTAGTGGTTATTGAACCCAAACGAGTGGGTTGAACTTAGACTGCATTTACACCATAAAAAAACTATACATACGAAAAAGAACTAGTCAAACATGATAGTAAAGTATCCCAGCAGAGTTTTAAACAATGTTTGCACCCGTAGTAATGTAATTCACAGCTAAATAGGCAAAGAAAAAAATTGACACGTTCGTCGTAAATTGGTTGAAACCGGCTATAGCAAAAAATACTTACAACTCGACCATCCATTCTCCTTCAAGGATTTCCTTCCAGTTGTCTTCATCTAATTCGCGGTTGGCACTCACAAAACCAGTAAAACAACATAAAATGAATGAGAAATATAGGAAAAAATGTAAAATTTGGGGGACCGAGTGTACGCGCGCCATGTTTGATTTTGCTGTAATGTTGCCTTAGTTTAAAGTTTTCTTACTACTAAAATCATTAAAGTGTTGCTAGTGTCACATATTATAGTAGATAAATTTGGTAGAATTCAAATAATTAATTGTTTTATGGAAATTAAATTACTTATTCTATAAAAAAAACACAAATCTCGCTCAAATCACACTGATAGATTTATTTCAGAAAATAACAAAAAGATTATACAGGTGCTGCCATCTACTGTTTTTAATACACGATATGATAGTTTAGTTGCAAAAGATTGCCACTAGATGTCGATACAAGTATTTGAAGAGCAGTATCGTTGTCTTACTATTCTTCTACCCTCCTTCTTAAGCTCATGTTACGCATGTATGTACCGACCCTAATAGTACCTACCTTAAGAGTTGATAAGATTTGCAATGAAAATGAAACATAAGACATCTGATTCTGCTCTAGCTTTTTCCCAAGTAATTTAGAGTCGGCTCCAAGGCGAACCGAATTTGGCTGAATAAATAATTTATATGGAGCGACAAGGACCTGACGGCCAGAAATCCAGTAACTAGGTCGTACGACAGGTTCTCCTTGGTAAGATCGTTAGTCAGACTTTCGAGTCGTGTGGTGGACGTTATCCTCTCCCTTACACATTCCGCCTCTTCCTTCGCTAGAATGACTGCTTCGCAGAAGGAGGCGACCGCAGGGGAGCTGGCTAGGTTTTTTTTGGAAGTCCCTGTTATGAAGTTTGTAGGAACTTAGGGCCTCGGATTGCAAGGCCCAGGGCCTCAAGTGCTCATACATTTGTATCATCCCTGTTGTTCGGCGAGTAATGGGCGACCCCATGCAACACAACTCACGTGTAACAAAATTATCGCGGCGCAATCTCAATGTTGACAATATTGTTTTCAAGAGTACCGAATTACGTGACTGCAAAATTAACATTGGCTTTAGATTGGAATTCATATTAGTTTGAAGAGCTAACCCCCTGGTTAGAGCGGAAGAGATTGTAAGACTAGTTTGACTAAAATCTACCTGCTCCTACAAATGCCCTTCATTTAATGAGTCCTCCCACCCTTGGTGTAAAGAAAGGGACTGTCAGACACGCACTGACAGAAATGCACGGTGTTCAATAGCCCTTTACTTTCCACTGTCATAGTAACAGATAAGACAGACCCACGATCTTTGCGTGTCAGGGTCGCAGTGTCTTTAAAGAATGTCCCGCGACTCCGGTAGGCATAAAAACTTATTTGCGTAAGGTAGACATATTTTGGTCCATAAGGACATATTTTGGACCCACGAAGGTTTAAAAAAAAAATACTCGAAGTAATAACTAAACTCAGTAATTTGTTTAAATCGTTAAAAACCGTCGTGGAGTGCTGTTACCGACAGCGGTGTCGATGTCGCGGTCCTAGGGCTTCTCCTCCGGCTTCGTCTACTATCGATCGGTTCTACGTCCTCTGTTTTGTTCACGGCGATGTGGAATGTTGGTCAGCTGGTATTAGACTAAGTGCAGGACGGGTCACGGGAGGGACTGTCATTACAAGTCTGACAGTTCCACCCTGTGTGGGAGGACTCATTTGATCATTTTACCACATAACAAAAGTTGGTACTAGAGTTTGTTGAGGCACTAAGACCGCTTTCACATTTAGGCGACTTTTGAGTGACAGTCGCGAGACAGATGCTGCTAAAGCGCAGCTGTTTATAAGAAATATGAAAGAATTTTCAGTTCTCCGCTGTTTCACTCCAGCTACTCGGTTCCTATTGGTCGTATTGTGATATAATATAGCTTATAGCTTTCCTCGATAAATGAACACCCAACACAAGAATAAGTTTTCAATTACAATTTTCAAAAACAGTCGTTCCTGAGGTCAGCGCTTCCCACAAAACAAAATACTCTTTAGCTTAAGCCTTTATTCTAGGGGACTGTAGGTCTAGAACAAAATGTACATACCATAAATAGTAGTTTCTTGTCACGCGACTGTCTTAAAGAGGTAACCATGGCGTGACCATGGAACTCCTGAAGTGGTAAAGTTCCTGAATCAAGATCAAAAGTCAAGAAATCGGTCACTGCAATCGTGCCAATATCGAATAGATTTACTTGAAGTTTTAAAAGCAAGACTTTATCATGACATTATCAAGCATATCATAAACTTTGTTATGCAAGCAATTAAAACTACTCCTACAATCAAAATTAGAATTCAAAAAGCAAAAGTAACGAATACAAAAATAAATAAAACATAGTTCGTTCTAACGTAATGCATAAGCATTTAAATAAATAAATAGATATCGATCAAATCCCGCGTGACAGTTGTCAAACATCAAAATATTTTACGCGCGCTTTTTGTGATACGCATGTATCTATGGTCAGGGTTGACTGTAATGGAATTATTTAGGGGTGCCGTGCGTTAGTTTAAGTTGATTAAGTTGTTTTATGAATGTTTTAGATAGAATATTCTTGTTTTGTCCACCAAAATGATTACACAACTATTTTATTGCTTGCAGCTATTTTTTCATGCTCACAAGCAATTGCTGTTAAATTAAAATAGCTCTTAAAGTTAAGAGCGCGTATTCTGAAAGTTGGCAATATCGCACATAGTTGCCAAATATTAACAAGTTTTAATTTATTTGGCAATGTTAATGTATGGAAATAAGAAATATGGCTCTGTAGTGCACTAAAAATATATTAGGGAATGCAATTATTAATATCGTGACAACGAATAAATAGCCATAATACCTTTTTTTACATGTAAAAACATGTAAAAAAAGGTATTTGGAGACTTTCCAAATACTTACACCTGAAACGGTTATAACAACAAATTCAGTTTTTAAAGGCATTCCTATATCAATTTTTAGTGCACTACAGGGTCATATTTCTTATCTTCATACAGTAAAATTACCAAATTAATTAAAACTTGTAAATATTTGACATTTATTTGCGACGTTGCCAACTTTCTGGTTATGCGCCCTTAATAATAATCGATTTCCGAATTATTTTCTTTCTATCATTCTATTTCAAAGTAAAATTAACATGAATAATAAAAGTAAAATCATTAGTTACCGGTGTGATAAGAGGCAGACGTGAGATTTACAGTAATATTTCGATACGTTCCTGGAAATCCAATGTGACTGTGTAAATAGTTTGCGAGATGTAATTGGACATATTCTTTGTGATAGGTACGTGTTATTATATTTCTGTAATGAACTCATAATTTCTAAAAGGTATACCAACTTCGCTTTACTGATCTGTAAGTATAGAAAAGAAGTTTTATGAAAGAAAATAATTGTATTTTTTATAAAATAATTGTAATTGTGACAATTAGTGACAACCCTAACACCTGCCCTAGTTCCATTCGAAATTCGAACGCAGCCATCCTGTCTATGAACGTTTTATTTTTTCAATTTTCAAATATCGAACGAATGGAAGCTTCAAATCACTTGTTTATTTTCGTAAGTATAATGGCATTGTTTGTGGACAAGATTATTTCGTATCTCGATCAATATGGACGTATTTGTTTTTATTTTGGAGTGTTTGATACGTAACAAGTAAGTTTTTGTTGATGACTATGCGTTTTACATTTACTGGGTAGCCGGGACTTTGATGTGGTGATAAGTTTTTGTCACAAATGACTTCTTCCTATCGTTTGGTATATTTTGCGTTTGGCAATTAAATATGGACAGTCTGAATAATTTTTAGTGTTGGTTAAAATACTGTAGCTATCTTTTATCGGTGAATAGGTAGGTAGGCTGTAGATTATTAGAATAAACTAAAATAAATGAATAAATTACAGATTTAGCGAGAGCGCATAGAAATGCGGTCTTCCTCCTAACAATGCGCGCCGTGTCCAAAAGAACTGCTTTCTGAATTAGGCCCTTGATCCAGCTGCCTAACGAGAGTCTCCTTAGATGTCGGTTGGTCTGCCTGTGGCGTGAGTTTATGAAAATCATCAAATGTGTTCTCCCACCCAGGGCAGGGATTGTCCCGTGACCCCGGCAGGCGTTGGCCCTCTAAAGGCCTGTCATGTTGAAAGAACACTAATAGTGCTTTAAGCTCTAAAAATGAATTAGTTCATGTAGAAGCTCTTCTAGACAAAAACTACAAATAGATCTATAGTTATGTCTTATCAAGAATTCCTCATCCACACAAACTGCAGAATCATCCCGTGATTCATAGACAAGGAATCGATAGATAACGGCCATGTTGCTCCAATACTCAGCCGTTATAAAAACAATTTGATCTGATCTATGGTCGCAGTCGCTAGTCACGAGATTATCATTGTGTGGTCTGTGACGTCAGAGGTTGGTAATGCCTGCGCGCAGGTTTATTGGAAATGTGAATAGGCAACTCAAAAAAAAATAATTATAAAAAAATCTTAGACCTGTTGTTTTTCTTTTGTTACTTAAATCAAAATTGACGAAAAATCACAAAACGTCACTCGGTCGGTACGATTTTATAAACGTTATAACGTCATAAGTCCCGAATTTTGAAGCGTTTTATCTTTATTTGATTAAAAAAAAAAAACAGAAAATATGTGTCTATTATTTTTCAATATTCTAACTGACGGACTAAAGAGATTTTAAATTTATTTATAAAGTAAAATACCCCTAAAAGGATTGAAGAGTAAAATAGATTTGAGTTCGAATTTATAAGTATGGAGTTTCTTGCCCATTCTTCTTCATACAACCCTACCCTTGCGAATGGGTGTAGAATCAATCTCATCCCATCCCATTTCCTTTAATGTTCATATTCGACGTTTGAAAGTGCCTCTTTGATGACCTAATTGAAATAAATGATTTGACTTTGAATTCCCCACCTGCTATGTTTTCTCTAAAATTAAATTTTTAAGTCCCACAACAGGGCCTTAACCAATTAAGGAGCTAGAGATCGGTGCCACCTATTGCCTCCGTAAGGACACAGTGATGCTCTGCCCAAGCGGCGCAGATCTCCACTGTATGCTCCACCGTGTCCTTCAGGCGGTTCACACTGTGATGACACCCGGGCTGGAAAATTTTCATCCGAAATTGAAAAAGGGCTTTCAGTTTCGCGATCGTGGAAGGAGCGGAGGCAGGGCTTTGTCCAGTTTCCCTTTCTTATTGAAAGAGAAAAAAACTCCTACCTTTCCCTTACTCATTTCTAGATACAAAGTCTTCATCATTTCACAAAAGTAAATAAGTGTCGCATAATCAAGACATTGCAATTTACGACCCCTTTTAATGTATCAGCCACCCGCTAACGCTGTACTAAATGTTTATATTAAATAAATAAAAATCCTTTTTTGTCACCATCTTAGCGCAACAGCATACTACACTTTTTTTTTTATCGCGGTAAAATCATCAAATGAGTACTCCCACCCAGGGCAGGGCGGGAGGGACTGTCAGACTCGTACTGACTAAAATCTACGGTGTCCTTCACTAGCCCTTTATGTACCGGGGTCACGGTAATTCGTAAGTCCCGCGACCCCGGCAGGCTTTGGCCCTCTATAGGCCCCGTCACTATGCTGACACTTCTTGAGGCGCGCGTGGAACACAACGCGCCGTCGACCCGGGCATGGTCATGGTCGGACAGCGAGTCGCCCGTTACTCGCCGCCCGCATGCCCGCGCCTACGGTGGCCGGAGATCGTCTTGCGACGTCCGTCGCCGTGGCCGTCTACCACTTTAAGATCTACATTTACACTCTCTTTAAGTCTTAAAGCGAGTGTAAATCCAGTGTGGGAACGATGTGGGGCTAGACGATTTGTATAGCTCTGTCTCTTTCCTACTCTGGAGTTACTCTCGCTTTAAGACGTCATGGTAGGGCACCGGGGGCCGTATTATGACGTCTTAAAACCAGGCTTGTTCCAGTGAGTGAACAAGGTGGCGCTAGACGACTTGTATAGCTCTGTCTCTTTCTCTCACTGGAACAAGCCTGGTTTTAAGACCTCATGACAAGGTGTTATACGGGCATGACCAATGCTATAATCACTTGAACTGCCTACCCCTGTATCTTCAAGTTGTTGAGCTTATGTACTCGAATCCCTTAGGTATTATGTGATATCTGATGATGACCTCTTTTATAATATAATATAATATTCCACAACTATCACACAACGCCATCTAGTCCCAAGCTAAGCAGAGCTTGTGTTATGGGTACTAGACAACTGATAAACATGCATATATATTTCTAAATACATACATATTATAGATAAATTACACCCAGACACAGAACAAATGACCGTGCTCATCACACAATCATTTGTCCTGGGTGGGAATCGAACCCACGACCTCCGGCATAGCTGTCAGGGTCACTAACCACTAGATCAACCGGCCTGTCCTGTTTTGCTATGCCCTTTGAGCTTTTGATGTCTCGTTAGGTATTGCAATGAAGGGTCACGGGACTCTAAACAGAGGCCTTATCACGATATTTTTGTATTTTTTTCAGCAAACATGAAGTATTTACTGCGTTTATTGAATGGAAGAATGACAAAGCGCCTCTAGTGTACAGACGAGGAACTATTTTTTTTCCTTCAAATTAACGTCAGTTTTCCAGTTTACCTCACAAAAAATGGAAGTCATAAAGCCTCAAGATACGTAAATGAACTGTTTAAATAGAATACCGCGGCTCTAGAAAGCAAAGATCCTAAGGAAGAGAGTGGTTTATTGAGGAACAGTCTGACAGCCCTTGTTGCTCCACTCAGGGTGGGCATTTATTTGATGATTATGAGCAAAGAAAAGCGAATGATATTACAATGACTTTTTGATACTTTTTAATATTGATACTATATCATCTATGTTTAATTGGAGTATTTTTTTGTATAATGGCAATGTAATATGGCCTAGAATGGGTAATTGGGTATATCGCAAGAGTAGGCTGTCGTTCAGGATGCAACATAATGTGAAAAAATAGATTACAATAGATACATTTTAAATAAACTGCAAAGCAGAGCACTTGTAAAACCGTGTGTCATTTGTAAGTAGATCTTTGACAGTCGATACAGGTAAGTTGGAAGCTCGAAAGTCTGACAACCAGTCTTAACATGAGGTATCGTATTTCCCCGTTGCTGGGTTGTGGAGGTTCGATAGGCAGTCGCTCCATGTAAAATACTGATGTTCAGCTACATCTGGTTCGTCTGGAAGCTGACCGCAATATAGTTGGGAAAAGGCTAGGCTGATGATGATGATTTTAAATTGAAGAATTTGGCTCTGCAGTAAATAAAGTCTTATTTAATTTAGTTTAAAATTCCAGCCATCAACATTTCAAAACAACAGCACTTTAACAAAAACAGAATAAGAGACTTAATCCCCTAAACCAGTCGAACAATATTTGATGTCCAAAAATTCTAATCATAATTTTTGTTGAAATTATACAATGAAATATAAAGCCATTTCATCGGCGTACACCTTCGTATCGAAAACTGTCAAATATCAACGGAAATGTGACACGGCTGTCAAAGTTTTTGTCATTACACGATGCAGAGGAATCAAATTGGGTGTTGCCTGTTAACTATTATATAATTTCCACGCCTTTTTTTTTGAAAATTTTTCATGTTATGAAATGATTATTATGTTCATTAAAGTAAAAATAAGTATTGCTCCAAGATCTAATAAGAGAAGATGATCAATGTTTTCTTACAGAAAACTGAAATTTTGTTTGTTCCAGTGATGACGAAAATGACTGGGTACTCCGTTACTTAACTCAATACTGTAATTTGTAGTTTAAAAATACTCAAGATTAAACTCCCCTTTTTAAGGGTAAATCCTTATCAAATGAAATCTGGCAACACCATCCAAGTTTTTCATGCAACCGCAGTTGTCAAATTAGATGGTGTTCGATATTTAACACTTTGACACTGGCAGCTAATCCTCTCGGTCACTCCTCTTTTTGTCGATGGTCTCAAGTGTCATGGCCGACGTCGAATAATCCTTTTAAACGCGCGCTGTTATTAAATAACCTGTGTCGTATTTCTGTTCTTATATGCTCACATTTTATGTAAAAAAATGAAATCGGAAACTTTGAATTTTGGTATGGAGAGAAGTCGAGTAGGTATCAAAGCGATTGAAGGCGGTTAACCGGTTAAAGTAGAATTTTCTTCATTAGCTGTGGTGTGTCTACCTACTAATATAAAGATGAATTAACTGAAAACTATTTAAAAACGTGGCTACCAATATTTTGTTTTTATATCCTAAACATTTTGTGCGCAGTAGAGCAGTAGTATTATATATAAGTATACATTATCAAAGTTTTTGTAGTCCTTTATTGATTTTTTTAAACATGCAGACAGTAACTGCCTTTGTTTTACTATTATCTTTAATTATAACAAGTTAAGCAGCTGTTAGTAAACATGCTCGTAAATAAAAGCGCCCCTTTTTAATCACACCTTTTTATTGTGGAAAAGTCATCAAATGAGTCTGCCCACACACTTGTACTGACTAAAATCTACGGTGATCCTTCAATAGCCCTTTACGTTCCAGGGTCACGGTTACCTGATGAGACAGTCCCGCGACTGCGGCAGGCTTAGGACCTCTAAGGGAGCCTCGTCAGATTGTTGACAGCTCTTTGAGGAGCGCGTGGAACACGACGCGCCGTCGTCCCGGGCATGGTCCATGATCGGACAGCGAGTAACCCATTACTCGCCATCCGCTTGCCCGATTAACCTCGTCAACGATATAAGGTATAACAAAGTACGTACGTACGTAAGTACGTACTGTTAAGTGTATAACACCGGAGGGTCCAGAATCATGTCCTGAACCCATGGTATCCGTTTGAGCGTCGATGTCTCTTACACTCTTTATAAGCAGAGACTGTCTATCTGACCTCTACAACCCGGTTCATTATCAGTTCAGCCTAGAAATGGTCCCACTGCTGGGACACAGGTCTCCTCTCTGTGTGAGGGAGTGGGAATCACACGTGCGAGTACGACAATTGCTTGTTGATAGCTATGTCACAAATTTTTGATTCTATTACATAAACCGGTTACTTAACGATGTTTTCCTTCACCGTTTTTGAGAGCAGAGGTGATGAAATAAATTATACAAAGTTGTTTTTTTTTTTATTGAGGTAAAATCATCAAATGAGTCCTCCCGAGCGGGACGGGAGGGACTGTCAGACTCCTACTGACTAAACGGTGTTCATTCAATAGCTTTTACGTTCCAGGTTCATAGTTACCTGATGATACAGTTCCGCGACCCCGGCAGGCTTTGGCCCTCTAAGGGGGGAGATGTCAGATTGTTGAGCTCTTTAAGGGGCGCGTGAAACACGACCCTCCGTCGACCCGGGTATGGTCCATGATCGGACGGCGTGTCAGTCATTACTCGTCGTTCGCATACTTGCGTACTCTTTGGTAAGACTCACATTTGGGCAACTGACTATATCTTTTTTTTTTTTTTTTTTTTGCGTGGTAAAATCATCAAATGAGTCCTCCCACCCAGGGCAGGGCGGGAGGGACTGTCAGACTTGTACTGACTAAAATCCACGGTGTCCTTCACTAGCCCTTTACGTACCGGGGTTACGGTGATGGGTAAGTCCCGCGACCCCGGCAGGCTCTGGCCCTCTACAGGCCCCGTCAAACTGACTATACCTGCCAAAAATGTGAGTCTGATTCCATACAAAATATCCCAGATTAAAAAGCAATAGATACGCAAGAAGTGACATTTCACACGAATTACAATGATCAAAACATATTTTTGACAAGTCATACGTAACTTTGGAACGAGGAGAGTCCATTCATTTCTTTTTTATTTTGATGTAAACCTTATTTGAACTTGCATAAAGGTCACTGTCCTGCAAAATCACACGGCATAGTCGACCTGTGTAAGAAATAAAAATGGCTACCCGTTATTGTCAAGTTTATTGCTAAATCATTGATCGTCGATAAATATGTGGATCATTCACACGGTGGGTCGCGACAGGTGGCAGATGGCAGCACTTGCCATGTCACTCATAGATCGAATCGTTGTCTATTGAATTAGATTCCTTTTTTGAAATTTATGAAGTTTAAGTGGTGAGGTTGGTTCTGTGAAGAATTTTGACTAGGCAAAATGATTTTTATAATACTTCGATTATTGGCAAGATGGACGGATGACCTGATGAAGTTAGCAGGCAGTTGTTGGGTGAAAAAAGCCGCAGATCGTGCGCTGGTGCTCCTTGGGGGAAGTCTAAATCCAGCAGTGTACTGCAATACGCTGAAACGATGAAGAAAAGTTAGATAAACTTAAGAAGTTAGAATTGTGCAGAATCCGTCCAAGTCGGTTAGATTAAGAATTTCAGTGATATTGTTATTTGACTTATATTTTTTCTACTGTCTTAAACATTCTTTTAAGTTGACCAACAAGGGGGAAATCTGAAATCTCATGAAATAGAGGAAAACTTTGCTAGAGAACTTTAGCCCTTTTTATTGTTAGAATTAAGATGAATAATAAAAATGAAAGCGCAAAGTTAACGACTCATATCTTGCTTCAGAACTAACATTAGAAATGTTAGTTCTGAAGCAAGATATGAGTCGTTAACTTTGCGCTTTCATTTTTATTATTCATCTTAATTCTAACAATAAAAACGTATTTTGAAACTTATTTATAGTAACATTAATTTATAGTAACATCTACTATGAACTTTGAGGGATCTGAGATTGATTGATCAAAACTCATGCGGATCCCTAAAAATAGACACACCAATGACAAATATTTTGTAGGCGTTCGACGTTGTTTTTTTGAAATTTGAATTTGGAAGCCCGCAGGTTCAGTGTGGCCAACCAAAATGCGTTTGTCGTGTAATCCTCTAGGGATATGGATTATTTTTTTCTCATTTTTTCAATCAATTATAATTTTTTTGAAACATTGTCCTTTGCCGTGGGATATTGGGCTGGAGGCACGTCGAGTATTTTATACGGTTTATTAACTTTCTATTAGTTATTGTTGCGTTATTTCTTGGTTAGGTGACACGTCGATCAAGAAGGAATTCAATTACAGTGTCATAAAGTTTTTTTTTATTTAATACTTTGATGGAGGTCTAGAGGTAACGATATCACGTCATGCCTATGTTTCTTTGAAGGGTCAAGCAACGATTGGTCTTTATTACATCAATATATCGCCATATAGATAGGGGAACAGTGTATATGACAAGGACGCGAGGTGTGATGGCAAATCACACACTTAAGACAAACTTACAGGACGCCATTTGTTAATGGCCGCTTGCAAATGACGTCCTGATGGCGCTTGCGCTACGTTAGTGTATAATAATATAATGGCGTCATTATGACTTTCCAATTCCAACCACTGACCCTCCATTGAAACAAATGGCATAGAATGGTAATCTCGTACAAATGTTTTTTGTTATTTACGAACTTTTTACTACTACAGAATCTGTAGTAAAGCAATCTGATTGCTTAAAACACTAATAAATAAGATGCAAAAATATTTCAAAATGAAATCTTGCATACATTTTCAACTGTCATTTTAACACAATGATATTACCATTGACGGACCAATGATCGACTATGAATTTAGCAGATTACGAACTTTTAGCTAAATGAACTTGTGATCGTATTGAAAAGACGAATTTATAAAAATAGCAGACAGGGCCCCTGGTCACCTTATCAACATTCTTGATAGTGAAATAACACCTTGACTAAGTTAGGAATGGAATTTAAGAACTTAGCTTGGCAGTAGAGCCTTTTATTTTTTATCGTGGTAAAATCATCAAATGGGTCCTCCCACACAGGGCAGAGCGGGAGGAACTGTCAGACTCGTACTGACTAAAATCCACGGAACGTCATATGTCTATTAAAATCCACGGAACGTCATATGTCTATTAAAATCTACGGAACATCATATCGCACCTTTAGAATAGAAGTGGCGTAATCCAAAATTCCAGTTTTTTGGGAAATGTTATTTATTAATTCAATACCGAGTGACGCGGGGAAAGAGCGTGATTTGAAAGAGACGGAAACAGTGCGTTTTTCCTTTTCTGGGCTAGAAGAGCTGGTTTCTCTTTAATAAACTAATAGAATACATGTTTATAAGTCGTTCGATGCACAAAAGTCATTTTCTTAAAATTTTTAGTTAGGCCACTTTAATTCTAAAGGTGCGATATATCTATTGTCTTATCTATTATTTGCATGCCGAATGGAGGTGGCGAAATATGAAGAGGTATTGTTTATGTTTTCTAAGATCTGTAAAATACCATATTTCAGGCAAATAAATAATTCTATTCTATTCTATAGAATTTTTCCAAGAAATACAAGTTTGCGTTTCCCAGAATTCTCTGAAAATCGTCTAGACATGAATAAATATAAAGTTTTCCTCACAGCCTATTAATTAATTACTTGCCACACTTTTACGTTAAAAGAAAAAACATAATACTGGTTTTTGTAGAATCATTGAACGAGAAAATTCGAGTTTATGGAATTTTCCATTCTTTTCCAAGTAAACAAGGTGCTAATAATAAATCGTTGTTATACGATATTGTAAATTATGAATATACTTAAACAAGCTGTTGCCCGTGACTTGGTCTATGTGTTTGAATTTTATTTTTAACCATCGACGCAAACTCTTCGGGGTATAATAGAATTACTTCCCAGAATTTGATCCTTATAAGTAATACGATGTAATGGTGTAATAATACAGGCTCGTGGCTAAATAAATACAGCCGCACAAGCCGATCTTCCGGGTTAAGCCTCGCTTGCCGAGGTTGTTCTGTGGATGGGTGACCATCTGTCATAGCGAGTTCCCTCCAGGCCTCGGAAAGCAAGTAAAGCCGTTGGTCCCGTCTTTAATGTTAGTCAGAAGCTCTAAAGTCTGACGACCAGTCCTACTATGGGGTATCGTATTACCCAGTTACTGGGTTGTGCAGGTCAACAGGCAGTCGCTCCATGTAAAATACTGATATTCAGCTGCATCAGGTTTGACTGGAAGCCCACCCCAATATGGTTGGGAAAAGGTTAGGCAGATGATGGTGTAATAATACGGACTGCGATTTTTTTCCAAAATCAGCGGGTCCGATTCTTGGCTAGGAAACTAAAACTGTATCATAGGGTTTTAGAAAAAACAATATTTTCTAAAATCCAATGATGCAGTTTTACTTTTCGTTAAAATCGGCCTCGAGACTCCTTTCAACGTTTTTCGATACTCCTCATAGTTTCGGACGTAGACATACGCGCCCAGTTGAAAAATTCATATATAAATATTTACAACAAAAAAATATATACAACATTATTTTTAGTATATGTGAAACCTGAATATAGTTTGTTCAGAATCAGTAACTGATTCGATTCCAATAATTTTTACACCATTTTATATTTTTTTCAAAAATATTTTAATTAAATTTTATTACCAGTTAATTACAATACAATCACCGTACGGTTAGGTACCTATTGCCAAGCTATTATCACGAGTGTATAACACAGGAGACGCGGTTTACGCGGGCGTACCGCGAAATGAGCATGTTTTTGAATGGACAACCAGGTAATATACAAACTTATAACCTTGTGATTTTTTATGATACGGTTTTTAATTTTTGTACATAGATTCTTTACACAAAAATACTAGACAGGTGTATCGGGTTTCGCATAAACAAAAAATAATGTTGTATATCTACGGTAATTGCACACAATAGAGAGATTTGGAAGGAAAACGGGTAGACCTTTGGCCAGCATTGGGACGGGACAATGATTGAGTGACTGACTGCTACGCTCGTCTGCGTGGTTTGATATTGAGAAGATAATTTTTTTTATCGTGCTAAAATCATCAAATGACCCAGGGCAGAGCGGGAGGGACTGTCAGGCTGACTGACTGACTAAATTCCACGGTGTCCTTCAATAGCCTTTTACGTTCTGGGGTCACGGTAATTCTCACAGTCCCGTGACCCCGGCAGGCTTTGGCCCTCTAGAGGGGGCTCCGTCATTTTGCTGACACTCTTTGAGGCGCGCGTGGAACACAACGCGCCGTCGACCCTCTTTCGAATATACTCTACCATAAAAAAGTAGTTTTCCTGTCTTTCTATATACATACTCAAATATCTGGCAACACACATCTTGTCTATGTCCAATCATCAACAGTCTCGAAACTACTCCATCCTAAATTAATAATAGGGCAGGGAAGAATAGACACTGATTGGGGCTCCGAGCTAATTTCCTTCATTCCAAGACGATAAGCTTACAATTACCTTCCGCCATTAATAATTTCCATGCAGTATTTATTACTTGTTCAGTAATCCTCAAAGTGTAGTCTTGTGTGGCCCGTTCGGTTGGCCCCCCTGGGAATTGGAACATGACGGTGTTGTGTTACCTTTGTTATGTTGGTAGTTAGAAGTTAGGGAGTGGTTGCGTGTTTTTGTTTTGTTTTTGGTTTTGTGCAGAGGTTGGCAAACCTGCTTTCTGGACGTTAGGTAGCAGCGTTTGAACCAAAATATAATGACTTAGACCGCCCAAGATTTTAAATGTTGGGCGCACTAAGTCAATATTTTTTGACGGGAGGGACTGTCGGACATTTTTTTTTTATTTTTTTTTAATAGCCTAATTTGTGTCCCACTGCTGGGCAAAGGCCTCCCCTTTTTCCTTCCAAACCACTCTATTTTGGGCAATTTCTGGCCATGTCTGTCCCGCGAACATGATCAGATCGTCACACCACCTGCGCCGCGGTCGACCTCGACGGCGATGTCCTCCCTCAGGCGTCCAGTGACTGACGATCTTTGCCCACCTCTCCGGGCGCATACGTGCAACGTGTCCCGCCCACTCCCACTTCAGTTTGGCTGTTTTTACTCCCACATCAGCTACTTTGGTAATGGAGCGCAGGGTGGTGTTTCTGATTCGATCCATTCGCTTCGCACCTATTATGCTGCGCTCCATCGCCCGCTGGCAAATCTTGAGTTTGGACTTTTGTTGTTCGGTAAGTGACCAACTTTGCGCACCGTAGGTTAGGACGGGTAGGATGCACATGTCGATGAGTTTTCTTTTTAAAGTTATGGGGAGACTTCCCTTCAAATGCTCCTTAAGGGACCAGAAAGTCTTCCACGCATTTTGGACTCGTCTTTCGACCTCCTTGTCTTGGCGGTTTTGAAAGACACTATCTGGCCCAAGTATGTATACTCATCGACATATTGCAACGCGTACCCGTCTACCGCGACCCTACGTTTCGTGCTGTTGGTCATTATTTGGGTCTTAGATCTGTTCATTGAAAGTCCAACCTCAAGACTTGCCGTGCTCAGATCTTGGAGCATTTCTTGTAGTTCTGAAGATGATGTGGAGAAAATCACAATATCATCGGCAAAGCGGAGATTTGTCAGCTGGTGGCCGCTAACATTTTCTTCACTGTCGGACATGTACTGACTAAAATCCACGGTGATCCTTCAATACCCCTTTACGTTCCAGGTTCATGGTTATCTGATGAGATAGTCCTGTGACTTCGGGAGGCTTAGGCCTTCTAAGGGAGTCCCCGTCAGGTTGCTGAGAGCTCTTTGAGGCGCGCTTGGAACAAGATGCGTCGTTGACCAGGGCATGGTCCGTGTCGGACGGCGAGTCACCCATTACTTGCCGTTTGCATGTCCGCTTCAATCCCTCGCTACACTAAGGATTCTTTGCATAATTCCCGAGTGAAACGAGAAACACTTAAACCTCCTCGCTACGCTACGGAGGTTCACCCCTAGAATCCTTAGTGTCGCTTCGGGCTTCAACATGCCTGTGACGTATTATACATTCCAATTAAGAAGGTCAGTGTCTATGGTCTCATCTGACACTTAAGTACGGTTAAAACGTACGGTTACTAGTAGTACAAATATTACGATTTGACAGGTGTGACGTCAATAGAAGGTGACCTCTAAGTTCGATCGCACTATAAGGTACTGCTTTAACCTCTTACTGCGTAATCAACTATTGTGCCTTTTCGTTTTTAATAGTGTAAATTATCTTATTAAAGTTATTTTCATATGATATTTGCTTATTTAAGAGTTAAAAAGCGTGCAGGATGTCATAATATCGCGTCAGCAAACTACACATAGTACATCTATCCTTCATTGACAAACGCCTAAACGTATCCATTCGTTTCATTCAATCAAAAAATTCCGATATCTGCAACATTCCTTTGTACTATTTCTCATTTAAAAATAGAACATGGAATAGAATTAAAAAATAAAACTCCGCTCAGTCCGTTAACGAAAAAGCTTAAATCTAAAAAAAAAACTTTTCTCGATGGAAAAAACCGTCGATGGATTATGGCTCATGCTTCATTGCCGGTTATAATTTTCGCTCGGAGAATCGGTATCTCCTTTAGGATGAGCCGTGGTTCTGCTTGTATTTTGTACAATATTATTTCAGGGTTTGCTAAATCTTAGACGATGAATTTAAAAATAAGAAATTTTTAGTGAATTTGAAACTGATATCATGTTTTTTTTTTTTGTGTTATGTCTATTATCTTACTGCTAATAAATATTTAAAATTAATTTTTCTTGCAATGTGTAGGTACAGAGCTGAATATTTAAAATTAAGTAACAATTTTTTTTTTAAATCTTTTGACATATAGGCTACTTAGAGTCTAAAACCAAAAGTAAAAAACAAATACTAAATAAGCTTGTGTAATGTTTAATATTTACCAATAAAGTATGTTTTAGAAAATAGAAAACGCAGAACATATAAACAGGGTCTTTTATTAAGCGTAGCAGAGTGCTACGAGATGGCTACGGTGCTACGAAGGTCTACGAGAAACAATAGACAAAGGCAAATTAAAAAAAAACGACGGGTTGCACTCTGGGAGTGCCGGCAGAAGTGAAAACTTCAATAGTAATAAACACACGAACATTCGCGCAAGCGCCCTGCGCCGTCTTACGAATTTTCGGTCAGGTCACATGTCCTGACTTGATTTTAACATTTTTTACCCATTCCAAAAAAAGTGTACAACTCCGCTAAAGAAGTTTTCACTTCAAAAAAATCATAGTTATTCTGCCATAATCGATCCATCCATCCGGGGTCACGGGATTGACAGGTAACCTTGACCTCGGAACAGAAAGAACACGGTGGATTTTAGTCAGTACGAGTCTGACCGCCGATTTTTCTTCCTACAATAAAAAATGCATCTCCACATCAAATACATAAAAAAACATAACAACGGACAAACATACAATCACGCAACTACGTATATATTCGTAAAGCATCTTCGCGAATCTTTTTTTTTTATTTTTAATCCACCAGGTGGGTGCAGAATGCTTTTTAATTGGGACGTTAGATTACAATGGCGCGCAACCCTTGAAGAAATTGTTAAAGAATGTGTGACAATGCTTTTTTTTACTATGGCAACACTGTGGTGCCAGTATCATAACAGTGGGAGGTCGATATCAATAGAAGGTTACGTTCCATCGTTCTATTTTTGAATAGGTATTGATTTTTATTTCTCTATGGTAGTTTCAATTTTTCTTAACGTTAAGCTCGTGATACACATGCCAGCAACATGCATAGACGAAGTTTGCATTATTTTTTAACTTAAAAAATCAAATCAAAGGAGTCCTCTCACCCAGGGCGGGATGGGAGGGACTGTCAGACTAGTACTAACTAAAATCCACGGTAATCCTTCAATGGCCTTTTACGTTCCGGGGTCACGGTTAGATTACGATGAGACAGTCCCGCGACCAAGAAGTTTGTATGACATTAAGTAAGGTCAATAATACTATGGCATGCCTACTATTTGCACACTTCTAACAAGTTGTCACCTGATACCTTGTCCGTAGATTTAATTTGGCATTAATTAGCACAAATTCGGGTTTTGATTATCAAACTTCATTTTTTCAATCTAGGTGTCTTAGATCATTTGTGTGTTTTGAATCAATTTCGGTTTAGTTAATTGGCTTTTTCCAACAGCTTACAACAACAACAGCATACTATTCGGTTATATTTTTAGGGTTATAAAATCATTAAATGAATCATCTCGTCTTGGGTGGAGCAGAAGGGACTGTCAGACTCTTACTGACTAAAATTCCAACCCGTTCCTTCAGTTACTCTTTGCGTGCTAGTTCCACGGTGTCTTTCAAGATAGTTTCGCAGCCCCAACCATATATATACCTGTCTGTCCCTATGTATGCTTAGATCTTTAAAACTCCGCAACTAGATAGAATGATTCTAAATGCTAATATACAGAGATATATAATATATAGAGATTGCACCCGTGCGGAGCCGGGGCTGTAGTTAACAAGGCAAGGAAAGAGAAGGTCTATTAAATTAATTGTTTTTTTTTTTTACTAATACGCAGTGATGGTTGCCCCTTGTTAAGCTCGTATGGATCCCTGCAACAAATAGTTCACCCCTGTTCATTCGAGTAGGTAAAATAGAAGATTAAGGAATTAAATCAGGTGAATGAATGGATATTCTAAGTGTATTTTTGATTAAGAAAATTATGGGGCTGTTTTCGAATTTTATTAATTGATAGTTATTTAAAACTTGGGTAGTGCGTTATTTGACAATATTTACGGTAATACTAGCTCTAGTTCTAAGACCTGCAAAATTCATCAAAATCAGTCCAGCAAGTTAAGTTGAAACAATGTAAAAGTGCATCAAACAATAAAAATATTTTCGTGTTTTTCAAATGAATTAATATTTCTATAATAACAACCATATGTGTCATTAATACATACTTGCTTCCTTCCTAATATAATAAGACATATTTGTTAGCCAAGTTCCTGTTAGATTAAATCTCTTTATCCTCAACTTTATAAGGGCTGCTCTATTTCATCTTCCACCTTTATGAAATACGGCCATTTCCTGTCCAAAATTACCCGAAATATACAACATCCGTTTTATAATATTTGAACACATTACAACACCCTGTTCCGTCCGATTAATTCCGAATACGACCTGTAACTAAATCAATTATACAAAAAATCTATCTCAAATAAATCCAGAACTATAAAAAACATTAAAGTGACCTTCCGATCGGTCAGGAAACGAAAAAATTCAACGAAAAAAACTATAAAAGCCATAATTCACAATTAAAAACGGCTACTGGTCATGGCCAAAAGTATACATAATAAATTTCTTCCTTAAAAAGGTCGAATGAAAGAGGCAGGATACAGGCACAAAGGCGGGACAACGTCGGGCGCAGCGAGAAAAAAATAAAAGTTGTTTATGGTCATTTTGCCGCCAACGCTCCGAGTTTTAAATTTAGAATTAAAACTTTTTAAAGCGAGGTAGCGATGTGTAAGTTTAATTCTGTATTCTGTTGTCTGATAATTTTGGATTTTAAACTTCTAACGATGGTATTCATCCGAGATATATAATATGTTAGGCTTGGAGGTATGAGGAGCGTAAACTTTATTCATATTCAATACTAAATGTGAAAGTTTCGATGTTTGTTGCTCAATCACTCCAAAAAGGCTGAACAAATTTGATGTAGTTCCACATAGGTGTTGAATAACACGTTATAGAATACCTAGTTGGCAAATTTTCGAGTTTTACGTGAGCAAAGTCACTGGCAACAGCTAGTTATTGAATCATTCTCTAAGTCTAGTATCAACGTATTTTTCTACGGATACAGAAGTAGGTAAGTTTAAAAAGAAATGCAGAGTATGATATATTCCAAGAGATGGCGCAACGTTACCGTAAAATTAAAACAAGGGTATGAAAGATCGGTTTCGAAGTGTGGAGTTGCGATAGCCTAATTGGTAAGGCTTCTGGAGTAATCTTCTTATACAAGAATATATTTAAAGGCAGAGTATTTACAGAGCTGTATACATTTGTTATATAAAAAGGCATCTGCATGAGAAAACTTGGACACGCGTGTACAAACGCCAGCAGGTCAACTTACCCAAACCTGTCAATGTTTACCAATCAAATATTAACCTTCTGTTATTGTGATAAGGTTGAAAATTAATTAAAGAAATTTGACAGATTCAGGTAGGTTAATGTGCTGGCGTCTGTACAACAGTAAGAGCAAAAAAAAAGTTTATAATCACTGGTTCTAGTTTCTGCCGCTTAATAAAGTGCTAATTTTTTATATAGGCAAGTCTGACACGAACAATATTGATGACACGGTTCGCGCAGTTGTTGATAGATCGACTGCTGCGTGTTATAGTGAACATTACTATGTAAAGTGCAAGTGTGCATCGGCCTCGATAGCGCATGTAGCAACAGCCTTACACGTGGAGACGAAATTCGCTGACTACGCTGGCGCCGCTGCGCCGCTCGTCACCCGACGCCCCTGTTTACCGGATATGTGTTTTACGAATTCATTATAAAATATTATTTGTTCATTCTGTATCTAATATCGATCGGGATAGGATTCTTTTATTGTTATAATTTAAGTGTAACTTTTACTTTGTAACTTTGCTTAATTAAATTAGTTTAAAATCATTTTGGTTTTTTTTGGGTCCTCCGACCGCGACGTACATATTTTGCGTAGCGCGTCGCGGGCTCGATCCCCGCACGGAACAAATATTTGTAGATCATACATCTATAATTAGTTATTCCGGGTCTGGGTGTTTGTGTATGTGAGTTTCTATGTTTGTAAATGCACCCACGATACAGGAGAAATTATTAGAGTGGGGAAACGTTTAATAAAATATACCTAAGTATATTGTTACAAAGACATAGGTAAAGAGTGGGATTGGCAAACTATCCCGAATTAAATCATCTGCTTTGCTTTTTTCTTGTTGATGCGGCTTCCAGTCTACCAAGATGCAGCTGAATATCAGTATTTTACATGGAGCGATTGCCTATCTGACCTCCATAACCCATGTTGGGTCACCAGTTAGGTAAAACTGGTTATCAGGCCTGTATCTGTAGGCGGAAAGGACTGTAAAAAATTTACAAATGACAGTCGGGATCAACGACATATCGTGCTTTCCGAGTTACGGAGGAAACTTAGACATGTAATGGATTTATTCATCTATCTCTGGCGCAATTTAGGCAAGCAATGTCTATGGTCATACGGCACCGATTAACGAACCAAGCTTGGCAAGCAATGTTTGAGCAATGCGACGTGAGATCCGTGAATCCGTGATAGTGGACAAGCGGTATCGTGTGAAAATCATTAAAATGTTTCCAACGGTCTTTTGAAACCCAAAGTTTTTGTACAGTACGAGATGTTACTTCTTAAAACTAACACATATTGCAAAGATCTCTTTAAATATCTATTCGTACAACAGCATCAAAATGTTTCTCATATTTACTTAGCAAGAAGTAACCAAATATACACGAAAAAGGGGCTGGATTCACAAAAATATCAAACAAATACACCTGTGCATACAATCGATTTAAAAAAAATACGACAAAACTTCATTCATAGAGAACGGAACTGAGAAATCATGGACAAAGGATGCGTCGGGCCGTAGACAAATTCTCACGTTTTTTTTTCAAACTCATTGATGACCACGGTAGCAAAATTTATGACGTCTAGGTGCGAAAAGGTTGTGAAGTGAAAAAGGTTAAATATGAGTTTAAAAAAAATATGAATTGTTGGTAAATTATACGGTAAGTGGTAGTTAGCATTGTTAACGATAATATGTGATTATAAATTAGATAATACCATGTTATTTATAGTGGTTAATTAGCATACTATTAATAATAATGAAAGAGAAAGTTTTTTGTTCTTTGCTTAAGCTGTTAATACTCTTTTATGTTTGATGGTATGTCAAGTAAACATAAACAATTAAAGAGTTTCAGAATAGAGTTGTAAATGTCACGTTTTGGGGGCTCGCTTTAAGAACAAACAAAAGAGAGAAGAGTAGTTTTTAGAAGAAATGAAAAGGATAGATTTACGTTAGATTATTATTTAATTTTGCAGATATGGAGCTTGAATGTGCGGGGTTAATAGCATTAGGATTATCCTAACGTGGAATTCAAAGATAATTGGCAAAAAGAATGTGAGAATAAGTACAGCTACAGCTATTTGAAGGTAACCTTTTTATCTGTGGCTCTGCCTAAACCTCTGAGAATTACAAGCGTAGTGTTTGGTGTAAACGTGATCAGCTTCTAAAAAGAAGAAAAATTCAAATTATTTTACTATGTACTAAATATAATATAAATTAAAATTCTGTTACTATGTACTATATTTTTTACTAGCGACTCGCCCCGGCGTCGAACTGGTACAGTCTCTACTATATTATGCGTGTTTTATACACATAAACCTTCCTCATGAATCACTCTATTTATTAAAAAAAACTGCATCAAAATCCGTTGTGTACTTTTAAAAGATCTAAGTATACATAGGGACAGAAACAGACAGCGGGAAGCGACTTTGTTTTATACTATGTAGTGGTTTGGTACCAGACTGCACTGGGCCATCGTGGTGGATAATGGCCCACTTCTTCTAACAGAGAGGAGGTCTGTGTCCTAGCAAAAGGGAACCTTATAGGCTGATGATGATTATTTTTTTAATTGCGTCACAATACTTCAAGTTATACGGTCAAAAACTTAGAATTCATTCTAGATTCCCAGGTCACCTCATCAACAAGATATTTCTTATCAAAGAGAGGTGATTAATTATTTATCAAGTTCGTAAAAACCCTGACTGATTAATTACTAATTAGATTATAGATAAATTATTTTTATCAGTTTTCAGTAGCTCGATTTTCGGGGTCAGAAGTACAAACTGATAGTGTTTTTGAATACAAAAAGATAATATTTTTTAATCGTTATCTCATTACATGGAAATAAATACTTATTTATTATATGTTTTTTCTACCAAAGCCCACACCTCACAGAGAGGAGGCCTGTATCTCAGAAGTGAGCCCATTATAGGCTGATTATGTGATGGTATATTCCAGTATTGGTAATATTCCAGTATTGAATAAGGAAGGAAGAGGAAGGCCAAAGAAAAGATGGATGGATTGTCTAAGGAATGATATGGAAGAAAAAGGAGTAAATGATACTGTGACGTTTGATAGAGGAGAATGGAAGAAAAAAACCTGTTGCGCCGACCACAAGTAAAATGGGAGAGGGCAGAAAGATTTACTGTTGGAAATGCTATTAAAAGACTCAAAAACAGTGAAATATACCTATATGTTGCCGGAAATGTATGATAACTAGGAATTGTATATTCCTAGAAGCTAGGAACTCTTTTTTTTTATCGTGGTTAAAATCATCAAATGAGTCCTCCCACTCATACTGTCAGACTTGTACTGACTAAAATCCACGGTGTCCTTCACTAGCCCTTTGCGTACCGGGGTTACGGTTATGGTTTACGTAGTGTAGTGCTAGTGAAGTGTTACTAACTTAGGCTTAAGTTTTATTTACTAACATTTTTTGTTGATAATTATATATATATACTTAGGTTAAGGTATTTATCTATGGGTCTTTGTTACCTGAAAATAAATGGTTTATTATTATTATTATGGGAAAGTCCCGCGACCCCGGCAGGCTATGGCCCTCTACAGGCCCCGTCATTATGCTGACACTCCTTGAGGCGCGCGTGGAACACAACGCGCCGTCGACCCGGGCATGGTCCATGGTCGGACAGCGAGTCACCCATTACTCGCTGCCCGCATGCCCGCGCCTACGGTGGCCGGAGATCGTCTTGCGACGTCCGTCGCCGTGGGCGTCTACCACTGCGGCTGGGGTGGAGGGAGGACGCTGTTCTCTCCCTCACGCGGCCCGCCTCCTCCTTCGCGAGCATCACTGCTTTGCAGAAGGAGGCGACCGCTTCCCACTCCGTCTCGCCCCGCAGCATGGCCTCGACCAATGCCGGGCGCGAGAGGTCTCCGCCTATCGCCGTCGTGAGGACACGGCGGTGCCCAAGCGGGGCAGTCCTGCACCGTAGTTCCGAAGCTATTTAGGAAATGTTTTAAGAGTTAAGGTAGTTCCTATTTCCGCATGCAAGGTTAAAATGAACCTAACCAAACTGAACTTTGGGGGCAGGGGGGTCAGGGGCACCCCAAGGTTCGGTTTGGTTAGGTTTTACACATTTCCGGACGATTTTATACATTTCCTAGGAATGTATACAATGACGGATGACTTACATTTCCGTTAACATTTTTACATATATATAAAATACTGACTGAATCTTCATAAAAGAAACGATTACGTACAAGCATCGCCTTAATTCACTCTCTGACAGTTAATTAACCATTCCATCAACAACTAATGAATTTATAACGAAAACTATATCTCTCATCCACAAAGGGAAGCCCAGTTTTCATTCAAAAGAGCATCATTGTACCATAGACAAGCGACCATAGAGAGGCAGAAGAGACCAGAGACAATTGATAGAGCCTCGTGCGAGGCACGCGTCGGCGGCAAGTGGCACAAATTGAGTGCTCCAATTACGGTGTCGGGTTGTCTGTATATAGGTTGCTATTTTTTTGGGACAGTTGAGTATTTATCGCTCTGCAATGGCATTCTTCAGTCAATCTATTGTGAAGTCTGCAATGCAGTAAAAATATACATACTCTTGATATAAATAGAAGTATGGACTCGGTAGATATTGTTAACTATACATTTTTTGCATTGAACAATACCTATCATCATACGGCAATTCAATATTAATATTATTTAGTGTAATTTATCTATAATATGTATGTATTTAGAAATATTTAAGTATGTTTATCAGTTGTCTAGTACCCATAACACAAGCTCTGCTTAGCTTGGGACTAGATGGCGTTGTGTGATAGTTGTGGAATATTTATTTATTTATATTTATTGTGTCCGACATTTCACGTTATCTGTTTATTTTATATTTAAATGTTTTGGTATAAATTCTTGGGTGAACAGACAATTTCAGGTATTTATTTAGATTAAAAATTATTAAAAATTCCAAAGGTAGCAACAAAACTTAGCAGTATATTTATACGTTATTATTCATTCTTTTGTTTTACCTATACATAGTTATTTTTACTTTAGTTGTTTTTATTTTTATTATAAAATGTTTTCAAGACTAGTTTGGCAAATAAATAAAGTCCTTACTTCTAAATGTATACCTATCTTTTTTCATCCCAAATAATCATAACAGTACCCAGACACAATTCTTTATTCAACAACCTTTTTGCATTACACATTCTCGTCACTCGTCGCACCCTGTATAATATTTCACCAACTTTTCCCGCCATTGTCAGCCCCCGCCATATTTGCGTTGCGCACGTGACTAGAAAATGGCGTCGTACGAAATTCGAATGAATCAAGAGGATTGGCGGGTAATCGTGCTAAAACATCCGTTATGGCCACACTGTTGAGGTGTTGGTGTTGCCATGGTAGAAATTAAATGTAAATAAAGAGGGTAGTTGAAGCTTCTGGATTAGTTGGTTTAGAGCGGTTTGGTTAATTGGTGGATGATTTTTTTCAGAGCAGAGCAGTGGTATCCCAGTGGTCCCGACTTACGAGTTGTAGGTCGTGGGTTCGAAACTTCGAACCCAGCCTGGTGCATTTCTTTGTGCAATTTGTTTCATCACCACTGCTTTTAAAACGGCATATCCTAGAACCAAAAACTTCGAAGACTTGTGACATCTACCAAACCGCACTGGGCCATCGTGGTGGATTATGGCCCACTCCCACTCTCAGAGATGTCCCAAATCATAGGGTTATTTATTTGTACTACGGGCATAAATACAGAAGATTTGGCGACTTGTCTCCCAGCAGTCCGAACATTGGTCGCGGGACTTTGCGAATTACCGTGACCCCGGAACGTAAAGGGCTATTGAAGGACACCGTGGATTTTAGTCAGTACGAGTCTGACAGTCCTTCCCCCTCTGCCCTGGGTGGGAGGACTCATTTGATGATTTTACCACGATAAAAAAAAGCAGTCCGAACATTATAGGCTGATTATGACTACCAAAATATATAAGTGAAATACAACATTAGCTGACGATTGTTACTACTGTGAACCGTCTCTTCTATTCTAGTTTCGGGTAGTCTCAGCTCCATTCTATCCAAAAGGCATTGCGTTACCAATAGATTGTTGTGCAAACCAGAAATATAGGGCAGAAAGGGTTTTGCTCCATCTGGTGGCTAACCATGATGTCTTAAAGCCAGAATAGTTCCAGTGAGGGAACGAGGTGGCGCTAGACTTGTATAGCTCTGTCTCTTTCCCTGACTGGAACTACTCTGGCGTAAGACGTTATGGTAGGTCACCTGAAGCTGCTCACAATGCTGTAGCTGTTAATATATTCGACGTTTAAAAGTGCCCCTTTGATGGCCGGCGGCCGTATTACGACGTGAGGGAACGAGGTGGCGCTATACGACTTGTATAACTCTGTCTCTTTCACTCTCTGGAACAAGCCTGGTTTTAAGACGTCATAATACGACCGTTGATTGAAATAAGTGATTTGATTATCACTTTGAATGCGAACTGAGCCTGCATACCTGCATTGGCATGGCTGGTAACCCGCTCCCCCTCATAGAGAAGAGACATGTGTCCCAGAAGTGGGAAAATGATTGGCTTATAATTCTGTACTATGGGCATACAAGACGGCACGTTCGGCGCAGTGGCTGAGCAATTGGACTGTTGCGCTGCGTGTCGCGGGTTCGATTCCCGCACGGAATAAATATATGATCTACAAGTAGTTGTTTCGGGTCTGGGCGTTTGTGTGTGTGTTTATATGCTTGTGGGCGCACCCACGACACAGTAGAAATTCCTAGTGTGGAGCAACGTTTCCGGAACGTAAAGGGAAAATTAAAGGACACCGTGGATTTTAGTCAGTACGAGTCTGACAGTCCCTCCCGCTCTGCCCTGTGTGGGAGGACTCAGTTGATGATTTTACCACGATAATAAAAATGTGCATACAAACAGATGATTTTGGATTGCTGTTAAGAATTTTTCATACAAAATCCTACAAATAATAAGTTAATCAACTAAACGTCTGCAATTCAATCTGTGACCACTAACGAACGCGAAAGCTTGTATAACAAGACACGAGAATATTTTCTAAATTTTAGTGCTCACTCACACATGTAGTGATGTCAAACCAAAAATTGATAGATAAAACTAATTCGAATAAAAAATCGAATAAGTAAGTAACAAAAAATTATCAATATTGACCATCATATAAATTCAAGTGCTATTTAATTAACATATTGATTAATTCAATATAGATAATTATATATGTGGTGGTCTGACGAGTTTGGTTTGGGCGGAGTCGTTAGATGTTAAGATATATCTTCTGACATATTTGAAATATGTCTGTCTCTGTCACTGATAATGTCAAGTTTATAGACAGCTTTCATTAGAATTTGGTAGGCGGTCAAGTTTTATTATGTAATAGAAAGCTTCTTTTTTTACGTGGTATAATCATCTTATGAGTCCTCCCACCTAGGGCAGAGCGGGAGGGACTGTCAGACTCGTACTGACTAAAATCCACGGTGTCCTTCAATAGCCCTTTACGTTCCGGGGTGACGGTAATTCGCACAGTCCCGCGACTTCGGCAGGCTTTGGCCCTCTAGAGGCCCCGTCATTTTGACACTCTTTGAGGCGCGCTTGGAACACAACGCGCCGTCGACCCGGGCATGTTTCATGGTCGGACAGCGCGTTACTCGCTGCCTGCATGCTCGCGCCTACGGTGGCCGGAGGCCGTCTGCCGATGAAAGCTTCTTAGGAAAATTATCTGTGGAGTACTATGTGTTAAGAAAAGTGCAAAAATGTGTTTTAAATATGCGTTGTCCCGCTCAAGAAATTTCCCGTTTCATGTGTTCGAGTCCAAAGGTGTACAGGTGCCTGCAAGCCTACAGGTGTAGGCCAGACAAATATTACTCAGCTATTTATAAGGACTTTGTAATAGGAGCAAGCCCATTGCCATCAATTATACATAAATGTTAAGGGGTCTGTTTTACAAACACTTGGTAACACCTAAATGAGTGTCCAAAAAATGGAGCTTATGAAGTTGCAAACACGCGTTTTGAGTCGAACGCTTTTGTATAAATACACATTTATTTTAAATGTGAAATACGCAAAGTTCGACCGCATAATATGAGAAATTTCTTTCAGAAAAATTCTGATAATCGCCGGATGCACTCCGCATCCTATCAGAATTATTATGATCCAGCAACTTTAACACAAAATGTGCCTTCCTTTGAGCATCAGAGCGGAATGCAAGTAAGTAGTAAGTGCCTTCCGAGCATCAGATTTTTTCTGATAGTATGCGGTCGTGCTAATACGGACATACGATACCTATTTCTGTTTTCTGTCCTTTTAGTTGTGCCAAATGATTGAATTGAAAAAGTATGTTCCTTTATTCAATTTATTAAGCTAACCCCTTCAAATCCGAACTAACATCAAAGTAACATCCCTAATGTCCCCACGACATTTAGGGTCCAAAACATATCTATATCAGCAACAAATTAAATTGAAAGTAACCTGTTTTATGCTTACACCAATCATTTCATCACTGATAAAAGGGGCGGCAAATTGAAAAGTCGAGTCCCGTGTAATCGAATAATCATGAACCCACATCAAAGAAATTTATCAATTTAATTCGATAAATCGACTAAAAATTACGTACCGAGCAAAATTGGCGCCTCCCTATAACATGGAAATGTCATTTGGATATTGTTCTTCGCGCGAATTTTCTTTTTACTTTGAATTTGGAACGTTTAGTGGCTCTTGGAACGAGGATGAGAAAAATACTTTTAAAATTTAGGGGAGTAGGTACTTAGTATGTAATCAAAAGTTCGGGGTCCAAATTGAAAGTTTTTATATTAATTTTCAGGTGATCAGAATGCTGAAAAGCTTTTAAGGTAAAAGAAAATAATATAAGTACAAAGAAAATGAAATTAAACACTAGGGATAGTAATTATTTTTTGAATTTCATTTTTTTTAATTCCGTAATATACACTAATCAATTTTACGGAATTTAAAAAAAATAAGAAATTATGTAAGGTTTGTCAATTGAAAAGAGTTTTAACACAAAATTAAGAATAGTCTATGCTCTATAAATTCTATGATAAAAGAGAGGCTCGAGCGTTTTATTCTCAACATTTTTACAAAACAAAAAGGTCTCCAAACAATTGCGAGTAAGAAACCGACGTTTTATAAAATTTTCATCGTTCGAAATTCAAAGTGTTCTTCGTCGGCGCGTTCGTTAAACCGTTACGATTCGATTTGACGCCATGTTAGGTTAAATCGCGTCCGAAAAGTAAATTTATTGCATTATTCCCGCGTCGGTACACCCTCGTTTCCCGTCTTTGATCTACAATTTTCTTTTTTTTTTCACAAAACGGGTACTGATTGCTTTTTATGTCATCGAGATTTTTCTAATTCCAATTTTGTCTGTGGTTAGATGGAGAAATTAACCGCGCGGAAATTGATTTTTGGGTTTAGTTTTAGTATTCTGGTTTAATAAAATAAATTAAATCTTTGATATTTTTACTTTATAATAATAGGAGGAGTAACTTGACGTACAGTTAGCATTTTTTTTAAGTGTTTCATACTCAAATAAGCAATAACAATTAAAACGTTAATGATCTTGTTTATTTAAGAGCGTGCAATCATCAGAAAGGATAGCAGTATGGTATCGGCCCCGCGTTGAGGATTATTGCATTGAGAGCCATTCCCTCTCACCGAGAGGAGACCTGTTTATAGGCTGATGACAAAGTGTTAGAAAAATGTGCATGACGTCACAAAATGGCGCCGTTTCAGTTTTGTTCTTAACGTGGCCGCATTGTATGTGGCAATTAATGCTCATGCGTGCCAAAAATGTTTAACATAGTGCACTTTAAGCCCGACATAAAATACTTAATTACAAATTGATATAAGCCGCGTAATAACAGTTAAAGCTGCGTAAATACTAAACAGGTATCAATGCCAGTCTGTCCATGTTCTCTTAAGTTGGCTTTTATCGTGGACGGTATAATATCCGTGTCTTATCCTAGTTTGTTCATTTAAAAGGATATTTTTATAGAAAGAAAATTGTGTTTATTGGCATTAAAACTAAAAAAAAAAACAAATCTTTTAATGCCAAAAGGGCCTCAGCTCAGCATAATGCGAAGTGGCAGCACAAAGTTTGCCACCCGACGCTGATTTTCAGCTGCAGCTCACGAGTGCCATACGCTCGAAATCAAATACGTAAATCCAAACTAATATTATAAATGCGAAAGTAACTCTGTCTGTCTGTCTTTCTGTGTGTCTCTCACGCCTAAACTACTGAACCGATTTGTATGAAATTTGGCAGAGATATAGTTTGAAACTTAAGAAAGGACATAGGATAGTTTTAATTACAAAAACTAATAAAAAAAAACAAAAATCTGCTGTAAGTCACTATTCCACGCGAACGAAGTCGCGGGCAAAAGCTAGTACTTATATAAATACAACGGGTAAAGTACAAAAAAAAATAGAAACTAAATAAATAAAAAATAAAGAGTGAGTGCAACAAAAAACAATAGAAGTAAATAAAAACAAGACTGAATAAAAGAGACAGGTGTATAAAAAAACACTACGTACCCTAATCAAAATGTAGTGCGAAATTATTTTTCTGCGGTTTTTATGTCAGTAATAGAAAAAACTTTTTGTTAATACAAATGTTGTCAACGGACCCTGATAGGCTATATAGGAGGGTGGCTAACCGAAGCCATGGGAAACAACTAGTTAACTTTATTACATTAGACAAGAACGACACGACATCGGTAGTTTCATTAATTTCTATAAATAACAGTGATTTCAAAACGAAGGATCCGCCCAAGAGAACATTTTGCCTAAACCTTCTTCATACAAGCAAAAAGTAGCGCCATCTATGATAAATCATATTAACTACGTTGCTTAAATCGGTGACGTAACCTGAGTTGATTGAGTTGCTTTGGCCCGGAACTGACAGCTGGGGGCCAAATAACTGCTGCCATTTTCGTTGTTTGGTTGGGCCTGTCCTTACGATATAAGTCAATGATGGAAAATGAGCGAGAGCGAACGATATGTCGTGTCGTTATCGTCTATTGTAAAAACGCTCAATGATGAACTACACTAGCGAGAAAAATTATGGAATCTTTTTTTTTTTTTTTTTTAAAACGTTGCCCCACACTAGGAATTTCTCCTGTGTCGTGGATGCATTTACAAACATATAAACTCACATACACAAACGCCCAGACCCGAAAAACTACTTGCAGATCATACAAATAATTACTCCGTGCGGGAATCGAACCCGCGACACGCAGCGCAGCAGTCCAATCGCTCAGTCACTGCGCTAACCGTGCCGTCAATCTTGCTTGATAGCTCCTTAAATAATAGCATGATTTTAATCAACTTGGTATAAATTTAAAGTTAATAGTTAAACCTTTAAAATTGTACCATTTTTATTAATCTTAACTAGTTTTCTAGTTTTTAAGTACTAAGATCTTAAAGTATTAAGATCGCGCGGAATTGGTCGCGAGTATAGTTTTAATGGTGCACATTCGTAGACAGATAATTCAATTACTTCTAGTCTGACAAATTTTCGTATGAAACACCTACCTGATTTTTTACAAGCACTGACATTTGGGTAACTTGCATTCGGAGAATTCAAATAACGAATGATAATCATATGCTCTATGTTTGACAGGATATTGATAACTAACCTATCATAAACAAATCCTAACATAAAAAACACGTTGGGCAAAATATGAGTCACTATGATTAGACAGAATAGACAGTCCAGGTAGTCTACCATCACGTCTCAAATCCAAAATAGTTCCAGTGAGGGAACGAGATGGCGCTAGACGACTTGTATAGCTCTGTCTCTTTCCCATACTGGAACTACTCCGGGTTTAAGACATCATGGTAGGCCACGTGGAGTGTTAAAATCATGAACCAAGTCTAACTCTACTAATTTTTTTTTTTTTTTTTTTTTAAATATTCCACAACTATCACACAACGCCATCTAGTCCCAAGCTAAGCAGAGCTTGTGTTATGGGTACTAGACAACTGATAAACATACTTATATATTTCTAAATACATACATATTATAGATAAATTACACCCAGACACAGAACAAATGATCGTGCTCATCACATAAACATTTGTCCTGGGTGGGAATCGAACCCACGACCTCCGGCATAGCAGTCAGGGTCACTAACCACTAGACCAACAGGCCTGTCCATCCATCGTCTTCGTGTTCCTTCAATTGTCCTTTATGTTCCAGGGTCACAGTAACATGGTTAGATAGCCCCGCGACCAAGACAAGACTGTTTGTCAGTACGCTTCTAATTTCAATTGAATAGTTTTCTAAATACCCTAACCATTCGCGGTTTCAAATAAAACCAAAAAGTACTACAACAAATAAGTATTCAACACTTCAGACTGCAACCCTAAAAATAATTTCGCGTGTAATATCTCGAAAAAAAAGCTTAAATCCCTCTCTATGCTCAGCGAGGCAGAAGAAACACTTCCTTGCGCCAAATGTCCGATTGAAACCACCCCCGCGAACTACCCCCGTCCTTACATGTTAAAGAATCCATAAATAATAGAGTTGACGTGCGTACGGATTGTGTTACCGAATCACCCCACCCCTGGTAAATAGCGATTCTTGTCTATGCGCCTAATGCCTTTTTTGTCTGTGGTACGGATTTATTATTCATTTTCTTTAATACATCTGACGCTCATGAGTTTTGTATTGGCGATTTATTTTGTAATGTGATATGGATTGTCTTTTGAGGGTTTGTTTCTAATGTGGGAGATGTTAGTACTCCTTTTGGTGATCACAAGATGGCATCAAGAGGAGTAGACAGAGTTGGACTGGTCATATGGTAGAGGTGGCATTTGCCAGCCGGGCTCCAATCGGTAGGATCAGGGTCTGTGCAGACTAGGTACCAGTTTTTTAACTTGGTAAAATCATCAAACGTGTCTTCCCGTACAGTGTGTAGTGGAAGGGACTATCAGAGTCGGTACTGACTAAAATCCACGGTGTTTCTTCAAACCTCCCGCGCTGGGACTGTTAGACTCTTCATCATCAGCCTATAAATGTTCCCAATGCTGGGACACAGGTCTCCTCTCTATGAGAGGAAGTGGGCCATAAACCACCACGCGGGCCCAGTATGTGTTGGTAGATGTCAGACTCTTAATGAATGAAAATCTACCCTGTTCCCCCGGTTGCTCTTTGCATTCCAGGGTTGCAGGCAGAATTCTAGTCTAATGAATTGCAGCTGAAGTATTTGACAGTGAAGTAGTTGACGGAGGTCTGAGAGTGATTGCTTATTTGACCTCCTTCAACCCAATTGTTACAGAATAATACATGTACCTACCCTTTGGTAAGACTGGCTGCCAGGCTTTTTGGCCACTGATTATAAATAAAGACAGTTGAAGAAGTATAGGTATCGGTGAGCTAGGTTGTTGTAAATTTGACACAAAGTTAATTGGCCACTAAAAAAAGTAGGTATAAGTACTTAAAATAGCCAGTTTTTTTTTTAATTTTGATAAGTGAAGTTTGGCCCCATTTCTATTTACCGCACGGATAGCAGAACAATTAAATAATAGAATCCAGCACAAAGCTACAGCTAACGAGGACACAATGTGAAATCTCAACAGAAAGTACTAGGAGAACAGGATCATGGAGGTGTTGGTCTTTAGTAAAAATTATGTGAAACTAGCCTTTGCCAGCGGCTTCGGCGCTCCCCGAAGGGGAAAAAGTAAAGGGGAAAGGGGGGGCCTTTATAGCTTATGTCACTCAGGACCCATTCAGCTTTCTACTTGTGAAAGTCATAAAATCGGTTGAGCAGTTCCTGAGATTACCCACTACATACAAACAAATTTACCTCTTTATAATATTAGTATAGATGAGGATATGTGGCACAATAACAAAATCTAGTTGTGGCGAATTAACTATCAATGTATGAGATTAAAAAAAAAAAAAAATATTCGACAACTATCACACAACGCCATGCCATCTAGTCCCAAGCTAAGCAGAGCTTGTGTTATGGGTACTAGACAACTGATAAACATACTTATATATTTCTAAATACATACTTATTGTAGATAAATTACACCCAGACACAGAACAAATGATCGAGCTCATCACACAAACATTTGTCCTGGGTGGGAATCGAACCCACGACCTCCGGCATAGCAGTCAGGGTCACTAACCACTAAACCAAAAATGGGGCATATTAACTTTGTGGCAAATGTACAACAACATGGCGAGCTCATACTTCTGAAATAGAAATATCTAAGCGGAGGTTTAGTAAACAAACAATATAATTTAGGTATATGAGTATTGCAACTGTCATGTCACGATTTGTGAGTGACCTTTAAGTTGATGACAAAGACCTCGACCTTTAGCATTGTTTGTGTTCGTTTTAATTCGATTATGTACTACCTACGTGACTCAAGGAGACCACGAGTACGCAATACATGAACTGTATGTATAGATATGCTCTTATAATACACTAGCACTCTGCTTGCGACTTGGTCCGCGTTAATATCGAAGTTTTCCTTTGTAAATTTCTAGTCAGCAACTTTCTTTATGGGATATTTGTAGAAAAAAGTAATAAATAATTTGTCCGTGGCCGATTTGTCTGAAATTATCTGACTTTTTTTTATTTAATTTTTTTATCGTGGTAAAATCATCAAATGAGTCCTCCCACCCACTACTGTCAGACTTGACTGACTAAAATCCACGGTGTCCTTCAGTAGCCCTTTACGTACTGGGGTCACGGTAATTTGTGAGTCCCGCAACCCCGGCAGGCTTTGGCCCTCTACAGGCCCCGTCACTATGCTGACACTCCTTGAGGCGCGCGTGGAACACAACGCGCCGTCGACCCGGGCATGCTCCATGGTCGGACAGCGAGTCGCCCATTACTCGCCGCCCGCATGCTCGCGCCTACGGTGGCCGGAAATCGTCTGGCGACGTCTGACAGAAATTATCTGACTAGAACGAAAAAAATATCGCCATCTATCGTTGGCGATGTTTAATTACGAGTACCATGGGGTAAAGTATTAACCAGTTACTTGGTTGTCGAGATCCGATAGGCAGTCGCTCCATGTGAAAATCTGATATTCAGCTGTATCTGGTTTGACTGGAAGCCGACCCCAATATAGTTGGGAAAAGGCTAGGCAGATGCTGGTTTATTGTTGGTTGGCTCACGGTCTATTAGTGAGCTAAATTTTTCCAAACCCGTTCAGTTTTTTAGACGTCAAAAGGTTACAGACAGACAGACTCACGTTAAATTTTATTGACATGAATATTTACCTAAATAGGCAATGAAACTAGGAATTTGCTCTAGAGCGTGTTTAACCACATTTTTGACATATTTAACGCTAGCTAATTGAGAATTGATAGACATTTTCATGTCTAGGTAATCTAGATTTCTAGTACTTAAGTTAAAGTAATTATGTCTATCAACTGTAACAAAATGATTGGCAATTAAATTATTATAATTATATTTAGTTGTAGATCAATTAAGTATAAGTATTTCCTTTATATTTAACATTGACGTTAAAAAGTGTATTTTAATGGCTTTTATTGAAATAAATGGTCTGACTTTGACTTTAATTTAATTGGGTTCTACTAACGGCTCTGTTTACTTATGTAAACTGCGTAAACTTTAAGCAAAGTACTTTTTGCTCGTAACTCATCAATATTCAAAGATAATCTTAAAACAGAAACAACTTGTAATTGTTAACCAACCAACTCGAATTAAATATAAAGTTTATCTAAAACTACAGTAAACAAAAAAGAAAGAACAAAACAGTTGTCAAAAACGTAATTAACCTCCACTTCTCTACCACACAACCATAGACAAAGCAAACCGGTCGACTGAGTTGCGAAATATCAGTGAATAGCCCATTTGTTTGAATTGCCATAGACTCTAAAGTGGTCGAGTGGCGCCATGCCGTCGTTTATAAAACACGAGCCATGACACCTACTCATTCTGCCTTTTGAATTGTTCATATTATTAAGTTTTTGAGTTTGATTTTAGAACGTTATTACTTTTTTTGTTTGATGAGGGGAATGGAGCATTCATTGAGGTTTTTTGGGATATCAAAATTGGGAAATTAGGGAAGCATGCGAGACGTACATATCTTATCATTTGGGTTAAAATAATCTGTTAAAAACTTTTTGACTTTTAAAAGAGCTGGTTTAAGAGGAGTTTCAAATTAGAACAGAATTTGTAGTTATAAAATACCTACCAATTTTATCAAAGACCTACAAATGTTATCCCATATGCCCAACCTGCTTTCCGACACAGAAGTGTTACGTATGAGTGTTCACCCATGGATTGACCTCAGTAAACACTGCTTGAAAATAGACCCTATTTCAAGAGGAACTGGGGTTTGTGGCTAAACCATCATCATAATCTTCTTGCCCTTATCCCATTTTACTTGTGGTCAGCGCAACGCGTTTTCTTCTTCCATTCTCCCTATCAGACGTCACAGTTTCATTATTTTATTCCTATTTCTTTCATATCATTCTTTAGGCAATCAATCCATCTTTTCTTTGGCCTTTCTCTTCCTCTCCATCCATTAATATTGATACCTATCCATCACTCTCTTAGTTACATCAGTGCGGGATTTTATAAATAAGGTATTTGACCGAAAAAATCTAATTAGCCGAATATAATTACGAATTTTGAAATTCTCGCACCACTCTCGAATTTTGATGCTTTATAATTTTGCAAATATGCATTAATTTAATAAAAGAAAAAATACGTGTCTATTTTTTTCAAAACTGTAGCTGACGGACTAATTAAATTTGCAATTTATTGATGTTGTGAACATGCCTAAACATGACCAAACAAACACAACACACCATAATAGACCTACTCAGTCTAGTTTAAATATAATACGTTGTAGTTTCAGCTGGACAATATTCCCATAGACAAACTATTATGCAGCATATTGTATTCTAGTAATACGTCGCCGTTGAGGCACAGATTATACGGATCGCTACAGATTGGCCGCTGTTTGACCGATTTACGTTGTTGGGAAATATGCTGGCACTGATATATTCAGAGTAGTACTTAACATTACATCAGGGCTTTATTTTGTGATCTGTTAGGTTTGTACTAGTTATTGAAGAAAATGTTTGAGGAAGGTATTATTAGTCTTACAGATTTTAAACACATAGACCGAATATAATGCACATGAACCCATCACGATCTGACTAATATTGTTGAAAATCTATTTTGACACATGGGGGTAGCTTAATGTGTTGGCGTTTTACATAAGTTTACGCAATAGTACGCCTCCGGAAGCGCTAGCAAAAGCTAAATGAAATACTTCGATTTGAAAATAGAAAATCATAGTTTGCATTATAATATTTATGTAAGTAAAGTTTGAGTAAAACTAACTATGCTTTTCACCTAAAATTGAACCTAGATGCTTAAAGGGTATTTGTATTTTCAATTAATAAATCGGCGAATTTTGTTTGCATATGTTTACGTCACTGACAAAACCAGGGTCAAAAAAAAAAGAACTCGTTATACTATTTACTTGCAGTCTATAAAAAAACATGCGTGTAAGTTTTAAAGTCCCATAAACGTTTAAGAAATACTTTCGGCATTACTACTTGAAAAAAAAAATGAGAGTCTACGTCAAAGCAAGTTGCCAGTGACAGTGACAAAACTAACAGGTTCAATTATGTTGTAACTTTTTACAGAATAACCCTGCAGGCACAGATGGGTCAAGGGTCATCGCGTGACGCAATAGGAGCTTATAGACGAGTGGTGTTACTGAGGCCTCGTCGAGAACTCTGGCAGTCTGGCTTTAATACTTACAAAGCAAGTATCCAAACTAATATTATAAATGCGAAAGTAAATCTGTCTGTCTTTTCTTCACGCCTAAACTACTGAACCGATTCGTGTGAAATTTGGTACAGACATACATAGTTTGGAACTTGAGAAAGGACAAAGGATAGTTTTTATTACAAAAAAAAAAAAACAAAAATCTGCCGGAAGTCACTATTCCACGCGAACGAAGTCGCGGGGAAAAGCTAGTATCAGTATAATCTATATATATAAAAGGAGAACTGACTGACTGACATATCAACGTACAGCCGAAACTACTAGGGCTAGGAATGTGAAATTTTTTTTGCACACGGCTTCCTAATATAATGTAGGGGAGCACTAAGAAATTTAACCTTTAAGGGGGTGAAAGGGGGGATTTAGGAAAGTACGTAAACCACGCGGACGAAGTCGCGGGAAAAGTGCTAGTATTAAATAAAAGAGGTTCGAATGAATCTTGGTGAATGATAAAAAAAAGTTTAATTCAATATCTACTTGTTCTGTTAATTGCGGTCATTAAATAGTTGTCAAAAATAGTCGTTTTGCAATAATTATTATTGGACAGAATAACTAAAAAAGAAAACAGTTCATGTGTGGAAGAATAATATGCGTTTCTTTGCTTGGTACTTTTTTCACATGTCACGAAGGCGCCATATTGGTATTTAGAACTTAAAGGCAAAACACATCGAAGGTGGACATCGAAGATTAATCAATCTCAAATATAAACAGATTTAATTAATTAAAAGATAAAAAGATTAAAGATCTTAGTGTCCAAAAACTAATGATTTAAAATCAATTTATTGACCGTTTCTGTGACCCCCATTTCATTGTTTTGACATCATAAGATGAATTATTGAATTAAAGTCGTATTTCATTATTTTTTAGGCTTCAAAATAATGAAATATGGTGCCTAAGTTAGAAAAGAATTAATGTCTATCACATACAGTTGTTTTATTTTAATATATTTAGTAATTTATACTACACTTTCAGCAGTGCTGTTCTCGGAAGATCTTGGGTCTGCAGCCAAGCTAGGGTAGCTTCGAAGCTACAGTTTGTATTGTATTCATAAAGCTATTGACAGCGACGTTTCATGATTCTCTCTCAAAGCTCTGTCTCGACGACGAGGTCGTAAAAGCCTAGAAGTTATCTTTTAGGGAATATAATAGCAAAAATAAACTGTTAAAATTCACCCGGCAGAGGTCGACCTAACGTGGTATCTGACTAAAGATTTGTTTGTTTGTGTGATTTTAAGTGTAATTTTGAATAGTAAACTATCGTTATTATTTTGTTACAATTTTTTTCATAAGATTATTCCTTATTTAAGAGCATATAAGTGTTAAAAAAGCGTGCATGACGTCATCACAGTTTCGTTTTTTTTCGTGATCGCATTTTATCTAGGTATGTTTTACTAACTCAGCTTCAAAACTTTCCCAAAACGAATATATGCCACCGATATTGGATAGAAATTCAGTGTTGATCGATTGTCCTTATATAACGCAGTATATATACGTATATATTTATGTAGGAGACGGAGTGAGAGTGCGCTTGGGCGCTCTTCTTGTAATATATAGCTTGGAGGCGCATTCTGAAAGTTTTTGGCCGTTTGATCGTTTTGAAATTGTAATTCGAAATGTATTTTTTGTATTGATTTCAGTATAGGGATTTTAAATGGCGTGTTAGTTTTGGTAGAATACTAAAGTAATCTGCAGAATCTTAGATCAGTGATAAGTTATTAAACATTTTCACAACTAAAATTGAACCATCTTTTAATATAATAATACAACGCCACGCCAGCGCGAACCATTAATTAAATGTTAGTAAATAAAATACTTTTTAATACAGTTGCATGAAAATTGACATTTTATGGGGGAGTTTTCTGTGCGTAAAATGCAATTTCTCGCACTAGTTAAATAAAAAACCGTACTACCAACATAATAAATTAATATGGGCTCTCTATGCAACCAAAGAGACTTTAGTCTAATCTTTTTTCATTTTTACTAAAGTATTAATTCAATATTTTTTTCTTCGTTACAAGACTGATAATAATCATGCAAAAAAAAATGAAATTTGTTATTTATTTGTTCAAATAATAAAGCAATATTAGTATCGACATAAACAAAACATTGGCTGTATGAGTACCTACACTGCCTTTGCGTATGATGACAAAAAATATACTTGGCGCCATTTTCGTAAAATTTTCTATGCTAAGTGAAGTTAATTTTTTATTATTAAAATTTTTATTTCTTCGCAACTGTATTAAAAATAGTTGTTTAATACACGTGCGAATCTGTCTTTACAACTCGTTCCAGCTATTGACCCTCGCCTACGGCTCGGCTCAAAAAATGGAACTCGTTCATAAAGACAGACTTCTCGCACTTGTATCGAAAATAACTATTAATTTTCTAGAATGTATCAGCCGTATTGAGTCATAAGTTACTTGTGAATAAATGTAAAATAAAATAAAGAAATAAAATTAAGTACATACATCTATCATCCACAATAAACATCGTAAATTTTCCTAACGTCTTCCGTCATTTCAAGCACATTTATTTACACAACAAAATGGCGAGTTATAAGTCTATTTTCAAATCATACGACAAACACTTGACATTTAACACTAAAAATAGGTTCAATGGGGGTTTATTATCTTTGCCCTTTGCGCAAACAGGAAAGAAAATATTATTGTATTTATAAAATATATCGGTAGGCATAACAAAATTTAGTATGGCAAAATAAATAGTGGTAATACACCCCTACGCATTTTTATGAATATTGTAGTAAACATTGATAAACAAATGTGGAAACCTTGACTTATATAATCAACATAAGTTCAAACCCGTGTCAGAGGCCTGTGGGGTTCCAGGAGGCATTACTTCTGTCATCAGATAATGGTCACATCTACACACAAAAAATAAAATAAAATATAAAGTAACTGACATGGTCATGGCCTTACACAACTTTTAGTTGGTAACCTTTTCTAGGAGCCAAAGCCAGCCGGGGTCGCGGAACTTTTCCATTACCGTGACCCCGGTACGTAAAGGGCTAGTGAAGGACACCGTGGATTTTAGTCAGTACAAGTCTGACAGTCCCTCCCGCCCTGCCCTGGGTGGGAGGAATCATTTGATGATTTTACCACGATAAAAAAGGGTCTATTTCTGAACCAAAAGTGGTTAAAATCGGTTCAGCTGTTTTGACATTAGAACGATACATACGAGTACATTAATGGTATGACAGATGGAATTTACGCAAATGTATTGGTAAAACTTCTACATAAACTGTCAATCCATATGTTTATCTGGTTTGAAGGTCGAAATTTGTAAAATTGTAAATCCTTCCATTACTATAGGGGTCTCATAATTTTCATCATTTTTCTGACCTTATTCCAAATTATGGTCGGTGCAGAATGCCTTCTTCCATAGCTGTATTAGGTATTAGAATCATCATCTCAGCAGGTATTTCTGTTCTAGCCTTATCATCCTTTTTATATAAGTAATAATCCATCCATTACTTTTTTGTCTTTCTCTTCTTTTATATAGCTCTCTGTCTCTCTTTCTAAAACTTTCACATAAGTATAATGTAAGTTTTAATGTCACCAAAAATTGTACCATTCCAATTTGATTGATATGGCCTAACTATTCCAAGACATTTTCATCTGGACGATTTCTAAAAGATGCTTCTCGTAAAATAACTATAATGTTACGTTTTTGATATTTAAGCACCACTAACAACTGTATTAAGGAGATATATTTATATCTTAGCTGAATATAATGATACCACACACTGAAAACCTAAAGAAAATTAACCAAATAGGATGTTTTCTATATTGCTTCAATATCAGCTTATTTAGTTTGGACGCCATTCAAATAGTCTCATTTACTTGATGCCAGTAATGATTATAACCACTATAAATATAAATCAAACGTATTTTATAGCTAACTATTATAACACAAAATAAAAATAATGAAAAGCAAACGAATTGCAGAATGTGACGCGTTACGCGCAGCAGCCGGGGGGGAGGGGCGCGGCGTGCGGGCAGCAGATAAGCGGCTTAACTCCGCACCCGCCTGAGATAGCAGTATACGAAAAATCTGCGAGATAGAACGAGAAGGAAATACATTACTATATACAGCTGCAAACATTACTGCGTACGCTCGACGCGGGGCGTTCTCAATTCAAACGTAATATCTCCCTTTCCCTCCAAACTGTTTTGACGTTTAACGTCAAACCGTAAGAGCGGGAATCCTTCGCGCCATTTTGGTAGGTTACCCGAACAGAGTTGCCACAATAAAATAAAAATACATTTTCCAGGGAATATCTACGTGGGTACAAGTAAAGTTTGCGTTTGTAACGTATAGCTATGTGTCGCACAATTCAGCGGGCCCGTCTAAACAGCTAATTTTAAAGAAGTCCAACAGAGTTGGGGGACGAATTTCGACGACATTGCGCCGACATTTTTTTGTGTGACAGTAGTTTTGATGTGTCTTTGAATATCAGTTGGGGGTTTATTAAAAAACGGATTATTTTTTGTCAAAAAATTCAATGAGGTTTTTGGGCATACCTTTTTCTACTTTCCGTTTGATGAAACTTGGGATGTGAATGGCGTGGAAGGCCTACTCGTACATTTTGAAAAAACTGTAATAAATAGCACAATAGGTATAACTCTGTAGATCGAAAAAAGAAAGAATTGAAAGGGTTGCCACGTGCTTTTTCGTTGCTCATAATTAGAATAGAATAGAATATATTTTATTGTATACTAGCACTTTGCCCGCGACTTCGTCCGCGTGGGTTACGTACTTTCCTAATTCCCCCTTTTCACCCCCTTAAAGGTTAAATTTCCAAAAACCCCTTCTTAGTGCTCCCCTACATTATAATAGGAAGCCGTGTGCAAAATTTCACATTCCTAGCCCCAGTAGTTTCAGCTGTACGTTGATATGTCAGTCAGTCAGTTCTCCTTTTATATATATAATAAAATAAATATATATATAAATATAGATAGAAGATGTTTAAGTGGGCTTCGGATTTAAAATAAAAAGGGGGAGCGGTAGTCAGTGGTATATAATTTAGTATAACAATTATCAATTTATTGAATCTGTCACGCATATAGTTGAAGATGTAATTTTGTGGAGACCCTCAGGTATTCTATCGAAAATCACTGCTGAGTCTATAAGGGTAAGAAGAGTAGTTCGCAAGATGCCTCGAAAGATTCGTGGAAATAATATTTAGTTGACTAACCCTGTGAAGGTCAAATAGTACACGAACTACTGAGAATTGTAGTAAGTACCTGGTGTAACGAATGTAGTAGGCATTTTTTTAAAGTGAAAACTTCTTTAGCGTTGTGCACTTTTTTTGGAATGGGAAAAAATGTTAAACTCGCGTCAGGACACGTGACCTGATCGAAAATTCGTAAGACGGCGCAGGGCGCTTACGCGAATGTTCGTGTGTGTTTATTACTATTCAAGTTTTCACTTCAGCCGGCACTCCCAGAGTGAAGCCCGTCAGCACATAATGTTTCCACTGTTGAAACACAGGCCTCCTCTCCATGAGAGAGAGTGGTCGTAATTGCGGGTTGGTAGATGTCACATGCCTTCGAATTTTTGGTTCTAGCACATGCCGGTTTCCTCACGATGTTTTCCTTCACCGTTTTGAGAGTAGTGGTGATGAAATAAATTACGCAAAGTAATGCGCCTGACTGAGTTCGTACCCAAGACGTACAACTCATAAGTCGAGGCCGATACCACTTGGTCACCGCTTTCAGGCAGACAGTTACATCTCAGTGAAAGATTTTTCTAAAAGGTCAATAAAAATTATAGTTATCTGTTTACCACTATTACTTAGAATTAGTTTGTAATATTTTGCTAGCCTTATTTACCCGCGATAACTCAAGGATTCTAACGGTACCAAACACATCAAAATTGGTTCAGGCTTTGATCAGAAATTAGGGTGGAATAAATAAACTCACAAACATACATGATCTTGAGTACTTGATAACTAGTAAAGAACAATAAAAAAGCACCACCAGTACCATTATTTGTTTAAACTGGTTACTTTAAATTGATACCAAAACCATTCAAATGACGGTATTATTTAAGAAGCTGTGCCGCCGGATCAATTCCAAGTAATTGATTCCATAATTTTGCTTACTAGTCTACAAAATTAAGTCTTATTTTCATAAATCAATGGAAGTTACCTTCATCTACAAGTCTACAACGCACACGACTCTACGACCTTCAGATTCAATTAGTCCTTACCGTATGTGCGTCGATTCCGAATCCTAATCTCCTGACGAACGAGCAAACGGGGACGGTTGAGAGACTCCGGGCAGATCCAGGGTGTCTACTTTCTAAATACGTCAACGAAAACACGGGAATGGAATACAGATGCACGACCGTAACTAACATCAAAATCAAATTGCGGGTGGATAATAAAAACACGACTGAAGTCCTTTGACGTAGCGCTAGTGTCTATGTCATTACAACAAATTGCATTAAAAAAAAAAATGTAGTACCTACAACTTCCGCAGGTCATGAGTGGTGGCGCGGACTCTAAGGAGTTATCTGTCAAGTCGTAATATCATTCATTCTTACTTCGGGCTCGATGACAAAACGTCTGTCACTACGGCCGAAACTACGGTATTCGTGTTTAGAGATTAGACCCCCAGGTTCACAGACTACTCACAATCAATACAATTTGTTTAACTGTGACCTGGGATTGTGAGGGACTTATACCACAATGTACTTACTGTTAGTAGAATAGCGTTGAAGGACTTGTACATTTTAGATGAGGCGAGATTTTGATTTGACTGTATTTAGATTTTTAAAAGGAGGTAAGTTCTGATAGCTAGGCAAAGTTAGTTGGTGGTTACTCTACGTATTAAACAGATATAGATGGGGTCGCGGGACTGTCTTATAAGGAAACCGTGACCCTGGAACGTAAAGGGCTAATAAAGGATCACTGGAGTTTAGTCTGTACGAGTGTGACAGTCCCTCGGGTCCCGCCCTGACCGGACTACTACTAAAAAAATAGTTCAAGCCTAAGAAACGGGTGCAAGCAAAATAGCTCTTGTTTGTTTTTCTACTGGATTAGCTTAAAAACTTTCACCTTCCCAAGGCAGTACCAATTACAGTAATTAGAGGTGTCGTATCGTCCTCGAGTCGCACGAGTCACGTCACGTTGGACGTTGTAGGACGTCCTGCGATGGCTTCAGTCGTCGAACTCGGCTCGAGTTACTGGCACGCGAGTAGCGACCGCATTGAACGAAGCACCGAACGGTGTTGAATTTTTTTACGTTTATCGATATTTTTTTTGAGGTAGCTTGTTTTTAATTTGTTGTATTGTTTTCTTTGGCATACATTTTTCATGTTTTAATCTAATTCTCAAGTAATAAATAAGGTAATGGCGCCAGTCTCTTCGGACATTACCAGCTGACAAAGTTGAGGAGTTTTCCGATGCTTACTACTAATACTATTACAAGTTGAAATTACAGGATCACGCTGGATGCAAGACGCTTCCAACCGCTCCTATTGGATATCTATGGGGAGGCCTATGTTCAGCAGTGGACGTCATACGGCTGATATATGACGATGATAATGTTTAGTTTAGATTTAATATTTCAGATTATTAAAATATAGTTAATTATATTCTGTGTGTAGTTTCTTTTGTATCGAATTATCGACGTCTAATTATGAACCTGAAACTAGGGATATGCATGAGCCCTCCCACTCAGGGCACAGCGGGAGTGACTGTCAGACTCGTACTGACTAAAATCCACGGTGTCCTTCAATAGCCCTTTACGTTCTGGGGTCACGGTAATTCGTAAGTCCCGCGACCCCAGCAGGCTTTGGCCCCGTCATTTTGCTGACACTCTTTGAGGCGCGCGTGTCCATGGTCGGAGAGCGAGTTGCCCATTACTCGCTGCCCGCATGCCCGCGCCTACAGTGGCCGGAGATCGTCTGCAAACATCCGTCGCCGTTGGCGTATACCACTGCGGCTGGGGTGGAGGGAGGACGCTGTCCTCTCCCTCACGCGGCCCGCATCCTCCTTACGGATATGCACTTAGTAAATATAATATAGACAGGCTTAGTAAATTATCGAAAAGTTCAATACAATTTTATCGTAAAAACATGGTAAATTTATTTGTGGTGTTCTAACGTACTCTATATTATTATTTAAAGATATGTATTTACAAACTGTTACGCAAGCACAATTTTTTTTTTTGTTCAATAACTTTGCCCCTTAAGTACTGGGAATTTTCCCTGAGGCGTGGGTGTGTTTTACAAATATAGAAAGAAAAGACTAATAGAAACAAACATTATTCTAGTGCCTGATCTGTTTCTTAGTCAATGATTATATTTGCTAACTAGGTATTTTTGGTATGTTCAATTTATGGCGTAATGACTGAGCAACAGACTGTTTCGCTACTTGTCTCAGGTTCTATTCCCGCATAGTTTAAAAAGATTTTCAGACTACTTATAATGTTGTCCCAATGCTGGGACAGAGGCCTGATTGAGAATACAAAAATATGAATATTGAAATAACTTACATAATTATTTAAAATAAGTGTATATACTTATAATTAATCTAGTTGAGTATAAATTTAATAATAAAGAGAAAACTTTTAGTTAAGAATTTAATAGTAATAATGTAATCAATAAGTGAAAAAAATTAATAAAGAGAAAATACAACTGATATGCTACATCTATCTACATAAACATAATAATATTTATACAATAATATGAAAGACATTTAATAAGAATATTGATTTAATTAAATTATATCAGCCCTCTTCCTCTCTCCTAATTTTTGCGTGCCCGACAGGGTCCATCTTTGATCTTGTACCTTTTTATGTTTTACCATTTTATGTAACATATGGAATGCAATAAAGAATTGAATATTGAGTATTGATTCCCGCAAAGAACATATGATCTCAAAATCATTAGAATTAGAATTAGAATTAGAATCATTTATTTTGTCAAACATAGGTATTACATAATAAGATCTTATGGTAAATAGGTTTAGGTGCGCTATGTTTTGTCAGTTATGACATACAAATATTTATGTTAGAAGGGTAAGTTAAAGACTAATTATTATACATGAAAGAAAAAATAAAAAGATGTGTAATTACAATATTAATAAATTGTTACCGATTAAATTTCTAAAATTATTTTTTACAATTAGGAATAATTAAAAATTGTCATTCAAGAACTCGTCCAATGTATAATAGCATTTGTGAAGTAGCAGCTGGTGTAGGGTAGTTTTAAACTTCTTTACTGGCAAGCATTTAATTGCGTCGGGTATTTTGTTATAGACTCGAGGAGCAATACCAAAGAAACTTTTCTTCATCAATGCTGTTCTACATTTCACATGGCTCAGTGTGTTTAAGTATTGAGTGCGTACAGGCATTGTTTCGGATCTGGGTGTAAGCGTTTAAATATTTACCGAGACGCGACGCTGTGCTCAGATTTCAATAGAGCAACTCAAAATCGATCTTTATTTACAATACGACAGGATACACATTTCCAGTATAGTCGCGTTACGGGAGAGGTATGTCTTTTTCTCTTTCTTTTTTTTGGTTACTAAGTTTTGTTTTTATTTTCGCGTACGGTGTTTACTGACCCTAATTAGTCTAAGTATGTTGCCTTGGTCGCGGGACTTACGAATTACCGTGACCCCGGTACATAAAGGGCTAGTGAAGGTCACTGTGGATTTTAGTCAGTACGAGTCTGACAGTCCCTCCAGCCCTGCCCTGGGTGGGAGGACTCATTTGATGATTATACCACGCTAAAAAAAAAGAAGTATGTTGCCTTGTGCAGAATCTAGAGGTTATCTGTAATTGTGGTACAGCTTGAGAAGACAGCGATAAGTAGAGCTAATCAACTTAGTCATCATCATCACATCTTACATCTTATATCAGCTGTAAGATGTTCACTGCTGAACATAGGCCTCCCTATAGACTTCCAATAGGACCGGTTGGAAGCAGCCTGCATCCTGCGTGATCCTGTGGTCTTTTTAAGATCGTCTGTCTTGTGGGTCAGACATCCTACGCTGCACTTGTCGGTGTGTGGTATCCATTCGAGAACCTTACGGCCCCATCGGGTATCAATTCTGCGTGCTATATGGCCTGCCCACTGTCACTTCAACTTGCTAATTCGATAGGCTATGTCGGCAACGTTGGTTCGTATACGAATCTCATCCTTTCTAAGGTAATTGACTTATTCCAGGATTCTAACCAAAATGAAACACCAGAAATGTATTTTATATGCATATATTCGGATTCAATATTTCAATAGCTATCAGTAATTAATACAACTTAAAAAAAAAATACACTGACTCTTCATCGTACCGTACAAGTAATGTACTTAACTAATTTAGCTATGTCCAAGCTTAATATTTACTATAAATTACAATTTCATTACATTTAAATACTACAAAGTTGGGTATTTTGTTTTTTAGCGCTGGCATCCCTGAAACATCGATTGATCATAAAAAATACTCTTTGAAAAAAAAAATTATAATGTAAAGTTTAAAATAAATAAAAAAATTACTATGATTGGCTTGCCTCCCGTTGGGGAACGTTATTATCGTTAGAAATGAGTAAATAGACTTTATTTAGTGCTTTTGTTGTACATTTATTTTCCCATTAGGAATGTTTCCCATGTTTTAAAATGCAGAGGCAAGCCTTACGTATATATACACGTCATATAAAAAAATATAAAGTTAGTAGAAAGTCGATGTTTAAGATATCCCAATCGCGCGATACTTTTCGTCACTAACAAAGACATTAATGACAATATTCTCGCTCAAAATGATCCCATTTTATTTATAAAAATAATATAAGTTAACTAATAATCTCATTAAATTACTCTCATGTGAATTTATTAGGCTCAAAAACTCGATTTCGATCCAATCCAATAACATTTTTATTTTTTAACCGCCATTTTTGTTGGCTGTCATGGGCGCCAATCTCGTTTTAGTCACCATCTTAATTCAGGTTTATATTTCTTCATTTCATTTTTATTTGCACAAACAAGCGTAATGAACAGCTTATTTGGCCAATAAAAGTGTTTAAAAAGTAAAGTTAAAGATTTCAGAGAATTTAAAGCATTTTTGAATTAATAATTTTTGATTCAATTACTAGTTTAGTAAAAAAAAACGTTTCAAATAATTTAAACTATTTCCATATAAAAAATATCCCAATTCAAGATGGCGACGTGAGATTTACATTTACTTTCATTGTTTTACGAATTAAATTATTTGTAAAATTTATGGCAGGGTTGTCACTGGTCTAAAAAATAATAAAAAAATGACGATGACTTAAAACTAGACAATAATAACCCACATATACATTCGTAGCACACACATATACAAAATAAAACTCTTAACATATAATTTATATACAATAGAACTATGTGGCGTTACTTATATTAAAACTTAATTTTATTTAGGTAACAATCAGCAAATAAGATAAAAAAATATTAATAAAAAAGTAATAGCTTCTTTACGGTTTAAACTAAATTTTACGATGGATTTAAATGTACTTTGGATGTTTTATTTATTTATTTAAGTGCCAAACCTCAGCCAAACTTCGAAGTTTTTTGTCCTTTTATTTATTATTAAAATGACGCTGATGTTTTTTAGTTTTGTTTTAATATAAGTAACGACTGTTTATTTCATTAATTTAGCGAATTCTGTCACTAAATTTAGCCTAAGTTAACTTGTTTTAAATATAATATAAGTGATATGATTCTGGGTGTTTCTTTTTACACGGGCGCAGGGAAGCAAATTAGGAATAGAATTTTATACAATTCAATAGCTTTCCTTTTTTCTTCACATTTGAACACTAAAAACAAGAAAAATACACAAACAACCTATATTTTGCTAAAATTTAAAATATTTTTGGCGTTCAAATGTAAAAATTTAAATTCTACAACAACAATTATGATCCTTCGATACATAAAATTAGGCCTCTCGACATTATAGCTTTCGTTGAAAATCGTTAGTTTAGTAGCGTTTAGATGTAAAATAACTTCTGTTTTTTTTTGTAAATTTTAATTTAAACAAGGCTTGAGTTCATATTTAGTAAAAATCGATGTTCTTTGTAGTTAGTTTATTTCCTAAATTTTAATAATTAATAACTTTAATTGCATTTTTGTAAAAGTTTCTAAATATGATGGCAAGTCTTGTTAAAATTGTTCATTTACAATACAATAATAACGCTTTCTACATTTGAAGTAAACATTAACGATCCAAAGAGAATTTGTATGTTTTGTTAAAAATATATACGATCTTATTGATATGTACTTACATCGTATTTTAGTTAATTTTCACATGTAAATTTTATTTATCTAAAAGTAAGAATTTAAAAACAGTTAAGTAAAATAACAAAACATGAAAATTAGAAAAAAAATACGAGAGAAAAACTGTAAACAATAAAAATTTTAAAAGAAAAATATTTGTGTTTTAAATTTTCAAAAATATTTTCCATTCAAAATTCCCAAAAGAGAGTAACAGACAGTAAGGTATAAAACGTAAGAAGTCCCAAAAACATACAAACTCACTTTGGACCGTTCTCACACACCCACTATACAAGAAATATGTACAACTACAAAATAAAGGACTAGATATACTAAACCATATTGATACCGTACTTTTCTGGTGCAAAATAACTGTTACCAGTATTTGAAAAGTTCGAAATTTGGGAGGCCTGTAACATACTCAAATGCGGCGAATTTTGGGACTGATTTTCTGGAGACTCAGGGCCCGAAGATAGGATGTTGTGGTGGGAAGCCCAGGCTCCAGGGGGTGATGGGTTGCCGAAGGATACTTGGTTGTAGAGCTGGTTGCCGTTGGCAGTCAGGTTGTGACCGTGGTGACTGCCGTGCGTCTGGTTTACCGATGTGCCGTTGAAGTACTCCATCTGAAAGAAATGGGAGGTTAAAATCTGGTTGTAACGTTTCATTTTGAGTAAGAACAAAGAGATGGTTATTTAAATTAATGTTTATGAAGGCTTAAATGAAAAAAAGGTAGTACATTTTTTTTAAATTTCGTACGTTTTCAAAAGTGGAGGATGTTTAGGAGTTACAATTTTCCATTATTAATAAGTGCCTGTGTGTAAAATATTCAAATATCCGAATAAATTACTAGTTTCAATATCATTCTGTGCCTAATCTATTCTAATCATGATTGTCAAAAAATCTGTCATAAATATGTTGGCAATCAACTAATTTCCAATGTTTTAAGTATGATAAAAAGCCATTGAAATAATTGATTCCATTAATTTGCAATAATTCAATAAATTATTATTATAGTTTGCGGCTATTTAATTAATTTTACAGCTCAGAATTTTATTTAAAAAACTTGCCGGCAAAAACAAATACAAATTGCTTTTAGCAATAAGTAAGTTGAGAAATAATAAATTTAATATTTTTAAAACTAACAGGTGAACTAAGGTTTCCTCCGTTTCAACTCAACATTTTCTTTAAAAAACCCTTTGAAGTTATTTTAATTCAAAGCTTTAATTTTCTTCAATCAAATGAAAACATTTTTGTTAGAATGTTTTTGAAACCAACATGAAATTGGTAGTATTATTTTAAACACCACACATGTTGTAAAATTGTAGAAATAATGTAAATTTTATTCATTTCTATCTTTCTCTCTATCTGTTTGTTAAATTTATTCCAATATGACCAGAATTTGTGTATTTTTCATTGGATTTGATAATGTAAAGATAGCATTGAAAAAATCTTCTGTAACACCGCGACTTCTGGACGTTAATTTTGTTCGTACTTTTATTAAACTTAACAAGAATTTAAATGGAGTTAATCATTTAGAACACTCACCTGACTAGGATAATACGGAGAATTATACGCGCTCTGCCCGTACCCCTGATGATGGTGCGACGTGGAGTAGCTCCGGATATAGTCTGAACTGCCCGGCCAATGGAAACTGTTGTAGCTATCCGGGTGGTACACGTTCCCCGGCCCGTTTATACTCTGAGGAGTAATAGGAGGAGACGGCGTGGTCATAATCGAGGAATTAGACCCCAGAGGAGTAAGATTCCCCGTCAATCTGGAGCTGTACTGGTCTTTTACCAGATTACTCCCGAATTTTTCCGTGTAATCCAATTTGCTGGCGTAATCCAGTCTCTTTGGACTGCTGTACAGCTCCTGTTTTGGAGTGACTCCATAACCATGGATGTTGGAGACAGGTTCCGAAGGCGAGGACTCTTTACCACTTATTCTGAGCTCGTTAGAGTTATAGTGGGATAGGGAGGTGAGGCTATTATTCTTGTTGAGGGGAGAGCTCTCATAGTTCGATCCTGCCGACTCCTTCTTGCATATAACGTTGATAGGAGGACTAACAGAAGTCGTTGGAGTTATCGGAAGGTTCGGAGAAGACGTGCTGATGCTTGAATTCTGTGTTGTAGGTACATTTGAAGAGCTGGTGATGGATTTGGAAGTGGCTATCTTAGTAGAACTCGTTGAAGCTTTAATGCTGCTGTTGGCGACCGTGGTCTTTGAACTGGAGGTGGATTTACTGGATATCTGGGTGTTGGTCTGCTGTTGCAGCTGCTGTCGACATTTCGCTCTTCGGTTCTTGAACCAGACCTGTTGACAAAGACGTGTTTGATTAGAAGCAAGCACGGGTGGACTTTCTTTTCTAGCACTAAATATAGCCTATGTTACTCAGGGTCAATGTAGCTTTATAACGGCGAAAATTATATTTTTTTTTAAATCGGCTGTCGTTTTTGAGTTTATTTATATTAGTGTAGATGGAAAATGTTATTGAGTTGAAACTTCATTTGTGTCACAATGCGAGAAAACGGCGATGGTTTTGTATGCTTCGCACGGGTTCAAATTTTCGATATACCCGGTGGATTTTCTAAAAATTTCTAACATAAAAATCTTGTCTTGACAATAAAGAACGCAACAAGAAAGAAATTATTCAATTTGATGCAGTCGTTCGGTAGTTATACGCGTACAGATATACTTAAATCGAATTAGTTCTATATTACATTATATGTAAATATTGTTGACGCTATCTCCTCTGTAGGTGGCCGTAGAAGTCTCTATTGTTCCTCTATTGTAGTTCTTATATACTTTTTTTTTTAGCGTGCTAAAATCATCAAATGAGTCCTCCCACCCAGGGCAGGGACTGTCAGACTTGTACTGACTAAAATCCACGGTGTCCTTCACGAGCCCTTTACGTACCGGGGTTACGGTGATGGGTAAGACCCGCGACCCCGGCAGGCTCTGGCCCTCTACAGGCCCCGTCAGTTTGCTGACACTCCTTGAGGCGCGCGTGGAACACAACGCGCCGTCGACCCGGGCATGGTCCATGGTCGGGCAGCGAGTCGCCCATTACTCGCTGCCCGCATGCCCGCGCCTACGGTGGCCGGAGATCGTCTGGCGACGTCCGTCGCCGTGGGCGTCTACCACTGCGGGTGGGTCGGAGGGAGGACACTGTTCTCTCCCTCACGCGGTACGCCTCCTCCTTCGCGAGCATGACTGCTTCGCAGAAGGAGGCGACCGCTTCCCACTCCGTCTCGCCCCGCAGCATGGCCTCGACCAATGCCGGGCGCGAGAGGTTTCCGCCTATCGCCGTCGTGAGGACACGGCGGTGCTCTGCCCAAGCGGGGCAGTCCTGCACCGTATGCTCCACCGTGTCCTCAGGACGGTCCTCGCAGTGGTGACACCCAGGCGTTTCCTCCCTCCTTATCAGACACAGGAACCTCCCGAAACTTCCGTGTCCGGTGAGGACCTGCGTCATGCGGAAGGTAAGGACGCCGTGACGCCTATCCAGCCACTCCTCAAAGAGGGGTCTTAACGCCGCGATTGCGGCGTGCCCGGCGAGATGAGCTGGATTCAGTTTTAAAGGGTTGGCCTACAATCGCATTACATCATGAGAGATGGAAGGAGGGATGGGAGGCCATTGCCCTGCAGTGGGACAACGTAGGCTCTTAATTAATAATTAATTTTCAGCATTTAAATAAACCAAACTTCTCCCTTGCTAACCCCACATAACCTTAATAAACACGAGCCTTCCAGCAACTGCAAATGCCTTCTACTATTGGTCCACTGCAATCGTTCGCAGCAATTACACCGCGTTCGCGCTTACCGTATGCACAACGGATTATAAGTGATTTATTGCAAGTTATACGTGAGTTTCGTGACTGTGGTAGGGGGCCTTTTTTAATGTTTTTTTTGTTTACTTCTGTACTAAATCGTGGGATGAAAGAATTAGTCGTTTTTTTTTGTGTGGCATAAGTAGTAAAATTTTAGTTGGTAGTTTTGTGAAATGGAACGAAGGGTAGAATTGTTTATGCAATTGAATAAAACTACTAATATCCGAATTTTATATTAATTATAACTTAATAAATGTAACTCCACTATGTGGAGCCCTGACACAACCAGAAGGCGTCGCGGCAGACCTCGTAGAAGATGGCGGGACGAGCTTGACAAAACCGATGACCAGTGGCCCACTTTGGCCCTGGATCGTGAAAACTGGAAGTCATGGGGAGAGGCGTTTGTCCAGCAGTGGGATGATGTAGGCTAGCAGTATCAGTAAATTTAAATGAGGTTAGGAGAATGAATATCATCTTGAAAATTCATCACTATCGTTTGTCAGAAGACGTCCGCTGCTGATCAGAGGCCTCTCGGTTAGACTACCACGCTAAACGACAATCCACCACTTGCATCTGACGGTTGCCTGACTGTTACTGTCTTTTGAAAATTAATTTTATTCAAGTTTTCGAGACTATCTATCTTGTTAGATAAAAACTGAACATTTACAGACTGCAATAGTTTAGGAGTTTAATTCAAAATTTAAAAACAAAAAAAAAGACGATCATGAATTCTCTACCTCAAAAAATCGCACTTAGTACTTCGTCTAATCTCCCAAAACAGTAGCTTGAAAATGTTAAAGTCACTGCATCCGCCAGAGGGCGCTACGTGCTTCGACGCAAGAACCCCGGATTACCCCACCCTTGGCTAAATAATTAGTTAATCACTTTTTTTTGTGATAAAAGCTAAATGTTGCGCGACAGATGTGATGCTAATTATTCATTGTATGGTTTTTGTTGCGTTGTTGAGAACATGTGGCTTGAAGTGCATTGAATTATTGTTAGGTGAATAGAAATGGTAAGTCAGGTGTAAATATTGTGGGTCGCGGGACTGTCTAAAAAGGTACCGCGGCCCTGGTACACAAATGGCTGCTGATGGCACAACGCGATTTTTAGTCGAGTCTGGTAACTCCTTCTGCTCCACCCGGGGTGTAAGATTATAGTTATTGCTCTTCAACCTCAAGAAAAGGTGAGATTAATCAGTAAGAGTCAGACGGCATCTTTGTGGGTGGGAGGACTCATTTGATGATTTTGCACAACCCCAGAAAAAGTAGAGATATGTGTTTTTCGAAGATATAAAAAATCTATGTTAAAAATCAGGGAAATCAGTAAAAAAGTACACAGCCGATTATAAAGACTAACATAAGTGACGATTGTCTGAAAGAGAATAAAGTTATTTTTAAATCAAACATATTTAGATTCACTATGCCTTTTTCTAACTGAACTGAACAATCAATTAACAACGAAATAAATAAACATCCACTTTAATTTTAATGTCTCGTCCTCCTACTTGCCTGCCGGAACAAACAAACGCATGACACTGCCATTTAACTGCCACGATCTGCACAAATCACCCACTTATACTTGACCGACGGCAAAACGCGGAACTAACTTTGAACCCCATACTTTTCCTTCGCTACTAGCGCCACCCCGAGATTTCAAGTCAGATTGGTCGTGTAAGGTCCCCTTTACATCATTACTGGTATCAGACAGTGCGATCTAAACGGACCAATTATGATGTGTTTGAACTAATGATATCAGATGTAAAGGGATGTCAAATGGATGGTCTTTTATGCTTTGTTGTGATTTACGGAGGATAATTGACGAAGTTGTATTCAGAGGAGACGCGGTTGGTGCAGTGGCTGAGTGACTGCTGCGCTGCGTACTTATATTGTAATGAGTTTGTTTGTTTCGTTTTTATGCCTAAACGGCTTGACCAAATTCGATGAATTTAGGTACAGAGATAGATGAAACCCCCAATGTACATAAAATTACTTTTATTTAGGTTTTTTGAATCTGAATCTCCATAACTCCACTAGTCATCTTTTTTAAATCAGGATTTTCATAGTTATTTTAGAACGTTCCAGAATTTGATGCACACTTATCGCAATATTGCGGTAATATTATTGTGAATCTTTAAATAATTCTGCCTTGGGAAGGCACTCATTAATCAGTGAAGCGGGATAAGAAAGATAAAACCGTTATAAACCAAAATAACTGTAAAAAATTTAACACATCATATTTTTTCGCAATTGACACCCCTATACAAAACGCATTCGATTTTTAAACTCCCGTTTTACCGCCATGTTTTAACGGATTCCTTAAAAGCTTTCCAAGTACTTAACGACTCGCGAAACAATCGTATGATTCGATTTTCAAATTTCAAAATCAGAACGTAATTTGATTGGTAGTCACTAATGCTCTATCCGTGTTGGTATAAATTGAACGTTTGAATGAATTAGAATCAGTCGAGCGTTGCTCTTAGAGACTTCGACTACTGTGGTCGGAATATTTCGATAACTTTATTTTTTAATGGCAGTTTGGGTGGCTTACATTATGATGGATTATATTCACGTATTAGATGCGCTATCTCGACTTAATTGAAACTTAATAATCTTTGGATTTTCTCCGCTTGCTTGATAAGAATGATGGCCTTTTTATAATGTATTAACTAGATTATGATTGTGAAGAGATTTTGTCATGTACGGAGTATGGAATTTTGGTAGATAAGTTAAAATTAAAATACGTGATATTGAAGAACGTATTTGGTAAATCAATAAAAAAAAGGACGCAATGAATTGAAAAATTAACATATAATAATGCAGTTTAAGTGGTCAAGGAAATATGATCAGCTAATTTTTTGACACCGTTTAATTATTTACCTACCTTTTTTAATTAAACCAATTACATACCATTTATAATAACCCTCAAGAAAACTACACTGCCCTTCGATTTCACTTCCAATTTTAACTGTTAGTCTAGTTGAAGTGGCAATGGGCAGGCCACGGATTATGACGTCTTAAAACCATTCTTGTTCCAGTGAGTGAACGAGGTGGCGCTAGACGAGTTGTATAGCTCTGTCTCTTTCAATCATTGGAACAAGCCCGGTTTTAAGACGTCATATTACGGCCGCAGATCGATTTATACGCCTTATGTCAGATACGCTAAATGTCAGACACGCCAATTGTTAGATTGACTGACTTCATCGCAAAACGTCAAATTGCTAGAAACTCATGTCCATTATTTTTCTAAACTTACTGACGGACTTATTAAATTTGCAATTTAGTGACGCTGTCAACATCTAATAATTAAGAAGCTCTTCCAACATACCTGCACTCTACTCTCAGGGAGATTGATCTTTAGAGCGACCTCCTCCCTCATGAAGATGTCAGGGTACCGCGTCTTGCCAAACAGTGCCTCCAGCACGTCCAGCTGGGCGCGGGTGAAGGTCGTCCGTTCTCTTCTTTGCTTTCGAGGGTTCACACCTGGGGACAAAGAGATGAGGGAGTTAGACATTATGGTAGAAGACAGTTTGGCCTGGAAATCAATCCAGGTCCCGAAAATTTGGGACAAACGATTTGTTCTATAAAATGAAGATTTAAAACAGGTTACTTAGATGATACAAAGAAACAAAGATTATTTTACGACTGTTAAATAGCGTCTACAAGCTATTTTAAACGTCTGTGCGGCTTTTTTTTTTTTCTAGGTAATGTCAACTGTGACGGGGCCTGTAGAGGGCCAAAGCCTGCTGGGGTCGCGGGACCAAGGGATTACCGTGACCCTAGTACGTAAAGGGCTATTGAAGGACACTGTGGATTTTAGTCAGCACAAGTCCCTCCCGCCCTGCCCTGGGTGGGAGGACTACTACCCCGGAAGGAAAAGTTAAATTAGATTAAACTATCTATATCCATTCTATTGTTATTAAGCTAAAGTGTTTGTTTAATCGAACGCGTTAATCTCAGGAACTCCTGGTTCTAATTGGAAAAATATTTTTGTGTTGGATAGTCCATTTATAGAGGAAGGCTATAGACTAAATAACATTACGCTACAACCAATAAGAGCCGAACAGCATGGGAGAACCCACGAGGAACAATGTGGTTTGAAAAACTTTGTCAAAAAGACAGGCGAAAGCGAAGCGTTTCCGAAGCGATACCGAACCGAAGCGAGACGTCAGTCCAATAGTTCTGTCACGCTATCGGATCGCTTACGCTTTTCAATGTGACAGGATTCAAACAATTTCCATACATTACAACTAAAAATATCACGCTTCGCATTCGCAACGCCTGTCTGTTTGACAAAGGCTTTAGAGCATCATAAAAGTAAAATATGCGAAGAGAAACGTGCCATCACCGTCTCTTCTACATATTGACGCATAAAATCAGAGGTGTAAAACTAAAATATTACGGTAGACATAATTAGCAAAGTTAACACATTAAAAAATTTTATTGATCGTTAGATATGGCGACAAATATCACAGCTAGACATAATTAGTATGATAATATTTATAATATTCAAACCAGTTTGTGACCGCGAAAACTTGGGATTGATTTATTTGAGGCTATTATTCCGTTTATACAAATTATGTTATATTTTTAATAATTCAACAAAAAATATTTAAAAAAATTGTGATCCGCTGGTATGGGAGCAGGGTCCAAGCTACCGGTGGATAGGGCTCCAGAGACAGGAACCCCCCCTTATAATGCGAGCCGTATCGGAGAGAATTGCCTTCTAAAATCTGAGGCTATTATTATTGCAAAATGAACGAAAAAACGGTCTTTGGAAGACCAAAGACCGTTTTTTCGTTCATTTTATATCAGCTAAATAAGAATTTAGCTGATATAAAATTTTCGCAGTGGTTTAAAAAAAGAAGATTGGTACCATAATAGCCAGCCCGCACTAACGGCATTTCCCGTTGATTTTTGTGATAATAGTTTTCTAAATATTCGTATAAACGACTATTAACGCGATAATCAACGGCATTTCCCGTTATCCCACACTAACGGCAAATGCCGTAAGTGTAAGGAAAGTGAAAGTTTGAAATGTTGAACAAAGAAGTAAACGTTGATGTTTATTCCAGTTCTAAAATTTATAAACATGTTAAGAATAAAGCTATGATAATGTTTCTGTCAAATAACTTAATAAATAGTAGCATTTTTATAAACATAACATTTTTAATAGCGCATAACAAACATAGGTTTTGCAAAAACAAAAAGTAAACACATAAAAGATTATTATTATATACCTACTTTTGTTATCTGTACTTTTATCCTATTTAGGAAGACTATAAAAACTCTTTGTTATTGCTAATCCTGATAGTTTTATGATATCTTTGTTTTGTATTACTTTCTCAAATTTAAGGTTTAAAATCACTAAATGCCGTATAATTTTACGACAGATACTATTTAGTATTTTTGTAACAAATCTTCGGACTTCTCATATTACGTGGTGTAACTTACGCAACAAAAGAAATTATTTATTTGATATTTTATGTCTTCAACGATTCCAATAAAATGTAATAAAAAATCTACTATTTTGTATTCATATTGGTGCCATGGTGTTGTGCCTATGTTTCTGTTAGTAATATTTTTAATCTGTGCTACTAAAATGAGAAATTATAGAATTTGAAACTATCTTAATAAAATTAGTAATAAGAATATGCTAAATATTTGTTTTAATGTTTTTGTGTTTTATGTTAAAATAGGATTTGCATTATAAGTATTTATATTTTGACATAAAATTATAATGACTAATATGTTGTTGTGTGAATTTTTTTAGTGTATTTGAAACAGTCGTAAAATGTTGCTTTTTTATTTCTGTTTCAAATTATTTGACTAAAACTTAGACTTACTTTATAAACTTGCATCCCTAAATAAAAAGGGACAAACGATAACTTAAATAAAAATAATAATACATTTACTACACCACTTAACAGCTTTTAAAGTAAATCCTCAACTAAGAAAACACCCACAAGTTAAAACGCATAAATTACTAACGCATTCAACTAGAATTAATAATTTCAAAGATAACGATCAAACTATCTACAGGCGTCTAATCGATTAGTCTAATCGCTTGGATCTTAGTCGATTATCGAGTCCCATCTCTATCGTGCCACTGGTTTTTCCCGTAACATGAATATTAATAGTAAAAATGACATTAATTGTTCAAGTCATCAAATTAATAAACAGGCTTCTGTTCAAAGGCTTTTTTTAGATTTTTTGTCTATTAAATTTCATGGTTTATACATAGTTTATGATGTAGTTTAAAATTATGGCATAATTTACCCAGTTTTAGAAGTTAATGTTTAAATTAAATTAAAAACTAATTAGTTTTATAGTAGCTGAATATGGAAAAGTACTTAATATTGGCATTTTTCGTCATTCGGCCGGGTTTTTGGATATCTGTTTGCGAACATAAATTGATATTTAAAGATGAGGAAACAACTGATATAATAGGTATATTGACAGTATCAATAATTTGAAGATCTAGATAAAGATAAGTAAATAACAGGAGTAATAACGTTTTTTTTCATTCTGATACTTTATAGTTCCCCTCACGCGAAAATGGGGCCATTGAAAGTATGAATTGGTTTAAAAAAATATTTTTAGATTCATAATAATAATTGTCACCACGAGAACCTCGTGAAAGCAGAAAAAGATAAACAATTCAAATATCTTGATCTGGCTCGCGAGGTTGCTGACATGTGGGACGTGAATACAGCAGTTGTTGTGCCAATAGTCGTGTCTGCCAATTGCTTAATTGTCAAGAGCCTCGAACAACATCTGAGAAGGCTCTCGCTTGGCAGCTGGATCAGGCGCTTGATTCAGAAGGCAGTACTCCTGGACACGGCGCGTAATTTTAGGAGGTTCTTCTCTCAGGATACCGCTATTTTTTATATTTTTAAATGTTTTTTTTTCTTTTTGTAAAAATCATTAAAAATGTAGCAAATAAGTGAAAAGATGAATAAAAAATCATTGCCACTAAATAAAAAATAAAAAATAAAAAACTGCGGGAACAAAATGTATCTGCAGAAGTAGTGGACATTTTTAAATTTTGGTATGACAATCAATTGAATGTTGTTAAGTGGGGTGATTGCTTGTCTGAGGAGTACAAGCTGGAGTGTGGCGTGAGGCAGGGGGGAATTTCCTCACCCACTCTTTTCAATATTTATGTGGACGGTCTGATTGGCGAGCTCAGTAGTACGCAGGTAGGTTGTCATATTGACGGAATCGCTGTCAATAATATAAGTTATGCCGATGACATGGTGCTGCTGAGCCCGTCAATTGGGGCCCTTCGTCAGCTACTGAGAGTCTGTGAGCGGTACGCTGAGAGTCATGGCCTCAAATATAATGCTGCCAAGAGCGAGTTTATGATCTTTGGTGTAGGTGATAAGACCCCTTATGATGCTCCACCAATATTATTAAACGGGTCTCCTCTCACAAGAGTGAAGAAGGTGAAGTATCTGGGGCATATTGTCACTGATGACCTAAGGGACAATGAGGACATTGAACGTGAACGCAGAGCGCTGGCAGTCCGGGGTAATATGTTGGCTCGCAGGTTTGCTCGTTGCTCAGCTGAAGTTAAGGTAGCGCTATTCAAAGCATATTGCACATCATTTTACACGAGCAGCCTGTGGGTTAACTATACTCAAAGGGCGTACAGCGCTCTGCGAGTACAATTCAATAACGTCTTCAGGATGTTGTTGCGGTTGCCGCGGTTCTGCAGTGCGTCCGCGATGTTTGCCGAAGCGCGTACTGATGACTTTTACGCAATAAGACGCAAGCGGGTGTCGTCGATGCTGAGTAGATTACGCGGCAGCAGCAACAATATTCTGAGGATAATTTCTGAAAAATTTCAATGTCCAATGCACTCGCATTGGGTAAGCATTGTAGTTGGGGCGATAAAATAAAATGTAGAATTGTTATAATATATTGTTTGTAGTGTATAGTATATTGTTGTGTAGTGTTTATAATGTATAGTATATTGTTTGTATTTATTATTTATTTAATTGTAATTAAGTAATTAATTCATCTAGTTCTATAATGTAATTGCTATTTATATTCAATGTGTGTACCGACTAATATAGATTTTAAGCTCCTGTTGTACTAACCACTATGGATCTTGTAATCTGACATATAAATATAAATAAATAAATAAATGATTAGGTATCAAAAATTGTTAAAGACCCTGTAGGCGATCAAATAAAATTGTTTGTCAATTTTTTATGTATGTGTCAAAAGATTTGTTAGTTTGCACAATTTGTTTGACGCGTTTATCAAACATCTACGTGTTTGTTTTTAAACGAATTTGAATGATTATCATTTAACTCCTTTGTTCGATAAAAACATAAAGTTTGACCATGTCTTTTAGATTTATATTCTCATCAAAAATGTAATCCCTGATAAATTGATAAGTGAAAGGATTCAGTAGCTAAGAGAATGCTATTAAAAGAATAGGTATACTTAGACTAAAAATTCTTCTGAAGACTGCTATCAATCATTTTTAAAAGACTCATTATACGTGTTTAATGTTTATGGTAAGTGCACATGATACCGGGCACACCGCAATCGCGGCGGTAAGACCCCTCTTTGAGGAGTGGCTGGATAGGCGTCACGGCGTCCTTACCTTCCGCATGACGCAGGTCCTCACCGGACACGGAAGTTTCGGGAGGTTCCTGTGTCTGATAAGGAGGGAAGAAACGCCTGGGTGTCACCACTGCGAGGATCGTCCGGAGGACACGGTGGAGCATACGGTGCAGGACTGCCCCGCTTGGGCAGAGCACCGCTGTGTCCTCACGACGGCGATAGGCGGAGACCTCTCGCGCCCGGCATTGGTCGGGGCCATGCTGCGGGGCGAGACGGAGTGGGAAGCGGTCGCCTCCTTCTGCGAAGCAGTCATGCTCGCGAAGGAGGAGGCGTGCCGCGTGAGGGAGAGAACAGCGACCTCCCTAAACCCCAGCCGCAGTGGTAGACGTCCACGGCGTCGGACGTCGCAAGACGATCTCCGGCCACCGTAGGCGCGGGCATGCGGGCGGCGAGTAATGGGCGACTCGCAGCCCGACCATGGACCATGCCCGGGTTGACGGCGCGTTGTGTTCCACGCGCGCCTCAAGGAGTGTCAGCATAATGACGGGGCCTGTAGAGGGCCAAAGCCTGCCGGGGTCGCGGGACTTACCCATTACCGTGACCCCGGTACGTAAAGGGCTCGTGAAGGACACCGTGGATTTTAGTCAGTACAAGTCTGACAGTCCCTCCCGCTCTGCCCTGGGTGGGAGGACTCATTTGATGATTTTACCACGAAAAAAAAAGTGCACATGATACATTTAGGTAGAGAATATAATAAACTAGCTGTTCTCCGCGGTTTCACCCCCGCTGCTCGGTTCCTATTGATCGTAGCGTGATGTTTTATACCCTACTAGCACTTTGCCCGCGACTTCGTCCGCGTGGGTTTCGTACTTTCCTAATTCCCCCTTTTCACCCCCTTAAAGGTTAAATTTCCAAAAACCCCTTCTTAGTGCTCCCCTACATTATAATAGGAAGCCGTGTGCAAAATTTCACATTCCTAGCCCCAGTAGTTTTGGCTGTACGTTGATATGTCAGTCAGTCAGTTCTCCTTTTATATATACAGATAGCCTTCCTTGATAAATAAACTATCCAACACAATAATATTTTTTAATTCCAACCAGTAGTTACTAAGATTAGCACTTTCAAACAAGCAAACAAACTTTTCAGTTTTATAATTTAGTATAGAGGACCCGCCCCGGCTCCGCACGGGTGCAAGCTCTACTATTATGCACGTTATATAAGTCTAAACCTTCTTCTTGAATTACTCTACATACTAAAAAAACCGCTTCAAAATCCGTTGCGTAGTTTTAAAGATCTAAGTATACATAGGGACATACAGACAGACGGCGGGAAGCGACTTTGTTTTATACTATGTAGTGATTGTGATATTGCTGAGTATATAAAAGAAAGAGGAGTAGATTAATATTAAATAAATAATTAGCCTAATACCTCTCCCTCAGCTGGGACACATGCCTCTTCTCTGCGAGAGGGTTAAAAGAGGTGAATGGAAAAAAAGATTTTGCCGCGATTCGTAGTAACATCGACAAATGATAAAGATTTCAATTTAAAAAGTATTTATTATTGAAATCTATGTATAAGTGCCTTATAAGCTTCTATGATAACTCCTGAACCAAGTGACCAAAAAGAAACCAGTGTAAGCTGATCGTTCATTATGCGAAAAGATCATGTAAAGCGAGTCCAAGATAAACTGGTTTTATATGGCTTGATGTGTTGTCATGTGTAGAAAAAACAAAAACTAAAATACCAGAAAAGATTTCATTGAGAAAAAGGAATTTATCCGCCATTACTCATCTAAACAAACAAACCAGGTCACACGACCACTAATACCATGTAATCCTCATAGAAATTAAAAATCATTAACAAAACTAACCATAAGTCAAGTCCAAATTACATCTAACAGGGTTATACGTCACAAACTTCAAAGATAAATTGTTTTGACGCATGTTTCTGACATGTGTTCTTATGAATGGTCAGAGATAGACTGCGTGTCGCGAGCGCGCGCTTCTCGCTTTTGTTTGCCATAGACAAGAGGCATAGACAACAGAGCTAGTAGAGTAATTCTTTATTTTTGGTTATGGAATGTGTTTTTGAATGGGATTAGAATGTTAGTTTTTGGTAGTTACGAGTACCAGTTATTGTTCTGTAAGCGGCTTGATATAGTACGTATTTTCGTTAATAAGCTATCAATAAATAGCAAGTCTAATTAGTCCGTAAGTTAAGCCTTTGTCAAACAGACAGGCGTCGCGAATGCGAAGCATGACGTTTTTTTTATTTTTAATGTATGGAATTGTTTGAATCCAGTCACATAGAACAGCGAAAGCGATCCGATAGAGTGACAGAACTATCGGACTGACGTCTCGCTTCGGTTCGGTATCGCTTCGGAAACGCTTCGCTTTCGCCAGTCTGTTTGACAAAGGCATTAGAGTTTTGAAAATAATGGACATGTCTTTTTCCTTCTCTTAAAACACTGAATATTCAGAAAGATTTAACGTTTCAAAATTAAAAACTCATACCTCATACGCAGTTCGGTGTTTATTCTATGGTTTATCAATATAAAATCATTTCCATAAAAAAGCATTTTTGGAAAATCAGCAAATGTGTCCCCCTTCTTGTTCTGGAGTAGAAAGTAGAAGGGACTTGAATAGCTCAGAAATTGACCTGTCGTCAGTTACACTTTGCGTTACAAAGCTACAAGAGACCTGTTTTTTTCCACCTTTTTTCAAGTCATATCTTTCTCACTTTAAACCCAATACATAACGCACTGACCGTAAAAAAGTAAGTAACTAACAATGTTAATTAAGACTAAATTAATTCAAGTCTCAGTCCATTACAGTCTATATGAAAGTGGTCTCCGTAAACTAGATATTCTAGATAATTGTGTCCTACTTTGAACTGGTTCCTGTTCTACAAGATGTCGTAATTTCTAAATCTTTAGGCTTCCTAGCACAGGTCTAAATGAATGGAAGCGTTTTTGAAGTTATATTCGTGAACATGCCTACCGGGGTCGCGGGATTGTCTCATCTGCACGCGTAGCATGGCGCCGTAGAAACAGATTTTGTCGACGGAAGAAAAGACAAAATGACAGAACGTAGAAAGATTTTTGCCATTTTAAGCATGGAAATGTTTAAAATATTAAAAATTAATGTTAGTATTCTCCAATTGTGTAGGTACTAATAGTGTCATACTTGTATAAAAAAATGTGCTATTGAAGGATCACCGTTGAATGTAGTCAGTACAAGTCAGTCTGACAGTCCCTCCCATCCCGAACCGGGAGGGCTCATTTGATGATTTTAAAACGATCCAAACAAATATTGGTGAAGATCCCACACTTTTGTTTAAAGCGTTTTAAAAATACTTCTATTATGCGTTCAGCTAAGGAGAAGAATTCCCTTCCGGAGTCTTTGTTTCCTGATAGCTATAACCTTGGGGTCTTCAAGTCAAGAGTGAATAGGTTACTTCTAGGCAAGCGTGCTTCACCGTCGACCACGTCATCGCTTACCATCTGGCGAGATAGTGGTCAAACACGACCCTATCATTAAATTAAATAAAGTTCTAGAAAATACACGTATCCTTTAGCCTATTATTCTTTTTGGCAAAATGTCCAATTTATCCTTCATAAATAATTTAAAACATGAATAACTATACCTATAGTGTTTTTAATTTTAAAATCGATGTATTAACTTGAAGTTTACGTGTCCTATAGTTCTAGCGCATCTTTTATAACTATTAAAGCACCGTCTATTTTAATATTAAGTCTTTAATGCATTAAAGATATAATTATCTGAAAATTAATAACCTAGTTTCAAACTTTTCTAAGAATTAAAGCACTAAGCTAAATACAATAAGTGCTTGGATTGACGAACGCGGTCGTTAAACTTCGAACCCATTTATTCGAAAAGGTTTCGAATTCAACATTGAAGTGGTCAAAGAATCAAATAAAAAAAAAGATATTGCATAACATTATCACAAAAAAAAATTTATCTACTATTTATAACAATTCGCCAAAAACTGTTATAATAGCCCCCGTAACGGATTAAAAATATAAAAATAATACAATATCCATTCTGGAACGCGCTCACGATACCCCATTGTAACTACACAAACAAACATTCATACGAAATCTGTCACATGTTGAAAAGTGAAATGTATTCATATGCCTGTCTCTGTTACTCACACAAAATTGGAGCTAGTTAGATAAAGATAGATAGATTTCAATTGTCATTTGACAATGGTTGAACGCTAATCCTAGTGACATGGCGGGTTTGGGGTTCCGTAGTTATATTATGAAACCTTTGAGAGATATGCACATGGTGTTGTGGATATTTGTCGTTCGCGCCTATTTTTAACAAATGTATTATGGATTTTATTGTAATGAATATGGGGCACGCATGTTTGGGTTATTTCTCTTTGTGATCTGCTAAATGGGTTACGAGAAAATGGGTTAACTGTTCATTTTTCTATTGATTTTTGATTGAAAGCTGCAGTGTCTGAACTTACTGTTTCAATGTACACAAAGTACATCTACATATTAATATGTGAAGCAAATAGTTTGTACTTACCTCTTTTCACAAAAATAAAGAGAACGGGAGAGTTTAAAAAATATACATTTGAAAGTTGTGAATGGAGGAGTACAGAAAACTATGTATTTAATGAATCGATTCCCCTTAGATAGGAAAATAATATGATTTATAAATAGTAATAAAATGCTGAATGCATTATTTTAATAACAAAAAATAATGGAAAATTACATAGTTACGCACGTCTTTGTCATACAGTAACGTCAAATGAAGTCAAATATCGATAGAGTTTATAGATATTGCCTACAGAACCTTAACTTTTAAATAAATTATGGTTACAACCACTGGCACATCACAAAAGTGTAATGACTAAAAGCCACAGATGAATTGATCAATATTTTTAGTCTTACTGAGAATATAAAACCTAGATTACTTGACAAGTTTAATGATTGATAGCTGGGAATTTCGATACATGAAAATCAAGTTTAAATTAGTATTGGGAACTATATTCTGTGTGGTGACTTCGCCCGCATATAACTCGAAAATTGAAACACGGAAACAAAATACCGGGATATAAGGTAGTCTATGTGTTAGTCCAGGTTATAAACCATCTGTGTAAAAATGTTCATCTAAATCCATTCAGCAGTTTTAGTGTACGAGACCAACAAACATATGTACATCCATTAATTATCACTCGCATTTATAATACTCGTTTTAGTTAGGACTCAATCAAAAGTTGAATTGCATCGACACATAATTTCTATTTCGTTCCATTTCCTTTAAGTTTTACATTTGGAACATTATTTTAAAAAAGTCCAGCTTCTCTTTGGTCCTCGTTATACTTTTTTCTCGTATTGTTCGTATCACGGCTCGATTGCTTCCCGATAGCTTCTGTGCCTAATGGTGGAGTCATGTTTGGATTCCTGTTTCTAATCCGCTGAGATCTGGATGATAGTCGACAGTTTTTGTAGCTAGCAGGTCAAATTACTGGAGTGTTTGGGGAAAGAATTGATGATTTTTTGATAGAATTTGTTTGAAAGTGAAAAGAGAGTGTGGCGAGCTAAGTTAACGTATCTACGTTAACTTAGCTATTGTTATTTAAGAGCATCTGCTCTTAAATGAACAATAATCGTATGAAAAGAACAATTTATAAGATAAAAATATAATAATGGTATTGAAAATTAATTTGTACAAAGCATTGTTTTATGTGAAACTTCATTTAATTCTTAGTTTAACGCACAGTAATTATCTTTTATCGACAGTCGACTAAAAAAAATGTTATTAAAATGAAAAAAAAAATGTTTGTGTTTTTTTATGTTCATCGAAAATAAATCTTTTAAAAAGCAACCAAACATCACACCACGTAAAAATAAATCGTGAGGCTAATTTGTTGAGTACATAAAGGGGGCCAAACGCATTATTTTCCCGTTTTTCACGGTGTTTGACCCCCGGACCCCGTCCCCGGAGAATGAGGAACCCTAATGACGTGTAAAATACTATTTAGGGTAGTTCACAGCTGCAGGGGATTATAAAATGTCATCTTTGTCATCAATAGAATAGGAGCTGTTTTAGATTGATTTTATTTGTATTTTTTAGGGTACTGGTCAGATTAAAATATATTTATGTTAAATAAAATATTTATGTCTTCAAAGTTTAGTAGGTAGTTAATATTTTCATTATGATTTTCTTACATTACTTGAAGTATAAACAGCTTATTATAAGCTGGAAAAGCACCTGGACAAGTTACTATAGCCAACATCATATTTTAATACTTGGTCAGTTATTTCCAATTAAAATTACAAAAGAAAATAAAGAAATTAACATAAATTAATTAAAAACAACAAAGCGAAACACAGAACGCAACATTTCAAAGCCTTTCTCTTTAAAATGGCGGTAACGTCAACTGTCACTTTGACATTTCAGAGGGGGATTTAATGGGCGCGTTCGGATTTAAACCGGATTGTTATTTTAGAGGAGCATTCTTGGCGAGGGTAAGTTGCCAAACATCCTATTTGATTAGATGTGCACTGTTACTTTTGATGCAATGATTTTGATACGCGACAATAGATAATACTGATTTCATTAGTGGTTTATTTTACATCTGATCAGTTATGACTATTTTCTAATTTTTTTTTATGATTTTATGTCGTTACCTTTGGTTTTCAAAACTTGTTCTTAGCTGACTGAATTGGTTCATCAACTGCCTAAACATTTTTCTATATTAATATTTCGTGGTTTTTCTTCACTTTCAGTATTTTACATAGTGATGACTTTTTGGCATAATCCCACCGTACTATGACCAAACCAACCTAGCTAAAACCAGAATAAATAGCGGATCCCGCAAGGATTTTTTTTTTAATTTAAACGCATTTTTTAAGTGACAATGGACATAAATGGAGGTAACTGACGTTCTCTTTCTTATCTTTGTCACGTAGTATAAAATATATGCGACTAACAGATTAACATGTTTCTTAGTTAAAACGGCAAATTATTTAGACCTCTTTACTAGTCTATCCATATAGCGGAACCCCCTGTAATAAAATAGGTAGCAACTAGCAACACCCACTGAAACGAGGGTTGCCAGCCTATAAATCATGTTAACACATAAATTGCGCTGGCAACTCTGCCGCAGGGGTGCGAAACATGACAAGTTGTGATAGATTACTGAGGGCAAATAGTCCCGGTGGAATTTTGAACCTTAAGACGTTGGAATTAGGAGTGAATGGTGATGTTTGCTGTGCGCAATGAGTTATTTTATTACTACGATAATGGAGCAGCCCTACTATAGGGGTGTGCTAACCGAATTGTTGGTAAATTGAAATATATCTTATAAATTATTACTTATTTGTTACATTACTATTGTAGGGGTGTGGAAGGGCCCTAATAACTGTAAAGGATTTAAGGAACCATGATAATTTCTTCTATTGATTCAAGGCGTTACTGATAACAGGTCGCGGGACTATTTTAAAGGACACCGCGGCTCTGGAAAACAAAAGGCATGTCAAGGACCATGGTGGTTTTTGAACATACAGAGTCAGACAGATCCTTCCGCTTCATCTTAACCTCTCGGGCCATTTATAATTGAAAGTGATAAAAATCTACGTCCAATGAGCGACTGTCTGTTATGTACAGACGTGTGTACGTAAGGCGCTGGGGCGTTTTCGCTTATGTACACCCGGGTGTACGTAACGCGCCCGGGAGGTTAAGTGGGAGGTTGCAGGTCTGTCTTGAAAGGTAACCGTGACCCTGGAACATAAAGGGCTATTGAAGGAACACCGTGGATTTTAGAGTACGAGTCTGACAGTCCCTCCTGTCCACCGTTCGTTACACTCTGGGCTCGGACTCATTTGATGACTTTATCACGATTTTTACAAGACTAAAAAAAAAGAGAAATGTATTGACATGTCCCATGTTATGTTTCTTATATTAACGACGGATTGTTAAGTGCAGTGGCTGAACGATCAACTGCTGCGCAGCGTGTCGCGGGTTCGATCCCCGCATGGAACAAACATTTGTATGATCTGCTAGTTGTTCCGGGTTTCGGTATTTGTGTATCATGTGAGTTTCTATGTTTGTAAACGCACCCACGATACAGGAGAAATTCCTAGTGTGGGGCAACGTTCTATATTTTAAAAATAAAGTAACTTTCCTTATTGTTTTAATATTTTCCAAGTTTCAACCCAAAATAAGTACCAAAAAAACCAGGACCTAATAGTCTTCAGAACCAGACAGAGACCTCCGATATATCTATCCCTCTCTCACACAGGATTAACTTATCGTAGACCTCCACGATAAACATGTTACGAGTGCGCTGCTGAGATAAGGGCGGGGGGTTCGATTCCCGGTTACGATTTATTTCTTTAATGACGCAGCAAGTAATTGAGGGTCTGTTTTCGTTGCCTAAGGAGGTAGTGATGTGGGTAATTTGTTTTTAGTGATATTTAGAGTGGGTGAATTGAGCATTGTTGTTGAAAATGGGAGAAATGCTTGTTTCTAAAATGTTCTTATCATTGAGAAATGGTCGCGGGACTGTACGAATTACCGTGACCCCGGAACATAAAGGGCTATTGAAGGACACCGTGGCTTTTAGTCAGTACGAGTCTGACAGTCCCTCCCGCTCTGCAGTGGGTGGGAGGACTCATTTGATGATATAACCACGTAAAAAAAACATTGTGAAATAGATAGGTAGATTGTATCCTATCCCACGATGATGGTCCTGGGTTCAGGCATCAGTTACTGAACTGATTATCATAGGATCATCTGTGTGTTTGTCCTTATAAAACAAAATAAGAAAGCGTCATCGAGAAATCTGGGAACATAGGTACATAAAAAAAATACGTGTGGCACATTTTTTATCAACTTATGCAATTATAATTATTTGTTTATTTTATTTCGCTGCCCTAGTTCAACAGTAACATTTATCTTAAAAAAAAAAAACAAAATTGAGTTAAGTTTTGTTTCATGTGAAAAATTTGCTCATCTGTCCGGTTCAAAAAACGGATATTTGTAAAACGCAACCAAAGTGCCTAAATTTCAAATGCTTTGGTTGCGTTTAAAAATATCGCCTACTGCGAATATTTAACGAGAATATCATCCTATCGTTGCTCTATGGGAAGTTCCTCTGCCAATTAGGCTATGGTCATTCAAATTTTATTCATTCACGTTGACATGGCAGATGTGACAGTGACAGTGCTAGGTTTATATTCGTTACGGAATTTCTTGATTCGGTCGCCACGCTCAAAGCCCGCGATGAAAGCTATGCAATAGTTTAAATAACCCTCCTTCTGGCGCAGTCGGGTAAAAAAGATTTCAGCGAATTGAGAAGTTCCTCCCTTTTTCGAAGTCGGTTAAAATTAACCATCAACCATGCACAAACATCAAAAATTCATGACCAACTATCAAGTCATGCTCTCAATTATTAACGGTAAATATATTCAGTGCGAATTGCTGCGCAAACAGATAAATGAGGACGCGTGCCCGACACGTGCGCTCCCCACGCCCGCTCGCTCACGACTGACTGTTTCAACGACCATAGATAATGAGGTTTCCGTTTTCTGAATTTGAATTTTGTGAAAATATTTGTGTATTTGAGGGTAGAGGTTAAGTGAGTGTGTGATATAGTAAGCTTAGGAAAAATAAAGTTTGAGAAAATAATGTAATAAGGGTGATCTATATATCTGCCTAGTATTTCCCAAACCATTTTAGGAATGGTTTCCGGTTTAACTGGATATAGCTTTTTTTTTACGTGGTAAAATCATCACATGAGTCCTCTGAATCATTTGTTGTCATTTATTGAAGAGTTCCCTCGATTTCTTCAAGATCCCGTCATCAGATCTTGACCAGATTACCATGGGACCATCAGTAAAATATACCTTATTAAATTAAAGAATAATTTTCCAAATTGGTCCAGGCGTCATCGAGAAATCAGGGAATATACATAAAAAAAAGATACCGACCTTCTTTTCGAAATCGACTTTTTTAACAAAAGACACCTTAAATTGTCATACTGCAACACTATTCATAAATACCTAAACAATAATTCAATTAGAAACAGACACGTGCACTCACTTAGCAACATCAGCGCCACAGTCACACGGTCATACGGCACGTGTCTAAGTAAGCACATGTTAACAGTGTGTGAACTCAAGGTGTTTTCTTAACACTTTCGTTTATGTTGGGGTATTTCGGACCCCATCTCTGGAGTAAAGAGAAAAAGCTTATTTTACAGTATTATAAAAATACTTATTTATCATTCTAAAGTTTTAATGTTATTTGTACAGCCATTTAAAAATGTTTTATAGCGTGTTTATAAATAATAAAAAAAAACAAATAGACTTTTTTTTCAAATAATATTTGGCAGCGTACATGTACATATAATCGAAAATTAGATAAAGGTTACGTGATATTTTTTATGTGAGTTGTGTATTTGTGTATGTGAGTTTAAATGAGTGTAACTCACGACACAGGAGAAATTCCTAAAGGGAGGCAATTTTTTTTTAACGAAAAGGTAAAAAATTAGAGGACCTACTTGTATGGTTTTTAATTACTTTTTCTGACTGAAATCTACGAGTAACTGTTTAAAGATTAGATGTTTGTATATAATAAGTATAGAAAATGTTATTGTTTTTAAGTAAAGAGCCGTTGTGTTACTTTAGGTATTATTATTTGGTTTTAAAGTAAAAAATATAAGTTTTGTAATAATAAGCATTAAAAGCATTGCATGCTGGCTGTTGAAGCAAACAGAAAAATAATAGATGCACCCTTTTACAGTAAACAAAAAAAAAGTGATTTAAAGGAAACTATAACTGATGAAAGCTTTTTTGTAAGAAAAAGTTATGAAAATTAAGAAAATCATAAGAATGTGATGAACTTACTCCAACTCCAAGGTTTTTCATACTGATCTGGGGATGAAGGAAAAATATATATTATCTTCTTGTTTAATGAGGGTAGTTATTAATTATATTACTCGTAAAAGGGTTAGAATCTTTAAACCGTTAAACCAATCATGCAGCTCATGCAGTTTTAGGGTTAAGAAGATGTTAAATTAACTATACTGGCACTAATTTTGATATATTTTTTTTATTTGATGGATGCAGTTTATTATTAAACACGATGTAAAATCATCAAATAAGTCCTTCCACCCAGGGCAGACTGGGAGGGACTGTCAGACTCGTACTGTTTAAAATCCAAGGTGTCCTTCAATAGCCCTTTACGTTCCAGGGTCACGGTAATTCGTGAGTCCCGTGACCCCGGCAGGCTTTGGCCCACTAGAGGGGGGGGCCCCGTCATTTTGCTGACACTCTTTGAGGCGCGCGTGGAAAACAAAGCGCCGCCGTCCCGGGCATGGCCTATGATCGGACAGCGAGTTGCCCATTACTCGCTGCACGCATGCCCGCGCACGAGAAAGTATCTAGATGATTTTTGATGATCTGTACAAGATCATCAAAAATGATTCCGGAACCGGCCCTGGGTGGAGCGGAAGGGACGATAAGACTCTTACTGCCTAAAACCACCTTGTTCCTTCATATACCCTACACGTTCCAGGTCTTTGGCGACCTTTTAAGACAGTCGCACGACCCGGACGCAAAGTTTAATTTAGCCAAACACATTTAGAGGATAGCTAAAAAAAATATCGCAACATCCACTTCACACCCTCGCATACATTCTGGGGTCGTTTGCACCCCAAGGGTGGATGCACTTGCCAAAAAACACAAACAATCACTAAAAACAGTTTTCTGAGCAAACACAGTGTTGACTTTACAATTAGCGCCGGGCGCAGGGTTGGGACACTTGGGGTACAATACGACCCCAGAATAGAAGTGTATCGTTTTACCTATTAGGAGCCTTGAGGCATGCTGGAGTGTTTTCTGAAGTCACGCGTTGAGATAATTGGTCTGGAGTGTGGAAACGATCTTATGATTTTGATGAAGAGGTCTTGTTGTGACTAAGAGAGTGATGAGTATGAATGTTGATGGATGGAGAGGAAGAGGAAGGCCAACGAAAAGATGGATTAGACAATTCTAAGGAATGATACGGAAAAAAAAGGAATAAATGATATTGTGACGTCTGATAGGAAAGAATGGAAGAAAAAAATGAGTTGCGCAACCACAAGTAAAATGAGATAAGGGCAGACAGTTGATGATGAAGAGGTTTTGTTGGGAAGAATCTTTTTCCAGTTTGCGTGAAAGTAGATAGAAAAAACCTTGGTGATATGACTTCACTCAAACCATCATCTGCCCGCTTTAAGTTAGAGTCGGCTTCTAGTCTAAACAGATACACTTGTATATCAGTATTTTACACGGAATGACTGCCTATCGAACCTCCAAAATTCAGTTTCAGTCGAGTCCGCGCTTGGATTGAAGTCCCACGGAAAATTCGTTGTACTACATTTTTTATGACTGTTATATAATGACATAGACATTAGCGCCACGTCAAAATGACTCCAGACGTGGCTCGAACAAAATTCAAAATCAAATTCTACAATCATTGCAGATGACCAGTATTAAACAATTTATTTTCTAAACCTCTTTATTTTCAACTGTCAATGTTTTCTTCAATATTGTCAGTCACAAACCAAAAATCACCTTGTATTTTTTTACTCTATGGCCGGAGTTAACCCTGCGCGTGCCAGAGGGCGGGTCTTTAAAACCCGGAGCATAAATAAACAGCGCCAGTGTTAACTCTCACACAGTGTCCCCCGACAAACAGTAGATGTTTAATTGAATAATAATGAGAGTGTGACGATTTTGTTGTCTTAGAGGAAATTGGTGTGAGATATTTGTGGATTGTTGAGTGTTTTTGAAGAAAAACTGTTGCCCAATTGATTATGATATCGAGGGAGATTAAAGCTAAATAAAAAATATGAAAATATACATTTTAAACACATTATGACCTTGTGTTTGGCTATGACTCGCTTGATGGGAGGCAATGATGACCTTGGATGACTCAGACTTGCTTAAAAACTGATTACCCCCAAACCTTGAAATGATCCAGAATATTATATTATGGAATTGTCAAAATTCTTAGTATTATTGAATTGATTACCTTCCTGCTTTCTTTACTTTTCCGGATATTAAAACGTAGATTCGAGAAAAGATTTGTGGAACAATTTTAAATTCATTCGAGTTTTTCTTAGCCTTAAAAGTTGCAAGGATCTATGAAACTGATATTTACTCAATAATTAGACCAAGACGTTACTAGCGTTGTAGAGAGGATAATTAAAATGGCCGCTCAAGTATTTTTATATTGAAGACTGCCTACGGCCACAAGACATTAGGGACCCACCTACCCATAGTGGGTGTAAGTCATAAAAAATGTTAGGATCATTTTTTAATAAAACTAGGATTACAAAATAATTACTACGTTTATTTTGATGTTGTTTTTATCAAATTTATATTAAGGTACATAATACCAGCGCGGGCATGCGGGCAGCGAGTAATGGGCGACTTGCTGTCCGACCATGGACCATGCCCGGGTCGACGGCGCGTTGTGTTCCACGCGCGCCTCAAAGAGTGTCAGCAAATTGACGGGGCCTGTAGAGGGCCAGAGCCTGCCGGGGTCGCGGGACTTACCCATCACCGTAACCCCGGTACGTAAAGGGCTCGTGAAGGACACCGTGGATTTTAGTCAGTACAAGTCTGACAGTCCCTGCCGCCCTGCCCTGGGTGGGAGGACTCATTTGATGATTTTACCACGATAAAAAAAAAAGGTACATAATACCATAATTATTTGTTTAAAACGTGAAAATTATGGTTTTAAATAAACAATACCTATTATTGATGATTGAATTTCTACTTTGCTGTCTTTTTCAAAGCTTTGGAAAGTGATAAACATAATTAAAAAAAAAAATATTATTGTCATCATCTACCTAGCATTTCCTAACTTTCTTGGGGTCGAATTCCAGTCTAACTGAATAACAGTAAGTATTTTACATGTGACGGTCTATATTAACCCCACATTAATAATAATGATTTATATAATACAAGACAAAATAATATAAATTAAACGACAGTGAAAATGCTATAAAGTTGATAAGTAACTTTTTTAAGAAAAAGATCCTTCAATATAATATTGGTTTAAAAAAAAAACGTTTAAAAATTACAGAGAAAGACAATAGGCGTTTTCTTTTAAATTATGCAAAATACAAAACAATGGTGTGTGAAATCAGACGGAACCAACCCTCCGGATGTCGTTGCGACAAATGAATTAACCCTCCAAACTCGACGGGGGCCCCAGAGACCCGACCGTGAAAAACCCGAGTGTCAATTTTCACACGGTTTCATTTATGTTTTTCTTTCCATGCATAAAAGATTTTCGCTATTGAAGGCATAGTGGATTGATTTTTGATGTTTAAATCAACGGGAATTGGTTTTTTGTGAGCTTTTAGTACTTTTTGTTTGGATAGAAATATTCTTTTGAAGTTTTCCTTGTGATCGTTATCGTTTTGATCAATTCACACGGAAAGATGATTCATTATTCTGTTAATTTAGGTATGAAAACATACGAGAATAGGAAATAATTTCTGGGACTTTTTATCAGAGGTATTAAATTCTTTCACGGATTATTTCCGTAAATTACACTTTTTTTTCGATTTACAAAAAGTCATGGACAAAATCAATTTAGTGTCTATTAAAGTAAAAAAATAACAGCAATTTAGACTAAGGTAACTACAATATCTTAAAAAAAGACATTGATCATTATAATTAGCTTGCCAATAATCACAATAATCACAGCATTAAACCTCACGATGATTAATCATCAATAACTGTACAATTAACTTTAACTTCCCCACAATCTCCAGTAGCCAGTTAAAACTAAACCCGCGGTTTACACACAAAGTTATCTTAGACCTCGCGTTATCTCGCCGTGGTAGCAAATTTTTTACTTGTCATTTTACTTAAATGACAGCCCACAGATAATTTATGACGTTGACAGGAGCATTGCATTAAGTTTTTTTAAAAAAGTAAAAAGGTTAGATTTGTGGGAATAATTTTGTGATGGGTTCTGTAGATAAGTTAGCTGTATAACAGAAGACGATGTAAATATGATTAGTTTTGTTTAATTAAACAATACGTCAAGCATTTAATTTTCGAAGAGTTAGACAAAAGTGTACACGACTGTAGTTAGCATGTTTAAGTCCAGTGTAAATAACGAGAGCCTGTTTTCGCCAACCAGGCATAAATCGAAATTCTATTCGACAGATCGAAAATCTAAAGCTGCTTTTGGGAGATTCATAATGAATTTAATTAAGAATTAAATAAACTGTTCATCAGATGTTACATGTTAGTCAGAAGCTTGAAAGTCTGGCAACCAGTCACTCTAATGGGTATCGGTTCCGTAGTGAATACCGATAGGCACATTATGGTGGATGGTGCACAAGACAGCGTGTAATCGATAGGCACGGCATATGATGGTGGCATGGTAAATTGTTGGGATAACTGTGAAAATTATGTTAGTTCTACATAATGGGATATTTTTTTTGGGGACAACTCATCCACTTCGTAACTTAGCATGAGGACCAGTTGCGCCTTATGTATGTTAGAACAAGATTAGGAGCTCCTGATAAAGAAATGGAGCACTGAGCTTTTGCCTACACACCAATGTGTTGCTGTTGATGTGCATTGGTTTTATTTCAACAGGAGTTTTTTTTTTAATTTTTACAATTGGTTTTTTATTAGATTTTTTAACAAAAGTTTTGGATAGGTAAGTATTTTTGCTTTACCATGTTTATTATTGGCTAGATTTAATCTATCTAATAGGTATTAACGTATCTATTTATATTCATTTGAAAATATAATAGTCATGCGTAAACGAATGAAGATTATCATACATAGTCTGTGTTAGGTCCTACTTTCTTACTGCAACGCATTTACTGCTTAGTTCAAAGTTACTCAGAAAATTAATAGTAAAATTAGTAACTTTACAACTTTTTTATGACTTCTACAGTAATAGTATTAAGCTTGATCTTCATTGTAAAATCTGTTCTCAGTTATCGTTTAAGACTAAGCGATAATTCTACATCATAGAAAAACACTAACTTTTAGAAATTACGTATTTCTAGAATGATTCTAATCGATGGCCCGCTTTTATTAATCGTAAAATAAATGTTTAGCCGTTAATATTTAACGGAACCCTAAAAAAACAAAACAAACATGGCGGTGGCAAGATGGCGGCGCGTCAAAGGGCCGCCGCCGGTAGCCGCTCGCCGCATCGGAATTCATAAATGATAAATTTAATATAATTTATTACACTTAGTCCGTAATTGGAGCTGGTGATATGTGACCAAGTACCATTTTGGTGTGACAATATTTTTTCTATACCGGTAGTATGGCAGTAAATTTTTATAGCAATATGTAAATTCTTGATTACCCATTTTGTTTCGAAATGTACTTATTAAGACGAAAATCTATGTTTTATGCTTCTTTACGAATTATGTTTGAGAATATGGCATACCGGTAGCCTAAACTGTGTAAAGGATTTAAAATATTTTCGGTTTTCTAATCAGAAATTGAAACGTTTACTGTTTTATTTTATTCTTACCAAACCCGATTATGCAGACACATTAACGTATTACTTACGTCGATACTTATCTCGTGAAGTTCTTAAAAAAGTTAATACTCAATTAATTATGAATTATTCAAAAGCGTAAACATTTCAACATTTCTAATGGGCAGTAATTAATCAGCCAATCACCGTGTGGTTATCAGAAATAAATATCAACGAAAAAAATATGACATTTGACTGTAGGCCAGACGCCAATATGTCGGATGTCAAACCGTCAAATTGACTGACACTTGACTAAGTATACCTGCTAACTTTACACATTAAACTATCTGTTTATACATATTTTACGAACAATCAAAGACATAACAAATTACTTTGACGTAACGAGAAAATTAATCTTAAGCTTCAACAAACGGTGTCAGCAACTCTATGGGTATCACGAAATAAGTTTGGTTATATAAAATATGATAGTTAATTTAACTGGTCTTTCTTAGCGACACTACTATGACCTCGAGGCTCGTGTGAAGGACCTCTCGTTAATCGCACCTTCGTTTTGTCAAAGACTCCCAAATGCTCAACTTTTAGGGTTTTTTTTTCGTCGGTTTTGGGTTTTTTAGACACCAGCGGCGGTGAGTGGGTTAAGATTTGAAATTAGATCTGTAATATTTAATTTCTACTACTTGACACTAGAAAAATAAGTACCTGGTGCAGTGATTAAATATTTATAGTCTTTGCTTTATATTTACTTTACTATTTAAATACATAACATACACACATTTCGCTAAAGTTTAATGGAGCAGTCTATTTCATCTCGGGAAATGAGAATCATCTTTCCAATCAATAGTTTATAGTTATACAATTACATTTTTAAATGTGTAAAATGCTAAGATAGAAAAAAAAAACGATGGGTTGCACTCTGGAAGTGCCGGCAGAAGTGAAAACTTCAATAGTAATAAACACACACGAACATTCGCGCAAGCGCCCTGCGCCGTCTTACGAATTTACGAATCGTCACGTGTCCTGACGCGAGTTTAAATGTTTTTACCCTTTCCAAAAAAAGTGCACAGCGCCGCTAAAGAAGTTTTCACTTCAAAAAACTAAATAAATACTGTATTTTGTACTCAGAGAAAGATCTAACATGTTAAACGGCCTCGTTCTTATAAAACGTAGTAAATGGAACCAGTTCCTAAGAGATATGACTCATTTAAATCCGAGATTTGGTTCAGATTAGTCACAGTTTACAGCCGGGTGTCACCCATTCAAATAAAATGTTATTAAGTCACCGCAGTCGGAAGTTTTGTCAGCTTAGAATACTAGGATTTCCTACATCTAAGTAAAAATATAATAAACCGACGGACAACCAGCTATGTTATTCTATTTTCTGTCCCATCTATCTTTGCACTAAGAATTCATCGAAATAAGTTCAGCCATTAAGACGGTAGGATGTCCCATTTAATTGGCTATTTGACTGAAAAAATATAATTAGTCCGTCACTTAGATCATCAAAAAATATTCGACCCGTATTTTTTTCTTTTGTTTCGTAAACCAAAATTGACGGAGATACGATGCTTTCAAAATTGGTAAAACGTCACAATTCAGTACAATTTCTACTGAATTCTGACGTCACCAACCCCACTCTCGAGTTTTGATGCGTTGTATTTTGGTGAATATTCATTGATTTAACAAAAGAAAAAATACGTGTCCGTTATTTGTTTAAACTCTAAATGACGTACTTATTATATTTGTAATTTATAGCAACTGTCAAATACCCAATTCTATGAAGGAAACTAACACACTTTTGTTTTGACTTCGTCTAATAAACTCCAAGTTAAGTAAAGTAAAAGACACAGCTAATAAACGGAACACTAACTAATATAAAAACAAAAACAAGCTCGTAATCGTTTAAAAAGCGTCCAAAAGTGTCGGCCCTCAATCTCCTTAAACTTGTATGGTTTCGCGGCCACACTGACACAGTGGCCTCCATAGCGATTGTAATTATATTGTTACGCCGCTGTGCAATCAATTCTTCAAGGGACTGTTTATATTCACACCTAATCCCCCTATACTGTTCCCACTGCTGGGAAACAGGCCTCCTCTCTGGGAGAGGGAGTCTCTGGGGAGGACCACGCGGGCCCAGTGTGTGTTGGTAGATGTAACAGGTTTTCATATTTTGGTTCTAGAACATGTCAGTTGGTTGTGGGACTGTACGAATTACTGTGACCCCATAAAGTAAAGGGCTATTGAAGGACACCGTGGATTTTAGTCAGTACGAGTCTGACAGTCCCTCCCGCTCTGCCCTGGGCGAGAGAACTCATGTGATAATTTTACCACGATAAAAAAAAAGGTTATAATATGTAGTTCGGCAGACGATCAACTCACTGTCCAACCATGGACCATGCCCGGGTCGACGGCGCGTTGTGTTCCACGCGCTCCTCAAAGAGTGTCAGCAAAATGACGGGGCCCCCCTCTAGAGGGCCAAAGCCTGCCGGGGTCGCGGGACTGTACGAATTACCGTGACCCCGGAACGTAAAGGGCTATTGAAAGACACCGTGGATTTTAGTCAGTACGAGTCTGATAGTCCCTCCCGCTCTGCCCTGGGTTTGATGATTTTACCACGTAAAAAAAAGAAAGAAAGAGAAAGAAAGAAAATAGGTTTATTTGACACGCCTTCGGCACACAATTACAATTAAAATTACGAGACAATGGAAAAGGAAGAACACAAAAGTAGGTATCGTGTGCCTCACGGCTGTGCCAAAAGGTTATAATAGTTGGGATATTTTAACTATCAAGGCTGAGTCAATCGAGTGTTGTGTGTTCAAATCCAGTACGCTTTTATTTGTCGCAGGTTTAATGTCTTTTAAGGCAACTGGGGGCCCAGGAATGCGAAGAGTAATTGAAGAAATACGGTTGTTTTTAGTCAGTCAAGATTTACAGTCCCTTCCATTCCACTCAGAGACTGGAAGACTCATGAGTTTTCACCCAAAATAGGGCAAGAGAATGGTGAAATCATGACGATGAATGCTATATATTTAGACTTTAAAAAATGGTTAATTTTCTGTTACGACTCTAATCGTTTGGTTTGCTCATTAAGTGACCCGCACCGCCACCTTCGAACCTAATCTATTGAGTTCATGCTGGACAGTAACCAGTGTCTGACGTAAGACCTTAGATTTACCGACCGAATGTCGGTAAAAGTCCGAAATTAACATTCAGAAAATTTACCGTGAGACTTGTTTAATAGTAAGATTTACCGCTGTTCGGGCTTTTATAGTAACTTATCCTTTGTTCTGTGGCGGCCATTTTGACACTACTCAATCGTTTAACAGTAATTAGGTTTACCAATACATCTATATATATTTAAAACAAATTGGTGTTCGTTAGTCTCGCTTAAACTCGAGAACGGCTGGTACGATTTGGCTAATTTTGATTTTGAATTATTTTTGTAAATCCAGGGAAGGTTTACAAGATGCGTAAATAAGATAAAAATATTAGGAACACAGTTAAACCAACAATTATTTCGTATTCCCTTAGAAACTATTCCTACCTGTCAATATTTGATGTTCGTTTCGTCGATTAGAAATCAATTTAAAAGTCGTTCAAAAATAAAATAGACGATACGAAGTTTTGCCGGATCAGCTAGTATACCAATAATTAAAAAATGTCAAGCCACCTCACGTACATTTAATAATTTTGCGTGGATCATCATTAATTGGCTGAAAACATAATTTGGGAAACGTCTTATCAAAATGAACGCTGACAATCACAAAGTCTCATAATCATCATTACTGGCAACATTGATGGTTCTCTTGTGCACTACTAGCCATTCAAAGCAGTATTATTGAATATTAGCTTCCGCCCGCAACTCCGTCCGCGCGGATGTCGGTCTTCGCGTGGATGGTTTATTTCCCCATTTTGAGTAACTCTGACAATGACATCTTATAAATATTACGGCGCTGAATCCACTGCGGGTAATGCAACGTGTGTTCGCGGTTCTACAGAACAACGTCTATGAATAAAACTGAAAAATAAGATTTTTTTCTACGTATTTTTCCAGGATAAAAAGTATCCTATGTTATGCCCAGGATAATAAGGAATAAATATGCCAAGTTTCATCGAAATCGAACCGTTAGTTTTCACGTGATGCCTGCACAAACAGACAGACAGACAGACAGACAAAAATTTTTTCTATATTTTTTCTAGCTATTTATTTTTTCAATATTTTCAATGTACAGAATTGACCCTTCTACAGATTTATTATATGTATAGATTATTATATTATTATTATAAAAAAAAAAAACAATGTATTTGATATTGCAAAGTATCGCTGACGTGGCCCCATAGATGGCCAAACGCCTGCCGAGGTCGCGGGACCGTCTAAACAGATTACCGTAAGTCTGGAAGGTAAAGTACAATTGAAGGAACTAGGAGGATTTCAGTCAGTACAATCTGACAGTCCCTTGCGCTTCATCTAGGAAGGACCTTGATGATTTTACAACAACTAAAACTAATTTTGAGCATTTTTCACTTCCTCTGACCATGTGTGGGGGACAGTGTATAAGACGGGGATGCGAGGTATGATGGGAAATCACATATTTAATAGGCATACTTAACACAACACTAACGTAGCACAAGCGCCATCAGGACGTCATTTGCAAGCGGCCATCACCAATTGTTGCCCCGTTGGCGCTTGCGCTACGTTAATATTGTGTTAAGTGTGTGATTGTGTTCCCCTATGTATTTAGTCATGTACCATATATCTATATTTTATTCATCATCGTTCAATGTTTCAAATTCTTTAAAAGCAGCTATCTTCACCGGTGTGCTACCTACCTATTGATTAAAGAAGCCCCGCAGTTGTAATCCTGTCCGTAGCTACAATGTCTATACTATACGTAATGCTTTGTTTTTGTTTCATGTAACTGTCTTATACTGTTCGTATCTCCTATGGGAGTTACGCTGTTTTCTTTTGTGAACGGAGGAATTAAATAAATAAATAAATATTCCACAACTATCACACAACGCCATCTAGTCCCAAGGTAAGCAGAGCTTGTGTTATGGGTACTAGACAACTGATAAACATACTTATATATTTCTAAATTCATACATATTATAGATAAATTACACCCAAACACAGAACAAATGATCGTGTTCATCACACAAACATTTGTCCTGGGTGGGAATCGAACCCACGACCTCCGGCATAGCAGTCAGGGTCACTAACTACTAGACCAACAGGCCTGTCAATTGCCATGTTGCCAGCTATAATAAATTACTCCGTTTAATTAGTTCTGGAAAATAATGTATCAGTATGGTTAAATCAATGAATAATTACAAAGATAAAACGCATCAAAAACAGAGATCTCATGACATGACGTCAGACTCAGAGTTCAGAGATTGCCAATTTAAAAAGGGTCGGCGTAAGCGAAGTCATGGGACCTTCAGAACCCAGTAAAAATTATACATTTGACGTATTGCCAGTTTTAAATTTTCGTCAATTTTTTTTTATCATGGTAAAATCATCAAATGAGTCCTCCCACCTAGGGCAGAGCGGAAGGGACTGTCAGACTCGTACTGACTAAAATCCACGACCTCCTTCAATAGCCCTTTACGTTCCCGGGTCACGGTAATTTGTAAGTCCCGCGACCCCAATTTCGGTATACCTTAGTTTAAAAAAAAAACTATTAAATAATATTTTTTAACAAAATATAGACAAACCAAACGCAAGTTTTCGCCCTTATTGCTTTATGAATATGTTCTAAAATTGTGTGATCTTGGCAACAAGATAAAGGCTAAAATGAAAAACTGACAATTTGAATTCGATTAAATTCGTGTGATACGCAATTTCATTGATTAGATTAGGATTTCCTTTAAGGAAAACCAAAAGTAAATATTTAGGCCGTAATGTACTCATTCATATTAGAGGAAAAAATGTTATATTCATTAAGAAAACGGATACATACATAAAAACATTTCACTAAACGTCTTTACTAACTAACACCTGAATAAACATTTATTTGATAAATAGATAAAAATCAACAATTTAACAATAAGCATTCTCCTATATCCGGCTTCCGAAGGCATATTAGGGAAAAAGACAAGAAAAAAAAACAAATTAATTATGCCCGCCAAAAGATTAAAAAAGCAACTGGCCATAAAATTGTAAGGGATGCCAATAAAAAGCGATACAAAGAAGAAAAAAGAATTCAAAAAACGAATGCCCAGCTGCCATCGTTACGCTTAACGCATCTATTGCATGAGAGAGACAAAAATACATTCTTTCGGGACAGAGAAAAAGAGAGAGAATCTGGATTAAAAATTGAAAGTCGGATTAATTTTATTGGAGAATTAAGTGTATCGTCACTAATAGGTTGCAATTTGATAACTATGTTTACAGATTTCATAGTTATTTTGTTGACGAATGATGCATCGTTTAAAAAGTTATAAGTTTCAATCTGGATACGGGCAGCGGAGAATAGTTGCATATTCTCTAAGAATTAACAATGCTATATGAAAAAAACACTGATTTTGATTGAAAATATAAATGTTTATATATGAAAAACAGACAAAAGAGAATTCTATGGAAGAAAAATTCGTTACTTTTTACCGAATTAACTACTCCAGTTTATAAATAACATTAAAGCGAAGTGAACTAAAAGACTTTAACCATCAATGTCACTCACAAAATAATTCCAATGTACAGAGAAAAAAACAGAAAAAAATAGTTTTTTAAGAAAAAAAGAAAGATGGCTACCTGAAAGCCATACGCCAAAAATATCGCCGAATATTTCCTGGAACAACCCTTTTTGGGATTAAGAACCCATTTTTTATAATCAGCACTATGTAGTACTTCGCGTACTTTTAAAATCCCTTTACTTATTTTACTTGAGTTATTTGAAGAAAAAAATGCCTAACACTCTGACAAAATATCTTGAAAATATGTAGTCTTTTTAGCTTCGTTAATCCGTCACTTTTTCTTCACGTCATATTTCTGGTATAATCTATTGCACAAATAGACTTAATTCATCAAATTCGGTGAAAAGAAAGGTTACTTTTTAGTTTGAAACTACAAACTATTATAATAAAAATCATTCATGAAGGAGATTGCCCCTTTGAATGATTTTACAAATAGAATAAGACCAAAGAAAGTTCCTTGTGGCACTCCACTATTATTAAACAATCATTTTAACAGAAACTCTTACAAAATAAATACCAAATTATTAATTATTTCAATTTTAATATCAAACAAGTTCTTTTAAATGAAAAACAAGTCTATTTCATTATTATTTTCCACAATAATTCTATGAACAACTTTTCGAATGCCAGTATCAAAACGTTACTTCTGAGAAATAAAGGGAGGTTAATCCGGATCCTGAGATGCCTCCCTTTTGAATTAAAAATGTCGTCGTTCCAATTTCTTTTCCTTCGTTTTTTTTTAAATTTTAATCTGTGTTGTGATTGGTCAGTTTTTTTTTGCGTTGGATTTGTGTTTTTAATAATTTCTTACAGCATGTTTTTTTAAGGAGATTTGTTCGAGATGGATTCTCGATGAAATTTGGATCTGTCCATATAATAATGTATTTTACTAAACAAAATACCTTCCTGTTTATAAATTGAGATGATATAATAAATATATTGTGTTATTCAAGTATTGTAATTGTAAGGTGAAAAAAATGTGTCTATTAGTAGAGCTGTCTGTGTCTAGAGCTTGTGCTCTTTGAAAAGGCAGGTGTAATGTTCATATATTTATAAGAGAGATAACATCGTAAATTAGAAAACTTTTATGCAATTGAAAACCTGTCTCCCCACTGACATATTCACAAACCTCCACAATTTAAAAAAAAAAATCTAAAACGTTCACAACGTTCACAATCAACAGAAAAAGGGTATAAAACACAACACGCTAAATGTTGCCAGCATCAAAACTCAAACTTGCTACTAATTAAAGCGAACTAACAAGCGACTTCCCGTTTCTCCCACATTTCGGGGGTAGCGTGGCAACACGGGGGGTGGGGATAAGCGGCTTATAGGGGGGAGAGGGGCTGTTTTGATTATTTCGCAAGGATGTCTTCTTGGTACGTAAATTATGCAGCGTTCCGTCTCTGCTGTTGTTTTCAGGATGGGCTTGGCTGTCGCACTGCTAGTTGTTTGTGTAGATGAAAATTTGTAATTTTGTGATCGGCGATGATGGTATTCTGTTGTAAGAGGTAATTAGGTAAGTTTTAGATATCGGAGATGGTAAATGAGGGAATATATTTTAGATACTGCAGTGAGGATCGATATCCTCACTGTGTTTATTTTATGTCACTCAATATATTTCATAGATACTCGTATTTTGTGCTTCATAGGTGTAGAATTGCCAAGTGACATTACGATTTTGAACGTCTATAATAGTGAGTATTAGTAGATATTTAAATGTTTTTTTTGATAAGATATTCGAACGAAAGCTTTGTAAAGAAGGACTTCTTTTAGATAAAAATGACCTTTTTGGTAAACCAAACATTTTCACAATTTTAGATTGTACATTGTTCAAGTAATCAATAAATTTTGAAAACCGTACCTTAAATATGACAGCAGAATCAATTATAAAGGGCTGTTTACAATTGAACATGAACTTAAAAGAGACAGAAAATTTCCGAAATTAAGATCGTATTGAGGTCAAGCGAAATAAGTAACGTAAATTAAAAAAAAAAAAACAAAACAAACAAAGCATTTTTTTTTTGTTGATAGATTGCCACAAATATTTTACAGCAAATGAAACATTAAACTTAAGAATCAGAAGTCAGAATGCAAATGATGTCGAATATTTTACTCGTTTTGTCAAAACTTACAAATTGTGGTCATTAGTATGACAAATGGAGTAGGTATAGCCTTTTATGTTGACAAAGTTGAACGGAACATAAATTAAGGTATTTTATGACATGGTTCTAGTATAGATTTTTAAGTCTTCTGGTAAAATCTTGATAATTACTTAACAGAAGATGAACCAAGTATAGTTTTGGCAAGTTGTTAATTTGTCACTCTTTTTGTATCGTGCGGGACGAGAGGGACTGTCAGACTTGTACGGACTTAAATCCACGGTTATCCTACAATAGCCTTTTACGTTCCAGGGTCCTGGTGAGACAGTCTCGCGACCCAATTTGTCCGTTCCCTCTTGATGTTAGAATTTTCTTAACACACTCAAATGTTCTTATGTTTTTCGTGTAAAGGTATTAAAGTGGTCAGCCTGTTTTTCTTTTACCTATTAAAGACATAGAAACAAGAGAAATAAATAAAATGAGTAACTATTTCATTAAAAATACCGCTCAGATAAGTTAAAGGTCTCGTAATAAATTACATTCCGAAACCTCGAGTAAAATTCGCTTTGTCACAGTAATTTTCCAGAGTTACGAGTACTTTCCGTAATTATGTTTTCTAATGTGTCTTTTAGATTTAGCTTCATTTTTGATTTCTTGCGTCAGTTTTCTTACATTTTTTTTTATATTGACTTCCTATGGTGTGCTCAGATGCCCACAATGTGCGACGGTGTTCACAAAGAAGATTGGTTAAATAAGCCACATGGTCATGAATGCACATAAACGACAACTACAGTGGAGCTGTAGGAACCGCCCTGGCCGAAGTCGGTCGGACCATATCATCAACTTTATGATACAGTTAGAACACAAAAAAGCCGATGTATTTTTAGCCAATTTTGTATTGCACCTTTTAGCGTAGACTAGAGATATGTTTTTAACACATAATGAATTAAATAAACGCATTTTTTATTACAAATAGTTTGAATGTTATTTTCAGATCTTGACGTTGCCCAGCACTGACAGTAAAGGTTAGCTATTAATTTTAGGGCTTAATCTTCGGTTAAAGAAAAAATCTTACCTTGAGGAAATCCAACAGCTTCTAGCCCGTGGGGCGTTAACCCAAAGGGACCTAAACCTCCAAGGGGACCAGGGCCCATTCCCATATGATGAGCACTCGAATGATGTGCATAAGGGTTCTGTGCTAACGGTGATGGCTGCTTCAAGTAGTGGAAATAGTGATGCAACGGCGTCGCCGAGTGGGCCTGAGGAGCCGTCGGCCCCCCGGCCGTCGGGCCCGTTGCCGACGCCGAATTCGTCAGCAACGCCATCTTGGATTTTTTCTTTTTCTTTGACGCAAACTTATTTAGTCACCGCGCCGACCTCTTTCGTGTGTGTATTGACATCTTTGTAGTTTTGTCTTTGTTTCACATTACTTGAGGCAAGGTGACATTTTTTAGTTTTTTTTTTAAGTTTATCTGAAACAAAGGAATGATATGGTTAGTATAGGTAGTTTTTTTTTTCATAAACGTCTTTAATTAATATTGGTTCAGGCAACATTTGAACGATACAACTACTTATTATGGCTTAATAAAAATGTACATTTCTAAGTCTTTTGCAAATTATTTTTTGCGTACAAGCATTACATGAATACAAAAATAGATAAATTGGAATATAATGAGAGTCAATACGTCTTCAATTTTTCGCGCAACTGAACATTAAACGCAGAAATTATTTACGGCTCATACATTCATAAATAAACAGTTTACGTACGTCAATTTCAATTATAAGCTACGCCGATTGATTTTTTGCTACAAACTACTTATTTTACAATTACCCATGACAATGGTAGATTTTCTGCACTATTGCAACACTAAAAACGTTAAAGTCAAACACGTGGAACGCCTTCCAATTTCGATATTTGAATGAACGTCGAGCGCTCCATTCGTCACGATTCGGGAGTTCTGAATTCAAAAGTATATTTTTTTGGGTTCATTGAAAAAGGTTTGAGCAAAATTGATTCGTTCTTTGGTTTAGTTTTTTTGCGAAAAACGGTTAAAAGAAGAAAACTCAATAGTTATGCACCGAGCATAGATATAAAGGGCACACGAGACTTCTGAACACCCACGTTTACGTCAATCATAGAAATAGTTGGCACCATAGACTTGAACTTCGAAAATGTGACTATTAGTCCCATTTTCGACATTATTGCCCTATCCCTAGACTCCGGTACGTAAAGGGCTAGTGAAGGACACCGTGGATTTTAGTCAGTACAAGTCTGACAGTGATGGGTGGGAGGACTCATTTGATGATTTTACCACGATAAAAAAAAACAGCCCTAGGGCTACTCTAAAAATGTTCAAGAACGATAGAGTGAGTATTCATAATTAAATTATGAGTAGACTAATTATAAATCAATTTATTCGGTGTCAATTCAGCAATTCTTCCATATCTCTATTCTAATTACATCGAAAAAAGGACACACATATTACAGAGAAAATAATTTTATACACCGAGAGGGGTACGCAAAAAACTTGCATTGACCGTATACCTTTCCATAGGATAAATACTTCTTCTTTTTTTGTAATGTTGGCAGAGGTGTAGTAGGTACATGTTTACTGACATTTTGTCACGTTTATTTTTTTTTCTGGCTGTTACCTGAGTCGCCTTTGCAAAATTGAGGGGGCTATCACGTGTTGCTTTTGTGTTTGGGAAAAAAAATTGACGAGCCATATCAAAGTGATGACATTTGAGATGAAAAAGTGTATGATATGTGTATGGTATTATAAGGCACAGAAAAAAATAGTTTTGATGGTTGTTACGGAAAGTTGTGTACCTAGCCTTATTGATATGATTTGGAAACTTACACACTTTTATTAGGGTTTTTTTTTTATCGTGGTACAATCATCAAATGAGTCCTCCCACCCAGGGCAGAGCGGGAGGGACTGTCAGACTTGTACTGACTAAAATCCACGGTGTCCTTCACTAGCCCTTTACGTACTTTTATTAGGGTACGGTGAATTGACCTAGGTACTATACTATCTCTTGTGGTGTCATGAAACTTTGTTTTCATCAGGTAGATCGGATTTTCTTTTCGGAAATAAAACAATGAGTGTCCTTCTTACCGGTAGTTGGTTTAAAGACATTTCATCTTTATAAAGGTATCGTTTTTACTTAGCAACTCAGAAATATATGAGCCATATTTACAATGGTCTGAAAAAAGTATTGTTTAGTTAGTAAAAGTGAAAGAAAAAAAATAATCATTGTCACTTTCTATGTCCTAACCGGGGGTTCGCAGAAACCACACTGTCCGTACATTTGTGCCACTAATCTGTCAACAAAAGATTATCCTAAAACCCAGAGATAGTATCTATATAATCCCAAACTTACACTATTTGAAATACAACTCTAAAACTACTGGTTTAAAGTAGAAAGTTGTTAATTTTTTCCAAGGTTTTTACAAAAGGATTTCCGCTTAAATGAAACCCTAGAGTTTGCCGCCAAACCCCTTAAAAGGTGTTCGATTGTGTAACTTAATGTAGATTTTGTTAAAGATTTTTGGACCCCAAAAGTCGGTGGTTCTGAAGAGTTTTCACTTCAATGATTTTTTGACAATTAAACAGTTTTTTTTACTTTCGAAGAAGATTTCTGGAGTTAACAAAAGCAAAAACCCGCACCAAGAAAATAAGGTTTTGCCAAGTTGAAGTTTTGCGGCAGAATTTCGCACGTACTTTAATAAAAATTTTGCAAGCACAACTTTTTCTGATTTGTAAACTAGTTTACTTAAGACCGCAAATAGATTGATTACAGTATTCATTGTTTTGACTTAACCTAAAATATAATGCGAATGTACCATTAAGTAATTTAGTAATTTATTGCCAACTTTTAGTGAAAAGTAAATCAATTTAGTGTAACCAAAATAAAAACGTGTAACTACCGAGTTCTGCTAAACAAAATAAAATAACAAAGCCATCTTTTGAAAATACGGTGTCAATCGCCGTAAATCTATTTGTCAAAGTGCAATAAACGCTATAAATAATAACACTGCAAACATCATCCATATTGTGTGAAGGAAAAACAAACATTCGTGCCCTCGTTATGTTTGCGCAGTTGGCAACGCCGGCTGTCAGTGTGACAAATTGAGAAAGCGCGCGCACAGAGGGTCAAAAGTCATAGATATTATAGAAGAAAAAATAAAACATTTTTTAACGCGACGTTTGATAATCATGAGTAAAACTGTATTTTATAATATTTCTTCATCAATAGTAGAGCCAACTTTCGACGGTATTGTGTTCTATGCTAATTTAAACATAGTTATATTGTCAGTTGTATTTCAAGATGCTTATGTTGTTAACCTTTTATATTTTAAATTGTGTAGATTTTTTTTACAAGGCATATTACGTACAGACGCCTGCAAATCAAGCTACTACAATCTGTCAGTTTTTTAAATGTATTTTCATTCTTATCACAATAGTGGAAGGTGAATAGGTTCAATTGGTATTTGACAGATTCGGGTAGGTTGGCCTGCTGGCGTCTGTACTTTTTTAACTCGGACATGAGCAACATCGGATAAGAAAGTAACGTGTGGAATTTTTCCTAAAATTGCCTATAAATCATTTTATAGGCGTGTCGGGTTACAACAGGTGGCTTAATTAACTCTAAGACTAATCTTAGTATAGCCACAGATTTTGAAACTAACATACATGTTCACATTTACATATCTCTTCAAAATGACCTCTAAAAATGCTGTAACCGACAACAAATTGACAAAAATAGGTCAAAAACATCCTCACAACCTTTATTTCTAGCCTTATCCAAGCTGCAACCTAACCACACGATATTTTGACAAAGACGTTAATACAGGGCGTGATAATTGCCCGCTAGGGGCACCTATTGTGACAAATTTTGCGCATCGAAACACACTATTAACTATTTCAATGGCAGACATGTTTTTTTTTCCAGTAACCATTTGTCGATGCCACAATGGGCCTGTCGGCACTTTTTGTGGTATTTCTGCGTGAAATGATTGTATCTGCGAGCTGTGTTAGATGGTTTTCGATGGAAATCGAAGTGGAAAAAAGTTTCGCTTATTTCGTAAGTTTTGTTTTGAATTCTACCATCATTTTTCATGTGCATATCCATTCGTTATTATCGGGTTGAACTGAATCTGTGGTTTTGTATTACTTCATTTAGTGGTAGCAATACTGCTTTGTATACCATGATCGAGGTTTCTCCACCTAAATATTTGTTGCAGGATAATTCAATTTTGATTTGAAGTTAAGTTCATAACACGCGAATCATAACTGATTTCCGAGTTGAGTTTCTGAGCCTAAAGGAAATATTTTAATAATGTCAAACGCGAGAAATATAATAATAAAAGTATCAAAATCATGACATTTCCTTCTCCAAACCCAAAAATATTTTAATTTGACATCCACATCAACGGAAATGCCACGGTAGCCTCAAATATTTATTCCATTTTTCAAAACATCAAAAAAATTTGTTATTGGACACGAGCATTAAGGGCGGAGGCACAACGTCTTCTATTGTCAAACATGACAGTTGCTAAACATTCCATATTTGAATGTCACTTTAAAATTGTAACGTTTTCATTCAGTTTTATATTGTGCCTGTAGCAAAAGTTGATTGAAATGTTTAGTTAATTCTGTTATGTATGGCTAGTACGCACTATATTGTTTATGATCGGAGTTTTAACGTGTATTTCTTGTGTGTGCTGTCATGTCTGTTACCTGAATAAACCTAACCAATTATAATTAGTAGTTTTCCTATTTCAATTTCAAAGCATTGTAGGAAAATAAAAAAAAGATAAAGTTTTCAAAACAAGATTCAAAGTTTCTTGTTCGTGTTCCTTTGAAGATTTGTGCCTTTTGAAAGTAACGCTCACATGGTACAGTCCTAGATAATTGGAGCAAGTTTGTTGCTAGCAACCAGGGGCCGTATTACGACGTCTTAAAACCAGGCTTGTACCAGTGAGTGAACGAGGTGGCGCTAGACGACTTGTATAGCTCTGTCTCTTTCACTCACTGGAACAAGCCTGGTTTTAAGATGTCCTAATACTTTAAACTGCTAATGAGAAAGAACCTTATGAGCCTTGAACCAGCCCTTGATAAGGAAGCAGCTCACTTTATTATGCGAACGATTTTGAACCTTCATTCTAGTGCACTTGAAATCAATTTACCAACCAAATTTTAAATATACCCTTTATATTAGTTACTAATTCGATCAAATCAATTACTAATTCATATATTCACCTATCAACTGCCTACTTATGTTTTTCACTAAAACCATAGATAAGAAAAATTGTTTTGTTAATAGATCATTAGAATGATTTTAGTCGAGATTATTTTATTCGATTCATATCTCGATTTCCCATATAGCTACTTGCGATACGTAGATTTAATCGATTCTGATTTTATCTGCGCAAAGATAAAATGTCTATCGTTCATTACGGTAGGATCTGAAATATTTTATTCACTACTTTGATTTTTATCAGATGAGTGTAGTCGACGAAATAGATAAGTGTTCAGTCGAGGTATAGCATAATATTTGACAGAGAATGAAGCCTAATTTCAGTGGAGTCTTTACTCTACCCAGTAGATGATCGACGCTGCCTTGCGAACTGCCCGAGGCATGGGAAACTCTTGCTATGTTGCTTCTGTTCAGAAGTACAGACCAACGTTTTTTTTTAGCGTAAACTTATCAAATGAGCCCTCCCACCCAGGGCAGAGCGGGAGGGACTGTCAGACTCGTACTGACTAAAATTCACGGTGTGCTTCAATAGCCCTTTACATTCCGGGGTCACGGTAATTCGTAAGTCCCGCGACCAAGTAGAGACCAGACTTAGCAAATTTTACTTTACCTTGAAGATCGACCTGTGCCGCTGTTTTTATTTAGCCACTTTTTATTATTTAACAATAAAAAATACCAATATTATTGTTAACATTAACAATCTCATTGTTAATATTTTTTCCAACACTTTCCATCTAGGTTTTTGCACCTCTCAGATCTATTACCTGCAAGGTTTTTTACCTCTTTTGTTTATTAGATACCAAAAATCATCTACTTTTGCTGTTGGCTGTAAGTACCTCATATTTTTAAGGTTTTGGTATCTACGAGTATCAACAATGATACGTTACATTATACAAACGATAGTTATCTATAGTTCCGCGGCAATAAAATTTAATGAGTTAGTTATGTAATCTCGTGTTTAGATAATGATATTTTCCTTCTATTTTGATTAAATGTACAAACCCAGGAAATTGATTACCTAGTTCAAGTTTCTGCTGCCTCAAATTCAATTATTTTTTCTGTTTTAAAATAAGTTGTTGTTTTCAGGGAAATTTAGAATTCTAAAATAATTGGTATGTTAGAAAGGTAGGATAATTAGTAAAGTACAGTATAATGAATTTATCAGTTTTTGAAAACATCATGGAGCATTATCTCTTTATCATCCAAATGTTTCTTCATGCACATTTTAAATCTTCATTGAAAACGCAACTGTCAAAATGCAATCAAAATAACCTCACAAACTGCATAAAGTTCGCTCCAAAATAGAGCAATTCCCCAGAGTTGCCAACACAAAAAACAATTAGACGCACAGTGGGGCCAACATAATGCGCGCCAGACAAAAACTAAAAGCAAATCAGTTTGAACCTCCCGGGAGGAAACTTGATACAGTCATTACTTGCTCGATTATTGCTTTAGTTGCGGTCGTAAGGGGTGAAAGAGGATGAACGAGGGGTGAAATATTGATGTTTGATAAGTATCTTTGGTTTTTTTGTATAAAATATACAGGGTGTCCCAAAACTCAACGTCAAGCCGAAACGGGGTGACAGGATTGATCATAACCATCACGAGAAAAATCTGAAAAAAAATCTATCCCGTGCAGTTTGAAAATTATGGGCATTTTAAGAAAAACCTAGAAATGTGATCAAACTGTACCATTTTTCGGTTATTGTGGTTATTCTTTTTTATTTTTGTTCATTTGAACTTTGGAAACGTAATCCTAAATAACATTTCTAGAATCCCAATAAAAAATAATGACACAATTGCCTCAAGTTTCCGAGAATTGAGACTATTTGTTAAACTACGAATTTAAAATTTTCTAGATTCGTCGACTTTGACAGGCCCTCCTATAAAAAAAATGTACTAGAGTGCCTTGGCAAGTGGCATTAAAAGTTGGCGCATTTAATCAGAATTCTAAAATGGTACAATACTTGTTAGTTCCATACAATAGAAAAGAGTAAAAAAATTAAAGAGATGGATAATGGGTATGTTTGTCATGAGTGAGCGAGACAGATAGTGACGCCACTTTTACCAAAGTGAAAAAAAGTTAGTAAAATAATTAGGTTTGTTGGACTAAAAGTCAGATAGAGAAAAAACATTTTTATTACAATAAATGTTCAAATTGTTTACCATCAGCCTCAATACAAGCCCTACATCTTCTTAAAAAAGATCTACTTATAAGTCGGGCATATCTTCGAGAGTTGATCGCCTCAGCTGCTTGAGAAATGCGTTCACGCAGGTCGGCTACGTGATCAATGGGCTTTGAGTAAACTTTTTCTTTGAGAACTCCCCAATAGAAAAAATCCAGGGGATTTAAATCTGGTGAACGGGCGGGCCACAAGATAGTGCCTGAACGTCCAATCCACCTTCCCGGATATTCCTGGTCAAGGAAATCTCTTACTTGCACTGCGAAATGCGTACCCTACCCATTATCCATCTCTCTCATCATTTTGTCTTAAAATTAAGAACCTACCTAGAGCTTGTGCGAATTAAAAACATTTTAACTGAGTAAAATGTGATAGCAAAAATCGGGTTACTTGAGGTTTTAATTTTTTTACTCTTTTCTATTGTATGGAACTAACAAGTATTGTACCATTTTAGAATTCTGATTAAATGCGCCAACTTTTAATGCCACTTGCCAAGGCACTCTAGTACATTTTTTTTATAGGAGGGCCTGTCAAAGTCGACGAATCTTGAAAATTTTAAATTCGTAGTTTAACAAATAGTCTCAATTCTCGGAAACTTGAGGCAATTGTGTCATTATTTTTTATTGGGATTCTAGAAATGTTATTTAGGATTACGTTTCCAAAGTTCAAATGAACAAAAATAAAAAAGAATAACCACAATAACCGAAAAATGGTACAGTTTGATCAAATTTCTAGGTTTTTCTTAAAATGCCCATAATTTACAAACTGCATGGGATAGATTTTTTTTCAGATTTTTCTCGTGATGGTTATGATCAATCCTGTCACCCCGTTTCGGCTTGACGTTGAGTTTTGGGACACCCTGTATGTATTAGACTTGCTTTTAATAATAGTTTTTAGGGTTTTATCGATGAGATAAGACATTTTGTGTCATGGGCCAATTTCAAAGGAGTATTGTATAACCCAATACTGACTCGGTTGTAAATTACTTGTATTCAGATAAACCCGCTTGGGCTGTAAGTTAATCCCAGTCTAATTAGGAAAAGGCTAGGTTAGATAGATCGCATTTAAAGCCAGTTTTTATACGTCATTAACTCATAAGTGTCGGGGTGCAAATAGGCTGTTTATATTCACCACAATACTATGAGATATATCTACTACTAGATTATATTAGCGTTTGCCAACCTCGTACTTTCTTCGTCTTAGATTTTCATGGCAATCTAAATTGAGGCGTAAATTAGACTAGGGTACGAGTTTAGCATCTCCAGAAGCGTCCATTTATTAGTTTTTGTCCATGCCATCCATGGATATTTAGACAGTCAACAGGACACAATATTAAGCGTCCCATCGTTTGACGAGCAGCACCTCATCAATACTTCACGGTCTTGTGCTTGGAGCCAAATCTCTTTCCTTCCAGCAATGTCTGGACAATTTGCTGAATTGGACCAATTTGGCGTAGCCGTGAGGCACACAATGTTATGTTCTCTTTTTTTTGTTTTTTTTTATGTGCTCTCTTGTGGATTGTCAAATAAACGCTATTCTGCTGGGTTGTCAAATATTGCGCTTATTTTTCTCCTCAATAAATAATTGTGTACATAATTTACATGTCACGTGTATTTACAATAAACACTATTCCATTCTAAGAATTCATTGGCGCGTTATCAGTAATAATAATATGTTTAGCACGAGGCTTATTGATAACGAATTTAATTTCATCAAGGCCACTGGGTTTGTTCTGTTGTAAAAAGAAACAGTAATAAATTAGTAACGGAAGCATTGAAATTCCAAAACTTATGTTGATTTGGTTGAGTGCTCGGCTAGTGCTGATTCTGTTTCAACTATGCTCTAAAAGCCAACTTCTTGGCTGTAAGTACGCTGCGACGAACTCGTGTCGAGACAGCCTCGAGATATTGTCATCACGTCGGTGACAGTAGCTTAGTGAATACCAAACTGTAGTTTCGACGCTGGTGTAGCGCTGTACATAAAGCTGTTCGTAGAATATAGTACTTCAGTACGAATTATTGATAGTTGTTCAGGGTCTATATCTATGTGTTGTGTATAAACGGTTTTGTCTTACATTTTTTTACTGCGGCTTGCTAACTTGAACAACGATGCAACCAACTAATATAATCTTGTAGCTTGTATGTATGTATAAGTAATTACAAGGTTTTAAGGTAGTACTCACTTTAACATAAATTTTATTTTACCGTATGTATAATGTCGCGGGACTGTACGAATTACCGTAACCCCGGAACGTAAAGGACTATTGAAGGACACCGTGGATTTTAGTCAGTACGAGTCTGACAGTCCCTCCCGCTCTGCCCTGGGTGGGAGGACTCATTTGATGATTTTACCACGATAAAACAAAAAACCGTATGTATGATGTGTCTATCTAAGTAATTTAATCTAACTAATTTGATAGATGGATGTGTGTTACTATTTCAGACCAAAACTACTGCATGAATTTGAATGAAATATGGAACACACAGAGCTTATAACCTGGATTAACACATAGAATACTTTTTATCCCGGTATTATGTTCACGTGGCATATGGCAAGGATTTTCAACTCACACGCGGGCGAAGCTACATCGAACAGCTATGTATTATTTGTTATTAGTTAAAGTGAAACTTGGTTAAGTGGGACCTGGATAAGTGAGAAACCTCAATAACTGGAACTCATGCTGAGGTCCCAACACTTTGGCACTGTATATCTGAGACACTGGGTAAGTGGAATACCTCTATAAGTGAAACGACATTGCAGGTCCCTTGATGTCTCACTGTCTAACCAGGTTGCACTGTATTAGTTCCTAATCGATTTTTTCAAGTCACGAAAACTCTCTAATTATTATTAAAATGAAATGGTCCTCCAAATAATACATTAAACCTTTTTCTCTACCATATTATCACCACTACAGCACCTAATAAACAACAAAAGATACCCAATTCAATTTCCACCCAACATGTGCATTTAATAACATACCGAAAAACCCAATATTGAGCATATTTCAACAAAAAGTGCTACCGCGCTTGTGTCAGTAATTGCGGCGAAGCACCAGGGGGCGGAGGCCCTGGGGAGACGGTAATGGCCCATGTTGGCAAATAGCTGGGCTTAGCTGGCTCACTGTGTAGAGAGGAGCACCACTTTCGTTTGTTTTTTTGCATTTTTATGGCCGGAACTCGAGGGCGGGGTTCAACTAATTTGTCTGTGGTTAAAAGATCTTGTTAATGGATCGATTGATGGTTACGGGTTTGATAGATTTGGGAATTTGGTTTTGTTTTGTACATTTTAAGGGTTGGATAAACGAAATCAGTGTTTTAGTGAGACGTGAAGCATAACCGCTACACAGATATATTAGAGCCTATATAAAACGGCCTTTTAACAGAGAAACCGCGAAAATGTTATTGGATCGACATTCATAAGGTTGGAATGACGGACGTAAAATATCTATGAATCGGTTTGAAAACGATTGTCACTTATTAAGGAAGACGGATGAACGAACTGGATGGCAAGACGTTGCAAAACTTATATAGCAGCCTTGTTTTTGCTTGACTTAAGATGGAAATACATAATTACATAAATCGCTAACAATTCGTACCAAAATAAACAAGAAAGCCCAATTTTTGTCATCAATAAAACCAATCTGCAACACTACCCCATATCATTACCAACCTAACGCCAAAAATATTTAAACAAAGTGATCCATAGCTAATAAAACTTACATTAACATGATTACAATCTCAATACCATAAGGTTTCCCATAGAATTCATGATATCAATACGTTTCATATTTTCTCCATTGTTATTTTGGCGGGAGGACGCCTTTTGGAACAATGTGCACGTGGCGGCCATTGTTGAGAACCAGTGTTGCCAATTGATTATATTAATTTCGTGGAGTGCTCTTGATTTTTGGGTTCTTAAATTAAAAGTGTGCCGTTGACGGTTTACTGTAGTGTGGTTTACTATAAATCTTTGTATACATGAGTAGCCCACAAAGATAAGTCTTAGATGATATTTTCGATATACTGGTATTATATAATCCAAACTTAATCCATTATTAAATAGGTATTGCCGTTTTTAGTGCCTAGAGGATCATTTAGTAGAGGTTCTAGATTAGTGGTAGTTTGAAAGCATTTCAGTATTCTACAAAGACTTTAAACTGGATTGGCATAGTTATAACCTCTTTCGGTTGATAATAGTCAAAAATATTTTTATATACTAAGGCCATACATACCTATTCCCATTTGTCACCACTGGCAATAGCCAGTAATAACCCTATGAATCATTTTATGCGTGAGGATGTGGAATTAACATTAGAATCAGCAGCCTCTAGAACTTATATTGGTTAAATGAGATGTTAAATTAGATGCTGTCCTTTATCAATGTCAGTGACGTCCAAGATATACTTGGAATGTGTGCATAAAAAAAGAAAGAAAGCCACACTACTTGCTAGAACTTGGATTGAACTCACAAACTTGTACATGTACACAAGAGGCGGGGTGTTAACCTCTGGAACTATATAAATAAGGTCTTAAACCAAGTACCAACCTAAGAAGATTTGACACTGTTTGTTCAAACTTCAAAAGAATACAAATGGCGGCAACGACGTGTTGCCAGCTTAACTACGAGCATCTGCCAAACAGTCTGTTAATTTTAGAGATTAATAATAATCATTTGATTTTAAATTAACAGTGTAATAAATCACTGATATGCTAATGGTCGATGGGTTAGTGAATTAATTACGCATATTTATCATGGAGTTACTCCATGATGGAAATAAAGTAAATAAATTGATTTCTTGTTCGTTTTTTCGTTCGTAGTGTTTCGATTTTACGAGTTTCGGTAATAAATGCTACAACGTATTAGTTATCACACTGTACAATAGTGTGTAGTATTTTTATAACTAGTATTCCGAAAGAAGATTTTCTGATTTTCATACGAACAGCATCTCGTCATCTCAAAAGCATTCATTTGTTTATTACTTTCTCATGCCACTCATGCCATAGTAGTTGAATTAATTATTAGCATACATAAAATAATTGTTGACTCGGGTTAAAACGTAAATAGGATAATTATTATCCCAGTTTTATCCCAGTAGTATGTTCTGGTAGTATCAAAATTAGCCCGTGAGGATGATAATTTTTTTATGCTCGCGGCCCTAAGACCTAAAATTTAGAATAAAAGCTAGATTTATTGTTGTAATAAGTGAGTACAGTGTTTGTTGCTTCAGTAAAATGAAGGTAATGTTTCTTAAAAAACAATTTAAGTAAGTACTTAAGTTTCTAAATGAAAAAAGGTCAACTCTAGTACTAGGTATTACTTATCGATGTAAGTAAATTTACCCGACGGAAACACACCCACCCACAGTAAATGTTTGCTTGTGAAAATTCATACTATGTTTCGAACACGTTCGAAGCTTCAATTTTATCCACAAGTCTACTTTTAAAACCCATTGTGCACCCACAGTTCAAACTTGTATACCATTATACTATTATACTAGCCAATAAACTCATACAAAAACATCAAATTCATAAATCATAAATACGCAATCAAATAGCCTATCATATTTCACAGGGAAACCTATTTAAAATAAAAGTAACGAAAAAACTTTCCAACATTGGCAACATCAACACAATTACATATAACCCCACCATGTGTGATACGCACAAGTTATTACAACATATCGAACTAAATATAGCTACGGAATTTGGTCGGGTAAACAAACTTGGGACGGCGTAAATCGATAGCGATGAGCGAGCAGGATGACGCAACTATTTGTACGAGATAGAAAAAGATAGGCATAGCGGGGTGTTTGTAAGGCGTGGTTTGAATCCGAAAGTACGGCTATAAGAGCGAGCGAGACGCATATACGTTTATCGCTTCGTCGAAAATGCACGCTGTAAAGAAAAAGGTTTTATTTGAAACCTAGATTGTAAATAAAACATATGACTTATGGAAGTGTTTTTAGCTTCTCGTTTCTTGTTATTGGAAAATGCTTTGTGAGTTATTATTGCTAGTTTTTATAAGTTTATTTACATTTTGATGAAAGCGCTACTTTATTGGACTTGTGAACAATGAGTAAGTAGGTATTACGTATGACGATACACTTACATGCACAAAGTTCCGTTATTATTGAACATGCCAAAGGTGTGAGTTTCAACTAACGAGGGCTTATCACATTCCGACATTACTAAGGTAGCCTGTTACCTAATGGGCGTATTATCGGATGCCATGTACAATAATAATTATGTTAACAGTCATCTCGCGGCTCGTGTAGCCAAAAAACCGAAAGTCTGTCAAACAAATAGTTCTAGCAATCAGGGATATTGTTAATTGGTGTGAAAGTAGCTAAAAAAAAACAGTAAAATTGAGAACAGACAAACAAAATATTTATGGTAAAAGCATGTTATGCGAACGCATTCTTTGATGAAATCAAAGAAGCCACAACTTTAGAAATAGAATTCACACAATAAAAACTTTTTAGACAAATAACTTTTACAATTATTAGATTGGCAACTCCGCATCATGCGTACCAACACGCACATTCTAATTAATGCATCCTCTACGTGACTTTGAAAATAGAACACTAACAAAGGTTAATTTATAGTGTACGTTTTTGTGCATGAATGCGTGTACGTGATTGTAACAAATAGTTGTGTTTTATTGTGTAGTGGCGATATAAAAAAAACCTTTATTCGCGTCGTGTGTGGGAGGAATATTATAAAATGAATCATTTTGTGGAATATGAACGGATTTATATGAAATGCATGAAAATATTTAATAAAATTGCGGTATATGTATTTGCCTGGGGCTAAAGATTTAATAATTACATTTTTGTTATTGTCTCACTAATAATTTGCGTAATACATTACTACATCTCATTTTTTTAAGTATTTCATCAACACTGGTTTTAAAACGGTGAACAAAAACATACTTACTTATTACAGAAACCGACCAATGTTAAAAACAAAAAAATTGGAGAATAGTCGCAATATTCACAAAACAACTACAATATAAGTTTTATAAGACAACAAAGGGTAAAAGCTCACACTTAAAGGCCCCGCAAAGTTAGTTATCTTAAAATAATGGCCTCGCGTGAGTCATATTTTTCGTCCTGAAAGAAAAGGGCGTCGCAGGTGAGTTTTGGCCCCCTTCTAGATTCGGTCTTGCTACGCCACTGAGTTTTCAAAATGGTATATGTAAAATATTTCCAAATCCTTTGTGTAATGTTCATGCTGCCGATCACACCACAGCTTACTTGCGGGACTATGCTGATAGTACTTAAACACCTCCACATTTGAGTACTTGATGAATGCTAGAATGTTTGTGGCCAATGGCCTTAACTGGTGTATTTTAATATTCGATGTTCAAAATTGCTTCTTTGATGGCCTAATTGAAATAAATTGGACCCAAATAGTATTATATATCTAGATAATAATAAAATGCTCAATAAAATTCCACTGTTAAATATTAATCATCATCATCCGCCTAGCCTTTTGCCAATTATAACGGGGTCGGCTTCCAGTCGAACCGGATGCAGCTGAATTTCAGTATCTTACATGGAGCGACTGCCTATAGGACCTCCACAACCCAGTAACTGAGTAATACTATACCCCATGGTAAGATTAGTTGTCAAACTTATGAGCTTCTGACTAACAGTAACGACTGTCAAAGATCTACAAATGGCAGTCGGGACCAACGGTTTTACGTGCTTTTCGAGGCACGGAGGAAACTCGCGATGACAGATGGTCACCCATCCACAGACCAACCTTGCTGGCTGTAATTATTTATCGACATTTTCAACAGAAACAATCTAGGACAAGGTGCATCAATTTTATCTACATCTCGTCAAACCATTACTATTATTATTACTACAAACGGGTGGAGATTTTTTTTAAAGGGGCGGTTTTACCCCTGTTTCCAACACAGGGCTACTCATTGTCAAATTAGCTATGTACCATAAATATAAGGCATTATGTGCTTCGAACATCTGCCTCTCGAAAAAAAAAGAATTGTTTATTGTCGTCAAAATGGCGATGGCGGCACATTGTTTCGCTTTTACTAACCCTTTTTATGGGGAACGCTTGTTTTTTAAATGACGTTGCTTTTACAGTTGTATTTTGATTTGAAATTAAGAATTTAAAGGTAAAATTGAAGCTCTATTCTAACTGGATTCAAATTGCGTAAACACAAGAAATGTCAATTTGTTATTAGATCATTTACATAACGTATGATTTAACAGAGGAACATGAGGTTTTTTGTTAGTATTGATGGAATGAGTTAATCGTTATTTTATCAAAGCATATTTTATGAGAAACTTATCCGCTCAATGATCAAAATAACTAAGAATATTGTAGTCATCATCTGCCTTTTCTTTCCCAAATATTCCGGGACCGACTGTCCAACCACATGCACGGGAATACCAATATGTAACTTTATCTAGGTAGGTAAGTAAGTATGGTCGCGGGACTTACGAATTACCGTGACCCCGGAATGTAAAGGGCTATTGAAGGACACCGTGGATTTTAGTCAGTGCGAGTCTGACAGTCCCTCTCGCTCTGCCCTGGGTGCGAGGACTCATTTGATGATTTAACCACGCTAAAAAAAAGAAGGTAAGTAAGCATACGGAGCGACTGCCTACTATCTGACCTTCACAACTATGTTCCTTGGTAAAATATCATAATAAGCTAGATTGATAGACTTTCAGGCCACTTACTACCTGTACGCGAGGTATAATGGGGACATACACTCTTTAGGCATACTTAACACAACACTAACGTAGCTCAAGCGTCATCAGGACGTCATTTGCAAGCGGCCATTAACAAATGGCGACCTGTTGGCGCTTGCGCTACGTTGGTATTGTGTTAAGTTAGCCTTAAGTGTATTTTTTGTTCTTATACACTGTTACCCCTAACGACTGTCGAAGATCCACAAATGACAGCCGGGACCAACAGCTTAAGGTGCTCTGTGAGGTTTTTGTTGCAATTTAAACTAGTCGTTTTCATGTCGTTCATGTAGGTAGTCTATCATGCAGCAGTGCTAATGTCTATAAACACAGCATTCTGTCAGCGCGGGCGCAGCGCTCACGCCACGCTGGGACTAAAGTTTGTTATGCTCTAAGCTACTGACAGCAACGATAACCAATCGTGTGACGCGAACGGTGTGCGCTCACGCTTCGCGTTTGTACGATCTCAGAGCCGTCGCGTCGAAGACCACATCGTAGACTCCAGCGATGTGATTTCTTATAGAGAATATCAAAGGTATCTGAGATAGTCTTTTAAGTAAAGAATCACAAAGATTTGAGTGAACTATGAATTTAGAATCAAATTGACACACAAACATGACATGACCTTTAGCGACTGGCGCCGTATGACCTTACAGTCATCACAAAAACATGAAAGGTTTCCATTCTTCAACTCTTTACATACAAAATATTAAACAAACTACATGGGCCATTGTGTGGGCAGGTTCTAAGCCAACATTCACGCTCGCCTAATTGGGAGCTGGGCAGTGAGTCAGCGGAACTCTTTGTTGCTACCGAGTTACGTGTAGCAGAGGTAACGATACGGTTTCAAAAGTGTTTTTTTTTCTGTTTCGTTTTGGTAGGAAATGGTCTTTGATGATTTAGCAGTTATTGGTTGTGGTTGTTATTAGAATTATCTTATTGTTTCTTGAACTCGGTTCTTATCAATGAGTAAGATCTTATGTAGCCTACAGACTTACTGCGAGAAGTCTCCACGAGACTTCAAAAGAAGTAAAAGATCGTGGTTCTCGGGTGGTCTCGAGGTTTCTTGCTGTTAATCTATAAGCTACCTAAGATTTTCACAACAAATCGTAGTTGTTCCGGGTCTGGGTGTTTGTGTATGTGAGTTTCTATGTTTGTAAATGCACACACGATACAGAAGAAAACCCTAGTGTGGGGCAAAGTTTAAAAAAAACTTTGAGTTTTTTGAGCTTGTCTTACATAATGCGCACGGCGAAGGAGTGGAACTCTGTACAGCGTCTGTGTTTCCGAACGCATACAATCCTAATCTCTTCAAAGTTAAGTGAACAGACTTCTTCTAGACTTTGTCTTTGTCGCCCCCGACCTACGACATACGCATCTTAATTTTTTTAATATTTGACTCAGAAGTATTTCTTGTGCTGTTAATTGTTACATCTGGTCTTACTAATGGTAATAAAAAAAATATTTTATTAATGAACATTAAAATAAACATACATATTAAAAGACTAATTTCATAATGTTTATTTAAAAAGAAAACATTTAAAACAACTCACAGAGAAACAAGTTATTGTCCATAGTACACAATGAGATTAAATTCATTATTAATCACAATTTTATATGTGACTGTATGATTTCGACCGTAGCTTGCGTAATCCTAGACGATTTAATAATCGTTAGGCATAATGCTATGCTACACTGCATGCTACGCGATACGTGTTACAGCGTAGCATTGCTACGAAGTGGCGTAGCGACACATTTTGCGAAAATTACGCGACCGAAATTCCGTTTGCTTGTTTTGTATGAATATTACGCGACGTAGACCAGAGCGAGTGGCGTAGACGTCAAAGATAACACAATTAATAACTTTTTGCATGTTGAACAAACTGGAAAAATAACCTTTTGATTCCGTATAGTATTTTTTTTTATTTATAATTTAATTTTCAATGTTAAAAATGTAAAATAAAGTATTTACTTAACGTTTACGTTGCACAGTTGAGCTAGCGATACGGCAGTGTCATATGTGACATAAAAACAAACATGGTTACTTATAATGCCAAATCCGTTCCGGTTTTTGTGTGACATTTGTTTCCTAGGTAAAATACTGTGTCAAATAGAATAGATAATTCGGTATTTTACATCAATTAAGTTAGATTAGCTTTAGATTAAATGATAAGGAACATGAAAAAGAAAATATTAATCAATTAAGCTCAATGTATTGACGTAAGTTTACAAGTATGAACGGGCAACGGATGAAAAAGATAGAAAATCTCAGTTTAATATCATAATTTTACTTAATATTCTAAAAATAATGCAATAGTGAAACACATTTAAAGCAGTTTTTTTATCGGTTTGCTCTTGAAACTAGAACTCGTGCGCACTGATAGAACTCAGTAAGTTTTTACTGTGTTCTATCAGTGCGCACGAGTTCTCACTACACTAAAACAAGCACTAGTGACTAGGCAGTCCTGATGAGGCCTGAAAACTGGTTGCCTGTGTGGTGTGTCTGTACCACAAAAATATATTTTTAAATATTTTTTATGAATGCTTAACATAATATAAGATGTGGTTATACTCCAGTCATAAATATCCCAAAAAAGAAATAGAAAGTATATGAACAACATTTATGTGTCATTAAAATTTGAGGACTGCGCTCAATTTACTTGAGATCCCATGATCAGATTCTGATTTAGTAACAATGGGACAATAATATTCTCAATCGCATATCTTGGGCTGGTCAACCATCCTTCTGATAAGCGTTAAATTAAAATTAGCTTTGTTACCGTGACGGTAAAGTCGTGATTCAATTAAGTGGCGCCTGAGGCCGACTGTCCATGGAAGAAGGGTTACTGTTATTACATCTTACTAATGATATTAAAGTTATGTGTTTATTATTTGAACCTAAAATGAAATATCTACAATTTGTTCGTTGCTGCGATCTACCCTGTTTTTGGGCAGTCGAAGGTTCAATTTGAAAATAATCTTAGTTTTCAGTCATACAGATTGGTGTCCATTCTCGTCAACATAAGACAATCAGTTGATCGTTTGCTAATTTTTCTCGATATTCCATTGTTTTGCGATAGTCCAAAACTGAAGTGATTACACACATCGCTATTCATCATTTTCATTTTATCTGTAGGAAATGTACAACTGGTATTGAAATACAATTTAATGCTTCAACTTTGTCGTTCAATCACGATACGTTATCAATGAGATAGTGTCGAAATTATCTTGTTTTTTAAACAATTTCAAGTTATTACGTGACCTCCTTGTTATTTTGTGTTGATTAGTGTCATGTATTATGTTTAAAGAAGTTCGGGTGGGCAGGATTCAGTAGCTGCACTTTTTCGCGGGGACTTTTTTTTGAAAAGATAAAGCTTATCATGTGTTGCTATCTACTATTTTTATGATTAGAATAACTTTCCAAGTAAGTAATTTTATTTATATTTAGATACATAAAAATTGATTTCCTCGGGAAAGTTTTACAAAGAAGCTAAGAGTGTCTATGGCTAACTTTCAACGATACCTGTTGGATATTTTCACCTAGGCACGTAGTTCCCTTTAGCATAATAATAATTACATGAATTGCAATAAAAAGTCGCACACATTTTAATTACTAATTTTATCATATTTCATGTTATTATTCTATTATGATTCTGCTGACGCTTCTCCTTTTTATACCCCCGGAAAGAGTATTTTTTTTAATAAATTATATCTGTTAATCTGCTTATTAATTTGTTTTGTGTGTCCTATATTTCAGCATCACAGTAGCGTACGATTTCAAAAAGGAATATCGGAAATATTGGAAACTTGAAATAAAAACAAAAAACTGGTTTTTTTATCCATTTTTTAGTTCTAATTTAAACTTGTTTACGGATAGCTCCTCCCTGTTGATGTAATTTAACCGTCAAGACAGTTTTAGTCCTCGTCTTTTAAGCAGTATATATATTTGAAGTGAAGAAAAAAAACACTAAAGAAGTGGCATGTTTTCCGATGATTAATGTACTTAGGTACCTACCAGTACCTTTTCCGCAATAATATAAAGATATCTCACACATTTATTACAAGTACATAAAACAGATAATTTTATATGATTTACTCTCAATCAACTTTATTATTTCCGTTAGCGATAAGTAACGATTTTTTAGAATTACGATAAATACCTTAAATAATCTTGATATTTGTTGATATGGCTACGTAATTTACTTACGATTAGAAATCTAACTGTTGTGGTATATAAGGATGAGAATTAAAACCCACTACATCATCTGTTGGTTGACGGGGCCTGTAGAGGGCCAAAGCCTGCCGGGGTCGCGGGACTAACAGATTACCGTGACCCCGGTACGTAAAGGGCTATTGAAGGACACCGTGGATTTTAGTCAGTACAAGTCTGACAATCCCTCCCGCCCTGCCCTGGGTGGGAGGACTCATTTGATGATTTTACCACGATAAAAAAAAAAAATCTGTTGGTGGCATGGTTGGCGCAGTGGCTAAACGATTGACTACTGCACTGAGTGTCGCCGACTCGATTCCCGCACAAAACAAATGTTTGTATGATCTGCAATTAGTAGTTCCGGGTCTGGATGTTTTAAATGTTTGTCTTGACTGTATTTTTGTACACTCATAACTTAAAAACACAGGCCTATTGGTCTAGTGGTTAGTGACCCTGACTGCTATGCCGGAGGTCGTGGGTTCGATTCCCACCCAGGACAAATGTTTGTGTGATGAGCACGATCGTTTGTTCTGTGTCTAGGTGTAATTTATCTATAATATGTATGTATTTAGAAATATATAAGTATGTTTATCAGTTGTCTAGTACCCATAACACAAGCTCTGCTTAGCTTGGGACTAGACGGCGTTGTTGTGGAATATTTATATTTATATTATTTAAACTGCTGCATGAATTAAATGTAGGTTTTACAGATATATTACTAAAGGTTTAACTTAAAATATAGGCTTCCATTTCTAGGCAAGAAAATATATCATTCCGTTAAAAATAAAGCTACTTGATACTTTTCATGCCTTTGAAATCGCGGGCAAAAATATAATTGCAATACTTTTTAAGTAAATAAATCCAATGCAATCTATTCTAACATTATAAAGCTAAAGAGTTTTTTGTTTGGTTGAACGCACTTATCTCAGAAACTACTGGTCCCAATCCCTAAATTATTTTTGTGTTCGATAGTTCAATTAATGAACGAAAGCTATAGGCTATATAACAACACGTTACGACCAATAGGAGCCGAGCAGCGGGAGTGAAACCGCGGGGAGCAACTAGTTGTAGTGACAAAGATATAATCGTCAATAATGAGAATTCAAAAGATCTAGTACCTACGCAGTTATGAATCTAAATTATGAAAATTTTCATGTAAACGGGAGCTGAAAGATTGTATCAGCAATTTCTTTATCTTTTAAAACCAATTATTATAAAACATGATGTCGTCAATAAATCCAAAAGAACAAAGAGACGATCAATCTGTACGTATTTCATCATCACTTCCTTCCTCCGTCTTTAAATAGCCCTTTACGTGCCAGGGTCATGGTAATTCGTGAGCCCCGTGACCCCGGCAAGCTTTGGCTCTCTAGAGGGGGGTCATTTTGCTGACACTCTTTGAGGCGCGCGTGGAACACAACGCGCCGTCGAACCGGGTATGGTCGGACAGCGAGTTGCCCATTACTCGCTGCCCGCATGCCCGCGCCTTCGTTGTCCGGAGATCGTCTGCCGACGTCTGTCGCCGTGGGCGTCGACCACTGATCACTTCCAGTCTTACTGAATTTAACTGAGATGGGTTTGTGACAAGATTTATGTATTTCATTTACAACGTACTTGAAGTAGGTATTTACTGCATTTATTGTATAGAAAGTTGAAAAAGCGCCTCTAGTGTACAAACAAGGAATCCTTTTTTTCTATCAAAGCAACGCCAAAGTTCCCGTTTACTTATGTCACAAAAACTTGAAGGCTCGTTCACTAGCGACAGTATGTCATAGTTACTGCTTAATTTATCAAATCATTACTGAACCCTCCTCATATTATAGGGAGGTCAGATAGGCAGTCTCTCCAAGTAAAATACTGATATTTAGCTGCACCAGGTCAGGGTTTGATGGTCTCCACATAGTTGGGAAAAGGCTAAGCAGAGAGACTTTTTTATTTCTTACTAGCGATCAGCCCTGGTTTGCGCCGACGCAGGTGCAATTTGAAAATAAAATATAGTTTATGTTATTCGCTGAAAAAGTAGCTTTTTAATGGAGAAAGAACTTTCAAAATCGGTTCAGTGGTTTTTGAGTTATTCATAATAAAGAAAAGTACAAATATTTTAAAAATAATTATATATAAAATAGAGTTGTAAACAGAAAATTATGCGCAATTAAAATAGTTTTTATCATTTTAAGGCATTCAGGAAATTGCTCAAACTTATACAATCAAACGTTTGTCGGTATCCATAATAATTAGAAGTCCCTATAAATAAATATAATCATAAATATAATTTCTTATCACAGCTGTTACATTTGATTAGATTATTATCAGTTATATTTTGTATCTGCACAGTTATCAGTTACAATAAACCGAATTACTCAATTTAACTTGTTTTGTTTAACTCTGTGTTTATTTTAACTGTTGAGTTTGGTTATGATTGTATTGATTTCGCTTTTTGCACGCGTTCATTTTTATCTATTTCTATCAGATAACCGAACAAGGAGCGACTCGTAGACCACTGAAGACGTAGAAGAATAGAAACATTTATTTTTCTCCTTTATTTTTTCTTTATTATCTAATTTTCTTTTCTTTTGTAATCATAACTTTCCATGGTGTTATGCCACGCGTGAAGTAGTAACAGGAAAACAAAAATAAAGATTTTTCGAAAACTTAAGATTTTCGGAGACTGACATTAAATGGTTTTGTTTAGATTTTAGGTGATATGTTAGCGTCGGTTTATTGTATATTTAGAAAATATGATAGTCCATTTATCTTTCTCATTGGTAAAAATAAGTCAATACTGAATTGTGACGTAATCAACAAAATAATAAACTTTTCATACAGAGAAATGTACATTACATTTTCTGGAAACAAAAAAGTTGTAATTCAGCATTATGATAAGTGGTGATAATTAAATGTTCAAAATGAAAATACAGTTAAATTAAACAAAAGTTAAGATTAAAGATTTAATTGTTATCTCTTCTTAAGTGCCTTTTTACAAGATGATTACTACAAGTACTTGAAGATTAAACTGCTATCTTAAAGCTTACGAAAAGGACACTAAAAACTTACGGAAAAAACACTAAAGAAAATGCCATTTAACGATACAAAAACTCACAAATGAAGATTCTAACTTTAACATTCCCAAGTATTCTTTAATCTCAAAACAAACAATAAAAAAAAAACAAAATCCCTTACCAAAAAGTAAATTCCTCAATTAAAAAATAATCTAAATTCCACAAAATAACTTATAATCTGGCAATACTAAAGAATTACGCGTGTTACATGTTCAAATAATAAAAATAAATCGAATCACTTGATATTTTTTTATCTGTAATTACCAAAAATTCTTGATAAACGGCCTGATATCGAATGTAATGTGGACTGATACTATCTGAAGTGTCAGGATAAAGATAAAAAAAGAATTGATGATTTATTTTTGCTAATCTAATTACGAAATAAAAAAATCCAATGTTAATGTGATTAGGTGGGTATAGACAAAGGTATATTTTATCACGTTGTGCGTGGATCGTTAAATACCTAAAAAGTAAGTCAATTAGTGGCCAATTCAGCCTTTTGAAATCCACTGCTGGACATATGCATCTCCTTGGTTGCGCCACATCATACTGTCCTCTGCCTTTCCTATCCAGTCTGTCCCAGCCTTGTAAAGGTCGTTGGTCTATCTAACTGGCCTTAAAAGTTGATGGCAATAAACTCGCCCCCTGTACTATGGGAGTTTGTCACAATTGGCTAAACTTGGGTGAATTATCTAAAGGTCATGTCTGCCTGCAATTTAATGGAAAAAAGGCGTGATTTTATGTAACTAAATGAACGAATTATCCTGTGACTTCATTGTTCAATGTGTTTTTTAAAGTCGAGCTTTTTATGGTATTTTCTATGGTATTCTGAACGCTCTATGTAAATTTAAAACACTATGGCTTTACTATATTTTTTTTCTTTAAGTTACATATTATTTCTTTGAGCTTTATGCCAAGTGTGCCATTCATAGTTCTAAGTATAGACTGTAAACATTAAATATTTACACACACTATATTAAATATTTCATAAAATAACATTATATTTAAGCAATATAATAACAAAGTCATAATTACCTACGAATATCTATTTCCATTACAAAGATAGTGGCACAATTCAATTAACGCTTTGCATTTGTGAATATAATTTTCACATTCTGAAATCCATGCCACGTTATTTTGGCGGGAATGAGACTACGCCATTTTGATTCCATAAAGTCCTTCACCACATTATATTACGTATAGTATCAATGTTATTATTTTCCCAGCTTAGTTGGTTTCATAACACAAAATATTCAATATTAATTAAACATTTGAGTAGTAATTGGCTGGTTGTGTAACGTATCATTAGTTTTGTGAGCTTTTGTGTCTAATTAGCGTTTGTGTTGGGGGCGATATGTCAAGTCATTTGTGGCGGGAAAATAGTTTTTTTTTTCTTTTTTTCTTCTAACGGTTATTGGCTATGGTTGGTTAGTGATGTAATTAATTGTGACTTTGTTTACCGTTTTTATGTGAAGTATTATTTTTATATTAATTTCGTTTTTTTGAGTTTTTCTATGGAAAATCGCTGATCGCCAAAATTGACGGAAAAAGGCAATGTGTATAATGATGTTGAATATATTGTATATATACTTGTCAAGTTGTTAGTTATTATTTATATATTTTATGTATTGCGCAATAAATAGGAGCCTACATTAAAAACTAAAAATCTTTTTCACCAGCAATATTTAATTTAAATATTTACCAATTTGTACCAACATTTTATTTGACCAACTAACAGTTTTAAATATTAGCCCTTTTTTGTTTTACGACTATGTTTATTCTGATTATCCTAAATCGCCCTTTAAAATTATGCACGCTAAATCAACCCTATAACTAGTTTAATCTGCGCTTAGATTCAAAGTGCAGCAAACGTCCAATTAGCTGGTATTTTGTTTGTTTGTGTACAAACCGGGCTCACTGGGTTTATGGGGCTGACTGGGTTCATGCAACCCCCGACGTTTGCTAACGAGATAGCTAATTAAACGGATATCGATAGCAGATAAACGTGGTTTAGGTAATAGAATAAATAATGACGTGTGGTACTTTTTTAATGATGGCGGCTGTCATAGACAAAGATATAAAAGTTTTTAAACTGATATCGCCACATGATAGTGATAATTAGTGACTAAATAAAGGTCAGGTAAAATTTAAGTGGGATTCTTAATATTTTTGATTTAAAATAAGATATTCGAGTTTAGAATGCTATTTCTTTTTAATATTACTGTTGAATATTTAAATTTAGAATGTATAGACACTGACAGAGAATGGAATGAGCGTTCCTTACCCAGCTGTAAAGTAAACATAGGCAGAAAAGTGTGAGAGAGACAAAGTGATCGCGAAGGCCACGTAATTACTTTCTTTCTTTCCAAAGAGTGGACAATTGCATGCAGGTTTTGCTAAATACATTTTCTGTATCTATGAGCTTTTTTGAAGCAGTTTTACAATTAATCACCAAAAATTTAGTCTACCCTTTTTTTATTAATATTAATAATTGGCTGCCATTTGTATTTTTTTTTTCTTTTATATTGACCTAACAAATTGTTAACAATCTTGCTCCATGAGAGAAATAACGTAAACATGAATTAGTGTGAAATTCCACAGTTCACCGCATATTAAATTTTCTAAATAGTATTTGCACCTTGAAAAACCGTTATTTGTCACTACCATAACAAAGTAGACGATTATTAATTATTTTCTCTGACATTTCGCTTGAAAAGCAGGAGAATTTTTTTAATCTGACACTAATAAGTACATACCTTAGTAAGTTAATAGTAAACTTAACCTGTAAATTTTTCAAGAAGAAACGAAACTAGACTCATCAAAACAAAAACAAAAAAATACTGTTACTAAAAACATACGTAGACGAAAAAAATATTTTACTTTCCAAAAAATCATAGACGAGAATTATGGAGGTATACAACCAAAAGCAAGATAGAGTATAAAGTATACCTAAAATCTTTCTCATAAAAAATGTGTAAACTTCACCCCAGTGACTTGGGGTACCTCAAAATGGTAATAAATCTGATGGGCGTGGCCTGGATCGTCACGCCCAGAGGGGATGAGTTGCCCTCAAGACTGGGTACTGAACGGGTACTTGAGAACCACGTAATATGGGTACTCTGGCACTATATACGCCGCGTTTAGCGACGGGCAGAGAGCACTGTAGTTTTTTTTTATCGTTCAGAAAGAATGCAATGTTTGAAGTTATTTTTCTATTGTTAACAGGTTTTTGGGGAGTTTCATTTGTAGGTAGGTAAATTAGCTGTATTGTACCTAAACGTATTCCCGTATGTACTGAATCCTGAGGACGCAGGTTCAAATCCGAAGAGAGAATAGAGAAGAACATACGCTATTCTGGCCGTAGACAAAACACATCATCTTTGCAGCCTTTTTTTTCTTTTTCTCGTGACTTGCCCTTTACGTACCGGAGTCACGGTAATGGGTAAGTCAGATTTTGACTCCAGATAATTCAATAAATGTAAGGCGCCCCTTTTTCTTTCATTTAAATCCGTTTAGTAGTTTTTGTATGAAATAGCAAACAGTACCCATCCATACTCACAAACGTTCGCATTTATTTAAAATACTAGTGGGCGCCCGCGGCTCCGCCCGCGTGAATGTCGGTTACCGCTGCAAAAAGCCTACTCAGGAAAGACACGGTCAGCAACATGATTCCCAGGTCTATTCACAGACACCGAGACTAACATCGACGACGCATTCATCGCAAACAATCGTCATAGATAGATATTGTGTGTCGCGGACTGTTTTGTAGATATTTATAAGATCAACAATTAATTCTAACATTTTATGGTTCTATCTTTTATAGTTTAGGCAGCGTACGCAAAATAAGTAACTTTTCTGGTTGATTTTTTACACCCTGTGGCCGAAAAACCTAAATATCTTACGGAACCCTATTTTTCTCCAAAATAAAATAAAGCCTATGTTACTCGTGGATAATGTAGCTTTCGAATGGTGAAAGAATTTTTAAAATCGGCCCAGTAGTTTTTGACACGGTGGAGCATACGATGCAGGACTGCCCCGGGACTGCACTGGGCAGAGCACCGCCGTGTCCTCACGACGGCGATAGGCGGAGACCTCTCGCGCCCGGCATTGGTTGAGGCTATGCTGCAGGGCGAGACGGAGTGGGAAGCGATTGCCTTCTTCTGCGAAGCAGTCATGCTCGCGAAGGAGGAGGCGGGCCGCGTGAGGGAGAGGACAGCGTCCTCCCTCCACCTCAGCCGCAGTGGTAAACGCCCACGGCGACCGACGTCGGCAGACTATCTACGGCTACCATAGGCGCGGGCATGCGGGCAGCGAGTAATGCGCGACTCGCTGTCCGCCCATGGACCATGCCCGGGTCGACGGCGCGTTGTGTTCCACGCGCGCTTTAAGGAGTGTCAGCATAATGACGGGGCCTGTAGAGGGCCAAAGCCTGCCGGGGTTGCGGGGCTCACAAATTACCGTGACCCCGGTACATAAGGGGCTATTGAAGGACACCGTGGATTTTAGTCAGTCAAGTCTGACAGTCCCTCCCGCCCTGCCCTGGTTGGGAGGACTCATTTGATGATTTTACCACGCCAAAAAAAATGCGCTGATAAGCACGGTTTGTAAATAACATTATTGTCTGTCAATAAAGTCGAACAGTCTGAACGTCTATTCGCATCAACAGCCAAATATTGTATGAAGCACGCGCGCTTTTTTCCAAAATAATCCTTATAGCATGATTCTGTATTCACGCGCGATGACTGATTAGCGTATTTCATGTATAACTTTGGTGTTTCTACACCGATTTACATGATTCTTTTTTTATTGAATAGGTAATAATGTTTAATTTTTTAATTAGGGATGAGTGAGAGTGTAGTAAACGTAACAGTAGACAAATATAATCAGAAAGCTCCGAAATGTTAAGCTATCGGGAGTTTCACGTGTTATTGTGAGTCAACCATAAAAGATAGACATATGCTGTCAAGGAATATTTTTATATTATTTTAAGGAAAATATTTCCGGTATACATGATTTCTATGTAGCTTTAACCATTACAGCTGCACACGCGACGGAAGCTTAAAAAATGGAGTAACTTCTCCCGTTTTCCCAATATTTCCCTTCACTGCTCTGCTCCTATTGATCGTAGCGTAATGAAAAGTATACTATAACCTGCCCAGGAGTATGAAGAATAATCGTGCCAAATTTCGTTAAAATCCGTCGAGTAGTTTTTGTTTCTATAACGAACATACAGACAGACAGACAGACAGACAGACAGACAGACAGACAAAAATTTTACTGATTGCATTTTTGGCATCAGTAGCAATCCCTTATCACCCCTTGATAGTTATTTTTTTTAAATATTTCATGTACAGAATTGGCCTCTCTACAGATTTATTATAAGTATAGATTATTATACCAAAATGTACAATTCTTTTTTTTTGTGTTCCTTATTTGACAATATTCATCCAAAAAAGTTTTCGGTAAATCCTTAGATAGGTCGAAAATTTGAAGCCGTGTGAAGTCGGGGCTGGTCACCAGTTTAGTATAATATAAATCAAAGACTATCTGGCGCTTAGAACTTTCAAACTACGCAACGGATTTAAATGCGATCTGTATTAATAAATAGACTGATACAAGAGGAAGGTTTATATGTATATCTATGTTGCTACTGTGCGTTATTTTTTTAGTAAAATATAAAGGACTACAATAACCTACCTAAACCTCATGCCTTTTTCCCATTGTAATAGGCAGAAACTACAACACACCAACTTCATCTTTACAATATTCCTTTCTTGAGATTTTGTCTAGAAAATTAGCAGTAAATATGTCCGATGGTATTTTTTTTGTAATATCTTTTTAATAAAACCTAGCTATAGCTTCTTCTTGGTCGAGGGACTTACGAATTACCGTGATGCCGGTACGAAAAGGGCTATTGAAGGACACCGTGGATTTTAGTCAGTACAAGTCTGACAGTCCCTCCCGCCCTGTCCTGGGTGGGAGGACTCATTTGATGATTTTACCACGATAAAAAAAACCGCTTCTTATGTATATCTAATTTTAATCCTACTAGTATTATTAACTTGAAAGTTTGTTTGGATGGAAGGATGTTTGTTATTCCTTCACTCATAAACTACTGAACGGATTTTAATGAAATTTGGTACAAAGATAGTTTATAATCTGAATTAATACATAGTTTTAATTCCCGATTTTATGTTCCCGTGGGATGAATTTCGAGTTTTAGCGGGCAAAGTCGCTGACCACAACTAGTTACATAGTTCTACCAGAAATTACGTCAATCACAATTTAGAACCCATTAAAATAAATAGTCTTTTTTACCCGTGGTGCTAGGCAACTGGGCTTCTCCCAGTTGTAATGTCCCTTTATGCCTACTGGCCTTGTTTTGTTCTGTCTCCTGCGTGACATGGAGGGAAGTGGAAACGTATTTTTTCCTGCTCCTCCACTATTCTTTTCTGATTAAATTCATTGCAGGATCCAAGACAGGTAAATTCATTCTCCGTGACACGTCGAACTTCATTGCCTCGCTTTTCTGGTGGTTGCCACTGTTGATTCAGGCTTTGAGGAGTTGCAGTGATTTGGAAATAGCCTGGTGGGTTTGTCCCAACAAAAAATCGTAAATAAAAACCGTCTCATTCCAAAAAATCTATTATTATTATCAAATAGCTTCTTTTTTCTATTCCAAAGCATCAGCAGATTAAATTCGTTCCAACAATAGAGTTGCACCCCAACATTACCCGTATCGTCCCCAATTGTAGCCACACGCGAAAATGAATTATTATACAGTTGCCAGCAGGGGCGGGGTGGGTTAAAACGGGGGGCGTAAGGGCGTACCGGATATTGGTCATATAAATAAATTAGTGGATGAAGTAAATTCGTGGTAATTTCAAGATATGGGCGTGTGTTAGTATGAGTTACTAGCTCGTCGGTTTATGTCGAAACTTATCCCACAAGAACGTAATACCGGGATGAAAAGTATTCTATGTATTCATTTAGGTTTCAAAATATGTGTGTACCTTATTTCATCGAAATCCATTCAGTAGTTTTTGTGTGAAAGAATAACAAACACATATTCATCCTCAAAAGTTTTCACATTAAAAAAAATTGTTAGAAATGGTGTTGTAGCATTTCCAATGTTTGTGGATTGATTGACAAAATCATCTTGATTATTTTGTTGTGTTTGTAAAAATCATTAAATGACTCCACTCTCCCCGGTCGGAGCGGAATGGACTGTCAGACTCGTACTGACAAAAAACCACTATACTCCTTCATTTTACACGGCCACGGTAATCTCTTTAAGCATTCCCGGAATCTCGGAAATCATCATCGTCTGCCTAGCATTTTTGCCAACTATGTTAGCGTCAGCTTCTAGTCGAACCAGATGCAGCTGGATATCAGTATTTTACATGGAGCGACTGCCTATCTGACTTCTACAATCCATATAGTACCTACTGGACTTGAAAGCCACCGATTTAAAAAAAAACTGTAGGAATCGATACATTTTCAAAATTAAAAAGTCTGATTTAAACGCATTGATGAAAACGGTATTAAATAATATTATTAACATAGTTAACTGTAAATTAAACATATTATTACAATGGTGTGACCCTATTAAAAAAAACTGTCACAGAGTTATAAAAAAGTAATAAAAGGTTTTGGATAAATTAAATCATTATATTTGTCATAAAATCTCACATTCCAGCCTTCGAAAACATCAACATTAATTTACTACAAAATCACTAATATGCAGTGACAAGTAATAATTAAAAATGGCTCTGGACCAACCATAAATTATTTATTCAACATTCTTGCCGAACGCAATTTGAATTCAAATCAAATAAATTATATTTTTATTCACAAACTTGTTGTGCCCTGCGGTTTCATCTACCGTTTCTTTTATTGTAGGCACTCCTAACGGTCTGGCGTTTTCAAATATAAAAGCTAAAGACATAGCCTATCAAATGCAATTCATTTTTTTAAATCTGCTTGACAGTTTCAGAGATTAACGCGAATAAACAAACAAACTCTTGAATTTTAATAAATTTGTAAATTTAACTCCATTCAAGCTAAGAAAATACTTTTGGTATAAAAATAAATCAATATCGGGAACTAGACTTGGATTAAACGCGTTCATTTTTCACGTAAAACAGAAAAAAAGGTTTAATTCACCGCTAGATCAGTTTTGTAGTTTTTTTTTTATTGTAAATGATCACGCGAGCAAACGCATTAATAATAAAAGTGTTGCTACTGACAGTTTCCTTAGTTTTTTTCTACTAACTGAGGATGTTTGGGTTTACGATAAATGTAGTTATAAATGTTTAGTTGTAATTTTAGTCATTTAACTTTTCCGACATTTTTTAAATAAAGAAACTTAAGTTGTACAAATATTGGCAGCTTTAAACCGGTAACAGATAGAAATTACTATTAGTTGCTTAAATTTATTAAAAAAGGAAAATAGCTTATACTTTTTTAAATCATTTATTATAATGTTTTACTTAAATTTATACACCGATTTGGTGAAGCAACACGATCGCCTACCTAAATTATTTTATTGCATTTATAACGTTTACTATTCAGATTGTGCAATTGATTTCATTTCGTAATTCCTAATTCTACAAAATATTAATCGTAGATATGCGTGATATCGACACATGTTATCGTCAAACTGACATTGTAGATAGGCCTAAAGTAGCACGCGACGTTCGACACGTTTCCTCTATTTTTTACTATTATTTTTACTTTTTTCTTCACTTTTTACTACTTTCACCGTCTATATAATTACGCGTGATGTATCATTATAAATAAAAGAAAAATAGATAAAAGTTGCTTTTTAAGTTTTTGCCAACTTGAGTTAATTTTGTTGTTTTTTTAAGCAAGCGATCACTTTTTTGTCACTAGAGGGTATATTTAAAATAAAAACAACACCGAGAACTATCGTGGGCGTTTTAGGTATAAATATTTGAGGTTAATGACTCGTAAGAAAAAAATGCTCCCAATTGAGCACTTAATAAACTTCTGCATTGTTTTTTATCCCATAAATGACATGACAGTCTTATCCGACTTGGTTACTAGAACTTTAGAAAGGGAAAAATTAAAAAAAGTCAATAAAAACTTACCTATTTACGTCAAAATCCAAACTTTCAACTATAAACGAACGCACTGTCAGTGAAACTTCTTAATGCACTCGAGAAAAATAATAGAAAAAAAGTAAAAAAAAAACAACGCTAATTATCCACGGCACGAACAAGACACGAATGAGACGTCCTCAACGACTAATCTTATCGAAAAAAACACGTTAATTACTGTCGAAAGTCCGAAAAAGTGTGTTTCGTTGTGTACTTAGGCCTTTTTGGGAATAAAAACACTGCACTTGGGTAGTGTCGTGGCGACGCGAGCGCTGGCGAGGTCGGGGCCAGACTGCCGCATCGCATCGCCCCCTCGCCTCGCGCCCCACCCCGACACAATTTTCAGGTAAAAAAAAAACGGGAAAACAGATAACGTTTTCTGTTTATTATCTATTTGGCGACAGTTTTTTAGTTACCACCAGTGTATAGGCTGAATGTTGGTGGTCCTTTGTCCTTATTGTTTTGTTTCTTGAATTTGTGGTTGTTCCTTTTTGTGGGCGTTCCTCTGTGGCGCCGGAGGCACGTGCTATTATTGTTTCAGTAAATTAATTATTTTATTGGTTGTTATCATTTTATTGAGGGCTTTTATTAAACTGGTTGTATGGGTATTTTTTTTTTGTTCGTAATTATAGAACGGGAGTAGTCTTTATCTGTTTTTTTAAATAGATGCAGTTTATAATTCCTGTTTTTGTTGTAAGAAAAAAACTTGAAATGCAAATTAATGCATTCCATAAACTTTTTTATGTTAAAATTTCGTAAGAAACACCTGTTATTTTATATAAATAAGCTATTAATCCATGTAAAGATTATTTATGTAAAAATAATTGAGACATCAATTTACCTATCGGTATGTGTTGATAATTTATACATTTTATATCATCAATAATTTGTTGATACGTACTGTACTTCTATTGAATGCGTCATACGAAAAAAAACTTGACAAATTTACGAAATGTAAATAATTGATGAGTTACGCATGAGTTTGTATTTTTTTAAGGTTTTTATTTTACATAAAAGTTCGGCCAGGGTCGCGGGACTCTCTTAAAGGGCATCGCGGCACTTGAACGCAAGGACAAGTGAAGGTCAGAGTGGTTTTTAGTAATTAAGAGTCTGACAGTACCTTCTGTTTCACCTAGGGTGGGATGAGTAATTGGATGACACCAAAAAAACCCGGGTTAATATTAAGCAATACTAACTTATCTTCAACTTGTGAAAGTATTAACAATTCTTATTGTTTATTGTAAAGATAATATAAATTCTCTGGTCATTCTACAAAACAGAACAAGAATACAATCAACCTCTTCTTAAACAGGCAGATTAACACCATTGTTTGCAGTAAAAACATAAAAAGTAGTTATAATGTCTCATTTTAAGTGACAATTGACAACGTTGGTAGCGTCGTCAGATTAACTCGCTCGAACTTAATCCCCTTTTACATTGAACAGGTTAAAAACAGTAAAAATGGCGAGCAAATAGAGTTTTTTTTTAATTCGTGTAAAAAGGTTGGATTATCAAATACTTAAAATTTGTCTATGGCGTCTGAGTATTCGTTTTAAAAAGATTACTCCATTAATCTTTTACGTTTTCGAGAAGTGATGTATTTGTTTCTCACGTTGGTATTTTTGAATGTAAAAAATGTAATTTAGTTATTTAAATCCTCTGATAAAATGTCTATTAATATTCTTTGGAAGTTAACTTTCCATTTCTTGATTTCTTGACGTAAAAATCTTGTTTTTTTTTAATTCATGTAATTTCTCCTTATATGATAATTACAACAGATTGGTTGGTTTAGTGGTCGCCGGAATACCTGTTGAGCATGAAGTTGGAATCCCAGTTCGGGCAAATTGGTTCTTGGGTTTTTCAATGTGGAATCGATCGCGTTGGTGGCCCAGTGGTAAGTAACGGCCTAAACTTATGAGTTGTAGGTTCTAAACCAGCCAGGCGCATTATTTTTATTTCATGACCATTTTACCACTACTATAAAAAAAGGTGAAGAAAAACATCTTGAGGGTACCGATGTCTCTTAAAGCCAGTATAGTTCCAGTGAGGGAAAGAGACGGAGCTATACAAGGCGTCTAGCGCCACCTCGTTCACTCACTGAAACAAGCCTGGCTTTAAGACGTCATAATATGGCCGCAGGGTGGGCTAACCGGTCGATCGCCACTATTAGTTGATCGTGGCAAGCCAAAAAATATAAATAAGTAGAAATTAAAGAAAAGTAGAAAATTTTCTCGCTGAAACTACTCTGACTTTAAGATGTCAAGGTAGGTCTACTGCAATTCGAAGACATGTGACATCTAGCAACACGCACTGGACCCACGTGTTGGATTAATTTAGAAGAAATGCTGTGTTAATGATTAAAGTTTTATATTATTAGTAATAATTTAGTAAGTATTCAATATTTCGCATTTATTACACTTTTTTTTAAACGTTACCCCGCCCTAGTAAATTATGCTGTATCGTGGGTGTGTTTACAAACATTTAAAATCACATACACAAACACCCAGACCCAGAACAACTACTTGTAGGTCATATAATTTTTTTTTCCGTGTGTTGATCGGACCCGCGACACGCTGCGCAGAAGTCGATCGCTTGACCACTGCACTAACAAAACAAAGGTTTCTGCGCTAATAATTTTACGCTTTATTTCATAAATGTAAAAAAAAACTAAATAATTTAAAAATATGTGCAAAACAAAATTTATACAAAAAAGATTAAAAACTTCTGAAAACGCGTTGAAATCTTTATAGGCTACGGAATAAGGTCTACGAGTCTACGGCCTACGCGCTACGGGGCCTACGAAAAAAAAAGATGGTCTCTTTTGTTTTAAACAAATACTGTGATCTGATTGGTTGGCCGAACTTGCTCGGGTTTAATCGGTTTAGGTCGGTTTATTACATGCTTTTAGAATGTATGACGTATGTTTATAGACATACGGAAGAAATTGTTCTGGGTATATGAGGTTTGTAAAATAGTGATGTAAAATAGATTTATATTTTTTTATGTTCAATGAATTTGCTCTTGACCTTAGTCTAGGCCAGGACTGAGTAAGACAAGGTCGACGATGGAGCGAGCTTACCCAGAAGAAGCCTGTTCACTCTAACCTTGAAGAGAATATTTTGGTAATTGATGGAATTTTAACTTTTTTTCTTAATAAAAAAAAACTGCAGCACTTTAGGAGTTTCTCCTGTATCGTGACGTTTACAATAATTGAAACTCACACTCACAAACACCCAGATCTCGTACAACTAATTGACGGTCATACAAATATTTGTTCTGTGCGATCCTAAGCCGAGGTTCATAGGGCATGCGGGCAGCGAGTAATGGGCAACTCGGTGTCCGACCATGGACCATGCCCGGGTCGGTCCGGACGGCGCATTGTGTTCCACGCGCGCCTCAAAGAGTGTCAGCAGAGTGACGCCATAGAGAGGGCCAAAGCCTGCCGGGGTCGCGGGACTGTACGAATGACCGTAACCCCGGAACGTAAAAGGCTATTGAAGGACACCGTGGATTTTAGTCAGTACGAGTCTGACAGTCCCTTCTATCGCGCCCTGGGTATGAGGACTCATAAGATGATTTTACCACGTAAAAAAAAAACCGAGGTTCATACCCTACACGGGGTGCCCTTAGCGTATGGTCACTTAGTTTTAATTTAGTTCGTAGGCCCCTGGCTGGAGGCTTTAGATTCAAGGTACATCACAGGATTGACTGGTTAAGCAGCACACAACCTCCTCTAGGTTCACCTATGAGATGCCACTCTAAAAATGAAATGGATGGAGAGCAAAAGAAAGGCCAAAGAAGAGATGGATGGGTTTTATATGAAAGAATTTGGGAAGAAACAAGATGGCGTGTCTTATCAGGCAACCGTGGCCCTGGAACGTAAAGAAAAAGAAAGAAAGAAAACAGATTTATTGACACACACAGGACAGAACAACAAAATTACATGAATAAAAACAACAGAGGAAACAAAATATATAAAAGAAAAACGACAAAAGGTAAAACCAATAAAAAACAATTTAGTCCTGTGCGAGGCCAAAAGGCTCCTACCTCAGCTAGTGCAGCGACATTTTTAAAATTGTGACAGCGCTGGTTTTCAAAGGGGTATTGAAGGAAACCGTGGTGTTAAGTCAGTACAAGTTTGACTACCTAGTCCCTTTCGTCCTGCTCTAGGTGGGAGTACAAATTTGATGAATTTACAAAAAAAAATACCACCCCTTTTTCTTTAATTTTAATATTCGTCGTTCAAAAGTGCGTCTTTGATGAACCAAACTGAAATAAATGATTTGACTTTGAAACAGTAGCTCGATCACAAGATTTCAGAATATTATTTACAGCGTACTTGAATTATTTACTGGGATTATTGTATGGAAAAATATAACAGCGCCTCTAGTGTACGAAGAAGGAACAATTATTTTTTTGAATTAATGACAAAGTTCCAGTTTACGTCACAAAAACTGGAAATTCATGATAAAGCCTCACGAGTGAATGATGCTGTGACGTCTGACAGGAGAGAATATTTTATTTATTAAAAAGGTTTTCCAACAGCTTCTGTATCATCATCTGCCTAGCCTTTTCCCAACTATATTGGGGTCGGCCTCCAGTCAAACTAGATGCAGCTGGATATCAGTATTTTACATGGAGCGACTGCTTGTCGGACCTCCACAACCCAGTAACTGGGTAATACGATACCCCACGGTAAGAATGGATGTCAGACTTTAGAGCTTCTGACTAACAGTAACGACTGTCAAAGATCTACAAAAGACAGCCGGGACCAACGGCTTTACGTGCTTTCCGAGGCACGGAGGAAACTCGCTATGACAGATGGTCACCCATCCACAGACCAACCTCGGCAAGCGCGGCTTAACTCGGAAGATCGGCCTGTGCGGCTGTATTTATATTCTGTATACAGTATAGTCAAGGTATAGAATTATAATAAGACTAGGACACAGTCACCAATTACAGGTTAACCAGCCTTCAGAATAGAAGAAGAAAACGTGTAGCTTCGACCACAAGTAAAATGAGATAAGGGCAGCAAGATCATGAGTATCCCGGGGTGTACCACTAACATCTGCCCAATCTTAATCCTAGATACTTTAACTTTATTAGATCCAAAATAAACTAAAACGTACAGCCCCCACAGACGACTCATCTAATTGATATGAGGACCATAAATTATTCTAAGATGGCTACCGAACCGTAAACGTAACCATATCGTTAAAGGATTAGGATATAAAATAAGCAGTAAAATTAAGTAGGATATAAGATCGGAATGCCGGTTTTAAAACCGTGCTTGAGCCCGGAATCGAACTTGTACCTTCCCGTTTGACTATTGACTTTTTAGTGTTCCGTACCCAAAGGGTTATACGGGACCCGATTACTAAGACTCGGCTGTCCGTCTGTATGTCTGTCTATCAGTCTGTCACCAGGCTGTATCTAATGAACCATGATAGACATTTGGAATTATCACCGAAAAGGGTATTTCTTTGTCAGTATAACAACAATGTCTAAAAAAACAGAATGAAATAAATGTTAAATGCGGATGGCGAGTAATGGGTGACTCGCCGTCCGATCATGAACCATGCCCGAGTTGACGCCTCGGCAACTCGAGCTGTCAGCAATCTGCCTCCGGCAGGCCTTGGCCGTTTAAGGGGCCCGTCTTAGATGGTCAAAGCCTGCTGGGGTCGCGGGACTGTGTCATCAGGTTACCGTGACACTGGAACGTAAAGGGCTATTAAAGGATCGGAACCCTTCATGGGTTGGTCGCGGGACTCACGAATTACCGTGACTGCGGTACGTAAAGGGCTATTGAAGGACACCGTACGGATTTTAGTCAGTACGAGTCTGACAGTCCCTCCTGCTCTGTCCTGGGTGGGAGGACTCATGTGATGATTATACCACGTAAAAAAAACCCTTCATAAGTGAGGCCGACTGGCACTTGGCCAGTTTTTTGTATGTTTCTCTATTGGCGTTCCTATCTTTCTATGAAAACTATAATGTCATAAATATTGCCAAATATACGACAGAGTTTAGTATAAAAAAATGTTCTCTGTGAAAATCATAAATATTTAAAACAAATTATAGTGTTGCTATAAAATTAATGATTTTAACAAATAACTTTGAAGAAAGTAGTTTTCACTACACACCGATACTGCATGGCCACCGACCGAATTCAAATTTCGAACACCGTGCGTGTCTACTCAAATGTCATAAGATTCACACCTATCTTAAAAGTACTATGATCCTTAACATCTGCCATATGAAAACAAGCTTTACACTGCTAATATAAAGTTTATTTTATCTCGTAAAGTTAAGCTTTTGTAACGTTTTAATATCAAGAGGCGGTGGTAAATGTCAATGGTTTTATCCAACTAATGAAGTGAGATTAGTATGGATAAGACTTATGTAATTTAGTTTTTGTCTTGGAAACTAATACTGTTTTTTATACAGGTAAAGTTTGCTTGAAATATTGTAAGTGAAAGAAAAATGCCAAATGATAATTGCATGTTTTTTTTTTGCATGGTGACTTCCTGGGTTCGATTTCCAGGTAGTGCAAAATTATTTGGGTTTATCCAATGGGAATTTCTCGGTAGTGGCATCAGAGTCTGGATTAGTGTTCGGTTAAAGGCAATTGCTCGCTATAACATGGAAAATTAACATAATTGACGAAATGTGAGTGTACTATTAAAGTACATCTCTCAAATTCATAAATCTTCAAAAATTACGTTATGTTATAAATAAATGTTGATGTAAACGAAGTATTTATATTTGAAATAAATAGTTGCGTACGTGATTTTGAGATAAGTCACAAACATTCATAGTTTTTATCTCTTTAGAGTATGAGTGTGCGCGATACTTATCGTGTCGGAATTGGCGATAATGTCAAGGTAATAACATTAAACAGAACAAAACAAATTGTTATCACGATATTTCTGCTAGAGAAATCAAACATTAGAATGAAGTAGAAAGATAAGGTCTTAAGGCCTTCCCAATTTAAACTGAACTAGAAAAATCACATACTTATTGTACGCTCTCCCTCAGTCCCTTCGCTAGCGTTGTCTTGTTCTTTTTTGAAAGAGTAACAAAAATTCAACCATCCATCCTTACAAAATTTCTCTCTGTACCAACTTTTATCGAAATAAATCCAGCCGTTTAGGCAACAAATAAACTATATCACTGCTGCATTTGTAATATTAAGTCTGATTGACAAATTCAAGAACCAATTACCCAATAATAACTATTCTTAAACTTCTTTCTCTAAAGCTCCATTACTAGAAGCGAGTAGATAAAAGGCTGTATGTCTTCTAAACTGTTAATCTAACTAATATTATAAATGTGAACGTTTGAATATTTGTTACTCAATAACGTTTGCTGAACGGATGCTGTTGGAATCTGGCTCAGCAACAGCAGTTATAGTCTAGAATAACACATAGTATACTTTTTACCTCGATATTCCATTATCTTTGGATCATATTCGAGTTATAAGTGGACGAAGCCGTGCTCAACAGCCAGTTAATAACAAAGTCATGTCCACATTAATCATCCACGATCGTTCGGCGCGCACCCAAAGTGTTCCACGTTTAAATATGATATTTTTTTTCTAGTTTTCAGTGCGTCGCACCGCCATACAGCCATACAGCCTATATTTATGTGTTGCCGCGTAATTTATTTATTTTTATTTATTCACCGCTCTGTTACTGGCGGTATTGGACTGAGGTTTATGGTTGAAAACTAGGAGTAAGGAAAATATTGTGACTGATAATAAATATGAGTCACTGTTATCAATATTTTTTTCAGTAAATTGGAGTATTTGAAGTCTGTTTCTAGTTAAACCAGGAACCAGCACGGCTGGCGCTGTGGCTGAGAGATCGTCTGTTGCAGCACGTGTCGCGAGTTTAATTCTCAATATTCCACTGAACAAATATTTGTACGATCTACAAGCAGTTGTTCTAGTTCTTGTTGTTTGTGTATGTGAGTTTCTATGTTTGTAAACGCATCCACGATACAGGAGAAATTCCTAGTGTGGGGCAAAGTGATTTCTATGTAATATGAAAAATAAAAAGGTCTGTAAATATTTCAGTCATAGCGTCTGTGTATCTGATCTCCAAAACCCCGTTACTGGGTTCCATAATGGTACAGAGGCCAGCACTTCAAACTATTTCAATCTGTTCAATATTCCCCTTCGAAATTGAACCTTCTGCTATTGTGATAAAGTTATAAATCTTCAGAAATTCGACAGATTTTGTACCTTAATGTGTTGGCGTCTAAACAGTATGATGCTCAGCGGTCAATAAAAACTAAACCAACTTGTTAGGGTCAATTCTGCGCTCACATTTCAATAAAGCTACTCTAAATCTAACTTTATTTACAGCATGAAAAGATTCACATTTCCAGTATCGTTGCGTCTCGGTGTGAACTCAGATCACATACCGCATCCATTTTGATAACGAGTATTCTACCTCCATGGTATCAGAGTATGCCGGAGGTCCCTCGATCTTCTGTTAAATGCTTTATTTAAGTGTGTTATTGTACTGTTAGGCTTTAGCTGATATAAATACGAAACAGTAAAAGTCTGAAGAGGAATATTAAGGTTCAGTTTTCATGAAATCTTAGGAGAACAGTGTATAAGACGGGGACGCGAGGTATGACTGGAATTCACTCACTTAAGGCAAACTTAACACAATACTAAAGTAGCGCAAGCGCCTCTAGTTGGACGGTCAGTCGACGGCACGGTTAGCGCAATGGCTGAACGATTGGACTGCTGAGCTGCGTGTCGCGGGTTCGATCCTACAAATAGTTGTTCCTGTGTTGGGTTTGTTTAATTTTTATTCCTTTACAAAAAATAAAAATCATAATATTATACACACTGCCACACGCGAAACTTGCATCATGCAAATATTTGTTTCTTGCGGGGATCGAACCCGCGACAGCCAGGTACACTGCGCCTATTGTGGCGACCGGCAGAGATATAAATTCTCTAAGAAGCCGATATCTGGTCGCGGGACTCACGAATTACCGTGACCCCGGTACGTAAAGGGCTACTGAAGGACACCGTGGATTTTAGTCAGTACGAGTCTGACAGTCCCTCCCGCTCTGCCTTGGGTGGGAGGACTCATGTGATGATTATACCAAGTAAAAAAAAAAAAAGAAGCCGATATCTGTATACGTCGCTCTGTAGGTTACAAAATCGCCCGAGACGTCGGCGCATCGTGCTCCACACACGCTTCGAGTACAACAACAAACTGATGGGGCTAAATGAATGCCAACCAAATAAACATGGTGTCAGACACTGATATTACCATGATTTTTTTACCAACCACAAAAAAACGCTCGGTCGCGGGAATCACGAATTACCGTGACCCCGGAACGTAAAGGGCTATTGAAGGACACCGTGGATTTTAGTCAGTACGAATCTGACAGTCCCTCCCGCTCTGCGTGGGTGGGAGGACTCTTTTGATGATTTTTCCTCGATAAAAAAAAAGAAAAAAACCGAATAAACATGGTGTCAGACACTGATAGTCTATTCAGCTCCACATAGGGAGGGAGGACTCTTTTGATGATTTTACCAACCAGAACAACGCTACTATAATCTTACTAATATTATAAATCCGAAAGTATGTGAGACTGGATGGATGGATGGATGTTTGGTACTCTTTCTCGCAAAAACTACTGATCGGATTCGGATGTTTGGTACACAGATAGTTTATATATAATCTGGATTAACACATAGTGTAGTAGTTTTTATCCCGATTTTATCTCCTTGTTGAATAATTTTCGAGTTGTAGCGGGTGAGGCCGCTGTCAATACTTACATTAATATTATAAAGAGGAATGATTTTATTTTTGTGTGTATGTTTGTAATGAATAAACTCTTAAACTACTGGACCGATTTCAAAGACATAGACAATAAAGGGGGGTGGGGGAATGAGCGAGCGAAGTCACTGGCAACAGCTAGTCATCTACAAAAACAAAGAAGGCTCAATCTCTGCCTCCCCGCGTCAGACAAAGCGTGAAGTTTGTCAATAAAATAAGTTGCGTGACAAAGATATTAACCTATTACCTCCAAAAGGTTACGAATCGTATTTTTCATTAAATTTTGACATAATTATAAATATCATTATGAATACGATGTTGAGGCGAGGTCGCGGAGAGAGCGGTGTGGCAATCGCTTGAGCGATTATGTTGGGAGTCAAATGGAATTATTCTGGAGATTTTGGAGGTCAAATAGACATCGAACAATATAAAATATTGGTATTCAGCTGTGATTAAACTGGAAGCTGGCTTCAACATGTAAGGCAAAGATTAGGCATTGATATAATGAATCTGGACTCCACTAGATCCAAAAACTGCAGAATTAGTCGTTGTGGTAATACTTAGGTAGGCTTCTGGGCAGGTTTCTTTAGTAGACAATGTAAATCTACATGAAAAGTGAGTATGAGAAAAAATCTAGAGACTTACATATTGCCTCTTCGAAGTTATGATACAGATCACTCTTACTAATTCATAGTAGTAACTTACTGTTTGTGCAAATATAAGAATGAGATTCTTTAAAATTGCTCGAAGATCATGTAAATTCAAACGCTACTAAAGCTTAACGCCAACAGTCGAACCTTGCCTTAGAACACGGTACGGTACAGAACTTTACTCACAGACGAAAACTATAAAAAAGCCGACGCGATCACCTTCACGACCTTAAATACAACTAAAACAACCTTCTAATACATTGCTGGCTCTAAAACACCAACAGATAAACGTTTTCATACAAACCACGCGATGCAACACAAAGTATTAATAACCGTTGAACCCAGAGAGAATTATAAAGTTCAATAAATGGAATCTCGCCGCCCGGAAACGTATAAAAAGCGCGGCAAAACTTTTTCAAACTCGGAACGTTGAATGGAACGTCATTTTTTACCTCGGTTAGGGTTGTCGCAGTGAAAAATGATATAATTTATATCGCTTGGTAGCCGCTACCCGTTTTGTTCGACAAAATAGAAGTAAAAAAAATGGTTAAAAAAATATGTATATATTACAATATTTTTTACTCTTTTTACTACTAATTTAAAATGTTTCCTTATCAACGCGCGGCGCGATGCGACAAAAGGTTTAGTGATGTGCGTTTTTATGAAATCGAAAGTATCGATATCGGTATTTCTTATAAGTTAACCAACATAGTAATTAGCACTATCATTAAAACTTCAAACGGTATATTTTCCATGTTTATTATTTCTTTTTTTTGCAGTAAAACTTTCGATTATTACGGAAGCTTCAATTAAAAGCTTATCACGCAAGGAGTTTTTACTTTTACTCGTAAATATAGCTTACCATGACAGGATAGTAAATTAGATATCAATCACCTGTATTTTTTACTACTCAAGGAAAGTAAATTGGATCTTAATGTATCTGCAGTATAAATTACTTCTCATTAATAAAAAAACTCACTCATAGTGTAATACTAAGTTTTTGTATCGTTAAATTACTCGTATAAGTTTTAATCAATCTTTTTGTTGCTGTAATAGTGATTTCAACGTTAATTCGCAATCACTTATTCATTTAGCAGTTTATAATTATGATTAATGTTTTCTTTTAGCGTACCTATACCTACATTTGTTGATAAAACTTTGGTATCTTGGTGGAAATAATAAATCCAACGTTAATTAATAATGCTTATTTTACTTTAGCAATGTCCTGTCTATTTTACAAAATACATCATTATTTCTTGTCATTTATTTGGAGATAGTCGCAGCATATCTCACCCCTTTTCTATCTATCATCTCTTCAGTCTTACTCTACTCCATTGCCTACACATCAAATGGGTACAAAAAGAAAACACTTATCGATATATCCCGTCCCTACGACCCACACAGACAAAGCAAGAACACAAATCAAAGCGCGCGCGTCGTACGAGCGAGAATGAAATATTCAAATTTGGAAGCTGATTCCGTTTATGGCTACTTAATTTGGGTGATTCGATTTGAATATTTAAAAAAGGTACGAAGGAAAAAAATGTATGGCCATAGACATTCCTTGAGGCGAGTGGACACGGAGTTTTTAATGTAGCAGATTTTAGGTAATTTATTATCTGTGAGCGGTGTGTAAGATCGGTGAGGTTAAGTTGTTGTGATTGAGGTCTGGTCTCGGATCGGTGAAATGTAGGTTTAGTTCAAAGAATTAGGGTTGTTGGATTTACTTTTAATTTTTAAAGAATATGTTTATTGTGACATTGTTACAGATTTTGCGGTTAATTCGTTAGTCATGGACCATTGCTACCTGAAATCGAAACCCTATTTCGTAGTGTTAAAAGTTATGCTTTGGGATTATTGGAATCTATTTATCATAATAATTATTACGTCTTGAGTTTAATAGCTTGTGGTTAGACCTAAGATATTGATTTCAAAGTGTCATGTCAACTGGAAAAGTCAACTGCTAACCATGACCACCCAGGGATTGCTATTTTATGGGTACAGGTGGCCTACTACGACGTCTTAATATCAGAGTAGTTCCAATGAGGGAACGAGATGGCGCTAGACGACTTGTATAGCTCTGTCTCGTTCCCTCACTAGAACTACTCTAGCCGCTAGGCCACCAGGTTGAATTTTGTGTGCGAGTAATGGGTAGCTCGCCGTCTGATAAAGAAAAAGGACCAGTCACGGTTTGACGGCGTTGGACAGTTTCTTCTGCTAAACTTAGAACGGGAAGACTCATAACATGATTTTAATAAACATAAAATAAATGCCGAATTTCGTCACTTTCACAGCAAAGTTATGGATTGATAAACGCGTTGAAATATTTTTTTTGGCTTTTCGAATTTTGGTGGCGATGGTCAATCTCCACGGCACTAAGAACTCAAAATTCCTAATGGAAAAGATCCTCATTTTGCTCAGTATTCGAATCTAGGACCGACGACTAAGGGACTGTTGGCGCAGTGGCTAAGGCATCGACCACTGCGTCACATGTCGCGGGTATGTTTTTTTTTTTTTTTAAACGTTGCCCCACACTAGGAATTTCTCCTGTGTCGTGGGTGCGTTTAGAAACATAGAAACTCACAAACACTAACACCCAAACCCGGAACAACTACTTGCAGATCGATGGGTTCGATTCCCGCACGGAGCAAATATTTGTATGATCTACAAGTAGTTGTTTCGGGTCTGGGCGTATGTGTATGTGAGTTTATATGTTTGTAAACGCACCCACGACACAGGAGAAATTCATAGTGTGGGGCAACGTTTTAAAAAAAAAAAATACAAATATTTGTTCCGTTCGGGAATCGAACCTGCGACACATAGCGCAGGAGTCCAATTTCTCAGCCACTGCGCCAAACGTGTGATAAAGTTAAAAATTTACAGAAATTCGAAAGATTTTGTACCTTGATTTGTTGGCGTCAAAACTTGTTACGGTCAATTCTGTGCGCAACGTACTCAAGCAAAAAGAACATACTCTAGGAAGTAAAGATTATTTAAAAAAAAAACTTTACTAATCGTTACCCAGCCAGCTTTAGTCTCCTATCCCAAGTTTAAAACAGATTTTTTTTCTTACACCAAGTCAGTAAACTTACTAGTTTTTTACGAGTTTTTATAAATATTTCATAGTAGAAAGGTTGTTTTTTTATGATAATTAGATAGTATAACTTTTATTGCTTTAATGAGGATAATTATAATGCAACTAGGTTGACAGGTGTCCGTTTACATGTTTTTTGGATATTTTAGAAAACTTATCGTCTGTCCAAAACTGTAGTTTTTCAAGGTCATTATTAGGTATAAATGACCTTGAAGAAACAATCTTGACCCTAGTATTAATTTAAAAACGGTTCATTGATGTCTTGTTTACGTAATTCTACAATGGTTACTTACTTTTTTATCGTGATAAAATCTAGTCAAATGAGTCCTCCCACCCAGGGCAGAGCGGGAGGGACTGTCAGTATCGTACTGACTAAAATCCACGGTGTCCTTTAATAGCCCTTTACGTTCCGGGGTCACGGTAATTCGTACAGTCACGCGACCAATTATAAATAACCTTGAAGAAACAATCTTAGCCCTAGTGTTAATTTAAAAACGGTTCATTAGTGGCTTGATAACGTGATTCTTCAAACGTTACTTACTTATTATCGTGGTAAAATCATCACATGAGTCCTCCCACCCAGGGCAGAGCGGGAGGGACTGTCAGACTTGTACTGTCTAAAATCCACGGTGATCCTTCAATAGCCCTTTACGTTCCAGGGTCACGGTTACCTGATGAGACAGTTCCGCAACGCCGGCAGGTTTTGCCCCTCTAAGGGGGGCCCCGTCAGATTGCTGACATCTCTTTGAGGCGCGCGTAGAACACGACGCGCCGTCTACCCGAGCATGGTCCATGATCGGACGGCAAGTCACCCATTACTCGCCATCAGCGTGCCCAAACGTTACTTACTTATACATTTAAACTAAAAATATGATGACCTTGACTACTGTGACTTAATGGACACCTCCCTAATATTTACACGGACTTTTTAAGGTTCCGTAGTTCCGTACCCAAAGGCTTAATTAAAAGGGACCCTGTTACTAACACTCTGTTGTACATCTGTCCGTCTGTCTTATTGTCACCAGGTTATAGTTAGACAGTTGAGATTTACACAGATGATGTATTTGCGTTGCCGCTGCGAGTATAACAACAAATAAAAACAGAATAAAATAAATATTGAAGGAGGCTCCCATCCTGCCAGGGTCGCGGGACTCACGAATTACCGTGACCCCCGTACGTAAAGGGCTATTGAAGTACACCATGGATTTAAGTCAGTACGAATCTGACAGTCCCTCCCGCTTTGCCCTGGGTGGGAGGACTCATGTGATGATAATACCACGTAAAAAAAAAGGGGGGCTCCCATACAACGGACATGATTTATTTGCATCGGACTTGCACTAATTAGTCGGTTTTTCTTTCACATCATTCCTTACGAAACAATGTTTCCTTTGATCTTAAACATTGATTTATATCAATGGTCTTAAACGACAATTCAATCACAAAAAATTGCCACGAATTTCGCAAGAGAACTCCTTGGTTAAAAAACTAAGATGGCCGATCCAGTACTACCAACATTGACAAATCTCAGTTAACGCCATAATTCTACAGTCTATGGACGAATCTTGTAGCAGTTTCGTCTAAGCTTGCTCCCGTCAACTCGAGAGGGATTCAAATCAGTCTAGCTTGTCTACATGCCTTTGAGATATGCCATGTGACTTCCAATCGAAGTCTTTTGGCTTTTGAATTCGTGATTTTGGCGACCTAAAGGCTCGGACAAGAGGTCAAGGCTTTTAAAGTGTCTCAAATTTTGTAACATCCTAATCTTAATATCCTACTTCCTAAAAATATTATAAACGTGACAGTTTGTTTGGATGGATGGATGTTTGTTACACTTTCCCGCAAAAACCACTGAATGGTTTTTTTTTTTCGTGGTAAAATCATTAAATGAGTCCTTCCACCCAGGGCAGGGCGGGAGGGACTGTCAGACTTGTACTGACTAAAATCCACGGTGTCCTTCAATAGCCCTATACGTACCGGGGTCACGGTAAATCGTGAGTCCATCCTCCTCCTCCTCGAGCGAAACTCCTTTGAGCATTTTTGAGTATTACTCGTAGTTTCTGATTTGGTCATCCAAGAACATACCTAAACATAAACGTTTTGTTTAAAATTTGTGTAGTACCTAGGTACACATTTTAAGTGCACCACTGACTACCTCCATATTTTTTTATGATTCATATTTCATGTATAGGTTGTCTGGAAGATGTCGCTGTTAGCGATAAGACCGCCGTTGTAACCATAGAATAAGAAATATTGTAAAACCGTATTTTGTAACAATTTTGGTGTACAATAAAGTGTATTCTATCTATTTATCTATCTAAAGAAAGAAAGAAAAAATATTTATTTGGCACAAAACCACGACAAACACACAACAAAATAAAATTAACACAATAAACAGAAAAATGGAAACTTAAGCATAAAAAATAAATAAAAGGGGAATAAGTAAACAAAAAAAAAGATTTGATGTGTGTCCCGTGTCTGCGCCAAATAGGCCCAGTTCAACAAAATGTCGAGCAACTAGTGCTCGACATTGGTTTTCAACTTCACCTGTATTAGTGATGTAACGGATGTAAATCAGCTTTATAAATGTAGTGTCAATTTTTATGTATACTTTACCTTACTCTATGGTCTATACCTACTCCTGCACTTGCTCACATAGCCCAGGTATATCCTATATCAGTCTGCAAGCCCCATAACATAACCAGACACAGTCTATGTTTATTATAACCAATATTTCAAAGGTAAACCAGCGCAGATGACGCGAGTATTTTGCCCGTAAGTCGATGGGATCAGCCGGGATAGTGTTGTGCGTCGTCGTAAAATATCGATACTTTGCTATCGACAAATCGATGCGAGCTATTGATATTGCTTAAGTACGACTTGATGGGTGGAATTTAAGTTTTATTTTCTTATGTATAAAGGGATCATATTTTTTATATGTGTTAAAAATGGAAGTATTGATTTCATTAAAGAAACTAGAATAGTATTGTACGAATATGATAGGACATTATACAATTATTTTTTATCCCATTGCATAATTTTATTGCATTCTAGACGCTTAATTAAATTCTCAAAAAAATATAATGAAATCTGTTATCTCTCATTCGTTTTTATGCGGCAAAACTAATTGCTAAGTCAATGAATTCATTACAATGAATGATGTAGCATCAACAAAATTACCAATTCAAAATAACTACGTCGAAGAACATTAATAAACAATGCTCTTAAATATGTACCTTCTGTAAAATATATACCCAATAAAATTGTCCAGTAGGCAGTAAGTGATGTTAAAAACATGATAAATATGCGAGGCAATCACATCGTTTTAAACGACCGCTCGCGTCGGCGGACGCTGAGCGAATGAGCAAAAAAGCGCGCGAGACATTCATCTGACATCCAACGTTGGGTGGGGCCTGCCGCTTCCCGCCTCCCTAAACGAGCACCACCATTGGCTCATTTAAAAATCGATTCCATTTTATAAATATGTAACCACTTTCATTTCCCGCGCTCTCAAACCGTTACAAGAGTCTTGCAGCGCGCCACAACTCTCACCCTTATTTTCATATCGAAAGAATTCAATTTCAAAATTCGAACAGCTAGTGTTGCGACGCTTTCTATCGATAAACACTCAATTGTTTTACCGACATGTCTTTGTGGTCTCTTTTGTTTTATTTAAAGGAGAACGGGCCCAAGATGTTTTTTTGTTGGAATTATTTTTATTATAGGTCCGTGTAGGTAGGTCGGAATAAACAAGAATACGTAGAGGTGGGTGAAATTGTATCTGTAATAAATAATGGTGTATTTATGATTTATGGTGAAACAGGAGGGTTTGGGATGAAGATTAAAGTTGTTTTGTTCCACATTTAAAAGTAATGATCTTTACTCTATGCATGCTCTTGAACGGAATCCAAGATGGCGGATTAATGAGGATATTGAACGCTGTGTAGTACATACATACATTTCACCTGTTTGATCAAACGTTTAAGTTAGGCTTAGGGCGGCGCTTGGCAATGTTAAGCCGCTCTTAATGCGGTCAATCTGGGGATGGATGTCCATTCTTCACATTAAGAGTTTTCAGAATACTTTAGCTATACTGCTCGTCGATGGTCGCGGGACTGTGCGAATTACCGTGACCCCAGAACGTAAAGGGCTATTGAAGGACACCGTGTATTTTAGTCAGTACAAGTCTGACAGTCCCTCCCGCTCTGCCCTGAGTGGGAGGAATCATTTGATGATTTTACAACGATAAAAAAAATATACTGCTCGTCGATCCGGGTATTTTTTACTGAAATTTGTTACCTTTAATATTAAATTTTATGTGAGTGAGTATGAGTGCTTAGTCATCGTACATTTATGACATTTAGATCCATTTATTGCAAAAAAAATATGATAGCATTTGAAATAAAGATAATACTTTTACTGAGAAAAAGCACCAAATGAGTAGACATCCTCTCACCCTGGGTGGAGCGGAAGAGAGTGTCAGATTGGACAATCTAGAAACCACTGAGGCTAACCGAGGCTTTGTCTTTTGTGACCTAAACTGGAACTTTGACGATGATTTAATAGAAAAAAATTGGTCCCATACAATAAACGCAGTAAATACTTAAAGTACTTTAAGTATTTACTGCGTTAAGTATTTACTGCGCTGCATGGTAGGCGTTGTGGCTCATCGATTGACTGTTGAGCTGTGTGTCGCGGGTTCATCAGGGTATTTTACTCAAAAAATATTATTAGTCCGAAAAATAGATTATCAAAAAATATTTGACCCGTATTTTTTCTTTTGTTACGTGAACCAATATTGACGAAGATACAAAGCTTCTAAAAATCACAAAACGTCACTCGGTCGGTATAATTTAACAGGCGTTATGACGTCACAAGCCCCTACTCCCGAATCTCGAAGCGATTTATCTTTGTCTATATTGATTGATTTAAAAAAAGAAAAATAGGTGTTTGTTATTTTTCAATACTCTAACTGACGGACTAAACAATTTTCAATTAGACAGGCCTGTTGGCCTAGTAGTTAGTGACCCTGACTGCTATGCCGAAGGTCGTGGGTTCGATTCCCACCCAGGACAAATGTTTGTGTGATGAGCACGATCATTTGTTTTGTGTCTGGGTGTAATTTATCTATAATATGTATATATTTAGAAATATATAAGTATGTTTATCAGTTGTCTAGTACCCATAACACAAGCTCTGCTTATCTTGGGACTAGATGGTGTTGTGTGATAGTTGTGGAATATTTATTTATTTAATTTATTTTTGTAGTGAACGACCCTATTACCGCACAAAACAAATATCTATTTGTTTGACCTACTTATAAGTACTTGTTCCAGCTCTGGCTGTTTGTATAATGTGAATTTAATTACCTTTAGATCGCACCCTCGATACAGGATTAATTCCTAGTGTGGTACAACAATAAAGGAAACATCGTGAGGAAACCGTCAAGTCCTAGAACCAAAAATTTGAAGCCATGTGACATCTATCAACCCGCACTGGGCTCGCGTGGTGGATTACGGTCCGCTCCCTCTTACAGAGAGGTGGGGCAAAATAAAAAAATGGCCCCTTGCGTTCCAATGCCGCTGTGACCTGTTTACGACAGTTCCGCGATCCAATAACTAACTTCCTTTTCTTTTTTCTCGGTGATAATTTACAAATGAAAGAAAGAAAAGTAAAGAAAGTAAAAATACATTTTTTTGGCACAACATAAACAAATAAAATAGTGCTCGACCCTGGTTTTCATCTGGTACTGGAACTACATTCTAGTACACATCTAGGTAGTGATGATGTGTACTAGAATGTAGTTCAGCGAAAGAAAAGTCTTTAGCACCTAAATTTGACTTTTCTCCAAAACTTCTGGCAGGTACTATGTACACTATGGCTTCTCCAAGGTTCTTCACGCCTCCTGAAACAGTTTCTCCAATGTTTTTCGCTGAACCGTCACCAAGATCGGTCTACTACAACACAGTGAGGTCTCCTACGTATAAAAACTTGCACCTATTCACAACCTACATTTCTGCCCATCCCTTCAAACGAACAGGGGTGAAGTAAATACCTCCACAGACGCTAAGCACAGTCCATTACCGAGATGATAGCCCGGGGCTATTGTGAAATTAAATGGAGAATGCTAGATTTTGCGAAAATTGTCTTTATTGTGTCGGATTTTTCGTTTTGTTTATGATGGTGGGTAATAAAATATCAAAAGTTATTAAAAAAAGTAGTAAGTTTTTTCAAAAAAAGCTTTTATTGTCAAAAAAATACTTACGATAGACAAAGTACTCGTCAAGACGAATCAAACGAGTCTAAACTCTAACCGTCTTTTATAAAATGGGGTTTTACTAAAAACCTGGGTTCAAATCTCGTAAAACTGCGCTTTACACAAACATTATTAAGTACGAATCGGGGTTTTGCGATAAACCATGGTCTAACAGTCGTAGCTGTCAAAAGTACTTCAAAGTTTATCAAACTACCAAAATGGAATTAGACATGGTAGATTTAATTGTTTTTACACATTGGTGGATTTAATTATTTAGACAGTGATTCAAATGACGGTACTAAGGTCCAAGTTTTTTCTAAGTTTTGTAATACGAAGAAATTTAAACCATGGTTGTGCAGATAAGCCTGGACTTGATAGTCCTGGTTTAAACCAAGGTTTATATAGTTTTTGTAATAAGACCGCATGAGTTTGCGGCGTTTCATTACAGAATTCCTATGACCACCTTCCAGCTCCATCATCAGATCAGCTCCATGACATCATGAAATTTCATTGTTACGCTATATGCAATATACATATACGTGTAAAATTTCAGCTCAATCCAAAACCGGGAAGTTGGTCAAATTTAACTTGCATGGTTTGATTCCAGACAACGGAAAATGTGAAACTAAAATAAAAACTTGTAAAAAATGTGGTTCTTTCTATATTCTGAGTTTTTGTAATATTCTATTAACAATCCAAATACACAATAAACAAAGAGGACTTCGTGGCTAAATAATTACAGCCTCACAGGCCGATCTTCCGCGGTAAGCCGCGCTTGCCGAGGTTGGTCTGTGGATGGGTGACCATCTGACATAGCGAGTTTCCTCCGTGCCTCGGAAAACACGTAAAGCCGTTGGTCCCAACTGTCATTTAGAGATCATTGACAGTCGTTACTGTTAGTCAGAAGCTCATAAGTCTGACAACCAGTCTTACCATGGGGTATTGCGCAGTTACCGGGTTGTGGAGGACCGATAGGCAGTCGCTCCAGGTAAAATACTGATATTCAGCTGCATCTGGTTCAACTAGAAGTCGACCCAAATATAGTTGGGAAAAGGTTAGGCAGATGATGATGTTGCATAAAAACATGGCCGTTGGTAAACAAAAAATCGCCAGTGATCCGAGTCCAAGTTTGACAAACGAATACAAATTATAGTGAACCACTTGTGTATGTTCACAATTTATAATAGTTCTTTATCTTTCTTATTCATTAAATCCCACAATGTTCTTTAAATTGTCCTTTACGTTCCAGGCCTGCGATAAATGTTTCCAACAATCCCGAAATTGTTCGTGCCTAAGGCCAGGAATCCGGGATTTTTAGGTGAATGCTTAGTACAGAATGTCGATGACCGTACTATAGTGTATGCACGGGAGTGCTATTCAACCCCCAGGCCGCGAAATGGCCTCACAAAGGACTGTTATGAATATTACATTTCACCCCTCACTTGATGCGGCGTAGTGTTGGGGAGTTCGTTTTATCGATATGTCGATAGTTTCAATTTTGCTTCACTAATGGTGTTATATTCATGTTGTGTGAATCGTGCTCTCTAGGAGTAGAGATTGATTAAGAGATTACCACGGCCCTTTTCTATGTGGTAAAATGTCATCAAATAAGTCTTTCCGCTTTGGAGAATGGAAATTCACCACGTTCTTTCGGTTGCCCTACCACGTTTGCATTTTAGGACCACGTAAATGTAAATTACCGCGGCACACGGGAGGGACTGTCAGACTTGTACTGACTAAAATCCACGTTGTTCTTCAATAGCCCTTTACGTACCGGGGTCACGGTTAATTGATAGTCCTGCGATCGAAAGATTTTTTTTATTGCTTTACGTTATTTTAATTCATCATTGACCTGACTGCACAGTTTTTTTTTTTTTATATCATCGACAATTCTACCGCCGAAATTCACAACCATACTCATCTCTACTCTATGGCAATTACTCGACGGGGTTGCCAACATTCACTAGTATTACAACGAGCCCAAATGTACCTCAAGTACGTCACAATTTCACGCTTGCATTGCAGGGGTATGGACAGACATTGAGGTTGTGTCACAGCATGATGAGAGGGCCGAATAGTTTGAAGATATAACAACTGTTATTAATGGGAAGTCTGTTGTGGTTTTCGGATATTTGAGCTATGGAGTCTTTTTTTTTAATTATGACATGTGGCATGTTCGGCGGTATATGTGGAGATTTTAAATAGATTATTGTATAGCTAGATTTAGTTGTAGCCCGAGATCCTGCTACAATATTTCTACGTTCATTAAGAATTTCTAACGAATGTAGAATTGAACGTAGTCTATATGAAATTATTGATAACCTTTCGAGTGCAACTGAATTTGAATTAAATATAGTTCAAATTCAGTTATACCTTTAGGGTCCGTCTTAGTCATATTTTATGACCGAAAGTAACTAAAATTAAAAGGAGAATGAGTCCGGGATGTATAGATAGACAATTCCCCCGGTGTCCAATAGACCCGGGGTCGCGGGATTTACCCATTACCGTGACCCCGGTACGTAAAGGGCTAGTGAAGGACACCGTGGATTTTAGTCAGTACGAGTCTGACAGTCCCTCCCGCCCTGTCCTGGGTGGGAGGACTCATTTGATGATATTAACACGAAAAAAAAAGTGGCCAATAGCCAAAACATGTACACTTTTGGAAAGAGCTCTTCAAGAAAAAACATTTTATACTTACACAACTTTTGGTAGTTCGCAGTCTCTTCCAAGTTATTGACCAAAATTAAGTGACTAATTGGGCAACCAAGTTAATGTTTTCAAGATAAACAATGGTAATAAGTAACAGAATATTGGAAAGACCTTTTAAATGAAAACTTTTACTACACTCGCGAGCATGACGGGGCCCCCCTCTAGAGAGCCAAAGCCTGCCGGGGTCGCGGGACTGTACGAATTACCGTGACCCCGGAATGTAACGGGCTATTGAAAGACACCGTGGATTTTAGTCAGTACGAGTCTGACAGTCCCTCCCGCTCTGCTCTGGGTGGGGGAACTCATTTAGATAGATAGATAGATAAAAGATTTATTCAGTGCAATAGAGACACAAAAACAAGTAGGTACATAAAAGGATCCAGTAACAAGAAAAATAAATAAATCATTAGGTAAAAGAAAAAAAAAGTGACAGATAACAAAAAAAAGGGTGATACCTACAGAGATTATCATAATTGAGACGTGACACAATAAATGTGCGGTGTGTGTCTCAGGATTGCACTAAATGGGTATCCAGCTCAGCATGTGTCAGGTTGATACCTGACGCTGATATTCTGCTGGATCCCTATAATGACATACGGACGCAAAGCAGGCGCGACCACACAGTCATCCAAAAAAGTGCGGGTGGACAAACAAAAAAAAAAAAAAAGAACAAAAAAGTTAAAAACGTTTGAATTAAATTATTTGTAAAGTAACTGTCGTATCCATGGACAGCGCGGGTGTGTGCTTATCATGACTATTGTATGGTGAAAAATTAAGGTAAGTTGAGTTTTCAGACCACATAATAACTAGTCAATGAAAAATGAAAGCTATAATGTATTTTTTTTCTGTTTGTGTATAATATACTCGTATAAATATATATATGTATAAATTTATGTGAATTCATTTATGTATGTAAATATAAATAACTTGACGAGTTGTAGGTTTACTCACTTAATCACTCTTATTCTGAGGGTGAACTGTGACATGCGGCAATTCCTACTATAGTATGGACGAGTTTGAAATAGTATCACCTAGTTTTTTTTATGATTTTACCACGCTGGCTGGGGTGGAGGGAGGACGCTGACCTTTCCCTCACGTGGCCCGCCTCCTCCTTCACGAGCATGACTGCTTCGTAGGAGGCGACCGCTTCCCACTCCGTTTCGCCCCGCAGCATGGCCTCGGCCAATGCCGGGCGCGAGAGTTCTCCGCCTATCGCCGTCGTGAGGACACAGCGGTGCTCTGCCCAAGCGGGGCAGTCCGGCACCGTATGCTCCACCGTGTCCTCCGGACGATCCTCGCAGTGGTGACATCCAGGCGTTTCTTCCCTTCCTATCAGACACAGGTACCTCCCGAAACTTCCGTGTCCGGTGAGGACCTGCGTCATGCGGTAGGTCAGGACGCCGTGACGCCTATCCAGCCACTCCTCAAAGAGGGGTCTTACCGCCGCGATTGCGGCGTGCCCGGGGCCGCACTCTCCTAGTATACTTTTGTAATTCTTAGTCCTTAAAACATCCCAGCAATCCCAGCGTCCCAACAGTGGAATCATAATAGGTTCAAAATGGTGACTACCTACTTAGAATATTATTTATTCCCTTTGCAAAGCATTTGCAATTTTCTAAGAATCTGCTCGATATAAAAAGAGTAAATAAAAAAAAAAAACAATAAATTGAGACCGACTCAGGATTAAATCAGGCAAGTCCTTTACAATCGCTTCAAGGTCGTCTGATATAAACAAGGTCAAACTAGGTGTTATTTAAAAATGTAAATAAATAAACGTTTACTTATTTTTCTTCAAGTGAAGACCAGTGGTCGCGGGACTCACGATTTACCGTGACCCCGGTACGTATAGGGCTAGTGAAGGACACCGTGGATTTTAGTCAGTACAAGTCTGACAGTCCCTCCCGCCTTGCCCTGGGTGGTAGGACTAATTTGATGATTTTACCACGAAAAAAAAAAGTGGAGACCACGTACCGGGAAGTGCAGCGTAGAACGTCCACGCACAAGGTGGACAGACGATCTGAGGAAGACCACCGATCGCACTGGATACACCGCTTCTTTCAAGTAATAATAGACTATTTTACTCAAAAAAATTAATAAGTCCGAAAGTTAGATTATCAAAAGATATTTGACTCAATATTTTTCTTTTGTTACGTAAAACAAAATTGACGAAGATACAACGCTTCTAAAAATCGCAAAAAGTCAATCGGTCGGTATAGGGTAGGGCGGGGCTAGTTGAGCAATTTTTCACTTGAGCGAATATAGCTCCTCAACCATAAGCCTCTATGGGTTGTTATGTAACGTGATGGATTAGTCATTTATCCTTCTGGAAAAGTCTCTTTAATATTAATTCCTTATAAGTTGCGTTTAAGAGCTACAGCTATTTGAATGCAGAAAGTCAGTCATGCTCAACGTACCCCATAAGTGAGGTAAGTTGAGCAATGGTACGGGGCAAGTTGAGCACTTAGAATTTCTAGCCAAGTCATGGGTTCAATTTCAACTAGAAAAGAAAAAAATAACCGTTTGATAAATTAACTGATTAGTAATTCACTCTTTAATAACTATTAACTCTTTAATTCCTGAATATTTAACAATATATGGAGTCAACAAAACATCAGCGTATCTTACGATTAACTTTAGGATAATAATCAGTCTTTCCGTTAAAAATCAGACTTATGTATTTATGTAATCATCAATATAGTTTAAATCTCAAAAGATAATAAGAATAAGATCTTAGAAATATGATCATCATATGATCGTCATTGTCACAATTAAAATTAAAGCTAGTTGCTCAACAAACCCCAATCCGAAAGTTTAAAATAAAAGAGAGGTTATAAAAAAACGGTAAGAAATATACCCAGAACCTCTAAACATATCAAAAATACAATAAATTTATGGAAGGCCTAATACTTGTTTGATTGAAAACAAATAACATTTGACTGATACAGATGAAAAGGCGCGGTAAAAGATTTTTTTAGTTTTTGGTCACAAAAGATACAATGTCCAGGTGTGGTTTACTCGCTCGTCGCACGGTGACTCGCGGTCGCGCAATAAGTTCCCTTCCCACTACTCCTTATTTCCGCTCTATGTTGTCTACGTGTAAAGTGAAAAGTTTCAGAGATATTTCGATTGCTCAACTTACCCCTATGCTCAACTAGCCCCGCTCTACCCTACTCGTAATTTAAAAAAAATAACAGGTGTTATGACGTCACAAGCCCGAATTCAGAAGCGTTTTGTTTTTGTCAATATTCATTGATTAAAAAAAAACAAAAAATACGTGTCTATCTATAGGTATTTTTCAATACTCTAATTGACGGACTAAACAGATTTACAATTTATTTATGCGGTAAACTATTCTATTACTTGAATACCCGCGGTAGTAACAGTGTCGTCTGCTCATATCACCGCAGATTTTTTGAAATACGGACTGTCAGAACAACAACACAATCAAAACTAAACTTTTTTTGTAATTCGAACGATCGAATATTTCAATAGGTACGACACCTTTTTAAAACTAATTTGGAACACGACGTATTTCCGGTGCGCGCTCGTAAAGTGTTGCCAGTATAAAAAGATTCCTATTTTATTGGAGTAAGGAGGTTGAATACGGGTCAAGGAATATTTGATTTATTGTTATAGGTTTCCTTTGCTTTGTCATTTTAGTTTAAAGTGTTATAACTGTCGCTGCGTTTTTGATTGTATAGTAGTAGTAGTAGTATAGTATTTAGGACCGTCTAGTATGGTCTAATTGACGATTTAGACTCGTTAATGCGAGATTGGCTGGAGAAAAGCTACAAATAGGAAGGAATGGAAAGTTAAGACTACTCTGAGAAGAAACAGCTGAGCGATTGCACGGGTTCGATTCCCGCACGGAGCAAATATTTGTTTGACTACAAGTAATTGTTCTTGGTCTGGGCGTTTGTGTATGTGAGTTTATGTTTGTAAACGTACCCACGGCACAGGAGAAATTCCTAGTGTGGGGGCAACGTTTTAAAAAAGCAAAAAAATGTCCCTGTTTCTTTTAAAGTCCAGACATTATTTTGGTCATGTCATACGAAGACCATCTAGATTAATGTCAGTAAATCTATGACCCGGGGCTGAAGGTCATATTTGGTGATTCTACACCAAAAAAAATAGGTTCCAAGAAATCAAATATAATTTTTAGTCTTTTTAAACATCTTTTATTTAAAACATGTAGAAAAACATTTAAGACTACCTTGTACACTTGTAGTGCAGTACGCCATAATTCCGCAATTCAAAAAATTATTCTAAGAAATGAACTTCAAAGTATTTTAATAAGGCTGGCAACATCCGGAATGCTTGAAGGAGTCAATATCAACTGCTTCATGCTGCAGCTGCATAGCAACTGCATAGTGAACTAGTCTTCTACACAGAAGCGTAGCTACCGCTGTATCAACCGTAACAATTTATATGGGGTCCCCAAGTGTCAAGGGCCTCTGACGATTGGAATAAAAATAAAAACATAAAATGTTGCTCTTAAATGAAAACTTATCGCGGCCATAGAGCTCCAATTATCGTACTCCTAACATAGCTCAATTTTCAAAAAGGCTATATGTAGTTGTCATAAATGAGCTACGATCAGTCGATCAGCGTTCCCAATTTTCTAGCTCCCGTCAAAATTCTCTTAATGACAGCAGTAACAGCATTAGTTACACGAGTCAGGATGCTATTGTCTTTATTTTGCAGAACTATACACTTTGAAGGGTACGACGGCAGGAATTACGATTATTATTATTGACGGCGATAAAATTCGTATAATGAAACATTCCTTTTGTTGCTCAAGCCATTATGATATGATTCTGAAAAAGAAGCTTTTTAGTCCAGCTATTATAAGTCTACACGCCATACCATCAGTCATATCATCTATCTTTGAATTTGATGATTAAAATGGAGCATCATAATTATTCTACCAATCTCCCTCTTCTGTACAAGTGTGGAGAAACAAAGAAAAAACAATATTAAAGTCAATACAGGAAGGTTCATGTTTTCAAGTGTATAATCAGATTCTTGTGTCTCCCCTTTGGCACTGATATTAACTCTGTTAAATATGGTGGGTCTGGCGCACTGCACAGTAATTGTCAGGAGGATCTGTCTGTCTTGATTTGAGCGAGGAACGATCTGTAACGCAGAAGATAATGTTTAATTAGTTAAAACTGAAGGTAATACTATGTCTAGAGTTATGGAATCGTCTGAAAACATAAGGTTAGATGCTCTCAGACTAGGTGGAGCGATGATCTTCGCAAGGTGACTGATAACAGCTGGTTGAGAGTCGCCGGTGACGGAGTGAAATGGCGTGCGATTGGAGAGGCCTATGTCCAGCTGTGGACTGCTATAGATGATGATGATGATGATGATGATACTATGTCTACCATCTCACGCTGATGACGCGTTTATAGCATTACAGAACACACCCAAGGAGTGTAGGGTATCCCTGTGTAAACGTTTATAGACTGAATATGCCTTGTGATTATTATAAATATTGGATTTAAAAAAATGTAGAGATAATTTAAACATTGTAGAGAGAAATAAAACATTGTAAATATTGGAATTTAAAATTTCAAGAATTGCATAAATGAAATTCTGAAGACAGAATGATATCTTACCCAACAACGTCTTTTAGATTTGTCGCCTGACATAAGTTGTTATGTCCGAGGCCACAGCCGCGCTCGAATGTGTGGAATACTAGCGGAGCCCCCGACGTGGCTCTAGAAGCTTTCACTTTCTCGTGTAACTGAGGATAGTAGTAAAATATTTATAGTCATCATCTACCTAGTCTGTTTTAAATTTTGGTGGAATCGGCTTCCCGTAATCAATATTTATAGGATACCTACCAAAGGAGTTTATGACACACGTTACAGATTTAACTAAGGCTTCTGACTTTGTTAACATCCTCGTGGTTTAATATTAAACAACAACAAAGGAAGTTTTAAATGAAGAAGCTTATAATTTTTAGTCAATGTTACTGCTGATTACTTTTCATTTATTCACTTATTGAAACTAGCTGCGAAAGATCCATCATTTATGGGGTTCCACAGGGAAGTATATTCAGACCATTCCTGTGCGTGTGCGTAATACGTAAATTATCTAAATTTAGACGACGCAAAAAGAGTATGTAAGAGTGTATAGCAAACGGGTGATCTGTACAGCACGTATCTAAAGAGTTGGCTCCGTCTCTTTCTTTCTCTGCTAAAACTTGGCTGCATAGTACAGTAGACGATTTGGGAAATTGTCGCATGTGATTTTGACGTTCAGAATTGTTGATTATTTATTGTATCAGCCTAATTTCTTATGAATTACTATTCATTTTAATTTTATTTCCATCCCCATGGGAAAGAAATGTCAGTCTAAGTATAAAATTACCTTGCAAGCCAGATTATAGGGAACAATCTTGTCTCCCTTGGAGTGCATCATAAGGATGGGTATATGAGGCACGCTGCATAGATATTGATCCGTATCAAACGCGTACTCTGAAGATGCTGTAAATGGCTTCACGAACGTATCCTTGTAGTAGGGAAGCCAGGACACCAGCTAGAAGGAAAATATTGAAGGTGAGTGAAAATCCACTGAGGTTGGTCCAGAAAATGGCGGAACTGGGCGCTCACTGCGATAGCCAATTTGATATTTTGTCATATGAAATACACCTGGAAAATTTCGAAGAAGACCTTTGTCGGCGACATTCGTAGCTATAGAATGAACAGCTAGTTTTTATACTAGTAGTAATATTAGTTCTTTTTTCTTTGCAATTGCCGAATATTCACTGGACTCGTCGAAAGAGTCCATAAGTAATAGCACTGACTAGTTTCTTAAAGGACACACATATTAATGCAGAATCGGTTTGAGGCATTCAGAAAAAACTTGAAGTGCCTCGTTTTATTTCGGATGTTCAGAATCGATGCTGCACGGAATTCAATGCGAAACAGTTTTTGATGGGATAGTTTCCAATCTCTAAACGAGCTAAGCCTTAAGCTAGTCAAATAAATATACTCCTAACCTTAGAAAAAGGATGACTCGTGATCTCATCCATGAGATTATTGAAAGGTGCTTCAAGTACCAGTGCATCAGGACAGGGCAGCTGCGGATGTCCCTGATCACGGCACAGCTGTGATAGATGAGCTGTCATGTTCGCTGCTACTGCGGTTCCTGAGGATGTGTGGAACAGAAATAGGATAAAACTTGGTAAGCCCGTCCGTGCAACCATCCGTCCATGCCCCGTCGGCGCCCGGACGGGGCACGGTCGAACATTGTGGTGAACTTTTTGTATGAAGTGATTCATGCTTGACAGTGCGCCCGGACGGAGCACAGACGGGGCACGGCCCGGTCTCGGCCCGATGTAGCATGTAAACGCACCAGTTGACAAAGCGCTCCCTCATTCTAGCACTCAAATTTACTGCGCGGAACTTCTCGCGAGGGTGGCCGCTGATGGCGTTGGTAAAACATGACCCACCTCGGCCGTGTTGTTCCGAGCAGTAAATTTGTGTGATAAAATGACGGGGCGTTTCGTCAACTATGACGTATTACCAAGTATAACCCTAATCAAAACCATCAGATGAATCTTATAAAACAATAAATCTGATTAAGATCGTTACATGGATGGAGTGGATTGAAGCCTTAGCCCAGGAGTGGCGCAGAGTACTTTGAAAGACCGCACTATTTAAAGAAATGTGGAAAAACAAGTAAAGGCTAAGTAGAAATACACACAGACAAATAACTCCTAGGGATTTATTTTTGCTCAATTAAAACGAGACTTAATGAAGTGAAAACCCATCCATGTATGTTTTTTAAAGTAAAAAAAGAACTCTCAAAGCATAATGAAATGAATAGTTATCTCACAACTTCTGCCAACAATGTTTAAATTGAGCACATTATTTTGGCATTCGCAGTTAGCTGGTCTATATCATCAAATTGTTATTGGGAAAAGTCTATCTTACCTAAAGAGTTTCCCCATATCAAAACAGTGGGTCTATCAGTAGACCTAAGCGATTACGAGTACATTAGCCACGCATATACCGTTCGAAGTCTACTAACCTATATCATCAAATTGTTATTGGACAAAGGCGATAGCTTACCTAAAGAGTGTCCCCATATCAACACAGTAGGTCTGTCAGTAGGACTGAGAGACTCCATCAGCCAGGCATAAACTGCCAGAGCATCTTCTACCACACCCTTCTCTGTAGGTCTTATGTGAGTTGAGTCTCCATACCCTGGAATGAAGGGAATAGATGTTACCCGAGGTTTAGTCCGCGTGTCTGTGTACAATTATCTCACTGGATGTATTTTTTTTCAATTAATATAAACGTTGCGCCCCGCACTACGAATTTCTTCTTGGTCGTAGGTGCATTTACAAACACAGAAACTCATATACACAAACACCCAGACCCGGAACCACAACTTGTAGGTCATGCAAATATTTGTTACGTGCATGGATCGAACCCACGACACGCAGAACAGGAGTCATTCACACATTGCGCCAACCGTGCCGTCGAACCTATCTCTGTAGGTACCTTATTTTATGTAGATCCGTTCCATTCGGCCGAGCATCCAAAATTTCATATTTATAAGTAATTAGCAATTATTTGTGCTCAATATGGGTGCCTACTGATGGACATGACCTTTCGAATTTTACATTGTAGTACTTATTTCATCGATGGAACAGACATGTTGTTGTCGAGTAGAGACCGCGTATTAATAGGCAAACGTGGTATGGGAGGGCTTTTTTTTGACGTGGTAAAATCATCAAATGAGTCCTCCCACCCTGGGCGGAACGGGAGGGACTGTCAGACTTGTACTGACTGAAATCCACGATGTACTTCAATAGCCCTTTACATTCTAGGGTCACAGATACATTATGAGTCAGTCCCGCGACCCCGGCAGGCTTTGGCCCACTAAGGGGCGGGGCGTTATTTTGCTGACAGCTCTTTGAGGCGTGGGTGGAACACGGCGCACTGTTGACCTGGGCATGGTCCATGATTGGACGGCGAGTCACCCATTACACTGATGGCATGACGTTTAGAATTTTAAATTGTAGTACATATTTGAGATGGAGCAAACATGTGCTCGAGTGGAGACCGCGTAAAGGCAAACGTGGTATATGAAGCCTTGTGGTAAGATAGATCAAGGATTTGAAGAATGTGGCTGGCAGTGCATAGATGCAGACTGCCCAGGACCGAAGGATTTGGCGCTCTTTGTGGGAGGCTTATGTTGAGCAGTGCACAGCAATTAGCTAATAAATTTTGAATCCATGTTGGCCCAATATATGTAGTGTCGTTGAGCTCCTTGAACTACAAAAATACCTAACTATTACTTTTAATAAAAATACTTACCTCGATAGTCAAACGTGATGACATGGAAGTTCAGTTCTTGAAAAACTTTGTACATTTGCAGTCGATGAGGAGATGCGCGGTGATTCGAATTACCTGTCGTAAAGTTAAAGAATTTAAATAATAGGTTCTGAAACGCGCGTTTGAAAGCACCTCACGTGTACTCGTACCTACTCCTCTTTGAGTGGCAGTAGACCCCAACGTAGTTTGGAAAAAGGCTAAGCGCGATCGCATAATATAAGAAATTTTGTAAGGCCAATTCTAATACTTGCCAGACGCACCCTTTTTTTTAACGTGATAAAATCATCAAATGAGTCCTCCCATACAGGGCAGAGCGAGAGAGACTGCCAGACTCGTACTGCCTAAAATCCACAGTGTCCTTCAATAGCCCTTTACGTACCGGGGTCACGGTAAATCATAAGTCCCGCGACGCCAGACGCACCGTGCACACTATCAGAAACATTGAAAATGTATGCACCGAGTGCCGTCGGAAAAGCATCGGAAACGGACGTTCGTTCAGAATTTTCCTTACAGTGTGCGATATCTAATACAAAATAATGTATACAGCAAGTGGCATCCGGCGAACATCAGAATTATTCTGATAGAGAATTCTTACCGTTTATTCTTACGCATCGCGCTTTTGATGATGAGAAAGGATCAACATTTTGGGTACTCTCTGACTTAATAAAATCATGTGTTTCCGAACGCATACAACCCTAATCTCTTCAAAGTTAGAGTGAACAGGCTTCTTCTGGGTAAGCTCGCTCCATCGTCGACCTTGTCTTAGTCACTCCTGACCTAGACTAAGGTCAAGAGCAAACCCATTGAACACAAAAAAAAAATTGTCTCTTATAAACTGATGATTATGATGATTTATTGATTTCTCACCATGACAATATAATACGACTGTATTCTTTGTCTTCTTCAGTTCCTCATGCAGACGAGCATCCACCTTCAAGTAGTCTTTAATGACAAATACCTCGCGGAACATAGAACATGGTACTATATGCCATACACCTGAAACAATTTCATTGTGATCATCTTGTTTTTCAATTTTTCATAGATAATACATCTTGATCCTCTTTTTTATCGTGATAAAATTATCAAATGAGCCCTCCCATCCAGGGCGGGACGGAAGGGGGACTGTCAGATTTGTACTGACTAAAATCCACGGTGATCCTTCAATAGCCCTTTACGTTGCAGGGTTGGTGGTTACTTTATGAGCCCGTTTCGCGACTCTGGGAGGCTTTGGCTCTCTAAAGGGGCCTCCGTCAGATCTAAGGGGGGCCCCGTCAGATCTTAACACTCTTGGCGTTACTCTGACATCAACCCTAAATTTTTGTCCATTCTCTGAGGCTAAATCTCGGTTGACTGCTAATAAATTGGTGATCCTCGCAAAGCTGAGACGGTATTTCACGCCTGAACAGTTGCTCAACTTATAAAGCGCAAGTTCGGTCATGCATGGAGTACTGCTCTTCCCCTGGGATAGATCTGCCAAAAACCAACTTGGTGCTCCTCAGTCGATTGATAAACGTGCCGAGAGACTTATCGGCAACGACGCACTGGTTGGCACAAAGCTACAAGACCCTTGAAAATATACGCTGACTTGCCATTCTGTCGGTTGTCGGTTTTAGTCGGTTACATTTCGGGGAGTGTGTGGTGGAACGGCACAACTTGATTCTGCCATGCCCTTTTTTATCATAGGGCAACAAGACGAGATTAAACAGACTCATTTCTACAGAGTGTCCTAATTAAAATTTGTAAATCATCGTGCGAGAACAGTTTTTTACTGGGAAAATCATCAAATGAGTACTCCCACCTAGGGCAGAGCGGGAGGGACTGTCAGACTAATTCGTACAGTCCCGCGACCATCAGTGCGAGAACAGTTAGATGGTAATAAACGAATATTTTCATCGTACGACATCGAATTAAATTTAATGTGACAGCTACTACTAACTAAAATTTATTAGTACAGATAAACAGTTACCAAGTTTGATAGGACAGTTGTCTATAACAGAGTTGAACTCAATATTAAAGTGTCTTCCTCCCACGACGTTGCAACTCGAAGGGTTCTTGTAGTCCAAGTTTCTTGGGTAGTTTACTGCAAACAAAATTAATTTGACATTTCAAATTTCGTCGGTACAATGTAAACGCCTGACTAAATTCTTATAGGATAGTTTACCAGTAGATGTTGCTATTTTATTGTAACAGGCGTTTTGTTGCGTACTAAGAAAACGTGCCAAAAAATTGTAGTTATTTAAGATGAAAAGTAAATGAAGACCATAAAAATGGTTGGAGGACTGTGTCCACAATAAAATGAATACAAAGGGTGACGACTTAAACACCTATGTATACACCTATGTTTCACAAATAAACTGATTGATTGACTTATAGTGAAGCATAGGTGAAAAAACATGTTGCGCTTGCGCGGATCCCAGTATTGTTGTATTTGAGGACTATGAGGCATTACGATTTATTTTGTATCGTTTGTATAAAAATGTACGAAACGCAAGACAAGCATAGGAATGTAGTTAAAAAAAAACCAGAGTAGGTACCGCGATGGGTCACGGGAATGTCTTACCAGCTTACCGTGACCCTGGAATGTAAAGGGCTATGAAGAATCACCACGTATTTAAGTCAGTACGAGTCTCACAATCCCGTTCGCTCCACCCAGGGCGGGAGGACTCATTGGATGATTTTACCATGTAAAGAAAAGGTAAGGTAGGCCAAATGACGTGATCGTATGGTGTTCTCTGGAAACCTGTGTTTTGTGGAGTCCTGGGCATATGCTCAGATTCCTAGTAAAAAAGAAAATATGATAAGGGAAGGAAAATAAAGATAATATTTGAAGAAAATATAACGCCTGGCAAAAAAGTGAGGCAACAATTAACGCCAACGACTTGTTGCTATACCTTATTCATCAGGCGTCTTTCAAATTGTACGTTTACATTAAAAAAATACTTACTACAGTTAGAAAAGACTATTTTCCTCTGAACTGACTTGCTGTATTTGAACACCAGGGGCAATACAGCCACCTGAACCATGATTAAACTGGCTGTCACCGACGCACCTGCTAGTAATAATGCTCTAGAAAGTAAAAGATCTTCAATGACACCCAGGAACGGATTAAAGTGCTTTCCCTGGCAGCTACCCAGTTACTGGGTAAGAAGATGCAAATTGGTAAGACTTTTCTACGTATCATGGTATAAAAACTAGTGTTGTATTATACACGCAAACAGATGGCATAAAAGAGGTGTTTCTGTGACAACTGCCTACTTCAGTGCTACGTGACTTTAAAATACATAACCTAAAGATGCGATTCCACCGGGGTGGCACAAATGTTCGCCCTGCTATGCTATACTCTATAAAGAAATCTCATTCCTGGCCTCTATGATATGCTGTTGGACAAAACGGCTTTGGGATCGTTCAATCGTGCAGCGATAGTGTCGCTCTCAGTAGGTTAGTGAATGGCAAGTGGCGTGTGCGCTACGACCGCGCCGTCACAAGAATGAATTTATAGCGAACAGCACAGCCGATCGAGTCACTCAAGCAAACACGAACACATCGTGCGCATTGATACTTTTGTGCGCACACACGTGATCAGTGGACTCCTTATTTGTGCACGCACATTGCTAAACTCAGTTCAGTGAAAATATTCGCGCACAAATTATTGTGTAGCACTGTGTGCGAACAAAGTTTCGCACAGCCTTGCCGGTGGACACAGGAAACGCGATACTAGTTTAGTGCGCGCACTGCTAAAGTGCTGCAAAAAATGTTCGCGTACAAATATGCTGCAAACAAATTGTGTAGTACAATTTAATGTCTTTGGCTGCAAATTATTATGGTGGAATCGTACCATTAGAATTGCAAGGGTACTAAGAACATAAATAATTGCTTACCCTATCACCATGTTGATTTGGATATAACCTATATCTTTTTATGTCTAAATTATGTTTATTCTTTTCTCTACAATGTTTTCCATGCATTTTATAATTTTTATTGATGTTTTTTCAATAATTTTCTTAAAAAATCATTTTTATTTGATCCAGACTTCAAACAAGTGACATTTTGCAAGAATTTGTCATTTTTATTGGGAAAGGTGGCAATGTGCGCAAAAATATAGGTAGATGAAATGAGTTTTTTATTCTCATGAAATGGGGACCATTTAGAAAATAAGATTGGTACATTGATGAACAGCCAGTTTATTTCTCGTTTGGAAAACTTTATGCCGCTGTCGCAAAGTTTAAAAATTATACCTATAAATGGCGTTACGCATAATATGAAAAGTTTCTATGTATGGCTATTTAGTTTTGACGGCACGGTTGGTGCAGTGCCTGAGCGATTGGACTGCTGTGCTGCGTGCCGCGGGTTCTATTCCCGCACGGAGCAAATATCTGTATGATCTACAAGTAATTGTTCCGGGTCTGGACGTTTGTGTATGTCAGTTTATATGTTTGTAAACTCACCCACGACACAGGAGAAATTCGCAGTGTGGGGGGCAACGTTTAAAATAAAAACTTTTATTGCAATAGTATTTAGAACCCGTAGCATTAACTGTCCGTTCAAGACTGGTGACCTACCAGAACGTCTTAGGCCTCAGCCTCGAATCTTGCGGGCAGCGGGGCGGCGGTGGCGGCGGCGGCGGATTCGAGGCAGAGGTCTAAGGCCTCTGCCTCGAATCTCTGCCTAAAAGTTAGTAGCGGTGAGCGATGCGACGGGCAGCGCGGCGGTACGTTGTGCACGTCGCGTAAGTTCACTACACAATAGCGGTTGGCGACTCTGCCCGACAAGCCAGCCCGCGAAGCTGAGCAAGTAGCTTTAAATTCCCCTAATTATAATTCCCAGGCTGACCCTTGCTGCCCCCCCCCCCCTCAATGACGCACTAAGCCTAGGCCCGAACCCCAAAGGGGGTACCCTTGGTGACGTTCATTTAATTGAGCTTAGTTTGTAAGCCCTCGCTGTGGGCCTTAAATAATATAATTTTCGGTCACCACAGGATTGTCCGGTTAAGTAGCCGTAACCTTCTAGAGTTGTTGAGCTACGAGAGGGCATAACAAAAAAAAACGGTTGGCGACAGCCGCCGAACTCTCCACAATAACAACGCACCGTTTTCTTGCGTAGCGTCGTCGCACTCATTTCGAATGATGAAAAAAACTTTTAATGCCAAAAGGGCATCAGCTCAGTATAATGCCAGATGGCAGCACAAAGTTTGCATGTTTGCAAAGCACACACAGTTCCCGCCCCCGCTCCAAAAACCGTTTGGTGACAATCAGTGCGTTTTAGAGCTACGAACTGGGTAGTGGGACCGAATTATGACGTCTTAAAACCAGGCTTGTTCCAGTGAGTGAAAGAGGTGGCGCTAGATGACTTGTATAGCTGTCTCTTTCACTCACTGGAACAAACCTGGTTTTAAGACGTACCGGCCGGGCGTATACGGCCGCTAGTGTCTGCTTCTGAGTATTCCATCAATAAAACAAATTGCTTATTTTATAACAAATATATTTAAGTTCATCTTAACAAATAAATAAAATAACGCAGACAATATTTTGTAATACCATGTTTTGACTTTATTTCTGAATAGTATTAGGTATATGTAAATAATGTCACATATTATTTATTTTATATACCATATTGTACATGTCTATTATATATAATTTATAAATATTTAAGTACAGCCACGGACAAGCACATGTATCCCATTGGCAACCCTACATTTTCGAAATGTAGGGTTGCCAATGTACGAACTTTATACTTTCACGATGCGCACAGCTATGGAGTGGAATTCTTTGGCGGATTTTGTATTTCATGACAGCTATAACCTTGGGGTCTTGAAGTCAAGAGTGAATAGGTTACTTCTAGTCAAGCGTGCTTCACCGTCGACCACATCATCGCTTACCATCAGGCGAGATAGTGGTCAAACGCGAGCATATCCCTGCCGCTACTATACCTTACCCTTAACTGCACATACAATAAAATATACAGGGTGTAAGAGACATCGACGCACAAACGGATACCATGGGTTCAGGACGTGATTCTGGACGACTCGTTTTCGGTTTATTCCTACTTTTCGCATTATTTTTGAGTTTTTTTTACTTTACACTTTTCATAATCGTTATTTTTACTTAACCCAATGATATAATTAATAAAAAAGTAATTATTTCACTACTTTCACTAAAAGTAGCAATGTAAATAATACTAGAAATGGGTGTTTTCTCAGCTGTTTATAAAAGTTCAAATTAAAGGTCATTGTATACCTAAATACTGTGTCCAGTACCGCAGTACCTGTAGTACCTAATGGGCGGCAACATATTAAAAAAAAAAATAAAAAAATGGAAAGAAACCGACGAAAAATTCCAACATGGGGGCGTCCAGAATCATGTCCTGGACCCATGGTAACCGTTTGTACGTCGATGTCTCTTACACCCTGTATATTATGTTTTGTCTATCTCGTCTTTTATACAAAAAGCTACATTACAAATGTATATAATGCACTGTTGGTAATACTTGAACTATTATTATAAGATGCAATTCCTCTAAATTGACTAGTCGACCTCGAAATTCCTCTACCACCCTGACGCTTAATGTAATATGCACATCAAAGGTGTCTCCCCTAAGGGGCTTTCGTCTGTAATTTAATGTAACAGGTTTGAGTATTACAATTTTGTGAGAAATGAGCATTACCATTGTTTACGTTTTATCTTGGAGCACGAGACTAATTTATGATAGGGAAACAGTGTATAAGACGGGGACGCGAGGTATAATACGGACATACACTCTTCTATATTATATATATATATATATATATATAAAAGGAGAACTGACTGACTGACATATCAACGTACAGCCGAAACTACTAGGGCTAGGAATGTGAAATTTTGCACACGGCTTCCTATTATAATGTAGGGGAGCACTAAGAAGGGGTTTTTGGAAATTTAACCTTTAAGGGGGTGAAAAGGGGGAATTAGGAAAGTACGTAACCCACGCGGACGAAGTCGCGGGAAAAGTAATAGTTAGGCATACTTAACATAACACTAACGTAGCACAAGCGCCATCAAGACGTAATTTGTAAGCGGCTATAAACAAATGACGTCCTGTTGATGCTTGCGCTACGTTAGTATTGTGTTAAGTTCGCCTTAAGTATGTGATTTCCCATCATACCTCGCGTCCCCGTCTTATACACTGCTCCCCTACGCTTGTTTTCTAAACGTGATTATTCTTTTCTTGCCATCAACCTGATGATAAATCCCCAATAACACTTTTGTCCGAACTGAAAATCGACCCCAAGACTGCACTGCGACTGTTACACTAAGAATATTTATCTATGAAGTATTTTCATGCACATTTTCTTGTCAAAAGTTGTAAATCAAATGCGAGGTCGACAGTATTTTAATTCTATTTTGTGACATAATTAGTCCTTGCATTGAAATTAAAGTTATAGCTTCGAAAAATTAATAATTATTTATTCACATTATCGTACTGCCAACGAAATGTACCTTTGAAATTGTCTCTAAGGGAGCTGGTCCATGACGCGATTCGTACGATCTGCAATTTCTACTACCTAAATAAATAAATAAATAGTCCACAACTATCACACAACGCCATCTAGTCCCAAGCTAAGCAGAGCTTGTGTTATGGGTACTAGAAAACTGATAAACATACTTATATATTTGTAAATACATACATATTATAGATAAATTACACCCAGACACAGAACAAATGATCGTGCTCATCACACAAACATTTGTCCTGGGTGGGAATCGAACCCACGACCATAGCAGTCAGGGTTACTAACCACTAGACGACCAGGCCTGCCTAAAATTACTAACTAAAATTGAAAATCGTCCTTGCTACTACGATATAATGATGCAATTCGACTGACTTGACGTCGTCGTGGCGAGCGTGTTTTGTTTTTCATCTACCCGTAGACAACCGCACGCTTTATGTCATATGTCGTAGTGGTAAGGATGATTATCACTTGAAGTTGAAGTCGGACGAATTGCGTCGCATTAGCAAGCTTCCTAAGTCTGTCAGGGAACAACAGCAGTGTTGTATGCCGTGCTGATTTTGAGTTAGGGACTCTTACACTTATTCATAAAATGAGTCCTCCTACCCAGGGCAGGACGGGAGAGACTGTCAGACTTGTACTGACTAAAATCCACGGTGATCCTTCAATAGCCCATTACATTCCAGGGTCACCCGATGAGGGAGGGGTGAGTAGTCCCTAAGGCAGCAGGCGTATCAACACTGGCTACAGCAGTGCAGCTGAATGTCTTCTGAATTTGGGATATAATCTCATATACTAATTAACTATAGATACCTTTAGTTAATTATTTGGAGTTCAGTACTGCTGAGATCGGAATTATAACTTACTGTCCAGACAGCGAGCTCGTAGCGTACTTACTAACAATGAAAATGTCACTCCACGCTAGCGTCAAGCCAGACTAGCGTCAAGCCACACTGGCGTCACGCCACGATAGCGTCAAACTGTACTAGCGTCACGCCACGATAGCATCAAGCCAGACTAGCGTCAAGGCATACTAGCGTCACGCCACGATGGCGTCAAGCTGTACTAGCGTCACGCCACGATAGCGTCAAGCCGTACTGGCGTCACGCCACGATGGCGTCAAGCTGTACTAGCGTCACGCCACGATAGCGTCAAACCGTACTGGCGTCACGCCACGATGGCGTCAGGCTGTACTAGCGTCACGCCACGATAGCGTCAAGCCGTACTGGCGTCACGCCACGATAGCGCCAAGCTGCACTAGCATCACGCCACGAAGGCGTCAAGCCGTATTAGCATCACGACACGATATCGGCAAGCCGTACTAGCGTCACGTCACGATAGCGTCAAGCCATACTAGCGTCATGCCACGAAACCGTCAAGCCGTACGCCGTACTAGCGTCACGAGACGATAGAGTCAAGCCGTACTAGCGTCACGTTACGATAGCGTCAAGCCGTACTAGCATCACGCCACAATAGCGTCAAGCCGTATTAGCGTCACGCCACGATAAGCCGTACTAGCGTCACGCCACGATAGCGTCAATCCGTACTAGCTTCACGCCACGAAAGCGTCACGACGCGCCAATTTCGCTGTTGGACATGCCGTAATAGTCTCACATAGTATGAAAACTGGTAGCAGCTTGATTTAATATGCAAATAAATAATATCGGAATATTTATTATTGCAGTCTATTTTTCTATTATTTTAACTATTAGGAACCCTGTCTAGCACTTATTCAGTTGTCCTAATTTATTACTATTTTACGGTTATATCAAATTGACCGACTTACGTTGAGAGCAAAGATTTAAATCGTTAGATTTTTACTATCCAGAAAATCGTATCTATAGCGTTTTTCTGAAACGCGTGGTCATATTAAACGACTAGTATACGTCCACGGATTTCCCCGCGTTCCTGTTCATTTTTGTGCGATTCCGTAACCATTAAAAAAAACTAGCTTAAGTAACTCCTTATAATATACGAGTGCCATCGAAATCAGTCCAGCCGTTCTGGAGATTGGACACAAGAAATCTCAGATCCAAAATCCCATAGAAAATATCAATACTACTCGATCCAAATGGGGTAGTTTGTTTGTCTAAACCTTAGCGAAGCTATAGGTATTTATGTACTTTTTGGCATGACCTGAGCCACTGTTTATCTAAAGATTTAAATCTTTGGCATAGAGACGACAAATCGATCTGTTCTCGAAGATCGACGGGTGCTTTTTAATTGAGATGCTGATCGACGAATTCCCTGTAAATAGAGAAAATACAATAATTAATATAATATGTACAGACGCCAGCACATCAACCTATCTCAATCTGTCAAACTTCTTTATTAGATTTTCAACCTTATAAAAATAGTGGAAGGTTTATAGTCGATTTGTAAAATTTGACAGATTGGGGCAGGTTGACCTGCTGGCGTCTGTACTTGTTTTCTGGAAATGTTAAACTGTTTTGTTGGCACAGTGAGTTAATGAGATTCGAGTAATAGGCATGATGGTATCATCATCAGCTTAGCCTTTTCCCAACTATATTGGGGTCGGCTTCCAGAAAAACCAGATGTAGCTGAATATCAGTATTTTATATGGAGCGACTGCCTGTCTGACCTCCACAACCCAGTAACTGGATAATACGATAGGTACCCCATGGTAAGACTGGTTGTCTGACTTATAGAGCTTCTGACTAATAGTAACGACTGTCAAAGATGTACAAATGACAGCCGGGACACACAGGTTTACGTGCTTTTTGAGGCACGGAGGAGACTCGTTATGACAGATGGTCACCTGTCCACAGATCAACCTCGGCAAGCGCGACTTAACCCGGAAGATCGGCCTGTGCGGCTGTTATTATTTAGTATCAATAAATTATAAATATAATTTTAAATGGGCGTTTGTGTATGTGAGTTGATATGTTTCTAAACGCACCCACGACACAGGAGAAATTCCTAGGCAATGTAATAAAAAAAAAATTAGGTCCTTAGCCCTTTTTTAGCCGAATTCGAAAAAAGGAAGAGTTTCAAAAAAAAATAACATATTGTGCAAAAACACAATGCCTGCATATATAAATTTGCAGCTTTTTTCCTAGATAGCATACTTTTCAAGAGACATCAATTCCCAATTTTAGCGTTTTTTCGAAAACTACTTTTTGCACTTAACGGCATTTTAGTTGATGGGCTGCGGTACGGAGTTTCTAAGGGAGCTGACGCAATGCGACGCAATCCGACCGATTCCAACTACAAGTGAAAATCATCCTTACTACTACGACATATGACATGAAACGCGCTGTTACCTTCGGGTAGATGAAAAACAAAACACGCTCGCCACGACGACGTCAAGTCAATCGAATTGCATCATTATATCATAGTAACAAGGACGATTTTCATTTTTAGTTAGTAGAAATTGCAAAATGGGGAAGCACCCTAAGTTCTACAACAACGCTCGTTTTAGGGTTCCGTATTAATTATAAACCAATAAAAAGTGTAACTCACGTGATAACGTCGGGCAGGTCGGCTGCGTGACAGATCCACTTGTGACCCAGGTCGTGATCACTGGGGTAGGCGTGCAGCTTCACAGGAGCGTCTGTGTCGGTGCGGGACTGGAGCACTGATCTGTATAGCTGGAGAGAGGAACATAATTAAGTAATTTTCAGTTTTTTTTATTATTTGTATAATCATGGTATACATATTTTGCATGTACGATATCTATATCTATATATATAAAAATGTTATGTTGGTTTGTGTATGCTTTAAAAACTCAAAAAGTACTGCACTGATTGAGCTGAAATTTTAGCATGATAAAATCCGCATGAAGGATTGCTCTTATCTATTTTTTGCATCAGTCACATATCCGCGACCGCGAAAAAACAGCTTTTTGTGCCACAGCGAAGCGTGACAGGGTACAGCTAGTTAAATATAGAAATAATGTTCTAAGTTCAGCCGCATATCGTGGCGTACAAATTAGTGAAAAGAGATGATCAACAGCGATTACAAATTAGGTAATACAATTCAAATACCTACACATATACAATACAATTAGAATACACTATGAACACAAATAATTGTTTAAATGGTTAAAAAGAAAGATGACTGAAAAAAACGAATAACCCGTCAATTAGGTATTTGAACCACTTAAATACATTGAGCTAAATTACATCCCGATTTTTTTCTTCCCATACAATGAAATGATTCTTACATGAAACGTCTAACGGCATTAAAAAATATTTGACCCATTCCATTCATTTTCAACAAGTGAATCCGCAATCCGCGAATCTGTTTTAGGCCTTAATGTTGACCTTGGTCGCGGAACTGTACGAATTATCGTGACCGTGGAACGTAAAGGTCTATTGAAGGACACCGTGGATTTTAGTCAGTACGAGTCTGACAGTCCCTCCCGCTCTGCCCTGGGTTAGGAAACATTTGATGATTTAACCACATAAAAAAAAAGTTATGACGGCTTGAGTTTAGATAAGGTACTTACCCTAAGACCAACAACGAAAGGTACCACAACATCATCCTTAGCATGTAGTATGAGTATGGGCAGAGACTTCACCTTCGTGAGGTACTCGTCAGACTTGAATGTCTGCTCGTTGTTGGACCGGAACGGCTCCACAAATGTATAATCGTAGTATGGCAGCCACGTTACTAACTGTGGAAGAAAAGGATAGTTAATTAAAAAGACTTAGGCCCACTTGCACCACAATCACTAAACAGGTTTAGCGTTAAACTGATTTAAAACATCGTTCTGTCTCTGTCAAATTGTATGAAGTTGACAGAGACAGAACGGTGTTTCAGAACGAAGTGGGCCTTAGTATTTATAGCAACAGTTTCAAGTTAAACAGCTGAGTAAAAGATCTTAGGGTCGATTTCCAGGACGGTCAAAATTTTATTGGGTTTTTTTAAACAGAATTTCGCTGAAGTTGTTTTTATTTGTAACAAAAATCACTATTTTTAATTTAAAGCTAGGTGTTTATAAAACTTGCTCGCGGGACTGTACGAATTACCGTGACCCCGGAACGTAAAGGGCTATTGAAGGACACCGTGGATTTTAGTCAATACGAGTCTGACAGTCCCTCCCGCTCTGCCCTGGGTGGGAGGACTCATGTGATGATTTCACAGAGTAAAAAAAGAAGTTGTATAGAAAACTTAAACAAAAACGCCTCGGATAGCACGTAAAGCCGTTGGTCCCGGCTGTCATGTACGTATATCTTTGCATGTAGATCTTTGACAGTCGTCACTATTAGTCAGAAGCTCTAAAGTCTGACAACCAGTCTTACCGTGGGGTATCGTATTACCTAGTTACTGAGTTGTAGATATTGTGTTGGGAGCACCTTAAAAATTACAATAACTGAATCAAGAAATCAGCTTATCAGAATATTCTATATACTTAGTGTCTTAGATTCAGATTCATTTACTCATTGTAAAACATAGGTACAATCGACAAAGTTGAATCATGACCCATTTTAACAATAAATTTTTGAATCCGTCAAAATAACAAAGATCAAGGTGCACTACACCATGGATATGTATGTTTAAGCGAATGTGGACTTAATTGTATTTGAATGTCTGTAAGAAAATAAGCTTATGGTGGGTCATCATTAAAATTTGTCGATTGTACCTACATCATAAGTTACCTTATGATGTACAATTGACAAAGTTTACGTCGTATACGTAGGTACGCAGTAGATTGGTAATAATACGAGTAATATACATTAAAAAAATAAAAGAAACTTACCCTCGACAAAGGATGTTTAGCAACTTCATCAGCCAAGTTATTAAAGGGTGCTTCAAGTATCAGTCCTCGTGGCGGCGGGAGCGGGGCCGGACGGTCCAGTAGACGTACTGATAACTCCTGCAGATTACCTAGCAGGTGCGACGAGATTGCTGTACCTGTAATGAAGAAATAATAGATCCGAATTATCTAGTTTATTTTTGATTTCAGTGTCTCTACAATTTTTTGAAGGAAAAAAAATCGGGTGCTGCAGCTATAGTTTTTTAACGTGGCAAAATTATCAAATGAGTCCCCCAGAAGGACACGAGGTACTGTCAGACTTGTACTGACTAAAATCCACGGTGTTCCTTCAATAGCCCTTTACGTTCCAGGGTCACGGATGTTTGCTCAGATTTTTTTACGAAAACACGATGCAGTCGTTACTGCGTATAAATAAAAAACTTTTATTTATACATCAGTGCCCCCCATACAGATACATCAGTGTGCCCACACTAATCCATAAGTGTCCTCACACAGGTTTGCTCACCTAGAGAGTGTCCCCACACGAAGATGTTCCTGTCCCCGTGGAGCGTGGTGTGCAGCCACTCGTACACCACCAGCGCGTCCTCCACGACGCCCGCCTCCGTCGGACGGAGGTTCGTGGAGTCACCGTACCCTGGAAACACAGCAGTTGAACTCCAGCAAGCGTAGCATAGCGCCGTGGACACGAGTTTTTTCAACGGCGACGGAAAAGACAAAATAACAGAACGTAGAATAATTTTACCGTTAAGCATGGAAATGTATAAAATACTCTCAGGCGATGTATTCCTGCTGCCGCTATAACAACATACTAAAAAACAGGTGGCCTACCGTATCGTCTTAAACCGCGAGTAGTTAGGCTATGGGAAAGAGACAGAGCTATACAAGTCGTCTAGCGCCATCTCGTTCCCTGAGCGGAACTTCTGAACTGAAAAGGAACTGCAACTTCTGTTGGCCGACGGAAGACAGTAAAACCTGTTTGTCACCGGTCTCTGACAGAATGGTGGTTGAAATGAAGGAGTGAAACCAGGTGGCCCTGATTTAGTCTACCGTACAAACTTTACCGTCTATAGCTAACATCATCTGCCTAGCCTTTTCCCAACTATATTGGGGTCGGCTTCCAGTCAAACCAAATGCAGATGGATATCAGTATTTTACATGGAGCGACTGCCTGTCGACCTCCACAACCCAGTAACTGGGTAATACGATACTCCATGGTAAGACTGGTTGTCAGACTTTAGAGCTTCTGACTAACAGTAACGACTGTCAAAGATCTACAAATGACAGCCGGGACCAACAGCTTTACGTGCTTTCCGAGGCACGGAGTAAACTCGCTATGACAGATGGTCACCCATCCACAGACCAACCTCGGCAAGCGCGGCTTAACCCGGAAGATCGGCCTGTGCGGCTGTATTTATTTAGCCACGAGTTCCTCATCTTTACAGAGCTTTACCATCTATAGCTAACATACCTCTATAATCAAAGGTAATGGTGTGGAACTCCATCTTCTGGAAGAACTTGTATAATTCAATCCTATGCGTCGCCGCCCGGGAGTTGGAATTACCTGAAATTATTAAATGCATGATTAATTTCATGATTAATTAAATAGACTTTTCGCAACGCTCATCCTGTTTTAGTCCCTTCATAAAGTACACTTCTTCCGCAAATTCTGAGGATGATGCAATTTCCACTTTGATTTTCCATAACCCATTTGGGGTTGAAATTTACAAAATCTAGAGAGACGCATTTTGTCAATTTGGTTGATGTAAGTCTGCATTCGAACTTTCAAGTAAACCGGTAGAAGTTTAAATAAATTTTCATACAAAGTAATTATAACCCCCTTTTTATCGTGGTGAAATCATCAAATAAGTACTCCGACCCAGCGCAGAGCGGGAGGGACTGCCGGACTCGTACTGACTAAAATCCACGGTGTGCTTCAATAGCGCTTTACGTTTTGGGGTCACGGTAATTCGTACAGTCCCACGACCTCGGCAGGCTTTGGCCCTCTAGAAGGGGGCCCCGTCACTCTGCTGACACTCGTTGAGGCGCGCGTGGAACACAACGCGCCGTCGACCCGGGCATGGTCCATGGTCGGACAGCGAGTTGCCCATTACTCGCTGTCCGTATGCCCGCGCAATTTTAACCTCCTTAGGGGCTGAATTTCCTAAAATCCGTTCTTGGTGGCTATTTACATCATATTATGGAACGTTTGTGCAAAATATGCTTCTAGATAGAGCTAGCGGTTTCAGCTGTGCGTTGATCGATAAGTCAGTCAGTTTCTTCTTTTATTATAAACACAGATATTATTTATTAGTTGTTATTTTAGACTGGTATAATTGTTATATAAATAATGTTTTTTCTCACCATGACAATATAGGACTACAGGCGACTTAGACGTGGCTAGTTCTTCATCTAGTATTCTATTTAATTCTTCCTTGTCTGTATGAGAATCGAAGTTACCTTTCAATCTTTCATACGCTGTCTTTGGTAATATGTGCCAAATACCTGGAACAAAAAACGAATTAAATCATCAACCCACTTCAAAAATGGGAGAAAGTTTTCAATTAACCGCGAATTGACAAAATGAAACCTCTATAATTAATAACTGATGTAAATCTATATATATAAAAATGTTATGTTGGTTTGTGTATGCTTCAAAAACTCAAAAAGTTCTGCACCACTTGAGCTGAAATTTTAGCATGATATATAATCCGCATCAAGGATGGTTTTTATCTATTTTTTATTTTTTTGAAAAAACATTTTTTGTGCCACAGCGAAGCGGGGCAGGGTACAGCTAGTTACATATGTATTTATAGAAGGCAATATCTTCTAAAGAGTCACGTTACTGAGATATATGCCAACAAAGTTTTTTTTAGATTATATCTGGCGCAGCAGTAGAAATTCCTCGTGTCCACACGAGGATGCGTGGGTTGTGTTTACAAACATTTAAACTCGCTGTCAAAGCTGAGACATATATAATGAAGCGACTGCCAATCTGGCCTCCACAGATTTTCATCTATACCAATATAATAAAGAGGTGAAGTTTTCAGTAGCTGAATGATCGACTGCTGTGCTGAGTGTCGCGGGTTCAATCCCTGTACGAAAGATTTGCAAGTAGATGTTCCGGGTCTGGGTGTTTGTGTATGTGAGTTTCTATGTTTGTAAACGCACCCACGTTACAGGACGTATTCCTAGTATGGGGCAAAGTTTAAAAAAAAAACCGCAATCAATAAGTCGCGTTTTCGCAAAGATATTTTTGAGGAAGGAAAACTTCACTTGCGAGGGGCCTAGAACCCGTGTCTTCAAAAAAAAAATGTCTTCACAATCAAAAAATGAAAAATAAAGGAAATCTTACCAATTTTAACCCTGCATTTGTCCACTTTGGACTCATACTCAACACTGAGGTTGCGCGCGCCATCTATACCGGCCGACGCTGGCTCTTCGAAGTCTGTGTGTAGGGGCCATTGTACTGAAATAGGTAAACACCATCAATAATTTGCAAATAATTAGACCATCAGTAAGAGTTCTGAAAAATAATAGATACTTTTCTCCTTTTTGTTTTTGAGGAGCTCGTGTCTAAATACTTACAGCCGCACAGGCCGATCTTTGGGGTTAAGCCGCGCTTGCCGATTCAATCTGTCTGAAATTCAAGCAAGTTTCCTCCGTGCCTCGGAAAGCGCGTATAGTCGTTGATCCCGGCTGTCATTTGTAAATCTTTGACAGTAGTTACTGATTGTCAGAAGCTCTATAAGTCTGACAACCAGTCTTACCATGGGGTATCGTATTGATCAGTCACTGGGTAGTGGAGGTCGATAGGCATCGCTGTTCAAAGTCGCATGTACGAAAAAGAATACTAATTTTATGTAAATAAGGTTCGGTATTCGAAGTTCCATCTAGCTAAGCTAGCTAAAATACACTTATTAAAAAGTTTTGAGAAGAATATCTTACCAAAATTAGCGAATATGAGGCTTCTTCTGAACGCCTTGGAGTATTTGAAGATGAGAGGCACCACAGCTATGTGGAACACGAATAAGCTGGCTGATATTGAGGCACCTAAGATAAGCACCCTGGAAATCATAAAAAGATATCATATTAAATTAAACTTTTTTTAAATGGGGTTTAAAATACTTTTCATTACTCTTACTCTGAAAGTAGGTCTGAAGTTGCCTGAAGAGAGCATTGAAAGTAATACTTTTCAACCCTAGGGAGAATCGCTTTCAACTGACAGTCTGTCAAATTTTCATGGACAGTGGTCACACAAAATAGAGGGAGTTAGAAGGAGAACGGGGAAGCCTTTTTTTTTGCCAGCAGTTCCCACTTACCAGGTTATGAAAAATAAATAAATAAGAAGGGTGGGGCTGAATAATATTTATAGCCGTTCAATATCGATTGGTGATGCTGCCGAGCTTGGTCCAGAAAGATGTGGCGAGATGACCTGAACGTGATCTGACATTGCCGTTCAAAATTGATGTTCCAAAGGAGCACTTGGAAAGATATTCAGGAGGCTTTTGTCTAGCAGCATTAAAAGCTGAAAAAACCAAACTTTGGACCAAACAAATTCTTCAGCTTTATAATATTAGTATGAATTATGATCCAGTGGTTTAACTCTCAGCGTACCCATAGGCAAAGCCGATGGCAACAGCTAGAAAAAATAATTTATCACTTGGGCAATGAGTGATTTTATTTTGATAAATTAACATAATATTATCAATCTTTCTTACTACGAGATAACAAAAAAATTCAATTTTCCACTGGACTTTAATACTAATTGTGCCGGAATTAAGATAAAATAATTAGTAACTGATAAATATACTAATAAGTACAAATATGATCAGTCTGATTAATTTATTACAGGTATCCATATTTCTTTGTTTTTGTATTTATCTTCTAATAATTTGTTTATGTTCCAAGTGTTTAGGACATTGTACTACACAGAAATAATTATTTAAGTTACATATTCGGGCTCTACATAGGTAAAAAAAATAATTGTAGGTGATTTCATGGAAATTGTTTCTTATTTTTAACTGCACATTAAAAGAAGCATATTGGTTTATGAAAAATATGCTAATTAAATAGCATTAATATTTATGGGACCGAATGGCATATATATTTCACTAAGCAAAAAAAGAAACAACAATCGGAGCAGAAACCGCGGAGTAATTGGTGAACCTCCTCCTTTTTGAAATCGGTTAAAAAAAAAATGGCAAATACTTTTGAATATGAGTCAAAGACAAAAAAGAAGTATAGAAGGATTGTTGTGTGATGTTTTATAATTTCTGCCTAACCCCTTTAGGAAAAAGATGTGAAAGTTAATCTATGTGTGTGACAGGCTTACAACAGTAATTTAAAAAAGAAATTTGTAACAGACATTACTGCCCAAAAATAAATAGGACACTGCATTAACTAACTTTCTTTTAGTCAGCCTTTCTCCTTTCACTTCATTAAAAAATATTATGTAAACAAGATTTAAATATTGAAAACAGGTTTTAGTCTAGTTGGGCTACAATTTGTTCCCTTTGCCACTGCTTAATAGAGAAAAAAAATTAAAAAGTAAAATTGACTTACCCAACGGTGTAAAGAGGCACACATATCAACAGTCCTTTGAATTCTACCATAATTATTAGCAATTAAAAAAAATAATGACAAACTTATTAAAAACAAAATAACAAACAAACTCTTTAAATAATATTAGAATTATTAGTAACAAAATACAACAAAAACAATTTTTTACGTGCTTGTATCTACGGAGTGAATCTTGATATAATGAAATAAGTGATGAATGAAAACTGTGTTGAAACTAAGCTAAAATACTATTTTTCAAACTCATAATCCGTTTTACATTTAGATTATTATTTATCGGTCAATTAATACGAATTAGTGCAAATCATGAACCGAACCTTCGAACTTTTGACGACATTTGATTTGACAGCTGCGAACGAAACGCGACGTCACTTTCATTTTTTGTTCGTAGTGACAGTTTCGTTCAGAAATAGTTTTAATTCTAATAATTATAACTTATTATTTTGAATGATTTCGTCGTTATCCACTACATTTCACCATTGAGCCCGTCTGCTCAGCAAAATAATAGCCTCATGGGAAATAACTTGGAAGGTTTTTTACCAGGTTAACCTAAAAAATCTCTTCGCAAAACTACAATTCTACGGACGCAGTCCACATGAAGTCTTATGTTTACCCAAACCAATGTGTTCAGTTGTTAAAAATTACAATAGCTTAATTCGATGATGAAGTTAACTTCATCATTCTTCACCAATATTGACTTATACCTAAAGCATAAACTAATTGACGTATTCTGCAATCTGGCCGTTGTAACCTGATAAGTACGGATTTTAAACCTGGTTCAGTGGATTTACTTAGTTCCATTGCCGATGTGCTATTGTACTAGTCTGCTTTGGACTTGTATAGGGCCTTATTAATTATCGTGTAGGTACAACAGCGCTGTCGCCGTTGTTTGAAACATGGAAATTATAACTGAAGTGCCATGTCGCTGCTACTGTTGGCGGTCGACTAAGAACTCGTATGTTTTAATTGCATAATACACACAAACACCCTCAGTGAACTTTTTTCTTTATCGTCGTTGTCCCGTTCATGGTCCATGATTGGTCGGCGAGTCACCCATTATTCACCGTCCGCATGCCCGCGCCTACGGTAAACGGAGATCGCCTCGTGACGTCTGATGTCATGGGCATCTCCCTTGGCGGCTGGGTTGTGAGGTGGAAGCAGTCCTCACCCTCACGGCGCGATCGCCTCCTGCTTCGCTAGCATGACTGCTGTGCAGATGAAGGCGACCGCTTTCCATTCTGTCTCATCCCGCAGAATAGCCTCGACCAATCCCGGGCACGAGAGGTCGCCGCCTATCGACACCGTGACACGGTGGTGCTCTGCCCAAGCGGGGCAGATCTGCACCGTATGCTCCACCGTGTCCTCCGGGCGATTCTTGCAGTGGTGACACCCAAGCATTTCTTTTTTCCCAATCAAACACCGGAACCTCCCGAAACATTCGTGTCCGATGAGGACCTGCGTCAAGCGGAAGGTGAGGACGCCGTGACGCCTCTCCAGATACTCCTCAAACGAGACGAGCACGCCGCGACCGTAGCGGTAAGACCCCTTCGGTCTTACCGCTGCGGTCGCGGCATGCTCGTCTCTTAGTGAACTCAAACCAAAATCGTGACGTGAAATGTAGGTACCTAATTTATCAAAATAATAACAACGTCTACTTATTCATACGTTTATTTTCTGAATCTTTCTCTGCTTTTTCGGTTTTTTAGTTTTTGTATAAATGTTGTGTATCGTATTATTTTTCCGTATTATTTTCATTTTAGGTCGCTTCTTTCTTGGAGGTTCTATGATTTCACCTGTTAATTTATCATACACTATCAGTCTCGGGTTTGTGAAACACCTTACTTCTAGAATTTCTGTGGTGATCACTTCATTTTTCATGTTACCGGCTTTCAAAATATCTTTAACTGCTGGAGCGTAAAAGTGGTACTTCCCTAATGTTGATGCATAACTTAATATGAGTTGACCTGCAAGTTGTGCTTCGTACACCAATTTCATAACTACTATAGTTTTATAAGCCTTCAATTTCGTCACAATAGTTTGTCCTGGCTTGATCGTGATCGTACCCTTTTCAGTCACACCAATAGGCAATTTTAACGTTTGTGTACTTTCATTTCTCCATTTTCTCACATATGTAAAGTTTCCATAACCGAAGACTACGGTGAAATTGGTGAAGATTTCATCATTCGGTAAACCGGTTGCGGACCATGTAGAACTAACCCTGTTTTCAATAACTTTGTACATGTTTCTATGAGATGTAATATTATTAGTTGTATTGTTGATATGTTCGTGAGTTTCTAGAACAATATCTTCATTCAAAATGTCGATAATATTAGACTGTTTAATTCTGAGTCTTCTTTTCATTTCCTCCCAATGAAACTTGTTGAATAAGTTGCCGTGAGGTGTAGGATTTTTGAGGTATATGTCGTCCGAGATATTACCTACATGTACTCTAACTGATTTATTGAGTCTAGCTGTTGTAATGTTGAAAAGTTTTAGTTCTTCTTCTGTAACTACTTTATTATCGTATCCATTGTAATTTGTATTGACAAGCACATCATTTTTATTTGATAGCACGGTTATATTTATGCATACTCTCGCGTTCACTATTATTGGCAGTAATAAAAATATTAGTAACATTTCAATTCTTCGATTTGTGCACACAACACTGATTAGTTTCTGAGGTGGTATTTTTTTAACAGGTTTTCTTTTATTTTTGAGCACTATTTTAGCACTGAGAAGTTTCGCACAGATTCGCACTTTTTTTTAATAACTATACGTTTCAAGTTTTCTTCGTAAGATGATTCGCTAAAGTACTCAATATGAATTAAAATATCATTAATATAATAATCTATGTTTATTGACATACGGATTCAAGATCTTGTTCTTGACCTTATTATCTCAGAACTATTACTCGGTAGTGTATGTACCTACATATCAATCGTAGCTAATACGAGTATGTTAGATGTAAAATAATATGAAACATTTTGTCCATTTATCATATTTTTTTTTTTGTATAATAACGAAAAACAAAGATCAAAAGTTCACATAAATACGTAAGCGGACGCTCTACAGCAAATCAGCCAGTGATACTATCAAATTCAATTCGATACACAGCTGCTGACATAAATAATAAAATGAAACTTAAATTAGTAGTGTTAGCGTTATTAATAAAAATTGTTGCAGCAAGAATTAAAATTGACGTAAAAGTAGATAAGGATCAAAATGTGGAAATATCATACTCAGGATCAGAAACAGATTTAATCACAGATGACGACATCAAAACTTTCAAAATCGATGGTGGTAATTTACTATCTGCAGTGGATGAGCACTTGGGGAAAAGGCCGAAAAATGCGTACCTTAGAAGCCCAACTCCATGGGGAGATTTGTACAAGTCATACAATTGGGAACCAGTAAAGAGAGTTCTGTCGATAAAATCAGCGCGAGTAAAGAACCTGACGAAGAATCCAATCATAGTGCTGTCTCAAGACTTCGAGAACTCTTCAAACCAGACGATAAAAGTGAATACAGGTATAACGCACAGCGTAGAAAACACTTTGACGATGACCTGGTCAAGAGAGAAGGAACTTACAGTTTCTCAAGAAATAGAATACGAATTCAATGTGCTCATTGCGAAAGCTAAGGGAACAACTGGGATGTCCTTCACTACCACCTGGGGAGTAAGTCAAGAGAAATCGAAAACCGAAATTATTGGAACTACTAGCGGCATGGAAGTAGAACTGAAGCCAGGAAAAGCTGTGACTGCAGTTTTGTCGGCAAACGCCGGTTATTTAGAAATAGAAGTTGTGCATATGGCGTCATTGAGAGGCAATGTTGCTGTAAACTACAAGAAAGCACATAGAGGACACCATTTTTGGGGACCCTTGATTGGTAATGTAATGGAATCTGCAGGAATTAGGAATGAAGTGACTACTGTTGAGACGATTACCTTTGGATACCATGTTGAAGGGAAGTTAAAAGTTTATGATAAGGAGACCGGACTACCCATATGAAGTTGTACTTAGATATTAAATTATGTATTATAGATGTTACATTTGTATTTTTTTGCCTGTTCTGCCCACTCCTAGATAAAGGCAACTCCACTTTTTTCACATATCGTTAACCCATGCGTCACTCTTCAGTTCGGATGAAACCCATCCATTTCAAATAGGACTGGACAGGATCGCACCTGTGGGCCAACATTGTACAAAGCTTGTGTCTGATGCGATTCAGAAGTTTTGTTTCTTCTAATTCATATTTACCTTCAATTTTTTGACAGCTAAGTTTGGGGTTCAATGGGGTTATTGGGAATTGGAGTTTCCATTAAATATTTTCAAAGCACTTTTCGTATATTCGCTGATGATTAAGCCTAGAAAACACGTCTCCTTCGTATTACAGGTTGTGCCTAAAACAAAATCGAATTCTATAGAAATAACTTTGTCTATTTTTGGAAGAATAATGATATAATTGGTCATGCTAGGCGTGTAGCAGTAAATTATGTAAAGAGAAAGTGCATGTACGTGTACACATTTGAGCACTACTAAATTTTGCCCGCGAATTTATTTTATTGTAATTTTCATTCCATTCTTTCTTCTTAGTACACAAAGTAAACACATATAGATATAAAATTATATTTTATTGACAATAAAATTGTTACAAAACGAATGCACGAGTTGACATTGCAGGGTGTGTTTAATACTTCTTATAGTATATGTTTATAAAAAGTAATCATAATATCAGAACTCCAGTATTCTTTTCATAAACTCGTATGCTTGAGTCAACATAATAGTTGAACTTTATAGTTTCTGTCGTTGTAAAACTATTATTGACGCGTCCAAAAGGCATTATCTCTTCTAATTGTTCACAGAGCTTGTCAACATGTACGAAAAAGCCCTCTGCCTCACCACAATTACAAACTATACTCGCAGGTCCTTTAAGACTTGCCTCATGCTCGACTTCTATCTCTAAAGCACCGGCGTTTGCCGACAAAATCACAGTCACAGCATCTCCTGGTTTCAATTCTACCTCCATGCCGCTACTGGTCCCAATGGTTTCAGTCTTTGTTTTCTCTTCGCTGACACCTCCCTTTAAGGAAAAAGAAAACCCACTTTTACGTTGAAATCTTGCACCAAATCCTGCGTAACCTACGTTAAACCCGTATTCTACACCTTTGGTTATGTTATACTCGTGTTCCTTGGACCAACTAGTTGTCAAAGTGTTTTGTATGGTGTGCGATATGCCTGTGTGCATTTTTATTGTATGATTTGAGGGGTTCTCGAAGTCCTGTGACACTACTATGACTGGTTCCATGTTCAGACGTTTGACGATTGCTGACTTTATCGTTACAACTCTCTTAGATGGACCGCAGTCTTTACGCATATGGTAGTAGCCACGATCTGATGTATAACGTACAGCTGCTTGGCGTAAATCATCATTGCCGATCAGTGAATGGAGTTCATCGATTGTAAGTGTGCGAGTTTCTGTTCCATCGTATGATACACTTGCTTCTTTATTTTGTATGTTCACATCCAGATTTATTTTTGCCGTCACTATTTTTATTACAAGTACTAATAGTAGTAGTTTCAAAGCCATTTTTACTATTTATTTCGGAAACTGTATACTGTGTAGAGTCTCTTTTAACACTGGCTATTTATTAGATGTTTAGAAAAGTGACCTTTTAATCTTAATAAAACAAAAGATAACACTTCTAACGAATGCTTCTGATAAGAGAGGCTATAGCGGGATTCCCGTTTTTTGGAGAAAAAGTAAACTTAAACTTTGACTTTATTTTCATGGAAAATTTCGTTTTCCAAGTTTAAAGTCGTGCTACCTCACAAGGTTCTCAATGGACTGTTATAATAAAAATAAAAAATTGTCCGAAATATAGATTATCAAAAAATATTTGATCCGTATTTTTTCTTTTGTTACGTGAACCAAAATTGACGAAGATACAAAGCTTATAAAAATCACAAAACGTTTCTCGGTCGGTATAATTGTACAGGCGTTATGACGTCACACTCCTGAATTTCGAAGCGTCAAACTTTGTCAATATTCATTGATTTAAAAAAAAAATAGGTACATTTTCATTATTTTTCAGTAGGTACTCTAAAGTGACGGACTTATTTATGCAGTCAGCTACCCTATTCGAAACGTATGTTTTTTTATGTGTGACCACGCCTAACCTTCCCTAGCGTTGCACGATTTTTAAAAATTATTTTTATTAACTTAATTGCCAAGAGCCTCAAACAACATATGAGAAGGCTCTTGATCTAGATCAAGAGCCTGTTTCAGAAGGCAGTACATCTGGATACGGCGCGCATTGTTAGGAGGTTCCTATCTCAGGAGTCCTGACCACCGGCAACCCGGACCCTGTTCCTGGTGCTGGTGGACTGCTATCTTTTAATTTTTTTTTTAATTTAAACATTTAAAAATGTAGAAGATAGGTGAAAAATAAGTAAAGAAAACAATATTAATTATATTTATTTGAGAAATACATTTGCATTACGTTAAGACATTTGTTTTTCTCTAGGATTTACAATTTAGCTGTAGCGAAGTCTTCCCTGCACTAGGCTAAGCCTGTACCGCAGGATGCTTCTATTAAATTCCAGAAATATATTGGAAAGAGTATAAGTAAGTAACAATATATTGGAAAGAGTATAAGTAGTAAGTAACCTTAAAGCTGGTCCCATTTTTGGTAAAAAAAGGAATAAAAAAAAAGGAAAAACAGAGTGCTAAGCGACTACAGTATTACACGAAGAACGCCTACAAGTGCTACACGCAGAGTGCTACACGCCTATGAGTGCTATACCACAGAATACACAATAGTACCTAAAGGTACAGAAGTGTAACTCCCAAAAAGAAAACAAAGAAATGTAAAATCTATGCACGAAAGAATAGAGTCCATTTTTACTTGCAGCCGCATCACTCACCTACTTTTATAATAGCCTAAACTTCCCGTGCGCAAGCAAAAATGAACTGAATAGTGACGCGCGAGAGTTCATTTTAGTTTATCTGACGCCAACGACATTAAAAGGTTACTGTCGGTCAAGCTCAATAGGGTTGCGACTCGCGAGTTTGGGCACAGTTAGGTAGGAATACGTATTTTATGCATTGTTTAATAACATTATTTATGCATTGTTTAATTCTCTTATTACGTTAGTTTTGTGGCACAATAATAAATGTAACAAACCTGCGGTCTTTGTTTACATCAAATATCAAAGATTTTAAAACGTTGTCAGAAACAAAAAGATTAGTTCCGTTTCAATCCGTTCTGGCCAAGTTGTAGTCATAACTTTAAAGATCGATTGTTATCGTTTACGGCAAAATAGGTAACTAGTCCTTATCATTTCATTCATTTCATTGTCACAGGCCCCGTGTTGCGTGTCTTTGTAGGTAAGTAGGTAAAAAAGTCGCGAAGAGAAATACGATCGCTGACCTTGAATGCGTAGTGTAGCCATTTTCTGAGTTTGAACGTGTCTAAACAATAACGTAAACATCTTCCTACTTTCTATCGATCATAATTCGACCTACCTACGTATTCAGCTTAGGTGAGTGAGAGTGATGTCAGGTTTGATATTCGTCTATTTTATTTATCTTGGTCGTCTTGTAGGCCAAATTTGTAACCTACCTAATCATACTGATCATGATTACTAGCCGGTACTTGAATGACCACCACAAGCAGGTAGATAGTTTTTTGATCATTATTAAATATGTACTACATAGATAAATATTCACTTTTTTCCTTACCTTTCGAAATCACGCGGTAGTGTGTGAAACGTGAGGCTCCTATCACTGTCATTATTTAAACAACCAAACGTTATGCAGTATTTTCTTTTCTTCATCATATATATATTTTTTTAAACTTATGCGTAAATACAACCAAACACCAAACTTAAATATTATTTAAGTAAGCGCGTGCGTAGTGGGCGGCGCGCGACAACCGACTAAATGGCCGTGACGAAGGGGCCCCCGCCGGTACTTGCAGTTTTATACCTACACCGCGGAGTGAGCCAGGCCTGGCTATACGCAGAGTGCTACGCGCCTACAAGTGCTACACGCAGAGTGCTACACGCCTATGAGTGCTATACGCAGAGTGCTACGCGCCTACAAGTCTACACGCAGAGTAGTACGCGCCTATGAGTTGTATACGTAGATTGCTACGCTCCTATAAGTGTTACCACAGAATAGGTGTTACACAAAAAATGCTACGCACCTACGAATGCTACACGAAGTGCTACGCTGCATTGACCTTGCGACAAATCACTGTGTTACTTTCAAGGTCGTTCTCGGAAAAAGGTTGGAAAAAGTATGCAGATGAAGCAAGTATTCGGTGGCACTTTGAGAGAAATTATAATAAGGTGGAAAAAAGTACGCAAATAATTTGATTCGGCCATAAATATTCTATCGGCATCACATAATAAGAAAAAATCCAATCACCTGCAAATACTTCAGATTATTTCATTTACATATTAAAAGATTAAAAATATAAACAAAACAATAGTTTTGTTTATTTTTTATATGCAGTACAATCACTCGTAAGTGGGTGTGTAAAGGATGAAGTAATTTTAGTGTCCAGCCTTTGATTAAAGGGAATCTAACAACAGACATACAAATAAAACATAAGTAAGTAAGTAAGTAACTAACGTAAGTAGGCTAAGTATTGCCATACAGAGAGGCAACGCCGCCCGTCTCTTGGGCACATTACCAGCTGACAGCGTTGAGGATGAATTTTTCGATGCTCTATAATATGTAGTTTAGTTTTATTTTGTATTTTTATATTTATGTATTTTTAGCCTCTCATTCAGTAATAAATATTTTTTCATATTGACGAAAGTCTAAAAAGCTGAAAAAAAGCCTAATTATAAGTTAACATTTAAGTATAAGTTTTTAGACTGACATTGCATTCGAAGCGCAAAAGCGATTCTTCACAGCAACATTTGTATTCAAACTAGAGCTTTATGTTCAACACAAAAGGTTGCCTAATATCGACTGCAACGAATCATCATTTGTTTGTTCTCGTCACTCAATTCTGTCTTTTGTTTGTCGTCATCTCCATCATCAAGTGTACGTCCTTGTCCTAAATGAGTTAGCTCCTTTTGTACAAGTCGTGATGATAAGATTGTAGGTAGAGGCGGTTTTGTGGACAATTTTATGATACCGGTTTCTCTAGAGGAGCTCATGGGTAAATAGTTACAGCCGTACGAGCCGCGCGCCTGCCGAGGTTGGTGACATTTGTCATATCGAATTTCCCCCATGCCTCGGAAAGCACGTAAAGCCGTTGATCCCGGCTGTCATTTGTAAATCTTTGACAGTCGTTACTATTAGTCAGAAGGTCTAAAAGTCTGACAACCAGTCTTACCATGGGGTATCGTATTACGCAGTTACTGTGTTGTGGAGGTCCGATAGGCTGTATACAGAACTAGCATTTTGCCCGCGACTTCGTCCGCGTGGGTTACGTACTTTCCTAATTCCCCCTTTTCACCCCCTTAAAGGTTAAATTTCCAAAAACCCCTTCTTAGTGCTCCCCTACATAATAATAGGAAGCCGTGTGCAAAATTTCACATTCCTAGCCCCAGTAGTTTCGGCTGTACGTTGATATGTCAGTAGTATGTGTATATATGTATATATATATATATAATATATATATATATATAGAAGAAAGCTGAAAACTTATAAGCGCTTACCGGCGCTCGGCACCGCTGGTAACCCACGCAGGAAAATTCCAGCTTTCTTTCTGTATACAGCCATAGGCAGTAAAATAACTATAACTAACAAAATACTGATATTTAGCTGCATCTGGTTGGACTGGAAGCCGACCCCAATCTATATTTCGGAGTGATATTTTTTTTGAGTAAAATATCCTATTCAAATTCAAATTCATTTATTTCAGGTATTACCCATATAGAATGCATTAAATTAGATTAATTATACCCTATTAAACCCAGGACCTCAGCGCATAGAACTCACAATCATTTGACGTTCGTGACGTTTCAAAATGGATTCCTACTACACAGGTTTCTTCACAATATAACCTGATACTAAATCTAATCTAGGTTTCTCACGATTTAAGACCGCGTGTCATAAATTCTATCACATCAAAGTATGGTAAATATAAATGCTCAGGCAATTCCAAGTTGCGACAGATTTCAGATGAGCTTTGGTTAACGTTGGGTAAGAGCAGGTACTAGTCGCAGGACTGCCTAAACAGGTATCCGTGACCCTGGAACGTAAAGGGCTATTGAAAGAACACGGTGCATTTTAGAAAGAAAGAAAGAAAAATTATTTTATTTGACACAGACATCATACATACAACAGAGACAAAAACAAAAACATATTAAACAGAAAAAAAAAATACAAATTAAATCAAAAACATAATGACAAAAAAAAAGAAATATTTAGTTGTATGCCATGACTGTGACAAGAAAGGCGACCACTCAGCATAAAGCAGTCAGTACGAGTCTGACAGTCCCTTCCGTCCCAGGGTGGGAGGACAATTTAAAAAAAAAATACTTCATCCATTTATTTTCATTGCATGCGGATAGATTAAATATTATACATTTTTAGTTAAGGATACGTTGGGTCTGTAATGCTTTATGGGATACAATGCCCTTTAACCTCTCGGGCGATTAAAATTGAAAATGATTAAAATCAACGTCCAATGAGCGACTGTCTGTTATGTACAGACGTGTATACGCCCCAGCGCCTAACCCCAGCGCCTTACGTACGTAAGGCGCTGGGGCGTTTTCGCTTATGTACACCCGGGTGTACGTAACGCGCCCGAGAGGTTAAAAGTAAAGAAAAAAAAACAGTCTAACTTCTCACGGTTATGCCTTTGTCAAACAGACAGGCAAAAGCGAAGCGTTTCCGAAGCGATACCGAACCGAAGCGAGACGTCAGTCCGATAGTTCTGTCACGCTATCGGATCGCTTTCGCTTTTCCATGTGACTGGATTCAAACAATTGCATACATTACAAATAAAAACGTCACGCTTCGTATTCGTCACGCCTGTCTGTTTGGCAAAGGCTTTAATGAGTTACAGCCTGGTAGTAGACGAGCGGACAGGCAGACATTGCGCGATTTGATTCGACTAATCCTGTACCATTTCCGTTTACACACTTCCGTTACATTACATGAAATAACTCCAAAAGAAGCAATGGTAAAGATGCCACAATTATTTTTTTTTAATTTATTGCTCCACACTAAGCGTTCCTCCTGTATCATAGATGCGTTTACAAACATTTAAACTGATATACTTACACAGACACACAGACCCGAAACAACTACTTGTAGAGAAGTAATATTGGTCGCGGGACTTATGATTTACCGTGACCCCGGTACGTAAAGGGCTATTGGAGGACACCGTGGATTTTAGTCAGTTCGAGTCTGACAATCCCTCCCGGAGCTTGTGTTATGGGTACTAGACAACTGATAAACATACTTATATATTTCTAAATACACACATATTATAGATAAATTACACCCAGACACAGAACAAATGATCGTGCTCATCACACAAATATTTGTCCTGGGTGGGAATCGAACCCACGACCTCCGGCATAGCAGTCAAAATCACTAACCACTAGACCAACAGGCCTGTCGACGTCGTCCACTGCAATCCTAAACAGGTTCTAAAACCAATGCACCATCAAAACAACCTCACTTAAAATATCTGGATCACTAAGGGTCAGTTCACATCGAGACGCGATGTCACGCGATGATACTAGAAATGACGGCCATCGGATCATTTAGCATTTACCATCGGACTTCTAGATGTACTGCCAATTTTATTATCATGTTAATGATTAATTCAAAATTGTTGATATATGAGTATTATTTTCTACCTGTCCATACTGGAATGAAATATTTAAAATTAAACTTAGCTTGGTTTAAGTTATTTATCTGTTATGTATTCTAATATCAGTCCATTTAATAATATTAATTCAATTTTGTTTTCGATTATTTTGTTTGCTGAAATTACTTGATTTATTCTTTGTCACCCTATATTTTTGTTAAACGTATAATCCAATTCAAATAATGCATGTGGTGTTAACCTGTAATTAATTGTTGCACTTGGTAATGTATACTGTGTACTATTAATTGAAATGATGCGTGTTAACAATTGTAGGTTAACCTAAATAAATAAATCATGCATACTTAGTTGCCATTCCACCAATTCATACTAAGCGCTTTCAATCTTCCTTCATAATGGGCACAGAAGGAGTGGAACTCACTTCCTGCGTCGGTGATCCTGAACGCATACAAACCGTATCTCTTCAAAGTTAATTAAAACGTCTTCTTCTGGGTAAGCTCGCTCCATCGTAGACTTTGTCTCAGTCATCTTTGATCTGTATTAGAATCAAGGTCAAACCCATATTTAGAAAAAAAAATGTATCTCCGTGTAGTTAATAAAGTTAGATTTTGAGTCGGCGTTGCGCTGCGTCACTCGGTGAAATATGTATCTATTCGTGTAGTAAATCTATACTTTCATATTACGAGTATAAAGCTGAAGAGATTTTTTGGTTGGACGCGTTAATCTTAGAACTACCCGAACGAAATAAAAAAAAATGTGCTGAAAACCCCATTTATCGAGGAAGGCTATATATATATATATCACGCTACGTCCAATAGGCAAGGCAGCGAGTGAAACCGCGAGCAACTGCTAGTAAAGTTAGATTTTGAGTCGAATACGCATAGCGTCGCGTCTCGATGTGAACTGATCCGAAATGTTGTCACACTATCAAAGCACAATGTAACAACATATTAAATAACCACATGACCTCAAAAACCCTTCCACACATCTTTGTTACAAAGGAATAAAGCTGTAAATGCAATGGTAAGAGGTTGGTACAGGTGTAAATGTAACTTTGTTTATAGAAGGGTATTGTTGAGATTAGTTGTATAAATAGTTGAAGAGCGCTAGGTGTTGCCATTCGAAGTTCAGATCAATTCGAGTTGTATCTTCTTTAGTTAAAGGGTAGGTTGACTTGTAAACGTTTTTAATACCCTTAATAACGTGATCATAAAAAAAGAGATGGGACATTTCTAAACTTAAGATTTTTGAGGAAAGAAAAATTCTGCTGCGAGTGGGATTCGAACCCGCACTTCTGGATAAATATTCCAGATGCTTTACCAATTAGGCCATCACACACTCGTTTGAAGCTGAATCTTTCATTCCATTGTTTGCACGTTTTACGGTAACATTGCGCCATCTATTGGAAGCGTCTCAAACTACTTCCAACGAACATATCTGACATTACAGTCAAATCAATGTTGTTTATGTGTGTATCTTTTCGTGTCGGAAATAGAGTTTGATTTTGAGTAGCTCTATCGAAATGTGCGCGCTGTGTCACGTCTCTGTCTGACTTGACCCTTAGATGGCGACTAACAAACTAATTTTTAAACGAAACCAATTAATTAGTTAGGTACCTAACTATTAAATATTTACATTTGTATATGATTATGACTATGTTATGTGAGAACAGTGGTTGTCCAGTTGTATCGCCCCGACTTAAAGATTCGTGGGTTCGAACCCAGCCAGCACATAACTTTGTGTAATTTCTTTCATCACCACTGCTCTCAAAACGGTGAATGAAAATCATCGCGTGGAAACGGCATGTACAAGAACAAAAAATTCGAAGACATGTGACATTTACATCTACCAACCCGCGCTGGGCCCGCATGGTAGATAATGGGCCCACTCCTTCTCACAGAGAGAGGGCCTGTGTTCCAGCATTGGGACACAGGCCCTCACCGCCCACAGATGATTGATGATGACATAAGAACTTCATCAGATTGATTTAAAATGAAAATGAGTAAAAAGACAGTAGGAGAGCACCATACATTATCCAACTTTTCTCATTCCTGTTTCCAACCAGTATTACCATGGAGTATCGTATTACCCAGTTACTGGGTTGTGGAGGTCCGACAGGCAGTCGCTCCATGTAAAATACTGATATTCAGCTGCATCTGGTTTAACTGAAAGCCGACCCTTATATAGTTGGGGCAAGGCTAGGCAATGATAATCTCATGTCTCTGTCTTCGTATTTCATTGTCCACACAACTGTCCTATCACAAACCAGATTAATAATATGAGCAGTTCAATTTATGTTTTTTTTTTTACTTATTTATTTCAATCGTAGGGATCTGTCTTTTTATCGTTTTATGAGTGAATAAATGTTTTATTGGTTTCAGATAAGTATTTACAGATCGATCTCGATTTAGAAAAATGAAGGTAAGAAGTTTGTTACCCGAGTCCTTATAAGAAAATAGATTTCAAAACTTTCAAAAACTCAATCAGCCTTGTTACAAAAACTAAACAAACCTTGGTTTAAAACTGGTCTATCAAGTGGCTTATCTGCAGAGCCATGGTTTAAATTTGTCCGTATTACAAAACTAAGATAAAACGTCGACTTTAGTACCGCCATTTGAACGATTGTCTAAACAATTAAATCCACAATGAGTAGTAACAATTAAATCTACCTTATTTCAATCCATTTCGGGTGAAAATAACACAAAAACTACAACACTATATAAAAAATTTGCTATGAGAAACTTTGACACACATTTGACAGCTACTATTGTTAGACCATGGTTTATCGCAAAACCACGAATTGTAGTAACGTTTGTGTAAACCATAGTTTTACAAGATTAAACCTGGGTTTTTAGTTAAACCTCTTTTTGTAATAAGGCGGTATGGCCTTTATAGGATTTAAAGGGAATATTTTATTTCTAACTTTAATTCTTTTTTATTTTTAGGTGTTTATACCACTTATATGTATTGCTTCGCTAGCCCTTGCCGAGCCACCTGTCGGGTAAGTCACTTATTTTTGACTTAAATATTTTGGACTAACTGTTCCTCATGGTTTCACCCCCGCTGCTCGGCTCTTATAAGTCGTAGCGTGATGTTATAATATATAGCCTATAGACTTCCTCGATAAATGGACTATCCAACACAAAAAGATTTTTACACTTCGAACCAGTAGTTCCTGAGATTAGTGCGTTCAAACAAACAAACAAAGTGTTCAGCTTTATAATATTAAGTATAGAATCAGATAATACCCCATAACGTCTTATGTCAGCCTGAAAAATAAAGATGATTTATAAAATCACTTCATAATGTTTTTAATCATTAGCCACAAATACCTAATTAATTTTCAAATTAAATAAGTATGTCAATATAATTTCTTTTTTCATAGTATTGATATGAATCCCGTATATGACATTACATACATTTCTTATCTTTAAATTATATTTTAATAAAAGAATAAAACAAAAACTTTTGAAAGACAATTCAAAAATTAAATTGTACTAAAACGTTAATAATAATTTTATGCAAGGGTTGTGTTAGTGAATGATAAATATCAAATTATTTCAAAAGCTTATCTAATATTCTATTGTATAATTCCAGCGATGGATACGCATCATCCCGCTCCAGCCATCACCATGAGCACGACCATGACCACAACCTAGACCTCCAAAGACCTCCCTCCCAGGAATACGGCCCTCCCCCCTCCAGTGGCTTCGGGTCCTCTCGCAACGACCTCTCAATTGAATACGGTCCTCCAAATGCCAGAACTGCTAGCCTTAGATCCAGTCCCTCTCAGAGTTATGGAACCCCGCACCATGGAAGTGAAATTTCCCAAGAATATGGTGCTCCAAATATTAGAAGTCAGATTTCTTCTTCTCGGAGCCTATCAACGGACTACGGTATTCCCGACGCGCAAAGCTCACTGTCCACTGAATATGGGGTACCAAATGCTCGTAGTTCACCATCTTCTGTATATGGCGTTCCGACCTCCCGTGTCTCCCCTTCAACAGAGTATGGTCTGCCCAACGACCGTAGCAGCCCATCTCAAAAATATGGGGCTCCATCTGCTAGAAGCTCCCTGTCCCAAGAGTATGTGGTACCGTCGGCAGTAAGAGGCAGTCTATCTCAGGAATACGGTGTCCCAGCAGCATTAAGAAGCAGTCCTTCTCAAGATTATGGTGTCCCATCTGCGAGGTCACCTTCTTCTCAGTACGGACCACCTGAATTTCGTTCAGGACCTTCAGAAGAATATGGAACACCATCTCAGAGGAGTTTCGGAGCGCGCACGCCTTCCCAGAAGTATGGACCGCCCACTTCCCGGAATTTTCTTTTCTCACCGAATTCTTTGTCTCAAGAATATGGAGTCCCTTCAGCCAGAACTCTTGATTCTCAAGGGTTCACAGCTCCCAAAAGTATTGGAAAGGGTTTCGGTGGCAGCTCAGCCCGTTCCTTCAAACCTCAGTCACCAGCTCGTTCATCTTTCGGTTCTCGTATCCTATCAACTAGCTACGGTAGTCCCAGTACCAGGAATTCTGAATCTTATGCCCATGACACCAAGGTTCCATCTCAATCGTACGGTGCGCCTGATCGTGGTTTGTCTGACACCTACGGAGTGCCAAATGCAAGAGATTTATCTCAGGAGTATGGTGTACCTTCGAGCCGAGCTAATGATCAGAAGACCAGTGCTATTGCCTCATCTTATTCTGCTGCTGCATCCAGGTATAATTATGGTTCATTATTTATTCTATTAAGTACAGTTGGTTCCCATCATTATATGACCCATCTTGTAATGATGATGTGTGATGATGTAATGATGCAAAACAGGGTCAGGCTATGCTGGCCACCGACTATACTATTTTTTTCCAGCTCATTTTAATGAGTATGAGTGGTAAACTTATCCCACGAGAACGTATTGGCAAATCACTTCAAAATATCCCCTAAATCATACGATATTGATCCTTTACTACTTATTTTGTCTGCTCTCAGATCATCTCCATCAGATACCTATGGACCCCCTCCAGCCCCATCAGAACAATACGGAGTACCTGACCAGAACAGCAAACAGAACAACCAGGGTTACTCTTACGCCAGAGACGCTTTGAACGAACTACAGAACCAGGTACGCAGACGTATATTTAGAATCCCACCACACTATTCCCAAACCACTGCAACCCCTGTGCAGTAGACCCAGAATGGTGTTGATTAAGCAAAGCAGCTCGACGAAGTCCCAGAGAGTGAATTTTACTATCTTGGATCCCTCAAGCAAATTGAAACGGTTGAGTTGGATCCAACTCCTAGCGGTCTACTCCCCTGGGTAAAGGGACCATAGGCTACACAGGATCCCTGGATAACCACCACCAAACGTGTACTATGCTAAAACAAAGGAAAGAAATTTTGAACATAGACACCCGCATTACATTACTTTATGTTTGGCACAGCCGTGAGGCACACGGTACCTACTATTGTGCTCTTCCTTTTCCATTGTATTCTCGTGATAAAATTGTGCCTAAGGCTTGCCGAATTATCTCATTTTCTTTCTTTCTTTCTTAATTTCTTTCTTTATACAGAAGAAATACCGTAGCAACAAATGTGTCTCGCTGCCCTGAGTAAACAGACCTTCATAATCACTATCATCCACACCTTAATAGAGCTCTTTGCTTCTGAAAGCTCAAGTTTCTGTGCCAGTCTCATCCAGAAGAAAACCTGTAAACATTTCATCATCTAAGTAAAAAAAATATGCCATATTTACCAAGTTTTTCTTTTTTCAGGAGCCGGCGAACTACGACTTCTCGTACAAAGTGAACGACTATGAATCTGGTAGCGACTTCGGACACACGGAGTCGAGGCAAGAAAACAGAGCTGAAGGGTCCTACTTCGTGGTCCTTCCTGATGGCACCAAACAGGTAAGTTGGTGAAACAGCATCACGCCTGTAATCCCCAATGGTTGAGCCGAGACATACCATAGAGCCAAGCCAAGCTATTGACAGCCGTGCTGCGTGTCTCTGGCTCGACTTCCATACTGAAAGATCAATATTTTTATTGATCTAAAAGTACTTGCCTCGGATCTAGCTGTTATAGCAAGTTTAAGGCGATTGGCACACTACACCGATGGCCACTACATGATGCAGTGTAGCACGGGAGCAAGTGTTCTTACATTGTTGCTTGAAAGTAGCTATCTCTCTTTGCCTTGAAAGCACGCGTAGTACCTACACATAGAAAGCGTATTCACGAGCGTGTTTATTACTTCGTCATCACGCGCCCCGCTGCGTGATGCGGGGCAGTGTGCCAACCACCTAAAAGTTTCTAAAAAACGCACACACGACTTTGAAGAAATTTCATAAATATATGAGGGCCATTTCGCCAGTTATATCCCACGTAATAGGGAGTGAGCCTTTTGCCATTAACCAGGCACAACTCCAGACTATATGACTGCTACTGAAAAATCTTGATGTGAGGTCCTGCCTCATGCTCGGCAGTCGCACTTGCGAACTACTAGACTTTAAGCCCCTTCGTACAGAAGGCGACACAAGTCTCCAATACTTTGTGTGTGTATGTCGCCTTTTGTACGAAGGAGCTAACGATGCAAACCTACCTAATCTACATAATTATGTAATTCTCCTTTTCCAGACCGTAGAATACGAAGCTGATGAGCGTGGTTTCAAGCCCAGGATCTCAGTGGAACCAGCAGACCTTGGAAGATTAGGTGGATACAATGACAACGCTTCTGATCTCGCCAGGTCTGGTGATGGACCTTATTAGAATGAATTTGCAATGGTAGAATGAGAAGTGGTATTGAAGTTTTTACACGACTGCCCAAAAAAAGGGTTATCTTTTTAGGGTTCATACCTATGCTAAAAGTTACGGTAAAGTTTAATAAATGTTCAAAGAAAATTTACAAAGTTAAAAGATTTTTTTTTCACTTTGAGAGTAGAAAATCTTTGCTACTTTTGTGTATTTTATCAATACCAATTCAATTCAATTTTTTTGATATTTCTGTTGCTATATAGTGCATGAAATTACGCTACATTTTAAGTACAAGTTTAAAAATATATAAAATGTAAAGTTGTCTTTTTTCGAAACTAGCGCCCCTATTACTTCTCATTTTATCACATTACAAATATAACTCTGTAACTATTAAAACGGCACTGTAAAAATGGATCTTCTGTAAAATACTCAATTATTTATTATTTTCTCTAGCAAATGTATAAAAAATCTTAAAAAATAATATTTAAATGTACCTCATAGTTTTAAGCTGCTTGTGATGTACTGAGTTTGTGCAAAATATAAATATTTTTATGATATTTTTGTAATTTTATTACCTACAGAAGTAAAGATACTATAATTTTATTTCGTCAATACCTGCCCAATAGGGTGTTTTACTCCAAAAATGTACTTGGTCCGGAAGATAGAGAACAAAAAATATTTGACCCGTTTTTTTTTCTTTCGTTACTGAGTATCGACTGTCAAAGATCTACAAATGACAGCCGGCACCAAGCTTTACGTGCTTTCCGAGGCACGGAGGAAACTGGCTAAGATAGATGACTATGGTAGGTCACCCATCCACAGACCAACCTCGGCGAGCGCGGCGTGAAAAGTCGACATTTAACTATTAAGCCACAAGCTCCTCGAAGTAACCAAGTCCAGTTATATTCATTCTCCGGGAATTCTTGGAGCTTCATTGCCTCAGGGATTTTTTGGTGCAGGGTCACAATGTTGATTCTGGTGCACGAATATATACTTGTGTAATCTTATCCTACTTCAACTTTATCTACGTACAATCACGAGCAATAGTATGTATACACTAAGTAGTATTCAAAAGCGATGTTCTGCTACCATATTGATTAAACTTTTGCCTTTTCATTACATTTCTATTTTGGAAGCCTTACTATTACGAAATAGGTCGTGTGCGTTACCCCAACAAGAAAGTATCTCCTAGAGTTATATAAGTAGAACGTATAGTTGGTGCCTTATCTGCTGTAAATGTGCCCCCACATAAAAAATGTGTGCCACCTGTCGTTTCGAAAAAAAATCGAAAAAACGATTCTTGCTGGGGTAACGTTTTTCTAGCAGGAAAATTCTAAACGAATGATCGAAGAGAGAAAAACTGTGCATGGCCAGATAGCTTATATGTGTGCCAAAATGTGCCCCCAAAAATAAAATCTGTGCCCCTTCAGATTTTCAAGATATTGCATTTCCTGCTGGAGTCTCTTTCTATTTGAAAATGGCTCTTATAAATGTACTTAATCATGTGGAAGGTCATAGAAACAGCTATTAAAATATAATCTAATAACAACTTTATTTTATTAGTTATTACTTTTCTACTTCAGTGTACTCAGGCACAACACGTGTGAACCGGTTAGTGAGTAAAGTAAAGAAGGGGGCATTAACAGCAGATAAGGCACCAACTATACGTTCTACTCATATAACTCTAGGAGATACTTTCTTGTTGGGGTAACGCACACAAATAGGTCTTATTTCAAAGCGGAAACCAGTATGTCACGAGTAAATTGCATTTGAATTTTGTTAAGTGTATACATGTTATTGCTCGTGACTGTACGTAGCTTTCAGAAACCGAATGCAGCTGAATGCTGTGGAGTATATTATAATAATATTATTATGCAGTAACCATCTATCTATGTGACGTAAATGAAAAGTAAATACGCTGATTTTTGGGTCGAAAATATAAGTATTCTCCAGGTTCAATATTTGGCCCCTCCAGAGGGCCAAACCCTGCCGGAGTCGCTGGACTGTACGAATTACCGTGACCCTGGAACGTAAAGGGCTTTTGAAGGACATCGTGGATTTTAGTTAGTACGAGTCTGACAGTCCCTCCCACTCTACCCTGGGTGGGAGGACGCATTTGATGATTTGACCACGTAAAAAAAAAAGGTTCAATATTTGGCAAAGACCTTCAGTATTCGTTCGTCTTTTTTTCTTTTCTTTCGGGCTTTAAAATCATCAAATGAGCCTTTCAGCCCTGGGTGGAACGGTTCACAAACTCTGAAGTCCAGTTGCCACGGCGGGGTCATGGGTCTGTCTAAGCAGATTTCTGTGACGAGGGTATTGAAGGAACTTAGTGGATTTTAGACAGTCCCTTCCACTCCACCCAGGGCGGGAGGACTTATTTGATGATTTGAAAACTAAAGAACTTAACACAAACATTTAACATAGATTAATATAACTCGTCGTAAGTTAACGCTACAAAAGGTTCCGTTCATTAGAATGTAATATTTTTTGAATTTTTTTACGGCCTTTATAGCAATTAATAAGTGTGTGTTCTTGTGAGGCATGTCATGAAAGACTAAGTGGTCACCGGTAACCGTGCAATAAGACCAGGAAATGAGGATGAGCAAAATATATAATAATAATATAAAATTCCACAACTATCTGTGTGATATATATATACGCCATCTAGTCCAAAGCTAAGCAGAGCTTGTGTTATGGGTACTAGACAACTGATAAACATACTTATATATTTCTAAATATATACATATTATAGATAAATTACAATTACAAATGGGATAGAATTTGAAAGTGCTACGTGCGACCAACATTTTAGCGACAATTACAATGTTACACTCACCCCCTTTGGTACTGATATCACTAACAAAGGGGGTGAGTTTACTCTGCAGCTTACCCTAACTACTAAACCGATTCGGTTCCCAAGCAATTAGGTTTAGCAGATTGAGCAGCTGGTTATAGGAACATGTCAACCTATTAAGGAGCGCGAGAACAGCGCCGCACAAGGTCTTGCAAGCGCACTAGGAAATAGTGCATTAGCATATAAGGTCTTTACGTTCCAAGGCCGCGGAACGCTGTATAGACAGTTACACGATCTTAAGACAGACCCGCAACGAACAGAGTCAAACGTTTGTTACGAACATTTTCATGATAATTCTAGCATACGTTCTTGCCTACCGGCGCGGCGTCGTGCCTGCTGGGGTCGCGGGACTCACGAATTACCGTGATCCCGGTACGTAAAGGGCTATTGAAGGACACCGTGGATTTTAGTCACTACGATTCTGACAGTCCCTCCCGCTCTGCCCTGGGTGGACTCATGTGATCATTTAACCCCGTAAAAAAAAAAACAAAAAGCATACGCTCGTTAGAATGCTCGCTAAAACGCTCTCGTTTGTTTTTATGTAATGTAACATTCGCGAGAATGCTCATTACAATTTAGTGAATGCTCAAGTTTATCAGCAAATTATTATAAATAGTTATAGTTTCATTATGTAGTTAATTCAGGGTAAGGTCAAATTGCAAATAATACATGTACGTAGAATTAGGAAGTGTAAATGATCTTGGTACTGACGCCAGCAGGTCAACCTACCCGAATCTGTAAAATTTTATCACTCGAATATTAACCTTCCACTATTGAGATATGGTTGAAAATCTATTAAAAATTTTTGACAGTTGGAGGTAGGTTGATGTGCTGGCGTCTGTACATCCTTGAGTGACATACTGGTAGGATTAGAAAACTGTGGAGAGGTGTGTGGCTTAATATTTGAGTGAGCTTGAAACGGAGCTTTCGTCACATAGGTAATTCCGAATTTAAATTCAAGATATGGTGCTTGGGGTGCTAAGACAGGAAACCTCCACGTGCGCCCGTGGACTGGAGTTCCCTCTCGGATACGTCCGGGGGGAAGACCAGTTTTTCGGGCCGGTGCACCCTGGGATGCGGGCAAAAACTCTTCCTTAGGCACTGTGTGCCTAAGGTGTCTCTTTGCCCGTATGCGAATAGCCTGTAGGGTGGACGCTCCAACACGTGTCCCTCTGAATAGCAGAGGGCACAGCGGCGGAGCGGGCTTGCGGACGGTGAGTAATGGATAAGCTCGCCGTCCGACCAAAGACCAAGCCCGGGTCGGTGGCGCGTCGTGTTTCACGCGTCACCGACGGGGCCAAATGCCTGCTGGGGTTGCGGATTTTTTCTTAATCCAGGATACCGCGGCCCCGGAACGTAAAGGGCATCCGAAGAAACATGGGTGGATTTTAGTCAGTAAGAGTCTGACAGTCCCTTCCGCCCTACCCAGGGCGGGAGGACTCATTTGATGATTTTGCCACCCTAAAAAAAAAATATATGGTGCTTCTAAAATGTGACGAATAAGCTTTGTGACGAAGCTCGGAAGTACAACAACCCGACGAATTGTAGACCAGTATTGTTCATCAGATTTCGATTTTTGAAAAGTTAATCTGGCAGACATTAAATAAGTAAATAATAATGCAAATTATTCAATTAATTATTATTCAAATTCTAAAATTAAGGATTTGACTAAAGACATGAGCAGTAATACGTCAAAAATTTGATTCATAAACAATTTTCTTGAAGAAAGAATACGGTAAATCTAGTTTTGTATGTTTCTTTTTATCACTATTTTATGAGCAATATGTTTTTTAAATAAAGTTTTTTTCAACTTCTAGTAAAACTAGTAACACAAACAATATAAATATTCTATTACTAGCTTCCGCCCGCGACTCCGTCCGCGCGGATGTCGGTCTTCGCGTGGATGGTTTATTTTCCCATTTAGAGTAACTCTGACAATGACATCTTATAAATATTACGGCGCTGAATCCACTGCGGGTAATGCAACGTGTGTTCGCGGTTCTACAGAACAACGTCTATGAATAAAACTGAAAAATAAGATTTTTTTTTCTACGTATTTTTCCAGTATAAAAAGTATCCTATGTTATGCCCAGGATAATAAGGAATAATTATACCAAGTTTCATCGAAATCGAACCGTTAGTTTTCACGTGATGCCTGCACAAACAGACAGACAGACAGACAAATTTTTTTTTAATCATATATTTGGGTTTGGTATCGATCCAGCAACACCCCCCGTTATTTATATTTTCAATATTTGCAATGTACAGAATTGACCCTTCTACAGATTTATTAATGTATAGATAATGTTCCAGTAATACAAACAAATATTGTCGAACCTAATTTTCTTCTCAAACCAATTTAAATAAAATCATCGACTACATATTACGTAAAGTACCTAATAAAAATAATAAACAATTAAACAAACATGATACATATACACAATAGTAAAAAAAATAAAAAATTACGTACACAAGTCGACTCCACGACATCTTCTGTCCCACAACTCGACACCTTGAAAGCTCATCTTTTGTCTATAATGAGCATCAATTTTTCATCCCCAAATCTTTTAAAGACATGTTGTATAAAAACTCAAGACAAAATGGTGACAGTATCATTTCAACAAGTTTCATTCGTAGACACAGACTTAGTTTCGACAATTATTTAGTTGTAACAAAATGAAGGTATTTTTTGTTTAAATTATTTTGGAATTAGTTAAATTGGATTGCAGTGTTTAGCATGAAATGACATAGTTTGATTTGGTTCTTATGGTTTGACATCTTTTTTTTTTTATCGTGGTAAAATCATCAAATGAGTCCTCCCACCCAGGGCAGAGCGGGAGGGACTGTCAGACTCGTACTGACCAAAATCCACGGTGTCCTTCAGTAGCCTTTTACGTACCAGGGTCCCGGTAATCGTGAGTCCCGCAACCCCGGCAGGCTTTGGCCCTCTACAGGCCCCGTCAATGGTTTGACATCTAAGGCTTAAATTCCTGCCTTGGTGTTTTTGGTTTGTTGACGCCATGGTGCGGAGCAAGACGGAACCAGTCACCTCCTTCTGCGAAGCAGTTATGCTAGCGAAGGAGGAGGCGAAACGCGTAAGGGAGAAGACAGCCTATACCTCACAACCCAGCTGTTGCAGGAAACGCCCAATCGAAGGATTGTCTTAACAAGTAACCGCCTGACCCTGGAACGTAAAGGGATATTGCAGAAACACTGTGGATTTTAGTCACTATGAGTCTTAATGTCCCTTCCCCTATACTTAGGGCGAGACTCATTTGATAATACATGCTAATAAAATGATGTTCTGTTGAGCATGACCGCGATAGCTTGGTAGTTAAAAACGTCTGGTGTCTGAATCAGAAGGTCGCAGCTTTAAGTTCTGTTCAAAGTCGAATTTGCCTTCAACAAAAAAGATTTAGTGAAACGTTCTTTAACAATGTTATATTTCTTTTCAGACCATTGCAGCACTAGCGCTTCTTGTGGCGTTTGCTTCTGCCGAACCTCCTCCTTCAAACAGGTGAAAAATACTTTTACTACTTTGTTCTATAGTAGAAAGTCATGTAGACTATAACATTAACCAGTTTTCGCAATGAAATCAACAATAATAATTGCTATAGAGTAGTAGTACTCAGCTGTACCAATTGTAGGGGAGAGCTGATGTTGGTTCTCATAACATCACGCCTGTAATTCCGGAAGTGTTAGACAGAAGTGGAATTATTTGTACACACACGTTTCACAGGATATGCGTAAGCCCCATGTTATGGGAGAGAGCCTATTACAACCGGGCACGATTCAACTGAGGAATTCATGATGGAAAACGCCAATTAAACTTTGCTCGACTTGGAAATTGAACCCAGAACTTTTTGCTCAGTGTGTATGCGATTTCCTAGTAGCAACTATGGAATCTGGAGTTTTGAACAATTAATGGCAATAGGATCGCCTTAAATCTAGGTATTTGGCAAAATGGAGTTGTACTATTCAAAATCAAAATCAAAATCAAAATCAAATCATTTATTTCAAGTAGGCCATTTACAGGCACTTTTGAATTGTCAAGAGACAAAAGTAAAATAAAACAGTTTAAAAATAGTTACGGTGCTACAGTCCCAGTCACAAGACATAAAAACTTGTGAAAGTACTGTAGATGCCCATTCCAAAGCGTAGATCTCTATGGAGAAGAACGGGCAAGAAACTCCATGGACACTCTTTTTCAATCGCCAAAATTATAACAGAACCTTTGTTACATCATTCATCTTGAGATGGTACATTATGTGAGAACGATGTAGCAAGTAAAGTGTCCATAGGAAATTCATATAAAAAAAGACAATTCAATAAAATTATAAACAATTAAAATAAACCGCGGCTGTTAAGAGATGACCAGCCACGACTGACAGCGCCCGTTCACGAACATGACACATGCATCAGCATCACTCAGCTCAACCATTTTGAAGGGAACTAAGTGATCCGACACACGCGCCACCATCAGCGAGACATTTGAGTGAGCATGACATAATCTCAACTGCCAGGGTCATTCAAGTCATTAAAAGACGTGGGTATCTACTCATTGAAAGCTATAAAGTACACGGTACTCACACAATGCTTCCGGTGAAACTATATAATACTAGAAAGATTGACTCTATACAACGCAACGATAGTTTACAATCTTCATCAGCTCCGACAATAGTACTAAATGATACCCTACGACTGTCGTAATAAAGATAAAAGACACACACAGAAAAAGAACGAATTAAAACTCATGTAAAATACAATAATAATACAGAGTTGTATGAGAGGTGTATGCTGTTGAGTCCTATAACCGTGTCAGCTAGCTAATTATGTTAAAAGAACATGAACAATGTCTTGTGTTCAACACAGCGACCAACTATGCTTATCATCTAAATAATCTCTTACAGAATAATATGCTTTGGCACAGAGATTAGCTTTTACTTTTGCTTTAAAAACGTTAAACGGCAAATCTAGAAAAGAGGATGGTAACTTGTTATAAAAGGTTATACCAACCCCAACGAATGAATTATGCACCTTGTGAAGCCGATGAAAGGGAGCACGTAGTTTGTGCTTATTCCTTGTGTTAAAGTTGTGGATATCACTGTTTTTACTATACAGGTGTATGTTTTGCCTGATATATAAAATGTTGGCGAATATGTACTGTGAAGCCACTGTTAGAATACCAATCTCTTTAAAGAAATCTTTTAGAGAATCTCGTGCACCTAGTTGGTAAATAGCACGAATCGCTCGTTTCTGGAGTACAAATATATTTTGGATATCAGATATTTTGGATATTAGGTACGCCTATAGTTTAATTGTCAGTAATTAACTACATCTATACTACAATTTAAATGTCATATCCAATTTGGTGAGGTGATCTGTACCACAGGAACCTCCTATTTCAGACACCTTTCTTTATTTAACATTGTACAAGTTAACCGGTGCCTGTTAAATCTTGATGTGGAGAAAAACTAAAGATTTTGTGATTACCTATGATATTTTTTGTTAAGTTGTTATTATAACAAACACTAAAAGACGGTAAGCTTCAGTTAAAACTCACCCTCTTTGGTACCGACATCTCTACAAAAGGGGGTGAGTTCTCTCTGAAGCTGACTGGACGTTCTGGTGAAATTCCCAAATGACTGAATTCATATTGTTTGTTCGCAGTTATCTCCCGCCTTCATCACCAGCCCGCGGTACTGGCTACTCTCAAGGCCCTGCTAACCAGAACTTTGGAGCTGGACCTCAAATAGTAGCTGCAAGGAATCTGGACGGACCTCGAGGGCACCCTAGTATAGGTGCTCATGGTGGAAAAGGTGGTCATGGATCTCGTGTTAATGTTTTTGGAAGGTAAGCAAGAGAGAATTACAAAATTGGTTATAAAATATTATCTGTGTGGAGCTTCTGTCTAAACAACAGCCGTACAGATCGATCTACTAGGATAAACCGCGCTTGACAAGGTTGGTCTGCTGATGGGTGACTTTCTATCATAGCGAGTTTCTTCCGTGCCTCGGAAAGTACATAAAGCCGTTGTTTTCGGCTATAATTTGTAAATCTGTGACAGTCGTTACTGTTAATTTGTTGTTCGACAGTCTGGCAATAGACATACAAGGTTGTGAAGCTCAGAAAGATAGTCACTCCATGTAAAAAACTGATAATCAGCTACACCTGATTCATACAATTGGTAGCTTACCCCAACATACTCGTATATGGGAAAAAGCTAGGCAGATGATGATGTACTTTAAGCAATAGGGCTATCATTGAACGTTCCATTGCCCTTTATGAATCCTTACACAACATGATACGAGTAGCAAGCTATACATCTATACTAATATTATAAAGAGGTAAATTTGTTTGTTTGTAGGTAGGGGGTAATCTCCGGAAGTAATGAACCGGTTTTTAGAAAATTGTTTCACTGGTAGAAAGCTGTATTGGTCCTGAATGACATAAGCTACAAGGGGTTACAAGCGGGCGCTGGCAAAGGCTAGTAATCAATATACATAATAAACATACATAAATTAGGAAGAGGTTGGCAGACATCACAGAGCCCCAACTGCTTCAATTCTTTTTTTTTTTTTTATCGTGGTAAAATCATCAAATGAGTCCTCCCACCCAGGGCAGGGCGGCAGGGACTGTCAGACTTGTACTGACTAAAATCCACGGTGTCCTTCACGAGCCCTTTACGTACCGGGGTTACGGTGATGGGTAAGTCCCGCGACCCCGGCAGGCTCTGGCCCTCTACAGGCCCCGTCAATTTGCTGACACTCTTTGAGGCGCGCGTGGAACACAACGCGCCGTCGACCCGGGCATGGTCCATGGTCGGACAGCAAGTCGCCCATTACTCGCTGCCCGCATGCCCGCGCCTACGGTGGCCGGAGATCGTCCTGTGACGTCCGACGCCGTGGGCGTCTACCACTGCGGCTGGGATGGAGGGAGGACGCTGTCCTCTCCCTCAGGCGGCCCGCCTCCTCCTTCACGAGCATGACTGCTTCGCAGAAGGAGGCGACCGCTTCCCACTCCGTCTCGCCCCGCAGCATGGCCTCGACCAATGCCGGGCGCGAGAGGTCTCCGCCTATCGCCGTCGTGAGGACACGGCGGTGCTCTGCCCAAGCGGGGCAGTCCTGCACCGTATGCTCCACCGTGTCCTTGCTGCTTCAATTCTTACATACTCTTTACGTCTCATCAACAGCCACTTGTAGGCCTATTATGACGTCTTAAAGCGACATTAGTTCCACTGTAGGAAAGAGACAGAGCTATACAAGTCGTCTAGCGCCATCTCGTTCCCACAGTGAAACTACTCTTTCTTTAAGACGTCAAAATATAGTCCCTGGTCACACGCATTGCGAATACTACGAACCCGACCTTTTAGAAGGACTTTACCAATACCACTTCGATCTGCCGTATTAATCTTATAATTTCAATAAATTGGTCCCCAGGACCAGTTCTCAAGAACACGGCTCCGGAGCTCACGCCCATTTTGGTGGAGATGAATCAGCTGGATATGGATATAACAATACTGCCTTCGCCAGGAACTCTCTTGAAGAAGTTAATTCTGTAAGTAAAAGTATAACTGAATACTAATCTTGTAATCTTTAGAATTGGGTCAAGGAAAAGAACCGGACAAAAAAATATATAGAAAAAAAATGTTTATTAGATCATGGACTTTTGTATAATTTTCCTGTAATCTTTAAGCGAATGACTATTTATCCGTATTTTATTCAGAATTGTAGTCTCAATAGTTTCGGAGATAAGGGGGGGGGGGGGGGAGGAAAGGTTTTTGTCTATTTTCCTGATTGAATCTGAAACTGATTATTTACAAATAACAAAAAATAGACCACTGCTTTTGGACTACAGGAATTTAAATGTTTACCAAAACTTAATCCGTCAAGTAAATTCGGATGAAATTGACTATGAAGGGCGGATAGACGGACACATAAAGAACATGAAGCTGAATCTTTCATTCCCTTGTTCAAACGAGTGTGTTGCGATGGCTTAATTGGTAAGGGGTCTGGAGTACATCCAGAAGACGCGGGTTCGAGTCCCACTTGCAGCTGAATTTTTCTTTCCTCAAAAAGTGTCTCACTAACTAACCTACTACAAAACTCGACAGGAACCAGCGAACTACAACTTCGGCTACACGGTGAATGATGACCAGGAGGGCACGGACTTCGGTCATCATGAGGCGAGGCAGGAGGAGCATGCTCAGGGGGAGTACCACGTCGTGTTGCCTGATGGCAGGAAACAGGTCAGTACACTAATAATACGTTTTTTTTTTAGTTTTGATTAGTTTTGGTAAAATCATCACAGAGTCCTCCCACCCTTACTGTCAGACTTGTACTGACTAAAATCCACGGTGTCATTCAATAGCCCTTTACGTTCTGGGGTCGCGGTTTTCGTTGGTCCCGCGACCCGGGCAGGCTCTAGCTCTCTAAGGGGGGCCCCGTCGTCGTGCTGACACTCTTTGAGGCGCGCGTGGAACACAACGTGCCGTCGACCCGGGCATGGTCCATGGTCAGACAGCGAGTCGCCCACACCCATTACTCGCCGCCCGCATGCCCGCGCCTAAGCTAGCCGGAGATCTTCTTGCGACGTCCGTCACCGTAGGCGCCTACCACTGCGGCTGGACTGTGAGATGGACGCTGTCCTGTCCCTCACGCGTCCCGCTTTTTCCTTCGCTAGCAGGACTGCTTCGCAGAAGGTGGCGACCGCTTCCCATTCCGTCTCGCCCCGCAGCATGGTCTCGACCAATGCCGGGCGCGAGAGGCGCGAATTTTTGCAATTTATTGATGCTGCCAACATACCTATTAACTATATTGACTGCGTTAAGATATTCTAATATTTATTTCAGACCGTAAGCTACGAGGCTGATGAACGCGGCTTTAAGCCCCAAATCTCTTACGAAGACTCGGAAGACCTAGCCCACTCTGGGTATGACAGTAACGCCAACAATGTTCGCAGCAACCAAGACAGCGGTTACAGCAACCATGCCGGCCACGGTAACAGTGACATTGGTTATGGTTACCACGGGACCAGAGACAGCGGTTACTCTAGTATCAGAGACAGCGGTTACTCTAGTAACAGAGACAACGGTTACTCTAGTAACCATGGCAACGGTTACTCAAGCAATGGGTATAATGACAATAGTTACGGTAACGGGAACCCGCGTTCTAACGGTTACTGACTAAAACATGGCTGCCTCGTGGACTTCGTTCTAATTTTGAATTGTATTTATTTTTTTATTTTATGACATTGGCACGATTAAAATTTTTTGGGTTAAAAAAATGAGAATTGTTTGTCTTTATTTAGTTGAAATAGGCTTTTATTTTTCTTCAAATAAAGATCATTAAAATTAAATATCTTCCTTTTTCTGATTTAAAAAAATCTATAAGATTCGGTACCACAAAGGTACTTAATTAATACACCTGTATTAATAGAGAGTGTTAGACAAACGTTACACTCGTACAAAGTTGCAAAACCCTCAACAGTTACTTTCCCCGATACTTAGTGGAAGTGGAATCCAGGCCGTGAACCTCACATCATCCAGGTTTAGTAGTCACTAGGCTACAGTCTAGAACAAGAACCATAGTTTTTTTTTTTTCTTGTTGAAATCATCAAATGAGACTTCCCACCCAGGGCAGGGTGGGAGGGACTGTCAGACTTGACTGACTAAAATCCACGGTGTCCTTCAATAGCCCTTTACGTACCGGGGTCACGGTAATTTGTGAGTCCCGTGACCCCGGCAGGCTTTGGCCCTCTATAGACCCCGTCACTATGCTCTCTACACTCCTTGAGGCGCCCATTACTCACCGCCCGCATACCCGCGCCTACGGTGGCCGGAGATCGTCTACGTCTACCACTGCGGCTGGGGTGGAGGGAGGACGCTGTCCTCTCCCTCACGGGAGAGGCGACCGCTTTCCTCTCCGTCTCGCCCCGCAGCATGGCCTCAACCAATGCCGGGCGCGAGAGGTCTCCGCCTATCGCCGTCGTGAGGACACGGCACGGCGGTGAGAAAAAGAGTATAACCCAAATTGGTGGTCAAATTCTAAATCAACGCGAGCAAAACCGCTGGTAAAATGTGTTTTTTTTTGTAGGTGCTAATTACGTCACAAATATTAACTGGCCGAATCATAAGTAAATACTTCTAAAGTAAATAATTATTAGCGGAGCGGAAAACGTTCAAATATTTAACTAATATTATTAGAATATAGATCGAATCCTTGCCATTGGCCTTGAGACGTCTGTACTTCTATATTAATATTGAAAAGATGTATTTTAGGTTTAAAGAAACTTTATTCTCAATAAAAACATAACATGTCACTTACTTGAGAACAATAAATATTACTTAATTAAATACTAATATTAGGTTCGACAACATCAGTCACAGACTAAATAAAACTACTCGAAACTCGACCCACCCAACGCATTCATTTTTTAAGTAATGTCCGGTTAGCGGTTAGATACAGGCTAAGCTGGTTTTTGAATGCATTGAATGAGTGTAGGTTTCTTATGCGGGAGGGTACCTTATTGTATAGCTGTGCTCCTTCAAATGTAAGCATTTTTTTGCCATAGTTGGTCCTGGTTTTTGGTAGAACTAATAAACTTGCTCGTCGTGAGCTTCGTTGACTAACTTGTCTATGTTGGGTAAGTGTGATATTTGTGTGAATGTTTTTGTTAAGAACTTTTCTGATAAATATACATGTGTTATAAATACATAGTTGCTTTATGTTCATTATTTTTGTGTCTCTGTATATTTTTATTGTTGATGTTAAGCGCGGATAGTTAAAGAGCTTTTTTATTAGTTTATTTTGGGAAATTTGTAGTTGTGCTAGTTTCGTTTTTACAGCACTACCCCATATTTCGACCAAGTATAGTAGATGTGGCTTCACTAGGGAATTATAGATGGTGTATCGCAATCCTCGTGGAATGCACTGAGATATGTTGTGCAGAGCTCCGACTAGTGTCGAGAGCTTGTTCTTTACGTATTCGATGTGAGCATTCCAGGAAAGGGAACTATCTATTCTAAGACCGAGATATTTTTCGCAAGTTTTTAGCTGCAACGGCGTATCGTTAATTGTAAGTGGGTTAAATGGGGGAATATGTTTATTTTTTGCCTTATATATTACATAGCATGTTTTGGAAATATTTATTGTTAGAAGGTTGAACTGAAACCACATGGATAGGGAATTTAAGTCCTCTTGAGCTCGTGAAATGATATCGTGAATCGAAGACCCGAAGTAAAACAAACATGTATCATCGGCATACAAGGTAAGGTGACCGTGTAACTTTATTTCATGTATATTATTTATGTATATTAAAAAGAGCAAGGGGCCTAAAATTGATCCCTGTGGAACGCCATACGTTATAGGTCTTGCGTCACTTTGATAGTTACCAAGTTTAACCACTTGCGAGCGATTGGTTAGGTATGATTCGAACATTTTCAGAGCTTTGCCAGTAATATTAATGGATTCCAGTTTCTTTAAAAGTAGCTTGTGGGAAACGGTATCAAATGCTTTTTTCAGGTCTATAAAGATACCTAAGCATGTATTTTTACAGTCTATATTATGTTTTATTTTGTTTACGAGATCAATTGTGGCTGTAGTGGTATTACTTTTTGGTCTGAAACCATATTGACGATCGGTGATGAAGTTAATGGAGTTTAAGTATGTTTCTAGGCGATTGTAAAGGATTTTTTCTAAAATTTTTGACATTACAGGTAATACTGAAATCGGGCGGTAATTGCCAGGATCACTGGCATTTCCTGATTTGTAGATAGGAGTTACTTTTGCAATTTTTAGTGTTTCAGGGAAGTTTCCATCAGCTAGTAATTTATTAAAACATTCGCTTAGGGTATATACAATTAAATTTTTGGTACATTTTATGACTTTGGTATTAATGCCGTCTATGCCCGTGCTACAGTTAGGATCAAGGTTTGTAATTATTTTAAGTATCTCTTTAGCAGAACAAGGATTTAAACTGGATAGCCCTTCGAGGTCTTTAGGAGGAGAAAAAGGTAACGCGCGGGCACAGTCATCATGAAATGTAATAGGTATTTCATTCGCTAGTTGGGGTCCTATCGTGGAAAAGTAATCATTAAAGATTTGACAAATGTCATTAGGTTCTGTAACCGTTTTTGAATTAACTACTAGCTTTGAAGGAACACAACCTTGTTTTGTTTTGTTATTTGTTAAGGAGTTTATTAGATTCCACATTTTTTTTGGTTTTTTTATACATTTAGTAAACGCTTCGTAGTAGTAGGTATTTTTAGTTTTCTTTATTAGTTTGGCTACAGAGTCTCTTTTTTCAGCAAATGCTTCTTTGATTAGTGCATTGTCAGGATTACTTTTAAGTTTCGTCCCCATCATATTCCTTTGATTGATTTGGGCTATAATCTCTTTATTAATCCAGTCTTTTTGTGGGAGATTTAGTATTTTAGTCTTCGTAACTCTGCTTTTTTCTACACATGACTTTATCACATGTTCCAATGCCAGGTAATCATTATAAGGGTTTTTATAGTCAGTTTTTTCCATGAAGTTATATAGGTTTGTGTAATTTATTGCTTCGTACTGAGCTCGCAATTTTCTAGGGCATTTTACTTTCTTGAGTTCTAAGTACATTTGATAGTGATCGGACATAGAAGATTTAAATATCACCATGTGGAATTTGTCATTCACTAAATTAGTACTAATGTGGTCAATAATACTTTTCTTTGTTTTCGAGTCCCTTGTACAGTATTTTTTAGTTATTTTATTCAATAGTACATACCCGACCTCTTTAGTTGCTGTTTGGTATTGTTTAGTCTCTTTGTTGGTTTTTGCTAATAGATCGATGTTGAAATCGCCGAAAACGATCGCTCTCTTTCTTTGTTGAAGTTGAGACTCATATTCTTCAAGGAACTCCTTGTAGTTGGTATTACCAGGGTTGTATATTACTCCGACATCAAAATCATGCCTTTCCAAGTGTATCCATAAGTAATTATTTCCACCTAAGTACTTAGACTCCGATAAACAATGTTTGAGATCATTGTGGATAAATGCTGAAACTCCTCCTCCTTTTGAGTCTGTTCTGTAGTTATAATAATGGGTATAATTCTCAATTTGCAGTGCCAAGGCTTGGGTTTCCGATCTTATCCAGGTTTCTGTTATTAGAATGCCATGCGTGATTTTTGGTAGTGATTTTAAGATACATTTTAGCTCGTCCAGCTTTCCGCTTTTCCGTATACTTCTAGCATTTAGGTATAAAAATCTTAGACGTGATTTGCAAGTATTAATAGTGCGATAGTCATTAAGTATTTCATAGGTGTTACAGTACATGTCGGAAGTTATATTGCCGCAGATTAGTTTGGGTTTTTTGGAGACTTTTTTACAACTGTTGGTGTCCCGTGTATGTATTTTATTGTGAGGTCAGTCTCACCATCATTTTGACGGCGTGCTAATTCGTCTTTCAGACTCTTCAAATATAGCTGCTGTGTCGGAGTCTGGTCTGAGAATACTTTTATATTTTGTGGCAGTTTGTCTCTGTTTTGTAGAAGATATTTAGCAGAATCTGAAGTGTTGAACCATACTTTGATGCTACGGTGTTTGCCAGGAGTGTATTTTCCAATTCTAAAAATCTTTGCAGGCTTAGGAAGATCTTTGCACACCTTGTTAGTGATTTCCCAGACTTCTTGTTCGTCTTTAGTCATTCTGTCTTGTGCGTCGGTGGCAGTTTGTTCGGGTACCCCAACTATGATAATGTTTCTTTCTCTGGCTTTCCGATCTGCTACCTCTTTAATTACTTGCTCATTCGAATAGAGTTGGTTTTTTATTGTGGACGAGTCTGGCTGGAAGTTGGATGATAGCTTGAGAGCACTGAGGTCCGATTCAATTGATAATATTTTTTGTCGGTCCTGTTGGACTTGGTTTTCTAATTGTGACACAGTTGAATGCAGTTCTTTTTGCCCTTGTGCGATGTTAGACGTTGAAGATTTGATCTCATGAATCTGAGTGCTATTTTCGCGAATCAAGTTCATTGTTTGCTCGTTAGATAATTTAAGCTCAGAAATTTGTGTAGTGACCTCCGTAAGACTTTCTTGCATGTTTTTCATTATCTGTTCATTGGATCCTACGTATTTTTCCAGTAATTGGCCGATACGGCCTAATTCTGATCTGATTTCTTTTATTTCATCAGCATATTCACAGTCATGAGTTGACGGCGGTTGTTTACGTTTACACCGGAAGGTAATTTGAGAATCTGCTGCGAGCGCACTTAAATTGGATAGGTCGGGGGAGCTGTGCGTGGTACCTATGGCACAGCTTGTATCTGTGCCGATATGTGTACCGGGTGTACGTGATGGTGGCGATCTTTTTACACTCATTGTAGTTAAAATGGTTCGTATCCAGAAGCAATCAACGTACAAAAAACTTCATACAGTAGTTTAAAGTAAATAATAAGGTATTCTGTGATTTGTATTTCGTAATCGTTACCTTGAACGAACGCAGGGTCCCTGTGCGACAGAGTCAAATAATTATCACTGCACCTTTCCAGCGGAGATGAGTACGTTACGGCCGAACGCGGAGTCTCTGTGCAAGCGAGTTAAAAAATGTCCGTCTTTGTCGCGCAGAGGTGAAACACGGCGAGCGCGGGGTTATGCCGGCGCAGCGACAGACACTCGTTTGTTTTAGCGGTATTGAACACAGTGGGGCGTAGCGACGTAATTAACAATCACAGTTTTCAAAGATTTGAACTCTATTTTGAGTGCACTACTACTTAATTTTGAAGGACACAAATTTAATTTTTTTTAATATCGATGATAACACGTCTGTTCCGTATGGAGTCGAAACTTGAACTCTGTATTTGTCTGCATGTAGTGTGTAATCTACGAAACTAATGACCCAATTCAATTTTTTTTTTGGTGGCGTGATAGTCGTATAGAATTTACTTTACTTTGCATCTTTTTTTTTCATTAATTTTACATTTTCATTTTTTTTTTGTATTGATTAGCAGGCCCAGCTCCCATAGTGTTTTGCCCATTGTCCTTCTTACACATCTGACGTTGCCCCTCATTTTTTTTTTATTGTTACATGGTAAAATCATCAAATGAGTCCTCCCACCCAGGGCAGGGCGGGAGGGACTGACAGACTTGTACTGACTAAAATCCACGGTGTCCTTCAATAGCCCTTTACGTACCGGGGTCACGGTAATTCGTTAGTCCCGCGACCCCACGTTATACTCCCTACGTTATACTTGAACGGCCCCAAAGGGGCCTATGTCTAGGAGTGGACTACTATAGGCTGATGATGATATCAGCTAGGCTAACACAATTTTTGTCTAGCTAATCGGCAAAAGAAAAAGCGCTGACGGACGACGGAACGCGACGCTGTGGCACGAGGACCAAAATTTCAGGCGAAGTCGCGAACAAAACCTAGTTGTTGTCTTAAATTTGTACATGCTACACCACATTGAGCTACATAACCAGTTTATCTTGGCCTCATTTTGTATGATCTTTCTGCACAATGAACAGTCAGCTTATACTGGCTTGACATAGCTTGATTTTAACAGTGTGTACTCATTAATTTCCGTACTAGACAATTAGACGACATGGCTTTTTTTTTCAGGTATTTTATGTAAATAATGGTGTGTTTGGTGATTAAATATTAAGCCTTTTAACCTACTTTGTAGATTTTTTTTTGTTAAATTTTGTTTCAAGCTTTTTCAAGCTCATTTGTAAGCCGAAACTATCCCACGGGAACATAAAATTTAGTACTTAATTTTTTTTAGAAAAAGGTGGAAGTATGTGGTGGAGGGCCAAAGCCTACCGGAGTCGCGGGACTGTCTCAATAGGGAATCGCGAGCCTGGAACGTAAACGGCTCTTGAAGGATCAACGCGTATTTTAGTCAGTACAAGTCCGACAGTCCCTCTCGTCCCGTCCTGGGTGGAAGACTCAAAAAAAAAAACCATGAAAAGCGCCATGCTATAACTCCGCGCCACCACAATATTTGTCGCACTGTAGAAAAACACCACACTAACTGAACACTTCGAAAAGGAAGCAAATCTCCCCAACTCCATGTTCTGCCAACACCATCAACTTATTAAGACATCATCATCTTCCTGCCCTTATCCCATTTTACTTGGGGTCGGCGCAATACGTTTTTTTCTTCCATTCTCCTCTATCAAACGTCACGGTATCATTCACTCCTCTTTCTTCCATATCATTCCTTAAACCATCTCTTCTTTGGCCTTCCTCTTCCTCTCCATCCATCAACATTCATACTCATCACTCTCTTAGTCACATGAGTGTCATCCCTCCTCATCACATGTCCATACCAAGACAGACGATTCCCTTTAATTTTTTCTGTAACGGGCACCACTTTCAAACTTCCCCTTATAAACTCATTCCTTACTTTATCCATTCTTGTCACTCCACACATCCATCTTAACATTCTCATCTCCGCTACATGCAATCTTTTCTCATCCATCTTTTTCACAGCCCAGCATTCCGATCCATACAATACGACAGGCCTAATCACGGATTTGTATATTTTCCCCTTTAATATCAACTTATCAAGACGACCTTCAAAAACTACTTAACAATTAATTCTCATTAGTTATTGCACAACGCGATCTCAATCAAATCAGTCAATATTTGTACTAAATATTGATCATGGTCTTAACCATTGTTTGACTTCTTTTGGTATATAATTGGGATGTTCAGGGGGTTTAGCATCATTCGAAGAAATAGTTCTTTAGATCTCATACAACATGAAGGTAAAATCATCCTTGGTTTTATTCATATTCATTAGTTTATCTTGTCATCTATTTTTATATTGATATGTGAAAAGCGTTCCGCTCTAATTATTTTTCATTATTAAATCATTCGATTTAGAACTGTAAACTTTTTTATCAGGAATTTTATTACATTTACTTTCTTTATTTAACAGCTCCACTTTCAAACTGATATCTTAAAAGTTAGCCAGAATATTCGCTATTTTATCAAATGCAAAATCACTTTTGATTTTCACATCTACGAATACAATTTCAACCATAATCTCATTATAAGCTATTATTTCATCAAATGTTTCACCTAACTTCTGTACCTCTATACTTCAAATCATCAACCTTTTGTCCATCATCTTCACCTTCATTAATCATTTCATTCTTTGGATCCAGGTCCTCATCGCTGTAGTCCTCGTCATCGGCTCCGTGTCTGCTTTGGGTTCAGGTCCCTACCTGCCAAGTGGATGGAGGCCCCAGGGTCCAAGCTTCTACTTGCCTTCGGAAGTTTCCGTAAGTTATCCTGCCAATGTTGATCGAGTCAGCTTGCAATGAATTAATTAATCAAAAATTTCGCTACCAACTTCACTCAATTTGGAGTTTCATATAAAAACAAACAAGTGATAGAGACAGTGGACGCTTCTGAGGCTGCAAAACTCGTACCCTAGTTCTGGGTCGACACAATTTAGATTGGCTTCGTCACTCAAGAAAAAGTAAATATGTAGTGGAAAAACTTTCTGGATTCTAACAATATCAAGAATAATTTAACAAAATCATACCCTGCGCATATTAAGATAAATTGAAGAACAGGACAATAGACTTAGTCGATACCATCTTATAATGTACTAAATCTTTTAACAGAAACCATCCAACGGTCCTCAAAAAGCGAACCTCATCCAAGAGACTGAAGCCTCTGGCTCTGATGCCCTCAGGGAGTACGGGCCTCCGAAGGTGGACGTCATCCAGTTCGGCGGAAACCAGGGCTTGCCTGAAGTGTCTACTGAACAGACCTTCTTAGTAGAGTCTCTAGCTACCCAGGAGTTGCAGGCCGGTGCTGAGGAATCTGTTGCTGTTGAAGGTATAGTTATTTTGCTAGTTGTCTTAATTAAGGACGTATGTCTTAAAACATTATACAATTCCAAAATACTTTCTTGAAATGAAAGAGCAATGTAGTTACATATTGTTGCAATGTGGATAAACATTTATTTCATTGAGATGCTTTACTATCTACATTATCATCGCTGCTTTACACATAGTCACTAATTAAAAATATTAAGGTTATAATTCGGAATAAAACAACACCATATCTCAATTCACAGCAAATACGGAAAAAGCTGCTCTCTTCGTTGAAGAAGTAGCCACCACAGATGCTCAACTGGCTCAAGTAGCCGTCGAAGAACAAGCCACTGAATCTCTTGCTGAAGCCCAGCCCACCTTCGAAGTAGTAGCAGACATCGTTGAACAGACTTCCGAAGCCGGTCAGGTTGAGGAAGCCACTGTAGTAGCAGTACAGGAGGAGAACGTTGCACCTGCTGACGCTGAAGAAGAGATCGTAGCTCCTACAGTTGTGGCACAAGAAGAGACTGTGGTTCCTACGGCTGCTGTTGAAGAAGTGGTTGTTGTAGGAGTCAACAACATTGCTGATGCTTTGGTCAAGTTGGAGAATGAGGTGAGAACACACATCCTAATTATTAATATCATAAATGTGAACGTAATTATTAATTATACAAATGTGAAGTGAAATATTAGAAATACCTAATGGATTTTAACGTATTTTTGCACAGAGAGTTGCATAGTTGGGACTGTGGACACGGTTATAACTTTCTGTATAAAATAGAAAGGGAACAAATAGGCGAACTACAAATGTAAATAATGTCTTTGATTCTGCAAAAGGTTTGAAGATTTACAGAAGGGCATACTCGTAAATACTTTTTTTTTACGTGGTAAAATCATCAAATGAGTCCACCCACCCAGGGCAGAACAGGAGGGACTGTCAGACTCGTACTGACTAAAATCCACGGTGTTCTTCAATAGCCCTTTACGTTCCGGGGTCAAGGTAATTAGTACAGTCCCGCGACTCGTAAATACTTAAGGAAACTTACTTAACAAAATATATTCCATTGTTTTTAGGCTCTTGCTGCCGTAGAAGTCAAAGCTGAGGTTTCTGGGTAAGTAATATAAGAATCGTTTCTATTCATAAATTCGAATTTATTGATTTAGCAACTTCAATTTAAACCATGACTGGTAGACTTTAGAATTTACAATGCATTGTGTTTACAGATCCCTGCAACAGGCTCCCGAAGGTTTCCTCGAATACGGTCCCCCCGGCTTCAGGGAGTACGGACCCCCCAAGGCTGAGGACATCGCCAGGTCTGCTGCAGTTCAGGTATGGACCCAAACTATTAATATTGGCCATTTGTAGTGTATCAACTAATGCATTATTATCATCATTCAGCTGATTAATGTTTAAGACTAGATAAATAGACATCAATAAATTAATTAAAGCTTCTTTAAACTTTAGCCGCTGAAAGCCTAAGTTCGTTGCACGTATGAATTTTACTGTATTCTTATCACCATATTGCGACGCTGGCGCGATCGGCGTCAGCGTAAGAAAAATTTAGACTCTTAATAAAAAAAAATTGGCTTGTAGCGATTTTATATTATGGCAATCAAAAGCAAAATAATTTCATTCAATACAATGTCTTTATCATCCATATGCAATTCTTCAATGAAGATAATAAATGTCATCAAATCATCCATGTTTCTTTGTACAATAACGAAATCGATTTTATTATTCTATTTGTTTCAGGTTGCCCCTACCAGTGCCTTTGAGAATAACGAAGTCAGGAGGAGGCGTTTCTCTCCCAAATTCAGGTAAATATTTCTCATATTTTCCCGCCTATTAAACATAATTATTTCGAACAATCAGTACAGAACACATCCCAGAAACCATCTTTCTTTTTCCTGTGAGGAAGTAACCATCCTTTGGTATCAGATGTTAGTTCCTCCCCAACTTCCAAGCCCTGTCATCCACTGCGAGGATCGCCCGGAGGACACGGTGGAGCATACGGTGCAGGACTGCCCCGCTTGGGCAGCGCACCGCCGTGTCCTCACGGAGGAGATAGGCGACGACCTCGGCATTGGCCGAAGCCATGCTACGGGGCGAGGACTCATTTGATGATTTAACCACGTAAAAAAACCCCCTGTCATGGACTTATATTGCCTATTATACCTAAGTTCAGGTTTCCTCACGATGTTTTCCTTCAACATTTAGAGGATTAGTAGTGAAATCAATTACACAGAGTAATGCATGTGATAATGTACTCACCGATGTGGACAACAAACCTGCCAGGTTGAAGTGAGATTGGGCGGGTCATGTCTATAGAATGCATCAGGATCGATGGGCTAGGGTTGTTACGCAGTGGGTGCCGGACGGGCGTCGTTGTCGAGGGAGGCCTTTTTTTTTTTTTTTTTTATCGTGGTAAAATCATCAAATGAGTCCTCCCACCCGGGGCAGAGCGGGAGGGACTGTCAGACTTGTACTGACTAAAATCCACGGTGTCCTTCAACAGCCCTTTACGTACCGGGGTCACGGTAATCCCTAGGTCCCGCGATCCCGGCAGGCTTTGGCCTTCTACAGGCCCCGTCACTATGCTGACACTCTTTGAGGCGCGCGTGGAACACAACGCGCCGTCGACCCGGGCATGGTCCATGGTCGGACAGCGAGTCGCCCATTACTCGCTGCCCGCGCCTACGGTGGCCGGAGATCGTCTTGCGACGTCCGACGCCGTGGGCGTCTACCACTGCGGCTGGGGTGGAGGGAGGACGCTGTCCTCTCCCTCAGGCGGCCCGCCTCCTCCTTCACGAGCATGACTGCTTCGCAGAAGGAGGCGACCGCTTCCCACTCCGTCTCGCCCCGCAGCATGGCCTCGACCAATGCCGGGCGCGAGAGGTCTCCGCCTATCACATCACTGTCGAGGGAGGCCTAAGAAACGCTGGCGTGACGACCTAGACACCTTCATGACTAATTGGCCGGAGAAAGCCGCACACAGGGAAGAGTGGAAAGTTATGGGGGAGACCTTTGCCCAGCTGTGGTACAAGACAGGTTAAAAAAAAAGCATGTGGTTGTGCGTTCAGATTCGAACCCTCGACCTAAGTACTACTAATAACTACAGTACTAATTAATTTTCCTTTTTAGGTCAGCACACAAAAAACACTAAGGTCTCAAATAAAAGATTAACCAAACACAGGACACAGCGATTATAACGGACTTCGTAAACTCTACATTATTAAAAAAAAAACATTAAAAAAACCTTTTTTCGCCGTTGAAAGTACTGACAGCAAGTCGCCATCTTCTTCCTAATTTGAAATTCTTGGCAAAAGTGATGAAAATATTTATCTATAAGTGATGTCATCAAAGTGTATATTATTCATGTATGTAATCAATGGTGGAAAATGATTGTAATAAATAAATAAATGAATTTTATGTTTAATATTGGTCTGATTTTATACCTATTCCTTTAAGTTACAAAAACTTGAGTTATACAATAGTAGGTGCGCGAATTGAGTTCAGAACATAGAAACACGCCCGGGTTCCGTAGTTGATAATGAATTTTCGATACATTTCCCCGAAATGTGTCATTTATGGAACTACTATTAGGTTCAGAATGCAATATTTTTCATGTTTTTTTTTCTTTTTTTCCTCGCACTTGTGCGGAAATAAAAATTTCCATAAGCACCAAGTCCAAATTGGTTCAATGTCTCGGCGGTGTTTTTTTAAATAAATAAACATGATTCGAAATATTCAATGTTTAAAAGTTGAGTAAATATGATAAAAACAGCTTTTTCACTTATTGATTCAGAGGCGGTATGAAGTTTGCCGGGTCAGCTAATAATCAATATAAGGTTTATGAATTACCATATTTCGGACTTATTCCTTTATTTGTACTGTAAGTTCTTACTTCTGAACAATTTTCATGATTCTAGGTCAATGGGAGTACCCTATAGGTTTAGATTACATTGCGAGCGTCAAAATATTCGGCAAAATAGTTAACTTCTATTTTTTTATTTAAAACATACAACTGTATTTAGAAAAAAATATAATAAACACGTGAATAATAACTAAAATAAGGGACTCACCCCGCTGTCTATGGCTAAAGAGAACTGGCGCAAAACCTGTGATACTCAGTGCCGAAGACCGCAGGGCCAGAAGCTTCACGGAAGCTTCTAGCTTTCTAGCGTCCGTATCCTGGCTACGTTTCGGTGACCTCTTCGGGGAAACTGAAGGTTTTGTCTGTGCGATAATAACTACCGGAGACATATTATGAAAAACGGGACGGTTGACGTGTGTCGGGCATGCCACCGTCCGGGTGAGTCGATCAGACATATTATCTCTGGTTGTTCTCGCCTTGCTAACTGCGAGTACTTGCAAACTTGCACAGGCATAACCTAGTGGCCAGGATTATTCACCAGCAGCTTGGTTTGATATACAAACTTGTGGATTCTGAGGTGCCGTATTACAAGTATGTGCCCGACCCAGTTCTCGAAAATACCATGTCACGATATACTGGGATCTGCCTATAATTACTGACAGGACTATTATTGCTAATAAGCCTGACATAGTAGTGATAGACAGATCAGTGCGCCGCGTAATGATAATCGATGTTACCATCCCACATGACGCGTTGTTAAAGCCGAGAAAGATAAACAAATAAAATATCTTGACTTGGCTCGCGAGGTTGTCGACATATGGAACGTGAGCCTGGCTATCATTGTGTCGATTGTTGTAACGGCCAATGGCCTGATGGCCAATAGCCTCGACGAAAATCTCTCGAGGCTCTCGTTGGGTAGTTGGATCAAGGGCCTGACTCAGAAGGCAGTACTCCTCGATACGGCTCGCATTGTGAGGAGGTTCCTGCTTCTGGAGCCCTAACCACCGGTAGCTTGGACCTTGCTCCCACACCGGTGGATCACTATTTTTATATTTTTAAATGTTTTTTATTACTTTTATTTAAGAAAAAAATTAAAATATGTTTTAAAATGAATAAACGAACTAAAATAAAATAATTAAAAACAAAATAATGTAAATTGTCGAAAATCTGTCATATACTATTGGATTCTTTAGTAACATTTTTCTAATAGTAAAGATTTTAGCTTACATTTAAATAAACATAGTGACTTGATAGACCTTATGCTTTCGAGAAACTTGTTATATACTTAGTTACTCTGGGCTTTTTTATACATTTGTATTCTAGGTGTTGCTAGGAGTAATTTAGTTTTGCGGCGCTCGTTCTTGTCAAAACTAAATAGATTAAAATAGGGGTGCTTGTGATGGAGTGTTCAAAATCTAATTAGTCCGTCGCCGTCGCGTCGGTTAGATTATATTAGATTATTTATTAGATTTTTTTTGTTACTGAAACCAAAGTGACGAAGATACGACACTTGAAGCAAGTAGGTATCTACGGATTGAAATTGACGTTACTAGCCTCTCGAATTGTGATGCGTTAATCTTTTTAAATATAATGCATTGGTTGCATTCTTTGACGTACTTTGAATTTTTGTACATATTACTATAAGCGAGTTTTTATTTATAGTCTGTATATAATCATTAGGTACATAATTAAAATTCTAAACATGTTAATGCATTGGTTTAACGAAAGAAAAATACGTGTCCATTATTTTTTTTTAAACTCTAACTGACGGACTTATTTTTTCAATCTATTGACGCTGTCAATGTGCCTCTACTCACCACTCTTCGATTCTCGGCAACTCGAGGACTCATTTGATGAGTTTGACCACGCTAAAAAAAAGACTACAGCCATATTTTGTAAAAAAACAAACTTTTTATGTAGGTTATTTTAAACTTTTTTGTTGTTGTTTTTGAAGTCGGTAACATTTTTTTTTTGTTTTTTTATTTTATCCTTTTTAGTTTAAAAATCAGCTACGGTATTCCCTAAGTCTAAAAAAAATCTTCGCTGGACTCTACTGTGTGCTCTTCGACGAGACGGCGATGGCTCGCACTGCACTATTGGCTATCGTCGCTGTCAATTGCTTAGAGCATATCAAACTTTAGTCCGAGCGTGAGCGCTGCGGCCGTGCGGTCACAAGGCGTGAAAAAAGTGTTTATAGAGAATAGCATTGTAGTACTTCAGTCCATTCGCAGTTCGTCCCTTGCAGATTTTTTTTTAACGTTGCCCCACACAAGGAATTTCTTGCTGTATCGTGGGTGCGTTTACAAACATAGAAACTCACATACACAAACACCCAGACCCGGAACAACTACTTGAAGATCATACAAATATTCACGCAACCACTCAACCACTGCCAACCGTGTAGTCCGTAGTTCGTCTTTAGTAATTAAAAGGAAGAATATTCAAAGTAAAATGTTCACATTAGTCTACAAAATTATTTATTTATCACATTACATCATTTCCACCACTAATTACATACATGTTACTTTACAGACAGTTTTTCACAAAAATTTAGTATTTTATTTACATCTATATATATGGATATATATATATACTTATATTTAATGATAGAGATGTTTACGAAATCCATTGTTGTTCTCTCTGTTCCCTGGTGCACTGTCGTGTTATTCGTTTATTTAAAACCTTATTGTTTCTTTTGTACTGACCTGAAAATGTAATACATACTTGATTTTTTATAAAAATACTGTAATACCGAGGTTTTACCTAACTATATCTAATTCTAGTATATTTGTATATATACTTGAATTAGATATAGTCAGATAAAACCTCAGTATTTTGAAATGTAACATCTTTCCTATTCCTTCTGTGTGGTCGCGGGACTCACGAATTACCGTGACCCCGGTACGTAAAGGGCTATTGAAGGACACCGTGGATTTTAGTCAGTAAGAGTCTGACAGTCCCTCCTGCTCTGCCCATACCACGTAAAAAAAAATCCTTCTATGTGAGAAATTTCGTAAAATGTAACGGATTTTTTTAACAGAAGTGGAACAGAATTGCTCAAATCAAATAGCGGCGCGAACTCTAAATGATTTGACCAATAAACGCGCGCTGTGGTAGAGTGCGCCGTCAGATAGTGGTAACACTTGCCGACGTATTTTTTTTGGATGGGTGAACAAGGTTAAGCAACGCTTTTCTAAGTCTACCTTCTAATTCGAAGATTTCTAATGCTTAAAGGTTCTAGTATTAAGTCAAGGGAACTAAGGCAATGCTATCAAAACAGTGAAGGAAAATATCGCTAGGCGACCGGCGTGTATATAACAGCCCACTCCTTAACACAGATAGGAAGTTTATGAGGTTGGTTATAATGAAAATTTGAGAACACTTATGCCTTTGTCAAAGAGACAGGCGTAACGAATGCGAAGCGTGACGTTTTATTTGTAATGTACGGAATTGTTTGAATCCAGTCACATAGAAAAGCGAAAGCGATCCGATAGCGTGATAGAAATGTCGGACTGATGTCTCGCTTTGGTTCGGTATCGCTTCGGAAACGCTTCGCTTTCGCCAGTCTGTTTGACAAAGGCATTATACTGTACAACTTGATTATTGTATTAAAAATCATTGAACTTTCCACAATGTCAATAGTTTTAACAAAAACCCAGTTGATGAAGAGATTTACTTACTTCAATTTGGGAGAAAAACGTCTCCTTCTGACTTCGTTGTTCTCAGTGGCGCTGTTTGGAGTAACCTAAAATAAATAGTACGAGTATTAAAAAAAAATATGTCGTCCTTTTTACAAGTACAAGCCCATAACTTCCTTGGTCGTTAGGAATTTATGGTGGAATTCCTTAGTCAATTTTAAACATAGGAATGATTAAAACATCTTTGTGAGAACGAATGTGGCTCCATTCGCTGTCACAAAGACTTAGTAAAAGTTAGTAAAATTTCCGAAATCAAACTTATATTGACTAAATCTTTTTGAGAGCGAATGAAGCGAATGTTGAGAAAGATCAGGCGCAAGACCAAACTTCCTAACTCTGGGCAGCTACTGAGATATTCTTTTTAGAAAAACCTAATAATACTTTTTGCCCGACCCGGGAATCGAACCCAGGATCTCACGCTCAGAGGTCGTAACAACTACCCGAAGAACATAAAAATATTTGTTTCATGTGTGCATCGAACCGCTGTCAAATGATGCAGTAAATTTATGATAATTTTGATCCGTACCTGTACTGCAGCTGACCTGGCCAGGTCCTCAGCCTTCGGGGGTCCGTACTCCCTGAAGCCGGGGGGGCCGTATTCGAGGAAACCTTCAGGTGCCTGTTGTGGAGATCTGTGAACATAATGAGAAGTGAATTCTATAACCTCAGTTTGAGAGTTTAAAATGCTTGATGATGCAGGTGGTGCGAAAAGCTGGTCGTTCTGTAGCACCTAGTGGTAGCTCTGTAAAAACTTACCCAGAAACTTCAGCCTTGATTTCGACAGCAGTTTCCTGAAAAACAAAAGAATTCAGTAATAAAGTTGTTTATCATGGATTTTTTGGGTATTTATGCTGAAGAGCAGTGGTGGAGTAACAGCCCCGACTAGCGACTTTTGAATCGTGGATTTAAACCCAGCCAGGCGCATTAGTTTTTTGTAATACATTTCATCATGAGAGCAGTGCTCTCAAATTGGTGAAGGAGAACATCGATAGAAAACTGGCATTTCCAACCATGGTGGATTGCAACCTGCTTCCACTCAATGATAGGAGGTCTGTGTCCTAGCATTGGAAATATAATATGCTACTTAAACGGTATTTATGCTCTACTTAAACTTTGCCCCACACTTGGAATTTCTCCTGTGTCGTGAGTGCGTTTACAAACATAAATTCACATACACAAACGCCCAGACCCGAAACAATTACTTGTAGATCTTACAAATATTTGTTCCGTGCGGAAATCGAACCCGCGACCCCCAGCGCAGCAGTCCAATCGCTCAGCGACTGCGCTAACCGTGCCGTCATTTATTAATATACTCACTTTAGCCAGAGGCTTCGTCTCCAGTACCCTATTAATCTCTGCACCAAAATTCAGGCTTAGCTGTACACAACATGAGTGAATGTAAGTTTGATTGTTATGCTGTTCTGATCACCATAACAATCAAACTTACTTCCACATTTATAATAATATTTAGGATTCCTCACCTCAGCCTCCTTAACCTCATTCTCCAACTTGACCAAAGCATCCTCAATATTATTGACTCCTTCTGATACTCTCTCAACAACCACTTCTTCAACAGTAGCAGTAGGAACCACAGCCTCTTCCACTTCAACAGCCTCTTCTTGTGCCACAACTGTAGGAGCTACGATCTCTTCTTCAGCGTCAGCAGGTGCAACGTTCTCTTCCTGTACTACTACGACAGTGGCTTCCTCAACCTGACCGGCTTCGGAAGTCTCTTCAACGATGTCTGCTACTACTTCGAAGGTGGGCTGGGCTTCAGCCAGGGATTCAGTGGCTTCTTCTTCGACGGCTACTTGAGCGAGTTGAGCTTCTGTTGTGGATGCTACTTCTTCAATAAGAAGGGCAGCTTCGTCTGTGCTTACTGTAAGAATAAATAAGGCGTTATTATAGGTTAGTTTAATGTTGTGGAAAAAAAATCAATGCATTAGAGGCTATTTCCAACTGAGCTACTAAAACTATCAGAAATAACTTCTTAAGGATTTGTATGTTTTAAAATAAATGCCCTGAGCTAAGAACAGTAGCAGATTAATTATACCTTCAACAGCAACAGATTCCCCAGCTCCGGCCTGCAACTCCTGGGTAGCCAGAGACTGTACGAAGAAAGCCTGTTCAGTAGACACATCTGGCAGACCCTGGCTGACGCTGACGACTTCCTCTACCTTCGGAGGCCCGTACTCCCTGAGGGCATCAGAGCCTGAGGCCTCCGTCTCTTGTAGGAGGTTCTCTTTGAGAGGACTGTCTGATGATTTCTGTGGAAATAATATACGAAGCTATAGATAAATATATAATAGTCTTCCTGTCCGATTTCGGCCACGGCGACCAATCTCAACTGCGCGGGAGATATTATAGTGCACAAGTGTGTGCGCAGGCACAGCTGCACTCTTTGTTCCTTTACTCTCATAGTCCATGGGACGGCAATCCGACAAGACCGGAAAGAGATCAGGCGTTCCTACGCCAACGGATTAACGTGCTTTCTGAGTCACGGGGTTATTATACCGCCAACTTCCAAACTCCGGGTAGCTACTGCGAAGCTCTTTTTAGAATAACCCAAAAGTACTTTTTGCCCGACCCGGGAATCGAACCCAGGACCCAACGCTCAGCAGTCGAGCTTGCTGCCACGAGACCAACGAGGCAGTTATATAAAAATACTATACATAAATACTGAAGTCCCAAGAGTGGCTACGATTTCTCGCGTCGGAACATCGTTTAGGCCATGTTACGGAGCGAGTTGCAGTACCGGGAAATGCTAACTAACTTCTGAGAGCTCTAGGGCATGAAAAATGAAATATAACTTACGGCAACTTCTGAAGGCAGGAAGAAGCTGGGACCCTGAGGTCTCCATCCACTTGGCAGGTAGGGACCTGAACCCCGAGCAGACACGGAGCCGATGACGAATACCACAGCGATGAAGACCTGGATACAACGGTTGCTATGTTTAGTAATGATGAACAAAAAAGGAAAACTAAAATGGTTCATAAAGGTATGGCAGTAAACAAATAAAAAACTGGCCAAGTGCATGTAGGACTTGCACACGATGGGTTCTGTACTATTATCTTTCAAAAACGGCAAAAAAACCGAAATAAAATTGTATTCTGTTTTTTTTTATTTGTTGTTACAGCGGCATCAGAAATTCATGATCTGTGAAGAAAACAATTGTCTAACTATCACGGTTTATGAGATACAGCATGATGACAGACGGACAGCGGAGTCTTACTAACAGGGTCCCGTATTACCTTTTGGGTATAGAACCCAAAAATAATGAATACTAAACAACAAATATAATGAAAGCAGAAGGCTATTGACAAAACAATTTAAAAAAAAATTGATTGAAAAAGGAAAAAAATATATAATGAATATGAATAAAACAAAGGGTGATTTACCTTCATGTTGTGTGAGATCGAAAGAACTGATTCTTCGAATGATAGCTTATCCTCTAAAGGATCCAGTTTATATACTAAAGTAAATCAAACAATAATTTATAGGCCTTGATGAAGACGAAATACAAATATTGTCTGAACGGAATCTGATTTGATTGAGATCGAGTTACGCAATTTTTTAATGTCATTAATTAATGCGAAATGGGAACAAATACTTATAACTAAACTAGCTGTTCCACGAAGTTTCACTTCCGCTGCTTGGCTTCTATTGGTCATATAGTAATGTTATATCTTCTTCTTCTTAAATATATAAAAATGTTATGTTGGTTTGTCTACGCTTCAAAACTCAAAAAGTTCTGCACCGAATTTTTAGCATGATAAAATAATTTATCCGCGTCAAGGATTGTTTTTATAATTTTTTTTGCATCAGTCACATATCCGCGACCGCGATAAAACAGTTTTTTTGTGCCACAGCGAAGCGTGGCAGGGTACAGCTAGTAGCTTATAACTTTCGTCGATAAATATACTATCCAATATAAAATGAGTTTTAGAATTTGAACCCTACTGGTTCTGTTTCTGAGATTAACGCGTACAACCAAATAAACTCTTCAGTTTTATAATATTAAAGTATAGATTTACTCATTTTTAAAATAACCTTACTGGAAACTATATTTTAGAGCCCTTTCGGGTTTTTCTATGGGGCTGTTGGGTCCGAGTGCTCACAGCCTCTTCAAAGAGTTATATAAACGACTTGTTTTTGGGATTTTTCGATGTTGCGTAAGTAGTTCAGTTTAGTTATAAACTATTTCAGTAAATAAACATGTACCTGTTGTTGTTTTTTCCAGTCTGACAAACCGTCTTATCATGGGGAATCGTATTACCCAGTTACTGGGTCGTGGAGGTCCGACAGGCAGTCGCTCCATGTAAAATACTGATATCCAGCTGCATCTGGGAAAAGGTTAGGCAGAAGATGATGATGTTGTTAATTTTGTATTGCAACGGAATATCATCTATTAATTACTAGCTTTTGTCCGTGACATCACTCGCGTTATTAAGTTATATTGATTTAAATCAATTTCGGTTATCGCCAATAAACTAAATAATAAGTTCAGGAACTAAAACATGACCACTGAAAAATCATACTTTAAAAGCACGACTACGAATACGAAACAAGAAGAACGTTCTCGTCTGTAATAGGTATATCCATCTTCAAATAAATTGCAAATCTAATTATAGTCCAGTCAAGGGGGAGTTTTGACCTGCAAAAGGTGGCGTAGATTTGTGTGGCCTAAGTATATGCTCCTCATGAAAAATGTGAAAAATTTTCGACCTCGAAGAGGGTCTGCGTCAGCCGCCATCTTGGGTTGAAGGGGCCCAAATGTGTTATTTTTCAGATAATGCATTTTGTCTAAGAGAAGTTTAAAGAAAATGAAATTCCGTAACAAATGGTATTTGTTTTTATTCTGTACATCTAATAGATATAAAGTTATTAGAGTTCAACATTCATAAAAAATGATCTACACAGTTAACGAGTATTTTGAACACGATTTCGTCAGCGAGGATGCGTATTTCGGGTTTACAATTATCAAACATCCTCTCAACACTTATTTTATCGATTTCGTTGATAAGTGTACATTGGAAAGTTTTAAGTAAATCGAGTGAGATTAAATTATTTTCATACAAACTTTAATCCCATTTTAAACCCCTTAGGTGATGAATTTTCAAAAATCCGTCCTTAGTACACACGAACGTCATTTAAGGAACGCTTGTGTAAAATTTCATGGTTCTAAGCGCAGTGGTTTCGGCTGTGCGTTAATTCATCAGTCAGTCAGCTAGCCGGTTTCATCTACATCAGGGTGTAAGAGACATCGACGCACAAACGGTTACCATGGATCCAGGACATGATTCTGGACGCCCCCGTGTTGGAATTTTTCGTCGGTTTCTTTCCATTTTTTTTTAATATTTGTTTTTTTTTTAATAGTGTGCCGCGCATTAGGTACTACAGGTACTGCGGTACTGGACACAGTATTTAGGTATACGATTACCTTTTATTTGAACTTTTATAAACAGCTGAGAAAACACCCATTTCTAGTATTATTTACATTGCTACTTTTAGTGAAAGTAGCGAAATAATTACTTTTTTATTAATAATATCATTGGGTTAAGTAAGAATAATGATTATGAACAGTCTAAAGTAGAAAAAAATGAAAAATGTTGGGAAAAACCGACTTAAAATCCCAACATGGGGATCCAGAATCATGTCCTGAACCCATGGAATCCGTTTGTGCGTCGATGTCTCTTACACCCTGTATATTTTCGAGAGTGGGAGCTTATGCTATACAAAACCACGGCATGACGAATTTAAAAAGCATCCTATCTTCGTCAATTTTGGTTTACGTAACCAAATAATACATATGTGTCAAATATTTTCTGATAATCTAACTAACGGACTTATTAGTTTTTTCTTGAAGTGAAAACTTCTTTAGCGGCGTTGTGCACTTTTGACCTGACACGTGACCTGATCGAAAATTCGTAAGACGGCGCAGGGCGCTTGCGCGAATGTTCGTGTGTGTTTATTACTATTCAAGTTTTCACTTCTGCGTCACTCCCAGAGTATTTTGTACACAAGCCTTTAGTTATGTATTCGAGGCCGTATGCCTCTTTGCCCTAAAGTATAACTTTAGGGCAAAGAGGCATATCCCTCGAAACTGTCTAAACAGGTTTACCGTGATCCTGGAACCTTCAAGGCTACTGAAGGAACATCGTCGAATTTAGTCATTACGAGTCTAATAGTCCCTTCTGCAACATCCTGGGGTGGACACGTTTGACGACACGGTTGGCGCAGTGGCCGAGCAATCGACTGCTATGCAGCGTGTCGCGGGTTCGATCCCCGCACGGAACAAATATTTGTATGATCTGCAAGTAATTGTTCCGGGTCTGGGTGTTTGTGTATGTGAGTTATTATGTTTGTAAACGCACCCACGATACAGGAAGAAGTTTCTACTGGGGGGCAACGTTTAAATTTTTTTATGATTTTACGGATTTTCGACTTTAGGTATTTGGACGGCAGGATACTCGTATTAGCATAAGACTGATACCGTGGATTCTAGTCGGTACGAATCTAACAGTTTCTGCCGCTCTGCCCTGGGTGGGAGGACTCATTTGATGATTTTACCACGATAAAAAAAAACATAAGACTGATGATAAAAACTACATAGATTTTTTAAATTTTTAAGGTTGGGTATAGCTCATATAACTAGTAAGTATTAACTTCATCCATGAATCCTTAAAAAAATATGACATTATAGCCGAGTTGCAGTAAAATAATATTCATAGTTCATCTTCAAGCATATATTTTTCTGTATATTCAACATAATACAACATCTGTCTACCATCCAAATAAAGTATCACAATAACTATAATTTCGAGGACAATACAACACATACAACATTTTTTTAATAACTATAATACTGTAAGAATTTTATATATAATTCAAATCATTTTTTTTTCTAAGTACTTAAATGCGCTAATTACGCATTGCAGATACATTTATATTACAAAATATTCACTTCTTAAAAGCTCATTAATTTAACAGCCATTTTTAAACAATAAAAATAAATTATAGACATTTAACGATTGAAAGAAGTTTTTGTTAATTTTTATGATGTTAAAAATGTCTGTCTGCGCATAAAAGCTAGTATAGACAAAGAAAAAATTGATTAGACATACTTAGTACTGCCGATCTTGACTTTTAAAGCAGATTTGAAACGAAACTGTGTATTTAATTTAATACAATATTAGGTATTCCTATATTAATATATAATTATAAAATAAAAAAAAATATAATTTTAAAAAATATATATAAAATACCTATTAAGCTTTTTATTAGTAAAACTATAACAGGAACTTAAACACTTGTTAGTTAAATTATAGAAAATTATTAAAAAACTACAATGATTCATATTTTGACCTGCAAATACAAATACGTAAATAATGTCACGGTTTACAGTCATGAAAAAAAAAAAAACATATTTTTTCCCTGGTAGATACTACTTATTTTACCTTATATATTATGTATACAAAATAAATAAATAAAAATAAAAAGCAGGTTAATTGTGGTTTGTGTATGCGCAAGTTAAGTGGTACCTAACAGAGTTTCCTTAAATTATAAAAATAATAATTTATAAATTCGTTCACTCTTATCACAAAAATATATGTCACATGACGCATTTTGCCTGCAAAATTACGTCAGTTCTTCAAATGAAACATTTGTTATTTATAGAGCACGATAAAATAATTTAAAAATAGGTTTTTAGGTCCAGGCATCTTACGTTTATTATACACAGTATTGCCAAAGTTCACCAATCTAAGTGGCAAAGACGCTTACTATTTGTACAGCATGAAGAAATGGTAGAAATAAACCATGGATGATATCCTCTTAAATATGACTACCTTTATTTTTCTTTTACATGTTTTACGTAAAATAAATAGAAATACACGCAACACAAAAAAAAACTTTTGTCGACAAAAAAAAACATTTTGCTGCCAACGTATTTCCGCTCCGATGTGCCTGGCCTTAAGCCCCATTCGGACATGCAAGAACTTGCATGCAAGTACATTGCGATATTTGTTTGATCAACTGAATTCATTGTCCATTAATTATTCCGCAATATAGTGAAACTTGCATGTCTAAAAAGGGGTTTAAATTACAAAATTATTATATCTCTAACCTCTAAAATTCTAAATTATTATAACTCTAAAAATAATAAAAACGAAATTGACTAGCAAGGTGTGCAAATATGGTCGCGGAACTAAAAGGGCTATCGAAGGATACCGAGGATTTTAGTCAGTACGAGTATGACAGTACCTGCCACTCTGCCCTGAGTGGGAGGACTAATTTGATGATTTCACAACGATAAAAAAAGATGTGTAAATATAGAAATCCTACAAAAATAGTAATTCCTGTCCATAAACCTCAAATCGGGTGAGATCAAAATGCTGTAAGTAACTGATTTTGTATGACTATAAAAACACTTGTTTTTTGCACCTGTCATTAACAAATAATAATAGGAAAATTAAGCAAAAACTATAATACATAGATATTATGAAAAGAAAACTTTTGAAACTCAATCATTCAATCTACTGATTTTTTTTTTAATGTAAGTGGCTTGAGATACATTCTACATAGCAAAAGCTTAAACTTTTGGTGTTTTTGATTGCTACGTAATACGAATATTATTTTGAACAAAAGTTTTTTTTAAAATATATTGTAAAAAAATCATTATTTCACAGATTTGAAGGTCTTCTTTTTTAATAAAATTAAGTTTTTCTTTTCTACTATTAGTAGTAAAAGAAAACAATTCCACACATTTAGTCGAGTTATTAGAAGAAACTTATGTATGGTTGGTCCCATAATAACTCGTGTGAGTCGGTTATTATGAATACTTATCTTATTTTCAAAAAATATTTCAATTGTAATCGAAAATCAGAATATAATTACAGTGTTTCCTGTTGCATGTATTTTTCATTAATTTTTCCTTAACCATGTCGTGAATACTGAAAAACTAAATTTTCCGTGAAAGATAAATGTTAAAACGTGTAACAGTATTCTTTAGACAACCGAATACCTACATAATTAAAAGCAGTACAAAATAATAAATTCACTTCACTTCAAAAGTATGTTTTACGTTATTTTTTTTCATTATAAATATTTTTATACCAATTTCATATCGATACTTTTGATGCATAGTAAGTTTCGCTAGTTCAATTAATTCACCCTACATTAAGGTAATACACACACTACACCGCTGATCCGCGCGGACGAGCGGTTTCATGTCATCAAATGTCGTGCTTTTTTGACAAAACAAAAAATATAGAACAGCCGTCATTCTGTTAAAATGAACCTTCGTCGTTACGTAATAATACAACGCTAGAAAAAGCACAGAATAATCGATACACGTACCTACATCCTGTTTCTACATTTATGTACTAATAATTAGGATAAAAATATAGAACAATGCATAATATTAAATCAATAAGTAATTATGCGTTTCAAGCTATGGTAATTAATACAATTTTGCCGTTTTTTCTTAAATATTTTATAAATACTCGTATTTGTTCTTAGTCCTTGATTTTCAAAAAAATCCCATTTTTTAGTCTTCATTTCTTAATGTTGGCAACTGTACTACGACGAGAGTGACTGTACCCTGTTCAGACATTTGGTTATTATTTTCAGTCTGCTGAAACAAATGTAAAAGGAAATTAACAAAAATAATAATTGCAGAAAAGTATTCCTGTTATCAGAGGCAAAAGTAGTAGTGCTGTAAGAAAAAAAAAATCAACACATCTTATTTAAAAAAAAAAGATTATTTAAAACAAATGTGTTTCCATAGAAAGTTGAATATTGGTCTTATTTATCAGTAGTACTTTTTTTTAGAAAATGTTGTGCATGTGAAGTTTCTTTAAAAACGGTTTTGTCTTTCGGATAAATAAGTTTGTAAGAAATGCCGCTTGGCGTGTAATGCATGCTGTTAAAGGTCAGTTCACACCAAGACGCGACGCGACGCGACTTGACGATACTGAAATTGTGTGTCAATTAGTGTAATAAATAAATATCGATTTTTAGTCGCGCTATTGAAATGTGTGCGCAGCGTCGCGTCTCGGTGTGAATTGAAATTAACAGTTTTAAAAAAATGTGTTAATTGTTCTTCGCTGCTCTAATTGACGGACTAAATTGATTTTGAATATATTGAAGCTGAAAACTACCCTTTACGGCGACTTTCGACTGTCACTACGAACAGTATCGAAACAGCAAATCACGTACTTTAAAGTGGAACAATGTAAAGTTTTATTTCACCCTAAAATGAAATTACAATTTCGACTTTATACGAAACTAAGAAAATGTCTTTGTTTATCTAAAGATTCGATTCTAGTGCCGGTGTGCAGCACTGTACGTTAAGTGCGGCACAGTGTGCGTTACACACTCTAGCAAACACGAAAAAAGTATAAGGGAATATTCGAAAAATGTTCGCGCACAACTGTCATACCTCTGTGCGCATAGATGTGAGCAATGAACTCAATATTTGAGCACGTACATTAGCAAAGTGCTCACATAACGAGTCTGAAAGACTTAGTTCAGTGAAAATTATCGCGCACAAATGTGCGTTGTTCGCGCACAGCCTTGCCAGTGGTCATAGACGTTAAACGCGATACCAGTTTAGTACGCGCACTGCTGAAATGTGCGAAAAAATGTGCCTCACACTATTTCGGTGGAACCGTACTATAATAGGTAGTATTACATTAAACGGACCTTCAACACTAAAGCCTTCGTCAAACAGACAGGCGTTGCGAATGCGAAGCGTGACGTTTTTATTTGTAATGTATGGAATTGTTTGAATCCAGTCACAGAGAAAACCGAAAGCGATCCGATAGTGTGACAGAACTATCGGACTGACGTCTCGCTTCGGTGCGGTATCGCTTCGGAAACGCATCGCTTTCGCCTGTCTGTTTGACAAAGGAACCAAAATGGCGATTTTGCAGTTACGATAGTTTTCGTAGTGACAGTTGCTTGTCAAACTTACAGGTTGTGTGTTAGTATGTGTGGCCTGTTTCTCGTTAGTTGGAAATATGCTCTCACCATCTCTTTTCTCTTCTTGTGCTTGACTTGTTCCTCCATTCTGTTCGTCTGTCAACTGATTATTTGCCTCCACATCTTTATCTGGTTGTTTGAAGATCATTTCTTTCCCAGAGTAGGGTCTGCAACGATGACGGTAATATTTCATTATTATAAATGTCAACTTGAAAATTAGTCATTGTACAATTTTACAAATAACTTTTATATATAAAGAGAAATCAAACGAGTCCAAACTAGATACGGTTAGATCGTTTCATGTAGGGTTGCCAGGTCTGAAAAACAAAACCGGCCGGACAGACCAGTCAGTTACGTCGGGCGCAATTTGGGTGAAAAGTCTGAACCCCTCTCATTTTTTAGTTCTACTATAACACCACCAATTTTTTAAACGAAAGCAAGGGTCAGTTCAACTAAAGAAGCCAAAGATCAACAAAAACCGAACATTCTTCGAACCGACACGGTCTAATTTGGCCGGACACGCAAATAAAAAGCCTGACTGTATCCGGATTTATCCGGACGCCTGGCAACTCTAAATGACAGAGTCCCTACAGCCATCTTCCAGCCAAATCGTCAGATCAGCTTCATGTCATCATAATATTAAATTTTCAAGCAATATACGTTGAAAATTTCAGCTCAGTTAGAAACCGGGAAGTGTGTCCTTGCAAGATTTGATTACAGACAGACAACGGGACAAGTGAATTAAATAAAAGCTTGACGACACGGGTTTGAATCCCGCACGGAACAAACATTTGTATGAATCTACAAGTAGTTATTCCGGGTAATTCTACGTTTGTAAACGCACCCACGATACAGGAGAATCTTAATGTGTGGAAACATTGCATAAATAATATAGAACTGTAGAATCTTACGGGTTATCATCTGAAGAAAAAATATTGAAGAGACCACCGCCTGGTGAGTCGTCAATCTCGTATTTCCTGTTTTCCCCCTCATTCATTCTGGGTTCGTCCTGTCTCTTGTATAGCGAGGACTGTAGCCTCTGATCTGCCAGGTCTATGTAGCCGACAGCGAATCCTTCAGCAGGCCTCGTTCTGAAACAAAAGAGGTTTGAGGTCAGATAAGTAGGCGCTCCAAAACAGGGTATTTTTTTATGTAGCGCATTCAAATTGTAGCCCATAAAAAATGATGACCGTCAGAGTGCACCCACTCGTGATTGTTGACGCTATCCAGCTTCGAGAAAACACAAACTTTAGACTAAAGATATGCTAGACTAAACACAAATTAATAAACATATTGATTTCACATCTGTGTAGTGTTCGAAAGTGAGAGCAACAATGTTGTGCTAAACATAAAACACATTGTAAGGCGAGCGATATGGTATCTTAAGATAAAATAATATAGTATCTTAGCCGTCTGTGGCGCGCTTAGAGACGTGTAAATTCCTACTGCTCAAATGGATAAAGCTGTTTAATCAAGATGCATCTCTACAAACATTTAAACTCATATACAAAAAAACCCAGACCCAAAACAACTACTCACTATCATGCCTGTACTCTGACCAAGTCAGGACCCCGCTGATAAGGCTAACTCAGTGTTCTTGGGGTTTCCCTCAAAGTTATGAGGATAATTTTGTGAGATAATAGGTAATGAATTAATATAATAGACCGATCGCAATTTGACCCTCTCATGGCCTGTGGATATTAATAGTTGTCGTTGATAAGACAGAACAAAACATAACCCTCCTTCACAGTCAGGTAAATTGTATTTTGAGCATTTTGTACTGGCGATCTTAAAGCCAATTTATTTGCCTCAATTACAGCCGCACAGGCCGATCTTCCGGGTTAAGTCGTGCTTGCTGAAGTTGGTCTGAAGATGGGTGACCATCTGTCATAGCGAGTTTCCTAATTTATAGTCAGACAGTCGTTACTATAATTCTGACAGCCAGTCTTACCATGGGGTATCGTATTACCCAGTTACTGGGTTATGGAGGTCCGATAAGCAATCGCTCCATGTAAAATACTGATATCCAGCTGCATCTGGTTCGACTGGAAGCCGACCACAACATAACTGGGAAAAGGCTAAGCAGATGATGATCTTAAAGCCCTATTTAGACTTGCAAGAACTTGCATGCAAGTTTGGCTATTATGCGGTATTTGTTTGATCAACTGAATTAATTGTTCTAATAGTATGCAATGTTGTTAAACTTGCATGCAACTTCTTGCATGTCTAAAAAGAGCTTTATTTATTATTATTTTATTTTTCTTCTGTTAAATTTTCTGTAAATAAACTGAAACGAGACGTCTTGTTACAAATATCCAATGATAATTTGTTTAAACTAATTTTTTAACAAAAAAAAACCGACGAACACAGAGATTGAAATGCTATAAAACATTTTTAAAACAAAATTAAACCGACGAAACATCGAATGAAAAGCAAAAAATAAAATTTATAGCGGCGCCAAACAAAGAAAAATGCAAATAAATTACTTGAAGAAATAGTAAGAATGACTGTAGCCAGGTTGCTCTTCATTGATTATTTGGCGCCGCGCGCTGCCTCAATATATTTACTTTTTAGTTCGATATTTCAATTTATTATATGTTTTTCGTTAAAAAGGTTTTATTTTTTGCTTTTCATTCTTTTTGTCCATGATCAGAGTGTTTGATCGAAACTTAAACTTTTGTCACTAAAATAAATGTATAAACTAAATATTTAAACTGTTACAGCATAAAAATTGCTTTACTTCCAAAATTATTACCAAAAACTTGCACTAAATAGTCCGTAAAAATTTTAAGCTACTCATGTTTTTTATTTTAGACACAGTAACTAAGCCGATTTTGAAAGCCAAAATTACTATTATTAACCCCCCCCCCCCCCCCCCCCGATTATTTTTACTGTTCGCACATAAATAGACACACTTAAACAGGGAACTTTTAAAATAATGGGTTTGAAATTACCTTATAAGTATGGATGAGACGATCAAGACATAATGGATAATGAAGCGAATTAAAACTGGGTAATACAGCTCCCGAGACAAAACGCTCGTACGCGTCTGCGCAGCTCCCGAGACTGCTCGCTTGTGTGCTTCGTAAACTGAACTGTGTAGTACTTGGCAGAGAATCAGCTTATATATGTCACGGCTAAAGGTAGGTGTGAACCTAAACTTAAGATTAGCCGGCTAAACCTAGGTTTATCTTCGACGAAATGTTAATGTTAGTTTGTTCGTGTAGCTGCAGGTCCTTGGCTAAAAATGTAGAAGGAAATGGAAAAGGAAACAATGTAATAATGTTTACTATTTTGACACGAAAACTTTATTAAAAAATAATCACTTTCATTACACATGAGCGAGCGAAGCGAGCTCGGGACTCGCTGGCACCCCGACTCGGACAATTTAGGTTAGATTCTCTCTTTATTTATTTAGGTTAGACTCTTCGTGGTTATTTTTTTTTTTAAACCACCCAGAAGTAGGAGCCCCGCGAAGCGGGGCTCCGTCGACATGCTGGGAAGCGTGGACGCCCCGCGAAAGCAAGACCATTCCATTTCCTTCATTTTTAGCCAAGGACCTGCAGCTACACCTAAGTTTAGCCGGCTAAAGATAGAACAAACTAACATTAACATTTCGTCGAAGATAAACCTAGGTTTAGCCGGCTAATCTTAAGTTTAGGTTCACACCTACCTTTAGCCGTAACATATATATCATTGTATGTATTATTTTTATTACGGTTTTCCTCAAAAGCAATTCTTATTGAGCACTACGTAGTAACGGAGTAAGGTAAACAGTATTGCATCTTATCATTACAGCTATTGCAATGTTCTAAAATAAATATTGGTTGTTATATCTTCATTTATAGAAAAATGTGGATGTTTAGATGGATGTGTGGAGTGATACGAATGGATGAAGTAAGGAATAAGTTTTTTTATTATCGTGGTAAAATCATCAAATGAGTCCTCCCACCCAGGGCAGAGCGGGAGAGACTGTCAGACTCGTACTGACTAAAGTCCACGGTGTCCTTCAATAGGGCATGGTCCATGGTCGTACAGCGAGTCGCCCATTACTCGCCGCCAAATTCTTCAGGATGTCTAGTTTTGGTTTATTTAAGTGTCCCCTGTCTAAATAAATAACTTTCGTTGTACAACGCTTTTCAACATTCGTTCATTATGGAACATTTACCTGCACTTGATTCTTTGTTCGCTAATCGCTTAGTATCGGCAATTTCGCATTACAATTTTAATAAAAAAAAAAACATCAATCACTGGTTTTTTTTAATGTAAGTTGCCCCGGGTGGAGTAGCAAATACTGTCAGACTCTTTGTCGCCTTTATTACGTTATTTTTATTCTCGTTTAATAACAGCGACTGTATTAAATATATTGCTTCTACACAACTATCTCATTATGTCACTATTGTCACTGGACAAGCAATGTAATACTCATGAAATTATCATTTACCTATGTAGTGGACGTTTCGAGTAATGCTGCACTGCTATTCTCTAGAAACACAACCTTGTGAGCGCGCGGTCGCAGCGCCCCACAGGACCATGGTATTCTGCTTTTTTTTTTTTTTATCGTGGTAAAATCATCAAATGAGTCCTCCCACCCAGGGCAGAGCGGGAGGGACTGTCAGACTTGTACTGACTAAAATCCACGGTGTCCTTCAATAGCCCTTTACGTACCGAGGTCACGGTAATCCCTAGGTCCCGCGATCCCGGCAGGCTTTGGCCCTCTACAGGCCCCGTCAATATGCTGACACTCTTTGAGGTGCGCGTGGAACACAACGCGCCGTCGACCCGGGCATGGTCCATGGTCGGACAGCGAGTCGCCCATTACTCGCTGCCCGCATGCCCGCGCCTACGGTGGCCGGAGATCGTCTTGCGACGTCCGACGCCGTGGGCGTCTACCACTGCGGCTGGGGTGGAGGGAGGACGCTGTCCTCTCCCTCAGGCGGCCCGCCTCCTCCTTCACGAGCATGACTGCTTCGCAGAAGGAGGATGGTATTCTGCTTAGACAGTCCGTCGGCCCCGGCCACCAGCCTTACCATGGGGTATCGTATTACCCAGTTACTGGGTTGTGGAGGTCCGACAGGCAGTCGCTCCATGTAAAATACTGATATCCAGTTGTGGAAGCCGACCCCAACATAGTTGGGAAAAGGCTAGGCAGATGATGACAGTCCGTCGACCCCGGAAAACTGAACTTATTCCTACGTCACGTTCCGCAGATATTAGGCTTATTTCGTTTTGCTATAAATAGGTAATGACCACATTATATGACTTCATTAGACCAGAAACAAAGTTACTAAAAATATACAAATAATTGGTTATATCGTACGCACGGACAATGAATCATAGTGTTTGATTAACACTTCGTAACTTTACTTCATAAATCAATAAATGAAAATTCTCTGAACGATAAATTTAATGGAATTTTGAGCTCGGGACATGGGTCACCCCGACTCGGACTATTAGGTTACTTTCTGAACAAGATGGCGAGAGCTGAAAGACCCCGCCATCCTCCCCGTGGTTATTTTTTTTAACCACCCAGAAATCGGAGCCCCGCAATACAATACACAATAATGAATACAAAATATGACTTAACCCCATTCGTACTCTTCTGCTTAACCCTACGAGTAACACGGGTTTGATGATGGTAACTTATGTCACTCATCACGCATGACAAGATCAAATTCTATCTCTATTCTACTAAGAATAGACAAAGTTATTTTTCAACATACCTAAGTATATCGATTTTTTTGACCGATGGCTTGACCCGTAGCCTACTGAAGAATAGTGTTATTATTTACATTTTCATGTCTATGCATCTTGTCTCTTCCTGCATTAAAAAAACCCATTTCTATGGTGTCGTAGTACGTACTAGTCAATAATTGTTTTTCATTCATCATAAATAATGTCCATACAATCATTGAACTTTGGACTCACCTCATTCATAAATGTCAATCTTTTTCACAGAGACAATAATTTCTTCTTTGGCATAGTTAATTATAGAAACTATTTCAATGCATAAAGTTACACTAATTTCATTGTTTACAAGAAAGTTTCCAAGAGGTTGAACAAAAAAGAATAAAAACATGAATAGCATTAAAATTCTACATACCAATTTACAAACGAAGTCTTTTTTGCACAACACAAAATTATTGAAAACTTTTTACTGATTAACCACTAAGTTGGTTCTATTTATTTTTATGACAACTTATTTATTATTTTACAACAACAATATCAATATGAAACAACTGTTTAACCTCGTCGAATGAATGAAATGAACTGTAGCCGAACGACAAAATGTATTACAGAAGTACGCAACACACTCAGGGTTGCCAAACGTCCGGAAATGGTCGAAAAAAAAATCGGAATCGGGCATTCAGTATAATGTCTTTGATAGTATAAAATACATTTTAGTAAGTTATACCTGCGGCGTTGCTCGCGTAGGGTTAGGTAATTACCTCCCGGTAACGTCACACCGGGATTAAAACAATTCCATGTGTTAATCCTAACGCATAGAATACTTTTATATAATTGTATACTAATTGTAGGTTATATGCTAACTGTGTACCCAATTTTATGCAAACAATCATCCATCCATTCAAACTTCGCATCAACATATAAATATAAAAAGATAATTTTTCCCAAAATATGCAGAATATAAATAATTATGTTGTTCAAAGATTTTTTTTCCGAAATCTACAAATGTTAGGAATTTGTTCGTAAAATTATATTTATGGCAACCCTAGTCTCAGCAAAAACGAGCGACCTTGCCAACCAATCAGCTTCGTTTACATTCGGCTGCTTACTGAACGATGATTTCATGACAATACAATTATTAGGTATACTTAGGTATATACAGATGCCAGAACATTCACCGGTCACCGGGCTGTCTCATCATCAGGAAATCGTAACCCAGAGACGTCAAAAGGCTATTGAAGGATCACCGTGGATTTTAGTCAGTACGAGTCAAACAGTCCCTCCCGTCCTGCCCTGGGTGGAAGGACGCATTTCATGATTTCACCACGATAAAAAATAAAAGACCCATAGCCCATAGTATACGGCGTATTTTAATCGCGAAGGCGTCACGCGTTTCTCGGATGCGCGCATGAAGCGCGTTCGTCGTTGTTTGTAGTCGTTGGTGTTTAATGGACCTGTCAAGAATTTGTCAGTTATCGTGTAGCTCAATTCAGTCCTAACTCAAGGAGCTCAACGACACGACGAACTATACCAAAGAAAGACTATTTGTGTAGACCGCATAAGTTACTGACACTGTCCGACAATCAATGATTGATCAAATAAACCAGAAAAAAGTGTCCTACATAAGTCCTCGCATTCACAATGAATCTAGTTGGAAAAACCCGAGAACATTTGCCAGAACTAGGAATCGACCCATGATAAACATTCTCATAAAACGTCAGACCCGTCAGACAATTGATTAATGTTCCGATGTATGATGAATGTATGAAATGTATGAATGAGCCATTCAAAATGTGTGAAACACGTGTCGTCGCCGATTTGACGTTTTCCTTGAATGCATATGACGATGTTTAATGAATCCGTTTGCTTATTGAATATTAATTTGTTATGAATTATTAAGTGTGGTTCCTGTGAGTCACCATGTACCGAAACGTGTATAGTACAAATAATATGTGACGATGAAATGATGAGATGCTGGAAAATACCCTTTTAGGTACTTAGATAAGTACCTAAAAGGGTATTTTCCAGCATCTCATTCCAGTATCAATAAATTGCAAATCTATTTAGTCCGTCAGTCATGTATCACGCCAATTTAAGAATGTCTCTTTTAAAATTCCCATGATAAGTTACAAGCAAGTGCAGTTTTCACTTGCAATAATTCAACAAAAGCAAAAACGTATTCATTTCTTTTTCAAAACTCTTACTGTTCTTTTTTTTCGTGGTAAAATCTTCAAATGAGTCCTCCCAGGGCAGGGCGGGAGGGACTGTCAGACTAATACTGACTAAAATCCACGGTGTCCTTCAATAGCCCTTTACGTACCGGGGTCACGGTAATCCGTTAGTCCCGCGACCCCGGCAGGCTTTGGCCCTCTACAGGCCCCGTCACTATGCTGAAACTCTTTGAGGCGCGCGTGGAACACAACGCGCCGTCGACCCGGGCTAAACTCTTACTGATGGACTAATTTTCAATATATACTCTCAACATGCCGATTACGCAAAGCATGTTCTAGCTATACGAAAGTAATCCGGCAGCGTACCATCCAAGGTGATCTTGGAGGCAGCTTCAATTCCTGCGAAATTTGTTTCAATTTGGTTTACATCTGCCGTCTAGATGGAGCATCAAGCAATGTCAGCTTGGATGCCTCACTGGATTTCGTCTGATCTGGAACATTAGTCATAGAAAAATACGAAGCAAACTATGGGAAACGAGCTTTTACAAGCGTCTTCGCCCGGTATAACTCGAAACTATCTTATATGTTAATAACTACCTGTACTACCAGATTATTGACTACCTGTGCATCAAACACAAAACATGTATCAAACAAAAGAGTAAGAAACAAATACATGCAAACTCTCGCAACGTTTTAATATTAGTAAGAAGAAAAATCTTCGTATAACGTATCGCCTTTAGAAAAATCGCCATCCAAGTAAGCAATAAACAAATCTATGCGCACTACGTCACTGGATATTAATTATTGTTGTATACTGAAGCCTCCAAAATGTAAAAACCCTTTGTTGAAAACTGCATCAAAATCGGTTCAGCGAAACGCGAGATAATCGCGGACAAACATACATACTAACACATGGGTCTTACTTAGAACCCCCTTTTTTAAAATCGATTAAAAAAAGCCGGTAGTGAATACCGCTTAGGTATGAATCACCCTTTAAATTAGCTATCAGAGAGTTAAATTCCAATTAGATAGGAATGACTGTTTCCTGAAACAGTGTCTGAAGTGTTCTTTGAATATGATACATCGATTCCTTGATTAATGGGAATTCACAAGTGAGATCGAATATAGTGCAAGTATGATTAATGGATACAATGATACCATATGGGTTGTCCGACATCTGTTAAAACGGAAGTTGGCGATTAAGTTTTGATATTTCCAGCTGCTGCACAACTCTTTCGTCATCGTTATGTTTAAGTCCCCGATCCACCGCGTCGCATCACACAGTTTTTAAGGAACCGAATTTATAAGACAATCAGTAAAAAAGTGCCAAAGATAAGGTATGTTTTTAAACGTCTAAATTCAGTCTAAACTGCATTTTAAATATTTTTTAAACGTCTCACCCTAGTATTTTCTCTTGTATCATCAGTGCGTTTACACATTTTTCATCTCACAGACACCTTTTAATACCCAGTCCCGAGACAACTACCTGCAGATCAAACAGTTTCGTCCGATGTTTGAACCCGAGAAACGCAAAGCAGTTATAGTTGATCGGTCAACCACGGCGCCAACAGTGTTTCTCATTCCCATAGGACTCATTCCCATATAACGATATGGAAATGAGCTTTATGGGAATTCCTAAGAGGCTCTTTAGTTTTATCCTTCACGCTACACATTGCGCCTGTTACTATTTATATAGCAATAAGAGAACATGGAAGTTAGTTGTTGCAGACTATATTATTGTAGGAGCTTCACATATTTGATTTGCACTTACTGCCGCCTTGCGGTTACTGCTGTGTCTGAGCAATTTATTACTGCGCTTTGTATTTTTGGGTTCGATTTTCCAAGGGAATAAGTATTTATAAATATGTATAATCTTCAAGTGATGTTTCCGGGTTTAAGTCTTATACATACTTATAGTTTTTTTACTTTTTTAAGGTAGTAAAATCATCATGTGAGTCCTTCCCACCCAGGGCAGAGCGGGAGGGACTGTCAGACTCGTACTGACTAAAATCCACGGTGTCCTACAATAGCCCTTTACCTTCGGGGATCATGGTAATTCGTGAGTACCGCGACCATATATATATGGTCTCTTTACGTTCCAGTGACACGGTACCATAAGACAGTCCCGCGACCCATGCCTCATTCCCATATAATGTGGTGATTTCCACATCTCGGGAAACACATATTTCAGTGACGATTTCCACTCGTAAATGCACTGAAACACTGAAATTACATAGAAATAATAGTTTGGCACTAGTTCATGTGCTACTAAAAGCGATTAATAAGTACATATAGACTAGTCAGCCAGTTTTGTAAAAAATCTAAATATAGGTTATGTGTGATCCATTTATTGCACCATTTTACCACATGATTATGTCAGTTAGTATCTTGAAAACGACTGAACCAATGTTAGTGAAATTTCGTATGCATAAGCAGGATAGGTTCCTTTTTTATCGTGGTAAAATTTGACGGAGCCAAAGCTTGCCGGGGTCGCGGAACTGTGTCATCAGCGTGACCCTAGCACGTTAAGAGCTATTGAAGGACACCGTGTATTTTAATCAGTACGAGTCTGACAGTCCCTCCTGTCCCTGGGTGGGAGGACCCATGTGATGCTATTACCATCATATTTATTTTATAGTTTTAACCCAATTTTGCCTCTTTACTCTGACAACAGCTGATCGAGTTTTACCGATAGTGCAGTTTTAATAAACTCTTATCTGTACTCAATGTTAATATAAAATGTGTTATTATTATTACAATGTGGCTATTAATAACATTCATACAAAGTACTAAAAATAGATCGCACGCAAATGAGTAATACTTTATCTAAGGTTGATTTCTGACTTAGCTGTTAAACGCTGCGTTTTTATTACTACTTGTTTCGAAACATTGTTTGTTTTAATACAACTTTGTGGCTAGTTTATCAAACCGATGATTACAAATCATGGACATTGTTTGCAGACCACTGTTTTTAGTGACGGGGCCTGTGGAGGGCCAAAGCCTGCCGCCCCTGCCGGGGTTGCGGGTCTCAGGAATTACCGTGACCCCGGTACGTAAAGGGCTATTGAAGGACACTGTGGATTTTAGTCAGTACGAGTCTGACAGTTCCTCCCGCTCTGCCCTGGGTGGGGAGGACTCATTTGATAATTTAACAACGATAAAAAAAAATGTTGACTTCTGACTGAGCTGTTAAACGCTGCGTTTTTATTACTATGTACTTGTTTCGCGTTTCTTTTATAAACATTGTTTGTTTTAACACAACTTTGTGGCTAGTTTATCAAACCGATGATTACAAATGGATATTGTTTACGGACCACTGTTTTTTAATAATTTCAAGTGATACTGCTTAGAAAAAGCTAAAGTTTCCTAACAAAGCTTTTTCCGATTTTAGTGGATTCGTATTTTCCTCTGAAGGTCAACTAAAAAGTGAATTTGTATTATATTTTGCTAACTAAGTTTGTGTCAAGGGTCGTGGGACTTACGAAAAACCGTGACCCCGGAACTTAAATTATTATTATTGAAGGATACCGTGGATTTTAGTCAGTACGAGTCTGACAGTCCCTCCCGCTATGCCCTGGGTCGGAGGACTCGTTTGATGATTTTACCACGCTAAAAATAAAAAATAAACTAATTTTGTGTACAAAACGCGCGGTAGTATTTAACAGTCCAATATGGAAGAGCCTTATTTGGAAATTGAAAGACTGTGATTAAAATAATCGACGTTGACTCAATTATAACATAATATAAAAGGAGAACTGATTGACTGACATATCAACGTACAGCCGAAACTACTGGGGCTAGGAATGTGAAATTTTGCACACGGCTTCCTATTATAATGTAGGGGAGCACTAAGAAGGGTTTTTTGAAAATTTAACCTTTAAGGGGGTGAAAAGGGGGAATTAGGAAAGTACGTAAACCACGCGGACGAAGTCGCGGGCAAAGTGCTAGTTATAACATAATTCTGTAACATAATGGAATGTTTAATTACTTTTGTCAAGGTTGCCACAGTAATTAATTAAAAGTAATTACATATTTTAAAAGTGATTTTCTCCTACTGTCGTCATTAGACTTCATAGTCCGCGTCGACTGAAATCTTTTTGACGCGGCGCTAGAGTCTATCAGTCTTATTACAAAAACTAAATAAAACTTGGTTTAAACGTGGACTATCAAGTTCAGTCTAATTTGCAGAATCATGGTTAAAATTTCTCCGTATTACTAATACCATTACGTACTCTGTGGTATTACAGTAAGTTTAGTAATAGGGAGAAATTTAAACCATGGGTCTGCAGATAAGCCTGGATTTGATAGTCCAGGTATAAACCAAGGTTTATTTAGTTTTTGTAATAAGACCGACTGTGTCTACGTCAGAAAAACAAGAAAAATCCAAACCATGACGTTATAATGTAATTCTCTGTAAAGGAAGCCATCATTCTTAGAATAATACTACACTATACTATACTACATTAATTGAATGGATTCGAGTTTCGTTTCATTAATATTACGATGGCATACGATGATACGAGCGGTTCCAAACAATTCAATGTAATAGTCAGTGACTTATGGCCACCATGGGACAGACAGTTCGTTTGTTTCTTGGAACGACGACGAATACGCGGTGATTATTGATAATAAGTCACTCCTGTCTTCTAGGATATCTAAGGCTTTGCAAGTTCCTTGCTGTTCCTGAAAGAGTCTCTTCAAGCACCAATTTTGTCCAATGAAATCAATCATTTATTTGCTTTAAGAGCGCGTATTCTGAAAGTTGGCAACGTCGCAAATAGTTGTAAAATTTTTAATTTTTTTTAATAGCCTGCTCTGTCCCACTCCTGGGCAAAGGCCTCCCTCCACTCCTTCCACTTCTCGCGAGCCCGTGCGTCCAAAACAAATATTAACAAATTTAATTAATCTGGCAATGTTAATGTATGGAAATGGGAAAAATGACTCTGTAGTGGAGAAATTCCTAGTGTGGGGTATTTTTTTTTAAAGTTTGGAAATATAAATGCGAAAGTTTGTGAGTATGTAGTGTGTGTGTTTTTGTTACTCTTTCACGCATAAACTACTGAACGGATTTGGATGGTACCTGGATTAACACCTAGCATAGTTTTTATCCCGATTTTATTTTCGAGTTGTAGCGGGCGAAGCCGCGGGCAACAGCTATGTTTATATTTGCGTTATAGTTAGATAAATTAATTTAGTTTTAGGGTTTTGTACCCAAGCTTACCAGCCAGTCATATTAGAAGCACGGCTACTTTACAAGAGCAGGTTCTTAGGATCAGATCTCGGATTTTTCTTGGCATGTAGAAGGGGCTTCCCAGAAGAATATACGCTAACCAATTTAGTGAAGTTTTTTGGCTAGGTGAGTCGAGTAATATTCACAACCACTCATTATGACTAGATGTTCTTTTTACGTGGCAAAACCATCAAATGAGTCCTCCCACACACGGCGGGACGAGAGAGACTGTCAGACACGTACTGACTAAAATCCACGGTGTTTTTCAATAGCCCTTTACATTCCGGAGCCATAGTTATTTGATGAGAAAGTGCCGCGGCCCCGGCAGGCTTGGGGCTCCATCAGATTTCTGACAGCTCTATGAGGCGCGTATGGAATTTCCAGATGTACGATATGCACTTACGTACTAACGTTTACATTATGCAGGTGCAATTACGAGAATCGAAACAATACTTCTTTACATATCGTCATGATTCATGATTGCGATTTAATCGGTAATTCTACAATACAATGTCTTCTGATTGTGATCTTTTTCCTGGGGGTCCAAATTCAGTGTCATTGTTTGTGGTATATACCACAAAAAAATAACGGTACTCAGAAGTTTAAAAGGACACACCGAGGTTAGAAAGTCATGCGGTAACTTAGGTGACGATACTCAAACATACTAATTTATCTATGAGCCTATGTTGTCATGTTGTGAGGGTTTAGGCGCAATAGCCTAATTCGCAAAATGGCAACCTAGTCGCAAAAGGACAGGTTCTCAAAATGACAAATTCTCAAAATTATTTTAATTAAGGAATCCCTGCCTCGTAAACTAAAGAAAACCTTAGGAGCCACAATTTTCTTTTTATAATCGGGGTCGGCTTCCAGTCAAACCAGATGCAGCTGGATTTCAGTATTTTACATGGAGCGACTGCCTGTCGGACCTCCACAAACCAGTAACTGGGTAATACGATACCCCATGAAAATCAAATCAAACGTAAGACTGGTTATCAGACTTTAGAGCTTCGGACTAACAGTAACGACTGTCAAAGATCTACAAATGACAGCCGGGACCAACGGCCTTACGTGCTTTCCAAGGCACGGAGGAAACTCGCTATGATGGTCACCCATCCACAGACCAACCTCGGCAAGCGCGGCTTAACCAGGAAGATCCGCCTGTGCGGCTGAAATGTTATTTACTGTGAGCACAATTCCTGATACTTAACATTGAGCTCCACCGTATAAAATCATTCTAAAGAAGTTACTGGGTCGTTAGACTATCTTAAAAGGAGAAAAGAGAAACTGTTTAATGAAAAACAAGCTGAAAATGTATATCAAAAAAACTAGTTCGGAAGAATTGGCAGATTTTATGGCGCTACAGTACCTACAATAGGCGCTGTCATCCCGCACCGCACACCAGCGTGTAACCTTTTTGCATAATGAATAATTATGTGACGTAAGGTCGTATTATATTAAATAATAGCTTCCGCCCGCGACTCCGTCCGCGCGGATATCGGTCTTCGCGTGGATGGTTTATTTCCCCATTTTGAGTAACTCTGACAATGACATCTTATAAATATTACGGCGCTGAATCCACTGCGGGTAATGCAACGTGTGTTCGCGGTTCCACAGAACAACGTCTATGAATAAAACTGAAAAATAAGATTTTTTTCTACGTATTTTTCCAGTATAAAAAGTATCCTATGTTATGCCCAGGATAATAAGGAATAATTATACCAAGTTTCATCGAAATCGAACTGTTAGTTTTCACGTGATGCCTGCACAAACAGACAGACAGACAGACAGACAGACAAAATTTTTTTAAATCATATATTTGGGTTTGGTATCGATCCAGCAACACCCCCCGCTATTTATTTTTTCAATATTTTCAATGTACAGAATTGACCCTTCTACAGATTTATTATATAGTATAGATGTTTATGGTTATAAATATTTTCATGAATGAGTTTATTCGCTGTCGGAAAGATTTGTTCCGGTGGATTGGATTGGATGAATCATATCCTGCACGTTTTTATCAAGAAACCATGAGATAAAACAGCTGTACATTAAAATGAATACTTAATCTACCTACTGCTACATGATCTTCAATCATTAAAAATATTCCATGACTAGCCATTGCCCGCGGCTTCGCTTGCGTTAATTTAGAATTTAATAGTCAATTCGGATCGTACAAGTAGCGCCATCTGTGAATACAAAAAGAAACAAATCTATTCGATAATTTTTCTGGCTCGCTGCGGTCGTTATTGGATCATAAGCTCTGTTATACGAAATATAAGTTCATACAGTTTCTCTCTTAATCCCTTTTTGGTATGAATAGACGAAAAAATACTTCATTTATTGGTTATAGAAAGTTGTCAAAAAAAATCGAGCTCGCTTCGCTCGCTCTTGCATTCCCTTAACTTCCCAAAATATTTCTGCTTTACCTAATAAACACAGTACTTCCTTACATAACACCTTAACCAATGAAAAGGTACGGTAAAAAAGTATCTAATTAAAGGTGAATAAAATAATTAGTCCGATAAAAGTGAATCTGTAGGTAGTAGGTACCTACCTACTACCTACAGATATAGGTATTTCAGTTCTGTGCCTTCGGCTTGACCTTCGGAGATAACCTACCTTACCCAAATGCACACACACATGTCTACTTACGTTTCCTTCGTCTCTGTCCGTGTTCTAGGCGCGGGGGTGAGGTGCGGCGGCGCGCCGCGCCGCCCCCCGCGCTGGGAGGGGCGACGGCTGCCGCGCGACTGGAGAGCGCGGGTTTCGTTAGTACGCTTACTGTTACCTGATGTACGCACAGTTTTGTTTACGTTGTGATTACGAATTTTAATATTACGTATAATAGTTACGAGTTTACTATTTTTAACGTTGTTGTAACGTTTTGTGAGTGATTTACCATTGGATATCGAGGTAAGTCATTCAATTTCATTCTTTGTTTCTGTGTTGTTATGTTCAAGGTGTGGGTTATTCTGTAAATAAAGTTTATTTTGGATGAGAAATATCGCAAGCTTAGCACGCTCCATAGCATGCAACATAATCTTTGTCGGACATGTCATCCACAAATATGCATGAGTTATTATGTATTTGTCGGACATACCATCCACAATATACATGAGACGATCACGACGTAGCAACTACGTTCGTGAGACTTGTCGGCTTTCAGTCACAGTCTGTCTAGTCACAGCCACAGCCCGAATATGGGTGGTGCGGTCCAAAAACTTGGACAGCTCGGCCCAATACTTGGGCGGCGCGTCTCAGAATTGGGACGGCGCGGCTCAAAACTTGGGCGGCGCGGCTCAAAACTTGGGCGGCGCGGCTCAAAACTTGGGCGGCGCGGCTCAAAACTTGGGCGGCGCGGCTCAAAATTTGGGCGGCGCAGCTCGAAATTTGGGCGGCGCGGCTCAGAATCTGGGCGGCGCGGCTCAAATTATTGAGAGGCGCGCTTCAAAAAACCATTGGGCTTTTTGCACCAAAAAAGCTTGGGTTTTGCATGACCGCTTTGCTTTCACTTCAGATGACTCAACGAGCAAACTTGGTTACCCTCGGCGAGCTGCTAGATGAGCGTGCAGCTACAGACCAGGACGAGGAGATTTTGGACCGAGTAAAGGTGCTAGCTCAGGAGCATCTTCCTGATGGCTGGTCAAGCTGGGAGGTGACTACAGCTACAAAAGAAGAAGTGTTTGGTGAGAAGATTGAGCCCAATATACTAAACAAATTAGTATTTGCGCTGCCTACTGTGGGGCTAGTCCGGGCATTCGTACCTGAGGCAGATCACCTTTCAGAGAAGGGGTACCGCGATATACGATGTAAGCTTCTCGACTGGGCATTTACACGAGCTCTTATTCTCGGGCCACCAGCTGTGGCAAATCGCATACGGGGCTCAGCAGCACGTACCGAGCTTTTTAAACAGTCAGTCGTCGCACTACGACCACTATTACACACCAGGGCTGAAGCCGATCAAATTCTTTCCGGTTCCCGCTCAGAAACAGAAGAGACCTGTCGGAAAAGAAGGAGTACGTCCTCCGCAACGTCACGAGAACCTTCGGCACGTAGACGCAGAAGGGACTCGGACTCACCCTCCACATCGCGAGATGCTAGAATAGAAGCTCTGGATCACAAGGTAGAAAGTATGTTTGCTATCCTATTGGAAAAGCTAGAGAAGCGACAACAGTTTGACAGTGAATCCGAAAAAGAAAATTACATTTCCGAAGAGGAAGAGGAAACAGTTTCGGTGACCTCTAACTCTCCGTCATGGAGGGCACCACCTCTGGATTCAGAATGGCAAGTTGAGGCGGACGAAAAAGAACTAGAGTTCCTGCCCACAACCAAGGAAGCGGATCCTCTAATACCAGAGCCTTCGATGCAACTTAAGAAAGAAGGTATTGAGTGTCAAAGATTGGGCAGTGATGGCTGGAGCCGAATTAGGTACAAGGAGGTAGAAAAGCACCTGCAGGCGGGTTCCGTATTTAGCGCCCTTAAAATTAATACAGAGCTGGGCACGCTAACCACTCAACCGTCTCCCTGGCTCACAAAGCAAGAGAATCTTCTTGGCACCATTACGCACGGGTTGCTGCTCCAGCGAAGGGCCCTGGCTGAAAATCTTAACAAAATTGTAAAAAAGTGTCCGAGTGTCAGCACAGAACTAAGACAATTAGTGGCGGAAGACTCCACCTTCAAAACTGTCTCGGACCAACTTTTGCAGTACGTGTGTGCTCATAGGTCTGAGACCATAGACCTTCGTCGCAAAACTTTTAAGACAAGGAATGATATCCTAAATAGCGCTCTGCAAAACATTCCTCCATCACCGAGCCACTTATTCGAGGAGAAACAACTTGGTGCTTTTGTCAAAGATAACGGGGGTGTAGCAGCTATTTTTATCCCACCAAGAACTACGGAAAAGACCGTGAATTCCTTTCGAAAACCAGCTCCGCCAACTAGATCCAAAGCCACAAAACCATCTTGGCGACAACGATCGGCAACGCAGTACAGCGCCAACTACCATTTGCCGCCCCATAACTCTTCCTTTCACCAATCCTCATCCCGCAACCCATCATCCAAAAAGCCTGGTAACTATGGTCAACGTAGAGGTAGGGGTGGCAGCGACAGGAAATCTCGAAAATCCCGTACCACATATTGACGGTTTTCGAGGGGGACAGCTGGGCGAGTTCCGAACACAATGGGAGAAAATTGGGGCGCCAAAAGCGATTTTAAAAATAATTTCGGGGTACACAATACCTTTCGTGTCCAAACCGCCTTCCATTCCCCTGCAAGAAAACTTGGAAAGATTCGCGACAAAACCTTCGAACGCTATGTCCAAAGAGCTCAGACAGCTTCTAGTCCAAGGCGTAGTCGAGAAATGTCATTCCAAGACCGGATTTCTGTCGCGTATGTTTCTAATTCCAAAAATGAACGGAAAGCTCAGGCAAATTTTCGACCTTCGTCGCCTGAATTGCTACGTAAGCCCACGAAAATTTCGACTGATAAACCAGACTCAGGTCCCCGATTTTCTCCAGCCCGGCGATTACTTAGGAAAGCTGGATTTAAGTCAAGCCTACTTTCATGTGCCAATAAAAATAAGCCACCGGAGATATCTTGCGTTCGGCTATGCAAACGAACTCTTTCAGATGACGTCGCTGCCCTTCGGCCTATCCAGCGCACCATTAGCTTTCTCTCGCGTCACCAAATGGTTAGCGGGGTTTCTACGAACAAAGGGACTACGAATTCTAGTATATTTAGACGACTTTCTTATTGCACACCAAGACCCAGATGTACTAAAAAGCCAAATGAGCTATGCAGTGGGTCTTCTGCAGAGCCTCGGTTGGTGTGTAAACTTGGAAAAGTCTGTTCTGGAAGTTACAAGAAGAATAGAATTTCTAGGAATTGTGTGGGATACAGACAAGAACGAGAAAAGTCTTCCGGAAGAAAAAATACGTCGGTTATTGACAGATTTAGACAGGGTATTACAAAGAAAGCAATGGACTTGGCGATTAGGTACCTCACTCATCGGTCGACTCGGTTTTGCAGCTTTGGTCACCCCGCTAGGTCGTCTGTTCACCAGATATATCCAGCGCGCCAGTCTGAAACTGTCTCAGAACCAGCCCGACCGGCTAAGGGTCCTTCCACCACAGGCTGTCAACGATTGCCGTTGGTGGACTCTCAACATAAGAGTGCCGGGAAAAATTTTCGTTCCAGAGGCTACAATTTTTGTTACGACAGATGCGTCAGACGAAGGCTGGGGAGTTCAGATAGGCGATGGCCACCTACTGGGAAAATGGACGAAAGAGCAAGTTGTTTGGCACATAAACAAAAAGGAATTATTCACCGTTTACATAGCTCTAAAAGAATGTCAGAACGCAGTACTAGGACAATCGGTCATGATTCAATCCGACAACAAAACAGTGGTTTCGTACCTGAGAAATCAGGGAGGAACTCGGTCTATGGTGTTGTTAGAGGAGTCCAAAAAGATCCTGTTACTAGCGAAGAGCTTAGGGGTAACCATACATTCCTTTTACCTTCCAGGCCGGTACAATTCCATAGCCGACTGTTTGTCAAGGGGAAAAAGTCTCCCGGATTGGCATGTTGTAGACGAAGTCACAACAAAAGTATTTCTAAAGTGGGGTACCCCTCAGATAGATTTGTTCGCAACCAGTCGATCGAAAGTAGTCCCGAAGTATGCGTCGATAGAAGCATGGGACGAGCAAGCAATGTTCATCAACGCGTTCAGCCAGACCTGGCATTACAAACTCGCATGGATCTTTCCACCTCCACCCCTGATTCCCAGAGTACTACGACACCTCAACCAGTCTTCAGGTACCTATTTACTGATGACTCCTCGCTGGGAAACAGTGTTTTGGAGAGGCGACCTGAAACGAAGAGCCCTCGAAGCCCCGTTTCGAATTCGCAATGTCAACAGTTGCCTAGTCGACTTGTCCACCGACCGCCCTCTGCCGAATGCAGGAGACCTCTCTTTCGAGGTCTGGAGGATACGGGGTGGGGTGAACTTATAGCAGGTATGGATCCTGGCGACATCGATCTTGTTCAGTCAGCGTGGCGTGATTCCACATGGCGCACTTATGAGTCTAGCTGGAAACAATGGGTCTCGTGGTGCAAACAAAATGGGAAAAGCCCCAGCAATCCTCGACCTCAGGATGTAGCTGCCTATTTGGGGTACTTATCCCGTGTTAGGAAGCTCGCAGCTTCAACCATTTTGGTCCACAAGTCAGTTATTTTAACTCTGGCTGACCCTACACAGGAAAAAAGATTGGCAGCTCATCCTTTAGTTTCAACAATAATCAAAGCTATAGGAATTAAAAAGTGCGCATCCTCAACTTCAAAGTCACAGATCTGGGACGTCCACGATCTGCTAGGATGGCTGAGATCTCATCATCCAAGTGAAGATAGCTTATTCCAGGTTTCTCGGCATGTGGCCTTATTATTATTGTTGGCGTCAGGTCGTCGGATACATGACCTTACGCTCTTATGCATTGACGAGCAACATTGCGATAGATCAAACTCTACTATAACGTTCTGGCCTAAATATGGGTCTAAGACTGATAACATCAAGAATCGGCAGTCAGGATGGCAGTTATCTTGCTCAGGAGACCCTGCATTAAGTTTGGTCAAATGGGTAAATCAGTTGATAGCGTTGTCGGAGAGTAGAAGAAGTGCACGCCCGAATTTGAATAGTTTGTTTATCACCACCCGTGGTGAAGTAAAAGCCGCCACAAGAGCTATAATTTCTGGTTGGATTAAGGCTCCTTTTCGAGATTTAGGCATAAACTATAGTCCAGGCTCAATAAGATCAGCTGTTGCGTCAAGTGACTATCAAAATAACGTACCGTTAGATTTTATTTTGAGAAGAGGGAACTGGAGAGGTTCCGACAATTTCTTTAAGCATTATTGCAAATCGGTAGAACATCCGAGAACTGAAAACTTAAATGTTCTTAATAATTCATTCTCTGCAGTTTAACTAACTGGTAATATATAAATTATGATGATTTTACTTGTGATTTAAAGACTGTTGAGATCTCACTAGATTAATTAATATAGATAGGTACTTACCTGTTAATTACTTTGTTTTTTATTTTGTATAAGTCTAATAGTTTAACAAGAAATCTTATTTTATTGTTAATGAACAGATTTTCATAATTTAGTTTAATAAGATGTTACGGTACTAACTGTTTCGACAAGTACTTAAGACCTCTATAGAGACTTGTGCTAGACTTAAGTTTCATACGGATAATAATAAAGATGTCTTCGTTTATCCTATGCAGGTGTTTTTTTTTTTTTTTTTTTTTTTTTTTATTTAATGTACGCTCTATACCCACTTCTGTCACAGTACGCTATTAGAGGGCGCCGGCAGAAAATAGACACGTCTCCGAAGGTCAAGCCGAAGGCACAGAACTGAAATAAGACCGTTTTCCACCCCGAAGGGAAGAAAACGAGTATTTCAGGTCTTGCCGAGGCTTGACCGAAGCAAGCCCTTGCCGGCCCTTCCGAGTAAACGTACTAACGAAACCCGCGCTCTCCAGTCGCGCGGCAGCCGTCGCCCCTCCCAGCGCGGGGGGCGGCGCGGCGCGCCGCCGCACCTCACCCCCGCGCCTAGAACACGGACAGAGACGAAGGAAACGTAAGTAGACATGTGTGTGTGCATTTGGGTAAGGTAGGTTATCTCCGAAGGTCAAGCCTCGGCAAGACCTGAAATACTCGTTTTCTTCCCTTCGGGGTGGAAAACGGTCTTAATATTCATGGAAATAAGTAAATAATTGTCTATTATTCTTCGAACATCTTAATTGGTGAACTATAATCATAATTTAATGTAAACAAGTTACGATAACACTTAAGTAATAATTGAGTCTTACTTCATACATAATATTAAGAAAGTGAAACTCCGGATGTTAATTTAACCGTGTATAAAAAACTGACCCTTTTTTGGGGTTAAAATTATTGAATGACCCCTCCCGCCCCGCGTGGAGTGGAAGGCACCGTCAAAAAACCATTTTGTTTTTTCAACTGCCCTTTTTATCCTAGGGCAGACCGTTGATTTGCCGGTTTAGCAAGAAAAGTCGCGGGAAAGTCCTTAGCCCCTTCGTACACAACGCGGCGCAAGTCTCTGATACCTTACGGCTTTGGTATCTAGGCGACTACCGCAATAAAAATCCATAGAGGTTCGTACGCAGGCACTTATCAATGGACACTTTTTTTTTGCGTGCTAAAATCATCAAATGAGTCCTCCCACCCAGGGCAGGGCGGGAGGGACTGTCAGACTTGTACTGACTAAAATCCACGGTGTCCTTCAATAGCCCTTTACGTACTGGGGTCACGGTAATTCGTTAGTCCCGCGAGCCCGATCAATGGAAACTAGTCGTAAGCACAGTCGTATGGTATCGGAGACTTGCGTCGCGTTGTGTAAAGAAAGAAAGAAAGAAAGAAAATAAGTTTATTTGACACGCCTTAGGCACACAATTACAATGACAAATTACGAGACAATGGAAAAGGATGAACAAAAAAGTAGATACCGTGTGCCTCACGGCTGTGCCAAATAGGCTCAGTTCAGCAAAATGCCAGGCCACAGGTTCTAAGACTTTCCCGCGACTTTATGATGCCAAACCGATATAGCCTTCAGAGAAATCAAACTGAAGTGGCAGTATTTGCTGGCCATATTTGTCGCAGGCCGGTGGAGCAGACGAGTGCTGGAGTGGAAACCGCGTAACGGCAAGCGTAGGAGGCGCACCCCCAGTTAGATGGCCCGACAACCTTTAAAAGGTCAAGAAGGAATGGATGCGGAAGGCAGAAGACAGAGGGAGAGGCCTATGTCCGGCATTGGACTGTGATCTGAGTTGGTATCCTACTTTTTTTTACGTGGTAAAATCATCAAATGAATCCTCCCACCCAGGGCAGAGCGGGAGGGACTTTCAGACTCGTACTGACTAAAATCCACGGTGTCCTTCAATAGCCCTTTACGTACCGGGGTCACGGTAATTCGTGAGTCCCGCGACCAGTTGGTATCATACTTAGATATTGTGGGCTCACCCGGAAGGTACTGGACTCCGTAAAACTGTTTGGTGTCGATGATCGGGAGGCCTACTACTGCCGGTGGGATCGCTGAGTTATCACTGCAGGTTACAGGGAGCCTACCACAACTTCATAAAGCGAGAATAGTTCCACTGTGGGAAGGAGACAGAGCTCTACAAGTTGTCCAGCGCCATCACGTTCCCACAGTGGAACTACACTCGCTTTTAGACGTCATGGTTGGCCACCAGGAGCTTGTGGTGCCGTTGCTGTGGACTGCTAGGAGGTGGATCCCATCAACCCCAAAATGTTTTTGACATTTGTTTGGTTCTGTAAAGTCTGTGATGGAACCGGTGGACAGTAGATAACTCTTCAACTGTCACTAGTTACCTTCGCGCGTTCGAGCTTATTCGGTGAGTACGACGATGTACTGACGCGAGTACATCAACCTATTTCGATCTGTCAAATTTATTTATCACAATAGTGGATGGTTAATCTTCGATTGTAATTTGACAGATTCGGGTAGGTTGACTTACTGGCGTCTGTACAATAATTTGTACAGACGTCAGCAAGTCAACCTACCCCATATACCCCACCATAACAAAAATGTAAGGTTTTATTTTTCTAGAAACGTATTGCACATTTTTTTTTTTTTTTTTTTGCGTGGTAAAATCATCAAATGAGTCCTCCCACCCAGGGCAGGGCGGGAGGGACTGTCAGACTTGTACTGACTAAAATCCACGGTGTCCTTCACGAGCCCTTTACGTACCGGGGTTACGGTGATGGGTAAGACCCGCGACCCCGGCAGGCTCTGGCCCTCTACAGGCCCCGTCAGTTTGCTGACACTCCTTGAGGCGCGCGTGGAACACAACGCGCCGTCGACCCGGGCAAACGTATTGCACATGATAAAAATGTACGTCTTTTGTTTGGTAGACTTGGTAACACATTTTTATGCGCATCACGATTTTATGTTTTAGATCGTTTAACTTAATTATCTAGACAAGAAGAGATAATTTAACTTAATTATCAAGCAAGAAAATAGATAAGTACTTCTTACTTTCTGATAAGTACAAAAGTCTTAAAAAAACATTCTGATTATAAATAATTTAAAAAAAAAACTCAAAAACGAATTGAATTTCCCGGGTAAACCGCAACTCTACAATCAATGTCAGTTTTAAAGTTGACAGCTTTCAAAAGCATATTTAAACACTATTTAGCAATATAAACTTTTTTTCGAACGGCTAAAATAAAATCGTTTGTTATAAAAATAATAAGATATAAAAAAATAATTAATGAAGTACGTCAAGAAGACCCAGAATCCATAACTGGCAAATATTTTTTTTTTTAAAGAGATGGTGTGCCGCTACATAAAACGAAAATAAATTGAAGTTGACAGTTCTCAAAAAACATACATTTTTGCACCTTTTCAAAAAGCCCGATTTTGTTTCATACATAAATAATAATACGATAAAAAAAAAATTAGGTACATCAATCAAGAACATAGAGGATTGACATTTAACTTCCAAAATTAAACAAAAGTGCTGCTACATCAAAAAAATAAAAACTATTTTAAATACTTACATTAAAAATAATCCGAAAAGCACAAAGCTGGCAATCACACTGAAGTTATCCATAGTTTTATTATCACTCCACTTTTTGGCGTCAGTGCTACCGAACCAAAAGCTTTTCACAAAATGTAGCTCGGTTCATCTAGTCCTTAGTTTTTATACGGCAACCAACAAGCGACAAGTGAATTGAATATGAAAATTCAAAGATAAGATAATCAGACTATTATTATTTATTGAGAATTATCTAAGATCATTTGTATTCATAAGACGGCAATCACAAAATTTAATATTGTAATCTTGCTGTAATCACTTTTCTAATTTCCCCGTCGATTTAATTCAGGTTGTTGACTTATCAACAGTGTAATGTCATAAGGTCATCTTTATTGACGGTACAATCTCTCAGGAAAGTAACGATAAGTCAATAGAATATGAACTTAATTACGTAGTACTAAGTACTTTTTGAAATACTGAAAATCTGTCGACTGATCTACTGTAATTATTAAAGAAGTAAGTGCTCATAAAGTCGTAATTACTCTGTTTTTAATCAATGGTTCTAGTTAACACGATAAACACGTTCGAGGCAGACGAGTGCTTAGTAACATTATCATTATGTAGTTAACAGTCATCTGCATTTATAAGACTCCTAATTTCTTTCGTCATCAACGGTTTTTCCATCTCAACAGCTGTAGCTGAAAAATTGAGGTGTCGTGTAGTATTTTGAACAGCGCCATCTACTACGTGAGATCAGAAACGTTAAGTGTCAAAGTTAGTACCGCGAGCGGTGTTAGATGTCGCTTGCGTAACTCTATGACAAAATCGTAAACAAACCTTACTATTTTGGACAAAAATTCGAAGTCTCATGGTAAAAAAAATCTCTAATGGAAGAAAAAAGTCCTAAATGATAGTGTACAGAATGTGGAGGTTTCTACGCAAGCTTGTATATCATACGTAAACCTTCAAGGACTTATTATCTATCGGGATGAAATAATTCGTAAGTTATACAACTGAAAAAAACTTGTAAAAAATCTAACTTGTTTGAAAATAATACAAATAAATTTCCAATACAAGTAATTCATGAATTATAAAGTTCCCCTGTACTGTAAAGTACTTCTCTGAAATAAAGGGTAGAACACTCATTTTACTAACTTTGGGAATAATACATGTGTTAAAGAATATTGCATTGATGCTGAATTATTAATATAACATTAAAAAAAAATATAATTATAATTAAAATAGTTTGCTGTATTATAAATGCATGACATAGAAAAGGCAGAATATAAAAATTCCTTAAGCATTTAGAAATTATTTTGCCGTAAAGTTGGCTGCACGGTCTGTCAAGTCTGTGTTGCTGTTATATAAATACGCAATAGATCGAGGGAGAAACCAAGGGTTTGAAAATTCCAAATAGAGGATCTTAAATTAATTTATTACCTAAATAAAAACATATCACGCATTTTATGATGTACTCTCACAGTTGTGACATTATATTAATGTGACAATATTTATCTTAGAATTTCTGGCATGAAAACTTACTGATTACGATATTTTTTTTCTTGTAGTGTTCTTTTGTATTAATATTTTTACTGCTTTACCTTAAGTGATGAATTGTTAATAGATGGTGCTTAACAAAATATTGGTAAATGAATTTTAATTTTTGCGTGGTATCGAGATTGAGAATTTGGTAGATTTAAAATATATATGGCAACCCAGCAGACTCACGTCAATCACGTCATTCATTCCAATCAGTTCGAAGTTCGGTACTAATCGGTGCGTCTCGCTTGTTTGTTTTGTTTACGTTTTATTTTCAATTAAAAACTTTTCTAACGCCGCCGTCCTTTGTTTACATTAGTACAATAATTAACACGAGAAACGTTGAAGTGTTGTGCGTAACTGTGATATCTTATGTAAATGTATTGCAATAATTTGCATGAGTTTAGTCATCGTTCGTGAATTTTTAAGTTCTGTTTTTCTGTTTTTGTGAAATTTTTCGTGAATATACTATTATAATGCGAATTTCGCATTGATCCAGTGGTGATTGGAGGTTAGTGTTATTTTTATTGATCTTCCGGTATCTGTAGTTGATAAAACGTGTGACATCAAGTATCTTGTTTTTGCCTTTTTTGTTTTGTCATTGCATTTTTTTTTCTCTATCGGCGCGGGTGACCTCGATTCTCTTTTTAAAAGTTAACTTTTTCTGTAATGTTGATTACGATCTTAAATAATGTGAACCTGTTTGTTATTCTTTTTGGCAATATTGCGTTACTTGTTGCATTTCGAAAGGCATGAAATTGTTTTGAAACTTGTTACATGAAAAAAAGTAAGTTGTAACATACATTGGTGTGATTTTTTGAAAATAATACACTTTGAAGGACTTTGTGTTATACTAATATACACTTTAATCCACAATTTCTGTTCTTTTAGAAAGTTTTCACTAAGTACTTAGTACTTATAAGTACAAACAAACTGAACACAAATCTTTATGGTATTAAATTAGTTATCACTCATAAACTTAACATTATTTTGTACTTGCCTGTAGACATTTGTGATAAAATCATTTAAATGCAACAAAATTATCTGTACTTCTTTAAATACATCTAATATAATTTAAAGATGTCTGATTGGTGTCCGCCCCTATCTTAACATACAGACCAAAGTTATTTATTTTGTTATCATAACATCACACCTTGCCGCTCTAAAAGGTGTGGCAGAATTATACAACCATATTTTGCTAGTAATCTTGTAACCTTCTTGTAATTAGAGGTGAACCTATTTCCATCAAGTGGACACGAATCTGTGGCTGTTACCGAGTAATTCTTGATGAAAAAACCCAATAACACTGTCCTACCTGGGAATTATGCTCCGCAGTCAACCTTGCAACCAACTTAGTCGCTTTTCTCTCTACATCATAAATGTGTAAACAAAAAAACATATTGAGTATAATATCATAAATTACTGTCATACAAATAAATTGACCCATTTCTGACATGCAATTTCCAATTCAAAATAGAAAAACAAGTGTAAATTTATCATCCAAAAACATAAAAATCCTTATTTTGTAACTCGAAATATTGCAATTGTATTTAAATTTTAACATACAAAACGCATTTGGAATTGATTGCTCAAGTCTACCCATATGTGGGGACACTGTAGTGGGTGTATAATTATGTCCCACACTGCATCCTTGCCACCATCTGTCAAATAAACAGTTATGTTTATAAAATTACTGTTTTTATTGTCGCTTTTTAGAACTCTGTTTATTGTATTGTCGTGGGAATGTATTCTTATTTTAAGGAGGATGTGTGCAGTAGTGTTTTTTTATTTATTTAAATAAGGAGGAGGTTCTTACCGATTACTCCAAGGTTTCTATTGCAATTTGTGTGATTTTTTTTTTTCAATGTGGTATACTTGTTGCTTTCCATTGCGGTCCCATTAAATTTAATTAATTTTGGTTTGGTAGTTTTGTTTTATGACCATTTTTAAAATGTGGAATACTTCACTTCAACTCAATATTTGTGCTCTCATCTATCTATAAGCCTTTTCGAACTACGTTGGGGTCGGCATGTCCTAGGTCGGATTGGTCGGAATGTCCTAGCCTGCACTAAAATATTATAATAGTTACTTATATAAGTACATTTTTATTAATTACAACTTCAAGTAAAATGAAGCAAGTATGTTTTAAATGTTTTTATGATTCACACAGATAAATGTTTTACTGCTCATTTATTAATGTCTAAATGCATTTAGTTTTAAAAAGAATTCATACTTAGTAACCACAAAGTAAAATGAACTGTAACAATGAATTCAAAACTATTTATTTACACTTAAACCAATAATACTATTTTTATTTTATTTACTTTATCTATTGTGTGATTGATTCTATAGGCTTCATTATCATCATTTAGCCCAGTCAACAGACTAGATGAGAAAAATAATATCATTGCTGACAGTTTGAACCGTCTGCGAGCTTGTGGCTGGAAATCGCTGCTGAGACGCCCTGTGCGTCTTTCGCAGCGGCTTTACCGTGAGGGGTAGGATTCAACCACCTCCTTCGCTAGTGCTACTACTTTGCTAAAGGAGGTGTACGCTTCCATCATGCCCCTTCGCTCGGTGCCATCCTCGAGACCCAGATTTGAGAGGACGCCGAACTACCGCCTCCACGATGACACGGCGGTGCTCCAATCAAGTGTGGCAGACAGTCATTTTGTGCCACACCGTGTCCTCTGGACGGTCCACATAGTGGCGATACCCGAGCGTAACCTGCCTCCGAATTTAGTGAGAAGTCCGGTGAGGACCTGCGGCAGACAGAAGGTGAGGGTACCGTGGCGTCTCTCCAGCCTCTCCTCGCTACTCAATTTCGCTATCTGAAACCTCTTGTTCATCACAACCTTGGTCACCACTTATCAAGAGGGTAGTTATTTTCAAAAGTATTATAAAGTTATTAAAACTACCGTCTCCCCGGACATGTAGTACCTAGTTACCTACCTTCCTAACCAATTATAAATTTAAAACATACGACCTGTCACTTTCTTTAGTTTGTGACTCGGTATGTTCGTGACAGTGTTTACCATTGCTAATTGTTGGTTTGTTAAGGAAAAATACAACGGATGTAACTTTTTCTTTGTTAAAAATACGAGTATTATCGGAAATATGTTTTGTTCGTGGGTCAAGTTTTTTTAAAAGATTTTTCTACATTCTTGTATTTTTTTTACTGGAGCCACAATAAGTAAAGATTTTTTTTTCATTTAGTTGACAGTTTCTCTTGAAGAAATATAATGTAGGGTTTATTAAAACCTACCTCAGTCTTTATAATGGCAACACATTTTTCGACGTTGAGCCGTGCAATGAAATTCCAATATTGCACTTTCAAAACGATTCTAGTTTAAAAAAAAAGTCGTAATAAATCCTTTCATATTTAAAGTTTTCGAAATTGGTGCCTAATATTTACTTCCAGTAATGTTAATGTCCTCAACAATTTATTTGAACAAAAATAAGGCAATTTGCATTTAATTAACTCCGTAAAACGCCGTTTAAACACAATCTGTATAATATTTTAATTACTCCGTATAATTATACGAGGTACGATAGCTAAATCATTGAATATTAAACGTATGTAAAAGATTTGTTTATTAATAGTTCACTTTCCATACTGGATGGGATGAAAATCAATATATTATTATCATCTTTATTTTATCATCCCACGCAGTAAAAGATAATGATAATAGAGATCGGAGTAAATAAGCAAATATTGCATATAACAGCCTTTTTTTATTATAGTATTCGTTGTTTGTGTGTTGCTCAGAGCTAAATCAAATGATAATATAAGAAGCAATAAAGTTGAAGGAAAACAGATTTAGGAAACCAAAATGTCCTAAAACCCAAAAATTTGAAGACATGTGAAATCTGGTGTATGTTGGTGGATTACAGAACCCTTCCTCTCACGAGGTATTTGTCTTAGTAGACGGAATATTATAGGCTGATTATATACATTATATATAAAATATATTTTTGAAAAACGTTGCCTCTCACGAGGTTTTCTCCTGTGACATGGGTGCGTTTACAAACATAGAAACTCACATACACGAACACCCAATAACAGTGACTTCTCTGTTAAAAGCTGTTGTAGATGATACGCTTTAAAAGTGATTCCCGCCAGGCTCAAGTCTCTTGACGAGCCAGTGAAATCACGGAAGAATCCTTGCAACCTCCTCTGATTGTTCTGGAATCATTCCAAAGTCATTAACCTTAGCATTTTTTGAAATAATTGTAATATCTGCTGTTCTGTGAACTTCACAATCACAGGAAACAATTCCAAAGATGTCTTGATTGAGAAGTAAATCATTTCGCATTCATATCTCGACGTTTTACGATTCTGAAAGCAAATTTAGAAAATCGTTGAAAACAACTGCCATTTTGTCAAATATATTAGAAAAAAATACCACAAAATGGCCCCAAGACTTCAATATTCCACCTATTCTCGTCTATTTCCTTGTCTAAGATCAGAAACACTTCATCTTCATACTCCGCCACGCGTCTATAATTAACAGAATTGGGTTCCAACGCATCCTGCAGTCGCGTCCTAGTTTCACACATGTTTAAGATATCAAATCGTTCTCAATTGAACTCTGTTCCATAAGTGTTGTTGTGAGAAAAACGCATTGGACTTGGGACTGAAGATTTTATTGGATAATTTGTTTTTATTGTGGTCCCATCGGCATTGATGAAGATCTGTAGCTTCCAATATTCAATTTGGCGGATATTCTTTCAATATTCACTTCCTGTGTCGGTGTTCCCGATACGAATCTCTTCAAAGTAAGAGTGAACAAGCTTCTTTTGGTTAAGCTCTCTCCATCGTAGACTTTGTCTCGAACACCATTGACCTTTTTTTTATCGTGGTAAAATCATCAAATGAGTCCTCCCACCCAGGGCAGGGCGGAAGGGACTGTCAGACTTGTACTGACTAAAATCCACGGTGTCCTTCAATAGCCCTTTACGTACTAGGGTCACGGTAATCCCTTTGTCCCGCGATCCCAGCAGGCTTTGGCCCTCTACAGGCCCCGTCACTATGCTGACACTCTTTGAGGCGCGCGTGGAAAACAACGCGCCGTCGACCCGGGCATGGTCCATGGTCGGACAGTGAGTCGCTCATTACTCGCTGCCCGCATGCCCGCGCCTACGGTGGCCGGAGATCGTCCTGCGACGTCCGACGCCGTGGGCGTCTACCACTGGAACACCATTGACCTGGAAGTAATATAAAGAAACGTCTGCACCGTTTGAAATTTTCGTGCAAACCGACCTAGGGTATTTTTTTCTCAATCATAATTCCTTATCTAAATCTACCAAAAAATATTAATATTGGAAGAGTAGAGCAGCAGATGATAATAATATCGGCTTTAAAATTATCACAATGTCGCCTCTTCTTCTAGACTAATTTATTAATACTACAAAGTTGTAACAACCAAGAGAAAAAAAACATAATTATACCCACAAGAAACATGTAAATTGTAAGCAAAGGCATTAATGAATTCAACCAGTATAGATTTTGCGTCGTTTAGCATACATTTGAATTTAAAGCCAGTCACGTTTCTAGACGGTATGGCGTTTAAAACAAATTAGCAGTTTCCTTCATGTTTCTATCGGTTTTCGTTTAGAAATTGCTCTCCTGTGTTAAAATAACTGTTTTGTTAGCTAATTATGTCCATAAGTTGTTTAATTAGTTTCTTGAAGGTTAACTTAAATTGGAACAACTCATAGTAGATGATTGAGTCATTGTGAGAAAATGGGCGAAAGAAGTTCTTTTTTTTCTGTTTGTTCTATTGTTATTTGTATGTTTCATTTAATTTTTATTCTTATTTTAATTACATTATGTTTATTTTTTAATTATTATTTAACTATGCAATAGAGGACAATATGTCTGCTAACTTGCACATGTTTTTATAAATGAAGCGAAAAAGTTCAAAATTGCAGTTTTATAATTTCCATGTTCAGTTTTGGCAGTCTCAAAGCAAGTCCACACTTCATTTTAACGCTCGATTACAGTATGTAAAGCACCTTAATCCTATAAGCTTTTTTACTCTGAGACTGGACGCTTCGACGTTGTGGCAACCTGACATCATCCGGATTCCATTCCTTTTGCGTAGAGTAGCGTCAGCTTTACTATTACGAAAGTTTTCCTTTTCAACATCTAAGTTGGACACTGCACTCATTTTTTAAGAATTCGTCTACAAATCATTACCTCCCTAAAGATGGGGGGAAGGAATTGTACCCTTCAACCCTGCAGTGGGACAAAAAGCTCTTAAAAAAAAATCGATTCTTGAAATTTTTCCCATAAAATGCCCCAAAGATCTTCAGGACTTCCATCTAAATTCCGCAGCCCTGTTAGCAGACATGTTAAAACTTGTAAACCGTATAGTCTAGACAAGACATGATGTCATCGAATAATTGCGTGCACGCAGATAAATCGACGGCCCTGCAGTTTATTCCACCCACACAAGCCAAACTCGTGCTTAAAAACAATAGTTGTAACGACTAATGTTGTTTGTAGGGACCCCAGTAGGCGTTAGAAAGTGGTTAAGATGGTTTCTGAAGAAGATCAGGGGCATTATCTTGACTTAATGATGGATCAGTTGAGAGAGGTTCCTTATGATTAGTGCGAACGGTTGTTTTGCCTGAAGGCGTATTTTGAGTCTAATCTAGTGCATCAGAAACTGATGATTTATTGGAATTCTACTTTAGTCTACAATATTTTCTTTTAAAATTAGTATAAACATGCTTTTCCTTACACCAGAAAATACTTCAAACCTGGTTTTGGTCTTGTTTAAAACTACCTAATTTAAAAATCAGGTTTTCTTCTTTAAATATATCAGGAGGACGTTTATGACGGCTTAATCGATGAAACATGTATGTCAGGACGTTCTTGACGATCTACTTTAAAAGAAATATTCCAAGCAAGGTCTTTTAAAATATATTATTAATGGTGCTCACGATTTAACTGAAAGAAAATATCTCTTTTTCTTTTAGCCACTAGGAATAACAAGCAATGCCATTGCAAACCAATTACGTATGCCAAGACCGTGGCAGGTTTAAAGACCTTACAATAGTCAATAAACACATCGGTAATAGATTGTTACACCTGGCAATGCTATTATTGTGCAAAATTGAATTCCAAAGGCGTTTTTGTTGGGTGTTGTCTTCTCGTTGGGTGTCATAATTGTGAACATACAATATCCTGGAGACTGATTACGACAGTTATAGCTGGTTGGTGGACGTTTTTAGACTATCATCAACACCATCACCAGCCTATAGCAGTCCACTATTGGATAGAGGACTCTGCAATCGGAGCTCTATAGGTCGCCTATCCATCTCTGACTTATCCACAAGAGAATAAAACAAAGAAAATAACTGCTTCACAAGTAGGTGTTTAACTTGAAATAAATCGTCATTGTATTTAAAGATGGGTGCCCCAAATTCTTGACACCCGGGCGCTATTGTTTTCAAGTGAAACTAAATGATTTACTTTGGCTTTTCGAAAGTCAGTGACTTGATAATTAAATGCCAACATTCGGTCTTCAAGTTAAGATTAAATCGACTGGTTAGTGGGTAGACTAATGTTGGAAATTATGAGAGCATTAAAAAGGTCAAGTGATTAGTTCTTGAGAACGAGAGATGCGTAGATATGGATGATTTTTTAAATGTTTGAATATGACTTCTGGTACCGCTAAATATGGTACACATTTTAGGTGCTTTCATAGAGCAGTGCTGAACTTGTGTTGAGTTAAAAACTATGATGGTAGAGAAGCTTAGGGTTGATGCTTAGGTTTTTTTTGTGGTAAAATCATCAAATGAGTCCTCCCACCCTGGGCACAGCGGGAGGGACTGTCAGACTTGTCATCATCTTCCTGCCCTTATCCCATTTTACTTGGGGTCGGCGCAACACGTTTTTTTCTTCCATTCTCCTCTATCAAACGTCACAGTATCATTCACTCCTCTGTCTTCCATATCATTCCTTATACAATCCATCCATCTCTTCTTTGGCCTTCCTCTTCCTCTCCATCCATCAACATTCATACTCATCACTCTCTTAGTCACATGAGTGTCATCCCTCCTCATCACATGTCCATACCAAGACAGACGATTCCCTTTAATTTTTTTCTGTAACAGGCGCCACTTTCAAACTTCCCCTTATAAACTCATTCCTTACTTTATCCATTCTTGTCACTCCACACATCCATCTTAACATTCTCATCTCCGCTACATGCAAACGTTTCTCATCCAACTTTTTCACAGCCCAGCATTCCGATCCATACAATACAACAGGTCTAATCACGGATTTGTATATTTTCCCCTTTAACTTGAGGGGCATCCGTGGGTCGCAAGTTGTTCCGGTGACCTGTCGCCATTTCATCCATCCCGAGTTAATCCGGTGTGTTATGTCCCGGTCGACATCGCCATCTCCTTGGACAAGCGACCCGAGGTACCGAAAGTCGGAACAGACTGGTATGGGCGTTCCGGCAAGTGTAATGGGCACAGGACTGGAGAGACCGCCAAAATCGCAAAACAAATATTCGGTTTTGGTTCTGCTCAATTTCAGGCCAACGTTCTCCAGTCTTTGCCACCACGCCTCCAATCTGCTCTGGACCTCTAGGCCGCTCTCGGCAATAAGCACAATATCATCGGCAAACAGCATACACCAGGGGGCCTCCTCCTGAATGTCCGACGTCAGAGCATCCATTATCATCAGGAAGAGGTACGGGCTGAGAGCCGACCCTTGGTGCAAGCCAACCGCCACATTGAAGCTGCCGCTAGTGCCCGCTGTAGACCGGACTTGGGTACTGCATCGACTGTACATAGCACGGATCAACTGCACATACTTCCCAGGCACACTTTTCTCCTTAAGGGCCCACCACAGAACCTCACGGGGCACCCGGTCGTATGCCTTTTCGAGGTCGACGAACACCATGTGCAAGTTTTTATGCGCACCTCTGTATTTCTCGCACAGTTGGCGGATAGCGAAGATAGCATCCGTCGTGCCCCGACCAGGCATAAAACCGAATTTGTTCTGTGAAATTTCGCTCTCCTCTCTCAGTCGCCTTTCAATAACTTTCTCCCAAACCTTCATACTGTGTGACATCAGCTTTATTCCTCTATAATTATTGCATTCCAGCACATCACCTTTGTTTTTAAAAATGGGCACTAGCGAACTATTGCACCATTCGTCAGGTATGGCTTCTTCCAGCAACAGCTTATTGAAGAACAAAGCTAACCACGTCCAACCATACATCCGCAATATTTTCCACACTTCAACAGGTATTCCGTCCGGTCCTAATGCCTTACCATTCTTCATTCCACTCACTGCATTCCTCACTTCATCCACACTTATTTTTCTTACTAATCCCTTATTTACTGGTTTATTTTCAAGCACACCACTCCAGTCATTCTCCTCATTCATCAGTCTTTCAAAGTAACCCTTCCACCTATTCACAATTTTCTCGTCTTCTGACAGAATCATTCCAGCATCGTCTTTTACGCACTTTACTTGACAAACATCCTTCGCCATTCTCTCCCTAGCTCTAGCAAGCCGGTAGAGTTGTTTTTGGCCTGCTGGAGTATCCAAAGTGTCATATAGCTTTCCTTGGGCATTTGCTTTTGCTATAGCCACAGCTCTTTTGGCTTTTTTCTTAAGAGCATCATACTCACTCTTTTTTTCAGCTTTCAAACTAGCACGCTCATTACCAATGCTCTGCCATTCCTTAAATTTCTTCTTTTTTTCCCTCAAAACATTCTGTATCTCTGTCGACCACCACCATGTATCCCTATCTATCGTGCCCCTGCCTTTCGTCTCTCCCAAAACATCTTTTGCTGCGCTCCTAATACACCGAGCCATCTCATTCCAACATTCATTTACGCTTTGGCCGTTCATATCACCCATCTCAATCATTTTATTTACCACTCGCTCTCTTAATTCTCCAGCACAATCATTCTTCTCTAGCATATGCCATTTTATTTTAGGAGGGGGACGCTCTTTTTGCTTTAGAAGCCTTACTTGTAAGACTACTTCCATAACCAGGAGTCGATGTTGTGAGACTAAATCTTCTCCCGGTAGCACTTTGCAGTCTTTGACGAGCTTTATTTTGTTGCGTCTAACAAGGAAGTAGTCTATTTGCGTATTATGTGTCCCACTCTTATAGGTTATTAGGTGTCCATCGGCTTTTTGAAACCAGGTGTTGGCTACTGCTAGATCAAATGCAGTAGCTGATTGCAACATAGTTTCCCCCTCATTATTTAAATTCCCAAAACCCCATCCCCCGTGTACTCTTTCATAACTTCCTTTCATTCTTCCCACATGCCCGTTAAAATCACCTCCAATAATTAATTCCTCATGCGCCGGGATGGTTATTAAAACTGTATCAAAATCCTCCCAAAACTTCTCTTTGACTCTTTCCTCACATCCTACCTGGGGAGCATACACACTTATCGCGTTCAGTACAACATTCCCTAACATTACTTTCACAACTATCAATCTATCATTAATTCTTTTTACATCCATCACACTTTCTTTCAAATTACTATCTAACACTATTCCCACGCCATTCCTTTTTCCATCACTTCCACAGTAGAAGAACTTGTATCCCTCCCCAATTTCCCTCGCTTTTGTACCCTTCCATTTAGTTTCTTGCAAGCACGCCACATTTATTCTTCTTCTTTTCAATACATCCGCTAACTCTCTGGCTCTTCCAGTCATTGTCCCAACATTCCAACTGGCGTACCTCAATCTTTCTTCCCGGGCTCGCTTCTTACGTCGCACCCGTCCGGGTTGATGCGACAACCCTTGTCCATTTCCCGCAGGGGCCGGGTGCTGCTCCTGCGCGTCGCCTGCGGGGTACGCCCTAGCACTATCGCGCATATCAATTTCTCTCAACATATTGCTTAAAGATTTGGCTTTGCTTTTATAGCCGGCCGCCTGCCTGACACTAACCCTCTTTGGGAATGCGTTTGTTGGTGGTTTACCCGCCACCATTCGAGTGACCCAAGGTGCTTGATAGCATACACTAGGTCTTAAAGTCCATTAGTCGCCTTTTACGACACCCATTGGAAGATATGGGGTGGCGCTATTCTTTATGTCCGGACACCACACGGACAAGGGGGGGGGGACTGTCAGACTTGTACTGACTAAAATCCACGGTGTCCTTCAATAGCCCTTTACGTACCGGGGTCACGGTAATTCCTGCGTCCCGCGACCCCGGCAGGCTTTAGGCCTCCACAGGCCCCGTCACTATGCTGACACTCCTTGAGGCGCGTGGGGAACACAACGCGCCGTCGACCCTAGATGCTTATGCTTGCTGCAATAAAAGTGCTCTTAAAAGATGTGTTTTTAAAAGCACTCTAAGCCTAAAAGTTCTGGAGTAGAGATTACTTACTGGGAGATGAAGCTCTGGACCATGTCACCGCTCTTACTTGTGGGGGACAATGATGAATGTGAACAGCGAACCTTCGGCATGATGATAATTAAGGAAGGCCTATCCTTTAGCAGTGGACGTGATGCAGCTGAAATGCTGATAATAGGAGTGAGAAGGATCAAAGAATTGGACATTATATGCTCGAGTCTAGGTAGAATTATTTTCTACCTGCCTAATAATCTAGCTTTAAACACACCAGAAACCTGGCGCAATCTATCACCCAGACATCGGAATGTTTCTAAATATAAACAATAGTTATTTCTTTACTTTAGATCTATTTTCAGCTCGGAAAAACATCTTTCAATCGGCGTGTAGGTAACGCTAAATTGTAATGGAATAACAACGGTTGCCAAATGCAACGTCTTATTAGATAACCGGGGTATTACGAGTATAAACATGCTGGAAGAAATGTGACGCCATTTGTAAATTGATATGCTTTTTTTTTTTGGGGAATCCGGGATGTAAACGCATTTGTGGTGTTTTGTAGTTCCTGTGGGTATTTGAGAATAATGAAGTAAGAAATTAGTATGTAACAGGAAGTTTGATTTAGTTTCAGTAAAATTGAAACCGGGCCTGTTTTGGTATTTTTTATGTTTATTTGAAATGGGTGTGTTCTTGACTCTACCCAAAGTCAGAGGTGACACAGACAAAGTTGACATGGAGAGAAAGAATAAAATTTTATGGGCATTTGATGAGAGGAGGAGTGAAACTCAAGTCACTAGAAAAGTGACAAATACGAATGTTGAAAAAGAGAGGCTGAGGAACGCCCAAGAACAGAGACAGGGATACAACATGGTAACATGGTAAATGAAAACGCAATAACGATTACTAGGAGAGAATGGAAAGCAAAGAAAATGTTATGTCACTTTAATTAATATGAGGAAGGTCCGGAAGATATTCTCCAAAAAGTGGAATTTAAGTGCTTCGTGCTTATTTTGACAAAACCGCCAGAAAGAGGAAAAAAATTTAAGAAATCTAGACTTGGAATGCTGAAGTGGTAGAAGAAGTGCTGATTGTGTTGTAGTGCTACTTAGCTTTATAATCAATTTTGTCAGTGTCAGAACATCAGATTTTATCTCAGTGCTAATTAAAAAACTATTTCTAAAGTGAATATTTTGCAAAGAAGAGATAAAATGAAATATCGATACCGTATCTGCCATCTGACACACTTGTGCGATTGTTCATTTTAATAATGTCCAATTTTGCAATTAGATGCATTTTGTTTGTTACCCTTGATTTGAGTGAATGGAGAGAGGCAGTATCATCAAAGAAAACATGAATGTATGTGTGAAGAACCATATTGAAAGAAACTGGCAGCATTATCAAAACGGCTGACGTCGATTTTTCTACCATGCTACCCTAGATGCGCGGGCATGCGGGCGGCGAGTAATGGGCGACTCGCTGTCCGACCATGGACCATGCTCGGGTCGACGGCGCGTTGTGTTCCACGCGCGCCTCAAGGAGTGTCAGCATATTGACGGGGCCCCTGTAGAGGGCCCAAAGTTGTCGGTGTCGCGGGACTCACGAATTACCGTGACCCCGGTACGTAAAGGGCTATTGAAGGACACGTGGATTTTATTCAGTCAAGTCTGACAGTCCCTCCCGCCCTGCCCTGGGTGGGAGGACTCATTTTATTATGACGTTGAAAAGTATTTGTAGCAGCTTATCTTCAGATCTCAATTACATAAAATCAGCAACATTAAGACCGATTTGTTCGAAAATTTTTTTATTGTCGCGTAAGCAATGAATAGGTAGCACCTTCATAACAAATAAATGACGTCAGAAGACCACGCAACCAAAAGCCTCGGCTGATATTTTTTTTAAATAATTGCATCGCACGACCTTACTGAAACCATTCTGTCTATTTGCTTGGCGGCTTCGATCAATAATATTGATCGAAGCTTGGCGGATCGAATCGTACCAGTTTTTCCCAGGCTGAATAAAGGGATTCCATGGCCAATTTTTTTTTTCGTCATTTGAATGTTCGTGATTTCGAAAATGATGACAATGGCGGACTATGGCGGGAAGTTTACATTATTTTTGTTTAATTTACAAGCTTGTAACAAAGTGCAAGTTTTTTCATGTTGGGAAAATAACAGCATTGAAAAAACTAATTAAGGATGTAAGAAACGGGGTTGTTTTACTGTAAATTCGCATTGTATTTGTTGAAAATAACGTTATATTAGGTGGAACAGACAAAGACCGAAATTACGAGTCATGAAGAAATACAGAAAAAAGTGTTCTGCTAACCTCAATGAATTGGAATATGGACGTGAGGATTATGATACTTTTAAGTGTTTTCTCACAATCCACCAGAAAGATGCATGTAATACCTAAGTGCATTCTGGTTGCAAGTCGAATGCGTACCTAACTGTCGTCGCATGGCTTGGAGCCAAATAACACACATTCTGTCTAGATACCATATCCAGGTGCTCAGTTCCGTTTCTCCTAGCATAGACATATACAGTCAAATGAACAGCAATCACTCCTTCATCCAAGTCATCCAAAAAATGAAAAGCATGGTAATCGAAATGTCAATGTCCTCTTTGACAAGTCAGTGCCGTGTTTGGGCAGATGCGTGCGCGCAGAATGTTCTTGCCAATGGCATTAAACGCCACAAATGACCGATTTTGTTAAAATTTCAAGGATATACTCGTTGTTCCCGCAAAGATGGAAACGGGCTACCGTAATCGGCATTCCAAAGCCGGGTAAGCCCAAATCGAAGAAAAAAGACATGCTGTTTTTACCCCAAAAACATGAAAGCAGTTGGGAAACGATGATTAAAAACAATAGGGTGAGATAATTTCTTAATCAAACCCTGTAAAATATAGGTATCAACCCACGTAACAGCTCCTTCAAGTACATGACGTCATTATTGTTGTATTTACAAGTATAATGGACTTCCAAGTATAATCTAAGTACTTAGATTATACTTGGATTTACATGGAAACGGATGGTAGATTTCTTTTACAATCTAACTATAATGAGTTATTGAAAATCGAATAACCATTTTTTACATATTGACCTTATAGATTGCCAAAATGTATCTGGAAACCGAGTAGTATAGACTGCTTAGATTGTTGACTGAAGAGGTAGCCGTTATAGTGAGCAACACCTCGCATCCACTGATAGCATGGCACTATAAATTTCAATAAATTTCTTAAGAAAGTGGCCTTTAACGAAAAAGAAAGGCGTCATCTAATATTCGTAACAGTCACCATCACTGATGACCAATCAAGCCAGAATAGCCATTTGAAATCACTATTAATTAAACAAAGTGGGTCAACGCCTCCCCAGACCACTAGAAGACAGAATCAGAACAATGCACACAGATCATATCATCTTACTGAGACACTTTCCTTGTTCTTGATACTGAATTCACTTTCGTTATGTCTCGCACTTTTTTAATGCTAATACTTAGATTGCAATGTACAATGATGTTGCAGAAGTATTATTACAGTGTTCTCATTGCTGAGACCCAGGCCTACGACTGAGAGAGTCGAATCCGCTACTAGGACCCAAAAAAATTACTTCAATTTTAAGAACCATGTCAGTGCTCGTTTTTATCTTTGGGTGTAAGTTAGGTGGTTCTTGGTGTTGCAGAGGCTATAAATTATGATCGCAGTTCAGAGAAAAATGGAAGGACTATCAAATATTTGGGTCGTCCCCAAAGTTCCACGACGATTATCTTGGAATTGCAAAGACAAAATTGTGATCGCAGGTCAGAAAAAAATTAAGGACTGTCTAATCTTTGGGTCAGCCCCCAAGATCCAAAGGATTTGTAAATTGTGAAACAAATAAAAATGTTCGTATCGAAACGAACACACACAAAAAGCATAATTTTTATCTTGACGATGAACGTCCTAGATTTCGGTTTGTCTACAAAAGATTCTATAAGGGGAATCATTTCAAATTAGACAAAAACAAATAAACACTTTGTTTCAATTAAGACTACTTTAACTTATCTGCGTAACTGTCAGTCTCTCAAACAGTACACCTACTGTCGAGAGACAATTCATTTACAAACCAAACCATATGTACATAAAGTTAGAGTTGATATTTCATCAGCAGGATTGGCTAGAATTTCGCAGATAATGACTTCGTTGTGCCTTCTTAGATAACGATAGTTCTCTGTATTTTGTTGGGTGGAAAAAACCGGTTTCTTTATTCAAGTACGAATATGTAGCGTTTTGTTATATTAAATATGTATTTGGTTTAATGTGCCTTCGTAAAAAAAAGGTGGTTCTACTTTTGGCTTATGTTTATGTATTTGTAGAGCGACTTCGACTAATCTTTGAGTTGTACTTTAGTCTGGGACTGATAGTATCTCAAAATTATACTTACTCTGAAATGAGTTTTGTTTGATCAACCAAATATCGACTCTATTTCGGTGGCTGTAACTAGACATCGGCCTCCTTCAAGCTGCAGTATAACAGCATATCTAGAATAGATCTCGACATTAGACCGTATTACTCTTCCACTCCTCCCTGTCCAGAGATGCTCTGATATGCCAGCCGCTGCGCTAAACGTGCCGTCACTTATTTAGGCTGTTGGAAACCCAGGCCCAGTAAACCTGGAATATCCTAACCTAGATTATTAACAAGAGCGGCCCTACTAAAATTATCATAATCTATACTATAAATTCCTAAACCAAACTAAATTCCTATAGATTAGTGTTAAATCTAAATTCCTTACCATTTTATGTATATTGCTAGTTTATCAGAGTTATTTATAGCGTCATTCCATGCGAAGCGTGATTGTCTATCAATAATTCCTTGGAAATTGTTATAATAATTTAGATTTCTTGACTAAATTACTGTTTGTGACAAAATGTTATGTCCTTGTTTGAATTTGGCGGTATGATTCAACTACAAATGCTTATCAGGCGGGTCTTGCTGAAGGCATTCTTCTCTTTAATAATTTAGATTTCTTGATATAGTCATCTGTTGCCTATTTGTGTCGTTCAGCCAATGTAATGTTTTAGGCCGCCCATACACGGACTGCTCGAGCAGTAAACCCAGTGATAAACATACGCGGACTGCTCACCGGTCAGTGTATACCTGGCGACGGCTTCAAGTATTCTGACCCCTTGAAAGCAGTTCGACTTGTAAACGCAGAAGTCTATAGTTTGCTATGCAGTTTGAATCTGTTGATACAGACTGCTTCTTCGGTCTTAGTTTGCGTTTATTGAAATTTTTCGACCCCAAATGGCAAGTCAACTAAAGGCACACAAAAATTTGTACTAAATGACAAAAAATACTGATCGGCACGATTGTTTTTTTGTATTCTACACGGCCACCCTTCCAAACATACTGGCGCGTAGCCCCTCGTGCTTAGGGCTTACTCAAAGCGATCACTATATGAAATGTGATATATCAGAAAAAATCTTACCAATGCGTTGCCCGTTTTAGAAAATCTTTAAAAGTTAGCTGTGTAATGCCAGTCTGATTATAACTTTTAATTGAAATGTTCTCCCTGTGACAATCTGATAACTCTTCATTATATGCCTACCAGAAAGACACAGCGTTAGTATGAAGAAGCAGTCTATGATTCTGGTTTCTAGGAGCATAGATATTGTAAAACATACCTGATTCGCTTTGGATTTACGTTGTTACCTCTCATTTCCGGCAGGGGTCGCCATCTCTGGTTCCGGCGGCCGGCCGTTTAGGCTTTCATAGCGTTTATGATTTTTGTCGTGTTAGGAGCAAAAGTTTTTCAAAGTTTAAAAAACTGACAAAAATCTTATAAGATTCCAATAATTCATTGTTTTCGGTCTGAAAATAGTGTTAGAGTGATTGTACACTAATAATAAACACGTATTCAGTGTTTTATACAGTGTTCAGTGTTGTGTCATTGACGGCGATTCGGTAAGTACCTACCTACCATTATGAACTCGGAGGATTCCGTCCCTGAACCTGTAGCTCAAGTCGCTGCTCCGGATGGAGAGCGAAGAGCTGTGAGCTCAAGCTCATCGCAAAGCAGTTCCTCGTCTTCGGAAGACGAAGAAGGTTTTGCCTCGCCGCCACCTAATAAAAGGTCTAAGCGGCGCAGGTTCAAACAAGTCGGAACTTGTTCGGATCCTCGCATGGACACTTTAATTAATCAAGTTACATATTTATCAGACTGTGTAGCGCAAATGCCGAAGATTTTCACGGCTATTAGTACGAATTTTAACAATAATAAAGAAAATGTCGGCAGCCATTTTAATTCCGTGAATTCTACGAATAATCAGTTTCTAAACAAACCACAAGTTTTAAGTAAAACAACTAATAATAATATGTGTTTGGGAGAGTTGAAAATAAGTTATGACGAATCTAAGATTGTACCTGTTGCCGATCCCGTTAAACTAGAAGAGTTAAATAGTCTTCAACAATTTAACTCACAGGCCTGGAAGGGCATTCGGTATAAAAAGGACTTACAAGCACTTATGGCAACACCAGGTTTTATAGGCCTAAAATTAAATGAGGAATTATGTCACCTTAATAAAGGAACTGATTATTTGGCTAGTACGGAGCAATTGTTAGCGGGATTGTCAAATGCTGTTTTGGAAAATAGGCAACTTTTGAAAAATGGTTTGCAGGAGGTTGTAAATTGGGCTGCTAGTTCTGACACAGAGCTCAATGCAAACACTCTCTATGATAAATTGTCTGAAAAATTTGGTCCAGCGTCCCCTTCATATAAAAATATGGAAACTTGTATGCAAGTCATATGTGGCAAGCGAGCTGAATGTATTGAGGTTAGACGTGACCGCATACTAAAAGAAGTTAATAATATTAATCTTAAATTAGCATTACAAAATATTCCACCTAGTGCTGAGTATCTCTTCAATAGAGAAGCGCTCATCCCGCTGGTAGATTCTTTGGGAGGCTCGCAGGTATGGCTTAATATGCCAAGTTATTTAAAAGATAAAAAGAAAGTCAATAATAGCAATCAGGTTAACAATAAAAGTTTCAAGCCATCTTATAAAACTAATTTCAATAAGAAAACTAAGTTTAACTCGGACAAAAAATCTAAAAATAATAATTATAAAAAGCATTCCTTTCGTCGCACAGGCACCCAAGATACCTCCAACGTTAAAGATAAGTGACAATCAAAGCAGGGTATTCAAAGGCGGTTGCCTGAAGTCCCATGTTCAGGCATGGGAACAATTGGGGGCCAGTCAATATATTCAAAAAATAATAGCGGAGAGTCGCATACCATTTTCAACAAAACCTCCTTTACACTACCCTTACAAAAGAATATTAAACAAGTTTGCAACCAAGTCATCCAAGAAGATGACAGAAATCATACAGCAGTTAAAAGATGCAAACATTTTAGAAAAACCAAAAAACATAACACCCGGCTTTCACTCCAAAATGTTTTTAGTCCAAAAACCAGATGGGGGGATACGCCCTATTTTCAATTTAAAGAGCCTAAATTTACATGTCTCGACTCGACACTTCCAATTAATTTCTCGACAGGATGTAATTCAGTTCCTACAGGACAGGGACTGGATGACAAAAATAGACCTCCATCAGGCATATTTTCACCTAAATATAAAGGAAACCCACAGGCGTTTTCTGCGTATAATATATGGAGGCGAAATATTACAGTTAACGGCCTTACCTTTCGGTCTCTCATCAGCTCCTCACTCCTTCGCCTCAGTGACCAATTGGATTGCGGAAATCCTTCGGAAACAAGGCATAAGAATAGTAGTATACCTGGACGATTTTTTAATAGCCAGTCAAAATCAGACACAACTCATAGAACATACCAAAATAACCATACAAACTCTGGAAAAGTTGGGGTGGCATGTAAACTTTCAAAAATCACTTCTCACCCCAACCCAAGAAATAGAATATTTGGGCATAATATGGAATACAAAAACAAAACTAATTTCACTTCCTGTAAAAAAAGTAGAAAAAATTCTAGAACTATCAACAAGCTTATTACAGAAGAAAGAGTCGTGTCTCCGAGTGATGCAAAAATTGCTGGGTATGTTAAATTTTGCAAATTTAGCAACCCCAAACGGTCGCCTCCATTGTCGCCGTTCTCAGATTTTTCTAAAATCATTCAGAGGAGCCAGACCAAGGCAAAAGAGGGAGTTACCACCTCTAGTGACTCAAGAGTTACAATGGTGGGTAAGAAACGTAGGGAAAAGTGCAAGACCAATGCACATCCCGAAGGTTACCCACTTTCTCACCACAGACGCGGCGGACGCGGGCTGGGGAGCACACCTGAACAACACCATGTTGTCGGGCAAATGGAATCGCCGCCAGCAAAAGTGGCATTCCAATGTGAAGGAAATGTTTGCCGTGTATGCAGCCTTAGTAAGACAAGGTGCACACATGAAGGACGCACATGTTCTAGTGCAATCGGACAATCGAACCCTCATAGCCTACTTAAGGAACGAAGGGGGAACCCGGTCCTTAGCCCTGTTGGGCCTAACAAGCAAACTCCTTCACCTAACCGAGCAGCACAACATAACGCTGTCGGCATCATACCTCCCGGGGAGGTTAAACGGGATTGCAGACCGCCTCTCAAGAGGAAAACCGGTCCCCGAATGGCAACTACAACCCCAAGCCAAGAATGTAATATTCCAAAAATGGGGCGTCCCAGACATAGACCTGTTCGCTTCAAAAGAAACGGCAGTGGTCCCCCAATACGTAACTTGGGACTCAACAGATGGGTCAGCAATTTTTTGCGACGCCTTCAGTCGAGATTGGGACTTTCAGTTGGGCTGGGTGTTCCCTCCACCCAACTTGATCCCTCGTGTGCTCCATCATCTAAACAGAGCCATAGGGACGTACATAGTAATAGCACCACAGTGGGATCAGTGCTTTTGGCTGACCGATCTACAGGCCAGGGCCCTGTCAGACCCGATATCGATAACAGATCTGCGGAAGAACCTGATAGATCGATCGACGGGGCTCTGTCCCCCACAAGTGGACAAGTTGTCCCTCCAGGCTTGGAAAATTGGGGGTGGTCAGATCAGGTAGCAAACTGGAGTAGGGAGGAAATTGAATTACTAAGTAACAGTTGGCGCAAAAGCACTCTAAATACTTACAAAGCCCCTATAAAAAGGTGGCTATCATTTTGTGCTACAAATAATATTAATAAAAGAAATCCAGATGGCAAAGACGTTGCAAGATTTTTAGCAGACCTGCATTTAAAAAGAAATTTTTCAGTGAACACAATTTTATTACATAAATCAGCTATTTCTACCTTCTGTGCTTCAAATGCAGACAAGCTATCAAAAAATTTCTTTGTTCAACAAGTCTTAAAAGCCATAGCATTATCAAAACCTCCACCTACAAAATCCCCTATTTGGGACACAAAAATAATTTTTAATTGGTTAAAAACAGTTCCAAGCACAAATTCACTTTTCGATATCTCAAGAAGAACTGCAATTATTTTATTGTTAGCATCAGGCAGAAGGATACATGACCTTACCTTGTTGGATATTTCTCAAAGCAACTTCATAGAAGAAGAAGAAAAAATAATATTATGGCCAAAATTTGGATCAAAAACAGACTCAAGCAAATATAGACAGTCTGGCTGGTCTTTATTAAAACACCCAGATGCAAATATATGTCCCTTGAGACATATTTCACAATTGATTCAGATTTCACAGGAAAGACGACTTAATAGTAATGTTACAAGTTTATTTGTTTCATTAAAAGGCCAAATAAAACCAGCTACAAGGACTATCATAGCAGGTTGGATTAAATCCATATTTAAAGATTTAAATTTAGAAGCTACTCCAGGAAGCGTCAGAGCAGCTGTAGCATCCAAAGGCTGGTGGGAGAATGTTCCTGTAGATGATATATTGGCTAGAGGGAACTGGAAGAGTGATAAGACTTTCAGAAAGTTTTACTGCAGAGAAATTATTAAAAATACAAATAATGAAGAAGAAGATTTGTTGCGATTAAATTTCTCAAGTTTTAATTAGAATTTTTAAGTTTTATGTGCCAAAGTTGATTGTTTAAGTTGCAGTACCTAACAAATTGTTGATATTATTTTGAAATTATTATAATTACTTATCAATAATATTACCTTACTGATTATGATAATTGATAATAAATGTTTAATCTGAAATGAATTTCCTTCATTCTTTAACACATTTATTTATTTCACATAGCGTTTATTATGTTACCTTCACCAGCAGATATCAAACAAGTCTTCATACTAACGCTGTGTCTTTCTGGTAGGCATATAATAGGACTGTTTTACACTAAAATAAAACAGTCATTATGTGCCGAAAGAAAGACACAGCGTTAGCTCAAGGCCCTTGCTGGTATGAAGACACTATGAAAGCCTAAACGGCCGGCCGCCGGAACCAGAGATGGCGACCCCTGCCGGAAATGAGAGGTAACAACGTAAATCCAAAGAGAATCAGGTATGTTTTACAATATCGATGCTCCTAGAAACCAGAATCATAGACTGCTTCTTCATACTAACGCTGTGTCTTTCTTTCGGCACATAATGACTGTTTTATTTTAGTGTAAAACAGTCCTAGTATTTACTTAATAGAAAACAAGTCGGCTTCCTCTGATCACCATGTAAGGTCACACATAATCTAAACAGACACACGGGGTTATCTTAATTAATATTCTAGTCGTTCACAAGTGCGTCTGCTTCTTAGTCATCTGTTTATACTGACAAATCGTGATATAATTCAGCATATATGCTTAGAGGAAGTTGATTTAGCTAAGAATTCCCCTGAGACAGTTTGGCTACATGTATGTTATGTGTCATCGCCGTTTCTTTATCCCTGAACATGGAATGGTTGACAACGATAATAGCTTTTCAGGCTTGTTGGTATGAGTCAGGATCACTTCTGTCTTGAGGCTTTGTCTTTACAAGCATCACATCTTGGCATACTACGTATGAATAATTAGTTGTGGGAATTTTTCGTGTTTCATAGAATGAAGTCGTAGAAGTTGATACTATGGAATCTTGCTAGAGCAAACCTTAATGGAACTATGAGTAACTCGTAATTGGCTCCAGGTTTGGAAATTCTCCGAAAAAATTTAAGTTAGCTTTTTGATACGCATCACCATCGTAATCTTGGACAATGGGTGTAGATCTCACGAAATTCTTGCCATCTTATAAATAAAGATTTTTACAAGGCATCTGCCTTGTAAAAATCTTTATAGGCACCTGCCGTGAGTGGCACTAAAGATATCGATAGGGGACGGACTTACTGTAACTTTATTAATGAAGTTCTGTTTGTTTAACCAATCTCATAGAAAATAGTTGTGGGTTGTATGTATATTAGCTAGTATTTCAGACTGAGCAATTTGGCAAGGAAATAATGTAACACTGCCCTCCATTTTACCCATAATATGCAATCACCGACACAGAAATCCATTAAAATTTGCAAGACTGGTTAAAAATCTAAAACGTGTCACGGTGATAAAAGTTTAAAACGATCAACCTAGCTGTTTCTTAGAACATCTCGACTGGAATGCTGACATAAACAATCGCTCGATACAAACAGGAGTCGATTCAGAGAATCGAGTTGCAGTGTAATCGAGTTTTAATCGATACCTGATATGTTTGGACTTTGAGTGTGGAGATTTGGATGTCGTCAGGTGGCTATTTATTCGTGAATAGCTTTTATGGTATGGAGTATTGGTGACAGGTTACTAAGTTTCTAAGGAGTAGTGATGAGTTATTTCTACAGGAATATTACATTTAGGATTGAACTCAAATGTTTTATGAATCGAACAAAAATGTTCTAAGGGTCTCCCATCAGTCGCGGGACTTACGAATTACCGTGACCCCGGTACGTAAAGGGCTATTGAAGGACACCGTGGATTTTAGTCAGTACGAGTCTGACAGTCCCTCCCGCTCTGCCCTGGGTGGGAGGACTCATGTGATGATTTTACCACGATAAAAAAAAGGGTCTCCCATTGAAAACTGTAAGTCTCACTAGTTAGTCAAGTATAAAATAGATATTCAAAGATAAATCGATGATAGTTAGCTATTGAAAGCTAGTACAGTGTGTCCAATGTATACAGTGACGAAAAACATTGTGGGGAAACTGATATGTCTTGGGTTAAATTTTTGAAAACATGCACAAAACTATACTGAGCCAATAATGGTGAAGTATGACAACTGACTGATCACCCCTTTCACAGACACTGAGTAGGAATGGATATTATTTGGTGTAATGCAGTGCTCTGTAATTCTACGCGCAAAATTTTCACCTACCACAATATACTCTGTGACTAAACTGACCGTTATTTATTTGCGCCAAACCACACGAAAAAGAAAACAATAAAAACCACAAGTACATGTTCAATTCTAAGTACCCCATCACACACGCTGGCGGCTCCATTGTATCAATATTACAACGCAACGCATGTATAATGTATAAATTGACTAAATTGACCATATTGTGATCGTCAATACTTTCTAATGTACGTGACGATGGTATGGGTTAAGTGAGGAGACGGTTGACCCCTTTGTCTCAAAATTGACTGTGGCCTGTGGGTGATGTTGTGTTATCAATTGGCTAGGACCCTCATGTTTGTAGTGTCCTAAAGAAACAGGAACACACAACTGCCAAAAGTGTAGATATTCGGAAGAGAGACCTACATACTGAATAAGTTACTTTAAAATTCGTGGGACTGTTTGCAAAGACAACCATGACTCTGAAACGCAAAAGGATCCTAAAGAAACCGGTTGAATTTTTAATCAGTAAGAGTTTGGCAGTCCCTTCTGCTCCACCCATGTCTGGCCTTAGCCTGCTCTGTCTTACTCCTTGGCAAAGACCTCCTTCTTCTACTTTCTCTTCTCACAAAGCATCCTCTTTGTAGTTCTGTAAAAATGTTGTTTTTTCTGAACTGATGCAAATCATGCGTCTTTTTAAACAGTTTTGTAGTATACCCCTTAAAATCCTGCTTTAATAACGTCCAGATAACGTCGTGATAATCTCTTCACTTACACCACTCGCCATCATTGAATGCGGTGACTCAGCGACATTTATACCATTGTTCAACTGGTACAACGAATACAACACGAAAACGATCTCCCTTCGTCAAATTATATCACCGGCTGTTTTCTTTATTTTTCATTTAAATATTACTTTTAGTACGACAAAGCTCAGTTTTCCCTATATAAATTACACTAGCAAAATTGGTGGAAAGGACCTCTTTCGAATCAAGAATTTGGTGTTGAGTTGTACTCGATTAAATCCCAATTCTAAATATCTCACTGGTCTAACTAACCAGAATAACACTCATCACAATAATCTTCAAAAAGTTAATCAAAATGTAGGTGGTCCTACAGTCCACCTAAATTATACCAGTTACTTTCAAGTCCAAATCCATGACAAATAAACGAATTTTCATAGGCCCCAACTGGGCACAAATGCAGACTTCGATCTGGAAGAAATTCCTGATGGACTTGGTGGTTAAATAGTATCAAATTTACTGCGAGAAAACCAGTCGCTGAACTAACTCGATTAGATAAGCCAGGACTCTCACATCTTGAGGAAAACAGAACCACAAAATATCTTTAAAATTTTTTCTTCTTACTGTTTTAATGTTATCACAAGTTGAAGATAAGGAGATGTTCATGAATAACAAACCTATCTACTCATACGATTTGCATGAAGAGTTAGCAGAGTTACCACCGCTACTGAAGTACCACGGTCATTTCACTCTTATTCTCTGAGGAATAAAGTTGAAAGCGTTAAGCGACATTGTCCGTTGTGGTACCTCTCAAGGTCGCATGACAATGACATGTTATTATGTTTGTAGAGCGTCTGCAGTCACTCTTTCATTCATATTTTTGAACGTTGTTTGGACTATTTGTAGTAGACAGGAAGTATCTAACACATCCACTGAAAGTCCAGAGATTGTTTTGCTCTGGTCATACGAGGACCATGCGGGTGTCTGAGATGGTCTTTTAAGGAAAGAACCACACAGATTTGAGAGGACCTGTCCAGTCACTGCAAGCATTTGTCGGTTATCGTGTAGCTCGACTCGGAACTCAAGGAGCTCAACTTTAATTATTGTCGTTTTGATTCTGGCGTTGTCTTCTACAAGTTATTGCCTTCATTCTTTGGTTTATCAGATGTAATATAGATCCCTTTTTTCTCAACGAATTCTTTTTATTTATCAGAAATGTAATTTTGCATCCGCGATGTGGATTTTCTGTTCAAAACCCTTTTATGTTGAATGACATATCATTTGCCCTGGTTCCTGTTGATTTGTCGGTTTGATCTCGTTATTGATTAATTTAATGAGACTAGCTTATGACTTTATACGATATGCTTGCAAATGACTTCATTAACCTAGATTTATCTTCTTTCAATAGTCCGTCTTGTTCCCTTACTATAACTCTAAGTTATAAGTTTCCCTGACGTATCTGTCCTATAATGCACTGTCTTGTCTGCATAATTTCTTGCAGTAAATTTTTATCTTAACATATATTCATGAATCTTCCGTCATTAATCTCTTATCTCTTCTCTTTGACGTAGGATTACTGTAAAACGGATAAGATCATTTGAACGTCTGATAAAGTTGACATACTATGTATTTTACCTAGATTCGTGTTCCGTAATGTTTACAGATTCAATGACCTACTGGGAAGGTAAATATTGTAGTAGTGATGCACTTACTTAGCGCTTTCTGATGCTTTACTTATCGATACTAAGTACACCTTCCATGGTTTAAACGAAAGAGATGTTAGGGTTTGCAATCCGATGTTTTGTTCAATCCAGCCATAATCTGAATAATGTTCTGTTTTCGTTCAAAAGTAATCTGATAAACGGAGAAATCCGAATCCATAAGAGAGAGAAGAAGAGAAAACTTTCTTAGGACAAATGTCGCCAAAAAATCTAGTTTGTCAACAATAAAGTTTTAGAAAAAAAAACGTATATTTCGAAGATATTTTGGCAAACTACATTTTTTGGTAACACGCGTGCTATGAAAGGTTTCTAAGTTTGAGTTGTCCAAAAATGAGTGAGTGTCAATTTTTTTTATGAAAGCATTTTGTTTTCATTCTAAAAGGTGTTACTGAGTACAATGCCATTGTTGCATAAATATCGGTGGATAAATCCTTGTTAGTACTTTTCAGAGGAAACACGATGCGTTACAATCCGATATTTGAATCGGAGCCATACGAATACTATCGATATCGTACATCCCCATATAGTAGCCGAAAATGAAGGATTTGTTGTCAGATTAGAGAGGACATACTGGGTGGTCTGTCTTGTCACAGAATTTTAGAAATCAAAGCAGTCCTATTGATTGTTTGTTCAAATTATATTAGCATGTCGAGATTAATAGTTGGGCGTTACCCGTTTCTACTTTGGTCTTAATATCCGGTTTTTTGTCTATCAAATGAACTTTGACTAATATCTTTCTTTTGGTATTTGATGAAGCGTTTCGATCTGTTTCTATTTGTCTTTCGTTTGCGAAAGTATCTTAAATATTGTAAGCCGTTTTCTTTTTGATAGCCTGTCGATGGCAATCTTATTGGTTTCTGGCTAGACCTTAGAAAAATCAAACTACATCCATGTTGTGGTTTGTTAAACTTGTGATTGAATTTATGTTATGATTTATCTGTGTACCCACATAATCTGTGCACTCTAATTATAAATTTTAATTTTAGTGTGTTTCTCAGTAAGTGAATGATCTATGTAATTCTTATGAGAAATAAAGTTGTTCTTAAACCTAAAACCTTAGAAACCACTTTGGCCCCTCCAGGAATCAATCCTCCGTCCACCTTAAATTGGAATTACCTTGACCTCATGTTCCTCATCCCAGAATTTTCACACTTAACCAGTTAGTTGCCACAAAAGCAACAGGATGTTCCTCATTAGGTGCAGTCTCCCAATTCTATGGACTGTTAACACCCTCATGACGCAGATGTGCCAGTGAAACGAGTTAATATGGCGTGTGTTTAGAGAAAACTTCGTTCTTGTTAATCTTTAGGCGCTACTTAGTCCTATTAGAATCAGAATCGATAGAGTTCATTTGAAATAATTAGTAGAAAAATGGAAATGCAATTTATATTTAAAGTCCTTTGGTGAAGTCATAGGAAATTATCAATATAATTTTAGAAAGTGTCTTGTCATTGTTATATTGGCCTTTATCTTTTTAAAAATATTCTTAGAAGGGCGGGTAAGATTGAACTTCTGCTGGTTAGCTTTAAAGAATTCTGAACTTTGTGTATTCCAACTAGTCACGCAGTTAAAACGACCACCATAAAAGCCAAAACAGCTCAGGAAGCAAACACGTCCAGAAATGCTTAAGCAGCTACTTAAAGTTGCAATGTCATGAACTCCACCAGTCTCGAACCACACCAATTTAGGCCAGCAGCCGCATTAACCGTACTCCGACTACCACGAGGCTCCTCATAAACTGACTTTGTATCTCTGTACCGCTTAATTACTTTCTTAACAGTGGTTTTACGAGCGCTAAATAGGATTTACGAGGCCTATGACCTGGTGTTTGAATAACCGGGATTAGTTGTGATTTGAGGAGCCTATTTTAGACTTCCGACTTACCTATTTGCAAAATGGTTAATTAGAATAGATACAATTTTGTTTGGTTATCCCAATTTGCATTTCTTAAAATCAGACGAATGGTTTTCCAAAGTCAAAGTATATTTATTGTGCCAAGCAGAGTGTAGTCCACGCAGGACGGTCCGTGTGGGACATTGCAGACCTGTTTTTTTTTTCTCAAGAAATCTCTAAATTTAGCCCTCTGAGCAGAGTTTTAAGTGCAAGCAAAGATGCTACTAACACTTGAATTTTTAGCATGTACATATAAACTCGCAGAACAGCAGACAGAAACTCGTCGAGTACGTATATAGCCATAGGAACAACATGAGGCCCTCAGCTACTACCTACTACCCTTACATACTCCAATCACCTTATCCACATTATTACACTTACCCACGCCGCTAACCAGTACTACGCACCTGACCTTTCTGTAGTAACACTCTTCAAAAGAGTAAAGAGATACGTCCATTCAATATTTAAACGCCATTCAGTATTGATTGCGAAAATATTGCGCAGAAGTACAACCTCTCTAATTTGCAAACGGTTACGAAATGTCAATACTTTAAAAAAACACTAGTTTATTTCAAAACTTCGTTATGTAATGCCGCTTTTGTTTTATTTAGAAGTTACGCTTGAATACATTTTATGAATCTTTCTTTGGTATCAGTTGCAAAAACAGTTTCAGCATTTCTTGTCTTGATCTTGGAATTAACTTATCTGGTCTTGGTTTTAGAATCTAGTTGAGGAAAATGTGCGATACAGACTTTTTTGTATCAGGGTAAGTTTCTGAGAAGAAACTTTAACGATTTCTATTTTGATTGTTGATTCTGTTCTGACATCGCCTTGAGCACTAAGCTTGGCCATTCCTTTTTGTTTATCATTCTTTATTTTTAGTTTCTGTTTACACATGCTATTGCTTCATCTTCATTACTTTCCGTATCTTTCTCATAGTTGTATCCTACTGTTATTCAAGTCTTGTCATTTCTCCCATAACACATCTTTTTCTTTGGGATGATAAGTAATCGAATACATCCTGCCTATTTGGGTGGAGCGAAAGAGATTGTTAGTAAACAACCTCCTTTTCTTCACCTGCCCTTTGCATAAGGGGAGCCTTATTGTAAATTATTCCAGTAACTTCAAAAAAGGCAAACATTTTCTTTTGCACCACCAACATCGACTTGAAACTTTTACACATTTGTTTATTTTTTTTTCTTTTCCTTTCGTAACTTCGGACCGGCTCTCTCGATATGGACCGTTGGATGTGGGTTCAATTCATGCAGTGTATACACTTCACGATGTATCTTGTGGTTTTTTGTTAATATCTTTAGAATCTCCGTTGGTGGTTGGGTTTTGATCTATTTCGTTGTAATTTTGTTATGTGTATAGATTTGTGTGGTATGTGGGTTTTTCTTTGATAGCTTTGGAAATTTTTGAGTGTTGAAACTTCAAAAGCTGTAGAGTGATTTCAGCGGTTTGGTGGTCAGAATTACCAAGTTATGTTTATGTTTTTTCAAAGCTGTTTCTGTGCAAAGCTCTACTTTCTTTCATCGGTTAAGAAAATGAATGCTTTCGTTAGTATGCTTTCGGTCTAGAACTAGAAGTCTGACAAATGGACCTATGAATCTTAATAGCTTTCTACTCTTGCTAATGGCTTCGGAAATTAACCGTCGTCTAAAGTATCTATAAACATAAATAAAACTGATTTGTCTGTTTGTAATATAAATTTAACAGCTTTTTACTAGATTCACATGAAAATATATGTGGGTAAAAATCTAATGTTTTTCTATCTGTTTGTTTCAGGTAATTTTGACGGAGCTTTCACAGCAGCTGATGTTAGGGAGGAGTAACTAAAGCTACCATAATTTTACAATTTCTAAATACCACGCGGTCAAATCTACGAGCATAAGCTAGGAAGCAATTATAATACCATATTTAATACCCGGATCTCCGAACTACACCATAACTACAGTTAAGATTACAATCCTCAATACACGAACGACTACCCACTTTATAATGACGTGGATCATTGTATGCGCGTGAGTTTCGTAAGCTTGTTTGTCTACATCAACTTCGCCATCAGCTGTACTCCATTATGATATGTTTTAGGGTTGGTACGAGAAGCCCTAATGGTAGAATTTTTGCTGTTGCAAACAGTTACTTTAAAGACGACTTTTTTCTTTCTACGTCTTTACTGTCTTCCTTCCCTACTTTCAAAGCATTAATACTGCTGTAACTTTTAAGTTCTCCTGTATCGTTTCTGTTTCTGGTTTTGTAAAAAGCTTAAACTCTCTGTCTTCCACGGCTTATACCATATAGTAATTTCTTTTCTGTACTGGAATCTAATATTTAACAAATCTAATGATACTGCTTATATCTTCACCACCAACTTAGCAAATTGCGTCCAGCTTCCAATCATAGTTCCCTTTAATTATTTCATCAACGACTGATCTGCTATATTTGACATGTTAAATCCAACGGGAAACATTGTATGTTTCCCGTTGGATTTAACATGTCAAATAAACAAAAAAAAATCTAGCCACCGCATCGTAAAGACTACTGTTGTACCGTTTTAACTTTCACTTCCTTTAAATATACGTTTGGTCTATCCATAAAAAGGGTGGTCTGTTCACGGATGCGGAAATTTTTCAAATCATTATTGTTATTTTTTTTTTAAGTCAGCATCTTATCTCAATTCAAGACTGATCTGGCAACCCTGATCTCAGTGCCTTCGCAAAACATTCACATAAACATTAAGTTACTTACGTCTGTTACACAACATTGACCTACAAAATGGCCGCCGTGACGTCATCACCATGGTAATTAATTTAGCGATAGATCATCGAGAATTGACCTTAATTTGAATATGTTGCTTGAGAGTTATTGAATGCGTCTGCGCTTGGTGTTGTTAAGATTGTGTTCTGATTTGTGCCATAAATTGCGGTACAATTTTTCATGTTGTTTTTCATCATCATGAGAGAATTGTATCTCAGTTCTTGGGTAGAGTTTGTCTTGGCTGTTGGAAAATCTTTTAAAGACTTGGTGGGATCATAATTAAGTAAGATAATTTTTTTTTATTTTTTTTTTATTCCACAACTATCACACAACGCCATCTAGTCCCAAGCTAAGCAGAGCTTGTGTTATGGGTACTAGACAGCTGATAAACATACTTATATATTTCTAAATACATACATATTATAGATATATTACACCCAGACACAGAACAAATGATCGTGCTCATCACACAAACATTTGTCCTGGGTGGGAATCGAACCCACGACCTCCGGCATAGCAGTCAGGGTCACTAACAACTAGACCAACAAGCCTGTCAAAAAATGGAAACTTGGTTTTCTTACTCAAAATGTGGTAAACTTTCTTCTTGACTAGTTTAAGAGTAGATTTTTTATGAGGATCAGGCTGTTCTGCAATATAAAAATCCAGTCTGATGACATACTCTGTACTAAAAATAACTTGCAATGATAGTGCCGAAACCAGTATCAAACCAGTTGAATCTACACTGCAAAACCCAATAAATGAAAACTACCCACTAGACTAACAAGGCAGTCATAAAAACTACACTAAATATAACGTGCACTATGTTTCCAAACCTGTATCCAACCAATTGATTCTATATTTTGCGAAAGCATACAAAAAGTAAAAAAAAACACACCTCAGACCAGACAGAAAGACGACTACAATTGCTGAGAAACCAGATTCAACTCTATGCAGAGACGCCACGCCAAACTATAACTTGAAAATTTTCCCAATCAAACATAAATCTTCTTCTTTTGTGATTAAGTTGAAAATCGATTAAAGAAAGAAGACCATTCCAGTTTTATAAAAGTCTATGCCCAAAAGTCAGTCGATCAATAAAAAAAGGTGTTACAATTGTATCGGAAGTCAATCTTCAGTTGATTATTTAAGTGGTAAAGTCAGATTTACCTTACATTTTGTTACAAACACATTTTCTGCTGATGACCACAAAAAAATGACATTAATATCACTTTTGTTAAGCACCCACAAAATTGTGCAAGATGAATAATCTCCTTTGACAGATCGGGGTAGGTTGGTGCGCTGGCGTCTGTAGGTAGGTGCCAACTTAACCTAAATGAGAAACGACCTTGAACCAAACGAAAACAAAATTAACCTTTAGCCAACAATAGCAACTAATTTACCAGCTTTGAAAGCTGACCCGACAGTTCAATACTAAATAGAACATTAACACAATATCTGAGATATACGAGACCTGACGTACGAACTCCATTTATCTTGTGATTGACTGTTCAAGGTCAACTAGTGAATCATACATCATCTGCTTAGCCTTTGCCAACTTTTGTTGGGGTCAGCTTCCAGTCTTAAAAACGTATCAGTATTTTATATGGAACTAACGATCTATCCTCTTGAAGACTGGTTGTCAGATGAGGTTATTCACGACTCATCATCTGCCTAGCCTTTTGCGAAATATATTAGGGTCGGCTTCCAGTCTAACCAAACGCAATTGAACATCAGTATTTTATATTTAGCTGCCTATCTGACCTCCACAACCCAGTTGGTATTAGCCATCGCTAACTAGGGATTTAAAACGATCGAAGCCGTTGTTAACTTCCGCCTTTGCTATCAGTGAACTAAGAAGCCATCAATCAACGACGGAAGTTACTTCCATAATGATTAATAAATGGTTAAAGTATTCATCGTTATATTCCATTTAAAACACATCCTTGAATTGGAAAAAGAGATTGCGAAATGAATGAATTGAGTCAAGCAAAATGCTTGAGGCTTTGCATAAGTATGCTTAAAGTATATTTCAATCATGAAATTACGCCAATTTTGACGTCTTGACCAGTCTTCCGGAATCCCTTTGAAATTTGCCATTTTGGAAAGTTTGTTCCGCCGTATGTTTATCCTCACCTAATTCTTTAGTAAAAAGTAAGCATTTATTTTGACGTTCAAACATCAGCTCAACTATTTCTGTTTGTGGGAAATTTTCCAATCTCTCTCTCTCAATCGACACCTAGTGACAAAAACCCACCCCGTGTCTTATCCTCTCCATTCCAAAGCAGTGATAACTCCACTCGCAACTTTAGCATACATTTAGCCCTTAGCATTGGTAGTAGCATATTATTGATGACAACCCACTGCTGGGCAAATACCTTCCCCATATTTTTCCAAGTAAGCTTACCCATCAATTAAGACAGCCCAATTTGAATAACTGACTTCATATCTTGACCTTAGTATAATGTCGGAAGCCAGTTTCCACCATTTACAAAAACATCGCAATAACGTTGAATCCAATATTTGTCTCGTTTCTCCATTTTTCCATGTAGGCACTTAGCAATTTAAATGCGTTGTTTTATGTGCAAACATAGTATTGTCCTCGTGTCATATGCTTGTCACTGTGGTGTGGCCTTTTGTGGTGTGGGGCGAGGCATCGGATCTAGCGGGTGAAGTTTCACCTGGTATAATTTTTGGGTCATAGCGTTCGTTAATGGTGGCTGAGTCTGGATTTCCATAAAAGAAAGTGACAGGTGAAGAACTAACAGGATTTTTACTTATAAACTTGTTGTAATGTAAGTTAAATTTTAGATGAATCTGAACCTTTACTTCTTGTAGCTTTAAAACAATCATCCCATAAACCCAGGGTACTGTAGAAGGGACTGTCAGACTCTTACTGACTAAAAACCACCCTCTTCCTTCAAAAGATCTTTGTATTAAAGGACCGTAGTATACTGCTTAGACCCGAGACCCTGTAAGATTCTCTCTAAGACAAGTAACCGTCTGGTCGCGGGACTCACGAATTACCGTGACTCCGGTACGTAAAGGGCTATTGAAGGACACCGTGGATTTTAGTTAGTCAAGTCTGACAGTCCCTCCCGCCCTGTCCTGGGTGGGAGGACTCATTTGATGATTTTACCACGATAAAAAAAAGACAAGTAACCGTCTAACTAAGAATAAAGCACCTTTAAAAAAATTAAGTCTTTTTCTACCCGCTTCACAAATGGATTGTTCGGAAAGGTGTCTCTACTCGCTTAACGTTCCACACTTGCATCCTCCCATACTACGTGATCAGCCTGTCAATCTTCCTTGGTACTATGAACCTCGTCTGTTGTCAGAGCATTATGACCTAAAATGGATGTTTTCGCCAGTCCTTGCAATGTTAAACATAACACGTTTTTGGTACTTGCTGATTCTGCGAGCATAACCGCTGTATTATGTCTAGGCAATGAATTACGTCACTTTGGAATTCTTGAAGTATTGTATGATGTAATTGTTTGTAGACCTTTGGTTAGACCTCTATGTTGTTTATTTCGATAAAAATTATACATACTCGTATATGGTACTTTAGGTATACCATTTCTGATAGGAACCAGAATAGTATAATCAGCCAATAATATTGTCTTTCTGTGATGTAAAGGGTTGACTTTTTGGAAGTAACTGGATAATCGGTATCAGAATGGGAATCAGAAGAAGTCAGAAAGGTCAAAGTCAAATCGTTAATTCCAATCTTATAAAGCCACCGAAGAGGCGCTTTTGAACCTCGAACATTAAAATTAAAAGAAATGGGATGGGGTGGGATTGATTCTACACCCTTTCGCAAGTTGATAATATAAATGAAATAGGTTTTCTAGTCTCTGGCAATGTTAAAGAGGATATTCCAGTCCCTAAAGCAAGAAACTTGAATGAAATTCTTATCAATCATACTGATACAATCAACAATGACCACTTATCGATTTCCCTTTTATAACATGAGATTACAAAGGCTCTTTGAATGAAAATTGTACTGGATACCATAGAGTAGAGAAATGCAGAAGGGACCATTGTCTCTTCTGCAATTCTCATAGCTCATTAGCTATAGAGTATCAGATGAGTACATTTAAATATTAATAAGACTATGAACTATGATGAGACAAGAATAGGAATAGAAATGCTTTCGAAGAGAACTTATATCTGTTACTTGCTTCTCAAACTAGAAATTATAAATATTCATTCAACAGAATTAACTTACTACAGAATATTTTCTTTTGTTTATGGCAATAGTTGCAGCTTTTAATACAGCATTGATTAATTTTCCAGTTCATTTTGCAGCTTCTGATTCATTTTGGGCTACTATAAATATGCACTTTCTAAAACTTCTTAATTCTATGGTATCGCAAGCAATAAGTTAATTAACACCTATCAGCTTCATAATTGGTATTTCAGCTCTTCTATAAAACTGTGAGTACAATGAAGTATTAAGTGCTGATAAAATAGGTCGGACTGTGTGCGGGTTATGAAATTAGTTAGCGACTGCGCAAGAGTGTGTTTAGAGTTGTTAGCTCCATATACGGTTCGTCTAGAGGATATTCTATGTTAGTATTATATTGTTCTTGTTGTTTCTTCTCTACAGGATCATCTTTAAGACTTTCATTTTTTAAACCTCTCTTAATCTCTTAATCTTAAAGTTCTAACTTATTCAGCAGTTCGTTGTGAATATTGTATAAACTGATTCAAAAACAGCTTAAAAAGTTTGGCTTTACAGCCTCTTAAAATCATAACCCAGTAAAGCTTTTATACTCGTATTTTAAGAAAATGCGAGCAGGATTTGATCCTGCGGCCTTCCAATTTCAGTACACCTTATGCAGTTCAGTATACCAACCGAACCTCAGCGGTCCTGTTTACAAGGGTCGAATTTCAATCGCATCCATCCGTCCTTCACGACAACCGCTAAAATTCGAATCGATAAAATTTGTATATCTGATAATCCCTTCTCAGAAACAACATAGCTTCTATAATTGACCACAAACAGTTGTAAACTCGCAACTTTCTTCAATCGTACTGTAGACGGCAATTATATTTTATGAGCCCCAATCAGCTGTGGTATTCTAAGTGGATACTGGTATCTTAGTGAGTGAGTATCCCGCATGAAGTGTTAATTGTCCTACTTTGATAAATTGTGAGGAGGATACTAATAGAGATAGATAGAGTAATGAAGATAATGCGTCTAATGATAAAGCAAAAACTAAGATTAAAAAACCGAAATCTAATATCGAAGTGATCTAAGATATGAAAACCGAAAGCAATAAAGATGACCAAAATGCGAATGATGATGGTTCTGCAGAAAAAGTTAAGTTTAAACTAGTCGAAGATCGTTAAATAAATACAGTATCTATTGGCATTTGCGAAATCTTCTAGATTTGGATTTTTTTTTGTGAAATCTGCTATTATATTTGGATAGATATCAATATTTATTAGTTCAGTATCACTTCAAAAACAACATTCTCCATATTATGTTTGACGATTTTTAGCTAATTTTGGTTTGCATAGAATCAGATCTCTTCGTCAAAAACATCATCATCACGTTTAGGAATGTCGAATACTACGTCTCCTTTATTTAATTCTTAATCAAATTCATCATTCTCATTAAAATTAGGCTTAAAAACTCTATTAATATTTCCGAGACCACCTTGTGTGGTCCAGATCTTGTAATTACGTAGGAAGGTATCTGCCGAAACTGGTACCAATAACTTATTTAAACAACATTAAGCTACTGACCTTCGCGTGCCTATCCTAACTTATTAAGTTTAAAAGTAAATCTTTTATTATTAAGTCGTCATGACGTCTCGTGTAAGTTATTAATCGTCGTTCTTTATTTCTTGGTATTTTTAATTGTAACTACAGGATTTATGCTTGTGGCTGCGATTGAGAGTTTGATAAACGAGTTTTTTTATTCAGAGACAGGCAGTACGTAAACTTTTCTTCAAAAATCGTTACTTCTTTGGTTTTGTAAATTCCTTAATTCCAATATCATCTCTCACATAGTCCTCATTATATTCTTCTGAAACCCTGTAATCGTTGACGAGGCCCCCTTAGGGCTACAGCCTGCCCCCAGGCAGGCGTGACTTACGAATTACCGTGAACCCGGAACGTAAAGGACTTTTGAAGGATTCCGTGGATTTTAGTCAGTACGAGTCTGATAGTCTCTCCTGCTCTGCCCTGGGTGGGAGTACTCATTTGATGAATTTAACTCAATAAAAAAAAAACTGTAATCGTGGAAAAAATGGTAAGTCAAATGTGATTGTGGACAAAATGGGTATTTTGTCCACAATCACATTTGACTTTACGCCGTAATCCTCATCCTACTCAATTCACATTACGCCACCAAAAATCATCATCATCATCAGCCTATATTCATCCAGGACAGTAGAGGCCTCTCACAAGGTGCGCCACTGAGCCCGGTCCTGCTTTCCTCATCCAGTTTCAACCAGCTGTCTTTTGCAGGTCGTTAACACCAATATCTTTATTTTATTCGTTTTAATACACTGCTTAGTTTTCTTGTGTATCTCTCATTTATCTCAAGCATTCTTAGGTCTGCTGGAAAAAAATTAATGAAATAAGCAGTACCTTTGTACTCTTGTATTATTATTTCCTGTTTTTACACAATTAAATAAATAAGAAATCGCTTTTATTGCCCGGTCTACGGCAACATCCGTCATCTGTTCAATCCATTGCACTTTGTTAATAACCGCAGTTACGAAGCCAGTAGATAATACTCGAACTTTCCATTCACCGTCTTGAAACATGACATCTGACCCGTTGGCTCACGCAGCAAAAATATGTCGTTACCGTCTCTAATAGTTTTGTTAGCTAATCATCCGTTATGTTTGACTGTTGAAGCATTAGAGTTAATCAATTTAATAGCTGTGCTTAGATTACTGTTATTATCCCTCCGTCATGTCTAACCGTGTGATAGCTTATGCCCGCGGCATTGCCCGCTTGAAGTTCGGTAATTGTTTTTTTTGGGATATCTTGCTAACCGTAGCGATTATCAGAGATCTATAAATGACAGCCGGGACAAACGGCTTAACTGACTGTTCGAGAAAGACAGAACTCCTCTTCTTCCATGTTATTCTTTTTACGACATCGTAAGAGTCGTGGGCAACAGCGACATTGGGAGAGTCGTGGACAATAGTAAACTGTCGCCCGGCGTGGTAGTTTAAGGAGCCGGCCTTTCTACAGCATTGGACGCATAATGCATCAACTACAGGCTTAGATGGAGAGAGAGAGCCATAAATATCCGTTGAGCAAAAGCTGTTATATGAAGCGCAGAACTCAAAATTTCGTTTTTTTTTTTAAAACGAAATTTTGAGTCATATCATCCATCCATTCATACCCAATCAGAATCTCAAAAAACAACTATAAAAATCGTAACAGCCAATCAATCGTGGTTATTTCAATTAAAATCATTCGTTGTGACCCCGAGCGAGGTCGCGCTATCGAATGTGTAAACATTGCGAGTATTTTAGATCGCTGTGACGTAATCTTGTAATGTAACGAACGGACGTAGCATGTGCACGCGCCGATGCGATTTATTTTAAACGTTGTGTACTTGCGATTTTTTTTTTTTTTTTGTTTAGCGTAGAGGTGTTTTGGTGCGCGGGCATGCGGGCAGCGAGTAATGGGCGACTCGCTGTCCGACCATGGACCATGCCCGGGTCGACGGCGCGTTGTGTTCCACGCGCGCCTCAAAGAGTGTCAGCATAGTGACGGGGCCTGTAGAGGGCCAAAGCCTGCCGGGATCGCGGGACCTAGGGATTACCGTGACCCCGGTACGTAAAGGGCTATTGAAGGACACCGTGGATTTTAGTCAGTACAAGTCTGACAGTCCCTCCCGCTCTGCCCTGGGTGGGCGGACTCATTTGATGATTTTACCACGATAAAAAAAAAAAAAAAAGAGGTGTTTTGGTGTTAACTCGTCTGGGTAAATGAGATAGATATTACTGATAGATAGAAAGTCTGAAAACCAGAAAACCAAAGGTTATTGGGTTAATGCCGTAGTAATAAGATCTATTTTCGTATAGCCAGTGTTGTCAGTTGTAACTCAATATATACAATTGATCTATAATATGTATGCATTTAGAAAATATATAATTATGTTTATCAGTTGTCTAGTACCCATAACACAAGCTCTGCTTAGCTTGGGACTAGATGGCGTTGTGTGAGGGTTGTGGAATATTTATTATTATTATTATACTGTACACAGTTAATAAGTATTGGCATCGTTTTACTGAATCTTTTCGCACAATTGACGATAAGCTAATACTGGTTTTGTATCGCTTCATGTGTGCCTTTATTTTGCAAAAACTTTGATTTGATGGCGAGTATGAAATTAATAACATTATTTTATAAGTGCTTTATTAAGTTCTTCAGTCGTAAAGTTACAATGTATTATATGTATTATTGCCATAAGATGAGTTTATGGCGTAACCGCCATAAAGTAATAAAGTTTCTTTGATTTAACAATTAAAATAAATCCTAAATAATTGCTGTTCCATTATACGTAAATAAAATATTAATGTTTGACCTTGCACTGATCGTAAAATATGCCAAAAAAGGGTTTCCAAAGTTATTGTTAGGCGTTTGGTTACCATGGAAGCCATATTATGAATACACCTGCCTTTTGTGAGCACCTGGTAGAATGTTCGAACATATCACTGTATAATTTTTGAAATTTAACCCAGAACAAGTTTTTAAGTACGGCTTCGAAATACGAGGTCTTCCAGTTAAAAAATAACTGTGGTTTTGAACCCGCAGAGGGAAAAACATAGCCAGGTTTTTTTTTTAAAGAAACCTAAATCATTTCAAATCTGAAACTATAATACAGAAACAACGAAAAATACCCAAAGGAGTGTCTGGACCAATTTTGATATACATAAAACAAAAACTGCATCGTTGTTTTTTTTTAATAACCTAACAGCCATTGATTTTGAAGAAGAAAAACCCTATTCTACACTACACCATTTGATAGTCGCCCCATCACTACAAGCTATCACACAATAGGTGTTCAAATAGGAATACAATAGTTGCTCTAACCATAGGTGACCTGAAAATCGTTGCGCATCGAAACAACCCGCTAATAAGAATGAAATACCGCGAACTTGTGAGTGAGTGAGACAGCCTGGCTCACATTTAAAAGTTTCCAATTTCCTCGGGATCAAACGCTGCCAGCAATATGACGGGGCCCCTTTAGATGGCCAAAGCCTGCTGGCCAGGGCTATTGAAGGACACCGTGGGTTTTAATCAGTACAAATCTGACAGGCCCTTCCATCCTGCCCTGTGTGGGAGGACTGTTTTGAAGATTTTACCAGTAAGGTAAAAAAAGGTATCCGGACATTCTACACGTTATAATCTAGGGAAGAGAGTATGGAAAGAGAAAACATGCATGATACAAGGTCTGTCCGCAAAAATAAATCCGGATAAGCAGATGAGTATCATGATTTGATGACATAATTAAACACATACCATTCTGCTTAATGCAGTGGTTATTTTAAGTGATTATTATAATAATATAGTAAGACGCTTCCCGGCTCTGCTTGGATTATCTAGTCATGCGGTAACATTTACCCGATAATAACTTCTCTAAACTTATGCAACTATAAGTTTTACCTAATTGCCTAGAAAGTGTTTTACGAACGGACCGAAGCGCATCTATTATATCTATCTATTATATCTGTCAAACCGGCATAATCATCTTGTAATAACGGCTGGATTGGTTTGTAACCAAATTTTGGTTCTGCATCATTATAATATAATAGGAATCGACTTTTAAGTCACCGGTACTAAACCGGTGACTGAAAAGATGCGGGGAAATCAGATGCTATACAAAATAGTTAGGGAAAAATGTCGTAAGGAGTTTTGAGAATGAATGTATCATCTATATGTGTGTGATGATGTGTTCCGACCGATTACGGCCAGGGCGATTGCTTCAGCTCCGCTGTAGTTGCCGTTCGTGTGTTCGCATCTGGCTTTTTGGTTCTAGGATATACCGGTTTCCTGATCATGGTTTTCTTTAGTGTTTTGAGAGCAGTGGTTGCTAGATATAAATTACAAGGTAATGCACCTGCCTGGATTCATCATCCAAGGATCCACGACGTACAAGTCGGGGCCGATACCACAGGGCCGCTACTGCTGTCAACCGTAAAATTGCCTAATGTAAACTTATCATTTTTTTTTTAACGTTGCCCCACGCTAGGAATCTTTTCCTGTATCGTGGGTGCATTTACAAAACTCACATACACAAACACCCAGTCTCAAAACAACTACTTGCACATAATACTAATATTTGATCCGTGCCGGGATAGAATATAGACACAGTTCCTCATTATCTAACAAATGTGTTGATATAAATATTATCTACTTACAAAATAATAACAAACTACCTTCACAAGTTATATGATAACGCGCGCAAGCATCTTTCTAATTAAGACCCCACACATCTGCGCTTTCTATCTCTGAGCTAATTTTAACCAACACTGATGAAATGCAGGAAGTTGGCATCAGAAGCGGTGCCAGTTTATCCTGTGATGAAATCTTGGGAACAAGGAAATACGTGGTGATTTCTTAAAAGGAATTCTTGAAGAAGTGTTTGCTGTTGATTTTGGGAGTGCATTTGGAATGTAGGACATGATTTCCGGATTTATAAGTGTTAAACGTTTTGGTAATTTGTATTGTGTGGATTTCTTTGAATTGGGTACAGCAAGAAAAGGCGGGCAGAATTTGATCAATATAGTCTTGGGAGAGGCCTTTGCGTAGTAGTGGTAAGATCCAGGACTAATCTGGATCATTGACTGCGGAAATTATGGGCGAGGTACTGGCCAGTAGTAAGACAAAACTAAAGGTAATCTAAAGATCCAAACAAAGTGGAAATAGCTTTCAAAGCCTTTTTCCACAACACTGTAACGGAGGCTAAGGCTAAACAAGATTCAACAGAGACATACGACTTTTTTATCATAAACATTTTTGACATTTCCATCATTGCTGGTGAAATGTCACTTTGTCTTGATCTTCGGTAACCATAATTTAATGATAAGACAAAAAGTGAATGATTTCTTAACCAGCAGCAAGCTAGAGATGATAACCAGAGAACAATTCGAACGATACCTAAATGCATTATCTAATCAAAAGCCTAATTGATCTCTAAATGCACTAGAACTAGATAATACTTGACAATCAACTGATACAGATCACATAAAGACTATTGCAAACAATGGCATCAAAAAACAGGAAGCTATGAGTAATGTACGTAATGGCTGTGAAGAATTAGGTCTAAAGGTCAGTGTAGTAGACCAGTAGTAACAGGTTGATAACCAAACTCCTACGTCTAATGAATTGTTTCCTATCTTGAATAGTGGCGAGGAACTCCAAACTTGTGGAGATCGACAAGAAATAGCATGTTAATGATGGTTTGATGATGATGTGATTCGACCAATTTCGGCCAAAGTGATTGCTACAGATCCACTGTAATTGTTGTTCATGTGCTCCCATGTGGCTTATCTATCCAAGCTTCTTTGTGAAGACCCTCGCACATTGCGAGCATGAGAGCATACGATATAGTTGTCTCATAAGATAGTCTTAAATTGATTAATGATTTCTTTTTTCAACATGTTTTCTCCCACTCCTGGGCATCTCCCTTTCCTCCTCATCTCCCTTTTAGCCTTCCACTCTATTCTCTAAGCATATATTTTCCGGAAATTCATTAGCGTTCTCATGTTGGTTTATAAAAATTGTACTCAAACTTGTTCTCAATAGACGATTCTGTTTATAGTCATCGTTTAATGAACTCGTTTATCAAAATTTACATAGTTCTAGATTAGCTTAAGCCCGTGCAGTTCGGTCGTTGTCCGACATGATTGCACTACAGGTATAAAAAGTATCCTATGTGTTAATCCAGGTTATAAATTATGAGTGGACCAGATTTTGTCCCAATCCGTTCATTAATTTTTTTGCGTGAAAGAGTAATAAATTAATCTATCTATACAAACGTTTTGCATTTATAATATTAATTTGTAAGATATAAAGTTTTGTTTCTTCTACGAGTAGCATAGAGTTGTCATTAGATTAAAACTGACTATTGCTAATTGGACTCTGAGCTGAATATGAACAGTAACTTGAGAGGAATAAGGTTAATTTTCTTATTAAACATAACTACACTTTGCTTGATATATCTATAGATCGAAGAATCCATCCTTAACTTGTCAGCACCTAATCAACTATGTATGCATTGTATCTTCAAAATTAAAACGGGAATTCCGTCAAGGCAATTCAGGTCTGTGAAACTGCCTGACACCAGTTGCATATCGTTTCATTGAGGCCCTAAACAAGCCGTTAGATCTAGAGCAGGTCATCTGCATTCAACGTCTCTCCTCCGTATCGCTATGACTCGCCGTAAACATGCAATTTAGGGCACCCAGCGATAAACGGGACGATCATAAAACATGATATTTTATTGAATCAGCGTGTGTACTGATAGCGAAACTGTATTGTGTGCAGTCAGTTTTAAACAGCATTCAACTTTTAGCTTGTGATCTACCCTCTCTCTCTCCTTCTTTCTCTCCACTTCTTTCTCTCCAAATTCTTCCACGTGGAACTTTAGTATCTGATCGTCTGTTTATCTAGTCGGTTATTTTCGCATAATTCTCTTTCCTGTCTTTAGCTACGTTCCTACATTTTATTCATAATCCAACGTGAATAAGGCCTCACTATTCTGAATGTTATTGTCTTCTTAAATATTTTTCTTGTTTTTTGAATTTTTCTTTCCACAAAAATGTTCACAAACGTTCGGATTTATCCTTTTTAGATCCTTGTCCACAGATATACTTACCTATTTCTCCGCCTGTACCTGCCTACTAGTTGCAAGACCTAATTGATAGTGCATCGACCTGACACCTTTGTACACTTACTACGTTCGTATGAATCGCAGACCTGTTAGGATTATGATGTCATCTGTTAGTTTGTAGTCCTAGATGATCTGTTGCTGTGTGCTATTCGAGGTTTTAGGTCATTGGTCGTTGTAGTGAGCCGTCTAGCGTAGATTTTGTAAAAAAGTGCTGGTATTTACTTTTATACGTAAATGTTTCTCTTATCAAAACTAGATGAAGTTGGTTTATCTTATCGGACAGAAAACACCGAAATAAAAACTGCAGTCTCTTTTAGTCTTGACATTTTGATCAAATCAGATGAGGATCATGATTATTTAAGAAATGTTTTGATACAGATAACCTTTCTGTGTCATTGAAAAATAAAACTAATACTAAAAAATAGTTATGGTGCTACAGTCCCAGTCACAAGACACAAAAACTGTGAAAGTACCGTAGGTATATAAAGAGAATATTTCCTTGAAACTTCGAGAACTATGAGAAATCTAGGGGAGTTCGTGTGAACAGAATCGTTGAGACAATATACATATATCAAACATGGAGAATGCAAGGATCGTAGCAGTTGTCATTCTAATGTCTACTTTCATCCATCGGAAAGAGGTGTGTTTATACGTGCGTTCTGCAAAGCAATACTGAATTTCTGAGCCAAGCAGTTCCACTTTCCATAACGAAAGAAGAACGCAACGCTAACACCTGCAGCTAATTAACATAATTTATAACTATATCCTCTTTCCAACTAGTCCATTTTACAGTTATGTAACTGTCTTATATTGCGAACAAAACTTCCTGCCTCCTTATACGATAAGCCGACGCACGCGCCGAATTTCAATTCAAATATCCCTTTACAGATGATCCGATTGGTGGTCCCAGCGATGCTATTGGCGGATACGTCACCGTGATGACGCGAGCTTCGCTGTGATTGGCGGAGCGTGTGCTTGCTGGCCTCTGATTGGAAAATGTCCGGATTGCAAGCGAGAACCGAGGACTCGATCAATGGAGTGGATGTGAGGGAACAGGGCAGCGCTTTAAGGTCAGTCTTTACTTTCGTTTGAAATTAACGGCAGTTAACCGCTCAGGAAAGAATGAATTATGGATTAAATTCACGCGAGCCTTTAAAAGTCAATAAATTTTAAGTTGAACGGTATAGTCTGAATTTATTAGTTTAAAAACCTTCGGGGTTAAAGGAGAATAGTATATTAAAGATGATTTATAACCAAAATCAATCAACGCTTTCAAATATTAAGGTCAACGGAGCCAGCTCCTAAAGTGAGGGACAATGAGTCCAAGTGGTAGGAAGAAAGGTAGAGGATATAGTTAAAATGCCATGCAGGCACCGGCGATAAATATTGCATATCGGCGCATGGAAAGAGATAATCGGCTAGTTTCAGCTTCGTCTCTGTCGCACGAAGCACAAACCAACCACAATGAACGACGATTCAGTGGCAAACATCACTTAGATAGCATGTGACAGAGATAACGCTCTACGAAGCCGAAACTAGCCGATTATCTCTTTCTGCGAGTCGATGTACAATATTTATCGCAGTTAAATATTGTACATCGACTCAGTAATACCGCTGGTATTACCAAACTAAAACTGCATAATCGCATCTACCTTCCTTTTCCTGCAATAAAACAACAAACACGATTTATCCAAACCGCAATAGTTTGTAGGAAAACATTTTATTTTCTATCATCTAGATTAGATAATTCGATTACTACACAACCACTCTACTCCAAACTCTATCACATTAACATAAGTATCAGTTCGGCGTGGCAGATTAAACTCGCGCAGTATGAGGGTAGTCAGTAGAGCGAAAAATTGCTAACTACCCACACGAATATATTATTGTGGTTTGGAGTACATTTGTGTATCAGTGATTGTAGGATAAAATGATGTAACGGAACTTAAGTGTAATTTTATGCGTTTATTTTATTTTCTTTACGTGGTTTTTAAATTGGTATAGCAAGTGTTAAATGCGGTTTGGAAGAAGAGAGGAAACAATCGTATCAGTCTGTCTGTTTTTACATCTTGGGAATCGTTCAATGAAAGTGACGAATATTTATGAATTATTTTATTAATTATGTCGGTTTCAGCTTGTCCTTAAATAATTTCGGAAATATTTAATTGAGCCTTGAAATCAAAATATGAAACAACTTCTGGTTGAAGACCACACCTGTTGTATCTAGCTCTACTGCTCTACTCGTGATTTTATCGTTTTTGTAAAAGCAATGTTTTGATAAAAATCTTGTCTCTGAGGCGCATATTATCATGAAATTACATAAACTGGCAGATGTGCACCTGAAAGTACACCCTCATTGCCATATTGTACTCCCATGTGATGGTAATTCCATGAGGCGAGTCTGTTTCCATCAATCTACTAAAAATCCACAACTGCTACTAAGAAATTCCTTTCAAATAATATTAGCCCGGCGACGAACGAACCCAATACCTCATACTCAACAGTAGCGCTTACAACCACTACACTCACGAGACTGATAGTATTTACTGTACCACAATAGACGAGCCCGGGTCGACGGCGCGTTGTGTTCCACGCGCTCCTCAAAGAGTGTCAGCAAAATGACGGGGCCCCCTCTAGAGGGCCAAAGCCTGCCGGGGTCGCGGGACTCACGAATTACCGTGACCCCGGTACGTAAAGGGATATTGAAGGACATCGTGGATTTTAGTCAGTACGAGTTTGACAGTCCCTCCCGCTCTGCCCTGGGTGGGAGGACTCATTCGATGATTATACCAAGTAAAAAAAAAACCACAATAGACGAGACGTATAAATAGCCTAAAAGTATTCACCAAATTAGTTTCCATATAACATCAGACATAGGCGATCTGTTTGATAACAATAGCTTCATGAATAGACTGAATAGAAAACCAGACTATGTTTAATTTTGAATAGGAAGTCATAGACGGCTGGTTTCGCGATATCCTATTATTTATATTGTTACTGACATCTATTCATTATGTAATATATTGGCGTGGAGTCGATAGTCCGTGAATATGTACCAGTTTAAGGACAAAGATGCCAGCTAATGTAATGATGGATACAATACATGGTAGACAGACGAATGAAGACCCAAATTTGACTAGGAGTCTTCGATGGTAGTTAGGCCCAGTTTTCGCCAAAGCGGAGACAAGAAATGTGATTTGTGATCTGATGCATGTGTCATGTTCGTGAACGGACGCTGTCAGGCGGGGGTTTATTTTAATTTAAAATTTATTTATGGCTTGACTATTAGCTATGTATTTGAGCCGTTTGGGGATCCGATTGCCCACCTAGTTTTCAAAGACATCGCCTAGCGTATAGTCGACGCCTCGCGTGACCAGAGGGCTGGCCTATTTCTTGGTCAAAGGATCAGCTTTGCCATCCAATGTGGCAATGCTGCCAGCGTTCTGGGCACTTTTCCCATTGACAGCGATGTGGATGAATTTTTGGAAACCCTGTAAATTATTTTAGTAAAATTTAGTAATTTTAGTAATTATTAAAGTAAATTAAATTGAATTTATTTATTGATAATTTTATTGAACTGTCATTTTTATAATTCCTGGGACCCTTTTTTTTTGCTTGCTGCATCGTTCCCACATAATGTACCATCTCAAGATGAATGATGTAACAAAGGTTCTGTAATAGTTTTAGCGATTGAAAAAGAGTGTCGATGGAGTTTCTTTCCCGTTCTTCTCCATAGAGATCTACTCCTTGGAATGGGCATCTACGGTACTTTCACAGTTATTATGCCTTGTGACTGTGACTGTAGCACCATAATTATTTTAAATTATAGCTTTCTTTAGTCTTTTGATAATTCAAAGGTGCCTGTAATTAATAGCCTACATGAAATAAATGCTTTGATTTCGTGCCTTGGAACATTGAAGTGTATGCAGGAAATTTCTCAAGAAATCTAAAAATGAAATTATGACAACATTCAATTTATTCAGTAATTCCCACGCATTACTGGGAAAAGATTGATTCACTTCAATGTGTCTGAACTTTGCCAGATTCACACCGAAAATGTACAGGTCAAACTTTAATAGATTTTCAACTGTAAGCACAAATGAAGGAAGCTCCGGCGCCGCGTCGCGTACTTGAACCCATAGCCAAATCTGTTATTTTTTTCCAACGGAACATGAACTTTCTTCTTTTCAGAAACCCTATGTTGATGTGCTAGCATCTGTCTCACTCATTTTATAGTCTGTTTCAAGTAAAAATGTCATGAACGAAAATAATATCATGATTCATGATTATCTCAAGATAATCAATGTTTTTCAAGGGAAATTAGACGTCATCATGATACTGAAAACTGTCTTATTTGCATATCGCTATTATTCAAAGGAAATTCGTAAAATTTTCCTTTCCAGATAATGGTAAGATAGTGTCGGGCAGACTTAACAAGTTAACAGGTTGTCGCGGCACTGGAACGCGAGGGGCAACTGAGGGGACAGATTGTATTTAGTCAGTCTGGCAGTTCTTTTAGTATTATCAGCTTATCAGTATCTGCATTGATAACAGACATCGAATTATTAGGAGTAATGACATTTGCAGCTTTATCAATTGATTAAAAAAAGTGATTTGACTCTCTTGTATCGAAATTTACCAACAATATATTATGAAAACCAATTTAAACAATAAATCAATAGTTCCATATAAAGAACTATTCAAAAGATAAGAAACTTAACTTACATTATTTATATGAAAGTGAATTTGTTTGTTACGCCTTTAATGGCTGAACGGATTTTAATGCGGTTTTTATAAATGGACAAACTGTTTTAAGAAGGTTTATAATTATGTATAATATACAAGCTGATACCTGCGGTTTCACCCGCTATAGCCTTCCTCGATATTTGGGCTATAAAACAAAAAGATAAATGAATTTTTAAACTTGATGCGGTAGTTCCTGATATTAACGACCTCGACCAAACGAACTCTATAATTTTAATATAGATCCGTCCAAAACCAGGGCGGATCACTAATAAAATAAAAAAACGACGGGTTGCATTCTGGGAGTGCCGGCAGAAAGAAAACTTCAATAGTAATAAACACACACGAACATTCGCGCAAGCGCCCTGCGCCGTCTTACGAATTTTCGATCAGGTCACGTGTCCTGACGCGAGTTTAACATTTTTTACCCATTCCAAAAAAGTGCACAACGCCGCTAAAGAAGTTTTCACTTCATAAAACTCAAAGAATAACTAATCAATCGTCTCTACCATTACTTAGATAAGAAACACATAATAAACAATTATCGCGAACAATGTTTATAGTTGAACTGAACGACTGATTCAGATATAGATCGCGCTATCTATATCCCACGCCGTTATGTAATTGAGGTCAATGACATTATTATATTGTTCTTGTCTGCAACCAGCTTATAAATACATCTCGTTAACATTTGAAGAGCCCTTGGAAGTGCATTTTGATTGTCGAATTGGTTATTACAGATTTAAGCACTTCTAGGAAGTACTTATCTCGATCTTCACTGTAGGCGCGGGCATGCGGGCAGCGAGTAATGGGCAACTCGCTGTCCGACCATGGACCATGCCCGGGTCGACGGCGCGTTGTGTTCCACGCGCACCTCAAAAAGCGTTAGCAAAATGACGGGGCCCCCTTCTAGAGGGCCAAAGCCTGCCGGGGTCGCGGGACTCATGAATTACCGTGACCCCGGAACGTAAAGGGCTATCGAAGGACACCGTCGATTTTCCGTCCCTACCGCTCTGGGAGGATTCATTTGATGATTTTACCACGTTAAAAAAAAAGGCAGTACTTATCTAGACTACTTGGCCTATTTCTGCCATTATCTCGGGACTGTCTAAAAACGCTACCGTGACAAATGTTATGGTAGGAACACGGTGGATTTTAGTCAGTACCAATCTGACAGTCCTCTCCGCTCCATCAAGGGTGGAAAGATTTCTTTGATTTTACTACCTAAAAAAATGATTCTGCCAGTTTGCTAAAATTCGATGATAAGTATATTCCCAGATATATTTGCCAGTTCCTCTAATATTCTCCTTTGGAATGTAATGAGTTCCGTACTGCCCACCATTCCTGAAAAAATTACAAACTTGGATTTGACTCAAGTCTTTTTATTTCATTTAATTTGAAGTACTGGTTTCCTGTCATATCTTCCAGAAAATGACTTATTTACCTTTGGCCCTTTCTTTTGGGATGGGCATCAAATGAGTTTTCCTGCCCTGGGTTAGAGAGGAGGTGAGAAGAGAATCCACCCTGTTCATTCAATTGCTGATTGCGTTCCAAGTTACGGTAACCTGCTTGGACGGTCCCCCGACCCTGGAAGGATTTTGAGTCTGCCATCATCTATGATGCTATTGCCAAAATAAGCTCTTTAAAATATCTCTGCAGCCGTCATCTGACTAACAGAATAGCGGTAACTCAAGGTCTCCAGTTTCCACTCTTACGCATGACGTGGGCATCTAATTAATTAGGTATGTAGGCTTCAACACCCACTGAAATGACTAAAATGGTGTGTACCACAGTTGAACCGTTAATTTCGTCATAGTGTCATTGATTTGTTCAGTAGAATGGAGGTCGGTGCTCAAATGTCGCATTGAAAGATGAATTAACAAGGTTTTGTGGCCTGAATAGAGAAGCCTGGGTCCTGTATTTAGATGAGTGAGGAAATTTCGGAGTTTTTCGAAAGAGTTACCGCATGATGAAACCTGAACAATTTTAGGCAGAGTAAATGGCTGACATTTCCTTGTGCTCCTCCAAGAGCGGAACCCTTAAAAATATCTGTCAGATTGCAGACATCTAATCCTTTTTTTTTGTCGCGGAATTAACACTAAATATTTTGCATAACATCGTCATACTAGTCGTAGGCCGCCCATTGCTGAATATAGGCCTCCACTATTTTCCAATAGGACCGATTGGAAGCGGCTTGGATACAGCGAAATTCTGTGGTCTTTATCAGATTGTCTGTCGACCTTATAATGATTTAAAATAACTGCGCTGAGAACAGAACCCCTTAATTTTTTTATAACTGCACGTAAACGGCACGTTTGGCGCAGTGGCTGAGCAATTTGACTGCTGTGCTGTGTGTCGCGGCTTCGATCCCCGCACGGGACAAATATTTGTATGTTCTGCAAGAAGTATTTTTGTTGTTGTTGTTCCAGGTCTGGGTGTTTGTGTATGTGAGTGTCTATGTTTGTAAACGCACCCACGATACAGGACAAATTCCTAGTGTGGTAGTGTGGTTTAAAAAAAAACTTTATTATGTAACTCAGCTAAATCTCCCAAATAACATTGTTTTCGTACATTCATCTCTGAAATAGAGTAATGTTTTATTAGCAACTAGTCCATAATTACAGTCAAGTGCGTCACGCAATAAATCACATTACATATCGCCACAAGAATAGAAACTGTCTTCACATTATCATTATGTACTTACATAAGTGACGTATGTAATACATAGAAGATTGTCCGAGGAAGATGCTGGTTGTTGCGTAAAAGTCTTGCTCTCTGCTCCCCGGAGGTAAGCAGATTTATTATTATGTTAAGGTATGATTCCACCCAAACAAATTTGCTGCACCTTGGTGCAGCAAATTTGTTCGCGATCGTTTGGTGCAGCGTTTCAGCAGTGCGCGTACTAAACTGGTATCACGTTTAGCCTCTGTATCCACCGGCAAGTTTGTGCGAAACATTTCTAGAATGTGCGCGCAAAATTTGTTCGTATTTGCTTGACTGCCGCATACTGTGGCGTACATCTGTGGAATCGCATCTTAAATATTAAACTCTTACATTTCGCCAATTTCGGCTAAAACTGCAGAACGCCACCTGGTACGACTATTTTTTTTATTTTGGGATCGGCAAATGGCAATCGCCTTCGAAGAGTTTCTTACATAAAATTCAACAGGATTGACGAAAGATTACCACCATCTTTTTATTGATGCTTGAATCCAACTTCCTCTAGATTCGCTGGACTGTGATTTGGGTCCGTCAGGACCCAAGGTCCCTTTTTTATACTTATTACAAGTTATACCCGTGGAAGCGTCTGTGGAAAATCCTATAACACTAACTAACCCGAAGATCGAACCCAAAAGCTCCCACGCTTCACAACGCCCACTCTACCACTAGACCTTCAGAACACTAATCATAATTATAATCATTACGACAATTAACAGTAACTACAGTCATAGTTATAATACTATTATAAGAAACGCAATACAAGAAGTAATTACACTTTTTTTGTGTAACGCAATCTTTACTGCATTAGGAGATAATGTATCTTTTTACAGAGTATATAATTTGTTACGAGATGAAGCAAGATGTTTGTTAATGTGGAACTAGTCAAGTCTTCTTCTAAGAGCTGTCAGCAACCTGACGGGCCAACCGCATCCCGGGGTCGCGATTCTGTCTTACCAGGTAAATGTGATCCTGCAACGTAAAGGGCTATTGAAGGAACCCTGTAGGTTTTAGTTAGTACGAGTCTGACAGTACCCTCCGCTCCACCCAAGGAGGTCTTATTTGATGATTTTCCTATCTTAAAAAGCATTGCGCTGTGTCTATTGACTTGGTCAAATCTCACCTTTGCTTATTGACACTTTTTTATTTTATTTAAGGATAGGTGCGTATGCAGTGGTGGCCCAGTGGTATGGGCCCCGTCTTACGAGTCGTGGGTTAGAAACCAGCCTGGCGAATTGATCATCATCACCATCCACAGCCCATCTTCACCCACTGCTGGGTATAGGCCTCTCTTTGCTTGTGCCAAGCTCCACGGTCTCGCGCCAGCCTCATCCAGCAATGGCAACAATGTCGTCTGCCCATCTCGCCGCCGGACGGCCAACACTTCTTTTTCCACTCCTTGGACGCCACTCTGTCACAGCTTTACTCCACCTGCCGTCACCACACCTTGCCAGGTGTCCTGCCCAACTCCATTTGAGTTACTTTGCCTGGCGAATTACCTTGTGTAATTTATTTCATCACCACTGCCCTTAAAACGGTGAAGGAAAACATCGTGAGGTAACCGGCATGTCCTAGAACCATCAAATTCGAAGACATGTGACATCTACCAATCTGCACTGGGCCCGCGTTGTGGAGTATGGCCTCTCATAGAAAGGAGGTGTGTGTACCAGCAGTGACGTTATAGGCTGATGAAGATGAAGGATAGGTTCTCGTTTCACCACCATCTCGCCTGATGGCACTGATGGTCTTCGATCCAATCAAATCAGTAAACGTGACATTAACCACATCTGTACGGCTTCAAACTCCTAACCTTGGAGGGACGACGCTTATTGGATGAGGGTTCTCCGTGAGCATGAACTAGGATTATTAATTATAGTGTTTGTAGGTTAGGTCTAGGTTCAGTCATCAATCTAGGTGAAGGTCTTTTGTAATGTCCAGGTTGAAAGTTTCCAGTTCTTTAAATCCTTTCCACTTCTCCCTGAAGCGTGACTTCCACCGCAAGCGGACCGGACCCCGGATCCATCTCCATTCCCTTTCCATGATTTCTTTAACTCTCTTGAGAGAAAACAGCTTACATGTGTTTCCACAAACAAAGAATCGAGCGATACTCAGCGGGTCAAAAGATTAAAAATGAGCTCGCAATGGGAATATCCCATTCTACTTGTGGTCGGTGCAACACGGTTTCTTCTTCCATTCTCCCCTGTCAGACGCCACAGTATCATTTACTCCATATCATTTCTTACGAGTCTTATGGATGTATTGTCTAAGGCGTAAGGCTAGACAATCCATCCAATTATCTCTTCTTTGGCCTTCCTCTTCCTCACGGTACAAGAGAAATTCTTATTGGGACAATGTTTCTAGAAAAATAAGAACAATTTGTACTTCTGTGGTGGTTTTCAGGGTACATCTACTAATAGGTTGTACCTACAATTTAAACTGCATCAACAAACTACCATTGCGCAACATACTCCGTAAACCGACGACACGGTTTGCGCAGTTGCTGAGCGATTGGACTGCTGGGCTGCGCGTCGAAGTTTCGATTCCCGCACGGAGCAAACATTTGTCTGATCTACAAGTAGTTGCTTCGGGTCTGGGCGTTTATGTATTTGAGTTTATATGTTTGTAAACGCACCCACGATACAGTAGAAATTCCTAGTGCGGGTCAACGTTTTTTCTTAATAGAAAAAAAAAACTCGGCCTAAATACTACGTCCCTCTACGACGAGCTTTTTTTTTTTTTTATCGTGGTAAAATCATCAAATGAGTCCTCCCACCCAGGGCAGGGCGGGAGGGACTGTCAGACTTGTACTGACTAAAATCCACGGTGTCCTTCAACAGCCCTTTACGTACCAGAGTCACGGTAATCCCTTGGTCCCGCGACCCCGGCAGGCTTTGGTCCTCTACAGGCCCCGTCACTATGCTGACACTCTTTGAGGCGCGCGTGGCTCTACGACGAGCTAGTCCTAACAATTCAACCTATTACATTGTAGACTGGACTGTTCTGCCTAGTACTAGCTATTAGCTCATAGGTGAATGATCTATGATCTCATGCAGATGTTACGTTTTAATTTGTGAGTGTGTTTCAAGGATTAACTCAAGATTACGCCGTCAGCTTTGAACTGTTTCATATTTTATTTATCGTATCCGCTTTATATTAACAGTAGGCGAAACCGCAACAGCAGTAGCAGCAGTGATTGACTGCTTCGCCTGTCGTGGATTCGATTCACGATTCACACACGGAATAAAAAATGTTTGATGACACTTTTTATTTTTATCGTGGTAAAATCATCAAATGAGTCCTCCCACCTAGGGCAGAGCGACAGGGACTGTCACACTCGTACTGACTAAATTTCACGGTGTCCTTCAATAGCCCCATTACGTTCCAGGGTCACGGTAATTCATATAGTCCCGCGACTACATCCATGGCACTGGAGAAATATATTTTTTTCTAATTTAACTCATACATAATATTTTACAGTTATTTTAGTATTTTCAGTGCCGAGAGTTCAAATTCCGATAGTTCCATTTATTTTCATATTCGTTCTGGTGTCGTCGCATGTTAATTCCTGTCATGACACCAAGCGGTCAAGCAGCATCGTCGATTTAAGCTTAGTAGTTTCCTTTCTAAAAGGGATTCTTCAGTCATGATTCTACAATTGAAGAGCTCCCCTATTTTTAAACAATATTTATTCATCCATCATTAACATAGAATCCAACCATTTAAATGTACCGCAAACCCTCAACTTTCCCACAATTTTTAAAACACATGACAGTTTCATCATATGAAAACCAGGCCACCTATTCAGCAGCTACAACCGTATAAACGGACTAACAGATCAGATTTGACGCTCTGTTATTACAAAACAGAGTCTATAACTGACTTTTTAATTTATTTGTCAGGAAGTAATATTTCGGTGTCAACATCAAAGTTGTTTTGGAATTAAACAAACTGATTCAGGGTTGTCAGATTGTCAGTTAATTTAATGGTGTGTTGGGGATCAAATGTTTGACTCGTTTTTGTGTTGATAATGATTATTTTTAGCATGGTTAAAGTAACATGTGATCAATGGTTGTAGTTTCGTGTACTTTTTAATTTATTTATCGTGGTAAAATCATCAAATGAGTCCACCCACCCAGAGCAGGGACTGTCGGACTTGTATTGACTAAAATCCACGGTGTCCTTCATTAGCCCTTTACGTTCCGGGGTCACGGTAATTCGATAGTCCCTCGACCCCGGCAGGCCCGCGACCCTTGCAGGCTCTTTGCATTTAAGGAATCTTTTTACAAATTAAGGAAGTAACGTTTCAAACATTCGAGAATGTTTGTATAATGGTTTTTATTGAGTTATATTTCTTCATTTTTGTTCGGAGTGTTGTTATCATTATCATCTTCATAATCAGCCTATAATATTCCCTCTGCTGGGACACAGGCCTCCTCTCTGTGAGAGGGAATGGGCTGTGATCCTCTCTCCTCTTTTCGATTTTTTGTTTCTTAAACAACATGTCGGTTTCGTCACGATGTTTTCTTTCACTCTTCCTTCCGTTTTGTTCTGATATTCAAATGAAATAAGAGCGGCCAGAACTTTGCTACATTGATAGTTCATTAGCAGTGACTTCAGTTTCAGGTCCCACAAACCGTTTTATTTGTACATAGTAGGAACTTGGACTGGACGGCACGTTTGGCGCAGTGGCTGAGAAATTGGACTCCTGCGCTGTGTGTCGCGGTTTCGATTCCCGCACGGAAGAAAAATTTGTATGATCTGCAAGTAGTTGTTCCGGGTCTGGGTGTTTGTGTATGTGACTTTCTATGTTTGTAAACGCATCCACGATACAGGAGAAATTCCTAGTATGGGGCAAGGTTTTTTATAAAAAAAAACGGTACGGTTTCACTAAAGCCATATTAATTCCTTCCCTCATTAATGAATGTTTGAAGTCTTCTAGACTACACACATGCCAACCACAATAGCACTTACTAACTTTCCACATCCTGTAATAAGTTGGTAAGTGTTTAACGGAACTTTCAACCCTAGAGCATAAATCTCGTTTTCGCAAAGCATGCATGACTAACGCCAACATTCTGAGTTTCCGCTTTCCGGCTAAACAATATTATCCGGTATTTATTTTTTTGATTAAGTCATCGGTTATTTAAATACTAGCATATGGCGTAACTGAAATAAAACAACTTTTGTTATTTTTCATTTTTTTCTTCTTCGTGGACTTTCTGACGGACAAGCTTTCTCACATACAAACCATGTTCTGACAATAACGAAATCGATAAAAACTTTTTTGCAGTCATTTGGATATTATGGGCGTACAGACAGGCCTAAACGACTTTGTTTTATACTATGTAAAAAAGATAAAGATAAAGAAACATGATGATCGTCGTGTTGACTGGCTGTCAGCGATTTCAAACCCATAAAAAGTACAGAAAAAAACGTACTGTGATCTCAGACCCTTATGATAATCGGCTTATAAAATTCCTACTGCTGCTGGGTTCAGGTCTCCTTTCTATGAGAGAGTGAGTCATACGTGTGACAGCGGCTTGGTGGGTGTCACATGCCTTCGAATTTTAGTTCTTGGTCATGCTGATTCGATTCGGCGAGGTCGTGGCTAAATAAATACAGCCGCACAGGTCGATCTTCCGGGTTAAGCCGCGCTTGCCGAGGTTGGTCTGTTGATGGGTGACCATCTGTCATAGCGAGTTTCCTCCGTGCCTCGGAAAGCACGTAAAACCGTTAGTCCCGGCTGTCATTTGTAGATCTTTGACAGTCGTTACGGTTAGTCAGAAGCTGTAAAGTCTGACAATCAGTCTTACCATGGGGTATCGTATTAGCCAGTTAATAGGTTGTGGAGGTCCGACAGGCAGTCGCTCCATGTAAAATACTGATATCCAGCTGCATCTGGATTGACTGGAAGCCGACCCCAATATAGTTGGGAAAAGGCTAGGCAGATGACGATGGTCATTAATGTTTTCAAAATAAAAAGTCCTATATTGTATGGAGAGCTGAAGTGAGCTGAGGTGTTATAAATGACCTAATACTGGCCTAATAGTTACAAATGACAACCTTAAGAGTTTTCAAAGATAATTTAGTGATGACCCTAACAACTAAAGTAAAGTAAAACTGAAATAAAATTATTAAAAAAAAGGAAAAAACAGAAAAAGGCACAGACACTCAGGCGTCAAAGTACTCCTCCGCATCGCTGTCATCTGGAAACGTGCCCAGAAGACTGGCGGCATTGCCTCGTTGAATGGCAATGCTTATTCTTTGACCAAAGAAAGAACCAGCCCTCTGGTCACGCGAAGTGTCGACCAGTCGCCGAGAAATTTCCTTAAAAAGGAGACGCGCACTTGGACCCCATGACCCGAGCGTTTCAACCCCAAACGGCTCAAAACTGTAGCAACCATTAAGGTTAACGGTTAAGTTACTAAAGTTGTGATATTTTTTTAAAGTGTTTAAGCAACATGCTGAAATAGAGCTCTCTGTCGCTCTCTGTTCGTACCGGACTAATTAAGTCTTTTTTTTTCTTTCCTTATGTTTACCTGTTAACATTTTGTTAATTCTGTTATCTGTCCTGTATGAGTCCATTAAATACTTTCTAACTGACTAAAATTACTGCTGAGATGTCGAGTCATAGACAATCAGGAAGATGAAGAAACGCTCCAAAGACCCCAAACTAATTGAGGTGTAGGCTGGAGAATAGTGGATACACATAAGTAAGACCAACTTGCATCACCGACAAGCGGGTCCCCACATCACCACGTCAATTTTAATCGGTCCTTAAACAAATCATCGTTAACTTGTCGTTCAGCCCTAGCTAACAATTAAGCTAAATTGATGCAACTATGAGGTCAACGCCCCGTCAGTTGTATTCCTGGTTCCTGTCCAAGAATCAGCTGTGAATGTGTGATGTTATTGTGTTCTGTTTTCTACCATCGAGGTTGGAACCTCAGTGAGGACTTTTTACATATTTAGTTTTACTTTTAGACCCAAGGAGTGGATATGTCAACTGTCGTTTTCATACTATTTTAAACGCTATGTTAGCAATCAGATTGACATGTCTGTTAGATACAAACGTATACAAAGTCATTTTAAGGTCAAAACGACCACGAACTGTATAACATTGAATAATTACGCGATGATCATCATCAAATTTAATTATTATAATTATTTGTTAAAATTCGGGGTAATAAAGATTTAACAAACCGTTCAGTTGACACTGATTAAATTAATTAAACATTATTAAATTAGTTTTCTTTTTGTTTGTTTGAAGTCCACCACTGTTTCAAATAATCAGACAATCAATTAGATTTGATTGCCAGATAAGATAATAATTACTTAATTTAGTGTTAAATATGTGTTGACACATATAAGCTTTTTATTACTTTAGATAACAATACAATTTTCACACGTTTTTGCAACAATCTAAATTGAGTCAGATATTTGCGAGGAATTATTCAGGCGTTTTCGCTGAAAAACTGATGTTTTGGTTTATAAAGCTGTTACGTGCAAAAAATCCTTACCTATCGTTTTATTTTCGGAATGCGTGGTCTATCTTGTCTTTCTACACCAATAAGGCACTATGTTTATGTAGAGAGAGAGAGAGAGTTGTTTTTTGGCAAGAAAATAAAAAGGACTGCGAGCTGATGGCCTACTATGACGTCTCAAATCGAGGGTATGTCCACTGTGAGAAAGAGACTGAGCTATACAAGTTGTCTAGCGACATCTCGTTCCCACACTGGAATTACTCTCGCATTAAGACGTTATGGTAGACCACCAGGACTCGAACAATAGCTTTACGATTCACGATGCAGACGTTAATGCGTATAAATTACTTAAAATCCGACTATAATTTCTCTCACATACCGACTGCCACATCTCTTCCACTACATAATCTTTGCCCTAGTCCACGGCGCGTGACGAAGGAATGATAGTAAGAATGTGAGTGTGTATGTTTGTATGTTGTACTCGTATTTTATACGGAATGCTGTCTAATTTTATATTAGCGAGGCTCGAAGAGTGATTCATTCATTTTGTTTGTATGAGAGAGTGTTTTGATGATGGCGGTGTATTTCTGGGTGATTGTTTATGTTTTTGTGTGTATCGGCGGATAAGGAGATAGTTTTGGGATGTGATAAGTACTTGTGCTTGACTATGATACCTTATACGTACAGAGTTAAGAAATAAACATGGAAATGACATACAAGTCAAAGAGATGTTTAGCAACAATAGCTCGATGTAGCTCGAGAGGTTGACGACATATGGGACGTGAGTGCAGCAGTCATTGTGCCGATAGTTGTGGATTATTGCCAATAGGCCGTTCAATATCCGACGAGGTTCTCGCTTTGCAGCTCGGCTGCATCTTTATGACCCCTTACAATTCCAACGAAGTAAGATCTTCGATTCCTCTTGAAGTCTTTCGGTGTCTAGACTATCTTAGTTATCACTCCTGATACTGCTTGCCTGCATCATTTCAATACTAAAAACCTTGATTCTTCTTCTACCTGTGTCAAGGCTCTAGAAAGTGGTAACTTTTATGGGGCATTCGGCTGAAACTCATAATCAACTCAATTAGAATTCTTCCGATTATATGACGAAACATACTTCTGGGTAAGCTCATTTTAGACTGCCTTCCTATAATAGTCATAACTTCTTGAAAATCCTCCCACTATTCAATCAGTTTAAAATTCCTCCTTCCCAATTGGTTCTTCCCTATCCGCATTCAAATAAACCTGACTCTTTGAAATTCCGGCTACTCCTGCAATTGCAGTGACATTAAAATTCCCATCTAAATCTGAATCAGTGGCTGGGTTTTCCAAAATACTGCTCCATATGTCTCGTTAACAATTGCCGCTATAACAATTAATGTCAATTGTACTGATTGTAATAAATAATTCTGTTTGAATCAGCTTGGCTGACATTGTAGTGGGTAGTTCCCAATCCCAAGTGTTTTTATTGTTGACAAGTGCTTCCGCATCGTTCATTGGCCTCGTCCAAACGTCACCATATGATCAGGGATATAGAATTCGAGATTCTCGTATCTAGTTGAATGAAATTTAACTATCGAAGATCTGCGAAGTTTGTACCCCACAGGGGGTGCCCTTTGAGTATAATCGTGTAGTTCTTTAATTTAATTTTAAAGCCCCTGTCTGGAGGCTTTACATTCATGGTATCTTGAATGTAAAGCTGGATGGTCCGGTTAAGCAGGACACAACCTCCTCAAGGGGATACAGCGAGAAGCCACTCAAAGAACAATATAATGTGCGTTTCACATGTTTGATCTGAATCCCGAAAATGTTTCAAACCTCGTCAGTGCATAGGAACTTTTTGATAAGAGACCTACGAAAAGCATCACGTCCCCACCGAACAATACCGTACTAATGAAACAACACATGCATTTCCATTGTGACCTATTTACAAATGGATGCAGCACCACTGATTGATTGAGAGCGCCATTTTAGACAATTGTTCTGAATTGACGCTACATGTGTTTGTAATTTTAATAAACGCCTATGATGTCCATGTGTCATGTTATGTTTTAATGATTTCTTAGTTAAATTCAAGTGAGCGTTGGGTTTTATTTGAGTCACCAAACCTAAACCAGAAACAGGTTTTATAGATATTACAGATTATATATCTATATTGAATTAATTTCATTGAATAAGTTTATGTTAATGGAGAGAAATGTTCAGATTCTGAATCATTAAACATTCTGATCAAATTTATACCTAATTACAATCATTAGAAGTCATTATTTTTCTAACATTTCCTTAGACACACTCCAAGTTATGCGGCCTTTACATGCAGACTGGCTTCAGATAATGCTTTCTTTAAAAAAAATGTGTTTCAATTGTTTTAAAAGAAAGTAATGGAAGGAATTATCTTCATATTATTTTGATGGTCTACGAGTAAGTCTATGATATGGCCGGCTGGCTCTCTAAATAAGGCAACGCATAGCTTTTAACTCAGTTACTTAACACCTCCAAAAAAAATAACACGATATAAATTACACCACGTTACACTATAATTATAGATCTCTTACTCAACGTCCAATCCAATTTCGGGTTTCACTTTCAAAAAGATTTTCCCCACAATTTAATATTTTTCTGAGCCACAGTGAAAGTATTATGCTAATCCGAGCAGAAACCACCAATACCTTTAAAAAATAAATAAAATTGTTAATCACCGCAAATTGGTGCGTTTACCTTATTCGAATAGAGGTTTCTTTGTGAAAATTGAATGGACTGGTTATCGGGGCGTTAACCTTTTTTCTGAAATATCTAGGTATAGGTATATGTAAACGCTGAGTTTGTTTGTATATCGGATTTTATTTGGGATCGTGTATACCGTTGCATTTTATAATCGATGCCATTTTTTTTCGTATGTGAAATGTAATGAAATAAGTACCTAAATACAAACGTTTCTCATAAGCATTCCAGTCGTCCACTAACTTCTAATATCAAAACGATCCCATCACTAACCCACACGGTCGCGGTACTCACGAATTACCGTGACCCCGGTACGTAAAGGGCTATTAAAAGAGACCGTGGATTTTAGTCAGTACGAGTCTGACAGTCCCTCCCGCTCTGCCCTGGGTGGGAGGACTCATTTGATGACATTACCAGGTAAAAAAAAAACACTAACCCACTATCATAGTATACTCATATAATAGTATACTCGAATCATGTAGCTATGTCATGCCTATCGGGGCTATCGAATTTGTTAATATTAGGTACTAAAACCAAAAAAAAATTCAATTTAAACATCACTGTTTATTTTCATCTCCTCACTTTCCTGGGCTTGAGTACCAGTATATTGAATTAAAATACCTAACGAACAAAAATAATAAAGTATGAAACAAATCCATCCGTGCTCTCTGTCCATATTCTTCCGTTACCAAAGATTTACGTGCAATACAAAAAAGGTTCACCAACACACCACAAAACAGATTTTTCATAATGAAAAAGATAATAAATCAGCCGATGAATCACATATCACAATGAGTTCGGTCATCGGTAATCACAAAGTACAGACTCAGGTAAAGTTGAATGATCCTGATGCTCTTTGTACTTTAATTTATGACTGAAAAATTTAACCACCTCAACAATGAATTCAGTTTGTTGATAGGGAAATTACATTTTATTTACAATGTGAACGCTCTTGGCTTCAATCTAGCTCAGAAGCAAAGATGAGACCTAAAATGAAGCGAGCTCACCCAGAAGGCACTTCAACTCCTGCGCATCGATGAAACACAAGAAGAGCTGTTTGGCTCCGACAAAATGGTGGTCGATAGCCAAGCGGCTCTGGTGAGGCGTAAGGCGGGCTTGTTCTGCTGTCACCGCAGGTTACAGGTATCCTGGTGCCGTTGCAGGTAGCCTGATGGATTGTGTTTTTCCTACTCCTCCACTATTCTTTTCTGATTAATTTCGTTGCAGGATCCAAGACAGGTAAATTCATTCTCCAGGACACGTCGAGCTTCATTGTCTCGGCGCTTTTCTGCTGATTGCCACTGTTAATTCTGGTTTTCAGAAGTTGCAGTGGTTTGGGAATAGTGTGGTGGGTTTGTCCGATAGCCTGGTGGATTGACTAATCTCAAACACTGAAATCTCAGAAGTTCATTATCAATTGTGACGACCACCAGAAAAGTGCCGAGGCAAAGTGTTGGGCTCCGTAGAAACGACTGTCTTGGATCCCACAACGGCATAAATAGAAAAGAGTATCTGTATTCACACTCTACGAGACTTTGATTAAGGATAACTTTACTTTGAACTCTCTTTAGTAGTCCATATGATACATTTGGGGGAGTTTAATCACACCTCTCCTAAGTTCTGCCCTGCCCTACTGCTTTTCCTGTCATTTTTATCATTATCATCTTGTCAAGTTTCATAGAAGCCATCAATCATTTCTCTAGTTTTCCTGTAACTCTAATAAAGCAACTTCTCATCACTGGTAAAGTTTGTATGTCAATGAAGTTCTCAATCTAATTTGTAAGACAATGAACATTTAAGCCTATAATAGTTTGAAATAGATGTCTATGTCAGGACACAATACAAATTTTACTTAAATAATAAATTAATGCAAATTCCAAAGCAAAACAGTTACTTTGTCTTGAACCATGTTTCTAAAATGGATACTGACATTAGGCCTCAATAACGTTAAGACGAAATACAGATATCTGCAAATCTGTCTCTTACTGCATTAATTCAACAAAATATCTCTAGATCCCTCAATAATCAACTCTATCACCTTTACACAAGGTAAAATTTAACTATCTACAATATCAGCAAATATATCACGCCACCATCCATCAATATTGACTCTATTCGCAAAGATTATTTTGAATATTTCAGCTATACCTCTACCATCTTTCAAATACCAACTCTATCAACTATTCCCAAGGTTGAATTTCACTTTGCCAACACTTTACCACCAAATATAATATGCATCATATCACACCAACATCTTTCAAAAACAAACTCTATCACCGTTTCTCAAGGTGAAATATCAACTTGACAGTAGCCCCTGTCCTGACTTATAAGATAACAGTAGACTTCTTAAACAATGAGATAGCGACATGACAAAAACACCGTTTCTGGGTCATGATCTCGATGGAGAACTATGCTAATTTGTGACTCGTTTAAATAGCTTATGGCTGTGGGTTTTGCATTTTTGGTCATGGTTAAATAATTTCAATCGGACGGGCGTATCAAGTCGGCAAGCGCGGCTTAACCCGTAAGGTTAAGCCGCGCTTGCCGAGGTTGGTCTGTAGATGGGTGACCATCTGTCATAGCGAGTTTACTCCGTGTCTTGGAAAACACGTAAAGCCTTTGGTACCGGCTGTCGTTTGTAGATCTTTGACAGAGACAACCAGTCTCACCATGGGGTTTCGTATTACCCAGTTACTGGGTTGTGGAGGTCCGATAGGCAGTCGCTCCATGTAAAATACTGATAATCAGCCGGTTTGACTGGAAGCCGACCCCAAAATAGTTGGGAAAAGGCTTAGCTTAAAGAAGGTCATGGTTATGGCACCTACGACATGTGATTTTGTATGGGTGTCGTATAAGACCTTGGTGCCTTCCATAAGGGCCCTGTTCTTTCTTGGAGTAACAGGTTTGACAGTCCCTTCAGCTCCAAGTTCTCTAGTTAAATTAATTCTCGGGGACTTCGTTGAGCTTCATTTCTTCGGCCATTTTTTTTTTGTCGCCTCTGTTTATTGTAGCTGTCTGTCTCCTTCTAATTGTCTATGGATGAATTATGAACATGTAGAGAAAGTTGTAGCTAATCAAACCTTCTTTTATCTCTTGTCATAGATTACAGCTTCTATGTCGAAACCAGTGGAATAACAAGAAGATAATCATTATTACCTTCAGCACTTAATTTCGTCGAAATACAGACTTCGATTCGAGTGCAGTGCCCGATAACATGATCCAGTAACCCTAATTATATTATCAGTATATTTATAAATCTGAAGAGCTGGCATATCAGTTACAATTAGGTTTACAAGTGATTTGCATAAGTAGTGCGTTATCAGTGGCGAAAACAAATCGTTTACGACTGTTGGCATGTTTAATGATCGGGTCTTATAAATATGGTTATTTATCACGTGTATATTCAATTCCGTTTTAACAAATTGCCTGTATGTCATGAATTTCTGGAAAATGAGGATTGTTTTCGAAAAAGACTCACAGTCATCATCATCATACATTACATTTAGAAGCTCTATGGTATATGGATGCATAGGCTCCAAAACGGCCGCGGGGTTTAAACTTAAATGCTTCGTTTTTTTAATCGAAGATACAACAATCATAGAGCATGAACAGGGTGGTTTTCGGTTAGTCGAATCTGACAGTCGCTTGGACCGTAAGACCTAGAGCTCAGGACTCATTTGATGAAATACCACTCCAAATAAAAGAATGCAGAACAAGATAAGGCAGATGACCATGAGTCTGCTTAGATATATTTGGAAGACTATCTTGAATGTAGTTTTAGGGAACAGTCTCACGCATTAAGTCTTACTTTGATATCGATAGCGTACGTCAGTCGCGCGTATGAATAAACATGTTGTTCTTTAATTACAGCATAAGCCCCTTCGTATACTAGGCGACGTAAGTCTCAGATACCTTTCGACTTTGGTGTCTAGATGACTATCGCAATACAAATCCATAGAAGTTCGTACACACAGGCACGCGTCAATGGATACCAAAGTCTTAAAGTATCGGAGACTTGCGTCGCCTAGGTCTCGTCATCATCACGTATTTCACGCTGACGTATGCAATTGAAATTAGCGTAACAGGAATGTAGGCCTAATAATCAATTTTTGTAGCCTTTATTAACTTTGTGACATACATTTACATCATTGGTAATACCCACATAAGTCGAGATGACCTTAACGAAGTAATATATTCAGTAAACCATACCCGCATGTCTGCTCCAGTTAAACATGACTCAATAGTCTAATACGACTGATATCTTATCTTCACAAGATGTTTGCCAAAGATTTCATGTAGTGAACTATTCCATTGTTTGGTATTTGTTGGAGATGGTGACTTTATGGTATGGCGTTGAAAGTTATTAGCATCACTTTTGGGAATTTAGCCTGTCCTGTCCTGGGGACTTTTATTGATTAGTTTAGGTATGCTATTCTCTATAAAAAATCACGAGAAGATGACTGAGCTCTTCGACGTTCTTCTCTGGTCGTGCAGCGCGAGCAATAAGCGCTTGTGTCGCTGTCAGTAGCTTAGCGAATAGCAAACTTTAGTAACGCGCGTGCCGTGAGCGCAGGCTGCGCTGTCGCAACGCTGTCTTTATAAAGAATAGCACTGCAATTTCCGTCACGATTTTTTCCAACACCGTACTAGATATCATTAGTTCTTTTGCTCTGTTGTTTCCAATATTTGACACTACTTTAAGCTAGTTCATGCCAGCAAGTCTAAAATATTTGATTTTATTAAATTCTTCAAATATTGGAACTCTTACTATGCGTCCATGATCATGAAGCTAGTTTCAAATAGGTCTATCACAACTGCTATATCGCAAAGCAATTGTAGTACTCGGTGATGATAGGTCCTCCCAAGACCTTTACGAATTTTAAAGACGCTCAATACAGTCAGAAAGACTACCTTTTATAACCAAGTTCCTCTATAAAGATTTGACTCCTCATCATCCCATAACATTCGTACAAGTTTCCTTATTTAATGCAGGTAACAATAGAACAGCCTGAACAGCTCAGAATTACAATAGTTAAGTTTATATTTGAATGTAACATTTTCGATTATTAAGATATTTTACAGCATGAGACCATCATCTTTATTATAATCGCTATTATCTTAGAAGCCATTAAATTCAAATTTGTGTACGAAGAAAACGTCTTGTTTTCTATGTTTATGATTATGCTAAATAAGATTTACGTAATTGCTTTATTCATGGTTGTTTATGAGATTTGTAATCGTTTAGCTTATAATTATTCCATTAGTGTTAACCGTGGTCGCGGGACTGTACGAATTACCGTGACCCCAGTACGTAAAGGGTTAGTGAAGGACACCGTGGATTTTAGTCAGTACAAGTCTGACAGTCCCTCCCGCCCTGCCCTGGGTGGGAGGACTCATTTGATGATTTTACCACGAAAAAAAAAATTGTGTTAACCGTGGATTGTCTGGTGTCTACCCTGTTATTTGTATAGCGCCATCATAAACATACATACTTATCAACTTTGTCACTTCAACTATTCTAGTCCTCTTTCTCTCTCCTAACTTGTATAATATCCCATAAGTCCATATTGATATTAATATTGAATTATTCACCACCCTTAGCATATTTTCCTTAAGCGTCATTGGTAGTTTTGTTTCCTCAGCTGGCTATAGTATCCTTACCTGTTCTGTCATGCTTCTCTGGTCTCTCTGAGTCTCATCCTACACTTGCCTGTGATATTTTCTAGATCATATACCTTTCCTGAGTGATTTAATGGATGCAAGCTACTTGACGCAATAGTGAGCTGAATATTAGGGCAATATTTGAATTTTATTGATTGTACACTATGTGGGCTGTCCTATTGTCATCCTACTGTCTTAATGCTTTGTTTAGTATCATAGTGCGTAGAAGCGATAAGAAAAAGTATATCATCCACATAATTATGTTCTCAATTTTTGAGAATACTTTAGTCTCAGTTTATCAATAAATCACAGTAACCAAACCCTATTAACAAACAACAAACAGCCTATTATCTACCAGGTTAACCCTCACCGCAACCACTGAAGCCTAAACGTCAAAACCTCTAGCATTACTTTACATTTGACACCGCGTGGAACATGACACTGGAGTAGCGCTGGGTTGAATTACAGCGCCTTATGATATTTGATATGCTGGTGATATGTTGCTGTTGCGTTACTGGTATTGGTTGTCAGTGAGTGAAGGGTTGATTCTTGATTTTTGACTTCTGACTTCTGTAATAGTGCCTGTCCTGTTTTGTATTACTGCTGAAAGAACTTATATGGTCTTTGCTGTCTAGAGTTTGTGAATATCATTTTTCTTCATAATTAGAGTGGAGGCTTCTTCTGAGTAAGCTCACTCCATCGTAGACTTTATCACCTCTGCCCTAGACTAAAGTTAAGAGTAAACCCATGTCATCATGTCAGTATACATTATTTGGCGATACCTACTAAACTCTGTTAACTTAATAAAAGACTTGTTTAATTACTGGCGCTCTTCGATTTCTTTAAACGTTCAGTTAAGCATCCGTGTGTTCGAAGATGATTCTATCTTTCCTATCTGTAAATAATTTTTTAAACAATTTTTGTTCGTTAATAATTCAAACAAATAGGCCAAGGCCTTCATAAAACAACAATAATTAAATCGAATACTGCTAGATCGAGTGCAACCGCCAGATTGAAGCTCCCACTTGTCTGGTCATAAACGGTAATAATTTAGCCAATAGATAGGTGTTTAAAACGTTATTGATGCGGGCCATTAAGAATAGTGGTCCGAGTTTAAGCTTGTTTGCAGATGGGGCTTTTAAAGAGCCGTTTGATTTAAATTAAAAAGGTCATGAATGAAAAGCCTCATAGTGCTTCATTATCATCATTTTATGCTATTGCAGTTCACTGTTGTATATAAGTCTCTCCCAGGGAACGCCATGCACGATCTCCCGCTTTTTTCATCCAGTCATTGCCAGCTACCTTCTTCAAGTCATCGGTCCATCTTTCCGGGGGGCGTCCCACTCTACGTTTAAGCCTTTGTCAAACAGACTGGCGTGGCGAATGCGAAACGTGACGTTTTTATTTGTAATGTATGGAATTGTTTGAATCCAGTCACATAAAAAATCGAAAGCGATCCGATAGCGTGACTGAACTATCGGACTGACGTCTCGCTTCGGTTCGGTATCGCTTCGGAAACGCTTCGCTTTCGCCTGTCTGTTTGACAAAGGCATTACTTAGGCGTGGTCTCCAGTTGAGAATCTTCCTACTCCACCTTTCGTCGGTTCTGCGACAAACATGACCAATGTCAATGTGCTTAGTTATTAAAAAATAAGCCTTTTTCTAGGAATATTATCTAACTGCAAAGTTCTTTCGGCTCTGCTTGTATGCCCTGCAAGTCCTTGACTTGAACTTTCGTCAAATACTTATTGAAATTGTTTGTACTAACTACTTTCTTTTCTATGCTTAAAGCTACGTACTGGTGCCTTAAGAATTTGTCTGTGGTAGAAAAAGAATCTGGATTCAAAACAGAAGTAGAAATGTACGGTTCGAACTCATGAAACTTGTTCAATGATTAGACTCATCATTAATCAGGCCATGTAGAAAACTAAGGCCCATTAATTTAGATATCATCCTACCCAGTAGATGTCATCCTACTATTTACTCCCTTAGAAAAAACAACTTTTATTAAAAAAACCACAACAATACACGACAAAAAATAACTATATTTACAAAACGACACGTGAGCTTGTCTGCAGCTATTCCTGTTTACAACTACCCTCCAAAACTTCAAACAATCAAAAACATACCTTAAAACTGTCAACATAGAACCCAAATCAACTGCAAAAGACGTTGACTCACCCATCCTCATGTTTACTTAGTGAAAACTTTGCTGGAGGAAATTCAACCTTATGGGGAAGTGTTAAAGATGGGGCTAAATATAGTCGTTTAACACCAGGATCCCGTTAAAGCGACAGACGGATAACATTAGGTTTAGTTTAGTGATTGATGGTGAACAGAATGGGACTTGAACCTGGGATTCGTCATCCGAGTGTCAGATTTTTGTTCTAAGCTTAGTTTAGCTTTGTTTATCTATACTATCCATAGTAATATTATAAAGCAGAAGAGTTTATTCGGTTGAACACGCTAATCTCAAGAACTGCTAGTCCGAATTGTAAAAATCTTTTTGTATTGGACAGCCCATATATCGAGGAAGACTATAGACTATATGACATCACGCAACGACCAAAAGCAGTTCAGCATCGAGTGAAACCGCGGGAAACAGCTAGTTGATACTATTTCTTCTGGTTATTCATAAAGTATTTACTCGTAGTTACAGATTTTTGATATCCAGTCATACCAAAGGCCATCGTTTTACCCAGTAATAACTGGGTTGTGGAGATCAGATAGGCAGTCACTCAATGTAAAATACTGCTCCATACGATTCCGGCAGTAAAGAAAAATGTCAGGCAGATGATGAGTACCCTTTTCTTCATTTTTTCCTTTTATTGTCGTGGTAAAATCATCAGATCATCGTGGTAGAGTCCCCCTAACCATTACTGTCAGGCTTGTACTGACTAAAATCCACAGTGATTCTTCACGACCCTTTACGTTCCAGGGTCACAGTTACCTGATGACATAGTCCCGCGACCCCGTCAGGCAGGTTTTACATTTAAGTACCAATTTTGAGATAAGCAAAATTTTCTGATCTCTAAGTACCTACATAAATTCAAGATAGACCCTCAGATGTCTTTGTTAAAGTAAAGAAAAAATAGGAACACTAATTTGTTATGTACAAATTAAAAAAATGGCTTGTATGAAAAATTGGGAAATGGAGAAATGACGACTATTGGAAACATCCCTTTGATCCTATACTTCAGTATTCATTGGTATAAAATAAATAAAAAAATAAACATCTAAACAAAAACTGAAACACAGCAGCTGCTCTCTGTAATGTTTTATGTGCACAATATAGAACAAGAAATGAAATTACTTCAAACACGATTTGTTCATGTTCGTCCTCTACAAATGAAAAACAGTGCTAATAAACTAACAACAGTTTCAAAACTAATTAACGCAAAATAAAGTAAACAGCGCTACGAAAACGCCCGATTGAAACTAAAACAAAATGTGCATGCGCAAGACGCGCGGGCGCATCCCGAAATAGATTGTCGCTTCCTCCTGCACCTTATTAATTTTCACGTGAATCTGAAAGCTAGTTTTGTTATTCTTCTGAAAACTAATATTCGTAAGAATTTACTTAAAACATTTCGAGTTATCTGAAAGTCATTAGATCGACTATTTAATTTAAAAAAAAAACGTTACCCTACACTGTGAATTTCTCCTGTGTCGGGGATGCGTTCCGTGCGAAAATCGTACCCGCGATGCTGCGCAGGAGTTCAATCGCTCAGCCACTGCGTTTAATGGATGAATAAAATGTTGTATACGTAGAAATGCTTCTCGGATTTGTCGATGAACACTGATGTTTTTAGATGCAGCAGAAAAAAAACTAAAATTCTTAAAACTACTCTCGTGCTCTTTTCAGAAAATTCAACTTCTGCAGACTTTAAAAGCTTTTTTGATCATATTGTTCTAATTGCCCTGGCGCCAGTGACAGCATGCTAAGACTGCCAACTTCTCAACTGGAATTGCAGGTCACGACGTGTTCACAATGATATTAGTTGGCTTGATTTCAATAAACCAATATTGCATTCTGATGCTACGTTGGCGCCGCTAAGACTCAGAATAGATTGTTCCTTCTTACTGATGACCACTGTCTCGTGCGGGGGACGTGGACGCATGTGGACGGCGAGTAATGGGCTATTCGCTGTCCGATCATGGACCATGCCCGGGTCGACGGCGCGTCGTGTTCCACGCGCGCTTCAATGAGTTGTCAGCAAAATGACGACCCCAGCAGGCTTTGGCCCTCTAAGGGGGCCCACCTTTAGAGGGCCAAAACCTGCCGGGGTCGTGGGACTAACGAGTAACTGTGGGCCCGAAACGTAAAGGGCTATTGAAGGACACCGTGGATAGTCAGTACAAATCTGACAGTCCGTCCTGCCCTGCCTTGGGTGGAAGGACTCATTAGATGAATTTACCAAGCTTTAAAAAAAATATGATATATAAATAGATTATTCCATCTTACTGATGACCACGGTCTCGTTTTTTGCTTCCATTAGGATAAGGACTATGAAGAACATTACGGATTATTCTCTTTTTGGAACTGGTATAAAGTCGCAAAAAATCACGTTAGCGAGCCGTATATTAATTCTGATACCAGAGGATGGCCAAAGATCACAAGAAAAAGAAAAAATAGCTAGGCCATTTGCTTTTATTGTAAGACAGAAGTTTATGATATTCACAGTTTACCGACGACATTATGGTGACCGTCCAACCACCACCTATAGCTTCAACACTTGCCACCCATTCATTAAGTTGTAAACCTGTCCGCCTGCTAGTCGCGAGCGCATTGCGCTGCGCAGGCGCCACTCAAAATAGATTGTCGCTTCCTTCCCATGACCCCGCCGCGGAATGGTTCAGGTTCCTAGGGGTTTTATTGGCAAGTAAAATTGCTAACCGGATTCTTCCATTTTATTGAGGTGTCTATTTAACTGCATTTGTTTTTGTTGAGGTGTTCCCAGCGAATTAGTCCTGTTTGTTTGTTTTATGACATTGTCTTTTTACTCTCCTTCTTAGATTTTATTATTGTACTAAACAGGCTAAAACCTTCGTCAAAAATAGGTCTATCAAATGCAGTAGAGTTCGCAAATGCTGATGGCTCCAGTGTTAGTTAGCTCTTTCAAACAATCAAATATTTAGTATTGAAGATACTTCATTTCATTGAATTAGTTACTTCAGAACAAGTTACTTCATTTAATTATAGGGTTCAGTCTTCGCCTAAGCAAGACGAATAAACGAATAACCACAAGCTTTTAAGTTTGTTTAATTTTCACACAGAAAGATAGATGGTGAAGCAATTAATATAACTATGACCTCATCAGCTACAGCTTGACTTCTTCCACTGCTAGAACGAGCCCCTCCCATAACATACCAAAACACAGGTTTCTCGACCTGAACATCGCGACTTTAATTAAGTCTACATAGCAAAGGATTGGCCGCAAAACGAACACTATAAAAGTGCACGCGTCGGACGACCGGCGCGGGCGCATCGAGATCAGCTATAAATAGAATGTCTCGCGTCTTTCTTCCTATAATTATAAGTTATGATCCCTCTTTCGAAGTCGGCTTTAATAAAAACTGAAGATTTATGGAACCCAGTGTTCCATGTGGCCGAAATGACTAAATGGCCACTTTAGAAGTCATCCAAACTACTATCGAACAAAAATAAATGTACAGAATGGGAAACTTCACGTATGGTAGGGTCCTCCGTTGACAAATCAACACTCAAAGACGAGCTATAAAAGATAAAGAAAGAAATATTTTTGATGATACATGTGAAAAGCAAAACCAAAGAAAATCCTAATCATTTTAATAATTCAAGGAATGTAGAGTTGGTTTCTGCAAAAACAGAGGCAAATATACGCACAAACAGTAAAAGGCGAGGCATTATAACAAGCTCACAAACACAACTAAGGCATCAGACCTAAATACTTACACTCATTTTTTACGCATGCAGATGTTTAACACAGTATTTTAATTAAGATCAGTTTCCAAAATAGAGCTAACCATTACGTAATTTTGTAAAAGAAATGTTAAATATGTACAATTTCATTGCCAATTTTTCCCGGCATGTGTTAAGGAAATCAATTGGGCAATCCCAGAGTTCATTCATGGGTTAAGGATAAAGGAATCTTCTTCAATGACTAATGTTTATGTTATTATCATCCTCCTGGATATACCCCAAATTATTAAAATAATAATCAAAACCACCAATTCCCACGAAAGATTTCGAATAAAAAAATAGTTTATTTAACTTGGAGATACGTATTGGTTTCCATCAGATCAGATACGTGTTTATCTAGATGATGTAATTCGTCGGGATCATTCGTCGATAGTCGGAAACCCCTTGAACTAGCCAGATGGTGGAGCAATAAACGCAGTTTAATGCATTACTCGTAACTTTGCAATAAAAGCCGCGTTCAGAATAACTGCGTTTTATCTGTAATTAGTTTTTATATCGGTTCGCAGTTTTTATTGCAGTGGCAGGTCGTTTGTGAATGAATATGGTTGAGTGGTTCGTTGATCGATGTGTTTATTTTGTTGTTTTATAATTCAAATAAAGTCATAAGGAAGACAGATCCATAAAAACTGTATACATCAACTAATCTTATAATGCGGATAATGTTGTGGACTGCAACTTTTGTGATATAAATATGTTGTAGTTGTTTATAATCCCTTAATAAATAAAACAAAATGTTTTTTGCCCATAGCAGTAAATAGAACTTACAGAACTTATATGTGTACTCCTTTTGTTTACGTACATTTATTAAGTTGCGAGATTCAACATTTTCAACATTATGAATTCGCAATTTTCTTTGGTACCTAACTGTGAAAATATACATAAAATTATAAAAAACCAATAATTGCCCTTCTATAAACGGAAATCAAAATGTTATCGATCTCCGTATGAAACAAAATAAATCATCCTTGCAAGCAGAGATAATCTTAACAACTACATTACCTTTCATAAAAGCAGTCAAAATATCGATCGTCTTACTGATACCTGTACAATATCCGTAAAGGAAGTGCCACATAAAATATCATTGCCTTAAGACTTGATTTGTACGTATAAATCCTCAATTAAAGAATTCATCATGTTAAACCTCTTCGCAATTATATCGTCAAAATAGCTTTAAGTCTTTGACGTATCAACATATCAGGGCAAAAGGTCACTTGTAAGGCTGTCATAATCATCATTAATAATGACAATTTTAATTGAAGACATAAGGAAATATTTAAATAAGGCGTAGAACCTTGTTGATCTTTGACACGGCGGAAAAAAAAAGATTAATGTGCTTAAGAGCCAGTTTTACTTACATCAGTATGACAAAATTCAATAGTGGAACTGTTTCTCCTGATGGCAAATGTATTTTAGCAGGTCACAGATTTGAATCTATGTTACTGAACATTCTTCTGTATTATGTAAAGCTTCTGATTATGTTGACTTTTTTTTTAGCGTGGTAAAATCATCAAATGAGTCCTTCCACCCTACCGTCAGACTTGAGTGACTAAAATCCACGATGTTCTTCAATAGCCCTTTATGTACCGGGTTTACGGTAAATTTTGAGTCCCGCGACCCCGGCAGGCTTTGGCCTTTTGTGACATACCTGCTGTTTAATAACAAGGTTTTCAGCGCCTTTAAGGTGAATACTTTGAGCGCTTTATTCTAATTCTAAAAAAGAGATTTCCCACATAAATTAGAATTCAAGACGTCATTATTTTTCTTTCTAACTACATTGTTATCCCAAACACTATCGTCATATCTTGTAGCTGCCAAACTTCACTTGGCTAATACTACATTAAATTCAGTAACAATATGAAAGCAACGTGTATACATGTGTACTGTTTCTTACCTTTCAGGGTGGCGACGAATACTCCACATCTGGTGAGCCTGGGGACGGGTCGGCTCAGCACTGCCGTCACCTTGCATCCTATAAAGCAAGGTATGTCAAAGTACAAATATTTTCTTATTATTATATAATAGAATGGTGCGTTACCTGGATTCTTTTGCGATTGAGAGGAATTGTCGATATTTTCCACTTGGCCACGAGACTTACGTCTAAAATAAACAGTCTATATCCATTAAAATCCTTATCCGTTTTCTTTGATGGCAGCTTCTGATTATAAATCTTTTCAAAATATTTCAGTCCACATAAGGGCCATGAGGGCACTTAGATAACGTCAAAAGCACGAGATGAGCCGGCAAGAAACTCCATGGTTACTCTTTAAGACTCGAAGTCGATTGGTTACCGATAAAGATCGGGATCAAGATACGACTGAGAGTTTGGGCGTAAGAAAATAATTGATAAGTTAATCAGGAAATTCTTAAAGTATGCCATAAGGACAGGACTCACTAAACAACACAAATGGAACACACGCGAGTTATTTGTCGCACGTTACAATCGTAATTCGCATCCCCTCAGGTCGTGAACGAGGAATAAGAAGGGATGATGACCATTTGGCTACGTATTTTTTTTAACCAGTCTTTCTCTTATTCCAGGTCGCGTCACAATAGGCTCCGACCCGACATGCGACATCTACGTGGTCGGCACGGGTGTGTCAAGCGTGCACTGTCGCGTAGAGAACTCTCACGGAGTCGTAACGCTGTACCCACTCAGCGGTAGCACGCTGTTAGATGGACTGCCCGTCGACAAGCCCACCAGGTTATCGCAAGGTGTGTATGCAGCCTTAAACTTATTAGAGCCACCCGGCACCTACCTAGCAGCACCTCATTTTCGACAAGTGGTATATGGTTTTCCACAAGTTGTAGTGGTCCATGGGTGGACGCAATGTGATCGTCGCGTCGTCAACCAATGGTCAATGACTGGACAACTCCTGGTCCACAAATGTCCGAGTATTCTATTAGCGATTGACTTGTCGTCCTCGCATGAACATGAGGGCTACCGGAAACTCTCATCACAAAGTTATCTTAAAGCTTATAGTCAAGGAAATAGTTGAGCTGCTTTGTGAGACTGGTGCTATAAGAAGTCAACGGCTAGCTATAAGAAGAATGCGTTAAGTGTTCCACTTCTATTGTAATCATCCCAATCATATGGGGTTCGACTTCCAGGTTTATCAGATATACTTCGAATAGCAAGTTATTTTGTTTATGGTCTGGGTTAAAAAATATTTTCTGTAATGATGTAGAAATTACAAGTTTCTGTAGTTTGAAATTAAGCTCAAACCTAACATGTACTATCGAAACATTTCTAGTTGTTGTACATGCAAGGATCAAGGATCAAGGGAATCAGTATAATACAAAACAAAAAAATTCCTGGAAAGATCCAGAAATGTTTTGTACAATATTATACTGATTGGCCAATATATTAAGTGATAGACAAGAAGACAAGGACAACATGTCTGAATAGGGAAGTCAAACAAATCCTGTCTAGACTACAATTTGGTCAATTTGTCGCACTTGACATCCGAAACTGATCGGTTTCCGGCTTACACTAGTGTTAGGTTGGACACTAACGACTAATGCAATTACTATATTATTAGGTATTTTTTTGTCCGTTAGCTCTTGTGTTTGTAGTAATTAACTACAGGCTGGTCTAATAGGTTAAGGCGCGCTTGCCGAGATTAGTCTGTAAATAAGTGACCATCTATCATAGCGAGTCTACTCCGTGCCTCGGAAAGCACGTAAAGCCGCTGGTCGCTACTGTCTTTTGTAGACCTTTGACAGTCGCTACTATTAGTCAGGAGCTTGAAAGTCTCTCAACCAGTCTTACTAAGGGATATAGTATTACCCAGTTACTTGGTGGTGAAGGTCCGATAGAAAGTCGCGCATTGTGACATCGACCAACAGACCCCAATTTATCTTTCAAGCACCAAAATTAACCATACTATTTTTTGCGTTAATAAAGTCTCAAATAATTCCTCCTGAGTTGAGCGAAAGGGATGTTTAACGCCAGGCATTGAGTTCCACAGATGGTACTGACAGAACATATGTCCACAGATACAACATTCTAACATGATCTCTCTCTCCATTCCAGGTAGCATGCTAACGATAGGGCGGTCGAACTACCTCCGTTTCAACCACCCTGCGGAAGCCAAGCTGATGAAGTCGGTACTACCGTCAGCGCACGTGTCCATGGCGCCGGTGCAGTTCCAGCCCAACGACCAGTGTGCCGCAGGTAAACCATACATCATAGAGAAATTATCTATTAAGTACTAACTTACGGCTTCGCTCCTTCATAACCTAACAAGGGATTTTTCTTTACGTGGTCAAATCGTCCAATGAGTCCTCACACTCAGGGCAGGACTGTTAGATTTATACTGACTAAAATCCACCGTATCCTTCAACAGTCCTTTACGTTCTGGGGCCAATTACCGGATAAGACAGTCCCCTGACCATAAGACAGTCCTGCGACCATAATAAAGTCCCCATGCATTCTCTTCCAGTCTACCTGGAAGAGAATGCCCAAGGCATTAAGTCCGCCTATGTACTGTCTTGTTACATGTGCATAAAGTTAAATAAATAATACAGTCCCGCCTATCTTAACGAGGGTAAAGTATGAATCTAAGTCTGGCCAAACACTGAATTCCACAAGCAGTCACTATCGAAAGCTCAAGCAGTCGATACTGCTTTGGGCGGTTAGTGTGATCTAGCAGTTGTTAGGCGTATTCGGACTAATCGAGCAGTTGGTGCCACCTGCTCAGTCCGTATGGCCAACATAAAGGCAAATTTCTTGACATTGATAAATAAAAAACACTGCTCAATATCTTCACAGTGTTTATTTGCGATTTTAGCCATCAGAAAGAAGATAAGCCGGGTTCCCGTTTTTTTTTTTCAGTTTGGAGAGCTATGTTATCTTTGTTGGTCTGACATAAAATATTTGCCGCGACTATCGGATAACATGTTTTTTCAAAAAATCGGTACAATAATTAGTATGTTGTGTGTGTTGATAAAGAGCTCTAGTTGGGACATGCCACCTTCATCTCTAAACCAAACCCTTCCTATATTACTTAAAAATGTAGTAAATTCATTCTGTTGTTTGTCCACAGCCTACGTCACCCACCACACCGATAGTTACCAAACGACAAACATACAGAAGATATACAAAGACACCTCCCTCACGCATTTAGATCAAGAACTGGACATGACTCTCAAAGAAATGTCCAGGAAGAAGCCTCCAGTCGCCCCTAAGAAACCATACAGAGATCTAGACCAATCTGACTCGAATTCAGACCAAGAATCCAGGCCGAAAATGTCAGGAATCATGGCGAAGGTGTCCAAATTCGAGTACTACGCAAAACAGCAGAAAATTGGAAGAAGTCAGTTTTACACGGCTAATGAAAATGAAATTTCTCCAAAAGTCTTCAGTTCAAATTCTCTAACAGTCAATACTCCAGCTAAAGATGTGCTAGGAGGTAAAACGTTACCGAACTACATGAATAAAGTACAGAAAAATGTTTTAATCAGTGAGAATAATGCCGTTGATCCCAAAAACTCCTCTTACGCTAACGTAGCAATAAGACATAAAACAAAAATCGACGACATAGTCAAAAACTTTAACGAACCGACAAAAGACTATAATAAGTTACCGAAGAAAGTTAATAATGACCAACAGAATGACAATATCTACGGGAAAATTAACGTTGACAGAAAACCGGATGAAAAACCGTGTCAAAACGGGTTTGAACCGGGCAGAACGGGTTTGGAATCGGGCAAAACCAGTATAGAACTGGGTAAAACGGCTTTGGAACCGGGAAAAAATAATCTAGATACGTATACCTCGAATATGATGGAAAGAAATGAAGTGTACGGGAAGATTCCGGAGAGGAATTTGAATTTATCAAAAGGAATTAGTTTACCATCGCCTGCTTATGATAGAAACCCTCAGTACTCGCCTGTGTATGCCAATAGTTATGATCGGAGTATGGAAGCTGAAACGAGGAGATTGAGGGTATGTATCTAATTTTTCTTTTTTAATTTGTGTTCTTTTACGAATTCGTCGTCGCGGCGATAGAGTACGCTTTTGTGAAAAAAGCAAAAAAAAATTGCCCCCACACTACCGATGTCTTCCTGTATCGTGGGTTTGTTTACAAACATTTAAACTAACATACACAAACACCCAGACCCGGAAAAACTACTTGCAGATCATACAAATATTTGTACCGTGCGGGGATCGAACCTGCGACACGCTGCGCAGCAGTCGATCGCTTAGCAACTGCGCCAACCGTGTCGTCAAAATTATATTTCGGCTACCTCCTTTTTTTTAAAGAATCGTTCTGTTAAGTTATCATATGCCATGTTTAACCATAGGTGGGAGCATCTTGCATGTGTAGTGGTCGAAAGAACGGTTGCCATGTGTTTTGGATTCAACTTCACCATCACCCCAGAAACGACTACACAGCAATGTTCATGCAGTGTTTCATGTGCGCAATCGCGGCGGTAAGACCCCTCTTTGAGGAGTGGCTGGATAGGCGTCACGGCGTCCTGACCTACCGCATGACGCAGGTCCTCACCGGACACGGAAGTTTCGGGAGGTACCTGTGTGTGTATGGACCATGCCCGGGTCGACGGCGTGTTGTGTTCCACGCGTGCACGTGCCTCAAGGAGTTTCAACATAGTGACGTGGTTCCCTGACGGCGAGTAATGATTTACTTGCCGTCCGTCAAAAATCTGTCTCCTTCTACATAAAGCGCATGGAAAAAGAGTGGAACTTACTATCTCCGTTTTTTCCCAAACGCATACAATCCGAATTTCTTCAAAGTTAGAGTGAACAGGCTTCTTCTGGGTAAGCTCGCTCCATCGTAGACTTTGTCTCTGTCACCTTTGACCTGGAATAGACTCGAGAACAAAAGAATCTACACTAATAAATATAAAGACGAAAGATTATTATGTTTGTGTATGTTTATAATGATTACAATTTTTTTTTTCACAATTTGAAAGCTACATTCACCCTGAGCAGCATCTAGGCTATACAGGATGAATTTTTTTACCGGGCGTGGATGGCTATATCCGAAACTATGAGGAATGTCGAAAAACGTTGAAAGGAGTCTCGAGGCCGATTTTGACGAAAACTAAAACTACAACATTGGATTTTAGAAAAATCAATAATCCTGGCCAGGAATCGAACCCGCTGATTTTGGAAAAAAAATCACACCTTGTATTATTACCATTCGATAGTGTTGCTAATAAGGATCAAATTCTGGGAAGTAATGATATACGGCAAACTTAAGGAAAACGTGTAATTGAAAAAAACTGATCAATCTTCAAGGCAATTACTGTTTTCGAAACATAAGTTAAGCGTTACTAAATACGTTTGAAAAACTCAACCTGTATATGCGGTGTATATCAAACAGTCAATAAATTATTTCAGTCTCGTCTTTTCCTGCTAATCTTGTCACCTGAAAATTCATGAATAAACACGAAACAATGATATTACTATCTTTGACAAACAAATACCTGTGGTATTTCGGTATCATTGTACAAATTGATAAGGAATATTCATATTTACAGTAATTTTGTTTTTTGGTTAGAATTTTTAACGACCTTACTGATAAATAAAGAATAATATGTCCTTTCCAAGATTGCTACTTGCTACATTTTTGTCCGAAAATGTCTAATATTGAATAAGTTAAAGGTTGGTTTTATCCGGCCCGCTGGCTCTGCTCCGTCAAAAATAATGGGAAAAGATTGTAACATCGAATACGCTGATGTTACAAGATTAATGTCCATTGACATGTAACTGGGGTGGATGGCACTGGATAAATTTGTTGAAATTCCTTTTTACATCTACCTCGCTGCACCTATATTGGCGGCTCGGACGATCGATTGGAGCCCCGCTACGCAGGGCTCCTATTACTAGGTGATTTATAACACCGACGGGTCGAGTAGGTATAGACCCCGTCATCCCTTTCTAACCTAATCTATCCGAGTCCGGGTGCCCTAAGTTCCGAGCTCGCTTCGCTCGCTCTTGTATCAATATCTACTAAATTCCAGCGAGGTCGATGAAACTATTTTTGCAATCTACCCATTTGATGGGAGTCAATTTTTTCTGTGCCACCGAAAAACAATACTTACAAAAAGCGATTTTGTAGGTGGGTACCCACTTTTTGTAAGTTTTGTTTTTTTTTTTACTTTCTAAATCGGTCAAGGCGTCTTTGCAAAAGAAGTTGCTATTGTATGATAAATTTGAGAGTTCAAAAGTTAATAAAATTCAAAACTATGCGTCATTTCAAAACATATTATTTACATTAACTGGTAATTATAACGCGGAACAAAAATGAATACAAAGAAATTCACTGTTATCAATACCCAACGACCTTTATGATAAGATGGTCAATATACGGCCTTCGCAAGGCAGCATGTCATGGTGTCAATGATAATATGACACGCATTTCGCTTTAGTGGGTAGGTAATGACTGATCAAGGCTGAAAGTTAATCTTAATTTAATCAGAGGTTGTCATTATTTATGATTACTTTGAATTTTATAATGTAGGTATTATGTATTATGAATGTATACAGTGCAAACCCTAACGTGTATGGCCTCTATTACTCTGTAGTACAAGTTGTACCTATGTACAGACGCCAGCACATCAAGCTACCACAATCTGTCAATGTAACAGCCTTCATGTTCGATTGGTAAAATTTGACAGATTGGGGTAGATTGACCTGCTGGCGTCAAGGCGGAAAATGTATAATAAATATAAATCACAAATAAACCAAGTGATAATGTAAATTAACATATTATTATCTAATCTGTGATGTCAATGATTGTCACTTATCACTGTATTCACGTGCGTCTGAACAGCTCCACTAAAGACGGCGCCGACACACGTTAGGTTAGAGATTAGAAGTCAAGAAATTAATAAACTAATCATCTAAGTATAATGCAGGGATCTCTACCTTTTTAAAAATGTACAAAAGAGTTTGTACTACACCTGCGTGGAAAGAACCTTTATCTTTACGGTAGAAAGTACGTCATTGCATATCGAACAAATATGCGGGGAGAAAACGCTTTCTCTCCCGCTCAGAAGCGTTTTCTCCCCGTATCAAGGTACTTTTCACACAGGTGTAGTATAAAGCACTATGTATCACTCGAGAGAAAGTGCGATTCCCGATCTCGGGTGTTTTAAAACCCTCGCCTACGGCTCGGGATTCAAACGACACCCTCGACGGTAATCGGTCACTTTCTCCTCATGGTGAACAATGTACTATTCTGCGAACCTAGAACGGAAATTAAAGGAGGTGGAAAATAATTCCCTACGAAAAAAGTATTGATCGTGTTCTCCTAGTACAAATAGACAGACACAGATAGAATAACAGAAATGTTCAGATTCCACATTGTGTCCTCGTTTGCGATAGTTTTGTGCTGGATTTTATTGTTTAATTGTTCTGCTATTCGTGCGGAAAAAAGGAAAAAGGCGAATTTACAATGATCAAAATTATAAAAATCAAAAACCTTTGGCCAATGTATACTCGCATACTTTTTTTCGTGGGGATTTAATGTTGTGGTAAAGGAGAACATTCACGCTCCATACATTTTTGGGACTAATCTGAAAGGAAGTACGTGATGATATTTTATGTTAAATTGCTTGAGGTCGCTAGTTCTAGCAATACTAATCATAATTATTTGGTGTTTCTCGGCACTTTCAGTAATCAAAAAATGTATGAAAATTTCGAATCTTCGAATTTGTATAACTAGGCCAAGAGCAATCCTACAACTTTTGTGCCACAGTAACTATTGCTCCAATGACTAGTACTACCTACTTTTTTCTACCAGTCTACCTTAGGGTTCGTTTAGCTCCGGGTCGACGGCGCGTTGTGTTCCACGCGCACCTCAAAGAGTGTCAGCATATTGACGGGGCCTGTAGAGGGCCAAAGCCTGCCGGGGTCGTGGGACTTACCCATTACCGTGACCCCGGTACGTAAAGGGCTTGTGAAGGACACCGGAATTACCTGGATTTTAGTCAGTACAAGTCTGACAGTAGGGGGTGGGAGGACTCATTTGATGATTTTACCACGCAAAAAAAAAAGGGTTCGTTTAGCTACCTTATCATACGATGCTTTTTGGCTTCATAATGCTTTTAAAACGTGATCTTCTTTCTCGAAATAGAGATAGAGATTAGAGAGAGATAAAAGACAAACAAAGCGAGACAGCAAGTATCCATTTGTAAATATTTGGGTTAAAATCTAATGTTTAAAACGTGAGTCTTATGTAAAGAATTATAACGTCTGTTTTGTTATTTATGTTCAGAGAATGTTATGTAACACTAATAAATGTTAAGGATACGTAAACTAACCAGTTTTAAATTCACTTTTCCACTGTAGTAGAATAATCTGATTCATTAGATCATAAATTATGCAATCCCATTCAATATCATGGGGTCAAAGATTATGTAATTTATCGACGGTTATAAAAAAAGAAATCGGATTTTGCTTCACTTTCAGTTTATGAATATTGAATCAAAACTATGACCAAGGCAAATAATCACCACAATTGGGTATTTTACTGCACAAATAAATTTTAAATCTGTTTAATCCGTCAGTTAGAATATTGAAAAATAAGGGACACGTATGTTTTGTTTTTTTTTTTTAAATCAATGAATATTGACAAAGAATAAACGCTTCTAAATTCGGAAGTGGGGGATTGTGACATAACATCTAGTAAAATAGTACCGACCGAGTGACATTTTGTGATTTTTAAAAACGTTTATCAATTTTGGTTTACGGAACAAAAGAAAAAATACGGGTCTAATATTTTTTAATAATCTATGATTCGGCCTTATATATATTTTTTTTTTTTTTGTAAAATAGCCTTATGCAAAAAACATTGATAGACTAGCTGACCTGGCAAACTTCGTACCGCCTCAGAATCAATTGTTTTAAACATATTTACTCACCTTTTAAACCTTCCCTGGATTTCCAAAAATAATTCAAAACCAAGATTAGCCAAATCGGTCCAGCCGTTCTCGAGTTTTAGCGAGACTAACGAACAGCAATTGAGGTCATGACTGGCGCAATAGCCGAGTGATTAACTGCTGAACTGAAAAACACGGGTGCGATTCCCGCTCGGAACAAATATTTGCAAAATCTACAAGTAGTTGATTCGTGTCTGGGTGTTTGTGTACACTAGTTTAAATGTTTGTAAACGCACCCGAGGTACAGGAGAAATTCTAAATGTGGGCCAGAGTCAAAAAAACAGATGTTAACCTTATTTTCTCAACCAAATCCGAGTAACCGATACCGGTGAGCTAGTATTTCTGATATTTTAAATGCTAAAGAATAAAATGAAACACTTAGTAACATACGGAACTCAAAACCAATAAACATTAAATAAAAAATCATGTAATCTTTGTGATAGTCAAGGCGTTATAATTGAAATTAAAAGAAACAATAGTCTTATCACTGATAAGAACTAACATTCTGATACGCCAACTACTGCGGATTCGCACTGCGACAAATGCTCTATGTAGTGTAATTTATGATTTACTTTGAAGAATATGTAATGGGATAAGTTATTAGAAAAAAAAAATGGGGAAAAATTTTTTGGTGGTCTTAAAATAATGAAGTATATATGTCGCCTTAATAAAAGTGATTATAGTGAGAAATAAAATGAGTGTGGTCTCCAAAATTAAAAAAAAAATGTGCTTTGACCTAGAAATGCACGGATACGGTTTAATTCTGAGTTGTTAATTTATTTTGATATTTATTTGTTCATTCCTTAATAAAAGTGATTGTAGTGAGAAATAAAAAAGTGTGGTGCCTAAACTAAGAAAAAAAAATCTGCATCGACCTTGAGATGCACAGATACATAGTTTTAAATACAGCGTTGTCAATTTTTATAGACAAGTTGGTCGACTGAGTTTTTCTCGAGTGAAATGGACCAAAACTCAAAAAAAGACATTATCTGAAGGAACAGAATCTTCTTGGAAACAAAACAAGTGTTATTGGATGCGATTCTTAACTTTGAAGGATACAATAATGTGCAAAAATTCGATTGAACAAGTCAATTCATTTCAAAGTGGGTCAATATCTTGGTAGCAATCATAAAAATATTTTATTGAGTTTTTTATAAACAAAAAACTGGTTTTACTTGAAAAAACATTGCTTTTAAAGTCAACGTTTCCTATAAACATAAAAAATAAGCTATTTATATATTAAATCTTGCAAATCTAGTCGATTTCCTCTAAAACAGATTACTATTTAGGTATCCTTTTCCTTTCATTAATATTAACACTAAAATCTAATTGCATAAACAAACATTAAAAGAAAGTTTTATGCATATTTTTTACATCCATAACTAACATCTTTGCCATAGCAAATTGTACCTTATGTCTACAAAGCTAAGATCGTTTAGCAATCATGTAAATATTGATGACATGTGATATACAAAATCAATGTCAGCATTTTATTTCAACTTTCATTTATTTTAAGACTTCAGTATTCATTGAGTCGCGAACATATTGACCAAAAATATGTTCACGGTTTAGTAGTTTTTGAGGTACATAGAGAGGTTGACATGTGATGTTTATTAATAAAATTTGTATTATTTTGTTTCCAAGTGGATTGGTATCATTTAAAGTGGCAGTGATAGAAATAATGTTGAATGATAGTGAATGTCTAATAATAAATGAAAAATAAATGACTTAAGTGAAATAGTGAACATTATTAAATAGTGCTGAAATTAAAAAATAAAAACATTTGCTGTTGACAAACGTACAAAAAATGACGGTCAAAAACAAAAAAGTACCAACACACAAGCGCCTACTACGACTCTTCGTGAACAACCTCAAGAAAAACACATTAGCAATAAAAGAGCTAAAACAATCCATAGACACAAGCCAACGACCAAACGAATACGAAAAAATCATCGACATATCGAAGTCCGTCAACGAAAAACTCGATGTCGTACACAAAATAAGAAACGACATTAAAATCTACAAAACTATTAACACAATATTAACAAATCATTACATCAAAGTGACCAGAGACCATGAAAACTGCATTGGAACTAAAATCGTCAAACTAGAAGAGAAAATCAAACAGTCATACGACAATTTGAAATTGGAACTGTCAAAGATGGCGGCGGTCAATGTTGCCAGTCAGAATATTTCGTCGCCGATACAGAATAGTAATGTTATTTTGGTGGGAAATGATTTAAAATGCAATCAGTTTAATCAGTTGTATGTTAAGAATGAGATGTATAATAGTATTATTAGGAAGATTGATAAGCTGTTCTGTGGGATGGTGAGTTGACTTAGATTTATGGATTCATTAACATACACATCCCTGACTTTATCCACTGCTGGGTCTATGCCCAACCCATTATTTTAGGGCTGCAACCCATAGCCTCGTGTTTGCAAAGGGCTTCAGACGTGGTCAACGTCATCCCCTATTGAACACAATGGACAATGTAATTTTGAATTTCGTCGGAGACAGTTTCATGATAAAATCGCAATTTGTCTCTTAACTAGGCAGGCTTCCAAGAAAAAAGCCCAGGGCTTTACAAACTCACAGTCAAGTCCTAGAACCCTTCACGGGTCTTTTGTGGGCGACTAGTATGCCAGATAACTACGATCTGCACCCCTCTTTCGAAGATGGCGGCGCCGGGACAAGGCATCAAGGCAAAGACATCTTAAAATTACGGCTTCGAAAGATATGATTTGCGTCAGACTCGTGCGATTCTGTTTTTCCGCCTGGTGACTTGTTTCATGCTCTGAACGACTTCTTTCATTTGACTTCTCCGCAGTCATTATAATATTTATTCGGTTTTTGAAACCTATAATACATTTATCTATCTTTATTCAAGAAATTAATGGTAACACTAACTTGTTCCAGGCGTACCAGGATAGGATAAAGGAGGAAGAGCAGAAAGAAGCAGAGACGGCCCGGTTAGAAGAGATCCTCAACATGTGCGCCGAGTATGAAAGGCAGATCGCTTCAGGTACGCAAAGAAATATCTTATATTTTAATTTCTACTTGAACAAACCTCTCCTCTCTCCGTCACAGCTCCTGGACAAATTTGGCGCTTATCCATCATTTTCAGCCTTATTTCTAAGGGAACAAGTTAATAAGCTTAACCCACAAACTTTGTTAAATGTACTTTTCAACCGATTGGTGTAAATCACATTAAAGCCGATGTATTAACAGTAATAAACGAACAGACATTATCTTATCAACCAAAACATGAAAGGCATTCGTTGTTAGGCATAAGGCATGAAGAAACTTTTTTTTTTACGTAGCCTCCCGGCTACGTAAAAAAGTTTATTAATCTCATAGATACAGACACCAAGCTACCACAATCTCACTGTTCGATTGGTAAATTTTGACAGATTCAGATAGGTTGGCCTGATAGCGTCCGTACATATAATACAATTGAGAAAGCTCGAGTAAAGTACAAAAATACTTTTGTTGGAGCTAATAATACAAATAAGCCATGTGATTCTCTGTTTAAAAAAATTTCATATGCCCATGGTAACTTAAATTAAGCAATTTTATTGTTTTTTAATTAGCCCGATCAAACATGAACTTCTTTTGTGATAAAGTTGAAATAGATTTTCAACTTTATCACAAAAGAAATTTGAAAAAATTATGGTAGCTTTATATGCTGGCGTCGTTAACTCGGTATGAGTACGAGTGCTCTAGATGATTAAGTGCTTACCTCGTTCTTAACCTTTTTGGGTCATAATCACACTTTTGATTTTTATGTACAATTTTTGCCTTAACTTTAGTTATTTGAGTAAAGTACATATATCAGCCAAATAAACAACTTTATTGTTTTTTTTTTAATCTAAACAATACAACATTATCGACCTCCTTCTCACGGTATACCTTGACCAACAGACCTTCACGTTGTCAAGGTTCCACCTTCGAGCCTCCCAACATGTGTTTAATATTAAATTACTTTATAATATCAGTTTCTGTAACACTGTTGTATTTGTGTTATGTCATTTGTTGACATGTGATCTAGTTTTTAGTTCATATTTGAGAGTGGATTGTCATTATATAGAATGGTAGTGGAAAATGTTTACAGGTGTTGCCCTTAACAAGGCCCCTTTATCATAACTATTTAAACAAATGTTTTATTACAGAATGGGTACTTTTATGTTTATCAAATCAACAAATGAGTCCTCCCGTCCCGGATGGCGCGGAATTACTGCCAAACTTGATAGACAAAACACCAACCTGTGTCTTCAGTTGCTCTGTTCTTTCCACAGCTGTGGTGCCGTTTAAATATATCAAATCAATCAAATCACATCAAATCATTTATTTCAAGTAGGCCATTTACAGGCACTTTTGAATTGTCAAGAGACAAAAGTAAAATAAAACAGTTTAAAAATAGTTACGGTGCTACAGTCCCAGTCACAAGACATAAAAACTTGTGAAAGTACTGTAGATGCCCATTCCAAAGCGTAGATCTCTATGGAGAAGAACGGGCAAGAAACTCCATGGACACTCTTTTTCAATCGCCAAAATTATAACAGAACCTTTGTTACATCATTCATCTTGAGATGGTACATTATGTGAGAACGATGTAGCAAGTAAAGTGTCCATAGGAAATTCATATAAAAAAAAACAATTCAATAAAATTATAAATAATTAAAATAAACCGCGGCTGTTAAGAGATGACCAGTCACGACTGACGGCGCCCGTTCACGAACATGACACATGCATCAGCATCACTCAGCTCAACCATTTTGAAGGGAACTAAGTGATCCGACACACGCGCCACCATCTGCGAGACATTTGAGTGAGCATGACATAATCTCAACTGCCAGGGTCATTCAAGTCATTAAAAGACGTGGGTATCTACTCATTGAAAGCTATAAAGTACACGGTACTCACACAATGCTTCCGGTGAAACTATATAATACTAGAAAGATTGACTCTATACAACGCAACGATAGTTTACAATCTTCATCAGCTCCGACAATAGTACAGACGTAATAAAGATAAAAGACTGTCGTAATAAAGATAAAAGACACACACAGAAAAAGAACGAATTAAAACTCATGTAAAATACAATAATAATACAGAGTTGTATGAGAGGTGTATGCTGTTGAGTCCTATAACCGTGTCAGCTAGCTAATTATGTTAAAAGAACATGAACAATGTCTTGTGTTCAACACAGCGACCAACTATGCTTATCATCTAAATAATCTCTTACAGAATAATATGCTTTGGCACAGAGATTAGCTTTTACTTTTGCTTTAAAAACGTTAAACGGCAAATCTAGAAAAGAGGATGGTAACTTGTTATAAAAGGTTATACCAACCCCAACGAATGAATTATGCACCTTGTGAAGCCGATGAAAGGGAGCACGTAGTTTGTGCTTATTCCTTGTGTTAAAGTTGTGGATATCACTGTTTTTACTATACAGGTGTATGTTTTGCCTGATATATAAAATGTTGGCGAATATGTACTGTGAAACCACTGTTAGAATACCAATCTCTTTAAAGAAATCTTTTAGAGAATCTCGTGCACCTAGTTGGTAAATAGCACGAATCGCTCGTTTCTGGAGTACAAATATATTTTGGATGTCAGCGGCTTTACCCCACAGCAGAATACCGTAGGACATAACGCTGTGAAAATAACTAAAATAGACTAATCTAGCTGTGTCAACATCAGTGTACTGTCTAACTTTTCTAACAGCGTAAGCGGCCGAACTAAGCCTACCTGCTAGGCTTGATATATGTTGACCCCATTGTAATTTTGAATCCACTGTTATACCCAGAAACACAGCTGAATCAACAGTTTCAAGCTCCACATTACCAAGGACAATGCTGGGACCCAGGTTTCTGACATTGGGCAAAGTGAACTTTATGCATTTAGTCTTCTTGGCATTAAGAACAAGGTTATTTGTTGTGAACCAATCTGTGACCTTTGATAGTGCGTTGTTCACGTCGTCAAACACTTGTCTATTCCTATCTACTTTAAAGATTAGCGAAGTATCGTCTGCAAACAGTACTACATCGCAGATGTTCTTCAAATAGTATGGTAGATCGTTAATATAAACCAGGAATAAAAACGGACCCAGAATTGAGCCTTGAGGTACACCTAGCTGAACAGGTAACCTAGAAGATTTCACGCCACCAACATCGACACATTGAAATCTATTATGCAAATATGACTCAATTACATTGAGGGCTTCATTCTGAACACCGTAATGACGAAGTTTACGCAATAGTGTATCGTGGTGTACGCAATCAAAGGCTTTAGAGAGATCACAGAAAACACCAATTGCATTTCGCGACTTCTCCCATGCGTCAAATATGTGTTTCAACAAAGCAACACCCGCATCCGTAGTCGAACGGCCTTTTGTGAACCCGTATTGATCATTGTGAAGAAGACTATTTAGATTGAAATGGCGAAGTAACTGTCTGAGTATTAACTTTTCAAATATTTTGCTAAATGCAGGTAGAATAGAAATTGGTCTGAAATTACCAATATTATTTTTACAGCCAGATTTAAATAAAGGAATGACTTTACTGCTCTTCATGAGATCAGGGAAAGTACCCAAGTCAACGCATTTATTAAAAGTAACAGCAAGATAGGGGGCTACAATGTCGATTATATTGCTCAAAAGTTTAATAGAAATGCCCCAGTAATCACCAGTATTTTTAGACTTGAGTGAATTAAAAACATTAACCACATCATGAGGCGTTACATGTTCGAATCTGAATACATGACTACATTTAGGGACGCTACTTTGCAAAAGGTTTTCAGCCTTAGATGGTGATGAACTTAAGGAGCGAGTTGTAGTTGCAGGAATGCTGGCAAAAAACTCTAACTAAACTATACTATAGTATAGTCTATATGCTGGCGAAAAACTCTAACTAAACTAAACTATAGTCCTGCAACCCGTAATAGTACATTGAAGCGTGCTTTAAAAAAAATACCGTCGACTCGGGTGGCTACCTGTTATTACCGTCCGAGTGTGTCAATCTACAAACATCTTCTGATCTAAATAGTTTAACATAGTTTTTTGTGTTTTTATTCCCAAAAACAAAACTCATCGTTCACTTTCACAGGCATCTAAAAACGTATTTCTTTTTTCCTTTTGCAGGTATCCCAATAACCCCCACGGAGAAGAGGCCGCACAATAAGATCATCACGAACGGGTCACTCCCGCGCAGTGTCAACACCCCCAACTTGGTGCAGACCAGCGATGGATATTATAAGTAAGTCGTTCTTACATAATCTTTGATTTATTAAGCCAGGATCGGTTAAAATTCACGGTTACTAAAGCTATGTAGTAAAGGAAATGTTGTGTTGAATGTTGTACTTGTTAAATATTGTAAAATACATTTTGGTACGTTTCGTGCTCGTACTAAGCTGGTATCGCGTTAAGCCTCTGTGTGCACCGGCAGGACTGTGCGTAACTTTTGTTCGCACACAGTGCAGCGCATTTGTTTCAAACATTTTCATTGAACTGAGTTTAGCAATGTGCGTGTACAAATAACGAGTCTACTGCTCACGTGTGCGCGCACAAATGAATCCAGATGTGCGTGAACATTTTTAGGATCTCAGCGAATTCGTTCGTGTTTGCTTGGATGACTCGACCAAAGCAATCATTTGTGCCGCACACAAGTGGAATCGCATCTTTTCAACACTACATGTCTAATTTTGCTCTAACAATATCTTCTTTTCTTCCAGGTTCGATACTAGTCATACCAAAACCTCCTCAATGAGCCAATCCCTTCCCTTACAAAGGAATCTCTCTAGCTACGAGAACTTCGACTCCACCCCTCCCACAGAACTCACTCCTGAAGTCGTCATCTCCCAGAATAACTACGAAAACGTAGGCAGGATGGATGAGATCGGTATACCTGTCTTTGAAGACCCTTCCCCAAGAATGCACGATTTGTCTAGTCCAATTATGATTAGGAAACTTCATAACCAAAGTGCCGATCGTGGTCCTAACCTTTCATCCCCTATAGGTTCTCCCTACGAAAACGTTTATTACAGAAATAACGTTTACGGGAACCTAAAACCTAAATCCCCGAACACACAAAGCCCTAGAACCAGAATAAAAACGACTTTTGCACATAAAAATCTCACATCGCCACAATATTTTATATTTCCCACACCTCCTCCCGTAGATAACTCCAAAAAACCTAACTTTGAGCCAGAAAAACAGGAAAGTACAGACAAAGACAGACCAAAATTCGACGGAATAGAAAAGCAACTAAGTCTAGAAGAAGAAATACCAATGATAGATGATGACTTAACAAATGACTTAGAATTCAGGTACTCAAAAGTACTGAACGAAGAAAAAAAGGAAGAGTCTCCCGAAAAGAGTCCAGAAGTAATCTTGACTAAGAACCAAAGCTTCGATGACATGAAGAAGGAGTTAATGGCCGACATTCCAGAATTAGAAGAGTTTGAGAAAGACTTGAAAGAGAATAAGAGAGACAAGATAATTAAGAACATAACAGAAGATATGAAGAAGATTGATATTGAAGCTGATTCTTTAGACAGTGCGGTCTTAGATGACAATGTTGATGAGTTGAAGAGTAAATATGAGAAGTTGAAAGAAGAGAGGAAGAAATTGGTGACGGAGATACATGAAATTAAGTGCAAGATGTCTGAAATTAGGTTGCAGGAAGACGATATTTTGAGAGAGGTAAGTTAAATCATACATATACATAGAGAGCAGCCCTTTACCCAGGTACATTACCTTGTGTAATTTATTTCATCACCACTGTTCTTAAAACATCGTGAGGAAACCGGCATTACCTAGAACCATTTCGTAAGACGTGACATTCACCAAGCCGCACTGGGTGATGTATTATGGCCCACTCCCTCTCACAAAGAGTAGGCCTGTATCCCAGCAGTGGGGCTGACGAGTTCGGATATTTAGCCCAAATGCCTGCCAGGGTCCCAGGACTGTCTGACAGATTACTGCAGCCCTGAGACGCAAATGGCAAATGAAGAAACAATAGGTTTTTAATCAGTCATAACTGACACAATTATATTGTTACTTTTACAGTTGGAAATGGAAAAAGCACTAATAAAGGGAGAATACGATTCAGAAATAGCAATTCTCAACATAGAACAGAAAAAGAAGATGGCCTTAGTTGACAACGCAAAGAGGATAGAAGAAGAGATCCGGCAGCTGAAAGAGAAACAAGAAACGAGACAGAATGAAATGAGAGATCGAGTGGAGATCGCTACTTTGAAGGTTGAGAGGTAAGTGATCCTAGAATTGAAGATAGAAAAATTAATTCTGGTTTTTTATTCAACTCTACAATGAGTTTTTATAATTTGCACTTTAAACTTCTAAATACAAAGTGCTTTGTTCTATGACAGTAATTTTCAACCTGTGGGTCGCGTCTGTACAAACTTCTTTAAAGAATAATTTATATCTATTAAATAGATGTTTAAAAGAAAGTCTTTTTAACATAAACCTCTACCATTGCAATTCAGGATAGAGAAAGACTGGAAAGAAAACACAGCCACACTTGAAGAGTTACAAAATGCTCAGGATATTCTGGACAACGAGACCAAGATCTTTGAGGATCTGGAGTTCCAACATCTTGAAGAGGAGTCGGAATTGTAAGTAGAATAAGAATTCAGACCATCTTGATCTCCACACGCCACAACCATTATGCATTTAGCCTTGACAGCTCTTCCTATTTTCTCTTTTCAAAAAATTTCATATTTCTTTGACCACTTTGAATACGAGTGTCGATACTGTAAGTTCAGACATTCTATGACCTAATTAAAAGCCAAGGATTGCCATAGTTAGATTTTTATTAGGTCACTTTCTGAAAGTTGGAGGACAACACTTTGTGTAAATCTTTTCGTCTAATCTTCAACCTTGTTCGTAATAGAATTTTATTTCCCGCAGGTTATCAAACAGAGAAGACGTCCAAAACGAAATAATCCTACTAACAAAGAAGATAGAAGCGCAAAAAACTCGAATTCTAACTCTGAAATCCGAAGCGAACAACAATCTAACATCTGCACTAGACGAAACGAAAATATTACACGCAGAATATGTAAGGCTACTAAACTTAGTCGAAGAACTAACAGGCAAGGTACAAACAGTAGAAAAAGAACTAAAACCTATTGTAGCAAAACTTAATGATATTGAAAGAACTCAGTCCCCTGATAGTGCGTTCTACACAGACCAGACCAGAGCAAAATCAGGGGAATTCGGTTACTCACCACAAAGTTCAGACAGTGATGATATTGATCTAAAAATTTCAACTTTCGAAGATCATACGAAACAATTGAAGGATAAGTTTAACTCCATTGATCAAATGTCTCAATCTATGACGGTAGATATAGAAAGAAGGGTCATTACTGACATTGTTGATCATGATGAGAGGTTTAGCGAGAGTCCTTCAAAGTCTTCGACTTCTTCGAAAGAGAAGAAAGGATTCTGGGAAAGAAATTTCGATTCTTTGAAAAGAAAGAGTAAGAAACCGAAATCTCCAGAAAAAGTCGATATAATGTCACAAAGTTTGAACGAAAACTTATTCTATAACGATAATATAGAAGCTGATGTTAGTTTAGACAAATTCAATAGTCTAAGACATTCTAAAAAGAAAGAAAAAGATAAGAATACAGGACCAGTTAAAAGCAATTCATCGTCAAAGATACCAACTTTCGCAGCTTTAGGAAAAATAATGAAAAAAGATTCGTTTACAAAGAAAACTAGAGAGAATAGTATCAAAAATGATGAATCAGACAAGGAGAATAATTCTAAAAACCGTTACATCAAAAACACGAAATCAATAACAGTGGATAATAAATACGTTAAAGCTAAATCTCTTTCTCCCGACAAAAAAGAAGAAGACATACAAGAAGAGACGAATGAAATAGAAAATGAAACTAAAAATAAAGTGACATTTGAAAATGACACACATAAAACAGAATCTGCAAAACAATCAGCGAAAATTCTTCATCGAAAAAGCTGTGGTGATGAACCAAATATCAAAGAGTTTAATAAAATGAATGATACTAACAAAGTACCATCTCAAGATGATATTGATAGGATATCTAAGGTGACGACAGACGCGCCGATTCTGCCGAGCGATACGGATATGAATACTTTGGGGAAACGGACTTTGGACAGCTTGATGGAAGTGGAGAGGAAAAGAATGGAAATGTTGGAGGAACAAGGTATAGCCATTTTTAAAGTATTTTCTATTACAAATTTCTCCGAACACGCTCCGCACAGGACACTCAAACTGGTTATATATTTTGACGAACACGGTGTTTGATGTTCGGGTGATACGCACTTGCGAACAAAGTTTTCGATGTCTGTGTTCACCATGGTTTCATGATTCACTAACTTATCTGACCAAGTAAAGTTTAAAAGGTACTTAAATTATATGATTCGGATTTGATTATTCAAGAACTTTTAAATACTAATATCTTTTAAATGTTCACAAAGACACTCAAAACCATAATGATTCCGAATTTACCATTCCAAACTTCTTAATAACTCCTATAATGAAGTACCTGCAATTAAGTCTTAGTCAGAAGCTCAAAAGTCTAACAACTAGTATTACCAAAAGCTAACGTATTACCCAGTTACTGGGTTGTGGAGATCCGATAGGCAGCCGCTCCATATAAAATACTGATATTCAGCTGCATCTGTTTCGACTGGAAGTTGATCCCAACAAAGTTGGGAAAAGTGTAGATAATGAAGTACCTATTATTTATTTACTTTGGGTGATAACCCTTCCAAATATTGTGATATGTGCAATTATTCTAATAACGCCACATTTTCTCCTCAGGATGCCAAGTAATCGAAAACGAACGCGAAAAAATATCAGAATTAAAGCGTCGAGTTCAAGATGAGACCAAGAAACTCTGGGATCAGAAGTATCGTTCGGAGCAGAGCAAGTCTTTCGAGGAGCAGACCCATAGTCTACCCCCCATGCTACCACCGCGCCGGGATGATGAGAAGGGATATGACAGGAGTGTCATGGAAGATTCTAGTCTGATGGATGATAGCTTCATGGCGAATTCTAGCATGTTTGAGGAGAGGTAAGTTTTTTTTTTAAATATTTCTAACCGAATAGTTTAATTGCGTTGAATGTATCCAGAATTTGCATCTTAGCCAACCCAAATGGCTCGTGTACTTCCTGTAATTGCGATTTTTTTTAATCTTTTACATCTCTTTATGCTATTTTTTTTAGGCTTTTATAAATCGAAATACATAACGACGTCAGTATAATTTTAAGGGCGTTGTGAGGTCACGAGACGCTGCTCTCGAGTTTCTATGCGTTTGATCTTTGCCAACTAGTCTTTGTTACGTACAAAGCGTTTTGAAAACACTTGCATTGTGCGCACAGTTAATGAGTTGAATTCCCTGCTGGAGTCTTTCTTTCCTGATAGCTACAACCTTGAGGTCTTCAAGTCAAGATTGAATAGGTTACTTCTAGGCAAGCGTGCTTCACCGTCGACCACATCATGGCTTACCATCGAGATAGTTGGCACAGCTGTACCTACAATCCGAAGTGCGTTTACAAGCGTGATATGATAAATGTACTCAAAAAACTTTCATGAACAATATCTCGAAACACATTACTCATACTCTATGATTCAAATCGCACTGGTCACTGATAAGGATTAGCAGTCATACCGCGAAATTGGACGTAAGCGGTCGTTCCGCATCCAAGACGATAACGGCGATAATATTGTTGTAAATAGAAAGACATTCATTGGTATATTTGATCAGATAGTGGTGAATTTAGGTAACTAGCAAGAGTTTTGAATGGTGAATGACGTAGTTTTTAAATTCACAATCTTGATTCCTGAGCGGTAAAAGCAACAGTTACTTAAATGTGAACATCGGTCCGGAGCAATCTGACCAGTTTAATTATTTTGTGACTACTGTAAAACTGCCGATGACACAATGCTGATGATACCAAAATCTTCTTCTAAGTCCTATACATTTGGTCGCGGGACTCACGAATTACCGTGACCCCGGTACGTAAAGGGCTATTGAAGGACACCGTGGATTTTAGTCAGTCAAGTCTGACAGTCCCTCCCGCTCTGCCCTGGGTGGGAGGACTCATTTGATGATTTTACCACGATAAAAAAAGTCCTATACATTTTTAACCATTTGTTAAGAAAACGTGATCTTAACAATTGGTAGTTAGTTTATCTGCTATTGATCTTTCAACTTGCCCTTATGATGATTTGTTTGCTCAGTACCTAGTTAAAAAACTATTTGTTAAATCCTAAAAAGTGTAAATGATTTTAACTAATTGTTAGCTTAACTACTGATAAAACAAGTGGCCCTTAGTCATTTATAGTATTCGTTTAAGATTTCACTGCGTTTAAACTGTTACGGGCTGGGTAGGGGATAAATTAATCAACACCAATTAAAAACCAAATAATGTTTAATGACACACAAATCACTTATTACAACAACCACTAAACGCTATTCAACACTATCCACTAGTATTCACCACTAAAACACACTACACACGTAAAAGTCACTTCGGGGTTTTTTTTTTCACTTCGAATTCACTTTCGAATCGCCTCGATCGCAGTCAAAACCAGACTAACCGCCAGTCCCTATCGGTGCCTTATTTAAATTCCAGCCGGACTCACTGGATGTTAAGAGAAGATGGTCGAAAGTTCTGGAAAACATCCATGGACTTCTATTCACTCCCATCATTTCTAAAAACTTCTAGTTCAATCTTCAGTAGAATTGTCGTGAACCTTAGGGCTTGGTCTCGCAATTCGATCGACGTAACAAAACAAAAGAAGTAATAACATTTCTTAATAATATTATATACCTGCAAGAAACCAACTCACTGTAAATCTGCACACTGATAACAAATGAAAACATTACATACGCATGTTTCTTAAGCAAGCAGTTAAGAAAATAACTAACGAACTACTGACTCAGGCTTACACAATGTATTGTTTGGAATTCTTTGTAGGTACGTAGTTCTAGAACTTGAAAAAACCTCCACTGAAGTTTTTTTTGATGATTGACTAAGAAGTATGCAATTTACAAGCTTAGCAAACTACTTCGATCGCGACGAATCGTGGAACGCAAAAAGCAACTGAAGATACAAGGTAGACCGTGAGTATGAGGACGGCGAGTAATCAGTATCTCGCCGTCTGATCAGGGACCATGCGCGTGTCCACGGCGTGTCGTGTTCCACGCGCGCCTCAATGAGCTGTAGGCTCACGTAGCGGGACAAACACCTGATTGGGTCGCGGAATTGTACCCTGGAATATAAAGTAGTAATTGAAAGAACACGATGGATTTATGTCAGTATGAGTCTGACAGTCCGTACCCCACCTTCAACATATTGCGGGAGGAGCCATTATGATGATGTAAACAGCCAAGTCTGACGGACCTTCTTCTCCGCTCATTGAACCCAAACTAGCCTAGCCTATATATTTGGTGATATAATACTATGCCCACAATTTATAATCGCTCTTCATTCCCTAATTGTTTAATTTTCAGCGTGACATCAGACCGCCAGTGTCCACAGACTGATGTCATGTCTATTATCATGATTCATTTCACTTTATGAATTGATATTATCAGTGTTACTGGACATTGGACAATGAACAATGCTTGTGCTGACAGAATTGTGAAACACAATTGAACTTGAAATTATTTCATTACTAGCTGGCCCAGCTAACTTCACATAAACAACGTCACTCAAATGTTTTGCCTTCCCGGAACCCCTCCACTAACACGTAAACTTTATGGTATGGTGTTAAAGTTCAAATTGACTTTTAAGTATTACTACGAATCTTTTGTATGAGAATATAGAAAAGTGTTGTTTTGAGACTTTTTTAGGCATTAAAAAACTGTGGCGCTCGGGGACTGCCGCGGTAAAGCTACTGCATAGCATTTATTATCAACTTATGCAATCATAATTATTATTTATTATATTTAGAAAAAAAAATAAAAAATTAAGGCCTACCGCGATTATTGAACGAGAATATTATCCCATCGTTGCTCTATGGGAAGTTACTCTACTAATTAGGCTATGATCAGCCACGTCAATCAAGTGAAACGTCAAGACAAAAATTCATTCATTCAAATTTTTCATTCACGTTGACATGAAAGATGTGGCAGTGACAGTGTTAGGTTTATTTTCGTTACGGAATTTCTTGATTAGGACGCTCAAAGCCCGCGATAAAAGTTATGCAAAGGCTTAAAAATCTAGTTTTCAATTACCTTTGACCACAGAAATCTTAATTATTAAGATTTCTGTGCCTTTGACATAATTTCACTAACCATATTTCATATTCAGTGCTGAAACCATAGCTAAGCTTTACACAAATACACTACACATTCCTCGATTCTAATACATAAACCACATTACTAGCCACAACTCAAATGAATCGACTCTTAAAAGAAACGCTCGTTACTCAGTAACTAAGCTATACAGATTTATTGTAAAGCAATTTATTATTCACTAGCGACCCGCCCCGGCTTCGCACGGGTGGACATTTATTTTTTAAGATCTCTCACAATTTTAAATTCGTAATATCTTTTGAATGTATTGTCCGATTGGAATAAAATAAAAAGTATTTTATAGCTATTGAAACAATCTTACTCAATAAATAGTAATAATTTATTTGGATAAGGATTAGTATTTGACGATAATATGATCAATAAACATAGGCTAATAATTTTAATTACTTTTATTCTATGGAAAAGTGGTTATAATGGCTAAAATATAAATGTTTGGTTTATACTATCGCGGACGTTTTTTGTAGGCATTATTGAGTTCTACAACTTTTCTATAGAAGTCAACCATACATCTCTAACCATTTAGGCAGCGTTCGCGAGAATCGTTAACGTACGGCAGTTTTTTCGACGCCTTACTCCACAATTTTCACTACCACGAAAAATCCTATCTATTTTCCGGGATAAAATATAGCCTATACGGATTCGGAAGAATCCCTCTAAGTAATGGTAAAAGAAATTTTGAAATCGGTCCAGTAGTTTTTGAGCCTATTCAATACAAACATACAAAAATACAAAGGTTTCCTCTTTATAATATTAGTATAGATTTAAAAACAAGACCATTAGTTCTTCTGTCGGTTTTTGAAATATATTTATTGCGAGATCAGTTCATTTTGTGAAATATTTTTGTTAGTATAGACTGCTTCCGTTTTAATTTAGTTTTGAACAATTTTATCGTACACTCTAAGCCTCTAAGAAGTTTCAATATTTTGAAAATAGTAATCCGAATGTCATAAGAGAGATTACTGCTCTTGTAACCCATTTGTAGGAACTGGTGCAACGTTGTTTTGCTGGTACAGGCATCTATGGGATATACATAAGCGTTTCATACAGGAATTGGCTATTTGACTGAAAGAATCTAATTAGTCCGTCACTTAGATTATCAAAAAATATTCGACCCGTATTTTTTCTTTTGTTTCGTAAACCAAAATTGACGGAGATAGGTACGATGCTTTCAAAATTGGCAAAACGTCACAATTTAGTACAATTTTTATTGAATTCTGACGTCACGAGCCCCTACTCTCGAGTTTCGATGCGTTATAAAAATAAATAAATATTCCACAACTATCACACAACGCCATCTAGTCCCAAGCTAAGCAGAGCTTGTGTTATGGGTACAAGACAACTGATAAACATACTTATATATTTCTAAATACATACATATTATAGATAAATAACACCCAGACACAGAACAAATGATCGTGCTCATCACACAAACATTTGTCCTGGGTGGGAATCGAACCCACGACCTCCGGCATAGCAGTCAGGGTCACTAACCACTAGACCAACAGGCCTGTCATATTTTGGTGAATATTCATTAATTTTACAAAAGAAAAAATACGTGTCCGTTATTTTTTTAAACTCTAACTGACGGACTAAATATATTAATTTGTAATTTATAGCTACTGTCAAATAGCCAATTCTAAAAGATGACATGGAAAGTCATATTTTGCACTGAGTCAAGATTTGCGCCCGATTGATGGTAATAGGTTCGCTCTAAATTATATGGGTCTTAAACCCAAGCAACAAAATCATCATCAGCCTGGATTCGTTCACTGCTGGACATCTCAATGTACGCCACTGAGCCCGGTCTTGAGCTTTCCTCATCCAGTTTCGCAGGTCGTCGCTCCACCTGGCCTGTGGGCGTTCTTTACTACGTCGTGGTCTCCACTCCGGGACACCTCTAAGTACCCCAACACAATGGTTGTCTGTCCTGCGAGAAATGTGGCCAGCCCACTGCCACTTCAGTTTAGTAATCTATGAGCTCGGCAATTTTAATGCTCATTTCGGGTTTTATTTATCACAGTCCAAATCTGGTTGACTTTTAGTTACACCCCAGCCTAACCCTTCAGGAATTACAAGCGTGATGTTATATTACAACTGCAATCTCCAAAAAGCAGTTTAAAAATCCGTATTAAAAATTTTGTTAATATTTTTATTTAGCCTGCACTGTCCCACTGCTGAGAAAAGGCCTCCCCCAATTCCGTCCAGGAACTCTTCCTGGGCCACTTCGAACCAGCCCTCATGGTATGCGTCTAGGTCGTCTCCACCTTTTTGTGGGTCGGCCCCGGCAGCGCCTTCCATGTCCGGGCACCCATTGTGTGGAGATCTTTGTCCAGCGGTATTAAAGCCATTAATTTCAACATGTTTCAAAGTCTTTTCTTAACAACTAAGTACGTAATGTTTTCATTTCTTATCAGTGTTCTTATCACTTTTCAGTTCATTTTTATGCAGGCATATTAAATTAAGAAACGCAATTACTGATTTGTTTTAATGCGATGGTGTTCAAAAGTAAAATGATTGGGGACCCACATAATAAAACAACCCATTCTACTTAATAAACTTTCCTGCATTAGTTGAACAAACAAAACCCGTCGGAATCTAGATAGTGTCGTCACAGTTGCCTATTTAGCTATCTATGTCAATAGGTCCACGATAGCAGGTGATAACGCGTCTATGTGATGATAACAGCGCTGTGGAGTACTTATGATTTTATTTATAGGGAAATGGGTAGGTTTTCAGAATTGATAAATAGGATTTCTCATGAAAAATGATTAAATGAGTACACCCACCCTTGGTGGAGCGGGAGAGACTATCAGACTCGTACTGACTAAAATCTACGTGTCCTTCAATAGCCCTTTACGTTCCCGGTAATTCGTGAGTCCCGCGACCCCGGCACGCTTTGGCCCTCTAGAGGGGGACCCCGTCATTTTGCTGACAAGCGCCGTCGACCCGGGTGGTCCCCGGCGGGCGGCTATGAAAAGTGATATTAATTTTATCAAAGTCGAGTGACCGGTCTAAAACAGACGCCCAGGGTCTGTTTTATTTTGGTTGATATTAAAAATTCATCAAATGAGTCCTTCCGACTGTCACACTCTTACTTATTAACCCTTTAACCGCCAGAGTCGTATATATACGACAAACATTTCCGTGCCCCTGTCGCCCGTGTCGTATTTATCCGACAGAATATTCACGATTTTTGTTGTTTTCTTCGATTTTATTGCATCTATTCTATATCTCTCTATATAAGTAGATAGACGGATAGAATACTTTTTATTGTACACCATGATATTTTACAAATCGGAACTTAAAAGCATAAAGAGAGGAGAAGAGGAAAACACGATTTGTAACCGGGCGCTAGGGGCACGGCAATTGATATTTAGCCAAGCGCTTAAAAGGTTAAAAAATACCCTGCTCTTTCAATTGCCCTGTACGTACGAGGGTCGTGGTTACCTTTACTGCCGGTACCGCGACGGCAATAGGCAAAATAATGTAATTAATGCCTTCATAATATCAAACAGTCACGCTAGTAATCTATTATCAATTTGTAATAATTATAATTAATTAAACAATAACTATATCGACCTCTTGGCATCATAATCACTGCTCACATTGGAATGCGACACGCTTCGTATATAGGCCGTATGTCATATACAGCATGATATTAATTTTTTATTTTATTTGAGACGTCTTTATCTATAAGCTAAGTAAAAAGTTCTTATTTTTATAAAATTATCTTTAACCCGCGACTTTGCTCGCATTAATTTAGAATATACCAATCAATTCGGATCGTGCATCTGGCGCCATCTATAATCGTCATCTAAAATCTAAATCGGACCTTGAACTGAAAATGCGTGTGGTACAGGACGCGCCGCCTCGACCCGGGCATGGACCATAATGGACGGCGAGTCACCCATTACTCGCCGTCCATATGCCCGCGAAACATTAGACCTGATATGGAGTGAGCTCACTGAGAACGAACTGGGACTCCTGCGCACCGACACGGAACACAGTTAAAACTGTTTTGCGCCGGTTTACCTTAATTAGTATTAGTAACAAAATTCTCGTCATAAATAATCCTTTTCCTTTTATCGGGAATACCGGTAAAAACAAGATTATATTTATAGAGATTTATCAACTGAACATGCTGATAATGTTATCAGACGCTTCAAGTTCTGTGATAGTGGACGGTGAATGTTTATGGGTCCTATCGATTTGTACTTTAACCTGCAACTCACGGGCCATCTATATTTCACAAGTTTTTTTTTTTTACTTTTCAACGTTATTGTGTAATTTTCAAATGGAAACAACTTTCCCAAATTATTAGAAGAACATCGTAGTTATAAAAACGCTTTCTTTTATAATAAGTATTAAAGATAGATAGTTATCCCTTTTTAACAGCACCTCCGTCTGTTATTATGAAAAATCAGGCTATTTTACATAGGTATATTTATTATAGTCTTGAAGAAAACCATAACGACAGTGTAATCTTTTTAATTATTTGAAAATAAACAGTGTCAAATTAAGTTTTAGTAATATTAATAATTTTATCCAATTAGCACCTGCTAGCTAGTGTGTCCTAAATAATACAGGAAGACCTAATAAAGTAGCTAATTAAAATCATTCAACGGCTATAATTAACAACACTATAAAAATAAAATTATGTTGAGTTTTCATTCGTTTTTAAACATATAAATCAGTCTACAGACCAATTTTCATTTTCTCCTGAAACTATAAAATTCTTATAGAGAAACATAAAGGTAGAAAATAACTTTAATTTGATACTTTATAAAGTGGAAATCACTGTCGTTGACGCATGCGAGAAACTCAAATTAAAAACGTAAAAGTTTTACTAAAATAGAAATGATCAAAGAGTAAAAATATTTCTTTTTAAAAGAACTGTCACTCCAGTGAACTTAAAATATCTGGAGTGATCGAAATGCTTCATTTGGTTTTAATTGTAATGCTCTTATTTGGGTAAAAGTAAACGTTTTGTTTAGACATCTAGATGACACTAGTAGGTTATACAACTACCTACGATGAAGAGAATAATAATTATGAAATAGAAGTGATAAGTTATATCTCACTTTCTAGAAAAAAACAATGATTTGCTGACATACTTTACGTGTAATCTACAGAGAAATATTTACGAAAGTCTTGAATATACTTTAACTTTTAATTTAATTAACCTATTTTTTTACGTGGTAAAATCATCAAATTAGTCCTCCCGCCCAGGGCAGAGCGGGAGGGTCAGACTTGACTGACTAAAATCCACTGTGTCCTTCAATTGCCCTTTACGTACCGGGGTCACGGTAATGCCTGAGTCCCGCGATCAGTTTAAATAACTTTAAATTTAATTTATTTTCATTAGATATTTTTTTCATTTATACAAAAAGGACTATCAGAAATACACCGTTATATCCAGAAAATATTACTTCCTGCTTCAAATCAATCGCTATTATTATCCTGTTAAACACATTCAATTATCAAATTTATAGTTCATACTAGCTTTTGCCCGCGACTTCGTTCGCGTGGAATAGTGACTTCCAGCAGATTTTTGGTTTTACCCAAATGGGTCCCGATCTCGCGGGATCTCTTCAAAAATGAAATGTGGAAGATATTCTAGGGAACTCTTCAAAAATCAACATAATGAGCTCTGCGTTTGAATTTAAGAGATGTATACTCCCTTAGGGCATTAAAGCCGTTATGCCTATCGAAAAAGGCGAAAATGTTATTTTTCCCTTATTTTCCTACCATTCTACTGATTTGACATTTCAGTTCAAAACGAAAAAGACTGTTTCTCCCTTGACAATTTTTCTATTATTGACATTTCTGTATACGTTTTTAGTTTTGCCATCCTTTGCAAACCTATAAAGGTTTTGTGGTTTCGACACTCTTGAGCACGCAACGTAGAGTTGTCCATGGGAGAAACAGTCTTTTTCAAGATGTACCCCCGCAACTTTTAGCGTTTGCCCTTGGGCTTTATTTATGGTCATTGCAAACGCAATTTTCAGCGGAAACTGAACTCTTTTGAATTGGACTGGCAAATCAGTTGGAATGATGGGAATGCGGGGAATAATGAAAGTTTCGCCTTTTGCCATCCCAGTCATAATAACGGCTTTAATGACATTCCGTCCTAAATAGGTTATTTGTAACCGTATGCCGTTATATAGTCTTGGTGGATCTAGGTTTCTCATAAGCATCACAGGAACACCAATTATACAACGGAACCAATTTAAAATTTACGAAACAGGAGCAATCCACAAAAACTATCATACAACCGACTCTACAATTTTTCCACGAAAGTACCGAAGCGTTCGGCTGATACCCAAAATGCGTGTAACGAAACCATAGCGCGATCTATTGCGATCCCAACGGCATCTATCGTCCATGTCGCGACCTATTCCGATCCCAACGCCATCTATCGATAAGGTATCCGAGTTTGACAACTGGGATACCTTTTCGATAGATGGCGTTGGTCGATTATTTATCTAAACTCCGTTCGGGCATTTTCTTTGTACTTAAAGTTTTATTATATTGATATTATTTTATTCATACCTTTTTACTATTTATTTACTTTTTTCCGATGAATTAAAACAATAACATGAACCGAATTCGTGTAACGATCGTCACCATTGCGCGATCACCGCCATCTATCAATCATTTAAGGAATTATCTATACTCCGTTAGAGCATTTAATAAATTTTATTTTTTATTTTTATTTTTCTGTAATAAAAACTATCCTATGTCCTTTCTCAAGTTCCAAACTATGTCTGTACTAAATTTCCCACAAATCGGTTCAGTAGTTCAGGCGTGAAGAAAAGACAGACAGACAGATAGACAGACAGACAGACAGACAGACAGACAGACAGACAGACAGACAGACAGACAGAGTTACTTTCTCATTTATAATATTAGTTTGGATTAGGCTCGACTCACACCAAAAGAGCGGTGAAGGGCAACGAAGCGGAGCGCAGTTTCAGTGTCATATGAATTTAAACTTTATTTCCATTACTATAATACTCATTCTTATTATCGTACTCATACTCGAAAGAGTCGCGGGAATGCCCGCGGATCCGCGGGCATCCTCGCGACTCGTTCGAGTTTCTCATGCGATAATAAATTTTATTTTAATGAAAATAAAGTTAAAATTCATATGACACTGAAACTGCGCTCCGCTTCGTTGCCCTTCGCCGCTCTTTTGGTGTGAGTCGAGCCTTAGCAACACGCTGTATACAACGTAAACTCATTGTGTCAACGCATATTATAAACTTCCCTGCATCCAATTGAGTCCAACAGATGTTTGTGCTCGCGACTCCACGCATTCACAGTTCTTTATTACGAACGTAGCAATATATCGTGCGCGCGTCTCTATCGCTTTATAAGGCGAAGTTTTTTAAAAGTGCTGTTTAAATACTAATATATTAAATGTGAAAGTGAGTTTATTTGCTTGACAAGCTTTAACATCATCGGATTTCAATATTTAACACACGGATAAACTATGACATAAAATAAGATTTGGGATAATTATTATCCCAGTAGCACTTTCCTTTTGGATAATTTCGGCTACTACGGAAGCGAAGACGCAGGCAAATCTATATTCATCAGTGTGTTTAAAATTAAAAAATAACGTTCATAAGTGTATACAATTATGGTTCTATGATGAGTTGTGGAAAGATATTGACCAAAGATTTTTAGAAAATATTAAACAGATACGTGACTTTGTTAGTGAGAGTTACTTACGATGTTAGTTTTAAGGAGAGTTATGAATCATGTTTTGTATGATTTATTTATGGAAAACTGTCTAGTTTGTTTAAAATTGTAAACACAATAATAGTTTAGTTTAAAATATTTACTAGCACCTCTTCTCTTATGTTGGCAATAAAATTAAAATTAATGAAGAAAAAAACGAGTTCACACTGCCGCCCGCCTTGCCCTCAATTACATCCATGTAGATTTCGGAAATTATCCCACATGAATGTACGCATGGGATAAAAAATATCCTACACATCAAAATTAGGTCTTTTTATGTCCGTGTCGATTACGATTTTGTTAATATTTGCTTCAGCATTCCTAGCTAGAAATCTAATCACTATTCCTAAGACGCCTTAACCTAGTAGAATAAAATAAGGCAACTCATTACAATACAAATGAAAGTTTCTAATGACACCCATCCGTGTGTCTGTCTATCTTAGCTAGTCAGTTTAACATCCAGATATCCAAACAGATTTTCATTAAAAAAATATCAATAAAAAGAAAATGTATGTAGAAAGCACAAGAAGAACTTAAGCATGTAATGACGGTCGCAGGATTCACGAATTACCGTGACTCCCGAAGGTAAAAGGCTATTGAAGGGCACCGTGGATTTTAGTCAGTACGAGTCTGACAGTCCCTCCCGCTCTGCCCTGGGTGGGAGGATTCATTTGAGGATTTTACCACGATAAAAAAAAGCATGTAATGTCAAATGCACTGACGTGTGACGCGCATAGGTTGCCTCGTATGCGGAATCTAGAAGAGGTTATTTGTGCCTATAATGCATTGATTTATTGACATAATTAACCTACCGGATACCTTGAGCTTTCTTCTTACATTTTTATCAATAATAAAGGGACGCCATAAGTATTACGACTGCTTATGTCAGTCGAAAGTTAAAGAAATACGCAACACTGTGAAAACGATTATCACTTGTCTCCCCTCAGAACATTTCACCGAATTAACAGAAATGTCAAATTAGTTAAAACAATAATTAAGACTTAATTATGAATTACATCCTATTCCACACCATATGGTTTTAACAGATGATGTAATAAATTAAAACTGTTGACAATAGTGAACTCATAATGTGCAAGTGTGAAAGTGACGGCTAGATTTTTTTTTTACTTTTATTATGAGTATGACTGTCCTGTGAAAGTGTTGTGCCGCACTTGTGTTTAAAAATGACTAAAAATAAGGAAAAGGATAGAAAATGTCCGCTGTTATGTTGGTAAGTGTTTTTATACAAAAATAGGATACACAATTAATCTTAAACTTAAAATTAGGATATAATAAACAAAACATAAAGGAGAATGGAAAGAAATTGGTGAAGTATTTTCTCATAAGTGGGAGTAACACATTAAAAAAAAACAATTGTGGTGTAAACACTGCCAGTTTATTTTTGTGATAGATGTTTAATTTAATTGCATTTTTTAAGGTTTTTTTTGTAACTTCTGGACTGTAGAATCAATCCCATCCCTTCCCATTTCCTTTAATTTTAATAATCGACATTCAAAAGTGAATCTTTGATGGCCTAATTGAAATAAATGATTTGACTTTGACTTTGGACAACCAATACTATTGAACGGTTTCTTGTCATGGTTACTACATTTTATACGCCAAAAGTGTGAAAATCGTGTCTGTACTCGTACTTTTTATCGAAACTGATATAAAAATGTTTTCATTTTATTTGATTGTTGTACGCTTGTAAAGGATATTAAACCCACGAACAACTTATCCATTTAAAATAAGTTAAACTTTCTGTATGTTAGAAAGTTACATTATTAGGTATCTGCAAGTAATATAGGCTCAACTCAATTTATACTTGCTATCAAATTCTTTTTCCATTAAGCTTGCAAATCCTAGTGATTGGCATTATGCTTATCTTTCTATGTCGGTGTTTCGGGTTATCATCCATCTGGACTTTGTCCGGCATTATAACTTGACCGTATCATCACCAGAAAAGATAAGATAAGCTTTTTCCAAAAAGTCAGCCATCATCTAAAAAATCACAAAGTCAAAATCAATCACATAGTACAAAATTAATTTTACTGTGGAAGTTGGTGAGTTTTGTTGATTAAATTATCTTAAAAACGAATTGTCGAAAAATGCAACACACTCCTATAAAATAAAAATAATTATACACACAATAAATTGGTAATAGAAACTCAAACAAAAAAAAATATACGAACACACGAAAATAGCACCTCCTCATTTTTGGGAATCTGTCAAAAAGTACTTAATTATATCAAATTAGTTTATTTCGCGTTCTGAATATTTTGTGAAACTTATTGGTAAACTTAATTAACAACAATAAAAGGACTCCACTGCATAAAAGAATAGGCTATTTTACTCAACAAAAAGAGAAATAGATTATAAAAAAAACTATTATACCCGTATTTTTCCTTTTATAACATAGATAAACCAAAATTGTCGAAGATACAACGCTTCTAAAAATCACAAAACGTCACTCGGTCGCTATTATTTTACAGGCGTTATGACGTCACAAGCCCCCACTTCCAAATTTCGAAGCGTTTTATCTTTTTCAGTATTCATTGATTTAAAAAATACGTGTCCATCATTTTCAATACTCTAACTGTCGGACTAAACAGATTTTCAATTTATTTATGCAGTAAACTACAGTCTAAAATCTGTCTTATCAACGCTGATAATAGGCACAAATTATGCCTAGCATTACCCATATAAAGAATGATGTATGTTTGCGTGTCATCCTAGAGGTATGCTAAATAGTTCCTGACTTTTACAGATGGCTAGATATGACTCATACAATTGTATGACATAATGGATGCAACCTAATTAATAACAATAGGAATCTTTAAAGAGCTAGGAGCTCCAATGAGGTGGATGTATTACTAATCTGATGTCCTATTCTGGATGTGGAACACCGCCATATATGGTGGTCATTTTAATGTTTTTGATTTCTGTAATACACTAGCGAGCTAAAGTAAGGAATCACTTAGGGGAACAGTGTATAAGACGGAGACGCGAGGTATAATGGGGACATACACTCTTTAGGCATACTTAACACAACACTAACGTAGTGCAAGCGCCATCAGGACGTCCTTTGCAAGCGACCATTAACAAATGGCGTCCTGTTGGCGCTTGCGCTACGTTAGTATTGTGTTAAGTTTTCCTTAAATGTGTGATGTCTCCAATCATACCTCGCGTCCCCGTCTTATACACTGTTCCCCAACTTGGGATTGATCCGGAGTAGCTCCTTAAATGATGGCATGATTTGAATGAATTTGGTATCAATTCAAAGTTAACGGTTAAAACTTTAAAATGGTACCGGCATTTTTATTACTCTCTAGTTAATAAGTACTCCTTATCGCGCAGAATCGGTGCAAGTGATTCCATACTTTTGCTCGCGAGTGTATTAGAATAATAAAACATTTAGGCCTTTGTCAAACAGACAGGCGAGTCCGAAGCGATAACGAACCGATACGAGACGTCAGTCTGATAGTTTGGTCACGCTATCGGATCGCTTTCGCTTTTCTATGTGACTGGATTCAAACAATTCCATACATTACAAATAAAAACGCCTCGCTTCGCATTCTTCACGCCTGTATGTTTGACAAAGGCTTTAATCCGTATAAATTTGAAAGATTCTATCATCTGAAAACTATTAGAATCCGAAAACTATTTCCTATTGGTCACTGTGTCCGTAATCATAGACTAACAGGTTTGTTTTTTGTTTCAGTTCCGGGCTTATGTCATCATCCATAGAGGAGGTGAGTGTTTTTAGTTTTTATTCGACAACGACGCCATTTTGTTTTATAATATAATCAAAAACATTAAATTAATGTAATCAATGTATGCAGCATAGTTCTCTATGCATTTGAGTAACATTGGCAGGAGGGTGTTGTTTGTAAACATTTGTGAAATTGTCTGTAGATACAAAATGGCGCCGTTACTTTCGACCATAGACGCATAGTGTTACTGGTCTTGGACCAATCAGTTAGCAACGGATATATTCGCCTATTTAGCAGTGGAGTTTTAGGTACTCTTGGCCTCAATCTAGCCCAGAAGCAAATATAAGACAAATATCGATAATAGATGGAGCCAGCTAATCCAAAAGACAGTGGAACTCTTGTGCACCGACGGAAGACAGTGTTTCTAACTTACAAGATAGTTTTTAATTTTATTTGGACTATGATAGAGTTCTTAATTTAAAAATCCGACCCCGCTTTAGAATTGAGCAAACAAAATTCAAAAAATTAATGACGCCATTTATGACTGAGGCATTCATGGTTTATTATTTGGATTGGCTTTGAAAGATTAGCGACAATCACGTACGTAATGGCCTAGATCTAAGTGGTCATATCTTTTTGTTGAAATAACCTGTCATGAACTCTTCACCTACACAGATTGGTATGACAATAAAACTTGTTTGTTCTTCAAAAATAAAAGTCACAAAAATATGCACATTTTTGCGGTTTCTCTCCACACAATCTGTTTCAACTCAAACAATAAAAAAGTAATAAAAAGACGCCAACACTTCAACTTTAAAATGTACAGAGGCAATGCGCCGGCGCTGACAAAAACGATCCTCGCTTTGAGTAATTGAGCATTTATTCATCAGCTGCCCAGCCTATTCCCCAATACTGTGGGACTGGCTTCCAGTCGAACCTATTTTACATGCAACGACTGCCTATCTGATCTTCACAACCCAATAACTGGGTAATACAACAGATACCCCTTGGCAAGACCGGTAGTCAGATTTTCGAGCTTCTGTCTAACAGTAATGACTGTCAAAGATTTACAAATGACAGTCGACCAACGGCTTTACGTGCTTTCAAAGGCACCGAGGAAACACGCTTGGAGGAAGGTCACATTGTTCACCCATCCACAGACCAATCTTGGCTACCGCAGCTGTTATTATTTAGCCACGAATTCCTCCAATTGAGCATTGATTATGAAAGGTTCATGACCTCTGAATAGGTGTCATATGCGGGTAGTAGGAATGTTTAATGAGATGAATCATTTGAAAGTCGTAAGGAAGCTGTTAGCGGTTCCTGTCTGAAAGTGGTTGGTGTTTAATTTCAAACAAATGTTAAGAGTAGAATTATAGTTTTGACGCTGAAGAAGCCGTAAACTTGGGTAATTCAAACTTCTCGCCGTCTCTTTCGGTCACGGCTGCCGATATAAGTGAGTGCGCAGGCACAGGTGCACGTTTACTTCCCTCTCCCTCTTATGTAATTGTAGATCAGACCAGAGAGATATCCGGCGGAAGATCAGAGACGCCAACGGCTTAACATAGAGTTTGGAGACTCTGGACTGCAACTGAGAATGAAACTCTCACTCAGCAGTTATTAAATCCAAATTGTCATGTTTCCGCCCTTTGGTGTATTCTAAGGTTACAGATTTAGGTAAAGGTAGACATTTTGTACGTTTGCTATTCTAACCGGTAATCTTAAGGCGCTTCCTGACTGCGAGCATTCACCTGTAATGTAACGTTACAGATTCGAGCATTTCAGTGAGGGAGGAAAATCGAGCTTCACAATGCGCACCTTGTAATGATACAAAACAACTTTACATTAGTCAAGGATGAGAACCGAGCATTACAATGCGCACGCAAATGCAAATGTACGCGAATGCTTGTCAGTCAGGGAGGTAGTACTGTAATGTAATGCTCAAAGTGGAATCTATATTGTTACATTACATTACACGCGAATACTCCCGGCGAGGGAGTGCCTTAAAGTGTAAATACACGACTTAACCCATTCATTTCACTTTTAGCGACATCAGAATTTCAAAAATCAACTCGATGTCATCAAAAACGGCCATTTATTATCCCAGCTCCTGAAAACATAATAAACTTCAACTTAAATATAATTCCTCAACACATTGTCACGCGTATCATTAATAAAATACGCGTCGTTTTCAAAACACATAATATTTTTAAACGCTCGTATGAATGGAAAAAAAGACATAATACACCTGTTTTTAATGTTTATTTAAAACGGGATTCTCTTGTATACGTCACGTCTGAGTGGCAGTCTAATCTTAGGACTCTTACGCAATGTAGAGGGTGGTGTAAAATCTAGATATTTGCATGTCTTATAATGTACCTAGATAAGTTGAAGAAACAACATAAAATAAGGTACGAGTAGTTTAGTGCATAAATAAGTTGTCAGGGTAGTTTATTGCGCAAATAAAATCTGTTAAGTCCGTCAGTTAGGGTCGCGGGACTTATGATTTACCGCGACCCCGGTATGTAAAGGGCTATTGAAGGAGGAACCTTGGATTTTAGTCAGTACGAGTCTGACAGTCCCTCCTGCTCTGCCCTGGGTGGGAGGATTCATTTGATGATTTTACCAAGTAAAAAAAAAGAAGGCCGTCAGTTAGGATAATGTCAGTTGAGACTGGTCATCTCTTAGATTGCCACGGTTTATTTTAATTATAAATTATTTTGTTTCTGGATTTCTTTTTTTTTGTAATTTTACTGTGGACACTTTTAACTTGCTACATCGTTTTCACATAATGTACCATCTCAAAATGAATGATGTAACAAAGGTTTTGTAATAATTTTGGCGATCTAAAAAGAGTGTCCATGGAGTTTCTTGCCCGTTCTTCTCCATAGATATCTACTCCTTGGAATGGGCAATGGTTCTTTCACAGTTATTATGTCTTGTCACAGTTATACTGGGACTGTAGCACCATAATTTTGTAGTATTCAATTGTATTTGAAACGGGATTCTCTTGTATACGTCACGTCTGATCACGTCTGAGTGGCAGTCTAATCTTAGGACTCTTGCGCAATGTAGGCGGTGGTGTAAAATCTAGATCTTTACATGTCTTTCAAATGTACCTAGATAAGTTGAAGAAATAACATAATAAGGTACGAGCAGTTTACTGCATAAATAAATTGTCAGGGTAGTTTATTGCGCAAATAAAATCTGTTAAGTCCGTCAGTTAGGGTCGCGGGACTTATGATTTACCGCGACCCCGGTATGTAAAGGGCTATTGAAGGACACCTTGGATTTTAGTTAGTACGAGTCTGACAGTCCCTCCTGCTCTGCCCTGGGTGGGAGGATTCATTTGATGATTTTACCAAGTAAAAAAAAAGAAGGCCGTCAGTTAGGGTAATGTCCGTTGAGACTGGTCATCTCTTAGCTTGCCACGGTTTATTTTAATTATAGATTATTTTGTTTCTGGATTTCTTTTTTTTTTTAATTTTTACTGTGGACACTTTTAACTTGCTACATGCATCGTTCTCATATAATGTACCATCTCAAAATGAGTGATGTAACATAGGTTTTGTAATAATTTTGTGATCTAAAAAGAGTGTCCATGGATTTTCTTCCCCGTTCTTCTCCATAGATATCTACTCTTTGGAATGGGCATCTACGGTTCTTGCACGACTGTAGCACCAACATTTTGTAGTATTTATTATATTTTTTATGACTTTGACAATTCAATAGTGCCTGTAACTGGCCTACTTGAAAAAAATGCTTTTGTTTTGATTTGAATTGATTATTGAATAATAAATAACACGTTATTTTTTTTTATTAATGAATATTGACAAAGATAAAACGCTTCGAAAATCGTGAGTGGAGGCTTGTGACGTCATAATGCCTATAAAATTATACCGACCGAGTGACCAACAGACAGAGAGAGGGGATAGTTTTATTTGAAAAAAAAAAAAAAGAACTACATCTAACTATATCTCAAAAAAAAGCGGATAAAGTCAAATCTACCACTCCCAAGTAACATAGTGTCTTGACTTCCGCCCATAGGCGTGACAGAATACAAAAATAACACCAGAACAACATCCCTATACTCATTAATTCCGCTAACGAAGTATTATAAATACCACCTGCATTCTACGAAGACAAACGACCGTTTCCCTTACAACATGGGACGGATGAGCTAAATTACTGCTTCCTACATTATGTGCCACTGAAATACCGACTTTAATGTTACTGCTATTTATAGTCTAGGATGGATTAAGGACTTTTATCTACTATCATGGTATTAATCCTCTATAAAAGAACCTATAACAATTAGCTTATTGCCAACATTAAAACACTCAATGCTATAATGATCATTATATCATCCAAACGCGTGTTATAATGAATTTCAAAAAAAGAACATTCTCATGCAATGACATTTTTACCACCAGGTCGCTAACATTTTGAAAAAAGAACAATAAATTGTAGACTAATTCGTAATTTCGGATTCTCGTCTTATCGTGTTATTTCCCGCCATCTTGAATTCACATAGTTCTGTACAACACCCTATGGTATGAAAATCTTTTATAGAGAATTCACATCATGATTGTAGATAAAGTCTTGTATGCAACTGTTATAATTAGGTATTAAAACACTCATGTGATACTATTATCACACTCGGCTACGCCTCGTGTGATAAACCCACATTCGTGTTTTAATACCCCTGATTATACAACAGTTGCATAAATAACTATTATTTGATATGGCGTGGTTTTCCTGTGGAAACGGGATTTTGGGTCTATTTTTGATTGAATTAATGCTCTTTGGTGTTGCTTACCGGTGTCATGCTACGTTGACATTAATTAATGTCTGCTTTTATCAGCGTTATTTCGAATTTAAGTTTTCTCAGTTTTATTCCTTCTCTTCATTGAGAATAGGCTTTATCCTCTTTTTGTCACCTATCACTGTCCAAATTCAGTTCGGCATTCAGAGGGTCTAAAACGGCCATTTTAAGCATTAGTCCTAACGATTCATTTCGCAACGTCATTGGTATTCTTCTATTATTCATTCACATACTATTAGGAATATTGCTAAGTGGCCATTTTAGAACCTCAGGGGTCTCAATTCCACTCTTTTCAAAGAGTTCAGTAGCCTAATACATAAATAGTTTTTTCCAATAAAAATATCAAAGAGGACTCGCACTATATGTGCAAGCTTCTCTACGAGGACCTGGACCATGGGAGAACCAGTACTTTCATGTCGAGAACCTGCAACAAACATAACATACTCGTATCATATCTGTGATTATCACGCGAGGTGATGGCGCCTCCAGCAATTGCCCAATTACATTCCCATTCAATATTGGCTCCACTTCAACTTCAATTAACAGTTCTCCGCTTCAATAAACATCATGTAGGTTTACTCCTTCCATTGAATAGGTCAATCACTGGACTACGAGTATTTCATATGTTAGAGGAGCTACACACACTTTAAGATCGGCCATGATACGGCACGGTAGGGCGACGAGATCTAATATTACACGTATAATGTAGATATAACTGTTGGTCTCGTATTCGTAAGCGTGACTCCTGAGCTTGAGGATCTGGATTCGATTCCCAGGTTGTTAGTGTTATTGGGTTGTCCCATATGGAATTTCTCTCTCGAGGGATAGCAATAGTTTCGCTATCTCTATTTTACAAGCTTTTATTCATTTTCACCTGACCCGTTGTATGTACTTACCTAATCAATATGATCCACTTCCCGGTTTCTGATTGAGCTGATATTTAGCACGTATGTGTATATCGCGTATAATGTCATGGAGCTGATCTGATGACGGAGTTGGAAGGTGGCCATAGGAACTAATGAATCACCGCAAACCCATTGACTCGTTTGATTCGTCTTGACGAGTACTTTGTCTATCGTAGGTATTTTTTTAACAATAAAAGATTGTTTTTGAAAAGATCATATTTTTAATGGCTAACTTGTTCAGGAAGTAAATTACTCGATTTTCGATCCGAAGTCGTTAAAATATTTTATTTCCGTATTTACACACATTAGGTTCGAACGTAGTGGGTAGCCGCCCTAAAAGCCTACATTTCACGATCTTGTGATGACAATCTGTTGTCCATCAGTCGTCCACATCGTTTGCTAACACAACTTCCCTTCGCTGATGTCTGACAGACAGCTGATATTCCTCAGACGGATATTACGTAATAAACATGGTATATTGCACGCTGGATGGTATCATTAGGGCTCCGTAGTAAAAGAAGAATACTAGATTTTTTTATTATTTATATCATTCGGTTAAGGTTATGTTATCAAATGTCAGGCCATGGCATACCATTACAAACCCCAGAGGTCTACTGTGTGCTTTGTTTCAGTGTAAGGAACTTGCAGTTTATAGAAATAATTTATTGTACGCTACTACTTTCAAGCGTGCATAACTCTAAAACCTTAGTGTATTTGAAGCTGTTCTCAAGTAGTAAAATAAAACGTGTTTAAGAAATAATGTCTCCGGTAGGATATATTATTAAGTTGCAACGGATGCCCAATCCCAAAGAGTACGCGTCATCAAATGTCTCAGGGTCCCACGAAATGTTATTGGATTGCTCTCAAATGATGAATTTCTTAGAGTTACCAAGACTTCCTATCATTTCCAGATTCACAAAAGAAAATGCTACTCAACATTTTAGTGTTTTGTAAGATGTGAAGTTCATACCACGTACGGAACCCAACGGATTATGACCGACATACATTTGACCGAGTTTTCATAAGTTTTCTTCACTTCCTCCAAGAAATTGTTTATCTTCAATTGTGTAAGATTCTCTTTCGAATTTAGACCGAAATCTGACGCCATTGCGAGCATATCGGTTTACACAAAACAGTTTGTTTTATTTATGTCATTCTCTTTGGCTTTGATTAATTTTAATCACGGTATCTTACGAAAGGAAACGGTAAAGCAGTGTCGGGAAATATTGTTTTTTTTTTTCTTGGAGAATGAATTGATGTGAGGAATTTGTATATCGTTTATGACTATTAGAGAAAAAAGACGGAGAGAGGACATGTCATCCATTCTGAAAAATGAAGGCGTGTTTGTCTTCATCTTATTATTATATATTATTTATTATATTTAGTTAGTCATTTAAAAAACTATATTCTTTTAGAAAACAAGCTCCTGTTCTTAAAAAAACTTATGATAGACAAAGTACTCGTCAAGACGAATCAAACGAGTCTAAACTCGATGGGTTTGCGGCTTTTCATTACAGAATTCCTATGGCCACCTTCCAGTTCTATCATCAGATCAGCTTCATGTCATCATAATATTGCATTATCACGCGTTATACATATACGTGCAAAATTACAGTTCAATCAGAAACCGTGAGGTGGATCAAAAAATTGCAAGATTTTATTACAGACAACGCTACCTACAGGTGGAAGTAAATAAAAGCTTGTAAAAAACAGCATATTAATATATTCATAGTTCTGGGACTGTCAACCAAAGGATAGGAGGTAATCCAGAGGGAGGCCCCACTGGATTACATATTTCTTTAAACATTTAGGGTGAAATTAAACTAACTAGTGATCGCCAATTTGCCGAAATTAGACTTAAAAAAAAAATATTAGCTTTTTGCACTCTTTCTTCATATTTCTAAGTGTCAAATTCTATACTGCTGCGTCTGCTCATAGTTTTCGTTAACTATAGTCAGCTGCAGAGAAAAAAAACCCTTTCCTTTTCTCTGCAGTTTACCCTAAAAATTAAATGACAAATTATAAGGGCTGATTTTTCAAAAGTCAGATAACTTTTATCTAAGGAATAAAAATGGCGGATTCACAGGTTATTTATAGAAAATATGTCAAATCGCTATTTCTTAGAGTTTTCTTAGAGTAAAAGGACTGATACATGAAGGTATAGAAGCGTCAGTTTCCTATCAAAGAATAAAATTATGTTGTTATCATAAAAACTGTCATTCAAAAATTCACTAAGATTATAAATTACTACAAAAAAAAAATACAAATAAATTGTAATTCTTAATTTATTTTAGCTAACTCCCGGATATATTATTCATAATCCATTACTATATCTCGAAACCGCTTTATTTTGTCACACACGTAAGATAAAAAATAAAAAAAAACCGGATTATCACAATGCAAAATATGATAAGCATTAATCTGACCGTTGCAAAAATATTATGTAATAAAAGACAGACGGAACGTCGTACTCATAAATCAAATAGAAAGCTTTAAAAACACAATCACAAAAGTGTATATAAGAAAAAAAAAGTGTTTGTCTCTTGAAGCGCCATTCGAATTTGAAAGAAAAAAAATATGCATTTGATAGGTTAATTGTTCGGGAAGTTTTATGGCTATTAACAAACCCTTTAGGACTTAAGGAGCCGAGCATACAGAAAAAGAAAATAGAAACAGTAAAAGAAACCACTGGGCATACCTAGTACATTTAAAAATCACACTTTCCTCTTGACTCTTGTCCAAATATATTTCACCATTAAAACTCCTTTGATCTTTGACGTATGTATAGTACTTACTACTACCGCGACTTCCTGCTACCATTCGTTAAATTCAAAATTAGAAAGAGAGTTTAAAATTTAATAAAAATGTAAGGTTTTCCGGTGGCTACATTTTATAAGCTTGGCAACACTAAATGCTGTAAGTGAGTTTTGATTGGTTTTTATTCAAATATTTTATAGACTTGTTGACTGATGTTATGGTTTTGGCGAATTTATAATAAATTATAGGCATTTTAGTAAGATATGATGTACAATCGTTCATCCATTAACCCATACTGGAACCGCAACGCAGATTATTACTTGTTTCCTCTCACCGAGAGGAGGCCTGTGTCCCAGCAGAGGGAACATTGTAGAATGGTCTAGCTGAGCTTTAGCCGAGAAGTAAATGAAGTCTTGTACTTAAATGTAGACAAATTCTTCATTTGTTTATTGGTGAAAGTGAAAAAATATAATTTCCAAAAAAACTTAGGGAAAACAGACCTGTCAGAAAAAAAATCTCCTAATCAGCGGAAGTAACATAACAAAGATATAACAAAAATAACATGACTAAACCACACCTACGTACTATAAACAACATTCAATTAAAGTGCTTACAATAATCGATAATCTTATCAATTATCGCTAGTTTTTATCTCCGAATTATCAACTAATGCATTCCATAGAAAATTGGCACCATTACAGCACTAGTGTCGGAATTGATCGGCCATTTTTAAAATAAATATATTTTTCTGTGCAGAACTGTCAAAAATAATTTTCTCGTTGTGTTTATGGCCAGTGACAATAAAGAAGGTCGAATAAAAAAAACAAAAGAAAATAAAGATGTACGAAAAGGCGGTAAGTCTTTTTTTAATGTTGGCAAAACAAAATTATTGTGTCATAATTTATTGTCGTGTAATAAAGGTATTTTTGCGGCGAAAAAATGAGAATTACTTTATTATTTACGCTTTGATTGTTATCTGACTAATATTTTTCGGTACAGTGCCTTGCGCTTCCATTTTTTCAATATAACCTTGTTTCAGTCACTTATCTCAAATCGTTATCTGAAAGTCAGGCAATAGGTCGTCTACCTTTAAAGAAATGAGTGCAATTTCATCAAGTAGATTCGCGCCAAATTGTTTTTGTTTGTGGTTTGCTTTACCAACATGACGAGACAAAAATGTAGACATCGATGTTTAATAGTAACTGTCGCTCACTGGAAACTTTTAGTCACTTTTTATCACCTAGTCGAATGTACTGTAGCAAAACACCAGACTTTACAATTATTTATTTGACAGTAAAACTCCAGTTATAATGCTATAAGATATTATTCTTGCAATAATAATTAACATCCTTCATCTTTTCGTGACCAGGCTATTTCGCGCCAACAAAGGAACGTCATTGCTCCCAATTAAAAATCGAATATGGTCGTGTTTGGTTTATGAGACAAATCATAGACAATTGTTACTAGAGAAGAAAATTAAAAATAAGAGTAATATATACATTTGATAAATAATTAGATATTGAGCATTAAAATCATTAACCTTACATTACCGGCCGCTAGAAATTATTTGCCACCATAATCAGTGAACTGTCATATACCAAAAATTCTTCGAAAATCAAATCGTGACAAAAAGTTAGCAATGAGCGGTTGGCTTTTTTTTTAACGTGGTAAAATCATCAAAAGAGTCCTCCTATCCAGGGCAAAGCGGGAGGTACTGTCAGACTCGTACCATCGTCTTTGCTCGTACTAAAATCCACGGTGTCCTTCAATAGCACATTACGTTCCGGGGTCACGGTAATTCGTAAGTATACGAAAAACGGGACAAGGCGAGCTAAAAAATAACCCTAACTAATATTATAAATCCAAAAGTGAGTGATTGTTTATTTCGCTTTCGGGCCCTAATCGCGATTTTTTAAAGCCGAAATAATAACCTCAATACCCGAAAAATAACTACTGCCGAACATAAACTCAGAAGCAACTTAAATCTTTAAAAAACAACGCTAGAGTTAGTTTTATGGCTTTCATAACACATCTTCAATTCGCCATTGAGTTTAACCTTCATTATATCCCATCCATTATAATATTATTTCACATAAACTAGTCAATAAAACCGCTTTAGCTTAGCCATAGCCTTGTTTTTAAAGTGCGTCAATATTAGACGTCCTTTACAGTGTGGTAAACAGTTTAATGATGGTACAATAAAAACTTCAACATTAATCAAAAAGCCTTGTTAATCTGACTAAAAAAATTGAAATAACGTAAAGGGCTATTGAAGTACACCGAGGATTTTAGTCAGTACTAGTGGGCGCCCGCGGCTCCGCTCGCGTGAATGTTGGTTACCGCTGCAAAAAGCCTACTCAGGAAAGACACGGTCATCAACATGATTCCCAGGTCTATTCACAGACACCGACACTAACATCGACGACGCAGTCATCGCAAACACTCGACATAGATAGATATTGTGTGTCGCGGACTTTTTTGTAGATATTTATAAGATCAACAATTAATTGGAACATTTTATGGTTCTATCTTTTATAGTTTAGGCAGCGTACGCATAATAAGTGACTTTTCTGGATGATTTTTTACACCCTGTGGCCGAAAAACCCAAATATCTTACGGAACCCTATTTTTCTCCAAAATAAAATATAGCCTATGTTACTCGTGGATAATGTAGCTTTCGAATGGTGAAAGAATTTTTAAAATCGGTCCAGTAGTTTTTGAGCCTATTCATTACAAACAAACAAACAAAGTTTTCCTCTTTATAATATTAATGTAGACTACCAAAATAACTAATTTCGTACCTACTATTGCTTCAACTGTAAAGAAATAAAATGTAAACTATTAATATAATTAAACACTACCAAAATAACTGATATTCGTACCTACTATTGCTTCAACTATAAAGAAGTAAAATGTAAACTAATAATATATTTAAACACTACCAAAACCTCTTATACCTATTTCATAAATAACAACAAAACAAATCTAAAAATAAACTATGTATTCAAAGACTAAAAGTAAAAAAGGGCCAGCCGCAATCGCGGCGATAAAACCCCTTTTTGAGGAGTTGCTGGATAGGCGTCACGGCGTCCTGACCTACCACATGACGCAGGTCTTCACCGGATACGGAAGTTTCGGGAGGTACCTGTGTCTGATAAGGAGGGAAGATACTCCTGGGTGTCACCACTGCGAGGATCGTCCGGAGGACACGGTGGAGCATACGGTGCAGGACTGCCCCGCTTGGGCAGAGCACCGACGTGTCCTCACGACGGCGATAGGCGGAGATCTCTCGCGCCCGGCATTGGTTGAGGCCATGCTGCAGGGCGAGACGGAGTGGGAAGCGATTGCCTTCTTCTGCGAAGCAGTCATGCTCGCGAAGGAGGAGGCGGGCCGCGTGAGGGAGAGGACAACGTCCTCCCTCCACCCCAGCCGCAGTGGTAAACGCCCACGGCGACCGACGTCGGTGGACTATCTACCCACCGTAGGCGCGGGCATGTGGGCGGCGAGTAATGGGCGACTCGCTGTCCGCCCATGGACCATGCCCGGGTCGACGGCGCGTTGTGTTCCACGCGCGCCTTAAGGAGTGTCAGCATAATGACGGGGCCTGTAGAGGGCCAAAGCCAAGCTCACAAATAACCGTGACCCCGGTACATAAAGGGCTATTGAAGGACACCGTGGATTTTAGTCAGTCAAGTCTGACAGTCCCTCCCGCCTGCCCTGGGTGGGAGAAATCATTTGATGATTTTACCACGCCAAAAAAAAAAAAAAAAGACTTAAAGTCGCGCTGATAAGCACGGTTTGTAAATAAAAATTATTGTCTGTCAATAAGGTCGAACAGTCTGAACATCTATTCGCATCAACAGCCAAATATTGTAAGAAGCACGCGCGCTTTTTTCCAAAATAATCCTTATAGCATGATTCTGTATTTACGCGCGATGACTGATTAGCGTATTTCATGTATAACTTTGGTGTTTCTACACCAATTTACATGATTTTTATTGAATAGGTAATAATGTTATTTTTTTTTTAATTAGGGATGAGTGAGAGTGTTGTAAACGTAACAGTAGACAAATATAATCAGAAAGCTCCGAATTGCTAAGCTATCGGGAGTTTCACGTGTTATTGTGAGTCAACCATAAAAGATAGACATATGCTGTCAAGGAATATTTTTATATAATTTTAAGGAAAATATTTCCGTCATACATGATTTCTATGTAGCTTTAACCATTAAAGCTGCACACGCGATGGAAGCTTAAAAAATGGAGAAACTTCTCCCGTTTTCCCAATATTTCCCTTCACTGCTCGGCTCCTATTGATCGTAGCGTAATGAAAAGTATACTATAACCTGCCCAGGAGTATGAAGAATAATCGTGCCAAGTTTCATTAAAATCCGTCGAGTAGTTTTTGTTTCTATAACGAACATACAGACAGACAGACAGACAGACAGACAGACAAAAATTTTACTGATTGCATTTTTGGCATCAGTAGCGATCCCTTATCACCCCGTGATAGTTTTTTTTTTTTAATATTTCATGTACAGAATTGGCCTCTCTACAGATTTATTATAAGTATAGATATAGATAAGTCTGTCAGTCCCGCCCGGATGGGAGAACCCATTTGATGATTTCACCACGAAAAAAAAACGTGATGCAAAAATGTGCAAAAACTCTATGTATGAAAAATTCAACGTAATCTTTATTCTCAAGTGTCATATTTAATTCAGTTTAGAACCGGAATTTAGAAACATATTCAATTTACTGTTTTCTGACTACGTACGTTGTATCAGGTATTCACTTGGTGTGGTTCTGAAGCTTTCAATACAGATTCAATCGCTTCAGATGAATCTATTGTGTTGCCGCGCCTAGGATGTTCTGTTTGGATCTTATTCACTAATGCATTAGATCTGGTCTTTGAAGATTTGTGTGCGTACTATATTTCTTTGTTGTCGTGACAATTTTATATAATTAAAAACAAATTATCGAGATGGTCTGATTTAATTTCACAATAATTACTATCTAAGTCTTTTTTCTTGCCCTCAAAACACTTTATTTAGTGTTGGCGCAGTATTTCTAACACTGGCCACGATCGTAGAACTGACAACCGTGTAGAAAACTTCTCGAGTGGCGATCACGAACTAAAAGACGCTAGGTGCACCGACGATATCGCAAGAGTCGCGGACAGCCGATGTATGCCAGTAGCGGATTGTCATTCGGCGTGGCTCCCCCTTAGGCCACTAAACCGAATGACAAGCCTCCGCTTTTGTTCCACAATGGACGTCTTCCGGGTGATGATGTTGGTGATGAGCAGTATGTCTTCCTCTTTGCTGATAAAAGCTTTTGTGCTGCTATCCAACTCCGGAACTCCTGGTGAATAGGGGTTATGCGAAATAATTCTAACGATCAAAACCTAACGTTTCGCTTGCTTATTCATAATCTTCTTTACTTCCTCATGAACCAAAATAGCCCTAAAAATCTCCACCACTTCCCCCCAATTATTTCCCCCATTAGTACACATCAAAATGTCAAAAACGTACTCGCCCACATTGGATGTCATTAAAAAGACATAATTTACTGTCACATTCTATGAGCTAAAATATCTACGTCGTGTATTACGGCATTTTAAATGTCCAAGGGTGTTTAGTAAACAGACATTTTGGCAAGGATTTCGTTTGCAAGTCTTAATTTTTTTTTTAATGACTTTGGTATGTATCATGCGAATCAGGTGTCTTGCTAAAGAATTAGTGATAAAGTGAGAAGCATTTATTTCAATATTAAAAATACTGAAGCTTTACAGATGCTTCAAAACGCAAAAAAAAAGATGAAAGCTGTTCGTTTTTATGTTTCCTTTCGAGTTTTCTTCGCGGGTATTCTGATAAATGAGTTGGAGGAAGTCATATTTTATTCTTTTTTTCATTTTTCTTTCGTCAGCCATACTTTCTTTCTAAATATTTCATCTAAACCTCCAGCGTATGATTAATCAGAATATAATGTTCTCATTTCTGGGGCAGAGGCCTGTTCTCTCTTCTCTCTTCTCTCTTACTAGAGGGATATAATAAGCAATTATCTGGGGATACAATCGTCTAAATTATTATATCCTTTTACAAAACAAAATGTCCACAACGACAGTGTAAAACCGGGAATAAATAATAAAACGTTAGTTCACACTCCATCCCGCCCACGAATCAGCTTTACTAAAATAAACATTTTTAATTTTGTCTTCCTAAACTCTAGTACGACGTCGGCCGTAGCCCGCATGACCGTGTGCTCCGAACAAGGACGAGGCTGTTTAAAAAATAACGAAAAGTTTACTCGATTGTTTCTGGTTACAGACGCGCGGGAAAGTTTGACGTGTCGCCATTTTTTGTTGAAGTGATATTTTATTCGTGTTGTGTTAGTGGAACTATATAAAAATTAATTGATAAAATAATAAGATATTTTGTTGGTAATACAGGTATAAAATATATCGGGACATTAATATTATGCAGGGTGTATTTTGAAGGTGTTTTTATTGCTTCATAAAATAGTGTTTCATGCATTAAAAAAGCAAATGTCTATTACAAGTATTATCTTTCGATCACAATAATTAATATTTATTAACATAATTCCGTATCTTCTGATGGATTACTTTGATAACCTCTTGTGTTAAGTAAATGGAACGATTTCCGTGTAAATTTCATTATAGAAAATTGGTATTTCCACAAAAAAAGGCTCAAAATGTTTAGCAACAAGTAGTATAGGCGACATTTTCTTCGTTTTAAATAACATGATTGGCCAATAAAATACCAAATGCTGGGATATAGAATTAGCTACACACATGGAAAACAGTTTGTAATCACTAGCATAAACAAAAAATAAATGTTGTGGTTTTCTTTAGATAGAAATACCCTGTTTGAAATAAAAATAAAAGCTTTTTTTTTATATTTAAATCTACCGTAACAAACAAAAAGGCCCAAAACGGTTCAGTGGATGTCACTCTAAATACCTTAATAAATTAATATAACAAGCCACAAACCTCAACACTACACCTTCCATAACCTTAACAATTTCATCAACAAATTAAGTTATAAATCACACCGTAACGTGAAAATGCAAAACTAACGAAAGACGTGGCAACAAATCATTGTAAACTGACATACCAAACCTACATCATAAACATGTGAATGCGTCATTCTGCTCAGAAAACATCATTATTTTTGTTCACACCTTCGTGCAAGGGAAATTATAGGGAATGAAGGGGTTTATGATTTTTCAAGATGATATCTCTAAGTTATGATTATACGTCAACTTGCCTGTCTTTTGGCTATCCTAATTATCATGTTTTACCCTAAAGCTGATATACTTACTATAGAGTTAGTATAGAGATAGATAGGACCTGGGACACTTCTGAACGAGCTCCGAGGCTAAAATAACGGTTTTGGTCATTTAAAAGAAGAATATAATAGTAATCAGAGCGCTTTTTGCAAATTACTGATTCAAACGTACCAATATTTTTAGGTTCCAACACTTTTGTGTATAACCGTACTGCTTTAGTTTGTCAAGCTTCATTGTCTCGGCTCTTTCTGGTGGTAATCACAAGATAGTCAAAAAAAGTTGCTAGCACAAATAAAAAGTAACGAATATTCTCTGAAATGTTATTAAAGGGCTTTTTCAATCATTCAATGCCGGAATATACCCACGTGTTCTTATAATAAACAATTAAATGCGTCATCCATTCAAAAAGCATTATAATTAACGTAAACACTGAGAAGGGAAACATTGTACGTGTTATGTACCGTTTTATGATATACACACATCAACAGAATCTAGGGATATCTTAATCGTAAATTATTTACGATTGTTTAGTTTAAAATCTTTTTAGTTTTCATAAAAAGTTTGTATACAGATTGAAACCTCATTTATTCTATTTTCAAAATTTAAAGAATAAATATTAAAAAAAAAGAAAAAACAAAATACGGTGGCAAAATTGTTAGTGGTTCGTTATGTTACGGAAAATTAAAATTGTTTTATTAATATTAATTAATGAACAGGGATTAGATTGGTATTCTTTTTTAATTTAACGTGTCGTGTGAGCTTTAGGAGTCATGTCACGTCGTCATTTGAGTCGAGATGAAATGTTACGAGCCGTGGTCATGCTATAAAATGGTGCTATTCAACGCTTCGTTGCTGAGGCCCTACACACCAGCCAAAACGTGATATCAAGGTTGTGGTCACGTTATCGCAGTATTGGGGATGTAGCTGAACGGCACACGGGTAGATATCGCGTTACTACGCAGAGACAGGATCGATTTTTCCAAATAACTGCTAGAAGACAACCCAATATCACAGCGATGCAACTAGTACAAAGGCTCCAGGAGGACCACCAGCTGCTGGTAAGCGACCAAACCGTGCGAAGGAGGTTGCATGAAGTTGGTCTTCATGCTCGAAGACCGCTACGTGTTCCAGCATAGCGACGTGGCAATCGCGGTCGGCGGCTTTCGTGGGCTCGGGAGCATTTACCATGGAGTGACGAACAACGGTCTTTGGTGCTGTTCACCGACGAGTCCCGGTTTGGGTTTCATCTGGAATCACGAAGAACACGCGTTTGGAGAACTCCAGGGACAGTTAGCCGTCTAAGGCACCCTCAGGAGGTCCACTCATACCAAGGCGAGACAATCATGGTGTGGGCAGGAATTCGTCTTGGCGGACGAACCCAGCTCATTTGGATCCAAGGTAGCATGACTGCACAAAAATACCACGAGGAGGTAGTGGAGCCTGTTATTGACCCACACAGAATTCAAATGGGCCAGAAATTTCTACTCATGCACGATAATACTCCTTCCCATACGGCGCGGCCGGTGTCGACCGCTCTCCGAGACCACGATATTCAAGTTTTGGATTGGCTTGCACAGTCGCCCGACTTAAATCCTATCGAGCATGCCTGGGACATGTTACAACGAAAAGCTTTGAGAGATTTCCCGCCAAATTTGACGACACAACAACAACTTTACGACCACTTGCAAAGAACATGGGACCTCATACCGCAGCAAGACATTGACAATCTAACTTTAAGCATGAACAATCGATGTTGATGTGTAATTAATGTAAGAGGTGGCAAAACTGATTATTAATAATTAGATTTAATAAGATTTTTTAAATTTTCATTAAAATTAATAGCTTTATAAGAAGAAATGAAGTTTTTTACCATATTAATTTGCTACGGCGATTAAAATAATTAACATTTCTATTTAAAACAAAAAAAACACGAAATGTTTTTTATTTTTTACTGTACACCTTAAAATAACCTATCATTCTTCCATTTACTATATGAGAAAATTCTTCATAGATTTTTAGATATTTGATGAAATATAAAATATCCCTAGATTATGTTGATGTGTGTATGTGAAGTAAGGTATGCTTTTAGATTCAATGATAACATAAACGGTTTGTCTTTGATCTCTCACTATGTGAGTTGGTTGATTATTGTTACAGTGCATCATAGTGAGTGAATCTGTTAAAATCAGTAATACATTGAAGTCTACCCATTTTTCTCAGCTATTAGCCCGACCCGTACCATATATGGCTGAATAATAGAAACATTTATTTTCTACGTTTTAAATATCGGCACGCTTAGTGTAGTATCCTTTGTTTATTAGTTTTTTAATCTGTATTTTACCTCCTCACTAAGCGAAAGTGGGGCATAATTCTGATTGATGGATTCAATCAGAATTATGCCCCACTTTCGCGGCATCTGTAATGACTGGCAATTGACATTAGTTACAGATAATACCTAGGTAAAATAATGAAATAGTGTTACCATATCTATTAAATTGAAACATTTGACTAAAGGAAGATATAAAACTCTCTACATTCTGTTATTTTGTCTATTGTCCCGTTGATGAAATACATTTTTACGGTGTCAAAGCACAGTGCGCGAACGTGAAAGACTTATGAATGCCCATTGAAACTAGGAATCATCATTTTGCATAGCTGTTACCATTATGATGGCGGTAACAATTTATGGAATAAGATGTCTATGGGACGTCACTGCAAAAGCTACCTAGTCTTTTTCTTAAACTGACCCCACTCTAGGAATTTCTCCTGTATCGTGGGTGCGATTACAAGCATAGAAACTCACATACACATTTATTAGAGTGGAGCATTATATTATATACCTTATACATACATAATAGTTAAAAATTTTCAAATTAGTACAAAAGCTAAGCAAGAAAATCTAACTGATGACTCAGATACAATTTTGTTTTTACTTGAAAGTAGATGATACTCATATGTGCTGGTATGTGAACGAACATGTAAATATTAACATGAGCAATGCATGCAATGACGCGGGCGACGACGTCTCCTGTGTTTGTTAGTGATAGGTGCGTTTGATGTTGTATACTGTTTAGACTATGTATGTTATATGAACGGCTAATTGGTTTCATCAATCTTACTCGTATCAAGAAAGAGCTTTTGGGGGTAGGAGGAACAGAGTGGAGAGTTCCTCACTACCACGATATAAAGGAAGGACTACTACCTTCCGACCAGACGGGTGTTGTGTCTGGTGGGCTATTGTCGGAATGTTCTATGTCTTCTAAACTCGCGGATAACTTCGATTGCGCGATGTAGACATCTTAGTTCTTCCGTCGTTGCATAGATGACGCTAGTGTAGGTTTTTGCTGACAGTTATGTACGCTACAAGCTATTTATCTGGTGATTTGGTGAAGTCATTTTTGCTCTCTCTATAGTTTTTGTTTACGATCTGTTAGAGAATATTTTAGTACCCTCTTTTGCCCCTGGATTGGTCCAGGTCCAGCCCTCCTTTATAGCCTCTAACCGCAACTAGGGTCCCAACTACACATTGTTTAGGCGTTATAAACAAACTCACTTTTGGGTAACTTTATAATAATACACACACTATCTGGATATGAAATCTGTAAAGAAAAAATTTTAATTGTTCCTTAAGAAGTACACCTAAAAAAGTTAGACATACTCGTACATACCTACTATTCAAGTAATTCTAAACTTTTTTATTGTTTAAAGTTTTGTGATTATGAACGGCAGTTTTATAAAGTGTAAATAGGTCAATTGCATACATAATATTGAGTTTTTGCATGATACGACTCAACGGTAAACTAGCTTTGGAAAAGACGTCAAAACTACGCCTTACATCATTGAAAAACATTCTTAAAAACACGAAGTATTCATTGAGCTTAAGAGCATGCAAGCTTAAGAAAAACAAAACTACAAGTAAATTATAGCGGCAAAGATTTATGGCTATATTAAACAACATTACTTTAAGATTTTTATACAGAAGCATGTAACACTGGTCTATTTCAAATTCAGCAGCACACATGAGTTATGTGCCGTTCTTGAATTTTTCGGCCGAGAATCTCTGAAATATCTGATACACCTGTTCTTCAAAATTTTACTGCCCTAATTATCACACCTCCTTCTCCTCTGTAATAATTGTCATTCTGACTGAATTTTGGTCTCGGTGTCCTAGCTCGACGAACACATATGCTCAAGTGTGTGCGCAAAGGAGATTTCATAGTCCTGATGACCGAAATCCAGCAAAACCGGAAACAAATGCAGATATCCAGATGCAGCAGGACCAACGGCTTAATGTGTTTTGTTTACTAGTAAGCACAATTAGCTTATAGTATTCCCACAACTGGGACATAGGCCTCCCATCTATGAGAGGGAGTGGGCTACAATCTACCACGTCACATTTCTTTGAATGTTTGGTTCTACAACATCACGAAATGTGGTGTGATCTACCACGTCGCATTTCTTTGAATGTTTGGTTCTACAAACGGTAACCTCACGAAATGTGGTGTTACAGCACTTTTTTCCTGCAGCTGTTAATGTGAAACAGCCTTTTATCATAGCAATACTTATTACAAAATAAATGTTAAGATTACGATTTATACTGTCCAAACATTTGCTCTTTGTGCCTCCATAATTCGAGTCTAGTGAAAGAAACACAGATTTGCAATCAAGTCCAAACAAATAGTGAAGTCATATTATTTGCGCTGAGAGATCAATAGATACCTAGTATTTGCATATCACATGTAGTGCGGAACTGTTTTGGAACTTTTCCAGTCAATCAATTATTCTGTGAGTATTTTACCCTTATCGTTATTTTAAAACGTGTAAGAAAATGAAGCTCTCATTTATTTTCGCGCCTACCCGAATCACCAAGGACAAACTAAAAATATTCGCACAAAAACAAGAATAAACGCAAAACTTTTGTGTTTCCAAACAGATATTTCTGAGTTATGATAAAGAAAACATACAAACGTTAAGATATGATAGTTGAATGTTATAGTAGTCAGGAATTTGTGACGTCTAAGCCGAGTCATCTTAACGCATGTGGGTGGTTGCCATTCTATGAATAGGGCTGTCTTATGTAGGTACCTAAAAACTTCATTTTGATAAAATTAAAAATTAACTTTCCCTTACACTAAGAATAAGTCCTGTGTCGTACCCAGAACAACCATCTGTAGAAATACAAATAGTAGTGTAAAACAGAAATAACACTCAATATGTTTAAATTTCTGTTTTGTTTGTTTTCTAGTGAATAGTTTTGGCGCCCAACTGGGACCAAAGAGTCCCAATTGTGCGCCAATTATTCGCGCCATTAAATTGCGCCTCTATTGACTAAATAAAAACCACTTGAAACGTGACATTTAAAGATGAATAAAACATATGATGAATAAAAAAATATGTATACTAATTTCCTTTATAAAAAATTGTACTTTAAGAATTTCTGACACCCCTATACCAAGAAAACAGGACGACTAGCATACCTAGGTCATTGCCAAGCATTTAAAATCTAGTACATATATAACCACCACAAATATAAACTATTAAAAAAACGGAGATGTCACTCTCAACTCATAATCATAAAGCGAGTAATAAAATCAAAATAAATTAGGCTGAGATGACCAGTTGCTGGCCATGCGCCAGTAGACGTTAAATTATGTTGATATAATGATTTATTGCTTATTTAGAATTAAAGTTATCATCATTTAGTTAATGTCGAGATGTACCAGATAGAATTCATAATTAAGAAAATATTAATGTGACTTTGATTTGTAAGATAACAGTTGTCGGTATTTAGTAATTGATACATCTTTGATCAGTTTTCCTGTCAAATCTTGAGGCATTTTTCAAGGAATCATGTTCATGGACGTCGTTTTTGACCACCGGTTAATTGAAACATAATTTCAGGAACTATGGATAAACATTACGGATGTTAGTTAGTACGGAAAGTCCAAATTTGCTCACTGCTCGTGTCAAAATAGTGTGAATTTTACCTGCAATGCGATGCTTCTAACAATAACTCCGCATAAAATATAGCTGGCTACCAATACCAGAAAATAAATCCCCAACACGCAGAAGCACGCCCCGTATATTAAACGTACTTTAAACATTATTTTTCATACGTTTTGATAAACTACGGCGAAAACGAAATTTATGGCTGAAATAAACTCAAGATATTCGCGTAGGTTGGATAAGAATTATTTTTAGAGTCGCTTGCAAACCAGACTGGGCGTCGCTATATGAAAAATAAAAGCACTGTTGCAGTCGTGAACCTTATTTTGTACGATTTGTGGAGACAAGCACGGGATAAACTAAATGAAATATGTACTCGTATGTCTTTATCGTAGCGTAAATTCAACTGCAATAATCCTACTTTAAAATTGACGGAAAGTTCTATTGGATGGGTAGCGGGACTACGTAGTTAGGAGTAAGTTATTGAAGGAAAAGGGTGGTTATAGTCAGTACGAGTCTGACAGTGAGCGGAAAGAATCGTTTGATCGTCCTGCAGTCTGACCAGAGAGCCACTCTTTACACCTTGCGTTGATGACTACAGTGTTTACAAGGTTCTTACTGCAGGATCTTACCGATTCTACCACCAGTAATAGGTATAAAGTCAAAACAAGTACCTCGTATTACTTTTACTTGAAAACAATGATAAAAAAAACACATCACAGGAATGTCGCATCGAAACAAATGATCAGTCTAAAATGATTCCCCCGCATCACATGATGCCACTAATGACGTCAACAACAGATTATGTGAGTACGCCTAATCCGGGGGAATTATCTACAGACGGTGAAGTATATTTAATAAAACGTAATACGCCGACCCCAAGTCAAATGGGATAAGGGCAGGAAGATGATGATGAGTAAAGAAATGAAAAGAGCATAAAATATTTAATGTAAGAGAAGAGAAGGGTACAAAAACGGTTACCATGGATTCATTCATAACTGTTAACTTAGATCCTAGAACTGCAAAAAATGTCAACTCTAGAAAAGTTTAGATTAGTCTTCATATCACGTAGAGACTGTCCGAAGTGAAACTCAAATAGGTACTTGTATTGTTGTCTCCAGTTTGTAACCTACCACCCTTATGATATCCATGGTGTCCCCGCTATGAGGACCGTTTTTCATGATTTCCACAACTCATGGCAAACCTGTGACATATTCATAAAGCCGTCTCATTCATCTCGCCCTTCCCTTCGTCTTTCTTCCTCATTACCATCCTTGACACCGATCTATCCAAATATTTGATAACAAACTCCTTGTTTTCTTCTGCACCACTTCGGTTGTACAGTAGATGTTAGTATAACACTATTGTAAACACCAGGTCACACGTCCGGGAGTATAAACAAACATTCATATTCACGTAAACGTCCATTTTGTCGGAAATACCGATTTGCGTAGTAGTACCAAGACTCCAGTTTCTCGGGAAATGTAGAATAACAACAACACAGAACTTTTGTACCTTATTGTGGCACACTGGGAAGTACTGGGCAAGTATTCACTTTATCATTGATACAATGTGAATTTTATAGCAAGAAACATAAAGAACGTTGTACATTGAGTAAATGAAGTGCCAGCATATTAAGGTCCATTACCGTGTCCTTGAAATGCAAACGGGAACCGAATAGGAAGGATTTTAGTCATACAGTCCCTTCAGCTCCACTCATGGCGGTAGGACTGATTTTCTCTATTGATGATTTAACAGCTAAGATGAAGATGGTATTTTGTATTACCAACTTCCTTTATCAGTCTGGTGTCTGCATCTGCAACTTCACTGCACTGCATGTATGCGGTGGCGATGTGTCAAGTTTTCGACGTTTCCTCTTTGCAATTAGAATCTCGGTTTATGATTATTTTTTACTTCTGCGTTGTTATTATAGTGCCCTTGAGCTTGTTAAATATATTGTTGTCTTGCCAGAGTGTACTCATAAACGACTCACGGGACATGAAAAATAGGTTAAATCAAATAATAACAAGAGAAGTTTGAAAAATAACTAGATCTAAAAAAGAACAGGGAAAATGATTTATTCATTGATTTTTAAATCTAGCACACACATACACAGCAAAGCAATCTTCCGTTTACTTAATTATAGTCCAAGATCTCAAGGCACCAAGTACAAGAGGTATATCAAAGTAATGATATATCCATCACCAACTAAAATATCTTCAACACCTTTAATTAACACAGGAAATACCTTCAGTAAAACTCACATTTTTATCAACAGCACGTGGCAAATTAATATCACCAAACATAAAATTTACGACAGCACTTTATAAACCACTAGCGACTCGCCCCGGCTTCGCACGGGTGGTTATTTATTTTTTAAGCTCTCTCACAATTTTAAATTCGTAATATCTTTTGAATGGATTGTCCGATTGGAATAAAATAAAAAGTAATTTATAGCTATTGAACAATCTTGCTAAATAAATTTATTTGGTTAAGGATTAGTATTTGACGATAATATGATCAATAAACATAGGCTAATAATTGTAATTACTTTTATTCTATGGAAAAGTGGTTATAATGGCTAAAATATAAATGTTTGGTTTATACTATCGCGGACTTTTTTGTAGGCATTATTGAGTTCTACAACTTTTCTATAGAAGTCAACCATACATCTCTAACCATTTAGGCAGCGTCCGCGAGAATCGTTAACGTACGGCAGTTTTTTCGACGCCTTACTCCACAATTTTCACTACCACGAAAAATCCTATCTATTTTCCGGGATAAAATATGGTCTATACGGATTCGGAAGAATCCCTCTAAGTAATGGTAAAAGAAATTTTGAAATCGGTCCAGTAGTTTTTGAGCCTATTCAATACAAACATACAAAAATACAAAGGTTTCCTCTTTATAATATTAGTATAGATAAAAAACAAGGAATACGAAACTAAAGTGATTATTTATCTACTAGATAATGTTGAACGTGAAACTGTAAATAATTTATACGTGTATGTGAATATAGTGGAACATTATGTCTGTGTGGTTGACTTTAGTGAAGAGTTCTCATTGGGGACTTGCGTGTAATCCTCGACCTGTTTTTGTAAGTATTTCTGGGCGTGTTTTCTTCATTGTTTTATGCTCTACTTTATTTGTTATGAATCCATTTAGCTGCCAGAGACTACTTAAGAAAATATTGAGATTTCTGGAGAATCATGTCCCTGGAGCGAAGACATCGTAGCTGACGTACGATACCAATACCTACAGCTTTAATATTGTCATGAACCCTTATGATTATTTCGACGTAAAGTAGATCTAAACAACTTTTGCGGAATCTCGGAACTCAAATATAGCTAGCTACAGCTTGTAATGTGTAAAATAGTAACATCTTCTTTAGACTTTCTTTGATAAGACCATGTTCCGCGATAGACACTTTTATTTTCGGCAGATGGTTAACTTCAGATAGCTGTTCTCTTATTTTATGATACAGATGTAGACGAAAAGGGATACCAGCATCTCATCAATTATAAAAACACAAATACTCTCTTTTAACGTGATTTCAATTAAATTAACTTGTTGAACTCCATAAAACAATAAAAAACGCCCAACAGCAGTTTTTTTATAGATGTTATCAACCTCATACACCTCTCAATTGAGACCAGTGATTCGTAAACCAGATTTTAGACCAAGCTATTGTAGTTCGAAAACAACAGACTTATTTATAACATCGTAAACAATTCTACTAATCACATGATGAGATTATCCAGCAAATTGCCAGGCTTATATTCAATGGGATCGTTAAAAAATCGAAAGTCGATTCGGCTTCATCGATTTATCGATTTAACATTGAATTTACTCGAGTTTATTTCTGGACATTGATTTTTGAAGGTCTTTAGTTAAGAACGATGTTCAGGAATTTTTAAGAGAGTTTATTGATTAGTTAAAGATCATTTTTCCTGAGAATAAATATTTTAGAGACCTTGTTTATCGACCTTGCTGGTAAAAAAAAATACTCGTATTTTGTTTAAGATGGTTGGGAATATAAAGAGATAGTCCCATGAAATAAACTATGTCTTGACCTGTGTTGATTATAAACGTCTGTTCTTAAAAATGATTTCTAAATATATTTTTTAATGTCCGCATCTCTTTGTCAACAGCTCCAAGTAAGGAATTCGCGCACCGAATCTACAGAGGATGACAAACGTAGTGACGACAGCCGACCGCTCAGCCATGCCTCCGATTTCAGCAGGGACAATATTTGTAAGTATCCACAGAATAGACAGTATTTACCATACGCGAAAGTTTCTTGAACTTTTAATCAATTGTTCCTTCTCCCATTTCTGGTTTTCAAATATAATATAATACATATTATATGCTGCACAGTGTACGGCAGTTATTATATTAGACTAGCTTTTGCCGTTGATAATTATTTTGGCTAATACAACAATATTTCTTTACTTCCAGTGTCACTCAGCAACGCGCCCCGTCGCAGTAGACGTGGTGTGGCGCCCTACAGCGAGTCACAGCGCCCTCTCACGCGGTACCTGCCCTCAGACAGAGACGACTTCGATCTGCGACGACACGTTGAGTCAGCTGGTCAGTATCTACTCGATCGATTCTATGTTTCACAACATCCCAAATATTCTACCATTTTTCAGTATCTCTGTAGAAATAAAATAGGGATGTTTTTCGACTTAACCTAAGGCTTTGATACCCTCTTTTACTTCCATTGTTATCCTCAGGAAATTAGAATTGATTGGTTTTACGGAATTATTCCTTATTTTTTATTCAAGACTACTTCTCATTCATCACATTAGAAAACGTAAAGCTCAGTGATTATGCGAGTCTATAAAAACTGTACGGAGTATCCCAAGGATGTATACTGGGGCCAACACTAGTCTTGACTTGTAACCAACAAATGAACCAAAGTCAAATAGTCAGTCTTTCGCAGGTGACACTGTGCAATCAAACCTGTATTTTCTCACTCCCTATATAGATGCTAATTATTTCGTTAACATAATAATTGTTGCTGCAGGTCACCAGATCGAGGTGTGTCCATACGTGACGGTGACGCCGACGTCATGTCGGGGATACCTGCACAAACTCGGCGCCAAATTCCACACATGGTCCAAACGGTAAGTACCTTTAAAGTGCTGTTAGTTATTGTTTACTAGCGACCCGCCCCGGCTACGCAAGGGTGAAATCTCTACTATATTACGTACTAGCTGTTCCCTGCCACGCTTTGGCACAAAAAAAAACTGTTTTTTCGCGGTCGCGGATATGTGACTGATGCAAAAAAAATAGATAAAAACAATCCTTGGTGCGGATTATATAGCATGCTAAAATTTCAGCTCAATCGGTGCAGAACTTTTTGAGTTTTTGAAGCTTACAGAAACCAACATAAGTTTTTATATATATAGATATTATATACATATAAACCTTCCTCTTGAATCACTCTATCTACTAAAAAAACTGCATCACAATCTGTTGCGTAGTTTTAAAGATCTAAGCATTCCTGGGGACAGACAGACAGCGGGAAGCGACTTTGTTATAAATTATGTAGTGGTTTATAAACAAATTGGTTTCTGTGCATTCTGTAGTTATGCTTATTTTTAGTTTATGCAACTATAGTTTAACTGCTAACTGTGGAGGCTTGTAAATGGCTGATCGTTGATCGTCTCATTATTTACTTTTGTATTTTTAGCTGTAAACCACACAAACACAATCAAATAAATAAATTATCATCATCATGTGGAGACAAAAACACTAGTAGATATAAAAAACGACAGCAATAAAAATGACTACTCATTACCACATTCAGCCCCCGGGACATTGCCAATGAATTCAAAATTGCTTTGTTTACTTAATTTTATGTTTTCTGGTTAATAATAGCATTTTTTTAGATTAGTCTCATAAAAATGACACTTTTTTTATCGTGGTAAAATCATCAAATGATTCCTCCCACCCAGGGCAGGAAGGGAGGGACTGTCAGACTTGACTGACTAAAATCCACGGTGTCCTTCAATAGCTCTTTACGTACTGCGGTGAGTCCCGCGACCCCGGCAGGCTTTGGCCCTCTACAGGGAGCCCCGTCACTATGCTGACACTCCTTGAGGCGCGCATGGAACACAACGGGCCGGGCTAATGGCAGTATGAAATTTAAAGTCTTTAAACAAATAGTAAAACTTTTATTTTTATGTTTGCAGGTGGTTCGTTTTCGATAGAGAAACGAAAACGTTCGTCTACTACTGGGACAAGAGTGAGAAGAAGCCCAGGGGAGGGGCCTACTTCCAAGTGAGTATTACTAGCCCTCTCTGTTATATATTTTTTCTATCTCCAAACTGATGCATATTGTCTAATCACTCTGTATATTATGATGATGAATGATGTAACAAAGGTTCTGTAAAAATTTCGGCGATTCAAAAAGAGTGTCCATGGAGTTTCTTGCTCATTCTTCTCAATAGAGATCTACGCTTTGGAATGAGCACCTACGGTACTTTCACAGTTTTTATGTCTTCTGACTGGGACTGTAGCACTATAACTATTTTTTAGTACTAGTTTTATTTTATGTCTTTTGATAATTAAAAAGTGCCTGTATTTGGCCTAGTTGAAATAAACGATATGATTTGACATGTTACCATTATTCTGTATAGAATACTAACTCTGGAAGCAATTGTGCTAAAACCTAGTTACAACTACTTATCTAATAAATGTAGATCTAGACGTAACGAGTGAATACTTATTCTATCCCCATTATATTAGGTCGCGGGACTCACGAATTACCGTGACCCCAGAACGTAAAGGGCTATTGAAGGACACCTTGGATTTTAGTCAGTACGAGTCTGACAGTCCCTCCCACTCTGCCCTGGGTGGGAGGACTCATTTTTGATGATACTACCACCATAAAAAAATCCCCATCATATTAAATTCAATTTATTTAAATAAAGAAATAGCATTATTTTGTTGTTCAAACCAAAATTAAATATTGGTAATATGAATATTCGTAATAGTATAATAATCGATCCCTATACTCGTAAAAACTCCAAATAAGTGCCAGGAATACAATAGAATGATATACGACAACTAACGCTAACTATGTGATACACTAATTCCATAACTTTAACACAACTATTCCATCTCCCCAGGTAATAGAAGAAGTGTACCTAGACCACGGGAACACGTCAAAATCACCAAACCCCGTAACAACATTCATAGTGAAGACGAGACAACGACGTTACTACCTCATGGCGCCCTCTGGCGAGGCGGCCAGGATATGGATCGACGTTATCTTCACTGGGGCACAAGGGTACACCGAATATCTAGAATGAACAGAACGAGGGTAGTTAGGAGAAAAAATTTAAGTGCGATGACAGCTGTCATTTTGACGTAAAGTCTCGGTTTTGTCATGGAACGTCATTTTGTTGACGTTTTTTGTCAGGGATTGTAGGATCTAGGTTTTGTGTTGTCAAATTATGCAGTATGATACCATCTGTTGTACACTGTTAAATTATGATTTTTTCATGACTGAATAGATGTCCTAATATAATCTGTTTGTAATTTCAGTTGGTAGACGTATTTTGTCATCAAGTAGAAATGTAGTGTTTATTCAGTCAGTGGCGTAAATTTTTTGTATCCGATTGACTCGGTTTTTTTTTTACTTAAGTTCTCATAAATCTGGATTTTAACTTGTCATATGTGCAACGTAATTGTCTGACAAGACAGATCAACATACCTCCTTTTAAAGCGTAAGTAATATTTTTATTCTTTTATTTTTATGTTTATTGGTATTGAATATAGCAGCTATTTTCGACCAAATGCGAGTGGAAAACTATTTATTTTTATTTATGCTTTTTTGGAAGGTAAGTTGATTTTTTCATGTCCATTTAAAAAAAGAATACATGAAAATATATTTTGAATTTTTGAATGTCACTCGAAACAGGATTTTTCAATGTCAGTTGTTTACAGTTGCTCATACAACTATATATTGACAATATACTGCCAAAAAAGGCTTGGTTTTTAAGACCATCATTGTATAAATATCATTTTAAAATAATACCAACCATTATCACTGTAATGTAACCAACTTTACACGACTACCCTGCAAGTTATTTTTACAGTAAAAAGTTGGGATCAAATAAACAATAATTGCTATGAAGCACTTCCATCATCATTTGCTTAGCCTTTTCCTAACTATGTTCTGATCGGCTTCTAGTCGAACCAGGTGCAGCTGAATGCCAGTATTTTACATGGAGCGACTGCCTATCGGACCTCCACAACCCAGTTAGTCTTAATATTACAATCTTTGTAAGACTAGTTGTCAGACTTTCGAGCATCTGACTACCTGTTAAGACTGTCAAAGATCTATAAATGACAGCTAAGATTGGTCTAGGATAGAATTGCCATATGATCCCAAATCCTTCAAAATATTACGTCGTGTAAAAGAACCCTTACGTCACAAAGTAAAATAGTACTTATGGAAATAAATATAAAGTAGAAACTCAATCAGTACCATAGATTTTAAGTACTTTTAATACTAATACTGTCAATTATGAAGGTAGGTAGGAAATGTGATGGTGTCAAAGGCAGTGGTCAATGTTTAGAATGACCAGTTATGATTTTTAACCAAATAATATTATGAAGCTCGATAAATGGCTGAATAGAAAGCAAAAGTATTTCTTTCCAAAGCCGTTTAGTGAGATAAAAAATAAATCTTACGATTCTAAACTTTTATTGGGTACTAAATGTATCTAAAAATAAGGCAAAATGAATCGTATTAACAACCGGAATAAGTCATGAAATTGCGTAAGCTGGAATATTTTATTATTATGTACGAGAATTTTATTATGTAAACCATTTTTATTATACATAATACGACGCAGTATTTTATCTAAACATATATTTTGGTAACTATTTTAATATATGGATTGTGAAGTCTCGATTTTAGCAATAAAACTATCAACAAGTCCCGGTTATTGTAAAATTATATCACTACGATGATCTTCTTCTTCTTATCGTATGGTTGATGAACAACCTGGTGTCAGAGTTTAAACCGCCCGTAGGCCTCTGACATGGCTTCACACACCGTTGAAAAATCTCTCAGGTGTGCTGGTTTCCTCACGATGTTTTCCTTCACCGTTTTTAGCAAGTGATAATTAATTTATAATACGCACATGAATTCAAAAATACATTGGTGCGTGCCGGGGTTCGAACCTGCAACCTTTGACTTGGCAGTCCAACGGTCGTACCACTCAGCTATCACTGCCTACTACGATGATCGAAACATCGTAAAGAACATTAAGTTTGCTCTTGGATATAGAACTTTAAGCTAAGTAATGAAACTTGAAATTGCTAAAGAACTCTCAATGAAAAAAAAATCAAATTTGACAGATCACTTACTGCATTAACCGGGGAATGTTGATAAAAACCTGATAATAAATAAAAGTGCCAATTTAATAAATCGTCATAAGATACTTTACGGCAGCTATTTTTTTACAACAATTATACAAAATCGGATGAAATCGGTGCCTTGTATAAGACTGAAAAATCATAAAAAATACAATAAAATGTCATAATTATGCACTATTTTAGCATTATAGATTGCTTGCATGATTATAATATTAAAACTTAATGAAATAAGAGTGTGATTTTGAATTTTTCGTTTAATTCCAAAATTATGTTGTTTAAGTATGCGTTTTAAAATTGTAAGTAAGTGATTTTGTATGTATTTACGATTAAATTATATTGCACAGACTATAATAGTTATACTGCTACAAATCATGCGTATTTTTAATTTCGAAATCGGAGGGTACAAATGTCTTTGTCGAATTAAAATGGCCGATAGTCTTTGCGATTCCAAATAATGATGTCTTAGTACTTTTTTCACCAATTTTCGCCGTTCGGAGCCATTTCTTGCTTTGAAGATAAGGCAGCACCATCACTTGGGATCGCAATTAATGTAATTGTACTTATAACATCACCATTAAAGACTATATGCATTATTTAAAATACTTATTTATCATTATAAAGTACGGAGAATCGCAAAAGAGTTTTCTTTTTTGTGGGCAAGACCCCACAAGAATTGTAAAAGGATAAAAATGCTTGTAAAATATATTTTTTGTTTAAATATCCGGTGCAAAGTATGCCATAGTGTTGCCAGGAAGAATACCATCTCGAAACTGTTTTTGTAAATCGGTATTACTATCCCTGTTTCAGGCATGTTACAGTTATTTTGCACGCTTATATGCAAACATGTTACCGTAGTGTAAAAAAACTTAATAAATACAAAGCGGATTAAAGGCTTATTTTGCATGCCTACCGCCTTTTTTATACATAGCCAGGGCAAATAGAAATTAATTTATTTTGTAATAAATTATTTTCTAATATCACTTTTTTTTTGGTCTGGCTATACCAGCTTTTAAATATTATGGCAACTATAGTAGCTGCCTATACACTTAAGTAACTAATAATTTTAAACTAATGAAATTATACAAAATTACCGTTATATGTCGTAATTGTTAAGTACAAAATTGTGATTACTTATCGAATCGTATTACCAGTGTAAAAAATCGTCTTATAGATTTGCAACATTGTATTTTTCTTGCGTAGTTTAAAAGGGCTGATACCAATTTTACTTTAGATTTAAGATAAATAAATCACATTGTATTATTAACCTAAAGAATTAAAGATCATTTTAATGTAAATCTGTTTGTGTTTTTTTTTCTTTCAACCTCGTTATAGTCAACCGTTTATCGTACTACTTTGCACACTTTGACAGTATCTTTATATCTTAGTAAAAAGAACGATTTTCTCATTGTTCCTTACATTGTAACAAACATAAGCTAAAAAGCTGAAAGCAATATCGATATAGAAGTGATTGGTCACTCGCACATCTCTTCTCCGCTCTGTTCATCACTGAAATCCAATATAAATATGCCAGACTAGCTGCCATTGGTTGCGGGAGTTATGATTTACCGTGACCCCGATACGTAAAGGGCTATTGAAGGACACCGTGGATTTTAGTCAGTACAAGTCTGACAATCCCTCCCGCTCTGCCCTGGGTGGGAGGACTCATTTAATGATTTTACCACTTAAAAAAAAAGACAAGCTGCCAAGTGCAAACAATAAAGAACTGCACAGATAAAGGCTTCGTGATTTTTGGTGTCTACCTAAATAAATCTCACAAACTGTGTCGAAAAAGAAAAACACCTAAAGTCCCCGAGTAGCTGACAATGTCAAAAAGCAGGATTAGGTAAAAGAAAACGGGGAGTTTCCAGGAAATAGAACATCTTAATAGAATAGCACAAAGAGTGAAGATTGTGTGAAAAATTCAAGCCGAAATAAAGGGATGGTTAGAGTATTCTTTATTAAAACGTCATCTCCTTTTCTCAATAACAACAAAACGTCATTTCATAATATTTGCTTCCATAGCTTGTGCTATAATCGGATAACAAATGATTGCACACCGCACCGTGTGCGTTCAGTTTGCGTCAGACATTTTATGTAGCATGTCGCCCAAGTCTGTGCACGCTAAACTAAATTTGTGAATTTTTACATTTTCGTCTGATTATTCTAATTTCACTTGCGGGTTACCTGCCACTCTGAAATAGGTTTTCTCTAAAAATGCTGAATTTTTTACATTGGTCACATTGAAATTCGAACACTGGCAGTTTCGCAAACAAACGTCAACTCGTATTTACTGTCAAAAGAGAAAAGGCGGGAACCTTGAAATTAAGCGGGCGCGAAATTTCAAAGTTTTAAATTTTTATTGGTTTATTTCGGGAAAATGGGGGCGAAAAAACCTAAAAAACGGAAACCAGATGTTACGGAATCTGAGGAGTTGGAGATGGAGTCCGATGAGTCGGGGGAAACTGACGCAGAGGACACGGATAAGTACAAGCCTTATAGAGACTTAAAATACAAAAGAATTTATTCAGACAATGCAGGTAACGAATTTATTGTATTTTTGGAATCTGTCGACGATAAACCAGTTGGTGATCGAGACAAAATGTACATAGCCAATATATGTAGCAGATACAACAAGGGCATCAAGCAATTCCGGTCAATAAATCGGTACAGAATTGGCGTCATATTTGAAACGGCTAATTATGCCAATATGTTTTTAAATAATGATAAATTTCTAGAGCAATACAATTTTAAAGCGTCAATACCAGCTAAAAATACTGAAGTCACCGGAGTCATTTATAATGTTCCTGCAAGCCTCTCAAATATAACAATCTACAAAAGTATATCATCCAATGTCAAAATTATTTCGGTAAGGAGAATTATGCGCAAAAGCAGGGAGGACAAAAACCTATTTGTCCCGACAAAAACTGTTACAATCACATTTGCTGCCACAGAATTGCCTGATTTTATTGATATTAACCAATGGAATTTTAAGCTAAATGCATATGTGCCACCTATAAAACAATGTTTTAACTGTTTGCGATTTGGTCATATGTCAAAATACTGTAAAAATAGTACCAGATGTTCAATCTGTTCAGAAAACCACTCATACAAAGATTGTTCTAAAGATTCTACCAATGCTACTTGTGCAAATTGCAAAGGGAAACATATTGCTATATCTATTCTGTGTCCCATCAAAAAAAGTAAAATAGAGGATAATAAAAGGAGGCTTAAATCTCTTACTTTTGCAGACATATTTAATAAAACCGAGTTTCCACCTTTAAATGCCAAAATGGCAAATAGCAGAAAAGTACAAAATACAAATATTTTGAATGTAAATAACATTTTAAATTCTGAAGAATTATTAAGCTTAATATTAGAGACAATTGTGCAAATTAAAATAAATAAAAAAGAGGTCAACAATGAAGTTCTTAGAGACACAATTAAACATATTTTAGATAAAAAACAAAACTGCAAATCAAAATGATTTCATTAAATATAGTACAGTGGAACGCTCAGAGTGTTATTCGTAATAGAAATACTTTAACTCATTTCTTATATTCTAATGATATACATATTGCCATATTGTGTGAAACATGGTTACAGAGTAATCAACTATTTACAATTAAAGGTTATATTACAGAGAGACTTGATTCTGGAAATAGTCACAATGGTGTTGCAATTCTTATACATACTTCTATTAGACATAAAAGATTAAATACTCCTAGTGATGATTCATTACAAAATGTTGCAATTCAAATCGAAATTTTTGGTAAGTTAATATCAATAGTCAGTGTCTATAGCCCAGGTAACTGTCAACCCAGATTTAATAAATTTGCATTTGATAACTTGATCAAGAGTATTCCAGAGCCATTGATTTTAGCAGGGGATTTTAATGCATATAATACAACATGGGGCTGTTCTATTAATAATTCTAGAGGCAATATAATTCACGATGTAATAGAAGACAATATGTTAGTTTTATTGAATAATGGTGAACCTACCACAGTAGGATCTCATATATGGCGACCTAACGCTCTTGATCTCACATTTGTTTCCCCTTCATTGGCACTGTCTTGTAATTGGACAGTGCATGATGATAGTCTTGGGAGTTACCATTTACCTGTTATTACTCAGTTAATAGCTCACAATGATGCCAAATTAAATAATTTACCATCATTTATTAATAGAAATTTTAAAAAGGTAGATTGGGATAAATATACTAAGGCGGTAGATTCTGGATTGCAACAAATAATTGATGTCATGTCAGTTGATAATACACATGTTTTAGAAAATTATGACTCTTTCTGTGTTCTTTTAGATAACGCCTATAAGAGTGCATGTCCATATGGCGAACACTCTGACCGTTTCTCTTCCAATAGATCTGGAAAAAGAAAACATATTCCATTACCATGGTGGAATCAAGCTTGTAATGATGCTGTCAACATATGTAAAGAAGCATATATTAAATTTAAACAGACATTTAATACTGATGACTATATTAATTTAAAAAAAATGCAAGCTCGAAAGAAACTTGTTTTAAAGACTCAAAGATTTCTTAGTTGGAAAAACTTTTGTGAAAACATAAACAGAAATACTCCTATAAGTAATATTTGGTCTATGATGCGTAAATTTAATAAAACATTTTCTCCATCTAGTAACCTTCAAAACGATGCTTGGGTTCATTCATTTCTAAAGAAATATGCTCAGGTATCTGATACTACTAGTCACATTCCTATCACAGAATATACTGAAATAAATAACAATTTTGTTAGTTGTTTTTCTTTGTCAGAATTAAAATCTGCTTTAAAAGGTCGTAGGGACACTTCTTGTGGTCTTGATTGCATTAATTATAAAATGATTAAATGCTTAAGTGATAAAGCTCTAACTGTGCTACTTCAAATTTTAAATTTATTATGGCGTAGATTAGAAATACCCAACTCTTGGAAAACTGATTGTATTATTCCAGTTTTAAAACAAGGGAAACCAGTAGGTGATCCTGACTCATATAGACCAATCACTCTAACTTCTTGTATTGGAAAAATATTTGAACAATTGATTAAACAACGATTAGAGTATTACATTGAGAAAAATAATATTTTACCTAATAACCAATTTGGTTTCAGAAGAGGCAAATCTAGCCGGGAAAGCTTTACTCGTTTACATTTAGACATATTTCATAACTTCAAACTTAATAAAAAAACTGTAGCTGTGTTTGTAGATATTGTAGGAGCATTTAATAATGTAAATATTTATACTTTATGTAAAGTGTTAAATAATATTGGATTACCTGGTCATTTTGTCAATTGGTTATACAAATTTCTCAGTAATAGAACCATTTATGCCAAATTTAACTCTCATATTTACGGCCCTGAGATCCTGACATCTTCTAAAGGTCTCTGTCAGGGTGGTATTTTAAGTCCATATCTTTTTATCATATTTATACTTAAACTCAATATAGTTCTAGGTCCTGATGTCACGAATCTCCAGTTTGCTGATGACCTGGTGATATATTATTCCGACCATAACCTGGAAAATATAGTATGTATTTTAAATAGTAGTCTTAAAAACTTACACAAACATTTTAATGATATTGGTCTACAGTTAAGTGCAGAAAAAACAAAGGTTGTAGTCTTTTCAAAAAATAAACACCAAAATGTAAATATTTTGTATAATAATTCTTTGTTGCCAATAGTTGATAGTGTTCATTTCTTGGGAATTGATTTTATGTATAATTTAACTTGGACCAAATATGTTAATTATTTAGCTGAGAAGGCTAATAAAGCTTCAAATATTATCAGATGCTTGACAAAGACAACATGGGGAGCAGACCCCAAGCTGCTAAAAATTTTATATAAATCTTTAGTACGTAGCCATTTTGATTATGGCTTTCTATGTTTTGCAGATAATCTTAAACTAGTTGATAAATTAGATAAGATTCAAAATAAATGTCTTAGAGTAATTACAGGAGCAATGTGTACTACACCAATAAATTCTTTGCAAATAGAATGTAGAATTGAGCCTCTTTTATTAAGATTTGAGTTTCTTAGGGATAGATTTTTACTTCAATTATTTTCTAAAAATAATTCATTGATTAAAATAATAGAAGGATGTTTAAGTTATACTGATCAACCATTTGTATGTAGAAATTTTAATGAAAATATGTGGTATATGAATATTCCTCTGTATAGAAGTAACATATTAGCATGTTATGATGGGACATATGAAAGTAAATTTAATAATATACCTATTGTAGTTGCACATGACTTAAAGACTAAATATGATGTTTATAATCTATTTGATAATTACAATACATATAGACAACTGTACACTGATGGGTCCAAAAATTCTGAACATGTAGCTGTGGCTGTTTACGATATAACCTCACGTAGAGGATTTGGCAGACAAATTAACAAGTATGCCTCAGTATTCACTGCGGAGGCTTTGGCTATCTTAGAAGCTCTGAACATTGTAAAGGAATTACAACAAGAAAACAATAAGTGGCTTATAATAACGGACAACAAAAGCGTTTTAAGTGCTCTGGCGAATTTAGGCTACAATGCGAATTCATCATATATACTATATCAAATAAGAGAAATGATATTTGACCTGAATCAAACAGGATGCGATGTGATACTTTTGTGGACTCCGGGACATATTGGCGTAAAAGGTAATGAAGAAGCTGACTTCTTAGCTAGAACAATAGCAAACAACAACTATGGAAATGTCAAAAACGTTCCGTTACCTGCGTCAGATTTGCATGCTGTAATAAAACAAAACGCAAGAACTAAATGGCATCGATTGTGGATAGAGTCTCTGAACATCAAAGGAAAATGGCTTGGAAAGATTGAGAAGAAACAAATAATTGGAAGATCCTGGTTTGACGAGGGTGAATTTAAATCCAGACATTTTTATACAACACTTTGCAGACTGCGTTTAGGACATGGACGATTTAACACACATTTATATAAAATGAACATGGCAACTGCCCCCACATGCCAGTACTGTAATGATGGAGACCAAGACTTGGACCATATCGTTTTTAGTTGCAGCTTTTTTACTACACAGAGAACAGAATTGTTTGACTCACTGAAGACAATTTATGGATCAACTGAAGCCGTTCCCCGTCTAGTAATAAATCTTCTCCAGAATAAGAAGACTTATGTTTCGCTTTTTACTTACATCGCAAGGACTGTTCAGAATATATAGAAGATAAAATTATCACAGACTAGGCTGTATGGTCTAAGACCTTTGCCTATCCTCAACGGGATGAATGAAAAAATCATCATCATCACAAACGTCAACGTCAATAAACGTCACTGTGACGTTTAACTGACTCATAGAATCATAATATCGTACGAGCTTCAGTAATTTGATTTTATTGCGAGTTGTGAAACACGAAAGTTAATTTAGTACCTCTCCGAAATAAGTAAAGTTTACACGTGTCCTTACTTTATATTTGTGGGGCCTTTCTCATCTTGTAAACTAGACATTTTGTTTTAATAACCAATTGAAAAAGTGATCTGAAACACGAACGAAATATGGAGTTTCTGAAGAAAATTCAACAGTTTTTCAGCTATTGGTACGTTCGGTACTTACTGGTGACTGAATTGTACATGGTTGATACATGGGAGAAGATTATAGTGCGTATCCTTTTCAAAAAACGTATTTTGTATTACACCTGTAAGTAAAATCAGTTTGGTTTTCCAACGTGGATAATTGTGATAGTAAGGAAAACATAACCATATTTTATTGCTTTTTAAATTGTCCTGTTAATTGGCAAATATCATATGGAAATTTAATAAATTATTCGAATGGTTTCTAGTAAAATATAAGTTTAAAAAAACCACCTTAAGAAATATTTTTCCCATCATGGGTTCTTAATGGTGCGAGACGGTGGCCTTGCCTATTAGCATAGTAACGATCTTGTTAATTAGTTTTTCATGCTCATTCATTTTAATTAATAAGGCTAATTTAATCTTCAAACTTACTTTAATTTATTTAAAAATCATTGATCGGAAAATACCCTTTTTTCTATCAAGTGCACTGAAGCATAATATTACAATGTAAATATTAATTAACATTAAAATATTCTAACTTATTATAGCAGTTTTATAACAAGATAAGCTTTGTAATCTTTTAAAATTAACACAAACATAGTATTAAAGGAGGTAACTTTCCCTCACTTTCACTTTCTGCCGACAGCCTTAAAACCTGTTTACTTCTTTATGTAATACTTGTTATGTTATTATTTGGATGTTGGTATTGTATAACTGTTATTTGAAAGGAAGATTCTTCATTTTATGTAATGTTGGTTAGTGGGTCATGTTAGGGGCAGATTTTTAGAAGTCCGAGATCTCCAGAAATGGGTATACTACATTTTGTAGTTAGACGTCTTACTACAAAATGCTATGCTATGAGGCAGACTTTCCACCAGGACTTACTATATAGGTAAAAAAAATATTATCAGCATTTTCTCAATTGCTATTCTATCTTTGGCAAAAAGTGCTGGTTAACCACAGAGCCTGAGCTAAAACGAATTATTTCCAAGAATGGTAATCTGATAAAAACCTTCAATTGGTGGGTTTTCCTTCATAATGCATGCATATTTATGTTCTTTACAACATTGACTCATTCTAGTTATCAATATTGCTCACTTACTGATAAAGTATCTAGGCTAAATGAAGTGTGGGGTGCTAAGACAGGAAACCTCCACATGCGCCCGTGGACTGGAGTTCCCCTTCGGATACGTCCGGGGGGAAGACCAGTTTTTCGGGCTGGTGCACCCTGGGAGGCACTGTGTGCCCAAGGGGTCTCTTTGCCCGTATGCGAATAGCCTGTCGGGTGGATGCTCGAACACGTGTCCTCTGAACAGTAGAGGGCACAGCGGCGGAGCGGGCTTGCGGACGGTGATTAATGGGTAAGCTCGCCGTCCGACCAAGGACCAAGCCCGGGTCGGTGGCGCGTCGTGTTTCACGCGTCACCGACGGGGCCCCTGACAGGGCCAAATGCCTGCTGGGGTCGCGGCTTTTTTCTTAATCCAGGATACCGCGGCCCCGGAACGTAAAGGGCATCCGAAGAAACACGGGTGGATTTTAGTCAGTCAACAGTCTGACAGGCCCTTCCGCCCCGCCCAGGGCGGGAGGACTCATATGATGATTTTGCCAACCTAAAAAAAAAAAAAAAAGCTAAATGAAGTGTAGGACAAACTATTGCATGTTTTGGTTCCTTCTTTGATGTTATTAAAAGCCTCTACCGACAGAACGCGTTCCATCCCAGCAAAACAATCTGATCTGATCGTATGCGATCTCTGTAAAGGCTGAACACGACCTGACACAGAAGTGAGAAAGCACATATGAACTCTATTATATCCATAGATTACAAAGATCGCATGCAATAAGATCCTATCGTCAAAACAGATCACGTTCGGTTGCTAGAGGCTTTAAAATATCACCTGTATAAAGCCTTTCTCTTGAATCACTCTATCTATTAAAAAAACCGCATCAAAATCGGTTGCGTAGTTTTAAAGATGGACAGACAGACAGTGGAAAGCGGCATTGTTTTATACTATGTAGTGTGTTTAAGTCTTGATCTTGTCTAATAGAATGAGCCTCTTTCTATAATCCAGAGACTTGGACTGGGAATCATACCCAAAGCTTACTCGGCATATTCATTGCATCAAATAACTTTTGAAACTAACCTATCCCAACTATAGAAAAAATAATGGTAATGAGTTCAACATTCTTTTAAAAGTAGAATTTAATGTTCATTCACATACTTAGTGTAGCTCCAGAGACTATTCATTTCTAACTTAAAATATTTATGTCATAAAATACAAGTTTTAAATAAATTATGCATTCATAATAGTTGTGAATTGCAAAATAGTTTTATAACAAAATCTTGCATGAATAATTTAAATAAAAATCTTGTGTTCTGTCATTTGAAATAGAATTATATTATTCATGGAATAAAATCCCTTTTTAAATGATAATGCTGTTGTAAGCATAGACTTATGTTATCAGATGTACTTTCCAAGGTTTTAACTTTGTGCAATCTTGACATTTTCCTATAGTTTCACGTGCTTTTGTTCCTTACATTTCATCCTTACTAGAGTTAGTCTAAGATCTCGAATTCTTAGTAACTTTTTAATTGTTACTACAAAAAGCAAGTCAATAAGAATCGAATTCTATTCCATCAAAGTAGAGATTGTTACAATTATTTAAAATCAGTTGGCACAGCGGCTACTTGGTAGGTTGCTGAGCTGCTTGTTATGGGTTCGATTCCCGCTAGGAAAAAATAATTGCATGGGTATTTCCACAGGTAGTTGTTCCAGGTATGGCTACGAACCATGAGCATTTTTTTCCCTCTCTAGGTATTTCTCTTGTATCGTGGATGCGTTACAAACATTTAAATTAAATTAATAAATTTTGTCTTGATAATATGTTTTGTGATATTGATGCCGAGAATATATTAGTGTTAACTGATTTATCATCTGATCACTGTGGACTGATGGCTAGTTTCCCTATGCCATTAAGCAAAAAGCCGCACAAAATAGAATGCAGGCCTTATACAGTTAGTCGTTGCAGTAAGTTTAAAAGTAATGTAGCTCTTAAAGTATTACCGTCAATTGTAGAACACGAGACCCCCAATGAGATGTATGAGTCTCTTTTTGATGTTGTGCAAAATGAGTATAAATCCATTTTTAAAACTAAATCTATTAACATTGCTGGGACTTCCGCTGGTTTCAACCAATGGGCTACACCAGGCATTTATAAAAGTCGAGCGAGATTATACGAGTTGTACGGAATGAGACAGTATAAATTTGATAAAACTTTTCTAGAATATGTTAAAAATTATTCAAAATTATTTAAAAAGGTTTGTCGTATGGCTAAATCGAAATTTTTAAGTGACACTATTAAAAATTCTAGTAATAAAGTAAAAACCACCTGGAAAATTATAAACAGCGAAACGGGTAAATCGCTTAAACAAGAAAATCAACTCGAGATCATGGTTGACAACAAATTAGTTAATAAACCTGCTGACGTAGCTGATGCATTTAATGAGTTTTTTGCCAGCATTCCTGCAACTACAACTCGCTCCTTAAGTTCATCACCATCTAAGGCTGAAAACCTTTTGCAAAGTAGCGTCCCTAAATGTAGTCATGTATTCAGATTCGAACATGTAACGCCTCATGATGTGGTTAATGTTTTTAATTCACTCAAGTCTAAAAATACTGGTGATTACTGGGGCATTTCTATTAAACTTTTGAGCAATATAATCGACATTGTAGCCCCCTATCTTGCTGTTACTTTTAATAAATGCGTTGACTTGGGTACTTTCCCTGATCTCATGAAGAGCAGTAAAGTCATTCCTTTATTTAAATCTGGCTGTAAAAATAATATTGGTAATTTCAGACCAATTTCTATTCTACCTGCATTTAGCAAAATATTTGAAAAGTTAATACTCAGACAGTTACTTCGCCATTTCAATCTAAATAGTCTTCTTCACAATGATCAATACGGGTTCACAAAAGGCCGTTCGACTACGGATGCGGGTGTTGCTTTGTTGAAACACATATTTGACGCATGGGAGAAGTCGCGAAATGCAATTGGTGTTTTCTGTGATCTCTCTAAAGCCTTTGATTGCGTACACCACGATACACTATTGCGTAAACTTCGTCATTACGGTGTTCAGAATGAAGCCCTCAATGTAATTGAGTCATATTTGCATAATAGATTTCAATGTGTCGATGTTGGCGGCGTGAAATCTTCTAGGTTACCTGTTCAGCTAGGTGTACCTCAAGGCTCAATTCTGGGTCCGTTTTTATTCCTGGTTTATATTAACGATCTACCATACTATTTGAAGAACATCTGCGATGTAGTGCTGTTTGCAGACGATACTTCGCTAATCTTTAAAGTAGATAGGAATAGACAAGTGTTTGACGACGTGAACAACGCACTATCAAAGGTCACAGATTGGTTCACAACAAATAACCTTGTTCTTAATGCCAAGAAGACTAAATGCATAAAGTTCACTTTGCCCAATGTCAGAAACCTGGGTCCCAGCATTGTCCTTGGTAATGTGGAGCTTGAAACTGTTGATTCAGCTGTGTTTCTGGGTATAACAGTGGATTCAAAATTACAATGGGGTCAACATATATCAAGCCTAGCAGGTAGGCTTAGTTCGGCCGCTTACGCTGTTAGAAAAGTTAGACAGTACACTGATGTTGACACAGCTAGATTAGTCTATTTTAGTTATTTTCACAGCGTTATGTCCTACGGTATTCTGCTGTGGGGTAAAGCCGCTGATATCCAAAATATATTTGTACTCCAGAAACGAGCGATTCGTGCTATTTACCAACTAGGTGCACGAGATTCTCTAAAAGATTTCTTTAAAGAGATTGGTATTCTAACAGTGGCTTCACAGTACATATTCGCCAACATTTTATATATCAGGCAAAACATACACCTGTATAGTAAAAACAGTGATATCCACAACTTTAACACAAGGAATAAGCACAAACTACGTGCTCCCTTTCATCGGCTTCACAAGGTGCATAATTCATTCGTTGGGGTTGGTATAACCTTTTATAACAAGTTACCATCCTCTTTTCTAGATTTGCCGTTTAACGTTTTTAAAGCAAAAGTAAAAGCTAATCTCTGTGCCAAAGCATATTATTCTGTAAGAGATTATTTAGATGATAAGCATAGTTGGTCGCTGTGTTGAACACAAGACATTGTTCATGTTCTTTTAACATAATTAGCTAGCTGACACGGTTATAGGACTCAACAGCATACACCTCTCATACAACTCTGTATTATTATTGTATTTTACATGAGTTTTAATTCGTTCTTTTTCTGTGTGTGTCTTTTATCTTTATTACGACAGTCGTAGGGTATCATTTAGTACTATTGTCGGAGCTGATGAAGATTGTAAACTATCGTTGCGTTGTATAGAGTCAATCTTTCTAGTATTATATAGTTTCACCGGAAGCATTGTGTGAGTACCGTGTACTTTATAGCTTTCAATGAGTAGATACCCACGTCTTTTAATGACTTGAATGACCCTGGCAGTTGAGATTATGTCATGCTCACTCAAATGTCTCGCTGATGGTGGCGCGTGTGTCGGATCACTTAGTTCCCTTCAAAATGGTTGAGCTGAGTGATGCTGATGCATGTGTCATGTTCGTGAACGGGCGCTGTCAGTCGTGACTGGTCATCTCTTAACAGCCGCGGTTTATTTTAATTGTTTATAATTTTATTGAATTGTCTTTTTTTATATGAATTTCCTATGGACACTTTACTTGCTACATCGTTCTCACATAATGTACCATCTCAAGATGAATGATGTAACAAAGGTTCTGTTATAATTTTGGCGATTGAAAAAGAGTGTCCATGGAGTTTCTTGCCCGTTCTTCTCCATAGAGATCTACGCTTTGGAATGGGCATCTACAGTACTTTCACAAGTTTTTATGTCTTGTGACTGGGACTGTAGCACCGTAACTATTTTTAAACTGTTTTATTTTACTTTTGTCTCTTGACAATTCAAAAGTGCCTGTAAATGGCCTACTTGAAATAAATGATTTGATTTTGATTTTGATTTTGATTTTTAAACTAACATACACTCGGACCTGGAATAACTACTAGTCTATATTCTATATATTATATGTATATATAAAAGGAGAACTGACTGACTGACATATCAACGCACAGCCGAAACTACTGGGGCTAGGAATATGAAATTTTGCACACGGCTTCCTATTATAATGTAGAGGAGCACTAAGAAGGGATTTTTGGAAATTTAACCTTTAAGGGGGTGAAAAGGGGGAATTAGGAAAGTACGTAACCCACGCGGACGAAGTCGCGGGCAAAGTGCTAGTAGATCATAAAAATATTTGCTTTGTGCTGGAATCGAACCTGCCACACGCAGCGCTGCGGTCTCGCGCTCAGCCACCGTGCCGTCAAAATCCTAGTATGTATAAGGCAAAGTTTGTTACCCTCTTTTTTCGCAAGCTCTTAATTACTGCGGCAATTAATCTTTTGATTCTATAAAATTCTCAATAAACTCCTTAGCACATCTCAGATATCCTATTCGGCGTGATCTTCACTATGTTCTGGTACTTCAATTACTCCATCATCATGAGTGGAATCTCTCAACTGCGGAGCTCAACGACACACGACATAGAACAGATTTTATGAGCATTCATCAACTATAGTTATGAACTCAAATTGTTGTTAAACTTCTATCTTGATATGATGATGTAGCACTTAAAATAGCTGCTAGCTAATTAATTATTGTATTGTCATCTTTTGAGGCTAATTATGTCCTTTTTAAATTGCCTTTGTACGCGTAGCGTGACCAATTCTAACTCTATTCTACCGAGAACTAAGTTATTTTTATAAAATTCGACCTTCTTTGTCCAAATATGTTTAGGATAGAATTTTCTACATTCTGTTATTTTTTTATTCTTCCCTCTACAAAACAATGTTTCTATGGTGTCATGCAATGCGTGCAGGGTCCACAAGTTCCCGCGAGCAGCATAGTAGTAACTATCGAATTACATATTATGTAGAAAACCTAAATTATCAAGGGGTTTAGAAAAAGGTGCTTGCTACGTTCACTTCGCATCCTACTTTCAGATAAAGGTTTTGTACATAAGTCGATAGTTACGTATATTTTTGTATGAACAGTCAAAACTGTGTGGGGGCCTCGCTGTTCTGAAGTGTTCAGACTCCCATGGTTTCCAACATGTTAAAGACGGCCCTGCCTTTGTATCTAGCGTTGATCCAAAATGATTGTGACGTATTCCAATTTAATAATGATTTGCCCCACAGTATGATGTGCATATTCACGCTGGATCATACTCGTATGCTTACAAAGGCACTCTTAAAAACATACTCACCGTAGCTCAACTTCTCTCCTGTATTTCGCAGAGAGGTGAATAGTAAAGTTACATAATTAAATGTAATATAAAGCGGAGAAATACCTAAGATGGGATCGCAGGACTTTCACATTAGGCACCCGCTGAAATGGCACCTTAAATATTCCACATACTGTTCCTATCAACATTTTTCGCAGGTGCCAGGTGCCCAATGTAAAACCCCAAAAATCAGAGGATGTGGTCAATTAATTCTAAACACCAATTAACGCTATTGAAGGCTATTTGCACTCTATTAATATTGTAAGGTTGTATGTCCGATTTAAACATGGAAATAATGTTAAACAAATACATGTAAATGTTATAGTGTAGTGTGACTGAAAATGCTGTACCGCTTGTAAGGTGTTTATTAGGTAAACGGGAGGACGAACCAACCAGCAGAGTAATAACTCCGTCGAAGACCGGACTCTTATTTTCACCAGATAGTGTGCACTCAGGCTACACATCAAGCTCTAAAACCACTATAAGCTGACCTTTCATTGTGTAGAAAGAGTATAGAAAATGAGGCCAAAATAAATTGGTTATTAAGTATAGGTTGATGTATATCCGTGTATATGTCTTAAGCGCCCAAGAGAATATAAATACCCGAAGATAAGTCGTACTTTATCAGCGGTACAACATTTGCGGTCACACAGATACAGTTACTCCTTACAAAGAGATAGATTTCTCGAGAGAAAGTGGCCCATAAGATTGCAGATGTCACTTGTCTGACCTCAGTCAATGATTCACCAGCTAAAGCTGTAGGTGAAGTGTAGTATTTTCGCATCAATACGGATATACTGCCGTCCTTTCAATTTAGTGTCGCTGTCTAACTGTGATCTTTATTTTGTTTTTAAATAAAGTTAGTATTGCTTTGTATGGATAGTTTCATCCTTTGAGTACGTTCTTAAGATTAGAATCGTGCGTTTTTGAACTAAATATGTGAAACTTTCTGAAATTCTGTTTAGATTTTGGCCAATTTAATGGCAAAACTAAATAAAATCAAAGTGAGTAGCGACAATCTTAGTATCTGTTTGTCACTTTTTCGCCTTGCAATTACTCATAGGTAAATAGTCTAAATTTACAACATTTATACACAAATAACTAACTTCCTCCAAGGACTTACCTAATTGTAAAAAACATTTGTATGACCTATTAAATTCCACTAGAATTTTAAACTAAGTTTTATATTGCTAGGCACTGAAATGTATACTTGCTATTGTAATTAAAACACAATTTTGTGACAATTAATGTTTTAAAATTAACGTAAAATATCCGTTTTAGTACTATGTGGGCACGAAGTTTCTTTATTATATCATTATTTTCATTCCATGTTATTAATATTAATTGTTACCAAATAAACACTTATTTATTAAATGAAGACTTTTTATTTACTTATTGTAAGAAATTATTTAGTTTAATTACCAATAAAAACCTTATTAGCTTTGCAAGATAAACACAATTTTGTTATTCAAATATAATTTACATTTTACAAATAACTTTTACTAAAAAATAACTTTTGTTTTTGCTCTCAAGTAGTTGGGCAATAAAAGGTAATCGAGTTCCTAATATCATAATAAATAAAACAACAAAATTCCTTCACAGATATATTGGATCAAACTTTGAGATAGCTCACACAATAACCATTGGTGTTTCGGAAGTACTCTGGTACTTTTTGAGACATTTTCTGCAAATGTGCGAGACCATTGGTAAACATACCCTTCGAAATTTCAGTTGTGACCACCCCAGGGTCGGAAACCCAGGACTCCACCTCATCATTCATACAAAATTCGACTTTAAACAATATTTTTGTCACCGATGTTGATTGCAATTCAATTTTATCACTCAAAATCGTGTCCACATTATTTCTCAGCACTTGCAACTCCTTGTCCATCACCCAAATAAGCATATATTGTTTCTTTGCAGCTGAAATCGTGCATTCGAGAACTATTTTACACATCACTGTATACTGGAAGCCAAGGTTGAATTCTCTAGTCATATACTCTATGGTGTAAATAAAATCATCTGTATGTATGTCTTCTACCGTTTTGTGAGCAAACACGACGGACTCAGCACCGTTTTGCTGCAGTTTTATTTCAGAGTTGTACAATTTGACGGTATCCTTGTCCTTGAGTCCCAGCCAAGCTAGGCACCTGTTGCAATGATACACTTCTCTTTTAGAGTTGAATTTGTTAGTCTTATCAGATAATACACTATTGTTGACGACGAAAAAGGTCAGTCTATAAAGAAAATCACTCTTATTTGGCTTAATGACGCCGTCTGTGGGTGGCGGGGTGTCGCCGTGCCCATGGCTATGTCCATGACCGTGGCAAAACCATTCCGACATGTCCAAGTTAGCCGTTGGTAACTCTAGAATTCTGTCGAACTTCACATTGTTCCCAGAAACCACATTGGAGCAATTCGCGCATGTTAGTTTCAATTCTTCTCCCGTTTTAACATTTAATTTTAAAACATTTCCTTTGGTAGAACTATCAAAATTATTGGTGGATAACAATTCTTTATAAAAATTGCCACCATTCTTAGGTTCAGTCAATATTCTGAATGATATCGTACTCTTATCTATTTTGAGGCATGACATAGAATTTGGTATGATCTGACAGAACTGGCGGATTGGGATCACGCAGGTGACTTCATTTTCGTCTTCTGAATAGCAGTCTGAGAGGCTTTCGATGGAAGAGAGGCTGTCCCTTCTCTTGGGCTTATCATAATCGTCTTTATAATAATTTAAGACGATACAATTGGTTTGTATACTTATTTTCAAATTACAATTCTTGGTGAAATCGACTCCGGTTGTTATGAAAACGTTGCAACTCCTCAATCTGGAGCGGAGCTCAATGAAAATGTTCTTGATCAACATTTTTGTTCTTACACTTACAAAATAGAAATAATTACTTATCAATTAACTCAATATTCTCAATATTGGGTTTAATTCTCTGGACATGGCCATTTGTTTCATAGATGTTGAAAATGTTGTCCATTTCGCGAACGGTGAATGGTAAAGATGCTTTCTTGTAGTAGTCAGCGATCATTTCGATGTTATCGATGACAGTGTCGAGGAGGTGTGACTTCTCCACATAGATGCCGGGTGCCTCGTGGCGCAGGTACGTGAAGTGAACGTGGAGATGGTAGAACGAGGGCTGGTAGTGGAGGTAGATACGGAGCTGTGACGCTGGTACCTTGTATTTCTCGAAGATTTTTTTCTGTAATTAAGAGATGAAGAAGAATTAAATTACGGAGTTTTTAGTCCAATGATAAAGTACCTCTGCTGATTGTGTAACATTTTATAATAGTGTGAAAATCACCCCGATTTTCATTGTTACGTTCGTACCATAGTGATACCGTAGTGATTTTAATTATCAAGGTACACTTTTGTACGCAACTGCATATTACATTTAGATAGACGAGATAAATGGATACTCTTTAAAACTTATGCCGCCGTACCACAAAAAGATAAACATCTCTTGAACAATTGTCTAAAAAAAGTGTAACTGCAAAATGACCCTTATATCAATGTGAAATGTCGTTTTGACGTTGACAGTTTTCTTAGATAAGTGTTTAACAGATGTTTAACTAGTACTGTTTGTGGTAAGACAGAATACCTCTCAGTTTATTTATAAGAAAAATCATATGTTATCCATACCTTCCCCTCGTCCCGGATCCTCTTCAACAACGGCAGATGAGTGTCATCCAAGTCCCTCAGTGACTTTATACCTCGTCTTCTCACAATAGCCAGTAAGTACAATGTCTCTTTAGTAACACCGTCCCATTTCAAGTCAGGCAGTAACACGAACCCGTCCCGCTCGCACTTGTTGTCGTACACTATCCTGTCTTGCTCACTCTTGCCTTCTAAGATGTTGTAGACCCACTGGAATATAAAAGATATATTTGTTTTAAAATTAATATATGATGGATTGCGACACCGACCAAATCTTTTCTTTTTTTTTACATGGTAAAATCATCCAATGAGTCCTCCCAACCAGGACGGGACAGGAGGGACTGTCAGACTTGTACTGAATAAAATCCACGGTGTTCTTCAATAACCCTTTACGTTCCAGGGTCGCGGCAGGATAGCTACAACCTTGGGGTTTTTTAATCAAGAATGAATAAGTTACTTCTAGGCAAGCATGCTTCACCGTCGACACTACCTATCTGACTAGCCCGTTGGTCTAGTGGTTAGTGACCCTGACTGCTAAGCCGGAGGTCGTGGGTTCGATTCCCACCCAGGACAAATGTTTGTGTGATGAGCACGATCATTTGTTCTGTGTCTGGTTGTTATTTATCTATAATATGTATGTATTTAGAAATATATAAGTATGTTTATCAGTTGTCTACTACCCATAACACAAGCTCTGCTTAGCTTTGGATTAGATGGCGTTGTGTGATAGTTGTGGAATATTTATTTATTTATCTCGCTTACCAAGCGAGATAGTGGTCAAACGCGAGCATATCACTAAATAAGTCTACAAACGCTTTAACTCGCTCATCTATAAATTAAAACAATCAAATAAATGTATTTTCTGATTAAAAGAAAGTAAGCATTCTTATCTTACAGAATAAAGGTCAAACTCGTGTGAATGTCGACTATTTTGTTGCAATATTATCTAAGACACGTGTGGGCCGTCGATAAGATAAATTGTATACAACTAAGAGCCCTGTCGCATAATTCGCACAATAATTAATTCACGTTTAACAATAAGATTTCTCTATTGATATGTAACTTTAGTAACACGAATTTTCTGGAACAAGTTCTCCAACTTTTGTGAAAACCGCATCAAAATTAGTTGAGTAGTTTAGAAGAACAATGCTATGACAAAATATCTATTTTGTATGTGGTAACTGTTTCTATATAGATGTGTGTCCCACATTGCATAATGAATTTTTCAACCTATTAACCACGCGACTTCTACTGTCTCTAGATAACTATAGAATAATGAAAGATAATAATCATTTAATGACATTCACACAGGACTGTAGTTATAGAACAATGGTTTCAAACAACTATTGTTAGAATATTAGTTTGTACAATGTGCTTGTTTTAATTTAGATAATAAACAAACATGTACGCTAGCAAAAAGTATATGACTGGGCTAGGTTTTATACATGAGAACTAACAACACTAGCCATATATGCTTGCTCTATGATCGGACGCCGAGTCACTCATTATTCAAAGTCCAACCATGGACCATGCCCAGGTTGAAGGCATCATGTTCCACACCCGCTTCAAAGAGTTGTCAGCAATCTGACAAGGGCCCGAATATAGGGCCAAATGCCTGACGGGGAGACTGTCTAATCAAGTAACTGTAACCTGAGAAAAAATCTACTGACAAAGAGTTTTTATATTTACCTGTAAATTAAACTGCTCCTTAGTGATATGGGGTAGCGTTAGCTTCTCATACAAGTCTGGTGTCTCCAATACAATGTGAATCTCTTGTTGGCTAAACTTGGCGATGTGCTTCTCTGTAGCTGGGTAAATGATTGACGTCTTTACACCTGGAATGAGGAGAAATAGCAAAAATGTAACATCATAATTATCATGCCTGTTTGCTCCCTAAAAAGTTTCATAAAAAATAAAATTATTTGTTTCAAGTACGTCAGATACAGGCACTTTTTGTTGTAATCCCAGTCACAAGACATAACTGTGAAAGTACATTTTCTTCATTGAGTGTTGATACACACAGCTCAGTCGTTTGCCTCATTCAAAGCCAGGAAGGTGCACGTGGTTGGCCACAAAGAGCACGAAAGGAGGTAGGACATATCCTGCAGCGGGACTCCACACTGGCATTGTATTTGGGATGAGTCTAGTATAGTATACCCCATTTGACCACATAAAGTACTGTATAGTCCAAAGTATAAATCTCTATTTCACTCATAGCATCGCATAATCAGACTAATATCCCTGCTCTTCGGACACAGGCCTCCTCTCTGTGAGAGTGACCTGTAATATAGAGGGGTCCAGTGCAAATTGGTAGATGTCACATGTCATTGAATTTTCAGTTCTAGGATATGCCGGTTACCTCACAAACTTTTCCTTTATCATTTTGAAAGTAGTGGTGATGAAATAAATTGCAAAAATTAATGCTTATCTTGGTTTGTACCCACAACCTACAACTTGTAAGTTGGTGTTATCAGTACATAGTATAAAACAAAGTCGCTTCCTGCTGTCTGTCACTATGTATGCTTAAACCTTTAAAACTATGCAACGGATTTTAAACACCGTTTCGGTTTGGAAAACTTTTTTTTTTAATGCATAGAGTGATTCAAAATGCAAAGTTTATATGTATTCAACATGCATAATATAGTAAAGATTACACCTGTCCATGGCCGGGTCAGGTCGCTAATAAAGTAATAACTTCAAGTAATTATTATAGATTAAAAAAAGAGTTGTTTATTATTGGTTTAGTTATTTGTAGTCATTGACTCACGACGATTAATTAATATTTAAGAGTCACTGGAACTGAGTCCGAGGTCAGACAGGTAGTTGGCAACATCATGTTAAAAAGATTTGTTCCAAAAAAATAACAGGTAATTGTCTAACCAAGTTAATTAGTTTTTAATAGGTTTTAAAATAAAACATGTATGACAATCTAAATTAAGTCGGCCCAGCAAGTTTGGCACACTCAGAAACATCCAATAGTTCCTGTAACAAACAATGTACAGGGCATGCTGGGCACTATTTAAAGTGCCTCATTGTTATTAAATCAAATTACACATTAACCTCTCGGGCGCGTTACGTACACCCGGGTGTACATAAGCGAAAACGCCCCAGCGCCTTATGTACACACGTCTGTACATGACAGACAGTCGCTCATTGGACGTTGATTTTTATCATTTTCATTTATAAATCGCCCAAGAGGTTAAGCATTTACCACCATATGGTTCACCATTTTATTTATTTGCTAATTGGATGGTAGCGAGTGGATAAGAGTAGCCTAGTATTGAGTTGAATGGCTTTACTCATGGAAGTGGCTTTTGTCATACAATTCACTGATATGCAGATGATAGCAAATATTTTCATCATCATCGTCAACAGCCAGTCTTCACCCACTGCTGCATAAGCCTCTCTTTGCTTGTATCATCCTCTAAGTTCCTGTGTCAGACTTATTCAGGATATATAGTGAATATTATTACTCAAATTGTGAATTTATATTTTACTGCTTCTGTTCTTATAAGATTGTTAAAAAGATGATTTTATTAAAAAAGTTATTTGCTTTTCTAAGGTGATTTATACTAAAGTGATTTGAACTTTATACAAAGAACAAGAAATCTCTCACCTTATATTATCCTTGCGAAGACGAATGTATGAAAATAAAAATCACAAAACTAGGAAAAACCCAATTATTTCATAAGAAAACTAACAATACGTATTTAGTTTGCTTATCGAACCTTATCTGACCCGTGTGTTCGCTCGACGTAGCAACATTCTGACTAATTAACGTCAAGAATCACTAATTTACTAATAATTAAGAAACACTGAACCATATGGCGAGAAATTCGTGACGTAAGGACTGCAGCAACTACAAACTTCGGTGAACTGCTTAGTTATTTCGTTTGACGAACGTTGTTTAAAGAATGTTAAATAAAAGACTCACGAAAATCCCAAAATACACTTGAATACTCTGATGACTAATCTCTAAATGGTGAGGAAACAAAAAGAACCTTGAAGTTTGGAAAGCAACTCACCGGTCAATGAGGGGCGGGGAAAACACTCGTAATTTCCGTAAATATCGTTCTGGAAGAAAGTCTTCAGTTCCGTGTCTAAGGAAAAGTAACCGCGTTTATCCAAATCGTCTTCCTTGAAAGCATTTTTCTCGAAAATAATCAAAGCCACGCCACTTTTGTCTTTAAATTTTCCTTGAACACAGACTGTTTTTCTAACTGTATTATTATTCAAAATCTTCTCCAATTCAAAGTCTTTCAATTCTAACTGAATATCATTTACACCATTTTCATTTACATGATCAATTTTAATTTTTTTACTGCTAGGTTCCGAATCTAACTTTTGGTTTTTACTGTCGGACATTTTGTAACAGAGTTGCCAGTTGTAAATAATAAAGAGCATAAAAGTTGCCAAGTAAAAATTACATACTTCTCTCCACTAAAAAGTTTTGTTAGTTTTTTATTAAAAATAAACTGTTAACTTATTCCTATTTCTGTGAAAATCATGGCATAATCAGCTTGTAATATCCCCCAAGCTAAGTAAAAGTTAGTGTTGCTAGGTCTAGTGGCCAAGTAGCGCCATCGGAATTTGGTTTCAAATGAAAACATCTTCAAAAAATACGTAACACGCGCATCTTTTAAATGTTTATGGTGATTTAAATGAAAAAAAAAACATGTTGCGGGTCTTTTGGGGTCGGAATTACGGTAACATGTGGCATTTATTGGTATACATTATTTTGTTAAATGCATTAAATGAGGCGACAGCGTTGGTTCCCATTTTCGCCACGCACAACAAAAATCGTTAAGCTTACCAATAACTACGTCCGGTCAGGAAAATACCTTTTCTCTTTAGGTAATGAGTATAATTCAATGCCAGTGTTTGTTGATAGCTCATAAATATTTAAGCCAACAGTGAAAAGGTTACTTCTAGGCAAGCGTATATGACGATTTAAACCATTAATTCGTTTTCTTTTTTTTATGAGTTTTTTTATGCTCACCGATACTCTATGGCGATATAGTGATCAAACGAAAGCATAAAAAAAGCAAAAAGAACCTGAATATCAGTTTGTCAAATTATGAACTAGGTATACTACGGGAGATGCTGCGAATAAAAGCTAGTACATATTAAAATGAATTCTATATACTTAGTCGTAATTCCCGCACAAAGCAGTGGTCGTTCTGTAGCGAGTGATGGATTGATTGCTTATCGTGCTGTGCCTCGTACCGGACAATAGAACAACAAATAGGTCCTGTTCACTACAACTGACCGGTTTATAGGGTGTTGTGGATTATGTTATTTGTGAAAGACGGAACTTGAACAAAAAAAAACGTAGTTTAAAAAAAATGGCAAATATTTCAAAATTGGAATGTCAGCCCGTCTTCGCTGTCGCACTTGCAATATTAAGCAATTAAATGAATTGAAAAAAAAAAACTTTCAACAACAAAAGAATTTTAGTAGCCTCTATATGTATGTAGTTACTTAAATACGTCCAGCAATTGTTTTGTTTATTTCTGGAATAGCTACGTCAATAGTAATTGATAAAATATGCAACATAAGAAAGGGCCTAGTGTCGAACCTTGCTGTAGTCTGCATTAAGGTTATAGATAGGCAAATTTTACCGATTATTCTTTGGAGCTATCTGCGTGTGGATCTTAACCGTTTAATTATAATTATTTCTATCATTTATACCTATCTTCTCTTTAGCTTCCCTCTTTTCATAATTATCTTCCTGTCAATACCCCATTTTACTTGCGGTAGGTGCAACACGTTTTTTTCTTCCATTGCTCTATCAGACGTCACAGTATCAATTACTCCTTTTTCTTTCATATAATCCCTCACACAATCCATCCATCTTTTCTTTGGCCTTCCTCTTCCTCTCCATCCATCAACATTCATACTCATCACTCTCTTAGTCACATTAGTGTCATCCTTCCTCATCACAAGTCCATACCACAATAGACGGTTCCTCTTCTTTTTGCTTACCTCTTTTCATCAATAGACAAAGTCACACATAAGTACTTTGCGTTTCAACTAAGGAGAGTTGATGAACGCCATATTGTGTCGTCATGCACCCTTTTTAAACACTTTAAATAAATAATTATGTTTTAAAAATAAGTCTAACGAGATAATAAAGATAAAATATGTACACTATTAAACATTGATTTGCACAGAGCTTTCTATTTTTAAACGTTATTTGCAAGTGACTTTTGACCATAGACACTCCTTAGTTGAACCTCATAGTGACTCGTAATTCTTGTTTGTTCGGCTTACGCGTCCATAGTAAATACAGTTCCAGAAAAATCAATGCTAACCGTTTTATAATCCCGCTGTATATGATTGAAGATGGAAACATGTTCATAAGACGTGACCCAACGCGAGAGATCAAAGTTCAGAGCGACCCTTGTAGGTGCTTATTTATAGGTACTTTCTTTGAAGAAGAACCGCTTTGTGGAACAGATTCATTGATTCAGTTATCTTGGCTGATATTTTCATTGGAGAGAGTCGAAAACTGGCTTTTTAATATAAGTTCATCATGGCATTTGTTGCTCAATGAGAGTGATGAGTAGGTATGAATGTCGATGGATGGAGAGGAAGAGGAAGGCCAAACAAAAGATGGTCGGATTGTCTAAGGAATGATATGGAAGAAAAAGGAGTAAATGATACTGTGACGTCTGATTGAGGAGAATGGAAGAAAACAACATGTTGCGCCGACCACAAGTAAAATGGGATAGGGCAGGAAGATGATGATGGCATTTGTTGCTCAAATGAATTTATGAAAACTGTAAAAATCATGATAAAAACAGCAATAATATTAAGTCGAATTAAAGTTATGCTATATGAAATACTAGCACTTTTCCCGCGACTTCGTCCGCGTGGGTGACGTACTTTCCTAATTCCCCCTTTTCACCCCCTTAAAGGTTGAATTTCCAAAAACCCCTTCTTAGTGCTCCCCTACATTATTATAGGAAGCCTTGTGCAAAATTTCACATTCCTAGCCCCAGTAGTTTCGGCTGTACGTTGATATGTCAGTCAGTCAGTTCTCCTTTTATATATACAGACTAGCACTTTGCCCGCGACTTCGTCCGCGTGGATTACGTACTTTCCTAATTCCCCCTTTTTACCCCCTTAAAGGTTAAATTTCCAAAAACCCCTTCTTAGTGCTCCCCTACATTATAATAGGAAGCCGTGTGCAAAATTTCACATTCCTAGCCCCAGTAGTTTCGGCTGTACGTTGATATGTCAGTCAGTCAGTTCTCCTTTTATATATATAGATATCATCGCATCGTGTCTTTAATATTTGCGTGAGCTTAATATCAAAAGATAGCAATCTATGCAAAATCAAAAGTTGGACAAGGAGTACTAGGACCTATGTAAATAAAAAATAGATACCTACTTCATATTTTTTCTTTTTTTAGCTATAATTAATGATAAGTCAGAAAATTAAATCTTATCACAATAAAATTTAAATGTAGGTAAAGAAGAACCCATTTATTTAATAGTTTATTTACTTTTCAAAATGCTCAAGAATAAATATTTATTTGTAAGCTTTTAAACTTTCTAAAAGTTTAATATTTCTTTTTTATACTAACGTAACAAATGTGAAATGATTTTCTCCAAAGCTTTGTAGTGCAATAATTTACAATAATAGATACCCGAAGCTCAAACCATACGTAGTAATAATAACCTTTTTTTTTAATTGGGCTCATTCATCGTTAGGCACAGACGACGCAACACAGCCGATTCACAACCTCATTTCATCGCCTCAAGGGGCAACTAATATCGTAAATAAAAAATAAGGTAACTCGTTAGTGGCCAGGAACATTATAACTCGCCTAATTGTGTTTACAGTAAAATAAATAAAATTAAATAAAAGTTTTATGATTGGTCATACTTTTGTTAAGGGGCGGGATTGAGTTTGGTCTGAATTCAATAAAAAATAAGATATTAACAATCATTTTTATGGTGTTTTTTTTATTACGGTGCAAAGATCGAAGACTGATTATTTTGTATTAAATTAGATCGCTAAGTATGCATGTATTTTTGAAATAGTCAAAACTCTACTTCGATATATTTTAAACTAAGAAGCTCCTACCAATCTTGAAATTTTTTTTTTTTAATAGGAAGCAGAAATAAAGAAAGAAAAGGATAGGTTAAAGCCGTAAAATAAATCAATGAACTATGATAAAATAATATTTTTTACTTAAGTATCGGAATATATTATTAAAAATCTAATTAAAAAATATAATTTATGATAATTATAATTAAGCCAAATTTAGGACATAGATAATAAAACCTTTTCCTTAATTGGTTTTAACGACTTCGAAACGAAATAAATAAAAAAGGGTTTTTTTATATATTTTGATCAAAACTTTTAACTTATCGGAATATGTAAATGTAATGAAATTAAAGTCACTTGTATCAACACCCACAACGTTGTATGATAATAAAGAAAAACATAAAAATATATTACCTATAGTGATGGCTTTAATAAAATCTTAATGAATTTAAATCATAAACTGTTGGTGCGTAGTTTTATTATTGAGTTCAATAACTTGGGGACAATTTAAGTAAGTTTGCTTAGTAATTTACTTTCATTGGTAAAATAGTTAATAAGAATAGGACAGTTTAACTAAAAGATAAATAGTAAGAAATGCAGTCCGTATATTTTGTTACTTCACAGAATAATACTATTCTAAGTTTTGTTATACTGTTTATTTCACGGCGTCGGACGTCGCCAGACGATCTCCGGCCACCGTAGACGCGGGCATGCGGGCAGCGAGTTATGGGCGACTCGCTGTCCGACCATGGACCATGCCCGGGTCGACGGCGCGTTGTGTTCCACGCGCGCCTCAAAGAGTGTCAGCATAGTGACGGGGCCTGTAGAGGGCCAAAGCCTTCCGGGGTCGCGGGACTAACGAATTACCGTGACCCCGGTACGTAAAGGGCTATTGAAGGACACCGTGGATTTTAGTCAGTACAAGTCTGACAGTCCCTCCCACCCTGCCCTGGATGGGAGGACTCATTTGATGATTTTAACACGATAAAAAAAAACTGTTTATTTACTGTGAGCCGTCGTTTATTCCTATTTGAGCAATAGTGCGTATGTTTGCATGTCGGAACATTGTTTCGTTTTCACATCTAGACGGCGGAATCCATTTTGATGAATTCTGGTGCGGAGATAGACGTGATCGTAGAGATATACATGGGGATGAGCCCTAGCGAAGCTGCGGGTAACAGTAAGCTAAAATAATAAAAGTAAAATAACGGGGAAAATGTGGCCATAATGTCATAAAATCGTATTCCTTGACTACATTTGAATCGAACAACGGTTTTGTTAATTTTATAAAAGCGTTTATTTCAATTCCATTCTTACATTAAAATCATTTTGAAAATGCCTACAGAGCACTTAAGTCCATGTAAAATACTTATTACCGATTATTTTAAAATAAAATTCCTTCCTTACACGACAATAACATTTTTAATTTAATAATTCACCTGCTTACTTCTCCTTAATCACTAATTAAGACGCTACTTACCAATAATGAGCTGTATTACAATGTCCATCATTACAATTTAGAAACGATATCAAAACTTAATTCATTATCGATATGTTATAAAAACATCGATTGCATTCGGCGCAGGAGTTTGATTTTATGAATCGTGTTAATTAAGTTACTCGAGAGTTTCTTGTGGCTATAGCTATTTAGGGTTCCGTAGCCGGGCCCGCAACTTTGTGTAGCTACTGTATGATTACTCAAACATTTAATGGAGCCATAAGAAAAAATCTGGTCAAGTGCGTATTGGAAAATGCCTGCTGGGGTCGCGGGACTATCTTATTAGGTACACCCGTGACCTCGTAACGGCTATTATAGAACACTGTGTATTTATGTCAGCACAAATCTGACAGTCCCTCCCGTCCCGCCCTGGGAAGGACTTATTTGATGATTTTACTATGATAAATAAAACCATGAGGAAAGATAATGATGTAAAATATATTAAATAGATAATGATAAATAATATATAAAAATCCGTTCCGTAGGTTTTGCGTGAAAAAGTAACAAACATCCATCCATCCATCCAGCAATCCTCACTAACTTTCGCATTTATAATAATAATAGTAGTTTATTTCGGGTATTAACCCATATCAATTACATTACACGTAATAAAATCATCACAAAAATTAAATATAAAATTAAATCAGTATTACAATCAGAATTAAAACTAAAAACTAAATTAAAATTTAACATCGAAAAAAAATTACTTAAATCATAACATAAAATATAAAATAATAATTAATTAAAATTAAATTATAATTTAAAAAAAAAACTTGGGGGAGGCCTTTGCCCAGCAGTGGGACAGTGTAGGCTGATAAAAAAAATTAAAATTAAATTATAATAGTAGTATTAAAACAGTTCTAGAAATAACTTTCAAAACAATTCTAGAATTACTTACTATCCATATGCAAGAGCAAAGAAAATATTATTCATTCCAAATTCCAGCTACGGAACCATTTAATAAACGTGGACAGTCACACTTGGCAGTTTTTTTAATTGTTATTAATCTGGATGTGTTACCGATTCACCTTTTTATGATGATGTTCAGTTGGTTCGGTTCAGTTTGTAGAAATGTAGGTGTGAAAATGGAGTCAGCATTACGTAACATTATAGTGTGGGCAGGTTTTAAATTATTATGACTTTATTTAGCATTATTGCCTACAAACACGTGTTAGTTTTATTTTAAAATGACACCCATATAAGTAATGTACCTACGATAATAAAAAATCCTACCAAAAGTGGAACCTTTACAGTATTCTTTATAAGTATCTTAAATTACTGTTGCCTTATTTAAATATCACGTACAAAAGAGAAGACCTCATGAATTTCAGGCGGAAACAATCAAATCTGGAACAATTAGGCACTTCAAACCCATACAAAAAATAGTTCCGTTCGAGGTTCGAATTCACTACACACAGCACAGCATTCAATCAGAAGTCAGCCCCTTCGTACACAAGGCGACGCAATTCTCCGATACCTTAGGCCTCTGCCTCGAATCTTGCGGGCAGCGGGGCGGCGGCGGCGGCAGCGCTCGCTGTTCGCCCCCGCCCCGCTGCCGCGCCGCTGTTTCCGAGGGCCGGTCCATTTGAATGTATGCCTAAGATCCTGCCGCTCCGGCGCCGCCGCCGCCGCCGCCCCGCTGCCCGCAAGATTCGAGGCAGAGGCCTTACGTCTTCGGTATCCAGGCGACACAAATTCATTGAGGTTCATACACAGGCACGCGTCAATAGATGCCAAACTCGTAAGGTATCGGAGACTTGCGACGCCTAGTGTACGAAAGGGGCTCACTGCGCGAATGATGCCTTCAAATAATAATATTTCAATTATATTGAAAACCACCTGCTTTTTTTATCGTGGTAAAATCATCAAATGAGTCCTCCCACCCAGGGCAGGGCGGGAGGGACTGTCAGACTTGTACTGACTAAAATCCACGGTGTCCTTCACGAGCCCTTTACGTACCGGGGTCACGGTAATCCCTTGATCCCGCGACCCCATTGAAAACCACCTTAGAATATGCGAAAAAGAAACGTCCCAATTGCTTGTAGCTTTTTCTATTTGGACTCTAGGCCCTTGTTCTTTATTTATATTAAAACTAGCAGTTACCCGCGGCTTCGCTCGCCCCTGTCCACCTCCCTTCTATGGTCCCATTTATCACCTCAGCTCCGTACCAAAATTCATCAAAATTGTTTCAGCCTTTTTGACGTTGGTCGCGGGACTATACGAATTACCGTGACCGCGGAACGTAAAGGGCTATTGAAGGACACCGTGGATTTTAGTCAGTACGAGTCTGACAGTCCCTCCCGCTCTGCCCTGGGTGGGAGGACTCATTTGATGATTATACCACGATAAAAAAAAGCCTTTTTGACGTGAAAATGGAACATACATACACACTTTCGCATTTATAATATTCTGAATTAAGATTACCTAAAGTGTATTGTTACTGAAATAAAATACAACAGCTGTTCTGAAACAATAATTAGAGTTGACAGATTAATTACGTATCCACAAAAAAAAACCTATATTTCACAGGAGTTCAATTCATACAGCCTTGACTCGTTGTTGTTGTAAACTATTGGCAGTTTAAGACTTCCCTGTAATTTTCTAAATATGTAATTATACTAAATCTAAATTGTTAAAAACGTTGACCCACACTATAATTTTCTCCTGTGTCGTGGGTGCGTTTACAAACATATAAACACAACATCCGGAACAAGTAATTATGGATGATAGAAATATTTGTTCCGTGCGGGAATCGAACCCGCGACACGCTGCGCAGCAGTCCAATCGCTCAGCTACTGCACTGCACTGATACAATTTAATAGTAGCGTTCATCTAGTGGTCACTACTAGAGCCAGGGCGAGTCTTGAGCATGAAGTCTCGGGTACGATACTCGGATCAGTCAATTTGATATCGAATGATTTTAGTTACAAATACATTTCGTTTCAAGGATAAAAGCTGTAACGACCCAGCACTACTAGGAATTGACTATTTAACTGAAAAATTATAATTAGTCACTTAGATTATCTAAAAATATTCGACTCGTATTTTTTCTTTTGTTTCGTAAACCACAATTTAGTACAATTTCTACTGAATTCACGAGCGCCCAGTTTTGATGCGTTAAATTTTGGTGAATATACATTGATTTTACAAAAGAAAAAATACGTGTCCGTTATTTTTTTAAACTCTAAATGAAGGACTAATTATACCTATTTGTAATTATAGCTACTGTCGAATGGCCAATTGTTCCTTTGTCCTGGGTACGCGCCTACGTTTGCCAACACTTAAACCCGTAGGTCATCATAGAGCGGGGATTAAACCCGCGACGTACAGCGCAGTAACCTTTAGCAATATAGCTCAGCTACTGCGTCAACCGTACCGTGTTATAACGCCCTTTTGTACTGCCAGCACATAAACTTACCCCAATCTGTCAATTTTTCTCAATCGTAAATGAAACTTCTAGTATTGTGATAACGTTGAAAACTTACGAGTATTGAAGTGACAGATTGTAGTAGCTTGAAGTGCTGGCAGGTTAGGAGATCTCTTTTTAAAAATGGAACCAATCAGTTAAATAATATGGGTTCTAAATATATACCTATTTAGGCTCCTATTTCCACCTCTGCCTACTCCCTATCGAGAGACAGGCGTGATGTTACATGATACTACAACATTACATCAATTGTCTTATCTTAGTTGAGAGCACATCTTTCATGCATTACGACTAAAGGTGATACATTAATTGAATGGATACTGCTAAAGTTGAGGGCACACCAAGGTCTTTTACAAGCTTTTATTAAAAGCGTGTACGAACGGGATTTCATACGAACTTTTAAGTCCTGATTTTTCTAAATGACTTTACAGGCTTTATTATATTGGGTCTAAAAGATCATCAGACATACTTTCGAAATGTCTTAAGTTTTTTGAAATTTAAAATTGTAAAAACATGTTTCTATTTAAAAAAAAAACAGTAATGTAACACTTTTTTTTAATACGTTTTCTCATAACTGTTTTAGACCAATCTATCCTGCTTTTTAAGTTTCATTAAAGTCGTTTCAGTCATTTCTAAAAATTAGGACTAGAAATTTGTTTTTTACTTTTCCCTATAGTTATTGTTTTAATGAACTAAGCATAATATGCACTCTTGAAACAATTACTTACACACACGACGAGTAACAACCAAAACTGTACAATAATTATTTACTTAGTTTATTGCCAACTAACTTGTGCCGGTGGCTTTGTTCGTGTGACAAGAAGTAAAAAATTATCTATGAGCATTTTACGGGGACAAATACATAATTTATTAATATTAAGTTTAGAGCTAGCATTACTATCAAACGAGTATTGTAGGGTGGTGGAATATATTAGAATGGACATTGCAAAGTTCACAGAATTGTTACATTGGTTTTAAATTGGTGATGGTAAAAACGAAAAATATGCACTTCGGACCTTTAGAAAGAGATATTCGGCTAGTTGCGGCTTCGTTATAGTAACATATTTGTGATCTTTATCGCACAATAACAATTTATAGACAGAAATTGGGATCTTAAACAAGTCAAAAGTTTATTCTTTCCCCTCATTGTGTTCCAGACCCAACTAATAATCGTCGACCGAGCGGTGAGCGCATGCGCCAGCAATGACAGTTCCAACTTGGTTTCCCGCCAAGACGCGCGCGTTCGGATACGTAACCAATTAATATTTAGATCCTTTTCAATTTACGATTTGAGTTTTTTTTTAAATTAATTTCAATCAAGAAGCAAGTGTAATGTGATACTTATTACTAAAAGTTAAATAAATTATTTCCGGCCTTTAAATTTGAATCGGTGATTTGTTATTGTTTATTATTTTTAAATAGTTATATTATTTTTATTTAATCATTTCTTCTTGGGGATGGGAATTAGTTTAGAAAAAGTGAACTTAGAAACGATAAAGTTGCATTTAAAACTTCAAATTTGTTAAAAAAGTTTCTAATTAAGTCCGGAGCGCTACATTATAGGCGGTAGACCGTAAATCCTATAATACCAGCGACCGAGACACAGACAATACAAAAATAAAAGTAAAAAATGCTTAGGTTAGTCACTGGTACATCCGTCCTCTTTGCAAGCAATTAATTTTTGTTCTAAAATCAAATTCGGCGCGCTCTTTTTCTTGATACTTACAGTTACAGCTTGAATTATCAATAAGTGAACAACAATACGTAAAATATAAACATTTATTATATAAATAAGTAACAAGACATGTAACATATAGGTATACCTAAGTAAATAAGAGAATTAATTTATCATTATGTAAAAAGCAAAATTAATAAATAAACCAAAATAATAATTCTTGTCTTTGACATGACATCTTAATATATCGCGTTTTATCGTCGAAAGCTTAAACAGACAGACGGACAGCGAAGACTTAGCCCCGTCGTACACTAGGCAACGCAAGTCTCGGATACCTTGCGACTTTGCGTAGTGTACGAAGAGGCTTAGTAAAGCTCATAATTGGCTATTTGACAGTAGCTATAAATCTATACATATAATAAATCTGTAGAAGGGTCAATTCTGTACATTGAAAATATTGAAAAAATAAATAGCGGGGGGTGTTGCTGGATCGATACCAAACCCAAATATGTGATTAAAAAATGTTTTGTCTGTCTGTCTGTATATGCAGGCATCACGTGAAAACTAACGGTTCGATTTCGATGAAACTTGGTATAATTCTACCTTATTATTCTGGGCATAAAATGGGATACCTTTTTATCCTGGAAAAATACGTAGAAAAAAAATCTTATTTTTCAGTTTTATTCATAGACGTTGTTCTGTAGAACCGCGAACACACGTTGCATTACCCGCAGTGGATTCAGCGCCGTAATATTTATAAGATGTCATTGTCAGCGTTACTAAAAATTGGGAAATAAACCATCCACGTGAAGACCGACATCCGCGCGGACGGAGTCGCGGGCGGAAGCTAGTTACAAATATAATTAGTGCGTCATTTAGAGTTTTAAAAAAGAACGGACACGTATTTTTTCTTTTGTAAAATCAATGAATATTTACCAAAATACAACGCATCAAAACTCGAAGATGGGGGCTCGTGACGTCAGAACTCAATAGAAATTGTGACGTGTTGCCAATTTTGAAAGCATCGTATCTCAGTCAATTTTGGTTTACGAAACAAAAGAAAAAATACGAGTCGAATATTTTTTGATAATCTAAGTGACGGACTAGGTAATTATAATTTTTCAGTCAAATAGCCAATTACAATGGCGCAGGGTGGGCGGCGGGAGCGGGTGGTGGGTCATGAAACAGACTAGATTTCCGCTCACTCGCCCCGCCCGGACTTGGTGCACTTTAGTCAAAAACTATGTGTTTGCGTTACCCGCCAGCGGATTCCTTGCTGCCCACCCAACTGCCACTGTAACTGCACAACAAGTCCGTCAACTGGGCAAAAAAAAGCTATGACCTAACTAAAAAACACCTTATTTTTTTATAACCAGCGAAACTTATAAAATGAAGTTATTGACATGCATAGTGTTGTTCATATTTATACAAAATACAGTGAACAGTGAGAAGCCATTCAAAAGTATTCCAGTGACTGTCAAAACTTATGAAAATGATACAGTTCTCTTACCGTGCTATATTGATGAAAATGGTAAGTTAAAGTTTAAATATTTTTTCTTTAATCTTAGCATGAACTGTTCCCCATGGACACCACTGCTGCTCGGCTTCTATTGGTCGTAGAGTGATTTTATATAGCCTATAGCCTTCCTCGATAAATAGTCTATCCAGCACAGGAATATTTTTCAATTCGAACCAGTAGTTTCTGAGATAAGCGCGTTTAACCAAACAAACATACTCTTCAGCTTAGTCCCTTTTTTCTTTTGTACACTTGTAGCTTTTGTCAGCTCATTCGTCCCCTTTCTATCTCTCTAGATAGCATAAATTCATCTCCAGGGATCCATCTATCTCTGTACCAAAATTAATAGAACTCTGTCCAGCGGTTTAGGAGCAAAAACGTAACAAACAAACAAGCTGTACTTTCGCATTCATAAAATAATATTGAAAGCTGGTATTAGGATTATTTTATTAATAAATGGATTTTTAATCGTCAATAATTATTATTATACTATCATAGTTTTTGACCAGTTTTATCCAAATCCGTTCAGTAGGTTTTATGTAACAGACATCCATCCTTACTAGTTTTCATATCTATAATATCATACTTAGATTAATTAAAATGTCCATTAATGTAAACTGACATAACAGCTATTATAAACATTAGTTATATCATAAGTTATCAATCGGATAACCTGTCTATTCTGTCTTTCAATCGAACAGTTGGATTGATCCATTTGGCAGTGTGAGATGCAACTGATGCAAGTCATAGATAATGAGAGAATAGACAAAAGAGGTTCTGTCTGACAGACGCAAAATAATAACTTACTTCAGAAAGGTAAAATAAAATAATGAGTACAGCAACCAGCAACCAACCTCAAGCTGTCTTTACTTTTTCTTTTTTTTTATCGTGGTAAAATCATGAAATGAGTCCTCCTACCCAAGGCAGAGAGCGGGAGGGACTGTCAGACTCGTACTGACTAAAAACCACGGTGTTCTTCAATAGACCTTTACGTTCTGGGGTCACAGTAAGTCGTAAGTCCCGCGACCCCAGCAGGCTTTGACCCTCTAAAGGGGGGCCCCGTCTTTATGCTGACAGTCTTTGAGGCACGCGTGGAACATAACGCGCCGTCTTTCTTAAATACGATGTTCAACCTTATCACAATAGAAAATTAATGATAGGTAAGTAGACGCCCCGGGTCGACGGCGCGTTGTGTTCCACGCGCGCCTCAAGGAGTGTCAGCACATTGACGGGGCCTGTAGAGGGCCAGAGCCTGCCGGGGTCGCGGGACTTACCCATCACCGTAACCCCGGTACGTAAAGGGCTCGTGAAGGACACCGTGGATTTTAGTCAGTACAAGTCTGACAGTCCCTCCCGCCCTGCCCTGGGTGGGAGGACTCATTTGATGATTTTACCACGCAAAAAAAAAAAAAAAAAAAGGTAAGTAGACGCGGATGGCAACAATGACTTTAAAAAAAAAATATAAAAAAATAATAATAACAAACAAATTAAAAAAAATATTTATCTAGATTAATGTCCCACGCTACATTTAACGATTTCGAGTTTAAATTAAAGCTGACATATTATCCAAACAAATATTTAAGTAGGTACATAAATATACATGTACATGTATATAATTACTTATCGCTTTAAATTGGTACCCTATTCAGCCGTCTTCTAATTTACAAGCTCCATAAAAATACCGCGGAAATATGTGATTACTTACTTAAGCTTATTATTGTAAATACTTAAGGCTGGTTTTAGACAATCATGCAGCCATATTTTTTTTTAATTAATACCTGAGTTTTTAGTTTTCTATGAATCATTCCATAAAAAATGCCATAATGTAGGTTTTTTTCTTTTTTTTAATTTTAACTTTAATAATGTTTACAAAAAACTAGATGTTTCTGACCGATTACTCTGAGAAGAAACACTGAAAAAAAAAAATTAGAAGTCGCAATCTTTTTTATTTAAAGTCCGTACAATATTCTTGAAATGAAATTGAGAAACATCCAGGAGTAAAACACCTGTTCGTCTCCCTCATCAATTTTAAATATGTATAAGTAATGGGTCAATCTTTATTTAAAAATATTTCCTCGCGCTCCTAAGGCAAATAAAAAAAGAAATTACATTTTGTTTTCTATTCATCAACATTTCCACTGTTGCCCAGTGCAGACTGACTTGATGAAATGGAGCTTTACCCGATATCAAACATAAGTCAATAGAGTTTTGTATGGGTTTTGGTTACTGCATCAACAGGAGTAGATTAGGTTACATTACCCTAGGATTCCTTCTCTTGGTATATCTCATTTGACTTTTGTCTCTAAACGTGAATTCAAACAAGCTTTACATAGTAGGTGAAAGGTTTTGCAGTCGGAAGGTTTTGTAAAATTAGGCAAGAACTGTTCTTGCCTAATTTGGTAAGCGTAACCGATATTTAGGTATCTGTTAGGCAAATATTACAGTCATTTAACATCTTAACTCATACTATAAAAGTACTAAAATTAGTGTGACATAAAAAATGACATGTTTTGTTATTTAAACTTATACCTACTCTTATTTACTCGTCGTAAAAAGCATTCCGACAAAATGAAAAAACACGCTCTCATCCATAAAAAACAAAGCCAACAGTGAGCACCCATCTTAACAACAGATTGGTTCACATTTCATAATAACAAATTGCTCTCAAAGATTATGGCTAAGCCTTATTACACACTATTGTAATAATGATTTATAATTCAGTTTAATATAAACAAACACGCCATGGGCTTAATTTTCCTAACCGTTCTAGTTGTTTGTTATATTTTTTGTTTTATGAGATTAAACGATTAATTTTTGTATCATTGTTATGTCCGGGGTCGAGACCTGAGTATGCGTTATTAATTTCAGATTTTCAGCTTGATACCTCCACACGTTTTTGAGAAAAAGGGTTTTGATAGACGGACAAGAAAGCATCTTGCAATAAAGATTTGAATTCTATAAGGGTTCCGTTTTTCTTTTGAGGAACGGAACTCTAAAAAGACTTAAGCCCCTTCGTACACAAAGCGACGCAAGTCTCCAATAACTTACGACTGGTATCCAGGCAACTATCGCAATACAAATAAGTAGTTAAGTGTAAGACATTATAAAAGTAACCCAGCTTATAGATTCTTACTTGCTACATTGTAGGTCGTGTGTATATTTTCTTCTTTTGTAGCACTAATTTTCGTTCGACTTCCTCCTTGTTACCAGGCCTACGTTTTTCTCACATATCTAAGTATTCAAAAATTGTATCAGTTCGTAAAACCACACCATATTTTAAAAGAGTAACTCCATTTTCTTGCCGGTTCTTCTCCATAGAATCGACCAACCCGAACCGAGCACCTGCTGTCAACGTTTTATAAGTGCCCTCATGGGCCTATTGTGAAATAAAAACATTTGATTTTGATTTTTTAATCCATAGAGGTTCGAACACAGGCACGTGTCAATGGAAACCGAAATCGTAAGGTATCGGAGACTTGCGTCGCCTAGTGCACGAAGGTGCTTAATCTTTATTTCTACAGGCAGTATGTGATAGAAGTCGGCATTAACCGTAGTCATGACCAGCAAATAGATAGATACCCTAAAAAATAACATTTCAGCAAACTGCTCTATAAAATTAGCCCGGTTTTGTATACAGGAATGGCCGAGAGATGTGTGACAAAACGGATGTTCTCTACCTATCTCTTTCTATCCCAGTTAAATGCATAAAAATACTAAATAAGAAAAGAATCCTAACAATGCGCAATACGCATACGGTCCATGAGATGACGTCAAATGGTCAGATGCATAATAAGATCTAATGATGCAGTCTGTTGATTTGTTGTTCAAGGTTGCTTATCATCACGGAGTTCATTCTGAAGGGGTGCGTACATAGGTAGTGTAGTGTTGTTAAATCGACTCGGTCTACGTACATTATCGAAACTGCAAATCACGTACTTTGAAAGATTGCAAATAACAGGATTGAATGCCTCACAGTAGGTAGGAATTTCTCCTGGTTCGTGGGTGCACAGCAGTCCGATGGCTCAGACAATGTGTGAACCGTGCCATCAACACTGTCTGTTATATAAATAAAATAAAATAAATAAATATTCCACAACTATCACACAACGCCATCTAGTCCCAAGCTAAGCAGAGCTTGTGTTATGGGTACTAGACAACTGATAAATATACTTATATATTTCTAAATACATACATATTATAGATAAATTACAAATACTAGTACGTAGGTATTTATCTGTATCTAAAGGATTTTACAACGAAGACCGACCCTAAAACTATCTACTATCGAAATGGCTTAGGTGATAATCATAACCTTTAACTTAAAACCTTGATAAGTGTCATTACTCACTGGTATCTTCCGTGACAAAACATCACACACATACCGACGTCTCCCCTGGCAAACATTCCATTAGTCACTTCGCAGCTTCCTTCCCTGTATCATCTTATTGACACAGTCCATTTAGTCAGAGATCGCGCTCAGTAGCAAAAGGCCTGTTTTGTTACCTATTTGGGCGTAGTTCCTGTTTTGAAACTCCTACTACAGCCAGGGCCGCATTCAGCCTAGCAAAGCCCGCTTTAGGATAATGGGTCCAACATAAATTTGAGTTTACTTTGGGCAATTCAAAAAAATATACATATATACGAATCAAGAACGCAGAATGCTAAAGCGATTTGGAAAGTTTTAAAATCCCATTTTTAACCGTGGTAAATCATCAAATGAGTCCAATCCAGGGCGCGGGACCGGAGGGACTGTCTAAAATCCACGATGATTCTTCAATAGCCCTTCAACTTCCAGGGTCACGGTACCTGATGAGACAGTACCGCGACACAATAAAAGAATTAAAATTTTAGAATCCCCTTATGACAAGTTTTCACAATGGGTTTTCTCCGGGCCCCAATCTAGCCTAGAATCTAGAAGCAATGATTAGTCCTAAGATGTAGCGAGCTCACATAAAAAGAACTCGAACTTCTGTTCACCGTCAGAACACAGTAAAAACTGTTTGACACTGTACTCCGAAACCAGTGGCGGTCGCTAGCCAGGCAGCTGTGATTCACACAGGAACTAAGGGGGCCCCTTATTAAAGCGAGGCCCAAGGCACTTGCCCAGAATGCCCATTGGAAGAGACGGCTCTGACTATGCCGATTATTGTAGTGCATAGAGGTGGCAGTTGTCAAGATCTACTTAGTGTGATGGATGATGTTTTATCCTAGTTTAAAATTCTATAATAGGAGTTTTGATAAGCAGTCTGAGGATCTAGAATCTTGTTTTTTTTTTTTTTAATTAGAGTAGCGCTATCAGTTTTTTTTAGGGAAAAACTAGATAGTACACCCTAGTTGAGCAGTAAGTTTGAGTGCTAAAATGAGGGGCCGTTGAGTCAACTAGGGTGTATTACCTAGTTATACCCTAAGTGGTAAAAAAATTGGGCATGCGGGCGGCGAGTAATGGGTGACTCGCTGTCCGACCGTGGACCATGCCCGGGTCGACGGTGCGTTGTGTTCTACACGCGCCTCAAGGAGTGTTAGCATAGTGACGGGGCCTGTAGAGGGCCAAAGCCTGCCGGGGTCGCAGGACTCACGAATTACCGTGACCCCAGTACATAAAGGGCTATTGAAGGACACCGTGGATTTTGGTCAGTACAAGTCTGACAGTCCCTCCCGCCCTGCCCTGGGTGGGAGGACTCATTTGATGATTTAACCACGATGAAAAAAAAAGTCCTGGTCGGAGCTAAAGGTACCTACTGTCAGACTGGTACCACAGCTAGTACTGACTAAAATCCACAGTGTTCCATGAATTGCCGTTTACGTTTTTAGTTACTGTTACCCTTTTAGGCTGAAGACAGTTCCGGGAGCATTCTCCCAGGTTAAAACGTCGTGAATAAACTACCAGGCCATAAAGCACTATTTTTTCGTTGCCCCACACTAGGAATTTCTCCTGTGTCGTGGGTGCGTTTACAAACATAGAAACTCACATACACAAACACCCAGACCCGGAACAACTACGAGTACATGTAGATCATACAAATATTTGTTCCGTGCGGGGATGGAACCCGCGACACACACCGCAGCAGTCCAATTGCTTAGCCACTGCGTCAAACGTCATCTAATACTATTCAATATTTTTTGTAGATTTTGAGTCTAGTGTTAATTTTAAACCGGTCTCTTGCAGATGAACGGTTGGCAACACAAATATAATGGCTAGAGACCTTCAAATTAGGGTCCTACAAGGTCTGAACTTCAACATTAGTGACCACCCTAATAACACAATTCTATGGACACCATAACTATGAGAACCGGTATTCGAAACATTCAGATTTAATGTATTTAATAAATAAATGAGCCCCCATGGCTGTCGATAAATCATAGCACACAAAGGCGATATATTTTTGTGTTTAACACGTACTGAGGAGACAGATTAGATCGTATCGTTCAGTTATAATAATAAATTGGTAAGTTAAAATGGATGTGGTATGGGAAACTTGATTTTGATTTACATGATCACATTTGAGTAAGAATGACAATTTGTGTATGATAAACTTGTTTGCTCTTAAAAAAAAAGCATAATCATGCAGCACAATAAAAAGCAAAGAAAAGATCGAAACCTTTTTAATGTTTAGCAATAGCCTATTTTACTCAAAAATAATAAAACTAGTCCGAAATATAAATTATAAAAAATTTTAGGCCCGTATTTTTTCTTTTGTTACGTAAATTAAATATTATGAAAATTACGATAAGGCTTGATGTTTTATAAAAAGATTTACAATATAAGTAGCCCTTTTCAACAAGGTTGACATAGAAGAACCTATTTAAATCGCCATTAAAATCATAAGAGAATTAAGACGATGACGGACAGAATTCAGTCAAAACAATGTTAATTAACACTGAGTATTCATTAATAACGATCAATTAATATTTCGTAAGACAGAGCTTCGCTGACCTAGTGTCCTTTTCTTGTAAATTGTTAAACAATGTTTGTTGTTTTTTTTTATTGTAGTCACATCACCCCTTATTTTACGGGTGATGGACAAAGGGCTGTCTCAAATATTGCCATCAACTCGTTTATTCTTGATTGAAGTACATTTTTAAATCAATATAATACTGATTGCCTTTTTGGAGCTTTTGGGATTTCTTATGCGTCGCGCATTAACATTAACATACAATTTTTTGTTACGTGCGGGATTCAATACAATGGCTCAAGCCGATGCGCTAACCCTGCCTTCAGAGTTTTCTTTTTTATCGTGGTAAAATCATCAAATGAGTCCTGCCACCCAGGGCAGAGCGGGAGGGACTGTCAGACTCGTACTGACGAAAATGCACGGTGTCCTTCAATAGCCCTTTACGTACCGAGGTCACGGTAATTCATGAGTCCCGCGATCTTATATGTGAAATTATTTGTATCGTGAAAAATGGTGTACATATTCTATTCTATCGATACTGATATAATAAAGCTGAAAGTTTATTATTTCGGTTGAACGCGCTAATTTCTAAAAGAACAAAACTTTCTGGTAAAGCGGCTATTCTATAGATACAACATTCGAAATGCCTCCTCCATACATTACTCGTTTCGTTCTCCATCTTGTTAACAGCGCAGCATACAGGAAGCTGCGTAGATCCTCATCTTTGTAGCCCAATTGTGTCGCCATTGATGTGGACCCCTCCAAGAATGGACCTTTGTACGCTTTCTTTGACCGGCAACCAATCTTTCAATATGTTCGTTTATTACTTAGATGAAACAGAATTGGCTTTGAAGACTATGGTTATGCTAAAATTGCCATGTTACGAGTATGTCTACAAAGGTTTTGTGGCTACAGCAGGATTGGGACAAACCCACCAGACTATTCCCAAACCACTGCAATTCCTGAAAGCCAGAATCAACAGTGGCAACCACCAGAAAAGCGCCGAGACAATGAAACTCGACGTGTCCTGGAGAATGAATTTACCTGTCTTGGATCCTGCAACGAAATTAATCAGAAAAAAATAGTGGTGGAGTAGGAAAAAATATGTTTCCACTTCCCTCCATGCAAGCAGGAGACAGAACAAAACAAGACTAATAGGCACAAAGGGACATTTCAACTGGGAGAAGCCCAGTTGCCGAGCACCACGCGTAAAATGACTACTAATGACTACAACAGCAGGGTTGCTAAATTCTCCTAACAAGTTCCTTTTTTTTGTATCTCTTACGAATTCGGCCATGGCGGCGAGTAATGGGCGACTCGCTGTCTGACTATGGACCAAGCCCGGGACGACGGCGCGTTGTGTTCCACGTCCGCTTCAGGGAGTGTCAGCATAATGACGGGCCCCCCTTTAGAGGGCCAAAGCCTGCTGGGGTCGCGGAATTCACGATTTATCGTGACCCCGGAACGTACAGGCATATTGAAGGACACCGTGGATTTTAGTCAGTCAAGTCTGACAGTCCCTCCCGCCTTGTCCTGGGTGGGAGTTTTACCACGCTAAAAAAAAAAGTGTGAACGGCTATATCTAACCTAATTCAATTTTTGCAGAAAGCAAGCTCCGTGTCCGCTGGTACAAGGACAAAAAGCTGTTGGGAGACAGCCACACCCCCCATGAGATACTGCCGCCAAGAGTGAGGATGCATGCTAACTACAGCCTCCAAGTTGATGTGCTGCAGGCCGAAGATACAGCAGACTACACGTGTGAGGTGAGACTGGAAAATATTTTTGATCTCCGACGATCAGTGGGCCTACTATTACATCTTAAAGCGACAGTAGTTCTATTGAGGGAAAGAGAAGTCGGCTAGCGACATCTCGTTCCCACAGTGGAACTACTGACGCTTTAAGACATCATTGTAATCTACCTGAAAAAAAACATAAACCTACGTAACCTAATATGTATAGATTAGTACTTTTTTTTTATCGTGGTAAAATCATCAAATGAGTCCTCCCACCCAGGGCAGGGCGGGAGGGACTGTCAGACTTGTACTGACTAAAATCGACGGTGTCCTTCAATAGCCCTTTACGTACCGGGGTCACGGTAATTCGTTAGTCCCGCGACCCCGGCAGGCTTTGGCCCTCTACAGGCCCCGTCACTTTGCTGACACTCTTTGAGGCGCGCGTGGAACACAACGCGCCGTCAATATAGATTTGTACTAACTAAAATTTAACAAAGTATACAACCACCTTTATAGTAATAGTGAATACAGCGCTAAATTGCAAGCGGAACAATAAAAAGTATTTTATTGGGTATAGCAATTAGTTTAAACTGATGAAAAGACGGCCGCCCTTCGATCTTAACTATTTTTAATTTGTTGCTAGTGATGTTTCTTGCGTTTAGTTGTTATCGATAAACAGAAACGGCATATCGATACACGACGACGGTTATTGATAGAGTAAGTAAACTTTGACTAGAATTTGATACCAGGTCAGGTTCAGAAAAAAAAGATATTTATGGATTATTTTAATTATTTTTTTCAGAATATGCAAAACCAGAAACAACTCTCTAGTATTTTTGTATAAACGATCTTTGTACAGAATTTGGTGACTATATTTAAAACATTTTTGGGAAAAAAATATAACAATATAACATGGTGTAAAAATTATTGGAATCGAATCAGTTACTGATTCTAAACAAACTATATTCAGTTTTTGCATATACTAAAACTTATGTTGTTTGTCTACAATAATAACAAGATTTCAACTTTGTGAACAAATGTTAGAGTATAGTTACATTTTCGTAAATTTTTGTACACAATAAATAAAGAATATATATAAGATTTCTTCAGAATATTTTTTAACTAGGCCATCGTCCAGCTTAAAGCAAGCCGTAAGCGTTAGAAAGTTTATAATGTGATCCCGAAGCCAGTCAAATTCTTAATCGGGTTAGGCGACCCCAAATTGTTTATGATTTGATTAGGGGCTTTAAAAATCCAGTAAAATAGCCATACACGTTTTAGAACTGATCTCAAATCGAAAAATAATCACTTAAGTGTTTATATTTTATACAAAACCTATTAAGAAGACCGAACTTGAAGTCAATAATGTCAAATATTGTGTGTGTAAATAATTCCAAAAATTACGTGACTTTGTTTTAAAATTAGTTTTTCAACAAATTAACCAAGAATTATTGTTTCCTGACCTAATCCCAATTCATTTGGACAGTAGGTATGCCTTCTTGTTCCATATTCCTCCGTAACTGGTCATCTCAGCATTCACCTCCTTTCTAGATATATCATCTGTCAAGATACTGACTCTGATTAAATACTCAATTTAACTAAAAAAGTATCGATATAATTCTCAATGCAACTCGTCCCATCTCTATCCACTATGTCCGTCCCAGTGTTAGCTCTCAAGAGTCCCCAATTATGCAATTAATCAATTTGTTACTAACTCTTTTGTTACTGACCACCGTATTTTGTAACTGGCACAAAACTGTGTGTTCTTCATTGAAGCGATGTTGTTACGAATGAAGAGTAATGTAGGTTCAAGACCACTGTCCTGTGATTCATCTAAATCATCTAATATTATTCTAGATAATGTACAGATGACATAATGAATCTAGCTAAATTGGTTACAGGAATTTTAAAGTCTGATTCTTCTCACTCTGTAAGTCTGGTTTTTGTTTTTTACGTGGTAAAATCATCACATGAGTCCTCCCACCCAGGGCAGAGCGGAAAGGACTGTCAGACTCGTACTGACTAAAATCCACGGTGTCCTTCAATAGCCCTTTACATACCGGGGTCACGGTAATGGGCTGTGGGAATGTCTTTACCGTATTTTTACTGTAACTTTACTATGGGAATGGGTTACCGTAGTCCTGGAACGTAAAGAGCAATTGAAGGAACAGCGTAGGTTTTAATAAGTCTGACAGTCCGTCAGTCAGACCATATATTTTTCTTTATACGAGTATTAAGAGAAAATTTCGTTTCGAAACCAATAACCAAGAATTCGAAGATGACTGTGACATGAGTGCGCAGTGGCTGAGCGACGTGTCATGGGTTCGATCCCCGCACGGATCAAATGTTTGTTTGACCTACAAGTAGTTGTTCTGGGTCTGGGTGTTTGAGTATGTGTGTTTCTATGTTTGTAAACGCATCCACGACACAGGAGAAATTTCTGGTGTAGGTATGTGGGGAACGCTTTTAAAACTACCAACCTGCGGGGTGCTTTATACCCACCTGCCATACACAGAGAGAACACCTTCGAGTTTCCCAGCAATCAGAACATGATAGGCTGATTATGCTAAAGGTTTTTAACGGAACACACCGGCAATTTACTTAATAAAAGTAGGTAATTCAAATTATGACACATGACCCACATCTTTCCACATATTCTTTTTACTTTAAAACAGTTTCAGAACGAGTATTCTGTTACCCCGTCTTAGCAAAAGGAAGTGGGTAGTTAGTTCAATCAATGGCGGGTACTTAGTCAGCTAAAGGGTAATTAATTGACTACCCTGCATGGTAATTAGTGAATGTCTGTTTAGTTTATTTATGTGGTTAGAGGGTATCTGAGGAATGTTGATGAGAAAGAATGGTGCGTGGGTATTTAGAAGAAATTTTGTAACCTAATTAAAATTAATAGGAATTTGTGAGAGTAACCGATGGTTGCATGGATTAGCGTGGTGGTCCAATAGGGGGGCCTTTCTGGGGTCGCGGACTGTCCAAACGGAAAACCGTGACGCTGGAACGTAAAGGGCTATTGGAGGAATACCGTGAGTTTTAGTCAGTACCAATGTGTCTGACAGTCTCTCTCGTTTCAGCCAGGATGGGAGGATTCATTTGATGATTTTATCATACTAAAAGTAACTGGGAATCTAAGGAATGTTGATAATGTTGAGAAATAATGGTATTATATTTTGTATGATATTTGAATTTACAAATTAAAATTAATAGGAATTCGTGAAAGTCGCAGGTAACCGATGGATGCAAGCGGCAGATTTTCATTCGGCATTGCCATGTAGTGTGTTGGCAGTGATGACATGGTTCTGAGACGTGGTCTTCGACTGCTGGACCTTCAGAGAGCCTAAGAGTCACTCAACGAGCAATAGAAAGAGCTATGCTCAAAGTTTCTTTGTTATAATCCGGAACCAGGGTATTCGTCGAAGAACCAGAGTTACCGACTTTTTTTTCGGCGTGGTAATATCATCAAATGAGTCCTATCCCAGGGCAAAGCGGGAGTGACTGTCAGACTCGTACTGACTAAAATCCACTATGTCCTTCAAAAGCCAAACGTTCCGGGGTCACGGTAAATCGTGAGTCCCGCGACCAGAGTTACCGACATAGGTCTTAAAACTTGAAATTCAATGGGCAGACCACATCGCTCGTAAAACCAATAACCGATAGGGAAAAAAAACCACGGGTTGCACTCGGGAGTGCCGGCAGAAGTGAAAACTTGAATAGTAATAAACACACACGAACATTCGCGCAAGCGCCCTGCGCCCGTCTTACGAATTTTCGATCAGGTCACGTGTCCTGACGGGAGTTTAACATTTTTTACCTATTCCAAAAAAATTGCACAACGGCGCTAAAGAAGTTTTCACTTCAAAAGTTCTCAAGTGGCGACCACGAACCGGAAGACGCAGCGTAGGCACAGGCCCACTAGGTGAACTGACGACATCGTGACAGTCAGGGCAACCGATGAATGTAAGTAGCGAATTGTCGTTCGGCGTGGTGGTCTAAGGGGGAAGTATTCTGGCTGATGATGATGAATTGGAATTCTCCTGTTACTGTATGTTTTTCGGAGTCCCCTCGATAAACTACGTGGGTTTTGAATACATTTTTGACGTTAGACTTATAAACTAATTCCTTCTTCTTTGTTCTCAGATCATTAGGCCGGAGCCCTGGGGTCCGATCAGGCAGACACATTCTATAGAAGTTTTGTGTGAGTAAATAAAATTAAATTTTTGACAAAATATTGGCCGTGTTATTACAACTTATTATGGCTAAAGAGCTGTTTGAAATTTTGGTACAGAAATGGTTTTGAACGAAGTTAGACGTAAGTATTTAAAGACGTTTGCATTTCTGTGTTTAGGGATAATTGAAGAAGTATTGAGCACGTTTCCAGTGTGCCTCAAGCACTTTTGCAAAAATTCACTGAGCTCTCCTAGTATGTAAAATTCTGCACGTCGTTAATGTGTACCTATTTTTGTTTATGGATTGACGTTTGACTATACGTCGTTCAATTAAGTTTTATGAAACTATAAAAATATGCTTTTTTTTTTTGCGTGGTAAAATCATCAAATGAGTCCTCCCACCCAGGGCAGGGCGGGAGGGACTGTCAGACTTGTACTGACTAAAATCCACGGTGTCCTTCAATAGCCCTTTACGTACCGGGGTCACGGTAATACCTTGGTCCCGCGACCCCGGCAGGCTTTGGCCCTCTACAGGCCCCGTTACTATGCTGACACTCTTTGAGGCACGCGTGGAACATAACGCGCCGTCGACCCGGTCATGGTCCATGGTCGGACAGCGAGTCGCCCATTACTCGCTGCCCGCATGCCCGCGCCTACGGTGGCCGGAGATCGTCTTGCGACGTCGGACGCCGTGGGCGTCTACCACTGCGGCTGGGGTTGAGGGAGGACGCTGTCCTCTCCCTCAGGTCACTGAGGTCTCCGCCTATCGCCGTCGTGAGGACACGGCGGTGCTCTGCCCATATGCTCCACCGTGTCCTCCGGACTATTGTCGCAGTGGTGACACCCAGGCGTTTCTTCCCTCCCTATCAGATACAGGAACCTCACGAAACTTCCGTGTCCGGTGAGGACCTGCGTCATGCGGTAGGTCAGGACGCCGTGACGCCTAAAAATATGCTGCCAAAATATTCAAAATGCCAAAATATTCAAAATATTCAAGCCCAAAGCTTTTATTTTCAAAGGATAGGTGGTCACCTTGTAACACAGGCGTTGATTGTGAAAGAGTCTAAGCGGTGAGCAGTGCGGCGAGCAATGCGGTTGAGCGTAGTGCATACTGCATACCACATACGTACCCACAGGCAGGCGTGGCTTGTTTCAAACATTTCTATGTATTTGATCTTACCGCTCATCTTCCTGCGCTAAGCTACCGCTCACTGAGGCAAGGTTGTGAACAGGCCGTGATAGCTATAAGATAGTGGCCCGTTTCAGTAGTTTAAAGAAACTCAATATTTTTTTTACGTGGTAAAATCATCAAATGAGTCCTCCCAACCAGGGCAGAGCGGGAGGGACTGTCAGACTCGTCCTGTGTCCTTCAATAGCCCTTTACGTACCGGGGTCACGGTAATTTGTAAGTCCCGCAACCCTGGCAGGTTTTGGCCCTCTACAGGCCCCGTCACTATGCTGACACTCCATGAGGCGCGCGTGGAACACAACGCGCCGTACTCGGGCATAGTCCATAGTCGGACAGCGAGTCGCCCATTACTCGCCGCCCGCATGCCCGAGCCTACAGTGGCCATTAGGTTCGGTCTTAAATTATAAAATGTCATGATACCGTGTTCGAAACAAAATGTAACGTTTTAGTGAAGCCACTTTTTTATAAATGTGTAAGTGAGCGCCACCCACACATTTGAATATTTTCCTTGGAGGTAGGAATTGAACGAAGGGTGTAATTTTTCTACCGTATTTTTAGCTTCAATTCTTGGTGGCCTACTACGTATCTGGACATTCCATGATCTAAGAGTACGGTGTTCATTACAGACTCGCCAACAATCAAGACGGTACCTGAGGACGGTTTCCTGGAAGTTCGTAAGGGTGACTACGTGGATATTGGATGTGAGACCACTGGGACACCACCTCCCATTGTGGACTGGAGGAAGAATGTAAGTTATGCAAGATTATAGGTGCTGTATATTATTGCCGAAGCAATCACGAAACCGTTGCGTTAGTAGACTGCATGGAAAATGTTCTATGGAAAATATTCTTGAAATTTCCAATTTAGTTCTTAGATTCCTGGCTTAATTACTTGGGACAAAGGACTTTGCAATGGGAAATTCCAAGATCTTTTTTATAGACTTCAACCTGCGATCTTCTTTGTCTTTCAGCAGTATCTCCATTTTTTCTTTCTACAGCATTTCAATTTTTTCTTTCTATTGAATTTCGATTATTTTTCCACATAAAGGCTGTAAGTTTGCGACGTAGGCGTTAATGCGTATCATCTTTTTTTTTATCTCAAGATCTTATTACTTACCTTGATAGACAACAAACTCACTCTGAAGACATTTGGTCTGATCTTGCTTGCAGTCACCAGATCTGTGGCGACCCACAACACGTTATCTTTACTCCAAAAACTTCTATTCTCTAGGGAGAACCCATGGCGTTGCTAGAACATCGCTCCCGCATCAGGTTCAGGGCGGAGCACCGGTTGTTAGCGGGAGTGTACGAGTGCATCGCCAACAACGGTGTAGGGGAACCTGCCAGAGCCTCCATCACTGTTGTTATACAAGGTATGTTGATAGCTTCAAGATCAAGGGCTGGCTGAGGATTTGATGACGGCTCTAACTACAGACTGAGATGGTTTTGGCACCTCCTTAAATTATTGAAATACATAGATTTTAATGATACCTTGCGATTCTAAACACTACTTCCAAATAATTATATGTTTTATCAGAACCTTTTCTTCCCTCAGATGCGCCAGTAGTAACATCTACACGCACATACGTGCACACAGCGGTGGGGCTCCGGGCTGCTCTGGCAGCCACCCTGGAATTCGCAGTGCCCCCCGCCAGGACCGCGTGGTACAGAGACGGGAGGCCTGTGAAGACTGATGATAGGTAAGATCTGGTGGTGGACCTAGACAGAGTGGTTAGCACTTACTCTAAGCTACTAGTCAAAGACGGTGCTCTCAGGGCATTGCTGCTTCAACCTGTGTTTTGTATAAGGAAGGAGCTGGAGGGCCGGTCGTATACGAGCGCAAGAAATAGGTGAAAGGAAACCTTTTTATCTTGAGACTAGTCCTGAGATGCAGTGATGTCCTTTTGCGGAAGTTTCGCGGAAGGGATTGCGAAAATGGGAAGGGAGATGACGAGATTCCAAACATCTCGCAGATGTCGCATCTAGCTTAGGTAGAACCTAAGCTAGATGCGACGTCTTGAAGTACAGAGGCAACAGATTCTAATCAAACTGGACGTGACTGGTGTGTAGCGGATATCTCATGTATGATAATTTTTAGGGCATATCGGTCTCGATGTTTCAAAAGCAGTCGAGATATGTCATACAAAGTTATAAGTTCACGTCGTTTTCTAATTGCCATGGGGGTAGGCACATACTACAGAACGTGAACGCTTTGTAGGTTTTCCTAGGACACTCACATCTGCCATATAAATTTCTTTTGTTAGTCTTCTTCACTCATCTTCTCAACATGACCGAACTGTCTAAGCATTAATACTCTTTAAAATTTTTGTGCCAACACTACTCCACCATCGACCACATCATCGCTTACATCAGGCGAGGCAATGGTCAAACATGAATCTTTTATTAAATTAAAAAAAAAAACATCCGCTTTGATTCTGCAACGATTCAATCCTGAATTCGTGTCTTTACTTAATTCTCTCCACAAAACCATTTGACATGAAGTATATTTCCTTCCAGGATAGTGCTAATGGTTCAAGACAATGTGCACCAGCTGATCTTCAGAAATGTTCGGAAGTCAGACCTCGGGAACTACACGTTTAGAGCGGAGAACAAACTCGGAATGGCAGACTTGATGTTCAAGCTTACCGGTGAGCTTTAGTCGTTATTAGGAGTGTCTTAGGGTGGATCTCCAAAACGGGCGTATTCGTGTGATCGCTCTGGTGCTTTTCAGATATTGATATTTAATGGTAATTATGTCTCTCATTGAAAAGAATTATATTCAAATAGTATATTTTTACTATTGGCCTTCAATTTACACAAACAGTTATAAAAATATTTAAGATCAAAAAATTTCGCGACCAGAGCAATCATAATTGATGCCAGAGCGATCGTAAATGGTGAAATCAGTGAAAGAAAAAAAAATATTGATAAAATTTAGCCGTTTTCAGTCATATTCGGTGTACGAATAACAAGATTGATGTAAGAGAAATGTATACTCATAATTTTAGAAAAATATCGTTATAATTTCAAACTACATATTACGATATTTTTACCCAGGAAAGGTCATAAATTAAAGGTTATTTGCATTGTTCTTCGTTTGTCATTGTTACAGTCCGGACTTAAAACAGATTTATAACGTACCTACAATTAATGCAAAATATCATTGCTCTGGTCTTTTTGGACAGAGCAATCACAGCCATAGCGATCAGAAAAGTCATGCCTCTAGAGATCGACCCCTTAATGTTGGCCAAAGAAGGCTAGAAGATGGCCCAACTTGAAATTAGTTGGCCAGGAGGTTTTTAAAGACTTGTTTAAAACATTTTATTCGACATAAACTAGGCATTGAAGTAACTTTCTGGGTAAGCAGAAAATCATGGCAGACGCTCAGGGCTTGACATCGTCAGGCGGTTTCTGGCCATTGCAGGTGGGTATCTCACCGTTTGATCAAGGATCATGTCGAAGTCGCGGGACGGACTTTTAAGCACGCACCGCGACACTAACTGGGTGGTTTTTAGTCAGTACGAGACAGACAGTCTTGGGTTATTTATACATTGGGTAGATTTTTCCTTCACATTTATTGGCGACACGATAATTTTCTTGCAGAAATTATCACTTGTAACTTTATTGTTTTTTTTTCAGGTGTCCCCAACGCAGCATCATTCAAAGTGGATGCAGCTCTGAACAAACCTACTGCGACCAGCTTTACACTGATTTGGGAAGTGGATTCCTATTCCACTATTATTGGTAAGGAACTATAATTATTTTGCTGATCCAACTGTTTAGTTTATAGTCTTATAATGCCATGCTTGCATGACCTTATAGTATTAAGAAATCTCACCGCTAGACTCTTCGACGAGGTGGTTTGGTGATCGTCCGATCGTGCAGCACGAGCACTTTTGACCTAAACTAGAGTCAAGAGCATACCAAACTCAAATCATCTGCCTAGCCATTTCTCAACTATATTGAGGTCGGCTTTAGATGCAACTGAATGCTAGACACAATGGTAAATCTGGGTGAACTCTCTGTGAGTCTAGTGACCAAACAATCTCGAAACTGGTCTCTTGTACCATCATCATCTGCCTAGCCTTTTCCCAACTGTATTGGGGTCGGCTTCAAGTCGAACCAGATGCAGCTGAATGTCAGTATTTTAAATGGAGCGACTGCTTATCGGACCTCCAGAACCCAGTAACTGGGCAATACGATACCCCATGGTAAGACTGGTTGTCAGACTAGAGCTTCTGACTAACAGTAACAACTGTCAAAGATCTACAAATGACAGCTGGGACCTACGGAGTTACGTGCTTTACGACGCACGGAGGCAGCTCGCTATGACAGATGGTCACCCATCCACAGGCCAATCGCGGCTTCACCCGGAATATTGACCTGTGCGGCTGTAATTATTTTGCCACGAGCTCCTCAGCATACCAAACTCAAGTAAAAATACATGTTTCTTTTTGTTTTTTCAGAGTACAACCTATGGCTGCGTCCATACTACGGTCGCCTGGTGTCTCCAGAGCCTGATGCCTTCACCACGGAGGCTCCAGCCAACCAGTGGAGCAAAATTGTGGTGCCCGGAGATTCTAGTGATGGTAAGTATACTTACTTAGTCAGAGATAGCTTGTTACCATTAAATTAAACGCGGAACTTTTGGTGCACTGCCAAAATTAGAATGTTGAAATCTTGTTTATACAATTAAGAAATGTTCTTACAAATTCCCGCTGATGATTTCATTTAAGTACCTATAGAATTGTGTTAACCTAACTTTAACACATAAAAAGAGGGATATTAAAGGATTAAAAAAAACCAAGCAATTACGAGTCGGGTCTATAAAAACGGTCAAAAACCACGTTTGGTGTATGGGAGGAGCCCCCTTAAATATTTAACATATTTAAATATTTAATTTCAACAGAAATACATCATCTGTTTCAACTGTCTAACCATCACGGTTCATGAGAATACAGCCTGCTGACAGACGGACAGATAGACAGACAGACAACGAAGTCTTTGTAATGGAGTCCCGTTTTACTCTTTGGCCTAATATTCTCGCAGTTGAAAAATTCAAACTTTCGACCAGGTGGCCTATTATAAGTATTATGACGTCTTAAAGCGAGAGTATTTCCACTGTGGGTACGAGATGGCGCTAGACGACTTGTAGAGCTCTGTCTCTTTCCCACAGTGGAACTACTCTCGGTTTATGACGTCATAAGAAAGTGTAACCTGTAGATTTTCATCACTGTTACCTATTTCGTTTTTGCAGGACCCATCCATAGCGCAATTTATACAGTGAGAGGACTCACGCCATCAACTGTTTATGAAGCCATTGTCACATCGAGAAACAGGTAACTTCATATTTCTTTCCTTGATTCATCCTGTGATACCTCAACTAACTTTCATAATGAAGGCTGATAGGCACGATTATTTCTGAACTCATGCATTCTTTTGTTTATAGATTTGGTTGGAGCAAACCATCTTCGATCCTACACTTTGCCACAGAACCAGGAGGTAAGATACTATTTACGTTTTGAAAGTAAATCCCAGATTTTTCATTACATAGGTACCTACTTCGAAATAGTTGTGATTACTTAATCTCTACCTTCGATTAACGAATGTCCAGATTCCTAGTAGACCACTAAAAATTAAAGTCAATAAAAGGAAGAAAAATTACTTCGTCTGATTCCTATGTAAAACAAGTAAAACATTTAGTGTCCATTGTCCAAGGAATGCATTTTAATGTGTGGTTTCAAAAAAAAGGTTACGTATTGTTTTGAACTCGGAATGTGGGCATTTTACGAACGATTATGAACGATTCACTCATTCACAAAGAGCTCCGTGTCTCAGAGAGTACTATTCAAATACTTTTGCCGAGACGATGGCCGGCCAGTTGGCCATGCCAATCGCGGCATCAGCGCGGTGGATTGAGGATTTATTTCCCATTTTTTTCAGCTGGGAGAACGAAACCCTCAACGGCAGACTACTCAGAAATAACTCCAATACTCGTAGAAACGGAACCTGAACCTTACAACATATCACAGGCGCAGATTTTTGAACGACTCAACGAAGTGTCAAGCGGAGCGCGGGAAACTTTGTCTATCACCGCCATCTTGGTTTCATATATTGTCGCGTTCAGTTTGAGCTGATTTCAAAATTGAATTGATGAGATGGGGATTGTAGTTTTTTTTTTTATTTGATCATCACGACATTTAATAACGCATTCACATAATATTAGATAAACTCAAGTCAGTGAATTTAAGCAAATATATCTACCACACTGTTATTTTAATATTCATTTCACTCATAGCTGTCATAGAAAGTCCTTGATAATAATTATTATTTATTTATTATTTCTAAATTGTTAATAGGTAGGAATAATTTAATTAACTTCGAAAGTATAATAGTTTGTATAGTCCTACAAACCGTTGAACTCGTCTATGGTTAAACTAATTTTAATAAAAAATACTTTAGTTCTCAATATCATTTAACGTTTTGTAGTGTACGAGGACTACGAGGACCTAAATGTTAAATTATTTAAGATAATAAACTTCATCCAACTAGATGTTTTCCGAAGCGGAGGCGACATTTTCAGGGAACTGTTCTCCTTTTACAATCTAACAAAGTTCCTTTTTGTAAATATTAATTGAGTAATTGATCAATAAATAAATTTTAATAGTTAATCGTGTTTAATTCGCTGCTTCCTAATTGGTGTCAGTGGACCTCAAAAGGTTTTAAAATAATAAAACGCATGTATGTACGATTAGGTATTTATTCCATATTTTTCAATACATTTATCTCATTTTTAAACAACCATATCAGACTGTGCATAAGCACATGCCTTCTTTTACACATAACTTTGGTTTTTAATCAAATTTGATACCAATACGCTTAGAGACACTAAACACTGATACTTTTCTTTAATTATTCTTAAATTTACTACAGTAAATATTTTAAAGTCTCTTCATATAACTAATTAGTGGGATCGATTTGTATCAAACTCATTTGATGTTTTATTTACGTTAAAAAACAGTTAAAATACACTTTTTTATTATAATTAAACATTGAATACATTTACTTATTTTGATACAATATTAAATTTTTTGCTCTTTAGTACGGAGTAACAAATTTTTACGAAAAAGGTTGAGGCTTTTGCTGAATAGAGATCGAACACTGAATTTTACCAGCATTTTTTAAAACCTGCTTTCAAATATTTCGTTTTTAAAGAATTTGATCCTGACGCAATCGCGGTTGCGATCAAACAATCGCAAACGCAAATCGAAATATAAAATCTTTTGTAATTTTTATAAGTGAGCCCTCTTGTCTTATAAAAATTTTCAAGATTTTATATTTTATTACTTTTTAAATAATATTGCATTTCAAATGATTTTGAATTTGAGTTAGAGTGTAACACCTCATAAACAGATAACCAGAACCATTTTCGCGAATATTTTCTTATTTATAAATATACAAAAACATTTTGGTCATTTTCTTTTTCGAATTCAACATAAAAAGAAAATATAATGTGAATGATTTTGGAAAAAATACTGATCCGTAGACTAGTCAACATTATCTTTTTACGGTGAAAAACATGTTTGTGTGAATTTATAAAAACTTTTTTTTTTACTTAAAACTATATTGTAAACGTACATAATTATTTGAAACATTGATATTATATTTAATTCCAACCAGATTAATGTCAACTATATTTTAACACTAATAATAAATATATGACGTTTTGTTTCAATGACATTACGAATATTAAAATTTACAATACACATTAATTTTTAGATAATAATAATAGAAAAAATTACAACTTTGAAAAAAAAATGTTGCTGTCTAGGTAACAATACTACCCGTATTTTCAAATAATTCTAATTAAAAAGAATGCATAATCTATAGTACAAATATTTTAAAGAATCTAGCCTAAATTTAAATAAATTTCTAAGAAAGAATGACAATTTATAAATAAAATTTTAAAATACAAATATTTTAAAATTGAACCGAGATAAACGATTTTTAGTATTATTTAAATTTAGGCTAGACAAGTAAAGAAGCATTTAAAATGTTTAATATATAACAATGAATGGGATATGTTAACATTTTGTATATCATATACTTTGTTATGATTACATCAATTAATAAAAATAGCATTATACTCTCGACACAACTCATCGCGACAACAAATACAACATTTTTAAATAACAATTTTAAAAATCAATGCTAAGTCATGGAAGACAGAAATTGTAAAAAAAAAAGATACAGATCATTTTGAAAACATACATAATTATGGCACAATATAACATTTTACATAAAAGTGCTGGGCATTAGAAATTAAAATTATAAAGCTAAATGTGGCCCAACACTACGTTTTTCACATCAAAGACCATGACGAATTGATGAGCACAATTCGATGCGATACTTTGCTAAAACACCGAATAAGTCTTACAGTGGCAACTCCATACACAGCAACACTATAACTTTGACACTTGGTATAAAAAAGCGAAAGAAAAAACGTTGCCACCCCAAAAAATGTTCCATGTGGTAACCACATCAACATTGTCACATCACCATTACCTCTCAGTGTTGCTATCATGAAAAAATGTCTTGCAACACTGGCCTAAACTGGTTTTAGTTCACCACATTCCTTGCCTTATAAAAAAAGTAATTAATACTATATAGGTGTTAGCTTCGGGTTGTCAGATCTAAAAATACGTATATCTATCGGAAATTAATTGCTTAGTTTGATTTTATGCTTTTTTTGTGCATGTATTAATAACACTTATTGCTTATTGATGAAGCTAGTAGCCAAAATGGCTTTTTCTATCAAAATACCACGACATTTTGTGTAGTGGAGTTTTACCTTCACATTACACAACTGGTTTTCACTATTTCAGATTATCGTATTTTTATTTGCGGATTTATCGAACGCAGAATACGTTTACTGATAACAGTTTTGGTTTGATCGGTTCGATGTTTTTATTTCTAACTTATTTATGTTCATAGATCTGATGCATTTATCTCATGATAGTTCCGTCTATCTCTTCTTTAATAACTCCTTTCTTTAATATTTCTCTCTTGGCAAAGTCATCTTTGTGGATTTTTGAGACTATATCTTTTTCTTTTTGTAAGTAACACAATCTCAATTTTTCTTTTACATATCTTTTGGCCAAGTTGTTCCTTAGTCTCAAGTCCAGTTTATATTAAATCCACATGACTACCCACCAATATTTTTTCTCTTTTCTTTCCGATCTTCAACTCTATCTTTCCATCTATCTTTAGGTGAAATCCGAATCTTCAAGTCCTTCACTTTGAAGCGGTGAGCAGAGTTGTCCGCTTTTTATAATTCGCCTTGAGAATAGACATGCCCTTTGCCTGCAACTTCACTTTGGAATTTTTCGCACTCTTTGAGGGTAGTTCGCACTTTTGTATGCACTTGTGGGTAGTTTCGTTTTTACACTTATTAATTAAAAATATTGGTTTTTATGTTTTTTACACATTTCATAAAGTTCTTTCTATATTGAATATTTTCTGCTGACAATGTTTCCCATTTTTACTCGCATTTTCAAAATTTTTACTGATGTGGTAAATCATTCTTGACTTTTTTTGTTTTACTTTTTATGTGACGTTGATATTACTGATAATAATCAACAGAAAATAACATTTTCTTCAGTGTTGAGCATCATTAACAACTGTATTGTTTTACCTGTTCTTTCAATCAAAATATTCTTTTTTTGAAGACCATAAAAGTGTAAATCAAGTTGATCTTGTTTTTTTTACCTCTATTAGACCAGTCTAGTAGTCTTGAGATTGTTCTACACCACAAGTGCATATCCTTCACAAAATGTTGCCTTCCTTTGTCTCCTCATAAGTGAGAAGCTCAGTATACTTCAGATGACCGGTCTCTCCACAAGTGCGTTCATCATCCTACCCTCACAGTCCACTGTCACTGGACCGTCCAGGCCGGGGGTGGTGTCCCGCTAGGCGGGCGCGGGCGCGTGCATGCCGCCCGCGTGGTGCGCCAGCCGGGCCGCGCGGTGCAGGCCGCGCAGCAGCGGGTAGCACCACAGGCACGGCACCAGCAGGGACAGGAGACTCACACCCATCCAGCTGGGGTGCCAAGAGAAGATAGAGTTAGTCCAGCAAACCGTCCAGAACTCATAATTGTGAAAAATTATGTTGTTAGTGAAAGCAAAGCTTTTACGGCTTGATTGAAAAAATGTACATGAAACTGAGACAAATATCAGTCTCTAGATCTGTGGTCTTATTGAATATTTTCGGAGTTTGCGAAACACAAGCATTCACTCTCATGCCTTTGTCAAACAGACCGGCGAAAGCGAAGCGTTTCCGAAGCGATACCGAACCGAAGCGAAACGTCAGCGAGACGTCAGTCCGATAGTTCTGTCACGCCATCGAATTGCTTTCGCTTTTCTATGTGACTGGATTCAAACAATTCCATACATTACAAATAAAAACGTCACGCTTCGCATTCGCCACGCCAGTCTGTTTGATAAAGGCTTCAAAGTTAAATTGAGAATTGATTGTTGTATAATTCTAATAATTTATCGAAATAATTAAATGCTGAACACCTCGCCTCTTATGTACGCGATCCAGACTTTACCAAAGTGTCTTCAGTGCCTATGTACATTCTTAGATTATTATTATACATAACAGAGACAATCAATGAAGGAAAACATCTTAAAGGAACCTGAACTTCAATAAAATCTACGATCGCTAAACTGCCTCTACAGGAGACCTTTCCCAGCAGTGGGCATAGAGTGGTCGTGCTACATACCGCTTGGCGCAGGCCTCGTCGGGCGGTGCGCAGGCGCACGGGTGCAGCGCGAAGTCGCCCTCCGCGTCCGACATGCAGTGGTACAACATACACTGCGGATGTAAAAGAGAATGTTTTCATTTTTTTAAATTATTGAAACACGAATAAATCGTTTTTAGCGACAAGATGTCCCATGTGTCCCTATATTTTAAGATTTCGTAAGGTGTGTTCCACCTTTCTAGTTATTAATCGAACCGTGCCATTTCGACGTTTTATAAGTGCCCATTGAGGCCCATATGAAATAAAATATTGATTTTGATTAACAAACAAGGTACAAAATGACAAATTGTTCAGTACTGGCATTTAAGCCAAGTTGATGGCAACAGGCAAACCCCTATTACCAAACTGGCGAAACGTATGTACAGTACGCAGTGTTCCAGCAGATCAACCTATAATTTGTTCAGCAGTTTCAGCAGATCAAACTTTAATAGATTTACAACTTTATCAAAAATAGGTTCATATTCGATTGAAATTTGACAGATTGGGGTAGGTTGGCGTCTGTAGTATTAGGATATTACTACTTGCTAACCCTTCGGGATGAAAAGCATGATGTTATGGTATTTAAATTACCTGAGCACACTTGATACAGGACACGCAGTCGATACAGGAGCGGAAGCAGTCGGGAGCGAACTCACACGCGCCTGCGCGGTTGGCGCTCTCCAGGTACCACTCGTGACAGTGTCTGAAACATAGTTATAACGTGATTTACTTAAAAAATCGTAATAGTTCAACTTGCAACTGCATTTTTAAGCCTTTGTCAAACAGACAGGCGTGGCGAATGCGAAGCGTGACGTTTTTATTTGTAATGTATGGAATTGTTTGAATCCAGTCACATAGAAAAGCGAAAGCGATCCGATAGCGTGACAGAACTATCTGACTGACGTCTCGTATCGGTTCGGTATCGCTTCAGACTCGCTTGTCTGTTTGACAAAGGTATTTAAAGTTTAAGTAGAAATTAAAATACTAAAAATTCTCCTGTGTCGTGGGAGCGTTTACAAAAAATTAAACTCACACGAAAAGAGCGACGAAACAACTTCATATCTGTAGGACATTAATGTATTTGTTCATGACGTGGTTCATGATCATGTTGTGAATATCTCAGCTTATGCAGAAAAACTTGTATACATTTACAAGAGCCCACAACAAATAGAAAAAAAAATGTTTCTAAACCGTAACCAACCAGAGATATGGCGGTTTTAATTTTGTTCTAATCAGGAGTGATTTACTTCCGATTAGAACAAAATAAAATCCGTTATATCTCTGGTTGGTTACGGTTTAGATTTTTAAAAATATTTTTAACGAAGTTCTTAGGTTGCGGTCTACTTATGACCAACATTTCATTACTGGCGAAAGAAAAAAAAATTTTGATGCCAATGGGGTATGCAACTTATTGGCATCAAATTTTTTTTTTCTTTTAAGAGAGTACTCATTGGAATCTTCTATCACTATGGAATATGAAAACAATTTTTTTTTTAAATAAAACATCTACCAAATCCATATTATGATAATCCAAAAATGATAATTTAAATAATTACTACAATTCCACAGCTATTTGTTGGGAGAAACCCTTGTCAATAATAAGATGATATAACACACCTGCATTTGATCCTCGCCTGGAAGGTTTCAGTTGGCTTCTTGTCCGGCAACGGCGGAGGACCGCTGTACCCGCCCTTCTTCATCGACCCTGGAACATTACCATAAGAAACTATTTAGTATTATTATTATTTACGTTCAATATAAAAACATTTGATCAATTTGAGCTTTCGAATTTGAGACAAGAGAGTTATCCACAGACAGGCCTTTTTTATTATTGTGATAGAATCATCAAATGAGTCCTCCCACCCAGGGCAGAGCGGGAGGGACTGTCAGACTCGTACTGATTAAAATCCACGGTGTCCTTCAATAGCCCTTTACGTTCCGGGGTCAAGAGACAAGACAAGAGTTGCTTAACCCTATTCACCCATCCTGTTACCATTTGTCTATCGAGCGTGCATTCTATATTTTATTTGACTAATACTGTTCCACTTCCATTGCATTTCATTTTCATAAAAGAGGTAGAAAAGATATTACAAATTAAAAAATAGCAGTTGAGTCCTCACCAGAGTCTCGTTTGAGCAGCGGTGGCTTGGTGTTGGGCGAAGACTTCTCCGAGCTGATCACTCCACCTGCGCCCACTGATGGGTACGTGTACTCGTGCACCTGGAACATTAACCGTAGGAATATGTGAGTATTGTGTGTTTAAATATTGAACATAACGTAATTAACACTTTCAATTATTTAATGAGAATGATAATAATGTAATCTAGATAAATCTTTAATGTGTTTGATAGTCTGAAAGAATGGTCACAAAACATAAATTCATCTCACCTCTAGAAAGCATTATTGTTGACTTTCTACCAGTATTTAATCATTAAAAAGCCTACTTACTAAATAGTTGATGACTTCGAAATTATGGTTAATCTATACTTTCATAATATTATAAAGCTAATGTTTTCGTTTGGTTGAACATTCTAATTCCAGTAACTACTTTTCGAATTGAAGAATTATTTTTGTATTTGATAGTCTATTTATCAAAGAAAGCTATAGGCTATATCTATAACACCACGATACGACTGATAGGAGTCGAGCAGGGGTGTAACCACGGGGTACAGCTAGTAATTAATAATAATAAGCTTTATTTGTTCTCACAGTATACAACTTTAAGATTAGATAGTTTTTTTTTTTATCGTGGTAAAATCATCAAATGAGTCCTCCCACCCAGGGCAGAGCGGGAGGGACTGTCAGACTCGTACTGACTAAAATCCACGGTGTCCTTCAATAGCCTTTTACGTACCGGGGTCACGGTAAGATTAGATGGTTACAATCATTAACATTGATCGTGGCTTTATGGTCACAGTACGGATCGCAGCTGGCATTTACCTAGGGGATCCCTTCTTTTCGCATAATGTTCTTTGTCCTAATATACTTCGGCATAACGATTTTGGCTCAATTTGTTTTGGCATAATAATACTTCGGCATAATTATACTACAAAATTGTACTTAAGAAGTTTTCCGTCTCTTGGTAGGTCAGTCAATAAAATTGCTAGTATTATAAACTCACAGCGGACAGATGAACGTAGGGACATCGATCAGGATCTGAGTCGTCCACATGGAGCTTATCGTCGTACTGAGCCTCGTACTGCTTCAACGATTCTGGAAATAAAACATTACATTCATAAGTTACATGTTGTTATGTACGAGTTACAGAGAAAAGTAATTTGGTAGAGAATGCATTGTGGCATTAAGTCTGCCTATGTAGTAAATTCATCATCTTCCTGCTCTTATCCCATTTTACGTGTCGGCACAACACGTTTTTTTCTTCCATTCTCCTCTATCAAACGTCACAGTATCATTTACTCGTTTTTCTTCCATATCATTCCTTAGACAATCCATCCATCTTTTCTTTGGCCTTCCTCTTCCTCTCCATCCATCAACATTCATACTCATCACTCTCTTAGTCACGTGTAGTAAATTGAGATAAAATAAATACAAAATATTTTATTGTTTCGTAAGTAAGTCATTAATATTTTGTGTTAGGCTAGCTTCCCTTTTTTTTCGTGGTAAAATCATCAAATGAGTCATCCCTTACAGGGCAGGGCGGAAAGGACTGTCAGACTTGTATTGATTAAAATCCACGGTGTCCTTCACTAGCCCTTTACGTACCGGGGTCACGGTAATTCGTAAGTCCCGCGACTCCGGCATGCTTTGGCCCTCTACAGGCCCCGTCACTATGCTGACACTCCTTGAGTCGACCCGGGCATGGTCCATGGTCGGACAGCGAGTCGCCCATTACTCGCCGCCCGCATGCCCAGGCTAGCTTCCCTTTAGCAAGTAATGCTTGCGTTGGACAGCCCAGCAACATAAATATTGTAAGACACTCATGCCATATTATGTTCTACGTGATATGATACTGTGATAGCAGTATGATGATACCTGATAGCGGGTGCCTGGGCAGCGTGATAGCGGACAGTATGGGCGTCTGCGTGATGTCGTCAGCTGGCCGGCGACGAGCGCGGCTGGCCGTCGAGTTCTCAGAGCTAGACCGGGACTCCGACGGGAGGTTTAGACACTGGAACAACAAAAAATGTTAGTCTGTGGATTTTTTTTTACGTTGTAAAACCATCAAATGAGTCCTCCCACTCAAGTATGACGGAAGGGACTGTCAGACTTGTACTGACTAAAATCCACGGTGTCCCTCAATAGCCCTTTAAGTTCCGGGGCTGAGGTTTCCCGATAGTTCCGCGACCCCGGAGTCTGTGGAAGTTAGAATAGAAATGGACTTTTTTGCCACCGATTTCCGAAAGAAAAGTTATTGTACACTTTTTTGTGGTGATTTTTGAAGTTATGGGACTAAATCGCTAGTATACTAAATTTAAAAAAAAATTGTTCCGTGCGGGAATCGAGCCTGCGGCACTCAACACTTCAGTCCATCGCTCGAGCAGTGCCGACAAATAAAATGCTTTTTGGTATAAGAGACCATTTTTCAGATTGCTTGGTCACAAGACTCACTCTCTGTGAGAGGAACCGGGTTTACCATTGTATCTAGCATGCTGGTAGATATTACATGAAAGTAATACAATTTATAGAAAACGCGATATTAAATGATTCATCATCATTATATCAGCTGTAAGACGTCAACTGCTGAACATAGGCCTCCCTCATAGATTTCCAATCAGGCCGATTGGAAGGGGCTTGCATCCAGCTTGATCCTGTGATTTTCATCAGTACGAGTAGAATGACCAATTCTATCTCTATCCTACCAAGAAAAGACAAAGATATTTCATAGTTATAGCGATAGTTTTTTTGGACAAGTATGACACGATTCGTACACCATTTTTTTTTTTCGTGGTAAAATCATCCTCCCACCCAGGGCAGGGCGGGAGGTACTGTCAGACTTGTACTGACTAAAATCCACGGTGTCCTTCAATAGCCCTTTACGTACCGGGGTCACGGTAATTCGTTAGTCCCGCGACCTCGATTCGTAAACCATTGAAGAATAAAAATATTTCCTTTCTATATTTTAAAAATTTCCATGCTTAAAACGGTAAAAATGTTTCTCCGTTCTATCATTTTGTCTTTTCTTCTGTCGACAAAATTCGTTTCTACGGCGCCATGCTACGCGTGCTGATCGTCTGTCACCTTGCAGGTAATAAAACATACATTTCTGCCCACCCCACTCACCTCGAATATATTATGCTCCTCATCATCATCTTTTGGTGCTGGGTTGTGTTTTTTGTACGCGTGAAGTGATGGCCACGCCCCGCCCAGACCTTCATAATATATAACAGAATAATTAGTATGACATTAAGTTAAAATGTTTGTTATTTGCAGCAAGCGATACCCCTTGATGTTTCATCCAAACTAATCCAAACTTCCAAACTAATATTATAAATGCGAAAGTAACTCTGTCTGTCTGTCTGTCTTTTCTTCACGTCTAAACTACTGAACCGATTTGTGTGAAATTTGGTACAGACATAGTTTGGAACTTGAGAAAGGACATAGGATTGTTTTCACTATTCCACGCGAACGAAGTTGCGGGCAAAAGCTAGTTTTACTTAAATATGTAATCTCAAGATAAATAATTCTAACAAAGATTATGTAACAATTTTCTGGTTGAAAAAGAGTTTAGACTTCCTAACCACAAGAAAGATAAACATCTATTTAACGCTTTTCTAAAAAACTGTCAATGTTAAATGACATTTCATGTTGATATAAGGGTCGTTTTGCAGTTACACTTTTTAGACAAATGTTCATCATCATCTGCCTAGCCTTTTCCCAACTATATTGGGGTCGGCTTCCAGTCAAACCAGATGCAGCTGGATATCAGTATTTTACATGGAGCGACTGCCTGTCGGACCTCCACAACCCAGTAACTGGGTAATACGATACCCCATCGTAAGGCTGGTTGTCAGTCTTTAGAGCTTCTGACTAACAGTAACGACTGTCAAAGATCTACAAATGACAGCCAGGACCAACGGCTTTACGTGCTTTCCGAGGCGCAGAGGAAACTCGCTATGACAGATGGTCACCCATCCACAGACCAACCTCGGCAAGCGCGGCTTAACCCGGAAGATCAGCCTGTGCGGCTGTATTTATTTAGCCACCAGCTCCTCAACAGTTGTTTATCTTTTTTTGTGGTATGAGTTAGAATCACAGATAACCTCCATTTAGAACTTGAAACAAGATATTTATCATGTTTTTTATTTGAGTTCCGGATATTTGGACATTGTTAAAAGTGCCATTATTGCGGATGAACCTTACATGGTAATTTTCCCGTTTTCAGTTTTAACAATAGTGTTAGTGACTATGTCAATTTAAAGAAGATAAACTCATCTAGATTCCAAATACAAGCCAACCATTGGGTGCCACACGTCTGTGCATTTTCCATTATTTTATTAATGTTAGTTCTTGATTCCCTTTGTCGACCAGACACTAAAGCTTAGTTTCTAGAAATATTTAAACTTGCGAATAAATACTTATTTGATAGAAAACGTTCTATGTAGACAGCACAAAAAAGAACTTAAGTAAAGGCAAATGTACTGAAGTGTGGCGCGCATAACTTGCCTTGTATGCGGTATCTAGAGTAGGTTATCTGTGGTCGGAATACATTTCATGACTAGAAATTAATACTTGAAGATTAGAGATCTAAAATTAGACTTAGCACAAAGAAAAACTATAAGTTACTTATTTAGTAATACTCGTATCTGTCCAATAACTCATTATAGTTCTTGCTAAAAAGTCATTTTATGCAAAATCTACTTTATCTATTAATGTAGAAAAAATAAAACCTCTCAGCCTACCCCAGAAGAAGCAGTGGCGTGATAATATACTCAAAACTCACCGTGTAGGAATCCAGTATACGGTAGAGGAGGCAAAAAAAAGCACATTAGATAAATTAGTTCATTATTATATATATAGTACATACAGCGACACGATATATATAGCAGATATATAAGGCATGTAGCTAATTAAATATATAAAAGCCCGATTTCACGAATACTTAAGAGCCCGTATTCTGAAAGTTGGCAACGTCGCAAATAGCTGTCAAATATTTACAAGTTTTAATTAATTTGGCAAATTTGCTGTATGAAAATAAGAAATAGGGCTCTGTAGTGCACTAAAACATTGATATAGCAATCCAATTAAACCACTGAATTTGATGCTGTAACCGTTTCAGGTATATTCAGGTATATAAAAGGCATTTCGAAAGTTCCCAAATGCTTTTTTTTATATCTAAAACTATATATTCGGTGTTACGATATTAATTATTGCATTCCCTTATCAATTTTTAGTGCAATACAGAGCCATATCTCTTATCTCCATACCGTTATATTGCTAATTAATTTAAAGTTGTTAATATTTGACAACTATTGGCGGCGTTGCCAACTTTCAGAATAAGCGCTCTTAATATACAAAGTCGTTATTTTAAGCTGGCCAACAGGAGGAATAGGGTTGTTTATTCCATTAATAAATTGAAAAACTGTTTAGTCTTTCAGTTTGAGTATTACAAATAATAAACACGTATTTTTTGTTCCTTTAAATTAATGAATATTTACAAAGACAAAAAGCTTGGAAATTCGGGAGTGGGGCTTGTGAAGTCATAACGCCTGTAAAATTATACCGAGCGAGTGACGTTTTGTGATTTTTAGAAGCGTTGTATCTTCGTCAATTTTGGTTTACGTAACAAAAGAAAAAATACGGGTCAATATTTTTTGATAATCTACCTTTTCTTGAGCTTAAAATAGCCTATTTCGCGATTGCATTGAATGACCAGTTGCAATAAAAGGTATGATGACTGAAAAGTGAAATAGATTATCAAAAGATATTTGACCCGTGTTTTTTTTTTGTTACTTAAGCTAAAATTGACGAAGACGATGATTTTCATACCATACGTCACGTTTAGGTATGATTTTTAATAGTTTTGACGTCACAAACTCCCGAGTTTTGAAGCGTTTTTATCTTTGTCAATGTTCATTGATTTTGAAGAACTAAAGTAATGTATTAAAGATTTGTAATTTATTCATGATGTCATCATGCTTATTAGGGCTTTTTTTCGTGGTAAAATCATCACATGAGTCCTCCCAGGGCAGAGCGGGAGGGACTGTCAGACTCGTACTGACTAAAATCCACGGTGTCCTTCAATAGCCCTTTACGGGGGTCACGGTAATTCGTGAGTCCCGCGACCTGCTTATAAGGGCTTGATATAGAAGTGCATTCAGAACCTTTTTATTTTCATATGGTGTGGTGCTGATAAATAACTAGTGCCTAATTGATACAGCTAATATCTGCACATGGTGCCACGCCCTTATGGTAAATTCCCACGAATGCATAATTTTTTAATTAGTTCTGATTTTAGCAGGATATTGGAAAACTCGACTCTGTGTGAACGTACTTTAAGGTTAGATGATTTTTGAGGTTGTTTCGAAGAAGTTAGAAACTATTCAAAGAGATGGTGCCACGTTACGGTAAAAAGTTCAAACAAGGGAACAGAAGATTCAGGTTCTAAAGCCTTTGTCAAACAGACAGGCGTGGCGAATGCGAAGCGTGACGTTTTATTTGTAATGTATGGAATTGTTTGAATCCAGTCATATAGAAAAACGAAAGTGATCTGATAGCGTGACCGAATTATCGGACTGACGTCTTGTATAGATTCGTTATCGCTTCGGACTCGCCTGTCTGTTTGACAAAGGCTTTAGTGTGAGTTGCGGTAGCCTAATTGGTACGGCGTCTGGAGTACTTATCCAGAAGACGCGCGCTCAAATCTGAATCAGGGAATAGTCTTTCCTCAAAAATCATTTAATTAATTAGTACTTTAAGCTTTACGATATAGTCATCAAAAGAGTTTGGTATGCAGACAAGTTTTAAACGGTGTTAACATATGTTTAGTTTGTATGCGTTATTTGAATAAGAAATAAAAAATTTGATAAAAAAGCACATTTGTAAAAGATTCTTATATTTGTAGACTGTATGAAAAAAAAACAATAGATAGATATCGATAGATGTGCCGCCGACATTCATAGAGAATCATAGCGCAGTTATTTTTCTTTTCTTGGACAACGGTTTTCCAACATTGTGTTATAAACTTATAAGTTTCAATGTGTCTCAACACCAAACTTTTTGGTGATATGTAGTATTATACAGCATAAAGCATGCTTATATACTTGCTACCTGCATAACTAACTCTTTTGGTGACTGTACATACATGTAACATTGTGGAAATAAAGTAAAGCACATTTATATATTTTATGCTTAGCACAGCCAAAGCCATATAAAGCCGAAGGATCATTCTTCAGTATCATTTTAAAATGTATACATACCCACATAAAAGATATTTGTTTTCGTTATTTAAAAAGTTGTTGTTAGTGCACTCACAAAATCACAGATTTCTTAATAGTTACCTACGCCAAAATTATTATTTACTGTGTTAAGACTTTTTTTATGTGGTAAAATCATCACATGAGTCCTCCCACCCACGACCAACTATGTTAAGACTTACTAAAACTTATTCCCATCTTCACTAACATTAGGTTACACCTAATTAGTTGCCAGAATATCATTGCACTGACAACCTCAGTTTTTATTAAGGCATCATATTGATTTAGGTATCTTATGGCATTATAGAAAGGGGACAAGCCATTATTTTTTAAACGCACCCACGATACAGGAGAAATTCCTAGCATGGGGCAGCTAGGAATTTCTCCTGTATCGTGGGTGCGTTTACAAACAGAAACTCACACACACAAACACCCAGACCTGGAACAATTACTTGTAGGTCATACAAATATTTGTTCCGTGCGGGAATCGAACCTGCGACACATGGCGCAGGAGTCCAATTGCTCAGCCACTGCGCCAAACGTGCCGTCAAGCCATTGGTTTCGGGCATGCGGGCGGCGAGTAATGGGCGACTCGCTGTCCGACCATGGACCATGCCCGGGTCGACGGCGCGTTGTGTTCCACGCGCGCCTCAAGGAGTGTCAGCATAGTGACGGGGCCTGTAGAGGGCCAAAGCCTGCTGGGGTCGCGGGACCAAGGGATTACCGTGACCCTAGTACGTAAAGGGCTAGTGAAGGACACCGTGGATTTTAATCAGTACAAGTCTGACAGTCCCTGCCGCCCTGCCCTGGGTGGGAGGACTCATTTGATGATTTTACCACGATAAAAAAAAAGCCATTGGTTTTCACCATTATTTTATCTCAAAATGAATGATGTAACAATGGTTTTGTAATAATTTTCTTATTGAAAAAGAGTGTTAGCTCATCGAGTTTCTTGCACATTCTTCTCCACAGAGATCTACGTTTTGGAATGGGCAACTAGTTCTTTCACAGTTATTGTCTTGTGACAGACTGTAGCTGCATTTTTTGTAATTTAAAGGTGCCTGTAACTGGCCTATATGAAATAAATGCTTTGATTGATTCAGCAGTGTCCTAGTAGGTCCTATTAGCATGTTACTGACAATCCATTTACTATGCGACCAAGATATGAACGAAACTGTGATGGCGCCATGTTGTGACGTCATGAACGCTTTTCTAACAAAAATAAACAAAAAAACGTTTTTTTATTTCTAAACCTTTTTTCAATTGACAGATATATGTAGGTCATTGACGTTTTTGTCCTTATCGTGGTCATACAGTACCTCCTAGTATCGCTACCTATATCCTGAAGAATGACCCCCAAAAAACAAAGCTTACCGTCCAACAGCTCTTCGATAGCAGTCCTCACGCCCTTGTCGAAGGCGCGCGCGTCAGCAGCGGTCTGGAACGTCAGGCCGAAGCGCTTCTCATCCGTCACCCAGTGGTGGAAAGTCGGCATCACCTTGTTGTACTGGAAGTCTTTCTTTATCGTGCATTCGAGGACTACCTGCAATGGTCGAGAAGAGTGGAACTTTAGTATTTTCTGTAATAAAATTGCTAATATTTCTATTATTATGAGGATGGATGGATGTTTGTCACATTTTCGTTGTTTGATTGGGCCTGCGCTTACAATATAATTCAATGGGATACGCCCATCTGAACATTTTGCCTAAACCTTCTTCATACAAGCAAAAAGTAGCACCATGAGTTGCTTTGGCCCGGAACTGACAGCTGGGGGCCAAAAAACTGGTGACATTTTCGTTGTTTCGTTGGGCCTGCGCTTACGATATAATTCAATGGGATACGCCCATCTGAACATTTTGCCTAAACCTTCTTCATACAAGCAAAAAGTAGCACCATGAGTTGCTTTGGCCCGGAACTGACAGCTGGGGGCCAAAAAACTGGTGACATTTTCGTTGTTTCGTTGGGCCTGCGCTTACGATATAATTCAATGGGATACGCCCATCTGAACATTTTACCTAAACCTTCTTCATACAAGCAAATAAGCATCTACGATTAAACATACGAACTACGTTCAACTACGTTGCACGTAACCTGAGTTGCTTTGGCCCGGAACTGACAGCTGGGGGCCAAAAAACAGGTGACATTTTCGTTGGGCCTACGCTTACGATATAAGTCAATGAGAGGAATTCAAAAAGTTAGCGGAATGGAGGATATTTTTGAATGAAATCACCAAGCCAATTGAAGACGTTTTACGATAGAATTTCAGCAATCAATTGGACTAAATTACCACAATGTCGATTCCAATACTAAGATTTCTTGAATGCAGTTTTAAATATTTGGATCGTGATCAAGTTTTCCTTGTAGTCATTTGGTGATGAAAGCCGATGCTTACCATACTATCGCTGATTCGTTTCCCGTGTATGAAATATTCGTGTGTCGGTGCGGTGGACGACGAAGATGTTGTGGTTTCGCCATTGCTGTCACCTCCAGCTGAAACAAATATTAACACATTAAAGATCATGCACTATTTAAGGTAGCTTATTCGCTTTAGGTAGCCCCGTGCAGATTTTTTTTGATAGGTAAACTGAATATTTATTTACCTTAATTTTAAGAATCTAAAAATATAAAACTAAACTATTATAGAACATCGAAATTTCATTCACAACGCTGTCAGCTGGTAATGTGCCCAAGAGACTCTGTGTATGGCAATACTTAGCCTCTGGCCAAGGTAAAAGCCAGCTCTTGGGTCACGGGAAGCGTTAACAAGTCTTTTAGAAATGTCTTTGTAGAGGCTGTGAGCACTCGGACCCCATGGCCCTATAGTTTTAACCTTTTAACCCCAAACGGCTCAAAAATATAGTTACCCCTGCAGATTATTTTATTTAATTGGGATTATTCAGAGCAGGTACCGATGTATAACTCGACGTCCGATCAAGGAGCAGGGGCACTACTATCTAAGCACAAAACCCGTAACTTCGGCTGACGTTTTGGGCGTTTACGGACATAAGATTAGTTAGTGATACGAACTAAAACTTGGTGACAACATAATTAGACAGCTATCCCGACTCCCGATGTGTTGTCTTAACTTATAAATTCATACAAATAGCGAGTAGACTTTACTCGAGCGGTTTGAACAGGCCTGTTGGTCTAGTGGTTAGTGACCCTGACTGCTATGCCGGAAGTCGTGGGTTCGATTCCCACCCAGGACAAATGATGAGATGAGCACGATAATTTGTTCTGTGTCTGGGTGTAATTGATCTATAATATGTATGTATTTAGAATTATATAAGTATGTTTAACAATTGTCAAGTACCCATAACACAAGCTCTGCTTAGCTTGGGACTAGATGGCGTTGTGTGAAAGTTGTGGAATATTTATTTTATTTACTTTCGTATCTTCGTTGACGGACTTGGAGGGTCTACTCTCCAAGTCCGTCCGGGGGCCTTAGCTTCCAGCTATAAAGCTATAAAGACCGCCAGGCCCGGGGCAACGGTGTGTAGTGTTTCACGAGCGCCTACATAACCTATAAGCAAACTGACGGGACCCTGTATGATAAAACGTCTACCGGGGTCACGGGATCATGACGTAAAACAATAATCCACTTTAGGCCAAGTTATACATTGACCGCACACCGAACCTTAAACATAAAACCATCAAGCCATAGTTTATACCAATTTGAACATAATATCTCATTCATCTATTTCGTAACTTAGAGGAAAACGTTAACAACTTTGCATGGTAAGGCCTTGGTCCAACTACACGCGATTAGCGAATATAGCTAGCGACTTGTAAATATTTGTTTCATCTCCAATGGTGAAGGAAAACATCGCCAGGAAACTGGTATGTCGTAAAACCAAACATCTAAGATGTAATCATCACAAACATGTGACAGATACCAACCCGCACTGAGCTCTCGTGGTCGATTAAGGCTTACTCCCACTTAAAGACATCTGTCCCAGCAGTGGGAGCATTATTGAACTCTTGTACGCTCTTTACAATAAAAGTTTCCTGAAAGCTGTTACTTGGGGTCTTTAAGTCAAAAGTGAATAAGTTACTTCTAGGAAAGCATGCTTCATCATTGCTAACCATCAGGCGAGAAGTCGATTCTTGCTTTCTGTCTGTCCCTATGTATGCTTAGATCTTTAAAACTACGCAACGGATTTTGATGCGGGTTTTTTTTTAATAGATGATATTATTAGTAGAGTTTCCGCCAGGGCGGATAGCTAGTTAAATATAAAAAAAAAATATTCTCAACTTAACAACGATATCCAATATTACTGTTTCATATTGACACAAGAGTCGATAGTTAATCGCTACGTTTTCGGTGGGACTGTTGCCTTATAAACAAAACTACTAATGAATCATAGCAATGAATGGCCCTCTTATAGAACCCATTGTGTTAGTCTACTATGCATTATAATTATTATTACTTGCCTTAGATTGACACAGAGCCAGTGACGGATTATGCATGCGCGGGCCCGTAGCAGCTGTTGAGGGGCCCTTTTTTGAGCTTAATTCTTATCTATCTTCTATATATATATATATATATATAAAAGGAGAACTGACTGACTGACATATCAACGTACAGCCGAAACTACTGGGGCTAGGAATGTGAAATTTTGCACACGGCTTCCTATTATAATGTAGGGGAGCACTAAGAAGGGGTTTCTGGAAATTTAACCTTTAAGGGGGTGAAAAGGGGGAATTAGGAAAGTACATAACCCACGCGGACGAAGTCGCGGGCAAAGTGCTAGTTTACAATAAAGAAGAAAGTGGTAAAAGAAACATGTTTGTAAGGAATAAACTCAAAAAATATTGCACCAATTTTGAAGGCACGGTCGGTGCAGTGGCTATGTGATCGGCTGCTGTGCAGCATGTCACGGATTCAAGCCATGCACGGAACAAATATTCGTACGATATGCAAGTAGGTGTTCCGGATCTGGGTCTTTGTGTATGTTAGTTTCGATGTCTGTAAACGCATCCACGATGCAGGAGAAATTTTTAGGCCCACTTGCACCACACATCACTAAACGGGTTTAGCGCTAAACTGCCTTAGAATATCACTGTATCCCTGTCAAATTGTTTGAAGTTGACAGAGACAGAACGATGTTTTAAATCAGTTTAGCGCTATGTGGAGCCAGGTATTAAAAAAAAAACATTCATCAGTAAAAAGCTGCATTGGCACTGAGTGACACAGTCTAAAACCAACTACATATAGGTTACCAATTGTCTGAACTGGATTGTAACATTTTATAGACATGGTGGAAATGTGCGGACCTCGCGCAAACGGGGGCCCCGCCTTCCCAAGACGCGGGGCCCCCTTACGCGTGGGGTCCCTAGCAATATTGCGTCTCTTGCTACTGTGTTAATCCAGTACTGCACGGTGTACTTATATGACTACATTGACAGTAGTAATAAAAACGTTTTTATGTGTTAGTTTGTCATTCATGGGGCCTTGGTAAGAGAATATGGTATGACCCACAGAAATCTTAATAATAAGGCAATAGAAGTCGCATAGACGCGTGACCTTGACGCCGCGCATGTGTATCGTAGGGCACAAGTTTACGAGGAGCGTTTGTTGCGGTTACTTGTGTTATTTGAGACGCGGAGAGGTAAACATGGTGTTTTGCAGCGTATCCAACTGCGGAAACTCGTCCAAAACTTGTAACTTAACATATAAAGGAATAACATTTCATATGTAAGTACTTAAGTTTTGAAATATTGTCGTTTTTAGTAAATATAAACAAATCAAATATTTTTACCACCGCTACAACGATTTATCACGAAAAACGTTTTTTTTGTCAATTCAATAACCATCAATGCTTAAGCTTGTCCATGTCTACTATTACAACTGCTAAAAGCAGCAATGGAATTATAGTCATGCGGACTCGCATTCTCGCGGCGCAATAAACAATTCTTGGTACAAGCCGCATGAGCTGGCCGCAATTTAGTGACGTGCCACTACTATTCTGTATCGATAAATTAATTACGTTCAGTTTGATTCTTAGTTTTACCAAATTGGAAAACATTATGGTTTTATGTTAAATGTTTAAATATGAGATGTATTTTCAGTTTTCAAAATCAAAATAATGTAGAAGTCCCATACTTTTTCATTTTTACAAATTATTTGCTTAATCATTGTTCAATGTGACCCATATTAGGTATTTATATTTATTTATAGTATATAATTAATATTCTTACATATTTATGTATTGTTATTTATATAAAACTTAAACAATTTCAATTATGTTATTTTAGTTTATATTTTAATTTCAATTATGTTAAATTAGTTTAGTTTATTAAGTATTTGTAGTCCACCACTACACTAACTACCTCCCCACTTTTATCTAAGTTCGTTCATAGTCCGTCCTATTTGGTCATTGCTTTTTTTTCCATAAGGTGAAGTATTGGAGAGCCTTTGAGATTTAACTATATTATAAACTAAATGTATCTACTTACACTTATTCTTTTATTGAATCCCTTTCAATAAAATTAGTTATCTATTGTTGCTAGATTCCTTGGCGATTAACACTCAACGGAAAATTATAATTTATCGACATTAGCTCGTAGTAGTTTGCACTTGCACTGCACTATTCCTACGTGAGAGTGAGCGCGCGATATCATTTTCTGCTTTTCGCACACGTTTTTTATTGGCTGCAGGAGTCACGTGACCTGAGATTATACGTTTTTAGAAAATGTTGCGTAATGTCATCGCAAAAAGGTTTGGTTTTGTTGCAGCAATGCAAAGTGCATATGTAGGCGTTATTGTGTATCTATTGTTTGTTTATGTGGTGGTAGCTGTGACCCGGCCGACACTCGTCCCGCTGTAAAATGTAGTACTATAGCATTTCTATTACCTTATTATTAAGATTTCTGTGGTATGACCCATACTTGAAGTAAGGAAAAATTATAATTGCAATTAGAAGCAAAGAGGGTTTGAGTACCATTGATATACCTACTTATATCTAGTGTTAAAAGTCTAGTACTAGAAATAACACTGAATCTGTTGAAGTAATTTTTCGGTAGAAATTAACTAACAATACGGCCTTTGATTGGAGCAGTGGTGGCCTTGTGGTAACGGCGCTCATTTATGAGTCATGAGTTCGAACCCAAGCCGGTGCATTACTTTGTTTATTTCGTCACCACTGCACTCAAACCAGTGAAGGAAAACATCGTGAGGAAACCATGTCCTAGAACCAAAAAAACTCGATGAATTGTAAAATGCTAGTGTCTACCATGAATAAATTAACATTTATTTATATTTATATGTCTTAAAACCAGGCTTGTTCCATTGAGTGAAAGAGACAGAGCTATACAAGTCGTCTAGCGCCACCTCGTTCACTCACTGGAACAAGCCTGGTTTTAAGACGTCATAATACGGCTCCTGGACATCAAGTTACAATGCTCACCTGAGGACCTATAGGGGCGAGCTCGCTTCCCGACCATGACATCCGCGAGCCCGCCGCCCCCGAGCGCCACCCATCCGCCGGTGCCCTCGTCGCGGCACATGACCTGTGCTCGCACCCGCACCAAATAGGCACTGTGGACAATAGAGATAAGGGTTAGAATCGACTGTAAAATTAAACGCATATGGACATTGTGGTCAAGGGGATAACATGCTCACGGCGGTTCACGGTACCCCTACGCAACCCGCACCTCCTGTGTCGAAGACTCATTGATAATAGTTTGGCAATAGGTACGTTACTGATTTTATTTAACTATTTGAACGATTATACAGACTATAAATAAAAACTGACTAGTAATATGTACAAAAAATAAAATAAAAAGAAAACATTCAAAGGGCGTCAAAGAATAAGTCCACATCGTTGTCAACGGGAACAGTGCCCAGAACGCTGGCAGCATTGCCACGTTGTATGGCAATGCTGATTCGTTGGCCTAGGAAGAGCCCAGCCCTCTGGTCACCTGAAGAGTCGACTAATCGTCTGGCGATGTCCTTACTGATTGACTAACCGAACTAATTAACTGGTGATAAAATATAGCATGGTGTAAAAATGATTGGAATCGAATCAGTTACTGATTCTGAACAAACTATATTCAGGTTTCGCATATACTAAAAATAATGTTGTATAGAGGGAAAATTAATTTTGTTATTCACGTTATTTTGTATTAAATAGCAGGTAAAAAGTATGATGATTTGATTAAACTGGAGGTCATCATAACGCAATGAATTAATGTATGATAGCTCGTAAGCTACCTCGTGTCTCAGAAAGCACTTGGCTTTCCGGGGTCGCGGGACTGTCTCATCAGTTAACCTGGAACGTAAAGGGCTACAGGACACCGTGGATTTTAGTCAGTACGAGTCTGACAGTCCCTCCCGCTCTGCCCTGGGTGGGAGGACTCATTTGATGATTTTACCACGCTAAAAAAAATACCCTATTGCAGCAGAAAATCGATGTTCTACGGATGAATAAGTGGTAGTAACAGAAAAACCACGGCTCGTTAATATAAGCACGGTATGAGTCAACGATTAAAGGATGTGGGCCATTATCCAGTGGGCGCCCAGTTGTTCAATTGCACCGTAATGAACATAAGCCAGACATTGATGCATCCGCGATGCAACTGATGCGCGGTTTTTAGTTGTATTGTTAGATGGGAGTGCTCGTGGCTACATAATTACAGCAGCACAGGCCGATCTTCCGGATTAAAACGCGCCTGCCGAGGTTGGGTGACCATCTGTCATAGCGAGTTTCCTCCGTGTCTCGGAAAGCACGTAAAGCCTTTGGTCCCGGATGTCATTTGTAGATTTTTGACAGTCGTTACTATTAGTCAGAAGCTCTAAAAGTCTAACAACCAGTCTTACCATGAGGTATCGTATTGCCCAGTTACTGGGTTTTGGAGGTCTGATAGGCAGTCGCTCCAAGTAAAATACTGATATTCATGCATCTGGTTCGACTGAAAGCCGACCCCAATATAGTTGGAAAAAGGCTAGGCGACAAGACAAGTTAAAAATTACAAAAAGATTTCGTTCGGATATACAGGTATCATCATCTACCTACATTTTTCCTGTTTACGGTTCTTGGATATTTTAGAACTGATGGCAACTATGACACAAGTCTCCGAAACCTTGCGACTTTGGTATCCATTGACGCGTGCCTGTGAACGAACCTCAATGGATTTGTATTGTGATAGTCAGTAGGAAGGGGCTAAAACTTCGCTGTCCGTCCGTCTGTCTGTCACCAGGCTGGACCTCATGAACTGTGATAGTTGATTAATAGTAGTAGACAGTTGAAATTGTTACCGCTAATGTATTTCTGTTGCCAGGATAACAATAAATACTGAGAAACCAAATAAAATAAATATTGTCAAATGTACTTTTTGCCGTTTTTTATAGATAATGGAACGGGTAGGAACATCAAAATCACGAATAACAAATCAACATTGCAACATTTAAGTATATAGACACCAGTAGAGCTGACGTATTGATCCGGGAGGGCTTAACGTGCTCCCTGAAGCACGCAGCCAGAGGGGTCCTGTAGGCAACACAGTTACACCTCAGTGCATCCATGAAGATAGGGTAGATATACTGACATACATATCATATGAGGTGACTAGCAGTTCCCCACGGTTTCAACCCCTCTGATCGGTTCCTATTGGTCGTAGCATATAACCGTCCTCGATAAATGGACTATCCACTACGAAATTTTTGAAATCGAACTAGTTGTTCTGGTTTCTAGGTTGTATTTGCTTTGCTACCGTTTCATTAGAAGTTGAACTGTTTTATAAAATGACACAAGTGACCTAAGGGCGTCGAGAGTATTAGTGGCTCTGTGGTATCGGCTTTGAGTTACGAGTTGTAGATCGCGGATTCGAGCTTAGCCAGGTGCACATCTTTGTGTAAAGTACTTTATCACCGCTGTTTTTAAAATGGTGAAAGAAAATATCGTGAGGAGACTGCCATGTCTTAGAAACAAGAATTTTAAGAGTGATAGATGTCGTTCTTCTAATTCTTGGACTCGCACTGCGTGGTAACAGGCCACTCCCTCACAGAGAAGAGGCCTTTGTCCCAGCAGTGGGAACATTATAGGCTGATTATGCTACGTATGAGAGAGAAAGTTTCAACACCTCCCTTCCCGTCTGTAAATTTTTTAATGCATTTGTTTATAGTACAGATTATTTTCTTTTTTAAACAGATATTAATATAAGTGACACGTGATGACACGGTTTCATCATTCCCCTAAGGTAGAGGTCCTATAAGTAACACAGTTACACCTCAGTGCATCGATAGGGTGGGTATAGCGTGTGACGATGAATCGACTGGCTATGCCATTCTATAACAAGGGTTCCCAAACTGTGCGCCGCGGCGCCCTGGTGCGTCGTAGAGAGTAGAGGAGGCCGTAAGACGCGAGGGCCGACCATTCTCCTGATTAATATTGTGTGGAACCAAGATTATCTATATATAAAATATCCACCAGAAAGAAGAGGATAGTCTCATTAATCTCTTTTGCAGCTACAAAACTAGATTCACGTGCTCTGATTTTCTGGAGTTTGGAATCAGGTATTATTGTTTTATTTTTCACCTGGTATTAACTAGCAAGGGTTCGGGTAAAGCGCCGAGAAAAAATTCTTTACCTGTATGTGCCCCGCGAGCTCTAAAATTTGGGAACCCCTGCTCTATAAGATTCTACGACGAGCTCGTTGACGAGCTTGTAAGATGAGTAGATTTTCAGAGTTATGGAGAATAAATTGAAAATTAAAGACAACGCTACCGCGACGCTGATTTTTACGTGATTAGCAGAACATCGTGCACCACTAAGGTTCATTATGTGGTTTTTTTCCTGCACATTGACGACGTTACTTTTACATTGTTTTGTTTGTTTTTTAGTTTGGAAAAGCTGGATCTCTGGTAGCAGTAGTATTTTGTTCGAGATTGAGCCTTTATTGTTCCAATGCCCCTGCGGAGCTTAAAATTATTTTCAAAATCAAAACATTTGTTTCAAGTAGACCTGTTACAGGCACTTTGAAATTGTCAAAAAATATTACAAAAATAAATCAAACTGAAATCCTTGTTTATAACTGGTATTGCTTCTATTTAAATGATTATTAACTTTAAATCAGTAAAATTAAAGATGATTTCCAAACTTGTCCAAGATTGTTGGATATTGCAAAATGAACAATGTTTGGAAATAAAATGTGGTTTTTCTATTAGCACACTCTTGTTTCCGTTTTAGTAACCATAGTAAGGATAAATTGTTTTAATTTTAAATTGTTGAAAAAAATATGGTCGAAGCTATATTTTTAATACTAGCTTTTCGCCCGCGACTTCGTTCGCGTGGAATAGTGACTTCCGGCAGATTTTTGTTTTTTTTTTTAATTTTTGTAATAAAAACTATCCTATGTCCTTTCTCAAGTTTCAAACTATGTCTGTACCAAATTTCACACAAATCGGTTCAGTGGTTTAGGCGTGAAGAAAAGACAGACAGACAGACAGAGTTACTTTTTCATTTATAATATTAGTTTGGATGATTGTGAATCACTCATCATGTTTAGTACATGCCTATTCAATAAATATAAAAATGTACATTTCTATTTGGTCTCATTTAAAATAACTAGTAAATAAATTGAACCAAGTTTCTGCTCCCACCCCTGTGGGTAAAGAGTGAGTTTAACTCATTTTAATTTTTAGAGTACTAATAGTGTATGACAACATTTAAAAAAACTATTACATACTTCCTTGTTACCTGATAAGTATGGTAACATTTATTTATTAATTTTATGGTTGCTAACTCACCTTGTTGAAGCAGAAGGGACTGTCAGACTAGTACTGACTGAAATCCAGCATTTACCTTCTAAACCTGTTTACATTTCAGGATCACCTGTTTAGACACTCTCCCAATATTTATTTATTTATTAAAAAAACACACACTATCTTTACAGGCAGACCCAATACAATAGTGGTTTGCAAATAAAAACAAAAAAGAACAGACACACACAAGATAATTTAAAAAATAACTTAGGTACGACTAAATACTATTTAAAAACACTAAACTTTAAAATGTTATACAATATAGTTTATGCCTAGCACTTTTTTATCGTCGTAAAATCAAAAGTCAAATCATTTTTTTTAATTAGATCATCAAAGAGGCACTTTCAAACGTCGAATATTAACATTAAAGGAAATGGGATGGGATTGATTCTACACCCATTCGCAAGGGTAGGTTTGTATGAAGAAGAATGGGCAAAACTCCATACATACTCTTTTTAAAATCATCAAATGAGTCCTCCAACCCAGGGGGGAACGGGAGGCACTGTCAGACTTACTTTGACTAAAATCCTCGGTGGGCCTTTACGTTCCAGAATCACGGTTACCCAATGAGACAGTCCCGTGACCATGCCTACTCCGTGAAATGGTAGACAGAGAGAGAAGATGGGAACAAAATATTGACAAGCGAAATACAAGTGCTTAGGACTTATTTGAGTGTGCGTATATGAATGTAAGCATTCACATTACTTATAGTATTTTGTGTTTTCTGTCTACCCCATGGGGAACAGGTGAGTTTGGCTAATTTTGTGATTATTATTTTATGCTTAGAGCTTTCATTGCTGCAGTTTAAAAGACTTGAATTTAGCAGTGGATGCTAAAGTGATAATTTGGTTTTAAAACTAATTATAGCTAATCATCATAGAAAAAATAGTAAATCTCTATTTGTAAATACACTTTTAATGCATTTTTTGTATTTCCTCACTTACCTATTTCACACAAAAGTGTTGTTTTTTATTATATGAGGATAATCAATTTTCAATAAAATGTGTGCTAACTTTTTAATCACAAATACTAAATTAATATAATATGAAAATTGTGTCTAACAGTTGTGAACTAAACACAAACCATGACAATGTTCTTTCAAATTACATGATATGTAATTGATGATAGCTTATCATTATTTTGAAAGCTTATCTTGCAACATTTTCATTACAAACAACACTTTTTTATGTTTTACAAAGTTGCACAGATTTGATAGTGGCCAAACAAGCTTTTATGGTGGAATTTTCAACATTGTTACATTAAAAGTACTAAGACAACATAAAAACAAATAGTTCAACCAATAACAAGCCCTAAGAATTTTAAATAAGCTAATTATCAATGCAGCAGATGGCATTAACATCGTGTCAATCATAAAAAACCTTTTTGTTTAATCTTTTTTTTTTCAGCAATACACTGGCCACTTTCATACAACCAGTTTTTATTTGCGCGAAAAATACGCAAGCGATTCATAACCATGGCCATCAAGTGAAACAATTCATTGAGCAATACAATACAGCTTGAATTGAACTAGCTTCAAATGACCCCGAAAGGAGTTACCTACTTTAATTGTGAATGAACGGAGAACTCATTGATTATATCTAGCTACACAGAACAGGGTTGACTTAAGGGCGGCGGTCGACACTTACTTGTATGCATTTTTTCATACTCTTTAGCTCATAAAACCTATTCCCATCGCTCATACACTCCATTCAGGAGCTGTAGAACTTTAGAAAACACCATAAATCACATCACACATTCCATGAGCTATGGAAAATGGCCGGGGTAAAGCCCTACCTAGCCCGAACAGGGCGAAGCACAAATCACAAAAAACTGAGTTACAGATACACCACTTACTTTTCAGATGCCTCGGTCATGATTCGACACGTCGAATATCCTAATTTCTACTCGCCACTTCACAGATTTCACCATTTTTATGACATAAATACATCAGATTCACTTACGAACCGTTCTTATTTCGGCCCTTTGTTGGGCCTCAGTGCGCTTGCGTCAATAAAACAGTCCGGGCGGGTTATTCAATGAACGCGGCGTGTTCGCGCGACAGGTGGCGTGTCAGTCGCACACAACTTTGCTATCACGCCTCGCGATTGGCCCGTTGAATGTTCTATCGCGTTTCCACCAATGACGTAGCTTGACACTCTAAATCCACCAGTGACACCCCCTTCAGGGCGAATAAAAATAAATGGCGGGCTTTTTAAAATATTAGGCTGCCGGCAGCTATTTTTTAGCAACCTAGTCCTTAGGTTCTGGGATTTAGGACCACACAATTATTTTATGAAAATAACACTGAAATACACGCTAAAATCACTATTTTCACTGTATTCTGATCGAAAATCGCGACTATTGCGGCTCGCGAACGGAGAGCGGAAGTAGGTCACGCCGGCCTCGAGGGTTCGACTGTTACTGAATGAAGCGAGCCTCGCAATGGGCCCATCCCCGTTCATGCAGCGACCCATTGAAAAATAAATAGGTCAAATCATTGCAACGTGCCCTACATGCAGGTTGCCTGCACCATTCATAGGCGGCGCCTGCATACGGGCCCCCGGTTCTATTTATAGCTGCTCTATATTTGGGCAGGTCATTCGCAGCAAACGTAGATGCAGCCTCCGTAAACTAGGTTACCTGATTTTCTTTGTTAATAGTCGGTGCAGTGACGTAGTTCGCGTTTGTCATGACGTCAGTAGTGATTTATTACCTCAATGTTTAAAATTTTATTAACTCATTTTTTTTTAATGTTATGCATTATTGTTTAAATTGATTTAAGTGTTAATAATGGTTTTTAAATTGGAAAACAAACATTGTTGAGGAATAAATTGAGTCTTAAGAATAACAAAGACTTTTTGGAACAAAGAAATAGTTTCCCATTTAATTTTTAATTCCGAATAAATACTATATTCGGAATTTAAAAAAAATGTTGTAGTTTCTTAGTGTAAATCGAAAACCTAATTGGAAACTAATTAATTAATTAACATAAATTAAATTATTTTTTCTTAAGACGCTTGCTTAGTACAACTCTTCGTAAGAAACTGTACCAAGCCATTTCGTAGCGTAAATTTCCAAAACGTAACTAATTTAATTAACCCTAATTGGATATTTTTGGAGCCAATTTAGTGGATAATATTTACGTAATCCATTTTTTATTCGATTAAGCGTATGTCAAAAGTCACGTAGAAAGATTTATATATTTTTTTTAAATTGACCTAAATCCAGATAAGCCGGTACTAGGGCAAGCTTTAATGACGTATTCGCTGTTGCCAACCAGTCGGGTCGACAATTGACCCAACTCGACGATTTTATCAATGGTGTTGGTGAAATCGGGAGTTGAGTTTTTCGTCTGGAGTGAACAAAGGAATACGACATATACATAAATATTACCAAATTATACAGTATTGATGTTATGTAGTTATTATTAGCAAAATGTATTAAATTATAATATAAATTTTATAAGTAAAAAAATATTAGTTGGTGTGATATATCGTTTGTTGCCGCCCTTATTTCAGCGCGCCCAGTATCTTGACCCAAAATCGTCATAGTTACGTATTTATCTATGACACGCGGTGAGGGATGCAGTTTTTAAGCTCGTATTAAGTAGAAACAATTAATTAGTGCCTATTTTTTACCCTGGAACATTATAATGAATATAATAAAACTACAATTCAAGGATAAACGTGGTAGTTTTTCTCGGGAAAGATTTAAATCCACCGCTCTTTTGTCTTTGGTCTAATAGAGCTAGCGTCTTAAAAATTTCAAATTTAAAATATTCCTTTGTGCTTTTTCGATTATTATTCTACTGCAAATGTACACTAGTTTTATATTTACCTACCTAGGTCAATATTTATAGGAATGGATGAATGGCGCGACCTCGCCGCATTCATTCAAGCTTTCAATAATAAAGCTCGTATTCTTTTAGCTATCATTGCTCTCCTTGCTGAAGGGGGCAAACTGTGGAGGCATAGACAACTGATAAATAAGTTTATATGTTCCGCTGGTGCGTTTACATAGTTTTTTTTTATCGTGGTAAAATCATCAAATGAGTCCTCCCACCCCCTTACTGTCAGACTTGTACTGACTAAAATCCACGGTGTCCTTCAATAGCCCTTTACGTACCGGGGTCACAGTAATCCTTTAGTCCCGCGACCCCGGCAGGCTTTGGCCTTCTACAGGCCCCGTCACTATGCTGACACTCCTTGAGGCGCGCGTGGAACACAACGCACCGTCGACCCGGGCATGGTCCATGGTCGGACAGCGAGGCGCCCATTACTCGCTGCCCGCATGCCCGCGCCTACGGTGGCCGGAGATCGTCTTGCGACGTCCGTTGCCGTGGGCGTCTACCACTGCGGCTGGGGTGGAGGGAGGACGTTGTCCTCTGCCTCACGCGGCTCGGCGCGAGAGTTCTCCGCCTATCACCGTCGTGAGGACACGGCGGTGCTCTGACTAAGCGGGGCAGTCCTGCACCGTATGTTCCACCTTGTCCTCACGTTTACAGGGAAAAAAAGAGGTCTCTGTTAATAATTCTGTTTTTTTTTTACTATCGTTGACCTACTGTCTCAAGGGGCCCGGTGTTCGGGAATAAGACAAGGGAGTGTGGGACTTTTACCTCAATAGAACCACCAGTGGTCACCATCAGCACATGAAGAAATGCTCTGGGTCTTTGTGAGAGACCAGCTCTAGAGACCCTCTGTGAATGCCTGCTGGGAGACCGTGAAGAAGTCTCCTCTAAGCCTCGCTGTGCACGGCAGCACGTGACCACTTCCCTGGGTGGGTTCCGTCAGTAGATGAACAGAGTCCCCCACTCAGAACGCTCGAGTAATTTAATATCTAATATACTAGCACTTTGCCCGCGACTTCGTCCGCGTGGGTTACGTATTTTCCTAATTCCCCCTTTTCACCCCCTTAAAGGTTAAATTTCCAAAAACCCCTTCTTAGTGCTCCCCTACATTATAATAGGAAGCCGTGTGCAAAATTTCACATTCCTAGCCCCAGTAGTTTCGGCTGTACGTTGATATGTCAGTCAGTCAGTTCTCCTTTTATATATATAGATTATGCTTATTATTAATAACCTATTGAAGCTTTTTCTTGAAAGTGGATCAAAAGCCGGTTGCATTACTATGTAAAATGTTTAGCTGTACAAAAAACATGTCTCTAATGTGTTTATTTTTTAAATACCTACAAAATCAATCGAATGCAATTCGGCGGCACTGTTGGCGCAATGGTCTAGCGATTGAATGCTGCAATGGGTGTCGCGAGTTCGAATCTCGCACGCCACGTGACACTTGGCTATTTGGCTAAAAAAATCTAATAACTCCATCAGTTGGATGGATTATCAGGAAATATTCAAGCCGTATTTTTACTTTTGCTACGTAAACCACAATTGACGGAGATACAATCAGAATTAACATACAGCGGGCGAAACCGCTGGCAACAGCTAGTAAAAGAAAAACGTAAATTTTCAATGTTTTGGCGTGGTGTTTGTGTGTGGCAAAAATAACTTCAGACTATATCTACCTATATGTGATGAGGACCTTGTGGCTTAATAATAATACCTGCGCAGATCGATCTCTAAGTTAAGCTGCGCTCGCCGAGGTTGGTCTGTAGATGGGTGACCGATTTTCAGAATATGTGCCCCGGAAAAGCACGTAAAAATTCGTACCGGCTATCATTTGTATATTTTTACCCGACTACGGCAAAGCCAAAAGGAGGGTTATGATTTTGACCGGTATGTATGTTTGTATGTATGTATGTATGTTTGTTTGTTCCCTCATAACTTCTAAACTACTTATCATTACGTGACAAATGAGGTCTCGTTAGAAACGTCTCAGTTGTCCGCTGGTTATAGGGTAGGTGACGTGTCACCAAATCCAATATGGCGCCCTCTAGGGGGTGAGAAATCGTTAACGAAAAAAAAAATATTTTCGCACAGTATCGACATGGGTATCAAATTAAAGGGCTTGATGAGCACATTTGAAATATATATACATTATATAGCTTTTACTAGCTAATTTTCTGTTTCTAACAGTGTCAACATGGGTATCAAATGATAAATCTTAAATTCACAACTCAGAAACTATACATATAACATAAATTACTTACTTCAAGCAAGACTGGTGGTCGGACTTTCGAGCTTCTGACTAATAGTAATGAATGTCAAAAAAAATAAGGTTAAAATAACTAAAACCCGACTACGAAAAAATCGCGCACTGAAAAGTATAAAACAAGAACAAGCCGTGGTCGTATGCCACCTAGCGCCAATAAAGAATGTGTGAAACTACCGCAGGTGGCATACGACCACGGCTTGTTCTTGTTTTATACTTTTCAGTGCGCGATTTTTTCGTAGTCGGGTTTTAGTTATTTTAACCTTATTTTTTTTGACATTCATTACTATTAGTCAGAAGCTCGAAAGTCCGACCACCAGTCTTGCCAAGAGGTTATCGTATTACCCAGTTACTGGGTTGTGGAGGTCAGATAGGCAGTCGCTCCATGTAAAATACTGATATTGAGCTGCATCCGATTCTACTGGAAGCCGACCCAGTGTAGAGTAGTTGGGAAAAATGCTACGTAGATGATGATGATCTACCTACATAGCATGTGATGAAATCGAATAGATGACAGCATGAATATTGAGTGTATTGCAAAAGATAGTTCGTATTATTTTTTCTTTGGTTGAATAAATCCATAAATTTACAATAGTACCTACATTGTTATCAAAGGGGTGAAAGTTACTTATTAAGTGCCGAGACGGGGTTTGGCGCCCTTAACGTAGTGAGGGCGCTATTGGTTCGAGGGACTAAATAAGTAATTTACCCGAGGTAAACATTGTGCTTTTCATTACGTAAATTATCAGATAAATTATCAGATAAAGAAAAAATTTGTATTTGATCGAATTGTCACTTTCCCGCTTATTTTATTTTTTAAATATTTGGTCTGTGGTCGTCTAGCTATACAGCCAGTATTGATCATGTTCATCATTAAAAAAAACGGCAAAGATTTTGCCGCAATCTATGTTTTCTAAAGAAATAGTTGAAACTGAATTATATTAAAGTCAAAATATATCTTCGTAATACTTAATCCTAAGTAATTATTATTCTTATTGCGGCGTAATTTAGTGGCTGTATAAAAAGTTACAGGGGGCTCATGACGTCAGAACAACGTGAAAATGTACTTACTTGTGATGTATTGGCAATTTTAAAAAGTATCGTATTTTCGTCAAACTTCGCTTGAGTAAGAAAAGAAAAAATATGTGTCTAATATTTTTTGATATACTGACGGACTAAAAAGATTTTTGAAATCAAATACCCTGTTGGTAAATACAAATAATTCATACTTCACCTCCATAATGTTCGAAAGGTTACTAGGTGAACTTTTGTGCAATGGCGATCTATCGACCACCGGTGGTTCGGTGTGAACGACCTTTTTGTACAATAAGCATGCGACAACGATATCGGTGAAGCTGTCATGGCGCGTCATTTGTGACGTCATGCACGCTTTTCAAACATTTTCACGCCTTTAAATAAATAATATTATACGAAAATAACATTAACGTGATAGGTACCTAATAAATATTATTGTAAATTAATTTGATTTTTTGTCCTATTATATTTTTTTAATTTATAGTTTATTTGTAAATATATATGTAGATGATTTTTTAGTTTTTTTTTTCAACAAATATTAAGGTTGGTACACAAAGCAGAAAGTAAAGTCGTCTGCTTTTTTTTTTTTAAACATAATTTCCAAGTGACAGTTGACAGATGGTTTGACATATGGTTGGTCTTGTGGTCGCAAGAGCGACTGCTGAACATGGGGACCCAGGTTTGATTTCCAGGCCGGGAAAACTGTATTTGAATCTTACCATTATTAAATTCTCAGTCGTAGCCCCGGAGTCTAGATATAAGCCAGGTTAATGGCAATAGGGTCACTCCCTATTACCGACATAGAAGTTATATAAACATAACTGACGAAATGTGTACTATTATGAACACCTCCGCCTAACCATTCGGGGATTACAGGCGTGATGTTACGTTATGTATCGCGGCATTATCTGGACAGGTAACTGTGATCCTGGAACGCAAAGGGCTATTGAAGGAACATGGTAAATTTCAGTCAGTCAAAGTCGTGTCGTCCCAATCGTGTACAGACGCCCGCAGATCAACCTACCTCAATCTGTCAAATTTAACGAATCAACCATCAGTCTGTCAAATTTAAAGAGTCGAACATTTACCTTCCACTATTTTGATAAGGTTCAAATCTATTAAAGAAAGACAGATTGAGGTAGGTTGATGTCCTGGCGTCTATACATTCACGATTTAGGTCGTGTATGTTAGTTTATGCACAGAGATAAAGTTGCCAGCACATGAACCTACCCCAATCCGTCTTTTCAATTGAATATGAAGCATCTTCTATTCAAATAAAGTTGAAAATCAAACAATTAATAAATTAACCGTTTATTGAATAGTAAATACATTTTTAATAAAAAGGTAACAAGTATACATTTAAAAAATATTGTTTTTATAATACAATAATGCACTTTTCGTTTCTTTTATTGTACATAATACTCTTTTTTTTAAGAGCGCTGACTACCTATTATATCCTGGACCCTGTTTGCAATGCTTGTGGGCTACTTATTTTTATATTTCCGTGTTTTCTGAAATCTACCCACCCGCGCTGGGCCTACGTTGTGGATTACAGGTCACTCCCACTCACAGAGAGGATGCTTCACTCCCAGCAGTGAACATAAACACTGATTAAGCTTATGCTTTGTAAAAATATGTAAAAATGTAAAAGATAAGTGTAAAAAATGCTACAAAGTTTTTTTATTATCGCTTACAAATCATCATTTAAGCCTTTGTCAAACAGACAGGCGTTGCGAATGCGAAGCGTGACGTTTTTATTTGTAATGTTTGGAATTGTTTGAATCCAGTCACATAGAAAAGCGAAAGCGATCCGATAGCGTGACAGAACTATCGGACTGATATCTCGCTTCGGAAACGCTTCGCTTTCGCCTGTCTGTTTGACAAAGGCATTAGATATGATATTGAAATGATGATTTCTTATATTATTTCGAAGAATAGTTTCTTATATTATTTCTTGATTTATCTATATATAGTACCTATAACTTACAAAGTTGCTTCCCGCCGTCTGTAAGTTAAGCCTTGAATTCTTGTTACTCTCATGTCGGTCGTATACTTCGATCTTGCGTACATTTTGTTCATAATTTTAGTTTATAGTTTATTTCCACTTATTATTCAGTACATTAATGTAGTTTTTAGCTTAAGTTACTATTTATGTTCGTTAATATTGGCTCACCAGTTATTGGCAACTGTATAAGCCTTTTACTCGTAAATACCTACACTATTTGTTAATTTATTTACAAAACCTGTTGGTGTACCTTTATTAATAAATAAATAATATAATACCAGATTACAACACTGACGTCAGCGGTGCGTGCTATGTACAACATACAATAAAAATAGGTACGCGACAACAAGCCTTAGATTTTTTTAAAATCGTAAGGGATTTTAATGCAGTTTTCACCAATAGGCAGAGTGATTCAAGAGGACGTGCGAAGCCTGGGCGGGGCGCTAGTAGTTTTATAAACTATTAAACGTTGTCAAACTCGGGTACGGGACTCTTGGTAGCTTGAGCGATAGCTGCCTTCGTCAAGTCCTCGCCTTGGTTGTTCACGGAGTTGAGTAGGCGCTGTAAAAGAAATAAAACAAATTAGATATGTCGTAATTTATTCTAGAACCAAAAATTCGAAGCTTTCTGACATCTACCAACCCGCACTGGGCCCGCGTGGTGGATTATGGCCCACTTCCTTTTCGCAGAGAGGAGGCTTTTACCAGCGTTGCCAGATTTATGTTATGCCCAATCGTGATTTTGAAACTTTTTGAGTGAAGAAAGCGGGATTCTTACATCGAAAGCGGGACATATTAGAGGTTTTAAAATATTTATCTTTTTTTATTTGGATTTAAATTACGTTTACGTCACAATAGATAGCAAAAATAGCCATTGAAAGGTATTTTAATAAAAATATGATATTTTAAATTAGATTTCCTATAGTCAGGTAGTTTATTTATTTATTTCATTAACACATACAATTGCTATTACAGGTAATACCCAAGTCGAGTCTTCTTAGTAAAAACAAAAACTAAAATTTAAGTCATTCCCGAAAGCTGGACTTATTCTGTCTCGCGCGGGACATTTAATTTTGATTGAAAAATCAGGACGTCCCGCCAAAATTGGGACGTCTGGCAACGCTGCCTTTACCTTTTTTTTTACGTGGTAAAATCATCTAATGAGTCCTCCCACCCAGGGCAGAGCGGGAGGGACTGTCAGACTCGTACTGACTATAATCCACGGTGTCCTCCAATAGCCCTTTACGTACCGGGGTCACGGTAATTCGTGAGTCCCGCGCCCTGCCTTTACCCTAGAACATTTATAAGCAGATGATGAAGAAGTAAGCTAGGACTATACTTACAATATGCTCCAGCCCATCCTTGTTAGGTCTGCTCTGAGAGTACACCAGGTTGACCTTCGTGGTCTGAACAGCTATGGGACTCTTGGATGCTATGTTCTCTGCTATCGCGAATACTTTAGCTAGGGCTCTGAAAGAAACAATGAATTAAAGTTTATATTGGGTTTGATTACTATCTACATTCTTAGGCCGTATACAGAAAGAAAGCTGGAAACTTATGAAGGCTTATCGGCGCTTGACAGTTCTACACAAAGGAAGCAGATTGAAGCAAGTTGTCTATTTTAAATGGCAGCACCCAGCGCGTGTTGAAGCTTGTCGGAACTTGTCGGCACCGTTCGGTGCGTATCGGCGCGCGTTCATATATTTTGCTGCGCGGGTTACCAGCGCTGTCAAGCGCTTATAAGTTTCCAGCTTTCTTTCTGTATACGGCCTTATGAAGTATGACTGGCCACGAACATTATCACGAATTATCTGTTTGTTAGTAATAGTCCAATATAGTCTTCGTTAGGGGTAGAAGAGATTTTGCACTGAACTTTGAATTTACGGACACTTTTAGACTAAGAGTACACGAAATCAATTATAAGGAAAAAAAGGTTAGGTTATTTTTATTTTTGTAGTCAATATAGTCTATTGAGGACCTCCTTAATTAATTTATCTGGAGATGCGACTGATTGAGTGAGAATTTACATTAGAATTCATCGTTTCGACTCCAAAACTGGTCGATTGTGAATTTATGACAGATTGGAACGAAACGCGAAACAAATAAAACAACGAACTGAACGCGGAGGTGTAACTGGCTTCCGAGCATATAGCGGTAGCTGAATGGGCGAGTGACGGAGACAGCGCCATATACTAGGAGAACTCGGTGAATTTTAGCGAAAATGCTTGAAAACTTGCTCAATACTTTAAAAACTTTCATTAGTCCGAAAAAAAATTTTTTTTCACCCAGGGCAGAGCGGGAGGGACTGTCAGACTCGTACTTTACCCCGGAACGTAAAGTACGAGTCTGACAGTCCCTCCACGGTAACTCGTAAGTCCCGCAACCCCGGCAGGCTTTGGCCCTCTAGAGGGGGGTCCCGTCATTTTACTGACACTTTTTGAGGCGCGCATGGAACACAACGCGCCGTCGACCCGGGCATGGTCCATGGTCGGACTGCGAGTCGCCCATTACTCGCTGCCCGCATGCCCGCGCCTACGGTGGCCAGAGATCGTCTTGCGACGTCCGTCGCCGTGGGTGTCTACCACTGCGGCTGGGGTGGAGGGTGGACGCTGTCCTCTGCCTCACTCGGCCCGCCTCCTTCTTCGCGAGCATGACTGCTTCGCAGAAGGAGGCGACCGCTTCCCACTCCGTCTCGCCCCGCAGCATGGCCTCGACCAATGCCGGGCGCGAGAGGTCTCCGCCCATGGCCGTCGTGAGGAAACGGCGGTGCTCTGCCCAAGCGGGGCAGTCCTGCACCATATGCTCCACCGTGTCCGCCGGACGATCCTCGCAGTGGTGACACCCAGGAATATCTTCCCTCCTTATCAGACACAGGTACCTTCCGAAACTTCCGTGTCCGGTGAGGACCTGCGTCATGCGGTAGGTCAGGACGCCGTGACGCCTATCCAGCCACTCCTCAAAGAGGGGTCTTACCGCCGCGATTGCGGCGTGCCCGAGCGGTGGTGTGCTACTATAATAAATATCAGGTTTAAACCTTACGTCTCTTTATCAGGGAACACTTCGCTGACCAATCCGATTTCCTTCGCCTCCTTGGCGTCGAAGTTCCTGCCGGTGAAGCAGAGCTCACGGGCCACTGATACGTTACCGACTACCTGTAAAATAAAACACAAGTTTATAGCTTGTAGCATCACCACATGATAAGCTATCGTGCGAATACTTTCTAATACATTTTTTGTAAAAAAAAGTGTATAAAATAACCGTAATATTCATAGGTAAATAAATGAAAGATATAAAAAGCTGAAGATTCATTTGATGATATACGCATTACATAATTAATCTTCTGTTTTTTAGGGTTCCGTACCTCGAAAGGAAAAATCGGAACTCTTTGTGGTACGACCCTTTTTCACAGGCGCTCTGCCCTGGGTGGAAGGACTCATTTGATGATTTAGCCACGAAAAAAAATAATTATAAATGTAGTACCTTAGGTAGTCTCTGCAGCGTGCCTACATCGGGAGCCAACCCCACGTCTACCTCGCGGACTGAGAACCAACAATCTTCTGTGCAGTACCTGAAATTAAGTTTAAAGATTTTAATAAAGACGTTGCCAGCTATCTATGTGGGAGGCGGGCCGTGTGAGGCAGAGGACAGCGTCCTCCCTCCACCCCAGCCGCAGTGGTAGACGCCCACGGCGTCGGACGTCGCCAGACGATCTCCGGCCACCGTAGGCGCGGGCAGCGAGTTATGGGCAACTCGCTGTCCGACCATGGATTATGCCCGGGTCGACGGCGCGTTGTGTTCCATGCCGGCCTGTAGAGGGTCAAAGCCTGCCGGAGTCGCGGGACTAACGAATTACCGTGACCCCGGTACGTAAAGGGCTATTGAAGGACACCGTGGATTTTAGTCAGTACAAGTCAGACAGTCCCTCCCGCCCTGCCCTGGGTTCCCACCCAGGCCAGGGCGGGAGGGACTGTCAGACTTGGACTAATTTGATGATTTTACCACGCTAAAAAAAAAGCTATCTATGGGGAAATCCTATGTTCAGCAGTGGACGTCTTAAGGCTGATATTAAATGATATTTATTTTGCAAATTACTTTTTAAAAAACACTTTTACACGTCAAATAATAGTTTTAAAGCTAGACGAGGCCGGTGTTTCGTACCTGACTACTCTGAGAAGAAACAGCCGAAACAAACTCAGAGGTCACAGTCTCTTTTATAGCCCAGACATAATGTTCAAGTCAAATGAGGAATATGCAGGTGTCTACAATGGTCTTCTCAGTGCAAGCATTTGTCCGTTATCGTGTGTACTTTGTCCAGGCAGGCGCATTACTTTGTGTAATTTATTTCATCACCACTGCTCTAAAAACGGTGAAGGAAAACATCGTGAGGAAACCGGCATGTCCTAGAACCAAAAATTCGAAGACATGTGACAACCACCAATCCGCACTGGGCCAGTGTGGTGGATTATAGCCCACTCCTTCTCACAGAGAGGAGGCCTGTGTCCCAGCAGTGGGAACATTAATATGCTGATGATGATCATGATAACTTCATGTTATTGTTACCTAAGATTGCCATCTCTAAAATTTGTAAACCAGGACAAGACGGGTGAGAACCCCGGATTTTAGAGTCCAGAACCCGGACATGAGTCGAAGTGCGCACCGTGGCAACTGCGTCGGGAGGGTTGGGGGGACGGTGAAGTGTGCGTATGTCGCGGGCAACCCAAGACTTTAAATTTTTAAACCCGTACTAAAAATTAAGCCCCCCGGACGCTCCCCGGATGCCCTCTATACTAGGGGAAACCCGGACGGTTGGCATCCCTATTCTTACCTCATGTCTGCCGCCGTGATCAAGTTGACTGCGGCTCCAATACAAGCGTTGTGTGACACTGATATCACTGGCTTTACACAGTCTTCTAGAGATGTTATCGTGTCCTGTAACATACGACATTAGTAGGTAGTTAGCCCCTTCGTACACATGTCGACCCAAGACTCCGTTACCTTATGAATTTGGTAAATATGGACGCGTGGCTGGCATTAATTTAATTTCAGCGGAAGTCTTTTATTTTAAAGTCAATTTCGAAGCCAAAGCTAAGGTGGGATGTTAGATATCACACATCATTATGCTACTACTGTAAGGTGCGCACTTTGTTTTCATATTAAATTAGACTATCTGAAGAGTTTGGTTAACCTAAGGAACTACTTCATCATCTGCCTAGCCTTTTCCCAACTATATTGGGGTCGGCTTCCAGTCGAACCAGATGCAACTGAGTATCAGTATTTTACATGGAGCGACTGCCTCAAGGCAGGGCCTGGCGGCACGGACCTCAGGAACTACTTGGTAATAACCCTGAGGAACCTTGTAGAGGGTGAAAGCTAGTTATAGATATGTATAAGAAAACACCCCGCAATTGTTCAATTGTACTAGTTCTACCCATATTTACACAACTGCCCAAAAAAGGAGTATATTTTTCGTTGTATTTTAATCCACATCTGGGAATCCAAAAATTAAGGGTTCTCAGGTTCTAAATTTTTACGAATACAAACTTTGCCTAGAAGAAAACAGCAGAAAACGGCGATCCTGGACATGCACGAAGTGAATTTTTATGAATATTGCTTAAAGTGACCGTTTAGACCCTCAGTCCTCCCCCGCTTTTGCTACAGCTATTATAAAAAGTTAGATACGAGTACAAAGCAGCAATTTGTAAGAAAAGACGAAACTATTAAGTACCTGTGCAAATTTAATGAAGTTGTAATGGAATCGCGCCTTCCTCGCCACGTCGTCCAGTTCATCGGCCTCAGCTGCCATTTGTACTAGAGTTTGTAAGTCTATGCCTGAAACAAAATAAATAAATAATAATAAATAAATATTCCACAACTATCACACAAAGCCATCTAGTCCCAAGCTAGAGCTAGCTTGTGTTATGGGTACTAGACAACTGATAAACATACTTATATATTTCTAAATACATACATATTATGGATAAATTACACCCAGACAGAACAAATGATCATGCTCATCACACAAACATTTGTCCTGGGTGGGAATCGAACCCACGACCTCCGGCATAGCAGTCAGGGTCACTAACCACTAGACCAACAGGTTACAGGTAGGTATTATTTGTTGCCAACGGCTTCCTCCGCGTTTGCCCTTTGGATACCACGTTTTTTTTATGTGTTGAAATATTGTAGATTAGATATTAAGATAGATACAACATAATTATGGTTTATCAGTTAGTTCGAGAGGGGATTGAATCCGATCCCAATTTCAGCAGTGGCCCTAAAGATACGATTCCACCGGTGGGCTAAACTGTGCAAGACAAATGTTCACTCTGGCAAACACAGACAAATTGTGCATGAATATTCTGCAAATGTACGTGCACACCTGGATACTTTTGTGTGCGCACACACGTGACTAAAGAAATACTTGTTTAGTCATAATAAAACCTTTTTTTTTTGTCGCAGTGAAATCATCAAATGAGTCCTCCCACCCAGGGCAGGGCGGGAGATACTGTCAGACTTGCCTGACCACGGTGTCCTTCAATAGCCCTTTTACGTACCGGGGTCACGGTAATGGAAAATTCCCGCGACCCCGGCAGGCTTTGGCCCTCTACAGGCCCCGTCACTATGCTGACACTCCGTGAGGCGTGCGTGGAACACAACGCGCCGTCGACCCGGTAGTCATTATACAACCTAGTGTAATATTATGTATTTTCACTTACCCCCACAGAAATGCTTCCCCTGTCCTGAAAGCACAATAACTCTGCATTCAGGAATATTACTTAGTGTCGAGAAGCATGTGTTGATTTCTCTGAAAAATGTTATTTATGTATTTTACTATTTATGCACACACACTATACCAGGGGTGGCCAACCGGTCGATCGCGATCGACCGGTCGATCGCGACTATTACTCCAGTCGATCGTGACAAAGCAAAAAAATTAAATTATAAGTAGATCATCTGCAGCATCATCTTGTATCACTTTTCAATCGCTGTTCCGTCACGGTTGGTAGATCGCACAGGTTTTCGTTGGTAAACAGTAGATCTTATGTCTAATCAAGTTGGCCACCCCTGCACTATACAATACAACAGAGGATAACTATAACACAGTATTAAGTAGAAGGGTACTGTTTACTTCTATAGAAATTTCTGCCGTCGGACAGCGAGGGCGTAATGGGCGACTCGCTGTCCGACCATGGACCATGCCCGGGTCGACGGCGCGTTGTGTTCTACGCGCACCTCAAAGAGTGTCAGCATAGTGACGGGGCCTGTAGAGGGCCAAAGCCTGCAGGGGTCGCGGGACCAAGGGATTACCGTGACCCTAGTACGTAAATGGCTATTGAAGGACACCGTGGATTTTACTCACTACAAGTCTGACAGTCCCTCCCGCCCTGCCCTGGGTGGGAGGACTCATTTGATGATTTTACCACGATAAAAAAAAAGCACCCGCGAAAGGAGAAATGTAGACTGTAGTGTGTGAGAGGATGAATAAAAAGCGTAAATAAGTGAATGCATAAACTATAACATCCGAAAAGTAATTGTAATTGTTAATAGTAATGGTAATTGTTTTATTAATTAAATTTTACCTATTATTCACCGAGGGTTAAGCAGAGTACAATCATTTTGGCGCTTGAAAAAGAGTGTCCATGGAGTTTCTTGCCCGTTCTTCTCCATAGAGATCTAAGCTTTGGAATGGAATACAGTACTTTTATAGTTTTTATGTCTTGTGACTGGGACTGTAGCATCATAACTATTTTTTAAATTATTTTATTTTACTTTTGTCTTTTGACAATTCAAAGGTGCCTGTAACTGGCCTACTTGAAATAAATGATTTGATATTAAACCCATTTTTCGCAAGTTATGTATGTTGTAAGTCTCATGTTATGCTTTTGTTTTTGTGGTAAAATCATGAAATAAGCCCTCCTCCCCTGTGTGGAGCGGATGAGACTGTCAGACAATTACTGACTAGAAATCTACCTAGTTCAGGTTACCTTTGCAGAAGGTCTTACGTAATGATGAGGACTTAAATCCACACCCCACAACTGCTACTGAGAAATTCTTGATAGAAAAAGCAAATAACACTTTGCCGGACCCTGGAATTGATACCAGGACCTCTAGTTCAGCAGTTGCACTTGCCACCGCTAGACCAACAAAGCCTTTGGTGATAACAGATATCGTAATTCTATTTTATACAGTACTTACTGCCACATAGTCCTAGTTAATGTGTTAGATTTCTTGGGCCTGTTCAACTCAACGTGGTAGACATACTTCTTTGGTTCGGACACCGCTAGAGTTTCAAACTGAGGTAGTTCTGCCTTTGTGAATGTGCGGAACAGGATATCTGGAAAAGGAAAATAACATTTCATAAAACAAAATATTTATTGAAAAAAAGCTTCTTATCATTTGTTAAACGAAAATCTACTATTTAAAGACAAAGTTCTCATCAAGACAAATCAAACATGTTCCAACTCCATAGTCCTTATGGCCACCTTCCATGTCTCTCTATGACATCGTAATATTGAATTGCCACACAAAAACCAGGAAGTGTGTCAAATATATATGTGGAAGCTTATAATTAGCAATTGTCCACAAGCATAAAAATGATTTAACTTTCTTATTAGTCTGTAAGTTTGCTGTAAAATAAAGTAAATAAATATAATTTTGAAACATTTGATTACAGGCAGACAATGGGACAAGTGAAAATAAAAAAAAAAGTAAAAATAAACTTATTATTGCCAAGATCTTGTTCTATATCTTCGTTTAAATCTATCGAAATCTGTCCAGCTATTTACGAGCTTAGTTGAATAACCAACATTCAAATATGTTCAGAAACTTTCTCATTTTCAATCTAAAGTTGATATGTTGTTGGTTCTTATAGAGACTTTGGACTGTGATAAGATAATTTCTAACTTTATCGAAGTACAAAGTCCATGTTATGCTTAGTTAAGTTGCTATAATAAGAAAAAAAAACACGGTTTACAAGTATATGTAATTATAATGCCAAATCTGAGTAAAAGCGATTCTATTAAATATAATAAATGATATGTAACGATCATTATATTATATTTACACCTAATAAAATCACCAATAACACGTCAAATTAAGTAAAAACACAATAATTACAACATTAAAATCAGTAGCGAAATTATTAACCAAAATCATTGACTACTTACTTGAAATAACTTTTCTAGGTTGGTTAAAAACAATTGTTTTGATTAACGGAGACATTGTTCTTTTATTGAATACTATGTTTTAGATAGAAAACACGTCAGAATTCGAAAATGGCTGTATGCAAAATGAAAATAACAAATCACAGTCGGCCAAAGTCCAAAGTTGAAAAATCGAAAACAAGGAACTGTCAAAAGTCAAAACTGACATTTTGTGGTTTACATTTTGTTTTTGCTCGTAGTAATTTCGTAACATGTAAAGATTTTAGCAAAAAACCAGAATGTGTTACATCTTTGTAGGCATTTATAAAATGAGGAAAGTTAATCTCCAGTTCAATCATACATTACATTTACATTGAGAAGTGAATTAATTAAACGCACCGTGATTGGTAACGCGCTTATGATTTACAATAAACCCACTAGATAGTATGGTGTCAACATTGTCAACCCAAAGAATGAGTTAAAATATCTGTGATCTTTTTTTGAATATATGTATAGACTTACAGACGGGTGATCACGCATTTTTTTTTGAGCGGAAACACGAACACGTAATCGCCAAGGACTCCCTGAACAAACAACTCACTAAATGTGATTTACATGATTTCATTTCATGAACAGAAAGGACTCCTTTCTGCTAAACTATGTCACATTAAAATCTGAAAGCGTTTGTTCGCTCAACGTTCTTCTTATTACTTTTCCTAAATACCGTCTACATTCACAACTCCAGGTTCCAAATCCTAGACTAGCGAGTAGCGGAACTTCTTGGTTTTTTTTTTTTTTTTTTTTAAACTTTGCTCCACACTAGGAATTTCTCCTGTGTCGTGGGTGCGTTTACAAACATATAAACTCACGTACACAAATGCCTAAATGGTTTCTAATTTAGATACCTATCGTTTGTTAAATGGGTATTTTATTAACTTTCTTTGTGGCTCCCTCATCCACAAAGCCGTCGGCTGTCACTGTCGCCACTACTAGCTAGGAACATCTTAAAGTATAGCCTATAAGTTTGGGGTTGGTTCGAAAAATTTGTCTCGTTTCAGGAACGCAACGAGCATTTGTAAGAACAGGATGGGGTTTAGTCAGAGTCTGACACTCTGACACTTCCTTCTGCTTCAGCCAGAGCGGGAGAAATCAAAGGACTGGCTAACATTGAATTATAATGTTCTAGTGTACGGATTAATAATAACTCAATGCTGGCTGAATGTATTCATTAAAATAAAATCATAAAAATACAAAACAAAAAGGACAAGACAGGAAAGGTCCATTTGAAATAAAAGATACGCCCGGGCAGCCCATTTAAATAGTTTTGTCAGTTACGCAATACGTACGCGTAACCTAACTTCAACGGAATATTCGCAAATAAAAAACCCTAAGGGCCTCTAACGACTTCATAGATCGATCCCATACAATTTAACAGTAATTAGTAATTCGTTCACGCTTCCATGCGGGACAGCAAACCAAAAGGGACGTGTGAGTCAAATTTCTATTAGAATGACTCATAGACTTCGTGTAACCAAAAATCGGTTAGATTTGGACGATACCGCGCACTTTGAATTTGAATTTGGAATTTGAAGTGGTGTCTATGATTTTTGAGGAAGTGAACCTTTTTTAACATAAGTTTTATTTTGTAGAAATCGAACATCTAGTCATAAAAAAAAAAACATTTTTTCACGTCGGCGTCGTAGCGATGTGGCCTTTATCGCTCGTAGAACTGATAACTGGTGGGGAAGAAAAGATCTCGGATGGCGAGCACGACTGGAAGACGCAGCGTAGGCAACCCCGACGACATCCTGAGTGTCGTGATCTGCGAGCAACTTATGGGGACGAGTGGCGAATTTATTGTCGTCTAAAGGGGAGACCTTTGTTCAGCAATGGTCGTCTTCGTGCTGATGAAGATGATGTGGACTAAGGTCTCGCCAGATTTTGTATGTGATAACTAGTTATCATATACTAAACTAGTTACGATAACTAGTTAGGACCAACTTTATTCTCTTAATTTATGCAAATAAAATGCAAAAAGGAGAAAACCTCAACCAGTGCCAGTTCAATAAAGTCTATCGGCCTTATTACAAAAACGAAATAAACCTTGGTTTAAACCTGGTCTATCAAGTCCAGGCTTATCTGCAGAGCCATGGTTTAAATTTGTCCGTATTACAAAACTAAGATAAAACGTCGACTTTAGTACCGCCATTTGAACGATTGTCTATACAATTAAATCCACAATGACTAATAACAATTAAATCTACCTTGTTTCAATCCATTTTGGGTGAAAATAACACAAAAACTACAACGCTATGAGAAACTTTGACATACCTTTGACAGCTACTACTGTTAGACCATGGTTTATCGCAAAACCACGATTTGTAATAATCTTTGTTTAAACCGTAGTTTTACAAGATTAAACCTGGGTTTTTACTTAAACCCCTTTTTGTAATAAGGCGGATAATGTTTTTTTTGAGATGTGGAATCTTTTATTGACCCGTACTTTTGACCTGGGCGGAGTCACGAGTGGAAGGGACTAAACTAAAACCCAACCCGTTCCTTCAATTTCCCTTTGCTCTTCAAAGTCACGGTAACCTAATAAGTCATTCCTTTAACGATTACAGTCACCCTACACCATTACGGATTCATTCAATCAAGAACCTAACTTGACATCAACAGCGCCGCAAGTCTACTTTCGAACGAAGTCTAGCTGCAATACAGGGCACCTAAGTCGGCCTTTCCTAAATAAAATGCAATGAATTAATTATAATAATTATACATAGACAATTTTTTTATTTAATGTTTTGTCTATGCCTAGAATGTGAATGATTGATATTAAACTTTATTAGGCGCTTAAGACATGCCGCCAAAGTCTGCAGAGTTACGCTAATAGTCTCTAGTATTTAATCGAACACCTTTTAAGCAATGCAATGAATCTTTATTGCCTGCCCTATTTTTTATTATATGGCGAGGCTATACTGTAGATGCTTAAAGCATGGAGTTAACAGAGCTTGTGCCGGGGCACACTACCGCCATTTCCCGTTGATTTTCGCGGTAATAGTCTAAATATTCGTAAAAAGATGCAGTAATTCAATATTGAACGGCATTCCCGTTAGTGTGGCTCTAGTGTAAGTATAATGATGATGTCGTTGATGAATCCGCCAAGTTGTTAATAGCTAATTAATTTGTTACTAGAAGTCGTCCTTTTACTGCCGGAGGCTGTACGCCGGTGTCGTGCGGTCCATGGGGGGCCCCTGTGTGGGCCCTGAGCATTCGGACGCGACCACTAAAGCTGGTCGCATGCCAGAGGGTCATGGCAATCCGAATGGTCCGAGGATACCGCACGATCGCCGGCGAATCGGCCAACCTCCTTGCCGGATTGCTGCCCTGGGATCTGGAGGCGACTGCCCTCCAGCGCGTCTACGAATGGCGCGTGGAGGCGCAGCGCCGGGGCGAATCCCCGCTGCCTCGACAGGTCGAGGCGCGGCGGGAAGAGCTCCGGCGCGATCTCAGGGCAGTATGGAGGGGGCGACTGTCGCAACCGTCCGGGCACGCCGCAATCGCGGCGGTAAGACCCCTCTTTGAGGAGTGGCTGGATAGGCGTCACGGCGTCCTTACCTTCCGCATGACGCAGGTCCTCACCCGACACGGAAGTTTCGGGAGGTTCCTGTGTCTGATAAGGAAGGAGGAAACGCCTGGGTGTCACCACTGCGAGGATCGTCCGGAGGACACGGTGGAGCATACGGTGCAGGACTGCCCCGCTTGGGCAGAGCACCGCCGTGTCCTCACGACGGCGATAGGCGGAGACCTCTCGCGCCCGGCATTGGTCGAGGCCATGCTGCGGGGCGAGACGGAGTGGGAAGCGGTCGCCTCCTTCTGCGAAGCAGTCATGCTCGCGAAGGAGGAGGCGTGCCGCGTGAGGGAGAGAACAATGTCCTCCCTCCGACCCAGCCGCAGTGGTAGACGCCCACGGCGACGGACGTCGCCAGACGATCTCCGGCCACCGTAGGCGCGGGCATGCGGGCAGCGAGTAATGGGCGACTCGCAGCCCGACCATGGACCATGCCCGGGTCGACGGCGCGTTGTGTTCCACGCGCGCCTCAAGGAGTGTCAGCAAATTGACGGGGCCTGTAGAGGCCCTGAGCCTGCCGGGGTCGGGGGACTTACCCATCACCGTAACCCCGGTACGTAAAGGGCTAGTGAAGGACACCGTGGATTTTAGTCAGTACAAGTCTGACAGTCCCTCCCGCTCTGCCCTGGGTGGGAGGACTCATTTGATGATTTTACCACGCAAAAAAAAAAAAGTCGTCCTTTTACTGAAATTCGAACAAACTTTTATCTATGGAACAAAATGTTTTTGAATTCGGAGTTTTTAGAATTGGAACATGGTAATCACAACTGAAAGTACTGAGGCCGTAGGTACTGAGCAGTTTCAGTCACCACAGTATTCTAGTTTTGTACTCATTAAAGACATCCTAACTGTAATGAAAGTTTGGTCGAAGTTTGGTCTACAATTTTAGAACGTCATTTGTCATTTTGCGGTTAACCACAGGGAAGGAAGTTATCAATATAAATTGCAACTGATCTAAGAAATACGATATTATGCCTGTAATGGACACCTATTCTATTTATATTAATTTTAACAAGTACCAATGAGAACTTCCTCAAAAAAAATGTTGTATGAATACTAATCATCAACTACAGTAGTTAATTATAAAATAAGTATGTAAGTAGAGTAGGTTAATAAAGTAACAAAAAATACATTTTATATGTTAAGTTTGTCACGTCGTCGTTTAGTACAACTATGGTTTTAATCCTGGATTTTCTTGGTTTCTTAAAATGATGATTGCGAAAAAGCAGAAATGAAAACCACTCTTAATTGGTAATTGAGTTTATTTTCTCAGAGTTTCTACTTATAACCCTCCCCCCCCACGATTACAGAGGTGGGGTCCTGCATTCGATGTCTAAATCGGACAAAAAGACCTATTAGTTATTATCGAGAGTATTATTTTTCTATTAGAATTTCTCACCGGAGTTTGGAAGTTAGGCTGACCCCACATTTGGCGTGCGCGATCCTCGGGCGAGCGCCGCGCGCGCGTCGCGCGCGCGCTGCGCGAGCGTCGGTTGTTGCCGCCGTGTGAATGCATGCAGCGTGCGCGCAACGCGCGCGCGTCGCGCGCGCGGCGATCGCCTTGGCGTTTAACCCGGGCGGCGGCGGCGAGCGGCGGGGATAGCGGGCGAAGGGGTAAGAACGCGACTCGAGCGTCGCGAGCGCGCCGCGCGCGCGTTGCGCCCACGCTACATGCATTCACACGGCGGCAACACCCGACGCTCGCGCAGCGCTCGCGCTACTCGCTCGCCCGAGGATCGCGCACGCCAAATGTGGGGTCAGCCTTAGCGGTATGGTCCTGCCCGGGTCGACGGTGCGTGGTGTTCCACACGCGCCTAAAATCATCAAATGAGTCCTCCCACCCAGGGCAGGGCGGGAGGGACTGTCAGACTTGTACTGACTTAAATCCACGGTGTCCTTCAATAGCCCTTTACGTACCGGGGTCACGGTAATCCCTTGGTGTTGGGAAAAGGCTAGGCAGATAATGATGACCACGATAAAAAAAAAGCTGTTGGTCCTGCAGATCTCTCTCCAGTTGCCGTCCTATCGGATCATGATAGTGAATAAAAAACAGAGAATGCACCTGTGATAGCGCACATACTTGTGTACTACAAACTACAATATCTCCCTAATAGGCTAATCTCTTCTGAGATTGACCGTCGTGGCCGAAATCGGTAAGGACTTAAGGAGGACTACTATAAACATAAAATAAAGTGATGTGTGGCTCCCAGATTTTCTGGCAACAGAAATATAAGAGCAAACTCGATAAAAGACAGGTATCTAGGCTCAAAAGTACCAGCCTTTTTTGATGTCAAACACAAAGGCAGACAGACATACATTGAATACCTTTAATACAAAACAGATAATGTATGTACATTTGAATACGGTTGATTTATAGTTCTGCTAAACAGTTTACTTATTTAGTATGTGTCACACCTTACCGGTACCGAATTTGGTATGTAGAAAGCCAGATATTAGTCATAGTATGTGAACTAAAAATAAATGTTCACTTTGTGTGGTCAAACGTTGAACAGAATTTATTAGATGGATTAGAATACCAGGCTGGGCTACATTTTTGTTAGAAAAAAACAGATATCCGAACCCAATGTCCCAATATCACAACGCTGATTGTCAAATAATTGAATTTATATAAAATAAGGATATAGGGAGAGATAAAGGAATGATGGATAGACTGTGTGAAAGAGTGTGAGTGTGGGCTGGAGGCGATTCATGAGATGACGACTACGGTTACCGAACCAGTATAGGATACCAGAAACGCCAAGTTTTTAATTAACACTTTCTGAAATGTATAGTTGCCTATCTAATCTGTAGCAGTTGCTGAAGTGCAGTTCTGAGACCTGCCGGTCATGGTTGCTTTTAGCATACTAAAACTCAGCATTAAACAAACTAGCTTTACAAATCAACCGTTACCCGGAAGTAGGTTTTAGTAGCTCTCAGTCTAAAAGAACTGAATATCACTCATGATGCGTCTACCTTATTGTTTTTTTGGAATCAATTGTAGAACCTTTAACCCATGATGACGGTTGAGTGATCTCACTGGCGGTCTCACGAATACCATCCTGTCGTGGTCCAGCGTCAAAGAGTATTTTCAGTTCCTTCAGTGTGCAGGAGTTCCTGTTCTTTCTGGGGGAGCTCGCTTCGAAATGATGGTTGCAAGGATGCTTCGTCTTTTACTATGTGATGATATTCATCATAGAATAATGAGTCTCTTTTTTGTCTGATCTATCTTCAGGGACTGTGAGTCTCTATTAATTTGGCAACACTTGGTCTGCTTTTTTGGTAGGTAAATACTGTTTTGACATTATTGACATAATCTGTCAAACATCATTTTTCATGTTTGGTTTGTTGTTCCCATGTGCTAATTTTTGTTTACGTGCGTTTATTTCTTGTAAATACCATTTAATAAGGCTGTAATGTTAAGATTATGAAGTTAAAAAAAAGTATTCGCATAGGAAAATGAACATGAAGGCTAAAACCATTATTCAATGTGTGAATTGCGGCATAAGTTTAAACCGAATAAGAAGAATATGGATTATGGAAGAAATTGAAGAACTACGTCAATTATTGAGTGATTGGACAAACAAGGAGGTGACCGTAATTCACTTTAGGTTTTGTTCTGCTTAAATAAATAGCTTTATATAGCCAACATTTTTAGATACCTTTGACAGTTTTCATCTCAATCAACACTTGCTGCTGTTTGTCTATGTATGCCATGTCTTGTTTTTGTTTAAAAGCTCTGCATGCAACACTTTCGAAAACAAGTAAAGTGTAAGCATATAGTAGTAGTTTATCAAAATGAAGTCCAACACTCATTTTGTCACTTGTGGCATTTGCCGTGTGGGACATGGGTGGTTAAAAACAAGAATTAGGGCAATAATTGAGTGAATAAACAAAAAAGAGGTGATTGGAACCTTCGATGTTACCTCAAATATGAAATAATCACAAATTAAACAAAAAAAAAAACAAATCTATACTAATATTATAAATCTGAAGACTTTATTTCTTTGAACTAGCGTGTCTAAAGAACTGCTGGTTCGAATTGAAAAAATTTTGATATAGTAATGTGTCCTTTAACCTCTCGGGCGCGTTACGTACACCCAGGTGTACATAAGCGAAAACGCCCCAGCGCCTTACATACACACGTCTGTACATAACAGGCAGTCACTCATTGGACGTAGATTTTTATCATTGTTGATTGTTTGATTTTCATTCAATTATAAATCGCCCAAGAGGTTAATTGAGGAAGGTTTATAGGCTATTGTAACACCACATTACATCCAATAGGAGAGTTATCAGCAATAAGTAAGTTATTGTTAATAGAAGACAACCAACACATTAACATTGAGCCATTATAAATATCTTTTTGTCTGCATAACATAACACATAACTTTCGAATTCCATAATGTTAACCTAAAGAAAACATTTAAAAAAAATTTAAAAGGGCAAAAAGTCTCCAACAACATAAAAATGAACTCACTGTGACACTTCTAAATTCCTCAGAATCAACCTACAGACTTAAAAGAGAACGAGTGGTGTCAATCTAACCAACAATATTAAATCTATTAACGAGGTGACGCAGAAGAAACAACCAATCTGATTAAAGTTTAAGGGATGATTGCAGATAGAAGAAAGAAAAAAAAAACGACAGGTTGCACAACATTCGCGCAAGCGCCCTGCGCCGTCTTACGAATTTTCGATCAGGTCACGTGTCCTGACGCGAGTTAAAATTTTTTTACCCATTCCAAAAAAAGTGCACAACGCCTCTAAAGAAGTTTTCACTTCAAAAACATTTACCTATATCATCAGGGCACTGGCCTTCGCTCTAACTGCTATTAAAAAAAATTAAATTCAAAACGCTTTTTGTTGCAGCTAGAAGACAATGATGCTGTTTGCATGGAATGCTATCACTTATTACGCTCAGCAACAGAAAATGAGGATAAATCAAGGAGATTTGGCCACAAAATCATATGCCTGACTTGTGGAGCCACATTGCTAAGGCGGCGCAAGTCACCACTGTTGGACGAACATCTTGAATGTAAACTGGTTCTTGCACAACAGTTACCACCTCATCAGGTATAAGTACAGGATTTTAAAATATAGTGGAACCATACAGACAAAATTCGACAAACATTGATTTACTTCAATTGGTCACATGTCCAAGACAGACCTTATAAATATAAAAATAGTAAATTGGTTGGTACAGAGGCCAGCATATCAGCCTTCCCCAATCCGTCTTTCTTTAATAGATTTTCAACTATAGTACAAAAGTGGAAGGTTAATGTTTTATTGGTAAAATTTAACAGATTGGGGTAAGTTGACCTGCTGGCGTCTGTACCATCTGATAGTCATCTCTAACACCGCATTTTTCCTTGTCTCTTATCCTGTTACACATCCCATTGCATAAAATCACACCACAGTTTGCAGGAAAGCTATAAGAAAAAAGTAATACATCAAAAACTTAATTTTCTTTTTCAGGTGAAGAGATTAGAGCATGTATGCTGTAAATGCTTTGGGAGAGCAAACCGAGTAGTAGAAAAACAAAAAATAGTACATTCTGAAACAAAAGATGTCTGCGTAAAAATTGAACCATTACATTCACTATTATCACTAGGGGACGGTGAACTTGATATTCCTGCATCACCAGAGTCAAAATCAGATGAAGAAGAAAATGTCCCAGAGAAATATTCTTTACCTTATTCTATACCTCTGCCAACTTATAAACGAGCTGCGGCCTCTTCCTCTCGCTGTATATTCAAGAATTGCACACGACCCGAGAGGCATAAGACCCCAAAACGTATCTTAGAACGCTTACTAATAGATTATTCTTATTATATTCCAACCAATTCCCGTATTTGCAAAGCACATCGTGTCAACAGTCATAAAGCATGGCGGGAGCTAGTAGACCAGACAACTATCACAGATTTTACAGCAGACCATATAGAACACATAATCTCCATCCTCAAAAATAGTAGATGCACTACATATTGTAGAAGTTTCGAGTCTGAAATTAGACAGGATGAATATCTGTGCCAGTATTTGTTGGGTGTTAATTTTAAGAAGTATGAAGAAATGCTGAAAGATATGTCGCTGATCAGAAAAAAAATTTGGTGCACAAAAAAAGCTTTAGCCATGTATTTAATGAAGAAACATACCGGTTTTAGTCCTGAGAAGCTTGCTAATTTTTTTGGTGTGCGTCCGAAATTGCTTGCGAAGATTATACATAGGTTACATGTGCATTTCGAAAGTTTAGTAGCCCATGATGACAGTTATGTCGCTGTACCTACAATAGGTTGTGACGATAAGGAAGAAATTGTCTATTACAGAGTATGAATTAATTGATTTAAATAAAAGAAGACAATAGCGCCCTGCACACGTACAGTTCGGACCGCGGGAAACACCACGCGCCGTTCCATCCCTCGCTCCGAACTGTACGTGTAGATGTGCTGGTCTAACAGTCCGATCTGGCACATCGACACAAGCGCATATCTCACAGTTTTACGCGCGCATCACGTGTAAACGTAAATTACATTTGGCGGTTTGGAGCGTCAAAGCTATCACAGAGTTCATTCGTTTGTTCCGAGAACATCCGTGTCTCTGGAAGATAAAGCGTAAGAAGATAGTAAGAGAAATATGAGAAACAAAGCAATTATGACGCTTGTTGAATTTTGCAAGACAGTAGGTTTTTTATTAGCTGATCGCGATTTCGTCCGCAAAAAAGTACAGAATTTAAGAGATGCATTTCGCAAAGATTTGATGAAAGTAACGGGGACACGGAACAAAAGTAACTAACTACAAATTCAGCTAAACGCGATGACCAAACGATCGTCCATTTTTCTTACTACCTAAAAAACTTTTGAAAGTTTTAACGTTCCACGCGCCAGTCCAAACTGCAGTCCAAACTCTTGAAATCAAATTTACACGCACAGTTCGGAACGTTTGTCTAGATATGAAAGTTTCGTCCGCAGTCCAAACCGTGAATGCATTTTTAATCGTATTTGGCACAACAGTTTGATCCGCAGTCCAAACTGTACAGATCTAACTGCGGTTTGGAACGCAGTCCAAGATGCGCGGTCCGAACTGTACGTGTGCAGGGCGCTAATAAGCAATTTCATCATTAATTTCCAGCGGGCCTACTATGATGTCTTAAAGCGAGTAGTTCCACTGTGGGAAAGAGACAGAGCTATACAAGTTGTCTAGCGCCATCTCATTCCCACAGTGGAATTATTCTCGCTTTAAACCGTCCTGGTAGGACACCAGATTTGCTTAAGATTTGTATGACATAAATAATTATAATGTAACATTGATTTGAAGTTAATTTTGTTGAGTTAATAAAAATGTTGATAATTATATTAACATTTAAATCATTTATGTTGTATCATTTCTAATATTAAGGAGGTAATAGTATTGTTGCAGTAGTAACCTACCAGACAACAAAATACTTCTTTTCAAATGAGGATCAGAATCTAACCTCTCGGGCGATTTATAATTGAAAATGATAAAAATCAACGTCCAATGAGCGACTGTCTGTTATGTACAGACATGTGTACGTAAGGCGCTGGGGCGTTTTCGCTTATGTGCACCCGGGTGTACGTAACGCGCCCGAGAGGTTAACAGAAAAATCTAATTGTAGGTACATACAAGTAAGCTTTCTTACGGCCTGTTCAAGACTGCTTCTGTGAGCGGTAACTTAACGCGGGGCGGCGTGCAGTAAGATGAAATGTATAGAAATGTTTGAAACACGCAATGAGGCCCTTCTATCATCGCAAATCTAGACGCATGGCAAATTACCATCCTTACCTTATTGCTATTCCACCAATTCGCACTAAGCGTTTCCAAACGTCTTTTATGATGCGGACAGCGAAGGAGTGGAACTCTGCCTGCGACTGTGTTTCCGAACGCATACAACCCTAATCTCTTCAAAGCTAGAGTGAACAGGCTTCTTCTGGGTAAGCTCGCTCCATCATCGACCTTGTCTTAGTCACTCCTGACGTAGACTAAGGTCAAGAGCAAACCCATTGAACATAAAAAAAATGAGGCGCCGCCAGTTGCAAATTAAATAAATAAATAAATATTCCACAACTATCACACAACGCCATCTAGGCCCAAGCTAAGCAGAGCTTGTATTATGGGTACTAGACAGCTGATAAACATACTTATATGTTTCTAAATACATACATTTTATAGATAAATTACACCCAGACACAGAACAAATGATCGTGCTCATCACACAAACATTTGTCCTGGGTGGGAATCGAACCCACGACCTCCGGCATAGCAGTCAGGGTCACTAACCACTAGACCAACAGGCCTGTCGCGTTTTAATTCGCGTAATTAATGTTCGACATTAATTACGCGGCGGTTAGTTCGGCGGCCGGCTGCTTGCCGCTCCCCTCACAGCTTACACCAAAGTCATAAAGTCGTGAATGGACTGCCATTAGAATTTGAATATCCTTCAGCAGGTGATGGTAAGGTTTATTCCACTTTGTTCACCCAGGTGACCCACAACAGTTAAATTTCGTGACTAGTGGGGGCAAGTATAACTACTTAGCGTGTCGTTTTCGGTTCGATTTCCCGGTGCAACACTGCCGAGTGTTATTGAATTCTCTTCAATCAGTGAGGTTCAAGATAAACAGAAAGTTATTTTTTTTTATCGTGGTAACATTAATGAGTCCTCCCACCCAGGGCATAGCGGGAGGGACTGTCAGACTCGTACTGACTAAAATCCACGGTGTCCTTCAATAGCCCTTTACGTACCGGGGTCACGGTAATTCGTGAGTCCCGCGACCAAACAGAATGTACTTACATAATTTATTGACGGCAAGGTTGGAGCACTGGTCTAGGGATTGACCGCTGCGCTGCTAGCAGAGGGTTCGATTCCTGCACGGAACAAATATTTAGTTCTCAACAAGTTTCGTACCAGGTCTGCGTGAGTTTATATCTTTGCAAACGCAACTACTACACAGGAACAACGTGTGTCCATAGTGGAAACCTAGGGTCTAGGCGTGTGGCGAGCGCGATCGGTATACACACTGTCGATCAAGCATTTGATTTGGTTGCGGCGACTTCAGGTGTTGCAAACCGGAGGTACCCAGTTGTTTCAATAAATGTTGTTTAAAGAAATTAATTTTAAAATGTTTTATAGGTTATATAGGATTGTATACAACTAAATTATCAACCATTCTACAAATATAAAATAATTTAAATAATGTACAAATATATCTCCTACGGTAATACTTTAGTACTACTTTACTTTACTGTGTGTAACTCCACCTGCACTCTAAGGGAACTGTCCGAGGCCACCACCAACGCCGTGAATATGTGGCAGAGTTTTGGTCGAAACATATAATTTAAAGGAATCATCGACACGACGAAGAATACTTTAGTGCATGTTGGTAACTAGATGGCGCTGACTATAAGACCGAAATGGTTTGGTACACTTGCCACGCGCCCGTTGTCTCGGTTGTTGCCTAGCAACCCTAGGCTCGCAAAATTGCTCGTAGCCACCGCGCTAGGCTTCCGCCTTAGGGTGACAAATCAACATCGTTTCGCTGTGCTATGTTTGGTCAAATCGCTCGTCTAATATTTTAATGAGGATACAAACAAACCATGCTGTGCTGCGCTGTGTGAGGCTTTTTTTTTATTGTGGTAAAATCATCAAATGAGTCCTCCCACCCATACTGTCAGACTTGTACTGACTAAAATCCACGGTGTCCTTCAATAGCCCTTTACGTACCGGGGTCACGGTAATCCCTTGGTCCCGACGCTCTGTTTAAAAACGCAGCAGTCTCGAGCGAGGCGCACTACCCGCCGTTCTGAGCCGTGCTGTGCCGAACTGTGCTATGTTTTTTATGGAGCTCTGCCATGCTGCGCTGTTTCGAGCTGCTGCTGTGCTAGGTTTTTCAAACATGGATCACGCTGCGTGCCCCTCCATCGCCCTCAGACCTGCTGATTACTTTTAATACTGAGCTAAGCAAAGCGCAGCACAGCTTGATGTTGATTGTTAAGAAAACGTAGCTTAAGAAACACAGCACAGCACAGCGCAGTACAGCGCAGCATAGCTCGATGTTGATTTGTCACCCTTAGTCACTTCAGTGTGGCTACAAGCGTCGATTACATACGTTTTATATTTCCGCGCCCGAGAGAGAGGCAGTTATAAAAAAAACCTTTTAAAAGACTTGTTGATTCTTGACCGGGTTTAAACTCGCAACTTCATGCATAAGAGGCGAGGTCTTAACCTCTGGGCCCTCACGTCTATAGCTGACTATGCCTACACATTAAAGGTCGCGGAGTCAATGTTAATTTGAGCGCAGTTGCGTCACCAGCCCCGCTGTGCATCACAAACTTGATAACAACACAAAATGGCGATAAAAGGATATTTCTAGCGCTTTATAATGTGAAAGTGAAGTACTAGACACTCTGTCTATTGATACGGAGGACAATGGACAAAGGTCACTAAAGTTGCAAATTTTCTAAGAGAGGGAGAGGTGGGTGTCCCACGGACACCATAGACTTAGTGCGAGTTTTTTTACGTGATGTAATAAAATGATTTGAATTTAAATGAATTTTTGCAAGTAGGTATTATAAACACTTTTACACGTCGTCTTTTTACAAACTAGACGAGGCCGCGGTTGCGGGACTTACGAATTACCGTGAGCCCGGAATGTAAAGGGCTATGGATACCGAAGATTTTAGTCGATGCGAGTCTGACAGTCCCTCCCGCTCTACCCTGGGTGGGAGGACACATTTGATGATTTTACCACGATAAAAAAAAATGCGCGGTAGAACTGATAACCTATGGGGAAGAAAAGTTCTCGAGTGGCGACCACGAACCGGAAGACGCAGCGTCGGCAGGCCTTCCACTAGGGGAACCAACGACATCGTGAGAGTCGCGGGCAACCGATGGGTGCAAGTGGCGAATTGTCGTTCGGCGTGTCGGTCTAAAGGGGAGGCCTATGTTCAGCAGTGGACGTCTTCAGGATGATGATTTGAATTTGACAGATCGCTTTTTTTTTCAAAGCTTGGCCTGAGTAAGGGGTGCTAAGACAGGAAACCTCCACGTGCGTTCGTGGATTGGAGTTCCCTCTCGGATACGTCCGGGGGGAAGACCAGTTTTTCGGGCCGGTGCACCCTGGGATGCAAAAACTCTTCCTTAGGCACTGTGTGCCTAAGGGGTCTCTTTGCCCGTATGCGAATAGCCTGTCGGGTGGACGCTCCAACGCGTGTCCCTCTGAATAGCAGAGGGCACAGCGGCGGAGCGGGCTTGCGGACGGTGAGTAATGGGTAAGCTCGCCGTCCGACCAAGGACCAAGCCCGGGTCGGTGGCGCGTCGTGTTTCACGCGTCACCGACGGGGCCCCTTACGGGGCCAAATGCCTACTGGGGTCGCGGATTTCTTCTTAATCCAGGATACCGCGGCCCCGGGACGTAAAGAAACACGGGTGGATTTTAGTCAGTAAGAGTCTGACAGTCCCTTCCGTCCCACCCAGGGCGGGAGGACTCATTTGATGATTTTGCCACCCTAAAAAAAAAAGGCTTGGCCTGAGTAATGCATCATTCGACCGACGCATTCTTATGATATGCCATAGATAAGTAGACAACAATTATGTCATTCATTATCTGAGAACAATATAAACAATGAATGAGGAATGATTCTTAGAATCATCTTAGCGTTATCTTGTGTTACAGTTATTATTGCAAAATGCAATTATTGACTATATTTTATTTGTAATATGCAGTCATTCATCGTTTTATAATAATTGTGAATGAAATCATCCTGTGGTCTAGGGTTCCTGTGATTTTCCTAAGAGAGCTAGCAATAATTTGTCATGACACATATTGATGGTACAGCTGTTGGCGACCTACGCTGTGTGTAAAGAGTTCGACTCCCCGAAATGACATGGTAATTCAGTTGCTCTCATTTTTTATCATCTTTTTATTGAGTCGCGTGTCGCAGGTCAACCTAGAGGAGGTTGTGTGCCTTGAATCTAAGGCCTACAGCCAGGGGTAACACAGCCGCGACAATAGGCTAATTTACTATTTAATTGCTATTTTTTGTCCCAAAATATATTATTAAGAAAGATTTGACCCGATTTTTTTCTTTTTGTCACGTAAACCAAAATTGACGAAGATGTAACGCTACTAAAAATCACAAACGTTACTCGGTCAGTATAATTTAACAAGCGTTATGACGTCACAAGCCTCTACTCCCGAATTTAAAGCGTTTTATCTTTGTCAATACTGATTGATTTACAAAAAGAAAAAATACGCGTGAATTATTTTATAATACTCTAACTGACGGACTAAACAGATTTTCAATTTATTTATGCGTTAAACTATCCTACTATTTGTGGAAATGTCTTAAGAGCGCGTATTCTGAAAGTTGGCAACGTCGCAAATATGTAGTTGTCAAATATTAACAAGTTTTATTAATTTGGCAATATTAATGTATGGAAATAAGTAATATGGCTCTGTAGTGCACAAAAAAATATTAGGGAAAACGATAATTAATATCGTAACACCGAATAAATAGATGTAAAAAAAGTATTTGGAAACTTTCCAAATGCTTTTTTTACACCTGAAACGGTTAGAACATCACAATCAGTGTTTTAATTTCATTCCTATAATAATGTTTTAGTGCACTAAAGAGCCATATTTTTTATTTTCATACAGTAAAATTACCAAATTAATTAAAACTTGTAAATATTTGACAGCTATTTGCGACGTTGCCAACTTTCTGGTCACGTGCCCTTAAAAGGTTTTACGAATGGAACGGTAGAGACTAGGGACTACAAACTTGATTGACTAAAAAACAACCTGTTTCTTCAGTGGCTTCTTTCTTGTTCCAGGGCCACGGTAACAAGTTAAGCCTCATCATTATGGCAGCCATTTTGTCCTATCGGGGCACGTCACTTTGCTGACAGCCCTGTGTGGCGCGGTTCTGGTCCTTTATTGGACAGTGTGGCGAGTATTGGGTAGCCCAATACTCGCCGTTGGGCCTTGGTTTGAAAATGATGCAACCTGTGTTTTGTCATCCTTTATAATTGTGACAGGAATCAAAGCATATGCAGCTGTGGTGTTGCGGTTAAAAACATGAGGTGTATGCTTTTTGCGTCTTATTATACTGCGCAAGGTTTGAATGGAAATGTTTAGGAGAGGCCTACGCCGCAGAGGCGACTACTACTCACGAAAATTAGTCAAGTTATAATACACTAGCACTTCGCCCGCGACTTCGTCAGCGCGTGTTTCTAACTTCGAACTCGAAATATTAGTGTAGACGAACTGATTTTCTGATGTTCGCCCGCTAGGTTGATTTTTTAAATATAGATAATTACGCATTCTTTATTCGATTGGGAAACTATTTATTCCAAGCAAGCTGTAAAATCCTTCCATTAAAACTTAATTACCCCTTTTCACCAATTTAGGGGGTTTTTCCAATAACTCACAAGTGTTTGATTATTTTTGATCTAATTTCTATATACTGAGTTTCAAGTTCATCAGTTAGCGCGTTATGATTTTCCCATACAAACTTTAACATCATCTAAATCCAGAGGCGGGTTTTAAAAACTAATAATGCCAATCTTTTTTATTTACTTACGTTCGTATCCCTGCCAAGTTCCAAATTTATAAACCCAAGGCATAAGATTTTACAAACAAAGGTTTTCACCCCTTTTCACCCCCTTAGAGGTGGATTTTCGCAAAATCCCTGCTTAATTCTCACCTACATAATTAACGGCAACTACCATAAAAGTCAGCTTTCTACGTTTAGCGTTTAATATCCTTAGCTTAAAACTTGAATACCCCTTTTCATCATCTTGGGGGGTGATTTTCGAAAAATCCAAAGACACGTGTTTAATTATTTTTGATTTAGTATTTAAATACTGATTTTCAAATTCATCAACTCACGCGTTATGATTTTCCCATACAAACTTTAACATCGTCTAGATTACCAATGGAGGGTAGTTTAAAAAAATAATAGTGCCAATCCTTTTAATTTACTTATACTCATATTCGTACTAAGTTTCAAGTTTATAAACCCAAGGAATAAGATTTTTCATACAACAGTTTTCACCCCATTTCACCCCCTTAGAGGAGGACTTTCGCAAAATCCCGTCTTATTGCCCCCCTACATGGTAGACTGCAACTGCTGTCCAAAATTCAAGTATCTGCTTTAAGCGGTTTCGGCTGTAGTCGAGTCTTAATAAAAAACCCTGTTCTTTTATCAAGTTATAATACATTACTATCCAGTACGTGTGCGATTTTACACTAGGTTAACCTTATGTAATATGTAATGATAATATGTAACGCTAGGACAGTCGTAAGAAATAAAGGCTATTTTTATTTTATTTTATACTGCGCAATGATCTCTGGTCTTTGGAATGTAAGCTGCTCCTGTTTATTTTAATCATTGATAACCATGGGTGATCTTGCATCAACCAGGTTGCGAAACCAGGTGAAGCATTGATCGGGACGGGTCCCTAATTTGTTATTTATGTTTACTTGTGACACCTTGCGACATCCTTTTCAAAAAATGTAAGTTTAAACGCCACCAGGTCAACCTACCCGAATATGTCTTTTAGTAATCGAACATTAACTTTCCAGTATTGTGATAATGTTGAAAATGTATTTAAAAAAATTGACAGATTGTGGTAGGTTGATGTGCTGGCGTCTGTACATACAATTTCAAGATGTAACAAAAGTTCTGGTATGATTTGGTTAATTGAAAAAGATGTCCATGGAGTTTATTTTGAAATATATGTGCTTGTTTTAAGTAACACTAAATATAGGTCAATACTAACAGGACCTATGACTAACCTTGCACCTCTCACAAAGGCTCTAGTTATGTCACCCGCGGTATGTCATCCATTTTGTCATTGTCTCTCAAAATGGCCGCTCAGCCCTGCGGTCACACGTGACTAGATAACAGATGCAGTCTATGAGCAAGCTTTTAAAGATGCATGTTTGGTGGTTTTCTAATGTGATGGGAAACTGTTTGTTTGTGTGTCACATTTTTTAAGTCAGGAACTGTTGAGCTTGTAAGCCAATTGGGTATATGTATTCAACTTTGCTGAGGGGTATCAGCATTTTTTTTAGCGATGTAAAAACATCAAATAAGTCCTCCCACCCAGGGCAGGGCAGGAGGGACTGCCAGACTTGTACTGACTAAAATCCATGGTGTCGTTCAATAGCCCTTTACGTTCTGGGCTCATGGTAGCTCGTTAGTCCCGCAACCAGCTCATTAGTCCCGCGACCAGCTCGTTAGTCCCGCGACCAGGGATATCAGCATGGCACGGGCTTTTGGACGGCAAGTAATGAATAGTTCGCCGTTCAATGTATCTCTATGTTCTCTATGGCGTCGAACCTCTTTATTGGTTTCTTTCTTGGAGAACAACATTGCAGGTTATTGGCGAAACTATCTATACTTAGATATAAGCTCCCCTACCATACACTACGAACAATGTACCTGGCGTTAGCAGACTCCGTAGTGTCATATGGTTTAAGTAGTTATGGGCGGAGTTATAAAACGTACATAGAAGATATTTATAAGCTCCAGCTGTCTATATTAAAGACCATTGTACCTCCTAAAATAAAAAATATGTATTGTAACGATTACGGTAAAATATTTGAATTCTGTAAAGTGTTGAATGTTTTCGATAAACTAAAATTAATGATAATAAGCGAGGAATTCATCAACTTAGGTTCTATTACTGAGAATTCGAGGCCAAGTAACCTACGTAACCTTACATATTTACCAATATATAGGTTACCAACATACACAAACGTATATGGACAAAGAACGAGACAGTATATGTTACCGTCCATACTAAACAACTTCCCAAAAGAATTAGTGCAACAATTAAAAAATTGTAAAAATGTAAAACAACTTAAAAATATATTAAAATTGTTTTTCCTAAAGGTAAATAAATAATCGATAATTAAGGAGATATGTATACAAGAAACAATTATTATTATAGTACGTTTCAAGGAAGAAGGTAGGCGCCAATGACTTTTATCGGTCAACTGTCACATGAAAATAATTTTTAACATTGAAATGATTGTGCAAAATAACTTTTAATAGTAGGTATTTTATCTTTATTACCTTACTGGAGATACTTAAAATGATATTTTTTATACTATATAAAAGCGAGTGTATGTATAAGCTTGAATAAAGTCACAGCAAAACTTCCTTCTTATTTGAAACGCATAGTATGTAAGATTAATTTTTCACGTACAAATAAAAGTGCGATAAACGACTCAAGCCGTCTACACATAAACCCAATGTACGGGTTTTTAGTAGGCTGGTTATAGATTTAAGTAATATATGTAAAACTTTGTATTGGATAATAAAAGAAAAAATAAAAAAAAAGGTCCGAGTCAGCGGTCGGCGTGTTGTGATCACGCGTGCTTCAAAGAGCTGTAAGATTGAAGAGCCAAATTGACGGGGTTCCTATAAGACCAAAGACAAACTGAAGGAACGAACATGATGGTTATCATGTGTATGTTCGACAGTCCAAGAGCGGGAGGACTCATTTATCTCTGTTATAAAATTCATCAAAATCGGTAAACGTGGCCCCTGGAGACTTCAGAAAGCGATTGGAGGCCCAGATAAGAAGTAAGAAGATTATCGTTTCAGTAAACTAGTTGGGTACAGACTTCACTGGTATGAAGAATTCGAAGCAGGCTTGTACCTGTCACCATCTGATTTTGAATATCAGACGTCTCACCAACTAGGCCATCGCAGTTATGCTCGACAAGGTCGAACCTTAAATCACCCTTAATATCTTACGGTGACGTTTCTTTCCTTTTCATGAAAAAGCTTTGCAGTTCGCAACGCAGACAATACTGCATATAAAGTATTAAAAATTTGGTTAGGTAGTTTTATTTGGTCGCGGGACTCACGAATTACCGTGACCCCGGTACGTAAAGGGCTATCGAAGGACACCGTGGATTTTGGTCAGTACGAGTCTGACAGTCCCTCCCGCTCTGCCCTGGGTGGGAAGACTCATGCGATGATTTTACCACGTAAAAAAAAGGTAGTTTTATTTCAAGCAACTCCAGGCCTCCGTCTAGTATTTTAGATGACCTAACAAAATAAACAATTAAATGTTTATTATGTCATCGTTTTCGTATTACTTTTTATTAGAATACTCGAATGGTCGAGCAAATGTGTCACCGACTTTATATGTAGGAGGAAAAATAAGTTTAGTACTGACAACATTCTCTGTTGAGGTGGTTCACATCATATCTCACCAATCGTTCACAGTTCGTTGCCGTCAATGGCTATGTTTCATATGAATTTCACGTGCGATCCGGCGTCCCGCAGGGTTCCCATCTTGGTCCGGTTTTGTTTTTATTATTTGTAAATGACATCATTAGCAAAATCAGTCATTGTGAAGCTTTGTTGTTCGCTGACGACTTAAAAGATTACGGGACCTGCGGACTGCGCGCTTGTTCAAAGTGATCTAAAAAACATTGAAAACTGGTGCACAGCTAACAACATGACTTTAAACACCCAAAAATGCTTCTTCATCCGTTTCTCTAGAAAAAAGTCATCTTTTCCAACTTCCTATACACTGTGCAGCACAGTATTAACAAAGGTACGTTAAGCCGCACATCAATGACGTTGTCAAAAAGTCGGCTCAGATGCTGGGTTTCGTTAAACGCAACACTCGAGGCTTTCAACTTCCAAAGACCAGGATAGTTTTGTTCAACACTCTAGTACGTAGTCGGTTGGAATACGCCAGTGTTGCATGGAATCCGTACTACGCTGTTCATTCTCAAAGAGTTGAGGGAATACAGCGAGCTTTTTCTAAGCATCTCGCCTTTATATCTAGAGGAATAAGCCATCGCTGTCCGTACGAGCAGTGCATAAAATTTTTCAACATTAAGATGTTGAGAGACCGTCGCCGTTTGCGTGACCTTATATTTTTATACAAAATTGTTAACGGAATTGTTAAATGCAGTGATTTAATCGAGAGTATTCAGTATTCAGTTCCCTTGAAACCCCCTAGATATCCCATCAGTAGATTTTTCCATATTCCTTTCCGTAAATCGAACCTCGGTCTTAACGCTCCGATACTTCGAATATGCAGAAACTATAATAGCAGTTTTAAATCATTAGACTCTGATTTATTCGGCGTCTCCTTTAACAAGTTCAGACGATCAGTTTCGGAGGTACGGGACGCATTAACCAACCTACTTAGTATTTTTTTTTAACCTTTGTCAATATCTTAATTTCTTTCTTTCTGTATCAATTTCTTGTTAATTTATACCGCACATACCCATTTAATTTTAAGAAAATATTATATTTTAAATTATATTTTAACTTATTTATAACATTTTTGTAACTACAAATTGTTACTTTGCTGTCTCTTTTATAGTAAATGTTGCGTATACCTGTGATAGGCTCACATACTAGCACACATGTTTTGTATTTTTGTTTTCAATTACTGTTATTGTATGTTTTGCTGTTGGTGTACCTTAAATAAATAAATAAAATAAAACATTGAAATGAGGAGTTACCAACATCTGCCAAGCCTTTTCTCTTCGATTATTAATAAATTATCGACGCCTTACCAATTAAGCCTTCCGCCGTCTGGGGTACCTATCCAGAAGACGCAGGTTCGAACCCTGCTCGCAACTGAATTTTTCGTTCCTCAAAATATCTTTAAGTAATTTATGTTATATGTATAGCTTTTGAGTTGTGAATTTAAGATTTAATTTGGTGAGGCAAAGTTCTATTTCTAACTCAATTTAATTATTTGCAATAATAATAAAAGCAAATTACCCAGTGAATTTGATACCCATGTCGATACTCTGCGAAAATATTTTTTATTCGGTTACGACTTTACATCCCCTAGAGGGCACCATATTGGATTTGGTGACACGTCACTTACCCTATAACCAACGACCTGAGACGCTTCTAACGACACCTCATGATGATAAGTAGTTTAGAAGTTATGAGGGAACAAACAAACATACATACAAACATACATACCGGTCAAAATCATCCCTCCTCCTCCCTTCGGCTTTTGCCGTAGCCGGGTAAAAAAGAATCATCAAAATCGGTTCACCCATTTCAAAGTTATGAAGTAAGAAACATAATAACAATCTGTCGAATTGAGATCTCATTCCTTTTTACCCGACTACGGCAAAGCCAAAAGGAGGGTTATGATTTTGACCGGGATGTATTTTGAAGTTAGTTAAAATACATACTAAACCCTATAAATAACTTACAATCATAGGTATTGCCGACTTACCAACGCGACGGTACCTCCAATTTAAAATGCAAAGCAGGTAGCATGAGGAAATAGCTGGGCTGACACCTGTCCCGGTTGTCATTACCCTGGCTACTTTGCTTAGTGTACGAGGAATCAGCACTCACCACCTGCTTGCAAGCTTATGTCATCGTTTATCTTACGAGAAACAGCTGGATGTGGCCTCTTTTCCATACCAAGTAAGTTTGAGCTTTGAAATAGACTTTACACGTAGCTTAACACTTTGAGCTGAGCAACGTTATAATTCGTAAAATTTTATAAACGCGGCTTATACAAATTCCCTCAAACTACGTCATCGCGCCGCACAGTGGTCCCATATCGAAAATTAGGGGACATAGGCAACAAAGTTCCAATATCGATGCGATTTTTTTTATGTGATTCTTTACGATATTCCTGACAACTTTTACTCTTGTGAAATTTCTTCTAAAGTTGATAGTTTGTCTGAAAAAAAAACAATTAGATTTTTTTGTATGGAGCGAATCACCTTTCATTTTTTTTCTTCAATTGTATTAATATGTTGGGTGTATGGCGTGAGTATATAATAGCAAGGGTCATTCTCTATCCACGAAAAATAAAATCAGTGCCGGCCATCTGCGGCCGCGCGAGTAATCATTCCTCAAAAAATAATAATTGTTTATGATATTTTTTGCCCTTTTAACTAAATTCAAAGTATATTTTTTATCTCATTTGGCTGTTCTGACCTTCTTTTTTTTAATATATAGTTTTCATGGTATATAAGGTACCTACAACTAGTAATTCTTGAAAAGATTATTTTTTTTTACCGAATGATTACTCGCGCGGCCGCAGATGGCCGGCGCTGATTTTATTTTTCGTGGATAGTGAATGACCCTAGCTATCATATACTCACGCCATACACCCAACATATTAGTACAATTTAAGAAAAAAAATGAAACGTGATTCGCTCCATACAAAAAATCTAATTAAATTTGTTTAATTTTTTTTCTTCAATTGTACTAAAATGTTGCATGTATGGCGTGAGTATGTGATAGCTAGGGTCATTCTCCATCCACGAAAAAATAAATCAGCGCCGGCCATCCGCAGCCGAGTAATTATTCGGTAAAAAAGAATATTTTGTATGATTTTATTTTGCCATTTAAAATAAATTCAAAGTATGTTTTTTGTCTCATTTGGCTGTTTTCACCTTCTTGTGATTGATGACTCATTTGTTTGTGCGCTCGGCTAAGCGTATAACAAACGAGTCACCGAAAAATAATTGTCTCTGATTGGCTGTTATTTTTTAACTACCTGCACCTTATCTATTGTTATCGGTACCACCTGCACTGTGATTGATGACTCATTTGTTTTTGCGCTATATAACTAATGAGTTATCGAAAAATTCTCGTCTCTGATTGGCTGAAATGGATGTAGTCATTCGTTTTAGGTACCTGATCAGAAGAAGCTTCGGAAGCCCATAATAAGGACTTCAGAAACGTCAGGGAGAGGCACACTCGGAAAACGGGCAGGATAGCAACAAACGAAGACATCCTCCATGGACTTCTAATAAGTTCTGATCCTCACATATCCGAATATATATATAATATAGTCCAAAAATTTGCCAGACCCACTTCTGTGGGGTGCTAAGACAGGAAACCTCCACGTGCGCCCGTGGACTGGAGTTCCCCTTCGGATACGTCCGGGGGGAAGACCAGTTTTTCGGGCCGGTGCACCCTGGGATGCGGGCAAAAACTCTTTTAGGCACTGTGTGCCTAAGGGGTCTCTTTGCCCGTATGCGAATAGCCTGTCGGGTGGATGCTCCAACGCGTGTCCCTCTGAACAGCAGAGGGCACAGCGGCGGAGCGGGCTTGCGGACGGTGAGTAATGGGTAAGCTCGCCGTCCGACCAAGGACCAAGCCCGGGTAGGTGGCGCGTCGTGTTTCACGCGTCACCGACGGGGCCCCTTACGGGGCCAAATGCCTGCTGGGGTCGCGGCTTTTTTCTTAATCCAGGATACCGCGGCCCCGGAACGTAAAGGGCATCCGAAGAAACACGGGTGGATTTTAGTCAGTAAGAGTCTGACAGTCCCTGCCGCCCCGCCCAGGGCGGGAGGACTCATTTGATGATTTTGCCACCCTAAAAAAAAAAAAAAAAAAAAAAAAAAAAAAGACCCACTTCTGTAACATTAAATAAAGTGGTCCGGTTCTAGATTATTCCCACAAAAGCCCATCAGGGCTGGGAATGACAAACAACCCTTTTCAGGGCTACAATTACTTCACAATTTCTGATCATACGAACGTTAACTTATATTATAATATACATACGATGGATTATGTAGATAACAATTTATCAACTTCTTGCCCGTACAAATTCAAACTGTTTCACCTATCATTAACAAAATCTGTTTAACCAGAAACTTATTACGATATTTATTCAAAAATAGATAACGTGCAGATAGTTACAAAAAACAGCCAATCAGAGACGAGCATTTTTCGATGACTCAGTAGTTATGCGCTCAGCCGAGCGCAAAAACAAATGAGTCATCAATCACAGTGCAGGTGGTACCGATAACAATAGATAAGGTGCAGGTAGTTAAAAAATAACAGCCAATCAGAGACAATTATTTTTCGGTGACTCGTTTGTTATACGCTTAGCCGAGCGCACAAACAAATGAGTCATCAATCACAAGAAGGTGAAAACAGCCAAATGAGACAAAAAACATACTTTGAATTTATTTTAAATGGCAAAATAAAATCATACAAAATATTCTTTTTTACCGAATAATTACTCGGCTGCGGATGGCCGGCGCTGATTTATTTTTTCGTGGATGGAGAATGACCCTAGCTATCACATACTCACGCCATACATGCAACATATTAGTACAATTGAAGAAAAAAAATTAAACAAATTTAATTAGATTTTTTGTATGGAGCGAATCACGTTTCATTTTTTTTCTTAAATTGTACTAATATGTTGGGTGTATGGCGTGAGTATATGATAGCTAGGGTCATTCACTATCCACGAAAAATAAAATCAGCGCCGGCCATCTGCGGCCGCGCGAGTAATCATTCCTCAAAAATGATAGGTTCGTAGTTTAATTGCGAATGTTTTTTAACTACAGTATGGAGGATAAACAGCTGACGAACCGTTAAAACTTTCGTTAGTTTGTAAAGATCAGTCGTGGGATGAAAGAAAGGTAGAAAATTACTCACTTTTAAAATCGCTCTTTGAGCTCTTTCAATTTTGAGGAAATGTGTTTTAGTGGCTCCTCCCCACGACGTGATACAATATGTTAAAAGCGATTGGGATAAAGCGAGATAAACGGATCTGATCAGTTTTTTATCCGCTACTTGTCGTAAGTTCTTAAAAATGACTAGAAGTTTACGTGTTCTGGCTGCAAGCATATCTATATGGGCGTGAAAATTTAACTTATCATCAATCATTATGCCTAAGTATTTGATTAAGGAAGTTTTTTGGAGCCTAGGACAAGTGCAGCTATCATTATTAGAATCATCGCATGAGTGTGATATTATACTTTTTGAAATAATGTTGTCCTTCGGTTTTTTTAAGGAGAACGCAATGTATTTTGTTTTCTCTACATTAAGTGTCAGGTAGTTGTTATTGAGCCACTTATTTACTAAATTAAAACCTTGCTGGGCATTAGAGAATGCTTCGTCCCAATCATCTCCGCTGAACAGCAATGCGGTATCATCAGCAAAAGTCACAATTTTAGCCTCAGGGAGTATTAGCTGGCAAAGGTCATTTATATATGTGAGAAATAGTGTGGGACCAAGTATACTACCCTGCGGCACGCCAAAATCTACTGGAATCTCATCACTAGTAAAGTTTTTAATTTGTACACATTGTGTTCTGTTGGTCAAATAACTTTCAAAAAGTTTAAGCTGGAGGCCTCTTACTCCAAAGTGTTCCAGTTTTCTGATTAGGATGGGGACAGAGACTGTGTCAAATGCCTTTGCTAAATCTAAAAATATGGCAATGATTTTCTTTTTACTATCAATGTTTTTGGCAATAAAGTTTGTCAACTCATGAACAGCATCTGCGGTAGATTTTTTTGACCTGAATCCGTATTGTGATGGAGATATAAGACAGTTATCTTCTAGAAATTTAACAAGCCTCTTGTTCATAAGGCGTTCCAGGATTTTTGATAGTGACGAGAGAATTGAAATGGGCCTATAGTTATTGACACAGCCTCTGTCACCAGTCTTATGAATCGGATGAATTCTGGACTTTTTAAAAGCTGTTGGAAACACTCCGGCCGTTAAAGATAAATTGCAAATATAGGTTATAGGCGCAGCTAATAAATCGACATTTGCTTTTAGGATGACAGCCGGAATCATGTCTAGGCCTACAGCACAGTCACTTTTCAGATTTGATATAACTGATTTAACTTCTTGTTCATCCGTAGGCAGGATAACGAATGATTTGGTATTTGATTTTAATTTAATGCATTCTGAATGAATATTTTTTGCTGTGATATTCTCTGCTAATGTTTTAATATGGGACCACTGTGCGCCGTATCACTTTAAATAAATAAATAAATATTCCACAACTATCACACAACGCCATCTAGTCCCAAGCTAAGCAGAGCTTGTGTTATTGGTACTAGACAACTGATAAACATACTTATATATTTCTAAATACATACATATTATAGATAAATTACACCCAGACACAGAACAAATGATCGTGCTCATCACACAAACATTTGTCCCGGGTGGGAATCGAACCCACGACCTCCGGCATAGCAGTCAGGGTCACTAACCACTAGACCAACAGGCCTGTCAAAAACTAAATTTTGGAACTGCTAGCGCCACTTCAGGTATTTTTTTTTGTGCACTTTATAAGGCTACTCGCACACATACATTCTAATTACTCATACATTCAGAGAAAATAGTGCGCCAAACATTTGAATACCCAGATGCTCAGCTGAAAGTGTTAAAGCTACAAAGGAAGGATTGAAACTTTGTATGAATGTTTAAGCCCGCGAATTTCAAATTTTCATTTGTTTTCTTTTTTTTGCAATTTGCATATCAGTGACAAGTTGTAACTTGATTGATCAAAAATATCATTCGCGAAAATAACAAGTATAATTTTAAATGTAATAATGATTAAAACATTCGCTCTAACATAGATTTGGTCAAAATAAGTTAGATTTCAGAAAGTTTAACCAATTTTGACCAAATTTCGCGGGCTACTACGACGCCATCACCTTAATTTGATTTTAATGCGTTTGTTTGGTTTTGTTTTTACGTAATATAATCATAAAATGAGTCTTTTGGCCCTAGGTGGAAGGGACTGTCAGACTCGTACAGACTAAAATCCACGGTGTTCCTTCATTGTCCTTACGTTCCATGGCCACGGTTACCTGTTAATACAATCCCGCGACACCGGCTTTTGTCCTCTAAGGGGGGCCCATCAGATTCTTGAAACGTCTTTGAGGCGCGCGTAGAACACGACGCGCCGTCGACCCGGGCATGGTCCATGATCGGACGGCAAGTCACCGATTACTCGCCGTCCGCATGCCCGCGCCTACGGGTGGCCTGAAATCGCCGTGGCCGTCTCCCGCGGACTAGCTAGCCTTACCGTGCGTAATCTTTGGTTGAACTAAACCCCAACTATGTATGTTTGTTATTCGACGGTTTTATCTAGACTTAGCCATTTCTTATCGGGCCTATAGTTGTTGTTTGATGTAGCCTCGGTTTCCAAGAATAATTCTAAGGGCACTATTGTTTTGTTAATGTGGATTGGATAAGGTGTAGTAGGTAATTTATATTAAGAGTCTGTGCGATCGGCACTCCATACAAATTGTCAAGTACTCACTTTTAGAAATGACTGGACCGATTTTAATGAAACTTACATACACATAAGTAGGATACTTTAGGTCTAAAGTGGTCAGAGGCCTTTTTATCGTGGTAAAATCAACTAATGAGTCCTCCCACACAGGGCAGAGCGTGAGGGACTAACAGACTCGTACTGACTAAAATCCACGGTGTCCTTCAATAGCCCTTTACGTACCGGGGTCACGGTAATTCGTACAGTTAGATTGGGGTAGCCGGTTGATGTAAAAAAAACAATAAAGAGTTTATAATGTATGAAGTCAGTTGCAATCATTCATTTTTTCTTACCTTATCTTGATCACCACTGAAATCGTTTTACCTCCCTATAGGTAATTCGAAGAAGTAATGAAATTCTTTGTTAAATATTAATACACAAATGCGGTCAATAATAATACAATTATTCACTGCCTTTTGAGCCAAAGATAACTTTCCCAACATCAGTTTAACAATATATTCTTTTATCTACTATCATGCTATTAATCCTCTATAAAAGAACCTATAACAATTAGCTTATTGCCAACATTAAAACACTCAATGATATAATGATCATTATATCATCCAAACGCGTGTTATAATGAATTTCAAAAAAAGAACATTCTCATGCAATGACATTTTCACCACCAGATCGCTAAAATTTTGAAAAAAGAACAACTCGTCTTATCGTGTTATATCCCGCCATTTTTTCACTCGAATATGGTATGCGAATATGGTATGTTATGAGAATCTTTTATAGAGGATTCACAGCATGATTGTAGATAAAGTCTTGTATGCAACCGTTATAATTAGGTATTAAAACACTCATGTGATACTATTATCACACTCGGCTACGCCTCGTGTGATAAACCCACATTCGTGTTTTAATACCCCTGATTATACAACAGTTGCATAAATAACTATTATAAAATCAAAACTTCTCTTCAACTACAAAACTTTATTATTCAAGTCGTAACTCTCCAACATAAACTTGCAAACAGACAGACAGACAAATCTTTTCATAATTGCTAAACGAAATATGAAAATAAAACATAAAAAGAAAACGTTCAGAAACGGTTTTCATTTATTTCGGTATTTCAAATCTCTTCTGCTTGGCTGACTTTCATAGCCCATTTCAAAATCAACCTTATCTACCACTGCTAAGGTTGTGATTTAAATAAAGTTTGGATCTTAAAGCTAAAAGCTCGATGTTTTTAATGTGTGACACAATCTTATTTCAAATATCAACCTTAAACTTCATAAGTAAGGTTACATTTTAAATGACATGTTCGTTTGAAAGCTCGAAGCGCTGTTTGTACGTGTGTACATTAACTTGTTCAAATTTAAACCTTGCTGTGTACCTGATAAGGTAGAGTTTTGAGTGATGTTTGGATCTTAAAGCTCTAAGCTCAATGTTTGTATGTGTGTGTGGAGAGACTGCGCGTGCGTTAGTGTGGGTGTGTATGTGAATGTGGGATAGATACTGTTACTGCGTAGTGATGGGCGTTTAGTTTGTCGATGAATACAATTTTTAAAGATTTCTTATACTAATTCTTATATTTATTGTTATCGCTATAAGGAGGAAAGTGTGTCACTTATCTTGCAGAAATCAGCTTTGCGAAAATGTATGCTTCATTTTTATATGAAACATTTTGAGTAAACAGATAAATTTCACTTTTTGACATTTGAATTATGTATAACTTTTGTTGTTTCAAATGTGATACACTTTTATTTAATACCTATAAATATTTTAGCTTACCATAATTAAATACTAAAATAAGAATAGGGTACCCAACTAGGCAGTATTACTTTAGATTAATAGTAAAATTGGTATTCAAAAATTGTAAAATATAAAAACTATGTGAGAGTTAATTTTTTTCGAATTTGAAAATCCGTACGTTGGTGATTTACGAGGAAAATTAATAAATAAGTAACAAGAAAATGTATATTATAAAATTATTCTTGTTGTGATATTTTGTGTTTGATTAAACAAATAGGGAGGATTGGAAGGATTGAATAGGGAAATTGGATGATTTCACCACAATAAAAAAAATTACATAAGTAAATAAACAATCATTATAGGGATAGTAAAATTAGTTATAGAATACGCAGATGAAACTGGGGGTGTAAGTTAGTTTACATATTTATAAAATACTTAATAATATCATTGTAGAGATTTTTTCATTGCTTATTACGATTTGATTTAATCATTTATTATTATAATATAATAAAAATCTTAATTATATTATAACTTTGAAAGTGACGATGGATGTATGGATGTTTATTACTCTTTCACACCAAAATCTTCTGTACGCGTCTATAATTACATTTTATAGCCGGATACTTTTATCTCGGTAAATTTATTTTCCCGTGGGATAATTACTGAACTTTACAAGGGCAACGCCGCGCCGAGGGCATGATCTAGTATTCAATAAATAAAATACTTACGTTAATTTAATTTCATTATTCATGCAGCAATCTGATGATTTCGTTCGCTTTTAAACTCGCTGTAATTATTAGAAGTCAGGAATATAATTTTTAAATTAAATATTTTAAGACCTAAGTAATTCACATTTTTTTTACAAAACTTCAAAATGTACAGCACCAAACTATCGACAGAAAAACATCGATCTCACCCCATCACTAGCCACACGCACACACGGAAATATCTAGCAGAGGATTCAACACGCGTCACTGTACTCGTTCGAAAAGCGATGCTCGGAAAAATAAAACTTTGAAGCCAACTCAGTTCAGTCCGAGCGCGCGGCCGTCAAGTCGCGTTGAACGATAACACACGGTATGTCGCCAGCAAACGAATTTTCTTCAAAACTAATCTAAAACTAGTAAAACAACAATTTAAAAAAAATAGAGTACGTTCCCGTTATTTTTTTTTGTGTTCCGATTTTTTTTTAATTCATAGTCTGTGGTAAAAAGTGCTAATTCCTCATATTCAAATTTCGAAGTGACGTGACAGTGAAAAAAAAAGAAATGAAAACACAGTGGATTCTTTTTGCGGTGCATTTTGTTTCGTCGCGGTTTTATTTCTAAATATAATCTATGTTTAAGCGTTTTGTGTCTGAGTTGTTTATTATAGAAAGCAAAAATAACTGCGGAGCGGTAAGGGATATTTTAGACTTAGCCGTTGGCTGCGTACCTATTTAACTATATATCTAGGGACTTTCTTTTAGTGCTAAATATATTAGTCATTCATTGAAGACGACCTTGTAAAAGACTAATTTGAGCTACGAAAATGCTGAACTTGTCAAAACTGAAGGAAAATCGACATTGGCGCTAGATAGTCAAATCAATTTACGAAAATTGATAAGAAATCATCGATAAATTATTTTTTTATTACTTATCACATCGTACCTATCTTGTTTCTAGTTTTTTTCATTATCATTATCGCATGGGGCCTTGAATCAAAATGTTGTGTTTATTTTTTTGCCAATTATATTTTGGTAATATGCGTTTGTATTTCAAGGAACTAACTTTAATTCTTAATCTCTTAGAAAATATCTAAGAGTTGCAAAATATATTTTATCCTTATGATTTAATTTAAAATTTGAATAAGTCTTACACAACATTATAATAACTACAGTTTTTTACGTAAATCTGACTGTAGGTTGTAAAATGATTGTCTAGCATAAATAGCAGGCACTTTTTTATGCTAGACAGTCATTTTACAACCTTTTTCATTTAGTAGGTAACTATGTTAGAAGCATTTGAATTGAAGGTCTTTTTGTCAGTAAATTTAACTTTAATGTTTACTCACAAACATTATGTTTTTGCTAGAATTTCAAATGAGCTGGAGTTCTTCTAACAATTTTTAGGTTTTTTTGCTAAATCCATTGTTTCGTTAATTTTGCTTACAACTTTGTCTTTCTCAACCAGTTCATCGAGACCACCGGGCTAGTTGTTTCGGTATTCAAATATATTTTATCGATATCGATAGATTTTATAGCTTTTGACTGGACTGTAGCTTAAATTTTTGTTTTTGTACAATTTTATTCTTGAACTGGTATTTTTTAAATAAAAGCTTTGATTTAAAGTTTCAACCATGCGTAGCGTAAGGAATTCAACAGCACAGGCTAGATGATCGTAATTTTACATTAAACTGTGTTATAAAAATGAATGTTGCTCTATGAATTTTATTACTTTCTTGCGCAACTATCAAGTTATAAATTATTACGATAGGCTTGAATTCTTTATCAGATAAATGCTAGATTGGTCAACGAGTTAACACCGCTTCTGTTTAACAAGCTACTTGAATGTTTGCGCAATGTTTGGCTTCTCGCGTCGACTTTTTACTTGAATATATATTTTTCTTGCACTTACCTAGAAATTATTTTTGTTACGGACTTTTGAAGTTGAGGCATGTAATTGTCGAGTACTTTTACCTAATAATGTATAAGATAGCTGGGTAGGTAGGTAGTCGGTATATAAGATGAAAAATCTGCATTTTGTAGTATTTTCCTAGACAGGAAGATAACCTTGTCCATTATAATTTAATATCTATTCCAAAAGTTTAGAGAAATATTTATTCATTTCATTTTTTTTTCTAAATTTAAAATACGGAGGCCATCTGTTTCCGTAAGCGTCAAAGAAAGCTATTAATTACTAATATTAGTAATGTGGTAACATTTCCACGTTTTGCGTTCGGTCGTGTCGTTGACCTATCTGGTCACAGCGGCCCACTTCGGCCGGTTTCACTATATCGTTTATGTTTTTGTTATTTTCTTCAGACAAATATTTATAGAAAATTATTCTTGTTGCTATAAATGTGACATAAAATTCCTTCTTTTTTCTATCATCTAGACCAGTTTTTTTCCGCTACAATAAATTGATTATGTTGTAGTGTTCATAGAGCTGCATTCTTAGAAAATTATGATCTTCCGCAGTTAGCATGATCGCGATTATGGTTTCCAATTATTTCCGGAAGATAATTCAGTTATGATTTATTGGCAGTAAGTTAAATCTCCTGATAATAAAACCGTCCTAACATTAAGATCACAACAGGGATGTCTTTAAATGTAGTAAAGGGTATGGATGTCACCAAAAAAATTTAGCAAAATCGTTTGTGTAAAAAACCCAGTTATCTAATAGATAATCAAATAAAACCTAACCTTCTCCAAATTAAAAGAGCAACAGGTAAAACAAGTACCTAATAATGAAATATAGTATTAATTATTTTCCTTAGTTATGAACTAAGACCAGCCAAGATTTTAGATAATTCAAGTAGCAAGAGGAAATTGCTAATTTTTTCTCGTAATGCCTATTATCCGTGACTAATACTAGGTATGCCTAGTCTTGGATACAATTACAGTAGCAGTAGCTAGATATACTATTAAATAGAAGGCCAAATACCAATGCCGGAATTCATTCGATAGTTTGACATAAGCCGCTTGTTTGGTTTAGAAGGCTTTAGATTCAACAGGAATGTTCTGTGGAAAATGTATTAATGTGTTTCAAGAACAAAATTATATTGGTCCAATTTTTGTCTCATTGAATATCTTGATTTAATCTGTCATCTAAGAAGTAGATATAAGGCAAAGTGGAATAAACCTATTCCAGTAGAGAATTAGATAAACCATAATTTGAGCTGCAATTTTGTACAGTAGACTAAAAATCAGTTTTAAAAAACTTGATCCTAATAAAACTCCAAGCCAAAGGTCAGTAGGTAAAAAGTAGCTCGCAGTCTGCTCAAAGATCCACTCAAAACTACGAATCAGAAAAAAAAATAAAGCTCAGTGTTGTCAATAAATAAAAAAAAAGCTCAATGTTGCCACTAATTGCTATAATATATGTACCTAATCAAGAGTGTCATAAAAATCGTCTATTTTCTTCGCCAATAAAGAAAATTAAGCACACAGAATACCTACCTACTAAAAGGTCACATTCAAGTATCGACCTGACATGATAAATAATAATTTAATCTGGCGAAACTAATTAATACGACCGATAGCATCAACAGCATAAATACCTATCATCACAACCAGTTTTTAAGTATAGGTTAGTAGTATTACTTCGCATATCGATTATTATCAAAATCCGTTATCACAGAGATACGTGACAATCACAACTGATAATAATTTGAGGTCGCTAGCAGGGTTTACGTTCAGTCATTCAAAGGAGTATTTGACAAAGTAGGTATATTTTCATGTAGAGCTTAACTTTTTTTTTTTGACAATTATTTAGTATCTTAACTAAGTTGAAGTGTGCTGATAGGTAGATACAGTGTTACTTATTGTTTTCTCTTCCCAAGATTGACTTATTGATTACTATAACAGGGTGCCGTGGCCCTGAACAGCAAAGGACAATCGAAGGAACAGGGTGGTTTATAGTCAGTAAGAGACTCGTCAGTCAATTTTACAAAAAAAGTGTTTATGCACACATATGAGTTTGAAGTTTTCTTCAAATACATTATATGTTGAAAATATCACATTTACGATGATGGAAGGATGAAAACTTTTGAATTTGGTCATTTTAAGTTTTGGCCTACCAAAACGAAAAACGTTATTCACAGGAAAAAAAGGCAAACTAGAAACATTCTGTTTAAAATAAAAGAAAAATAAGTCTGAAGAAACAATTCTAGATACCTATAATTTTTTTTTTTTTTTTTTTTTTTTTTTTTACAACTATCGCACAACGCCATCTAGTCCCAAGCTAAGCAGAGCTTGTGTTATGGGTACTAGACAACTGATAAACATACTTATATATTTCTAAATACATACATATTATAGATAAATTACACCCAGACACAGAACAAATGATCGTGCTCATCACACAAACATTTATCCTGGGTGGGAATCGAACCCACGACCTCCGGCATAGCAGTCAGGGTTACTAACCACTAGACCAACAGGCCTGTCAATTCAATTCTATTCGCCTTTTAAAATTATGCACATATATTTAACAATTAAAGAAACAAGCACGTGTACATTGATGTTGTTACGGTTATATAAGATACATAATTACTAGTTACGACTGCTTCGTTATATAAATAAAGGTAGAAAAATATAGGTAGATAAGTAAACAAAATAACATGATCATATAATTAACATTCTTCATAAATGATAAACCGTTATGTAGAAATGTACGTATGATTATGGTATTTTCAAGTGAGTTAGTAAAAAAAATGTAAATTTGTATGATCTTTACTTGTTTTTTTTTTTAATCCATAAAACAGTGACTGCATATTGATAATAGAATTATTAATTAAAAGCAAAAGAAAACACAACTTTTACCTATATCTTGAAAAAAAAATTAAGAAAAATATCGATAAAATTCCCATCACTAGTGTTAGCGTTAAAATACAAAATGGCGACACTTAAAAGTCAAGGGTACAGTAGATAATGAACGCAAACACTGCAAACGTTGAATAAACATACGTAATACCTATTATGCAAATTTTTAGCAACATCAACGATAATTATAGGTATCAGCGCAAAAACTACTGTCTTTTTCACTTTCATGGATGCAAAGATTTCTACATTGCCGTGGGATAATTCCCGACCTTCAACTCACATGAAGAAGCTAATTTTACAAAATGACATTTTCACATTTTTCGTCTAGAGCTATAGACTAAGTGTCCTTGTTTTTATTTTAAGCACTAACGTTAGGTCATTGTTAGAGAAGTGACATTAAAATATTTTTAGGTTGGTAAATATTCAGTTCGGTACTTCATAAAAATATTATATTGAAAAGTTTTAAAGTTAAATATAATAATCTTTTGTCAAAGTCCAGCTGATCATCTTTTTAAGAATAGGAAATGACGTCATAAAAAACCTTTTCAAAATTTTATTCACCACATTTCACCGATGACAGTGACATTAACATTCATCGCGGTAAGTACCATTCAAAATGGCGGGGAAAAAAACTGAACCCGCATAATTTACCATTATACGCCAAATTACTTGACGTAAATGTAATTAATTATTTATTAATCCCATTTAAACGATTCAAGCTATTTAAATTTATAGGGAAGAACCGGTATTTTTCAAGGTCTATGTCACCCCTTTGTAAAGTACTCTTCACACCTTTTTAGTTTTTTTTTCGCTTCTCAAGTTACCGGTATTGTTCATCTCCCCTTATGTTTGCTAAATCATTTTTTCAAGGTTGCCAACTGTCTAAAATCCCACGGTCTTTGGTCTGTTTTAAAAAAGGAACTAGTTTCAAGATGACTAGGTATAAATCATAAATAGAATTTACTATTTCCCCGACATAAATTAGTGGATCAGATTTCTAATGTCATTTTATTTTTTCTTAGAAAAAACAGGAAAAATGTCAGCATAATTCTATCTCGTATATAGGAGTCACAGAGAAAATAGGTTATGTAGTGAATACTAGGAATTTTCTAGTAGAAATTGGAATATTTATGAGATGCAGTTGGCACTGAGACTGCATTTATCGGAGATATTTTCTTCACATGGATTTATACAGCAAATTAATTAAAGTTTCTCTGTATTTATATGATGTACTGACTCTCCTGACCTTTATAAAGATTTAAACGTTATTTTTGTTCCTTTTACATTGATACATCTTTTCGTCTCGTGCGCGCGATACTTTATGTTTTTTTTTCTATTTTAAAGAACCAGAGTTCGTGTCCTTCAAAATAAACAGTTTGATTTTCTTTGCATAAAATTAACTCGTACTTGTTACATATGACTTTGCACCATGAAGTCTTCTTGTCTTATATTATAAATCTACAGGAAAATACATGACATTACAAAACAGAAATATTAATTTCACATCAACATCATTATAATTCTGACAGCTTTGACAGATTAAAAATGTTGCCAAACAATGAGATTTTTTAATTTCTGTTTTTTTCCTTTTTTATGTCGTATTAATCATGTCAGTTTAAGAACTTAACAAATTTTAATAAACAAAGGCATGTTATAATTTTTAGCACGTAAACTTAATAGTATAGTAAAATATTATCTGCGAAATGTAATCACGCCCAGCGTGTTTATCCAAATAACCACATTCATAGATATGGAGCGTCTATATTTTTATCTCGTATTACGTGTATACTAACTGTTATTGGTATTGATGGATGATGAGAACGCAATCTTTATATAATATCAATAGGTTTTATTGATTTACTAGCTTATGCCAGAATTTCGGCAATAAAAATCTTTAATTTATAAAAGTAGTATGTTATAATACATTTGAATGAATGGAAAAAAAATAATGAGATATTTTCTGATTATGATGATACCAAGAGATTTCCAATGTTGGGAAATAAGTATTTCTATAAAGAGAGCGTATAATTACATACTGGTAAATATAACAGTTATTTTAAACTTAATGTCCGGAAGAATTCAGGAACTCAAACAATTTACAATAAGTTTTTTCTCCACAAAAACTGATAATTACCAACAATTACATTAACATTGATAACCTCAATTGTGAAGAAAAAGAAAACATGTATTGTGTCATACTTTAATTAAAATTACGACTATGGAGAAAAATGTTAATCGCTGGAATTCGGAAATTGTTGGCAATTTACGGTTCAAGGGCTTGCAAAATGTAAAAAAATATTGCCAGTGAAGAAAATCTTCTGGTTTTTGGTAATCTAATAAAAATAAACACTGAACCTCGTAAAAATATGTTAACCGCCATTTTCTTTTTGATATTTGAAAACATCATAAAATGGAGTACTTAACTATAGTATACGAGAGTTCAACTCGAACTAGCTCAAACTCGTGTTTCAAGACTCAAGAACGAAACCAGTTATGCAAATCATTCCGTTCACTCAATATTCAATACTGGCCGGTGAATGAGTTGGAATTTCGGGTTCGATGTTCGAAATCCTAAATGTATTTAAAATTGTGTTTGTTTTTATGCATGGGAGTGAATGAAATGTACTGGGTTACAGATGTTCTGTTACGTTTTTGAATTGGTCTTTCGTCCTATGGTTATTTTTGGATATAACTATCCAAAGAAGGGCCCATCCTTTCAGACTAAAATAAAGGTCATTATCAATTGATAAAGGGCTACACACTTTTAATAACAATCACAAAAATTACATCACAAAATTAAAATTCGCCATCTTGAATAATGGCCAATCAAAATGGCGAATGTAGTTACTTTTCATATTCCTGACACAGAATTCTCAGTGTGCCAATTTTCAACTCGAAACTAGGCCCAATAAAACATTTTAAACAGCAACAAACACAATTTAATTAAAGAGTTCTCTTCTAAAATAGATAAAGTTGCAATAAATCGTTGCATTGAAGACTCCCTTTATCAAGAAAGTCGCTCCACTGACCTGTGACATCAAACATATTTCATAATAACTGTAATATAAACGTTAGGAAATTAATTCGAACAAACAGTGCGTGTTTTGTAATTTATTTTTTATTGCAGTCTGTTAATGATAAGGTAGGGAAAGTAAAAGTAATTTGTTTGGTTATAAATCTTATGCACTTTGTTAGGTACTATGATGCATTTGTGTTCTGATTTTATTTAAAAAAAAATGACCGAGTCTTGCAATAGTCGCATATGATTTTGACATTGACTTTGACTTGAGACAATCTTAAGCTTTTGTCAAAATGACAGGCGTGGCGAATGCGAAGCGTGACGTTTTTATTTGTAATGTATGGAATTGTTTGAATCCAGTCACTTATAAAAGCGAAAGCGATCCGATAGCGTGACAGAACTATCGGACGGACGTCTCGCTTCGGTTCGGTATTGCTTCGGACTCGCCTGTCTTTTTGACAAAGGCATAACTTTGGAAACGCGAATTCATCTTTGACATTGACTTTGACTTGGTAAAAACGATTTTGGCCCAGACAGACCTCGGCAAAGGTTGCTTAACTTTGGTGATGCACTAATAAGGTTTTGAAGGTTAGGTCAGTTCTATGTAAAATGTAGATATTTAGCTGCATTAAGTTAGCAGCTGCAGTTAGTTAGTAGCTACATTAGTTTCCAACCCCGTCATGGTAAGGCAAAAAAGCTTATCACATGACAGGAATCCTTTTTTTATCCTGGTAAATCATTCAATGAGGCCTCCCAACCCAGGAGGGATGGAAGGGACTGTCAGACTTGTACTGCCTTAAATCCACGGTGATCCTTCAATAGTCCTTTATGTTCCAGGGTTACGGTTACCAGATGAGGTAGTCCCGCGGCTCCATAGCACGAAATCTACTTTCTTAATTCGAAAGACAAAAAAAATGTTTAATAAAAGATACCCAAATATTTAGACTGAAAAAAGAGAGCAGTTAACAAATAGCACTATTTGTAAGTGTAGTCGTGAACTAAATGAATAGTTAGGCGGAAAGTGCAAAACGAGCCTAAAACAGTAACTATGCCAATTGTAGGCGTTAAATTAACGGCTGGTATCGAAAATGTAACGTTAACAGGTTTCATTTTCGTATCGTGATTCACTGTTTTCAACTGTGTAGTGTTTATTCTGTAAAGTTCACTTGTAATTTCACTCGAGTGAGCACAGAAAATTCGGAACCAAACGCATTTTTTTTTAAATTAAATCCTCGTGAATTCACAACTATGACATTCGAATTTCAAAATGACGTTTAAAAATGTAGTACCACGAATTTTCCGCAGGTCGTGGCGCGGTTTCTAGCCATTACTTCTCTTTGACAGCTGTCAAACTGACAACCTTATTTTTAGAAAATGGTGGTCTCAAAAAGGGTTTAGTTCATTCACGGTTAATTTCCGTTGTGTCATTGTCAAAACAAAAATCTTTACTGTCGTAGCAATATGGTCGAGATCGGTACATTGTTAAAAACAATTTGTTTGTTATGATCTTTGATCTTCATTAGTTTATCTCGTCACAAATTGTTATAGTAAACATTTCCTCGGTGACTTAGGATCGAATTACTAATTATAATTATGTATTTGGCGCTGATAATATTTTATGATTTTTTATCACACTTCGTAAGATATTTACTTAATAAACATACGCGATAAGTGAAATGCGAGTTGACCAATTCTATTTCTATTGTACCAAGTATGGACAAAGTGATTTCTAAACAATTCAACAATTTAGCCGAATATGGTACTACCCGTAGTCGACGTAAGAATTTAAACTTTTTTAGGGTTCCGAACCCAAAGTGTAAAACAGCACCCTATTACTAAAACTTCGCTGTCCACCCATCTGTCTGAATGCTGTATATACAGACGCTAGCACATCAAGGTACCTCAATCTGTCAAATTTCTGTAAATGATTTTAAACTTCATCAAAACACAAGAAGGTTCAAATTCGATTGGCAAAATTTTATAGGTTGGGGTAGGTTGATTTGTTGGCAGGAAGGTACAGATCTTCTTTCTTTGCCGTTGGTTTCATTTTTTTACTTAATTGATAGGTTAACGTTTGTCCACTATCTCGCCTGATGGTAAGCAAGGATGTGGTCGACGGTGAAGCACGCTTGCCTAGAAGTAACCTGTTCACTCTTGACTTGAAGACCCCGAGGTTATAGCTGATAGAATCCGGAATAGGAAAACAGAAGTCGTTGACATTATTTCTTCAGCTGGTAAAACCTACGGCTTATTTACAAGACTGTCTGTATTTATTTACAGGCGTCCTAGGTATTCCCATAAACCCCAAGGTGCGAAAAAGGGCGATCATAAAAACGAAATCTTTCATAAAACATTATCCATACAGTTTATTATAAAGCAAAGAGCGCAGACGTAAAATGTGATAATAATATGATAACGACTGCACATTGCACGTTTAATATTTACAAGGTTTTGTAAATTATGTAATATATAAATTAGGTAAGTCGTTTCTAGTACCTACACGAGTACCTGTCAAAGAATTTAAAAAATCTGAAAAATGCAACATCTACTAAAGATGTCGCATTGTTCGGAATTTTTGGTTCTAAGACATGCCGGTTCCAATCGGGGTCGCGAGACTAACTTGCTACCGTGACCCCGGATTGTAAAGGGCTATTGAAAGATACCGTGTATTTTGGTAAAAGTCTGACAGTTCCTCCTACCCTGCCCTGGGTTCAGGACTCATATGATGATTTTACCATGCTAAAAGAAAAAAAAAGAACTTGCCGGTTTCCTCATGATGTATTCCTTCACCGTTTCGAGAGTAGTGGTGATGAAATATTACACAAAGTCAATCGCCTACCTGGGTCCAAATCCGCGACCTAAATGCAGTCAGAGCCGATACCAGTGGGTCACCATTGCTCTCGTAAAGGTCCTGATATACTTGAGTATTGACTTGTAACAGAACATTGAGCATTCGCCGTTTCCAATTCTGACGAACTGAACAACAAACAGAGCCAAGCATACATTCAAACATCGCCACGAACATGTACACGTTCTTTCTAGAGAACTCTCTAGTCAATAAATTAATCCATCATGAAGATATCAGACTTGATAGTTCGCTCGGAAAAAGCTCCCAAGAATAGACCATGTCGCTTTCCACGCGCGCCTCCTAGATCTATCAGCAATCTGACGGGGCCCTCTTTAGAGGACCAAAGCCTACCGGGGTCATGAGGCTGTCTCATCAGCTAACCGTGACGCTGGAAAGTAAATGGCTATTGACAGATCACCGTGGATTTCGCGCTGGGTGGGAAGACTCATTTGATGATTGACCACGATAAAAAAATAATGCTCGCTAAAACGCTCTGTTGTTTTTCTGTAAATTCGTAAGAATGCTCAGTATAAATGAATGCTCAAGTTTATCAGCACTAATCAGCATCTCAATGGTCAGTATAAACGCGGGCACATGGATATAGGAATGCTACTTCGTATCTCGATTAAACCCGAGTCTGCACGCGTATCCGTATGCAAGTAAACGCGTTATCAAATCCCTCTAGGTTATATAAAAACAACGCAGTAATTTTTATGATGACTCCAGTAAATAGCAATTAAAATGATTATCATTGTAACCTTCCGCAAATTACTGGAGTATGCCAAAGTCAACTCCATCTATTTTTATGTAGTCTGATGATGTCACTGTCTGCCTAGCATTTTTCAGCTATGGGTACGGATTCCAGTCTAACTGGGTGCTGCTGAATATCAGTATTTTACATGGAGTGACTGACTATCTGACCTCCACAACCTGGTTAGTACTGAGCAGTGCTCCTTGATATATTTTCAGAATTATATCAACTGTCTACAAATCACCGGTCGTGGGATTGTCAAAACTGGTTATTATGGTCCTAGAACGCAAATGTAACTGAAGGAACAAGGTGATCTTTAGCCAGCACTAGTCTGACAGTCTTTTTCTGACAGACCCAAGGCTTCCGAGGACTCGATTGATGATTTACTAACCCAAAAACATATCAGCCGGGAGCAAAGGTTTACCAAAATGTACTTCTTATTAATAGAGTAGGTTACTCCGCATGAAATGGATGGTCACTCATCCACAGACCAACCTCAAGAAGCATTGCTTAATCCTGATCATAACTTTATCTATAATTATACCAATTATTATATTTAACCACGACCTTCACTTTACATCATTAGTCAATACAAATCCCAAGAAAATTCCTCAAAACCGATTTAGGTCACTAGAAAACAGAATCGCGGCCAAACTGTCAAAGTAAATAGACAAACAAACGAACAGACAAACAAAGCTGACACGTTCACTTTTAGTGCGACAGAGATAGCGGATTAGTGAGAAATACGTGACTTTGTAGCGTGACTCTCTAGTTTTAGTAAAAGGGTTATGAATTGGGCCTTGCCTTTTAAGTTTCTGAATTTTGAAGTCCTTTTTACCCGACTACGGCAAAGCCAAAAGGAGGGTTATGATTTTGACCGGTATGTATGTTTGTATGTATGTATGTATGTATGTTTGTATGTATGTATGTTTGTTTGTTCCCTCATAACTTCTAAACTACTTATCATTACATGACAAATGAGGTCTCGTTAGAAGCGTCTCAGTTGTCCGCTGGTTATAGGGTAGGTGACGTGTCACCAAATCCAATATGGCGTCCTCTAGGGGATGAGAAGTCGTTACCGAAAAAAAAATTTTTTTCGTACATTATCGACATGGGTATCAAATTAAAGGGCTTGATGAGCACATTTGAAATATATATACATTATATAGCTTTTACTAGCTAATTTTCTGTTTTTAACAGTGTCAACATGGGAATCAAATGATAAATCTTAAATTCACAACTCAGAAACTATACATATAACATAAATTACTATGAATAATATAACCCCAAAATAGTGTAAATAAAAAATAAGTTAAAAATAACTAAAACCCGACTACGAAAAAATCGCGCACTGAAAAGTATAAAACAAGAACAAGCCGTGGTCGTATGCCACCTAGCCAATAAAGATTGTGTGAAACAACCGCAGGTGGCATACGACCACGGCTTGTTCTTGTTTTATACTTTTCAGTGCGCGATTTTTTCGTAGTCGGGTTTTAGTTATTTTTAACTTATTTTTGTTCGTATTATACAACTACATAATACTATACTATATAATGTACACTGTTTGAGCTACGAGCTAACGGTTTTCCGTAACGACACCACTCTGCCCTCGCTATAGATAGAGGCAGAAAATAGATTGGCAACGCGGAGTTACCAGCCCGGAGTATAGTAATCCAGCCAGACACATTACTTTGAGTAATTAATTTAATCACCACTGCTCTTAAAACGGTGACGAAACACATCGCGAGGAAACCTTCCTAGAACCAAAACTTCGAAGACATGAGTGACATCTACTAACGTAATTATTACGTTGCTTGTTCTGCACCGAAAACATTGTAACGATGATGGCGTCAGTACTTAAGCTAGCTATTTTTTTTCCCACAAACCGCGCTGTTATTTTGGCAAAAGACCTTGAATTCTTCAAGATAATCCAAATTCCTCAACAATTATCCCGGACAACAATGTCTAGTCTATTTCTAAATTCAATAAGACAATTACTTAAGCCATCAACAAGGTCATGGTCACAAAGTTCAATGGGACGTGAACCATTGTCGCTGAAGGCCACACCATGGCGGCTGTGAGCTTCGGATAAAGTAGTTATGTCAATTGTGACAGATTAAATTGTTTGTCATTGTGCAATCTTATTTGTGACTACTCTTTGCTTGGGTACTGGCTAGACTGGACTAGAAATCCCACGGTATTTGTAGTCTATGATAGACAAGGATAACGTAGCTTGCTATGAGTGAATGGATTTTCAAAAGCGTGTCAGTATAGAATATTATTCTCTACATCCAAACTTTGTGTATTACTTTCTTCTGAGGTTGTCTTTATAAGCTAAAACATGGTGCTCTTCAAAAAGCACCTAGTATTACAGGCCTCCATAGGCTGCGATAATCAAGCCTGCCGGAATCGCGGGACCTTCTAATCAGATGACCGTAGTCCCTGGACGTTAAGGGCCATTGAAGGACACGGTAGAAAGAAAGGCTGCGGTAATCGCTTTATGGTATTAACGAAGCTAGCATTGCCTTACTGCCTGGCAATAGTATTCATCTATAGCTTCCAACGGTCTTAAATTCACGACTGTACACTAGGTCCTTCTTTTGAACCGTAAAGAAAGATATACAAACTTAAAACTGAACAAACTTAATGATATTAATATAGATTTAGCTGTTACGGCTAATCAGCCAAAATTACAGACCAATTTACTAAATTGCTTTTGTATGACAAAAAATATCCGTTAATTGTCTTGAGAAATTCTGTCGGAACAGGAGATCTAAATCAGATGATTTCAATAGCCTGTAAAACTCTACTTAAACGGGTTTTTGCAGTTTTTTTTTTCAACTGTAGTCCAACAATAGATTCTTGCAAAATCTTTTTAATGTTTTGAAACTGGTGCACAGTTTCCAAGCTTCATTTTAGTTCATCTTTCATTGTTAGCATTGAACTAAACGTTTCAACGAGTCTAGAGTCTAAATGCTTTAGATAAAACAGTTAATTTATTAGCAGTCTATTGTATCTTTGGTATTGTTATGCTAATTTCCTTTCTAAAAGCTTTGTTTTTGTTAGATCGTATTTTCGTGATAGGTTAGTGTAGACTTCTAGATCAAGGGAAAGTTCCTTTTGTTTGTTGTAAATGGGAGATTTTATTGCCATTTGTGTACTTGTATTGTTTTATTTAAATAGGTAGCAGTTATATTAATGTTGTCATTACCCAGTGATTTAGTCTTGATTCTAGTATGGAAGATTATGGATTCAAATGACCGAACGAATGTGTCTTTTTCAATCTTTGGAATTCATTGATATCTTTTAACCATTCTATCAGTGAATTCTAAACATTTCTGACAAAGTTGCTGGCAAATATTGCAATTGGATAAATTGCGGATACTCCAAAATAAGCATATAAACGTGTGTCCTTAATTCGAGTACCATCCTCAATTTTACGAAACGATTAAAATTTTTCACCGTTGCATCTGGGACACGGTAATTTAAATTTAATTATGACAATACGCGTTTTTATACCATACTGCATCAAGGTACTGGCCACCATGTATTCCGTTTTGGTGAATAAAAAAGGTTGGAGTGAATTCGTGATGTTTATGTTTCCCCCTTTTTAGTGGTCATCAGTCTTACTTTATAACTTCAAGAATGTCAGATTTAAAATTGCTGATATTTTTTTATTTCTCTGCGTCTTCCGCTGTATTCTTAAGCAAGTATTTTTTTTAAACATCAGGTATTTTTGTCTTTCCTATCCTTTTTTTCTTTCCCACATTTTAATTTGGTGCAGTACTTTTGGCCCCATCGTCTGTATTGGGACTTGTCTCAGTTATTACATCATCTTTAATTCTATCATATCATCCATAGAATCTATCAGTTTGTCAATCTTCATATTGGAATGAAAACTTATGTTTTTATTTTGCGTTTCACTCTTATGTATTATCACATTCTTCACTTCGACTTCGGAGATTATGGATTAGCTAATTTAAAAGCCTTGACATTATTTATATCTGCCATTATATTAGTAAAATAATATAACTTTAATAACATATTAACCTACTTTTCAAATTACGTGAGAAGAACATGATTGAGTCCATTATCTTAATCTTTTTTAATAAAAGTTAATTTTTCTCTATTTATAAACTCAGAGAGACGAAAACATGCCAGATTAGTATCTAATTTTAAATTAGTTTTCACCAATGAATGTTTAACATTATAGGCTTTTTGTACAAGCCCGTTATTTTCGAAAATTAGTAGCATCCGTCATTTTGTACAGCAATCTTGTGGTACTTTGTTGCGGTGGTACAAGTTATAAGATGATAGAAGCACATATGCCTGTTACGTTATTTATTATAATATAGATTTAAAGACGATTAATGATTTTGAAGTTATTTTAGATGCAATGGATAGAGGCAGTGTTGGCAACACAGATAATATTGCAGATTTATAAGAGAAACGAGAAGATAAATAAATATAAAAAGGTCACTAGGATGTCCAAGTACTAAATGTAGTCTTCGCATTTATTAAGAAAGACATAGATCAATTTTATAGTTCCAACAACAAGTTTGAATGAGCCTTTTATATAAGACTGTATTCCTAAACTAAATTCCCTGATTATATATTCCAATCTATTTCTTAACACTTTGCTAATAAATACTCCTATGTTAATACTGCTATGTTTTTCTTTTTCATCACAAGTTTCAAAGCGCTTGTCCCTTACACCAAATCATCAATATTTATTAGGCGAGATACGCAATAATCACAACATAATTAAACCTCCATGGGAACCAGAGGTTCGACCAACCAGTTCTGTGACCTCAAATCGTGTTGCACCATTAACTAATAATAAATTCTGACTTGAACAAGAACAAAGAGTTTTGGTTGCACCGCTTTCAATCGTAGAAACGACCTTTTAGGATGAAAGATCCCAGAAAATCAAATATCTTGCAGATTTTCTATTCAACCTTATGAAATTAGGACTAAATATTAATTATCAGTAAGATTAGGCTCTCCTCAGGGAATGAGATGGCGCTATACGAAATGTATAGCTCTGTCTCTTTCCCACAGCCTAACTACTCACGCTTTAAGAAGTCATAGTAGGCCACTTGGTGTCGACCTGAACCAAGAACCACTGGTCCAGAATGTGTCTGGTTTGTAAAACCTGGAAGTCAAGGGACAGTCTTTTGTCCAGCAGTAAGATGATGCAGACTAGCAGTATCAGTATCTGCGTGTTATAGAAACTGCTTGATGATGAATCAAATTCAGGGTCAATTTAAGATGAAGAACCTTCACCACATCTCCTCAAGTAATCATATCTAATGGTTAATTTAGAACGAACAAGCTGTTCTTTTATAAATAAACATTAACCGCCTAATAGTTATAGCTTCAAGTGAACGTAAGGTTGCACTAAAAAGTAAAATCGATAACGATCTTCAACAAACTAACAACTCCGATAGCTGCTTTTGTCAAGACAACTTAACTGTTTATAGATAAACTAGACACACAAGCTAATAAACCCTTCAAACATGAAAGTGAAATAAAAAGGCAACAGGTTGTCAATCCATTACTAATCTATCTGCTTGTATGTGACGTAACACTTTCCTTTCATCGCCTTTTACGACAAGCTCCATTGATAAGGTACTGATATGTTTAATGGACACTTTGAACATGTCAGCTATTGCTTGTTGCATTTGACTTGCACTTATGAGTACAGTTTGATTTTATAGGATTCTTTTCTTCACCACCATTCATACATTTTTAGATACATTTTTCATAGTGTTTTGAAAGGTATTCAGATTTCCAAATTGAATTGTCAGTCATATTCGTTTTTCTGACTCAACTGAAGCCTTTGATACTGTGTGCAATGTGTAAGCAAGTACAATTTGACATCAAAATACAGTAATTCAAATTTAAGAATTGAACATATACTTACTTACCCCATAATATGAATTACTAGCTCGAAATAAAAAAAAAAGAATTTACTGAAATCTGATATTTGTGTAGTAAGAAGAGGGAAGATTGTAACGCGTTATAAAATATTCATTAGAAATTGATAGCAGACTAGACAAATACCAGGATTGTTTAAAAGAGTAACCTCGGACATGGAACTCAAGCCGCAAGTGAAGGAATATGGTAGGTTTTATTATGTCGAACGAGACGGAAAACCGTTCCACTCCACCCAGATTAGGAAGAGTCATTTGATAATTTCCCACTACCCAAACAAAACTGATTCATTTTCTAAAGCGTACCCCAAGGACCGATAAAATAATTTACAATCCAGTCATAACTAACTTCTTTATCCTTCGAAAACGCGATTATTTCACTACTAAATCCATTCCTATAATTAATAATCCCATCTTAAACCAGGAAGACGGTACTTATGGTACTGTTAGTTAAAAATAACTAAAGATTTATTGATTCAGGCCTTCCGTACGTCCGTCCCTTTGATCTTGAAGCGGTTTGTATCAGATTGAGAGGGTATTTGAATGTTTTTTTGGATATGTAGCTTGTTCATCTGGATTAGACCGGCAATTGATGATTTCTTTATTAGTACTTTTTTTATTTTATTGGTTTGTTTCTCGTGTGAGGAATTGGTGATGAATTTGTGGTGATTGGTTTTTGGGTAATATGCCAAAAGCTATTACGATTTTACTTGTATTATATGGTTTATACATATACATCATAGTCTATGTCCTCTAACCATTTAAAATTTGATTATACTTTAAAGGACTGTTTGTCACTTTCATGAAAGCGATAAGAGTATCAGTCATGGTAACGCTAAAAATTGTCACTGCTATATTTGTCACTTAAGAATTATCTATTTTACATTTCAAGGATATTTTAAATTAATCAGGAGGTCAGTAAGCTGGGAATACCTTCAATAAGATTAAATACTTTCTATCCATTCACAATGGAAGTTCATTGCACTTATTGTAAGAATCTATAATAGGATTATAACATTTCTATGAATAGCAATCTTCATCCGATTTATTTCTTGTATGTGGACTTTCTTGTTATCTTCCATCTACAAGATTTGTTTCTAAATTATTTCTTCCGTCTACAAGATTAGTTTTAAAATTATCATCTCCAATCAAAAATTATCATGTCTTCTTGGAGACGGATACTGTTAGAAGTAGGTCTCCCCCTGTCTTCGCCACATCCACATCACTTTATCAGAATCGCTTCTCGTATCAGAAGATTTCTACAGTCTTCATCAGGTCATCGGTCTACCTTGTTAAGTTAAGGTCTCTATGTCTCAATGTCTTTATAAAGAAAAGTTTCCCATTTTCCATTTCTGCTTTCTGATACATGTTTGACATTTTAAAACCTTTCATTTCCATCGTTTTTACTTTCTTTGATCAATATCAAAAGTACTTCTTTTTCTTTTTGTCTCTCTTCTATCTCTCCATTATTTCTATCTACCACATCCAGACTATCTTTTGACCTATAAGGTACAGCATACATAAACAGCTAGACCACAGTCTACCGGTTCGTGTCGTATCTCTCCGACGTGTCGCCGGTGTCACAATGTCAGTCTACAGTATCTTGTTATACTGTATATTTATATAGTCACTTTAGTAATGTATGTCTTCAATAGCAGGAACTATCGCAAGGGGCATCGTGTGTGCTGGTGGATTTTGAACTTTACGTGCTGAGAGCAATGTTGCATATTCAATATTGGGTTCATTGTCCCTTATGGCGTTTTAAATGTCTTCCGTGGTGTTAGATTGAATTGTAGTTGGTTGGTTTTGCATGTGAATGTTAGGATTTTCTTTAGTTTTATGGAATTGTTACTAATAGGTTGATTATAAGTTTTGTTAGTACGTAATCAGAGAGTTTACGAAAATGTCAACCATTTTCGAAGCGTTTCCTATGTCTATAAGGTTTAGATTCCATTTGATACCTATTGCTGAAATTATGTCTCCAATGAGAGTGAAATAAGAACTGAATGCAGTTCTTAAGCTTAATTCTTTAATGATAATCTTTTCATCATCAGATATAACCATCATTATAAGTTTAGATACTCAATTTGTCCTCAGCGTATAAGTACTGTGGCTGCATTTTGTGGATGGCAACAATATTAATAAAATACAGAAAAAAAATGTGTGTTAAGTAACTACACAACGTAGTCGTGGAGGGTTCGCCTTCTGTAGGGGCAGGGGTTCACTTCCCGTTTGGGGACAAATATTTGTTCAGGCACTGGATTCCGTATGTTTGTCGACATCCATCCAGCAGTCTTTGAAGTTATTCTAATGGATTATTTTCCTGCTTTATGTAGGAAACTAGAGCAATGAACTTTACACCTTATTGATCTTAAATAACCTTTATATTTGTATAAAATCGCTTGCCAATCTATATCAAAGTTATTATGCAGTTTTAGGAACCTTAAACACGTAATAACGACTTGCTTATCCCGATTTTCTGCCAAAAAAACCGATATAAAAGATCATAACAGTACTAAAAATATATCGTCCACAAATAATGTGAATTCTGGCAATAAACAAGTTTATTACTGGTCATAATTTAGATGGCAACACTTAAAGAGTTGGGGGGATGCCATTAACGTTTTTTACACTTGCTGTGTTTGCATTTCGATTGTACATTTCTGGTTCTTAACTATAAAGAAATATTTTTGAGTTTCATCTTGTCTATGGTATATTTTTTTTAAAAAGAAGAAAATTGTGTTTTATTTACATTAAAACTTTAAACGAATAAAAATTGAAAATTGATGCAAAAAGGGCATTTTATAATACAATTTTTTTTTCGGTCTGTACTGCACTAATATTTTTAAGTTGCCAGTCTTACTAGCCAATTAAGCTTTGACGAATGAAAATCGCTGGCTAAATGTTTGGTTTTTGCTTTAGTTTATGTCAAATTCTCATTTTTTTTTGGTATTTCTATCATCGACTCAAAACAAAACGTTATCTTATAAAACATTCTATTCGGTTTCTTTTCGACCAGATCTAAACTGCAGATGCAACAATAAATTCGAAAAGAATTTTTACTCTAAATAAATTAGCATAAAAAGATTATTAGATAGTCTATTAACAGTCTTATATAACATTTATAATGTCTTCTATTTTTTATGTTGGCAATTAAATTAAAGACCAAATCAGAATATGTTTAGTATGTGTTCGCTAACGAATAATTTTATTAGTAGGTCTGGTTTTTATGTTATGATGATTGATTCGACATTTGATTTAGAATGTAGACTAATGATTTGTTTATGGGCAACGGTTCTTAGTTGACTGTGACATTAGAAAGAAAAAGGGAAAAAGTAAATATTTGTATTTGGAACTCTCGTCTCGTAGCCAAGCTATTGCTTCTTTCTTCTTTTTATTTTTGACGATTTGAAAGTGCCTGTAACTGGTACATCTTTTTTAGTCTTTAACGAAATCGCTTTTTAGCTTAGCTTCTTAGACAGGAAATAAGATTAAAATGTTATGAAACCGTTTCTACAGACACAAAACAAAATGCACCGTTAAAATGAAACATTCAATACTCGTAAATGCAACTTATTAATTTAGCGGGAACGTACTCAAAAAGAAAAAAAAGATCCGTATTCTGGAAACATCATTCATAAACGAATCTCGATTTGAAAAAAGAATATTTCTTCAATCCTGATTCATACAATTGCCGTTCTAAAATACGAAATTTAAAAAATGGAAATTCCTTGTTTTGTAAGGTTCTAAATACTTATAATTTTGTTTTCTTTTTCAGATTAAACGAAAAAGTGCCTGAATTACGAAGAAAGGAGTGCCTTCAGTGAAAGTGCCAGTGTTTTTAACAGTTTTTTTATCAGTTTTAGTAATATTTTTATTACTAAGTGTACTGTTAGTGATTTTGTTTGTTTTCTAAGTGATATTTAGAACCGCAGCAGCTATGGAGTTAAGGAGATTAACCATTTGTATGGCGATGTTCGTGTTGGCGATCTCACATTGTTCAGGTAAGATTTTTCAAATATTTTCTTCTTTGTACCCTTTCGAGTACTTCTACTTTTTTTTTTTTTTTTTTTTTATCGTGGTAAAATCATCAAATGAGTCCTCCCACCCAGGGCAGGGCGGCAGGGACTGTCAGACTTGTACTGACTAAAATCCACGGTGTCCTTCACGAGCCCTTTACGTACCGGGGTTACGGTGATGGGTAAGTCCCGCGACCCCGGCAGGCTCTGGCCCTCTACAGGCCCCGTCAATTTGCTGACACTCTTTGAGGCGCGCGTGGAACACAACGCGCCGTCGACCCGGGCATGGTCCATGGTCGGACAGCAAGTCGCCCATTACTCGCTGCCCGCATGCCCGTGCCTACGGTGGCCGGAGATCGTCCTGTGACGTCCGACGCCGTGGGCGTCTACCATTGCGGCTGGGATGGAGGGAGGACGCTGTCCTCTCCCTCAGGCGGCCCGCCTCCTCCTTCACGAGCATGACTGCTTCGCAGAAGGAGGCGACCGCTTCCCACTCCGTCTCGCCCCGCAGCATGGCCTCGACCAATGCCGGGCGCGAGAGGTCTCCGCCTATCGCCGTCGTGAGGACACGGCGGTGCTCTGCCCAAGCGGGGCAGTCCTGCACCGTATGCTCCACCGTGTCCTCCGGACGATTCTCGCAGTGGTGACACCCAGGCGTTTCTTCCCTCCCTATCAGACACAGGAACCTCCCGAAACTTCCGTGTCCGGTGAGGACCTGCGTCATGCGGAAGGTAAGGACGCCGTGACGCCTATCCAGCCACTCCTCAAAGAGGGGTCTTACCGCCGCGATTGCGGCGTGCCCGGAGTACTTCTACTTGATGGAATATTGTGTATACAAGATGTTTAGTCCGCATGTGGACAAAACTGACTGATATCACATATTGTAAATCAACTTTATAAAAAAAGGTTGTTCTTAACAATACGTCATTAAGAAAAAATCTTAACTGCTTGCCAGTTTGTTGTACGCAAATGTGATTGAGCGCCATTTGTTCTTAAGGTCGGTCAAAGAATTTTGTATATTTACTTCCAGCAGGTTTTTGCCACGCATCTTTTTACTATTTATTTTCCGAACGTAATAACTGCTTTTCTGAAAAGCGGTTATTCACCGGACGTTTACTCAAAAAAACATGAACAATTGTATACACAGTTTCTCACACTGCTAACAAACGAAAAAAGTATGACACAAAACTATAAAAATTAAACCCAGTAATCTACGTACACAGTAGCATTATCAAAAATAAAACAATACCAGGAAATTTAAAGTTCTAGGATGAGTAAGACACTAGTTTAGGTTTCTAGGTCGGCGTGGCCAGCCAACTGTGTGAACGTAATGACAGTTGTAAAATACGAGGTCAAAGAGTTTTTATAGCAAAAGAAAAAAATGTCTGTTGTCTCTAGGCCCGTGTTTAAGAACGATGGTCAATTTTTGAATGGAGAATTCGAACAAGATTCGATTAGAGATTTCGGTATCGAATCTTGTTTTCGAAATTGGTGAGAAGTGTTCCAGAATATGGACTTGTGAGTAGGTTTCAAATTATAGTAGGTAAATTTTATAGGTAACACAGAAGCCGATATGCTAGAAGCTTGTAGATTTGAATTTGGCGTTTCATAATACAAGGTATATACGAGTACCTTTCCATATATGTTGCACATGGACAATTGATTGATTTCATAAATCTGATAAGAAATGGCTGCAAATGAAGTTTTCTTATTTTAATTTATTCATTCTTTCCGTCTTTTTCCAAGACCACTCATCCTTTCAGTTTTGTTCAACTTTCAAGCTTTCTTTTCTTAGATTTATAAAGCCAAACATTGACGACAGTTAACTAATGAGAAATACTTATCGTGTGTTACTTTACAAAGTGTAAAACAAACATGAATGAAATGATACATTGATAAAACGATATTTTTCAGTGTTTGTTCAGGGAGTAAGATACTTGAGTCTTGATATTTTTACTTAGAGGCCATTGCCCTTTCTGTTTATAAGTTATTACTGTAAGATACATCGTACGAATAATATTTGATGATTCAGACAAATGTTTAAAGGGAACTCTTTAAGTGTTGGGAAATATTTGTTTACGGATGGAGTAAAATAATCAAATAGGTACCTAATAGAAAAAAATTTAGATGGTAGGTACTTTGTTAAGTTTATTAACCACTTTTCAATAAATGTGTGAGTGAGCGCCACGCACACATTTAAATGTTTATCCTTGGAGATGTTCATTTGTTTTACGTAGGAATCGAACGGGTTTAATTTTTCTACCGTGTTTTTGGCCCACTAAGAATCTGGACATTCTATAATCTATGAGCTTACTGACGAATTTTGTTGCTAGCACCAAAAAGGCAAGGAAAAGAATTGTTGAAAAACTGAAATCCTGAACAGAATAATTTTATGGTAAAAAAAAAACATTTGAACGAGGAACACAATTTAAAATAAGAAGATCCAATAAACAAAGGAGGTCACGGTAAGAGTATTTTTTCAACAGTTAACAACAAAAAGAGTTACGAAACTGCGTGTCTATTTTTAGTTAGAGTCAACAACACTTTGAAGGTGAAGGCAAGTTAATAATTCACTCGGGCAACCATTCAGACCATTTCTGAATGAATAAATACAAATGTATGATGTGCGAGCGCGGTTTGTTTTTCGAACGTAGAATGTAGTTTTTTTTACACGGCTTGTCAATGCGTAGAAAAAAAGTTTTATGTGTAAAAAATGAGAATAGGATTTTACCTTTGAGAATATAATATCTTGAAGCAACATAATGAATGCCTATGGAATTATCATAAAACTGTTATGTGCTGAACTAGGAAATTAAATGTATAATTAAATATTTTAAACAATTAAAATTACACCTAAAATGGGAAACTAATCAATTCTGTTTGTCATCAGATTTGGACTTAGCTAAGGCAACGCCATCTACAATGAGCTTTAACAGATCAAAACAAACTGGAGCTGTTTAATCATGCCACAATTTCGTTCAATCAATCCACATTGCGGGCCAAGAAAACAAATAAATAAAAGGAAGCTTACAATCGAAGTGCACACATTTTAAGTGCAGTATTAACACAGATACCCGTAACGGGATCGTAATTGCGAACTCTCATTGACAGCCGCTGTCAAAATGATGCTGTCATCGTGACAGATGTCAACTCAAGGGTTCTTTGAAGTGTGCGTGGCGGGAAATTAGTTTTTGGGTCACGTTAGTGTTTCTTTTTGGGGTCGGATGCAATGGAGTAAGGGTTTCGTTACTGTTTTGACAAATTAGAAGAATTATACATATGTAAAACGGTGTTAGAGTTTTACATGAATATTTATTTCTGAACTATTTGAAGTCATTGACCTCTCTATTCAATAGATATTTCGTTCTTTTTTTATTTCGTGTTAAAATATCGATATCAATCACATTTCCGTGTAGCTTATTGAAGTGGAACACTGTTGCTTTATTTTTTGTTTATATTGATTACAATGTAGGATTGGATTCTAGCCATTAATGATATTGATATTGTCTATTGCAAGTTCAGCAAAAAAAGTAAAACCTACTCTAAACTTTTTTAGTCGGAAGTGTATTTATGCAAGGCTAGTAATTTAAATAGTCTTGTTTTATTATATTATCACTTTATTTTAGACAGCTATAGATATTTTTTGTCTATGTGCGTTTGAAATTGATCGATGGTAACATTAGTGTGATTTAGAACGAATTTAAAAGTAGGTTACCGACCATAGATATTGTAGACAATGATTGAAATGTCGTTTTAAAATTCAATGACATTGAAGGGATTGTTTTGTTTTTCTTTTTTAAGCCGAATAAAATCTTTTTTAAGTTTATTTGTCGCCAGCATTTAAGCTCTAGATTTAGATATTCGCATAATTTAGATAGAAGTTTTTTTTTGACACAAGGCGAAAGTGACAATAGCCGCAATTTAAATATTCTGTAATAAATATTAGTTATTTTATTTGCAAAAGTAAAATACCTACTTACCGTGTAAATTTAATCTTAAAACCTAAGTAAATAAACTGTGAAGGTTTTTCTTTTCTTTTTGAGAACTAGTTTTATCTTATAGTAATTATTAAGTCTGCCTGAGTAAATACATTACTATTCTGTTTGATAGGATAACCTGTTCATTACCTGTAATTTATTTATTTAAATTGCTGTTCGGCTGGTAATGACATGAATTACGATAGTAATAGGCTTAAGTATTGGTTGAGTTAAACTGACATGGTCTTTATTATTATTATTTTATTTTGATGGAAATATTACTATAAATATTATTATAAATTATCTAGAATGTTCTTACCCATGTTATTTTTCCAAAATAAGATAACTCAAATTTGATATTGGCATTATAATAGTTAAATACATACCATTTTTTTTTCGTGGTAATATCATCAAATGAGTCCTCCCACCCAGGGCAGGGCGGGAGGGAATGTCAGACTTGAAGGTACTGACTAAAATCCACGGTGTCCTTCAATAGCCCTTTACGTACCGGGGTCACGCTAATTCGTAAGTCCCGCGACCACCATTGAAATTTTTTATTATTATACTATTGTAGTATTTATAACAACTTTTTGATAACTTTTCCTGTCAAACATTAATTAATGCTGGTTTCCTGAACCCAACCTTTCTTCTTATAACTTTAAACTAATAAATTAAACAGTCCCCTATAATCATAAATATCATAACGAGGCACACATATGTAATGGCGATAATAAAAATGTAAGGTACTCATTACACATCATTTTTTTAAGCAATTATCTTCGTCAATACCGGCTCTTTACAATGCTTTAACGCCCTGTTCGCGACCTCAGGCCATACGACTTGCAACGCGGCAAAGTGACACGCCCGCTTCACCCTCGGATTTTTTTTAGCAGGATCAAAATCACTTTCACTCGTCATATTTTTAACGAAAGCTACTGTTTCTGACTTTAAACTGAGAGAAAGTCGTGAAACAAAATTCCCTAAAATAAAGGATTATAAAAAGGTTAAAATATTATATAATACACAGACTTGCTTTTTGAGGAAAGTATCAAACATAGTTTGAGTAATCAGTCCTCGTAGACAGCGCGAATCGTAGTATTGCAAGCCAGGTTGCGGTTCTAATTTCTTTCATTTACTACCTACGCAGTTGCTGTCGCAACGCGCGTGGTTGCTTGCGCGTGTACTTCGTGGTCGTGGCCACTCCGTCATAAAGCTTGTATCGAGTAGTCAGACAGCTAGACGGCCATATTTTTTGCACTATATGTATTGATCGTACTTTACTGCTCTTTTCGTGTGAAATTCTTTTGAGTGATTCATTATTGTATTTGTGGCTTATTATGAAGTCATTTTGTCTGTTAGCCTAATTAATATGTTATAATTAAACAACTTTAAAACTTTACAGAAAAAAACCTGATGATATTGTCTAGGCTTTTGATTAAATATTGCGGTTTTGTTTATTGTCTAGCCGGATGAAACTGAATATTAAATAGTTACAGTCACATCAGTCTAAAATTTCCACAACTGGACCATAATCCACCACGCGGTTCACGTGCTTGTACATCTTGGAATATTTGATTATAGGACATTTCGGTTTGTTATCGATCGATGTTCTCCTTCATCGTTTTGATATGAATGGTGATGAAATAAACCATAAGAAGTGATGTACCAATGTTCTATTCGAATCCATGACCGACTTGAGGGTCGGTCATAAACTCGTAAGTCGAGTCCGTTACCACCACTGCTCTCAAAGAGCTGTCAGCAATCAGACAGGTCGCGGGACTGTCAAGAGAGACCCTGAAACTTAAAGGGCTAATGTAGGGGCTAAATAATGTGGAATTTAGTCAGTACGAATCTGACAGTCCCTTCCCCTCTACCTGGGGCGAGAGGACTCGGGAGGGGGCAGTCAGACTCGTACTGACTAAAATCCACGTTGTCCTTCAATAGCCCTTTACGTTCCGCGGTCACGGTAATTCGTAAGTCCCGCGACACCGGCAGACTTTGGCCCTCTAAGGGGGCTCCCGTCATAATGCTGACACTCTTTGAGGCGCGCGTGGAACACAACGCGCCGTCGACCCATGATGACCACCTAAAAAAGATACTTAACCTCTCGGGCGCGTTACGTACACCCGGGTGTACATAAGCGAAAACGCCCCAGCGCCTTACGTACACACGTCAGTACATAACAGACAGTCGCTCATTGGACGTTGATTTTTATCATTTTTTTTTCAATTATAAATCGCCCGAGAGGTTAATAGCAGGAATAATCTGTAGGTACAACAAAATTCCTGTTCACAAGCATTTACAATTTCCACAAAATAGACATTTACCCACATTTTATTCACATTAACACGACGTGGTGTCAGTGTTGCCACCCTCACGGCCGAGGGTTCAAGAAACCCATACAATTAATTAGCACTGTATTATCACCCGGTACATTTGTAAGTGTCAACGGCACTGTTAGAAGTTTGGATGCGGCATGTTATCAAAGGTATTTATAGTGAGCCGTGTGGGCGTGTTGGGGCGTGAAGGTGATGAAGTGGTGTTTGAAATACATACATTAGCTTACGTCTTTTTTTCTATGTGTGTAGATAGACAGTATAGAATTCAACCTGCTATGATCCTTTAATACTCTTATTGCTTTTTTCACGTAGTGTAGATATCACAAAAGGCGAAGGATTTACTGATTTTCTTAGTTGAGGCAGTTCTTTTTTGCAGATTTAGTTGTGCTATTTTTGTTTTGAGAGTAAAAACCGCAGATATTTTATCATCTCTCAAGGTCCAGACTGTTTTACTTAAATTGGATGAGAGCGGATAATTGAGCTGAGTAGCGTACAAATTGTGGGATAGGATAGGACTGCTGTACGCTGATGATGATGATTAAAACAAAATATCGAGTTTCTTTGACACAAAAAAAAAAGGTCACATCTCTAATTCCCGAAGGATTAGGCAGGGCACAAACTTCAGGCACCGCGGTTGCTATTGAGAATTTCCTAATTAAATATTCTTCTATAGTGCGTTATGCATTGATTTATATTTTACTATTGGCGTCATTTACTTAAATAATTAAAATAGAAAATAATCAATTTAAAATATAATAATAAGAATTCTTCACTGGTTCCTTTCTCTGGAGCCCTGACCCGGTAGCTTGGACCCTGTACCCGATACCGGTGGGCCACTATTATTTATATTTTTAAATGTCTTTTTGTTAATTTGGTTTTGTAAAAATATTTAAAAATGTATTTAATAAGTAAAGTAAATGAATAAAGTAGTAAAATTCTTCAACTACCGCATCATATTCCCTTCGTATATTCACGGCTATCATCAAAACGGGCTTGGCACGGTTCATGAACATAAGTCACGCACATTTCTTGTTTAATACAAAATTCTTGAAACCTATAATATCTGAAGATTAGTGGCCACACTTTGCCTAATTTGGTTACCCTGAACAGATTGGTGATTAGAAACCTAGGGTAATAAATAAGACCTAAGTTTGATTCGATTTTAGGTAATTAGAAGTTAGGTATAGTTCATGGCTAAATAAAAACTACACAGGTCGATTTGCAACGTAAAGCTGGACTTGCCGAGGTTGGTCTGAGGATGGGTCACCATCTATCATTGCGAGTTTTTTTCATGCCTCGGAAAACACGTAAAGAAGTTGGTCCCGGCTGTCATTTGTAGATCTTTGGCAGTTGTTACTGTTGGTCAGAAACTTTGAAGTCTGACAACCAATTTAACCAAGGGGTCGTGTAGATACTGGGTTGTGGAGGTCAGATAGGCAGTCGCTCCATGTGAAATACTGATATTAAGCTGCATCCGGTTTGACTGGAAACAAACACACAGTGACAAGTGTTCGTACACAGCACGATGCAAGTCTCCGATGGATACCAAAGTCATAAGGTATCGGAGACTTCCGTCGCGTTGTATACGAAGGGGCTTCAGGCTTCAGCATCAGAGACAACGCATTAACCTCCAAGCCATTACATTTATGTTTTTTCGCGCTATCTCGTACATAGTACAATTGTACTTTTTTTTTTGCGTGGTAAAATCATCAAATGAGTTCTCCCACCAACTGTCAGACTTGTACTGACTAAAATCCACGTTGTCCTTCACGAGCCCTTTACGTACCGGGGTTACGGTGATGGGTAAGTCCCGCGACCCCGGCAGGCTCTGGCCCTCTACAGGCCCCGTCAATTTGCTGACACTCCTTGAGGCGCGCGTAGAACACAACGCGCCGTCGACCCGGGCATGGTCCATGGTCGGGCTGCGAGTCGCCCATTACTCGCCGCCTGCATGCCCGCGCCTACGGTGGCCGGAGATCGTCTTGCGACGTCCGACGCCGTGGGCGTCTAGCACTGCGGCAGGGGTGGAGGGAGGTCGCTGTTCTCTCCCTCACGCGGCACGTCTCCTCCTTCGCGAGCATGACTGCTTCGCAGAAGGAGGCGACCGCTTCCCACTCCGTCTCGCCCCGCAGCATGGCCTCGACCAATGCGGCGCGAGAGGTCTCCGCCTATCGCCGTCGTGAGGACACGGCGGGGCTCTGCCCAAGCGGGGCAGTCCTGCACCGTATGCTCCACCGTGTCCTCCGGACGATCCTCGCAGTGGTGACACCCAAGCTTTTCCTCCTTCCTTATCCGACACAGGAACCTCCCGAAACTTCCGTGTCCGGTGAGGATCTGCGTCATGCGGAAGGTAAGGACGCCGTGACGCCTATCCAGCCACTCCTCAAGTACAATTGTACTTTGAAGAAGTTTCAATTTAATTAATATGAGGTAATTTAGATTCGTCTTTGCGAGAAACCTGTTTATATTCTGGAAACAAATGAAACGTATGGTTGGTGGCAGGTTGCCATGTCAGTAGTACTAAATAGTAACTGTATTTATAAAGCATAGTTTACACTATGTTTAGTGCGTTAAAGGCAAAGAGAGAACAGTGTTACGCCGATTGTTTAATCGAAAATATCCTTTAGCATTGTCGACTGTGGTCGAAGTTTTGGTGAAAATAACAATACTTACTTGTTAATGTACTTAATTGTCTTTTTATCAAATGTTCAAAGAATACTAAGGTGTTTAAAAATCACAGCCGAAATGTGGGCTATAAATAAATAGATACTAAAGCATCAAGTGTAGACGCAACTTAAAACAATACACCATGTTCTTAACTCGCATTAAGGCAATAATAAACTACATTTGACTAATTAATGAATGCTAATAAGAAATTAAAATTCTACCTTTAAGCCTGCAGCTTGCATTGTCTTGCAATACTTTAATTTATTACAATTACGTAACTGTTACGTATAAGTACATAGTACTGTTAACCTATTTTGTTTATTACTCTTTTGATGCAAAGACAATAGAGTTGCAGTGTGGTCTATGGTCTCCGCCTGCTAATGACATTGCATTTTGACAGTTCCTTCACCAAATTTGACAGTCGAATGCAGTTTTGAAAGTCTAATGTATGCTAATGTGGATTATAATATAAAAGGATAGGTAACGAGGAGAGTTTTATAAAAATCTCACGCTGTTTCTGATTTTTTTGGTGAGAAATCATAAAATAACTCTTCCCGCCAACCCGCCCTGATTGGAGAGTAACGGACTGTCAGACTCTGAATAAAATCCATCTCTGTTTTTTAAGTTAAATTATCCTTTATCATCCACAGACGCGCTAACTTAAGCCTAACTATGAAGGCTCTTTGAACAGATTATAAAACGTCCAGATAATTTGAATTTGAGACTTTGTACAGGCGAAAGCGAAGCGTTTCCGAAGCGATATCAAACCGAAGCGAGACGTCAGTACGATAGTTCTGTCACGCTATCGGATTGCTTTTGCTTTTCTATGTGACTGGATTCAAACGATTCCAAACGTTACAAATATAAACGTCACGCTTCGCATTCGTCACGCCTGTCTGTTTGACAAAGGTGAGTGAGCGCCACGCACTCATTTAAATGTTTTCCTTGGTGATGTTCACTTGTTTTACGTAGGAATCGAACGACTGGTATATATTTTTTTGGCTTCAATTCTTAGTGGCCTACTACGAATCTGGACATTCTATAATCTAAGGCTCTTTCCTTTCACAAAAACTTCAAACTAGAATGAACTCTATTATAGGTACTCTCATAGTCTCAAATATGACGAAACTATTTTTATAGCAAGCGTGAACATAATACAAACTTGTTTTTCGTCAAACCGGAATTTCATCTTGCGTAACGTTCTTGATTTGATAACGTATGACTGATAAGAGACCTGACGCCATCTTGGAGTTCACTTTGCAAACATGGCGCTTATTAGCTTAGGCATAAAAAGTGCATTTTAGCATCTCATGGTCTTAGTAGATCTCGCCGTCCGATCATGGACCATGCCCGGTTCCACGGGCGCCTCGAAGATTTGTCAGTAATATGACGCCCATCCTCCCTTAGAGGGCCAAAGCTAGCTGAGGTCGCGGGACTATCGAGTAATCGTAGCACCGAAACGTAAAGGGCTATTGAAGGACACCGTGGATTTTAGTCAGTACAAGTCTGACAGTCCCTCCTGCCCTGCACTGGGTGGAAGGACTCATTTTATGATTTTACCACCACAACTTATTCTTTACTCCTCCACTCGCTTTGTACACTACGTATTGGTGAGATGTCCACCAAATACCGATGGCATTGCCGTAAGTCTTTTAGTCAGATGATGGAACGAGCCAACCGAAATCAAATTGTGCAGTTCCAAACGGCCAATCCTAGAAATGGAACTGATAAAAAACTGACAAGGCGACACAATAATATATTAAAACATAAATTAACGAATAAATTAATATCTACACTTCAAAGTTTTACAATAATCTTCGATAATTTTGCAATCTCACTTCACGAAGTGTTACTTTACTTGACGACATTCCTAAACGAAGTACCGGCAGTCATTTTGTCATCAAGAGTTTTAAAATTATTAATGGCGTAACTTCGATTATGTTACGATGGATAAGAATAATTTCTGTCTGCGCGTGGGTGGGATGTCTTGAGGCAATAATGAGCTGTTCGTGAAATGATTTATACGCTGTTAGGTTAGAGGTGTTTGTTTTTGTGCCCTTGGCACATTTAATTTATAGTTGAATTTGGAATGCTGGTTGCTGTCATAATTTTAATAAAAATATAAGAATTTTGGCTTGTCATAGTCACTGTTTCGTCGTGTTGATGATATAAAATATTTAAGTTAAATGGAGACAAAATACTTTGTCAGCTATTTCCAATTTACTAAGTTGTAAAACAGTGCTTACTCCTGTTTCTGTAGTATTGGGAAGTCTTTTTTTCTAGGTCCTTTAGTCTAGGTCAGAGGTAAAAGAGTACCAATAATCTCACAGCAACTGAATGTGTGTTGTGAGATTGTTACCGACAAACGGGGCACTCATTAGCTCGTCTCAATATAAACCAAAATTTCTACTTAAAAACATGTTGCATCGTTTAAATTATCAGTCACTTTCCAATAACCAAACCCAACAAGGCAAAGAAACAACAATAATCTAATTAGAACAATAACAACATCCCACCAATATCTCGTTCCATATCCGTATTGATATAATCCAAGATAATGCAACCAATCAAAATTGAATCGCATTCATGAATCAGAATCGACGTAAATCAACAATTTGATTGATGAATCCATTAAATCGTGTATTGTTTATAATGTAATTTCATTGTGTGTGGTAACGTGTTATTACTGTTTTAGTGAATGCTGGCCGACCTAATTTTGTACTTAAATTTGAATTTTTAACGGAACCCTTTTTGGAAAACGTTCGCCGAATCAAGAAATACTTATTACAGGTTAAAAAAAAACTTCTTTTTTAATGTTGGCCTTGTACTATGGATTCCTCCCGTATGTGCGTTTAGATATATCATAAAAATATTTGTTTCGTGCAAAAATGCAGCGCTGCCATCAGATGCTCAGCCACAGCGCCAATGGTTCAGCTGCATGTGTCGGTTTCCGAACGGATACTAATCTCTTCAAAGTTAGGACTGAAAAGTCTTCTGGATGACTGAGACAAAGTTTACGATGAAATGAGCTTAGCCAGAAAGCTCACTTTATCGTAGACTGTCCGACTCACGAATTACCGTGACCCCGGAACGTATTGTACGAAACGTAACGTAGAACGTAAGGGCTATTGAAGGACACCGTGGATTTTAGTCAGTACGAGTCTGACAGTCTCTCCCGCTCTGCCCTGGGTGGGAGGACTCATTTGATAATTTTACCACGTAAAAAAAAAAGTACAATTGTATTATCTACGTTAAAAAAAAACTGTCTGTGTTATGTTTGACCCATAATAGAGTCAAGAAAATAAATAATAAAATAAACCGGTTATACTGGGACCTAGCGTTGCCAGGCATCCTGATAAATCCGGACACGATCAGGCATGTCCGGCCTATCCGGCTTTTGTTGATCTTTGGCTTATTTAGTTGAACCGTAACTAGGTTTCATATAAAAAAAATGGTGGTGTTATACTCGGACTAAAAAAGGACAGAGGAGTCCGGTCTTTTCACCCAAATGTCCGGCTTAACTGACTGGTCTGTCCGACGTTTCGATTTGAGCCCCTAGACAAATGTCGAGCGAAAATTGTTACCGCTCAATAACTCGTAACACATTTTCAACTTTACATCCTCCCTCATAAGTTAAAAATCTATTGCAGATTACAGAGCGTTGTCGTTCCTTCCGTTCGCTATTGGACAGCCGTCGTTGACGAATTTTCAACGATATGTTATTGGGTATCGAGTTGAAAATCCAATAAAGATTCTGAGCGTTTACATTTATTGCTTGCCATTTGGCTACAGGACCTGGCAATCCTACTGGAACCTGACCCTAACATAGTACACGGGGTCGCGGGACTTACCCATTACCGTGACCCCGGTACGTAAAGGGCTAGTGAAGGACACCGTGGATTTTAGTCAGTACAAGTCTGACAGTACCTCCCGCCCTGCCCTGGGTGGGAGGACTCATTTGATGACTTTACCACGAAAAAAAAATGATGACAAAAACCAGACTTTAGTCATCTGCCATATAACCAAGGTTTAAGACCAAAACATAGGTTACTTTAATAGACGCAGTTAGCCGCCAATTCCCAGTTGTTATTGGTGAATACTCGAGAAGATTTACAACCGTACATCCAATGTGGTGTCGGAGTAATGGATTCAGTCTAAATTTAGACTGAATCGATGTTACTTACGTGCGTATGAGCCATTAAATTGGTTTTCTGAGCTACTGGGGTGCTTTTTAGGAGAGAGCCAATATTATCAGCTTGTAATTTGCCCACTGTTGGGACTACAGTGACAGGCCTCCTATCTGAGAGGGGGCGCGGACCACAACACGGGCCCAGTACGGGTCGGTTTCCTCACGATGTTTTCTTTCACCGATTTGAGAGCAACAATGATAAAATAAATTACACAAATGCGTTTGGCTGGGTCGTACACGACTTCCAACTCGTAAGTCGTTTTCTCAAACTTGCTCAGATGACTGACAGAATTGCCACGAATGGCAATGCTAATTCTATAAGTAAAGAGTTCTTTTTACATTTAGCGCAGTGGCTGAGCAATTGGACTCCTGCGCTATGTGTCGCGGGTTCGATTCCCGCACGGAATAAATACTTGCATGATCTGCAAGTAGTTGTTCCGGGTCTGGGTGTTTGTGTGTGTGATTTTCTATGTTTGTAAACGCACCCACGATACAGGAGAAATTCATAGTGTGGGGCAACGTTTAAAAAAAAAAAGTGCCAGTTATTTCAACGTATAGCCCCTGCCCTATAAAACGCGGAAGACGTAAGATTTTAGGCGCGTTATCAAAAATGTCGTAATACTGATAACATAATCTGAGGCCCTTACTACTTGTATATACTTGGAGACACGTGGCATACGAGTTAGAAAAGGGAACACTTATTGTTTGATTATGAGAAGTGAGGCAACACATGTTTTTTTTTATGATAAGGTATTTATAAAGCAGATGAGAGTAGCAACAACGCCGGGAGGAGACGTCCTAGACAAGAAGGAGATACACTGACCTTAGTGGTGAGGTTCTCCAGAAACACTATTAAACTTATCATTACAAAAAATAAGTTAAAAATAACTAAAACCCGACTACGAAAAGTATAAAACAAGAACAATATTCATTTGACCGATATTTTTTCCAATTATAAACTTTAAGTAATAGCCGTGATCGTATGCCACCTTTTTTTTTTATCGTGGTAAAATCATCAAATGAGTCCTCCCACCCAGGGCAGAGAGGGAGGGACCTTCAGACAGGGAGGGACTATCGTATGCCACCTAGCCAATAAAGATTGTGTGAAACAACCGCGGACAACAGAGACGCTTCTAACAACACCTCATTTGTCATGTAATGGTAAGTAGTTTAGAAGTTATGAGGAAACAAACAAACATAAATACATACCGGTCAAAATCTTAACCCTCCTTTTGGCTTTGCCGTAGTCGGGTAAGAACACCAATTAGCCTCCAAAAAACTTTTAAATTACATTTTAAGTAAGTAGGTACGGTACCTATGAAATCAATAAATAATAGGATCATTGAATTAACTTTTTAGTGATGGCACAGTTTACATATCATACAAAATCTATACAGCTCATTAAAAGTGTGTCATCTAATTGATTCTGTTTCCTTATTTATTTATTTCTGGACAGCTGATGTTTTATTATGGTTTTAAAATCATCAAATGAGTTATCAGACTCGTTCTCACTAAAATCCACGGTGTTCCATCAATAGCGTTTACGTTCCAGGGTCACGGTAACTTCATAAGACAGTCCCTTGACGCCAGCAGGCACAGCTGCTGTTAATGATTGAAATTGGTCTCTGTCGAAAACGAGGATTTTGACGATGTTGTTTGTACAAAACTTAAGATGAAAACACAATTGCTGTCAGTTTTGACAATATTCTTTAATACCACCGACATAATAATGCGACCTTAGATTTGGTCAAGTTTTATTTGTAAACTTATTGTTACACGTGGATTTGATCGCATTTATCATCATCTTTCATTTTCTTCTTTCATTCGACAGGCCTGTTGGTCTAGTGGTTACTGACCCTGACTGCTATGCCGGAGGTCGTGGGTTCGATTCCCACCCACGACAAATGTTTGTGTGATGAGCACGATCATTTGTTCTGTGTCTGGGTGTAATTTATCTATAATATGTATGTATTTAGAAATATATAAGTATGTTTATCAGTTGTCTAGTACCCATAACACAAGCTCTGCTTAGCTTGGGACTAGATGGCGTTGTGTGATAGTTGTGGAAAAAAAAAAAAAAAAAAATAATGCATCAACAAACTTCATCTATGTAACTCGTGTCTATTATTATCCCTTTTCACTTTTGTAATTATCCATATTATTTATATATACTCTCTTAAGTACTATAATCTTGATTGTTGCGTCACATCCTCGACGCCATATTTTATCTTGGAGGTGCAAATATTGCGCCAACGAGTTGGTATGAACTGTTATGAATGTAGACCCACTAGGAATGTTTTATTATCTACCAAAGAGATTTATACGCCTTCACTATTGAAGGGAACGCTTCGGTATGTACAGTTCGGAGTTATTTAGTGAATTTAGTTGATGGATGGAGAGGAAGAGGAAGGCCAAAGAAAAGATGGATGTATTGTCTAAAGAATGACATGGAAGAAAAAGGAGTAAATGATACTGTGATGTCTGATAGGGGAAGAAAAAAATGTGTTGCGCCGATCGCATGGGATAATGATGGGCAGGAAGATGATGAGTTATTTTAGTGATCTTCATGAAAGGAAAAAAAAACTTGTCTGCTTCCTCTAATAGAATTACTTAGGATGTCTATTGTCTATGCAGATTATCTTCTGAACTACATACTGCCTTCACAACGGTGAAGGAAAACCTCGCGAGGAAACAGGCACGTCCTTTTTATTTACGTTGTAAAATCATCAAATGAGTCCTCCCACCCTGGGCAGGACAGGAGGCACTGTCAGACTTGCACTTGACTAAAATCCACGGTGTTCTTCAATAGCCACGGGGCCACGGTTTTCCCGATAATACACATCTCGTGACCCCGGCTACAGGCATATTCTAGAACTTAAAACAATTCGAAAGTATGTCTTGACAACTACCAACTTGCACTGGGCTGGCGTAGAGGATTGTACAGAACCACTTCCTCTCACAAAGAGGAGGCTTGTGTCCCAACTGTGGGATCATCAGGTGATGATGACTTGCATTGCTGCGTTCTAGATTAACCTCTCGGGCGCGTTACGTACACCCGGGTGTACATAAGCGAAAATGCCCCAGCGCCTTACGTACACACGTCTGTACATAACAGACAGTCGCTCATTGGACGTTGATTTTTATCATTTTCAATTATAAATCGCTCGAGAGGTTAAAATGCACAGGTGCCGATGGTATTAATAAATATTTGTCTAAGCATATGAGTCCACAAATATAATGAGTAAATATGGACTGTTTTCGACGCCATATTTAATATTTGCTTATGTATTTAATGAGTAATGCTCTCAAAGTGTGCGAAGGCTGTCCTTTATAGTTTTTTGGTAAATAAAGATAATAATATGAGATTTAAGTTAAAGGTATGTTTGTTGGATTGTGGGTATAGTAAACTTAACCATCATTTTCCCCCTTTTTTGCGGTACAAAATTATCAAATGTTTCTTACCACTGGGTGGAGCGCGAGGGACTAAGAAACTATTCTGTTTCTTCAGTTGCCTTTTGCGTTATAGTAAAACAAGGACAAACAAAGACAAAGGACAGGAAGTCTCCCTTTTTTACCCGTGGTAAATGGGTCCTCCCACCCTAGACCGAAAGATGTGGAGCAGAAGGGTCTGTCAGACTCGCACTGGCTAAAATCCAGGGTGTTCCTTCAATAGCCTTTACGTTCCAGGATCACGTTTACCTGTTTAGACAGTTCCACGACAGCAGCGCAGGGAATTCTCCTTGAAAAGACTTTGCAGACATTTTAAATTCAATTCAAGACTGAGCTAATAAACCATACAATTCTTTAAAAGGAAAAACAAACATACAGAATGTTATTTCTCAAAATCACTTTCCGTTGAGCTAAATATACGATGCAAAAGGCGTATAAAATAAATCTTTATTGTTTGAGCCATAAACGTCAAAATCGTTTGTAGACAATGAGTTGGTCGTTTCGCGAAAACAATTCGCACCCTTTTGTTTTTTTAAGTACTGTGCTTAATATAAACGGACGCATTTACACCGTTGCGTATCATGCGCAACGTACGTGTGGCACAAAATCGAGAGGCATATGACACACAGTGAATATTCCTACAGCAAACAGATACATACGTGGGATAAAACCTATCTCCTTTGATCTAGATATAGGTACAAATCAACCTCAACCTCCTCACGAAATAAACCCTCAAATCGAACATGTTGGTGGTCTTTTACTGTTGTACCGAGCATTATTAGCCCCGTACACAACGCGATGTAAGTCTCCAATACCTTACTACTTTAGTATCCAGGCGACTATTGCAATACAAAACCATAGTAGTTTGTACAAACACACGCATCAATGGATACCAACGTCGCCTTGTGTACGAAGGGGCCTATGCTTATGTGTATTTTTTTTTTAAAGCTTTGCCCCTCACTAGGAATTTCTCCTGTATCGTGGGTGCGTTTACAAACATATAAACTCACATACACAAACGCCCAGACCCGAAGCAACTACTTGTAGATCATACCAATATTTACTCCGTGCGGGAATCGAGCCCGCGATACGCAGCGCAGCAGTCCAATCGTTCAGCCACTACGCTAACCGTGCCGTCTATTGTATCTAGTTATATATGGAAGTGAGAGTAATATTAACCAACTTACGTACTATGTCTTGGGACGCCTCTGACACGAAGTGGACACACAAGGCTGGATTGATAGTCCAGCCTTGTGTGTTTATCTTGTGTGTTTAGTCGTTGGAGCCTTCTCAACTTGTGTATATATTTAAAGCATTAATTGCTTTAAAATACACACAGTTCAGAAATAACAGACTTATTGCGTTTAAAATACAGGTCATGGCTCAGAGAAATGTAAAATGACGTTTTAAAGCGAGAATTCATTTTAATTCCAGTGTGTGAAAGAGACAGAGCTATACAAGTAGTCTAGCGCCATCTCATTCCCACACTGGAATTACTCTCGGTTTAAGACGTCATGGTAGGTATCTTAAATAACAGTTATTTAAAATTAGTTCTAAAAGCTCTTATCAAATTCGCACACTAATAAAAATAACCACGATCACTATGTTACCTCCATCAAACCTCTTGTTACACTTCGGTGTAAAAGTTCCCAGTCTCTCGTTGCAAGCCCGTAAACTACAAAGGGCATCATATTTTCAGCGCTGACTCACCGTTGACTTACTTAAGTACAACTTGAGCACGTCGATAGCTTAACTTTAAGCTCTTAAGCTGTGAAGTATGCGGGGATAAGAATTATTGTGGTTTTGCGATATCGTAGTTATTTTGGGTTTGATGTCGACGCTTACCATCAGACAGGACAATGGTCTAACTCGAGCTTATAGCTAAATAATAAGAAAAAAAATCCTCTGTTTCCTAAATTGTTGCTGCGGACAGCGAGTAATGGGCAACTCACTGTCCGACCATGGACCACGCCCGGATCGACGGCGCAATGTGTATCACGCGCGTCTCAAAGAGTGTCAGCAGAGTGACGGAGCCCTCCTCTAGAGGGCCAAAGCCGCTCTGCCCTGGGTGGGAGGACTCATTTGATGGTTTTACCACGTAAAAAAATTGGTTTTGGCCTCAATCTAGCCCAGAAGAAATGATGAGGCATAACATGGATCGCTCCATGTTAGGCTGCCCACCCAGAAGAACTCCTGTCCATAGATAAAACACAGAATCTTTAATCATTCCTCTCAATTCGTCAAAGATGACAGTGCAAAAACAGTACCACGACATTTAACAATATCTTGAAAGTATATCTGGACTCAGAATTAAATGTCATCATGATAAATGATCGTTGAATTTACCCACAGACCCGTTTACCATGGTCCTTCCGCCATTTTGATTTGAACAGCTGATTTTATACCCCTCATTTATTTATTGTTTGAGTTTTATTGTTTTAATGGTACTACTAAATGTTGTGAAATAAAGAGTTGAAAATGCTCATAAAATAAAAACTCACTGGTAAACAAAAACATCATGAAAATCGGTTTACCCCGTCGAAACTTACGAGAACAAATAAACAATAAAAATCAAACAGTCGAATTGAGAACCTACTCCTTTTTTAAGTAAGTTAAAAATCCTAAATGATCAAAGTTCCCGAGTGAAGATGAAGCCTTCTATCTGTCGCCATTTTAAGATCCATTTAATACCATAGTTTTTTAGGGTAGAGCGGAAGGGCTTGCTTGATTGAAAACCCATCCGGTTTCTTTCCTTAAGTTGCACTTTACGTTCTACGGTTGCGGTGCAGGCGACCTCCTTCACCATCATCAACATCAATAGCCTGTATTCGTCCACTGCTGGACATATGCCTCTCCCAACGTGCGCTATTGAGCCCTGGCGACCCCCTTATAGTCACCTAAAATATTTACCTGCAAAAACACAACATTGCCATAACCAACATCAAAAATTATTCCCCGAAAAATAAAATTAATCACCTTAAAAAGTCCCCTATTAGTAGCAGACGAAACAAGAATACCGTTAAAATGAAAAATGTCTGGGTTTTAATGAATTACGACCGTAACGTAAACAGTGGATTATGATAACCAGTTTTAGTTGAACCGTTGTTAAATAAAATTAGGATGTAGTTATCGGTTTGTGGTTTTTAAATAAAAGATATTTTGATTAAGTTTTTTATATGAAAGTGTGTTATAGGTTTTCGTGGTGTGTGGTCCTTGTGGGTTAAAAATAGGACAGATGTTTTGCCATATACGTTATGGGGGTTATGGATAATCAACAGGTCGAAAACACAGTCAGTCTTACTAAGGGATTATAAATAATTTATTATAAATATTTAATAATTTGATACTCAGTACTAATTTCACCCTCCCATTTTATTAGTTAAAATCTGACCTTCTGGCTCTTGACCAGTATTTTCACTGATATAAGATGCCTGTTTGAGAAAGGGGACATTTTGCGAAAATGGACAATTCTGCGAAAGGGACATTTTGATACCTGTGGCCCACGTACAATAATGTAAGTAGTTGTAGGAATTTTAAAACTGTAGCTTTGTGTTTAATTTATCTATAATATGTATGTATTTAGAAGTATATAAGTATGTTTTTCAGTCGTCTAGTACCCATAACACAAGCTCTGCTTAGCTTGGGACTAGATGGCGTTGTGTGATAGTAGTGGAATATTTATTTATTATTTATTTATTTATTAGATAAAATAAAAAAAATAAAAACATGTACATTGCCACTTTGTTTATACACCATACTACTACAAATACAAATAAAAAAACGAAATACTATTTACATAAACACTTTATCATGTAGTGAAGTTATTACTGGCTATTAAACCTAATAATACATAACGCAAATTATTATAATTACAAAGTCATTAACTTAAGTAATAATTACTAAAACGTTTACATAATTAATTATAGGCGTTAAATAACCCTTTATTGTTTAGTGAACTGTTTTAACACCTTCGTGTAAAAAACTATGTATTAATTATAATATCACTTCTATTAGAGTGAAAGCTTTTAAGGTAATTAGTTTCGTATGTATAGAGATTAATGATTATTGTTTACATACGGTTAAGTAGATTAAATTATTACGGTTTTTTTTTTGACAAGTATTAAAGAAGTATGAAAACATAAACGCATGCCTTTTTCCCGTGGGGGAGTCATAAACTACAGAAGGTAAAGTTTTTTTTTTATTATCCATCAATGTCCCACTGTTGGACAAAGGCGTCGTCCTTATCGTTCCTATTAATCTTTTCGTTAATTAAATTAAAGAAAAAAAAATGTAAGAAGTTGTGTCTAATTCTGACACTTTATTTTTTTTGTAACGTAACTATTTCTGTTTCTATTGTTCTAGCAACTTTAATATCTTACGACAACTTATTAAAAGTTAAATCACCATATTTTTTTTATAACGTGGTAAAATCATCAAATGAGTTCTCCCACCCAGTACAGAGCGGGAGGGACTGTCAGACTCGTACTGACTAAAATCCACGGTGTCCTTCAATAGCCCTTTACGTTCCGGGGTCACGGTAATTCGTGAGTCCCACGACACTACCACAAGAAATATCTGGAGATTTTACAAAAATAACTAGTACGAGTATCATCTGAAAAATAACAAGATGAATCCACTTTCCTTCTATTTAGTTTTCAACGTTTAACTTCCGAATCCTAAATCCCATTTTTCTTCAATAACGATAAAAATCAGCCAGCTCTTTTTCTTGTTTAACCACAGTTTTTTTTTGTAATATCAAGCTGTGGTATTATTGCCTTTGTAAGATCATTAAATTCTTGTTTTCGAGGAAATCGCTTATCAGAACTGCAATTTCCTGTATTTTTTTTTTGTTGAAAGTTAAAAAACTAGGCGTTAGGTATGCGTAATTTATGTGTAATGCAAAATATAGAGTAGGATATCGGTTCATTATCGCAAAATTATTGGAATTTATAAGTATTTTGTTGATTATTGAAATGTGGAATAGGTTTTTAATATTGATATCACAAAGATTCCTTAAAGTTTGTTGACACAAAAACCTAACCAGTGCATTTTTTCTGTTTCAGGTAATTAAAGGCGATACTTTATCGAGCTATTCTATAATAAATAGATTCAGAGACAAAATATTATGTGAGTTTTTTTAAATAATATTAAATCTATTATACAAGTGGATCCTATAATTCCATGTCTTTTTAGCTCTCAAACTCATAGTTGCAGTGTTGAGCAATAAATACTTCATACTAGAAATAGAAACCCTTTTCAACCGATCATAAACGGAAAGTATTTATTTTATCTGTTCTAACGCAAAACAATTTTCAACTTGATAAAATACAAAACATAGTCCATACAAGAATGGTTTTTAGCTACGTGTCTTCGCGGGGGTGTCTCGCTACCCCGGCCGGCGCGGCGTGACATCCATTCTAGTCGGTTCACGCTCTTTAAATGATTACTGTAAATAATTACCGTAGCATTTCTGTAATGAATGACCTATTGACATGCAAATCTTGGACATTTTGTAGAAAAAAAGCTGAGGTATTTTGTTATTTAGAAGCTTTTGTCACACCTTATATTATTATTGCCTCACTCAAGTTATTCTACAGAAGCAGACGTAAATTCTTCGGCAAGTTGTTTGTAGCTGTAATAAAGGTTAAACTTACTTAGAAAGACGGGTTTAGGATCACCAGGCTTGCTTTCTAGCTTACTATTCGATATTTTTCTTCATTGAAAAGACGTTGAGTTAAGAAAGTTGTAGATTAAAAAAGGATCCATTCTTTCATCCCTTTTTGGGGGTGGAATCTCTTCAAATGAGTTCCTGCCCGGGGTGGAGCGGACGAGACTGTCATACTTTTACTGACTCAAAACCACCTAGGATCCTGCAGGACCTGGTTCCCTGTTTAGACAGTCTCGCGACCCCGAATTGTTCATCCCTAGCTTTAAACAGTCTGTATAAGCCTCACAATCCATTTTTACATCGTAAAGCTAAGCTAGATCTTCAGCAGATCACCTTGACAGCAATAAATCACATTGAACTCACAAATAAACACCTGTTCTTAGTCCTCATTAGACCACGCTATCTAACAAGCTTTAATTTGCGTGACACGATAAGTTAACACAGCATAGCAATCTCTTTTTATCGTTCGTGTTTAGGAGCGTGGCAAAGATGGCGGATTGGCGCGAAATTTGACATAACGCTACTAGTTGATGGAAAGGTTGTCTATGGACTCTGTGGTCGTAATAATTTGTGACTGTTTGAGATCATGTTTTGTATTTGTGTTTTACACGGTTGTGTTATTAGTGAATTGTTATTTTTCCCTGGAGTAGATTTGTGAAATTATGTACAAGAATCATTCTAGAAAAAGTACAAAAAAATCTACCATATGTTTTAGTGCCATTGCCCAGAAGTGGGACAAAACATGTAAAAAGAATTTAGTGGATTACCTAAATAGAAATATTACAATTTTTATCTATGATTCATTCACGCAGATTTTTTTTGCAAACTTGAAACTGAACTCGTTTATTTGTTTCTTAGCTTATTCTGGACCGGGCACGCCGCAATCGCGGCGGTAAGACCCCTCTTTGAGGAGTGGCTGTATAGGCGTCACGGTGTCCTGACCTACCGCATGACGCAGGTCCTCACTGGACACGGAAGTTTCGGGAGGTACCTGTGTCTGATAGGAAGGGAAGAAACGCCTGGGTGTCACTACTGCGAGGATCGTCCGGAGGACACGGTGGAGCATACGGTGCAGGACTGCCCCGCTTGGGCAGAGCACCGCCGTGTCCTCACGACGGCGATAGGCGGAGACCTCTCGCGCCCGGCATTGGTCGAGGCCATGCTGCGGGGCGAGACGGAGTGGGAAGCGGTCGCCTCCTTCTGCGAAGCAGTCATGCTCGTGAAGAAGGAGGCGGGCCGCGGGCAGCGAGTAATGGGCAACTCACTGTCCAACCATGGACCATGTCCGGGTCGACGGCGCGTTGTGTTCCACGCGCGCCTCAAAGAGTGTCAGCAAAATGCCGGGGCCCCCCGGGCCAAAGCCTGCTGGGGTCGCGGGACTGTACGAATTACCGTGACCCAGGAACGCAAAGGGCTATTGAAGGACACCGTGGATTTTAGTCAGTACGAGTCTGACAGTCCCTCCCGCTCTGCCCTGGGTGGGAGGACTCATTTTATGATTTTACCACGAAAAAAAAAAAGCTTAGCTTATTCTGAACCTCGCGCCCTTGACAATCTCGTTGTTGTTAATATGTCTATGTTTTTGTTTTTTTTGTCCTTTTATTAATTTATCAGGAGGTTTGACAATAGCAGTTTTGTTCCTTATTTTGAGTACCTACTTAAACCTCCAATAAATAAAAAATAAAAACAAAATAAAAATCTAGTACCATCCACATCTGTCGGATTCCCCAATCTCTCCACAACACAGACCGTGTCACTGCTCCCAGACACAGATTGGCACAAATAAAGCTGTATGAATCACACATTAATAGAAGGTGCATCGTTTATTGATACTTATTGCTCGCAAGAGACCGGGGGTCAATGTTAATCAACACAAGGTTTTGTTTTGGCACATGTAGAACAATTGAGAAGATTGACACAGAAATACCAATCGGCCATGGATTTGAAGTGCTATTAGTTGATGATATAAAATGAATTTTTTTTTACAAGAATTGCCTTGAAAATTGCTTAATAATATCCAAGTCTGGGGTATCAAACAGGTTTTGGAAGCAACCGCTATATAATAAGTTGATAGAAGGATAATAAGTTGAAAACACAAATCAACATTTTGTCTATGTGACAGATTTTCGAGGATCTGCGCATTTACTTTTGCAGAAGATTAATATTATTGATCCTTATTTAAACTAATCGAGAACAAATGGATAACGAAGTACACACCTTTGTTTCCAGAAATCTTTACACATTATTAAACAAAGTTGCCTCCCGCCTCCGTACGCTTAGATTCTTATTTTGATCTCTGCAACGGTTTCTAATGCGGTCTTCATCAATAGACTAATTTATTCCGCTATAAAACTGGCCACACTCTGGGCCCAGGCAGTATAGTTATTTAAATGTACCACAGCACGAAAAAAGATAAGTGATTCAAAGAAGGTTTATACTATAAAAGAGTTTTTACCATCTGACAGCTCACTCAACCACCGCACGCTTATTTCGTTTTGGAAATCCGCGCCACCACATAACCTGCGGAAAATTCATGGTACTACGAGGACTGACAATTAAGTTCCGGGAATTTCGCTCTGCAGTCTCTCCGGGTAACACTGGTGCGTTCGCTCCAGTCGCATTCGAAAGCTAACACGTTTCTATAGTAGTATACGTATAAATTTCAGCTTAATTGGTGCCGTGGTTGTGTTTTTATAGAATTTTAAACAAAGCTACTTTTTATACCCGTGTCGCGAAAATGTCGGATGTAAATTTCGAACAAAGATGTGCGATCAAATTTTTGGTGAAACTTGGGACAAAACCGGCGGAAATTTTACAAAAACTTCAGACAGTGTACAAGGATGATTGTTATTCGAAAACACGTGTTTACGAGTGGGCCAAGCGGTTTAAGGAGGGAAGAGAGTCGCTCGATGACGATCCGCGGGAAGGTGCTCCTTCCACGTCTCGCACCGACGAAAATGTTGCCCGTTTGCGCGCGAAACTGAACGAAGACCGGCGTGTTAGCCTTCGAATGTTAGAGGAGGAACTAGGCATCAATAGTGTTTCGCGTTCGCCCAGATTTGGCGCTTAATGGTTGGACGCTGCACCACGACAATGCTCCCTCGCATTCCTCGTACGCTGTTCGCGAATTTTTAGCCAAACATTCCATTCCAACGCTGCCGCACCCCCCATACAGCCCTGATCTAGCCCCCTGTGACTTTTTTCTATTCCCAGAAATAAAAAATCACCTGAAGGGAATTCATCACGGGGGTTTAGAGAAGGTGAAAGAAGCCACGACGCGAGTTCTGAAACAGATTCCACAAGCGCGCTACGAAAATTGTTTCCAGGCATGGGAGCGCCGTTGGCGCCGGTGCATAGAATTAGGAGGGGACTACTGCGAAGGTGTCTAAGGTTGGTTTTGACAATTTTTAATTTATTCTTAATCTATTACAAAATTCCCGGAATTTAATTGTCAGTCCTCGTATTTTTTTTTAATGCAAATTGATGTAAAGGCCTCTCCTCACTCGCACGCGAAGCGCGGCGCGAATTGAAGAAAGACCTGCCAACAGTCCACACTCACAGTGGTTCGCGCCGGACTCACAGTATAGTTCGCGCTCTTGACGCGTATGCACGCTAAACATTTAATATTTACCTAATCTTTCAATTTTTCTCAATCAATCAACATAGTTTATTTGTAGTCGGTATGGACAGTGAAACTACTACAGCAGCTGCGGGGCTACTTTGCGCTTTGGCAATTTATAGTTATGCGACGCGACTGAGCTGCCCGCGAATGTAGAGTCTTGTCGCGTTCGCGCCGCGCTTCGCGCCTGCGAGCCCTTTGTCGCGGGACAAAAAACCGACAACTTTCGGGGAACACAGCGCTAACAAGCCGCGAAGCCGCGAAGAATATGCGAATCGGATCTACACTTATGTTACGCGGGTGCTTCGCGGCTTCGCGCGCGTAACGCGCGCGAGTGTGTAGACGGCTTAATGATGTAGACACTAGCGCCGCGTCAAAAGGTCATGAGTGGTGGCGCGGACTCTGCATAATTTAACACAGAACCGATAGCAAAGAGGTTACACATCAAAAAGATTGGTAGGCCTTCGGATCTTCCTTGCACACATTCTAGTTTTAACAAATATGCGCTAGTTATCAATTGTAATTAACTAATTGGCGCCACTGATGAAGGTGCTTCCGTGTCTGATGACTGGCTCAAGGTCAGTTGTTTGCGAATTGAATTGGGTAATATAATACTAGGTTAGGAGTTTCGGGTTTCAGCGGTTTTATAACGTTAGACAGATGGATGGTTTTCATACTGGTTTGGTGTTGTTTAAGATAAAAAGCACAAGAGAATTTATGGTGGTGGAGGTAAATGAGTTATCAGATCGAATATAACCTACAAGTTTTGGAGAACATGACAGACCACTAAAGTGGTTAAAGTGTTGGGAGTTATTGGTTTTTTTTGAGCTGAAATTGTGCCTGGGTGTCCACTATCTTAGTCCGTCAACGAAAATATGGGCACGGACTGGAACTTTAAGTGAACCCTGCTTTCTATTGGCTCTGAATTCATAAGTTGTTACAACATGAGTTGGGACAACTGTCCAATCATGTTGTCACCAATTTGTAGTTCGTATCACTAACTTACTCGTATCTTATGTCCGTCATCATCTGCCTAGCCTTTTCCCAACTATATTGGGGTCGGCTTCCAGTCAAAACAGATGCAGCTGGATATCAGTATTTTACATGGAGCCACTGCCTGTCAGACCTCCACAACCCAGTAACTGGGTAATACGATACCCCATAGTAAGACTGGTTGTCAGACTTTAGAGCTTCTGACTAACAGTAACGACTGTCAAAGATCTACAAATGACAGCCGGGACCATCGGCTTTACGTGTTTTCCGAGGCATGGAGGAAACTCGCTATGATAGATGGTCACCCATCCACAGACCAACTTCGGCAAGCGCGGCTTAACCCGGAAGATCGGCCTGTGCGGCTGTGTTTATTTAGCCACGAGCTCCTCATCTTATGTCCGTAAGTGATAAAGAATAAGAAACGCCCGAAACGTCGGCCGCAGTTACGCTTCATGCTTAGAATAGTTATCAGAATTAATGGTTACCAGTTTTTCGCACATTACGCTTTAACCATGACTGGTATTCTCCGAAAATATAACTAAAGGGACCAAAGCTCAAAATAACCCTTAAATTAAAAAAAAACCGTGACTCACAGAATCAGCTGTGAAGTTAACCCCATAATGCTATAAGCGATACAGCAAACAAACCATAAAATAACCATATCGTTCGTCACTTAATACGTAACTAGGGTTAACGAAGCGAGCCGTCAGCGCGAGAGGGTTATAACCCTGTAATGTTGACGTGTGGTATAAAGTAGGTACTGAGTTAAGTGATAATTGTGGGATTTTAAAACAAAATGGCCGACTAAAGTGACAGTTTTTTTTAAAATATTCCACAACTATCACACAACGCCATCTAGTCCCAAGCTAAGCAGAGCTTGTGTTATAGGTACTATACAATTGATAAACATACTTACCTATATATTTCTAAAAACATACATATTATAGATAAATTACACCCAAACACAGAACAAATGATCGTGCTCATCACACAAACATTTGTCCTGGGTGGGAATCGAACCCACGACCTCCGGCATAGAGTTTTAAATGTACTTAGTTCAGCGTACACATGTCTTGGTAGTCAATCTTTCTACTACGTCTTATGTACTGGCTGATATTAATTTATATGTATAGTTCTGGTGGCTAAAAATGAAACACTATTCTTTCAAGGTCGACTTTATTTTTTGTATAGGCTTTAATTTTTTTGACTTTATCCCATACTAGGAATTACTCCTGTGTCGTGGGTGCGTTTACAAACATTTAAACTCACATACACAAACATCCAGACCCGGAACAAATACTTAGGCCAAATATTACTTCCATGTGGGACGCGAACTTCCGACACGTAGAGCAGCAGACGATGGCTCAGCGACTAAGCCAACTGTGCTTCAATTTCTCTCAAGGAGTTTGAAAATGGAACATAAACTTCCCTTATTTTTAAACCAAGACCACACAAAACATGAAATAATAACGCCATCGCTCTCTCACCCTTTTTAAACAAAGCTATTTTTACCTTTTTTATTTTTATCCTGAAACAAACCGTTGAATTAATTTGTTACACTAAGTTTAGCTTTTTGTGAATATGTCATGGTGATGTCATGTTAGCATTTACGGGTTAGTGATTAAGGTAATTAGAAGGCAAAAGGGTTAAGATTGATGAAAGATTTTTAATAAGGGTGACATAGGTTACTAAATTTTTTATTCCTCTTCTTTTTTTTAGCCTAAGCTAGCCTATTCTTCTGTCATTTGTAATTTTGGGGAAGAAGAACCAAACTTTTGTTCCACATTGTAATTTGGGTACGGTACCGTGCTTCACCTTGTTTCTCCATCTGGTTGAATCACGGGAACTACTCTCGTAGGATCCCGTGGTCCACCTTATAGTACATCATCTGCCTAGCTTTTCCCGAGTATATTAGGGGTCGGTCCAGTCCAATTTGATGCAGCTGGATATCAGTATTTTATATGGAGCGACTGCCAATCGGACCTCCACAACCCAGTAACTGGGTAATACGATACCCCATGGTAGGACTGGTTGTCTGACTTTAGAGCTTCTGACTTACAGTAATGACTGTCAAAGATCTACAAAAGGCAGCTCCTCAAGAGTTCAACCTTATTGTACTATCGCGGACTTTTCCGCCTGACCAGTTAAAAATTTTTTCGCTTAAATCATGCGGAGGCGCCGAGCCACGCCCCCTTACAGTTTCGGCCTATTAGGAAAGAGTCAACGTTATTAGTTGCAATCTGCTCTACGCAGGTTACTGACGTGTCCTGTACACTTTTTTGCGAATCTTACGCGCGATGTTTGGCGCGCTCACCGGACCTTTTTAATATTGACCATTGCTCTGTTTACCTGAACTTTGATTGCCTATTACTGTATATTGTAGATTTTTATGTATCAAAGGTAATAATTATTATTATAATACATTTTGTTATTTTCAATGTTGTTTTTTTTAATACAAACGATTTAAAGTGTTTCATGCAAATAATTATCATCTTGTGTAAATAATTAAAAACTATTTAGCTCGTTATATAAAGAGTAAAAGTATTTGATAAATATGATTAAACTAGAAACAAATAAATACTACTTCGCGTACTCAAATACTTATTTTCCTTTTTCTCGCCAAGACACGCACTAATATCTCATCTGTTCTTTTAACACGCTTTTTTATTTCTGTTGTTGATTTGAAAGAACAATATTTGCCACTGTATCTTATAAGTAATTCATTAGTTATTAGGTATTTCATTAGTTAATATCATAATTTTGTTTAAAACTTATGGTGCCAAGCACGACCTAGCATATGGGTCAAACAATTATTATTTCTAGTCAGCCCACAACCTGCCTCCCGAGTCTTCGTTATACGTAGCCATAGATGATAACCAAGGGATAAGATGAGCGCTTTAGCAGAATCAATTGGATGCTACTATGAATCACATTAATAACATTGTTAAAATAGTTACAAACGCAATTAATATTATGGATTGTCACTTTGTGACCATTTTACGAATTGTAATGTAATTAATATTATTATTCTGTTTACGCACTACAACTTTGCTTGTTGTGTTCAAACAGAAAGAAACTAAATTATAAGTCTTATATTTTTTAAAAGATCATTCGTATCTATTTCGAATGAGCTTCAGATTAGTTTAAATGGAAAATGAAATTAATATCTCGGACAAATCCGAACTTCCTATTTTTTACCTTAGTATAACAAAGCAATTAGAAATAGCAGAAGGCATCAAAGGAATTTTAATCCTTGCCGAAAAAGTTTAAAGAGTGATAACAAAGCGCGTTATCTATTATGTTTGTGTTAATTTTTTTTGCAAAAAAATACAAACAAAAGGCGCCCGCCCTTTGTTTGCGTAACTATTTTCTTTGTGTCAAATTCCATGCCGAAATAAGAATATGCTTTGTTCTATAATATGTCTATTATACGACAAAAAAATCGGGCCCAAGCCGCAGTTTTATTATCTACACATAAATAACACCACAGTTTAACGTATTTTTACTGATTCAGTTCCTTTATTGAACCTAATAAATATTTAACGAATATCTGTTTGTTTTATTTACTTTATGTAAAATTAGGGCGAGACTAATGGGAAGCGGTCGCCTCCTTCTGCAAAGCAGTCATGCTCGCGAAGGAGGAGGCGGGCTGCGTGTGGCAGAGGACAGCGTCCTCCCTACACCCCAGCCGCAGTGGTAGACGCCCACGGCGACGGATGTCGGCAGACGATCTCCGGCCACCGTAGGCGCGGGCATGCGGACAGTGAGTAATGGGTGACTCGCTGTCCGATCATGGACCATGCCCGGGTCGACGGCGCGTTGTTTTCCACGCGCACCTCAAAGAGTGTCAGCAAAATGACGTGGCCCCCCAGAGGGCCAAAGGCTGCCGGGGGTTCACGGGACTCACGAATTACCGAATTACCGTGAGCCCGGAACGTAAAGGGCTATTGAAAGACACCGTGGATTTTAGTCAGTATGAGTCTGACAGTCCCTCCCGCTCTGCCCTGAGTGGGAGGACTCATTTGACGATTTTACAACGCTAAAAAAAAGGTTACCTATTGCCTGTCAATATTATAGGATTTTATAAGATTACTATAATACATTAAAAGATAATTACAGAAATCGGTGAATTCCGAATTTCCGACACACGCAAACACATAACGTAACGTAAGCCAGTTTCAACAAAGTTTAAAAAAAACACATTCTAATACTTATCATCAGTAACGCAGGCCAGTTTAAGTTAAAATATTTTTATAATTCAATAGCAGTTAAAAAAAAAACTCGTTTGGCGTGCGTCGTCAGTGCACTCTGCCGATCGGTGTTGTATTTCATTCATATTTCTACACAAAGGAAACGGGGCGGGGCTAGAGAGCGTTTCTATATTGTAAGTGCAAGCAAAAATGAGCTTAGTGGTGGTCAGGCGGGAGTGTCCGCGATAGTACAGTGATGAAATTATTTCTGACAGGAATTTGGTACCTATTATAAAATGAAAAAACTTATTGTGGTATGCTAAGAACTTCCGAAAAACCTTATTATTTTATCCACTTTATTATATGCTGCCCCATTTGTTATTATATGATGTTTTGGAGATAAGTAAAAAAATCGACACTACATTTCACTATAAATCGAATTTCTCTTGCAGAACTTCCAAAACCCATAATTTACGATCACCAATACATTCTTCCAATCCTAAAAATACAAAATCGTACTCAATCTTTCCCAGCCGAGAGATAAAAAAAACTATAAAGCTATGGTAATAGAAGCAAATAAAATATCCCACTGCACCCTATGAAGAGATATAACAAGATCACCCCAAAATATCTGGTGAAGACGGAGCTAACGAAGTGTATGGTAAAGTTGTGAGTACACTGAATGTATGGAGCTAAGCGTTGCTATAGTTTGAACGTAGTTTTGGAGTGGGAAAGAAAAAAGACGTAGAATTGGCGAAAAGAAATAGAAAGCAGTGAGGAATATTTGTTTTTAATTACTTATTTTGTGATAGGAATGGGTTTGACCACTATCTCGCCTGATGGTAAGCGGTGATCGGTAAAGTACGCTTGCCTAGGAGTAACCTATTCACTCTAAACTTAAATTAACATTACCATTGAATATTTTTACTTGAATATTACCATTTTGAAATATCTCTACTCTATCAATTATTTTAAGAGACTCTTTTTTGAGCTGTTTTAGTTGAGTTCAGCTTATATTTAAATCTTGATCGTTCTAAGCACTAACACAAAAAAAGGTTTATTTTGATACTTTTTCGCTTACAGTACATTCAAAAACCATTCTTTTTCAAATTACGTCATTTGTTTATTAGATATTAATCTGTCAGTTTCAATCATGCCCTCACTTCTCCACTTAATACCTCCATCGCCTAATAAATCTTCCCATAGCATATCTATAACTACTTCACAAATAACAAGTTTTCACTGAATCACAGCCCAAGAATGCAGATCGAATCGTCGTGACTTTCGTAAGGGGAGAGTTACACAAGTATACATTCAATGTAGTACACACTACACATTATAATGTACACCACAATGTACATAACTGGAACGAATTTAATACGGTTTTTTATCGGAGAAATGTAGTTTTAGTGGCTTCAATTGACACTGATTTGGGGTCGAAAAAAGATTAAATAGTTTATTGTGGAGTGGGTTTATTTATGGTTTCTTTCTGTATGTTTTTTGAGCTGGTTTTGTAATTCACTGGCACAATTCTAGTTAAGATTAAATTTAACCTACATCTTGTAGGTACTCTGTTCAGTTTCGAAATACTAACTTGCATAGGCCGGTAATAGTTCGATGATAGTAACCAAAGACAGAGATAAACGGCTAAGTTTGTAGATTCTTAATGATATTGGATATATAGCATCACGCTATAACCAATTAGACCGAGCAACGGGTGAAACCGCTGTGAACAGCTAGTTATTAAATAAGACCAGATATTTTCTGATTCAGCTATCAAGTGGTCGCAAGCGCAACTGCTTAGCAAGAGGTTTTTCAGTGAGCAAATGTTATTCGGTTTTTCCATAGGGCATTACTCGGTTGCAGTCCCGAAGTCCAGCTTTGTGCTCAACTATTTTTATTTAATTTTGTTTGATGGTAATTACATAAACATAGGCAGGATATAATGTTCCCACTGCTGGGACACACGCCTCCTGTCTGTGTGAGTGATGGCAATAGGCTCTTCACTTACTAAAAGGACTTAAATATATAGATTTTCCATATTAAAGCTGCTAAGTGAATAACTAAAACTTTCTTCGTAAACACACCGTTTATGCTAAATCTTTCTTCATAAAAGACATTGTTTATGCTTAAATATAATACCGGGGTGTCGAGGAAAGTCTTTAATAGCACTGAACTTGACCTGGCCATAAACTAAACCAATAAATAATGTGGCTTTCTCCTATAAAAGGACATGTTTGGATTATGGGAGGTATGTATCTCGTGATAGATACATATTTGTCATTTATGCGTGTCTGTCTGTTCGTCTGTCTCTAGACTGTATCGGTTTTTTTTTGTATCGTGGTAAAATTTTCAATGAGTCGTGCAACCCAGGCCAGAGCGGGAGGGACTGTCAAACTTGTACTGACTAAAATCCACGGTGATCCTTCAATAGCCCTTTAGGTTCCAGGGTCACGTTACCTGATAAGATAGTCTCACGACTCCTGCCGGCTTTGGCCCTCTAAGGTCCGGTCAGATTGCTGACAGCTCTTGGAGTCGCGCGTGGAACGCCGTCGACCCGAGCATGGTCCATGATCGGATGGCGGGTCACCTATCCGCAAGCCCACGAGTCTGTATCGCATAGAACGTGATATGTATTTCTACAGATGGTGTATGTTTGATATTTCAGGGGGCTCCCTTTCAATAAACATGTTTTTTTTTTTTAAATTATTTTATGGATAAACGTATGGAAGCTATCGTGTGCGGCTTTTTAACTTCTGTAGAATGTCAATTTTTTATTTATATGGCATGGTATTTGGTTATCATTTAGATTTATTTTAAGATTTTCATTCCAACATCGTTTCACGTAAAAGAAATTTGTCGGTTAACAACTATGAAAGATCAATAAATTCTACTTCACCTATATCAACATTCTTTAAACACATAACACCATTTCTGCACAGTCGGCTCGTAATTTCCCATGTCAAAGATTTTTTTATCTTCCTCAAAAGGCATTGCAATAAAATCTAATTGTTACCAATCTCTACAGCATCCGGTTGGTATAAACCCGAGATAAAAATTATGTTTGTCATGTGCGATTATTTCTCAGAAACTGCTAAGCTATAGATTGTGTTGTTTGTAGTTTCGTATTGCAGTGCTAAAAGGATTTTGTTAGTTTGCACCTTCTTAAATGATGATGATTCACGATTTTACACATATATTGTTAATTAAATACCACACTGCGCTCAAAAACACAAATTGCTGACGTTGGTCAAAAGGCCGCTACACTAAAATGGGCCTGGGCCGGCCACGTCTTCCGCATGCCCAATGAAATGTGGGCCAAAATAACCACTTTGTGGAGCCCTGATACAGACAGAAGGCGTCGCGGCAGACCTCGTAGAAGATGGCGGGACGAGCTTGACAAAACCGATGATCAGTGGCTCACTTTGGCCCTGGATCGTGAAAACTGGAAGTCATGGGGAGAGGCCTTTGCCCAGCAGTGGGGTGAAGTGGGCTAGCAGTATCAGTATCATTAAATAATTCTTCTTCTACAAATGCGAAAGTTGGCACCTTGTATGTGTGTATGTGCAAAAACTACAGACGGCAGATCTTTTGTCCCTTAAAAATTCGTCGACGTGCGAGGTGATTTCCGGCCACCGGCGCGGCGTAGGCGCGGGCATGCGGACGGTGAGTAATGGGCGACTCGCTGTCTGATCAAGGACTATGCCCGGGTCGACGGCGCATCGTGTTCCACGCGCGCCTCAAAGACCTGTCAGCAATCTGACAGGGTCTCATTGAGGACCAAAGCCTGCCAAGGTTGCAGGACTGTCTGAACAGGTGACCTGGAACGTAAAGGGATGTTGAAGTGACACCGTGGATTTTAGTCAGTACGAGTCTCACAGTCCCTCCCGCTCTGCCCTGGGTGGGAGGACTCATTTGATGATTTTACCACGAAAAAAAAACGACGGGTTGCACTCTGGGAGTGCCGGCAGAAGTGAAAACTTGAATAGTAATTGTTGGAAATATCTTGTGAACAGATTTTAGTAAAACTCGCAAAAATGGTTGACTTTTTATTTCAATAATTTTCCAATGTGACGTACATCTTTTATAAACAACTAGCACTTTTCCCGCGACTTCGTCCGCGTGGGTTACGTATTTCCTAATTTCCCCTTTTCACCCCCTTAAAGGTTAAATTTCCAAAAACCCCTTCTTAGTGCTCCCCTACATTATAATAGGAAGCCGTGTGCAAAATTTCACATTCCTAGCCCCAGTAGTTTCGGCTGTACGTTGATATGTCAGTCAGTCAGTTCTCCTTTTATATATATAGACTAGCACTTTTCCCGCGACTTCGTCCGCATGGGTTACGTACTTTCCTAATTCCCCCTTTTCACCCCCTTAAAGGCTAAATTTCCAAAAACCCCTTCTTAGTGCTCCCCTACATTATAACAGGAAGCCGTGTGCAAAATTTCACATTCCTAGCCCCAGTAGTTTCGGCTGTACGTTGATATGTCAGTCAGTCAGTTCTCCTTTTATATATATAGATGTTACCTAGCAACGAATGTATCCAGCATACAAACTTCTTTAAAAGTAATAAAGTCACACGAACATTCACGCAAGCGCCCTGCGCCGTCCTACGCTTTTTCGGTCAGGGTCACGTGTCCTGACGCGAGTGTCCTGACGCGAGTTTAAGATTTTATACCCATTACAGAAAAGTGCTCAACGCCGCTAAAGAAGTTTTCACTTCAAAAAAAGGCAGACCAGAAGAAGCAACTCAAAAAAAAAAGAATTATTCTCATGCTACTAGGTGGTCACCTAGACATAATAAATACCAGTACACATCTCAAATTAGCTTCTACAACTCAAGCATTTAATCTACAAAACAAACCGATGCAATTGACTCCAATTTCTGCTTAATAAGCACTACAGTATAAACAAACTGCAATAAATACTATTTAAGCATTCTTTCCCACATCTGTCCCTTTCTCACGTTGCTTAATAGACAGAGATGGAGATAATGAGCGAGTACCATTTGTTATAATTAATGTTTAACTCGTTTTTAGGCTATGCGGGTGTGAAAACGGTGTTTGGGAGGGCCTTAAGTGTTATCCTGCTGGGTGGGAATTGGGTGAGAATTTGGGTAGGACTGGCATATTAATTGAGTACCTAGTATAGAATATGTCCCAGATCTTAGAAGGAATAATATGGGCATGCGGGCAGCGAGTAATGGGCAACTCACCGGGTCGACGGCGCGTTGTGTTCCACGCGCGCCTCCAAGAGTGTCATCGGAGTGACGGGGCCCCCCTCTAAAGGGCCAAAGCCTGCCGGGGTCGCGGGACTGTACGAATTACCGTGATCCCGGAACGTAAAGGGCTATTGAAGGACACCGTGGATTTTAGTCAGTACGAGTCTGAAAGTCTCTCCCGCTCTGCCTTGGGTGGGAGGACTCATTTGATGATTTTACCACGATAAAAAAAAGTGCAGTGCAAAAACACTGAAGAATAAATACCGTAAAATAAATTACCATGATTGTTTTACAATTTCCCGGCAGTGAAATGGCTATACCGATTCATATTTGTTAATTAATTCTTCTCTCTTTACCTACTAAGTATTGTTTCTTACCTATAACCTTATCTGAATTGTAAAACAAATAAGCTCCGAATCCAACAAGCTACCAATTCATTGATATCAGTATATCTAATCAATAGTACTACCAAAGTGATGGTCAATCGATAGCCATAAAAATGAAGATATCGGCTCCCCCATGAGACATACAATCGTTCAATTAAGCTGACTCTATGGGGAGAGGTAAGGGAGGGCCAAATTCGGGGGGACGGTTATAGGATATTCATTTTTGTATCAATAAGGGACTGGCCAAAAATAGCACAGACGTAAATTAAGGAGCTGAGTTACCTTTTATATTTTTTCAATTGTTAATTTTACTAACAACTTTTGCAGGACGGATGGATAATACGTCTGTTACTCTTACGCAGAAACTGCTTAACGGATTTGGATGATATTTAGCTAAAAGATAGTTTGTAATCTGGATTGACTTATGGGATACCTTTTATCCCTGTACAACGTTTCTGTAAGATAATTTTCAACATCCACGTCTGCAAAGCCGCGGGTGAAAGCAAGAAAGTCATATTTGGAGCAATATTGCCTTTGTCAAACAGACAGGCGAAAGCGAAGCGTTTCCGAAGCGATACAGAATCGAAGCGAGATGTCAGTCCGATAGTTCTGTCACGCTATCGGATCGCTTTTGCTTTTGTATGTGACTGGATTCAAACAATTCCACACATTACAAATAAAAACGTCACGCTTCGCATTCGCAACGCCTGTCTGTTTGACAAAGGTTTATGAGTTTCACTGTTTCTGAACATAATATTTGCTACGTTAATTAGACCTGGTTTCAATCTAACTGCAATTAAGTGTGGTAAACCATAGACATAGAATGGATGAAGCCGATAAAACCTTAAAGTGTGTACCACATTTATTTTCACATGACCTAAAAACAAAAAAAAACCGGCCAAGAGCGTGTCAGGCCACGCTCAGTGTAGGGTTCCGTAGTTTCCCGTCCGTTACAATAAGTGTTAACAAATAGCCTTTTTTTAAACTTAAATAATTGATTATACTACAAACTTAGTCCAGGAATTTTGTACCACCTTCTTGTTTTTTTTGCACAAAAACTGTTCTTTCCATCAAGTTCAAAATAATTTTCCTAGAAAGTCCTTATAAAGTTCTACTTTCCAGATTTTTTTCATATTTTCTAAACTTATGGTTCAAAAGTTAGAGGGGGGGGACACATTGTTTTTGACTTTAGGAGCGATTATTTCCGAAACTATTGACGTCATCAAAAAATGATCTTAGTAAACCCCTATTCATTTTTAAATACCTATCCAACGATATATCACACAATAGGGTTGAAATTAAAAAAAAAATCACTTTCTATTTTACATATAGGGGGGCTACCCTAAAAAAACATTTTTTTCCAATTTTTATTTTTGCACTTTGTCGGCGTGATTGATATACATATTGGTACCAAATTTCAGCTTTCTAGTGCTAACGGTCACAGAGATTAAGCGAGGACGGACAGACAGACAGACAGACAGACATGGCGAAACTATAAGGGTTCCTAGTTAACTACGGAACCCTAAAAAACAGCGCATTACTAAAAATAAATAAATTGTCAATCATAATGCCGACACGACACAAACCACAAACAAACATCAGTTTCTGTGGTCAGAAATAAATTATTTCGACTCGAATTACGTTCAAAAAGTTGCGGTTTTCAATGACACCATAGACAAATTCAAATTATAAAAGACGCAACAGCAAACTTATTAGTTTCAATAACTTTCCTGTATTGATTAACAGGATGACATCATTTCTTCTTATACTCCAACTAATATTATAACCGTGAAAGTTTGTTTGGATGTATGGATGTTTGTAACTCTTTCACTCAAAGACTACTGAACGAATTTTGATGAAACTTTCATACCTACATGTAATATAGCCTGACCATATATTTTGTCCTAATTTAATGTTCCCGTGGGATTATTTTGGAGTTGTAGTGGGCGAAATCGCTGGCAACAGCTAGTAATATAAATGCGAAAGTTTCTGAGCAAGACTGGATCTTTGTTGTGTGAAAACACAAAAACTACTGAACAGATTTAGATAAAATTTGGGACACAGATAGGTTACAACCTGGATTATCACATTGGATACTTTTTATCCCGACATAACGCTCCCGTGGGATATTATAACCAAACTTCAAGTATGCAACGTCTCCGTATAAGATTGTAGTCTTCTAAAGTTATGAATCACCTAGGTGTGGTAACAGATGCTGATATATAGTAAATAAAGTACAAAAGTTAAATATTTACTTATTTACTAAGAGTTATCGTTAACTGCGCAACTTTGAGAGGTGCTTGAGTACAAGTAGTTGTGGTATTGCAGTGTATGGGAGCCTGGGTAGAATAAGAACCTTCGCGGCTTATAACTTGTTACAATTTACAAGATTTCTACGATTGTATTTTTATTATCAGGCCCTATTTAATGTTCTTATGGTACGAAGTACTTCAATATTTGGGTCGACGATATTTATTTCATACTAGAACGTTATTTTTTGCTTTCAAAAGCAAATACAAGAATGTATGCCAATTCAAAAGTGCCAGTTACTGGCCTATTTGAAATAAGTGCTTCGATTTTGATTTTTCTACGGTCGGACATCTAGACTTATTGCTAATTACCATCCATAGATAGTCGCCATTCCATCAATTCGCACTGAGCGCTTTCAATCTTCCTTCTCTCTATCTATCTTTTATTTTAGATAAGCTTTTGATCACACTCTCGCTACATGGTAAGCAATGATGTGGTCGACGGTGAAGCACGCTTGCCAAAAAGTAACCTATTCACTCTTGAATAAAAAATCCCAACGTTATGGCTATCAGGAAACACAGAATCCCGAAGGGAATTCCACTCCATAGCTGTGCGCACTGGTCGCGGGATTGTCTCATTAAGTAATTTTGACACTGGAGCGTATATGGCTATTGAAAGATCTCCGTAGATTTTAGTCTTACAGACTCACTTGATGATTTATTTAAAAAAGCTGTGCGCACAAAAAAGTATTTTTAAATGTACAAACATTTGTCTTTTTTTTTATTGGGACAAATCCACCACACTATTCCCAAACCACTGCAACTCCTGAAAGCCAGAATCAACAATGGCAACCACCAGAAAAGCGCCGAGACAATAAAGCTCGACGTGTCCCGGAGAATGAATTTACCTCTCTTGGATCCTGCAACGAAATTAATCAGAAAATAATAGTGGAGGAGTAGGGAAAAATGTGTTTCCACTTCCCTCCATGCAAGCAGGACACAGAACGAAACGAGGCCAATAGGCACAAACATTTTATATAGAGAGGTCCATAGTTCTCGCTTCCTACTCAAACATCCCATCAGCTACTTGACCTCCGGCCCTCTCATACAGCTGCACATAACGGTCCCGACCTTCACTTACCTGTACTTGACTAAGTTCATAACTTACGAATATTTAGGTTTGCCGTCACTTACACAAGTTGTGAAGCTTATGGGTATTAAACGTCTATTTGGTTTTTGACTTGTAATAGTTTAGCTTTGTGATTTTTGTAGGTTGTTTCAAAAAGGTTGAATACTTTTAAGCCTTTGTCAAACTGACAGGCGATAGCGAACCGATACTAGACGTCAAACTGAGTGCAGCGAACCGAGGCGTAACAGTTGTATTAGCTGACTTTTTATGAACGACGTCAAACAGAGCAACTACGCCTTCGCCACGTTTTCGCATCGGTTCGGTCACGCTATCGGATCTCTTTCGCTTTTCTATATTATCTTTGGGTGTAATTTATCTATAATATGTATGTATTTAGAAATATATAAGTATGTTTATCAGTTGTCTAGTACCCATAACACAAGCTCTGCTTAGCTTGGGACTAGATGGCGTTGTGTGATAGTTGTGGAATATTTATTATTATTTATTTATTCTATGTGTCTGGATTCAAACAATTCCATACATTACAAATAAAAACGCCTCGCTTCGTATTCGACACGCCTGTTTGTTTGACAAAGGCTTTCAATCATCATCTTCCTGCCCGTATCTCATTTTACCGTCGTCGTCGCAACTCGTTCTCTTCTTGATTTCTCCTCTTTTAGATGTCACATCACCATTTACTCCTTTTTCTTTTCTTTCATGCGTTTAAAATGATAAGAATGTTAACAGCATCAGTGAAATTTATAGGATGATGCTTCATCTATCTTTTATAATCTTTTTGTATAAAACTGGAACGTGTTTTATATGTTTTACCGAATAAAAGAGTAACCATGGAGTTTCTTGCCGGTTCTTCTCCATGGAATCGACCAACCCGAACCGAGCACCTGCTGTCGACGTTTTATAAGTGCCCTCATGGGCCTACGTGAAACAAAAACTTTTGATTTTGATTTTGACCGTGGAAGGAAATAACTGTCTTTTGGAGCTGCAGAAAATATTGATGATATGCTTGTTTGTGAAATTGGCATTTTTTTATCGTGGTAAAATCATCAAATGAGTCCTCCCACCCAGGACAGGGCGGGAGGGACTGTCAGACTCGTACTGACTAAAATCCACGGTGTTCTTCAGTAGCCTTTTACGTACCGGGGTCACGGTAATTCGTACAATCCCGCGACCTCCGGTATTTTGGAGCTGCAGAAAATATTGATGATATGCTTGTTTGTGAAATTGGCTCGAGATATTTTATTGTAAAACATAATTTTGGCGTTAGTCCTGCTCACAAAAGCGACTAGAATACATTGACTAATAATTTAATTAATTCTTTAGATAGTTATGACACCATTGTATTACATAATGTTCTTAATTAATTATTCGTGTTATTAAATGACTTGTCAAGTAATACATGTAAATACATCCTCATGAATATTAATCATTTAATTGCTCACAATTTCATGAAATAAACAATGCATTACTAACCTAAAGCAAACAACGATAGTTACTATAGTAAATTAATTGTCAATCTTCATGTTAACGGTGTATCAACGCGTACTAATTTACGACCAATTAATGGATTGAAAGGTTGATCGATTGACCGATTGATTGATACAGTTTGTCTAGAGTAATTAGTTTTGTAATTTTAAAGGCTTGTTCCATTTGCTTTGATATACTATTTTCAGGACTGGAGAAATATTTATCGTTTATAATCGGGATTTTTTCCCTTTTGTCACCAGTGGGGGCAATTGAGAATTCTCTTCCCATTTGTCACTAGTGGGAACAACCGTGAGTTTTTTCCCGATCGTCGCCTGTGGTGAAAAGTGGGAGTAGACGTTTGTAGAAACGTCTACTATAATTATATCCTGCCATATTACCAATTTAATTTTTTAAGATGTTATTACATTTTCTTCTTCCGTATTTTTTTGTTAATGTTCATTGCAGTCATTCTTTCCAGCCTAACCATATTCCACTCTGTAGGTACATACCTTGTTTCTTTGAACTCACAAAATGACAATACAAAAGGTAATTTATCTACAATCCATTAAGTATTTAGTTACTTAATTTCATTAACATAAATACAATACAAATATTGCCAAAATAAATGTCTCAATTTATCCCCCTGGCAAATCTATTAAATCTATTGCTTGGGCATATTCTCAATCTGCGGGCTTGCCAATTTAAACCAAGTGTTAGGGTAGGTCAAATATGTCTAAATTGTAAAGTGACACGGGTCATATCCCCCATGGCAATTTGTGGCAATTGAATTTGCTCAATTTATTTGCCATTGCAGTGTTGCAAGTTGAAAATATGCGTCTATCTGAGACATTGTCTATGGCTTTAGAATACACGATCGCCATTTGCGGCTGTCAGTTTTAAATATGGAATGCCGAGTTTTTTTTTACTTTGTTTTTCAAATGGAATGTTGGAATTTTGTTTTTATTTAATATGGCGTAGTTTTAGATGGCGTTATTATTTCGTAATAAATAATAATAAGTAAAACCAGGTAAACATGATTTGGTGATTCATAAAGTTATAAACTGATGACTAATAAATCATCATATTTATGAATTCTAAATTATTAACATAATATAGTATTACAAACATGAGTCTTTGGCAGCAAATTAAATATTAATAAAGATAAAATAAAAACAAGGAATTGATATGGAATAGAGGTTTTTTAAAGTTTTTTTCTTTATTGCATCTTTTCAGTTATTCATAAATTTAATTATTTTATTTTAAGGGCATTTTAAGGGAGTTATGCTTACAAACGAAATAAGCATACTATATGCCAGAATCTTTCTAGAACAATAATATCTGAGTGAAATTGTACGTTACAATTCGTATACAGTCAGCAAAACAGTTCTAACAAATGAACCTAATTGTAACACATAGAAAACATGGCAACACAAACATTTGTCGACCTCAATTGTTTTTGTAGACTGTACAGTCGGTCAATAGGACTATAGGCTATTTGTTTACTGATTACCTGGCTCTTTGAAGGTCAGTTCTTAACAAATTAGTCAATATTTGTTGTTTAGTTATGTGACTATTTTTAATGGGCTTTGTCCCAACCAATTGTAAATTGTAAATGTAGAAGTTACCTTAATACCGTGGCAGTGGAACGCAACGAGCAACTGGAGAAACAGAGTGGATTTTTAGTCAGTAAGAGCCTGACTGTCCTTAGGTTGACCACTCCATCCAGGGTGGATAGACATTTGATAATTTTACCACCACAAAAAAAAAAGTAGCTAGTCTTGTAACAGTTGTTATAGTGTGAGAGTGTCTTTAGAAAAAGAATAATAGATATAAGTGTACGCACGGAAAATTTGCACGCTTATAATGCAAGATACATGCACTTGTTGTTGTATGTTTTTAATTTTGTACCATCTTTTATACCATGTTTTTATGCAAATAAATATTATTTCATTCTATTATATTCTTAACTAGCGACCCGCCCCGGCTTCGCACGGGTGGACATTTATTTTTTAAGCTCTCTCACAATTTTAAATTCGTAATATCTTTTGAATGGATTGTCCGATTGGAATAAAATAAAAAGTAATTTATAGCTATTGAAACAATCTTGCTCAATAAATAGTTTATTTATTTGGATAAGGATCAGTATTTGACGATAATAAAATCAATAAACATAGGCTAATAATTTTAATTACTTTTATTCTATGGAAAAGTGGTTATAATGACTAAAATATAAATGTTTGGTTTATACTATCGCGAACTTTTTTGTAGGCATTATTGAGTTCTACAACTTTTCTATAGAAGTCAACCATACATCTCTAACCATTTAGGCAGCGTTCGCGAGAATCGTTAACGTACGGCAGTTTTTTCGACGCCTTACTCCACAATTTTCACTACCACGAAAAATCCTATCTATTTTCCGGGATAAAATATAGCCTATACGGATTCGGAAGAATCCCTCTAAGTAATGGTAAAAGAAATTTTGAAATCGGTCCAGTAGTTTTTGAGCCTATTCAATACAAACATACAAAAATACAAAGGTTTCCTCTTTATAATATTAGTATAGATATGTCTTCAAATATATTATTTAATGTGATTGAATAATGTAAAAAAAACAAATGAGAATTCGACAGCTGTAGCACAGCTGTCGAATTCTCATTTGTTTCAATAAATGAAAATGAGGATTTGATTTGACAGCTGATTTTAAAAATAATAGCTGTATACTACGTAATATGCTTTCACTACTACTCTATGCCCTAAACTAATCTTATTCAACTTTAGACCACAGTGAAGCACTTCTCAGATGGAAATCTGTTTTTTATCATAATAAAAAGTCTTCAAAGAATCTAAAAAGAAATAATTGAACGGTAAAATATTCTGTCGCGATCAACAGGCTCAAAGTTAAAAATCTTTATATCAATAAAAATGCAATTCATTTCATTGTGCAATGAGGAATTGAATATCAATTCTAACTGAGATAAAGAAATTAAGCTTCTCATTAAATCCAAGATATCCCAGCATTTCACTATCACCACATCTTTAAGCTATACAAGTTATTTCCCTCGGTTTTCTCACGCTAAACTCCGTGGGTGTTAAGATACGATAGCTTGCTCTATAATTTAACACCTAGTCCTTTAAACCAGCCGGCCTCATTAACGAGTGTTACCACCTTTTAAAACTAAAGGAGAACTTAGTCTGTGGAAATTAGTGGGAAGAGGTATTATGGCGGGAAGTTTCATAAAGTTGAATTTGGAATTCGTTTATTTATTCTTTTATTTTTCCTTTTGTTACAGGTAAATGTCGATGTATTTGTTAGCTAATGGACTTATGGGTTGACACTAGTGTGTGTAGAACCTAGAGCTGGCTTGCAAGAGAATTCAGGTAAAGTACGTTTAAAATAAAATAATGTCTAAAATCATAAAGCTAAAGAATTTGTTTGGTTGAACGCGCTAAATCTCAGGAATTATTGGTTCAAATTATTCTTGAAATATTCTTTTTATTTTCGATAAGTCCATTTACCGAGGAAGACGCAGTTTGAAGGAAGCTTTAAAGAAAGAATACCATTAATGTCAACTGTATTTCACATCACATAGTTATTTTAGTAAAGAAAAAATAACTTTTGTTGGATCATACATAGCAGATCGCATTCTGTTTCCACAAGAAATTAAAGACATGGCTTTATAATATAGAAAACAAAGACCACGAGTTCCCCACGTATCAATTTCATGCTTATTTTGTTTTGTAACAAAGCCTCTTATGCCTTTGCAACATAACACTCGATACGTGCGCTCGCGACACTCACGCTAAAGTATAGCAAATCAACTCCAATAGAGCTTATTGAACGTTCAGTTCCGCGTTCAGATGAGCCTGAGTCATACAAACATACATACACATAGTTACACACATATAGTTACGGCTTGGCCACATTACAAGCTTCAAGCGACACGCGAGTTGCGACAAAAACATCAATATCTCTGGTGTCATCGTGTGACGTCTACCCATCGGCACTAAGCCTGTGTGGTGGATTTACAGCCCAGACTCTTACACAGGAGGCATGTGTCCTAGCAGAACAATATAGGCTTATAATGCTATGCTATGACTGCCTATCAGGTCTCCACAGCCCAGTTCTTGGACTTTGCCCTTATCCTCGGTGAGACACGTCGGCAGTCTTCGGAGCTTTTGATTCATTTGACACACAGATTTGATTCAAGGCTGTCTAAATATTAGCCGAGGATGCTTAACGTACTTACCGAAGAAAAACAGGTTTATAGAGGGAACTGTATGGTCACCCATACAGCGATGTTATTGAAGTGTTGCTTAACCTGTCAATTGTCCCGTGCTGCTGTTTTAGTTTAGACACTGTAACGAGACACTCACGAAATAACTAGCTTAGAGCTTCCCACAAGTTACCGTAATATAACAACACTCACGAGTGTTGTTTGACTCAAGTCGCAACACCTGAGGTCCTGGCCAGGACGATATGGTCATACGAAGAAGTCATACATAGTGATTGTTTAGCTAGTTGTGTCATACACCCATGTATGGTGCGCATAGGTAAAAATAGGTAATTAAAGTTGACAGTTTTATTTTATTTATTTCATTTGTTGTGTCAGTGTTGTCATAGAATTGTGGCTGGATTAGGTATACTTAGTTTTTCTTCCTGCATTTTTTTGTCATGATTGAGCACCTCTAGCAATCAAATTAAGTATGAGCAAATCTAGGTTTAAGGTGATGACACGTTTATGGGACTGTTTAAGCAGGATATCGCGTCCCTGGGACGCAAAGAGTAACCGAAGGAAAAGGGTGGATTTTTAATTACTAAGAGTCTGGCAGTCCCACTTCACCCAGGGCGGGAGAAATCATTTAATGAGTTTTTTTTTATAGGCTAATCTGTGTCCCACTGCTGAACAAAGAATTTCCATTTCTTCCAAACCTCTTATAGTTGGCAATTAACATAGCAATAAAAAAATAATATAAGAAAAGTGAAAACTAAACCAAACTATTATAGAGCATCGAAAAATTCATCCTCAACGCTGTCAGCTGGTAATGTGCCCAAGAGACTGGCGGCGTTGCCTCTTTGTATGGCAATACTTGCCTCTGGTCAAGGTAAAAGCTCAGCTCTTTGTTTTTATATTTATGTATTTTTAGCTTCTTAAAATTAAGATAAAACCTTTTGTTTATAAGTATAAAAAAAGTTATAAAAAATAAACAAACTAAAGTGCAAAACAAGAACAATGTCCACTTCACTATAAATACATTAAAAAATGTTGATAATCTTTCGTAGTACGCGTAGTAAACTAGTAAAATCTACAATATACGATATCGAAAACGAAAGCTCTAATAACGAATCTTTACAAACATAGTAACTATGATAACCATCAACTAATCTTACTAATGATCTTCGTTCATCTGATTAGCACCATTAACCACGCACCATACGGTCAAGACATGTAGTACAGTGTCACGATTTTGTTTACATTTCTCATATGATCCGTGAGATATACTTACTTGGCTTTCGTGCAGGGAAAAAATTCGACCAAAGACGGGCTTTTTTACAAGCTTTTATTAAATTTCACCTGTCCGGTTGTCTGTAATAAAATCTTGCAAGTTAAATTTGATCGACTTCCCGGTTTCCGATTGAGCTGAAATTTTGCTCGTATATGTATATCGCGTGACAATGCAATATCATGATGACATGGAGCTGATCTTATGATGGAACTGGAAGGTGGTCATATGATCTCTGTAATAAAACGCCGCAAACCCTTCGAGTTTAGAGTCGTTTGATTCGTCTTGACGAGTATTTTGTCTATGGCAAGTATTTTTGTAACAATAATAGATTGTTTTTAAATAGGACATAGTTTTTTTAAATGACTAACTTGTTTGTTTTGGAATTCGTTCCTTCTCCTTCTTCTTCGTGTCGCTGGCATAACGGTATTTATATTTTATTGGCCCAAAACTCCGCCATTTCCAAGCATACCTATATTGTTATTTAGGACTCTGTGCCAAACATTTTGATCCGAACAAACAGTCTAGCTTGAATGAGTAACGAATATATCCATACATCCATTTATCCATTCGCACACTTACATTTATTAAGATTTTATGAGACTGGTCGATTCATTGACATTTGTCAGATTTGGACTTACCTTTCTTGGTTAACCGTCCGTTAGTGTATAGCCATATTTGACATCTGCTTTTCACAAACACACAGTTGATGCAACAAGCATTCAGTGAAAGTGTGCGTAATCTTTGTTCAGTGATTAATCAGGAGTTTCACTTTGTTCACTTTTGTTAGTGTTAATTGCTTCTGTCTACTTTAATTTAGGAGCTTTAGTTACTCGCCTTACTTTGTTTTTAGTTTCAAAGGCAAAGGCAAAAATGAGAATACTGATAAAATAATAGTTTTTTCTGGCAGTAGGCACTTTTATTACATGATTAAAAAAAGAAAAGTGATACATTTAATTTTATTTCGGAGACTTGTCGTGTCGTCATTATTCTACAGATCAATGAAATTGGCTATTTGACTGAAAAATTATAATAAGTCCGTCATTTAGATTATCAAAAAATATTCGACCCGTATTTTTTTTACTGTCAAATAGCCAATTATCCTCGCAATCTCCCAGAAGAGGTTACTTATGCAGACCTTAAAATTTATGGTCAGCAAACACTACAGTCTTTCTAAGGAATTCCCTGCTTTCTTTGTGTGAAATTACTACCTCTTTAAGAGGTTCCCAGATTTTTTTGGCTCAAAATCTTCATAATGAAAAAACCCTCAATTGATCTTCAGTCAAGAGTACTTGAAACTTAACTGCATTGAAGAGTTCAACGAACGCAAATAAACAAAGGCAGTGTTACAAATTCGAAAACAATAGAGTTTACATTAAAAGTAATTGACAATAAAACCATAGATCTCTTTACAATAAAAAATACAGGAAAACTACAATATTTCAAAAGGTGTAAACAATAAAATTAAAATCAACCGTTTGTCACGTGTCGAGATTCATTCATTTCGAACGCATTCAAATGCGGCCCGCCATCTTTGTTTCGATGCGCGCGCTTTTGGTCCGAAACGTCAAAAGATTTATGGCTCACTTCCGATGCGTTTAGTTTTTTTACTATATTTTATGCCATAACTCATTCTAAATAAGTAACACGTAGTTTTTGATGCTTTTAATTCGTATTTGATTTATTTGGGGCTTTTGTTTATGATCTTTTCTTTATTAATTACGTTTTCGAGGTAGTTGTGGCTACCGTGAATATTTCATGGTTAAAATCTTGTTGAATTCAAAATGGATTCGGTTTTTTTTTTGTACGACAACATTTTTAATCTTTTCACGACTGCTCTAGAAACGTTGAAGGAAACTGGCGTTTTGTAGAACCAAAAATTCGAAGAAAGTTGACTTATTTATAAGCTCTGGGCTCGCTTGGTGTATTACAGTTCAGTCTTTCACCCTAATAGGTGTCCCAGCAGTCACACTATCATTTTTAACGTGATAAAATCATCAAATAAGTCCTCTCACCCAGGGCAGAGCGGAAGGGACTGTCAGACTCGTACTGACTAAAATCCACGGTGTCCTTCAATAGCCCTTTACGATCCGGGGTCACGGTAATTCGTAAGTCCCGCGACCCCGGCAGGCTTTGGCCCTCTACAGGGGGGCCCCGTCACTAATTACAACATCATAGGCTGATTATGTAGTAAGAGAAATTATCTATGAATGATAACATCAAAAAACATTTACCATTAACATAGTTGCTTATAATCGATAATAAAACTCATTAGCTTATCTCAAACGACATATTATTGTAATTAAATGCTTTGGCGCCACATTATCTGAGGTTAGAAGTGCCATAATGCACATTAGTGTCCTTTTCACCTTCCCTCGTAACCGATATGACACTGACCTCTATACTCTATGGTTTGTGTGTGAAATTGCGTCGAAGTGTACCAAACTGGGTTAGGCAGCGCCCGTGGACTGGAGTTCCCCTTCGGATACGTCCGGGAACTCATTTGATGATTTTGCCACCCTAAAAAAAAAAAAAAATACTCCATTCATTCATCTTGGTTTTGTTTGAATTGGCATTGAGACCAAAAAGTATTATAACATTTTAGAATTAGAACGTATCGCAATTGTTCTGGCTTAGCCATTCAGAACGACTACAATTTCCATTGAACCTAAACGTGGTCTAATTTTTGGTCTATCAAACACTTCTGACAACAGGCTCAGAAATCACGCTAAATAAGTATTAAACATTTAAGAGACTGCCTAATTTCGAGCAGTGGAAACATTAGAGATCCTCTCTGTGGGAGGGAGTGGATGGTAACGCACCATGCGGACCCAGTACGTGTTGGTAAATGTCACATATCTTCAAATGTTTGGTTCTAGGACAATCCGGTTTTCACCCACTCGCTCTCATGTTTTCCTTCACCTTTTTATGAGCAGTGGTGATGAAATGTATAGCACAGAATAAAGTGCCTGTCTGGGTTTAAACCCACGCCAATGATCACTGTAATTCTGCCAAAACTTTATTGAAAAGACACGCATTTCGATATCCCGTATTCTATTATTCATTTCCCATCATTTGTATTGTATTTTAATGTATCTATTTTACTATTATACTTCCTTATTTCAATACAAAATTCCGGTGATCATTGAAATCCAGTCACAAGGATGACGCGCCACTATGGATCGATTTTTTAGAAACGATTTTAACAATCGATTCGGTCTCGCACCGCTGAATCGAGTCACAATAATCTATTGGTATGCAAATTACCGTTTAGGGGCTATTAACATAACTTTATGGTATATTTTCTAGTATTTTATATTACGTTGAGTCATTATATCTGTGGTTCTTGTAAAACTTTCATACTGGCTGACAAAAAATCTTTGAAAATATTTTTCTAAATGGTGGCCACGTGCGCTGCAAAGTGCTGTCAGCAAATTGACGGGGCCCTGCCGAAGCCTGGAGGGGTCGCCAGGCTGTCTCATCAGGTGACCTTGGAACGTAAAGGGCTATTAAAGGATTACCGTGGAGTTTAGTCAGTATAAGTCTGACAGTCCCTCTCGTCCCGCCCCGAGTGGGAGGACTCAGTTGATGATTTTACCACGATAATAAAAAAGCGAAGAACTGGTTCAGTGCTAGTGAATCTTAGGGAATAGGATCGCTCTACCAAATTAAACTTTATGTTAAAGTATTTTGTATACAATTTTGCATAATCCTTCGGTACGGTAAGTACATTTGTGTTTTTACGTTACCTAACTTTTATGCAAATGAAATCACAGACTAACAGTACAAGCTGTTTATTTGACAAAAACATGGGGAAATAACTAAAGAATAAATGTAAATTGTGTTTGTCCGTCTGTTATAGTAATTTGCGAGTCAAATGGGCGCGGCTCCTAAGGTAATTCTGTTTGTAGTGTCAATAATTAAGCGCGCATTTGTAATTGGAAAAATATTGTCGTTGTTATGCATAATTTATCATAATGCAACTTAAATATTGCCGGTGATGATGAGGGTTCAAGGTTGATTTGCCATCACCTATAGTTATCTGTGCCATCACCGAACATTACTGAGTTTTCGTCAAAATAAAACAAGTTTCATATCATTTCTAAATCAAGTTAAGAAAAAATATTTGAACTATTAAGTTTTTTTAAAGTTACTTGAACACTTTTTGGAGCAGTATTTTTAATCTTGAATTCCGTTTCTTTCTTTCTATCTACCTAAAACATTTAAAAAGTAATAATAAGTATGTCTAATTAATGGAAGAAATAGAATCCACAAGCTCATTGGAACACTAAACAAAACCAGACCACCCATTAAAAAACAACAACCAAAAATTGCCAAACGAACTTCTAATTTCAAATTCAAATTCAACCAACGATTGTACCATAGATTAAAACCATTACTGGCCAATAAAACCCGTTTCTCTATTGTCTATTCCTCATGCGTAGCCAATAACGTTATCTGGTCTCAAAATAACTGAATAACTAAACCGAATCGCGCTAATGTTAAATATGTGAAGTACCGGGAATTTTAGAGAAGTTTTTGACTATGCAATGTATGTATGTTAGAGGGTTAAGTGTGGAGGTATGTTGTACAGCGAGGTTTGAGAGCGATTGTGAAGCTATAAGATATAAGAAGCTATAAGTCGTTTTGATAATCTTTAATTACAACATAGTTGCGAATTTAGCCCGTTAGGCAGATGGTGAAAAATATGTGAAACTATATATAGCTTTGAGATACATGTTTGAGTGTCACTTTGGTAAAATGTAAAGGAAAATTGCAAAAATAAATGTAGTAAAATATAATAATTGGAAAGTAGATTTAACTTTATAGACACAGTTGCTGTTATGTTGTTTTATAATTTGTAAACGTCCTCATTTCTTATTTTAACGTGTTAAAATATCAACTGCAAATTATAAGAAATTCTTAGACCTTTCTGGAATGCTATTACGTTAAAATGAGCTTTAAACCTTTCAGATACGCTATCGTTTTAATCATTTTAGGATCTTTTTATAGAATAGCCCGATTCGATATTACTGTCCACTTAGAAAACCCGTAACATCAATTTTGAAAAAAATAACTGTAGCGTCTCTACACATAGTATAGCATGTTACATTCACAAACCTTACAATCAGCATACATAGATCAAAGCTTGAATCGACAATGTTGCGTCTACGTGAAAATATTTCAAACTTAATACTTATGCCGATTCCAGTGGTCGAGCTTTAGAATTTAAGAGTAACAATAGCGCCATTTTTTATTTTAATTCTCAGAATTTTCGATATAAATACTTATTTACGTTTTTTTTTTGTTTTGTGGTTTTATTTCTTCTGTTGAGTTCTGGCTTGAATTTTAAATTATATGATTTGGCAAATGTCCCGTATTCTTCGAAGTCGATGTGATGTCTTTTGCATATGAAAAATGTTATTTTGTTTATCGATTTTGTGATGGCTTCCTAGAATTTGAGAAAATAGGGTATTACACTGGATAAAAAAAAATTAAAATCTGTTTAATCCGTCAATTAGAGTATTGAAAGATAATGAACAAGTATTTTTTTTAAATCAATGGACATTGATAAAGATTAAACGCTTCGAAATTCGGGAGTGGAGGCTTGTGACGTCATAACGCCTGTAAAATTATACCAACCGAGTGACGTTTTGTGATTTTTAGAAACGTTGTATATTTGTCAATTTTAGTTTAAACAACAACAGAAGAAAAATTACGGGTCTAATATTTCTTGATAATCAATATTTCGGACTTATTAATTAATTTGAGTAAAATGCCTGGGTCTTGTGTTTTTTTTTAATACAATTATTGGTATTTATCTAGTACTAACTGGATTGTGGAGGTCAGATAGACTGTCGTTCCATGTAAAATACTAGTCAGCATCAGACAGACTGGTAACTGACCCAAATATACATGTTGTAGTTGGAAAATTCAGAGAGACAGATGATGATGTCATAGGTAATGATGTTGAAGGAGAGAAAGTATAGACACACCAAAATGAACAGAATCTGGAAAAATCATATTTTATAGAAGTCAGAATGAAATTACTTATAAATACTAGAATATCAAGTATTTTCAACATGTATAATAAATAGTAGGAAATATTACAAGACAATCAAATACTATTTATTATAAAAACTATACATACAGACAAAATAGTAATAGAAAAATCTAAATAAAATCTTGCTATGAGTATTTTATAAGTCTCAAAGCAACGATGTAAAAGTTATTTCGCTTTCAAATTCGATTTTTCACCAATTTCAGTAAAAGCTTTCAGGATTTATGTCTTTGGAAGCTTTCTAAAGACATCGTCTTCTTTAAATATATATTTCTGAGAACTCTCCTCTTATTTTATTTACTCGGCTTCTTCGATATTCTCAAACAGGAAGTGAATCTCGTATTCCACGTACATAAACACATTTCATAGAGCTACCCTTTTCAATATTTTATACAAGCAATTTGGGTAACATCGATTGTAACATATTTATAACATAGCTAAGGAGTGGAATTGCTTGCTTGGGGTCTGTGTTTCTTGATAGCTATAACCTGGGGATCTTCAAGTTAAGAGTGAATAGGTTACTTCTAGGCAAGCGTGCTTCACCGTCGACCATATCATTGCTTACCATCAGGCGAGATAGTGGTCGAACCTATCGTTGAATAAAAAAAGACTTCACTCCTTTTAATAAACTATGTTGTTAAAACTTTCCTTCGACATTCTTTTGAAGTGGACCAATTTATCGATTCAATTTGATTCACATTTCGTTTTTACAAAAGGAGGGTAGTAAATATTTTTTTGACAATCAATCACTCTTATGTCAAGTGCTATTGAGAAATGTCATTATTCAAAGGGTGACGCGAACGTATTTCCCGTTGGGTTATAGGCAGAAGTCTTCTTCTATAGCATTGCATGCCCTTCTATAACATTTTTTTTTAAAATGGGTGCTATTTAAAGCGTCTTCTATTTAATAGCATTATTGTACACTAAAAAATACATTGGCCACAAAATTATTAAATCAGCCATGAATTAAATAAATATTTATTTCCATATCTGAAGTCTTTATTACTGAATGAGAGGCTAAAAATACATAAATATAAAAATACAAAATTAAAATAAAACTAAACTAAACTACATATGAGCATTGAAAAATTAATTAATTAATTAAATAAATTGATTGTTTATTTATCAAAATGTACAAAAACTAGGCCAAGCTAAGGCGTAGTCGACGGAGCCCTGCTACGCGAGGCTCCTATTTCCGTCTGCAAGGTTTAAGGAACATAGCCAAATCGAGTTTCGGAGTGCCCCCAAAACTAAAATTGTTGCCGAGTTATAATATTAGTGGCTGAGTTAGTAATTTTGTGGTTTCGTTTATTATTTCTCTTTTGAAATCTTAAAGCCTTTGTCAAACAGACTGGCGTGGCGAATGCGAAGCGTGACGTTTTTATTTGTAACGTATGGAATTGTTTGAATCCAGTCATATAGAAAGGCGAAAGCGATCCGATAGCGTGACAGAACTATCGGACTGACGTCTCGTTTCGGTTCGGTATCGCTTCGGAAACCCTTCACTTTCGCTGGTCTGTTTGACAAAGGCATAATAGATGACGTGGTTACGGTTTGCGCATTGGCTGAGCGATTAGACTGCTGCACTGAGAATTACTGATTCGATTTCTGAATGGAACAAGTACATAAATATTTGTATGATCTACAAGTAGTTGTTCCGAGTCGCGATACAGGGGAAGTTTCTAGTATGGAGCAACATTTAAAAAAATATCATAAATTCATTTGCGAGTTGCAAACGATATCGTGTGCAATATTCGTCTTATATTGTACCGTGAATTCAAAATCTTAGAAATGATGTGTTCACACACATTTTAGTACAAAATGTTTAGTTTAAAAACTAATATTTATTTATTTTATTATAAGATTATGTGTATGACAAGTGTGTGAATGATGTATGACATTGCATGACCTTCAAGTTCCACAGAGTTGTTAAAAGTTTCTGTTCATGATCTCATACGTATTTAAGGTTTATACAAACAAAATTGTTTGTAGTTATGCATGTGGTGAGATTTAAACTAGCTTGTGAATCATTTAAAAAAGCTGCATCATATGATTCCATCATCCGCCATCCGTGTGCACGATATTCATTATGTTTAATATTTGCATGGAATAAAGGAAAAATCACCATTGCATTACCGTCACTGTTTCAAAAACCGGACCGGCAATCAGTCTGGTTTTGACTACGATCGAGGCGACTCGAAAGTGAAAATCTCGAAGTGACTTTTAAGTGTGTGCAAGTTTGTTTTAGTGGTGAATACTACTGAATAGTGTTGAATAGCGTTTAGCGGTTGTTGTAATTAGTGGTTTGTGTGTCATTAAAAATTATTTGGTTTTTAATTGGTGTTGATTAATTTATCCCCTACCCAGCACGTAACACTATGAAACCCAATATGGCTAGCACTTCAGACTCCTTTCATATTTATTTCTCGTTATATCCATCTATTCTAATCCAACTCCGCCATATTACCTCCATATAAACCAAATCGTATAAACACAATTCAACCAAACACTAAACACACACACAGGGTGATGTAAAACAGCGCAAAAGAAAGTAATTAACATTAGCAACGCACTAACTGACACATCCTGTATTTCTGTACAAACATGCGTGGCACACTTTCTCTGGACACCCGAAATATGACTACGAATGTAGGGTGACCATGGTTTGTACGTGAGGTGGAGAAGTGACTGGTCTAAAAATAATGTCATTATTCGAATCAATAGCTACATGATATTACATAGAGTGTGCGCCATGAAAGAAGGCTTGCAGAGTCATGGGACTACATTTTTTTTAAATTATTTTTTTATATAATGATATAAACACTAGCGCCACGTCGAAAGAACTACAGTCATGGCGCGCGGGGTCTAGGTAGTGTGTATTTGTCAAATTTATCAGTGTTTTCATATCTGTAGATAGATAGATAGAATACACTTTATAATGCACACCATATAAATTATTAGTACAGAGTATATCTTATACATAGGGTGACACAATGGGCGGTCTTATCGCTAAAAGCGATCTTTTCAAGACAACCTTTGGGTGGATTTAAGAGAAAAGAGAAACAATGCTGTTGGTAGTCTGAGGTGTACAATTTGCACATAAAATACATACATACAAACATTATAAATATATATATATATATATGTATATAATCAAGACAATACATATAAAAATTCGACTTCGACTGTAAAAGATTTGTCGTAGAAGCTGGAGGAATGCATTGCCATCTCTAGTCTTAAATTTTCTGATGACCTAAGATATTTATTATGTGTGTTCATAATTATGTTACTTTTTTGGATTGTTGGAAGTAATGGTAGAAAAAACTACAAGTTTCCTGTTAAACGTAATTTATTACGGTTTAATTCATCATCTTTTGTTTTTTTTTTTAATTTATGTATTGGTTTGTGTTTGACCACTATCACGTCTGATGGTAAGCGATGATGTGGTCGACGATGGAGCACACTTGCCTACACTTACTTATTCACTCTTAACTTGAAGACCCTAAGGTTATAGCTATATTTTAAATCTGCCAGATTCTCTGTTGTTAAAATCTGCAAAATTAAATTGAAACAAAAAGATAATTATGGACAGTCTCAAATTATGAAGATTTTTGATATTTCTTCATCTAATGCTTCACAACATATAAAGCGAAGAGGCAATACTTTCCCGTTTTATCGAAGTCAATAAAATCATCCTCATTCAATAAAGACAAAATAATTAATTCTACACATAAATCAAAATGATGGATGATGTCCCAAAAATAAGTTCATATTACGTACTGCTTACCCAAACAAGTCTGGTTGCTATGGTAACGAGTCGCGTCATGGCGGCGCCGTCAAAACGTTGGGGGTTCATGAAATCACCCCTGAAAACTGAAGGGAAGTAGGGAAGTTATTGTAAGTACGTGTTTGTGAAGGAATTTTGGTAAACTGTGGAGGAATTTTTCAGATGTCGATAGTTTGTATTTCATGGGTTTTATTGATAATATTGCTTAGGGTTTTTATTTATTTGGCTCTGTTATTTAAAACCAGTGAAAAGAATATGTATTTAGTGAAATTTATATTACAGGGAAAATTGTGTTTCCAATAAATTCAACTTTTTAAAAATAAAACATTTTGGGTTAAACATTTTGCGAATTAAACATTGTAGTCCAGAAAGGGAAAATCAAAGTTATGTTTCCTTATTAATGTTAAGAACAGAAGGATCTCATCTTATAAAGTATTTCGTAAGAACACATAAACTCTGAAAAAATAACACTCCTATTTTGAGCAGTTACGTAAAACAAGCAAATGATAGTATAGTATACTTAATCACTTTAATAGAAAAAATATCATCAAGATTATATTCCTTTTTTTATAATTAACCATAGATCAGGAATTTCATGGTATGTACCTGTGAAAAATAGAGAAGGTGCCAGGTGCTGTATGTGAAATACCTCAAGTGCCGTTTCAGCGAGTACTGAATGTGGAATACCTCACATCATTTCCACAGCTTAAAAATACGATCAAAATGGCGACCACCTAGTATACATCAAAACTTGACCAAAACTGAATTCACTTCAAAACTTTTCATATCGATTATGAAAATTAAAAGAGGGGTTGAAACTGAAATAGTGTCCGTCCGATGGGGGTTTTTATTACCAGTTATGTATGTCAGGGGTTGTAACAACCAGTAAGTACTGGTCACCCCATTTTATAGGGGTCATTTGTTTATGCAAGTTTTGGGAGCGACTAAATGAATAGGCGTAAAGATATAGTTTTACAAGTCACGGATAGAGCGCTTGGGTCGCGTAACTGTCTAAGTAGGATATCGTGGCTTTGAACGCAAAGAGCAACCAAAGAAACAGGGTGAACTTAGAATTTTTTTTTTAATTTGTTGATGCTGGGGTCCCACAAAAACCCCCCAAATGATACTGCAGAAAAAAACAAATGAAAAAATTCGCCTAAAGCTTTACAAGAGAGCGATCTAAATGACTAAAGCAGTTTACGCTAGTTGTGAAAGCAGAAAAGAAAACTACGATACAATTTTGTTGTTAAACATTTCTTAAACACTTCCGTCGTAGCAAAAAAAGTTAAACATCTGTTGAACACTTGTCTAAAAAAGGTGTTACTGCAAAACGACACTTATATCAACGCTAAATGCCGTATTTAGTTTTTTTAGACAAGTGTTTAACAGATGTTTAACTTTTTTGTAGTAAGACCGTTCGGTTTGTAGTTTGAAGATTACCTATATCTTAAATATTATCATAATTTACTCAAATAGATCTGCGGATCATGCAAGGTCACAGTATACAAATACATACTTAAGTTGAGTATTACGGAACACGGAAAAGGAAGTCACATAGAAAACATGCAAAATCCAATCGCATGTGCCAAACGTATGTCAAGAATTGGCATGTTCCAAGGATGGATGAATGATCTTTACTTTATCACGTAGAAATACTATACCTATAGTGTGTAAGATATTTTGAAATGTAACAAAAACTAAGGGATAAATGCTCAAATCGCCGTACTATTTAAAAAATTGGCAGGTGAAAAATACTTTACGACCTATTCTTATACCTGCCACAATCTGTTGAGACGTTTGTAAGGTTTCAAGCACAAACACCGTGACAAGAGAAACTATTTTAAAGATGTTACAGATCTGTGCACAAAAATATTATCGTACCTACAATGTTTTGTAAATTCCTTTACACAATATTCAATATAATGTTTAATAAGTTACTAATAGAAAGAATAACTTCAAAATCATTCGTCAAAAAAATGTAACGCACATCTTAAAACTCCTACATCATCATAATCAAAGATGACTATCTCCCAATCTCCTATCAATCTGCGACAACAATAGACTGAGCTCTCTGCTCTATGGTCTTTATGACGTCATAAACTAAAGTCACAATGGTGTCTATGACTCACGAGCCCACGCACTATACTTGTATGGGAAACTTTACTCTATGGGATTATGGTAAGGCCACTTTGATGGGTTTGAAATAAATGTCTTTCTGTCCGGTTCGGATGATGTAAGATGGCGAAGAAGCTGCAATGGGAATAGTAAATTATTTTCCAAACATGGTTTTTTAATAGCGGAATCATGACTGCAAGTTTTAAACTTACTATGTCAACGGACTAAGAACTTCTTCAATTTCCTGTACCAACATAGTACCAACAGCTTTCACATTATGCGTATACATCAAAGTAAATCAAAATCATATAATTATTTATTTGCAAACATATCATTGACTTTTTTTAAATAACATAGTTCTCCATATTCTAGACTAGTATGAGTAAGTAAATAAAATATTTCGATAATTTTGTTGCATTCCTAGCGTAGTTTTTTCACAATTGATTTCGGACCGGATACTGGTAAATCAGCTGCTGCGTCTCTTTTTAATTCAAAGTTTGTTTGAACAATACGGAAATAGTAATTAACTTCGTATCCCTTTCTCCACATAAATAGGTTAAAATGAATTCCAATCACTATTTTCATTTAAAACTCAGCGGAAACAACAAATCAATTCAAGCATTCAATTCAATAAATGTTCCTCTAATACTTTAATTTAGTACGTCACACCTTTAGAATGAAACGAGTTCTCCAAAGGTTTCCATCAAATCCCTATAAGGCCTGAAAGGATGCGTTTCAATTCTCTTCCTTGCAATTTAATGTCTATGGTCCTCGCCTAAAGTCATTTCGAACTGTTATATTCCATCAAAAACAAAATGACGAAGTTTTATCACATAGTAGTTACAAAGAAACGGTTACAAAGATACGTTTTATACGTTGACGACATGTTAGAGTGTTTTTCCTTGACGAGTTATGAATGGTAAGCAATAAAACAATAAGTCGTAAAAAATGTGGGACAGCATTCGGCAGGAAAGTTTGTATGCAAAAATGAAGGAAGGTATGCAAATCAGTTCCTTTTTATTTTAATTCGTGAGGATTGATTTGCGGGTCAGATTAATGAATTGTGTGGTGAATATTGAAGTTTGAGTCGTTGTTTTTTCATATCAATTTGGTATTCACTGCTTTTCATATATATTTTTCCAATCATGAGCAAATACTAACCTTCTTTAAACATTTAATCATTTGTTTTCTGTTTTGTTCACAGGTAAGCAGATTCCTATATCTACCATGGTAAAGCCTAATCGTAAGTAAATAAATTAAGGAACAATAAAAATATAGCGGTGTACTTTTAAACCCACAACTGGCTCGTTATGTTTGTTTTATCGAGTTGCACATTACTCGCTGCGGGCAGCGAGTAATGGGCAACTCGCTGTCCGACCATGGACCATGCCCGGGTCGATGGCGCGTTGTGTTCCACGCGCGCCTCAAAGATTGTCAGCAAAGTGACGGGCCTCTAGAGGGCCAAAGCCTGCCGAGGTCGCGGGACTGAACGAATTACCGTGACCCTGGAACGTAAAAGGCTATTGAAGGACATCGTGGATTTTAGTCAGTACGAGTCTGACAGTCCCTCCTGCTCTGCCCTGGGTGGGAGGACTCATTTGATGATTTTACCACGATAAAAAATAAAAAAGTCCCATATAATTGGGATATTTGCCAAAACATTTCGAGATCGCAAATACGTGACCAACGTTTCCATTCAGCTCATTATCCATTATTAAAAGTAATTTATTTTCCGCGTACGGCATGTGTCTGCCCAATCACGCGTTACATTAAAAAAAAACTTTCATGACATGACGTCAAAAACAATATGGCGGCCACATCTGCCGCATTTTGATTACAATCGTCATTATGACTTATGTCTTCATTAAATTGTATGGGGAGGCCGGTTTTGGGGCTCAAACGGTTATTATTACAAATTATTATTAATATTTCGTACATTTTATGAGCTGTTATGACATTTATATCTGTAACCTACATTGTATGACTGAAAAAATATGTGGAAAATGTCACCGTTTTAGAATATAATGACGAAATTGCTTGCTTTGAAGCGATATATGTTTCTATGATAATTCGCATTAGTTGTTAAAATTTGTTATGTTCAAAGCAAGTGAGTAATTATTATGAACTCAAAACAATATTCAATGTAATGTCAACAAATTGCCAGAAACTAAAGTAAGTGCTGCCAATTTGAACTACTTCTTAAATTTAAAGACACTAAAAAAAGTCTAAAAATCCTTGTTAAGTTTTTGTAACCAGAATATCTTAATTAATACTTAGTTGGAAGTTTTCTGTAACACACTATTATACATACCTACATTAATATATTTCAAAAACCCACAATAATAAATCAATAAACCCACTCTATTTGTCAAGATAAACATGTCAAACGAAAAATGACATAACCACAAACCTAGTCATATCGCAAATTTCCCGACCGCGCACTGTAACGGTCGCATACCTACCGTTAGACGGGGCAGCTGTTCGAGTATCGCACAGATATCGTGCAATATTGTGTTACACCGATTGTCAGCATTGTATTGTTGGCGCCATTCGATAAAGTCATAGACTTGGGTTGGTCTATGGTCTGAGTAAAAACTGCTTTGTGTTCGGAGTGAAGTAATTGGTTTTTTAGTAGATGTTAGATGGATTGGGTAGGTATTGATAGATATTGGATTACATGGCGCTTTATACTACCTATTGAAGAAGTATTAATGAATATTAAAAGGTCAAGTTGCGGTCTTGGGTGGAGATTACTAATGAAAGTCCACAGACTATGGGGAGAGATAATCTCCTCAAGGTGGCTGGAAGCAGTTGAATTAGATTTGAAGTATGTTAATGATGATGATAAATTCAATCAATTTTCGGAAACGGGGTGATATAGAAACTGAGAAATGGTAGCTGATGTATGAAGGAATTAAAATAACGAAAATTATGAAATAAACTGCAAGTTTTAAAACATTTTTTTTGGGCTCGTTTTCGAAAAGTAACAAGTAAGATCTCTTAAAAAAAAAGGTATCCACAGATCACTCAAAGTTATTGAAAGGAAACAATACCCATCCAAACATGATTGTATTCATCGCTGATACGTCAAAGTCCATACCTTCATCATTTTGATGAGCGCCTAATTAAAAAGCTCTAGCCTCTAGGGATGCCATGACAAGGCAATGAAAGGGCAACTAACAAATGAATTAAAATGCCTTTAGGGACGTTAACCTTGCTATCTGATTTTGAATTTTATTCATAATACTGAAAGACGAAATTCCGACAGCGCTTTCAATAGTGTTTAGGGTATTCCAAATTTTTACTGTCCATATATTCCACATGTCATTACTGACCTAATTTAGACCTACGTCTGATTAACATAATTAAATACACGGTGTGGGTTTTTGAAAAGGTGATGAGTAGGTACATCATATTTTTTATCATATGCATCAGTTTTTTGGAGTGTACTTACACATTTAATTAATAGAGGTTTTCATCAATTTAGTCGGCTACTAATACTACTTTATCCCATGGAAAAAGCTCATAAATTGATTTCTGACAAAAGATACTAGAAAAAAAAAGAATGTTTCAAGAAATTGTATTCCACATTTTATTTTGTCAGTTAAATGGAATACTTAATAGCTGTAATTTTTTTCTTCTAAATCTTAATATAAAGCTATTATTAATATCTAAGTTTAATCTCCTCATAATTTGAATGAAAGAAATGGTTTGATTATCAAATATGTTTGATAACTTTATACCAGTTATTCACAATAGGCAGTACAAGCTCTACAGTTATTCAGAATAGGCAATACAAAACTCTAGATTTCTAGTTTTATCATGACAAGATGGTCTAGATTCTAGACCAAAAATCATCTATACGTATAATAAATCTGTAGAAGGATCAATTCTGTACATTGAAAATATTGAAAAAATAAATAGCGGGGGGTGTTGCTGGATACCAAACCCAAATATGTGATTAAAAATTTTTTTGTCTGTCTGTCTGTATGTGCAGGCATCACGTGAAAACTAACGGTTCGATTTCGATGAAACTTGGTATAATTATACCTTATTATCCTGGGCATAAAATGGGATACTTTTTATCCTGGAAAAATACGTAGAAAAAAAATCTTATTTTTCAGTTTTATTCATAGACGTTGTTCTGTAGAACCGCGAACACACGTTGCATTACCCGCAGTGGATTCAGCGCCGTAATATTTATAAGATGTCATTGTCAGAGTTACTCAAAATGGAGAAATAAACCATAAACGCGAAGACCGACATCCGCGCGGACGGAGTCGCGGGCGGAAGCTAGTTCTAGAATAAAATGAAAATTGTTTTTACAGTCAAATAAAAAGTTCAAATAATAAACCCTTCAAACGTGCCGAGATATCATATAAATATTATTCAAATAAAACTTATTGTTTTACTCTAAAACTTTTTATGTGACATGCTCCCTGCGGTGATCGAATTAGGGAATACCGTAAAATGTCCAGTTTTTTTGTCTATTGAATATCCCAAATTCTTTTGTTTTCTTCTATCTTTATGTAAGTTATTGTAATCGTGTCAACCCCTTGTCTTTTATGATTTAGTACTTAAAAGCTTAAGATATTTTATACCTATGTTTTTGGTTTTATACTTTTTTTTTGGAGTAAAAAACAAAATATTTGGCTGAGATTGTGGTAAACACGTTTCTTTCTTTTTTTTTCAATCTCACTATGGTGTTAATTTTTATACAAGTTTGCTCTAGATTGCCTCAGCTCGATCTTTTAAACCTGATTTTAATAGTTTCTGGGTCGGAGTCATACTGTGAAGTTTATTGCTGGAGTAATTACAGATTTAACGCGAAGGGCTAACAAGTTGATCGTAATTACACATGTGCTTTGATCTGAAGATATCTTGAGATAATTATAACTTGGATTGACAAGAGTAATATGTAAGAAGATCATAGGTACTAGAACGTGTGATGAAAGTGATATAATTACACCAATTAACACTTAATTTATGGATCTCATCTGAAAGGTTTGTTCAGTAGTCCAAAGTTAATGGGCCATTAACTAAAACAAAGATCGTTGTCACATCTCTTAGTATTTTGGAAGTGCAGTAAAAACACGAGAAAGCCATCAAAACTTTAACGGGCATTTAGCAAGAGTAATCCACAGACATGGTCGAGATAAAAACAAAATTCTGTCGAATTTCTTTTTCAAGTCGGAGAAACCAAAAATTTACTTCATTTGCTTAGAAATTGGGTTCAAAATCGAATGTGAATGAACAACAAAGTTTTTCTCAAGTCCAATTCATATTATTTCTTTTTAAAACGTCGATAAAATCAGTACCAAACATCGAAGTTTGCCCATTTTGTATAATCTTTAACTTTTTGGGGCCACAAAAGAAACCGCGGGTTCTTGCCGTTAATTTTTTCTTTCACAAATTCCTGAGACGCGATACCTGATCGGAAGGCAAATAATCAAGGTGTTGCAAACAATGCGAACAAAATAAAATTTTAACACAAAAGGGGTAGAGTTTAAAATTGTCTGTTTTGTCGTGTTAACTGCAACATATATTTCCCGCCTTATAATTCGGTGTGGCGCCATTTTGGGATATTTTATTTTATTTTAAAAGGGTTTCGAAGATTCTTTGTGATTGTGAATTAGTGGCTTTTGTGGATATTACAACATTATTACAAACTAAAGTCGGAGATAAAGGGATTTATTGATCGTAAATATCCCAATGTCTTTTATGGTAGTTGCTAAAACAGTTTTGAAAGGTTATTAGGCTCTTTGGGCGATAGTTAAACAAGCCATGATTAAGTTCTTAGATTTGTTTGTTCAAACACCTTTCAAGTGATCCTCTAAAGTGTAGGCAGAAGTGTGGGTACTCTTTCTTGTGTGGTCCTTGATGATAAGCTAAAGCATACCACTTGTGGGCGTGGGACGGTAAAATCGAAGGGAATACACAGTATCGTATTTTTCTGCTTGCAGTACATTTACTAGATTTTCGGTTTTAATTTACCCTTATTTTAAAATTTTATAGGGTTATTTATAAAGCTCGATTATGTGGTAAAATTATCAAATGAGTCCTACCACCCAGGGCAGGGCGGGAGGGACTGTCAGTCTTGTACTGATTAAAATCCACAGTGTCCTTCAATAGCCTTTACATTCCGGAGCCATGGTAACTTAATAGTCTCGCGACCCCGGCAGGCTTTGACTCTCTAAGGGGGGGGGGGGGGGGGCGTCATATCCCTGACAGCTCTTTGAGGCGCGCGTGGAACACAACGTCGACCCGGGCATGGTTCATGATCGGACAGCGATTTGCCCATTACTCGCCGTCCGATAAAGCTCGAATTAAAGTCTGACTGACATCATAACGCTTTAATGAAAGTAAGTTACCTTGAAGGCTGGTTTCTCAAAAGGCTGGTTCAGATGTTGCTCTTCATTGTTGAAATTATTTGAAAAGCTGGTGAAAGGTGAACTCCAAATGCGCCTTTACCTGTGTGTTGACTGTCTTCTTATTTTCTATGTAAGTTAATTTAACAAAAGCAAAAACTTAAGTAAATAGCATAGTGTCTCACCGATATGTCGGGTTTGCAAAATGTAAAGCAACCTGAAATTGGTTTTCAAAAGTTAGCTAGACGTGAGGATAGGTCGCGGGCACGCGGACGGCGAGTAATGGACGACTCGCTGTCCGACCATGGACCATGCCCGGGTCGACGGCCCGTTGTGTTCCACGCGCGCCTCAAGGAGTGTCAGCATTATGACGGGGCCCCCTGTAGAGGGCCAAAGCCTGCCGGGGTCACGGGACTCTCGAATTATCGTGACCCCGGTACGTAAAGGGCTATTGGAGGACACCGTGGATTTAAGTCAGTACGAGTCTGTCAGCCCCTCCCGCTCTGCCCTGGGTGGGAGGACTCATGTGATCATTTTATCACGATAAAAAAAGACGTGAGAATAGGTTCTATGAAGCTAGGTGTGCCAATCTTGTCTAGAACCAACGTATAATTGCTTTTGATTTTCACAGTTATCGGTTCATGACAGCTATTAAAAGATCTTAAATGGTAATACCAATTTTTCCGCACCCAAAACTGTCTTTTATCAACCTCAAAATTCCTAGACCACCCTTAAACTAAAAACACCATGCTTACACTTCAAAACGAAACAAAAAGCCATTGCAGGCACTTAATACTTCACTCTATGTTATACAAGGTAGGTACTAGAACCTTCTAAAACGTTCGCTTCCATGAAACGTCAAAAGAAAGAGAGAATACAAAAGATCCCGGTACTGTAAAGGTAACTTCAATTGGTACTATTCATGTATGTTATAATGACTACGGAAAGGTACTGGCGGTGGCCATGATTTACGGTTTTTTAGAGACATTCTTGGTATTTTTTCCTTTTTTTTTTCATGACCTAAATATATTCCTAATTCGGAAGCAGTATATTGGCTTCTATTTTCAAATTCATGCAAGTTACATATAGGTTCTATTATAGTACAGATAATTATTTATCTTATAGCAACGTTTCGATGACATGACAAGGGCACGTATCTTGATATTTCATTTTGTTCAAGATATTATTTTTGTGATGAACCAAAAATATTCCTTGAAAATAAAGTAACCTTAATTAACCCTTTGACAGATCTCGTGTTTATTACATCTAAATATTAACTAATGTAAATTATTCTTTCATTGCATTGTATATTTGCATGACCTGAACTACTTGAGTTTGTCTTTAGTGACCTTTCATGATAAATAAAAGACTAACTAATGCATTACCAAAATGAAAACATAAACTTGTAAGAGCATGCATATACTCCACCCTTATACAGAGGTTGCTTAAAAACATGCAAATACCTAGCAAATATATAGGGTGGAGCCACACAAGTCATTGACATCTCATCAATAAAGACTGAAATCAGGCAAATAAAATGTTCGCATGGAAAAGAAACATTAATATAAAGGGCGCCATGACATTCAACCATGAAGTGTCATTAACAGTTCTAATTAATTTAATTATGCGATCTAATTAGTATTTATTTTTATGTCCTAGAATAAAAAAGTGAATGTTGTAAAGATAAGATTCACGCAAAAATCTTGCTTGCTTGATGATTATAGTAATTTGTCTTTTTATTTTGCAAATAAAATAAGACTAATGCTTCATGCTCATAACTTGAAACGTTTACAACCCTTTTTAATCAAGTTATCAAAGAGAGACGCTACCTGCTTTTGAACTCATTAGGGAGTTTTTGTACCTTAAGTAAAAACTCTTTTTGCTAAGTGATTCATGCAAATACTATTTGAAAGCTTTAGTTTTGAAAGCTAATTTCCTATTTAGTTTAATGCAGATTTAATACAGACAGCCTCTTTACCAAAGACATAAAAAAAAAAACTCAAAAAACTTAAAACACGAATCAAGACAGTCCCACCTCCTCTCAAAACCATAGACAGCCTACCCAGCACGTTCCTGCTATAGATTTATGTGCACCTTTTACAACACCCGCTCGGCGGCAGGTGATGGACGCACGCGCAGCTATTGTTGTTAGGGGCTCAGCCATGGATGGACAGACGGAATGAACAGTGGCTGTGTAGTATTGTGATCTATGTAGGTTAGATTTTACGACATATTTTTTAGTGGACAGAGCCGAGTTTGACCATAATCTCACCTGATGGTAAGCGGTTGAAGATCTCAATAGATTCAATAAAATCTATGATGTAATCCGTGGAGTAAAAGTTGCTTTTAACTACTCATTGAAAGATATAATACAGAAGCGTTTACATCAACCTACCCCAAACTGTCAAATTTCCCTATTTGAACATGAAACTTTCTCTTATTGAAAATCTGTTGAAGTTGTACTTATCGTCTATACATTGTGTTTTTCAACTGAGTACAATGTTTTTGATGTAATTCTATTTAATTTTTCATACATATCAAATTCATTAATAAAAATAATAATATGTAAGTAATAAAGACGATATTGGCATCAACTAACCTAATGCATCGCATTTCATTTTTGCATCACAAAATTGATAGAATAACTCTGATTTGTCCTTGTACACAACAAGCTCGATCATATTTGTCTGACATTTGTGTTAACCTTAATTGAAGATTTTTCTAAGAAATAGTAATGAATTCCTCATATAAATTAGTACGCGGTAAGAAACAATAGCAACATGTTTTCTAGAAAGTTTGCAAAAATCCATATTTCATAGTTTACCCACCACAATACATTTATTCACCAGTCTTTTTCAATTTTTTTTTTCTCTTTCGTGAATATTGAAAAAATAAACCTTTTTTATTTCAACGGATAATTCATTGTATTAAATGAAATCTTGTAAACAGTCGTGATCACGCCGATTGTATCTGTAGTCACGAATTTGTATGGCTTGAGGGATTTCACGATGTTTTCTGAAATGGTAATAAATGAAGGGGGAAAGAAGATAGACAGTTTTGATTATTATTTTGAGAATATTTTGTTATTTACAGAGTTAGACAATTTGAGATTTAAAACAAAAAAAAGTGACACGTTGCAAAAAAAAGAATTTTGTTCTTACACAAAATACTATAATATACTACACAAAATATATACTATAATTATGTACTATACAAAATATATATAATATATTCAGGCTTTAATTCATCGACGAATTGTGAAAAATATCTTTATGTTTTGACTAAAAAAGGTGTGACGTCAGATAGCGACTTATCCAGAAAGAAAAGAAACTACATTGACACAAATAATTCAAATTAAACCAGATAGACTTTAACATCTAGCTAGCCATACACAAAAATCAAGAATTCACATTTTTTTCATATCCCACAATAATACTAACAATTACAACTAAATATGATTTGAACCATGACCAAGCCCTTTGAACAATCCTCAATAATGATTTCAACTTACAAATTACTATTCAAGACCACCATAGAGGTACAGTCGGGTACACAACTTCTGTAACCATAAATAAAATACAAAGATTTTTGTAATCGGTTAAGTTACGAGTATTTCAAAGATTACTTCCTAATATTATAAAGATCTCAAGTTAATAAGTTTGGATCTTATAAGTTTTTTTAAATATTAGTTTGAACTAGCTTCTACCCGTGACTTCAACCGCGTGATGTACTTATTTTAATACAAAAAGTTTGATTTTTTATCACTCGTATGTTATTTGACAATAGTGTAGCAGTCTATCAGTGAAGAAAAAGTTAAAATAGAGTGAGTAATTCCTGAGATTATGACCAAAATCAAAATATCTATATGAAACGAATTGTAGATTATTATGTAGTCTATGATTTAAACGTCAAGATTATGGTAAGATCCTTTTTGAAGTCAAATGGGATCCGTGCTCAGGAATCATGGCAATTACTTTTGTTAAGGAAATTATGGATTTGAAATTCAAATTATTAGTATTGTGAGGGGAAAAGTTATTGGAATAAGTAGTCGGTGTCTCTGAAATACTGCTTAGATTAACATTTGAGGATATTTCCTTTCGTAAATTTTCATACAGAAATTCTATGGTACTATGATAGCATTTACACGTTATGTTTTTAAATCTCGTCCAGAAAATAAAATGTTAAAATTATTTCATACAGGTAGTTTCATCTTTACAACGGATGATTTTTTAAGTCTTCATATTATCTGACTTTTTAAACAAGTAAGTCTAATTATGAAGATTCCTTGCTGACGACTTGCAGCACTATTCCCAAACCACTGTAACTCCTGCTAAACAGAAATATCTCATACATTGTTGACGATATAGTTGTCACTAATAATAAATCATCGAACACTTTTCTCACCGACTGTACTCGAAGTGTAACAAAATACCTTTAAAGACACACCTTTGACCATTGTTTTAATATTTTAATGACACGGACTACCATGAGTTATGGCACAAAACACCATAGATCCTTTTATCTATGATTTACGTTATTTTTAGGGTTCCGTGTCCAAAAGGCGCGGAGACCCTAATTAAAATGCTACTATCCGTCTGTCAAACGACTGCACCTTTTAAATTAGTTTAAGGAGTCACTTGGAAACTTCGCACATTGTGTATTTTTTATTGGAAAAGTCTACTACTCTTGCTTGCAGAAAATCTGCAGTTGCCGAGGCAAGTAATGAAGGTCGACAAAGTACCGGAGAATTGATTTAATTGTCTTGAATTTAAGAAGAAATTAATGAGTAAATAGTACCGGAGGAGTAGGAAAATACATACATAGTTATAATTACAGTTCTATGATTACGTAAAAAACATAATTATATCTATGGTATTCAATATTGTACGGTGTTACGGAACCGTTCGTCTGTTTTCTCGGGCTCGCACCTGACTGGGTTCCCAAACACCATAGATTCTTTAATCTATGCTTTACGTGTTTTTTAAGTTATACCTTTGACTCCTTTATGCCTCCGGGTATGGGTCTTTTAAGTTCCAGATAATTTTATGTTTTGGTTTATTGCTCATGGTGTTTTGGAATTGTGGCTGGTAAGTGTTAGTCAGTTATTAAAGTAAAGCTCAAGTTATTTTGTAAATGTTTCCTGGTATGGATAAATGGATTTATAAACAAATGTTGAGGCTGTTAAAATTTATTGAATGAAAGAGAAATTGTAAGCATTCAGTTACTGTCATTATTATTTAGGTACTCTGATAAAATATGTTTTGTAAAAGCCTTCAATATGGCTGAAAATACTGAAAAATTAATTGCAAACATCTATTACGCATCCAGTTTATACTGAAGCGACTCTATCCTTGCAAAGTTCGACGTTAAAAAGTGTTTACATTCCAAACTAATATTATAAATGCGAAAGTAACTCTGTCTGTCTTTCTGTCTGTCTGTCTTTTCTTCACGATTAAACTACTGAACTGATTTATGTGAAATTTGGTACAGACATAGTTTGGAACCTGAGAAAGGACATAGGATAGTTTTTATTACAAAAAATAAAAAATAAATCAAAAATCTGCCGGATGTCACTACTCCACGCGAACGCAGCCGCGGGCAAAAGCTAGTTGCTAAATAAAAAGAAATAGAATTTGAACTAAACTTGAAATAATAACGTAATAACTCACAACAATGCCAATTGTTAGCTTACAACTATTTGAAACATACATAATAAAATTCTAGCATTAAAATCTTTTCAACTATTTATTGAAATCAAAACATCCTGAGTACAATCGATCACAAAAGTGACACAACGGCGGCAAAAATGCCGTAACACAATAAACGGCAGACGGAAAAAAAACCGCACACACCCATGTCTATCCGTTTACCTGGACATTTCTCGGAAACTGACCGGTGCGCTGCTATCAGATCCGCTACTTTGTATGTGCATGCTTTTTGGGTAGCAGGTAACAGCAGGATGCACTGCCAGTAGTTTTTTTTTAAAAAAGGTATTTGTATTGAGGAATGTATTACATTTGGTAGTCATCATGGGTTATCAGAAGTACCGGGAATCTAGTAACCAGTGTTGAACGACATTTTGAACAAATATTCAAATATTTATTTTTCGAAATTTCTGTACCGATTTTAATGAAACGGCATACTAATAAGCATACAAGCCTTTGTCAAACAGGCAGGCGTGACGAATGCGAAGCATGACGTTTTTATTTGTAGTGGATTGTTTGAATCCAGTCACATAGAAAAGCGAAAGCGATCCGATAGCTTGACAGAATTATCGGACTGACGTCTCGCTTCGGTTCGGTATCGCTTCGGAAACGCTTCGCTTTCGCCTGTCTGTTTGACAAAGGCAACAGGATACACAGGTCTAAAAAACTGTTGCAGTTAAATATTATGACCAATTTAAAATTTTCTAATAATTTCAATTTTCTTTTTTTTAACAAGGCGTTTAAAAATTGTTCTTTCCAGTTATTACTTAATACGAGTATTATCTAGTAGACCTTGAAGCTGTTTAACTTTTAGTTTTTCCCTAAAATCAAGAGATTCACCACAAATACTTTAACATCGTCATCATCAGTCGGAAGACGTCCACTGTTGAACATAAGCCTCCCCCTCAGACAGACACAGATACTTTTTTTTTTAAATGTGGTAAAAACATCAAATGATTCCTCCCACCCAGGGCAGAGCGGGAGGGACTGTCAAACTCGTACTGACTAAAATCCACGGTGTCCTTCAATAGCCCTTTACGTACTGGGGTCACGGTAAATCATAAGGCCCGCGACCCCGACAGGCTTTGGCCCAGCAAAAATGACGGGGCCCCCATCTAGAGAGGAATTATCCGTCATTTTTGTTGACACTCTTTGAGGCGCGCGTGGAACACAAAGCGCCGTCGACCCGGGCATGGTCCATGGTCGGACAGCGAGTTGCACATTACTCGCTACCCGCATGCCCGAGCCACAGATATTTAGTTAAAACAAAACCAAAGGAACATCTTATAACAAGAATTTATTATAAAACAGATACCATGTTCTTTATGGAGTGTGAACCAGTCGTTATTAAGCTGATAAATAAAATGAATGACCCTATTTTGTGTCTCAGTCTTAATAAGGGACCCTCTATGTGCCTTATATGTTGAGGCAATAAAGACACGAATTCATTTGTTTTTTTTAGGTCATAAATCTCTGAGGTTTTTGGTCCAGTTTTGTCTTATTTTTGGCCAGTAAAACATCTGATTACAGGAAAGTTGACCGCATATCACATCTACGAGTATACTCGTATACCATACATTGTTTGTTTCTTTGGTTGAACGCGTTAATCTCAGAAACTGCTGGTTCGAATTTAGTATTGTTTTTTTTTTCTGTGTTGGCTAATACATTCATCGAGGAAGCCGTACAGCGGGGGCCGACGGCGCGTTGTGTTCCACGCGCGTCTCAAGGAGTGTCAGCATAGTGACGGGGCCCCCTGTAGACGGCCAAAGCCTGCCGGGGTCGCGGGACTCACGAATTACCGTGACCCCGGTACGTAAAGGGCTATTGAAGGACACCGTGGATTTTAGTCAGTACGAGTCTGACAGTCCCTCCCGCTTTGCCCTGGGCAGCCTGCCCACTCATGTGATGATTTTACCAATAAAATAAAATATAAATGCGATAGTGGATGGATGGATGGATATCGCGCCATGATCATCCTACTCTTTGTTGAAACATATAGTAGGTATAATTATTGGTTCTTATAAAAATACCGCATACTCTCGCAGGTCAGACAACCTTTTCAGTAGACGTGTCTTTGAGTGGCGACGACGACTAGGCAACCGTAGTTGTAAGCCCCTTCGTACCCTTTTTTTTATCGTGGTAAAATCCCACCCAGGACAGAGCGGGAGGGACTGTCAGACTCGTACTGACTAAAATCCACGGTGTCATTCATAGCCCTTTACATACCGGGGTCACGGTAAATCATAAGTCCCGCGACCCCGGGCCCTTCGTACCCTAGGCAATGCAAGGTTCCGATACCTTACGACTTTGGTATCCAGGTTACTATCGTAATACAAATCCATACAGGTTCGTACACAGGCACGCGTCAATGGATGTCAAAGCCGTAAGGTATCGGAGACTTGCGTCACCTTGTGTAGGAAGGGGCTAAGACGCTTGCCAGGTGGAGCGACGACCTGCAAAAGCCAGCTGACAGAGACTGGATGAGGAAAGCTTAAGACCGGGCTTACATTGGGAGAGGCATATGTCCAGCTGTGGACGAATGCAGGCTGATTATTATAATAAAACACTTACTAATTGTATTGTAAAAGTTGTTTTTGTATTTGAAAATTTGCAACAATGACTAATAAATATTTTCTTTTTTATTTACAGGTAAACAAAGTTTTATTTTCAACATGGCGTTAATTTCTGGACGTATGTAAGTATCTACATAGTTTAATGGCAGAAAATAATATTGAATAAGATAAAAAAAACTAGTCTTACCAAGAGGCATCGTTTTAGCCAGTTACTGGGTTGTGGAGGTCCGACAGGCAGTCGCTCTATGTAAAATACTGATATCCTGCTTCATCTGGTTAGACTGGAAGCAGACCATAATATAGTTGGGAAAAGGCTAGGCAGGCAGAAAACTTTATTATAAAAATACGTGTGGCACTCGGGGACTGCCGCGGTAAAGCTCTTGCATAGCATTTTTATCATTATGCAATTATAATTATTTATTTATTTCATTTATGAAAAAATTGAAAAAAAATATCGTCTACCACGAATATTTAACGAGAATATCATCCCATCGTTGCTCTATGGGAAGTTACTCTACTAATTAGACTATGGTCAGCCACGTCAATCAAGTGAAACGTCAAGAAAAAAAACATTCATTCACGTTGACATGACAGATGTGATAGTGACAGTGTTAGGTTTATTTTCGTTACGGAATTTCTTGATTCAGTCGCCGCGCTCAAAGCCCGCGATAAAAGCTATGCAATAGCTTAAAAATCGAATAAATTCATCTTTAATATTAGAAAAAACATAATGAATTGTCTCGTTGCTGTTTGTTGCATCTTTACTACATAGTGTTAGGTACTTCGCAAGTTCATTGCCCGCACTGATAAGAAGAACAGAAGCAACATTGCTCTCAGCTGATACTATATCAAGATCCCGATCAATGTCTCATTCATTTCTTGTTAGTTTATCTATTTTCTTTTATACTTTCTTATTACCTATTCATTATTTATGTTGTACATAAAGGATACGTACGTATCTACGTAAAACTAGGTCATTTTTTGAATTTTTTTTTAGGTGTTTAATCGTCCTGTATCCTCTCGTCCTGAGTTGAACCGAAGGGACTGTCAGACTCTTACTAACTAAAAACCAACAAGATCTCGTGGTTGTCCTTTGCCTTGGTGAATGTTTATAATACGCGGTCAACATTTGCTTTTTTTTTACCTGATAAAACCATCTTATGAGTCCTCCCACCCAGGGCAGAGCGGGAGGGACTGTCAGACTCGTACTAACTAAAATCCACGGTGTCCTTCAATAGCCTTTTACGTACCGGGGTCACGGTAAATCATAAGTCCCGCTGTATGGTAATGCTTAGCCTCTGACCAAGGTAAAAGCCAGCTCTTCGGTCACGGGAAGCGCCAACAAGTCTGATACCTTTTTTCTTTTATTTTCTAACCAGCAACACAATTTCATATTCAATCAATTTTTGTATTGACTCACAACCAATACAATAACTTTCTAAGGTATTTTTAATTTGATGCCTCGTTACACATTCTGATCATTAATCAAAAACATTATCTCTCTGCCTACGTCCCAATACGCTAGCGTGAAGTTTACGCATTAATTAACTTGTTCGGTTAGTTTAACTGGAATTTGGAACAATTATGTTCAAATATGCAGGTTATTAACTGGCTGTTTTGTTTCGTAAGTTGCTTGCCAAGGTATTTTGTATTTTGGAATCAATATCTGTTATGCCTTTGTCAAACAGACAGGCGAAAGCGAAGCGTTTCCGAAGCGATACCGAACCGAAGCGAGACGTCACTCCGATAGTTCTGTCACGCTATCGGATCGCTTTCGCTTTTCTATGTGACTGGATTCAAACAATTCCACACATTTCAAATAAAAACGCCTCGCTTCGCATTCGTCATGCCAGTCTGTTTGACTAAGGCTTTAATGAAATCCTGGGTCTTCATTTTTACAACAAAATTGTAACAATATAGTTTTGTTGTAGAAACATTATAATTACCAAGCTATGTCCAGTTGTCTACTGCATGAGCCTTCATCCTTGTTACCACATTTTTTTTGGGGTGTCAAAATCTTTGACCGCATCCTGTCAAACTCTTACTGACTAATAAGCAACCTGTTTCTTCACAATTACTCTTTGCGTTCAAGGACCATAGTGACCTTTTAAGACAGACCCACGACCCCGTCAGGCTTTTGGTCCTATGGGGGTTCGTCAGTTTTCTCCAAATCTATACATTTAATAAATCTGTAGAAGAGTCAATTCTGTACATTGAAAATATTGAAAAAATAAATACCGGGGGGTGTTGCTGGATCGATACCAAACCCAAATATATGATTACAAAAATTGTTGTCGGTCTGTTTGTGCAGGCATCGCGTGAAAACTAACGGTTCGATTTCGATGAAACTTGGTATAATTATTCCTTATTATCCTGGGCATAACATAGGATACTTTTTATCCTGGAAAAATGCGTAGAAAAAAATTCTTATTTTTAATTTTTATTCATAGACGTTGTTCTGTAGAACCGCGAACACACGTTGCATTACCCGCAGTGGATTCAGCGCCGTAATATTTATAAGATGTCATTGTCAGAGTTACTCAAAATGGGGAAATAAACCATCCACGCGAAGACCGACATCCGCGCGGACGGAGTCGCGGGCGGAAGCTAGTGTAAAAATATAAATTGTAAAGTTGCCTGACAGTCCCTTCAAGTACTGTAAGGCAACTTCAATTTCCCTGCTTACCCATTACAATGCCAATGGGAAGTTTTCTTCCCAAACTGTCATTAGTGACATTTGTTACAAAGAAATGTGCGGATGACATTTCATTTAACATTCAAGTGGTTACTAAGAACTTGCAATCGAAAAGTTGTCTATAAGTAAATAAAGAATCTCGTTAATGTAGTGGAATGCCTTCTTTTCTAATTAGGACAATCTTTTATGAGAACCTCTGTTCAATTTATGAGCTTATACCAATTAACACAAATTCATTAATAATTTGTCAACACAATTAAGTTATCTGTTGAATACTTATTATCACCCACACATCTATTTTGAGAAGAAAACTCGTCATTAAATCAACCGGTTAAAAAGAAAGTGTTTACTCTATGGAAAGTGAAAGAAAAGCTTTGTTCAATCATTGTTTATGGTAGTTCGTGCCATGTGTGAATATGTTATAGACAATTGGTAAAGCTTTCAAAGTGCATGGCTGTCAAAGTGGCAAATTGCTGTCAAATGTTTCAATGTTGTCATTATTTTGACATAATATTTGACAGAAGTATGTATTATTACATACATTTACCGTTTTTACGACTTAACATTAGAGTAAATCGGTTTATGTATTATAATCGGATTTACTCGCCAAAACCTGAATGAAATTAATGTAAATAAAGCACGAAAGCAAGTTAAATAAGAACGATTTCCGTTTAGTCACAATTTGTAAAACAAAGTAATAAAGATTGAAGATTTAAATACAAGGAAGTGGAGACAGAAAGAGACGACGAAACAAATTCAAATGAACAAGAAAAGACAGAGCATCATGCAGTTGATTGCACTTTGATTGTGCGTTCCAGTTTTTTTTAAATTAAAAAAGATTAAAAAGAAAAAGGTTGTGTCCAATGAGGTTTTAATACAGCATTTCTTATTTCCGTGACTGATTTTTTAATAACAAAATAACATGTTCTATAATAATAAATAGATAATCTTCTCATAACAGTTTCGATAATATTTCAAAGTAATCCGGTGATAAAAAATAATGTATGGGCGGGAAATCTCTTTTATTACAACGATGACAACACACTATTTTTATAATCAACGTCATCAAAATTAGATAATGATGTACTTATTTTGTTGACAGCAAAATGCTTTTAATGTCACTTTGAATTAACCATCTCTTTTTTTTTGTCGTGGTATAATCATCATATGTGTCCTCCCACCCAGGGCAGAGCAGGAGGGACTGTCAGACTCGTACTGACTAAAATCCACGGTGTCCTTAAATAGCCCTTTAAGTTCCAGGGTCACGGTAATTCGTAAGTTCCGCGACCCCGGCTTTGGCCCTCTAAAGGGGGGCCCCGTCATTATGCTGACATTCTTTGAGACGCGCGTGGAACACAACTCGTTGTCGACCCAGAATTAACCATCTTTCATCAAATGAGTCCTCCCTTACTGGGTGGAACGGAAGGGACTGTCAGAGTCGTACTGACTAAAATCCACCGTGTTCCTTCAGTTTGCTGACAGCTCTTTTAAGGCTCGCGTAGAACATGATGCGCCATACCGCGCATGGTCCCTGAGCGGACGGCGAACTACCCATTACTGACCGCCCTTATACTCGCGCCTTCAGTTGCTGGAAATCGCCTAGAGATGTCAGAAGCGTCCTGGATATCCTTTTCCTCAAGCATTCCGCCTCCTCCTTCGCTAGCATTACTGCTTCAATGAAGGAGGTGATTGCTTGCTATTAGAAGGAGGTGACTGTATCTCATTAGAATTGTTCACCTGCAACGTAGTTTGGAAATGTTCTAAGCATTCTACGAGTACATGATGATTACCTATTCTGCTCGTAAATCGCTTCAAATAAGTTACAATCTTTTCTAAGTTTCTTTTTAAAGTTGTGAATTACGTATCATCATCTCGACTCTAAATAAACTCGATGTTTCCGTCTTCAATGAGCCATAGAAAAAAAGAAATCGTGCCTTACGTCACAACTTAAAATACACTTGGAATTCAGCTTACCCCCAAACGGGAAACAGTCGAAAAGATAAAATACCAAGTCATGACGGTCCACCACATCAAATCATCGGAAGACAGAGACAAAATACTAACTACATACGAGTGAGAGAGACGAAAAGCTGTCGGCTGCACTTTGATGAACGAAGTGATGGTATCTAATTCAAGGGAAGCGACTGGGTCATAATTTTTATGGTTTTTTTTTTATATTACAAAGGGTTTTTTGTCTTTGTATTGCAGTCACGGATAGTAATTTTGGACGGTACGACTGTATGTTTCTTGCAGTCTTTATATAAGCGACGAAACTATGAGTTTGGTGCATTTCTACAAAAGTTGTGGAAAAAATGAATTATGAATTTCTGCAGAGAGACCAGCGGGTCTAGAATAGCCGTTTTAAGACAGACAGAATGTAGTTTTTTTTTTTTTACGTGGTAAAATCATCTTATGAGTCCTCCCACCCAGGGCAGAGCGGGAGGGACTGTCAGAATCGTACTGACTAAAATCCACGGTGTCCTTCAATAGCCCTTTACGTTCCGGGGTCACGGTAATTCGTACAGTCCCGCGACCATGATTTTTAAGTAGAAATATTTCTATTCTTCAGCAGTCTACGAATATGGAAACGGCAAAATAATGTCGAATTGTATAGAAATAACTTCGTCTATTATTTTGTAGAATAAAAAGGCAGAAAAAAAACAATGATTGCTTCTCGAAGAAATATAAAAAGTTAACCCACCTACTCATCTAAGTATATTAAAATGCCACCAGACTATTTACAAAAAATAAACAAAAACATTGGCAATTTACCAAAAGTAATAGCATAGATACAATCTTGTAAAGAAAATCGAAAGGGAATCATAATTTGAGAGCCAAGGAATGCTATTTATCAGTACATTTAAATTCTATGTCTGGCTGCTATGAGAAGAATTTGGCATGATCATAACTTCTAAATGATAAGTGTTGCCATCTGGGATCTTTAAGAGCTATTTAGTATCTATTTTTAAGTATGTAAGTCATGGGTCGCGAGACTTCTGATTTACCGTGACCCCGGTACGTAAAGGGCTATTGAAGGACACCGTGGATTTTAGACAGTACGAGTCTACAGTCCCTCCAACTCTGCCCTGGGTGGGAGGACTCATTTGATGATTGTAGATGGGTGTAGAATCAATCCATTCCCATCCCATTTCCTTTAATTTTAATAATCGACGTTCAAAAGTGCCTCTTTGATAGTCTAATTGAAATAAATGATTTGACTTTGACTTTGATTTTACAAAAGTTAAAAATGTGAGAAAATGTACAAGAAAAAAATACGTAAGTCATGAGGAAGTAACCCGAAAGTTTGACAGTCTTTTCATAGAGTACTACACAGAACAGAACTGGGTTATGTACTCGCATGGCCGCGTAGCATGACCAATTCTATCTCTATTCAACCAAGGATAGACAAAGTAATTAAGCTATTCATAGCTTTTATCGCGGGCTCCAAGCGCGCTTTCTTTAAAATTGCTAAGCAATAGCTTTACCGCGGCAGTCCCCGAGTGCCACACGTATTTTTTTCATATGAAGCTATTTCTATATAATTCACTTTTTTTTAATTAAAGAATTTGAAATTTGATTAAAGCACCATTGAAGACTAGAACACATTGCCCCACACTAGGAATTTTTCCTGTGTCGTGGGTGCGTTTACAAACCAATATAGAAACTCACAAACACCAAGGCAGGCATACAAATATTTGTTCCGTGCGGGGATTGAAGACTCGACACGCAGCGCAGCAGTCGATTTAACCACCGCGCCAATCGTGATGATGCCAATGCCAATTACGAGTATAATATTTAGACGAGCTCCTCCGAGTTTTAAATATAACAAAGTTAATATTTCCAAAGGCGGACATTTTAAAACTAGCCCTGAGTTACGATGATGTATTAAACGCCATTTTTAATTTTATCTTTCCAACCTAAATTCTTTTAACGATTAATAGAACAACATTCTGAAAAAGCTTCCGTATGCATTAATAAACCAATAACTAGTCTGTCTGTCTGTGTATTTATAGCTCGGGAACGTTGCATAACGTCTGGAGCGTTGCCAATGACAATATGCACATGTAGAATTTTATATGCATTTTGGTGTTTTAGTTTGTAGTAAAACTAGGAAGGTCGTCGGTTATTGGGTAATTAAAAACTAGTTAAAATAATGGTAGAATGGTAGAGAAATATGGTAGAATTTTGAGCAAAATCTTTTGAAATATTGCAGAATACTCGATACAGATAGATTAAATATGAAACAGATAGTGATGAGATTTTTCAATATGGGAATTAAAAAAGTCGTGTTGCGGTGCTTTTTTTATCGTGGTAAAATCATCAAATGAGTCCTCCCACCCAGGGCAGAGCGGGAGGGACTGTCAGACTCGTACTGACTAAAAAAAACGGTGTCCTTCAATAGCCCTTTACGTTCCGGGGTCACGGTAATTCGTGAGTCCCGCGACCACGGACATTTTCCAATACATAAGTTAATTTTGAACATCTTTGATATTAGTGATGAAAGACATTGTGAGTTTTTTTTTTAACAATTCAAAAGTGTCTGTAACTGGCCTACTCTATATTAAATGCTTCGATTTTTAATACAAAGAATAAAATTCCCAGAACAAGCATAATCAGTAATATCCTGTAAAACCCCACGGCTGGGACACAAAACTTCTCTCTTAAAAAGAAAACAAATGCAGGAACAAAAAAACGTACTCAGAAATAACAGTTAAATTAAAATTCTCAGTATAGGAAACCGCAGAGGAGCTCGTGGCTAAATAAATACAGCCGCACAGGCCGATCTTCCGGGTTAAGTCGCGCTTGCCGAGGTTGGTCTGTGGATGGGTGACCATCTGTCATAGCGAGTTTCCTCCGTGCCTCGGAAAGCACGTAAAGCCGTTGGTCCCGGCTGTCATTTGTAGATCTTGTAACAGTCGTTACTGTTAGTCAGAAGCTCTAAAGTCTGACAACCAGTCTTACCATGGGGTATCGTATTACCCAGTTACTGGGTTGTGGAGGTCCGATAGGCACTCGCTCCATGTAAAATACTGATATCCAGCTGAATCTGGTTTGACTGGAAGCCGACCCTAATATAGTTGGGAAAAGGCTAGGCAGATGATGGTATAGGAAACCGCAGTAAAAGATAAAATAAAGTAATTGCTAACTTGCGGTTTTCCTGTACCGTTTCATAATATGATTCATTCATAAGTCTTCCTTACGTTCATTCATTTATTTGATTTAGTCATATTGTTTACCTACTTCAAAGTTAGGTTTGACGCTTTTAAGCCTAAACCGCTGAAATGATTTTCATGAATTTGAGTATACAGATAAAATGTGACAGTATCTTCTTTTTGAATATAATTTGAAAAATAAGAAATGTAGGTGGTGGCGAAAATAGTAAATTTTGATACAAATTGGCAAAGCTTGCTATTATGCGGAATTGTCAGCCGAGCCCATGCCGATGTTGATAAGAAGCTACAAATTAACACTATTAAAAGTTATACAATAATAAATCAAATCTAAATATTTATTTTATTCTTTCAATGTCCTAACAAGAATATTTTTAAACAAAATATCAATGAATGTTTTATATGTATAGCTATTATTTTTCAATCAACGTTAACCACCCTCTTTAACGACGTAAAAATCATTAGACCAAATGAGACAGGAAGACGAAACCAACAAAAAACAATTAATACAATTTTTCAATTTAAACCTAAATCTAATCTTTACCATCAAAATCACCACAAAATTGTTATTTAACAAGCCTTTCGGTTTTAAATAAAAACTTTTTCGTCTTTTTCCATAAACTATTTTCGCTCTATTACCTTTCCCGTTGTCCGGAGTTAATAGCCCAGTAAATGTGGACACATTATTGCTTTCATTGTGGTGTAGGGTGACCATATGTTCAAGACGGAATTTAAATAAATAATCCTAATTTTAAATGCAAATATAGGTATGAATAAGTGTGTGTGTCGTTTTGTTTTTAATGAGGGCTTGATTAATGGTAGTTTTTAATCTGTCACCCCTATAATATGTGTAAATAAAAATGTTCCTTTTGCATAATTTAGCTTGAACATTTAATAAAAACGTGATGATTTTAGGGCTGATGTCTGTAAATGGAAGAAAAACTAATAAAACCAACGAAAGTATATATAATACAAGACATAAAAATATCTTATATTTTTGACAACAAACATTAACAAATACTGTTTGTTGTCAAAAAAATCACAACCTATTACGATAAGATAAGTTTACTACAGTTCATATAGTATTTTCAATCCCAAATAAAAAATGGCGCTACCCGTACCCTGGCGTACCCCATTCAAACTACAAATTCGCTCACAACAAGGACTATTTATACAGCTGTTACATTATTGAACGAAACTTACGATTGCTATGCGAAGTACGATTGCTGTCAATGAACTTAGATTAAATCGCGCTTGTTCTATGCCTATTGATAAGAAACATACGTAGACGGACGGAGAAGAATCCATTGAATGAATAAAGATGTAGCTAGAGATACAATAACTATTAAATAAATTAGAAATAAAAACTTAATAGTAATGATAAGTATCTATGTAAGGGAAAAACCATTCAAATGTTGTCAAAAATACGTCAATATCACTGTCAACGGTGCCCAAAAAGCGGGCAGCATAGCCACGTTGTAGTGCAATGCTGTCATAGAACATAAAACATAAACATGCAATACAAACTTTTAATTGAATACTAACAAAGGGTAAAAAAACAAACTAGACTTACGTTCATCGAAAAAAAAAAAAGATACAATTTTGTGAAATTGGACAGAAACTTTAATGTTTAAAAAAAAGTTAAACTATGCCATATTAAAGTATTTCTGTAACTTTCATTTCGCTCAGTGGAAAATTCTGCTATTCAGCTTCATCTAGTTTGACCAGAAACAGGCCTAAAATTGCTGGAAAATTCCTAGACAATTGATTTTATTGAAGTTTTTTATGAACTCTGGTAAGTGTCTATCTGGCAATCTGTTTATTTAGTTCGAACTATTTCTAGTTTATTTTTTTAAACCTACAATCTAGGCAATAGCACAGCGAACATTGAACTGGTTGTTGCTCTAAAACATTAGTGAAAGGAATATTTTGTTAAAAGAAAAGCAATTATGTCTAAAACTTCATCAGCAAAATACACACTTAATTACTAGTTTATTTTAGTCTTATACAACAAACTATCTGAAATTAATCATAATAGCAATCAGCATTGGTCTCAACGTAGGTAGGTAGGTAGAATACAAACCTGTCAGCAAAATGACGGGGCCCCCTTTAGAGAGCCAAAGCCTGCTGGGGTCTCGGGACTAACGGGTAACCGTGACGCCGGAACGTAAAGGGCTATTGAAGTACACCGTGGATTTTAGTCAGTACAAGTCTGACAGTCCCTCCTGCCCTGCCCTGGCAGGGCTCATTTGTTGATGAGACCACGTAATAATAAAGATAGGTAGAATATCCCGCAATAATAAAAAATCACAGTCCCCCTAACCACTTGTACTCAAAATTCCCGCAAGTTGTGACAATTGACATAACATGCACTGCTTAATGTTCTATACAACTCCTATCGCGCGGCGTTTCCTGTGCTTTTGTAATAAAACGTTATTTAAATAACACAAATTGCTGTTAGATAGAGTTATTGTTGCATTAGGTTTAATTTTAAAATAAATACCGTGGAAATATAATGGTATCATTTCAATAATATCTTCTATTCAATAATGTTCTATGAGGTGAATTAACATTAACCAAATATTTAATACCACGATACGCTTTGAAACAAGAATCGCCATTGTTAGTAATACGTCTACTAGACTGACACAAAATTGCACGAACAATGTCTGTCTATAGTATAGTGATCAAGAACTTGTGGACCAGACAGAAAGAGGCCTAGGAAATTCTGGCGTGATGGCTTAACCCCTTTGTACAAGACGATGCAAATCTCCGATACCTTACGACTTCCAGGCGACTATCGTAATACAAATCCATAGAGGCATGACGGCATGGTTGGCGCAGTGGCTGAGTAATCGACTGCTGCGTAACGTGTTGCGGGTTCGATTGCCGCACGGAACAAATATTTGTATGATCTGCAAGTCGTTGTTTCGGGTCTAGGTGTTTGTGTATGTGAGTTTCTATGTTTGTAAACGCACCCACGATACAGGAGAAATTACCAAAGTCGTAAGGTATCAGAGACTTACGTCACGTTTTGTACATTACTCTCCCTAGCAAATTAAGTCAAAATAGAATTACTCATTAGCTTTAGTATTAAGCTAGATTGTATTTTTTATGATGTAACCGTATTAGGAAACATCATATAACAAAAAAAAAAAACGTTTTGTACATAGTTTTGTGATCATAGTAAAAGTACCCAACATTCTCCAAATTATCTTTCTCATTTATTTTTTCTGTTCTGAATGGGAAATAAATAAGCAACTCTAGTTAATTACCTATATAAATACAACACATATCGCCCCGATCAATTTAGGAACGCGAATTTCTTCTTTTTTTACAAATCGACACAAGTCTTACCGAGCATTCGACAGTCCCAACTGCAATGCAAAATATCTGACAGTAATTTATTACCGTAAGTCAATAATGTCCTGTGGTCGACCTAATAATAGGACACCCTATCTACCCGTTGGTGTCGTAAATGGCAAATAACGGATACTTCGGAAAGTGGTTTGTTATTTAAGTATTTAATGCTAAAACAGCGGGTCTAAAACGGTTATTTAGCAATATACTTAATGATTAACTTTGTGAATGAGTAATTGAAGAATAGTCAATGATATTGCGAAGTGATTTACTATTGATAGACTAGGATTATTGCCCTTTTAGACGGGTACCGTGGTTTCTTATTTAAAATGAAGTACAACAACTTTATGCGTTAACATGTCCTTTATTTTTATGTATGGTCTAGCTATGCCCCGAAGTTTCACCCGCTGTTTGGCTTCTAATCGCTAAACAGCCTTATACCTTACTAAATTATGCACTATCGAATGCAAAATGTTTTTAAGTTTTTTGAGTTGCCAAGCAGTTCTTACAAACAAAACCTGAGCTATCTGTCAAATCGTAATATCATTCATAAGAATTTGAGTTCAGACTCGATGTCAAAACATCCGTAACTACGGCCGAAACTCGAGTTTCGTTCTTAGAGATTACCCCCTGAAAACAGACTCCGCTCATCGTCTTGGTAGACGAATTTAAATTAACGGTAATTTGTTATTGACTCGTAAACCCCATAAACAGTTAATGAATATGTGAAACATACCTTGCAGGAATTCACATACACAACGGTAAGTACATCTTGTAAAATCATTAAATTACAATCAAGAAAATATGCGGAAAATTACTTTCACTTCCTCATTTTATTTAATAAATATTTTATTGCCTTTTTATTACTGTTACTATGATTATTGTTCGATTACGTTGTAAATTACGTTAACTTTAAAGGTTCTCATAGACTTGAGCATTCACTTGCAACAAAACATTGAACAATCACCATTTTTAATTTTGTGGAACTTAGGGTTGCCGCCCCTAATATTTGGAAACCAGACAAGACGCGTGTAAACCCCGGATTTTAGAGTCCAGAACCGGGACATGAGTCGATGTGCGCACCTTGGCAACTGCGTCGGGAGGGGTGGGGGGACGGTGAAGTGTATGTGTGACGCGGGCGGCTTAAGACATCCGATTCCCGCACGGAGCAAATATTTGTATGATCTACAAGTAGTTGTTCCGGATCTGGGCGTTTGTGTATGTGAGTTTCTATGTTTGTAAACGCACCCATGACACAGGAGTAATTCCTAGTGTGGGGCAACGTTTTTTTTAAAAAAATAAGACTAAATTTTCAAACCCGGTCGGACGAAACCCGGACAAATAAACTCCCTCGTGCGGTCTCAGGATGCACTCTAAACTAGGATAAATCCGGCTAAACCCGGACGGCTGGCAACCCTAGTCGTAGCGTGACATTTTATAACCTGTAGCCTTCCTCGACAAATAGACTATCCAAAACAAAAAGATTTTTTCATTTCGATCCAGTGATTCCTGAGATAAGTGCATTCAACCAAACATACTCCTCAGCTTTATAATAATAGTTTAAAAGTTTAAATAAGTATTTCCTATATAAGTTCGTAGAGTTTATCAGTTGCGTATGTATTGTTTGAAGAAGTTCTACTTAATGTACATTATATTTATAGAATAGATGATGTAACGGTCTTTGTTTTTTGGGACACGGGAGCAAATAGGTTGTGGTATAAAGTGGAAGCGGACAGCGGTGTAACGAAAATTATATAGGCCACTCCCTTTTTTAAAACCCTTCGGCTGAAGCTAGACTAGCACATGAGCGATTGGTAGCGGGACTGGAGAATTACCGTGACCCCGGTACGCAAAGGGCTATTGAAGGACACCGTGGATTTTAGTCAGTATAAATCTGACAGTCCCTCCCGCTCCGCCCTGGGTGGGAGGACTCATGTGAAGATTTTACCACGTAAAAAAAAGCTCAGGAGCGATTAACACAAATAAATTAATGCTCACGTATATGGCTACACCGTACATAAGTGATACCACGCGTAGTCTGTTTCGATCTTTCAGTCGCATCGCAAATCGCTGTTTAATGTAGTCTTAGCCTTCAATGCGGGTTTTGTGAACAATTGTATCTTGATGCTGTGTAAATTTAATTTAATCAAAGAAAACTAGAATTTAATTCTGGGAAGTCCAGATGCAATATAAATTACTTATTTTTTCTAATCTTTTCACCGGTATCCGTGTTCAAGACCTTGACCGTCTTATTACAAAAGTTTGACTTAGTATTGGTTTAAACCCGGACTAAACTTAAAAAAAAAACTTGATAAACTTCATTTTATAATAAGGTCTTTCTTAGTCCATGGTTTAAACCTAGAACTAATCCCAGTACTATATTTAGTCGGCGTTTTGGAATAAGACGGTAAAGGTTTGTGGTTTAGTATTAATTATATTAACAGCCACAACAACTGGTGAACAGCCACAAGAATTTTCGAAATCGGTTCAGTAGTTTTTGAGTTTATCTTTATTTACAAACACACACTGACGGCTTCTACACAGACAATTCAGAAAAAATAAATCGCTCGTCGCTTATGACTCACGCGCAACCGGAAATGGTCACCCTAACCCTAACGTTCTACTAACTACTATGTACCGGACACTAATTACATTAATTACCTTCATACGAATACATTATAAGCTGGCGCACACGTGCCTAACGCCCTTTAGCTGTACTATCACGCCTCTTTTGCATATTAGGCAGGCAGAGAGCGAAACTAGAGAGCAGGTCAATTGGAACTGAATTATGGGTGTTTAGTGGTAACTTTGGGTTATGTGTAATAACTACATTGTTTTAAGTATTTCCGCAGTTTTTTGTTAATATTTTTTTCGTGTTCGCTTTAATTACCATCATCATCTGATCAGCCGTAGGACGTCCACTGCTGAACATAGGCCTCCCCCATTTTCCAATAGGACCGGTTGGAAGCGGCTTGCATCCAGCGTGATCCTGATATTTTCATCAGATCGTCTATCCACCTTGCAGGTGGACGTTCCACGGTGCGCTTGTCTCTGTGTTCGCATTGGAATGTAAACATTGCCAAGTTGTCATTTCTAGGAGTGTCAGCATAGTGACGGGGCCTGTAGAGGGCCAAAGCCTGCCGGGGTCGCGGGACTCACGAATTACCGTGACCCCGGTACGTAAAGGGCTATTGAACGACACCGTGGATTTTAGTCAGTACGAGTCTGACTGTCCCTACCGCTCTGTTCTGGGTGGGAGGACTCATTTGATGATTTTACCACGTAAAAAAAAAACAAATGCACAGAAATAGTGCAGAAGGCCCGCCCTTCACCTAACAAATCAGCCTCATCAATCACCAGACACTCTTGGAAACACCAAAAACACACCATAACTAATCCCCCAGACATACTAAATCACACTAAAATACCATGGAGGAATCCGAATCACCAGCATGGATGGAATCATCGAATAAAATATTTGGACCGTAAGTTCAACGCTCTCGATAAAGGTTTTTAGGGTTCCGTGGACCAATTGCAAATAGAACTTTCATTTTTAACTTCGTGATGTTGAAGACACTTGATACTATTTCGCTGGAAATTAAAAAAAAAGTTAATACTTAAAACAATGAAAATACATTTATTGTTTGGAGTATCTCTAAGATTCATAATGTAAATTGAATTGAATATAAATACGATTATGTGTCAAGTTTCGAGTGTGTACTATCGGTATAATACTGTAAGCTGATTCCTGCATAATTAGGAAAAGGCCAGGCAGATGATAATGAGTTTGTGAGACACAAATATCAAAAACGTAAAAATAACTTTATTTTTCATAGATTTTTAAATAAATAGGTTAAGTAAAAACATATTGTAGCTGTTGATAATATGCGTTACCACACACTAATAAATATTCATCTCGAATACGGAACCCTTCACTATGTGTAGACCGCTACGCATTCGCCCTGTTCTCCAAACATTTTTCGCACTTCAGAACTCCCGAAGTTTATAAATATTTGTATTAGATCATTGTTGTTTCGGAGTCTGGAGTGGTGTGGGTTAGTCTGTTCTCTGTGTTACAGAAATAGCCTAGATTCTGCTAGGAGTTTACCGTGGCCTAATTTTTCATGGAACAGATCATTGGGTTCAAAATTCAGGTTTATTTTAATTAATTTGTCTGTTTTTGAACCTGGTCTCCATTTAAGTGAATTTGTAATGAATATGCATGATGATTAAATTTGAGAAACTGTTCTATAATTCGAAGTTTCTACTACTACTTTTTATATCCCTAAAATAAAGATTTTGTGTTAAAATAATTTCATTTTTTTTTAATTGACAAGTTCGCGGCAAATCTCTTGCGTCTGCTCGTGATGTCACTTTTTTGCCTTTGTCAAACAGACAAGCGAAAGCGAAGCGAGTCCGAGGCGATACCGAATCGAAGCGAGACGTCAGTCCGATAGTTCTGTCACGCTATCGGATCGCTTTCACTTTTCTATGTGACTGGATTCAAACAATTCCATACATTACAAATAAAAACGTCACGCTCTGCATTCGCCACGCCAGTCTGTTTAAAGGCTTTTAAGATTGTCAACAGTAATCAAAAGTAAACATTGAAGAATTTAATAGAAATGCAGTATTTTTTTCTGATTGTTTCACGTGACATGGAGCAGGGCTATATTTATTTGTGATTTTATTTCGAAGAAACACGATTTCTGCGATTTTTTTTGACCCAAAGAAAAATTAATGAAACCATAAATTAATTGATTCTTTTCTACATCAAACAATCAATTAATTTATGATTGTTTGATCAATATCAAAGAATCAATTAATTTATGGTTTTATCTTTATGTTTGGCCTTTTAGTAGCCATGATGACAATATATTATGCCTAATAAAAGCCTAAATATAAAAATGGAGCCTGTAAAAAAACTGTTTTAAATACACATCATTGTGAATGGTGTTATGTGCGTCAATTAGTGACGCAAATGAAAACTATATCTTTCTTTTTAATGGCTTGGTTTTATGAATGAAATTGCCTTTCGCTGTAACGGCTTGCTGAAGACGTCATTTCAGTTTATCTTTAGGAGTATTTGTTTATTCGACTGTTAGATTTTCTGGTTCATTATCTAATTTAGCTTCATTAGTAATACTGCTGCTGCATTTAATGATTGTTAGGGGCCGTTCAAGTATTACGTCAGCACTATGGGGGGGGGGCGGGGGGGGGGGTCTTTAATTTGCTTATTTTAGATGACATGGGGGTAGAGGAGTCTAGATGAGGATTACGTCATCGGTAGTTATTTACTTTTTTACACGAATGGCAACCCCCACATTGTCTTTGGTTGAAAACAAAACGCGTTTAGGCAAAAACAATACACTAATTGAAAAATGTTTACGTAAGCATGGGGGAAGGGGGTAAGAACTTTGCTGACTTTTGCTGACAAGGGGGACGGGGGGGTAAATAATTGTAATAAATCTGCTTACGTAATACTTGAACGGCCCCTTATCAATAGTATTTTCTTTTAGTTTTTATTTTAGACCATCATAATTACATAACTAAGTTATTTTTTCAAATTGATGTTACTTTGCTAAAGATACTATGTTACATGTTATAAATATTAAGATAGATAGAGGATCAATATCGAAAGCTTTGTTTTACTTATGTGCGCCAAATATTTTACATTTGACATTCGATTTCGACATTAAAACCCAGGGTGGGTTCCGTCGATTGCCCTTTGCATTCTAAGGCTGCGGTATCTCTTTGGATCATTCCTTAGACTCTAGGACTTTAGGTAAGCGATTGACTTAACGAACTTAATTAATTTTTAACCTCTATTATCCCATAGCTGGACAAAGGTCAAGTATTGCCGTACTAATTAATAACAAAAAAACATCGGTGGATCAACATGGGGATATTGATTGACATTTGTAACTCCGTAATAAAGTTGCAATTGATTTTTAGCTCCTTTTTTTTACGTGGTAAAATCATCACATGAGTCCACCCAGGGCAGAGCGGGAGGGACTGTCAGACTCGTACTGACTAAAATCCACGATGTCCTTCAATAGCCCTTCACGTACCGGGGTCACGGTAATTCGTGAGTCCCGCAACCTGATTTTAAGCTTTAGAGAAAAAATTCAGCCTCTCTGATCCAGTATTAGTTCAGCAATCTAGTTATCAAAAGAAGACCAAATTATACCGAGATCAATGGTTCTTTGATAACACATTTACCTTGTAAAGATAAACAAGAATTTTCAATACAAAACTGAAATCTGAACTAATGAAACAACTGGTACATTGCCAAGTTGTTTCATCCTATTTTCTGATGAAGTAAATATTCGTTGATCTAAATATTTTCCGATATACGAATAGCCAGCCAGTAATAATAGTAGATTAATGCGGATGATGTTTAATCTAAACTTGATGTTTTTCTTATAATAACAAATGTTTATAGTACAAGAATAACCTTGTTTTTTTTTGACGTGGTAAAATCATCAAATGAGTCCTCCCTCCCAGGGCAGAGCGGGAGGGACTGTCAGACTCGAACTGACTAAAATCAACGGTGTCCTTCAATAGCCTTTACGTTCCGGGGGCTTTGGTTCTCTAGAGGGGGGCCCCGTCATTTTGCTGACACCATTTGAGGCGCGCGTGGAACACAACGCGCCGTCGACCCGGGACCCATGGTCCATGGTGGCCGGAGATCGTCTGGCGACGTCCGTCGACATGGGCGTCTACCAGAATAATCTTGTTAGAAAAGGTTTCAAATACACGAACAGTCAGCCTCGGAATAATTGCTTGTAGGACATAAATTAATATTTGTTTTGTAAGGGAAGTAGCCACCGCGCCAATCGCGCCGTTAACTTCTCGAAACAATCAATTTAAATCATTTTTATACCAAGAATCTCTTGTAAGTAATTAAACAACTTCAAATAAGTAGGTGATGTTTTTGTATCACTCAAAAATCTTTGTTCCACCGCGTGTAAGATTTCAACTGATTGTTTTCAACGAATTTCACAGAACACTTGTAATTTTTATATCTTAAAACTTATCCCATCTTTTCGTTGCCCCAAATATATATTTCAAAACTGGTTAATCTCCTACACACCTTCATAACGAACATGAATCAGAAATCAAAATATAGCTTACCGTTTCTAGCCGTGCCATTACTCCCATTTACCAACAACACCAGGTATATAGGTCTACTAGATTTATAGTTAGGTCGGACCTAATTCTGTAGAGTGTCGATAGTAATATCATTATTCGCTTTTAACATTCATTTGTATTATGAATCGGCCACGATATAGACGTTCGAGCGGCAGCGAGCGCGGTGATAAGAAATTAAGTTGAACCAGAATTTAATTACCAGTTTAGCAGCTTCAGTAGCGTCCATCAGCTTTAGATAGGCACCGATATAGGCCCGCGTTTGACTACCTCTCGCCTGATGGTAAGCGAAGATGTGGTGCGGAGGTGAAGCACGCTTGCTAAAGTACCTATTTACTCTTTACTTAAAGACCCTAATGTTGTGGTCATCAGGAAATACAGACTCCGATAGGGAATTCCATTCCTTAGCTGTGCGTACAATAAAAGTATTGGCCATTTTGTATCACGCCACGACTCACCATGGCTCGAATTGAGTAGAGGTGGTATTCACGTTACGAAGACAAAGCAAAACTAGCACGTTTAGGTGTAGTCGCATCACTTGAAGTCGTGAACAAGGAATAATTTCGTAGATTGTTGTTAGTAGTATCATTATGACCTTTTAACACTAATTTAAGTGAAATCTTTACGATTGATTTATTTGTTTGTATACCTAAATATTTACGGAATTAAGAGAAGATTGGTGAGAGTTGACAATTTTTTTTAGTAGATAATGACAAAGGACTACATTTTTACCTTTACTCAGTTTTGCGTCCTGAATAAGTATCTGCAATATATATGTAGTCATATATTGACGCCCGTGGATTGTAGATTTTCAAGTGTTCAAGTTGCATTTTAAAATCACGATTCTCAAGAGAGGTGGGCAGAGCAATAAATGTCTTTCTAGGTCTTTAGGTCTGGTCGCGGGACTCACGATTTACCGTGACCCCGGAACGTAAAGGGCTATTGAAGGACACCGTGGATTTTAGTCAGTCAAGTCTGACACTAATGTGTGGGAGGACTCATTTGATTATTTTACCACGATAAAAAAAAATGTCTTTAAGTCTGATAAAAAAAAAGAAATACTTACTAAACAAATTGAATAGGTACCTAGTTTTAACAAAATCTATTACATCTTACAAACATAAAATAATTCTAGTAATATGCCAATTGCATTCCCAGACACTATTCTGCAATACAATAATATAAAGCTGAAATACATAAACTGAAACTGAGATTTACAGTTGCCAATATACCGAATTACATATTTTCATTGGAAATCTAATAGTTTAGTGTGTCTGGCTAAAGATTTATGGAATGATTTAGTAGATCAAGTGTTTGGTCTTGACACAGATGTGGAGTGTGATCATCTGTTGTTTACCGGGATTTGTATATGCTATGGTCTTACACTGACCCAGTTTTTTAAGTTCACCTAAGATTAAACTACAATACATTTTCGATTATAGTCAATTAATTATTCGGGCGTTACTTTATGTGACACTAGCCTTTGCCAGCGGCTTCACCCGCTCGTAACCCCCCCCTCCCCTTATAGCCTTTGTCACTCAGGACCAATACAGCTTTCTATTGGTGAAAGAATTTTCAAAATCGGTTGAGCAGTCCTGAGATTACCCCCTACATACAAACAAACAAATTTACCTCTTTATAATATTTTAATTTGCCATTTTAATATATATATATTTTTTTTAACTTTGCTCCCCGCTTTGTGGCAGGACCTTTTTTATCTTTTGCCAGTGTTCTTTTTGGCCATTTTTCATTTGGTCATATTTCTTATTTTTTTCTGTCTTTTAGTCTTACAATTTTTCCTTATCTCTAATATAGTTTATTCTTATACTTTTATCTTATATTTGTTATGATAGCTTATTTACATGTATTTCAATATTCTTATTTCTATTTATTGCTTTTTACAAGGAAGGTTTTTACATTTTATATTCCTTACTTTTATTTTTATCTTATATTTATCATGATATTTTATTTACATTTATTTCAATATCGCCTAGTATCTATTTCTTTACATGTTAAGTTTTACATTTTTATATTCTTTGCTTTATATTTGTTATCTAATTTTTATTTCTTATCTTTACATAATTGTATAAACTATATTTGAATTGTTACATTTTGTTTTACATCTATTTCTGATATTCAGTTCCTGCTGGATCTTAAAGTGTCCGTCTTATTTCTTTTTATAACTATTGACGCTACTTTTTTAGCGAACTCTATAAATCTCTTTCTCTCTGTTTTGTTTTTCATTAATGCGCCCAGGTTATCTTTGTGCAATTTTGTGTCGAGTGTTTGCTGCAGAGTGTACCTATCGACGCCGTGCATTTTAAATATTAGGAAATATAACTTAATTTCATAAATAACCTCTGTCAAAGAATTCATGATAACAATATATGTTTGTTACGACGCTATCTTATATAGAAGTTAAATTCCTCGTAATTGAATTATTCATATTTTCATTAAAATCGTTTTTTTAGCTCTATAATGGAATATATTGAAAAGTAAAAATAATTACATAAATATTAATCAAACTATAGAAATATTTTTTATGAAATGAAAGTATTATAAGTACATTTTGTAGTCTTTGGTCAACTCTTGTAATTCTTTTGCTGAAATTTTCATTGTCGTAACTCTGCAAGCATTTTCCTCTTAGCCTCGATCGACGGTACACCTATGATCAGCAGTAGACACTAATTCGTCTAATTCATGAAGAAATTACTAAAACAATAGATAGTTTAGAAATAATCCTTCCTCCTTTAATTACATCTATGACAATAAAATAACCCATTTCTACAGCCTATAAAAAAGGTAATTGATATCAAACCAATAATTTACAATTTGGGGGTCCAGTCTGATCAAACTTGACCCCATAAAAAGGTCAGCCGCCCAGTGGTCCGAAACGACATGTGCTTGGACAAAAAATGTTCCGTTACCACTGGGTGCGGGTAACCATGAATTTGGGGAAATTATTGGGACAGTGTTGAACAAAATGTTGGTAGAATTATTAGTAGGAATTTTGTAGCTTTTTGTAAGCTACTTGAAATGGATATTTAAAGATTCTGAGGAATTTACACAATAGTTACGATACAAACATGAAATAAATGGTAATGGTTTCTTTATAAAAACTGTTGACAAATTGATTAAAAGTTTTAGGGCCAAACTATTCGTTTCTTCTGTTTTTAGAAGAGTTATATATTATATTTATAATCGTGAAAATAGCCATATCCAATGAAGTTAATGAAAAGAAGAATAGAATGGAAGTATTTTCCTTTTGCCTCCCTGTATTAAATTAAAGACACATTTTCATATAAGATTAAGTGATAAAAAGCCATAAGTAATTTCTAGTGATGTGTAACAAATTGGTCGCGATAGGGATATTTGAAAAGGTATAAGCGACACAGAACAAGATCTAGGATTTGTAACTTTGAGGTTAGCGTGTAAAGTTGACAATTCAACAACTTGCTCGATGTCGCTTAAGCCATTTTTTTAAGTCAATATATCTCGCCTACGTTATAATTCAAGACGTATCATTAGTTGATTCTTATCATACGAGTGGGAAGCTAAGCCAGTAATAATGTTGCCAAGTTATGTTAGAAATTGTAACTTGGGCTTATTACCCAAAAAGTTATGATTTTATTGTAGAAATTTACATAATTTGGTAGAAGCTTTAAGCATTAGACCTCGCTTTACGTACACGTATTTGTTTTGTCATGTTTCATTAATTAAACTTCTCCAAAATCTTCTAGAATCCGAATAATCTCGAAATGGATCTATGTTTTACTGACGACCCTATTTTATTTTTAATATCTATGATTTATACAACATATTTTTTTGTATATGCGAACCCTGAATATAGTTTGTTCAGAATCAGTAACTGAGTCGATTCCAATGTTTTTTTACACCTTGTTATATTTTCACCAAAAATATTTCATTCACCAGTAATTACAATACAATCATTTTACGGTTAGGTTCCTTTTGCGAAACTATTATCAACGAGTGTACGACAGTGGAGGCGCGAGTTGAGCGAGGGTACCGAGTCCCTCCGAGAAATTAGCATATTTTTGAACGGAAAACCAGGTATTACTTTGTGATTTTTCATGATACAGATTTGGAATTTTGTACATAGATTCTTTACACAAAAAAAAAAAAATACTAGACAGGTGTATCAGGTTTCGCACAAACAAAAAATAATGTTGTATAATCCATTTGCTCTTATCCCAACTTCTTTAGAAGACCATCATCGTAAGACAAACATCCATTCACATAATCCATTCTATATCTTGTTTGTTTCTTTTTTTATCCTAGTTACATAATTATTTGATGCAATAAATTAGTAATGGAATGCGATCCCGAGCATTCTAATTAAAATAACTTCCTTTTTCTACCATGTTTTAAACATTTTCTCAGTGTTCTAACAAAATCTATTTTCTTTTGTTACAGGTAAGGACAGTCCCATATCCTCAGTACACCATGCTGAACTGTTTCGATATCTTTATTCGCTGTTCACGCTTGACGGAACTTGGGTGTGCGCCGAGCTCAATTATTGGTAATAACGCTTTGTCACCTAAATACGAGGGCAGGGTTGTCAACCTTGACAATCTGACAATAAACAATTAATATTACCGTCGTGTGTTAATGTCAGATGTCTGATAATGGTTTAACATTGAAATGAAATGATGATGTTTATTAATGCAAGTAGGTTATATCAACACTTTAAACGTCTTACATTTATAAAACTAGGAGGGGCCGCTGTTTCTTACCTGACTACTCTGAGAAGAAACAGCCGAAACAAACTCAGGGGTCACAGTCTCTTTTGAAGTCCAGACATTATATGTAGATCAGGCTATACGAGGACCATGGAGGTCAGTGTCTGAAATGGTCTTTTGAACAGTCATTGACGGTCTATATGCAAGGGCAAGGGATTTTTGAAGAAAGTGATGGAACTACGATTGAGACGACCAGTGGTCCACTTTAGCTCTGGCTCGTGAAAATTGGAAGTCATGGGAGAGGCATTTGCCCAGCAGTGGCATGAAGGAGGCTAGAAGTATCGTTTCAGCATAAGAAGCATAAGGTAAGAATTGTAATTCGAGCCGTCAGGGAGGTAGTATTGTAATGTAATGCTCAAAGTCGAATTTATAAAGTTACATTACACGCGAATGCTCCCGGTGAGGGAGCGCCTTTAAGACATTTCCGTGATTCTGGCACGGTATTCCAATTTGTATAACACAAAAAAAAACCTTTTTTTTTCGCTTATTTGGCAACCCTACAATCCAAACCAAAATGGGCGTTGTTAATTTTTGGCTGTTACAGCTTTTTATCCCACTCATTTTTGTCGGTCTGATCAACAAGTTTCCAAGTGAACTTGTATTTTATTCCTTTTCGGGGTAAGCAGAACTCTTGGCGGTACCTATTTTAGCCGTATTATTGTTTCATGGTAATTTGGGGTTATTTTTATCTTTACAAGGAATTGGTGATTGATTTGAGAATAATTTTACTTTTGTAATTTGTTCGTTGGACAAATTGGTTTTTTTGTAATGGTTTTTAAGCGATGCGGAGCAACTGAACTCTGTAATCTATTGATATATTCATAGCCAAGACTATTTGTTTTTAACTTTCTGAAAATAAGGATTTTATGTTTTGTTTTATAAAATTACCCGGTAAACTGTAGAGTTTGTTTTTCTAGAGTATACTAGAAAAACAAACTGTATAATCACTGCGTAAGTATGTTTACTTTTTTTTTTAAAGTATTCTATTTACTGAATTCATAACTAAAACTAACCAAACTCTACAAAAAATAACTTTTCACACTTTTCACACAACGAAAGTAAAACAACTCAAGTTAAACCAAGTTCTCTGCCCTTCCCTTTCATGTTAACACCGTAATTATACAAGTACATGACACGGTTGTAATGTCCCATAAAAAGAGGAAATGTACAGCCATCGCAGAAAGTCTGCTCGACCTAATTTCTGTGTGAAGTTTATCTCTTAGTGAACGTTTCCTTTGTAATACGAAGAAATGGGGACTTTTTTGTAATGTACGGTACGTTATAAATTGAGGGTGTCGTGGCAAAATAATTACAGCCGCACAGGCCGATCTTCCGGGTTAAGCCGCGCTTGCCGAGTTTGGTCTGTGGATGGGTGACCATCTGTCATAGCGAGTTTCCTCCGTGCCCCGGAAAGCACGTAAAGCCGTTGGTCCCAGCTGTCATTTATAGATCTTTGACAGTTGTTACTATTAGTCAGAAGCTTTTAAAGTCTTACAATCAGTCTTAGCATGGAGTGTCGCATTACCCAGTTACTGGGTTGTGTCGCTCCATGTAAAATACTGATATTCAGCTGCATCTGGTTCTACTGGAAGCCGACCCCAAAATATGGGAAAAAGCTGATGATGAGTCAGTCAAATCAATGTTGGAACAGATGACTTGTACCCTATCTTTTTTTTAATTTTCACTTCATGAACGGCTGCATAGCGAATTGTTAAGTTTTTATTTCCATAAAAATACAAACTAATTTCAATATACAAAATTGGGAGTCTGACCGACTGTCAGATCAACACGTGTCGTATGAATCCGTATATGGTCGTGGCACTCACGAATTACCGTGACCCCGAAACGTAAAGGGTTATTGAAGGACACCGTAGATTTTGGTCAGTACGAGTCTGACAGTGCCTCCCGCTCTGCCCTGGGTGGGAGAACTCATATGATGAATTTACTACGTTCAAAAAAATGAATCTGTAGATTCCCACTTCTGGTACACAGTGACATCCACCACGCGGGTGGTGGATGTCACATGTCTTCGAATTGTTGGTTTTAGTACATGCCAGTTTCCTCACGTTGTTTTCCTTCACTAGGCAGTCACTCCATGTAAAATACTGGTTTTCTGCATATGGTTACACACTGGAAACTGACCACGCCATTGTTGGGATGATTATGATTGTTATCTATGTATAACATTTCTTTCTTTTTCTTGCTGTTTTCTCGTATCGTCATCACAATGTGAACACACACTGCATGCGTTTGCGCAACCCGTCTAACGTTACAGCACATGTGCGCCGTATACGACTATAATATAAATTATTTCAGGATCCGCCAGCCGACTCACGCGCATGAATCGACCGCTATTTCTAATATATTGTACTGCAACTGTTTTGTAACCGTTTGGAATGAATGAAGGTTAATTCTTATTGTTATACTAAACTTTACTAGCCTGTTTTGTCTCAATGGTGTACAAAGACGTTCCTCTCTATTTCCCACATAATTTGCTCTTATTTTAATACTTTCGGTAGGAGCTGTCGTTTCACCATCTTGGTGTGGTCAGCCATAAAGTCTTTTAGCATTAGATGTGTTTCAAATTGTATGACGTGGCATACAATGCGCGAAGATCGCGAAGATCGTGATCTTCAAGCTTAGGTCGCGCTTGCCTAGGTGGGTCGGTGGAAGGGTGATCATCGTTATATACCGAGTTTTTCCGAGACTTGGAACACACGTAAAGCTGTTTATCTCGATTTTTTTTTGGGACAAACCCACCACGCTTTTCTTAAACCACTGCACCACAAAGCGGTTTGTGGGAAACGAAATGCAGGCTTAATGGAAAATACTGGAAATCAGCTGCATTCGGTTTTACTGGAAGCCAACTCCAACATAGTAGGGGAAAAGGCTATGCATAATGTAATGAACTCATTATAATATTATGTATTATTAGCTGTACCCTGCCACGCTTCGCTGTGGCACAGTGTGTTTGAATGGTTGAGAAGATATGTGACTGATGCAAAAAATAAATAAAAACAATAATTGATGCGGATTATATATAATGCTAAAATTTCAGCTCAATCGGTGCAGAACTTTTTGAATTTTGAAGCGTACACAAACCAACATAACATTTTTATGTATATAGATTCAAATAAAATTCTCAATTTTAAAAACCGGGTATTAAGTTGAATCCATAAAACAAAATGATAAACAGGAAACTGTTGATCATTCCATTTATTTTAAACCAGCTCATCAAATGACGTGCGCGATCTTGAATTCGCCACACTGACCTACTGACGGCGTTCAATATTTCTCCCCGAATCGTTTTATATAACAAACTTTCATACAAAATATTTGTATGGAGTTGTAAACAACGGGTTGAAATGAGTTAACTGTTTACGTAACCTTGGTGGCGTTTATTTTTGTTCAGGATGCGTTGTATGAGCCGGATTGGAATTGGTTACTATGCTCTTTTTTTATCGTGTAAAATCATCAAATGAGTCCTCCCACCCAAGGGACGGGACTGTCAGACTCGTACTGAATAAAATCCACGGTGATTCCTTCTTCCTTCTTATATACGTTTCAGGATCATATTGACCTGATGAGGTAGTTCCGCGACCTAGAGATCAGGCATCCTATCATTGTATAGTGTTTGTAGATTAAATGACCAAAATGAATTGTATGAAAGCATTGGTAGCACAGGTTACTATTGAAAAAACCGGCCAAGTGCGAGTCGGACTCGCCCATAAAGGGTTCCGTAGCAGCAAGTAACATAATATAAAAGTTCTTATAGTTGGTTGTATCTTTGAAAGGTAAATTGCGGTTTACGATTTATGACGTATTAAAAAAAATATGTTCTCCCACACATTCCACCTGCAAATGTAAGTTGGTACGCACAATATTGAGTGATTTACCATGTTATTTTAATATCTAATCGGTCTAATAGATTCGGAGATAATTGACTGTAAGCGACGGACGGACAGACACACGAGTGATCCTATAAGGGTTCCGTTTTTGTATTCAGACGTACGGAACCCTAAAAACGACGGTTTGCACTCTGGGAGAGCCGGCAGAAGTGAAAACTTGAATAGTAAGTAATAAACACACACGAACATTCGTGCAAGCGCCCTGCGCCGTCTTACGAATTTTCGATCAGGTCACGTGCCCTGATGCGAGTTTAAAATTTTTTACCCTTTCCAAAAAAAGTGCACAACGCCGCTAAAGAAGTTTTCACTTCAAAAAACTACTACTGCATCGGCGAAGATATAGATTAAAGAAACACGTACCACATGGAACAAGCTACCTATTTTTTTTTTTTTTTTATCGTGGTAAAATCATCAAATGAGTCCTCCCACCCAGGGCAGGGCGGGAGGGACTGTCAGACTTGTACTGACTAAAATCCACGGTGTCCTTCACTAGCTCTTTACGTACCGGGGTCACGGTAATCCCTTGGTCCCGCGACCCCGGGAGCTAACCTAATTAGGAAAACTTTACGACGTTTTTAATTACTTCTTTCCAAAAATAACTTTTATCACCGAATTCGCAGTATGAAAAACATCAGTTTTAAGGCTAATAAAAGTCAATAATCATTTGTTATTTCTACGTAATGTTTACTAATGTATTGCACTAACTTATGCCCGTAACTTCGCCCGCTTCGAGGTGGATAATTATCCCATAAAAAAAAAAAAAAACTTTTTGACGTTTCGGGTGGTGCAGTGGTTGAGCGATCAACTGCTGTGCAACGTGTCGCGGATTCGATCCTCGCCACCGAACAAATATCTGTATGACCTACAAGTAGTTGTTCCGCGTCTGGGTGTTTATGTATGTGTTTCTATGTTTGTAAACGCGCCCACGACACACGAGAAATTCCTATTATGCAAGGGTTTTTTTAAAAAAAAAGAAAATCACTTGTAGGTATAAATAGTATCCTATATTTTAGGTTTATTTTTATTCTAGGTTATAAACTACCTTTGTGCAAAATTTCAACGAAATTCGTTCAGTAGTTTTTGCGTGAAAGAGTGACAAACATCCATCCATTCTCACAATCTTTTGCATTCATAATACCAGTTAGATAAAATCATGTAACCGCCATTTCTCATGTGGCAAAATGCCAGTTTATCTTCTACCGAATGATTAATCCGACGTTTTCCGTGAACTGGTTCAAAGATGGCTGAAGTTTTTCAGGTCTGTTTTGTACTGAGTCGCCTTACAGTCTCTAGATTGTTGAATGTAAGTAGTTTACATTGAGTAGAAACGGTTTAGTTTTCCAAGATATGATGGTTATCGGTGTTTTAGTTTAGATGGTAACTAATTTTGGCATTATTGGTTTTAAATCTTGATTTTTGACTTCATTGGTTATTTTTGTGGCTTTCTTTGGTCTACTGGGCTGGTTGTTAAACCGAACAAAGTATTTTTTTTATGAAATGCTCTACTTTAATAATTTCTCCTGTGTCGTGGGTGCGTTTACAAAAATAAAACTAAATCTTCTCGATTTTCGTGACATTAATATTATACATCTTTTGTTTTAAAGGTTTGTGAAATTGCCAAATGATATTACCCACCCTGAGTGGAGCGGAACGGACTTGTACTAATTAAAATCTAACCTGTCGTATTATGACGTTTTAAAACCAGGTTTGTTCCAGTGAGTGAAAGAGACAGAGCTATACAAATTGTCTAGCGCCACCTCGTTCACTCTCTGGAACAAGCCTGGTTTTAAGACGTCATAATACGGCGCCCGTTCTTTCGATTTAATTTTAATGCAGCGGTAACCTCTTAATACATTCTCGAAATCCATTGTCAGATTTTTAAATGTTGATCAACTCAATCATAAATGTCAAAATTAAAAACGATACAGTAACTCAAACAAATTCCTTTGTCCAAGAAAACTTCGCAAATACAATAAAAAAATCACTCATATAAACAACTAGCACTTTTCCCGCGACTTCGTCCGCGTGGTTTACGTACTTTCCTAAATCCCCCTTTTCACCCCCTTAAAGGTTAAATTTCCAAAAACCCCTTCTTAGTGCTCCCCTACATTATAATAGGAAGTCGTGTGCAAAATTTCACATTCCTAGCCCTAGTAGTTTCGGCTGTACGTTGATATGTCAGTCAGTCAGTTCTCCTTTTATATATATAGATAAAATCTATTTACCATTAAATTCCCTTTCAACCTACATAAATTTTCAATCGTCACAATCATGGGAACTTGAAAAAAGACAACAAGAAACCTTAAACAATGGTCTATTACGTCCTACGAGTAAACTTCAAGTAAATTGTTATAAAAAAAATAAAAATAGTATAAAGATACGTTAAACGAGCAATGCGTGTAATGTGTGAGAAATGAGATCACAGAGTAGCGTGGGAGACAGAGGCTACAATAACTTAGCGGCAGCAATAAAGGTTGATGCTGTCATGACAATTTTTGGGTGACTATTTCGTACTTATGACTTAATCATAAATAAACGTTATAGTACGTAGTTATTTTATTTAAGGGAATCGCCCAGCCACTGGGCAGTGTGTGCGTGGCGCTCTCTCACACATTTATAAATAATGGCTTCAAGAAAAGAGTTGCGCTTTGTTTTAAACACGGAATCTGGACATTTTATAATCTAAGATCCAAGTTTTGTATTTTTAGACACAATACTATAGTTTGTAGTCTCACGCAATTTATTTAGATTCTCTTGATCTCGAGCAGTATTCTTTGATGTTCGAAGTTTTCTATCTTAATTTTAAAAATTCGAAATAGCGCTGACACGACTAGAAGGCATCGCAGCAGATCTTGTAGAAGATTATGGGAAGAGTTGGAGAAAATTGTGGAATACAGACTCACATTGGCTCTAGATTGTTATAGTTGCAAGTGGTGAAGATAGACCTTTGCTCAGCAGTGGGCCAACATAGGCTAATAGTAATAGTAAAGACATCAGCGAGGATTATAGAGAGCATCTTAGAAATAAGAAGGGTTTTGAGAATAATCAAGAATATGGTAAAATAATTTTAAATCACAGTGTGCAGCACGTGCGTTTCATGAATAATGTAATTCATTAGCCATCTGAGAATATTCTGTCTCAATATCTGTCACTATATCTTCATTAAAATTTGTATGTAGCCTCTGTCTTACGCTACTCTATGCACACAGCCACATGCGCGAAGGAATGTATTTTACTACGCGACGCGCCTAACACTTGTGTTAACATTAACACGAAATAACGCCATCTTTGAATAACTCAAATATGCATGTAATTATATGCTAGACAGGTTTCTGTAGGACTAATCGGTATGTGCGGTCGGAAGCTTTGGTTAAACTAAAGGTTAGATGCCAGTCACTTTAAAATAACTGCTGATATTCTGGTTTTTTAACTCTCATAGTGAGGTATTCACGTTTGAGCAACGATAGTTGTTGTTCCTGCTTGAGCACCTATCAATATTTTGACCTATTGCCATTAGAGGCACCAACGGTAGCTTCTAGTGATACTCGTAGGTATAAAATAATTGGGTTAGGTTCAAGGTGGTATGCTTTTAAATCATTATGGGAAAGTTAACTGAAATACTTACCAGCAAAGGTACAAGGACCGACGACCTGAAGAAGGTAGCTGGCAATGGCTTGATGAAAAAAGCGGGAGATTGTGCGCTGTGGCGCTCCCTGGGAGAGGTCTTTGTTCAGCAGTGGGCTGCAATAGGCTGAAATGATGATGAAAAACACTCGCCAGCATAGGTTTAACAGTCAGAGAATTTGACTCTCATGTGCTGATCAGAAAGTAACGCCTAACCTTCGTTTCTTCAACGGAAAGTCATCGTAATGCTCTTCAGAGAATAATCTATATATAAGGTTGGCCGCATACACACGTTTTCCGAATTCGTTTTTCCTGATTGTGAAATTCCGATTCGAAATTCTGTTAGACTAGCACTAGCGCAGCCAGACAACCTAACGTCTTCTTCCTTTTTGTAATTTGTACTAGCTTCCGCCCGCGACTCCGTCCGCACGGATGTCGGTCTTCGCGTGGATGGTTTGTTTCTCCATTTTGAGTAACTCTGACCATGACATCTTATAAATATCTATTGGACCCAAATACGGCTAAGCCACATAATTAAGGAGATCTCTCTATTGAGCTACTGTTGTTGAGCTCGCGTTCTGTACTGAAAAATAAGACTTTTTTCTACGTATTTTTCCAGGATAAAAAGTATCCTATTTTATGCCCAGGATAATAAGGTATAATTATACCAAGTTTCATCGAAATCGAACCGTTAGTTTTCACGTGATGCCTGCACATACAGACAGACAAAAATTTTCTTAATCACATATTTGGGATTGGTATCAATCCAGCAACACCCCCCGCTATTTATTTTTTCAATATTTTCAATGTACAGAATTGACCCTTCTACAGATTTATCATATGTATAGATTAACGCGGCTGAGTTTCGAACGAACGTTATTTTTTTTCCATTTCGATAAATTCGGGGTCGCGGGACTTATGAATTACCGTGACCCCGGTACGTAAAGGGCTAGTGAAGGACACCGTGGATTTTAGTCAGTACGAGTCTGATAGTCCCTCCCGCCCTGCCCTGGCTGGGAGGACTCATTTGGTGATTTTACCACGCTAAAAAATTTGGATAAATCACGAACGTGTCCACCACGTAGAACACTTTGTATGAATGCAGTCAGGTTTCCGAATTCGGAAAACGAATACGGAAAACGTGTGTATGCGGCCAGCCTTAAAGTCTGCTAGAGGCTTTGACCAATTTCCACCAGATGGACTCTCAACCTGTTGTCAACCATCGATCAAAGTCGATTAAAGTTGTCAACCTATTTAGTATAAAAAAATCTATAGACTTAATTTCCCACACCTGTTGTTCCATTTTTTCTGTATAATTGATGTTCATTTGCTATAGTCGATAAAGTAATGCCATTTATGGAGTAAAATAATGACTATCAGTTAAATGGTATAGAAACCTAGATTTTAATAGTCAGATCTTCTTAGATAGGAATCATGGATTATAATGCTAGTTTTATTTAATTGATAGGCATCAAATTGTACTATTATGGGGTAACTGGTAGGCTCAGAAAGGATTACGGAGAAATTATGTCAATGGTTTCTTAATTTCCACACGTAGTTTAATTGTATAAATGCGAATGTCAAACTTTGTCTGTCTGTATGTATGTTTGATAAATTTTCTCACCTTAATTAAAGCACGGATTTATATATGGATAAAAGGGCATTGGCCTCTTTTTCATCATAACTTTCAGCCTAAAATGTTCCCACGGCTGGGAAACAGGCCTCCTCTCTGTGAGCGGGAGTGGGCCATGTTTAATATATAGGTTTCTTTTTTATACCGTTAGCTAGTTCGGGCGTATGGGATTTTTTGGCAATAAGCCAAATCTGTTTTTAGTCGCTTTTTGTCAATTATTGAGTAAACGGAGAAAAAAGTACGTGTAAACACCTAGTGTTTTTTTTTATCGTGGTAAAATCATCAAATGAGTCCTCTCACCCAAGGCAGAGTGGGAGGGACTATCAGACTCGTACTGACTAAAATCCACCGTGACCTTCAATAGCCCTTTAAAAAATACCAGGGCCACGGTAATTCATAACTCCCACGACCCCGGCAGGCTTTGGCCCTCTAGAGGTGGGCCCCGTCATTTTGCTGACACTCTTTGAGGTGCGCGTGGAACACAACGCGCCAAACACCTAGTACTAATATAAGGATTTTTTAATAGTTTATGGGGGAGTTTTTTGCTCAGCAGATGGACAATGTACCTATGTTTAAAAAATGGAAATAACCTTAAAAATGTACTTAACTTACTTTTGGTGACCTCTAGATTCAACTAACTTATCTGACAAATGAAATCCCACAATAGCTTTCCCAAACACCATAGGTAGTTAAAGACTTCTTTCCTTAATAATCCTGCATAATACAAAAATTTTCTAACTTCAATTGCTTGGACAGTTGATAGTCTATAAATATTAAAAATATCCATTATACGTCTGTCTGTTTGTCCCACTAACGTCTGTCCCAGTTGTCTCCAGTGTAAGTGTCACGAGCCCTATATGGAGGCAAGACTAGTCTTTGATTTCTGTTCTTACCTTTAAAGGGTTACTACTGCTGTGACTGATTTTATCGATAGATTCACATTAAAATTTTTAATCAGTTCATAAGTGGATGAATAATGTAAATAATATATTATAGATGCTTTATTTGGAGTTGACATAGCCGTTTTAAATTTACGAAAAAAAATAACAGTTTGAAATATTAAAAAAAAATTGATTATTTAAAAAAAAAGAAAAAATACGTGTACATTATTTTTCAATACCTTTAACTGGCGATCTAAACAGATTTTTATTTTATTGATGCAGTTAACTACCCTATTACAAACTTAATCCTTTTTTATAGTATCTATTCATTTAGTCAAGCCAATAGTTTTTTCTAAATCTCGTCCGTACATGTGTTAAGAATTAAGTACCCGTCATTCAATTCAAAACGTTCTAAATTTGAATCAAAAACACAGTATTAATGTTGAACTTGTTACATCAAAAGTTATTTTAAACCAAATGCAACCATGAAATGTTATAAATACGAATCATTGTTACATGGTGCAGGATGTATATTATAATTTATAATGTAATAATGTTTCTAGTGAATCACTGTGTTTTGGCTTTTTGGTTTTGAAATGTGAGATGTAGCTTAATGTATTGAACGTTGCTTACTGCAAGGTTGTATTATGTTATGTCTAACTCTTTGTCAATAATCCATCGACTTTCATGGATTAACTAGCACTTTGCCCGCGACTTCGTCCGCGTGGGTTACATACTTTCCTAATTCCCCCTTTTCACCCCCTTAAAGGTTAAATTTCCTAAAACCCCTTCTTAGTGCTCCCCTACATTATAATAGGAAGCCGTGTGCAAAATTTCACATTCCTAGCCCCAGTACTTTCGGCTGTACGTTGATATGTTTCAAATTCAAATACCAATATCACATAAAATTATCACAAGAAGTGTCACCAATAAAAAATTAGTAGTACCTCAAGTTACAAATTATTATGGCAGACGAACACTAAAATTTTTAATACCCACAATAAATAATGAATTACCAAAAACTTTAATAGACGAAATAAACCATAAAAACTATAAACAAAAATACAAAAAATACTATTACAACTACTTACTTAACCTTGTTTAATGAAAAAAAAAATAACTAAAAAAAAAAAATGAAATAAACAAAAGCGAAGCAACCTGTATAGGGACGTGTTTACGTTGCACCCTGTGTTATAATCGAGATCTAGCGGAACTTAAATCAAAAATAATATTTTTCTAAATGTTCCTAAAACTCCCTTCATTGCACAGTTATCTATGTATATAACCGATATTTGACCAAATAAATGAGTTAGCAACACCACATAACTCAGGGAAAGTCCCAAAACATGTTTGTGCGTATTAGCACGTGCGATATTGTTTAGTACTGATTTACTACTGAATGCGAACTGGTGTGTTCTTGTCTTTTAAAGTGCTATAAGTGGTAATTTTTATTGTTTATTTATATCATCGAGCATACGTTGAGGGTAGATTTGAGCCTTTTTTATATTGAATGTTTTTAATACATTAAGTTTTTGTGGTAGTCTTGAAATTTTTTTTTTTTTTTGTATTAGAGTTGTCTTTTAAAAATGTATACATGTGTATACACCCGGAAATCTCTGTTATACCATTCTACGGTTAATATTCTTTGAAATTTAGTTGAAATCTCTTGCTCCTGTTTGCCCCGCTCATGCATTTTTTTTTGTTTTCTATCAGATTGATACACAATGAAAAGACGAGATATTTTTGATATATGGTTGCAAATTGGACGACAGGGTCGAAATAACCTTATAATTAATAAAATTCTGAAAAATTATGACATATATGACTGTGAAAATCCTCCACGATCATTTCAAATGTTAATAAGTAGTCTCACCGCAAGAACACAATTTAAATGGGAGAAAAACTCCTTAGAATAATGTTGCAATATACAAAATAACAACATAATGTTAACATTTTATGTCACTTGAAATTAAAAAATAAAGATTCGCTCAAGAATGAATAAAGTTCCGATGGATCGTAATAATCATACAGTGTGCGTTGGTTAGAAGCAATGAACGGCCCAGTAACAGGTAGCTTAAAGTTTAAGCAGTATAAATATGTGACTCACCTACGGAATGGATGTTTACGATCTAAATAGTTACGTGTACCTACATTATTTTACCTTAAGACAATATAGACGAATGGTGTGTCCATGCATGATACATATTTAAGTTTTTAATTCGGCTTATGTGTTGTACTGATTAAGTGTTCTTGTAGCGAATGTGAGTACCAATACAAACCATTTCTGGTTTAATGGTACAATATATATGTAAACCTGTATTAAAATTGTATAAATAAACAATAAAAAAAAAAAAAAAAAAAAAAAATGTCAGTCAGTCAGTTCTCCTTTTATATATATAGATTGCAAATTTTTTGACTAGTAAGTGTTACTTTTCCTGTAATCTGCTTTTGAAGATTTGCTCTTTGAATCTTTTTGTTACTTCTTATATCGTCCTACTTAGTACTAATTGGGTTGTGGAAGTCTCTTAGGCAGCTTCATATACATCTTCCAGTTGATATGAATGCAGCTTCATGCAGCTGCAATTATATCAACTGGAAACCGACTCCAACATACTTAAGAAAAGGCTCCGTAGATGATGATGATGTCTGTATAACACACAATTGACATCATATTTTATATATATATTCGTATCTTTTTATTTTTATTAAACGATTCACTCACCTTATCAATAGCTCCAAGAAAAACCAATTTACAAGAATAAAGGGAAAAGAAGACGCGAAAACTATATGATTAAAGTAAAAAGGGCAATAAAATAGATTAAATTGTTCTCTAATATCGTTAAATTATATACCATCATGAATCCATCGCCATTTTGCTGTTCCCTGTGTTTTCTACACTTATTTTTCTGAAAATTATATAGATTACCTGTTACTAAATTGGCAGGTAATATTGCAAATGGATTGCCTAGATTGTGTGTGTGGTGAAATAACTTCAATACCTAACTAATCAAATAAATAGGCCCTATCTTGAAGATACTCGTAGAACCCATTTATTTAGGTTTAGGCTTAGGTGTTTTTACTATTAACCGTCTATTTTGATGCCATTGCTTGGGCCTGGTTTATTAAAAGATTAGGTGGCCAGGAGCTCACGAACAAAAACGCAGTTAGTTTTAAGTATTCCGGAGTATTTTACAGAAATCAAGTCCTTTTTTTGTTGAATTTTGAAGTCATCCAAAAATTTAGTTTATAGCGTGTTAAAATACAAATCACGATTGCTTGAATCATTCCATAAAAATGATTTGGACAAATGGGTTTCCCCATAAAACTTTGATACAAAACATCGATAACTATTCTTTTTTATGCACATCACTAGTCACCTTGTCAAACCGACCCATTTAAAAATAAAATAAATAAACAACTACTTATTGCTTTTGCTCGTATAAGGAAAAGTGGGTATTTTTAATTAATTGATCAATGAAAGCGGTTTCTATACTATGCCAGTAAGTGGCAATTTTTCTAATTGCTTCACATCTTAGTTGGCAATGGCACCCGCAGTGTGTATTATACTTTCTGTATGTCTCTAATTGGCATGATCAGATGGTGGTAGTTCCATATAGGGTGAGTAAGTCACTCGGAAAAAGTGAAGCCATGATCTTTAGAAAAGTGTGTTTAACTCTGTTATGTAGAAAATGTAAAGACAAAGTAATGGACACGTGATGAGGAATGATACTCATGTGACTAAGAGAGTGATGGTATGAATTTTGATGGATGGAGACGAAGAGGAGGGCTAAAGAAAAGATGGATTTTTCGAGGAATGATATTAAAGAAAAAGGAGTAAATGATGCTGTGACGTCTGATAGGGGAGAATGGAAGAAAAAAAACGTGTTGCGACGACCACAAGTAAAATGGGAGAACGGCAGGAAGATGATGGTGATGAGAAAATGATAAGCCTCATTCACATTGATCTAGTAGCTCGATTCAGCGTCTCTGTACTGGCACTGGAATAATGTAAACTTGTTTCAATCCAGTACTCAGCGCTGGATTGGACTAAAGCACGTTGGTAGCTTTCAATCCAATGATGCTGAGTCGAGCTCTTGTATCAATGGTTATCAGTATAGTAATTTTAGAACTTGCTTAAATCACAAGCATATTAAATAACTACGGTAGGTAGGTAGATATGAAAGAAACTCTTGTAATCAGCCCAGATCAGAGAGATTTTTTAACGGTCACATTTCGGTGGGAGTGCGATAGAACTTCACAACTTGATTCCATCTGGTCCTTTCCATCATCGGACTACAAGATGTACGGTAATGCATCACCGGTACATCGTGAACATTCCTCCCGTACGTGCAAAACGTTTTGTCAATACTTTTATTATGCGCTTAGCTAATTTCTCTGCCATGTTTTGTGTTTTTTGATAGTCTATAACCTTGGGATCTTCAAGTCAAGAGTGAATATGTTACTTTTAGGCATGCGTGCTGTACTGCCTGGGGTCGCGGGACTCACGAATTACAGTGACCCCGGTACGTAAAGGGCTATTGAAGGACGCCGTGGATTTTAGTCAGTACGAGTCTGTCAGTCCCTCCCGTCCTCTCTGCCCTGGGTGGGAGGACTAATGTGATGATTTTAGCACGATAAAAAAAAGTCAAGAGTGAATATGTTACTTTAGACAAACGTGCTGTACTGTCAACTACATCTTCGCTAAATAAATAAAAAATGAGTTGCTTGATGCAATTTGAACCACAAACAACAGGAACTCTACTACATAAGACCACCAACAAATTCGCCCTGCCCTACCCATCGACACACATGCCTTTATACTCTATGGTCTAATCAATGGTGTTATCTATGCAGTCATGGTGGGCGGATCCCATATTGCCACGTGCCAGAACATATGGCCTGTTGCATGTGTTGGAGTGTGAATTATATCTCTATGGGTTGCGTAGAGGTGTAAAATGGGTGGCAAGTTCAGTGAAGATTCTTGGGTTAATTTTTTGTGTGGATTTTTGTCATTGCTACTTTTGGGAACACCTTTTTTGTAGTAGTTATGTGTGTTTTTGCAATGTTTGCAGGTCTAAATACTTAAGGCTTTTCCCTTCTTTTATCGAACTAAAGTGTGTTCTAATTTTAAATCTCATGTAAAGCTGAACAAAATATTGGTTTTCATCCTTATATGAATAATTTAACTAACTAAAATAGTCCTCATTTCATTCAATCACTTTCCTCTGAATGATTGTGATTCATAAAGTATTTTTTGTTTTAGTTTACAGTTTTTAGTTTCTATTCTAATATACTTCAGCTGCTACTAAACAAATAATAATGTCTTAGATTTTAGAATAGAAATTAGGGTTACCAAACAAAAAAAAGTTACAGTTTGGAAAGTTATTTTTTTTTGTAAATTTACTCTTAAATCCATCCAAATAATGTGAAAATTCTATAACTTATTTTTCTGTTTTTTTACAGGTAAGCAAAGAAAATGAGTTTCTAGTGGATCAACTTCACTGTGGACTTTAGAACGTAAGTAAGTTGATAAAAGCGTCGTCGGATTACAGAATCCGGAGGTCTCAGGTTCATATCCTGTTTGTAGTCGTATTTCCCCTTTGTATTATAGGCAATTTAACAGGAACAATAAATTCCAAATTTAATAAATCTGTCAGCTAGATTTTTGAAAAATAACGGACACCTATTTTTTTCTTTCGTCAAACCAATACATATTAACAAAGATATAACGGATGAAAATTCAAGAGTAGAGGTCATGACGTCAGAAGTAAAAACTGTTCTTTTTATGACGTTTTGCCACTTTTAAAAGTGTCGTCTGTACGTCAATTTCGGTTGACGTAAAAAAAGAAAAAACACGTAGGTGCCAAATATTTTTTGATAATTGACTGACGGACTAATTAAATTTTTTCAGTCAAATACCGTCATTATAGTCGTTACGCAGGCTTCATGCCTTTGTCAAACAGACAAGCGAGTCCGAAGCGATACGAGACGTAAGTCCGATAGTTTTGTCACGCTATCGGATCGCTTTCGCTTTTCCATGTGACTGGATTCAAACAATTCCATGCATATCAAATAAAAACGCCTCGCTTCGCATTCGTCACGCAAAACTTTGACAGAGGCTTTAATGTGTGTTAATATTGATTGGATAGATGTCACGTCAGAATTACGTATCACGTTCCAGGGGCATAACCTTAGACAGACAGGTAGGCAAAGTCGCTGGCAACAACTAGTGGACGTATGAAAGTGTTTTTTGTTAGCCATCATCTGCCTAACCTTTTCCCAACTATATTGGGGAAGGCTTCCAGTCAAACCAGGTGCAGCTGGATATCAGTAATTTACATGGAGCGACTGCCTATCAGACCTCGACAAGTGACAGCCGGGACCAACGGCTTTACGTGCTTTCCGAGGTACGGAGGAAACTCGCTATCACAGATGGTGATGGTGATGGAGAGGTCACCCATCCACTGACCAACCTCGGCAAGCGCGGCTTAACCCGGAAGATCGGCCTGTGCTGCTGTATTAATTTAGCCACGAGCTCCTCAAAGTGTTTTTTGTTAGTAGCAACCCTAAAAGCAAACGAACAAACACACATTTTATTAGCACACGTATGAGTAATACCTGACTCATGAAGAAAATCGTAAAAACATGTGAGATGTGGGTAGGTACACTACACATGTGTGAAATTGTAAATATCATTTCTTTTTTTTTACGTTTGTTTTTCGTTTACTCTGTATGATGCGCTGTACAAGTTTGTTTTCATTGTACCTAACTTTTTAATTCGTAATTTTCATCAATGTTTTGCTGTTTTTCAAAATCGCGACTTTTTTAAATTTCTACCTAATAATCTCAAGTCCACAAGAAAAAGTACGCCGCCTTATTACAAAAAGGGGTTTAACTAAAAACCCAGGTTTAATCTTGTAAAACTACGGTTTAAACAAAGATTATTACAAATCGTGGTTTTGCGATAAACCATGGTCTAACAGTAGTAGCTGTCAAAGATATGTCAAAGTTTCTCATAGCAAATTTTTCATTGTGTTGTAGTTTTTGTGTTATTTTCACCCAAAATGGATTGAAACAAGGTAGATTTAATTGTTATTACTCATTGTGGATTTAATTGTATAGACAATCGTTCAAATGGCGGACTTAAGTCGACGTTTTATCTTAGTTTTGTAATACGGACAAATTTAAACCATGGCTCTGCAGATAAGCCTGGACTTGATAGACCAGGTTTAAACCAAGGTTTATTTAGTTTTTGTAATAAGGCCGTATAAGTTTAAATAATGTCAGAGACATCAAGATGTTTTTTTTTTTTCTACCCTGACCTAATTTACGAGTATGTGTATTTTAATCAACGCAGCATGTCTTCTTTTTTCTTTTTTTTATCGTGGTAAAATCATCAAATGAGTCCTCCCACCCAGGACAGAGCGGGACGGACTGTCAGACTTGTACTGACTAAAATCCACGGTGTCTTTCAATAGCCCTTTACGTACCGGGGTCACGGTAATTCGTTAGTCCCGCGACCCCGGCAGGCTTTGGCCCTCTAGAGGCCTCGTCATAAATCTTTACGAAGTTAAGATAACAAAAAAAAACAAAAAAAAAAACTTCGTAAAGATTTACTTTTAAAGCTTTTTAAATACTGTTCGACAAAATGACCATTCAAAAACATAAAGTCATCCCAGTCATACTTGACGTCATACAAACCGTAACGTTCATAAATGCCGTAACGTAAACAACAATGGACACGCACAACATTTAATTTTAACACATACGTTCACCGCCCGAAATACATGACATAATTCATGAAAAACTGAAACTTTTTCAGGTCACTGCAATAGTTTCGGAGAAAATGATTATTATTGAACACGTGCAATGAATTTTTCACGGCCTTTTTGTCTGTGACTGAAACTAAAATTCATTTGTTTTGTTGTTGATTTTCTTTGGTTTGAAAATTTTACTGTCTGGTTGGTTTGTTTTCACAAACTTATATATTACTAGCTGTACCCTGCCCCGCTTCGCTGTGGCACAAAAAAATTGGTTTTTTAAAAACCATCCTTGATGCGGATTATATATCATGCTAAAATTTCAGCTCAATCGGTGCAGAACTTTTTGAGTTTTTGAAGCATACACAAACCAACATAACATTTTTATTATACAGATTTTTTAATGAAAAAAATAACTGCTTATTCTTAAAAAGCCTTGTTCCTGATGAGATTCCTGATAACTTCTTGCTTCAAATTTTGTTAAATTACATAAATATATACCTAACTAAATCTAAATATTTATATAAGATTTTCAATTAAAACTAAAAATATTACAAAAAGAATTATAATTCCTGATTGACAAAAAATACGAATTAACTTAAAGACACCAGTAAGCATTTTTTTATAGCTTGTTCAAATCATAAAATAATTTCTCCAGCCCAGGGTCAAGCATAAGTGAGAGTGACTAAAATCCACGGTGTTTCTTCAATAGCCCTTTACATTCCGGGGTCACTGTCAACGACAGACAGAGAACAGATCCAACGTCTATTTAAATTCTTAAAAATTAGATAAATAAGTACCTAAAGGCCCATGTAACTTTTAGTATGGACCTTGGCATATTTTTTTTTTCTTTTCGCCAATGATTAAATTTTGGCAACAATTAGACTACTACCTAAGAAGTCCATAGAAAAAAAAAATAAGTTTCTAAACCGTAACCAACCAGAGATATGGAGGTTTTAATTTTGTTCTAATCAGGAGTGAGTTACTCCCGATTAGAACAAAATTAAATACGTTATATCTCTGGTTGGTTACGGTTTAGATTTTTTTAAATATTTTTTACGAAGTTCTTAGGTTGCGGTCTACTAATGACCAGCATTTAATTCCTGGCGAAAGAAAAAAAAATTTGATGCCAATAAGTTGCATACCCCTTTATGTTTCTGGGCCCAATGGTTTAGACATAAAAATTCTTTATTTATGGTTTTTATGAATTTGTTTAGTACGAATTAAAATTATTTTCTTCTTGTACTCTTAACTGTATTTCGGATGCAGTCTTAAAGTGTCAAAGATGATAAGAAAAGGTGGTAGATACTTAGTTGGCAGATTTGCAGATGCCTTGGCAACTGTTCAGAATAGAGTACAATACTATCTGAACTTGCCGAGCTTATTTATTGTTACAGTACATTTTCTTTACAATATTATGAACATTTTTTTTGTTTTTTAAGAGCCTGTTCTGTCCCACTCCTGGGCAAAGGCCTCCCTCCACTCCTTCCACCTTTCACGATACTGGGCGTCCTCCTTCCAGTTCGGACGAAACCTGTCCAGTTCGTCCCGCCATCTCCTACGTGGCCTACCACGACCTCGTTTTACTGTCTCAGGGCACCAGTTTTGAGCTATTTTGGCCCACAGTTTGTCCGGCATGCGGCAGACATGTCCTGCCCAGTCCCATTTCAGTTGGGAACATTATGAACATTATTCATAGAAAATTGTAAATAATAACGAGGCAGGGAAAGAGGATACAAAGATGGCGACAAACTTCTAGACGTACACTTCTAGGCGTAAGTTTTTTTTTTCTATAAATTCTATTAGAGATTTACTGGCAACCGAACCCACATCCTCAGGAATCGAATTTCCAATCACAGACTAAAAGATCGAAACACATCAAAGTCTATGGTATTTATAGAATGCAATGCTTTCCGGCCGTAGACTAGATAGAATGTTGGCTGTGGGCCAACGCGGACATCGGTTGTCTATGGAAATAGATTCGGCTTGTATTTCTCGATTGTCTGTGGTTTTTGTCAACCTGTGAGTTAAGAGTTAAAGGGAGACGGTTTTATGGGAATGTGATGGAGTTAAAAGGGTTTGGTATTTATATTTTTGTTCGTTTGAATGATCCTTCTGATCTTCTAAACTGCTGTGACTCGATCGAAAGTAGATTATTTGGAGATTTGTGTATCACGTGAAATACAACACTTTTACTGGTTTTTATTAATAATTGATTACGTGGTGTGGTAAAAGTAATAAAACAAATAAACAATCTGTGATGGTCAATCCAAACAAATATACAAGGAAATACATATATCTTTTCCATACCACCTAAAAAGACGGAGCCCCGCTTAGCGGGGCTCCTATTTCTGCGTGCAAGGTTTAAAGTAACCTAACACCTAGGGGACGTCGGGGTCTTTAGGACTTTCAGACTCCGCCAACTCTTTGAACCTAACCTGTGTCGGGGTGCCCCAATTCCTGAGCTCGCTTTGCTGGCTCTTGTATCCTTAGTCGAATTACTAATTTTCGCCTATCAAGTCACCTCGACGGAACCCCGCTATTTATTAAATTTATCAAAACTAAGGTGTAAATTGTTAATAATAACCGGTAAAGTAAATAATTTGTATTTTTTTTAAGTGTTTCGTAAATAAGATATTACATTTTTTTTATCAGCCTATACTGTCCCACTGCTGGGCAAAGGCCTCCCCCAAGTTTTTCCATGTCCAGCGCCTCTTCGAACCAGGCCTCGCAGTACGAGTCCAACTCATCTCGCCACCTTTTTCTGGGCCGGCCTCGGCGGCGCCGTCCATCTCCAGGCACCCACTGTGTGACGACCTTCGCCCAGCGGTCAATGTTCATGCGGCTGACGTGACCCGCCCAGTTCCACTTCAGCTTGGCAGCCTTCGAAGTCCAGAATGCCCGTTTTGGAACGCAGCGTGGTATTGCGAACTCTATACTGCCTTTTGATGCCCAAAATGTTGCGTTCCATTGCCCTTTGGCAGACTCCAAGGCGGAACCTCTGCGAGTCGATTACATTATTATTCAAACTTTTTTTTACAACATAACCTAGTAAATTGTAATGAAGCAATAAAAAAGAAAATATATTATCGAATATTTATATTCTATCACCTACTAACCATCGATGTTAGAAGTCATCCATCTTGTTTTATGATGTTTGTAGGCAATTTTACTACACATGTCATTATTGATATATCAGCGTTGAGTGTTGTCATAAAATTAATAGATACGTTTTCTATCGATGTGTGTGGTATGGAATGGGTTAATATACTTTCTATCACGTTTGTTGTACTCTTGTTGGATTTAGGTATTCCAAAGATGGTCAGTGGGTAGTTTTGCCATAAATATTACATCACTTGACTTCTTCAATTCAATTCAGTTCAATTATTTATTGCATTCACATGTGTAGATATTCAAGTTCTTCAAATAAAAGTAAGTTCACATGGACCCTGTCGGGAACAGCAATTCAATAAAATGTCAACAGTAGCATTAAAATAATCAATAATAATTAATTAATTTAAATAACAGAATAATGTCACAGGCAAAAAAAGAAATGAAATTAAAAAGTCACAATGAATAAATAACGTCAAATGCATGTAATTTACATAATAATAAAAATGGAATAATACACATTCTTGCATTTTAGCTTCTTTTATTTTTTCATCTGGGGGTATAAAAAGGCCACAGTAGTACAGTAGGTATCATTATATGAATGACTATTAAATTAAATATTAGAATGTAGTGCTTTTTCTGGGTGAGTCTTTCTGATCTGGGTGAAGTAGAAACGACTGTCAGACTCTTATTGACTAAAAATCCATACTGTAACATGAATTTCCCTTTGCGTTCCAGGTTTACCTTTACAAGCATTCCAGCGATTAATAAGACAATCTTATTTTTTTCCCCTTTAGTAATATTGAAACTCTAGTATTAAACATTTAATTAAAAAACAAAAGTGAATATCATTTATGACCATAAATAAAAACCCATTTTACGCTTGAGGGTTAAAATATCAACGAATTCTCCATTCAATATTGACTTTTCAAACAAAAACTGATTCATCATTTTTACTTTTAAAAACCACACGTGACGTTTGTTGATTCATCTGTCATAAAAAATCAACCCCTGAATTTTGTAATTGGCAATATTACAAACGTGCGAATTTGAATGAATATCGCGAAGTAACCCTAAACTGCTGTGTAATTTATGTATTTTTGCACCTGGACGCTAAAACCAATGGGGCGGCAAATAGAGGGTTGATTGTAATCTATAATTTATATGACAACGCATGAGTTGATTTTTAAAGTTAAGTGGATTAGCATCGATGATTTTGAAATTCGAATTTGTTGCCAAATGTTAAAGGGTACTTAGTCACCTCCCAGGGCATCACGTACAAAAGAAGGATACCTATCTAGTCTAAACGGACAAAGACGGGTCGATCGGTCAATAAAAAAACATCGGAAAATCTTCAGGCAAAAATAAACGTTTTCTTTTAAGCACATCGATAGAATTCTCGAATGTGTCGTTTCAAAACTGAGTTACGAGTTTAGTATACTCAGAAGCATTATATTTTTCATCAAATTAGAAGGCCAACGAACCTTTACAAACATGGAAACGATTCTAGTAAAAATATGATGAACTTGCATAGATTCAATTAATGCTACATGAAACTGAAAATCTGTTTTGGAAAAGAAATAATAGAGACACGTATTTACATAATTAAAAAAAATCTAAAAGTGAAAAATTTGTTTATATATGGAAAAAACCTTTATAGAGTTTTCCTATAACTGCGAAAAGCTTTCTTATGTCAATTATGCATTAGGTCACATTAGATATGAATATGAAACTATTCAAAAATAGATTGTCACTTACATAAGCCCTCTTGGTGTTTAAAAGTGACCCTCAACCTTTAATAACCGAGCCATAAATACTACTAAAACCTTTGCCGATTACATCACTAATCTTCATAAATATCAAAATGTCATTATGTGTTTTTCTCAATCCGCCATGACACAATTTGATGTTTGTTTTTCTCTAATGTTTGTTCGATTACGAAGCGTTAAGGTGGTATTCGATGTGTGAGGTCATTGGTGTCCTTTATCTTGTTGACTAGTTGTAATCCGTGGGTTTGCTTGCGAATTTACGTGATTATTGGACTTTTTTTTTTTTTTGCGTGGTAAAATCATCAAATGAGTCCTCCCACCCAGGGCAGGGCGGGAGGGACTGTCAGACTTGTACTGACTAAAATCCACGGTGTCCTTCACGAGCCCTTTACGTACCGGGGTTACGGTGATGGGTAAGTCCCGCGACCCCGGCAGGCTCTGGCCCTCTACAGGCCCCGTCAATGTGCTGACACTCCTTGAGGCGCGCGTGGAACACAACGCGCCGTCGACCCGTGATTATTGGACTAAGGAATTATATCGGGTCATTCCTATTAGGGCTTCAAGGTTTTAGCCGAATGTTATAATTGCATGAATGGTATTTTTAAGTTTTTGATGCAAAAAAATACGGCTAGAAAATACTATTTTAACTTGGAACATGAAAAATTAAAAACGTTGTAGTTACCACATTATTGAACACGTTCAATCTAAAATTACTTTTGACACTGTGTTTTAAATCAAGTGAAAATAAGTAAGGTTTCTTGGTTGCACAATAAACGTGTAAAATAAAACTCCTAATATAAACATAATTAAACATAATGTTAAACTGGCACAGAATATGTCATTTTCACTTGCAACATAAATTAAACTGTTCAAGTATATCATTGAGGACGTCATTATTATGTCAGTCCAGTAATTTAACAATGCCTTAAGTAAAAAAAAAAAACAGAAAACCTCTATGACCAAGCTTCAAGAGTACTTACAAGCAATAACCCTTTAAACGGCAACAGTCACATATTAATAGTGACAGAGTGACAGATATGACATCAGAACCAAGTGAGAGAGGTGACGAAGTTAATGCGTGCTGAGAAACATCTGAATACGATTTGGCATAACGAAAAGATTGGGACAGAAGTGTCACTTTTGACAGATCGACATCCAAAAAGGTATTTCGAACTTAAATAACATGTTTGTAATTGCGATGAAAAAATAAAATGGCGACGATAATTCCGATTCTGGCAACGCGCTAAAAAAGCCATGCAGCTATGGCAAAGTGCTTGACCATGGAGGATGAACTAATTTTTGATGATTATTTGTTTTTGGTACAGACGCTAGCAAAGCTAGTCAAATTTTACCAATCGAACATTACCCTTCCACTATTTTGATAAGGTTGAAAATCTGTTAAAGAAATTTGACAGATTGAGGTCGATGTTCTGGCGTAAGTACAGACTTAGACGATGTGATGTGATACTCGTACCTACTGACACAAAAATATAATTTTCAGAACTTTAACATTTTTATAAACTAGAGTCCGCGCCACCACTTATGACCTGCGGAAAATTTCGAGGTACTACATTTTTATAATACAATTTGACGTAATGACATAGAAACTAGCGCCGCATCAAAATGTCATGAGTGGTGGCGCGGTCTCGCGGACTCGCGCGGTTGTAATTGCTACCCTAATTTGAGATTGGAAACTGTACCTACCGTTCCCTTCCTTCCCGTTCCGTCAACGGCGCGTTGTGCTCCAGCGCGCGCCTCAAAGAGTGCAGCAAAAACGACGGGGCCTCCCTCTAGAGGGCCAAAGCCTGCCGGGGTCGCGGGACTGTACGAATTACCGTGAACCCGGTACATAAAGGGCTATTGAAGGACACCGTGAATTTTAGTCAGTACAAGTCTGACAGTATGGGTGGGACGACTCATTTGATGATGAACTGAAGTGGTATTTTGACTCAATATGGGTTGAATTTTATCAATCTCGGAGGAGTTAAACAAGTGCACTTGTTAAACTCCTCCGAGGTATTAAGTAAGTGTCATCCATTAATTTAAGTAAGTTATTAATCCTGTTTAACGCAATGACTATCACTATCAACCCTTGCAAGCAATTATCTAAATTATTAATTAAAAACTCTGACATTCTGTTTTCAAATATGTCTTTTTTAATTCGTACCATAAACAATTTATGACTTTTCATCATTGTCTATGGTTTTAAAGTTATACTTCTGTCCCTCTCTGTCCAATATTTTTGCACATGTGTGAGATTTATGCCGTTACAAAACACACGATTTGTTTGTACAAGATTTTCAAATGCGAAGAAGTTGTTGATTTTTTTTTAGATCATAAGATTCCAATGAATAAATATACAGAAAGGCCAGTTTCATTGTAAGATAAATAGTTTGTAAGTGCCAGTTTTATATTGAGAAAGTATTTTTACAATATGAATCCTGTAATCCACATGAGGGGGCCCTTAGAGGGCCAAAGCCTTGTTGGGGTCGCGGGACTAACGAGCAACCGTCGCCCAAGAACTTTAAGGGGTATAATTAAAGGATACCGTGGTTTCAGACAATACATGTCTGACAGTCCCTCCCGCCATGCCCTGGGTGGGAGAGGAATCATTCGATGATTTTACCACGTAAAAATGTAATTCACGTAAGAAATACGCAGAAGTGAACTTAATAGTACAGCCAAGTATATATATTTAATTTTACAATATAAGATTGTTTTAGAATAATGCAAAAGGGTTTTTGAAGTGAAAACTTCTTTAACGGCGTTGTGCACTTTTTTTGGAATGAGTAAAAACTGTTAAACTCGCGTCAGGACATGTGACCTGATCGAAAATACGTAAGACGGCGCAGGGCGCTTGCGTGAATGTTCGTGTGTGTTTATTACTATTCAAGTTTTCACTTCTGCCGGCACTCCCAGAGTGCAACCCGTCGTTTTTTTTTTCTTGGGTCGAGATGGGATTCGGAAAAAACACACTCAGACTGTATTAGAATTTTCTGTCAATTTTAACTTTTTAACTAAATCAATTAAAAAAAGCAACTAGGGCCTATTTTTAATTATCTGTTGAAGCCGATACATACCCTAAAATCCTAATAACCCAAAACCTTTGGAAACATTCTGCAATTAATCCATCCATAATTCCATACAATTTGCTAATCTCACCCACTTTCGATTAAATTAAAAACGACCTGATTACACATTTATCTATATATAAATAAAATACAAATAAACGGATTTATCCACTAAACAGATGGATCTTGTACTAAAAACCAGTTTAACTTGAACTATAAACTAGTACAATATACACGTAATTGAAGACCAGGTTAAACTAGTTACACAAACCTTGTATGACTAATAACCAGTGTAATTTGAGCTATAGACAAGACAAGAATGTAGGTAGATAGAGGTGAAGTTAGGTTGGTGTTTAGTTTAGGCTATTTTCATTCAGTTTACTTTTCGTCTGAAAATTGGGTTTTTGGGTTGAAATGTTGTGTATGTCTGTTGGTGAAGCCACGAAATAATGATTACTTTAATTATTATTGAGGTGAAATAGGTTTTAAACCCATTTAAATATTTTTAGATCTTTTCAGGACGACTATCGATTTATGTCTCGGTTCTAATGCCAAGCACGCATATTTTTAAACACGCGCTGTAACATTTTTTTTTATTGCAGAAAATAGGCTATTTTAATAAAAACTAAATTACCTATTAGTAAAAAATGTTTATTTATTACCAATTACTCGTACTTAAGTAGCACTAGGTATATTAAAAGAATAAAAATTAAAATATTTACAAAAATGACTAAATTAGATAAATAGATTATCAAAAAATATTATATATTTGTTACGTAAACCAAAATTGCAGTAAACTGAGGTTGCTTTGATCAATTTTGAACTATAATTGACTCATTTTTCAATGTGAGGTTCTAAAAAAAAAGGTAATTATCGGTTTTTATTGATTTCTCTGTAAAAGTAAAAAAAAAAACAAATATAACAATTAGTTTAAAAAAAAAGTGATATACTTTAGAACCCCCTGTTTTTAACATAGAATCTGAAAGTAGCCCCAATAAATTATACAAAAACTGAAGGAAAAAGAATTGATTAAAAACTTAACTTTTTGTTCGAAACAACGTGACAAGCGCACCCACAAAAAGGATTGTGAGACAGTTTACCATTGTGGTAATCCGAAAAAAAAAATTATACTAAAAGTTGTTGCGTTTTCGCAATTTGCAATTTTATGTCAATGAGTAGTGACCCCGGAGTGTAAAGGGCTATTGAAACACACCGTGGATTTTAGCCAGTACGAGTCTGACAGTCCCTCCCGCTCTGCCCTGGGTGGGAGGACTCATTTGATGATTTTGCCACGTAAAAACAAAGACTCTACCTCAACTATCGCGTATCTAGCAGCCAGACTAACATTTCACACTTCCGCTGGCCTATTTAGCTTCATGAATGAGTTGCACACTATGCAATAATGTTTACAGAGCTCCTTTAGAGAATGTGTTCAGTTTTTTTAACTGTGGGTATTTGGGTCAAAGACGGGATACAGTATTTCTTCGGGTTTTCTGTAGCTATAAATTATTTTATGCTGATAGTTCTTAACTCTCTGTTCGATAAACCAATCTTCAGATAAGATTAAAGATGTGTTTATTGCATAACTGTTTACTTTTAGTTCTAATTATGAACATATCGTTAATAAATAAACATTCCACAACTATCACACAACGCCATCTAGTCCCAAGCTAAGCAGAGCTTGTGTTATGGGTAGTAGACAACTGATAAACATCCTAATCCTAACTAATATTATAAATGCGAAAGTAACTCTGTCTATCTGTCTGTCAGTCTGTCTGTCTGTCTTTTCTTCACGCCTAAACTACTGAATCGATTTGTGTGAAAGGTACACACATAGTTTGAAACTTGAGAAAGGACATAGGATAGTTTTCACCATTCCACGCGAACGAAGTCGCGGGCAAAAGCTAGTACTTATATATTTCTAGCTACATACATATTATCGATAAATTACACCCAGACACAGAACAAATGATCGTGCTCATCATACAAATATTTGTCCTGGGTGGGAATCGAACCCACGACCTCCGGCATAGCAGTCAGGGTCACTAACCACTAAACCAACAGGCCTGTCTGTCATTTTACGGTTAACCGTCTTGTGCCAGCGATAAAGGTGCTTTTTCATTATACAAGTGACTTGTTTACAAGTTGCAAATTATATGCAACTTGAACAAACCTGCATGAAAGCTGTCAGCACATCCAATAAGAAGAAACCGGCCAAAAAGAAAGGAAAGGAGTTTGCATTCGAAATTGAAAATTACTTTTGGGCGTATTTCATGGCATATGGAATAAGTTTTTGACTGAATGTTGACCAAGGTTCCGCCAAAGAAACCAGGGCCGCCCAAAAACCCGTTGGGTTGATGATTTTTTTTAACGTGGTAAAATCATCAATGACTCCTCACACCCAGGGCAGAGCGGGAGGGACTGTCAGACTCGTACTGACTAAAATCCACGGTGTCCTTCAATAGCCCTTTACGTTCCGAGGTCACGGTCATTCGAGAGTCCCGCGACCCTGGCAGAGTTTGGCCCTCTAGAGCCCGCTCCGTCATTTGCTGACACTCTTTGAGGCGCGCGTGGAACACAACGCGCCGTCGACCCGGGCATGGTCCATGGTCAGACAGCGAGTTGCCCATTACTCACTGCCCGCATGCCCATTGGGTTGACGATAACGTCATGATCGCGGGGAACAGATTTATGAGAGACGCACAGAATCGAGAATATGCCAAAAAAGGGAAAAGACTATACTCAGCAACCAGCAATGGGTGATCCCAGGATGAAATGATGATCATGATGTAATTGCATGACAAAGGATTCTTCTCTTACAGAAAACTAATTCAAACTTATTGGTCATTTCAACATATTTCATCGAGAATTTGTCAAGAAGTTTTATTTTACGACTAGCAAGACATTTATTGTTTTACTAAAGCTCCAATTCTTCTATGTTTTTAAGCTTAAATCTACAGTTTGTCAGAAAAGCGCTTTAACATCGTAAATCTTTATAATTTATACTGACCAGTTTGTAATGCGATCAGTTTGGACTTATGTTCTTTGGCTTTATTGTTCAAAAGCTTGTGTTTGTTACATTTTTGTTCAATAACATGCTTTTGTTTTGCATACGAGTGACAGTTATGAGTTGGAATTCTTGTTTATTGAATTTGGATTATGTAGTGGAAAATATGGAGACATTTGTGACATCTATCAACTCGTATATGGTGGATTTAAAAGCCACTCTCTCTCGAATAGGTATGTGTTCCAGCTGTGAAAATATTATAGGCTAATTATGTCACCCTTTTAGATAACAGATATTAAGAGATAAGAGATGGTTTTTTGAAGTGAAAACTTCTTTAGCGGCGTTGAGCACTTTTCTGTAATGGGTATAAAATCTTAAACTCGCGTCAGGACACGTGACCCTGACCGAAAAAGCGTAGGACGGCGCAGGGCGCTTGCGTGAATGTTCGTGTGACTTTATTACTTTTAAAGAAGTTTGTATGCTGGATACATTCGTTGCTAGGTAACATTGTTTATAAAAGATGTACGTCACATTGGAAAATTATTGAAATAAAAAGTCAACCATTTTTGCGAGTTTTACTTAAATCTGTTCACAAGATATTTCCAACAATTACTATTCAAGTTTTCACTTCTGCCGGCACTCCCAGAGTGCAACCCGTCGTTTTTTTTTTTGTCTGACTTATCCCTATTTTTGACAAGAGTAAGTGAAAAATCGTTAATTTATTATGGCTAGCCAGTATACTAAAGCTTCATTTAGACAATGCAAGAAATTGCATGCAAGTTTCATGACAGTTTGACTACTTAAATAGTTCGCAATGTAATCAAACTTGCACGGAACTTGCATGCAATTTCTTGCGCCGTGTAAATGGGTCTTCATTCCTGCTGTCAAAAATGACAGTGTAGCGTGAGTGAGCAATTTAGTGCGTCCCACTACCAGTTTATTGTAAAATATCATATATTTTATTTGTATTGACCAATGTAATACATCAAATCTATGAGATTACTCAATATCCAACTATTGCAATTCCATTAAAATCTTAGCTATGACTTATAAACGTAGTAAGTGTCAAGTTATAGACATGTCTGTTAAAAGATCATTTACATGAGTTGAATTTATCGCCCGTAATCACCAGCAAGTCTTTTCTCAACTACTTATGTTGGGGTCGACTTCCAAATATCAGAATACAGCTGAATACTAGTATTTTACATGGAGTGACTGTCTATCTGACTTTTATAATCCAGTTACTGGAATATACGATAATAAAATTAGTTGACGGACTTTCAGACTTCTTGTAACGGTAGGTAGTTGCTACCAGCCTGCCTTGTGAAGACCGTCACTTTTTTTTTATCGTGGTAAAATCATCAATGAGTCCTCCCACCCAGGGCAGAGCAGGAGGGACTGTCAGACTCGTACTGACTAAAATCCACGGTATCCTTCAATAATACAGTAATTTGTGAGTCCCGCGACCCCGGCAGGGAAGACCGTCACTTAGGAGATTTTAGCTTTAGTGATAAACACACATTACATGAGTGTTAAAATCGGTTGGCTAATCTCGCGTACCCTTGCTTATTTTTGACAGGCGATAAATTCTCCTCATGTAAATGAGCCAGAAGTTTCGCAAGCTACACTAAGCTGGAAGGTAGCTAAGCAACCAGTTAGTTTACCAGTCAGTGGGTTGTGTGCGTATGCATGCAGAAAATTAATATAACAACATCGTTCTAGCAAATCTTTGGTTGATTAACAGTAGTACATAGTAAAAGTTAATAGTGGAAAAAGAAGACGTTTCTGAGGTAGTTTCGAACTTTAAAGATGACTTTCGATGGTAGTTTCTTGGTTTCATATTTAGTTTTTATGCAAAAGTTGTTCTGATGGGCCTGCCATACTCACAAGCTTCACCACAATTTAAAAATGTGGTAAAATGTGCGCCCCACCCCTCCCTGTAACTTCTAAAATAAGAGAATGATAAAACTAAAAAATATATATGATGTACATTATCCATTACCATGCAAACTACCAGCGCAAATTGGTTTGAACGATATCAAGTTATTACTTTTATATTATGTTACTTGCTGCTACGGAACCCTTTATGGGTGAGTCCGAGTCGCACTTGGCCGGTTTTTAATCTACAGACAACATGAGCAAAATCACACGTTGTATCACTAAACCCTAAGATTACGTCGATTTGCGCTAGCGAAATCCGAGTACACATGAAACCACCGCCCACATACCTATATACCTACGTATTATGTATGTACACATAGTATACAAGCAAATATTTGTTCGTAAGAACTACAAACAGTTTCACATGGCCCATGGTGTAATCTTTTTAGTACTTTTTTTTTTAACGTGGTAAAATCATCAAATGAGTCCTCCCACCCAGGGCAGAGCGAGAGAGACTGTCAGACTCGTACTGACTAATCCACAGTGTCCTTCAATAGCCCTTTACGTTTCTGGGTCACGGTAATTCGTACAGTCCCGCGACCCCGGCAGGCTTTGGCCCTTTAGAGGGGGGCCCCGTCACTCTGCTGACACTCTTTGAGGCGCGCGTGGAACACAACGCGCCGTCGACTCGGGCATGGTCCATGGTCGGACAGCGAGTTGCCGATTACTCGCTGCCCGCATGCCCAATCTTTTTAGTAGTGGCGTCATTTTAATGTGGGTAACTGTTAGAAATGTAGACAGTATAACGAAGAGTCGCGGGACCGTCTGGGTCGCAGGATTATCTCATCAAGTACCGTGAACCTGGTGAGACAGTCTCGCGATGAAAGGAAAGTAAAGGGCTATTGAAGGACACCGTGGATTTTAGTCAATACAAGTCTGACAGTCCCTCCTGCTCTGCCCTGGGTGTGAGGACTCATTTGATGATTTTACCTGTATAAAAAAAGCCTGTAATACCTGTCCTTTCTTGCTATTCGTTATGGTGCACTGTTTGTGTCAATAAATGTTTTGAGTGTATAATGTCGTATAGAGTTGACATTCTGTTTCCTTTATTCTGTGTTTTTGACGTGGGTGTAACTAAATTGCCCAGTTTTGGTAATTAGAGATTTCAAAGCTTCGTAATTGGCATTTTGGTTGGTTTTAAAAGCTCTTTTAGGATAACTATCTCTGGACAAAAGGTCGTTAGGGTTTTAATTACCATGTAATTGTATTCCAGTTAATTTAGAAATCTGAGGTTTCATCACCGTCCTCATCGATATAAACGAAAACTACTGAACGAATTTGGATGAAATTTGTTACACCAATAGTTTACGTTTCGTAGTTTAAAATAAATTGGACTGAAAGCTTAAGACTCTTGGTTAATACTTTTATCGATAAGCAAAATGGAAGATGCTGTACATCCTGCAGATAATTGTTATCCTTGCGTAATCTCTTGAGAAGCTTCTGGGTGGTCTATAAATCATTATCGGAAGTCCCAGCTTAAACTAGACCGATCTTAACTGATACAGATGCTGTAAATCTGCGTCTATACTGCTTAGTAAGGGATTTTCTCCACGACTACCAAAGTTTTCGAATTTAATTCATATTTTGTTTAGCGAAAATTAATGCAAAATGAATTGTAGATTACTAGCGAACCGCCCTAGCTTCGCATAGGTTCAATTTTAAAATTAAATATAGCCTATGACACTCAAGAATTATGTAGCTTTCTTCTGGTGAAAATTTTTTTCAAAATCAGTTCATTAATTCCGGAAATTGCTTCCAACATACAAACTTTGAATACTTGTTTCTAAACTGTTTATTCTTTTCTTTTTTCAGGTAAGAACGACTGTCCTTTTCGAAACACCCTACTACATTTCTACCACCGTAAGTACATTATAATTTCTGTAGATCTATAAGGATGATAGGATCATTGTTTCACAATCAGTAAGCTACCTACATCATCGCCAATAATGAATTAGGCAAGAACCATTGTCTTATATAATTATACTCATTACTGAATTAACTACTATATAGACACTTAATAGAACTACCTACACACCAAATATGAAATCAAAATCTTTAATCAATAGTTATTAAGTCTGGATTAAACTGAGCAGTATGTGTGATTAGAATCAATTGTACCGTTTTTTATTATTATTGTGCGCTTATAAACGTTCAAACTCAAATACGAGAACAGGCAGACCCAGAACAACTGTAACCAATACAAATTGCATCATCATCAGCACTGCTGGACAAAGGTCTCTCCAATCGCGTATCATTTCACTCGATTACCAGCTACTCTGATCCAGTACTGGTATCACCCGCCTTGCGAAGATCGTCGCTCCACCTTTCTTGAGAGCGTCCCAACGTTTTTGTTTTATCGTGATAAAATCATCAAATGAGACCTCCCACCCAGGGCAGAGCGGGAGGGACTGTCAGACTCGTACTGACTAAAATCCACGGTATCCTTCAATAGCCCTTTACGTACCGGAGTCACGGTAATTCGTAAGTCCCGCGACCCCGGCAGGCTTTGGCCCTCTAGAGGGGGGCCCACTCTTTGCTGACACTCATTGAGGCGCGCGTGGAACACAGCGCGCCGTCGACCAGGGCATGGTCCATGGTCAGACAGCGAGTTCCCCATTACTCGCTGCCCGCATGCTCGCGCCAACGGTGGCCGCAGATCGTCTGTCGACGTCCGTCGCCGTGGGCGTCTACCACTGCGTCTAGGATGGAGGGAGAACGCTTCGTGGTCTTCACTTGAGAACACGTCTGGGTAGACGGTCATCGTTTCTACGACTAATGTTGTGGACCTATTGCCAGTTCAGTTAGCTTATTCTGTGGGCTATGACTATCACATTCTTGCTCGGTAGGATCACCAATCGATTCTAAGACTTGTATACATTAAGACTAAATACTAAATTAATGTATATTCCTACTGCTAGAATACAAACCTCCTCTTTGTGAGAGGAATTGAGGTGAATTCCATCATGTGGAGCCTGTTTTGAACGGTCCCATGTTAGTTTTGTAGAAAATAAGTCTTTTCACAATGTCTTTCTTGATGGTTGAGACCAATAAGGATGAGTTTTGATTTTAGTAGTGCAAGTAGTCACATAAATGACCACTAGGCTCTCGCACTCATTTCTCTTTAGTTAAGCTAGAGTTTAATTGTACCAGGATAATTACTGTCATTAATTACAATTAAAAGACTGTTAAAAGTAATAGGCCATTACCATCAAGATTGTATCATCACGCTATACAATAAAGGCACCAGGAAATGCCTAGTTCCATGATCGCGTGCCACAGAGTATTGTACAAATGGAATGTTAACTGAGATCGGAAGGAAAGGTCTATAATTCTGAACATACTTGACGCTTGTTGGTGCGAATGTCTTTAACAAAACACACAATTTGTTTTCAGATTGTGCTTTGTCGGCTTTAGTTTCCAATACTCCAGTAAATGTTTAAACATTTTAAGTAACTTAACTGGCCTTAAGTAAACTGGCCAAAACCATCTAATTTGTTGCTAAATTTTAATGTTTTATTTAATTAATTAATTAAACACACAAGTGTAAGTGTATAGACTAATAGTAGTTAAATATGCATTGAAATATCTTCAACATAATTTTGCACGCAGGCGTTCCTACTCTGCAACTAATTTATTGTCTGTGAGGAGCTAAAACCACCACCTTTTTTTTATCGTGGTAAAATCATCAAATGAGTCCTCCCACCCAGGGCAGGGCGGGAGGGACTGTCAGACTTGTACTGACTAAAATCCACGGTGTCCTTCACTAGCCCTTTACGTACCGGGGTCACGGTAATCCCTTGGTCCCGCGACAAAACCACCACCTTAGTATTTGTATAGGGCCACAACCCACTTCCAAATACGCTACATTTATTAGGTCTTTATCATGGTATTACGGACAGAGAGAAGTAAAATTATCCACAATTCATTCTTAAATAGTTCTCTCCACGAGTGATCCCTTCATTGTCAATCTACTCCATGTCCCAAGATGCCTTAGCGTAGTCATATCTAATTCATCATAGCAACTACATTTCCCAACGAAGATCCCACATGATGAATATTAAATAGAATATTTATCAATGGTTTGGCTTGCATCATTATTCTGTCAGCATCGAAAATTTACATATCCAGATAAAATTGACCTTCAACATCAAACGTATTGTTCTTAAATACGGGTCTAATTATACTGGTTGAGTTATGAATCGAAGATATTAATTACTTAGCCAGATTTATTAGACCTATATTGGCAACACGATTACTCTACAACGCAGCTCTTGTTATACCAGACCGACCATTAAACAAAGAACTTTAATTTCAAATTCATTTTGTAGTAATAAAGGTCTATGTATGCTGGTTAATAATTTACATAGATACTATCTACCGCAGGTGTAAATACATTGGTTACTAAATGATAGTAAAGAATATGATTATAATTGTTTAATATTCAAGAGAGGTAGTCGGAAAAAAACTATCGGTATAATATGACTTAGGTTTTAATTAGATAAAAGGATGTTTGTGCTTTTGTTAGTAGACAAAGAGGCTAGTATAGTTTGCCTGGGAATATATGGAGATCCTGTTTACACTGTAGCATTTTTTTAACGTGGTAAAATCATCAAATGAGTCCTCCCACCCAGGGCAGAGCGGGAGGGACTGTCAGACTCGTACTGACTAAAATCCACGGTGTCCTTCAATAGCCCTTTACGTTGCGGGGTCACGGTAATTCGTGAGTTCCGTGACCCCTTATAGAGACGAGGGCAAGGCCACGAGCATAAGTAATCTTTATTCGAATCCGTAAACAAAAAAAAGAAGCAAATAAAAAAAAGCAAATAAGTACCGCGTAATCCCTTGACGAGCAGATGACAGTTGTTCCATTTTTATGAGTCAAGTAACATAAATAAGTAACATAATATATTCTGGTTTAAATAAATTAACAGCTTGCACTCTTGCCAATCAGGACAAGGTTGTTCCCCGAAATGCATTTCGACAGCGATATTAGTGCAGAGTTATGCATTTCTATTAAATAGAGTAGAGAGGAATGACCTATTGCATTGAAGGTTATTCAGCTATCATTTGCTACGATTTTGAATTGCGATCTGATGTTTTGTTGTCAGAATGAAGTTAATGTTGCAAAAGCCGCTAAGAGTAGATGTAGAGAGTAGACGGAAATCTATAAGAAAGAATAGATGGATTTTGTAAAAGATGAAATGGCTAGAGAGTAGACGACTTTTTCTATTCAGCTCAGCGATTGACAGAAAAAGAGAAGTATGAAGGAAGCCATGCTGACATACAAAACCTGCAAAATCCAAAATACAGAAATTGGAATAAGTCAGGAGAATGCGATGTTTTCTTCTCTATCAAATTGGAAGAGAAGGTGGATTCATTTAGCAGTCTAAAGCATGATTTCGATGTTCTAGTTCCCTTAAATATGAAAACAGTTTTTTCTGTCTGCCATTAGGACGAGGGGTTTAAATAGAAGGCTATCCTTCTAACACTTTTAAGAAGCTTAAAGCAATTTATTTATCGCTGAAAGAACAGAACTTCGTGTTGCCAGACATGTGCTTAATCATTGACCCTTCTTGCCGTCAGTCTTTTAATCAGCAACATTTGTTTGTTTACAACAACGGTAGTACGTCCCTCAACAATAGAACCGTCGACAAAGCTTATTTTTCTCACCCATAATTGACGAAAAACCGTTAAATTCTTAACGACACCAACAAAATACAACGATGACTCAGCACCAAAATCTATTCCCAGAATTGAAAGCGTCGAGCATCTGTGAAATCAATTAAAATAATTGAATCGACTAAAAATAACATGGCTTCCTTAGGCGCGACGATTGACAATGTGATTTCGGTGTTTCCCGCCCAAATTCATAGACAAACTTAGCTTTTACAACTAGTTTAACAGTTCTCAGTCGATTTTCAACTCTAACTGGCCAGTGATAAAGTTTTAGTACGTGTAGGTTTGAAAAAAGGAACACTTGTACCATAGAGTACGCTCCCTTTCTTTTGTTATTAGTGATGTGGCTAAAAATAATTCTGAATGGAAAGTATCGAAACAAATCTATCGGTGTTTTGAGGTTGGTGTGTTTCTTATTACGGTGATCTTTTTATAGTAACACTGGGTATCCGGTTGTGTTGTTGGATTGTTCTGGATTTAAAGGGTGGAGTGCTGGACATTGGGTAATTGAATGTATAGCCATAGTCAAGCTTGAGTATTTTGGTTCATTTAATTTTTTTTTGCTCTTAGTTATAACGTAATTTTTTAGTTCAAACAAGCTTCATTAGTTCGCAGGAACATGTGAAATTATAAATAAGTTACTTACTTCTATTATTTTAATACAAAGGCATTTTCTCCCCATATTTTTATTGTCGTGATTATTTTAAAAATACAGTTCCATTAATCAAACAATCATGACCGTCCTCGGGAAGTTCTAATTATATTTTGTTTTAAAAATACTTTTTCCTGTTTTCATTTTATGTCACACGATTTTGTTTTTCATCGGAAGTTTAGTATTATCGCAGGGCGTTGTGCCAGAAAAAGGCAGGAGTCACAACCCTGAATTCTATAGAAGAATATATCTAAGCTGTTATGAATATGAAGTAAATAAACTAATTAGGAAAGATTGAAGAATGTCCTAGAGCACTAACAATGCAAGCAAATATATTCCTCAAATAGAGAATACAATTTTATTACATACAATGAGAAATGCTGGGTCAAAACTTCTAAAAAGATACAGAAAGAATTTTTTAGACCATCGTAATTATCTCCAGCTTTGCTTATTATTTAAAGCTCATCCAATAAAAAAAAACCTTCTATAAATAATGAGAGCCGACCAATATTATAAATCATCCAATTATAATTACTCCATGTGCAATAAACAAGAAACAAAACCAAATTCATAATTAGAACAACAGAACAGCAACCATAAAAAAAAATAGTGAGGAGAAAAAATAAAACACAAATAGTATCGATTGTGCGTAGGAGCGATCGCCGCGCCCTAGCTGGGTTAATAACCCTCTAACTAAAACAATATGGGCACGGGAATTTGGTAGAATGCCACCGTTTTACTGAAGCTGAGAGAAAAAGGTGTTTTAATTGATAGAATTATTGGGCTATTAAGTTACAACGAAATGTAGCCTTTTAAAACTTTGAAATAGTTTGATCACTGTTTTGGGTTTACATGATAATTAGGCCTTCGTTTTTGTTCTGATTCTAAACGTTTTCTAGAAAACAAGAACAGCAATAGATGAGACTCATTTTCTCTCAATAAAGTGGTTAGGACTTAATGGAGGAAACAGTACAAAGACCTGTAAAGTAACTCAAATTAGTTAGTGGTTTCTAGGAACACTGTATAGAGCTACAGGTAGTTTTATTGCCAAATGCCTTAGCAATCCGGCATTCCGATCTTTAGTATTGCCTTATAGTTAAAGTTATTGTTAAATTACACCTTACTACTAAAATAGTACTAAATAACACACTGTGCATTCCTGAAAATACCATCTGATCAACCTATCAAAGAAAACCGTTTTTCGAGTAAACGTCATAATCAGAGAGTATTTTTGTGTTCCAAATCTGTAAAAAAAAAGAACCCCAGCGACGCCATTAATAAAATTCAAAATTGGAACCTTTTTTTTCTACAAAGCGCCAAAGACAAATTAATGCTTTTATACTAAATTGGATACTAGTTAATCAGTCCCTTTAATTAATGTAATTGTATAAAACGGACTCTAATTTTATTTTACTACTTGGTTTCTCAGAAACGTTACATCGAACGTTGATTGGACATCCTCCATTTTACAGGTAGTGATTTAGTTCTAATTTATTAATTATACGATGGTTTAGTAGTTTTCATATTTCATCATGCCGTCATAATAGTTGTTTTTTTTTTTCTAATTCGTGTTATGGATGAGCAATGTGATTATAAAATTATTCTTGTTAGAAAATTGTGTTTCAAAGATGTATTGAATTAACGATAGCGATGGAGATAAAAATAAAAGAGATTTTTTGATTTTTATTGTATTTTGTCCTTAGTATAAGGGAAATGGGGTTTGAACCCAGCCAGGCGCATTACTTTGTGTAATTTATTTCATCACCACTGCTCTCAAAACGGTAACGAAAATATCGTGGCGACATGTCCTAGAACCAAAAATTCGAAAACATATGACGACTACCAACCCGCTCTGGATCCCCGTGGTGGATTATGGCCCACTCCCTCTCACAGAGAGGAGGCCTGTGTCCCAGCAGTGGGAACATTTATAGGCTGATGATGATTATGATGGTGATACTGTAATTAATTGTTTATTAAATACACCAGCAGTTCGCGGGTCGCGGCTAAATAATATCAGGTTAAGCCTCGCTTGTCTCGTTTAATTTAGGCACCAAGTTTTTTCGTGTCTCGCAAACTTAACAGAAATAAATTGCTTTTTTTTATCGTGGTAAAATCATCAAATGAGTCCTCCCACCCAGGACAGGGCGGAAGGGACTGTCAGACTCGTACTGACTAAAATCTACGGTGTCCTTCACTAGCCCTTTACGTACCGGGATCACGGTAATTCGTTAGTCCCGGGACCGAAATAAATGTCTTGATTTCATTTCTTTATTTTTGTATTTTATTGGTGTGTTTTATCGAGTTCGATCAACATCCAGCCTTTTAACCACCAAAGCTTTTACTCAATTTAATGAATACCTTTCAAGTAAAAAGATAAAATAGAAAGTGTAGAGTAACCCAACGCTTCCATTTTATCATTCGAATCGCAGGCGCACGTGGGTGTTCAATTCCTTTTCGTTTTGGTGTCTTTGAATGTGACTAGACCAGTTGTAAAGTGACATCTGTCGGGGAAGAATCTTCGCCCACAATGAAATTTCCGTGAATGAAACATTAATTCCGTATATTTTGGTTTGGAATAAAACAGCTTTTGTAAGGCTAGTGTTAGGTATTTTGGTTATAGAATACAAGTGCCAAAAATAAGTCAAAACATTTATTTCAAGGAAGATCAGATTTAGGCAATTTTTGATTGTTTAAAGACAAAAAATATAAATATGACGTAAATATGATGCTAACAGTGCCAGTCACGTGGCATAATAACTAGGTATTTTAAAAATAACTAAATAGAGAACGTCTAAAACTACAGAAATAAATGCAGGCACCAAACCAACACTTTAATTTATCTGATCTTGTAAGTATTTATTTCAATATATGGTATTTACTCTAAAAGCATAATTAATCATTTCTAATTGGACATTTTTTACTCTTCCCACGTATTCCAACCAAAAAGAATACCTCTATAGTTTATTCCCGCCAAAAATAAAAAGCCCATGTCTTCACTTCTGGGTCAATTCCACTATCAAAATGCCTCGTCAGTGGTGTTAATGTGTTAAACAATTCTAATTTTAATCTAAATAGGCAGAGCGTGAAGAAACAATTGTTTGATGTTAACCTAAAAAAATGTTTGAGGTTACTTGAACCATGGTCTTGTGCAACAATTACAATGATAACGAAATAAGTAGGTAACGGATTATATTTAGTTTTCATTTTAAATATTTTAAAAAATACAAACAAATTAAGTTTTTAGATTGTTTATCGATGTTTTTCTGGACCACGTATTTCACAACCCTAGTATTGTGTGCTTTTGCACATTCTACAATTGTTTAATTACACAAACAAATAGATATTATTTAATAAATTACAAATACCAACAACCTATTTAAATAAAACATAAATTAGGTATCCGTAGTTAGTTTATACCCTTGAAAGTGATAGTAAAAAAAAACTAATCGTTAACCCATTTTTAATTCCTTCGACATCCATCACATCCCTAATTAATACCTTGATTAATTTTGTATATTTATCTTTTTGAAACACACTCATAAAAATATTTGATTAGTGAGAAATTCCCTCCAAAAGTAATTAGTAAAAGAAATAAATTACCAAAGAGCTGCATCCTTGTTTGTTGACAGACAAATATCTTACTGAGAACAGACAAATGTTAACAAAAATAGAAAATAGACCTTTCGTAACCTTTTTTAATTACAGACAGAACTTTGTTAACGTTTTCATAATCAAAATGAATATTTAAATACTGTTATAAATCTGTCAATTCTTGTTAGTTCAAAAGGCAGTGGAATTTTCATTTCGAAAATTTTTAGTAAATAATTTTGTTGTGCATTTGAATTTATGTCATCTCGATGTCGAAATAATGTATATTTTTGAAAGACTTATATTTTGATTGTTTACCCTTTAATATGGGTTCTGCCTGCGATTATTACGCTGTGCAAAATATTATACTGTCAGGGATAGATTTTTTGAAATTGAATTAATGAACACTTACACTTATCTCCTAGAACTTCACTTTGAAACTACCTTTTTCGTAACACCAATTAGTAATGGACTTATCGGTCGCGGGACTCACGAATTACCGTGTACCCAGTACGTAAAGAGCTATTGAAGGACACCGTGGATTTTAGTCAGTACGAGTCTAACAGTCCCTCCCGCTCTGCCCTGGGTGGATGGACTCATGTGACGATTTTACCACGTAAAAAAAAACACCAGTTAGTAAAGATATTTGTAGACTTAGAATAAAGTAGACAGGCAATTTACATTGTACATTTATTTTATTTAATCATAACAAAGATAAAGTTTACGACTAGAAAGTCTTAATACAAATTTCTGAATGTTGGCTATGATATTTATAACCTAAAGTGTTTCACGGAGCCGTAGGGCTTTAGGAATGCGTGACATTTCCAGAATAACCATAATATTTATAAAATGAGATCAAGAGGATGAAGATTTGTCCAAGAAATAACTTGGGATTAAAGAAAGTAATGAAATGTCCAACATCTTCATTACTATGTCTGGTTAAGTCCTGTGATATAAACATAGTAATTTATTCAAGAATTGAATTGCTAATTGAATAATTAGCAGGTTGTTTAGCTATCTTTAATTTATCTATTAATCTTTTAGAGTCATCTTAATGAACGCGATTAAAATCTACTTGGCAAGACTGCTTTATATTTTATTCCTGTTGTTGCTTCCTGTAGACCAAAAGTATTTTTAGATTAGAAAATACTTCCAGTTTTATCTTGCGTCCAAGCTTGGATATATTAAAACAAAATATTTTAAATGTCTGCATTTATAAAAACGTCCTTAAACTTGAAATAATTCCTCAAAATTATAGCATTACATTTTATAGACTTACAACTTTCAGACTTTCAATGTCGATCAATGACAGGGACAAAATATCAAGTCATCTTGTCATACTTGGCACCACATGCATTTCTAAGTGACATAAAGTAACCACTTGACAGCATAACAGCCCTAATGACTTCTTAGTAACATTTAAGACGTCCCCTCCCTACTCTCATTGTCTATGACATCTTGTAACACGTAATCTCGAGATTCAAATCAATTTCATTTCATTTAAAATTTGACTTTACCCGTGCAAGCCCGCATACTTTCGAATACGTTCATTAGTTCACCAATTGAATGAGGTTTTTGACCTCGATTCACAAAAGGGATGAAGTTTTAACCGTGTCAATCGAGATCAAACATCGATTTATTGTATCGATATTGTTATATTGGAAGAATGAGCGGTTGTCATTGCCTGTTGTGAGGAATGAAGAAAAAATGTTAGGCGGGAATTTGAATTTAGTCACCGACTTTTTAAAAATGGCTTCTTAGTATTTATTTTTAGTTGACTGTTTATTATAAATCAATATTTAAAAAAAAATGATCTGACTGAATGTTAATATTATTTATTTCTTTCGGGATTTAACCGCTACACTTGGTCCTAAGTCCTCAGCATCTCATACAATTATACACCATCCAATGAACGTGTACTTAAAACTAATTTATTACACACCAGATATTATTTTCAAGTGTCTCTTAGAGTCAAGTAGCCAATCTTTCTAAGTGAAACATTTCTTTTGTACTTATAATCGGCCGGGTGGGCTAAAATAACAAAACAAAACGTCATCATCACGTTACGTGAGAATTTGTTTACGCATTTACAATAATTTTCGAGGTTAGAAATGGCGGGCATTCTTTCGTTCTATTTTGACGCCATCTTGGGGTTGTTGACCTGGGTTCGCGTCCCGTTCACGGGGAACGCTACTCAAACGAGTTGGTTGTATTTTGCATTCTGTTTAGTTATGTTTAAATGGTACAGTCGTATCGTGCTTTGTGAATGTTCTTTGTTTTTGTAAGCGGTATAAAAAAAATATAACTCTGTTTTTTTTGTATATTAATATTTTTATACATTTTTAATAGTTTTTGACGAAAATAGTCATAGAATGGAAAAATTACGATGTCGGATTAACCGAAAAACTGTATTTAACTGCAAAAAGAATGCAGATGCCTTAGATATACTAGGATTTAAAATCTCAAGCCGTTAATTCTAGCCGCTAATTTCGTTGCAGGATCCAAGACAGGTAAATTCATTCTCCGGGACACGTCGAGCTTCATTGTCTCGGCGTTTTTCTGGTGGTTGCCACTGTTGATTCTGGCTTTCAGGAGTTGCAGTGGTTTGGGAATAGTGTGGCGGGTTTGTCCAGTCGTTACTATTAGTCAGAAGCTCTAAAAGTCTGACAACCAGTCTTACCAAGGGGTATCGTATAACATAGTAACTGGGTTATACGATATCCTGAACAAAGTCATCACAACTTTATTTGAACCTACAATCTACAACTAGTAAACCGGAACCGTTACTACGGAGCCATTATTGCTCTCAATCTGTTACACATGTCATATTTCTCGGAAATATTAACTCACATTACAAAAATACCTATCAAATACTTTTGGCACGCACATTGCATGAATCATTTCAGTGCTAAAAGTATTTATAAAGTCCTTGAAACATATTTTCAGGCCTCTAAAACACACATCTGCCAATAGAAGAATCAATAGTTTGTGTATGTGAGTTAATATGTTTTTGAACGCACCCACGACCCAGGACCAATACCTAGTGTGGAACAAAGTTTAAAAAATAAATAAAAAAGAGCAAACTTTAAGTCTGGTAACACAGCCTTGACTTTATGAACGAACTCTTTATTACCAAATTTTAATGGCCTGAAGTCGAAACTAGACAAAAAACTTATCTTAGTTAGCAGACTTTGAAATTAGCGATGTAAAAAGTCTAACAAACACATATGGGATACATTTGTTTGTAAAAGAACAGTATTATTTAAAACCGGCCACGTGCTTATCGGATTCGCGAACTGATGGTTCCGTATTAGCTTCTTTAATAAAATAAATAAATAAAGCTTTTATTAATTTCGTACTACGATATATGCCATCACAGGAAAGAATTTGAATTTGTACATTGTTATAATATTTTAATATCTATTGTTATACACAGACACAAAGTGTAACTGTTTGTTTATCCCAAATAAATAAAACAAAATAATAATGGCAATATTGAGGGCACGTTTAGCGCAGTGGCTGAGCGATTGGACTGCTGCGCTGCGTGTCGCGGGTTCGATTCCCGCACGGAGCAAATAATTATTTGTATGATCTACAAGTAGTTGTTTCGGCTCTAGGTGTTTGTGTATGTGAGTTTATATGTTTGTAAACGCAACCACGACACAGGAGAAATTCCTAGAGTAGGGCAACGTTTTAAAAAAAAAATACAATTATGGCAAGAAAAACGCCACAAAATTAATGGGAATTTGGACAGCTTTTGCTTCTCACTCCCCCGCTTCTATAACCTATAATAATCTTCCTCGGGTTCCTTTAATCTCTGTGATTTTCATTTTAATTAAGATTTAGACTAGATTTAAATTTATGAAAGTTTTAGTTAGGATTATTTGCTTCTGTGCTTACAGTAAAATACACACAGCTACAGCCCTTTGGTAGTTATGTCACTAACAAAGGAGTTGACTTTTTTCTGAATCCATACCATACCTCGGAATCAAGTCTTTCCCAGACAAACACACAGCGGTGCTTTAGACGGTCCCAGTGTCATCCTTTTGTTGCGGAACTCCAAAAAAACTTATACACAAATTTAAAAGACAACTCTAACATGTGATGTCCACGCTACGCGGTGGCATAGACCTCCACTTCGCTTCCTATATCTACTGAAAGATATGACTAATATGCGTGTGAAATGGCTGAAACTTTGCCTGCTGAGATAACAGTGTGATGAACTTACATTACCAACGATTATATTTATTGCAAGGCTGTGCATTGTCCGGCTTCTTAGCTCGCCGTCCAAACATTGCTAGCGTTGTCATTCGTCCACTCTTTTCTACGAAACTACGAAAGACTTTTCTATTAGAAAAAAAAAACTGTGTACTTTTTGTTTTTATCTGTAGTCTTTTTAAAACGAATCTACCCTAGATAAATAGTCAATCACAAATCTTGCCAATTTAGGACACGGCGCGTTGAGTTCCACGCGCGCCTCAAAGAGTGTCAGCACAATGGCGGCAACCCCCCTTTAGAGGGCCAAAGCCTGCCGGGGTCGCGGGTCTAACGAATACCGTGACTCCGGAACGTAAAGGGCTATTGAAGGACACCGTGGATTGTAGTCAGTACGAGTCTGACAGTCCCTCCCGCTCTGCCCTGGATGGGAGGACTGATTTGATGATTTTACCACGCTAAAAAAGCGTGTCCTAATTGACCAGCCGGTAATTGAACAGCCAGTCATCTGCAATCATCAATCTGCTTGAAAACCACAATAAACCAGGCAATACTCCTTCCTGATTATACCACCAAGGGGTCTATAACGAAGGCGCAATATCTTGTCAAAACTGAACGCCGTAACCACAGTCTAACGTCCCAACATGATTAACTATGAACCCAGGGCCGTAGTTAGTGTGGAATTTAGGGCAGCGATGATCAAAGAAAGGGTATACCACTAAAACTGCGAAATATTGTTTGCAAAAAAAATGGTATTTAAATCCGGGTTTTTATCGTTTTTTTAAGAGTATTTTTAATGTTGAATTACTACGTGTAGTTTGAGAACGCCACGTGATCTCATTGTAATTTAGTACCTGTCATTATGCCAAAATTGACATTGACATGACAAACGAGTCGGTTAAAATTAAAATTAACAAAACACTTCAAGTAAGGTGGAGCGACGATCTTTGCAATTTCGCCAGTAATAGCTGAATAAAAGTAGCCAGTGATCGAGTGAAATGGCATGCGATTGGAGAGGCCTATGTCCAGTGGACTGCCGTAGGCTGATGATGATGAGTAATGTAAGAGAACGGGATATAATGCTTGTGACAAAAGGTTCATTGAGACGTCGCGTCGCCTCCAAACTTTAATTTTCATCATAGAGTGTATTACAAACTGCATTGAGCATAATTTGTAATTTTAAGCTAGGACATTGTCCCACGACACATACGCCCCTGACTTGGCGTCCTAGCTCCGGCCCTGTATGGTCCTCAGCTTCCAGTATAACCAGAAGCATATACCAGTATTTTACTCGAGCATCTGTGTGACCGCAACCCAATTAGTTTCTGGACTGATATCTTGAGGTTAGACTGTACTTAATATCACATAGCATAATGTTAGGTACGTTGACTAAAGACTAATTTACTCGATTGCTATCTGATGCTGATGATCTCGATCGATCTTTAAACCCAGTGTCCCCGAATGCAAACAACCCGATTATCTTCAAAGCTAGAGTGATCATGCTTCTTCTGGGTAAACCCGCTCCATCGTAGACTGTCTCTGACTCTTCTGATCTAGACTAGAGTTAAGATCGTATAAAATAAAAAATAAACACACGCAGAAACGGGTTTTTGTCGACGGAAGAAATAGACAAAATCACAGAAAATACAAAGATTTCTAACGTCATCAGCGTACCAATCGATGTTTAAAATGTAAAAAAAAAGTTCTAGGGCTCGTGACATACACGAGTAAAAAATTAATCTCGAATTGTCTTGCTAAGAAACGATGAAATCATATCACACTTTTGACACTCTTATAAATAAAATGACACCATAGAAATATAATATGAAAGTAAGTCAACTTACACTTTTTTATACAACTTAAAAAAAAAAACTTAACGTAACCAAATATTGCTACCGTTTTGTTTTAAACTTTCAATTGTTTTTTTCTCTCTTGTAACTGAAACGAGGTAACAAACAACAAAACGAAATAACAGTTCCTTTGTATTTATTTTTTAAATCCCGAAATGCCTTGTACACATCAAGCTATTCAAAACTAGTATAAGCTGACCGTTCATTGTGCGAAAAGATCATACAACACGAGACCAATATAAACTGGTTACGTATAGCTGTGTACCTTGTTCGAGTTACGGCTTTATAATCCTTACGTGACTTGCGCTGTCTCTTTCGGTTTCGAAGGAGTCGTGGGTGTGAGAAAAGGATGGAGGATTGGTATTATAAAGCTCGGGACAAACTATAGTGTTCATTCACTTAGAGTCACTGCACCGCATTCTGCAATAGTGTTGTGGCTTTAATCGATGTTTTGTTGAGATTTGTTAATTTTAATCCTTGTTAAGTTCCTGTCATGGACGTAACCGTTGCAATGGATCTTGACTAGTTGCAACATTATTGCATTAGCTGTAGGTAATAGAAAGAAAAAAAATTTGTTTATTCAACACAATCATTAGTCGTCTATACATCAAACCCAGACCTTAAGACACGCAACATATTTACAAAAAAATACACGAAATAAATAGAGAAAGAAAGAGCAACCAAAATATAACTATGACGACTACGGACCTCGTTGGAAAACATGCTACCGAAAAATTCAAGTCAATTTAGTTAACAGTAATTGTAGGAACCAAAACACTTTTTTTTTTTCGTGGTAAAATCATCAAATGAGTCCTCCCACCCAGGGCAGGGCGGGAGGGACTGTCAGATTCGTACTGACTAAAATCCACGGTGTCCTTCACTAGCCCTTTACGTACCGGGGTCACAGTAATTCGTGAGTCCCGCGACCCCGGCAGGCTTTGGCCCTCTACAGGGGGCCCCGTTACTATGCTGACACGCCTTGAGGCGCGCGTGGAACACAACGCGTCGACCCGGGCATGGTCCATAGTCGGACAGCGAGTCGCCCATTACTCGCCGCCCGCATGCCCTGGAAAACATGCTACCGAAAAATTCAAGTCAATTTAGTTAACAGTAATTGTAGGACCCAAAACACTTTGAAAGAAGTTGTAATTTCAAGATGACTCTCTTCGCTTAGAGCAGCGATGACCCAGTGGTATCGACCCCGACTGACATGTAATGCTTTGTGTCATTTATTTCATCACCACTGCTCTCAAAACGGTGAAGGAAAACATCGTGAGGAAACCGGCATGTCCTAGAACCAACATTTCGAAGACATGTGACATCTAACAACCCGCACTGGTCCCGCGTGGTGGATTATGGCATCCCCTCTCACAGAGAGGAGGCCTATGTCCCAGCAATGAGAATGTTACAGGCTGATGATGGTGAAGTCTGTTCGTTAAGTAGTGGATCTTGATAAGTAGATGAATAATAATGATGACCAGCAAAATAAATAAATATTCTACAACTATCACACAACGCCATCTAGTCCCAAGCTAAGCAGAGCTTGTGTTATGGGTACTAGACAACTGATAAACATACTTATATATTTCTGAATACATACATATTATAGATAAATTACACCCAGACACAGAACAAATGATCGTGCTCATCACACAAACATTTGTCCTGGGTGGGAATCGAATCCACGACCTCCGGCATAGCAGTCAGGGTCACTAACCACTAAACCAACAGGCCTGTCAAAACATCCAGAAATAGCGACAAATGCACGATAATCGGCAAATCAACCCGCCATCTCTATTAATTTAGTAGTTAGGAAGTCTGTTCCGTTAATCGCAGATAGAATATTCAATTCGTAAGGTCCGTGGTGTTGTGAGTGGCATCAGTCACGACTTGTGCCACCGAGGAACTAGTACCTGATGAAGTACAAGTGTTTAATGTTGTGGGAAAGGAATATAAGGAGAAAATGTCACTAAGTTTGACAACTGCGGTTAAAACTTCTTAAAAAGAGTTGTTTGTGGGGTTTTGTAGACAGTAAAATGAAAGTAAATGTCAAGAAACTTCATTCGCTGGACATTTAAAAGAAAATGCCAAGTAAATGTCGGAATTCTTAAAGCAAATGTCCTAACTGTTGAAAATATGGAAAATATCAGTTTTATTTTTACAAGACGGGTATTGCAAAACGCCTTTAAATGTTTTAATTTAAATTCACTATCTTCTTTTAATCTCAAATATCATTGACATTGCTGAGGAACAATAGGAACGCCACCTACTCACTTGATTTGCTAACTAACTTTAGCTAACGTCTCGTAATATTACGCCATATCTGTCAATCTTGAACTGACAGATATGGCGTAACTGACTCGTGTCACCATCATTATTCTCTTGCCCTTATTCCCATTAATTTGTTTGTGGTACAACATGGTTACTTATTTCATACTTCTCTATTTCTTGTGATATGTGCAGGATCTTTTTTCAGCCGTGTCTTCAACAAAGTCCAGCCTATTGCCATCTAACTGATAAATACAGACTTCGTGAATGTTATTGAGAATTTCCTGCTGGGAAAACCCAAAAACACTGTATTGGTAATGAACCCGTGACGGGGCACCCCTCTTTGACGGGGCCCCCCTCTAGAGGGCCAAAGCCTGCCGGGGTCGCGGGACTGTACGAATTACCGTGACCCCGGAACTTAAAGGGCTATTGAAGGACACCGTGGATTTTAGTCAGTACGAGTCTGACAGTCCCTCCCACTCTGCCCTGGGTGAGAGGACTCATGTGATGATTTCACCACGTAAAAAAAAAGACATAGCAGCTTCAAGGGAAACTTACGAGTATGTTGAATTAAGAGAAATATGAGTTTTGAAATTACGCTATCGATAAATCAAAAAACTATCGAAACTTCCCATCCCTATAACTCCGGGATAGCGAACCGGTTACCCGGTTCAATTGGCACACAATCCTTGTTTTTGTCTACACCCTGTATCACGAGATGTTTTGTACTACATATATGGCGAATATATTTCATTCATAGATTGTTTGATTAGATGAATGAAGGTATATAGTAGCCTGGTTTCGATTTTTAAACCCTTTTTTGAGGCGTTTTTGTTTTTTCGAATGACTACGAGGGCGGCACTGAAAATTTCGGGAATCAATGAAGTGACACAACAATACTATTTAAAAATGTATTTTTTTTTTTTTTTTTTTTTTTTTTTTTTTTTTTTTAATTATTCTCCGCGAAATTTGACACATTTTTCCATACGATGGAACCAATCATTGACGCGACCATTCCATTCGGTCTCCAAAATGGCCGTTTTGTAGGCGTTCATAGCTTCTTCAGGCGATGAAAATCTCTGTCCACGCAATTTATTCTTTTTTTTAGGGAAAGTATAAAAATAATTAGGGCTTAGGTCAAGGCTGTACGGCGGATGGTCTCGTACATGGCGAGACGACAAAAAATCTTCATCTGTCAACTGTCACTTGATAATTACGTTTAGCAAAAAAATCATCATCATCAACAGCCAATCCACCACGCGGACCCGGTGCTGATTAGTAAAGGTGTCATGTCTTTGAATTTTTGGTTCTAGGACACCGGTTTCCTAAAGATGTTTTTCTTTACCGTTTGAGAGCAGTGGTGATGAAATAAGTGTAAGCCTGGTTTAAATAATTTACCATCCAAGAGATATTTTGGAGTTGAGAATTTTAACCAGCAAAATGCTGAAAAAATACTTCAATCTTGAGTAGAATCTTATATCTTTTTAAAACTGTCTTCAAGTAATTTATTTATTTATTTAGAAATAGATTCTTGTTTGGCCATCATCTCGCCGGATGGTAAGCGATGATATAGTCGACGGTGAAGCAGGCTTGCCTAGAAGAAACCTATTCACTCTTGACTTGAAGACCACCAAAGTTATAGCTATCAGCATGAAAACTAAGCTGCTCCCATTTCTACATATAGGGATATCTTTGGTACCTAATAAAAGCAGTCCGTTTTAGGAATCGACCGGTTTTAAAACCCACGCAAGCAAGGGTCTTATTCTAGTTCAAAGATCCAGGATTCTAGCTAGAATTTATATAACTTACTGCTGGTTCATTTTCATTACATAGTCTTATTTTCAACTAAGGATAAGCTTGCCCAATAAAGGCTGTGAAAGGCCAATGGCCAAGAAATGTAAAGGAAACATTGTTTTGGTCAAGTTTCCTAAAAAAATTGGCTGATATGACAAGAATAGAGCTGTTTATTTTTGAAGATTAAGTATTATAACTTACTATTAGCGCTCAATTGATATTATATTATTTGACGACAGATTAGGAGGTATAAATATACTGTGTATAAAATTTTGGTTTACAACAAAATATGTTATATACTGATTTCTTTTTGTTAATTTTGCCTTACTCTCGTAATCTCCCTTGTGTCGTGGGTTTACAAACATTTAAACTCACATTTATTTATTTATTTTTGTTCAATGCAGGATTTGAATCCGCGACACACAGTGCAGGAGTCGCCGCTGATCCGTTTGAATTTTAACCTAATTGAACACTACGTTACAATAACGTTGACTACAAACATATATAAACCTTATTACATAGTGTAACATATCAATTGTAGTTCGGGTTTTACCAATATTTTGACAAGCATAGCATCCGGCCCAATTCCTTGAAATCTGACTGGGGAATAACCGAATTATATCGTCTTGCTAAAGTTATTACCACTTGAGCCCGGCACAGGAAAAACTTATGATCAAAAACTAAAATATTTAAAGTATGAGGCGGATCGCGTGAGGGAGATGACAAAGTCCTCCCTCCACCCCAGCCGCAGTGGTAGACGCCCACGGCGACGGACGTCGCAAGACGATCTCCGGATCATCTTTGTGTTCCACGCGCTCCTTAAGGAGTGTTAGCAAAAATGACGCCCCCCCCCCCACTAGAGGGCCAAAGACTGTCGGGTTCGCGGGACTTATTATTTACCGTGACCCCGGTACATAAAGTGAAGTTAATATCAACTGTATGCTGTCGTGCCTTTAACTTCGCGTGGTCGGCTACAGTTGTGAAGTGTCGCCGCATGCTGTCCACCGCCGTTCGCATGCAGTAAGTCTGCTGTTAGTCCGGGGACCGAACGTTATGTTCATCTTGTCTTAATTTTTTTTTATAACGTTGCCCCACACTAGGAATTTCTCCTGTATCGCGGGTGCGTTTACAAACATAGAAACTCACGTACACAAACACCCAGACCCGGAACAACTACTTGCAGATCTTACAAATATTTGTTCCGTGCGGGAATCGAACCCGTAACACAGCGTAGCAGTCGAATTGCTCAGCCACTGCGCCAAACGTGCCGTCAACGTCGTGGGTGTCGTTCCTCAAAAACCCAAAAACTTCAGAACGGATTTGAATAAAATTTGCACAAAGATACCTCTTATAAACTTTATTAACACAAAGGATAGTTCGATCTGTTAGGTCATTTATCGATGACCACGTGAACGTACCCGCAGGCATAAGCTAGTTCAACTATATTTTCAGAACATCAATAAGCACCACTTATAAAACGACCTAACCCTTTAAAGACATTCCTCTTTTCTCGACACAAGCTCACGACTTCTGATAAGTAAGCCCGCATTATTGTTGACTGTTACAATAAGCTTTTCTTATGAGCTTTTCAACCTACGGCCACAAACTACAAGTTCATACGACACGCGTCTTGCGACAGTGACAACAGAGCAACGCGTTGACGCGGTACTCGCGCGATTTAAAAACACTCGATGCAAGTCAAAATTAAATGAACGCTTTGAGTTTTGACAGGCCTGTTGGTCTAGTGGTTAGTGACCCTGACTGCTATGCCGGAGGTCGTGGGTTCGATTCCCACCCAGGACAAATGTTTGTGTGATGAGCATTATCATTTGTTCTGTGTCTGGGTGTAATTTATCTATAATATGTATGTATTTAGAAATATATAAGTATGTTTATCAGTTGTCTAGTATCCATAACACAAGCTCTGCTTAGCTTGGGACTAGATGGCGTTGTGTGATAGTTGTGGAATATTTATTTATTTATTTATTTGATAGATCTGGTGGCCTAACATGACGTCATTAAAGAGATTCATTAAAGAGAGAGTAATTCCAGTGTGGGAAAGAGACAGAGCTATACAAGTCTTCTAATGCCATCTCGATCCCACACTGAAATTACTCTCGCTTTACGCTAGGCCACCAGTTATCAGCACTTAAATTGTCACAAAACAAAAAGGTCATGTTGTCCATCACTAGGAATTTCTCGGGTGCGTTTATGAACATTTTAAGCTCACATCGGCACAAACAACTAGACCCAGAACAGCAGATTTTCTCTCACCCAGGACAGAGAGTGGACTGCAGAGCTTACAAATATTTTCACCGAGGCAATAGAATCCACTCCATCGAATCGTCCAATGTTTCACTGGACTCTAGTTCTCTAAATCTTAAGATCTCTATTTGGTAGAATGTGCAAGAAAAGTCGCGGCGCTCGAAGCCGTGGACGGGGTCTTATAAGGCCTGTGACTCAACAAGTCGACACTTACTTACTTGATAACGTTGCCACTCGAAATGGGTCACACTTTAATTTGAATGAACGATTTCTGATAATGTATGCATTGAGTACTGATCGATTGAAGTTTCTAATTAACCGACTTTTCAAAATGAAGCAATTTATGTTTTCTGCTGTTATTTTTACATATTATTTTTGTGGGTAACATTTTTCCAATTTTTTTTCTGCTAAATTAACGGGCCCTAATATGTCCATTTAGTCACGAGACTCTTTATAAATAGTATCGCGGTCATGGAATGCGAAGGAAGCCGAAAGAACTGAGTGATTTTTAGTGCGAGTCTGACTGTACCGATTCTCACTTCACCCAGTGCGGATTTATCCGAGACATCGATTGTTTCCATTGCCTATTGCCCTATCATTATCTCCCATTTTCTCGGAAATAAAATTAAAAACAACAACGGTAAACTTAATAAGAATTCACAACCACATAAAAATGATACCAAGATTCCTCTTAATAACACCATAAAAGTTGAGAGAGGCCCAAAAAATTCAGGTTATCTCTTAAGAAACCTTATCTTGATGAAATGACCGTAAAATACTCACGATTTCATATAAAGTACACAATCCTTTAACAAACATACTTTAGATAACGACAGAACTGTGTTACAGTTTTGGGAGAAAAAAAATACCTTCTCAAGAGATTTTTGGTGTCGACTCGCCGACCATAGAGAATTTATTATGGTCGTTTAACTAAAAAAAAAGGATGACGTTTCCAGGCTAATTAAAAATACTAAAAGACCTATACAAAGTGAGTGTTTATGCTAAAATAGTCACTAATGTTGTTAGTGCCATGAACATACTAGTTTATTCGTCCTCTTGCCTAAATATGATGAGAAGGCACTTGAGAATGTCAAAATAACTTACATCATCATCTGCCTAGCCTTTCCCAACTATATTGGGGTCGGCTTCCAACCAGATTCAGCTGGATACCAGTATTTTACATGGAGCGACTGCCTGTCGGACCTCCACAACCCAGTAACTGGGTAATACGATACCCCATGGTAAGACTGGTTGTCAGACTTTAGAGCTTCTTACTAACAGTAACGACTGTCAAAGATCTACAAATGACAACCGGGACCAACGGCTTTATGTGCTTTCCGAGGCACGGAGGAAACTCGCTATGACAGATGATCACCCATCCACAGACCAACCTCGGCAAGCGCGGCTTAACCCGGAAAATTGGCCGGTGCGGCTGTATTTATTTAGCTACTAGCTCCTCAAACTCAAAATAACTTACGAAAATTTTACTTAAGAAAATTTCGTTGCAGGATCGAAATAAGTTAAATTTGGTCTCCGGGACTTCGTTGAGCTTCATTGCCGACGATTCTGGTGATCACCACTGAAGATTCTTGCTTTCAAGAGTTGCATTTCCAGGGTTAAATATACGGTGGGATTGTAACCAAGAACGTTGATGAATCAAGATTCTACAAGTACAAATTTTATGTGTCAACTCATAACAGATCTTGAATCTCGGTCCACCCTCTAAACCCACATCGTAAACGTGTAACAAGTCGGCTTTCTGAAACACTTATCATGATTCTCGAAATAACAATTTATTGAAATTTCATTGGCCATTCATTTTAGTATCATCGTTTACTGTTATTTGTACTAAATGAAATTCATTTAGTATACTCTACATGAATGGACAGTGGTACCGACACCCGACATTTTGTCAAAACTTATGAATTCAGAAGTAAGCCCCTTCGTACACTAGGCGAGTTTCTGAAACCTTACGACTTTGGTATGCATTGACGCGTGCCTGTGTGCGAACCTCTATGGATTTTTATCGGTAAAGTCACCTGGATCCCAAAGTCGTAAGGTATCGTAGACTTAAATTGCGTCGCCTAGTGTACGAAGGGGCTAATAGGGATTAGGGCTCCCCCAGAAACGGCTCGGGCCAGTATTTTCATTAACGGACTAATGCCTTTGTCAGACAGGCGAAAGCGAAGCGTTTCCGAAGCGATACCGAACCGAAGCGAGACGTCAGTCCGATAGTTCTGTCACGCTATCGGATCGCTTTCGCTTTTCTATGTGACTAGATTCAAACAATTCCATACATTACAAATAAAAACGTCACGCTTCGCATTCGTCACGCCTGTCTGTTTGACAAATGCTTAAGTGAGTAGGCCCCTTAAACCTATATACATAAGTATAAGTATAAAACAGTAATTCAAGACAGAAATATCTTCATCAAGTACTTACACGTCCGTAAATCATTCCACAATAACAATTTTATTCTTCAAAAGTAAAACAATGCATCGAATGACTATTTATAAAATTACAACTTTTTGTATTGATCGTAAATGCACGTAATAAAATTTGGATTCTTAATTTATTACTCGTCCTTTTAGTGATCATGTAATTAAGATTTTATGTCTTTTCAAATGGGAATTGTAAGTTAAATTTAGTAATTCCTTTTGTTTTGAGTAAAAGTTTTGTAACGTTCACAATTTCCGTGGATTTGTAGTAATGGAAATAGAACCGGAAACTCTTCTAAGTTAGAGTGAACAATGGATCTAAAAAATAAATACAGCCCTCGTCCATTTTTTTTTGTAAAATAGCCTATCCAAAAAGCTTTTTTCGAAAAATAAAAATTGAGTTCTTTTGCTTAAACGCGACTTGCGACGGTAAAATTCTTGAGAAAAACCCAAGTTAATGGTGGATTAATGTATTTATCATCATCATCAACAATCGTCAAACCTTTACCAAACTATGTTAGGATTGGCTTACAGTCCAACCGTATGCAGCTGAAAACCAGTATTGTACACGAAGAGACATGGTGGACAATACATTATTTACTAGCAAATGAAAACTACATTATTATTTGAAGATATAGTCTTAAAACTAGGTTAGACTGTAGTGTGCATGTTCTAAGATATTTTTAAGACCAATATAAATGTTTTATAGGTTCTATTTATAGCTTTTGATTAACCTAGTTATGACAATTGTGGCAGTCTACTTGTGATCGTTTTGTGGGAATTTGTGACAGTTAATAAATATGAGAAGGGATGACACTCATGTGACTAATAGAGTGATAAGTATGAATGTTGATAGAGGAAGAGGAAGGCCAAAGAAAAGATGGATGGATTGTCTAAGGAATGATATGGAAGAAAAAGGAGTAAATGATACTATGACGTTTGATAGAGGAGAATTGAAGAAAAAAAACGTGTTGTGCCGACCCCAAGTAAAATGGGATAAGGGCATGCCACCGATTTCCGAAAGAACAATCATTTTACAAATATTTGTGGTGGTTTTTCAAGTTTTATCCCTTTTTCAGCGACAAAATAACGGATTGAGATTGAAAATTATTGGTTCAGAGCTAAAGATGCTCATTTTTTTTTATCGTGGTAATATTATCAAATGAGTCCTCCCACCCAGGGCAGAGCGGGAGGCACTGTCAGACTCGTACTCACTAAAATCCACGGTGTCCTTCAATAACTCTTAACGTTCCGGGGTCACGGGAATTCGTACAGTCCCGCGACCAATAAAGATGCTCATAATATAAAAATTACTAAACCAAACTGAATGATTTTTATGGGACATAATGCCAAGTATAAATGATTTTTTTTATGGAACATAATGGCAAGTGTACTGCGAACAAAAAAAGAACCACACATATCGGACCAGAAAACAACGGTAATCGGTGTACATAAATCAGAAAACCCACCGAATTGAGAATCTTCTTGTTTTTGAAGTCGGTTAGAAACTGCTCAGAACGCACAAACGTATACAAATCTACCCTACTCTATATAACAAGACCCTGACAGTAAATAATACCATATAATTACAGTTTACTATCGCATGCACCATCGGACCGCATGTCACTACAGATACTAACAGATTTGATGTTATGACAATGAATTGTTACAAGCTGATATGTTCCTTTTGCGACTTGGTTAATACACTCGGATTTTTGAGGATTTTAGAAGAAAAATAAATGATTATAATTTAGTTTGACTATACATGTAGAAGAATAAAAGGAGGCGCGACATTTTTACTATGTTCCGTCGGTGCGCAGAAGTTACAGAAACTTTTAGGTGTACTCGCTCAATCTTAGATCTTTATCGCATGCGCCTGGCGTAGATTGGGACCAAATCCATTTTGTTTTTATAAAACGTTCTTGAGGATTGTGAGTGATAAACATAAAGACATAAAAGTAGTGGAACACAAAAGAAGAATGGATAGACCGTGTGGAAAATGATTGATAGAGACAAAAGGTGACAACCAAGATGACGGCAGATAGAAATGAATGGAAGAGAATAAATGTAGCACCATTTTTTAATAATTGGAAGCGGGCAAATGGAAGAAAACATATAGAGAGTTGGAAAGGGGTCTACCCCTTTTCGTTGACCAGCATAAAGGAAAACCAAAGGAAAACCAATGAAAAAAGGGCAATAAGAGTTATAGGAAAAAAGTTCAGTTGGAAGGTTATGTGAAGAAATTAGATTTTAAACGGTTTCTAGTCAGGCTTTAACAGAGATCTCTTTATAGCCATATTGAAAAGGCATGATATCAAATGCCATATAAAACAGATGATTTATAAGAAAGATCAGGAACTGTTTAGATTCATATGTAACACTTGGTAACGTAACAAATAAAATGTCTTATTTATTAGTCATCAAATAATAAATAATGCAAAGCCGACCATTTCCAATGCAGTGTGTAACTGGGATCTGAGACCCGACGTATTACTGATGCATACAGCAGAAGTAGTAATAGTTTATGAGGAATGAGGAGCATACCTTAGAAGTGACACATTGTGTTGACTCATGAGATGACGGATAAAGTGATGACGAAGTGATTAATAAAGTAAAGATCATTTACACTCGCGTCATTGAACACATCATCATCTGCCTGCCTTTGCCTAACTATATTGTGGTCGGCTTCCAGTCGAAATAAATGCAACTGAATATCAGTACTTTACATGGAGCGCCTATCGGACCTCCATAACCCAGTAAATGGGTAATACGATAGATACCCCATGGTAAGACTGGTTGTCAGACTTTCGAGCTTCTGACTGTGGTTAACGACTGACAAAGATCTACAAATGACAGTTGGACTCTTGCATGTTGTATTTCGTACAATTTATCTATAAAAACGGCAAAAAAATCATATCTGTTTAAAACCCTTTAAATGTTTATTTTGGCAACAGAAATACATCGTCGGTGAAAATTTCAACTTTTCAACTGTCATGGTTTATTAGATACAGCCTGGTGATAGACGGACAACGAAGTCTTAGTGATAGCTGGCAGATGGCTCCCGTTTTATCCTTTGGGTACGGAACCCTAAAAAAAGAGGTGATCGTCAGACGTGACTGAAGAAACTTCTAAATCTTAATGCATACGTAATTCAGTTTTTATGCGAAAATTGAGCATGAAATAAGGTCAAATGTTATACAAATATATGTTTAGTTTAACACCACAAAAGGTGTTGTCGTAATATCTTATGTGGCCGCAGATCTGGAGCACAAAGGGTTATTGTAGAAACAGGGTAGGTTCTAGTCAGTATCAATTTGACAGTGACACCCAGAGTGAATGGAGACATTTTATTTAAATAAATAAATTAAAAAAAAAAGTCAAAATCATTTTGCTATCAAGTATTTCCCAAAGATTAAACCTAATACCAAAATGCTATAAATGTCTAGAAAAATCAAAAGGAAAAATCAAGAAGCGATGTAATTTCAATAAATTTAAATTCGCGACGCGGAAAAACCTTACACGATCAGTAACTCTCTCTGCATCATCATTACGAATGCACATGAGATCGGAAGGTCCCAAGAGGAGCATACCAAATAAATGACGCATACATTTGACTCACGAGATGATGGGACTCAATTGAAAAGCTGAACTATCCACGTTTGACGGACTTGCTCGGCGATGACTTGCTGTGGAGTACAAGTGATGAGGTTTCAGCGATTTAGAAAATAAATCATAATAAAATAAATGTTTTGGTTTTGTTAGGTTCCCAATTTTTTACCATTTATTACTCTTCTTACTAGTAGTAGAAGATATCGAATTTATTGAAGAAACAAGAAGTACTGTTTAAATTTTTATGAAGTTTAAAGTTATACGATCTGAACCAACATTACTTAATGTGTCTTTTTAATAATTATATGGACCACATAATTTATCTTATTTTGAAAATGTGAAGAAAGCTCAGGATCTACGAGAAAGTCACGTTCTATCAACAACAACCGTTAATGAAAATAATATTGACAGCCGTTGTGGTTATACAAAAGGCTTTGAAACCGTTTTCACTCAGATCCTTCTGAACTTCAAAAATATGATATATTATTTTTAAGTTTTCAGAAAGCTTAACTATCGACTTTTAATCTTGAAATGAGCCAGTAATTTTAAGAGTTAAATCGGCGTGTAAATTTTCGCACTGCGGGCACACAGGCCTCCTCTCGGTGAGAGGGAGTGGGTAATCCACGACGCGAGTGCAATTCGTTTTGGTATATGGTGGTTGCCGGTTTCCTCACTTTGTTTTCCTTCACCGTTTAGAGAGCAGTGGTGATGAAATAAATTACAGAAGTTCGTCTGAGTTTGAATCCACGACCTCCCTTTTTTTTCTTACTTGACTTACAACTCGTTCGTCAGGACTTTTACAATGTTATGTTTTAAATCCGCTATAAGCTTATCAAATGTACCCAGACCCATCGCACTCACGCGTTACAATTTCAACTTAAATTGCTCGAATAAAAATGCATCGACACTTATAAATTACAGTTAGTTCTTCAAGACAAGACGCAATGACTGATGCCCACCGCTGGCTAAAGGTTGCCCACAACTGGGTAATTGGTATAAATTGTGACAGTCGTTAAGACGTATTAGGGATTGTTTTATGTAAAAGCGACAATTAGCGGGTTCTTGCAATTGTTGATTTGCGTGATTAAGGATCATATTTCACTATGGCTAGAACAGTACAGAGAAAGGGTGGTTAAGTATGATTTATGGCAGAAGGAAACCAGATGGGTTTTAAAGGCTTTTTTTTCGTTGCAAAATCATCAAATGAGTCCTCCCACCCAGGGCAGAGCGGGAGGGACTGTCAGACTCGTACTGAATAAAATCCACGGTATCCTTCAATAGCCCTTTACGTACCGGGGTCACGGTAATTCGTGAGTCCCCCAACCCCGGCCGGCCTTGGCCCTCTACAGGGGGCCCCGCCACTATGCTGACACTCCTAGAGGCGCGCGTGGTACATGACGCGCCGTCGACCCGGGCGTGGTCCATGGTCGGACAGCGAGTCGCCCAATGGGTTTCAAAGGCTTGAAGTAGAAATTACAGTCAACTAGACAGTCAGACATCAGTAGACTATGATTTTGACATAAAAAAATACTTCTCTTCCGTGTCGTGGGTGCGCTTACAACAGAAATACGGAGATCCGAAACAACTACTTATAGATCATACAAATTTTTTTTCCGTGTTGGAATCGAAACCGCGACTCACAGCGCAGCAGTCAATTTTTCAGCACTGTGCCAACCTTGCCTTCGAACTTTCGATACCTGATTGCAATGGCTTAAATTTTTTCACTGAAACACACATTTTGAGTTTAAAATTCTGGAGTTAATTACATTCGTAACCTTTTCCGCCATTGGAAAGAAGAAACTTTGTGTTTGGTATTACTGGGGCATACATACTCGTAGCTCCGTACTAAGGCATCGTTCTATATACAATAAACTTACATCATGATTTGCAAGCTTTTCTTCATCTTTGGGTCGACTTCCAATGTAACTGCCTGCCTCATCATCTGCCTAGCCTTTTCCCAACTATATTGGGGTCGGCTTCCAGTCAAACCGGATGCAGCTGGATATCAATATTCTACATGGAACGATTGCCTATCGGACCTCCACAACCCAGTAACTGCACGCAGAAAAAAACGGGTCAACAAAGCCACAATAAATGCTTTGTTGATAATTTCCTGTCGGAGCAACTAAATATTTTGTTACTATTACAGAAAGAACTTAGTTGAGATTAGCAACTTTTTTATTGTGCGCTGATTTCCCGTCGTTTAATGTGCTAGGAACAATTTAGCTTTGTCCTTACATTAAAGTTAGTAAAAAAATGGATGTGGTAACAATAAAACGTTTTAGGTGTGTCAATGTGAACATTGTTAATAAATTTGACAAAATAACTATAGTCGTAGCATTAAACTACCAATTGTCGTTCAATATATATGTGGCTGTGGTGACAATAGAAGGTTGCAAGTGTGTCAATGTGAACATTGTTAATAAATCTAACAAAATAACTATAGTCGTAGCATTAAACTACCATTGTCGTACAACATACATGTGGCTGTGGTAGCAATGGAACGTTGTGAGTATGCCAATGTCAACATTGTAAATAAATCTAACAAAATAACTATAGTCGCAGCATTCAACTACCATTTGTCAGACAATATATTTTGGCTGTGGTGACAATGGAAGGTTGCAAGTGTGTCAATGTGAACATTGTTAATAAATCTAACAAAATAACTATAGTCGTAGCATTAAACTACCATTGTCGTACAATATACATGTGGCTGTGGTAGCAATGGAACGTTGTGAGTATGCCAATGTCAACATTGTAAATAAATCTAACAAAATAACTATAGTCGCAGCATTCAACTACCATTTGTCAGACAATATATTTTGGCTGTGGTGACAATGGAAGGTTGCAAGTGTGTCAATGTGAACATTGTTAATAAATCTAACAAAATAACTATAGTCGTAGCATTCAACTACCATTTGTCAGACAATATATTTTGGCTGTGGTGACAATGGAAGGTTGCAAGAGTGTCAATGTGAACATTGTTAATAAATCTAACAAAATAACCATAGTCGTAGCATTAAACTACCATTGTCGTACAACATACATGTGGCTGTGGTAACAATGGAACGTTGCGAGTATGCCAATGTCAACATTGTAAATAAATGTAACAATATAACTATAGTCGTAGCATTCAACTACCATTTTTCATACAATTATATGTGGCTGTGGTAACTATGGAACGTTGCAAGTGTGTCAATGTGAACATTGTAATTATATCTAACAAAATAATTATAGTCGGAGCATTAAACTATCCATTTTTCAAACAATATATATGTTGCTGTGGTAACAATCGAACGTTTCGAGTATGCCTATGTCAACATTGTAAATAAATCTAACAAAATAACTATAGTCGGAGTATTAAACTACCATTTGTCATACAATATACATGTGGCTGTGGTAACAATGGAACGTTGCGAGTGTGCCAATGTGAACATTGTAAATAAATCTAACAAAATAACTATAGTCGTAGCATTCAACTACCATTTGTCAGACAATATATTTTGGGTGTGGTGACAATGGAAGGTTGCAAGTGTGTCAATGTGAACATTGTTAATAAATCTAATAAAATAACTATAGTCGTAGCATTAAACTACCATTGTCGTACAACATACATGTGGCTGTGGTAACAATGGAACGTTGCGAGTATGCCAATGTCAACATTGTAAATAAATGTAACAATATAACTATAGTCGTAGCATTAAACTACCATTTTTCTTACAATTATATGTGGCTGTGGTTACAATGGAACGTTTCGAGTATGCCTATGTCAACATTGTAAATAAATCTAACAAAATAACTATAGTCGTAGCATTTAACTACCATTTGTCATACAATATATATTTTACTGTGGTGACAATGAAACGTTGCGAGCGTGCCAATGTGAACATTGCAAATAAATCTTACAAAATAACTATAGCCGGAGCATTAAACTAACATTTGCCGTACAATAATAATATCGCTGTGGTGACAATAGAACGTTGCAAGTGTGTCACTGTGAACATCTTTACATCCATACTAATATTATAAATGCGAAAGTAACTCTGTTTGTTTGCTACCTTTTCACGACTAAACGGCTGATCGGATCGTAATGAAATTTGGCAAGGAGATAGATTATATCCTGGGGAAGGGCATAGGCATTTTTATCCCTAAAAACCGCGAACGAAGTCGCGGGCAGCAGCTAGTATAGTGTAACATGAAGTCGCTTCCGCTGTCTGTTCTCTTAGATCTCTAAATATCCCAAGGGTGGTACCATGCTAAGGAAACCAGGATCTGATGATGGCATCCAAGAGAAATCCAGGAGAACCTTCGAAAATCAGGCCTAGGGAGAATCACTTTCAACTGACAGTAATTGTCAAATTATAAAAAAAAAACTAGTTCGATTTTACATTTCTATGGAACCATGTTCCAACTTCACATACAGCTACTCAATAACAGCGCGATGTAAAATTGAAATAACATAAAGTTAAGTATCAATTAAAAGAATATATATTTTTAAATGACGTTATTATAATTAAGTTTTAACTATTTCTTTTAAAATAACATATAATTAGGTAAAATATTTAATACTAGCTTCCGCCCGCGACTCCGTCCGCGCGTATGTCGGTCTTTGCGTGGATGGTTTATTTCCCCATTTTGAGTAACTCTGACAATGACCAAACCAAACCAAAAAAAAATTACCAAGTTTCAACAGGATAGCTCTTATACTTTCAAAGAAAAGTGGCTGTGACATACGGACGGACAGACAGACAGACAGACAGACATGACGAATCTATAAGGGTTCCGTTTTTTGCCATTTGGCTATGGAACCCTAAAAACGAGCTTGCAAGTAGTACTAGTACACTACAGATACCGGCACGGATGTTGAGCGCTCGGCGGAAGAGTGGGGATCGCTTTGCGCATCGTACACTTTATGACAAATAAAACGCACACCCGTTTATTATTAATTTTTTCTAAGTTACGGTCTACGTAATTTCTTACTGGTTCTATGGTTGAAAGAAAGATTTAAATAATGATTTATTAAATTGAGAAATGGAAATTGAGATCAAAGAAAAAAAGGTAATTAACAAGTGTTTCTAATTTAAAATTATAACTTATTTCTTATAGTTTGTCAAAAACTACTAAAAAATCTACTGCGTACCTACGTACTTTTTTGTTAACATTTTTGACCTCGAATTTCATTTGTTCATTAATGAAATGAAAAACATTTTTACAAAAAATAAAAATATAATATATGAAAAAAGAAAAATATTAAACGTTACGATGATATAAGAGTGACACCTTCCATTAAATCACTTTCCACTATTAAACTACTACTAGTAGTTGGCATTTCATCATCATCATCTTCCTCGTCATCATCACTATCAGTGCAGTCTTATAATATTTGAGGTCTCTATCAGCACCTGCCCATTATTTTCCGTTTTCTTCCATTTGAACCCTAAACTTTTGATAATTCTCCTCAAACTTCGTTCAGAGCCTTGAAAATGTATATCCTGCTGCAGTTTTGTTCGCAGTTTTTCTACAGTGGGCAATTCTTTTTCGGTGATATGAAAATTGTGTATACACCTTGTAATTACTCCCTGGTCAAAATTATCTACACCTGTGATTGGTTTCGCTCTAGGTCTTTTTTTTACTGGTGTTCTAAATACAGAAACAAACTCATCGCCACAACTTTCTTTTACAATTCGCCTCACAGTTGCAACAGATGTGTTCGTAGCCTTCGCTGTTCTTTGTTGGACTTGTTTTAAATTACTAACTCCTTCTTCAGCCTCCTTTTTCATAAAACAGTTTATGTACATGGTAAATCAGTTTTCTGGCTTTTCTATTTAAAACGGTATTTTTTCTTGGCATCTTATACCTAAAAAGAATTAAAATAAACATGTATTGTATACATACAAAACGGCTTCGTTCCCCCCCCCCACCCCTCCTTATAGTCTATGTCACACATAACCAAGACAGCTTTCAACTGGTGAAAGAATTTTTGAAATCGGTCCAGTATATTTGGAGCCTATTCAATACAAACAAACAAATCTTTCCCCTTTATAATATTAGGGGGATAATATTATCACTTTTTATTATTATTACAAAGGTCCAATTAATAAAAAACACATCTACAATCACATACAATATTTCAGTTCTAACTTACACCAGATAATTTAAAATGATGCAGTTTAAAAATCGGTGTCAATTAAATTGGTCGGAAGTGTACTCGTCGTCGTAGGCACGTGCAACAGGAGTAAAGAACGAATCACGAGTGACGGCTATGACGTGATGCGCTACGGCACGCGTACGGGCCAATCACTGCACTTTCGCGTGGTCGACCGAGGTCGCGTCGCGCTGGCCCGCCATCCATTTGTATTGTGTGCCTACGCATGGGCGGTAGTGACTGAATAGTGATTGTGATCGAAGAAAATGGAAGAATTTCTTGATTCTGCCCGTCTGGGTCATCTAAAGGACAGTTTCATTGGTAAGTTTCATGTTATTTGCTTACTTATTAGCTTTTTATCACAGATGAATGAAATGGTCCGAATCATCATAAGTAGGTACATAACTACCTTGAGATTTGATTCATCATCTGTCTAGCCTTTTCTCAACTATGTTGGAGTCGGCTTCCAGTCTAACCGGATGCAGCTGAATATCAGTATTTTACATGGAGCGACTGCCTATCAGACCTCCACAACCCAGTTTGTACTGGGTAGGTAATACGATACCCCTTGGTAAGACTGGTTGTCAGACTTTTGGGCCACGGACTACCTGTAACGACTGTCAAAGATCTACAAACGACAGCTGGGACCAACAGCTTAACGTGCTTTCCGAGGCACGGAGGAAACTCGGTATGTAAGGGTGGTCACCCATCCACAGAACAACATAAGTAATAGGCAATCTTTTCATAGCTTAGATCGCCCCGAGCGGCTGTTATTTTGAGATTTGATTGAATTGTTCGTAACAAAGTAATTTTGTCGTTTTCACAACGTTGTCATTTTACAAATTATAGGAAATTGTTTTTGGTGGTTCAATAATTATTAGGTATCTTTAAAGGTACCATATTTATTAAAAACATTTAAATAATAGGTACCTACAATGATATTTTTACTTCTAACATCATTGGGTACCTACTACTGCACTTAATTTCTTTAGGCGAGAGTGGCGCGGGCGTTTTGGGGCCAACATTAAAAATTGTTGACGCCATTTTGTTTTGTTATGTTTTGACTTGCATTACACTAGTACCTATCTACCTTTTTTTTTATAGACCAAGGAGTCGATCTTAACATATTATGCATGGCCAACGACCACGAGCTATCAGTTCTGACATCAAGCATTGTAGATAAAATTAAATTAAGGATTGCAATACAAAATCTAAATGTATACCTACCACCATTCGTTTGTATTTTAAGTTATTAATGCCTTCTTTTTAAAACTCGCTAAAATGATACACTGCATAGAAGTAGGTAGTTTTAGGAGTAAAAGTAAGTAGTTTAGTAATCATCATTTGGTAGTAGCTTTGCTTTCTGTTCCGTAGGCCATGGGTTCAATCCCCATCACCGAGACCAAATATTTGTGTGATAATCTGGATGCTCTGTCTGGGTGATATTGTATTACATTTATGTATGCATGTAATTTTTTTTTATACATAATGGAAACCTACATGGAAGTAGTTTCAGCAGTTAAGAGTTCTGTAGTACTCATCATCCCATCCTCTATAAGTAATTCTATAGCAGTATTACTCTTAAAGTACCTAGTGATACTTAGTAGGTAATTACATGACAGAATAAATTAATTAACCTAGTAATTTTTTTTTCAGCAGTATCAAAAGCCTGTGTTACCTCCTGAAAAGGTAAAATTGTTAGAACGACAAGGTCATATTTACATACAAAATGCTAAGGTAATCAACATAGAGGTGAAAGAAACACTTCGTCCATTCATTGACTGTCTGTTGGTTACCTTTTTAGCTTTAACGCATTGCAGTAAAAAGTTATGATCATCTTTTTTAGGGACTTCAATCATCAACTGCTACAGCAGAAGCATTTCAGTTGAGTAGTACTGGATCATCACAAACAACATCAAACAGTTTACTGGAGGTAATCATATTTTCTCTCTTTCTACTCTCCCAGCTTAGAACCCGATTCTTTTTTATTTAATTATATCTACTTAATACTTAATATTATACTTGTTTCTTAGCAAATTAACAGAAACTAAAAAAATAACATTATGAGTCTGTTTTTTTATTATTCTTATTAGTTAGAAGACATGTGTTATTTATTCATTTTATTTTTCAGATTGGAACGGATAGCAATGTTTCATCTCCTATAATATTCATGACAGATGATGGGCCACAAAATACGTCAATTCAGCAGGTAAACCATACTTCAAATTAAAACTACCAGTATTCAGTTGGTTTCTAACCAACTTCAAAAAAAGGAGGAGGTTTCTCAATTCGACCTCGTCGTTTATGAACTGATTTTGATGATTCTTTTATTGTTGGAAAGGAGATAATAAATGAATAATGACTTGTTTTTGAATGAAATGAAATTAATATTGACTTTTTTATGTATTTTGTACAGGACTGGAATTCACTGGCATTCACATTAGACAAAGAATTGGAAAATTTGGATCGTCAGAATATTGGAGCAGACGGCTGCAAAAATTTGGATGGTCAAAATATTGGAACAGACTGCTGCAAAAATTTACGCCAGTTGTTGTCGTCTCTGACTTTGGGCAAATTGCTACTAAAAAAAGCAGACAATTCAGAGAAGCTCACCTCCCGCGACCGTGCGTTAATAGCAAAAATAATAGTGGAGACTGAACTCAGGGCATTACAGGACATTTCGACAACTATTCGAAAAAATATTTGGCAAGAATGGGCACGTGAGGTGGTGTCTTTATTCAAAGGCGAGGTTATCGAAGTGTATTATGTAGCTTACCATGTCGTCGGAGGAAAAGTCGTGCAGGCCAGTGGCCTCTTCCACAACAGGTTGATTACACATCGACGACTACTTCTTTCTTCAGAAACGAAAAAAACGAAAAGGAGCTTAAGCAGCGAGAGCGATAGCAGCTGCTCTGAAAATGATACTTCCAAACGTGTGAGGCCTCTTCCAGAAAGTTTTACTGTTGACGACTCTGATTTTGAATCAACCTCATCTCCAGAAGAATGTTTAACGTGGTTGCGGGGAACATCATCGCCCCGAGAGACAGTGGTGACAAAGTGGCTCACCACTTTTCAATTACGAAACAGTAAACTGAAAGCAGAAGGTCTATCATACAAAGAATACTTTGACTGGTTTCCTGCCCTCACTTTACCCAATGGACATGAACTGGTGAGTCTTAGTTGCATTAGACATCAGACGTTTAAAACTTGTCTGATCTCATCATCAAATTGACATATTCCGCTAAGACCCAATACCTATCTTTAATCCCTCATCTTTAATTATATTTAATGTAGTTCTAATTTTACACATGTTATATGTTTTAATTGTATTTGTTGCAGTTAACTCTGGACTTCCAGACAGTGTACCCAGATGCTGACAAAGTTTTTGAGGAAAAATTCCCAATTATTAAAACAAGGCTTTTGGAACTTCTGGCAGAGAAGGGAAGTTCTTCTAGGCAAGATCAAACTACACTTGAGCTGCTCGATTTAGCTACCGGTAATTTTAATTACTAAGATTATTTAATTGCATGTTTTCTAGTATTTGTATTTTGTCACTTTTATTTTTTCATAATCTTATTTATGGACATTTAATAGTATGCAAACAAAAATAAAATAATAATGATAAAAATACAATCGATAGGTATATAATAATATTATAAAAAGATTTGATGTAATTTAAAGGTAATAATGTATTTTCATAATGTATTTTTTCAGTCGGAGAACACCAGGCATCATTAGCAGCATTTTTGGGAATAATATCGCTTTTACGTCAAGTGCCAACTGTTTCTGTGCCAAGGAAAAAAGTGTGGAGGCTGTCGAAGGAAGAAGTACGTTCAAGCTTTCTTGTTCGTGTAACAACAGCTTCAGATATCGAAAAATATTGCGCTGACAGGGATGCATTTGTGGCTGCTAAAGGTATTCCACCCCAACCATATGTACTTGCTGTAGGAAGTTCGTGGGCGATAGTGATTGCCGAGGAAACATCAGGCATTTGAGATACCAAATGCCTGATGTTTCCTCGGCAATCAAAACAAAGTCGTTACAGGTAGTCCGTGGCCCAAAAAGTCTGACAACCAGTCTTACCAAGGGGTATCGTATTACCTACCCAGTACAAACAGATGATGAATCAAATCTCAAGGTAGTTATGTACCTACTTAAGATGATTCGGACCATTTCATTCATCTGTGATAAAAAACTAATAAGTAAGCAAATAACATGAAAACTTACCAATGAAACTGTCCTTTAGATGACTCAAACGGGCAGAATCAAGAAATTCTTCCATTTTCTTCGACCGATCACAATCACTATTCACAGTCACTGCCGCCCATGCGTACGCACACAATATGAATGATATTTTGCTAAAAAAGGAATTGAATAGTCCTTTTTCTTTTGGGTGTCTATCAAATGTCACTCTAGATGAAGCATCCACACTTGCACAAAAATTTCATTGGTTTGATACAGAAAAAATAAAAATATCAATGTGGATCTCAGTGTTCTCAGCATATTTTCGTTATGATTATGCCATTATTCATAACGTGGGTCCTGATATTTTCCATTTCGCGAAATTACGTAAGATTTACGTGTACAATAATAGTAAAATAGTCTTTATGGCGCTGCCCATGGTAACTATTGCTTTTGACTCGCATTATCATGCTTATAACGTAACAGATGCCCAGACTGACACGCAGTTAATTTATGTTGATTATGATACTATGCAGTATCAGTTTCCCTGCAACATTGTAAATATCGGTTATGCTAACTCACAATCTGAACAGTACGTTGTTTTGCGAAAACCACTTTAAATATTAAAATATTGCTATACGTTTGGTATACTAGCATAAAATTAGCGTAAAATAGTATGGTTAAAACCCAACTGATTATCTACTGGTAGTTTTAATATGTTACGAATAATATATGGGAGATGAAACATTGCTATCCGTTGTAATCTGAAAAATAAAAATAAATTGAATATAAATACACACACCTAAAACTAATAAGAATAATAAAACTGATAATGCTATTTTTAGTTTCTGTTAATTTGCTAAGAAACAAGTATAATATATTAAATAAAAAAGAATCATCAAAATCAGGCTCTAAGCTTCAAAAGCTAAATGTGTAGTCGTAAATTTTTATTAATTGTACTAACTTAAACTTTTTATTACATTTTGAATTACTCATACAGTACATACTTGTATGAGTAATTCATTTTGTTTAATCAACCTTAGGGCCGATTCGACCAAACTCGAAATTATAGGCGAGTAACAATACGGGGGATAATTTTACTCTCCATACTTACACGAGGACTAATATCTGTTACGTTCTACCACACTACACCTAGATTAAAATTATTCTCGTATCGATTGCCGCTTGTATGGAAGTGAGACAGGCCTGCGCGAATTACTATTTTGAGAAGTGCACAATTTACTAATTGCACAATTTGCGAAGGTGTGCGTTCGCGCAGCGGAATGTTGTTAAATTTAAAGATTTTAATTATGCAGATATTTAGTGTATGACGTCGTTTAATTGTGTATGGTAAAAAAAAAATTGTGCACGCAGCCATTGTGGAGAAATTCACCAAAAACTGATTCCGCTGGGCGAACGTTGTCCTGGCGGAACTTTTTTTACTCCATTGACTTTAGAAGAAAAGAGATGTGTCCAAAAATTAGTGTGTATTTGTGTGTAATTGTGTATGTATGAATAAAATTAGTGCATGCATAAACTTCGGAGATATTCAAGTTTCCGCTACGCGAACGTTTGGGCATTAGCTAGTTTTCATATAAAGCGCTTACATAGAGAGCTGTAGATTTTTACATACGTTGTTTTGAATTTGTTTATATTTGTTTAAAAAACAGATTTAGAAAAAATCGTAGGGCTTAAAAGATAAAAATATAAACGTAAAATACGCTTATTAGGTCTTAATTCTTAAAGTATTCACTTTGGGGTCTACATTTTCACGTTTATACAAACCTTGTAAGTGTCTGCAACATGTTGCCAAGTATCAATGCTGTTCCGTTAGTAATTAAAGAGTTATAGGACAAATTACTATGAATAGATCACTGTTTACAAAGCAGTCAAATATCACGACGTTCTGAAGGAATTGCATGGTAAAATGTATGCCAATAATTAGTTTATTCATTCAACAATTCACATGCAAAATTTCATATCATTAAATTCAGTAATTAAAGAAAAACAATTATAATACTGACGAAGCATCGAAAACCTACATAACCCGACCAAGTTCGGATAGCTGCAAAAAAGCGGCCGTGCAATATATTTAGGTAACATCCCAAAATTTACAGTTTATTACCGATATTGAATTGGTATAAGTGATAACACAATTGTTGTTTCGATATAATTAATAGGTCATTTATTTTTGTACACCTACTTTTTTAAATGTGTTTGACTATGACAGAAAGTAGGTACTATTTACGTAGGTACTTCATTTAAGTATGCGCTTGAGACTTGAGATATAATCTAGATATATTATTTAAGACAAATAAAATTCATACAGCTAATTTCTATTGAAGATTTCACGGATCAGGATTCTAACTATAGACCCCTTAGGGAAATTAAATAATTACCACATGTTAAGTACTACTGTTTAGGTAAATATTTATCATATTGTAGCTTATTACACTATTTAACCAATGGACTAGGCATGCACGAGCGTTCCCCTTTGCAACTTCAGTGGATCAAACCATCTAATAACTTAAAAAAAACTACTTCTTGAATAGATTTTTATCGTAGATAGTGGCGTTATTATTAAAAAATGTTTGTCATTCAAGAAATGCAATTGTTTTATTTTTCTTAACGCTTGTGTACGCAACTGTACCATATTAATAAATACTATATTGGAAAGTTAAGAACGTTTCTTAGATATATGGCACGGCCGCTTTTTTGTAGCCATCCGAACTTGGTCGGGTTATGTAGATTTTCGATGCTTCGTCAGTATTATAATTGTTTTTCTTTAATTACTGAATTTAATGACATGAAATTTTGCATGTAAATTGTTGAATGAATAAACTAATTATTGGCATACATTTTACCATGCAATTCCTTCAGAACGTCGTGATATTTGACTGCTTTGTAAACAGTGATCTATTCATGGTAAATTGTCCTATAACTCTTTAATTACTAACGGAACAGCATTGATACTTGGCAACATATTGCAGACACTTACAAGGTTTGTATAAACGTGAAAATCTAGACCCCAAAGTGCATACTTTAAGAATTTAGACCTAATAAGCGTATTTTACGTTTATATTTTTATCTTTTAAGTCCTACGATTTTTTCTAAATCTGTTTTTTAAACAAATTCAAAACAACGTATGTAAAAATCTACAGCTCTCTATGTAAGCGCTTTATATGAAAACTAGCTAATGCCCAAACGTTCGCGTAGCGGAAACTTGAATATCTCCGAAGTTTATGCATGCACTAATTTTATTCATACATACACAATTACGCACAAATACACACTAATTTTTGGACACATCTCTTTTCTTCTAAAGTCAATGGATTAAAAAAAGTTCCGCCAGGACAACGTTCGCCCAGCGTAATCAGTTTTTGGTGAATTTCTCCACAATGGCTGCGTGCACAATTTTTTTTTACCATACACAATTATACGACGTCATACACTAAATATCTGCATAATTAAAATCTTTAAATTCAACAACATTCTGCTGGGCGAACACACACTTTGCGAAGTGCACATTTTGCGTCAAGTGCACAATTTGCGAAGTGCACAATCTGCGTCAAACCCCTGTCCCTACTTATAAGAGTAATTAATTTTGTGTAATCATGCCTATTATAATATTTTATAATATACAAAGTATTGACCTGACTTGACTTGTACCCCAAGTCGTGAGTTTTTTTTTTCGTTTTTGGTTTTTGTTAGATTTTACTGCAAGAAATGTGGTATAGCTTAAACTGATTATTATGTAACTACTTATAAGAGTAATTCCGTTTGTGTAATCATACATAATATAATATTTTATAATATACAAAGTATTGACCAGACTTGACTTGTACCCCAAGTCTTGTTTTTTTTTTTCGTTTTTGTTAGATTTTACTGCAAGAAGTGTACTATAGTTAAACTGATTATTATGTAACTACTTATAAGAGTAATTCCGTTTGTGTAATCATACATAATATAATATTTTATAATATACAAAGTATTGACCAGACTTGACTTGTACCCCAAGTCTTGTTTTTTTTTTTCGTTTTTGTTAGATTTTACTGCAAGAAGTGTACTATAGTTAAACTGATTATTATGTACCTACTTATAAGAGTAATTCATTTTGTGTAATCATACTTACTATATTTCATAATATACAAAGTATTGACCAAACTTGACTTGTACCCCAAGTCGTGAGTTTTTTTCTTTTTTGGTTTTCCGTATTGTGCGTGCCCCCGCAGATTTTGTTAGATTTTGTATTCCATTCCTTAATTTAATTTTATCTACAATGCTGTATGTAAAAACTGATAGCTCGTGGTCGTAAAGGTGCGTAGTTATAATGCAGGTCAAAACTGCGGGCTCGCAATACAAAGAACCTAAAACGACAAAAAACTTGGACAATAGACTTGGGTTACTACTGGTAATGTTAGATTTTATTGCAAGGAGTGTACTAAATTAAACTGATTATTATGTACCTACTTATAAGAGAGTATGTAATTAATTTTATTTCAATTTAACAATACACAAATACCCTAAAAATAATATGTTGTTTTTATCATAATTTTGACCACTGTTAGGTACCTACTCTCAAAACCGTTTACTTTAGGTGTTAGTAGCTATTCTTATAACAAATATAGTGCCATTGTTACTACGAATAAGCCTTTGTTTCACTAACGTATTATTGTACTGCCAGTACCTGTGTATCTAATACTCATTTGTGTTTAAAACAAAAACTAGTTTATTGTTATATTTAAGTACATACCTATGTTGACAAACTATAAGTTTATTCAATGAGAAATCAAATGAGTATTAGTTACTGGTACTAATACACTAGTAAAATACAACTTTATTTAAATGCAGGAGAGCTATTCTACTTCGCGAAAACAACTATACTTCCTATGTTTATATGAATGAGCCTTTGTTTCAGTAGCTAACTCTCCTTTGCTAAAACAACTACACTTTCTTCGTTTATACATAAAAGCTTTTGATCAAGTAGCAATATTATTTAAATGCAGGAGATATGTACTCAACTTCGCCAAAACAATTATATTTTCATTGTTCATATTAAGAAAAAGTTTTAGTTCGAGTAGCTTCTATAATAACAACTGTATTTTCTTTATAACTACGAATAAACCTTTGGTTCAGTAGCAAATATATTACATTATTTGCTAATATATTTATTAGCTACTGAACCAAAGGCTTATTCGAAGTAAAAAAGAAAATATAACAATTGTTTTATATGGAAGCTACTGGAACAAAGGCTTTTTTATATGGACAAAGGAAGTATAATTGTTTTGGCAAAGTTGAGTAGCTCCTGCATGTAAATGATATTGCTACTTGAACAAAAGCTTTTATGTATAAACAAAGAAAGTTATTAGTGTTCAATTAGTTAGCTGAACTTACCAAGATATTCCATATATGTTGGTGTAACTATTGATGTTGAATATCACTTAAAACTACACTACCTATCAGCCATCACTAATACTTGGACCTTTCAATTCAAATTCATTGAGTTGGAGTTAAGTATGTCTCAGCTGGATGACATTCAGTCGGCCCAGAAGAACCTTGAGGAGTGTTTCTTGAGTAAGATGAATGACCTTGAGGCGCAGCTCCAGTGTGCAGTCCCTGCTAAGGACACCGTGGCAAAGGTCCGTGAAGAGCTCCGGACATTTAAGGAGCTAATGTTTGGCATGCTGGGACTTCTACGCAAGCAGATCACCGAATGCTCCAGAGCAATCGATGGAATGGAGACACGTTCTCGTAAAAAGGCACTCATTTTCACCGGGTTTGCGGAGGCTGATGAAGAGGATTGTCGGTCTTTGGTGCTGGGGATCATCAATAATAAGCTGGGCCTGTCCAACATTACTGCATTGTCCATCAAAGTGTGCCACAGACTTGGAACCTCCAGCCGGGGGACCTCACGCAGTCGGCCAATATTGGTAAGGTTTTCTAATGTTGACCATCGTTCTGCTGTATGGAAGGCGAAAGCTGCACTGAAGGGATCCACGGTCACAGTCAAGGAGTTCCTGACCAGGGTTAGGCAGGCTGTATTCAGTAAGGCGCGCTTGCATTTTGGGATGAAAGCTTGCTGGTCACAGGACGGGGTTGTTATCATCAGAACCCCCGATGGGACTCGGCATAAGGTTACTGCAATGGAGGAGCTCAACTCTCTGTTGACACGGTACCCTGGGCGAGCTGGAGAATCGTCTAGTGCATCGGGAGGTGGCAGTGAAGTGCGTAATGGTTGAGTGTTCGTCTGATGACTGATGTTCTTTCATAACTTTTATTTGGACGGCACAGTTTACAGTTATTACGCAACTTTTGTTCGAGTTTGTGTACCCACTTTTATTTTATTTTTTTTTTTGTCTAGTATTTTCTAATAATGAACAATATTTTGTGTTTCTGTTTGCGTCAACTTTATAAAAATGTCATCTGTCAGTTGTCATATTGTAAACGTGACGTTCCATGCTTTGTTCAGAAATTATGTTTAGTTGTAAGTGTCAAGTTATTTTTTTTTTATTATTATGAAGATTATTTGTTTACATACTACATTTAAAAACTAAAATTAAAAGTAAAATATTTACAAAAATGACTAAATTAAAACTAAAATTAAACATTGTTTTCCATTCATTCATTAGTGTCAAGTTTAAATTTAAAGCTCGACTGTATGATTTGTTTGTTAGGGAGCGTGGACTGAGCATTGTCAGCTTATTATTATTATTTTTTTTTTTTTTTTTAGTTTTCTACTTTATTCTTGATTAAACTTAGTGGTTAGGAACCACTAAGTTTTGTTTTCTAAATTTCAGTCTTATTATTTGACATTTGGCTGGGGAGGGCTTGGTCTCTGCTTTATGTCTATGTCTATTTAACTGTGCGTGTTGTTTTTGCTGCCTAGTGTTATTTAAATGTTTTATGTTTAGTTATTGTTAATTTTAATTTGTATGTATTAGATTGGTGTTGCTGATGGGTGGTGTATAGATAATGGTGTTGCACCGTTTGGTTAAAATTAAGCTATATATAATTTTTATTTATTTTATTGTATATTTTGTTTTATAATATTTAATGTTATCTGATGATGATTCCTTTTACTCCGCTAATGGTTCCTTCGACTCTGCCGCTAATGCTAGTTTTGGGTCTTTGACTGATTCACCTCGTGACATTCTGCGTCGGAACTTTAACCAACAAAAAAATAATTTGTTTAATATTTGCCATGTCAACGCTCAGAGTATCCCAAGTCACTTTAGTGATCTCTATGATACCTTTTCCGACGCTAATGTACACGCCGTCCTGGTTTCTGAGAGTTGGCTAAAACCTCATCTTCTCTCTACTACCTATCCTCTCCCCGGTTTCATTCTTATTCGCAACGATAGAACGGGAAAGGGAGGGGGTGGGGTTGCTATTTATCTTCGCTGCGATTTCCCTTACAAGGTCCTTGCCTTATCACCTTCTATCTATAGTGCTTCTGCTGAATATCTTTTCTTGGAGGTTTTTGTTAAGGGTGTCAAGATCTTACTAGGTGTTGTCTACTGTCCACCCGCTGTTGACTACTTTTCTCACTTGGAATTGGTGTTAGAATCTTTTGGGTCAGAGTATGCACATTGTGTTATCATGGGAGATTTCAACACTGACCTGTCTCATCCTACCCCTCGTTCCCGTAAACTCCTTCATATCATTGAGTCCGTTAGCCTTCATGTCCTTCCTCTACAACCCACTCACCTCAATGTCTTAGGTGATGATACTTGGCTTGATCTAATCCTCACGGCCACTCCTTCCTTTGTTTCCCTTCATGGTCAGTGTCCTGCGCCTGGCTTTTCCAATCATGACCTCATATTCCTCTCCTATACCCTGAAACCGCCGAAAGTCCCTCCTAAAGTTCTGCACATGCGTTGTTTTGCTCGCATGGATGTTGTGAAGCTGCGTCAGGATGCGGCTGATATGGATTGGAACAGTATTGCTGAGGTTACAACTGTCGACGATAAGCTGGGGCTGTTCAATCGGATGGTCCTTGCTCTCTTCGATAGGCATGCTCCTGTGAAAAGGATCAAACTCAAGCGTCCACCTGCTCCTTGGATGACAGCTGGGGTTCGATTGGCGATGAGGTGCAGGGATCGGGCCTTTCGAAAATTTAAAAGGGATCGCTGTGTTGAGAACAGGAACATGTTCAAAGCAGCAAGAAATCGGTGTAATCAGGTGATACGTAATGCTAAACGCCGCCACATTCTCGAAAATATATCTACTTCTTCTCCGGCTGATGTCTGGAAATTTCTTGGTACTCTTGGGATCGGTAGGTCACGTCATTTGGAGTTTCCAAAGACAATCAGCTTGGATGACATTAACCGTCACTTCACCTCGACTAACTACTTGAGTTCTCAATTGTCAGCCCAGACGGTTGATTTCATTACTGGCCTACCCGATCCTATTATCGAACAGTTCCACTTTTCCCCGGTGACCTTGGATGAAATCAGAAAGATTATCCTATCCATCAAATCTAAGGCCATGGGTGTTGACGGCATCAGTCGTTACATGGTCACCCTAATCCTCGACCTTCTTTTACCCCCGATTTCCCACATCATCAATTTTTCTCTTTATTCCGCACAATTCCCATCCGTCTGGCGCATGGCCTACGTTCGTCCTCTCCCTAAAATCCCTAATCCTTCCCTTCCTAATCATTTTCGACCAATTTCTATCCTTCCTTTTCTATCCAAAGTGCTGGAGGCCTGTGTCCACAAGCAGCTTTCAGGGTTTGTTCATCAGAATAACCTTGTGAGCCCATTTCAGTCTGGATTCAGGCCGGGACATAGTACTACCTCTGCTCTCCTCAAAGTGACTGGTGACATTAGGAAGGCGATGGAGGACACCAAAGTTACAGTCTTGGTATTAATTGATTTCTCCAATGCCTTTAATGCCGTCAGTCACGATATTCTTCTTTCTATCCTATCACATCTGATGATTTCTTCCGAGGCCGTGGATTGGTTCTCTTCGTATCTTCGAGGACGTCAGCAGTCGGTTCGTGTTGATGAGAGCTCGTCGAGTTGGTGTGGTCTGACTGCTGGTGTTCCTCAAGGCGGTATTCTTTCTCCTTTGTTATTTTCCATTTTCATTAATTTCATAACTCAATGTCTTCAGTGTTCGTATCACCTGTATGCTGATGACCTTCAGCTGTATGCTGCCGCACGGGTGGAGAGTTTCTCGGATGCTATAGGCGACGTGAACAGTGATTTGGTCGCTGTCAAGGACTGGTCCGATAAATTTGGGGTGTCTGTGAACCCCTCAAAATGTCAGGCCATTATAATTGGTAGTTCGCGCATGATGGGTCGTTTGGGGATTAACTCTCTTCCTCCTATCATTTTTAATGGTGATGTAATCCCCTTCAGCTCTTGTGTAAAAGATCTTGGCTTACATCTTGACTCGACGCTTGGCTGGCAAAGTCAGGTTTCTAGTCTTTGTCAAAGAGTCAATGGGTCCTTGCGTTGCCTGTATCGTCTGAGAAACTTTCTGCCTGTAAAAACGAAGACTATGCTTGTGCAGACTTTAATCTTCCCTATTATCGACTATGGTGACGTGTGCTACTTTGATCTGAACGCTGTATTCCTGGACAAACTTGACAGGCTACTCAATAATTGCATCCGGTTCATATTCAACCTCAAGAAATACGATCATGTGTCCAGCTTTAGATCTGAGCTTAAATGGTTGCCCATTCGGCAGAGACGTAAGCTGCGCGCTTTGTCCACGCTTTTTTCTCTTCTCAACTCTCCCACTCCCCCTTCTTATCTCATCCCTCATTTTCAATACCTTTGCTCTTCACACGCTAGGAATCTGCGTTCATCTAATAACTTTCTCTTGCTATGTCCCTCTCATACTTCTGATTTTACTCATTCTTCCTTCCATATCCAGTCTATCCTTCTGTGGAATGCGCTTCCTCTTGACATCAGGACGGCCAATAGTCTATTTGCTTTCAAGCGGAAGTTGCGGCATTACTTTCTGAACCATTAGTGGAGTCTTTTAAATCATCTTTCTATTACTTTGTATATATTTATTTATATGTGTATTTAGTAAAGTATATATTTATATATATGTATATATATATATATTTTTTTTTAACTTTGTTCTTTGATTGTTTAATGTGTATTTTTATTTTTGTGCACCTACCATATTATCACTCCACTACCCTTGGTTGACTGGTAGAGAATGCCTCAGGCATTAAGTCCGCCTATGTTCCATTTGTGTTGCATGAAGTTTAAATAAATAAATAAATAAATAAAAGTGTAGTTGTTGTAACAAAGGAAAGTCAGCTACTGGAACAAAGGCTCTGTCATGTTAACAAAAAAAGTATGGTTGTTTTAGCTAAGTAGCGTAGCTCCTGTATTTAAATTACATTGCTACTGGAACAAAGGCTCTGTCATGTTAACAAAAAAAGTATGGTTGTTTTAGCTAAGTAGCGTAGCTCCTGTATTTAAATTACATTGCTACTGGAACAAAGGCTCTTCCATATTAACAAAGGAAGTATAGTTGTTTTCGCGAAGTAGCGTAGCTCCTGTATTTAAATTACATTGCTACTAGAACAAAGGCTCTTTCATATTAACAAAGGAAGTATAGTTGTTTTCGCGAAGTAGCGAAGCTCCTGTATTTAAATTACATTGCTACTGGAACAAAGGCTCTTTCATATTAACAAAGGAAGTATAGTTGTTTTCGCGAAGTAGCGAAGCTCCTGTATTTAAATTACATTGCTACTGGAACAAAGGCTCTTTCATATTAACAAAGGAAGTATAGTTGTTTTCGCGAAGTAGCGTAGCTCCTGTATTTAAATTACATTGCTACTGGAACAAAGGCTCTTCCATATTAACAAAGGAAGTATAGTTGTTTTCGCGAAGTAGCGAAGCTCCTGTATTTAAATTACATTGCTACTGGAACAAAGGCTCTTTCATATTAACAAAGGAAGTATAGTTGTTTTCGCGAAGTAGCGTAGCTCCTGTATTTAAATTACATTGCTACTGGAACAAAGGCTCTTTCATATTAACAAAGGAAGTATAGTTGTTTTCGCGAAGTAGCGTAGCTCCTGTATTTAAATTACATTGCTACTGGAACAAAGGCTCTTCCATATTAACAAAGGAAGTATAGTTGTTTTCGCGAAGTAGCGTAGCTCCTGTATTTAAATTACATTGCTACTGGAACAAAGGCTCTTTCATATTAACAAAGGAAGTATAGTTGTTTTCGCGAAGTAGCGTAGCTCCTGTATTTAAATTACATTGCTACTGGAACAAAGGCTCTTCCATATTAACAAAGGAAGTATAGTTGTTTTCGCGAAGTAGCGTAGCTCCTGCATTTAAATTACATTGCTACTGGAACAAAGGCTCTTTCATATTAACAAAGGAAGTATAGTTGTTTTCGCGAAGTAGCGTAGCTCCTGTATTTAAATTACATTGCTACTGGAACAAAGGCTCTTTCACATTAACAAAGGAAGTATAGTTGTTTTCGCGAAGTAGCGTAGCTCCTGTATTTAAATTACATTGCTACTGGAACAAAGGCTCTTTCATATTAACAAAGGAAGTATAGTTGTTTTCGCGAAGTAGCGAAGCTCCTGTATTTAAATAACATTGCTACTGGAACAAAGGCTCTTTCATATTAACAAAGGAAGTATAGTTGTTTTCACGATGTAGAGTAGCTCCTGCATTCAAATAACTTTGCTACTGTAGATAATTATGAGTTGATTAAGTCAAACAACATAAATACCGTGACTAAGCTTTAATGGTGGTTACAAAGGCAAAATATTTAATTTAACTAAGTAAAGCTGTTGCGCTCATAACTTAGTATTGTTATTACAACAAAGTGACAGTTAAATTGAATTTGTTCCACAGACAAAAGATACATTGTTGTAGTATCCAAACACACTGTTGAAAAAATATTGTTGTATTGACAATATAGAAACATTGTTGTAGTATCAATACATATATTTTGTTGAAGAAATGTTGTCGCTATGACAATTTACTTCTTAACAAAAGAAACATTGTTGTAGTATCAATGCACATTATTGTTGTACTGAGATTTAACTTGACAATAGAAACATTGTTGTAGTATCAATACATATATTTGTTGAAGGAATATTGTTGTACTGACAACTTAATTCATGACAATAAAAACATTGTCGCAGGAACTATACACTATGGTGGGCTCTCCCCTGTTAAAGTTTTATTGTTGGAGCCAACAATATTTTTTTCTGCGTGTGGGTAATACGATACCTCATGGTAAGACTGGTTGTCAGACTTTAGAGCTTCTGACTAATAGTAACGACTGTCAAAGATCTACAAATGACAGCCGGTACCAACGGCTTTACGTGCTTTCCGAGGCACGGAGGAAACTCGCTATGACAGATCGTCACCCATCCACAGACCAACCTCGGCAAACGCGGCTTAACCCGGAAGATCGGCTTGTGCGGCTGTATTTATTTAGCCACGAGCTCCTCCTACTTCCAATATAACTGAATGACTGAAAATGTAATAATTATTACAGGCAAGTAACAAAACTAATTTATTTCAGATTACATCACATTTTCGGCAAATCGGATAGTCATTTAATTAAAAAAACACATGTTTTGTAATCCCAGCAATATTTTACTGTGGACAAGACAAAGAATTATTGCTCTTGTCTCATATTTATAATAATCGTGTCAGATAAAATTTATTACTGTAGGAATATATCACAGATGAACATTATTTCGGGAGTTGAAATATGTTTAAATGTGGTTTAATTAAATCTGATTTTAGAGCAGTAATAAGTCTGATTTGTTTTGATTTTTAGTGCGTGTCTTTTTGGATTATATTGGGCTAGTCAATTAGTAACTAATTCTGTTTATTAATAAATTATATTTATGATGTTTTAAATAATAAACTAAATTTAAAATTGAATGTCCGGATTTACAGAGAAAGTTTAGACGCGCTTTGAGTAAAATTAATGCATTTTATTTGAGTTCGAAATAAGTCATCAAATTGGCAACTTCTCAATCTCTGTGTGAAGTGGAAGAAAATGTCACTCTCTTACTATAAAACCAAAGGAAGGCCAAAGAAAAGATGAATGGATTGTATGAGGATTTGAGGAACGATATGAATGAAAAAGCAGTAAATGATACTGTGACGTCTGATAGGGGAGAATGGAAGAAGAAAACGTGTTGCGCCGACCACAAGTAAAATGAGATAAGGATAGGAAGATAATGATGACCGGCCTTGGAACGCTAAGGTTCACCTTAGCGTTCCAAGGCACGAACAAATACCGCAAACTTTTTTATTTTTTTTATCGTGGTAAAATCATCATATGAGTCATATCACCCAGTATCACCCAGGACAGAGCGGGAGGGACTGTCAGACTCGTACTGACTAAAATCTACGGTCCTTCAATAGCCCTTTACGTTCCGGGGTCACGGTAATTCGTGAGTCTCTCGACCCCGGCAGGCTTTGGCCCTCTACAGGCTACGTCACTATGTTGACACTCCTTTAGGCGCGCGTGGAACAGAACGCGCCGTCGTCGTCCCAAATACCGTAAACTTACAAAAAATAACTTCAATATACGAGTAATTAAACATTGTTTTAACATTTATAAACCATAAACAACATGACCATGACAAAATAGTTCCCAACCACAGCTATCAATTTAGTCACAAAGGTCCCCCCATATTTAGACGTCCTATCCATAAATCTACGTCTATTCCGTCAAGATTCGTGACTATGCCTAACTTATCTAGACTTTTAGCGCTTTGTAAAGCCTTGGCATGATTTGGCGCCAATTTTATATTCGTTTTGTCTATGTGTTAGGTTGTTTATGGTTTTTGTCTATGGAAAATGAACGAAATATAGAGTGCGCGCAATGACAGAACGTGGAAAAAGAAATCGTTGTATTACATTTTTTTTTCAATGCAATTTTATGTGTTAATTAATATAGATACTACTGCTATCAAAGTCAACAATCCAGTTTACGTCAAAAAAAAAACGTAAAAAGACGTACGGAACTTTTACAGGACGGCTTCACATTAAAGACGAAAATGTTTTTTGTTTTTAATTTAACTTTACAGCATTACATACTTGTAGGTCTTCATTTTATATAAATACTAGCTGTACCCTGCCACGCTTCGCTGTGTCACAAAAAAACTGTTTTTTTGCGGTCGCGGATATGTGACTGATGCAAAAAATAGATATAAACAATCCTTGATGCGGATTATATATCATGCTAAAATTGCAGCTCAATTGGTGCAGAACTTTTTGTGTTTTTGAAGCGTACACAAACTAACATAACATTTTGTATATAGAAGTAAGAGACATTTCTAGATTGAGGTATTTTTTATTTTAATTTTTTTACTAATATTTATTTTTCTATTGTTACAGGTAAATCTCAAAAACCAATAAAACGAAACAACAAATACGAAGAGGGAATGAGAAAGAAAGAGAGAAATGAAGATGACACTAAGAAAAAGATTTTTTTACAAACCAAACAACACGGTCATCATCATCAGCCTATGTTCCCACTGCTGGGACACAGTCCTCCTCTCTGTGAGAGAGAGTGGGACGGCCGCCCCGGCCCTACAGCCGTATTATGACGTCTTAAAACCAGGCTTGTTCCAGTGAGTGAACGAGGTGGCGCTAGACGCCTTGTATAGCTCTGTCTCTTCCACTCACTGGAACAAGCCTGGTTTTAAGACGTCATAATACGGTGTGCGGGTTGGTAGATATCAAATGTCTTGTAATTCTGTAGGACTTGCCAGTTTCCTTACGATGTTTTACTTCACCATTTTGAGAGCGGTGCACTTCTTACAACTCGTGAATTGGGACCAATAGTACTGGGCCACAACTGATCTAAGGCTCAGTACACGGCAACTCGTTGTCCGACCATGGACCACGCCCGGGTCGACGGCGCGTTGCGTTCCACGCGCGCCTCAAAGAGTGTCAGCAAAATGACGGGGCCCCCCTCTAGAGGGCCAAGGCCTGCGGAGGTCGCGGGACTCACGAATTACCGTACCCCGGAATGTAAAGGGCTATTGAAGGACACCGTGGATTTTAGTCAGTACGAGTCTGACAGTCCCTCCCGCTCTGCCCTGGGTGGGAGGACTCATTTGATGATTTTACCACGTTAAGAAAAAAAAAGGCTCAGTACACAACGAAACGCGACGCTACGTGACGCGATGATACTGGAAATGTAGTAAAGTTAGATTTTGTGTCGCTCTTTTGAAATGTACGCGCAGCGTCGCGTCTGAGTGTGAATTGACCCTAACACGGTAAATCTACATAAAACTGTCAACTGCTTTTTAAAAAAAACTATTTCTCTTGCCGACTTTCGTTAGGGAACCCCAAATACCATAATTTATATCGTACAGCCGACAAATAAAAGTCAATTGGATGTCTATAGGAGAAATACAATGTTCTCTCTTTGACGTAATCGTCTGCTGACTACCCGCTGTGTCTCGCGTGATGATTTAGCTGTATTTTATTTGGTTGCTATCCCATATTATTTTATGTGGTTGGTATAGCGTGTGAACTTCGTTATTATATGGATAATGACATAAATATATTCTAAACTAATGTTAAAAAGCTGAATGAGGAGTTTGTGTAGTTGTACGCACTTATCTCAGAAACGGGTTCGAACTGGAAAAATCTTTTTGTATTGGTTTTTGTTTACATGGTAAAGTCATCAAATGAGTCCTCCCACCCAGGGCAGAGCGGGAGGGACTGTCAGACTCGTACTAGCGTGACCCCGGAACGTAAAGGGCTAGGCTTGAAGGACACTGTAGATTTTAGTCAGTACGAGTCTGACAGTCCCTCCCGCTCTGCCCTGGGTGGGAGGACTCATTTGATGATTTTACCACGATAAAAAAAGCCCCCTCCATCACTATTTCTTGTTTCATCGAAATATTCCCCTAATCCAAGGCTCCTAATAAAATGGGCACACTGTCAGATCTCGTCCTCATTACTGGACACTGAGCATATTTGTCCAACATTATTAAGTTTGGGTCAGTATAGCTAGGACAACATGACCTCTCTTGGCCTAGTTGAGGCGCAAATCCTTGTCTTGTTTGGTACTTTTCTAGCATATTTGGTACTAGCACTTTGTATTCGCGAATTTGCTGAATACTTTCCACTATGAATTTCAACTCACTTCAACCTTCTTTACTTTTCCCCTTAGAGGTTGATTTTAAACAAAATACATTCTTAAAGCTTTTTCTACGTGATAAAATGCAATTACTCTCCTGTTTATTTATTTATTCGAACTACAATGGTCTATAGTGTTTTTTTATATCATGGTAAAATCATCAAATGAGTCCTCCCACCCAGGGCAGAGCGGGAGGGACTGTCAGACTCGTACAGACTAAAATTCACGGTGTCCTTCAATAGCTCTTTACGTTCCGGGGTCACGGTAATTCGTAAGTCCAGCGACCCCGCCAGGCATGCCAGAAACTCTATGGACACTCTTTTTCAATCCAAAATTTTTACAGAACTTTTTTACATCATTCATCATGAGATGGTACATTATGTGAGACTTAACGTCTTAAGCCACATAGGGGCCTGTAGAGGGCCATAGCCTGCCGGGGTCGCGGGACTTTCACATTACCGTGACCCCGGTACGTAAAGGGCTAGTGAAGGACACCGTGGATTTTAGTCAGTACAAGTCTGACAGTCCCTCCCGCCCTGCCCTGGGTGGGAGGACTCATTTGATGATTTTACCACGCAAAAAAAAAAAAAAAAAAAAAGCTGCCCCGTAAGAAAGTCGTATACAAGGTGTTTTGACCAGGTATCGCACTTAACAAATCAAATCTTTTATTTCAACTAGGCCCATTACATGCACTTTTGAATTGTCAAAAGACATAAAATAAAAGTAGTACAAAAATAGTTATGGTGCTACAGTCCCAGTCACAAGACATAAAAACTGTGAAAGTACCGTAGGTGCTCATTCCAAAGCGTAGATCTCTATGGAGAAGAATGAGCCAGAATCTCCATGCACACTCTTTTTCAATCGCCAAAATTTTTACAGAACTTTTTTAAAATCATTCATCATGAGATGGTACATTATGTGAGACTTAACGTCTTAAGCCACATATGCAGCGTGATTTACAGTTCCATCAACCTTGAATGACAGTAAACAATACATTATCTACTACCTTCAGTCCTTAAGCCATTATAATCCTCCTATTTAAGTCTCCAAGCCAAATGAGGGTTGAAAGTGGACCGACACTTCATCATATCTGTCCTAGAAACTTTTACGACTATGATATGCTATAGACAACATAGAATTATTATCATAGACTATTATTACTTCCCGCTGAGCATATAAAACAAATGACAAATGACATCATGCCCTAGAGACATATCTAGGTCTTGTTGTATGACCTAAGTATTAGTAGGGCGGTGTCTAGTTTATTAGTCTTTTGTATTATGTCTAGTTCAAGCCAACAGGGAGTCGTTAGGTATTATGTGTGACCTAGGTCATAATAATATTAGGTTACGCCTGTAAGTCTCGAAGGGTTAAGTCTGACCATGGACCATGTCCGGGTCGACGGCGCGTTGTGTTCCATGCGCGCCTCAAAGAGTGTTAGCAAAATGACGGGGTCCCCCTCTAGAGGGCCAAAGTCTGCCGAGGTCGCGGGACTTACGAATTACCGTAACCCCGGAACGGAAAGGACTGTTGAAGGACACCGTGGATTTTAGTCAGTACGAGTCTGCCAGTCCCTCCTGCACTGCCCTGGGTAGGAGGACTCGTTTCATGATTTTAGCACGTAATGATAAAAATAATAATAAATAATAATAAATAAATATTCCACAACTATCACAAAACGCCATCTAGTCCCCAGCTAAGCAGAGCTTGTGTTATGGGTACTAGACAACTGATAAACATACTTATATATTTCTAAATACATACATATTATAGATAAATTACACCCAGACACAGAACAAATGATCGTGGAAAACCAAAAAGAGCTTTGTTATATTTAACTCATTTAGTTTACTGTATTATGTGTACCTGTATCCTTGTTGACCCAGGGGTGGATGGGAGGGGGACTGTCAGACTTGTACTGACTAAAATCCACGGTGTCCTTCAATAGTCCTTTACGTTCCGGGGCCACTGTTACCTGATAAGACAGGACCGCGACCGATAAGAGCCCTTTCAAACATGGACAGTAAACAAAGAAGACTAGCAGTTTAATATTATGATTCTGTTAAAGTAGCCCTTTTTGTTCCCCGGAACATGACTCGTGAGAAAGATGTATCAATAAAAATGTTTAAATCTTAAACTAATCATTTCCCTAATTAATACTACCGTGGGAACTTTTTAAAGTATTGAATTTATTTGACAACTTAATCTTATAATTGCAGCGATAATAATCGATTAACATTAAAATATAAAATATCGTATGTGACTTTAGCATACTGTTGAATTTTCTACTTTTGGGACTTAGCATAACGTTCCAATTTAATTGTGTTCTGAATATCTCAGTGTTCCGAATTTCTAGAGTCGATTTTCACACAAAAAGAGACTTTAATTCAAACGATCAAGTCATAGTTTTCTTTCTCATATCTGCTAACTATTATTTTTAACAAGCTTCATGTCTTGTATGTATTTAATTTTTATGTGTTTTATTGATTTATTTAAAATTTATAGATTTACGTATTTTATGATCCGTTAACATGCAACCAAGTTTCTCGAATCGAAGTTTTTTTTTTTTAAAGGAATTTATTTTGTTGTAGGTTTCACATTTTAATGTATTTCGGAATTATTTTTGTTGTCTTAAAAGGTTATTTTGTGCAATCTTCTTTTAATTCACAAATATGGAGATATCACTAAATTTGTCATCAAATCCTGACCTGATTACCATGCCAAAAAAAAGAAGAATTTTCCAAACTGGTCCAGGCATAATCGAGAAAACGAGGAAGTATACATACACACATCCAAAAAGTCTGCGTTCACTTTGAAAATCGAAATATTTTTTGGTACAGTAGATTATATTACGACTAATTCTTCTTCTTTTTAGATCCTTTATTAAAAAAAAAACATTTGAAGATATGCTAGCGAAGATATGCACAGACTTTTTTTCACGTAAAAGAAAAAGATCCGACGAATTGATACTTCTCCTTTTTTTGAAGTCAGTTAAACCATTTTCTTTCTCTATCTCTGGTTTTACATTACTAGAGATAGAAAAACTATTTTTATCTCTATTAAGCCCTTGTCAAACAGACAGGCGTTACGAATGCGAAGCGTGACGTTTTTATTTGTAATGTATGGAATTGTTTGAATCCAGCCACATAGAAACGCGAAAGCGATCCGATAGCGTGACAGAACTATCGAACTGACGTCTCGCTTCGGTTCAGTATCGCTTCGGAAACGCTTCGCTTAGGCAAAACCAGAGATAGATTAAATATTAGGTACGGCTTCTTTTCACATATAGTCCAACCAACTTTAAACCCATAAATTAATTATCCACTTTCACCTCATTAAATACTTCGCAGCTTGAACCAGTGACGTCACTGTATAAATACATAAGCATGAGCCAAGTACATGTAGAACCTATTTATTTGATAGCCATGACCTGATTTTGACACGTGCAGAACATATGGGAGGATTTTGCAAAATTTCTGGATATAATTTTAGTGTACTAAAATTTTGTGCAAATATTTATGTAAGTTGCTAAGCGAGTCAGGGTTAGGTGATGTATGATTAGGTTATGTTTAAAGAAATATGAAGTTTTCTTTTAGAATTTCAGACGGATTTAAGGAATTAAAAAATTAAAAAGGTACGTAAATAGTTTGTAGTTGAAACGGGACACCGAAAACATATTAAAAATATACAAAAGTCTAAAGCCTTTGTCAAACAGACAGGCGTGGCGAATGCGAAGCGTGACGTCTTTATTTGTAATGTATAGAATTGTTTGAATCCAGTCACATAGAAAAGCGAAAGCGATCCGATAGCGTGACAGAACTAAGGCATAAGAGTTATATATTTAAAAAAAGCCTACATGAGATAAAAAAGTTCAACTGCTGTCTTATCACCATTTTACAAAATATTGAATCTGACAACTCTGAAACAGGGTTTAGTTGTTTTGATTATGTTCGGTTTAAATGGTAATTCATCAGCACCTTCCTGCCCTTATCCCAATTTACTTGGGGTCGGCGCAACACGTTTTTTTAATTCAATTCTCCTCTATCGTATCATTTACTCCTTTTTCTTCCATATCATTCCTTAGACAATCCATCCATCGTTTCTTTGGCCTTCCTCTTCCTCTCCATCCATCAACATTCATACTCATCACTCTCTTAGTCACATGAGTGCCGTATCAATTATCAACGAAATCTAAATAAATTTAAATCGTCACAACCCTTTTAGACAGTCTAACCCAATTCACACCCATAAGAAACAAATAAATCTACCAAAATTTCAGCTAGCATCTTTACGATATACACAACTGTTTTAAAGACACCCTAATGCCAATAAAATTCATATAAAACCAGCAATGTACAATGAATGGAGCTATAAAATCTATTAAAGTTTTCTTACAGGGCTCGATTGTAAAATGTAGCCATGTGTTCAAAGGTTTTATTATTTATTTATTTGTTTCATGACCCTGAAAATTCTTCAGTACTTTTATGGCGTAAATGTAACGTCATCATTATTTTTGGACGCTTTTGAAGTGATGGTTAGCGTCTTAAATTATGTTTATGAACAAAGAAATTACTTTTTATCAGCAGTAAGGCTTTGTGCTTCTAAAAATGCGATATAATTATGGCAAATTGAAATTGTACACGTCTTTTTTTTTAAGTCATAAAATCATCGAATCAGTCCTCCCACCCGGGGCAGGACGGTAGAGACTGCCAGACTTATAGGTACTGACTGAAATCTACGGTGTCCTTCAATAGCCCCCACGTTCCTGGGCCCGGTTACCAAGTTGTAATTGTCTAATGTTTATTTTAAGGTTGTAATGTAATATTTGTCCTAAGGTTTTATATTTTTCCTTCTTTAGCCTTATCTGTCCCACTGTTGGACAGACGCCTGTCCATCCTCTTCTCGTGTTTCCTCAATCTCTCATCACCATTTTCTCTTTTATGTTAAATTCTGATATTGTCCAAAGCTTTTTTGGTCTTCTAATATAGGAAAATCTTATGTCACAGTGTTTGTGATTGAAATCCTCCGAAGCTACCGATTTTAACGTTTTTTTTTTTGTATTTTTCACTCCCAGGGATGTGAACAAGAAAATTGGTCATCCGAAAACGATCAACTCAGAGGTAAAAAATTAAAAATTACTTCGCCCATGCTCATGCCCATTGATCCATACTTCCGGGTTTATATTTTTATCAAATTTGAGGTTTTAAAACTGTTCGCAAAATAAATTAATTACCACGAGTTTAGTCATCCTATCGTGGTATACTAAGATAAGGCTTAATTAAAATATTTTTTCCACAAATTAACCAGATTATTCCTTAAATTTCGCACTGGAAATACCATCTAATATTACAATTCAGAGAAAATTATTCGTCACCCGCATTAAACTAAATGAAGGACACACTCACTGGATTATTCCGCGGCAGCCATGATGGATTCTGACATCATAGTTTAAGCAGGGTACACATTACTGCTTGGCCACGGATTACACGTTTAATCGTACGACAGTGGCAGCGCGGGGCTTCCCATACTTTTTTGTTATTTTAATATGGACAAAGTCTTGAATGACGTAGCTATATGTGTCTCATGTGAACCTTGCAAATTATCTCATGATTCACGTAGTTTATGATAATGGAGAATTTGATACTTTTGATCCTTACCCATTGTTTAAAAATGTGACAAGTCGATCGCGGTCCAGGCTGTCTGTTTATGGAGCTCATTATCAGCGTCAGTAAGACAAGCTCATTCATTTCTTCTCAAAACTTGGTTGCCAAAGTCTTGCGACAGAAACTAGAGAGAAAAATGAATGAATTTATTCTTAAGAGTTATTATTCCACAATTATTAAAGAGAATGGAAAAAAAAATGCAACTTCGATCCTGAACAAATTGGCCTCCGTCATCAGTCGTCCTATTAGACTCCAATTATGTGTGTTGTGTCTCATGTCAGAAGTCGCCATGACTTAAATCAATCGATAGAAACTATACTTGACGCACGCGCGAGTGTCTCGTCGCTAGTCGCCTCACCCGAGGTCGTGAACGGGTCGTAAAGCAGAGTACACATTACTGTTTAAACAAGAAAGTAGGTACTCGTTTTATTGAGTGGGAGAAAGTGAGTTCTAGATTAAAATTAGGTCGGATTAGTTAGAATTATTAGGTCATGGGAATTAGAGGGAGTGTGTGGAAGGATGGGAAGTAGGTTTGAAGTAGCAGTGATCATTTAATGGATGTGATCTCTTTTGGCAATATCAAAAAGTTAGTGCAGTGGTTTTATTTTTATTTAACGATCGACTCGCGTTTGCCCTCGCCTGATGGTAAGCGATGACGTGGTCGACAGTGAAGCACGCTTGCCTAGAATTATCCTATGCACTTTTGACAATGCTGTCCAAATGGTAACGTCTCCAACTAACGAGTAGTATGTCGTGGGTTCGAACTAAACCAGGTCCATTTTTTTAATCAGCCTACACCGTCCTCTTTCTGGGACAATTACTTTCTATAACTTATACAATATACGGTGAAGGAAAACATCGTAAAGAAACCGATATGTTTTTTTTTTTTTAAACGTTGCCCCACACTAATAATTTCTCCTGTGTCGTGGGTGCGTTTACAAACATATAAACTTACATACACAAACGCCCAGACCCGGAACAACTACTTGTAGATCATATAAATATTTGCTCCGTGCGGGAATCGAACCCACGACACGCAGCGCAGCAGTCCAATCGCTCAGCCACTGCGCTAACCGATGTCTTACAACCACAGGAGACATGTCACATCCGAGGCTTTATCATAAGATTTCTGTATTTTATTTATAGCAAACTTGAAGTATTTACTGCGTTTGTTGTATTGAAAATTAAAAAGCGCCTCTAGTGTACAGACGTTGACGGGGCCTGTAGAGGGCCAGAGCCTGCCGGGGTCGCGGGGCTTACCCATCACCGTAACCCCGGTACGTAAAGGGCTCGTGAAGGACACCGTGGATTTTAGTCAGTACAAGTCTGACAGTCCCTCCCGCCCTGCCCTGGGTGGGAGGACTCATTTGATGATTTTACCACGATAAAAAAAAAAAAGTGTACAGACGTGGAACGTGAAAATAATTGTCAAATTAACGTCAAAAGTTCTAATTTACTTTACGTTACAAAAACGGGTAAAGTCATGTTGATATCAGCCTGTTCGTTCTCACTCAGAGGAGGCTAGTGTCCCAGCAGTGGGAATGTTAGAGGCTTATAATATTTCTGCTATGCTATGAATTGATGTGGGAAGCGGTCGCCTCCTTCTGCGAAGCAGTCATGCTCTTGAAGGAGGAGGCGGACCGCGTGAGGGAGAGGGCAGCGTCCTCCCTCCACCCCAGCCGCAGTGGTAGAAGCCCACGGCGTCAGACGTCGCCAGACGATCTTCGGCCGTAGGCGCGGGCATGCGGGCAGCGAGTAATGGGCAACTCGCTGTCCGACCATGGACCATACCCGGGTCCACGGCGCGTTGTGTTCCACGCGCGCCTCAAAGAGTGTCAGCAAAGTGACGGGGCCCCCCTCTAGAGGACCAAAGCCTGCCGGGGTCGCGGGACTGTACGAATTACCAGGACCCCGGAACGTAAAGGGCTATTGAAGGACACCGTCGATTTTAGTCAATACGAGTCTGACAGTCCCTCCCGCTCTGCCCGGGTGGGAGGACTCATTTGATGATTTTACCACGATAAAAAAAAATGCTATGAATTGATACAAGCAAACTCATGGCGCTGGGACATAATTAAGATAATGAACTAAATTATCAGTCAGTGTCTGGTGACATTAGTAATCAAATTACACAAAGTGCATCCACTAGTGTAACATAATACCAAATTAAAAACAACGACCTTCATTACATCTAGATTAGCAATATTAATATTATTACCCACGCTAGAAACTAATTAATATCTAGTTACATAAAATCATTAAAAACTTATACTTACATGTTCATAAACATCAGTCGATTATGCAAATAGTAATGCCACATCACTATTATGTAAATTAATTTTGTGCAGCATTAATGTTCCGAAGTGAGTGTATTAAAATATTATGCTTCGTTTGTATTTGGTCGAGTATATAGTCTAGTAACTGCCCCGGTAGAGTAACTACTGGAATGCACTTGACTTTAGACTAGTGTACTAATTACTGATTTAAAATTTACAATGTTAAATTAAAATGAAGCTAACTATTATTATATTGGCAGTGTAAGTAATTTATTATCATTTTTAACAATGTTTAAACAATGAATATGCTTTAACACGTAAATATAATATTATGAAGAATTAAATGAAAGAAAATGAAAGAGGTAGAGTAACGACTGACAGAGATGAAAATAAAGAAAGAAGAAAACTTATTGCGCCGATCTTAATGACATTGATCAAGACCAGGAAAATAATTATTTACTTTAAAAAAACATATCGCATGAAATAAGCAAGTTTAACAGCCTGATTATATTTGCAAAACAACGCTTTAGCCCCACCTGTTGACATTATCCCTTAATCGGTTTTGACAGCACTCACAAACAAAGGGAGACACAAGGTCAGGCCAGTTCAAACACTAGCTTATTTGCCACTATCCTAGTTTACTGGAAAGCTTACTCATCCAATGCAAACGCGCCTTAATAGAAATAGGTCGAGGGTAGTAGGAAATTGTGCCAATGGACAAAGTTTATGGAAAAAGTTATTTTATGACAGCCATTAATGTATTTCTCGTAAAGTATCAATGGTCATAAATTAGGAGACACGATAATGGGGAAATATTCCACTATTTAGGTCAAGAAACTTATTGACTGTACGATTTTGAGCTCGGAACTAACACTCATTTGAAGAAAATAATCTTATGGAAACGAGGGTACTGGGATAAAAATAATCCTACGTCCTAACTCGGATCATCTAAACCGAACTTTAACATTAGTTTGCTGGATAAACTTAGTTTCTCGTTCATACACTAAAGGCGCTTTTCATTTTTCATACAATTTTCGTCGTACAAACTTCAAATACGTATAAATCGACAAGGAATACAATCGTGATGTTTTTTACAATGTAGCTGACGTAATATGACAAGAAGAAAGAGTATTTAAATATAATAATATGATGTCACGTATTAAAATCTACGGAAGTGCTAATTTTGTATTCAAAACTGTTATACGGTGACTTCCATAGCCAATTTTGTTCCGTAACACAGAGGCATAATTTCAGATGATTATTAACTAGGTTTTGCCCGCGAATTACCTCGTCTTCCTCCATAAACTAGCCCATAAGCTGAACCAGGGTTCGAGCTACTCGAAGGACTGCCTCATCAGGTAATCGTGTCCCTGGAACGTAAAGGGCTATTGAAGGAACACCGTGGATTTTAGTTAGTACGAGTCTGAAAGTCCTATCCGACGCCCTGTGTGGGAGGACTCATTTGATGATTTTAATATATAAAAAAAGGGTAAGAGCTAGCTCTGTTCAAAAAATCATCAATATTGATGCTGTGGTTTAGACCTAAAAGCGGATGAAGGAGCTCGTGGCTAAATAATTACAGCCGCACAGGCCGACCTTCCGGGATAAGCCGCGCTTGCCGAGGTTGGTCTGTGGATGTGTGACCATCTGTCATAGCGAGATTCCTGCGTGCCTAGGAAAGCACGTAAAGGCATTGGTCCCGGCTGTCATTTTTAGATCTTTGACAGTAGTTACTGTAAGTCAGAAACTCTAAAGTCTGACAACCAGTCATACCATAAGGTATCGTATTATCCAGTAACTGGGTTGTGGAGGTCCGATAGACAGTCTCTCCATGTAAAATACTGATATCCAGCTGCATCCGGTTTGACTGGAAGCGGACCCCAATATAGTTGGGAAAAGGCTAGGCAGATGATAGTTTAGACGTAAAAGCGTGACAAACAAACTAACTTTCGCATTTTAGTTAAAGGAGTTTGCTAAGAATAGGTCTGACGATAGATATGACGTCAAATCACACATTGATGTCCACTGTTGATCACGGGATAAGCTCACATTTTGAACGAAAGGGAATTATGACTCATAAAGACATGAGTCAGTCAGATATTTTGTTATTTCTAGGTATTATTCAATTCAATTCAAATATTTTATTTCGAGCTAGTAACTCATATTATGGGGTTAGTGACATTGTTCCTAAAATCTAGTGTTAGTAAACAATACGATACGGAGACCCTCATGTAACTGAGAGCAGTGGCTTATATCCTCAGAACTCTAAAGTTAATGCTAGCCATGACCCGAGCGACCAAAGATGCTGCGCGTTTCCGCATTATGGTGTAAAAACTGCGTGCAATGTGCAACTCGCTTTCCGACCATGGACAATGCCCGGGTCGACGGCGCGTTGTGTTCCACGCGCGCCTCAAAGAGTGTCAGCAAAATGACGGTGCCTCCCTCTAGAGGGCCAAAGAGGGACGCACTTATCAGAATATTTCAGTCAAATAGCCAATTTTTCTCAACACTATGGAATAGGTCGACAGTGATACCAACTATTTTTAACCACTCATTTCTATAGAAACTTTTTAAAGGTTAAAGTTTTTTAAAAGAGTCACAAATTAAAACTAACTACCAAAATTCATCATTGACACAAACCAGTAGGAAGTGTCGATCATAAAAGCTGGCATAGCCATCTCAAAAAATATTATTATTGCTATTTATAATTAGTTTCTCTATGGTATGGCGGTGACATCACTACGGAAGTGACAGGAATTTTGTTTAGTCTATGGTTAACTGTGAGAATTTGTAATGAGCTTGGTTTACATACTGTTTTTTTAGCTACTGTATAAGCAGAACAGTCTAAAACACTGTCTCAGTAAATGTACAATGAAAATGGAGAGGTGAATTTTATTTCTTTACTATGTTGTGGCACTGTTAACGTAAGTAAAGACCTCCCCTATATCTTTCCTAGTTCACGAGCGCCAGGCATAAAGGTGTCCAAATCATTTTGCCATTTCTTTTTAAACCGGCTTCAGTAGCGTCGTCCATCCTAAGGCACGATATTGCGTGGATATTTTTGTGCTAAAACTTATTTTTAAATAAACAGTCTTTATTGTTCCATTACTGAAAACAGACCTCTTCAAATAATTAAGTTAAAGATCGTTGGGTCTCCCCAAAATAGATAAAAATTAAGCGTTCTTTAAGTCTGCTTCGGTGACCGCCTTTACAAACCCACTTTGATTTTTCTAACTGATCTGTAAGTACAACATTTTTATTTCATTTTTAGCTTGCAGAACTTAATGATCCCCTTATTTTTACGTAGTAAAATCATCTAATGAGTCCTCCCGCCCAGGATGAACCTGGAGGGACTGTAGTCTAGTACTGACTAAAATCCACGGAATCCCCTTCAATAACCCTTTACGTTACAACGTCACAGTTACTTTTTAGACGTCAAGTCGTCGTCAGGTGTTTGGCCCTCTAAAGGGGCTCATTGATCCCTAAATCTTTATCATCTTGTTTATTCCAGCTCTTAGTCCCAACTCCCAGACGATACCTACTTAATTATAACAGAAAACTGATTTCGCATTCTTAGAACTTCCTGTTTAGAATTGAGATAAGCTCTTGTGTGAAATATCTCGTAATTAGTCATCAAACATCATTAGTGTCTAAATAAAACCGTTGTTATTAGTCAACGAATATTGATATTATGATGATTGATAGATAAATCATCATCATCTGCCTAGCATTTTCCCAACTATATTGAGGTCGACTTCCAGTCAAACCGGATGCAGCTGGATATCAGTATTTTACATGGAGCGACTGCCTATCGGACCTCCGCAAGCCATGACTGGGTAATACGATACCCCATGGTAAGACTGGTTGTCAGACTTTTAGAACTTTTGACTAATAGTAACGACTGTCAAAGATCTACAAATGACAGCCGGGCCAACAGCTTTACGTACTTTCCGAAGCACGGAGGAAACTCGCTATGATAGATGGTCACCCATCCATATTGATAGATAGATGGTAAATGGAAAAAGACAGTACAGTAACCGTGACCCTGGAATGTAAAGGGCTATTGGTGGCACACTGTGAATTTTAGTCAGTACGAAGCTGACAGCCCCTTCCACTCCACTCTAGGATTTTTTTTTATCGTGGTAAAATCATCAAATGAGTCCTCCCACCCAGGGCGGAGCGGGGGGGACTGTCAGACTCGTACTGACTAAAATCCACAGTGTACTTCAATAGCCCTTTACGTTCCGGGGTCAGGGTAAATCGTAAGTCCCGCGACCCCGACAGGCTTTGGCCCTCTAGAGGGGGGCCCCGTCATTTTGTTGTCAATTTTTGAAGCGCGCGTGGAAAACAACGTGGCGTCGACCCGGGCATGATCCATGGTCGGATAGCGAATTGCCCATTACTCGCCGCCCGCATGGCCGCGCTCGGCACCACTCTAGGACATAGGACTCATTTGATAATTTTACCACGATAAAAAAGGGGTTAAAATAGGTACATAGAAACCGGTATTACCACCACATACCGCCAAAACTGATGGACCCATTCCATGTAACAGCGTTTCTTAGAAAACGCCTAAATGCTGGCGTATCTCATAAACGTTTATGTGTTATAGTAAAAAGGTCATAAATAGCCAGACGATATAAGGAAGTAGCCTATATTCGGACACATGTAGGTCGGATTTGTTCATAGTACTGTTAGTTGAAAGATTTTGGGAAGCAGATTATGTGCTATGGGCTTATAAAAAGTTTTTGATGAGTGATTGATAAATTGAGTAACTTTTAGAAACGATGCCGCGTTTCTCTCCCTTTTTTTTTATCGTGCTAAAATCATCAAATGAGTCCTCCCACCCAGGGCAGAGCGGGAGGGACTGTCAGACTCGTACTGACTAAAATCCACGGTGTCCTTCAATAGCCCTTTACGTTCCGGGGTCACGGTAATTCGTACAGTCCCGCGACCCGGGCGTTTCTCTCCTTTCTAAAAAAATTTACAGTAAAGTCTGAGTTAACTTGTTACTTATTTTTTGGTCTCATATTTTTCATCTGGTCAGACGTTTGGCTGATACCTCTTGAATGTTAAATGTGTTTAGAATCTTATTAAAATTGAGTGATAGATAACCGGCAAAATAATAAAACCAACTAAATGAATCGTTAATCATCATCATCATCATTTCAGCTTATTGCAGTCCATTGCTGGACATAGGCCTCTCCCAAGGAGCGCCACAGTGTTAATGACCACACGAAAATCTCCTAGTTATCAATCAATAATTTTATAGAAATACTTATTGACAGTCTTTGGAAAATGTCATTGGGAGCAAACGTAGCAAAAAAAACCGGCCAAGTGCGAGTCGGACTCGCCTTTAAAGGGTTCCGTAGCAGCAAGTAACATTATATGAAAGTTGGTTGTAACTTTGAAAGATAAATTGCGGTTTACGATTTATGACGTATTAAAAAAAAAATGTAAGTTGGTACGCACAATATTGAGTGATTTACCATGTTATTTTAATATCATGGACTTCTTATAGGTTTTCCTATAATCTATAAGGAGAAAACTAATTTCTGTATTTTTTTCAAAATTTTAGGTTCAGTAGTTTCGGAGATAAGGGGGGGGGAATGGTCAATTTTCGTCTATTTTCTTGAATAACTTGGAAACTATTTATTTTCAAATTACAAAAAAATACATTTAAGATCTTCTCAACAAGACCTTTCATTTGATATGCCACACGATGCAGTTTTCAGATTTTTTTTTTTTAATTTTCCCCTTCCCCCCCAAAAATGACCCCCCATATACAGATTTCATCTGCTCACGTCACACCTCTGTGTTTGGGTCACAGGAATTGATATGTGTACCAAATTTCAACTTAATCGGTCTAATAGATTCGGAGATAATTGACTGTAAGCGACGGACGGACAGACACACGAGTGATCCTATAAGGGTTCCGTTTTTGTATTCAGACGAACGGAACCCTAAAAACGACGGGTTGCACTCTGGGAGTGCCGGCAGAAGTGAAAACTTGAATAGTAATAAACACACACGAACATTCGAGCAAGCGCCCTGCGCCGTCTTACGAATTTTCGATCAGGTCACGTGTCCTGACGCGAGTTTAACATTTATTACCCATTCCAAAAAAAGTGCACAACGCCGCTAAAGAAGTTTTCACTTCAAAAAAAAATTATCCAATTCCATTTTGACTATATTCATTATCCATTTTCTGTCGTTCAGAAACCGCTGCTTTGTTTACCTCACACCACACAATCATACATAAATATTTACCACCAAACGCGTTAGGTGTTACCGAAAATCAGTGTAAGAACTAACCCGTTCTGTTTGGTTATTTAAAAACCACAGTATAAGGATAATTCAGTAAACCAACTGGGTAATTTGGTGAAATCAAACGCGGGTTTTTATTTTATGGGAGGCAATTAAACCTATGAAGGTGTAATAGGCGACGCTGTTACAATCAATCATATCTAAATTCAGGTGCCATGGCTGCTACTTCCGGGGTCGCGGGACCATCTTATCAGGTAATCGTGGCCCCGGAACATAAACGGCTATTGAAGGATACTGTGAATTTAGTCAATACAAGTCTGACAGTCACTTCTGTTCTGTCCTGGGACTCATTGAATGGTTTTAACCACCACCACTACTGCACCATGACTGCTTTTTGTTTTTTCGTGGTAAAATCACCAAATGAGTCCTCCCACCCAGGGCAGGGCGGGAGGGACTGCTAATTAACCTCTCGGCGATTTATAATTGAAAATGATAAAAATCAACGTCCAATGATCGACTGTCTGTTATGTACAGACGTGTGTACGTAAGGCGCTGGGGCGTTTTCGCTTATGTACACCCGGGTGTACGTAACGCGCCCGAGTGGTAGAAATTTGAATATAAAAAGTCAATATTGATGCTCTATCTGGGATTTGAACCCAGTTACTCAAGTTCAGCACCGTGCTTGACACACTATTGACTGCTACTGAAAAAGTTTCTCATAGAAAAACTTAAAAACGTCTTGTCCCACCTAAAATCCAGGACACAGTAGATAGACTTGAGCAGGAATTCCAGTGGAACACTCGACCTTTTGTTCCAAGTTAAAATACTGCATTTTAAAAGTCAGTGTTTACTTTGTCGGCACGATCTATTTGAATAGACGGTAGACCGATCAGTTTTGGGTGAAGGTTAGACAAACAGGTAAACAGTACGGAATGCAGTTTCGTAAGATATTGGTAATGGATGCAGAAATATTTAGGATTCTGTAATGGTGACCTATTTTACTCTGGAAACGTAAATATCTGGGTGAAATACGGCTATTTAGGATCTGAAATACGATTTATTGCAAGATCTGACATTATCGTCGATAATAGTTATTTATGCAACTGTTGTATAATCAGGGGTATTAAAACACGAATGTGGGTTTATATTTATATATGTTCATGAGTGTTTTAATACCTAATTATAACAGTTGCATACAAGACTTTATCTACAATCATGATGTGAATTCTCTATAAAAGATTTTCATACCATAGGGTGTTGTACAGAACTATCTGAATTCAAGATGGCGGGAAATAACACGATAAGACGAGAATCCGAAATTACGAATTAGTCTACAATTTATTGTTCTTTTTTCAAAATGTTAGCGATCTGGTGGTAAAAATGTCATTGCATGAGCATGTTCTTTTTTTGAAATTCATTATAACACGCGTTTGGATGATATAATGATCATTATAGCATTGAGTGTTTTAATGTTGGCAATAAGCTAATTGTTATAGGTTCTTTTATAGAGGATTAATAGCATGATAGTAGATAAACTCTTTTACTAATTCACTTTAAAAATATTACCCCTAGACTAGTAAGTGTAAAAAAGATCTGCATGACGCGGACGTTTCAATATGGCGTCAGTAAAACTTCCTTCCTAATGTTGGTTACATAGTACTTGTAGATCGAGAATCAAACTCGCGACGCACGGCACAGCAGTCAATCATACACTTAATAACTTCCTGTACTAACACTAAGTTATTTATAGTGTACACTACAACTTAGCTTAAGTGTTTCAATTGAATTGATAGTGTGTAGGTACTTATATACCCTCTTTATATTTTAAATGTACTGATAAACGTGTATAGGGATCAATAGTTGTAGTATCAGGTATACCTGGGTGGTATCCTACTATAGTCTACCTCCCACCCAGGGCGGGACGGGAGGGACTGTCAGATTGGTACTGACTAAAATCGGGATGCTTCAACAGCCCTTTAAGTTCTAGGGTCGCCTGTTACCTGAGAAGACAGTCCCGCGACCCCGGCAGGCTATGGCTCTAATATATATCTACAACATTATTTTTAGTATATGCGAAACCTGAATATAGTTTGTTCAGAATCAGTAACTGATTCGATTCCAATAATTTTTACACCATGTTATATTTTTTTTTCAAAAACATTTTTATTAAATTTAATTACCAGTTAATTACAATACAATCACCGTACGATTAGGTACCTATTGCCAAGCTATTATCACGAGTGTATAACATAAGAGACGCGGTTCACGCGGGTGTACCGCGAAATAAGCATGTTTTTGAACGGACAACCAGGTAATATACAAACTTATAACCTTGTGATTTTTTATGATACGAATTTAAAATTTTGTACATAGATTCTTTACACAAAAATACTAGACAGGTGTATCGGGTTTCGCATAAACAAAAAATAATGTTGTATAAGGCCCCGTCCAATTGCTGACAGTTCTTTGAAACGCTCGTGGAACATGACGCCGTTTCGACCCGGGCATGGTCCAGGATTGGAAGGCAAGTCGGCTACGCTCCGTCCGCATGGCCTCGGAACGTCCGAGTTCCGGGCTGTCCGGGCAGAAGGAAACCAGATGTGTTACAAAGGCTTTTTTTTTTCGTTGCAAAATCATCAAATGAGTCCTTCCACCCAGGGCAGAGCGGGAAGGACTGTCAGACTCGTACTTACTAAAATCCACGGTATCCTTCAATAGCCCTTTACGTACCGGGGTCACGGTAATTCGCGAGTCCCGCGACCCCGGCAGGCTTTGGCTCTCTATAGGGGGCCCCGTCACTATGCTGACACTCCTTGAGGCGCGCGTGGAACACAACGCGCCGTCGACCCATGGTCGACCATGGTCCATGGTCGGACAGCGAGTCGCCCAATGTGTTTCAAAGGCTTGAAGTAGAAATTACAGTCAACTGGACTATCAGTGGACTATGATTTTGGCATAAAAAATACTTCTCTTCCGTGTCGTGGGTGCGTTTACAGCAGAAATATGGAGATCCGAAACAACCTAACATACAACATAGATCATACAAACATATTTTCCGTGCTGGAATCGAAACCGCGACTCACAGCGCAGCAGTCAATTTTTCAGCACTGTGCCAACCTTGCCTTCGAACTTTCGATACCTGATTGCAATGGCTTAAATTTTTTCACTGAAACACACATTTTGAGTTTAAAATTCTGGAGTCAATTACATTCGTAACATATCCACGCCCATGGAAGTATGCTCACGACGCCTAGCCAATACCTGGGTGGTTTCCCAGCGGATCACTCTGAGCAAACGCACCGCTATCTGTAACCTGTAGTCGGCTGACCAATGCCACTAGCGGTGGCAGTCCTCACCAGGACCGTCAGCGACCGCCATCCTGTCGGAGTCCAGCACTAAACAGTTTTTACTATGCTCCGTCGATGCGCAGGAGTTCTAGTTCCTTCTGAGTGAGCTGGCTCCATCTTATGTCTTATCTTTGCTTCTAGGCTAGATTGAGGGCAAAGGCGCACCCGTTGTAAATATAAGAAAGTAATTATGCAGTAGGTATGCGTTGAAATGACTCAACAAACCAACTAGTTTTAATTCCCGAAGAGTAAGGCAGTGGTGTACCTCAAGGGAACCCTCGCATATCGTTAGTAATGTTTTAGTTCAATGGAATAGAAATGACGCCGCTATGAAATTAATCTTAAGAGTCTTTGGTCAACTGGACCCACTCAAAGTGGACTCGTGGTATCACTTGAACCAAACGCATTTTGAACGAAACAAGGTGACCCTTTTAGTTTTGTTATTTGTCATTTTAGATTTTTTTATACAATATTGACTAACAAATTTTGCACTCGTGAGTTTACCAATAAAATTGCAAAAATAAATTATGTGGTAAAGAGAAATAGCGGGTCTTAAAGCGAGTTCAGTTGACCAAAGCACTCCTAAACATAACTGTCTCAATGAACGAGTATACAATACGCTACACCACTGCCCAACCCCTCATAGACTACAGGCATGATATTATGACAATAGTCCACAAGTCCGTGAGTACGATAAAGTAACAAGATAGTGATGACGTGAGTAAGAGTTCGTTTGTTGAACTTGGCGCTTGAAAGGTGTTGACGAGATTCGATAGCGAATTAATTTTCGTTTCGATAATGGCGGAGGGGTTTCGATAATGTGGGTGTCGTGGATTTGGATGTAGACTGATTTAGAAAGCTTAAAAATATTACTGGACTTTTTATTATTTTCTTGCGCCAATTTCATTTGAAGGAACAGCTAGATTCATGTGTTTTCTCGTTTTCAATTTCGACTCACAATAACACAATGTTTCAAAGTATAGCGTTGTTGAACGTAATTTTAATAAAGTTTAGTTAATTATAATTATAGTTCATTTATTTAATAGGATTGCTTAAGTAAGAAAAGTCAAGAAATTTTTATTTCAGACACTTGCATGGTCTTCGTATGACTTGACCGATATAATAAGGGACAGTGACATCTGAGTTTATTTCGGATATTTCTCTTAGAGAGTCAGGTGTGGAACAACTCATCTAGCTTTTAAAATATTGTTTGACCTGTGAACATTTTTTAAGAACCAAAGTTGCAAAATAAATATCGCATACTTTTTAATGCAAAAATATGTCGATCCAGTAAAAAATAGAAGAAACCCTTTCAAGCTTATTACCCTTTGTTTTGACCGCAAATTGCTAAAATACGTGGTGTTCAGTTCATATCTTCTATTTATAAAGTTTAAAGTATCGTCACTATCGTTCAAATTACACATAAATAACAACTAACACACTATAACAACATAACATTACATTTCTGTTACCTATCGCTTCTCTCGAAAGTCGAAAGCCAAGCTCCTTTCGACCCCAATTTATTACCATGTCAAAAGTTCCCGCTTTTGCTCGTGACCATTTCACAAAGACCTGTGAATTACACCAGAATAATCCCTGAATCTCCTTCGTTTCTTGATGACAAGGGAAGCAGGGTAGGTCTCGGTTATCTGGATGGATTTTTTCCAGTTCTCTAAAGAGATTTATATGAGTAAGGACGTGAACTAATGTGTTGAAACGTGGTCGTTTTTTTTTAAATTATTATTTGTGATAGGAAGACTTGGGAAGACGTCACGTTGGTTGGTGATATGGATATTATGGTGTTGTAGCGTACATGCCCGTCAACAAAAACTACACTAGCGCCATCTATGCAACGACGGAAGAACTAAGATGTCTACATCGCGCAATCGAAGTTAGTTAATGCAACCGTGAAATTTTGAAATAATTATTTCCTTGACGTTTCTGCAGAGCAACAATTTGGTTAGGTTTATATTTGCTATTATCCAAGTGTTAAAGAGCGAGTTAACCTCGCTATTTATAAAAAAAAAACTGAAAAAATCATGTTTGTTGTATGGCAGACCCCTTAAATTTTTATTTCATTCTGTTTTTTTTTTTAATATTTTATATTATAGCGGCAACAGAAATACATCATCTATCTGAATATTTCAACCATCTGACTTTGACAGTTCATTAAATACAAGCCCGGTGAGTGATGGATGGACAGACATACAGCTAAGTCTTAGTAATAGGGTTCCGTTTTAGCCTTTGGGTAGGGAACCCTAAAAACTTAGATCTATAGTTACAATAAGGTAAACTTCATTTGTCATAAAATTTATTAAGTACTATCTTTGGAATAAGTATTTTCTATTTCTTGAGTATCTAGTCGTATTTTACTAATTCAACAAAAAATCTCAAAGGGTTTACCCGCAATAAGTTCATCTACCCTCATTACTTCGTATTTACATAATTTATGAATTATGCGCGTACGCAGCTGTTAAAATAATTCCTCGTCTATTATTAGATATTATTGCCACCGACTGCACGCCCACTTTCACTGTCCGGCTCCATTTTGACAAGGCGTTATATATAGAAGTTAGTGCACTGAAGGGAGTTCTAGATTTTCTAGGTCTTTTTGGGGCATAAAATGGATAGGTTGTGAGTTTAAAACTAGCTTAGAGGCTTTTGCATAGCTTTTATTGCGGACTTTGAGCGGGGCGACCGAATCAAAAAATTCCGTAACGAAAATAAACCTAACACTGTTACTGTCACATTTGTCATGTCAACGTGAATGAGTGATTTTTTTTCTTGAAGTTTCACTTGATTGACGTGACGTTAAAAATATTTTTTTTTTGTCTGAAAACCATACCATTACTGCAACAAAGGTTGTACAAATGATATGATCCATTACAAAAATTGATATGATGTGCGCCATTTAAAAAAAAAACACAACACATCATCCGACGCTGCAAATTAATTGCAACTAATAATTAAAAAGGTCGCTCGTACGAATTTGTGAGTCCATGACCCAATTACCATAGAGCATAGATGAATTAGAACAGAGAGCATAGAGCGGGCTAATAAATATGGCTTATTTATGGCGGATTATCACGGCAACATCGCATTTATAAGTCAGTGCCTGATTTATTGACGGTAATAGGAAATTTTCGCCTTATTGGTCAGTTAGGGTAAGTCCTGATGTTGTAATTGGGTCAATTGGGATTGGAACTGTCATTTAAACAAAATTTGGGTCCCCTATTGTCCCACCAAAATTCATAAAATTAATGAAGCGTACACACAAAATGTAAAAAATCCAACAAAATATTCATTTTAATTTGTAAACTCATAAAAGCTAAACCAAAAGTCTATTAAAACTATTCTTAGAATATCGTTTATTGCATCATTTTAAGCTCTATCGACAATAGTATTTAAGATATTGGGTATTAAATTATTAAAGGTTTTGTATGGAAGTCACGTTCCTCTGTCAATTTTGAGGTTAACTTTACAATTTTGCTTGACAATAGCAAAACTAAATGCATCTGACATTTATTTGTATACACGACGCCATTTTTTATGTGTTCTTTACATAAAAAAAAAATTGAAAATTACCTTCAATAGTCAATAATTAAAATGTTCAAAAATGTTTTAATGATTCTTAGGAATAAATTTAATTTACGTATTACATTTAAAAACTAAAATTAAAAGTAAAATATTTACAAAAAAGACTTAGGAATTAATTTATTAATAATAAGGTCATTTATGTTTGCTTGCATGTCAAATATTTATAATGAGGTCACGGCAATTGTTAAATATATTTTAGAGTATAATATGTCTAATTTTGTAAATAATATTAATTAAATGAAAAGTACTAGTTTACCTAAACACGTAGCATTGTTTATTAAAACCAGGAACTGATCGCAACATGTAGAGAGGAAACGGTCGTGTTCTAATGTGCGCATGAGCAGGGTCCGTAATAAGCGGAACACGTCAATAGAGTTGCATTATAAAATGAATTATTTCCATACTAATGAAGTTTGATGTTATTTTACTTATAGGAGGAACATAGAAATAATGTATAGGGACAATCAAGCGTTTTAGCGTAGCATAATTCACATTAAACATACTGTTTTCACTTTCAGTAGCATCAGTACCCTTTTTTAGGTGTAAAAATCAATCCCTTAGTGGAGCGGAAAGGACTAATAGACTCTTATGCCTTTATCAAACAGACAGGCGAAATCGAAGCGTTTCCGAAGCGATACCGAACCGAAGCGAGACGTCAGTCCGATAGTTCTGTCACGCTATCGGATCGCTTTCGCTTTTCTATGTGATTGGATTCAAACAATTCCATACTTTACAAATAAAAACGTAACGCTTCGCATACGTCACGCCTGTCTGTTTACTTTTTACACAAAGGCTTTACTGACTAATAACCACCCTGTTCCTTTGCAATCCAGGGCCATGGAGCCATGATACTAATTTTCAGTACATATGTTCTCACAATCGTCTTTGAACCTGAGTTCACTTTTAACTTGCGTTCTTCGGTCACAAGAGTCATATGACTGGACCATTTTATATTTAGGCGATATCGCATGAAAGTATGTTTTGGACAGACATGATATAACGTTTCTTTTTTTTTCTTTTAAATATATCTACAAAGAAATCTCACCTACCACAAAATTATGTAGAACTATCATAATTTTCACAGTTATCCCAACAAATTACCATGCCACCATCAATATGCCGTGCCTATCGCCGACACGCTGTCTTGTGCACTGCCGTGCCTATCGCCGACACGCTGTCTTGTGCACCATCCACCATAATGTCCCTATTGGTATTCACTACGGAACCCGTGGGCACGACAGAAGGAACCACTGTGTATAATAATGGAACTTGGTTACTTAGGCGGTGGTGGCTTTGAAGATATTTTGTGGGAAAGAAGGCTTTTAGTAAAGGTTTTATGACATATGTAATGAATTAAAAACGTTGCCTCTCACTAGGAATTTCTCCTGTATCGTGGGTGCGTTTAAAAACATATAATACACGCACATACACAAACGCCCAGACCCGGAACAACTACTTGTAGATCAAACAAATATTTGATCCGTGCGGGAATCGAACCCGCGACACGCTGTACAGCAGTCTTATCCCTCATCCATTACGCCAAACGTGCCGCCATATTATGACTGCTATGGCAAACTATAGCTTATTTTCTGCCATACTAGAAATATATTCCACAAAGCTCACATTCAGTCAAAAATAGGCTAATAAAACAGATGGTACAAGTCTAACTGACCTATAATCCTAACTACCGCAAAACCGTCCGTCCGTCCGTTAATAACACTAATTGATATGCCCCGGTTTCGCTTGTAATTATATTGAGAGCGCTTCCTTACATTACTTGGTCATAGTGGCTAGGGAAATGTTTGCTAGACTATTTGTTTAAGCAATTTTAATGGAGAGAAGAAATAATTGTTGTTTTAAAGTAATGATGAGGGTGAAAAGTTTGAAGCCTTCCAAGGCTCTCAAGTGACGCGAAGGAGGAGGGAGAGAACAGCGTCCTCCCTCCACCCCAGCCGCAGTGGTAGACGCCCACGGTGACAAACGACGCAAGACGATCTCCGGCCACCGAAGGCGCGGGCATGCGGGCGGCGAGTAACGGGCGACTCGCTGTCCGACCATGGACCATGCCCGGGTCGACGGCGCGTTGTGTTCCACGCTCGCCTCAAAGAGTGTCAGCATAGTGACGGGGCCTGTAGGTGGCCAAAGCCTGCCGGGGTCGCGGGACTTATGAATTACCGTGACCCCGGTACGTAAAGAGCTATTGAAGGACACCGTGGATTTTAGTCAGTACGAGTCTGACAGTCCCTCCCGCCCTGCCCTGGGTAGGATGACTCATTTCATGATTTTACCACGATAAAAAAAAAACTATTTGTTCAAGAAATTTTAATGGAGAGAAGAAATAATTGTAGTTTTAAATTGATGATGAGGGTGAAAACTTGGAAGCCTTCCAAGGCACTCAAATGAAGGAAAACATCTAAGACAACGTGACATTTGCCAAATTGCATTGGGACCGCGTGGTCGTTTACAATCCAGTCTTCTCGTAGACTTTTTTAACTTTGCTCCAAACTAGGATTTTAGAACATGGTTGCACCATGATACAGGAGAAAATCCTAGTGTGGAGCCTGTTTTCGTGTTTCTAGGTAGTTAAGGTTTATATTAAATTGTTGTCTTGAATCGCTCTCCGCCGCGTCTCCAGCCGTATGCGTTGGGCCATAATCAATAAACTCTACCTCATTGATAATTCTGCAATACCCCAAAAAGTTACTACATTCAATAAATCTGTACTTATTTCCCTTTAAAGTTAAACTTGAATAATGCTAAAATATGCCTGTAATTCCTACGATAAAGTCCGTACTGCCGGCATATGTCAGCAGTCACTACAGGCAACAGGCAACAGGCAACAGACTACAGGCAACAGGCAAGGGGCCTTGTCTGCGCGTGTCTATTGTAACATGTTGCTCCCTAAATGGTAAAGCAAATAGAATTCAATTGGGAAACAATTTTAGAACTATTACTGGGTAAATACAAGGTATGGCGTGGTTGGTGTAAGTTACAGGTGACTGGCGACTTGCTTAATAAATTTAAGGATTATCTTTGCTGTCCGTTGATTTTTATCTATACTTCTACACTTTGTCATCATCTTCCTGCCTCTATCCCATTTGATTAGGGGTCGGCGCAACACGTTTTTTTCTTCCATTCTCCTCTACCAGACGTCACAGAATCATTTACTCCTTTTCATCATTCCTTAGACAATCCATCCTTCTTTTCACATTCATACTCATCACTCTCTTAGTCACATGAGTGTCACTTCACACTTCTACACTTTGTCTATAATACGAGTAATATTCAAAAGTAGAATAGTTTGTTTATTTGGTTGAACGCGCTAATCTACTTCTATCTTACTAGTATCATCAAAAGATTGCGAAGATGGATGTTTATGGACTTCTTGTTTTTACGTGGTAACAACTATTTAATGATTCATCCCACTCTGGGCGGAACGGAAGAGGCTATCAGACTCATACTGACTAAAATCCAACGTGTTCCTTCATTCAATAGCCCTAGTTACGGTTACCTTAAGACAGCCCCGTGACCCCGGCAGACAGCCTGAAGAACCCTGACCCTGGCTAAAGGTGGAACTCGGCTTTGAAATTTTGCTTGTGTTGAGGGCACACTTTAACGATAAATTATCGTAGCTGTTTGGGGCTGTGCGGGACTGTACGAATTACCGTGACTCCGGAACGTAAAGGGCTATTGAAAGACACCGTGGATTTTAGTCAGTACGAGTCTGACAGTCCCTCCCGCCCTGCCCTGGGTGCCCTGGTGGGAGGACTCGTTTGATGGTTTTACCACGTAAAAAAAAGCTGTTTTAGATCATTTTCGCTCAATATAACCCGACATGTTAAACGCTACAATTTTCTGACTTGGGCCATACCCCGCTTATTTACCGATACCAATCTCAAATAACCACTGTAAGTTAACTTAAATAGGCTTTACTTAGCACTGGATCACTTCATCAGGCCACCACGTTGTTCCCTTTACTATCTGATAAGTATTTTGGTACACACGTTTGATTGGGACGTATTTACGAACTAGTTTTGTTTTTAGAGCTCGCGAAAAGAGCTTTGTTGCGATAAATATTCGACTATTCATATTTTCAAGCCATAATCAAATTTTAATAACAGTAAGCAGAAGTGGTTCAGTTGTATCCGCCTCGACTTATGAGTTGAAGCTCGTCGGTTCGAATCTGGCTAGGCGCTTTACTTTGCGTAACTTATTTCATCAGAACTGCTCTCAAAACGGTGAAGAAAAACATCGAGAGGAAATCGGCATGTCCTAGGACCAAAAATTCGAAGACATGTGATATCTACCAACAGGGCACAGGGCCCACCTGGTGGTCCACTCCACTCCCTCTCACAGAGAGGATGCCTGTGTCCCAGCAGGAACATAATAGGCAGATTATGATTATGGATAAAAGTTTATAAAATTAAGGGCCAGTTTCACCGGTTACGGATAAAGTCTCTGATAGCCTATTAGGAACTTATCTGCCAGATAAACTACAACTTTTGGTTTCACAGGTTGGATAGCGATATCTGGTAGATAAAGTATTGGTCAAGTTATCAGCTGGATCAAGTGGCTGTTAAGGAAGTTATCATCTACATTATAGTACATTTCAAGTGGAGAAACTTTGTTATTGCATTTTAGGCGGTCATCTACCAGGTAACCGTGGCCCCAGAACGTAAAGGGCTATTGAAGGAACACCCTGGATTTCAGTTAGTACGAGTCTGAACAGTTCCTCCAGTCCCGTCCCGGGCATAACAGGGCCCCCCTCTAGAGGGCCAAAGCCTGCCTGCAAAGGCTAGGCAGATGATGAAATGACACTAATTAACAAAAAACTTTTGTCATTGTTTCAGAAGCCCACTCAATGCAGCGACGGCAAGCAGTGGATGATGAGATCTATGATGACCAGCTACTAGGAGACGAAGCGACTGACGATGAAACTATGAACGATGAAACAGACCAGCCATCAGGTAAGTTAATTAACTTTTCATTTATCTTACAAATATTAAACTCCGGCCACCGTAGGCGCGGGCTATATGCGGACGGCGAGAAATGGGTGACTTGCTGTCCGATCATGGACTATGCCCGAGTCGACGGCGCGTCGTGTACCACGCGCTTCTCGAGGAGCTGTCAGCATTCTTATCGATCTCCCTCTTAATTTTTTTTTTCAATCGTGATAAATTCATCAAATGAGTACTACCACCCATACTGCCAGACTTGTATTGACTAAAATCCACGATAATTCTTTACGTTCTAGGGTCACGATTGCCTAATGAGACAGTCCCGTCCCCGGCAGGCTGTGGCCCTCTATGGGAGCCCCCTTAAATATTATTTTATTCTGTTTTTTAGTTTTGTCGTTAAATCCGCAACAGAAATACATTATCTGTGAAAATCTCGACTGTTTAATTATTACGGTTCATGACATACAGCCTGGTGACAGATGAACAGACAGACAGACAGACGCACAGACAGCGGAGTCTAGTAATAGGGTCCCGTTTTACTCTTTTTTTTCATCGTGGTAAAATCATCAAATGAGTCCTCCCACCCAGGGCAGGGCGGTAGGGACTGTCAGACTTGAGTGACTAAAATCCACGGTGTCTTTCAATAGCCCTTTACGTACCGGGGTTACGGTAATTCGTGAGTCCCGCGACCCCGGCAGGCTTTGGCCCTCTACAGGGGCGCCCCGTCACTATGCTGACACTCCTTGAGGCGCGCGTGGAACACAACGCGCCGTCGACCCGGGCATGGTCCATGGTCGGACAGCGAGTCGCCCATTGCATGCCCGCGCCTACGGTGGCCGGAGATCGTCTGCCGACGTCTGTCGCCGTGGGTGTCTACCACTGCGGCTGGGGTGGAGGGAGGACGCTGTCCTCTCCCTCACGCTTCGCAGAAGAAGGCGACCGCTTCCCACTCCGTCTCGCCCCGCAGCATGGCCTGGACCAATGCCGGGCGCGAGAGGTCTCCGCCTATCGCCGTCGTGAGGACACGGCGGTGCTCTGCCCAAGAGGGGCAGTCCTGCACCATATGCTCCACCGTGTCGTCCGGATGATCCTCGTAGTTCCCGTTTTACCCTTTGGGTACGGAATCCAAAAAAGGAAGAACCCGCCGTATCTGGAAATAATATAATAATTTCAAAATTAAATCATTTGTTTCAGCACCCCAGCAGCCACAAGTCCCAGTGGTCATAGCAACGACACCTACTCATTATCAGGTGAAGGCCGGTGAGGATGTCAAACTGGAGTGCAAAGTTTCGCCCGACAGTGAGTATCTATAGCTTGTGTCTTTCTTCTTTCTTTTTCTACTTGTAGACAAAGTTCTAAGTTGCCCGAGTACTGTGCGACTCGTATACGATTGAAGAATAGAAACATTTTATTTTCTACATTTTCAATAACGCCATAATTACAAAAAAGGGTTTAACTAAAAACCCAGGTTTAATCTTGTAAAACTACGGTTTACACAAACGTTATTACAATTCGTGGTTTTGCGATAAACTATGGTCTAACAGTCGTAGCTGTCAAAGGTGTGTCAAAGTTTCTCATAGCAAATTTTTCATTGTGTTGTAGTTTTTGTGTTATGCTCACCTAAAATGGATTGAAACAAGGTAGATTTAATTGTTTTTACTCATTGTGGATTTGATTGTTTAGAAAATCGTTCAAATGGCGGTACTAAAGTCGACGTTTTATCTTAGTTTTGTAATACGGACAAATTTAAACCATGGCTCTGCAGATAAGTCTGGACTTGATAGATCAGGTTTAAACCAAGGTTTATTTAGTTTTTGTAATAAGGCCGCATCCGTCTTATTACAAACTGTGGTTTAACTAAAAACCCAGGTTCAAATCATTTAAAAATACGGTTTACACAAAACGTTATTACAAATCGTGGTTTTGCGATGAACCATTGACTAAACCGTCTTTAAAATGTGTGTCGAAATTTCTTATAGCAGCTTTTTCATTGCGTTGTTGTGTTTGTGTTATTTTTACCGACTATGGATTTAAACATGGTAGATTAAATTGTTTCGACAATGATGGTTCACGGTAGGTACTAAGAAGTCTAAGCTTTATCTAAGTTTCGTTTTAAACTATAGTTCTGCATGTAATAAGCCTGGTCTTGATAGTCCAGCTTTAAACTAAGGTTTATTTAGTTTTTAGTGAAATGAAATGAAATGAAATGATGAAATGAAATGAAATGATGTTTATTTATGCAAGTAGGTTATATCAACACTTTTACACGTCTTTTTATAAAACTAGAAGGGGCCGGTGTTTCGTACCTGACTACTCTGAGAAGAAACAGCCGAAACAAACTCAGAGGTCGCAGTCTCTTTTGAAGTCCAGACATTATATGTAAATCAGGCTATACGAGGACCATGCAGGTCAGTGTCTGAAATGGTCTTTTGAAGAAAGAACCACACAAATTCGAGTGGACCTGTCCAGTCAGTGCACGCATTTGTCAGTTATCGTGTAGCTCGACTCATAACTCAAGGAGCTCAACGACACGACGAACAATACCAAAGAAAGGACACTTGTGTAGGCCGCTTAAGTTACTCAAACTGTCAGACAATCACAATGATTATAAAAAAAAAACCAGCTTGACTCGCATGGGTCCTCGCATTCACAAAGAATAGAAATAAAAATGTATATATATATATATGAAAAAATAATAATAATAATTATGTCAGTTTGTATAAACATAAAAAAAAATCATACATGTCAGATTGTAAAAAATAAATAAATTCGTACATGTCAGATTGTATAATAAAAAACAAAAAAAATATAGTAAAAAAAAAAAAAATATGAATAAATAATGATCTAACAATCGGAAAATTGTTTCGTCAACACCTGTGAGGACCATGTAGGTTCTCGCCTGAGATGGTCTTTTTAAGAAAGAACTGCAAAGAAAACTTTTAGTGGACCTGTTCAGTCAGTGCAAGCAGGAGGCAGAGAAAGGAAGCTCAACTCAGTACGTAAGGAGCTTAACGACCTTTTAAACCACATATTCCTCACATTTTCAAAGAATTAAAAAAACAGATACATCCAATCTAAAACAAAAAAAATTGAAGCTTGAGGGTGCATTGGGGCAGCTTACTCCCAGGCCATTTTGTCATCAAGGTATTCTTTGATTTTATAGTAACTTTTTTTACATAGTTGCTGTTTAATAACTGATTTAAATTTGTTTAGGCTTAGTTCTTTAACACGGTTTGGGAGTTTGTTGTAGAAACGTACACTTTGGCATTTAAATGAATTACTAATTTTATGGAGTCTACTCGCGGGCACTTTTAGCATGTCCTTGTTTCTTGTATTTATGCTATGAATATCGCTATATTTTGTGTAAAGATTAATATTCTTTTTAACAAAAATCAAATTTTCATACACATATTGAGATGCAACTGTCATTATATTTATTTCTTTAAATTTATCCTTCAGTGAATGCCTGCTACCTAGGTTATAAATTGCTCGAATGGCTCTTTTCTGCAGCACAAATATAGCCTGGATGTCGGCCGCATTTCCCCACAGCAAAATGCCATACGACATAACACTATGAAAATAACTGAAATATACTAAACGGGCTGTTTCTACGTCGGTTAAATGACGAATTTTATATACCGCGTATGCTGCAGAGCTGAGCCGTTTCGACAATTTTGTAATATGAGGGCCCCATTGCAGCTTCGAGTCCAGAGTAATACCCAAAAACACAGTGGTGTCCACAAGATTCAATTCAGCACCATTTACTAGTACACTGGTTTCAACCTGCTTAACGTTAGGTGTCAGAAATCTTACACATTTAGTCTTTTTCTCATTTAAAAGTAAATTATTAACACTAAACCAATGCACTATTTTAGAGAGAGCGGTATTTACCTCATCAGTAATGGGCTGTTGACGTTTAAGTTTAAATAAAAGTGATGTGTCATCTGCAAATAACACTATATCATGATTTCTCTTTATAAGGCAAGGAAGATCATTGATATATATAAGAAATAAAAAGGGGCCAAGAATTGAGCCCTGTGGAACTCCCATGGTGACAATAGAACCCGGAGATCGTTTACCATTAACGTCCACTCTTTGGATCCTATTATCCAAATAAGAAATAAGAAGATCCAAAGCAGTATTTCTAACGCCATAGTGATGTAATTTCCTGATTAATGTCTCATGAGAAACGCAATCGAATGCCTTAGACAAGTCGCAAAAAATACCCAAGGCATCCTGTGAATTTTCCCACGCTTCAAAAATATGTGTAAGTAGCTCAACACCAGCATCGGTTGTCGAGCGACCCCTCGTGAAACCGAATTGTTTACTATTAAGTAGTTTATATTTAGTAAAATGTCTTTGCAGTTGATCTAGCATCAATTTTTCGAATATTTTACTAAATGTGGGAAGCACAGAAATTGGTCTAAAATTTGTGGGGTCTGATGTGCTACCCGATTTAAACAATGGTATTATTTTACTATTCTTCATTAAGTCAGGAATCACACCACACTCAATACATTTGTTGAAAATAATTGCCAATTCAGGCGCTACACTCTCTATAATGCTTTTGGTAATCTCTACGGAGTTTCCCCATAGATCAGCAGTTTTTTTTTACATTAAGGGTATTAAAAGTTTTAATAATATCTTTATCATTAATAAAATCGAAATTAAAATCATGCTTACAGTTTTCAACATTTTCTTTTAGTATAGACTCGGCTTCAATGGGTGTTGATTTTAAAAATTTTGTGGTTGAAACTGGAATATCTGCAAAGAAACTTTCAAAAATTGTTGCTACTTCTACATCCTTATCAATTATTTTATTATCAATATTTAGACTAAAGCCAGTGCTACGCCTTTTTTCTCTTCCAGTTTCATTGTTGATTATTTCCCAAGTGGTTTTTATTTTATTCTGGCTATTTTTAATTTTTGAGCTTATATAACGACACTTTGCTTCTTTACAAACTTGTTTAAATAATTTAGAATAATTTTTAACATATTCATAAAATTCTGTACTCTTATTAAAGTTTTTTTCTTCATATAGCTCATAAAGTTTCATTCTACTGTTATGTATACCTCTGGTTGCCCATTCACTGAAGGTTGTGGAACCGTTAACTGAGATCTGCTTGGGTATGAAAGTTGAGTCAAATTCTGTACAATACATGGCAAAAAAAGAATTGTACAGTTCATTAGGATTATCACTATAAGGTAAGTAGGGTAATTTACTAATGAGTTTATTTTTGAATTTCTCCAAGCGACCTGCAGATTTAGGAACCACCCTAATACTATGCTTAGCCACATCTTTATTTTTTAAATTAAATGTAACCAACTGTCCACAGTGGTCAGATTCCAGTTGGTTTATTATTTGTTTCTTAATAAGTATTATATCTGTGAAAATATTATCTAGACATGTGGCTGATGTGGCTGTAATTCTGGTAGGCTCTAAAAATTGATTGGTAAGATTATATGATTGAAATAAATTAAGAATTCTTAAACATGTTGGTGAGTCCTCCAATAGGTTGATATTAAAATCACCACATACAATTACATTTTTATTTAGCTTACCAAGTTTTATCAAAACATCATTCATAACATTTTCAAAGCAATCATAAACTGAAGATGGTGGCCGGTACACACTCAATACAATAAACTGCTCCAACTCCACACAAGCTATTTCAATAGTCCGTTCAACAGAGAGGCTCACAAATCTTTACGTTCTTTGAATTTGAGATTATTGGTTAATAGTATCAATGAGCCACCGTGTATTGCATTATCTCTACTGAACGAACTACCAACCTGGTGATTACTGAAATTAAACATAAATTGATGACTTTTTAACCAATGTTCAGTAATACATAAAATATCAATATTGTTACAGTTCAAAAATAGTTCAATTTCAAGATCCTTTCTCAACATACCTTGAATATTTTGGTGCACCAGGTTGATTGTACTACAGCCTTTTTTAACATTTAAATGATTTGAAGCTATGGATGTCTTTAAATTATCTCTGTTCAATAAGACTGTCGAAATCTTTTATATTCTGTCATTTTATCTATTCTTCCGTGTACAAAATTCGTTTCTACGATATCTGCAACTCGTACTGGTAAACGCAACGCACGAGGAGCACAGATATTTATGATATGTAAAAAACATAATTATTTAAATTCGCTAAAACAGACTGCATAAAAATGCATCCTCTTTCACACATTTCCTTTGCCTGTTCCAAATTCAGAAAAAAACATGACAGCGTTGATTCATTGCGCAATAAAAAAATATGTTAAAAACAAAATGGTGGGCTTCCGGTTGGCGCCAGCGCGTGCGCAGGTTCCGGCTAACTGTCAGACGGTTAACGAACGGATTTGGCTACCTTTGTAATTAAGTGCAATCGTAAATGGTCATGTCGGTATGTCTATAGTATAGTTCTATTTTATGGCTTTCACCGGGAAGTGGACCTGAGTTATTTGTGGCAGACATCTTGGAATCAAATTGTAGATATTCATTTCTTGTCTTATATTGAATACTAGCTGAACCCCGTGGTATCACCTCTGCTACTTGGCCCCTATTGATACTCAATAAATGGACTTTCCAACATAAAAATATTATTTCAATTTGGACCAGCAGTTTCTGAGATTACTACCTTTCAACCAAACAAATTCAGCTGTATAATCTTAGTATAGATTTTATTGGTACTTCTTTTTTAGTTGGTCTCGCAGTCGTAGGTAAGCGCAATTGCTGAGCATCTTGGGTTCGATTTCCGGGTCGGGTATAAAGTGCTTCTAGGGTTTTCTGGTTCTCTTGAAACACAATAGTGTCCCAAAGTTTGAAAATTGGTGATGTGGCATAGCACGTAAAGCCGTTGGTCCTGCATCTGATCTCTCATCAGTCGTGTCGGATTGCAGACCCTTCAGACTATGAGGGTAAAGAAACATAAAGTGCACTCAGCTAAATTATAATAATTATTAACTAAATTTTTTAATTGTTGCAAATAATATTTCCAATGCACCACAGAATACAAAAGTGTAAAATTACTTTCGGAAGTAGGTGTATTTTATTTATACACTTTTTTGTGTGTTGTTTTCGAAGTCGATTGTTATTTTTTCGAAAAGAGATTTTGTTTTTTCTAATTCTTCATTATCTTTCTTTACAGTTCCTGTCGTAGTGTCATGGGATAAAAATACTGAACACTATTTCCTGGGATCAATGGCCTTACACCGCGAGGAAGTCAGATATACCTTGTAAGTATACCACCATCCTGGAGAAGTGGTACCTCAGTGGTGACGGTCCTAACCTACAAAGTACCTGCCACTGTTTTTACAACCTTGGGGTCTTCAAGTCAAATGTGCTTTACCTTCGACCACATCATTATCAGCATCTTACCACCAGACGAGATAGTGATCATATCGATTCCCGGCCACGGTAAACATGAGTTTACAGACTGCGAGTAAGCCCCTTCTACACAAGTCGACAACGCAAGTCTCCGATACCTTACGATGTGGTATCTAGGCGACTATCGCAATACATATCCATAAAGGTTCGTACACGGGCACGTGTCTGGATAAGTCGTAAGGTTTCGGAGACTTAGGTCGCGTTGTGTACGAAGAGGCTTATGGGTAACTCGCCGTCTGAACAAGAACTAGGCTCAACAGCGTCTTTCACCACGCGCCCCTCATGAGCTGTCAGTAAACTGACGGGGTCTGACTCAAAAGAGGCACCGCAACATTAGAACTCCAAGAATGTGAAGCGCCTTTTTTTTGTTTTTCGTGGTAAAATCATCAAATGAGTCCTCCCACCCAGGGCAGAGTGGGAGGGACTGTCAGACTCGTACTGACTAAAATCCACGGTGTCCTTCAATAGCCCTTTGCGTTCCGGGGTCACGGTAATTCGTACAGTCCCGCGACCCCGGAAAGGAATGTGAAGCGCCTGGGTATTTTTTTGTCAGTTGGAGTTTCGCAGTCCATTCCGCTATACCCAGAACACCCAAAAAATATCTTTATGCCCAACTTTGGGAACACGCCCGTGCTAAATGTTACATCCAGTTCATTAGGGTAGTTGACTGAAAAAATCCCATTAGTCCGTCAGATTATCAAAAAATATTTGACACGTATTTTTTCTTTTGTTACGTAAACCAAAAATGAAGAAGATACGACCCTTTTAAAATTGGCAGAACGTCACAAGCAGGTACGGTTTTTACTTGCTTCTGACGTCACGAGTTGGCTCGAATTTTGATGGTTTATATCTTTGTAAATATACAGTGGTTTAACGAAAGAAAAATACGTGTTCATTATTTTCAAAACTCTAGCAGACAGACTAATTATTTTTCCAATTTTATTGATGCTATCAAATTACGTAATATTGGTAGCAGAAAGCGTTGAGACAAGTTCAGATACTGCCATCATATGGGAGAAGAAGAATCAAAATAGAGGAGTTCGGCTAAATAATTACAGCCGCAGAGGTCGGTGTTCCGGGTTAAGCCGCGCTTACCGACGTTGGTCTGTGGATGAGTAAACATCTGTCATAGCGAGGTTCCTCCGAGAAGAATTTTCAACTAAAAAGCTAAAATATCATGGTCTCCAATTTCAGATCAAAAGTAGGACCTTCCAATGACCTGGTGATCAAGAACGCTCGAGTGGAAGACAGCGGTGTGTACACATGTGGCCTTATGGTGAAGAACAACCCGGTTGCTATCAACCACACACTTCTGGTTACAGAGGCACCAAAGATTATTAGTAAGTAGAATTTAAACAATTTTATATTTACCACAGTCTAGCTCAGAAAGAACTGTAACTGTGACTGGTGTTCGCTAGCCTTGGCACCCCGACGCTTCCTTCCTCGCGAGCTCGATCCTCGCACGATTCCGCTCAGGGCCCTGGTGACGCCTCCAACCACCATTGGAAACCCTCAGCCGCCACCGCAGGTTATATCCACGTAGCCGATGGTGCCACTAGGGTTGCCAACCGTACTATAATATATATGTAGTATTGTACTGTATTAAGGGTCTCCGTACTATGTACTGTTGAAGAAATATATAGTACACGAAAATACTATATTTCAGTACAATAGCTCAATGTTTATATTTTGCAATACTAAAATTAGTAAAATAAAAAAAAACCAGCATATTTTGAACGCGTCTTCGTCATTTTTATAAAAAATAAAATTAGTAAAATATATAACTTGATTCTATTTTTTATTCAGTTTTACTAAAATACTATATTTTTTGAAGCGTACTATAATATTTATGGCTTTTTGAAAAAAAATGCTATATTCAGACAAAAAATGTTGGCAACCCTAGGTGCCACTGCCGAGCGTGGCGCTCGAATGTGGATCCCGGCTACTCCAGATCCAAAACAATTGAATTCTTTTTTGCGATTTCTTCGAGCTTCTTTGTCTCGGCAATTTTCTGATGGTAGGCACTGTGTATTCTGGCTTACATAGACTCCATTTTACTATTTTGACACCCTAAATAAAAGTGGATATAGGCCTCTTCCAATGTACGCCACTGAGCCCGGTCTTGAGCTATCCTCATCCGGTCTCTGTCTTTCGTAAGTTGTCGCTCCATCTTGTTGGCAGTGGGTGCTCATATTGCTATTGCCACGTCATGGTCTCCACTCAAGAACACCTCTGCTCTAGCGGTCGTCTATACCTTAGAACCTTACTCAGCTGAGCTTCTTAAAAGATAATTTATTCCTTTCCAGACATTACAGCCACAAACGATGGCAGTGTGATTGTGGGAGGTGACCTCACACTGACCTGCTTCATCACCGCGTCCCCTATGCCGTCTCTTCTGTGGTCGAGAATGAAGAAGGATCAAGCAGTTGTAAGTATACTTCGCAATCATCATCTATCTAGCATTATTTCCAAGACGATTGAGGTCTCCCACATTACGGTGGAGGGGGTTCGCATCGGCGTCGGGAGGACGATGAAGTACCTGGGACTCGTCCTCGACAGCCGGTGGAACTTTAGGGAGCACTTCCTACGTTTGGCCCCGAAGCTGAACCGGGCAGCAGCCGCCCTCAGGCGACTCCTGCCCAATCTCAGCGGGCCAAACGCCTCCAGCCGGAGGCTGTACGCTGGTGTCGTGCGGTCCATGGCCCTCTACGGGGCCCCTGTGTGGGCCCTGAGCATTCGGACGCGACCACTAAAGCTGGTCGCATGCCAGAGGGTCATGGCAATCTGAATGGTCCGAGGATACCGCACGATCGCCGGCGAATCGGCCAACCTCCTTGCTGGATTGCTGCCCTGGGATCTGGAGGCGACTGCCCTCCAGCGCGTCTACGAATGGCGCGTGGAGGCGCAGCGCCGGGGCGAATCCCCGCTGCCTCGACAGGTCGAGGCGCGGCGGGAAGAGCTCCGGCGCGATCTCAGGGCAGTATGGAGGGAGCGACTGTCGCAACCGAGGTCCGGGCACGCCGCAATCGCGGCGGTAAGACCCCTCTTTGAGGAGTGGCTGGATAGGCGTCACGGCGTCCTTACCTTCCGCATGACGCAGGTCCTCACCGGACACGGAAGTTTCGGGAGGTTCCTGTGTCTGATAAGGAGGGAGGAAACGCCTGGGTGTCACCACTGCGGGGACCGTCCTGAGGACACGGTGGAGCATACGGTGCAGGACTGCCCCGCTTGGGCAGAGCACCGCCGTGTCCTCACGACGGCGATAGGCGGAGACCTCTCGCGCCCGGCATTGGTCGAGGCCATGCTGCGGGGCGAGACGGAGTGGGAAGCGGTCGCCTCCTTCTGCGAAGCAGTCATGCTCGCGAAGGAGGAGGCGTGCCGCGTGAGGGAGAGAACAGTGTCCTCCCTCCGACCCACCCGCAGTGGTAGACGCCCACGGCGACGGACGTCGCCAGACGATCTCCGGCCACCGTAGGCGCGGGCATGCGGGCAGCGAGTAATGGGCGACTCGCTGCCCGACCATGGACCATGCCCGGGTCGACGGCGCGTTGTGTTCCACGCGCGCCTCAAGGAGTGTCAGCAAACTGACGGGGCCTGTAGAGGGCCAGAGCCTGCCGGGGTCGCGGGTCTTACCCATCACCGTAACCCCGGTACGTAAAGGGCTCGTGAAGGACACCGTGGATTTTAGTCAGTACAAGTCTGACAGTCCCTCCCGCCCTGCCCTGGGTGGGAGGACTCATTTGATTTTACCACGAAAAAAAAAAAAAAAAAAAAAAAAAAGACGATTGAGGTCAGGTTCCAGTGTCTATCGAGATGAAGTTGTATACTAGTATTTTTGCTTTTGTATATTGCGTTTCTGATGTCCAAAATCAAGTTACTAGAAACACAATTTTCCTTAGCAAAGCTGGTTGTCAGATTCTTGGGATTCTGGCCATCCATAGAGACTGTTACAGTCTATATACCTTGTAGTACAGTTTATAGGTAACGACGATAGGTAGATAGTGGAGCTAAAATTGTTCAGACTACATCTGGAGTCATTTACTACTCGGACCTTGTTGAAACTCGAACAAACTTCCGTGCGTTCAAGCGTTTTTGCCATACCTATTATTGGAATCAAATTTAGCAGCTCACAATTTAGGACCCATTAATATTAGTAGTCATTTTACCCGTGGTGCTAGGCAACTGGGCTTCTCCCAGTTGTAATGTCCCTTTGTGCCTATTGGCCTTGTTTTGTTCTGTCTCCTGCTTGCATGGAGGGAAGTGGAAACATATATTTTTTCCTACTCCTCCACTATTCTTTTCTGATTAATTTCGTTGCAGGATCCAAGACAGGTAAATTCATTCTCCGGGACACGTCGAGCTTCATTGTCTCGGCCCTTTTCTGGTTGGTTGCCACTGTTGATTCTGGCGCACAGGAGTTGCAGTGATTAGGGAATAGTGTGGTGGGTTTGTCCCAAAAAAAGATAGTGGAGCTGACGACATTGTCCAAATTTTATATATTATACAAAGAAACTTTCGGTTTTTATTATAAAATTACGAAGGTCTTCCCGCACGCAATAAATATTTGTACCTATGATAAAATATCTACAAGTAGGTTAATGTTCTAGGTCCAGACCAAGACCCAGAGTGGGCCAAAGTTCAAAAAAAAGTCTATCCCAGCTGCGGGAACGTTATGGACTAATTATGCTATTTTGCTAAAAAGCATTTCTTTATTAGTTAGTCTACTGAATGAAAACCTTTGTTACTTCCTACCTTCAGATTACTTAGAACAACTTAACTACAATGTCTTCAACGATTAAAACAAGCACTTTGACTAAAGAGGTTGGTTTCTAGCAGTTCCATTTATTAATACACCAGCCACTTCCGTTACTTGTCATAATAAGAACAAACTAAGTTTAGATCATGTTTAGATTGCGACGAATGACTCTAGGAAACTGGGATATTAATTTTAGTTTGTCGTCTACATTTTAGTTAATAATTTTAAGATAAACTACAAGCCGTTGCCAGCGGATTTCTGCTGATATGGATGAATGATTGAACGTTGCAAGGCTATTTTTGGCCACCGTAGGCGCGGGCATGCGGACGGCGTGTAATAGGTGACTTGCCGTCCGATCATGGTCCATGCCGAAGTACCACGCGCGCTTCAAAGAGCTGTCAGCAATCTGACGAGGTCTTCATTGAGGCCAAAGCCTACCAGGGACTCACATATCAGGAAACTTTGAGCCTGGAGCATAAAGAGCTATTGATGGAGCTCCGTGGATTTTAGTCGGTACGAGTCTGACAGTCCCTCTCGTCTGGCCCAGGGAGGACTTATTATGATGGATTTGTTACAAGATAAAAATAATAATTATGGATGCTCATGGTTATGCTTGTTACTCTTCCTCACAAAAGCTTCTGAATGGATTCAGATGGTTATAAACTAACACAAAAAAAGAAATAGAATTTCTTTCTAATAAATTTATTTTCGAAATAAAGCCTGCCGAAGATTTTGGAGGGCACCACACAAAACTACGAGTATACTCATCCCCTTCTCTCTTACAGAACGAGCGGCTAACAGAAAAGGACGCCGAATTCCGCATCCAAGGCAATGTCTACTCCATGCACATAAAGAACGTGAAGGAAGAAAATGCTGGAAAATACTTCTGCTACGCTTTCAACGACTTTGGAAATGATCAGGCAGAGTACATCGTGATTGTGAACGGTAAGGGCAAAGTCATTATTATCTGACTATCCAAGTCTGTGTCCCCTGATAGCTACAACCTCTCTTCAAGATAACAGTGAACAGGTTTAAGCAAGCGTGCTTCACCCTCGACCACATCATTGCTTACCACCATGCGAGATACTGGTCAAATGCGAGCCTATCGATAAATAAAAATCTGCCCAACCATTTTCCCAAGTATTTTTGGGTAAGCTTCCAATCGAACTGGATGCAGCTGAACACCAGTATTTTACGTGGAGCGACTACCTTTCTAATCTCCACAACCCAATTAGGCTACCTGTCCACAGAAGTGGAGCGGAGTGAGGCTGTGGATCGGAGAAGAGAAATATTAGCTATTTGACCACTCAAGGGGAGATGAGATTTTGTGGAATCCTACTGGTTTAAATTTCTCCGTTTCTCCGCCCTGCAGACTCGCACAGCTCCTCTGGATAGGTAGCCTATAACTAGGTGATACTATACCTTTTAGTAAGATGGCAAGTCTTCTGGCACCCAATATGTGATGACCTTGGCCCTTCGATCCTTCTGTGTTCCCCTATAACAGGTTAAGTAATTACATTTATATGTTTTTTTTTTTCAGGCAAGCCTCAAGTTCATGTTCCGAAGACTATCGTAAACTCTGCTATCGGAATCCAGGCAGTTCTGCAGTGCGTCGCGCATGGAGACGCCAAGTGAGTCACAAATACAATAAACTGTTTAATATCTACATATATAAAAGGAGAACTGACTGACTGACATATCAACGTACAGCCGAAACTACTGGGGCTAGGAATGTGAAATTTTGCACACGGCTTCCTATTATAATGTAGGGGAGCACTAAGAAGGGGTTTTTGGAAATTTAACCTTTAAGGGGGTGAAAAGGGGGAATTAGGAAAGTACGTAACCCACGCGGACGAAGTCGCGGGCAAAGTGCTAGTACTCGTATATGACAAAGCTTATTTTCCATTGCAACCAAAATTATTACATGTTTCTTAGGTGTATTAGATTTTTTTGTTATGTCTGAAGGAGTGGCCTGTAATCCACCACGGGAGTGCATTGCCCTTTGGGATTGGTAGACCATGTGAAAATGTTACCATACATAGAACATGTCTTTAAATTTTTGTTTTTTTAACATGTCTTCGACTTTTCTCACGATGTTTCCATTCTCCGTATTAAGAATAGCGGTGATGAAATAATTACCATGCCCTTAAAGTGATGAAAGAGGAGATAGTTTCAAAACTTACCAGTATTCTGATGTCATTTTTACTTTGATTTCAGTCCTCACATACGCTGGTACAAGAACGGCATGCTGGTTGAGGACAGTACCTCCAACTTCTTAGAAAGCACCGAAGGAGGGCACTCGAACCTGACCGTTACGCCCCAGGCTGATGGCGACTTCGGAACCTTTACTTGTGAGGTAAGGAATTATAATAATTAGGTACAAATGTTTATGTTTATTGTTTATCTATTCAATACTTTGTATGTTGTTATAACTACTATATTCAATTTGAAGTTGCTGTGCCCTTGCAGGGTTCATGACAGGTTCTGGAAAAGTTGTTCAACATCTTGTAACACCACATGAATGCAATAAATGTTTGAGTTTGAGTTTGAGTTTGAACTTGTTATTGACTTTGTGAAAGCTTCTCCTTTGTGTCAGTATTTCTTATGTATCAAAAACGCTGGTTCAACAGTGCCATAATTGGCTTTACCGCCAAGTGCCATCTTCTTCAACTGCGACCAGCGGCTGTATTATGATGTCTTAAAACCAGGCTTGTTACAGTGAGTGAAAGAGACAGAGCTATACAAGTCGTCTAGCGCCACCTCGTTCACTCACTGGAACAAGTCTGGTTTTAAGACGACATAATACGGCCCCTGGTCTGGCCAATTGTGGTCCAGGTCTGGCCATTTCTGCGCCCCTCCAGGGTCTGCAGCATGTGCCTGGGCATCGTTTGCTCCCCCTTATTTGCAGCACTATGGTTCAAACATCTTGCTGCTAAGATCACTTGTGGTCAATATTTTTTTAGAGCCTTTTTGATGGAAATAGGATATCTCCTAGTACATGAGACTCCAGAAAATGTGGGTCTATGATGTACACCTCAGACTAGGGGATTAATTTTAAAAGACTCAGCGATATATTATTTAATTACAGGCTGAAAACGGCTATGGGAAGCACAACCGTTCAATCGAGCTGGTCCAGAGTCCTGTGGTGGATTACCTTGATGTTGACGGACCTAAACTGACCTGGACCGTGCACTCGCATCAGCCTATTGAAGAAATGGAAGTACAGATTAAGCCTACCAATGGGGTAAGCCATTTTTGTGATTATTTTTGTTCTTGAATTCTTTTACTGTGGATCCCGAGCTTCTACGTGATTTTGGATCATGTTTTTTGGATAATAGGGTAGTATCTCACTCAACGAACAATGGAAAGATGTATGCTCGGAGTTTCTTTGCGAGATAAAATCCAAAACAAGGATATTCACCGAAGAACCAGCGACATAGCTCGTAAAATTTGCAAGTTGAAGTGGCAACGGGCAGGCTACATTCCTCGTAAAATGATAATCGATTGGGAAGAAAAGTTCTCGAGTGGCGACCACGGACCGGAAGACGCAGCGTAGGCAGGACTCCCACTAGGTGGACCGACGACATCGTGAGAGTTGCGGGCAAACGATGGATGCAAGTGGCGTATAGTCGTTCGGCGTGGTGGTCTAAGGGCACCGGCCTATGTTCAGCAGTGGATCTCTTTCGGCTGATGATGATGAGGGTAGTATAGGATTTGGAGCATTATTTTGGATTTAGATTCAGTGAAATTCATTTGTAGCCCTCTACCCTGGACAAGGGCATCATAAGCTACTTGTAAACTGAGCGATCCTATTGGCGATGGTAGGCCTCACCAGGTTCACCTGGTTAACGACCACCATCCTTTCGGTGTTCAACGCCAAACAGTTTTACTGTGTTCAGAAGTGCCGGGTGCGCTGGCTTCAGCTTAGGTCTCAGCTTTACCGAGCTAGATAGAGCCCAGAGCGTACCCATTACCTTGCCTTGCCTTTACTTTTGATTCTGGCGCACAGAAGTTCCAATATTATATGATATCCCCCCAAAAAAAAAAACAACTCTAACCACATTAACTTTCTTTCCTCAGGAAGCTGAATGGCAGAGCCTCAGGGTACCTGTACCAGCAGGCGGCCACCACAAGTACGACGTCAGCTTTACTTTGGAAGACAAACAGGTGCCTCCTGGTGAATACCTAGCCATCGTGAAGGTCAAGAACACGAAGAGTTGGGGAGGCACCAACGATCCAGCTGTTGTTACTATTCGTAAGTATTTTGTAACAGGTTTTGTTTTGTGTAACAGGTCTAGTTGTAGAACTTAGTATTTCGGAACAGGTATTTTTGGGTAAAGGTTTGGTCAGTTCCAAAGTATTTTAGAAGTGATTCGTTTTTATAAATAGCCGCCCGTACATGGATTGTTAAAGCAGTTAGCTAGTGGTCAACATGCACGGTCAGTACCTATATGTCTGGCGACTGCTTTACAGTCTGAAGTAGTCGATAAAGGCAGCTTCAAGTGATCCGTAAAACTGATAGGCAGCAAGATATGGGACAATGAAAAAAATTCTCAGGGCCAATCATTTTACTTCACCCGATATAGGTCGCGTGGGGAGTTGCGTAACTTGTCCATAACTTAAGTTTTTTTTTAATCTGCTTTTTGAGCCCCATTACTTTAATTAGACACAAGGGCCAGGTTAAGTAGAAAATTAATTAAAAATAAAAGTAAAAGTTTGTAATAATCCTTTTTTTAATCAAGTGTGATTTACAAGTTATTGTTTTCAAAATTTAACTCCATATAACAAGGGCTTTTTCTCGATTTCTTTATTACTCCACTAAATATTTTTAATGTTTTTAATTTTATGTTTTGTGTTTCATAACATGTTTTATTTTGCTTTTTCTTTTGTTTATTTAGAAGACGCTCAGTCGCTGCACATCCAAACTGCTTCAGGTAATTTGTGTGTTTTGTTTTTGCTTTTTTTTTAAATTAGACAACGACACATAACATAATGTTTTGTAATATATTCGGTACCACATAATGAAGGAATCCCAACCATTCCCATATTTTTTAAATTTATGTTTTTTTTTTTTTCTTTTTTTCAGTGGTTCGTGGTAACAGTGCGCATTCCATCCGACCCGTGCACACAGTACTATCAACAATCCTGATGTACCTCCTTGTCCGAATGCTGTACTAAACTAACTAGCATTACTTATTTATTGTTATCAAAAGTATTCGATGTTTATCTGAGACAAAACGATGTAACTATGCTGTTAAAATTATTAAACGCTTTAAAAATAATAATATTTCAAAAAAATATATAAAGCATTTTTTTCTGTGGAGTATTGTGTCAAAAAATCTTAATAATTCAAATGATTGCAGTTTCCTTATTTTTTGTTTTGTCTCCGTTCCATGAGTTTTCATTATATTATTGTACAGAATAAATGGTAAGGAAATTAATTTTTATTTTAGCGTAAGTGAGAATTTTGAAACGTATGGTAAAGCGAAGATACTTAAAATTTTGAAATTTGATGGAAAAAAGCATTCTTAAAATAAAATAAAAAATGGATTTGGAAAAAAAATCCTGTTCGAAAATGTACGCTTTTTATTCCAAATTTTAACGCATTTTAGGAAATATGCAGCTTTTAATATTTTAAGAAAAAAAAAATACATTTTGAAAAATGACAGCTTTTCGAACCAGTTTTAGTAATGTAAATATTTATTATTAAAAATTATTTTGTACTAATCGCTATTATCTTTTACAAAATTGTCGTTTCCTGTTAGTATCTTTTTGTTTCCTTGGAAATTAAATCTGTACTTTTAAAAGATTTAGTGCGTCTCTTAGTCCGCTATAGTTCTTTTAGTTTTATATTTTAATTAGTCGATTTTTCTCACATTAAAATAGTTTTTTAATAGGTAAATATTACCAAAGTGTAATTAAGATCACATTAGTTATATAAGCTTATGTTAAAATAATTATGTATTACAATTAATTAAATGCTTATTAATTATTAAAAATATTTAATTTGTAGATTAAAGTACCAATCGCTTTTTGATAATATTGTTAAAGACGGTCACATTAAGATGATTTCTTCTATTTTATTATAATGCTAACGCTTTTTATGTAAATGGTAAATAAAAGTACAATAATACTAGTTTATCATGAATAATGGTGATTTCCGGAGATAAGAGTGGCTTTAGAAAACAGTTTTTGTTTTTTTTTTCATTGACAGAATTAAAACTATTTTACAGAAACGAAATCCTCTAACTCTCCCAATAATTTACGTATATCATGTCTTTAAATTTTATTTTTATCATTTACGAAATAAAAAAAAAACGATCTTTCTCAAGAATCTTTCTAAAGCTAAACTTATCAATAATTTTAATAAAGAAAAATAAATAGTGACTAATATTTACAAGTCAAGTTAGCTGCCATAATACCTTTGAACGCAAGTTTTAAAAATATGTATTTTTAATTGTTGACTCACAAACGATCAGAAACAAAAAGTTTTAACTTTAGCCATTTTTTTTTCAATTGCATGGATTAATGTAATATTCACAACTGCGTTTTACAACAAGAAATCAGTGAATTCTTTTTAAAACTGTGCTAAACAATTTTAAATTCAAATGTCATTATAAATATTTTGTCATAAACGCGTTCAAAGTGTTAATCGAAGTAATAATAAGAATTATATTACCAGTTATAAATGTAGATTTTAATAAAAATGTGCCTGTAATTTATTACAATCATACAATAGTTCCATACAAGGTGCTTAGATTTTTACATTTAATAGAATATCGCATTCTTCCATTTTTAACTTAAAATATTAGTAAAAAATATTACCTACTAGTCTTATTTTGTATTACAGCAAGGTTTTTAATAAGTAAAATATACCAGTAGCCGTAGATTTGAGGGAGTTTATAAATTACAGAAAATAAAGTTTTTTTTTGCAGCTAAATGCTTTATTTTATAAATCGGTTTATCGTCAACCGATTTATTAGAAAAAGACGATTATTTGAAACAAACATTTGATAAGTTTTCAAACATAATTAATTGGAATTAGAAAATATTTAAATAAAATGTAATCATTGTAATAGAAACCAGTGAAATAGGGTTTATTTCAAAATGTAAACGCAAAAGAAAATACGAGACATGATTTTCCGATTTAGATAATTTCATTACACGAAATCAAGAAAAAGTTTCAGAATCGGAAAAATATAGTTTCGTATATTTTGACACGTATTTTCTCGGGTCTTTTTGAACCTTAATAATTGTATTTATTTTAGGGTTAAATTAATCATCACTGACCGAATAAATGTGGTCATTCGATCCTTAATCGAAATATAACATTCAAGTACAACAATCGATAATTCATTATCGATTAGACAATTTTATCGAAGTAATAAAAAATATCGATGTATTGTAAAATAAATAATTATGTTCACGTAAAATACTGTGCCTTCTTTACATAAAAACTGAAAGAGGGTGATATATTTTTTCTTTGACGAATAAACGATTAATGTTTGTAAATATAATTAAATTATTGTTTTATTTATTTTCTTCCTTTCACAGTCCCATCTTATAAAGATCCACTACTTTTCTTTTTGGGTGTTATTTATCTATAATATATATGGATTTAGAAATATATAAGTATGTTTATCAGTTTTCTAGTACCCATAACACAAGCTCTGCTTAGCTTAGGACTAGATGGCGTTGTGTCATAGTTGTGGAATATTAATATTTTATATTTTTACGTCGTAAAATCATCACACGAGTCCTCCCACCCAGGGCAGAGCGGGAGGGACTGTCAGACTCGAACTGACTAAAATTCTTGGGGTCCTTCAATAGCCCTTTACGTACCGGGGTCACGGTAATTCGAGAGTCCCACGACCCCGGCAGGCTTTCGCCCTCTACAGGGGTCCCCGTCACTGCTGACACACTCGGGCATGGTCCATGGTCGGACAGCGAGTCGTCCATCCACTACTGGGACACAAATGTACTCTTTCCAATAATGGCTAATAAAAGCCTAATAATATTATAAACGTGCAAATTCATTTGGATGAATGGATGTTTGTTACTCTTTCACGCAAAAATCTGTGAACGGATTTGGATGTAATAGCGAGTAAAGCCGCTGGCAACAGCTAGTAAGTCTCTATATTGTCTACGGTTGACAGTTGACAGCGATCATATTTGCAAGATTGGTGTTTTTCAAGACATTCTACGGAATTTTTAACAAAAAACATGCGAACCGTTGCAAGTTCTATTCTGTTCGCAAGGGACTATCATCTCCTAATTGGCTCCTGTGTTTAAACAGATAATCATGAACAAGAATCCAATTGTAAGTATACCTAGCATTCATTATTATACACTTGGTAATACGTTGTGATGGCAGGTGGAGATGGATTAATCGAGTAGCATCCAAGGACAGGATAAAGGAGAGTTGGTCGTCCGGTACCGAAATGACTAGACGACATTGTTTCCATCGTGGGTATATCCTGGATGAGGCTGGCACAAGGAAGGGGAGGCCCTTACCCAGCAGTTACAAACATACAATATCTCTAGCCTTGCCATCATAAACAGCAGAAAGGAAAAGTGGGCTCAGCAATACCAGACACAGGCGTTAGAAATTATAGTTTTTTGTATCAAATGAGTCCATCCGCCCCGGTGGGACTGTCAGACTCATACTGACTAAAATCCTCGGTGTTCCTTTAATAGCCCTTACCGATAAGATAGTCCCGCGAACCCGGCTTTGGCTCGACTTAGAAAATATGTTTATAAGCTTTGCAGTGGTTGAATCACCTTTGTTTTTAATTAGCATGCACTGTGCCACTGCTGAGAATAGGACTCCCCAATTCCTTTGAGGAACTCTTTTCCTGGGCCACTTCAAACCAGCCCTCATGGTATGCGTCTAGGTCGTCTCTCCACCTTTTTCTGGGTCGGCCGCGGCGGCGCCTTCCATCTCCCGGCACCCACTGTGTGGAGATCTTTGCCCAGCGGTCCTCTTGCACGCGACAGACGTGACCCGGAATCACCGACAATATTTTTTCAACATTTTATAATAGTCCCATTGAGGCCCATGTTTTTTTCTTTCCTTCAATAGATACCTAATAGCAGCTGTTTTTGTGAAGATGATTCAAAAGTCAGATTCGAAGCCAAGAGAAACGCTGTCGATGCAGAAAACTATGACTTCCCTAGCAAGAGATCTTATTTGACAAAGCCGAACAAGTAAGCATCATTCTTCTCTAACATTTTATAAAAAATACCTATTGGATTATTTCGTTCCTGATGTAAAAGCAGTACAGATATCAATTTGAAGAAGCGATATTTATTGGGCAGATGTGATAAGCCTGTTGCCCATCAGTTATGGCGACAAGCTAAAACTCTTCTTTTACCTCATCATCATCATCATCCCATAACCTTCTATGACCTGATGAACAGAAATTAATTCAAGAAGAAGCTTTGTCAGAAGCTTTTTTATTGAGGGTCTGACTAACAGTCTTCTTATAGTAAACCTAGGTACCCTTCCACGGAACTATGTTGCAAAAGTCAAAAAGGCAGTAGCTCCAAGTAATTTATTGGTTTTCAGCTGCATCAGGTTGGACTACATTCTTTTAGTCTTCTAGGTACAGTAAGGAGAACAGCACAAAAAAGCTAGACATCGTCTCTTTTTCTCTGCCGATCTCAGTATTATGCAGAAATTTTAAAACCCAGAAGCGAATGCTCCGATCGAAGTACAGAAAGAGTACATTTATTTATTTTTCCTTCTAACTTTTTCCAGTTTGATAGAGTCAGTTATCCACATGCTAATGTGTGGCCTAGGAGGTGGCTTAGTAGCACTCCACGTGGCCTACATGAAATGTGGAATGTTCGCTGGATTGACCTTCAATATTCTTCTATCTACCCTCGTCGGATACTGCGTTTGTGTGAGTCATATTTGTAACTAAGCACGTTAAGCCGTTGATCCTGCGCCTGATCTCTCCGGTCGTGTCGGATTGCCGTCTCATCAGAACTATGAGATTATAGGAACAGAGAGTGGACCTCTGCCTACGTACACACTTCTGCACTATGTTATGATATGACGGCACGTTTGGCGCACTGCCTGAGCAATTGGACTGATGCGCTGCGTCTTGCGGGTTCGATTCGCCCCGAAAAAATATTTGTATGATCTACAAGTAGTTGTTTCGGGTCTGGACGTTTGTGTATGTGAGTTTATATGTTTGTAGAAGCACTCACAACACAGGAGAAATACCTAGTGCGGGGTAAAGTTAAAAAATAAAAACAATTAAACAAAAGTATAATAATTATGTCCCGCGCAGTAGGCTAATCGGTCAGGAGGACCATTTGTAACTTTCTTTCTTGCTTCGCTCCGCACTGGACAAGAGACATGCACATATAGGTTTATGTGTAGTTTCAGGTGTATTGGTCTAGTGGGTTCGATTCCCACCCAGGACAAATGTTTGTGTGATGAGCACGATCATTTGTTCTGTGTCTGGGTGTTATTTATCTATAATATATAAGTATGTTTATCAGTTGTCTACTACCCATAACACAAGCTCTGCTTAGCTTGGGACTAGATGACGTTGTGTGAAAGTTGTGGAATATTTATTTATTCTTTGTTCCTCCACTCTCAATCCTGTGAGACGGCAATCCGACACGACCGAGGGAGAGATCTGGCGACAACTTAGTATGCTTTTCAAAGCACGGGAGAATCATACAACCAACTTCCAAACTTCAGACTGCTACTGAATTTTTGCCGACCCAGGAATTAAATCTAGGTCATCACGGTCTGCAGTCGCGCTTGCAACCACGAGACCAACAGGAACAATAGCATCCTTGACCACTGAGTAGACGAGTAATAGAGATGATGTACAAAGAAGATGGTAAGAAGGCAACAGGTTCGTGGTCCTGATCATCCTTTTCATCACAGATTTTAATCTGGTCAGCTCAGAAGCTGTACGGGCGAGTGGAAAAGCACGAGCTGACGTACCCTGATGTTATGGAAGCTGCCATGGTTCTGTCACCATGGCCTAAGCTTCGGAATCGGTCTAGAGTGTTCAGGTATGTAGAAAAAATTGATCGGTGTTATTACAAAAACTAAATAAACCTTGGTTTAAACCAGGACTATCAAGTTCAAGCTTATCTGCAGGACCATGGTTTAAATTTTTCCGTATTACAAAACTTAGATAAATCTTGGACTTTAGTACCGTCATTTGAATGACCACTGTCGAAATAACTAAATCCACCGTGTGTAAAAACAATTCAATTTACTCGTACCATGTCTAAATCTATTTTGGTTGAAAATAACACACTTTACCATCTGCGACTGTTAGACTATGGTTTATCGCAAAACCACAACTTGTAATAATATTTGTTTAAACCGTAGTTTTACGAGATTAAGGCCACTTGCACCACATCACTAAACGGGTTTAGCGCTAAACTGCCTTAGAATATCACCCAGGTATAAAGCAGGTAAACTGGGTAGTAAGCCAGACTCCCAGTTACAACAAAAAAAAACCTGATGGAAAAACCCAATAACTCTTTCGACCAGGAATTGAAAGCCAATACCTCACATTCAATACTAGCTCTTGTGTCCACGAGTCCACCAAGGCAGATAGATAAAGAAAAAGTATCCTTGATGTATTTGCAGATATCTGGCGGAAGCTACGTTATTTTGCCATCTTTACGGTTCCTGTTGCGTACACATAATCATGATAGCCAGAAATCTAAAGGAGCTGGTGACAGGATCCGATACTTTTGTTGATTTTGGTGAACCACGAATCAAAGTCATTGTTTTGTGGCTGATAATGCCATGTTTTGTCATCTCCATGGTGACGGATATGAAGTGTTTTGCACCATTCGCCTTGATCTGTGATCTATTTGGTGGTATGTTAACTTTTGTTTTAGATATGAAAGAGTTGTTAAAGACCTGATTCTTCAATACGTTCCAGGGTCAAGGTTTTCTGATGAAACAATCCCGCGACACCGACAGACCCGGAATAACTACTTGCAGATCATCACTCATTGCAGTCGATAACTCAGCCAATTCACCGCGCCGTCGAAATATTCCGCTTTAAATTCTAATGCTTTTGTTTTCTTCCAGTGTCCCTTGTTCTAGTAACTCTTTGGTACAGCTTGCACGATGTAAATGATATTCAAGCTAGTTATAACAGACCCCTCAAGAGTATTACAGGCTTGGTGGAATTTAGCTGTTTATGTATCTTTGTGCTTGAGCCTGTCTGCTATGCCCTGCCGATTGAGAACAGTATGAAAGAGCCGAAGAAATTTCATGTTGTTATTTTAAGTGGTGAGGTATTATTATTATATAGCAAAGCCTCAACCAAGGCCGGGCGCGAGAGGTCACCGCCTATCGCCGTCGTGAGGACACGGCGGTGCTCTGCCCAAGCGGGGCAGTCCTGAACCATATGCTCCACCGTGTCCTCCGGGCGATCCTCGCAGTGGTGACACCCAGGCGTTTATACCTTCCTTATTCGACACAAGTACCTCCCGAAACTTCTGTGTCCGGTGAGGACCTGCGTCAGGCGGTAGGTCAAGAAGCCGTGACGCCTATCCAGCCTTGGTTTTATTCTAGCTGCTTGATGATTTCGTATTTTAGTTTTTTATATCTTTTGAATTTAAGTACCATTATCAGTCTTATACGTACATGACGAGCTCGTGGCTAAATAAATACAGCCACACAGGCGCTTGCCGAGGTTGGTCTGTGGATGGGTGACCATCTGTCATAGCGAGTTTCCTCCGTGCCTCGGAAAGCACGTAAGGCCGTTGGTCCCGGTTGTCATTTGTAGATCTTTGACAGTCGTTACTGTTAGTCAGAAGCTCTAAAGTCTGACAACCAAGCTTACCATGGGGTATCATATTACCCAGTTACTGGGTTGTGTAGGTCCGACAGGCAGTCGCTCCATGTAAAATACTGATATCCAGCTGAATCTGGTTTGACTGGAAGCCGACCCCAATATAGTTGGGAAAAGGCTAGGCAGATGGTGATCAGTCTAATACGTACCCACTGCTGAGACACAGTCCTCGTCTCTGTGGGAGGTAGTCTGCCATAATCCACCACACAAAATACGTTATTTTCTTCCAGCTATGCCAATTTATACGATAGCTATGATGGAAGTCGGTTTCTTCGGATATTGGTATTGCGGTGAATTTTCTGAAGCTCCTATCACAATGCAATTCCCCTTTTCACCGTAAGCATTATCACAATTACTTCTAATACAAAAATCTATGATTAGGTACTTCTATTTTGTAGGTAGGGGCGTAGGCTTCAAATAAAACAAGAATAAGTCCTCACGGATGGAACGGAAGGGACTGTCAAACTCGTACTGACTAAAATCCAAGGTGTTCCCTCAATAGCCTTTTACGTTCCAGGGCCACGGACCACGGTTACCTGTTTAGACAGTCCCGGGACCCCAGGTGCCGTCAGATTGCTGACAGCTCTTTGAGGGGCGCCTGGAACATGACGCGTTGACCCGGCCATTGTACATGATTGCACAGCGAATCACCCATTACTTGCCTTTACGGTGGCTGGCCTTGCGTTTGCTGTTCCCGTGGACGTTACTTGCGGCGGGTGGGTCGTGAAGTGGAGACTGTCCCGCCTCCTCCTTCGCTAGCATGACTGATGCTTCGCAGAAGGAGGCGACCGCTTCCACTCCGTCTCGCCCCGCAGCATGGGCTCGGTCAATGCCGGGTGCTAGAGGTCGCCGCCTATCACCGTAATGAGGACACGGCGGTGCTCTGCCCAAGCGGAGCAGTCCTCCACCGTATGCTCCACCGTGTCCTCCGCGCGATCTTCGCAGAGATGACACACAGGCGTTTCTTCCTTCCGACACAAGTACCTCCGTGCTTCCGTGTCCGGTGTGGACATGCGTCATGCGGTAGGTCAGGACGCCGTGACGCCTATCCAGCCACTCCTCAAAAAGGGGTCTTACCGCCGCAATTGCGGCGTGTCCATTCTATTCTATGCTGGAAACAAAATACAGAAATCTTGTGATAAGGTCTCAGGATCATATTTTTTTTAAGTTCAACTGAATTTGAGTATAAAATTCGACTTTGACTTCTTTTTTCAGTTTTGCGGTAACAGTGAAAGTTTTCCTATGTATTTCTCTAATCGTGGTATATGCGCTGTGTTTCTTCCTAGCCTTCGACATTATCTGGTTTTATATAAGAAGACGATATGCACTATCAAGATACTGGTTTTGGGAGAGGGTGCATAGAACACTTCATGTGGTGATCCTTGTGGTTATGGCTCATGGCCTGTCTTTTGATGTCATAAGGGTAATGGGAATCGTAAGTTTTTGCACAATTCAATACTTTGCGACTACCGTGTGAAGAAGTGATGGCGTCATGTTCTGACATCACTTACACGCTCTTTTTTTACGTGATAAAATCATCGAATGAGTCCTCCCACTCAGGGCAGAACGGGAGGGACTGTCAGACTTGTATTGACTAAAATCCACGGTGTGCTTCAACAGCCCTTTACATTCCGGAGCCACGGTTATATGATAGTCCCGCGACCCCGGCGGGTTTTGGACCTCTAAGAATGCTCCGTCATGTTGCTGAAAGCTCTGAGGCGCGCGTGGAAAACGACGCGCGGTCGATCCGGGCCTGGTCCATGATCGATAAAGGTTACCATGATACTGTATCGTAAACGGCAACAGGATTTTTAATTAGTAAGAGCCCGACAGACCCTTCAGCTTCACCCAGGGCGGGAAGACTGATTTAATTATTTTACCACCAAGAAGTGCTGCCGTTGCTCGGGATAGACCATTACAAAAACTAGCCACGCCTAAAGTAACTTTGTTTCTTACAGATTGGGGCTTTGGGCACGGCTCCAGCCATCTTCATATACCCCCCATTCATATATCTCCTCGTTAATTGGGAGCATCCAGGCTTAGGCCGTCTTAAATGGAGACTTATCACATCCACCTGCATAATACTGCTGGGAATCTCAGTAACAGTTGCTGGAACATATTGCAATGTTGCAGGCTTGATTGCGGAAAAATCCTCAAATCATACTCCGAGTTTTAAAACGCAAAAAGTTGCTACCTTTTGGGGGCGAAGGGCTTTAAATACTGGCTTAATTGGAACTGATTTAAAGGCTGTATCTGGTTTTAAAAATGTCACTATGTTACCTTATAATGCTACAAATATTTTAAGAAATGTAAATGTTACTATTACTACAACGCGTTTGAACTAAGATACGATTTACATTGGCGTCTTTTCGTGACTTTCTGCATACTTTTTTAACAACTCCATGGTTTCAATAATATTTACTATAGTAATTATTTTGTGTTCAATGTTTAAATAAAAATAAATTTAAGTTAAATATATTTTTATTTCTTTTTTAGTTTTTCTAAACACACTCCTGGGCTAAAACTGCAATACAGCGGCCATATTGGTTGAACTTGCACTGATTTTAACACCATACGCCATCTGTAAAATTAGAAAATTGTTAAAAAACTTATAAAAAGACGCCCAAAACAATCAGTAATTTTTGAGAAAAATGTAGACACACCTACTTTTTTTTTTACGTGGTAAAATCATCACATGAGTCCTCCCACCCAGGGCAGAGCGGGAGGGACTGTCAGACTCGTACTTACTAAAATCCACGGTGTCCTTCAATAGCCTTTTAGGTACCGGGGTCACGGTAATTCGTGAGTAGCGACCCCGGCAGGAAGACACACCTACTTACATAAAATAATCATTATGAATACAGGACCTCTGTTCAAAGATGATAAATAAAATAAAAATTAAGTTGATAACAGGAGATGAGCCTATTACCATTATTAAACGGATTGTTAGTGGGTAGTGCCGGACGGTTGCTGATGGGCCACAGTTCAACGACTGCCGGTGGTTTGCTACCCTACAGTTGCTGGCGGCCTACCGTCCGGCGGTTGCTGGGCCGAAGGATGCTGTTGTGATACATAACCGACGGTAGCTGGAGAGCTGCTGCCTGTAATTTTTGGCCGACGGTTCCTGGTCGAGTACCTCCCATTGGTTGCCCAACGCGAAGCTTGCTAGTAGGGTACTGCCCGACGGTTGCTGGTGATTTGCTGCCCGACCGTTACTGGTTATATATAAACTTTACAGGTAAAAGTCTGGCTGTATGGTTACCTTTGGCAGTCCAGTCTGACATAGACATGGTTGGACACAGTCACATTGAGAGTGATATCCGACCACAGCCGCTCCGCTATCGCTGCTGCTCGTGGCCATAGATGGTAATCAAGATTACCTGCAACATAAAGTTGAAACTAGCTGTTACCTGTGAATTCAGCCGAGTGGAAATTGTTAATTGTCCCAAGGGATCATACTACTGGGATAAAAAGTGTCCTATGTGTTAATCCAGACTATAATCTATCCCCTTACACAAATTTTATCAATCCTGCGTGCCCTGCTGAACGTTCGTGACAGGAGCTGATGGACGCTTCTGATGGTGGTAAGGTCGTGGCCCAGTTCTGGGCCGACTCAATCTAGATTGTCATCGACACGCTAAGAACATAAAGATGGAAGACTAACCAGAGTCCACCAGGTCGGTCCATAGCATGGCTTCTCCACCCTCAATGGTGAACACCTCGAGATTTCTCCAAGACTTCCAGTTGTACATTTCTTGCCAGGTCCTAGCAATGAAACAAATAAAAAATACTTAAATTTTTCTGGTATAACTGTAAAGGCATCTTTCGGGGTTGGCTTCATGTGGCCCGCTGGCCCTGACCCGTCAAACGGGTACATGGGGAAATTTGTATCATCGAGCCAGCTAGTGTCACCTATGGCATGTTACGGGGTGGATGGCAAAGGAAATTTAATTTGGTCCCATCTACCCCGCTGCCCATGTTAAAATAGCTTCATTGAATCGCTAGAGTCTTTTACAAATTGATATAAGACCGAGCGTAGCAAGCTCCTGACTAGGAGCACCCGGACTCGGACAGTTTGAAATGTTACATTGCTGATAAATAAACGAGTGTTTTAGCGAGCATTCTAACGAGTGTTTTGGCGAGATCAAGTCTGACATCTTCATACTACAACTACAACTACTTTTTGATGACTTTATACTAGAGCGTTCGCTAGAAGAAAGTTTGTGAGAATGTTCGTAGCGATGTTTGGCTCTGTTCGTTGTTCAGTTCGATAAAATTAAAATGCTCGATGTTCTGTTACAAAAAATGCTCTAGTCTATCTGCACTTTTATGTTCAGACGCCAGCAGGTCAACCAATCCCAATCTGTTAAATTTTACATTAATGTTCCTTCTTGTGATAAGGTTGAAAATCTATTAAAGAAATTTGACAGATTGAGGTAGGTTGACCCGCTGGCGTCTGTACTGCAACGTCCCCTTTTTTTTGTCGTGGTAAAATCATCAAATGAGTCCTCCCACCCAGGGCAGGGCGGGAGGGACTGTCAGACTTGTACTGACTAAAATCCACGGTGTCCTTCAATAGCCAGGGGTCACGGTAATCCCTTGGTCCCGCGACCCTGCAACGTCCCCTACGGATATAAATAACCGTTATGCCTTAAGGCAATAGACTCATAACTCTGTGCATAATATTATCTGTAGATCTATATAACGTAGAACTTACTGGATAACCTTGCATAATATAAACCATATTATCATAATTATGTTATATTAACCATGTAAATTGAAATAAATATATTTGTCTTTTATATACAAGAAATCAGTCACAGGGGTATTCATGTCGCGGGACTGGCTTAAAAAGAGACCGTGGCCCTGCAACGCAAAGGGCAACCGAAGGAACGGGGGGAGAGCCATGTTGCGATGGCTGCCATACAGAAGTACAGCTTTGAAACTCCTAGCCGGGTGGCTAGAAGGCCCTCCCTCCTAGACACCCGGCTAAGTGATGGTAGTGGTTCCCAAAAGTCTAGTTTAGATCTCTTATGATTATTATTTGCGTCTAAACATGAAAAAAGAGCTTCGTGTAAATATTTCACTGATGTCGAAGGTGTGAAGTCGCCTATTTAGAGGGCTATGACGAATGTTTTTTTTCAAAGGAAATCTATATCTATATACATATAATAAATCTGTAGAAGGGTCAATTCTGTACATTGAAAATATTGAAAAAATAAATAGCGGGGGGTGTTGCTGGATCGATACCAAACCCAAATATATGATTAAAAAAAATTTTTGTCTGTCTGTCTGTCTGTCTGTGCAGGCATCACGTGAAAACTAACGGTTCGATTTCGATGAAACTTGGTATAATTATTCCTTATTATCCTGGGCATAACATAGGATACTTTTTGTCCCGGAAAAATACGTAAAAAAAAAACTTATTTTTCAGTTTTATTCATAGACGTTGTTCTGTAGAACCGCGAACACACGTTGCTTTACCCGCAGTGGATTCAGCGCCGTAATATTTATAAGATGTCATTGTCAGAGTTACTCAAAATGGGGAAATAAACCATCCACGCGAAGACCGACATCCGCGCGGACGGAGTCGCGGGCGGAAGCTAGTAACAAATAATTTTAAAGATAAGAAAAGTGCTAAAATGCTAATTAAGAATTTATATTGAAAAGGAAAAATAATTTCATATTTAATTTCACCCATTCCGCGAACTTTTTGACCTCCCCTCGTATGTATATTTTTCCGCGATTATCTCACGTTTGACTGAACCGATTTTGATGAAAATTATTCGACTACAATCTTGAGAAGGTTTAAGTATACAACAATAATTATACGAGACGCGTGACGTTGTCCGCATGGATCCGGCAGTGACTTTTTTACTCGTACATCATTACAGGGACCTTGCCTATTACCATCACTGGACACGAATTTAGATTCCGGACTCCGGACTCCGGCCTCTAAGAAATTCCACACAAGAGAAAAAGTCGATAACATTTCGATGAATTTTAATTATAATAATCTTATCAATCAAGCCCCGTAACCGGGCTAATGTGTCAAATATATCCGGAACAAGTCAGTCATCTATGTCATGACACGACAAGGATCTTAATGAAACCAAGGTAAAGGTCAAATACTAAAATGAATAATGCAATGATTTACTCGAAATCTAATTAGGAAATCCCTTTGCTTGGAATGCAAAAGAAACAGAAATCCTGGTCAAAGATCTGCTAGGAAGTGTGCGCCCGGCATTGGTCGAGGCCATGCTGCGGGGCGAGACGGAGTGGGAAGCGGTCGCCTCCTTCTGCAAAGCAGTCGTGCTCGTGAAGGAAGAGGCGGGCCGCGTGAGGGAGAGGATAGCGTCCTTCCTCCACCCCAGCCGCAGTGGTAGACAGCCACGGTGACAGTCGTCGGCAGCCGATCTCCGGCCACCGTAGACGCGGGCATGCGGGCAGCGAGTAATGGGCAACTCGCTGTCCGACCATGGACCATGCCCGGGTCGACGGCGCGTTGTGTTCCACGCGCGCCTCAAATAGTGTCGGCAAAATGCCAAAGCCTGCCTGAGTCACGGAACTTACGAATTACCGTGACCCCGGAACGTAAAGGGCTATTGAAGGACACCGTGGATTTTAGTCAGTACGACTCTGACAGTCCCTCCCGCTCTGCCCTGGGTGGGAGGACTCATTTGATGATTTTACCACGACAAAAAAGGGCCCAATTCACGATAATCGTCTAAGCGGTGAGCGTAACGACGGGCGGTGCGCATAAGACATTAGTTACTTTGTAATTACGCGAATTCGCTACGGCGCGGCGCACGTGGCGAGTGTCAAACATTTCTATACTTTTGATCTTATCGCTCGCTGCCCCGAGCTCATTAGTCAAAGTTGTAGCTATCAGGAAATATATAGGAATAGCGGTATTTGGTCCATGGTCAAGCACATTACCCTCCTTTTCCACCTCACCTGTATTTCTTACATCTTTGCTTCTTCACTTCACATGACAGGTCCCACCTGCTGGAGTGGATCACCCTGAACCTGCTGAGGAACTGCTCCGAGGGGTTTCCGTGCCACTCCCATAATTGCACTCCCAATCTAGAAAAATAGATATAATCCATCAATGGGGAATACTACAAATAAATCGGGTTTGCTTAAGTTGAATGCAAGCCATGGTCTGTGGTGATCTCAAAGGTGGCTTATTTAAGTCGGACACCAGGGTGGCCACATTCTCACAGGAATTGCAGAAAGAAGAAATGAAAGAAGTTGAATACAGCTGAATAGCAATGCATTATTGTACATGCACGTTACATTTGTTTTCCCGAATGCACATAAGACGTTCTGATGCCTGGCAGGATCCAAACTGTCTTAAAAGGGTACCTATGCCCCCACTGGGCAACTGTAAAAAACGAGTTGTTTTTTGAGCCGATCAAGTCTCTTCCGCTTTATTCAATTCGGGAGGATTTTTTTGGCAATTATTTGATGGCAATTATTTGATAATTATCCAAAAAAAAAAACAAAAACGAAAGTTATGAACGGAAATGTTTCTATTACTGAAAAAGAACCACGGAATAAATGCTTTAAAAATACCCTGTAAACAATACTTCATCTATCAGTCCAAAAAAATCTTATTACATTGGCTTCCAGTCTACTCAGATGCAAGGCAAGGCTAAACGTTTTTGGACAGAAGAAATTAGTTTGATGTTCAGAAGACTTGGTAATCAGCTACATGAAGGGTCTTTAAACACCCTGTATACTAATAATGTCCCACTGCTGGGTAAAGGCCTCCTCTCAATCAGAGAAAGCACGAGCATGGATAACATTAGCGTAAGATAATTTAGGTTTAATCATAATTTTTTCCTTTACCGTTGTCAAAGATGACCAAGATTAACTTTTTTTTGGGTGGCAAAAACATCAAATGAGTCCTCCCGCCCTGGGTGGGGCGGAAGGGACTGTCAGACTCTTACTGACTAAAATCCATCCATGTTTCTTCGGATGCCCTTTACGTTCCGGGGCCGCGGTATCCTGGATTAAGAAAAAATCCGCGACCCCAGCAGGCATTTGGCCCCGTAAGGGGCCCCGTCGGTGACGCATGGAACACGACGCACCACCGACCCGGGCTTGGTCCTTGGTCGGACGGCGAGCTTACCCATTACTCACCGTCCGCAAGCCCGCTCCGCCGCTGTGCCCTCTGCTATTCAGAGGGACACGCGTTGGAGCATCCACCCGTCAGGCTATTTGCATATGGGCAAAGAGACCCCTTAGGCACACAGTGCCTAAGGAAGAGTTTTTGCCCGCATCCCAGAGTGCACCGGCCCGAAAAACTGGTCTTCCCCCCGGATGTATCCGAGGGGGAACTCCAGTCCACGGGCGCACGTGGAGGTTTCCTGTCTTAGCACCCCGACCAAGATTAACTTAGAAAAATTAAAAAGTCATGAGAGACGAGGCCCTGAACACCGGACCACCATAACTCCTTGTATACTAACTACGGATTATGTAAATATCGTACTACCTGTCCCATGTCCTCGCTTCCAAATCCTTATTCAAAAGTGGAGTATACCAAATAATTGGTAACTTTGGCAAAAATCCCTTATTGGCCAGCTTAAGTCTTTCCAAAGCCTTATCCAGAAATCCTTCTCTCTCCCCCATCAAATTATAACAATTCGCCAAAGAAAACACTCCATCACTCAAATGGAAAACGTCATCAACCTGCGTCATCTCCAAGATTTCAGAATATATAATCTGGAGTATATCAAAAACAGTTTCTTGGATTCCCAATCTAAGACATAGAGCGTTGTTGCAAGTGAAATTCTCGTCTTTCGTTGGGCAGGTAGCTTCTGGTATCCACGACCATGCCCTTCCAACTGGTCCTGGAGCTGCTACTTCTAAAAGGACTCTTATACCACGGATTCCAGCTCTTCTTACTACAGCTTTAACGTCTTCCTTTGTGTAAATTTGTTTTCTGCTAAAAGCACCATATTCGAATAGTTGAGGAACTGCTGGTATGTGTAAAGGGAAACTGGCGACATCAGAAATTCTCCAGTGTAATGTATTCAGCTTGACCGAGGCCATAGCGTCTACAGTCCTCATGATATCTGGGACTGGGATGAAGTTTCTTCCAGTATCTAACATTAAGCCTCTATATTTGTAACTGGGAGCGTCTTTAATGATCATATTTGATAAAGTAATGAGATTACCAGTAGTCTGGTCTAGCAGGATCAATTGGCTTAGGGTTTCTAACGCATGTCTGATCCCACAGAATGATGCTGATAGCAACTTTATCACAACTTGAGTGGTAATAGTTTCAACTTTTATCGTGTAAGATTCTTCTGTATCTAACCTGAGTCTAGGATCAGGGTCGGTTTCTACATCCATTTGTATATACATCTTCTTGATCATCGAGTCTCTTGAGAGATTCATCCTTCTAGCATCAAGAGTATACCTTTCCAGTTTTGCCAAGTCCCCAAGAAAGAGTTTGAATGCTTCTGCCAAGAACATATGTACTGCTTCCGAAGGTACCGACTGTAATTTGTACTCGAGTTTGTTTGTTGCAAGGATTACTACTTTTTTGCTGAAATATGTGTATCCTATGGGTTTGGGCCAGAGTTGTGGTCCCATGCAGAGCAATATACATCGACTTAGCGAAGAATAAACATATTCTGAAGTTGGCTCGTAAACTTTTTGACATAGGTCATTCTTGCAAATGTAGGCATTCCGTTGGAATATTCTGTCGAGACTAAAAGAAAAAAAGAAGATACATTTATCTGTAGGGCATGGAAATACGAGTATTTAGGAAAGCAGGGTACACAAATAAAATATGCTCTACGCCAAAAATCTTCCAGAGGGGTGAAAACGGTAAGGACCTAAGGACAGCAGTGGAGAGCGTTTTATGTTTACGCAACGCAAATTTATATGGAGCTAGTGGTAACAAAATATAGATTACAATATAATCAAAAAGGCATCGAAAGAAGAGTTCTACTCGTGACATTGAGAGCGCGCCTATAACGGCATGCTTAGGGATGTAAAGGCATGTGACGGCCGATGATGGAGGATGCTAAGGATTGCAACACCATGCGTTGGAGTTCAGTTACATACGCTTACTGGATGGGGGCAGTGCCACCCAGTAATCGTATGTAACTGAACCGTACAGACATAGGCCTATCCCAGTATTCTTGCTGACTCCCTCACCACTCCAGCGGACGTCCCCTTGGCATTCCGTGGGGTGACTTAGAAGCTAAGCCCACTGACACTAGAAGTATACGCTGACCGACAGCAAAATCCCTGGATTTTACATCTCCAATGTACGCTGGGCTTAGTGAAACTTGCCCTTACAATCTAGGTCTATATTTTGTTTACCTAGCATCTTGATTGTCACCCGTTTTTTTAATTTCCTTTCTGGATCTCACTTTTCCATCGTTCTTATATTTTGTGACTTGACTATTTTCAATCTGCAGCATGAATATTAGTAGGGCTGTCAATAAAATTAACAAGACACTAGCCACAGCTGCTGTTATGAGCCAACATTTTTTGTCATAAAAAAAGTTCTTAACACTGAAACAAAAATGGTTGTTGGAACATCTACCTTTTTCAACTATGTTGGAATCGACTTCCATTCTAACTGGGTGCATCTGAATGCCAGTATTTCACTTATACAGTCTCTAACCTTGACAACTCAGTTAGTTTTAGTTTATTAGATATCCCTTGGTAAATCTGGTTGTGAAGCTTTCTGGCCACGGACTACCTATAGCGACTGTCATAGATCTACAAATGACAACCAAGACCAATAGCTTTATCTGCTTTCCACACGGATTATCATATCGCCAAATTTCAAATCCTGGGCTGGTTTTGAGAAATTTTATCATACATTTTATTTACAACTTACATGTTATATTTACTGTCTTCTCTCGTATTCGTACCCTCGAAGTAATATACTTCAGAAGATTTATCCATTGCAGCAACAGTGCTCTCATCCTGATTGCAGTTGTTCATAGAAATACCAGGGTCCCCACAGTATGGTCCACGAGGACCACATCTATCGCACGAGCAGTTTGGCAAGCATCGTCCTTCCGACCCAATCAGAAAAAGGTAATTAGCCACACACAGGATTAGCAGATGAGAAAAAATCTAGTATACTAAAATTGTAATGTGAACTTTTTTTCAGGACTAAATTTTCCGGTATCTCTTTTAGATTCGACTGTCACCCTGTTGTCCAACTTTAAAATATTTATGTTGTCTAAAAGAATAAGAAAATAATAAAAAAAGAATAATATAATAATGTAATAAGGTATAATTCCGAACTTAGCAGCACACAGCACTTTTACCGCAGCTGTGTTACCAAACTCCGAATATAATCTTAATAATTCCAACTTACCAGACTCGACATTCGTTGGCATTTTATCAACATAATGCACCATATTAAAATTGCCCTTCGAAACTGCTATATAAGGTGGTTTGGACAAACCACCTTCTTCTGTATCCGATTTGCAATAATTCACTACACAATCAATTTCCGAAAATGATGCATCAGTTGTAACAACTGACGGTAAGACGGTCACTGAAGATTTGAACGTTATAGAATTGTATCTTTCATCTGTTGATTTTCCAGAAGTGACAATGGAGATTACAGGGCGTGATCCACCTTGTCCATGAGTTCTGTACCTAGAAGATTTTGACTTAGACTCTGTCTTCTTTTTTTCTGTTGGTAATCTGTCAGCATTCTTGGTATTGTAGACAGATCTAGGACCTGAGCGTGAATCAGGTTTATACTTCTCTCTATCCTTATATTTTGTATTACGTCTATGCTTCACGGCTTCTGTTGGTGTTTCATCTAAAACTTCCGAATCATAGTAAGTCCTTTCGATGGATGAGCCTGACTCATTACATTCGTATTTGATTTTAGGTTTTGGGCTATATGAAGATCTTTCAGGAGGTTGCACATACGATTCATACTCAACTGATTTGATCATTGTATTAAATCTCTTGACAATGCTACCTGTTGGTGATTTGCTAAACGTTTCCGTGATAGGCATTTCAGACGATGAACACGGCACAAAAGATTCATACTCTATCGATTTGATGGTAGTGGTAATTTTTTGCCTCATGCTACCTGTAGGCGATTTGCCAACAGCCACGATGGAGTCAAAAGGGGTGACTTCAGACGTCCCTGGTTCAGAGCATTCGTAGTCAGCCGATTCCAAGGTTGCACTTAATTCCATTGGTGCTAAATCAGTAGCCAAGGAATTGAATGACGACGCAGGCATTTCAGATATTGAACTGGGATCACAAGATTCGACCGGTTTATAATTTGAAGCATAAAATTTCTTCTCCAAGCCTTCCGCAGGTGGCGGATCGGCTAAATCCAAAGCTGATGGAGGTATATCGGACGGCGAGGGCAGTTCACCGGATTCGGAAGGCTCTGTTTCTTGTTTTATTTTCTGATCATGACAATGTTCAGCCTTTTTAAAGGTTCTAGGATCTTGTTTTACTGAGTTGCAGGCTTCTGTAGTGGAATAGAAACAAATACTATAGTTTTTTTTTTAAAATAATTATGAAAAATTATATAGTATATTAAAATATACCTTTAATTGCTAACTCGATATTATTACAAGTGACTTCCATATTCATTAATTCCTCACAGAATTTCAGAATCATTTTCTGTTCAGCTTTTGTCATATGAGCGCAAATATCGCCGTCGACAATACCGGTGATAGAATTAATGCAACAATAGAACAGTACTGTAGAAGACATCAAGTATATCTTCTTTGGAACTTCTTTCATGTCATAATATCTGGAAAATTACAAAAAAAAACAATATTAACAACGTTTGTGGGTGTATATTCCATATTGAAAATAAATACTTTAAGAGAAATGCCTGCCGGGGTCGCGGGACTCACAAATTACCGTAACCCCGGTACGTAAAGGGCTATTGAAGGACACCGTGGATTTTAGTCAGTCCAAGTCTGACAGTCTCTCCTGCCCCGCCCTGGGTAGGAGGACTCATTTTTTTGTTTCGGTTTTCTGTCAGACTCGTTCTGATTAAAATCCGCGGTGTCCTTCCTAGCCCTTTTTGTTCCAAGCTCACGGTTACCTGATAAGACACTTCCGCGACCCCGGAGAGAGGAACCCTGCAGTACCTGCCGATATTTTGCAAATTTTGTTTAAGACTCATGTAATAATTGATTGTAAATTATGCACGCGCGACCAAAGCCATGAACAAAAGCTAGTTTGAAAAATAAACTGCTGCGCTGCGTGTCACGGGATCCATTCTCGCACATAGCAAATATTTGTGTGATCTACAAATAGTTGTATAGTTGTTCCAGGTCTAGGCGTTTGGGTATGTGAGTTCAAATGTTTGTAATCACATCCACGATACAGAAATTCCTAGTGTGGGGTATCATTCGTCTAACATCGTCTTTGATTTGTCTTTGATTTACCTTAGTCTCATAAGAGGGTACTTAAACCTGACAAAGGCTTCCACGTCAGAACATAACATGGCGTCGTCAATCTCTTCAGCATGTATATCTTGCTTGTATTTCTTCAGCACATCCACCAGGCTCCACGGATTCAGCTCCTTTATAGGAGCCTTTGGATGCACACATTTATTAAGCTGTGAAATAAAGTAAACATAAGCATAACAAATAGCACTCCACCTGCGATTTGGTCCGGAAGGATGTAGGGGAACGAGGGGCGAATGTAGGGGGACGCGAGGTATTATGGGAAATCACAAACTTAAGGCAAACTTAACACATTACTAACGTAGCGCAACCGCCAACAGGACGTCATTTGTTAATGGCCGCTTGCGCTACGTTAGTGTTGTTTTAAGTATGCCTAAAGAATGTATGTCCCCAATATACCTCGTGTTCCCGTTTCATACATTGTTCCCCTAGTATTTTTCCTTAAAGTAAAAAAAAAAATCATCTCCAAAGGGGTCATTAAATTAAGTCATTTTCAATAAGCCCTTTTTTATTTAGCCTATACTGTCCCACTGCTGAGCAAACGGCTCTTCCTATTGCTTCCAAGAGCTCTTATATTGTGCATCCTCGAACCAGTCCGTGGTATGCGTCTAGGCTGTCCCGCTAACTCTTTCTGGGCCGACCGCGGCGAAATCGTCCATCCTCCAGAACCTATTATGTGGATATTTTCGCCCATCGGTCATCCCGCATGCGACTTACCTGACGCTCCTAATCCCATTTTAGCCTGGCAGCCTTCTTGCCAACGTCCATTACACCTGTTTTTGGAACGCAGCGTGGTATTTCGGACTCATTTCTGTCTTTTAACACCCAAAATGCTGTGTTCCATTACTCGTTAGCAAACACCAAGGCGGATCTTCTGCGATTCGCTGAATGACCATGTTTGAGCACAGTAGGTTGGGACGGGTAACACCGTAAGTAGATTTTTGGAAAATCCATCTCTTTAGAGGTAACCCTATGGAGTTGGATTTTTTCCCAAAAAATTTTTAGGGCATTGGAACACACGAGACTGATGTGCTATGCAACGCCATCGCCTCCGATCAGGTCCTTAACGGACGGCGAGCTTTTTTTTGCAGATTTTATACACAATATTTTGTATAACGTTGAAATTTAAATAAATTTGTTTCAGGCGTATGCTTCTAGCAACACATGTAAGTACGTGAGCAACTAGCTTTTGCCAGGCATCTTCGCGCACATGGAAGTCAAAAATAATAATGCGACAATAAGTAAATCTGTTAAAACTGACTTTTTCTATGCTAAATTTGATCTGGATTCTTTCAACCATACACACTTCCAACTAAATCATCATATCAGCCGTAAGAAGTCCACTGCTGAACATAGGCCTCCCCTATAGACTTCCAATAGGACCGGTTGGAAGCGGCTTGCATCTAGGGTCTTCATAAGATCGTCTTTCCACCACGTGGGTGGACGTATCGCACATTACTTATAATATGATGAAATAATTATATTACCCAATTTAACAAAAGTTGTGTCCATCTTTTCTCAATGAATTCCAATTTGCAGTCTGAGCAAGAAATGCATTCTGCGTCATCGGCATACATTGTGCTAAATGAATATTAAGAATTTAAATATATACAAAAATGCATAAAATACATGATTCTTTGTAAAATATAATACAAAATATGACTATGTCAAAATACTACAAAATTTCAGTGTCAACATGACAAACTTCTACCAATGTTTCTATGCTGACGGGAAAACACAGAACTAATAAAAACCTTTTTTGAAACTAAAATAACTTTTGCTTATTGCCACCGACTTCCGTAAGTATAGTTATTTTTCTTTTTTTTTTGTTTAAGTCGTCGCTTTTTTTTATTCGTTTTTAGTACAGATTTTTGTTGAACATCTGAACGAAAAAGGATAAAATAAAAACTTGTTTTTAAAAATTGCTGACACATAATGCTCCCGAGAGTCCAGAGCTCATTACATCTCTGCCACATCGCGCGCTGTGATCATACATGACCTAGGCAATGAAAAGTAATTGGCTAACAACAAGTTTGTTACACGCGTCGTTATCTTCTTAAGTTTTTACAATTTATTAGGAAAAAACGTGACCAAATCATTAGTAAATAAATATAACTACGTTATTGATAAGTTATCTCAAAGTTTTTAGTGAAATTGTTGCGTAATATATTCAGATACAAATATTAAAGTTTCGTTTCAAATATAGTTAGTTAAATGTTATTATCTATTAATACCTTTTATTCATTTATCTTAATTTCAGACTTAAGTCCGATAAGACCGCCCATTGTGTCAGTGCCAGATAGATAAGTCCGGAAAAAAAGCCTATTTTCCCATATTAATTATAATGTTTTTAATCTATATTTATAAAAATCAATTGCTATTCGTTAAGGTGCCTTTCAACCCCTGGGTCGACGTCGCGTTGTGTTTCACGCACGCCTCAAAGAGTGTCAGCAATAATGACAGGGCCCTCCCTCTAAAGGGCAAAAGCCTGTCGGGTCGCAGAACTTATGATTTACCGTAACCCCGGTACGTAAAGAGCTATTGAAGGACACCGTAGATTTTAATCAGTACGAGTCTGACAGTCCCTCCCGTCTCTGCCCTGGGTGGGAGGACTCATTTGATGATTTTACCAAGTTAGAAAAAAAAGGTTGCCTTTCCACCCGTGATGTGCTATGTAGCTGTACTGCGAGAATGTAAAAGCTGAGTTAAGAATCTATGTGACGCGTATAGACGCGTCACATAGATTCTCACGATTTCTCGACGCGTCACTCATAGGAGTGGCGCGATCTCAGGGCAGTATAGAGGTAGCGACTGTCGCAACCGAGCTCCGGGCACGCCGCAATCGCGGCGGTAAGACCCCTTTTTGAGGAGTGGCTGGATAGGCGTCACGGCGTCCTGACCTACCGCATTACGCAGGTCCTCACCGGACACGGAAGTTTCGGGAGGTTCCTGTGTCTGATAGGGAGGGAAGAAACGCCTGGGTGTCACCACTGCGAGGATCGTCCGGAGGACACGGTGGAGCATACGGTGCAGGACTGCCCCGCTTGGGCAGAGCACCGCCGTGTCCTCACGACGGCGATAGGCGGAGACCTCTCGCGCCCGGGATTGGTCGAGGCCATGCTGCGGGGCGAGACGGAGTGGGTAGCGGTCGCCTTCTTCTGCGAAGCAGTCATGCTCGTGAAGGAGGAGGCGGGCCGCCTGAGGGAGAGGACAGCGTCCTCCCTCAACCCCAGCCGCAGTGGTAGACGCCCACGGCGTCGGACGTCGCAAGACGATCTCCGGCCACCGTAGGCGCGGGCATGCGGGCAGCGAGTAATGGGCAACTCGCTGTCTGACCATGGACCATGCCCGGCTCGACGGCGCGTTGTGTTCCACGCGCGCCTCATAGAGTGTCAGCATAGTGACGGGGCCTGTAGAGGGCCAAAGCCTGCCGGGGTCGCGGGACCAAGGGATTACCGTTACCCCGGTACGTAAAGGGCTATTGAAGGACACCGTGGATTTTAGTCAGTACAAGTCTGACAGTCCTCCCGCCCTGCCCTGGGTGGGAGGACTCATTTGATGATTTTACCACGATAAAAAAAAAAGAATCTATGTGACCGTTTCCACTGATGCCACGCTATGTAGCGGTGCGAGTAAGATGTGCTATGAAGACGCTCTGGTGGAAAAGCAGCCTTAGTCTCGCTAAAACTCGAGAACGGCTGAACCTATTTGGCTTATTTTGGTAATGAATTATTTTGGGGAATCCAGAGAAGATTTAAAAGGTGGCTAAATAATTATAATAAAAATATCACTCTGAGGCGGTAAATTTGCCGGTTCAGCTAGTATTTTATAATTATACTAGCGACCCACCCCAGCTTCGCACGGGTGCAATGCTGATACTAAATACACTACAGAAAAACTGTGAACGTTGTATATAAAAACATAGCGGCCCGCTCTGGCTTCGCACGGGTATAAAATATACAGGGTGGCCAAAAAGTCGTGGATCAAACGAAACAGGGAGATAAAGGAGGTAATTTCCAACAAAAAATCTTTCCCCAGCATGGCCATAACTTCATTGCACGAAAAGATATGAATTATTTTAGTTTTTTCAATGAAACTACCGAGTTTTTTTACAATTTAATCAGTAAAAAATTAAATTGATTAAAAACAATAGAACAAAAGGTGTTGTATTATGAGTCGATAATGTATCAATACTACAAAAATTGTATTGCAGCTCTTGGTATCAAACTTAACGAGCAATGATTTTTTTCCGTAAATTTTGAAGCGTTACAAAAAATTACTTCTCACTTTAAGAGCACCATTTGAAAAAAAAATGTATTACGGAAAAGTGACCTTGTATTAAAAAAACTTGCTGGTTTAATGCTGATTCAAGTGAGATACAACACTTTACTCTTTGATCTTTAGTTTTGGATTTATGGTCGTTTTTTCGTATCAAGGTGCAAATTTAACAAAATGGTAAATTTAAGGAAAGAAAGATTTTTTCTCATACATACTAGGTAGTAATTTCAGAAGCCATCATGAAATAAAAGAACGATTATGACTTAGTAATTTTTATTAAAATACAATTTTTTACATTAAATGTTCAAAGTTCCTACCTCTGACCATAATGCACAATCTGCACCGCCTAATAAAATTCGCACGTAATCGGCGGAATGCACGTCTGTTATTTAGAATTTGTAACTTAGCAAACTCGAGCTTTTGTCGTAGTTCTTGTTCGGTGTTATTCTCACTTTGATACACTATTTCTTTAAAATAGCCCCAAACAAAAAAGTCTATGGGATTTAGGTCGGGCGACCGGGGTGGCCATGCAATAGGTCCGCCTCGACCAATCCACCGGTTAGGGAAGCGCTCGTTCAAATGTCCTCGAACTGCTCTAGCGTAATGAGGCGGGGCGCCATCTTGTTGCAGCCACATTTCTGCCATTCTATCTTCAGGAATCTCAGCTTCGTTCAGTATTTGGTTCAAATTATTTTATAAAAAATTCAAATACTCAGCATGTTTGGGGCTATTTTAAAGAAATAGTGTATCAAAGTGAGAATAACACCGAACAAGAACTACGACAAAAGCTCGAGTTTGCTAAGTTACAAATTCTAAATAACAGACGTGCATTCCGCCGATTACGTGCGAATTTTATTAGGCGGTGCAGATTGTGCACTATGGTCAGAGGTAGGAACTTTGAACATTTAATGTAAAAAATTGTATTTTAATAAAAATTACTAAGTCATAATCGTTCTTTTATTTCATGATGGCTTCTGAAATTACTACCTAGTATGTATGAGAAAAAATCTTTTTTTCCTTAAATTTACCATTTTGTTAAATTTGCACCTTGATACGAAAAAACGACCATAAATCCAAAACTAAAGATCAAAGAGTAAAGTGTTGTATCTCACTTGAATCAGCATTAAACCAGCAAGTTTTTTTAATACAAGGTCACTTTTCCGTAATACATTTTTTTTTCAAATGGTGCTCTTAAAGTGAGAAGTAATTTTTTGTAACGCTTCAAAATTTACGGAAAAAAATCATTGCTCGTTAAGTTTGATACCAAGAGCTGCAATACAATTTTTGTAGTATTGATACATTATCGACTCATAATAAAACACCTTTTGTTTTATTGTTTTTAATCAATTTAATTTTTTACTGATTAAATTGTAAAAAAACTCGGTAGTTTCATTGAAAAAACTAAAATAATTCATATCTTTTCGTGCAATGAAGTTATGGCCATGCTGGGGAAATATTTTTTGTTGGAAATTACCTCCTTTATCTCCCTGTTTCGTTTGATCCACGACTTTTTGGCCACCCTGTATAGCCTATGTGATTAAAATCGATCTAGTAGTTTTGATTTATTCATTACTGCCCGTGGCCCGCACGCGTTAAATTTTGAGTAAAACAATCCCCCTTTCCCTATACCATAAAGATTTCCTGCTATCTTTGGATATCTAAATTCATACACTACATTTTTACTTATTTACTTTTTATATTTTTTACTATTTATTTTATTTTTACAACATATTACAGAATGTCTTTATAAACAACGTTGCACGCTCTTGCCGCACCGGGCGGCCGTCCGGTACCGCCGCAAACGCTACGTCCCGCAATTTTTAAATCTGTAATATCTTCGAAAATATTCCCTTAAATCATACGGTGTAAAGGGCCATATAAAATGATCTATATAAAATGAACAATGTATTCAAGGTACTTAATTGGTTAAGGATTAATACTGTATTGGTTAAAATCGCTTCGAAAATTAGCCATTATTTGTCGTAAAAAGTAAATGACAAAAAAAAGTTATTGTTGGTTATCCATAAGAGATAGACATATACCATCACGGACTTTTCTATAGACCTTTTCAATGTGTACAATACTTATTACATTATTTTGATAAAACTTCAGGGTTCAGCCTGCGTTTGCAATGTAAGTGGAAAAAATGTAATTATTTACGACATCACATTAGAAACCTCAAAAATAGCAGTACAATATTTAATGGATATTATTATACATATAAACTTTCCTCTTGAATTACTCTATCTACTAAAAAAAACCGCATCAAAATCCGTTGCGTAGTTTCAAAGATTTAAGCATACAAAGGGACATAGGGTCAGAGAAAGCGACTTTGTTTTATACTATGTAGTGACGCATTAACGCATGCGTCGCGAATTTCAAATATTTTCTATGGAAAGAGAAATTCGAACCGAAGGTCATTTTTTTTTTATCGTGGCAAAGTCATCAAATGAGTCCTCCCACCCAGGGCAGAGCGTGAGGGACTGTCAGACTCGTACTGACTAAAATCCACGGTGTCCTTCAATAGCCCTTTACGTTCCGAGGTCACGGTAATTCGTACAGTCCCGCGACCAACCGGAGGTCATAGGTTCAAATCTTGCTGCGGGTCAAATTTTTCTTTCCATACAAAATTCTTTCGCAAACTTTATTGACAGACACTTCGCCGACAAGGATCTTCGTTGATTGGGTTCATCAGTGACGCAATTCATCTTCAACCAAAACAAATTTCGAGGGGAGCCCGATGAGCCCTTATTTTTTTCGTAGTAAAGTCAACAAATGGGGTGCATTTGTTGACCTCGGGCGGGAGAGGAGGGACTGTCAGACTTGTACTGACTAAAATCCACGGTAATCATTCAATAGCCCTTTATATTCCAGGGTTATGGCCAGATAAGATAGTCCCGCGATCCCGGCAGCCCGATAAGCCCTGACGGCAAAGATTCCTGTCAGCTTAGAGTCCCGCTGGAATAAAGTTTTGTCATTGTTTAGTCTGTCGGCGTTTAGTAGTACACTGTGATTACTCGGGGTCACGGGACTGTCTTAAAAGGCTAAGAAGGCCCTGGAACGCAAAGGGTTATTAGTCGTCTGACAGATCCTTCCGCTCCAGCCAGAGCGGCAAAGACTCATTTGATAACAGGACAAAGATTTTTTTTTGTTTTATTGAAACTTTATTTCACAATATTATAAAAGATTAAAAAAAAACTATTTATTTTTGTCTTAACTAATTTACTTAATTACCATAATAATCAAGAGTCATTTACCCCCTGTAGTTGATGAATAATTATAAAACGTTTATTTACTTACACATTAAATCTTAATTAATATGCCTTAATTGGATGAATATGACTTAATATAAGAATACATTACAATAAAAAAATATTAGTGATGCAATGTAGTCGGTTTTTATTTTGTAGGTACTAGATTTTGCAACCCCATAGCTTTAGACCACCCCTCCCTCTAGCTTCTGACCCCTTTACTTTTGCCTTCCTTTAATTCCGACCCCATGAATGATTATGTTACAAAATTCATCTCATTCATCTCTGTGACGAAATTCTAATGTCCGACCGAAGGTTCGGTTTCGGTCGAGTTTCGGCCAAAAATCAGGTTTCGGCGGCAGTTTCGGTTTCGGCCAAAATTGACCGAAACTTTTGCCGAAACCGAAACTAATTTCGGAAGTTGTCGTGCACGCTCGCCTAACTTTGTTTCTTGCGGCAACGCTTTGGCGGCCGCTCGCGCCGGCGGCCCTGTTCGGGAATTGTCGTGCGCCGTTCGGATAGCTCCGTAGTAACAAAACTTAGTCAGTGCGTTTTCGCCCGACGCAAACATTCTTTAGAGGATATGTTTTAATGGTACTGATTATTAAATGTAAGTTTTTGTTTCGTTTCTGCACTTGAATGATTTATACAGTTAATTAAATTAAATAAATATTGAGTCAGTAACTTTGTTTTGTTGTTATTAACAAATCAAGTCGCATGTAAAAAAGAGATTGTTTAAATGAAAAATGTGAAGTGTTTAATTTGTTAAATTAAAACAAACTTACTGTGTTTCCATTTCATGGCCTAACTAATGCAGAATAATGGGTAAAATGCTCCAAATTTCAGTATTTTAAGTACTTCTATACTTGATCACGTGAGTTTCGGTTTCGGTTTCGGCCGAAACTGAAGCCACGGCCGTATGTTCGGTTTCAGTTTCGATTACGGCCGGAAAACCCGTTTCGGTCGGACCTTACAAAATTCATCAAAATTAGCTTGTTTTCTTCTTCTCTATTAGCCCGCACTTAGACGAAGTACTCGAGCAGTTAGCCTGTGATCAACATACACGGAATTCTCGAGCAGTCAGTATGTGCCTAGAGGCTGCGTCAAGCAGTCCAGCAACTCAAAACAGTTCAACCTCCTGAAGCAGATCAACCGCAGAAGCAATTGCTCCTGCTTCGGGCGGTTGAACTGCTTCGAGCGGTTTTGTGTCATGAGAAGAGTCTAGTTTGCTATGCAATCGCAACTTGCACCAGCTTGATGCTTCTAAAAGAAAACTCACGTGCAAAAGCTACATTCGGCGCACATTAGACAGTACACACGGTGACATTAGACGAACTTTTTAACGTTCGTAAACTTTTTCTACGTTCTACGTTGTCGTCGTTCCTTTACACTCGTGAATCATTGAATATTTTAACTGTACCTTAAATATTAAAGTTGTATACAAAATATGGATGCACTAAATAAACTAATAAAAATAGATTACGTGCTAACATTCTCACGCGATTACCTACATAGACGATTCAACGCAAACTCGATCACGAAGCGTAGCGAATGGAATAAATAAATACTTTACTACGGTGGCTTTTTGAAGGCGAAGCGAAGCGGACAGTTGGTTTGATATTTTCAAGTAAATTCTTGCAATGCGGTAGCTTGTTTTGTTTTTTAGCGGTCGCACCAGTAATTTCGCGCGCACGTATTGCAACCCCGTAAACGTAAAAACTCAGTAGAATTAAATAAATTCTCGACGTAAGCCATAGAACATAGAATTGAAATCTATTAATGACTACACTGAGCGTTTTCGTTTATCGCGAAAACCGCACCGGATCGCTTCGCATTCGCATTCGCTTTGAATCATCTACGTAGGACACCACATTATCTTATATTGGTACTGAACAAGCGTAGCTTCTTGAAGTCGTGGTTGAAGCTCACTCCTTAGATTCCAGTAGAAGATTTAAAATCTGTAAAAAACATAAAATACACAATAAACACAGAGCACTAGTAACGCCGATTAATGCGATTTCGCATTCATTACATGAGTATTCAAATTTAAGCTAGCTAAAGGCGAATTTCTGAGCCTTAGCCTGCTAAGTATATGAATATAATTATTGATAATAGTTATGCATGCATTTGTTAAATGCTAATTAAACACTCGCATGCAGGAACGCGGCATTTTGGGAGTCCAACTTTCAGGCCGCATAAGAAACACAGTACTGCATTCCCTGTCGCAAATTGCCGATGTGGAAGAAGAAGCAGACAAGTTGAAATAGGACTGGGCTGGGCAACGTGTATCGAATGTCATAATTGTAAACGCTGGACAAAACAAACAGCAGAATAGGTGCCAAAAGGGACAACTCGACGTTGCGACAGACCTAAGCGAAGATGGCAAGATGACTTGGACCGCTTCATGAAAGACTGGACCATGGTCGCAGATAGCCGTGATAAGTGGAAAGAGTAAAGGATGCCCAGCAGTGGGATACTGTGGGCTGATATAATAATTCTAATAATGCTAACAACGAATATGAATGCTAATAATGTAATAATCAAACAGAATCAGACAAAAACGTGATTAAAAGCTAAATTTAAAAAGATTTAAATATTTTTACCTTTCATTATGTCGTTTAACATTGATTGTGTTATATTAGTAAAAGCCTGGTAGAATTTCCTCAAGAAAACTGAAGCGTCACATCTGTCTCCCTCGTACTTTTCTGTACAAAGACATTTTGGGTCGCCGCTATCACTCAGGGAACAGCTTCCGTCGTTCAGGCAATACATCTGGCAAGGATTCACTTCACAACGTTCTCCCGAATATCCGGCATTACATCTGAAATAATTTTGAAAAAGATGGATGAGAAACTATTGCATGCAGCGGAGATGAGAATGTTAAGATGAGTGTGTGGAGTGACAAGAATGGATAAAGTAAGGAATGTGTTTATAAAGGGAAGTCTTAAAGTGGCGCCTGTTACAGAAAAAATGAAAGGGAATCGTCTGTCTTGGTATGGACATGTGATGAGGAGGGATGACACTCATGTGACTAAGAGAGTGATAAATATGAATGTTGATGGATGGAGAGGAAGAGGAAGGCCAAAGAAAAGATGGATGGATTGTCTAAGGAATGATATGGAAGAAGAAGGAGTAAAAGATACTGTGACGTTTGATAGAGGAGAATGGAAGAAAAAAACGTGTTGCGCCGACCCCAAGTAAAATGGGATAAGGGCAGGAAGATGATAGTGACATCTGAAATAATTTTACTTTAATAAAAAAATGTTATAAGGGCCATATCTCCTTGCAGCCACACGGTTCGCGACTGGCACCGTCTCAGTTCGTTATTTACTCGACGATAGGTACGGATGGACGCCGCGTACGGAGTCAAGTTGTAATCCAAGAATTTTCGAGTATAGTTTCCGTTACGAAAAGCTATGATGTTTGTGAACACACATGAAAAAGTTGATATTGCGAAATTCAAATGACAGCACTGAAAGACAGCGGCAGTGTGAACTTATTTCGAAATGGGCAGCCTAAATGTTTACGTTACCTAAGTCAGTCGTGGATTTTAGTCAGTACGAATCTGACAGTCCCTCCCGCTCTGCCCTGGATGGGAGGACTCATTTGATGATATTACCACGTAAAAAAAAGTCTGTCGAACGAACAATGATCTCTATTTACAAAATTTATAGCTTCTCAAGGTGGTCTATCTCTATCTATAGTCGTATATATCTATCTATATCTATACATATATCTATCTAGTCTGTCAGCGATTAGCACTTTTCGTCCTTGTGTTAATAACTCGCTAGCAGCACGCGCGTAGTCAACACAAGTCAAGCATGCAAGCAGGGAGTTGTCAAACTGTAATAGAACGCCACGTATCACCGTCAAATTGTATTCTGTTTCAAAATATCAAAAAAAAAGTGTTCGTCTGGTTGCGTTTGTCGAATTTGATGAACGTGTGTTACCTGCATTTCGGTTGTCCATCAGCACTGGTACTACAATCTCCATGTAAGCAGTAGTTATGACAGACGGAAACATTGCCTCTCTCGGCGCTACCCGGAGAACCCGCAGCAACTTTTGTTTCATTGGCACGCGGCAGGCTTACATCTGTAGTACCGTTGAGGGAGCCAGTATCGTTGGTCGCTGAGTTATTTAACACCAAAGTTTTTAGTGGTTTACAATCCGAATTTCCCTGACTTTGCTCCTCAATTGTATAATTAGTGGCCATATTGCTGTAACCCCCATCGGGAATTTCAATTGCTGTGGGTTTGGCATCTGCCCCATCAGGTAGATCCTTTGGTAATTTCCAGAAGTACTTGTCCAAGATGTTCCCCCAGTAGATAGAATCCTTTGATACTTGTGTTGGTCCGAGTGAATAACGCTGGTCTTTTTTTATGCCTTCCTCGTATAATGTTTTTATGTTCATGCCATCTGTATCAGCACTCACCACAAAAAATTTTTCTTCCACCTTGTTTTCTTCAATCCAGTACATTTTCTGTGTTTGAGGATCAATTGACAGCGCTGTTCTGGTTATATTATCATGACTCCTGTCTGTAATGGCTATAGGGTCGGTACCGTTTAGTCGAGCCCTCTCTATTACATAAGAGTCCGCTGAAATCCAGTAGATATACCTGTAATTAGTAAAAAAATATCAATTTCTTAAATGTTTTCAAAATGGCTCCATACCTAATTGTCATAAAAGCATAATGTTATGATATTCTCTAAACACTATACAGAAAAACATGTTCATGTACTTGTTGCTTGAAAACGGCGCTGAAAGCGGGTTAAGGACATAGAGACCTGCGACTATTGCCCGGAGGACACAGTGGAGCATACGGTAGAGGTGTGGCTGCTTGCGCAGAGCACCGCTGTGTCCTCACGGAAGGCGGAGGCGTACTCGCTAGCGAAGGAGGAGGCAGGATGCGTGAGGAGCACGTCAGCGCCCACATCACGACCCAGCCTAGTCTAGACCAGAGACCAGACTAGTCAGTAAGAGTCTGACAGTCTTTTCCACCAGTGTGGGAGGACTCATTGGATGATTTTACCATGTAAAATGGATACTAAGACGATTATAAAGGTTGTTTAAAAATAAGTCTTAACTTAACTAAAATTCTTTAAACAAACCCTCGACAGCTATCCACGGCAAGGTTGCTGATCGCATCCTTCAAATATACTATAGGTTTCCCCTCAACTGCAACACTTCCATCAGTTCCAGGTTTTGCGGGAAACGAGTGAATTATATTATTTTTTATCTGTGTGTCCGTGAAAAGTGATTCTGTTGCCGGATCGTAGGCAACAATATGCCACAAATCTTTTATTTTTAATAAAGTTTCAGTTTTTTCAGTTTCTATGTCGAAACTAAATATTTTTTGGACTGATGATGTTTCGGTGAAAAGTATCCGTTTGTGAAATGGGTCATAAGTCATCCAGTGTATAGCATTACTCGTAGGTGACACTGAGTATGTCACCTTTCCTTCATTATAAAATTCTAACAGATTAGCTTTGGCCAACACGATGTCTGAAACATATTAATAACATTTTTCTTAGTTACGGTCACGATAAAGTAGATTTGCGCGGGTTTGTTTGCCCACTCCCTGTTTTATAAAGCTGAATCTGCTAGCAACTAAGGTCCGACCGAAACGGGTTTTCCAGCCGTAACTGAAACTGAAACCGAATATTCGGCCGTGGCTTCAGTTTCGGCCGAAACCGAATCCGAAACCGAAACTCACGTGGTCAAGTATAGAATTCCTTAAAATACTGAAATTTGGTGCATTTTACCCATTATTCTGCATTATTTAGGACATGAAATGGAAACACAGTAAGCTTGTTGTAATCATTTATTTAATAGATATAATATAAAAAATATTAAAACATAACATTTTTTTTTTTCATATTAAGTTCTCATAGCAAAATGTTTATCGGACAATTCCCGAACAGGGCCGCGAGCGCGAGCGTCCGCCAAAGCGTTGCCGCGAGAAACGAAGTTAAGCGAGCGTGCACGACAACTTCCGAAATCAGTTTCGGTTTTCCCAAAAGTTTCCGCCAATTTTGGCCGAAACCGATACTGCCGCCGAAACTTGATTTTTGGCCGAAACTCGCCCGAAACCGAAACCGAACCTTCGGTCGGACATTACTAGCAACCCGATATAATTATATTATTATGTCAAAAAAAATCAAGTTTGTAAAATTGTTGCACTTGGGCTATTTTATAAAGGTGACAAATATATCAAAAACGGACTAGTGAATTCATGACACAATTGTCATCTAAAACGCGTTGTATAAAACTCTAAGAAACCCAAGTACTATAATAAACTAATAAATTACTCGTGACAATTATCGCTGACTTTCATTTGATTGTGGCGACATTAATATGACAACTTTCGACCTATTTGTTGTATGAAGCTAAATGTGGCAAAATATACAAATAAAATATTAACAAAGTAATCAAATCACTTTGATTGTTAGTACTGGTTGCAAGTAAAATAAATAAATAAAATTTATTCATAAATCTTTTACAAAGAGGGATGTAGAAAGCCACATAACAATACTTAATAATATCTAGTAAAAATTTATGCCTACATAAAGACTAGTGTATAACTAAATTATAATAAGTACAAGATATTGACATGAGAATTTAGAATACATGTAGCGACCTGCCCGATTTATGTTTATTCTAAAATTGGAATGCATTATATTTATCATTTGGGCATTACAGATATTCTTAGATATCCCATCATGCCTCAGGAATTTCTGTCTTTCGTACACCTTCAAAATTCGAAATATCGAATCCGCGACATAGATGATAGCGCCTGTCATTATATTATATTATATTGTCATTATGTCAATATGTCATGACCATTTAATGTTTTATAAAGCATATTTGACGAGTTTTTTGCGACAAATAGTCACCTGTCGCTCAAAAAGTTTTATAAAACAGATCTGACATATTTGTGAATTTTCCACCGTGACAATTATGTCACCTATAAGTTTAATAAAACTGAATAAATGTCAAATTGTCGCTTTATGACATATAATTATGTCGAGTTGTAAGATTGTCAGCTTTATAAAATAGGACCCAGGGTAGTTCAGGGTACCATTTATCTCTGTACAAAAATTCATCAAAATCTTAAGTCGTTTAAATCGGAAAAAGTTAGGAGGCACTGCCTCCTAACTTTTATTTCTATATGCACTCTGGTCTGGGAGAGAAGTGAGCGAAAAAACAAGCTCAGCGAGATCGAAATCATCGTTAAGATATAGATTAATGTGATCTCTCTCCGATCGGGCCTTCGAACTATGACAGTCAAGGAACACGGAATGGACATCTGCCTGAGCGCACATTTCTGCACAAAAAATGTTGTACTCACCCCAGGAGAAAGAGTGGGCCAACCCCACGCACAGAGCTAAAAACGCCAACACCCATTGCGTTCTACACATTTTATTCTACAGATAAAGTTATTTGAAGTGGATTCGTCAACCCAAGGTGGTTGCCCATGGAATACAGATAAATGCGTACAACACAGTATCCTCAAATTACCTAGTTATTATTAATACCCTAATTACATCACATTTAACGCTAAATAAATAGTTTAAATGAAATATTTTTAGTATTAATTTATTATTTAATGTACATTATCCTATTAAGTTTCTATTTATAATTTGCCTGTATTAGTATTGTAAATATTGTTTAGTAGATAATATATAGTTACATTAAATTACGTTTTTTTTTTTGCGTGGTAAAATCATCAAATCAGTCAGACTTGTACTGACTAAAATCCACGGTGCTTATATATAAGCTTGCTATCGTAATTTAATGTACCACTGCGAGGATCGTCCGGAGGACACGGTGGAGCATACGGTGCGGGACTGCCCCGCTTGGGCAGAGCACCGCCGTGTCCTCACGACGGCGATAGGCGGACACCTCTCGCGCCGGAGTCACGGAACTTACGAATTACCGTGACCCCGTAACGTAAAGGGCTATTGAAGGACACCGTGGATTTTAGTCAGTACGAGCAGGACAGTCCCTCCCGCCCTGTCCTGGGTGGGAGGACTCATTTCATGATTTTACCATGATAAAAAAAAAGGGGTGGACATCGGGAATCATCGCTCGTACTGGCGGGTGCCGTTATCAACTTATTATTTCAAAACAATATGCTGAATATCCTCAACGACAAAATTATAAATAGAGCACTAGGAAAATTTATAAAAATAGCCTTTACATAAATAAGCTTCGACCACGTGAATCAGGAAATTGAGTTCAGGGATAGATTCCTAATAAACTATTGACTGGCCCCTGGTTTGTGCGAGGAGTCAATCCATTTATTTCAATAATAAATTAGTCCCTGAAAAAGGAAATTTTGAAACATCTCATGTTAAAACTATCGAAAATTGAATCGATTCTACACCTATACGAAATGGGCAAGTTGACTGAAAAAATCTATCAAGTTACGAGTAGATGTCAGATTTATGCCCAGGAAGAGACGAGAACGGTCGCCTAGTTCTGCGAAGCATCTTCTCGCGACGTCCGCGACTAGTTTGTGAAGTGGACGCTGTCCTCTCCCTCACGGCGGAGCATGACTGCTTTGCAGAAGGAGGCGACCGCTCTCGTCTCTTCCTGGGCAGGAGGACTCATTTGATGATATTCCGACACCGATTAACTTTGTTTTATTAATACTTGTGTCATAATTATTATAATTATGACCGCCTTTTTACATAGTTGAAAGATGTAGTGCTATTATGTAGTGTTTTATATTTATCTTTTGGCGAATACTTTGTTGATCGTAAGTATCTTTTTAACAATAAATGCTTGTTTTTTAAAAAAAAGAACATAGTTTCTTGAATAACTGACTTGTTTAATTCACTACTCTTTTACCAATCATTTTAATGAATGACAGATCTACTCACGTTAAGGAAAACGCACTAATCGCCAATTGTAAGAAATAAATAACAATTCCTTACATTTGTATGAAGAATTTCTCAATGAAAACGGAAGGTATTAATTTTCCTCTCTTGTAATCATTTCAGAGAAAGCATAATCGATAGATCCTTCACACAGTGAGCGATTTAGTATAAATTAATATTTATGGACATGTCCAAGACCAGGATTTCCATCACGACATATTCAAAAACTTAAAAAACCGACTTCCGAAAGATAAGTTATATTACACTTTTTTGTGGTGGGTTTTGAACGCGGTTAGTTTTTTTTACCCAAAAGGGATTTTTTTTATTATGTTTTTTTTTATTGTGATAAAATCATCAAATGAGTCCTCCCATCCAGGGCAGAGCGGGAGGCACTGTCAGACTCGTACTGACTAAAATCCACGGTGTCCTTCAATAGCCCTTTACGTACCGGAGTCACGGTAATTCGTGAGTCCCGCGACCCCGGCAGGCACAGGCCCTCTAGAGGGGGGTCCCGTCATTATTTCTGAACTGCTTCGAGCGGTTTTGTGTCATGAAAAGAGTGTAGTTTGCTATGCAATCGCAACTTGCACCAGCTTGATGCTTCTAAAAGAACCCACGTGCAAAAGCTACATTCAGCGCACATTAGACAGTACACACGGTGACATTAGACGAACTTTTTAACGTTCGTAAACTCATTCTACGTTCCTTTACACTTGCGACCGTTGTCGTCGTTCCTTTACACTCGTGAGTCATTGAATATTTTAACTGTACCTTAAATATTAAAGTTGTAAAATATGTATGCACTAGATAAACTAATAAAAATAAATTACGTGCTAAAATTCTCACGGGATGTCCTACATAGACGATTCAACGCGAACTCGATCACGAAGCGTAGCGAATGGAATAAATAAATACTTTACTACGGTGACTTTTTGAAGGCGAAGCGAAGCGGACAGTTGGTTTGATATTTTCAAGTAAATTCTTGCAATGCGGTGGCTTGTTTTGTTTTTTAGCGGTCGCATCAGTAATTTCGCGCGCACGTATTGCAGCCCCGTAAACGTAAACACTCAGTAGACTTAAATAAATTTTCGACTAAAACCATAGAACATAGAGTTCAAAATCTATTAATGACTACACTGAGCGTTTTCGTTTATCGCGAAAACCGCACCGAATTCGCGTAAACCGCACCGGATCGCTTCGCATTCGCATTCGCTTTGAATCATCTACGTAGGACACCATATTGTCTTGTGTTGGTACTGAACAAGCGTAGCTTCTTGAAGTCATGGTTGAAGCTCACTCCTTAGATTCCAGTAGAAGATTTAAAATCTGTAAAAAACATAAAATACAACAATAAACACTGAGCACAAGTAATGCCGATTAATGCGATCTCGCATTAATTACATGAGTGTTCAAATCTAGCTAAAGGCACTACGGAGTGGGAAGCGGTCTCCTCCTTCTGCGAAGCAGTCATGCTCGCGAAGGAGGAGGGTGGCGGCGTGAGGGAGAGGGCCGGGTGGCGAGTAATGGGCGACTCGCTGTCAGACCATGGACCATGCCCGGGTCGACGCGACGAATCACGAATCACGAATTACCGTGACTCCGGTACGTAAAGGGAAGGATACCGTGGATTTTAGTCAGTACGAGTCTGACAGACCCTCCCGCACTGCCCTGTGTGGGAGGACTCATTTGATGATTTTACGACGAAAAAAAAAACAAAAAGCTAAAGGCTCTAAGCCTTAGCTTGCTAATTGTATGAATATGTATTGATAAAAGTTATGCATCCATTTGTTAAATGCTAATTAAACACTCGCATGCTGGAGCACGTTATTTTAGGAGTCCAACTTTCAGGCCGCATAAGAAACACAGTACTGCATTCGTTGTCACAAATTGCCAATGTGGAAGAAGAAGCAGACTAGTTGAAATGGGACTGGGCTGGCCACGTGTGTCGAATGTCATTATTGTAATCGCTGGACAAAACAAACAGCAGAATAGGTACCAAAAGGGACAACTCGACGTCGCGACAGACCTAAGCGAAGATGGCGAGATGACTTTGACCGCTTCATGAAAGACTGGACCACGGTCGCAGATAGCCGTGAGAAGTGGAAAGAGTAAAGGATGCCCAGCAGTGGGGGACTGTGGGCTGATATAATAATTCTAATAATGCTAACAACGAATATGAATGCTAATAATGTAATAATCAAACAGAATCAGACAAAAACGTGATTAAAAGCTTAATTTAAAAAGATTTAAATATTTTTACCTTTCATTATGTCGTTTAACATTGATTGTGTTATATTAGTAAAAGCCTGGTAGAATTTCCTCAAGAAAACTGAAGCGTCACATCTGTCTCCCTCGTACTTTTCTGTACAAAGACATTTTGGGTCGCCGCTATCACTCAGGGAACAGCTTCCGTCGTTCAGGCAATACATCTGGCAAGGATTCACTTCACAACGTTCTCCCGAATATCCGGCATTACATCTGAAAAAATTTTGAAAAAGATGGATGAGAAACTATTGCATGCAGCGGAGATGAGAATGTTAAGATGAGTGTGTGGAGTGACAAGAATGGATAAAGTAAGGAATGTGTTTATAAAGGGAAGTCTTAAAGTGGCGCCTGTTACAGAAAAAATGAAAGGGAATCGTCTGTCTTGGTATGGACATGTGATGAGGAGGGATGACACTCATGTGACTAAGAGAGTGATAAATATGAATGTTGATGGATGGAGAGGAAGAGGAAGGCCAAAGAAAAGATGGATGGATTGTCTAAGGAATGATATGGAAGAAGAAGGAGTAAAAGATACTGTGACGTTTGATAGAGGAGAATGGAAGAAAAAAACGTGTTGCGCCGACCCCAAGTAAAATGGGATAAGGGCAGGAAGATGATAGTGACATCTGAAATAATTTTACTTTAATAAAAAAATGTTATAAGGGCCATATCTCCTTGCAGCCACACGGTTCGCGACTGGCACCGTCTCAGTTCGTTATTTACTCGACGATAGGTACGGATGGACGCCGCGAACGGAGTCAAGTTGTAATCCAAGAATTTTCGAGTATAGTTTCCGTTACGAAAAGCTATGATGTTTGTGAACACACATGAAAAAGTTGATATTGCGAAATTCAAATGACAGCACTGAAAGACATCGGCAGCGTGAACTTATTTCGAAATGGGTAGCCCAAATGTTTACGTTACCTAAGTGAGTCGTGGATTTTAGTCAGTACGAATCTGACAGTCCTTCCCGCTCTGCCCTGGGTGGGAGGACTCATTTGATGATATTACCACGTAAAAAAAAAGTCTGTCGAACGAACAATGTTCTCTATTTACAAAATTTATAGCTTCTCGTGGTGGTCTATCTCTATCTATAGTCGTATATATCTATCTATATCTATACATATATCTATCTAGTCTGTCAGCGATTAGCACTTTTCGTCCTTGTGTTAATAACTCGCTAGCAGCACGCGCGTAGTCAACACAAGTCAAGCATGCAAGCAGGGAGTTGTCAAACTGTAATAGAACGCCACGTATCACCGTCAAATTGTATTCTGTTTCAAAATAACAAAAAAAAAGTGTTCGTCTGGTTGCGTTTGTCGAATTTGATGAACGTGTGTTACCTGCATTTCGGTTGTCCATCAGCACTGGTACTACAATCTCCATGTAAGCAGTAGTTATGACAGACGGAAACATTGCCTCTCTCGACGCTACCCGGAGATCCCGCAGCAACTTTTGTTTCATTGGCACGCGGCAGGCTTACATCTGTAGTACCGTTGAGGGAGCCAGTATCGTTGGTCGCTGAGTTATTTAACACCAAAGTCTTTAGTGGTTTACAATCCGAATTTCCCTGACTTTGCTCCTCAATTGTATAATTAGTGGCCATATTGCTGTAACCCCCATCGGGAATTTCAATTGCTGTGGGTTTGGCATCTGCCCCATCAGGTAGATCCTTTGGTAATTTCCAGAAGTACTTGTCCAAGATGTTCCCCCAGTAGATAGAATCCTTTGATAGCTGGGTTGGTCCGAGTGAATAACGCTGGTCTTTTTTTATGCCTTCCTCGTAGAATGTTTTTATGTTCATGCCATCTGTATCAGCACTCACCACAAAAAATTTTTCTTCGACCTTGTTTTCTTCAATCCAGTACATTTTTTGTGTTTGAGGATCAATTGACAGCGCTGTCCTGGTTATATTATCATGACTCCTGTCTGTAATGACTATAGGGTCGGTACCGTTTAGTCGAGCCCTCTCTATTACATAAGTGCCCGCTAAGATCCAGTAGATATACCTGTCATTAATAAAAAAATATCAATTTCCTCAATGTTTTCAAAATGGCTCCAATTTTTTTTTATCGTAGTAAAATCATCAAATGAGTTCTCCCACCCAGGGCAGAGCGGGAGGGAGTGTCAGACTCGTACTGACTAAAATTCACGGTGTCCTTCAATAGCCCTTTACGTTCCGCGGTCACGGTAATTCGTACAGTCCCGCGACCGTGTACAGTCAGGCGACCAAAAAACGGACCCATACCTAAATGTCATAAAATCATAATGTTATGATATTTTCAAAACACTGTACAGAAAAACATGTTCATGTACTTGTTGCTTGAAAACGGCACTGCAAGCGGGTTAAGGACATAAAGACCTGCGACTATCGCCCGGAGGACACAGTGGAGCATACGGTGGAGGCGTGGCTGCTTGGGCAGAGCACCGCCGTGTCCTTACGGAGGCGAAAGGCGGGGGCGTTCTCTCGCGCCCGGTATTGATCGACCATGCTGTGGGGCGAGACGGAATGTGAGGCAGTCACCTCCTTCCGAGAAGCAGTCATGCTAGCGAAGGAGGAGGCAGGATGTGTGAGGAGCAGGACAGCGTCCACCTCACGACCCAGTCTAATCTAGACCAGACTAATAGTCAGTACGAGTCTGACAGTCTCTTCCGCCAGTGTAGGAAGACTTATTGGATGATTTTACCACGTAAAATGGATACAAATACGATGATAAAGGTTGTTTAAAAATAAGTCAAACTAAAAATCTTTACAAACCCTCGACAGCTATCCACGGCAAGGTTGCTGATCGCCTCCTTCAAATATACTATAGGTTTCCCCTCAACTGCAACACTTCCATCAGTTCCAGGTTTTGCGGGAAAGGAGTGAATTATATTACTTTTTATCTGTGTGTCCGTGAAAAGTGATTCTGTTGCCGGATCGTAAGCAACAATATGCCAGAAATCTTTTATTTTTAATAAAGTTTCAGTTTCCTCAGTTTCTATGTCGAAACTAAATATTTTTTGGACTGATGATGTTTCGGTGAAAAGTATCCGTTTGTGAAATGGGTCATAAGTCATCCAGTGTATAGCATTACTCGTAGGTGACACTGAGTATGTCACCTTTCCTTCATTATAAAATTCTAACAGATTAGCTTTGGCCAACACGATGTCTGAAACATTTTAATAACATTTTTCTTAGTTACGGTCACGATGCGGAGACCTCTCGCGCCCGGCATTGGTCGAGGCCATGCTGCGGAGCGCGACGGAGTGGGAAGCGGTCGCCTCCTTCTGCGAAGCAGTAATACTCGTGAAGGAGGAGGCGGGCCGCCTGAGGGAGAGGACAGCGTCCTCCCTCCACCCCAGCCGCAGTGGTAGACGCCCACGGCGTCGGACGTCGCAAGACGATCTCCGGCACCCGTAGGCGCGGGCATGCGGGCAACGAGTAATGGGCGACTCGCTGTCCGACCATGGACCATGCCCGAGTCGACTGCGCGTTGTGTTCCACGCGCGCCTCAAAGAGTGTCAGCATAGTGACGGGGCCTGTAGAGGGCCAAAGCCTGCCGGGGTTGCGGGACCAAGGGATTACCGTGACCCCGGTACGTAAAGGGCTATTGAAGGACACCGTGGATTTTAGTCAGTACCTACGAGTCTGACAGTCCCTCCCGCCCTGCCCTGGGTGAGAGGACTCATTTGATGATTTTACCACGATAAAAAAAAAAGTTACGGTCCCGATCAAGTAGATTTGCGCGGGTTTGTTTGCCCACTCCCTGTTTTATTAAGCTGAATCTGCTAGCAATCCGATATATTATGTCAAAAAAAATCAAGTTTGTAATATTGTCGCACTTGGGCTATTTTATAAAGGTGACAAATATATCAAAAACGGACTAGTGAATTCATGACACAATTGTAATCTAAAACGCGTTGTATAAAACTCTACATTTGTCAAAAAACCCCAGTTAAATTACTCGTGACAATTATCGCTGACTTTCATTTGATTGTGGCGACATTAATATGGCAACTTTCGACCTATTTGTTGTATGAAGCTAAATGTGGCAAAATATACAAATAAAATATTAACAAAGTAATCAAATCACTTTGATTGTTAGTACTGGTTGCAAGTAAAATAAATAAATAAAATTTATTCATAAATCTTTTACAAAGAGGGATTTAGAAAGCCACATAACAATACTTAATAATATCTAGTAAAAATTTATGCCTACATAAAGACTAGTGTATAACTAAATTATAATAAGTACAAGATATTGACATGAGAATTTAGAATACATGTAGCGACCTGCCCGATTTAAGTTTATTCTAAAATGGGAATGCATTATATTTATCATTTGGGCATTACAGATATTCTTAGATATCCCATCATGCCTCAGGAATTTCTGTCTTTCGTACACCTTCAAAATTCGAAATATCGAATCTGCGACATAGATGATAGCGCCTGTCAGCATTATGTCAATATCTCATGACCATTTTATGTTTTATAAAACATATTTGACAAGTTTTTTGCGACAAATAGTCACCTGTCGCTTAAAAAAGTTTTATAAAACAGATCTGACATATTTGTGAATTTTACACCGTGACAATTATGTCACCTATAAGTTTAATAAAACTGAATAAATGTCAAATTGTCGCTTTATGACATATAATTATGTCGAGTTGTAAGATTGTCAGCTTTATAAAATAGGACCCAGGGTAGTTCAGGGTACCATTTATCTCTGTACAAAAATTCATCAAAATCTTAAGTCGTTTAAATCGGAAAAAGTTAGGAGGCAGTGATATGTGGCACTTTTGATTCTACAGGCACTCTGGTCTGGGAGAGAAGTGAGCGAAAAAAACGAGCTCAGCGAGCTCGAAATCATCGTTAAGATATAGATTAATGTGATCTCTCTCCGATCGGGCCTTCGAACTATAGGAGGCAAGGAACACAGAATGGACATCTGCCTGTGCGCACATTTCTGCACAAAAATGTTGTACTCACCCCAGGAGAAAGAGTGGGCCAACCCCACGCACAGAGCTAAAAACGCCAACACCCATTGCGTTCTAAACATTTTATACTACAGATAAAGTTATTTCACGTGGAACCTACGTCTACCCAAGGTGGTTGCCCATGGAATATAGATAAATGCGTACAACACAGATCCTCAAATTACCTAGTTATTATTAATAGCTTAATCACATCACATTTAACGCTAAATAAATAGTTTAAATTAAATAATTTATTATGTACATATTCCTATTAAGTTTCTATTTATAATTTGCCTATTAGTATTGTAAACATTGTTTAGTAGATAAAATATAGTTACATTAAATTACGATAGCAAGCTTATATAATTAAAAGCAACAATTACAAATAGAGTGTTATATTTTTCCTTATGAAACTTCTATTTAGACATTAGAAATTATAAATTTTGTCAAAAAAGGCCTAAATCTATTGATGTGATAGGGAGTGAGCCTATTGCCGTCAACCTTGCTCGAAGCCAGACTCCCTGCCTGCTACTGAGGAATGCCTGATGGAAATCCCTTTCGCGCCCTGCATTGGTCGAAGCCATACTGCGGGGTGAGACGGAATGGGAAGCGGTCGAAGCAGTCATGCTACCGGAAGAGGAAGCGGGATGTGGGAGGGACAGGACAGCGTCCACATCTTACCCAACCGCCGCCGGAGTCGCCCACTGCAACGGACGTCGCGAGACAATCACAGGCCACCGTAGGCGCAAGCATGCGGACAGCAAGTAATGGGTAACTCGCCGTCCGATCATACAACATGGCCGAGCCATTATGTATGTTGTATGCCATCAGCACGTCACCCTCACGTGTGGTTCCGAGCTGTAATTTGGGTACTAGAATGTCGGGGCGTTTTGTCAACTAGGGCGTGTTTTACCTAGTGTTACCCTACATGAGATCGCATCGAGCCCATTTTTATATGATGATTCCCGATGTCCACTCCCAGTTTGTTTACCACTGGTGGACAGTAAAACTTATTTATTGAAAGCTAATCATCGCTCGTGCTGGCGGGTGCCGTTATCAACTTATTATTACGAGTACTTCAAAACAATATGCTGAATATCCTCAACGACAAAATTATAAATAGAACACTAGGAAAATTTATAAAAATAGCCTTTTCATAAACAAGCTTCGACCACGTGAATCAGGAAATTGGGTTGGGACTGGCAGGGGCCAGTCAATAGTTTATTAGGAATCTATCCCTGAACCAACAACCAGGGGGTTTGTGCGAGAAGCCAATCCATTTTTTTCAATAGTATATAAGTCCATGAAAAAGGCAATTTTGAAACATCTCATGTTAAAACTATCGAAAATTGAATCGATTCTACACCTATACGAAATGGGCAAGTTGACTGAAAAAATCTATCAAGTTACGAGTTGATGTCAAATTTATGCCCCGGAAGAGACGAGAGCGGTCTCATTTGATGATATTCCGACACCGATTAACTATGTTTTATTAATACTTGTGTCATAATTATTATAATTATGTCATAATTATGACCGCCTTTTTCTTCTTCTTTCAACTATGTTGAAAGATGTAGTGCTATTATGTAGTGTTTTATATTTATCTTTTCTCTTTAGTCTAAGGCCCTTCGCACACAAGGCGAAGCAAGTCTCCGATTTCTAACGACTTCGGTACCCATTGACGCACGTCTGTGTACGAACCTCAATGGATTTGTATTGTGATAGTCGCCTGGATACCCAACTCTTAAGTTATCAGAGACGGGGATTCTGTCTACTTATGAAGATTAAAGGCCCAAATGCTAACACAGAAAAATGATTAAAGAAAATAATTTTATTACGGTTTTCTGAGAATATACAAAGAACAATGGCTTATGGCCTTAGATTGCATGCCTGAATGGGTCAACAGATCAACTATTATATAACCGGCCGTGAAAATAAATGCGAGTAAAAAGTGATTGTAAAAAAAACTTCTTTGTAAAAAATGTCGGTCAAGCTCAATGTTTTGGTTTAGGGATCGCTTTTTGTGATGGTAAAACGATTCGCTTTGTTAGATAATACTTTTAAAAATAATGAATATTCTATCACAATCTTAATTTAGATTAAGATTCGGATTACGGCATTTCATTAATTTTTTTCGTTTCTATATGACACGAAGCGATTTTTAATAAAACTTCTCAGTTTCACATACATAGCAAGATACTTACATTGTGAACCTCTTTTTTAAACATTGACCTACATTAGAAATTTTCGGACGGAATTCCTGCGTTTACAAACATTTAAACTCACATACACAAAAGTCCAGATCCAAAACAACTACTTGTAGATCATACAAATATTTGTTACGTGCGGAAATTGGACCTGCGATACGCCTACTGCGCCAACCGTGCCATCACATAATATCTTTTTTAAAAAAGGTAATTGGAAAATCGTATAGGCATTAATTCGGTCTTGTATACACATAAAATGATGATAGCCCCGTCTAATTTAATACCACTGCAGGATTCGCTTTTAGTCAGACTCCTCTGAGTAAGTATTTTTCTATATTCTTCATCTCAGATTTGTCCATTTGTAATATTCACCTTTTATTCACACAAACATAAATAAACTCACACCTTATGGGGGTAGGCAGAAACTACAGAGCGCCACTTGCTAAATTATTTATTTTTATTCAAGTCAGAGTTTATTTCACAACAATGCCAAAAATAGGGGTGTGCCAACGGTGCCCAGGCACAGAGCGCAGACCAGGGAGAAGCGCAATTTTTTTTTCAACTTTGCCCCACACTAGGAATTTCACCTGTATCGTGGGTGCGTTTACAAACATAGAAACTCACACATACAAACACCCAGACCCGCAACAACGACTTACAGATCATACAAATATTTGATCCGTGCGGGAATCGAACCCGCGACACGTTACGCAGCAGTCGATTGCTCAACTACTGCGCCAACGGTGCCGTCATAAAATGGCCAAACCAAGACCACAACAGGCCACAGGCTCGTCCTGGGCGCACAAAAGACAAGTTACGGCACTGTTCCATAAGTACGATTAATTACAAGCTTTATATTATGACGTCATAAAACCAAGCTTGTTCCAGTGAGTGACCGAGGTGGCGCTAGACGACTTGTATAGCTCTGTCTCTTACACTCACTGGAATAAGCCTGGTTTTAAGACGTCATAATACGGCCGCCGTCCCGTTGTCTGTTATCAAATCTTGCAAGTTAATTTTCATCCACTTCCGGGTTTCCGATTGAGCTGAAATTTTGCATGTATATGTATATCGTGTGACAATGCAATATTATGATGACATGGAACTGATCTGATGATGGAGCTGGAAGGTGGCCATAGGAACTCTGTAATGAAACGAGTTTAGACTCATTTGATTCGTATTGGCGAGTACTTTGTCGATCGTAAGTATCTTTTTAACAATAAATGCTTGTTTTTTTTATAGAACACAGTGTTATGAGGTCCTTATATTTCGTTATTTGCTCTTCAATTAATACAATTTTCATTAGTAATAGCAAGATACCAATCCAATTGTGGTTCTCGCCGCCGAGCATGTAATGTCTCGTTATGGCTGTGTTCGCGTCCCTTCCTGTCAAACGTTCCCCGACGGAAGTCCCTCCCAACCAATCAACGTTCGATTGAAGCACAGACTATATGCCAGAAGTTTATCGATGAATGACAGATGAGTCAATACACTGTCTAATAGCTTGAACACAGACATTAAAAAAAAACAAACGGTTGCACTCTGGGAGTGCCGGCAGAAGTGAAAACTTGAATAGTAATAAACACACACGAACATTCGCGCAAACGCTCTGCGCCGTCTTACGAATTTTCGATCAGGTCACATGTCCTGACGCGAGTTTAACATTAATTACCCATTCCAAAAAAGTGCACAACGCCGTTAAAGAAGTTTTCACTTCAATAATGATTATGTAACTAATATTTACTAATATTTCCTAAAAGCCGACGTGGGAATGCATCGAGATGTAGTAGCGGTGGACAAGGGCCTCACCCCGCTCTCCTTGGCTAAAGAGAACTGGCACAAACCTGCAGTGCTTGACACTAATGATCGCATGGAGGTATGGCAAAGCAAGGAGCTTCACGGGCGCTTTTTCCGGGCCCTACATGGGCCTGATGTAGATTTGACAGCGTCCGTGGCCTGGCTACGATCCGGAGACCTCTTTGGAGAAACCGAGGGTTTTGTCTGCGCAATTATGGATGAAGTTATGATGACGAATAACTACCGGAGATTTATTGTGAAGGATGGCACGGTTGACATATGTCGGGCATGCCACCGTCCTGGCGAATCAATCCGTCACATTATTTCCGGGTGTTCTCGTCTGGCTAACGGAGAATACTTGCATAGACATAACCTTGTAGCCAGGATTATCCATCAGCAACTTGCTCTGAAGTACAGCCTTGTGGAATCGGAAGTGCCGTACTACAGGTATGTGCCCGACCCAGTTCTTGAAAGTGGCTATATCACACTGTACTGGGATCAATCCATCATCACTGACAGAGCTATTGTAGCCAATAGACCTGATATAGTGGTGGTGGATCGATCTGAGCGGCGCGCAATGATTGTTGACATAACCGTCCCACATGACGAGAACCTCGTGAAAGCTGAGAAAGATAAGCAACTCAAGTATCTTGATTTGGCTCACGAGGTTGTCGATATGTGGGATGTGGATTCAGCGATCATTGTGCCGATAGTCGTGTCGGCCCATGGCTTAATTGCCAAGAGCCTCGACCAACATCTTAGGAGGCTCTCGTTAGGCAGCTGGATCAAGGGCCTGATTCAGAAAGCAGTTCTTCTGGACACGGCGCGCATTGTTAGGAGGTTCCTTTCTCTTTAGCCCTGACCACCGGTAGCTTGGACCCTGTTCCCGATACCGGTGGGCCACTATTATTTATATTTTTAAATGTTTTTTTTTGTGTTTTGTTTTAAAATATTTAAAAATGTAAATTAATATGTTGAAAAATGTAACTAAAAATAACATGCTAAGTATTATTAAACAAACATTTAAATTCTCTTAAATTATTAAAACGCTAACAATAGTTTTTTAAATAACTGACTTGTTTCATTCACTACTCTTGTACCAATCATTTTAATGAATGACAGATCTACTCTCGTTAAGGAAAACGCAGTAACCACCAATTATAAGTAATAAATAAGATTTCCCTACATTTTTATGAAGAATTTCTCAATGAAAACGGAAGGTACTAATTTTCCTCTCTTGTAATCATTTCAGAGAAAGCATAATCGATGGATCCTTCACCCAGTGAGCGATTTTGTATAAATTAATATTTCTGGACATGTCATGGCTGACCAGGAAGTCTCAAATCAATAAATACAGGACCAGGATTTCCATCACGACATATGCAAAAACTTAAAAAACCGACTTCCGAAAGATAAGTTATATTACACTTTTTTGTTGTGGTTTTTGAACGCGGTTTATTTTTTTTTTAAGTTTTTATTTTACCTTTTTGTTCAATTATTGAAAACCAAAATTCTTGTCAAATACGTAATACGTAGGGTATTGTATACTTGGACGATTTGATTATCGCTAAGTATTAACATCGCGTGGCGAGTAACGGGCGACTCGCTGTCCGACCATGGACCATGCCCGGGTCGACGGCGCGTTGTGTTCCACGCGAGCCTCAAAGAGTGTAAGCATAGTGACGGGGCCTGTAGAGGGCCAAAGCCTGCCGGGGTCGCGGGACTTACGAATTACCGTGACCCCGGTACGTAAAGGGCTATTGAAGGACACCGTGGACTTTAGTCATAGCATATTTGCGTTTCAGGGTCAAAGATAACTTTACAGACAGCTTAGGCTAATTCAGTTCTTGATTAGTTACAAAGATGGGGTTTAAGATAGCAACTGAGATAGCTTACGTTTAACCTTCAGAATCGAACTGGGGCCGTATTACGAAGTCTTAAAACCAGGCTTTTTCCAGTGAGTGAACGAGATGGCGCTAGACAACTTGTATAGCTCTGTCTCTTTTACTCACTGGAACTAGCCTGGTTTTAAAACGTCATAATATGGCCGCTGTAAACGATTTATCCTAGAAGAGGACGTCAGATTTAAATTAATACATTTATTAAGTCACGTAGACTGTTAAATTTCCATGCGGTTTTCCTATTTTGCATGTTATTTCCCATCGCTAAAAAGCCATAACAGTCATCAGTTTAGAAAATATCACCGATAAAACTGTGTTTATCCTCTTAGTGACGTGGTTTATTTTGCAGGGGCTTTTTACGTAATTTTAGGAGTACCGCAATAAAATTGGCTGGTAACACTTATCATTATCATCAGCATACATTCGTAAGCCGGTGGACATAAGCCTAATTATCACTTATCCAATTACTTATTTCAACCATATTTAAACTAAGCCTCCATTTTTTTCTTATTAATAAAAACCGGCCAAGTGCGAGTCGGACTCGCCTTTAAAGGGTTCCGTAGCAGCAAGTAACATTATATAAAAGTTGGTTGTAACTTTGAAAGATAAATTGCGGTTTACGATTTATGACGTATTAAAAAAAAATGTAAGTTGGTACGCACAATATTGAGTGATTTACCATGTTATTTTAATATCATGGACTTCTTATAGGTTTTCCTATAATCTATAAGGAGAAAACTAATTTCTGTATTTTTTTCAAAATTTTAGGTTCAGTAGTTTCGGAGATAAGGGGAATGGTCAATTTTCGTCTATTTTCTTGAATAACTTAGAAACTATTTCTTTTAAAATTACAAAAAAATACATTTAAGATCTTCTCAACAAGACCTTTCATTTGATATGCCACACGATGCAGTTTTCAGATTTTTTTTTTTAATTTTCCCCTTCCCCCCCAAAAATGACCCCCCATATACAGATTTCATCTGCTCACGTCACACCTCTATGTTTGGGTCACAGGAATTGATATGTGTACCAAATTTCAACTTAATCGGTCTAATAGATTCGGAGATAATTGACTGTTAGCGACGGACGGACAGACACACGAGTGATCCTATAAGGGTTCCGTTTTTGTATTCAGACGTACGGAACCCTAAAAATGAAGCTGGAATACAACGCGACAGTCAATCGCTAAACCACTGCGCAACCATGCTGTCAAAGGCGAGTAAGCGAGCTTTTTTTTTTTTTTTTTTTGCGTGGTAAAATCATCAAATGAGTCCTCCCACCCAGGGCAGGGCGGGAGGGACTGTCAGACTTGTACTGACTAAAATCCACGGTGTCCTTCACGAGCCCTTTACGTACCGGGGTTACGGTGATGGGTAAGTCCCGCGACCCCGGCAGGCTCTGGCCCTCTACAGGCCCCGTCAATTTGCTGACACTCTTTGAGGCGCGCGTGGAACACAACGCGCCGTCGACCCGGGCATGGTCCATGGTCGGACAGCAAGTCGCCCATTACTCGCTGCCCGCATGCCCGCGCCTACGGTGGCCGGAGATCGTCCTGTGACGTCCGACGCCGTGGGCGTCTACCACTGCGGCTGGGATGGAGGGAGGACGCTGTCCTCTCCCTCAGGCGGCCCGCCTCCTCCTTCACGAGCATGACTGCTTCGCAGAAGGAGGCGAGCGCTTCCCACTCCGTCTCGCCCCGCAGCATGGCCTCGACCAATGCCGGGCGCGAGAGGTCTCCGCCTATCGCCGTCGTGAGGACACGGCGGTGCTCTGCCCAAGCGGGGCAGTCCTGCACCGTATGCTCCACCGTGTCCTCCGGACGATCCTCGCAGTGGTGACACCCAGGCGTTTCTTCCCTCCCTATCAGACACAGGAACCTCCCGAAACTTCCGTGTCCGGTGAGGACCTGCGTCATGCGGAAGGTAAGGACGCCGTGACGCCTATCCAGCCACTCCTCAAAGAGGGGTCTTACCGCCGCGATTGCGGCGTGCCCGGACCTCGGTTGCGACAGTCGCTCCCTCCATACTGCCCTGAGATCGCGCCGGAGCTCTTCCCGCCGCGCCTCGACCTGTCGAGGCAGCGGGGATTCGCCCCGGCGCTGCGCCTCCACGCGCCATTCGTAGACGCGCTGGAGGGCAGTCGCCTCCAGATCCCAGGGCAGCAATCCTGCTAGGAGGTTGGCTGATTCGCCGGCGATCGTGAGTAAGCGAGCTTGCTGATAACGTGACGGTACGCATGCGATATCGAGTCGATTCCTGATTCAAATCGCTCGTATGTGCTTATGGAGCGATGCGATGCAATGCGACTCGTTAAGAGCGCGTTTTCTGAAACTTGGCAACGTCGCAAAAAGTTGTCAAACATTAACAAGTTTTAATTAATTTTGCAATGTTACTGTGTAGAATTTAAGAAATTTGACTCTGTAGTGTACAAAAAATTGAAAAGGGAATGCTATAATTAATATCGGAACACCGAATATATAGTTTTAGATGTAAAAAAAGCATTTGGGAACTTTCCAAATGCCTTTTTATATACCTGAAACGGTTACAACATCAAATTCAGTGTTTTAATTACATTACACTACAGATCCATATTTCTTATTTTAATACAGTAAATTTGACAAATTAATTAACACACAAGTTTTAATTAATTTGGCAAATATTTAGCTATTTGCGATGTTGCTTAGTTATTTTTTTACATTGGCAGCGCCTTTATGTCGTAGTAAGTTTGATTTTCGTAGTCTATGTACGTGCGATTTGAATCGGCAATCGACTCAATATCGCATCGCGTCATTAACAAGCTCGCTAAGAAGACTCTTTTCATATTCAGATGTGTTTTCGTAAAACTGTCATGTATTTCTGAGAATAAATATACATATTTACCTACAAACAGTATTAAGGGGGTTTCTTGGCCGGTGATTCAACATGGGTTTTCATTTATTGACAACAGTAATTTTTCAGCACGATTCATCTCTTTTGTTTTATCGTGGTAAAATCGTCAAATGAGTCCTCCCACCCAGGGCAGAGCGGGAGGGACTGTCAGACTCGTACTGACTAAAATCCACGGTGTCCTTCAGTAGCCCTTAACGTTTCGGGGTCACGGTAATTCGTGAGTCCCGCGACCGGTGCGATTCATCTAGTGGAAATTAATTGTGGAAGTTCACAGAACCCGTGTCTTAATGGAAGTTGGTTGTCTTCGTTGGTCGAATCGTCAAGTGTGTCCTCCAGCACCGGATTAAGTAAAAGAAACTTGTTTTGCTCCATAAACTACCAGTTTTTTCAGTTTAACTTTGCATTCCAGGGCCTTGGTGTCTTTTTAAGATAATCCAGAAATCTTGGCCAGCGTCAGTAAATCGTATGCGTATTGGGGAAAATATTTGTTTTTTTTTTCAAGAATAGGCCGTATTTACTGGATAATTGTAATTAATAGATTATCAAAAAATATTTGACCCGTATTTTTTCTTTTGTTTCTTAAAACAAAATTGAGGAAGATAAAACGCTTCTAAAAACCACAAAATTTCCCTCGGTCAGTACAATTTTATATAGGCTTTATGACGTCACATTCCCGAATTTCGAAGCTTTTTTTCTTTAACAATATTCATTGATTTAAAAAAAATACGTATTCATTAGTTTTCAATATCTTAACTAACGGACTAAACAGATTTTCAATTTAGTTATGCAGTAAAATAACCTATTGTATCATTAGTTCCGAATATTACCCCCCTTTTTTTAAAGTGGTAAAATCATCACATGAGTCCTCCCACCCAGGACAGAGCGGGAGGGACTGTCAGACTTGTACTGACTAAAGTAAAATCCACGGTGTCCTTCAATAGCCCTTTATTACCGGGGTCACGGTAATTCATGATTCCCGCGACCCCGGCAGGCTTTGGCCCTCTACAGGGGGCCTCGTTTCTATGCTGACACTCCTTGAGGCGCGCGTGGAACACAACGCGCCGTCGCCGTCGACCCGGGAATATTACCCCCTAGATTCAACATATCTTACAATATTAGTATAGATCAACTATTTATATTTTACATAGACGACAAATAAAATAAATTAACACGTTAACAAAACGTAACTTAAAATATTACATTTTTGCATATTTTATAACTTTTCAAAGACAAAACACACGAAGAACTGGATCATAGATTTGACTACATAGCAATTTCATAATATTGTTTATATTGTAATAGCTTTGTAGAATAATAAGTGCTAGGCCACAAGCTACAATTCGCGGGACTGTCTAAGCAAGATAGAGGATACAGGACAGACAGACAGACAGACAAAATTTTTTTTAATCATATATTTGGGTTTGGTATCGATCCAGCAACACCCCCCGCTATTTATTTTTTCAATATTTTCAATGTACAGAATTGACCCTTCTACAGATTTATTATAGTATAGATATGTGTAATATGGTAGTACGGCTATAGGCGGTATGATAAAATGAATGGAATTTTTAAGTGTCATATTGGGACCTGGAACGTGTTAACTTTTAAAAACCTGAATCAACGGTGATGACCATCATCTGCCTAGCCTTTTCCCAACAATATTGGGGTCGGCTTCCAGTGAAACCAGATGTAGCTGGAAATCAGTATTTTACATGGAGCGATTGCCTGTCGGACCTCCACAACCCAGTAACTGGGTAAGACGATACCCCATGGTAAGACTGGTTGTCAGACTTTAGAGCTTCTGACTTCTGAATCATCGGTAATGACTATTTTTTTAAATTATTGATTGAAATTTCTGAATCGTGGGTGCATTTACAAACACAGAACGACACGATTGGCGCAGTGACTGAGCGATCGATTGCTGCGCACAGTGTCGCGGGTTCGATCTCCGCACGGAACAAATATATGTATGATCTGCAAGTAGTTGTTTCGGGTCTGAGTGTTTGTGAGTTTCTATGTTTGTAAACGCACTCACGATATAGGTAGAAATTCCTAGTTTGGGCCAACGTTTTTTTATTTAAAAATCACATACACAAACACCCAGACCCGGAATAATGAAGCTACGCTGCTCTCAACACGTGTCGCATCACCTGAGGTCGTGAAGAGAGTAGAAGACTTCATTTTATAAGTTGTCGACGTTGCAAATGCCTGTCCAATATTCCACGGTTATAATCACTTATGAAATGATGCAATAATGCCCTGAATTACACAAGAATGCGTAGCTTTTTTTTTAACGTGGTAAAATCATCACATGAGTCCTCCCCCCCAGGGCAGAGCGGGAGGGACTGTCAGACTCGCACTGACTAAAATCCACGGTGTCCTTCACTAGCCCTTTACGTACCGGGGTCACGGTAATTCGTACAGTCCTTAACCAGAATGCGTAGCTTGACCAATTATTCTATTTCTAATCCTAATCTATCAAGAATAAACAAAGTTCTTTCCATTTTATAAATGTTATACGCATTAACGCATTGAGTCGCGAATTTCAAAGATTTTCGTATTTTCTATAGAAAGAAAAATGCGTAATTATTCTTTTCGTACAAAACCTTTTAAAGTTCTTTTTCAACCTTTAAAATGAGATTTTCAGTCTTATCACAATAGTGGAAGGTTAACGTTCGATTGGTACAATTTGACAAATTGGGTTAGGATGACCTGCCCCAATGGTTGACCTCCCCTGGTCTGTAAACACGAATTACCCAAAAACGATTTTATTGAATTCAACGACATTTTCAACTTTTAATTGCTAGACGTAACAGCATAGGTAACATTTAACCGCAAAAATATATAACCAAACAAAAGTAACAGAATTCTAAGTAGTTTTTTTTTTCATCATTATTATGAATCTCTCCCTCCGTTGGTAAACCTGAAGGGTCTGTCACACTTTTACTGATTAAAAGTCCACCCAGTTCTTCCGGTAGCCCTTTGCTTTCCAGAGCCTCGGTGTCATTTTAAGCCAATCCCGCAACCCTGAACAAAGACACTGGATTTTAAATTCCATGCGTACGAAATCGCGGACAAAAGCAAGTCAAATAACATCGTAAAAATTATTAAAAACTAATTAGTTTCAAGTTGATTGATAGGGACGTACGAGTACTTACTATTTATTACACAGTTTTGATGATAAGACTAGAAATATTGCTCAATATTTTACAAGTACCCAAATCTATATATATAAAAGGAGAACTGACTGACTGACATATCAACGTACAGCCGAAACTACTGGGGCTAGGAATGTGAAATTTTGCACACGGCTTCCTATTATAATGTAGGGGAGCACTAAGAAGGGGTTTTTGGAAATTTAACCTTTAAGGGGGTGAAAAGGGGGAATTAGGAAAGTACGTAACCCACGCGGGCGAAGTCGCGGGCGAAGTCGCGGGCAAAGTGCTAGTACTCTATAATTGTTAAATACATGAATATCTAATTATCTGGTCAAAAGGTCATCATAAGCGATTGTTTTGTTAGAAGTTTTTGAAATGATAACCTCGACAGTAAAAATCTAAATTAAAAATAATGAAATTTGTAAATTAAAAAGATAGGGAGAGAACTAAATATTTAACTGGAGATTGTAACTCTCCTCTTGCGGTTGCGCAACGAACGCTTTTTAAGGCAGCTAAAGTTTAGAGCAACTATTGTATTTGTGTTTGAACACCTATCAATATTTAGACGTGTTACTCAATTGGGCACGAAAATTTATAATTCAAATTTATTCCCATTAGAGCACCTGCGGTGCTGTAGTTAATAGTGATGCGGTGTGGCAGATTCTCACGGCTCTGGCCTTAAAGAGCGGTCAGCAATCTGACTGAGTCCAGCTCTTTGAAGCGGGCGTGAAACTTGACGTGCCGTCGACTCCCACATGGTCACTGATGGGATGACGAGCTAGATTCCCATTACTCGCCGCGTGGCATCCGACGCCCTGGGTGTCCCCCGCGACAGCTGGGAGGCTACCTGTAACCTACGGTGACTACTGCCAAAGGTTTACATCCAAAACCAATGGCCGAACGTGCATACCGAAGGAAGGATAAGTAATGGCGATCACCCATCTACGGACCGTCCTAAGCGAGCGTTGCTTAACCTTCAAAATCGACTCGATGCGAGTGTTTTTTAACCACGATCTCTGCTAACCTTCTAATGACTCATACTACAAACATTTGTATGACAGACAGACCAAAGAGTTTTTGCGTCAACCATTGGTTATGCATCAACGGTTGATAAGTTAAATAGATTATGTTTACAATGCCGTAACCGAAGAGGTTGTAGGACTTCGGAATGTTCGAGAATTTGGATGCTGTGATCCGTAAAAGGTCTTGTGATCGCAAGTATGGATGTAAGTTGACCATGAGAGTTCAATACCCAGGATGGTCATCCTATTCCGAATTTTTTTTTAGTAGCCATGGCGGGATGATTCTAGTCTACCCGTGGTCGCCATTCCTAAGAAAACCTCGAAACGCCAATTTGTCAATTTGCGAACCTAATGGTAACCTGGATCGTGAATTGCTAACATAAGAATACGTTAAAGATAAAGATATTTATTCGTAGAATATGGTAGGTATACAGGTGTTATACATGGTTAGTACAGCATATCCACCGCATAAAGCGGCATACGAATTTTTATGTTTACAATGAAGTAACATTTAAATTTAGCTCGACTAAAAAACGATAGACATTTATATAAATGTGTAAATAAAACTAAATTAAACTATTGCAAAAATAAGGGAAAACACAGTAGCAGGTACAAAAATAACTTTAGTTGCATATCTATTAAATTAAATCAAACAATAACACTACATATAAAATTAAACAATAAGACTAAATAAAATTAAACAAGTAATAACAATTTTGGCACATGAAACTTACATTAACTAATACTCTATATTTCTATTTAATCAGTTAATCTCTACCTAAACTCCTATCTTCCAAAAAATCTTTCAACACATAGATAACTCCCTCTAGATTCCAACCTATGCGCCAGACGTCAGTGCATTTGCCTTTACATAAGATGATGTTCATTCTTAATCCCCTCAGTGTCGATTAGATACGAACGAAACCTGTGATGACGCTAACAGATTCCAGAAATCTAATTTAAGACTTTGATTTGAGTCGAGAAAAAAAAATATTTGGTAGAAAACGGTCTATGTAGACAGCACAAGAAGAACTTCAGTAAAAGAGTCCTCTCTCTGAAAATTCGTGGAACTACATTTTTTATTACAATTTGTTTTAATGACAAAAACAGTAGCGCTGCGTCAAAAGAAAAACCCAGGACGTTTGAATCATAGGATTACATAGTTCAGGCACAACTCAAGAGTGCACTTAACATAGATTTAAAAAACCAGTTTTTGAATTTAATATATACCCTATGTATAATGAAATAAAAAAAATATTTTATTAAAAGGACTCTAGCGTAATGCGTGCATAGGTGTACGCGATATCTAGAGGAAGTTAAATATGGTTCAATTTTTTTTTATTTATAGCTTAAAAAAACCATTAACACTAAATTAAATGATCCTTTCATTCTGTCTCCTCACAGAATCGCAGACATTCTAACATTATCGTCTTCCATTCATCAGCAAACAAGTCTAATCCAGGGTTGGTCTCCACGAGCGCGTTGAGCATCGTTAGCATTCGCGGTATAGGGGAGGTGGATCGGGCTACAGTGCGACAAAATCACGCGCAGTAAATATGATATATAAAATAGACTGTAATCAATTTATTATGAAACTATGTTTTAAAATAAATTGACCTCTTCGCTGGGGAGCACATGTCTGGTCCAGTTCCCTTATCCCTTATCATTAGAAGTTCATGTTACAAAATTGTCTTCAAACCGTGGATTGAACATTGGAAATTATTGAAATTATGGTGCAAGAAGTACCAATGGAATAATAAATATCAGCCTTATGTTTCTACCACACGGGCCTAGCACGCGTAGCATTACCAATTCTATCTCTATTCTACCAAGAATAGACAAAGTTATTTCATCGTTATTTCTTTACAAATCGACTGTTTTTTGCACAAGTATGATACGATTCGTATACCATTGAAGAATATAAACATTTCTTTTATATATTTTAAACATGCTACTATGCTTAAATCAATAAAATCTTTCTACGTTCTGTCATTTTGCCTTTTCTCGCGTCGACAAAGCCCGTTTCTATGGCGCCATGCTACGCTTGCTGTGTGTGTTAGTAGATGCATAACTGAAAAATTCCTTTTTTAATTTAGTTAGGCCCACGTTTGACCACTATCTCGCATACTATGGTAAGCGAAGATGTGGTCGCAGACGAAACACGCTTTCCTAGAACTAACCTATTCACTCTAAACTTGAAGACCACAAGGTTATAGCTCGGGAAATACAGACGTCGCCGCCGGCAGGGAATTCCACTCCATGGCGTCTGACTGACGGGACTGTACGAATTACCGTGACCCCAGAACGTAAAGGGCTATTGAAGGACACCGTGGATTTTAGTCAGTACGAGTCTGACAGTCCCTCCCGCTCTGCCCTGGGTGGGAGGACTCATTTGATGAATTTACTACGTTAAAAAAAAAGACTACGGCACCTAGCCCAGCCAATTAGGAAGTTCAGTTTTCAGTGGGCAGGCCACATAGCACGCATTACCAATGTCCGATGGGGCCGTAAGGTTCTCGAATAAAGACCTCGCTCCAGCAACCGCAACGTAGGACGCCAAGGTGGACAGAAGATCTGATGAAGACTACAGGATCGCGCAAGCCTCTTCCAACCGGTCCTATCGGTTTATGGAGGAGGCATATGTTCAGCAGTGGACGTCCTACGGCTGACAAACATGATGATGATGACCTAATTCATGGTCTGTAGAGGAACAGTGTATAAGACGGGGACGCGAGGTATAATGGGGACATACACTCTTTAGGCATACTTAACACAACAATAACGTAGCGCAAGCGCCATCAGGACGTCATTTGCAAGCGGTCATTAACTAACAGTCATTAACAAGTAGTTTAGGGGTGGTAACAGCCGTCTTAAACCCATGACCTACGACTATACAATATACAATTCCATAGTAATTGATTATATAATAATTAAATATAAACAAAAAAAAAACTTAATGAAAACAACCACGAACAAACAGAATGTTTGTAGCAACAAGAGGTTATCGCTTGATACTGCGGTAATCTAATTATTTTAAAGTTTTCGTAGAGTGTATGCATTATGTAACTTCCTTATTTCATGTGTTTTAAGTGTTACGCCCCGCCAGTGGGGTCTTTAGTCCCCAAACTAATTAATTGCGAAAAAGCAAAAAATCAATGGGTTTACGTTTTAAAATTGGATACGGTTTTTTAACAATATTGTTAATGTTGAGTTAGCACGCGTAGTTTGAGAATTTCAGGTGATTTCATTGAATTTGACAGCTGTCATATGTCAAAATTGACATTGACGTGGCGGGATTTGATCCCTTGAAAGAAAGAAGAAGAAATAAAGAAGAATTTGCTTCTTCTTCTCTTCTTCTTTCATATCTATGGGAAACCACCATTATTATCTATCTCTTTCTAACCATGTCTCTGTCCCTCCATCTCTATCTATCTCTCTCTCACTCACTATTCACGGTTGGCGCAGTGGCTGAGTGACCGACTGCTCCGCAGCGTGTCGAGGGTTCATTCCCCGCACTAAACAAATAGAGAAAGGTATAACTGCAAGTAGTTGTTCCGGGTCTGGGTGTTTGTGTATGTGAGTTTCTTTGTTTGTAAACGCACCCACGAAACAGGAAGAAATTCCTAGTGTAGGGCAACGTTTTTTATAAAAGTTATTACCGCAATTAACAAATAAAATTTAATTAATTACAATAATTATCATGTCGCCACTGTTCTCAGTACAATGAGGGAAAAAGTTAATCTCGATATGGGAACACAAAACCTCAACTCATGCCGTCCTGGGTGGAGTGGAGTAGAGCACTTACTAAGTGGAGTGGAAGGAGAGCACTTACTAATACTTACTAATTAAAAGCAACCTGTTCTTTCGCATACACTTTGCGTCGCAGGGCCGCGGGGCTCTTTAGAAACAGCGTCCCGACCCAGGCAGGCATTTGCCCATGATCGCCGGCGAGTTATCAATTACTCGCCGTCCGCCGGGCCTGTGCCCTGGTGTGAGATTCTGCCTCCAGGATTGTCATGCCTGCCACACGAAAAATTAACTGAATGGTTGTTGCGTATGCAAGCACACACCCCACTGGGCAAATATTAGTCAACTAAATCTCATTACAACATTTATCATTCATACGGATACGGATATCTCAGGCCCATCACGTTCACGTTGAGACCTGCGTGGTTTAGTTTATCGGTCGTCAACTTGGGCAGAAAGGCCACAAAAAATATAATTATCAGCATCTAACAATATATTATTAATTAGTCGAGATAACCACGAGTGTCGCAATCAAAAAAGAATATTGTGTAACAAAAAAAAGGAACTAATATCGACAAAACCAACAACTGAACACAACGAATATTACACAATGTTAACTGTAGCAGAAAACTAAGTCTTTTTTGTATAAATATAAGAAACGGAACAGCCATAGCGATCATTTCTGCATACGTCGCTGTAGAACAAACACCTCCGCAGATTTTTAAATAATTCAATAGTAACCTAGTCCTTTTAGAATTTAAACAATTAAAATAAACCATTCTCCTTTTTTTTTGTCGAACGCGATCACCTTGGCTGTATACTCGGTCGTTACCGTAACACCAGTTGGCGCCAAAGCGAAGTGTCAAAGTGACGTTTGAAAACGCGCGAAACGGTCCTTTTTGCATTTTTTTTTTAATTTAACTTTTTAATCCGTGAAAATGAGGGAGCTGAACGGAGTTTCTACCACTATCGAGAATAACGGAGTTATTGTGGCCAAGAAGAAGAACGAGAATGGAAACGGTGAGTTTTTTTTTCTATTCTTCTAGTTTTTATTCTTTTTTTAATGAGGTAAAATTATGCGTTCATAAACTCGGAACAATTTTAATGAATGAATGTTCATAGGTCGTTTGTAGTGACATTCGTGCCTTAACGATTGAGTTGCGTGTTCATAATTAGTAATTATGTTATTTTAATGAAGTTTAGACAATAATTGATAGTATTACAGAGATTGTCTATCAATACTTTTCTTGTTAGAAAATTCTAAGAAGTCAATGACTGCTTCACCGAAGAATATAGAATTTTAGGAAATGCTATTATTTACTTTATTTTAGGTTATAAAACATGCATTAATCATTTTCTTTGTTTAGTTTTATGTAGTTTAACATGGGCATGTTCTTAAAAATAAAGTAACTACCTATTATATGTTTGTATACGAGTATTGGAAAAGAATATGAGGTATATGAAAGAATAACTTTTTATCTACACCTATTTAAAAAAATATATTCAAAAATTTGAAAATTTTGAGCATCGGCGAATTTAAATTATATTTTTTATTTGTTTATTTTGCAGTTATCTGTCCCCTATACTTTTGTAGGCATTTTGAGACCGAATCACAAGGAAACACATTTATAATTACTTAAATTATTGAAACTTTTGTCCTCAACAAGCTTATAGAACGCTTATACACGCATTTAATACAAGAACCTATCATTGATTCATAAAATTTACCCATATAATATATGCGTAAAAATAGTTCTCACTATTGTAGTGATTTATTTTTAAAATTTTCCCTTCAAGCGTACTATGGGCAAATATTTTTATTTCATTTATATGTATGTTGATATGGATATGCTTACAAACTATATAAGGATTTTTAAGTGTTTATCGTCTAATTAGCTTCATTTTTCAGTAAGAAACATTCGAATAGAGGGTGTATTAAAAGTGAAACCATGTAAACTTGATTTAATGAAACAAATAATATATAAAACAAATGAATTGGTTTCAAAAATCACTGGATCATAATACGAATTTCATATACTGGAGATATTAATAACTATTTTATGAAATCGAAGAGTGATCATGATTTTATATCCGGATCTTGATACAAAGTAGTGTATAATTACACATAGGAATTGTAATTACAATAGATCCAATGCGTCTATAATTGATCAAGAATATTAATTGATTCATAATCAATCGCAACTTCGTTGACATAAATATTTCCGTGACATTGACATTATACAGGATGTTATATTATATTTGGGATTTATTAATAATAATTTATTTATTTAAAAGTAAAGTAATACTAATTATATCTAAACATGAAAAATACAACGAAAATTATAAAAATACTAGTAAAAATAGCCGTGGCCCCCGAACAAAGCAATCTTTTTTTTTCAAGCACAGCCTGTATAATAAATAAAATAAATCAATAATTAAATTAATTTTGTAGCGTAAAATCATCAAATGCGTCCTCCCGCCCAGGGCAGAGCGGGAGGGACTGTCAGACTCGTACTGACTAAAATCCACGGTATCCTTCAATAGCCCTTTACGTTCCGGGGTCACGGTAATTCGTAAGGTCCACGACCCCGGCAGGCTTTGGCCCTCTAGAGGGGGGTCCCATCATTTTGGTGATACTCTTTAAGGCGCGCGCGGAACACAACGCGCCGTCGACCCGGGCATGGTCCATGGTCGGACAGCGAGTTGCCTAAAACTTGCGCCAACAGTTGCCGGAGATCGTCTGCCGACATAAAGGTGTTACAAATATATTTAATATTTATATATAATCGAAAAAAAAAAGGTTTTTGTTTAATGAATTTGTAGATACATAGTTCTTAGTTTTAATTTAATTTGGTATTTAGATACGGCAATACTATCTTATATTTTAATTAAAACAAGCACTTTTATTATCAACAAAGCGTTTCGTAACACAGACGTATGACCCGAAACTTAGTATGTCTCATTTTTAATAACATATAACACGTATATAAAATAATATTATATAAATAGCTAACATATATTTTTCTTTACCATGCACTTTTCATAGACTGATTCATATTAATATTTACAAACAGCGCCTTACTATCAATTTCAGTCAAAATAATAATATTAAGTACTTTTTAATCTGAGAATGTCCAGATAGGTCCTAGTATCTTCATCATATCAGCCCGGGATCACCCACTGCTGGGTATAGGCCTCCTTTTTTATGCCATATCTCTCGGTTCTGTGCGTCTCTTATCCATCTATTCCCCGCGATCTTGACAATATCGTCATCCCAACGGGCGTTTGGCCGGCCCTGGTTTCTATGGGCGAACCTTGGCCACCATTCGGTCAAAACCTTACTCCATCTGCCATCTCTGCGTCTAGCCAGATGCCCAGCCCAGCTTTTTTTTTTTAAATATAATATTATAAATATAAATATTCCACAACGCCATCTAGTCCCAAGCTAAGCAGAGCTTCTGTTATGGGTACTAGACAACTGATAAACATACTTATATATTTCTAAATACATACATATTATAGATAAATTACACCCAGACACAGACACACAAATGATCGTGCTCATCACACAAACCTTTGTCCTGGGTGGGAATCGAACCCACGACCTCCGGCATAGCAGTCAGGGTCACTAACCACTAGACCAACAGGCCTGGCCTTTACTTGCGTATCGCCCTATCCCCGACGTCATAGACTTTCGTCCGACGACGGATTTCGGTGTTGCGCACTCGGTCTAGACTAGTAATGCAGAGCATGGATCGCTCCATGGCCCTTTGTGCAACTCGTATTCGATGCACAGTCTCCTTTGTAAGCGTCCATGTCTCGGCACCGTAATTCATCGTTGGCAGGACACATTGGTTAAAAAGGCGAGTTTTTAGACATTATGTTCTGGTAGGCCACTGAGAATTGAAGCCAAAAACACGATAGAAAAATTTCCCCCGTCATTCGATCTCTACGTTAAACAAGTGAACATTTCCAAGGAAAACATTTAAATGTGTGCGTGGCGCTCACTCACACTTTTATAAAAAGTGGCTTCACTAAAAAAAAGTTAGACATTTTATAATCTAAGTCTGTGACCTATAAAAGTACAATGACCATTTTATATCAAAACAATTTTGACTAAAAAAATTACTTACAAGGTTAAATTAATATTTAAATAATACGAGTAATGAATTGATAACACATAGAATGGAATAAAATATAATCAATATTTAGATAATTCAAATAATTTTTAGGGTTCCGGACACAAATGGTTAAAACGTCTGACTTTCTGTTTGTCCGCCCCTCACCAGGCTCATCTCATAAACCGAGATATTTAGACAGTTAAATCTTTCACTGATGATGCATTTCTGTTGTCACTAAAACAACATTAATAACATAAATATTTAAGGGAACTCCCATACAAGAAACGTGATTGTTTTGCCGTTTATTTAAATACTGAACCCTACGTGCGCGAGTCCGATTCGCACTTGGCCGGTTTTTTTTCTTTATTGTTTATTTTATTTTTATGGGCTGAAAAACATCTTATCAGTGTTTTGTGGTTTTAGAAGAAATACAACTTGACAGTTTTTAGAAGCACGTTTTATAGTAACACTAGCATCCCGCCCGCGATTTTGTCCGCGAGAGTTTTTTTTTTATCCTTTACTAGCGACCCGTCCCGGCTCCGCACGGATGCAATCTCTACTATATTATGAATGTTATATACATATAAACCTTCCTCTTGAATCACTCTATCTATTAGAAAAACCGCATCAAAATCCGTTGCGTAGTTTTAAAGATCTAAGAACATACATAGGGACAGACAGGCAGCGAGAAACGACTTTGTTTATACTATGTTGTGATTTTAGGCAACAAAAACACAATTCATGTATTTATTTAAATATAAAAACAAATACTATAAACTAATATTTACCAAAATGAACTATTATATGTTTTAAACAAGAGGTACACTTAAAAAAACCGGCCAAGTGCGAGTCGGACTCGCCTTTAAAGGGTTCCGTAGCAGCAAGTAACATTATATAAAAGTTGGTTGTAACTTTGAAAGATAAATTGCGGTTTGCGATTTATGACGTATTAAAAAAAAATGTAAGTTGGTACGCACAATATTGAGTGATTTACCATGTTATTTTAATATCATGGACTTCTTATAGGTTTTCCTATAATCTATAAGGAGAAAACTAATTTCTGTATTTTTTTCAAAATTTTAGGTTCAGTAGTTTCGGAGATAAGGGGGGGGGAATGGTCAATTTTCTCTATTTTCTTGAATAACTTGGAAACTATTTATTTTAAAATTACAAAAAAATACATTTAAGATCTTCTCAACAAGACCTTTCATTTGATATGCCACACGATGCAGTTTTCAGATTTTTTTTTTTAATTTTCCCCTTCCCCCCCAAAAATGACCCCCCATATACAGATTTCATCTGCTCACGTCACACCTCTGTGTTTGGGTTACAGGAATTGATATGTGTACCAAATTTCAACTTAATCGGTCTAATAGATTCGGAGATAATTGACTGTAAGCGACGGACGGACAGACACACGAGTGATCCTTTATGGGTTCCGTTTTTGTATTCAGACGTACGGAACCCTAAAACTAGGTACCTACTGCACACGGAGTGACGGCGGTATTTTTCTTAATGATTTTCAATTAGAAAAACCCTTTAAAAACCCCAACTAGGAATGATTCTACAGAATTTGTGACCACAAAAAATCTTGTATTAAAAAAAAAATAAGTAAGCCGGTAAAAAGAAAGCCGGGGTGACCAACTACTTTCATCATAAAATTAGGATTCCTTCTTTGAAACAACGAGTAAGTTTTCCTAAATAAATTATTTTAAATTGTCGGTGGCATAATTAAAACAACAATAAATCCTTTAAACTGTAGTCTACATTAATAACATTTTAACAATGTGTTGAAACTTAATACTCATGCATGATAAGTGATTTTCCGGCTACTTGGCACCCGGCTCGGTCTACTAACTTCAAGGCTAGCTGATGATTAATCTGAGCAATTAAATACCCGCTAAGTTGAAGTATGGTGACCAGACATTTAGTGACTGTGATGGGACAAATGCTACAAACAGTCAGACCTGTAACACCTACTTGTCAGTCATGCAAATATTTTTTTTGCTTATGACAGACATGCGACAAAATATAAAGCAGCAATCAGTTAAGCGCTTAGCAGTGGCACCAACCGTGACATAAAAATTCTAGGAGTATGTTCCTGTGGCATAATGATAATCGAACTGAAGTAAAATTAACTTAGTTTAAATTAGACTGTAGATAATTATACCATAATTGGCCTATTCCCATAAATTATAGCACTTTTTAAGCCAACAGTTCAAGAAATAGGTTAACCACAAATTATAACACGATTAGGATAAAAAAAAACAATATCATAAAGTAACAAAAGCCTTGCCAACGTACTTTTGCATGACTGAAACTTGAAATGATTCATTCAATGCCATGTTTTTATTTCCATTACCAAATTAACATAAAGAATAATTGTTTGTTATACTTAAAAACCTGAGCAATATCATAATAACGAAAGATTGTGAGGATGGATGGATGTTTTTTCTCTCTTTCACACTAATATACGGATTTGGATGAAAGGAGACAATTTTTTTTGTTTGGGGAATAGGCCCACCACAGATTGTGGCGTATAGCAATGAAATGCACGTTGGTTTATTCCTTATAATCTCTAGATTACAGTGGTAATATGAGCAAAACTTTATGTAACCGGAATACTGTGAATTACTACAGTCAAAACATGACTCTCGTAATAACCTAAAATCTCACAAGAGCTATTGTCTAATGAGTGGATAGGTCTCCTTGGTCAAAAGTATAAGTCAAAATAGTGCACTTTTCAATAATATATAGGTAGTAAAGTATAAAACAAAGGCACGTCTGTACTACGTGATAGATTTTGATGTGATTTACACGATTTGATAAACTTATTCATGAAAATGGATTAGATGTAGGAATTCATTTCGAAATAGCGTGGCTTTTGCCGGCCTATACTGTAGATTTACAATAATAAGGTGATGTGTTATAAGCTGGTTGTGTAAGGAGAAAAAAAAACACATTATAGGTACGTCACAAGAGGTATTTATTACTGTTCATCATCATCATTTTCAAAGTCATCTCTTAAAAGCAGTATTTCATCTAAAAAAGATGCAGGTGGCTCAACCTCATCTTGATGCCGCGTCCAAGATAAATACCACACTATACACATCACATGTGCACAGCAGCCAACAGTGCGTCTGCCCACTAAACAATTACAACATCCAGCAAGAGCAGCTCTAGTGTTAGTAATTGATGGGGTGGTGTCAACTAATATATAAATATAATAAGTTTTCCTACTTGTGTGCCTTGATTGTATCCTACCTCGTAGGAGATAATTATTTGAACCAAAATCATGGAGAGGTTGTCGGTATACCTCGATTTTGAATTGTCCGGAGGCCCTGAAATGCTCTCCATAGTACGAACGAGATTGTTTGATTTGATAAATTCCTAGAGAAAATAGAATTAGGTCCTGGAATGTCAGTAACTGTTGTCGCACATTCTGTTGAAACCGAGCTGCACAATTGATACAACGGCTTTGTGGATTATGCACTGTATCTACAGATGCCATTTTCATAAAATCTTTCGAATAAAAATATGAAAAGAACAGAAGAACTAAACTATTGCAAGAAATTGTCCAAAGAGTACCTACGTTATAGGTTGTCTGTCAAACTGTTTGAAACTGGACCACAGAGTATCTGCAACGGGCTAATAATTACGTTTCGTTCCACGGTGATTTTTAAAGTACGTTAGTTGATATATTATAACGTGATAACCGTTAATAACAGCATTAAAAACAAGTTCACTGTACCAATTAATTATTACCTATTTAAACGTATTTAAAGACGATGTTATTACCGCTGCGCACCGTAGTAACATTTGTTTTCACGTTAAAATAAACCTAAAAACGTTCCTAAACAAGCATTTTTTGTCGTAACACATTTTTACTATTATTTCATTATTCCGGTTACATTTCTATATAATTTCTGGTCCGTTAATTATTTTAAGATGATCACTTTTTTCATGTGCAATATGATTAATAAACGTTACCGTTTAACAGTGGGCCGAAAAAAAATTGTCTCCTTTGATACCTAACTCATAGGATACTTTTTATACCTGTGTGACGTTCTCATAATTTAATAAAGTTTATGTGATTTGGTCGCGGGACTTTCGAATTACTGTGACCCCGGTACGTAAAGGGCTATTGAAGGACACCGTGGATTTTAGTCAGTACGAGTCTGACAGTCCCTCCCGCTCTGCCCTGGGTGGGAGGACTCATAAGATGATTTTACCACGTAAAAAAAGTACCAATTTTACAGTTCGTTTCGCTCCACCCAGGCTGGAGGACGCAATTAATGATTTTACCACCTAAAAAAAGGCTTTAAAACTCCTTTTTTTACATACGTTGAAAGTAACTTTTATGAACTTTCTATTTTGGGAATCAATCTTTTGGAGAAATTGCCATTTTGCGAATCAGGATTTTCGATCATTTTCCATTTTGAGAACTCCACGGTGGCCATTTTCAGAATTAGGCATTCTACGCTTAAAGGTGCATTCACACTAATCAGTCACCGTCACGTCACGTCACCGGCCCGGTTTAAGAAACCGAATGTTTCTATACTCTTAGTATGACTTTGTTCCCACACGTCAAAAATCAAAATCAAAATCAAAATCAAAAGTTTTTATTTCACATAGGCCCTTGAGGGCACTTATAAAACGTCGACAGCAGGTGCTCGGTTCGGGTTGGTCGATTCCATGGAGAAGAACCGGCAAGAAACTCCATGGTTACTCTTTTAAAATATGGTATAGTTTTACAAACAGATTGTTACAATTTTTCGATGCTTAGATATGTGAGAAAAACGTAGGCCTGGTAACAAAGGGGAAGTCCTAACTAAAATTAGTGCTACAAAAGAAGAAATGTATATATATACACACGACTTACAATGTTCTCACATTCACAAACAAAGAGTAAGGAAGAATCTATACAAAAAAAGAAAGCTATAAGTCAGTCACCGGCACGTGATCTATCAGTGACGTCACCAGTCAGGCACGTCAATTAATATTTCCATGTATGGAATTGACGTACCTGACCAAGTTTCATACTTTTAACCCCACACACCCGGGAACGTCACGTCTCAGTTCAATCAGTGTATGTGTTCAATTTTAGCCAAACCGGAGACGTGACTGACGAACGACGTGACATTGGCTGGTGACTAGACAAACCGTCTCCGATCCGTTGTCGGTGACGTGACGGTGACGTGCCGTGACTGATGTGTATGAATGCACCTTATGCCGTCATGTTATGTCTTACAAGCCTCAACATCATGGCCAACACAGGTTAATTAAATAGTCGTTTCAATTAGTGTTCATGGCCTTTAATTATTTTAGTATATAAGTTGTACGTTATGTAATAACTAATTACTGAGACATACTATAAACTCTAACTATGCAGGTTAAGGTAATAGACAAAACTGTTTTTCTTTGCTTAATATTTTTTTTTAGTTTTTTCATGTTGATTTTATATCTAATTTGATAACTGAAAATCGTGTACACTCATTTTAAGTTAAATTTGGGTTAATTAAGTCATCAGTCATCTTTTAAGTACATTACTATCTTGATTACGTCACTAATGCGTGCATTGAAATAATTATTGCAAAAATTACAATCAACAAAAATATTACAATTTGCATAAACTGAAACATATCAGTTATTTTTTTTAAGTCCAAAGTATAACTGTTGACGCCAACCTTTATTTAATAAAAGTCATCATTTATTGTAAAATCTATTTCAAATAAAATGAGGTTGTATAGTAGGAAAAATTGATAACTTAGCAAATTGAATTAGTGTGTCAATTTCACAAATAATTATTTTATCTGACTGAAAATTTAGCTGTTTTGTAATGTAACCGTTTTATAGCTAATAACAGTTAAAATAATACTGACCTTTACAAGTTACATACATTTTTATTCTTTAATGAATGTGGGGCAACCCACAGTAGGAATTTCTCCTGTGTCGTGGGTGCGTTTACAAACATAGAAACTCATATACTTACACAACCAGCAACGTCTTTTTTTCCTATTATATTAGGATTTGCGAGATTGTCTAAGCAGGATATCGTGCCCCTGGAACGCAAAGGGCAGACGAAGGAACAGAATTTAGTCAGTAAGAGTCTGACCTCTCAAGTTTGTGAATTTCACGATTTTACAAAACCAAAAAAATGGGCGTTAGTAGAAAGTATAAAATGCCGTTTAATACTCACTTAGTTTTGAACCTTCTTGTTGAATGAAAACCCATTTAGTTTTTATGGTGAAAACTGCGTATTTTTCTACTCCTCCACTATTCTTTTTGTTTTTTAAAGACAGTTATAAAATCATTCTCGGGGACAAGTCGAGTTTCATTGGCGAGGCGCTTTTATGGTGATCACCACTGTTGCTTCTGGTGTTCAGGAGTTGCAGTGGTTTCGGAATAAACCGGTTTAGAGTACTTAAATTCACTGAAATAGTATGAAAAATAGTTTTCTTATTCAGCCTGTTGATCTTGACAATCTTATATTTGTAATAGGGTCAGTGGCTGAGCGATTAAACTGCGGGATTGCGTGTCGCGAGTTCAATTCCCGCACGGAGCATATATTTATGTGATTTACAAGTAGTTTTTCCACGTCTAGACGTTTTTGTATCTGAATTTAATAATTTGTAAACGACTCAGAAGATCACGATTCAGAAGAAATTTCGTCTCATTTTTAGCAATAAATAAAATTAACAAAGTTTGAAATTAAAAATAACCAGAAATAACAAGCAAAGTCATATCATGTGTTAGTTAATTTCTTACGAACAATAACCTCTTTGCGGTCATCGAAGTCGGTTAACCGTTGGTATAATATTACATGTATTGCAGTAATTTGAAACCTCAGACTACGAACTGATTTTATGCAATATTAGTTGGAGGTTTATTTCATATCATTATAATTATAGAATCACCTATATCTATATATTATATAGAGAAACTCATGGCTAAACAAATACAGCCGCTCAGGCCGATCTTCCGGGTTAAGCCGCGCTTGCCGATGTTGGTCTGTGAATCGGTGACCATCTGTCAAAGCGAGTTTCCTCCGTGCCTCGGAAAGCACGTCAAGGCGTTGGTCCCGGCTGTCGTTTGTAGATCTTTGACAGTCGTTACTATTAGTCAGAAGCTCTAAGGTCTGACAACCAGTCTTACCATGGGTTACCCAGTTACTAGGTTGTGGAGGTCCGACAGGCAGTCGCTCCATGTAAAATACTGATAGGTATCCAGCTGCATCTGGTTTGACTGGAAGCCGACCCCAATATAGTTGGGAAAAGGCTAGGCAGATGATGAAAATTATAGAATTACTGGCCAGCGTCTTCCATCATCAGCCTATAAATGTTCCCACTTTTGGGACACTAGCCTCATCTCTGTGAGAGGGCGTGGGCCATTATCCACCACGCGGGCCCAGTACGTGTTGGTATATGAGCCAGCGGCTTCGCCCAATAAAAATTATTCCACGGGAACATAACATGGGGATAAAAACGACGCTATATTGGGTCTAAAACTATCCTATTTTTCAAGAAGGTACTAAACAAACACATTCACATTGAAATCGGTCGAGTCGTTTCAGAGATCAGCGTTTACAAACACGTCATCTTTTATTTTTTTTAAAAAAAAACGTTGCCCCACACCAGAAATTTCTCCTCTGTCGTGAGTGCGTTTACAAACATATAAATTGACGTACACAAACGCACAGACTCGAAACAAGTACTTGTGTATCATACAAGTATTTGCTCCGTGCGGGAATCGAACCCGCGACACCCAGCGCAGCAGTCCAATCGCTCAGCGATTGCACTACCCGTGCCGTCGATTTTACAAGTCGTCTTTACAAATTAAGTGTATATTAAGACTCGAGAGTTATTGAAAATTTATATTGTTTATTCAGATGTTTATTATACTAATGCTCATCTTGTTAATTCACGTTAACCTAAAAACCTTAAAAACGTTTATTGCAAAACCCATTTCACTTGCTTAGCAAAATATTATTTCTTTAATAAATTACTATAATTATTCGTTTATGAAGCAAAATAACTAAAGAAAAAGCATTTCTGACTATGCAATATTCGCGGAACTGTCTTAAAAGGCCACCGCGGCCCTGAAACGTAAAGAGCATGGTTTTTAATCAGCAAGGGCCTGACTGTCCCTTCCACTCCTCACAGTTTTCCAGGACTCATTTGATAACTCAACCACCTCAAAAAAAAACACCTTTGCGTTCCAGTGTCATGGTAGCCTGTTAAGCTAACTGTAGCTGCAAAGCTTGTATTACCTAATAAACCTAACACTTACAACAAAAACAAACTAAATAAAATACATAATGCAATAAATCTCATTCACCCAGTATCTTCTGCTGACTCAAGGCTCAAGTAGACAAAGATTTATGTTACATACCTACATAAGTCTTCTATCTAACATACATAGACAACTATATACATAGTTATATGTAACATAGACAATCTTTCAAAGGCTTTGTCTGTGTGTCTATAGTTACCCACTTCACATTCAAGAGTGTGGTGACCAAGCCTTTGTTTCGTTTTTTGGGGATAAAGATGTTAGATAACCATTTTTTTTTGTTTTGACTAAGTGCAAATAAAATATGTTATTTTCCCATTTTCATTTTTGTTTTACTTAGCACTTTATAATCAGGTTTTAATTTCATTTTTAATTTTAAAATGGCAATATAAAATGACAAATCATTTTTTTTTCATGGGGTCCTCACTTTGACTTTCCTCAGAATTGGAAAGAAAACGATCTAGATCGCTAGGAAGAAGCGAAGTTTATACAAAAACTGTTACGATCAGTTCACACCGAGACGCGACGCAACGTGACGTGACGCAACGATACTGCAAATGTGTATCTTTTCATATAGTAATTAAAGTTTGATTTTGAGTAGATATTAAAACGCAGCGCGGCTCCACGCTGCGTTGCGGATGGTGTATCTTTTCATGTATTGAATAGAGTTCGATTTTGAGTAGCTATATTGATTAAATTTTATTGACTTAAATTTTAAACAGCAACAAGTCAAACTTTGAGCTGAAGAATGAATTAAAATCATAAGCATAAATGATGCCCTGTAACGATAAAAACAAGGTTATTCAAATCAAACCATCATCATCATTATATCAGCCCGGGATCACCCACTGCTTGGTATCGGCCTCTCCCTTTTTATGTCAAATCTCTCGGTTCTGTGCGTCTCTTATCCAACTTTTCCCCGCGATCTTGACAATATCGTCAAATGCAGCTTGCTTATCAAAAAAACAATAAATAAATTACAATATAACCTCTATCAATAACACCAAAATGCAAATGGCAAGTCAAAACTGTTGCTATTCGGTAGTTCCAATGTCTCGGCCACGGTCACTTGTATACCTAACCTTGGTGGGTCAATAAAATTGATTGCCAAATTGCAAGCGATGGCTGCTATGATAAATATTATTTAACTAGCACTTTGCCCGCGACTGCGTCCCGTGGTTTACGTACTTTCCTAATTCCCCCTTTTCACCCCCTTAAAGGTTAAATTTCCAAAAACCCTTTCTTAGTGCTCCCCTACATTATAATAGGAAGCCGTGTGCAAAATTTCACATTCCTAGCCCCAGTAGTTTCGGCTGTACGTTGATATGTCAGTCAGTCAGTTCTCCTTTTATATATATTTATATATATAATATATATAGAATATAGATAAGTGACTGCTTTGTTGGTTAACTAGTGAGAGCGTAGCGAGTACAGTCACGAGCAATAATATGTAAACACTTAACAGAATTCAAAAGCTATGTTCTCCTACCATTATCGATTTACGTTTTGCGTTTTCATGAACCTTGTATTTTGGAAACCATGCTATCACGAAATAGGACTTATATTAAAGTAAAAACCGGCATTTCACGAGAAAATCGCGTTTGAATTTCATTAAGTGTATACATGTTATTGCTCGTGACTGTACCTACTAAGTTTTTTGTTTAAAAAGATATTTCTTCTTCTCAGTCGCTACACTCTTGCTTGACAAAGTGGTTGTGGTCGTCACATCAGAAAATTTATTTAGTAGGTAATTATGTTTTGCGCACCCGCAACTTTCGAATTATTTTTTAATAAAAATCGGTTATTTTATATGTACGTCAGAAAGGTTTAGGCGCAAAAAGCCCAGTTCGCAAATTGAGCCGCTGGCAACAGCTAGTTTCATTATAATTATAATTTATAACGTTATATTACAGATTTTCGTTCTAAAATTGGTGTAGTAGTTTTTAATTAATTTAACCCTAATTTTCATTAAAATGAGGGTATTTATGACTAAACAATATTAATTTTACTTATTATATCATTGAATATTAAGCTAAAGATAAAAGATGTTTCTTAATGTTAAGGTGATATAAAAGTAACTTTACAGCAACACATCTGTCCGTCAATTTAAAAGAGCCTAGATATTTTACAGAGATCATCTCTATACACTATGGGCACTGCAAAATATCCTCCAACATCCTCCGATTCAGTCACCCTACTCTAATCCTTATTCGTATAAAATTTCATTGAAGAACTCTTGGATTCTGAACCTTTGTGCAAATGCTAGCCACATAGTATCCATTCCGCACATTAGTATCCACATTCTTATTTAATACTAGCTACTCCCCGCGACTACGCTCCCGTGACCTTTTGACCAACGACCCAGCAAGTCGCTTCCCGCACTATTACTTTTACCGACTTTTTTTATCGTGGTAAAATCATCGAATGAGTCCTCTCACCCAGGGCAGAGCGGGAGGGACTGTCAGACTTGTACTGACTAAAATCCACGGTGTCCTTCAATAGCCTTTTACGTTCCGGGGTCACGGTAACTCGTAAGTCCCGCGACTTTGGCAGAATTTGACCTCTAAAGGGTTATAATGCTGACAGTCTTTGAAGCGCGCGTGGAACACAACGCGCCGTCGTCCCGGGCATGTTCCGTGGTCGGACAGCGAATCGCCCGTTACTCGCCGCCCGCTTGCCCGCGCCTACGGTGGCCGGAGATCGTCTTGCGACGTTCGTCACAGTGGGCGTTTACCATTGCGGCTGGGTTGTGAGGTGGACGCTGTCCTCTCCCTCACGCGTCCCGCCTCCTCCTTCGCTAGCATAACTGCTTCGCAGAAGAAAGCGACCGCTTTCCACTCCGTCTCGCCCCGCAGCATGACCTCGACCAATGCCGGGCGCGAGAGTTCACCGCCTATCGCCGTCGTGAGAACACAGCGGTGCTCTGCCTAAGCAGCACAGTCTTGCACCGTATGCTCCACCGTGTCCTTTAGGCGGTCCTCGCAGTGGTGACACCCAGGAGTTTCTTCCTTCCCTATCCGACACAGGTACCTCCCGAAACTTCCGTGTCTGGTTATATAACATCACTAGGGATCAAATAGTGCATGATTTAAATACGGGAATACGGTTGGAAAAAAAGAACTGCAGTTGGCTTTGTCCGCGTGCACTCGGAAATTATCTCACAAAAAACATTTGTGGGACAAAAGTATTTGTCTTCTGCAAGTATTTGTTCCGGTTCCTTCTGTATGTGAGTTTAAATGTTTGTAAACGCACCCACGATACAGGAAAAATTATTACAGGGAAAAGTTTTAAAAATAAAATAGAAATTGTTGTTAGAGGGAAGACCCTCACATATTTAAACAGTTAGAATGCGTCACTTCTGACGTTTAAGCAAGATAAAATAAGGTAAATGGACATTAATACAAATTTCTCAGAGGAAAATGTACTGGAAGTCCCCCAGAATGTGAATGAACGGGCTTACACATAATATCAATAATAGTAATTAAGGTAAACACGTCAATGGCGTCCATCTGTCAACTGTCATTATAAAATGACGTTTAGCGAAAAAAAATATTCGCAAATTAATTTTCTAAATATTTATTTTAGTGTTTTTATTTGCATTATGAAACATGGAGGCTTATTAATTATATACATGTAAAACAATATAATTTTAACAATTAATCTAACTAGAAATTAAGTAAAGGTACCTATTTAAAAAACATTAATTAAATAGTATAATAAAACTTAACTATTTTTATTAATTACACTCGGCTAGGCTCAGGCCCATTATAATGTATTTATTATGAGAATTTGTTTCCCTGAATTATAAGTAAACTGCGTCGGTTTTGCACTCGAAAACCACAATACATAAAATTATTAATTTCAAAGAATAGACCTCGGAAGCAAAAGACAGAATTACTTCACCGTAAAATGTTCTACCTGGGTTTTTACATAACCAAGTTAAAAACTAAAGTGTTGAGAAAACATTAAGATATTGACTCAATTGCTTCGGGAATTCCATATTGAATGTTTACAATTTCAAAAATCCTTACAACGCCATTTTGATTAGCGAAAGCGTTTGACGTATTTTGACAGCTGTCAAGTTATTTTTTCTTTTTAAATAAAGAAGTGTTGCTGGGATTTCCTTATTCTGTCATTGTGTACGTTTGATGGTAATAATTTAAACGTTTTGATTTCAATTTTGATGATAAATCGAATGAATACTAAAGTCATTGGGCATTTTGTGAAGATTTTTATATAATAAATTAGGATGTAATGACATATAAGTATGTTATGTACCTAAATAAATAAACACTTTTCCATGACAGTAAGCAACTTACAGGACGCCTCGTCTATTTCATACATTTGGACATAAAGGCGGACATAGTCTACTGGTTTTTAGTGTAGTAAAATAATCAAATGAGTCCTCCACCCAGGGCAGGGCGGGAGGGATTGTCAGACTTGACTGACTAAAATCCACGGTGTCCTTCAATAGCCCTTTATGTACCGGGGTCACGGTTTACGGGGTTGCGGGACTCACAATTTGTGAGTCCCGCAACCCCGGCAGGTACTGGTTGGTCTTACTATAATTAAAATATTTAAAAAACACTATTTTTTTTTGAAAATTAACTTACAATATAGGTAATCAGAAATACCCAGCTAAAAAGAATCGAGAAAAAAAAACCTCGCTCTCATGTGAAATTAAAGATTTAGTATAATCATCAAAAAATCTTAATCGGTAATTATTATTTACGTAATTTTTTTTCGACTTAAAAGATTTTTTTTATCAATTAAGAAACAGTAAGACACAATGTATTTATGTCCAAATTAATATTTTTGTTTCTTTCGTTATTTAACTCCAATATAATCCAAATAGTATGCCGTGATCATTATGACGATATGAAATGTTTTATGTCAATGTCGAACTAAAATAAGTTACAGCCGTTATTTGTAATTAGTACTAATTAGTAATTAACTTAAAAACTGGAACTAAATGTTTGCTAAATTTCACACCGAGACGCTGCGCGCACATTTCGAAAGAGGGACTTAAAATCTGTCTTTATTTACCACATGACATTCACATTTCCCGTATAGTCGCGCCACGTGCGTCGCGTCGCGTCGCATCGTCTCGGTGTGCACTGACCCTTAAAATCCAAGCGTCTCTAAACTAAGCTGCGTACAGACAGACAGACGGACATTTTTTTTAAACGTTGATCGGCTGACGACGTCCGTCGCCATGGGCGCCTACCACTGCGGCTGGGGTGGAGGGTGGACGCTGTCCTCTCCCACACGTGGCGCGCCTCCTCCTTCGCTAAGACAGACGACGGACATAGCGAAACTATAGGGGTTTCCTATTTACCAAGGAACCCTAAAAATTAAAGGCTGATGTTATACTTCCTAACTATGTCATCAGAATGAATCAGCCAATAGATCGTTTCATCCTATCATTAACCATCAACAATGACTTGCCAAATTAACTTTTAAAATAGACTAATAAACCGGTTTCTTATAAAAATGCCGTCGGCAGTTATAAATATTTAATCATCATAAATCTACCTTTATACATCTAATGATTTATTATTGTCTTCTAGAACGCTTGTAAAATACTATTCTAGTTGTTGCCAGCGGTTCCGCCTGCGTGTTCTCGAAAATTAAACAACGTTATATACGGGATAAAATGTGTCCTATGTGTTAATCCAGATTATAATCTCGCTCAGTCCCATGTTTTTTCTTTAAAAAAGTAAAACAGGAGGGACTATCAGACTTGTAGGTTCTGACTAAAATCCACGGTGTCCATCAATAGCCTTTTATGTTCTGGAGTCACATATCATCATTTATCGAAAAGACAATCCCGCGACCCTGGCAGTCTTTGGCCCTCTAAAGAACAGACTCCCCGTCAGATTGTTGAAAGCTTTTAGAGGAGCGCGTGGAACACGAAGCACCATCGACCCGTGTATGTCCATGATCAGACAGCGAGTCACCCATTCACTCACGACGTCCGTTGCCGTGGGCGTCTCCAACAGCGGCTGGATCCTGAGGTGCACGCTCTCCTGTCCCTCACAACGCCCGCCTCCTCCTTCACTAGCATGACTGCTTCGCAGAAGGAGGCGCCCGCTTCCCATTCCGACTCGCCCCGCAGCATGGCCCCATTTAAGTATAAACACATCTAAGAAAGTCACGTTTTTTTAGGTGATTTTACTCGTGATTCTAGTCTAGGTAAGAGGTGACGGAGACAAAGTCTACGATGGAGTGAAATTAGCCAAAAGAAACCTCTTCACTCTAACTTAAAAGATTCAATCAACACGTTCCACGAAAATTCTAATTAGGATGTTGATTTCGCTCTACATTGTTATTGGGTTTCGCTATTTATAATTCTCAGAAACTGCCTGCATTTAGTCCCTTTTATTGGGGAATGGGTTCACCCCCTATTGTTTTTCCTGCGGTTTTGCGTGTCTCGACGTCTAAAATTATTCCTCGATTTTGGATTCTATTAGGGTAAGAACTCAAAATTTTATTGAAATTTTTTCCTAAGATTTTTTAAACTGTTGTGCTTGAAAAGGTCACAGACAGACATAATTAGTTTCGCATTAAGGCATAATACTAGCTCTTCTTCTTCTTCTTATCGTATGGTTGATGAACAACCTGGTGTCAGAGTTTAAACCGCCCGTAGGCCTCTGACATGGCTTCACACACCGTTGAAAAAACTCTCAGGTGTGCTGGTTTCCTCACGATGTTTTCCTTCACCGTTTTTAGCAAGTGATAATTAATTTATAATACGCACATGAATTCTAAAAGACATTGGTGCGTGCCGGGGTTCGAACCTGCAACCTTTGACTTGGCAGTCCAACGGTCGTACCACTCGGCTATCACTGCTTAGCAATACTAGCTTATTCCTCGGGAAATTTATACCAAAAAAAAACTAGTTTATTTTATTTTGTTTGTTACTCTTACGTAAAAATTACTGAACAGATTTGGATGAAATTTGTTACACAGATAGTTTTTATCCCGATTTTATCTCCCGTGGGATAATTGTCGAATTGTAGCGAGCGAACCCGCTGGCAAGAGCTAGTTAATAAATAATTACACAATTACTTCTAAAATTTTACTAGAAAATGCATATTTTTTAACACGTGATTTCTACTCAAACAGTGTCAGCTAAAATAAATAATCAGGACAAAACCTACGTCAATGAATTTAGCAAACAAAACTATTTCTTGTAAATTCATTAGTACTACTCGTCATTTATTGAACAAAGTCAAAATTAACCAATGTTTGCTCCAATGTTGGCCCAAATGCTTGCGCCAATATTGACAGCTAATGTTTGCAGAACCAGTTTTGAATACCGTGTCAATTTTTCAATGAATTGAACACGTCACAAAATTATTGCGTCGTCATCGTGACGAAGTTTAGAATTTTAATTTTCCCCGTTTTTATTTTTTCTTTGAAACTTTTTAGAACATTTTTGAAGATGTGTTTTTTTTTTGACAAACGCACAACACAGCTGTTACATTTTTATGAGAATAAATAATGGCGAGAGTAGAGAGCAGTGGTGTTCCAGTGGTATCGACCCAGACTAACGAGTTACAGGTCGTGGGTTCGAACACAGCCAGGCGCATTAATTCGCGTATTTTAGTTCACCACTGCTCTCAAAACGGTGAAGAAAAACATCGTGAGGAAACCGGCATGTCCTAGAACCAAAAATTCCAAGACTTCGATGTCTACTATTGTCATTGCTACTAACCCACACTGGACCCGCGTGGTGGATTATGGCCCACTTCTGTCACGTTCTTAATAAACGCGAGTAAAACCACAGACAAAAAATTTGTAATTATAATAAAATGATAAAGTTTGGTTTTATTTCTTAACCTGGGTTTTGGGTATTGGGTTTTTCTTTCAATTTATTAGTAACAATTTAATAATATTAAAACTAATTGGATTTACTGATTCATCTTAAATGATGGAGCCTAATATCGTCATCAGGTACGCCTTAAACCGGTTTGGATGCTAACAACATTATTTAAGTAAAAAAAATGCAATATTAAAATTCTAAGCTTAAGGTCCTGCCTTAAGCTTAAAATTTTAATATGTATTGCATTTTTTGTTTGATTCCCGGGTTGGGCAAAATGTTATTGGTTTTCCGTTCAGAAATTTCTGCAGCTACGGAGTTTTAATTTCTGCCAGATTGATAGTATTAGGCTTGATCCCTATTACATGGAAATTAAACATAATATAAATTATGGCACATTCCCTCCAACAGAGTAAAATAAAATTTCCAAAAAAAATCTGTGAAAATTATTTTTTAATATTATTAATTATCGTTATAATTATATTATCTCCTTCATTCATCTTTTCACTTATTTGTTACATTTTTAATTATTTTTTACAAAAAAACATTTAAAAATATAAAAATAGTAGTCCGCCGCCACCGGTGTGGTAGCAGTGTCCAAGTTACCGGTGGTTAGGGTTCCAGAGACACGAACCTTCGCGAATTGGTTGATGTCACAAGTATTCGAAATTTTGGTTCCAGGACATGCCGGTTTCCTCACGATTTTTTTGTTCACCGTTTTGAGAGCAGTGGTGATGATATAAATTACACAAAGTAATGCCTCTGGCTGGGTTCGAACCCACAATCTACTACTCGTAAGTCGGGGCTTATACCACTGGGCCACCACTGAGATAACAGACACAAGAGCAAAGATATATCAAATAAATCCTAAAACGGTTTATCAGAAATTTACCTAACAGTTCACACACTTCGCAACTTAAAAGTTACACAAAAATTACCTTTACTTCTAAAACATTGTGACATTTTGAATTCTTAATAGCTGTAAAACCATAATTTGTAACATTACTGTTAATTACTTTCTAAATTATTAAGGTATCAATTAGTAAATGATGGAAAAGTTCACTAAACTATTGCACTAGTATTTTGTAACTATCTTGTTAATATTGCGCAATTATAATTTCAAAGAAAGTCGTATTATCGCAGGAACGTCTGTAAAGGTAACTAACTGACTCTGGAACGCAAAGGGCAACTGAATGAATGGGGTGGATTTTTAGTCAGCAAGAGTCTGACAGTCCCTACCACTCTACACAGGGCGGGAGGACTGATTTGATGGTTTTATCTATATATATAAAAGGAGAACTGACTGACTGACATATCAACGTACAGCCGAAACTACTGGGGCTAGGAATGTGAAATTTTGCACACGGCTTCCTATTATAATGTAGGGAAGCACTAAGAAGGGGTTTTTGGAAATTTAACCTTTAAGGTGGTGAAAAGGGGGAATTAGGAAAGTACGTAACCCACGCGGACGAAGTCGCGGGCAAAGTGCTAGTCACCCAAAAAAAGGGTATCGTAAGGTAATAACAGTCAGATTTGCAGTCACTCCTTGTAAAATACTGATATTCAGCTGAATTCAAAATATATAGATAGGTACATCGAAAAAGAAAGGCATATGTATAACATGGTCTGGTCTATGGTAACTTACTTTTTTTCCAACTTTTTAACCAACCATAACACTATTCGTTTTTTTTTAATAGAACAAGCTTTTTTATTTTTTTAGGCGTTGCTCCACACTAGGAATTTCTTCCTGTATCGTTCTGTATTTCTACGTGTCGTCAAAGTTATAACCTATATTAAAAAAAAACATAAGTTCGTAGTATTATAATACGAGCAATAGTGTCAATGCATACTATTCTTTTTATAATTATTCTCTTCAAGAATCTTACATTGTAATTTCTTAGATGTTACATTGTTAAGTTTAAAGTGTTCTGCAATAAAATACATTTAAGCCTTTGTCAAACAGACAGGCGTGACGAACGCGAAGCGTGACGTTTTTATTTGTAATGTATGGAATTGTTTGAATACAATCACATAGAAAAGCGAAAGCGATCCGATAGCGTGACAGAACTATCGAACTGACGTCTCGCTTCGGTTCGGTATCGCTTCGGAAACGCTTCGCTTTCGCCTATCTGTTGGACAAAGGCATTAAAGAAAAAGTAGTACTTAACCGTCAAAATAAAGTTTACTAATAAGCTCCTGTATTACTTTTCAAATAAATGTAGGCGTCATATGAAAAATATTTTAATTCTAACCTATTCTATTTTAGGCGAAGTAAATCAATAAAACAATAAATAAAAATCAAAGTCCAAACGGATGCAAATAATAATAAATATCGAAATTAAATTAATAATAATCGATACTATTATTAATAATAATAACTGTCAACATCCAATTTTATCGGTATCGACTACCGGTATTAGTGAATTTATGGAAATTAATTAAAATTGTCTAGCTGTCTGATCTTATGATAAACACGAATTTTAATAGAATAACGGAACTTTTTTTGTATGAATCATGGAAATGTTTTGATATTTATTACAAAAAAGCGATTTGATTTTGTATTTATTAACGCCCGCCCTTAATTACTACTGACTCAGGGGTGCTATTTAATATATTTTCTTCTTTCACCTCAAACAATATAAAAATAAGTATTGTTCTTAAACTGTTACTATACATATCAGGTAACCGCGACCTCGGAAAACAAAGGGTTATAGAAGGATTACCATAGATTTTAGTCAGTACGAGTCTGACAGTTCCATCCCGCCCCGTCCTGGGTTGGAGGAGTAAAAATAGCTGTCTTTGGAATCCTAAATAATTTTTAAAAATAACAGCCATAGAAAAGGCATTTTAATAAATAAAAAAAATAGTGTATTAATTAGCAGTATTTATATTTATATACTAAGGGATAATTCTCTCAAAATTAAATAATTTAAGGTAGCTAGGTACCAGGATAACATAATTCAGTAGATAGTAATATTTACCAAAACATAGAAAACTTTTCACGTGGGATTTGTTACGCCCACTCATTGATAATATATTCTTGAATTCATTCTATATCTAACTTGTTTTACTTACATATAAAATGACTTAAAAGGGTAAAATAATAATCGTTACTTCGTGTATTTATTAAGCTTTTTTTTTTTTTTTTTTTTTTTATCGTGGTAAAATCATCAAATGAGTCCTCCCACCCAGGGCAGGGCGGGAGGGACTGTCAGACTTGTACTGACTAAAATCCACGGTGTCCTTCAGTAGCCCTTTACGTACCGGGGTCACGGTAATCTGTGAGTCCCGCGACCCCGGCAGGCTTTGGCCCTCTACAGGCCCCGTCTCTATGCTGACACTCCTTGAGGCGCGCGTGGAACACAACGCGCCGTCGACCCGGGCATGGTCCATGGTCGGACAGCGAGTCGCCCATTACTCGCTGCCCGCATGCCCGCGCCTACGGTGGCCGGAGATCGTCTTGCGACGTCCGTCGCCGTGGGCGTCTACCACTGCGGCTGGGGTGGAGGGAGGACGCTGTCCTCTCCCTCACGCGGCCCGCCTCCTCCTTCGCGAGCATGACTGCTTCGCAGAAGGAGGCGACCGCTTCCCACTCCATCTCGCCCCGCAGCATGGCCTCGACCAATGCCGGGCGCGAGAGGTCTCCGCCTATCGCCGTCGTGAGGACACGGCGGTGCTCTGCCCAAGCGGGGCAGTCCTGCACCGTATGCTCCACCGTGTCCTCCGGACGATCCTCGCAGTGGTGACACCCAGGCGTTTCTTCCCTCCTTATCAGACACAGGAACCTCCCGAAACTTCCGTGTCCGGTGAGGACCTGCGTCATGCGGTAGGTCAGGACGCCGTGACGCCTATCCAGCCACTCCTCAAAGAGGGGTCTTACCGCCGCGATTGCGGCGTGCCCGGTATTTATTAAGCTAGATTATTCTTTAACTTTTGATTTGAATTTTTGGTATTTAAACACGAATTATATCGGGTCCAATTGAAAACCAGCGTCGAGCACTTAGCTGCTCGACAAATTGCTGAACTGGACCCATTTGGCGTGGCCGTGGGACACACAGTGTTATATTATTTGTTATTTCGTTGTTGTTTTTTAACATATAATTGATCCTTGTTTTTTTTTCTTCCTTTATTTGTTTATGATGTGTGTACCCGGTCAGCCAAATAAACGTTTTTTCTTTCTTTCTTTCTTTCTTTTAATTATAAAATTCATAGGTATTTTCCCAACTATTTTGGGGTCCAGAGGCCTTATCGTGAATCCCTAGTCAAAATCAAAATGAAATCATTTATTTCAACTAGGTCAATTAATTATAGGCACTTTTTAATTGTCAAAAGACAAAAAATTAAACTAGTACAAAAATAGTTATGGTGCTATGACGTAAAGTAAACTTCCAGTTTACTTTGACATTAATTTCAAGGAAAAAAATCGTTCCTTCTTCGTACACTAGAGGCGCTGTTCCATTTCTCCATACATACAATAAACGCAGTAAATACTTCAAGTACGCTGTAATTAAAATACTGAAATCTTGTAATCAAGCTACAAAATGCTAATATTTACATGGAGTGACTGCTTAACTAACCTCTATAACCAAGATCCTGAGTGACAAATCATAAAAAGATATAATTCAAAATCGAATCAATTAACTAAATTACTCGAATCACTAATCGATTCATCAAAAAATAATTGCATATATCGATACAAACACTCATTCACGGTAGTTATCGATTCTCAAGTTTTGACGCATGCGTACGAAACGAAGCTAAAGTACAAATATCATCTGTTGAATGCCTGCCACACTCAGTCAGCCATCGCCGTGTGTCCAAACACATCGTCCACACTAATTTATTAATTTATTTTCCGTGTTTTCTGTTTTGTATAAAAAAAAACCCGCGAACCGTAAGTAGAGACAACAAACAAAATTAAATACTTTTTCTTTTTTCGGAAAAAGCGTTCGTTTTGTGCAGTTTATTTTGTGCGTTTTTTGTTTTTTTTTTAATTGTTCAAAGAGTGAGTATGGATTGTGATATAAACAAATAGGTGTTTGCCTTCGTTTATCGCGATTTGTCACGAGTTATCAATGTGATTTACTTTTTATATCGTTCCGGTTCCGGTTTGTAGAGCCTAGGTCATAAGTTGACCTAGGTTTGTAACGTTTGACCTATACCTGCGTCACGTTATTTTTTTTTCGACGAAGCATAGCATGATTGAAATGATTAAAACTATCAAGGTTTTGCTTCTACCACGTTTTCATTCATAATTATTTGTGAATAATTACAATTTAGCTTGTTTTGATATCAAAATATTATGCAACAATCGAGTTTATGTTAGAAATGAATTATTTGACGTATCATTTTAATATAATTGCATTATTTAATATTGTGCTTGTTATCAATTTTCCATTTAGTGATGCTCAACTTTTAAATGCAACTACTTATACTTACTTTAGTGCTAATGCCTAAAATGCATTCATATAATAAAAGTGTTGCAAGATGTACATTTTTGGTAGTCACTCATTGTAGCATTTCTAGAATATTATTACGTGTAGCTCACATTCAATTAAACCTCGTCAATCATGTGATTGTTCAAGAATCTTAGAGCCTTTTGGGATACCCACAATAATTGCGATAAACCCTAGTAAAGTAGAATCTTCACTATTTACTACAGACAGCATCATAACATAACGTATGTAATCCCGAAGAGTTAAACAGAGATGTGCCCATAATACTTCCCTTTATGCCCAGTAATGTTGGCTGCGTTATGTTTTTTACTACAGATTCTGACAGATATTATCGCACAAAACAAACAATAAGATAATTTGCACTATCACTGCAATTACTCATCGTTTTATCACTATATTATTATTATGCATTGTTTGGTATTTTATTATCCGATGACTATGAAGAATAGCCATGGGGATATTACCATGGATCTTTAGTTTTTGGTTAACTATCTATTTCACTTTTGAACCTATGATTTTGTCCCGAAAAAAAAATGACAGAGTAAATTTATTCATAGTTTTATTTGCTAAAGGTTTTATAATTAATTATTTCTGGTAATTAAAGTTATATATTTTTATTTGATAAACTAGTTTATTGCTTAATTACCGTAAGTACGTATAGGTAACTGGTTAAGGTACGTACAAAGTGGTGTTAACGAAAATCATGGTTTGTGCAATTATCAGTAGAGTCAGACGAGTTGTGAGTTAAAATATAATTCTATTAATTGAATTTGTAGAGATTTTTGTGTTATTTTTCTCGAATATAATTAAGGTTTAGCTAACGCAATATCTTTTATCAGACGTTTTGTATTTTTCCTCTCATCCAGTTTAGATTGAGTTCAGTTTAGTTAGAAGTCACGTCCATTTATATTTTTCTTTTCGTCTAGCCCCTGCTATCCTCATGAATCTTTTCCCAAGAAATGCCAAACGGGATCAGACAGCTCGAATCTGTAACAAAGATATATCTTAAAGTCTTAATTTTTCTTATATCTTTAAACCAATTTTGTAAAATATAGTCAGCTATAAAACATTTTTTTTCTTAAATCGTTTCGGAATAAGACAAAACTTTGAGTTATTCTGTATCAGCATTTTTTATAAAACATAAAATAAGTCTTAATTTATACTAAAACGCCTTTGACTATAACGATATAAGGTTACACACATAAAGGGTAATCCCTACAAACCGGTTAAAAGGGACCGCTAAGACATATTTCCTTAAAAGAAACCCTGTTTGCGGTACTTAGTACTTAATCTGAATAAACAAGCCATTTTTAATTATTCATCTTGATTAAAAATAGAACAAACCATGGCTAAAAATCTTTTTTAAGAAAAATAGCTCATCAAATTTGTTTATTTGGAAAACCTTGGTATGATTAGAGTATAGAGGCTATTTTATTTCGACTCTAAAAGCTAAAAGGTTAGGTATTAGGATTATAGAAAATGTCTTTAATTTATGTAGGAATTTTTTATTAGGTTACAATGACTACTAAATACTTGTAATTTACTAAATTCTTATTCGCTAATTATAGAAAGTTTAAACCAATTTATTAAACATGAAGTTTAGTTGGCATCTTTGTTTAGTTGCTGAATCTTGTTTAAATTTAGAAATGCTCTTTTCTTAATTACTCGCAGACCCATGGCTAAATACCTAATCGACAATCGCATTAGAGAACACAATCTTGTATTATTCATAAAATTTATAAAGTATAAGGCTGCTATAAAAGGTTTTTGGATTGTAATCTAATGACCTTTTTAGTCCCGACATAATCCTAAAAATAACAAAGTAAAATTTCGAAACTCTCGAAATAAATGGGTACACGAAAAATCGCGAGTTCAGAAACTCATTCGATCATTCGGAATTAAAACCTTGACAAAAAAGAAAAAAGTACGAACCACAGATTAAAAAAGTTAAGTCCCGGCTTTTTTTGTTAACGCTACTGTTGCTCGCAAAGGACACGCGTTCACTTTTGCAACAAGGACACTAGGTACTAGTGTTAGAACTATACCATTTAATTATTGTTATCATGCTGTCCGTACTTTTAAGTGAAGGGGAATTTGGTTTTAAAACGTGAATTTAAATGTCGAATTTTGAATAAGTTTTGTGATAAAATTGCATATTGTTGGACTGACAAAAGTTGATGATAAAATAATAGAAAGAAAATTACACATAAAGAAGCTAATTTATCTCTTCATTGCGATTATTTTCTATACGAGACTACATATAGGACTGAATCTCCTGGTTACGATGATATACAAAACCAAAGTCCAACAAAATAAAGGTACTAAAAATAAAAGCTTTTCTTAGAAAATAATGTCTGTAAAATATTGCTTAGTTTGAGATAATATAATGCGTAGACAGCAGTATCTAAAGGGCCTATTCACTCCCAGTTTTAGTTTATTACGATCTCGCCGTGATATTTTTTTAAAACGTAAATACCTAAATGACTGAATCTTATAAAACCCGAACCCAATAAAACCGTGACCATAAATTATTAAAAAAAAAACATTGGTACTTACCGATCTGTCATAATTTTCCCGGTAAATCAAAATAATTAATTCGCTCCAGTTTTAAATCAGAGACAAGGTAAGGCAACGGAACTAAGCCATAAATCCTAGTCTATATCCGGCATTAAACATAAATGGAGCCATATTTTAATAAATTAATGTGAGAAAAACCACATGACATATGAATACATTATCGCTGGGTTTTTATTAACATTTGTAATGATTAAACATCATCATTGTGTTCTGTTGATTCATTAAAGTGACAAAAAGTTTTGAATGCGCGGGAAAAATGACAAGTGACAAGTGTTTTAGGGTTCCATAGGACAAAATAGTTTGACATTTAAACTTTTTTATGCCAAAGAAATACCGCCATTTTTTTCTTTTTCTCGATTCAAATATACAATAGTCAATTTTGATTTACCTGAGAATTGAACCCATGACCTCTACGTAACTTGCCGACGGGATCTGTAAAGACTATGATTGATTTATCTTTATATTTATAAGTATGTTAAGGTCTTCCAGTTTAACCAGAGAGCCTAGACGAAGTGACGTCCTATCAATGATAAAAAATAAGAAAACAATTAAAATGACGCTTAGAACATTGTCGAAATATCAGAAACTTAAAACAAATAATAAAATTAGTAAATACACCGTTTTAATTTCTAATTATTTAAGGAATCTTTAATAAAACAAAAAGTTACGTAAAAAAGCTAACTAAACGAAAAATAAAAAGAAAAAAAAACAGAAAAATCATCCCAATAATAAGAATATTTAAAATTGCCCGTGCTCTTGCTACTAGAGTGTCGCAAAGTAACAAACATAGTCCATAAAACACATAATCCTCCAAAGTCGAATAACCTTTTATTCCACTACCACCAAAGTAACTAAGCTAAAGCCGAGCGAAGTAATGGCATTTGACCCACTCAAGGCGATTCAAAGTTCCAGTTCAACAACAATGATCTCGTTTCAAATCCGTTTATGAAGATCAAAGTTCAGTCTAGTCTAGCCTTTAGTAAAGAGGCCGCATGTAGAGTTGATGGCTAGAAGATTAAGTTCCAGTTTCAATTTGAGTCAAGAGACTAACCGTCATAATACAAAGAGTTAAAAATCTGTTGAACACTTTGTCTAAAAGAAGTGTAACTGCCAAACGACACAGGCGTGAAGTTATCTTACTATAACTTCAATCATTTTATTTTTCTCTCTTTACTTGATGACTTCCGTTGCCAATCAGGCCAAGGTCAACTTTAACGACGTGTATTTTAAGCTCATAATCTATTTTTAACTTCCAAATTATGTTTTTACTTACTCAATTACGTATATCCTTATTGTATACGGAACCTCCTTAATTTTATCAATGATGCTTTGTAGATTTTTTGTACAAATGTAATGATAGGTTTATTTCCATGCTGACAAATCATAGACTGTCATTTATTTTTATTATTCTGACGTTCCTTACGTATTAAGATTCATCTTATTTAAAACAAAAACACTAAGCAACTTACCTACCACAAAAAGATAAACATCTGTTGATCGCTTGTCTAAAAGAAGTGTAACTGCAAAACGACCCCTATATTAACATGAATGTCGTTTTGACTTTGACAGTTTTTTTTTTAAAGTGTTCTTCAGATTTTTAGCTTTCTTGTGGTTAGGCAATTAGTTTATAATGCATTAGTGATATAATGACACTTTTGTCATCTTACTTGCGGTCTTTTGTAGGTCATCCAAACATATGTCTAAGTATAAATATTTTAAAAGAACACTTAATAATTTTTTTTCAAGTTTTTGTCCTTTCATTGCTATTTGCCGTTGATTTGCAGTACATGACGACGACTAGTACAAAGACGCAAAATAAATGTGTAAAACACCTGTCTTAGACTTTTTCCACAAAGTCTACAAAGTTTTATTTTTATGCTTATCTTTTTGATCTATATTGGCACAAACTACAACTACTTATAGTGCACAAAAAAAATACAAGAGAGCTGAAAATCTTAATTTTGTTCAGATTATCAGGGTAGATAACGTAAGTTTTGTTAGCACAACGTTATAAGTTTTGTTGCTATTTATTTGTCCACAGATACTTAGCATTCCAATTTTAATTCACAGGCACCTAAAACCAACATAAAAAGTGTCCCATACCTATATTATCAAAGTTCATGTTTTACGTATATTCCAAATGCCATCAAAATTATTTCACCATTCATAGTTTAAAGCAAAAACATCTAAAACACAGACAGAAAATGTTAATATCTAAATAGAATCTATCGAAGCCAAACACACTAACAGATTCACTTTCATAATTAATTCAGTGATCACAGCATTTCACTATTGCGTCAATCATTGTAATTTAAACCTTATGTCAATGATTATAAAAGTGACATAATCGTCAATCTTTACAACGAATAAGAAACGTGACTCTTACCACGTAAGACAGTTCCAGCTACCATTTGAGTCTGATTTGTATCTTTTTAAATCTTTCTAGATCATCACAATTAAGATTGCCATCAGTCTACATAGGCGTTCGAAACATGCTAAGAATTTCAATTAATTTCGTCGCTTATTTTACATCCGATTTTGGGTTAATCTCGTAAACTACCACTTTCGATCTTTTTATTGTTGCTACACGGATTTCTCTTTCTGTATTTTACTTTAAATTGCTTGTTACTACATCACCGAATATTTCAATGCTTGTATTAATATGTTTCTCTAGACAACCTTTGTCTCTAACTTCGTCTTACTGATTACCTAACACAGTTTTTATAACTCTTTCTTGCAGTCAACCTTTTAAATTTTCTTAAAAACCATTTGCTGTTATCAAGTCTCCCATTTTTTTTCAAAAAAAAAAACACTCTGGGAACGTACGTTCTTTTATGACTAGCCTTTATTACTTCTGAGCTTCGATTTAAAGTCACTTATTTGACTTTCCAGGCAAATATCTCATGTCAAGCATTTATAAGTATTCTTCAACTATATTATTAAATCCGTCTTCTTCGTTTTGGTCTTCAATCAAATACCTCTTCATTACAGCTAACAATGAAACTACGATTATTCTAAACAAAATGTTATTCTGTAACTTAAATTCATCAAAATCTTTGACCACGTCTCCCTCTAAACCAACTATGAAGGTCCTACTCTAGGTCAAAATTACAAATAGACTTATCAAAATTCGCGATAGGTCCAATTACCGTAACAATGCAAAACCGGAAACTAAAAACCGCACTACTTTACTAATAGGAAGCAAGCCTTGATTGCGACCTCAACTTTCATATGTGGGTAAACGAACCGCAAACGTATCAAGGTTGCTTATCAAAATACCGGCTGCTACCGGTTTTTTCGGTATAGATTTGGACTTAAGATCACTATCTCGGGTTTAGAGTTCCTTAGATAATATTAAAAAAAAACCTTAATCAAAATGCGCTACTTGTTCAATCTTCTTTATTTGATTTTCATTACTAATGTTACCAATAGCGTCTTCTACAAATACTTTTATGACGTTTATTTCATTGCACGCAGTCTCCTAGTTTTCTTTGTTTTTCAATTATTACAAATTGTATCAATTCCCACGATTCTACTAAGATTCTACTTTTTAATCAACGTTAGCTACTTTTTTCTTCTTGTTACACAACCTCGGTCAGCGAATAACACTTATCCAACATTGGCCACAAATGTTTGTTTAGCACATTGGCTGTTACTTCAAACTTGCCAACTAGCCATACGTAATTATTGCAATAGAACATAACATTTATGTTGAGACACGTGACTAAGGTGGCAATGCACTTCGCCTTGATAATCACGAGTTCGCTATTTCGAAATAAGCTATAATGCGGTAATATAAACATAATTTGCTCTACTTGCAACTGTGACTTGATATTTGAAACCCTCACCTTTAGACTATGTTTTATTTTTATGCCTAGTAAGACCTTTAAATGTATAACAGAATCTTTAGTTGCAAATAATGCAAAAATAAATGTTATTGATGCTAACTATCTTCAAACAGCTACAAATATTGAAACTTACGGAACCTTAAACCACATTGATACTCGATAAACTGGTCAAACATCGCTACCAAATTACGCACATAAAAATGCGGACATTTTTGCCCTTAATTCTAAAAATACTACATGCAATAAAGCCATGCTCTATCAGGAAGCATTATTATTATTTACAACTGACGAAACAACAATTTAATTTAATAACTAAATGATAAACGATACTCGGGTTATCGACGTAATAAATTAAGTCACAATTTAAGAGAGATAACCTCGAAGTCTTCTCAGTGTATTCACTCAGTTGAGCCGCAAACTAGCACAAAACGGACGTATTCCAATACAAACTTACATAAAATTTAAATTTCAAATAACGAATTTTTAGAAAAAATCAAAATGGCCGCTGTAAATGGAAAAGACTCAGACCCGATCGTACCTCCTTCGTCTTTGATCAGAAGAGTCAGCTCCAGGTCAATCAGGAATTCAATATCAGAAGAAAAAGAGAATGGAGACGGTCCAGTCAAGGGATCCTTTGTTAGTAAATATAAGAAAGCTCCTGAGGCTTTAAAGAGTTTCCATTTGACTGATGCTGAGAGTGAACTGGAAGTTCCTGGGACCCCAATGACTCCTAGAACATCTACCACACCTGGTTTGTACATTTGGCTAATGTCTATCTCTGTATGATTTCTTTAACGTGTTTTACTTGACTTAGTCTTTTCTAGATTTTTTTTTTTTACTATCTTCTTATGCTCGTAGTTCTTTATATCATCTTGTTTACCATTGAATATTTTATTGTGTTTTCCAATAAGGTTTATAACACACGAGCGTGCTACTTCTATAACTTTTAAACAATTGAATGCAATCATATCAAAACTTACATTATTTCCATATTTGAGGTCATAGCAGACATTGATTTGCCTTCTGACTTTCAAGGACCATAAGAACAACAAAACTATGGCTTCCCAACTAAACTAACGCTATTGAATCTATCAAAATGTATATTATTTCAAACTAAAGCATAAACAAAGCCACGTGATGTTTGAATTGAAGGTCTTGGTGGTAAATTATGTACAGAATTATGCACCGTCTGAGATTTTTTACAATTTGTAACATTTCAATCCTATTTTGGATAACTATCCTACTTTTAGATTCGTCAAAAGCTTTTGAATTTGTCTATCAATATCAGGGTTATGATTTTTATGTTTTTAACCAGTGTAAACTATTTTAATAACATTATAAAGAATAACAGACTTAAAAAAAGACTTCTAAGGCCAAGATCTATAAATGTTACTAAACACGAACGTGTTTAGCCATAGAACTATGGCTAAGCGTTATTCCTGTAGTTATTTCTCTAAGCCCTATCGTACACAAGGCGATTTAAGATTTTGATACCTTAAGACTTTTACATCCATAGACGCGTGCCTGTGTATGAACCTCTGCGAATTTGTATTGCGATAGTCACCTGGATACCAAAGTCATAAGGTATCGTACACTTGCGTCGCCTGGTGTACGAAGGGCCTTAATCTGTCTAACTACAAATGTGACAGAGACAGACAGTCTTGCATGCTTAGTTTCGTTTAAAAACATTGATCTAAGTCTGAATCTATGAATCTATGGTTTCTTACTTAGAAATACGATATAATCATTAATTAAAAATCTTTTAAGGCCTTTTTGGGTATTACCAGGGTCTATTCTTAACCCCGTATTTTGTGTGTCTAGACCTCAATGATTTTCAAACTAATTCATATTAAAACAATTTGTCTTATTCAAGGTAGGCTTCAACAGTTTTTTCTAACATGTTTTAGCAATTGTTTATGAACACGCAACTGTACGGAAAGATTGCAACATCTATTCCATTATCAAATCTTTAATTTATAGATCAAGATAAAAAAAAACAGTTTACAAAAAAAAAAAACAATTGCAATTTTAGAACATTATTGCGTAAGGTAGCAGTTATTTATATCCTTGTCACGTAATTCTGATAACCCGTTAGAATAGGCATATTGACATGTTGTTCTTCTAAACCAGTTAATTTGACAATCTATAGATCAATGAAATTCATCGGTCGATATACAGCTTGCGGGTCTGCCACTCTTGTTAATAACTGGCGACGAACATGGAGGTTCTCCTACACCCCGTACGCGGGCTATCGACTAATGATAACGATTCCCCGAATGCGGGCCCTTTGGCATGCTTTCCAAAAATCTCTCGACTACTGAAATTGCTCCATAAAGATAAAACGCATTGAGACTTAGGCTCCTGACGTCACGATCACCCAGCTCGTGACGTCAGAACACACTAATATTGTAGTGTAGAATTTTGCCAAGGTTCTGCGAATGTCTGTAGAGGCTGCCGCGACTCAGGAACGGAAAGGATAATTAACAAGAAACTATAACAAGAATATTTACTATGGTCATGTCTTTATTGTCAACGACAAACGCGAGGATATAATCTTCGCTTACTAAACAGACAGTATCATATAGACCATTGTGAATGTAAGTGATAAGAATCAAATGACAGACGAGTGCAAGTGCGAAGAATGTAAACTGTATTAAGACGTTTTAGGAAAGTATCAGAATTTCTGGAAAGTTTTGGATTAATTTGACATTCTCCTTTACTGCCAAACCAGAAAAGCATGGTCCCAGTTTTATGGTATTCGTAGAACACAGACGAGAACCTGCATGGTACTCAGATGAATGAAAACGACAAATTAATGTCTGGACTTTAAAAGAAATAGTATCGTCTGAGTTTGTTTTGGCTGTTGATTTTCAGAGTAGTCAAGCACGAAACACAAGCCTCATCTACATAGTTTGTACAGAATGTTTATAACCTTGCATAAATGAATATCATTTTTATCAGTAGTCCTGAAAATCTTTCTGGTATGGTGAAAAATCTTATTTTGATACCGATTTGTATAACGTATGCAAGAATGTTACGTACAATAAAAAACAAGACAAGTTGAATTTCACGTGTTAGGTGCATTATTTTATATGCCGCAATTAAAGTCGATTATAAAATTATGAAAACGGTGATCCAGAATTTACGCAAGATTGTATTTTCACGTTATTGCAAAATGACACGCTAAAACAAACAAATATGCAGTCTTGCAATTTTGCAGAACTGCAAAATTTTCTTAATAATTTCTTGATGGTCTACATTATTTCCGCCCATTCAGCGTCTACAAACGTTTTGCAATAAATTTCTAACATATTCTCTCCCTTTGTTATCAGGTCACGAGAACTGCACCTTCCACCATGACTTGGAGTTGGACCACAGGCCCCCTACCAGGGAGGCACTCCTCCCCGACATGGCCAACTCCTACAGACTCCTGCTTACAGGTAAATATCCTCATTACTGTATGTGCAGTTAGATCAACATCACTGAATTGAGGAGAATCCTGCTCTGCTACTCTGCTTTAGTTGTTTTTGGCGTAACAACATTAATCTTCTTCTTCTAAACTTCTCTATTAGTCTTCATCCCAGTAGTTATTCTACTAGCCGTCATGAGTTTGCTGTCAAGTCTAAAAGTTGCATTCCGAAGATGAAAAACCATGGAAGCTACTAAATATGCAAAGTCATCATTTTTTAATAAGAGCACAGCTCATACATCTGCAAAGTCGTGATGACATTTTAAGTTTATAATCTAAATATTTCAATATGTTCACTATATCCTTAGAAAGATTGTTAATTCACAGTCTTATTTTTTAAGTAACTTCAAAGATTCTTGCTATAGGAGTAGACTAAAAACGTAAAAGTCATGCTAAAATAAATGGGCGAGCTTTAGCGGCTTAGACAATCATAAAACCACAACAAATACTATAGCTCAATCACCTAGTATAAATTATTATATTATTTTCCTAGTTATTAACGAATTATTTACCAATCTGCAGGTCTCGGAGAGGACCCAGAGAGGGCGGGTCTGCTGAAAACTCCGGAGCGTGCCGCCAAAGCTATGCTCTTCTTCACCAAGGGTTATGACCAGAGTCTCGAAGGTATGTCTACATTGAGGCCTAGATTAATAAACGTTGCTTAGAACGTGCTTAAGCTAAACATTTTTCTGTCACTGAATTGCACTTGAAGTTAACAACAACTTTAAGTGCAATAGAAGATAATAAAAATAGTATACTTCTGTGTGGTGACTTGCAATTCTCAGCGTTTTTAGTCCAGCTATCTTCAACGATTCCGCTATAATAAGAAGGAACGTTTATTAATCTCTAAATCCTAAGTCTACTAATCTGAAAAAAAAATCTAGCAGTCTAAGTACTCTAGTAGTTCTCCATCAAATCAACTCATTGCAGTCTCTGTTGGGTATAAGTCCCCTCAAAGTTGCAATTAATCACCCAGATCACCGCCTTCTGCATCAAGGTGTACATCGTATTAAGCCTGGCTTAATGAACCCTAGAAAGTAATAATGATGACATAAAAATGACGAAATATAAAAAGTAATAACTTTTTATATTTCGTCATTTTTATGTCACCCATAAGTGAAATTAAATGATGAAATATCATCATTTAATTTCACTTATGGGTAACTTTCAATTGAGAGTCATTAAATTAATTGGGGCCAAACTTTAATCCAAGTCAGGTTACATAAACCTTAATGAAAATGGGCAATGCCAAAATGCCCATGCTAATGACTTAGCAATGGCTGAAAAAATCAACGGGATAAAACTAAACAAAGGTCCGAACTAATTAAACCATTTTTAACATTCCAGAGGTTCTAAACAACGCCATATTTGACGAGGATACTGATGAGATGGTCGTTGTCAAGGATATCGAAATGTTCTCCATGTGCGAGCATCATTTGGTGCCGTTCTACGGAAAAGTGTCCATCGGCTACCTGCCTCAGGGCAAGATCCTCGGATTGAGCAAGCTGGCTAGGTAAGGAAGCGTGATTTTGTAAATATAATTATAATTATTGAAAGTCAAACAAAAAATATTGATTGCAACAGACACAGATAAAATTTATGACACTAAATTAACGATCGATTTGATTTAAGGTACCTAATTACAAAAGAACGCGAAATAACAAGGCGATTAAACCAAGTCTAACTAAAAAGTTAACAAATGAAGCAGTTAACAAAATGTGAGATATACCTCAGTGCTTTAGTAAATTATTAAAGCTAAAAAACTCAGTTGGAACAAAACAATCAAAAGAACGTAGAAATTTTTCCAAAATCCACCAATGATCAATCAATGTCTCCTCGTTTCTTTTTTCCTCTATTTGCACACACATTCATCATTTGCCAATATCATCATTCTCTACTTCACTCTCTCTCCCTGTTGTCTTCAGCCGTCTACAGGAAATATGACAATTCTCTTCTTTTATTCCAGGATCGTGGAGATCTTCTCCCGACGTCTTCAGGTGCAAGAGCGTCTCACCAAACAGATCGCCGTGGCTGTGACTCAGGCAGTCCGCCCCGCTGGTGTTGCCGTCGTTATTGAAGGAGTGTAAGTATTATTTACTTTATTAAGAAGTCCAGGACTATCAAAACCTCTAGCATTTAGATTATCATTGTAGTGGTTAATTTGAGATATTTAATTCAAGGCATTTTTACTGTTAGAGTCATTATGATTATGTCAAAGACCACCAAAACGTTTTTTCTGATCAACAGTTTGAAACAATTTACTTTGCCATCTACACTTTAGGAGGAAGTTTTGATAAACCAATATAAATTTAGCATTTTTTTTTCTCTTTGTCAAATGACTTACATGATTTCTCAGAAAATTTTATAATAAGCAACTAAAGACCCTTGAAACAGTTTGCTCCTAAAAGTATAAGGTTAAAGTGACAACGAAAATACTCTTAAAACGTCATACAATAGGTATCACTTCTAAAAACCCTGTTCCTAGAACGCTAGTTAAGGAAAAACGTTGTGAAACTATCTTCCAAGCACAGACTTATTCGGCTTACTTTGATAATGCAAATAATGAATAAGACAAACTCAACATAACAGACGTGATTTGGATAAAAATCAGCTTAACGAGGTAAAAAGCTGCAACGCTAGAAAGTAAATTATCCCCTTGATCAGATTGCGATTATTCTACTCATTGTAGCGAGAGAAACCTTTGAGAAAAAAGAAGATTGATAAGACAAAAACATTAACATTGAAGCATTACAGTAATGTGAAGGAAAACCCAAATGCAATAAGGATATGAGGCTTATAACTAATCTGTCTCGCACATCAGAATTACATTAGTTTTGCTTATCGTAATAAACCGCTGCAACTTTCAACTTTGCAACAATCTCAGGCGACCGCAAAAACACATGCGGTACTTTAGTATTTTGATCAAGTTAAACTACTCGCTAGTTGTTATAAATAAGACTAGATGACGCTACAATCGATGTAGATCATTGATCATTGCGTCTCAAGTATGAAGTTCGTGATTTATTCCAGAGATGGCGACACTTGGTTGTCAAATTAAGTTACTATTGTAGTTCTGCTATTTTTTTATAGAGTGCGCTAGTCATACTTATTTATAATCAACTACAAAAGTGACTTTTCTGAAATGCCTCTAATGATAATTTTTACTAAATGAATGTGCAATTAGGATAAATTATATTTCCATGTTAAGTTACATGTTTTATAGCGTCTTTGACTTCCTTTTAGTATTTTTGACTTTTCTGAATATTTTTTACCGTTTTTTTTTTTCTTTTATACAGGCACATGTGCATGGTCATGAGAGGTGTTCAGAAGATCAACAGTAAGACGGTGACGTCCACCATGCTCGGAGTCTTCCGTGATGACCCAAAGACGAGGGAGGAATTCCTTAACCTCGTTCACTCCAAGTGAGAACGCGAGATTTAATCAGTTTACGTTGACGAGTCCTTAATATTTTTTCCTGGGTTTTTTTATAATTTTTGAGAAACTGTCTAGTTTCTTTTTCGGGGTATAACTTGAGAATATTCTATCTTTTTTTTTCAGTTATCTTTTTATGATAAAAATCTTTTCTTTTATCTTTTTTATTTATTGAAGAAAAAATGTTATGGACCCTGCTTCACGTGTGGTTTATTTCCTAAGTTATTAGTTAAGTTATTGCTTTTTATTGCTCTATTTTGGTAATTTATAATTACTTTAAAAAACAATTCCACTTGTTTTAAAAAATTGTTGCAGCTAGCATTTTGTTCCTTTTTTGATAATTTTACTTTATTTTGCAACATAAATCTCTAAATAACCATTTAACAGCTAAAACAGTATTTATTACTACAATAATAGGTATTAATTTATCAAAATAGACAAACACATACTGCCCTAGTTTAATAGCATAATTTAATATTTTTTTGCAATTCTATTTTTGTTTCATTTTTACTTTTTTTTTATTTTAAATATCTTTCAATAATGAAATAGCACCTTTTTAAGTAAAAAAGATACATGACAATAAAAATGACAAAAGAATATTTATTAATTTAATTTAAATTTTAGTGGGGAATGTGATAACAATATATATTGCCCAAAATTATCACATTTTCCAAATTAAAATTATGTTTTATTAAGAGATTTAGTACAAAAAAAATAATTATAAAAAAAATTTATAAAATTGTTGAAAGTTTTTTGGACCGATTAGATTAATTTTTGACAAAAATCTCAAGCATAAAATGGCTGATGTTTGACATTTTTGACATATTTTATTATTTTTTAAGAAAACTTAAATAAAAATGCTAAGAGCCGATGATGTTGCCTTAAAATGTGAATGTACGAATTTTTGATATGTTATAATTATATCATTTTATAAATAAATGTTTTTTATTTTAAGTTAATTATGCTTTTTATTACACACCTACATAAAACCAATACCCAAACATTTAAAAACTCATAGAATGTACAACAACTTATTGATTTGATTTACTTTAGCATATTATGCACATTAATTTGCACTCTTGCAACTGCATTTAAAATTGAGCAGCAACTGCACGTGACAATGTGACAATTATAAGCATGCTTGTCCTATGTTTCAAAATATTTGAAGATTACTGGTTTAATGTACCTACCTACTCACAGTGTTACTATCTTCTATCTATCGGCAATTTGTCATTTTGTCGTCATAGGGGCTCGGTTTTATTGCCGTATGACCAACGACAAATAAAAAAAAAAGTTGTCCCACACTAGGAATTTCTCCGGTGTTGTGGGTGCGTTTACAAACATGGAATCTCACATGCGCAAACACTCAAACCCAGAACATCTATATGCAGATCATACAAATATTTGTTCCGTGCGGGGATCGAACCCGCGACACGCTGCGCGGCAGTCGATCGCTCAGTCTGGCCCAACCGTGTCGTCAAAATGGAACATTTTCTATGAAACATGAGCTTAAAATGAACAGAATTAAAATATATCTCAAATAGTTTTACTCGTAGTAGCTAATACTGAGGGGCATGCGGGCAGCGAGTAATGGGCGACTCGCTGTCCGACCATGGATCATCCCCGGGACGACGACGCGTTGTGTTCCACGCGCGCCTCAAAGAGTGTCAGCATAGTGACGGGACCCGTAGAGGGCCAAAGCTTGCCGGGGTCTCGGGATTAACGAATTACCGTGACCCCGGTACGTAAAGGGCTAGTGAAGGACACCGTGGATTTTAGTCAGTACAAGTCTGACAGTCCCTCCCGCCCTGCCCTGGGTGGGAGGACTCATTTGATGATTTTACCAAGATAAAAAAAAGCTAATACTGAGAACGTCATTTCTCACGAAAACACCGGACGGTGTTTTCTTTTTCGTCTTACCACAAAGAAGTTAAACATTTGTTGGACATTAAAAAAAACTGTCAACGTCAAAACGGCATTTCACTTTGATATAAGGGTCGTTTTGCAGTTACACTTTTTTGGAGAAGTGTTCAACAGATGTTTAAGTTTTTGTGGCGAGTAAATGGCACAAAAAAAAATACCAAGGAAATAAACTATTATTTAAAGCTAACAGCGTTGTTCCGTTATACTTTAACAGTCATTAAAATCGGTAGGTAGGATTTCTAGGAATTAAGCCTTTGTCAAACAGACTGGCGTGACGAATGCGAAGCGAGGCGTTTCCATTTGTAATGTATGGAATTGTTTGAATCCAGTCACATAGAAAAGCGAAAGCGATCCGATAGCGTCACCGAACTATCGGACTGACTTCTCGTATCGGTTCGTTATCGCTTCGGACTCGTAAAGGGTACCCTAAAGAAGCATCTGCCTAGACTTTTACCAACTATGTTGGGTTCAACTTTTAGTCTAACTAGTTGTAGTACATAGGTAACATAGGTGTTTAAATGAGGCGACAGCATTACTGATATCCACAGCCCAGTGAGTACTGGGCAATACGAAACCCCTTGAAAAAACTGGTTGCCAGACTCTCAGGTCACTTGCTATGACTAAAGAGAGTACAAGACAGTAGGTGGTTGTGCCAAAGCCTGCCGGGGGACTGTCTGATCAGGAAACCGTGACCCTGAAACGTAAAGGGCTGTTGAAGGATCACCGTGATTTTAGTCAATACAAGTCTGACAGCATGGGTGGAAGGACTCATTTGATGATTATACCACGATAAAAAAGTGGTTGTGATGGTTTCAAAAACGCCACTTAACCTTAAAGAACGACTCATGCGGCTGGAAACATATATTTTTTCCTACTCCACCACTATTTTTTTCTGATTAATTTCGTTGCAGGATCCAAGACAGGTAAATTCATTCTCCGGGACACGTCAAGCTTCATTGTCTCGCCGCTTTTCTTGTGGTTGCCACTGTTGATTCTGGCCTTCAGGAGTTGCAGTGGTTTGGGAATAGTGTGGTGGGTTTGTCATGCGGCTGGAATCGAAGTTCGATGCGGTGTACCTTTTCTACTTTATTTTGCGATAAGCTCACGTTTGATCGTAAGCGATGATGTGGTCGACAGTAAAGCACACTTGCCTAGAAGTAACCTATTCACTCTTGATTTAAAGACCCTAAGGTTGTAGCTATCAAAAAACCAACTTCTGTTACTCCTAAGGAGTTTTACCCTTATAAGTATAAGAAATACAGACCATATTCATTTATCATAACGCTTTTCTTGCCATAGGGTTACCAGAATGCCATGTCCACCTGGAGCATCACCTTCGAAGACCTCGAATGATGAACTGAGCTCAAACCATCTAGAAATGTTTATAGCTAAATAAACTGTATTTTCTTTGGCACTATCGTTTCATTTCATTTCTCATATTTACTTGTCAATTTGACATCTGCTTTTGGCTGCAAGGATGTGGTAATTACCACACTTGGGCAATGATTTTTGTGATCATCATCATCTGCCTAGCCTTTTCCCAACTATATTGGGGTCGGCTTCCAGTCAAACCAGATGCAGCTGGATATCAGTATTTTACATGGAGCGACTGCCTGTCGGACCTCCACAACCCAGTAACAAATGATCATACTCGTAACTAACTTAACTAACTTTGTGATCATCATGAAATAATAATTTAAAACATACCCTGCTCTATCCCACTTCTGGGCAAAGACTTTCCTCCTTTCCACTTCTTAAACTTAAAACCTTTCCAATGTTGGCATGGCATGTTGTATTTACTTATAGGTTTGGTTTCCCCAATCCCCAGTAGCTTATACATAGTTTGACCATCCAACATAATTAACAAGGAGACCTAAAAATTACACTTTAGCAGATCATTATAGGTATTACGATAAAAATTGTCACCATCTATGGCAATTTTACGAATTTTATCACAATTAGAATTCCAGTAGACATGAAATACTACACCCACTTAAAGCATGTTCTTTTAAAATCCCTTGAAGTAGGTAATGAGCGAGGCCATCTACCACACACAAAACCAGACCGAAGGCTGTTACTGAGAAATTCTTTATATAAAAATTCAATAGCACTTTTCCTGTGAAACGATATAATCCCATATCATTCTCAGCGGTAGCACTTGCAATAACTACATCAACATGATTGTTGAAACACCAAAATAGCGTCAATAACGATACAATACTGTTATAATCTAGATCAATGAAAGTAATTATTTGATTCGTAAAAGTAAAAACTATTAAATAGACATTGAACAAATACTTAATTGACTATCTTTATTTAATGGATTTCCTGAAATTGTCAACGCTACTGAATATATTACAAGGTTTCTTCAAATGTCATGAGGGAACATTAATTCATTCGACCTTACTGATATCATTCAGGGTCTAAAGCGTGGTAAAAGTTCCGGTTTGGACTACATCTTAGTAGTTGGGCGAAAAAAGTGGCGTGGCTCAGTTACTGTGGTGGTTACTGCAATTATTCAATGACTGTCTGGAATAAGCTTTAGTAGCAAGACTCTGAAGAAACTGTAAGGCCAAAACAATAGTTTTCTTCTTTTCTGAGAGTCGATGGACTCAAATTGTATCCGACCAATACGTAATCACCTGTACCGCTCTGTCGTTTACCTCCTTCGAGTTCTGGAAAGCGCTGAGGGTTTGGCAGGGATGGCATGAAAGGAGGTGTGACATATCCTGCTGAGAGGCTTCGCACTTGGCATTGCGAAGTGTAAAATCATAAATAGCAATCTCGACATCAATCGTAACAGGCATTCACGATCATAAATTAGGAAAGACCTTTTTTTTATCGTGGTAAAATCAACAAATGAGTCCTCCCACCCAGGGTAGGGCGGGAGGGACTGTCAGACTCGTACTGACTAAAATCCACGGTGTCCTTCACTAGCCCTTTACGTACCGGGGTCACGGTAATTCGTAAGTCCCGCGACCAAGACCTGAAGTAAATATTACCGATTTGGATTTAGCCTTTATTTGTAGCAAAAGAGTCAAGATAGATTTATAGGTTTTTACTATTTTTTAACATTTAAACTTCTCTATCCATCTCGTCTCTGTACTGTGTCACACAGAGACATTAGATTTTTCTAAAGACTGCAGCTGCTGAACAGTCTTCTGGGTTTTGTTGACCCAAAGCAATCCAAGCATAAGCTGGTTTCAGACCCACTCAGATCCCCAGATCAACTCTACAGTAACTAGACCTTCAAACTCGTCCAACACATTTCTAGGATGGTTTTAAAACAGGAATGATCACAAGTGCTGTGTTCGTGTCTGTCAGCTACCTACGAAACAGTTAACCTTAAGCGGCTGGTGTGGAAAGTGCAGTTCATGGTCACCTATCACATTATTTTTCGGACATACCTGGAACTTCTCCGCGATCATCGTTTCTTAATATATTTTGTTTCGGACAAGAGTCGTTGGACGGCTAAAAGTGTAGTCTTCCCCAAGGTAGTGTCCTAGGTCTGCTTCTTTTTAAAAATAATACCAAAGAACAACCTGAACGCGTCACACTTCCACCTCTTTTGAGGATGCTCTTGATAACTTAGCCACTACCTCGCTAACTCACTCTAGCCCAGTCTAATCAAAACGCAGACTTATAATTTTACCTCCACAACAGCGACGACAGACATACCCTTTTTTTTATCGTGGTAATGTCATTCACCCAGGGCAGGGTGGGAGGGACTGTCAGACTTGACTGACTAAAATCCACGGTGTCCTACAATAGCCCTTTACGTACCGGGGTCACGGTCATTTGTTAGTCCCGCAACCCCGGCAGGCGACAGACACGCCCTTAATATCATTTGAGGTGGGATGTCTATTGAGTACGACAACTTTCAAAAATATTTTGGTCTTCTAGCGAAAGAGCAAAAATTGCCTCAGAGACACGACCGACATACCGAGTTACAAAAAGGTTTAAAAGACGAAACAGCTTCCTACGTGTGTTTCCCCTCTTACTGAAACGCGATTAAAGAAACTATTCTGTAGCAAGACAATCTTTACTAGACCACCCAACATTCCACCTGCTCCATTTAACAGACCCAGAACAATAAACTTAGAAATAAAAGAATATTTGTTCCTTTTTTTTATCGTGGTAAAATCATCAAATGAGTCCTCCCACCCAGGGCAGGGCGGGAGGGACTGTCAGACTTGACTGACTAAAATCCACGGTGTCCTTCAATTGCCCTTTACGTACCGGGGTCACGGTAATTCGTTAGTCCCTCGACCCCGGCAGGCTGTGGCTCTCTACAGGCCCCGTCACTATGCTGACACTCCTTGAGGCGCGCGTGGAACACAACGCGCCGTCGACCCGGGCATGGTCCATGGTCGGACAGCGAGTCGCCCATTACTCGCCGCCCGCATGCCCGCGCCTACGGTGGCCGGAGATCGTCTTGCGTCTACCACTGCGGCTGGGGTGGAGGGAGGTCGCTGTTCTCTCCCTCACGCGGCCCGCCTCCTCCTTCGCGAGCATGACTGCTTCGCAGCAGGAGGCGACCGCTTCCCACTCCGTCTCGCCCCGCAGCATGGCTTCGACCAATGCCGGACGCGAGAGGTCTCCGCCTATCGCCGTCGTGAGGACACGGCGGTGCTCTGCCCAAGCGGGGCAGTCCTGCACCGTATGCTCCACCGTGTCCTCCGGATGATCCTCGCAGTTGTGACACCCAGGCGTTTCTTCCTCCCTATCAGACACAGGTACCTCCCGAAACTTCCGTGTCCGGTGAGGACCTGCGTCATGCGGTAGGTCATGACGCCGTGACGCCTATCCAGCCACTCCTCAAAGAGGGGTCTTACCGCCGCGATTGCGGCGTGCCCGACGCAGTTTCTGCTATTGGAAATATATTGAGTTTAGCATGTCAGACGAGGACGTATGTACGGACGTATGTACAAACGTGTTTACGTATTGTATGACACTTAAAAAATTCCACATTAAAATAAATTAGACACAACAGTTCCATACTTAATACTTAGATTAGCATTGAATGTTTTGTTACGTGTTTCTTCGTAATCTTTAGTGATATTATTAAAATGACCTATGGCGCTATACATTATCATCTTCTTGCATTTTAATAAGAATTGATATGAGTAATGTAAACCTTTCCTTGCAAACAATATTTATTCATGGAAAACAGTTAAAAACAAAGAGAAAAAATTACCCCAGGATTTTGCAAAAAGCATCTGATTCGGTGTAAGACGTGGTGGCGACTGGTTATGGGTCGAGGGCAAAAACATTTATGACCAAAATGGGCATAAACTTGACATTATAAGAGTTTACGCCCAAATAAAATACTTTAAGAAACTCAACTGGGCAAAAAGCACCGGTAAAAGGTACTTATTCGACGTTTACGGGCATTTACTGTGCGTTCCTAGGGTTTTTCAAATCAAGAGTGAACAGGTTACTTCTAGGCAAGCGTGCTTCACCGTCGACCACATCTTCGCTTACCATCGAGATAGTGGTCAAACGTGTAACAATAATTAAATTTAAAAAAAAATTGCAACAGGAACCTCCTGAAACACCCGTGTCCGGTGAGGACTTGCGTCAGGCGGACGGTGAGATGGCGCTGGAACTCTTTCCGTACAAATCAGCTCACAAATGACCCTGACATCGAAACTACGTAACCGCGAAAAGTATTTAGTTACCAGGAAAGATAATTTATTTATAAATTGATTTGGCGGCACGGTTGGTGCTATAGCTAAGCGATTGGACTGCTGCGCTGCGTGTCGCGGGTCCGATTCCCGCACGGAGCAAATATTTGTATGATCTACAAGTAGTTGTTCCGGGTCTGGACGTTTGTGTATGTGAGTTGATATGTTTGTAAACGCACCCACGACACAGGAGAAATTCCTAGTGTGGGGCAAAGTTTTATAAAAAAAAAAAAAAGAATTGATTTTGATCAAACTTGGAGAAGACAAGTAGACGTATTCAGCCTCTTCAAGAGAACCTTATCTTGATAAACAGCTGAGTTTTTTTCGCTTTAATCCCTTATCTTAATCATAATAATTTCGCCACGAGTAACCTCTACAGGTTATCATGGATATTTTCGGTAACAGTCAAAACACCTCTTGCATTTTGACTCAAAGAAACACTATTTCCATGTATTTATTATCTATACTTTTGTAGTAATATTATAACGGGAGTAAAGTTTGTATGTTTGTAAGTCTGGATATATGTATGTATATTAGAAACTAGCTTCCGGCCGCGACTCCGACCTCGCGGATGTCGGTCTTCGCGTGGATGGTTTATTTCTCCATTTTGAGTAACTCTGACAATGACATCTTATAAATATCTATTGGACCCAAATCCGGCTAAGCCACATAATTAAGGAGATCCCTCTATTGCGCTACTGCTGTTGAGCTCGCGTTCTGTACTGAAAAATAAGTTTTTTTTCTACGTATTTTTCCAGGATAAAAAGTATCCTATTTTATGCCCAGGATAATAAGGTATAATTATACCAAGTTTCATCGAAATCGAACCGTTAGTTTTCACGTGATGCCTGCACATACAGACAGACAGACAGACAGACAAACAGACAAAATTTTTTTATCATATATTTGGGTTTGGTATCGATCCAGCAACACCCCCCGCTATTTATTTTTTCAATATTTTCAATGTACAGAATTGACCCTTCTACAGATTTATTATATGTATATAGATTGCTGACCCTAGGCGGCGACAAACTCCAGGTTTCGGCCCCGAGGGTCTACTTTCTAAGTCCTTAAAAAAAAATACGGGCCCGTACTCGAAACTTTTAAGTGAACCTAGGACTCCCGATTAGTTCTGAATTCATAAGTTATAACAACACATTGAGAGTCGGGACAACTGTTAAATCATATTGTCATCAATTTTCATAACACTAAATAATCTTATGATAAACATTTAAAAACGCCCGAAGCTACGGGTTTCATGCTCATGTACACCTGGTCCACGCCTTGATACAGAGACTGACGGGGCAATGGAAGCAGTTGCCTTTAGCGAAGAATTAATTCTAGCAAAATGAGTAGCTCGCTGTCCGATCAAGGCTCAGGCATGCGTTGGCGGGGCGTAGTGTGCTACGCAAGACTTAAGTAGCTGCTGTCAGTAGACAAACACGGTTTGTTTGCCTTCTAGATATTTTCCTTTTTTCAAGTATCTAAATTGTAATAAATTTACAAGTTTTGGAGACGAAACGTGCGCCGCTGAGCGGGGCTCCATTTCTGTCTGCAGGATTTAAAAGAACCTAACCAAACTGACCCTTAGGATGCCCCGAAAACTAAAATTAAATAATAAATAAATATTCCACAACTATCACACAACGCCATCTAGTCCCAAGCTAAGCAGAGCTTGTGTTATGGGTACTAGACAACTGATAAACATACTTATATATTTCTAAATACATACATATCATAGATAAAATTACACCCAGACACAGAACAAATGATCGTGCTCATCACACAAACATTTGTCCTGTGTGGGAATCGAACCCACGACCTCCGGCATAGCAGTCAGGGTCACTAACCACTAGACCAACAGGCCTGTCGAATGAAAGAAGAAAATGAAAGAAGATGATGATAAATGCGATCAAATCCACGTGTAACAATAAGTTTACAAATAAAACTTGACCAAATCTAAGGTCATGTCACACAACTGATAAAGCACTAATTAACTGGGTTTTATTGTCGCATACTTTATATTTAAGTATGGATGTGTAACACTGATGTAGTTTAGTGTTATCTGTCTTTTTGTGAGCACGTATCTAGGTAAGCTGCCATTTTTGTTTTTATTTTTACAGCGCCATTTTTAATCTTGCGTTAAAGTGCTTTTTTATTTACTATTGTTGAGCTTAACGTCGTTGGTTCGATTCTCAGTTGAGTTTCAATGTTATTGGATTTTTCGATAAGGCATTTCTCAATAGTGTTTGTGGAGTTTTTTCCGTTTGATGGCAGTAAGCTATCTGTTACTTGGGACTAAATCATAACTGGTGAAATGTGGGTGTACTATTAGGCAATTCCTCTGCTTAACCATTCGGGGATTACAGGCGTTATTATGGCTTTTTATAAGAACTAAAATTCTTCAGAAGAATTTTTTTTTATATCTCTTATGATTTAACCAGCGTACGCCAGTTAAGGTGCCGGAAATCGATAGTTTTGAAAGTTCAGGAAATTTTCTTTATTAAAAACAATTTTATTACAACACATTATACAAATAATTAATTCTCATAAATCACTCACTCCATTCACGAAAACCGTATTAAAATCTGTTACTTAGTTCCAAAGATCTAAGCATACAGACAGCGGGAAGCGATTCTGTATTATACTCTCATCAATTCATCGTCATCATCATCAACATCATCAGCCTATAATATTCCCACTGCTGGGACGCAGGCCTCCTCCCTGTGAGGTTTCCTCTCTGTGATATGAATTACTTTGACACTGCCATTTTAATGTAATCACCCACATAATGCTCGGTGGCATGCACACCTTTAGTGCCCTTATCAGGTAGCCCTGGAACGTAAATTGCTAATTTAACATCGGAAATATTGGGGCCGTAAGGTTCTCGAATAGAGACCACACATCGGCAAGAGCAGCATGGAACTCACAAGGTTCAGAGACGATCTGATGAAGACCAGACGATCGCGCTGGATGCAAGTCACTTCCAACCGATCCTATTGGATATCTATGGGAGAGGCCTACAGCAGTGGACGTATATGACTGATGGCTGATGATCATTGTCATTTTAACTGCCGGCACAACGTTCCTTCCTACTATTATCACATCCTCGAAAAGGAGATGAAAAAGTTTCAAGGTGCAAGCAATACCTCTGATGTTGCAGGTGTCCAAAGGCTACGGTGACCGTGCATTATCAGAAAGGTCGTATGCCTATTTGTTACCTTTATGGAAAAAAAACATAATTATCGTGGTGATATCATCCCACCCAGGGCAGGGTAGGAGGAACTGTCAGACATTATGTAAAATCCACTGTGCCTTCAATAGCCCTTTACGTTCCGGGGTCACGGTATTCGTTAGTCCCGCGACCCTAGCATGCCAGGGGGGGGGGCATCATTGTGACGACACTATTTGAGGCGCGCGTGGAACACAACGCGCCGTCGAAACGGGCATGGTCCATGGTCGGACAGCGAGTCGCATATTACTCGCCAACCGCAATCCCGCCCCTACGGTGGCCGGAGATCGTCTAGCGACGTCCGTCACCGTGGGCGTCTACCATTACGGCTGGGGTGAAGGGAGGACGCTGTCCTCTCCCTCACGCGTCCCGCCTTTCTCCTTCGCTAGCTTGACTGCTTCGCAGAATCCCACCGCATTTACAGTATCGTTTCGAAAAAGTAATTTAAAATGGATAGCTATTTTGATACTGGTGTGAGGATAATTAAATAAATTTGGGGAATGCCTATAACCCTCGGGGAATACTACAGGCTTCTGACACAGCTTTGGACTTAATATAGTTATAAGGCCAGGTTTCCTCAAGGCGTTTCCCGTCACCGATGTCAGTAATGTCCAAATAAATTGAAAAAGACTTTAGTATACTTGACTGGGTTTGACCTCGCCACCTCATGCATTAGAAGCAAGGTGATGGTTGGTTTGTACCCATCCATCCATCCAAAATTTCTTATTTATAATATTGATTACATTTTGTAACCATCGGCCATGTTTGAATTATCTTCTGATAACAATACTATTCGTAAGTAGGTATAGTCGAAGTCAGGCAAATATTATGTACTGTATATCTATATACTATGTCAAAGATCAGAAAACTTGGCGTAGATAAACTGTGTTGTCTGATTTAAGTAACTTTGTTATGCAAGCCAACTATTTTAATCTTCATACCCGAAAGAATATAAGCAATAACTTACTAATTTTCTAAATGAAAAAGTTTGTGAAAATGGACGGCAAGTAATGGGTAGCTCGCCGTCCGATCAAGGTCCTGGAGGTATACTCGTGTAGTCCGTCAATGAATATACGCGCCAACCTCAAAACTTTTAAGTGTACCTCACTCCTTATAAATTCTGACAACACATCGGGCGTCAGGACAGCTGTCCAATGATGTTGCCACCAATTTTTAGTTCGAATCACTACCTAAATTAACGTCCGTAAGTGATAAAAAACGCCCGAAGCATCGGTCGAAGCTACGGGTCAGTATTCAGCCTCGAGTCGACGGCTATGTACTGTACGTATACACTTTTTGGCTGTATACTACATGCAAGCAAAGAGTTTGGTATGCAAACACTTTGAAACTTATAACACAACATTGGAAAACAGTTTGAAAATAGGTTATTTTACAGCATAAATAAATTGAAATTCTGTTTAGTTCGGTAATTATACTATTGAAAAATAATGAATTTGTACTTTTTGTTTTTTTAAAGTCAATGAATATTGACAAAGATAAAACGCTTCGAAATCCGAGAGTGAGTGCTTATGATGCCATAACGCCTGTAAAATTATACCGACTATGTTACATATTGTGATTTCAAGAAGCATTGTTGGTTTACGTTCCAAAAGAAAAAATAAGGGTAAAATATTTATTAAATATCCTATTGCTACCTGCATACCTGACTGTTCTGGTGACTGTACATAACTGACTGTACATATTAAAGAAATTCGACAAATTGAGGTAGGTTGATGAGCTGGCGTCTGTACAATAGACTGCAAGTGACCTCACGTTGACTAATAACAAAAATTGCTATCATCAACAATTCTGATGATCGCGACAATTAAGCCAATTTCCTCATTAGTCATCAGCAGAAATGGCTGTTATTGACTGGGGTCATTAGTCAAATAATCATGTTTACCTATGGCTGAATAAAAAAGAGTCGTGAGTGAGTTTCATGAAGTTTTTCAACTGAAAAGGATATACTATTTTCTTTATCGTGGTAAAATCATCAATTGCGTCCTCCCACCCAGAGCGGGAGGGACTGTCAGACTCGTACTGACTAAAATCCACGGTGTCCTTCAATAGCCCTTTACCTTCCGGGTTCGTGGTAATTCGTGAGTCCCGCGACCCCGGCAGGCTTTGGCCCTCTAGAGCGGGGCCCCGTCAGTTTGCTGACGCTCTTTGAGGCGCGCGACATCTAGATCAACTTTATTTGGTTTTCGTTCCAAATAATCATTCGTAAGCATTATGATCCCATTGCCTTCCCACTGCTGGGACTCAGACCTCCTTGAGATCCCTCCTCTCAATCCTCAAAAAAAAAACACATTATTGGACTTGCAAATTACACATTTTTGATTTTATTCAATCAGTTGGGAGTCTGAATAAAAATTTCAGGTGGTCTTTAGGAAATATGCAGAACAAGGAGTAAACATCCTCGAACTCCATCAAAATTATAGGATCCATCAACCATTACGGATGTCGTCTCGGGGATCTTATCTCTAAGCACGATCCCCGTGGTTTTGGCCTTATTTACGACCCGTGACAAAACCCAAACTAAAAATGAATGATATTACAATTTGACAGCTAGCTTCTTAGAGTCCGCGCCACCACTCACCTGCGGAAAATTCATGCTACTACATTTTTTTTATTTGATATAATGACATAGACACTAGCGCCGCGTCAAAAAAACTTCAGCTTCAACGTCAGTTACGTTCATATATCCGTATCCGTACCTGTGTTTTCGTTTACGGACTTAGAAAGTAGACCCCCTGTTCAAACACGACAATAATTGACCCGTCAATTATTGTCGTCGTATTATTGTTGTCGTCAATTAACCCGACTACGAAAAAATCACGCACTGGTACCTTGGTTATTTTTAACTCATTTTTTCATAGATGTCACTGTAGTCCTTTTTTAAATCCGGATATTATCTGTGTCAGGATTATTCTTTTCCTTTTTGAAGTGAAAACTTCTTTAGCGGCGTTGTGCACTTTTTTTGGAATGGGTAAAACATGTTAAGCTCGCGTCAGAACACGTGACCTGATCGAAAATTCGTAAGACGACGCAGGGCGATTGCGCGAATATTCATGTGTGTTTATTACTATTCAAGTTTTCACTCCCAGAGTGCAATCCGTCGTTTTTTTTTTGTTTACACTATTTCCGTCGCTGTAGCCCTTTTTGTATTCGCACTATTCTTCTAATAAATAACTGTAATCAGTCGTATAGCCTACATGATTATGTGCCATATTATAACAATTTCCTGTACCTACCTGTGACTAGCATTGTTAGACGCACATTATTTACATGGAAAACCTATTTTTTTTATTTTTAGGGTGGCAAAATCATCAAATGAGTCCTCCCGCCCTGTGCGGGGCGGAAGGGACTGTCAGACTCTTACTGACTAAAATCCACCCGTGTTTCCTCGGATGCCCTTTACGTTCCGGAGCCGCGTTATCCTGGATTAAGAAAAAATCTGCGACCCCAGCAGGCATTTGGCCCCGTCGGCGACACATGAAACACGACGCGCCACCGACCCGGGCTTGGTCCTTGGTCGGGGGCGAGCTTACCCATTACTCACCGTCCGCAAGCCCGCTCCGCCGCTGTGCCCTCTGCTATTCAGAGGCACACGCGTTGGAGCATCCACCCGACAGTCTATTCGCATACGGGCAAGGAGACCCCTTTGGCACACAGTGCCTAAGGAAGAGTTTTTGCCCGCATCCCAGGGTGGTCAAAACTGGTCTTCCCCCCGAACGTATCCGAGAGGGAACTCCAGTCCACGGGCGCACGTGGAGGTTTCCTGTCTTAGCACTCCATGGAAAACCTACCACATAATATTGAAAAATGTGAATAACATTGTACTGGGACACTTTAAGGTTGACAGTCGTGATGCCACGTCAACTGGCACTATCATTAGTTACCTATTTCAAAAGTTCAAAAGTTCATTTTCATAATTTAAAACAAGATTTTATCTTAAGAGGTTAAGTTTATCAAGCGTGGCAACTAACATAAACATGTTCTTGATAAAAAAAAAAGTAAGGCAAAATTTCGACAGCCATGACTTAGCGGAAATGAAGATCATGGTCAATTATAGACTAGCGACTTCTTCCACTTGCCTCAATTGCATACTTAACTTTAAATAATTGTAAAAGCACCTATGATACAGAAGACATTCCTAGTGTAGGGTAAAGTTTAAGTAAAAAGATAAATCAACTAATGGTTTCTCGTTTAAGGTAAAAGCTCGAGAATTTTTACTAAAGAAGCTGGCAGATTCGGTTCAAAATATTGGTTGTCAGTTTTTCCATTTATTTTTCTTTTCTCTGCACAAAGTTAGTGTATGTATGTATTTATTTTTATATATATATTATATAATATATATTTAGTAAATAGTTTTTTTTTGCATTGCACCTGCTATGTTTTATCTCTGCATCACCCCAAGGTAGACTGGCAGAAAATGCTTACGGCATTAAGTCCACCGTTGTACAGTGTTGTGCATAACGTTTAATAAATAAATAAATCTGATATCCATTTTGTGTAACAAGTGACCTACAGAGGCCCGAGCATAACTTTTTCCGTTTTTATGACGAAAAGTAAACTGGAACTTTGACGTTATTATTGATGGAACAAATTAGGACCTCGTTCGTTGGTACACTAGAAGCTCTTTTTTCATTTTTCCATTCAATAAACGCTCTAAACACTTCAACTACGCTGTAAATTAAAAAAGAAATCCTGTGCTAAGGCCTCGAGTTAGACCTTTTATTCCTTATATTATTAAACTACCCTAAAGGTGAACTAAAACATTTTTCTCTCAATTCCAGAACACAACATGAAGCTGCTAGTATTCTTCACGGCATCTCTCCTCGCGGGGCTAGCGTATTCCGCTCCAGCCTCTGATGTGGCCGTGAAAGACGATGACATCCTCACCATCACCGAAGAATTCTTCCCAGACTCCCTAGCAGTATACACCGCAGAACATGACATCGTCAAGATCCTGACTCCTTTGAACGCTCTCAACTTTGACGATGACGAAGATGATGATGATGAAACTTCTGACTCTGAATCCGTCACCTTCATCGTCCTAGCTGATGTCAACGACAAAGGTGAAAGAGTCGACCAAGGACTTTACTATTTGAAGAAAGGACAAGCAACTAAGCTGCTCGACCACGGTAGGGACAGCGCTGCGGCTAACGACGACTCCAAAACAGCTTACTTCGCCGCCAATGACGGAATCTACGTTTACAACGCAGAGAAGAACAAAGCTGAGAAATACGGTACACTGACAGACGATCTTATCGGAATCGCTAAAGTTAATGGCAGTGATGCTCTCTACGTATTGACAGCTGATAATGTTGTGTACAAAGTCACTGAAGCAGGGACGAAAAAGGAGTTGGTTGACAAAGTAGCCAAAGCTAAAGAAATCATTTTGGATTACCAGAACAATTTATACTACTACAACAACGAGAATGAGGTCTTTGTTTTGGTCGGTGATGAAGTTAAGAAGATTGAGGGTCTACCTGCCAACCCAAGTTCCGTTAACATCATCAACCCACCTTTCGTCATCGAGGACGGAGTCCCAGTTATAATTGACAGCAAGTCGTACGTCGCTTTTAGTAATGGTTCCAGTGAATACAGTGAAATTGACTTGGCAGTCAAGCCTACTGCGTACTCCATGGAAGCTACCCTCATCCAATTCTACGCTTACAACAAGAAGGTTTATGAATACAATGTGCTGGAAATTATCTTGGGAGAAGCTCTGAAAGAGCTGAAGGATTTCTTGGACGATAAGTCTGACTCAATTCAGTCCATTGCGACTAGATCAAGGAGCGATTTGCGTGCGTAATTTCTTGTAAACGTATCGAAAAGAATTTGTACAGGGTGATGACACAGAAATTGTTATAAAACAACCTATTTTTTGTAAATTCAACGAATTAAATTATTTAGAAAATAACATCCGAATCGCAACTGTAACTATTTGACAGTTTATTTCGTTGATTATATTTCAGATCAAATTTAAAATCTAGATGAGTTTAATTACCAAAATTCCCGATTTAAAAAGAGGAAAATTTAAAAAAAAACTTGAATCTTTATGATAACTGGACAAAGTAATGATAATGTTGAAGAAAATATTGATAACCAAAAATTAACTATAATTTATCCTGTATGTTTAAGTACAAAAAAATAAAAGAGTGATAATACTGATAATAACCTACTGTCTTTTGTTATTTTTTTTATCCAACATTTGACTAGGTATCTCTTTAAAGTTGATAAGCCTCGTTGCTGTGCGAAAGGTTTTGGGTTCGAATTCCAGATGGTGAGAAGATAAAATAGGTGTTTTCGTAAATCGGTGAACTGGCATGTCCTTGAAACAAAAACTGGAAGATATGTGACATCTACCAACCCGCGCTGGGCCTACATGGTTTTTTTTCTTACGTGTTAAAATCATCACACGAGTCCTCCCACCCAGGGCAGAGCGTGAGGGTACACGGTAATTCGTGAGGCCCGCGACCAGGCGCTTCATGGTGGATCGCATAATAGCCTGATAATACTAATACATGTTCAGAATTTCCATAAAATTCAAATTCACAGACGTCTTCTAGACTCTTCACACCATCGTAGACTTCGTCTCCGTCTACTCTGACCTAGACTAGAGTCAAGAACAATACCCATTATGAATGAAAAAAAAAAGGTTTTAAATGGAAACCAATGAAACTAATTACAGGATGGACTTTCTATCATTCTGTGTATTATGTCGTGGCTAAATAAATAATACAGCCGCACAAGCCGATCTTCCGGGTTAAGCCGCGCTTACCGAGGTTGGTCTGTGGATGGGTGACCATCTGTCATAGCGAGTTTCCTGCGTGTCTCGGAAAGCACGAAAAGCTGTTGGTCCCGGCTGTCATTTGTAGATCTTTAACAGTCGTTACTGTTAGTCAGAAGCTCTAAAGTCTGACAACCAGTCTTACCATGGGGTATCGTATTACCCAATTACTGGGTTGTGGAGGTCCGACAGGCAGTCGCTCCATGTAAAATATTGATATTCAGCTGCACCTGGTTTGACTAGAACCCGACCCCAATATAGTTGGGAAAAGGCTAGGCAGATGATGACTATCTATTATTCTGTGTGCATTTAACATCTCCAATAACTTTAATTAACCTATTAATTGGAAAAAATGACTTATAAAACTGTTATAGCACTAATAAAGCATAATAAGTTTTTTACTAATTAATCCGCACCGTGAGCCCGCGTTGACAAGGTGGACAGACGATCTGAAAACTCTGAAGACCACAGGATCGTGCTGAATGCAAGTCCCTTCCAACCTATAGGGGAAATCTATAGGGGAGGCCTATGTTTCGCAGTGGATGTCCCATTGGTGATATGATGATGATAGATCTACGTGTTGTATTACAGATTTACAGGCCAATCCCTATCACAGTAGAGACCCGTGTCCCAGGGATCGACCACTCTCTCAACACTGCTCTTCTGTCTAACAATAGATTTTTTTTTTTTTTTATCGTGGTAAAATCATCAAATGAGTCCTCCCACCCAGGGCAGGGCGGGAGGGACTGTCAGACTTGTACTGACTAAAATCCACGGTGTCCTTCACTAGCCCTTTACGTACCGGGGTCACGGTAATCCCTTGGTCCCGCGACCCCAGTGGTCCCGCGACCCCAGTGTCTAACAATAGATAGGGCATGTGGACGGTAAGTATGGATGACTCAACGTCATATACTCTGATCATGAACCATACCCCCGAATCGACGGCGGCGGCTCGTCGTGTCCACGCCTCAAAGATTGTCAGCAATCTGACGGGGAATACATTTCTCCCCTTACTGGGTGTCCTGGAACGTAAAGGGCTATTGAAGGATCATGGTGGATTATAGTCTGTATAAGTCTGACAGTCCCTCACCCTAGGGTGGGACGGATGGACTGGACTCATTTGATGATTTTACCACGATTAAAAAGCATGGTGCAGAGCTCCTCAGGATTAGATATATTATTTTCAAAACAATAAACGCCGCAAAAACTTTAATGCCTTTGTCAAACAGACAGGTGAAAGCGAAGCGTTTCCGAAGCGATACCGAAACGAAGCGAGACGTCAGTCCAATTGTTCTGTCACACTATCGGATCGCTTTCGCTTTTCTATGTGACTGGATACACACGCTTCGTATTCGCCACGCCAGTCTGTTTGACAAAGGCTTGAATGCACTGTTTTTTTTAAAACGCTGTAAATGAAATACTGACATCTTGCGCTAAGGCCACTGGTTCACAAAAATAAAACAAGCTAAAAAAAATTACAAAAATAATGAGTATTTCTTTATTATGCGTACATTACTCTTATAGAAAATACTATAACAATATTTAGGTGAAAAATGCAAGCGCCTGCTAAATATGCGATGGCAAAAAGTGTTGCTATATTAAAATGGTACTGACTTTTCTCACAGATAACTTTGAGGAAATAAACATTAAGTAAATTGGCAATTAGAAATATTTACAACTATAAATATTTAACAAAAATATGTTACTAACATACACAATACAACATACTTATTTTTAACAGAGTTCTATTAAAATTTAGTATGTTGTATTTAACAGTGTTCTGTTGTTGTAACAGAGATCTGTTAAAAATTAGTCAATTGTATTTCTTTTAAAAAATCTACCCATACTAGAAATTATTTCCTGTATCCTGAGAGCATTTACGTACATTTTAAACGCACATACAAAAACCGACCCAATTTGCCAATTTGCTTAACTATTAATGTCCCTGACTTTGCTTGGTACTCAGAAAATTACTCATAATAAATAAAAAAGATCCTCGAACAACATCTGAGCAGGCTCTCGCTTGGCAGCTGGATCAGGCGCCTGATTCAGAAGGCAGTACTTCTGGACTAAAAATATAATTAATAGGTGAAAAAAATGAGTAAAGAGATGTTACTGTGACAATTATTCTAATTCAGACGGACATTATACTATATATACAAATCTGTGACCAAAACCTAACGACTTGGCCACGACACGCACGACCAAACGATATATGTCTTGCAATGCAGAGAAAATTATTAGCGCGACCGCATGCTGTAAGACATTTCTTTTATCATCAGAAAAATTATGGAAGGCACTCGCTAAATTCATTTAATATTGGATACCGCACACTAGCTGTTAGAAAAGTTCTGACGGGTCGCCCGCTTTTGATGCTATCGGAAGGCGCATTTTCAAAATTTCTGACAGAATGCGGGGTGAATCCTTATTTTTTATTATTTTTAAATTATTTATTATTTATTTATAATATGCGGTCGCGCTTACAAAAGTTTAAATGAATATGCCACGAGTCATTGCAAAGCGACTAGCGAATCAATAAACGAGAGAAACAAATGCACATCGAAAGTAGCGCGCTTCGTATTGCAAGTCGCATCGCCCAAGGCCCTGAACACGATCTAAGTACATAAATTAAGACTACAATATTGACATTGAAAATCCAAATACATTATCTTTGCCATTATCAATAATGGACATAATAATCTTCGTCACATCTTTCGGCCAATCTGTGGCGACACCGAACATGGATCTTATTAGAACTTCCATAACATTAAATTCATATATCTTTCCATTCAATGCTGTAACTAAATACAAAGAAGCATCGACACTGAAAGCCGATGGTTTTTCTTTTAAAACCAAATCTTTCTTCTCATAAGTCCCGTTGGAATATAAAATATGTAAAACTCCATCACCAAAGAAAGGTATACAATTCTCCATTATAAAAGCAGGTCTCAAAAGTTTTAAATCTTTAAAATCTTCTAGAACACTCGCTGTTAAACTTAGTACATTACCATCTGATTTAATTATATGTGGCATATTATCACTACAAGATACATAGTAAATATTGTTAGAAGTATCCAAAACAAATTCTAATGCACAACCAATGCTTTGTATCCTAGTTTTAACCGTTCCATTCTTCTCAATTTTATACACTTTATGATCATTAGTTAGAATATAAATAGCATCAGTACCATTCGCTTTTTGTAGTTGAATGATATCATCTCTGAAAGGACCGAATTTCTTGGCTGATAGGGTATCAGGATGGTACTTATACAGGCCATCTCTAGCGCCGAAATATATAGCTTTATCGAAGCTGTAATCTGCAGTAGAATCCCTGCCTCCTTCCAAAATTTCGTACGCTGCAAATCCTTCAAGAACATAAATACAGCTGCCTCCTTCAGATTTCGGATCTGTTACTGTAAAGAAGATTGAGGGTATGTCTGATGCTTCTGCTTGGAGATATTTCTGGCCGTCTGCTGGGACGAGGAGCTTGGTGATATTGTAAGCAGACGCGAATATGATCTGCTCATCTCTGAAGATAGTGGTGGCTTTTGGATGTTTGTTTACGAATGTTTTCGTCGCACATAGAGACGTTATCAAGAACGATGTCACGTATATTGATGACCGCATGTTCAGTGATTCTGGAAAGAAGAGAGTTTAAACTCAGATTTCGATTGTAAATCAAATCAAATAAATTTATTTGTGCACACTGGTCTCAGTTAAGTTGTTCATAAATATTAACATGTATCTCTGCGTCCTGCCACAGTTAGTAGCATACAAATTTTACATTAAATAGGAATTTTAAAGAACATGCATATGTAGTCTTAGAAATTGTCAAGAAACAAAAATAATAATTAAAAATAACCTAAAAAAAAATTGGTTGCCTGTAAAGTCGGTATACGGGCGAAAGTTTTACGTGACAACGTACTTCACTTTTTATGTCTGTCTCTCTCACTCTTAGGCGGGCTAACCATGCCCGAGTGGAAGGGACGCGTGCCTCTCACTCGCTCTCATTGTGAGCGCATAACGCGAGCGGAGCGTAACGCAGTTTCTTGAAGTGTCACCCGGCAAACCAATTTATAAGACGTTGTCACGTCAAAAACGAAAATCATTAAAAATATGATAACTCTGTATTAAAGTAAATGTACTATCACTTGGGACATTAACTTAATGGGCAAAATGAGGTGTGTCTAACTCTTCACTGATTTCAGGCGTAACAGTGTTATGTTAAATAGGAATTAATAATACCTGTCAGTAACGAAGTCAGTGTATTATAGAGATATCGGCTAACCTTTCTAAACATATCAATTAGGTTCGGGTGTAGATTAGAGTGATTTATTTTAAGGGTGCTGTCTGTATTTATAGTATATCCTTTTTTAGAGTGTAAAAATCTTCAAATGAGTTTTCCCTCCTTGGGTAGAGCTCGAGAGACTGTCAGACTCTTATTGACAAAATCAAAATCAAAAGTTTTTATTTCACATAGGCCCATGAGGGCACTTATAAAACGTCGACAGTAGGTGCTCGGTTCGGGTTGGTCGATTCCATGGAGAAGAACCGGCAAGAAACTCCATGGTTACTCTTTTAAAATAAGGTATGGTTTTACAATCAGATTGTTACAATTTTTGGATACATGACTGGTGACTTGCCGCACAGTTAAAATCGACCGGTGTACCCCCCAAAATGCAGCAGACTAGTCGGCTAGTAGGCCAGTCAGCCAAAGCTATCATCAGGGAACCTCTACGCAACAGTAACTGCATAGCTCTGTTGTAACACATTAACAAAACCTCAAATTCCTCACATACTCCAGACTTCAGTTTCCTATGGAATCCACTAGACCCTCGCCGACCCTGGCATACATGTTACGTACCCCGGTTCCCTCACCTTGCATGCGCCAAGTTATACAATGAACGCACGCGATTGATCGACGGACCGTGGAAGAAAATTGTGCGTGTGCCCATTGTAGTGTTGTCAGAATTTTTTTTTACACCAGAAATTGTTTTTTCAAGTATCAACTCTACAAGCATCTCTCATCATTTTTCTGTCATTATCCTTTTCAACTCGTGGTAGGTTACAACACATTTTCTTCTTCCATTCTTACGTATCAGATTTCTTAATCGTTTTTCTTCTCTGTCAATTCTACACATATTTTCTTTGGATTTTCTTTTCTTTTTATCCATCAACATTCATACCCAAAACTCTTTTAGTCACACACGCGTCATCCCTCCTTATAACATTTCCATATCAAGAAAGAATCCCTTTCAATTTTCGCAATAATTTGAAAGGGACGGTACGGACCACGATAAAAAAACAAAAATAACGACGGTTTGCACTCTGGGAGTGCCGGCAGAAGTGAAAACTTGAATAGTAATAAACACACACGAACATTCGCGCAAGCGCCCTGCGCCGTATTACGAATTTTCGATCAGGTCACGTGTCCTGACGCGAGTTTAACATTTTTTACCCATTCCAAAAAAAGTGCACAACGCCACTAAAGAAGTTTTCACTTAAAAAAAAGGACATGCCGGATTCCTCACGATGTTTTCCTACACCGTTTTGAGAAGGCCCATTGCGGGTTAGTGAATGTCACATGTTCTCTTTTTCTTACCACTGGTACACCACCGCTCTATAAACTACAATAAAGTGTAAGAATTCGGCAGCCATGATTGTACAATATTATAAATATGTACAATGGAAACGCACGCGATACTTCCTTCCGTAACTAGATATATAGCAGTAAACACAAGAATAGTAAACATTTACCAATACAACACAAACAAACATACAGAAAGACAAAGGAAAATAATTATAAACAGTCTAGATATAGTTTGGTAATTATTTCTTATTAATAGTGAAATGTGCGTATTTTTGTAAAGTGTCAGTTTTGTGTATTTTATTATTTTAGCAAAGTGTATGTGTATGTACTCGTAAGTGAAAGTTTTAATCCAATTGCGTATGCGACGTAGCTTTTTGTTTTTTCAAATAGCGAAGGGGCGACAATTTTTTTTTTACGTGGTAAAATCATCACATGGGTCCTCCCACCCATAGCATAGCGGGAGAGACTGTCAGACTCGTACTGACTAAAAACCACGGTGTCCTTCAATAGCCCTATTTTTAAAAGAAACCTGATTAGTTTTCTTCCCCACCAGCAGCGCCGAATAAATTATTATCCACATTTTACAAAGGACTGTCATTCCGCCATTTAAAAATGCTAATTATCTTTTTCAAGCAATGTCTTTATGAACATATTTTTCGAAGGCTGCGAACTTTAGCGGGTGGATTAACATTAATGGAAATTGACATTGGGATTTGGGATTCGGGATGACACATTTGATGATTTTACCAGGATAAAAAGAGAAAAAAAGTAGTCATTCCTGTTTTTTTTAAAAGAAACCTCATTTCGCAGTCGTATTTTAGCTAGTTGCAATCTTACATCAGTGGTTACGTCAAGTAGGTAGTATTTTACAGTTTTCTTTCAATCAGCCGTATTATTTCAATTTCGGTTATAGCCACTGCGTCGATGATCTAACGATACGATTTTCAGTTGTTTACAACAATGTACAATCGGGCTATTAATAATTACAATACATACGGGACGGGTCGGTTTTTAATGTTTGGTCAAATTGATAGTGGATGTATATCTGGACAAGGCTACTAATGCCATTCACGTACTGCTCGAACAGTTAGCTAGTGATCAACATACACAATGATTTGTATGGTGCAGTCTGTGCAGTCTGTGTGTGTGTGTGTGTGTCCATTATTTGTCCATACCGAATTGATTGAACCTTGAAGTGTCGGATGTCCAGTTCTGACAATTCTTTCAATCAATTGACTGCTAACTATGCCTCACACTAAACGAGACATTCCCTATAGTAAAGTTATGGTTATCGAAACGTTTGATTAGCAGGAAAAATACTACACTTCAGCGTCTTGTAGTAGGTATTACATAACGATACGTCTTACATAAAACATGTCGGTCAATAGCAAAAAAACAGGTGAACGCGCGAAAATGATTGATGACGAGTGAATTCAGTGAAATTTTTTAGAATGAGCAAGTTACGTTAATATTACCACGCAATTACTGTTTTCTGTGGTTTAGTAAACAAATGTGGTGTGAAAAACAGATATTGTGTTTTAAATAGTTAGATTTTGAACGTAAAATCGATTTCCCTATACATCGACGATCATTCTTTTTTCGTATTCATGGTACGATTTACCAGTTTTTTTTTGGGTCCAGTAAGACCTCGTGGCAAAGTAACACTTGCCCAGGTTGATCTGTAGATGGGTAAACGAAGACGGCACGTTTGACGCAGTGGCTGAGCAATTGGACTCCTGCGCTATGTATCGCGGGTTCGATTCCCGCACGGAACAAATATTTGTATGATCTGCAAGTAGTTGTTCCGGGTCTGGGTGTTTGTGTGTGCGAGTTTCTATGTTTGTAAACGCACCCACGATACAGGAGAAATTCCTAGTGTGGGGTAATGTAAAAAAAAACTGTCCTAACGAGTCTCGGATAATACGTAAAGCTATTGGTCGCGGTTGTCACTAAAAGATCTTTGACAGTCGCTACTGTTAGTCAGATGATCAAAATTACCCAGTTACGGGGCTGTGGAGGTCAGATAAGCAGTCACTCCATATAAAATACCGATAACTGAATCCAGTACGACTGGGAGCCAACCTTAACATAGTTGAGAATAGGCCAGGCAGATGACGTTGGTCCCAGAGGCCACGCCAATACGACTGTGGCATTCTTCAAGTCCTCTAATATCCTGGTAGGGATGTAAGACTCTCCAGCAAGTAGACCATGGTCTGGTGATCAGTAAGTTGATACGGTTTATGGCTACGGCTACGGGATAGACCAAAAAGGAAGTGGTTGATGATCGTGATTGTTAGCTAAAATATTGTCCACAAACAGCACTGCATAGTGATAAATAATAAAAAGGAAGATACGTATTTACTCTGCGGAGGCACACTGGTAGGTCTCTAAAATTCAGTCATGTGACATCCATCAACTAAGTAAATTATTATTGACTGAGGGACTCTGGTGGTTGAGAGTACATTATGTCATGCTCACTCAAATGTCTCACTGATGGTGGCGCGTGTGTCGGGTAATTTAGTTGAGCCGTCAAAATGGTTGAGCTGAATGGTGTTGATATGAATATTGGGACTGGTCATCTCTAAGCTGCCGTGGTCTATTTTAATGTTTAATTATTATTTTATTTCTGAATTGACTTTTCATATAATTTACTATGGACACTTTTAACTTATTACATCGTTCTTACATAATGTATTTCAATCCTAAGAGTGTTATCCGTTGATTATTTAGTTGGGCGCTGTTTTAAAATTAATAATATGCTTTTAAACTGATGTAAGATAATGAATTTAAATGTTTAACAGTGTAGTAACATATGTTTAACAGCCCCAAGTACGACATTACGTCTGGTTGAAGAAAAAATATATAAGTAAATAGATATAGTTTTACCTAAAACTTCACAATATTCAAGCGTTATATTCTTTCTTCCTTTGTCCAATGAACCCTCTAATCTTTCAACAGGAAATATTTACTTAAATACCTAATTAAAATCCATCGTCATAGATCTCTAACAAATATATCTACTCTGCTGTCCCCATTTTGATATAGGTGCATTCAACCTCGAGTGCCGGGCAATGATAAAGATGTTTTTGTTATAAACAATATTATAATTATGTTTATATTATACAGTTAATGCTGTGATTTCGTACAAGACGGTTGTGATTTAATATGTTACTAACGAAGTTGGTGAGTGATATTTGCGTGACTTTTCTGTGATTATCTTATTGTTTTTTTTTTGTAGTGGAATTCAGTCAAATAAGTCCTCCCGCTTTGTGTGGAGGGAGCGAAAGGGACTGTCAGATCTGACTGACTAAACACTACCGTGTTCTGTCAATTGTCCTTTGCGTTTCAACCCCGCACCGATAACCTTTTAAAACATTGCTATCTCATAATTTTTATAATTAAATGAAGGATTTCGATTCAATAATAAACTATTCCACTTCTGGCACCTGTGCAAATGATTGATAGGTGTCGAAAAATTCACTCTGGTGCCATTTCATCATCATCATCACATCATCTGTAAGACGTCCATTGCTGAACATAGTCTTCCTCTATAGACTTCCAATAGAAGTAAATTAAAAATCACTAAAAACCCTCGTTGCCTCGCAATAGGAATTTCTCCTGTATCATAGGTGTATTGTACGATGTACGATTTTCCCTATTACAAACATTTGAACCCACATACATAAAAACCCAGACCCGGAACAACTACTTGATCATTCAAATATTTATTCCATGCGGTAATCGAAACCGTGACACGCGGCGCAGCTGTCGATCGCTCCGCCACTGTGCCGTAATGCTTATTCTATGTATTTAGTTAATTAACTCTGAAAGCCGAACATTAGTTGTTTTGATAATATTTCTAAGAATAATTATTATCTAAACGTAAATATTTTTAAAGGCTGCTGACCTCAAGTAAAATAATATTGGTGACCCACAAATTTTCTCGATATTATTATCTTTTTTCTTGATGTTGGGTATTAATTTTAACAATACGAATAAATGTATCTTTATAATTATTCTACAATTGCAATATTCTAAACAGAAGTATATGTGTACAATGGTTTCGTAGCAAGCAAAGTTACACGGCTCTTATATTTCATCGTAAATATAGCCCGGGATCCATAACGAAACTTCGAAAACCCTTTCGTTGTTAAGAATTATTCTTTCTATTGGTCTCAGGACCTTTTTATACTGAGGAGAGGAAGGCCAAACTAAAACACACTTGTTCTTAGAATAGCCCTATGCGTTCCACGGCCGGTAACTCCATCGAATATTCCCGCAGCTCTAAATAGGGTTTAAGACCTGCGATTGGCTATCAAAACTATTCTTTGTTGGGCAAAGAAACTTTAAGGAAACATCTCACGTTTGTGCCATTGAAAACTAAACCCAATCTTTTCTAACTTACAGATCAAAATGCTGCCGGTGCTATTCCTGATGATCATAGGATCAGTTTACTCGCAGGAACAAAACTGCACACACCTATACGACGGAACAGCATACGACAGATCAGCAATCCTTACAATCAAAGGATTACCTACGAATTTAGTCTTTAATCCAATAAACAAAGACTTGCATTTCACTCTGATAGACCTCGAAAGTCTTCAGAACGATAATGTCCAGACCAAGATGGAACAATACTTCTTAAGACAGAACCAGCCTATCAAAGTTGACAACGTAAATGGACAAGCCGCTGCAGTTGATGTCAAAGCACAAAAAGTATATATAGGAAGCGATGATGGACTTCATTTCTTAAATGCCAGTGATAAGGCGCAGTTTTTAAGCTTAAACGGCGAAGATATTGTTCAACTATTCAAACCTCAAAACAATGATGATTTGTATGCAGTATTCTTTCCAGAAAATGAAGTATACGTAATCGATATTCAAAAGAATGAAAAGAGAAAAGTTGAACATGTCCCATGTGCTTTTATTCTAGCTGTTGACGATGCAAACAATGTTTACTATGAATGTGATTCAAAGTACGTTAAAGTTATGCTTAGAGGTTTTCAAGAACCTGTGGAGTTTGTTGGGATCCCTAAGAATTCTGCTAGAGCTATTGCCGTTGATAATTCTTCTAGAGTTATATTGGCTACGAATGATGGTCTGTACTTGCTGAAACCAGATAATATTATTCCGTCAAAACTGATGGATTTGGACTACGTTCCAGCCGGTATCACATTTGACAAAGATAGTTTTTACGTGTCGACTAACGGTATTATTTATAAGTATAGTAACTGTGACTACGAGTAACTAATGGTTATGTTTTATTAAATCGATTTTGTTGAATTTTTCAAGTTGTTTTTTTTTTCTTTTGAATATATATTTAAATACAAATTCACCTTGCGTTGGCACACTGAATTTTTCAATTAGACTACTACCTAAAATATTGTCCCAAATAGCAAAGAGGTAGTAAAATGGAAAGAAGGAAGAGAGGCCTTTACTGCAGAGGGACAAGACTACACAACTACACTTATCTCAAACAGCACTGACTAACTGAGAATTAAGATTTGAACAAAGTGTCATTGTATTAGCGAAAAATAAGCAATTGAAAAGTGTAAGTGAATCTGATGTACGTGAAATGTAATGAAGAGCTTTAGGAGTGATTGCCACTTTGCTAGGTTCTCTTGAATATTCTATCAATAAATTCTAGAAAACTGTACCTTTTCAAAATCAGTTTTAGCATGTTATTTTTCGCGTTTTTGACACACCAATCTACCAGTCTGTCTTTATCCAACCACGTCTTAGTAATTGGATCTCGTTGGACCCTTTGGGTATGAAACCCTATAAAAGTGACTACTTAAATGATAACTTATTAAAAAGTAAGTCTAAATGAAGAAGAACATATACAGGGGAATGATGATGGTAATGTTTTTTTTTAATCATGTAATGAGTCCTCCCACCCAGGACAGAGCGGAAGGGACTGTCAGACTCGTACTGACTAAAATCCACGGTGTCCTTCAATAACCCTTTACGTACCGGGGTCACGGTAATTCGTGAGTCCCGCGACCCCGGCAGGCTTTGGCCCTCTAGAGGGGGACCCCGTCATTTTGCTGACATCTTTGAGGCGCGCGTGGAACATAACGCGCCGTCGACCCGAAGCATGGTAATGAATAATAGAGACAAGTTGGAAACTGCAAGACCAAATAAACGGCAATGAGGGGACCATTGAGATGACAAAATCAAGAAGTCAGGAAGAAGACATGCAGGAAAATCTCTCTACAGCCAATCGCCATCCATTGCTGGACGTATATCTCTGAATGAGTGAGTAGAATGATGAAGGTCATGAATGAAAGAGACAAGTTGTAAGTCGCACGATAAGCTGTGTGTGCGTCAAGAACAGATTATCGATAAAGATGTGACTGCTGAGATTAAAAAATCAAGAAATAAGAAAGAAGAAGATACGAATGATGAAAACAAGGCTAATATCATTGTTAAATACTCTTCAAATACAAAAATTTAACATACCTTAATCTTTTCTTCCGGAACCGTTCCCAAAGACCGATCCTTCCAAAGGACTCAAATATAATGAAAACTATTAACACATCTTAGATTTGTATTTTTTTCTAATGAATGGTGAGATTCTTTACTAGTCTTAACACAAATTACGTCACTATCTGACTAGATATAGTATGTACAGGTTGTGTCAAAATTTATTTTTATATTTTTGGCAAATTGAAAACAGGTTAAAATGGTGGAAACCGTTGTGAGATTTTGACAGAGAAGATGTGGCTCAATTAAAACAAAAATTTGGGCAGCCATCAACTCCAAGAGTATTGTTCTTCAAACTAATTTACTGTATTGTATGTGAGAACTAACAAACTAAGAATTTAACGCGGTTAATGACGGTAGTGAAGTGCATTTATTTATTTTCGAATTCCTCATCATAATTTGCCTTACAATTTTCCTACTATTCTGTTGGAATCACCTTCCAGGTTTTACCAAATGCAGCTTAATACTAGGATTTCACAAGTTGAAACTGCCGATCTAACCTCTTAAACCTAGTAATATTGGAAAATATGATGGAAAGGGCTATTGGTTTTCTAACACCATCGTGGTTTAAAAAGTGTCCAATATCCATGGAATTTCTTTTCTACTCTTCTCCTTTAAGATCCACCACGTTTTAGAATTTATTGGTAACTATAGTAATTCCTCAGTATACACAACTATGTCTGGGGCCATTCTTTCATCCGTTGGTTTTTGACTATTTGAAAATAATCAAATCCTTTTTTTAAATTTTGAATTAAAATTTAAGCTGTCAGGTTGTTCTATTATATCTATCAAATTGTCAAAGCCAACATCCTATAGTTCTCGAAGAGAATGTCAACATGGAGTATGTTTACAAGCATCGTGGACTTATGACACAATGGCAAATGTTTTATAAAGACGATCTGATCGGATCTGTTAAACGAAGACCATTTCATACCTAACGGGTGAAGAAGACTAACGTACAGGTATGGTTTATATCTACTTATTGTATTAGTGTGTTTGATAGAATTTCCCATTTGTAAATGCTTATTCCCGTACCGAGTTTCATCTGTAGTACCCCTTTCGTGTCTGAGTTTTGAAAATAATTTACTGTTCACCTTTGTTTTATAAAGAAACCTTTGTGGAAAATTTCGTGCTTCTAAACCTAACGTTTTATGCTATGCGTCGTCTGAGTGAAATTACAGTATCTTGGTTATCATTTTGTAAATATTGAATTGAATTTTCATTCGTTTTCTGGTGAAAATATTTTTGGAGGAATTTTTTCTAACAATTTATTTAAGCGATGATTTGATTTATTTAAGTGCTGTTATTTTAGCATGGTAATTCAAAGGGGTTAATATATAATGTCAAATGCAAAAATGTACTAATCGAGTCATCGTCCTACGACGAATTGTGTTGTGTTTGTTACATCAAATAATTTTCTTCCATACATCGCTTTTAGCCATCCTCAACTCATAATCAAGGAATCTGGCACATCCTCTTGTTTACTATCAATAGGTTGATTACTATCCAGCGAATGCCTGACACAAATTCCAAACATTGGATATGTTTTCTTTGTTGAATACTTTACAAGTTTAGTTTAGTTTTGAATACTTTTAAGTTTATCTTTAGTTAGTCATTTGAATTCATAGCTAAGATTGGACCACTTCTAAAATTAACGGTAAATAAAACTGGGCTCATGCTATTACCCAGGAGAACACCTTGTTTCATCCCATTCAGAGCTGTCAAAACATAAACATTTTACGTCACAATGCCGAGAAACGTTGTTGTGACAGAATAGACAACAACTACGAATCGTTCCAATGAGCTTTCGTTTCGATCGATACATCCAAATATTTTAAGGGATTGAACAATCAACGAGAGCTCTAAAACTTTGTTTGATACAAAGTTATTTCAGGATGGAAACTTTAATGCGGTGAGCAGTCTATTCAATTCTCAATAATCCTTCTCCACTTCAGTGGCGTGAATCTTATTATGTCATATTTTTGCTGTATCATCCATAATTCAGCTCCATAAAGGAAAATAAGCGAATCGTGATTTTAATGCGGCGATCTTTCCATATCTTCGTGAGCTTTTCCAAGGCTTATCGTGTCACGACACACCGTCTTTTCATTTCTTCTTCGCAACTTCCATTATTAGTAATTGTGGATTCCAGGTAGATGTAGCTCTGTACAACTTAACAATTAGCTATTCTAAGTTAGTCAGGTCGATAGTTAGTCTTACGATCCACCACCATCATTTGATTTTATCGCGGTTTATAGCGAGACCAAAATCGGAACTGATTGTATCCAGAAGCGAAAAAATTCCTTTATGTGTCCACTTGTAACGTCGCAAGAAGAGTAGTATTGTCCGCATATCTCGGGTTAGACCGACCTCTAATTAATACAGCTTTGTCTCAGTTTTCTAAAAGTATCCGCATTATGTATTCGGTATAGATATTAAACAAGAGAGGGGAGAGAATACATCCCTGTCGAATACCAGCCCCCGTGTCCGAATTACCAAATTCTCAGAAGATATTCCGCGCGAATAGCAGCTATTCCATCTTCAAACAGTGTTTTGATGAGATAAACTAGATCGCGTGTCACACCCATTATCAGTAGTACTTCCCACAGCTTCCACCACTTAACGGTGTCAAAAGCTTTACGAAAATCTACAAAGCAAATGAATAGAATGTTATTGAATTTACGTGTTTTTTCTATGATTTGTCTTTGGTTAATAATCTGTTAGCGTGTTACCTTTCCTTTGACAAACCTGCCTTGATCTTGCTTGTAGTGTTGTATTCAATATATGAAGAAAGAAAGTAGTATATTGTAGCTTCAGTAGAATTCTTAGCTCGTAGTAATTTTATTACCACTGACGAGTAAACGTTAACCTAGATAATGACTCATATTGTGTTTTGGTAATCGTTATAACGTCTTTTATAATACATGAGATGATAACATTGTTTGCATAATCTATAATGACAATTACTATTGAATCATGTCCGTTAATTGAATTTCTCTATTGTCTGTCATCAATTTATATAACTGTTATAGTTATAGAGTAAACATCAACAGTTATATGAGTTATATCAACTTCTGTAATAGCAAATAGGCATTCCTCATTGATGATTTTACTGTTGTTCTTACTGGACAGAATTATTGTGAAACAGCGCGTCACTTGTTATGTAGATTTTAGTGATTGTATATTTCAAAGATTACCATCTGATTTGTCATCAAGTTTAACACTGTTTTCTATCTGCAGATACCACCAGCGTTTGTCATGAGCTTAAGCTTACAATGAGCAGCCTGAGAAAATTCCTGCCAATCTTCGCCTTGTGTTTCCTATTCTATGGATGCAACACAGAAAAATGCGAAAGAATTAAAATAGGAAATGAATTCTACAAACGACATTTGATCGCCACTATCGATGGTTACCCAACAGGGTTGGTAATAGATCCAAGAACCGACCACATATTCTTCATCTTGCATAAAAGAAATTACACCAAAGGAATCCATTTACTGAAACATGGATCTTTGGGGATCAAGGAATTGCCAGTGTCCGATGAATTACTTGGACAATGCGTTGCTATTGATACAGCAACCAATATAATTTACATTGGAACCAATCAAGGACTCGTCACCTATGATTACTCAAGAACAGAAATAACTGCTGAACGCCCGATTGGAGACGACGATGTCCGAAACATCTTCATTGATAAAACTGATGGTCAAATGTATATAGCAACAGGATCAAACCATGAAATATTCAGATTTATGAATGGTTCTGCAGCTGTCAAAAGATACGAGAAAATTCCTAAAGCTTACAGCTTTATTCTTGATACCAAAGGGAACGCCTTTTATGAATATATCGATGGAAGATTGTATTTCTTCTCAGTGGATTTGTATGAACCTATTCAGTATAAAGGCTTTACAAGAGAACTGAAATATATTCTACAACTGAACAATAATGATGAAGCGATTGTGGCTGTGAAGGGATCTTTGTTCAAGCTTTTTACTAAGAGTATACTGCCTGTGAAGATAGGACAGTTAGGATTCAAAATAACGGCGTTGGCCTTTGATCACAAGAACAATATTATCATTGGCACTAAAGGAAAGATTTACAGGTATAAACCTATAGATACAAATGACCCTTGCCCTGCTGACGATTATTTTATGTCAAGCATTTAATACGATGATTTATCACCAGTAAATTTTTGCTGTTTAAGTTAAGATTTAGTTTGAAATTTAAACGATGACAAGTATTGATAAGTATATTATGTACTGCATTATTAATACATACACCGCTGGAATGATCTTTTGGCGTATGATTTGAATTGAGTAAACGTACCATTACTAGAGGTTAATTTTTCAGAAGCGCCAAAGTATCTTTATCCGTAATACACATATCGCACCAGCTAAATACATCCGCAATTAGAGGTGGCAACATTAGAATCAATGTTGCTAACATTTCCTTGGTTATAATCGATGCAAAAACAGTATCTGATTGAAGCATTCGATTTAGTTTTTGTTTACTACGCTTGACTTATTCCTTTTACGGTATTAATCTTTATAAGGCCGCCTATACACGGACTGCTCGAGTCAAATTCAACTCCTTGAAACTGCCATGGCTAAATACGCCAGCAGTCCGTATCAACTACTTCTTCTTGAAGCAGCTCGTCTTGAGCGGTTCCGTGTATACGTAGATGAATGTAGTTTGGTATGCAGTTCGACTGGATAGGTCCACTCAAATCAGTGTGGTTCTTTCTTCAAAAGACCATCTCAGAGACAAATCTGCATGGTCCTCGCGTGACTTAACCAATTTAATGTCTGGACTTTATGAGACAATGATCTCCGAGTTTGTTTCAGCTGTTTTTAATCAGAGTAGTTAGGTACGAAACATAATCATATAATTTTTACCTTTGAAGTCTGATAATGAAGTTACCAACTTTAACAAAAATTTGTATTTTTCTAAAGCTTTATTTTTCTTTACATTTTGATAATTAACGTTTCAATGTTACATTAATACATTTGTATACTTTTGTAGTAAAATTAAAATAAAAAATATCCATTTTTGTTTTCTTTTTGACCTCTGATTTAAGTTGCATTTAAAATATTTTTAATTTTTAAATATCTATTAAATATTAAAAAAAAAAATGCTTTTTGCAATTTCCGTCCACCGCACCGTAGGCTTGGGCTTTCGGACGACGTGTAATGAGTACCTCGCCGTCCGATCAAGAACCAAGCCTGGGTCGACGGCGCGTCGTGTTCCACGCACACCTCAAAGAGCTGTCAGCAAAGGGGCACCCAAAGGGCCAAACGACTGTCTAAGCATGTTATCGTGACCCTGGAACGCAAAGGGCTACTGAAGGAACAGGGTAGGTTTTAAGTCAGTAAATGTCTGAGAGGACCGTCTGCTCCACCCGAGGCAGAGGACTCATTTGACGAGTTTACCAACCGTTAAAAATGCTCATCTCATTAGAGTTAAAAAAAACACATTTCTTATTTAAAGTAGACAATCTATAAAATAAAACACGAACAAACGATTAAACATGACGATAAAAATACTATTACTCTTATGTTATCAAATTACCATTACCTGATCCATCCGTTGAGCGCCATCTATGAGAAACGTGACAAAGCAATCGAAATAATTTTTTTATTAGTGACGCTAGATGGCGCCACATTCTTCGCCTACTTATCTTTAAAGTTTAGATAAAAAGCAACAAAATACAATATTTATATTTATCGTTTGTTATTATTAGAACAGATTTATATAAAAAGTAGTTTAATATTATGATTTTTAGAAAATACCCGTTTGCATAGAATTATCTAAGTACTCATAAATAATAACAAATAAATACAAGCAAAACATGAATTAAGCTCAATAATACTCAAAAAAACTTCAAAACTTGATGAACGGTGGCAAAATAATTGACAAAAAGATTTGGGCTCGTCCGGGATTTGAACCCGGGACCTCTCGCACCCTAAGCGAAAATCATACCCCTAGACCAACGAGCCGCTGAGAGAACATGTGAAATAGCTGTTACAGTATTTTTATGCGATATATAGACATGTGACGTCATAAACAATATCTTTAAACATAAGCGCCTACGCACTAACACATAATTTATGTAAATTCTACGTTATCTTTAGATTATTTATTTACTTAGCATCTCATTGCCGAAGGGCATAGAAACGCCGTCCCGCATTATGTAGCCCCTAGTTTCTAGGAGAATCATTATCTTGCATGTACAGTCGCATTCTAAACATTATCTTCACAAACATACTATGTTCACAAATTAATTAATGTTTCGTTAGGAAACCACCCTGGGTGTAAAAGATTCTATAACGATTAGTTTTTTTTTTTTTTTTGTAGCATTCAACAAGAAAGCAAGTTTGTGATTTTGGCGCCCCCAGAAATGGCGCCCGGGGACACGTGCCCAGCTCCCTAGATCCGGCACTGACTTTGAAGTCGGTTTTTACAAGCGTCATCGTTTATAAAACATTATAATTATTATCATAGTTTAATATCAAAATCTAAACAACAGGCAACTCATTGATCGAACAACGCCTAGTCAATAACATTTCGCAATATGTTGCCAGTTAGTATCAGTGGTCGCAAGCGCATCTGCCGAGTGTTGTGTTAGTAAGTTCAATACCTGCGCGGGCATGCGGGCGGCGAGTAATGGGCGACTCGCTATCCGACCATGGACCATGCCCGGGTCGACGGCGCGTTGTGTTCCACGCGCGCCTCAAAGAGTGTCAGCATAGTGACGGGGCCTGTAGAGGGCCAAAGCCTGCTGAGGTCGCGGGACTTATGAATTACCGATTTTATACAGATTATAAATAAAATCTTACTAGTAATATGTACGAAATAGGTAATTAAACTATTCGTTAAATTAGAAAAAAATGTGAAATCGCCCATTCTGATTAACCTGAACTGGAGATTTGGTTAAAATAATGTCAAAAATCTTTTCAAATATTTACTTACTGAGATCAAAACCGTCCTTACAAATCGCGACAATGTATACAAACATTCCGCCACATACAAGGTGTGGAAACAAAAACAATATAATAACAATAATACGCAATTTTAAATTAAATTAATATAATAATGTTTAATTAGCTGTTCGACCCTCGTAAGCAGCAGTTTTTGTCGCTAACTATGTAAGATTATTACGCAATGGCGGCTGCTAAGGGTACTTGTGCACTATGATGTAACATGACCGAATGACAGGCAAGTAAATGAAGGAAAAGTTCGGCTGTGTTGAGCGTTGTTCATCATCTATGTCAATATTAATTTACGTATATGAAAGACTCCTTTTGAAACGATTTTTTGTTTTCAGAGCTGATTATTTGAGTGTTTGGTCAATACGAGTATATGTAGTGTGGAAAAAAACTATCATCATCTTCCTAACCTACTTTCATCGGCTTCTAGTCTAACCGGATTACCGGATGTAGCTGAATGCCAGTATTTTACATGGAGCGACTGCCTATCCTACTTCTACAACCCAGTTCGTACGGTATCCCTTTGTAAGCCTAGTTTTCAGACTTCAGTGATTAGATACAAACGCCACTGGCTGGTAAACCTACCCTAATCTGTCAATTTTTTACTAATTGAACATTAACCTTCTACTATTGTGATAAAGTTGAAAATCTACTGATTAAATTTGACAGATTGAGGTAGGTTGTTGTGTTGGTCATTGTTGTTGGTACATTTAATATTTTCCATTTTCATCCTAATTATTAGCCGAATCCATAACCATTTCTGCAAAAGGTCAAAATTTGCGGTTGGGGGCCAAAACATGCTAAAACAAAGTCGCGGGCAGAACCTAGTCTTATGTATGCAAGTATTAGTCAAATTAATTCTTAGTAAAATCGTACGACTGTTTTAACTAACAAACTTTTAGGTTATGTTAATTTTATGAAGCTATTTACAGTATTTAGATTAATTTTAATTATAATTAAATTTTAAATAATTGATTATTTATAAGTTCACTTTTCCATGGCATAAATTATAATGTGATATAATAGAATCGCCAGTTTTTTTTAAAGTCACGTTTATTGAATAAAGAGGTCGCATACATTTCCTCCATGATTTTTTCTCCATGAATTCGTTAGCAAAAAAAAAACACCTATAAAAAAGTAATTAACCTCAAATTACTAGGTGCCGTCATTCTGCTGGTATACGTGGATGTCATAATTAAAAGGTAGTGAACAATCCAAATAAAATTACAGTAAGAAGACTGTTATGAATATTTGTTACCACAAAACTGAAATAAGATTATTCTTGGAACGGCCAGTATGCAATGAAAATATTTAACGCAAAAAATACAGTGTACAAAGAAGGGTTTAAAGTAAAGCCACATTAAACACATTAACATAAAATAAGACTGTGGTAAGACGTGAAACGAACAGAATATTACATAATAGGTATTATATTAAGTACAGACACAAAAATTATTATGTATTTTGAATGATCTAAAAAAACCGTAAAATACTTCATTCGTATGGCATTCGTTAAATTTTCATAATATTTGTAGGGATGGTTGTTACTCAGTCACGTCAGAAGTGCTGAATGTATTTTGATGAAAGACATAGAGGCAGATTAGTCTGGATTAACACATAGAACTTTTTGTACCGCGGCGGTAGTATAATCTGGGATAATATAACGATCTATAAGTAAGCAAAGCCGCTTTTTTTTTTACGTGATAAAATCATCAAATGAGTCCTCCCACCCAGGGCAGAGCAGGAGGGACTGTCAGACTCGTACTGACTAAAATCCACTGTGTCCTTCGATAGACCTTTACGTGCCGCGGTCACAGTCATTCGTACAGTCCCGCGACCGAGCAAAGCCGCTAGCATAAAATAGTTATTCATATTTGCTTTCAGTTTATACCACGCTATAATCTACCATTTTTCTAGCCTCGCCTCCGCATGGTAACATTTTAATAGAAACATTTCGAGCCAGTGAACAACAACCTTAACTCAATGCTTTACCTCAACAAAATGGTTCTCAGCACAATTTAAACTAACTTCGGTTTTCTTTGTCTTTAAAAGTGAAATTATGCTCCCATGCCTTAAAAACTAGATTGTGATCAACATAGCGCCATTGTTTAGATTAATCGGTCAAGCGTGAGTCGCGCCGTGGGAATGTCTATGGTTCAAAAAAGTTCGCGACTTTATCGATGGTTAAAGACCTTACTGTAAGGCATAATGGCGATAAATAGTAACACATTGAACTGGAAATAAAAGATTTTTATTTTTTTTTGATTTATTTATTTGTTTTTGTCTCTAGGCCAGACACGACAGAGACAAAGTCTATCATGGAGCGAGCTTACCCAGAAATAAGCCTGGGGACGTATTATGACGTCTTAAAACCAGGCTTGTTCCAGTGAGTGAAAAAAACAGAGCTATACAAGTCGTCTAACGTCATAATACGGCCCTTGTTCACTCTAATTTTGAAGAGATTCTGGTTGTATGCGTTCGGAAACACAGATTCCACTGTTTATGAAAGACATTGGAAGCGCTTAGCGAATTAGTGGAATGGCTGCTAAGTATCTATGCAACCGCAAGTACAGCAACCTTTTTGGAACGTTTTTTTTTAAATATTTTGTTAAACTTTCAAGCGATCGCCAATTAATAGAATCGTTGTTTTAGCTTTTCAAACGTTAATATTATTTATGAAATTCTGGTTGCAATTTCCAGTCCGGGAAATAATGTAATTGGGTTAAACCATCCATGATTAAAACTTCACCCAAACGAAGTCGCAGGCTGAAGCTAGTCTCAATATTTTTGTTTAGTTGGATATTCAACTGCACCCGTGAAGATTGAAAAACGACCATAGAGTTGGGAAATGGCTAAACAGTAAACAGGTGGTTATTGGCAGCAGTCTCTTCTTGTTGATTAATATCTACACAAAAACTGCAACTATCAATTTGTACAATTCGACTTTTGTAACCTAAACGTTTTCTTACAGGATATGGTAATGATCCCAAATTGCTACCTCAAAACTTTTTCAAATTAGTTTTTGTCAAACAAATCAACAATGTAAAATAAAGTTATTAAAAAAAACTAATTGTAGCCTTTATGCAAACTAATCAAAAAACTTAATAGCTTTAGTTAACAATTAAGAACATTCACTTAGTAAATATTCCCATAGTATCCATTGCTGTTTTTTAAACCAAAATTTATAATATCTCTGAACGAAAACAGTATTGGATGAGTAACATCAAGGACTGAACAGTATCTACTACTACCAAGTTCTACGTCAACATTCAAACATAAAATGAAATGGCGTAATGTACAATATACATTGCCGGTTTTATTCACTAACCATAATTACACTGCAGTAACAAAAAAGTAATGGATACAAAGAAACGCGATAATAAAAACGATTCGAAATTCGAATTTAGCTTAACCCACCACCACATACGAGGTCGATGGTTTAAAACGAAAAACTAACTTCCAACCGGCCAGTACCTATTTTATGCTGCAACGAGGCTGAGTGCCTTTTGTTCAGTGCATTTAAAAAGTTAATCGAACGTGTTTTGAATTTAAAAAAAAAGATCTGTCATTTTGTGAATCTGTGATTTGAGGAGTTTCTTTTAGCAAGTTCGTTTTTACATGCGGTGGATTTTTTGTAATATGTAAGTTTTTTTTTTGTGATTATAGAATAATAGGTTTTGTTTCTTAGAATTAGTAATCTATTTTAATTAAATCGAATTAACTTTATGATATCAAATTATAAGAACACTAGCTTTTGCCCGCGGCTTCGCTCGCGTAGAATTTGGTCTGCCCCATTAAGTTACGTGACATTTTTTTAATACTTATATTTTTTTATGTAACTTCACATCATACATCCCAAATTTCTAACTTCAAAATTAGTTTCCATACAATCTTTGAACACCTATACCTAATATTTAGAGGGAATCTCTTGAGGGTGGATCTATCTGAATTCCTTTCTAAGTGCTCATTATTTTAGAGGGCCAAAGCCTGCCGGGGTCGCGGGACTTACGAATTACCGTGACCCCGGTACGTAAAGGGCTATTGAAGGACACCGTAGATTTTAGTCAGTCAAGTCTGACAGTCCCTCCTGCCCTGCCCTGGGTGGTAGGACTCATTTGATGATTTTACCACGATAAAAAAATAATAATAACAGAACTCTGCAAATTTTGAAATTCTACCAGTGGTTTCTTCATCAATCTTTACCTGTATGGTGTGTTTATAAAAAGTAGCCCTATGTCCTTCCCCGGGCTTGAGAATATCCTATCCAGCACAAACGGATTACTAAACACTGACTAATAAACAGGTCGGACCAATGTTACTTGCATTTAATCACTACATAGTATAAAACAACGTAACTTTCTTTGTCCCGTGTAACGATCGAACTCGTGTAACGATCGACATCATTGCGCGATCACCGCCATCTATCGAGCATAAGGACCACTCGACATATAGTACTAATAGAATTATCTATACTCCGTTAATCATCTGCCTAGCGTTTTTCCCAATTATATTGAGGTCGGCTTCCAGTCAAACCAGATGCAGCTGGATATCAGTATTTTACATGGAGCGACTGCCTGTCGGACCACCACAACCCAGTAACTGGGTAATACGATACCCCATGGTAAGATTGGCTGTCAGACTTTAGAGCTTCTGACGGTAACGACTGTCAAAAATCTTCAAATGACAGCTGGGACCAACGGCTTTACGTGCTTTCCGAGTGCTTTTTACCCATCCACAGACCAACCTCGGCAAGCGCAGCTTAACCCGTAAAAATATATATAATAAAAAACTTTTTCAAAAAAAATATAACCGCTTCAAAAAGAACCACAAAAAAGGGTAAAATAATCTACAAAATAACTTTTATTTCGGAAGTCGATGGCAAAAAAAAAAAACAATGAAATAAAAAATAACAAAGCCATCGACTTCTCAAATAAAAGTTATTTTGTAGATTATTTTACCCTTTTTTGTGGTTCTTTTTGAAGGCGGTTATATTTTTTGTTTGAAAAAGTTTTGTTTTTCTTTTTTTAGTTAAAATATTCAACCCAAATTCTTGCCAAATACATATAATATAATCCGTAGCACTGGTAATAACATCCCTCATGTACACAATAAGCTAATAAAATTCCCTATCTCAAAAACTACTGAACCGATTTTGATGAAACTTGCAGTATCCCCTAAGTTGAACGATACCTAGCACAAAAAAAAAATATTTAAATTGGACGTGAAGTTCCGGAGATATGCGAACAATGAATCAGTCGATGCCTACTCCTTACTGTTAAGGAGTTGTACCTTCCATCATCAGCTCAGCTACATAAGATAATGATTACCATACGCAAGTACTTAAATTACTTCAGAAGATTTACGAAAAACGATGCGTGGGCCTATAAAATTTGAGGGTTGCCCTCGATTTCTCCAAGATCCAATCATCAGATCCTGATTTGGTGACAATGGGACCACACGGGAAGCACCAGCTTTCAAACAAAAAAAAGAATCATGAAAATCGGTTCACCCAGTCGGTCGTAATGCGGTAACAAACATTAAAAAAAAATACAGTCCTCCTTTTTTTGAAGTCGGTTAAAAACTATCCTATGTCCTTTCTCAAGTTCCAAACTATGTCTGTACCAAATTTAACACTAATCGGTTCAGTAGTTTAGGCGTGAAGAAAAGACAGACAGACAGACAGACAGAGTTACTTTCGCATTTATAATATTAGTTAGGATATAGTATATAAATTATGTTGGTTATCTTGTAGGATTTCAGAGTAGTCTGAAGGCTGTATAGTCGTTTAATATGAACTTGAACTATAACCGAGCTGTTATTGTACATAAGTATTACTAAATTAATGTTTCTTTTATTTATTCAAAATTTCCCTAAAATAGAAAAATAAACAGAAAATAAAAAACGAAGAACTCCGTGGGCCTGGAACGCAAAGGCTAATGAAGGAACAGAGTGGATTTTAGTCAATAAGAGTCTGACTATCAATGAAATCTTTAAATGAATGAGTCTTTAAAATCTTTAAATGCGCCTTATGATGAGCGTAAGTGACTGTCAACTTTTACTCACTAAAAGCCCACGTTTTTCCTTCAATTGCCCTTTGCCTTACAGGGCCACGTGGTCCTTTACAGGCGGTCCCGTGAATTATGACACAAATTCACTTCAAGAAATAAAATCTGTAAATGTAACAAAACAAATAACACTTTAAAAATGCAAATTGTAATCGAAAACAGACCTCTTACTTTGGACAATGACATTAATGTACATTAGCACAGCTAAATTACGCATAGTATTTGAATTAACGTAATTATTATGACATTCTGACTTATTATCGAACTGTTTAAGTATGTCTACTACCTTTCCATTTATTTGCATTAAAATAAACACTTTAATGAGTGAAAGCTTTAATTATGTGAATAAAGTATCTATTTAATAGTAATTTATGAAGTGAGATATTGTTACTTGTGAAAACTTCCGTAAATCACTCAATCTTATATTATTAAACGTCCAGATTCCGTGTTCAAAACAATACGTAACGTTTTACTTGAAGCCACTTTTTTATAAATGTGTGAGTGAGCGCCACGCACCCATTTAAATGTTTTCCTTAGACATGTTCAATTGTTTTACGTAGGGATCGAACGAAGGAGATAATTTTTCTTACTTTTTTGGCTTCAATTGTCAGTGGCCTATGGAATCTCGACATTCTATAATCTAAGCACTCAAAGAATGGGTCGACGACGTTGTGTTCCACGCGCGCCTCAAAGAGTGTCAGCATAGTGACGGGGCCTGTAGAGGGCCAAAGCCTGCCGGGGTCGCGGGACCAAGGGATTACCGTGACCCCGGTACGTAAAGGGCTATTGAAGGACACCGTGGATTTTAGTCAGTACAAGTCTGACAGTCCCTCCCGCCCTGCCCTGGGTGGGAGGACTCATTTGATGATTTTACCACGATAAAAAAAAGCACTCAAAGAATTAATATACTGTTGTATTGTTATAAAACGGATGAATACATAAGGCAATTACATTAAGTCAGTTAAATTATAATATAATAAATTTGCGTAAATCTGCAATCCGTTCATCTGACAAGTTAAAAATAAAAAGCCGTCGACAAGTTAAAAATAAAAAATAAAACGAGAATACCGCGGCGCTTGTACCTACATAAGTAGGTACAAGCGCCGCGGTATTCCCGTTTGAGCAACGATTTTAGAGCACGAATTGAAGGAAAACGGTGAATATTAATCAGTACGAGTCTGAAAATTCCTATAAAAAATAGGAATCCACAATAATGGTCAAGTGGAGCTATAGTTACCGTTGTACCTATGCATTTCTGGATTCCTATTCTTTTTAAGTGTTCCTTCAATTGCCATTTACGTTCCAGGGTCACGGTAACCGGCTTAGACAGTTCCGCGATTTCTAATTAAATTATTTTCTTATTTCTTTCGTTGTAGACCTCTTTTAAAATCGGAGCTCTTAAATCGTTGCTCAAACAGGAATACCTCGACCAAGCACATCAACAGATTTATTCCCAACTACCCTAATCTGTCAAAAAGATTTTCAGCTTTTTCAAAAAAGCATTACTATTGTTTCACCCCCGCTGCTCGGCTCCCGCTCCTGTGATGTTATATAGCCTATAGCCTTCCTCGATAAATGTACTATCCAACACAGAAATATTTTTCTAATTCAAACCAGTAGTTCCTGAGATTAGCGCGTTCAACCAAACAAACAAACTCTTCACCTTTACAATACTAGTTGACATTTTATAGCAGTATAGATTTTCAACTTCATCACAAATTAATCGTCATCTGTCATATAGGGCTGCTTACCTGACTGCGGTGATGGCCTTGCCAAGTCCTTTCTACCATTTACCTTGATTACACTTTTTCTGGGACAGTTGGAAAAAACCTTTATTTCGGAATTACCTTGTGGAATAGGTAACGTCCAATTTCGAGGAACCTCTTATTGATTTTATGCCTATTACCTACCGCTGCCGCGGAACACAAAGGCCAAATAATGAAAACGTTGGTTTTCCGCTCCACCTTGCCTGAGGGTGTTTCATCTTACGTTTGCCGATTCGAGCGACTGTTTTTGGACCAGTCGTATCGTAAGTAACCAAGCCTTGGCTCCGTAAGTCATACAAGAAAGATACCATGGTTTTAAGTTATATTTAAACGAAATGAACTAAATAATGTGTTAGGAAACCTAACTCGTTCAGAAGTGCATAAACTTGAATAACAAATAGGTAAGTCAGTTCAGGGTCCCCGTTTTCTCTCCTAAAACGGTTAGAAATTGAATCCTATCGTTAGTATAATGACCTTTGTTGGTAAAAGTTGTCATGACAGTACATTTTCTTTTTCTTTTTGCGTGGTATACTCACCAAATGAGTCCTCCCACCCAGGGAAGGATGTAAGGGACTGGCAGACTTGTAGTCACAAAAATCCACGGTATTCTTCAATAGTCCTTTATGTACCGGGGTCACGGTAATTTGTGAGTGGGTTGCGGGACTCACAAATTGGTAGACGGTAGGCTTTGGCTCTCTGAGGCTCGTCATATTGCTGACAGCCGGAGCGCAACACATTTGATACCTTCTTTTGGGTGGAAAATCCAACCAGAAGGTGTCATGGCCCAATCTATACATAGGTATAATAAAATGGTAGGAAAGTCAAGACTGAACATTGAATATTTTTTTAAAGAATACTTGGGGTGTGATCTACAATCGATACCGAAGCCAAAAATATAGTTTTTAGAATTTTTGTCTGTTTGTCTGTATGTATGTCCGGGATAAACTCAAAAAGTACTCCATAGATTTACTTCAAGGCACGAATATTGTTAAACAGTCGGGTCAACATATAGGCTACATATTATCACGCTATCACCTACGAGGAACGAGCAGTGAACCTTTAATTCTTCAACGCATTAACGCAGACGACGTCGCGGGCAGCAGCTAGTTTTCTATTCAATAAACGCAGTAAATACTTCAAGTAAGTACACTGTAAATAAAATACAGAAATCTTGTGATATGGTCTCGTTATTTTATTTACAGTGTATCTGCTAACTGATCGCGCTTATCTCAACAACTGCTGGTTCGAATTGAAAAAATATTTTTTGTTGGATAGACCATTTATCGAAAAAGGCTATAAGCTCTATAACATAGCACTAGCACGAAAAGGAGTCGAGCAGCGGGGGTAAAACCGCGGGGAATAGCTTATGAGTTAATATAAGTTATCACTTTATCAAACCAGTTTTAATCCTCAAGTTAATTAATAAAATCTCGTAATAACAGTAATCTCAATAATCTCACATGATTTAAGTAATGATCTTTCGAAATTGGACAGGAAGTGGTACATTACCTTACATATGTACGTATTTATACAACTATGTACTGCATTTGATCGGGCTCAAAATATTCAGGTCAACTTTAGATCGCGATCGTCTTATCTGATAAAGATTATGTGCGATTGAAAAACGTTTTCTCGAAAAACTATTTCGCTAAGACAAAATTATTCCCCGGGTCGACGGCGCGTTGTATTCCACGCGCGCCTCAAGGAGTGTCAGCATATTGACGGGCCCCCTGTAGAGGGATCAAAGCCTGCCGGGGTCGCGGGAGTTACGAATTACCGTAACCCCGGAATGTAAAGGGCTATTGAAGGACACCGTGGATTTTAGTCAGTACGAGTCTGACAGTCTCTCTCACTCTACCCTTGGTGGGAGGACTCATTGGATGATTTTACTACGTAAAAAACAACAACAGTGTAGTGTTAACAAAGGATATAGTCTATTTGTGTACCAAATTTCATTTAAATCCGTTCAGTAGTTTTTGTGTGAAAGAGTAACAAACATCCCATACATACCGTCGTACAAACTCCTACAGTTTAAGACAGGAGACTTGAGGCCGTCTTTTCGAAATACTCCATGCTATGAGTATGACATTACTAGTAAAATATATTAACCTTTCAAACTGCATGCATGCACTATGTTTTACTAAATACTTCTAAATAATATAATTCATGGCGTGGGATTTGAACTCACGACCGCTTGCTTCCACTGCCCTTGGTTGGGCTAGTTGCCAATATTTGTTGAGAAATATTTAATTGATCCTCTAAAAAACGTATTGACCTCTATTAATTAAATGCCTCTCACAACCTTTTGCAAATGTTGTATCATATTAAATCGGAATCTTTATTAAATACTGGCCTTTTTTCATAGTTGATCGCAATAACTGACCTAAGATCAGACTCGATAGAATTATTACAACGGCGTTTGCCGTTGTAATAATTCTTGGTGACTGGGTGACTTACTAGTAGCTACCTTACTGTGACCATCTCTGTTTAGAGATGGTCACAGTAAGGTAGCTACTAGTAAGTCACCCACTTAATAGGTTACCCGAAATCGAATCGAATCATTGCGATATTGTAACACGAGTAACTTTGAAGTTATAGTACTACTAGCACTTTGCCCACCGGCGTAATTTGTTACGCCGACGACACGCTCGTCCTGGCGAAGGGAGAGTCGCACCAGGCGGCGGCCGACGTGGCGACGCAGGCGGTAGCGACAGTCGCTGATAGGATCCGGCAGTTGGGACTCGACGTGGCGCTGCACAAAACAGAGGCCATGTGTTTTCATGGCCGTCTGAACGCGCCACGTTCAGAGTCCCACATTACGGTGGAGGGGGTTCGCATCGGCGTCGGGAGGACGATGAAGTACCTGGGACTCGTCCTCGACAGCCGGTGGAACTTCAGGGAGCATTTCCTGCATTTGGCCCCAAGGCTGAACCGGGCAGCAGCCGCTCTCAAGCGGCTCCTGCCTAATCTCGGCGGGCCAAATTCCTCCTGCCGGAGGCTGTACGCCGGTGTCGTGCGGTCCATGGCCCTCTACGGGGCCCCTGTGTGGGCCCTAAGCATCCGGACGCGACCACTCAAGCTGGTCGCATGCCAGAGGGTCATGGCTATCCGGATGATCCGGGGATACCGCACGATCGCCGGCGAATCAGCCAACCTCCTAGCGGGATTGCTGCCCTGGGATCTGGAGGCGACTGCCCTCCAGCGCGTCCATGAATGGCGCGTGGAGGCGCAGCGTCGGGGCGAATCCCCGCTGCCTCGACAAGTCGAGGCGCGGCGGAAAGAGCTCCGGCGCGATCTCAGGGCAGTATGGAGGGAGCGACTGTCGCAACCGAGGTCCGGGCACGCCGCAGTCGCGGCGGTAAGACCCAGAGGTTCCTGTGTCTGATAGGGAGGGAAGAAACGCCTGGGTGTCACCACTACGAGGATCGTCCGGAGGACACGGTGGAGCATACGGTGCAGGACTGCCCCGCTTGGGCAGAGCACCGCCGTGTCCTCACGACGGCGATAGGCGGAGACCTCTCGCGCCCGGCATTGGTCGAGGCCATGCTGCGGGGCGAGACGGAGTGGGAAGCGGTCGCCTCCTTCTGCGAAGCAGTCATGCTCGTGAAGGAGGAGGCGGGCCGCCTGAGGGAGAGGACAGCGTCCTCCCTCCACCCCAGCCGCAGTGGTAGACGCCCACGGCGTCGGACGTCGCGAGACGATCTCCGGCCACCGTAGGCGCGGGCATGCGGGCGGCGAGTAATGGGCGACTCGCTGTCCGACCATGGACCATGCCCGGGTCGACGGCGCGTTGTGTTCCACGCGCGCCTCAAAGAGTGTCAGCATAGTGACGGGGCCTGTAGAGGGCCAAAGCCTGCTGGGGTCGCGGGACCAAGGGCCGTTACCGTGACCCCGGTACGTAAAGGGCTAGTGAAGGACACCGTGGATTTTAGTCAGTACAAGTCTGACAGTCCCTCCCGCCCTGCCCTGGGAGGGAGGACTCATTTGATGATTTTACCACGATAAAAAAAAAAAAGCACTTTGCCCGCGACTTCGTCCGCGTGGGTTACGTACTTTCCTATTTCCCCCTTTTCACCCCCTTAAAGGTTAAATTTCCAAAAACCCCTTCTTAGTGCTCACATTATAATAGGAAGCCGTGTGCAAAATTTCACATTCCTAGCCCCAGTAGTTTCGGCTGTACGTTGATATGTCAGTCAGTCAGTTCTCCTTTTATATATATAGATAACAGAGCCCGACATAAACCTCCTTTCTTCCCAAACGTGAATTAATGAAGATGATCCCCCAAAAAAGGGTTTATTTCTACACTTTTTAGTTATTTCTAAACTTTTAGCATCTTGGTAAGAAATCAAAACATTTAGGGCTCCATTTATGTGATATTTATCTTAATTTTAATTAGCATAAACACGTAGAATATGCGTGAGCGCCCAATCACCCGGTGCAACGAGATTCATAACGCCCAAGGCGTACAACTTTCGCTTTAAGCGTTTTAGAAGAGGCTCATCCTTGCGAAGATAGGGCTAAAGTGACACATTAAGCGGACAGCGATACTGAAGTATAATCTCTCAACAATGCTGTTCTCTGTAAACACAGCCTTGTGAGAGCGCGCTATTCACTAAGCGACTGAAACCGACACTAGCGCTCATCGCTTGCGCTGCTCGATCGTACAATCTCAAAGCCCCCTCATCGAAGAGTACATCGTAGAGTCCAGAGATGAGGTTTCTTATTTATAATATTATGGCGGCAACATATTTATGTGTTGTGACACGCCAGAAGCGTATTAGTTTTAGACAGAATAGTTAGAGACACATTATCGTGTCGTATCGCGATGCAGCATACTAAATTAGTCACACATGATATTCTTGAACTTGATATCTCTTATGAGAACTCGCTAACACTATGACCTCAGCCGATATGTTACAAGGCTCCACGTGAAATGTCAACACATTGCCGCCATTATAGAGCTTTTTGTTTATTACCTAGCTTAACAAGTATCAATTTCAATATAATCATAATACCGAGAACCGAGATCCAATTTAATATAATTCTGAGGAAGCAAAAACAGCAAGCCAAAGAAAGGATGGATGGATGTGTGAAGAATGGTGTAAAACAGAAAAAGTATGAAAGCTTTAAATATAAATAAAACTAATTAAAAAAAAAAAACATAAAATAGCACAAAAGTACTGCTCTATTACAATGAATTACGTATTGGCGGAACGGTTAGGCTTTTTTTTTTGTTTCATGGTAAAATCATCAAATGAGTCCTCCCACCCAGGGCAGGGCGGGAGGGACTGTCAGACTTGTACTGACTAAAATCCACGGTGTCCTTCACTAGCCCTTTACGTACCGGGGTCACGGTAATGGGAACAGTTAGGATTGCCGCGAGTTTGATCCCCGCGCGGAACAAATATTTTTAAGTGTTAATAGTAGTTGTTGTCTTCTGGTTCTGGCTGTTTGCGTAGCCTTTTCGCAACTATATTTTAGTCGGCTTCCAGTCGAACCAGATGCAGCCGAATATCAGTATTTTACATGAGCGACTACCTATCGGAACTCCACAACCCAGTAACTGGGTAATATGATACCCCATGGTAAGACTGGTTGTCAGACTTTTAGATCTTCTGACTAACGTCAATAATTACTATCAAAGATCTACAAATGACAGCCGGGAACAACGGCTTTACGTGCTTTCTGAGACACGGAGGAAACTCGCTATGACAGAGGGTCACCCATCCACAGACCAACCTCAGTAAGGGTTGTTTGCGTATATCACATGAATCAGGAGTCATTCCCAATGTGGGCGGGCGACTTGGCAATTGGAATTGGAAATTGTAATTTGTTTTATTTCAAATTATGTTTATTTCAACAAATAAAGTTTCCATTTTCAATTACAAAAACCTGGTCAACATTTCATCACCTTTTAACATGATATCGTATCATACTGTGAAGCTAAATCAATTGATCGTGTTCATAGATCATGTCACCACGCCCTCTGCAAGCTTTACTTACTAAATATGCATAAATTAACGATATAGTTATCTAAACATAGGACTGCCACGCCTGTTTTCCCAACTTGTTAGGAATTAGTTACTTAAGCAGTATTGTAGGTCTAGTGGTTAGTGACCCTGACTGCTATGTCGATTCCCACCCAGGACAAATGTTTGTGTGATGAGCACGATCATTTGTTCTGTGTCTGGGTGTAATTTATCTATAATATGTATGTATTTAGAAATATATAAGTATGTTTATCAGTTGTCTAGTACCCATAACACAAGCCCTGCTTAGCTTGGGACTAGATGGCGGTGTGTGATAGTTGTGGAATATTTATTTATTTATTTCTATAATGAAACCTATAAATATCTTCTTCGGCATATTCAAAATAATTCTTGCATTTTTTGTCGTGGTAAAGTCATCAAATGAGTCCACCCCCTCCCCGTCCCCTAGGTGGAGCGGATGGAACTAACCTTCGTTTACCTTCCAAGATCGGTTACTTGATGAGTCAGTCCAAGGTACCTTTGTGAACCTCAGGGTGAATTTGCCGTTTAGCTTGCATCACCTTTCCCAACAATGTTAGTGTAAGCTATCAGTCGATTCGAACTCAGCTGTATATCAATATTTTACATAGACCAACTGCCTCCACAACCCAGTTACTGGGTAATACGATACCCATGGTTGTCACACTTTCGTGCTTGGCAGTTACGACGGTCGAAGTTCCACAATTGACAGCCGGGACTAACGGCTTTACGTGCTTTCGTGGCACGGAAAAAACTCGCTATGTTAGAAAGTCACCCATCCACAGACCAACCTTGTGAACCTTGGCAAGCGACCTGTGCGGCTGTCATTCTTCTTCTTCGTTTCGCTGGCATGACGGTATTTATATTTTATTGGCCCAAAACTCCGCCATTTCCACCGCGTTGTCGGTAGCAGCGAAGAGATTTATTTGGCTGTATGTTTTTGGGCTAAGAGGGCAAGACAGGAGGTGAAGCATGGTTTGTGACGCAGCTCCACATCCGCATCCCGCTGCCGATGGCTCTCATTATTTTACCACGAGCTTCTCAGTACATTTGCCGTTTATTTTTCTGTAGAGGAATTTGAGAAAAGGCATTGCAGCGTCGCGTCACTCGCTAAATAAATTGAGAATAGTACGACAAATAATAAGAATTAAGGCACTTTTCCAATCAAATTCTCATTCAAAAGTATACAAATTTGGAGTTTACATTTACAGGCTAATGATGATGATTTGTAGAAGCACCAACGATACAGGAGAAATTCCCAGTGGAGATTTAACTGCTCCAGTTAAATCTCACACATTGCAGCCATCAATTTGACCAGAACATTGCATTGTGCAACGGCCAAATCCTGCTCGTAATTCCAAATGAAGTGAGATCGGTAGTAAGGTGGCGCCGGAAGTGAAGAGCGACCATTAAATTACGTCACGACATCATTTCCGGTTACGCTTGCATCATGGCGCGTGTCATTTAGTTTGTAGTTTAGTAGGGCTGGCATGTTATGGTTTGTTGATCTTTAAATCTTGTGTTTACATGGTAATTTTATTTTTATGTAAGTTACTCAGGTTTAACGGCTTTGTGAAAAATGTATTTATTTATCTTTATTGCGAATAAACATAAATACAGTGTTTATTTTCTATTAATCCGAGAACTTAAGTATGTTATGTTATACTAAGTATAATAGTATAAGAAAATTAATAAACACGTTTTTTTTGTTGTCAAAAAGTTGGCATTCATTTGAAAGAGATTTTTTTAAGTAAAAGATTTATGATGTGTTCTACTTTTATAATATCATTCATATAATCTTATTTCAAATTATTATGTCATATTATTATGATGGCTTTGCTTTTTAATTTGTATGCAAATTAGTTTGTGTGTGTATTGCACATTCACGGTATTTTTGGAAAAAAGATATGTATCATAATTCCATAATTTATAGCATGAATTAATCATGTGATGGTAACACCTCATTATTTCAATATTATTCCACTATTTTATCGCCACTATTCTGATTTTGCACCTTATGGGACTTAGCTTAGGTTTCTTTTTTATATATCATATTTTATTAGGGTTTTTGACTGTTGCACTTCAGTGTGTCTGACGTGCCGGCTAAAACAAATTTTTATTCTTGAAAGCGCAACTTTTAAGACCCGTAATTTTAATTTTAATGACTTTTTTTAAGTAAAGAAAAAATGTCGAATCGAGTATTTTCTCCTTTTTTTCGTTTAGTATTTAATTTGAAAATGTTGAGATGACAACCCTAAACTAAAAAAAATGATCTCAAAATGACCACATTAAATAAGATACAACGATCATCTTAGTGGGTCATGTAAGTATAAAATTAAATAAGTACATAACTGTTAAAAAAGTACTTTAATATCCATATGTATGTTTTTAATGAACATTATGTAAAGAGTACTTTATGCTAGTGATTATATGGAGTAAATCGTGAGTATGATGTTGAACTTTTGACACTACATAGCTCTTGTTTTAATTGAAGTGATAATTCGTGATAGTAAGTAGTTAATTATATACGTATCTCTCACTAGCTTCTGCCCGGTCACCGCGGTGGTTAAACCACGGGGAACGAGCTAGTACCTAATATAAAAAACCTAAAAAGTTTGTTTTTTGGTTGAACACAATTATCCCAGGAATTGCTGTTTCGAATTGAGAAATCCTTTTTGTGTTGGATAGTCTATTTATCGAGGAAGATTATCTATATATATAAAAGGAGAACTGACCTGACTGACATATTAACGTACAGCCGAAACTATTGGGGCTAGGTATGTGAAATTTTGCACACGGCTTCCTATTATAATGTAGGGGAGCACTAAGAAGGGGTTTTTGGAAATTTAACCTTTAAGGGGGTGAAAAGGGGGAATTAGGAAAGTACGTAACCCACGCGGACGAAGTCGCGGGCAAAGTGCTAGTAGCTTATAAAACATTAGGAGAGGGGACGAGCAGCAGTGGTTAGAACGCGAGGAACAGCTAGTATTTTATCCAGATTATGGTGGTTGCAATCGCGGCGGTAAGACCCCTCTTTGAAGAGTGGCTGGATAGGCTTCACGGCGTCCTTACCTACCGCATGACGCAGGCCCTCACCGGACTCAGAAGTTCCGGAGGTACCTGTGTCTGATAGGGAGGGAAGAAACGCCTGGGTGTCACCACTGCGAGGATCGTCCGGAGGACACGGTGGAGCATACATCGTTGTGGTATTTGGCTATGTCTGTCTAACAATATCTAGTTATCATATTATTTACATGCGAATTACATAATCTCTACTCATCTTTGAACAAAACTGTAAACTTTCTCGTTCACTTTACTAAACCTCGGTTAACTCGACTTACGTCAACCATCTGTCAGGTGAGAAATGGCGGACAATGCACAATAGTGTATTCTTTATCTGTTATAAAATGTTATAACTTATTATGTAAGGAAAGAAAGAAAAAATAATTTAATTATACAGGGTGTCCCAAAACTCAACGTCAAGCCGAAACGGGGTGACAGGATTGATCATAACCATCACGAGAAAAATCTGAAAAAAAATCTATCCCATGCAGTTTGAAAATTATGGGCATTTTAAGAAAAACCTAGAAATTTGATCAAACTGTACCATTTTTCGGTTATTGTGGTTATTCTTTTTTATTTTTGTTCATTTGAACTTTGGAAACGTAATCCTAAATAACATTTCTAGAATCCCAATAAAAAATAATGACACAATTGCCTCAAGTTTCCGAGAATTGAGACTATTTGTTAAACTACGAATTTAAAATTTTCAAGATTCGTCGACTTTGACAGGCCCTCCTATAAAAAAAATGTACTAGAGTGCCTTGGCAAGTGGCATTAAAAGTTGGCGCATTTAATCAGAATTCTAAAATGGTACAATACTTGTTAGTTCCATACAATAGAAAAGAGTAAAAAAATTAAAACCTCAAGTAACCCGATTTTTGCTATCACGTTTTACTCAGTTAAAATGTTTTTAATTCGCACAAGCTCTAGGTAGGTTCTTAATTTTAAGACAAAATGATGAGAGAGATGGATAATGGGTATGGGTACGCATTTCGCAGTGCAAGTAAGAGATTTCCTTGACCAGGAATATCCGGGAAGGTGGATTGGACGTTCAGGCACTATCTTGTGGCCCGCCCGTTCACCAGATTTAAATCCCCTGGATTTTTTCTATTGGGGAGTTCTCAAAGAAAAAGTTTACTCAAAGCCCATTGATCACGTAGCCGACCTGCGTGAACGCATTTCTCAAGCAGCTGAGGCGATCAACTCTCGAAGATATGCCCGACTTATAAGTAGATCTTTTTTAAGAAGATGTAGGGCTTGTATTGAGGCTGATGGTAAACAATTTGAACATTTATTATTGTAATAAAAATGTTTTTTCTCTATCTGACTTTTAGTCCAACAAACCTAATTATTTTACTAACTTTTTTTCACTTTGGTAAAAGTGGCGTCACTATCTGTCTCGCTCACTCATGACAAACATACCCATTATCCATCTCTCTCATCATTTTGTCTTAAAATTAAGAACCTACCTACAGCTTGTGCGAATTAAAAACATTTTAACTGAGTAAAATGTGATAGCAAAATTCGGGTTACTTGAGGTTTTAATTTTTTTACTCTTTTCTATTGTATGGAACTAACAAGTATTGTACCATTTTAGAATTCTGATTAAATGCGCCAACTTTTAATGCCACTTGCCAAGGCACTCTAGTACATTTTTTTTATAGGAGGGCCTGTCAAAGTCGACGAATCTAGAAAATTTTTAATTCGTAGTTTAACAAATAGTCTCAATTCTCGGAAACTTGAGGCAATTGTGTCATTATTTTTTATTGGGATTCTAGAAATGTTATTAAGGATTACGTTTCCAAAGTTCAAATGAACAAAAATAAAAAAGAATAACCACAATAACCGAAAAATGGTACAGTTTGATCACATTTCTAGGTTTTTCTTAAAATGCCCATAATTTTCAAACTGCATGGGATAGATTTTTTTTCAGATTTTTCTCGTGATGGTTATGATCAATCCTGTCACCCCGTTTCGGCTTGACGTTGAGTTTTGGGACACCCTGTATAGTTGTGGAGTGTGAATCATAGGCTATTTTTCTGAAAAAATCTGATAAGTCCAAAAGTTAGATTATCAAAAAATATTTGAGAAGTATTTAAAAAAATAACCGTGTTTTTTCTTTTGCTATGTAAACCAATATGGTCGTGGGACTGTAATTGGTCGCGGGACTGTTCGAATTACCGCGACCCCGGAACGTAAAGGGCTATTGAAGGACACCGTGGATTTTAGTCAGTATGAGTCTGACAGTCCCTCCCGCTCTGCCCCGGTGTGGTAGGACTCATTTGATTTTACCACGAGAAAAAAAAAATGTAAACCAATATTGACGAGGACAGAACGCTTCTAAAAATCACAATATATCACGCGGTCGGTATTATTTTACAGGCGTTATGACGTCACAAGAACAACTCCCGAATTTCAAAGCGATTTAACTTTGTCAATATTCATTGATTTAAAAACAAAAAATACGTGAACGTGTTTCAAAACTAACTAATGGACTAAACAGATTTTCATTTTATTTTATTTATGTTGTAAAATACCCTTTTTTTACATGATAAAATCACAAATGAGTCCTGCCACCCAGGGTAGAGCGAGAAAATCTATTTCTGCCACTATCAAACAGTCATACATTTTAAAAAGCTTAAGAAATTGCGAATTGAGAAAGTTATTTAAGATCTAAACAAACTATCAATAAAAAAATTCAAAGACTAGATTGGCTCTAGACTTTCTCAAATCGTCTCATCACTTACTCTATTACATTCAATTAGAATCAACCAAAAAATTACCTAAAAAAAGCGGCCAAGTGCGAGTCGGACTCGCCAATGAACGATTCCGTAACATCAAGTATCATCATAATATAAAAGTTCTTGTAGTTCTTTATAAGTTTGTTTTACATTTGAGTTGATTGAATGAAAGGTAAATTACGGTTTACGATTTATGACGTATTAAAAAAACTAATTACTTGATCTCTTTCAAATCAATTTTCGCTAGAAGTTTGCATGATAATGTACATCATATATTTTTTTTAGTTTTATCATTCTCTTATTTTAGAAGTTACAGGGGGGGGGGGACATTTTACCACTTTAGAAGTGTCTCTCGCGCAAACTGTACAGTTTAAAAAAAAGATATCAGGAACCTCATTTTATTTTTAAAGACCTATCCATAGATACCCCACAATTTTAAAGTATGGGGAACCCCCAAAATTTGTTTTTATTTTTGTGTGAAAATCCTAATTCGATTCACTTATTACATCTACTTACCAAGTTTCAGAAGGATAGCTCTTATACTTTCGAAAAAAAGTGGCTGTGACATACGTACGGATAGACAGACAAACAGACATGACGAATCTATAAGGGTTCCGTTTTTTGCCATTTGGCTACGGAACCCTAAAAATGCTAACGTGTATGTTAGTCTCGTACTAAAAAAAACTATCAGTCACTAAAAAGAACAAAAAAGGTTCTATTTAAACTTCCAATTCTAAAATAAGACTCACGGACCGGATCTAAAATAGTTTTTGACTTTTTGTCCCACTATAATATGACAAAGATTTCTGCTTGGTCATAGACAAACGTTGACAATAGACAAGATATAGAAGAAAATACTCTTTGTGGTTTATGGTTTCATTTTTTAGTAGCGTACATATACAACTTGCAATTTTTATAATAGAACATAACGTAACATAAAATGCCGCACACGCATATTGACAGAATTGAAGAGTAATTAAAAATATGAATTTAAATCGTATTGACTAGCGTATGCCCGCACCTTAGGCAGACACAGTAATACACGTGTGTTCTCAATGCTGGGACACAGACCTCCTCTCTGTAAGAGGGACGACCTCCTCTCTGGGTCACGACGCGGGCCCATAGGGCGTCTGCATATCTAAACATGCACCACATATACATGTTTTACTGAATGAACTACTTATAATATTAATTCAGGGTTTCGTCTTTAAAATACCATGAAGTATAACAAAATAAGCTCTAGCGTGACATTAATTGCCGTCATCATCTATATTGGGGGTTTATCATCAATAGCCTTTTCTCAACTATATTGGGGTCGGCTTCCAGTCGAACCAGATGCAGCTGGATATTAGTATTTTACATGGAGCGACTGCCTATCGGACCTCCACAACCCAGTAACTGGGTAATACGATACTCCACGGTAAGACTGGTTGTCAGACTATTAGAGCTTCTTACAAATGACAGCCGGGACCAACGGCTTTACGTGCTTTCCGAGGCACGGAGGAAACTCGCTATGACAGATGGTCACCCATTCACAGACCAACATCGGCAAGCGCGGCTTAACCCAGAGGATCGGCCTGTGCGGCTGTAATTATTTAGCCACGAGCTCTTCATAAATTGCCGTGAATCTCAATAATGATCTGCATACCTAGTGCCTATTTAAGTAATCATTGTCCTTACGAAGTGAACGCAGCCACGATCGTGAATAATTACCGCCATAACGAATCGTGTTTGAGGCTAAGATGTTTAAAAGGTCTAGATTTCTAGGTCGTTAGGTTTATGTAAACTTTGGAAGTACTAAAGGTGCTCTGTGTTATAAATACGAGTATAATTAATGTTTAAGCCGGATTTAGGAGGAATCTGTAAATGCATTAGCGCTTTTTCAGTAGGGGCTGTCAGACTCGAGCTGACTAAAATCCACGGTGTCCTTCAATAGCCCTTTACGTTCCGGGGTCACGGTAATTCGTACAGTCCCGCGACCCGGCAGGCTTTGGCCCTCTAGAGGGGGGCCCCATCATTTTGCTGACACTCTTTGAGGCGCGCGTGGAACACAACGCGCCGTCCCGGGCATGGTCCATGGTCGGACAGTGAGTTGCCCATTACTCGCTGCCCGCATGCCCGCGCCTACGGTGGCCGGAGATCGTCTGCCGACGTCCGTCGCCGTGGGCGTCTACCACTGCGGCTGGGGTGGAGGGAGGACGCTGTTCTCTCCCTCACGAAATGCATTAGCGCTAAGCGTATTATATCCAACTTCGGGCTACAAGACGTACGGTAATGCGCCATTGTTACATAGTGGATATTCTTGAGAATGAGTCCTCTCGCCCAGGGCAGGACGGAAGCGACTGTTTATAATTCACGGTGTCCTACAATAGACCTTTTAGTTCAGGATCACGGTTATCTGACGAGATATTTCCGTGACCTCAGGCCTCACCTCTAAGGGCGTCAGATGGTTGGTAGCTCTTTAAGACGCGCGTGGGACCCGACTCGTCGACGACCCGGGCATTGTCCATGATCTGATGGCAAGTCACCAATAACTCGCCGTCCAAATGGCCGCGCCTACGGAGGCCGGAAATCACTTCGCGACGTCCATTGCAGTGGGCGATTCTAGCGCCGACTGTGTCGTGAGGTGGAGGTCTTCTCCCTCACGCGTCCCACCTCCTTCGCTAGCATGACTGCTTTGCAGAAGGAGGTGACTGCTTCCCATTCCGTCTCGCCCCGCAGCATGGCCTCGACCAATGCCAGCGGATCCCTCCGGTCCTACAAAGCATTTAACCAATACTTTTATTGTGCGCACAGCTAAGGAGTGGAATTCCTTGCAACAATATTACGAATCCTTTTGAAGTCCTTGCATTTTTAGTATATTTTTTTAACATAACCTCTCGGTAATCCTCTATAATTACAGGTAGAAGATACGAAGGCTTCTTATTTAAGCTTTTCCATAAGAAATTTCTCAGTATCTATACCACAACTCGGTTGACGGCATAAGGCTCACCCCCAATTACAATGGACTTGAAATGTGGGTGTACAGAGTACATACCAATTTCATTTTTAGGGTTCCGTACCTCAAAAGGAAAAAAACGGAACCCTTATAGGATCACTTTGTTGTCCGTCTGTCTGTCCGTCCGTCTGTCAAGACCTTTTTTCTCAGGAACGCGTGGAGGTATGAAGCTGAAATTTATATCAATTACTCAGGTCTACTGTCCCTTGAAGCTGTGAAAAAATCAAACTTCTAAGCCAACGCAATCAAAAGATACAGCCGTTTATGCCGCAAATTTTCGACACTTGCAAGGGAATCAAAACCTACAGGGTGCTTCCCGTGAACTCAGAATCTTGAAATTTGGTACGAAGCAACGTCTTATAGCATAGATAAAGAAAAAATTACGAAAACCATAAATTTTTAGTTACATCACATAATATATATTTTTTAATAATTTTAAACTTACTACCCATTTCCTCATAAACGCGTAGAGGTATTAAATTGAAATTCATACCAAATACTCAGGTCTATAATACCTTTAAGCTGTAACAAAATCAAACTTCTATGTCAACGCAATCAAAAGAAACAGCAATTTAAGCTGCATATTTTGAAACTCGCAAGTACTCGCAAGGGAATCAAAACATAAAGGGTACTTCCAGTCGACCTAGAATCTTGAAATTTGGCATGAAGCAACGTTTTATAGCACACATAAAGGAAAAATTCCGAAAACCTTAAATTTTTAGTTACATTACAAAATATATAAACTTATTACTTTTTTCCTCATGAACGCGTAGAGCTATCAAGTTGAAATTCATATCAAATACTTAGATCTAATTGCCTTTAACCCGTGAAAAAAATAATTCTAAGTCAACGCAAAAGTACAACCATTGATACCACATATTTTGAAACTCGCGCGATTGTCGTAATGAACGAACTTTGTAAACCTTGCAGGTTTGTACGGAACCCTCGGTGCGCGAGTCCGACTCGCACTTGGCCGGTTTTTTAAATCACTTTCTTCATGACGTCACAACTTACATCACGCGTCAACAAACTCCGCGCAATATCTCGATACAGTCGCGTAGAAAAGTTCAAAGTTACAAAACACACGATATTTTGTAACAACAGCGAGAAGAAAGAGTACAATTATTGCGATGAGCTCGAAGCTCCCACGACTTTACTTTCAATTACAGTTTTGTGGTAACTGTACCGACAAGACGATAAAGAGATTGTGCACGCGAATCGCAATTTAATTAAACTTATTATTACTATTACATGGGATATAAATATAATTGGTTAAATGTAATGCGACCACGATAAGTCTGAAAAGGTCAGTGACCTTCATATTCTTATTCTTTATTGTACACACATATAATTAAAATAACATTTAACAATGGGGTAATTTATGTACAAAGGCGAGCTTAACCCAGAATTGGGTTTTCTTACAGCAAACCTTAGAGCGATAGAGATTATTATTTTAGAGAGGACAGATATTCTGTGTGTTGTGCACAATTTTAATAATTTATGCATACTTTAATAAACAAATAAGTGTATAAACATAATACATACAATATAATATACTCGTATATATTGTTCATATTTCAACTGTCTCTTGAAAATTACGTTAATCAAAAAATACTTATCGCAGGAGTGTCTTCTCAGGTTACCTTGACTCTTGAACATAAAGGGCAATTAAAAACAAGATGGATTTTTGGTCAGTTCTCGAATGGAAACCACGCACCGGCAAGTCCAGCGTGGGACGTGGGACAGACGATCTGATGAACATCACAGGATCGCGCTGGATGCAAGCTGCTTTCAACCGGTCCTATTGGAAGTCTATAGGTGAGGCCTATGTTCAGCAGTGGACGTCTTTCAACTGATATGATGATAATCAATATTTTAACATCTTATGAGGGTAAAGAAGTATCCAAATGTGTGTCATTCAAATCTGTTCGGTAGTTCTTGCATAAAAGTGAAACATACATCCATCCGTACATCCTTATAGTCTTCCCCATACTTTTTCCGAGATATATTGATTTAGTATTTCGTTAAGTAAGCATTTCATATAAATCAGATGCGTATTAAATCCATGTTACTGTTAATTGGTCAAAATAATTAAGTTAAATAATATTACATATTCGTAACTTAGCGAGTATAGCGACAATTTTCGCAATGTTGCTTGATATGTCTTCATTACGTATGGTAATTCATTAAGTTATCCACAAGTAAGTTATCCGGATGTTACAGTTATAGTACAGTTGGTACTTACGAAAGAGGTCGACTAAGAAAGTATGTACTTACTTAATCACCTGAGCTAATCGCAATCTACACATAGACCTTTTTTTTGTCGGATATAGTAAATCCTGGAAAGACCGGAGGGATCCGTCAGACTCAGGGGTTATGGTCCTGTCTAAGCAGATTACGGCAGACCTGGAACTTAAAAGGCATTTGAAGGAATAGGGTGAATTTTTGGCCAGTAAAAGTCTGACAGTCCCTTCCTCTATACCCATTGTGAGAGGATTTTACAACGCGAACAAAAAAATTTAAATAGGCCTGTTACACGCACTTTGGAAAAGCTAATAAAAAAATTGGGACTACAGTACTTTAAATTCAATCTTAATCAAAGTATACAGTAACATCATCTGCCTAGCCTTTTCCCAATTATATTGGGGTCGGCTTCCAGTCAAACCAGATGCAGCTGGATATCAGTATTTTACATGCAGCGACTGCCTATCCGACCTCCACAACCCAGTAACTGGGTAATACGATACCCCATGGCATACAACGTATACAGTCACAAAAAAAGTAATTTAAAAACGATTCATTTTTTGACCTTGCTTGACGAAGCAATAGCCACAATGTATCACACTCGATTCTACAGCGAACAATAAAACAAAAAAGCGTAAGTCATAAAAATAAAATAAAATAGACATAATAACTAATCTAATCGATCACGTTTCAATAAGTGTTGACATGAGGCCGAAAAGATTGACTATCATTATCATAGATCATTATTATGACTACACTTATAATATTAGCACTATTAAATAACGTTTTAACAGCGCATACGCAACGCAACATCCGTCGCAAGTAGGGTTACCATTTGCCAAGCCCAATTTAAAGAAAAAGTCCGTTGTGTTTTTTATTTATTTTTAAACGTTGCCCCACACTAAGAATTTCATCCTGTATCGTGGGTGCGTTTACAAACATAGAAAATCACATACACAAACACCCAGAACAAATACTTACGGATCATATATAGATATGTATGATCTGTAAGGATTTGTATGATTTGCGCAGCAGTTGATTGCTTAGCCACTGCGCCAAACGTGTCGTCATAATTATTAATTAATTAAAATAAGAATAGGCAGATGATGATTGTTAAGATAGACAAAATCCGGATAAGAAGACATTATCCAAACAAGTCGAAATAGATGGGAACCCAAGTCACAAGTGACTTATACGGGAAATGAATATGCGCGGTCACGTCTGAACTTTCTGTTTTAAATTGTATAAGAAGATTTATGAGTTGGTCATTGTCTTGCATTGAATAAAACATTGCAGTTTTTTGTGTGGGAATTATGGTTTGTTTTATGTTCTAAGCTTTCGTTTGAAATTGTGTGTTTGCGGTTTTATGTACGAATATTATTTTACTTAGATTTTCTGACATGTTTTGTTCAGTAAAGTAATAATCCATTATATATATTTACAAAATTGCTTATATACATTATTTCGATGAACCTATTCACCTGAGTTTTTAATACCTACATCAAATAATAAAAATAGATACGTTCTTTTCTCTTGTACTTAAAACTACTTTGTACAGACGCCAGTAATCAAACCTACCTCAATCTGTCAAATTTCGGACATGTATAAACATTTAAACAGAAATGAAAACTTTACATACATTTCACGTAATGGTCAAGTGAAATAAATTATTATTAAATTTTTTAAACATTTAAAACCAAAACGAAACAAACAGCTTTTATGACTATCTTAATTAAATGTAATTCGAAATATCCATAATCTAATTAAAAACTCATTAAGATACATAAACCACAAGCTTCATTGAGGAAATAAAACCAGAATTAAAACTTCTAACTCTCTCGCAGGACGTGCCCGCTCCTATATCCCATCCGTATGTTTCCAAACAAACCGACATATTAACCGGTTTGATATACACATATACATATGTATATATGCACGGTCAGTGAAAGTATAGAGTCATGGACCATGGTCATTGCGCTTGCACATGTACAGTCATGGAGAAAAGCTTTAGAAAATGATTTTGTTCTTTTGTTGAACTCAATATAGTGACTGTGACTTGACATTTTATCTACTTTTTGTTGGTATCTGAGGGTTTCCGCTGGCGATGGCGGTAGGCCTAAGGTCCGCCTAGTTCGCGATCACCATTTCGTCGGAATCCAGCGCTTTTAAAGTTTTTACTGGGATCCGTCAGTGGGCAGACGTTCCAGTTTCTTCTGTGTAAGGTCACTACATCTTAGGTATCATTTTTGCCTCTGACCTAGATCAAAAGCAAACCCATTGTAAATAAAATGTTGCATTACGTCGTTGATAGTCCAATAACGCGTAACTAACACTGTCAAATACTGCGTAACTACACTTTCACTGATTTTACAGGAGAGACAAAAAACTTATTTTCTAAAAGACTAATCGACCGATCTTTGACTGAACTTGAGTAGAGGATCATTTTGTTTTCTTTCATATAATGTACTGATTTTGAAGTCAATATTATCAATATTTTAATTACAAAGTCACTTACGCTGTATAGTTTGTAACGATTTTGGATTATAGACAGTACTTACGTGAAATTGTAAATCTAAAAAATAATACCACAACCTCAATCAATTATTTATTTAACAAAATAAAGTATATAAATGATAAAGTTTAATCACAAATGGTATATATTAGAAATATATATATATATATCAATCAACGAGTATGAAAACATAATTGGGAGAAATGAATAGGGAATATTATTTCTCTTATAAACTTACTAAGATTATAAATGCTGCTAAAATGCAATTATTAACATTATTATGAAATAAAAGTCAAACATAATTATTAAACAAAATAAATTCTTTAATTAGGAACAAAATAATCAAACAGTCTCAAAATTATAACGTAAACTAAAAAAAAATACTTGATACAATTTTTTCATTTCTCTCTTCTAATAATGATCTATATTTTTAACAAATTAACTTAGAGATTAATTATCTGTTAAAAAGTTAAACTTACAATCATGCCCAACAAAAACAAAGATTGATTAAATCACACAAGGTTGCTTAAATCACAAAATATTGCTTAAATCACAAGCTATTTCTTTTTAAATGGCAAATTATCGTAAAATGAATGGCAATCACGGGGTATGACATTTTTCAGTTGTTGCAAGTGTTCTTATTTTGTTTCCTGACTAGGTAGTTGCGATGAATAAAAAGGAGGAATGATGGATAGAGGTGAAGGAATATTTTTAGGCCTCCGAGGTAGAGGGGTGAAATCTACTTCAAAATGATTCTTGTATTCGATTGTTCCATTAGGAGTACTTCAACACGCGGAGATCAACAACACAGCCGTCACCAAACCCTCGTCCAGGTCGTATCGAGTCGTATATTTGGAACTTCTTAGCGCTGTAATCTTTGAAGAACGTGTGGTCTGGTTGGATAACAGTGTAAGGAAATGGTCTTCTTCTAGTTTCTTTTGTTATGGATGCATACTGTGATGGCATAAATCCCGACATTTTTTAATTTCCTTTCAATAACCGAATGTACTGTCCACCTCCATCTATGTGTGGCCTTTTTCTAAATACTTTTGGGTTATAGTCACGTTCTTTTCCATTGCTAAAAGGAGAAGTGTGTTTGTTAATACACTATACCTATTTTGATAACACAATTTTGAATAAAAAATATCCCAATTTTAATAAGCATAACGTATAGAATACGTGTGATATACTTACCTTCAAATTAATTCAGTTATTCTGTGTAAAAACAAGTTTTAACTGGAGCGTCACACAAAAACTGCACGTTCCTAAACAAACTGATGCGAATACGCGGTTTTCGTTGTCAAAACTTGTTCGTCCAAAGATCCGCGGTATTGTTATTTTTGATTTACTCCTCTTCTTATTGATCAATTAAAAAATTTGTCGCACAGGTCGACGCCAATCACAATCAGTTACCTACTGCCGCGAAATCTCATTTTTGCTGTTTTTGCAGATACGCGGATTTGACCAATGTTAGTTACGCGTTATTGGACTATAAACATTTTATTTGACAGGCCTGTTGGTCTAGTGGTTAGTGACCCTGACTGCTATGCCGGAGGTCGTGGGTTCGATTCCCACCCAGGACAAATGTTTGTGTGATGAGCACGATCATTTGTTCTGTGTCTGGGTGTAATTTATCTATAATATGTATGTATTTAGAAATATATAAGTATGTCTATCAGTTGTCTAGTACCCATAACACAAGCTCTGCTTAGCTTGGGACTAGATGGCGTTGTGTGATAGTTGTGGAATATTTATTTATTTATTTATTTATTTATTTATTTAAACGACGATTAGGGATCTTTATTTTCTTTTTTTTCTCTTTCCCACCCATTGCTGTCAGACTTGACTGACTAAAATCCACGGTGTCCTTCAATAGCCCTTTACGTACCGGGGTCACGGTAGTTTGTGAGTCCCGCAACCCAGGCAGGGCATTACGGATCTAAGCAGGTTTAGGCAGTCAAATAGGCAGTCACTCAATGTTAAATATAGTATGCACTATGCAGTTTATAGGGCAGTATATCTGGAAACAAATCCGAAAAGAGTTGTACAAAAGCTAAAGAATGACTTCAAATATATCATTATAAATTTAATATTAAATGGTAAAAACGTTAGAAAATGTCTTAAAAATAATTCTAGTTGTAATTTTCAATCGTTTTAAATTGCATTTACAATATATATTTTAAAAAAGGATATTATTTATAATATTTATTATTTAAAAATAAGAATTGTTAAAACTTGCATCGCATTTTAACTAATTTGACTTACCTAACTACTGATGAAATAACTAGCCCTAACACTTTTCTCTCTGCTAGTACGTAGAACTATAAAAATAAGTTACATTTTGACCTGTGAAAGCAATGAATATTCATTTTGTTATATTTATACATAATAAACACATAATTGAATAACATAACACCGTCTATTATATGCACAATTAATTTTATTTATATCATTTTGTTACGGAAGCAGATTACGAAATTATCTCACCTTTTTTTTATCGTGGTAAAATCATCAAATGAGTCCTCCCACCCAGGGCAGAGCGGGAGGGACTATCAGACTCGTACTGACTCAAACCCACGGTGTCCTTCAAAAGCCCTTTACGTTCCGGGGTCATGGTATTCGTTAGTCCCGGGACCCCGGCATGCTCTGGCCCTCCAAGGGGTGGCTTCGTCATGGGCTGACACTCTTTGAGGCACAAAGTATCTCACCTTACTACATAATATTATTTATTTATCAATTTAACCTTCGAAAATATGAATTCATGTATCTATGGGACGTTTTTTATACTATCATGCAACTATTTATGGATATTTAGTATTTGGAGCATGATTTAAATCGATATTTATTATATTTACTAGCTTTAACTTTAACTTTTATGCTCGCAATTGCATAGTCTTTCTGGTTACTAATAAACCATCATTAAATCCAGCGTCACCTAAATCCATATCTATGCATAATTCAACATTATGCATATGCCGCGAACAATTTACGACCGGATTCAAATTAAAAAAATAATTTATTGGTAATATTTAAATAATAATCAAAAACAGGTTTATTTAAATGTAAGCTAATCAGAGCTAAAAGGATATTAATTATATATACTCGTATATATATCTTTATAATTTAATATAGATAGGTACCTTCATTATTATAACTCTATATTTTTGGTATTATGTCATTAGAATTGCTTATAAGAATAAAAACAAATATTTTATTGGCAGTATTCTTTCAAATATTTATCAGAGATGTAGTTTTGGAGATACAATATTAAATAACGGTATTGTTTTTTTCTATTAAGAATAGAATAGAATAATATTTAGTATCTAATATCTCAATTATTGACTGCTTTTTCCACACTAGACTTGAAGCAATCTCCTCCGCATCATTCAGGGTCCTATTTATCAGTACCAAAATTCATAAATAATCGTCCAGTTGTTTAGTTGTCACAACATTACAAATAGACTGAGACAGCTGTGCCTTTCATTAACACACTTGTATCTATAATACATTAATGATAACTTTGACCTGGGAGTTTAAATTGAAACCTGAATTGAAATTACTTGGCTCGGCCTTCACCTTGCTCATTGTCAAGAAATAACTTCGTATTATTACATTGTTAATTGATATTTTAACAGATCAGTTGTCATTCCTTTACTTTGATAATACATACGATAGCTATTTATAAAAGAATTTTGTGCAAAAAATTAACATTACTTTTTAATTTAATTTTAACATAATTTGTTTTCTATTACAGACACAATGCGGGGCCAACTGAAATCAGCAGTAATACTAGTAATTCTTCACATAACATCTACAAGAACAGCTAAGAACAGTGCCCCATCAGTCTACGAGGTCATCAATGAACAAGCAAGGATAGACGACAAGAGACCATTAAGTTATGGCAACCCCCTAGCAGGGAACTCCCAGCAGCAGGCAAAAATCCATGCACAGCATCAGCAAGCAATGTTCAACGCAGAGAGAGTCAGGCAACACAGGGCACAAATACAAAGGTGGAACAAAGCTCCTCAACAGGTAGACAGTTACATGAAAGCTTACCAGGAATCCCAAGAAAATCATCAACTAGCACTCGAACAAATGCAACAAGCCTCACAGAAGGAAAAGAGGCCCAGAACAAGACAAGAACGGACGAACCTAAGAAGCAGAACCCATCTTGATCCTGTTAAATTAACAAGAGCAGATGCAGCTGATAAGAGTAGAAATCACAGATCGTTTGGTTCAGTATACTATAAAGTACAAAGTAAAAATAAGGTAAATACATCACCGGGTACGACTTACGATCAAGGAGTGACTATCAAACCTAATGGAAACATAGGATTGAATAACTTGGAAAGAGAACCATCTAGTTTGTATACAGAAATTGTACCAAGTAAGACACAATTCATATACCCACAATTGTACAACCAAATGCATTCATATCAGTCTGCTGAAGATATACATGCCTTACAAACTCTTCTAGCAAAATCTCCACAAGAACAAATATCAGAATTGAATACATTATCACATGCAAACAAGGAATATGGAAAAGATACTCTAGAACAACCTATAGATTTATTTTTCTATTTAAATGGCCAAAATACTGCGACAGCAGTAGATGACAATAGCAAATACAATGTACAAAATGCGTACAATGTACCTTATGGAAATGATTATGCTAATTACAATGACCACAAACCTATAACTGAAGAAGTTGATGATGTTCAAGAGGTGAAACCTGCTGTTTTTAAACCTTATCCTGTGCAGCAAGCTCCAACTGCTGCACCTCATTTTGAAGACCCAACTACGACGAAGAGCAATTATTACAAAATAGAAGTGGGGCAGACTATAAGTGGAAATAAACATCCAAAGACTGTAGAGTATCCTAAACTTAATTACGCGGCAGTGACGTACGAGACTCCTTCAACTGATTACAAGAAGGAACCGAGTACAGAAACAGTGAAATATCTTCAGTCCCAACCCTCAGGAGTCCAGCATCTATCTCATGATGGAACTGGAGTCTCAGCTTATGGAGATGATGATGTAAGTATCAAAGAGCGTAGAAAAAAACGGTCAGTTCAGTTAGATACGGATTTTTTTGTTTTAGGGAACGAACCTGTAACTTCATCGCCTTTGGTTATCAATAAAACAGAGATTACTATAAATAATAAAATGGATAGTTCAATACAAATTGTTACACTTAATCAATCTAATGTATTCGATGAAAGTATAGATTATCTAGATGATGACACACCTTTCAACGCAAGTAAAATAAATGAAACGTTACCAACTCCAATGGAATGGAAACGTTTTAGAAATTTTAATGATAACCATCCTGCAGGAGTAGCTAGAGATTACGACTATTACGATGACGATAATATTGACAAAGACTATACTTATGATGGTGATTACGATCCTGATGATGAATTTAACCCACCAGACTTAGACTATCCAGCCCAAAACAATTACAGACGTCCAGCTCCATCCCCTAGACCCAAAAGTCAAAGGAAACCCAATTTCAATCAACATTTCGACAGCCAAGATAGCTTTTCAAACAGATACACGAATTTCAAGCATCCAAACTACAACGATTTTCATTCTGATCCTGGTGACGAATATGGTCCACCTACACACTATGGGCCTCCGAGTACCAATTATGGGACACCTGTTCAACAGTATGGACCACCTAAGAATCATTTTAGGGGATCGAAACCAGAAGTTTCGAGTATCATTGACTCTTTGGAGCCTGTATATATGTTGACCGAGTCCCAGTTGAAAGATTTAGTAGGGAATAAGCATGTAAATGTTCAGCATTTGGATATTTTCCAGTACCCTTCTCTGACTAAGCCTCGGCATACCCGTAGGTATCCTGGGAAAATTAAGAAGCACAGGAGCAGGAGAAGGAGACCCATAAAGTTAGGTAAACTGCGAAAATTAAACAAATTATTACATCATTAAGATGTTTTTTGTCGCGTGTATTTAAACTATCCATCGTAAAATCTTTTATAGACGAGTTTCTGGACAAAATAAACGGCTTTAAATAAATAATGTATGTCCCACATTTGTCACGGAAAATCTTCAGTTAATAGCTACAAGGATCTTTTGGCGTGTGAATGACATTATTAGGTCATGGTGAATATTCTTGATTTTTTAAGGTTTTATATCGAAAAACAAGACGATTAGTTTAAATACAGTGTGTAACGGACAGCTTTTCGCAAAATTTATAACCATGATTTCAGACCACCAGTAAAAAAGATTTTTAACTCTCCGTACAAATCCATCCATCCATTTACAATGTACCAATCAGTTGCCAACTTTTTTAGTAGAGTAGATTTTTTTTTTCATTTCCGTTGTTCAGGGAAATTGTCCCCTACACCATGTATTTGGGTCACACACCAAAAGATCCTTGCCCAAATATATAAACATGATTTATTTCTGAGACATTTTATAATTTTCTTTGAAAAAGGCCCAAAAATATCATTTACCATTTAATCTATTACTTTCTTACAAATGCCGATACAATATGAAATAATTTAAAAACAAAATTATAGTCTTAAGTTATTTAATTTAGCTAGCACTAGATTTAGAAATAAGTAATTAGGTATAATTAAATTATTTAACTGTTAAACTAAATAAATTATGTCACTTTTTTACAGATCTTATTTATTTCTATGTATATTCTATAAATCTAAATAAACAAGTTTATATTTAAGAAACTACCTATTTCTAAATAGAATCTTAATTATTAAGTACCTACTTAAGCATTGTTATTTACTATTTATAGATATTTATATTATCTACATTCATTCATGTAATTTTTATCTTTCAAACTGTGATAACAACATGAAGGTTTATTGTTGTTATACCGGCAACGGAAATACACATTCTGAAATGATTATTTCAAGTGTTTATCTATTAAGGGTTATGAGATACAGCCCGCTGACAGATAGATGGACAGCGGAGGCACGTTAATAGAATCCCGATGGTTATAAACCTTCGGAACCTTAATAATAGGTAGTCGAAATTTATCAACGAAATTAAGCGTGATCAGCACACGTCAAATAATCACAGCATTTTTTTTAAATTTTGTGGAAATTTTCCACAAAATTTTAAATAAATTGAACTGTTTTCTATTCTAAATCTATCTTTTTAAATCAAGAATCTATAAAGAAGAAGAAATCATAATATAATCTACCGTAACAAAAAGGATTAAGATTTTTCAAAGCGACCAAGAAAGAAAGAAAAGAGATTGACTGACATAGGCTGACTATGTATTATATAATATAGTTATATATTGACAAGTCATTGTACATACGAATAGTAGTTTCTATTTCATCACAGCGACACTTGAATTATGAAATTTGCTAAATTAAACAAGTACGACTAATTTATTCGACCGGAAGAGTTTTCTTTGATGAGGAGAATTGTAAAGTCATGATAAGTTGTGATGTAAGATTGTAAGATCATGGCATGTGATATACTCGGACCGAAAACTTACATAAGTTAAGTAAAAATGTCGTGAGTAAAACTTGGAATGTACTGAAACCAAAAAATCTGATACGACACCCGCGTAGCCAAAAAGTAAATAATTTAAATGAGCTAAACTGGGCGAAATATGTATAAAAAAGGAATTTATTCATTAGAAAAATTGTTACAAACTAACTGCGGGGTTAAAACAGCAACTTAGCAATATTCCTAATAATTCACTTCGTGAATGAATTATGGAAGAAAAACCAATGACGTTGCTGGAACTTTACGAAGTGAATCATTAAGAATATTGTTTAAAGTGGTCGTTTTAGAGCCAGTGGCGTAGCAAGGCGGGGCCGCAGCGGACCCTAGCCTCGCACCTGAAGAGGCCTCGCGCTCAGAAAAGGTCTTGACAACGGCGATAAAGCAGTGCAACTTAACTTCTAGCTTCTACTAAGAAGGTCGCGGGACTCCCGAATTAACGTGACCCCGGTACGTAAAGGGCTATTGAAGGACACCGTGGATTTTTGTCAGTACGAGTCTGACAGTCCCTCCCGCTCTGCCCTGGGTGGGACTCATAAGATGATTTTACCACGAAAAAAAAAGGAGCATCTACTAAAAAATTAACATGACCTACAATTACATACTTCTGGTGTCTGATGAATGGGAACTGTAAGAATCTAAGAGGCTACGCAATGCTAATGTCGCATACGATCATGTTTTGGTCAAGCGCCTCTACTGCTCGCGAGGCCCCTTGTTGCAAAATAACTTGGTAACGTTTTATTTGTTGGACAGGCCTGTTGGTCCAGTGGTTAGTGACCCTGACTGCTATGCCGGAGGTCGTGGGTTAGATTCCCACCCAGTACAAATGTTTGTGTGATGAGCACGATCATTTGTTCTATGTCTGGGTGTAATTTATCTATAATATGTATTTAGAAATATATAAGTATGTTTATCAGTTGTCTAGTACCCATAACACAAGCTCTGCTTAGCTTGGGACTAGATAGCGTTGTGTGATAGTTGTGGAATATTTATTTATTTGTTATTGGGAACAGAAAGAGTACAAGAGTCACATCACAATCCCATTTGGTTTGATGACTTTCGGGAACCAAGTCATCTTAAAAGAAGAGCCTCGCGAGAGCAGCGGAGGCAAGTTATATTTTTCGTCCTTAAAAAAGGGCCTCGCCTAGATTCGGCCTCGCTAAGTCACTGTTTAGAGCCGCTGTTCATAACAATTTTGGCCTGGAAGACAATGGTAAAATGTGAAAACTCGTGACGTACACATTTCGAAAGTCGGACGTTTTACAGATATCTTTATAGTTAATACATTGCCGGAAAAACTATACTTGGCTTCCTTATATCACATTAATGATGTAATGGTCATCATAATTTCATGGTACGATTGTTAAAGTGATGTTATCAATATGTGAGAACTACATAGTTATAATACGGAACTTTACATTGCCATAAACCTCTGTTATGTATCTATACTTATAATATAATAAAGCTGAAGAGTTTTTTGTTTGGTTGAACGCGCTAATGTCAAGAACTTCTGGTTCGAAATGAGAAATTCTTTTTGTGGTGGATAGTCCATTTATTGAGGTAGACTGTAAGCTATATAATATCAAGCTATGAACAATAGGGGCAGAGCAGCGGGGCAACAGTTAGTTTCTTATATCAAGATTTTGATTGTTGCGATAATGCATAATGATTTATGACTTATAATATTGTATTTTCTTATGTAGCTGTTTATCTGACGCCCTCATTAATCGTGACTTTGTATGAACGTTTCCTCATTGCCTTTTGTTTAAAGATAGACCTAAATATTCTAGACTTTAGAATAATTTACGTGCGATTGTGTCGCAGTGGTTGTACCCTCGACTTGACGAGTAGCCAGACGCATATAGCATAGTTAATCTATAATGGTCCCACAGCTGGGACACATAACACATTGGGCAAATTGCCCACCGGCAATAAATCCCCGCCGAAAAAATGCCTTTTCCTAGGCTTTTTGCCCAGTTAAGTTTCTGCTTATTCAGCAATAATTTTCATGCCCAATGACCGGGCATTTATTAGGGAGTAAACTCAAGGGAGCCCTATATTTCAAGTTTATGCCTATTTTGTTCATAAATGTTTTTGCCCTTGGCTCATTTCTGGACATAGCTTAATTGTATTATCATGTACAGGTGGCCTATGTTTATAGACTGAACATGTTAAGCTTATTCTATCTTATTATAAAATGCGGTTTAACTAAAAACTCAAGTTTAAATCTCGTAAAACTACGGTTTACACAAACTTTATTACAAATGGCAGTTTTGCGATAAACCATGGTCTAACAGTCGTAGCTGCCAAAGGTGTATCAAAGTTTCTTATAACAACTTTTACATTGTGTTGTTGTTTTGTGCTATTTTCACTCAAAATAAATTTAAACATGGTCTATTTAATTGTTACACATAGTGGATTTAATTGTTTAGACAATGGATCAAATAAAGGTACCAAGGTTCACGTTGTATCTAAGTTTTGTAATACGGAGAAAAACCATGGTTCTCAGTTCAACACGAACTTGATAGTTGAGGTTTAAACCAAGGTTTATTTAGTTTTTTGTAATGAAGCTGTTGGTTTTTATTTCAAATGTGACATTATTTCTAAGGTCCTCAAGAATCGTGACTTAGTCGGTTTCCTCATACCTTCAGATAAGCGTAAAGAACAATAGTCACAAATCTAGTATCATGACAGAGTGGGTATTGTTTAAAGACAAGTCATAGATTTAGACTGTCATTAAGTTCCATGTCAAATAACATTGCGGACTTTATGTAAATTAAATTATATATTATGATATATCAACCGCTGTAAATCATCATACCATAAGATATAAATGTAAATGATTTACATAAGATATTTCGAATATCCGTTGAATTTATTTAAGTATATCTTTCAGTAACGCTTGATTTTTTTTGACATTTTAAATTTCTCCTGTATAATTAAAATAACATACATTATACACCCAAACCTTAGAACAATTAGTTGTAGATCATACAAATATTTTGTTTCGTGCGGGGATTGAACCCGCGACTCGCAGCTCAGTACTTAATCGCGCAGCCACTGCGCCAAGCACGGATAACTAGACAAAACTCACGACTGTCGATTGAAAACAAAATGAGCATCCCTTTTTCAAGACATGAGCTGCAATAATTTACTGATTACAATTAATATTATCTACCAAGCTTGAAATAAAATCTAGCAGTATGGACAAATCTAGTAAATGAGAGTCATTAAAAAAAAAGTCGACCACATATTCGCTTACCATAACGCGAACCTATCATTAAATAACTACATAGTATAAAACAAAGTCGCTTCCCGCTGTCTGTCCCTATGTATGCTTAGATCTTTAAAACTACGCAACGGATTTTGATGCCGTTTTTTTAAGTAAATAGAGTGATTCAAGAGGAAGGTTTATATGTATATAACATGCTAATATAGTAGAGATTGCACCCGTGCGGAGCCGGAGCGGGTCGCTAGTAAAAATTTAAAAAAAACTATCAGTAATGTTATTCGTATACTCATAGATTATTTAGTACTTACCAGAGTCACCCTATTGTTTCCTCTGCTGAGACACATGACACGCCTCTGTAACGCGGGAACCACACTACACACGACGGGAAATGCCGTTAAAAATCGCAATAATTGACTTTACTTTTTTGGTTAAAATAAACCCACAATCGTTATGATTTAAGACTTTTAAGCAATATATACTTACTTCACAATATTCGCGACTATCAGGGATAAATTCGACCTGCTCGGCTACGAGGTTCAAACCAGACTGACCGTTGGACCCAAAATTGTCAATTAGGTCAAGTTGACAAAAATCAAAAGCAAAGAGGGTAGCATAAAAAAATGTACCTACTAAGATCGAATTAAACCTTTTGCCTTGGTATCTTTTAAACCAAAATGTTAATACTGCTTTAAAATAAATTGTTAATTATTTCATAATTATCTTCACTATATAATGGATATAAAAACTAACATTTATTTTACCATAAACAAAAATAATGTAACCTTAAGAAAAAAAATCTTTAGAGCAAATAAAATTCTGAATCTGATTCTATATCTTTCTTTTTTCTAAACTCTGGCCCCAAATTAAGAATTTCTCCTGTGTCGTGGGTGCGTTTACAAACATAGAAACTCACATACACAAACACCCAGACCCTGAACAACTATTTGTAGGTCAGACAAATGTTTGTCCCGAGCGGGAATCCAATCCGAACTGATTATTTTGTATTATTATATTATTTGTGTGATGAGCACGATCATTTGTTCTGTGTCTGGGTGTAATTTATCTATAATATGTATGTATTTAGAAATAAATAAGTATGTTTATCAGTTGTCTAGTACCCATAACACAAGCTCTGCTTAGCTTGGGACTAGATGGCGTTGTGTGATAGATTATATTGTGGAATATTTATTTATTTATTTATTATAAAACCATTTTTTTGTTAAACGTCGTGATAATTAACGGCAATCCCCGATAGTGTGGCCTTAATAAAAGAGGAAAAGAAGTACTTACCATAAAAATTAACTATTCCTAATCCTCCATTTCAGATTCACTATGCAGCGAACTATGAATTCGGCTACCGAGTTCGGGACCACGAAACTGGCAATGATTTCGGGCATCAAGAGGAGAAATCTGGTGACAGTACTCGAGGATCCTACCATGTGCTCCTACCTGATGGTAGACTCCAGCAGGTCAAGTATTCAGCAGGTCCTGATGGCTTCCACGCTGATATATCCTATGATCATATGCAAGGAAAAGCTTAGATGATGTTTTGTACAAAATTTCTGTCTATTTCTCACTTTTTTTTGGTGAGAAATTGATATGTGTGGGTATGAAATGTTTTAAATGTGATGTTTAAAATCAGAATTTGTGTTGTACAAGGATTTTTTGGCGTGTGATTGTAATTGCATTTTTATTTCGACGAGATAATTGCATTAACTCATATTTTTCTTGTAGTAGCGCCTCTCTTGCCCTTCAAAGGTTCCTTGTTGCACTTTAGTTTAGTAGTTTTGGAGATAAGTGGTGCTTTTTTATCTTTCTCTGAAAATACTAAATTAGTTTTGAATTTTGTTTAATTTAAATTTTAAAAAGAATTTATTTAGTTACCTACTCTAGAGACAAGTCAAGCAATATTTTAGATATAAGAAATAGTGCTAAAATTGTAAATATCAACTAATTTTATTTATTAAGTTATTTTCTTTGTAAATCTGATTTTGTAAATAATTTACATAAAAAAGGGTTAATTTTAAAAATAAAACACAAACCAATAATATTATATTTATTTTAAACACATCACAACAAAGGCCTTAAAATTAAAATTAAAACTACTCGTGTCACAAAAATTATTTAATATCTAATATTAAAAATAATTATAAAACCTCTTTGAACCACTGACAACAAGGCGGTATGTTCACGCGCCAACGCCAGATCTAATATGGCGTCGACGAAAATCATCTCCCGCCATTTTATACAATATGGCAGCTCGAGGAAACGATTAGAACAAAAGTTGTAAATGATATAATGGAAGTGAAAATAGAAAGTGTTGTCATATATGTCATTACGTGCGGGCGACATTACTGAGATTATGTAACGGTGGACCGCTCGGTATCAGGAAATATGGTCATAATTTTAGAAATATGTAGGATATAAATTTTAGTTATTAAAATAACTTCCGTAGTACCGTAGTTCTTCACAAGCGGAGTTTCTCGTTTTCAAACCATTGTTCATTGTTCCATTTTCAAATAACTGACAGTTGATTTCAGATTCAGAACAAAAAACATTTCGTAATAATGTGACCTACTTTGTTAAACTGTTTATGTAGTTCACTGTGAGGAACTTGATGATATCTGTAAGCAACTTAAACACTCTCAGATCAGGCATCAATGTTATTGAGTTTTCCGTAAGGAAAAACCGGCCAAGTGCAATTTGGACTCACGCACGCAAGGTTCCGTACCATTTACTATATAAAAACTCACGTTTGTTGTATGTGAGCCCCTTAAATATTCATTCTGTTTTGTTGGTATCTATTGTTGTAGCGGCTACAGAAATACATTATCTGTGAAAATGTCAACTGACTATCACGGTTCATGAGGTACAGCCTGGTGACAGACGGACAGCAAAGTCTTAGTAATAGGGTCACGTTTTATCCTTTGGATACGGAACCCTCAAATTCACGATATGCTGTAGGACTCACTGTAATGCACACAAAACATTGTGCTGATAGATGCAGTGCATAGTACTGAAGGCCTACCAAGCGTGAGTAGTTCAGCTGTGGGAACGAGATGGCGCTAGACGACTTTTATAGCTCTGTCGCTTTCCCTCATTGGAACTACTCACGGTTTAAGACTTCATGGTAGGCCACCAGGGGTCACGAAGGTGTCTCGCGGCAATACCGGCCATGGAACGCAAAACGCATATGTAAGGAACAGTATGAAATTTAGTCAGCCGGAGCGGAACACATTTGATGCCTTCTTTTGGGTGGAAAATCCAACCCAGTGTCTTCGAACAATTTAAAATAAAAATGACACATTCAAGTCTTGCCAAAACCGAAAAATCCTCTTTTTTAAATATTTCATAATTACGAATACTTATATTAACATTATGTAATTTAAAAACCTCATTACTTATGTAATTTGTTAAACGTTTTTTCGAAAAGTATTAACTTTCTAAAATAAACGTAATAATAAAAGTGCAAAAGTGACTTTGTCTGTCTGTAAATTTAAACTTAATAGCTTAAATGGTTTTGATGAAAGGCACATATTTTTATCGTCTTAAAATCATCAAATGAAAAATCCCAATCCCATACTGCCAGACTTGTACTGACTAAAATCCATGGTGATCCTTCAATAGCCCTTTACGTTCCAGTGTCACGAAATTAGTTTTTTTGGCACATTAGATAGGCTCTGGGGGTATTTGTTAAATATTGTATTTCATCGCGATACAGCGATCTCCACACAGGCGAAACCGAAAACTAAATAACTACATAGGTAGTGCTTATTTATAAATATTGCTGTTTAACATAAAATTTTGCTTAAAACAACTTATTTACACAACTATGAAAATAGATATCATATTTACAAAAATGTACTTATTATCAATTTGTTTTTTCACTCTCACAAAGAAAAATTAAAATATTTAATTAAATTTTATTTTGGTTGCTGTTCAGGGGCCATATGATGACGTCTTAAAACCGGTCTTGTTCCAGTGAGTGAACGAGGTGACGCTAGACGACTTGTACAGCTCTGTCTCTTTCACTCACTGGAACAAGACCGGTTTTAAGACTTCATAATACGACCGCAGGTTGAATTAATCATGGTTATACAAAACAAAACAACAGATTAAACAGATTATTTATGTTTAAATTGTGGTCAACAAAGTATACTAACAGGTCAGTCGCTCCATGTAAAATTCTGGCATTCAAAACAAACCCTGGTGATGATGATGATTGTAGTTATATGGTAACCGGGATCGCGGGACTAACGAATACCGTGACCCCGGAACGTAGTTTGACAGTCCTGCCCTGCCCTGGGTGGGAGAACTCATTTGATGATTATACCACGATTAGATAAAAAGTTAAATGACCCTTGCGGTTTCGCCCGCTGCTCGGCTCCTATTGGTCATAGCGTGATGTTATATAGCTTATAGCCTTCCTCGATAAATGAGCTCATTTACGCTAATAATAATAATTTAATTCACGCTAATTTCGTGACAATGGAACGTAAAGGGCTATTGAAGGATCACCGTGGATTTTAGTCAGTACGAATCTGACAGTCTTTTCCGCTCTGCCCTGGGTGGGAGGACTCATTAGTTAATTTTACCACACAAAAAAAAAACCAACCATAAAACCTTTTTTTTTCCGATATTAACCAACGGACGCGTTCAACTAAACACTTCAGACTCGTACTGACTAAAATCCGAGATGTCCTTCAATAACCCTTTACGTTCCAGGGTCATGGTCACCTCGTCCCGGGACTCACGATTACCGTGACCCCGGAATTTAAAGGGCTATTGAAGTACACCGTGTATTTTAGTCAGTACGCGTCTGACAGTCTCTCCCGCTCTGCCCAGGGTAGGAGGACTCATTTGATGATTTGATGGTTACAAGATAGTCCCGCGACCCCGGCAGGCTTTGGCCCTTTAAGAGAGCCCGGACAGCTGTTTGAGGCATAATCTCCTGCTTCGTTCCCAATCTATCACCACTAAAAAAAAACTTAATTTGTATTTAATTTTATACGACTGAAAAAATAACAATACACGGAAATGAGTCGGCAAATAGAACCTTAATATGGCCGACAGTCGTAACGGAACTGATGTGCTGATTATATTATATTAGACAGGACAATAGGAAGCCTTGACTGATTTTAACACTTTATGGTAGTTTAATAATTAGGTCATGGAAATGATTCTGTGAAGAAAATTGTCCTTGAAGTTACCGAGTTTATTTTTTTTTACCGAATTCAAAAACGGGGCAGGTTTTTGATTCGTATGTTTATAATGATACTAGCTGCTGCCCGCGACGTCGTCTCCGTGAATGCGTTGAAGAAACAAAGATTCACTGCTCGTTCCCCGTAGGTGATAGCGTGATAATATGTAGCCTAAATGTTGACCCGACTTTTTATTAATATTCGTGCCTAATTTGGAGTAAATCCATTCAGTACTTTTTGAGTTTATCCCAAACATACATACAGACAGACAAAAAAAAACAGATAAAAACTATATTTTTGGCATCAATATCCATTGTAGATGACACCCCAAGTATTCTTTAAAAAAATATTCAATGTACAGTTTTGATTTTCCTACCATTTTATATGTATAGATACAGATATGGATAATTTTTATATGTTTATTCGCGCATAACTCCGTCGCTACCCCCAACCGATTTCTAAAATTATTTTTTTGTTGCTAGCGGTATACTTCCCAAATGTTGCCAAGAACTGGGTGGAACGGAAGGGACTTTCCGACTAGTACTGACTAAAATCCACGGTGTTCCTTCAATAGCCCTTTACTTTCCAGGGTCACGGTTATCTGTTTAGACAGACCCGCGACCCCGGCAAGGGTTTGACCCTTTCAGATTGCTAACAGCTCTTTGGCTCGCCACTCCTCGTTTAGGGTTTATAAAATAATAATGTACGTTATATAGGTATATGTATATTTTATAAGAAGTGTTAGCAGTATCCATACATCTTATAGTGTAATTAAACATAATAATTATGGCTGTTAGACACAACGAAAGAAAACTTACATAATTATACGTGTTAAATTGACATGGTCACTAGAACTGTCTTTAGAACTAGCAGCAGCGCCGAAATATCGACAACACATAAAAATAAAAACATGGTGGGTAAATTTCCCATTTTATAGTCTAATGATAAAGTTAAATAACTATACAATAATCATTTTGAAAGTATCAATAAATTGCAAATTTAATTAGTCCATCAGCTAGTTTTGAAAAATAGTGGACACGTATTTTTTCTTTCGTTAAACCAATGCACATAATTTACTAAGATATAATGCGTCAACGTTCGAGACTGGAGGCTCGTGACGTCAGAAGCAAGTACAAACTGTACTTGCTTACCTACTTCGTCAATTTTGTTTTTTAGAAAAGAAAAAAACGTGTCAAATATTTTTTAAATCTGACTGACGGAGTAATTTGATTTTTTCAGTCCAATACCCTATTGTACAAGTAATTTAATTAATATAAAAAAGCCTTATTAAGCACATTGTAACATATTTCTTTAAAAAACATACTTTAAAAAATAAATCGTACGAATTCACGAAAGATACCTAAGATTTTATCTCATTGTCGTCTTATTTACAGGCTTATTATTAAACATGTTCCTATTCGGATATATAACATGTCCGATTTCGGTCTGTACAAACTTAAAGGGAAGGTAGCTTACTCAATTCTGTCAATAAAATGATTCCACATGTGGGGTCGGAACCCAGCCCCTACTGAATGGTAGCCATTTTTCGTTTTTTCATAGCCTTGGAATTTAAAACTCAAGCTATCCCACTTTAAGTTAGCACAGACCGAAACATGACCCACTCTATAATTTTGACATGGTCAGTAACGGGATATTAAGCTATTTTACTCAAAAACAATATTAGTCCGAAAAATAGATTATCAAAAGATATTTGACCCGATTTTCTTTAGTTAGGTACGTAAACTAAAATTGATAAATATACGACACTTTTAAAGTTGTCAATACGTCATAAACAAGTAGGTACGGATCTTCCTTGCTTCAGAAAATCACAAAACGTCACTCGGTTGGTATAATTTTACAGGCGTTATGACGTCACAAGCCCCGCTCCCGAATTTCGAAGCGTTTTATCTTTGTCAATGTTCATTGAATAGAAAAACTAAAAAAAAACGTGTTCATTATTTTTTTAAACTCTATCTGACGGACTAAACAGATTTTTCGATTTATGCATACAGTAAATCATCCCCTGAGTTTATTATTTAAGTTTCCGATATTTTGGCACTGTTGCAACAAACGATCACCGATAAACTGAAGTTATGGTAGAAACTCAACAAAAAATACACATAGTAAATATCCCTTAAATTCTAATTATTATAGGTAGTAATTCCGAATTTAATTAAAGTATATAATAATATCTACGAAAAATAGGATTAGGCGGATTTTGACACACAATTTTAATCAATATAGAGAGTGTAATGTTAGTATATTCTAACAATTTTATTATTATATGCCATGCCTCGATACCACTTTTAATTATATACTCAAAGGCTTACTGAATCTATCAAACAGCATAAAGCTCGATTTACGCATCCATGACCATAAGTAAATAAATAAGCAAGTAAGTAAAAACCACGTGTGAAAATCGCCTACTAGTAAAGGACCCACAGAGCGCGATGCGTTCCTGCGATCCGATCTGGCGATACGAGCTGAATCCATGCAAACGCTATAAAGGCAGAATGCGATGCGATCTGATACCGGCAGTGAGAAAGCACCTATGGGCTTCCGTAGATTACAAAGATCAATCGCACTCTGTCGGTAAGGCCTTAAGTAAGTACACATTCACACGATGATTTCTAGTTAGTTACTAAACTTAAGAACCTTTTAACCGCCCGACTTCAAATCAATTGTCGTACCCCCAGCTCCCGGCACAGTAAATCTTAAAACAAATTCCTACGATAGAGTCGGAAGTGCAATACTCAAAGCACATTAAATGATTCGTGGTATTTTAGTCGGATATTTACAACTCGGGCGAAATGGACCCGAAAATATTGTGTACGTTACTCCAGCAAGAAAGTATCTCCTAGAGTTATATGAGTAGAACGTATAGTTTGTGCCTTATCTGCTGTAAATGTGCCCCCACATAAAAAATGTGTGCCCCCTGACGTTTCGAAAAAAAATGGAAAAAACGATTCTTGCTGGGGTAACGTTTTTCTAGCAGGAAAATTCTAAACGAATGATCGGAGAGAGAAAAACTGTGCATGGCCAGATAGCTTATATGTGTGCCAAAATGTGCCCCCAAAAATAAAATCTGTGCCCCTTCAGATTTTCGAGATATTGCATTTCCTGCTGGAGTAACGTTTTGATGAATAGTATATCTCTAAAACCATTGCATGTGCCCCTGTAGAATAAACATACGCGAGTAGCTCTTAATGTGTGCCCCTTTGTGCCCCAATTAGATTTTAGAAAATATTTATAGTTTTCAAGTTATCGCGGTTTTATGAAAACCCGAAATAACATCGCAGCGCCTAAATGAGACAAGGCATAACTTCGCTGAAAACTGTATTCGGTCCTTCTTGACGCTAATAATAACCATACAAAGTTTCAAAAATGTTCATGCATGCGTTTTTGAATAATCTTGCTAAAAGTAAAAACGATGGTCTCATAACTTTGACGGCAAAATACAAGGAACTGGCACAATCCCAGATGTGTAGGTGTAAACCAAAATCATGTGCCTTTAGTAAAAAATATATGGTGAAAATATTGAGCTTCAAATGTTACGCATTAAGTAAATATAAACAAAAAACCAAAATATGTAAACAACGGCTGGTTATCCGACCAAATCTGAATGACTACTAAAAAGCGACGGATTCATACATATCGATGACCTTCTTTATTGGACGTATTATACCTAAGCTGTTGTCCGCACAGTCGCGTTCAAAAGTTTTGAGGGCTAATCAAAAAATATATTAAATGCACCTTGTGACTATATAAATGAAACAGCTTGTTGATGTGGAAATTATTATTTTTATTCCCTTAATTTTAATTCTTAAAGTAATTATTGCATCAAATCACAGATCAAATTTCCTACCTATAATGTAGTCTAGTTCTTTAAATCACAGATCAGTTTTTCATTGCCCAGGAGTGGGACAGAGCAGGCTAATAAAAAAAAAAAAAAAAAAAAAAAAAAAAAAAAAAAAAAAAAAAAAAAATTATAATTAGTAAATTTGCATCACAAAAAATCACAGATCAATATTAAGTTTATGAATAATATTGTGTAAAAAAAAAATATAAAATTTGAAATTATATTATTAATATATTATATTAATAATATAATTTATAAATATATAATATATTATTATAAATATATTAATTATAAATGCTGAATTTGATCATTAAACCTGCATTTTAGCTCCCTGCCGGACCCTGCTCAATTTGAGCAGTAGGACATAGTTACATGTAAACTCTGCTTTACAATAAATGTGACTTACATTAGTATAAAAATACAGGTATGTCACAAAACAGTTTGGTCACGATTTTGAGCATGTTAGTCACATGTACATTTTATTTGAAAATGGCTCTTATAAATGTACTTAATCATGTGTAATAACTTTATTTTATTAGTTATTACTTTTCTACTTCAGTGTACTCAGGCACAACAAGTGTGAACCGGTAAGTGAGTAAAGTAAAGAAGGTCATCGATATGTATGAATCCGTCGCTTTTTAGTAGTCATTCAGATTTGGTCGGATAACCAGCCGTTGTTTACATATTTTGGTTTTTTGTTTATATTTACTTAATGCGTAACATTTGAAGCTCAATATTTTCACCATATATTTTTTACTAAAGGTACATGATTTTGGTTTACACCTACACATCTGGGATTGTGCCAGTTCCTTGTATTTTGCCGTCAAAGTTATGAGACCATCGTTTTTACTTTTAGCAAGATTATTCAAAAACGCATGCATGAACATTTTTGAAACTTTGTATGGTTATTATTAGCGTCAAGAAGGACCGAATACAGTTTTCAGCGAAGTTATGCCTTGTCTCATTTAGGCGCTGCGATGTTATTTCGGGTTTTCATAAAACCGCGATAACTTGAAAACTATAAATATTTTCTAAAATCTAATTGGGGCACAAAGGGGCACACATTAAGAGCTACTCGCGTATGTTTATTCTACAGGGGCACATGCAATGGTTTTAGAGATATACTATTCATCAAAACGTTACTCCAGCAGGAAATGCAATATCTCGAAAATCTGAAGGGGCACAGATTTTATTTTTGGGGGCACATTTTGGCACACATATAAGCTATCTGGCCATGCACAGTTTTTCTCTCTCCGATCATTCGTTTAGAATTTTCCTGCTAGAAAAACGTTACCCCAGCAAGAATCGTTTTTTCCATTTTTTTTCGAAACGTTAGGGGGCACACATTTTTTATGTGGGGGCACATTTACAGCAGATAAGGCACAAACTATACGTTCTACTCATATAACTCTAGGAGATACTTTCTTGCTGGAGTAACGTACACGAAAATATTTGTCGGATAAATCCGACGTAGGCGATTAAAAGGTTAAATCGTCCTTAACAGCACGCCTGACCACACATATTTCGGCTGTTATCAAAATTCAACAGTTGGCGCAATAGCTTCGCTGTTGACTGCTGTTCTGCATGTCGCGGCTTCGACCCGGTGTGGGTGAATGTGAGTTTGAATGTTAATAACCTCCTTTTTTTGAAGTCGCACAGTGGGGCCGATGACATCAAAACTTGGCAATTAATATTTTATGCTGGTTTTACTTTTAAAATAAGTTAAACACAAAGATTATGTCATAATTTGATTTAAGGAAACAAAAAAAACACAAAATATTTTATAAATGTATATATTTATTCACATTGATTCGGTTTATCCCTCACTACAATCAGTTGATTCTTCATCGCTGTCTTCAGTGTATGTCACCTCATCGGTTGATGAAGCCGCAGATGTATTTAAATCTGGACAGTCCAGTAATTGGATTGTATCTGGATCAAAACTTGATTTCCGCTTTATCGGTTGATGCATACTTGAAATGAGAGGATCCGATGATATCAAAAGTCGATATAAAATATCAGCATTGGTTTTTTCGCGAGAACTTTTCCGTGAAAATCTCTCTTTGTACCTTTTAAACATTTTGTTATTTGCTTCTTGCGCTTCTTCACTCAGTTGTCCTATAGGCAGTAATGCATTTTCTATAATAATAGGCCCATGGATCAGTACCTTATGTATCGTAGGAGGCATTGAGTACCAGGAGTATTTTTCAACAAATAGGTATGCTGTTTCCAAAGCATAAGCTTTGAATCGGTTTACGTTTATATCAAACCCACTAGCTATGGCTTTTAAAATTGTGCGAAATCTTTTTATAATATCAATATCAATCCCTGTTATTCTGGCAGATGTATCAGCATTCTCGAAAAAACGCCTTGCGGTGTTCCCATCATTACTACTCCCGTAACCTGGTTTCGGTTTGTCTATAATCAGTCCAAGTTCACTCTTAAATTCCTCACATATTCTCTTTTTGTTGGCATCAACAATTTTTTGATTTTCTTTTCCTCGAGCTTGCCAGGTTTTTATTGGTAATTTGTAGGCTACTTTCAGAAGACATTCGAAGAATCTAATCCATGCATGGAGCGTTGACATTCCAAATTGTAGTCTAGATTCGTCTACTGTAGCTTCCACACATTTCGAAATATTGTTAAACTTTTTTGATGTTAATCCGCAGAGATAACATTTCATTGTCGAACTGGTATCAGTCAATGCATTGCATATTTTCCCGTCAACCATTGTGAACAAAAGTTTGTGACGTATTACAATACTGCGACCATTTATTTCGTATGCAGTTGGTATCAAGTTAAGAATTTGTGTATTAATATGGTCATGTTCTTTTTTAGCGAGTTCAGTGGTCTCATGAGCAAATTGAAATTTAATAGGGCGACAATATCTTGTGGATGAAGGCCTCGGGTTACTCCAATACACAACTTGTTCTTTTACTGGGCCCTCGGGATCGCCAGATATAAGTCTCAGAGGTACAACTGATGACAAAAAAATGCTTGCATCACTGGCTACCCCACTTGCAAATGTTTGCTTATATTCGGAATGCCCAGATGAACCATCAAATCCCCATTTATAAATTAATAATAATTCAAAAACATCGTTTTGATCTTCGAAAACAATCTTTTGAGATTGCATAACGCGAGAGGCTGTGTGATCTAGAAGTGCTTGAAGATTTATTTCAGCTGAAAGATCAGTAATTGATATAAATTGTCTGTCAGGGTAACAATTCTTTTTAGCCTTTTGAATAATTTTATACGAAGGAAATCGCGCCTTGTCTTTATTTCTAAATATGTTGTACTGATGCCTCGTCACTTGAGCGTCTATAAATGTACTTAAAGCTTCTTCTGCTGAAAGCTGGGTTATTCTTATTTGTCGATCAGTGCTTATTTTATAAGCTGCTTTGTAACGAGTGGCACGTTTGGGTGATGTTTGGGTAACTTCTTTGACTATTGTTGCCGCATCAGTTGCCCCTGAAGACCTTAAACTCATTTGTGCTGCATAGCACAATTCTGCAGTATTACGTGTAGACCTTAAATCTTGAGTTTTTAGTCTCTTAGTCCTCTCTGAAGCGGCTTTGAAGTCAATATTGGGTCTTCCCTTTTTTTTGGAAATTTCTGTGTTGATACAGTCCTCATAATTCCGAAAATTTATTGACTTTTCTAGCCAAGCAGCGTTTTTATCTAAAAATCGATGCTTCATCCTTTGAGAACTTGACCATCTCTTCTTAAAATCAGAAACGAAGTACGAAATTTTGTTGTGTAATTCAGCTAATTTCAATTTAGGACACCTTGTTCGCTTTTCTAAGTATTTTGTTAAAAATAACACTTTTTCTTCTAATTTAGAATGGCCAGACTCATTCATTTTCTCATATAAAAACTTTCTGGACAAGAATATATCAGTACTACTCGAACCTAAAACAAAAGAAAAATAAAAATGTATTTTCTTTAATTTTACATAAAAAAATACCATATATTATAGGTTCGGTTTAGAGCTTTTAATTAAAAAAGGTGCAAATTGGTGCAAGATTTCTTTTTTTAGATTTGAAGAATATACTTTTATACATAATATAAAACTATAAAACAAACACCTATGGCTACCTAGTGTAACTAAAACTCAATCCGCCTTATTCCAAAAAGGGGTTTAACTAAAAACCCAGGTTTAATCTTGTAAAACTACGGTTTAAACAAAGATTATTACAAATCGTGGTTTTGCGATAAACCATGGTCTAAAAGTAGTAGCTGTCAAAGGTATGTCAAAGTTTCTCATAGCAAATTTTTCATTGTGTTGTAGTTTTTGTGTTATTTTCACCCAAAATGGATTGAAACAAGGTAGATTTAATTGTTATTACTCATTGTGGATTTAATTGTATAGACAATCGTTTAAATGGCGGTACTAATGTCGACGTTTTATCTTAGTTTTGTAATACGGACAAATTTAAACCATGGCTCTGCAGATAAGCCTGGACTTGATAGACCAGGTTTAAACCAAGGTTTATTTAGTTTTTGTAATAAGGCCGTATGGGTTTAAAAAGATAATTTAAAAAAATTATGAACTCGCTTCCCATTTTATTCAGATGTTTTTTACTAACTTACACTCCATAAAATATACGTTTTATGCTAAAATAAGACCACTTACCTCCTGCCAATGATGCCATATCAGCGGGTTTTGATGAACACTTCGATATTTAATTACAAATATATAAAGAAAGCAACAGTTTAAAAACACAGTTCTCGGCACTAACAAACAATCCGTACGAAGGTCAAGTTTCGACTGTTCACTGTTACGTCCCCTCGCGCCACACGGGTTGACAAAAACCGGTTTCAGGTAGGCTGGTTACCCATCTAACGATAACGAATAATGTAACAACAATGTGATGCATTTAGACTTTATGAGTTTCTGCCATGTTTTTATATGATCGGCCCCACAGTGAGTCGGTTAAAAACGCACCCACGATACAGGAGTTTTCTGGGCGAAGATTCATAAAAAAAATAACTGTAAGATTTTTTTTTAGCGTGGTAAAATCATCGTATGAGTCCTCCCACCCAAGGCAGAGCGGGAGGGACTGTCAGACTCGTACTGACTTAAATCCACGGTCTCTTTCAATAGCCCTTTACGTTCCGAGATCACGATAATTCGGCATCCGGCAGGCTTTAGAGGGGGGCCCCGTCATAACTGTATTTCATCTCAAATGAATATTTGGCTAGTTCGGCTACTATTCGGTAGTCGATCTATGCAGCAGCTTCGCTAGAATATTAGTATTTGGCCGAATACAGAATTCAAAATGATAAAAACTAACAAGGTGTTTTTATATTTGATTAAAATTTTTCAAAAGTTTTAACTTTTCAGTACATAGGAATTTTCATTAGTTTACTTTTTCAGTAGTCTCAGAAACTGCTCTGTTAGGTTCTTGGTGAGCGCGGACACAATATCCGTAGAAATATACAGAGCAAATTTTCCAAGTCGGCGTGGTACGCGAAATATAATACGGTGCCTCGTGGCGTGTTTCAAACACTTGATAATTACCGCTCGCCATCCCGCGCTGAGTCACCGCTTACAGCGGCAAGCTCGTGAATGGGCCGTTATGTCTGCAACTTTTCTCGGCAGGCTTATTTTCATGCAGGCCTCTGGCAGCGGGATGCGTCGGCGGCGGCGGTTCGGCGAATTGGTGTGCATTGCGCCCGTACGTCTGTCTTCTTACAGCCAGTTTCATCATAAAAAGTATTTTTTTGTGTTGTGAACAAACCGCTACTCTCTTTTGGGAACATTACGACGTGTTTACTTTTTGGTGGTAAAAATCACCAAATGAGTCTTACTGGGGTTGAGTGTAAGGGACTGGCAGACTTATAGTGACAAAAATACACCGTTACCTCTTTAGTCTCGCGACTGCGATGCCTGTGTTGTAGCAAATATATTTACTGGCTTTTAATTCAGCAGTAATTTATTTTTCAAGTTTTGCTTGTTGTTTAGTTGTTAGTGAAGAAACGAGCTGTAAGATCGCCTTAACAGTAGCGTTTGTCCAGGGTAGGCCTTCAATAAACGTATGAGCAGCGCAGACGCCGCGATCACACGGCGCAGGCGTCGCATTGTTGCGGCGTTTCCGCTGGAGTCAATTGAACGCTGCGCTAACGCGGCGCAGACGTCACACAGAACATGGAAACGGAACGGCGTATACGCATACGTTTATTGAACGCCTACGCTGGACAAACGCTAGTGTGAAGGCGTTCTAAGAGCGACCTTAGTACGGTGAGAACCGATGGAACGACCTAAATCCATTAATACAACGTTACTACAATATTCCTAGTAAATATTAACTCATAATAATTATGTTTGCTATACTAATACACACAAACAAAATTAAATTATATCTTTAAAAATAAAATTCCCAAGTTTTTATTAACTCATACAGTTTCATGTTTTTATTGCGTTTTACTAAATAATAGTTGTATACATAACTTATGTACATTATATAGGACGAATATAGTTGTCATATTGACGATGGAACTACCACAGAATGTATTAATCGAAAAAAACTCGGGTGTTTTAGAACCGGTGCCACCCACTGACGATATGGCATAGCATGGCATGGCACGGCAAGTCACGGCATGCTGTGACATGCCGCGGCATAGTCTATATATATAAAAGGAGAACTGACTGACTGACATATCAACGTACAGCCGAAACTACTGGGGCTAGGAATGTGAAATTTTGCACACGGCTTCCTATTATAATGTAGGGGAGCACTAAGAAGGGGTTTTTGGAAATTTAACTTTTAAGGGGGTGAAAAGGGGGAATTAGGAAAGTACGTAACCACGCGGACGAAGTCGCGGGCAAAGTGCTAGTAAAGGATAATGTGACATTGAACCCTTGAGATTGCCGCTACGACGAACCAGATTATTTATACCTACCCTATTTAATTTCCTTACAAATAAAGAAATTCAGTTTATTGGCACTAAAACTGAAAACAAATCGAAATTAAAGATTACTCAGATTATTATTAGGACAATATGAAGTAATCTGTGAGTCTCATGGGACGCTGATGCGATCAGTTGCATGCCGGCGCTTCATGTCACGAGACTCTTCGATCTATAAGAGTAAAAAAAAAGAATTTTAACGCCAATTTCGTTGAAACAAGATCGAAAATCATTTACCCACGAAAAAAAAATTATTGCCACGTCGTGCCATGCCATGACGTCTGTGAGCGACGGCCATTATGCCTATAATAATACAGTAATTTAATTAATAGACATCAAATAAGACCGCCAATTTCACTGCGCGATTTTCTGCCAAGAAAATCCAATGTACCTATATGTGTCTTTTTTTGAAAATTCCGCTCTGCATTCTTAACTCCTGTGCACGTGCACCAGAATCAACAGTGGCAACCACCAGAATAACGCCGAGACAATGAAGCTCGACGTGTCCCGGAGAATGAGTTTAACTGTCTTGAACCATTTAAAACAGAAAAAAAAATTGCGGAGGAGTAGGAAAAATACGTAGTTCCCTCTTCCCTCTATATCAAGCAGGAGACAGAACAAACAAAGCAAATATACATTTTTTCGTCATAATACAAAATGGGTTTAAACTAAAAGACCCAGATTTAAAGCTCGTAAAACTACGGTTTACACAAACGTTATTACAAATTGTCGTTTACAACTGAGATAAGCCCAATTGTCTAGCAACACAGTCTGATAAAAATAAGTAATTAATATTAATGGGTCCTAAAATTATGAGCAGTGTTGATGTCTTGACAACTGACGATCAGTTCACACCGAGACGGGACACAACGCGACGCGACACAACGATACTGCAAATGTGTATCTTTTCCTATAGTAAATAAAGTTAGATTTTGAGTCGCTATTAAAACGCAACGCGGCGCCGCGCTGCGTTGCGAATGGTGTATCTTTTCGTGTAGTAAATAGAGTTCGATTTTGAGTAGCTCTATTGAAATGTGCGCGCAACGTCGCGACTCGGTGTGCCTTGACCCTGGTAGTTTCTCAAAAGCGCTCAAACCTATTTGAGATGGCTTATTCGATTAGGGAGACAATAAAGCCGACCCGAAGTAACAACGAGTTTCATTCAGCCGTTCGGCATCTACCGTCATTGAACTATGTTTAGACAGGGTCGGCATAATTCGAGAAAAGCTCAGTGGGTTTTATTTTTAGAAAATTTATAGGTTTTTGCCGCTCGGGTGTACCGAATAATTGAGCCATCACTAATTTATTTGGTCTAGTATTTGTCTAAGTATCATCTTAATGTAAATGGTTGCCTTCATAAAGAAACAGGTTGGTCGGTACGGATCGGTACAAGTCGTGCAGGTAAAATTAAAATTAAAAACCGGCAAAGTGCGAGTCGGACGCGTGCGCAAAGGGAAAGGAAGAAATTATCTATAAAAACGAACAAAATAATCAAGTTTGTTGAATGGGAGTTCTAACCCCAAACTTGATTATTTTCTACTTTTTTTTTTTACTTAAATATTTATTTTATAGTATTTGTTGTTACAGTGGCAAAAGAAATACATCATCTGTGAAAATGTCAACTGTCAAACGATTACGGTTCATAAGATACAGCCTAGTGACAGACAGACAGCGAAGTCTTAGTAATAGGATCCCATTTTGGATACGGAACCTAAAAAATAAAGTTCATATTGTAGATACAGGTTGAGGTTTGGCAGATTTGCCGATTTCTTTATAAGTTTACCTACACCGATCAGTACCGACATGTCTGTATGATGGCAGAAATGCCTTTTAGCCATCCCAGATACATTACAAAAAAAAAACCTGTCTGTATGAAATCGTACATGATTGAAGTCAACCTTTGAATATTTTTTAAAGTGGTTCTTATAGCCGGGGCACACTAACGGCATTTTCCGTTGATTTTCACGATATTTAACGTTAATGTTCATAAAGGACCATAAACACGATAATATTAAAGGAGCTCGTGGCTAAATAATTACAGCCGCACAGGCCGATCTTCCGGATTAAGCCGCGCTTGAAGAGGTAAGTCTGTGGATGGGTGACCATCTGTCATAGCGATTTTCCTCCGTGTCTCGGAAAGCACGTAAAGCCGTTGGTCACTTGGTCCCGGCTGTCATTTGTAAAACTTTGACAGTCGTTAATCACAGTCAGAAGCTCGAAAGTCTGACAACCAGTCTTACCATGGGGTATCGTATTACCCAGTTACTGGGTTGTGGAGGTCCTTTAGGCAGTCGCTCCATGTAAAATACTGATATTCAGCTGCATCTTGTTCGACTGGAAGCCGACCCCAATATAGTTAGGAAAAGGCTGGGCAGATGATGATACGCGATAATTAACGGCATATCTCGTTAGTGTGCCCCTTGCGTTATAATAGTTTATATCATTTTAAGATTAACAACGTTAATTAGACACCCATTACATAAAATAGTAATCTAAATAAGTTGTACTTATTCTTAGCAAGATTATTTATTTCCTATAAATATCAGTTTTTATACAATTGTAGTTTTTGTTTACTTGAATCTCTGGGTTATTGTTCTCATCATTATCACATTTATATACATATAAAAAAAAAAACATACAGTATAGGCATGTTGACAGCATTATTAAATTGCAAATTTAATTAATCCGTCAGCTTTAGTTTTGAAAAGTAACACGTATTTATTCTTTTGTTAAATCACTTCATATTTAGAAAGCTTCAAAATTCGAGAATGGTGGGTTGTGACGACAGAAGCAAGTAAAATCCGTACTTGCTTCTGACGTATAATTGGCAACTTTAAAAGTGTCGTATTTTCGTCAATTTTGGTTTATCTAACAAAAGAAAATACGTGTCACACATTTCTTGATAACAACTGACGGACCAATTAGATTTTTTCAGTCATATACCATACTGTAACTCGCTCCTGTCCTTGAAATAATTACCTACAGCCTCGCGTTACATCGAATCTTTAAATTATATTACCATTTTTCTTTTTAAAATAATGATGAAGAATATAACCCTTTGATAGGTCAACAACCGCGCGGCATGCCATGGCATCCCGCGCATCCCGATGCATGCTGTAGCATCCAGCGGCATTCTGAAGGATTTATAAATTAATAAGCGCTTACATTCCTTACCTAAGGCCAACAGCGGCCTGCCGTGGCATCTTGTGGAATATAGAAATAAAGGAAAATTCCAGCGCTTAATTCCATTGAAATAAAGTCGAAAATCATTCGTCCACGTAAAAAAACCTGTACCATGCCGCGCCGTGCAATGCCTTTAACCGGCGCCTTATAGTAAACAAAAACTAACATAATTAATAGAAACATAGGCAGAAACATAACTTGTATTATTAAGATTAGCTTAAGATGCTTAAGATCGAAGTTAGACAACAAAATGCACACATTTAATTTATTATTGGCCGTTTCACAAAGGTGACAATATTAAATTTTCTGTTAGATTTTCATACAGATAATGTTTACCTTAGCATTCACGTAGGAGTCACCTTGAGTTCATAAAAACGGAGATTTATTACACCTGTTTTTGTTATTGAACATGAACAATAAAAATATAAAATAAACAACCACAAAGGTTTTTCAACGAACAATACCTTACTACACTATTCTTAAATTCCTACCAAAATGGTAGATTTCAAACATAAATTTTCACTCCCGCAAAACAATTTATTCCAATATCCTACACTAACATCTTGCAAACCAATAATATCAGCCTTACTACAACGCATTAAAGTTCAATTTGACACCTAATCTAATTTTTGTTTCTTACTGTCAGGTACGTTTAGTTCACCGGTCAATCCTAGAGGGCGCTTGAGTTTGCTTTCAAAGTTCTTTGAAAGATTACTGAGTTGTCGTATCTCGTTGGTGATGCCGCGGATCTTTGCCAGAGTGGACTGGGACCTGGTCCGGGGACTTTGGGTCACGGAGGTGGACGGGGAGGGACTGAAGCGACTCTCGTCCCTCTTGGGGACTTTGGCGGGCGGCGCTGAGTCGTCTTCGGATAAGCTCGGCAACTTGATCAGCGGCTTTCGTGGCTTCATGTTTGATACTTTTTCTGTAATAATTAAATCATACTTCAATTATACGATTTCCGGGACATTCCTGCAACTCATTTCTTGGAGTAGAATATTATAAAATGTGGGAGACATTTGCAAACCAAAAGCGAAGAAAAGGGCTTTTTTGGGACATTCCCACCTTACGATTCCCCGCACCACTGCAGTTCTTGTGCGTCAGAATCAACAGTGGCAACCACCAGAAAAGCGCCGACACAATGAAACTCGACGTGTCCCGGAGAATGAATTTAATTCTCTTGCCCCGCAACGGAATTAATCAGAAAATAAAAGTGGCGGAGTAGAAGAAAAAACTGTTAGACTCTACTACAAAATAAAACCCACTCTTTTTTTGTAAAATCATCAAATGAGTCCAGTCCGCCCAGAGCGAGACGGGAAACACTGTCAGACTCGTACGTGCGTAGGTGATGCTTCAATAGCCCTTTACGTGCCAAGGTCCCGGTTACCTGAGACAGTCCCGCGACCCCGGCAGGCTTTGGCCCTAAGCGGACCCTCGTCAGATTGCTGACGGCTCTTTCAGACGCAAGTGGAACATGAAGCGCTGTCGACCCATGAGATGAGTAAAACCCACCCTATCCCTTCAATTGCTCTTAGCATCCCAGCGCCGCGATAACCTCTTACCCGTAAACTTGGATGTAAACTTACGTTTATTATTCCTCTTGGATGTGCCGATGGGTAACACGGACAAGTCCAGCTTGATCTGTGATGAGAAGTGTCTCAGAGGCTGCGCTGACGTGGTGGGTACCTCACCCGCTGCACTCGCTGGGGACAATGGGAGGTATTGTTAGAAAGTCTACCAGAGGGCCTAGACAAGAGGGAAACTATAAACAAAAAACAATCTGTAGTTAGTTAATAGATTTTCAACTTTATTCACTAGGGTTCACCAGCCACAGTAACCCACTCTCACAGAATATGAATGGGCTGTAACAGGTAACACATACCTGTACCTCCTGTTCCCAAATCGCAGTTCCAAATACCTGTTACAAAATAACTGTTTCTGATATTTCATATTTTGTCGGAACAGCTGTTACGTAGAATACACACTAAGTTGTTCCGACTGGGTATTAGTTATGAGACCTATGCGAGACAAGAATAGAGCTTGAAAACAACCAAATGAATGTTATCTTGTAGAACAGGAACTGTTCTTTCAGTCTGTTATTTTAGATACCTGTTTTATTTATCAGTTAAGCCGGATTTACATTTGTCTGACGTTTTGTGTTGTGACGCATCAGAATAGGACGGTTTCATACATTTAAAATGGCGCATCACAAAACAACACGTCAGACAAATGTAAACCCAGCTTTACACGTTAACATTTTAAGCCCTTGGCTGAATATCAATGGCCGTGCCCCTAGCGCCCGGCTACAAATCGTGCTTTCCTGTTCTCCTCTCTTTCTACTCCGTTTTACCTCCGATTTGTAAAATATCATGGTGTACAATAAAAAGTATTCTATCTGTCTATCTACATAAATAAAGAGATATAGAATAGATGCAATAAAATCGAACAAAACAACAAAAATTGTGAATATTCTCTGTCGGATAAATACGACACGGGCGATAAGGGCATGGAAATGTTTGTCGCATATATACGACTCTGGCGGTTAAAGGGTTATTCTTATAACAGAGAGGAGACCTGTATACCAGGTTTTTTTTTTTATCTTAGTAAAATCATCTAATGAGTCCTCCCACCCAGGGCAGGACGGAAGGGACTGTCAGACTTGTACTGACTAAAATCCACGGTGTCCTTCACTAGCCCTTTACGTACCGGGGTTACGGTAATGGGAAAGTCCCGCGACCCTGGCAGGCTATGGCCCTCTACAGGCCCCGTCATTATGCTGACACTCCTTGAGGCGCGCGTGGAACACAACGCGCCGTCGACCCGGGCATGGTCCATGGTCGGACAGCAAGTCGCCCATTACTCGCTGCCCGCATGCCCGCGCCTACGGTGGCCGGAGATCGTCTTGCGACGTCCGACGCCGTGAGCGTCCACCACTGCGGCTGGGGTGGAGGGAGGACGCTGTCCTCTCCCTCACGCGGCCCGCCTCCTCCTTCGCGAGCATGACTGCTTCGCAGAAGGAGGCGACCGCTTCCCACTCCGTCTCGCCCCGCAGCATGGGTATACCAGGAATGGGGGATATTATACGTTGATTACGCTATGCTATCTCCTTTTTTTATATTTCATCTTGAAGAAGATACGTACCAGCTATTGCTTTCCCCCCGACAGCTTGGTTTGTGTGTGTCAGCTCACTGTACTTTATGTCGCATTCTTCTATACGTTTCTTCAAATCAGCTGAAACAATACGAAAATAATGAATATTAAATCAGCGATGGCGGTGACTTCGAGCTGAGCGCACGCGTTGTTGATTTTCGTTGCGATTGTTGGTTAACTTTATTTTACCCACAATAACAATAAATACTAAATAAATAAATTGTGAAATGCAAAGTGATTCAAGTGGTGAAGATCTGAGTGACTCAGAAGTATTGGATAAATGCGAACAACAATTAAGTGAGCTGAGTAAGATGGACGAGGATATTTTAGAAAGAGGAGGAGGTGATGAACAAGAAAGTGCTAGAAATACAGAGAAGAGAAAAGAACCAGAAGATGCCAATAGCGAAGATGACTTTATTACTGTAGTTAGAAACAAACCTAAGCGTTTATTAAGAAGTAATTCGTTGGACCAAAACGGTCAACAGCAGTCCACGTCTGGACATAGGTCATCCCCAAGTTGCTCCACATCACAATATCCTCTGCCTTCTGCATCCGAAATAGCTAAACATGAAGTCTGTGTGACCTCAAAGGAGAATTTACCGAAACCAATAGCGTTTGCTAAATTACTTCGCTGTGAAAATATTAAGGATATTCTTAGAATAAAATATAAAAGTGCGAATAAGGTACTCATTCAATGCCAGAGAGAAGAGGATGCTAGAAAACTAATTGAATGTAAACAATTTAAAGAAATGGGCCTACGTTGTCAATTAATACAGGAAATGTCGGTATCGTACGGAATAGTGAAAGGGATCGACCTTGAACTTAATGAACAAGAACTCGTAAACATTTTAAAATCAAATGTCGATGTTTTATCAGTAAGAAGATTGAAACGTTTGATACCAGAAGGGAAATGGGTCGATTGTGAGTCCATCAGAGTGTGCTTTAAAAGTAATGTGCTGCCGCAATATATTTATGCCTATGACTGTCGATTTCGAGTTGAAGCGTATGTATTCCCAGTGACACAATGTTCGGGCTGCTGGCAATTCGGTCATATTGTCAAATTTTGTCCAACGAAAAAAGTCATATGCCCAAAATGTGGAGGAAATCACGAAAATTGTACCATAACTGACTTTAAATGTCTAAATTGTAAGGGTAATCATTTTGTCCTGGACAAAAAGTGCCCCATCTATCTGAAAGAAAGATCTATTCGTAACATCATGAGTGAAGAACACGTTACGTACAGAAGAGCCCTGCAAATACTAATGGAAAAGAAAAGAAAACAGACTTTAGTAACAAATAAGATCTCAAAGGAAAACAATAACAGTTCTGCATTTGTAACTAACACTGAAAAGGATACTTATAGTAGTGTAGTGACCAGAGCCTTAATACACGAAAAACCGCCAACTAATAGAGAAGAGGAAAGAAGTGATGAGAGGTCAAATACATGGCAAAATGCAGAAAATGTACAACAAAAATCAAGTAAAACGTGTCAAAATCAAAGCAACGAATCTGTAGAAGAACCAATAATCGAAGAAATTAATAATAGCTCTCGGGAAGAGAAAAGAAAAAGTAAACAAAATACACAACTATTATATAAATTAGAATGGGCGAAGATTTGGACGAAGATAAAGAATATCTGTAAATCAAAACTTAAACTAGAAGAAAAAACATTGTCATTATTAAAACTTTTAGGAAAAGAACTAAAGAATTTTTTGATCAATATAATATTTGGAGAAGACTTATTAGGATATATAAACTGTTTTAATAATGGCTAATTTACAAAAGGTTAAAAAACTAAACATATTTCAATGGAACGCACAAAGTTTACGGCCTAAACTTGTATCCTTTTCTGAACTACTTATTCAAGAAAACATTCACATCGCAATAATAAGTGAGTCATGGCTCAATCCTGAGATCAATGTAAACATAAGCGCGTATAACGTGTATAGGAACGATAGATATGATAGTTATGGCGGTGTAGCCATACTGACTCATAAGTCGATTCAATCTCACCTAGTGTCATTTAATATAATTAATGTGGGTATTGAATTAATATGTGTTAAGTTATTGAACTGCATAGATTTAGAATATATTGTGTCGGTTTATTGCCCTTCGTCAATACGAACTCAGATATCGGATTGGAATGATATTTTCTCACACTTTTCAGGTAAAACATTATTAGCTGGCGACTTTAATGGCCATCATACGAACTGGTCAGTTAAAAGCGACATGAGAGGTACTCAAATATTGGACTCATCCTTAGAAAACGATTTTATATCTCTTAACAACGGAATGGCAACGCGGATTAAGCTAGTTAACGGAAATTTACAACAAACCTCCCCGGATGTAACATTTGTTTCCTCTGATATAGCTATAAAATTTGACTGGCAGGTATTTAACGAAAGCCTCGGAAGCGACCACTTGATTATTAAAATGAGAGTAAACGTTTCTAACGTCGTACATATTGTCAGAAAACGGAACTGGAAAAATGCGGATTGGAGTAAGTATCGTCAAACAATTTCAGAGAAAATTAATAACAATACGGTCGAATCGTCTAATGTTCAAGAAATGTATGATTTTCTTATAAATACAATTGAATATGCTGCTGATAAACATATCCCATATTTGAAATTTTGTCAAGAAACAGAAGAAAAATTTAAACCTAAAAACTATTGGAATTCTAAATTATCAGAAATAGTCGCGCAACGAAGATTAGCCTTGTCACGTTTTCGTAAAAATCCCACACCAGAAAATTTAAACATACTAGAATCTAAAACCCTAGAATCACAAACATTAATTAAGAAAGCTAAGTACAATAATTGGCAAAAATTCTGTGATTCGATTAACGAAGTTACGACGGTATCCGAGATGTGGCGGCGCATGAGATGGATGAAAGGTTTTAGAAAGAAAGGAACATGTTCCTCCATAGAAAAACAAACAGCACTGCTACACTCACTTACTCCAGATTATGCCACCAATCAACTCCCGAGCTTCAAGTCAAAAAATGCGTGTTTAGAGGCAGAATTTAATAGCCAGGAACTGGAAAACTGTCTTAAAAAAAAGGATTCTGCTCCGGGACAAGATGGCATATCCTACTCAATGTTATATAATTTACCGGATTCGGGAAAAAAGATGTTACTCAACATTTACAATTATATTTTAAAGTCTGGTACCGTACCTGAGCAATGGCGCGAAATACAAATTATCCCTATACCCAAAGACGCAACCAACCGGAATAGTGAGACTAAACTAAGACCTATATCACTTATTTCATGTGTGTGTAAAATTTTTCACCTACTGATCTGTAAACGGGTAGAATGGTACGTAGAAAGTAACAGACTTCTGTCACCAAACACAGTAGGATTTAGAAAATCGCAGTCCTGTTTGGATTCACTATCTCGACTAGTTTCGCACATACAGATTGGTTTCACTAAAAATATATCTACAGTGGCATGTTTTGTGGACATTGAAAATGCATACAATAATGTGTCAATCAAGTCCGTTACCAAAGTGCTAGACGATATTCACGTTGGTTCCAGAATTTGTAGATACCTTTGGTCTTTCATGAATGAAAGGCATTTAAAAGTTAAGAGTTGTAATAGCGAAGGACTTGGCGGTAGATGGACCAATAAAGGATTAGCACAGGGGGACCCGCTATCCCCATTACTATTTAACCTGGTTACATACCAAATCTGTAGTAAAATTCCGAATGTCATGATATCGCAATATGCCGACGACTTTGTAATATATATAAGTGACAAACAAATTAAAATAGCCGAAAAGAACTTGCAAGATGCGTTAAATTATTTAGTAACATTATTAGGTGAGATTGGATTGACGTTATCACCAACCAAATCAAATTATTGTGTTTTTAGCAGAGGTCGAAGAAGAATATTACCTGTCTTAAAAGTTCACGAACAACCGTTACTGTTGGTGGAATGTGTTAAGTACCTGGGTGTATGGTTAGATAGAAGTTTGCACTGGCGCAAACATATTAAAGAAATAATCAGTAAATGTACAGCTTTCTTAAATTTACTAAAAGTTCTAGCAGGATCCACCTGGGGTGTTCATACTAAACACATCCGTAGATTATATATCTCGCTAATAAGAAGTCGAATTGATTACGCGTGTTATTTATATGATTCCAGTGCAAAGACACATGTATCCAAATTGGAGAAGTTACAAAATCAAGCGCTAAGGATAATAGGTGGTTTCATAAAAAGTACGCCAATCCATGTGATGGAAAGTGAGCTGCACATACCACCGCTATTTATAAGACGACAATACCTTGCATTTAAGTACCTCCTAAAATCACGTTCGTGGTCTAATAGCATGTGTTTGAGCACAATTTCTGAAATGGCCTCTCTGAGTCAATCTTCTTACTGGTCAAATAAAAAGAAACCATTACTCGCTACTACTTTTAATGAAATGGGCCAGCTAGTAATTTATTCTTCGGATATTCTGAAGATGTATACGCTAGATACTTGGGTGTCTGCTATAGACATAAACAGGATGATCAATACAGATTTGGAATGTATCAAGGTCTCAAAAAAAGATTATAATCCTAATGTATTGATTCATGAAGTAGTAGCAGAACTAATTGGTAAATATAGTGGTTGGTGTAAAATTTTCACTGATGGTTCAAAAAGTTTAAATGGTGGTGGTGCAGCTTTTTTCTGTCAGAATACAGGGTATAAAGCTAGCTATAAAATCAATGAAACTATATGTATAATGTCTCTGGAACTCATTGCAATATATCAAGCAATGACTTATGTAGTTAATGAAGTACATGGTAAAGTAGTTATATTTACTGATAGCAGGAGTGCCATACAACACCTGGCTCGATGCGTCTCTGGATGCAGAGGTGCATCGATAGCCTATGACATACTCCAACTGGCTAATCAGATTAATAGAGACGAGGCTAGAGTAATATTGCAATGGGTTCCAGCACATATAGGCTTACATGGCAACGAGGAGGCTGACCGACTGTCAAAGCTTGCAGTAGAGACGGGTAGTGAAACGCCATACACTCCTGATTACTGGGAATATTGTAGCAAGTTTAAGTTGTCCTGTTTTGATGTATGGAAGAACCATTTTGATGAGAAATCTATAGTAAAGGGAATTTGGTACAAAATAATTCAGAACGAACCACCTTGCATGCCCTGGTTTGAAGATACAAGTTTGGGTAGAACTTACGTTAAGTTAGCATTAAGGCTGCGCTCTGGACACTATCCATCAGCAAAGTTTGCTTTCCTTATGCGGAAGGTCACATCACCTAACTGTGAAGTATGCAACAAAATTGAAGATGTGCAACATTTGCTGATGGAATGTGCTAGGAGCAAAAGTGAGAGAGAATCATTAATAAGAGAGTTTAAATTAAACGTTTTTGATGTTGGGCTAGTGCAGAACATTTTAACAAACCCTAAAACGGAAGTCGCGAAGAGGTTGTGTGGTCTGGTAAGGACCACATAGTCTCTGTGATATGATAATGATTCTCCTTCATTTTGATAGTAATAAGTTAAGTATTAAGTTAAGTATAAGGTATGATGGGGTTGACATATCCGTGTGGATAAAAACCCCAAAAAATAATAAAGAGAGAAAAAAAAAAAAAAAAAAAATCAGCTCAAACTAAAGGTTAAGTCGCGCTTGCCAAGGTTGGTCTAAGGATGGGTGACGATCGATCGTAGGGAGTCCCGGGGTCCCGGCTGTCATTTGTAGATCTTTGACTATCGTTACTGTTAGTCAGAAGCTCGAAAGTTTGACCACCAATCTTACCAAATGGTATCTTATTATCAAGTTACTGGGTTGTGGAGGTCCGACAGGCAGTCGCTCCATGTAAAATACTGATATCCAACTGCATCTGGTTCGACTGGAAGGCGACCACAACATAGTTGGAAAAACGCAAGGTAGATGATGGCATTTGTTAATACTGGAAGACCGTCCGCATCATAAAAGGTTTTTTTATCGTGGTAAATTCATCAAATGAGTCCTCCCACCCAGGGCAGAGAGGGAGAGACTTTCAGACTCGTACTGACTAAAATCCACGGTGTCCTTCAATAGCCCTTTACGTTCCGGGGTCACGGTAATTCGTGAGTCCCGCGATCCCGGACCATAAAAGGCTAGGCAAATATTGATGTTATTATCTTACCAATAGCATTATCCTGGTCCCGCTGTTTCTTGGACAGTTCCCGGATAGTCTTCTGTTGTCGCCACGCTATTTTCTTGTACTCCATCATCTGAAATATTGGCATAAGGTTGCTTTTATAAAGAAACATAAAGAAACGGGCAGACAGATCGACACTGATCTATACTGATCGGTGCAAGTTACAACGTTTAAGAACTTTTGACAGTTAGGGGACAAAGTCCTCCTTAGCGAAAAAAGTGAAATGTTTAAGAATTTTTGACAGTTATGACAGTTAGGGGACAAAAGACCCCAATGGCGAAAAAAGTTACAACAAACCATCACATACCATAAAGCGCCATCTACCGGCAAACAAAAAGAACTAACTAACCCGTTTGTGGAACTTCTTGTACTGCGTGGCGAGGTACAGCGAGAGCTTAGCGTTCAGTATGGAGCGCCGGCGCAGGTGCAGCATCTCTTGACGGAGAGCTAGTGGAGACAGGACAGCTGTGGGTGAAACAAGAATAAAATAATGGCCCAAGTAATTAATTATTGCTGAACTGAATAGACTATTTTACGCAAAAAACTTATTTAGTCCGAAAGTTACGCAAAAGAAAAAATAGGAAGCAAAAATATTAGACTCGTATTTTTTCTTTTGACACGTATGCCAAAAATCACAAAACGTCACTCAGTCGGTATAATTTTGCAGGCCTTATGACGTCACAAATCCCTAATACCGAAGCGTCCTAGCTTTGTCAATATTCATTGATTTAAATTTAAAAAAAAATAAGTGTTCATTATTTTTCAATACTCTAACGGCCGGACTAATTTTCAATTTATGTATGCAGTAAACTACTCTATTGTTGTTGCGCAGTTTTCATATTAACCCAACTGTGTGCGTACGCGCCGCCATAATTGATAAGTGTGCCAAATGCTATACTTATGTAGGTTTTTTTACTGGTCTTTGCCATTGTATTTAAGGCTTTTGTTTTTTTTTTCTTCAGCCTACACTGTCCCACTGCTGGACAAAGGCCTCCCCAAAGTTTTTCCATGTGTTCTTGTCCAGCGCCACTTCGAACCAGCCCTCACGGCAGGCATTTGTAAAAAAGGATATTTTGGGATAAGGACATTGTCATCTCAATCTCATTATTTTCAATTTATATTTTATTCTCTAAAATCTTGCCCGGTTATTGATCATAACCGTATATGCTTACCTTGCTGTGGTCTAGGCGGGGGCTGCGCGATGCCCTGTTGCATCCTCTTCCGGAAGGCCGGACAGATCTTATCATCAAAGTGCTCGATAGCCATACTGGATATATCTCTCAACTCTTGCAGTACTTCGTGGGCTCGCGGGGGCGTTGTCGACGTTTCTACTATAGTGAGGACGCGTTTTATTTCGTCTATTACCTGAAAATGTTCATAACACTTCAAGAAAGACACACAAGCGGGACTTAAGAGACCACTGCAACATAACAACATACCCGTCGACCCGGGCATGGTCCGATCATGGACTACGCTCTTTGCGCGTCGTATACCACGCGCAAAAAGCTATTAAGCAAAATGACGAGGCCCCCTTAGAGGCCAAGCCAAAGCCTGCCGGGGTCGCGGGCCTAACGAGTAACCGTGGCCCCGTAACGTAAAGGGCTATTGAAGGCCACCGTGTATTTTAGTCAGTACAAGTATGACAGACAAAAAATATGTATACTGCTACCTCACCCAGGGCTGGCTACGCCCATGCTGCGGACGCTGGGGGACCTTTATTATCGTGATAAAATCATCAAATGAGTCCCCCTACCCAGGGCGGAGCGGGAGTCACTGTCAAACTTGTACTACAGGTGTACGTCACTCAGTGTCACGGTTACCAATAAGACAGTCTCGCGACCCCATGCTGGTGGACCTACGTTATAAAGATATTTAACCAAAACTATTGTCCTATAACGTCCTATAACTGTCGATATAACGATCCTTCCTACTTTCTACACACCCTAAAAAAGGGCATAAAAAGTTGCAAGGTCAGCAACACGTAAGCGACACCTCTGGTGTTGCAGGTTCCATAGACTACGGTGACCGCGCAGCACCAGGTTTGTCGTATACTTGTTTGTCACCTTTATGATACTACAAAGGCATGAATAATAGTTATTTATGCAACCGTTGTATAATCAGGGGTATTAAAACACGAATGTGGGTTTATCACACGAGGCGTAGCCGAGTGTGATAATAGTATCACATGAGTGTTTTAATACCTAATTATAACGGTTGCATACAAGACTTTATCTACAATCATGCTGTGAATCCTCTATAAAAGATTCTCATAACATACCATATTCGCATACCATATTCGAGTGAAAAAATGGCGGGATATAACACGATAAGACGAGTTGTTCTTTTTTCAAAATTTTAGCGATCTGGTGGTGAAAATGTCATTGCATGAGAATGTTCTTTTTTTGAAATTCATTATAACACGCGTTTGGATGATATAATGATCATTATATCATTGAGTGTTTTAATGTTGGCGATAAGCTAATTGTTATAGGTTCTTTTATAGAGGATTAATAGCATGATAGTAGATAATAGTTATTTATGCAACTGTTGTATAATCAGGGGTAATAAAACACGAATGTGGGTTTATCACACGAGGCGTAGCCGAGTGTGATAATAGTATCACATGAGTGTTTTAATACCTAATTATAACGGTTGCATACAAGACTTTATCTACAATCATGCTGTGAATCCTCTATAAAAGATTCTCATAACATACCATATTCGCATACCATATTCGAGTGAAAAAATGGTGGGATATAACACGATAAGACGAGTTGTTCTTTTTTCAAAATTTTAGCGATCTGGTGGTGAAAATGTCATTGTATGAGAATGTTCTTTTTTTGAAATTCATTATAACACGCGTTTGGATGATATAATGATCATTATATCATTGAGTGTTTTAATGTTGGCAATAAGCTAATTGTTATAGGTCTTTTATAGAGGATTAATAGCATGATAGTAGATAAAAGGTATTTATAAACCAGCGGGGCTATTGCGTATCTCGGTGTCTGTGTGGTGACAATCAAATAGCCGTCAAAAGGTAAATTTCGTAATGGCTTTTACATTTGCAATGAAACTGATAAATGTAAATGTTCCCTAAAATCAACTATTCTAACGCTCTTGAGGCGCTCCACTCCTCAACTTAGCCTCATAACAGGTATAAAGCCATGCAAGTTTAGTGGACAACTGCTGGTCAGCTACAATCAATTTGGCCAATAGCCCTGCTGGTCAGATTGGAAAAGCCAGCATGCATAGCGTGACCAATTTTGTCTCTATTCTAGCAAGAATAGACAGTTACTTCGATATTTTTTTTTGGCCGAGGATGTTACGACCCGGGAACACCCAAATACTCCGAAATATATTATTCCGAATTTCGATATTCCGATTTTCAAAACTCCGAATATCATAATACCTAAAAATTACGATATCTATTATTAAGAATCACGAAATTTATTTTACAGAAAGTCCTACGAGTATATCCGATTTGTTCATTTTACGATTTTCTTATTCTCGAATAATGTAATGCTCGATGGGTTCTCGTTCCGAAAAACGATTTTCCGATTTTCAACTGATCCCATTCTACAAAGTCAGTAACAGAAACGAATCGCTGCAAACCGGCTCCACGTGGTTTTGTCTACCCTACTCCTAGATTGTTATTTAAGCCTACGTAGGCTCCGTCGAACTACCTTGGTAGGCGGTAATAAGCAATTTGACTAAGGATGCAAGAGCGAGCGAAGCGAGCTCAGGACTTTAGCACCCCGACTTGGCCAGGTTAAGTTCGAAGGGGATGACGGGGTCTGAAAGACCGTTCGTTAGGTTACTTCAAACCTTGCAACCAGAAATAGGAGCCCCGTGAAGCAGGGCTCCATCGAGCTACCTTGATAGGTGGTAATCAGCAAAAAGACTAAGGATGCAAGAGCGAGCGTAATTCAATTTACGGAATCTGATTAATCGGTATTTTAACAATCGGAATTCGAGTTTTTGATGTTTCCAAAAATCATTAAGTCGGATTTTTTGTTATTCGATCTATTGAAACTCGGTAGGTATTTAAGAAGAGTTATTTTAAACGTAAGAAATATTGATATTTCGGAATTATGAAAATAGGAATAATGATCAATCGGAGTTGGTATATTACGATTTTTTAACCAATCAGGATTTTGAAAATCGGCATTTACAAATTCGTATTTGTGAATTTCGGAATAAAGTTTTTCGTATTATCGCAGTATACCCTTAAGACCCATAGACGATTTTTTTAAGTGTGAGACATCGCCATCTCTGGTACCACAGTTAATTAAGCCACCTCTCTCACTTCAGCCAATTGCCGTCCACTGCTGGGCGTAAGCCACCCCAAAGAATGCCAACCATCCCGGTCCTGGACAGTCCGCATCCATCCGCTTCCAACACCTTCTTCAAATCATCGATCCGCGTCCCACACTAACGAACCTAGGCGGATCCACGTCCCAACACATGTCTGCTCCTTTCCTGCCTGTCTGTCTGCAGACATGGCCGGCCCACTTCCACTTCAGCATGCTAGCTGTCTCTGGGAATTTGTAATCCTAACTGCTGCCAATGGCCTCGTCTCCATGTATATCGAAAATTATCCCACGAAAACGTCATAATACCGGGGCAATACACACCCCCAACTCCTCAGAACGACCTGAATAATAAGATTTAAATAGTACGAACCCTCCCAGGTATAAAGCAGCAGAAGCCCTGGTCAATGAACTTGGAATACGTCATGTTGAGCATAGAGATCCTCGTCTCTATGGATGTCAGGATGTCGCAATGGCGGGAAAGAGGGTGGTACCTGGAACAGAATGTCTGAAATATTAAATAACTGCTAAAATTTAAACTTTATGCAACGTTCTCACTGTGTTATGGCGATTACATTTAATAATTATTATGCACAAGAGTTTAAACTTTTTAATTAAATGGTATACCTAATAGTACTCATTTCGCCAGTTATGTTATTCCATGCAATGTTGCCATAAACCAAGATCAACGAGTAAAAAAATATTAAAAATATTACACACTTATAAATCAAACTATTTCTTCCATCCATTTCAATTCATTTTTGTATCATTTGACATTAATAAATCATGTCTTAGTAAATAGTAAGTACTACCATGCAAGCAGAGCTATGGCCGTAGCAAGTTCGAAAAAATTCAAGCCACAAACATATAAAAGCAGACTATACCACTATCAATCGTCAAAAGGCAGTGAGAACTATTGCCATCTCTGTTTAAACAGAGATTAAGATGTGAAATGAAACATGTACCGAGGTATTCGAGCGTCTAGTCGAGCCAGAGTGTATGCCAATACTCTACGCAGCTCTTTGCTGGCCTTTCGCAAATTGCAATTGTAGATCTTAGGGAGGACCAATCTCAGATCGTATCTTGCAGAGATTTTTTGTTCGGCCCGCCATTCCACTACATCATCCCTGAATACATCAGGAAATAATTAAATTCGGCAATTCTGGGGTTTGGGTGAACCCTTACTAATGAACGCTGTATAAAGTTGCATTACATTTAAAATAGCGCCCGAATGATGGTAGACAGTGGTGTATTGGACACTCACATTTCACAGGTGTTTTTACACGACTACCCAAAAAAAGAGTGTTGTTTTTAAATCTAGAAATCGTGTAGGTACTCATATATTAAAGACCAAGGAACTGAAACCGTTCTCTCCTCAACCAACATAACTGCGAAAAATGTATTTATTTATTTATAACAACTTGAATTAACAGTTTAAAACCACAATTTGTTGTCCCACACATGTCGAGTTAGTCTTATTTCTTGTACAAGACAGCTGGATATTTTTTCGCGATCCGTTGGAGAAAGTTGTTCAGTTTGATGGTCAGTACGATACCTTTCTTTTGGGGGTGGTAGGAAATCATCAACTGACTTTTCCCGGAATGTCTCGACTCGTAGTGACTAACCCCCTATTTCTTGAACTGCCCGTTGCGGTTCATGGCCGCGGGAACTCTTAAACCGGAGCAGCAAAAAAATACCCTGAGTCTGTGTGACCCCCTTATATGACTACTGAGTCACTTTTTTTTTAATCGTGGTAAAATCATCAAATGAGTCCTCCCAACCAGGGCAGAGCGGGAGGGACTGTCAGACTCGTACTGACTAAAATCCACGTTGTCCTTCAATAGTCCTTTACGTACCGGGGTCACAGTAATTTGTGAGTCCCGCAACCCCGGCAGGGCAGTCAGTCACTAAAGATATTTTGCTACCCTCACCATACAGGTGTTGCTTGGAAGTATGTTACATCCCTTCTTCCCAGTTAATAACCTAGGAAATGGTTAAAAGGTGGGTATTTTGGATGACTGTTTTATGACGTTTTGACTAACTAGTCTCTGCCTAATGCGAACAGACAATTTTTTTAGGTAGTACTACAAGAAAAATTTTAATGAAAGCAACAGTCGCATTTGCAATTTAGTCGCATTTTTATTAATTTTCTGGATTCGTGGCCTACCTTGACGTATTAAAGTGTGAGTAATTCCACTGTGGGAAAGAGACAAAGCTACACAAGTCGTCTAGCGCCATCTCGTTCCCACACTGAAATTAGTCTCGCATTAAGACTTCAGGATAGGCCACCTGATCGCGTTCAGTTAGTTCGCACATGGCTCGAGGCGTGCAGATCAAAGCTTGCAAGCGAACTTCTCCCTCAAGCATATCTCGCCTCTAAGTAACAAAAAGGGATAAAAGATATAGAAAAATAATGCTGATCCATGCGTGTGAGTCCCTTACACCATTTGTTTACCTCATAATGTTAATAAAGGAGTTAATCACTAAAAACTTTATTCAGTGTCTGTTAGTAAGAGATTACGGAAGTCACCACACTTAGCGACGCGGAATCCGGCCGAGTCGATCATAAAGAGCTTTGTGTCCATGCAATAAATATTTAGGCCGTACACAGAAAGAAAGCAGCCTACCAGCGCTTATAGGAACCGGTCCATACTTGTTATCGGCGCAGGCATTCATATGAACAAGCACCGATAAGCGCCAAACGTCGCCGACAAGTTACGAAAATCTTCGACCCGCGCCGGTCAGTGATGGCTCCACGCGCCATTTAAAATTAATGAACAACTGCATGAATCTGCTTGCTTTATGTAGCTGTTACCAGAATGGACTAGCATGATAAGCGCTGGTAGATTTGCGCCGGCTACCAGCTTTCTTTCTGTACACGGCCTTACGATTTGTCACGCGTCTATGCACCTTTCAATAAACTCAACCAGTCCTTGTCTATTGCTGGATATAGACCTCTCCCAACTGCGCCACAAAATGATGTTCTCAGACTTCCGCATCCAGTCTGTCTCAGCCATCTTTCCGTTTCCGTCCATCAAAATTGCTCTTGTCATTTATTGCATAGACATAAACCAAACAGGGGGTCTACTTTCTAAGTCCGTTAACGAAGACACGGGTACGAATGCGGATGAACGAACACAGCTATCGTAAAATCAAATTTGCGGACGGATATTACCGCCACGACTGAAGTCCTTTTGACGCGGCGCTAGTGTCTATGTCATTACATAAAATAGCATTAAAAAAATGTAGTACCACTAATTTTCCGCACGTCATGAGTGGTAGGCGAACTCTAAGCAGCTATCTGTCAAATCGTAATATAATTAAATCTTAGTTTGGGATCGTAGTCAAAACACCCGTAAGTAAGGCGTAAACCACGGGTTTGGTGATTAGCGATTAGACCCCCAGATCGGCTCAAGCCTAGTCCTTGTGGATAAGTGGTGTGACTGCCTAATAGAGTTGGAATAGGTACCGTCGCTCAGACTCCCTGCGTGGCAGCTGTGCCTTCACACTCTTGAGGGACATGGCGTGGCGTCTCTCAATCATCATGAAGCCTCGGTTCAGCATCCGAGAGCTAATCTCGTTGAATGCTCGGGAAACCTGGAATTTTATGAGAATTATTTAGTAACTGGCTGAGACTCGCGTTTACGCAGCTCACTTTTTCAGGAATTGGGCTATCAAATGCAACAAGAGTTCTCCTAAAGGCCAGTATAGATTTTCAACTTTAAGCTCTAGGGAATAAAATGATAATCGATTGAAGATTACATAGCGTTTTCGTTCATTCCGGTCGCTAAACCGCTCTGTAGTCTTTAATACATTTTTAACTTTATGCAATGATGGAATAAAGTTGAAAATCTATTGCAGACTACCAAGCGTTTATCGTTTAAACTTGGCTAGGGGAGAAGTAGTGCTATTTTGTAACTGAATGTTACAAAATAGCACATTCTGAAAAGGAGTGTCATGAATGTTTTTTTTATTTTAAGATATTATTGCTGATTCTCAACAACATCGTATGAATATTGAATGTGATCTTTAGAGATTTTCTTAAGTTGGTTATTAAAATTTAATATTGCAAGCAACAGCTAAGAAACATTTTGACATAATATCATTTATAGATTCAACTAATGCCCATTTGAATAGTAATGATTAGTTTGATTGGACTAATTAATAACCATTAATTACTTTTGAATATATCTAACAGTGCCTTGGCACTCCATATAAGTACCTGAGCACTCCTCAAATCCACTAGACTAATGACAAGATTACTGAAGCAATATTTAACTAATGAGCCAGAAAAGTAGCTTGAACAGAATTAATAGAATATTCATTAAATAAAACTAGCTTTTACCAGTAACTTCACCCACGAAATTGTGATAAAACTATCCTATCGGGGTCGCGGGACTCACAAATTACCGTGAGCCCGGAACGTAAAGGGCTATTGAAGGACACTGTGGATTTTAGTCAGTATGAGTCTGACAGTCCCTCCCGCTCTGCCCTGGGTGGGAGGATGACTCACTCATTTGATGAATATACCAAGTTACAAAAAAAAATGTGTGAATCCAGGTTATAAACAATCTGTGTACCAAATCAGTTCAGTAATTTTTGTGTGAAAAAGTAACAGACGTCCTTCCATGCATCTTCTATTGGTTGTAACATGATGTAATAGGCTATAGCCTTCCTCCCTTCCATAAATGGACCATCGAACAAAAAATATTTTTTCAATTTAAATCAATAGTTCCTGAGATAAGCATGCTTTTAATAGTAGTTTAGATTTCATTCGAAAATACATCACAATGCACAAGGTAGATTTATCGTTCATACATACAAAATATTTACATAGTTTTGCATATTATTATTATGGAAATGCAACTGGTTACAATATCTGTAGACAATGTTGAAGGAAAATAGAGTCAGAGAGGCAACATTTGGTTAACCTGGCATATCAATCAACCTTGAAGCAACCTGGAAGAGATTGGCATAAAAGAAAAAAGATTTTTACACAAAAATAGACAAATTGACAGTCCCTATGGACAAACAGACATGTCGAAAACCGAGGTTTACAAGCAAGAGTTTTTAATGCTCTAAAAATAGTTCTATGTCTACACAGAATTGAAGTAAACCTCTGTAGAAATAATCCTATGATAGAATTATTTCTAGGGTGGTTTGAATATTAAAAATACTCTCCGGTAAACCTCGGTTTTTGATTTGCCCATTTGTATGTAGGGACCGTCGATATATTCAGCGACAAAGTTGGATAATGGACCACAGGACACTAGGGCATTTAGTCAGTACAAGTCTGACAGTCCCTTCTGCTACACCCAGGATGGGAGGACTCACTTGATGATTTACCACTTAACATTAAAATTTGGTTGATGTTACACCAAATTATTGTTTTACATAACATTATAAATGATATTGTATTCAGTTTATGGAATTACGATTGTATATGGCCAGATCATTAGTAGCTAAGTACAACTTATATCTTCTGAACAACATTAGTTAAAAAAAAATAACATTAGTAACTCAGGATACGTGTTGATAATATGGCTTGGAAGATGTACTAATCGAGCAAAGAGAATTTACATTAGCGAACAGCTATTTATAGCAGTATATAAATAAAGTACATATGCAGTACATGAAACGCCTAGAACATTACAACAAATCAACTTGTTACGTGTGAATTATGAACTGAAATCCATGACTACAACTTTCAATATTCCATTTTCTAATTGAACAAGCTTGTTCCTATTAATAAATTGCATGTATAATCACTTACCAATCTATTCTTTGCGATTTCATCGTAAGATAAATACGAGAAAATGTGTTCGATCATCACAACGGGTAGCTCCATGAGACTCATTGTCACTGTTCACAAACAACCAATTCAATATCACAATATAATATGTCGCAGGCATACGCGAAAACCAATATAATTGCAATGTTTACACATTTAAATTAAAACAAAGTGGTTATAATTCCCGACGTTTCTTTATATTCCGTCATGATGCACAGCGCGTCTATTACTTTCACACTTTGGCGTGATTAGTGTGAGTGATAGAGATAAAAGACCATATTGATTTCTGACGTTTACCAAATGCTTCGCCTCGAAGATACTAGTGTCATCTGTTATTATTTTTAAGAAATACAAGGACAAAGAAATGTCTTTGTTGAACTGCTCTTGTTCATTTTAAGCGTATTACAAACAATATTGAGCTCATTAAGATATACCATAGGTATTTTTTATGTAATTGTTATGACTTATCGATTAATAACCGTTTACTTGACAGAATAATGTAATATAATACAAAAAAAGTACACGCATCAAGAAATTGTGATTGCCCAGAGTCAAAAGATGGCGCTGATTACAAATTGATTATCTTCACGCTAGCTAATATTCTAAAATTGAAAAATGTTGCACTCACAGCGGTTTCCCAATCCAATAATAACTAAGTAACAGCTGACGAAAAACTAAATCAATATATATAAATACCTAAATACTGATTACCTTTGCACTTTCGATTACATTACGTATGCAGTGTGCAAGCCGTTTTGTAATTTGATTTGTTGTTAATTGTTTTTATTTTGTAAATAGTGCACATGCATATAATGTTTAAAATAATTCTCAATATTTTCATTCAGGTACTTTCGAGATAAAAGTCATGAACACAGTTGCGCAACTAAACAAAAAAAAACTAGACGATTCGCATCAAGGTCATTGCTCCGTTAGTTCTAGTATCGCGATCATGGGTAAAGTGTGATGAGCTGTAGCGGAGCGGACAGCGAGGGGAAAAAGGTATCCACTAGTGAGGGTCAACAGCTAAATGTCATCATTGGCCATTTTCATAATGTCCCTCATAGCTGGGGCACGGGCCTCCTCTCTCTGAGAGGGAGTGAGCCCATAATCCACCACGGCGGGCACAGTGCGGCTTAGTAGATGTCACACTTCGAATTTTTGGTTCTAGAACATGCCTGGATGGATGATAACTTTCATCGTTCTGTTGAGAAGAACTGGCGATGCTGATAAACGAGCCTAAAATATTAATTTGCCACTAAACTTCTGTTCTTCATAATTTAAGGTTTCGAAACAGTCTGCTTACCCATCATGTCATAATTTTGACCTGGCACACCAGAGAGTGGGCCTATAAAATCAATCGCTCCGCTTCCTTGTAAACGCGGCCTTTTGAGTACGTCCACGTGTTGCGTCATCTAATGGTGAACGTGACTTTGTAGTCTCGTGTATGACACCGTCTTCTAGAATTTGCGGGCAAACATAGGAGTGTGTCGTGGTAAACATTATGTTGTAGCGTATTATAATATGTATTTTTATTTTAGTTTTACAATATTTCTAGCGTCTGTTTGATGTTTTTTTTTGTGGTAAAATCATCACTTGAGTCGGGAGGGACTGTCAGACTCGTACTGACTAAAATCCACGGTGTCCTTCAATAGCCCTTTACGTTGCGGGGTCACGGAAATTCGTGAGTCCCGCAACCCCGGCAGGCTTTGGCCCTCTAGAGACCCCTCTCTAGAGGGCTAAAGCCTGCCTCATAGAGTGACAGCAAAATGACGCCCCCCCCCCCCCCCCGTCATTTTGCTGTCACTCTATGAGGCGCGCGTGGAACACAACCCGCCGTCGACCCGGGCATGATCCATGGTCAGACAGCGAGTTGCCCATTACTCGCTGCCCTCATGCCCGCGCCTACGGTGGCTGGAGATCGTCTGCCGACATCCGGCGGGGTGCGGTGCGCAGAGACGGGGGCGCGCTGCTCGCGCGGCACTCCGCAGGGCTCCGCTGCGCATTTCTCGGCAACACGGCGTGAAGTGCAAGTGCAGATGATGTGCGGTGCTTGTACGTGAGGCTGAAGATAGGACGCAGACTTGTGGCATCCACGCTTGATGGATTATTTGTTTCACAGTTTCCGTATCAGAAATCGTCAAACACGTAACCATCCAAAAGCTCTTTTCAGAGCTGCTGTGTTCACTGCTGAATTTCTTTAACTGGATAACTGAAGTGTTATTGTGAGTGGTAGCTACATGTCATGTGTTACAAATACATAAAAGGGCCGGAAAGGCCCGGTTTGGCTCCCCACCATAGAAATAGAGCATGTACTGAGCCTTGAGATGAGATGTCAATAAAAATCTAGAAAGAGGGACAAACAGTTGTTTGACCATCGGTCTCCTTCCTGTAAGACATAACTATTGCATTTGGAATAGTATGCAATGTAAAGGAAGACTGTAATCATTTTTCTCTTTCTTTTTTGTCAGGCTCAACTCACACCAAAAGAGCGGCGAAGGGCAACGAAGCGGAGCGCAGTTTCAGTGTCATATGAATTTTAACTTTATTTGCATTAAAATAATATTTAATATCGCATGAAAAACTCGAACGAGTTGCGAGGATGCCCGCGAATCCGCGGGCATTCGCGCGACTCTTTCGAGTATGAGTGCGATAATAAGAATGAGTATTATAGTAATGAAAATAAAGTTAAAATTCATATGACTCTGAAACTGCGCTCCGCTTCGTTGCCCTTCGCCGCTCTTTTGGTGTGTGTTGAGCCTTAGAGTAGAGTGCAGAGCAAAAAAAACTAAAGACAGTGTGGTCATTTTATTTTACATTTGGCTTGGGAGGAAATCATAAGGCTGCTTTTCCACCAGAGATGTGCTAAGCTACGTTGCTGCGGATGCGTTTGATATCCACCAATCATATTCATTGGTTTACATAGCACAACACTGGTGAAAAGGGATCCAACTAAGATGTGTTTTTTATATGGAAGGATGCGTGCTATAGCGGCGTGTTATGGATGCCTGCTATGGGTCGTCTTCCTTACTATCGATACATCGCATAGCTCGAGCTGCGCATCTACCTCGCACAGCTACTTTGCGGCGGTGCATCTTCATAGCACATCTTACTCGCACCGCTGCATAGCGTGGCATCAGTGGAAACGGTCACACAGTTTCGTAGCTCAGCTTTTACATTCTCGCAGCACAGCTACATAGCACATCACGGGTGGAAAGGCACCCTAATCCATGCTATAAGCCTATTTAGAGTATGCAGAAACTAGACGGCCAACTGACAACGATTTTCAACTTTATGCTCTACTAGAGCCTAGCTTTAATTTTATACACTGATCGTAAAATTGAAAATACATTCCAGACAAACTGTAGAATGGACGCTGCATACAGGGCTGTATCCTTTGAGGCCACTGCTGACCTTCAGACGATTGCATATTTGCATGTCCTAACCTAAGGCGGGTAGGGTTTACCCGTTAAAATTCACATCTGCCTTGTAAACACTTCATGGTATTCATATTTCATTACCTTATTGTCCATTTGCCAGCAATTTCACTGGGTACAACTCAAAAATTTTCTTACGGGAACATTAAATCGATGGAAACTATCCTATTAATCCCGTTAATCTAGGTTATAAACTATCTGTGTACCAAATTTCAACCCAATCCATTCAGTGGTTTTTGCGTGTAAGATTAACAAACATCCATCCATCCAAACTTTCGCGTTTATAATATTAGTAGGATTCCTTCCTATTTGTAGTTTTCTCCGACCACCATTTCGGATAATCGCGTCTAAGTCGTTACGCTACTAGTAGTCGCATGCTCTTTATAATTTTGTCACAGAATGATAAATAAAATACATCCAAATATATCTCATAACACCAAATACTTTAATATTAATTCATAAAAAAACATCATCATTTAACAGAATGTCGGTAGATCACAGTGTTTTTTTCTAACATGGAACCTGAGTGAAGTATTATACTTCGTTGCAAACGGACAAACCTCACATTTGAATCTCTTCTCCGTAGAATGCTTATATTTATGCTGTACAAGATTTGCTGGTAAAATCGTTGCATAATCACATTGATCACACATGTAACGTTTTTTACCAGTTTCGTGCGCTTCTTCGTGATATTTTAAAATGTATTTGTTCATTGATTGGAACGGACACTGCGTACATTGGAGTTTGACTCCAAGATCCGCATGTTTCCTTTTATGTTTCTCCATGGCACCTTCGTAAAACGTCTTATACTTGCAACCAGTGTAGTCACAATGAATTGTTTCTGCGTTCTTATGCCTCAACATGTGTTGTGTCATACTAACTCTAACAGTAGTCTTGAACTCACAGTATTTGCATTGCATATCCGAATCCATGTGCTGACTTTTTATATGCTTTTGTAATTCATTTCCAGGGAGTATCTCCCCACATATTTGACACTGAGTTTCTTCTATGTTATGATGGGTTGCTTCGTAATGCAATTTCAACTGTTCCCAAGTAAGGTATGTATCCGGGCACTTAGTGCATTGGAAATGGTCCTTTATATCCTGATCTTCTCTTTTAATTTCTAGCATTTCTCTGTCTTCTTTCGTCATATCTTCAGGGCGACCATGACTCATATTTATATGACGACAAAGATCAAATTCATCTTTAAAAGTCGCACTGCATTGTTCGCATTTCTGCACGTTCTGAGGGTTAAAATGATTTGCATTTGGGTGCTTAAATAATATGTGGCGTCTATAACTCTCTTTCGCTTTAAAAATCTTTTTGCAGTATCTGCAAGTGTAAGAAACTTTTAAATGCACTTTCATAAAATGCGGTTTTAACTGCCGTTTTTCGTGGAAACCTTCGTTACATAGATTACAGAAGACTGTCTTCGGTGAATCTATTTTGTGTGTGCACCGCAAATGTTTGGCCAGACCTCCTTGCGATGCGAAGATCAGTCCACAAATATTGCACTCCTTTACCGGTTTTGCGTGAGAATGATTGAGATACATCTCTCGTGTATCAAATTGTTTGTTACAAACTTCACAATGAGATCCTTTATCGTGTTTTCTCCTAACATGCCGTTTCAAACTCTCGATTTTATCGTAAGACAAATTACAAATCCGGCACTTCAACCTAAAATCTTCTCTCAACGCATTATGCTTCCTTCTCATGTGAAGTTTTAAGAAACCAATAGAAGAAAAGACTAGAGGGCATTCTTTACAAGTGATCTCACCAGTTTCATTATTCCTACAATCCTCCAAATCAGCATTTTCTTGTTTTATATTGTCGTCTGCAACACGGTGCTTTCTCTGCACATGTCTCGCATAAGTTTCTCGCTTTGTAAATATTTTAGGACAGAAAGGACAGTTGTACCATTGACTGACTTCAGGTTTTTTATTATTAGAATGTTTACGTTGTACATGGACTATTAAACTTCTGTACTTATCGTAGGTTAAACCACAGTCTTCGCAAACATGTTTAAAAGATTCTTGGAAAGAGCCATGCTTCCGTCTCATATGCATGCGTAACCGGGTCATGCCTTTGAAGACCAAAGCGCATATTTCACAAGTCCGTTCTTCTCGATCATCTGGGCTTGCATCTGGTCCATGTTTCCTCTTAATATGAGCAACTAAACTGTTCTTCATCTCATAAGACATGCCACAATAATCACAAATATGTTTGAAGGACTTGCGGAAGACTTTATGTTTTCTCTTCTGATGCATTCTTAGAGTTTTTGTTGATTGAAAGACTAGATGGCAGACTTTGCAGACGTGGGTTGGGGCATGTTTGATGGGTACGTCATTCATGGAGAATTGGAACATTTCGGAGCTGTCAGCAATAAGCGCTGGTTTGTCGCTGATGACGCTCTCGAAAGTTAGAAGGACGGCATCGTGGTTCTGGGGCTCTATTTTCACGGCTGGCTCTTGACTGTAGTCATTGTCACCGTCGTGAACTAAGCCGTTGTCTCCGAACTGGAATTTAGAAATTAGCAAGTTAGTTAGCATCTGATAGCATATTAAAAGCGCACCGTTAGAATTTAGGATCTTGATTTTGGCAATAAGCAGAGCGTTGAAAATCCAGTGTGCTTGAAAAACAGAGTATTCAAATACTGAATCATAAGACTGTAAACTTTTTTGCAGGATTCAGGAGACAGGTCAGTTCTTATCTATCAAATAGATTTAACCAAAAAATACTTACGTCATTAAAATCCAATTCCACCTCAATATCCTCAACCTTGATTTTAACCTCCGGATCCAACAGAGTTATCGGTTCAATCTTGACGCCCATTTTATCATCAATATCTTTAAATGGGTCATCTTCTTCCTTTTTCTTCTTCTTCTTTTTCTTTTTTTTCTTAATTTCGTAAGACATTGGCTCCTCGGGCAAAAATGAGGTAGGATCTTTTCTTAAATCATCTTTTTCTACTTTAATCTTAACATCTAGGTCCATTGTTGCTTAATTATTTTATTCTAGAATGGAAACAAACTTTTTATTAATAAACTAAATACATTTATACTAGTCTATGCTGGACTAGCGAGGTTGTGGGACTTGCAAGCTACCACGACCCCGGAACGTAAAGGGCTATTGAAGGACACCATGGATTTTAGTCAGTACAAGTCTCAGTACGTCCTGCCTTGCCTTGGACGGGATTATTGATGATATTATGTAGGAGCTTGTGGCTAAATAATAACAGCCACACAGTTTAATCTTTAACCCAGCATCAATACTCCCCTTATATTAAAATCTAGATATAAACATACTTATTGAGTATATTTGTAAACTGTGTTATTTTACAATTATGAGCGATTTTAGTTATTGAAAATTAAATAGAAAAACATAATTAAAAAATGTTAGATTAGGTTTAACCCTTTGACCGCCACGTCAAAAAAACAAGAACGTGCTCTCAGCGCCAAGCTAAGAAAAATAAATACATATGTACATAAAAAACAGTAGTGAATTTAGAGATATTTTAATAAGCTACATATATTGACGTTTAAAAGTCTGTCGTGTAGTCGCGACGCGCGACTGTGGCGTGCTGAGCACTTTTTGGCTTGACGTCTATACACGACTGTGGCGGTCAAAAGGTTAATAAACTTTAACATAAACTTGCAAAAAAGTAACAAAACAGAGATTTAGTACTTCCAAAAATATTCAAAATAAGCCAGGTAATTTTGACCCAACCCCAATGATGCCGGGTTAATGTTAAACAGTACTTGCCAGGTTGATATGTGGATAGGTACTTTTTTAACATAATGAGTTTCCTCTGTGTCTTGTAGATATATTTGTTACAGTTAGTTAGACGGCACGTTTGGCGCAGTGGCTGAGCACTTGGACTCCTGCGCTATGTGTCGCGGGTTCGATTCCCACACGGAACAAATATATGTATGATCTGCAAGTAGTTGTTCCGGGTCTGGGTGTTTGTGTGTGTGTTTCTGTGTTTGTAAACGCACCCACGATACAGGAGAAATTCCTAGTGTGGGGCAACGTTTAAAAAAAAAAAATTTAGTCAGAATCAGATAGAACCGAGAGATATGTCATAGAAAGGGGGAGGCCTATATCCAGCAGTGGGTGATCCCGGGCTGATATGATGATGATGATAGTCAGAAGCTTGAAAGTCTGACAACAGGATTTGCCAAGGGGAGCATCACCCGGTTACTGGGCTGTTAAAGGCTGACTGTTAAAGGTTGACTTTGACCAAAGCTAGTACTGTCATTTATTTTATTTCTTGAAATGTCTACCATGCTATAGATTTTTTAGAGAAAAACAATCAAGCTTATTAACTTATCACAAAGCACCAATTAAACTAAATATCAATTAGATAAAAATAGCTTCTTTGCAACAAAAAATTGTTCCCAAAAATTTCATAAAATACTTAAAATATATTTAAGTTCACTCTTATGTCAACAATCAATAGATAAAACTATAAATAACGCCATGATACATATTCAAGAATGTTGTAATAAAATAATATAGCTAAGTAAAATAGCTGTCCTACATCAAAACAAAGTTTCCTAACCAAAATTTCGGTTAACTTACACACGAGTATAAATACATAATAAAAGCAATAAAATGTAAAGGTTACTCATGTCGAACAACAAAACCTATAGCGAAATACACGTCATTTAGTCATAAAACTCACCTAGATTATCTTTAACATAAATTCTATCACCTCAAATTCACAATAAATTACTATCGCCGAAACTTTTAAATATATCTTGCTATAAAAAAGCTTACAATCTTATAGAACCATCTACTGTACATACTTCACCACCACCTTTTGTGCTAAAAATCAATAATTTTATAATATATAATCATTATGAAAAATGGCCAAAGTGGCCTTTTTAGCGACGCTAATGACGTTTTCAAGAACATTTGACGTTTACGAAACAGTGTTGTCTTATTTTAATGTAGAGAGATAAATAAATATTCCACAACTATCACACAACGTCATCTAGTCCGAAGCTAAGCAGAGCTTGTGTTATGGGTACTAGACAACATACATATATATTTCTAAATACATACATATTATAGATAAATTACACCCAGACACATAAAATAGACAGATAGATAAGTTATTAAAGATATTTATTCTTAGAAGAAGAATGCAGTTTTATTTTATTTTACAAATACATCAATAATAATATTAAGCTATATAAATTTAAAAATACTAAATTAAATAAAACTAAACTATTCATCATTGAACGTCGCGAGGCGATTTTTGAACCACCGTAGTCGAGGGCATGCGGACGACGAGTAAAGGGTCACTCGCCGTCATGGACCAGGCTTGGGTCAACTTCGCGTGTGTTGGCGTAACAGCTTAAAATAGCTCTTCAACCTGTCGTTAACCACCAAAGCGAGCTTCTAACAGTAGGTAACGACTGTCAAGGATCTACAAATGACAGTCGTAATCAACGTCTTTTAAGTGCTTTCTGAGGCACGGAGGAAACTCGGATAGATGGTCACTCATCCATAAACTGACCTCGGCAAGCGCGGCTTGACATGGAAGATCAACCTGTGCAGCTGTAATTTTTAAATCGAGCTCCTCCTCCTCTGCACCAAAATGTAAAATGTTACGAAAAAACATTATTTGGTTATTTTTTGAACTACCATATTAAATCGAACATAGCTCAAAACGGACTAAAATTTCAAACTTGGTGCCATAGTATTTTTTATTCAGCTATTGGAGGACGGGACCAGATACAAACCCTGGCATCATCCTTTAGTTTGACTTAATAACGATAGACATTATATTATGCATTTAAATAAAGGGAAAATACAAAAGCAAGTACAACAATAACCTTTAATTGCATATCTATTAAATAAAATCAAACAATAAAACTATATAAAATTAAACATTATGACTAAATCAAATTAAACAAGCAATAACAACTTTGGCACGTGGAACTTACATTAACTAATACATATTTCTATTTCATTAGTTGACTCTAGCTAAACTCCTGCCTTAAATAAATCCTTTTACGGTATAAAAAGTCATGCGGTACATACGGGTTGAAGTAAATTTTAGATTTTTGAATCGTCTCTAGTCACTGCGGACCTGCCACAACCATCATGGTAACATCTGGCGTATAAAGCTGGGTTCACATTTGTCTGACGTGTTGTGTTCTGATGCATCAGAACGGTATCGGTTTCATTTCATACATTTCGTATGGTGAGGTTTACATTTGTGTGTCGCAATGTGTTGTGATGCGCCATACTAAATATATGAAACCGTCCTGTTCTGATGCGTCACAACACAACACGTCAGACAAATGTGAATCCGGCTTATGTGAAATCGACTAAAGGGTAACTCTATGATTGTCAAAGTCAAAGTTTTCAATCAAATATCCACTGTCAATGTCAATTTGCAATTCAAGTCGCGATAATTTTATAACCAAACAAATTCGTATAAAAATATTATTTATCTCTGCTATGTACTTGTAATTACATAATGTTCCAGTCTGTATTAAAACGTTATTTAATTCTGCATAAACTGAAGCCTTTCAAGGCGCCAGTTTCTGCACAAATAAGAAGAATTCACGTGACGTCAAGTAATGTTTTTTTCTATCTATTTACATAGGTGTTTTTAAGAGAATATAGATTTCATTACGTGTGTTTTCAGATTTAAGGCATGGGGAATATGAATGGCAAGATCCAAAGTCGGAAGATGAAGTGTAAGTGTAACGATTCTCGAGATTTTTATGTAACTCTGTTATCAAAAAAGAACTGCGATATCATCGAATTCGAAACTACAGTGAGATCATAAAAGTTAAAAATATACATAACATTATTATGTATCTTCTTATGAGCATTATATCTCGATATCCGTTAATATTATTGCTGCGTAATTACTCTCAATGAGATAACAATTTGTTTTACAGTGTAAATATAACTTACATAGACAAAGATGGCAACAGAATAAAAGTAAGAGGTAAAGTTGGTGACAATGTTATGTATCTGGCACATAGATATGAGATTCCTATGGAAGGTGTGTATATTTTAAATTAATTATTAAAATAAGTGTTTGATAACAGCACGGCAAATTAGTTCATAACAATGAAGATATGTCAGTTATTTTACATTGCAGTGTGGCTATATTATTAACTATGCCCATTCTCATAAACAAAAGATCCAGAGTTCAGTTCCAAGAGTCAATCATTTGAATGGTTTTTGCGTTAATAGGCTAAAGAACCTTTTTTCTAATTTTATACTTTTTTCAGGAGCATGTGAAGCGTCCCTAGCCTGCACAACATGCCATGTGTATGTGCCACCAGAATACTTTGATAAACTACCCCCTTCTGAGGAAAAAGAAGATGACTTATTAGATATGGCACCATTTTTAAAAGAAAATTCTAGGCTAGGTGTGTATTCATTTTAAAATAACAACTAGGAATAGGCATATTATCCTTCCGTTCATTCATATTTGAAAGTTTTTTTTTATAACCTAGACTGCTGGGTTGACACGCCAGTGTTTCAAAGCCTCCCACAGCAACTGATCACACATTAGAAAAAATAAATAAAAGTAGTAGCATTGGGAGCAGGGTCCAACCTGCCCATGGTCAGAGTTTTTGAGAAAGGACTCTCCTAACCAAATGCAACTTGTTCGCTTAGTCCATCTACCAAGCGAGAGCATCCTCAGATGTTGTATTATTGTTATGTGTCTTAGTTATTTTTTTCTAAACAGATTTCCTGTTTGTTACCAATTCTGTCTCTCCAGACAGAGCCAAGGCCTTCCCTCGTTCCTCCCAATTAACATCATCATCTCTCTGCCCATATCCCATATTACTTGGCCCAATAATTGTGTTGAATGCCTTTTTTTTCTACATTTCCAGGATGTCAAATAACTTTAACTAAAGAAATGGAAGGCTTAGAAGTAGAACTACCAAAAGCAACAAGAAACTTTTATGTAGACGGACACAAGCCGAAACCGCACTGAGTTGGAACAAAAATTTACATTGTAAGCTTATTTACGAACCAAACTTGACCTCTTTTAAAAGTTACTATGTGTTTCAACTAAGAGGATGACCTTGCCTCCATATTGTGATGAAAATTATGTTAAAAAAATGTAAACTTTGTGCAAAATTTATTTCCATAATGTTTATTGTTTATCATGTTATTTTTTTTTTTCTAATTGTCAAAGTCACAACATGGCACCAAGGCGATCCTGTGTTCAGTAACACACACAGTACTTTTTTTAGCTGAATATTGTAATTGGAGTATCTAGTCTAGTTGCAAATAAAATGGCTGCTTTCATGTAACAAGAGTAGATTACTGCCGTCCTCTAACTAAAAGGCCGTTAAGTGCAAAAAGTAGTTTTCGAGAAAACGCTAAAATTGTGAATTGATGTGTCTTGAAAAGTATGCTATCTAGGAACAAGGCTGCAAATTATATATGTAGGCATAGTGTTATTGCACAATATGTTATATGCTTAATTCATTTATATTTATTTAAATTTATTTAAATTCTTTTTTAATTTTTAATTATGCATTTTATGTGGTTTAACTGCACAGCAATCTTCCTGTATCTCCTAAACTATTAATCATAGAAAAATGATTCTTAGACCAAAAGATAGAGCATCGAAAGTTGTATACGACTACATTAAAAAGTGAAAAACGAGCAACTGTGGCTTAACGGCCTTTTAGTTAGAGGACGGCAGATTATGTATCTACGTTAGACTTTTATAGTTTTATTTTTAATTTTGCCTAAATTAATGGTCTCGAATTTTTTTATGTTCCAATAAAGTAAGAGAGCTGAATGTTTCGAATACGCAGGACTTTTTCTATTTTACGAATTCTATCGCAATTCATATTATGACTCTGCACAAATGACCTGGTCACCGTCACGTCACCGGACCGGTTTAAAAAAAATGTTTTATACTCCTAATATGACTTCGTTCCCACACGTCAGTCGCCGGAACGTGATCTATCAGTGACGTCATCGGTCAGGCACGTCAAACAATATTTCCATACAAGTTTCATACTTTTATCCCTACACACCCGGGATCGTCACGTCTCAGTTCAATCAGCGTCGTGCTACCGTCATTGCTACACGTGGGACGTACGTATACGTTCACAAACCGTCACCGATCCGTTGTCGGTGACGTGACGTGACTGATGTGTGTTAATGCAGCTTTAGACCCTCAGGGGGATCTCCCATATTTGGAATAGGGCAACAAGGGAAATGTTTATAAACAAAAACATCAATTCACATTATTATTATTTTTTTGTTTAACAAGAGTACTGAGTACTGTAATGAAATGAAAAGACAAGGTTGTAAAATTTTACTGTATCTTTTAGTTTTTAACTTAAAAATATAACAATAGAATCACAGATCTTTCATAAAGTACAGTGTAAATAATTTAGTCAAGTAGGTTTTTTGTTATCAATGTAATGTTGTACTATAGTTGTATGAAAATAAAACAATTTATCATTACTCAAGGACATTTTATTTTAATATTATAATAGTAAAAAAAAGTAAATCAGTCTTTTAAATAAAAGTATTGGCCAATTATTATCTAAACAAAAATACGGTAGAGCCTGTGGTAGACCTAAAATTTCTGGGTAGGTACAAAATTACACTAGGTATTTAAAATCTAGGTAAAGGTAAGTACACCATACCCAAGTCAAATTCAAATGGATGAAGACACAAGCACAGTAAAAAGGCACCTGAAGAAGCAGGTCGGTTTTAATTCAGTTATCAGTTGAGTCTGGCAGTTCCTTCCTTACCTTTCGGGGAGGGACGACTCTTCATCAGCCTGTAGCTCAAAAAAAAACGACCCTGCATTCATAGTGATTCTCTCTTTAGTCCATCCCTCATGTCTAAGGATCGTGGTCAGCTTCGGATTTGTATCTAGAGCGGATGATCTGCCTCTACCGGTGTCTGTCCAGCGCATCCTTTACCGCCGAGTGGAATTTAAAGGATGATGATTCCTTCACCTGATCTGTCCGTCGAGTTGGTGAACGACCGCGCAATCGTTTGCCTTCGGTGTTCCCAACCACCAGAGGCGTAGCTACCGCCGTATCAGCCGTATCAATTATACGGGGCCCCCAAGTGTCAAGGGCCCCCGACGATTGGAATAAAAACATAAAATTTTGCTCTTAAATGAATACTTATCGCGGCCGTAAAGCTCCAATTATTGAACTCTATTTTCAAAAAGGCTATATCTAGTTTTGAATGAGCTAATGAACTAAAAATGAGCTACTATCAGTCAGTAATAGCATTAGTTACACGAGTCAGGATGCTATTGTCTTTGTTCTACTAAATTTAGATTAGAAGGGCCCCAAACAATTTTTGATACGGGGCCCCTTCTGGCCTAGCTACGCCACTGCCAACCACAATCAATTTTTCCAAACTTTCATCGCCTCTGCGCATCAGGTGGCCGAAATAGGAGAAAGTGCGTTGGTGGCATATAAAGAAACAGTGTATAATACGGGGACGCGAGGTATGATGTGAAATCATACACATCAGGACGTCATTTGCAAGCGGCCATTACCCACCTCAGATTAAAGAATCAGCTACCCACTTACTAAAAAAAGATTGATTTCATAATCATTTAGATTAAAATCTGCATTTACAAAAGGTGCCATCTCCTTTTTTTTCATTTGATGATTTTACCACGATAAAAAAAAAAGTATATAATTGGTCAACCATATTCTTTTGATAAATTATGACGTCAGGACGCACCAAAAATGACACCACGGCATGATGGAAGACGGACTAATTAGATTGTTTTAGAACACAAGTCTATTGTACGAATTTAGTTCATTCATTTATCATTTTTTTTATCTTACAAACTGCGATTGCATTGATTGTATCAAAATCAAGATACTGAGCAATTTCAAGATAATCTTGATATCAATGCTATTTAGATATAATCTAGCAATTGAATGAGTGTTTTGACTCAGTAGCTAATACAGTACAGTACAGGCGTTTTGAAAAAAAAAAACTCAATATGAGAATGGAACCCACGTGAATCGCAGTCCCTGTGCCAACCATGTTGATTGAGATAGGCATGTGCTCCATAATTATTACTGACTAGCTGTACTACGCGATTTCAATCGCTCCTGAACTCTTTTTGATCAAGGCGAGATTTTAAAGCCTTCGGGCGATTGTGCACTACAAGCAATTTTACTGTCCGAACATCCGATTTTTTACGGTCCGAAGTGGCATGAAAAAAACGGATGATTGGCTTGTGCACTTGTCCGTCTATACTCGGATGATACGCCTCAGTTTAGGGTAGCTCTGTCTTTGAAACTACACGCCACCCACGCGAAATTACAGTAGAATCCCGATTGTGAAATGTCGAAATGTCGGACGGTAAAATTACGTATAGTGCACAAACTAGTATATACATTATATGGCGTGCCATATCGGACCGTAAAAAATCGGACTGCCGGACAGTAAAATTCCTTGTAGTGCACAATCGCCCTTCCTCAATAAATAAGCTATCCAATGCGAAAAGATTTTTTCAATTCAAACCGGTAGTTCCTGAGATTAGAGCGTTCAACCAAATAAACTATAAAGCTTCATAATTTTGTTAAGTATGGAGGTTTAAACAGATATCACAAAATACTTGAAAAAAGGAAAATATGGATGATGGTGGACATTACAGCGCTAAACATAATACTGTAGGTAATGGAATTGGGCCGGGAGAAGTCTGCCATATGCCAGACAAACTATGGGCCAAAATAGAACAACCCTGGTGGCCTGATATAGTGAGGTGCAGTCGCAGCAGGCCACGAGGGAAACGAAATGCTGAACTGGGTAAGTTCAGCAAAAAGCCCTAAAACCTAGTCCGCACACTATTTCTCCTATGACTATCCAAATGTTTCTTCAAGTTCTGTCTATAAACAGTACTATAACTACACTGATCACAATAAATCATATTCTTCTCTTTTTCATGCTTTAACAGATGACTGGTCAATCCCGACTTTGCTGCACAGCGGTAGTCACACCCATTGAACTTACATTTGTATGGTTTGTCATTTGTGTGTGTCCGTTCATGAATTTTCAAGTTCGGTGGATGATACGTTGTATATTCACAATAAGAACATTTCATCTGAGTTTTTAAAGAATGTGTTTTCTCATGCTGTTTAAAATGTGATGCTTTTGATGTACTGTAACCGCATTTTAAGCAGTAATGAGGCTTTCTTTTTACGGCATCATGTTTGTTTGTTATATGTGTTAACAGTTCAGTGTTATTTTCAAATGCAGCATGGCATATGAAGCAAGATTTTTGTATATCACTAACGCCATGATTTTGTAAATGTTCTTGCAAAATGTTGGTAGTTCTGAACCGTTCCTTACAGATGTGGCATTTTAGTTTACTTGTTCTTAATTTGACTTTCGACGTGATTTTTATCCGGTTGTAGTCATCAATGTGTTTGTTTTTAACATGATGGCGTATGGTTTGGATGGTTGAATAAGAGTGGTCACAGAACTTGCATAGATATCTTCCGACATTATCCACTGATTTATACCAAGTTTCTCCATTTTCTGATACCTAAAAAATAAATTACATCATCGAGTTAATATAGGCAAATGGCAGGTATTACTCAAATATAGCCTATTTTTTTGTTTCTTACCAAAGAATATTCGTTTTCATCATTTACTGCAGTTTCATGATTTTGTAAAACCTCATTATCTTCATGCGAGTCCTGAAAACAAAAAAATATATTATATATTATAATAGTTCCAAAGGGCTGGCATGAGTGGGAATGTTTTTTGTAAGTTGATTGACAACACCAACAAAAGGCCGATATTAGAGGCAAAAATATAACCCTTTTTTCTGAAGCAGTCGGGTAATAATAACAAACAGACTACACATTAATCTATGTATCATAGAACATGAATGAAAAATTCAATACCCCATGAATAGACTGTAAACGAGAATTTGGAATATTTTAATTATTTTTTTACTATATGCGTAGGACAAAGGCGATGATGATCTTTTTGGCATTCAGCCAGGATTCCTTGATATTGCACCACTGAAATAGTGACTAACAATTACAGTTTAATATACGATTATATATACGATATTTTTATATCTTTTTTATCGCTTTTACTGTTACTTACCAGTTGATTTATATTTTCATCACAAATAACTGATGTTACGGAATCGTCTGTGGGACATGTTGGCTGTTCACTATTTTCACACAGGGGATCGGTGTCGAGCGACTCGAAATACTCAATTTTTATTTTCTCTTCGTCTTCAGTCATTGTATTTTATAGTTTAATTTATACATTAAAATACATAAACAAACTGCAACAACTTCACACAATAACAATGAATGACGTTTTGGAGTTCAACAACCTTTTGATAGACTTTTTGGCATTACGTAATTATTCAAAAAGCTACTATTGTTTACATTAAAAATCGAGTCTAAAAATTATACAAAATGTAGTAAATTTATATGAGATTTCGCTTTTGTTGTCTTAATTTATATAACTACTTTTTTGTTACTGCAAAGTTAAGGGCTCAGTAAAAATATTTGGTGAAATGTACTAATTTAGTAGCGATGTTTTATCTATGGCAATTCGCTATCTGCGCGTCCCGCTCCTCATTCGTTCCCTACTCAATATTTTTCATTCGTTCAATCAGTCTGCTCGCGACCGCCGTACGAGGAGGTATTGCCGGTTTCGTTTCCAACTAAACGCGTTTCGGTGTGATTTGTGTTTTGTTTTGTGGTGCACGATGGCTTACAACGGTAGTGGTGGCAAGAGACTGTGTACAGGGACCGACCTGGACGTCGAAAGGGTAAGTAACAATATTTATGTACACAATTGTCAAACCTATATCTACGTAGACCCGACGAAAATGGCCGTGTTTTGTACATTTCCCGTTCCATGTTCGTGTTTCAGTCACGAAACGCTTTTGTAATAGTTCCTGTAATCATCGGATTAACGATAATGATTGTTTGTTGACTGTTACTACGTTTAGTTTACGCGTCTTGTCATGATCACGTTACGTTGTTGATTTCTCGTTTTGAGGTTACGTTTTGTTGACACATGATTAAATAAAAAAAAAAGCAGTAGGTAGGTGAGGATTTTAATTTTCTCTTCCACGCTTTTAATTTGTCGCTAGGGATTTTTCTGGTTGCGACATCCACGAAATAAACGAAAATAGCTTCTTGCCCAGACACTGTCAATTAATGTGATTGACATCGCTCGGTCATTAGGCCTTTTGGTGTTCTTGTTCGCGGGAAACAGAGGTATTTCCCGTTTTCTAGGTCGATAACAATACCACAAGACCCACCGGGCTTCGTAGCTGAACATCTTACTGATTTATAAATAGGAAACTAATTATCTATGCTTTATTTGTTCAGGTCTATTCTGGCTTCTCCAATAACGGCACGAGATTTAATGATTTCCGATTCGAATTTTGAAATGATACTTTTCGTATCTTTTCGCGTATTAAACAAATTTAAGGTGCCTTTAATGATTGTGACCAACTAAAAATAATGAAATATCCATTCACAGGTTTACAAATGCTTAGGCAAAGACTAAACATATTTTCTAGTTTGAGATTTTCACGTTAAAATGATTTTTATGGCGTCTTTGTTATGATTAAATTAAAATTGAGAAGTAGGTAGGCATAAAACAAAGTGTTTTCGCACACAAAACGTAATTAAAAACGGAAATTTTATTTATCTTTCAAGTTTAGTACTTTACATTTTCCATGTGTATTTTTTTTTTCGAATATTAGATAGTAGTTATTACAGATCTTTAAAAAGTCAGTTCATGTAAATGAGGCATAGACAAAATTACGTACAATTTGTGTTATAGATCTGTGATGACTGTCTTACAAGAGATCAAAGTTGTACCTACTAAATTAATTTACGATCATAAAATGTTTATTGCAAACATTTATTACCCTCGTTCTCTGTTTTGATTGAAATCGTATTTCTTCTCATGGATTTAAATAATGTCTGTCAAACACACGACCTTTCAATGAAATGGCAACACTAACGATTCGAATCAGGCTTCCTTCCTTTTTTGAACGGTAACAAATGTTCAAAGTAAAGCATTTAGTGTCAAATAAGTGCCATTTTGTACGATGCACATACCTAGTTTGACATTTTCTAATTATCTCATCAGAATCTATTTTACGATACAAATAATGTAATATACTCCCAAAAACACTACGAATGCATTTAAATTCTACTATTAATTATGTGAATTCAAATTCCACACTCAATTTATTTAATTAAAAATTATTACACACTAAAGTTCACCTAAATGATCTGTGTATTACATTCTCATTCAAACTTCAAAGGTGTTCAAAGACTTGACTTCACTTTGAAGATTTTCCACAAATTTTAATTGAATTGCGTTGATAATTGGACGTTAATATGTCGCCCTTTGTATTTAACATAGGAATTTAGGAAAGAGGATATTAATGACACATTTTGACAACTAAAACCGTTTATGTTAATACTTGTGCTTGAAAAATGTCAAAAAAAGAATGCTCTATGGGTTTTATTGACACTGCAATTGACAGCTGACACGAACGGGTGATTAACCCTTTCAATGCGGTAACGTGTACCTATTCGGCACAATCGGAACATGACTATTTTGTTTCGGTTCACTATGCGTATCGCGTATCCGTATTGTCGTTTATTAATGAATGCTAGTTTTTCACTACAAACAATGTTCAATGTTATGCGATTTAATTTTTTAAATCAACACACGTTTTGTTCCGATTTAAAGCGCCATTTTTAAGTTTGGAATGATCGTCATATTGATTTATATTTCTGTTTTTTATCCCTGTATCATACTCACTAAGGGAATAACTCTATCGGCCAAATATTTTATAGCTTTTTTATCGCGCCATGAAAGCCTTAAATAAATAGTGTGGGCGGCAAAAAATATTTTTCCTTTGCCGTTTAAAGGCTTCCGACAAATGCGTAGAATCACAAGAGACGTAGGTATTAAACAAACTCGTTCTATTTTTGAAGTGTTTAGTCTACTCGTGAAGAATCGACTTACTGTCGTAAATAATCGAAAGGAAATGTTGATAAAAGTTACTACTCAATCGATATTCTGTTTGATATCTATAATAATGTAATAGGTGTTAAATAGACAATGGAAGCCAGCGTTATTTATTATGCATTGATAATGGAAATTACATACAAAAACGGTAGGTATATTTTATATCAATATTACTACGATAAGTGTCAATGTTAGATACCTAGGTCACCTTTTTTTTTGTGTAATTGGCGCCATAACATGTGCATATTCATTTAATAAATTTTATCTCAATAAGTCTGATTAAAGCATAGTTTGTAATAAATTAATTAAAAATGTCAGCAAATTTGTAACTTGAAACATAAAACAAATGGCGCAACAAATACCTACTAACATTATAAACTTTCTGTCGTAATTTAGCAAACAGTCTATTTACTCACAATACATTGTTATCAGTGAAGGATTCTTATCAGAATATCTATATCATCACATTCATCACTGACTAATAAATTGTTATAACCAACGACTGTTTCAAATATCAACTATTAGTTGGTGCAGATAATGGCATAAGAATTAGTTTTCAACGTACGATTTTAAACCTTCTGAGTGATTAATTCGCTTGTAAATCGAAAAGAAGCGCCAGTAAGATAAAATTCCTAGAAGAATTACCTACTTTTAAAATATACGTAAAAATAATTACGCAGTAACTCCGCATTTTAGTTCAATGAGGGTTTTTTTGTACAAGTCGAGAAAAAATTGGATGAGAATGCTATTTGTACAAAAAAAAAAAACAATTTTAGACATACTTAACTACTTTTGTCTGGAAACCTTCTTTGGTCAACAATAATTCAGTAAAATCCACCAGCACAGTCCAAAGAATTATTTCAGTCCATTTCATTCCCCCTTCTTTCCAAAATGAGAAAAAAGTTAGCTTCACAAACTCAAACGGATATAATTGCCGGCGGAACATTGCTTCTGCCAGCACAAATAAAGCAAAATTAAATGTATGCAAACGTATGCACACAAAAACGACGAGCGAAAAATAGTAGAAAAAAAGCTTATTTACGATTTCTCGAGTCTATGGCCAACGCCGACGGCCAGAAGGTTTAAAAAAAAGTGTGCAACAGAAAAACTAGTTTAAAATAGCATTTCATATTTTTCTAAATTAGCAATCTCGAACATCGAAGTGTCATAGTGAAGTTTCAAAATAAACCGTTATTATTTGGCGGGAATAAAGTGATACGTTTTCATTTCATGTCTTTTCAAGCAATATTTATTGAGGTTGTTCCAATGTTAATGCTGATGTGTCAACTGGATTGATTTAATTAATTGGCAGTGGCAATTACGTTAGCATTTGCCAATACAATAAATATTTCGTAAGTATATAATTGAATTTTAGTTTGCATTCTGAACATGGTATGTTTATTAGAATTTTCTACTCTAATTTAGTCGTAACTTTGGACTAATAGTCAGCAGAAATGGAGAGAATGTTTCAGTGATTGTGAGAAGTATTAGACAAGTGTTTTAAAGAAATTAAACCACTTCAAACTGTCATGGGTATTTTATGTTTTAGCTTCAAAAGCGGCGGGAAGTTCCTATCGTATCTATGTTCTAATGAAGGGTGTCAGTTTCACCTAATGAGCCATTATGTCGTAATAATATTAATTCAGTAAAAGTAGGGCTTCTGGGCGGCGTGAATTAAAGAAGTAACCTACTAAACATATTAATATAATGCGGACGATCCTAGTTAAAACACTTTCAAATTGAATAGTCGCCATTATATCTTAGCAACAATCAATGTTATAAATCTGCAAAAAATATAGGTCAATACGACGACGTAGGTATTTTTGATATGATTGTGACTGAAATTAGAATGCGAAAATTGCCGGTTCAGATTAAACTCCCGGCAACAGAAGTATAAAATAAAGGTTTCATCCATAAAATAGCAATCAAATCAACATTTATTACGCATTTCAATTCAATTTGGATCCTTACCCGACACAGATGTGGTGGCATCAATTAATTGTTACAGCCGTCATCTGTTACAATCTCTAATCATAGAAGTTCTACAACTTGTGCAACTGCTCACAGATTTATAGTAATTATGCTTTAATACTCATTTGTGGATGATATACTGGTTCTTGATTGCATGTTTTGTTTTTTTTTTGCATCAAATTAATGTCTTTAGTGTTGAATGGCGGGAATTTTTATGTAGTGTGGTAACATTTATGATAATGTTCGAAAGAGTTTAAATACGTTTTAACGAATTAAGGAAATTAAAAAAGAAATATAGACAATTCTCTTGTAAGCATTCAAAAATAAAAGAAAGTGTATTCCATTTTTAACGCTCGTGTTGAACAAAGCGGTAACGAGTTATGCTAATTTGCCAATTTATTAATAAAATTGGATGCGCTATTATATGCGCGTGATTCGTTTTTAACGGTTTTTTTTCCGCTTTGGACTTTCTAGTTTTATTTAATTTATTAACCGTTTTGTCATAAAAAAATTGTAAAGTAATTGGCTTTTGTTTTAATGATTTTATCGGACCGTTCCAGTTACAATGATGTTTATCACAAGGTCTTATTTTCCTGAATACAATCAGTATAATTAAACCGCATTTATACAGATAGAATAAAGTTTACTGTACACCATAATTGTAACATTTATCTGTTTTACAATATGGCGGTCTTATCGCTGACAGCTAAGAGCTGTCACTCTCAAAATTCCTCATCCATGACAGCTTTTGAACGAAGTTTAGATGATTGTCTGAACACGTTCATCAGTTTTATTGGTATGATTGGTTCTAAATAAACGTAGACGTTGTTCTCGCGATTTCTCATGAATGAAATAAAAAGCACATGGTCGATGCAGTACAAATAACTCACCGCTGAGTCTCTTGCGTGTTTTGTTCTTTATATTTCTCGAGACGAGAACATGCGCTGGCAAGAATCGTCTTTTTACAAAAGAAAATAGTACATAAATCATGAAGATATATTTAACTGCATACAGGGTCTTTAAATTAACAGGGGAAACTATATGATATGTAAAAATATTAAAATACGTGGTCTTAGAAAACTGCATGTTACTAAATGTCAGTTTTAAAATCATTATTTTTTGTAAACGTAACCGAATTATTGACACAGCCTCTACTAATTAACTGAGACAAAAAAAAAACATATTTACAAAACGAATTTTATGTTACTTACTAAATTCGGTAAATAAGTCACAGAAACATAACATTTTTCTTCGTGCATTTTTTTGTTTAGACATCGTTGAACATCACGTCGGAGAAGTTACGCTAGCTATTAATTTATTTAACCCTGTAATTGTGATTAACCAAGAAACACAATATGTTAAACGTTAACAAGTTTCATTAATGGCGCGGACATATGAAGATGATCACATTTCTCATTTCTTTAGTTTTGTTTGTTCAGGAATTTCGCTCGGCCGCAAAAAATTAAGCGGATTAGTCAGAAATAAATCAGTAGGCGCACGCGCTCGGCGCTCACACATGTCTTTAATGTCATACAACCAAATAGATTATTTTAGAATGTCCACTTTACACGACGATTCGGTGCTATTTCAGATACAACACTCTACTTCTACGGCGTGAACGGAAACGTCAATGGCTCCCATCTGTCAACTGTCACTTAAAAATTATGTTTAAATTAAAACTATTTCGTGCAAATTAATTTTCAATAATATTTATTGTGGTCATTTACTTGTTAATGTTATTTTTATATCAATATGGTTCATTTTAAAACATGCAAGTTTCAGAAAAGAGTGCATTCAGTCACAAAATGGCGCCAGCACAGATGTGGGCCTACCTTAAATGCGTAGTACATTACCTGTTACTGTTCTCCCTCTATTATTTCCTGATTAATTTCATTTGCATGAACTAAGACAGTTATTAATTAATTCTCCGAGACTTCTTCAAGCTTCATTGCCTCGGCGCTTTTCTGGTGGTCGCCACTGTTGATTTTGGCCCATAGAACTTCTAGTGGTTCGGGAATAGTGTGGCAGAAATGTCCAATAAAAACAGAAAAGCAGCGAGTGGTTTTATTTTGCTAGTTGTCTAGTGGTCGCACAAGCTACTACTAAGCTTGGGGTCTTAGGTTTGATTCTTAGGTCGGGCAGTGTTATTTAGATTTTCCATTACAATGAAATGTCTCAGTAGCAGCTTGGAGGTTTTGTGAATTCGAGCCCAGTTAAACCTAGGTAAACATAAATAATTGGCGAAATATTAGTGTATAGTTACTGCTGAGTAACTACACACTCATATTTTGCCAATTACCTCAGCCGTACTGTTCTTGAATTACACGTTGTTAATGTGTTTTTTGTTTCTTTTTCTATACTTTGCATCTTTGTCACTCCCACTTTTTCGTCAGTATTGTCTTTCCTCACATAACCGTCTGTGATTTTCTTTCGGTAAACGTCGTACGCCTGACATTTCCGAGTGAATCATGCGCATACCTTGCCAAGGGGGCGTGGCGTGCCATCTACGAGCCAGATAGTTCTCTGACGCGATTGGACGATGAAAGTTTTACAATAGTTACGCCCTTTTCGGTTGGGACCGAGTTTGGAACTAAAAGAAAAAAGTAGCAGAGACAAATATAAATTCGATGTTGCTATGCTAAAAAAAGGAAGGAGACAATATATTTTGGCAGTTCAAATAAAGAATCATTCCGTTGGCATAGGAGGAAATTTTGCGGTTTTTTATTTGTTTTTATGAAGAAATCTGTACGGTTATGTTTTGTTCAAATATTAATATGAATTTAGATGTTGAGATTAGTGAAATTTAAAGTACCTACATAACTATTACTGTTAGTTTACATCTGCCGACTGCTGAACAAAGTTCTCGTCTGATGACTTTCCAGTACTTTCTTGTACCACCTCATTCGTCCAATAATGCTATAAGAAAAAAAAAACATAAAAAACTGTTCACAAATAGAAAAAAAACTTCGTCCGACATACTAGACGGCCGTTGGCGCCAAAACTATAATTTCGTTTGTCTCCCGCGATGACAATTGGTAGAATCTTGTGCCAATATTTTAAATCATACTCTTGGAATGCATCCTAAGTCTAGGGAGATAATTATTAAATAATTTTGAACTGCTAAAAGCTGTGTGACTCATTTTGTATTGTTATTTTGTAGGTGTGTCTTTTTTGATACTGGCAACCCAAACCACTTGAGTAATTTGTCCATAGACAAATATCAGTCTTACTCCAACTCTGTCATAGCCTAAAAGCTACTCACAATTTTGGAAAAATGCTTGACGTTAATACCTTTTTTGGGACCAAAAAAACATGGTATCTTTAAATACGTCTGGCGTGGTTAAATCCCCCTTTTTCTCAGTCAGGTCCGCATTTCTGTGATCAGGGACAGTTGAAGAAGTATTGAACATGTTTTCAGCGTGCCTCAAGCAGTTTCGCATAAAATACACGGATCTCTAGCTATTAGTTTTTTTTTTTTAGCTTGGTAAAATTATCAAATGAGTCCTCCCACCCAGGGCAGGGCAGGAGCGACTGTCAGACTTGTACTGACTAAAATCCACGGTGTCCTTCAATAGCCCATTACGTTACGGTAGTAGTAGTTTAAAAATAAAATATAGACCATGTTACCCGCTGATAATAATTATAAGATTTCATAGATTAATCGGCATAGAGATCCCAGCCTAACAGAGATTTGCATACATAGTATTAAGTACAGATGTAGATTTTCTAAACTAACCTCTAAAACCAAATAATAACTTCGGTAAATTACAGAAAACAACCCTGAACTTCATTAATTACATAATTCCATTTACCTACTAATGAATGACTTCAGTTGACACAAAATTGTCCCCTTCGTCCCCAAAAATGTTTGATTAACAAATGTCTGAGGGCGTGGTGCGTCCATCAAATATTATATACACCGTAATAGGCAACACAAATCAGTCCTGCCCTACATTGCTTGGAAGTAGTGATGCACCTTCTGATCTGATACTTTATCGATACTATAGGTGCGATACTACACTATCGATACCTGTCGGACTTGTCTTGACTAAAATCCGCGGTGATCCTTCAATAGCCTTTTACGTTCTAGGGTCACGTTTACCTGATGAGACAGTACCGCGACCCAGTCAGTCCCGCGATCCATAGACAATTGACAGTGAGCATTTCGTGGACAGTATGCTTACTCCGCGCGCCGGGAGCAGTAAGAGCTGCAGACACTGCGTTCATTACAGGAACTGATGTATAGTTCTGTAGCCCAATTCTGGATTGATTTAATCTAGATTGCCATCGACACGGTAAGAAATTACTCTTGATACTAAGAGTCGATACGAAATTGGCGGTATAATTAGACTTTTTTTTACATTGACCTAAATTGCATGATCAATGAATTAATTAGATTTGAAAAAAAATGAAGAGAAAATGCGTCGATTCTTCCTACAGAGATATAAGTACGACACGATACTTGTATTTTTATCGACACTTAGTATCATGCAGTACAAATAAATGTATGTGCATCCTACGTGATAAAACAATACGATGCAACAATTCGAAAATCAAAGTCATTCGTTCGATATCAATTAACACGATCCTATAAAAGTATCGCATAGTCGCGGTCTAAATTGATCCAAAGTATCGATAGAAACGAAAGTATCATCCCTATTCGGAACTAGACCAGTTTTGATCAATAGCCCAGCCTTGAAGGCAATGTACTACAGAAATCAAATTTCGATTCCATAGATCGATTAGGTATTGAGGTTGGCATTAGGGCTGCTCCTAATGCCGGATAGTTCTGTAATGGTACGATTCCACGCACATTAGGTTCACGCTCTTCTGCAGTGCGCGTACTAAGCTGGCATCGCGTTTAGCCTCAGTGTCCACTGGCAAGGCACAAATGTGTTGCATTGAACTAAGAACGAATAACCTGTCCACTGCCCACGTGTGCGCGCACAAAAGTATCCAGGTGTACGCGAACATTCTAAAAATGTTCACTTGAGTGGCACTCGATACCCAGCAAATGTTGAGCCGTGTGTGGAATAGTTAAGGTGCCATTTCAAGGGCTGCCCAATCTGATATACCTCCAGTGGAATCACTTCTTAATATGTCGTTTAGTTATTGATTGGGTTAACCGTTAGTATCGGTAGTGTTTATAGATTATTTTGATAGTAATTTCTTATCAACTGCTGTTTGGTATCATAGAAAAATGGAAGCATTTTACGATAGTACTTATCACTAATCAGATGGAGTAGAAACTATACGATAGTTTTATGTACATATTAGAACCTGTCACAGCTCCGCACGGGTGCAATCTCTACTATATTATGCATGTTATATATACATAAATAGACCGTCTTGAAACACTTTATCTATTTAAAAAAAAACGCATCAAAATCCTTTGCGTAGTTTTAAACGACTTTGTTTTACACTATATGATGATACGAATATTATCTTTTATACTTACGCGCTAATCTAAGTTAGATAAAAGAAAGAAAAAAATGTCGGTGGACAAAATATTGACCTTGTCCTCTGAACACCGTATTTGGTCTAACCTAGCCCCTTTCTAAATATTATCAGTCTAAGTATATGGGGGTGTCACCACTATCACTTTAAATACAAAATATGATTACAAAGATAAAATAAAGTGATGATTAATCGTGTACAGTCAGCTAAAGAGTTAGGTGTGCAGGCGGCAAGTTCGGAAACGGTTTTCCAATAATGTGTCATAAGATTCAATGTGCCTGCATAAACTCTTTGACTGTATGTAGCATAGGTAGATAGATAGAATACACTTTATTATGCACACCATAGAAATTAGAGGTACAAAGTACACAATGGGCGGTATTATCGCTTAAAGCGATCTTTTCAAGACCACCTTTGGATGGATTTGAAAAAGAGTGAGATCTAGCAAAAAGCCAAAACTGCATACAGCATATAGCATGCATATAATGTACAGGAAAACTGTAAAACTTGCTGTCTGAATCCCGTTTTTGTTAACTGCATTATACGATCATGATAACATCAAAAATGTCAAATGAATACTTGATAAATATCATACAAACAGTAAGTATAAAAAAACACAGTATTAATATAAATTCAACAGCTACCATTTTTTTTTACGTGATTTAATCATCATATGAGTCCTCCCACCCAAGGCAGAGCGGCAAGGACTGTCAGACTCGTACTGACTAAAATCCACGGTGACCTTCAATAGCCCTTTACGTACCGGGTTCACGGTAATTCGTGAGTCCCGCGACCCCGGCCGGCTTTGGCCCGCTAGAGGGGGGGGCCCGTCATTATGCCGACACTCTTTAAGGCGCGCGTGGAACACAACGCGCCGTTGACCCAAACAGCTACCATAACAATTTCAATTTCATGTAGACAATAAAGCATGAAATTGAAATTATTCATGTAGGTACTATCTAAGTGAAGATAGGGCCGGCTTTCCGGACGTAAATACGGGTAATAGACAGGTAGACTAGTTCTAGTAGCAATTTTAGGAATGTTTGTGGAAACTAGGATTGTAAGCAATTCGTTTCATAGGATTTGCTGTGACGTCATAGAAATAGCGTTTAAATATGGAATTGTAGCAAAAGTTCAATTCCAAAATATGTATGTTTGTAAGTAAAACATCAGACTAAGATTTGAGGCGTATGACAGGTAGGCCACCTGGTTTTCTGCCTGGGCTGTCTTTTCTTAGTCTATAGTAACAAAAATTTTCAAAATGATGAAAAACTATTACTAAAAAAAGAAAAAGTATGGTAGCAATGGTTAACAGTAGATTTATCGCAAGATTTCTGTATTTTATTGACAGTGTACTTGAAGTATTTACGGCGTTTATTATTTGGTAAAATGAAAAACCGCCTCTAGTGTACGAACCAGGAACTACTTTTTTTTCCAATCAAATTAACGTCAAAGTTCCAGCTTACGTCACAAAAACCGTAAGACGTCGTGCTTGCACTTGACGTCACGCATTTGCACTTAAAATACCGAGAAAAGCAGATCATCAGTAATCTCTGAAAATCTGAATCCAGGAAACGGTTTTAAATTGAAAATAACCCAACAACAGTATTATAAATTCCTAGTATTTACCGTTTCCTGTTACTAGAATTCTATTAATAAAATCGAGTTTTTCATGAAACCCTATAGAAAGGACTAACAAATGAATAATGTTTTTAAATTCAAAGAACAACGTTGAGTACTAATGTACTATCGGCAAAAGTGATCGGCAGGCAGTAAGCTTTCTTTCAACAACACAGTGCTTTCTTCTTCGTATCGATGGTACGACAGCTTTTGTATTTGTTAGCACACATCTTCGACGCCTCCACGACTTCGTTGATGCTTGATGTCACTTCTGTATATGGAATATTTTTGTGTGTTCACAAATTACATAAGAGTCACATCAAGACAGTACAAAAACATTGACGCTTATACAAAATAGTCGCTCCATATAAAATACTGATGTTTAGCTACACCAGGTTCGACGGGAAGCCGATCCAAAAAAAAAAAAATGACGGGTTGCACTCTGGGAGTGCCGGCAGAAGTGGAAACTTGAATAGTAATAAACACACACGAACATTCGCGCAAGCGCCCTGCGCCGTCTTACGAATTTTCAATCAGGTCACATGTCCTGACGCGAGTTTAACATTTTTTACCCATTCCAAAAAGTGCACAACGCCGCTAAAGAAGTTTTCACTTCAAAAAAAGGCTAAGGCAGACCTGCGCGAAACGATGAACATGCTATGTGACATTCAAACTTGACGCACGGCATGGCTTTTTGACAGCACGATTGGCGCAGTGGCTGAACGATTGGAGTGCTGCGCTGCGTGTCGCGGGTTTGATTCCCGCACAGAGCAAATATTTGTATAATCCACAAGTAGTTGTTCCGGGTCTGGGCGTTTCTGTATGTGAGTTTCTATGTTTGTAAACGCTCTCACGACACAGGAGAAATTCCTAGAGAGGGCAACGTTTATAAAAATTTAAGAAGAAAAGAACTCTTTTGTTGCTCGTATACTTATTTTCCAGTATAATATAAACCGTTCAGTTCGGCAGGTTCATTTGAATGCGAATCTTCGTTTGAAGCCCTCCCGACTTGCCATCGGGCATAAAATACAAACACCAAACCATTTCAGTTCTTAAACCCAAAGATATAAAACTGAAATTCGTTGAAACACTGAATATTCTTCACCGGAAGAAATATTGTCTTTGAAAATACTTATGTTGGAGCGAGAGGAATATTTTTAAATCTTGACAAAGTAGTGGAAACTGTTGGTTTATGGTATAGGCATGATAGAGTATAAAGTATGAAGTTTGGTAGTAAATATGGAAATGTTTCATTTAAATCAAAATGAAATGTAGTTGCATTTGGATTCAGAATAGCTGTACTGAGAATGTTTATTTAATAATAAGCTTGGATTCTAGTGAAAGGCTTTCTGGGAATTTAGTTCATCTGCTTCCGTAATAGGTAACTCCTGTATCCATGCCAGTATACCTCAGTTCCAGTTTGAGGAGTTCTGGTTTCCTGGTAATTTTACTGACAAATAAATGAGACATTTTGACCTTGACTTCTGCTGACGAACAATCCCTTTTTTTATCGTGGTAAAATCATCAAATGAGACCCAGGGCAAGGCGGGAGGGACTGTCAGACTTGACTGACTAAAACCCACGGTGTCCTTCAATAGCCCTTTACGCACCGGGGTCACGGTAATTCGTGAGTCCCGCGACCCCGGCAGGCTTTGGCCCTCTACAGGGGGCCCCGTCACTATGCTGACCTCCTTGAGGCGCGCGTGGAACACAACGCGCCGCCGACACACGAACAATCCCTTGGTTTGCTTTTGTAGGGATCCAAATTCACCGGTTACCATAGCCGTCGATGCGATCAAAATTTTGAAAATACACTGTCCAAAGGATATTGAAGAAAATTCGTACTCTAATCATATTACTAATTAATAAATGCGAAAGTTTGTGATCGTGCATGTTTGTTACTCTCACGAAAAAACTATAAACATATTTGGATCTAAAAAATACGACTACACACATAGAATACTGTTTATTCCAGTAATGCGAACCAATGTGGCAATTAACGAACTCCAAGCGAGTAAAGCCACGGTAATGAAATACTATAATAGTGAAAAATTCTTTGGCTCAACAACAACACACAATGAATATTGTAGAACTGCCAAAATGAATGAAAGTGTAAGTACGTTCAGAAATTACTCTGCAGTTTTCCATTCATGAAGCAACGAGAATTTTACTAGTACGATAGTTGAGTCATATAAATTCGTTTTGATACAGAAATAAAAAAATCTAGATCTTATATTTTTCAACACTAGCCGTCGGTAATGAACAAGGTCATGCTGATTTCAGGTCTTAATTATTTCTAGCTTATTTCGCAGTGAATCATAGGTCTCAATCAATTGAATTATCACTCGTCGAAAAGATGCTACTGGGAGAACTTGCCAGTATTTTTTGTAAACATTTCGTTGTTTTTGTATAATTTTATCATGAAAACTTTTTACACGATTTGTTTATGTACAATCTTCACTCACTGCCATCCAATTTATTAGTATAAAGAAGAATGCTCATTTTTCACCTGACAATGTATAGAAATGAAATAAATCTTAAAATAAAGCTTATTAAATTGTATATTAATTACGCTTATCACAATGTAAAAAGAAACGCAGGAAAAAAAGATTTTTTATTTTATTTATTTAAGCTAGATTTAACGTATTGACATATTTTGAACGCATCCAAATCGTCAATTTTTAAAACGTTCCATTTTACAAATTGCTGGTTCACCATATTTAGCTTTGTTCCTTAGTTTTACACTTATTTTACATTTAATTCGATCAGTAACTATTTATTTATTAGTCATGGAATGAAGTAAAGTATTTAATAAAAACGCAATAATAAAATTAAATTAATCAATCAGTGTTTCATTGGGTGTGCGCAAGTCAAATGTATTTTTTTGACATTTGACAGTTCTGCGCTTGCGTCTCGTTATGTACTGTGCGATTTTGATTGTGTTTCTTTTTATTACGACCCTTTTTTCCTCCCCTGGACTCCGATATCTTCCTCATCTGACAACCTTTGCTTACCATACCTGATACCGTTATAAATCCGTCTTACAAAATAAATAATGTGTCCTGGAGAAGGCAGTTTTCAACTTGACACTCATTTTATAATGATATTCATGGAGTCTTAGCATTGACTTAATGGCAGTTTGTTTCAAAGAATTAACAAAATAAAAAAGACGTTTTAAACCATAGTTAGCTAATATTCCTATTTAAGACTAAACTTCGAGCGTTATTAATTACTTTATGCACCTTTTTTTCATTATTTCTGGTGACGACAAATCCTAACCTAAAAATAAACAATAATATTTTCTGGACTTCGTGGCGTTTAAATCGCTGAAATGACTTTAAGATATTACTTTCTGAACTTACAGGTAGTATTTCTACTATATCTGATAACTATACATATACTTTCATCACCAGGTTTTTAAATGTATGGAAGGTGGGCATTGTTCTTTCATATGACAGTTTTTTTTAACGATTTAGGCCCACTTGCACCACAGAACACTAAACAGGTTTAGCGCTAAACTGATTTAAAACATCGTTCTGTCTCTGTCAACTTCAAACAATTTGACAGGAATACAGTGATATTCTAAGGCAGTTTAGCGCTCAACCCATTTAGTGATGTGTGGTGCAAGTGCGCCTTAATATTCTTGATGTTTTAGGCAATTAAAGAATGACATTTATTTGAGTAAGATTTTTCAACGATGCACTGTTTGACTTAAAGCTCCAGAGCTTTGAATATGAACGTTGAATTGCGGTTACCTTTCAGAGTGCGTGCGATGGAACTGCACCATTTGATTTTGCCTGGCCCTTTCCATCATCGGACTACAAGACGTACAGCGACGCGCCATCCGTACATGGTGGACATACGGACATCGCACCTGCACGTATTATACCACAAGTGTTGTAAACACTTTCAGTGTGCGTACAGCTAAGGAGTGCAATTCCCTGCCAGAGTCGTTTGTTTCCTGATAGCAACAACCATGAGGTCTTTAAGTCAAGAAGTTAAGTTAAGTCAACTTCTAGGCAAGCATGCTTCACCGTTGACCACATCATCGCTTACCATCAGCGAGATAGTGGACAAACACATGCCTAAATGCATTAAAAAAAGCAAATCGAATCTCCAAGGAATGTATCTAAGCTGACTCATTTGATGATTATCCATCCAAAAAAATTTATGTAAGATCTCATCATCTCATCTCTTCAAGGAGTATCGAGTTATTCCAGAACCGTAACGCATGGCGTCCTCTGATAATTCATTAATTCTCAAACATTATTGCAAATATCTATAAAGAGAATGTTTAAGGTTTTATCATTTCCAAAACTGACAGTGGAATGTTAAGACCAGATATTCTGCTTACCATCAAGTCTTCGTTATTGCATGTACAAGCATTTTACTGCATTTAAAACGCATTGACTGCATTCCTGCACCGCAATGTTCAGCCAAAACACACAATGTTGCGAATCTGGTGTTTCTCAACTATTATGTCATGGATTTACATGTATATTAGCTGATGTATATTATGTTGCTAGATTATTAGTCTTTAGTTTATGGCTTTGAGTAACTGCCTTGAGGAGAATAATGGTCATAACACTCGCTACAGTGACGTCACGTTATGAGATTATGTGTGTGACGGAAACATCTGATATTTGTGCTCATTTTCAGGATATTGAGAGATGAAATATTTCGTTTTGAAGGAGTTGAGTGTAAAGAAGAGGAAGGCCACAGAAAAGATTATTGGAGAGTGTGCGATGATATGAATAGAAAAGGAGTACAGAATGCCGTGTCGTCTAATAAGAGAGAATATGTTTTTGTACCGCATTTTGTGTCCCTATGTTCGTAAGGTGCGTGTATTTAGGCTAGTAATTTTGTCACCTTTTAGCTGGTGAGTATCCTCATCTTATAAACCGAGTTTGTGTTTCTGTTTGAATAATCTAGAACTTTTATTTCCTTCAAAACTTTGAGCATAGATAAATAAACTCAATGCCTGTATTTTTAAAGCGAGCGCAAATCTTCACCTACATCTATCCTAACTAAACGCGCATTCAAAAAAATAACGCACGAATTAGGGAAACGACTGATATGATCAACCACTGACACAGCACTTAAACAAAACGTGACACACGCCACCTACCCACAACTTGCACCCATTAAACATTATAAAACGGCATAATTATAAAACACAAGCATACATGTAATGAGTCATAAAAGGTATGCGGGATAAATTTAGCGGTACATGTCGCGAGATCTGCGAGACTGGGCCACTCTGCGATGTATTGGATGGGAGTAAGTGAAGCTTTGATGTTACTTGTTGATTGAGCAATTGTTACTGGTTTATTAAACTTTTTAAGGGAGGTTTTGGTAGATTGAATGATGGTGGATTTTGTTTTTGCCGATAATACTGATGAAGAAATTTTATTCATTCACGTTGACATGACAGATGTGACAGTGACAGTGTTAGGTTTATTTTCGTTACGGAATTTCTTGATTCGGTCGCCGCGCTCAAAGCCCGCGATAAAAGCTATGCAATAGCTTAAAACGCGCAAGGTAATCATTGGATATTAAAGTGCGCAAGACATTGCTCATTTTGATATCGTACGTCCTAAATGTAACGCCATTATCCTTTTTGTTATAAGAACCACAGCCTCTTAATAATGATTCTTTTTAAAATGAGAATATTTTTAGAATTCTTTTTCAATAGACCCGGTCGCTCAATTCCTACGTTAATCTTGATTGTGTGCTTAAAGAATAAAGCTATATTTTCCCCGAATCTAAACAAACTGAGATTAGATTTTATCGATAATACATATTCAGTATTCTGTCTATAGCCGAAGGGAAGTTATCTATCATCAATATCAGTCCAGAATTTAAGATTTCTTAAAAGATCTTCGCTATATTTATTTTCTTTGATGAAATTAGGTCCTGGTTTCTCCAGTGTATATTCTGATTTTGGGTACAATTTTTGTAGAAACTTTTTCACTATAAAACTATTTCAATAATATCGCTAGTATCTTGACAGCACTGTCGGTCCAGTATTCCCTGTAAATATCATTGATCAAATCAAATCATTACACAACAACGGAACTAAATGATCCGACACACGCGCCACCATCAGCGAGACATTTGAGTGAGCATGACATACTCTCAACTGCCAGTCATTCAAGTCAATAAAAGACGTAGGTATCTGGTCAATGATAGCTCTTCAGTACTGAGGATTGGATTTCGGTTTACCTAAGGTGGGAAGAAGCACTGCCCATGATAGTTCTCTTTAAATTAACAAATGATTTCTCTCATCCAGGGTGGGACAGTCCCTTGTCAGAGTCTTACAGAATAAAATTCAAGGTGATGGTGAAGGTGCCTTTGATACGAGTAGTACAGTTAGACAAATGGCATTCTTGTGTACTTTACCGTAGTATAATTATGTATAACTAATAAACTGGATAGGTTATGTCAGAATTGAAAGGAGGACGCGCCGGTTAGCGACAAGTAGAGGGAAGTCTTTTCCAGTTGTGGGACAGAAGATAAAATAATAACTTGTGAGCTTGCATAAAAGACCAAGAGAACCAGTGGACCGATTAGAATTCTTAGACGCAAACGCTTTTTGTTTTAACGTGGTTAAATCATCAAATGAGTCCTCCCACCCAGGGCAAGGCAGGAGGGACTGTCAGACTTGTACTTACTAAAATCCACCGTGTCCTTCAAAAGCCCTTTACGTTACGTCATGGTAGCTCGTTAGTCCCGCGACTCCGGCAGGATATGGCCCTTTAAGGGGGGTCCGTCAAAGAATTGAGAGCTTACATCAACATACGGTTTCTGACCAAGAGAAACAGTCGACCGATCAAGTAGTCATGACGGCTTAGAGCGAGAGTAATTCCAGTGTGGGAACGAGGTGGCGCTAGACGACTTATATAGCTTTGTCTCTTTCCCACACTGGTATAACTCAAGCTATAAGACGTGGTAGACCACCTGAATTAGTAACTCCAAACGTTTCGAACTCTTTTAAATTCAACTAAATCCGTATCCGAGAACATAGATAGATTCATAACAGCTCATGAATTTAACGATCTGGACATTGATTCTACATTGTTACAAATATTAAAAGGAACATTAAATTCAGCAGTAACTCTGTCTTGTACCATTATGTCTTGTTTATGACGCATGCGTCTCTTAATCTTTGACGATGCATTCGGATTTCGGATTTGAATTCAAATGGTTTATATTTGGGTCAGTATCAAATATGGCCGGTAGTTAGGTACCTGTGATTGTATACGCGGCGAAATTTTTTGGTGTTTAAGCAATTAATAGACGAATGTGCGTTATCAAGGCACCTGACGCTTGTGTAGACCATTTTTCAATTATCTGGTTAAAAAATATCAATCGTAACTTACATTACTTAAACTATTGCTGACGTCCTGAGTTGGATAGGATTTTGGAGTTTATGAACTAAATCCGAATGTTGCTGTCTAAAAGATATAAAGGTATAAATACTTCCTCATACCGAAATGCATTTCGCTAAAAAATTTCATATTTTTGATCAAATACATTGACAAAGTACACAACCTTACGTCACACTAGCGAAATATCCGCGAGATAAGGATATTTATAATTTTGTCTGACTTCACTTTATGATGTTAGCCTTTTCTATGGAGGATGAGGTTAATAAAAAGGTTTAACATTTTTTTCAAACTCCAATCAAGGAATTTCTCCTGTATCGTAGTTATAACAGCCAAACAGCTAGAATGAATATCTAGAAGCCTTAATACAAGTCGAGTGTTCGATTTCTGCACGAAACTCGCAGACACAAAATGATAAGGTACAATGGGCTGTAGAAGTCCATGGATAATACAGAAAGTAAATGATATGCGCGTTTTCGCGTAATTTAACTCAAATGTTCACGAGAAGGTAGACTTTTAAACCATGGTTTTGTTCTGGCGACTGTACACTCGTAGGGCACCTGCATACCAATCTCTTTCACCAACTGTACACTATCGAAATGGCGATGGCGATGCGCTCCAGGTATTCAATCGACGTCAGATACAAACGGAAGCTGCGGTATATTGGTGATTGTGCTCGTAATGATTAGGAAGGAAATGGTTAGAGCTTAGCTTGATTGATAATTACCGATGTAATTGAAGGTATGTGTGTGTGTGTGGGTAGATTAGACTATGATGTATAGAGGCTGTCATCATCTGCCCAGCCTTTTCTCAACTATGTTGGGATCGGCTTCCAGTAGAACCGGGTGCAGCTGTATATCAGTATTTTACATAGAGCGACTGCCTATCTGACCTCCAGTTATTATACTGGGTTTCAGGATATCGCTTGGTAAGACTGGTTGTCAGACTTTACGGGCTTCTTAACAAACATGACTGTCAATTTGTCAAAGATCTACGAATGACAGCCGGGCCCATCGATTGAGTATGTAATGGATGGTCTCCCATCAACTCGCCGACCTTGGCTAACGCTGCACAACATAAACGACCGACCCCTGCGTGTGTTATATTGGAGTCACGATCCAGTGTATGTTGTATAAAAACTGCTATATGCTGTGCAAACAAAATTCAGACCAAAAACTAATGCAAAAAGGTACGTTTTTGATCATGACAAAGCTAAAACAAGGATAATAAATTCGTCCTTGACTGGTGAAGGTTGATGTCAACGCCCGTTTAAAAACCTGACATCTAGAACATTTTCAAGACACAATTAGATAAGAAACCAGTTCTGTCGCATATGAACTGGATTATCTGGTAATCACTCAAATTATGTCTGTTTTCGTTCCGATTCCAAAAGTGGTTTTTTTTAAAGAAAATCAGTCGATAACCAGTCCTGGAGCAGTCAGGAGCAAGTTTACCTTGAAAACGATATTTCAAAAAAAGAAAATTATGTTATTAAATTATGTTAAAGATAATTATGATTGGTGGCGTTGTCTGTCACTGGCTAGGGTTGCCATTCTTTTCGATTTATGATTTGTTTTGTTTATGATAGGAACTAAGGTTAAAGGTATATTATTTTGGAATTATAAATTCTTATCAGTGAGTCACGCCAGAGACGATCGAGTGGGCTTAAAACATTTAAAATTTGTCAATGTCACGAAGGAATAATTTAGCATTCTCCTGATGAAAGAATTTTCGGTCTAATAGGAGTTTTAGAGATTAATTCCAACAAACAACGTAGATGAATAATGTTTGTTCTTTTTTTTGACAAAGATGATTTTTTGTTTTCAAGAATCAGAGCGGTTTACGATTACCACCTAGAAACAAGCGAAATAGAAATATGTATAGATTTTTCTAAATGTTCAAGTAATAGTTAGGGCGTTTTTATTTTTGGTAACCCTATTATGACTTCTAATCAACTTGCCAATAGCTTTTCACCTTTACTTTATTTCTGATGATTTTAGATAAATCTTTTGACGACTCATGATTTAAAGAAGAGGCGGCCATTTTTACCCGACTACGGCAAAGCCAAAAGGAGGGTTATGATTTTGACCGGTATGTATGTACGGAATAGGTTTGCCAATGTGTTTTATTTCTGATATTTGCTTGATTGCTGATTATTTAGTTATTACACTGGAAAATTTAGACGGGCCACATAAAAAATTTCGGGTGATTTAATAATAAAAATGAATACATGCATCTTAAGAAGTTTTTTACGGATCGCCAGAACTGCCGTACATGTACTGCAGAAAGACTCTTTGTTGATGCCTATTTCCAAGCTCTTGTGTGTACTAAAAAAAATGGGGTAGTATATTTCGTGTATCTTCATCAAATCCTGAAAGCCACCATCAGCTGGGTATAGGTTGACAGTGTCGCCACGTTGACCAGTCCTGCAAGTTTCCGTATTCTAGCAAATAAGGACTGAACAAGGTCACTTTACGCTTTCATTCTCCGTCATAACTAAATTTTCAATGTTTAATCGACTTTCTCTAATATCATCAACTTAATATCACAATGCCTATCCGTTTAAACATAACCCTGAAACTAAACCTAAAGTACACAAATCGTAACGGAATCCGTGACATTCTAAACAGAAGTTCACGTCAAATTGAACAGGGTCCAATTATTGAAACGCGATCGAGGTCTACCATTTAAGTTTCCAGTTCAAATGTTAAAGATAAATAGGTTTAAATATAGGCTTTCAGGATATATGGACGACTTTAGATTTGGGATGGAAATAAATTATGTTTAACGAAAGGATTAGACAAGTTTATTTACGGAGAGGGATAAAAAGGCCAGAGAACAGATGGATGAATCTTTTTAAGTATAGTATTAAAAAGAAAAGAGTAAATGATACCGTGACAGAGGTATGGGAGATGAAGAGAAAAGTCTGCCACGCTTATGCCAAATAAAATTTCACAAAAGAAAGAGTCTGTATTTCCTGATAGGTACAACCTTGGGGTCTTTTTTTTTTTTTTTGCGTGGTAAAATCATCAAATGAGTCCTCCCACCCAGGGCAGGGCGGGAGGGACTGTCAGACTTGTACTGACTAAAATCCACGGTGTCCTTCACTAGCCCTTTACGTACCGGGGTCACGGTAATCCCTTGGTCCCGCGACACCTTGGGGTCTTTACGTCAAGAGTGAATAGGTTACTTTTAGGCAAGCGTGCTTCATCGTCGACCACATCTTCACTTACCATCACGCGAGATATTGGTCGAACGCGAGTCTATCGCAAATAAAAAGAATATGTATAAAAGATGAGCTATGGGTAGGATACAAAGCAGATGTTGCTGCCATTTCCCTGTCTGGATTTCTGGAGGTCTTAAATTCAAGATACTACAGTATTATCCAATTAAGTAGCATAGTAGCATATTGACAGGCCTGTTGGTCTAGTGGTTAGTGACCCTGACTGCTATGCCGGAGGTCGTGGGTTCGATTCCCACCCAGGACAAATGTTTGTGTGATGAGCACGATCATTTGTTCTGTGTCTGGGTGTAATTTATCTATAATATGTATGTATTTAGAAATATATAAGTATGTTTATCTGCTGTCTAGTACCCATAACACAAGCTCTGCTTAGCTTGGGACTAGATGGCGTTGTGTGATAGTTGTGGAATATTTATTTATTTATATAACCTCATCTAGGTTGACCTGGGAGATGCCAGACAAAAAATAAGAAGGATTTGACTAGCGATATGAGCGATGCGAAGTGAGCCACGAGTGTGATGACGAAGCGCATATTGATCGGTAGAGAATCTTTATTTGTAGAAATAATCGTTTTCTGGTAAATTAAATACATTTAGTTTAACGATTAGTGTAAATCAATTTATCCCATATCCAGCTCTTTAGTATCAGGACTAAATTAAACCTTTTTGAAAATCAAGACCCCTATTAAGTCCCGAGTCCCTACAAACCTAATTTACGATGCACACACGCGAAGATGGGTGCTGTTTTACATAATACATAACCTCATTTCTCGTTAGTAGGTAAAGGGAAATTGTTCCATTTACTAGACCCAAGTGTAGTGCTTCTATTTCAGTCTACATAGTTAGGTTTATAATTAAGTTTGTTTTAGTTCATTTAGTATTCTTGGTTAGAGGGGATTATTCTATTTCCTTTCTGGTTTTGTTTGAGATTGTTATTCTTTTGATTTCTGTTTGATTTTAATCTGTCTCTCAGTGTTAGACAAAGCCCTCTCTTCATGGTTCCTGATTCGGAGACACCTTTCTCTCTGGAGTTGGAGAGATAGTCTTTTTTCCAAAGAGCAACAACATGAGGTTTGTCAAGAAGGATTTGCAACGGTTTCTGTAGGCGACACGCAGGTCATACCTGTGATTTAGGCGGACCGTCTACTTGTTTTTTTTTATCCCCTTAACCTGTACTGTCCCACTGCTGGGCAAAGCTCTCCCACGAATTCTCCATTAATAAACACAATTATATTTCTTTCAATTCCCTTTATGAGCTCTTTTCGGGCCGCTACAAATGCTTGTATGTCCTATATCATAGAATCACTTTTAACGTTAATTTTACTATGTCCTACTATCGATGTGACTCGATCATTGCTATCAGTGTTTTCTCTTATTTTATTTTTTAATATGACAATAATTTGTGTAATATATTTATATATTTTATTTATTTATTTAAACACATACATACAGCTATCATCACAGGCTTAACCTAATACAATAGTGTAGTTGTAGTTATGATTACAGGTATCATATTATTATTATTACAAACATATAAAAATATTATATTATTTACAAACCTGAAGCTACTATACAAAAAGCAGCCCGTGTGAATTCACTCAAAGTACAATCGAAACAGTCAATCCGTTGTGATATCATATTGAGTGTACGCAACGCTCGCGTCAGCGGCGCATGCTGCAGCAGGTTGGTACGAGCGGGCGGTTCCCTCAGCAGCGGCGGCCGCCTCCGCCGTCCCACGCACCCATCTGGTACACACAACCCCAACTTGTTTATAACGCCCGGGTTGTGTATTTTACCACGCAAAATTTTAAATACATAAGTGGCGATAGCTTAGTGATAAACTTCATCCTTCCTTTGGTATTATCTTGGGTTATCTATCAAAGTTGATAATGAAAGTCGTGTTCGATTGCATGTTTAGATAATCAAAAACAGCAATTAGTATGTTTTACATTTCAAGAAATTGTCAAAGGAAGTGATGGTTGTCCGATTGGAGTTCTATTTAATGAGCTGATGGGCTACCATGACGACTTAAAGCGTGTGTAGTTCAGCTGTGGGAACGAGATGGCGCTAGACAACTTGTATAGCTCTGTCGCTTTCCCACAGCGGCACTACTCAAGACGTCTGGTAGGCCATCTGGTCCTAATGAATGCGGACGAACTTCCCTTTTTACTATGAGTTTTAAAGAGAACTTCTGCTATTTGATTCTCGCTATTCTTAAGACGGTCAACGATTTAATATTTCTCTCAGTTTAAGATTCTATCAGGGAGATATTAAAATAAGTTGGACATTGAAAACCAACAAGACAGAAGACTGCATAGATATATTTGCCAACAAAACAGTAGGCGACATGTGAGATATTCAGATGGACGAGGGACGCATAGAACCATGAAGCATTAGAAAGGATGATGATGAGGCATTAGGAAAAAAAAAATCAGAAAAAATTCAGTGACGCCTTTTTCCAAAATTACACAATAGTCAAGTTTGAGGCTTACTCTAAAGACAATCGCTCCATGTAAAATACTGGTATTCAGCCAAACCGGCCATACTGGAAGACGACTTTGGGAAAAGGCTAAGCTGATGATGAGATGGTAATACTAATTATGCCAAGATACAAGTTGATGAAGATACAAAATGGAAATGTTTTACGTAAGCATAAATAATAATTAACACATGTAATCAGGAAATATTTAGGATAAGATAAGATCAGTCCAAAACATGTGTATGAGGTGTACATACGTGTAATGCAAGATAATAAATGTAATTATGCAACTGTCAGTTTTGCTTCCTTCTTCAACATTTGGTCGCCCGATGTTGAAGGTAGGTCCCTTTTTTAACACCATAGAGATTACAAACGAGCATACGACCTGTCTGGTACGGTCACAGTAATCTATGGACGCTTGCAAGACCAGAGGTATCTCCTGCGCGATGCGACCCAGAAACTGTTTCACGCCCTTTTTGATGTTGTGAAGAATGTAGGAATTAGCGTTATTTCGACAGTTAAATGGACAATAGTTTTGGTGACACAGGTTTGCACCGTGAGTCTTCCATAATGCTGTTGCTGTTGGCAGAATGATTCTTCTGATCCAAATCTCTCAACTATAGGCGGTTTCGTGCCATGGCTTTTCCATCAATGTTGGGAAATTGGCATCCATTTCCAGTCCAGCAGCTACATATCTATATTTTACATGAGGCAAATGCCTGTCTGACCTCCAGAACTCATTACCGGGTAATACGGTCGATACCCCTGGGTAAGATTGGTTGTAAGATCTGTAACTGCTGTCAAAAATCTACAAATGATAGCCGGGATCAATGACTTAACGTGCAACACTAACGTAGCGCAAGCGTCATCAGGACGTCATTTACAAGCGGCCATTAACAAATGGCGTCCTGTTGGCGCTTGCTCTACGTTAGTATTGTGTTACGTTTGCCTTAAGATTGTAATTTCCCACCATATCTTGCGTCCCCGTCTTATACACTGTTCCCCTATAGTAATGGATTTTTTTAGCCACCAGCTCGACGCAACTTATGGATGTACGTAGGATTTGCACATCTCGAAGTGCCATCCACTGCTGGACGTAAGACCATGAACGCCAAACATTCCTGAGCAATTGCAACTAATCAACAAAAAATCTAAATCTGGATTTCTGACAGACATAATCAACTAATAGTTTCACAATATCGCAATGACCAGATGTTTTTTTTCCATCTTCACACACTAAAATGATGACATTTAAAACGCAGAGATTTTATAACTCGTGTGTTTATAATTATAATTTACGATCATATGATTCTTTCAAAGAGATTTATCACCGCTTCTTTTTATTATTTTTATGTTAGCTAAAATGACAGATGGTGGAGCTAGGAGTGCTTTCAAAGTTGACTTTTTTTTTTTTTTTTTTTTTTTTATCGTGGTAAAATCATCAAATGAGTCCTCCCACCCAGGGCAGGGCGGGAGGGACTGTCAGACTTGTACTGACTAAAATCCACGGTGTCCTTCACTAGCCCTTTACGTACCGGGGTCACGGTAATCCCTTGGTCCCGCGACCCCAGCAGGCTTTGGCCCTCTACAGGCCCCGTCACTATGCTGACACTCTTTGAGGCGCGCGTGGAACACAACGCGCCGTCGACCCGGGCATGGTCCATGGTCGGACAGCGAGTCGCCCATTACTCGCCGCCCGCATGCCCGCGCCTACGGTGGCCGGAGATCGTCTCGCGACGTCCGACGCCGTGGGCGTCTACCACTGCGGCTGGGGTGGAGGGAGGACGCTGTCCTCTCCCTCAGGCGGCCCGCCTCCTCCTTCACGAGCATGACTGCTTCGCAGAAGGAGGCGACCGCTTCCCACTCCGTCTCGCCCCGCAGCATGGCCTCGACCAATGCCGGGCGCGAGAGGTCTCCGCCTATCGCCGTCGTGAGGACACGGCGGTGCTCTGCCCAAGCGGGGCAGTCCTGCACCGTATGCTCCACCGTGTCCTCCGGACGATCCTCGCAGTGGTGACACCCAGGCGTTTCTTCCCTCCCTATCAGACACAGGAACCTCCCGAAACTTCCGTGTCCGGTGAGGACCTGCGTCATGCGGTAGGTCAGGACGCCGTGACGCCTATCCAGCCACTCCTCAAAGAGGGGTCTTACCGCCGCGATTGCGGCGTGCCCGGACCTCGGTTGCGACAGTCGCTCCCTCCATACTGCCCTGAGATCGCGCCGGAGCTCTTCCCGCCGCGCCTCGACTTGTCGAGGCAGCGGGGATTCGCCCCGACGCTGCGCCTCCACGCGCCATTCATAGACGCGCTGGAGGGCAGTCGCCTCCAGATCCCAGGGCAGCAATCCCGCTAGGAGGTTGGCTGATTCGCCGGCGATCGTGCGGTATCCCCGGATCATCCGGATAGCCATGACCCTCTGGCATGCGACCAGCTTTAGTGGTCGCGTCCGGATGCTTAGGGCCCACACAGGGGCCCCGTAGAGGGCCATGGACCGCACGACACCGGCGTACAGCCTCCGGCAGGAGGCATTTGGCCCGCCGAGATTGGGCAGGAGCCGCTTGAGAGCGGCTGCTGCCCGGTTCAGCCTTGGGGCCAAATGCAGGAAATGCTCCCTGAAGTTCCACCGGCTGTCGAGGACGAGTCCCAGGTACTTCATCGTCCTCCCGACGCCGATGCGAACCCCCTCCACCGTAATGTGGGACTCTGAACGTGGCGCGTTCAGACGGCCATGAAAACACATGGCCTCTGTTTTGTGCAGCGCCACGTCGAGTCCCAACTGCCGGATCCTATCAGCGACTGTCGCTACCGCCTGCGTCGCCACGTCGGCCGCCGCCTGGTGCGACTCTCCCTTCGCCAGGACGAGCGTGTCGTCGGCGTAACAAATTACGCCGACGCCGTCAGGGAGGTCGCCGCGCAGCACCCAGTCGTAACCGATGTTCCACAGGAGCGGCCCCAAGACCGATCCCTGTGGAACACCGCACGACATCTCTCGCCGGTTCCACTCTCCCCGGTGACCGGGGTAGATGACGGCTCTGTCCGTCAGGTAGTCCTCGACTATACGACGGAGGTAGGTCGGCACCCGGTGATACCGGAGTGCCTCCCTGATGCAACTCCAGGGCAGGGTGTTGAAGGCATTGGAGATGTCTAAAGACACCCCCAAGACGACCCTGCCCCGGGAAACCGCATCCCCCGTCGTGAGGGCTCTCACGCGCGTGATCGCATCCACCGTCGAGCGCCCCCTGCGGAAGCCATACTGGCTCTCCGCAAGGTCCGGGCCCACCCGATTCAGGTGCCCGACGAGGCGGTCTGCAATTACTCTTTCAAAGAGCTTGCCCACCTCGTCGAGCAGCACGATGGGCCGGAATGCGGACGGAGAGTCCGCAGGGCGCCCGGGCTTCTGGATCAGGACCAGTTTCCCCGTCTTCCAACGAAGCGGGAACTGGCCCCTCTCCAGGCACGCGCTAAAGAGCCCCCCCAGTCGAGGCCCGAGAGTCCCCGAGGCCAGGACCCAGGCTTTTCCTGGCAAGCCGTCGGGTCCTGGGGCGGTATTTTTGGCTTTGAGCCGTTGTACCGCCACTCTCAGGTCTACCTCGGTCACCTCCGGAGCGTCGTAGACGTCGTCGTCGCTGTGGTCCGCGTTTGCGCCAGCGTCAGGCACCGCCGGAGACGGAGCCATGGGCGGGGGAGTGTGCTCCTCCCGCGAGGGGAACAGGGCGCTCACCACGTCCTCCACGAACTGAGGCTGGAGACTCTGCGTCAACGGGGGAGCCCAGGGGCGGAGCTTCTCTCTCACCCACTTATAGGGCCGGCCCCATGGGTCCCTGTCCAGAGCCTCCAGCATCTCCTTGCGGGCCAATTCCTTGGCCCGCCAGATCTCGTCGTGGAGGGCGGTCTTCGCTGCCCTGTAGCCATCCTGCAGCTCCATCTCTGCAGCCACCGCATCCGGAGGTCGGGTGCGGCGCCTGCGGAACCTGGTGTACCGGCGTCGCGCGGCAACGCACGCCTCGCGCAGCGCTGCTAGCTCGCGCGACCACCAGTACAACTGACGCCGGGCGCGTCCCAGCCGGACCCGGGGCATGGCCACGTCGCAGATCTCCGACATGGCCTCCTGGAACCACCCCGCCTCGTCGTTGATGTCGGCAGGCCTGTCCGGTGGTGACACCCAGGCCTGCACGATCGAGGCTTCCAGGAATACCTCCCGGTCCAGCTGCTTCAGCGCCCATCGCGGACCACTTGGGTTCCGTCGGACCGGTGCGTCTGAGGTCTGGGCGGAGACGTCGAACCGGATATACCGGTGGTCGGAATAGGTCTCCACCTCCTCTACAACGCGCCAGTCTGTGACGCGCGGCGACAGGCCGGAGGTGGCGAACGTGATGTCCACCACCGAATCGCCCGCCCACCGCACGCACGTGGGGACGGAACCCCGGTTCTCGATGACTAGGCCATGCGCCAGGGCCCAGTGCTCGAGCATCCTGCCCCGCGTGTAGTCCGTAACCCGGGAACCCCAAGCCACATTCTTGGCGTTGAAGTCCCCGAGGACGAGCGCGGGGAGGGAACCGAATGCGACGACGACGTCTCCCAGCTCCGATAGGGAGTCTTGGAACTCGGCGATAGTTCGGTTCGGGGAGAAATAAACGCCTATCACGGCGATCTCCCCGAACCGTGCTGCGACGATCCCTCGCCCTCTCTCGACGCGATCGAGGGGCGGGGTACCGGCGGCGGCCGACGAGATGAGGGTCACCGAGCCGTTCAGGTCCGCCACCCAGTCATTCCTGGGCGGGACAAAATACGGCTCGGCGACCACGGCGACATTTATCAACCACTGCGCCATGCTCTGGAGCAGGAGATCCTGAGCAGCGGCGCAGTGGTTGATGTTCGCCTGGAGGAAGCGCAATGGAGCCATTAATCGGAGTCCATTGCAGCCTCCTCCAGGGCCCTCGGCGAGGGTGCGGCCACAGCGGCAGCGGCGACGGCGGCAGTGGCGGCGGCGGCGGCAGCAGGAGCTGCGGCGGCGGGAACGGCGGTAGCAGAGGGCCTACCTCTGCTCCTGGTTTTAGCGGGCGGGGCGCAGGACTTGCCCCCTGCCCGGTGATCGGCCGGCTTGCCAGCCGCCGCACATGCGAAGCAGTGCGGCGGGGCCGTACACGAGCCGGCCTTGTGTCCGGGCTGACCGCAGCGGAAACAGTTGTCGCTGCGGTCGACCTCCGAGGTGCACATGCATGCCGCGTGGTTACCCACTTGGCAGCGGAAGCACCTCAGGGGCCTGGGCTCCAGCAGTTTGACCTGCGCCGAAACCCACCCAACCAGGAGCCTTCGGCCCTCCTGCAGCTTTTTGGCCGCCGACACGGGGCAGCTGACCGTGATGGTCTGCAGCCCCGCGTAGTCAGGACGCAGGGCGCCCGCCCTCACCTGGTCGGGAGGGCACCCCCCAGTCCCGGCAACGGCGGCCACCACGTCCTCCACCGTCACGGAGTCGTCCAGACCCAGTATGCGCACGTCTGCGCGCCTGGTGGGTCTGGACACTCGGGCCTCCTCCGCATTTAAGGACGCTCTGAGCCGTTCGGCCAGAGCGTCAGCGGTGGGGCCACTGGCAGCGCCGGGGACCTCCAGCATCCGAGCCCCCGTTGCGGTGACCCGGTAGCGGAGACCGCCGACGATGCCGAGCTCCGTGAGGTTCACCGCCTCCTTCGCCTTCGCAAGCACGTCGCGGTATGATACGCCCCTCTTGACCGCTTCCGGCTGCAGTGTAATGACTACAGCCGCGGTCTTGGGGGCGCGCAATCGTGCCGCGACATCGCGCTCCTTGCGCCGCCGCCGCCTCTCCCTCCGCCTTGACGTCCTGGCTGCCCCGTCAGCTCTCCTCTTCTCCCCAGCCACTTGCCAATCGGCGTCGGCCGGAGGAGTCTTGGGAGGAGGCTGCTGGGACAGCTGGTTCCCGGCCTGGGCCTTCTTCCGTTTGGCCGCCTGTGCCGCTCCCGCAGGTGTCGGGGTCGGAGGCGACTTCGACGGGCCCGGTTTCGCCTGGCTAGGCTTGGCCGGAGTCGTCTTCGCCTTCGCAGGGGCCGTCCCCGCCGGGGCCGTCCGCACCGGGGCCGTCTTCACCTGGGGCAACTTCGTCTGGGGCGGCTTCGCCGGCGGGGGAGGTTTGGCCGCGGCCGCAGCCGCGTACGAAGTCGCCAGCGGGGGTCGCAGCACGCGGCTCTCCAGTACGGAGAACCGCTGCTGGAAGGCGGCCAGCTCCTGCCGTACCAGGGTGAGAACTGAGTTCTCCCCCGATGTGGGCTGGCCTTTGTCCTTTGCGCCCCCCGGTGGCGCCTCCCGGTGGCCTGCCTTCTGCAGGCCGGCCAATTCCTTCTTTAGGTGGAGGTTCTCCTTCTGGAGAACCTCCATCGCGGCCGTCAAACGGGTGACCTCCGCCCGCATTTGGGACATTTCGTCCGCCTCTGTCGATGCGGGCGGAGCCTGGCCGAGGCTAGCCGCCGCCACTGCCGCCATAATTGTGGCCGTGGCCGCGCCCGCGGCCCGGTCCTTGGTGGCCCTCTTCCCCGGCTTGTTTGAAGCCAGGGTGCGGACGGCGGCCTTTATGGTCTCCTCCAGGGTGGGGGCCTCCTCTGTGCACCCTCTGCCTCCATTCCTGCCTCGGCCTTTACCCCGAACACTTGTCGGGATCTTCCGGCCCGAGGCAGGGTCGTCGTCTGAGGACGACGAATGGGGCCGCTTGAGGAAGAACTTGCTCCTTTCCGCGGCCCCTGATCCTCCGCGCCCAGAGCCACGGCTCTGGGCGCTCATGGCGTCCGACGAGTCGGACTCCAACACCATCTTTTTTTTACGAGCGGCACTCTGTGCCCGCTCCGTCGGTGCCGGTGAGGCGGACGTGCTGGATAAGTCCAGCGACTCCACCTCACAGGCACGTGAGCCACCTTGGCTCGCTGCGGCGACTGCCGGTTGTTGGGGGGATTTTTTAGGTTCCATGCGATTCCCACGAGTGTGGGGGAAAGACGGTCCACCTGGGCAGAGACCCCTGTACCCAGGTAAGCCTACGACATTTATTACTCGCCAGAGGGTCGGCCGGTACCCTGGCGAGGGTAGCACTAGCGACTGATTTGTTCAAAAGAACTCCCGTCAGCCATACATCTCCTCGCGGTGCTCCGCCGCTTGAGATTCGGGGTGACTTTTTATAGAGGTTTTCTACCTCGCGGCCCGGGCGGTTAAGCCAAGGCCCTCGACCCCCGTCGAAAGTCAGAGACGTGATCCTGACAATCTTCGGGGCTACGAGAATAGCGGTGGCAAGAGGAGGTGGGAGTGCAATACCTCCTCCTGCCTGCCCGGCGGCAGGGTAAGTGCACGCCGTGCCCGCTCTTGCTCCAACCACTGTGCCCTCTGCTGAGCAGAGGGACACGTGGTGGAGCGACGCGACAGGACATTGGCATACGGGCAAGGAGACCCCATAGGGGAGTACTTGCTCGCATCCCGGGGCGCACCGTCCCGAGAATCTGGGCTTCCCCCCGGACGTATCCGGAAAGGAACTTCCAGCCTTGGGCACTCGAGGAGGTTTCCTGTCCTTAGCACCCCTGGCGTAATTTTGATAAATTGTGCATTGTCCTTTTTATATTGTTGGGAAAAAGTACGTACGTGGTGACTCGTGGATGATTAGGCTATATTGAGATGGGTTCCATAGAAATACTGTCGTTTGATGTTATTCTTTAAACTGACATAGTCACTAACAATATTTATGGGACTTAAAACGAAATATTTACCATATAAACAAGATCCTAATTTAAGTTCTGATGATGGTCCAAGCAACATTGTGATTTAACCTATGAATTGATTAAGTTAAGTAAGCCTGTTGACCAAACTTGAAATAAACTTCGAATCCAACCGAAACCGTTAAAAGGAAATCGGCAGTTCTACGCAGATTTTTTTATTTGACTCATTCAACATTACGTATCATCAACAGTGTCGGCTTGTCCCACCCACTGTCGATTATAGGCTTACTCCCTTATGCTATACTTAGGCCCACTTGCACCACAATCACTAAACGGGTTTAGCGCTAAACTGCCTTAGAATATCACTGTATCCCTGTCAAATTGTTTGAAGTTGACAGACACAGAACGATGTTTTAAATCAGTTTAGCGCTAAACCTGTTTAGTGATTGTGGTGTAAGTGGGCCTTAATGTTCCATATCACAGATTAATATAAATAGATTCTCTATTAAAATAACGTAAGTTTTTTTTTCCAGTAAAACCTACAAAATGTATCCTACTTGGTACGCGGTACCTCGTAAAGTTTTTGATGGTAAACGTAATAATTTACATAATAATATACGGCTGTAATATCAAGAGTTAGGGGTCCACATTGTTTTGACAGACGAACACAGTGACGTTATAACTTGGCTACCTACGGAACCCTAAAAAGGCTCTTTGTTTTTGTCCCTTCACTTCTTCCTCACATTATCCTGGATTATCTGTCAAATCTACTCTGCTTTAAGGATGTGATTTATAACAGCTATTTTTCTTTGTTTCACTGTGTGAATTATCATGTGTTATATTCTTGAAAGGAACTGATTTATTTTAACATGGCAAGTTTTTCATGCCTGTTATGACTTGACCTACCTTGAATATTGTTGAAGAGACTTCGATCCAATAATTGGTGCGTTATTACAATTGTTATGGCTAGTACTTGTATTATGACCTTTATTATTTGAAATAATGTTCGCCTGAGTTGTACTGATGATATTAAAACTGATTTTGACAAGGCCTGCGTAAAGCTTGTAATCTTCCTTTTGATTTGCTTAGAAGTAGATATTAATTACTGTGTATAATTTACTTTTTAAATGCACACGTAAACTCTTTTGACTTTTTCTTACGGGCCGTGGCAGAAATTTCAAAACTATCCTCTATGATTCTTGAAACTCCTTTTTGCTTGCGTTTATCATTTGTTTTCTTTTTTTTTAAAAGTTGCCCCACACTAGGAATTTCTCCTATATCGTGGGTTCGTTTACAAACATTAAACTCACATAAACAAACACCCAGACCCGCATAATCTACATGCAGATCATACAAATATTAGTTCCGTGAGGTGATCGATCTAACCATATGCGTAATCCGATTTCAAAATCATCTTTTTCACTTCTTAAAATTTTTCCTGTAAGCATTTCTACAATTTTGATGTTCTATTACTCCTGCGGTTTCAAATATTATTACATAGGTTTCCAAAAGATTAATCTCAGTCAAAGGTCACGTTTGTTCAACTTATCTCGGCTGACCTACCTCCCGAAACCAATACTTCAGGACCGTTTAAACAGTATTCGATTGCAGTGCTTAAATCACCGCAAAACCGCGCTTGCGGTAACTAGATCAGTTACAGATCTTTATTTAAAAGCGAAATTCTAAAACGATGTGATCGGGGTGATATCGTCCTTGTTTGATTGTCGAATCGGTATTTAATCTTTCTATTTATTTGTTTTTGTTATTTGATTATATCTTTTAAAAATAACAAGTGGTCAACATGTAGATCAGATGCAATCAGTGAACAATTCAAGGCTTAATTACGCTAATCAATTAAAGAAAAAACTACAGCATTTCCTAAACACTGATTATAATCTGTAACATTACATTTTATTATCTATTCTGAAACATGAATATGAGAGATCGAGGGACGTCACAGCTAAGACTTACTCATGGCATCAAAGATATGCTCTTTTATTTACGTGGTAAAATCATCAAACGACACGGTGTCTTTCAATAACCCTTTACGTTCCGGGGTCACGGTAATTCGTTTGTCCCGCGACACCGGCAGGCTTTGGCCTTCTAAAGGGGGCCCCGTCATTGTGCTGACACTCTTTGAGGCGCGCGTGGAACACAACGCGTCGTCGACCCCGCATGGTCCATGATCGGACAGTGAGATATGCTCTGGATTAAAACCAAACTCACATAACCTTGTTTAAATCCATTCAGTAACAAACAAACAACACAATATAGACACAGCCACTGTCAGTTGTTATTCTTACTTTCTTGAGGAACGCCTTAGTGTACTTCAAGTAAAAGTTTTTAATCCTGGTTATGATCTATGGGGTCGCAGAACTGCGAAAAACGGGTAACCATGACTCTGGAAAGTAAAGGGCAATTGAAGGAACACGCTGGATTTTAGTTAGTATGAGTCTTATAGTCCCTTGCGCTCCACCCAGGGCGGATAGAATTTGATGAGGACATGGTCTATCTTTAGAACATCAAACGGCACTCAAAAACAGATCTTCTGTGTTTGTAATTAAGTGGAACTTCTTCATCATATACTTTAGCTCTACTAATGGAACTGTTAATCTAGGTCATGTTCTATCTGCGAATGAAATTGAATTTAAACCCGTTCAGTCGTTTATCTGAAGTTGCTAATTTAGTAGCATACGTCTTCGTAAACATGGCAATGTAATTGTCTACAATTATATTTTGAATGTTGGTAACCCTGCTCTCATTTTTTTTTACTTTTTTAGTTTACTATTTCAGTCATAATAAGTAAATAAAACTGTCTTCTGTAATTATTTCTATCAGTAAGTATCATTCACTTTTCCTTAATACTAATCGGTATATGAGCTTCATTATTAGATACTTCGTCAAAAATATTCTTGAGAGGCCTGTGTCTCAGTAGTGGAAAAATTATGCTATGCTTATGATTGTGCTGGTCGCGGGACTCACGAATTACCGTGACCCCGGTACGTAAAGGGCTATTGAAGGACACCGTGGATTTTAGTCAGTACGAGTCCGTCAGTCCCTCCCGCTTTGCCCTGGGTGGGAGGACTCATTAGATGATTTTACCACGTTAAAAAAAATGCAATTATGATTGTGCTAAAGTATTCTACTTCATATCCAGGATATAGTTTATCTTTATGCCAAATTCCGTTCAAATAGTATTCAAGGGGATCTGTACGAATATTCTCCAACTTCTTTAATGGGATTATTGACTTCACCATACTCGGTTAAATACAGCACACACCTGTAAGATCTTCATCATAAAATACTCAGTTTGCGAGTGCTTCATTTTTATTCACCGCATACCTACCTAAAAGTAATAAGTATGGACATTCGTTCGTGCCAATTTGGTTCGTTTCTGTATAGGGTTGCCATATGTCAGGAATTTTTGGTGCGAAACCGCATGCAATAAAATCATCAAATGAGTCCTCCCACCCAGGACAGAGCGGGAGGGACTGTCAGACTCATACTGACTAATATCCACGGTGTCCTTCAATAGCCCTTAACGTACCGGGGTCACGGTAATTCGTTAGTCCCGCGACCGCCTGCAATAGCTAATTTATGGGTCTGGTAACTGCCAAACGATCTCCGGCCACCGTAGGCGCGGGCATGCGGGCAACGAGTAATGGGCGACTCGCTGTCCGACCATGGACCATGCCCGGGTCGACGGCGCGTTGTGTTCCACGCGCGCCTCGAAGAGTGTCAGCATAGTGACGGGGCCTGTAGAGGGCCAAAGCCTGCCGGGGTCGCGGGACTAACGAATTACCGTGACCCCGGTACGTAAAGGGCTATTGAAGGACACCGTGGATTTTAGTCAGTACAAGTCTGATAGTCCCTCCCGCCCTGCCCTGGGTGGGAGGACTCATTTGATGATTTTACATCGTTAAAAAAAATGGGTCTGGTAACCCTATTTCTGAGTAACAATATCATCTGTCCGTCTGGCCGGTCCGTTCGTCTGTCATCGTCCATTACAGATGATTGAACTTTCATACGTTCTGTTACATCTACTAATGACTAACGGCCATTTATTATTTGTGTTTGGATCGATGGAAGGTCAGGCTGAGGTGGCATATCTATGGTATTATATTGTTGAGTTCGAAGTATAAAAACTTCGGGTGACTGATTTCGTGTTTGACTGCCGGAAAGAATAGTTTCTGTTAAGCTATTGGTCGCCTAATGCTTGATGTTGTAATGGTTGGTTTTTGATTGTATTATAACATATTACTTACTGGCTGTTGCCAACGGTTTTGCCCGCCGATAACTCTAAAATAATCCCATGGGAACTTCGATCAACACGGGAATGTGAAAAGAATGAATTATGTGTTACAAACAAATCCGTTCAGGAGTTTTTCTGTGAAAAAGTAACAAACATTCGTCCAACCTCATCCTCATCCTTGTCCGTCATTTATGGATAGTTGTAAAGTGAATTAGCATGTCTTTGTTTTACAGACCAGGAAGAAACAAATAAAAACGTGAAGTAATTTTTATTACAGTACAATAAACAACACAATAAGCTCATTATATAGAATTAAAAACAAAACATAATAACGCACATAAATTCCAAAAAGAGATAAAATCGTCCAGATAAACTATTTCCATTTCATCGCGTGATAACAGGAGGTGAAAGGAATGAATTATTATCTTATTGAAACGAACCGAGGCTTATTGTAAATACAACCGTATTTGTCGCGGGAAGTCCACCATTACGTTTACAATACCAGCCTAACACGAAATTTTGTCACGAACAGGAATTTGATGAAACCCGCTTCGTATATCCAAACCTTGGTACAAGTGTTTTGTGTGTTTTTTTTATTCGGAACAAGGAAGAAAGATAAAGGATGTAATGATACGGATTTGGGAGCACTTTTTTTTTTTTTTTTTTTTTTTTTTTTTTTTTTTTTTTTTTTTTTTTTTTTTTAGACCTTTTGTGTTCCAACTATATTTGTAAACCTGAAAGTTTTGGAGACATTCGTTAAGGTTATATTTATAATTATATTTCTCGCAATTTTATCACAGTTTGTTATTAGATTAATTAATTTAGATTAGCCCTAATGTTCGTCGTCTTCTTATTAATTGCTACTTTCAAAATGGAAAGTATTTGATTTTGTGGATTTATTTTTTCATCGTAATAACTGACATTAAATAAAATATCTTGATATCTGCATATTTGTACTGCAAACTATTTAATTTGAAATGTAATTTATTATACTGTCGTGAATGTGTGTGAATGTTCTCATATGTCTATGAGAATATTATTCTCATAGATATTCAACAAGGCTGTCGCTATGTTCCATATTGAGTAAATATTCTCCCGGCTTGTATCTTTATTTCCTTTTCCAAAGTCAATTTTCCAGCACTTTTACATACAAATTGAGCAGATATTGAAGCATATCGGATATATGTGTCAGCAATCAGTGCTGTTGAAAACGTTCAAAGTCACGAATCTTGATAGGAAATTGGATTTGAGGATCACAGAGAATATTTTTCAGTTACATGGTGTCTGTTTTCTTTTACATGGCGTTTTAACCTTCAGGAATTTATGTGTTAAAAGCGCCCAAGAGTGGGACACAAACTAGGCTATTAAAAAAAAAAAGCGCCCAAGAGAACTTAACCGGCAATGACGTCCATCTGTAAACAGTCACTTGAAAATTACGTTTATAGCAAAACAAATCTTTGTGCACATTAATTTTAATAATATTTATTATCATTTTAATCTTGTTACTGTAAGAAATGCGGGCATGACTCATTTGCTGGATTATATGCAGCTCTTAAATATTCATAAAATTCATTGACTTCCTAACTAATGGTGTTTAATTAATAATATATAATTCAACGGAAATTAATTACCAGCGTAACAAATAAAGTAAAGATCAATAAAACGGTCACCGAGCTATTGATTTGAATCCGTTCTGGTTCCTTATCAAAAAGTTAAATGCATGATAAGCCTAGTACTAAGTTTTGTTATAGTTATTTATGCAACTGTTGTATAATCAGGGGTATTAAAACACGAATGTGGGTTTATCACACGAGGCGTAGCCGAGTGTGATAATAGTATCACATGAGTGTTTTAATACCTAATTATAACAGTTGCATACAAGACTTTATCTACAATCATGATGTGAATTCTCTATAAAAGATTTTCATACCATAGGGTGTTGTACAGAACTATGTGAATTCAAGATGGCGGGAAATAAAACGATAAGACGAGAATCCGAAATTACGAATTAGTCTACAATTTGTTCTTTTTTCAAAATGTTAGCGATCTGGTGGTAAAAATGTCATTGCATGAGAATGTTCTTTTTTTGAAATTCATTATAACACGCGTTTGGATGATATAATGATCATTATAGCATTGAGTGTTTTAATGTTGGCAATAAGCTAATTGGTATAGGTTCTTTTATAGAGGATTAATAGCATGATAGTAGATAAAAATATTTACTTACCGTTTTCATAACCTTCATTTGCCCTCTGAAATGTGAAAGTTACAGTTTTCCTTCAAGTCTTATCTACTGGAATTCGTTACTGTAACAACGGTATTGATTATACAATTTAGGGAGCGACTGATTGAATTATTTAGTTGATTGTTTGATTAATAACTTTTACTTTTATCGTTGGCATTCGTTTATGTTGTTATAGAATTTTTAAATTTGTTTACCGGAAATAATTGTGGGGTTAGTTCTGGTAGATCAATCTTCACAAATGGTTTGCCTTTAGAAATTATGTGAAATTTTCATTTTGGTGCTTCACCAATTAATGAATTACGAGAATGCGGTAGTTTATAGTAATTAAAAAATGGAAGAGTTTCAAAGACTTTATTTACAAATGTTTCCGAAATGTATTTAGAGATTTGTGGTGCAATAGAACTTGGATCCTACCGATTGGTTTCATTAGTGACTCCATTTAAGATCGAACGAACGTCTGGCGTACCTTAATTTATCCAACAAAGTTTCATCATAATTGACTATTTGACAGTAGCTATAAATTACAAATATAATTAGACCGTCATTTAGAGTTTAAAAAAATAACGGACACGTATTTTTTCTTTTGCAAAATCAATGAATACTCACCATAATACAACGCATCAAAACTCGAGAGTGGGGCTCGTGACGTCAAAATTCAATAGAAATTGTACTAAATTGTGACGTATTGCCAATTTTGAAAGCGTCTCCGTCAATTTTGGCTTACGAAACAAAAGAAAAAATACGGGTCGAATATTTTTTGATAATCTAAGTGACGGACTAATTAGAATTGGATCAATGGCTAAGGAACGCAAAGATGACAATCATGATCTAAATAGTAATAATAACCAAGATCTACAATTATGTATGTTACGAAAGTAATACCAACTTAAGAATTCTAAAAGAGTATCATTACGGAAAAGGTTAGAAGCCCCAAAAACTCTTCTAAATTTTTCCTTCTATATATGATTGCAATAGATCCCGTCGACCTTCAGTAGTCCTCCTAATGGAAGGTCGTCGCGCGTCTCCAATTTCCGACGCACGGAAAGCTGAAATAGTCCTGTAAAAATATTTTGTTTCACGGTAATAAAAACGTTCTGAAAAGAATGCCTAAGGAAAAATTAAGTATTCTCATTGTTAACGAGATTTAAAAAAGATGGATTACAATGCTCTAATTAAAGTTTTAGGATACCGTAGGATGTAATTTCGTCTTAGTTTGCGTTAATTATAGTTTTTATTTAATGATTTTTCTTTAAGAAAGTACTAAGCAGGATTTTTTTTTTTTTTTTAATTTAGCGATAGGCACGCGTTTGACAACTATCTCGCCTGATGGTAAGCAATGATGTGGTCGACGGTGAAGCACGCTTGCCTAGAAATAACCTATTCACTCTATGAAGACACCAAAGTTTTCGTTATCAGAAAACAGACCTCGGCTTCATTATTTATTATTATTATTTATACAAATGCAAATGAAATTCGAATCTTAGCGTTGAATCGAGGGTTGCAAGTCCAACGTGCGCTTTCATTTAGCCCATAATTCATCCGTTTTTTCCAAGGTCGGACATTGAGCGAGCGGGCGGCGGCGAGTAATGGGACTCGCTGTCCAACCATGGACCATGCCCGGGTCAACGGCGCGTTGTGTTCCACGCGCGCCTCAAGGAGTGTCAGCGTAATGACTCACGAATTACCGTGACCCCGGTACCTAAAGGGCTATCGAAGGACACCGTGGATTTTACTCAGTACGAGTCTGACAGTCCCTCCCGCCCTGCCCTGGGTGGGAGGACTCATGTGATGATTTTAGGGAACATTTGAACACCGTTTATATCAATAAACCAGCTCCTTATCAAACTAAAATAAAACTGGCGAAATATAGCGCACTATACGTTTCTACCGATCCCTGAAATTCATACGTGTTACAACATCGTTGACGTCAGATTACCTAACAGTAACATTGTATCCAAAGTTGATTAAAACGACTTATGTGTGACGTCATACGTAAGCCCTGCGTTATCATTTTAGGGCGCCATTCAAGGGTTTAGGCGAGCTCTAATGAGTGGAGGAATAACATTAGATGTTGCTAATGGTAGTAATCATGCTTATCTTGGTTGTAAGGAGTTGTTGGTCAACATGAGAAGCGTAGATGATATCCTAATATTATAAATGCGCAGGTTTGTGTTTGTTAGTGTTAAGATTTGATTCCATCGGTGTGCGGCCCAGATGTTTGATCTGGTGGATTCACTCAAGCAAAAATGAACAAATAGTACGCTAACATTTCAGTAATGCTCACGCACACCTGGATACTTTTGCGCGCATATGTGAGCAGTAGTAGTAATTAGTTCAGTTGTGTAAGCACCATGATCACGGTTGAACACCGTAAATTTTCTCTTTTAAAGCTTTGAACACACACAACGACAAATCGCTGCGAATGCATTCGGTGCAAATAAAATTAAACATGCTCAAAAACTGTGGCGAGTAGGTATTCGCAGAGATTAGTTGCTGTGTACGACCAAAGCTTTAAGAAGGGACATTTACGATGTTCAACTGTAATCGTAGCGCTTTTTTTTTAGCGTGGTAAAATCATCAAATGAGTCCTCCCACCCAGGGCAGGGCGGGAGGGACTGTCAGACTTGTACTGACTAAAATCCACGGTGTCCTTCAATAGCCCTTTACGTACCGGGGTCACGGTAATTCGTTAGACCCGCGACCCCGGCAGGCTTTGGCCCTCTACAGGCCCCGTCACTATGCTGACATTCCTTGAGGCGCGCGTGGAACACAACGCGCCGTCGACCCGGGCATTGTCCATGGTCGGACAGCGAGTTGATCGTAGCGCTTGCAACAATTTCAAAATATCTGAAACTCAAAACAAATAATAAACATGGTAAATATCACACAATGGTAATCTTTGCATGTACACCAACTCAACCATACCAAGAGTCACAGAACCCAGGAAGGCCACAAAACATGACATAAGATGTTCATACTACCCTACGGAAGGGATAATTCCCCGTCCTCATTCGGTAACCCATCCGTCCGGCGGCCGGCCTGTGTCCTGCACGCTAATTGTGCCATGTCACGCAATCCACGGGGCTTTTAAAGGGGTACAAATATCCGTGGGATTTTAGGGTAGAAGGTATATTTGTTTTTAAATTGGTGGCTCTTTATTATACAAAGTGAGTGTCGTGTAAATGGGGAGTCATTCATGGTTCATGGTCGTTTATTCACGGTTGAAATTAATATTCTACTTCGGTGTATAATTCATAAATTATTAAATTAATAAGAAATTAATCATTTATTGTGAAACAGTACTGGTACAAGAAGCAAGAAAAGAAATTGAGGCAGACCAGTCCAAAGATGGGCTGACGACATAAGAGGAGCCATAGCGGATGCGACCTGGACAAGAACTGCCAGAGATAGGGTTAAATGGAAACAGATGGAGGAGGCCTTTGCCAAAGGGCAAACAGACAGGAAGACATTGTCAACCATTTAACTGGTAAATACTGATATTACGAGTATTTATTACTTGTAAAAATGCTACTGTTTCAACATAGGCTTTATTATTAATTATTTATACGGAGTCGTGGGCAACCGATGATACAAATGGCTAATTGTCATTCGGCATGGCGATCTAAGGAGATGTTCAGCAACGGACATCATCTGGCTGATAATGATTTTTTAGCGAACAATGACAGGTTGAATCATCAGCTTGGAATTGAAGACAAGTTTAGGATGGCAGTCACATTTGACATATAAATTGCATGCAAATACATTGTATATAACAAGGCAAATCACATCTAAAATTGATGCGCTAATCTCTCACAGACTCCCAGACTTGCACTCAAAAAAAAACACAAAACATCAATGAAATGCAACCACTAACACCCACTTTGAATTGCAATGCAAAATAAACAAGCATCAAACGACTATTTATACAAACATCTGTGCGCTCGCGCAGCATTTGATACGAGACATCGTAATTACGTGTTACTGCCGCTAGATGTCACTGTATTAATCTTTTGAACGTGATATGTGAAAGAGTTTTGTGTTTCTGTTTGTTTGGCGTCAGGATGACGGTAGTTGTCAAATGTTTTGATGGTTTAATCGAGACTGGGAGTCGGTGGACTGGTACGGACGAATTACGGAACGGTGCCGGACCGTGTCAGATATTTTCGTCCCTGTCAAGATTTGGTGTAAAGGATTTAAAGGCTACTTTGGTTTGGCTAGTTTTATACTAAGAAGACATTCAATTTTCGACTTACGGCTTTTTTTTTTTGGGACAAACCCACCATACTATTCCCAAACCACTGCAACTCCTGAAAGCCAGAATCAACAGTAGTAACCACTAGAAAAGCGCCGAGACAATGAAGCTCGACGTGTCCCGGAGAATGAATTTACCTGTCTTGGATCCTGCAACGAAATTTATTAGAAAAGAATAGTGGAGGAGTAGGAAAAATATGTTTCCACTTCCCTCCATGCAAGCAGGAGACAGAACAAAACAAGGCCAATAGGCACAAAGGGGCATTACAACTGGGAGAAGCCCAGTTGCCTACGACTTCATATTATGAAGTTTGACCTGAGAGGAAGACCCGTTCGATTTGGGCTTATCTAATTATCTTATGCTATTATTATCTGTTGTTTGTCGATCATATAATTAACAGCTAGTATTATGCGCAACGAGGAGCATCTGTCATAGCGAGTTTCTTCGACGGAAAGCACGTAAAGCCGTTGGTCCCGGCTGTCATTTGTAGATCTTTGACAGTCGTTACTGTTAGTCAGAAGCTCTTAAGTCTGGCAACCAGTCTTACCATGGGGTATCGTATTTGCCCAGTTACTGGGTTGTGGAGGTACGATAGGCAGTCGCTCCATGTAAAATACTGATATTCAGCTGCATCTGGTTCGACTGGAATAATATAGTTGGGAAAAGGCTAGTTAGATGATGAAGATAATATGCGCAACATATTTATGATATTTTCAGACAAACTAAAATGTGTGTCGCTGTCATCTTGAAAAGTCAATTAGTGTTTGAGAAGAGTCTAATTTACTAGTAAACAGAGTACGTAATTGCTTATTTTGACATTCTGTCGTTCTACTAAATTCCTAACAAACCAACCCACGGTCGCAGCATAGTGTTTCATTAAATGTGAGCTTGGCTCTGCAGGTATTTCATTTAAAATTGTGTGGTATGTTCCATTTTAGAAACTGCTAATTGGCGGGTAGATTCCTTTTCTGGCCAATCATAATATAGAGTAGGTTTTAGTATGGAGTAAGCTTCGGAAAAATATTGCTATCGTATTTGTATTTAAGATTCCTGGGTATCTCAAATGGCCACCGTAGTAGAATCATAAAGTGCATTGCAGTACAATTATTCTATATCTATTCTATTCCTGCCGGGGTCGCGGGACCAAGGGATTACCGTGACCCCGGTACGTAAAGGGCTATTGAAGGACACCGTGGATTTTAGTCAGTACAAGTCTGACAGTAATGGGTGGAAGGACTCATTTGATGATTTTACCACGCAAAAAAAAAAAACTATTCTATTAATTGAGTCACGAATCAAAATTTAATTTGTCTTTTCAATTTTAATAACTGTCATTGGTTGTAATAACCGCTGTAATTAGATAAAAAAAAAAGAATATTTACTTTACCATTTTTTCACATTTTTTTCACCATTTTATGAATTTGATAGCAATTGATATAAAGATTCTAATAAGTGGCCTTTTTTTTAGATCCCCTGTTTTTGTTTATGGATACTTTTTTAGTTTTTTGGAACTTATTATTATTGTATGGTAGATTCATAAATATTGACTAAGCGAAAGGAGTATATAATAATCGTAGCAAGTGGCGTTCAGTAGTTTCTGCCTACTTCTACGGCCAAAGCTTTAATTTTGTCTGTATGTTTGTGCGAAGAAAAATTGGAGTTCATTAAAATGCTTTATAGTCGTGAGTTAGTTTTCGAACACGTTATTTTATAGCCTGAACTATTTCTCGTACCCTAAATCAGCTCAAATATTTTTTTCACAATCTCCGTAATGTATTTATCGTCTTCTCGCAAAATAACTTCATTTTTCGGTCGTTTTCATCTGCCATTTATTCGCAACGACTGGCATATTTATGAAGACCAGACACGTGGAATAATTTTCTTTTTAAAAATTCAATAAAATAATCAGCAACTGAAAATTCACTTTGATACCAACTTGAATTCTTTATGACGATTTCCATAAATATCTCAGCCATAAAAAGTCCAATAAATGACTGACTAATACCCTTCTTGTAAATCTTTGGAGGAGCGTTTGTGTTTGGGAGAGTAAGTAAGCGAGTACTGGCTGGCAGTGTAGAATTTAATAAAATAAATCTGTTTCTTCGCTGTGTTGATTTTCTCCTACTCCTGAATATCTTACTTATTCTGGTCCCATTAAATACTTTTATATTCTTTCCCATGATGAATTTTTTTGCCATTAGTGAAAATTTCTATCTAATAATAGCTAAAAACTTCAATTACTGTTTAGTGATTACTATAGCTAAAGTGCAATGATTGCATCTTATCGGTTATTGATGTGTAGTCTTAATTGCATTTCATCGTATCTATTGATTGATCATTTACAACATATTTCCGGTAACTTTCACTTTTTTCCGGTTATTTTTATTTTTCTCCGACAATTTACTGAGGCGAAATAGGCAGTTCCACCACGTAAAAATCAAGTACTTTTTTGGGTTGTTAAATCATAAAATGAGTCCTTGCGTCCTGGGTAGAGCAGAAAGGATTGTAAGACTCTTACTAACTGAAAATCCACCATGTATAACTGAAAGACCACCATCCTTTGCGTTCCGGGGTCACGATTATTTTGATAGATGATTTTGTAAAACATACTGTAGTGATGGTTATAGTTTCAGACTCGTAACTATATTTTGGTGATCTGCTTTAATTTAAGGGTTTATTAAAGCCTTGGTACAGTGACAAAGGCAAGCAAGTACTGTCCGACTAGCAATTGGTCTATAGCAAAAATGTTTCCCGCCAGTAACTCGACTAGCCCGCTATGCCAATGTAAACGCACTCTTAGTGTTTTATCCGTGGGTAGATGAAAGTGAGCTCAGTTAGTAAGTCGACATTAGTCACAAGCTCACGAGATGTTGGTAATTCTGTCCTTTAAATGTTATTTTGTACATTTGCATCGGGCTGAATTTATTGCAATGTGTTTGAGTATATTTGGATTTCTTGTTTGAGCTTATTGGCATTGGGAGTTGAAGAGGTGTTTTGGTTGGATAAAATTATTTAATTAAAACAGTATTGTTTGACGAAACCTGTAGCGAAAATTGTATGTTGCAACGTTTATTTGGCGTATAAAACTAGATGGTTACATCTAGACTTAGAGCGAGATAAGTGCGCCAGATTTAAAAACAAGAAAATAAATTCTACCCTTTTTTTATTGATGGTGTCAGATTTCCTTGCTTTTTGTCTATTTGAAAGCCACTTACTTCGCCTTCGGTGACTAAATAAATAAATTAATGATATTTATTTTGCGAATTGGTTTTGACAAACTCCTTTACACGTCGAAAAAAAAACATTCCTTTTTTTTAAACTATGATGCCGGCCGGTGAAACTGAAACTCGAATTCGACAACCCAATAGTTACGGTAATACGGTACCATTTAAAACAAGACCAAAAAATGTTAATTTATTTCTCACTGATTTATTTAAGACCACTTGACACATTGTCACCTGAAGTGTCACTAATCTATGTAAATAGCTAAATGGACGAATTGCATGCACAATCAAAGAGCATTACGAAACAGATCGTGCAGTTGTGAATTATTTATTTTCAATGTTCTAGTGATTGCTATGCTGAATCTATTTGTTACAAATTCAGTGTTTGACTGTGATATTATTGAGTGGGTAAATAAATTGTGTTCTTATGTTTATTTTTTACAGGTAGCAAAAAAAAAAAAAATAGTCTCCAACATTGTAATTTGTTTTTATTTATTTTTATTTATTTTTATTTATCTGGTATCTCAATCAGTGTTCTTTAAGATGGACTCGAATTTGACCAGCATCCTGCCAGATGGTAAGCAGTGATGTGTTCGACGGTGAAGCACGCTTGTCTAAAACTATCCTACTTTCTCATGAAGTCTTGGAAGAGACTTGTAAAATTTTAAATGCTCTTGCCGTACCGATGAAGAATTAACAGATAGCTGTTATGTCTTCATCAGTACGGCTAGAGCATTTAAAATTTTAAAATAAATAAATTCTACCCTCTTTTTTATTGATGGTGCCAGATTTCCTTGTTTTTTGTCTGTTTGAAAACCACTTCGCCTTTGGCGACTAATTTTACTAAGGTCCGACCGAAACTGGTTTTTCGGCCGTAACCGAATCCGAAACCGAATATTCGGCAGTGGCTTCAGTTTCGGCCGAAACCGAAACCGAAACTCACGTGGTCAAGTAAAGAATTCCTTAAAATACTGAAATTTGGTGCATTGTTCGGTAAAACTTGAAATAAGTTTACCTATACAACGTAATTTAACAAATTAAACACTTCACATTTTTCATTTAAACAATCTCTTTTTTACATGTAACTTGATTTGTTAATAACAACAAAACAAAGTTACTGACTCAATATTTATTTAATTTAATTAACTACATAAATCATTCAAGTACAGAAACGAAACAAAAACTTACATTTAATAATCACTTCCATCAAAACATAACCTCTAAAGAATGTTTGAGTCGGGTGAAAACGCAGTAAGTTTTGTTGCTACGAAGCTATCCGAACGGCGCACGACAATTCCCGAACAGGGCCGCGAGTGCGAGCGTCCGCCAAAGCGTTGCCGCGAGAAACGAAGTTAGACGAGCGTGCACGACAGCTTCCGAAATCACTTTCGGTTTCGGCAAAAGTTTCGGCCAATTTTGGCCGAATCCGAAACTGTCGCCGAAACTTGATTTTTGGCCGAAACTCGGCCGAAACCGAAACCGAAACCGAACCTTCGGTCGGACACTAAATTTTACATAACGGCTAGTTTACAACTTGTCTTTGTTAATTCAGAATACATTAAACGTACTGCTCTTGATAATCCATTACATATTCAACTAGTTCTGTACGTAAATCATGAAATAAACAATGTAACATTAGTTTTAACTGATTATAGCCATACTAGAATACTTTTTGTGGACCACACAATGCCTTTTGAGCCTCCGAATTTTAATTCAACCATATTTTAAAACACGCCATGGGAAATGTTATTTTTTATATGCGTGGGAAAAAATACCTTATATTTAATTGTTTTTTTTTTATATTATAAAGTCACTGACACAGTCAAGTCCAAGGTTGAGAACAAGTTGATAGTAATTATAATAGCATCTTTATTGAAAAGCAGTAACCCTTTCGCCAAGAACTCACGATAAAGCCAAACGCGCGTTGCGACATCGACTGTGAAGAAAACAAAAGAAGTTTGATGAGAGCGGTTTCAAACAGCAGCGTTTATACGCGCGTTTCACCATGTATATATTTTCGTGCAACTTGAGTGAATTCGCAAGAGTTTTGTTGAATTTTGTTTCTTACATGTAATGTTGTTTGTTTGTTGTTGTTGTTTAACATTTTAAAGTTTTGTGTTTTTAATAGTATTTAGTCGTTCCTAAGTTATTTTTTAAATTATCTTGTTTTTTTTTTGTTTTTGTTTGCAAACCACTATTGTATTGGGTCTGCCTGTAAAGATAGTGTGAGTTTATTAATAAATAAATGTATTATATTGCGCGCTTACACGCGCGTTTATTCTCACGTGTTTGTTAGAAACGGACCTGCGCGTGGTGAGGGGTGAGTACGAGCTTATAAGCGCGTAACAATCTTACGTGTCATGAAAGTGGCAAAAGACGTATCCGTACGCTCTTCAGAAAAAGAGCGTGTACGCACTCAAAATACGTTAATGCGTGCATGTCTTAGCGCGATGTAAGTGTCATCGTATGATATTGTAAACGGGAAAATCAACCTAACGCAGGTTGATTTTCATATTTCAATACATTATTACCATTAATGTGCGTCTTATGAAAGCCCTACACGAGCAAGTTTACCGTCAAGTTTGAATTGGCTTGTAGTAAACTTGATGGTGTATGACTACAAGCACGCATGACCAATTTTATCCCTATTCTACCAAGAATAGACAAAGTTATTGCCTCCTTATTTGTATATAATTCGACTGCTTTTTTGCACGAGTATGGCACAATCTGTACACCGTTGAAGAATATAAACATTTTGTTTTCTATATTTTGAACATTGTCATACTAAAAACTGTAAATATATTTCAACGTTTGCCTTACCACAAGCGGCTTCAAGAGCGACTTGACGGTAAATTGGATCGTGTATGGCTGGCATAATATTTACTATTCAAGTAAAATATTACCGTTAATTTCTATAGTGAAATTCTCATGACATTTCCATATTAATTGTGTTAAAATTCGGCCATTTTTTTGTCAAATATGTCACGCCAATTCTCCCTTTTCATTATGTGGTTTTAATAAGTTGATGTTTTTGTTACAGGTACGTTTTTGGTGACCTAAAATAATGGATATAATAGTGGTAAGCTAGGTTAGAAGATAAGATATCACAGTAGCAAGTTCATAAGTGCTTTGTAAACTAAAGATGGAGGCTATGTGCTGATGGATTACTGAGGACAGGCAGTAGTGTTTAGCGATAGTCAGAGACCCGAGACCATGAGAAGAACGAAAACTTCAAAGACGTCTGTCTGTCAACTGTCACTTGAAAGTGACGTTTAGCAAAAAATACTTAGTAAATATAAATCAATGTTATTTTCATTGTGATTTATTGTTTACAGCGACCCGTCCCGTCTTCGCACGGGTGCAATCTATACTATATTTTGCATGTTATAGGTATACATATAAACCTTCCTTATGAATCGCTCTATCTATTAAAACAAACCTTATCTAAACCCGTTGCGTAGTTTTCAAGATCTAAGTACACATACGAACAGGCACTTTGTTTCATACTATGTAGTGATTTAAACGCGTGCAAGATTTTGAAAAGCGTTCATGACGTCTCAAGAGACATTGTAAGGAAAGGAATTGCTTTCTTATTGAGTCTACACACTGATTTCGCTGGGCCTATCATCGTCATGTTAACAGTCGTGAGAAACTTGCCGACTTGCCAGGCGAATGTGTAGACTCTATTATAGCTTGAGAATATTTAAAGATTGATCGAAGCATGGTTTGCGTGATTCCAGTCTCCAGAATGAGATGATACTAACACATGCATGTTTCAAAAACATCTATGATAAATAAGCATTTTTTTTATCGTGGTAAAATCATCAGATGAGTCCTCCCCACCCAGGGCAGAGCGGGAGGGACTATCAGACTCGTACTGACTAAAATCCACAGTGTCCTTCAATAGCCCTCTACATTCCGGTGTCACGGTAATTCGTAAGCTCGACCAGGATAAATAAGCATAAACTACTCATTTATATTTCTGACTTTACTCAAAAATGATTATGCTCTGTTTATGGATTAACATTTAATGCCTATGCCAAGATTATTTGATCTTTATTTTATCATTGTCTAGCAGAAAATGCTTTTACTTCGCCCTCTAAAATAATATAAAGACGGTTAATCAAGCGGCAAGTTTAAACAGTAACATTGCTGCCGAAAGATTGATTTTCATCCTAAAGTAAATAATGGACTTATATTTATTTTGACACGGTGTCAGCTTGCCCTTCCCTCCTCATACCCCTAGAGGGTTGAGGCATAGAAGAGTTAAATGGTGTCAGATGCGATACTTCTATTACGAACTTGAAATAGGTAGGGCTGTAATATTGCTCTGAGTTTTCTTCAATTTGTATTGAGTAGGCTCAGAATTGGGCTAAATGTTTGACAGTTCTCAGTGTATATCTCTTTTATCCATAATCTAAAGTGCGATGTTTTTTGGTCTGATCGTCATTTGTCCGAATGATCAATTGCCCGAACTTAATGTCACATGCCATAATATTGTTTTTCGGACAAACAATTAGAAGGGAAGTAACACTATTGCTATTTTCGATTTCTTTATGTAGCCTTGGGCTCGCGTTTGCTGACGTTTGACCCCAAGGTCGTAGCTATCAGGAAATACAAACTCCTTCAGGGAATTCCACACACAGCACAACAAGCTGCTAACTTCATGAACGATACTTTTTGGATTGACTTGCGGTTATAAAGATACGGGAATAAAAGCAGTGTCGGTTCTATACAACAGATAATCTATGGTGGCGGGTTGAAGACAGTTCCATTAACCATTGTATAAATATGTGTCGATTTTATTGTTATTGTAAGTATTTTTGGACTGGTAGTTCTTTTATATGGTTTCTAGATGTTTTGTTGTGATTTGACGGGCTGTGAGCGCCATATTGGATTTTTTTGGATGATGTGTCTGGTTTCTGAACTTTGATTTAGGCTGGAAGAATGACTAGTTTTTTTTTTTTGTGGGATTTACTGTGGTCGTGTGTCTGTTTAATTTATCAGTGAATATGTGTAGTTGAGTATAAATCGCAACAAAGGACGGACGTGCTTGTATGAATAGAAGAATATAAACGAGGCAAAAGGAATATGCTATGATATAAAAAGGGCATTCTATAGCTTTCTCCCTTGGGAGAAAAGCGTGAATTAAGGGATTATGTGTGTACGGCTATTTTAGTGCTTATGTATTTTTGTACCTACTTAAAACTTTAATTTGTAATAAATTATATGTAAATAAATATAGAACGAATTTATAAATGTATAGTAACTTAAGACCAAAAATATATTTATAAATTCGTGCATAAAAAGAAAAGTGTGTCATAAAAATAATTTGTCTGGAACCGACGATATGCACATTTTAAATTTTTAATACGGTCGTTATGGGACAAAAACGTTAATTCTGATCGTTTGGCAGTTGGCATTACAAATTTAAGAAAATATATTGAATCATTACGAATAAATAAATAAACTTTCTTCGTAGAGTTATTGAAAGATACTGTTTATTTCAGAAAGTCTCGTTGCAATAAATGCTAAAAGATGAATATCTTAAACATATTTTTCTTCAGTATTTTTTTTTATGAAATCCGTTTCATCATCACAAAAGTGGCAGATAGTTAATAAAGAAAATAGATAAAATCTTTAACAATATCACTTGGAAAAAATCTAATTCATAGAGCAAATTTCGCCTACGCGATATCTCCAAATAGTAGATAGATTAGCCATTTTTCCCCCACTACGGCAAAGCCAATAGGAGGGTTATTATTTTGACCGGTATGTATGTTTGTATGTATGTATTATGTTTGTTTGTTCCCTAATAACTTCTAAATTACTTATCATTACATGACAAATGAGGTGTCGTTAGAAGCGTCTCAGTTGTCCGCTGGTTATAGGGTAGGTGACGAGTCGCCAAATCCAATATGGCGCCCTCCAGGGGATGTAAAGTCGTAACCGAAAAAAAAATTTTTTTCGCACAATATCGACATGGGTATCAAATTAAGGGCTTGATAAGGGCACATTTAAAATATATAAACATTTTATAGCTTTACTAGCTAATTCGCTGTTTCTAACAGTGTCAACATGGGTTTGAAATGATACATCTTAAATTCAAACTCAAAAACTATACATGTAACATAAATGACTTCAAATAATATAACCCCAAAATAGTGACCCGACTCGATTCGATCTCGAAAATCGATTTTTTCGTAGTCGGGTTTTAGTTAATTTTAACTTATTTTTTATGAGAATTAAGCTTTTAGAGCATTTGCCATTTTGAGTATTTGTCCTTTTGTCATTCGGTTGACATTTTGCGAATTTTATTTAAAAATGAAATTGAATAACAAACATCCAAACTTAAGCTTTTTTAGTACTCGTATATTATAGTTTTTATTTGTTTAGATTAGTTTTCAAGATAACACTGAAGTTATAAACAGATTAAAGAGTAATTTATGTTGACATATAAGAGTGATTTATGTACTGTAACAAATTGTGTACAAACATTAGGTTAATAGGTTCAGAATTTTGTGTACTTTGTGACAAAAGTTGAAAGATTGAGATCGAATAATTTAAGTTAGGCTTTGTTCACATTTGTATGAAAAGAACAAACAAAAGGTTTTACAATACATAATTAATTCTGACATTAAATAAATGTGGGTATTCTCTTGATAAACTGGTAAAGTCTGCCATTTTCAGTTACTGAAATTACAGTATATTTAAACCAAGACAGCACGGTTGGTATAGTGGTTTAGCCATTGCTTCCTGCACTGCGTGTCGATTCCCAGATGGAGCAAATATTTGTATGACTTCAAGTAATGATCACTGAAAGATTGTGACTTTCTTTCTAGGCATTTAATTTTTTTTTCATAATAGTGTGTTTGTTTTTTTTTTCATAATAGTGCTTACCCGCGGCTTATATCGCACCCCTCCCTTTCTTCCTTTTCAGTTCTATAGAAGGGTCGCGGGACTTACGAATGGTCGCGGGCCTCACGAATTACCATGACCCCGGCACGTAAAGGCCTATTGAAGGGCACCGTGGATTTTAGTCAGTACGAGTCTGACAGTACCTCCCGCTCTGCCCTGGGTGGGAGGACGAAGAAGAAGGTCATGATTTAACCACGTAAAAAAAAGTTTTATAGAAGAAAAGTAGCCTGTAACCGTTACCAAAGTTCCGTCTTTCTTTGTACTAAATTCACCAAATTTGGTTCATCAATTTATTCGTGAATGTGTAAAAACAAACTTATACTATCGCATATGTAGTGGTAATACCTCTAAGTTCGCGTTATCTGCGTTATTTTTAGGGTACCTCAAAATGGAACCTTTTTAGGATCACTTTGTTGTCTGTTTTTTTTTTATCTTACAGAATAATCGACTCGCCCAACTGAGAATACAATTTACAAAGATCCCAAAACAAATCTATTTACTGAGCAACACATTGCGCAAGCACGTATCCGCCTGGTTTGATGCAAATAGCTTGACATCAGTCAGAACTGTCAGTTTGTGTCGCCCGCTGATTTACGAGCGTCCCAGTGTACCAACAACGATGTTACTGACTCTGTAGAAACGGTAATTATAGGTATTTTTGTTTGTAGAGTAAAAAAAAACTTTACAACATATAAACAATTAAAAATCGCGATGTGTGCTATACCGGCCCATTGTAACAACAAAGATGTTACGAACTCTGTAGGAACCCCGGGTCGACGGCCTGTTGTGTTCCACGCGCCTCAGAGGGCCAAAGCCTGCCGGGGTCGCGGCACTAACGAGCTACCGTGAGCCCGGAACGTAAAGGGCTATTGAAGGACACTATGAACTTTAGTCAGTACAAATCTGACAGTAAGGGTGGGAGGTCTCATTTGATGATTTTACCACGATAAAAAAACTTTTTCTGTAATGGGTATAAAATCTTAAACTCGCGTCAGGACACGTGACCCTGTCCGAAAAAGCGTAGGACGGCGCAGGGCGCTTGCGTGAATGTTCGTGTGACGTTATTACTTTTAAAGAAGTTTGTATGCTGGATACATTCGTTGCTAGGTAACATTGTTTATAAAAGATGTAAGTACGTCACATTGGAAAATTATTGAAACAAAAAGTCAACCATTTTTGCGAGTTTTACTAAAATCTGTTCACAAGATATTTCCAACAATTACTATTCAAGTTTTCACTTCTGCCGGCACTCCAAGAGTGCAACCCGTCGTTTTTTTTTAAGAGGCGTTCTTGGCTATTTTAAGCATTCTGTTAGGCCTTATAATGAATGCAACTCCAAATTATATCAAGAATGCAACTCCAAATTATATCAACATATTATACGAAAGCAAATTAGATCAAGTGATAATAATCAAACCCAACTTTTGCATTATACCAAAGTATCAATTCTCAAAGTTTTAATTTTTTTGCGAAAACATTATATTAATATTCTTAAGTTTTATAGAGTTTTAATGCAAATAAACATAATTTTCTTTCTTTCTATTATGCATATTGTAAATTAAGACGATATATTTTATACCAATCATTAGTATGCTTTTTCGAATCATTTTCAGAAATGTTAAAATCAAAATAAAAGACCTTATTCTGTGATTTCCTATAGAAATCTAGATCAATCGCTTACCAACTAGATTCTAGGTCATCTAAGCCAGCCTAGTACTATAGAACCGGTTCGACGGTAGATTGGACACCTGGTCGAATGTATATAATCGCAAATATATCATGTTTTGGTAGGTACCCTGGGAAGATGTTGTTGTTAGTCTAGGACAGGTAGGTATTTTTTTTGTTTTTATGTTTTATATTGTAAAAATGACACTTTTTTTTTAATCTTTAAAGATTTCTGTATGTGAGGAACATATGAAGGATGTTCTTCAAATAATACTCCGTTGTATATATTACATGTATTATTAAAAATGTCAGGGAAAATTTGGGGTTTTTTTACGTATAAAACATAGCTTTTATAAAGTTGCAGTTTATTATTTTAAAGGTTAGAATCGTGGGTTAAAATTCTGGCCATAAAATTTTGATAAAATCTACCCTATGATGTTATTACGAATCTACTGACACCTCATTCACTAAAATCGTTTCAGTAGGTTAGGCGCTACGGCGGAACATACAAACAAACACACATACATGCCAAAATCATATACATTCCTTTTAGCTTCGCCGTAGTCGAGTTAAAAGGAAGACCTAGAAGTTATAAATAGATGCGCCTTATCTAGACAAAACATTCAAAATGGCTAACCAAATATTGACGCTAAAGTAACACCTACACTACAAGAATTCCGATTAACCGAAGGTAAAACAATGCCACGCCATTATTGACTTTACAAATACCCTTTTGTTGATATTTACGCCAATATTTAACTGTTAGGACTATCGTTCACGAGGTTTTTTTTTATCGTGGTAAAATCATCAAATAAGTCCTCCCACCCATGGCTGGGCAGGAGGGACTGTCAGACTTGTACTGACTAAAATCCATGGTGTCCTTCAATAGCCCTTTACGTTCCGGGGTCACGGTATTCGTTTGTCCCGCGACTCAGGCAGTCTAAAACCACCTTAGCAATGTTTTGCTTTAACAGTTTTGTTCATGTTTATCAATTATCTACTCACTCTTCTTCTATTCTACTCTACTCAAAAAAAATGCATTTATGAAGGGCTTGCGTTTAAACGCCGACCAGAAAAGCGCCTATTTTAAAACGAAAAATCTAAATACCTGCCAGAACGTGTAAATGCTCACCAAATTACGTATCATAAAGTATTGTAGAATTAACCTATTTTCTGTAATGATAAAAAAAATCGACCTAAACAGGGTCGACGAAGCCCCGCTTCGCGGGGCTTCTAGGTCTGTTTGCAGATGTTATAGGAACTCAACCAACCCAACTTCGGAGTGTCCCTGATATCTTGCTAAAGCGAGTTTTAGATTGGGTGAGCATTTATCCATTATAGTATACAAAAAGAATTATTGATGAGCATTTAAATTATAGTCTTTATGAAGTAAGGAATAAGAAGTAAAATAAAGATTAGCGTAGATGTAGGCATGTTCCAAATCGGTTATAACATTACAAATATCCGATTATAATAATGGACTAAAGTGAAATTAAACAGACTCTCAGATACCGGAGGTAATTTGTTGAATATGATAAACATGTCTAGACTGTTTAGTTAGAAACTTATTATGTGCTGAATGTTTAACTATATAATTTAAGTATCTACGTTTAATATTAATTTACAACCACTACCGGGAAAATGCCATACAAACGCTCTCGCCTGTATTCTTTTCTGGATATTGATCATAAAGCAATGATGAGTTCGTTTGCTGATGCTCAGTTCATCCTATAAATCTATGGTACTAACCGACCAGCACTCTTGCTGCAGCAAAGGCCTTGGTGTCCGAGGCAGTCGACTACTTCGCCACATTGGCAGCGACGTGGAACCCCGCAAGGAGCGCCCAGACGATTTCATTGTCCGTTTTCAGAGCAGTGCTGAAGATATAATCATTTAAATAAAGTTAAAAAGCTTGCAATCGGAACGACAAATAGCTCCATTATCCGTCTTAAAACACACCAAATAAAATAAAACTAAGGCGGTGAGTAATAGGCAACTCGCTGTCCGAACATGGACCATGCCCGGGTCGACGGTGCGTTGTGTTCCACGCGCGCCTCAAAGAGTGTCATGATGACGGGGGCTCATGCCGGGGTCGCGGGACTAACGAATACCGTGACCCCGGAACGTAAAGGGCTATTGAAGGACACCGTGGATTTTAGTCAGTACGAGTCTGACAGTCACTCCTGCTCTGCCCTGGGTGAGTGCACTCATTTGATGATTTTACCACGATAAAAAAGGTACCCTTTAAATACTGTAAAAACGAAATAAATCATTCAAGTGAAGATATTCATAAGCTTTAAGCATGATATAAGTTATTCATTTCTTTGAGTACCTGACCTAAGGGTAGGTTTATTCTGAAGTCTCGTAAATCTTGACTATTAATCTCTGAACCTGTAGTATGAATGAATATGTTCTCGGGTTTAAGGGTGAGAAATGTAATTTTTAATGTACGAATACGTGTTTTTTTTTTATCGTGGTAAAATCATCAAATGAGTCCTCCCACACATACTTTTTTTTTTTTTTTTTTGGGACAAACCCACCACACTATTCCCTAACCACTGCAACTCCTGTGCGCCAGAATCAACAGTGGCAACCAACCAGAAAAGGGCCGAGACAATGAAGCTCGACGTGTCCCGGAGAATGAATTTACCTGTCTTGGATCCTGCAACGAAATTAATCAGAAAAGAATAGTGGAGGAGTAGGAAAAAATATATGTTTCCACTTCCCTCCCTGCAAGCAGGAGACAGAACAAAACAAGGCCAATAGGCACAAAGGGACATTACAACTGGGAGAAGCCCAGTTGCCTAGCACCACGGGTAAAATGACTACTAATATTAATGGGTCCTAAATTGTGAGCTGCTAAATTTGATTCCAATAATAGGTATGGCAAAAACGCTTGAACGCACGGAAGTTTGTTCGAGTTTCAACAAGGTCCGAGTAGTAAACGACTCCAGATGTAGTCTGAACAGTGTTCAACATAGTATTACGTTCGTTCTGCCAAAGAATACACTCCCATAGAATATGATGTGCTGATTGTTCATATTCACAGTCAGTTGTGGAACATTGACAAAAAGGCGAGGGAACAAGCTTGAAGGAAAATAATTTACTTTTAAAGTTACCATGTCCCGTGAGAAATTGGGCAACACAGTGATCCACCTCCAGCCACGTCCTAGCCAGCCGCTCACGAACGGATGGAAAGAACTGGTGGAGGTGCCGCCCTTTGATAGAATTATCCCACCTACTTTGCCATTCGGATAAAAGATCCTCCCAGACGTCAGTCTGGGGTTTGAACAATCTAGATATCTTATCACGGTCACGTTGAGGTAGAAAATCAGCATCAGTGGTCTCCCGTGTGGAAAAGTACATTGCAGCACGTCGCTGTACTTCAAGATCGACTGGAAGAACACCAGCAAGTACCGGTAAAGCTTCAGTACTGACGGTTCTATACGCTTTACTTAAGAATAACAAAGCCAAGCGCTGGCTTTGAAGCAATTTACGTCGTGCCGCCCCTATAGTGGCCCTATCGGCCCAAACAGGTGCTCCGTAGCACATACAGCCCAAGTAAGTAGCACCATAAATAGTTTTTAAGGTTAAAAACGACAAACCCCAAGTAGATTTGGATATTCTCGTTAGGGCATAAAAATTATTTTTAGCTTTTTCACCAACTGTTTTTATATGTTCTATGAATGTGAAATTCCTCTCTAAGACTAAACCAAGATAGCACACCGATTTCTTTCTCTTAACGGGAACATTATTGAATTTAATACTAGGCCACGATTTAAAGTCACCTTTTAAAATGAGTTGATAGGTTTTTTGTGGTGCAAAGGTCAGACGGTTTCGATCACCCCACTGTGATATTAAGCGTAGGCAAGTGTCAGCCAAATTCTCGAGGCCAGCACGAGTACTCGACTGAATGAGCAGAAGGCCATCGTCCGCATAACCAGTTAAAGAACAACCACTTGGAAGTGGAATCGCGAGGAAATCATCGAAGCCTAGATTCCATAAATAAGGACCGATAACCGAACCTTGAGGACAGCCCATGGTGAGAGGTTTCGATATGGAATGATGTCCGAGTTTAAGTTTCGCGGATCCATTAGAAAAGTACGAACAAAGAAGATTAAATATATTATTATAGCAACCACGAGCTTTTATTTTAAGTAGTAGCATTGGCCACCACGCGTTATCAAAGGCCCCGGAAATATCTAGAAAGATCCCAACTACGTACTTGTGTTTAGAGGTATTAACCATTTTTCTAACAGAAAGTGCCGCGTCAACGGTTGATTTCCCGATAGTAAAACCGAATTGATTTTTATGGAATTTGGGCCCGTCCGGTAACAATCGTGGGACGATAAGACGCTCCAAGAGCTTTCCCAAAGATGGTAATAAAGTTATGGGCCGGTATGACTTAGGGTCATCTGGTGGCTTGTCGCCGCTTTTAGGTATTATTCGTATAAAGCCATGTCTCCATATACGAGGAAAAACGCCTTCAGAAATACACCGGTTGTAAACAGTTAATAACGCGTCACCCGCTGTTTTACACGCTTCTTTTATCATACGATTAGATATTTTATCTTCACCTGATGATTTGTTAAGGGGCAGTCTCCTAACAACATTCATTAATTCGTCAGTGGATGGAAGGTCTGACGCTGGTGATACAGGCGGGACTGTTGCCCATGCTCTAATTTGTTGGTGGTAGTCATTATCATTAACAGATGAATCATCAGGGATAAGAGTATTTAATAAAACTTCCGTTGTTTCTTCAATACCGGCGGTGTGTTTATTATTTACTTTAATATTCTGAACATACGCTAGGTCGATCGATCGATTGGCTTTAAACTCATGATATAAAGGAGACCACGGACCTTCTTTTTCTAATTTATCGACTACTTTACGCAACAAATTACCCTTAGATTTTTCAACCGATGCTCTGTAACGGGACTTGGCAACTCTAAATGTATTTAAAGCAATTGTTAGCGAGTCTCCGGTGACTTGACGTTTTTTAAGTTTATTAAGATGTTTACGCGCTCGACGATAGGTTTTACGCTGTTCGGTTAGGTAGTCACACCACCAATCACATCTACGTATATTGGTCATAGGTCCGCGACCAATGGCAATGTCAGCACAGTAAGTGAAGGTGTCTGACATAATTTCAGCACTTTCTTCGGCTGACAGCCCATCACGAGTGAACTCTTTGGCGTGACATGCAAAAAGGGATCTAAAGAATTCCCAATTAGCACCTTTACTTTTGTACCTAAAGTTACCAGTGACATGTGAGGAACCCTGAATAGAAACCGGAACAAACTCGTAAACGATCAAGCGATGATCACTACAAGACGCGTCCGGTAGGACACGCCACCTATCCAAGTGTACGTCTGCACTAGAAAGTGTGACGTCAATACAAGATTCGCCCATTTGGCTGCAAAAAGTAGGTGGTGCGTCGGGGGTGTTGTGAATAGTTAGGTTCATTTCAGCAATGAAGTCTTCAACAGCGCAGCGCCGTTCGTAATCCGTGGACCGAACTTTGCCATACCACAGGGACGAGGACGCATTAACGTCTGCGCCTACGATAACTTTGCAGCCCGCGAGTGACCGCAAGACGTGACGGAGATTATGTATGTGAGGACCAACAGGGTCTGAATATTGAAAGTAGCAGCTCACAACGTAAACTTTAGAACTAGCGGATGAGACTTCCGCGACGGCGCAGTGTTTATTCATGAGGTTTCGTAAAGACGTTACTGTATAGTTAGAAGAACGTGACACGTAAATTCCGGCTCGTGCCTTATTATCCAACTGAACTACCTTGTGACGTAAGCGCGTGTTTTGGTATTGTTCTTGAACCAGTACAATGTCTAAGTTATAATCGATAATTAATTTGTCCAATTCAGATGTCGCCACCCTATCGTTGTGTAGATTTAATTGACCTATTTTTAAACTATCCATTATATTAGTAGTTAGTGTTGCGTATTAACTGTTCGAGCCTAACTTTATAGGTGGTACACTGTTGGGACCCGCACCGATGGTCAAACGGTTTTTTAATACGTTTACACGCCGCACATACTGGTGTAAAATTTAAATTATCCTTATGCGGGCACTCTTTTGTTTCATGTGCTTCAGAGCAATTAGCACAGATAGGCGATTTATTAACGCAGTATTTTTTCACGTGACCGAACTGCTGGCAATGTAAACAACGAACTACATCGATATCATCAAAAAATCGGCAAGTCGCGAAGTCAATAAAAAGCTTCTCTTTGGTACTAATTAAATGCTTTCGTATGACGTTGTCGATTTCAATGCCTACCCACTTCCGACCATTATCTAATGCACGTCTACGTATAATTTTTGTCGACTTAATAAAGTCTTCCTCACTAATTGCCAATTCGTCTTTAATATTTTGACGGTACAACGCATGAAGAAAAGGTTTGTCTTCCATTGAGGATGGGACGTCTTTAATCAATAAACGTGGCCTACGGCCTTTCGGTTTTTCAAGTCTTAACCCGGCGGTCTTTATAGCATCAATCGACTGAAGTTTACTTATTTGATTGTCGTGAGCGACACGTAATACAACGCCCGATTTCGCGATTTTTTTCATGCCAACTATTTGAAAACCGTCGTCCGTTGGCTTAATTGCTTTTTTAAGCGCTTCTTTAGTGGCTGAGGAAGTCGCGAATTCAGCTGACCTTTCGTTGGTGGGGTATGCTATTACACACGGCAGCGGTGGCCTAGACTCCATCACTGGAGCGACCTTCGGCAGACGAAGTTTCAGAGAATCTGAATAAGAAACCGTATTAGAATCAGTTTTAACAATGCTGACATTATTATTTAATTTAAGTTTGTCCAATTCGCGCTCGATATTGGCTAACTTCGTTTCATTAGAGGACGACCGTATAGCTAACAAAGAAACAATAGACGTAATCCGCTGTGTCATGTCCATAATCGCGGATTTATTGGCTACATTAATACGGGATCCTTGATCGATTACAAGGTCGTTTATTTTCGACAAGTATGCAGATGCCTGAGTAACTAAATCGCAGTAGTCTTCGTTTAAATTACTGACATGATTTATTGATAGCGGCGAATTCTCAACAGAATCGGTTAAATGTTGTCTCTTCGGCCTATCTTCGGGTGTTAAATAAGACGGAGACAATTCGGTAAACAAGCGTTTAGTGTAAGCGGAGGTCGGTGACCTAGGAGGTTTATTTACTTGTCGCGAGGTCCCCCCGCCACGGTCTGGTGGATCATCATTACTGGACAACATTTTTAAATCAAAACTACAAAAGGATTTAAATCAGATCGTAAAAACAAGGCGAAACAACAAGATTTTTTTTTTCCTTACGCGGTACCCCCACAGCCAAAAAATAAAAAAGTACTCACCGAGCGCTGATGAACTAATTTAAAACTATATTTACCAATTAAATACGCGTAATAACACTTAAAAAACTTACAATACCAACACTAAGCACAAAGGCACACAGTTAGGATCAATTCACGAGCCGGTAATTGATAACGAGACACGAAAAACGTAATTATTAACGGCAGCGATACAAATCACATCTACACGGCGCCGTTGCACAGAGGGAAGTGTCCCACACATACTGTCAGACTTGTACTGACTAAAATCCACGGTGTCCTTCAATAGCCCTTTACGTACCGGGGTCACGGTAATCCCTTGGTCCCGCGACCCCGGCAGGCTTTGGCCCTCTACAGGCCCCGTCACTATGCTGACACTCCTTGAGGCGCGCGTGGAACACAACGCGCCGTCGACCCAGGCATGGTCCATGGTCGGACAGCGAGTCGCCCATTACTCGCTGCCCGCATGCCCGCGCCTACGGTGGCCGGAGATCGTCTTGCGGCAAATACGTGTTAGTGGATTTTTCTGCTATTTGTTACGATAATTGTGGTTTTGAAACTAGTACCAGCATTATGATAAAATAAAACTCAGCAGTCAACTAAAGCGTCAAAATGTTTTCATAATGGGGGATTTACAGTAGTTGATTTACCCGGTTTAGCTGTGCGGCGCAAATCGACCGTGTGTATCCCCCGTTCATCATCTTCATTAGTCTATATTTGTTCCCACTGTAGGGACACAGGTCTCTTCTTTGTGAAAGGGTGTGGGCCATAAACCACCATATGGGCCAAGTGCGGATTGGTAAATGTCACAATGACTTTGAATTTTTGATTCTAGGACATGCCGGTCTCAATGCGAATAGAGTATCCTTGATGTTGTTTCTTTTTAATAAAAAAAATACGTGTGGCATTCTGGGACTGCCGCGGTAAAGCTATTGCATAGCAGTTTTTGTCAACTTATGCAATTATAATTATTATTTATTTATTTATAAAAAAATAGATAAAAGTTATCGCATACCGCGAAAATTTAACGAGAATATCATCCCATTGTTGCTCTCTAGGAAGTTACTCTATTAATTAAGCTATGGTCAGCCACGTCAATCAAGTGAAATGTCAAGAAAAAAATTCATTCATTCAAATTTTATTCATTCATTGACATGACAGATGTGACAGTGTTAGGTTTATTTGGATAAAAGTGCGTTTTTACTTGTATTGTACTGTGTATCCGAATTTAACTAGCAATCTTTTCCTCTCCAGTCTTGGCCTTTTGCCGCTTTTAATTTAATCTTTGTAGCGAAAAAAAAAGTTGGGCACGGAACAAAAGATTTTTTAACGAACTCCATCCTTAAACTTTGGCAGCCAAGTTACTTGTAACATACCGTGCCAATTCCCAAATAATTACTGTTCCCGGTTTTTCACTTCTTTTTCGTAAAACAATTAGGGTGTTGACCTAGTAATAAGAGATTTTATGTAACCTGTACTTTGAAAGTTTAAAAAGAAATATCCCAGTAGCAATTAAATTAATTAATTCAATTGGTTTTCTCTAGACAAGGGTGCTCCACCCTATCCCCTAGGCTACATCATCGCTTCGTAAATATATAGAAATAAAACCCCAAAAGCCCTTTGTAAAACACAAAGAGAGTACAATTAAAAAGTTTTCGGCGACATAACCATGTAACCGTTAAAAATAACACGACTGGTTTTAATTGGTGTACAATTAAGGCTACGAGTTAGTCTACCCACTACAACCTTGATAACTTTTTGACTTTATGTGTAGGTAAGTCTACTAAGTCTTACCAAGTGCTATCATATTACCCTGTAGTAATTGTGTTTAGGAGGTCAGACAGGCAGTTGCTCCGTGTAAAACACTGGTATTTCATCTGGTTAGATTTGACAACAGCACCATAGGTTACTTGTAACCTGCGACTGAGCGATACCACTGGCGGTGATAGACATCACCAGGAAGAGCGTCCAGCGCCAAATAGTTTTACTGTGTTCCATCGGTGCGCAGGAGTGTTTCCTCCCATAGTATTTTTTTAAACGTAGTAAAATCATCCAATGATTTCTCCCACCCAAAGCGGGACGGGAAGGTCTGTCAGACTCGTACTGACTAAAATCCAGGTTGATCCGTCAATAGCCCTTTACGTTCGAGGGTCTCGGTAAGCTGATGAGACAGCCCCGCGATCCCGGCTCCCATTTTATTACGGTCGTGCTCCCCTTCCTTTTGAAAATAAAACCTATAATATTCGATAGACAAAGGCTTAAACAAGCAGAAAAAAAATCTATTGTATCGCCATTTCTACCCAACGTAATCAACTTGACCCACTGTTACGGTAATTAATCAGTTGCTCCGACAACCGAGCTGGCAGTTTTCATAATTAGTGACGCGCCGGTGTCGGATTTTTGACAAATGTCCGCCCTAGGGATGGGACCGTTTGAGTTTAGTTTTTGATGTTCTGAGAGACCAAGGATGTAGGAATCGTTTGTTTTGTGTGCTGTGGAGAATAATTCGTTGTGGCATTGATTTTTTTTTGATGTTGAAAAGAATTGATAGTTGTTGTGATTCGTTAACATTGTGTGGAATTATTGTGATTTTTATTTTAGCTCGGTGTCACACTGCATTTTTTCTTCTGAGACTATTGCCAGTTTCATTTCGTGGCTTTGATGATGTTGTCAACTCTTCTGACTGCTAACAAAAGTGAGCCCCTGTTTCCTGTTTTTGAGACAAAATTGTCGTCAGATATATAAGATAGATTTTGTCAGTTGTGATGACCTTAAATATTACTTGTCGTTGATTTGAAATAATTCTGTTCTGCGATAAACCAATCTTCACACGCGTTAGGAATGACTTCTTGAACCAACTTTTTCCTGCAATTTTTTGACAGTTTTTTTTTCGTCTGAAGATGTGGGTGTCCTCTGGTGGCAGAGCTAAAAAAGTCGCCTCTGCACCGACAGGCTTATGAAATTTGGCTTTAGAATTTTATATTGATTATACCAAGTCCAGGTTTAGGTTTACAATGTTTTCCTTCACTGAAAGTCGAAACAAGGTTCCTCCAAAACACATAACGCGATGTGCTTTTGCATCCAGACCATCTTTCTATTCGGTTACGGAAGTAAAGATCCTGTTTTATTATGCACAATGTATAGAATCTCATGTTTTTACCAATTCCTTTGTCTGGGTCTCACCGTGGCATTCGTTATGCGCTTTACGAGTTTGAATCCGCCATTTTGTTTCGGCTTTGTAGCGTGACATGAAATGGATGAACATTTTATAAAAGTTTGGTTTTTGTTATTTAGTTTTACTGTGAGTTAAATTTACGGGGTTTTTGATGCCCCGTTCACGACTTCATGCAATGCGCACACGCGTACCTATATTTGTATACTGTCGGTCCGCAAGTTGCGTTGTCATCAAATTTTATTTGATCTCCCATTAGTATTTTTAGCCATAGATTTTATATATTAGTTACAGATTTTCCGTCTAAATTAATACCCTATTAGTGTCCCACTGATGTAAAAGGTGTACTCCATAATGTAACTTCCTTCCTAATAAGCCATTTAAAAAAAATGAATCTCAATAAAAGAAAACAACGGTGTATCTTTTTTTAGTCTGACCTTTGAATAAAACCCTTTGACATAGAAAATCTAATTGAATCGCCATGGCAACCCTTTTGCTGTGAGTATCTTGTTTGTCCTGTGTTTACTCGTCAACAAGAGGGCAGATCAACAACATTTTTCAATGGAGATGTTTTTGAGTTTTTCGCCTGTTTAGGTTTTCATTTTGGCAGTTGCAAAATGGTCTCCGGTTGGAAAATAAAAAGCAGTGTTTTTTTTGCAAGATTTCTTGTGCTTGAATTTGTTAAATTATTTTTCTTCTGTCTCTTTTGGACCAGAACTGAAACAAAAGTTTAGCGTGTGAACCAGTTCTTGAAGGATCATTGTACCGGTTGCTGGGGTTAGTACACAACGTTCCTTCCTACTTTCTTCACCTTGAGGTGGTGAAAAAGTTACTAGGTTGGCAACACGCAGGCGATACCTCTGGTGTTGCAGGCGTTCCTAGGCCACGGTGACTGCTTTCCATAAGGCGAACCGTATGCTTGTTTGTTACCTTTATCATAAAAAAAACCTTCAAAAGCGTCTTTCAGTTCCTGTTTTTTTATTGTAATAGGCTGGCGTTTGACCACTATCTCTCTTGATGGTAAACGAAGATGTGGTCGGTGGTGGACCACGCTTACCCAGAAGTAACCCATTCACTCTTGACTTAAAGATCCCAAGGTTGTAGCTATCAGGAAAAACTAACTCCGTAAAGTTTCTAAATATAATTTGCCTGAACCGTCACACTGGATTTTCTTTAAAAAGCTCACTTCACAACGATTCCTTTTATTTTCAACTCCTTCAAATATATTGTAGGTATCCGAGACAATTTCATCAAATTGGATCACCCCATTTTACACCTTTCTTACTGAAAAAGATAAAAAGGTATCTCGAATTCGCACAATACTGAAACGCCATTAAGATTTCTCTTAACGTGAATAGCTTTACTGGATACTATAAGGCTGCGCTCAGACGTCACGCGCCCGCTAAGCCCACGCCACGCTCTTAAGCACAAGCGTTTAACTTGCTTTGCTTGCTAACGATAGGTTGGCGTTTGCCCACTGAGATAGTGGTGGCCAGGTTTTAAGCGAAGATGTGGTCAAAGGTGAACTTATATAGCATTTTCCGAAGGCTTACGGGGTGGGTGCAACGCGTTTACTTAGTGAGCGCGGCGTTGGCAAGGGACGGGCGCGAGGCTTGTGCGGTTTTTATGTGTCACTAGCACTTTTCCCGCGACTTCGTCCGCGTGGGTTACGTACTTTCCTAATTCCCCCTTTTCACCCCCTTAAAGGTTAAATTTCCAAAAACCCCTTCTTAGTGCTCCCCTACATTATAAAAGGAAGCCGTGTGCAAAATTTCACATTCCTAGCCTCAGTAGTTTCGGCTGTACGTTGATATGTCAGTCAGTCAGTTCTCCTTTTATATATATAGATAAGTCTTAAAATTACGAGTATGTACCAAAAATTTCAATGCGAGTTTGACGCGGGTGCTGATGTGCGTGTCGTCTGAATGTAGCTTTAGGTAGGAATGTAATAACCGTACATTTGAACGTTTTTGAGACAAAGGGTGGTCCTAGAGGCTGACGTAAACTGTTGTTCGGATTGTCTGTCTGTTTGTAGAATGTCTGTATCAACAAAGTGCCTTTTTGTGAGATTAGAATATGATTTCGTGTTAAAATTGTCTCTATTTTTGACTTTGATAATAGGAATGCAGTGAATGTAAACCTTTGTATATCAGTTTTACACGCACGCACGGATAAGCGGGCGATTATCTTGAAGGTAAACTGCTAGCGCGTTCATAATCAACCAAGCCTATAATGTTCCCACGTCTGGGATACAGGCCTCTCTGAGTGAGAGAGAGTGGACAAATGTCTTCGAATGTTTGGTTTTAAGACATACCCGCTTTCATCACTATATTTCTTTTACCGTTTTGTGTGATGGTGATGAAATAAATTACACAAAGTAATGCGTCTGGCTGACGTCGGCAGACGATCTCCGGCCAACGTAGGCGCGGGCATGCGGGCAGCGAGTAATAGGCAACTCGTTGTCCGACCATGGACCATGCCTGTCATTTTGCTGCTCTAGATGGTCAAAGCCTGCGTGTCGCGGGACCAAGGGATTACCGTGACCCCGGTACGTAAAGGGCTATTGAAGGACACCGTGGATTTTAGTCAGTACAAGTCTGACAGTCCCTCCCGCCCTGCCCTGGGTGGGAGGACTCATTTGATGATTTTACCACGATAAAAGAATAAAGTCAAAACACCTACATACCTTCTCATTTAATTAGCTTAAACCACAGAATCCAGAACGGCACGTTCCATTCCTAAAACGAGTCTAATCAGAACGGGTTTAACCTCACAAATATTATTTACTTAATTCGATAAGAGACGCTTAGGTACAGCCTTTGTAGGTCCTTTTTAGTACGATGATGTCAATTGACATTAATACTAAGACGGTAGGCAATAGAGCTTTGAGTTGTAATGGCATTACATTACAGGTCGCTCTCATAATAGAAATCTGTTGAGCATTAAATTTCTGGAGAAATTGTATGGCAGCGAGTAATGGGCACTCGCTGTCCGACCATGGACCGTGCCCGGGTCGACGGCGCGTTGTTCCACGCGCGCCTCAAAGAGTGTCAGCATAACGACGGGCCGCTCTAGAGGACCAAAGCCTACCGGGGTCGCGGGACTCTCGAATTACCGTGACCCCGGAACGTAAAGGGCTATTGAAGGACACCGTGGATTTTAGTCAGTACGAGTCTGACTGTCCCTCCCGCTCTGCCCTGGGTGGGATGGACTCATTTGATGATTTTACCAAGTAAAAAAAAAGGTGACCTGTTATCGTCTTTAAATAGAACTAATATTACTTTTATACTAATAAACTTGTGTTATTTAAATCAGCTTTAATTAAATAAATAAAAACAAGCTTTTATTATTAAACGAGTTCAAACTCTACGGGATTGCGTCGTATCATTACAGAGTTCCTGTAACCAAATTCCAGCTCCATCATCACATTAGCTCCATGTCATCATAATATTGCATTGTCACGCGATATAAATATACGTGCAAAATTTCAGCTCAATCGGAAACCAGGAAGTGTGTCAAATTTAACTTGCAAGGTTTGATCACAGAACGGACGAAATAAGTAAAATAATTAAAAGCTTTTAAAAATAAGCATGTGTGTGTTCGATTCCCATATCGGTCTGTGTTATTGGTAAAATTACACCTATAGTTAGAACCCAGTGGCTTGGCACGCGACTATGGGAAGAGACCAGAATTACCGAATTACCGTGACCCCGGAACATAAAGGGCTTTTGAAGGACACCGTGGATTTTAGTCAGTACGAGTCTGACAGTCCCTCCCGCTCTGCCCTGGGTGGGACTCATTTGATGATTTTACCACGTAAAAAAAAAGACTAGTAGTTGTTCCTGGTCTGGGTTTTCTTGTATGTGAGTTTCGATGTTTGTAAACGCACCCACGACACAGGAGAAATTCCTAGTGTGTGACAACTTTTCAAAAAAAAATAACATCTCAACCACAAGTCTGATTTATAAATTCAATTCTCCAAAAAAAGTCAGTACCTACACCTAAAGTAATTTAAGGATAAGTCGCTTGAGGACCCCTAAATGTATCACCGCAGGATTACGAGGGTCCCGTATACAGGCAAGTTTTAATGAGGTTTGGGTCACAAACTGAGGGTCAAGACTAAAGATGTCTTGTTTGGGACCTCTGCGGTGTGCCGAATTATGTTTTGTAAGTATCCGATGGGTTATGAAGATTGTGGTTCTCTTGTCTTTGATTACAGCCGAAATTAACCCTGATAAGAACGTGGGCGAGGTGGAAGGAGTATGTAAGGGTTGTAGTGGGCATTCTGGATGTTTTGGCCTCCGTGACAAGGTAGTGTTTTTATTAAGGTTTGTTTTAAGCCCGGATGGATTTAGTTTAGTGTGGTCTTGTGAGTAACTTTCGTTACTTCGGTAACAAAGGTTTTTAAACTACCGGTAAATGGTACCGGTAATTTTGTATTTTTTTGGGATATTTACGTTGATAACCAGACGAATTTTTCCACCAATCAAGTAAGCGTGTCTCAATGTGCTGTCAGCGGTCAGACAGAGCCTAATAAAGGCCCAAATGCCTGTCAGGTCGCGGGACTGTTTAAAACGGTAACCGTGGCTCTGGAATGTAAAGGGCATATGAAGACACAGGGTGAGTTTTTAGTCGGTAAGAGTCTAACAGTCCCTTTTACTCTACCCTGGGTGGAGAGACTCATTTGATGATTTTACCACGGGTGCTGCGTTGAAAATGATGCTGTTTTTATTAAGGGACTGACATCTTTTCCGAATTTTGCAACTAGTTCAGACAGTTTTGCATTACAAGCTTTATCCATTAGATTTCATAATATTATTTCTCTTACTAAAATACTATTGCTCCTTCAACACTTAAATCCAATGCAACTCTTCGTTCCTCATCATTAAACTTAAACAACCACGTTAAATTTGTAATGTCTTCGTAACTAGCTTCGTGAATTCCATTCGCCGATGTTACCCGAACGGCGAATTCCTCGATTCACTTTCAAATCTTGCGCAGGATGTGAATATTTCTCAAGCAACATAAAATCATAGTGTGTATCGCAGTTGAGTATATCTTAATTGAATCATGCTTCATATTATGTAGATAGGGTTACCACCAAAAGGGTATTTAAAAAAAAAAAAAATTAGTGTCATCTGCCTAGCCTTTTATCAGGTTTTTTGGAGGTCGGTAACGGTAAGGAGCGTATGTGTTCCTGAAAGGTCTGATACATAGTCGCTCCATGTAAAATACTGGAAGTGATTTGGTAATTGGGTGTAATTTATCTATACTTCTATACTAATATTATAAAGAGGAAACCTTTGTATTTTTGTATGTTTGTATTGAATAGGCTCAAAAACTACTGGACCGATTTCAAAATTTCTTTTACCATTAATTAGAGGGATTCTTCCGAATCCGTATAGGCTATATTTATCCCGGAAAATAGATAGGATTTTTCGTGGTAGTGAAAATTGTGGAGTAAGGCGTCGAAAAAACTGCCGTACGTAACGATTCTCGCGAACGCTGCCTAAATGGTTAGAGATGTATGGTTGACTTCTATGGAAAAGTTGTAGAACTCAATAATGCCTACAAAAAAGTCCGCAATAGTATAAACCAAACATTTATATTTTAGCCATTATAACCACTTTTCCATAGAATAAAAGTAATTAAAATTATTAGCCTATGTTTATTGATCATATTACCGTCAAATACTAATCCATATCCAAATAAACTATTTATTGAGCAAGATTGTTTAAATAGCTATAAATTACTTTTTATTTTATCCCAATCGTACAATCCATTCAAAAGATATTACGAATTTAAAATTGTAATTGGTATTAAAATGAATGATGGTCTCGCACTCTGTTCGAGACCAATAGTGGCACCGAGAAACGATGCAGTAAATTAAATTAACAAAATGATTATTGGAAAAGTTATAAATGTTTTAAATCCATCGACACCGTGTGTAACACCGAAGATACAGTACATTATCCACAAGAATTTTTAAACTCTCTCAATCCTGCCGTCTTGCCACCCCACGAACTGAAATTAAAAGTAGGTACGCCCATTATGCTATTAAGAAAATTAAGCCCTCCTAATATTTGCAATGGGACAAGACTTTTGATAAAAGAATTGCGAGCCAATGTGATTGTAGCGACCATCATCACCGGCCCGGCGGCTGGACAGCTCGCTCACATTCCGCGGATCCTGATGATACCGACAGATTTGCCTATTTCCTTTAAAAGATTACAGTTTCCCGTCAAGGTATCGTTTGCCCTTACTATAAATAAATCCCAGGGTCAAACGTTTTCAATGGTAGGCATCGATCTCAGAAAAGAGTGCTTATCTCATGGCCAATTATATGTTGCACTTTCTCGAGTAGGATCTCCTGAAAATCAATATGTTTTAATGCCATCTACAAATACTACTGCGAACGTAGTGTATAGTGAAGCATTAAGATAGAGAGAAAAAAAAATAAACAAAAATAAAAGAGTTAAGCAGATACGAAACAAAGAAATGTAACACGAATAAAAAAACCTATAAAAACATACATACAAAACAATTTTTTTTTTCAGAGAGCTTTAAAAATAAATGTCCACCCGTGCGAAGCCGGGGCGGGTCGCTAGTCTATAATATGTATGTATTTAGAAATATATAAGTATGTTTATCAGTTGTCTAGTACCCATAACACAAGCTCTGCTTAGCTTGGGACTAGATGGCGTTGTGTGATAGTTGTGGAATATTTATTAATTTATTAAAAAGAATTAAATGAAATATAATTGTAATTTAGATAATAGTTTACCAGCGTCAGGCTGGCAAAATTATCAAATTTGTCCTCTCACCCGGGGCAGGGCAGGAGGGACTGTCAGACTTGTACTGACTAGAATCCACGGTGTCCTTTAATAGCCCACTAGAGCCAAACGCCTGGCAGGGTCGCGGAACGTCTGTTAGAGTTACCGTGACACTGGTCCTGTACGATCTGACCTTTAGTAAGACAGTATCTACTGCTGCACCCAAGGCGGTAGGACTCATTTGATGATTTTACCACTCATATAAAAATAAGGTTATTGATAAAAAATGAGATCTCAAATTATTCAAACAAACCTTTTAAGTGTTCTTTATCAAATTTTATTTAAACAGTCCCAGGACGACAAAATATACCTTATAAAAAAACATAATCTTTACCAAAGAAAGTGAATGAAAAGCTAATAAAAATAAGTTCTTTCAGGCTTACTTTCAGAGTAAAACTTTCTGGCCTTTCGACCAAATTGAAAAGTTACTTTAAAATCCCTCTCCACGGCTCCACATTTAGAACTTTTTGCTCCAATTTGTCGGCACAAGATTTTAAAATTTTACAAACGTTTAAGCCAATTAAAATGATAATCTTTTATTTCGACGGCTTGTGGAAAGTCCGGAATGAAATTGTCAATCCATCAAATCTATCACGTAGATATTCTGATTGCAAGCGTCGAAATACAAATACTGTAAACAAGAGATACTGTCCATCAAATAGATTGATTTTTTACGTATGAGGAAAGTGTATTAATTTATCTTTCGTGCTTTTTAGGGTTCCGTACGTCTGAATACAAAAACGGAACCCTTATAGGATCACTCGTGAGTCTGTCCGTCCGTCGCTTACAGTCAATTATCTCCGAATCTATTAGACCGATTAAGTTGAAATTTGGTACACATATCAATTCCTGTGACCCAAACACAGAGGTGTGACGTGAGCAGATGAAATCTGTATATGGGGGGTCATTTTTGGGGGGGAAGGGGAAAATTAAAAAAAAAATCTGAAAACTGCATCGTGTGTAATATCAAATGAAAGGTCTTGTTGAGAAGATCTTAAATGTATTTTTTTGTAATTTTAAAATAAATAGTTTCCAAGTTATTCAAGAAAATAGACGAAAATTGACCATTCCCCCCCCCTTATCTCCGAAACTACTGAACCTAAAATTTTGAAAAAAATACAGAAATTAGTTTTCTCCTTATAGATTATAGGAAAACCTATAAGAAGTCCATGATATTAAAATAACATAGTAAATCACTCAATATTGTGCGTACCAACTTACATTTTTTTTAATACGTCATAAATCGTAAACCGCAATTTATCTTTCAAAGTTACAACCAACTTTTATATAATGTTACTTGCTGCTACGGAACCCCTTTAAAGGCGAGTCCGACTCGCACTTGGCCGGTTTTTTTGTGTGGTTCGGAGTGAGCTGACTTCAGCGGTACCAGTAAGGTGAAGTCAGTAGTGAAAAAAAAGGAGTTTAGGACGACACAAACATAGTTGTCCCAGGTCTAGGTGTCTGTGTATGTGAGTTTCTATGTTTGTAAACGCACCCACGAAACAGGAGCAATTCCTAGGGTCCCAACGTTTTTTCTTTTAAATAAAAGAAAGGGATTGTAATAATATCGTTTAGATGGCGGCTCATGACCACTTGTGATCACTAATTTAGATTCATCAGATCAGAGTAAAAACTAAAGGACATATTTCAAACTTGTTAGATTTTGTAGGGAAAAAATCTCTTTGACTGAACCATATAAATTGAAATACAAAAATCTTCGAGTTTGCTTCGTGGATCAAGTAGTTAAAAGCGAGATTTCAGAGCGTGTGGTTTGATTCCAGGTGTGATTCGCTCAAAGATTTCTCAAAAACACGGAGTCTATATTGTGATGGCTTTGTTTCTGTTTACATTAAAAAAGAAAAAGTTTATGAAAAAATGGCGAAAAGAGAAGAATAAATTATAGTTTAAAAAAACTAAAAAAACACGCTTTAATAGCAATCGAACTAAAAAGTAGGAAATAATTTTTAAGTATAAGAGAGTTTATGTTACTGCAATATAAAATCCAACAATCAATTATCATAATTAACTTAGAATAAGATTAATATAAATATTAAGATATTAACAAAAATTCAAATAAAGTGAAAAAGCGTGGGGTGCTTGATATCGAATGTGATGATCATTTTATTATTAGTTACTGTTTGCAATATCAGAATTATTATAAAAATATCATTGAGCACCCCACGCTTTTTCACTTTATTTGAATTTTTGTTAATATCTTAATATTTATATTAATCTTATTCTAAGTTAATTATGATAATTGATTGTTGGATTTTATATTGCAGTAACATAAACTCTCTTATACTTAAAAATTATTTCCTACTTTTTAGTTCGATTGCTATTAAAGCGTGTTTTTTTAGTTTTTTTAAACTATAATTTATTTTCTGAATTTTTAGTCTCAAGACGACAATAAAAGAAATGAAAAAATTAAAATACACAAGCGCGGATGCGCGCGCACTATTTCGGTAGCAGTGACTAATTATAAAATTCGAGGATTGAGAACGGATGATCGCGCAGCAATCGTCAGCAGCGACCAATAAAGAAATTTGTCTTTTGAAAGTGGGAGAAGCCAGAGAGAGGAACAGGCCGTATGCAGCAGAGAGCCAATCGACAGCAAAAGACAGAGAATGACATTTTCATCGGCGATATCATGCTGACTAATCTAAATATATTTTTTACTATCACTCCGCCCTAGACTTCGTCAGCGCGTGTTTCTAACTTCGAACCCGAAATATTATTGAAGACAAACTGATTTTACAATGTTCTCCCGCTAGGGGTTGATTTTTGAAATATAGATAATTACGCATCCTTTATTCGTTTGAGAAACTATTTATGCCAAGTTTTGGGTTTGTCGAAGCAAGCAGCCTTCCCTTAAAACTTAATCATACTTTTTCACCAACTTAGAGGGTGATTTTCGAAAACCCCAAAAACACGTGTTGGATTATTTTTTATCTAATTTTTATATACTGAGTTTAAAATTTATCGGTTAGCGCGTTATGATTTTCCCACACAAACTTTAACATCATCTAGATTACCAAAGAAGGGTAGTTTTAAAAAACGAATAATTTCCATCTTTTTCATTTACTTTTACTCGTTTTCGTACCAAGTTTCAAGTTTATAAACCTAACGGATAAGATTTTACATACAAAGGTTTTTACCCCTTTTCACCCCCTTTGTAGGAAGATTTTCACGAAATCCCTTCTTAGTGATCACCTACAAAATGAATCGCACCTACCGTCCAAAATTCAGGTTCTACGTTTAGCGACTTTAGATCCTTCCCTTTAAACTTGAATACCCCTTTTCACTAACTTGAGGGGTGATTTTCGAAAAACCCAAAAACACGTGCTTAATTATTTTTGATCTAATTTATATATACTGAGTTTTAAATTCATCAGTTAGCGCTTTATGATTTTCCCATACAAACTTTAACATCGTCTAGGTTACCAATGGAGGGTAGTTTTAAAAAACTATTAATGTCCATCTTTTTTATTTACTTAAACTCATATTCGTACTAAGTTTCAAGTGTATAAACCCAAGGCATAAGATTTTTCAAACAAACATTTTCACCCCTTTTCACCCCCTTAGAGGAGGATTTTAATATAAAATTTATAAGATTATTGTATTGTCATCGGCCTTTGACCCCTGTGCAAATTTTCAAGTTAATCAGACTGCTGGAAGTGGGTGAAAATGAAGTTAAAAGATTCCGTTACATACATACATACATACATACATACATACATACAGGTCAAGCTAATAAAAGCGTGTTAAAAATTTAAAAAGAAGAAACACTAAAAAGAACATATCAAATTATCTCCATTTAAGTTCGAATGAAAGATTCATCTGTTAAATCCAAGTCAGATAACAACACAAGTACCAGGCGAACATAAACAGGCAGCGGTGCAGTGCAGCCAATCAAACGTACTGCACGTCTGATTAGCGCGGCTGACTGGCGTGTTAGTTAGCATGTTCCTCTGTATTGCTAACTACTGTAACGGTACATGGGATTAAGATAGTTAATTTTAACAGTGACTAGTAAAGAATTTTATTGTACTACTACTAGCGAGCCTGCTTATAACACGACTCGTATGATTTGCAATTTCTAATAACCAAAAATGAATATCGTCCTTACTACTACGATATAGTTATGCAATTCGACTGATTTACGTGGCCGTGGCGAGCGTGTTTTTCATCTACCCGTAGATAACCACACGTTTTATGTCATATGTCGTCGCGGGAAGGATGATTTTCACTTGCACTTGAAATCATTCAAATGGCGTCGCATCGAGTCATCATTAAGCTCGCGTAGACAGCTGACTGGTCAGAAAAGAAACCAAATAGCCATGATACAAAAGCGCCAAAGGTGAAGATTTTTTGAAGAAATTGTTATAGGGTAACTCGCCGTCCGGTCAGGGGCCAAGATTGAATCGACAGCGCCTCGTGTTCCACTCGCGCCTAAAAGAGCTGTCACTAAACACCTGCCGAGGTCGCGGGTCAGGAACGCTAAGTCTAACCGAAGTAATAGGATGATATTAGTCAGTAAGAGTTTGAAGGTCCCTTCCGCTTCACTCAGGCCTGGTTCTATTTTTTTTTTTTGTGAAGTGTCTGTAATTTTGTGTTTCGTATGTGTTTAGTTTGGCGCAGTGGCTGAGAAATTGGACTCCTGCGCTATGTGTCACGGTTTCGATTCCCGCACGTAACAAATATTTGTATGATCTGCATGTAGTTGTTCCGCGTCTGGGTGTGTGTTTTTCTATGTTTCTAAACGCACCCACGATACAGGAGAAATTACAAGCCTGGGGCTACTTTAAAAAATAATAATTAGGAAATCTATTCATAACATAAAAATCACAGATAAATACTTACGAGTACATCTCTGTTTACATTTTCCATAATACTTCGCGCAAATGATTTTGCAATCCCCTTTGCAGAGATAAGAGCTCGATCAAATATAAAAACGTCAATACTGGGGCAGTTGAGTGCGAACAAAATCAATCCTCTTGATGGACACTATCTGATGTAACCGGTCTTTGTTTTTGTAAAGAGCCGATGCCGGAAACAGGAAATGGGCACGTTTGGTTGATTCGGGATTGCTGAATGATCTATGGTTTGTGAAGTGTGTGGTGAAATTCGCTCTCTATGTCGTAAAGTTATTTAAAGACACTTCTTCTTTATAGATTTAAGGCCCGGAGACGGCACGGCTTTTTGTATGAAGTGATTCATGCTTGCGGCCCGGACCGCGCACGGCCCGGTCCCGGCCCGGACACGGCACGGTGTAGCGTGAATCATCCTTTAATTCACAAGTGTCGGAGAAGAGTAACGATTTTTGTATTGAAAGCATACAGAAGCATAAATTAACTTTTAATTTATTTTTATAAATAAGTTAATGTTCTAAAAATACATTACGATGTTAAATCAAATGAAACGCAAGTTCCTCAGACGCAAGAACAGAGAAATACTCAAATTAACTCATCGACAATAAATGTACCAACCAAAAATGTAACTCTCTCTATCAATAATTGGACCAATGTTTCGAATGTTAACTTTTACTTTTAATTGTCATTATTTTTAATAAATGCCTATCTCATGTTATTATTGAGTTCATTTTTTCGCAAATGGTACGAAAAGTAGAGTATTTTCCTCGGTGATAAAGCTGTCTTAGTCTTGGGTGAACTTAAATCCCTCGCTACACTCAGGACTCGTCTTAAATCCCTCGCTTCGCTCGTGATTTAAGTTTTTAACACCCTCGCTACGCTCGGGAGTAAACCTCGAGTCCTTCGTTACGCTCACGATTTAAATCGTCACCCGCGACAGAAGACACTGCTTTATCCCCTTGGTTAATAATCTACTATTACGGCCATTATGTAACGTACAGACGAGAAGCAAACCGAAAAGCACATCGCGTTTTTTCCCTGATATTCTTGCGCATATTCCTGACTTTTCAAAGTTTGGATATCTTACCCAGTTTTTCGTTACACAAAACAAAACTTCAGTATGATTTAAAAAGATTAAAAAAAATCGTTTCTATTAGATTTTAGTTTTTTCTTCATATGGTCTTAACATAGATTTTAAAATGAATTTTGATGTTTTCGGAAAGCCGTAAGCCGTTTTTCTAAACTACAGAACTTGCTACTCCATGTGTAACTAGAAAAGACGGAACGCCACCTGCTAACGTTCAACCAATACTAAAAAATATCTCTTCACCCAACATTTGTCTTTTCACTTCAAGTCCAGAACTTAAAAGGCTATCCCTATAAAAAGAACACGCAACAAACTTTACAATCCCGCATCCAATTTGGTAAAAAGCAACACTTTACCAAAGCTGTTTACTCAAGTACACCCCACCACACTTAATCATAGCGATCCGTACTTACGCGTACATAAAACGGGCGAAACTTGTTATCACTGTCGTACACCCGCGCTATGGGTGTAGTTTTGACGCGGAGGGCGGATAAAGAAAATGGAGTGGTCATTTTTTCGGATCCGGTTAACAAAATCTTGAATTTATTAGATAAACATGCTCATCTTAAGAATTCTGTATCCTTAGAATTGAGCCATGTAGGATACTGTGCCAGATTTGTTTTTTTTTTTTTAACTTATTTCACTTCAATTAACTCTGCGTAAGAATAAATATTTTTTATATGCCACTTTGATCTATGAAAGTTGAGGTTTGTGTTAATTTCCCTACTTAATCCTCATAAACTGTGAAAGGTGGAACCATGTTCTGAACCCAAATTTTGTAAGAAATGTGGCATCAACCAAACTACTGAGGAGGTCTGTGTTCAACAATAGAAACTTCCACGAAAATAGAAACTTCCAAGAAAAATCCACGGTGTCCTTCAATAGCCCTTTATGTACCGGGGTCACGGTAATTCGTGAGTCCCGCGACCAGACAGGTAATGCTTATGGAATATTCTTTGTCGCTTGCGCTTCACGGACGCAGAGTATATCAATGCAATTGTTTCATAGGTTATTACTCCATTTGCTTTATACGCCGTGTCCTAACTATCGTTTCGTTTTTCCAAAGTATTCTTACTGTCGAGATAGCAATGACGAGGGTTTTTTACAGGTTACAGAAGTCCAGATTTTTTCTTATCTTTAGGCCCTTTTCACCTATAGGGGCGAGCGGAGTTTGTAGTGATATCGACTATTTGATCGAGTGTGTTGTTGATGTAACGTCTGTAGAAAAAGTGGGTAGTTTTAAAAATGTTGTTGAACAAAATGACGTCGGTGGCCTAGTGATAGTCCTAAAGTCTGACAAACAGTCTTAGGCTGTATACAGAAAGAAAGCTGGAAACTTATAAGCGCTTACCGGCGCTTGACAGCGTTGGTTCATTCTACATAAAGGAAGCAGGTTGAAGCAGACCAAATAAGGTGTTTGTTAATTTTGTTTTTAATTTTAGTTGAAGCTTGTCGGAACTTGTCGGCACGTTCGGTGCTTATCGAAGCGCGTTCATACATTTTCCTGCGCGGGTTACCAGCGCTGTCAAGCGCCGGTAAGCGCTTATAAGTAAATAAATAAATAGATAAATCAATATTCCACACCACTGTATACAGCCTTACCAAAGGTAGTATCGTGCACACTAGTTATACAAACTGGTTTATCTTGGCCTTGCTATGCATGATCTTTCTGTGCGATAAACGGTCAGCTTATACTGGTTTCTTTATATAAAATTATTGAGATGAAAAGTCAAAATAGCCGTTCATATTGTGTTTTCATCTTTAGAAAATAATCTTATAGATATTATTGCAGTTCATGTGTCCTATGTTGGACTTGAAAATAATATATTTCACCATTGTAGTATTTTCTTAGTTTTTATCGAGTATCATTTATCTGAATTTGTCATAATTTCAAGTTACATTATGGTGCTGATTGCTTTCTTACCACATATAATATTTATTATTTTAATTACTTAACCTTGCTTAATCAATTAGTCCATAGCAAATTGGAGAGTAATTTAATTGTGTTTTAGCACTAAGCCACAAATTTAATTTATTATTAAGATTGTCTAGACGACTTTAGAATAATTATAAACAAACAATAAGATTTGTGAACAGTGTCTCGTTGATCTAGTGGTCGCAAGTGCAGCTACTGAATATGAGGTTTCAGGTTCGATTCTCTGGCTTTTTTTATCATGGTAAAATCATCAAATGAGTTCTCCCACCCAGGTCAGAGCGGGAGGTACTGTCAGACTCGTACTGACTAAATCCACGGTATCCTTCAATAGCCCTTTACGTTCCGGGGTCACGGTAATTCCTAAGTCTGGCGACCCCGGCAGGCTTTGGACCTCTAGTCATTTTGCGGACACTCTTTGAGGCGCGCGTGGAAAACAACGCGCCGTCGACCCGGGCATGGTCCATGGTCGAACAGCGAGTTGCCCATTACTGGCTACCCTTGCACCATTACTTGCTCGCTGATTGCTGCCGACGTCCGTCGCCGTAAGCGTCTACCACTGCGGCTAGGGTGGAGGGAGGACGCTGTCCTCTCCCTCACGCGGCCCGCCTAAATGAATAATCAATTATATACTCTTTTATTTTTATTTTATCTATACATATGTATAATAAATCTGTAGAAGGGTCAATTCTGTACATTGAAAATATTGAAAAAATAAATAGCGGGGGGTGTTGCTCGATCGATACCAAACCCAAATATATGATTAAAAAATTTTTTGTCTGTCTGTCTGTCTGTCTGTCTGTCTGTTTGTCTGTCTGTTTGTGCAGGCATCACGTAAAAACTAACGGTTCGATTTCGATGAAACTTGGTATAATTATTCCTTATTATCCTGGGCATAACATAGGATACTTTTTATCCTGGAAAAATACGTAGAAAAAATCTTATTTTTCAGTTTTATTTATAGACGTTGTTCTGTAGAACCGCGAACACACGTTGCATTACCCGCAGTGGATTCAGCGCCGTAATATTTATAAGATGTCATTGTCAGAGTTACTCAAAATGGGGAAATAAACCATCCACGCGAAGACCGACATCCGCGCGGACGGAGTCGCGGGCGGAAGCTAGTATAAAATAAATAGATAAAAACTAAATATATTTATCTTTTTGACAGCTTCAGGTCACTGACACTCTGAACCGCATATATATTTTAACTTTTAACTTTAAAATTAGAACAAATCGTTGTAATTTACATAAAAAAAGTTTTTATTTAAATTCCGAACTTCATATTCCCGCCATTTGTGATCATTTATTTTATTAACGGCCAGTCATTCGTTTTCATCGCTTCAATTACGATCTTAGATCACGGTTTAATGTTTAGATTTACGTAATATATCTTTTGTTTATTATCTTAATATTAATTATGATGGCAAATTAAATTAATTTTGTTAACAATGTTTATTGTTCCCGATTTGTTTTCTAATCAAATGCCTAAAACTATAGCTAGTAAAATAAATAATGATGAATTCAAAAACTGCATCCCAAGTACGCCCGTTCTTGAACATTCCTCATCTAATCTCGGAATATCGAGAGAGGCCTATGTCCAGTTATGGACAAATGCAGACTGATGATGATGAAATTGAGTCATTTGATAGGATTTTGATTTTTCTTTTGACGAACAGCAACGGCGGGTAATCTCACTTTTTTTATCGTTGTAAAATCATCAAATGCGTCCCCCCACCCAGGGCAGAGCAGGAGGGACGGTCAGACTCGTACTGACTTAAATCAACGGTGTCCTTCAATAGTCCTTTACGTTCCTGTTTAGTCACACTACCCCGTCAGACAGAGGCCCCGTCATTGTGCTGACACTCTTTGAGTGGGTTATGTCACTAAACATTATAAACGCAAAAGTTTGGATCGTTGTTTTTTACACACAATCAAACCATAACAGCACAGATATAATAATATGTAGATTTAAGACTAGAATAACATATAATATACATCTTTCTATTCCGGAAAAATGTGTGATCCCTTTTTTTTTACATGGTAAAATCATCACATGAGTCCTCCCACCCAGGGCAGAGCGGGAGGGACTGTCAGACTCGTACTGACTAAAATTTGCGGTGTCCTTCAATTGTCCTTTACGTACCGGGGTCACGGTAATTCGTGAGTCCCGCGACCAAATGTATGATCCCTTGGTATAATTTTCGGGTTACACGCGAGCAAAGATGCGTGCAAATGCTTGTGATTCCATTAGTTACAGTTAAGTTAAAAAAATTGTCCAGTATGTTAATGACAGGCTAATTAGATGTCCTGGGCCGTATTATGACGTCTTAAAACCAAGCTTGTTCCAGTGAGTGAACGAGGTGGCGCTAGACGACTTGTATATCTCTGTCTCTTTCACTCACTGGAACAAGCCTGGTTTTAGGACGTCATAATACGGCCGCTTATCTTGTCAATTTTATGTTTTTCCCGTACAAATGTAACCAGTCTCATGAATATTATACAAAATATACAACAACTACTACAACTCAGTATCCATATATAAAATTGACAGACAGTACAGTTGCTATCGCTCATCTTAATAATGGCTCATTTGTCTGAAGTGAACATGTCTGTCTGTCCCGAGCTTTATTTAGATACTCTTGGGGCCCCGAAAAGGGCGAGTGTTGAAATTTAATTGATTTGATTTTAATTTTATTATGTTGTGTAGATTGTTTATGTTATAGAATTTTATAAATTATTTTTTACATAGACCACATTTAAAAAACATGTTTTTTCCTTTTTTTACCGGTTGTAAAGGTGAAAAACAAACATACGGCTTGTGCCTGAAGTAAGACGTAGTCTACGGACGCCTGTAACACCAGAATTATCACCTACGAGTTGCCGCCTACCCACTTTGGAAAAAGGCGTCATGTTATTTACTTAAGCAGTTATATTACTCACTAGCGACCCGCCCCGGCTCCGCACGGGTACATTCTTTACTATATTCTGACATGTTATAACACATAAACCTTGCTCTTGAATAACTATCTATTAAAAATACCGCATCAATATCCGTTGCGTAGTTTTAAAGATCTAAACATACATAGGGACAGACAGACAGCTGGAAGCGACTTTGTTTTATACTATGTAGTGATGTCCTAGTGCTAGTAAAACACGCAATATAATTCTAAAAAAACATCGAGTGTGGCAGAAATCGCTAAAAGTCATCACCATCACCTTCTAGATTACAGTTTGGTACCTAGTACCACTTTAGTGCACACTTCGCAACTTTTCATAAGTGCACTTCTTTACAATTTTGGCAAGAGTTTCGAAAACGGGCACGCCGCAATCGCGGCGGTAAGACCCCTCTTTGAGGAGTGGCTGGATAGGCGTCACGGCGTCCTGACCTACCGCATGACGCAGGTCCTCACCGGACACGGAAGTTTCGGGAGGTTCCTGTGTCTGATAGGGAGGGAAGAAACGCCTGGGTGTCACCACTGCGAGGATCGTCCGGAGGACACGGTGGAGCATACGGTGCAGGACTGCCCCGCTTGGGCAGAGCACCGCCGTGTCCTCACGACGGCGATAGGCGGAGACCTCTCGCGCCCGGCATTGGTCGAGGCCATGCTGCGGGGCGAGATGGAGTGGGAAGCGGTCGCCTCCTTCTGCGAAGCAGTCATGCTCGTGAAGGAGGAGGCGGGCCGCCTGAGGGAGAGGACAGCGTCCTCCCTCCACCCCAGCCGCAGTGGTAGACGCCCACGGCGTCGGACGTCGCAAGACGATCTCCGGCCACCGTAGGCGCGGGCATGCGGGCAGCGAGTAATGGGCGACTCGCTGTCCGACCATGGACCATGCCCGGGTCGACGGCGCGTTGTGTTCCACGCGCGCCTCAAAGAGTGTCAGCATAGCGACGGGGCCTGTAGAGGGCCGAAGCCTGCCGGGGTCGCGGGACCAAGGGATTACCGTGACCCCGGTACGTAAAGGGCTAGTGAAGGACACCGTGGATTTTAGTCAGTACAAGTCTGACAGTCCCTCCCGCCCTGCCCTGGGTGGGAGGACTCATTTGATGATTTTACCACGATAAAAAAAAAAAAAAAAAAAAAGAGTTTCGAAAAGTGAAGAACACTTTTTAACAACTTTTGAAAACTTGGAAAATATTGGTACTTGTGGTCTTAAGTAACATTGAATGGATATCCATATAGAAACTTAACATAGCCTTTTCTCGAGTATGTTGTGTTTGACTCCCATTTTTTTGGATCGTGATCTTGGGACGGGACTTGAGGGCCTGTAAGACTCGTACACATTAAAATCTACAGTGTTCTTCAATAGCCCAGCTCTTTGAGGTGCGTGTGGAACACGACGCGTCGTCGATCTGGTCACGGTTTATGATCGGACGGTGAATCACCCATTACTCGGAGTCGGTCTTACATAGCCGAAAATCAGTATATTACATGCAGTGACTGCTTATCTAAAATCCATAAACCAGTTAGGGATTACCACGATTACATTTGGTTAAATAATTAGTTTGACCAAGGGACCTGGGACTCACGAATTACCGTGACCCCGGTACGTAAAGGGCTATTGAAGGACACCGTGGATTTTAGTCAGTACGAGTCTGACAGGCCCTCCCGCTCTGCCCTGGGTGGGAGGACTCATGTGATGATTTTACCACGTAAAAAAAGGGACCTACGAGTCCAGGGTATCAGGTTCTAGCGCCAGCACATTAACCTATCCTCAACTGTCAATTTGTTTTCAATTTTCTAGCAAATGCAGAAGGTTCATATTCGATTGAGAGAATTTGACAGATTGGGGTAGGCTGACGTGCAAAATTTTCCGTAGTAAAAAAAATGCCATAAAATATTTAATCTATAAAACCAAATCGGTAGCAAAATATAATCAAAACAAAGCACTAAATACCGTTGGTTTAACGAACCGTACCTAAACATTTTAATATTTTAGTTTCCTATATAAATCAACTACAACAGGTGCAAAAAATACTCGCCATGTTGCGTATTTATAACTGTTTGGAAGTTAATTCTATATTTATGGGCCGATTGCTCTGATGAAGTAAATAGTGGGTTTTATGATGGGTTTGGTGTAATGGTTGCTGTGCTGGTTATGGGATTTTTATATGGCGTAACCTGCTTTACGTCATCATCAGCCTATAAATGTTCCCACTGTCGGGACACACGTCTCCTCTCTGTGAGAGGGAGTGGGCCATAATCCATCACGCGGGCCCAGTGTGGGTTGATGGATGTCACATGTCTTCGGATTTTTGGTTCTAGGACATCCCGGTTTCCTCACGATGTTTTCCTTCACACCGTTTAAAAAAATAAATAAATAAATATTCAACAACTATCACACAACGCCATCTAGTCCCAAGCTAAGCAGAGCTTGTGTTATGGGTACTAGACAGCTGATTAACATACTTATATATTTCTAAATACATACATATTATAGATAAATTACACCCAGACACAGAACAAATGATCGTGCTCATCACACAAACATTTGTCCTGGGTGGGAATCGAACCCACGACCTCCGGCATAGCAGTCAGGGTCACTAACCACTAGACCAACAGGCCTGTCGTTTTGAGTCACCCATTCATTCACTGCTTGTCAATTTAGTCTAATCTATTGGAAATATATTTTAATCTTAGGCCAGCCTAGACTAAATAATATTCTCAATTTAAGGTTGACAAAAATATTCACCAATATTGAAAAATATACATCACAGTATTATAGACAAAACGTAGTTTATACACGATATTATTAAGTGTATGCAAATACACCGAAATGAGCAAAGCTAAGTAAAGAAAGGATTTCTACGAAATTAAACAAAAACTAATGAACATTTGTTATTTAAGTCTTATTGTTAAAACAAGAACCGGGTCATGTTAACTTATTTCTTCAAAAAATAATTTAAGATTTGTTAATCCTAATTAACCAGGCCAGGTATTTCTTACTATCTTATTTCATTTCTTACTATCTTATTTCAATACTAATATTATAAACGTGAAAGTTTGTTTGGATGGATGGATGTTTGTTACTCTTTCACGCAAAAACTACTCAACAAATTTGGATGAAATTTGGTACACAGATAGTTTATAATCTGGGTCAAAACATAGGATAGTTTTTATCCCGATTGTATGTTCCCGTGGGATTATTTTTTGAGTTGTACCGGCAAAGCCGCTGGCAACAGCTAGTTCAACATGATTCTCATAAAGTAGAATTCTCACGATGCGTTTCCACGCCGGTTATCAGCTCCTACTCAAACCATTACCGCTTCCTTTCTAGCCCCACCAGTCCATAGACTAGATCAATGGACTGATTGTGGAAATACCAGCCGCAATCAACGCTTATAGTGTAATTGGACGTTTCCTGAGCAATATTACTTAATAACGTAATAGTAAGAAAGTTTATTGAGAAATGAGAATCGTATATTATAAATGAGGTAGTGGGTGTTTGTTTCCGGACGTGTTCTATTGGGGATATCGTATTTTTTTAGCTTGTTAAAATCATCAAATGATCCTCCCACCCAGGGCAGGGCAGGAGGGACTCTAAGACTTGTAATGACTAAAATCCACGGTGTCCTTCAATAGCCCTTTACATTCCACGGTCACGGTTATCTGATAATATAGTCCCGCGACCCTGGCAGGCTTGTGTCCGGGGCCAACACAAAAATGCACAGGGAGTTGATGATTTCGTACTGGTTCTATAGAAATCAAATATTCATTTTTCCGGGTCTCGGTGTTTGTGGGTGAGTTAAAAAAATTGTAAGCGCACCCACGACACGGGCGTGCTTAGTAAAGCGCCCCACGGTTTCAAAAATAAAACAAATAATATTACAGGTCCAATTGAAAATCGAGCGTTTTGGCGCAGGCGCAGCCGTGACACAAGTAATTAAATAATTTTCTTTTGTGTTCTTGTTTAGATTTATCTAGGTTTAATTTATTTGTTTAAATGTTGTGTGCGTTCCTGACGTGTGCCAAATAAACTTATTATCTCCCTTTCTTTCAATCAAAAAGCAAGATAAGAGAAAACGCTAATTGGCACTGTATTAAAAGAAGATAATAAAGCTAAAGACCAGATAATTGTGCAAGAAAAAGGATAAATGTTCACGGAAAATACGATGGTATGCCAAGGAAAGACGTAGATAGTGACAGGACGTCCGAGAGATTATTTTGAACTTGATTTTACTTGCACTCGCACTGTGTCGTGATACCACAATTGGCTATTTGACAGTAGCTATAAATTACAAATATAATTAGTCCGTCATTTAGAGTTTGAAAAAATAACGGACACGTATTTTTCCTTTTGTAAAATCAATGAATATGCACCAAAATATAACGCATCTAAACTCGAGAGTGGGGGCTCGTGACGTCAGAATTCAATAGAAATTGTACTAAATTGTGACGTATTGCCAATTTTGAAAGCATCGTATCTCCGTCAATGTTGTTTTACGAAACAAAAGAAAAAATACGGGTCGAATATTTTTTGGTAATCTAAGTGACGGACTAATTATAATTTTTCAGTCAATTAGCCAATTACACTTAATCATTAAGCTCCGATATTGGTGTAATGCGTCAAAGAGAGGACACGCACCACCTCACGACTCAGCCCGATTTCCACCACCGAATAATTTTCCCTATTAAACTCCACAAAAATACCTATTATTAATTTGACATTAGTATTAGATACTATGTCGAAGTGGGGGCCATAGTTTATAGCACTATAAAGCTTAACAGCCAGAACGTAGAGCATGCGCCATAGACGACCGACATAACGGTGACTCCTAGTTTCAGCTAATTGAAAATTTAATACAATAGGTCGAAATGAGCGCTGAATTACGTCGACAGTTTTATTGGTTTCATGAAATACTGAAAACAATACGAGGGTGTAAACTTTGTGACACTTACTGAGAGACAGAGTTTAATGTATCTGTTGCTGTTACTGTGTTTAATTGTTTTGGTTGATTCAGTTAATGATCTTCTTGGTTTTGAAGTTGTAAATGCGACAAGTCAACGTTTTAGTAGACACTCGGGGTAACGTGACTCTTGAACGTCAAGGCAAATTGGAAAAACAAGGTGGAAAGTATTCGGCACCAGTTTACCAGTCTCTTTCGTCGTACCAGTTTGACCGTGCGTGCGATCGCCACTACCAAGGCGGTTGGTCTCATTTGATGGATTTGTCACCAAAATCATCAAATGAGGCCACTCTCCAAAGAGGTCTTATCTTTTTATCACCTATAGAGGTAAATACCCGGGTCATGCCCACTGTTTAAAGGGCGCTACACACGGCTAAGATACTATAATATTTTATCTTAAGATGTTATATTAATATATATTAGGCCATCACAGACGGCGAAGATACGATACTATAGTATTTTATCTTAAGATGTTATATTCATATATATTAGACCTCCTCTCTGCTCGCTCCATTGAACTGAATAAGAAAGAAATAAGATTCCAGGTGCGCGTGAGCCGGTCCTACGCTGTGTGTGAAAGAGATTTTGTCGCACGATTTCGTACCGACGAAATGTAAATCTCAACGTCCCGTATTCGCATTTTGTATCTTAATATCTTGTTATACGATAATAAATTCTCATATCGCTTTCCATCTTAAGATACCAAAATATGAAATATATATTATCTTCGTCGTGTATTATGATGGTCCATTGAATTGTATGGCGACTGACATGTTATCTTAAGATAAATATTATAGTATCTTAGCCGTGTGTGGCACGCTTTGTGAAAGATCACCTGTCCACTTCTGGTCAATGAGACATAGGCTGCGCTTAAAATAGCCGTAATTATCTGTCTTCGGATCTTAGGACTTGTGGGATGGTTCACATTATACTTACTTACAAGCTCCATCAACCTCGCCTTTTGCTTTCTTCACCCCTTCTGTGTTCATGTATACTATGTAATAGTAGGCTTGTCTCGTATTGCTTTGGTAGCTGAGTGTAAACAAGCATCATTATTGATCATTTTTATGTCTGTCTTATTTTACTTAACATAATTTTTCTTCGTCTTTACCTTTGTCTGTAACGCGGAGTTGGCATTCCCAAATTGTCCGACGATATTTATTTCGATTTTACAGGTGTTCTTGCGTAAGTTACATCTGCTCCATATACTTTTGGACATTTACCTTCGTCATCCATGTGGTTTGATGTCTTCCTCGTCTCAAATGTCTAATTTTAGCAGTTTTGGTGAAGTATATTGCTATCATTTCTCTAGGTCATCAGTCCCATATTTCAAACTCTGTGTCTATTTCTATACCAGTAATAATCAAGTAAAACCGTAACAAAAGTGATTGCATGTTAAACGACTATCAAAGATGCACTGCATACGATTTTTATGGAAATGTTGAAGCGAAAATGGTTACAATTTATACTTTTTCAACAATTTGCCTGTCAATCCATTCACGCGATATACTGTGAAAATGTAATATTCTAGTATTTTGTTTAATATAAGTCAAAAATTAATGTTTTCTATGTATTGGCAATCTAATCTTATACTACTTTTTTTTTATCGTGGTGAAATCATCAAATGAGTCCTCCCACCCAGGGTAGAGCGGGAGGGACTGTCAGACTCGTACTGACTAAAATCCACGGTGTCCTTCAATAGCCCTTTACGTTCCGAGGTCACGGTAATTCGTACAGTCCCGCGACCGATCTACTACTATTATATAGCCTGTAGCCTTCCTCGATAAATGGGAATTGTTCATTTCGAACCAGCAGTTCCTGAGATTAGCGCGTTCAACCTAACAGACTCTTCAGCTTTGTAATGTTAGTATAGGTAAAATAACCCCTTTAATTCTGAAATTATCAGTGTCCACTACTAGGGAACAATAAACGAAACGAAAGAGTAGAAAAGGCTAGCTTTTTGTGTATGTGTTATCAAGTCAATTAACCGGACACAAATTCTATCTCAGGTTTCTGACAAGTCGGCTGGGCTGCAACTGACAAATTCCTGATAAAAGCCAATTAAGCTAACAGGCAAAAGACACAAGCAGGACCTTCATATTAGGCATGAAGATCCTGCTATTTCTTTTGTCTAGTAACACGAGCAGTTATGTGTCTAATCACCTAATGTTATCCTTAAGTCATCACTAACAAAATCCTCATCGGTTCGGAAATATTCTCTTCGCGAAACCAGTCAATAATGCAAGCATTATTGAGTGCCATATTTCTGCACTCTGCTGCAGAAATATGCAACCCGTACAAACGATCAGTCGGATCTATTCGTCTGTCAGTGTTTCTATTCTCTACGTGCGAGGAATATTCCAGTCTGTCCAGCATTATTGTTAGCTTAAGATTTTTCTGAAAAATTGGTGAAATCAATATAATTTTGCCTGATCTGGAATTTGAACCGTTGTGCTATAGAGCTATGTCATCTGATGAGTGATGAGGATTTTGGCTACCAATGTCAGTAAACAAATCTGTTCTAGATTTACTCTAGCAATCCAATGCAAATCTTCAGTTAAAAATCCATTTAAAACAGTTCCAAGTCATCACTCATAAAATCTTCACCTGTCCAGACATATTCTCTTCGCGAACCCACTCAATAACGTTTGTCTTTGCTACAAAAATATGCAACCCGTACAAACGATCAGTCAGATCTATTCGTCTGTCAGTGTTTCTATTCGTTACGTGCGAGGAATATTTCAGTCTTGCATTGTTGATAGCTTCAGATCTGCAGGAAATGCCTGTTGATTGCTAGGTTTCAGTTCATATTTTTAAAATGAATTGTAACGGTTTTTTGCGTTGTTATGTTTGGCTAGCATTGCGGATCTATTTGCAGTTTGACGTAAAATTAATTTGTGGTTGTTGATGATGTGTTCTTGGTGTCGTTTTCACGTTAGTCAGGTTTCTTAATAGTCAGTAAACTATTTGTTAAAAATATATTTCATGGGATGGATGTAAACCGCTTTCAACCGGTTCTATTGGAAATCTATGGGGGAGGGTCTTACGGCGGATATGATGATGAATTGATGATGACATACAATTTCTACAAATACTTTACCTAACTACTGATCAAAGAATGGGCTTTAACTTAAGGTATTTTATATTTAAGCAGTGATCACACTATTCTATACCATATCAGTTTGATCAGCAACATTCTTACAGTGTGGTATAATTACTACACTGTAAGGTAATCCTTAAATTGCCATTGACTTTGTTTAGTAGAGAACTGATGTTCTAAAGTCAATCTTATGGCTTTCACCGATTTTCTTTTCAGGTGCACTGTTTTTCTACTTACTCTTCTCCATACAAAGGTTCTCTTGAAAAGATCGCTATTAGCGATAAGATCGCCCGTTGTGTCATCCTAATTATAAGTTACATCTTGTGATTTCTGTAATTAATATAATGTGTTGAGTTATTCTATCTATCTAATATTCATAGCGTATCAGTAAAAACAACTCCATTTTTTTTTTCTAAGCTGTTTAGTTAGTGACGGGGCCTGTAGAGGGCCAAAGCCTGCCGGGGTCGCGGGAACAAGGGATTACCGTGACCCCGGTACGTAAAGGGCTATTGAAGGACACCGTGGATTTTAGTCAGTACAAGTCTGACAGTCCCTCCCGCCCTGCCCTGGGTGGGAGGACTCATTTGATGATTTTACCACGATAAAAAAAAAAGCTGTTTAGTTGATTCTCTCTTATCAATAATTCTAGTTCTTTAAAGCCTCCCGGCAAGATAGATGATGACCTAAAGAAGGTAGCTGGACGAAAAAAGCCGGAGATCGTGCGTTGTGGTGCTTCTTGGGGGTTATGTCCATCTGTGGACTGCGATAAGCTGAAATGATGAATACAGAGAAAGAAAATATGTTTATTTAACACAAGCAAGGCACACAATGTTGTCATAATGATGAACTTTGTAATCTCACATAAAGAAGATGGGCAAAGTGCTCCCTCGAACTAACTCAATCTACTTCAGTCATTCGGCTTCTCTTCATTAAAAAAAAAAACTAAAACAACATTCCCATTCATCAGATAAGCCTCCTCATGCATGTATTTACATTTATTTACATACATATTATAATTTTCTAGCTCCTACCAGATCTAATCTGGCTCCAATCTTAGAAGGAACCGATTATTTTACATATTGAGTGAATGTCTGTGGTCTCCTCATAATGTTTGTGTATTTTATGACAAGGGGTATAATTTAGTCTTAGTTTAGGGGACTTCATCAAGAAAGAAATGTTATGTTGATGAGATGTAGAGCACAGGCTCCCAAATTTTTATTGAATACAGCACCTTATAAATACAGCACCTTAAAAATAAATCTAACAAGTCCTTTAACACGATGATTCCCGATGTCCACCCCCAATTTGGGGGACAAAGAAACTGGGGACAGCGAAACTGGGCATAGCGAAACTGGGGAAACTGGGGGACAACGAAACTTTTATGTAAAATTTTCTCTATCCACCCCGGGGTGGACAAAAGAAAGATTTTATATTATTATAATATTTCTGGCCTGGCCATCACTGGTGGACAGCGATAAGGGTTCAATTTTATATTAATGTCTGTCAGTTAACCATCAATAACTTAAAAAATAAAACAAAATTCTCTTTATCTGCTTTTTCTTTTAGCTCTCTCACCGTAATAATACGATGTACATTTTATACGGCTAGATAAATAACATGTTTTTTGATGAAAATAGAGGTATTTCATGACGCCGCCGTTTGGCCATGTATGGTGGAAGTGTCGAGTCTTAATGGTTATTTTTGTTTGTTTCAGGTATGTATTTAACTACACTGTGCAGCAATAGTACAAGTATCTGAAAATCGAAGATCATGTAACGTCGACAGACGATCTCCGGCCACCGTAGGCGCGGGCATGCGGGCGGCAAGTAATGGGCGACTCGCTGAGCGACCATGGGCCGTGCCCGGGTCGACGTTGTGTTCCACGCGCGCCTCAAGGAGTGTCAGCACAGTGACGGGGCCCCCTGTAGAGGGCCAAAGCCTGCCGGGGTCGCGGGACTTACGAATTACCGTGACCCCGGCACGTAAAGGGCAATTGAATGACACCGTGGATTTTAGTCAGTCAAGTCTAAAAGTCCCTCCCGCCCTGCCCTGGGTGGGAGGACTCATTTATTGATTTTACCACGTAAAAATAAATGGTTACACAAGCTCGGGGTCGCGGAACCGTCTTATGGGGTAACCGTGGCCTCGGAACGTACCTAAAGGGCTATTGAAGGACACCGTGGATTTTTGTCAGTACAAGCCTCACAGTGTGGGTACGAGGACTCATTGGATAATAATACCTCGTAAAAAAAGGGTAAGGATAAGTTCACAATGTTTGAATCATACTAGCTTGTTTCCAGCGGCTTCGCCCGTGTATAACTTGAAAATTATCCTACTGGAACATAATACCGGAATAATCGTGTTATTCTAGATTATAACCTATCTCTAAACCAAATGTCATAAAGATTCGTTCAGCCGTTCGAACGTGATTGAGTATCAACCATATATCTATCCAAAAATGACTAATTGGCAGATCCAGTTCAATTCTAAATCTACTTATCGTTCATAGCATTCCTAAAACGGTATTTCCTGAGACTTGGCCAAGATCACATGCTTCCAATAAATACTCCGACCTGCCAAACGTCTAATCTTAATTACCAACACTTAGACGTCTGCCTACCTCCTCTAGACGTGCTTCTGTTGCGCCGGCGCCTATAATACGTCCGAATTGTAAGCGTGGGAGCAGCTTTTGAGTATTCATGTATTTCTCTGCAATAAATTTGATTTTGAATCTTCTAATCTTACTAATAAATACGTAGGATTCCGAAGATAGATTTTTTTGTAATAAAAAACATATTGACGTTTCACTTGATTGTGACTGACCATAGCCAAATTAGTAGAGTAACTTCCCATAGAGCAACGATGGGATGATATTCTCGTTAAAAATTCAGTATGCGATAATTTTTTCTTTATTCTTTTCATAAATAAAATAAATATGGAAATAATTACAATTACATAAGTTGATAAAAATGCTATGCTAATGCTATATAATAGGTTTACCGCGGCAGTCCCCGAGTGACACACGTGTTTTTCAGTATTGTAACGTATGAAAAGTGTGACAGAGTTCATTCCTAGTAAAATCTAGACAAACGTCCCCAAAGCATAAAGATTCTTTGTATCAATGGAATAATAATAAAAATCCTTTGCAGGAATCACTGGAATGATAATAATGTATTAGGTCAAATTGTCAAACGCACAGTTTCTACTAGCTACATTTGAGATTCTAAACAAGTTCAATATAATTTATATAACGTAGTGAATGAGTGTTATATTTACATAATGACTTAATTTTTATACAAATCTTATTAATTTGATGTATTTTACGATCTTATTTCTTCATATATTTTTGCAGTCATTTATAAAATATTTTATCTACTATCATGCTATTAATCCTCTATAAAAGAACCTATAACAATTAGCTTATTGCCAACATTAAAACACTCAATGATATAATGATCATTATATCATCCAAACGCGTGTTATAATGAATTTCAAAAAAAGAACATTCTCATGCAATGACATTTTCACCACCAGATCGCTAAAATTTTGAAAAAAGAACAACTCGTCTTATCGTGTTATATCCCGCCATTTTTTCACTCGAATATGGTATGCGAATATGGTATGTTATGAGAATCTTTTATAGAGGATTCACAGCATGATTGTAGATAAAGTCTTGTATGCAACCGTTATAATTAGGTATTAAAACACTCATGTGATACTATTATCACACTCGGCTACGCCTCGTGTGATAAACCCACATTCGTGTTTTAATACCCCTGATTATACAACAGTTGCATAAATAACTATTATTTTTATGTATTGTCTGTTATCATGTAGTTTTAATGAATACCAAGATAAGGTAAATATTGCAAGGTCGAGACACTAAGTCTGACAGTCCTCCAGCTCAAGGCTCGAGGACTCATTTCATGATTTTATATCCTAAAATGTAATATATATACAAATATTTTAGATTATTTTAAGATGTCCAAAAATTACTCCATACTTCACAAAAGCTATTGGTTATTTGATTAAATAAAATAGTTAAGACTAAATTATAAGAGCATTTAGATTCATCATAATAACTAAGCCCCAAGCGTGGACCCTTTAACAGGGTAGATAATATTCGATGGATTACAACTCTGCCGTCCACTAACTAAAAGGCCGTTAAGCCACAGTTGCTCGTTTTCACTTTTTAATGTAGTCCTATACAACTTTCGATGCTCTATCTTTTGGTCTAAGAGTCATTTTTCTATGATTAATAGTTTAGGAGATACAGGAAGATTGCTGTGCAGTTAAACCACATAAAATGCATGATTAAAAATTAGAAAATGAATTTAATAAATTTAAATAAATATAAATGAATTAAACATATAACATATTGTGCAATAACACTATGCCTACATATATAATTTGCAGCCTTGTTCCTAGATAGCATATTTTTTAAGAGACATCAATTCACAATTTTAGCGTTTTCTCGAAAACTACTTTTTGCACTTAACGGCCTTTTAGTTAGTGGACGGCAGAAGTGTATTTTGTAACTTCACTCCAGTTGTAGGAAGCACAAACACAACACATAACTTTACTAGTTAAGTTTAAAAATGATGCAGTTGATGCAGCTGCTAGCCGTGGTAAAATTGTGCTGACCAAATAAAAGTTGACGATGACGCAATGGCAGAATAAAATTCAAAATATGAATATTCAAAAATGTAAAAAAAATCAATATATATAGATCCGAAAGGAAAGAGGTTGAGGCAAACAGAGGAGGTGGAATACCCACTCTATTACAGAACTATTCAAAAGTGACCATCACTCGAGTGAACCATTTAAATATAACTTTTATACTGAATACCTTTCATATTTAGGTAACCTCGTAACACGAAAAAGGCCATCCAGAAAATTCATTACATTGTGCAAATACACGTTCCCAATATTCGATCCATGAACCTAATCCCACCGAATTACACATTACACGGGCACAATAAAAAGGGTATTACACGTAATCCGACAATAGATCACAACTCCATATTATCAATCTATCGCTAATGGAAAGATCCGGGATATTGAATATTCTTAGATAAAACCTCCTCGATTACTCTGAAGGTTTTGACAGATGTAAGATAAAGATTTCTGCGAATGAAAGATCATGTTTGTTTCTGGTATTACGAGGGTAAATGTTGTGAGTGATCTGTTTGAAGAGTTGCGTGGAGATATGGTGGGTTTTTAGGTCAAGGTTAAGTGGATTTGGTGTTTGGGGGCGACCAGATAATGATAAGGTAAGGGTACCTGTAACCTGCGGGGATGGCTGAACGATCTCGCTAACGGTGTTAAGTGATGATTGCACTGCGACCACCATTCTATCGAATTCCAGCGCCAAACAGTTTCTACTGTTTTCTGTACGCATTTGTTTGTTTTTTTGATTCTGGGTTAGGTTGAGGCCAAATAAAAAACCATGTTCAAAAAAAAATTGACAAAAAGACACTACATTGGTATTGCTAAGCCGGCACACGAGGACGTGGGACGTCTAATACAAATAAATCAAAAATTCTTCTATATTTTTTGTAAAGGCGTTCATGATGAGACCTCTCGCGTCCAGCATTGGTCAAGGCCATCGCAGCATGGCCTTGACCAATGCGAAACGGGATGGGAAGCGGTCGCTGGAGGAGGCGGGCCGCGTGAGAGAGAGGACAGCGTCCTCCCTTCACCCCAGCTGCAGTGGACGACGCCCACCAGTTGTGTTCCACGCGCGCCCCAAGGAGTGTCAGCATTATGACGGGGGTCTCTAGAGGGCCAAAGCCTGCCGGGGTCGCAGGACTTACGAATTATCGTGACCCCTGAACGTAAAAGGTTATTGAAGGACACCTTGGATTTTAGTCAGTACGAGTCTGACAGTCCCTCCCGCTCTGCCCTGGGTGGGAGGACTCATAAGATGATTTTAATACGTAAAAAAAGGGACATTTGCACATTACACGCTTTATTAGACACAGGCTCCTCCCGAAACATCAGTGTCCGGTGAGGACCTGCGTCATGCGGTAGGTCAGGACGCCGTGACGCCTGTCCAGCCACTTCTCAAAGAGAGGTCTTACCGCCACGATCGCGGCGTGCCCGATGTGCAAATATCCCTAAGGGATAGATATAAGGGAAGGGAAGACTTATTGCGTCAACGGATGCAAAATATAAAAAAAAGTATGCTGGTCTATGGCATGGCGAGGCTAAGCTGCACTACATGCAGTAAAGGCGTAGATTTCAAAAATAGACAGATGGCTATTATTAAAAACTAATGTAGCAATCGAACCAAAATAAATAGAGAAAACGTAAAGTTGCCGTTCAGTTAAAACTTTAAAGTTCAAATGCCCATAAAAGGTGACATGACTCAAACCAATTCTAATGAGATTCACGAAAAATTCATGGACGACAAGCTTCCTCAAATGGAAATGAACTATTCATATTAAAATCTGATGTCACTAAAGTAAAAATAAAAGTTGTTAGCACTAAAAAGGTTCGCAATAAAATATTTGACTTATTGATTTAGATGGTGGTCTGAGAGATGCACATTGCTCTTTAAGAAATACTTTGCATGAATAAGGCTGCGGATTCACTGAGGCGGCGCGGAGACGAGCTGTTCCGCAATTCACCAGTCACATGGCTAATGCACATTAGCTGACCAGACACATGTGAATATCAAGCCATGCGATTGGTGAATCGCGGCACAGCACCGCTCCACCCCGCCTCAGTGGATCCGCAGCCTAAAGTAGTGTTGGACTTGGTTTTATAGAGTTCTGTACCCAAAGGGTAAAACGGGAGGTCGCGGGACTTACGAATTACCGTGACTCCGGGACGTAAAGGGCTATTGAAGGATACCGTGGATTTTGGTCAGTACGAGTCTGACAGTCCCTCCCGTGCTGCCCTGGGTGGGCGGACTCATTTGATGATTTTACCACGATAAAAAAGGGGGTAAAAGAAGACACTATTACTAAAACTTCGCTGTCCGTCTGTCTGTCACCAGGTACCGTGATAGTTAGACAGTAGAAATTTTCACAGATAATTATTTCTGTTGCCGATGTACTCGTAATAACAAAATACTGAAAAAGGGCACCCATGCATAAAACGTTTTTGCCGTTTTTGAAGTACCTACGTAATCCGTCGTGCGCGATTCCGGCTCGGACTTGGCCGATATTTTATAATTTTAAAATCTCGCTTGATTTAAATCTTATTTTAATGACTTTTATACTAATGGCTTGCATTGATGTGAAGTTTAAATGCCATAATACTGACAGGTGATGAAGGAAAACATGCCGATAAAATCTGAACTTAATGATCTGAACCACCCAAAAATGCAGTGAGGAATGGCCTTCCTTGTGGGGGCAGTAGCATCTGTTCTGCATTGAAGTTCTGGAAGATATCACTATCAGCGATTATACTGCCGTTTTAATTGTTAAAACGCTGTTTATATTGGAGTGCAATAAAGTAGATTCTATTCTATTCTAAGACGAAGATGATATCAATTGTCCGCATTCAGACGGAGTCTGCCGGGGTCGCGGGACTACTTTAAAAGGGCCCCGCGGCTTGGGAACGCAAAGGGCAGGTGAAGGAACTGGTGGTTTTATCGGTAAGAGTCTGACAGTCCCTTCTAGTCTACCTACGGCAAGTGGACGGCGTTAACGGCATTTATTTCCATCCTTCTAAACTCCTCGTTTTTTTTACGTGGTATAATCATCCAATGAGTCCTCCCAGCTAGGGCAGGAAGGGAGGGACTGTCAGACTTATCATCTGCCTAGCCTTTCCCCAACTATATTATGGTCGGCTTCCAGTCAAACCAGATGCAGTTGGATATTAGTACTTTACATGGAGCGACTGCCTATCGGACCTCCACAACCCTGTAACTGGGTAATACGATACGCCATGGTAAGACTGTTTGTCAGACTTTTAGAGCTTCTGACTGTAAAAGATCTACAAATGACAGCCGGACCAACGTTTACGTGCTTTCCGTGGGACGGAGGAAACTCGCTATGACAGATGGTCACCCATCAACAGAACATCCTCGGCAAGCGCAGCTTAAGCCGGAGGATCAGCCTGTGCGGTTGTAATTATTTAGCCACGAGCTCCTCTCAGGGACTGTCAGACTTGTACTGACTAAAATCCACCTTCACCTTTATTGTACTGACTAAAATCCACGGTGTCATTCAATAACTCTACGTTCCGGAGAGTCCTCGTTGAGTGTGTTTTTGTTTAGATAATATTCACCATAATTTTGCATGAAAATCTATTCTTTGATGATACTTTTTATTTCTCCCATTAATCGAGTCCATAGCTTTTAACATAATTTTCGTTGACAATTTCAACAGTGGTTTGAAATAAAACCGTTAAATTAATGTTTTAGTAAAAATACTCTGATTATTTCAGTCTTAAAGGTATTTGTGACCTATTATTAATTTTACGACCGTGTAGTCCACGTGTTCATAATAAAGTAGTTATGGTCGTGACGTCACGCGATGAGTGTGTCAGAGGTATTCGCTCTCTGAGTCTTTGTTGCACTTTATTGTTTAGGTGATAAGGGTTAGTTTTACACGTCTAACAATGGAAATTGATAATCTGTCTCGGTTGCTATCTTCGGTCTAAAAACTAAAGTCATATAAATATTTGTTCCATGCGAGAGTTGGGTATTTGACTCTGTGGGCCAATAATTCCAAAACACACTTTATCTTAGGCCAATTAGGAAATTCCTTTTTTAAATTTCATAAAACTGGTAATTTCGTTTTTAGTAAACACCAGTTAACATTTGTAATTTGTCTAGTTTCTACATAATTATAACTTTGTTTTCAACCCTTTTGGTCGGCTCGTGTTGGTCATAGCGTGATGGTTTATAGCTCTTCTCGATAAACGAACTATCCAAATCAAAAATATTTTTTGAATTCGAACCAGTAGTTTTTGAGATTAGCTCGTTCAACGAAATAAACTCTTCAGCTATATAATTATTCTTGACAAATTCATTAAATTAACCATAAATCATTTACAACCCACAAATTAACTACAAACATTTAAAAATATCTACCCCACTTAACTCCGTTTAATGTAAATGGCACATCAAGTGCATTTTCAAGCAACAAGTTCAGTTCAGATCGAGCATGTTCAATCGTTCAATCATTCATTCGTTCAATGCACCGAATGGAATCATTCAATGCAATGATTAACGTTGATGGTTTTTAACGAAAACTCTCGAAGTTCCACGGAAATCAACGAAGTGGAAACCTTTACGTAAATTGGGTTTTTGTTTTTATCGTACAGGTGATGGGAATTAAAAATTTAAAAAGCTAATAGTAATCGGGTTGGGTTTAAAAGTGTTTAAAAATGATTTATTTTTCTGGAGCATGGCTTGGCATTCTGGAAGCATGGCTTTTGACTAGAGTAGGTAGTGTTAAATTAAACACATAAATGCACTTAAAAAAACTTTTTCAGTTTATACAAAATTTACCATTCAAAAACAAGGGATCGCGGGGCTATATCATCAGGTAATCATGACCCTGGAACGTAAAGGGCTATTTAAGGATCACCGTGGAAAGACTTTCGATGATTTTGAAAAACTGTCTGTCTGTTTTTAATATTTGTATATTGTATACAAATATTAACAGACAGTTTTTTTTAAAAGAAAAGTTTTTAAAGCTCGACACAAAAAAAAGAGTTCATGTCTAATTGATATCAAATCAACAGGGCACGCACCTTTGTCAAATATCGAGTTGACATCGATCAACCCAAATTAAGACCTTTTTGATCGCCTGGCCATATCCATTAAATATTTAAAAACTTTTTTTTATTTAATGGTGATAGTCCGTCGTGTCTCGTGACGAAATTATTTATTTAAATTGGAGTTGAAGGCACTCGTAGGTCACGTTTATACGAGCTTATAAGCGCGTCACAATTCAATAAGGCCCTTCGTACACAACACGACGCAATCTTCGAACGTCTCCGATATCTTACGTCTTTGGTATCCATTGACGCGTGCCTGTGTACGAACCTCTATGGATTTGTATTGCGATAGTTGCCTGGATGCCTACCAAAGTCGTAAAGTATTGGAGACTTGCTTCGCCTTGTGTACGAAGGGGCTAAATGTTGCGTGTTTTCCACTCGTTTCTATGAAGCATTTCTAATGTGAGTTTTTTTTTATTATCGTGGTTAAATGATCAAATGAGTCCTCCCACACAGGGCAGAGCGGGAGGGACTGTCAGACTCGTACTGACTAAAATCCACGGTGTCCTTCAATAGGTTTTTACATTCCGGGGTCACGGTAATTCGTAAGTCCCGTCTGAGTTAGTAAAACTTTTACGCCTCAACCGCTGGATAGTTTTTGGTGAATGTTGTTAATACTTGTTAAGATGGGACCCTTTTTGAGGTGGTAAAATCTTATGCCGCTTTGGGTGTCTTTCAGACTGTTAGATTATTACGGACTAAAAAAGCACCATGTTCCTGCGGTGGCCCTTTTCGTGATATTCCAATACCCATGATATTCTACTTGGACAGTTCAACTATCTGGGCACATATTTGGTCCTGTATTCCAAGCCCCGGAGTCTATTATACGCCACTTATTTTTGGGTAAATTTGATATGGAAGAGAAGAGAAAATATTACGTCATCTTTTACAAATATTCCATGAAGAAATGTGGCTTTGTAACTGTATAAGCTTATAAAATGTATTGGCTTCGCTGCCAGCTAAGATGAGCAAAAGAAATGAGATCCATGAGTCCACGAGTTACGGAAGGCTAAGCCAGGCGCTAAGCGCCAATCAGGACATCTTACTTAGATAAAGCTGATGCTGTGCGGTTTAAGCCGAGGCTAACGTCTAGAGCCTTCAATAGATAGTCCTTTTGTGGCTCATGAATATAAAGAATGGCCTTTTTACGGTTACTTATGTATAATACAAGTCTTGATCGTTTTGTATTTTTAAACTAAAGTCTGGACGCGAAGCAGGAGGAATTTCGAACTTTAACCTGCAGGAGTGACAGAGACGGGTAATGACTTACCCGTCTCTGTCACTCCCGTGTAAAAATAATGAGTCTCGCTTGTACAGAACCGCGTGTGCGAGTACGAAATTCGTCCTGCTACGCGTCCGAATTTTAAATCAACGAGCGATCGAGGGACGACCTGCGAAAGGCAGCCGGCAGAGCCTGGAAGAGGAAAGCTCAAGACCGGGCTCAGTGGCGTACATTGGGAGAGGCTTATGTCCAGCAGTGGCTGAATACAGGCTGATGATGAAGATGAATCTATATCCTGTTTTTTTTAACGTCGACCCATATTAGAGACTTCTCCTGTGTCTTGGGTGTGTTTAGACAAATATAAACTCACATACACAAACATTCTTAGGAACTGGCATCCTTTTTTATAGCGTGGTAAAATCATCAAATGAGTCCTCCCAGGGCAGAGCGGGAGGGACTGTCAGACTCGTACTGACTAAAATCCACGGTGTCCTTCAATAGCCCCGTCATTTTGCTGACACTCTTTGAGGCGCGCGTAGAACACAGCGCGCCGTCAACCCAGGCATGGTCCCTGGTCGGACAGCGAGTTGCCCAGTACTCGCTGCCCAAAAACCGGCATCCTAAAGAATAAGTTAAGATCTGTTCAGCCGTTTTGAGCTGATTGAATAAAACATACATCCATCCAAACTGTTTCATTTACATTATAACTTAGGTTAATTTGGAGTTAGATGATCTCAATACCACTGCTTTCAACTAAACAGCGGTATAAGTAAACATTGTTGTTAAACCAGTACGTTCTAGAACCTAAAATTCGATGGGATGTGACATGCCAGCATGCAGTAACCCCCATTGGGACTTCGTGATGGATTGCACTGTGTCCGAGCAGTGGGACATTATGAGTTCTATCCCGGTATTATTCACAATTCTATACACCTCCTAACTGTCAAACAGGTCAATGATCCCTCAAGTACACTGATTCACACAAGTTTTCCTCCCATTTCTCCCTCTACACATACAAAAATCTCGAAACAGTTTTTTTCTCAAGTGTACGCATTAAACTACTTTGTCTTTTCGTCACTTTGTTTCCACTTATTTGCACTTAAACAAAAATCAACTGTATGTTCGTGTAAATTAAGTTGATTTAAAATAAGTAGCAGTAATATTGAAGAAGTCATGAAATTGTTTGAAAGTTGTAGAACAAACTGAACTTTATGTTTTAGCAATAAAGTCACGTTTCCTAAAAGTTGTTTTGAAAAATCTCGAACGTAGATATTTTCAGTAACAGTTTTTATAAATCTTCGCTGCAATAAAGTTTATTGTAATTTGTTTGCACTTACAAATGTCTATTGTAGCTATCATGGAATACCGTTTATGTTATAAAATTTGCCGTCAGTCCGTCTGACTGTAGACGTTTTAAATTGGTTCCAATAAGATTTCGTGGTTTTAGATTTTATCGAATATATTGTTTGTTTTGGTTTTTCTATCGATAATTTTACCTACGGTTACTGTTTGTTCGACAAATTATTTATGTTTATTTTTCTGTTTGTTCCAGGTATGTGTTTAACTGCACTACGTAGTAATAGCAGGAGTGTTTGAAAATAAAGGCGCTGTTCCACCGCGGCACACGGAGATGCCACATACTTGTGTCAAAATCCGCTTTGAAGGAATTTATATCTGTGTTCACTGCTATATATTTGTATCAAACTTCGCTTTGAAGGCGCTGCAACATATGGACACGCTACGAGTCAATAGACGTCAACAGTACATGCGAAGCTTGTTCTATTCAGGCACTCATATATGCTCAGTCCATAATATCGATATTTTGAAAAACATTACGTTTACTACACGAAAAGATACACGTTTTATCGAACGCGACGCGACGCAAAGCTGCGCGCACATTTTAATAGAGCGACACAAAGTCTAACTTTATTTGCTACACGAAAATATACACATTTCCAGGACCGCAGAGTCGCGTCGTGTCTCGTTCTGAACGAGTACTCGTAAAAATAATGAAAACCGATCGTTTATTAACAGAAACTGGTTTAAAAAAACATATGACACAATCACTTTAGATTACACAAAGACGTATTGTAATCTAATTCCACAAATTCCCTGTAAGCGTCGTACACTAAAACAAGCTAATTTTCTCAAAACATTTACTCAATCTGATTGCGTTTTCCGTTCAATTTAAAACAGTATAAAGTTTCAACATATTCCCGGAAAGTTCTGATTTGTATCCTAGTACAGGAACTATGGTGTTAACTTGCTATTGGCTACGTGCAAATACGTGTGTTTTGGGTCACGCTCTATTTAGTAGCAGTACTATCTTTAGATCGCTGCTTCTCTTGTTCTGACAGGTTTCCTAGTACAGGAACCACGGTGTTAACTCGCTACTGGATACGTGCAAACGTCATGTGTGTTGGGTCACGGTCTATTTAGTAGCAGCACTATCTTAAGAACATTGCTTTTCTTGTTTTGATAGATATCCTAGTACAGGAACCACGGCGTTAACTTGCTACTGGCTTCGTGCAAACAGTATGTGCGTTGGGCCATGATCTATTTAGCAGCAACACCGTCTTTAGACTTATAACAAGCTGGTTTTTTTTTGTTTTAATGTAGTTACCGTCAAGAAAAACCCAAGGAAGGAAATAATTAAATCACTATTTACGTAAGCTAGTCGAGGAAATCGTATAATACGGATATTATGTCTAGATTTCATAGAAATATTCCCACGCTGTCTCTTTTACAAGTCTTTAGTGTCAGTTAGACATAACTTTGAGATCAGCCGTATCGATTTCGCTATGTTATCTTATAGGAAAATGCTAGGAAGTCTCAAACTGATATGTGTGCTTATTAACTTTATATAAAGGAGGTAAATCTTAGTTGAAATCATTTTAATGAGGAATATTGTACCGTCCATTATTTATATTTTTCCCATGGAGGTAAGCAGGAACTATTGGTCTAGTGGTTAGTGACTCTGACTGCTATGCCGGAGGTCGTGGGTTCGATTCCCACCCAGGACAAATGTTTGTGTGATGAGCACGATCATTTGTTCTGTGTCTGGGTGTAATTTATCTATAATATGTATGTATTTAGAAATATATAAGTATGTTTATCAGTTGTCTAGTACCCATAACACAAGCTCTGCTTAGCTTGGGACTAGATGGCGTTGTGTGATAGTTGTGGAATATTTATTATTTATTTATTATTTAACTATATAACCCCTGTTTCTACGATCCTTAGATACTGGTCTTTATTATGAATTACTAGCACTTTTCCCGCGACTTCGTCCGCGTGGGTTACGTACTTTCCTAATTCCCCCTTTTCACCCCCTTAAAGGTTTAATTTCCAAAAACCCCTTCTTAGTGCTCCCCTACATTATAATAGGAAGCCGTGTGCAAAATTTCACATTCCTAGCCCCATTAGTTTCGGCTGTACGTTGATATGTCAGTCAGTCAGTTCTCCTTTTATATATATATAGATAGATATGTAGAAAAAAAAGGTAGAAACATGCATAATATGGAGATGTCAATGTCAATTACGACCGGTTAGTTTTGCTGTTTTAAGGGTAACAAGAGTGATCTTTAATCGATATGCTCTCATTTTTTCACCATACCATTTTCATTATATCAGCCCGTAGTGTGATACTGCTGGGCTAAAACCTCCTCTCTTTCCACTTCTTGCTATCTAAATCTCCCTGCGCTCTTTACACTTCTTGCAGCTATCTGCAACCATGTTTCAGGTCTTCTTAAAGCGGTCCTGTCATCTCGCCATCTTCGCTTGGGCCTGTCATGACGTTGAGTTCTCCTTTTTAGCAACCATTCTGTTCTTTTATTTATTTCTACCGAAAGAATTATTAACCAAGCATAATTTTTCATGACATAAATATAGAAAAGAATACAAACTTCTTTACCTCTAAAATAACCTCATTCACCTGTTGTAAACCAGTCTGACCTGAAAACCGAAATACCTTTAAACTTAAACATCTTCCCCAACTCTTGAGACAGTACCATTTAAAAATAACCTCCAATTTCAGACTGCAATATACTAAAATACCTGGAAATAGCTCACGAATTCCAGGTCTAACTTTGGCAAATTTTTAAATGTCTAGACTGAGACGCGGTGTTACTATAAGCGAACTATGTCGGTCCGTGCCAGAATATGTTATCAATCTTTTGTGCCGGTATTTGGGGCAGACATAACAGGAGTTTCTGATGGAATTGGGTCGGATTTGGATATACAGGTAGGTAATGCTTCTTAGATGGAATTAGCATGCAGTCGTATGTCTGTTTCATTGTGTATCTGTATTGGTTGTGTGTTTTCGTGGGTATGTGTGAATAAATCATGCAGGATTGCAATGGTAAACTTCGGTCGGAAATGGCCTCTGAAGAAACAGAACTATTTTGTAGTTAGTAAGATTCTGACAGTCTCTTCCATTCCACCTAGGGCGGGAGGACTCATTTGATAACTTTACAGCCCATAAATGGCGCTGGTTCATGTTTGACTGAGGTATTTTCTTTTTAAGAGTAAAATTAATTTCAAAACCAGCTCTTTTGAACCGCTGTAGTATATGTAAGCGTCCTCCAAAAGGCAACTTCATAATTTAAGAAGGGGCTCAAAATACCCCCTTGCAGTACATCTGTTTAATGAGTAGATATTCCATTGATTCTAAACGTGTTAATGACTAGTTCGTTCAATAACTCACGCTAAAATATATTTTTTAATCTAATCGTTAATTTCCCATTGTTGGGCTAAGGCAGGCCCCATGTCTTTCCGAGTGTACAGAGTCAAACGCCATTCTGAAATCGGTTTAAAGTTAGTTATAAATTAGTACTGGAAATTACGAAATTACAGGCGTAACTTTTAACAAACGTGACTGTAATAAAGCGTAAACAAAAAGGTCTACGTACAGAAAATAAATGCTAAAAGGTACTTAACTCCCATTTTCTACTTAAAGCAAATTAGTCTAGAACATTCCCTCAATAAACTGGTACAATTCCAGAATTCATATGAAGCCTAAATATGAAACGTGACACAATATTCAGCGAAAGACAATGTCGCAGTCATAAAATGGGCTTACATTAATATACAAACACTCCATTATTGTTCTGCCAAATATCAGGTGTAATATGCTGCATTCCAGTGCAGGTTTACATCATCATCAGATTCTGTTTGAGTTTACAAAACTATGGAGACAAAGTCTTGGGTAGTAAAGATCATATTTGCTATATACGTGGCTTTTGTTTGAATGCTACGTACAGTCAATTAGTTTGAAACTCTGACACATTCAAAGAATCATGGGCAAAATGTACCAAACTATGGGGGAAAAAATTATTCAGGCATTCATTTCATATTCATTGTTATTACACAAAATTTGAAAACCGTTTAAAACATGCTGTCTGGATACTTATCTCTTTTGGTGTCTCTACAGTTGTAAAGCAATGTAAAGACACAGGTGAACCGAACATACTTCGGAAGAAATTTTAGAACTCGGAAATTTATCTATCTTTTTTTGGCATGACTAAAGCGAGCGAGATAAACATAGCTTTCCCGATATTCCCAAATCCCAGGCGAAAGAAAAAAATCGTGTATTTCTCCTCAATCGTAGACTCAGTATAGTTGATGCAAGCTTTATAATTAGTTATTTGTTCACGTATTACGTTATTTCCTAAAATTCCACATGCCCGAAACCACGTGCAGAAGCTAGTATAAATTATACGTGCATTCACTGATAGATACAACACAGATCTTATGAATGGAGAGCGTTAGATGCGTCCGTCAAGGTCGGCGTGATGAGCCAAAATAAACATTTCATTGATGAATTAAAAATTTTGGGAGCCACGCGCAGGCGCGCTTTCAATTATTTTTCGAAATACCCACGTTTTGGAAGATGAATTGTATTGTGGCTTGCATTTGATCGTTTTGTAAACAACTTGTTTTGTAGAATAATAATGTATGTAATTTCTATTTTACCGCAGATAATGTAGCAACAGTTTTATGTTATGATTTGTAGGTTTTTCTTGTAAAGTTTTATTGAACAAAAAAGTAAATTTATTGTTACTCTTACTGCTGTTAGTCACGGTTAAAGAAAAATATCAAGGCTAAAGGTTGGTGAACTGTAAATATTTATGATAATATTTTGTACGTCGAATACCGATCGCTCACAGTGAGTTATTCTTATGATGCTGAGCCAATTTTTCAAACGAAATTTGTTTCGATTTATTCCTTTCGAGGTGTATTGTCTGTGTTGATTATTTTCTAGCTTTCTTAATTGCATTTCAAATTGGTACATACCTAGCAGTTCCATTTTTATATGTAGATATACAAATAAGAGTGAAACTGCTATCGGGTATCTATTTTGACAGAAGCTGGTAAATATTTTTAATAAAAAGATTAGCTTGAGGGTCTTTATCGCAAACTTGCCGTTTGCGTAAGTAATTGTCTGAAAGACACTTCTGCTTCGCCCAGGGCGGGTGAATATATTTGATGATGCAATTACTAAATGAGATCACCGTAGTAGTACACTAGTTGTAAAAAGCATATAAGGAAAAAAAAAAATTAGTAGCGATTCTCAACGACCTCTCCTGGGATCCTTGTCAGTTCTAAAATCCACCACACGATCCCTGGTATGGGTTAAAGGATATCTCTTCCAATATTTTCTTCATTCTTATATTCTCACAATGTTTTCATTCGCCGTGATGAAGTAATCCCTTTTTTTATCGTGGTAGAATCCCTAAATCAACAATGCAATCAATCAGATCAAAAAAACTTATCGTAACAGAAAAACAACCAGATTTCAGCACAACAAAACTTCCATTGTACCGTTTACACGTGTCGAGTGGAAGCGCTGTCGACACTTGAAACGCTGCTTACCTCACTGCAGTTAGCGTAAACATAATCGGTTGCTGTCGAAACAACCTTTACGATACGTTTCGATAGCGTTCTGGTATTCTGTTTGCTATTATAAGAATCTTGATGTTGCTAAGGATTGGTGAAGGTTGAATGGGAATTTTGATAAACGATGGTGTCTTATTCAGAAAAGTAGATAAATAAAGCTCGTGGCTAAATAAATACAGCCGCACAGACCGATCTTCCGGGTTAAGCCGCGCTTGCCGAGGTTAGTTTGTGGATGGGTGATCTGTCATAGCGAGTTTCCTCCGTGCCTCGAAAAGCACATAAAGCCGTTGGTCCTGGCTGTCATTTGTAGATCTTTGACAGTCGTTCCTGTTAGTCAGAAGCTCTAAAGACTGACAACCAGTCTTACCATAAGGTATCGTATTACCCAGTAACTGGGTTGTGGAGGTCCGACAGGTAGTCGCTCCATGTAAAATACTGATATCCACCTGCATCTGGTTTGACTGGAAACCGACCCCAATATAGTTGGGAAAGGGCTAGGCAGATGATTCAGAAGTAGATAAATCTATAAGATTGGTCACAATCTAATCATCGTCAATTTAGTTACTTGCCTCTGTGATGCTAGGCAACTGAGCTTTTGGGCATATCCCAGTTGTAAACGCCTATTTTGTTCTGTCTCCTGCTCGATGCGGAGGGAAGTGGAAACTACTTATTTTCCTTTTTCTACGCTATTATTGACTACTAAATTCATTGCTGGATCCAAGACCGTTAAATTAATTCTCCGGGATAGCGTCAAGCTTCTTTGTCTCGTCGCTTTTCTGGTGGTCGCCACCGTTGATTCTGGCTTTTAGTAGTGCTTTGGGATTGCCAGAAATGATAATTGTAGTCCACCCCTCGTCTTGTTGGAGGTACCTTTGCAACGGTTATTTGTTTTCATGATATGCTCGCATTTGACCACCATCTTGCCTGAGCAATGATGTGGTCGACGGAGCATGCTTTCTTAGAATACTGTTTTCTAGGAACTTCGTCATTACACTTTTTGTTATTCCCTAAAAGCTCTTATGGCTGCGCTAATTACGTGGGCGTTAGAACAAGACAAAGCATTTTGTAAATACCGTATTTACAAAATCCTTTGTCATGTTAGACATGTATTTATTTGTGTTTAATCTCAGATCTCTAGCTTGTTTATTTTACGTTCTCATATCTTGTTACTAACAAAGTACCCAAGAATACTGTGCTGCGAAGTTTCATTGATTCACATGTATTGATTTTGTTTTAATGGAAATTATCATGCTTGCAACGTGGTATCCTATACCTACCCAATTTACTGGGTTGTAGAGGTTAGACAAACTGTCACTTCTTGTAAAGTATAGACGCCAGCACATAAACACAAAATTGTCGACCATCCTTTCTATCTACCTGTTCCATATTTAAATGAAAATATGCTAATATCCTCTCCAGGCATCTCTTTGTACATTAAGAATTCATTCTCGCGAAAGGTATTAAGTGTTAAGATGTTCTTCAGACTGTAGATACCAATTAGAAGGTATTATGAAGAGTCTGAAAGCTTCTTTCCTATGCTCGTGTTCGTTGTTAGTAATGGTAATGGTTCCTAGTCATTTTCATTTGTTTGAGATGGTTGTATAATGTGCTAGGAAATTATTTTATTTTATTTATTTATTTACCTATGGTTTCTACTGCTCCCTAAGTCCATAGAAAATGGTTAGACTGATACCCGACTCCAAAACCGTCGAGTAAAGGAACAGCAGATGATGATTTTCATATACGAGTACCTTTCTGTGTGAAAACAGATCAGATGGTCAGACCGACTTCCAGGAAATGTACATATTTAATAGTACATATCAGTAAAGAATTATGAAGTGGAGTCTGAAACTTCTCATGCTTATACTATAGCAGTAAAACTAAGGACGAGAAAACAGACAACCGCGCGTTTTATGTCATACGTCGATTTGGTATGGATGATTTTCACTTGCAGTTGGAAACGGTCGCATCGCGTCATAGGGACACTTCAACAAACAAAGCAAGTTCAATCATCACTTCAAGTCCATATTTTGAAAACAGAATCCATATTATTTCCGTTGGTGTCACTTGAACAGGCATTGGCGCCACCAGGAATTCAGCTTACGCTATTACCTAAGAATAGCTGGCCGAATGGCCGTCCGACATCAATGGAATGGGCCAAGGTTTACAAGTGCTCAACAGGTGGAAATTATAGCCTATAGTTGTGGTTAGGCATTGTTTGTTTCAAGATAATTATGCTGCTCCGATTTACGAGCCTTCGAATTTTGAACGGTTCTAAATTCAATGAAGCTACAGCAGTGGCAGTGATAGTGTGAGAGTTCAACTTGATGTCATCGGTATGATACAGACCGTGAAACATATTCCTATAGTAAATAAATATTGTGATGTGTTTGCCAATAAATTATGCTTAAAAAGATATTAAAATGTAAAAGTGGCGCCAAAAAAACCGTCATACATAAAACGGGTGCATTTATTTAAAAATAAGCACATGAGGATTACTATACGAGTATGTGTTTGTCTTTATTCTGGTTTCTCTTCAAATGTACATAAATAATTTGTTGACATTTTACGAGTCTTCATAAAATCGCTCAACTTTGTTTTATTTTGTCGTTCAAAGCAGTCGAGGCAAATCTTATTCACAAACAGTTCTTATTTAACGACTGACATCAAAACCAGATCAAAGCCGTTTTGCTTTACATTAAAAACTCAATCGAACATACGTCACGGCAGCCATTCTTCGCAAATACCGATTAATCATACGAGTTTATTTACCAAATTCCCTCCGTATGTTTGATGTGACGTAATATCACACACAAAACATAGGGAACCTCGTGATCGCAAATTCTGTGCCGTGTTTTAAAACATGAAATAACCCTCCTTATGAATCAACAGTGCTTTACCGTATGCACAATATCAACCATTTGGCTATTCGCCAACTACCATTTTTCAACGTAAGATCTGGCACAGACGCGACGATTTTCCGACTTTTTTTTGCCGCTTGACGGAATTTTGACAGGAGACTCGTGATCGCTGTCACCGTTGTGGGGTTAGTGAACTATTTAATGATAGGAACTTTGGTTATAGCAGGTATTTTTGGGAGCGTAAAATTAGATTTAACAATGACGGCTAATTTTAATTGTTTTTGTCTACATAGGCGTTTGAAAGTACTGTTTTGACTGCTGAATATTATTTTTGTGTCAAATTAATTTGTTGATGACAACTAAAATATATATTTTCTTCAGACTTTGTAATTCAGATAGACATTACCTATCAAATAATCTTCAGAGATATAATGAAAAGTGACATCATGAAAATATAATGCAAAGAAAATCGCACAGTTTGTACGAATCCTTATCTTGCATACTATCCCAATCAGTAGCATTTAATAAATCGTGTATAACGTCACCCGCACATTACGGTAGAATCGCTATGTTTATTACTACGTAACGTTTTCCACGTCTGTATTACTTGACCTCCAATTTCTCAAGAACGCAGTGACACGTCAAGACGACGTTTTTTTTTGCACGATGCGTTTTATAAAAGAATTTATCGTCGCGTTTTTTTCTCGAGTGCACATTAAAGTGATTTTATATTTTTATGCAGTTTTTATTTTTGTTTGGTCAATGAACTCCGGATTTGAAGTTTTATTTGAGGTCGTTTTGATGTTTAGGATGCTTTTTTTTCAAAATCATCAAATATGTTTTCGCACTGATTAAAATCCGAGGTGTCCTTCAATAGCCCTTAACGTTCCAGGGTCACGGTTACCTGATCAGACAGGCCCGCGACCCCGGCAGATGTTTGGGATGCTGGTCTGACTTTTTGTGTAATGATGGAAATATTTTTATTTCATAAAGTCGTGATTCGGGACTTAACTTCGCTATAATCTCTCCTACTGATGGATGATCTCTTTCTTTTTACCATGTTGATGGCAATCTGAAGATCAGTTCTGGACTGAGCTACAAAAGCTCCACACGGAACGAGTATTTGTATGACCTAGTTGTTCCTGGTCCGATGTTTGTGTATGTGAGTTTATGTGTTAGTAAACGCAGCTATGAAACTTGTGAAATTCCTAGTGCGTAACATTTTTAAATACTGGTACCTTTATATTGAAAAATGTCTTTGGTTTTCCACAGCTTAAAAAAAAAAACTTCTGGGAAAAATCTTCTGTGTCTTAATTCCAGATGTTAAGGTTGTCATTAGTACGTTTTCTGTCAGTAAATAAAAAGATATAAATACAATTTTACATAGATTAATTTTGTTGTGGTTGCTGGTTGTTATAATAAGTTTTTTGTCTTTCAAATTATGTACCTAAGTGTTTCGGTGATCTGTCCCTGTCGTGTTAGTGAATTTAAATTATAATAAAATTATGTAAGTGTCGTCAATCATTTTTGTTTTTTTTTTGTCCTTTTTTTATGTGTAAAGAAACGTAATGTCATGCGGCGTCCATCTTGCTTAATATTATTATTTAGGACAAAAAATAAACGGCTTTCAGATGTTAGATAATTGACGTCATATTTTTGGCGGTAAGGGACCGCTGATTCGATTCACATGTAACACAAAATATGTATGTAGGTACATTTTTATATGTAAAACAAAATCTGTTTAAATACTTTACCGGGTAAATAATTTGAGAATTAAAGAAAAATGTTTTTTTTAATAAATGAAATGAAAAATAATAAAAAACACTCTTGTTTAGTTCATTCTCTAGGTAGATTACTTTATTTTTTTGTTTTCGAGGTGCCCGGCGATGTAGTCGGGTCAATCACAATATAATCTCAAAAAATATTTCAAAGTGATTGATAACTTTTTTTTGATGTGTATAAAGTAAACTACAGACACTAGAGAGTAAATTTCTTAAAAAGAAACTTTAAAAACAGACTTCAGTAACATTTTACACACCCACATGTCACCTTTGCACCTTTCCACCCAACCCTTGTCCACATAACACTCAAATGTCCACTAAAATGGTGTCACGTGTCGCTCCAACACAATTGATGTGTTTTTCTTTCTCAAATATAATAATATGAAGATAGTATTTCTCATCACAGACTTATATGACGATGGAAACTATTAGTGGTGTCGTAGAAGGCAGGTGGGCTTATTGCAGGAATATTGCAGCTAGCATACCGATGAAGTACGACAGAGATGATGAACATTTTGATGCGTCAAAATTTAGCATGCAACTAAATTAACGGCGGCACGGTCGGTGCAGTGGCTGAGCGATTGGACTGCTGCGATGCGTGTCGCGGTTTCGATTACCGCTCGGAGCAAATATTTGAATGATTTACAAGTAGTTGTTCCGGGTCTGGGCGTTTGTGTATGTGAGTTTATATGTTTGTAAACGCACCCACGACCCAGGAGAAAAAGTGTGGGGCAAAGTTTCTTTTTAAAAGAAAAAAACAAGAAATTTGTAGTGTTTATTAAAAAAAAAATAACATCAGTTGAAAAGAGCTAGTCCATTTTCATCTTAATAATAATAATTTTTTGTATGTAATGATGCTGTAATTTTTAATCTGACTGTAACATCCCATGTTTACCTATCTTCACTTAAAAATAAAAAAGTGAAAAAAATTAAGTGTGGGGCAGAGAAAAAACAAATGTATCCAGATTTTATTATGTAGATGGATTTAGTTAATCGAATTAAAAGAAAAAAATCATACATTCAGTAAGCTTTCGTTGCCATCTTGGCAAATCAAAGAATTTTCTGTCGCGTGCCAACAGTCGACGATTCCTGTACTACAATCTAATTTATCGCTCGTAAGTTGACTCATGTGGGTGACAAATAGATCATAAATGCGTTCCTCTTAGCAGTAGATTAAAATAGAAATAAAATAAAAATAAAAACAATGTCACGTTGAGGTAGGTGATGCGTCAGACGTCAGATGCAACTCTTCTGGTCTGTAGATAGTGATTCGGGGTAAAAAATAAAATATTTTCCCTTCACACTTAATATTATAAACAGAAACAATTATAAGTCTGATGGATTAGGCTCCGAAACTACTGATTCAATTTGCCGCCACGGTTTCCGCGGTGGCTGAATGTTAGACTGCCTTGTTACGTGTCGCAGGTTCAATTCCCGCACGGAGTAATATTTGTATTACATAACAGCCCACAAGTAGTTGTGTTCCAGGTCTGGCTGTTTGTATGTGTGATGTATATGCTTGTACATACATATACACGATAATAGCGCAATATGGTTTTTGAGGGTGGTATAATCATGAAATGAGTCCTCCCTTCATCGTTGCATTGCTTCCCATGACCCTACACTTTTTTTTTACGTGGTAAAATCATCAAATGAGACCTCCCACCCAGGGCAGAGCGGGAGGGACTGTCAGACTCGTACTGACTAAAATCCACGGTGTCCTTCAATAGCCCTTTACGTACCGGGGTCATGGTAAATCATAAGTCCCGCGACCCCGACAGGCTTTGGCCCTCTAGAAGGGGCCCCGTCATTTTTGCTGACACTCTTTGAGGCGCGCGTGGAACACAACGCGTCGTCGACCCGGGCATGGTCCATGGTCGGACAGCGAGTTGCCCTTTACTCGCTGCCTGCATGCCCGATGGGCCCACACTGGCAATTTTTTTTTTGTCGCTTTGCGTTTTGTGACTCTACTTTTTTTTTTGCTCGGCTCGTAAGGATCACAGCGTGATTTTCCATAGCCTATGATCTTCCACAAGAATTGAACTACCAACCAGAAAAAAGTAATAATACTGATATACAAACAAACGAATGAAGAAATGCAGATAGAACGTCACGTTATCAAGTTGGCAGCGGTTTTAGCAAGTTCACTAGAACCGTCTGAACTTAACTTTATTATCTCAACTACTCCACTATTTAGCACTGTCTTCAAAGCCCCCACATTCGGTCCATAAACGTCTATAAAACGACATTTACTACTCAAATAAACCATGAGAGTACTCTAAACATTAATTATTTCACGATGCATTACTTCAAATGAGTAATATGAACATTTTACACCTTTTCTTGCCAAGGAAAAAGAGACTGAAACTTGTTTGTGCTAAAGTTGAAGTTGTGTTGTTGTTTTGTTTAAGGAGCGTTTAATCAAATTGTGCGTGCTAGTAGTTTTCTTGGATAAGTGTTTTGGTTATGTGTTCTAGTGCTAGTAGCAAGTGATCGTAATAGAAGTTTCGAAAGCAAGTTCGCATTTAGCAAAATAATTTATCAATTGTATACTTTTTGAGTCGTCAAATTAAATAATAGGAGTTAAAATAAATAAGAGAATCTTTGAAATGGGTAAGAGAAAAAATACTGTATTGCAAACAATAATATTGAAATCCATAAAACGATTGTGAGACAGTAGTTAAGACTACAGTCGTGTGAAAAAGGTGTTAGGTACCCACGTGAATGCCCGGGTCGACGGCGCGTTGTGTTCCACGCGCGCCTCAAGGAGTGTCAGCATAGTGACGGGGCCTGTAGAGGGCCATAGCCTGTCAGGGTCGCGGGACTTTCCCATTACCGTAACCCCGGTACGTAAAGGGCTAGTGAAGGACACCGTGGATTTTAGTCAGTACAAGTCAGACAGTCCCTCCCGCCCTGCCCTGGGTGGGAGGACTCATTTGATGATTTCACCACGATAAAAAAAAGGTACCCACGTGAAATTTTCAATATCATGTTTATTTGATAAACTTGAATATTACTACTATAATATTTTGTTTTAATATGAAGTACCTAAATATTGCGGCTGGTTCATGTAAACCATTCGGTTAACATAAACCAGCCGCTATATTTAGGTACTCTAAATTATGCGGAATACATCATCAGTATAATATCTACTACGTGTTTTAGAAAAAAAAAATACGGCTCGCTTGAATGTCTTACGAGGTTACCGCAGCCCTAGAACGCAAAGGGCAACCGAAGGAAAAGGGTGGTTTATGATCAGTTTCAGTCGATCCATAGCGGGAGTACTCACTTAATCATATTTCAGTCCCAGAGATAAAAAAAAAAACGACGGGTTGCACTCTGGGAGTGCCGGCAGAAGTGAAAACTTGAATAGTAATTGTTGGAAATATCTTGTGAACAGATTTTAGTAAAACTCGCAAAAATGGTTGACTTTTTATTTCAATAATTTTCCAATGTGACGTACATCTTTTATAAACAATGTTACCTAGCAACGAATGTATCCAGTATACAAACTTCTTTAAAAGTAATAAAGTCACACGAACATTCACGCAAGCGCCCTGCGCCGTCCTACGCTTTTTCGGTCAGGGTCACGTGTCCTGACGCGAGTTTAAGATTTTATACCCATTACAGAAAAGTGCTCAACGCCGCTAAAGAAGTTTTCACTTCAAAAAATCATTAAATAAGTTTTCTTATATGCCTGTAAGGTTTCTTTAATAAACCAAGAAAAAATATTCTGCATTTTATAGGTTTCGAGCTAAAATGAATATTTCTTTGAAGGTATATTTTTATCCGAATAACGTTGGATCATATTTAAATATCTTCTACCCATATTTAAGTAAAAGGAATTTGATTGAATTCTCTTGTACATTATGTCGTTTCATACACTCCAAGGTTTCTTTATTATAAAGAAACATTTTGAGGGTTCCGTAAACAAAGGCTAAAACGGGACCCTATCACTAAGATTCCTCTGTCCATCTGTCAACAGATTTTTCACAGATGATGTAATCCTCGTTCAGTCCACTCTCGACCCCTCGACCCCTAAAAAAGATTTGCTCATTGGTTTCCTCTCAACTCCTAAACATAGTCCACTCTCGACCCCTAGGGGGTGAGAATGAATTTTCATACAAAAGACCCGCACGTTGAGTCCACTCTCGTCCCCTAGTACGATAATTAATATTTTGATACAGTGACGTACTAAAGACAAAATTCAGGAATTGATGTTTAAAAAGACTGCCGCTATAACAACAAATAAAAAACAGAACATTTTTTTCTTTTTATCTTTAAAAAAACTTTGCCCCGCTCTTGGAATTTCTTCTGTATCATGGGTGCGTTTTAAAACATAGAATCTCACATACACAAACACCCAGATCCGAAACAACTACTTGCAGATCATATAAATATTTCGACTGTAACTACGAACAGTATCGAAACTGCAAATCACGTACTTTACAGAAGAGCGATTTAAAGTTTCGTTTTGTCCTAGAATTCAGTTGCCGTTTCGATTTTGTTCGATACAAAACATGATGAAATTTTTATTTTCAAAATATCCTTTTGCTTATCTGATAGTATTATATAAGCACTTTCAATTTCTGCAATAAAACAGAAATGCCGATTTTGCAGTTTCGATAGTGTTCGTAGTCGCAGTCGATTTGTTTCGTGTGTGGATCGAACCCGCGACACATTGGGAAACAGTCGATCACTCAGCACGGTTGCAGTAGCCTCTGCGCCAACCGTGCCATTAAATAATTATTTAAGGAGGCTCCCATACAACAAACGGGATTTGTTTTTGCCATTTTCATAGAGCTTCGTGGGTGATTACGACTCGCTCTTGGCCGATTTTTTGCTTCACCACAATGTTACGCGACATTCTTTTGTTTGTAGCCATTTTTTTGCCGTATTGTAATAAATCACCAATTTTACGGACAGTGGATATATTATTATTTATCATTTTATGTCTCGGTTCCCCGATTGCAGTACATCATAGCTGTATATTACGGATTTATGGTTGATTTTATCAATTGACAACTTATTGGCAATAACAATTTACTCGTCGTAAAAGTTATTTTTTCTGCCAAAACTCTTGACTTAATATTTCAAGCAGATGTAGCATCAAGAAGACGCAGAGTAGGCAGGCCTTCCACAAGGTAAAAGTTAGGTAGCGATTTGCGATGCGACTAGAAGAGCGAAACGAGTTAACACGTGATATCGCTGATATAAGGTGTAGCCATATACGTGAATATTCGTTTATTTTTTTTAATCGCTCATGTTTTTTTTCTTATGTATGTGATGGGTTTTGCTCTTTACCTATGTCAGGGTTGACAAAGACAAGGTCGACGATGGAGCGAGGTTACCCAGAAAAGCCTGTTCACTCTAACTTTGAAGGGATTAGGGTTGTATGCATTCGGAAACACAGACGCAGAGAGTTCCAGTCCTTCGTTGTCCGCATTATAAAAGACGTTTGGAAACGCTTAGTGCGAATTGGTGGAATAGCAATAAGGTAAGGATGAAAATTTGCCGTGCGTCTAGATTTGCGATGATAGAAGGGGATGAGGTCGTGGAATTCTTGGGCACATTCTTTTCATGTGTCGCAGATGGCGTCGCGTCCTAGTCCTTCGCCTAAAAGTCGCGGGCAACATATGCCAATGGATGCAAGTGGCAGATTGTGGTTCCGAATGATGGTCTAAGAGGGATAACTTTGTTTAGCTGTGGGACGTCTTCTGGGTTATACATGATAACTTGTTTTCCAAAAGCTCGAGAAACATTAATGAACTTTGTAATACTTGCCCAAACAAACTTTCTGACATGAAGCTCTAATAGTAATCAAAATAAAGACAAACTAAACACACTGACCTATATCTAGTCCGATCCAATCCCAAGAATTACGTATACTTAGAAATCAAGAATGACAGATGAACGAAATTACAGGCGAACGAGTGAATGAGTCAAAGGTATAAAATTGAAACAAAACTTTGTCTATGCGAATATAATGAATGAGCGAAGTTTTTTTTTTTATCGTGGTGAAATCATCAAATGAGTCCTCTCACCTGAGGCGGGACGGGAGGACGGTTACTTGTTAAGACAACCCCGCGGCCCCGTCAGGCTTTGACCCTCCAAGGATGAGTGAAGAACGTCGGCACGGGAGAAGTTCCTAGTGTGTGGCAACAGTTTTTTTTTATAACTTACCACTTTTTACCAATTCTAGGTGATTATTGATATTGATGAAATTCGTTTAATAATCTGTGGTTTCCTAGCACCAACCACTCAAAGACCGACCCATGATTATAAAGCTTTGTCCTTAATAGTGAGAACGGTATTTTTCATTGATAGCTAATTCATGAAGAAACCATCCAAGCCATCTGTCTCAGGGCGCCATTCTTGTGATATTCGAGCCCATTGTTGTGATAGCGTCAGGCAAACATGGCCCGAGAACGATTAAGAACTAATTATGCTACGTTCAATCAAAGAGCATTAATCAACTTTGTAACATATAATTCATACAAACTGTTGATAAATAAGCTTTACTATCTACTTATTAAAATAAACTACGTACACAATGACCTCTATTCCAATCTCTCTTCAATATCTCCAAACCAATGACAGATAAATGAATGAACGAAATGAGAAGCGAACGAATGTATAAAATTAAAACGAAACTTTAGTTGTCTATGCAAATATAATGAGTGTGAAATCCGTTTATGAGCTTACCCTCTGTGTTTCATACAGATGTAATTTCATTTATTTATTCAGGAGTTCAGAAGCGTTTCTACGCGAATTTTGGGCTTTTAAATTAATCACATTTTGGTACCTAAGTGTTAATGTGTTTAAGTATTTGATGTGTGATTATTATTTCTAGTATAGTCAGAATTATTGCCTTCGACTCACGGCCAAAGATTACGTTGATCCGTCCGACTTTACTGGGCACATCATAAAGTGCCGGCGTGATGTTGCTCACATATTATGCGATGTGGCTAATCCAATCGGCCGACGACTAAGATAAGGGCAGGAAAATAATGGGCAGCTCGCCGTCCAATCAGGGACCATGCCCCAATCGACTCAAAGAGCTGTCAGCCATCTGTCAGGCCATCATAGAGGACCAAATGCCTAGCTGGGCTGCGAATCTGTCCAATCGGGTAACTGTGACCCCGGAAATAAAAGGCATTTGAAAGAACACCGTGGATTTTAGTCAGTACGAGTCTGACAGTCCCGCTTCGACCAAGGCTCGATGACTGATTTGATGATTTTACCGCCTAAAAATAAGGAGATTTTTTTATTGTTTATACAAGCTTTTATGTACTTTCACATGTCCCGTTGTCTGTAATCAAATCTTACAAGTTAAATTTGATCCACTTCCCGGTTTCCGATTGAACTGAAATTTTGCACGTTTGTATATGACTGTGTAATGCAATATTATGAAACATGAAGCTGATCTGATGATGGAGCTGGAAGGTGGCTATAGGAACACTGTAATAAAACGCCACAAACCCATCGAGTTTAGACTCGTCTGATTCGTCTTGACGAGTACATACAAAGTACTCGTTAAGACGTAACTATTTTTAACAAAGAAAGTTTTTTTTTTTTGAAAGAACATAGTTTTTAAATGACTAACTTGTTTAAGTTACTCGTAGATTAGACGAAACATAACATTTAACACGTACCGAGTATAAACTCATGTGTCCCACATGCCTTTGCAGCTAAATATCTACAAAAACCGCTGATCTATGTACCGCTACCTCCTAAAAGACCAAAACAGAAGTGCAGCGTAGCGAGACTCTGTACTTAGCCTCGTATTAATCAGCACTGCAGACATATCTAAAGCAGCTTCGATGCAGTAATGAACGATCCTAAATTAACAGTAATCTGTTAACAGATCTAACGAGCTCTAGAAGATATGGGAAGCATGTTGCTTATTGTATAAATAAGGTAGTTAGTAACACAGGCAAGGAATAAGCAAGCGTGGCGTTTTTTTTTTACGTGGTAAAATCATCGAGTGAGCCTCCCGCCCAGGGCAGGACGAGAGGTAATCCACAATGTCCTTCAATAGCCCTTTACGTACTGGGATCACGCTAATTCGTGAGTCCCGCGACCGACCCGCGACACGCTAACAGATCAAAGAGTGGTCTTCCAAAGATTCTTTTACTATTTCAAAGTTACCCGACAAAGGTAAATCCCATGAAATATTTAAAGTTATCCGACAAAATATTACCATGCATCTCATGAAATACGTAGTTGACAATCGATTAAAACAGACAAGAAAACAGTCATTAGAAATCTCAGATAAACAGTTAACACGGAATACACAGATCAATCAAATTCCTCCCGTTAGAATATTGTTTTTAATATCATAGATTGTAGAATTCCTACAATCCAGCTTCAAAGAAACACAATTAGTACGTCTAGCTCAGAACTTATGCACACAGCTGCATTAATTACGTACATAATAATCATAATAACATATTGTATGACTACGGAAATGTACTAGTATCCGAGATTAAAGAGATTTTAGTTAAACTAGGTCATATGGCCATGTTGCCTGTTATCTGGATATATAGTTGTGCCCTGCGGTTTTGCTTTCTTTTTCCGTGGATTTTAGTCAGTACGAGTCTGAAAGTCCCTCCCGCCGTACCCTGGGTGGGAGGACTCATTTGATGAATTTACCACAATAAAAAAAAGCGTGTCCTTTGCAATGTAAATTGAGTTGTCCTAGAACTGGGCTATGGGTTTGAACCAGCCTGCCGGGGTCGCGGGACCAAGGGATAACCGTGACCTCGGTACGTAAAGGGCTAGTGAAGGACACCGTGGATTTTAGTCAGTACAAGTCTGACAGTCCCTCCCGCCCTGCCCTGGGTTATATCATCAAATGAGTCCTCCCACCCAGGGCGGAAGTGGCTGTCAGACTTGACTGACTACAATCCACGGTGTCCTTCAGTAGCCCTTTACGTACCGGGGTTCAATGTAATTCGTTAGTCCCGCGACCCCGGCAGGCTTTGGCCCTCTACAGGCCCCGTCACAGGTAGTTAGATATCACATTACTTCTCCATATAAATTTTAACTAGACTTTAAATACTACTCCGACCGTGTCTTTTTTTTTTTTGAAAAAGGAGTTGGTACCTCATATAAAACTTTAGTTTTATTAATTAATTTATACCTATAAATTTTATCTATAAATTTTATCAAATGTGATTTCAAACAAAAAGAAAAACTGTCCAGCTTTATTTTATTAATATAGATGACTACGGATAAATATACCAACCAGCAAACGAGATTAAAGAGATGCAAGCAAAACTAGGCCATATGTGTTCTATTATCTGAACAATTATAATATTTTTTCAACCTGAACATTGCACAATTATTGACAGAAGTGGGTTACTATATCGCAATACTAATGGCCTTAATATTGTATTGAAAGATTCCGATATATTATTTAAATAGGTTACTAGGTATAATGGACGGTTTGTTTAGAGAAAGATGGTATGAGAATTTAAGGCAAGTTCCAGGTGTTGTGCCTATACTTTTCGTACAAAGATTCAAAGAATAGGCATTTTGACAGCGTCAATGAATTGCAAGTCTAATTAACACAGCGAGTTTAAAAAAATAATGGACACGGATTTTTTCTTTAGTATTCAAAAGTAGTATGTAGATATATATATTTATATAAGTAATTAAGTTGGCATTTATTAATTATGTAATTATTATTTGGAGTACCTAATAAAATAGATACATGTATATTTAAAATGATATATAATTCGAGAGTGGGGCTCGTGACGTCAGAAGAAAAATAAATACTTGCATGTGACGTATTGTCAATTTTAAAAGTGTCGTATCTTCGTTAATTTTGGTTTACGTAAGAGAAGAAAAAATACGTGTCAAATATTTATTGATGATCTATCTGACGGACTTATTCGTTTTTTTCAGTCCAATACTCTATTAGCGTAAGACACTGTTCCAGGAAAATTTACTTCAGCTGTATCCGGTTAGACCGGCCCGTCGGAAATATACTCAGAAGACTTGACAGTAATGTTTGAGTAATTACTTATCCAGGAATACTAAGAACTCCGCAGAATTATCCTCGCTTTAATTAAAATCAAGCAATTTATTTCGCCTGCGGCTTTTTCTACGTTTATATTTGGACTAGCTGTCCTCTTGGTTTCACGCCCGCTGCTCAGCTCCTTTTTGTCGCAACGCGATGTTAGATTAGCCAACATAAAAATATTTTTTTCACTTCGAACCAGTAGTTACTGAAATTAGCGCGTTCAACCACACGAATAACTTCTTTTCTTTTTTATAATTTGAAAAATATCCATTATATTTATCAAGGTTATGCCATTGCTTGCAAAGACTTTGGTGATCGTCTTACCATATTGTACTGGTAACAAGTTTCCTGTGTTGAAATCCAGGTTTAAATCTGTTTGTCTATCAAACATTCAAATCCGTTCAATACTTTTAGAATAATAAACCTCCTCTTCCTTTAATCTCTTCACTTTCTCATTAACGCTCCAGAGCTTCTCAAAACACAAAATGGCCACCAAAAGCGATGTCCCCATTGAACAAACAATACTAAATCAATCGCATTTATTCCATAGCCCTTATCATTTCCACTGGCCTTATCGTTTCGCTGGCGAAAATTAATTAAACGTACTTCTGTACTGCGCTTTGTTTTCCAACTTGGTCATTTACGATATTCTTCATAAATTGGAGTCTATGGTAAAAGCTGGAGCGATTTTTGCGCTGTAAGAATTCAAAGAACACTTTTAATTTTTGGTTCTACGATAAAATTTACAAGACGAAAGTTGAAAAAATTTGCAGCAATAAACTACGATTTTTTTAATACGACCAATAGTTCGCTTGATAAACACCATTTGCGACCCTTTTCCAAGATGGCCGCAGAACAAGGGTTACGACCCCTCCTGGATTTACATTGACACTGTCGAAAAATTTAATGTCCTCCTTAACACGCTAAGCCCAAAATAAGAAAAGATTATAATGCTAATAACATTTATGTTAAAAGTGTCTTGAGATTTTCGTGCCTCAAGAGACACTTTAAAATCAACTGCTACCTTTTTAAGCCTCTTCTCAACGTGGAATTAGTTTAAAGCCTTTTATATTCTTTTCTTCTATGCTTCATTCCAGACTAGACCACGGTGGGTAGCCGCGAGATGTGGAAAAGATTTTTTATTTTACCCCTTTTCGTCCAAGTATTCAACCCAAATTCTTGTCAAACTCATAATTCTCTTACACGTTCACTAGAAGTTAGTAATCCGTAGCACCGGTAATAACATCGTCTAAGTGCAAAAGCGAAAAATGCTCATAGTATGAAAACTACTGAACCAATTTGAATGAAATTATGGAACCAAATGGCAGATATACTGCATCAAACTGAAAAAGAATACAACACACAAAGAAACAAAGAATAGAACACACGAATTGGACCAGAAACCTCGTAGGTGTTCATACATAAAAAAACCCTACGAATTGAGAACCTCTTCCTTTTTGAAGTCGGTTAAAAATGTGACGCCAGCATTTTAGTTCTCTCTTTCATTCCTCTTCTGAGAAACTTCTCTCTCATCGCTTGCACCTCTTTCACACAGTTGAAAACTTTCGAATCTTATTGTGCTGGAGAGCTCCACCAGCTTATTGGTATTCGTTCGAGTTTCTTAGATATTACTTGTACTATTTAATTATAGGGAACTTACCGTATTGAGGCTTTAAATGAGAAAGAATGGGGAAACGAGGAAGTAATGAAAGTTCTTTGGGAATCACTTTGTTGAACTACTTGCTATTGGTCGCCGCTTTGACCAGGTCGACATCGATTGTCCTACGGTATGATAGGGACAGCGTCATGATGTGGTTACCTCCTTGAAAGTATCTACGATTTTAAAGGAGGAGGGGGGGGCATCTTTATACTGTTTTATACTACCGGGATAAAAAGTAGATAATATCTACTTCAAATTATAAGTCTTCACATTTATAATCGAAGGAAGCTATTTTTTACTCTTTCGAATCTTTTTTAACTATTTCGTGACTAGTTTCATAATATTATGTTAGATGAGAACTTCTTCTTTGTTCTTTTATGGTCAAAAAACAAAGGAAAGGTAGCATATGCCTTAGTTTAGTATGAACCTGCTTAGGGGATTTTATGCCCCCGGGACCTTGGATGATATTACCACCTGTCAGCATTCGTGCACTTAGACCCAATTTCCATCAAAGCGGAGAGGAAAGGACACGAGAGATGTGTATTGAGTAACTAAATCAGATTTCCGCCAAAGCTAAGCGGTGAGGCCATGTGGAAATCTGATTGGTTATTCAAAACTCTCGTCTGCTCTTCTGTCCGCTCTACTCCGCTTTGTTGGAAACCTGGTGTGATGAAGGCAATCCAAAAGGAGTCGGTCCCAGAATTTGATTACAACCTTGGCATCTTCAGTAGCATCAGTTGTGGCGTGCAGCCAACAGAAAACATGAGCCCATTATGTCTTCCGAAAAATCGGGACCGCGAAAAAGGGTTTTCACATCAATCAATAAACTCCATGGCTGTCCAGTGCTGCACATACAACTCACCCAAAGTCCATTTAGGAGAACATTTCCCCAAATGTTTCATAGGTTATTTTAACCTGACAGTTGTGGTATACAGGGTGATTGATGGAAAAATAATGGGAATATACACACTCGCGGTTTTAGATGTGTCAATAAAAGAATGATGAAGTATACTGTACATGTATATATAGTATTGGAGTTTAATGGTGGATATTAACTAAGCTGCCTACTGCCTATTCTCGTTAGTTGGTTAGATAAACATTGATATTGAGTATTTGAAGTTTGAATTTTTATGGAATCAGGGGTACTTTATGCATAATATGCAGTAGGTTGGTGGTGACCCGTTCATGGTCTCAAATCCATATATTTATAAATCAATGCCACTTCTCGTTGTAATTTTATAATCAAGAACCGGCTCACCTTTCCAAACCAATTGTTTAGGCTTTGTTCGGACTATTTAGCAGATAGTTTATGTGAAGTTTGCACAAAATCGATCGAACGGATCTTCATTTATCACATTTTTTGTAGTAGTAGAATTAGTAGTGTAGTAGTATTGATTCTGTGGCGCTACGAAGTTCGTGGGATCAGCTAGTTCTTAATAGATTTAGATACTGTTATGTACGTGTGAATGAAACAACGAGTTGCTTAGCACTGACAGTTTATTAAGAAAAGAAGTGACATGTGTCTGAGGATGCAACCTAAACAGATTAAACCTCTTTTCACATATATAACACCCCTCCCTTCCAAGTAATGACTTAATCCTAAAAAAACTGTTTATAATCTACATGAGGACGATTACGTTTCGCCCTCTCTTGTGGGACTGAAGGTGGTATATCAAATCCCAGTACTCTAGATTCCGTTGACACAATCCCCTCGTCTGTGGCAGTCGTAACTCCGCCCTCAGAAACCACTGCTGACGATTCTTCGCTGTGAGTCTCCATCTCCTCCTCCACAGCACTAGTAAGATGAGCGGTGGTAGTTGGTTCCGACTGTGATGTGATTTCCGGAACAACTTCAATTTCGGATGCGTCGGAAACACTGTCGGTATCGGTATCCCATGTTGAAGTCGTGTGCTCACATTGGTCACTATGATATTTTCTTATCTGATTCTTGTGTCTTGTTACATGGGAATTCAATTCAGGAACAAAAACTTTATATACCACCCTGCCTATTTGTTCTACTACTGCTGCTCGTATCCAACAATGTTTTTTCTTATTTAAATATTTTTTAATTAACACTTCTTCTCCTAAGTTAAAGTCTTTACTCTTTTTACCACCTCCCTCACATTCCTATCAGTAATTTTAGATGCGAACTATGTAACTCCTTAATCACTTTGCCGTGTAATTCTGCTGGAATTACAATTTTATGCCCTTTCATTAGACACCCATTCTCTACAGATAGTTGCGTCTTGCAAAGATAGTAAGGTTTTAAATCAGAGTCCGTAACCTTTCGCGGCCAGCCGCGCTGTATGTACCCCACTACCTTTTGCAATATTAAATCACGGTCGGTAGACACACGAAGTTTATCCAGAGTGACCGGTAAATCTCCCTCAACAATAAAATAGACGTAGGCCGCCCGATCCTCACATTCGTTCACCTCTTCATGCAAGCCCAGGCCCGTACTCAGTTCACCTGTGCTTGCAATTGAACGTGACAAGAAATCTGCTATATTATCGACGCTGCGAACGTAAGTTATTTTGTAATTATAAGCCGCTAAAAATATTGCGTAACGCTGTAATCTGTTTGCTGTCACTTCTGGAATCCCTTTGTGTGACCCGAAAATCGACAGTAGGGGTTTATGATCAGTGCGTAATATAAACGGATCCTCCCTACCATATAAATATTGGTGAAACCGTTTAACGCCAAATATAATCGCGGTCGCTTCTTTTTGAATTTGAGAATATCTCTTCTCGGCTGGAATCAATGAGCGAGACGCGAACGACACTGGCCTTTCAAGTCCGTCCCTGTCAATCTGCGATAACACTGCCCCGAGACCATACGGTGACGCATCGACTGTCAAAATAATAGTTGCGTTCTGATTAAAATGTGCTAATACATTATCTGAGATTAAATGTCGCTTAATTTCGCTAAACGCTTGTTGGTGTATGTCTGTCCATGACCATTTACTATTTTTATTTAATAATTGGTACAATGGACTAAGTATTGTCGAGACCCTAGGTACAAAATTCCTATAATAATTAATTAATCCTAAGAAAGATTGCAACTCAGTTACATTTGTTGGTATCGGGGCGTCACGGATTGCTTTTATTTTCTCTGGTGATTTACGTACACCATTCTTGTCTATTATGTGTCCTAAATAATTAACTTCATTTTGGAAGAAAACGCACTTGTCCTTCCTTAAAGTTAACCCTGCTTCTGCTAACTTTGCTAACACTGTTTTCAGCCTGTCCAGGTGCTCCGATTTGTTTCTACCTGTCACTAAAATGTCATCCATTAGACAGAGAACTCCATCTAAACCCGAAACAATACCTTGCATTGCCTTTTGGAAAATGGCGGGAGCACTAGATAACCCAAATACTAACCGCGTATACTTAAAAAGCCCTCTATGCGTGTTAATACATGCTATTAATTGTGTATCATCATCTTCCGCCAGTAATAATTGATTGTAAGCGCTCAACAAGTCTAACTTGGAGAACTGCTCACCCCCGTGTAACTTTGCAAAGAGGTCATCGACCGTAGGCAACGGATATTTTTCAATTATAAGTTGTTTATTTATAGTTGCCGAGTAATCTGCGCAGATCCTGATTTCCCCGTTCTTTTTAAGGACTGGAACTATCGGCGATGCGTGATCGGAATACTGCACCTGTGTTATTATGCCTAAAGACAATAAGCGATCTAACTCGTTATCTATTTTACTACGGAGTGCGTGAGCTACCGGCCGTGCCTTGCGAAAAACCGGTTTGGCGTCAGGTGTTAACGATAATCTTATTTTGTATTTAGTGAAACAACCAATTTTTTCTGAAAACACCGATGGGAAGTCATTAATCAGTTTGTCTAATGAAATATTGTCAGTTTCCATGACACAATATTTTATAGGGGATATTTCTAATCTAAAAAGCCTTATAAAATCTCTCCCCAACAACGGGGGTCCACCATCGCGCACCACGTAAACATTGAGCGTGTGAGTGTGACCTTGGTACGTCACCGGCACTGGCAAAACGCCTAAGGTAACAATCCTACCTCCACCATAACTTTTTAAAATTTTAGCTGACGGTGATAACGGAATGTTAGTAAAATATTTATGATAAGTTTTACTAGAAATAGCTGAAACGGCCGCTCCACTATCGATTTCAAATTCTAAATACAATCCGTTAATATGAATTCGCTCTGACATTGGCTTCGACTCCGACTCACACCGAATATTACTGATGCATTTGACTTTACCTGTTTTGCCTTCCCCTTCAGAATTCTCTTCGACGTATTTCACTGAACTAGACGTCTTATCAGAACACATACGCCGTAAATGCCCCTTTTGATTACACTTCCGACATGTAAAATTTTTAAAACGACATTCGATCGATTTGTGATTTTTAAAACCACACACTGCACATTTTACCACCTCCCTCACATTCCTATCAGTAATTTTGAACACCGCACTAGACGCCGACACTGCCGCTGGAACCGCGGTAGCGGCGGCTGCGCGCGCACAACGCACGCTTTCCGCCATCTCCACCGCCTTCGCCAACGTCAGCTCCTTGACATCCTTCGAAAACAGCTTGTCGCGCTCGGGTCCATTCATCATACCCATGACGAACCGGTCTAGCAACGACTCCTCCAAGTTCCCGAAGCCGCAGTGTGCCGCTAGCCCTCTTAATCGGGCTGCCCATTGCGCGTTACCTTCATCTGCCCTCTGAGACGCCGCGTAAAATTTTGAACGCTCGGCGAAACCATGACGCTTAGGTGTAAAATGTTTATCTAAGACGTCCAAAATGTTCTGGAACTCTTCTTCCTCCAATTTCTTAGGCAGCACGAGGTCGCTTGTGAGTTTGTAGGTGGACTCGCTGAGTGTCGTAAGCAATATCGCTTTGCGTTTCAGACCCGATTTGTCAGATGTCACAAGGTCGTTGGCGATATACCACTGCTGAAGACGGTGTTTAAATGACTCCCAATCTTGAGAAAGATGATCAAAAGTATTTAAAATACCGAAATAATTGGCCGCCATTTTGCACGCGTTATAATTTTTGTATCCTCGTCGCCACTGTTATGTACGTGTGAATGAAACAACGAGTTGCTTAGCACTGACAGTTTATTAAGAAAAGAAGTGACATGTGTCTGAGGATGCAACCTAAACAGATTAAACCTCTTTTCACATATATAACAGATACAAAATGCTTCTTTTTTATATTCTACAATTTACGTTTATTTTCTACAATGTTCCCATTCTCTAAGATACGGCCCTCCCCTCTAAGGGGCTCGAGCTCAGTGTGGGCTGCTAGATGTCACATTTCCTCAAATATGTTTTCCTTCACCGTTTTAGAGAGCATTGGTGATAAAATAATTTTTACAGGGTAATGCTCCTTGGGAGGGACCCGTCGACCGTACAACTCGTCGAAACCAATATCGTGGCTGTGATCACTGGATTATCACTGCTACCCAGAACTACTATCATCACCCTTTTCTTTTTACAATTTATTAGGGTGGAAATTAACATAACCTAATACTACACGCTATTGCGCAATACCCAACAGCAATTCACACTAACCATCACAAGTACTAATTCAGACTAGACGTTCATCAATATTGTCGGAATGTTATAACCGCCAGAGATCCGCAATAGTGTATAATGCTATGCAGAACGCGTATCTCCGATAGTCCAATCACTTAGATGTAATTTGTGAGACGTTAGGATCCGTTCATGGCTTTGGGCTATGCGACTTGTGTTAAGCGACACGCTCGCTCGTGTAAATGTATTAATTTTTCTTTTTTTTTTCCAGTGAATATTATTGCAATACCAAGTAGCTATTGAAACTAAATACTACAACTACTGATGCAGGCTATCGTTCATCAATGTAGCCCAACAATGTTAAACCACCAGCGCTCCGCACTAGTATATAATGCTATGCAGAACGCGTATCTCCAATAGTCCAATCACTTAGATGTGATTTGTGAAACATTAAGACCCGTTCATGACTTCAGGTTATGCGACTTGTGTCAAGCGACACGCTTGCGCGTCAACGCTTTCGTTTATCTTCACATTCTTCTAGTTTTTATGATGAATGTTTTTGCAATACCAAGTAGCTATATAAAAGGAAGGTGTTTTGGCGCCTGACCCGCCGTTTTTCATGTCATAGTACGCCCGCGCCAGTACTTTATCCGACTTGCTAGACAAAAATTGTGAATCGACTAACATACTTAATTAAATATTACTAACAAACACACTTTATCTCTTAATATTACTATAGGTAGAGTATAGATTGAGTTTTGCACACAGGTAAAACGATAGTCGTATCGACATGATAGAGATGCAGTGACACTTTATAGTCGTAACGCCATGGCATATTTATGACTGGCTTATTGATAATAATATATTATTTTTTATAACGATGATGTAATAAATAAAAAATAATAATTAAGTAAGTAAATGTGATTAGGGGAAGAACAGAGATAAGTTAAATGGCAAATACGACCAAATCCATAGTATCGGAGCCACTAAACTGCGTTGTTGGTATTTTAGTTACAAGTGCAACTGCTGAACATGAAGACTGGGTAGTTTCGGGTCGGCCAGTGATAACGGCAATTTTTTTTTATTTTGCGATATAATTGCGTGTTTGAACACTAACTCGCCTGATAGTAACCATAGACATGGTCGTGTACGACAGTACTTTTACAAGTTATTATTTATTTATTTATTTTTATTTTATTTTATCCTTTATTTCAGGCAACTAAAGGCCCATAAAACACAATACACATATAAATATAAAACAATAATAAACTAATACTAATATTATGCCTTGTGACTGAGACTCTAGCTTTTTAAGTGTCTATAATGGTCAAATTGACTTTGATTTTTTCTAATCGGAATTTCTCGCGCCCGGATCTTGGCAATAGACTAACTCCACATTTCGTGGTACTGAAACATAACTATCGTGATGGTGTAGCCACTAAAACCAAAAACACACGATTTGTCTCCCACGAAACTGCCGTTATTTACAATGTTCGCGTGACCCAAGCCAATACAGTAATAAAAACGAAAATTCAATACATCGGGTCTTTTATGCTTAAAACTTTGCGCTACTATAAACTATATGGCTATAAACGCCTATTTCTAAAACATAACACTATATTGACGCTGAAATTTAAAATGTCTCAAACGACATTAATCGTGTCATTCGATTCGCAACTTTATAGTAAATTGTTAAAATTGAAATAACAAAAGCACAGTCAATGTCGGTTAAACCATTTCAAAATTTCTACCGTCAATATTATAGTTCCCGAGTGACTGTTATAAAATTGCCAAACTAAACCTAGTATATTTTGTATACTGTAAATCAGAGCCCCCTAGTGTATGGTAGTGGCGTTATTTAGTGCAGTGTGTTACGAGCCTTACATTGTATTAGATTATTATTGGTCGATGGGGGTAGTTTTCGTTTATGGGAGTACACAGAGTGTTTGCTTCTGAGTTCTGACATTATACAAGTTGGTTTGAAAATTTAATTCTTATAGAAATTACTATTAGAAGTCAAAGTTATTGCACTATTCACTATAATATAAACGGCTAATTAAATTAGTAAAGTTTAAAGTCACAACTGTTCTGTAAATTAAAACTTATCGTTTAACTTAGTTTAACGGCCCGGTCAGTGCAGTGGCGGAGCGATTGGACTGCTGCGCAGCGTGTCACGGGTTCGATTCCCGCACGGAACAAATATTTGTATTTGTAAGGACAAGTTGTAGTTCCGGGTCTGGGTGGTTGTGCATGTGAGTTTCTATGTTTGTAAACGCACCCACGACACAGGAGAAATTCCAAGTGTGGGGCAATGTTAAAAAAAACTGCTTACTCACAAAAGGTATCAGTTTATGTATATATGTATCATACTGGCGAAAGGTAATGAAAAAAAAATGTAGTCGAAACTGTGTAAAAGAGAAGAATCGAAAATGAATGTATGGGTAGCTTCTTTAAATATTAGAAAGAGATCTTGGCTAGTTTTGGTTTCATAGAGTCTGTCGCACGAAGTACTAACCAACCAAAACACACTAATCAGCAACAAACGTCACATAAGTAGCGTGTGAGAGAGACAACGCCCTACAAAGCCCATTATCTCTTTCGAACGATCGATGTTCAATGTTTTGCGCCGATTACCTGTATACTGTGTTGTATTAAATTAAATGTGACAAATTCTAACAATATCATAAACGTTGAACTGTGGGCTAAACAAAAAAAAAACTGAGAATATTTTAGTGAGTTTACCGCGAACTTGAACTGTAATCGAACTTCAACAACCTTGAGTTAATAATCCTTGAGTATTTCGGTCAAGGTTCCAACAAAGCTTTGCGAAACTTACTTCAGAATTTTCATCGTAAATTGTATGTTTGACATTCATGACTTTGTAAAAAAGTTATTGTATAAGCTACCGTCTCTTCCTGAATTTAAGGTTTAGTTTTTTTCGATAGGCTGCGGTCATAGTAATATGAATAGTTGTAGTAGGTAGAATCTTCGACTGCGTACCCGTTGGACCTCCAAGTTTGGACCTCACTGACTATCATGACCCTTTGGACCTCCTTGTGCCGTTTCGACCTTAAAACTTGGATTTTGCCTATACTTTAGTGCCCATTGGACCCCCTATTAAACAACGTGTTCCGTTGGACCCATTTTTTTACATCTTCGTATGAAAAGCTAAAGTACAATCGTGCACAAAAGTGAGACACTTTATCAAAAATAAAACACGATGCAATAAATAAATCAATATGTTTATTCAAAGATATAAAAGCAACAACGTCAGCTTTATAGGTTCAGGGGTTTGGGCCCTGCGTTGGTGACTTAGTGAATGAGTCAGGACTTTGATTTTTATATGTATAGATAAAATCACCTATTCCAATTAGATCACGTATTTACCCGATTATAAATCTTTAAGTTGGTATATTCCTACAGGTTGTACCAGAAGGGTGTGGATAATTGTTAATATAAAATAATGTGTATTATAAGTAAAATAATGTATATAAATCACAGATCAAATATTAAAATCAGTTTTATCCTAAAGTTAACAGACTGAAGATATAAAAATAATAATTATTATATTATACATGGTTTAAGATCACAAATTCTAATTACAATTAAATAACAGTAATGCCATTACATGATCTTTATTTTTTTAAGCAATTAAAGTACCTATATTATTGAATACAAATCATATAAATGATTATAATCACAGTATATCATAGAATTTACTTACATTTTTGCAAGCAAAACCTAAATATGGCGGCTTTTCTCAAAATTAAAACGTTGTAGCCTGACATGTCAGTGTTACCTAATCTGACGACTCAATGTCGACGGTAATATTCATATAATGTTGCAACATTAAGTTATTTTTTTTTAAATAAATTTGTAAATATAACTATATATTTTACATGTTTCTAAATCACTGTTCAGTGTTATTATCGTTTATTTTGTTCGTAAATATAAAATATTGTATATTTTAAGTAAAATAGAGTATATAAATCACAGATCAGACAGGCTGTAGTACTAAAAGGATACGTATCTAGCTGGAATTATGTTCCTTCTGGAGTACCTCAAGGCTCAATCTTAGGACCTCTGTTATTTACTTTGTTTATCTCTGACATACATAAATGTTTCAAAAATAGTTACATCTTACTTTATGCAGATGATATGAAGATTCATAAACTTGTTAAAAATATATCAGATGCTGAGCAACTTCAAAATGATCTCATTAGGTTCGAAGAATATTGTATACTTAATAAACTCCAGTTAAATGTTACTAAATGCTTCCAAATCACGTACTCCCGACAAAAAACTATTATTAATTCTGAATATAAATTAAACCATCAGGTACTTAACAAAGTCACTACAATTAAAGATTTAGGGGTAAAAATGACATTCTTGAGAAGCGCTATGTCGAGCACGTCGGGACGGTGGTTGGGATCACCGGGATAGTGGGTGTGCTCAAGAGGAGCGATGGGGTCAAAATTTAGTGAGGCGCTTAGATTGAACACTACCTTCCCTCTAGGGGTGGTAGTAGTGCTATTCCAAGCGGGATGTTTGGCGTTGAGGTCGCCCGCCATGATGACGGAGTCGCTCAGGCCGAAGAGGGCTGTAAGGTCTTTGGTGAGTAAATTGTGATCCTCTGCGCCAAGGGCAGGGGGAAGATAGGCGGATATGATGGTGATCGGTTGGTGGCCGGTCATGCCTAACCGACAGACTGAAACCTCGAGAAGAGACTCGAGGGGAGGAGGGATTAGAGGGATGCAATGCAGGGTCCTTTTGAAGTAGATGAGCGTACCGCCCTTGTGACAGCGTGACCTGTCGTTGCGAACTAATTGATAGTTGGCAATTTTAGGGTCACGGTGGTGCGGTTTTAGGAAAGTCTCCTGAACGAGAAGGATGTCTATCTGGTTGTCGCGGAGGAAGGTAGCGATTTCATCACGCTGACCTCTAATGCCGTTGGCATTGAAAAAGCCTAATTTAAGGGATCGTGGTTTAAGGACATTCTTATTTTTAGTAGCCATTGGACTAACTAAACAAGGTGGAGGGCTAAGAGGGCGTCACCCACTCCGGGGTGGGCTTTAAAGATTTTTGAGTATTCCTCAGGACTGCCATTGGAGGCCCTGAGTTGGGCTGCCAATTGACTAGCCTTAGATCTCAAAAACTCTTGGTGGTTGCGGACCGTTTTAAAGGCATTGATTATGACATACATGTCATTGGGATCAACGTCGGGCACATGGCCGGAGGATACCGCGGGAGGGATGGTTTGCGGGGCTGCTGGAGCGACCTTGCGCGAAGGTGCAGGGGCAGTCACGGGAGCCGCAGGTTTGTGGGCGGGGGCTTCGGGTAGCCCTGGGGTGGGTTTTGGGGACGCTGAACCTAAGGCTGGGAAGGCCTTTTGGTGGTTCAATGAGTTCCACGGAGAGTGTCGCTGAGGGCTAAGCCTCTCGGGAATCTGTGAGGAAGGAATCTTCACAGATGGGGATTCCCTCTGCTGGCGGGCGGCAGCGCGCTTTGCCAGTTTGGGAGAAGCAGATTTGGGGGCTTTGGGGCAACCGCGGTAGTTAGCCGGGTGTCCTACTTGGCCGCATAGAACGCAGCTAGGGGGTTCGGTACATAGGGACTTGTCCTTTGGACGGGGACAGTCGGCCGTGCTGTGGCCGCCTAAACATTTGACGCACCTGGGTGGTGCGTAGCAATGGGCCTGACTGTGGCCGTATAGCTGACAGCGGTGACACTGTCCTACTGTGTGCGCTTTGTAGGGCTTTTCAATTGAAATGCCCGTCAGGGAGCACACGGATTTGATTTTAAAAATGGGATGGGGACCGGACTCGACAGGGTCGCAAACTACTAACACCATGTCGTATAGTTCGCCACCCCTCGCCTTGTGAAGGCGGTGGACGGCAGAGGCGGGGACGTTTTGGGAAAGGAGGTCATCTAAGACGTCTTGGGTAGTGATCTCCTTGGGGATCCGCCTTATCACCACACGGGTGGGCTTCTCCTCAGGGAGGGAGTAAGTGTGGAAGGCTACGTTCCTTCCACGGAGTAGGCGAGAGAGTTCCCTGTAGTCCGAAGACGTAGGGATAATGACTTTAATACCCTGTTGGGTATTTGTCGCTTTTGTGTACTGGATCTTTCGATCCGCACACATTTTGGAGATTTCTGTCCATTTGGACTTCTCCTGAATGAAAATCGGGGGTGGGGGCCTAGGCTTCTTGGTAGAAGCCGCGGGAGCGATTGCCATAGGGCTGGAGGGGCGGCTGGCGGGGGCCGCCGGAGGGGTGGGGGAAACCGGACGAGAGGCCGGAGGGGAGGCCGGAGGAGAGGGGGTAGGTGGGGCTGCAAGGGGTTTCTTCGCCTTGCCGGCTTGGGAGTGTTTCCCTTGTTTCCTCTTTCCGATGACGACTGTAAAGTCCTCATCGGAGGAGGATGCGGAGTCGGACTGTTCAGAGTCCGAAATGGGCACTGATGTGTCCATTTTCTCAACAACATGCTTGGATGTTGAGGGAGTAGGGGCAGAGGTCGCTTTTGCGACAGAAGGACTAGGGACAAGGGCCGCTTTTGTAGAAGCGGTTTTAGGAGAGGGGCCGTGAGAGGCGGGGGTCTTTGTCTTTACAGACAGGGAGGTCGATTTGATGGGGATGCCTTTTTCGGCGGGCGGGGGAGACAGTGGGCTCTCGAGCGCATCACTAAAATTAGTGATGTTTTCGAGGTCGCTTTCTGCTTTAAGAGCAGCGAACGCGGAGTCATATTTACCCTTTAGGTAAGGGTCTTTGAGAAGGGTCTCGACAAACTTTACGAGTTTGTCCATATTGTCAGCTTAAAATGGCCGACATGAGAGTGAAGCTCTCGGGGAATATTCCTAACCCTAACAAACCTAACTCCCCGGGTGGGTGGGCCCGGGGGTGAGTAGCCTCCCTGCCGAGGGATTGTGTATGGCAGGGAGGTGTGTACCTACGGTGTGCCCTAAGCTTGTAAACCTGTTGCCAATCTTAATGTGCAACAGGGCCCTATTTGGGTCTGGTGCGAAGGGGTAGACACTCCCAACCGACACCAGGTGTGTAGCTGTGAACGAAACCGGAGACTAGGTTTGACTAGGAGTCCCCCCAAGGCCAAGGTCCTAGCTCCCGACTCCAATAAATTAACCTCGCCCTGAAGGGGTTCGGCGGGATGGATTGGGGCACCACCCTCTTGGCTTCGTTGGCACCGTAAGGTTTCCACCAAGAACCACGAAACTGTGGATTTTCCCTGAAGGGGCAAAAACACACGCGAGGCGTTTAGGAAATAAGATGAGTAAGAATTGTCCTGAAAAGGACAATTTTTACTCGAGTAGTCTTGACTACTCTCTTGACACGTCGCAGCAGGACACGACGAAATCGCAGCGGAGAACACAGCACTGGCACGGAGCACACACGAGGAGACGTCCGTACGCGGCGGCGGTCGGGCGGCGAATGTTTTGGTTTGTTTTTGCTGGCCTGCGATCCCTCTAATACTCACCCCGCACCATACCCCTTTGTCTACTCCCCTCTCTGCGCCCCCGCGCGCCGAAGAGAGCAAGGAAAAGTCTAGCTTAGACGCGAGTTTGCCTTGCGTATGTCCAAAAAATGATAATGTTCGATTGTCTATTTTACTTATAAAACATATTACACTTTATATACATAAGTTTCATTGGTGTTCCTACATGAAGGTTACCAAAATAATAATAATAGTAATACCGTGTATTTGCTTAGGTACTTGTTTCGTCAATTTTTTTGATTTCCATTTAACAATTTTCAACATAACTGTACCCCTTTCCCAACTAAATAACATTGAACGAACAACAAATGAACACATATTTTTTGAAGGTCCAAAGGGTACTAAAAAAGAGGTCCAACGTTTACTTTTTTACTTGTTTTAATTTTGAAGGTCCAACGGGTACTACAAATGAGGTCCAATGGGCACATTGATTATTTTATTTTGAAGAGGGTCCAAAGGGACCTAAAAATTAGGTCGAACGGGTAACATTTGTAATAGGGTCTAATCTTTGAGGTCCAACGGGTACGCAGTCGAATCTTCTTGTTTAAATTGTTTGAAAAAATAACTACGGTTACCGATAGACAGTCTATTGTTTTCTTAGATTTTCGCTCTGCCGGTCGCACTCATTTCACATTTTCGCTCGCACAAAAAAGTGTAAAATGACTTTCTTTCGGAAATCAAAGCGCAAGTTTCGGAAGATTTGTTTTTTTTGAAGTGAAAACTTCTTTAGCGGCGTTGAGCACTTTTTCTGTAATGGGTATAAAATCTTAAACTCGCGTCAGGACACGTGACCTGATCGAAAAAGCGTAGGACGGCGCAGGGCGCTTGCGTGAATGTTCGTGTGACTTTATTACTTTTAAAGAAGTTTGTATGCTGGATACATTCGTTGCTAGGTAACATTGTTTATAAAAGATGTACGTCACATTGGAAAATTATTGAAATAAAAAGTCAACCATTTTTGCGAGTTTTACTAAAATCTGTTCACAAGATATTTTCAACAATTACTATTCAAGTTTTCACTTCTGCCGGCACTCCCAGAGTGCAACCCGTCGTTTTTTTTTTCATATTTGCACCGACTTCCTGTTGACTTCCTGTTGTTATTTATACACTTTTTTGTCATGATTTTTTAAGGCGGCATACTAATTTGGGCATCGTTCAATCGGTGGCACAGGTGTTGATGTCCACACAACCTAAGGCATACTAATTTGGGCATCGTTTAATCGGTGGCTAACCATTTGATGTGCACACAATCTAAAAGCTAGTACACATTAGGCGCCCTAGTTGCCTTAAGCGCCATTTGCCAACGGAGTGTGCGTTTGCATGTGTACTCATCAATATCATTTGATGGTTCTCAAAACGCGTGTCACCAAAGCGCACATTGGAAAACGTCCAATGTGAACGCATAGTTACAGTACTGTATTGGAAAATTCGTCTCAAATCTTCTTTCACCTTTCGCAGAACTCGTAAGTAATCAAAAATCCATTGCCGTGTCACCTAATCCGAATAAGACACAAAGGGAAGCGCTGTTAAAATGCAGTAAAATCGACGTTCCCCCCAAATCGTAACTCGTGTACCAAAAGGGTGCTTCTTTATTCGCTCCAAACGTCACTAAAAATGTTCTTATTGGTATCCCTTCTAGCCAATCGGGTATGAGTATCTATGTTTCGGGTATTTCGTAATTTCCGAAGTGGTTCCTCCCTGACAGAATCTTTGAATAGGTCCTTAATAGATCTGGGTGGTTCGTATTTGTGTGTAGTAGATATTTTTTTTTCTTAGTGTGTAAATCCTTTTTTTTTAGTTAGGGGAACAGTTTATTCACACTCTTTAAGCATGCTTAACACAGCACTAACGTAGCGCAAGCGCCATAGGACGTCATTTGCAAGCCGCCATTAACAAAATGGCATCCTGTTGTCGCTTGCGCTATGTTAGTATTGTGTTAAGTTTGCCTTAAGTGTGTGATTCCCCATCATGCCTCGCGCCCCCGTCTTATACACTGTTCCCCTATTGTTGCTCTGTCTTATTGGAAGAAGTCATATGTATAGTGTTACAAGGATATTTTGGCGTTCTGATGACTGGAAGGTGCTGCCGAACATCATTATTCTCTCAAGGGTTCAAGTACAAGCACATATCATATCAATGATTATGTGGATTTGGGATATTGTAGGCAAACTCTTCTTTTAAATTTCAAATGTTTTTATTAAAAATATATCGCAAAACTCTGTTAAATTATTTATCGTCTTTTTTACGTCCTTTCCGTTCGCTCTCTTCTAGAAACTCCCTGTCATCTTTCCGTTCTTTCTTAAATTCATTTCATTCTTCCCTTTCGCTCGTTCGTCTGTGTTCCGTTCCACACTCGTAAAGCGTGTTTTGCACCAATCCTACAATTATGTGCTCGAACTATGGTAAACCATTGCTTCAATTATGTTTAAGTCTTAAAATATAAGGAGTGTGACGGCGATAGCGTATTAAGCGACTATGGCCATTACTTGTTGGGCATTATTTTAGCAATAAAATTCGCCCAAGAATATAGTTTGGTCGCATAACCCGTCAGATTCATACCATTTGATGCCCCAAGTAATTCGAGCCTATGGTGTTACCTTATCAACGGTATAGTGTTTTTGCATTTAATTTTGTGACGTATTCATTGATGACGAGGACTTATATTTAGGTAAGTACTCTTCTTACTAGGTAAAGCAGAAAACTTTTTAGAACTAAAGGAATGCAAGAGCTATTAGCAACATTGCTAAAGTGGCATTCTTAGATACCGATTTTTGTTCAAGATTACGATCAGTCGAGCGACAAGTCGTGATTCTGGGCTGTGTAGTGCCCGAAGTTCCTTTTTTTCCTATTCTAAACGAATACTAATGAATCAGATGTGCCGACCCGAACAAGATAACTATGTAGCGTCCTTGAGAGACATATCACTCAGAAGCTTAATGAAGCATATACGTCCCAACATATATCCGGCGTTTTCGGAGATAAATCAAATATAGCTGCGGTGAAACCATTACCTTATCGACGACGTCTTGCTGTCTCACTCTCACAAGACAATATCGTTTTGAAACATATCAATCAGTGCCTTGTTTATGATTTCGGGTGAGGCGATTTGTGTTGCGACTTTCGACTTTATTTGTTCCTTTCGCGTTCTGCAAGTCGCGGTTAGGTGATTTGTGCGTGGTGCATACTCTAAGTAACATCTTTCGAATTTATTTTCTCTCCAAGCTACATGCTTGTCGCTCGAAGTGGATAAATCAGACCAAAAAATTTGACAGTACATAATATTATCATAGTCATAGCTGACTCGCGTGAGTCTCCGGTCTGTTTATGGCACCCTAGTACTTTTTAAAACTTTAACACTAACGAAATCTTATAGTACGGTCTCGTACAAAATATACCGTCTTCAAACATAGTAAATCCAAGGCCTTTTATAATCGTTTGACTGCAAATAAACCTATAATACTCATAGTTGATTTGCGTCAGTCTCCTGCATGTTTATGGCACCCTAGACTAAAAACTATGACGCTTAAGACATCTTACTGTCCAATATATTATCATCTTCAAACATACCTTATCCAAGGCATTTTAAATATTTTTGACGGCTCATAAAACTGTCATCCTCATAGCGTCATAGCTGATTCGCGTGAACCTCTGTCCTGTTTATAGCGCCCTGGTACTTCTCAAAACTTTTGCACTAAAGACGTCTGCACGAATGAGCGGTATTTTGTTGATTGTGTTTTTGTTTTTACGATCAGTTGGTCTTTTTAAGGTTCTGTGGGCACGCGATGGTTGATTTCATGCTTGCTTGGTAACAAAGTATGAGTTTAGTAAATATCTTGTATGGCCGTGTGATGAGGAGAGATGACACGCATGTGACTAAGAGAGTGATGTACGGAGAGAAAGAGGAAGACCAAAGAAATGATGGATAAATCGCGTGAGGAATGTTATAAGAAGATAAAGGAGTAAATGATGTTTGACAAGGGAGAATGGAAGAAGAAAACGTGTTGCGCCGACCTCAACTATAGAACGCGTTTTTTTTTTATCGTGGTAAAATCATCAAATGAGTCCTCCCACCCAGGGCAGGGCGGGAGGGACTGTCAGACTTGTACTGAAATCCACGGTGTCCTTCACTAGCCCTTTACGTACCGGGGTCACGGTAATCCCTTGGTCCCGCGACCCCGGAACTATAGAACGCGATAAGGGTAGGAAGATAATGATAAGGTTCGCTAAAGTCGAGGAGTCGCAAATTCTGTGATACAGTGCGAATAAGATTTGTAAGTGAAAGTTTTCTTTTGTGAAGGACTTGTCACAGATAAAGTTGTTAGTAGTCCGAATTGTAGAGGCAATTTCCGAATTTCCTTTTTTAAAAAATAGTCTTACATTTATGAAAAGCTCTACTAATGCCAAGTGTCAAGGTATATAATTCATTGACGGGGTGCTAAACGCCGAGGGCCGACTGCCTGCCAAATTAGCGGGTCTTTCTAAGGACCTTAGGGGTCTAATCTCTAAGCACGAAACCCGTGGTTTCGGCCTTAGTTACGGGCGTTTTGCAAACGAGCCCGAACAATGAATGAATGATATTACGATTTGACAGATAAGAGTGCCGCCGCCGCGACCTGCGGAAAATTCGTGGTAGTGTACTACATTTTTTGGATGCAATTTGATGTTATGATATAGACACTAGCGTCTCGTGAAAAGGTGTTCAATCTTGGCGCGGACTCTAAGTATTGTCCGTCCGCAAATTTGATTTTGACTTTAGTTACGTTCGCACATCTGTGTCCGTACCCGTGTTTTCGTCAACGGGCTTAGGAAATAGACCCTATGGAACGGATAGGTCAACCCAAGGAGTTTTAGTAAGTAAGAGTCAGACAGTCCCTTCCACTTCACCCGAGGAGGTGTCTTTAAATGATTTTAAGTACCTCCAAAAAAAAGGTATATGACTCGGTATTGAGTAGAACACTCAATTCATTCAATTCAAAAATGGCTATTGGAGTTATTTCAATACACGAGCTCCACAAAATATGATTGTTCCACAACCATATCAAAGTAAAACAGTCAGCCATTTTGTCAGTGCAAAAGGATTTACGTTTATCAAGAACAGTCACGAGTTTCCTATATAATGGGTCGACAGAGCCAATGCTCCGTGAATAAATAGAGATAAATGTGAAAGTACGGAGTGGACGACAAATGGTACACAAAGCGGGACTTCGTACATATGTGCCTAATTGGTGGACGAAATGTGTGTACTGTTATATCGTTGCCGACTGCAATTTTATATATTTTATATATATATATATATATTATAACTGGCAATTTTTTTTTGCCTATTTGACCTGTTCACTCTTTCTTTAACACTTATGGGTCGATCATGTTTTAGCTTTTGTAAACAAAGTGTTTTTATTTACCTGTTAAAAAAAATACGTTTCAAATTGAGAATTTCCTCCGGCTTAAAAAGACTTTAAAATGTATATTTCTAAAGATTTCTTTTTACAAAATTTATTTTTCTATTTTTAACCTACCCAGCATCCATTACGTTCTGATAATTTAAAGAACATTTCTTAAAACAAGCGTCACATACAAGGATGTACTTTTCAATCAATTTAATTTCGCGAAAATTATGCCTAGTAGTTAAAATAGAAATCGGTCTTAACTCGAATCCTACTTACAACTTAAAATATTATTTATCGTACAAAAATAGCCAGTAAAATTTTGTGCTGATTCATCCTTTTAACGCCATTAAAAAAAAGCCTAATCATTAAGAATACGAAACTAACAATAACCCTTTTTGTTACAGGTAAGACTTCAAAAGCTGATACTTTTTCCTGAAAATAAACGAAAACCTTTAACGACTTATGTACACCGGCGTGTTGAAATTTATGGACCACCATAAATTTTGCGAGAAAAATCCTTCAACACAAAATATTGTGTTGTTTTCCGCATTATATGTTATATAACAGATATATTATATAAAATGGCAATTCGTAAAGGGATTCCCTTTATAGCGACAGATAAGATGGTCGGAATACAATGTGTCGGTACAACATACAGCGTGTAGTGAATATTGTGATAAAAAATGGCTGATAATTTTTGATGGTAAGTTTTAGATGTTATTTTACTTTTCATGTTTGGACTGAGTATTTTGTTTTTTAACGTGGTAATATCATCAAATTTGTCCTCCCACCCAGGGCAGAGCGGGAGGGACTGTCAGACTCGTACTGACTAAAATCAACGGTGTCCTTCAATAGCCCTTTACTTACCGGGGTCACGGTAAATCATAAGTCCCGCGACCCTTTCTTTTTTCGAAACATCTTAAGGTAAACTACAAGTAAAGCTCGAGTTTTATTACAATTTAATCGAAAGATTTAAGTATTAATCAAGTCTTCAGTTTGTTACACAATCTTGCAGGAATCTACAAGTAATTAAATATTTTCTTGTACAAAACTTCAAATTAATTAACAAAAACCTTTATTAACGAATAGTTTGTTTTACGTTCGTATTAAAAAATTCTGAAGAACAGTTGTTCAGTGACTTATTTAATTATACTTTCTAAGTATCGCAGTAATATGCCTGTTTTCAAGTTCTTCAACTTTTAATTGATTAATAAAGGATAAAGCTGTTGTTGGCAAGAATTTTGTTTTTAAGTCGAATAAAAGGACTGTTGCAAGAAACCTTAACTTCCATTTTATTTTCGTAATGGAATTCAGTTTATAGCATGAATGGGCAGCGATGGGGTTTCACACTTGATCATTTTAGATGTAACATACTTAAAGCATGCACTATAACTAAAGTCATCATCATCTGCCCATCCTTTTCGCTAGTTTATACTGTAAATTCTCCTCTTTCCAATGTTTTCACTGCTGGCAAAGGCCTAAATCAAGTTTTTCCAGATTTCTTGTCCTGCACCCAACCGAGCCAGCCTTTAAGGTATGAAAACCATTCGTCTCGCCACCACTTTCTGGTCGAGTGTCCTGTCCATACAGGTTACCTTGAATTCAACATATGAATTACTGAAGGGGTCTATATTATAGTGTCACGTTCAATATCTATTGTACTATTTATTAACGTTATATTTTTTAATGTTATAGCATTTACGTTCAGACATGCTTGAAACTTATTTCCTATCCTACAAACCAGTCTACAGTAATAATAAATCGGTACACAGTCCCGATATAAAATTGTTAATACCGGTACCATTTTAAATTCGGTACACATTCTAAACTAGAACACGCTGTATACATCGTCTCAGTGGTTTTACGACACATAAAAGTTTTAGTTTTAATAGTTCGTTTATTGGTTTTTTTAAAAGCAATCGTTTGTAATGTGTTGTTACTTTAATTTTTATGGTTTCTCATTAATTTCGAGTGTTTTTATCGTTATGAAATTATTTTGTCTAGATTTTTTGTGTTGATATATTTTTTTGTACATAGGCTTAGCGATTGAATGCTGAGTTGTGTGTCACGGTTTTCGAGTCCCACACGAAACAAATATTTGTATGGCCTACAACTACAAGTAATTGTCCCGTTTCTGGCTGTTAGTGAATGTAAGTTAAAATCTTTGTAAACGCGCCTCTTTTTTTTTACGTGGTAAAATCATCATATCAGTCTTCCCACCCACGGCAGAGCGGGAGGAACTGTCAGACTCGTACTGACTAAAATCCACGGTGTCCTTCAATAGCCCTTTACGTTCCGCGGTCACGGTAATTCGTGCAGTCCTGCCACAGAACATATAAAGGAGAGTCCTGCGACCCCGACAGGCTTTGGCCCTGTAGAGGAGGGCTCGACCGTAAACGCACCTCTAATATAGGAATTAATCAAAATGAGGGGCAACCGTTTTTTTTTTAATATTTTGCAATTATCAAGCACAGAAATCAATCTATCAACATTTTAGATTCATTTCACTTACCGATATTGCAACATTTATGATTTGACAATACCGGTACCGATAAGTATCGATGTTTATTCGTTTATTTATTAACCCCTTATTGGTTTACGACTGAATTTTAACGAGACCTAGCTGACGATCGATTTTAATGTGTATGTTGAGCGATACATCCGTTCAAGGAAACACTATTTCTACAGTACGTTTTATGTTGTATTTGAAACATTCTAGGACAACATAGGAAGATAAGTTCTTACGATTTATCTTAGATTTAAAAATGTCCACATTCCGTATTAAAAATCATACGCAAAGTTTTTGTGAAGCCACTTTCTTTTTTATAAAAGATGTAAGTGGACGCCACGCACACATTTAAATGTTTTCCTAGGAGATGTTCACTTATGGAGGGAGCGACTGTCGCAACCGATGTCCGGGCACGCCGCAATCGCGGCGGTAAGACCCCTCTTTGAGGAGCGGCTGGATAGGCGTCACGGCATCCTGACCTACCGCATGACGCAGGTCCTCACCGGACACGGAAGTTTCGGGAGGTTCGGCTATTGAAGGACACCGTGGATTTTAGTCAGTACAAGTCTGACAGTCGCACCTGCCCTGCTCTGGGTGGGAGGACTCATTTGATGATTTTACCACGGTACCAAAAAAAAAGGAGATGTTCACTTGTTTTTCGTAAGAATCGAACGAAGGGCCATATTTTTTCTTCTTTTTTTTCTTTTGGCTTTAATTAACAGTGGCCTACTAAGAATCTGGATCTTTAATCCAAGGTTTACATTGAATAACAGAGAGCTAAACTTTTCAAATACACTAATAATGATTTCTCTCGGAACTTGAAGAATTTATCTTTAAAGCGCGCTACACACGGCTAAGATACTATAACATTTTATCTTAAGATACAATATCGCTCGCCATACAATTCAAAGGACCATCACTCACGACGAAGATAATATATTTTTCATATTTTGGTATCTTAAGATAGAATTGTATGGTGAGCGATATGGTATCTTAAGATAAAATATTATAGTATCTTAGCCGTGTGTGGCGCGCTTTAGTGTCCTCAAACTAAAACGTCCAACGTCTATTTACCGATCTCTTATTAGATACGTTGCCTGACGGAAGGTTAAGATACGGAATGTTGTTTTTTTACAAAAAGCTATTTTTGTCTGTGGTCCGTATACTGTTTGCACAGGGTGCGTTGGTTTGATAAGAGGCCATAATGGAGCGGAGGGGAATCGGGGTTATTTGTTGTTTTTTTTTTTATTGAGGGAAATAGATTACATGGGATAGAACAGGAAGTATTGGAGGTTATGAGGGCTCTGCTATGTTATGTTTAAAATCCCGCAAAGGCTCAAAGACATTCTATTCAAAACGTAGAAGTCGAGTATACAACGCAAAAATTGACAGATAACTAAGTCTGTAAAGTTCCTCCATTTCACGTTCATCTTCTCAACAAAGCCTTAAATGACGTCATAACAGGACAAAAGACACGACTTCTAACCTGACATCGCCTTCAAACTGAACGTTACTTCTAATCTGTACGATATGTCATCCGGTACGTTATAAAGCACTCTTCTCATCATCTGCCTAACCTCTTCCCAACTATATTGGGATCGGCTGTGGAGGTCCGATAGGCAAGTCGCTCCATGTAAAATACTGATATTTAGCTGCTTCTGGTTCGACTGGAAGCCGACTCCATTATAGTTGAGAAAAGGCTAGGCAGATGATAACACCATGTATCTGGATTCCGTGGCTACTAAATGATTGCTTATGGATTTTTTTTTGTCATGGTGAAATCATCAAATGAGTCCTCCCACCCAGGGCAGGGCGGGAGGGACTGTCAGACTTGTACTGACTAAAATCCACAGTGTCCTTCACTAGCCTTTTACGTACCGGCGTCACGGTAATGGGTAAGTCCCGCGACCCCGGCAGGCTTTCCTTCTACAGGCCCCGTCACTATGCTGACACTCCTTGAAGCAGTTACATGGCTGCTACTGGAATATTGCTGATACATTGCTCCTTCTGAGAATTTAGGGACAACCCATTGCCTATTAACCAAAAGTTCAGTCTACGTGGTTGCTACTGACAAATAACTGCTTAAAAATCCCAAAAATTCTTACCGCGATCCCCAAAACCCAGTCGATGAATAACCCAATAACTCTTAGCGCGATCCCCAAAACCCAATTGAAACTTCCTGCGGTCCTAGACCAACTAGACAATCATATAAGTCATCGATACACGATAAAGTTCCTTTCTAAATCAACGTTGTAAACACAAAAACAAGGACCGATATTAAATTCCTAGCCGTGAAATATTGCCCGCTGCAGCGGTTTAAAATTGCCCACAAGAATGGGCAATACGGAATGCCCATACACTCCCAAACTTCCATAGGATATTTTTGTTATGGGGCGCCGGAAAAGTCATACGAGGGCTTTTTGCCCGAAAAACTGTTTTGAATTTGGAATGGAAACAGAGAAATAAAATTGTTTTGAAAATGGAAGTTTTTATTCGAAAAGGTAATGGTTTGTGGTGTTGGGAAAAACAATTGAATGGCCGTGTTGTGTTTCAAAAAGGAATCACATTGTTTTTTTTGAAGTGAAAACTTCTTTAGCGGCGTTGAGCACTTTTCTGTAATGGGTATAAAATCTTAAACTCGCGTCAGGACACGTGACCCTGACCGAAAAAGCGTAGGACGGCGCAGGGCGCTTGCGTGAATGTTCGTGTGACTTTATTACTTTTAAAGAAGTTTGTATGCTGGATACATTCGTTGCTAGGTAACATTGTTTATAAAAGATGTACGTCACATTGGAAAATTATTGAAAAAAAATACATACAGTCGAATAGAGAACCTCCTCCTTTTTGGAAGTCGGTTAATAAAAAGTCAACCATTTTTGCGAGTTTTACTAAAATCTGTTCACAAGATATTTCCAACAATTACTATTCAAGTTTTCACTTCTGCCGGCACTCCCAGAGTGCAACCCGTCGTTTTTTTTGTATTCCTGGGTTCTCAGTTACAAAATTACCTGAACTGTTTTTACTAAATATCAAAAAAAAAAAACGGTCAAGTCGGTTAGCTACTGGACAAATGTTGTTTTAACCAAGTTCAAAGTTTAATTGATTTATTATTTTAATATTCAATTAACGGGTTAATATTAAAGATTCACAATTATAATACTCCTAGTAACTGTAATGATTTCCAGCCCTTTTCAATCATTTTGAGATATAAAACCAATGATTTAAATACAGGCACCATAAATTACTCTGTCTCATTTGATTGAAATTTCGTGACAATCTTTATCATGCAGCCTATTGTCTTCTATCTTTAATAAATAACATCATTGCAATCTCACATAGTACTTGTAATCCCGGAATATCCTTGATAACTCACGCGCATAATTTATTTATTCCTAATTAGCCATATTACTTTGGAACTTTAATAAAACTGGCGAAATGTCGATGAACTATTGGGTGTATGGTATACCTGCCTAACCTTTTAGTTATATCTAAATAGCTGTTGCCAGGCAACTCGCTGTCTGACCATGGACGCAGCCCTGGTCGACGGCGCGTTGTGCAGCAAATGAGCCCCCTCTAGAGGGCCAAAGCCTGCCGGGGTCGCGGGACTTACGAATCACCGTGACCTCGGAACGTAAAGGGCTATTGAAGGAGACCGTGGATAGTAGTCAGTACGAGTCTGACAGTCCCTCCCGCTCTGCCCTGGGCAGGAGGACTCATTTGATGATTTTACCACACTAAAAAAAAGTAGCTGTTGCCACTCCGTACATAGGGATCTTTAATGGGCTCGTGTTCAGAGTTTCACTCGAAATATTTAGCTTTAACGACTTTTTTCCGGTTATTATTCATCAAATAAGTCCTCCGGCCTTAAAAGGAGTGGAAGTGTCAGACTTTTACTTGCTAAAAGTTTACCATTTTGCTCCGGTTGCCCTGGCTGGTCCAGGGTCCGCTAAGACAGTGCCGAGTTCTTCCATAAAAAAAATACCTGCATTTTTCTCAGTCCACAGCTGGGAGAGCCCTTACTCAAGCTATCCTCGTTCTTGTATTAACGTCTTCTGCATCATATATTTATAATACGGTAGCTTAAGGATGAAAACTGGAATGAAATTTTCCTCTAAAATTCAATTTAACTTAAACGTTTGCGATCAAATGCAAAAAGTACCGGACGTCCGGTCACGTTTATCGGACGACCATCATTTATTACTGGTTTAAAAGTCCAACGTTTTCATTTTAAGTGGCAACCTTAGATCGGCACGTGGCTTTTCTGCTCGGCCACGAGTTAGGCGTTCGAGCGACATCGCACGTGCGACAATGACTGTTGAGTGCCGCAAGGCACCGGTAAATTCGTGAAGCACTTAAGTAGCTTTTACTCGCGATTAGATTGGTATTACTTAATTCTATTTGACTTTTCGGAAAAGATAAAACAGAAATTAACTTAGAGTCTTTAAAAGTCTAGACATAATCTTAGGATAAGTATGAGAACAACACAGATTTAGGTTCAAAACATTGTTTATATGTTTTAGAAAAACAGCTTCAACAGTTCATAAACATTTTTGTGAGTTTTCAATACTAATATTATTAATACGCACAAAATTAATATTAATTTCATTAAAATAACATACCGTAAATTGATTTTTTGGTTGGCACTTCGCTTGTCGTAACGTCTTAGGTCGTGAACCGGCCTTAAAAGACGCCGGACGCTTTTTCTAAGTGACAACTCTAGATCGGCACGTGCTTTCATTTGTTGGATAAACTATGGTTTGTAGTTGTACCCTTTTTATAGCTGGGAATAAGATGAGTGTGTCTGAGGTCCAGGACTTGGGTATTTATTTTTATTGGCACGATTAATGAGTTTATGTTTTGTCTTCGCGTTGATAAGAATAAAGTTTAAAGATTTTTTCTGCTATCCAGCTTGCTATATGGTGTCGTTATCAAATTGATTTTCCTCAGTTAATTAAATCATTATCTGTTGAGGCTGTTTACAACGTTCGAAGTTCCACCAGCTCAATATTTTCCATGTCTGTGTGTGGTTTCCATAACCAATTATGTCACTGGGTAACACAATATTCCTAAGTTACACTGCGAGCAAATATTTGAATGACTACGAGAAGTTGTTCCGGGTCTGAGCGTTTGTGTATGTGAGTTTACATTTTTGTAAACGCACCCACGATACAGAGAGAAAATTCCTAGCTTGGGGCAACGTTTTCAAAAAAATATTAATGCAGTGTTTAGAAAATCTCCGTAATACAGATCACTCAGTGACTTAGACCAACAATTTCGTCAACACTATGTTGTTTTATCATGTACTAGAAAACTTAATTTTCTTAAATAAATAAATTAAACAAAAGAATTTAACTTAAAACACGTATGGTTCATTACGCAAATATTATCAAATCATTTGCATTGCAAGCTTGTAATTGACATCCCTAAATCGGAGGTGTTATAAAGGGTGAACACTTGCTTGCAAAATAAAGTACACACGTGGAAGTTCCGATAACCGTGTTATGTTTTTGGAGATACGAGGTTTTATGGAGAACATTTTAGATTAATGCTGTTTAGCTTGCGTCCCTGTTATGTTTTCCGTTATACTTTAGGATAGTGATCTATGATGTTTTATCACTGTTTCCTTTTTTCCAAAGTATATTTTTTTTTGATTTTTTACTTATAATTTGTACATCAATATTCACCATAAACAGTCCACTACTGGAAAAGGCCGTTCAATCAATCATCCCTGAACTTGTTCTACAGCTCCTGTGGTACTGGCTCTGGTGGTAACTCCTTTGCAGCCATCTTGTAAAATCCAACATCAATACTTTACAAGACATATACCACCTTATCACAAAAAGATAAACATCTGTTGAATGCTTGTCTAAAAAAGTGCAACTGCAAAACGACCCTTATATCAACGAGAAATGTAGTTTTGACGTAAACAGTTTGTTTAGACAAGTGTTCTTTCTTGTGGTAAGACGCTCAAAATCGATTATGCCCTCAACGATGGTGAAAGTTAACCTAATACCAACCTATTTATTCAAGCCCACACTTCGTTCCTAAACCAATAACTCAACATTAACATACATAATTTAATCTAGCAGCCCTGAACGTCCTTGTATCGTCGTGCACTTACGTGCAGAATAAAGTGCCGGGTATTGTGATCGTATGTCCCCTATATCCGGTTTAGTTGGCCTAGATACGTGGCTTGTAAGTGTCGGATGGTTTTTTCTTTTATTTTCTAGATGCACGTGCTTATTAGTGGGGTGGTTCGGTTTTTCTGTCCCCATGTGTAGTGTAGTGTTATTGGAAATGTAACGAGTATTTTATTAATGCTTTTCTCTGAGGTAGGGAATGAGAAATGTGTTTATTTAAAGGTATTTATTATTTAAATGATTACTGATGCTTTATCAATTGACAAGTAAAATACATTTAAATTAAGTAAAGATATGTGAGATAATGATCATCAAACGCTTGGACGAATCTTCGTTAAAATAATTTTGAACTATCTCAATCACGTCAGTTTTTCTAACAAAAAAGTCGCATGGATGTTAGTTTAGGAGCTGCGATGCCACAGACAGTCTGTGTGTCTGTCCGTATGTAGTACAAAGATACAAAAAACTAACACTTAAAACTTATAACCTCCTTCTTTTTACATCACAAGTTAAAAATAAGTTCTGTTTGTTTTAAAAAGAAAACGGTACTAAAATTCTACGAAACCATCTAAAGATAGGATCCAAACCAGAACCACAAACTCGTAATCTTACCTAAAATATAAAACCATTGTTTGTTTAACTTAAAAGTTTGTCGTAACTAATTTAATTAGCGAGTGGCGCGCCCCCTGGTGGCAGACTTTACTTTATTTCTTAATTTACAACTTGAGCATTTAAGGCTCTGCTAAATTTAAACTTGGCTTATTGTCCAAATAGTTTCCGAAGTTTAAGGAGACTGTCAATAGACAGTATTAGAAGTTGTTAAGTTTGTTTAAGCAATGCTAAAATTATAATTAAGGTTCAAAACGGGATATTTACTATATTTATTATTTACCCGCAATAAATTCAGTTCATCCGTGATAATAGCGCTTTTTTTTTGGGACAAACGCAACACACTATTCCCAAACCACTGCAACTCTTAAAAGCCAGAATCAAAAGTGGCAACCACCAGAAAAGCGCCGAGCCAATGAACCTCGACGTGTCCCGCAGAATGAATTTACCTGTCTTTTTTTTTTATCGTGGTAAAATCATCAAATGAGTCCTCCCACCCAGGGCAGGGCGGGAGGGACTGTCAGACTTGTACTGACTAAAATCCACGGTGTCCTTCACTAGCCCTTTACGTACCGGGGTCACGGCAATCCCTTGGTCCCGCGACCACCCTTGGTCCCGCGACCGAATTTACCTGTCTTGGATCCTGCAACGAAATTAATCAGAAAATAATAGTGGAGGAGTAGGATCATGGCACTTGTAACAGTCCCGAAATATCGAACACTCAAAACAAAAATAAACATTGTAAATATTTCGTTTTTAATCTAAAAAGTTATACTGCTAAAGTTTTGGTTAAGGATATTTTATGTATAGTTATGGATTATGTTATTCAGAAACGTCAAATATGTAGTACATGCTACTGATGGGCGTGTGGGATCCTATTTACTACGTGGAGTGCTGTATTTTATTTTAAAAGGATCCGTTGGAATGTGCATGTAGCATATAAACTATAGGGTAGTAGACAGCAATATCTATAATTCAAAGAAACAACTTCGATCATCGATACGATCCAGCTCGGTCCCTCGAGCTGGATCGTGATTATGCTCGATTAAGACATTTTTTTCATCGTGGTAAATCATCAAATGAATCCTCCCACCCAGGGCAGGGCGGGAGGGACTGTCAGACTTGACTGACTTAAATCCACGGTGTCCTTTAATAGCCCTTTACGTACCGGGGTTACGGTAATTTGTGAGTCCCGCGACCCCGGCAGGCTTTGGCCCTCTACACGCCCCGTCACTATGCTGACACTCCTTGAGGCGCGCGTGGAACACAACGCGCCGTCGACCCGGGTATGGTCCATGGTCGGACAGCGAGTCGCCCATTACTCGCCGCCCGCATGCCCGCGCCTATGGTGGCTTAACAATAAAGTAGTGAACTGTATGACTATAAATTAAATACTACAATTAGCAGTAACAAAGAAATGCCAGGTGTGGACCACGCGTGAATGACGAGTGAGCGGGTGATTACCGGCGCTTACGCAGTCGCGGGTTCCGTTCCCCGACACGCTGCGACCTCGTTCACCAAATGAGGCATCAACTTCTCTAAAGAAACACTTTAATTCATTATCAGTCATCACAATAGCTCGTCAAATTCTACAAAATTAGGACATAAATTACATTAAATTGCACGACAACCAGTTCGGTTTTCGAGCTGGGCTGTCCACGGAGAGTGCCATCCTGTGTCTTAAGTGGGCTGTCAAGTACTACACAGACCGGAAAACACCTGTGTATGCGTGCTTCCTCGATTTATCCAGAGCATTTGATCTGGTCTCCTACGGTATACTTTGGGGTAAGCTTGAGAAAGCTGGAGTTCCATCAGAACTGACGAGCACTTTGAAGTGTTGGTATGGAGGCTAGATCAATCAGGTTCGATGGGCTGGGTCTTTGTCTGAGCCGTATGGATTCGAGTGCGGCGTGAGGCAGGGGGGACTAACCTCACCTACGCTCTTCAATCTATACATCAACGAGTTGATTGAGACGCTCAGCAGAGAGAGAGTCGGCTGTTACATTGATGGGGTATGTGTGAACAATATTAGTTACGCCGATGATATGGCTCTGCTGAGCGCCTCGGTTTGTGGTTTGAGAAGGATGGTAGCCATCTGTGAAGACTATGCCAGGCTTCATGGTTTGGTCTACAATGCGTGTAAGAGTGAGGTCATGGTCTTTGGTGCCGGCGGTGGGAGATGTCCAGAAACTATACCACCAGTCCATTTGAATGGAGCTCAGGTCACACGGGTATATTCATTCAAATACCTTGGACATGTCTTGACCGCCGGCATGAAGGATGATGACGATATTGAGCGAGAGCGGAGGGCGCTGGCGGTTCGGTCGAATATGATAGCTCGCAGATTTGCTCGTTGTTCAAGGAGTGTTAAAATAACTTTGTTTCGTGCATACTGCACTCCTTTTTACACGTGCAGTCTGTGGGCCGATTATACCCAGAAATCGTACGGCGTCCTTCGCGTTCGATATAATAATGCGTTCGGGATGTTGATGGGATTGCCCCGTTTCTGTAATGCGTCAGGGATGTTTGCTGAAGCCCGAGTCGACTGTTTTTATACAACGATGAGGAAGCGATGCGCCTCCCTGGTGCGCCGCGTGCGGGCCAGCCCCAACAACATTCTACGCTGTGTGGCGAGTAGACTCGATTGTCTATATGTGGGTCGCTGCTGCAAGCTGTCCACATCTGTAATATGCGTGTGGCAGTGACTCACATGTATTCATAGTTTTAACTTAAGTTATTAGAATAGGAATACTAACATAGGATTAAGAAAAATTGTTACTAACATAATGAGTCAATGATACTTGAAATAAAGAGATAATTAAATTAAATTAAAAATAAATGATACATTTTATACTAAATTTAACGATTCGATGGGTGCCCCGCAAATTTACGTGTCCCCCGAGGCAGGCCTGACACTTTTTATGAAGCCCATCACTAGAAAATAAATTGGATTTCGGCCAAACGACTGCTGTTTGCACAACACTATTGGATATACGTTTTATTTTATGTTATCGCTTGGGGAATGGCCTGATAATCTACCTGATGGGTCCTCGATATATAAACTGATGACCATAATATACTCCTGACTATTTCTTTGGATAAAATCCGGAATTAGGTGATCCGTTAGAGCTTAGACGGCTATTGGTAGAGAAAAGCCAAGTGGCAACTTAGGTAATGACTGGTCGCAATTTTTAAATTAAATTCCGAAATAAATCGTTGTTTTAATTATATTAATGTTAATACGGTTATCTCCTTATTTCTGGAATAAGATCGTTTATAGTGTAATCGTGGGCTACACGAGGTCCGGGAGCCATACCACCAGCTTTCAACGTCCAGGCAAAGATATTTTTGTCATAACCCTCCTACTGTTTACGATCTCCGGCCACCGTAGGCGCGGGCATGCGGGCAGCGAGTAATGGGCAACTCGCTGTCCTACCATGGACCATGCCCGCGTCGACGGCGCGTTGTGTTCCACGCGCGCCTCAAAGAGTGTCAGCAAAAATGACGGGGCCCCCCTCTAGAGGGCCAAAGCCTGCCGGGGTCGACTTACGAATTACCGTGACCCCGGAACGCAAAGGGCCATTGAAGGACACCGTGGATTTTAGTCAGTACGAGTCTGACAGTCCCTCCCGCTCTGCCCTGGGTGGGAGGACTCATGTTATGATTTTACCACGTAAAAAAAAACCCTCCTGCTGTTTAGATTGCTCCGCGTTGAGTGGAGCATAAAGGACTGTCTGTTTCTTCAATTACCCTTGGTGTACCAGACCCGTGGTTACCTCTTAAGATATTCCCATAACCCAACAAGTGGTTAACCAAGGGACATAGTTGTACTCTGTGTTTTTTTGAAGCTACGGAACTTTTTGACTTTGTTATTTATTTTCTGACCTTACTCCTATCTGTGAAGATAAGGGCGAATTCTTTTGAACTTTAGATTATCTAAAGTTAGACGGACTAACTAAACTTGTTTAATTACATCAAACAATTGTTACTAAACTTAGAAGATTTGTCATTTACTTACTCTTGAAATAAATTTCGAATTTACAGATTACAAAGTGAAATAGGTATTATGTACTTGGAAACATAACTTTATTTATTCTGTAGGGTCGCTTAAATGAGTACATCATATTGTTTGTTAGTTAGATTTTTTATAAAGCTGGCTTCCCACGGCGCGTGATGTTTCGAGTCGCACCGAATACTGCGCACAGTCGTGCTGCGATTTGAAGCTTCTTTTTTTTTATCGTGGTAAAATCATCAAATGAGTCCTCCCACCCAAGGCAGGGCGGGAGGGACTGTCAGACTTGTACTGACTAAAATCCACGGTGTCCTTCAGTAGCCCTTTACGTACCGGGGTCACGGTAATCTGTGAGTCCCGCGACCCCTGCAGGCTTTGGCCCTCTACAGGCCCCGTCACTATGCTGACACTCCTTGAGACGCGCGTGGAACACAACGCGCCGTCAACCCGGTGTATGTGTGGTCCATGGTCGGACAGCGAGTCGCCCATTACTCGCTGCCCGCATGCCCGCGCCTACGGTGGCCGGAGATCGTCTTGCGACGTCCGTCGCCGTGGGCGTCTACCACTGCGGCTGGGGTGGAGGGAGGACGCTGTCCTCTCCCTCACGCGGCCCGCCTCCTACTTCGCGAGCATGACTGCTTCGCAGAAGGAGGCGACCGCTTCCCACTCCATCTCGCCCCGCAGCATGGCCTCGACCAATGCCGGGCGCGAGAGGTCTCCGCCTATCGCCGTCGTGAGGACACGGCGGTGCTCTGCCCAAGCGGGGCAGTCCTGCACCGTATGCTCCACCGTGTCCTCCGGACGATCCTCGCAGTGGTGACACCCAGGCGTTTCTTCCCTCCTTATCAGACACAGGAACCTCCCGAAACTTCCGTGTCCGGTGAGGACCTGCGTCATGCGGTAGCTCAGGACGCCGTGACGCCTATCCAGCCACTCCTCAAAGAGGGGTCTTACCGCCGCGATTGCGGCGTGCCCGGACCTCGGTTGCGACAGTCGCTCCCTCCATACTGCCCTGAGATCGCGCCGGAGCTCTTCCCGCCGCGCCTCGACTTGTCGAGGCAGGCGATTTGAAGCTTTCCGATATTTAGGCCGGGACTTTACCAAAGCGGAGACAAGAGGTTGTTTGAATAACCAATCAGAAATCTCCTCTCAGCTTACGGAAATCTGATTGGTTATTCAAAAACATCTTACGAATCGGAGGTGCCAGCCCTAGACGCGCGATTGTCTTCAGACGGGGCGTGATTCGAAAGCGCGCACGCCGCGCCCCGTGTGAAGCCAGCTTAACGTGAAGCTTGTCATTTATAATTGTTATTTATTTCTTTGCCAACCAAGGATTCAAAACCTTTCAAGTTATATGGTACCTTATCCCAGAGAGACTTGTCGAGCCTAGAACCTCATTTTCAACAATATTGCTTGCACTTGATCATCGACGTAGCCAAAAATAATGGTAAATCTAGATTTTTTGTCGTTATGCATCATAGGAAATCAAATGAGATGAGTAAATTAATTGTGCGAAAAAATGACTTCTTTTTTAAATTGTTTGTATACATTTAAAAGTAGCAGTCGTTCTTTTATACATCTTTAAATTAATACGGGAAGCAAACAACTTTGTACTCCTTTTTACGTAAAACTCGTTGAATATAGTGTGAAAAGAAAAAGAAAGAAAGAAATAACGGATTTATTTGGTACAAAACCATAACAAATAATGCAAGAATATTTAACACTAAAAAAAACTTTAAAAAAAAACCTTTTTTTATGTAACCTTTTTTAGAAAAAAATGATTTATGCTAATGTGCCCAACATTAGCATATATCATTTTTTTTACTTTAAAACTTTAATTTAAATGAACTTTGATCGAACTTCGACCAATAATATAAATTATTTAAAAAAAAACTCATTGCTATCAACTGGAATCGAAACATTATATTGCCAACAAAAATCACATTCCATGATAATAAATCTCATCAAATCCAATGTTTTGTCTTCGCAAAACCAAAACCCCGATTGTTTCAGCCTTGACAAATAAAATGTTTTATTGCACTACGACTGGTATAAATAATAGCTTCTCTGTTACACCCACTACGTGAGTAAGCGTGATGATGTATCATGAGGTCATTGCCTGTCTGATTTATAGTACTAAACATACTAGCAAGTGCTAGATTTTATGACGTATATTAATTTAACGACGGAAAAGATAGATTTTTTGCAATTACTACCCTCACTAAAAATAAAAAAAAAACGACGGGTTGCACTCTGGGAGTGCCGGCAGAAGTGAAAACTTCAATAGTAATAAACACACACGAACATTCGCGCAATCGCCCTGCGCCGTCTTACGAATTTTCGATCAGGTCACGTGTCCTGACGCAAGTTTAACATTTTTTACCCATTCCAAAAAAAGTGCACAATTTCGCTAAAGAAGTTTTCACTTCAAAAAAAAAGTCATTTGTTCAAATCAGGCCAATTTATCAGCACTTTTTGAAGGTCATTTTTTACATAAGACAGTCCCCCAAAGCGCCCCCCCCATTCGACACTTCCTAGTGTTTTGTCTGGGAAGAAGAAGTGGCGGAACAAACTCCCCAGCAACACATCTGTCTGTACGGTTAGAGGAACCAAGATTGTATACAATTTAATAGAAAATTTTATGCGTGTCCATGACATTCAAAATGGCGTTAGTCTATTTCATTACGTTTTAAAAACAAGGTCTAAAACGGCCATATTAAACAGTATTCCTAATGATTCACTTCGCAACGTCATTGGCTACTCTTCTATTACACATTCATGAAGTGAATTATTAGGAAAATAGCTAAGTGGCCGTTTTTGACCCGTTGTATGCGTCTGTTCAAAATGCATACAGGATGCAGAATCCTGTATGCATTTTTCATATATGCTGTATGTATGCACTTTTTAACATGTTAAAGTGGCAGTTGGGCAGGCCATAGCACGCAGAATTTCAGGCCGATGGGGCTGTGCTCTCGAAAGGAGACCACGCACGGGCAAGCGCAGCGTAGGACGTCCACCTACAAGATGGAGAGTCGATCTGAAGATCAAATGGTCTCACTGGGAATCAAAAGGCTAGCCTATGCTTATCAATGAACGTCCTACGACTAATTATCACGATGATGAAGTTTTTGGCTGAAACACTTGTATCTACGTTTAATTGTAAAACAGAAGGTGTTTCCTAATTTATATCGCCCACTTAACAAGAGAAATGATTATATCATTTATTAGACCAATTTATTTGATAAATCACCTTTTATTTTTATTACTGTTTATTTATGTTTTCTCTCACACTTTATTTTTATGCTGTTGCTAGTTATAACATTCCAGATGCGTTATTTATGGTTGTTTTTAGAGACCGCGGGGTTTTCCAAGAAATGTATGTTTCTTTTTGGTTCTTGTAATTTATAGTGCAAATTACAGAATCGCAGTAAAGGTAAGCTATTGAAGCAGCACAGTGCCTGAGAGATTGACTGTTAAGTTGTGTGTCGCGAGTTCGATTTCTGCACGGAACATTATAATTTACAGTTAGTTGTTCCGGGTCTGGGTGTGATCACCAAACAACTATATTGTTTTTTTTTTATCATGGTATAATCATCAAATGAGTCCTCTCACCCAGGGCAGAGCGGGAGGGACTGTCAGACTCGTACTGACTAAAATCCATAGTGTCCTTCAATAGACCTTTACCTTCCGGGGTTACGGTAATTCGTACAGTCCCACGACCTCGTACAGTCCCGCGACCAATGATTTCATACTTACATAAAATGTAATTCTAAAATTAAAGATGTTTGATTCGTTTCAAATTTTTCAATTCCTAGAAACAAAATTATTTTCTGTAATTTTCCAAATAATGTATGAAGAGAACGTCTTTCCGATTCAGTAATAGCTGAAAAGAAAAAAATATTCTACATTTTTTAAGAAAAGAAAATAATCTGTATCCGTTCATAAAAATGTCTCTGAAATCCGTTTTTATTGTCTCAAATCCGTACTTTTGTCCCAAATTATTGTTGCTAAGTCCAGTGATACTGGTAGACCGATTTATACTTACGAATCTATTCCATACTTATTTTTTATATTATAAAGCTGAACAGTTTGTTTGTTTCAATGCGGTCATCTCAGGAACTACGGGTTGGAATTGAAGAAATATTTTTGTGTTGGACAGTCCATTTATCTAGGCTATAATATATCACGCTTAGACCAGTGACGGGCCTGTAGAGGGCCAAAGCCTGCTGGGGTCGCGGGACTCACGAATTACCGTGACCCCGGTACGTAAAGGGCTATTGAAGGACACCGTGGATTTTAGACAGTAAGAGTTTGACAGTCCTTACTGCTCTGCCCTGTGTGGGAGGACTCATGTGATGATTTTACCACGTAAAAAAAAGACCAATAGGAGCAGATCAGCAATGAAAAATGTTACAAAAACGGGAAAAAAATATTCCTTTTCAAGAGCTTCCATTGCGTGCGCTGCGTAAACGGAGAACAGAGCAAAAACCATGTGCAACGGAATTGTTCTTCTTTTAAAGTTCAAAAAAAAAGTTGCGACAGTATATGTCTATCTATTAATATAAACTTCTTATAACCTTTTTTATGGTAATCAAATATAATTTTTTTTTCCGAAGTTGTTTTTATAAACATAATTTTAATTTTCAAAAAGTTTAACACGGAAGTAGGTAATATTAATTGTTATTCTATTTTTTCTTTCTCTTTGAATTTTTAATCATATACAAAAAAAACACTCTATGAACTGATTATGTTAGAACTTTAAAGAAAACGTAATAAGTGCACATAATTTTCTTTAAAACTTCCGAGTAAAACCATAGACGTAACCACCATCAGGATAATTTGGCAAAAAGTCGCCATAAAACGAATAGTAGTAGCATTACGCATTTTTTTGACGTCTCTACTCTGTGCCAAGTAAAGTCGGCTCTAATCTATTTTATTACTCTGTGTTTATTTGTACTGTTTTTTGTTTAGTGGTAAAATCACCAAATGAGTCCTCCCACCCAGGGCAGAGCGGGAGGGACTGTCAGACTTGTACTGTCTAAATTCCACGGTGTCCTTCAATAGCCCTTTACGTACCGGGGTCACAGTAAATCATAAGTCCCGCGACCTATTTATACTGTTGGCATAAATTTATCATTTCACGTTGCCGGATACAGTTTGATATCGATGGATAGAATTAATTATTGATGTAGAAACATTTTCTGACTTTTGTTGATGGTAAGTCTAAATTAATGGACAAATATTCTGATTGCAGTGTTGGAATTTGAATCTCTGACCTCCCTTTTTATGTTGTAAAATCATAATATGAGCACCTCCACCTTTTTTTTTTATCGTGATAAAATCACCAAATGAGTCCTCCCACCCAGGGCAGGGCGGGAGGGACTGTCAGACTTGTACTGACTAAAATCCACGGTGTCCTTCAATAGCCCTTTACGTACTAGGGTCACGGTAATCCCTTGGTCCCGCGACCAGCACCTCCACCTAGGACGAGACGGGAGGTACAGTCGTTTTGCCCTAGGTCGCGGGTCTGTCTTATCAGGTAACCGTGGCCGCGGAACGTAAAGGGCTATTGAAGGACACCGTGGATTTAAGTCAGTACAAGTCTGACAGTGGGAGGACTCTTTTGATGAATCTGCCACGTAAAAAAATAAGGTAGGTATTTGGAAAACCATTAATATATGCCTTGAAAACATATTAATGTTGTTATGTTTCACAAACGCTGTTACCGGTTCATTAATAACTATTGCGACAAGACCCGTCATTACTTACAAACTGTTTTAAGTTCATATGTTATTAGTTAAACTTACAGACGCCAGCGTTCCAACCTACCTCAATCTGTCAAATTTTCCCAATCTAATTTGAACTTTCTGCTTTTGTGTTAAAGTTGAAAATTGAGTTAAGGACTAGGGTAGGTTACCATTGGGGTCTGCCGTTGGTATTAGTAGACATTTTAGCACATGAGCAGTCATTGTACTACATTGCTGACTGACTATCAACTATATTGTTTTAACTAGCTGTTTGTCGCGGGTTCGCACTGTTTATTATTGGTCGTGGCTTTATGTTATGGAGGCGGGACTCGTGAGGGAGAGGACAGCGTCCACCTCACAACCCAGCTGCCTCGGAAGACGCCCACGGCAACGGACATCGCGTGGCGATCCCCGACCACCGTAGGCGCGGGCATGCGGATGGCGAGTAATAAGTGACTCGCCGTCCAATCATGGATTACTCCGGGTCGACGTGTGCCACGCGCGACTCAAAGACCTGACAGTGCCCCCCTTAGAGGGCCAAAGCCTGCCTGTATCGCGGGATTATCTCATCAGGTAACCGTGACCCTGGAACTTAAAGGGCTAATGAAGCGCACCGTTGATTCTAGTCAGTACAAGTCTGACAGTCTTTCCCGTCGTGCCCTGTGTGGCAGGACTCATTTGATGATTTTACCACGCAAAAAAAAAATCCTGGTTAGTTTTCTTCGCCAGCAGTAGCGCCGAATAAATTATCATCCACATTTTACAAAGGACTGTCATTCCGCCATTTAAAAATGCTAATTATCTTTTTCAAGCACTGTCTTTATGGAGATATTTTACGATGGCTACGAACTTTAGTGGATGGATTAACATTTATGGAAATTTTATGAAATTGCTCTAAAAATGGCTCGAACTAGAAAGGATTTAGGGTCAGGTATTGTAGTTAGTCGGATGTACAATATAAGAGCAGAGTATTTAGAACTACATTACACTAGGAACTTACTGTATCGTGGGTACGTTTACAAACATTTAATTTACGCCCGGGACACTACTAGTTTTAAAATCATACAAATAATAATTGTTCTATACCGGTATTAAATTAACCAGTTTTAGCTGATTTTTATGACAAATAAGCTAATGTTGCATTTTCTTTTCTTATTGTTAGAGTTGATATCTCTCTGTGTGAAAATTAAATCCTTTATTCATTTTTTCAATTTATCATTTTATACTTTTAAATATTTAGAAAAAAGGATGTTTTCATTAAAATTACGTTATTAAATTCTTCAACGCACTGCGAATTATGATTATTGTTTTACAGAATTGATTCCGGGAACTTACCTGTTTAGTACTTTAATAGTAAATTTGCTTGTAATTTAACGTATACTATTATTTATATCATTTCATTCAAAATATTTTCTTCACAAGCACTGTAGCTCAAGTAAAATCTAAATGAAGTCCTAAATAAACACAGTATTGTAAATATAAATATAAAAATCTTATGAAAAATACGACATTTCATAGGATTTTGCTTATTACAGTTATAGCATTAAATAACCGTTATTTATTTTAACTAGATCCAACGGTTTTATTAAAATTCTTTGCTTTCCCATTTACAATGTTCTCAAGTTTTTATTACTTCAATATTTTCTTGCAATAAAAATCAAAAAAAGATATTAACTTAACTTTGCATTAGTACCATAAATGGTTGAAAATTTAAACAAGACCGTTTTAGCAAACTCTACAATTTTCTAAGGGCACATATCGATCGCGGGTCTCACGAATTACCGTGACCCCAGAACGTAAAGGGCTATTGAAGGACACCGTGGATTTTAGTCAGTACGAGTCTGACAGACCCTCCCGCTCTGCCTTGGGTGGGAGGACTCATTTGATGATTTTACCACGATAAAAAAAGAGCACATATTGGTTTTGACTTGGACACTGCTAGAACCAATGTTAATTTCAACCCCCAACTTCATACGCGAGGATATCGTGTTGGATTTTGAATGACCCCAGTGGGGTTGGAATTTCCAAAAATCATGAAACACGTGATTTATCAATTCGCGTGTTATATTTCGATGTTATTCGGAGTTCCAAGTAAATTCGGATGAAAATTTAATTAAATTCCTTACAGACTTAAATCTAATTTTTAGCCCTCCTATGGGACGAATTTTCAAAAATCGGTTATTAGTGCACACTTTTTTTATAGTGGTAAAACCATCAATCAATCAGGTTTTTTTTTTTTTATCGTGGTAAAACCATCAAATGAGTCCTCCCACCCAGGGCGGGGCGGGAGGGACTGTCAGACTTGTACTGACTAAAATCCACGGTGTCCTTCACGAACCCTTTACGTACCGGGGTCACGGTAATCCCTTGGTCCCGCGACCCCGGCAGGCTTTGGCCGTCTACAGGCCCCGTCACTATGCTGACACTCTTTGAGGCGCGCGTGGAACACAACGCGACGTCGACCCGGGCATGGTCCATGGTCGGACAGCGAGTCGCCCATTACTCACTGCCCGCATGCCCGCGCATCAATCAATCATTTTAGAAAAAAGCGTGCATGACGTCACAATATGGTGCGATAGCTTCACCCTTAATTTCTCATAGTACTGCTTAAATATGTATCACGACAAACCGACAAAGGTGCTCATTTACGCCAAGTACGTTAAGTGAATACATCACACATATTTCTCTTAGTGTATCAGTAGTTTGAGCATCCCGGTCACGTTCCACGAGTTTTATTTAGTACTATATCATTGAATCTTTGTGACTGGCATGGGAGGATGGGAGAAATATCAGAGGGGTTATAAATCGAGACGTGGTAGACAGGGCTGCCACTAGTACACATGGTGTAGGTGAGAAAGGGATGCAATACACGTGAATTGTTGCAGATTCACGTATAGCTGTGTAGACGTTCCCGCGACCAATTCTTCAGAAGCCTACGTCGTCCCATAATCGGGAAAGAAAGAACTTTGTCTATTCTTGATAGAATAGAAATAGAATTGGTCATGCTACCCAATACGCTAGGTTCTCGAATGGAGACCACGCATCGACAAGCGCAGCGTGTGACGTCCACCTGTACGGTGGACAGACGATGTGATAAAGACCACAGGATAGCGCTGGATGCAAGCTGCTTTGAACCAGCCTTATTGGAAATCAATGGGGGAGGCCTATGTTCAGCAGTGGACCCAGAGTCCTACGGCTGATATGATGATAAAGATGATGCTACGCAAGCTCTAAATTAGAATTCTATCTTAATCCAAATATCGTTGTTTTGTTTTTACGGCTGCTTCTGATTGTTCATCTTTGACACTCGGATAGGCAAATTCGATCATTGATTGGTTACAGACAAAGATAATCGAAGATAGGTTACTAATTTTCAGCGTAAACCGACGATGCAGTCCATCAGTATTTATTTATTCAACCTCGTATAAATAAACGAACGGACTGACGCTCTCTCAGTTTCTCTTCAGTTTTTGATGTCCGTTTGTATTGTTTTGACAGCTCCTGTAATGTTTATAAACATATCATTTTTTAAGACGTTTCGGTTTGACAGTTAAGCTTGTCATGTGGCTTGCAGTAGTCTTAGCTAACTTGTTGTGATTTAGTAGTTATTTGTTTAAGGATTTTTGAGACTTATTTTAAGTGTGTCGTGGTTTAAAATAGCTGGATGAGTATCGAGGTCACGCTTTATACGCCATATTTTAGTTCGAAGAAGATATTTTGTTAAGGATGTGAAGTTTTTATTTTTTGTCTATGTCTTCAATATTCTTTGTTTGAGTTCTACAAGTGTTAATGGTATTTGCAATACGAAAGGTATTATTCTTTTTCTCTTATGCGGAAGGTCACAACCATGTCTGTTGTTTGGACCCCTATGGCCCTGTGGCCGATTTTTAAGCTCATACTTTCATATTTTCAAACAGCTCTTCTGAGTATTTACCAATACTGCACTTATGACTGTGCTTCATCTATACCATCAATTTGTCAAAGTCATCATCTTCCTAGCCTTTGCCCAACTTTGTTGTGGTCGGCTTCCAGTCGAACCAGATGCAGCTGAATATCAGTATTTTACATGGAGCGACTGCCTATCGGACCTCCGCAACCCAGTAACTGGGCAAAACGATACCCCGTAGTAAGACTGGTTGTTAGACTTACGAGCTTCTGACTAAAAGTAACGACTGTCAAAGATCTACAAATGACAGCCGGGACCAACGGCTTTACGTGCTTTCTGAGCCACGGAATAAATATGCCAATATGCCAACAAAAAAATTCTTAGGTTTTTTTTTATCTGCCTTCCCAAAAATTTTCAAAGCAGTACCAACCCTACCCTCATGCATAAATGAAGCTACCTTTTCACTCTCCGGGGATGGATAGTAATTCTTGTGGACGTTATGTATGTCTTGATTATGTGTTTGTTTATGTGCATGTATAGCCAATGTACTGTGTAGTGATTGGAGGCAAGCTTTATGGTTGCATGTCATTGTTGACGATGGATCGCGGTCGTGTTTTTTTTTTGGGTAGCTAAAACATAAGTCGCCAAGGACTAACAATCAGTTCTGAACCGAGGTCACGGGGCTGTCCCATCACGCAATCGTGACGTAATGGGCTATTAAAGGATCACCATTTTTTTTTATCGTGGTAAAATCATCAAATGAGTCCTCCCACCCAGGGCAGGGCGGGAGGGACTGTCAGACTTGTACTGACTAAAATCCACGGTGTCCTCCAATAGCCCTTTACGTACCGGGGTCACGGTAATCCCTTGGTCCCGCGACCCCGGGAAGGATCACCATGGATTTAAATTAGTACAAGTATGACAGTCCCTCTCGTCGACTCATTTGATGATTATGCCACAATAAAACAACCAGCCCTGAATTTATTTGTTACTTGGGTGAAAAATCGAGGTATTACCGTTTGAGCAACTATTTCCAGAGCACCTATGTAAAGAGCAATTATTTATTCCCGATTGAGCACCCGTCAAAATTTTGACTAGTTGCTCAATCGGGAATGGAAATATAATTCAAATCTATTACCATAAGAGCAACCGGCATTGTGGGAATCACCAGATCCATCCTGTTCCTTCGATTGCGTTCCAGGTTAACTTGCGTTAGATACACGGGCGTGAGAAAGGCAGTCAGTTTATGATACTAACACGAGTTACAAAGGTATTGAATTACCAAAAAACTCAAACATGGCGGTTAGATTTTTCGGCTTTCTAAGTATAGCTCGAAAAGTACGAAACGCTTTAAAAAGGTGTTTTTCGGTAAAACATTTGTGATTTTGAAACAATGTCATCATTACAATATTTCTTTATAAAAATAAATAAAAACCACAATGCAGCCCCATTTACTTTAGCTGCCATTATCATCTGCCTAAAATATGCAAATGGATGAACAAATGGTCTTCATTAATATTAATAAACATTACAATTAAAAATCTACCCTCAAACAGCCTCTCAGACACTCATTAGTGCCTCAGATTCTCTCTTAATTTCTTATTCAGAAACCTAAGGGACTACTTTTAGTCCGAAGACGTTGGAGTGACCTGAAGATGGAGACATTTTGTAATGATTTTGCTATTTTCTGTAGGCCTAGGGTTTCATGGGCTGCGGTAATGTTTTAATGAATTTCTGAGACATTGGAACGCAAAGGGCAACGAAGGAACAGTGTAGGTTGTAGCCAGTATGAGTCTGACAGTCCTTTCCATCTTTTCTGTCTATTCTAAGCGGAAGGACTCATTTGAAGATTATTAGGGCATTAGGCAGAGGAGCATCTTGCCAATTATGTGCTTCTATAATAGGAGAAGTGTCATGATCTGGCCGACAATCCAGACTCCGTTACTGCCACTGAGGAAATCCTCATAGAATAATCCAATAACACTTTTCCTGAGCATTCTTTGGGTGGTGAAATCATCAAGTGAGCTCTCTCGCCCTGATTGGAGATACAGGGACTAATTTTCTAACGCGTCCTTTACGATCCTTTTTTTTTATCCTGGTAAACTCTTCAAATGAGTCCTCCCACCCAGGGCAGGGCGGGAGGGACTGTCAGACTTGTACTGACCAAAATCCATGGTGTCCTTCAATAGCCCTTTACGTACCGGGGTCACGGTAATCCCTTGGTCCCGCGACCCCGGGTCCTTTACTATCCTGGGTCAGACATGCCCGCCACCTCACTTTATCCATCCTGGGAATCGAATTACTCTTTCTTAACAGTCGAACTTTCAAACAACTAATTCAACAATTTCTCTTCGTCACCAGAACTCATAAGAACCAATTAAGAGGCTTATACCGGTAGAATAGCCAGCATAATTCACCTGAAGACTAACAATGTTATAGTTCGGTGGCAATCCGCTTATCTCGACCCCTCGTGATTATTGAACTGGCTGCGTTTATTGGTTTGAGGAATCGCGGTGAGATGTTGAATTGGTAGCAGTATTTACTCTTTGGATTTGAGAGACGGGATGATTTATAGCGGTTTTTGCTAAAGATTTTGCCAAAAATTTTTTTGAAACAGGGATATATATATCTCTGTTTCAAAAAAAATAGGAATATATATGTAGGATACGAGGGTGAAGAAATTAGAAGTAGAAATTATGAAGTTTTCATGCACTTTATAAACAACTAGCTTTTGCCCGCGACTTCGTTCGCGTGGTATAGTGACTTCCGGCAGATTTTTGGTATCCTATGTCCTTTCTCAAGTTCCAAACTATGTCTTTACCAAATTTCACACAAATCGGTTCAGTAGTTTAGGCGTGAAGAAAAGACAGACAGACAGACAGAGTTACTTTCGCATTTATAATATTAGTTTGGATTTAATATTTAATCTCATCTTTTCACATTTGCACATGTCAACGTAGTAATGGCGACTGACCCTCATTCTATCACTCTCTCATTCTCTTGCTTTCCCTTTCACTCATGACATATCTTTCCGGTATGTTCCACATCCCCTATATATTTGATCGTCATTCAATTTAGCTGCAGTATTAAGTGAGGAATGAGTTGCATTGATGACGGGACTGTGTTAACAGGACAGTACAGCCCCATGACTGTAGTACCCTGTTTCGATGAGAGCACAGGGCAACCGAAAGAACAGGGTGGTTTTAAGGTCACAGCTAATTAGAGCCACTCGGCACCCACTGCAGAGAGCGCAGGGCGTCCACTCGTTGTTGACAGCTGGTCCACGGGTGGACGCTGCGAAAATTGCTTTGTTAGGAGTTCGATAATTGGAGCTTTATGGCCGCGATAAATTTTAATTTAAGAGCAACATTTTATGTTTTTATTTTTATTCCGATCATCGGGGCCTTGACGCTTGGGGAACCTGTATATTTGAGGCGGTTGATACGGCGGTAGCAACACCTCTGTTCTAACTTCTTTAAAAGCCTCAACTACAAAAATAATGATGATCTGAACAATGAAGCACAAATTTCAATTTAAACTGTTTTCCTTCAGAGAATCATCAACTGTTTCAGCCTATTTTCAGTACTTCCTTTATTGTCTTTTTATTTAACCTGGACTATTTTATTGTTACTTAGTGTTCAGAGTTTTAAAGGTATTTTTGTTTACCTTGAATTTATATTATTACTGTAAAAGGGTGTTGGAAATTTGGGTCTACTTCTATTTTATTATTATTTAATAACACGTTCGCGTTTGACCACTATCTCGCCTGATGGTAAGCGAAGATGTGGTCGACGGTGAAGCACGCTTGCCTGAAAGTAACCTATTCACTCTTGACTTGAAGACCTGTCGGGAAACACAGACCCAGGGAATTCCACTACTTAGTTGTGTGCACAATTAAAGTATTGTCAAAACGCTTGGTCCAGACTTGATTTTCAACCTTATCGCAATACTAGAAGGTCAATATTCGTCTGATAAAATTTTACCGATTCAGATGGCGTCTGTACGTACATGGAGACAGTCGAGGGATGTTCAGATGAAAAATGTATATTTTCTTCTCGATTTTTATGCGTGTTGAATATCTTGTTATTTAAAGTTTTTTTCCTTGTTACAGGTAAGTCAACGAGAATCGCAACTCAATTGCTGAGAAACTCTGCAACATAAGGTTCAAAGTTGTACTTTTTATTGTATGGTTGATGAACGTTAGGAAAGAATTTGAAAATGTAATACTCGTAGTAAGTATTTATTCTTGTTTTATCCTGGTAATTTTACATTGTTTTTAGAGAAATTGAATTTTTGTAATTATTTAAGTCAGTGGTAAGACTGGCAACGAAACTCATGACATTAATTTTTTTTCGTGGTAAAATCATCTCCGCCCAGGTCGGTGCTGGAGGGACTGTCAGACTCGTAATGACTTAAATCCACGGTATTAGTTGAATAGCTCTTTAAGTTCCAGGGTCACGGTTGCCTGATAACACAGTCCCGCGACTCCGGTGGGCTTTGGCCCTCCGAGGGGAGGGCCTTTTTATGGCGCGCCCTCATCAACCACACTGAATAGAAAGCAAAAAAAATAATCTATATATATAAAAGGAGAACTGACTGACTGACATATCAACGTACAGCCGAAACTACTGGGGCTAGGAATGTGAAATTTTGCACACGGCTTCCTATTATAATGTAGGGGAGCACTAAGAAGGGGTTTTTGGAAATTTAACCTTTATGGAGGTGAAAAGGGGGAATTAGGAAAGTACGTAACCCACGCGGATGAAGTCGCGGGAAAAGTGCTAGTAGTTTATACTGTGTTTAAAAAATCTAACCAGAACATGTCAATCGAACTAAATTCCGAACAAAGCCTTAAAAAAACAAACACCCTGTATATTATCCAATAGATACAATTTGCTATGTATGCGTTATATCACACCGCGGTCGAATCAAACACATTGTTTGAACCGTGTCAATCATACACTCCATTCATTCAATCGTTCACTACATTCATTCGATCATTCACTTTGGTGTTTACATAATTGTGCAAATGTTTTAACTAGTACTATTGTTATTTTTGTTATTCAAGTTGTTAAGTGGTGAGTTTATTATTTTTCCTGTGTGTCTAGTGTGACTGTTGAGCGTGAGGTTTCTGGGTTCGATTCCCGTGTCAAGAAAAGTGTTTTTCTAACGGGAAAATACTCAATAGAAGTCACCAAGTCCGAATTTGGGCTCTGAATATGGTAATAGACTACCCTCTTATTGCATGGTATTAAAAAAATACTGGTTTTTTTTTACAGTGTTCATAAACAGATTTTGAAGTCGGTTTGACGTTAATTCTAGCATCAATCAGTAATTAGTAAATGCAGACCTGTGTCAGTTAATAGTTTTCTTTCGAGTCTTTTTAGTCGAATATTTATCTTGAGCAAAGTTAACTAAATCATTTTTGAAGTGAAAACTTCTTTAGCGGCGTTGTGCACTTTTTTGGAATGGGTAAAAAATGTTAAATTCGCGCCAGGACACGTGACCTGATCGAAAATTCGTAAGACGGCGCAGGGCGCTTGCGCGAATGTTCGTGTGTGTTTATTACTATTCAAGTTTTCACTTCTGCCGGCACTCCCAGAGTGCAAACCGTCGTTTTTTTTTTCAATTCACTAAATACATTAAAACTTTAATGTATATATTTATGTCACCTTTTTAAAGGTGTACTAATATTGTACTGGGACAGCCGGCAGACTTGTCGTAGCAAGTCTAGAAGTTCGCCCCTACAAACTTTATTAATATGCAACGAGATCTCAAAGAGCTCACATCCTCATTATAAAGTTTTCAAATCTTATCATTGACCACAAGTTTCCCCTCTCTAATTGCAGAACATTCTTGTCTATGTCATTAACCGATTTACAGAAGGTTGAGTCCATACAATGAGCGGAAACTCACGACCGTCATAATTTGTTTGAGATCTCCACGCACACATAGACAGGCTTCACTTACAGCGAGTGCAAGCGTACTCGCAGCCGCCATTTCTTTGAGGGGCGCGCTATGCACGTGTCTGTTTCGACTGCTCTATTTTTCTTGTGACTTCAGCGTATTATGACGCCTTAAAACCAGGCTTGTTCCAGTGAGTGAAGGAGATGCCGCTAGACGACTTGTATAGCTCTATCTCTTTCATTCACTTTAAGACGTTGTACGGCCCCAGGTCCCGCATAAAAGTAGCAGCCCAGATTTTGTAAGTCAGTGGTATGATTCCTTGTGGTTCAGAAAGCATTTGACCGTTTGTTCTGCTCCTGATCTCGCACCAATTATATCGAAATATTGTATCATGGGGCTATATTGAGAGAGGAGAGGTTGTGCATAAGTGCACTGTTCTCTCGTAATTGTGCATTATATCTTCTGCTCCACTTTGTCTTCATTGAAACCTGCTATAATGACCAAAATTCTTTCACTAGTTTTATGAAGCGGACCTTCTGTATCTCTCTATTGAATGACATCGCTTTGAGTGTCCTTTCCAAGGGACCCGTATATTTACTGATCCTGGACGCAAATACTCTGTCCGAATGATCGCCTTTGATGAAAGGTGTATTGACATTCAGTGATCATGCTCAAAGGTATCAGAATTGCCAGAGTGTTACGCAAAGAGGTTTTTGCTTCGAAAAGATGAGTATTTATAGAATGTATTTACAAAGGCGTTTTTATACTTTAGGGATGTTAAAATCAGGATAAAAACTGACGTATACCACATACGGCATCTGTCAAAATTTTGAGGATACGAATAAGACAGTTCGATTGAAAGGAATAAGTTTTTAATCGACGAAAAAAAAACGGGGTAGGTTCTCAATTCGCCATGTTTATTTTTAGATAAGTATCTGAGAATATGGAACGATCGTCCCAAAGGACAGCAAACGGTTTTACGGCCTAAAGACCCCTTTTAAAGAATGTTTTACCTATTGTGTCTATATTTACTTAGGACTAAGACGAATGAGACGTGACCGTTAAGACTCCAAAGTGTACCATGTACCTTTCGGTACCAAAGGGCACCATTCGTGGTATCTCAGCGTACCACGACTATTTGACGTGCGGAAACAAGGTGTTTGACCTTTCCTTGTTTTTCATTTTGTAACTTATTGATATGTACGAGCCGTGTTTCCTCTGGCTGCGCAAAAAGAAAAGGTTTATTGGACCCATTCCAAGTCACGTTTCAAAATTATATTTTTACACTTAATTTTTTTCCGCCATTCTTGGTGTTAATGTGTTCACTAAGTTTTGTGGAGTTTTGGTTTAAGAGTTAATGCACCGTATTTTTGCTGTCGGGGCAAAGCTTCAGAAGGCGGACGGTTTTTCGGGGACAAGAGGAACATAAAACCGCCCTGGTGGACATTTAACCATAAGCACATGAAGAGGAGCTCTAAGTCCTCTCCAGACCAGCTCCACAGACATCCCTGAGAGATCATGAAGCAGTCTGAACCTTGCTGTGCACGGGTAAGAATCTATTCAGTTCATCATCTGCCTAGCCTTTCCCCAACAATATTGGGGTCGGCATCCAGTCGAACCCGGTGCAGCTGAATATTAGTATTTTACATGGAGCAACTGCCTATCGGACATCCACAACCCATCAACTGGGTAATACGATACCCCATGGAAAGACTGGTCCTCAGACTTCTAACGCAAATACAAATGACAGCCGGAACCAACGGCTTTACGTACTTTCTGTGGCACGGAGGAAATTCGCTATGACAGATGGTCACCCATCCACAGACCAACCTCGGCAAGCGCGGCTTAACACTGAAGATCGGCCTGTCTGGCTGTAATTGTTTAGCCACGAGCTCCTCTAAGAATCTATTCAGTTAAGATTAATAAACTTTTTTTAGTTTTTACGTTTGTTAAATATCTTCAAACAGAACACAAGAGCTGAACTTAATCTTATAAAGTAGTAAGATATTCTTCCTAGCAAAAATACTTTTATTAGGACGCTCCACAATTTTTCATAACTTCAAACTTGTTACAGCAGTATGTTTCCAACTTTACGTCATAACTATGACGTCATCTCGTACGTCACAACGTCATTAGAGCTGAACAGATTGCTTGCAACATGTGTTTCTATTTCCATATTATGTATTTGTAAAGAAAAATTGTATCACACTGCCCGATCTGGCTAATAGAAGAAGAGTGTCTGATAGAAAATGGTTTTATCGACTAATCTTTTTTTTTATCGTCGTAAAATCATCAAATGAGTCCTCCCCAGAGCGGGGTGGGAGGGACTGTCAGACTTGTACTGACTAAAATCCACGGTGATTCTTCAATATCCCTTTACGTACCGGGGTCACGGTAATTCGTTAGTCCCGCGACTCCGGCAGCCTTTGGCCCTCTACAGGGGGCCCCGTCACTATGCTGACACTCCTTGACGCGGGCGTGGAACACAACGCTCCGTCCGTCGACCCGGGCATGATAGAGCCAAAGAAGAGGGCGACACCTCGCAAAGCTGATGTTGTCGACGGTCACATTTAGGTTTACCGCTTCCGCTGCTAACGCTAGACCCCCTTGTTGCAAGCAGATAACTTCGTTACGTTTTATTTCTATCTGGGAACTGAAAGAGGCCTAGCAAAACTGATATCGCTGATAATCATATTTGATATATATGACTCGTGGAAACCAAGTCGTCAACAAGGGGCCTCGCGTAAGCAGCGGAGGCAAGTCATATTCTTCGTCCTGAAAGAAAAAAGGCCTCGCAGTTGCATCTTACCCCCTCCTAGATTCAGTCTCGCTACGCCACTGCCCAGCAGATGAAATATTATAGGCTGATTATCATAAAACATGTACATCATATTCATAACTTAAAATAAACAGTATCGTAAAGTCAACCGGTAGAACTAATTAATAATTCCCAGTAAAGCATTCATTGAAAGCGCCTATTGTCATCGGATACCCCCTAATAAGATTACAGCTTCCAGTAAACAGCTCGCCGATGTTTGTTCGTTTAGCACAAAATACTCGGGAACTGTATTGTTTGACTAAACACCAATTAGTTACGTGTAAGCATTCGGAATGTGTTTCTATAAACAATTTTGTAACGACAATAATGATGTCATGGCTGGTTTTGGTTGAAGGGGGGGGGGGGGGTAGAAGTGCCAGTAACAATGTTGTTTCAGCCACTGATTGTTGTTTGTGTCATACGAATATTAATGTAGGTATATAACATCATGTCTGTAATCGCCAGAGTTAGGTTTTTTAAATAGTCATCAAATATTGTAAAACATTTTTAAAAAGAACAAGTATCGTGACCTTTCTTCTCCATACAAACCTACCCTTGTGAATGAGTGTAAAATCAATCACATTTCTCTTAATTTTAATATTCTACGTTCAAAAGTGCCTCTTTGGTGGCCTAATTTGAAGTAAATGATTTGATTTAGTAAGCTACGATTACTACATACCATCAGGCAAGCATACGGCGTAATCGAAATGGTTTAAAAATACTACAAATAATTCAGATATATTCCAATTGAGCAATATTTACTGTGTACACGCGTGAGCTTACACGCAGTTAGTGTTGAAAACTATTTGCTAAACACTGACTGAACCTATAAATACAATATGACAACCAGTTGAAATACATAACAGGACTATACTGAAAACCCACGCGAATGATTGGTTAAAAATAACAGCATTTCGATGAAATAAAGCTGTTTTATTTTTATTTCCAGTTCAGAAGACCGTCGATTGATGTACAGCATATTTTTAAGCTAACTTGCTGTTGAATGAGAGGATAAATTCGTGTTTTATAGCGTTCATTGTCCATTGTTTTTGTTTTGCACGTGAATTGAATTTTTTTTTGAAGTGAAAACTTCTTTAGCGGCGTTGTGCACTTTTTTGGAATGGGTAAAAAATGTTAAACTCGCGTCAGGACACGTGACCTGATCGAAAATTCGTAAGACGGCGCAGGGCGCTTGCGCGAATGTTTGTGTGTGTTTATTACTATTGAAGTTTTCACTTCTGCCGGCACTCCCAGAGTGCAACCCGTCGTTTTTTTTTTGTGAACATTTAATATGATTCTTATTTTCTTTTTTTTGTGTATTTTGGCTTTCTATACATTGCATTTGCCTAGCCTTTTTTGCGTTATAAATCATCGATTGAGCCCTCCCTTCCTTGGTAGAGCGTAAAGGACTGTCAGACTCGTACTAGCCCTCCACGTTCCAGGGTCCCGGTAACCTGATAAGACAGGCCCGTGACCGTGGCAGGCAGTTGGCCGTCTAAGGGGACACGGTCAAGTTGCTGACAGTTTTTAAAGCGCGCGTGAAACGCAACCTGACGAGTCCCGCCTTCTTTGCAAGGTAAACTGGTGGTCTGTATTTTGAGCTGTAACCTTGTTTATTTTAATGTTTTGAATAGCTTTCAGTAAAACACATTAAAATTGCATTAATCTGTTCGTTTAATCGGACATTTCAAACATTCACCAATAAGTTAAAATAAATTGACAAAATATTTAAACGAAACGAAAGTATTTACATGATTGTCATCGTTCATTTCACGCAAAAATATTCACAAAATACTGAAAATGTAATAATTATTATGTACTGATTTTAAAAGGCAACAACTTATTCCGATTTCAGTTAAATTGGATTAATTACATATCGTATTGTGAGTTAATTCGTTTTCTGTGAAATGTGCAAATCAATGGGCGGACGTTATTATTTCAGATGAATGATGAATTTTATACTGATAAGATTTATTCAAAATATAATGATGTGATTGTGAAGTTAATGTGATTATTATTTTAATGTTGAGTCATATTATATTTGGTTATTTACGCTGTATGGTTGGTAGTTTAACGACGGTTTAAATAGCCGAGGATAATTTAAATAGCTTTTTTTTTCATCGCGGTAAAATCATCAAATGAGTCCTCCCACACAGGGCAGAGCGGGAGGGACTGTCAGACTTATACTGACTAAAATCCATGGTGTCCAATATGTTAAATATAGGTCAATGCCCTAACAGTAGAGTGAGAGAGGTTTTTAAACGTAAAAGATTGAACTTTCACAAGCAAAACTTAGTGTCGTCAAAATGTCACATAGCACATCATCACTTCCGCTCAACGTTACATTTGCACAACGTCGTCTTCGCTCTACGTCACTTTCGCACAACGTCACTCTCGCACAACGTCACTCTCGCTCAACGTCATTTTAGATCAACGTCGTATTCGCACATCGTTACTTCCGCACATCACTTTTGCAAAAATAGTCGTCTCTGGTGCCATGACGCAATATTAGACGGCACGTTTGGCGCAGTGGCTGAGCAATTGGACTGCTACGCTGTGTGTCGCGGGTTAGATTCCCGCACGGAACAAATATTTGTATGATCTGCAAGTAGTTGTTCCGGGTCTGGGTGTTTGTGTATGTCAGTTTTTATGTTTGTAAACGCACCCACGAGACAGGAGAAATTCCTAGTGTGGGGCAACATTAAAAAAAAAAAATAACTTTCATAAAATGTCATTGATACTAATGTGATCGTACCGGAACGCAAATACGTTTTGCGGAAAAGCTAAGATTTTTCATTAGAAAACTTCTAAATGTCCACTATTAGACAAATATCCTTATATAACTTCAAGTTATTATGTAACAAACAGCTTTTGAATTCACTTACAAGTTAGCCATTAACCACTCTGCACGACAACATTTTGACACATGACACATCAGCTGAGTCGACCGGGTGATTCGAAATTAGAGATAATATTGAAGATTTTTGTCAATTTTCAGCATTCGATTTTTTTATCAAAAATATGTTACTACAGTTATTTCATACGATAAGTTTGTGAGCAATTTCTTCAAGAACGTGTTGAGATCACTAAAACTGCGTCATTCCACTGTAAAATGTGTGTAACGTACAAAATGCTATGTCGTTCCAAAAACTATGTAATTTAGATGTGCTGAAAATATGTACATAAACAAGCTTCTCACGTGATAAAAAATGGTTAAACAGTGAAATAAATGAAGTAACTTACTACATGCATTATTAGATTTGCCAGTGTTCATACATAATTTCATAAATAATAACGATCAAAGACTTGATAAAAATTACCAAAAACTATGTTGAAACATGACACTTCTTAGTGCTGACCGCAATCCCAATGTTCATATAACGATTGAAAAGGTTCATTCAGCCTAATCGATACTCGCAATATAATCGAACATGGAAAAAAAGTAGTACAAAGACATGGACCGATTTATCTGCTTATTTGACTAGAGAAGGTTTACTCCATGCAATAAATCTATGGAACGGAATCTGTAGAATCTTTGGTATAATATTTCAAGTATTATTTCGTTTTGAAAATATTGTTTCGTTGGGTAGGCGTCGACGTGATTTTTTTACTAGGTACGCAATTAATAATTTAATTTTTTAATTTAATGATTGAGATAGAAATAAATATTGGTGTTTCATTGGAGGCCAAACGTGTGTGTCTTTTAAATTTAAATTCAACCATATAGTTTTACCCATATTGTGTCTTCTTTATTTAATTTCATTTTATCTGATTATTTCACTTTATAAAACGAATCTAAACAACGTGAAAAGACAAACACCGGGTTCGGATCAAATGCATGAGGGAGAGATATGGGAGTACTTCGAAATGATTCCTTGCAGTAATAAACAATTTAAATTTCCAACGCGCCGTGGATGGCTAAATTCGAAACAAAGAGGAATTGCGAAAAATACTGAAAGAAGTCTCGTGGCCGATTTTGATAAAAAATGTAAATTAAATTGCATAAAATTAAATTTTTGAAATATCAATTTCCAGTAATCAAACCATTAATGTTCTGTGAAGTAATTACATGCGACAAACATAAAGTAAAAGGGTTTCTTTAATGAATCGATTCAAACTTTAGTCGATGGCCGTAGCTCACTACATGTTCACAACATCGTGTTCTCATTTCAATTTTTTTTAGTTCGCGGTACAAATACAATAACAAAATTTTTGAAATTCGAACTTTAAGTGAATTGGCGCGAATTTTGATTTTGATCTGCGTACGATGACTAAATTATTGTTTGTATAACATTAGTTCATATTTTACCAAATTAATATCACTTTACTGTTGTTTGTCGTATATCATTACGAATTTGATCCTTAACAGCGACACTATCAAATAATATAAAAATATAGCACGTTCTTTTTTTTCATTTACAAGCTCAATTCCTGACCAGCCAAAATCTAAAGACGCAGACTTAATTTTTGTGATTGTAGGTGCGGGCTTGCGAACGGCGAGTATAGGGTAACTCACCGTCCGATCAAGGACTAGGCCCGAGACGAATGCGCGTCGTGTTCTAAGCGGGCTTTAAGGAACTATCAGTGAACTGACGAGGCCAAAATAGTGCCAAACGCGTGCCGGGCTCACGGAATTGTATTAAAATCAATAAAACGGTACTGCGGTCCTAGAACGTAAAAGGCATATGAAGGAGCAGGGTGGTTTTAAGTAAGTAATAGTCTGACATCTCCTTCCGCTCCACCCAGGGAGAGAATCATTCAAAGGTTTTTTTAACGTATAACAGTGTGTTTTACTGGAGTTAAGTCGCGAACTGCATCACGACTAAAGTATCCTTAACAAATACCTATATAAAAATATTATTATACTGGTGTCAATACTGACGATTAAATATCTGTACGCACGGCGGCAGATCAACCTACCCAAATCTGTCAAAATTTACCAATCGAACATTAACCTTCCACTATTGTGATAAGGTTGAAAATCGATTGAAGAAATTTTACAGATTGTGGTAGGTTGATGTGCTGGCGTCTATACTTAACATGGCCAAACCAATGTGAAACAATTTTGAAAATATAATAATTTACTTATCTATCTTTTATTTGGTGGGAAACAAACTCATTTCTAATAAGCCTATCAAGATCCAAGGCATTCCATATTCATTCAACCTTAATTATATTATTGTACAAAACAAAATGTACATTAAAAATTAACTAATAAATTAAAATTTATTATTTTGAATAGCGAGTATCACAGCGAGCGCATTCCAAATCCAATGTTTGGAATTAAAAATTGGCGCGCATTCAAACATTTATTACTGACATTTTTCTTTTGTCTATTATTGTTTTTGGGAATTACAATGTACGTAAAATTATTATAAAAGCTCTAAAAAATATTATAACAATTAATAATTGTGTTCTAAGCTTAAAACAAATTTATTTTAATTTTTATTAATCGTTTTCTTTAATTCCTTTTTTTTTTCATTCGAGTTGACGAAAAATTAAATTATGGAATCGATTAGAATACTCGCTTTCACACTTCATTACGATTAAAAAAAATAAGCATGGTTGTCGATTATGAATACAAATTGAGTAGTGGTAATGAAACATACGTGTTATTGGCTCTGTATTAGAGAATTACGCTAAGATCTGGGCTTTTTCACGTTATTTATAATATTTGACATGATATTTATCGTAATTGTTATTGAGTATAAACGCATGTTTGTGATCCAAGTGAAAAATAAAAATGTAAACAAACACAAGTGGCGCGAAACTTCGACTTCAGATATCAAATTCTTCATTACCACTGCTAATTTATGTTGAATAATGTATGAATTCGTTACAATACTAAATGACGAGTTATTCATCCCTCCTATAATGATCCCTTAGATGTCCCGAAACCACATTTTTTATGATTTTTAGCCCAACCCAGCACTGCCATCAAAATGGCGACGATCATATTTAGACTTCTGGATTTTTTTATGGTAAATTAAGAAAATGCGCGCTAAATGTAGAAGTTTTAATGGCGTGAACAAATCAGATTTTTATTTAACATTCTTAATTAATGCGCACTCATAGGATTTAACGCTCAGAATATTATTATTTTTTTAATTTAAAATGAGGATGTCGTCTGACTACAACGTCTGCCCCTTTAGGACCCGCTACTGAGCCGGCGTAGGTCTATGTGTTCGGGTCCTTTAGGACCCGGTACCGAACTATACGGTTAAGCTAATAAATCTTCCTTTCAAGTAAGCATTTTTACATATTAAACCCTTTACTATTTTATTCTTTTCACAACCCACATTCAGAAAACTCAAGTAGCTTAGCTGCCTATTCAAAACTGAACAATATCTTTTTTATGAAGTACCCTCAAATTTCCAACTTCGAAAATGGAGGGTACTTGTAAGCTTGAAGTACCCCCATCAATTGATTTTGGAACGAGTCGCTTGAAATATTGGTAAATAAATATTGAGCGTATAATTTTGTGTTTGAAGTGATAATTTTCGGGTGGAAGAGTAAATGTATTTTTTTTTCGTTGAAAAATACATATTTATGTTTGGTGTCGTAAATGCTTTTGGCGGATAAAATAAATTTGAAAAACCAAAATACGGCGATCAATTTAAACATAAAAAGTTATTCTTATGACAATACGTTCCGCATCGTGGGTTTGATTCCCTCAGAAAAAATATTTGCCTCGACATGTTGTCTCGGGACTGTATGTTCGTGTATGTGATATATTTTTAAACATATCTTATATAATATACTTATTAACTCATAATAAAAATAACTATAGACATACGAGTATAAAATACTAGAATAAAATGAAGCTAGATAGTTTAGTTACTATTATAGAGCAAAAATATTACAGATAATATTCATCCTCAACGCTGTCAGCTGGTAATGTGCCAAAGAGACTGGCGGCGTTGCCTCTTTGAATGGCAATGCTTGATCTATGATCAAGGTAAAAGCCAGCTCTTGGGGCACGGGAAGCGTCAACAAGTCTTAAAAATTTATCTGTAGAGCACTCAGACCCCACGGCCCTATAGTTTCAAATGTTACTAAATATAGTTACCACTAAGTGACTACATTTGGTCGCGGGACTGTACGAATTACCGTGACCCCGGAACGTAATGGGCTATTGAAGGACACCTTGGATTTTAGTCAATACGAGTCTGACAGTCCCTCCCGCTCTGCCCTGGGTGGGAGGACTCATAAGATGATTTTACCACGTAAAAAAAAAGTGACTACATTTACGCCGCTTGAGGTTCACAGCAACCGCAGCAGCAGTATTCTTATTATCGTTTTTAATCTGAAAAAGGCACTCTTATATGTAAAGACGATGTGATTTACAATCCTTCATTAAGGATTTAATCAAACACTTTGAAGAGTAAACATTAAAGATTATATTCAGTACTTCACTCACCACGTAACCTAACCACCCACTTCACACGTACTAAGCCGTCACCAAAAACTTCAATTATAACTTCAGGCTCACTTAGTGCCCAACTTAAACTTCGGCAACCCTTACTTAATAGTGAAGTTCAGTCGAAAGTCTACTTTTATAACTCCTAACTTGAAAGTTGTAAGTTTAAATCGACGTAGGACGTACGTGTAACGTTTTTTGTAAATAAATAAATAACTTTCAGGAAAGCCCATATGTAAAGTGTTTTTTGGAGTTTAAGCTTTTAGTATTTTCATAAGTTTTGTACTTTTTTTTAAGTAAGGTGCTTGTAAAACTTGAAACTGGTAGATCCTAGAACCATAAATTCGATGACTTGTGACATTTATTAACCTAGACTAGGCGTTTGCCTACCGGGTTCGCGGGACTGTCTCATCAGGTAAGTGTCCCTGGAACGTAAAGGGCTTTTGAAGGATCACCGTGGATTTTAATCAGTACAAGTCAGTAATGGGTAGGAGGACTTATTTTATGATTTTAACAACGACAATAAAAATAAACTAGGCTAGTGTTGTTAATTATAGCATTTATAACCCATTTTCTATCAGAGATAGGAGGCTTGAACCGTTATTGTATGACCAGATGTTTGAACATGGACGAGGCGAAAGACCGTAGTAAGTGACGTAGTTTCAAAAAGAAAAGGCGTGACTACATGGGGGAGACCAGAAGACCATTAGACATAATAATCGGCATTTTTTTTTACATGACAAATCATCGAAAGAGTCCTCCCAACCAGGGCAGGACGGGAGGGACTGTCAGACTTGTACTGACTAAAATCCACGGTGTCCTTCAGTAGCCTTTTAAGTTCCGGAGCCACGGTTACCTGATAGCACCGCGACATGCGGCCCCGTCATTTTGTTGACAGATTTTTGAGGCGCGCGTGGAACACGACGTGCATGTCGACCTGGGCATGGTCCATGATCGGACAGCGAGACGCCCATTACTCGCCGTCCGCATGCACACAATAATAGACATGACCACAGCATCAAAAAATTTAAAATCTGTTCAGTACATAATGTACTGGTATTTGTTTTTTATGATTGAAAATTGACAAAGATGAAACGCATCATAACTCGGGAGTTTAAATACGTTTCATCGCCTTTCATTAACTTATGCAAAAATTATACCTAGAAGTGACGTATTTTGAATTTTAAAAGTGTCGTAACTTCCTCACTTTTGAATTACGTAACAAAAGAAATAAATGGGTCAAACAGTTTTTGATAATCTAACTGCCGGATTGATTAGATTTTATCAGTAATTATTATAGAAGTGATGTATTGTGAATTTTAAAAGCATCATATCTCCGTCAATTTTGGCCCCTAACAAAAGAAAATACACACGTCAATTTTTTTTTAGACTATCTTTCTGACTGACATAATAGTTTTCTTCAATCAGAATAGGTAATTCCTGTTAGAAATAGACAATTAAATTCCTATCACAAAATCTAGTTCATAACTAATCCCCATAACTATTCCCGTTGAAAACTGGGTCATGAACGGCATCCATTCTCCGTGTTTCATAACAGATGATCCTTTTGTATAACATGCACTCCTCATATCGTTGGATGACGTTCAAGAATTTAATATAGCATGCGTGCATACACTTCTTAGTACCAGGAGGACAGAGGGTGTCCTTGTTTGTGGGGATTTATGGGGGGTGTGGTAGTTGTGGGGGTGTACTTGAAGCTGGTAAATGTTGGAATTGTCTTGGGTTATGTCTGTTGAGGGTTTTAAGCTGTTGCGTAGCTTTTATCGCGGGCTTTGAGCGCGGCGACCGAATCAAAAAATTTCGTAACGAGAATAAACTTAACATTGTCACTGTCACATCTGTCATGTCAACGTGAATGAATGAATTTTTTTCTTGATGATTCACATGATTGACGTGGCGGACCATAGTCTAAATAGTAGAGTAACTTCCCATAGAGTAACGATGGGATGATATTCTCGTTAAATATTCGTGGATCGCGATATTTTTTTCTTTTTTTTTCATAAACAAATAATTATAATTGCATAAGATGATAAGAAAAGCTATGCAATAGCTTAACCGCGGCAGTACCCGAGTGCCACCACACGTATTTTTATTTTGGAAAATCTCTAAATGAGTCTTCCCTCTCTGGGGGGAGAGGAAGGTACTGTCAGACTCGTACTGATAAAATCCACGGTCTTACTTCAATAGTCTTTAACGTTCCAGGGTTACGGTAACCTGGACAGAAGACAGTACCGCGACCCTTTTCTCATGCATACTGTATTTTTGGTGTATGCTAATAAACGTTTTTACTTGATTTATTTCTTCGCTAGGAAATGTTTCGACCTATAGTAGCGCAAAATTCCCGGATGTTTTAACCGAAATGTTCAAATATCATGCACCCAAGTGATTCGCAAACTACGCCACGTGGCAATTTGCTTGATAACGTAACGTAAACCGACGCGTTCGGTAATTGCTACTACTGCTCGTAATGACTACCGTGGTTTGGAAATTTCTGATATGTTCTGGTCAATTTTGCTTGGATGTAAAAGTGATTGAAAGAAAATTAGGATGGTGAAGCTAGAAAACCAACGCTGTGCTGTGGGTCCACAGCACAGCGTTATGCTGAGTGGTCACTTTTCTTTTTACAGCCATTGCGTGAAGCGACCGATTTCTGTTTTTGTTATTTGTTTATTAATTAAGTAAAGATTTAGTTAGTTGTTAATTTCTCTGTTTTGTTTCTTTCGTATTTTGAATTTGTGTCTGTAAAAAAAAACTAATATATAAAAATGTTTGTTGGTTTGTGTACGCTTCAAAAACTTAAAAAGTTCTGCACCGATTGAGCTGAAATTTTAGCATGATATATAATCCGCATCAAGGATTGTTTTTATCTATTTTTTTTGCATCAGTCACATATCCGCGACTGCGAAAAATCAGTTTTTTTTGTGGCACAGCGAAGCGTGGCAGGGTACAGCTAGTTTCTAATATTTGTTTTTCTGATATTAGTCAAAAGTAAAGTAAAAAGATTGGAACTGACATTTTTCCATGCCCCTATTCAATTGGATACACACGTTTAGGAACACATCTAGCTCTTCAACCAAGTAATGAAGTAAAGGTATTATAGTAGTCACAGTTACTATGCCGACAATGTAATGATACCTTGGTAACTTAACTAGGTACAGTAGTAAACTGTATTATTAATAGAAACAACCTTCACCTTTGCCGTACTAAACTGAACTTTATTGACAGTTCATTATAATTGTCTTACATAGCGCAATTATACGCAGTTATGTTCGAATGTTTATAAAGACTGGTGGCCTACTATTACGTTTTAAACCGTGAGTAGTTTCACTGTGGGAAAGAGACAGAGCTATACAAGTAGTCTAGCGCCATCTTGTTCCCACAGTGGAACTACTCACACTAAGACATGGTAGGCCACTTGATAGATGTTTCTGTCTTTCACACAAAAAACTATTGAATGGATTTGGAAGTTATTCGTTACACAGATAGTTTATAACCTGGATTAACGGACAGTATGCTTTTTTTTGCGAGATGGATAGACGACATTGTTGCCATCGCGGCAGTGTCCTGGATGAGGCTGGCGCGAGTCCGTGGAGCTTGGCACAAGCAAAGAGAGGCCTATACCCAGCAGTGGGTGAGACGGGCTGTGGATGATGATGATGATGATGCTTTTTATTCCGGCATGACGATGCGTGAGGAAGCTACCGAACATCTCGCGGCGGGCTTAAGGTATAAAGTAAAATTATTGAAAAAATGCTTTATAGTGTAGGTATGCACTATAAGTAAATATAAATACACATCTGCTTAACTCTACGGGGAATACAGGTGTGATTTTGATAAATTACGAGTATGTAGCACGAAAAAAAAAATATATTTGTTAGTTGAAAACCGCTAATACTTGAACACACACATTACAAAAAGAAAAGTCAAATAAATGTAGAACCAAAAGATATTTAATGAAAGCATCAAATTAAACCGCCGTCACATTTGAAATAATTGTCACTAGTTAGTCCCAACTGAATAGCCCCTCGACCACGACCTACACGTTTAAGCGACACACGCTAGCTTTTCGCCCGTTCCCTATCCTGCACGATGTTTTATGGATCATAGTTCAAATCACACATAAACTTTCCAATGCTGTTACTGTTCAACAAAGACGCATTATGGACCGTGTTTGCGATTGTACTGCAAAATATTGTAAATGGCATTTTGATAACGGCTGCGGAGAATAGTAATGCAAGAAATTACTTGAGCATATCACGAGATACCACGCAAACATCATCATCATTTCAGCCCGAGATCATTCACTCACTGCAGGGTATAGCCCCTCCCTTTTTCTGTCATATTTCTGAGTTCTGTGCGTCACTTATGTATCTGTCACCCGCGATTTTGATGAAATCGTCAATCCAATGAGCTTTTGGGTGGCCCTGGTTTCTTTGGCCACCAGCAATGTGATAAAGAAAAATAAATTATTACAGACAGGTATCGTTTGAGGTAATTCGCATCGCGTGAGGTCGTGATCGAGGCTCTAGACTCTCTGATGTCATATAGGGCAATTTGTTTTACGTCCTGCAAAACGGGTCGCCTTCATAGGACACTGGATATATTCGTAGTTAATTAATTTACGTTTCAAGGCTTTTTTTTATCGTGGTAAAATCATCAAATGAGTCCTCCCACCCAGGGCAGGGCGGGAGGGACTGTTAGACTCGTACTGACAAAAATCTACGGTGTCCTTCACTAGCCCTTTACGTACCGGGGTCACGGTAATTCGTTAGTCCCGCGACCCCAGCAGGCTTTGGCCCTCTACAGGCCCCGTCACTACGTTTCAAGGCTTGTGGAATAAATGGTTTTGAAGAAATTGTAGGTGGTTTTTTGACATTTTATCAATGTAACAACTATTTATGAATTTCAGAACAGGGTAGTTAACTGCATTAATAAATTGAAAATCTGTTTAGTCTTTCAGTAACGAGTATTAAAAAATTATGAACACGTGACTTTTTTTTAAAAAAAACAAGATAAAAAGCTTCAAAATTCGAGGGCCTTGTGACGTCATATTGTCTGTAAAATTATACCACCCGAATGACGTTTTGTGGTTTTTAGAAGCTTTGTAACTTTGTTAATTTTGGTTTACGTAACAAAAGAAAAAAAATACGAGTGAAATGGTTTTTGATAGTCTATATTTCGGAATAATATATTTTTTTGTAAAATAGTCTATTGCGCCTGACTGGATTCAAGCCCAAGACTCACAAATCGTAAATCGGAGTCATCACTGCACAAGATTATTATTCCATACATAAAGCTCTTTAAACACATTTTCTTCTGCAATGCGTTTCCCCACTTCATTATCAAGCCCATCTTATTCTCTATGATAAAGAAAACAGTCTATACATCTCGACGGTGACCGTTAATTGCGACGGCAGTGAACAGGGTCCCTAATTAGGGCGCCCTTTCATCGCCCTCGCCTGATTGAGAGCGCGATAGCACAGGTATGCGCGCGTGTGGGGTTTTTTGTTTTGATGGGCGCTAGAAAAATGATAGAGTATTTTTTTTTACGAAATGTCGTTAGAACTGAGTTCATATGGTATACAGGTTTAGTTGTAGAGTTTATTTATTTGACACTTCATGCAACACAAAATGTACAGAGTCGCCAGCACATCAAGCTACACCACAATCTGTCAAATTTCTTTAACAGATTTTCAAACCTTTTCACAACAGTGGAAGGTTAATGTTCGATTGGTAAAATTTGACAGGTTCGGGTAGGTTGACATGCTGGTGTCTGTACGTAGGCGGATTGACAAGAGGCATTCTCTAACAGTCAACCAAGAGATGGTCCAGAATTGAAAAAAAAAAAAAAAACTTCAACTGACTGAAAAAAAGGGGAGGGAATTAAAATCGTGGGTTTTTTTGTATGATTTGGAAAATTCTTTTTTTATTTGTATTGTTTCAAGGTGATTATATCTTTGGCGCCGCCACACAATTACATTTTTGGTTTTCAGTTCGTCGGTTTATTTTTTTGTTAAAAAAGATTTTTGTTGAAAAGCAATTGGGAAACGTTTATTTTTGTGTTGTGGTATCATTGATTAAGTGGCAATATTGTTTTAAGTTTGAAAAACGAACTGTCAAAGCAATTTTGGTTTGTCTTATGCGTGCAAGGAATAAAGCTCCATTATTTATTTACTTCGGCATTGTTGCAAGCGCCACGATTATTGTTTATATAAGGTGTGATAAAGATTGAATTTATGAGACTCATTTCCTCCTGTTTTTGTTATTTATGATAACTGGTCATGATATTATATCATACTACTATCATAATCTGATGACTATTAATTTGATATTTATCAGCAGAGTTTTTAATCAGTGAATGATAATACCTACTATAATTGATAACTTGATAATGTTATCGTTGTAAACAAATTGTTGCGTATACTGCTACCATTTTTTGGTTAAAAGTAGGTTTCTTTTCAAAAGTTGTTAATGTTGTAACATCACTAATTAGTCTTATAGTAAGCATGTACACCACTATGGATTGTCTATGTATCCGGTCACACTGTCATGTCCGTCACTGACCTGTACCGCTCTGTGTGTACTGCTGTGTCTGAACTCTGTCTGCAAATAAAACTTTATATTCAAGAAGTATATTTTATTTATCACCAACATAACAGTTAGTACAGCAAAATACAATTTATAATAGAAAGAATTTAATAATGTCTTAAATCATGATATTACTAAAAAGGGCCCACTCGATGTCTGTCTGTCTGGACGCGATAAACTTAAAAATTACTGAATGGATTCTCATACGGTTTTCATCAATGAACGGAGTGATTCATTAGGAACATTTAGCTGTATAACTATAATACGCCTACGGCAATAAGTCCGCCGTTGTACAATTTTGTGCATAAAGTTTTATAAATAAATAATTAGAACTTAAAACGGGATATTGCGTTAGTGACCGTGTCAGTTTAAAAACTTATATAGGTGTGTTACATAAGAATTTAGTTTTACTGAAACATGATGATAATTGTTGAATATGTCCGTAATAAATCATCAATTATGGCATTTACTCAGCTACTCACGCAAAGTCCGCACTGGTTGACAGTTAATTAATTAGATATAGATATTTTCCATACACTTAGCTCGTGGCTAAATAAATACAGCCGCACAGGCCGATCTTCCGGGTTAAGCCGCGCTTGCCGAGGTTGGTCTGTGGATGGGTGACCATCTGTCATAGCGAGCTTCCTCCGTGCCTCGGAAAGCCGTAAAGCCGTTGGTCCCGGTTGTCATTTGTAGATCTTTGACAGACGTTACTGTAAGTCAGAAGCTCTAAAGTCTGACAACCAGTCTTACCATGGGGTATCGTATTACCCAGTTACTGGGTTGTGGAGGTCCGACAGGCAGTCGCTCCATGTAAAATACTGATATCCAGTTGAATCTGGTTTGACTGGAAGCCGACCCTGATATATTTGGGAAAAGGCTAGGCAAATGAATGAGATATTTTCCATACAACAAATACATAAACTGTCAAACACCAAGTCAACACAACTACAAAACATCTACAAGAAAAATGCAAATATAACAAAATACACACCTCAAAAGGCTAACCTTGACAAAAACTAACAAAACAAAGAACCCACCGTGTTACAGAAACACATTACCAGGCCACGACCCGAGTCTTTATTCATTGTAAACTTTCGGACATGGTGAGGAGCATTCGCGTTTGTATAAGCGGACGCGACTTGTATAACGCTGTATACGAGTACACTGGTAGCGGACACATATTGCGCATTGTCGACCCTTGGAAAGACATAATCGGAGTTTCGGCTCTCTGTCACTCTTTAACTAAGTGACGTTTGTCGGTTGTTGTAATTGCTTAGTGCTTCGTGCGTCAGAGAAAACGCTTAGTCGAAGTTAATCGTTATCTATAGTAAACTAAGACAAGAACTTTCCTGTGCGATAATAGTAGCTTTACTTTTTTGCTTCGAAAATAAAGCACCTCCCTCTCCTAGCCTCCTCTCCCAGCTAATTTACTCCTGATAGCATCACAAATCACACTGTTGATTGGCGGTGGCTTAAGGTTTGCGGTACGTATATTTAACAGTTATTTTACAACTGTTATTTTACGTACAGAAAACTTTAAGCCACTAGTGTGATTAGCAGTGCTGTCAAGTACCTAAAGCTGAGCTTCGAGATGAATTTGCTTTATTTTCGTAGCAACAAAGTTTTCAATTCTCGCTTGCTCTCAGCAAGAGCGTAGCTAACTACTTACGCTCTGACTATCAGTTGTTAATTGTTTTACCATTTGGAAATGCGCCTGGCTTCTACTGGCCGCTACAACGACGTATTATGTACAATTACACAGTAACAACAAAACCGCTCTCTTTCCGCGTCCGCTACCGTCTTTCTCACCCTGGTCGCGGCCTAACACTTAAATATTTATTTTTAGCCAAAAAGTAATGGCTCTCGAGTATTTTTCTGATATGTTTATTAGTATTAGCCAGTCCGCTTGTTGGTTTGTACTACGCTAATACAAATTAATCTGATTGGAGCTATTTCTGTGATGATTGCCTGTTTGTTAAATAAATTGAGATTGATCTGACTGTCGGAGTATTTTTTTGTTTTGTTATGTTTAGGAGTACAGGCGTTTTGGCGCCATTGTTAGTTTTGAAAAGCTTGTGTGCGAAAACGTTTGTGTTTGGACGGTATAGAATATTGTTGTTTGAGTAACTGGAGAAATGTAGCTACAAGATTTGTTCTCATTAATCCATCATAGTATGGTCAGAGTAATTATGGGAATCTTTTTGAAAATATGTTTTCGCTTTTGGATCATCTCCTTTATAGAGGTTCATCCTTCTGAAAAGTGGTCCTTGCTTTACCGTAAACCTATAGTCTATTTTTTCATCATCTTGACATCAATACCTCCCTCACCCACTGCTCTTGTTGTCTCTGCCTCTCCTTGCTTGTGACAAGCTCCAAGTTCTTGTTCCAACCTCATCTAGAATACCCGCGATGCCAACAAGGAAGTTTCGTACCACGAGGTCTAAATATCATAAAAAAGTCCTCCTGCGGTGGCTTGGACGGACAAAAAATCCACCCTATTTCTTCACATGGCCTTTTGAGACCCAGGACAGCGGTGACCTCTTAACCTCTCGGGTGATTTATAATTGAAAATGATAAAAATCAACGTCCAATGAGCGACTGTCTGTTATGCACAGACGTGTGTTTGCGCTTATGTACACCCGGGTGTACGTAACGCGCCCGAGAGGTTAAGTCGGTTCTGCTAGAGTTTGGCTCTTTGCGGGCCCATTAAATTTGCTAACAGCTCCTTGAGGCGCATGTGGAACACTACGCGCCGTCGACCCGGACCTTGATGGACGGCGAGTTACCCATTAACCCGCGGTCGCATACTTTCCTCAATTGAAACTCTGATAGCTAAGTGACTCGACTGTTACCAAACCCTAGAGTTTGTCGGTATCAAATTGACACAGTACGTCCCGCTCTCACGTCACACAACCCTTTTGTAGTCGATGCAAATTGCAACTCTGCCCAACTATTTACACGGATTTTGTGTTCATGGAAGTGACGGATTTTAAACTTTTAGAGCGTCCGCACTGCGACTTTATGCCGCGCTTGTATTTATTCTCGCACTTTCTGCGGAGGACGTCGCGCGACTAAAATTTCCTGTGCTTTCATAGACTTACCAGAAAAGTAAGTATACACAAGACTTTTATCTTAGTAGGTAATATAAATAAAAGCTAAATACAAAGTTAAAAACAGTTGCAAATCGTCATCTTTTGTTTGATGACGAATCAGAAATAAATATTTCTATGATCTGTAAGTTGTAGTAAACATTATGTTAGTAAACGCACTCACTGTACAAGAGAAATTGTAAATAGCTATAGAACAATCTCTTTAATTACTCGTAATAATACAAAATCCTTCACAACTTCAATTCTATTTTAAATTCCACAAAACTTACAGCCTCATCCAGCCTCTCTATACACACGAGGTCCGTTTAATTAAGCGCCTCCCAAACCTCGGCGTCGTTATGTTTGAACTATGTAACTGTTTTGTTGCTTATTAACTTCGCGGGGACTCGCTCGTGTACCCTAGCTTTAGGGCAGATGTGACCGTAGTTTAGTAGTTATGTTTAAGTGGGGGAGTCGTAGAAATGATCTCACGGAATTTGGGGACTCGGGTCCTCAGGACTCTTGTGTTATTGGCTGTTCCTTTTTAAGCTATTTATCGCGCGCTTTGAGCCCGGCGACCGATTCAAGATATTCCGTAACGAACGTGTGTCCTGACGTGCTTGAGTACCGAATATCCAAATTTTCGCATTTCAAATGTCAGAAAGTTTTTTTATCGTGTTAAATTCATCAAATGAGTCCTACACCCGGGATGGGACGGGAGGGACTGTCAGGACTTGTACTGACTAAAATCCACGTTGATCCTTCAATAGGCCTTAACGTTCCAAGATCACGGATGCCTGATGAGGCAGTCCCGCTACTACAGCGTCAGTAAGGATAAGATTCGAAGGCTAAGACAAAAATTGTTCAAATACTAAGTACATAATATACCGCAAATAAAAAACGGAGGAACTTCGGTCTCCTTAAGTGTTTTCGTGTCCAAATGATATAAAAAAATATAACCCACTAAAAATACAACGTTTAACCGCAAAAATGTTCCAGACACTAACGTAAAAATGCTATCAAAATAAATTTTCTTTGTTCTAGAATTTTCCTAATTTCTTTGTTTTTCTTTTTCAGGTACGTACTGACTTCATTATAAATAAAAAAACAGAAAATGGCGGTGGTTTTAGAATTGTAAGTATGGCTGTGGAAAGTACTGGAAGATGCGGGTATGGTTTTTCTCCTTTTCGTAATAACGCAATGCTTTTAGTTCTGATAATATTACTCTTACTGTTTTTAAGGTTCCGTAGCCAAAGGGTAAAACGGGACCCCGTTACTAAGACTTCGCTGTCCGTTTGTCTGTCTGTCCGATGGTCACCGAGCAGTATCTCATGAACCGTGATAGTTACACAGTTGATTTTTTTTTCTGTTGCCGGAATATCAAAAAATTAAAAAAAGGAGCTCCCATACAACAGACATTATTTTGTCGTTTTTATAGACAAACTAACTGTTGCCAGCGGTCTCACCCGCTATAAGAAAATCGGGATAAAAACTATCCTATGTGTAAATCCAGGTTATAAACTATCTTTTTAACAAAATTTTATCAAAATCTGCGTGGTGGTTTTAACGTGAAAGAGTAACAAACATCCATCCATCCAAACAAACTTTCACGTTTATAATATAAGTAGGATAGGATAGTACGGAACCCCTTCGTGAGCTAGTCAGACTCGCACTTGACAGGTTTTATTTTTGTCCTTGAAAGCTTTGTTTTAATGTTTTTCGTTCAGCTCGGTTTTTCGTGTAAAGGATTTCATGGCGTCGAATTCAAAATTTTACTTGGAATAATATAAATAAACGTGGAAAATTTTAATAAAACGTGTAGGTTAACAATAATATTTGCTTTACAACTACAAATTCTCTTCAAAGCTTGAAACGGAATATTATATGTATTTTTAAATTATTATATTGTAACATAATTTCTTTTATTCTGATTTAGAATTAGAATTAAAAAATTAGTCTATGCCCCAGTCGCATCGCAAATCCTCGTCAGCTTTAGCAACGACCATAATCATAATTAAGAACGCAAGGAAAATAAAACGTAATAGTCTATAAATGTTCCCATTGCTGGGACACAGGCCTCTTGTCTGTGAGACGGAGTGGACCATAATCTATCACACGGGTCTAGTGCGGGTTGGTAGATGTCACATGACTTCGATTGGTTCTGGCACGTGCCGGCTTCCTCACGATGTTTTCCTTCACCGTTTCGAGAGCAGTGGCGAAGAAATAAATTACACAAAGTAATGCGCCTGACTGGGTTCGAACCCATGACCTCCAACTCGTAAGTCGGGGCCGATTCCACTGCGCTACCAATGCTCATAATAGTAATAGTTACAAATAAGTAAGAACCACGTTCTAAAAAAAGATAAGATATAAGAGCTATTAATAAATCACTCACGTCTTAAAAGCTAAACAAAACTATTTTCCAAATCAACCCTTAAAACCTAAATACACAAAACTACCCCCCGGCTAAAACTACCTACCTTATCGAGACAGGTGATAAATAAATATTATCTTTTCTAACTACCTTACCTGCCTAACAATGAGAGTTAAACCTTCCACAGTTTACCTAAAATAATCCTTATTATCCCTTTAGAGGACTTAGGGTCTGTACTGATTGAGCGGGAAACTGCTGGTGCGGTTTTTTATTAATTGATATCGGACTAGAACATGGCTGAGACAAACTCGTAATTCGCTACGGATGATTCTCTGTAGCATGTTGTTGAATGTATCACAAACACAATCAGCTGTCGAATGACTGGTAAAGTGTGAATTGCTAAACAGTCACATCATGTGTTTTTTTTTTATTCTAGAAAATGTTATATTCCTTAAGTTTTGATGATATACAAATTGAAAAAATTACAACAAGGTAATCGAGCTACTAGCAAACTGACGGGGTTCTCATAGAACTAAACGCCTTCCGGGGCTGCGGAACTGTCTAAGAACGTTACAGCCGCGATAATCTGGAACGTATAGGAACAAGAACAGTATTGATTTTTAATCAGTAAGAGACACTTTCGACGATTTTACTAACATAAAAAAAACAGATGAGACCAGAGTGTTCCAAAATAGCTTGCATTGCGTGATTCCATGTGTTCGCAAAACTTGACAGTAAAGAAAACGCTCGAGCTTTCTGTCGCTCCGTCTATGCTTGCCCTTATCTCGAAATAGGACTGAAGCCATTGTTGTGATTAAAGATCCGTTTACAAACGGATCGTTCTCAATTAAGTGTGATAGTGTGATCATGTTTAGATTGAAACGGATCAGTTACAAATTAAGTATTGGAGAATCTCTTGAACTAACATTTATATTGGATTTTTATTCTGTGTCCGATGATGTGATGTGGAGGAATGACAATCATGTGACTAAAGTGATGAGTATGAATGTTGATGAATGAAAAGGAAGGTCAAAGAAAAGATGGATGATGTGAGGAATGACATAAATGTAAAAGGAGTAAATGATGCTGAGACCTCTGATAGGTGAGAATGGAAGAAGAAAACGTGTTGCGACGACCACAAGTAGAATGAGATAAGGACAGAAAGATGATTATAATGATCACATAATGTTTTGGTTGTTGAACGCACTAGTTTCTAGGTTAGTTGCTTTTGATATAATAATATTTATTTTACATATTCAACATCACGCTAGGAACCTAGCAGCGAGTGAAATTGCATGAAACAGTCAATAAATAAAATCACAGGTTGGATACGACCCTATCCCTGCTGCCCGTCTTATCTCTTTACTATGGCATAAGATGTATTTTTTTCCAAAACACCTGTCATCATTCAGGAAATTACAGCTCAAATCAAAATGACATTTAAAAACGTACAATAAAGTTTAAAATGCCAAACCAAATTATACCGGTACCAATTTGTCCTTATCCAGCAACATTTGCACGAGGGATTCTAAAATTGTGTTACCGTTACATTTGTTCGTTCATTTAATATTTTTATCGCGAATTTGCCTGACATAATTCCTTCGGGATATTATTTTGACGGTGTCTGGGGATTGCATGAATTGGGTTGTGTTAAGGAGTGTCCATTTTGATGTGGTATTTTGTTTAATGGACGGTATTTCTAAAGGTGAATGATAATATTGTCAAATGCAGTCTGTATTAGGTTTTCTGCTGCTCCGCAATTCCCTATTTAGGGGATGATCTATAACTGAATGAAAACAGTGACAGATAGTTTGCTGTAGCAGTCCTTGGGGTAGGCGTAGGTCCAGCGGTGGACTGCAATAGTCTGAAACGTATCACGATTGGTTAAAGTATTAGAAATCATTTTTTGGAATACCTAATGAAACGTTTGCTTGATTAGGATTTTTAGTAGAACCTTTTTATTGGTAACAGCTCCTTTTTTGTCCCGGTACCGTAAGACGGTACCTAAAGTTACCGATACCACGGAACTATGCCGTCACTCTTCTCTGTGTAAACCTACCCTAACCAGGCCTTAACAGCGCGACCCATTAAGGTGACATAATATGACAATTGCCGCGAATTAAACGCCCCGTTATCACAGTTATCACTGTAGTTACGATATTATTACATTATTTATAACCTCGTTACTTCAGTTATTTTGATAATTTAACAGCCTCGTAAATTCTTAGAGTTTCGCAGAACATGTTGTTAAGGAAATGTGTGTTTTTGAGTGAATTATTGTTATTTACGTTGTGCTTGTAGTTTAATTTCTTAATTAATTAAAGTAGACGTTTATAAGTGCTTGATAAATTTTAACTGTCGTGGTTATTATTCTGTCAGGGGAGTTACTACTTAAATAGTTCATAGTGCAACATAAATGTCCGTATCGTATGCGAGGTCGCGAGATTTCGGTCTGTAAAGAACATCATAGCCCTGGAACACGAAAGGCAACTGAAAAACAAAACAGAGTGGGCTTTTGTTCAGTCCGATAGTCCTTTCTGCTCTGCCCGGGGCGGGAGGACTCATTTAATTATAATGATTTGAACACTAAAAACATGGGGCATAGTGATTCTCTGCTACATCGGCTAACAATACTGATTTAATTGTCTCAGTTTTGATCATCATCTTCCTGCACTTATCCCATTTTACTTGGGGTCGGCGCAACACGTTCTTTTCTATCATTGTCCTCTATCAAATGTCACAGTATCGTTTACTCCTTTTTCTTCCATATCATTCCTTAGACAATCCATCCATATTTACTTTGGCCTTCCTCTACCTCTCCATCTATCAACATTCATACTCATCACTCTCTTAGTCACACGAGTGTCTCAGTTTTAAGAAGCATAAATACTTTTAGTCAGCTTTTGAGATTATCATGTAGATATGACCAGTTAGTAGATATAGTCACTAACTGGTCACATCATATCATAGTCGACAGGCCTGTTGGTCTAGTGGTTAGTGACCCTGACTGCTATGCCGGAGGTCGTGGGTTCGATTCCCACCCAGGATTAATGTTTGTGTGATGAGCACGATCATTTGTTCTGTGTCTGGGTGTAATTTATCTATAATATGTATGTATTTAGAAATATATAAGTATGTTTATCAGTTGTCTAGTACCCATAACACAAGCTCTGCTTAGCTTGGGACTAGATGGCGTTGTGTGATAGTTGTGGAATATTTATTTATTTATTTATAGTTCCCATAAGGTTTCTGGCCAGAAATACCCTTTTTCACTTCTGGATCACGTGCTTTTGAATAAAGACATGTCACCATCTGTAACTTGCATGTGTAGTTCGTGAGTTGTGTGAAAGTAACAGAACTAATGCTTATCCTGAATCTCGGCCCGAAACTTCTTTTTTTATTTGAAAGTTACTTGTACCCTTCAAAATACTTATAAGTCATGATGACAAAAGGCTCATCATGTCTGTAAAGGCACATAAAAGCTCACAAAGGCGGTCAAAACGGAATAACAGATTATCTTATTTTTTTTTTGTTCGTTGGACGAAATCCGTTCGGTAGAAGCTGTATCAGCTCTACTCCGATTAGAGGACGTTGTGAAGCGGAGGTAGAAGGCTGATTTTAATACTTTTGATTATTTTCTTAAATAAGTGAACTTTAGGAGCGTCAATGAAGTAAACAAAGTTAAGACTGAATCTTAATTAACTTCTTCATATTTTGGCGAGACAAAATGTTTTATAATTTTTCAGTATCATTACTATTTCGAAAAAGAGTTAAGGTAAAACTTGTTTCAACAAAATATATTTAGGTAGCTCTGTATTTTTGACAAGATATGATACGGTACTTTTTTATTACGTGGTAAAATTATCCAATGAGTCCTCCCATCCAGAGCCGGACGGGACGGCTGCCAGGCTTATTCTTACTAAAATCCACGGTGTCGTTCAATAGTCATTTAATTAGTTCGTTATCAGTAATTAAAAATTAAAAAAAAATGTTCTTAACAAATTTCAATTATGTATGAAGATTATGTTATTAGGAAGACATTTCATTTTTGTGCGATTCTTCTCAGCGGATTATCACATTTACAATCATCTTGTTCGGTGCAGTCGTTCCAAAGTTATGCGCGTATAGATAGGCTTAAATGACTTGTTTCATGCAATGTATGGTTGTAGGATAACAAAAAGTTACTGTTTTTGCCAATTCGCATTAAAATCAACTCTTCGTGGTCCTTCTGACGCAATCTTCTTTATGAAACGATCGAGTTACGTGTCCACCAGTCGAAACGAATCCATTTTGTGCAACCCCTCTGCTTGTTAAACGGTAGGAATTCTTCGAACATCCATAAAAGTGTTGTCAGTCGTCGCCCTTTGTGCGTTTCTTCAGGTGTGAGATGTGGATATTTACCGGACATTCGCAGTTCTGCTGTGAAACGTTAGATTTTCGTCGTGATTGTTGAAACTAGACAGAGCGAAAAGTTTGTAATAGATATATAACACAAAATTTGTGAAAAATAGATATATTTCGCGGGTCGACGGCGCGTTGTGTTCCACGCGCGCCTCAACGAATGTCAGCATAGTGACGGGGCCCCCTGTAGAGGGCCAAAGCCTGCCGGGGTCGCGGTACTTACGAATTACCGTGACCCCGTAACGTCAAGGGCTATTGAAGGATATCGTGGATTTTAGTCAGTACGAGTCTGACAGTCCCTCCCGCTCTGCCTTGGGTGGGAGGACTCATTTGATGATTTTACCAGGAAAAAAAAAATAAAGCAATTTTGAAGTTGGAAACTATTCTTAATAGTTGGGGCTAATGTTAATATCAGTAATAACCCCGTCATTTTTTGCTGACACTCTTTGAGGCGCGTGTGGAACACAAGGCGCCGTCGACCCGGGCGACTCGCCGCCCGCATGCCCTCGCCTACGGTGGCCGGAAATCGTCTAGTGACGTCTGTCGCCGTGGGCGTCTACCACAATACACATTAAAAATTACCCTCGAAACTAAAAAAAAAACGACGGGTTGCACTCTGGGAGTGCCGGCAGAAGTGAAAACTTGAATAGTAATTGTTGGAAATATCTTGTGAACAGATTTTAGTAAAACTCGCAAAAATGGTTGACTTTTTATTTCAATAATTTTCCAATGTGACGTACATCTTTTATAAACAATGTTACCTAGCAACGTCACACGAACATTCACGCAAGCGCCCTGCGCCGTCCTACGCTTTTTCGGTCAGGGTCACGTGTCCTGACGCGAGTTTAAGATTTTATACCCATTACAGAAAAGTGCTCAACGCCGCTAAAGAAGTTTTCACTTCAAAAATAAAAAATGTTTAGTTATGTAAACACAGGCATTCTTTCCGTCCATCCCCAGAGGGCACCGTGAAGATAACAAATGTGTGAGGAAAAAATTTGGAATTTAATACATTCGAGGATGGTAACCCCATGGTGTGGTGAGGATCGCGTGTGCGCTCAGACCTTTGCTTGCTGATAACACTGTGTACGGGTTGTGTTTTTGGTGTTTTATGTTCGACGATTTTTTATTCCTTTAAGCTCAGCCAAAAACCTAGCAATAAGTTTCAATTTGTGGTCTTAATTTTTCTGCACGTAGTAGTATCATCCTCTTATGATAGGACAAGATACTTACAGTGATAACAGTAAAGGGATTTGAATTGCTGGTTATATGTTGCGTATTGCTTTTTGGATACCTAGTAAAATCCACAAATTATGTTATATAGATATTTAAGCAGGATAAAAGGATCAGATCAAAATGGTTAGCTGATCTGAATAGATAACATATTCATGTATGCAGGAGATAGCGAGTTAAACACCATGGGTAAATTAGCGCAAGTCTGAAAAATATGGCTTAAAAGTAAAAAGGTCAATACCCACTGGTGGAACAGGGCTGCCAACGATGATGATGATGAGTGATCTGCATTGCTATTCACTAATGATACAGGCGTGTGTGCAGCGCAGCCCCATTGTAGAAACTAATATAAGTCTCGACGATGAGCTCACCTAGAAATTGTCTTTCAGAGAAAAGCATATCTGTTAAGTAATTAAACGAAAACAACAAATCACAGGCCAGATATCAAATACGCTTGTAAGCTCGACACCAAACCCTCAATATATCTATCCATATCATAAAACCAGCATTCGTATCATATCGTATCGTGATCGTCACGTCTCATGTAAGAAGCATCGCGTTATCGTTTATAGCAGGGTAAAATACCGTGGTCCCAATAAAACGTTTACTGAAGATTTTCATCTTCAAACTTTATAGACAGTTTTTATTGAACTCTAAAGAGATATTTAGATACGTCTGGGAATTCGGTGGAATCAGATTAGTCTTTGTTATGATAGAATGGGGAATGTGACTGCTATGCAGAAATTGGAAAATCGCCTAAAAGTAGAATTGATGAATCTTCTGTTCTTATCCTAGTTATTTTAGGGTGTGGGTGAAATACATCTAGCTTAATCAACGAACGTCTATATAACCTAAGTCGAAAAATGAGGCACGTTTAGGGTGAAATAAAATAGTTCTCCCTCCATATCCGTTCCCTGTGCAATTCAGGGGCGTGGGAGCTCTGAAGAACAAATGACAGATCACTGGAATAACAATATTTTATTTTCCCAATAAATTTCACGTACTAAAAACACCGTCAATAAACCAATTTCAATCGCACTAATTAACAATAATGACACTTTATAATGCTCTCAATTAACCCCGCACAAAATGGTCACACAATTAAAATCATAACCAGCTTTAATATGACTATAAAATTACTGAAAACGCCCGGCATAATTAAGCCAAATAGTTTCTACCGCGAATAAAACCACACTTAATGGAACAGTCTAGCCTTTTGGTTCGTACGCGAATTTAAAATCAAATTATAACAAGTGAAACCGCAGTGACAACTTTGTAGTTAATGCTTGACCACGACATTCACGTTCGAGCGACGCGAGTTGTTAAAACGACTGCTGAGGAAACAAATGAAAGCGAAAAACAAAACGAGCGAGCCTTATAGTAGTCGCTTATGATGTGTAACATCTTACTTTGTCACCTTGGTAATAACAAACACGACACAACCCGACTGCGAATTTCGACTCCGATTTTGTCTTTGAGACAACAGACTTATCCATACACAGACCTCGGTAAGAGTTTTGTTTAAATTTGGTGACCCATCCAAAAGTATCCCCAGCAAGAGTTGTACCTGATCGCTCACTACAACGACTGCGAACATTGATCAAATAAAATGAAGCTATTTGACCAGTTCTAGTCCACTTCCATGACAAGTCTCGAAATCATGTTTCATCACAAAAAAAAACTCGTGAATCGACGATACACAGGGGACAACCAGAAATGACACTCATGCATTTCTCTTCACGCGAGCCGCACCGCCCGAGGCCGTGAACAAGGCTTTATAGTCCTCACAATTCACGAACACAGTTCAAGTGACTCTTATGTCATTGTTTTAAGATTCAAATTGTAACGATTGACGTGCGTTTACCATTTGCAACAACCACAATACTCTCGTAACGTCATTTTCCTCCGGAAAAAGTGGTTCGGTCCGGACGTTAATCGGTTTAAACCGGTTTTACTTTACGGTTTTAGAACAATATAGTTTGGCGGTGGTTTTAACTCGATTGTGGGTTTGAAAGCCGATGTTCTCGGTTGTAATGGTTTTGACGGATTCGTGTACGCGTGGTTTATTCGTGAACTGGTTCTGTGAAAATTGTATGAAGAGATGAAATTGGATTTTCTTGGAATTTCTTTTTTTATTGTTGTGGAATGTTTTTTCTGTGAAAGAATTTCTCGGTAGAAACCCTTTAGTTAGTTAAGATTTGTTTATTTTTATTTCTTTGCGAAATAAATGGAAATGTAATTGAAGACGGAAATTTTATTAATTCATTAGTAAGTTCTCAGAAAATACAATGCGTCTTGGGGTGGGAAATCATGGAATGAGTCCTCCCGTTCTTGGTGAAGCGAAAGGGAATGTCAGACTCGTAAGACTAAAACTCATCCTATTCCTACAATAATTTGCATTCCAGGGCCGCGATTACCTTTTTAAAATATTTGTTCAACCCTGATAAGCATTTAGTCTTAGTACTGACAGCTCTTTGAGAAGTGTGTGGCACATAACGTACCGTCGTTCCTTGATCGGACGGTAAGCCCAAAAAAACTTAGTTTAGATGTGTTCAGTTGAATTGCAATAAAAATAAATAGGGCTCCCACAAAACTGGTGGAATAAATACAAGGCTGTTTTGCAAACCCCTTTTAAGAGTTACAGGCGTTCTTTTAAGTACCGCTAGCTGTCACTTGCTACAACAAAAAATATCCCACGGGAACATATGGGATTAAAACTATCCCATATGTTAAGCCAAGTTATAAACTATCTATGTACCAAACCTTACAAACTTTCACATTTATAATATTATAGATAATAAGATTTATAATTTGATTAGTAAGAAAATGTTTCACCAAATATACGTAAATTCAACGAAACGTAAATAAGTTTTATGACTTAACGTCAAGCGTAGCGGATCAGCTACGAGCTACGGCGTAGCACCGACGCTGCTACGTCGTAGCACAAAATCATCTTCGTTCCATAGAATCAACAGTCAAAGTCAAATCATTTATTTCAATTAGGCCATCAAAGAGGCACTTTCAAACGTCGAATATTAACATTAAAGGAAATGGGATGGGATGGGATTGATTCTACACCCATTCGCAAGGGTAGGTTTGTATGAAGAAGAATGGGCAAGAAACTCCATACTTTTTTTAAATTACAATATTTTTATATACATCATTTGACATCAATAATGAGAAAGCAATGTACTTTAAATCTAGACTAAATATTATTAAAAAAAAAAAGAAAAAAAATTAGCAACAGTTTCTTCGTACCATTTTTTCGTTATATTCAGCTGTAAATAATTTCTAGCAAGCTTGAATTTTATTGGAGCAGCCTTCAGGGATTCAGGAATTGAACATTAATGCGTAAAGTCCTGAATAAATGTATGAGCTGTTGTGTATTCATTGTACGGTAGGTTGGAGCGACACCTATTGGAATTTATTTGGCAGATATAACGTACCTATGTTTTGTTAAAGGATTTTTTGGATTTTCGAAGAGGTTGCTGTAATATTAATCCATTGGATTTTATTCACACTTAATATGAAGAAGGTAAGTTACTCTGTACTGTTACCAGTTTTAGAAAAATATTGAATATTCAAAAAAAAAATGAACATACAATATGGCGTCTTGTTAACCTATGACCTGAGCCACCAGGGACAGAGACCTCTTTATGGAAGCGTTTAGTTTAAAATTAAGGTAATTTTTAGACCGATGGTAGGTTCAGGTTTGATCCTATAAGATAATTACTGACATCCATTATAGTCAGAGCCGTGGGCAATAGCTAAGCTTTTTTTTTGGGTTGTTACACTCATCAAATGCGTACCTGGTCCCGCCCTGGATGCAGCGAAACGGACTGTTAGAGTCTGTTTTTCTTTTTTTATCGTGGTTAAATCATCAAATGAGTCCCCCCACCCAGGGCAGAGCGGGAGGGACTGTCAGACTTGTACTGACTAAAATCCACGGTGTCCTTCAATAGCCCTTTACGTTCCGGGGTCACGGTAATTCGTGAGTCCCGCGACCCCGGCAGGCTTTGGCCCAAAAGAGGGGGGCCCCGTCATTTGCTGACATTCTTTGAGAGCCGTGGGCAATAGCTTATCTTTTTTTATTTGGGGTGTTAAACTCATCAAATGGGTACCCTAGATGCAGCGAAACGGAAGTTTGTACTAGAGTCTGAATAGCTAAAAATTACACTGTCCCTTTACATGACCTTTGCGTTCCGGCGCCTCGGTGCCCTTTAAGTTTGTTCATAGTATTTTAATTAATGGCTGTACAATTATCAGGTAATTAAATCAATGATTCCTGAATAAAGCAGAGTCTAAAATAAAATAGTTTTCTCAATCATTTCTCTTTATCAACAAAACTGTTATCACGGTAACGTTATCAACTGAATTACGTCACACAGTATTGCCTCACTCATATGTTAATTAAAACTGTATAATAAAGTTGCGCCGCCATTTTGACGTCGCTGATAATGGTTTATAGGGCTAACAGCAAATGGTTGTTCTATTTTATGTATAACTAGCTGTTTCCTATGATGATGACTCGCTGCTCAGCTCCTAACGGTCGTAGTGTGAAGTTGTAAAGCCTTATAGCATCATCTGCTTAGCCTTTTCCCAACTATATTGGGGTCAGCTTCCAGTCAAACCAGATTTTTATTTTATTTTTTTTTGTTACACAACGCCATCTAGTCCCAAGCTAAGCAGAGCTTGTATTATGGGTACTAGACAACTGATAAACATACTTATATATTTCTAAATACATACATATTATAGATAAAAAACACCCAGACACAGAACAAATCATCGTGCTCATCACACAAACATTTGTCCTGGGTGGGAATCGAACCCACGACCTCCGGCATAGCAGTCAGGGTCACTAACCACTAGACCAACAGGCCTGGATATCAGTATTTTACATGGAGCGACTGCCTGTCGGACCTCCACAACCTAGTAACTGGGTAATACGATACCCCATGGTAAGACTGGTTGTCAGACTTTAGAGCTTCTGACTAACAGTAACGACTGTCAAAGATCTACAAATGGCAGCCGGGACCAACGGCTTTACGTGCTTTCCGAGGCACGGAGGAAACTCGCTATGACTGATGGTCATTCATCCACAGACCAACCTTGGCAAGCGCGGCTTAACCCGGAAGACCGGTCTGTGCGGCTGTATTTATTTAGCCACGAGCTCCTCAATATATAATATAGCCTTATAGCCTTCGATAAATGGACTATCCAGCACAATTTCTTTTGGCAGGCCTGTTGGTCTAGTGGTTAGTGACCCTGACTGCTATGCCGGAGGTCGTGGGTTCGATTCCCACCCAGGACAAATGTTTGTGTGATGAGCACGATCATTTGTTCTGTGTCTGGGTGTAATTTATCTATAATATGTATGTATTTAGAAATATATAAGTATGTTTATCAGTTGTCTAGTACCCATAACACAAGCTCTGCTTAGCTTGGGACTAGATGGCGTTGTGTGATAGTTGTGGAATATTTATTTTTTATTTTTTTCAATTCGAACTCATAGTTCCTGAGATTGGCGCGTTCAAATGAACTTACTCTTCAGCTTTATAACATTAGTAAGTATGGATAGAGTGTAGTCAAATGAAAAATGTATCTCGTAAGAGATGAATATCACCATGATCTTAGTTGGAACTCATTTGATTTTCGATCATCGTCTTTATCTTTTTATTATGTTTATCTTTATCTATTCCTCATAGCATAGTCCTGTCTCAACTAATTACTATTTAAACAAATTATCCCTGTCATAACCCACCACATGCACTAGTTATTTATTCAACCCCATTACTGAGCGCACTCTGTATCCAAATTCACAAAGAAATCATAAACAAATGGAATAATAAATGTCACAAATAACCCGCGTGACAACCCTAATAGGTTCACTTTGACAAAGCGACGACGCGCAGGTGTGAACTGCGCTATGATTAGGCAGAATTTATTTTGAGTAAATTATCATGATACTAGTTATTCATTAGAAAATACTTTCATTCTCACAATTCGTTTCATAATATGACAAAGTTATCGAAAATAAATCTAAATATATAAAAATGTTATGTTGGTTTGTGTACGCTTCAAAAACTCAAAAAGTTCTGCACCGATTGAGCTGAAATTTTAGCATGATATATAATCCGCATCAAGGATTGTTTTTATCTATTTTTTGCATCAGGCACATATCTTCTCAACCATTCAATCACAATGTGCCACACTACTTATTTATAAATATTAAAAACCCGACAAACATAATACTTATTTATCAAACCACTTCCCTCGAACAGTAGTAAGTGCACTTTGCACCCGATATGCAAAAGGAAAAAGAATAAAGTAAACAAATTAAATAATAAATATCACAAAAAAACCGCGTGACAACCCTAATGGGTTCGTTTTTTACAAAGCGACGCGCAGGTGTGAACTGTGCTCTGATTGGTCGCCTTTTTATTTTGAGTACAATTGTTTTAAAATATTCGCAGGTGTGTGCATTTTGTTTTGATATGCATGTGAATTGAATGAGAGGATTCAGAGTGCATGTTTACTCAACAATAGTGGAATAATACTTCTCTAGATTAAATAGTTTAACAGCGTAAGTTTTCAAACGGTCAATAACGCTTACATTATAACTTAAAATGGGTCCCCGTTATCCCGTTTTGAGTTCTATTAGTACTGTTTTAAAGTAGTTTTTTAGTAAACTAACACCTGGAAACTTGGGAAGTATGACGCAGAGCTATAAGAAATATTATTAATGCGAAAGATTGTTAGAACTCGGAAACTTTGAACGGATTTAGACGGGAGATACACAGATGGTTTATAACCATGACATTTTTTTTAGGGTTCCGTACCCAAATGGCAAAAAACGGAACCCTTATAGATTCGTCATGTCTGTATGTCTGTCCGTCCGTATGTAACAGCCACTTTTCTTCGAAAGTTTAAGAGCTATCCTGTTGAAACTTGAAACTCACCAAACCCATACGTATGGAGTATCTACGGATAGGTCTTTAAAAATAATTAGGTTTTAAAAGATTTTAGGCTTTAAAACATAACAAACAAATACTATTACTTTGGCAATGGTTTCATATAGGTAAAAAAATATATATCTAGAAATAAACTTTCCTTAACAGAACAACATGCAAAGTTACTTAACAACAAAAGAATAGTGGGAATTGACAACCAGCTGTCAGGAACTACCCTCGAAGCTAAAATCCTAACATTGCCCCACTCAGCAAAAAGTGCGTAAAAGTAAAGACAAAGATAATGCTCGCAACAAGACCAATAAATTGCCTCGAGCAGTAAATAGGAATAAATCGGTGACAGGCATTCGTGTGGTGAAAATATATGTATGCAAATGTGGCGAATTATGGGGGGGAAGGAGAATATGCTTGTGGTTGCGGAATGTTTTAAAATGCTCATATTTTTTTACTAAGAAACAATGTAGGGTTTATTGTCTTTTTTTGATGTGATAAAATAATGAAATGTGTCCTTTGCCTTAGCTGGAGATGAAGTTACTTCTGTCAGACTCGTACCGAGTACAAAATACACCCTATTCCTTCGTTAGCCATTTGTGTTCCAGGGCCAAAAGACTGACGGGGCCCCCTTTAGAAGGTCAAAGCTTGACGGAGTCGCGGGACAGTCTAATCAGGTAAAGGTGACCCTGGAACGTAAAGGCACAGTCCCTCCTGCCCTGTCTTGGGTGGGACGACTCATTTGATGATTTTAACACGCTAAAAAAAGCAGTCTGTGGTAAAAAACTCATAAAAATGACACAATCTTGCCCATCCATCGCCATAGTCCCATAAAAATAAACATGCATGAGGAAAACAGTACCACTACCAACCCTCTTTCATTGCCCCTTTTTCTTATCCGCAATCAGGAGGGGTTCGTTGTCAATACAGGGTTAATACAGATTGCAACTAAATGGATGCTGGCTGTATCTTAACGCGCGCTTGTGTTCATGGATGAGTAGATCTGTAGGTTGCATTTGTGGGTAATGTCGCGGGTACGGTGGAAATTATGTGTTAAAAAACGGTGGGGTGGAAAGAGGGTAGTAGATTGTTTTTTTTTCTTTTGTGAGACAGCTGTCTCGTTGAACTTGCGGTCGCAGGTGCAACTATTGAGCATATTGCCCTAGGTTTGATTCCAGGTCTGATAGTGTTATTGGGGATTTCTTCAATATTAATCCGAAATTTAAATTAGTGCATGGTTAATGGAATTAGGACCTAGTGACCTAGCCTAGTTGTAATCGATGACAGTTACTGTCAATTTATCTTCTGTTTAAAGAACTGAACTATCGAAAACAATTGATTTTTTTACAATGGTAAGATCAACACAAGGGCCCTAGACCGTAATGGGCAACCAAAGGGACACGGTGGATTTTCAAGCATGTACTGAATCCAGAAGGTCGCAGGTTCAAATCATGCAAGCAGTTTGAATTTTTCTTTCCATTGAAAATTGTATATCTTAGTTACTAAACAAGACTGCGTGAGTGTTGATACCCCAACTGATGAGGCACACTCTGGCAACTTTCTAGACTATCAAAGACGTGACTTTAATTTTCCAAATCAACATTGTTAAACTAATGAAACAGTATTTTCTCTCCCCATTTTCGTATTCAACCCTAGAACGGATGAAAAAGAATAATGGTCGGTTGTTTTTTTTTTTTACTTTTTTGCAACCCTCTCGCTTCTTTAAAGGCAGTTTCCACTATGATTACAAAATAGTCGTCGTAATATTCAGTGTCGTGACATTTATTTGACTGTCATCTATGGTTATTAAGCAGTGTAATTTTTTGTCTTCATTTTTTACCTCGCCTCTGCACTAATTATAATTTTTTGTTTTTTGTCGTTTCACACAACTCATTGGAATTAATTTTCAAGGCAAAAAATTTCGTTTTTCAACGAGTCATGGTCAAATTAGATGCACAGTATCTCAGAGTATTTTCTTTTAAGTGACTTACACAGAACTTGCGATCACATCGTCAGATGTCTTAACTTCAAAAGTGCTTGACTTGAAACAATATCTGGACAGTATCATCACCATTAATAAGTATTTTTAATTCTGTATACTCCATGGACATACAATGTCTTTGAAGTCAGGTGAGCGCATCTTCATGATTGCAATTCAGTTCATCGGAATACCCCAGGGTTTTTAAATAGGAAAGTTGATCAAAGACAGACTTAAAAAAAAAAGTATGACAGTGGAACTTGACTCTTATTCAGTGGCTTCGGGTCGAATCACATCGTTACCTCTATAATGGGGATCATTAAATTTTTCCCCAAATTATTTTGTGGATGATTAAACTTCTCTTTCTTGTTGGCAGCCTGATGACATAGTTAACGAAGTTTTTATTTTGTTTTTAAGGTGCTGGTAGGTGCTGGCAGGGTAACTTTTTGCTTGTCTAGTTTTGTGTACCACCCTGTACCTAAACATTTTTTTTTCAGTTACGTATAACTAGGCTGTTGCTAATGGTTGTGTTCGGGCGTTTACGACAACCTTCGGCTGGCATCGGACAACGGCTGGATCCAGCTCGAAAGACACTACAATGAAATGTTAGGGACCTAACTAATCAGTATCTTAATTTTGTATAGTTTTTTTTTCTGAAACATGTACAAAAATATTAGAATGTTAAGGTGTCAATTCACTAATGTGTAGTTATACCGAGCTTGATATTATTCTTGATTTGTAAATAAAAAAATAACAGTAAAAAAACAATTTTAAAAACAAGCTTTTATTTAAATGCTCTAAAAAGGACAAAATAAACTTTAAATTAAATCAAACATATAACTTGAGTATAATATAAAAGCTTGTCGCGAGATTTACCTGTGTAAAGTATGTTATGATACATACATTTTGTCGTTGAATTATTATTTGTTTGTTTTGTTTGTGACAAGTAAATCTCGCGACAAGCTTTTATATTATACTCAAGTTATATGTTTGATTTAATTTAAAGTTTATTTTGTCCTTTTTAGAGCATTTAAATAAAAGCTTGTTTTTAAAATTGTTTTTTTACTGTTATTTTATTTTTAAATTTTTAGTTTTCGTTGGACATATTTCGCAGTCTTTCCATTTCATTTAGTGCGTCATTGTTGCATGGTCGTTTACCTGTTAATTTCGTACAGTCAAGTTCTTCAATAAGGAGACCTTCTAGCGATTTGACTCTACTTAAGGCCACGTATGCTTGGCCAGCAGCGAAGAGCTTTGAGCCTAAATAGACGACAAAAAAGTTTTTTTATTTTTTTATCGTGGTATAATCATCAAATGAGTCCTCCCACCCAGGGCAGGGCGGGAGGGACTGTCAGATTTGTACTGACTAAAATCCACGGTGTCCTTCAAAAGCCCTTTACGTACCGGGGTCACGGTAATCCGTTAGTCCCGCGACCCCGGCAGGCTATGGCTCTCTACAGGCCCCGTCACTATGCTGACACTCTTAGAGGCGCGCGTGGAACACAACGCGCCGTCGACCCGGGCATGGTCCATGGTCGGACAGCGAGGCGCCCATTACTCGCTGCCCGCATGCCCGCGCCTACGGTGGCCGGAGATCGTCTGGCGACGTCCGACGCCGTGGGCGTCTACAATTGCGGCTGGGGTGGAGGGAGGACGCTGTCCTCTGCCTCACGCGGCCCGCCTCCTCCTTCACAAGCATTACTGCTTCGCAGAAGGAGGCGACCGCTTCCCACTCCGTCTCGCCCCGCAGCATGGCTTCGACCAATGCCGGGCGCGAGAGGTCTCCGCCTATCGCCGTCGTGAGGACACGGCGGTCTTCTGCCCAAGCGGGGCAGTCCTGCACAGTATGCTCCACCGTGTCCTCCGGACGATCCTCGCAGTGGTGACACCCAGGCGTTTCTTCCCTCCCTATCAGACACAGGAACCTCCCGAAACTTCCGTGTCCGGTGAGGACCTGCGTCATGCGGTAGGTCAGGACGCCGTGACGCCTATCCAGCCACTCCTCAAAGAGGGGTCTTACCGCCGCGATTGCGGCGTGCCCGGACCTCGGTTGCGACAGTCGCTCCCTCCATACTGCCCTGAGATCACGCCGGAGCTCCTCCCGCCGCGCCTCGACTTGTTGAGGCAGCGGGGATTCGCCCCGACGCTGCGCCTCCACGCGCCACTCATAGACGCGCTGGAGAGCAGTCGCCTACAGATCCCAGGGCACGACAAAATGGATTAAAGTAATAATTAATTTTATTAATAGCCTAAATAGATTTCATTGTCGTTGTGACCATATTCTATCGGGAGCAGCTGATCCTGGCTGCACGACCAAGACACTGTCACCATATTATTGTATTATTATTTGGGTTGCCATATATTATGTTCAATGTTATAGCTCGGTACTATTAACCATTGAGGAGTTCTCTCGTAAGCAGATGTCCCTGGCTGCACCAACAGGTTGTTATCATCATATTATTGCATTGTTACCGGGTTTCCATATATATTTCAAGTTTTAGTTGTGTACTATTAACCTTTGAGGAGTTCTCTCGTGAGCAGACGATCCTGGCTGCACCACCAGATCGCACTTATCATATTATTTCATTGTTATCGGGTTTCCATATATGTTTCAAGTTTTAGTTGTGTACTATTAACCATTGAGGAGTTCTCTCGTGAGCAGACGATCCTGGCTGCACCACCAGATCGCACTTATCATATTATTGCATTGTTACCGGGTTTCCATATATATTTCAAGTTTTAGTTGTGTACTATTAACCATTGAGGAGTTCTCTCGTGAGCAGACGATCTTGGCTGCACCACCAGGTCGCTGTCACCATATTATTGCATTGTCATAGGGGTTCCATATTAATACCAAGTTTCAGATTGATTGAGTAATTAGATGTGATTCTAATTTGACTTGCAAGATTTGACCTAAACAAACATACAAACATTGCAAGTTAAATAAAAGCTTGTAAAATAAATCTCAGGTGAGTAATGCAAGAGATCCACCGAATGTCTTCAATGTTACTATACTTTATAAAAAAACTTAACTTTAAAACGAAATTTAGAAACACAAAACTCCCAAACATTACTAATTTGATGTTGCCAGCGAATTCGCCTGCTACATCTCGAAAATTATCCCACGGTAATATAAAATCCAGACAAAAACTATATGTGTTAATCCAGGTTAAAAACTATCTATGTACCAAATAACATCCAAATCCGTTCAATGTTTTTGCTTGAAAGAGTCACAAATATCCAGCCATCCTCACAAAGTTAAGAAAACCATAACCTTACAAATACGTACGTATTTGTTACAAACACTAACTACAATATCTTCACCAAACAATATATTTTCAAACTGTAAACTTCTTGCTTACTGCTATATCTTACAATTGTACATTATTTGATGTTCGATACGAAGAAATATTGGTTCGGAACAAATTGTCGTCTTTTGATATCCGTGCAGTTGTAATGAACGTATTCAGTGTGTAGCGAGCCTTAGTTGCAGGGCTGGCATTTTGAATTGCATTTCGATTCCTTAGAAGTTTGTGTTTGTTATTTATTCCCACTAGAAATTAAAATTGATTAATTTATTTTTAATTCTTTTCACTTATCATTTTAAATTTTTTAATGTTTTTATGAAACTAAAAAAATGTATAGAAAATATTAATTAATTACTATAATTTTAATTTCTTATGGTTCGCTTGTTTTGTAAATGTTCACAAATATTGAGCAGAGGTGCAATTAAAAGGGAAATAAAAGGCGGGTTTTATTTAAGAAATAATTTATGTAATAATGAATGAAAACTATTATCAAAAATTATTGGTACTGTTAATGCAAACATTTCTCTAAAGAAGTCCTCGTCAAGTACAATTTTGTACAGACGAAATAATTCAAGACGCATTTTTTTAGTGCCGTCACTCATTTCAAAGAAATAACTGGTTTAAAATTTCACTTTACTAGACTTTCTTTAAAAATAAAGCATAAACGAAGTCATTCTAAAAGGTCCCCACTTGCCACGATATCTTCTCAAAGTATAATCCACATAACAACTACAAAACTCTTTGGAAATACTATAAAAGTCATCTAAAATCACCATTCATTATTTACTGCTATCAAAAAATATTCACTGGAGTAAAAAATCAAGAGAGAAAAAAATACTTGGCAGCCCTTGTCTCTTCTTGAAGAGCAAGCTGTAAAATCATGTTTATATTTTTATGGACTATAAACTGGTGAAAAACACAAATTGTTATATCTTATTTCTCGGAGTAATCGTGTGTAAAGTTTTTTTGATTATTTTTTATTAAAAATTTGGAAAGAGTGTCGTGTTACCAAGTTACTGGGTTGTGGAGGTCAGGCTGAGATACGATCATTATTATCAATAGTTGGGTAAACTTGATTTCTGTTTTAATCAGATTTTTTTAAAGATACAATTATGATATACATTCAAATTACCGGGACATTAATATAAGGAGAGGAGGACGGTACAGACGAAAACTAAACAATTGAATACAGAACATGCCACTGTCGTTTAACTAGGTATTTCATCTTCAAAATAACTAGAAATCGGTAAAACATTTTTTGCGTAATTCGTTTCAAATATACTCGTATTTCAAGACGCAAAAGAACGAATGAATGAATAACTGATATTGAATGATTCACGGTTCTTTTAAAACTATTCAGTTAAAGTGCTCCATACAAGCTGAAAGGTATAAAAGTGAACTGTAGGCAAGCCATGTGTTTCGAAACTAATTATAATTTTTATAAGGCTATTATTAATTATGTAATTGTGTCCAATTAATACGTTACGTTGGTTAGAAATGTGAAAATGAAGAGCTGTGAAATTGATTTGAGATTCCGTTACTTTTATTTTGTTGGTGTGAAATTATTGTTAATTCTTTTTTATTCAAATATTATAAAGAGGTAGTTTGTGTATACGTTATAGATAATCTCCTAAAAAACCTAGTCAAAACTTCACGTGGGTGAAGTCGTGAGCATAAGATACTTTTTTTAGTCTAGTTTCACAAATACGAGCAAATTTATTTGAAAATCATGAAAGCTACTTAAGGCTGACCCCACATTTGGCGTGCGCGATCCTCGGGCCAGCAAGTAGCGCGAGCGTCGGTTGTTGCCGCCGTGGGAATGCATGCAGCGTGCGCGCAACGCGCGCGCGGCGCGCGCGCGGCGATCGCCTTGGCGTTTAACCCGGGCGGCACACAGTGGTCCCATATCGAAAATTAGGGGACATAGGCAACAAAGTTCCAATATCGATGCGATTTTTTTTTATGTAATTCTTTACGATATTCCTGACAACTTTTACTCTTGTGAAATTTCTTCTAAAGTTGATAGTTTGTCTGAAAAAAAAATTAATCAGATTTTTTGTATGGAGCGAATCACGTTTCATTTTTTTTCTTCAATTGTACTAATATGTTGGGTGTATGGCTTGAGTATATGATAGCTAGGGTCATTCACTATCCACGAAAAATAAAATCAGCGCCGGCCATCTGCGGCCGCGCGAGTAATCATTCGGTAAAAAAAAAAACTTTTCAAGAATTACTAGTTGTAGGTACCTTATATACTATCAAAACTATATATTAAAAAAAAGAAGGTCAGAACAGCCAAATGAGACTAAAAATATACTTTGAATTTAGTTTAAACGGCAAAAAATATCATAAAGAATTATTTTTTTTGAGGAATGATTACTCGCGCGGCCGCAGATGGCCGGCGCTGATTTTATTTTTCGTGGATAGAGAATGACCCTTGCTATTATATACTCACGCCATACACCCAACATATTAATACAATTGAAGAAAAAAAATGAAAGGTGATTCGCTCCATACAAACAAATCTAATTATTTTTTTTTTCAGACAAACTATCAACTTTAGAAGAAATTTCACAAGAGTAAAAGTTGTCAGGAATATCGTAAATAATCACATAAAAAAAATCGCATCGATATTGGAACTTTGTTGCCTATGTCCACTAATTTTCGATATGGGACCACTGTGCGGCGGTGGCGAGCGGCGGGGATAGCGGGCGAAGGGGTAAGAACGCGACTCGAGCGTCGCGAGCGCGCCGCGCGCGCGTTGCGCGCACGCTACATGCATTCACACGGCGGCAACACCCGACACTCGCCCGAGGATCGCGCACGCCAAATGTGGGGTCAGCCTAAGTCTTTAACATGGACTGGACTGGACACACATTACAGTAACAAATTGGAATCTACGACAAAAAGACAAGTGAAAATCATCCTTACTACTACTACATAAAGGCGCTAACAATATAAAATATGGCTCGTTTGTAGGCAGATAGCATTGCTCCCTCCCGAGGGTAGAAGGACACAGACTCACTCAAACAATAAACATTTACCTCAATAGAGAGATATGAATGAATACAACTCCCACATCAACTGAGGTCAAGGTTCCGTACAGGTCTATTAAATTAACCCCTATGTTATAATTTGCTATTGTTGTTCTATTTGCCAACCCTAGTTATTAGGGCTGTCAAAACAAAATCCAAATGCTGGTAAAGATAAAGTCGAGCCTGAAAATATTGTAACGAAAGCGAAACAGAGGGATCACTATGATCTGTACCTTTTACACTGTGAACCATACAAATAAAGGGAAAGCATCTTTTATGTTCAGTTTTCATTAAGGGTTCACCGCCAGTGGAGACTTTAGTCCCCAAACTATGAATTGCGAAAATTTTGCAAAAAAATTAGTTAATTATATCGGATGTTTTATCGGGTTTTAACAGCATATTTAATGTTGAAATAGCAAGTGTACTTTGAAAATGTCAAGTGATTTATTTAAATTTGACAGCTGTCATATGTCAAAATTGACATTGACGTGGCGTTCAAATCCTTATTAATGGGACTAAAAATACTGTCAACGTTGAAAGAATTCAGACGAATAAAAAAAAAACTTTGTTTTATAGGAGCCCCTTTAATATCTATTTTATTCTGTAGTTTTTAGTATTTATTGCTATAGCAGTAACAGAAATACATCATCTGTGAAAATTTCAACTGTCTACCTATCACGGTTCATGAGATACAGCCTGATGACAGACAGACTGACAGATAGAGCGGAGTCTTAGTAATAGGGGACCCTATTTTATCCTAAAAAGAACTATATAGTATAAAAAAACTAGTTTTGGCTAGCGGCTTCACCCGCTTACCCCACCCCTCCCCATTTTTGCCACCGTCACTCAGTATCAACTGGTGAAAGAATTTTCGAAATCGGTCCAGTAGTTTTTGAGTTTATTCATTACAAACATACACACAAAAATACAAATCATTCCTCTTTATAATTAGTGTAGATAATGTTGTAGTATTTATTGAATAGAATAGCCTGCCTATTGCCAGTGCTTAATCGTTTCTGACGCTGGCTGTACATGTTCCCCATTGTTCTCACCGATTATGTTAGGTGGTTATTATTAGCAGTTTCAACCTGTCTGGCTTCAGGCTCCTGCTGTACTACAATACACGGTTGTGGAAAGCCGATAGGCTTTCGTTTCAGTGAACTTGCTGCTGAAATGTTGACGGTAATTCGAAGGAAACAATACAAGGGGGAACTGACTTGCTAGAGTAGGATGAATGAGAATAATCATCAGCTATCTTCTTCTTCTTCTTCTATATATATAAAAGGAGAACTGACTGACTGACATATCAACGTACAGCCGAAACTACTGGGGCTAGGAATGTGAAATTTTGCACACGGCTTCCTATTATAATGTAGGGAAGCACTAAGAAGGGGTTTTTGGAAATTTAACCTTTAAGGGGGTGAAAAGGGGGAATTAGGAAAGTACGTAACCCACGCGGACGAAGTCGCGGGCAAAGTGCTAGTCTAAAATATAGCAGATACAGATTGAAGCGATAATAGTGAATGTTTATTTATTTCCTTATTTATTTATTTGGGACAAACAAACAGTTTCACTATACATCTGAGTAAATGATATATAACTAAAGGTATACAAATGTGAAACTCACACCGTTATCCACAGCATATACAATTCATATGATTACACTAGTGAACATTTAATGCGAGTAAATATAGAAACATAATAGTACAAAACAAATAAGAATCGATATCTTTAAGTATCTTTAACAATGTTAGTTGTAGATGTAAAATCGAATGCTGATCAACTGTTAAAGTGTTAACTACATTAAAGTAGCTTATAATTTAAAAAAAAGATAGGAACGTTGTTTCTTGTGTCACCTCTGAAGCTGAAGTTATTTCGTTGTGTTACTTAAGGAACATAGAACTTCCTCCTTTTTGGAAGCTGGTAAAATACCTGCCTTTTAATATTAAGTAGTGTAGTAGTTTATATTGTAATAAAATTGTCGACTACCAAAAGCTACTTCTAATTATACTTTTTTTTTGAACGTGGTAAATCATCAAATGAGTCCTCCCACCCAGGGCAGAGCGGGAGGGACTGTCAGACTCGTACTGACTAAAATCCACGGTGTCCTTCAATAGCCTTTTACGTTCCGGGGTCACGGTAATTCGTGAGTCCCGCGACCGCTTCTTATTAAACATACATAAACTCATGCCTTCTTCCGATGCGGGTAGGCCAGCTGCTACGATCCTAACATACTCCTTTCGCCTCATTCACATTCATACATCTGGTCATACACGCACGCCGATTGCGAGTACCCGGCCTTTCTGAAGCCCTTCACCAATAAGGTCAGTGTAGGTAGTCCTAGGGCGTCCCCTCCCGGTGTTTCCACTCACTTCTGCCTTATAAATTCCTTTTGTTAGTCGCCTTTCACTCATCTTATGAACATGATGTTTCTTATTATAACCACCAAACAAATCACAAATACACTCAACATAAAAAGAAATTTAATAAAACATGTCCTCAGGAAATAAGTCTAAACCGAATTGACCCAATGAAAGGGTCAAAAGTACAATAAGGACACAGGGGAGGCGAGGGTCAAGTCGACGCGAGTTGCCAAGTGAGCACCCCCCTAGGGGATACATGCGAAATACTAAATGAACTAGTGTAGTGTGACCATGAGCTCGGATTACGGGAGAAATCCGTACTAATGTTATTAATGCGAGACACTGCTGAATGAACGTATGAACGTGGACGAAGTGAAAGGATTAATAAGGATCATAGCAGGTGGGCGATGGGAAAAGATGTGAGTTTATATTTCGTCGGCGTAAAAGGAAAAGTCAATAAGTTAATAAGAATGATTTGAGAAATTGAACTTTAAGATTATTGCGTTACCTCTTAAAGTCACAGAGCAAGGTTTGTCGACTTATTTGTCCCTCTTCGTCAACGGTCTGGAAGATATAATAATAGTATTTATTTAGAACGAAAACATTCAAATAAATGTAACATTGCCTTATGCGTCCGTTTGTGCTATACTCTTTTACGCCTGAACAATTGAATGAATGATTATGAACGACATTTTTAGCGCAGTGGCTGAGCGATTGATTGCTGCGGTTTGTGTCGCTGGTTCGATTACATGGTCGCACAGATAGTTTTAGGGACACCCACTATAAAGATGGAAATTATTAAGGCAGAGTAAAGTAGCAAGTAATATCACAAGTTGATCTAAACTTAAAACCCAAACCAAAATTTAAAAAAAAAAACTTGACTAGTAAAACTGTCTATTTTTGAATGTGTTTAAAAAGAAATTTTTAATACAGGTATCCAAAAGCTTTTTAAGTTTTTATTATAAATGTTCCAAGTTAATACACTACTTTGAACATCCTTGCACCTTTGTGCACATGAGATGTCGTAGCTTCCTCTTGTGAAAAGATTTTCATTGTTACTTGCAGAGCTACCTATATTATCATGTATAAAAGGAAGCAAGGATAATATCTTCCTCCCGTTGTCGGTAGCCATAATTACAATTTTCTTTGTTCTTCAAAATAATGCGAAGTATGAATAAAATTGACGTAAAACTTTACGCCGGTTGTTACCCGAACGACATAGTTATTACCCCGTATATGTTCACAATCTTGGTTTTTATATAACTTCGACATATTTCCCTTGAGAGGCAATCAAAGTTTAAGGCATCGCGGAATTTTGATATTTCTCGCGTAACAAAAACTTATAGTGATTAAAAAGATTATGACCTTGTTTACTCAGTTACGAAATGTGCCAACACACAAACCTCTTAGGGATTATTCCAGAACAATATACCTACAAAACCAAGCTGCAATCAGGTTAATCCCCCCAACCCAAGCGCAACATAACCTCAAAACATGGAAAATGTCAACAACGTACTACTAAATTACTCGAAACAAACGCTCAAATATTAACCCACTTTAAAATAAAAAACATAAAAGGAAGACATGGACAAACCTCAGGGATTTACCGTCATACCCAGATGCGTCAACCGGACATAATGCGGAATGTCCGGATACAAAAGAATATCCTCACCGGTAAATCCCCGGAAAATTTTAAGACGCATTTAAAAATAACACTGTCCGGTTTTGTGGGGATGTCGTGGTGACCCTACTCGGTCCGGACCTTGTAATCCGTCTGGAGTCTAACATTTTTATGTTATTATGGACACACTAACTCGATTTCTTTATACAGTGATGAATACGTGTATTTTTGGAAATGTCCATGTCAGGTTTTTGTTGTTGAAAATTTGATTTTGGGGATGAATGGACAAGTTCTAAATTACCTTCGTAGACTTGTTTTTTATTCTTATACGGTCACCTACATCAATATCACTAGATCGGTAAGGGTAGTGTGGGACTCGACGGCGCGTTGTGTTCCACGCGCGCCTCAAGGAGTGTCAGCATAGTGACGAGGCCGCCAGTAGAGGCCCAAAGCCTGCCGGGGTCGCGGGACTGTACGAATTACCGTGACCCCGGAACGTAAAGGGCTATTGAAGGACACCGTGGATTTTAGTCAATAAGATATTCGTATAAACGAAATTTCCTCGTTAGTATCGCTCTAGTGCTAGAACAGCTGCGCAATAACATACAAAATAACATCCACTAGAATACAATACCAGAAACACATATCCGATAAAAAAATTCTTTTAAAATGCTTGTCGGCAATCGAAATGTGGCTTAGATCCATCCAAACTAATATTATAAATGCGAAAGTAACTCTGCCTGTCTGTCTGTCATTCTGTCTGTCTGTCTTTTCTTCACGCCTAAACTACTGAACTGATTTGTGTGAAATTTGATACAGACATAGTTTGGAAATTGAAAAAGGACATAGTTACAACAAAAACAAACAAAAATCAAGTTTTGTTACAAAAAAAAAACAAACAAAAATCAGCAGTCACTATTCCACGCAAACGAAGTCGCGGGCAAAAGCTAGTAAAGAATAATTTACAAATCATTTACACCAGTTAGAAGCAGTGCCATCTTGTAAGTTTTGTCGCTAATTTGTCGACGGGGGCATCCTTGATCGCGGATTAACGGTGACATACTTATGGTATTGAATTCAGTATGCCAGGTGCGTGAACTAAGGATTTATTTTGTTGATTTATTTATGTCAGTTTTAACAGCTGTCAGAACATATGCTTTTTTTTCTTAGTAATTAATAAATGAGTCGTGGTGACCCAATGGTAATAGCATTTTTTATTTAATTGACATTGGAAATTGGTGACCTATTGGTAATAGGCCCAATAAATGGATTCAAATGTCGTAGGACTGTCCCAGAAAACTGTTCTCTTTCTTCAAATTCTTCCATCACCGCTGCTCTCAAAACCCAAAAATATCTTTAAGAAAGTCATATGTCCTTAAACCAGTATTTCCAGACTTTTACTGAATAAAATGCCACCATATTCCGTAGGTTGCGCTTTGTGTTACAGGGTGACGATGCCCTTTTAAGATCCGCGATCCCAGCACGCCTTTGAAGCATGGTACACTACGCCATCGACCCGGGACTGTTCCATGATCGGACGGCGAGCTACCCATTATTCGTAGCCGGCAAGCCCTACCTCTGCCTGCCTACATTCTCCTGAGTAATGCACATTTTTTAAATACAAAATGTCTTTCATGTTTACAAGCTTTTTAATGAACAAGGAAACGATTACATCATAAGTTAGCTGCCTTATTTGTATCATATCACCCCGATTTCCCCCTTTCAAATCATTAGTATAAATCTACAAATAGTTTACTCCAATTTGGAAGTTGTGTCGATGTTGTACGTTTTGTCGTTAATCTGTCGACTGAGGCATCATTGATCGCTCCGGTGACATACTTATCGCTAATATTTAGTGGAAATAATGTTACAACCGTGAATTTTCTAGGTATCCTAACTAATAATATAGACGATAGAGTTTGATTGTTATAGTTTCACGTCGTGTCACTAAATCGTTGAACCGATTTTGATGAATTGTGGTTCAGAGATTTATTTATTTATTTATTGGTTCACCATTAATTGTTCACACTGGTTTAATACAAAAGTAATCATGCAATAAATTATTTTACATTAGTGCAACAATCAGTTAAAGGTAAACACTACATGCTTAAGGAAGGAAGATGTACAATACAAAGAGAATAATAAAAAACAAAGAACATATTAAATCAGTAAAGGGCTTACAACAAAAACTACTATACTAATTTAAACGAAAGGTCATTATTTGAGATTTTCATGAAATTTGGCTTTCAGTTTGCTTAAACTGAAAGCCAAAAAAATGGGGAATTTGCGCCTAAGACCGTTCTTCTCTGTGGGGGGCATAGAGGTGTTATTTGACTGCGAGGAATCCTTGAAGGGGCACGGAAACCAAAAAGGTGCAATAATTGAGGGCAGAGATAGATGGGTACCCTGATAACTTAAAGGGGAAGAGATATGTGTGTAGTATGACAGAAATATGGGTGGAGTCAAGAGAAGCCGCTGTCGGAAGCTAGTTTAATAAGCTATTAAACTAGCTTATATACATAAATGTAAATCAAATGTTTACTTTTTTTAATTCTTACAATTTATTGCACTTTACAGTACGTCTAGTACTTTCCCAAGTTACTATGTCTTGTATCTGGGACTGTAGGATTTAGATTTTTGACAACTCAGAACCTGCAAAGGTATAATTGAAATAAACGCTCGAGTTTAAGTTGTGTGTTTGACAGCTATCAAAATCGTGTTCTTAAACTAATTTTCTCTGGATATGTTTTTTGGTTCATGTGAGTCGTGTCTCCTCTATTTAACAAATCATTATCGCCATTTGGAAGCTGTATCGTTGTTGTACGTTTCGACATTAATATGTCGACAGAAATATTCCGGATTGTTGAGACGACGAAATTATCACACGGCTTCGGAAAAGTCAAATGGTTGACGTATTTTTATGCGATTTATTAATGAGCGTCTTCGTTAATGAAATACATGTTATTTTTAGTGTGCTTTAGTGTATTTTGTAATGAATATTCTTTAATTAAGAAACTAACTTTATTTCAATTAACAATAGTGGGTTTGTGTCTCAATTTAGTGATGTTTTCGAAAAACTTTGCTTGAAGTCAAGCAGACGTTTATAACTACCTAACTTTAGACAACAATTAAAACTTAGTAATTTAACGCATTTAAAGAAACAACTTGCTATTTGTTGGAGCTAAGCAAATAAATGTTTCTAACATTTAATACTGCACAGATTTAATTCAAATACGAAAACACACAAACTGTCAAGTGACACATGTCATTTTTGACAGCTGTCAATTTGCACTGTATCGTCTTAATGTTGGCTAATAAACTCGTCGTTTACATACAATTTATTTATCCGCTCGAGTATTATTGTGATGTTCATTGAATCGTTTGTTTGTCAACGGTACTATTCTTGATTATTGTGTTGACACAATTATAGATAATATTCGTTGAACTAAGAATCAGTTAAATACAGTTGAGAAATCATGTTGGATACGTATGTGTAGTGAGCCCCTTACGTAAAGTAACGGTTTAAAAAGGTGAAGCAATATTTTATTTGATAAAGTAGACGTTAACACCACGTCGAATATGAAACAATTGAATAGTAAGTCATATAATTTATTCAACTAGACCGTAAAATGTTTTCACTCACTCATTTTGAACCTCAAACTTTGAAACATAGTCCACACTTAGGCCGCCTGGCTCACGACCACCACTTGAAAATAGCTTAATAATGTCGCGGGACTGTTTCAACAGGAAACCGTGACCTTGAACGTAAAGGACTATTGAAGGAACACCGTGAATTTTATTTAGTTAATACAAGTCTGACAGTCCCTTTCGCCTTTTTGTCAATGTTCGACATCTGACTGTGAATATGAACAATCAGCACATCATATTCTATGGGAGTGTATTCTTTGGCAGAACGAACGTAATATTATGTTGAACACTGTTCAGACTACATCTGGAGTCATTTACTACTCGGACTTTGTTGAAACTCGAACAAACTTCCGTGCGTTCAAGCGTTTTTGCTATACCTATTAATGGAATCAAATTAAGCAGCTCACAATTTAGGACCCATTAATATTAGTAGTCATTTTACCCGTTTTCTGATTAATTTCGTTGCAGGATCCAAGACAGGTAAATTCATTCTCCGGGACACGTCGAGCTTCATTGTCTCGGCCCTTTTCTGGTTGGTTGCCACTGTTGATTCTGGCGCACAGGAGCACAGCGGTTAGGGAATAGTGTGGTGGGTTTGTCCCAATAAAAAAAAAAGTCCCTTTCGCTAGACCAAGGCGCTGGCCACACAGAAGAGACGTAAGACGAGGACGCGTCGCGGACAGGCGCAAATGAACCAGCGTTTCGCCCGCGACGCGTCTCTTCTGTATGTTTTGCGTCGCGACGCTTCTATACATTTTGTATGTAAGAGACGCTGTAGAGACAAATGTCTCCGCCCCGTCTGCGTCTTACGTTTTTTCTGTGTGGCCAGCGCCCAAGGGCGGGAGGACTGATTTGATGATTTTACGACGTGAAGAACCATTGTCTAGAACCTTTTCATATAGCGAGTGTACACGGTACAGTCACTAGGCCTGGCTAATTGGCTAATTAATTTCATGCCTATACGACAGAATTGATATCCAATTAAATTGTTACGGGCATTGTGTTGCTTCCTCGAACTAGTTATTATCATGATTGCATTTAGTAATACATTGGCGGATAGAATTTCAATGATAAATCTCTTCTGTGGCTGTGAATAGAGAGGAACTAATTCGGAATACATAAATAATTATACGTTGGATTGTACGTTCGTTATGAGATTGTTTGGAAGTGAGATAATATAATTTTCTGTCTGTGAAATTAACAGTTCAAATTATTTCATAATGAAACTAGAAACCAGGTGTATGAAAAATGATTAGCGAATTGAAAAATCCGAGTAATCAAATCGCAACTGTCATTATTTGACAGTTGCATAAAAATCGTGGCTATAGTCCGCGCCGCGACTGAAGTCATTTTGACGCGGCGCTTGTGTCTATATCATTACATCAAATTGAATTAAAAAAAATGTAGACCACGTATTTTCTGCTGGTCATGTGGTGGCGCGGACCACATTTTTTTATTTAACGATAGATTCGCGTTTGACCACTATCTCGCCTGATGGTTAGCGATGATGTGGTTGACGGTGAAGCACGCTTGCCTAGAAGTAACCTATTCACTCTTGACTTGATGACCCCAAGGTTATAGCTATCAGGTAACACATAGTGTTTCTTCACTTTCCCATTTAATACACTAATCAAAATAGGTGGCAAAGTTTTAACATTAATTTCCCTGACTGTATCATACGAAATAGGTCTTATTTCAAAGAGGAAACCAGTATTTCACGAGTACAATGCGTTTGAATTTTGTTAACTGTATACATGTTATTGCTTGTGACTGTACTAGGCCTTAATTACAACACCAGTAAATCTTAATGAATGAAAATATTATTATTTAAATGAGAATTCATTTCTTCTTTATAAATAAAACCGATATTTAAATAACTCTCTTTTGATTTCGCGTTGAAAATATTAATAAAATAATATTATGAAGTTAAAACTGGACAATAATATTATTAATGAATTGATAACATTGCAATTTAATTTTAAGCTTATTAATTTTGCGTTCTCTCTACATTCATAACGAATGACATTAAGTAAATATATATTTACTTTTTATTTTAACATGAAAGAAAGAAAAAACGTTTATTTGGGTAAACCGTTACCGGTACACACGACATAAACAAATAGAAGAACAGAAAAAAAAAGTTAAAAAAACAACAACGAAATAACAAATAATATAACATTGTGTGTCCCACGGCTACGCCAAATGCAAGTGTATATTTGTGACTAATTTATATGCAAGCCACGGAGGAAACTATACGTACTAAATGGTCACCAACCATAAAATTCCCTTGGTAAGCTCGGGTTTTTTTTATCGTTGTAAAATCATCAAATGAGTCCTCCCACCCATGGCGGGGCGGGAAGGACTGTCAGACTCGTACTGACTAAATCAACGTTGATCCTTCAATAGCCTTTTACGTTCCAGGGTCACGGTTACCTGATGAGACAGTCCCTCGACCCCTTTGAAGTTGGTATTTCCGAAAATCTTTTAGGGCGCTTTTCCACATGAGACTTGCTGTGCAGTTTGTAAGTTTGAAGCGTTAGTAGATTTTGATAGCCAATAATGTTTTCCACTGATGGGCAAATGCCTCCCCTATTTACTTCCAAACTCCTCTATTTTGGCAATTAAAATGTAAAAGTCTTTTATTAACTTTTATCCCGATCATCGCCCATGCGATCCACTTTAGATTATAAGATCATTATCAAGGACGCATTTTTTAAATCTTCAAGATTAAACGACGGAATTGAGATTTTCTTAAACAGGTCAAGTGTGAGTTGTACATTAATTTAGATTAATGTTGTTGTTGTTTTTGTTTTTTTGTGATATTGTGTTTAAATTGATTGGCTAAGAACTTCAGTAGGGTCATTATTGTGGGTTCATTAGTCGGGAACTCGGGACTTTGATATCATGCCCCTCTTCACCAGTGAAACCGGTTTATTTAGACTTTGGAAAGAAGTTCCCTATTCTTATCGTGCCTCCGATGTTCTCTCGTGTTTATGTGATACCAAACTGTAGCAAAAACATTGTAAAAGAAAATATTTTTAAAAGATTAACCATGGAGCTTCTTGGCTCATAAAACGACTAACCCGAACCGTGCTAATCTTTTTTTTGTTTTCTCGACGCTTTATAAGTGGCCATTGAGACCCGTAAAATGAAACATTTGATTTTGATTTATTAGACTCAGTGAGAATTTCGATAAAATTTACGCAGTCTTGTATGTTGTATAGTTCTGTTTTTATCAATCTATTCTAATATTATACAGAGGTAAAGTTTAGTTAAAACAAGTAAAAATGGAAGTAAACACTAGAATTAGTGAAACGATTTTAAAAATTGTTTCATTAGTGGAAAACTACATTACTTTTGAGTGTCAAAGATTTATATTTTATTTTTAATTTACACGAAGCCAGGTTGGATCATTAGTTAAATAAATATAGTCGGCAACAATACTTGTACATTATATTTATTTTTTTGCTCATTAAGACTTCCAACAGTACTCAATTTCATTCCATCATCGTTTTATATATATGTGGCGACTTCCTATCTAACCCCATAACCTAGTTACGGGGTAATAAGACACCCCTTGAACCCAAAACTCAAATAAACCTAAAAATAAACATAAAATTTGTATCCATGCTAAAGCACATTAATTTAATTAATTACATCTCAACAGCCAACTCCAAAAACGCAAAAACAAAAATACAAAAATGAGTTCGCGACTTGTAACATTTCTACCGCAAGGCCGCGGGGTGGGTTACCCGGTACCGTTGTACCCGGGTAACCGGGTACCCGGTTAAAATTCATCCTACCAATTTGTTAACGTGTACCTTTGAAAGTACACGGATTTTAATTATTTTGTGTTACAGAATTAAAGCGTTGAGGTAGAGATGTGAATTTTTTATTTTTGTTTTGCTTGTATGTGTTTTTGAGTTTTGTGGTTCTACTTTTAATTCGCTACGAGCTGAAGTAATAAAAAAAAATTGACATACAAACTTTTTTTTTCGACTTGTGTTCCCAGTCACTATAGGATGCACAATGCATGAACTAAGTAACAATTTTCACTTCGTCCAAGTTATAAGTCCCATATATGTATCTCAATAAAGGCCCATACAACTTTTAGTATAGACCTTGGCATCATTTTTTTTTCTTTTCGCCAGTGATTAAATTTTGGCCACAATTAGACTACTACCTAAGAAGTCCATATTTTAATTTTGTTCTAATCAGGAGTGAGTTACTTCCGATTAGAACAAAATAAAATCCATTATATCTCTGGTTGGTTACGGTTTAGATTTTTTTAAATATTTTTTACGAAGTTCTTAGGTTGCGGTCTACTAATGACCAACATTTCATTACTGGCGAAAGAAAAAAAATTTTTGATGCCAATAATATGCACTAGGCTTTTATGTAAATAAAAATAAATAAATAAATATTCCACAACTATCACACAACGCCATCTAGTCCCAAGCTAAGCAGAGCTTGTGTTATGGGTACTAGACAACTGATAAACATACTTATATATTTCTAAATACATACATATATATTATAGATAAATTACACCCAGACACAGAACAAATGATCGTGCTCATCACACAAACATTTGTCCTGGGTGGGAATCGAACCCACGACCTCCGGCATAGCAGTCAGGGTCACTAACCACTAGACCAACAGGCCTGTCTGTAGTAGCAGTAGAAATATATATACAGCGGCCTGATAATTACCATTTTTACCAAAATCAGAGCCAATACATTTATTTTCTATTAAGTAGCACACAGATATAAATCTCGTGGGCTATGGTATTTATGTGATCATCATCATCGTCATCAGCGGCTTATTCTAGCCACTGCTGAGTATATGCCTCCTCTCTTTTATCATTTTTCAAATTTGCCCTACCCTTAAGGTCTTGGGCATGCGGGCAGCGAGTAATGGGCGACTTGCTGTCCGACCATGGACTATGCCCGGGTCTACGGCGCGTTGTGTTCCACGCGCGCCTCAAAGAATGTCAGCATAGTGACGGGGCCTGTAGAGGGCCAAAGCCTGCCGGGGTCGCGGGCCCAAAGGATTACCGTGAACCCGGTACGTAAAGGGCTATTGAAGGACACCATGGATTTTAGTCAGTACAAGTCTGACAGTCCCTCCCGCCCTGCCCTGGGTGGGAGGACTCATTTGATGATTTTACCACGATAAAAGAAAAAACCCTTAAGGTCTTAACCAAGTTTTTGAACAGAACACTTCTTCTACCGCCCCTCGCTAATCATTCTGCAAGAACTCCACTACATTTGATATGTATTTAATTTTAATCATAACAATGTTTTGATTCCGATGACTGACCAATTTTGACCTTTCACTTGATAACGAGCTTAAACCTCAACCTGCCACTGCTACTAACAAACACATATTTTCACCCCCTTAAAAACAACCCATCCGAATTTCACCCCCATATAATTAAAAACTCTGTGATAACAAACACAACCCATTTTCCTATGGCATTGTGAGCTAATGAGTCTTCGGTACTTTTAAAGTAATTTCTTGTGTACTTGTCGTACTAAGCACTTGAAAATTTCATATTTGTTGGAAGCAAGCCTTTGTAAAGTCAAAGTGACGGTTAAGATGTTTATTAAAAGGTTGTATGAAATGAGGATTTCAGATTTTTTAAGAGTTCTTGACGATTGATTTTCTTTTCTTATTTTTTTTTTGTTAAATGTTGTTCTAGGATTTTCTCCTGTATCGCGGGTGCGTTTACAAACATACGCCCAGACCTGGAACAACTACTTGTAGAATTGCTTGGCTTTTAAAATCTGTAATGAGCGAGTCACTAGTGGTCCGACTCTGTCTTAAATCTGATGTTTTTTGCGAGTTTAAAAAAAAAGTTTAAAAATATAATAGTTTGAAGACGTTTGGACATGAATATCTTGTAGCCAATTAGCCATCATAAAGCCTAGGGAAATAATTCCTCTTTATGGGCGAGTTGTTGGATCAAAAGTTAAGCAAACTGAACTTAGATTAAATACTGGTTAAGCAACTGGACCTTTTTTTTTTCGTGGTAAAATCATCAAATGAGTCCTCCCACCCAGGGCAGAGCGGAAGGGACGGTCGTACTCGTACTGACTAAAATCCACGGTGTCCTTCACTAGCCCTTTACGTACCGGGGTCACGGTAATTCGTTAGTCCCGCGACCCGGGCAGGCTTTGGCCCTCTACAGGCTCCGTCACTATGCTGACACTCCTTGAGGCGCGCGTTGAAAACAACGCGCCGTCGACCAGGGCATGATCCATGGTCGGACAGCGAGTCGCCCATTATCCGCCTTCCGAGCAACTGTACCTTGATGCGATAAATGAGCCTTTGTATTTTTTAACTCGTCTTTTTTCTCGTCCGTGCTACTAATATTGCGGGTTAGTTCCAGTAAGAAACCACTTTAAATAAATCTATCTATACTATAATAAATCTGTAAAAGGGTCAATTCTGTACATTGAAAATATTGAAAAAATAAATAGCGGGGGGTGTTGCTGGATCGATACCAAACCCAAATATGTGATTAAAAAAATTTTTGTCTGTCTGTCTGTCTGTCTGTTTGTGCCGGCATCACGTGAAAACTAACGGTTCGATTTCGATGAAACTTGGTATAATTATTCCTTATTATCCTGGGCATAACATAGGATACTTTTTATCCTGGAAAAATACGTAGAAAAAAAATCTTATTTTTCAGTTTTATTCATAGACGTTTTTCTGCAGAACCACGAACACACGTTGCATTACCCGCAGTGGATTCAGCGCCGTAATATTTATAAGATGTCATTGTCAGAGTTACTCAAAATGGGGAAATAAACCATCCACGCGAAGACCGACATCCGCGCGGACGGAGTCGCGGGCGGAAGCTAGTATTTCATAATTGAAATTGTTCTTTCACTGAACGGTGGTTTAATACTAACCGAAAATAATATTTCTATACATATTTAAACATTTTCCTAGTCTTTCACAAACTTCGTGCCGTATTTTCTTTGTAAAACTCCAGCAACGCGTGAAACACGACTTAATTAAGATTTAGAATTAAACACATGCGTGAAACTGTCGTGTCGCAATTTAGAATTCAATTTATTTATCTTCACAATAAATTAGAGGGTTTTGACATTTACTGGCCTTGTAATATATTCTGAATTTGTTAGGCGGATGACAGGGGAAATGCCGGTAAGATATACACTGACCTTATTGGTGAAGATTTTCAGAATCAGGTGTGTGGTAGTCTTAACTAGCGTGTGATGAGATGTATGTGCGATTTGGATTGGGCGTCTACAGTATTTTCACAGCTAAAATGTCTTGTGACACATTTAAAAAAAAAAAAAAATTGTCTTGTGTTTCAAATGTATAAATATAAATATTCCACAACTATCACACAACGCCATCTAGTCCCAAGCTAAGCACAGCTTGTGTTATGGGTACTAGACAACTGATAAACACTACTTATATATTTCTAAATACATACATATTATAGATAAATTACACCCAGACACAGAACAAATGATCGTGCTCATCACACAAACATTTGTCCTGGGTGGGAATCGAACCCACGACCTCCGGCATAGCAGTCAGGGTCACTAACCACTAGACCAACAGGCCTGTCAAATGAGCCCTTAATTGTAGCCCAGTTAAGGGCCTTCTTGAAATAAACAGTTTGATTTTAGCTTTTTTAAACATAGACGTAGCAAGCGGAGCATATAAGGATCCCTAAACGTGTTTATTTACAGTGTATGTATGCCTCTCCCCATGGGAAAGTACGTTTATTTACGTGTGCCTATGTATATAAACACTGACCGTATTATGAACGTTATGTAAACAAAGCTTTATTAAATTCCCTAACAACTGTGTTTTCAACTCACACCGACCACTTTTTAACAAACAACCTAAAATTTTGTACAGTCACTGACAAAATTGTACGGTCGAGAAGACGGTTCAGAACGAGTAAAGCGACAGACGGCATACCAAAACTTAGTCTTAATGTCACAAGTGGCATTTTGAAGTTAACTTAAAATTCGATATTTTCACCAGAAACGCTTAAATAGCGTTAAAAATGTGTTTATTTACTTGTTTTGATGATTTCAAACAGTCTTTTTATGACTTCATATTTTTTGTCACTGATTGTACAACCCCCAATTCATCACGCACAATGTACGAACTGGGGGGTGAAAGGGGGTGAGTTGTCATATGATTTCAACCCCTCAGTGTTAAATTAACGGTTCGTTTGTGATAATTTGTACGACTGTATAAAATGACAACGGGGTTTTTCCAGCTTTTTATATTTATTTTCCGTTTTTTTTTTCGTGAAAATGGCCTGTCAGAATTGTAATTAATGAGTGTGTGTTTTTTTTTTGCGGGTAGTAGTGGGTAGATTGTCTTTTTTCTTTCTTTTTTTGGGGGTTAAATGGAGCGATCGGGTTTTTGATTAATATTGTATGTAGAACAAATGTTTGGACGCGTGATGTGTCTTTGTTTTCTTGTAGCTATGACGTGGTGGCAATTAATCATTCTTTTGTACAGAGAGGATGCTTGTGTCCCAGTAGCAGGGGCGTTATTGGCTGATTGTACCACAGTATTTGATAGGTATTTCTGTATTTTACTACCTCGTTAGTCTCGTGGTCATAAGGGCGACTGCTGAACTTGGGGTTCTGAGTTCGGTTCTCGGGACGGGTAATATAGGTTATTGAGATTTTTATGAGTAATTTTGCAGTAACCGTAGTAGCCCGAAGTTTTAAAAATAAATGGTATAAATGTTTCATTTCAGAACTTAGAAAGTGGCTTAATTAAGACAAAGCTTTATAGAGTTTTTTTTTAATTCAATGTGTCGTTTTGGTGGCCTGAAGGACCAGACAAGGGGATAAATCGCTTTAAAAGCGTACTTCCCTACAATGACGATCAATTTAATCTTTTCAGCATAAAGATTTGCTTTTATCTTGTCATTTTTCGCTTTTCGAATGTCACTTTAGTAACGTACGATTCATGATGTTTTGAAATTTCAACGTAAACATTCCAACACGTTTGTTTGTGTTTAAAACATACATCTTCTGCCAATTTCTATGATTGCAATAACATTGACAGTGAACATAGAAAATATTATCTCAAAATTAATCCAACTTCATATTTTCGTAGCAGTCAAACATAAATGTTTAAAATGACTTAATCCCGACCCATTTCAATATTCGGATACATTTGTAAATCCTCGCAATAAAGACTTCATACTCTGAACTCAGTATAATAAGCCAACAGTCATAAATACAGACATGCAAAATATTAACGCTAAAATTAAATTCAAATAAAACTGAAAACGCACTTAATATTCCCTTCAACAGGCACAGCATTATTCGACGAGGAAACGTCAAAAATAAACCTTGTATGCAGGAGCGTTAAGTTGAAATTACCCTAGTAGATGATTGTAGTTTCAAAGCAAACATATATCTGAAATTAAACCTTATTTCATGTATGATACAGTGGGTTATAAAGTTGTATGGATGTAAAAACCGATGAGATGAAAAAGGAAAAGTGTCCATACAGTAAAAGATATAAGGTTGGATTTTCTTCATCACAGTCATCGTATTGTAACATTGGCGGCGAACGCCAGCGAAGCGGGAAATTCAAATAAGGAACTAAAGAGTCCTCGTTAAGGCTAAGTTTTGCGGGACTTTGAATTAGTTTCGTACAAATTCTGTGTTCTATGGAAGGGGTGATTCAAATTCATATTTCTATGTGCTTTTCTATTTGTGATTTGTTGACTTTGACAACTAACTCATAGCCACTTTATTGGTTTAGGTTGCCCTTTGAATTTCATATTTATTGGCTGGATTTAATACGTTTTCTTTGTATAACCAGATAGTAAGAGATATGAATGCCGCAAGACTGTTTGTTATTTGCTTTGTGTGTGCAAACGTGACTTAATTTAACGATTTGAATGACTTATGAGAATTTCTGCAAGAAAAACGGATAAGGAATGAAATGAGGTTCCACTTGACGACTATCCAGCCATCCCTCTTTGAGGGACACAGGTCCTCACCGGACTCAGAAGTTTCGGGAGGTACCTGTGTCTAATAAGGAGGGAAGAAACGCCTGGGTGTCACCACTGCGAGGTGCAGGACTGCTCCGCTAGGGCAGAGGACCGCCGTGTCCTCACGACGGCGATAGGCGGAGACCTCTCGCGCCCGGCATTGGTCGAGGTCATGCTGCGGGGCGAGACGGAGTGGGAAGTGGTCGCCTCCTTCTGCAAAGCAGTCATACTCGCGAAGGAGGAGGCGGGCCGCGTGAGAGAGAGGACAGCGTTCAGGTTCCACCCCAGCCGCAGTGATAGACGCCCACGGCGACTGACGTCGGCAGACGATCTCCGGCCACGGTAGGCGCGGGCATGCAGTAGCATGCATCAGGCAGGCTGCAGGCAGCGAGTAATGGGCAACTCGTTGTCGACCATGGACCATGCCCGGGTCGACGGTGCATAGTGTTCCACGCGCGCCTCAAAGAGTGTCAGCAAAAAGACGGGGCCCCCCTCTAAACGGCCAAAGCCTGCCGGGGTCGCGGGACTCACGAATTACCGTGACCCCGCAACGTAAAGGGCTATTGAAGGAAACCGTGGATTTTAGTCAGTACGAGTCTGACAGTCCTTCCCGCTCTGCCCTGGGTGGGAGGACTCATGAGATGATTTCACCACGTAAAAAAAAGCTTACACCGTATACCGAGTAATATCTTTCAAGCTCACCCGAATAACCCGGTTCAAAAGAAATTGCATCTTAAGAACTTATTTTTCCCGCTTATCAATCAATCATGCTATGCTGCATATTTTTACATTTAACAGATTAAAAAAACATCAAATCAATCATCCTATCACTTCCTAACCCAATCACAAATCTAAACGCGAAAATAATTTAATCGTTTTTCTTAAGTGCCCCCATGAATAAACGGGGGGTGAAATCTCAAATCACGGATTTAATATTCTGACCTTAAGTAGCTGACGTTTATCATAAATAACAAGTAATCCATTTTAATGCCGTTTACCAAAACTGTTCATAATATTGTGCTCCGTGAAATAATCGCATGTATTATTCATAGCCCGAAATAGTACCATTTCGTTACTTCTCTTAGATTGATGATCTTTTAGCTGGTCGGCCATTTTAAGTGTAGATATCGAGGGGGTATTATTCTGTCAACTTTTGGGGTTATTGAAACTATGATTGTTTTCAAAGTTTCTCGTCCTTTTTATTGTTAAAATGTTGCTGTAGCTTTGAAACTATTTGTTTTGATTACTTTTTTTTATCAAAAACGTTGCCCCACACTCGGAATTTCTCCTGTGTCGTGGGTGCGTTTACAAACATAGAAACTGACATACACAAACGTGCCGTAAAAAGGGGTGAAAGATGATGAAATTTTCAATCCTTTTCACTGAAGACACATTACTGATTTTACTGTATTTTCATTTTTTTAGCTCTAGATATAAAATAACGCTAAACTATATTTATTTACCATCAAGCACCGTACTTTAAAATTACTATTATTATTGCGAAGTAGGTAATTTAAAATAACTACGTATAATCTATTTTATATTTTAATATCCAACCTAACCTATGACTGACCACGCGTTCAAAATGAGCCGTAAAAAGGGGTGAAAGGGGGTGAAATGTTCAACCCTTTTAACTGAAAACACAATCATTTTAAATAAGTGTTTTTATTGTATTTTCATTTATTTACCTCTACGCAACACACTATTTTGATTAACATTCAAACTTCGTTTTAACTTTAAAGCACACACTATTATCAAATCTATTTTCGATTCAAACTTAATGCGGGGTGTATCCCACTTCGGATTCCAGACGGGTTACTGTGAAATTAGGGCTTTAACTAAATTACATGAGCGACTGTGCATTACCTACTGATCGTATCGGGGCGAAGGTTTGTCTACTGGCCTTGAGATGAGAGATAGCGAGTACATAGAAGACATTTCTATTTATTTAGCGATAAGGTCTCGTTTGACCACCATCTCGCCGGATGAAGCGAAGATTTGGTCGACGGTGAAGTACTTTTTTTTTATCGTGGTTAAATCATCTAATGAGTCCTCCCACCCAGGGCAGGGCGGGAGGGACTGTCAGACTTGACTGACTAAAATCCACGGTGTCCTTCAATAGCCCTTTACGTACCGGTGTCACGGTAATTCGTGAGTCCCGCGACTACGGTGAATTACGTTTGCCTAGAAGTAACCTGTTCACTCTTGAATTAAAGACCCTAAGGTTGTAGCTATAAGGAAGTACAGATTCTAGGAGGGAATTCCACTCCTTTGCTCTTCGCACTGTACCTATTGTATGTTGAATGTAGTTAATGGAAACTAGTAGCTTTGTTGAGAATATGGGCTTGGTTATTTGTACGTGATAAATATTGTGAATAAATAAAGAAGATGTTTTTGTAATGGTTTTTTTAATTGTTAACCGATAAGATCTTGATTAGATAATTTATAATTATTTTCTTAGAGTAATTTGACATTGTAATTGTCACTTACCTAAAAATTATTCAACATGAATACCACCACCATTTTGTATTTAACCCCTTTCGTTTTTCACTCTCTATTCAAGCGAAATAAACAATATGAATTTTACTCATACGAGTAAAATTAACTATCCTGGCAACCCAATGAATTCAGTAAACATCATAAATCTAGAAATAAAATCAACCAATTTGTCAACTACCCGCTAAAGTTCATGTTTCAACCCTCCACTTAACCCTGCGCAGTCGAGTCGCGATGATGAATATTCATACAGAGCGTTATTACGTTTGTTTAGCGTAACAGTAAGTTGTTTGTAGCAATTAATGGCGAGAGACCAGCGCCATTTTGTTTCCCTTGAGAAGTACGGCAGAGGAGGGGTTGAGATTTCGTTAAGGAACCCTACTTGTTTCATTTAGTTTCAATAACTGCTTGCCAAGCCTTTTCCCAACTATGTCGGGATCGGCTTCCAGTTGCACCGGTGTATCAGTAGTTTACATGGAGCGACTGCCTATATGACCTCCGAAACCCAGTAACTGGGTAATACGATACTCCGCGGTAAGGCTCGTTGCCAGACTTTCGAGCTTCTGGCTAACAATAACGACTGTCAAAGATATACAAGTGACAGCTGAGACAAAGGACTTCGCGTCCTTTTCGGGACAAAATTCGCTATGATAGATGATCGGTCGCGGGACTAACGAATTACCGTGACCCCGGTCCGTAAAGGGCTATTGAAGGATACCGTGGATTTTAGTCAGTACGAGTCTGACAGTTCCTCCCGCTCTGCCCTGGGTGGGGCGACTCGTGTGATGATTTTACCAGGTAAAAAAAAAGGGTAAACAAAACTAGAATTTCACCCTAAAAGGCCTGGGCAATACAAATTCTATAGAAACCAAGGTGTGTGAACGTAAATCATAAAGAACATAGGCCATAAATCTATCGTTTACGCGCTCCGAATGACCGGTTCCCCTCAGTTAGGTTTACAGTCGTATGTCTTGTCGTGTCTCTAATCTTGGTTTAGGAACAGTAGTGACATTTACAAGGTACTGATGTAAGCTTTGAAACGTCACTTAAGACGAGCGCAAAATACGTTTGTCTGTGGTCCTGTTAATTGTTTTCTAATTAGGCTAGTAAGCTCGTTTCGTGGTTGTAGACGAGCTTATTTCCGTAAGCTCCTTCGTACACTAGGCGATGCAAGTCTCCGATACCTTGACAACTTTGGTATCCGTTGACGCGTGCCTGTGCACGGACCTCAATGGATTTGTATTGCGATAGTCGCTTGGATACCAAAGTCGTAAGGTATCGGAGACTTGCATTGCCTAGTGGAAGAAGGGGCTAAGAATTTATGGTTTTTCATGTCGATCTGAGCGATTGACGTTAAATCCCTAGTATTGATAAGCATGATGAAGTATTGTATAAGAGCTGGGGTTCGCAACTCAACTTCAAGAGCGCATATTTTGCGATGATATTTAAAACATAGTTTAAGACTAGTAATATTGTCTTCATAGGTAATTTACTGTTTGTGTGCACAAACATAAGTAGAGATGAGTCGAGGGCAAAGACTTTTATGAACAAAGTAGGCATAAACTTGGCATATTGGCAAAAAATAGCAGAAAGTTACAGGGCAAAAAGCCCAGATAAAAGGCCTTTATACTGCGATTACGGGCATATTTCCAGGTGATTTCTGGATCTACCTCTACTTGCATCTCTCCCAGAAAAAAAAGACAACATCGGATGATGTTGACGACACGGTTAGCGCAGAGGCTGAGCAATTGGACTGCTGCGCTGCGTTTTGCGGGTTCGCTTCCTGCACGGAGCAAATATTTGTATGATCGACAAGTAGTTGTTTCGGGTCTGGGCGTTAGTGTATGTGAGTTTATATGTTTGCAAACGCACCGACGACACAGGAGAAATTCCTAGTGTGAGCCAATGTTTTTTACAAAAACTAAACTATGTTATTTTGGTTGGACACAAAACAAAAACTTCAATTACCATTGAACCTAACTGCAATTTGTAAAAATATCTCTTAATAGGTAAAACGACACAAACTAAATAGCTTAAAACATACAACAATCACATACACTGACAACTATGCAAATCGTGGATTACGAACACATAACTCCGTCTATTTCCAACCGGTAATGAGTTCACAAATACGCCGACATTAGACTATCGTCGGGGCATAGATCATAGAGCGGATGTGTACTGCAATTAAATGGCTGCCCGTCATGCTGGTGTAAATCATTAGGAGCGCTTAGCTAGCACGGACGGCTGATGCTAAGATGACGGCTTGTTGTAGATACGACGAGTAGATAGGTAGATTGGATATGGTTTTAACAATAATTGAATATGGTTTTAACAATTAATGGATATGGTATTAACAATTTTTGAATATAGAATTAACAATAACTGGATATGAAATTAACAGCAATATACCGTAGTGTTGCAAGAAGAGAGCCCGTAATATCATTTTCTCAATGATTGGATATGGGTTTTCAACAATTATTAAATATGGTGTAAACAATGTTTGAATATGATATAAACAATAACAACGATATACTATGGCGTTGTAAAGACTATCGTCGGGTCACACTATAGTCATTGCCACAACGATAATAATTTTTGCCAAAGTATTGACTGTTTAGTTTCTTTGCTAGAGACTGACTAAAAACCCGTATGTATACCCGATGGAATTTTGTCTGTAAAAAAATGACTTCTAGCGAACTAAGTAATGAATGTTTGTAAACATAGTTGTCTAACATAATATTTCTCTTTATTTTCAGAGTAATGGCAACAACTACATGACGGGCGAGCCGCGTCGCAAACGCGAGCCGCCCGCGCGACCCAACCACATTCTGCTCTACACCATCATCAACCCGGCCTATCCTATCACTGTGGTAAGTACATAGATTAATTTGTTTTATCATTATATCAGCTCATAGTGTCCCATTGCTGGGCAATGGCCTCACTCCACTTCTCACGGCTATCTGCTTTCAGACTACAAAAGAAATACAACACTTCGTTCCTTGACACAAATTGCCGATATGAGAGGAAAATTATTTTTTATTATTATATCAGCCATAGTGTCACGTCATACCCGCCATAGTGTCCACAGTTGAGAAAAAGCCTGCTCTTCCCTTCAATTCCCGTGGCTTTCTGATTTTTAAAGCGCGTACAAAACACAATATTCAATTCCTTGACGCAAATTGACGATGTGGGTTAAAAAGCAGGCCACGTATGTCAAATGTCACACAATCACTGGGCAAGACAAATATCAGAATGGTTGCCAAAAGGGAGAGATGGAACAGCTTTTTGAAAGATTGGTTCCGATTAGTAAGTCGCGGATTAATTTGTATCTGAGCTTAGTCTAGAAATGAAGGTCAGTATACACTGCTGTCGGCATTTTTCACTTCATTTGACAGCTACACTGCTGTCAAATGAAGTGAAAAATGCCGCGCGGATTCCGCGCGATTTCCGCGCGGATAGCTGTCACACGGCGCGCGGTTGCATGTTTCCGTCTACACGTGGAATGTCGTCGTTTTGATTCGTGGCATGTTCTTAAATACTTTCATTCGTTTTTGGTGAGCTCTGTCACAAGACGCTTAAGCGAGTACGTAGTGGTCAAGAGATTAGTAATTTAGGACTTGAATTTTTGTTTGCCCAACTGATCCACACACAATTTTACTCTTCAGAAATTAAAATCTATTAATAAATTCAAAATTGAACTCAACTTGTTTCGCCTCAATCAGAAACCAATAAAACAAACTTGAATTTGAACAAGAAAAACAGAATAAGTATTTCCAAAGAAGAAAATTGTACTGAAATTCTCGAAATTAATCGGTTCGTAATCGTACATGTTCGGAAAACTTCGGCGATTCCGATCTCGTAGATAAAGCGTCATTTAATGTACTATTATGAGTTTGATTACTTTGATCTTTGTCTTACTTCAGTTCTTTGATCAAGTAGATGATGAGTTGAAAGTTAAATAGACATTTCACAGTCGCGAAATGTTTCTTTATGGCATGATATAGTTTTAAGAAGATCACGGAATTTTAAGACAATAATTGACGTAGTTGGATGTTTTTTTCTTATTTTGGAACATTTTCATCGTCATATCCTACCTTAAGTAAGTTAGTTCGTTTATTTAACGCCTAAATTGCTGATTTTCTTGCCCCACACTAGGATTTTCTTCCTGTATCCTGGGTGCGTTTACAAACATAGAAACTCACATACATAAGCACACAGACTCGGAATAATTTAAAAGTAGTTGTATTAATTGTTTCTCTCTTTTTAGCAATATCTTCTTTCTCACATTTTTACTTTTAAATAAGGTGAAAATAGATTAACTAGTGAAACTTCTCAGTAGTGTCGAAGTACTCTACCAGCGGTCGTTGACCCCATAATCAGAAAGAGTAACTTTTTTTTTTGCATTCATTACCACTATAACCAGGTAAGTATTTTTTAAAAAAAAAAAAAACGTTGCCCCACCCTAGGAATTTCTCCTGTGTCGTGGGTGCGTTTACAAACATATAAACTCACATACACTAACGCCCAGACCCGAAACAACTACTTGTAGATCATACAAATATTTGTTCCGTGCGGGAATCGAACCCGCGACACATAGCGCAGGAGTCCAATTGCTCAGCCACTGCACCAAACGTGCCACCAAATTTTCAGATCAACATTTTTAATCTAGTCACAGTACTCTTAACAGTAATCCTCGAGTTTCATCTGAGTCTGAATGTTTTCAAGTTTTCATATTGTTGTAGCTATTAAAGCTGTATAACGTCTGTGTGAGTCTTTGTTGGCCATTTGATGGAGAGTTGCTGAAGTTTTAATACGATTTCTTTGTTTAGTTTAGTTTGTGTTTTAATCGTGTGTTTATATTATTTGTTGTGGACTTTCTCTGTCTTTGTTTCTAAGTATATTAGATTGCAATTCCTTTTCTATTTTTATAGGAGTGGTTAATGAGTGCGAACATTACTCAGTTGTTACGTTTTGATGCTTGATTTAAATAGCTCGAATTGTTTTTTTTTTATTTCAAGGAATCTTCGGCAAAAGTCGATAGGTCTCCCTTTTTTTTAGCGTAGTAAAATCATCAAATGAGTCCTCCCTCCTAGGGCAGAGTGGGTGGGACTGTCAGACTCGTACTGACTAAAATCCACGGTGTCCTTCAATAGCCCTTTACGTTCCGGTGTCATGGTAATTCGTGAGTCCCGTGACCCCGGCAGGCTTCGGCTCTCTAGAGGGGGGCCCGTCAGGATACCGATAGGTCTCCCTTGGGTGGATATAGTCTACTGTCTGTCATATAAAAAATAAAAAATATGTGGGAGACCAGTTTCAAGTTTGGAATGGGGAGAAGGCGACCGAAATTGCGTTCAAAACTTAATTTTAAAGTCATTTCAAACATATTGAAAAGCATTGATCTGTTTAAAATCAAGTGGTAAAAAAGTCGCGTTGTGAAGTCACCTTGGTGCACATTTATTTATTTATTTATCTATCATTACAGGGTTTACCTTAATGCGACAGATAATCTATATATATATATATAAAAGGAGAACTGACTGACTGACATATCAACGTACAGCCGAAACTACTGGGGCTAGGAATGTGAAATTTTGCACACGGCTTCCTATTATAATGTAGGGGAGCACTAAGAAGGGGTTTTTGGAAATTTAACCTTTAAGGGGGTGAAAAGGGGGAATTAGGAAAGTACGTAACCCACGCGGATGAAGTCGCGGGAAAAGTGCTAGTACCTTAAACTAAAATAAACTTTATACAATACAATTACCAAAAATACATAGAACACAATAGAAATAAACTTACAAAATGATTACGGAACTGTCGTTACGGGAAGACTACATGGACTATATTCGCCGTAAAAAGACGCATCTTGCTAAAATACCATCATATAAATTAACCTTTGCACCCAAGAAATAAATTCGTCTTAATTTTATCTTTCTCAGCATCTATCCCATAACAAAAGCCAGAACTCAGCCCCCATTTACACAACTTCACGCTATCAGCACAAAGGAGCTCGGCAGACAAGCATATCGTGCCGGAACAAATTTTAAGTCGGCCACGTATTTCAGAATTACACGCTCTATGAAACTTTACAGGGGTTAAAACTTTCAGTTTGGGCTGAAGTGTGGGATTAGTTTAGGAGATTTAATGCTAGCGTGTAATATAGTTTTTAAGATTTTAGGGAAAACATGCATTATGCATGTTTTTGAAGTGAAAATTTCTTTAGCGGCGTTGTGCACTTTTTTGGAATGGTTAAAAATGTTAAACTCTCGTCAGGACACGTGACCTGATCGAAAATTCGTAAGACGGCGCAGGGCGCTTGCGCGAATGTTCGAGTGTGTTTATTACTATTCAAGTTTTCACTTCTGCCAGCACTCCCAGAGTGCAACCCGTCGTTTTTCTTTTGTTGTTAGTGTTCCGTACCTCACAAGAAAAAACGGGCCAAGTTAGAATCGGACACGCGGACGAAGGGTCCTACCAACATTATCTCAAAAGAAAAAACTTAAAAAAAAAACGTTGCTACACACTAGGAATTTCTCCTGTGTCGTGGCGTTTTACAAACATAGAAACTCACATACACAAACACCCAGACCCGGAACAACTACTTGTAGGTCATACAAATATTTGTTCCGTGCTGAAATCGAACCCGTGACGCGCAGCGCAGCAGTCCTATCGCTTAGCCACTGCGTTAACCTTGCCGTCATATTCGGTCTGATAGTTCCACCCGTCCTGCCGTGGGCAGTCCTCTAGACGCATTTGATGACAATGCCACGATAAAAAAAAGAAATTTTCTACCACTACTTTAACTTATTTTAAAGCAAAATGCATGCACCGTTATTCAATTCAGCTTTATGTCATAAATCTTATTGTTTATAAATAAAATCAGCCTCATTACATTAACCAACCTACATGTTTAAAGAAAATTTAATTCTCTCTCAACTTTACCCAATTTATATACAAGAAAGGAGCCTTACAAGACATTTTCAGCAACACAATATAAACACACGGCGATCTATCTCGCTGAAGCAGTCAAGTTAGCGCCGTACTTCTTATCTGAAATCCTCAATTTTGAGTCGCGACGCCATAAAAGGAACAAGTGAAGTCTGTTGCCATACGTCAAGCTGATAACTGGATGGAGGTTCACTCATTGAAGAGGAGGTTTTGAAGTGAGTTTTTGATTTCTTGACAAGCCCCCATGTCATGTTATTTTTTTATTTATTTATTAAACTTGCTAACTTTTTTCAACGCCCCGCTCTAGGAATTACTCACAGTATTGTGAGCGCATTTACAACTACATTTTAAACCCACATACACAACCCTCAGACCCGGAATAACTACTTGTAGATTATACAAATATTTGCTTCGTACGGTAGTCGAACTCGTGACACGCAGTGCAGAAGTCCAATCGCTCAGCCATTGCGCCAACCGTGCTATCATTTATGTTAGGTCCACGTTACTCACTCGTATGAGGTTATGTAGACTGCCTTGTTTACAATGCAGTTATTTATGAGATGCGGTCGTGAGTTCGAACCCAGGAGAACCATGTTCCATGGAACCATGTTCATTGTGTTACCACAGCTCTCAATAAATTCATTCTCCGGAACACGTTGAACTTCATTGTCTCGGCGCTTTTTTGGTGGTTGCCACTGTTGATTCTGACTTTCATGAGTGGCAGTGGTTTAGAAATAATGTGGTTGGTGCGTTTGCTCTCAAAAATGGTGAATCAAAACATCTTGTGAAAAATCAGCACGACGCGACGTAGAAACAAATATAGACCAATCCAGATCAGATAGATAGTCGGTCAATATAAAATATTGATAGTCAGATCTAATGTAGACTCTGTAGAGTTAGGAAATTAAGATAAGGTGAGGCTCCAATGAGGCTAATCAGTTAATTATTGCCAATTCTCGTCCAAAAGGGTGGGCAATGACCCAAAAGTACGAATATTGAAACTTTGCGAATTTTCACATAATTTCTCTCAACTCTTTTCTTTTTGTTCATTTTTCCTTACGTTTGAAAATTACCTTGCGTACTATCAGCACGTTTCAAAAAATCGCTTACCGAATCACCCAAGTGCTTCGGTTCTCTTCGCATTTATAAAACGAGGCTTAGAAATCTATGGAGTGTACCAAGAATAGTTCTACACTACCATAGAGCCGCCAAAGTTGAAGTAGTTACAGTTTTTATGGGTCCTCAGCAAGTTTTGGTCGTTACATACAATTGTTAGTAGAATTGTTACACTATAGATATCTAGAACTTAAGTGTTTGCTAAGAAATTGAAATAGTTTGAAGACTAGTTATTGTCCGTGGCTGCAATCGTGTTATGCTCCAATATAATTAATATCCTTTTTTTTTATCGTGGTAAAATCATCAAATGAGTCCTCCCACCCAGGGCAGAAAGGGAGGGACTGTCAGACTCGTACCGACCAAAATCCACGGTGTCCCTCATCAAACACGTTCCGGGGTCACGGTAATTCGTTCAGTCCCGCGACCCCGGAATATAATTAATATCTAAATAATCTCTTGATATTTTCTGGTGTCCGTCTAATATACAATTAATCTTCAAGAATTTACAAAATTAATCTTCTAGACCAGATACAAGAATTTTACAAATCAAATTCTCAAGTCAAAATAACCCCTTTGCTTCTAAACAATATCCCCTTACAACCCTCTTGCTGCTAGTCACAAAAGACCCATTACAGCTACAAACAAACAATACTGTACACTAATTTGAGCCTCGATGGTACGCAGTGGAACGTTGGGACCTGTTGCATTACCATGCGATTCTCCGCGTCATTACAGTGTATAGGAATGGAATGGGATAGTTTTTGAACTTTGGCACTTCTGACCCCGCGTATGCTGAAGCGGGTAGGAGAGGGTTGTGATTTTCGTGTGTTTTGTTTTGTTTTATATTGGTGCTATAAGTTGATGGATATTTTATAGAGATGCAAAGGGGTTTTTTTTTTTAATTCTGGGTCCCTAGAATCACTATATTCGAAGAACTTAATCAAAGTTTTCCCACAAATGTCACTTCAATAACACAAACTTTATAGCCCGATTTGCTGTTGTTGAGGATTTTTTTAGTCAAAAAGTTTTATCCATCCCATACTGTCCTTCTGCTGGGCAAAATCCTCCCCCAAGTTTTTCCAAGAGTTCTTCTCAGGAGCCATCTCGAACCAGCTCTCACGGTATGAGTCCAGGTCTTCTCGCCATGTCTTTCTGGGTAGGCTTCGGCTTTGGTGTCCATATCCAGGCACCCTCTGTGTAGAGACTTTTGCCCAGCAGTCAACGTGCATGCGACTGACGTGACTCGCCAGACCCACTGCCACAGCCTGACAGCCTTCTTGCCAATTTCCAATATGCCCATTCTGGAATGCAGCGTGGTGTGACGAACTCTGTCTTTTAATGCCCAGCATGCGGCGTCCTTTTGGCAGAGGACATTCGGGATTTTTAATCCCATTTGTCACTAGTGGTGATAAAGCCAGTGAGAACAAAGCGGAAAGCGTAATCTCTGGGGATAGTAAGGTATTTATTTCAATTTGATTTATATTCTCTTTTTAAATTTTCTTATAAATCTGTGGTCGGCCATCTTATTTCTGATCTAAAATATAAATGTTTTTGTCACTATTTAGATGCTATGCGCTCCAGGCCTGACTTTATCCTACAAATCCCCAAGAACATTTATGTACTACGCTCTGCCAGCAACGCCACAACCCATTTCGAAAACTTTAATTCACAGAAAGTTTTCCTACGTAACTTTAGGGTAGGTGAAAAATTAAGTTGTCGCGTCGGCCATTTGATAAAATGGTATGGCACTAACTAGTGTTGTTTTTGTTTTAAATATACGATTGGGATTACAAGCTCTTTAGTGAGATAATTCAATTTGTAATGGTGGACAACTCTTGTGGAAGTAATTTAGATAGATATAAAATGTGACAGTCTGACAACCAGTCTTACTATGGGGAATCGTATCACCCAGTGACTGGGTTGTGGAGGTCCGATAGGTAGTCGTTCCATGTAAAATACTGATATTTAGCTGCAACCGGTTCGACTGGAATCCGACCCCAATATAGTTGGGAAAAGGCTAGGCAGGTGATAATGATAAACTCTCACAAGAAAATATGAGGAAGAAAATGTGTTGCGCCGACCCCAAATAAAATGGGATACGGACAGTTAGATGATGGTGAAAAACTGCAATAAGTTGGCAACTTGTCGTAACAACCGTTTGCTGTTTGATGTTTGATATTTTTTTTAATTCTTCTACGAGTATTTCTTTACTAACGGGGCACACGAGAGAGAGAGAGGCAGGGCACACTTGATTGTTCTAAAAAGTTACAATGGTCTGGAAAGCATGGAGTGGTATTGAAAGAACAGGGTGGGTTTTGGCCAGTATGGATCTGATTCTCCCTTCATCTCCACCTAGAACGGGAGAAGCCCTGTACCTAATGATTTTGAGCCTTAAAAAAAGTAAAACTTTCCCAATATGCACTTACTAGTTTCACCACTTACTTGAACGCGTAAACATCTTAACTGTAATTCTTTGAAACAGTTATCGATTGAATTATTGCGCTTTAACACGGAGAGCCCAGTAGAAGAGTGACAAAGATGCGTAAATCACACGCAGAATCATCTCCTGAACCTCATCAATCTTGAACACCACGCACTTCCCATAATTACAATGTTATGGTAAAACATCCCCCATACACAACTGCTGTCGACGATTTGTCATGGCTTCAAGTTATGAAGACGGTTCGACACAAACAGAAACGTACAGAAGGTTAACTTCATCCAATATCTTCTGCATAGCCTTTATTACAAGCTTTAAACCTGTCCCGTTGTCTGTAATCAAATCTTGCAAATTAAATTTGATCCACTTCCCGGTTTCCGATTGAGCTGAAATTTTGCACGTATATGTATATCGGGTGACAATACAATGTTATGATGACATGGAGCTGATCTGATGATGGAGTTGGAAGGTGGCCATAGGAACTCTGTAATGAAACGCCGCAAAGAGTTTAGACTCGTATGATTCGTCTTGACGAGTACTTTGTCTACCATAAGTACTTATAGCAAAAAAAAAATTGTTTTTAAAAAGAACAAAGTTTTGTAAATGACTAACTTTTTTCTTTTTTTAATTGTTTGGGAGTCAGCTTCTGGACTAAAATCCACGGTGTTTTTCGAAAGCCCTTACGTTCCGTGGCCACGATTACCTGATAGTCTTGCGACCCCGGCAAATCACTGTACCTACATTCGTGTCTATGTGTGCGTTCGCCTACTTCCGTTCTTTATATAGTAGCCGAACTTCTATGTCTATCTGTTTTGTGGCGGTGGGATGATGATTACTAAAGTAACAACAAATCGATCACGGGTTCGATGCTCGCTCGTGTATTTAGGGCTGTTTTGATGGGGTTCAGATGTTATGTTTTTGAGGATGGATATTGTAGGCTTTATTTATGATAGATGCATTAATTACTTTTGGGCTTGCTGTGTTTGGAAATTTGGGATTTTCGCATCTGTCACTAGATTCAGTCGTTCTATATTCTATCAGAAAAGTATGAATTCTAAGTGGTGACCATCGTTAATTTCTAACAACAAGCACTTTATGAGGGAAAGGTGGAAATTTTTCGAAAAATCTTTAAAGTTCGATATCACCAAAACCAGTTCGGACCCCATGTTTCCGGGGTTAAAATTGTTGCAAATAAGGTCTAGTATCACCCATTTCAAGGACCGCATCGAATTACAAATCACCCTTTATATTTCCATCAATCGTATGACTGTATTTAACTCATTCGTATTATAAAGTCCATGTTTTTGTCAATCAATAATTCATCAAGTCAACTGCCAACTTAATGAGCTTGTAAATTCATTATTTGCTTATAAAGTTACATGGCTGATTGGGGTAGTATGTCGGTTTAAAAAATAATTATTTCTCTAACTGTATTATAACCCGCTGAAACGCGTCCAAGAAGTTGATCTATAGGCTTTTTTTATCGTGGTAAAATCATCAAATGAGTCCTCCCACCCAGGACGGGACAGGAGGGCCTGGCAGAATTGTACTGACTAAAATCAACGGTGTCCTTCAATGGCCCTTTACGTTTCTAAGTCTGATCCGAGTTTCCTGATGAGAGAGTTCCGCGACCCCGGCAGGTTTTAGCCCCTTCCTCCCTGTTCCTTCCGTTGCTTTTGCATTTCAGGACCACGTTATGCTTGCGTTTTATGTCCGCGATATCCAAGTATAAAGCTCTTACAGTATTTACTAAAACGACGTGTTTTGCGTCAAACTGTTTTGAATAGACTAACTTCAGTCGCCAATTAAGCAGTGCACATACGCTCATGGATGTAGTACGTCCTATTTATGTGAATGGCGCCATTCACATTAGCTATATAGCCTCGTGAACGAGTGAACAAATCAATTGGGCGTATACCATTAGGATAAACACATCCGTAATGATCCAGAGGTTTGATACCTTGCTTCTTGTGATCGAAGTCATGAAATTTGAATCCGGGCAAGTATAAAGGATGATTCACGCTACACCGTGCCGTGTCCGGACCGTGCCCGGATGGCGTGCTTGAAAATTGTGGTGTACTTTTCGTATAAAGTGATTCATGCTTGCGGCCCGGACGGGACACGTCCGGAGCACGGACGAGACACGGTAAAGAAAAATATTCCCGTTTGTCACCAGTGATGCAAAAAAAAAATTACTACACTGGAATGAGTTAGAATTGATAAAAGATTTTTAAAACTGGTTCAGTTGTTCCAGGGATTGCTTCCTATAAACAAACTAAAACCTTTTATACGAATATTTAATTTTATGTAGTCAGTGATACATATTTTATTATTTCTCATCCATATAAATATCAAAATGCCATCTTTTACAAACAAACAATAAACTTTAAAAATATCAACAATACCCACACTGTATTTTGTGGAAGTTTGTTCAACAAAATCCAAGTAACTTTTTATAGGTAAGTCTATTTTAACTCACGTAGCCAACTTTTCTGACATTTAAAGATGTTATTTTCTTTTGTAATAACTACACAACGTACAGAAATATTACGTACAGTCACCAGCAAAAGGCTTGGTTACTAAAAAAACCAGCATCAATAGACGGCAGTAATATTTGACCCGTATTTTTTCTTTTGTTACTTAAATCTAAATAGACAAAATTACAACGCTTCTAAATTTAAATTCACAATACGTGATGCCTTGTTGTAATTTTTAATGCATCCTGACGTCACAAGCCAACTCTCGAGGTTTGAAACATTTTATCTTTGTGAATATTCACTCATTTAACAAAAGAAAAAATACGTGTCCATTATTTTTCAAAAGTGCAAGATGGACTAATTAGATTTGCAATTTATTGAACTGGAAACTAGCCTATTGAAACACACGCTTCCCTCTAGAGCCCCCCCCCTCCGTCATTTTGCTGACACCCTTTGAGGCGCGCGTGGAACACAGCGCGTCAACCCGGGCATGGTCCGTGGTCGGACAGCGAGTTGCCCATTACTCGCTGCCCGCATGCCCGCGCCTACGGTGGCCGGATTTAAACACACGCTAAGCAGAAATCTAAAGCGATGTTCTTTTACAGTATTGATTAAACTTTGCGTTTCTTTGGAAACTATACTAAGAGTATCATAAAATAGGCCTTATTTCAAAGTAGTACTCGTATTTCACGATAAAAACGGAGGTATTCTACATTAGGCACTCACTGAAATGGCAAATGGCACCTTAACTATTCCACATACGGCACCTATGAAAAGATTTCGCAGGTCGAATTACCGTGACCCCGGAACATAAAGGGCTATTGAATGACACCGTGGATTTTAGTCAGAACGAGTCTGACAGTCCCTCCCGCACTACTCTGGGTGGGATGACTCATGTGATGATTTTAACAAGTAAAAAAAAAAGGTGCCAGGTGCTCACCTCGAAAATCATGATTGAATTTTGTTAAGTATATACATTTCATTGTTCGTGACTGTACGTACAAGACAAACTTTTCTCAATATAATTCAAAGTTCTTTCATATTAAACCTACGCTTGGTAGAATTTATTTCAGTCGCTGTTTTATTTTCTAAGCTGTGCTATTGTCATGAATACAGTATGAGTTTGTATTTCTCCGTATTTTATTTATTTATGGTTGCTTTGAGGAATTGTGTGAAGTTATTTTTTGTTGGTAAAAGTATGTCCGCATTTACTTGCTATTATGAAGGAGTACAACGCCACCTCGCTGTCAATTTTGACATGTGACAGCTGTCAAATTTAAAAAAAAAACACCTCAAGTACACGTGCTATTCCAAAATTTGTTGTTCCGGGTCTGGGTGTTTGTGTATGTGAGTTTCTATGTTTGTAAACGAACCCACGATACAGAAGAAATTCCTAGGGCAAACATGTTAAATGAAATCCTGAAAAATTTAATAAACAGTAACACAGGACTCATTTGTAATAACAAACGAACGACGAAAAAACAAAACATTTTTATTTTGTTTATCATATTCTATGGCAAGAGAAAAAAAAAACGACGGGTTGCACTCTGGGAGTGCCGGCAGAAGTGAAAACTTGAATAGTAATTGTTGGAAATATCTTGTGAACAGATTTTAGTAAAACTCGCAAAAATGGTTGACTTTTTATTTCAATAATTTTCCAATGTGACGTACATCTTTTATAAACAATGTTACCTAGCAACGAATGTATCCAGTATACAAACTTCTTTAAAAGTAATAAAGTCACACGAACATTCACGCAAGCGCCCTGCGCCGTCCTACGCTTTTTCGATCAGGTCACCTGTCCTGACGTCCTACTCTTTTTCGATCAGGTCACGTGTCCTGACGCGAGTTTAAGATTTTATACCCATTACAGAAAAAGTGCTCAACGCCGCTAAAGAAGTTTTCACTTCAAAAATGGGGTGGAGTATACTTCTTTCTACTAGTGGGTTTTATCATACACCTATCCAGGTCGTTATCGTACATTACCCTTGACTACCCACAATGTCTTCATTCGCAGATGTGCACACACTATTACAATATTTCCAGCGGTCCCTTATTTCCTAAGGTAAATGTTAGAGATGCCACATAAAGTGATTTTGCCGAATACCGAATAGTGAATATTCGGCATAGGCTCTCAGCCGGAGCGCCGAATATTCGGCGGCACTAAGTCAGGAATTATAGTGATTTGAGAATAGTGCGGTGGCATTATCCCAAAAAAAAACTAGAGAAATAACATTTTAAAAAAATCATTTAATTTTTTTATTCAGCCAAATAATATCCAATATTCGGCCTGATACTTTTTTTTATCGTGGTAAAATCATCAAATGAGTCCTCCCACCCAGGGCAGGGCGGGAGGGACTGTCAGACTTGTACTGACTAAAATCCACGGTGTCCTTCAATAGCCGTTTGCGTACCGGGGTCACGGTAATCCCTTGGTCCCGCGATCCCGGCAGGCTTTGGCCCTCTACAGGCCCCGTCACTATGCTGACACTCTTTGAGGCGCGCGTGGAACACAACGCGCCGTCGACCCGGGCATGGTCCATGGTTGGACAGCGAGTCGCCCATTACTCGCTGCCCGCATGCCCGCGCCTACGGTGGCCGGAGATCGTCTTGCGACGTCCGACGCCGTGGGCGTCTACCACTGCGGCTGGGGTGGAGGGAGGACGCTGTCCTCTCCCTCAGGCGGCCCGCCTCCTCCTTCACGAGCATGACTGCTTCGCAGAAGGAGGCGACCGCTTCCCACTCCGTCTCGCCCCGCAGCATGACCTCAACCAATGCCGGGCGCGAGAGGTCTCCGCCTATCGCCGTCGTGAGGACACGGCGGTGCTCTGCCCAAGCGGGGCAGTCCTGCACCGTATGCTCCACCGTGTCCTCCGGACGATCCTCGCAGTGGTGACACCCAGGCGTTTCTTCCCTCCCTATCCAGCCACTCCTCAAAGAGGGGTCTTACCGCCGCGATTGCGGCGTGCCCGTCGGCCTGATACTAGATGAAAACTATGCCGAATACCGAATAGTAACCGAATATTCGCTGCAACTCTAGTAAATGTCTTCTTGTTACATGGAGCGTTGGAATCGTCCTTTTTATATAAGCTTTCTAATCTTGATATTTATCTAACGACCCACCTAAAGGACATTTCGGGGGATACCGTATACGCAAGGGAGTTTTTATATGTATACTTAAATTACTATCATTGTTGTTTTATACACGGAAAATATGTTTGTAAACGCGCCCACGATACAGGAGAAATTCCTAGTGTAAGGCAAAGTTAAAAAATATATATTATCTTGATCATATATATTTTTTTGTATGCAACTATTGTGATTTAGCTAAATAATAACAGCTTCACAGGACATTCCTCAAGGTTAAGCTGTGCTTGACGAGGTTGTTCTGTAGATGGGTGATCATTTTTCATAGTGAGTTTAGAAATGTTAAATACATATAATTATCCCCTCATTTTGCCACTTATTTTTATGTCTTATGTAATGTGGAGCGAACCTATTTTCGTAAATTCCTCAAATCTAGACACGTCTGCTACATAGGAATGAATAGAGTTAAAATCTAATAACACTGCCCGACCAGAGAATCGAACATAGGACCACATGCTCAGCATTCAAACTTGCGTTCACTAGCCTTACTAAAATGTAATCACGAAATTTAGAAATGTCATTATGTTCTGTTGTAAACTTGCTTGAATTTTGCGGTTTATTTAATTAAAAGTGGGTAATTTTGTAGAGATAAGAATTCTGAGAATTCCTGGCTGTATTTTGTAGATCCTTTGGACTATTCTCACTAGATATGCCATTTGTAAGCTTTTAGTTTTAGACCATCGGTAATTTTCTTTTATTTAATAATACATCTTGTATTTAAAAAAAAAGCAAGTTTAAAGGCTGTCTGAATTCCTTTAAAATCTATGGGAAAATATTTCTATATTTTTCGTGTTACGAGTAAGATGGCCTCCATCTGGTGTCAGATATTTAAACTGCCGCTGGAAACCTCACAGACCTTTGACATGGCGGAAAATACAATTGCATTTTTCATTCCGTCCTAATGTACATTTATTATAGGGCAATAATATTTCAGCCATTTAGTCATTAATATTTCAACTTATGTTACTCAGTCATTATATTTTTCAGTATGCTGAAAATATACCACTGAAATACAGAATATTTCTCTTTAGAAATATTATACATTGGACTAGGTTTTAAGGCAATATAAAACTAACTTGTTCCCTACAATTTTATGATAATGTTGGCAGTCATATCTTTGCCGTGCTAACGCCTGAAAATATGTTGTAATATTATATTATTATGAAACAATGATAGTCTTTCAAACATGACAGTTATCTGAATATTATGGCAGTTTCTACTGAATTTCTTGTTCTTTTATTTTGTGAAGATTTAAGGCGGAGATGTAAGATTTTTCTTCGAGTAATGGGAAACTCGCTGTCCGGCCATGGACCATGCCCCGGTCGACGCCGCGTTGTGTTCCACGCGCGCCTCAAGGAGTGTCAGCAAAGTGACTGGGCCCCCTAGAGGGCCAAAGCCTGCCGGGGTCGCGTGACTTATGATTTACCGTGACCCCGGTACGTAAAGGGCTATTGAAGGACACCGTGGATTTTAGTCATTAAGAGTCTGACAGTCCCTCCCGCCCTGCCCTGGGTAGGAGGCCTCATTTGATGATTATACCACGATGAAAAAAAAAAGCACTTGATTTGCTTAAAACAAGGCTATTTGTGCGAGTGATAGTTTTTGAGTAAAGCAATCAAAATAATTGCCTACACTACGGCCGCATTAACGGGAAATGTAGGTAATGGACGTGTATTCTAACATTTAACAAGTACACACATCAAAAGTGTCTAGGGATCAACATATATTTTTGCAATAACTTTTCTCCTGATTGATATTAATAAAAATTTTTTTAAGGATTCATCAAATAAAGTGTTTTCGTTTGTCACAGTAACGATAAACCAAGTCACCTTTGCATTAATAAAGAAATTTGCCATTTTCCTAATAAAGGGATTTTTGACATTTGAACCACTAACACAAAAGTTCGAAAAAAAGACTGAAATAACAGTTTTCTTTAAAATTTTATTGGGTAACTTAAACAATTAATAATCCGTGTTTCTACCGCGAACACTAACAACACAAGAACATCGGTTTGGCATACTCAAAATGAGTTCATCCAAATCACGCTGTGGAATGGCCGCCCATGTTCGTTGCAACAACAAAAAAAGGTCTTCTTGCGACTGGATACCCTCCATATTCGGCAGAGCTCTTCTCTGTAGCATATCCCATGCATGCTCAATCGGATTCAAGTCTGGCGACTGAGCAGGCCAGGGCAGGATATTGATGTTAGCTGCGGCGAGAGTCCGTCTTACAAATCTTGCGGTGTGCGGTCGTGCATTATCATGCGTTAACTGAAATAAGGGACCGATTTGCACTTGTAGAGGAACGATGACGTCTGATACAATCGTCTCAGCATAAATTTGAGCGTTGAGGTTGCCTCTGATCCAAATCAACTCAGTTCTTCCGCCGATCCAAATACCCGCCCATACCATGATGGTTCCACCACTATAAGGATGGACTTCCTGGCAGGATTTTAATCGCTGTTGGCGTCCAGGGCTTCTCCAGTGTCGTATACGTCTTGTATCCGGTCTCATACCAAAACGAGACTCATCAGAGTCCATCCTTATAGTGGTGGAACCATCATGGTATGGGCGGGTATTTGGATCGGCGGAAGAACTGAGTTGATTTGGATCAGAGGCAACCTCAACGCTCAAATTTATGCTGAGACGATTGTATCAGACGTCATCGTTCCTCTACAAGTGCAAATCGGTCCCTTATTTCAGTTAACGCATGATAATGCACGACCGCACACCGCAAGATTTGTAAGACAGACTCTCGCCGCAGCTAACATCAATATCCTGCCCTGGCCTGCTCAGTCGCCAGACTTGAATCCGATTGAGCATGCATGGGATATGCTACAGAGAAGAGCTCTGCCGAATATGGAGGGTATCCAGTCGCAAGAAGACCTTTTTTTGTTGTTGCAACGAACATGGGCGGCCATTCCACAGCGTGATTTGGATGAACTCATTTTGAGTATGCCAAACCGATGTTCTTGTGTTGTTAGTGTTCGCGGTAGAAACACGGATTATTAATTGTTTAAGTTACCCAATAAAATTTTAAAGAAAACTGTTATTTCAGTCTTTTTTTCGAACTTTTGTGTTAGTGGTTCAAATGTCAAAAATCCCTTTATTAGGAAAATGGCAAATTTCTTTATTAATGCAAAGGTGACTTAGTTTATCGTTACTGTGACAAACGAAAACACTTTATTTGATGAATCGTTAAAAAAATTTTTAATTAATATCAATCAGGAGAAAAGTTATTGCAAAAATATATGTTGATCCCTAGACACTTTTGATGTGTGTATCTTGAAAATCAACAGGAAAAGTGGGGCCCGGCTATAAGATATGTTTATAGATTATTGCATTTGAAGTCCTGTTATAAGAGATAGTAGATTCATTTTAGTGGTTTGTTTTCTTCTAGATTGTAAAACGAGATTACTCTTTTTTTTACGTGGTAATATCATTTATTGAGTCCTGGAACCCTAGGTGAAGATGAAGAGACTTTCGGACTCGTACTGACTAAAATCCACCGTTTTCCTTCTATTCACCCTCCCTAATTTTTTGATGCTGAAAGCTAAGCTTTCAATGTAAAAACTAAATCCCTAAAAAATCACTGAACTCTCCCGAATCTTTGATATTTTATCCTCCATAAGCCACCTTTTCATCAAACATAAACTTTAAATACGTATAAAATTGGAAAACTAAAATTGAAACATACCCAAGCTCCATTAAAACTTCGACCAGCTCCCACACTCTTCAATACGAAACTAAAAATAAAACCGTACAGTCCATTTGCCAAATCTCAGGCCATTCTCTGTCCATCAAAGTTTTAGAACAGCCATCAAACTATCACTTCGCAGTACAACAGTTCCTCCAATAAAACTTACTTGACGGAAGGCAGAAGTTGTATGAAAGCTGGCCCACATGTTATTAGGTCGTACCATGTCGTATAAGTGAGTTTGTTTTACTACTGATGTTTCTGTTACACGTAGTTGCTTTATTGTTGCTTCTTGACTCCGAGGAGAGGAGATTTTCATTATTTTCTGCGAATTTTGTCGGTTTTTAGTTGCCTTGTTAGTAGGTTTCGCTGTATAGAGGAAGTGGTGAAGGACAGACTTATTTTTCTGAAACTGCCCCACGCAAGGAACTTCTCCTGTGTCGTGGGTGCGTTTACAAACCAACATATAAACTCACATACACAAACGCCCAGACTCGAAACAACTACTTGTAAATAATTCCGTGCGGGAATCGAACCTGCGACACGCAGCGCAGCATTCCAATTGCTCAGCCACTGCGCCAAACGTGCCGCCAGACGCCTGGGGATAGTCTTTTGTTATAGATAAAGGATATATAAAAAAAATAATATATACAATAGATTTTAAAAAAACACTTCATCAAAGAAATTCACAAAAATTTTAGAATACTGACAAATAGAAATGGATCTGTGCTTGTCGGTGCAGGAAAAATAGAGCTACGTTATCTTATGCACACGCAAATAATAGACTCAAGTTAACACTTGATAGATTTGCCGGTTTCTTTAGACATGTTTCACTTACTCTTATCAGCACCGACCTGATTGTACTAAACCAGCTTCTCCATGAAAGGACCCAATCACAACACTATTAACAGTACAAAACTTATTTATATTAGTTAAAACAAAGGAATTAAACATTTAGAAACCAATTCCTTAAAAAGAAACTGGCGGACAAATTCCCATTTATCAACCGCTGGTTGCTAAAATCCACCATTTTGTAATATAAGAAGCAAATAAAAAAGTTGGAAATACACTAGTACCGGGATGAAAGACTTTGTAAACATGATTGTGTTATTTTTATGAGATTTCCTCTCGATGGAGCGGTCCACGAGTTGTGCGAAACTTTTATCCATTTTCGAGTCGAATTGCCATTGGCACGGACTGCGAAAGGAAGTGGAGTTTTTTCTCGCGTTTAATATTTATCTTTAAACGTCTTGGGAACTGGCAGTTGAATGGAAGTTTGAAAGAAATAGTTCTTCAATTTTTTAATTCTTGGTTTTGCCCGCGTTTTTGCTATTTTCTCCTGCATCTTGGAAGATAGACCGATTTTCTACAAAAAAAATAGTTAAACAGTTATTGAACAGTTGTCTAAAATAACTGTCAACTGCAAAATGGCTGGGTGACTCGCTGTCCGACCATGGACCATGCCCGGGTCGACGGCGCGTTGTGTTCCACGCGCGCCTCAAGGAGTGTCAGCATAGTGACGGGGCCTGTAGAGGGCCAAAGCCTGCCGGGGTTGCGGGACTCACAAATTACCGTGACCCCGGTACGTAAAGGGCTATTGAAGGACACCGTGGATTTTAGTCAGTCAAGTCTGACAGTCCCTTCCGCCCTGCTCTGGGTGGGAGGACTCTTTTGACGATTATACCACGATAAAACAAAAAAAAACGACGGGTTGCACTCTGGGAGTGCCGGCAGAAGTGAAAACTTGAATAGTAATTGTTGGAAATATCTTGTGAACAGATTTTAGTAAAACTCGCAAAAATGGTTGACTTTTTATTTCAATAATTTTCCAATGTGACGTACATCTTTTATAAATAATGTTACCTAGCAACGAATGTATCTAGCATACAAACTTCTTTAAAAGTAATAAAGTCACACGAACATTCACGCAAGCGCCCTGCGCCGTCCTACGCTTTTCGGTCAGGGTCACGTGTCCTGACGCGAGTTTAAGATTTTATACCCATTACAGAAAAGTGCTCAACGCCGCTAAAGAAGTTTTCACTTAAAAAAAAATGGCATTTAACTTGAAAAAACTGTCGTTGTGCAATTACACTTGTTTCTAGACAAGTGTTCAACAGATGCTTAACCTTTTTTTGTAGTAAGACGGAGAAAGTCTGAAAACCAAGCTTAATCAGCAGTGTCGTTTCATGTAAAATTTTGAGCAGACTGGGAGCCGATACCTAGTGTAATATGTATTTGGGAAAGTTCGGGGCAGATAATGATGACTTGGAATACTGATGAATTTATTTTATTAATGATTTGTTTGTTTTTGTTACAGGTAAGTTTCCGATTGACACGCGGTATAAGGTGTTTCAGCGCTTTAATACTTCGTAAGGTAAATGATAGATATTAATGTAATTGATAAATGCTAGACAACTATTAGAAAACCACAGGCAAAAAATATGAAGTGAGGAAATGCTTAATTAAATCTCAGAATAGATTACAAAACCTGACAAATAAATGCTCATTTTTTCACAACGTTACACAATGTAGCACACAACACGTTACAGTCATGACTGGACAAAGCGTCGCAGTCGCGGACAAATGCGTTCATTCAGCATCGATTACTGTGCAGCTATAATGTGCCACCGCACGAACTATTGTGTGCACTCTACTGTGCGTTTATTCTAACTAGGGACACGTTCGTTTTATATTGAATTACTCAATTGCACAGCTTTGTGATATAACTAGTTCTGGTCCTTGCCTTATTTTGTATGCTTGGTGTCCGATCATTGGTGATCTGGTGACCTGTTAAGATTCCCTATATGTTTTCCTATCTGGCTGGGGCTATTGTTGCTTCAATAACTTCAATACGTTTTACGAATTGTTAAACAGTAATATAGTTATTTTTTTAGAGAATTAACAGACATTTTAGAAAATAATGAGCGCTGGCCATTTTTAAACTAAGACACATGCACTCGTTACGGTCTTTAAAACAATAAAACCAATTACAAAGATATCGTCATTCCTCTCTATCAACGTTACACAATGTAGCACACAACACGTTACAGTCGCGACTGGACAAAGCGTCACAGTCGCGGACAAATGCGTTCATTCAGCATCGATTACTGTGCAGCTACAATGTGCCACCGCACGAGCTATTGTGTGCGCTCCGCTGTGTGTTTATTACCACTCTGGACTCGCTTTTTATATTGGATTACAAAGTTTAGAAGACTTTATTGTTTAGGTATAGTACCTGGAAGTTTATTTGCTCTAAAATTCTTTTAAACGGTCTTCTCGTGTAACGTCAGTGGATGCACAACCCAAAACAACTATCTGTTGGCCATACAAATATATGTTGTGTGTGGGTACAACAGTTACAGTACTGTTGTTACAGTGTTGTTTGTTATTGTAACTGTTGATAGGTGCCGAATGTGGAATAGCTCAGGTGCCATTCACTCAGGTGCTATTTTAGCAGGTGCCCAATGCGGAATAGCTCAAAAAAAGTAAAAATGTTGTACATTCAACAACAAAAAACGGGAACAACAAGTGCCTTTGTAAAGGATATTTAAAACCTTTGTAACTTACATATCAATTTCTAATAAAATTAACAGTAACAAAGTATATCTTTTTTTAACGTGGTAAAATCATCAAATGAGTCATTACACACAGGGTAGAGCGGGAGGGACTGTGAGGCTCGTACTGACTAAAATTCGTGAGTCCCGCGATTCCGGCAGGCTTTGGCCCTCTAGAGGGGGGCTCCGTCATTTGCTGACACTTTGAGGCGCGCGTGGAACACAATGCGCCATCGACCCGGGCATGGTCCATGGTCGGACAGCGAGTTGCCCATTACTCGCTGCCCGCGTGCCAACAAAGTAAATCTAGTAAAACTATGCTTGCCTTCTGAGCTCGCTTACCTCTAGACAAATATTAGTATGATTAACATACCAGTTACCAGACTGTTTGTCTATGGTTTAGGTAAATGCACCTGTGACACCATTAATATTATTATTATTATTTAGTGTGAGGTCTTTAGGCGAGTCTTTAACAATATTATTTTATTAAAAAAAACCCGTCTATTATTTTTCTTTAATTGCATGAAACTTTTAATTCCTTCTAAGTCTTCAAAACACTAGTTCCAGAACTAGTTTTTACTAAGAATTCCAAGACTCCTTGATTTTTAAAAACTCACGTTCAAAAAGCTTTAAACTTCTCCAACTTTCTCCAAACTCCGAAGACGCGTGGAAGTCCACCAAAATTGAATTTGAAAAGAAAAAGTACGCCAAACATACGCCAGCCCTCATAATATGAAAAGTAATAAAGTCCCTTGTAAAACAATAACAAACTGCCGAGCGCAAGAGCCCCCATGTTTTTACAACAACGCTTAATTTATGAAGCAAACTTATAAAAATATACGGGGAAGAGCGGAGATCGCGAATCGACAAGCGTGAGGTGGGCTCTTAGGCTAGATGGTGCGATGATTTACGCAGTGTGGTTGAAACTATATTAAATTGGCGATGCGGCGGCGGCGCGGTCGCGGGGCGGTGGCGGAGCGTTAGCGGCATCGTGTACAGGAGCGCAAATTTTTCCCTACGAATTTTAAATCAAAATTGTAATCGACTCACCGAATCGCAAAAGGAAAAATATTTATTAAAAACAACGAAAGTTTTCAAAACATATTTTGATCATCAAAGGGGCGTATTCTATAAATTTTATCGGCTTGCACAGCGCTCTGCCGTGTTTACTATCAATTTGCTTGGTTCGCCCGTTTTTTTGTTCGACGGTAGTTTTTCTATAAATTCATTTTCGTGGAACTCTGTTGCAGTTGATGTAATTTTCAACGTATTTTCGTTGAATATTACGGGGCTTTTACGTGTTGGTTGTTTTACTTTAAAATAAAAATTAGGTTATGTGTCTACTCTGGGGTTGCGGGACTCACAAATTACTGTGACCCCGGTACGTAAAGGGCTATTGAAGGACACCGTGGATTTTAGTCAGTCAAGTCTGACAGTCCCTCCCGCCCTGCTCTGGGTGGGAGGACTCATTTGATGATTTCGAAGCATTGATTTGGTCGAAACTCGATTTAAAAAGGTTGGTCACCCATCCCCTGACCGATTTAGGCAAGCGTGGCTATCAATATCATAGATACATACATAGAATATATTTTATTCCACACCAAAGTACTACATAGCTACATTCAAAATTGCCATACTTTAACACCCTTATTAATAAACGCGAACTATAGTTACGTCAAAGTTATTCCTTAAAAAATGTATAGATAATCTGAAGATTATCCTGGTTGTAACATTAAGGGTTTTACGGTACAAATGGCGAACTTATCACTGATAGCGATATCTTCATACAACCGTTAGATGTACAAAAATAAACTTCAGTTACTGTCATAAATTGACACCAACAAAGTTCAAGGCAACTTAAATAACGAACTTTAAATACGAACTTCGTATAAATACGGAACCGTATCGTTTTCCGTTCCAGCGGTAGTGGCGGTGTTAAGTAATCAAACGTCCCGCTGTTTATCGCCTTTTGTTGCGAACCGATGCGGACCGCTGCGGCCCGTCCATTGTTTTAGTTCACCGAGTAATGAGTGAATGGAGTGACGTACTACATAATTTATAACATTGATCGTGCCTTTTTCTTATGGGGACAAGGCCGAAACTAAAGAATGTCGTTAGCTGCAGTCTTTGTTTATTCTTTTAAAGTTTCCTTTTTTCTGTTATAATTTTATTTGTTTTGGGCTCCAGTTATTTGTGACGTTTTCATTATTTTGCTTTTCGTCCACGTTTGGGTCATACAAGCACGGAGTTGTGAGTTTACCTGCAAAGAAGTTATATAAGCCAGATAAATGACACATGTGAACTAAACTTCTGATCGACTGCTACATGAAGCATTACGGCGAAAAAATTACTGTTAAAGGATCAGTCAAACCGGTACTGACAAATAACCGGGACTGACCAGACATTGAAGTATTACGCACTCCGGCCTCCTCTCCAAAACGTAGACCGTAATCCACCACACAGGCCTTTTTTTTATGTGGTGAAATCATAAAATGAGTCCTCCCAGAGAAGAACGGGAAGGACTGTCAGACTCGTACTGACTAATATCCACGGTGTCCTTCAATAGCCGTTTACGTTCCGGGGTCACAGTAATCCGTAAAGTCCCGCGACCAACCACACAGGCCTAGCAGGTTGTCAAATGCTATCGAACTTTTGGTAAGTAATCCATTTACTCCATACTTCGTTACTCTTAGCTTGCAGTCGACCACAGTCACTCATCTCAATGCTTTTCATTCGAGTTGCGATCGAAAACGTTTAGTAGCACCAATGCATTTGACTGATGAGATTCTTTTTGTATCCGAATGAATTGTTTCGCTCGGTTTTAAATAGATTTGATTGTTGAGTTGAGATGAATGTGAAACCATCCGGATGCATTCTGGTCTGTCTTCTTCAGGTTATTGGGTTGTGAGAATAGGGAGACACTTAGACTTTAGTACTAGGGAATTGAACTCCCACGGATATCCCAAAAATCGCGGATATCCCACGCTTAGTAGGATCGCGTGCGACCGCGAGATCAACTGGGGTTCTAAAACCGTCAGTTCAGCAATAGAATTGCTATAAAATTGCTCTTTATCAACGCTACACATATATTTTACAAAATTCAATTTACTTCCTTTATCTAAATTGGAAGAAAAAACTGATAATAATATTTCACACGTCGTTACCAGATAAGCTGAAAACCACGACAAAGGAACAACATATTCACCTGAATTTTACCAAAATCCTTCCCCAAAATAATCTCACGTGAGATAGCTTTTAAAGTAAACCACATTTCGTAAATTATCCATTTTATAGCCAAAAGGAGTTTCCGATAACACAGCGGTAAAGATAAGCAGACATCTTAAATATTAAGCGCGCTTGTACTTAATGTAAGCTGAGATTCGATACTTTACTAGTGATGGGATAACACTCCGGGTTAAAATATTTTGGGAACGGGATTTAAAGGTGGTGTTAAATACATTACATGCTGGAAATTGGGTTTGGTTGTAGAGGAGCACATTATTAATAAAGAGCTAAAATCTAATTAGCTCTTCGTTGAAAGGATTTATGGAAAGAGACACTTCGTGAGTCCCGCAACCCCGGCAGTTGCAAACAAATTATAATAATTATAGAAAAGACATGAATTTTCAGTACAAGCAAAAGTTATTTGATACATCGAGACGGTTAATAAAATACCAATATCTTCAGTATTGGCTATCACAAAACATACAAACAACTACAAATAACAAAACTTCCGACATCCACTTTGAATTTCCAACTCAACTTGAAAGTTCAACTTAAAAATAAAACTTTCCCGGGACGAAGTCGCGTCTCGTGTCGCAACACTATCTGTTTGCTTATCCCGGGACTCCGGACTTCCGGAGTGGAACGTATCTGTTAGAGCTTGTAGTAAGCGGGACTTAAATTATTATGTTCATGCTTTGATGTGTCAGTTATCGATGATGAGATTATGATGGCAGGCATTTTGTGGTACGTCGATTTTATGGGTAAGTAAGTAATGGTAGTTCGAAGAGCAAATGGGTTATCAAGGGTCTTTGGTATTACTATCAAGTCTTGATAACCTCTTGACGTTAACTTGAAAGTCTTTTGTGATATTATTTGGTGTCTTTTTGAGACTACCTCATCATCATCTGCCTAGCCATTCATCAACTATGTTGAGGTTCGTTTTCAATCGTATTTTACATGGAGCGATGGCATATCAGGCCTCCACGATCCAGTTACTTGTTAAAATGATTGGACAAACAGACGTGGTTTTATTTATAGTTATTAATTTCATGGAGTTAAATTAGATTTTTTTAAAAGACTTAAAAAATATGAACATATTAATTGAAACAATTTTTGGGAATTAGGTTATAAAGAATTGACGAGTGTAGTTAAAAAGACATTTGAAATTAAATACTTTTTTACCCATTACTCACCGTCCGCAAGCCCGCTCCGCCGCTGTGCCCTCTGCTATTCAGAGGGACACGCGTTGGAGCGTCCACCCGACAGGCTATTCGCATACTGGCAAAGAGAGTTTTTGCCCGCATCCCAGGGTACACCAGCCCGAAAAACTGGTCTTCCCCCCGGACGTATCCGAAAGGGAACTCCAGTCCACGGGCGCACGTGGAGGTTTCCTGTCTTAGCACCCCGAAATTAAATACTTAGTCCTATTTTCAGCTTACTATCACGCCCTTAATAATCGAAAGATAATACCGAAGTGGACTCAATAGTACAGTCACATATCGTCCATTGACTATTTGACAGTAGCTATAAATTACAAATATAATTAGTCCGTCATTTAGAGTTTTAAAAAATAACGGACACGTATTTTTCTTTTGTAAAAGCAATGAATATTTACCAAAATATAACGCATCGAAACTCGAGAGTGGGGGCTCGTGACGTCAGAATTCAATAAAATTGTGACGTTTTGCCAATTATGTAAGCATCGTATCTCCGTCAATTTTGGTTTACGAAACAAAAGAAGAAATACGGGTCGAATATTTTTTGATAATCTAAGTGACGGACTAATTAGAATTTTTCAGTCAAATAGCCAATTATGTTAAGTTCCATGTACTTGGCGCGAGCGTATTCCATTAAGCAGGAACAAATCCAGAATGCACAAAAAAGAAAAACCTAATTAATTTTAATTGTTAAAATTTGTTCAGCCATTATTATACTCATCAAGCTACATGACAGAGTTCTTACGACCTACTTAGTTTAATATACACATCGTTACACGTAGTTATTAACAAGTAAACGAAGCAAGTATCAGGAGTTTAATCATAAGGCTGTGCGGTAATTGCTGGGAAACTTCCTCCGAGGCGCGTCGTTTCGTTAATCGCGGGGAACATTTGGTAGGTAACGCGGCAATAATCGCCATCTTTGGAAAGCAGTTTATTTTTACTATGGATGGATTAATATTGAAGATACTTACGAACTTGTATGGGAGTTTGTGGGTGTAATTGAAATGACGGCACGTTTTGCAAAGTAGTCTAGCGATCGACTGCTGCGGAGCGTGTTTCGGATTCGATCCCCGCACGGAAGAAATATTTGAATGATCTATAAGTAGTTGTTCCAGGTCTGGGCGTTTGTGTATGTGAGTTTAAATGTTTGTAAACGCACCCACGATACAGGAGTAAATCCTAATATAGGGGAATGTCTTAAAAAAAACGTGATGGTCATGTTATAGGACTGTACGGTTCGCCATTTAATAGTCTTTTTTCTGTATGACCTTTTGTAGTTGTTCCGGGTTTGGCTGAATGTTTGTAAACACACCCACAATACAGGTAGTTATTCCAGTTGTGAAAATATTAATTAAAAATCTCTATAATTAAGTAGACAACGCATTTAGTTGTAAGAAGCGACGGCTCATACCAATTTTCTTTCTTCTTAAATAAAGAGACGAGACGAAAAAACTCAATTTCATATGTTTATTGCCCACCGTAATTTCCACAGTCTAAAAATAAACTCATTCGACAACTCCATATTATTTTCTTTCAACAAAAAAAATAAATCATCAGTTTAATAGCAAGAAAATAAAACGGAATAGAAAGAAATAAACTTAATTTGATTAAAGTTTTTCTTGACGGAGCGATGACAAATTATGAGAAAATATTATCTGTGACGATAGTTTGGTCTTTCACCCTAAGTAGAGAGGAGCTGGTCGCGGGACTTACGAATTACCGTGACCCCGGTACGTAAAGGGCTAGTGAAGGACACCGTGGATTTATTTAGTCAGTACAAGTCTGACACTCCCTCCCGCCCTGCCCTGGGTGGGAGGACATATTTGATGATTTTACCACGTAAAAAAAAAAGTAGAGTGGAGCTGTGATTTCATATTTGTCTCTGTTAAGTATGTTGATATTTTTCTTTTTGTTTTACTGTGTGTACTTTGTATCTATTGTAAACTGAAAGTATTCCGAATTAACTTGTCTAACATGCCGTCTACTCCAGGGCTCCCCCACCCCTCCGATTTTCCCCCAGAAAAAGTCATCTAAATTGATTCAGCAATTTAAGCGTAGAAGCGCAACAAACAAACTCACTTTTGCATCATTTATAATATCAGTTAAAATTTTAACCTACACGATTTCATTTCTACAAAAGTTCAATCACGTACTGATTCTCGCAAAATCTAAGTAGACAGACAATGAGCCTATTTTCTTTAATAACAGTATAAAAAGCACCTGTACCTATTTCACCCCTCCGGATTACACCCCCTTGAGATATCACCCCCTATCGGTTATTATCGAACAATTTCTATTGAAATCACTTGAACTGGGATGACAAGGACTAGCAAGAATCTCTTTATTGAATTTTTAGATATTGATAAAATATGTGTAGCTCTGAAAAACAGGTAAATCCTATCCACGCCTACACATGGTTTTATTCAAATAGATAGATAGATTTTTTTCGTGGTAAAATAAGCAAATGAGTCCTCCCACCCAGGGCAGAGCGGGAGGGACTGTCAGAGTCGAACTGGCCAAAATCCACGGTGTCCTTCAATAGCCCTTTACGTTCCAGGGTCACGGTAATTCGTACAGTCCCGCGACCCCAGCAGGCTTTGGCCCTCTAGAGGGGCGTTTCTTCCCTCCCTATCAGACACAGGTACCTCCCGAAACTTCCGTGTCCGGTGAGGACCTGCGTCATGCGGTAGGTCAAGACGCTGTGACGCCTATCCAGCAACTCCTCAAAGAGGGGTCTTACCGCCGCAATTGCGGCGTGCCCGAAATAGATAGATAGATAGAATACACTTTATGAACACGATATAAATTACTGGTAGAGAGTTTATCTTTTACAGAGGGTGACACAATAGGCGGTATATATTACCTGATTCAAATATTGCCTGAATATTTTAAAATATCTGTTTTTGGTTCATGATTTGAGCGAAATGGCCTCTATAATTTATTTTTAAGCAAATAGTTTGAATTCAGTTAAAATGACTACATACATAGGTATATGTTAGCCGTATAATTTGGAATGGGCATCTACGGTACATTTTTTTATTTACTTATCGTGGTAAAATCATCAAATGAGTCCTCCCACCCAGGGCAGAGCGGGAGGGACTGTCAGACTCATACTGATTAAAATCCACGGTGTCCTTCAATAGCCCTTTATGTTCCGGCGTGACGGTAATTCGTATGTCCCGCGACCGGCATCTACGGTACTTTCACAGTCATTGTAGTATCATGTCTTGTGACTGAGACTGTAGCCACTTCAAAATTGCCTGTAACTGGCCTACTTGGAAATAAATGATTGATTTTTGATTCGTTTTTTCCATCCATCACCGTCACCACTACGATACCCACGACACAGGACACACACAATCACAAAACACACCTGTCTCTTGCGTTCCAGGGTGTGTGTGTGCGCAACCCAGCTACGATATCTGAATTTAGCCTGGATGATGGCAAAAGAGACGAGAGGTCGAAGGGTCGAACCCCAGTGCTTCTGTGTTCACTAAGAAGTATATACCTCTGCCTATGACCTTGTGGATTATAGTCGTAATGTTATGTTATGATTGTCTGTAAAACTTAGAGACCTATTTTCAAGCATCGCATTACCAACATCACAGATTTAGACGCCATAAGCTCAACCAAACATTAATACCGAACTATTACCATAATCTGACTCTATTACCGCGATACTGTGATAGCGAAACTTTATGTCGTTTCACCCCTTTTCAACCCTTCTCACCCCCTTTGTCAACCCGTTTCACCCCCTCAGCTAATTCACTTAGTTATCATACGTAGTTGTGAAGTTATCTCGTTATGGTGGGAGTTTCATTGAAGTTTTATTTATTTATTTTTTAAAATTTTAAATTACGCATGGAAAATAACTTTAGGGACGATATGATATTTATTTTAAATCTGATTCACTAGGGATTTGAAGTTTAGATGTATTAAAATAATAATTTATGGTTGTTTTATTTTTTGTTTGCAATTAGTTTTTTGGTATAATTGCGTATCGTAAAAAAGATACTCAGAGTCTGCTGTTATTCAATTTTTTCGTGGCAATATTAATCATAACATTTTTGTGTTCAACGATTCCTTTAATATTTACACGATACATCCATGTAGGGGAACAGTGTATAAGACGGGGACGCGAGGTATCATGGGGGCATACACACTTAAGGCACACTTAACACAACACTAACGTAGCGCAAGCGCCATCAGGACATCATTTGCATGCGGCCATTAACAAATAGCATCCTGTTGGCGCTTGCGCTACGTTAGTATTGTGTTAAGTTTGCCTGAAATGTGTTTGTTTTGTGTGTTTTGCCATCATACCCCGCGTCCCCGTCTTATACACTGTTCCCCTACTTGTAATCACATCAAAAAAAGTTTGTGATCACTAGCATAAGCGGATATATATTTTTTAAATTGGACTGTGCTACTGTTTTATAAATGTATATTATTTTAATAATTAATTATGAATGAAATAGAAGTAAGAAATCATAATATAATCTACAGTAACAAAAAAGATTTCGATATTTCAAAGTGATCGTATACTTCTTTGATGTGTATATATGTATGTACATACAGTCATACGATTTTTTCATTCACCGATTGCCTTTTTCACTTTGACACGAGTTCTAACTTCAAATAACGCGGTCGAAGACTACAAATTGTTTGGTCAGGGTTCGAGACTTAACTCTCATTATTTTTTTTTTTCGTTGTCAATTTAGTGGTTTTAAGTAAACTTATGGTAAAAAATTCAAGATTATGGTCAGGGAAAAACTTGAAAAAGCGCCTGGAATACCGGGAGAAGTCAGGGAATATTGATTTTGGTAAATAGTGGTCACCCTGAATAAGTAAGCAAAACATTTATGGAAGTCTTACACGTTTAAAAGAAACCTCGTAAATGCTTGAGAGCATTAAGCTACCTCAATCTCATTGGTGTTAAGAAATACGCTTAGATTGACCGGTTCTGATGTAGGAGCTCATTTAAACTGGCAATTAATAAAATGTTAAGTAAATAAATTAATTGAAGTTCTCTTTAAGTTATTTGAAAACCGGCTATAAGATTGTTAAGAAGTTTTTTCCTTTATTGTGGGTGCATTTACAAACATTTAAACTCACATTCACAAGCACCCAGAACCGGCACAACGACTTGCAGATAAACATCTAACAAATATTTGTTCCTGGCTGAAATCGAACCCGCAACATACGCAGCAGTCAATGGCTCAACTTCTGCGCCAATCGTGCCATCAAATCATTGTTTTTTGTTTGAATTTTTCAAAATTGTATAGTTGCTGAAGTGCAGGGGTGAGACCTGCTAGTTCATGGTATATAACATAGTATTACTCGTCATTAAACATTCTAGCCTTACAGCACAACCGTTACCCTGAGGGCTCTTGGGCTATCACACAGTCCATCTTTGGTCTTCAATCAACATTTCTCTGCCAAAAACACAAACAAACAATGAAGCGAGAAGAATGCTCACGACAATTGCTTCGACATCACCCCGATAGCATCAACTTAATCAGTAACATCAACAGGTGCTAAGCGTACAACGGTCCGCAATAATGTCCTCAGTTATAATTAGTGCGGCGAGTGTGTTCTATCTGTGCCGACAGAGAACGTTATGTGCGCACAATGGCTAGGTTGTAAGTGAGACATAAGGAAGGAAGAAGGTTGTTGGATTATCTGTGGTGGTCGATGAACTTATTTATTTTATTTCTCTTTCTGTAACTAAGTAGACTAATTAGAAGGTCTTTTAAGTACGAAAACCCAAGTAAAAATCAAAAATTCCATGGCAATTTAGCATTATGATGCAATAAATAAGTAAAATATTTTTGCTGTTCAATAGCAGCAGGTTATTAAGATTATTTTAAAATGCCAGTGGAAACACTAAAACCTTAGTCTGAATAAGAGAGTGATGAGAAGAACACACTCGGCAATAAAAAAAAAAATATTAAAAACGCAGACAGTGACTAACTTTTCGACAAGGAATTGGCTTGAGCCGATTACGACCCACCACATCTGTGACGTGTGTTTCACTGTGTGTGTTTCATCTGCCGATTTGTTCTAATAGATTAGTCTCGATAAAGTTGTTTTCATACCCTAAGTAAAATTCTAAAATTTCAACTATCATCCAAAGACCACTAAAGTCGTCATGAACATGTAACCAATAACGGTCTTACTACTATAAATTAGTATGGACACGGTGCGGTGTATCTAGCTGGGACAGACGCCTATTATGTATATCGAGACGATCACACAATACTGGATTATACGGACCAGATAGCAGGGTTCAGTGGTACTCAAAGAGGGTCTTTATTGTAATTTGTGCCCAGAGAAAATGCTTACAAAATGTAACTTTACAGATGACCTAGACGCGTACCACGACGGCTGGTTCGAGGAGGCACAGGATATGAGGTTATGGGTGGTATTACAGGAGGCTTTCGCCCAGCTAAAGTATAGCATGGGCTAAAAGCATATTCTAGAAAAGATTTCCTGCCAAATTAGTTATGTCCCACTCTACGCTTAGTGAGATACGGTCTTCACTCCAGGAGTCGCTGCCTCTTCTTGAGGTTAGCTCACTACTACTTCTTCAACGATAAGAACTGTAAATTAACGATTAAAAGAAGTCCTATGTCGCTTTAATAAGGTGTTCCGCGAGATAGAACGTATTGAAGAACCCGACAACGCCTGTCGGGCGGTACTCCACTAGACACAGCACCCGTCTCGTTGGAAGGATACTCCCCTTTCAACGGAGTATTGAGGGACTTTACACTTAGCTCCTCACTATTCTAAACTATGAGTAGATTGTAATTGGGGTTTCTGGATCAGGTCAGATCCAGAAACACCCAATTACAACCATCATTCATTATTTTTTCAATCATTCATTCGTAAACTTATGATTCAATTTGTAATGTTCGGACTGGTTTGATCTCAAGAGCTTTGATCTTAATTCGTTTAAAAACTGGCACATATTCTGACCTGATCTAATCTAGTATATGGGTGTGTATTCATAATTCTAACCTGATCTGATCTGTTATCTGAGTGTATATTCATATGCGTTTTTCATTGCAACATGAAAGATTTCTCACTAACACAATTCTTGACGATGTTTTGCCACTTATTGATATATTCCTTCCCTTTCACAGCGTTTAGGTAAAAACACTGTGGAAAATTTATAGCATGCTGCATCCAAGGATCATCATAAATTTCCCAATCTTCTATAACACCTCCACATGAAAAACATGCCGCTTTATCATACGGATTACTCCCGCAATAAAAGAATCCGGCATCAGCCATTTCCATCACCAATCTTTTCTTCGAATTATTCGTCCCCCAATAACAATTAAAGGATAATTCACGTATTTTGTATGTATTATACATATCATATCGAGGTTTATATTCAGTTTGATACATATTTTATTTAGGTATTTATTTGCTAGTTCTTGATGCTAATGATTATTAACATAGAATGACATTGCTTTAATGATGCAAGCAATTTATAAACGTGATTGAACAGGATTGGGAAAAATAGTATGGATAGGTATTATAAAAAATGAAACAAGTTCCTTTTTTTATTTCATAAAAATTTTATTATCATGGCACCATTTATTTAAACATAATACATTTTTTAAAGCACATACAGAATTATGATAAATACAATTATATAAATCTTCAGACTGTTTATATTGATCATATAAATGTACTAAACTAGAACAACCCTTATCTTCTAAATTAAATATATTACTATTACTATTTTCTAAAATATGCTTTAACCATAAAACTTTTTCTGAACCTTTAACATAAATACATTTATCTCTTAATATATCGGAAACCAAAGTCTGGTAATTGGAATAAGGTACAAATCCTTCACTCCAGTATATTTTTTTGTTACGTTGAATCCAAAGAACTACCTTCTTTTCAGATTCCGTTAATTTTTTAAATGGAAATGGTGGCTTAACTAAAAACAATTGTAATTTTTTGTTACACAATATAGCGATTTCTTTTAATATAAATTCACCTGCTTCTGTTCTAAATCCTTGAATATCAACAACAGCAATCATGATAACCTGCGTACAATGTTGCTGAGAGGTTTGTATTCAACAAGTCGATCGTTTATAATCAAACAATACGCAGTTGTCTTATCTGGTATTGGTGTGGAACATTCAACTTCTAACCGCACGTCCACTGGACCGGTTTTTAAACTATCGTTTTGTCTTGAACAATCTAAGATGAAAAGGGGGGCCTTTTCTTTAAAATCTGTTAGATCCAGCAATGGGTCTACAGGACTGTTGTAATACGACTGACGAAATTTCACATACATTTCATATAATATACTGTACTTGTTCTCAGAAAACTTTAAACTCAAAGGTTCGTAAGGATAATATTGCGAATTTAAATAGAGTGCTACATTGGTTACTTCACAATGATCGAATAGTGAACCGTCTTTAGTCCGATTATTTCTCCTATTAGTTTGCAAGCAAAATATAACATATCTAGGCTTTTCCAATTGTGAAGCTGTTTTAACCGACCAAGAATGCTTTGTAGTTTTAGGTAGCAAGGGATACTCATATAAATCCCAATTTCTAAAAGCCATCTGAATAGGTTTGTCTCTTTCTAAATGTTTCAAAAGTGTTAGTCGTTCTCGATCTGACACTTTTATATGTGGCACCCTCCATTGAACTCTTTCTATGTCTATTTGAAAATTAACAACATCATCAGTAAGAATAACACTATTTAAGTTAGAGTTACTTCTACTCAAAATAAGTTCGTGTTTACAATTTAAGATAATTTTATTGTAATCTTCTGCAAACCCTAAAATCTTATTCAATGGTATCACAGCACTAAAATGTCCATCACTTTGGAATCCTGCTAAGTTCCAGCCCCATAAGCCCGCAACTTTATTTTCTGCTCCATTTAATGAAATGTATGATTTTATTGTTGACGTAATTCCTGAATTTTTAATACGGTCTATTTCGATACCATTCATTTCGTATCTGATGTCTTGAAACAAAGACATAACAGGGTTATTAGTGAACGTAACAGTTTTCTTGATCGGATGCCCATCCTTACCGAACAGCTTTGCCTGACCTTCGATGTATATTGAACTGGCTGATGGTAGCACGTAAATATCTTGTTGGTGTATGGGGATTCTGATTTCATCGTTTTCTCTAAAGCTGTTATTGTAGGGATTGTATGAATGGACTTCATAGCTTTCGATTGAACTATCAAAGTGTGGTAAATCAGTGATCTGTAGTATATTCATACTTTAAACCCTAAGGCTTTAAGAAAATCTCTATTTGATTTAGTCAATTTCTTCACGTTTTTCTTACGTCTGCGCACCTTAATGGTTGTTGATGGAATAGGACGTTTTATTTTCACTGGAGGGTTTTTATTATATACTATCATTTTGCTTTTCTTAAATGAAGACGTAATTGAATATGTTCTTCACCAAAGTCAATACAGGAACCAAACTGATCTACAACCCTGACAGATATGGATGAAATTATATTTTTGTTCACCGGGAAGTAAATAACGTTCTGCGGTATTTCTGTGTACCCGTGACTTGAAGCAGTATCACATATAAATTCATGAATAAAATGAGTCGGTAATCCGTTGTAATATGAACCGTGCACAAGATCACATTCGATTCTGATAGCTGTTAAACTGCTGTTATGAACGGGTACATTCGGTCTTGATTTTAATACTGAAAAGTATAGTAATCCGCACTCGTATTGATCAGACAAATGAAGAGGTGGTTGAAAATAAGAGACCAGTTCTGATTTATTTCCAGAGATGGTAACCGTAGCAGACATACTTGCATACTGAACTCTTTTAAATGATCCTGTTTATTTTATTTCTTGATTATGCCAGAAATTCTTTAAGAAATTTAAACATAGATGTCCACAGTTGAAGGGGTGATCACGTTGAATATTTTTATAATTATATTGAATGTTAGAACCTACATATTTTATAAATTCCTTTGGAGGTTTAAGATTTCCGTAACTGTCGAAATACTCAACATAATCATTATATTTTGCATAGGCTACCCAATGAGAACCAGAATTTTTAGAACTATCTAAATTAATAACTCCACATTCTTTTTTATTAGGATATTTAGGGAGCTCATCTCTCATATAGACACCTCTAAAATAAGGAATTCTATTTCCGTACTTTAAAATATCAAAGTTAGTTAAGGCCCGTTTGGGTAGCCGATATCTTAGTTTTTTTCTTTTGATACGAAAATTCCAAGACCGCCCTTATGTGGTTTAAGATGTAGTCCTTTCCCAATACATAGAGCTTCCATTTTTTCATTATGTCTCTTCGATTCCTCATACAGCTTTTTAGCCATTTTGAATTCATTTATGGTTTTAGCAATACCAGCTGCACCGCCTGCTAAAGCCCCCGCCGCTGACAATCCAGCAAAAATAGGAATCAAAGGTAGTACTCCTCCAGTTTTTGGAATAGGAATGACACGAGGGAGCTTAATCGATGAATCATCAGCTAATTCTCTGGTAGCGGCAATAGCTAATTCTATAGCCATTTTCTTGCTCTTAGGTTTTAATTTTTTTATGTGTCTTTTTGCTTTTGTAATAACAGATTTCAATTTACTTTTTAAACCTTTTCCAGGTGTAATTTTTGGAGAATGCTTGTTCAAACCAGATCCAGTTTTAATTTTTGCCGACATAGCCTTACTTACTAAGCGTGCCGCGAGTTTTTCACCTACACGGGCATCGGAAGCAACCGCTCGCCTTTTTGCCATTTTTAACAAAATTAAATCAGCCTTATGTCGATCCTTTAAGTTCGATGACTTGTGATATGCAATATCGTGATCTTTACAATATTCGTCCAACTTATTAACACCCTTATCTCCTTGTGTAAGTCTGTTTATTAATTTAGTACCAGGACCACAGTAATTATATCCTGGTAAGTGTAATTCAAATGGTAAATTATTAATAAACCAATTGAGAAGACTACTCTCTCCGAAACACATTATAAGACTGATGATTCCAGTTGAATACTTTAATAAATAGTTATGTGATGGGAGTGGTTATTAAGTTACTGTTATTTTATTCATAAAATTACGTTCGTTTTATCAATCCAACTGCATTCAGCTGAAGGCAAACCTAACCATTTTACTAAAACCCTGTTACCTTTTCTTCTAAGAACTTTCTCGACTAGATATACGTCGGGATGTTTTGTTTTTTGAAGCTCTTGTAAGTAAAATGCTCCTAAAATAGGTTGACCTCTGATTGTATCTTCAATTAGGTAGGTGATAGGAGTTGTATTTTGTATTTTTCGAATTTTAAATATTTCCGTCGACCAGTTGGGGGTATATCCTTTTTCAAATGTTCCTTTGTACTTACTGATACGAACATAATCGCCAACTTTATACTTGCTTCTTATTCTTTCGTTTTTTACCAAACTTAAATACCTTTCTAATATACGTTTTTTATTAATCTTATCTACATTAGCAGGGATTTCTTGAATTGTCCGATGGTAAGTATGATTATATTTTTGAATAACATCGTTAAGGGTATTGTCTATCCAATTATAGTTGCCTTTTAAACTAAATTCTTTATACAGTTTAGATTTCAATGTTCTGATAAATCGTTCAACTATTGAGGCCTTTTTTGTTGAGTAAGTAGAGTAGTGGTTGATATGATTAGATTTCGTAAGCTTCTGAAACTTATTATTATAAAATTCTGTTCCATTATCCGTTTGAAGATTTTTCGGTATACGCCCCATAGCCAGCAATATTTTGAAAGATTTGCATACATCATCTCTGGTTTTACTTTTCAGAGGGAAGGCCCAAGCATATTTCGAAAATGTATCAATAACGGTAAGAATAAATCTATAATTTTGATTTTCTTTTGAAATTGATTGCATATCAATTAAATCTGCTTGCCACAGGTCATCTACATCTTTCATAATAACACGTCTTCGCGGAAAGTTCACTCTCACATTTTTATGTATTTCGTTTACCACATCAGCTTTGCTCATTTTTAGAATTCAGTATATTTGTCTTGAATTCATCTATAATACTGAATGAAAAGCATATTTTACAACTATTTATTCTTTAATAATGTGAGCTTCTTTTAATTCTTCGATTATAGATAAAATTTCATTGTCATGGTTTGTATTGCCAGCATCTCTTGACGCAACTAATAGTTTCAATCTCTCAACTAATTCATTAGGGTCATCCCAATATACCAAGTCAGTGTTGTTTTTGTATTTTTTTAGCGTTGGTAAGTTTCCTCCAAGCTTAGTGTAAGCAAGTTTATTGTCGTTTGAAGATTCAGAAAACATTGGTTTGATTATTTCACGGTATTTTATTCCTTTATCACCTCTTATTTGTCCATTAGGATTAAAATCTCTCTTATGAGCATTGGTATAGTGCAGCATATCTTTATATACAAGTTTATCTTTACTCGAAATTAATTTTAAATCTGGTTTTTTTCGAAGTAAAAGTTCTTTCAGGCCAGGGGTTAAATTATAGGATTTGTCACCGATTTTAATTAAAATGACACTGTCGTCATTCAAACTATCGATTTTAGAAAACGAGACTACTGAATTACCCATTAGCAATATTTTGTTTACACTTCTTATTCCAAACGGTATATTTAGATTTGCACGATCATAAATATCATGGATATCACGACCCTCTAGCGAAATTTCTAGATCATCCGGTTTTTCTTTTTTAGAAGACACTTCCAAGTCTTTTGCAGAATTCAGTTCTGGATCGCAGCATTCTTCAAACTTTGTAGATGAGCTGGTATCAATGCCATCCAATTCCATGTCTTCAAAGTTAGAGTGTGTATTTTCAAAATTTTGTATTTTTTCTATTGTTTTATTCGAATCAACTAGGGTTTTAAGGGGATCTGTGACAGGTTTAAACATTTTATCAAGTGACAAATTCATTGAGTGTTCCTGGTTTTTCATTTGTTTTATTTTATTCTTTATGGAGTCTACAGACTTCATTAATTCAATTTTAATATTTTTCTCCATCTTATGTTCAACGACCGTATTCGCTTAAAGAGGAATGAATACTAATTTTTTTTGTATGTTATTCATAATTATATCATCAACTTTCATTAAATTTAAAAAATATATCGAAATTTTTTCTGTACCTCCCATTACTTAATGAACATTCTTTGTTAATAAGCACGAAACTGTAAGGATTACTCCAAACTGTTACACAAATATCTTTAAATTGGTTCCAGTTTAAATCAGGGCTGACATGTTCCACATAAATATGTTTTAAGTTCACATCATCTTGTTTAAATATTATAAGAAAATTAGCGTTATCACGTAACAATTGCTTCGGAATTTTTGAATAGGTTTGAGATAAATAAAAACAATCGATTTGTTTATGTCGTCCCATACAGAAATAATTACGGATATTTGTTTGATTCTCAGTTGCAACGTCATCAAAAATAAAAACAGAATTTGTTAAAGCTTCACTCGGAGCCATGACATCTTTATCATTCTTAAACTCGTAGAATTTTATCTGTGGCACCCTTCTTATCACTTCGCTCAAAAAGCGATATTTTGGTTGAAAAGAAGTTTTAGAGTAAAGATATAAATTTTTAAATTTCAGTCCATTTTCATGTAGCAGTAAACTGATGACAACATTTGTTTTACCACAGTTGGATGGCCCACATATTATACAACGAATTGTATTCGGTAATAAAGGGCTATGCCTGATATAGTGAGGAGAGTCACTAAAATTTATATTATTAACATTCAAGGTTATGGGCTGCTTGATCAACTTCATCTTACGTATTAATATTATTGCCATTGAACATACCAATATATACCTACGCAAAGTCTTACATTTTACTTTAAAAACAGGAAAGGCGATACAGATAAGACTATAAATAAAAGCCAAATTCTGAGTAAAATATTATGTATTTTATTATGCTTATAAAAATAAGTAATATAATTATAAATTGTACAACTAAACTAACACTAATAGTATATCTTAAAATATAGCAGTTTAAATATCATAGCTTAATACTAACGTTCTAACATATGTGGTCAAAATGACCCCATGGTAATGTGTCTATTTGATTAGTTTGAACAATTCTTTTATCATCTACTCTATTTAAAATTACTTTATTTACTTCCTGTGAATACAGAACATGTTTGCTTGACTTTATCATATTCATCTTACATTGTAATGTAATATTCTTAAATAAAACTCTCTTATAGTTAGATATTTTCAATTTTTTTGTAATGGGCTTTGATACTCCTTTAGCTTTGTTAATCTGTGTTTTTATTGATTTAATACAATAAAGTTTTGCTCTTAAACCCGTAAATTCGCTTATTACATCGCCACCTAATTCATCTTTAAACAAGCCAGGAATTTTATTATTTATCTTTGGAATACTGTAAGGATTATTAAAATCAAAATTGCTAGTATCAAATTTTAAAATATTTTCATTCAAATCCTTATAAAAGTTTTGTGTATGTATTAAGTATAATAAACTGTCAGTGTCAGTGTAACACAGTTTAACATTTTCACCGTACTTATTCTTAATGAAATCGTAATGAAAATTATACATATGTTGTTTAGCATATTCTAGTACAGAGAATCCAACATAGATGGGTCTATCTAAAACAAGTTTGTCAGGATTCAATTGAATTGCAAGAAAATCTTCACTAAAAATACAAATACTTTTTAAGTTTGGTTTTGCAATTAGTTTCTCTGCGCCTATTGTTTTATTTGTTCTATTTTTATTATCATTCCATTTAGTCACTAATCTAACATGAATTTGCTTTCGTTTATTTTCTATAGTTTTCCCAAATATTGAATTGTTCAAAAGTTTAAAGAAATCCTTTTCAAAAGAGGTATTTGCTGATTGACGCAATTGAGTATTTAAGTCTATATACTTTTTTAAAAAGTTTTCTTGTTTAAATTGAAGTATGCGATGGATTTTTTTCAACACAAGGCCATTTTTAACACATTCTTTCAAATGAATGTAATGTATAACATAGTTATACTTGTCATACAAATTCGCAATTAACTTTTCTGTCTTTCCTCCTATGGGTATGAATTTTTCTGGAGCGAAAGGCAGGTCACTATGTAAATTATGTAAATATTCAGGATACATTAGATCTACTTCCAAAATATAACCGTACTCAGCATCGTCAGGAATATCGAACAGATGGAAACTTACTATTTCCTGGTTTGTCATAAATTTAAAATCTGATATAGGTAATTTTCTAGTCATTGCATGTCCATAAAGATTGTTGCAGTCAAGATATACTAAATATGTTGACGGCTTTAAATCATCAAAATGAGGGAGGTAAATATTGTTGGCTTTAGCATATCGATGAGAGCATTGTGCTAATCCACCGCGAATTCCTTTTTCTATCATATTATACATTTCTAAATCATGAATCAATTCCAGTTGAATACCCGTGTAAAGAAGCATAGCGTCCCAACTTAAACCAGGAGAACTTACATAGTATGCAGGATCAAGATTATAATGCTGTAGACATATATTTCTAAAATTTTCAAAAATATCATATAATAATAAAACATCACACTTTAAATATAAATCAGTATATTCACCAAGACTGTTAATATTAAAGCAACTCCAAATAGTTTGTGCACGTTCATACTCGCCATCTGTTATATGTTTCTTTTGCATACTACTGTAAAAACAATGTTTCGGGGGAAGTTGTGTCTCATTATATTTCTGCCATGAATCAATATATTCGTATGGATATATACCTTTCCTTCGAATTAAATCAAATTTTTCGTCATCGGGGAAAACTGATCTCAAATTCAAGAAACCACTGCTTTCTAAACTTTTACTCAAATTATCAAGACTTGTGTTAAGAAACTGAAAGGAATCTATGAATTTAATCTGCAACGGTTTATTATATTTACTGGTTTCAATAATTTTTGTAATACTTAAATATTTTTCTTTTGTCTTAGGAATTATTTTTATTTCGCCATCATATTTCGCTAATTCTCTGATAAACAAATGGGAATCATAACCGGATAGATTATGAAAAACGACTGGTATAAATGAACAAACTCTATAAATTAAATTACAGTGTGAATGTGCTGCGCCTCTATACTCTGACGTAATATGATCATGATCTCGAACTTTGTCATCAAACAATATTTTTTTACAAATATGACATGTACTTGCACTGCGATAATTATCAATTTGTTCTAGAGTCATTGGTTTCATGGTTTTTTCAGTAGTCAAGATCTCATGTATCGATTTAGTTTCTTCAATGATTTTTTTAACAAAAACTTGTACACAGTCTGGCCCTCGGTAAGAAACAAATTTATTTAAATTACTGTCATGCGAGCAGCACACATAGTATGCAAAACATGAAGGCTGGTGTAACTTATTTTTTATAGTATTTTTATCAGTATTCACTTCATTAAAATTGCTTAATAGGCTTTCAAAATCAGCATATATAACAAAGTTAATTTTTTGTTGTCTTTCAAAATGTTTAAACTGCAGCGTACTGTTTTTATCTGGTAATAAAGTTATAATTTTAGAACATGCATGAGAATGGAATTTTGTTTCACTAGTAAAAAATTGCAAACAAGTCTCACATAAATACATTCGACCTTTATGTTTTGAAACTTGACGTCTCACTAAGCGTAATAGGTTTTTTATTAAACAATAATGAGCTCTGTTCTCTTTTTCGTAAAACAATAAATTAATATGTTTATCTCTCCTAAAATTTGTCACATATAAGGGGCCAGTTACATTGTAATGTTTATCCAATCCGTAAATATTAATACTTAAATCACTGTTATTACTTTCAAATAATCTGATATCTTTTGGTGATGGCGGGAATGACATCCCTGTTATATTAAATATCGTACTAAAATGAGGATAAGAGCTTGTCCTACAGACATTATTTTTGACTGGAAATAATGCTGCTAATATGCTCCATAAAAAACAATATTCATCGTTATTTTGTATATTAATACAGCTCTTTGTATTCTTAATAACTTCTGGTAATTCTATGTAAGATCCACCTCTCATAGGAGAATACTTATTTATATTTATTTCTAAATGACTCAATGATGTTAATGACCACCCAGATTCACAGTGCTCAAATTCAGTTAATTTCATCTTGAAAGTCTCTCTTACATTCAAATAAATTTCATCAAAATCAGTACTTTTATAAATAACTTCATATTTTGTATTAAAAGACTTAAGCTGTTGCTCACCTGATTTAGGTAAAATGAAATAAGCAAACAGCTCAAAGTTAACTTTAATACATGTATTCTTTATTAATGATAGCTCAACTAGTTTAAAAACATCATCTCGCTTACCGTCCAAGAACGCCTCTGGTAGGAGGTACTCGTCTTCTATGGATGGGTTTAAGCGATAAGTCATTATTCTGTTTTTAAATGCTGTAGCTATTATATCAATATGTTCAAACTCTGATTTTATCAAACAATTCGATTTATGGATATTGGTTCGTTTATGATATCTGTATTCAGGTCTAGGTATCTCAATTTTACATTTATCACAATGTATATAAGATGTTGACGGTGAAACGGTAGAAGACGATTTTACTGAAAAGAAAAAAAATTAAAAAAGAGTAGATATAATATGCATACATTTAATTAAACAAAATAATCTACATTTAACATACACAACTAAGTACTTAATCAATACAGTTAAATGATAATATAGGTTTAATTCAATACAGTTTAGTTTTATAAAAAGGAAAAAAATAAAAAAGTATGATTATACATTTACTGGGGAATACATCAGATAGTATTAGGTACAGATTCTACTGGTACGAGCTTATAAAAGTAGGAGTGCGATTTTTAAATTCTTTTCTCGTTTCCTTTATGAATGTATTTAGAAGCTTCCAGGACTCAGTATCCGTATTAGTTTTATTTTTAATAGTTATAACGGAATGCCGCCATCGATTGACTGGGGGCACCCGCTCAATTTCATTGGTATTATATATTTTCAATTCAATATAATAACCCCCAGTTTTATCTTCATCTATTTGTCGCGAGAAGCCATTCGCTAATCTCCTTGTTATGTAGGAGTAAATAGGTGCAATTTTTTTACCAGCAGCAGTGCCATGATCCAGTTCATCATCGTCGCTATCGGTGCCGAAGAGATCTCGCGCCGTAGATTTCACCTTCGTCTTCTTTGAAGTAGAAGGCTGGTTGTCTGTTGTCTTCTCAGGAATCTTTCGCTTCTTCTTGCTCGATTTTATTGAAGTGTCAACCATCGATTCATCAGACGACGGGAACAATTGGTCAGCCATTTGCTTGGACCTGAAAATAAAGGTTAATAACTAAGTGATAGTAGTAACTTAACGATAAAGCTAGCTACATATTGGTTGAAAACATTTAAGTGGAATGTTTGACATGGAAGTGCAACTAGTAATATCATAATAGATAAATAACAGATTGCTTATAAAAACTTAATTGTTGAAAAATAGAATGACTGAATAGTAGAGTTATTGAAAAGTTTAATGATTGAATAGAACAGTTACTGAATAGTTGAATGAATGAATATTAGAATTAGATAAACATGTAAACCAAAATAACTTACATCTTAGAGAAGGTCTGGTAAGCTTCCAGGTACTGATGAGGGCAGCTCTTGCTTGTAGCTCTTGAAGAAATGCTTTGTGGTCTTACTTCAGCAGCTATCCTCTTAAATAGTGATAAATCTACGTCATAGTATACCAAATATAGAAAAGGGCACGTGTAAAAAATGCTGTGTCAGATAACTCAACCCAAATACGATAGTTTACATTGTCTTCAATATTGTAATCTAACACTAATTTAGCTTACTATGATATTTTTTACCCGACTGCATCAAACAAAGGATGGTGATGTGTTTTATAATGTTATTTTATGAAACCATTTTCACACATTTTTTTCTAACCGAGCCAATACGATATTGCTTGAAAACATAAAACATGCTGATGCTCACTTAGGTACATTAAATTAAAGTAAATCTTGTGTTTCATTCCAGCATAGAGCTATTTAAAAAAAAATAGTCTATAACAAAAAATATATTTTATAATAATTGTAGGTAAAACCAGGCCAAAATAGTTGTATGTCAATATTGATTATTGTTTTGATCCGTCTCCTTAAAAAGAATTCAACTTACGTTGCGAATTCGTTAACGTTGATATACTATTAACATACCATGATTTTGCCCGTCAAATCAACTGAATAAAATGTATGAAAACGATCACCATGAACACACGGACAGTAGTATTATCTTATCGATATACATTTATGATAAACAATTAAAATCATGGGCGTCGGAATGTCTGAGGTTTCAGTTTCACCATACCATTTTTGTGTAGATATTAACATCTGACATAAAATATACGATTTTGAACTCTATGTATTAAAAAAAAAATTAATTAAAAAATATATAAGGGGAGTATAACAAATTGAAATTCATTTCATTTTTTGCATCGGATTGTGAAGTGTTATAATTGTGGAATGTCGGTAAGTGTTACTTTAATATAATAATTATTCTCTAACAATTTAAATATTGTAGATATTATTAGCATTACTGCATAACGTATTTCCACACAATCCCTTATTCCAATCTTAACATTTGTAGTGTATCTACTTATAATTAATTATATATTGTATTGTTATTTCAGGACTCGGGGGATCTATTCAATTTCGTACCCATGAATCAATCAGTTCAACAAACCACCGGACAGAAGACGCTGGGTCTTGCTCGCAAGAGATCAAAAACAGATCAAACATTCTTTCAATATATAAAGAAGCCTGTAACTCGCGGGGTAAAAATAATCAAAATAGAAATCTATGACATAGACAGTTTTCAAAAATCCGAACAGCCGATGTGTAATTGTGAGGCTGATGTGTGCGTTCAACATGTCGTAAAAACTATGTTATACGATGATATATACACCGGTACGAGAGAATTAATTACCAAAATTCAGGATGACATCGAACCAAGAGTATAAGATTGTAAGTAAGAGTAGAGATTTGTGTATAGATTGTATAGACACAATAAAATCAACTGTGTAATAACTATGTATGAATAAATGTTTAATCTTTTAAAATATAAGTTTATGTATCTGGCATATTAATGAATAGGCATTGACTATGAAAATATTAAAACTTGTATATTGTACTTTAAAATAAAATAATTGAAATTAACATACGTATTTTTATTTTCTTGCTTCCTCATTCTTATAAATGTACTTCATAGCTACTGCACTACGTGGGTGCCTATATAAGGCAGCGCAATTGACAATAGCGAGCGCATTCCATTTTCGTTAGGCTATCGTATCGAATCGAGTATATGCTCGAATTTGATACGAGTGTCAAATGTTGTTGAATTAACGTACTAATTTAACAATATAAAAAATAGAATGCATATAAAAATGCATATTGAATGAATATATAAATAAATATAGGAGTCACTAGATCATCCTTTTGAATAAAAAAGTTAGCACAAAAAAGCATGCACATCTGACCTCCTCTCCTGCTAAATATTAAGCTCAGGAAACAGATAAGATCAGGTCACAAATATAAATACACACTCAGATAACAGATCAGATCAGGTTAGAATTATGAATACACACCCATATACTAGATTAGATCAGGTCAGAATATGTGCCAGTTTTTAAACGAATTAAAACATAGTTGCTCTTGAGATCAGACCAGTCCGAACATTACAAATTGAATCATAAGTTTACGAATGAATGATTGAAAAAATAATGAATGATGGTTGTAATTGGGTGTTTCTGGATCTGACCTGATCCAGAAACCCCAATTACAATCTACTACTATGCTAATTGTAAATTCCTCTTAACTACTCGATAACTTAACAAATTAACATGCTCAATTATCAGTTACAAACTTGTAGATCCTAAAATTGGTTCAGTAAGTCAGTTATATGACATTTTGCTAAGGTGCCGCGCCGCTACGACTCGTTGTTGTAAACTTAACTTTGAATTGTAAAGTTAAGTTAGAGTTGAACTAGCTTCCTTTACGTAACGTATGGGTAAGTTAGAGATGTTTGTTTTTAGTTTGCTGTGATGGGATAGTTTGTTTGTTACTTTAGTTTGCAAAAGAAACTTATAGGATTACAGACGTGATCTTATGCAGTTCAACTAAGAAGGAGACTAGTTGACGCCATATTGTGACGTCATGAGCGTCAGGCATCCTTTTTAACGCATGTACGCTTTTAAATACAAAGCACTTTATTGCTAAACGTCATTTTCAAGTAACAGTTGACTATATAGAGATCATAGTCTATCTCATTTTTAATTAGTCTAATTAAACTGCTTAGTACCTAAATCCTAAACCAATTTCCGTCCAGTTTGAGCACCACTGCCAATGTACAATGGCGTCAGTGAGCGTCAAAGCATACGACAGTTAGTACAGCCATCGGGGATAATCGAGATCAGCTGCAACTTGCACACCTGGATGTTCGATCTATAGGAGTATAGCTCACATTTACATAGCAACATCTATTGGTTTAGTATCGACGTTTGTTATCGTGTACTATAAACTTGTATGTCGGCACGGTTGGCGCAGTGGCTAACTAATCGACTGTTGCGCAGCGTGTCGCGGGTTCGATCCCCGCTCGGAACAAATATTTGTATGATCTGCAAGTAGTTGATCCGGGTCTGGGTGTTTGTGTATGTGAGTTTCTATGTTTGTGAACGCACCCAGGATACATAAGAAAGTCCTAGTGTGAGGCAACGTTTTAAAAAAAAAATGTGGTCCTTTTTAGTCTTTGATCAATAATAGCACTCAAACGTCACCCAAAATGTCATCGCAGCTGTCAATTCTGACGTAACTGCAGTGTCAAATTTTGACGTTTCTTTATTTTTTCGTTTTGACGTTTGTTTATCTTCCCGTTTTGACGTTTATTTTCCTGCAAGCCTTATTTAAATACGCCATATTTTATACGCCTTAGGTTCCAAAATGTGTCCTGTTTTATAATTCAAACGCACAACGTAATTGACTTTCTCACTACCAAAACCAAAACAATCACCCAATCTGCAATGACCCAAAGTCCTTTAATACTTAACCTCTAACTGGACCAAAGGTAGACCTATGCACAACTGTGGAAACACCTTTTTTAATACATTTAGTACTGCGAGTCCATTCACGGGACCAATTTGTACCTCCATGGAAACACGGGTTGTCGTAATTACGTACTTACAGCCATTTGTGCGACGACATGGGTCCAGGGATGGAAACTGTTATTTCTTGAGGAAAAGATAATGTTTTGTTGTGTTTACTTATTAAGATTATCTTTATTATGCAGCTGGGGTCACCGTTTTTGGTTTAATCAAAATTGAAGAAGGTTTTTCCAAGTGGTCCAGAATTTCAGATTAGAAAAGTATGTTTTCGAGCAAGCGTAAAGAATAATGCTCGTTCCTTCTCTGTATGAGAAGCGTTTGATCAACAGTGGGATATAATAGGCTGGTATAACTATTTATTTATAATCCCGTCATCGTAACCTTCTTTTGGTTGAACAAATGAGCCCTCCCGCCCTAGATGGAGTGGGAGGTACAGTCAGGCCTTAATAGCAAAAAACAGCCTTCCTTCGATAGATCTTTACGTTCCAGGGTCACGATAATCTGTTTAGACAGTCCAGCTGTTTCAGAATTGTTTTGGGTAAAAACTCATCAACTTCTTGTAACAATTCTGAAACATATAAACTTTTGGGAGTACCACGAACTTCACGAATCATAGCGACAGTATATTTTAAACTCTTCGGTTTAAAAAGCCTCATTCGCAAAATGGCCAATTCTCTAAAAGCCTAATTAGCAAAATGGGAAATTATCGAGATTGAATTTTTTCTACGTAATTATTATAAATCTAAGATTTATTCTTTCTGTTTAACTAAGTTGTTTCATGTTACGCGAAGAATTCATAGATTTATAAGAATTTATTACTATTTTTATTTGCCAACTAGCTTCCGCCCGCGACTCCGTCCGCGCAGATGTCGGTCTTCGCGTGGATGGTTTATTTCCCTGGCTGAATCCACTGCGGGTAATGCAACGTGTGTTCGCGGTTCCACAGAACAACGTCTATGAATAAAACTGAAAAAAAAGATTTTTTTTCTACGTATTTTTCCAGGATAAAAAGTATCCTATGTTATGCCCAGGATAATAAGGAATAATTATACCAAGTTTCATCGAAATCGAACCGTTAGTTTTCACGTGATGCCTGCACAAACAGACAGACAGTCAGACAGACAGACAACAATTTTTTTAATCATATATTTAGGTTTGGTATCGATCCAGCAACACCCCCCGCTATTTATTTTTTCAATATTTTCAATGTACAGAATTGACCCTTCTACAGATTTATTATAGTATAGATAGATAGATTTGAGAACTTGTCCTTTTACTACTAGGTTGTCATTTGGCGAATTAGGTTTTTTGCTCATAAACCAACGATTCGTTTTTATAGGAAAAGAAAACTGTTAAATTCCACAAAAAATCGCAACACTCCTCTAACTGCCTGTTACAAAAGTCGATGAACTTTCAAAACTATATTTCTTTTCCTCTTTTCCTCTTTTTCCCTTTAATTTTTTTCCACCTAATAGATTTTAACAGCATCGTTCGTTAGAGCAGATAAACGCAGAAATACTTGAAGCATTCTGTTAGTTTGTGTTTTATGTTTTTATTCGGAACTGAGGCACGTTTCCCGAACGTTATTCACTGTCTGATAAAGTTAGTGTTCTGTTGAATGTGAACTCGACTTTATTGGCTTTACGTGATGGTTGTTTTTACAGTGTATTTACGGGTTTATTCATATTTTTTATAAGCCCCTTCGTACATTAGGCGACACAAGTCTCCGATACCTTTCGACTTTAGTATCCATTGACGCTTGCCTGATTATGTTTTTATTATTATAACTAAACCTACTAATATAGGAGTAAATAATTTTACTTTTGGTCAAAATTTGACAGGCATTCAAAAAAATATTAATTAAACAAAAAGCCAACTCGTCCCTATTAACTCACTTTACATACCCAGAACTAAAGCCTCCTGCAGACACACGCGGTTATCCGCGCGTGGCGATTGTTGAAAAAACCTACTTAGTCCATTTTCTATGAAAACACCCACATCTGTTCACTCTGAAGCGGCGCGGCGCATCGCGTTTCTGATATTATTATTGCGACGGTTTGCGGCAGGATTGACGCGCGACGAACGCGTTACGCCAGGCGACACGAATCAGGCCACCTGTAGATCATTTTGTATAGAACCAAGTTGACGTGACGTTCTTATATCACTATTTAAAGGACTAGCTTCTGACCGCGGTTTCACCCGCGTCATGTTAGGCGTTTGGCCCTATATTCCTGTCCCCATCAGTTCCCTTGAGCAGCGCGGGGAACACGAAGCACCGTTACTGGGGCATTATCCTTGGTCGGACGGCGAGCTACCCATTACTCCCCGTCCGCACGCAGCTGGAATATGCCCCACGATTTGTTAACCCGTGGCTGAGTTGATAGGTAGAGGATGTCCTTTCCTCACGCGTTCCGACTGCTCCCCATTCCCCTCGCCTGTCGCCGAATCCCTGAGGAATCTCCCGCAACAACCGTGCCCAGGAGGACTTGCGTCAGGTTGAAGGTGAGGACGCCGTAGCGCATCTCCAACCACTGCCTAAAGAGGGATCTTACCGCAATTATGACATAAGATGTTCATTATGTTCAAAATTAAATGATTCTGATGATTAACGTATTTATTTGGAGAAGGATTAATATCATGTTTATGAAAATCCCTTCGCAAATAATACATAACTTTAAAACAAATTTGATTTCGATAAAAAAGGTTATAATGACTTAACCTTAAATGATAGATATTTTCTTTCGCGGACTTTATTTTAGAACTTTTCATGAGGAATAATTCCGTAACACATATTTTTTGCGTATCTTTAACCGTTTACGCAGCGCACGCAACGGCAGCTCTCGAAAAGGAATACATTTTCCCGATTTTGAAACATTTCTCACTGCTGCCCCGTTCCTATTGGTGATAGCGTGATGTTATATATATCCTTTCTCAATAAATGGACTATCCAACACAAAAATAAGAAAGTTCCTGAGATTAGCGCGTTCAACCAAACAAACAAACTTTTCTGCAATAAAATATATTAGTATAGATGACGCTATAATCTGATTTCAGTCATGAAATCTTTTGATTGAGGATGGATCTATGTCTATTTCACCGCATCGTATGATAAAATTAGGTAGGTAGGTACCTACTCAAGACAAATTACAGGAACTAGGTACGAATTCCAAAGGAAAGAAACGAAAAGTTTTTGAAGAATATATCTAATGCTGGTATGGGTATTTAATTAGTTAGGTATTGATAAAGCAATAAATAACTTTTCTCATTTGTCAATTTAATTATTTTACCCCGACTTCTTTAATAGGCGTATACATAAAGTAAGTACGTAAATAATGTTATTTAGTAGTAATCATTGTCATTCTCATTACATAACATCACACCTATAATCCGCGTAGGTTTACATACTTAATCATTTATCTTTGTAGGTATGGGGTATCAACTCAAACAAATTATAATGAGTGATGAAAAAAAAACAAAGATGGCAGTAAAGGTAATTGTTACGACTTGAACGACCACTATAAAACGCGTTTAACAGCGGATTCTGGTTGAAGTAAGATGAGTAAAAATTTCAAATTTCTTTTCTATAGCTTATTTATCCATTTACATTCATAAATCACGTTATTTTGATAAAAAAGAAAACTGCAGACTCTTCCATTCGATCGAACAGAATGATAAAACATTTTGTTTACAGCTTGTTGCAACAGATGGCGTTTTACTCAATGACAGAAAGATAATTGTTTTGGCATCATTAGCATTCAATTAAATGAGCTTTAGACTTTTTACCTACCTACAATTTAAATCAGCATAGATATCCCAGAGAACTATTGAACACTATTTTTATAAAAAGTGTTAATAATTTTGAAACAAAAGTATGCATAAAATTATTTAAACTACTTGAAACTCACAGGATAAATAAAACCAACAAAAAAGAAAAACAAAAAGTGAAAAAGAAAAAACCCAGGATTCGATCCCGAATTACCGATATTCAGCGACTTCAAAGCAACTTTAATACAAAGACGACTAAATGCTTCGCTGATTTAAGTTTCTAAATAGTCGTTGTTACACAAATTAACCTAAACCGCTAGGGCAAATAGCTTAATAATACAAAGCCTATATAAAAATATTAAAAACAGAAGAAGTGGCATGGGGCCGTGTCGGCGTCCACGTGGTGCTGAGCATCCGCTCAGCAATTGAAAAAAAAAATTTAATTAATAATTTTAAAAACCCCCGACACAAAACCCAAGTTCCCTGTAAAAACTAAAAAGTAGGTAGGTACTTTAAAATAGATTACAGGGAACTTGGGAGAAATTAAAAAAAAAACAAAAGCATACGTGTGGGGTATCTATGGATAGGTCTTTGAAAATGATATTGAGGTTACTGATTTCATTTTTGTCTAAACTGAACAGTTTACGCGAGAGACACTTCCAAAGTGGTAAAATGTGTCCAGTTTTATTATTCTCTTATTTTAGAAGTTACAGGGGGGGCTGTAACTTCTAAAATAAGATACTTAATAATAAAACTAAAAAAAATGTAATATATGATGTAGGTACATTACAATGCAAAGTACCAGCGAAAATAGGTTTGAACGAGATCAAGTAATTCGTTTTTTTTTTAAATACGTCATAAATCGTAAACCGCAATTTACCTTTCAAAGTTACAACCAACTATAAGAACTTTTATATTATGTTACTTGCTGCTACGGAACCCTTTATGGGCGAGTCCGACTCGCACTTGGCTGGTTCTTATAAATGTGTACGAGTGAGCGCCACGCTCGGGATATTGTATGTATAGGTACGTGTATTACGTATCGTATTTGCGTTTGTGTGCAATGTGCTCGGAGTTCTTATCTGAGTCTAACTGAGACTTTGAGACAATGGACAAAGCGTTCTGAATTCAGTAATTGAGCCAACGCGGTTACACTTATAAAAACAATCATCGTTTAACTAAATAAAAATCTTTTTTCATTCCTCGTTTCTTTTTTTTAAGTTTTTAAAGTTCGGGCACGCCGCAATCACGGCGTTAAGACCCCTCTTTGAGGAGTGGCTGGATAGGCGTCACGGTGTCCCGACCTACCGCATGACGCAGGTCTCCACCGGACACAGAAGTTTCGGGACGTAGGTACCTACCTGTGTCTGATGAGGAGGGAAGATACGCCTGGGTGTCACCACTGCGAGGATCGTCCGGAGGACACAGTGGACCATACGGTGCAGGACTGCCCCGCTTGGGTAGAGAACCGCCGTGTTCTCACGAAGGCGATAGGCGGAGACCTCTCGCGCCCGGCATAGGTCGAGGCCATGCTGCGGGGAGAGACGGAGTGGGAAGCGGTCGCCTCCTTCTGCGAAGCAGTCATGCTCGCTAAGGAGGAAGCGGGCCGCGTGAGGGAGAGGACAGCGTCCTCCCTCCACCCCAGCCGCAGTGTTAGACGGCACTGCGACGGACGTCGGCAGACGATCTCCAGCCACCGCAGGCGCGGGCATGCAGGCAGTGAGTAATGGGCAACTCGCTGTCCGACCATGGATCATACCCGGGGCGACGGCGCGTTGTGTTTCACGCGCGCCTCAAAGAGTGTCAGCAAAATGACGCGGCCCTCCTCTAGAGGGCCAAAGCCTGCCGGGGTCGCGTAACTTACGATTTACTGTGACCCCAGAACGTAAAGGGCTGTTGAAGGTGAAGGACACCATGGATTTTAGTCAGTACGAGTCTGACAGTCCCTCCCGATCTGCCCTGGGTGGGAGGACTCATTTGATGATTTTACCACGTTAAAAAAAATCCTTTATAGTTTCAAATAATGGGTAAAAAAATCACAATAATGTCAAATCATTCACTTTTTTGTTCACATATCTACTACATCTATCTACATACACACCGTCTTGTTCATTGATTTCGTGCAAAAATAGAAGCCAAAACAAAAATTTTAGAAACCTTGGCATCACTAAACACAGGTAACTTGTACAAGTATTTTACAATATTTGTCTTAAAAATCACGAAAAAAAAACAAGACGTAAAATTTATCTGACTTGTACTACTTTATGCTTGTTTTCCTGTATTACTACGACTGTATTATTTTTGCATTAAATACATTGCTCTTTTACAACCACCTCAGTCTGTTACTGAGTGACTGAACAAGCAATGTAAAACTGACATAACGAAACCTCCAACTACCAAAATACCCTGAGATCCTCGACAAGACAATTGGCAGCCCAACTCAGGGCCTCCAATGGTAGTCCCGAGGATTTCTCGTTAATCTTTAAATCCCACCCCGGGGTGGGAGATGCCCTTCAGGCCCTCCATCTTGTTTAGTCTAATGGCTACTAGAACTAGGAACGTCCTTGAACCGCGATCCCTGAAGCTAGGTTTTTTCAATGCCAACGTCATCCACACGAACGTACACTCAAAGGATGCCGAAAAAAATTGCTGAGCAAAAATATTTATTTTTGTAATATTTCTGAGAAACCTTTTGTCTCGATCCACAACTGAATTACACTGCAAAGTGTATAAAAATAAGGTCTAAATTTCATCCAATTATTCTTCAAACGAAAACGCCCGGCGCGCGTAACTGTTTGAAGTTGCCGATGATTCTTCAAACAAAATCGCCCGCCGTGCGTCGCCGCGCGTGCTGTACAAATCGACAATGAGATTTGAACTGTAAGTCCTTCTTTGTAAGCTGTATAGTCGTTTGATATTTTTGCATAGCAGCGCGGCAAACCAAATATTAGAAAAATGTGCATTATTTTTAAGCTTCGGCTAGATCAAAGAGCGCGGTGCGCTGCACGTGGCTGCACGATGGAACGAATGGGTCTTTGCTGATTAAAAATCTATTAACTTATTTGATTTTTAAGATATAAACACAGTCTAAAAACAATACAGTCGTCCAACGAAGACGTCTAGACAGGGCAATCGTGCGGGGTGTGAGGGGCGAGACGCGGGTAAGCCGATACCGAACTGCGAACAAAACGATGTTAGTAGTTCGGTACATATTATTCAGGGCTAACGCGTGTTTATTTTTTATTTGTTAATTTGAAATGGTGCGTACGACGTGCGCTGTGAGTGATTGCAAGTCTTCATCTCACATAAATAAAGATCTGCGGTTTCATCAGCTTCCACGCACAGAAGAAAGGTAAATGAATCTGTTTTGTTATTGTAGAGTGCATAAATACCTAATTTAATTTGTAATGTCGTACCACGTTGATAACGCTAATAAAATGGTGTCCGTTTCGACCGCGCGACAATGGCGTTTTTTTTAAATAAAAACCATCCCAAGTTTTTGTAAAAAAATGTAAAAGTCGATTGCCGAAAACCATAAATTTGTCAAAGCTATGGTTAAAAAGTTATAAGGGTTTGAACGTGGCCGCGCCATCGAAACGCAGCGAACCGCGCGGCCATGGAGATCTTTAAAACTAAGCGTCGCAGAGACCTGAAATTTTGGGAAATAGTATATTGAATTTGTAAAAAATTTGTTAAAATATAGAAAAAAATCCTGTGTGTATATTTTAGGAGCTATAAGGCTAAAACCTCATGGCCGCGCCATTGAAACGGTGACAAACATGTTATCGGCGATATCTCGCTGAAAAAACATCGCAGACGTCTGAAGTTTTTTGTAAAATACAGATTTGATTTTGTCAAAACTAGTAAAAATACAACAAAAAATCCTAGGTTTATATTTCAGGAGCTATAAGACTAAAACCCCATGGCCGCGCCATCGAAACGTTGATAATTTCGTTTTTCGTCAATATCTCGTTGGAAAAGCATCGCAGAGGTCTGTGTCGTCGCCGATAACATGATTGTCACCATTTCAATGGCGCGGCCATGAGGTTTTAGCCTTATAGCTCCTAAAATATACACACAGGATTTTTTTCTATATTTTTACAAATTTTTTACAAATTCAATCAACAATTCCCAAAATTTCAGGTCTCTGCGACGCTTAGTTTTAAAGATCTCCATGGCCGCGCGGTTCGCCGCGTTTCGATGGCGCGGCCACGTTCAAACCCTTATAACTTTTTAACCATAGGTTTGACAAATTTATGGTTTTCGGCAATCGACTTTTACATTTTTTTACAAAAACTTGGGATGTTTTTTATTTAAAAAAAACGCCATGGCCGCGCGGTCGAAACGGACACATAAAATGGTCGACCGGCGCACGGTAAAAAAAATGTAAAGGTTATCGCAAGGGCATCCATCTGTTTGGAAATCCTACTTATATTATAATTGTGAAAGTGTTTGTTTGTATGTTCCGTGTCTAGATGGTGGACTTTTTTATTATTTACTAAGGGTGAATTTCGAGATGGTGGACGTAATTTTTTATAATTTGATATGGGTGTCAATTTTGAGTTTAATTGGGGTGCTTGTTACGAAAAGCCATCTTTTTTTAAATCCAAGATGGCGGATATCATTTTTTATAATTTGTTATGGGTGTCAATTTTGAGTATAATTGGTGTGCTTGTTACGGAAAAGCTATCCTTTTTGGAATCCAAGATGGCGGATATCATTTTTTATAATTTGTTATGGGTGTCAATTTTGAGTATAATTGGTGTGCTTGTTACGGAAAAGCTATCCTTTTTGGAATCCAAGATGGCGGACGACGTATTTTTTTTATAATTTGATATGGGTGTCAATTTTGAGTATAATTGGGGTGCTTGTTACGAAAAAGGCATCCTTTTTGAAATCCAAGATGGCGGATGTCATTTTTATATAATTTGATATGGGTGTCAATTTTGAGTATAATTGGGGTGCTTGTCACGAAAAAGCCATCCTTTTTGGAATCCAAGATGGCGGACGACGTATTTTTTTATAATTTGATATGGGTGTCAATTTTGAGTATAATTGGGGTGCTTGTTACGAAAAAGCCATCTTTTTTTAAATCCAAGATGGCGGATATCATTTTTTATAATTTGTTATGGGTGTCAATTTTGAGTATAATTGGTGTGCTTGTTACGGAAAAGCTATCCTTTTTGGAATCCAAGATGGCGGATATCATTTTTTATAATTTGTTATGGGTGTCAATTTTGAGTATAATTGGTGTGCTTGTTACGGAAAAGCTATCCTTTTTGGAATCCAAGATGGCGGACGACGTATTTTTTTTATAATTTGATATGGGTGTCAATTTTGAGTATAATTGGGGTGCTTGTTACGAAAAAGGCATCCTTTTTGAAATCCAAGATGGCGGATGTCATTTTTATATAATTTGATATGGGTGTCAATTTTGAGTATAATTGGGGTGCTTGTCACGAAAAAGCCATCCTTTTTGGAATCCAAGATGGCGGACGACGTATTTTTTTATAATTTGATATGGGTGTCAATTTTGAGTATAATTGGGGTGCTTGTTACGAAAAAGCCATCTTTTTTTAAATCCAAGATGGCGGATATCATTTTTTATAATTTGTTATGGGTGTCAATTTTGAGTATAATTGGTGTGCTTGTTACGGAAAAGCTATCCTTTTTGGAATCCAAGATGGCGGACGACGTATTTTTTTTATAATTTGATATGGGTGTCAATTTTGAGTATAATTGGGGTGCTTGTTACGAAAAAGCCATCCTTTTTGGAATCCAAGATGGCGGACGACGTATTTTTTTTATAATTTGATATGGGTGTCAATTTTGAGTATAATTGGGGTGCTTGTTACGAAAAAGGCATCCTTTTTGAAATCCAAGATGGCGGACGACGTCATTTTTTTTATAATTTGATATGGGTGTCAATTTTGTGTTCAATTGGGGTGCTGGTTACGAAAATGCCATCTAAATAACTTAAATCTCTCTCGAGTTGGTCCTGTAGTAAAAGTTGTTCAGTTTGGTGGTCTGTAGCAAATTCTTTCGTATGTGTATGTATGTATGTATGTTCCTTTTCGGTTTGAATATAATTATTAATTTGTATTGTATTTTAACATTTCAGATGTAAATTATGGGTGGAAGCTTGTAGAAGACCGAATTTACTTGAAAGATCTTTCGAAAGTTCAAAAAATATATATATTTGCAGTTTGCATTTTGAGAATGGTATGTACGGGAAGAAATCCTTGAAGAAAACAGCTACCAACGTTACTTTTACCAACTAAAGATTCCATCCATACACAGACCGATCATAAAGTCACAATTTCAAGTGACGTAAAATTGGATCTACACAATAAACCCAGAAAAAAACGAAAAATAGCTCAAAGAGACCATGAATTAGCAGGTCCTTCATCACAAATTTCCCAACAGACCAGCACTAAAAATCAATTCTGTATCAGTTCAATGTTTAAATCTCTTTGTTTACGCCTCATCTGCATTTTATATTGTCACACTCAACTCCTTAATAATACATGCAGTAAAGAGCGGGTTAAAAATTGTTTTCATTATTATATCAATATGTAATATTGTTTTATTATAATACTGCTATCGATATTGATCTGCAATTAATAAATAATTTTATAAATATTGTTTATTTGTGACAACCCTGGCCGATGCGTTACTGTCTAGGACGATGTCGGCATTTTGCACAAGATCAACGGCGTCGTCTTACTGTATGATTTTTATACTGTGATATAAACTTGAAATTTTGCATAAACATAGAATATTATATAAAAAATTTAAACTCTCGAAAAGTTTGCTTTCACGCGACTGAACTCGGAAATTGTAACATTGAAAATTAAACTTCAAAAAAATATTAAGGAATTAATTTAATGCATTAATTAGAGCAAAAATAAAAAACTAAAATAAATTTATAAAAATCGTTTTGATATGAAACAAAAATAACAAATCATTTATTATTTATGTCCTCTATTTGAAATATAGATAGCACGCCCGCCGCCCGTATGCCGTGCCTTTTGATCTAGCCGACACTTAAATTGTGCACAAAAAAAATTAGACCTTATTTTATAACGATAACGATGTAATTCAGTTGTGGATGGAGACGACAGGTTTCTCAGAAATATTACAAAAATAAATATTTTTGCCCTGCGGAGAGAAAATAATAGTTGTCAAATATTAAGTGCGCTCCGTATTTAAGATTATAAAAAATAGTAAAAAAAACCAGTGTAAAAGTGTACAGAATGTTATTTAACTTGTGCGTAAACGAACAATAGTTGCCAGAAAACGTTTGCAACAACGTGTGTAAACTATAGTGTATAATAAACTTAAACAAAAACAATTTACTAAGAAGTTTGTTAATAAACAAGTGAATTTAGTGATAATCAACATAAACATTTCACGAAGCACGCCCAAAAACACAAAAATACTCTTAAATATTTTAAACAAAGTGAACTATATATTATGTGACAAACCTTAAACTAAGTGAAAACTACAATATCTAAGCATTTTTTAAGAAATTCAAATTCAAACGATGCGCTACTCAATGCCTCTTTTAACGATTTTATTTACCTGTAACTTAATGGCTATTTCGTTATCAAACTTCATGCACAAATAGCGCATTTGGTACCCTTGCTACATGAAACGTTCTAACAGAGCTCAAGTTCGAATCTCAGTGGAATAAATTTTGCATTTAGACTTTTGTTATTTCTCTGTATTTCTGCATACCTATCAAACAAGAATGGATTACGGTAATATAATAATACGGAAAAAGAAATCCGTCATAAATGATTCACTAAATGAGTCGTTCCTGTCTACAATGTCAGCTGACGACTACCTAACAAAAAGTCTACCAGACCTTTCAACAAGAAATGAACCCTCTGAAAAACTAAAAGAAATTTACGTATGGTTATGTAAGTAGTGCGCGCGCCGCGCGCGCGTTCCGCGCGTGGTCTTGTCGCGCGCCGGCCTGTCGTGTCCTTACCCTAGTACATTTAGAGTTCATATTTCTGTAGTACTTAGGGGTACTTCGCCGCCCGCCGCGTATAAAACCGCGCGCGCGTGACGCGCGCTGGCGCAAGATGCCAATGTAATTTCCAATCTAAACGTACTACGATTGGGTTCACCTCTCTTGACAGGACGTGGTCCTGCGGCAACGCGCCGCATCACGCGCGCCGCGCGCGCGCACCGCGCGCACTCCCGTCGCGCGCCGGCTCCTCGTGTCCTTACCCTAGTACATTTAGAGTTTATATTTCTGTGGCACTTAAGGGTGCTTCGCCGCCCGCCGCGTATAAAACCGCGCGCGCGTGACGCGCGCTGGCGCAAGATGCCAATGTAATTTCCAATCTAAACGTACTACGATTGGGTTCACCTCTCTTGACAGGGCGTGGTCCTGCGGCAACGCGCCGCGTCACGCGCGCCGCGCGCGCGCACCGCGCGCTCTCCCGTCGCGCGCCGTCTCCTCGTGTCCTTACCCTAGTACATTTAGAGTTTATATTTCTGTGGCACTTAAGGGTGCTTCGCCGCCCGCCGCGTATAAAACCGCGCGCGCGTGACGCGCGCTGGCGCAAGATGCCAATGTAATTTCCAATCTAAACGTACTACGATTGGGTTCACTTCTCTTGACAGGGCGTGGTCCTGCGGCAACGCGCCGCGTCACGCGCGCCGCGCGCGCGCACCGCGCGCACTCCGGTCGCGCGCCGGCTCCTCGTGTCCTTACCCTAGTACATTTAGAGTTTATATTTCTGTGGCACTTAAGGGTGCTTCGCCGCCCGCCGCGTATAAAACCGCGCGCGCGTGACGCGCGCTGGCGCAAGATGCCAATGTAATTTCCAATCTAAACGTACTACGATTGGGTTCACCTCTCTTGGCAGGGCTTGGACCTGCGGCAACGCGCCGCGTGGCGCGCGCCGCGCGCGCGCTGTGTCGCGGGCCGGCCCGTCTAGTCTCAGCATAATTAGCATACCTCATCACGGCGGCGCGGTGCTTTCGCGCTCCTGTGTGAACAGCAATGCGGCAAGGAACCGCGCGCGGCAACAGTGATGTCGTCACGCTCGTATAATCGCATGTGTCTGCACGAGGCTTAATACACACATACGCAAAGAAAACTAAATAACTAGGTACTTCCCAACATGCAAGAGTACTGGGAAACTATAAATGAATGGAGTTGTGTCGGAACTCAGTAAGCAGTGAACGTAAAATTTTATAGCACATTGCTGGTCCACTGGTTCTTGTTTGTAAGTAGTATCATATTTTAGATGATAATTAGGCAATTAGTGTGGGATACTGTTTTATTAGCAACGAGATTACGAGTAGTATAGCTTAAAATTTTACCGATTAGGATAGGTTGACCTGCTGGCGTCTGTACATCTATGAAGCATAAATAAAAACAGTAGCAGCTCCAATGTTTTTCTTTCAACGTGAAATGGATACTGTGTTTTTAAACTATCACGCTTCCGCCCGCGACTCCGTCCGCGCGGATGTCGGTCTTCGCGTGGATGGTTTATTTCTCCATTTTGAGTAAGTCTGACAATGACATCTTATAAATATCTATTGGCCCCAAATACCGCTAAGCCTATACTTAATAATTAAGGAGATCGCGGTTCTACAGAACAACGTCTATGAATAAAACTGAAAACTAAGATTTTTTAATCTACGTATTTTTTCAGGATAAAAAGTATCCCATTTTATGCCCAGGGTAATAAGGTATAATTATACCAAGTTTCATCGAAATTGAACCGTTAGTTTTCACGTGATGCCTGCATATACAGACAGACAGAAAGACAGACAAAAATTTTTTTAATCACATATTTGGGTTTGGTATCGATCCAGCAACACCCCCCGCTATTTATTTTTTCAATATTTTCTATGTACCGAATTGACCCTTCTACAGATTTATTATATGTATAGATAATAACATTTTTCACAAGTACGTACATAGGATCCACGGCGATTAATACAATTTTTTTTGAGTCGTAAAAAATTCAGACTCTCTTTTTTTTTAATACAGTGAAGATGTCAATCGGATGTCATAAACGACCGCTCGTTTAAAATTTTATGCATTTTTAATTTTTGTGGACATTTTTCTTTACACTTTTTATTAGCTTTTAAATCCTCTTCATTTAATTTTACGCATCTTTTTTTTATTTTCGCCAACTAAGCCTTTTTTTTTAATTGACACAATGACCCAGTTATTACCTACGCATTTGTGCTAACTGTATCAGCTAGCTTTCTATGGTGTCTGCTTACCCCTGTTCTAAAATAGCGTGAGTTTATGTATGTATGTTGCCGGACTGCCAGTTTAAATGTTTTTTCAATATTTCATATAATTTTTATAACGATAAGCTTATAAAAATAAAAAGTAGGGCGAAGGAAAATTCGTTTTGGAGTTTGACGTTAAACTGACATTTATTAAACTTGGTTTGAGCAGCTGTTAAGTTTTATGTTGAGATCGTAGCTTAATATTTATTCTCTTATCTAGTCATTGTATTATCTGTCTGATAAACTCAATTGATGAAAGGTATAAGGTAATAAATAATACTTATGTCATTTTGTATTAATGATTTCTGTGACAGTTGGTAATGGACTTAATGACTGATTATCTTTTAAAAAGTTTAAACACTATTATGAAACAAATGTAGTGATAACTAAGGTCCCATCAGCGCACGCATATCAAGACTGGCGTAGTGGCTGAGCGATTTTCTGTTGAGCTGCTTGTCACGGGTTCGATTCGGAACAAATATTTGCATAAACTAAAAATTCTGACCGATATGAAAAAAACAGATTGGTACAGCGATTTAAGCTTGAAAGCATACAACATAATAGCCACTTTCGCAATTAGGAGTAGCGAGAATTCTATTTTCTCTGTACCTAACAATTTCCACATTAACTGGAATCGTTTTAATCACTGATAAATTAACCGGCAGTAATCCTATTAAAATGATCGCACCCTATAGATTAATAAAGTGCATTTACCGTTATAAATACAGCGTGTTTACAATTCGAGCATAACTCACTGCTAAGCTCAGTTTATTCAGATAGTTAATTGCTCCTAAACGGGAACACCCTTTGTAATTGGGTTGTGTGATTAAGGCGATGTGAGACGCAAAACCGTCATTTTGTATTGTGTATTATTCCTTAATGAAAGGGATTTAAATTTTGAAAAAAACATAGTACATATTTCAGTCTTCGGTGTACAGGTTTCTGCTCTTCGATACACGATTGCTTGCACTTTACTGCATTCAATTAAATCGCAAAAACAGGTCCAACTCATGGTTTGGATACCATTTTATTTGAGTTATACTAGGCTTTGAATAATAAAACTTATACCATCTTAAAGAGCATAAAAAATGAGATAGAATTTAGCAGTATTATTGTGAAAGGATGAGAAACCATACCAGTAAGTCCAGAATTAGGTGATTTCATCTTTTCATACACTCGACCCGTGGCATTTAGTCGGTCTTGGACCGTGTCGGAGGTCGGATGTACGTCAATTTTTTTGCAAACCCACCACCACTCTTAGTTCTATTACTGACAGAGACAAACATTTATTTTAAATAATAATACCTGTATATATATTAATTTTCAAAATACTTGTAATATTGTTCATTTTATAAGGTTATAATTTTGTAAACAAATGGGCAGAAAAAGTAAGAAGTTGTCATCGCTGGCTCTTCGAAGGCTGAATAAACAAAAAAGGTAAGGATGCATTGGAAAAATTATTAAAACCTCCTTTGCATATTTATTTCTCTTTACTAATAGTAGGAGAGCTAATGAACCATCCGACTTACCTGTTTTCCACAAAGTTAGAATTAAAAAATTATAGTCATACTGTGAGAGCAAAAACAAAATAACTTTGTCTCCGTTTTGAGGAATGATAATGCAACCACATAGATGCCTGCTACAACGTTACTTTTCAATAATACAATTTTAAAAAATCTAGCTTTGTGGAGAACGGGTGGGATGTTTCAGTGGCTCCTAGACTATAACTACAGAATATAATATAATGGTTTATTTTTCTAGCGGATTTACCAACCGCATCAAATATTTAAGACAGTTAAATTTAGACCCTATGTCAGAGTTCATAAAGCCACCGTGAACGCACTTATTATAATGGTTTACTGTCTCCAAATGTGAAATAGGTAGTGGTCATAGTGTGGAAGTGTACACAGTATGATCATTTCCTACAAAAATATTAGTAATTAACTGCCGTGACCCCTGATTCACCTCCACGCTTTAAAATTACCTAGATTTTTTATATTTAAGAGCAATGCAGCTGCAGGCCAAGCGCAGTGCGCATATATCGACTAATGATTCAGGGGATAACGAGTGAGTCATTTACTCCACTTTTTTATTTAATTAAAAAAGTATTTAGTGGTAATTATTACGAACTAATCAAAATCAACATTTGTATTATAGGTGAATAGAGCATACGGAAGGGCGTAAGGTGTCTCCGTTAATTACTTTACAACTTGTTCATTTGAATAACCCTAAAATTGAGGAGTATGTAACTATAATGTACTTAATGAAAACAATTCTAATGATGATATCCGTTGAACTTACAAACAACAACAAAACTTCATTTGTTTTATTGTTACAGAACGACTACTATAGGTTACACCCATGTGATACTTGACGCTGAAATGCCTTTAGATGAATGCAGTCATGTATCACCTGATAATAATATTAATGAGTAAGGACTTGAAATATACTGCAAGCGGGATTTTCGGGGCCGGGCTTTCCCGGTTCGATACCCTACTTTTTAGAGAAAAAATAATATTAGCTTTCATTAGCTTCTATTTGATTAAGGTTCCGGCGCCAAGTAATTTCTCCATTCAAACATAATACCAAAATTATTTGCGATACGAACATATCACCAACTTAATATAATGATAGTGGAATACAAACGGCATTTATCTAATGGTCCAAAGGTCCTGAATTTTTTTTTACTTTTTAACATTGTAACATTTTAAGAATGTAAACATCATATTTCCAACTTAATTATTCTGTATGTTCAAAAATAATGCAATATATGCGAAGGTAGTTTTACATTATATTAATCCATATTTCCAAATAAATACGTTAATCGTCATAAGTATTTCATTTTGAACAAAATTGCCAAAATAATACCGCAACACAAAAAAATTATACATACAAACGTGCCTATAGTAATCAATTCAAGTTGATTTACTGCTTTGCTCTACTCTGTAACTACTACCTAGACTTCGCAAGTTTTGGCGCGCGTGTCATCGCGCATCGTAATTCATTACGTATCCGCTAGTCCTTGCGGGCGCTGCGGTAAGCGTTGAATGCCTGCGGTGCTCAGGAAAACCTCGCCTTAAAGTGTTTGTGTATTCAAAGTTTAAAACGTGGATTACTATCTGAAGTAGTAGAAAATAATTGTATTTTAAATAGTATTTGGGACTTCTCTTAGACGGACGATTATTAAATTTTTCACTGTCAAACTATTATAAACATTGTAATGATTTCCAAAATCAATTCATACAATAATTAATTCCTGAAAATGAAGGAAAGGTATCACGCAGAAACTAGATTACGCGAGCATGTGCGCTACTCCTCGCATATTCGCTTTCGGTCCAAGATTGTTGAATCCCACTTTGTTGTCAATATTAGTACCGTTTTCTAACTCTATAATTCTTCTTTTTTTTTCCTTTTCTGTAAGTACCTGATGTACTCAACAGCATTTCCCAAAATCCCAATCCTTCACATTATTTACAAATATTCGATTAACTCGCGTATCCGCGGGTCATCTCGCGGGTACTCGCGAATTCTCGGTTAGAAAATCGCCTAATATTTTAAGTGTTTAACAATCATAGCGGGTATTCTCTCTCAGCCATTTATGTGCCAGCCCTAACAGCTCCATGGACCATGCTCGGGTCGACGGCGCGTTGTGTTCCACGCGCGCCTCAAGGAGTGTCAGCATAGTGACGGGGCCCCCTGTAGAGGGCCAAAGCCTGCCGAGGTCGCGGGACTCACGAATTACCGTGACCGCGGTACGTAAAGGGCTATTGAAGGACACCGTGGAGTTTAGTCAGTCAAGTCTGATAGTCCATCTCGCCCTACCCTGGGTGAGAGGACTCATTTGAAGATTTTACCACGATAAAAAAAGCCCTAACAGCTTTCCTGAACAATTGACTTCATAGTTTCGGAATACGACTGCATGTCATTAATTCCACTACAAACTCTAAAATACACCAAACAACATCGAAAGGCTTCCAATAAAGCAATTACACCACTCCGTCTTCTGAACTACCACTCCGACCCCTTCTAAAAACATTAATTCTCCCACCTAATTTGTTTATTCGAACTGTAGATTGTGTTAGAAGAAAAATAACGCGGAAACGTGACAACAAAGAAATGCGTTTCATTAAACCTGCTGTATTAACGGTGGAGAAGACGCTGTGGCTTGTTGTAATGAGAAGGTGCAAGTTAGAAGCGGCAGCGGGAGCGGGGTGGCTGACTGAGCGGGGAGTTAAATCAAGGGGGGAAGTAATGGTTTTATGCTTTAACAGTTTAGTGATTGCGAAAAAAGGTTGGTTTTTACCAAAAATGTTCTGATTGAGTGTTCAAAACAAAAAGTAACATTTCTCGTGAAGCATTTTTTTTTATAAATGTGTGAGTGAGCGCCACCCTCACATAATTAAAGTAATTCCTTGCGTGTAACTTAGAGATTGAACGGAAGAAAGAATAATTACCCCCTTTAAATATTCTTCCTTTTTATTGGCTTCAATTCTTAGTGTCTTACTAGGAATCTGGACATTCTATAATAAGAGTTTGGAGATGTTTTAAGCAATTGCAAAACTATACAAAACAAATTAAATGCGTTTTATCAATCCTGCTGCTCGCTTTGACTTGAAGGTTCAAGTTGAGAGCGGACGCGTTTGCGAAGCGAAAAGTTAAAAGGAAACAAATAGTATAAGAGCTAAGCTATAAAAGGTGAAGTAGCAAGTTTTGTGGTATTGTAAGCAATTTAAACTAGACAAAAACAAATGAAAAGCATTTCATTAAACTTGCTGGTATTAAAGTTATAAAAGTTGCTGTAGCTTATTGTAATTTAAGAGTGGAAGCGGAGGCGAGGGGGGAAGTCAAGGGAAAAGAATAGAAAGTACTAGTACAAGTAATAAGAGGTAACGGTCAAGACGGACAAGTCTCAGATTTATCTATATTTAGTTTTTTTATTTAATCTCTCTGGGTAATTAACGTTAGAAGAAATATTGTGTGTTGGTGCAGTGAGATTCTGCAATTTTAGAGCGTAAAGAAAGAATAGTGGGTAAAGAATAGCAAGCCAGGTTGGTTTCTAGGCACAAGCCGGGAGCGGGTGGGTACAAGCTTAAGTGGTGCAAAAAATGGTGAATGTCTTGATGGTTAAAAGAAAAAAGAAAGAAAACATGCGTTTATTCGACACAGGTTGCGTAGCTATTAATCAATAACCTGCTGTACTTTTAGTAAAATATCTTGAGTTTTATCACCATCATTTTCAGTGCTACTTCTGCATATAATAGCTACAACAAATAAATACTAAAGTAATATAACCCCAAAATCATTGTAAATCACCAACAGCTTCAAAACAAGTGACACAGCGACAGCAGTTTGACAGACAAAATACCCGTCACTAATCCACCACGGTCCTTTCAAATTGATTGTTACACCCGGCGTTACTAAATCCTGTGGTCGTCTGTCTATGGACATAGCCTGAGTTTTGTAGTGGGGCTCGCCAGGCTTTATAGGAAGCTTGGTTAATAGATCCTGCCGAAGTAGTGTACAAGAGTAGTTCCAGTTTGGGAAAGAGACAGAGCTATACAAGTCGTCTAATGCCACCTCGCTCCCAAACTGGAATTATTCTCGCTGTGAGAAGTCATGATTGGCCACCTGTACGATGTGGTGGTAATGGTAGAAACGGCAAACCGTTTTATTAATTTCTGATTTGACTTTTGCAAGGAATTTTTCAATAGTTTTTGTATATCAAAAAGTTTTTGCCCGCGGCTCCGCTAGTTACCTACAACTGCCTTCAAAGATGGGCTCTGGAGTTGTATATGAGCCACTTTTTTTCTCTATCCTCTGTATCATCTACTGTATCTGATGAAAACCACAAAATCGCGCTGGATGGAAGCGGCTTCCAACTGGTCCTATTGGACATTTACAGGGGAGGCCTTTGTTCAGCAGTAGACGTCCTTTGGCCTATATGATGGTGATGGTGACGATCTCTGTATAATTCGTCAATACCAGTTCAGCGATTTAGACACTTGAAATGGATATTAGTTAAGATTGTCTAGTAATACAGTAATGTCAATGACAATCTACCATAATCTCAGTACATTTAGAATTAATTTCCACACTACACTGCCAAATTATTAAACGGCTTTGTAATTTACATTAATGTATTCAAATGACATACTGCTTGTGGACTCAAACCAAATTCATTTGACACGAGCTCTAATGTCAAACAATTAACCAATGAGAATGCATTTCAATATTCGCTAGTGGCGCCATTAGTTCCACAATTTGCCGTCCAGTACGAGTTATAGGATAAAATTGCTGTTTTAAAACAAATAACTATATATTTTTGGTTATAAACTTGAATGGTTCTGTGGTTTTGATTCAATTGGATTTGTTGAAATTCGTTTTCATTGAGTATCATTCAGATTTAATTAATGTTTTTCGTTTTGTTGGTTCAATTTATTTTATTGAAACTTTTATTTTATGGGAATTAATTTTGGTTGCCGGACTCACGAATTACCGTGATCCCGGAACGTATTGAAGGACACCGTAGAGCTATTGAAGGACACCGTGGAATTTAGTCAGCACAGGTCTGACAGGCCCTACCGCTCTACCCTGGGTAGGAGGACTCATTCGATGATTTTACCACGTTAAAAAAAATGGGAATAACATTTAGTTTTGTATTCATACAGTTTTTCAGTGTACATAGAGATTTTTTGTCGACTGCGCGTCCATGTCATCTCCGCATAGCCTAACGGATGCTCAATTTATAAAAAGCTAGCTTATACCCCATTGCTTCGACCTCATCATCATCATTTCAGCCTGAAATCACTGTGCTAATACGCATAAGTCTACCCTTTCTTCTGCCTCACATTCTGGTTTTGTGTTACTGGTGTTTCGTGCACTTATAATAATATCGGCAACCCAACAATATTTCAGACGATCCTGGCTTTTTAAGCCTATCCTTGGCCACCATTCAGTCAAACCTTTGCTCCATCGATCATCTTCGGGAGTGGTCAGATGTCCTACCCAACTTAAGTAGAGACGTATCGCCCTGCCCTGACCTTTTATAAAAGTATTTTATGACCTAGATTTTGTCCTCAAACTTTTACCAAATATTAATTCGACGCCCACGACACACTTATGTAAAATCCCTTAAGTATTATTTTTAAAGGGGTCTATCTGGCTAGGACTTAAGCAAACGAAGTGATGTGTGGGTGTTCAAACGGTACAATCACCTATCATCACTTATGTGAAAAGTTGTCTGTAGAGCACGAACAAATTTATACGAAGTCAAATACAGAACAGATTTGTTGCGGGGAACATTATTCTGTCACATCGGTTTATAGAAATTTATTTCTCAAAAGAACATACATTTTTAGTTCGCTTATATATGAGAAGCTTTGCATAAAAAAACCTTAAGTAGTAAATAGTTTGTCGTTTGAACAATCGAGCACAAAATGTAGGCTTTAACCTAGTTTTAGATATATTAATAGATGAAGAATCCCTTGCGTCTTTTGGTAATTTCTAAAACACTAAAAAGTGGCGATGCGCAGTCGTTTTGGGACAGCCTTATGTACCTTCAAAAATTACTGATGCTTTATTAGGTAGTTATTTTTTTTAATTTGTGTTATACTTTGCTTGTAATGAACCCATTCTCAGTAAGCCAAAAAAATGACGATGTTTTCCAACGATCTTCCCTAATTTGAATAAACATATAAAAATCGCTGTAAGCTCATGACTTAGACCACAACAAAACCATTATCAAAGAAATATTAAGAAAGCAATTAGTTAGCGACAACGCTACAAATAACTAAGACTTTTGGACTAATAACATTGTAGCAACGGTAACATAAATATGGACAAAGTAACTGGCAACTTGCTTTTATTTGCACTGATGACAAATACTCCGGTACCGTTTACATTGTGCCAGTTTAGTCTTTAGTAAGAACTTGTTTGAAGCATAAAGCACTCCTCACACTTTTTTGAAGTGAAAACTTCTTTAGCGGCGTTGTGCCCTTTTTTTGGAATGGGGAATAAATGTTAAACTCGCGTAAGGACACGTGACCTGATCGAAAATTCGTAAGACGGCGCAGGGCGCTTGCTCCAATGTTCGTGTGTGTTTATTACTATTGAAGTTTTCACTTCTGCCGGCACTCCCAGAGTGCAACCCGTCGTTTTTTATTTTCATAGTACTCGTCATTAGCAACCAGAACTCGCTTATAGTAAAGTAAACCTTGAGGAATATTACAAAAAAATCTGATTAGAATTCACGTGAATCTCTTGGTTATTTACTTCTGAATATTTCCTTCTGTGATTTTGGAATAGGTAAATACTGGTGAACAACGATTTGCTATGAAATTTTCATTCTCGCTACAAGTAAGAAACCCTGAACGAATCCTGAACAACTCGAATTGAGAGTATGCTAATCCTGTGCAGAGCTTCTATTTGTGCGTTTACCTCAAGTAATTAATAAGTTTAATTGTTTTCTATTTGAAGTAGTTGACTGTCTTTCTTTGTTTTAAAATTGTGTTTATTTTGTAGTCTTCAACAAAACAAAGCTTTTCTTTTACGTCCAGTTTACTTAAACGAATTGGACGAGTACAATTTAGGAAACTCTTACTACGAGCCAGCAGGTGAAGTGCATACAATGTTGTGTTTTTACAAGCTTTAATTTAGTTTCACTTGTTCCTTTGTCTGTCTGTAATCACGTATTGCATGTTGAATTTTACACACTAACTGGTTTCCGATTGAGCTGTTTTTTGTAGTCATATGTATATCGCGTGACAATGCAAAATTATGAGTTGGAGCTGATCTGATGATGGAGCCGGAAGGTTGTCACATAAATTGTTATAAAACGACACAACCCCATTGAATTTATACCCGTTTGATTCGTCTTGACGAGTACTTTGCCTTTAGATAGTTCTTTTTATTAAAATGTAAAAAATAAGTGATTAACTTTTTAAACTGAATAAAAACTATTCTAACTATTCTGCCACATGTTGTTTTCTTTGATATCTTTTACGGTAGACCAACGGCACTCAAACCGTCGAATTCAATCGGTTGCATTTGCACCAGAGCTCTTGAAGTATTTGGAAGTTTTGAAAAATATATAATGTTGAATTGAGATGATATAATACCTATACCACAGTCTAAAGTTATCTCATAAATCACAAGAGAAACTCGTTAAATAATAAATTTATTTAGTGTGCAGCCTTTGTGTTTAGTAACACCAGTAACGCTACTATGTAGTAAAATTACCATAAGAGCGACGTCTCTTCCTGTACACAGGATTTTTGATTTATAGCCACGAGAGCAGCGTTTGGGCAAAATGTGAGAGTTTAGTAACCTGTGGCGCCAAACTCTGAAAGTGTTTGAAGGCGTAAAACACTTTCTTTCATAGTACCATCAACCAATAATTGTAAGAAACAACTTAATTGTCTCTAAACATACACTTTATTTTAGGCCCGAAAACATGTTGTTAAGAAATTAAATACAGTTAACTGTAAAAAAAAACAGTCATACAAAATCTTTTGTTGAATCGCATTTTGACAGCTCATAAAAAGTACGTCAATTTTGATGAAACAATTTAAACTTTTCTAACCTAATCCAAAATAGAGTGGTTTGGAAAGAAAAAGGGGAGGCCTTTGCCCAGCAATCCTTTGTTTTTTTTTCTTTTCACGCTTAAGCCACTAAACCAATCAATCTGAAACATTACATAAAATATACGTTGTCAGGTGTACAGAGACGGACAGAGCGTACTCCTACTTTCCATCCCGAAAAACTTACTGTTCCCGAGAGCCAACAATAACATACAATCGACAAAGTTGAATCATGACCCACCATAAGCTTATATTCTTACAGACATTCAAATACAATTAGGTCTACACTCGCGTAAACATACATATCCATGGTAACGACTTTGATCTTTGTCAATTTGACGGATTGAAACGATTTTTTGTCAAAATAGGTCATGATTCAACTTTGTCGATTGTACATAAATAGATGTTCCGATCCGAATAGATTGTCAAATTCTAAATGAACGCAAGGAAAGCCGCAAGCAAAAGATTTTTCTAAAAAACAGTCACCATTATTTTTAATAAAAACCAACCGCATAAAAAATTCCTTTGACCCGCCATTTCTATGGCCCCGCACATTCGCAGGTAGAAATTCCTAACAATGTTCATCGTTATCACATGCCTGTAGGCAAGTAGGGGGGAGGAGAGTGATGGGGGGGGACTCATCTGACGATACCTACTTGCGTAATGATGAGGTGGATCTTGGATCCTCCTCGCAGATATATTAAATAGAAAGAAAAGAAAAGTTGGTGATAAAGTTTAAAATGTTCGAAGGTGCTTGAAAATGGAGGGTGTGTAAAAGTGCAACTTTGTTTGTGATCGACGGATTGGGATTTGGTGGTGATTAGCCGATTTTGTTGCTTTATGGAGAACGCAGTACTCTGCAGGGATATCTGGACTCACAACTTAAACGATTTTGCTTTGATAGAAGCTCTTAAATTCAATATGGCCTACAAATAAATGACTCAATCTATTTTGTAAACTTAAATTGATAGAGATAAGATACTTTCACAATCAGCAACGTCACTATAGGGTGAATTTGAGCATTTTCGCTGTTTCTCATAGTTTTAGCTTTGGCCATCCAAGCCCAGTTAGAAAATTAACCCTTTTTTTGACCTTGAAAAATCATTAAATGATTCTCACCCAAGGCAGAACTCCTCCCGTCCTGCCTTGATAGTCAGACTGTACTGACTAAAATCCACGGTGTCCTTCAAAAGTCCTTAACGTTCCGGGTCCACGGTTACCAGATTAGACAGTCCCATGACCCCGAGACAGTCCCGCGACCCCGAAATCATGTCAGCCTTTACGTAAGTAAAGTTACAAAGTCAACTTTGATGACTTGCAAGCTCTTAACTGGAAAACACACGTCCAATTAGATCGTAACACTCGATAGAAGGCATAATAAAGATTTATCGTTTACAAGCTATTACTGTGACCCATTAACGAGGCAAACGTAAGTATGAAATATACGCCCGTCGATAGAGATGAAATGGACGGTAGTTAGAGATTTACGTGAAGTAAAATTGTTGAAGTACCCTCTTTTGGTTGACTTTGTTGTATTTGGCTAAAAAGTGGTATTTGAGACTGAGATAATTTTATTATCATTCTTTTCATGTGTCTAAAGGGGTCGGCATAATGTGGTGTCTACTTTCCATATTGTTTATCAATTAAATATCTGCATATAGCGGCGCATAAGCTCTAAAAGTCTGACACGGACGGGGTATCGTATTACCCAGTTACTGGGTTGTGGAGGTTCGATAGGCAGTCGCTCGTAAAATATTGATAGACCAGCTGCGTCTGGATCGACTGGAAGCCGATCCCAATATAGTTGGGAAACGGCAGGCGGATGATGATGATAGCGCAACACTTACCTGGCGAAGACTAAATCATCCAAGTAGTCATTACAATTCCAGCTATCTTAATCACAACCCCTCCATCTTCTTTTTTGGTTATTCAGTAATTTTATCGCTATCCACATTCATACTCCAAGATTTTCTCGTTTCTCTACATCAGCAGCCCATACCATGGTATTGGATTTATACAAAACTGTAAGAATTTAAGGATATTTATTTTATATTGATTGTTTGTTTATTTTTGTTACAGGTAAGTTTCCGACTCTTATTAGATATGCCAGAATCAGAATATGATCCTCATCATAGTACCTATGTAAGTTAATAAATAATAATAAAGGCACCTATACTAATATTATAAAGCTGAAGAGTTTGTTTGTTTGGTTTAACGCGCTAATCTCAAGAACTACTTACTGGTTCGAATTCAAAAAATATCTTTGTGTTGGATGGTCCATTTATCGAAGAAAACTATAGGCTGTATAACGTCACGCTGTGGCCAATAGGAGCTAAGAGAGAAACCCACCCGGGTCGACGGCGCGTTGTATTCCACGCGCGCCTCAAGGAGTGTCAGCATAGTGACGGGGCCTGTAGAGGGCCAAAGCCTGCCGGGGTTGCGGGACTCACAAATTACCGTGAGCACGGTACGTAAAGGGCTATTGAAGGACACCGTGGATTTTAGTCAAACAAGTCTGTCAGTCCCTCCCGCCCTGCCCTGGGTGGGAGAACTCATTTGATGATTTACCACGATGAAAAAAAGAGAAACCCCGGGGAATAGCCAGTTAAATGAAACCACAAAATTCCTTTCAATGTAAATAGTCTTCCACGAGGCAAATCATACCATATTTAATGTCACAAACTCTCGGTTACCCATATTCATGATGTATTTACTTTACCGAAAGATACACATAAACCATAAAACATGTATAACAAATTGCTTCAAGTTTTAATATGAAATATGTTGAGCTTATAAATCAAGGAAGTCGGCGAAGTATGTTAAGAGCGAACTAATAAAATACTGAAGTTTTACGCATCGTGTGAGTGGTAACTCGTACTGAACACGACTGTACGTTATTGTAATTAATTTCTTTGCGATTGTCCTGGTGAGATAGTTCGTACTACCTGCTGAAAACTTATTTTTATAACATAGCTGACCCGGAAAACTTCGTACCGCCTCAGAATTTGATTTCTGAACGACTTTTAAATTTAATCAACTCCTGAACGACGACGGGACGCCCATCAATCATTGACAGGTAGAAAGAGTTTCTAAGGGAAAACGAAATTGTTGCTTTTACTATATTTCTAATAATTTTATCATATTTACTCACTTTTTAAACCTTTCCTCGACTTCCGAAAATAATTCAAAATCAAAATAAGCCAAATCGGTCCAGCCGTTCTCGAGTTTTAGCGAGTCAAACGAACAGCAATTGATTTATATATAAATAGATTTTGGATGGTAAAAGCATCAAATTATTGTGTTGTCCCACTCTGAGTAAAGCGGAAGGAACCGACTGACTGAAAGTCCACCCTGTTTGTTCAGTATCCCTTTTAGTACCAGGGTCACGGTTAGCTTCATACATGGACCTGCTACCTCTGCTGAACACCTGTTGCCTGGACATGAACTGACTGCCTAAAATGTAAGTCTGTTTACAGACTACGGACCCAGGTTTACCGAAGTAAACAAGACCTGACGAATCAGGTGGAGATATTTATTGGTGACTGCTCTGGAGTGTGCACAGAAGAAGCACTAACCAAGCACAAGGAATGGCGACCCAGTCACGAATGTCAAATTGGTAGTGTGCGATAGAGACAACGCTCCATGTAGCCGAAAAAGCCGATTGTCTTTTTCAATAGATCGACGTGAAGTATTATTTATTACGGCTATCTGAATATGGCCCTTTTTTTTGGTTGTGTAAATCAAATAATTATTACCAAGGGTGGAACGAAAGGGACTTTCAGACTCGTACTGATTTAAAATTCACCCTGTTTCTTAAGTAGCACTTTACGTCCCACGGTCACGGTGTGGTCGCGCGACTTATGAATTGCCGAAGGACACCGTGGATTTTAGTCAGTACAAATCTGACAGTCCCTTCCGCTCTGCCCTGAGTGGGAGGACTGATGTGATGATTTTACCACGTAAAAAGAAAACAAAAGGGTCAAAAGTATTTTTATACTTTTGCCTACTGTTACTCCTATTACTTATGACACCGTTCTAATAATTAACATAAAACCTACAGGAGGTTGTTTCCCAACCATAGACCCCGTGTGTCCCAACCCCTGGTTACTTACAGGGTGTTTAATTTTAAATACCCGCAGCGCCGCGCCTCGCGATATTTTAATTACAAGCTACCGATAAATTATATGGGCGTGCCTCCCGTCCGAATGGATAGGAACACTTTCATTTTGTTCGTAGAATGTCACTGTGTAAATAACAGGGATAAAATTAGACTTCCCTAGTTTTATGGTGCCCTGGTATTTTGCAGACTTAATTATAAGATATTCGGGGGCCGTTCTCTTGGAATATCAGCTGGAGGGAATGGTTCAAGGTCGTTCTGTAGAGAGGTGATCCTGCATTATGTGGGGTCCCTGTCGACCTGAAAGATGAGGTCATTGCGAATATTCTCCCGACAGATATTCGGCCATGACGCCATATCTCAACGGAGTTAACGACGAAGGTACAGTAATAATGTGACGCGGGCTATATTATCAAAGTTAAAGTCAAATCATTTATTTCAATTAGAAAAAAAAGGCCATCAAAGAGCCACTTTTGAACGTCTATTATTAAAATTAAAGGAAATGGGATGGTATTGATTCTACACCCGCAAGAGTAGGTTCGTATGGAAGAAAAATGGGAAAAGAAGAATGGGCAAGAAACTCTATATTTACTCTTGCTTAAAAATATTTACTTTTTTTGATAACTTTATACTGCACAATGAGGAGTTGCAGACACAGGTGTCAAAAAACAAAATAAAAAAAAAAAACAAAATCAAAAGTCATTTATTCAAATTAGGCTTATTTATCAGCACTTTTTGAAGGTCAATTTTTACATAAGACAGTCCCCCAAAGCGCCCCCCCATTCGACACTTCCTAGTGTTTTGGCTGGGAAGAAGTGGCGGAACAAACTCCCCAGAATGTAATCTCACGGTCCCTATTCTCATGTTCTGGTGGGATGAATGGAGAAGAATAATTTTTTTTAGGTAGTAAAATTGTCAATATTGAGTCGTTCCGCCCTGGGTGTAGCGAAATAGAACTGTTTGAGTCTTATTGTCTAAAGTGTGCCTTGTTCCTTCGTTTGCCCAGAGTTTTCCAGTCCCAGTTCCACGACCCCCGTAAGACCAACAGCATTACGTGTTTTTTTAGACACAGGACTATCACATCGCCATCTTCAAAAGCCGCTCCTAAGATATTCCTAATAAAAAAATTGTCATATCCACACAATGAACAAACCCCGCACTTCCAGATAACGATAGCTTGTTAAAACTTGCCTGTTCAAAGTTTATGTCTGATTGGAGATACGGAGTTGGAATAATTTACCTTTTCATCGATCTATTGGTCCGGACCAAGTGTATCTTTGCAGGCAAATTGGAAGAATACGTTCAGTATTACGATTTAAATTTGTAATTGGTTTTTGGAGTTTCAATAGGGGACTCTGATTACTTTGGTTTCAGTTTCTGGGTGTAGATATGATATCGAGGAATGAGCTCTTCGGGACCGATAATATGATCAATACTTACTTAATTTTATATTTATATTGTACTATTTAGGCAACAACATTATTCCTGAGTGCTATTAGTTATAAATCATAGTTAAAAAATGCATAATACCGGAGCTATCACAATTTTTGTCTGGCTTTTTTTTTATCGTGGTACAATCATCTAATGAGTCCTCCCATCCAGGGCAGGGTGGAAGGGACTGTCAGACTTGACTGATTAAAATCCACGGTGTCCTTAAATAGCCCTTTACGTACCGGGGTTACGGTAATTTGTGAGTCCCGCGACCCCGGCAGGTTTTGGCCCTCTACAGGTCCCGTCACTATGCTGACACTCCTTGAGGCGCGCGTGGAACACAACGCGCCGTCGACCCGGGCATGGTCCATGGTAGTCTGAAAAGGGCAAAGCGCGTGCGGCGCGGTGGGTGGAAATTTAAATTGCTGGCAAAGGCCATTTTCTGAAGATAAATTCTTTATTTTGATAGGAAAGTAATACTACTGGAGGAGATGACAATGAGTTTTTAACCAGTCTTCACCTGACTAGCATTTTCAATCCAAATTCGCTTTCGTAGTCTAACTGGACGCGGCATATTAAAATAAAATAATGCATAATAGACAATTTCATATTGAAGAGCGAGCAAGAACTAGCAGTACTATCTCACTTCTCAACAAATTTTTAAATCAGAACGCGGAAGAATGGAAAAATGACAAATATCATTCTTATTTTACGTATATTTAAATGTGTCACCACCAAAAATTCCACACACATTTCCTTCACAAAACAATGAATCAAAACGTTTCTAAGAATCTCAGAGGATGTAGCTATTCCATCTTGTATTTCTAAAAGCATTTTAAAACAATTGCTTCCAAAAATACCACCGGGGTCCGGTGCCGCTTGTCAACTTTGACAGCTGTCAAGTGTCAAATTTGACACGTGTCATGCGAGGGCGTCGGATGTTGGTATGCGAAACTAGTTAATTATAGCTCGGTTTGGTGAAGTTGAGATAGTTTTTGAATGTTTACGGATAGAGTATTATCTCACATTCTTATAAATTCACACCTTTTTACCATGAGGGTAAGCAGAATTTCAAAACGTCACTTGCTATTGCTTCGATGCGCGACTGAGTCGTGTGACGGGCTGATGTTGCGGATATTTGTTAAAACATTATGTCTTAGTTTACCGTGGGTCGTTCTCATTACGCCTCAATGTGTTTGTTGGTCATCATACATTTATACGTATCTACGTTCATCTTCTATAATACAAATAAATACACTCAGCGAAGTATGAACATGCCTAAATTCTTCGTACTTTTTTCTCGAGTAATTTGCAAAATAAAAACAATTGGATCCGTCCCAGACCCCTTAAGAGCAGCGTCTTATTTTCCGCATCAGACACCATAAAAGCTAAATTAAATAGGTTATTATGGAAAACGAGATTCCTGTCTTTTTTCTTGATGAAAATTTAAATTTAATGTAGCAAACATTTCATTTAAATGCTAATTCAAATACACACATTATCTAAATCAAATAATTTGTTTCATGTACACCAGTTATAGGCACAAATGAAAATAGTACCTACAAATATGTGGTGCTGCAGTCCGAGTCACAAGACCTAATAACTGTGAAAGTACTGTAGATGCCCATTCCAAAGCGTAGATCTGTATGGAGAAGAACCGGAACGTAACTTAATGAACACTCTTCATGTAATGTAATGTTGTGTCCTTTAATAGCCCTTTACATTCCGAGGTCACGGTAATTCGTAAGTCCCGCGACCCCGGCAGGCTTTGGCCCTCTACAGGCCCCGTCACTATGCTGACACTCTTTGAGGCGCGCGTGGAACACAACGCGCCGTCGACCCCGGGCATGGTCCATGGACGGACAGCGAGTTGCCCATTACTCGCTGCCCGCATGCCCGCGCCTACGGTGGCCGCAGATCGTCTGCCGATTTCCGTCGCCGTGGGCGTCTATCACTGCGGCTGGGGTGGAGGGAGGACGCTGTCCTCTCCCTTATGCGGCTCGCCTCCTTCTCCGCGAGCATGACTCCTTCGCAGAAGGAGGCGACTCCCACTCCGTCTCACCTCGCAGCATGGCCTCGACCATACATTTTTATCGATGCCCTTCTGGGTTACCAAAAACCTAGGTATCTGAAGCTCATTTGCCATTAACGTTTGATCGAAATGAAAAACCTCTCCGTATCAAACAGCATTAATTAAAAGCAAACGTTAAATACCACTCACTAATCACAGGAACCTCTTTCACATACAAAAAGAACTCAAGTTTTCATATCGATACTATTTTTAAACACCGCGCCATGGATGAGTGTGATACAGCGCTAATAACTGTGAAATTGATAGCCTTTGATCGTACCGTTTTATGTTTTACGTAGAGATTGAGCTGTGGTAGCCAGTAACGGGAATACCTCCTCATTTCACAGGAACAATCGTACTAATTAGTTCTAATTAACAGCAAATTGTCACTTAATTAACCACTAAACAGAGTTCATGTGCCGTGAAGTATAATACACTAATCAAGGTGCTTATTATATGTCAATCTGTTGTCTGATATCTTTGATCTAGAAGACACTCTATTCTGGGGTCGCGGGACTTATGAATTACCATGACCCCGGAACGTTAAGGGCTATTGAAGGACACCGTGGATTTTAGTCAGTACGAGTCTGACAGTCACTCCCGCTCTGCCCTGGGTGGGAGGACTTATTTGATGATTTTACTACACAAAAAAGGGGTTTCCCTATATTAGAACTGAATCTCATACATTTTTTTTTCATTAAATCCATACGTGTGGGTTATCTAACGATAGGTCTTCCAAATAATAATGAGGTTTCTAATATCAATTTTTTTCTAAACTGAATAGTTTGTGCGAGAGACACTTCCGAAGTGGTAAAATGTGGGGGGGACACATTTTACCACTCTCTCTAATTTTTAAAGTAAGAGATAAAGAGACGTTTCCTAGTCCTACATCAATTTAAACTACAAACTAACGTACAACATACAAGTTATTTTCCACAAGATAGGAAGTAATAACTCCACATTGAGATCTCAAATGTTTGTTTAGTGAAGCTGTATAAATTTATAACACACAGCTATTGAATACTATAGGAGTACAGCTATGATTTATAGCTGCTTCTTGATTTAGGACGAGCGAACAACATTTAGCATGGCTGTTGCATAATTCAGTACATTGTAGTTGGGGTTAAGGAATTCGGTTAGGCTGGAAGCTGGGAATAGGAACGCAACTTGATATATGTGATTTTATTACGTAACTGATTTTAAGGTATATTGCCTGCTCCTACTACTATTTGTTTCGATATCCTTGTACTGACCTTTCGGGGCACTCAGGTGTGATGTTATTGTTATCGCAAACCTAAAAATAATCAGTCATAACACAGACATTGCAATTTTGAGCTGAACGCAGCATTATTTTTAATTCAAAGAAACTTCAGCTGGGCCACTTCGTTTGTTTTTTTGTCGAGCGCTTTTCAATTAAAAAAAAAAACTAAGATTCCGGCAAAAAATGGATGCTGCAATGTTATTGGCTGACGCGTGTGCATAACCGCTTCTATAGCGGCCGAGCGCTGCATAAGGGAAATAGTCTTTAGGGGGTAAGAGATTACTTTGTCTGACTGTACCTTGTTGGGGATAAATGGACTGCTCGCCGCACTAACGTTTCCATCCTGAAAGAGCTTCGTATCAAACAAAGACTTTCTTCGATTGTCCAAATGCGAATCCTTAAGATGTTTGGATATATCATCCGCATAAAGGTCATTGGAAAGATTAGTAATACAATGAAGAGTGGAGGGACAACGTTCTCCCGGCCGTTCACCGACAAGATGGACAGCGGCCGTATTTCGTATGTTCCAGTGAGTGAACGAGGTGGCGCTAGACGACTTGTATAGCTCTGTCTCTTTCACTCACTGGAACAAGCCTGGTTTTAAGACGTCATTATACGGTCCCACATCTCATCAAATCATCTACAAGTGTTCCCTTACTGTATGTACTCGCAGTCTCAATCTCCCAAACCGCAACCAACCAAGCAGACTATCCATGACTACGACACACCGCCAGGATTGTACGACTAAGGAAAAGAATCCTTCAAGTAGCTAATTAAGAATCAGATAAGAAAATCAGAATAATTTAAACCGCACGGCAGCGCAGTGGCTGAGCGATTGAACTGCTGCGCTGCGTGTCGTGGGTTCGATCCCCGCACGGAGCAAATATTTGTTTGCTCTACAAGTAGTTGCTTCGGGTCTAGGCATTAGTGTATGTGAGTTTAAATGTTTTTTAACGCACCCACGACACAGGAGAAATTCCTAGTGTGGGGAACCGTTTCTTTTCAAATAAAAGAAAAAAAAATCGTTAAGTAACGAGCAGTTATAGGTTGGGTGGGATACGCTTCTGTGGGGTTCAGATGGGCCCCACAACCCAGTCGCTAGAAAGAATGAAAGACTTCGGTAAAAACAAATAAGACTGGTCGAAAACGGGCAAGATATTGCGAAAAAGTCTCCCAAAGACTTCATCGCAAAACTGTACCCTGTCCACTAGTACTTATTCGGTACTAGTACTGCAATCGATAGCACTACCTAGCTGTTTATTTTGTCAGACATTTGCCACGGAATAGTGAGGTAGATACAGAAGGACTGATCCATACAAATACCCACAACGGAACCACACCCACACATATACACGCTTTACGTACAGTGCAAGTGTATTTGCGACTGGCATTTGTTTGAGCGTGCGTACATGTGCGTCGGTTTTAGTCTGTATGGAGTTCCTCACTAAATATACGAATAAATAAAGTGAATTCTTTCATTTCTTAATTCTGTGGAAATATGCGCATTGCGTTTTAGAGATAATGGTCAATTTGCTATGTTAAGCTAGTACGAGTTGAACCTAATACATTGAAGTTATTGGATAATCAATTACCTCTTGGTATACCGGTAGTCGGAACCTGTTACTACTGCCATAGACATAAACTCACGCCTTTTTTCCCCAGCATAAGTCTTCTCGCCTCGTCCGCCTTCATACATCTGGGCATGTTAGCCTTCTGTACTACTATTATAGTTTGTGGTACCGTACTGTTTATTCTGTCAGACGTCTGCCATGCTTGTCCGGACCGATACAAGCGGAATATTTTACGACAAGCACTCCAAGTCTTCAACTGAATTGATCTAGTGATAAAGTTTTGGTTTTTTCTTTGTTTGTTTTACAATTAATTATGTGAAACTTTTTTTAGCGTGGTAAAATCATCAAATGAGTCCATCCAGTGCAGGGGGATTGTCAGACTTGTACTGACTGAAATCCGCGGTGTCCTTCAATAGCCCTTAATATTTAAGGCCCTAGTCTCTTATGAGTATTCTTCATAGTTTCAGACGACGGCAATCGGTTCGTATAAAGATGATGATTTTGGATACAACTTATATTGATGCGCAATTGAATAGATTTATTTATGCGCAGTGAACATAAGCTAATAATTTTCTATAGTAAAATACCTTTGCCCGACGGAATAATTACACCCAAATATAATCGTAAAACTTCATCATCTAATCACCATTCACCCCGGTATAATTACAGACATTTAAAACAAATTTTCATTAACAAAATGAAATAAAGTACTTTAATACAAAATAATAAAATGGCGCTACGGAACACAACGCCCGTCTCGGGAGCGCTAAAATCACGCTTAATCATAC